>OX439427.1:0-10000000 GCA_949319885.1 Mecyna flavalis | reverse complement strand
GTAACAGTGCAAGCAATGCATTCCCGCAACGAATGTAAGAAGACGCTAACCAATTCTTAGAAATAAGTTGGCAAGTTCGCAACTCAAATGATCTGATTCATCAAAATTGTCACGTTGGCAAGTACCAAGACCACCCAACGCAAAGATTGCATACACGTGTAGGCACCTAGGTACTCATGTGTGATGCAACTTGTAATATATATTTTTTTAAATAGCTTCTCTAATTTTTTTAAACTTTTATTTATTGGTTCTAGTAACGGAAGCAATAGAAACACAATCTTAACTGAGAAAAATTACTTTAATTAGAAATTTTGAATGAATTAATTTTAAATTATTAGTTAACGTATAAAAATCATTTTTTTTTTCGTTTCGGTGGAATTAGTTGCTATTTGGTTTCATTGTTTCATTACATTAGTCTCCAATCAATTTTCAAATTTTGTTATAGAACATTTCTTAAATCAGGAAAACTTAACATAACAATTAAACAAAATATAGTTTTTTATTCATTAGTTAAAAATAACAGTCCATGACTCTATTTTGTGGTAATAAGTAAGTAGTAGATATTACTACAATTGCTTTTAATAATTTTATTTATGTTAGGCCCAGATACATTAAGAAAATAGTAGTCATTCATTAGTTATTTAATTTGATACATAAATATCGGCAATACAAAAATATAGTTAGGAACTTAGTTCATTTTACTAATTTTCCAAATTTTATATATAAAAAAAAAACAGTTTTATCAGTTATATCTTATATCATTTCTTTGCAAATTGTTTAATTGGATTAATTGGAGTTGCGTATTTTACTTTTGTAATATTATCATTTTGATTTTATTTAAAACAGGTACTTATTTACATTTAAAGATAAAGGATTATTGAATTTATTTAGAAATTATAATATACGATGTATTTACAAGTATATTAAAAGTTTAGTTTACTATGTATTCCAATCCATTGACATAAAATTCTTTAAAAAAGTAAAGCCTCCTGCTTTTGTATTAAGAAATTGTATTATTGTAATGTTTTTTTTTTTTTCATACATAGTGTTTTTACGAAGAATTAATCATTGGAAGGATAAATTTAATGACACTAAGAGGAAATCATCAGGAAAGTCTAGAAGGTAGCGTAATCTCAAACGAGACAAATATATTATATAAGTACTTAGTAATGTATTAAATTCTTTTAACTACATAATTATAATGTAAGTTTATTAGTTACATTTACTAAGACTAAACACTGGATGAGACTCACACGGATTGACAAAATAAAAATACGATCATACGAGATATGACGTAATCATAATAATGTGTAAGGATTAGGAATGTGATAATACATAATATAGTATTTAGATGGTAACGCAACATAGTGTTATGTCGGAATGTAAAGAAAAGTTATTATAAGAGTTAGGATATTGGGTTTTGTTTATAGTAAGGAAATTGTTTGCGATAGATATATTTATGTAGACAGGGATGCTCCGATGTTTAAAACTTCTTTCTAACGGTTGGACTGATCACCCAATCAATAGTGGATAGATATTTTAAGGATCGAATCATTATAATGAATAGGTGATTTAGTAAGGAAATTAGATAGTCTTGGTAAAAGTAAAATGCCTAAGTGCATATAAATAAACATATAAATGCTATAAGCATAAAAGACGAAATACACAAGGGGCATCCTTCATTCGATCATGGTGTAAACGAGATTTCTCCGTGAGAATAGTTGGTGGTAATTTAGCCTTAAAACAACCCCTTGGTATTAATAAATGGTACAAAATAATAAATGGTACTAAGTATTTTAGAGCATGCTCGGCGGGAACAATCCTCCGTTCAAAAAGAAAATGGTTGGAGACATGTTTATTAGTTGGTCTTAAAATAGGTCCCGCTAAATATAAAATAAATATATAAATATTGTACCAAATAAAGTGCGCACATAATGAGTATTATAAATAAATAAATAAAGTACCATAAAAAATAAAAATATAATAAGTCGACTATAAAGAAAATTATAAAAAATGTATTAAATAATATGAAACCATGGTGTAAAATAAATAAAGGTACCTTAAGCGATATGTGATGTAATGTAAAGTGACTGGCCAGTCCACTTATGTAGTGTATTAAAAGTTAAACACTATAGCGAGTAAAAAAAAAAGGGTTACAATGATTGTAGTAACGAAGTGAAGAATGAGTTTAACAGAAAATTTTAGAGGTATAAATTAATAAATCGAATAAATACTACTGCCTATAATAATAATAATAATAATAAAATAACGTATTGATAAAAATTTAACTAAAATTGTCATTTTATGAAAATTAATTAATGTTGAGAAATATTATTTAAAAAAAAATTGTTATATTAAAATTTTGAGAACATTTTAAAAGGGAATAGGTAATGTATAATGTGTAGAAAATAATAGGAACTAGAGCAAATATTTGAGTTTGAAAAATAAGAATTATGTTTGAAAATTAAAATTGTAGTTGGTCAACAATGAAGTGTAAAATAAACTAATCGTCAACAACCCATGTCCATAACTAGTAAATAAAAGGTTTTTTGTATTTCCAAATTAAAGCGACTGATTTGTATTTTATGTAGGTACGTTAGGATTAAGTATGTTAGTATGTAGAAAAAAAATGTAAGCAATTTTTTTTTTTCAAAATACGGGGGAGGTGTAGTGTATGTCACACCTCCCTATATATAATCGGTCTTATGCACAATATGGAGGAGTCATTACATGAACGTTGCGCTCTAAACAAGTCTTTCAATCGGTCTCCCGTCGTCCCACATTGCAGTAGTTTATAATAGATATTATTTTAAAATACTAAATGTTCTTAAAAATCTAACAACGCCATGGGTCGTTATTAGAATCAAGTTTTGAAATTTGGATTCTATTACCGCCTTAAATTAAAACATGATTTTATCACACAAAAACCAATAAAAGTATTATATTAAGAGTTAGTTTAGAAAACGAATGTATACGTTAAAGTTGTAATGTCATAGCAAGAAGACAAACCCATTTTTAGTGTGTTATTTTCCTTAAGTAATATTTATGTGTACTTACGTGTCTGGAGACGCGACACTATGAAACTTGCGTCTGCTTCGGGCGCGTCTCACTCATTGTCAAATTATTTCTTTCACTGGCTATTTAAACACACAAAATTTACTCTATTTGTTGTCAAACAAAAATACGTAACTAATTTTTAAGGTATGACCTCCTGGAACCCTATATTATGTCTAATATGAGTGATTTAAAAATTAGGTCGGTAATAGAGTCACATTTTAGTGGGTCGTTAATAGGAGCTTTTACGTTAATAAACTACGGATTTTCCAAGAGCCCTTCAAAAGTGCAGCGGTCAAGGGTTAATTAAAACGACTCGCTTTGCGTCGTGTTTCTGACACTCCGTCGTTGAACTTCAATGATATTATTACGGGTAAAAGTTGTTTGTTTCTCTGTACATTACTTAAAGTTTAGATACATATATGCAATCGTGAACGGGACAATAATATAATTCCGAACATAGTACCTTGTTCCGGTTTGTACCATCGCGTGTAATAAAATGTACAGACATAAAAGGTCTTTTGCGATTTTCATAAGGTTCTTAGTTGAATGTGTCTTTACATTGAAAGTACTCGTGACTGTACTGTATCAAGATTGAAATGAAATGAAATAAAAAAAATATTCAAAAAATAGATTGTTAGCTCGACCCGGGAATTGAGCCTCCGTCTACTTGGATCCCATGCTTCGCTCCCATGGGATCCAAAAATATTTTTTTTCGCCTCTTGAATCCTACATTATAACATTAAATGAGAAAACTATATGTCGCTCCCATGGGATCCATGAACCCAGGACCCCGAGATCTCGACCCCGGTACTTAAACCACTAGACCATCGAGGCGTTCGTATTACTTATTATTTGCACAATTAATACCTATCCATTTTTACACCACCAGCGTGGAGCTGGTGCCTGCATTGTAGATGTCAATAGATCGTATTCAGATCTCATCATCATCCCAGCGTATTCCCGATTGCATCCAGTATGGAGGTCAGGGTCCGCTTCGACTATGATCCTAGATTTGACAAGCCTGGTTATTACAATGGAGCGATTGCCATCTGACCTCCGTAACCCTAAAAGGGAAACCAGACCTACTTGGAACATGGTAAATCGTATTCAGATCAAAAAAGGGTTATTGGAAAACTTATACGGATAAAAGAAGAGATAAAAGAACTGCATATTTGTGTTAGGAGTGCAAATTAAGCTGCAGCTTAAAGTGTTTTAGGTGCATTTCACTGGTGTAGCCGGACTAATTAAAACGTCCAGCGCCCGCCTCCAGCAACCCTCTTTGAAAACGAGCGATTTAGGATGGAACATGTTTTTTCATCCGAGTATTTTTCAGACACATACATCGTTTTATTAAGAATCGATGATATCGTAAGATTTTGCTTTACAGCCGTCTCGACAATATTACTTCATGTTACTACGTAGGTACTAAAATACAATTATGTCAAAAGCTAAAATTTTGCAAGACAGTAAATTATAGAGTTACTTGTCTTGAAAAATAAAATTCCTAAGAAAGTTTTGAAAGTAATACTGAGGTCAACATTAGATGACCGTGGATTATAATAAATCCTTAACTCCTTTTAATGTTTTGGGATCATTAGAAAACCATAAAAACAACACTCATTTCGATCCCTGAATACCGT
This sequence comes from Mecyna flavalis, assembly GCA_949319885.1. NCBI lineage: Eukaryota > Metazoa > Arthropoda > Insecta > Lepidoptera > Crambidae > Mecyna > Mecyna flavalis. The sequence continues at coordinate 9,995,303 of OX439427.1, read as the reverse complement.
ATTGTGAACCAAAAACAGATCATCAATAATCCAGGAGTATCAAATAGAAACTATATTTTTCTATAATAATATTCAATCTGGAAAACTATCGGTTCAAAAATAGAGAAAACAAAAAAGTACACGCGAGAAAAGATGAGTAACATTCCAAACTTTTAAATTCGGAAATAGCAAAGAGACAGAAAAAAACGCGATGCTTTGCATTCTACTCATTTTGCTTCATGAAACAAACAATTTTTAAAATAAACACTGGTTTTGTTAAAAACAACTTAAATTGCCTCCCGCTGCTATCATGCCAGATTCACTGAATACTCGGATTCTTGTTAGTTCTTTATAAACTTTCAAATACAGCTGAGAAGGAAATGCAATAAAGTTTTTAATAAAACCGAAATGAAGTTTAATTTACCTACTAAAGTTTGAGCTAAGCTGCAACCGTACTCTGCTTTTGAGCGAAGTTAAGTATTTAACAAATTTTAAACGAGTTAAGTATGTGACGGCAAGTTAAGCAAATTAGTGTTATAAAACTTAAGGCTCCGGCTGAGTTCATTAAAGGAAATAAGGTTTCTTTTGAATTTGTCCTTTGGAAAATGTTGCTAAAATCAAGGGTTATTTTCTGTACCTTCTGCTTTTTTTAATAAAAAAATTAAAGTTATTTGTGTGGTTTATATTATTACAATTTTTTTCACCTCAAAATTATACACTTGTTTAATTATTTTTATATTTTTTATTTTAAATAAATGTATAAAGTTTTAACCCGCACTAGGCCAGCGTGGTGGAGTATGGCCCACACTATCTCACAATTGACATAAGGACTGTATTCCAGCAGTGGGAACGTATATAGGCTAATGATGATGATAAAGTTTTAACAAAAATGTTACTAAACGAATACTGCCTTAAAATGTGCACCTACAAAGACCCTATTTTTTTTAAAAGAATTGACTTGATGCCATTTTCTTTCAGTATTTTTGTTTTAAATACAATAATTTAAAATCGCAATAATCTCATTACACTCATGCATACGAATTTAGTCACTAGATTTTTTTCACAACATTACAATTGATCCTCAAACGTAGGTATGCATTCCTTTTTAACAAATTGCATTCCTTAAACATTAAAAAAAATAATTGTAGCAACGTTTCTGTTGCCTTTTAATAATTCTTTACAAATTGTAGCGCAACCCTCTCCTGTTTTCAGGAAAATTAATTCGGTCTAATAAATTACACTACCATTTAAATATTGTTTAAAAAATGGGAAGCGCTTAAGACAACATCAATTTATTAAAGAAGGTAAAGGCGCCCGTTGCCTTAACATTTCTGTCTCAAGGTGAGACATAACTCTCGTGTGTTATTCCAGCCACCGGTTTTAGTACCCAACCAAGAAGCTGTAAACCCGAATTTAATTTAGATTATTTTCCATTTACAATATTAAATTTCGCTCTGTTTAACTGGGTCAAGGTTAGACGACGAATGTGGATGATTACTTCGTGGTTTTATCTGTTATCTCAATTCCGTCGTTATTTCTAAATAACTTTTTATATACTAGCCTTCCGCACGCGGATTTACGTGGGTCGATTTTTATCTAAAAATATCGTAAAACATTTCTCAATTTGTATAAGAAGTGATTAATATTCGATAATGTCACTACGCATTACATTTTGAACAGGATCTTTAGCAGAGTCAGACTTTCGTCACAGTATAAAGAAAAGACAGTATCGCATACATGCAATGCTAGAGCTGCTAGAGCATATTATTGATTTATAAAAATGCAAAAGTTTCTTCAGCTTAATGTCCATAGCGTATCTTTTTCAACTGAGACTTTTAGAAAAGGTTGATGTGCTAGTTAATTTACAATCAATTTTCAACTGTCGGGTTACGTAGGCCAGTCGCTCCAATCTATATATACAGGGTGTCCCAGAACTCAACGTCAAGCCGAAACGGGGTGACAGGACTGATTGTAACCATCATGAGAAAAATAAGAAAAAAAATCTATCCCATGCAGTTAGGAAATTATGGGCATTTAAGAAATACCTAGAAATTTGGTCAAACTGTAACAATTTTTTGGTTATTGTGGTTAATTTTTATTATTTTTGTTCATTTAAACTTTGGAACCGTAACCCTAAATAACATTTCTAGAACCACAGTCAAAAATAATGACACAACTGCCCCAAGTTTTCTAGAATTAAGACTATTTGTTAAACTATGAATTTAAAATTTTCAAAATTTGTCGACTTTGAAAGGCTCTCCTTTAAAAAAATGTACTAAAGTGCCTTGGCAAGTGCCATCAAAAGTTCGCGCATTTAATCAGGATTGCAAAAAGGTACAATACTTGCTAGTTTTATACTAAAAAAACTCTAGTAAAAAAATTAAAACGTCGAGTAACCCGATTTTTGCTAACCCATTTTACTCAGTTCAAATGTTTTTATTCGCACAAGCTTTTGGTAGTTTCTTAATTTTACGGCAAAATGATGAGAGAGATGGATAGTAGACATGTTTGCCATGAGCGAACGAGACAGATAGTAACGCCACTTTTACCAAAGTCAACAAAAGTAAGTAAATTAATAAAATAATGAAAAATCTAGACCTAGTTTAGTTTAGGTTTATTGGAATAAACGTCAGATAGGGAAACAACATTTTTTATTACAATAAATGTTCAAATTGTTTACCATCAGCCTCAATACACGCCCTACATCTTATTAAAAAAGATCTAGTTATTAGTCGGGCATATCATCGAGAGTTGATGTCCTTAGCGGCTTGAGAAATTCGTTCACGCAGCTCGGCTACGCTGTCAATAGGCTTTTAATAAACTTTTTCTTTGAGAACGCCCCAATAAAACCAAACGACGAGTTGCACTCCGGGAGTGCCGGCAGAAGTGAAAACTTAAATATTTTGGTATTCGCCATGCTAGCGTCCACTAGGCGCAAATTGGTGTTTTATTTCAAGCGCCATCAATATTCAAGTTTTCACTTCTGCCGGCACTCCCGGAGTGCAACTCGTCGTTTGGTTTTATTGGGGCGTTCTCAAAGAAAAATTTTATTCAAAGCCTATTGACAGCGTAGCCGAGCTGCGTGAACGAATCTCTCAAGCCGCTAAGGACATCAACTCTCGATGATATGCCCGACTAATAACTAGATCTTTTTTAATAAGATGTAGGGCGTGTATTGAGGCTGATGGTAAACAATTTGAACATTTATTGTAATAAAAAATGTTATTTCCCTATCTGACGTTTATTCCAATAAACCTAAACTAAACTAGGTCAAGATTTTTCATTATTTTATTAATTTACTTACTTTTGTTGACTTTGGTAAAAGTGGCGTTACTATCTGTCTCGTTCGCTCATGGCAAACATGTCCACTATCCATCTCTCTCATCATTTTGCCGTAAAATTAAGAAACTACCAAGAGCTTGTGCGATTAAAAACATTTGAACTGAGTAAAATGGGTTAGCAAAAATCGGGTTACTCGACGTTTTTATTTTTTTACTAGAGTTTTTTTAGTATAAAACTAGCAAGTATTGTACCTTTTTGCAATCCTGATTAAATGCGCGAACTTTTAATGGCACTTGCCAAGGCACTTTAGTACATTTTTTTTTAAAGGAGAGCCTTTCAAATTCGGCAAATTTTGAAAATTTTAAATTCATAGTTTAACAAATAGTCTTAATTCTAGAAAACTTGGGGCAATTGTGGCATTATTTTTGACTGTGGTTCTAGAAATGTTATTTAGGGTTACGGTTCCAAAGTTTAAATGAACAAAATTTATAAAAATTAACCACAATTTCCGAAAAATGGTTACATTTTGACCAAATTTCTAGGTTTTTCTTAAATGCCCATAATTTCCTAACTGCATGGGATAGATTTTTTTTCTTATTTTTCTCATGATGGTTACAATCAGTCCTGTCACCCCGTTTCGGCTTGACGTTGAGTTCTGGGACACCCTGTATAAAACTCAAAGGTGACTGACTGACTGACATATATATCTATCAACGCACAGCCCAAACCACTGGACGGATCGGGCTAAAATTTAGCATGCAGGTAGATGTTATGACGTAGGCATCCGCTAAGAAAGGATTTTGATCAATTCCCACGGGTACGGGAACCACGCGGGTAAAACCGTGGGCGGCCGCTAGTATAATTACTAAACTTGCTAAAATCTGGTGCAAGCGTACCCTGCCTAGATCGGAACAAACTCGGAAAAAGATGCTCTGTGAAATGATCTGTTGTTATAATTCGAACTAGTTCCAGGCTTAAATTTTTATAGCTAACAAGCTTGTTTTACATATCCCCCCTTCCCTCCACATTTCCGGGATCGAAAGTACCCTATGTTCACCGGGGAAAGTGTAGCTTTCCAACAGTGAAAGAATTATTTAAATCGGTTCAGTAGTTTCGGAGCATATTCAATGCAAACAATCAAATCTTTCCTCTTTATAATATTACTAGCTTGCCGCCCGCGGATTCACGCGCGCGTAATTTCTTTTTTCAAATATCCCGCGGGAATGAGACGTTTCCCGTAGGAATTTTATAGCCTTTGTCCTAATCCGGGTTATAAAATATACGTGTGTCAAATGTCATATAAATCAGGTCAGCCGTTTAGGCGTGATTGAGTAACAAACAAACATCCAAACATGGACTTGCGCATTTTTAATATTAGTAGGATAATATTATAGCTAAAATCTTCACTGTCTACGTTTTGCCTTTTAATACGATGACGGGGCGCATTAAGCCCTACTTAGCCAGGTTTGTTTAGGCAGATGTGATTAATACGTAGTGCGCTGGTTGTAATCGAATGACTGTCAATTCAGTTGCGATTTCACGACGAGGATTTATGATGCAAGAGGCCGATGCCAGCAGTAAATTATTTATCGGCCGTCGGTTCGGCCGGGTTGATTAATGCTGGCCAAATCGTGTGATGCTGTTGCGATGGGCCGTAATTTGGATGTAGGCCGGGGAAATGCGTGGGAGTGGATTTTAAGTTTGTTCATTAATCATTATTGCTTTTCCGGTGCGAATGTAATTTTTGGCGACCGATTTGAAGCTCTAGACGCTGCTATAACAGAGCTCGCAGTTACGATATCAACACAAGGCCAACATTTTTCTGCCAGAATTAATAATTTTCAGTCTGTTTACTTTCCAAGAATGTTTATAACACCAGCATGAAATAATAGTGACTACTATTGTGTTTCGTCTTGTTTGTAAGAGTGCCGGAGGCCCACTCTTAGTTTAGTACTACATACAATATAATACTAGAAGTTAGTACTAATAAAGTACATGAAAGTAAATACAATATTCAAGAAACAATAAAGTGTATTATTACATCAAAACTTAACACAGTATCTTGTAAAGCAATATAGAAGCATTTCCATTAATAAGCAAAGTGCACGTTCACTATTTCAGCCTTGTCCCGTCAAAGTTAGTAGGTTCAAATCTAATTTGCGCCCGATGCGTGTTATAGGCGGCGGAATGCAGACCGACATCGCGCGGCCGCAACTCTATTAACCTCAAAAGGTTTATGACACGGGATCATCAAGGATATGTACGTCAAAGACATGTATTTCTAAAGAAGAATTTACTTCGATGGGGAGGCATCGCGCGCGACAATATGTTGACTGACTATCTTAGTACAGCTTACATTTTAATCGTTGCCTGTAGATTTTTTTAACAGGGGCAACACTCTCGCGTCTCTGAGGCTGTTATTGCGTGAAACTACGATGTCAGCAAAAAAAATATTCTTCTCGCTGTCAACACCATACCTTGATAAAACGCCGCGGTGTTACGTCATGGTTATTTAGGCTTTAGGCTGCCCTTTTGTTTTCTTTTGTTTTGTGGGTTCGATTCCCGCCATGGGTCTGGTTGGTGGTAGGACTTTCAGGGTTTCAGAGTCCGACTGGCTAGCTACCACCACCGTCCCCCACAGCTGAAATCTGCCGCCATAACAGCTCTGGCTGTGTTCCGGCAATATTAATGTGGGAACCAGTACCTACACTTGATATTAAAGGCTCGAAGATCAGATGAGCCTACAGTCTGGCAGCACATTGAGCGACGCTTCCTGATGAAGTGTCCCTCAATGGAATAGGCGGCAGTGACCGCTTATCGTCAGGTGAGCTGCGTGTCTGTCCATCAGGCAAAGTGGAGCCAATGTAGGTACTGATCTACTATTAAAAAATCCTCCCAATTGCGCTCTAGAGACCTTATTCACTAAAAAAAACAGGTATGAAGTACGACGTAAATGAATAATGTATTTACTTAGTACGTTGATGCAAAAAAGAAAAAAAAAACTAACATTGTACAATAACTATTTCACTAAAATTGCATGAACTGAAAGTGTCCAAATGAAGTGGAAGTTAACTTAAATTTATTTCGTTCCTAAAAACTAGACTAAGCTCCAACCAAATTCAGTTAAGCTGTTTTCTGATTAATCCGACTCGGTAGGTGTAATCGTGTATGCAAAGTGGACGAAGTGGAGATGGAAAGGTTTTGTTAATGTATATTTAGAATGCTTATCGTGCCGGATTGCTGCACGTAGAAATTTACACTTTGATATTGCCGAATTTCATTGTTACGGAACCCGAAACGTTTCATATTTTATGCTTAGCAAATGCTACCTGCGTAATTCTGTCCCCTAGCTATTTCTCATTAATTTGTTATTAGAACTGAAGTTACATTCTTCTGCTCTATATAGTAACTTTAATGCTCTACCAAAACCTTGGTTTAAAAACATAAAACCGGAGATTTGATAAACAGGGGTAAAATATGAGTTCATGATATTTAGCGACTTGCAAGCCTAATTCATGGCGTTTTCCACGAATTAGGTTATTGTTTACACTTTTAGCGACACCCGCCTTCAAGTAATTTGTTTGTTGTTAATTTATTGATCAACCTTCAAGTCTTCAGGTTTAGTCTGGTGTCTAAAAGACGCTTATCAACTAAAAATCTGCAAACATGGAACGCCTTTACGCCAAGGGCTACATTTAGGTTAAAATTAACGAGTTCGCCCGGAAGCTGGTTTGTAGGTCAGGGCAAGCGGAGATCAGAATACATTTTGCAGTGTCTCGGCTAGATAATATACGGCGTACGTCGCCAAACACCTGAGCTTAAAGTGATTGAAAAAAAATCAGTAAGCTATCTTTAAATATTCGGGGGATTCTCAATATTTAAAACAAAGGGCAAAGTTTTGATGTTTTTGGATATTTTTTATCATGGACGCAAACGGCCAAACGTATCACCTGAGTGTGCTCCGTCATTTGCAACACCATAACGCATATGAGATGCAAGCGTTGGCGGGTAAGAAATACGCTTTTTTCTTGAAGTGTAATAGGAGGTAAAGCTGAGAGGTAAAGTAAGTTAATTATTTTTTTCCAAATTTTGGTAGTACCTGTCAAAAAATGTCAAGAGAATTGTCATTGCTTTATTGATATCGAAAAAAGACGTACTTTGTAATGATTTATGTTCGCATTCCGACTGGTCAACTGTGAAAAAGTTGTTATGATTGCTATAAATGAGGTTGAATTGGAGAAAACAGGACATATCGCGAAGCCACAATAGGCGGTTTCACAAACTTTGTTGTACAAGTATGTATAATCAAATAAGTAATTACGAAAAATGAAGCCTACAAACTGGACAGGAAATAAAACTTAGGAGGAAGAAAAACATCTGATATTTTTTTTTATACTAGGTCAGTTGGCAGACAGATACGCAGCCCACCTGATGGTAAGCGGCCACTGCGGCCAATTCTATTGAGGGATGCTTCACCTGGAAGCGTCCCTCAATGTGCTGCTAGACTGTAGACTCATCTGATTCGAGCCTCTGATTTCAAGTGTATTGGCTCCCACATTAATAATTTTAAACATAGCCAGAACTGTTATGGCGGCAGATTTCACCTGTGAGGGTAGTAGCTAGCCAGTCGGACCCTAAAAAAGCGCTACCACCAAGGCGGGAATCGAACTCACGACCTCCGTGTATTTATACCCGAGCGGCTTAGCCACTGTTCCACGGAGGCGGTCAAAACTATTTCATTTAATGTCATGTCATCTAATTTTAATGATCTTACCTCAGTGTGGGTATCTATTTATAGTTCAGAAGTGCAGACTTCTGTCCTACTGAGTTATGGGAAGTCAGGGAATAGGGAATGGAGCTAAGCTTGCGAACTTAATTTGTCCCAGTTGGTTGAATGAAAAGATTTTCCGCCGAAGCCGTAACTCGGCTAGGAGGATATTTTTATTATTTGCATGGAAAAAGCCATTAACAATAAGAAAAAGATTTCCTCCGTGTTCTTGTTTGGGGTTTTCCAGATAAGATTAGAGAAAGAAAGTTCTGACACACGATGACAAGCCAAATATCCTTAGAAGTTGTTAAGTAAACCAGAGTTTGCCGTGCAGTTCCGTCACTTAAGTAATGGTATTAAGCCCCGTACACCTGAGCTCGTGAAGGCCGAATCCGGCGCGATGCGGCTTAGCTGCAGCGATATCGTTAACTTAATACCTTATTACTGCAACGTTGTCAACTTTATACGGCTTGCCGAAGACGACGGGATCTGGGACATTGTAAAACAAGGTTTTTATGACTTACACGATGGATTATGTTTATAGCGGACACGGTAATTTATAAAACTGATCTTAATTTGGGCTGCAAGCTTCATTTTTATCCACTAGCTAGACAGAATTCGGATGCAGCAAACAATATTGACTACCAATCTAGCTAGTAACGCATCGTTAAATTAGTCTATACCTACATATTATACAATATTATGTGAAAGGAACTCTGTCTGTTTCATGCCACAACCGATTCTCTATTTTGATTAAAATTGTCTTAGGTGAAGACTAGACATTAGTCTCCGTTTTACTGTACCGTTTTATCGTGTACGTTTTGTGCGTCGATGGCGTATGTATTACTGTATACAGAATACTGTGCCATGTGTGAAGTCGCTCATACAACTACATACACCATCGACGAAAAAAAACGTACACGATAAAACGGAACAGTAAAACGGAGACACGTGTGAACCGGCCGTTAGATGGTTCTGTGAGCCCAATAATTATTTGGCATAAAAATAAAAGATCTAAAAATAGGTACAATAATATACTATGTAAAAGATTCGTAACGTGGAATCAATTATCAAACAAATAAAGTGACTTGCGAAGTGAGTCATTACAATGGCGCTTTTAGATACCTCTTTGTTTACTTACGCTAACAACTCAAAAGTATCATACAGGCATAGCATAAATGGAAATTTCGCTAAAATCAAAGTTGACTTATATATAAACTACAAACCTATTTAAACAAAGTCTTGAAACGTATTCGTGCATACAAACGTGCATTTATATATTTATACCTCTTTAACTTGACCTGGACTCGTATACGTCCGATGTCAGCGGCTTTGCTTTCCAAATAAATATGTTGATAAAATATAGGATATTGCTTTTGTACCGACACTATTATGAAGGGATAGGAATTAAATAAATAGATTTGGAAAAGCATTACATAAATACTAATGCTTTTCCAAATCTATTTATTTAATTCCCATCCCTTCATAATAGTGTATTATCACTATCACTATAATAAATATTAAGCTCTTATATTATAGATATCAGGATCAATAAATGTATGTAACACGATTTTATTTATATTTAATTTATAAATAAACCCAGACACATAATAAACAATGTGCATGTAATGTGTGTTAACCAGGTGGTAGGTTCCTGTACTGGGCAGTCTAGGTGGGTACCACCGCAGTGCCAGATATTTTCCCGTGAAATAGAAGTGTGTCAAGTTAAGGGCAGACGTAGCGCTTACCAACAGGTGTACGATCTGCTGGTCTTGTTACACATTGCATTAAAAAAAATGTCGTGTGGTATTTTAACCCACAACTACTGGCGCATTGGACAGAGTCACTTCTGCAGGCGTCATTGAACTTGTCAAAGGAAATACCTCACCGTTGTTCACTTAATTATGGCACGCTGCAAAGTTACGCAGTGCCCCCACACACCCTCAGCGAACTTCTCAAACTCGAACACAACACATTCAATTTGTGAAGTGAAAAGTAGACGGAAAGTTACTCGCCTGGAAACGTATAAATGTGGCTTCTTTTCCATAAATTCGATGCTATTTGGTTATATTTAACTCGGAAAACATTGGTCGTTAGCAGGTTACGAGGAAATGAAATCAAGCGTGATTCGTTTTTTTTATTTTTTGTAATGGTGTCATTTCAAATTCGAGGAAATAAAAGTAGTCATGCGTCGTTGTGTGTCATATCGTTTTAATTAGGCAGCATTTAGCAGGGCAAAGGCCTTAAAAGGCCTTGAAATCAAGTCAGTTAAATAAATTTTAATGACAACAGAAAAAGTCAGATGTTATAAAAGTCTGGCAGTATTGGTAAGTTTTAAGGAGCTGTTACTGTTAGAGTACCTACTTATAATATGTACATTTTGGTTTTTAAAATAAAATCAAGTGGACAACATATTTTAAATATAATTTTTAAAAATCTTCCAGCAGAAATAATAAAATGAAATCGCAAAAAAAATATCTAAAACATAATGTAACATCAGAGCGACTACACAGAGTCAGTTATTGTATGAATTATGTGATGAAGACGATACGTGTAAATATGTATGAAAATCACAGAACAAGAAAAAGGGTTTTTCTTGTTCTGTGATAAAAATTATATGTTTGGTAGAAAAACATCTTGAAGCGTATCAAATACCTACACACAAAAAAGAAAATAAATCCAATACTCCTATGGAAACCTAAAACCGCATCGGCCGAAGGCTTCTAAGCTGGCTTAGCGCATCGCGTAGAGTAATTTGCCAATATACTAGTATCAAACATTTCCCTAGGGTGGTACTTACCAGAAGCTTACGTGACTATATTTGGAACGTAATATAATCGTACATAGTAAAACTAACTAGATATGTCCAAGGCATCGTCTACGTGAATTAATGTGTGAGTTTTTGGAGAGTTTTTTTAGTTTCATGACGTTTTTTGGATAATCATTGTTCTTTTGCATTCCAAACAACTTGCGAACCAGTAGATCAACGGACTATGGTAAAATAGCAAATACATAGGTACATAAGTTTTATCGCGTAAATCTCAGAAACCACTAAGCAAATACAAATTGACTTTACAAGTCCATCCAAAAATGTAACCCAGGACGCCAATATCACGATCTGTGTATAGGGCTAACATGGACAAATTCAAAAAGTGAAAAGAAATTCGGATTTGATAGTTGAAGCTAAAGCATTATACCAACTTAATGCTCTAAGGTGCTAGCCATACTCCTACACGGCAATCGAGCGGTAGACGTCATTTCGTATTTTGACAAATTATCTTCTGAAAAACCTCAATGTACTCATCAGCTCATAAACTTCATTCGTCTTAGAGCTACTTTAAAATGCACCTCGGCGTGTTGACGCTGGCTCAGTACTTGCGGCCGGACGTCACAGGATGCAGCTCACTGCACTAAGCTGTCTCCCAGACGTGTAAAGCCGTGAAATGCGGAGATGACTGCACCGGGTCTTAAGAATTCACCCTGAATAAGGTACGACTTAATTTACTAGGTAGCATAAGTAGTAAGTTTATTAAACATATTATTACTTGGACGTCCGATTTGGTGCGATTAATTAAGATAATAATTACTAGAAATAGTAATTATACTCGTAGTATACTGTTAAGTTATAAATCGTCGCGCTGACATTCGATAGTAAAGTTTCTATTTCAATTTTGGTACTGTACTGATATTACACAATAGTTTCTGGACAAGTTTCGACTACGGCTATTTTAATTAATCAACCAACAACGTTGACATACATTACAGGCAATCGATGGTGTGTGGGGCTCGGGATTAAAGACATTAGTCAGTCTGCCTACTTCACTTACTCGGTTTCCCCTTCACTCCAGCCCGGAAGAGGAAACCGAGTAACGAGCTGGTGTCCGCCTTGTGGCCGTTGACCAGGCAGGACAGTTGCCTATGTGCTTTTTTTATGTCAGAGGCGGCAAACGAGCCAGCGGGTCGCCTGATGGTAAGAAATTACCGCCGCCTATGGACATCTGCAACACCAGAGGGATTGCTGATGCGTTGCCGGCCTATGGTGGTATGGGCGTGTGGGCCTCCGGCACTCTCACAAACCAGGCGACACATAATACTAGTCACTATGATTTCACGCTGGTTTTATGTGAGAGGGTGGTACTTCCCCGGATGAGCCAACCCACTCGTACTGAAAAACAGCAGATGTAGTTTGAGATTGTAATCTATCTGACATTCGATATCATCATCATTTATTATGTTTATAATTAAGATTATGGCATTAGAAGAGATGAGTTTTACTTACTTTTTGATTCATTGCGTGTAAGCTCTACCAAATTCTATATTTACACTAATTGAAAATTTCCTTGAACTTATAACCATGGTCTGAGCCCTTTGTTTGGATGATATCTAGTTTAATGGTGTATTTGGAAGCGATCGACACTATGTGCAATGGGTTCGAATCCCATTCACAAAATTTTCTTTGTGTATGTATTGTTAACATAAATTTGCGGTATTTATTTATTTATGTGTGAGACCAGTCTGAGACAATAACAACAAGAGCATAAGCTGCTTAACTTAAGATCAGATTAGCTCCGAACCGCTGTTGCCTGATAGCTATTTTTAAAAATAAGTACGTTTTCTATTTTTATAAATCCTAGCAAATAGATACCTAATATTTCCTTCTTTCTTCAGCTTCACACGAACTTAGATTGAAATATAAACCTTGAAACAGACGCTTCTAAAATTCCAATTTTAAAGCGCTCTTGTCAACTTCTCCCCATAACGGGCGGGTAGATAAAATATAAACCCTAAAATGATTTCATATTCCCGCTACCTTCCGCAGCATAACAATAAAAATGGCACAAAAGCCAGTCGTAAAAGGAACCGCTTGCGCCGAGACCGAAAAAAGTTTAACACGTGGATTGACTTTTCATGTTTCCAATACCCTGCAAGTCGATGGAATTTATGATGGCGACGCAGGGTACATGTGGAACAAAGCGATCGCTGTCACGACTACATTTCGCAATAAGTGTGCGTTTTAGTAACGCCTATTCTCCTGGGGCCTTACCATGAGCATTTAAGAAAACCATCCAATCGCAGTGCAGTTTCCGAGCAGGGCAGAAGCAGGCCTGCTTAAAATCATACTATGACCCCTTTAAAAGTGAACGACTATTGCACTGTTTGACTTGAAGGTGAACGGTTTCTTTTGTCTCTGGTCTTTTTACCGTTTAATCGAATTCGTTCGGAAATCCATTGAAGATTTTATTTTCGTTTTACCGGTTTTTAAATTATGTTTTATAATACGAATGCTCAAGTAAAACCGCGTTTTTATGGGTTTAGATTACTTTATCAGTATAATTTTCTTGATTTACAGTAGTTTTCAATAAGTGAAGCAATAACTATGAAAGAGCCGTGCGTGCCGATTATTCCTTTTAACCTACTTAAATTTTTAAACGTTTCTGACACCAAAATAATACAAATGTCAAGTGTCAAATGCATTTTATTCTGTAATTCTGAAAAAGGCAAAAAAAATAACTTTTTTTCGTGATTTAATACGATTTGGTCATTGAAATGCATGTTCTTCATTGAGAATAACACAGTGATTATATACATTGATTGAGAACATGGTTATCAATTTGAGAATACTACGATTTTTTGTTGAATTCTTTGAAAGACGAACCGCTTTAGATGTTATCATTCATTATCATTTATCCCCATTGAACACTTCCATGTTCGTTTATACTTTCGAACTTTGACTGAAATATTCTAAGGATAATTTCTGGAGCATCCGAAGATTATGTGGAATGCAGCAGCACAAAGGCTCAACTCTTCAGTTAATATTGTTAATTATTAAGACTAAGTACATGAATGATAGAATATCCCCCCCTTCCCCCCATTTCTGGGATCAAAAGTACTCTACGTTCACCAGAGGGGATAGTGTAGCTTTCCAACTGTGAAAGAATTATTCAAATCGGCTCAGTAGTTTCAGAGCCTATTCAATACAAACAAACAAACAATCAAATCTTTCCTCTTTATAATATTAGTATAGATAACATGAAGTGATTGTAATATAATTTGTTATGATAATTCCAGTGCTGGGTAGACTTGAAGGCCAAGATTGAACAAAATAATAATCATCTATGATGCTTATAGAAGGACCTTGTGTTGATGAGCTTACGGAAATGATATGTAAACAAGTAACAATGTAATTTATTTATTTATAAAAACTTTATTGACCACACAAATTGGCTACAAAAGGCGGACTTAACACTAAAAGCATTCTCTACCAGTCAACCTTTAGGAAAAACAAAATGCTTGAATGCGGCAAAGAGCAAACTAATTAATTAAGTAATTATCTTCTGTCTGCACTTATATTTGCTTCTATCATACTATAGTATGTGACAAACTTAAAATCATTCATGTTTTTATTACAGAGTTCTACTTAATCAAGAACATTTGACAGAAGCACCTTCAGTAACTGCCAACAATGGCACAGGTTACTTCAGCACCTATTGAGCCATTGCCACCTTCTGCCTACAGCTTCGTGAGTGTCTGGTTCAGCATCCCAAGTTGGTGACATCACCCTTTTGCAGAGTGGATATCCAGAATAACCTAAAATAAAATATTATTTAAGTTTCAGTTTGTACTATGTGTGCCTGTGTTCTTGTTAGATACAGTTGAAGGAAGGATACAAACTTCCGTTGTTGTCTACTGTTTTTAAGGTGTTTTGTAAGTCTGTTATAATAATGTAATTATGCTAATCTTATTATTAATAAGCCCATTGTGTTGTTTTGTTTGTGTTTATTAAAAAATGTACCTACTTAATTATTAAATTATTTTGAAAAAGTATAATGGTTTTGTTTTTTATAAATAAAGATAAAAAATAATATAATTCATGCACACAAATGTTTGTACCCTGTGGGGATTGAACCCGCCCTCTGGTGTAATAGCCGACTTCTCGACCAATTACATCAAATAGCTCGTCACTTAGTAGGTTTAGGATGAAAATACAATAATAAATATTACCTAAAAACCATAAAGCCTTATTAGTGCTCAGCTTTCCAAGTGTGGGCAAAGAGCATGGTTTGACCAAATGAAAGAATCTTGATTGGCACTGGGATTGCTTGCATCTACACTTCTGATTTTTGCATATTAGCTTCTTAGCATTGCAAATCTGGAAATATAATGTTTAGATTATTATTATTTTACCACAAGTTGTAATGATCGAAGTTCTAAATACTAAAATCACAGTTCACTTCTTTATTTGCTTACCAACTGGACATTCAGGCTTTGTAAACAAATTAAATAGACATAAACAAATTAAATAGACATGCTTGTATCATAAACATTCCATTTAGAACGGGTCACTTATTTTGCGAAGGCGACGCAGCTTATTTCTCCCATCTTATTGGAATTCTGTTTCCAAATACTTAAAGAATTCGTCACACTTCTACAAAAATAGGTGTAAATGTTTTAAAATAGGTTACTTTTTATTTAAACGCTAATTTTACTTTCAATAACAAAAGATACTTACGTTTGACAAAAATACTGACTCCTAACCGGGGCACAAGAGACTCATGAACATAAGCACGAAAAGGTACGGAACAAAATTTCGACGACAAAATATGAGATTCACTCACACAATCACAAAACAATTCTGATAAAGCTACTCCAGAGTAACTTTTTATGGATCGGTTTATTTGACGTTTCCGACGTTCAAAAGACGCTTTGCTTGACATTTAAAGTCGCTCATGGTAGGAAACGTCCATACAAAAAAAAAGGTGAACGGTTGTCAAAACGTCAAAGTAAACAGCCCTGCCAAGGCCCTGCCGCAGGCCTGCTATAGGGAGGTCATGGTACAAAAAAGCAGAACAGTTCAATTTCAGGCCTGCTTTAAGAGCTGATAGTAAGGCCCCTGAGGCTTTGCACGACTGTACTTTAGTTATCTTGCGTGTCTTTTCATTATGTGCGCGGAACTTTCTTTTCTCCTTTGTTGTATACTATATTTTTAAAAGTCGATAAAGTTTATTTAAAATATAGAGATCATGTCTTATCGCCTAACTTGAAAAAAACACGAGGCTTTGAATGTAGGAAATGTTGTTTGCCCTTCAAATTACATATTCACTTGAAACAATGTCGTAGGACATTAAGTAGAACATTTAGTAAAACTACGAGTATAGCTAAGTTTTCATTTCATTTCATTTCATTTATTCGTTCATAAACATGGGTAATACAGTGTGGTTAATAATAATTATGTAGGTGCAGCAATGATTTGCCTTAGGCATATGAACATTTTACATTTAAATAAAAAAAAAGTATACATATAAAAATGAAGGTAATTACAAACCAAATACAATACAAACAATTCAAACAATTACAAATGTCGCTCATAAATTATCTATAATACACAATACATTATTATCGTAGTCAACACTGATTATGCACATTTTACAATTAAAATATTTAACAGTAATAAATACATAAAAAAAATTAATTAAAAAGAAAAAAATAAATTTAAAACTAATAGGTACATAAGATTCAAATAATTATTACAATGTCATTTCAGTCAACTTATCATTTAAATATAAATTAATATCATAATACGCTTTATCAGCAAGAAAACCATTAAATGCAGTTTTAAGTTTTAAGTTAAGTGTTTGGATGAAGGATTTTTCTATATAGCTCTGCGGTGAAAAAACCCATCGTCCGGAAACCTATACAGCTCGGTTGTGCAGGTTATAATAACTGGACTTGCAAAATCCTACAAACGTCTAACTAGATCCTGACAAACGCTTAGAGAAAAGCGAAAGAAGAAACTTTAAGTTACGTTAGCAAATTGCATACTTACGAAGCCGAGACGGGCGGTAAACTGTCTAAAATTGATTAACGTAGTCAAAGTTAAACTATAATTATTGGCAGCTCTGAAATTTCGGGGCAACGATATTACTCCGCCAAAAAGCCTTCGTACGGTCCTACGCTGTAACTTTGTACATGTGCGGGTATTTCACTATCGGTGGCATTTTCGCGCTTCGCTGGTTACAATGAATAGCGCCCATTGCAATATCTAGCCACGGTTGAACACTTCGCTTTTGAGTGAATTGTACATGTGTGTCTTTTTCACTGGACGAAATGGCGTGTGTATTATACACGAAATTACTTAGTTCGGGAGATAGTAGTAAGGCGACAGAGCAATAAAATAAACTAAACTAAGAGCAAAAGTATCCGACAAACCTTTGAAAAAAAGTAACTCAACTCAACAACATGTGTTTTTAACACTTTTAATGCAGGGCAAAGTCCTTCATTATTGAAATCAAGTCCTTGCTACGATGGGAACTGGCTGAGTCACCACGCTTGCCAAGAGGAGATTTATAATCAAAACCCCACAGATATGTTCTATCTATGTCTGTGCAAAACCCCGATATCAGTAAAAAACGACATCAATTTTGCTCGACTCGGGAATTAAATTCAGGACCCCGTGATCACGGCCCGGTACAATAAACCACTAGACCATCAAGGTTTTTTTGGGTAGAGGTGTCTTTCTTATAGTTAGATATAATTTTATATACGACTTAGTCTTTTTAGATATTTTTTAGCCCTTGTTATTCTGTACTATTAAATAAAGATTTTACTCATTTTGTTTTACATTTCTTTGTAACTCTGAAGTTGCGACTGAAATTAATTACTTCATTCCTATGTTCTTTCAACTTATAAGCACTGTTATTGAATGAATCTATAGAACCTAACAACAATAAATAAAAAGCAATTAGGCAAAATATAACTTCGGGTTTCAGAGTAAACAAATGCTTTATTCCCATTGTTTTATTGGCTGCGGCTGGAGAAATATTAGCACAATTAAGAGAAATAGACTAATTGCGGTCCCGTGCCCGGCATCAATCCGTGGAACGAGATTCGGTCTGATTATTGCTGACTTACGACTGAGCGATGCGAAGCTATAGGGGAGGAGATGCCCTTCGATTTTCGCTTTGTTCGATTTCGACTCGAATATTTTAATTTTTTAACATTTATAAACTAAAAGCGTGTTTTCCAACATATTATATGTAGAAGAATATGTTTGGTTCTGCACTTGTTGACTTAATTATGTTTTGGTGTGCATTTTATCTGACTAGTAACTAAAATTACATTCAATACAATTTAATTGGTTTCGTTACAATTTTTCAGAAGACTTAAAAATGTCTGACACCTCTGAAAGTGTTTAGAGATTTTATTTATTCTGAATATAATTTTCCTTTTAGATTTAGTGTATAATAAATTACATTAGATACGAGTGTTTACGTAAATATTAAAATAAGGACCAATTTAAACGTGTTCTTTTTTTAATGATGAAGCCACGTAAAACTATACATAATAGGGAATGACGTAGTTTAGTTACTTAGCAAATCAATCTAATGGATGAGCCACAAAAATGTACTTTTAACAATTATACACAAAACTCTCAATTGATTACGCGAATTGAGCGTACGTACCCTGGTAAATAGTGATATATGTAGTAGCAGGCCAGCCTAAAATGGCCGTTAACTGAATCTAAAAGGCTACGACAAAGCGCAACCTAATGACGTGATGTGATGTGATATTGGGGAATTTCCATTTAACGTTCCCGCGATTCCACACCCCGTCCACTGGAGCATTAAGTGGAAACGGGCGTTATTGTTCGGGCCCACTGTGGACCGACCCCTACCGAGCGGCGGGAAAAAATCAAATGCCAGAGTTTGAAAAACAAGTGCCAGTGAATATGCGCACTTTTTTTCTCCTTCTTTTGTGTTGTTCATAGATTTTTTTTGTTTGTCATCGTTGCGTTCCATGGTCGCGGCAGTTTTGTGTTGGTATCAGTTTTTTCCGGGATAGTTGAATGTTAGTAATTTCTTCTTTTTTATGTATGTATATACATATTTGAAATTAAAGGTTTTAGCACTATGTACAGTACATGAATAATCATAGTTTGTATAAAATTCAATAAAATTAAAATTCAATAAGGTAATTATTAAAATCAAAACTGTCTGAGAAGACGGTCCTGATTTTATTTTATTTATGATTAGTATAACTGGTTTTTGTTTTAAGAACAGAATTATAAACTCCTTTTATACTACGAGTATTACTTACTCGTACTACAGTTGCGTGTATCATAACTGTTATTTATCAATTGTCTGTTGACTTTATTTTTTCCTGTGCTAGAACAGTTGAACCATTGTGCGTCTGCCCGACAAGGCCCATTTGATATGATCGTCAAATATTGAATAAGGATAATAATATGTAAGGCGCGCAGACGCTAACTAGAGTTCGTAGACGTTTGAATTTGGAATTGGCATACAACTTTTTCTTTTTTTGCTTAGGTAGATTAGACTAAGCAAAGATCTTTATTTATTAAGGGAGAGGAAAATGAATTCTGCTTTGATTTACAGTAAAATACCTCGAAGAATGTTTCGTTTGCATATATTAACTTTCATTGGATTATGCGTCAGAATTATGCGATGCTCACTTTGTATTTTTCGGAGAAATGTTTCATGTAAACGAAAGAGATGCACGAAAACAAAATAGGATAGGAACTTTACTACACATGTTAAAAGAGACGATCCTTCGCGTAGGTGACGAGATATACCTACACTCATAAAAGTAAAGGTAAAAACGTAATAAAGTATTCAAAATCAAGTCTTCTTTTGATATGTATTTTTATTTATCGATGTTTGTGTCTGCTGCGAGCGATTTATGTCGAGCTCTGAAAGGATTTATTTTAGTGAATGTAAATAAATGCGTAGGTTTTTATATAATACAATTTTTTTTGTGGCTTTATGTAAGACCGCGTTTCAGTGTGTAGGGCCGTTTAGGCCATATCTAGAAAATTTACACATTATGTGACATTACTTGTCTAGTGGAAATCTCCTCGATGTTCACTTTATTTGCCTCTTGAGTTTTACTTCTCAATTTTGCTACAGTTGTATGACGGCCTGTTTACCTGAACAGTTCAAGCGTGAAATTCTAAATAGGCGGATATTATGTTAGTTAAGGCGATTATCATACTTTGATGCGCAGTTTGTTGCTCCTGTAAAGTGTTTAGATTTCGCTCAGCCGAAATCCTTCAGACCAATAAGTCTTACTTCATTTCTTTTAAAGACAATGGAGAAAGTAATAGATATACAGTGGTGGACATATAATTAAAGACACTCTTGATGTTGACTACGTACAACAAAATAAACGGTAATTTAGAGACCCAGATAAGTATTAATTCCATATTTATTGGTTTTCATACGTACACTGTTGTCGTATTTTTAAAATGCAGAAAGAAAAAAGTTATTAAAGCAATATTTTAGTCTTATTTCCTTTTTTAAATGTAACACAAACTTTGTCGATACATTTTTCGCTGGTCAGCTAATTAAAGACAGTGCGTATTTCATGTTCTAAAGTTAGCATAACCATAAAAGGAGCACTTTAACTTTTTCTATTATGCAGATTTTATCCTGACAAGCAAAAACTAGTTTAGTTTTTAACTTGCTTTAAGTATTTATTGTGATAAAAATGAATTAGTATGGGAAAGGGAAAAAGTTGCGATTCTCCCTAGTAAAGGAAGAAAATTAAAAAAAAAAAATTATATCAAAGGTTGGTCGGACAGTACATTAAAAGGTCACTAACGATGCTCTAAAATATGGTTATAGACGATATCCGGAATTTTAAGAAGTTTTATACTGTTCACATGCCTAGGATATTTTGACCGACAAAAACAACCACCTCAAAAATAGCATCATTTGATTAAAAAAGACCTATCAAATAGCTCAAAAGTCATGCGTTATGAAGTATTTGGTGAAGAGGGGTCTAAAGTAGTATCAAACAGAACGATTAGAAGGAAATTATGGAAGTCACCCTTTTTTGAAAGATTTTTTCTAAGATCCTTCGTTTGACGGAATAAAAAAAATAGGAGCAAAATTACGATTTGCCCAAAAATATTCACACCGGGACAGAAAAACTGAGAAAAAATGTGTTTATTTCCGAAGAATTTTAATTAACATGGTTAACTCTAAAGGAAAAGTCTACGTTAGGCGTCCCCCAAATAAAAAAATGCATCCAAAGTACACAAAGATAACAGTCGAACATTGAGGGGTAATACAAAAATTTGAGGATATTTTCCTGATAAAGATGTGGGACCTAATAAAAAAAAATACAAGGTAGCAGGAATAAATTTATTAAAGGAGTATTTTAGAAAAAGTCTTGTTCCTTACGCCAATGAACATTTGCCGGTGATATAGACTTTTTAACACGATAACGATCCCATAAACACTTCAGCAGGAGTCAAAGAATTGCTAAGGAACCAATAAGTAACAGTTTTAGATTGGCCACCGTACTGTCCCGACACTAACCCGATCGAAAACATGTGATCTAATGTGAAGAAAATTAAAGGAAAAAAACATACAAGTAATGTTCATCAACTTTACTCGACGTTTAAAACGGCATGGGTGCAGATTTCGATTCAAACCTGCAATAATTTGAAGGCATCAATGCCTAGGCGGGGTTGGACTTTTATTGCTGCTAAAGGACATGCGACAAAATATTAATGTAGTGTTTTTATGTTTTTAAAATACGTCCAAAATGTATTAAAATCAAGTTCGTTTCAAAATTTACTAAGTTGATTTTTTTATAGTTACTTAATGAGTCTGTCTTTAATTAGTTGGCCAGGTCTTTGTATTCGTTCGTACTGCATGCAAGAAACTTTACCAACAAAAAAAAAATAATAGAACATCTTAAGTATCTTTATTTTACTTCAAACATTTTACGATAACCCTAAGAACAATTTAAGTAATATTGCAAGATAATAAATGTAATACAATAAAAGTATAAAGGGTAGATAAACTCTGAAAACTTAATATCTCCTCAGTGTCTTTAATTATATGTCCACCACTGTATATATCAGGAGTATCATCTTACCGATGAACCCGATACATCCTTCCCAACACGCCTACCGCAGTGGAAAATCCACGGAAACAGCCCTGATCAGCCTCACTGACAGGATTGAGAAGGCGTTGGAGGACAAAGAAATCGCACTATGCGCATTTCTGGACATAGAAGGCGCCTTCGACAACACACCAACAAACCTACTGGTTGGAGGCTTAGTGCGTAAGAACGTCGAGCCTGTTACCATTAGGTGGGTCGAAGCAATGCTTACCACAAGAAATGTAAAGCTAACCCTTCTACAAACAACAGTTGAAGTCAGAACCACTAGGGGATGTCCACAGGGAGGAGTATTATCCCCCTTACTATGGACCCTAGCTGTAGACCAACTGCTATATAAGATGGAAGACCTAAGCTTTGATACACAAGGCTATGCTGATGACCTCGTGGTCACGGTCAGAGGCTTCTGTCAAACTACGGTCTCCTTAAGGATGCAAAAGGCCTTAAAAACCATCAATGACTGGTGTGGAGACAATGGCCTATCGGTTAACGCCACAAAAACCGTTATAGTTCCCTTTACCAAGCGTAGACAGCTGAACAAGCTAATCAAACCTCGGCTGAATGGGAATGAAATTGAGTTTTCCACGGAGGTCAAGTATCTGGGAGTTACCATAGACCAGAGACTTACGTGGAACACTCATTTAAACAACATAATCCAAAAAGCTAAAATAGCTTTAGGATCATGCGGACGTATGGTAGGAAGCTCATGGGGGTTAAAACCCAAAGCAGTTTTATGGCTGTACACAACCATTGTGAGGCCGATAATAACATACGCCTCGGTGGTGTGGTACAATAAAGCCAGCCAGAAATCCGCATCAGACAGATTAGGCAGTCTGCAAAGGACTGCCTGTGCAATGGCAACGGGGGCCATGTCCACCACTCCTGGAGCGGCTCTGAATGCGCTACTCAACATCATGCCTCTTGACCTACACATCATCAAAGAGGCGGAAGCTAGCGCATACAGACTCAACGCCTAGGGAGGACTCAGACCTATCTCTCAAAAATTGAGGACCTTACTGGACTCAGTTCATGAGACACCAACTCTGAGGATGACCCCCGATGTCATGACACCGGTCCATGTTTTCAACAAAACATTCAAGGTTGAGATACCGGACAGGGAAAACTGGTTAAACAACCAAGTTACCTGTGAACGGGGAAGCCTAAACTGGTTCACCGATGGCTCTAAAATGGGCCCAAAGGTGGGCTGTGGAGTATATGGAGAGCGACCAAGATATGAACACTCACAAAATCTGGGCACATTCGCCTCCATTTTTCAAGCAGAGATCTTCGCCATCATAGAATGTGCGGAAATCAACCTGCAAAATAACCACGTAAATCGTGGAATATACATTAACTCAGACAGTCAAGCGGCGATACTAGCACTCGCCGCTAACCAGGTAACGTCAAAACTGGTGGCAAAGAAAGAATAATAGGGTAACACTTAGGTGGGTTCCGGGACACGAGGGAATAATAGGCAACGAGAGGGCCGATGAACTCGCAAAAGCAGGTGCGGAGGCAACACAACATGGCCCAGAGCCAATCTGTGGAATCCCCAAAAGCCTAGCCCGTACCACCTTGGAAAACCTATACACAGAAAAGTCAAAGAGGGGATGGTTAAACATGCCAGGACTTAAACACGCAAAATCACTTACAAAAGCCTTTGATCCGAAAACTTCAAAACGGATCTTAGGACTGAGTAAGCGACAGGTACGCATCATGGTTAGAACCATTACAGGACACTGTTGTCTTAATAAGCACATGACTGTAATGGGTCTACGCGAGTCGAGGAAATGCAGATTCTGTCACACTAGCGACGAAACACCTCTGCATATACTCACGGACTGCGAGCCATTGATGCACAAACGTAGCCTTATTCTGGGGAAGCACATTCTACAACCAGACGAGGCTAAAGATATCCTCCCCAAGAATATCCTCCTCTTCGTAGAAGAGGTTGGGCTTGGAGAGGAACTGTAATCTAAGTGGCGTTCACAATAGATCAGAATTGGTCGCAGTGACTGTGGAAACACTAAGCCGCTATTAATAATAATAAAAAAAAAAAAAAAGTGTTTAGAGGTATTTATACGCTATTTAAAGTTTATATAAAGAACTGACGCGTTAAAATGAGCATTTTGAGCAGGCAATGTTAAAATCATTTTCATACAAAAGGTACTAATTATTTTCGATATACTTACTATAAAGTTATATCATAGATAGTGCAGAATAATAATTTGTTAGCGAAATTACGACGAATCCTGGTAAGCAGAATTAAAACAATTCCAGCGAAATGATACCATCATCACAATAAGTTGAGTCGGTACCAACCACCCCGGTTATCTGTACCTTGAAATTAGTAATTTTATACTAAAACAAATGCTCTTAAAATAAAGAAAGGTATTGTCTTTGTAGGACCTCTCTTCTATCCTCTCTTAAAATATCAAGTTTCAAAAAAAATTTTCAAGAAATCAATCACAGTGTAATGTTATTTTTAGGTATCCACTAAATCAAAATAGACACATCTTAGATATGCATTCTAAATAAAAAGAAAAATCATATAAAAATGAATTCAATTTCTTAGTAGGAGTTTAAGAGATTGGAATTTTAAAACGAAATTTCCATTAATGGCGGAGTCAATTCTATCTCTACGCAAATATTATTCCAGAAAACTTATTGGGAATCTGATGGTATTTGCAACATTTATATTAGAATTATTTTTAAGTATAATCAATATGCATATTATGTCAATAAAAAGATTGAACTTCGAAATATATTTAAATGAGTCTGAAGCTATCTTAATATTCAAGTTTTTTGTAGTCATATTGCTTTTCTATGCGTTTTTTTATCCTATAAATTACAGAGAAAGGAGAATGACCGGTTCTGGACCAAATGCTGCCCAAGCATGGGAACACTTTAATTTGTTTCCTTACATGAATAGTTATAAAAAAAATATAAAATTAAAAAAATCCTGCCACGGATTTATAAATAAATAAATAAATAAATCCTGGACCACTCACACCAATTATTTAGTCCTATACAGAGCATTGCTCGTATTACAGGGATCTAAATAACGGATTAGTGCCTAGTTTGGTTTTTGGGGTGGGCTAGGCACCAAGACGTGAGACGTTCTGCATTATTTTTAGATACAATAATCTTAGACTTACCTAGACGACATGTTAGTGCCTACATGAGGTATGATAAGATTATAACATAAGGTAATTATCATTTTTGTTATGTTTATCATCTCTGTAAACCATTATTTTTTTCAAATATATCCATTGTTTATATTATACACTCTTTTATTTTCCAAATAAGCTGTTGGTTATGATTTTTGTTAATGTAAGACCTCTACATTCAATATTTTTTTTCTTAAAACTCCTGGGATAGATTTTGAAGCGCTTTGAGTTATAGACTAGTATTAATCTAAGGAACATTGTGCACTATGTCTCAATGTTGGGCGGCACTTGGTCCAACGTCCATACATAGTTTAGAGGGAATTTAGGACAAGACTTTACGATATTAAATCAGATTCTTGCCAAAACCGACATCATGTGTAAACTCTTATTGAGAAAAAGAGAAGGAAATTTTACTACTCATCCGAAACATAAGTGCCACAGAAAATATATACAATACAAATACATCCAAAAAATAATTGAAATAAATATCAAAAAACTTAAAAAAATAACAAAAAAAGACAGTAACTTTATCGGATCCGCCTCAGCTTTAGCTGCTACGTCATCATACGTTGGCAGTTGCTCCAATGTACAAATAAAGTGTATTTCCATAAATATTTACAGAAACTTAATGTTAATCATCATTCACACGTGCGATTAGTTCAAGACAGAAAATAATGAAAAATTACAAATACTCCAATTTCCCATTTCAAAATATGATCTACTAGCCTTCCGCCCGCGGCTTCGCCCGCGTGTACTATAGGATGTAATCCCGCGGGAATATCTTTATAAATTGTAGCCTATGTGTTGTTCTGATGTATAAGCTATATTACTGTAATGTTTCATTGAAATCAATTCAGTAATTTTTACGTGAAAGAGTAACAAACGCCCATCCATCCATACTTACAAACTTTCGCGTTTCTCGTATATAGCCTTCCGCCCGCGGTTTCACCCGCACGTTATTTCATTTTTCAAATATCCCCCCCCCCTTTTCTCCACATTCCCGGGATCAAAAGTACCCTATGTTCACCGGGGATAGTGTAGCTATTCAACAGTGAAAGAATTCCCCCTCACAGTGCTGAGAGGTTTATCGTCAGGTTTTAGTCAGTAGGGCCGAAGTGCGAGTCCGACACACCGCTCGGGACGAACCTCCGTCCCTGAGTGACCCCCGGCTTTAGCAGGGGGGGTCCGGCGTCCGTTTTGTCAGGGACGCCGGGCCGGTGCGTAACAGCATTTCCTGACGCAAAAAAAGGTATCACAAACATGACATCACGATCCCCGGCGCAAAAAGCAAGGCCACTACTATCAATCATGGGCTGGTCAATAGCCACCAGGCTGGCACCGGCTCGTCCCAATCGATTGTAAAGGAGAAACCGGGGGAGTTTAGTGGGTAGTGAACGCTTTAGTCTCGAGGCCCACACACGGCCGCAGTAGGTTTAGTTGGGTTGTTGTACATTAGTTAGCCTGCGGGTATGGTGCATAGCCTTCTGCCGCTTCCAATTTCAACCGCGCGTTTTTTCCTTTTACAAATATCCCCCCCTTCCCCTCATATTTCCGGGATCAAAAGTACCCTATGTTCACCGGGGATAGTGTAGCTATCCAACAGTGAAAGAATTCCCCCTCACTGCGCTGAGTGGTTTATCGTCAGGTTTTAGTTGCTAGGGCCGAAGTGCGAGTCCGACACACCGCTCGGGACGAACCTCCGTCTCTGAGTGACCCCCGGCTTTAGCAGGGGGGGCCCGGCATCCATATTGTCAGGGACGCCGGTGCGTAATAGCATTTCCTGACGCAAAAAAAAGGTATCACAAATATGACATCACGATCCCCGGCGCAAAAACCAAGGCCACTACTATCAATCATGGGCTGGTCAATAGCCACCAGGCTAGCACCGGCTTGTCCCAATCGGTTGTGAAGGAGAAACCGGGGGAGTTTAGTGGGTAGTGGACGCTTTAGTCTCGAGGCCCACACAGGGCCGCAGTAGGTTTAGTTAGCCTGCGGTTATGGTGCATAGCCTTTCGCCGCTTCCTGTTTCACCTGCGCGTAATTTCTTTTTTTCAAATATCCCCCTCTTCCCCCCACATTTCCGGGATCAAAAGTACCCTATGTTCACTGGGGATAGTGTAGCTATCCAACAGTGCAAGAATTATCCAAATCGGTTCAGTAGTTTCGGAGCCTATTCAATTCAAACAAACAAACAAACAATCAAATCTTTCCTCTTTATAATATTAGTATAGAAAACTAAATCCAAATAGAAATGGAAAAGCATTGGATCATAAATCATTAGCTCTACCCAAGTATTTTTATTGAAGCAAAGAATTCTCCTAACGTCGTTAAATCTACTCGGTCTCGAGATCTAATCTCCTTATTCCACGCTAGTTGTATTAATCTGGAATTTTAATAAACAGAATAGGTTCAATATTGGATTCCCGACATCGCGCGTCGCACCGACAGACGTCGACATTGCCATAATAATATAAGGCTAAGTGGATGCCACGTAACTGTCTATATGTTTGACAAAAGGCAATATTTACGAAACCTTTGATTCGGAATACGCGTGGGCTATTCGTGAAATTAGAAGGATTTGTGATATTTTGTCGCTTCTGGTCTAGTGTTTTATATAACGAGTATACCTATAAAGATTTCAATTCTCAGTCACGTGTTATCATGCTACTATACCATCAGGTCAACACTATAATAATTGTGTTGACATGTTGACATAACACGTCATCAACATCATCATCAGCCTGTCATAGTCAACTGCTGGACATAGGCCTCTCCAAACGCTCGCCACGCGCGCTGATCGCTGCTGCTGAGCTGATTTTATTTCAGTAGCAATTTGATTAAAAAAATTAATAAAAATATTCAATATTAGCAAAGTACCTACATGTCTAAACTAGACAAAATGTATTTATAAGGGCATCTGAAAAGCATTATGTAAATTTCTGTGTTGTCCTAAATGTAAGATAAACGAGCAGGCAAAACTGGATGGATCGCCACCGTGGCGCCCTCTATTGCCTTGACTACGTCACGTCTGGTCACTTTATTGCCAAGGGTGAAGACACTGCCCTAGATGACTTGTGGTGTGGTGATGTCAAGTTTTTATGACTGATAATGATTTGTGACGAATTCGGACGTAATTTGAAATTAAGGATTATTGACAATTTATAAAAGTTTTGGATCAGATAAAATATTAGGCAAGACTTTTAGACCCTCTGGGTCTCGGATTGGAAGACCACGACAAATAGCCTTCTTTGCTGTTATTCTTTTATAATCTCAGCTTGATGTAGGTATCATTATCTTGAGTGTAAAGCATTTTTTGATATCACTCGGATACTAGTAGGAAAAAAACTTTGGACAGTGAATAGCTCTGTTTGTTGACTTTACCTCACTCTATATTGTACACATAATACACTCAAATATTGACTTACATAATAAAAATGGCTTTGTATTATACGCTCAGTTTCAAAGGTGTATATGAGTTTGTTTTTGGAAGTAGGGAATAGAGTAAGCAAAAATAACGCAAACTTGAAGGTCTCTTGCTTTTTTACCATTATAGCTTGTTTACTCAGCTCCTATAATTTATAAGTTTATTTTCGCAAGAGTTTTTAGGGACTTCAGCCGATTGAGGTCGAATTCCTTCTTTGTCGGCATTTGTTACATTATCGTGGAAAGTTTTGGGAGAAATAATTTGCGTCAGGTAGTTTTATTAACAATAAAAGTCTGTGTAAATAAATCAAGTTTGAGCGAAGTGGGACATGATATTTGTCAAAGCTAAAACAGTGAAATATGAAAATGTTTATTTTCGAAGATCAGAGACATAATTTGTGGCTTGAGGTTATTATTTTTTTCAGTTTTGGTTATAGTATAGAATAGAATAGAATCATTTATTTCATAGAACATTGTACAATAAAAGGTCTTAAAATATAATTACGTTTCACATGCCATGTTAAACAGACAATCACTAAATTATCAGTTCAGAAACTTGCATAAAGATTTAGGTAAGTTCAAAATAAACATAGTATGGTAAGTTTTATAAAACAAATCAAGAACCAATCAATAGATCTATCTTCCTAAGCCACCATACTGTTAATCTGTTTATTTAATTTATTTGCGAGTATAACTTTAGAACAACTGCATAAAATTAGGTGTTCATTATTGTCAAGACGAGGTTTTTAAATCTCACTTTTTTCTTATATTAATAAATATGCATCCTTAATCTCAATTGCACTGGTCCGTAACTAGGATGAGCTGTAATGTTTTTAATTGTAACTGTAATTCTTTCAATTGTAGTGTTTACAATAAATGCTGTAATTGCATTACAATTACAACGTCCCCCTCGTGACTCATCTGTTCCCATCCACGTGACCGATCCTGGCTTTGTATGCGGTTACGAAGTACTAATTACAGACAATCTCTCGCCATTGCAAAATTACCCTAAAGAAAGTACAAAGTGTAGCCCTCAATGCTTCATCGACTGTACATACAATCGATTGTACTAAAATTAATCACGTGACATTGGCATGCATTGAGCATGAGTTGGGTTGGAAGTTTTGGGGAGTGTGTTTGTGGGATGTTGTATATTAATAACATCTTTGTTATTTTTGATTGGTTTTACTTTTTACATTAATCTTTCGAGGCGTATTTGAAGTATCTGCCTATCACAATATTATTGACCTCATAAATGATTCTATGCAGCCTATTAAGTTCCAACTCATAGCAAAGATCTTCATAATTACTTAAAAATCATCGGCACAATGATGTGTATTAGCTTAATCCATCCATGTTTGTCAAATACGGGTTGGTGGCCAATTAACTCGAATTGTTGGCCCGATTTTTGGTAGAGCCAATCCACTATATAGCGCACCCCGTCTCTCCATTTTATTTTCTCATCCCTCAAGTGAAACTCTATTCGCAGGTGTGCGAAACTAATAGTGATCCCTTACCGTCAGGTGTCACACTTCCCCGTTCGCTTTCGTATTTAATACAAAAAACTAAACAATTTGATCAAACCACATTGCGCCCCATTATCAAACATTTTATTAGATTACTAAACATTTTATTTTCACTTAACCGTAAACTATATTAGAGTCGTGCTACGCACTTAAGGCTGTGTAGTTCCGCAGATGCCGCGCGTATGGTTTTTAAAAGCCACCTGAGACATACAAATCAGTGTTTTCAATTCTAAAAAAAATATATGTATCAGTTAAGGATCTGATCTAGTTAAAATCGCATTCAATTACATGTTTTTATAAACTTCACTCGATAGAAAAAAATCCCAAAGTTACCCCTTTTTTTAACGATTTTCGCATTTTATGTCTAAGCTCCTGCCAATTAACATTTGAATTTTCACTCAATTATAGCCACTAAATATTTACAGATAAATTCGCAGAGTTTGACTTGATAAAATTAGTGTCTCGTTTACTATGTTTAAAAAACTACGAAATGTGCGAGCGCGGCGCCATATTTGGACGTCGCATAATACAGACCTACAAACTTATCTGTTCCGGTGGCCAAAATTGGAACTACGTGAAATACAATGCAAAAACGATATTTAATGACAGTTCTAAATAGACAGTAGCGACGCCGCCACCGGAACAGATAAGTTTGTCGGTCTTTACCTCTTTTATGTACTCCCACCCCCCCTTAAAGTGAAATAACCGCGTATATTTGCCGTAAAAGTGTGCCTGTGCTGTTTATCGTTCGCCAACAGTTGAGTCGGAAACAATTACGCGGAGATTGGCGCCCAACGCGGGGCCGTAACACCTGTCAAATAGTAATGGGTTCCGTTTTCCTTTTTGAACCCTTGGCTGGTTGTTTCGATTCGATAGCGGCCGATGGCGATAGCTAATGTTTTATGAATACGAGCACGTTGTACGTAATATTCACTGGCGAATCGCAATATCTTTAAGTTATTTTTATCGAGGGATGTCTATGAAATAAACTTTAAGTGTAAGAGAGCAAATTCCCTTATGGTTTAGCTTATTCCCTTATGGTCTATTTTTATTTAGGTTCGAATAAATAATCTAACCTAACCTTTTTATAAATGCTCTATAATATTATTTATCGGTATTTTTCTCGCCAATTACAGAATATGAAAATGTAAAATCCTTGTCCTTCTTATTGACTTATTTAAAAAATACAACGAATTTTACTTCCAAGATTCCGGTTTCAAAGAATGTCCCGTTTATTGTGTATTCTTCTAAAAGGTATCCACTTACTAAGAGCATTCTTAGAATCTGGCCCCAATCCACTTGCGTTTATGATGGATGATTATACTTCATACTTTCTACTTTTAAAATACAGTTGGTTTGAAATGTCCTAATTTCACTATAATAATTAATTGTATCTATGGATTGCAGATTTAATCGTAATGCCTTCTAATGTTTATGCAATCAATATAAAACATGACATTACAAAACCTGACGACGAAAAATAAAAATTCTTTAAACCGAAACCACGTGTTCATCCGTATAAGTTAGTTTTATATAAAGATTTCTCGATTCATTTCAACTCGCCTTTCAGAAACAGATACAGAAGTAATAAGTAAAGCAGTGGCTCTGGTAAACAGAAGTTGATACGCTTTTTCAAGAGGCAAGTTCCGTTGATGTATGATGAATCGTCTCGGCACGTGCTCACTGCACCGGAGTCAGATCGCTGGAAGATTGATGCGCGGGAATGACTGCTTGACTAATACGAATGTCTGCGGGGATTGTGTGGAGTAATAAGTAAAATTGCATACTTTTATTTAATGCCAATGTAAGTAGCTTGAGTACTGTACACTATATAAGTGTGGTAGAGCCATGCCGTATACAGTTCCTGACTGTTGGTCAAAATGGACCATCCGAGTGTAAGAAGTGGTTGACCGGGGTACTTCCCCGTTCGACCACTTCTTACAGAAGACCGACGCATGAGAAGTTTGTTGAGTGAGTGTCCATAGGCGGTAATAACCCATTGACTTTCAGGTGACACACATACTCATTTGCCTTCCTTTTTTCATAGAAAAAAAAAAACAACAAAGGGACCAAATATAAACATTTGCATTGGACCGAAAAACAGTTACTTTATGTTATAAACGCGAACTTAACTCCGCTAGAGAGCATTTGTTATTTGTTATGGACATTATAAAGAATTAAAGAATCTTACTAAATAGTATTTCTGATTTTAAATTCACAATCAAGGCAACGAGAGTTTTCCTTAATCCAACGTTACACTATTTAAGTTACCAATTATAAAAAAATGCAGTTAATGCTTTGATGTCAGCGTTAATATAAATGAACCAAAACGTTTTCTGGACCATGCTTTAGAAATTTATGCTCAGTAAGACTAATTAAGGTCACCAGATAAACACATAAGTATGGGACGTCTCGCGACGTCACGCACGTTTAATTACCGACCAACTGTCCACAGAGCCATGCCATCGGATCTGCTAATGGAATGATAATACTCTGTGGGAAGCGTGATCGGGGTACTAATTCGACGTGACTCAAGCCGCTTGATCCCAGTTTTGAGATGAATTAGGGTGCGCCTAAATCGATCTTTTTTTCATGTAATTCTGAGTTTTCCTTAACTTAGATATAAATGGGTGACCTTATTCTCGATTTCATTTAACTAGCAATGCAAAAAAGGGAGTAGATAATATTTAGGAACATGTTAGCTTGTGGTGAAAGTTTTTTTTCAACATTAAGTTTCTTTCATCCAATGAATCTAGATAAAATCCAAGGGCCTTCCAGGCTAACCGTAAGTGGCTTTTATGCTGCTCTATGGCAGCATTGTAATAACAATGCTGCCATAACTATCAACTAGCAATATGCTAGTTGATCATTTTTTTTTACTTTTCCTACGTACCTATACATGCAATAGTACGCAGTGAAACACTGACATAATTATGTCGAAACAAAAATTTTATTACTTGAATTAAGGTCCAATAAAATGTATTAGTAAGTAATTTGTTAATAAAATAATAATATTTTTTGTAGTTACTAAGTGTTTCTTAGAGGCTTAGTAGAATTAATTTTCCCACAGAAAGCCAATATCATGGGTTTCCTAGAGACATTTAGGTTTTCCGGAGAGGATAAACACGATCTTGATAGTATAATCGCCTTCAAGATTGCTTATACAATATACTAGTACAATTCTGACACAATATTATGTGTATTACCATAAACGTTAGTGACGCAGAGGGCGTGATTTTTTAAATAGAAATTGTTGGTTTTGCTCGTTACTTTTATAATATTTTGAATGGTATTTTATGTTATTCATGAAATTACTTCTCATCGTATGTATTTGATTAGTCATTTTATGACCCAAGGATCATTTCTGTAAGGCAATAGAGATGCGGATTTAAAATAATTTTGACAAACCGGAATTCGTCTCGAAGTTTGTTTCAATGTTATTTTAGATTTAACCATACACTTTTATACTCTACGGACAATAGCTAATTCACGCGCCGCAAAGTTTGGGCTTGGGCAGTCTAATTCACGTCCAACTGTATATTTCTGAGCGCTGTGTTTGTTGGCTAATTTCAACGAATGCGATTAAATTTCGCAGACAATAAAACCGGCTGTACGCGTGGATGTGCCTAATTGGGAATTATCAAGGCGTACGAAGACAGTTTGTTAAGGATATCTCGGCACTGGCGACATCTGGGCGCTTCTGGCATTATTGTTTCGTCGAAGTAAAATATTAACACGGATGTTGAACGAAAGTCGTGGAGGACTAGAACGTTTGTATCTTTTAGCTTATATGCATGCTTGACTCCTTCCATGCATATAATCTGTATTAATAGTTCGATAGTTAGTTAAGCTATTCGGGGTATAAAACCAGGAACTCGTGGGTTAAATGACAAGAAACTTCATTGGGACGGGTTGAAAAAAGAATAGCTGTGACTTTTTTAATTGATTTTAACAAGTAACTCACAAGGATTGTAATTCATGCGTGAAGTATATTTCTAAAACTCATATAATTTTGAATATATTTTCCCCTCTGTAACCACTTACATCTATTCCACATTAAAATTGTGAGTCATTGATCTGGTCATGGACCTGTGAAAAGGTCACGACTCTAGTTATATAATCTTAATTAGACAAAAAATATATTTTTAAAAAGCAATCAATCAGACCTCGAAAAACTTTAACATTAAAACGTAATCATAACAACCTCGCGACGGAAAAGAATAAGAAACGAACGTTATTATAAAATATTTTTATTTCTTCCCGGGACCTTCCTATTTTTCGGTAGCGACTGGTTCCCATGAATTATTCAACGTAGCGAGATTTAGCCGAAATTAATTGTACAGTAACCGGCGGCCAACCGCAACATACATTTTCCATCAAAGGGATTTGCCAGAGGAATGTGCCCAGAGCGTGTGTGTTACTCCGAAGCTCTTTGTTTAACCCTTTTAAGCCTAGGAGGGTACATAATTAGACAGGGGACATTTTTAATTTTTCTCCTAAATGGATAACTATCACTTTTTAATGTTATCAGCGTGTTCATTTCCCTGAAGCCCCAATTATGTACATGTAATCAAAACCAAGCATATTTTATTCATGCAGGCTTCAGAAATTCTCTTAAAAATCGTAAACTATTTTAATATCAATGTAATCATCGTATATGGTTTTTAAACGCCTACGCGACTAGTAGGGAAAGTACAAAATTTTAAAATGATTAACAAAAATATTAACACAAACCGTAAACCCTGTACTACAGACTTACATAGTCTACGAGTATGGCTAGAATTATGACCATTGTAATTGACAAATATTTGCTGTCTCATAATCAATTTAAATAAAAAATTGTTTGCGTGATATGTATGTGCTCAGAACTTCAGAAAAATCACCAAATTCGATATTTTTTTTTTGTTGTGTTTGTTGTCTAGGGTAAGTATTTCCCTTTTTTCTCCACACAAAAAAAAAAATTGCTTCATTACTCTTAAATCCATGACTTTTTTCATCCTAAACTAACTTCTTATACTAGTCGGATTACGTAAAGAAAGCGTGAAGTGCGAGTACAAACAAAAGGCCCGAGTGTAAAACAATACGGCGTGCGCGACGCGGCCGGAACATTGCCCAGGAAAGCGATTAAAGCCTGTAAATTGTTTCGTGACAATGGCGGTGGCTCGCGACACATTCACTAAGGGCGCCGTTAAATCTTTTATCTCATCCCGCCGCAAACAGTCCCCGCTGCATAAATCTGCGACCATTATAGGGTTAGACGATCTTGTTTCGTGTTTGTTGTCTAGGGTAAGTATTTCCCTTTTTTCTCCACACAAAAAAAAAAATTGCTTCATTACTCTTAAATCCATGACTTTTTTCATCCTAAACTAACTTCTTATACTAGTCGGATTACGTAAAGAAAGCGTGAAGTGCGAGTACAAACAAAAGGCCCGAGTGTAAAACAATACGGCGTGCGCGACGCGGCCGGAACATTGCCCAGGAAAGCGATTAAAGCCTGAAAATTGTTTCGTGACAATGGCGGTGGCTCGCGACACACTCACTAAGGGCGCCGTTAAATCTTTTATCTCATCCCGCCGCAAACAGTCCCCGCTGCATAAATCTGCGACCATTATAGGGTTAGACGATCTTGTTTCACACACCTTTAAAATTAAATCTTGACGTTTGAGCAATTTAGTACGAAGCTACGAGACGCCTATAGTAGCGTTTTAGTCGTGTGTTTGTTAGCATAGAGCTTTATAATTTAGCTGATGTACCAAATACCTAGTTAAAATGTTAAACAACACGAACGTGACTAAATAGGGTACATACGATATTGCGATACATTATGTGTTAGAGAATTTCTGTCGTATAATTGAAACAAATAGAAGTAAGAATGATAATTAAAAAAAGCTCTTTAAAAAGTACCTAATGTGCAAAAACTTTAAATGGGCTCTTATGTGAGGAATCAAATAAACGATTTTATATGGCACGAAATTTGAATTAGTACAAATATCTCATATTTACATAAAAGGTCAAACGTCCTATTCTCTAACCTTTATTCGAGACTGGTTTTGCGCACTGTTTCGTGCGCACATACAATTTGGAAAATGCCAGTGATACCACATTGTACCAAATATTGGGGAGCCTCCCACTACTTTACAATAAAGAAAAGAGTCTGTCTGCTTATGCGCGTAGCTTTACACACTTTGTGTCCTCCTGTAAAAGGTCGCAGTAAAAGCCTGTTATTGACATTACAAACTTGAAGTGCCTACCTCAATTTCATTTACTTGGAAAAGATACGAATATAAATGCGACCTTCGCAATTCAGTATTGAATAATTGTGCAAAGTTATAAAGTAATACATAAAAAGGATCGACGGTATAATCCATAAAAAGAAAAGTTTCGCCTCCTTCCGACAGTCATCCGAGCAATATAAATTCGTATATTTACATAACAATTTACGGCGGCAAACTTGGGGCAGCTACAAATTGTGTTTGTGAGCTGAACCTGCCTTCGATAGAGGTTTACTTTTGCATTATGTGAGTTAGAGGAAGCTTGCGGCTTTGTCCGCATTTTTGGATATGGCGGCATTTTATTATGCGAGAACATCTTACGTATTATATGTATATGAATGTAAGTCAATACATTTAGTTAATTTTTTTAAAAGTAATCATGCTATCGTCACCTATATCATTAACCTATCTCACACGCAAATTTTCCTGACGGTAAAAAGAGTCATCCAGTATATTGCTATATGGATTGACGTCACAAGCTCTTAGATAGAAGGCTATTACATATGTGATTGTATGGTGA
Organism: Mecyna flavalis; assembly: GCA_949319885.1. Taxonomy (NCBI): domain Eukaryota; kingdom Metazoa; phylum Arthropoda; class Insecta; order Lepidoptera; family Crambidae; genus Mecyna; species Mecyna flavalis. Next base: position 9,958,434 of record OX439427.1, on the reverse strand, counting down.
ACGCTCAATTAAATCTCCGGTTAAACTAAGCCATACGGGACTTCACTCTGGTTCAAACTTGAGCCTCACAGGATCAACTTCAACTAATTGCTTTGTGGTTAATTTAATTAAGTGGGATATCAGGTACCATTCCGTAGGCTGGAAATTTATGGAAGGTTACGTTATAAATAAGATATCATATTAATTACTTCTACCGAGTTCGTATTTGATCGGTGAAAATTAGCTTGATTTCTTTTTATCTTTTCAAACAAACGTTTTTAAGGGCTCTTGAAAATATTTATTATGTATCAAATCACGATATTCTATTTACTTTTGACAATTTATTTGACAATTTATTTGATCCATTAGGCACAAAAGCAGACATTAGGTTCTCAAAAAATTCACATTTCTTATAACGTCAATATTTTCATAACCCTTTCAAATAAAAACATTCCATTATTCCATTATCATAGGGTTATGAAAATATTGACGTTATAATGTGAATTTTATGTCCGGCTGACATTATAAGAAGTTGATATTATGAGAGTGGATGGCACATTTTTGTTTTACTCTTTCGGTCGGTCGGTTTCGGTTACCTACTCGTATTGTATCTGCGTACTGATCGTGCAAAAAAATATTATTTTTGGATACTGTGTTATCTTTACAAAATCGATTCTTAATTTCACATAATCAAATCAATTCAAAATTCAAGTCGGGTTTCATTATTTCATTTAAATCTTAGAAGTTTTAGTACAATTCACCATATAGGGTTTTTCTGTCCTCTCAATGTTCAAAAAGTTCAACTCTACATTGGGTCAATCAAAACTAACTTTCGGGATTGGTTTACCACTGTGAGAGTCACTTCAGTAGCCGTATTTAAGCACAGTCAATCAACATTGAAGATAGCTAAGTATTTCAAATGGCCCAAGTACATTATTGTCATAGTAATTTTACTTCAAAGCTATGTATTCTTAGATTAAAGTTATAATTAGTGAGCTGTTTTTTTGTCGAGTAGGCTAATTGTTAGTCCAATAGTCCATTGAACGCCTAAACTTTTTAAACCTAAATATAATAAATATACAAGACATAATTATAATATTTTTTTATTAAGGTAGGAGAAAAATGTTTTGACGTGCAAAAGAATTTCATGGTAAATCAAATTGTAAAATAATTACTTTGACTTTGATTAAGAGTAAGAGTAGGTAATTGTTTCAAACAAAAATTTAAAGAGAAACAAATGCCAGCACAATTCTTTTTTGGATTTGTCGTTAAAAGAAAACAACAAGAAAACGTCACACACAATGAACAAGATACGATAGAAAACAAAACACACATTATCTTTAAATTGATTCATTTGCAACTGGGATGAGTGCGAAACCGCGGCGCCAACGGCAATAAGAATATATTTTTTTGTGTTTCTTTTTAATCTGGCCGAGGGGGAACTTGAAAAGACCATTAATCAGATGTCAACACACATGTTCGCGTATTGAATGGCGTCGTGTGAACTCACGTAAAACGTCTGAAAAGATACGTGGCAAAGAGAAATGTGTCACTCTGACCTGCTACAGAATCTTTCAATTGAAGACCTTCTTGGGACAATTGTTGTGATGGAGGAAAAATGTCGCGATATTTATGGCTCTGAGGAAGTTTTGTGTTGGCATGTCATAAGTTATGACGTGGAGTTGAAGGAATTTCGTTTATAGTAATAAAATGTGTAGTAAATAGTCTTTAAGGGCCCAGTGTACCGACAAATGACGTCCACATTGAATAGGAATCATATTGTCGTAGCATCTTATATGATGAACAAAATACAAAAAAATCATTCGTTCCGTTGGATACAAAGAGAAAATTTGTTAAAAGATTCAAAATGTTTCGCTTTTATTTTAGAATTCAAAAGTATCAAAATACGAGTATGTCATTGATGAATCTATTGATATGGGGAAAGTTTAGGAGCTGGAGAAAAAACAAAGAAGGAAAAAATATCTTATTCTCTCTCAAAAGGCTAGTCACAAATAAAGCTTAAAGGAAATGGTGACACATTTTTACAATTTAGAAGTAAATTAAAAGATTCTATTGTCTTAATTAAAGGTGAAACAGTTTCAAAAGTCACACACAATATCATCCGTGCATTGATTTTTGAATCTCAATTTTTCACTCCAGTATTTTACATTTGTAGTAGATTGCACAGTCAGATAACACAGGCTGTGGGTGTAGTGTAACATGATCCCATCTAGGCTTGTTCTTACTCGGTCACTGAACGGAACGCTCCGAACTAGGACAATCGTTCACATGTACTAGTTCGGTCTTTTAGTACTATTAGTTCATTTAGTTCAATGATCACTATGACATCAGTCGGACCGGAGCCGGAGGCTCGGATCATATTTGTTTCCCTTCATACTTTGCAGGCTTAGGAGTGTCATTTTAATATATCAAAAACTTAAAATGGATACATAAACTTACATTAATTAATTCACTTTCGCCAAAGAAAACAAACAAAATTATCCTAATCTGATCTGAACAGACTAATTTTCAAATCAGTCTTACTCGTACATCGTCCATCACGCTCACACGTACGCGTCTCTGATCTTTCAACTCTTTCTCTCTCTCACCGCTCAGTCACCCGTAATCGGTCATTTGATCCCGATGTCGCCTAACTATGGTGAATGAAATGTACTAGAAGACCGATTTGAACGATCAGAAGAGAATAGTTCGTACTCGGTCAGTTGAACGAACTATTCCCTTAATCGGACATGAACGAGTAGGACACAAGCCTACCCATTGCTCTGGTTCCCTTGTCAAGGATTACTGAAGTTTGATGGCAGTTGCTCCAACATATTAATCAATTCGGAACAAAGAGCTTGGGGCATGATCACAATTCATATAGGCGAACTGGTCGATGTGTGTACTTGGTGTGCCTTAGTTTTGGGATTGAATTGCGGATCTGAATTATGAAGTTGATAAATTCAAGTTTATTTATTTCTCAACAAAATTTAATCAAATAAATTAACAAATATTGTACCTGACCCCAAAGTTTGAAGCTGAAGCTCTTGTGTTATGGTTATCAGAAACAACAACGTTTCGTGGTTAACTGTTATGTATCCCTCCATTGAAAGGCCACAGTGGCCTTTCACTATCAGGTGAGTTGCTTGCCTGACTGCCAACTAATGTAGTATAAAAACAAATATCAATAAGGATACTATGCCGTATCTAAGGTGAAAAACAAGCCCTAGCAGCTTCATATTATCAGGTGGGCTGCGTTTCTAATAGAAGCAATAAAAAAATATAACATTATTATTCAAGCAAAATTAAAATTGAAAAACAAAATGGTTGAAACAAAGGGACGTGCGTTTTCCAGGGTCGATTATTAGGGGGATTTGTCAAGTTGGATTGTTTTGCCGGATCCCGGAGTGCCCTGGAAGACCCGGATAAGGCTCGAGTGAAACACGACTGATAGCCGAGACTTTTTGTTCCTATTTGTAAATTTAACAACTTCCGCGCAGCGGGGAAGATTGTCTTTTGTCTTTCACATTGGAAAATAGTCGGATACAAGGCTTGGAACGTGTTAATCTGCTTTTTGTATATAGTTACGAGGAAATGAGTATTCATAGTAAACTTACCTGTACTCGTATTAATATTGACTTTACACTTCTTTATTGTACAACAATAAAACATATTTGCAATAACGCTACGAAATGAGACATTTATTGTGATGTACTGCAGTTTCTATTTAGTTTATTTACTACTGGCTCTCGTGTTTCAAAGTTTTATTTTTTCTATTATTCCCTGTTTGATTCCGTGACCAAAATCGTTTGTTTTTAAATGTAATTTCGGATATAATATCGAGTTAAGTTAATATGTACCATTTTTAAAATGTCACCGACCACCGTCATAGTATAATAATTATGTTACCTTAGATCATAAATAAAAGTAAATTATTGGATTAATAAATAACTTTTAAGATTCCCATTATAAAAAACTATCAAGATTACCATTTACTTTATAACTCAAAGCGCAAGCATAATTATGCAATTTGAAAAGAACATATACAACAAGCTTTCCAAATAAAATACCTTGAAACATCTGAATACTTCAATATGATAGATTTTATAACTAAACTTTACAGATTCATCGTTTTTAGAACTCAAAGTAAGCGTATTGAAAAAAAACGGCTAAGGTACAAAGTGAGTCGTCATAGTGATGTCCCGACCCGCGGTACGAAATCTCTTCATAAGTGAGCTCGTGTACCGCTACGAACGGGATTAACTTAAGCTCTGAGAACTGTTTTTCTCCTCACAATTCATTCGAGAGAACTGCGCCCGAAATAAATAAAGCGAACACGTCGAGCTAAAACAGAAATACGGCTTTGTCGAAATGATTTGCAGGATAGTGTTGCGCCGAAAAATAAGAGAAAAGAATGTTTAATGCTTGCAGTTCATTTATTACTGGATTTTACTTTTAGTTTAATAACCACCTAAGGCTATTAACTAAAACGCATCTATTTAAAAAGTGAAATAATTCACCCTTACGGATGAAATCGCGGTATATTAAAATCTAAATTATTTAAGCCAGACGTTTTATTTTATAAGTACCTAGTACCTACCTAATCACGTAAATATAATAAACCATCATGTAAAAACTTTCAGACTGTAATCAGTCAGACAATAAATAAGTAACATTTGATATATTGGTAACGGTACCTACAGTGCAAGAAATAATAAATTGCGACATTTTCTTTCTTTTGTACGCCTAATTTCCTATGGGAAATTCCAAAGAATTTGTACTCGTACTTAAGGTTCGAAGTCCATAGCAATTAATAATGCTAAAATATTTTCTCGGGTACACTAGAGTAAAGTAAGTAATGTGCAGGTTTCTCTGATTTTGGTGTCTTTCAGTTGTTTGTTTTCTCATTCTGCAAAATCGCGTTATTTTTAATTATCACATTTAATTATTCCTGCACTGTACAAGGCAAAAGCCAAACGTTTTCAAAGCAGGAATTTAAAAAGCACAATTACCTACTGAACTGCGATGCTATTAAAATATCATCGGACCACTTTCGCCAGGAAAGCAGAATTAGAGCGGCAACAAAAGAAAAATGGTACTTACACAGGCGGAATTCGCGAAGAAAAATAACTTTCGAAAAGAAAACGAATATAATTCTGTTTACTTTTTATCCTTTGAGTATTTCTCTCAAGGCTGAGATAAGTCATCAAATTATGCGGATGCTATGTTGTTTACAAATTGTTTCTGAAACGAGTCACGTTCCCATTCGGAGGTGGGCGCAAAAATTGAACCAATTTAAATAATGTTCAGTGCTTCGTACGCGCCGGCCGTTTTTAAGGATTAGGTGCGAGGACTCACACTTTGAACTCTTTGTTTATTAGGGTTCCGTAGCCAAATGGCAAAAACGGAACCCTTATGGATTCGTCATGTCTGTCTGTCTGTCTGTCTGTCCGTCCGTATGTCACAGCCACTTTTTACCGAAACTATAAGAGCTATACTGTTGAAAATTAGTAAGTAGATGTATTCTGTGAACCGCATTAAGATTTTCATACAAAAATAGAAAAATAATAATAAATTTTGGGGGCTCTCCATACTTAGAACTGAAACTCAAAAATTTTTTTTTCATCCAATCCTTACGTGTGGGTTATCTATGGATAGGTCTTTTAAAATGATAATAAGGTTTCTTATATAATTTTTTTCTAAACTGAATAGTTTGCGCGAGAGACACTTCCAAAGTGGTAAAATGTTGGTCCCCCCCCCTGTAACTTCTAAAATAAGGGAACGATAAATTTAAAAACAATATATAATGTACATTACCATGCAAACTTCCATTGAAAATTGGTTTGAACAAGATGAAGTAATTAGTTTATAAATTTTTGGGGCTTCCCATACTTAGAACTGAAACTCAGGAAAAATTTTTTCTTCAAACCCTTACGTGTGGGGTATCTATAGATAGGTCTTTAAAAATGATAATAAGGTTTCTTATATCATTTTTTTCTAAACGGAATAGTTTGCGCGAGAGACACTTCCAAAGTGGTAAAATGTTGGTCACCCCCCCTCTAACTTCTAAAATAAGAGAACGATAAAACTAAAAAATATATATGATGTACAATACCATGTAAACTTCCATTGAAAATTGGTTTGAACGAGATCAAGTGATTAGTTTTTTTTTAAAACGTCATAAATCGTAAACCGCAATTTTCCTCTCATTCAATCAACTCAAATATAAAAACGTCGATCAAACTTACAAAGAACTACAAGAACTTTTATATTATGATGATACTTGCTGCTACGGAACCCTTCATGGGCGAGTCCGACTCGCACTTGGCCGGTTTTTTGTTTTCTTTCTTGATTGTGAACTGTAATTGCAAAGGTAGATTGAAAAACCTCCGTTCGGAAAATTTTGTTTATTGTCGCAAACAGTCGATTAAATTTATTTTTATCAGTGGCTCTTTTGTCTGATCGTAAACATTCGGCCATTGATTTGGAAACACTGTCCAAACTAATCAATTAAATGCGTTTATACGGCGATCACTTATCTTCAGGCCAATTACTAGTTTGCCACCCTGTATCTTCTCAAAGAATAAAAATGGGACCACATCACTGTGACAACAGACATTATTATGTAGTCCAGTGTACTGTTTTCTAAATATTGGTCAGCAAAATACCTTTCGAGATCGTTTGAAGAAATCCAACAACTTATGTCTGAGTAAACGTACTTGTTTACTCATAATATAAGTTGGATTTTTGTTTCAATCGTTAATTCATTTATGTTTTAAACTGAACGCGCCTCGTAAGTCCTCACAGAAGTCGTTTCATTCGAACATTCGTCTCTCGATTATTAAACTTCACGAACAATGTCTTAAAATTTAATTACAAGAGAACACTTAACTTTACACGACTATCTTTCCATCTCCTTTGTTTTATCGACAAAGAACGGAGCGTTCCTGACGACTGCTTTAACGTTTGGCCGCGTTTATGCTCGCGCCTCTCTTAATACTTATTGCAATTTGTTTTACGAGATGTGTTTATCTTTGTCTGATAATTGCTGCGAATATTCGTAAGATAATATAAAAAAAACGAGCTCTTGTAATACAACAGGGATTATTTTTTTTACCGTCAACGCATTTGGATGAAATGTGTGTTTGTTTTGTCTCTGGATGTATTAAATACGATTAATTTTACTACGTTGTTTATACCCTGATACCCACAATACACGTTCTTTAGCTACTTACATTAGGGTCATATAAATGTATGTGATTATGTCCGATATTTGTATATAATATTATACAAGTAATAAATTTTAAATTAATAAATAAATAAAAATTAATAAATTTTGCTCGAATGATATTTTAACATGATAATAAATATCATTGTTTGACCCAGAATTTAAGACTATTATTTTGTTCTTGCAAAGCATAGAGCTTAACAAAACTTTTGGGATTCTGTTTAATGTTGTGACTGACTCCCATTGTAAAATGCTTTGCGTAAACTTAAGTAATTCACAGACAGAGTAGATCTCAATTATGTAAGTTGGAAACACTTCCTTTACTTCTATGGCGATATACTTACGATTTATTTGTTCCCTATCGCCAGGCCTCGTTTGGTGATCACCAATTTGAACCTGGCAAGGGTGGTGATTAAGCCTGTACGCTACTTTTCAATAATGGTGGCCTTTGGCCTGCAACGGGTTATTAATAGGCTGATAAATTTTACTTATGTATATTGCCGAAGACAACTGTATTTTAAATTTATTTATAAAGACGTTTAAAAAATTATAATCTTTATATGAGTAAAGTCGATCATTAGATTACAATACTAAGATCAAGCTCTAGTCTAGTCTAATCTAGAACTATATTAAATCCAAATACTTGAAATAAAGGATAGGATAGACCAAGATAGAGACGCTTATTAACGAAGGCCAAGACCCACTTCGGGTCGCTGCGCCAGTATAGTAAGTACCTAAGTAAGTACTTGAAATAAAAGTATGTTTGCAGTTAGAGTTTACTCTCTTATGGAAGTATTTTTTCACATTTCAATTTTATTTTACAACATAGGATGGTCCCTATTGAGCGATATTATTTTAAATGCGAGCTCACTTGAAATTCTGACGTGACTCGAATCTCATTTCTGTGCATTTGAACAAGCTTAAATGTCGCATTAAGTTACCTTTGACAGTTGTACTGAGTGAGACGAAGCGTGTTTATCGGTTTTAAAAATACCTCCATGATGTTTATGTCAGATTTAATAAATAGAAGACAGAACGAAGACGTTGGCCATAGCAGTACATAATAATTTTATATTACGATAATAAATTTGTTTTAAGCAAATCACCAGTTGGACGGATTTGGCGTATAGCCCAATTCCAAAAAGCTATGGCAAATGACAGGCTTAGAAATCTGAGATTGAATAGGAATAATATTACAGATGTCAATTGAGCCGAATGTACAAATTCTCTACCTGTACCTAAATAAGGACATTATTTATATTATATTTTATACTACATAGTAGGTAACTAGACAAATTAGCGGTTAAATTTGTAATAAAAAAGCTATTTGTGAATTACCCAACCGCTAATTTACACATACCTAATTTTGACCGCCTCTATAATAGGATTATGTTTATCTAACTTTAAAAATCATAGGTTTAAAATATATTTTAACGGACCTGCTGGAACACGGTTTTTGTTATTTAGGTTCTAACTCGGATGTTGTTGGTTCAGTTTTCGTTTGGATTTGGTTGTTGGTAATTTTTTTAAAGTAAGACTTGCTAACTTCCTCCAGAAGAAGGCCTATAAAACTAGGGTTTGAAGTATAACATCTGTGGAGTTTAATAGAGTATTTGCCTACTCTAGTTTCTCTATAGTATCTAATTATTAGTTCTAATGGTGTAGGTAATTTTCACAATTTATTCATAAGGACGATGAATCATATTTTGACATTTCTGTAAATATGATTTTATTTACATACTTAACCTTAAGTTTTAAAAAAAATATTAAATTCTCAGCTCTTCATCGGTGTGAAAGGCAGCAGATGTTTGCGTGTGTACCTGCGCCGTCGGTCTTGTCTAACGAACCAGCCTCAATGGCTCGTTAGCAGCGCTTGTCTGCGGGTCGGTGCGCTGCGCACAGGTTTTCTGCCACTGCGATCTTTTTGCTTTGTGATTTCGTGCCTATCAGCTGTCAGCAGAAATTGTATGAAAAGCTCTTATCGATTCTGCAAATTAAAAAATCTATTGTTATTTATTAGATTTTTTAATTATAATTTAAAATATGTATGTATAGGTATTTTATTTTAATGACTAACGACCTGTCGCCACGAAAATGTAGCCATATAAAACAAAACTTGTTGATGATTGACAACAAAAAAAAAAAAACATTGGCTTAGTTAAGTTTAAGTTAGAATTAGTACAAGTATAATTTTAAAATAAATAACTGTCTAAATTTAATAATAAACTTTCTTTGACGAAAATGAAGTAAAAGTAAAGATATAAATAAATTAGGTACGTAACAACTTCTACACAAGTAAAATAGACCGAGATACAAACATAATTTCTAAAGAACTCATCTTACTGTAGCTTTCACATCAAACACAACTAAACAAACTTGATTTACTTAAAATACATTATACATCCACCGTGACAAATCACGGTTAGAGGTAAATAGGAAGAAAGTCTATTTGTAACTGCTGGAGAAACCAATTAGGGGTTAATCAAATAGATGTCTAAAACAAACAGTATTCCTATCAGAGAGATAATGGAGCAGGTCAACTGATTAAACTTGTTCTGTTGTGGCTGACAGAAAAAGTGAAATTGAATTGTGTTTCTTTTTATTATTTATTCTAATTTCTATTTATGCGGATTTTTAAAGATTTATTTTCTTTCTTACGTTGAATTACTTTGTCAGAACTCTAGTAGGGTAAAATATGTATGTTGTTATACGATAATGATTTTCACATCATGCAGCCTTTATTTCAGAACGGCCCAACAGAAAATCTTTATTTTAAAATCTATGAGAAGAATTCATTTTGTGTCTGTTATGTGAACTACAAAGAGTACTAATTTAGAAATGAGTTTTAATATTACGTATGTAGAGAAGTAGCTGCTTGTTAATAGTAAATACTTGTAAAATTAATTTTAAGGTCGTCACTAAATAAATAAAAACGACGATCGATTTGGTGTAATGGTAGAAAAGTTAGCTATTACACCACGAGGTCGCAGGACCGGTCCAAACATTTGTGTGCATGAACATGTTTGTCTGTGTCGGTTTGGGTGTTTCTATGTATTTTGATTATTTATTTATTTACAAAAAGTATATAATCAATATTTATTTGTTGTCTGGCCTGGTCGGTCCCTTAAAATTACTCCTGCAAAAGGCCAACCAACCGCACTAAACATGTTTCCTCCACGATCACTTCAGAGCACCTACGCTGCATGTAGGTATGTGACGCGCTTTCTTGGCAATAATGGGCCACCACTCCACGCTGGTCGAGCCAGCGTGCGCCCAATCGAAACCCATTTCCCCTGCAATTTGCTGCCATTACTGCGGAGACAATGTTTGCACGGCTCGTACCGAGGTGTAATGGAACCATTGCTGGCCCGGTGTTGGGACGTCAATTATCCAGTATATTGTAAAACTAATAGTACGTTTCCTGAGTGGAATCTTATCTTTACTTGCTGATCTTTTACTTTGATCTGAGATGCAAATTATGTTGTGCCTAGGATGATGAAATAAAGGTTAATGAAATAATGAAATAAAAGTTAGATAATTCTAGAGAGATGGAGAGACATTAGGTATTGCTATGACAGATAAATTTTCGAGGAACTTATCTGATAGCAGTAAAACTAGCCCGTAGTCTCTAATTAGTGCTAAACTTAACGAGTATGAGTTTTGATATTATTTTAAATAAATGAAAAAATCCTATGTTCGTTTGTTTTTAAATTTTTCAAAAACAGGTACACTAAAAATTGTCTATGAACCTTAAACATTATTCAACATTATATTATATTTTATTCATTGTCAAATGTGTATTTTAAACAATAACAATTGTTTGGAAATTCTTTGATCCATAATATAAGCAGAAAACAGAAGATAAAGGAATTTGAATTTAGGTACAAATGTAACAAAAAATAACTATGATAAAATGATTGGTTAGCGGCAGCAGCAGTGACCGGGTGATTTACGGGCGCCGTTAGCCGACGCCGGGGCATTATTGCGACTGATTGCAGATACCGCCGGTGCTTAATACTGCCAGGCTGCTGGATTTGTCATAAGTATACCTACATACTGCAATAAGACACATAAAATAAGAACTTGGAAGACTTACAAAATAACGTATTTGGTGGTGTATTTATAGAATTCAAAATCTGATTAAGCAAGCACGTGAGTAAAAGTTTTATATTTTTGAGAGAAATAGATAGATAGATATACTCTTTATTGCACAAAATTATAAAAGAAAATATGTTACAAAAATGGGTGATACAATGTAGGCGGACTTATTGCTAATAGCAATCTCTTCCAGTTAACCTTAAGGTAGAGGAAAATTCTAAATTAATTTTAAAAAGTAGAAAGAGAAAGAAAAAAGAAAGTAGAAAGTAGAGAAATCTGCAACTCTTCTGGTATACTTGTAACTGTTGCGAAAATAGCCTTCAGTTGTTCCCTATTTTTGAAGAATCGGACTATCTTTTGAGATTTTTTTCGTCTAGTTTCGAAAGTAGACATAATTTATTTCATTGTATATTCCCACTATGTATCAATCAATGTGCTACATTCCTTGCCTCCTCTCCTTCCTCCTCCTTCTAGCTGCTGTGAATTCCTAACCTTTTATTTAAATGTGGTCGTCTATCGTTCTTTCACCTTGCATCCAGATCCTTACATATTACAATTACGTATTACAATTGGACGTAGTTTAGCAAAAACGTTCCAACCCACAACCCAGGTAAAATTGAGATAAATGATCAATCCTTCTATTTTGACACTTTTTCATCATTACAACCATAGTTATTCTATGATTACAACATAAAAATTTCAGCTTCCGAATTCAAACTTCGTAATTTTTATGTTGTAATGATGAAAAGTAACAAAATAGAAGGATTGATCATATCAAGTCAATTTCACCTGGGTTGTGGGTTGGAACGTTTTTGCTAAACTACGTCCAATTGACGTTGATGAGACTGCGATCAGAATATTCTGAGGAAGGTTACGGTACCACAACTGGTTTTTGAGACACCTTTACATGGTGCAGGCTGAAATACTCTGAAATATGCTAGAATCCTTATACTGCATAAGTGTTACGTCTCCTATGCGGAGACTCTTTTATGTAAATATCTATATTTGAGACATTTTTAATTGGACAAGTAATTGTCTGCTTTCAGTAACATGCATTGGTCAGATTCTAAATGAATATTAACACATTATTTGCTCTGAGGTCTATTTCAAATCCTTCTTGCAAGTACAGAAGCGGTACATCTACGAAAAACAAATAACACCTTTCCATCAACGCTTATCATTCAGCCGTCCACACATGAGTCGAAAAATAGTCCTCAAATAATTACCAGTAAAATAAGATCGATGGTCGAATCCCGTGAAGCGTTCGGCATGGCGGCAATCAGTCGCCGATAATGCCCTCCGTAAATCAACGGACTAGAGATGTGCTGAGTCACACCGACTCGAGTACTCACTCGAATACCAAGCAGGATCCATAATATTCGAGAAAAGGTTTCAAATCCTACGTCGTTTACTTTAATACTCGTACAGAGTCCGGCAAACTACTTGACGCTCGATCGACGGAGTCGGGGAAAGTTCGTACATGTGCCTTGCGCACGACCAATAGCGCGTGCGCATCTCAAAATTCGCGTTCTGCGCAATCTCCACCCGATTTCAAGATGTTTGCTAGGCACTGTAGCAATCTTTTGACTTCACTCATTACATGAACGTAAAATATGGAACTTCAGTGACTTAAAATGGAATTTCATACTTCCATGAAATAACAGGAAACGGAAACTACAAGTTGGATTCAAAAAGTACTTGAGTCAACCGAAGAATTCGAAGAATACTCATGCCAGTACTCGCTTAAGCTGTCTTCCGACTCGAATACTATTCTCGAATTCTCGAATGTTTTTTTAATGATTACCGATATATTCGAATACCAAAAAATAGACTACTCAACACACCATTACAACAGACATCAGCTGGAACACATGTGAGCTGATCGCGCCCGTAATAAAATATGCCAGTCAATACGTTTGCAATGGCCGCTATAGAAAAATAGAGGTGGACCCTCGCCTCTTTTTTTCATAAGGGATAAGTAATGTTATGACGAGTGAGGACTTCGATTACGCAATGGATAAGGGTGTGCCCAGTGGCGTAGCTAGGTAGCCAAGGGCCCTGGGGCAAATCAAAAAATGGGGCCCCACTGCTATTTAAACTGGTTCCCTTATATTACAAAACATGGTTTAAAAATGTTACGGGCTTATTTTAGGTACTACACTTACGCCTAAAGCGCGCTCTACACTTAGCCCGCGAATCACGGCGCGGTTTCGCGCCGCAAACTTGCCGCGAATTCAACAATGACTCTTACACTCGCAATGGTTCGCGGTATTTTCACAGTTAAGTCTGCAACGTTGAATGAAATGGACGTCAAAGTAGCTGTAGCTGCGTCCCTAACAATATGCGCGTTAGCGTATTTTAATTATGAGATATAGAAAAATGAAATTTCTTCCGGTTTCACGTGATGGCGCTGATCGGCGATAAAGCTGATGACTCTAGTCCCCCATAATAAGTTACTTTATGAACAATACTGACCGTTGCGGACTGCGAGTGTGGAGTCGTGCACGTTCGCGTCGCGTTCGCGCTTCGCGCTCCCTTTGACGCGGAACAAAAAAACCGACAAAAATTGGGGAACAAAGCGCGAAACCGCGAAGAATATGCGAAACGGCTCCACACTTAGCGTTCGCGCCCTTTCGCAGCTATCGCGCGCGATCCGCGCCGCAAACTTGCCGCGAATTCAACAATGACTCTACACTCGCAATGGTTCGCGGTATTTTCACAGTTAAGTTCGCAACGTTGAATGAAATGGACGTCGAAGTAGCTGTTGCTGCGTCCCTAACAATATGCGCGTTAGCGTATTTTAATTATGAGATATAGAAAAATGTAATTTCTTCCGGTTTCACGTGATGGCGCTGATCGGCGGTAAAGCTGATGACTCTATTCCCCCATACTACAAGTTTTGTAAGTTACTTTATAAACAATACTGACCGTCACGGACTGCGAGTGTGGAGTCATGCACGTTCGCGTCGCGTTCGCGCTTCGCGCTCCCTTTGACGCGGAACAAAAAACCGACAAAAATTGGGGAACAAAGCGCGAAACCGCGAAGAATAAATGCGAAACGGCTCCACACTTAGCGTTCGCGCCCTTTCGCAGCTATCGCGCGCGATCCGCGGGCTAAGTGAGAAACGAAGTTTTACTTCATTTCGAGTACTAAAGTTAGACCCACGTAAGTCCGCCGGTGCCCCTAGTTTTACAATGGTCTAACTTTCAAAAGTTTCAAACGTCAAAACGATAACACTTTTAATATTTCGCTCCGTTCTACGTATGGAAAGACAAATTTGAAAAGAATAATTTAATTTGTGAACAGAAAATTCAAAATATTATGTTACTTTTTCTTACATTACCAAAACACATTTATAAATAAAGAATTATTATTTTTACTATGTATCTTATTTAAAGATTTTAAAACATGTCATGAAACAAAGTCTTGTAAAATGAAACGCACTGCTGAACGAGTTAGTACCAATAAATTATTCTGAAGTTGGTATTTGTTTTGTAATAAGGAAGGTTTTTAAAAATAGTCCGGACTTGGTACCTGTACTAACTTGTACAGTTCTAAACCTGTTTTAGCGATGTTTTTTGTAATAAGAGGGGTTAGGTTTTATCAAATCAAATTGACAACACTGCTAACCCACAGAAAGAATTTAGGGGAATTCCGAAGGCATAACTTTCGAATTTCTCTCAACTAGTTACCATGATTAAAGTCGCGTTGCAACCTGTCATATTTATTTTGAAAATGGGAGAAATTTTCAAAAGTTCTGTTCGATCGAGATTTTCTGGTAAGAGTTCGAGGGCCCCCTGAGCTTGAGGGCCCCGGGGCACTGCCCCGCCTAGCCCCTAGGTAGCTACGCCACTGGGTCTGCCACGACCCGTGTTCAGAACTAGGATCCGTTTGTGAAAATAAGTTATTTTAAATTGGCTTGGGTTTGAATGCTCTGAATGACGGTTTTGATCATCACTCTTTAGAGGTCATGAAGAGATGGTTATAATACGAGTAGTGTGTATTGTTTTTTTGGTCGTACAGGGTAGAAGTTATCCAAGCTGTTAATTCTGATATGATCTTTTACATATGTTTTCGACCGCCTCCATGGAACAGTGCCTAAGCCGCTCGGGTATAAAAACACGGAGGTCGTGGGTTCGATTCCCGCCTTGGGTCTGGTTGGTGGTAGGGCTTTTTCAGAGTCCGACTGGCTAGCTACCACCCCCATAGGTGAAATCTGCCGCCATAATAGCTCTGGCTGTGTTCCGGCAGTAATAATGTGGGAGCCAGTACACTTGAAATCAAAGGCTCGAAGATCAGATGAGCCTACAGTCTGGCAGCACATTGAGCCACGCTTCCTGGTGAAGTGTCCTCAATGGAATAGGCCGCAGTGGCCGCTTACCATCAGGTGGGCTGCGTGTCTATCTGCCAACTGACATAGTATAAAAAAAAAAATATTCACTTGTCGCATAATGTCGCTTCACACTCCGTGTTCGAACACACGTAAGTTATGTAAATCTTTCCTAATAAAAAAATATTGTATCGGAAATTGTATTTTAATGGGAGCTCGCGAGATCGACCTCAACAATTAAAACTTTATTTTCAACTTTAACTTTCGTATCTTTATAGACTGTTTTTTCTCAAGAAAAATACTTTGGCAACGTTGTCTATGCCTTCTAAAAATGATCAAGAATCGAGGTTTACTTATTATACATTATTATTGAGTAAAAGTCAATGCAAACTGATCTTGTAACGATATCCTATACCGTCGTTTTTACCTTTTTATCGTTACATTAAGATTGCATTGGATATGGGTATCACAATTTTTCTTTCTCACAATCTTTGGCACCCAAATTAATATTTTTGTGTGAGTAAATATGTAGTAACTTTTGACTGGTAACATAGAGGATTTGGCAGTGATCATACTTTATGACCACCTTGAATCCCACCTATTACAATCATTAATGTGATGAACATGTGTTTGTTTAGTACATTCAATGTATTTAATTATGTTCTTTTGTTAATTCTAGGATATCCATAACACATGTGCTAATTTTATTTACTTCCGGATCAGATAAATATTGTCAGAACATGTTCATTACCCAGTACTGGGAAACGCAGCCGTGGTAGGCCTCCTACGAGGTGGACCGATGATCTTATAAAGGTCGCCGGAATCCACTAAATGCGGGTAGCGCAGACTGATCGGTTTGGAGATCCTTAAGGGAGGCCTATGTCCAGCTGTGGACGTCTTTCGACTGAAATGATGATGTTAATTTATTTAATCAGTAATTTGAAATAAGAATACACGAGGGATTCAAACACAAAGTAACAAAGTGAGCGTAAAAGTGCTTAAAACCTCTGTGCGAGTTTTGCATAGTAAGAAATTCTTGTTAGTTGGCTCTTACGCAAAGTTTTATCTATAAGTGGATGCATATAAGTATGGCGGAGGTTCTGGTTGAGGAGCATAAGGCTTTTTACTCACGAGAGGAAAGAAGTATTTGCATAAGGAACCTAAAATGTATTATGTATTTCTTAATGTGGTGTAGGCGCATATTAATCTAAGCTAATCTGTAAGAAAGTTTCTTAATTGAAAATTATCTCTATAGAATATAGATAGCGATCTGTAGTTGAAGGAGTTTGACATATAAAGGTAGGTTGATGTGCTACTTATTGCACATTCCTACTCATTCAGATTAAACTGTCATTTCGTACTTTAGGTACTTCGCAAGTTCACGAATTGTGGCTGTGTAACATTTTATACAAAAAGGTCGTCCACCAAAAATGTAAATTTTATTTTAGGGTACATGCATGTATTTTACCTTATTAATTGTATTGATTTAAGTTATAACTATTGCCGCACTCGCTTTTTGAGCTTCAAAAATATGACATCCACATCCGAAACACATTTTACGAATCTTCAAAAGTAAAAGTGCAACTTCAACAAATTAAAAATAAATGTAGATACCACATTTTGAATGAACACTTGCCCTTACAATTATGTGTCCATGCGATTCAAAAACAGCGCCCAGTGTTGCCAGTTACCGCCTAACAACGTGCGAAGAACTATAAAAGCAGATTACACGTCTCGTTGTTCGTACGTACAATATTAGTGGCAACTTTGCGGATCCATTACGTTAGAACGGAGCAGTTCATAATTTATGTATTTGCGAAACAAGAATGTCTTTTGCGCGAGCAACGACGCCCACTTTCAGCCTTCGCATGGAAACTTAAAGCTGTTTAATTTTTAAAGGACAAGCTATTTCTAAACTACATTATGAACGTTGTTTTAAAATAAAATAATATTACTAAACTGTTCTTTATTTCATCATAAACATCATCAGCCAAAAGATGTTAGCTGCTAGATATAGGCCTTCTTAAGGATCTCATAACTGGTCGGTCCTGTCCCTTTTGTATAATATAGATCGAGTAGTCGAAAAAAAAATATAGGAACACTTGAAAAATAATTTTATCTTTTATCTGTTTAAAAGAAACAATACACATTTTTTAAATGTTATTTTGCAAGAAACTCAATTTAACATAGTTATCTTTTTTCAATTCCCTAAAATGAGACACCAACAAAAGTATTTTAAACTAAAAAAAAACAACATCAATAACAGAATCTCAATACATAAAAAGCTTAGTGATTACGATTGTCATTAGACCAAAACCCGTGAATCCATTTTAAAGATATTAAAGAACGAGTGTATAAAGTATTTGGATGCTTATATCTTGGATATGTGACACTTAACGGGTTTTTGTCTATTGTCATTCTAAGTTTGTATTGATATAAGGTCATCCATTTTTTAAAGACCTTTCAGTGAACGCGTTTTTGAAAAAAAAAAATCAAAATGGCGGACCAGTAGGAAGGCCAAAATCTTCAATGCCCTTTATGGATACGATCTTAAAATAGCAAATTGCAATACTAAACTCACAATAAAAGAACTATTTTAAATAAAACAAGTCAAGCCACATTGTCGGCAACAAAGCCAGTGAATGTGTGGAGTAAAAATCTTAAATAATCTATAACAATATCTTTGTTGGGTTTACTGCAACATGGTGGTTGTTGCGTCTCACGTTGCCCGTGACACGATCCAACGAGAGCACGGTTACACCTGCTGGAACGTGAGCACGGGAGAAACAGTTTATGTGACTTATATCGGTCACGTGACGTGGCGAATACTAATAAATGTAAAATGGCATCAAATAGATGCAATAATGTATCTAGAGTAAGGCAGTGGTAGAGATAGAGATTGGTAGCAAAGATAGAATAAGGGTAAGGCACGATAAATGTAAGATAGTAGATAGAAGCAAGTTTACGTTGGTAACTATTTAATAATCTGTGGTAGAGTGACGTAGAGTCCTAGATTCAATAAGGAATATACTGTAAGCTGCAAAAGTGGCAGATACAGAATTTAAATAAAGTAGACAAAAATAGCCAATAGAGAAGCAGCCAGTTATGACTTGCACGTTGCTCTCGACTTCGTAAAAAAATTGAGTTACATACTTAAATATATGAAACATTTTGCACCATACTATAAGAATGCAATAACTACAGGAAGTGTAAAAACATAGGGAATAAACCATTTTTGATAAAGTCCTTACGGTGCACCTTACCAAAACAGTAGAATTTTGCGGACCTACATCTAATTTAAAACATAAAACGGCTGGACTTAGTAATTGCTCGTTGTTTACGACACCATCTTCTTACCTTTTATTAAGATGTCCACAAATTCGTTTTTCGAAATTACTCCCCAGGAGCCTTGTTCCTCATCCTAGTAAAGCCTTACTTAGGTATACCGTATTTCTTCAAAGTAAATCGTACGCTGAGGCATGCTTATTGCACAGATAAAAAATATAACAGTGGGATAGATCATAGTTGTAATCGTTTCACTTACTATAATATATTCGCATATCATAATCATCATCTTATATGTTCCCACTGCTGGTACACAGGCCTTATTTCAATTGTGAGATAGTGTGGGCCATACTCTACTACGCGAGACCAGTGCGGTTTGGTGGAGGGGAGCGTAAGGCATAGAGTATATTGAATATACCAGAAATAGAGCTGTCAGTCAAGGATTGCGACTGCAGCGCGCCAAGCGATTAAGTCCAAAACTATTTTTTTTAATAACATAACTATAGATAGATGCACAACAATGTATACCTATACATACCTACATACGGGTACTCATATAAGTTTTATATTTTTATATTTTAGGTTATAATTAGATACTTGAATGCTCAATGAATGAATAAATTAATATAGAAAAATTAAATAAATAAGCATTGAGCATTCAAGTATAAACTGAAAAAAACATCAAAATATTATGCGAAAGCCATTTATTTCTTTTATTAAAATAATCATGACACATTTTTTTAACACTATCGTTTTTATCCATGTCCTGTCGTAAGCTTTTTAAAATTTTATTTGGTACACAAGCACTTTCTAATAAGAATAACTTAGAAACGCAACATAGGAGAAGAATAACCATTGTCGCCGGTATCCGAATCGTAAGGCAGATCAAGTCCAATATGCAACAGCAATAGTCAATCACAACACAAAGGGCAGGGTTATCGGAGTCCAAGGGAAACACTAAAGTCGTCGTGTAAATCCAAGTCGTATAAATATTATATAAATAGCAGAAAACATAAAAACACTTTCGCATTCAATACAATATGTTTGACGTCTGTCAGTAAAGAAAGAAACACGGCTGACATTTATTACGTTTCGTTCCATAGATTACTTTAATTCAAAAAGGTTAAATATTCATTTAAATAAAGGGTGTCTCAGCGCGGATTTTAAACTTTAAACACGAATTCCTCGGGAACCCGCGGGGCTAGCGGGAGGGGAGTGGTAGCGTTGGGTAGATGATGACTGCGGATTTTTTAGTCGCCATGTCGCAGTGGTCTGGCGCGCTCCGCGCGTACGCAGTAGAGGCGTACTTTTGCAACGAGTTTTCGTTGGGTAAAGCACAACGCAAAACACGCTGCTTCTTTGAGCCTTTACCGTTCAAGTGTTCAACGAATTTTGGCCTTAGACTTAAAATTACATCCTTACAAGATCCAAATAGTCCAAAAAATCAAACCAGAAGACTACAACAAGCGAAAAATTTACTGTCCGAAGATGTTAGAGATTTTTTCAGAGGAAAACAACGAAAACTCGTTGCAAAAGTACGTCTCTACTGCGTACGCGCGGAGCGCGCCAGACCACTGCAACATGGCGACTAAAAAATCCGCACTCATCATCTACCCAACGCTACCACTCCCCTGCCGCTAGCCCCGCGGGTTCCCGAGGAATTCGTGTTTAAAGTTTAAAATCCGCGCTGAGACACCCTTTATAAAGACCGACGCAATTATTAGCTTTTATTTTAAAATTTAAGTAATTTATATTATAATTTAGAATTAATGGTTGTTCATATATAAAATAATCATAAAATTATATTGACTCCGATTATTGTTGTTACTTAGAATGAACCGTAAAAGCAGTAATGCCAGCAAACAGAAGTTAGAGGAAAAGATATAGACAATATTATTTCCATGAAAAGATACCAACAAAAAAAACTAACTATAAATTTTGTCAATTAGTGACATCTAGCGTTAAAGTCCTTAAGTACAATTTGATTCATACAATCCGTCACTTGTTCGGAGTGAAATCAGCCTGGCGTAAGGCAAGTGACCAACCTTAGTGTCAGATGTTTATTCGCGTATTAGATACCTTAAAAGAAATATAGGCGGTAACAATTGCGCAGTAGATTGAACTGTGTGTATTTGTATTTGATGATATCTCTTTTTTTATCAGCGTTAAGTTTTTGAACGCTTTGAAGAATGTGACCTTACTTATAGTATGGAACAATCGCAAAACTACTGCGATTCACCGCCTAATAACGCCATCTTTGGATTTTGCGTGTACTATTGCATAAGCTTCTTACATCAATTAATTGTTCAACCTGATAACAGAGGGCGCAAATAGTGCTGTAATAAATAACTCTACACTTTATTCTGAACACACTACAAAGTTCAGTACATACTTCTTCACTGCCACATCTTTAAACTGCACCCAAAGCCTTTGTTTTCCAAGGTGGTCCCAATCTCATAAATAAGAATGAGGAATAGCAAAGGAACAAAGCCGAAGAAACGGCGTTCAAAGACGATTTTAAAATCTTATCTAAGTCGAGGCGTGACTGACAAAGTCGGTCGTCTGATAGCGAGGTTTGCCATCGGCCTCAAGGGCGAGGAGCCCAAGGATGCGGCTTACTGGCATCGTAAATTCGAAGTTATTCCAGCATAATAACATCTCGGCTCGGCTCGAACGATGTTTGCAGTAAGAATTATTTGGTTGCAGCTACTTTGCTCGTTTTCGTGAAGTTTGCCGAATGAATTGATAGTATTTTTCGTTTTATCGACACCTCGTTTATAATGGCAAAATAAAGAACTTTTTTAGGTATTTCTCTTAAGCAACAAATAGCATAAAAGAAAATTGACATAATTTTACATTGTGTTTGTTTAGTCAGCGTATTTAGTAAATAATAATTTCGGAATTTATTGAGTAATATAATTTTTATAATTACATTGACAGACCAAGTATCCTTTTGGTGTAAAAGTATAATCTGGACAGGAATCCACTAACAGTATTCTCGTACACAACATATTAAATCTTTTTTAAATAGAAGTAAAACTGGCATTCTCAAAACCCTCAACGGGATCTGTTTGGGGGTGTTAGAAGGGCTCTACATTACACAGAAACCTTATCTACGAGTTGCAACCATTTAAGAATTAATAAATGATACTAATATTAAAAAGAGAAAAAATTTGATTGTTTGTTTGTATTGAATAGGCTCCAAAACTACTGAACCGATTTGAATAATTCTTACACTGTTGGAAAGCTACACTATCTCCGGGTGACATAGGGTACTTTTGATTCCAGAAATGTGGGGGAAATGAAGGGATAATTGCCAAACGAAATTACGCGCGTGTGAAACCGCGGAGGCGAGCGCTAGATAAATAATAAACATGATTAAAGCCCATATTTACCTATGGTTGAGTAAAGGCCTCTTCTGTAAGAAGCCTGCGTCTATTGTACATACTTACCACAGTATCTAGACAACATAAGTATTGTCTAGTACCTTAAACAACCTTCTCTGAATCGCCAACGCAGCTTTTACGAGGCAGATAGCTGTTTATTTGGTGTTTATGGCTCTCAACGATTCCAAGGTGACCTCTTACAATATAGTTTTACTGCCTAAAGACTGGAAAATCGATAGATGGTAATCCAATAAACATCACAACTCGGAACAGTAAACTTAATTACGTTGTTTTCGGTCGAAGTTGGTTAATCTCAATAGGCTAGTTCAGTGATGTTAAAACTTTCTCAAACATTTACACCAAACTTTTCCTAGCTACTTCATTACCGGTGCGTTTAAAGATTTATGGCATCGTACTACATAGAAAACTATAATGTTACTGTCAACTTTTATCATTGGATTTCCTTGTGTGACAAGCCGACAGAATTATGGGTTATTCCATGTTCTGTTTTTTGTGGTTCTATAAAATAGAAGAGTAACTGTTTGGCCGAAATCAGGCTCACTGTTTTCGTTTTTAATGGGACGGCAGCTAAAAGATTATCGAGAAACTTTTTCATTATTACAACCCGCCCCCTCCGAGCTACCTGCTTTTTCTAGGCATTTTCGTCTAATTAAATCAACTTTCCCTTTAATTGTGTTTGAGGCATCTTTTAAAGGGATTTTATGGTTTTGAATATTTTAAAAACGGAGTTTTTGCAAGTTTACGTGGAGCTGGAATATTTTCTCGGCTACTGGTCTTATTTCAAAGGTGAAAAGAAAAAGAATAAGCCGCTGAGATTGGGTAGCTGGCATTTAAAACCCATTTTTTTAAATAAGGTTGTGTAACTGTTTAAATTCTCGCCTTTTTAATTTTACTAGGGAGCGTGATGGATTCACCGACAATGTCAGAAGCAATGCTTCGATGCCTTTGCCAGTAAGGATACTCGGGGCTCTACTGGGCTTAGTGGGTATACCCGCGCACATAAAACAAAAGTAAAAATTCATACAACAAGAGCTGAACTTACAAAGCGGACGTACAATGTTAGGAGCCGGTAAGTGCCAAAATCTCAAGTACTGAGAGTAGAACATACCATGATCCTTTATATCTGCTTACCTTTCGGCGAATTGCTTATTTGCTTGGTTTTATTAATATATCGCTCACAAGAGGGAGAACCCAAATTACAAATCACGACCCCATTTGTTGATTTCATATGGAATATTCCAGAGGTAGAAACAAGCGAATAGGAAAACGCGTAAAAAACAAACATGGCATAGATTTTTCTTCTAAACGACGTTATTTATTAACGTATTCAGTAATGCTTAAAGGAAATTCCCTTCATACTTTATTTATGTGACGTGCTCAAAACAATGAATAATGCAACTACTGAAATTGCCGCTTTAAGAGAAATCGGCTTATTACGAAAAATCGTAATACCAGCATATGAGATTATCCTTATTTAGCGAAGAAAGGCGCCAAAAACCGCTCATAAAAACCAATTTTAACGACCCTACCAGAACGGGAAAAGTGATACAACGTCACATTTACCCATTGCATTTATTAGTCATAAATTATAATCTTTGCTTCATTGCATAAGCATTTAATGGATATAATATAATATATCGTCATTGAAAAATTTTAAAGTATTTCAGTTGATGTGTTTACCGTGGTATTGCTATACTTGTACTTGCCAAGAAAGGAAGAAACCGCCCTCAAATAGAAACTGTCATCATATTTGTTATTCTGAGCTGAAATCGTACAAAAAAAGAAATCATTTTATTCCACTCTTTTCATTCTGCAAACTGGTCACACTAAAAGCTGATTCAAAACTTTGAATCTGTCTGATCTTTAGTCCAAACTGTAAATAAAGTCTAAAAAACTAAGTGTCCGACTGAAATCTTTTTATTGGAGCACTCAGTACTCCATATATTAACTAGACAACACTAGCGCCGAAGAAACAAAAAACACTCGCGGACAATCCGTGTAGGGCTACCTCATTTCGGACCGGTCAATAGCCTCAAGAAGGGCACGGCTCGTCCCTTCTAGTGTGATGGGAAACCGGGGGAAGAGGGTAGTAGGACGAACGTCTTTGGTTATGAGTCTCATGCACAGCCTCAAATCTCGCTAGTCTGCGGTTATGGTGCTTAAACGCATTTTACTCCGCAAATAAAAGAGATACTCTCTGGATCAGTACGGTTATTGTCCCAGGAGCCTACAGTACTGGGACGTCTAGATAATATGACTGTAAGTCGGTGGAGTTGGTTCAGAGGCGCAAATCCTTACGGGGACGGTGAACTTAAAGTAATGTCTTAATTACTTATGGACATTCTATTGTAATGTCCGACTTGATGTAGTTGTTGAGAAGTCAGCTATGACACCAAAGGTAGCGGGCTCGATCTCCGTACGGTACTAATTTTGTGTGCATGAAGTATATAAGTAATGTTTATCCGTTGTCTGGCAGCCATAGTTCAAGGTATGCTTTGTTTGTACTAATGTCCAAGAGTTTTTTTTTCGACTTTAATACGAAAGCCGTAGGTAGAACGAATTTGTATATTTGAGCACTCAATAATACATACATATAATATGAACGCGTCAGTCAACACTATAGCCGGACAAACAAAACACTCGCAGACCACCGCTCAGGCAGGGTTACCTCCCCTTGGATTAGTACGGTGTAAAAGCCCACAGGGACATCCTTAGGAATATTCTCGTGGTGTGTAGATAACGTTGCTGTGAGTCCATTTATAGACGTTGACCATCCCTCAGGGGGATTAGACTCAAAAAGTTAATGACTTAATTCTTGTGAGCATTTTATTACATTGTCAAATACATACCGCCTTGGTTACCACCAAGGCAAGCTACCACGGTAACTTAGTATGATGCGCTGTTTTGTGGCCCGGGATGAAAAATTATTTGGTCCATAATTTAGATTTTTGGTTACTTTTTTAACTCTTAAACACCCGACCGAAAGCCGGGTGTCGCGTAAACAATAGATTTTCTATTGTGTCTGGTTTTCCGGGGCTTGATGGATTAAGTTAACTTATTTATTTGTATTCGTCTCTATGTATCCTTTTATGCATTACTTAAGTATGAAAAATTGTATACTTGTTTGTTATCTTTTATGTGGTTTTTAGTAGAGCTGCTATTAAATTATGCATAAGAAAGCATTTATTTAAAATGTAGACAGATGAGTTTTTATTAATAATTTGAAAGTTTATGAGTTGTTTCATAAATTATGACATGCAGTTGTGAAAACTTTGTTTTGATTTGTAAATAATTTTAGAATTAAATATTAATATTACCTTTACTATTTATATTATTATTACCTTTATTTTCTTCACATAATTAGGTGAAGAAAATAAAGGTGGCCCCATAAGTTTTCTTTTATTTGAGCGTTTTGTCCCCATTGTTTTTTAAGAAACTTTTAATTTAAACCTAACATTTTAATGATGTTTTTTATATCTAAAAAAATGTCAAACGTATTTTAAAATCGTCAACCCTAAAACGAGTTCCAGCCGACTGATTGATGACTGCTCGCTGAGTTTTTTCGATGACATTATCTAAAAGATAAAATCCCCAAATATATTTAATGGTGCGAACATTTTTTCATTTCAATGATTTCAATAAGGAAAACTTCCTTCGTATTTCAAATTTAGCAGAAACACTCTAATATGAAAGATTGGAACACGACAATATTGAAAAAATATATAAAGCAATATTTGGTGATTATAATACATAACATTTTATAAAAAATGATTACTTGAAATATATGTCGGTAATTTAATCATAAAAGCGTCCTTTATGATTAAATTCAAAGTGAGAATTTAATAAAAAAAGACATTGGTTAAAATAGAAGAGCTGAAGATTGATCTACATAGCATACTTTTAAAGTAGCGTGTGTCTTCCCGTGGACGGCAAGGTTCTGACTGTGGTCATGACGTATCATTATATTAAATAAAGTATTAGCAACAATTGTTACACTACTTATTAGCAACAATTGTTACACTCCATGACATATTCACAATTCTCATAACCAGAATGAATTAATCGTGGCAATGTAAGGTACTTAAAAACATACTTAAGCTGATTTAAATGCCAAAAACTTTGGCGGATCTGCGAAAAGATTCCATTGCACGAACATTCTAGACACGTCTAAAATGTCTGAAATTACATTAATCGCTAGACAAAGGAGGTGTAGACTGAACACAAAATGCTAAAATCAACAAAATATTTTTCAGCTCGAATACCAGGCGAGGTAAATAGATTTTTGGAAGGGACGAGCTTTGATGATCAGTTCTTATACTGAATGAAGTCGTCCCTCCGTATATGGTTTGCTGTTATTGTACCTACAACACAACATAAACATGAAATTGCTTTTTTTTGTCACTGTCGCGTATTATATTGTACCCGTATTACTTTCAGTAATAACTTAATTAACCCTTTCAACGCCAATGTCTGATATATCAGACAAACCATTTTCGTGCCCACCACGCCAATGTCTGATATATCAGACAAAAAAACATGATCAAGAAACGTTGTATTTTTACTTGCCTGAATGAGTTGAGTATAACCTAATATTTTTTTGGAATTTTTTTTTAATGGTCGTGGCGTGTGGGGCACCATTTTCGGAAAAAAGCGTGGCGGGGAAAGGGTTAAAAACAATAAATAGACAATATTTATTGTATTATAAAGTTGGAACAAGGCAGGCACTGGAAGTTCCTGGTAGTCATATCAAGCCTAGGGACGCTGCCGACGGCGATGCAGGAGCGGTAGGTATTCTCCGTGCACCGGTCTTTCTAAAGACTAGGGCATAGAACTGCACTGAGCACTCCTGCTTAGTTAGCCTGCGGTTATGGAACTTAAAAACATTCTCTTCCGCAACAATAAAAAATTACTATACCCCGTTTTATTTAGCATTAGAAATTTGGTTACCTAAGAAGCAGTGGTCGTAAACATTTTCTACAAGCAAATATTGATCAAATATTGATCAAGTATTGATCATATGGTTAAGAGGATTCAAACGATTTATGATACTCTGGATCTAGATATTGATTGTTTGTGACAACATCACCACATCAAACGTCACTAAGGTTCCGTATAGACGGTCTCAGTATTTAAAAAAATATCTAACGAAGAGGATGATGTTGAGTTGAGAGCATATTTAAGCTATTTGAAATATGTAGTGCATCAGATAAATAAAACAAACTAGATTTAATTTGAAAACTTTATTCATCTTCAGAGGAATCTGAAGAATCAGATTACTCCTACAACGATAGCAAACTTTTCCACAGTATTATCTATTGATGTATCTAAGCGGAGCATCTTTTCTTGCTCTTTAATAACATGCTGGAATTGCTGGATGGATGACATCCAATTACTTGCTGAAATACGACAAAAGGCTTCTGGAACTAACTTTTTTATTGTAGCCATTTTAAAATCTTTATTCCCTCTTATTACAAAAAAATACGCTAGAACAGGTTTAAAACTGTACTAACTAGTACAGGTACCAAGTCCGAACTATATTTTAAAACCTTCCTTATTACAAAACAAATACCAACTTAAGAATAATTTACTGGTACTAACTCGTTCAGTGCGTTTCATTTTACAAGACTTTGTTTTATGGCATGTTTTAAAATCGTTAACCTTTTCAACGCCAATGTCTGAGATATCAGACAAACCATTTTCGTGCCCACCACGCCAATGTCTGATATATCAGACAAAAAAACATGATCAAGAAACGTTGTATTTTTACTTGCCTGAATGAGTTGAGTATAACCTAATAATTTTTTGGAATTTTTTTTTTAATGGTCGTGGCGTGTGGGGCACCATTTTCGGAAAAAAGCGTGGCGGGGAAAGGGTTAAATAATCGTTAATTAATGTGTTTTAGTAATGTAAGGAAAAGTAACATATATTTTTAATTTTCAGTTCACAAATTAAGTTATTCTTTTCAAAAATTGTCTTTCTATACATACGTAAAACGGAGCAAAATTTTAAAAGTGTTATCGTTTTGACGTTTGAAAGTTAGTCCATTGTAAAACTAGGGGCATCGGCGGACTAACGTGGGTCTAACTTAAGTACTCGAAATGAAGTAAAACTTCGTTTAAAACTTAATTATTAACGGTACTTAAAAGTCGTAAAGTAGAGCCAAATTGACCCGACACCACACAGAAGATATCCCGGACGTCGTCAGCCTTTGTATTAGTAAGTGTAGTTCTGAAATAGTTTAAAAACAACAAGGCGCTGGCAGATGACGGAGTAACAGCGGAGGTTCTGAAGGCCGACCGGTCGACGGTCCTGAAAGCTCTTCAGAGGCTATTCGACTCCGTTATTCTCGAGTGTCAAACGCCAACATCATGGCAGAGGGGCGTGGTGAAGTTGTTCTTCAAAAACGGCGATAGGACGCAGCTGAAGAACTACAGACCCATCACACTACTGAGTCATGTTTACAAGCCGTTCTCTAAAGTTATAACGAATCGTCTCGTACGTAGGTTTGATGACTTCCTGCCTCCCGAACAAGCCACGCTGCGGCAGGTAACACAAAAGTCCGAGGAATATAATCTACCATTATGCTAAGCGTTTGTGGAATATGAAAAAGCCTTGTCCTCGAGTAGTGGCCACGTAGTGGAAAACGCAGCCGTGGTAGGCCTCCCACAAGGTAATAATAATAATAATATTTATTTGGAACAATAAACACCGACCGATGTGGACCGATGATCTTATAAAGGTCGCCGGAATCCACAGGATGCGGGTGGCGCAGGATCGATCGGTTTGGAGATCCTTGGGGGAGGCCTATGTCCAGCAGTGGACGTCTTTCGGCTGAAATGATGACTTAAAAGTTAAACCGATGATGGAAACAATGTATAATCACTTTCACGGAGTAAGTTTTTCGTATGATTGAATGAACCTGAAGAGGCGAGAAGAGACAAATAGAGCGTAAATAAATGTAATTACAACCGAATTGCTTATTTATATACATTTAAAAATTATTGTTAAACAAGCACATTTACAACTTTCTTAGACAACTTCTAAATATCGCCGCTAGGGGCGCGCGTGTCTTCTTCGTCAATCTTTGCGTTTCATGTTTACAATCGCTGCTTCTTGAGGTCTTTTAAAGTGCAAACTTTTTACGATGATTAGTTTATTTCTGTTAAATTATTCGTTTTGTTGTACAAATCGAAAATTAAGTATTTAAATATTGAAAATAATAATCAACGATCACAATAATGGCTATAATTAGAATCTGAAGTGTGTAAATAAAATAATTTGACATTTTAAAGTTATATTTTCGCTTGACACAAATTGGTGCCTATAATAAAATACCTAAATTTCGTTCTTTCTAATGCTAAATAAAATGAAGTATAGTCGTTGATTGCAAAAAACCCTTGGGCTTTAACTTATTTTACTTTCGAACAGAAAGAAACAAAGTTCCTTTTAATCAGTATCACGGAAATTAATATACTTAGAAGACAATGACGAATTGAACACAATTTAATCAACACGATTCCAATTTGCTGATGGCAATCGTAACAAAGTCGAGGCGCAATAAACCAAGAAATCAAAATGGCATTAGCCCCGATCCAAGAAAATAGGCCGTGTATTTGTTTTTTTCTTTTTTGTGCAGACGAAATATTTCAATTTATCTCATTCAACACTCCCAATAACTATTTGAAATTGAGCTATTATTTTGCGTCTACTACAAAGCGGACAAAACCAAGCGTGTATGACATTTGTCATTACCCTAAAGAATTGGATACCATTTGCTGAAATGAGGAAACTGCGTACAGAATTATTGCGATGCGTTGGTTATTCATCTCTTCGATGGAAATCTGCCGGATGTTTATCAGCTGTAAATACAGCCTTTATATTATACATTGAATCGTACCTACGTATTTTCAGATGATAAGATAGTACCATACAGAGAATCTAAAAGGAGCTTTACAGGTTGATCCTGTTATTATACTTGGTATAATATATTAATCATAATCAATTAACTAAAAAAG
Source organism: Mecyna flavalis (assembly GCA_949319885.1). NCBI lineage: Eukaryota > Metazoa > Arthropoda > Insecta > Lepidoptera > Crambidae > Mecyna > Mecyna flavalis. Next base: position 9,928,091 of record OX439427.1, on the reverse strand, counting down.
TAATAATTGACCAAGATGACTATGATATGCGACAAAGGATTATTATTATCTTTTGACGCATATCACAGTCAGGTTGTGATCACATCACCGTAAATACTATTTATTATTTCTGACATTCACATGTTTTTTCCGGTAACTAGATTGCGGCGTAGGTATCTTATACGGCTAATAAATTGATTGTCCTCATTCTTCTCTTTGTAACGTTGCGTCACTTCACGCGTATTTAGTCACGTACGATCGTGTCAGCAGGAGCCCCACTATCATCAAACTGCTGGTGTATCAAATCGATACTATATATTTACGATTGATTTGGTGAAATTGTGGTTTAAGTACCTGGTCGAAGTATTTCCGGGTCGAGCAAAATAAAGAATTGGTTTTTTCGAATACTGCTCGGGTTTTTGATCACCAATCCGATTCTGGCAAGCTTGCTTATTAAGTCAATACCTATAATTGTAGCGTTGTTGCGTTGATGAGATTTCATTGATAGAGGCCTTTGTCCAGCAGTTGGTTACCAATAGGCTGATACTTTGGTGAATTGGTTGAGTGTCACCTAAAGTGGTAACAGTGTTCCTATTCATTGATCTCAATCACCGGTAAACATTTTAATAATACGATATACATATGTATACAAAAGTAAATTTGGTAACGTTGCCAAGTGAAAATGTATTTTTTGATATAATTAAACAAGACCGTTTGGGAGCTCAAAGCGTTCTGATGTCCCTGTAAAGTAAACAGAAACGTAAAATAAATATGTTTTCTCCCACTAAAACATTTCTCATGAATTTTGATTCGCATAAGCCTCGGGAACTGAAAGAAAAATATAACGCACACTTCCGCAACAATGGCTTTTCAAATAGACACGGTCTCGTCTCGCGTTTGCAAACAGCTAGTATCGTTGTAAAAATAATATGTTTATTTCGAGCATACACCGCAATTCCGGTTCCCAAGAGCTTTGAACACAAACGTCTCTGCATTATACAGAGCGGCTCTAATCTAAATCAAAATACCATTACTCCATAGGGACGGATGCTTAGCGAGAATTTGCCTTTCAAGGCATTCGAGAAATGCAGATGCGAATATGATGGAGCTTGTTATGAAGGGTCCGGGGTTATTTTACCTCTTCATAACAAAATCTTGCTGTACCTTTTTCCTTAAAAGGATGTAATCGCTGAGTAAGATCGTTAAGCCAGCTCCTCTACTTTGGTCATTTGCCGACCTTGTTTGATACAAGTATAATATTGGTAATGGTGATGATAATTAAGATTACGTATTTGTTTACAGTGCAGCGATAGCACTTTTATGATTGACGTACTTAGATGCGTCTTTGATATCTGACAGATGAATTATTAGGAACTAATTTGAATGTTGTGAAACAGGCTCTAATTTTTTTTCTCATAGGGAGCAAAACTTTTTCTATCGAAATGCCTCAAAAATACTCGTAATACTTCGAAAATAACTTACTGATAATATGCATAAAGTTGAAAATCCTGTATTTCATAACTAGACTATCGTTAACTATTCTCCGCTTGATCCTTAAATTCTATATTTGCAAAATACTATCCGTAACACCAACAGTATTATCAGTGATTAGCTTTCCGCCCGCGGTTTCATCCGCGCGTAATTTCTTTTGTCAATTAAGGGGGGGTCCCTTCCCCCCACATTTCCGGGATCAAAAGTACCCTATGAAAGAATTTTCAAAATCGGTTCAGTAGTTTCGGAGCCTATTCAATACAACGAAACAAACAATCAAATCTTTCCTCTTTATAATATTGGTATAGATAAAGTCACATCGACAACTCAAAGTAAATCACCCGAAATGATTCAAATTATTTCAGATTCCGTCGTTCTAATAATAGGCCAGTATCGGTCGCAAGGCTAGGCCGTGTTTGGGTATAGCAGTAAATTAGCTGGCCCCGCTGCGTCCGACACTGCCGACTGCCAACCGACTTCAGCGCTCACTTCACGGCTGCCAATAAATTGGAATTGAAATTTAATTCCGGCCAATCGGTTTATAGAATTTAAGTCCCTTGCTGGTTGTCGCGTCCACAGGCTCGGAGTGAAATGGTTTGTTTTCTCGACCTAAATCCTGTCTTCTGCAATTGGATGTTATTATAAAATAAGAAGTCCACTTAGATCACAGAAGGCGTGATACAATAAAAATATAAAATAATTAAGGTTTAAGTTTTGTTACATAATGTTTTATGTACAAATACAAAAACCAAATACCAATACAAACAAACGTACCTACTTTTTTAACATCACTTTTACGATACCAATAGACAATAGACTCAGATGCTCTTAATTATAGCAATAAATGTGATGGAAACAAAACTTAGAGAAACAACATAATATGAAAATATAAAAGCTGCGTTTAGTGGATATTTTAAAATTCAATTCGCCATTAAGCCCTAGGTATAAGAGGCGATTATCTCAATTCACTTATAAAGTAAATACAGTTTAAACAAATAAACAGCTTCGTAATGGAAGCATCTTAAAAGTGAAATTAATTCAATAGTAAATAATAAACATTAAACGGAAACAATGAACAAAGGAAGAGCAAACGAAAGAAGAAGCTAATTTACTAAAGCGATCTCGTCTGTAGGGATTTGTTCGACTTATGAAGGATTAGCGGAAACAGCAAGGGAAATATTTTTCACCAGAATTAAAATTGCTTTAAATTATTGTCGCGGGAGACGGCTAAGTGACATTTTCAAATAGTACAAGAGCTCGTCACAAAAGTTGCGAATGTTTTGTTGATTTAAATTGTATCACTAATTATTTAGTGATCATGACTCAATGCTTTTATTACAGTTCAATGTTTACTGAGAAAGAATCCTAAATGTCTGAAAGTCAAAAAATTGCTCTCTGTAACATTCACGCGTTATTGTAACAGTGTGGAGTAAATACGAGTATTGCGGAGTGACAGTCTGCTGCCCATTAAAATGTTATAGTGTTTTTTTTAAATATAAGCTTAGTTTATTTAGTTATATTTTGAGGATATTATTTGATAAAAACATTATAGGAGAACGAGAATAAAAAGCAAATGCCATAGGATTGAAACAAGTTAAATAATGTAATGTGATCCTATACAATGTCAAATTTTTTACCAAAATTTTGATTTATTTTTTTCAAGTTTTAGGTGGCCATACAACTGAAATGGAATTTATTATTTTGTTAACAAAAATATAAAAGACTGCAACGCTCTGGCTATTCTTCTTACAGAATCGTATTATAGCTGTCTGAATCAATTATAATGACAAAATTGCTGAAGTAATGAAATTTCCTTAATAAGTTTATTGTGCTAAAAATATGTTCCGTGCTTCCCTTTTCATTTCTATTTTGACTAAATTATCAATTCAGTCATCCGTCCAACTGAACAGATTGGATAAGGCAGTCGTAAATTAAATTGATATCAATTTAATTGTGACCTCTTGTACTTAAAGAATTTGAACGAACGCGAGTACTAGATGCCGCTTTTGGTATCTAAACGGCCCATCGAGAGATTTAATTAAATTTTCTGCTTTCGCAAGTGGGTTTTGAAAAATGAGCAGCTTTCTATGGTACGTTTCGTTGAAAAGGTAAGGAATGTCGCATCTTGAAAGGAGAGGCAGAGAGGATGTTTAATTTCGCAGAATCGTTATTTGGGCGGAAGGAGTATCTGACACGACGACGAAGCTAAAAAGTTTGATCAAGTAGCAGGCTTTTAACAGTTTTAAGAGAATTAAAAAGTAAATTTATTTACTTTGTGTTTGCTCTAAATAAGGAAATGCTAAAAATCAAATATTCTTTATTCATCCAACCTTCAAAGGTGCTCTTATGAATATAATAGAATGACTCTACCACCGGATTCCGAATGTTTCTATCTATCGAGAAGAACCAGCAAAAAACTCGCTAGTTACTTTTTTTAACCACTTACATTTTTACATTATTTATAAATTTTTAATATAATAGAAAACATCCTCAGACTTCGTGGGAATCAGAATAGTGATCTCAAGTATAATAGAAGTCTTCTCAAATATCAAACTTCTGACTCGTGTAGTTAATTATCTGCTTACTATGTGAATTTAAATTCTTTTTTGCACGATTCAACATGAAAGTAGAAAGTGATTCGAAACTTTTAGAATCACTAAACGCTTCCAGTAGGTTTGAAATTGAAACGCCAACTTAAACATATTCAGGGGAGGTTTTCAAACACGGTGACCCAAGTCAGCCGAGCGCATATCGAGCAGTGAAGGTGCCGTCGGCCAAGCGCGACCCTTGTCACTCCTGCCGCGATCCATCACGGACCACGTTTGTATAGTAGAAAATCACACAGTACGTTAAATGCCTCCGTGGTACAGTGGTTAGAGCGTTGTGCTTTAAAATCTGAAGGTTGTGGGTTCAAATCCCGCGGGGAGCATCACTTTGTGGGATTATTTCCAGTTTGGAAATTATGGCCTAACCATTGAAGGCTTGAATCACCTTAATGTTTTTAACGAATGATGTGCACGAAACAAGTGTAACCCGTTGGTTCCATCGATGTTCCAAGTAGGTCTGATTTCCCTTATAAGGGTTTACGGAGGTCAGACCGCTTCATTTTAATAACCAGGATTGTCGAATCTAGAATCATAGTCCAAGCGGACTCTTGTCTCTATTCTGATGATGATGACTACACAGTAAGTTATCTTCATACAAACGCACGACCGAACTGTTTCTTATTACAAACAAAGGGATTTTGTTTGAGTGTGGCGACGACGCATAGATAATATGGCACACACATGCAAGACGTGCGCGGTACGATGTATACTACTGCATACTTTTTACTATGATGTTCGTGCTATCTCATGGCCAGCGCTACGGCCATTTTGCCTAAATTTTTAAGCTCAGTTGATATGGACTGTCGAAGTTAAGGGTTACCAAAGGTGACGGAGAAAGTTCTTTTAGCCCCAATATACTCGTAAGCAAAGCTTGTACTGCATCATAAACAACGGATAACTATACTTATACCAACGAACACTTAACATCTTATATTTTCCCCGAGCGCAGTGTGATGAAATGCGCTTCAATGTCTAAGTCTTATGTAGCTTTCATGAGTTTATTGATTGTTTAGTAAATAACCCAGTATAATATTATTATTATTGATGTTGATTTGCTAGAGGCACAATTAATAAAGCTTTGTTTCAATCAACGGAGCTTGTTTAAACATGAAGATATTGTGTTGCTATTTGAATAGAATTTTGTTAAAGAGAACATTTATCTTTAGTCAATTTGTATGAAATAACACACTGAAATGTATTTTTTGACTAGCCTTCCGCCCGCGGTTTCACCCGCGCGCAATCTCTTTTTTCAAATATCCCCCCTTCCCCCACATTTACAGGATCAAAAGTAACCTATGTTTACCGGGGATAGTCTAGCTTTCCAACAGTGAAAGAATTATTCAAATCGGTTCAGTAGTTTCAAAATTGATATTCCCGCGGGAATGAGACGTTTCCCGTAGGAATTTTATAGCCTATGTCCTATTCCGGGTTATAAACTATACGTGTGCCAAATTTCATCTAAATCCGTTCAGCCGTTTAGGCGTGATTGAGGAACAAACATCCAAACATCCAAACATTTTAACATCCAAACATCCACACATCCAGACTTTCGCATTTATAATATTAGTAGGATTTGCTAGCAAGCCTACAGGAATAATTCTACAAAGCCGGAAGGTGCAGTAGTGGTTTTTGGTGAGGATTACTGATATTACTGTCTGTGTTTATTCGCTTCGCAAATCTGCGAATACGATCCTTCTTGGTGAGGGTTGAAACGCGTTTAGGAACAAGAAAAGATTCCTCATAAGGATAGACCTCTACGTTTGCTTAGATGATGTCAGTCTTATTTAACGGACTCACCCCTCAAGTAAGTGCGTACAAAACGTTCTTTCTTAAAAATACACGGTGGAGGCGGCATACTAGAGCTTGATGATATTTTAAAGGTGATCAGAAAACCATGTATCTCCACGCACAGAGTCGCGCTGAAACCAAATGAATACGTGGCTTATCGAAACCCATAAATTATTCCGGCCTACCTCATGTATTCACATAATTTACGTTAAATCCCGTTACCCCGTTGATGTTCGCTTAAAAATGCACTATAGTAAATCATCTCATTTTATTATAGATACAAAGAAGAGGCGTGCTAAAGCTTTTTCTAAACTTGGTAGTGAAGCTTGAAACTGTGTTTTTTTTGTGGTTCATGAATAAGGCTGTGGTTTTAGGACGCCGGGTTCGATAGTCAATCCGAGTAAGGTTCAATTCAATGTTTTATTTAACAAAGATATTTACAAGCTAGTTTTTCGCCCCCGGCTTTGCCTTTGAAGTCTATTGACGTTATCACGAAGGAATGTCATATTTTTCTGGGATAAGCCTATGCCAGACTCCAGACTATTACACATCACACGTCGATTCGTTGTTGCGTTGCGATGTGAAAGATGTACTAACAAAAAACTCATTCTCACAAGATAAAAGGTGTCTATGTCCTTTTCCACAGTACCAAATTATATTAATATTAGTTTAGTGGAAGTTCAGGGGACAGGTAAAACCGTCCCCCGGTTTCCCCTTAAACCGAACGTTACTTAAACCCAAGGGGAATTTAGGGGGTACTCACGGCTGCAGATCTGACAAGCCTGCGGTAAAAGGGCATCAACGTATTCTTCTCCTGAAGGAAATAGCGTTTAAAAGCATGCACCAAAAAAAATACCATTTTAAAAAGAAAACTCAGCGTATCATACTCTGCGACCTAACAATGTTAGGCAAAAGTATAATTAACTGTAAACATTTCATCTGTAGAATCCGATAACTGTAGTTAGAGTTAACGAGCTCTCTCTCCGCACCTTTGAATTATGCTGAATAATCTCGGATTAAACTATTACACGGAAAGTTGGACAACTACTCGGCCACTTCACTAGCTTATACAGCATGTTAGGTAACCCGAGGGACATATTTAAGGAGAGTGTTCAGAATCAGATTTAGAGTCCCATTCGCTATAAAAAATATATCCTTAATTTTTTTTATAATTATCCTAATAATTTATGTATGCATGAACTACCTAAAAATCCCGTGTGCTGGCCGGCCCAACGCCCCAAACTCAAATTGTACGCGAGTGCAATTTGAGTCGTACTTGAACGAGTGCACGAAATAGGTAATGTGAAAGGAAGAGTGCCCGCACGTTACGCGGTTTTTGAGGTTTCGACTGAGGTTATTGACAGATATTTACCAGAGTTTTTATTAATTTATACTTATTTTGTTATATGGAAGCATGAACTATTTGGGGTTTAAATATGTCCCTCCCATTTCCTGTCATACTGTATACACATTGTACAAGCTTGATGGTATAGCGTTTAAATTGTACTTCTACCACCCACTAAAAATAATTTGTTAGAATATCTATGTTTTCTGACTTTTATGTAGATAACCTATTAACGATTACTCGAGTTTGAGTTGTCGAAAAGCCTACAAGTTAATCATTGACAATCCCTTATTATTATCATCTCAGCGTATTCCCGATTGCATCCAGTATAGAGCTCAGGGTCCGCTTCGACTATGATCCTAGATTTGACAAGCCTGGTTATTACAATGGAGCGATTACCATCTGAACTCCGTCCTTACAAGGGAAACCAGACCTACTTGGTACATAGTCGGGACCAACGGCTTTACCTGCCTTCCGAAGCACGGAATCATCATTATTTTCTGACTGTCAGGTGATTCAAGCCTGCAATGTCCTAACCAAGCTGGCAACAATTACACAGAGTGATTGCTCCCCGCGGGAGTCGAACCCTATAACATTACCAATCCCTATTAACATAATATTAGCAAAATTCGTGAAAAAACATTTTGTGGGGTTAGTTTGGCGATGCAAACGTCGAAGAAAATTCTCTGTCGATTGTTGTGTGTCTGTAGCTTTAACGAAAATATATAAAGAGTTTGCAAATATTTAGTTAGTTACTCTGAATTCTGTGTGACTAAACTCTCAACGTAGAAGGAACTCATAAAAACATTACATTATCATCCTGTTGTCAGGACTTTGAGATCGCTATAACAATTTTTTTGGTGTAAAATGTTTTACCGTCAACACGAGCCAGCACACTCATTACCGTTTTTCCGGCGACATTTTGCTCATAATACCCTACCCAAGCATGCAAGTTGGGCGACTACCATTTTTCCTGAGCCTAATAATTATTTCCTCCGTATCACGCGATGTAAGAGATTTTCCTGAGGTTTAAACTTTTCGACTAGCATTTTTGTCATGCTTGCAGAGGTTTAAGCTACGCTGTGTATTATTTATTTTCGGCGTAGTTAATTTTATTATAATATGTTGGTACACTGTTCACTTCTCGGGCCCACGGGGACCCGGTTCTTTGAAGCGTGCGTAGGGCTAAAGCCAACAGGCAGAGGCTTTTTGGTACCATTTTTTCTAAAATGAAGTGGGTACATTATTATTATTATTGTTAAATACAGTTTTTTATAAGAATCAACGTACATACTCGTTTGTATATACATAGGTGTTACCGGCCAAACCCGATTTTAGGACAAACTCGTTTGGCCTAGGCAAAACTGATTTAAGCAGGGTTTAAAAAAAATAACCACGAAGGCCAAGGCTTAGCCTTAGCCTTCTAACCTAAATTCATCCGAGTCGATTTTCCCCTTTGTACAGCTACATAGTTTGGCCTAGGCCAAACTAGTTAGTTCTGAAATCGGGTTTGGCCGGTAACATAGGTACTTCAGCCCAAATAGACATCCAGAAACAGAACAATATTTTTTTACTTTATATGCTGGTCCTTACATATACGATAAAATTATTGTTGCGTAAAAAAGAGAGAAAGAGAGCATAAAAATATAAAAAAAAAGTAAAAAATGAGGTAATCGAGCTCCACTAATACCTACGCCAGTTGTATTTCCCGTAAAACTTTAAAAGTACACTGGAATAAAAATACAAGTTGCTCATTTCTATTTTATTTCCAACTATCACAAACCGCGCTCAAAGGCACTAATGAATTGAACTCGGTCGTCTTTGTTTACTGAAAGAGCTGGATAGTTTTGCGGCGAACTTGGAACTTTTTCTTGACACGCTGTCGCGGTAAAACTAACTTCTCTAGATGTAAGTAAAAGCTCGCTTTATTGATATTGAATTAATTTGTCCTTTTTTTATTAACATACCTCCTCTCATAAGTACTTTGTATCGTATATTTCTCTTAGACTTTTTTTTTATAAATATTTCAAAGTAGTGTTACTGTACAAAGATACACATACAGTAACATTTTTGAACTCGATTGTTCTCAAAGGTTACAATTATTCGTAAGGGTAATAATAACTCGTCAATTTTCCCACTATAAGATAAGTTTGTAATAATTTATCTGTAGTGACTTAGACGCTGAACTGTCTCTTTTGCCAATCTTATAAAAAAAAGAGAAAATTGCTGTTATGGGACCGATTGGTTAATTGCGTGGTGAAACTGCCCCTCATTGATAAAATGTTTGTTAAAACTATAGCGATATGAAATGATAATATACAATGGTACTGAAAACATTAAATGTTTGATTTACAACAATTGAGTCATAAAAAACGATCCTTGGTGGGAATTGCCAAAAGTTTACAGTGGAGATACGAGTAGATTAGAAATTCAGTAGCGTAAAAAAATTTTCTTTGGTTCGATAGACCTATATAGTATAACATCCATATAACCTTGAAGCAGTATTGTATCACATCAACCACATCAATCGCAATACCTCCCAAAGATCGAATAACAAATATTTAATTATCTTTGAAACGATTCCTCGAAAAGTAATTTACGTATCGTTTTCGCGTACTCGACTTGAATAAATAGATTTAAATCTTACAAATTCATTTCGGGAATGACAAACGACGCTTCAATTATAGTTATTTGTACACAAGGAATAAACAAAGCAACTACTGGCAAAATTAACATTCCGAATTAATTATTCCCTTTGAACATCAGCCGTTTCAATTTCGCTTTTGTATTTAAGCGGCGTTTTGGTCAAATATAGATAAATGGGAAAACAGACCACGGTAAATGATTCAGAAGCTTTATTTTTTTTACGTCGAAGGTTTTTTATGCTTTCGCATTTACGCTCTATAGCCGCAAGCTACGAGTAGCCTTTTTAGTAGCCAATTCTTGCGGCCGTGTGTGGAGCTCGGGGCGAATGGCGTTAATCCCACTACCCAAACATTCCCCCGCCCCAGTTTCCCCTTACCATCGGCAATAGGGTGCAGCTGGTGCTCCAACCAAAATTGAGAATTAGTACAGACGTAGACTAGACTCTGGGAAAGGACTTGATGTTTCTCTTTTCTCCCAGGTTATGGCTCAAAAATAGAAATTAAAATCATTTATTCGCTAGAAACATGGTAAAACTGACGTCCAACAATAATCAGTTCCCGTCGGATTACAGAAATTGAAGCGGTTTTGTTCCTTTTTTTTCGCGTCGCAGCAGAACAACAGGACGATAATATGTTTTTATAGGGGGATATAGTTTAAAAGCTGGAGAGCTAGATAGGCTACTTTTTATCCCAGAATATAGCACATGCTCGCGGGTGGGCTGGTCAATATCCACAAGGCTGGCACCGGCTCGTCTCAATCGGGTGTGAAGGTGAACCGGGGGAGTTTAGTGAGTAGTAGACGCTTTAGTCTCGAGTCCCACACACGGCCGCAGTCTAGCTAGCTTTTTTTTTTTTTTTTTTTTTTTTTTTTTTTTTTTTTTTTTTTTTTTTTTTTTTTTGTGGAGGGGAATGCTATTAGGCACCATAACTCGCCTGGGGAAGGCGAGCCGTGTGTGGGACTCGTGCAATTCCATGCCCCAGTCTTTATAAAGACTGGTGCACGAAGGATACCCACTAAACACCCCCGCGCTCCTGCATCGCCGTCGGCGGCGTCTCTGGGCTAGGACAGACCCTGACAACCAGAGACACCGCAGGGCGACCTGCCCGCCTCTTACAGAGCGGGCCCCGCTTGCCTCCCCCCGGCGGAGGGAGGAGACTAGACAACAACGGCCGAGAGCGCCTGGTCGTTGCCACCCGTCGGGAGCCGTGGCCTGTGCAGTGCAGGAGGAGGTGTCCCCACACCTCCGTCCTGCAGGCCATTGCTAGGGAGAAGAGACGATTGGTCATAAACTCGTCTTCTCCTCCCCCTCCGACTTCTTCGGAGCAAGGGAGCGTGAGGGAGTCTAGCTAGCCTGCGGTTATGGTGCATAAACGCATTCTCCTCCGAAAAAAAGTACATGCTCGCGGGTAATAACGTACGTATATTCCATGTGGGCGCAGCCGCGGGTCAAATGCTAGTTAGGAAATATGCGCTCGGTTATTCACGATAATTCACTGACCAATTCCACATTCAGAACAGAAACTGTTTATTGCTAGAAACGTTGAGTTTCTGCGTATATTAACGGCGAATGGTGTTAAGACAAATATTCTAATGAGAATGCAAATGGCACCGCAGTGCAGTCTGCTGCAACTCAACAGGACTGCAATTTGCTTGAATTGCAAATATTTGGTCAGGGTATAAATAGCCAGGTTTCGGGTATCCCTCTGTGAAATGCTGACAGGGTGAAAATGATTACCTTTAGATCTGGGAGCTATAATTCAAAATTGTACATAAAATATTTGCCGTACCTATAAATGTATTAAATAAATGAAAAACCGTAGACATTTTTTCACGAACCGCCCTCGGTGTGTAATTTATTTTATACATTACACAAAAAGTTGGTACCATTACACACATTGCTAATAGAAAAAGTGTCAACATATTATATGAACACTGAAAAAGATAAACATTATTCTGAAATGTACATACTAGCAAAAAATTGAACCAAGCATACTTAACGGATCATGGCCAGTTCAATGAGATAAACGATACCTTCAAGGGAAAACAAATACACAGACAACATTAATTATGAAACAATTTACCGTCAGAAGCCTCAAACGAAACGTAATAAGCATTTTTGGAAAGAAAATGTTTTCGAAGTGTTACGTTATGAGACGGTACAATTTTAATCAGACGGTGCTTCGTTCGAAAAACAAAGGATAAGTATGCGCACAATAAAATGAGAAGTGCTCACGTGTTTTCATTAAACGTTACAGAATGTTTCGTAAAAAATTGTGAAGAGTATAAGGACTGGCAGCTCTTGTCTGCGATTCGGTATGCGTCAGTAAAGGTTAAAAATAAGTATGATTTCGAATGTTATTTGTACTCCCAAAAACAATTATGTATATTATAATATCCTCCTAGAAGGGATTTCGGTTGAGGATATTTATAGTGAGTGCGCAAGCACTGGTACACTTTCTATTGTCATCGTAAACGATGGGACAGCAGTAGTCTGACACGATCGAAGGGAGATTATATGTAGGACCAACCACTTTTTGCATCGTCAATTTCCTGACTCCGGGTTGTGACTGACCATTTTCTGAACAGGGAAGCCCAATCACAAATATGTGATCTTACCTTGGATTTGAACCTAGGACCCCTGGCGATTCAACTAAGGTCAGAACCAAATAAGAAACAAGATAACGTCACATTGACCAAAATAACATACTTAAAGTTTTTTAAACGCGTCTCAAGTGCCTTATTTGTTCCCACTCGCATTTTCTTCTGCAAACTTAAGTGGTTCTTTAAAAATTTCGAACTATCTTCGCTGCTTGAATGATTTGTCGGCCACTTCGGAGTGCAGTTTTCCTTTTTATTTTCCAGCACTATTATTTTAAAGCTTTTAAAACTTTAAATTGTCTGCAACACCATTTTTCCTGCAGCGCTATAGAAAAAAGAAAATAGGAATCAGAGGTAAATTACGGATGTACAAAGCAAATTTTTTTTGGCTTCTATTTTATTATAGACGTAGAAAATAGATTTGACAGGGCAAAATCAAATAGAGAAAAAGATACACTTATATGTAATATGGTGTATCTATTTGAGTTGATTACTACTTATAGATAGATACTCGTACACTTGGACATACTCGTGTAATACATACCTATACCTACTTACACAATCAATCAGTTTTCAGTGACTCTTTGGAGGATTATTTAACGAATGATTTAAAATTCTTGTCACAATAATTATATCCTGCGTAGTTGGCTGATCTTAAAGATTGGCCGACGTAGCCGAAAACTTGGCTAGGAGGACATTATTATTGTTATTGTTATAAAATTCATCTGTCCGAGTAAATATTTATAATAAAAATGAGGGTGGTATACCGAGTACAGACAGTTTACCATAATTAAATCCTATGTATTATGTCTTTAAAGGCGGAATACCGTCTGTAATGAGCAATAGTTATTCCCACTGCAGACAAATATGAAGCTCATTGCGGCATCCTCCCGGAATGCACCATATCATAGTGGGAGATTTATCCCTTCAATCTCCGCTACTTAGCCGGAGCGGAGAAGTCACTCACCCTAATGGGGTAATAACTAGTCTTGAACGTGGCAATTTGTACTAGATTTTTTTTGCTAAAAACTTTTTCCTGTTAGTTCCGCTTTGAGCCCGCAATGTCGGATTACTGCGACAAAATCGGCGAAAAATATCCAACACAAGGTTTTCCTTACTCTCTCGGCGCGAAGCTAGTGTTGCCGAGTAATCGATTTTATAGGTTAATCGGCTATTATTACACCAGATAATTTAATAAACGGTAGAACTATCGAAGGTATCGATAGTATTCATAGACAATAGTATAGATAATTATCGATTAGTCCATTACAATGGTCTAAAAAGACGATACTATACTATACGATTTGATCGTTTTTTTTGCAACATCTTCAGCTAAACTTGCTTTCGATTATGTCATTGTACTGTATTTTTTTTAGATTATGCTATTGTAAATAATTATTTTGTGAAAAATCCAAATTGTTATTACCGGTTTCACTCATTTTATCAAGTAAAAGAATTCATCGATTCAGTAATCAGATTAATTGATTATTTGGAGCTCCATTTCTACGATAAATGATATTTCTTTCGATTCTTGGGCAGCACTACATAAAGCGCAAGCACCTATTATTTATAGAGGATATTGCTTTTGTTCGTTTCCCGATTTATTTAGGGCAATATTATGGCCCGGACACACATTCCGTCAGGCTTACATTTGGTCTTAGCGAGGTTTTGCTGGCGGCACGATAGGAAGGAAATATTGATTCCGAGTAGGTATTTGCTTTGAGCTCTCAATATGAATGAAGGATTTTCACTATGTGCCTATACAAATGTACAAAAATAATAAGTGTTCATATACAAGCACTAAAAAGTACCTTTTAGGAATTAAATAAGTGGTATATAAAAGTTCGCACAAAGCTGTTAGCTGTGGTTTAAGAACCTGGCTGTGTTTTGGAGTTAGGTTTAAAGACATTAATTCTCATAAGAAAAATTACATTTCACTTATAATGAGATACAATACGTTGTTTAGATATTACAGTACATTTCTGTTTGTCGGCGGTACTCGCAGCTACATTGTTAAATACAGATCATATACTTACTTATTACAATATTATGCTATTCTGTAGAGGAGAGAGTTCCTGAGTTCCATTCCCTGTTGAGGCAAGTTTGAGTCGTATTTTTCAAACACAGTTGCGCTGGTTTTATCACTTGGCTAGCGTGGTGATTAAACTTGTACTGGCTTGATTTCATGATAAGGCATTTGTCTTACAGTGGGACATAGGCAAAACCCTCTAGTACTTTATCAGCGGTAAGTGCTAATTTGTTTACTGTTTCTTCACATAACATGCCGGGTCATTAACAGTGCAAAGAGGGTTGCAATAAAATTTTCACGAGCCACCTTCTTTAGCTGGGAGTGAGTCATCGCAAAAACGCCAGCTATAATGACCGAGCACTTAAAACTTTTTAGTGCTTCATGTTTATTCCGCGATCCATTTTATAACATCCACTCGACATGAATGTGTATACTGTATAGTCTGTTTCATCAAAAATGATCATAACTTAAACAGACATAATATAGCAAGTAGTATTAAGTACTGCCGTGTCAGGCGAATGTCAGTTAACTTAAGATACATGAGTTACGCGTAACAAGTGTTTTTCGTGGTTTTTATGGGTCTTCTATCCCGTGTATAAAATATTATTTAATTATCTCTTACCGTTATCCCAAAAAATGCTCTAGAAGAAATTACGATTGACTACGATATTATGGTTAAATACTGTATCTTAAGTTACAGACAACGCTTGATGAGTCGACAAGACGCGATTATGGCAAACTCAGTTAAGTGTCTACTAAAATACATGACTTAGCTACGATAGATACGTAGTTTACTTATATATTATACTGTTATGGGGTAATTACTAAGACTTATGCAACTACATAATATTTAGACTGATTTAGTAGACCGGTAGGTAATGTTTTTGTTGATAAATGAAAAAGAAATACATTTTAGTTTATTTGAATACCATTTCCAGTTTTGTCATAATATACTTGTTATTTGATTACACCTATGTTCCTAATTAAAATATGACTGATTAAAATTAAGATTCTTATTAAAACCTACTTTTATTCTACCTCTCTAAACAAAATAATGCAGAAATGCATGTATGGCTAAATAATTCTTACTTAAGTTGTCACGGCTAAGTCATGTATCTTAAGATACGGCCCTTCGCGTAACAAGATTTGTATGAAATTCCTATCACGCCTATCTCCGTTTTTGGAAAAAAACATAGAAAATAAAGATAAAACAAAAAAGATAATTACATCACAATAATATGTACATCTTTTCAATTCTTATGATATGAAATAAGTTTGGAAAAATCTCTTGAAACATAGATATAATGGCAATAAATGCAAAAAAAACTTTAAGAGTCGTTTACTCAAAACTAGGTTTTTTGAGATAACGGAGATAGGCCTGACACGGCAGGTGTATCAGCGTATATTTTTGAACCGGAGAGGTGAAAATGCGACATGTGTATTGTATAGCTGGCCGAAGGATCTCTTCGAATCTGTCTACCCCGAGTTAAAGGACTATAGGCATATCACGGCGGGTGATATTCTGGAGTTTCTGCAGATATTTTAGAGAACCCTTGGTGTGGGTGAGTAAAGCAGGGTTAAGTACTAAATAACACAGAGGTCAGAGTTGCTTCTGTTGTTTATTGGAGACCACCCAAATTCACTTAAGGAATCGATGTCATGATAAACACATATGAGCTAACAAACCATAAACGTGTTAATGTCGAATTATCTATACTGATATTATAAAGAGGAAAGATTTGATTGTTTGTTTGTATTGAATAGGCTCCGAAACTACTGAACCGATTTGGAAAGCTACACTTTGCCCAGGTAACACAGGGTACTTTTGATATCGGAAATGTGGGGGAAAAGGGAGGTATTTGAAAAAAGAAATTACACGCGGTTGAAACCGCGGGCGGAAGGCTGTTTATTATTTATATATTGTTATTGCGGACTATACGAACAACGCAGGCAATTTTATTTATTCTCAATTACAACCATAAACAAGATACTGAAATGCTCATTGTCACGGGTTATGGAGAGCGCCAGTGTCGATCGAATGCTGAAACGTAAATGAAATAATGGCAACAGAAAATGCGCTTAAATGTAACAACACTTTAATTGTCTCGTTAAAATTTTAATCATATCCATTTTGTGATGTTTCGGCTACTCAATCCGTATTCTGTGAATCCTTAAGGTTATGTAGTTTTTTTCAATACGGGCTGCCTGCCTCAACTCCGCACGGGAGGCGTAAAAAGAAAGACATAGGGCAAGGGCAAACGCCTCCTCCATTAATATTAAGTCATTTCTACAATGACAGGTAGGTACTAGCTTAATCAGTTCGCTTGCCAAATGCGGATTGGTGATCACAAACTCGAGCTGTATCCGAAACAACCGTCACGAATTTTTATCGACCCAAGAATTGAACCCAGGACCCCGAAATCAAAGCCAACTTAAACCATTCGATCAACATTTAATCAAGGTGAACGACATTAGTTTATTAAAGAACTAAGTGCATAAGTCGGCATTCCGTAGAAGTGTGATCTTTTAGGAAAATAAATATTATACTCACTCTGCAGCCCCCGAACTATATACTAAAAAGATGGCGACGAAACAAACAAAATAATCACACGATAAAAAATCCTCTCAGTATAAAATTCACACACATCTACAGTAGCGCATACAATCCGAATTAAAGTAGCGCATACAGAACAAAATTGCACCCGTAATTCTTGGTTCGATATACGGATAGACGTGGCAGCGCATCGTATTTTGGCCCAGAGCCATTTCCGTCGTTAACTAAAGCTTATTTGTTAACCGATACGATCCAACACTGTTGTATTAATCCTGCCTTTAAAAATAGGTCGGACTACAAAAGAATTACGTCCTGTGATGACCGGATCTGATGGAATTCTAGTGACTGTAATATTGATGTCAATTATAGATTCCTGATTGGGTGCCAAATTACTGTTGTCGGTCTTTTTAGGCAGGTCAATATTTAAACACAGTTACAGGTCAATATTTGTTATTAATAATTGATGAGTACATAAATAATATCAGCGCAAGTTCTAGTCATAAGGCCTAAGCTGGTCAATCGCCAAAAAGCCGGCACCGGCTGGTCCCTTTTAGGGTGGAGGGGATACTGAGTGGGTAGTGACGAACATCTTTAGTCTCGAGTACTACAAACGGCTGCCAGTCTCGATAGCCTGCGGGTACAATGCTTCTCAGAAAAAAGTACCTAATAGTCACCTCCTGAGGTAAGAGAGCAGCAGGACGCTGAAGAAAGACAGCCGAAAAACTAACCAACCAAGTCAACAGTTGTGACAGCTACATGACTACGTCTTACCCATCGCATACCACTACACAGAGAGGGCAGAGAGAGAGTACACTTGAGATCAAAGGCTCGAAGATCAGATGGGTCTACAGTCTGGCAGCACATTGAGCGACGCTTCCTGGTGAAGTGTCCCTCAATGGAATAGGCCGCAGTGGCCGCTTACCATCAGGTGGGCTGCGTGTCTGTCTGCCAACTGACTAAGTATAAAAAAGGCAACTAGTAAAATTAAAACCACTGGAACTAATAAATTAATCGCATCATGTTGCTTGTTTGCGAGTGAAAGGTCAACAGTAATGTGAATGCGCATTTATTGCTTCCACAATTAATATGCGTGAAAATCCAGTGGCCTCTATAACTACAATTTATGCGATCCCTTTGAGTACCCACTCGGGATTGCTCGTTCGGGAATATATCCCTAAAGGATTTAGTCGTCGATGTAGTTTGGAATAACGGGTTGGGTATTTATGAAACTGCTCTTCTGGAAGACTATCCAAAACCATTCATCCTTGTAAAGGAAAAATGGAGCAGATTGGGAAATATTATTCAGATTTACTTTTAGCTAGCACGTGATATTTTGGTGGAGTTTTTTACTCCAAATATATACCTTTAATAGGCTTATGTGGTATGTAAAATATGTAAGGGAGGTGAATAATAAAATATTGGCTCCAGAAAGGCATATCTTGTTTTGAAAATCCATTTTAACATGAGCATGTTAGTATGGAGCGTGGGCTATACGACGTAATCCTGAAAGAATGTGACATTTTTCCGGAAAAAAGTAGCTAAGTAGTGTCACCTGTGTGAGCTCCAGCTCTCAAAAAATAACTATTCCAAAAATCACGTTGACCCTTCGTTGCTATTTTCCTACGCGAAATAAGGACACAAAAAACACTTCTATTCCTGTTATCTGCTGTTATCTCATAGGAATGATGAGTGCATTACTCCTGAATAAGACGTAGCCTTTGTACTTTTCCACGTTTTAGTCTATGTCTGTATCAAATTGGATCAAAATTGGTTCAGCAGCCTAGAAGCGGTAGTGTAACAGACACACAGAACTACTTTCGCATTTATATTATTAGTTTGAAAGATTGCGTAAAAATGTGAATACTCCATAATGCACATTCATGATGTTGCAAATTAATTATTCAAGAGTGTAAATAACTATCATTTCATCCCAAATGTATTCACATTTTGCCGCGGTTAATGGGTATAACTCGTTCTATTTATTAAAGAGTGCTGGTTCACATAAAAGCGTGGATACGCGCAATGTTCAATTTAATATATAGGCCAAGTTCATAAATTAAACAATTATATTTTTTTTGTGTCATTAATGCATAATAATAATGACACCTAACTACACACTGGTCTTCCCTATTCGCAAAATAATTACAATTTTCTTTATTTGGATACGTAAAAAAAATGTATGGTTATCATGATAACATAAATGAATTTCGAGATCTTAAGTTATATTCGTTCAGTTCTTTATAAAAAATGTTGTTTTCACGGTTAGGGCGCGGTTCGTGCGTCGTACTTTTTTAAAAACAAATAATTTGTGCGTTTTAAAAACAACGTGAATTTCAGTTCTGTTTGAAATGAATTAATACATTGAATTCCAAAGCTTATTAATAGACTTTTGTGCACATTAAACTAATATTTATGTAAAAGGAAGGGCTGTCCTATAGAGGAAAAATAAATATATCAAAATAACGTCCTGCCAAGGTTACAGGGGAGCATTTTCTTTCTAATATGAGGCAAATAAATTCTCGAACGTTCGCTAGCGAGTAATATCGAGCAAAGTCGGCTGGGACAGGGCTTCTCGGGGTGTTTTACGGGCAGAACTTCATTAAGAGCCATTATTAGTTGGCCAAGTGCAGTAAAAGTGAGTGGAACACTCATTAGTCATGGCAATCGCAATTTTTCTCCTAACATTTTAGAGCGAGGCTGATGTTGGAGACCTTACTGTTTTTATTGATGGGAAGTTTTATTGTTTGGAACAATAATTAATTAATGTTTAGGAAGTCTGACTTGGGCTATGGTTAGTTAATCTTCAGAAAAGTATAGAAATTAACCCTATTTAATGACACTGATAGCATATGCAGAAGACATCCAAGAAAATAAATATTGGATGGCATCACAACAGTACATTGATCTAAGAGTGAGTAGTTTAAACGCTCGTTATGGGTGTACAGACGAAGGTGGGTACATACCTACAAAAATATTATACTTGAATACAAATAAACAACAAGAGGCAAAACAAATACCACCACCACATACTCGTATATGTTTTTTCTGTGTGGGATTCGAACCCACAACCCCTAGCGCACAAAGCACGGTCGAGACGAAACGTCAAATCAGTAGTCAATAGTTCACGTGTGCTTTAATTGGGCTCATGGGAAGAGAGGGAACAACGGCGACGATTGTCAATTTATTGTTACCTGTTATTCTCACCCCCGCAACGCAGTCATAAGTGTAGCCGTGGAAATAATTAGGGCGGACTTGCGTTAAGTACATTTGCATTGCTAATGTGCGCCGCAACCATCAACGTATGATTGACCTTTGGCCCCGCCTGACTTCCGACGCCAATTTATCCCCCTCTGTCTTGCACCGACCCATATATCAAGAGCAAACAACATTATTTCCGAAGGTTTCGGTGGCTTTTATTCAGCAGTTTTCTTTCGTACTCCAGTTTTCTAACTATACGATACGATGTGTTACTGATTCGTAAAGTTGAACGTTATGTTATTGTATATTAATGAATTGACTATAATGTGATAGGAAAGTTATTATATGAAGTAAGTAAATAAATCTATGTTACAATCTCGTTAATTCCTGAAGCTGTATTTAGAGCATGCTTAGGTACTGATGTTACTGCCTGTACCAAACCATTATGCTGAGTATCAAACAGATTTCTTGTGTCCCGTTTTTAGCAGTAGCTATCCTTGCGCTAAGTGTAGGTATGAGTCCTCTTTGGTCTCGAGCACCAGCTCGACCGGAGATCTCGCTAGTTTATGGTTATAGTTTTTAAACGCATTTTTTCATACATGGGTGTGACGGGAAAACCAGGGGAGTTTTGTAAGGGACGAACATATTTAGTCCCGATTTCTGCCCTCGGTTGCATGTGTCGTTGGCGAGGGATGTTAGGTCTTATACTGTTATTATGCTAACAACACAGATGCTATAATTTAAGACTTTAGCGAAGGTAAATAATATCTTAAATGTTTAAAGTTAAAAATGGAAAGAAAAACGATTGAGGAAGGAACAGGGAAATAATAAATGAAGTTGCAAGCATTCTACTTATACCTAGTTAAGTATCTGTCAGTCAATAAACGGACTATTATTATTGATTGAAGTGAACTATCAAACCGCCACTCCACGATGATGGATTCGTCGGAACAACTTTCTCTCCCTCGAGGATAGATTACGTCCTTTCTGCTAAATGAAAACTGTCACTGGATAAATACAGATAATGTCAGATTATCTTCTGACGTAGAGGTTTCTATTGCAATAGGTAATACCTACTCGTAAAGGGCATTGAAGATTTTTTGCCTTCCTACTATTCCACTATTTTGATTTTTTTCGAAATTGCGTTCACTTAAAATTCTTTCCATAATGGATACCTTTTATTAATACAAACCTAAAATGCCTTATGACGAAAACCCGTAGGTGCCACATTTCCAAGATATATGCAACCAAGGAGTAGGTAAGCCAGCCTCCATACAAAAATCTTCATAGCCCTTTGTGGTACTTAATGACCGGCTCAATGGTGTATTTGTTAGAGACGCTGTTCTTTGCGTCAGGGGTCGCGGAGTTTGAATCCTAGTCAGGACAGACAATAAAATTATGTGAATAAAAAATAATATGTGTTTATTCTGTGTCTTGATGCTTATTTATATTTAGGCATACGAGTATAAGTTATACTGTATAACACAAGTGCTTACGCTACTTACTTTGGGGTCAGATCAATGTATGTGATGTTGTCCAACACTTATTATAGGTATTTATAAATTTATTTATTTGTTTAATAAGTAATGCCTCCGTTGTTTTTGATGACCAAAACAAAAGTGTCTAAGCTACCTGTGAGATCAGAACATTGTACCTACGTAACGTTGTCCGATGTTTATTTATTATTTTATCTAAAAATATTAAGTTTTTTGAATAATTTTTGTTCATGCTTTCATCCTTCTTCAGATAGATTGTATTGATTATTATGATCCCTAACGCCTACAGTTTTTTACGACTCAATTTGACTCCGCAGTGTTTTCTCTGTGTTCATACCATTAAGTTAAGCTGACCGCTTTTAAATCCCTTACAATATTCCCGGCGCACGATTTCAATAATATTAGATATAAATTCTGTTTATAAAACTTCTGTAGAGGTATGATTCCAAACCTTGATATCGGTATATAAACTTACGGAATATTGTTCAAAAAGAAGCAAATGACTTAATTTTCTGACTTATCTGTTTAATTGATTTATTTTTGTTATTTTTATGGTTTTTCCCTGAGGTAATTAGAAAGAAAGAAACCTAGTCGTTAACTTGTGTCACTGACTCTTATTCTAAGATCATGTAGATATTTTGATAAATACCTATCATTGCAATTTATTACTTGACTAGGTACCTACTGATGTCTGAAGTCGCGTATGAAAACCAAACTTTATCAAAAGTCAATGGAAACCCTAACTTAAGCATTCAAATCAAGTGGTCTTATATACCAATACATATGCAGGCTTAACGGACCACCGAAACGAAAAGATCTGAATATCGAATGTTAACTGAACGTGTATATTCCGCTGTATTCCTTACTGATATCTTACCCCTTCGCTACCCTTTCTGCAACCGAAACCATTACGATAAAGCACCTACGAGGTAGACATAGATAGGAAAGGATTGCCCTCACCGACATAGGGGTCTTACGATCGGATGTTAATATAAAATATTAGTATAGCCGCAGGGGGAAAAGGAAAATGTACCAGCCCTAAAGTGTACAATGCAATCTCGTATCGGTGAAATTATATTGATCTCCAAGACGCCTGTCTGATGTTATGACAACCAGAAATGGCTGCACTATTTTTAATAGCTAGAGATATGAACATTTTTCTTGTTTGTGTAATATTCTTTCCATCTTATGATGTGGATATAAGAAAAAATTATCGACTAAGACGAAACCTTATTCAAAATTGTATTTCATTATTTTTTCTTGTAACTATAGCTAAAAGAATGGTCTTGGCGTTTTCGTAATTGATTCCATTCTGCGTATATTGAAATTTTACCATTACAAACATTAAACAGTTATACGAGTACCTACCACAGATATAGGACATTTGTTTTGCTGAAGTTTCGTAGGAATTATGAATCCATCTCTTATGAGAAGTTGTAATACAGAACTCTAAAACTCCGAGACGTTATATAAAATTGTGTTCTAATTTAATAACAATCTACAGCATGTCACTAAACCTAAGTAAAACAGTTCATAAGTCTTTTGTTTTGGGTAACTATATTAATCTTTCAGTTAGTTTCGTACAAAGGTACGATATATTGAAAGAGCATCTTGTTGAGTATCAGATTTTAATATTACAGAAAGAAACAAGAACAAACTTTGAAATACAGCCAAGAATGAGAGCACCTGACCTGAACAAGTGTGCTCTATTAGTTTTATTGTTCGGAAACAACTTGTGGAACCCTGAAAAGTACTAAAACTATCCGAAACAACAACTTAGAAACCTCGAGCGATAAAGTTTATGGGGCCCAGAGCCTACGTTATGGTTTCATGCCCTAACCGGGTACCTTTGTATATCACTTAATTTAATTAGATGTTTGTTTTTCTTTATTCACTATCTTTTGCTTAGCATTTTCTTTTCAGTATGAAAAATACAAAGATGTTTTTGGTTCCGATTTAAATATTTTTGAAATATTGTCAATAAAATCTTTCAATTGGTAAAAATGTGTCTATGAATACTACTAATCAATTGTTTGCCGAAAGCTTGTGAAAGTACAAAAAAACACGCCCAAATTATTCTTTTATAGGTATTTCTTATCGTGACTTCAAACCCATTATTTCAGGTAGGGTGATTCAAACCTCGCAGGTCAGTTGAACTTTTATCCTGATGATTTTCCCTCACAGTTCCATTTCATCGTTTAGCCAATCTGCGTAAATGTGTCAAATGCCTTTTACGTTAAATTAGATTGTCTAGTTATCTAACAAAATGTCCAAAAATCTTGTTACCCAATTCGGTCAAAATGTATTCACTCTTATCTATATTACCAGCCGTCTACGTAACTTCGTACATAACGTTATAAATATGAGAATGATAGCAATAAGACCCTTTATATGTTATAATGAGTGTGTTCCCCTCAGGAGGCCTAATAATTATACCGGGTGACGTGTTATCAAATATCCAGGCCTTTAGGAAAATATACGGATTCTTGTTCTTAATTGCCTTACACCGACATAATGTTAGCGTTTGTTGAATTGTTCTGTCTGAAATAAGGATCGAGTATGACAATCCTTGAAATTATTATGAGACGTTCTTTATGTAACAAGAAAATATTGACTTAATAGAAATATGCCTTTTACAGTGGTAGATATACATATCTTCCACTCTAATGAGATAGTACCGCATTACCATAGATCATAGTTATTTACTATGATCTCTGGTAATGCACTTCAGAAATATTGTGATATGTTTCTGTCGGTGAGAGTATGGCAGGGGAAAGAAATGTATTTTTGTTGCCAGCGTTGTAGTTTTTCAGGACACGACATAGCGCGTTCGTAGCTTGGCGTTTAAAATGTTAAATTAACTACAGGGTCAACGATGCCTGAGTTGATGCATGAGGTTTTACAATGTAAGCATTTTTTTTTTATTTTTTTTTTATACTAACTCAGTTGGCAGACAGGCTCGCAGCCCACCTGATGGTAAGCGGCCACTGCGGTCTATTCCATTGAGGGACGCTTCACCTAGAAGCGTCGCTCAATGTGCTGCCAGACTGTAGACTCATCTGATCTTCGAGCCTCTGATTTCAAGTGTAGGTACTGGCTCCCACATTAATTTTGCCGGAACACAGCCAGAGCTGTTATGGCGGCAGATTTCACCTGTGGGGGTGGTAGCTAGCCAGTCGGACTCTGAAAAAGCCCTACCACCAACCAGACCCAAGGTGGGAATCGAACCCACGACCTCCGTGATTTTATACACGAGCAGCGTAGCCACTGTTCCACGGAGGCGGTCAAAAATCATCCATAAGCTTTCTGTGCAGAACTTTAAATATATGTATAGCCGTCTTGTTTTAATTGCCTTTATCGTCTTGAAACTCAAATAATTAATGATTATTTGAGTTTCAAGACGATTCCGAAAAAAATCTAATTTTAATTTAGTGTTCAGATCTAAAAGTCTTCGTTTTTCATAAGTTCTTTAACTACAATTAGTATTTTTCATTTACTTAGACTATAGAAGGTTTTGCCGCCACACATAAAGTTATAGAATATAAAAAAGACCATTCTAACGCCATATCCCATAACGTTATTGCTCATATAAGTTAAATTGCCGACCCTCCTTTGAATAAAGAACGCATATTTTTTTAAACGCCATTTAAAAAGTTTAACCTAAAAGGAGGTTTACTCGTCAACATAATATTATTATAAGACCAATACTTCAGCCAGTCCCCTTTTACGAGTATAGCTTTGCTAATTAGAGCACACAATAAAATTATATTTAATGACATTTACTTAATTTTTTAAAACCATATTAAAATTTTCTAATAAAAGTCATTACCTAGTATTAGGCACACTATTTTATTTCTTTCGTCTACTCGTATATTTTCGCTGGGACTTTTAAAAGTGGAGGCCTTTGGGCAATTAACTACTTATTATCTTAGAATTTATAAATCATTGGATAGCGACAATGCAATTTTCTACACAAGTCGACAGTCGTCCGTCCCTCATACAAGTCGGTCTTTAGATATATTACAATTATATATCGGGCACAATCGAATGGGTTTGGGTCCCTTATCGCTTTGTGACTATTTACATTCCCCCACTTGTTTGTTTCTTCACATTGGTCACGTATTTGTCTTTCGGGCTGAAGAGTGAAATAGGTTTTGTAGAAAATGAATTTGCTGAAGTGGCTTTCCAGATAAGAATTTGGTAAGGAAAAAAACAATGCTCTGTATTTCAATTTTATTTTATTTGAATTGGATTACATTTATTCTTTTACTTTTCTAATTTATAATATTCTTAAAAAAATATTTTATCCATTTTTCTGTTAATTTCTAGTTGGCAACCATTAACTAAAATAAATAATAATCAAACGTGACTATACACTTAAAATTTGACTATTGACCAGCCCATGTGTCTATCTGCCAACTGACTTAGTATTAAAAAAAAATATGATGAGATTATCGATAGAAAAAAACAATGTGGATGCTAAAAAAGGCCACCAAAACAGTTACCATGATTGGTAGAGAATCATTTAAAATATTCAGGTGTAAACACTCCGATGTACCCAATGAATCATCAATGGGAACATCGGAGTGTTTACCCCTTTAAGGGCAAAAATTGTTTTCGTCTTAATACAATGGAGCCTATTCCCTAAAATTGAAAATGATTCAGTTGGTCCAAAACTGCTACGTGAAGAGCTTCTTTTGCGATAAATTATTTTATTCATTTTTATAGTTCAATAATATTTTTTATCTGGACGTGAACCAGATCATACCTTCCAATAAAAGTTCATGATGGCTACGAAAACGAATGAATTTTTATTAGATCTTATTTTTGAAGAGGGTATCGTATGTAGATCCTTAAAACCTTTTCATCACTTTGAGACTTTTTTGTTAAGAATCAGAAATGAAGATTTCAATTAATCTCGAAATTATCCCCGCAAGTCGTCTGTCTTATTTACCGTACCCGATCAAAAGATAAAAGAATTGATATGAAAGAACGTTTTCATAAAATAGCAATCCAACGATCCACTTTAAAAATATAAAGGCTAGGTTGGAAGGCATTTTTCCGCCTCGAGCCAGCCGCCCGTCGAGGGCCCTCGACGAATAGGCAGCAAATTGTCACCTCGGGCACCGAGAACTCATCTCGGAACAACAGCCAACCTATAAACTTTCATTGGGGAAATGCAAAACAAAGATTGCGAGTCGCCGAGAGCCTAATGCCTCAGCAAAAGTAATTAGAACTTGTAGAATGAGATCTCGTGCGCTCGAATTTTGATCTTTTGAAAAGTATCTTGCGGTGAGATCTGTTCATTATGGTGTACCAAGCACGGGTTTTGTAAACTAGCCCTCTGAGGAATACGGATTATCAGGATTTGAACTTGTTTTCTTTGTTTAAATCATATTTTATTTATCATATTTCTTTAGGTAAACAGGTTTTTCTATTAATTTACTTATGTGAGAACCCAGTGTTTTGGAGTTCTGAAAATATTCCTAACCCATTGGTGGACAAATAAAACACAATTTTTAGATTATATTTCTATATTCAGGGTCTTAATTGTTTAGTTTGTCACTAACTATATTATAATAATTAAATTAGAAATCTACATGTACAAAAATTGATTTTATATACAAGAATTATAATGCAACTATACTTATACTAATTGGTAGGTAAACACATAATAATAACGATCGTAATTCCAGGAATGTACAACAACAATCGACATCTATTATGGAATAGATCATTTGACACAATCGAGAAAAACGTTTCGAAGATTTAAAAACTCCAGCGTTCATTAATATATATAGTCATTTATTATTAACTAATGGCTATTAATAAAATTAGATTTTAATGTCTTTATACCTGTTGATGTTATTCGCGACAATTAAATTGACGATCAATAACACTTTAGTTATACACAAGTACTAGTAAAATTAATAAATTCTTATGATTTAGTTACACACGCGCACTCTCGAAGACGTGGAGGTCCAAACATTTAAACCGCTCTAGGTCCGATTCGCGCTTCGACGCAGAGGTTACTCGGCCAGAGATTATCTACACTCATCTAAATAATAATGTTTCTTCTATACGAAAAGTTTTTTAATATTTACACGTACACGACGAACGAACATTTGGCACAAAGAGGCGTTATACGCTCACACACGGCCGGTTGGCGCTCCACTACACATTCTGAGCAAATATAGGTATGCAGAGAGATATCTACAGAAATACTTCATAGATTGAAATTTCTACATTAGTGCGATATTTCATTTGTGCGCTTTTACTATAATTACTTTGATAAATGTACTTCTTCAAATTTTGAATGAGAGATGAGGCATTACGAAGACAAATGAAAAATCTCACAAATGTACGGTTACCTCCCTATGTCTACTAATTCCGACTTACAATATTGGTGAGTTCTTAATCTACAATATTTACATCTCACAATCAGTCATATAGTTAATAATATTTTGGCAGACGATTTTTATTTAAAACTATTTCAGTTGCTGGTTGTTATTCAAATATACTCGTATTCGTAGTACAAAACGCAAAACAACAATTGGCACTATATAGTCCTAAATAGGCCGGACTAAAAGCTGCTAAAAATACCATGCGTAATATAAAATACGTATAAATTCTGTGATATAATTTAGATTTGATGATAATAAAACGTATTCACAACCTGTTACTGATTTTGATGACTGCATGTATAGTGAAAACCGCGACGATTATCAGGATACTAAGTTGAGATTGAGGTTAAAAATTTGATATTGTCAAAATTGTGTCAAGTCTCAGGCGATGTCCTAGGTGAGCGACACGAAGCGACAATTAGCGAAACGACGCGATGCGACGTAAAGCGACCAATTTTCTCGAGACTTATGTCATCCAAGGCCCCCGAGAGCGACAAACACGGCAAATGCGGCGCAATCGCTCTTATTTCAGTTCAGTATATACTGTTTTAACTCTGGGCAAGACTGTGTTAATATATATTTTTTATTTTACATGCTAAGCCCTTCAGATATTTGCATTTAAATGGTAATAGGACAGCAACTCTTTAAATCGTCGCGTCGTCGCGTCTTGTCGCGCAATTAACAAGTCCGCATTCGTTGCAAACGTAGGCCACTATCATACACAAAGACTACTTGATGTTTTCTCGTTGCGACGCATTGCATCGCGTTGCCGCATTTGTCGCTCACCTAGGACAAGTCAGTGGTCGTTCTAGATGGTTCTAGAAGTTGCTGTCGTACTCGGAACGCCGGCGCGAATAGTGGGAGCGCGGGTACTCGCCCGTGTACCCGTACAGCTGGGAGCCGCCGCCCGTCTGCCCGTACAGCTGCGACCCGCCTCCGTACCTGTAAATCAAATAATGGTCCTCATAAATAATGTTTACTTTAGAGTAAACATTGCTGATAAATTCTAATTAAATAAATATTGTTTTAATTCCATTTGTTGGAATTAGTACAGAACTTAAAATAATTGAAAACGTTTAGGAGGTTTTAGTAGCTATAATCTCTTTTATTGATTCAGCGTCAGTTTCATCACTGACAGTGCGATTATTAACTAAGATGCTATCTTTTGTCAATTTTAAAATATAGATGAGAGCATTATTGTTTCGTAACAGGTAACTTACTACCGTCAGTGTTAAAACTGACCCAAAAAGAGATAGAGTAAGAGGTAACTTAGTCATCATCATCATAATATGCGTATTCCCGATTGCATCCAGTGTGGAGCTCAGGGACTAACTAAGTATCTTTACATAAATTGAAACGAAGGACTTAAAATGTAGATATTATTTTAATGTGAGTTTATCCAAAAAATGAAATCAAAAAGATATTAAATGAGAGATCAATAAATGTATTCTACGCACCCGTAACCATTTCCGACAGGCCCATATATCTGCGAGCCTCGTCCAGAGTCAGGCGTGTAGTGCTGCATGTACTTCTGCAGCTGTGGCGTCCACTCCGATCTCCAGGAATCTCCAGGGTTCGGGTACGCCAGCTGCTCGATGAAGGCAGTAGACATACGCTAAATTTTAAATCACATGTTGGTATTTTTGTTAATATTACATACTATACTTTATAAAATATATATTCTGGGCATGCAGAGAGAGAACAAAATCTCATAATTTTAAATTGAATGATTTACAGCTTCAGTGGCATCTACATCTAAAACACTTACAATCTGATTATCTAATGTATCAACTTTATGATCATAGTGTGAGGTGTTAATAAAGATATTAAAATGTCTGTGGAGTGTTTATAAATTGTTACCTTCCCACTTGGGAGATACGGCAAATCCCTTTCTTTTAGTTGATGCATATCGTCGAAGCCGCCCATATGACTCTTATCCAGCTCTCGCAACATATCTTCACTGAGTGGAATTGGCTGTTTTGCTTTAGCGCTTTTTTGTCTGTTAACCAGCTGTGAAGAAAAAATTATATTAATAACGGTTCTATCAATCATATTTATGACGAATTAACATTCATGAGCACAATTAGCATTACTAACCACAGTGACACCGAAGATAATGACGAACAAGAGGGAAGCTAGGGCTATTACAATAACTGCAATACCCCACTGTGGTAAGAATGATTCTTCATCAGGTTCCACTGGTGCTGGTTCCTCGCGTTTTGGCAAAACTGAAAAAAAATAAACAGTATAATCTTTGTTCTATTGCTTAAAAACAATTTAAATATTATACATACCAATAAAATCAGTGTAAGCAGGATCCATTATGAACTTTCCGATTTCCAGTTTTCCAGCTGACTTGTCAATTGTTTTGGTCATCTTTTCGTCGCTTTTATTCATTCTGTCTTCATCAGGCTGATCACCTTGCATTATATCAGGGTCAAATGTATCGTCGTTTTTCTCAGTTATAGTCTCAACAACAGATCCGGGTTTAGCATCATGGAGAGCTTTGTGGAACATTTTCTTAAGATCTATAGTATTTATCCTCTCTTCGACATCATTCAGTTCGATAATGTAATCGACAAGAATAGAGCCTTTGCTAAATCCATCTATACGTATATTTTTGTACCATTTTTTAAGATTATCCGTCTTTGAGTAGACACCATTAAGCTGTAAAAAATATCGTTTATTATACAAAAATAATAAGATATAAGCTGTTGAAATAAATTTATACGAGAAATAACTAAGTTACCTCTTCTTTAACTTCATTTGCCAAGTCCTGCCATTCTTTAGTGTTTCGATCCAACAACTCTGGTACCCACTTGGCTCCTAAAATAAATATAAAAACAAAAATAATACAAAACATCAAAGATTATATTTGCGCAAGAAGTTTTTATAATCCTTTCGTTTAAAAAATATATATTTTTGGAAATAAATTTTAGGTAAGGTGATGATATTATTTTGCAAAAGAAAGAGAGAGCTGAGAGTAGGGGCATAATTTCAAGTTCTTTACCATGAAAGACAGGCTCCGACAAGTTTTAGGTAAGTCCATAGTTCATAGGATTTTTTAAAATAATTTAATAAAGTAACATCAAACAGAATAATACCTGCGACAATTTTTATAGTAGCAGCAATATCGCACTCCCGTCGACAAATTCCGGGAGTGGTCGGTGGGGGCGGTTCTGGTGTTGTCGTCGTCGTCGTCGTAGTTCGTCTTGTAGTGGCTTCTGTGCTGTAGTCGGGCAATGGGCTTGTAGCTGTGGCATTTCTCTGTGCTTCTAAAAGTTTTTCTATAGAGAAAGGTGTTGTCGAAGGTGACGGCCATCCAGTAAATTCGGTTGAGGCTCTGAAAAATTTAAGGCATGTAGTTGTAAATGAGCTTTTTCTTCTTATTATGTATATGGACACTC
This sequence comes from Mecyna flavalis, assembly GCA_949319885.1. NCBI lineage: Eukaryota > Metazoa > Arthropoda > Insecta > Lepidoptera > Crambidae > Mecyna > Mecyna flavalis. The sequence goes on along the minus strand of OX439427.1, from coordinate 9,896,550 downwards.
CTACGGGCAAATCCACTCCTAAGAATAAATAGTTTTTTTTAGTTTCAACATTTACATTTAAACAATGAAACGCTTAATATTTGTTCTAATTTACCTTGTTGGCCAGCCTTTTTGAATTTTCGGTGTGACGGGAACAGGGCCAAGACTGGCTGGTTTAGGAGTAGTTTTTCTTATAGGTTTACTTCCAGGTCTTCCAGGGAATACAAGCTTGATTCCACCTGGAGCTTTAGTAGTGGTAGTACTACTAGAAGGAGCAATTTCTTCAGGCTTATCTAAATTGAAACCAGGTGGTAATAAACTCGATATATCAGCTACTTTGAATTTATCCAACGGGATTTCACTGGGTTTATCTTCAGTAGCATTTAATTTAAAACCAGGTGGTAAAAACGCTGAAATATCATTGACCGGCACAATCTGTGGTATCGGCAACTTTGAATCTACTTTGGCTTTTTCTGTAGTGGTAGAGTTCAAGTTAAAACCTTTTGGTAAGAATGCTGATATATCCACTTGCTGCACTTTATCCAAAATACTCAGTTTTGTTGTCTCTTTTTCAGGAGCTTCTGTGGTAGGTGGTTTGTATCCAGGTGGCAAAAATTTACTGATATCATCTTCCTGGAATTTATTTACCAAATCATCTGGTTGTTTGTGTTCTTTAGGCTTGTACTCTTTAGGAAGTAAAGATTTATCGTCTAGAATAATGACTCTGTTCTTATTGCTTATACCTGAAGAGCGCCCTTGAGTTCCATTTGCGATAGATTCTTCGGATGACGACACTGGCGCACTTGTGGTAGTTGTGGTTGTAGTTGTTGTCGTTGTTGTTGTGCTTGTGCGCTTGTCTTTAAATGATAGTCTTGGTTTGTAGCCTGGTGGTAAAAGGCCTGGCGACAAGTCATCCATAACGGTAACTAGTTTCTTTCTAGGCTTAGGCGTAGTAGATGTAGTGACACGAGGAGCAAATTTCTTTATCATAACTGGTAACGGATCAGGCGCAGATTTTTCAGTTACACTCGAGGGCTGAGTACTCTTTAGAGTAAATATATTAAGTGTAGAGGGTGTTGTAGTAGTGGTTGTCGTTGTAGTCGTCGTCGTAGAAGTTGTACTTGATTCAGTCGTTGATTCAGTAATCAATTCAATATTTTTAATGCCTTTGTCTAATGATCCAGATAAAACTGCACTTGATAACTCAGATTGTATACTATCTAACTTGTCATTTATGTTTTCTGTTGAAGATGAAGATGAGCTACTTATTAATCCACTTGTATCCTGCTTGGGATCTTTGGTCGTAGTCTCTTCAACATCTTCTTCCTCTGCTTCTTCAGCTTCGTCGTCATCATTTGACAAAACCTGTTTCTTTTCTTCTTGCCCCACTGAAGGGAAGGGCAAAAATCGAGCACCTGATACACTCCTGCTAGTTTGAACAGACGCAACCACAATCCAATTTTCTGTAGTTACTGATAGAGATGTGTCATTGCCTTGCGTCTCTTCAATAGAAGACGATGACTCTGGACTTGCATTAATTTTGGCTGTTGTAGGTGCATATGTGGCATCTGGTATAGAAATGGTCCCATTCACAACACTTTTTGTAGTAACTACAGATACCACTTCTTGACCTAAAATTGAAGGTGTTTCAATTGAGCTTACATCTTCTTCATCTTCTGGTTCAGAATCTTCTAGAGAATCTGCCGTAGGTCCTGTTGTCACTTTTTCACCACTTTGTTCTGTTTGATCAATAATTGTAGTATCAACGAAGTGTTTGAAGTTGTCATCTTTCACCAAAGTTTTGTCTGGTTTCATCGCTAAAACGTCAAAAGATTCGGTTGCATTTGTTTTGGCAATTTCAGTACCTTTTTCTGGTTCTTCTGTAGAATCTTCGTATTCATCATACGTATCAGTGGCGTGTTCTGTTGTAATAGGTTCTGGTGAAGTATGCTTTACTTCTGGACTTTCTGTGTCATCGTAATACTCAACGTATTCCTCCTCATTTTCAACTTCAGAACTTTCAGTATCGTGGGTTTCAGGCGGTTTTTCAGTGGTAGTTGTAGTAGACGTAAATGATGAACTTGTTCTGAAAGGTTTATCTTTTAATACATTACCAGTGTTCATAGAACTAGCATCAGGCTTACTGTCCTCAGTTTGTTCTGATTCAGAATTACTTTCATTAGATTTAATAACTTCAACATCAAAAGATCCTTGCTTATTTTTCATTAACTCTCTAAATGAACTTATATCACTTATATCATCCTCCAGTAAAGGCTCTAAATCTAATAATGCTTTATATTCAGTTGAAGAACTTTGATACGAATTAACATTAGGTTTGTTAATTTTAACGTTATTGTTACCAAATCTTGGCGTGTTTCTGAAGTTAGACTTTTCATCAGATGAAGATGAATCGAAATGTGAAAAGCGTGTGTTTACGGGTTTATTACTCAGTCTTTGTTTACTTACTAATTTATTGGGATTGTAAGTTGTAACTCTATGGTGATCAAAAAGATCCTGATTGTCATTGTCGATATCCTCGTCATGGGAAATATGGCCACTTTGGCCATTACTTTTCAAACTGTTTCCATCAAACGGTATAGTCTTAAACCTGCTATTTCGGAGATAATCAATATCTGGGTTATTAATAGTTATTTGTCCTAAAAATGTTTCAGGCTTAGACGGATCATTCTGATATGCTACAGAATGTATTTGAGATAAGTCAGGCCTTTTGGTAGATGCTGGATGCTGCACCATCTGGAAGTTGTAAGGAAGTGCTGGCCTAAACCTTTGTCTTTGAGGCGTAGTGAATTCTGGTTGATTAACGTAGTATTGGGTACCAGACTGGCTTCTGCCCGTGGGCAATTGGAAAGGAGAAGGGTTTTGATTATAGTTTGGGCTTGGGAATCTGACATGGCCCTCATTATATAAAGGTTGAGCTGCCGATGGTGCTACCCTGAAGTTGTCTCCGTGTTCGAAGAACGTCGTAGGTCGAGTGTTAGGAAATAAAGGCGGTTGTACTTGAGCAAAGTTTCTTTCCACTGGTGTGTAATAAAAGTCGTTTTCATCTGGAAAGAAGAAAAACTAAATTTAGTCAAGAAATTTCCAAAAGGTTTCAAATTCATCTCGATTATTTTTAACATCAAATACCAATATTGTTCAATACAGCGACAGTACTTCGCACCTCTATTTAGTTCTAGGAATGCACAGAATAGAACGAGTGAAATGTCGGCAGTTGTAAAAATACCGCGGCGCTATTGTTAAAGCTTTGATCGGGATATCGGCTTGTATCGATACGCCTGATCTGATTATTTGTAAAAACAGGTTCTAATCTTACGCCATTTTTGTAGTAAGAGTTATATGTAATAAATGTTTTAGGACGAATGTTTCGTTTTATCTTTCAAGCACAAAATGAAAACGTTCCAAACGAGATATTACTACTGTCTCGTTGCATACTGAACTAGACGCCATTTTAACTTTTGTTAAAAATTACATGTTCATTAGCTATTAGACAAACTATGATGTCGATTTTCATTAAGTTTTATAAGTTTTAAAATAACAATGTGTCTGGTTCGTCAGAATGAAAATAGTCACCATTAACTGCATTCTTGACATTATGTTGTTTGTCTAATAGGTCAAAGCTCCATCCGAGAGGATGTATGATATTGTCGTAGGTATATAAATGCCATAGGAATTAAAATTGATTAATTATAGTAGTGATATATCATAATTTATGTCTGTAACCCCAATTTGCAATTTAGAATTCTTATCATTGAAACGAACATAATATTGATTTAAATGATGTCGAGTGACAGGTTTATAAATTCCGAATTATTCAATTTTAACAGAAACCTGTTATTTGAAGATTATCTTATGCTGCTCTGGGAGAAAAAGGTGATCTTTAAACTACGCCAGCATGAAGGTTAAATTTAGGTAGACGGGTAAAGGTTTCATTATATTAAAAGCATTTGGGATGATGGAAGCAACAAACACCCCGACAAGCAATATCATCCTATAGATACAGGCAGGCAGACATAGAGTATAAAACCGCAATCATAATGTAGCTTATTAACAAAAATGAAGTCATCCACAGACGACAAGAAATCGTAGCAAAAAAGAAGGTTTAATTCTTTAAAATTCACACAGTGAACTCTAACTTTATTAGAATAAACTTTCAATCAACATTTTTAACTCAATAATTCTCGATTACTTTGCAGCTATCCCTCAGAAATGACTAAGATGATGTGCATGAAAGGAGATTATAATGATTGAAATTCATCCAATACTTATACAAAATAAATAATAAATATCATCATATTTTTTTAATTGAAACGTCTAACTCATAATAAATGTAGATTGTAGATAATTATTAAACCGCGAGTTCCTCAGTTGTTTTATACTAATATAACTCGAATAAGGTCATTACCAAACTGCATACATCAGAATCTTATCACATTTTGTCCAAAGCCGCATTTGAATATATTATGTGGTTGCACCTAATGCACTGATGACTACAAAAACCAAGTGCTTAAAGACCGGGATGTACCTACATATTTAAGTTTTTTTTTAATTTTATGTTCAACACTTAACCTTGTTTTTTGTTTTGTTACAGACAAACACATATTTGTGGTCGCTTACAACATTTGAGTCGATTATAACTATGAAGAATTTTCGTGCCATTGAACTTAATTTGCAGTACTTTGGTTGGACGAGTACTTTTTGAAGATGCGTACTTAATATTGTCATTCATCGTGCTTCTTGCCCTATGTCGATTGAGTGCGGATATCTTGTGGTTTTAGTGTCCCACATAACCTCTACTGTTTCTCCAAATTCAAAACTTCCCATCTTAGTTTCTGATTCTATTCGCCTTCTATGTGCCTTCATCTCAAAGTTTTTGGTGGTTTTATGACGTAAAAAATAGACTTATTTTATCCAGATCAATGTGATGGCTTTGAGTTGCCAATTTACTAATTAGAAATTATCATAATTATTTTTGTCAGTTGTAGGTAGAAGTTATTAAAAAACTTTTAAAACAGAGGTTGTGGACTAGGTACCACTACCTAATAGGCATTTTGCTATGTTTACATACATCTAAGCACATACATATCTTGAGCCAATATTTGCCTCAACTTTGATTCCCCATAAGTTACCCATGTCGCCAAACTAATTTGAATTTGTTTGTCCGACTGTCGCAATAAATTTAGCCATAGCCAACTTGAAAGTAATCCTGTTATGCGCCCTACAAACTAATACAAACAAACAACAACTTGGATAGTGTACAAAAACAATATCGTAATGGATTTTGCTAACTTGTTTTGTGAGAACGTTCGTTTCAAAGCGTTTTAATACAATTTCGTGATACGGTTTCAACGGTTTTGGTCACTATTCGGAGGATTTTGAGTTCATTTTGCATTACGGGAGAGCAAGCTTAGTTGATACCCATTTCAAAATAAGAAGAATTGTTTTTAAAATCGTTTTAGAAGAAAACGTGAAAGTAATTAAAAAGGTGATTGTGTTAGTATTTTTTTTTCTTTGCTGCCATCTGGACAAGATGTTTAAGTAAATAATTTAATGTGCAACAACATCTGACTGGAATACTGGATGAATCTACTCGTTTTCTCTTTCATATAATGCGAGTCTTATCAAAAAGTCTATTGATCAGATTAACCCGATGGCGCATTTGATAGTGACTCCACCCCATGCACCAGGAGTCGGCGGTTCGGATCCCACACAGAACATTCAAGTGATGAACGTTTGCGTTTGTCTTGTTCCTGGATGTTTATTTGTATTTAATTATGTTTCTGGTACCTAAACACAAGTTGGTGATGTTGCCTAATGCTAAAGCGTTAATAATGAGAGCAAGCTAATTTGAATCCAAGACAGAATCACCACCATTGCATAGAAAACGATTGTTTGCTTCAATTAACTTCCCTGAACATTTCCATACAAGCATAGAAAAACCCTTACCCAAGTTCCCCCAACCGACACCTATCAACCGCAAACGTCATTTGTCGCAATTCATCTGATGCCAGAATAAAATTATGTTTTGCGCAAAACATATTCGGCGAGGGCGCAAAGACAACGCTCGGCTAATCTTCTTTTATGACCCTTCCAGTTTATTATTACGTCCTGGTTTCGGGCTCCACATCGTTTCGAAGATAATCTCAAGGAAATTACTTTCTTGCGGATCATATCCCTAATTAAGAACGGCGGCGTCCTCATCAGAGCTCGAGTGGTAGCAACGCTGAACATAATAGGAAATCAATAAATTGGGACTCTCATAACTCGAGAGCTCTCGGGCAGATACTTTTTGATTCGACATTTTCGGTATAATCCACTCATTCATACTTCAACCGAAGGGAGACGCGGTTAAACCTAATGACATTTCGTGGATTAGACATTCAAGAGTTTTTTGAACAAAATGTAGTTAATATTGGTCGAATTAAATGTAGTTATATTGGTGACAAAAAAAATATTACATATTTAGATGATTATAAATGACCGTAGATTATGTCCGTTGTCTGAATGTCGGGGTCACGCATATAAAAAACACAACATTCGCTCACTGATAAATTTATATAATAAAACAACTATATTAAACATGACGATGATAAAATACAAACTAAATTAATTCACGGCTCTTTTTATTACGTTCTATCGCGACTCCCAATAATGTTTATACCAGGTAAGCTTAATTGAAACAACATTCATTGAAAATACTAAAATTTTGTAGTAAAAAGCAATTTATCAGTAAAAATTGTCGAAAACAAATGATCTATTTCGAAAATTGATCATTCAGTCGGTTGATAGACAATTAATGGTGGAGCATTTTTTGCTTACGTTTTTCACTGTTTGATTGTGATAGGCGACGAAAGCCGGTTTATTGTATTGACTCATTTAAAATTCGACGAGAGAAATTGGTGTTCCTTTTACGTTATTTTCCTTTAAAGCCCCCATCCATGAATATCGGAACAGAATCGGCATCGAAGAGACACAAGGAAATCTGATGCAAATGAACATGAAATTGCCCTTTTGAAACATACGCATTTCGAAATCTTTGCGAGGGGCTTTTCGGTGTTTTGTTTTTTTATTTTTTCATGCTACATACTTTTTTTATCGTTTAACTATCTTGTACCAAGTTCCGATATTTCCCTAACCGAAACATATTTTAACGGATTCTTTAAGGTCACAAGAACTAACCTGAGTATTCATAAACCTTTTACCGGCAATTTACACAACTTGATTTTCTAATTCTGATGATTGAAGTCTTTTGATAATGGAAATATTTAACCTAATCATAATAAAATAATGTTTAACAATATTCAGTTTTACAACATAAAATAACAGTCTCAAGGAAAATATTAAAAGTCAATGCCAAGTCTTATAATTAGCCTGTCATGTAATTTTAATGTCATCGGGTCCAGATTATTTTTAATCTTAATTTCGCCTTTGATCCCATGGGTCCAACTTTATTGAGAAAACAAGTTATTCCCTTCATCTCAGATATTTTTCTCTGATTAAGTTCGTCGTGGTGAAATTTCCCCAGGGGTAGCGTTGCGTCAGCTATGACTTGGTGTCAATTTTCGATCGTAGTTATTGATTAAGGGTTCAAAGAGCGCCTTTGGGGTTTGGATGTCTTTGACGGAGGCGTGACCTGGCGAAAGCTTACACTTGAAAAGGATATTGGTAGACATCTGTGCATTCGACCTTAATGTATCGATAGGTTAATTGGTTTGGTTGAGTAAAATACTACACCAGAGCGCGGTTTAATGGATACTTGTTTTTCATAATACTGCATTTTACGTACATCCATTGAGGTATAATATATTAAATTGTATCAAGTTAAGTCAAAATTTTATTTAAATAGATGGCGTTGCCTGTTTGGTTTTTGCACAGGGTCTTTGAGACTAGCCGGGTGGTTTCAAATGCCACTCCATGTACGTGAAGTCGAGGGTTTAAATCTCTTCTCGCCCATATAAAATGAAGTAAATTATAACATAGCAATTTGTAATTATTGTTCCCATATATTTAGGTGGCAATCATTATCTAGATACTTTCTTTTTCTAAAATATCTAGCATTTCACGAGTAAGAAGTAATGAATACGCGACAGTGATATACCTACGTTAAATTCCACGACGTTGATAATAAATTGCTGTAGGGCAAATAGGAGGAGTCTCAGAGATCTAAACGACATTAGACGTTGCCGCAAACATTTATAATCGTTAGGGAATAGGGCTAATAGTAGCTAACAGTCGTATGTTATCAAACTAATATCGCTTAATTCAACATCAATGTCGGCAAGAATAGTAGACTAATAGGGAACATGCACTATTTTTATTTTTGTCTTCATTTTAAAGAATTCCATGTAGAATAAACCACAGTTTAATTAAAAAATTAATACATTGTAATTTATCGGAAAAATGCGGTTTTAAATTGACCGTTTTAATTTTCGCGCGAAAACGGACCTATGGTTCCGATGACATGAATGACGTCACTCAAGTCTTGTCACTGCCTCACTAGTCGAGTGGTCGTACTTCACTGTACTTGTTCGTCGCTGGCTTTCATACTTTTGCATATTTTTACGAGTTTTGAAATATTTTTTTGTAAAAAATTTAAAATGGACTATCTATTAACATCAGGTGATCATAACAATACCACTAATATTCCGAAAAAAACCGTGTTTTATGCCAATGTGGACATTGGCATAAAACACGAGTCAACACGGTCAACACACATCTATTTCAACAAAGTTTCCAAATTAATTGTTTTTGACAGGACCTTCTGACCCAAAACTGAGAAAAAAGTGGTTTCAAGCTGCGAAAATACAAAGTTTAACAACTATGATTTATACATACCGTAGTAATTTAGTCCCTTTCATTTCTACCCTTGAAAACTCTGCACTTTCGACAAATAAAGTTAGAACCATGTCAACACTAACTCTTGGTAAATTCCTGGAGTCTGCTTTGATGAACCCAACTTCCATATTTATTACAAAAACGCAATTAATATTCCGATAAAATAATATTTACTTTTTCAACCATATAGACCGACAAACTTATGTGTTCCGGTGGCCAAAATTGGAACTACGTGAAATGCAATGCAAAAGCGATATTTATTGACAGTTCTATACTGACAATAGCGACGCCGCCATCAGAACAAATAAGTTTGTCGGTCTAACGTCAAATAAGTTGATTGCTGTTTTAAAATACGTTTCGTTTCAGTTATTTTTAATTCGTAATTACAGTTAAAAAACAACACTATGTAAAATAAAAATGTTGCAGTGACCTTTCTTTTATATTATTTTAACATTTTAGTCATAAAATTTTCATAATTATTTTACATGCATCTTCCCTATTAATAAAACACATTAACATGGAACTCTACTCCGCATTGTTACTTCTAATTAAATTATTAACGATCAAGTATGAAATTATTACCTTAAGATTAATTTTCCGACAAGAATGGTTTTAAAGGTCTTAATTACCGTAACTTCTAGTTCTACTAATGACTCTCATTTTCCCAGTATAATTTATTAACGTTTTAAAATATCAGTGTATGTGGAGAAAGTAAAACAGTGGTAATTTTTCATCTGATACATTTCGAGTTCCTTGGGAACCGATATAAAATAGGTTTTTTCTATATCTTTGTTTTGTCTAAAAAGTCTACTCAATCTATATAATATATTCTTAACAAAATTTATAATAGTTTAGGCGTGAAATCGTAACAGACAGAGCGACAGACAGTTGTTAAACAAATGCAAGCAGTGGTAAGCAAAAACGTATGAATTCATTCAAATCAAGCTACACAAAACAACTGTGACACCAATGAAAAAATATTTTAACAATTTGTCACTAAAAAGACGCTTACACACGTTTGACTAAATAAGACATTTGGTGAGCAAAGTCTTCGGTTAAAAAACAGCGTTCATTAGAACAATAAGTTGTAATTAATATTGGGTTGGTCCACATGGCGTAAATCGCAGGTAATTAGGCGGCGGCCCGCCTGTACGTGACGTGTGGGGAACGCTCAAAAGCCCTTTGTAATACACACGGGGGTTTTCAAGCGCGCTTAGCATAAACATTTAGGTGGAACATATTTAGATGGAACATTTTAATATGGAACATTTTTATATGAAGCATTTTTTACGGCAAACGAGGGCTCTTGTTAAATGTTAACATTTATTAAAAAATCTGTTTAAGCACCACGTTCATAAGCGACGTGTTTAGGTTAATTCCAAATGCAAAATGACGTTGGCTGCGCAGATTGGCTTAAACCCGCTGAATTAATCTCGACATGACATTTTGTGACAATAATTTCAACTTTATTATGTTCTTGCGGTTTTAGAGTTGCTACAAACATTTCGCTTTAAAAATTTACTTGGCTCTCTTTGTCGACGATGTTTACACGTCATCTTAATTATATTTTATGAATATATTTTGTTTTATTATATCTCCGTCCAAAGATATGTCTATTGCACGATGAATGATTATTGAGTCAATGTGTACCTAATAAATCTTACCTAGAACTAGAACAAGCAAAATAATAGTGTCTTTAATAGTTGCGTTAGTAACAGTTAATAAATTGATCCATCTGCTTTTATCTCCAATGAATCAGATTAACGTTTCCATCTCGTTAGACAGCAAAACTTTGCAACCCACGGGACTTTCGGAAGGAAATCATTCACTAACTAAGTCTAATCCTCGAGAGTTGCCAAGGTCGAGATCGTAACTATGACTTATAGATTTGTTAGAGATTAGTTTGCTGCGGCAGTGCCCCGATGACTGATTTATTGGTGACACGAACGATATCGATAAATTTGAACCATCGATAATTCGACAAAGTTAAAACGCAAGGCTTTTGGGGCCGTTTTTTATTCGTCTATAGTATATTCGCAATGTGTGATGATGTCCCTGTATTATGGCTTGAGTAGGTATATAACCCTCAAATCATATACCATAGCAGCCCCCTATACAATAATGTTGAATATCCTACAGAAGTACCTGCTTATTTTACTTATTATTTCATCGTAGTAATTTGGTTTGACCTATTAGCATTGTATTTTGATTTATGGACAGTGCTCTATAAATAAAATAATTTTCAAAATTATACGTTGAGCTACGCAATAATTCACCAACATGCGGTTCTGTTGGTGTCATATTTATCGATACTTTGACTTCCTACGTCCCTACGTGGGTCTCATTCCCTTGGCTAATGTAGGGTGCCTAATGTATTGGGTAATATGCCGCAACTCTTAAAAGTTACCCCATTTATCAATTAGGAAAATGCCCACAACAAATGTTAGATACACAAAAGGGACATTGGGCGTTTGTTTTTTATATTTTTTGTAGTATTTTACGCTTTTGAGCATTAGTAGAATACGATTGGCGAAAGATCAAGCGTAGAACGAACGACGATGGGGGGCGAGACACTACATAGAATTTTTTTTTGCCAAGAAAGTTTAATATGTAAATCAAAGACATTAAAATTAATATTATACATCACTAATCTCATCTTCGATCGTATCTTTATAATTTGATAAAGAAGTGAAAGGTGGAAAATTACATTTCATTACACAAAACTGACATGCATAACAGATTATTTACATAACGTGAAACCTATATAAATTTTGGCTACAACATATCCCGGGTTTGGGCTTCGCACAATGCACATATTTGTGTGTATTTTTTGTACTGCATACCAAAAGAACAATGCCCATGAGCCATACAACTTTTGGCCAACTGTGGACAGTAAAATAAATAAAAACTGAATTTTTCAATAAATAACTTTTAAATTTATTAAATTTTTGGTATTTACTAGAAGTCCACCAGCTCTTTTATTATTTTTATGATTTTAATAAATTGTGCAGTGAATATTATCATTTCCGCAGCACAAAATGACGTACCTATATGTACGGTCACGGTTAAAACTTGCAGTTCGATAATAGCACTTATGCCCCTGACATAAGAGTGGTACAAAGTTCAAAGTGTTACGTCTGACGAGCTCTTGACTGTACTATTCTTTTCGTTGAGTGACTGATATTGTCAGTCAATCGTCATCATACGCTTTTGATTTCCTCCATAGACCACCGCAGACAGAGAAAACTATTTCCTCGTATTTTGACAACTTTCGAATGACACTTCATGATGAATATTGACTGTCATAATGTCAATGACAAAAATAATTGCCAGTGTTGCATTTTGAATAAATGAAATATAATACCGATTATCGATATAGATCGCGATATTAATAATTAAAAGGAATTATTTTTATACAGTTTTAGAAAAAGCTTTAAGGTTATTTTTGTAATAAATAAGTAATTACATAAATAAAATGTAACAATGATTATTGCAGAGTTGCTTAATAATTATAAAGAGTAAAAAAAAGTTCAATCGAATAACAGGATTGACTCGATTACGAAATCGATTGTAATGTTAGATACTGACAACATTTTGTAAGGCGGAACTCGGAAGTGATTTATTAATTACACAATTTATTTACATAAATCATATAAATAATTAAAGATCTGGCGGACTTCTATTAACTATCAAAAAGCAAATTCATTTAAAAGTAATTTATTGCAAAATTCAGATTTTATTTATTTTACTGTCCACGGGTTGGCCAGAAATGGGCATTGTTCTTTTAAAAGCATGCATACCACTATTTTAGAAGCCACAGAGTGTCAACACTTTGAACGATGCTTTCTGGACAAGTATTCCTGTGATACTATTATGAAATAGAGCTTGTCTGCATACTGTGATATGAAAAATACAATGTGTTTATTATAAAAAAAGTATTTTAGGTTAACATGGAACAATTACGCATAATTTGAAATTACTTTGTGTAAAAAATATGAAAGGATATTATGTATCTACATTTTTAAACATTACATTACAAGCATACAAATGTTAATTGTATTGTATAATATACTAGCGGCCGCCCGCGGTTTCACTCGCGTGGTTCCCGTTCCCGTGGGAATTGATCAAAATCCTTTCTTAGCGGATGCCTACGTCATAACATCTACCTGCATGCCAAATTTCAGTCCGATCCATAGAGAAATAACAATAGAAGAGGGGGCATATGCTAGTTGTCCTCCTCCGACAAAAATTCAAAAGAGTAGGAAGTTGTAGTTCTAAACACTCCATGCTAGAGGGCACTGGAATCAGTACGCGTTCAGATTTCACTACGAACGTACATTGTGTTACGGCATTGTGTATTCCCATTGAAATGAAGTGTTGCGTCGTCGGCTGTAAAAGCTACCCGAAAGATAGAAAACACATAAATGGAGTCAAAATATCTTTCCGCTCTTAAGTTTTTTTATTGTTTTCTTATGAATTGTATAAAGAATATTCCAATTGATAGATGAAAATAAGTCAACATCTGTCAGTATTTGACAAGACAAAGTAAAAATATGAATGTATTTTTTCTACTAATACTGCCATCTAGTGTCAAGTAGAATGTCTACTTTTTATAGAGGCCGTACTCAGGAATAAAATAAAAAACCACAACATATTAAATCACAATCATGAATGAAATCTAAATATTCGTAGGATTGTTCGCTATAGTTCCTTTTTTCAGTATAAGTTGGAAAAAAACAAATAATTTATTAGTCTCTAATAATATTATTTAACACTATAAAATATTTACTGCTTTATCGAAAAACGTAATTAAAAATAAACCGTTTCGGACGAATGTCTTATTTTTAGCAACTATTTAAAACAGACATCAGAAATGACATGTAAAGGAAAAATCGTTGAAATACTTACTTACTGCTTCGGAGGAGCGAGGCTTTCCCAACACAAGTATCATCTGATTACTTTCTGTGAATCCCCGGCAATTTATTGTAAATGATTTACAGAAATAAAATACATTTTATTTTATTTTTATTTACTTAATTATATATTAAATGTTTTTCCCAACTTATACTGAAAAAAGAAAATAGCGAAAAATCAAGTTCAAATATTTAGAGTTCATTTATGTTATTGAATGTGTTGCGCATTCTGGGCCTAAGTTACTATGGCTTTCTGGCATTTCCCCATGGGCGTACCGAGGGGGGGGCAGGGGGGGGCAGCTGCCCCCCCCTGGAAATCTCGCAGTACATGTATGAACTCGCCTAATTAGGTACTACTAATCGAAGTGAAAACGGGGCCTTATGCTCCATCCTTTAAATTTTGTTTGCTCAGTGTACTTACATATAAAACTGAATTTGCAAACAGTATGGGCGATTCTTTCACGGAAGACCTTATAAACCGTTTTGCAGAAGATCCTCGAAAATTACTTTTGATGTAGAAGCGATTTAAATAAAATAAAATTAAAAATGTATGCATACTTAGTTAATTTTTTTTTATTAGGTCAGTTCTCAGGGTTTGTAGATACTGCTTTTTAATCATATATCATCATCATCAACGTATTTCGCGTTTCGACATCTTTTCTTACAAATAATTTTTCACTCTATCTGAAAGTGTAATTTGTCATTGAAGAAAGCACCGTTCAACAATGAAATTTCGTTCCGGAGGTATCAGCGTTGAAAATGTACTTCGTAGTGGTTGACCTAGATTACCTACTACAGGACGACGAATTAAGGACCCTGGTGGAGCTAAGTCTGACCCATCGCAAACAGCTCCAGGGATTGCACAAGAACTATGAGTCAGTCACTTTCCAAAGGCAAAAACCCACCAAAAAACGACTTTGGTCAGACAATCACCGCAACTTGCATCTGAAGCAGCCAGGCACTGGTCAACAGAAGACATCTGATCCCCATCATCATTATTATCAGCCCGTAACAGTCCACTGCGGGACATAGGCCTCTCCGAATGCTAACCACGCTGATCGATCCTCGGCCACTCCTATCCAGCTCCTGCCAGCCATCTTGCGCGCAGATCATCGCTCCACCTGGCCTGAGGGCGTCCTACACTACGTTTACCGAGACGCGGTCTCCACTCTAGAACCTGTTTACTACAACGGTTATCGGTTTTACGGCTGATATGGCCACTGCCTCTTCAGCTGGCTAATCCGGTGAACTATGTCGGTGACTTTGGTTCTCTTCCAGATCACCTCATTTTAGATACGATACCGCAGAGAAACGCCGAGCATAGCTCTTTCCATAGCCTGCTGAGTGACTTTAAACTTGTGGACCAGCCGTGCCGTAAGTGTCAACTTTTCGGCTCCGTACCAACCTATGTCATGACGGGTAGGTCGCACTGATTGAAGACTTTGTCTTTAGACATTGTGGAATCGGCGATGAGAAGACTCGACGTAGTTTTCCAAACGCTGCCTAACCCAACCGACTTCTGATCCTGTTCCACGACACCGCCCGTCCGCATATTTCACAAATCACCATCCGAAAATTAACCGAATTAAGCGTTGAAGTTTTTCCTCACCCACCATACCTACTCTTCAGACCTCTCGTCAACCGCCTACCACCTTTTCAAGCACTTCGTTGACTTACTCACAGGTAGAATCTTCGTTAATTGTTGTTTTTTCCTGGTCCTGACCAGGAAAAAACAACATTTGTCGACTTCATCTAATCCCGAAAACCAAATCGACCCTTGAAAGAAATAAATGACTAATAAAAAGCGACTTGTAGCTAACTCTATGGAGAGCTGTTAAAAGCTGGAATGATGAAAAAATCATAAAAAAATTGTAATGACAGCAAGTGCATTTAAAACTGTTCTGCAATATTATTTTACTGTCTAAATTTTAGCTTAAGAACTGTTGAGCCAGTACACTTGAAACTAAAGGCTCGAAGATCATGAGCTTACAGTGATGCAGCACATTGAGCGACGCTTCCTGATGAAGTGTCCCTCAATGCAATAGGCCGCAGTGACCGCTTACCATCAGGTGGGCTGCGTGTCTGTCTGCCAACTGACGTGGTATAAAAAAAAATATGTTGGTTTAAAAGTTAGTAAGTGTCAATTTGGCCAAAAATGTCGCTCACTCAATGTATCCTTTGAAGTACCGACTTTTTTTAAAATGACGCGCTTATTTCGATTAAATTGAGATATTATTACTGATGTTATCATGCCACTTTGAACTTTATCGATTGAAACCCTTCGATTGAGAACTTTTGTACCAACCTTATATTTAACTACCTACTGTTTGCTCTTTATTACTTATACCTAAAGTTGTTTGTGTATGACAAAAACGCGGACAACGCGCTCCACAGTTTTCAAGGGGTTTCAGTGGGTGTGTTTGTGTATGACAAAACCGCAGACAACGCGCTACCCCACCCCCCCCCGCTTTCAAGGGGACTTGCCCCCCCCTAGGTCAGAAGCTGGGTACGCCCATGCATTTCCCTTTAATTACGTGTCCATGAGGTGCAAAAATTACACCAAGTAGGTATTTATATTATTAATTGCTTAAATTTAGAATTAAAAGGTTTTGACATGAAAACATTTCCTTCCCTAGATTTCCCTCCGAAATTTCCCTAAAAAATTGGTGGCTCATTTCCATTAACCGCAAAGATTGGTCACTAAGAAAATATTCAAAAATATGCTCTCTTCATTTTGATGAAGAATAAGGACAAGAAAAGGATTAAATAGAATAAGAGAAGGCACTGTACCAAAAAACCGGTACCTGTACTTTACTTTTTTACCTTAGTCGGTCCCTGGACTCCTTGGCAAAAGTATCTTAAGTAGAAGTGCTGCCATCTGCTAGTCAGTAGGACAAATGTTAAGAAGCAGTGCTTAGCATGCTTTGGCATATCACCACTTAGTTTTAATATTCACCACTACGTACTGGTGTGGCGTTGCACATTGTGGACACATCATTCCTTATAGAAAACAAGATATCGCAAGTCTACTATTGGTATTTAGTCTGTGGTCCGATCCGTAAAGTGGTTTGGGCTGTGCGTTGATAGATATCTATGTCAGTCAGTCAGTCACCTTTGAGTTTTATATATATAGATTAATATAACATGTTTTGTTTCCCAACAGTAAACGGAGATGTAGGTATGCACGATGCAGCAGCGGTAATGGCAAAATTCACATGCAGTGCCACTGATATTAAAATACTTGTTTTATTTATAATATAACTACATATTTAATTTTATGAAAGTGTAAAGCGAAGGTTCTTCTTGAATAATATAATTATCTTGAATTACAATGTAATCGGACCATCACTATAGCGATAAAATTTGGCGGAAAACTGCATTCCGTTGTAAACTATTTCGATATTACGACTACCATCGCTTCCTTTGCGATTTCCTGCAGCGTTTGAAAGCAAAGACCTTGTCATATAAATAAATTACTCGCTTTAAACACTTACTACGACTTCTAGCTTTCCGTTGAAATAATGGTATTTTCATTCAAATACATAAAAAGTAAAGTATCGGGCTAATAATGTCCCAAGGCAAAGTTCTCTAATATTGCAATCAAGTCATTTTTACTTTGCTTGACTCTGTACCAAGAGAACATGATCGTAATTAGGAAAAGCTGTAGCTCAAATTCGCCTAGGAATCATTTTTATTCCTTAATGAATATGAAACCCTAATATACTTATTAATTTGTTAATAATAACATCAAAGAAAACATCCAATTGTGACCTTTATCACCGTGACATAGGAGTAAAGGTGTGCCTCAACTTTGACGGTAAAGGTCATAAAACTATCCCCTTACCGGGAAGGTTTTGTGGATGGGACGTGAGGAATCTTACATATTATTATCCTGAAACAGTCATTAGCCGCATACTCATATTTCTGATAGCTATGTTCGAGTATCGTTTGAAGAAGAGGTTTGGGTCACAAACTGTACAGTGTTGGCCAAAGAATTAAGGATGACCTATCTTTAAACCTTTAAAGTAGGTTTTTTATTTTACTAATATTATAAAGAGGTAAGATTTGATTGTTTGATATGATAAAATTTACGTCGAATACTTATGACTTGAATAGTTTTAAATACACATATTTTAGCACGAAAATAATAATTTGGATTATTATGATTTATTGAGTTTTGATATACTAAAAACTATTAATAGAAATTACTTCACTTGTCATTAAAATTTCCCATACCAAAGAAAATAACAAGTATAATTTTATGATAATTTTTTTTAATAAAAAGGAAAATAAAGCTGTGCATATTTTATTCGCGTATTCGATTCGAGATAATACGTCTTGATCTCTAGGCAACAAAATTAATGTTTAATGCCCAGATTATTTAAAAAAATGACGATGTCGATAAAAGGTAATTCTATAATTATAATCCTTGATAATGATCTCATAAAATTTCGTTGAACAGTGATGCATCAAGAGTTCATATATACATGAACTCTTACTTTTATACATAATGACCTAGGACCTACCTACTGTGTTAAACTATATATATATATATATCGTTACTTCGTGTTTTTTTTTAGTTTTTAAACAAATCTCTTGTAAAGATGTGCAAATATTTCTCTGCAAAGCATTCCGAAAGGCAGCTGGATGCGGACGCAAACTGCGCGGCCCGAGGCATGTCTTATTCAAGCGCTTGGCGTGTGAGAGCCACTTCAGCCACTCTAATTAGACACGAGGAGCCGTAACATGACTTAGCATCTGCGGTCCTGTGAACGTCATAGGTTACCTGGACTATACTATAGTTTAGTCTTGACTATATTTACATTCGGGTGCATGAAAGAAAAAAAAATGAGAATGTACCAAAAAACACTTTCGATGGTCTAGTGATTAAGTACTGAGCTGGGAACTTTGGGTCCAGGGTTCGGTTCGAACTAGTTTTTTATGTTGAGAGAGTGAACACCAATTCGCATTTTGGCAAGAGTGGTGACTGAAGAAGATGACTTGATTTCAATGATGAAGGTCTTTGCTCTGAAGTGTTGACTTTACTTTACCTCTAAATAGCACATATTGCACAGGTAGGTAGTAGCATCAATGTCTTGTTGTAACGCAAAACAATTCACCAAATTGTCATTATACCTATCCGTGAATGCTCTAAGATTAAAAGAAAAAAACTTTCAGTATAAAGAAGAAGAGAAAACGATCGATTTTAATTATTTCAAAATCCATTCTATTTCAAATGCCATGTACCTATACAGATCATATTTTAACAATGACGTCAGTGAAAATTATTTTAGTCATCGCCACCCACCCAATTACACCCACTAAAATAGTCCTGACATTTGTTAAAGGAACCCCGAAACATCGGCGTGTAATTATTTTCAGCACAAATCCACCCACAGTGATGTACCTACCTACAATTTTCTTCTAATTGCTATTATTCTAAAACAGCCATATATAGTAACTATAAAGCAGGAAAGCGGACCCCGGCACTAGGCTGGGAAATCGCTAGGACGAAGACGAAGCCATATATAGTAACTATTTAATAATCTATGCTTATATCTCCTGTCCCTAGATAACGTACTATCAATCAGGTAAAAAGGATATTTTTGGAAATTTCAATGATTATTATCATAACAAGTGTGTCATTTCCAAGTCACCTAATTACAATACTTTTACAACTAATATGTTTAAATAAATAAAAAAAATTGATATGAAAACATTACCAAATAATAGGAAACATGATTAAAACCGCGATTGAATAATAATGCAACGCCATCTATTAGCCACGCGTGTACATTAAAATACATTAGATTGTATGTATGTATTTCATTTTAATTACCAGAAATTAACTCATTTGACACAGTTAATTGATGATTATGTGTTCGACAGAAACAAAGATGAGAAAAAGAACAACAGGCATTTCGCTCACGTTTACAATAAATTGCCAACTAAAGCCAGTTACCTAACAAACAATTTTTATATTGGTTCAGACTTGAGAAATAATCGAGAGGTTGCGACCGAACCTTTGTATTTTTCAATTTATTTTGTGAACAGTATTTAGGGTTGTCAAACGCATTATGTGGTAAGCCACTCACTCGCAAGTGTTTTTCATTTTCTTGATAAAGTCTTTTTCAGATACCGACTGGGTAGTTACTACCCCCACAGGTGAAATCTGTCGCCGTAACAACTCTGACTGCGTTTCGGCAATATTAATGTGGGAGCCAGTACACTTGAAATCAAAGGCTCCAGATTAGATGAGCCTATATCGCACTTTAGTGTGGTAACATTTTTATTATATACCACATCAGTTGGCAGACAGACACGCAGTCGACGCTTCCTGGTAAAAAGTCTTCATCACTGCCCGCACTCTGCGATAAAGCTGACGCGCTGCTTGGTCTCGACATGTTCGACGATGGTAAGACACACACATTTTAACCGACGAATAAACATACATACAGGACTTCAAGATATGTACATAGTTTGCTGTGGATCATGTCCGCGATGGCCTTGCGGTGCTGCGCGTCCAGCGCCTGGTATGGAACAAGCTGCAGTGGCCGCTTACTATCAGGTGGGCTGTGAGCCTGTCTGCCAACTGAGGTGGCATTAAAAAAAGAATTTATACAAGGGAATACCAATTCGGAGTGGTGGTTTAAATTACTTGACGATACTGTAACCCGGCACTTTTCTTAAGCCTGGCAACCCTACAATGTACGTGCTAATAGACAAGCTCGCTTCCAGAAACAATTCCATTCAGTTGAAAATCCTTACAATGCTTACTTTATTTTGGAGCTAATCTTTCGGTATTACCCCTAGTGCACCATTTAGGTTATTAAACCTAGCTGGATTAAATTTAAATGTGAACATCGGTTAGTTTCTCTCTCCTCTTTGTCCCTTCTGCTTTGAATAATCTGAACACATTTGTGTAAGTAATACATTTTCCATTTTGTTCTGTGGGTTAACCGTGGATTTTGAAGTAATGATATTCTCATTTATATGTGCGAGGTAAAATTGAATTCACATTTTAGATACAGTTCTATTACGATAACTTGTTCACAGCGAAATTTTTCTAGTCAATAAAATATTTTAATACTACTTCACAACTTGGATTTTTCATATTTCGTTTTGTTTCAAACAGTTCTTCTCGTTAGTTTCTCGATTCGGATTCAATTAGTGTAAACGGATAAAAAATACATAAACAATAAATTATTTGAAAAAAAAAAGAATACTATCTCTAGAAACAATTAAACAACATTTATATCAACAATTAACTAAATTTACTCGAGTCATTATTTACAATATAAGGATAAAAGTGACTTTTTGGACACATGTTATCTGGGTTTTATTAAAGTCACCTTGACAGAGTTATATGGACACTAAATGATTTTTGAACGCATTAAAGTGTGAGTTTTACAGATTCGTTTTAAGGTCAGGCTATTAAGTTTTTTTATGGTAAATAAAAAATAGTTGTTTTGCTAAAGTAAAAGATTACTAATTGCCTCTACAGGAAAAGGATTATCAGCTAAGATATTCTATCAATATCCGGTGGGGTAATTTAAACACAAATAAGTATAATATCTGTGTTGGTGATTTGGCTTTTAGATGGTAACTAACTCAGTTCTGTGGGAGGAGAATGCATTTAAGCACCTTAACCATATGCTAGTGACCTATCCTAAGATTGACTGGAAGAGATCGCTATTAGCGATAAGTCCGCCTATATTGTACAATAAGTATTATGTTACATGTTTTCTACGTTGTGTAGTGCAATAAAGAATATAATATATTATCTATCTATCTAGTGAAACCTGCAGCCGTGTGTGAGACTCAGGACCAAGCACTACCGTCTAAAACCTCCCTAGTTTCTTCTTTTCATTGAAGGACTTGGAGGTGCCCGTATTATGTGATTGACCAGTTCGTCCTAAACGGACCGTACTTTGATCTTTAGACTTTGAACGCACTCAAAGTAAGTTGAGCGCATAAGTTGTATTTAAAAGTATTAGATCTACCTAGATCTATTACTTATTTAAAGTGTTCCTACCTAGGAACACTATAAAAATATAGGGTAAGAGGTACAATTATTGGCACTTTAAGGAATTTCGCAACTTTAAAGGCCTGTAGAAAATCAGCCAATTTAAATATCGACTTAAATTTGATTTCGTATGATTCTTTATTTATTTGAGAATAGATTTAAACGGGTTGATAGTTAAGAAATGTGTTAGAAATAAGAAAATTTTCGCAAAATATGAAAAAACACCGAAAGTCACTATTGTTGGCACCCTAAAGTACAAATGTTGGCATAGAAAAATGTACAATTGTTGGCAGTGCCAATAATTGTACACGTGACCGTGCCAATAACTAATCGGATCGCCTGATAGTGATGGGAAAAGTGAAATCTATATACTTACGAGTACCTATACAAATAATTTGCCGTTCCTTATAGGCGTTAAAACTAGAGAACGGCTGAACCGATTTGGCTAATTTTGGTTTTGAAATGTTCGTGAAAGTCCAGAAAATATTTAAAAATGTGAGAAAATAGAGGAATTAGACGTAGGTCTTGCTTGGCGGTAATTGGAACGCCAAGCACACCACGTGGGGCTCCCCCTCGAACAATCCGTTCGGCGAGGACCTAATGTCCTGGGCACTCAGCTTGGGACACCCAGTGGCGGGTGGCCGACGCCGAGACCTTTTCGGATCATGAATATATCCAATTTGGTATCTCCGTAGGCGGCCGTGGTACTCAAGTCCAACCGAGGAAAACAACCCGAATGGATGTAGGTGGACAAACTCAACCCCCCAAGTACAGCGACATTGCTGGCTCTTATATAGTCGGTATTAGCCACTTGAAGCCGATGACCGAGGAGCAAATGCGGCTGATACAGGAGGCTATCAAGGCTTCAACATGGTGGTAGATGCTAGCCTCAGGGGGGTACCGAAACTCTTAGGTTTTGCCTACAAGACAGGCTGGATATTGGCGACTGCACAAACCAGGGAACCAAGGACTGGCTTGAGGGCTTAATCCGAGAAACGGAACCATGGCCCGGTGCAAAGCTCTCTATTATACCAGAGAGCGAACTGCCCAAGCCAAAAGTTGGGACCGCATTCTACCCCGGAGCAATTTATGCTATGGGTGCAGAATGAAGATCTCAACCCAAAAGTTTGGAGGGTTCTCCACACGAAGGAGGAAGCGACAGGATCTATTGTGACCTTCTCTCTCGATGACCAGTCTGTGGAAGCCCTCAAAAACAACCGTGGAGAGACCAAATTTGGTGTGAGGACAGTTGTCTTCAAAATCAAAGGAGGCCAGGAGACGGAACCCCCAAAAGTGGCGATTCTACCGCCCACCACCAGCAGCGTAAAGGAATCGAAGAGGAGAGCGTTGAAACCCTCGGGAGCCTCCAAAGGCTCCCAAGGCTTAAAGCCTCCCCCTCCGAAACCTAAGGCCGTCGCGGGACCCTCATCTGAGGGTACCCAAAGGGCCCAAACGCGACTGGGAGGGGGAATTTAGCGGGAGCGCCGAAGGTACCAAGGGTTTCCCATGATATATGTAGATAGGTAGCTCACTTTTTATTAGCTGAGTAAATATACAGTCGTTTTAAATCGCCGTGTAAAAATCTACCTATTAGTAGGACTTATAATGCTTTAATAAATAAATTTTACAAAACAGTGGCACATCACTATTAGAATTTCATAAAAGCTGATACAATCATTGGCACCCTTCGAGGTACAATAATTGGCAGTGCCAATCATAAAAAAAGTACAATTATTGGCACTGCTAAAATTTGAAACCACACTAAATAAGAAGACAAGTAGGCATTTTATGAATAGAACTTTCGAGACTGTTTAAAACACAATCATAACATTAACAGCGATTTTGCAAAACCGTATTTCAATAATTGGCAGGGGGTGTCAACGAACTAGTTCTCCATACAAACAAAATTACAATTATTGACACCCCCTAAAAGTTTTTTTCCAACAAGATTTACGATTGTATTTGCTGCAAAACCCACTATTTAACATCTTATTTAACTAAAAAACATTCACTGACCAGAAATTATCTACAAAATAAAAAGTAATAAATCGTTAAACTTACCCTGCATTCACAAATTTTCTTAAGGAATCACGCACAAACTGGTTTCTCTCGGGACCATGATCGAAAATATTTTTTTCTAGTGTTGTCAGTTGTAATTATTTAAAAACTACTATTTAGTGTTGTAAATGAATAATTGAACTTTTATTCTAAATCTTTAGTTTATGGATTTTTGCCGCGAAAAGCTTAATATTTAAGTTTAAAACCCAGAGTGCCAACAACTGGAGGGGGGCCAACATTAGTATAGTTTACCCTACGTCGTATCGTAGCAATTACCGACCTTGTTATCGGCGATTTAAAAATTACATAGACCAATGGATAATGCGGTCACATCAAAGTTCGCATAAGGGACGGACGCTTCTCAAGTTGCTGAAGTTCCCCGCAAGTTTGAAACTCGAGAGTAAAATTCAAAGACGATAACAAGCGGTCGCTATCCGCGTCTGAGCATTGAATAATAAATAGGGCGTCAGCTAGCACACGTGGGTGGCCGGAGAAGAGATGGTTCGGCTTTGGCCGAAAGTTTTTAGCAAAATGCTAAAGTTGCATCCCAAGTTTTATATTTTAAGTGGTATCATTGATGAAGTCAAGACATGGTTTTTATATAGGCTACAATAAATCTTTTAGTAATGAAAAACTTTAAGTTTCAATTAGAATCATATTTTTATATGCGTAACTCATATCTCTCAACAGTAACTACTATAATTGTAGCATTTGCAGCGAGAATAAACAAATCACAAAAGATAATTTTCTTGAAATATTATTTTTACCGTAAAAGTAACATCACCAACGTGTAATTTATCATATCAAGATTTCTTGAATTTGTTGCGTCAAATAAATAAATTGAGATAAGTAGAATTCAAGTCAATATCGACTCTCTCGCAAAGTTATTATGAACAGGAATACGAATATAAATTTCCCTGACCATTATCGAGGTCAATAAATGCCTTTTCTAAGATTGATCAAATAGAGAGGTTCGGCCACATTTTCGTCTCCGGACTAAATGTCTTGGCAGCACTAGCGACCGGCCTGCATTGTACGCCCACTAGCCTTGTAATATCTCTCTACATGCTTTTTTCAGTCCGGTTTTGTCCATTAATGTCTCTTTGTATGTCTACGACATGAATAAGTGCCGAGTTTGTTCTTTCCGCTTATGCAAAAAAACTAGTTAAAACTAAATGATATATGTATTATTCAGTACATTCACTTAAAGAGAGGGTAACACAGTGTTATGTGGTTGAAATATAAATTATGTGTACAGGGTGTAAGATTCGTCACCTTTTTACTACATAATTATTTTATTTATACCTATATTTGAAACACTTTGAAACACACGTACAAAAAATAAGCATAGAGTACTGTCGGTGTCAAACAAGGGATTAGTTTTATTTATGTATGTGCTTTATTTTCATAAAACACGTAATACATTTAGGCACACTCATGTTTGTACCGTGTTCGGATCAAACCTGCGACTTCTGGTGTTATCCCTGATTTCTCGGCCATTAGACCAAATCGGTTGTCAAAATGATTAGTAGAAAACTATAACGTACAAACAGTGTATAACAAATGTATTTTTTTTTCTAATTTTTTAATGTCGTCAAAATGAATTTTATAATAAATAATAATAATAATAAATCTTTATTAAAAACTTAACTCACAATATTTGATCCTTAAATCTACATTATACTAATAGCTCAGGGAAATATATGTGCCTGAATTTATCTGAATTTTAGTAAAATCTATACAAGATAACTACTATGTTACCTCGGTGTTTTGCGTAGTAGTATTTTTTTTATATGGTATTATTTTGTAAGCTTATCTTTGACAGGCAAGTCAGGCATTATCTTCCCTTAAATTTTTCGGGAATTACTATTAAACTCTCAGGGGCGTACTAGGGACTTGCGAAAATTCTTTTTCTTTATTATTGTGTCAAGCAAAAAACTAAGAGCCCCTTAGGGAATTATAGGCTCTGCCAATATCTACTCCGTAAGAATTTAGAATAAGGTTGCGAAGTTGGTCCAGTTCGGCTTTATGTCATCTTATTTTATAATAATATATTATATTGGCACATCATATTTTGTCACAGAAAGAAAGTAATATTTTGGTTTAGCTCTTTGCGTAATTGTTAAAAATAAACCAAACGTTGTTACTCATACATGGTGACTTATTCCCATTTCTGTGGTACAACTGCCAGATCTACATAGGTAACTTTGGATCGAGTGAAATCGTATGATGCCGAAATATCTATCGCTATACATATAATAATGTGGAAGTTCAATTGATAAAAGGTTTTAAGATCAATTAACGTACAGTATGACAAAACTTTCAGAACTTTCTAGTAGTGTCCCTCAATATAATAGTCCGTGCTTAATGTTTCACTTTCAAAGGCAATTTCTCTTAAATTAGCGAAAAATCAATGTTGAACTGACCTTGACATTGCGTCTCTTTTATTATAAAAAGCAGGAACGAAGCAATGGTGACGAATCTCCAACGTCGTCGCCCCATCGTGTTTGTTTTGTTTTCACCGTATCATCGGTGTCGGTCTAGCCAGTTATAACAGCACGAAGGAAGTTCTCCGAGTATCAGCTAGCGCCATATTTGGCTGGGAAGTCTGCACAGTCATTGATTAAGTCGGCATGTTGGCAGCACCGTCACATCTGAAACAATGAAGAAAAATGTTAGGTAAACTATAAATAATATTCCGCTGCAGGGCAAGAGTTTTCAAGAAGAAGGCGTTTGAAATATGTGTATTTTCGAAAAACAAGCATTTTGCCTAGATGCCAATTTAGTACCCAGACGCCCGATTAACCCCGGGACAACGAGTATTAATATTAAATGTTAATATACATAATAACAATGCTCAGTAAGATACAAGTCAGGTCATAATTGTTTTATCCGTATTTATACTTCTTTTTGTGAATATAAATAATACACAAAAAACCCATTTAAACAAACACATCTAATAAAGGCACCATTTGACAGCGAGGACGAACCCCCTATGGTGTATATCACAGCCGACTTCTCAATCAGTGCACTAAGTCGGTCCTCAAGTCAAAATGTTTATATCAAAAAGGTCTTTATTAATACGTACCTAAATGAGACATATATTGAAGTAACAGTATTGAACACAGTGCGAGAGACGTGGTCTAGGAGATTGTGTCGTAATGTCGCTGTAACTGACTGTTCCCTTGGAGCAGTGGTGCATATAGGTAGGTACCAATGAACCTGCACTGTTATGACTTGATTCATGGACGTGTATCGTTAAATCGAACCAAGACGATCGCTTTTTTTTACGTCTGTTTGGTGAATTGTACAAGTCTTCTACTTCTTCATCGACATTGATTTAAATATACGATATAAATATTCAAACATGTTTAAATGAACTGATTTTAATGTTATATATTGGTTATAATAATACAGTATCATTTTGTCAATGTTAAATTATTTTCGCCCAAAAAATCCAACTTTGCGCGCGAACTCTGTGGCAACAAAGATTCTTCAAATACACAAATAAATTTTATAATAACAACGAAACATCAACACTTTTTATCGCATGAACTTCTGTCGTGAGTGGTTACAACGGAATTGCCCGTAACTTTACAAATCAGGCCCAAACTAGCATCATCAAGATGGTAACTATCTACGCTCAATATCTCACGTCACGCGTCAATATAACACCATGTTCAACTGTTACTGTATCACGACAAACAATCTTTCAATAGCGAATATACAAATCGACAGATTGCGGACAGAACTAACTTGTTTTAAAGTTAATTAAGAGAGTGGTTCGCACCTGCCGATAAACTACTGGACCGCTAATCAATATACCGAACTAGATAGCCTAATTGTGGCAACGGAGATGGTGTCAGGTTGTTGGTCGTTACAAATAAGTGGGGTTTAGACATTTATACACAAGTACCTAGCAGTATCGTAGTCAATTTTGTTCAATATTATATTTTTATGCTGTTAGATATTATCGAACAAATATAAGATCGTTCTAAATCTAACACGTAAAACTTGAAAGAAATGATCATCCTAAAACAAGTATAAACCTATTTTATGCCCTATTAAAGGGCAAAGGTCCTCATCATTAAAGTCAAATTATCGTCACAACGGATTTATGATCACTATTATTTTATTGTTGTAATGATAGCCTAATGAGATACCTCCTCTATGAGTGACTTATTTAAATATAATATTTTAATTCGTATTAAGGTATACATTTGTATTACCAGCATCATATTTTTTACCTTTCTCCGAACGCATCGTTGCTAATGGTTTGTAATATATAGACGAGGCTATTTTTATATACCTACCTACTTTTCTATGCCCCCCCCCCCCCTCAAGCAAAAACCATTTGATGGCTTTCACAACAATCTTTATTCAAATGTAACCTAAAAGTCTTTTTGTATGTTACTACTTATACATCTTTACCAAAGCAAGCTTCTAAGCCGACCCATTACACATTAACAATGGCATCGGAAGTGGCCAATACTTATTCAATTTCTCCTATTCTCCGCCAGGTCACTGGTGACCTTTCCGGTCAGTACCTGTTGATTGTTTGGTCAAAAGAGAAATTTTGATCTTTGTTGAAATTAAATGGAGGAAAATGTATGATACAGCGAAATTGCTATTTTTATTGGCTCCAGACGTTTAAGTGTATATTATAATGTTACAATTAAACTATTGTGTGTTTAGATTTTATTGGTAGTTTTTGAACAACATTAGTTAGGTACAGTTCCTTTTACGTTTTTCTTTATGAAACTAATCATCACAATCGTATTGAAAATAGCAAGTGTCCCTTGGAGTACTATTTTATAAAATATTTGTTTATAAATAACCATACTTTGATGTGTATAGATCGAACAAACTAAATTCAATATTTACTTATACTAAAGAACAACTTCGTCCAAACTATCTTCAAGTGCTAAACACAGTCGAGTATTACAATCTGTCGCAACCTCGGTCCGAGCTGTACAAGTGTACAAACTTGCTTTGACAGGTCTCGAAAACTTGGACCGCTCTGACGCAGCCGCAAAGAACTTGACATTTTGCTGTCATTCAACTTGTCAACTTGACAGCGACTCTTGTTTTGGGCACATATTTAGGTCAATGTGTAGTGGTGTAGCCCCTTGGAGTGTCAGTAAATAATTATAGGTATAAGATTGTCCTTGGATACATTTTTACACGACGTCTTTGAGGTGATACTTTCAAACAGAGATTAAGCTACTAAAGAACTAATAATAAAAAGTAATTGTCAGGAAATAACATTTGATATTTTCTGAAAAAAAATAAACATTTAAAAAATTATCTCAAAGTCTTGTTTTTTATAACATAATAAATCAGACATCTGCTGATGAGTGAGCCTCAAATGGGCGGCCATATAAATTGATTTAGTATTAATTTATTTAAGTTAACGTTGTACAAATAATTATACGTTAATTAATTATACGTACTTGTATGTACATAAGAATAACGGAATACGGGAATACCTTGCTGGTAACTTTCGATAATTAATTTTAATTAGCTAATTCAGAAAGTTTAACACGTTATAAAATCACTCTAATTATGTAAGGGATAAATTAGATTACACGTTTGTAGCCCTAATTAGATTAAGGAGGGTACGTAAAACGAAAGCAATTAGATTTTATTTTTTATTTTTTCCAATAATGGACGACTTTTGGGCTTGACTTGAGGGTTCAATTTACCGGGCCGTAGAGTAAATAGAGAGCCTTTAAAAATGGTGGTAATAAGAGGCGTAATTCACGAACTTTAAAACAGCTAGTCATAGACACCACACATCAGACACCAATTTTCATATACTTTCACGTTTGAAGTAATGCATTAAGTAAGCTTGAAAAACATTTTTGTGCGACACAACAGAAGGATTTAAAAAATTATCAAAGCATTTTATAATTTCGATTTTACCTCGGCATTGCTTTATGCTTTCGAAAGGGAAATGCCGCTCTCAAAGGTTAGACAAGGAAGGCATTCCACAACTCGATTGGAGAAAAAAAAGTGGTCTTGACTATGCACTTCAAGAGTTGCAACCCGTTCTGGGGATTTCTCAAGGCGTGTCGCGAAAAACATGCAAAAAATCTTCGCAATTTTAAACCTTATAGCGTTGAGATAGGAAACAGAATGGGTACAAAGATCTTTTTATGGCTATGGTATGTGGAAGGTCTTTGGCATTACGCACGCAGGAAAAGTACGACATAGTCTGTTGCGCATTAAATTTGCATGAGACGACGGGCCGAGAGTATCAAGGCTGAAAATTAGTTACATATAGGAACATATGTGTTTCTATTTTGCTTGGTTCTAGACATAATATTATATTGAAGTTTTAAAAACTTTGAACTATGTTGGGAGTAGGTGAAGGGGAAACTGGGGTAGTTAAGGGTTAGGTGCTTTAGTCACGATACCCACTGGTTCTGGGTTCTGCTAACGTGCGAGTATATTGATGTACTCTGATATACGCTGATATTCGTTTGTTTATATAAAATTTCTTTTTTTTTATTAAATAATCACACTATAAACTTACAAGTAACTTGATGGGAAAGATTGCACAAATTGACCAGAATGGTGTAACAAAAGTTTCAAAAAAGCAAATTAATTTTTGTTTTTGTTATTATTTTTCAAGAAAAAATTTCGTAAAATATTTGTGTATTTTACGCAGGTATTCGATCCAAAGTATAATAATATACCATACCATAGCATGATAGTTGATAGTGGTCTGTCACCCCTCATATGCTTTGTAACGAGTGTGTTGGAAAGTGGAGTAGGTACTATCGTATTTTCCATTCGAAACATCCATCAATCTGGAAATTCCGGTGTGGCGTTTTTTCGTCATACGTGAAAATTTAAAATGATCCAATAATGTATATTAACGATTTCCCTATGAATCGAGTGTACATAATCTTATAATACAGCAGCCAGAACCGATCTGGTCTGGGAATACATTATCGCAAACAGTAAGTTTAAACAAAGCGTCCAGTTTTACAAATGACACATACATTTGTCAACTCGGAACGAAATAAATGAAACACAAAAGTTCCGCTCAACAAGATACCTTATTCTGTCGCGTTTTAAAAATAACATCGACTTTATTTCCATCAATGTTTCGCGCAATGCAGCAATCGGCAGCCGTGTCGCATGCCAGCGTTTGACATTTCGAATCAAACGTTCGAAATTCAACATCGCCAAGGCCCGCGCCGCACTAGTCGAGATTTTTGAAGTGAAAACTTCTTTAGCGGCGTTGTGCACTTTTTTCGTATGGGGAAAAAATGTTAAACTCGCGTCAGGATTTATGTGTCACGTGACCTGATCGAAAATCCATATAAAATTTGAAGTCCGGACACGTGTTTTCTACAAACTTATCTGTTCCGGTGGCCAAAATTGGAACTACGTGAAATGCAATGCAAAAACGATATTTAATGACAGTTTTAAATAGACAGTAGCGACGCCGCCACCGGAACAGATAGTTTGTCGGTCTATAGACAATAATGGTTTTTTGTTCAATTTGACAGCTCATTTATGCAAAGAAAAGTGCTTCTTATGTACATCAGGAGTAGAGTAAATAATTGTATTAATAAGAACTGATGTTGTTTTCTTGAGTTTTATTCCTTTAGCGTAAGGTATATTTTTCTTTGCATAAATGAACTGTCAAGTGTGACCTCTTCTACTATTATAGCTTTTGACTTTTGAGTAAAAATTTTTAGCGGTCGCTACCTATATGCTTCCTATGCTACAAAGTGACCACAAAGACCTTAATTTGATATCCTGCAAAATTCAAAATTTAATTGCCGTAATAAAACATTTAAAAAGTTTGGAATATCTTTATTCGCCGGAATTATATAACAGTATTTTGTGGAAATTAACACCACTTCTCCGCAGTCTTTGGATCCGCTATGCTGCGGAGCATGCATCAGGTCGTATGAAGTTGGAAATGCTGTCCGATTTCCTGCGACAAGAGGCTCGTTCTCACACACAGTTTGGCTTGTTACCCCAAATTCCCAGTGAACATCCTCGAAAGCGAAATACTTTACTGTAACACCACTCGTGTTATTAACGATTCGGGAGTCTGCGGATTCTGTAAAGGGAATCATTTTTAGGCCGATTGCTCCAAATTCAAAAGTTTATCCGCAGATTCCAGTATGCAATTAGTTGTAAATTCCAAACTTTGTTTTCGTTGTTTAGAAAATAAATAGTTGTCAATCAAAAAAGTATGACATTGACGGTTGTCAATCATTTTATCATCGTTTATTACATGGCGTTTCAGTGTCACAGCAAGGAGTTTCTGATAAGTCTGAAAAAGTTTCTGATTACATTAATTCTGAGAGATAAACTTTTTAATGTAATATAATTGTCATGTTTGTGTACGATAGCGCAATAAATAAATATTGTATTTTACCACATAAATGATAGTACTCTTATACCTCTACCAATCAATTAAATCCCTAACCATTCCAAAATACATATCAAAAATGCACAACGTTAATATTCAGGTTTTCACTTCTGCCGGCACTCCCGGAGTGCAACCCGTCGTTTTTTTTTTTACCAGCAATTTCTTTCCGAGCGGTTGCAATGCACCAATATCGGAGGTAGTGAAACGTGTCGTGACGTCACGCTCAGCGCGGAGATGCCGCGTGTGAAAGCGCGCGTTCCGGCCCGCCGAACAGTTTCTCGCAAACACACCGTCGTCCCCGTAAACACGCATCGACAAATGACGGTTTATTTTGTGACATAAACTTACGTATCTATGGAAAATAGTTAAGGGAAAGATTGATGACATTAATTTATTAATTATTGGAAGGTGAAGTAGATATCGTGGAGCGCTCTTGAATGATTATAATTAATTATTAATAAAGTCGAAGCCGTAGACGAGGTTATGATTAAACATTTTCGTTAGAAAAATGGCGTCTTCAAATCTTCATTGGATTTAGGAAATATCCATAGGAACGCACCCATACTTTTTTTGTGAAGTCCTGAGAATTTTCATAGAAAAGGGTCATACAAAAACGGATTCGAAGATTTTTAATTAATTAAATATTTTGTCGATAATTTTCTGTGCCATAGACATTTCATTAAGGTAAATGGTCACAAATCGTCAAGTTAAAGGATTGCTGGGAAGCCATCGAGGTCTGATGAGCATCGCAACTCATATTCTACAATTACAAAGATAGACGAATTAATAAGCAAGTTATTTAATGACATCGTTTGAATACAAATCCATTTAGAGTCATATTACAGCACAGAACAGTTGCTAAAATAGTGTTTGACACCGCCTAATTTGATTTTAATGAAATCTAAATACGTTTGACCATTCAACATCGAATAATGTAATTATTGGTAGCCTCGAGCGAGTTCTTGTATGCAAATATCAAGGTTTCATTCTATTCCATATAGTCATAGAAATCGAAATGTAATTTTGGCATAACGAATCTAATGGGAATATAATATTTTCGCAATGGTATTTCATATTACTTATTCATAATAACTGCTGTATTGTTAACCTCCAATTGTATTTCGCGTGTAATTAAAACATGGTTGGGTAATATTTCATGTACAATCATGTTCCGAATGCGATCTAAATGCGATACGCCTGAACTATGATCAAAGATTTGGAAAGACCATTTAAAATTTTTGGTAACTGTGCCAAGACGTTAAAAACCCTTAACCTTCTGTTACTAGACCAATATTGTGTCATTATTACTTGCGATTGAAATTTGATTACCTAAAAGTGTACAACTAATACTTTGCGGTGGGGGTCTTATATAAATGATGTGGTATAAAACAATATAATATATAATCTTCATTTAAAAATTTTATGTTAAAATTAAAAATTAAGATTTAGTGAACGAGAAATTTTGAAAAGAGCTGCTGGTTGAGTGGGTTTAAACATTTCTTTACATGCGTGAGGTCGATAATTTTTCTATGTTTTTTTTTTATGTGCGTATATTCCGTGGCGGTGACAGAAAACATTGTGAGAAAACTTGTACAGTTGCTATGTAGGTAACTCTTATCCGATTGGTCTAATTCCCTTGTTAAGGGTTGCAGATGTCAGATGACAGTCGGTGCAATGTACTGGACTCGCTAAATCCTGGATCTTGGTGCAGCGTACTCTGACAAGCTCGGGACTAAGCGCTTGGAGCAAGAGTGTGGAACATTTTTATAAAAAGATATTTTCTCTTTAGTTAATGTTTTCTAGTTATTAAATCCTCTGAAGCATCGCAAATTATCCGTAAAGCGTTCCAGAGAAAACGACATTATTCTCCGAAGAAAATGTGACATGGTTGAGGAAAGATCTAGGTAAATGTATTCTGAGCTCTCGCTCCGTAGTGTGTATAATCATACATTTATGTCTTTTCTATTCGACATAGGCAACTGAAATCACGATAAAAGCACAATTCAGGCTAAACATGGAAAATATTCTGGTTGTAAACACGAAAAGCGTTTCATTTTAGTTTCGTAAACATTAAGGACGTTCGAGTACTATGAATGACTATATTCGTGCCACAATGGTTTAATTCATATTCAAAATGTCTTTGAGTATTAATGACTCCGAAGGGAAACCCGCATGGCAAGAAATTTACTACTTCAATATAAGAAGTTGCGGGCCAATCCCCGCACAAATACATATTTGTGTAAACTTGCGCGTACATAATATCAGCACGCTTAAATTGCATTTTCCAACTCCAATAGCACAAATAATCTTTTATTTTGGTGATTGATTACATCGTCTATTTAGATGAAGACTAAACATATTTCATCAAATATTTACCAAGATTTTCTCACCGTCCTCAAACTCAATATGATATTTTTAATTTAAAAAAAAACTTTCTTTCAACTAAAGAAGCAAGGGACATCTTTTCCTTTTCCAAGCATCATTTGTCAAAAAATAAAAATTATGCAAAGTGAAATACGCTCGATTTCCTTACCTAGTCTTTGTGACTACTAATGAGGTAGAAAAAAACGGAAAGTACAAGAGATGAAGAGAACCTAAAAATAATATAACTTTCTTCCGTTACCGAGAACGAAAGGAAAAACAAAGTGAAACCGCCTTTAGAGCCATCGGTGAGATGATGGTACGACAAAGATGTTAGAGTACTTATTGTTGAATAAAACGTCACCTTTTAGACGTTCATCGGTTTTATTTTAAAGTCAAGGAATAAAAAACTGAAACGCGAAAAAGATCTCCGCGAAATTAAACTTTTAGTCACTGATGGAAGTATTGGTTTAGGTACTCCCAGTTATTGACTGACCTTTGTCTGGTTATGATGACCATTATCTTGAAGTCCTGGACTCAATTCCCCGGGGCAATAATATGCAAATAGCAAGCGTGGTGAAAATGCCAGTACCCATCACTATAGCGATGACTTGATATTAATGCTATTACACCAAAGGTCGCGGGTTCGATCCCCGCAAGGTACAAACATTTGTGTGCATGAACATGTCTGTTTGTATCGATCTGGGTGGTTATATATATAATATGTATGTATTTACAAAAAAAAAGTAAAGTAGTAATGTTTATCCGTTGTCTAACACCCATAGCACAAGCTAATGCTTAGTTGGGGTCTAGATGGCGCTTGTGAATAATGTCCAGAGATATTTATTTTTATTTATTTAATGACGGAGGCCTTAACTCTGTAGAGGGACGTTACGAGGGACTGTAAATAAAGCAACAATGCGTTGGAAATTTTGTCACCTACATACATTTCCGTTATAAAGTACACGTAACGTCCCTTTATTAATCACTCTAGGCGGCCGTATACAACAAAAGATGTTTCTTACATGCAAATAGCGTAAGTCCAAGCGTGTCTGAGGCTGGTCTAAATTGCCCTCATCGTGTATTAATTATGAAACAGTCTCACGGTCGGGGCATTGTCGTATGGTGACCGCTTTTGGGTCATGTCTCTTAATAGATTTGTCTATTTAAAACACCATTTAGTTTGCGAATTGTAATTAAACCGTGACCTTGAGTTGTATGAAATGTTTCTTCATACTTAAATATTTATGAATGGGTTGAAATATATTGTAAGCTGAATTGGAAGTGATTTCAATCACATAGCTAGTTTGAAAATTTCTTTTGGAAGTTGCTTATTTGCGACGACCGCTATAATTGGATTAATGACCAATTTTATGATTTTAAAACTAAGGAATATAAATTTTTATTTGTCATTGAGCAATAAGTTGGTTTCTCCTTCCTATAACTGAAGCTCTCCGTAATCGGTGACTTTTGAAAATAAAGCTCTCATAGGAAAAATTACGACGTCTAGTAAATTTTTCATCAGTCATAATTAATTGCACTTCTAGACTTTCAAGATCCTTCTTTGACCTCGTGTTAACTTTTCATCACGAGAGTTTTTGTTCCAATTGCACCAATAGCAAACAATAAAAATTCGATCAATTAACCTCGAAATCACAGTTATTGTTTCAATAAAACAAATCGATATCGTGCATTGAATCAATGTGATCGTTTAAGAATGAAATGTCTGCCACTCGTTAAACACCCTCAAGGATTACTTTGTTCCAACATAATCAAACATTATTGACATGCGTTACAATCACGAGTGTAGTGAGGTCGTCTCAAGTGTAAATTGAGGAATCATGGTGCGTAACAAGTTGGTGTCAAGTGGACCTTCGCTGTTGTTGGCATGCATCTTATGTATCCACATGGCCACTGGTACCAACCTTCGTACTATTCAGTTTATCGTATATTCATTGCGTCGAAACATTGGATACAAAAGATACAATGTATCAGACCATTGAAGTCACACTTTAGGGCAAAGGCCTTCATCTTGAGATAAGGTCATCGTTACAGTTATAATCATCATCATCCCAGCGTATTCCCGATTGCATCCAGTATGGAGCTCAGGGTTCGGTATGATCCTAGATTTGACCAGCCTGGTTAAAACAATGGAACGATTGCCATCTGACCTCCGTAACCCTACAAGGGAAACAGACCTACCTGGAACATAGTCGGGACCAACGGCTTAACGTGCCTTCCGAAGCACGGAATCATCATTCTTTTCAGACATTCAAGTGATTCAAGCCTGCTATATCCTAACCAAACTGGAAACAATCACACAGTGATGCTCCCCGTGGGATTAAAACCCAACGCTCTAACCACTGTACCACGGAGGCAGTTATAAGTTCTGGCTTAATTAAGTCAGTTGTAAAGTGCGGGTAGATCATTGTAAATCTGCCCAGCAGAGCAACTGTAAGATCATGTCCAGGTAACTACTTCAACCTCGAGTCCAACAAGGCATTTGCCATAGATACAACTTGTACACTAGTAAAAGCGATAGTTTCTTTGACCTTTGACCTGCAAAAAGATCCGTGAACAGATTCTTTACGACTAAGTAATGCTCAGTAATGTAAGCTATTGTGTGGTGGATCACGATCCAAAGATTAGTGAATTCAATTAGATGTGTGAAATGAACTGTTGTTCGTAGGCTTGTAACCATGTTACTTAATATTTGCAAATCTTAAATGTCATATAACTTCTGTCTGTTTGCGATGTGGGAGTGTCAAAAAGATGATTTGATTCTAGTTCCACGTCTTTGAGCGTTGTTGGCGTAATATCGTGGTTGCACAGTGTTTGATATATCGAACTGTGAGGTGCGGTGTAATGAGATACACCCATAGCTAGCAGCATTGAGAAAGCTACACGTATACTGGGTATACTTCTTCGAGATTGTAAGCTAAAGTGTCCCCTTAGGCCGCGTCAGACCTCTTAACTTGATTATTCTTTCTGAATACATATATTTCATTTCATGTAAACCCTAAAATCACTAATACGGTTGAGTTACTAGGTCCACCACTTTAGAAGACGTGTCACGCTAGATAAACCAAAAGAGCTGAAACAGGCACAGTCTATCAGGTGAAAAACATAAACGAAAATGTTTATTCGACCTCAGTTGCACTTACAACAACACAAGTACATAACGTTTTAAGAAGACTTTTTATAAACTCATAGCGATGGGACATTGAAGAATCACGGCGCGTAACGATTTAGTGTCAAGTAGACCTTCGTCGAAGTTGGCGTGCGTGTTATGTCTCCACAGGGTCGCCGAAGATGTGACCTTTTGATGCTACTACTAATTTAACGCGTGCGTATTGCGTAATGTTATCCATTGTTAGATTGATCACGATTCTTCGAATACCTATGCGATTGCTTTTTGTACGTCTTAAACTTAATGTCATTAGTTGCTTTGACTATGAGAAGAGTGTCAATGTTGAATTATTAGAAGAAAAACTCTAAAAAGTTTTTTGGTAACGAAAAATATCAAAAAAAAAAGAGAGAAAAAGGTTAAAAGTAGAAAAGTTAGCCTATTACTATTCCCTGGGCAGGGCAAAGGTCTCCATGATTGAAATCTAGACATCACTACAATGAAAGCCTCTGTTACCGCGCTTGCAAGATTGGTGATCACGAATCAAAGTGTGTCCTGATCCCTGACATCACGACCAGTCAGCCAACAAGGCGAAGAAAAGGGAGAGGGCCTGTGTAATAGTTAATATAGTTCTATACGCAGGTATGCAATAATATATAATAATATAGAATAATATATTTAAATAATATTGTCAGAAATACTTATTTAATATTAATTTAACTGTTAACCCAACACACGGCAACACTATTTGACGTCTGCTGTCAAATCGCTATTATAAAAGCAAGATGGTTGCCGTGTCTTGGGTCAGTCGCTCACTGGAAGCCGTGCTGTTCACTTGTGTTCTATAAGTGCTGTGAAGAAGACGGAATAAAAGTTGATTATATCGCTGAAAGGAGTTATTATTTTTCCTGACCGATTACATCTCAGAAGCGGGATGAATCTGCCTACAAAGTGTAAGTACATTCTAATTTATTGTTTTTTTTCTCTTACTTTAAAAAAAATAAAGTTTGGTTCTTTTATTAAAATATAATATCCATGTCAAAAAAAAAATAGAATATGTGATACTGAATAATTCAATAGATACACTGTAAGATATTAAAAAAATGCTCCATTCCATTTCTCATTTTGGTCCCTGCTGGCCACAAAATTAAATGATCTAGTTTTAAGACATTTATTTTTCGGAAACGTTTATTATATGCATTATAATAGTTTCCGTTAAAAATAAATAAATATACGCCTTATGCATGTTATGTGTAATTCCTTCTCGAAAATCCTATATCCTGACCTCGCCAGGGCTACTCTCTGGAGGTTTGGTTTTTACCTTACTTATAATTTTATTTAAAATATACAAATTTATTAATCATGTTGCATTATATTTTAAACCCCGTGACGCGTCGTCCGAGAGGAACACTCGGCGACTCTCTCGCTGTGGAGACGCGGCGTTCCACGGAGCGGAAGCGCGCGCGTCCACGCGGTGCTGGCGCAGGGCGCTCTCTCTCGCTGTGGAGACGCGGCGCGTTCCGCGGAGAGGAAGCGCGCGCGTCCACGCGGTGCTGGCGCAGGGCGCTCTCTCTCGCTGTGGAGACGCGGCGCGTTCCGCGGAGCGGGAGCGCGCGCGTTCACGCGGTGCCGGCGCGGGGCGCTCCAGAGGCGCTTGTGGCCATAGATGGCTACATCTGTTATCGTTTGGTTTTAATTAATATAATTCAGCTGGTATATTGAAGGCCTTTGAGTCTCTCAACATGAAAGTACTGGTGACTTGTTTGGTATATAAGTTGAGTTTATTGGTTGAATTTTGAATGGGATTGCTCTTGTTTGGCTGACATTTTAGATGATTGTGTTGGCGAGGGAGTCTTTCCTGATAATTATGATGAAGCACAGTAGGGTCTTGCCTTTGTTCAGGTCTGGGAGCGGTCATGACCCCAATGATTTTTGACCTTTTTCTATACTACATTCTATTAGTAAAGTTTTTGAGAGGATCATTGTGTCGGCAGTTTTCAATCAATCAATCAATAATTTATTTTGTGTATATAGGTCGTTTTACAGTGATGGTAGGTTTAACATGCAGTTCCTCTATATACCGCCACTAGGCATACAAAAAAAAAATAATTACAAAAATATTCAATTACATTAAACAATAAAATTAATTAAATTCAAATCATCATCATAAATAAGGTTAATAAATAATATTGCAATGTCAACTTAAATTAATGGATTAAATAGGTACATAACAATAAATAGGTACAATAGTATTATGTCATTTCAGAGGCTAAGATAATTTAAAACAGTCAATAGTAATTTATTATAGTCATATGTCATTAAGATATTACGATACTGAATAATAAGCTTTCTCAATAAAAAAATTTAAGACACTTTGTTTATAGGCATTTATATTTTCACATTTTCTTATTATTTTAGGAAGCTTGTTATATATCTTTGGAGCCATTACAAATATGTTTTTTTGGAAAAATGTAGTTTTTGAAGGAACCACATGTAGTTTATCAGAGCGACGTTGACTTTCCACAAACCTAAATAGATGGATGTTTTGTCTAACAAAAATAGAGATCTCATACCATAGAAATATTATGTACTGACGTACTAGAACAGACAGCTCGAACAATGTCTATGCGCCAAGCGCGGTGGGGTGGGGCGCGCGGGGGCGGCTAATAAGTCATAGATGCGATGACACCTTCATACAGACGAAAATTTGTTTATATTCTGCCTATTCAAATAGGTACCTACGAGAGGCTAGATTAATAATTCTAAACGAAGTCTGTTACAAATTTTATCCTAAGTTTTGATTTGATACAAAAATAAAAGCCGTATAATTGTGAAGTAATATTATATTTGTTTAGTTCCCTTAAATAATATGAGTTTAGTTAACTTTTGCCGCTGACATAAATAATTATGGGACAGATTGTTTTTTGCTTCATGTTTCAAGCGAATTGTTGTGTATTTATTTACGATGCACATAGGTAGATTTGACCGATTTAGGCGGCCAAAATTATTTTAGCGTCAATTTTTTTTTAAATTGGTGTTTATAATAAAAATACGTCGGATTTTATTGAAAATAATTATTATTTTCAAAAAAACACAAAAAAGAAAAAAAAGAGGAAAACATAAAAAATGTAACTTAAAAAAATAACACAATGATTTTACTACAATAAAAATTATATAAATAACATTATATGGTCATTTCACAAAAAAAATTAACTAAAACTGACAAATACCTAATTATTAGTACTCAATAAGATAATTTTCTAAATAATTACATTTGACATTTATATTTGGTAAATTCTGTCTCATCATCTTCTGAAATAAATATTTGCGAGTCACTACTGTAACACCAGAGGCATTGGCAGACTCTGTAACAAAAAGAAAAGGAATTACTAATAAGAAATATTAATTAAATAAACGGTTTTTAGAGTTTTTACCCTGACAACTTCGATTTCCTCTTATTTAGCGATAGGCGCTATTAGGCAGAAACTGTTATTGTTATTTTAATTTTGAATATATGCCAAAATTATTGTCATATAAAGAATACCGGGGAAGACCGGGGAAGTATTTCAAAATGTCTTTTGAAGAATAAAATTTACAAAAAATTGCTAAGAAAAAAGGTGTTACGTTGAAATGCTTGTTAGATACAGTAAACTGACTAAATTTTTCATATTTTTTTAATTAATCAATAGATTCTTACCTGAATTATAGGAATCCATTGCATTCACTACACAAAAGTACGCCGAATTTTTTTTGTTGCAATTTATAACACCACTTAAACTGAAGGCACCGAGAACCGATACGTACACTGCATGCGACGACCTAATTTCGATTACCTGTAGATTTGCACAGTCGTTAGCTAAAAGTTTAAAATTATCAGGGTAGGTGCCCTGGAATGTTAGGTACATAATGGTGTCAATTGTTTATTTGTGTGGTGATTTTCAATATTTCGACTTTTGGCCGCCTAAATCGGTCAAATCTACCTATGTGCGATGGCCCGCAATGTGTTCGGTGGAAAAATGCATAGTTGATTTAACGAATGTTCAAAAAGATGTAAATACCTTCTTTTGAATAAAGTATTCCAAAGATAGTAATATAACTAAAATAGTATTTAGTAGAGAGACTGATTCCACCCTTTTTTTTTTTAAAGGTTTCGTATCTGTCTCTGTAGCGAGACATAATAATATGTATTTTATATACATTTCCTGTGGAGTACGACAAACCACCATATATCTTTGATAGTTATTTTCTTAATATTATTTTCCGACAGAGAAAAATCAGGCTAAATTCTACCTATACTCGTTACATACAAAATGTCACATCTTAATTTTTAGTCTTTGAAAAATGACATATGGCGTCTCCGATAAAATATTTAAGTTTGAATTTGATTATCTAGTTATTTACTGGTAGAAAGTTATTCCTTTGCTCTTGGATGTATTACTAGAATTTATTACTTCAATATTGTAACGCTCACGAGGGCGTATTAAATGAGTTTTCACGTATTTTCGTTTCCAATCAAACAAGACTTTGGCGCTAGGGAGCTAGAAAGTGACTAAATGCAGTGCGGTCATCTGGCCGCAGTTGATCGGATCATGTCAGTGATGACTGATGTCTTCTCTATACGTAGTAATAATAGCTCAATGTCTCATACAGATACAAGGATGGTAGTGTCAATAGCCTTAACTCCCTAAAATGCGGTTTACAGCTGTCAGTTCGTTTAATTTGACAGATTGCTCTAACACACTTTTTCTGTGCTATAAATATTTGCTGGATATTGGTAGCATTTCCCCAGAACAAGCTGCCATACCTCAAAGTGGATGCAACATAACCATGATATGCAGAAAGCAGCGCCTCTTTATTAGTAACTTTGGACAGCATATGTAAAGCGTATGAGAACTGATTTAATTTTTTTGGTGACATGCTCTATTTGGGTACTCCATGACAAGTCGCTGTCAATAAGAAGTCCCAAAAATTTTGTCACATTTGTTTCATCAATATTTTCGTTTTGGTAATTAATATTATTTGATTTTAATAAAATGTCATTTTTCCTTAATTTAAAATTCATTGTCTTCGTTTTTGTCAAGTTTATTTTTAAATTATTACTATTTAGCCAGTCAACAATTGTCACTAACGTATCATTTATATCCATGTCAATTTCTATATCCCTGCTCTTTTCGAAAACTACTGTGCTGTCATCAGCAAATAGACACATTTGATGTTTTATTGCCTTAGGGAAGTCATTTATATAACAAAGAAAGAGAAAAGGTCCGAGTA
The DNA here is from genome assembly GCA_949319885.1 of Mecyna flavalis. NCBI lineage: Eukaryota > Metazoa > Arthropoda > Insecta > Lepidoptera > Crambidae > Mecyna > Mecyna flavalis. Next base: position 9,853,561 of record OX439427.1, on the reverse strand, counting down.
CACTACCTTGAGGTATTCCACATGAAACAGCTCTAGGGTTAGATGAATATGTTACTTCAGATTTTGTTTTTACGTTAATTCGACTTATACGTGTTATTTGCATCCTATTATGGAGGTAAGACTGGATTAAGTCCAATACATTTCCTCTAATGCCGTAAATCTGGAGTTTGAAAAGTAACTTTTTATGATTTGCATGGTCAAAGGCTTTAGTCATATCCATAAACAAAGCTTTAGTTGGTTTTCTATTGGCTAGATTATAATGATTTTTTCTAGAAAGTTATACAAGGCCATATTTAGTTATATATGTAGATAGATTGTTGTAGATTTTAATAGTTGCTGGCGCATTTTGTTACTGATGGGCTTTTTCATTCGGAACAGTATGGATTTACCAGGGGTCGATCTACAACTGATGCTGGTGTCACACTTCTAAAGTGCATCTATAAGGTTTGGTGCAGAATGCTCTTGGTGTGTCCTCTGATTTATCTAAGGCTTTTGATTGTGTTGATCATGAAACACTAATACTTCAACTTCGATATTGTGGAATTAAAGGAGCTTTATTAAATCCATTGGAGTCATAATCTTAGCTCAAGAATACAAAAAGTTGATGTAAATAGAACCTTGTCTTGTGGGTCTCTAGTACTGTCTAGTAATACTAGGATTACCGCAAGTATCTATTTTAGGCCCATTCTTATTTTTAATCTGCATCAGCGACCTACCTTTCTTTGTCGATAAGTGTCGATAACCTATGTAAGATTGTATTATTTGCAGATATTTTTTATTATTATTAGTGGATGCGAAATATTAGACTTGCCACATGGTGGGTTTAAGAGCTACATCAAAGGTTTTGGTGATAAAAGATTCGACAACCGATTATTTAAATGATAACTTGGTGTTTTAATCTTGTGATTTCAATGACTATTATGTCATGTTATATTATTGGTTATTATACACCTAGTCCTAAAAGTTGAGATTTTCTATTTGGGTTTTCTTGTTTTGTTTTTATTACAGAAAGCTTTATGACTTGGTGGGTATGGGGTGGTAGAGATTGTATTGATATAATTGTTGTAAAACTTTGGCGATTCAAGGAAGTGACTAGCGAGTGTCTTGTCGGTTCTTCTTGTTAGATAACAACATTCCGAATCCGAGAGTGGAGTCGCTGTGTTGCCTTGATGATTGACGACTCATAAGTGCATTTCTGAGGCCTACATGAATAAAGAATATTTTTGATTTGATTTGATTTTGATCCATGGTTAATGTTTTAGCGACACTCATGACGATAGTGACAGCTCAAGTGATACTGAAAACATTTCTTACAACAGTAATGATGAAGTGCAGATGTTTAAAGTGTACATTATTAAGTTGTGCTCATGTTATTCAGGGTGAGCCATTTAAGTTGTGCTCATATTATTCAGAGTGAGCCATTTAAGATATGCTCATGATTTTCAGAATGAGCAATATAAGAGTGTACATAATATTCAGGGTGTACACTGCCCGGTCAACAGTCGATGAGATCGAGGGTTCTTAATTTTGTAAACAAAGAACAGGTAACCGATCTAGTAGTTTCACATCGACTGTTGGGCATGCAAAAAAAAGACTATCATGTGATTGATATGTCTAAATTGTAGTAGATTTGATATAAATAGGACTATCATGTGATTGATACGTCCAAATTGTTAATAATTTTGATATACATAAGACTGTCATGTGATTGATACATCTAAAGTGTAGTAGATTTGATATTTATAGGACTATCATGTGATTGATACGTCCAAATTGTTAATAACTGATGTACATAAGACTTTCATGTGATTGATATGTCCAAGTCCAAATTGTAGTAGATTTGATATGAATAAGACTGTGTGTAAAAAAATCCATGTTTTCACCAATTTACTTAGGTACCTAATAAAGTATTACATGTATATTATATATTGCCAGACACATAAGTACTACAAGTAAGTAATTTAAATTCCAAGAATTGTTGTTTAAAAAAGTTATAATTCATTATTTTTTTAACATAATATGAATATACTGTGTTTCATTTGAAATATTTAATTAATAACTAATGTATATTAAAGATGGTTAGATTCTATGGAACACATTTCTGTAATGTAACGAAGGGTCTCGTTACAAACAAGGATGGCCGAGTTGTAATAGTTAATATAGTTCTATACGCAGGTATGCAATAATATATAATAATATAGAATAATATATTTAAATAATATTGTCAGAAATACTTATTTAATATTAATTTAACTGTTAACCCAACACACGGCAACACTATTTGACGTCTGCTGTCAAATCGCTATTATAAAAGCAAGATGGTTGCCGTGTCTTGGGTCAGTCGCTCACTGGAAGCCGTGCTGTTCACTTGTGTTCTATAAGTGCTGTGAAGAAGACGGAATAAAAGTTGATTATATCGCTGAAAGGAGTTATTATTTTTCCTGACCGATTACACCTGTTAAGATGAGAGGAGAATAATAAATTGATTAAAAATATTTTTGTTAATACATAGTACCTACGTTAGAAGAAAAACAAAGAGAGCTCAAGAGTCTATTAATATAAGTTGATGCTGTAAATAAAATATGTACTTATGAGTTAATGTTGCACAAATAAATGTACAACTTAACAATTTCTTGTACTAGCTAAATATTCATAGCGTAAACGAGTTATGTGGAGTGAAAATAATCGTATATTTAATTTCATTAAAATGACATTAGGATCCTCAAAAGGACATAATTAAAATTAAATAAATTACCATTAAATAAGGGAAGCGTATCTAATAAAATTAATCTCATTTTAGAGCATGGACTCTAATTTTATACACATATAGCGATATAAAGTAATCATGTATTTTGGAGGTTGGTATACCAACTGTGAGTTGGATGTAAATAAATTTTTATACCAGGCAAGATGCCCCTTGTCATTGCACGGGACACGTCTTGTCTACATCTACTGTGTTCTATAAAAAAGAGAAAAAATAGGAAAGGAAAACTTGTCTATAGATTTTTTTTTGGTGACCGTGATATTCACTGATGTGATCCCAAAGCAATCGGTTCGAAATGTGAATCAACGAATGCACTAACAACATACTTTCTGATTTTGAGGTTAACGTCTTTTTTACCTACAAATATTTATGTATGTACAGTCGCCAGCACATCAGACTACCCCAATCTGTCAAATTTCTACAACCAGTTGTCAGCTTTATTCACTTCACATAGAGTTCTCTTTCAATTGAGGATTTTTTACAGATTAGAGTAGGTTGATCTGCTGCCGTCCGTACTAGCTAAGATATGATTCAGGAATAATTACAGAGAGCCAACGATTATTCTAGACAGTAAATTAGCACTTGAGTTAAGTTTGTTCTTATTTTAAAATTAAACCTTCTTGTTTCTTTATGGTTCGGCTCTAACATTTATGCCTTTTTTTTTTTTTTTTTTTTTTTTTTTTTTTATATATTTATAGGCTTGCATTTGACCACAATCATACCTGATGGAAAGCGTTGATGCGGCCTAAGCTGTTACATGCTTGCCTAGAAGGTACCTATTAACTCGCGACTTGAAGACCGTGATATTATACTCCATAGGAAACACAGAATCGGGCAATGAGTTCCACAGCTTTGCAGTTCTCATGATGAAGGTTGACGCAAATCGCTCCGTTCGTATAAATGGAATCTCGACAGTATATTTATGGCGTCGTGTAGTTTGTCTGCTTGTCCTATGGTGGAAAGGGGATGGGGGAATTAAGTTATGTAATTCCATGGCACACTCTCCGAAGTGAATCCGGTAAAAGACCGAAAGGCATGCGACCTGACGCCGATGTTCCAAGCTGTGTAACTTGGTGTCAAAAAGTTCGTCATCGTTGATGAGCTTCCTGGCCCTTTTATCGATCGACTCCAGTGCCTGAAGCTGATATTTAGCAGATCCGACCCAAAGGTGAGAACAATACTCCATACACGACCGGACTTGTGCTTGGTACAGCGTGAGCAATTGTCCAGGTGTGAAGTATCTTCTCACCTTAGAGAGAATACCTAGCTTTTTGGCGGCAAGTTGAGACTTGGATTCCAGAAAGGAACCGAAATTCAGAGTCGATGACAGTGACATACCAAGAAGCTCAAGATGGTCACAGATTGGTACAGATACACCCCGGAAAGTAGGAGTCAAAGTAAATGGACTCCGTTTGGCGGAGAACAAACACGCCTGCGTCTTGGTAGCATTGAACGTGACCAGGTTTGCGTCACCCCAGTCAGATACCTCTTTTAAGGACGAGTTCAAACGCTGGACCAAGTCCTCCCTAAGAGACCGGATCTGGGCGCCACTAGCTCGTGCGTTGGAAGTATAGCTCTCCACGACTGTGCTGTCGTCAGCATACCCAAGTATGCCTGGTTTCAACAGGTCGTTGATGTGCAATAGAAACAATGTCGCAGAGAGCACTGACCCCTGAGGAACTCCAGCGTTGATCGCTAATTGAGAGGATGAGCAGCCGTCAATCACTACTCGAATCGATCGGTCCCGCAGGAAGTCAGATATCCAAGCACAGAGACTAGTGGGTAAGCCGAATGATGGAAGCTTAGCGATAAGACTGTCGTGCCAAACTCTATCAAAAGCCTTTGAGATGTCCAAGGAAACGGCAAGCGTTTCCCCGTACCTCTCAATGGCCTCGCTACAGATGTGTGTGACATACGCTAGAAGGTCTCCCGTTGACCTGTTTCGGCGAAAACCGTACTGTCGGTCGCTTAGGAGATCATTCGCTTCCAGATATGCCACTAGCCTATTATTCAGAACACGTTCCATGGTCTTACAGAGAATAGAAGTGACTGATATTGGCCTGTAGTTAGCGGGTTCAGCACGACTGCCCTTTTTGGGCACAGGCTGCACGTTCGCACACTTCCATGCCTTCGGCACTTCACCGGTCCTTAAAGAAAGGCGAAAGAGGCGTGTTAGTATAGGAGACAACTCCGGTGCACATGTCCTCAGTACAATAGCTGGAATCCCGTCCGGTCCGCTAGCTTTGTTCACGTCAAGACTGTGTAGCTCTTTGCGTACCTCTGTTTGGCGTATTCGGATTTCCGACATAGCCGTTTCGCAATTAACTGCAGCAGGAGGTACGGCACTACCAGCATCTAGACGCGAAGTTTCCGCAAATAGAGACGCAAATAAATTTGCTTTCTCTGTAGCAGTGTGAGCTAGCGAGCCATCAGGTTTCAGCATTGGAGGAAGAGAGGGTCGACAGAAGTTTGCTTCGACCGACTTAGCCAGGGACCAGAACGCTTTGCTACCCGAAGGGTAAGAAGCCAGTTTGTTCCCAATTCGGCTAATGTGGTCGAATCGTGCCTTCCTCTGCGCCTTCTTGCTTAACTTGGCAGCTCGGTTATAGTTCCTCTTTTTATCGCTTATGTCCTCAGTCTTGCGCACGCGAGCATCCGCCCAGGCTAAATATGCTTCGTGCTTTAATGCTTCCGCACGTCTGCACTCAGCATCGAACCATGGCCGGGCCTTGCCCTGCTGAGAGACTTCAGAGAACGGAATAAAATATTCCATTCCCTGACGCAGGACCTCTGTTACAGCCACTGCACAAGTTGAGGGATCGCTGGAGGAAAAACATACCTGCCGCCAAGGATAAGACGCAAAAAAAGATCGCATCTCATCCCAATCTGCTGACCCGTATCGCCAAACCCTTCTTGTGTTTCCACAGTTGGGTTCGAGTGGGGAGTAGACTGATACGGTTTTCACCAGACAATGATCAGAGCTACCTAAAGGTGGTGAAACTGACACTGAGTAGCGTGCTGGATCTGTTGTCAGCAGAATGTCCAAGCAATTGGGTGTGTGGCTATCAACATCAGGGATCCTAGTTGCCTCTTGGACCACTTGGGTAAGGTTATACGTCAAAGCAAGCTTACGTGTTTCCCTTCCCGCATGGTCTGTCTTCTGGTATGGGAAGAGCCAATCTTTGTGATGAGCATTAAAATCCCCCAAAATGACTAGTTGGGCTGAAGGATACTTCTGTTGAGCCATATCGGCCTTCTCACTGAGATGGTTTATGAGCCGGGTCGTCTCCTCGTCTCCGCTGTGCGATCGATAGACAACGGCATAGACGATTTTCTCTAAGCCTAAGTCCACGAGTACCCACATGATGGAGAAGTTAGGGTCTTCAAAGTGACGGAGACGCCGATAACTGATGTCGTCACGAGCATATAAGCAAACGCCTGCACGCGCCCTGAAGTGATGTTCTAGCACATATCCAGGGTACGATAGATAGGCAGTATCAGCGGGACATCTTATCTGCGTCTCCGTGAGGAACAGAAGGTGTGGTTTTGATGTCTCGAGGTGGTGGTGGACAGAGATGACATTAGAGTGCAAACCTCGGATATTAGAGAGGTGCACTTGGAGTGGGAGGACGTGCAACCGCTGTGAGACCTTCTTTCTATTCCTCTTGTGATGCATGTGTGGAGTTGGGAAGGGGGCGGAAAAGGACCGCGGCGCTCTGAACATCCCAAGGCCGCGAAACAGCGCCCCGTAAAAAACTATGGATGACCAAACCGGAGACCGCGGGGACGCCCGAGCCCCCCCAAGAGTGTCTATCGGGTCCTCCCGTCCGGTCGCCAATCGGCACGATAGCGCACTCCCGGGATTTTTCGCTAGATGGCGGGGCAGCCTTTCGCAAGTGGCTAGCTCACTACTTGGGCCCCCAACTATCTGCGGTCGGCCAGCGGAGAACCGTGCCTCGGATCCCGCTGCTCTCCGGTCCGGTCAGCCGTTGCAAGACAATTGAGTACGGCATTGTCCGGACGCTCAGTGGCGCATCAAAGACCCAACCCGCCCCCAGGTACGGCGTACCCGAACATCATGGTGGAACACGAAACCGCTTGGCACCATGGCTTTGCTCGGGGGGTGGTGATAAAGCCGGCGGCATAGCCTACCACCTCTTGGAGTGCACGGTTAGACGGCTCATACGTCATGCTATCCGGCGGCAGTAGGGAATAGTATTCTGACCCGTCCCTACACGGGGGGTATTCTGACCCGTCCCTACACGGGGGGGGCCTTGTTGCACTCGATTCATATTGCGATGTCTATTTTGGCTTGGTCTTTAATATCCTTAATTCTCGTCTCGTTTCGAGTTTAACTTACCATGGTTACTGCGATTAATAGGCATTAGTAATGCCGATTGGTCCCAAGTGTACATTATTAATGCGAAGGTCGAAGACTTTCCAAGACTAACGTGTTCTAGCTTCTGAATCATCTATCATAACTTTGAGCGTTTAATGACGAAGTTTAATGAATGTCTACGTTTGTAGCAATTAGAGCTTGGTTTGAAGCGGAGGCATATAATTAGTCAGAATATTTGTCATGGAAAATTGATTCGATAAATCTGTGCAGTAAAATTTCACATGTTTGACTTCTAGAACTTTTTGGATCAGTCTAACTACGCTTCAAGTTGCTTTATAAGATTTTGCAAACGTGATTTAAAACACTGACAAATGCACAAAGAATCCTCTAGAGACTATAGCATGGGATTCTAGAAACGGCATATACCTACATGGCCTCTGGTGTTACAAGCGTTCATAGACGACAGCACTATAAAACTGTGACGACGTTAACTGCTTACCTACTATTAGGCGGGCCATAAGCTTGAGCTCTACTTTGGTAGTAAATAAAAAAGTCCTGTTAAAAAAATTAATAAAAAAAACAGACGATGACAAAGATGCCGCGCGCACGGAAAACTAGTGGATGATAAATTGTGTATGTAATACAATTGTTATTATTTCCACAAGTAGTATCGCGACCGACCTTACTTATAAGCTCATGTAGGTTCTAATAAATAAGAATTAAGGTCACTTCTTCGGTTGTGCGTATTGTTATCTTGGAGATGTATTTATTCCTTACGTAACTACGTTAGACCTTTATTATTGTTACGGTAATGAAGCGATATTGATGCGTCCGGCTGAGATTACGAATGTATCGTAATTTTGATGGATATTGCCAATATGGTATTTAGCTATAGAACTGTCTTAAAACGTTTATATCAAGAAAGATTCACTTTTAACCTTTAGTTATTACTTAATGAATCAGAAGGTTAAAACGAACTCAAGTGTACATATTATTCTCTACACTTGTCTGTCTATTAAACAGCCACACTGCATCTCTAGGTTTTATCGGGAACAAAAAAAAGACCAAGACTAGTCTTACACAAGTGCAATACCTATATTTTTAAAATTAATCGCCCATTTTATTAAATTATATACTTGTATATTTACCAGGGTAAGATTTGCAAAAGATAATAACACCAGTGTGACGTTGGGTTAAGTAACTAGTCTATACTAATAATATAAAGAGGTAACATTTGTTTGTTTGTTTGTATTGAATAGGCTCCGAAAGAACTGAACAGATTTGAATAATTCTTTCACTGTGGAAAAGTTACACTATCCCCGGGTGACAAAGGGTTTGATCCCGAAAATGTGAGGGAAAGGGGAAGATATTTGAAAAAAGAAATTACGCGTGGTTGTAACCGCAAACGAAAGGCTAGTCTCTAATACACTCGTAAGTAGGCAAATGAGATAGAGGAAAGTCTAACGGAAAGTCCGATGAAAACTTTATAATTATGGTCGCTTTATAAAAAACACATTCATTTTATTTCTGGTTTCTTAAATTTTGCGCAAAAAAAATGTCACGAGGTTTTGCTAAGTTCCGATTAGGTACTTTATCTACTACACACGTCAGTACGAAAAAATAAAAAAATAATAATTGAATGCAACATCATAATCGTTGAACATTTGCTACAAAGACAAGCCACGCTTCCTTTTCAATAGAGCTGTGATTAAATCATCAACACTTGCAAATTAATCATCACCACAGAACTAGTATTAAGTCAATTGGTTACACTTTTTGTTAAAATGAAGACACAATTGAATAATCAAGCGACCTAGCTCCAGCGCATACCAGGAAGACAATACAATAGAATACCAAAAGTTTGCTTTGTTGCACACCGGTTGAATTTGCCCTAATGGATTACTCAGTTCGACTATTTGCTAAGGTTAAGCTTTATATTAATCTTACTAATTGTGCATCACTTTGCTCTAGCTGTGATAACACTTCTTTCTTTTAGTCCATATAAATATTTTTGAAAGTTTTGTCTGTTAGTTATGCTTTTATGACTAAACCACTGAACCGATTTTAATGGAATTTGGCACAAACATAGACTAGACATTGGAAAAGGACAGAGGTTTCTTTTATAGATATACAAGTTTTTTGTTTGTTCGTCTTGCACATCGTAACAGAGCAACGGATCGATGTGATTTTTGATTTATAGAGATCGTATGTGGGCTGGAGAGTTACGTAGACTATTCTTCTTAAGTAAATATATGTCACATTCCTGCGGGATATAGCTGTATAATCCATACCGTCCGTAAAATATGCAAAGATATTATGGTCAACAAGTGCTAGTCACCTCCGTACATTATACATTCAAATGGCCTATGCAAAAGCTTAAGAAATTGTACGAGATCCGCCCACGCTAAATCTAGTCACCGAAGTTATTTATATAAAGCAAAAGTGGTTTAGAAACAAGTAGGCAAATAGTTAGCTGCAATGTAACTAAACCTGTTTTAGCCAGGTAAACCAAGGCCTGAGCAACCGCTATTCGTACCAATAGCATATTTTCTATATTTTCCCTGTTATGCAAAAAATGCAATATTTCCAACACTCGATGCGCACGGGCACGTTCAGACGTAACCAAATAATTTGTGGTAAAAAATTGTCGTGTATTATAAAATTTGATTCGATTTGCCCATCGGAATAATCTTGCTTCAAGCCAAATTCAAAGCCTTTATTTGCAAAGAATAGGTACTACAACATTCATCATCATCAGCCTATATACGCTCCCACTGCTGGACACAGGCCTTATCTCAATTGTGAGATAGTGTGGGCCATACTCCGCCACGCTGGCCTAGTGCGGGTTGGTGGAAGGGTGCGTAAGGCAAGTGACCAACCTTAATGTCAGATGTTATCAAGCCGCCAAATGGCCTCTGACTAGGCTTGACGACTAATATTTACATTATAGTAAATATCAGCCGGGACCAACAGCTTAACGTGCCTTCCGAAGCACGGAGACGCTCGAAATTAATATCACTAAATAATAAATATGGTCAGAATGGTCACCCATCCATTAACCCACCGCGGCGTAGGTAGCTTGACTTTTGTTATCGCTAACGAACCACTTCACAGCTGCGCCACGAGCGCCTCATTGTCAACATAATATCATATTATATCGTGATATTATGTTTGGTTTGTGCTACGGAAGACACGATAAAGAAAGATGTCATATCACACAAATCTTGGCACCACCACTATTTTTATGTTTCAGTAGTAATAATTGGCATCATTTTCAGAATAAGCCGGCAAAGTTGTGGAGACGCAACTCTCGGTATTCGCTCGACAACCTCTTGTTTGCGGCGCCCACATCCGCATGCTCGTAAGCGGATTTCTTTTTTTTCTCACGTGCCCTGCGTTGTCGCACATGTTGAGGAATCGCAAAAAAATGCGGTCTCGTTAGTAGAAATAAAAATTCCTGCGGTCGCGGTATAAAACTACTGAATACCTGTTTTTGAAACTAGTGATAACATTATACTTCGAGTCTTTTGATTTTAATCACAATACAATTCAGGCGAAATCAATGTTTGTCCTGCCTCTGAATGTTAACTTGTATTATAGTGTATTTTATTTGTGGTATCCATCCTACCTAAGCCACTTAACAGGAACAACAGGTTTCTGCCAAAGCCTCAACATTCACAATAAGTCCAAATGCTAACTAATGAAATACATTATACTTAGCAACAATAACTCATTTCTGCCATTAAGCAATTATCGAAGACTTGTATTGGTAATCGACGTTTGTAACACGGAATACTTTCGGTTTTGTCACTTTCTCGAGAAAATTGCCGTTGTAAGGAAACACGGTAACCTATGCCAATTAGTGTGTACAACGACCTTCGTCAATAAACCACTCTATTGCTAGAAAACTGTATGCATCGATGAGTTTTTAAACTCTTCGCCGGCTATTTATTCGCCATAATTGAACCACAAGTAGTCATTAGTAAACGCTTAGGTAAGATCACACTTTAGAAATGTATTACTTACGAAGCATTTACAAGGGGTTGTCGTAGACTCAGTCTTTTGAAAAGGATCAAATCTCACATGAACTTAGTGACTCTTGTATCAATCTTATTTTTTATAGTAGCTCAGTACATTGGCTCTACTTAGCCTGATGGTAAGCAAAAAGGAAACCCAAATTACCATTACAACAGTCGCAATACCGAGGCGTTCGCGTTGGCATCGCAGTACTGGCCCGCAAGGTGCTTTTTCACGCTTTGTTTAAACTTTAAAGGAAACCATGTTATAGGAAGGGGAAATACATGATTCTTATGTTTATGATCGGTTAAATGTAACCTTAAAAGGATGCGAATGGCCGAGGAACGATCATTGTGGCGAGCGTTTAGAGAGGCCTATGTCCAGTACATAAAGATAGACTGTGCATGTGATAGACTGACTGATGTTGTTGTTGTTGTTAAAGTAGCTTATTTAATCGTCAGCTATTGCGTCCATTTAAGATCTATTGACAAATACCAATATCTTTTAAAATAAATACATATATCTAGATATTTTTAAATAAAAATTATTATATTAATGCAATATTGATAACAAAGGTTTATTGGATTAGTAATAAATCGACAAAACCACTATAATTATGAAACAAGTTAGCACAGGATGTAATTTATGGTAGACGCATAATATTATAATATATTAATCTTTGATAAACATAATTACTATTCTATAGTATTATTTTATCAAAATAAAGTTCATTGAATCAATCAAGTTTATTAAATCCATTCAATTAAAATTAATGAAGGCAAAGTAGTCATAGTAGTCTATTATAATAAATCAATGTAGTCTTTTCTAGTAAAATTAATGAATGAACGAACGAAGGAAAATAAATGATAATCATTAATTAAATCAGATTCAATGATATTGTCATTATTTAAAACCTACATTGTACTCCAATTAATATAATAAACCATTCTTTAAATCTCTTTTCTCAATAGATAAATGTGAGGCTGACACTAAATCAAATAAAAATAATATTAAATCTCAGACACGTACTAAGATAAACTTAGATAAGATGCCAAGTAAGTTTAGCACTTTTTAGCGCAGGATAATGTTATTTTATTCACCATAATCATAGGCTAGCAAAGCCTGCAGCCGTGTAGGGGACTCGAGACTAAAGGTGTTCTTCCTGGTACCCACTAAACTCCCCCGGTATCCCCTTTTCATCCGAATACGGGACGAGCCGGTGCCCACCTTGAGGCGATTCACCACTCCAAGTTAGAGGAACAACGTACCAGAAATAATAATTATAATACCAAATCAACTACAGTAAATACAACGCACCAATTTCGCACTTACTGTTACGCCCAATGGTTGACTGGTAGAGAATGCCTTTCGGCATTAAGTCCGCCAATTGTACTTGTTTTTGTGCAATAAAGTGTAAATAAATAAATAAATACAAATAACAAACACATAATGTTTGTTACTTGAACGTTCATTGACGCGTAAGACCAATAACACCTAAATATCGAACCAGTATAATATAATAATAAGTTACATTCAAGTAGTTTCAACTTCTCCAACATAAGGAGTTTATGTCATAATTAATTATCTAGTTAAACTGCCGCATTTCGCAAATAACTAACAAGTTTGGAAGTCGAAATAACTACGAATTATTTCACGAAACTAGTTCACTTGATAATCTCTTGTTACCCAATAAGAATTCTGTTTGCGTTTGATTGATAGGTACGTACTCTAGTTCGAGGTTCCGTGTCAGCAATAATGCACTTTCATCCCTTATAATTGGATTCAATGTATAATTTCTCTTACGTAATCAAGTTATATATGAAATGGATAGTTGGCAAGCTTTGGAACTCGAATAATGTTCACATATGCGAGCCAAGTTGGAGAGGATATCTACTATCAAATTATGCTAAGCCTTTTTGTAAAAAATAAATAAAATGCATAACGAAGCGAGCTCTTGAAGGTTTTTTATGCAGCAAAATACCAAGGATATTTTTGGCAGTAATAAAAAGGTGTTCAATCTAAAATCGAGACATCTTAATGACGTGTAAATTATGCGAATCGTCTACATAATCTCCGTGCAAAACATTTTGTTTCATATTAAAATATTTTTGTATGACTAACGTAAGGCCCACAAAGCCGTGAATTCACGTAACTACGAGTATTTAGATTTACAATATGTGGTGCGTTAATTAGGTATAACGAAGTGTTTTGAATTCTAAATTAATATAATATTACTTCAAAGACTTTTTAATATTAGTTAATAGGTACGTTAACCAACTATCAGTTAGTGTAACTGTTCATTTGTATTTGTAATTCCTTTGTAAAGTAAAATGCGTGCGGTCACTACCTAAGATGATAATTACATTAATAAGTTTTATCGTGTACAAGAGACAACAGGAGCACAGGTGCACTTACTTTAACCTTAGTATAATTTCCCACTACGAGAGCTGCCCTTAGTCCGGAGAGAAAAGATGCAAAGAACCAACGCCTTTATTTGTTTCACTAGGCACTATTGTGTCAACGCTGTAACACTGTTAACTGAGAATGAACAAGTAGAATCCATTGCATATTATTTTATGGTTCGAATTGAAATTAACTAGATATAGGAATCACAGTTTCGAGTCGAAAATGTGAGCCACTGCGCTATCGTGGCAGTCATGAAAGAAAATATAAATAAATTGAGTTGAAACTTATCTTTTCTTAAGCTTGCTAAAAATAAATGTCTGAAACAAGTATTTCGGTAACGAATATTGAATACATTAAAAGAAATTTACACTAACCTCTCCAAACAGATTCTATCGCAAGCAACACAGTTACGAAAACCTTACTCAAAAGATAAAGCTAATAAAAGTCGTTTCACGGCTTTCCTAAAACCGGCGTGTCTTTTGTTTATGTTCCGCGCAAAAATTAGCAATCACATGCAAATTCCGCACCGCGCGCCGAAGACATCCGAAAACTGCCGACGAGGGCCGAAGACCAGAGTGAAAGTATACCGCGAAACCGTGGGGGGGGGGGGAGGCAAGGTTGCGAACCGGCTGCACCAGCGTAGACGTGCCAAACAAACGCATTGAGTAATAAGGTAATAACCGTTGCGTAGTCGGCTAATGACGAGTGGTGATGTATGCGCCATTTGTGAGGCGCCGGCATCTTCAGTTTTGTAACTGACAAGTTCAATTGGTTTCGACGAATTCGGGGAAATTCATTCACGAAAATTGGCTTTGTACTTAGGTTAGTCTTTAATGATGGTATCAGAGCCAGAAAGTGTGAATAAGCGTACAGGTGCTTTTCCCAACTCACAATTTTAGCTCTTTCTTCAATATACGACCGATTTTGTATGATTGAGAAGTCTGCAATTACACTAGAGTTGCAGAACCAATTCCTGATACAAACATTTGCGAGCTCATTTCTGTTTGTCAGTCTGGGTGTTTCACCAAAAAAAAAAAGGTAATCACTGGACCATACATCAAGCTATACAGATCTGCCAAAGTCTAAATCAAAATAGAACTTGATGCGATAGACATTGAGCTGAAAATTGGTCATACGAATTTGACAAATTTGTATAGCTTGATGTGTGGCCCATAGGTAAGTTAGGTTAATCCGGTGTCTGGCACTCATAGTACAAACGTACAAGGCGTGCTTAATTTGGGTTATTAAAATTTAACAATATACAATATGATTTTAAATAAAACTGCACTTACAATTTACGTAGTCATCAGTACGATGGGTAAGTTTTTACCACCCCTATGTGCACAATTTATAATGTCGTGGTCGTAGCTTTTTTAATTAACTAACGTGAATGTGGGAACACATACAGGTATTCAACATTCCATTGTGGAACAAATTGCTTTAAGTCAAGCCAAGTTAGGTTTCTTGTGCATGACAAATGTGAGATGAAAATAGGTATTCAAATTGTTTAAATTCATCACGTCATGCGGATTACATCAAACAATTGTACGTATGAGAAAATCTAAACAAATCTCTTGCGTAACGTTTGATGTAAACAATATTAGCAACTGCAACAAATTCCATTGTTTCAAACAAATAATTACGACTGAAGATATTGTGATTAATGCGTCCAAACTCGATCCATTGTAACATCAATCACTTTGAAGATCATTTTCAAGGTCTGAGCTATCGTATTCTATGACATAGCCGTTCTTGGGAATGGTGGCCTTAACCTAACCATTATTTATGGAACTAAGATTTTGAATATCGATTAAAACTGTTTGTAGACTTAAGAACGAGAATTTGACGAACATAAAGGTACATAATATGATGAAGTTGGTTGGGGGCTAGATGGCGCTTTGTGAATTAGTGTCATGAGAGTATCCAGAGACATTCTGTTGTCTACCTACTTATTTGGAAAATACTTTCATCATCATCATCAGCCCATACACGTTCCCACTGCTGGGACGCAGGCCTTATCTCAATTGTGAGATAGTGTGGGCCATACTTCACCACGCTGGCCTAGTGCGGGTTGGTGGAGGGGTGCGTAAGGCAAGTGACCAACCTTAATGTCAGATGTTATCAAGCCGCCACATGGCCTCTGACTAAGCTTGATGACGAAAATACTTTCGTTTATAGATAATTAATGATATACGAGCAACGATATTAAAATTTAAATTCGTTGTATACGAGGTAACAACAGATGTGTGTTTGTTTTGATACGAGTAAATTTGTTATCAACGTTCATCTATTTCCCAGAAGCACAAATCTGCACACCATCCCTCCCAAATGTTTACCGTCTCTCAATGCAAACATTCCAAGATCAACATGACTGAGCCATGAAAGAGGCTGTTGATTAATTGGCAAGGACAAACATGTAACTGTCCATAATATTTTCTTTTTATTTGATTTAATGTGTAGGTGGGCTTATTAGATCTCTTACAAATATTATCTACCTACATCAAAAGAGTATATTAATTTCGATGTCTCTGTTTCATTTAGTTTGGAACTTCATAATATTAACTCTATTTAGGTCTTCAGTTAATTTATACGGTGTACTAACAAGACTTTTAGTTCAAAAAAACGGCAAGCATCACGAGAAAATATTAAACAACAATGTCTGTCAATGGTAATAAAAATTATACAAAAATATGACGTTATTTTCAACACAAAACGCTATTGCATATACGGTCAAACAAATTCGGGATGTATTTGTCGCAATAATTGATCATGCCGGAAAATTGGTATCGATATTTTTTTTACTATTCAGATGACGTAATGTACCATAGACGTTATTATCTAATTATTCCACAAAAACATGATTGTTAAATATTGCCAAACAAAGAACTCAAACAATGGTTAATACTGCCTGACCTTTTGTTATTAATTTGTCAGAAACCTCGTGTAGTCTAATCTGAATTCGCCCGGAGCTAAAATTTTGCTTGTTAGTGTTTCAGCAAGGTTTATTTACGCTGAGTTATATATTTTCATTTTCATTTATCCTATTGTTATTTTTATGCGCATTGTAACTTTCTCAGATGTATTTACTTTAACTAAAATAAAAACCTTTAATATAATATTTCTTAGATTTCATCTAAGAAATAAAGGTGATTCGAGCACTTGTAGGATTTAATTATGAACTTTAACTAATATGCATTCATCAAATGATTTCTGAGCTTTTTCCCAGGAACCATATTGATATCCTATATCAGCTCATTAAGACGAAATTATAAATATTTTATTTTAATTCGTGATTTGGCTGTTCATGGTCAAGTTTTGTTTTTTTTGTAATCATTTCCTATAGTAGTCTTTAAAGTTCTGACTTTTATTTCACTGTGTATTTGCCATGTATTTATTCCTAGTAGAAAATCAAGACTTCGCTCAGGTAGGTAGGCATTGAATTTTTGACCTGCGCAGTACTCCGGTTACGAAAAATTCAAGATGGCGATTGTCAGATACCGGTATGCAAATCTTACGACGCGTACCAAATGTTATCACCCGCGGAAGACTCGTGTTAATGTCACTTGCTCACCTTCTCGGACCAACCTGCATTACTGAGACGGATTCTGTCCTGGTCCGCAGGTGACTTTGCGAAATGTTGTTTTCGCAAAGTCACCTGCGAAATTGGTAGGCATTATGTTCGCTAGATGGCATCACAAGTTCACCTGCTTTCAAAAATATTATAATATTTTATAATATAATAAAATCTTTAACCATCGTCGCATCAAACGGGTCAATAATTTGACACGATTTTAACGTTTATGCTAATATTTTGAAGAGTTTGACCAATCATGTAACATGAACCTATGGCAAGTGTGATGCCATCTAGTGGACAATTTATTTCGTTACATCTTCTTTATAGTATTTTCCACATTTTCAAAATGACGATGACATTGTATTTACCGTACCTGAAACAAAAAGAAATAATATTAAATATCTTCCAAAAATCTTAACAAAACTCAAACTGACAAAAGATGAAACAACACTCGGAGATATATTTTGAGTGAGACTTCACATTATCTCTATTCTCAGGAAAAGGTTTTTAACATCAACAGAAAATAATCATCTAGAAAACTCATGTTCTTAATTACTAAATTGCACCCTTGCAAAGGTTGTCTGTCGCGAGCTTTTTAATTCACAAAGAAAACCCAGTGTAATTAAAAATAAACCTTGCGTAAAATTCGCGTTATTTTTTTGAACGAGGACATTTTTGTGCAAATATTTTGTTGAAACATTTGTCACAACAACGTTATGTGTGTAGCACGGGGTATATCGAATCGTGATTGAGTTGTTTGATTGAAAACAAATGTTTTATTAACGACCCAATTTGCATATAAATAGGTATATCGATTTTAGGGGTAGAGAATTGGTTAGGTTATAAAATTTTGCGTTGTTTTGTTTGATTACATTCATTTAATCCAATGTATCATTAAGTGTTTTAAATAAATGGATGTTTTTTCAACTTAATGGATGGGATTTCATTTCAAAATTTCCTGCTGCAATACATTTTGTTGTTTTTTTGGTCTAGGGTTCAATTTAAAGGTGTTTCAATAAATTGTGTTCCGATATCTTGTTTTCGTTCAGTAACTAAATGAGCGGTTTCGCTCGCGTACAAATTGCTATCTATATTCATATTTGATACAAATATCCGTCTGTAAACAATCTTAATTTATAGAGTATATTCTACGCTCTCTAAAATGTACTTAGGAAATATGACAGACACTCCGATTTGCCATTTACTGTACATACTCGTACCACGATGGATGTTATTTATTCATATAATCTTATACTCAACTCCTACCTTGATATCATACATAACAAAATTTCATGAATCTTGCTCATTATTTAATGAGAAAGATTAAGAAAGCTTCCATCAAAAATTAACGCTCATAACATACGTGATATAGAAACCATACGCAGGTGTTCCCGGGCATAGTAAAATGTTCCATTTTGCGTGAATTACAGAAAACCACATGTTCTGACGTATCTAACGTTGAATTATATAATAGGTACGAAGGGTCATGATGGTTTTAAAACGCGCATCCAAGGACATGGAGGAATGTGGGATGACGCTCTGAATGAGTAATTGTGCAAGGAGTTCGAAGGCCGGGGAAATACGAAGCTTTTTCGGTTTTATTATTTTATAATCTGCGGTGAATCGGCGGTAATGTTGCAGTTGGATTTTATTAAACGTTCCCAGGGCGATGTCCTCAAAATGAATGGTGTATTTTGTTTGTATACAGTTGTATTAAAAGTTCCTGTTTTTGTAATTTTTTACGTCTCTTTATGTCAATTGCTCGTAATTTTTTACTGAGCTGGTATCATTAGAAGGGCCAACTCACTAATTTAGCAATGAACTAACAGTAATAAAGTCAAGAATACAAACCTATGTATGATCAGAAAAATTAGCTCAACCTAGTAATTAAACCTAATATTCCACAATGTCTAGTATACTTATAATCAATAGGGATCATCATTTCTCTTATTCATGTTACCTAACGTAGAGAAATAAAGCAAGAACTTTAATGTAAAGTTTTTACTTTAGTTTCTCACATAATTTCAAAAAATATTAGGTAAGACTCACTTTCTGTCATTGCTAAGACTTATTATGCAAAACAATCTTAAAAAACACTTCAGAAATGAAACAACTCAAGTTATGAAATATTATATAGTCTGAATACTACTTGACATCTTAAGTGCTAGAGTCTTGTCTAGCACATTATATTACTTAACAAAAATGCATAGTGACGCCTTCGCAACGTCAGAGTTTCTAACAGGGCAAAATGTATTCGCTTGACTTACTTCTTAAGCTGTCTCTGATTACTTTATTTCTAGTATCTTTATTCCTTTTTATAATTTAGAAACAAACACGTACGATATGAAAAAATACCTGTCGTCGATCTAATATCAAAGCTCGATGTTTCGTTATTGCATAATACATAATGTTTTATAGAGATAGATATAGCATTTGCTATTTGGTTTGTCGCATATAATGTAACTTTTATGATAGTGAAAACAGTAAAATAGTGAACATCAAAACGCTTAGGTAATGATGAATCTGTGATATGTGAACTGAAAAAGATATTCGAGTTGCGGAGGTAAGGGGGCAGTAACTCTATTGTAATAACTTGACGTACTGGATCCTGGTTCATGCTGCTAGCGTACCCTAACTTTATCAGGCCAAAGCGCTCGGAAAAAGAAAAAATATTACTAAATTACTGAACAGCTTAAAAAATGCAGCTTATCGGCAAGTAATTCAATCTAAAGCTAACATAGCGGTAATCACAACCAAAAGTATATTTAATTTGATACTATGTACCTATTTGGCAAACAATAAACGGACAAAGAATTGCTAGTTTCTTCCCCAACAACGGTCAATGTCGAGGAAATAGATCACACGTACATTTGTACAGTAAACGAGGTCGAACCACGACCGCGAACAAACGCGTCGAATAACTATTGGTGGAACGACAAAAGCGTTGTTTGCCAAAAATATGGTCGGCACCAACCCTTGTGTGCGACGCCACCGCAAATTATGTAAACGCTAACGCTCGGTTATCAAATTAACGTTTCCCGACCCAGTCCAATTAGTGGAATAACCCGCTGCACCGGAATTTCATTGAATGGATTCTTTCTGTTGGGACCGCGGTGATTCACTCATCGTGTCACCTTATTAATTGGATGAAACTTGAATCTCAACCGCAGTATCGGAGAAGTTTGACGGTTCGGTTTCGTTTGATGGTAATCTTGGTGCCAAAGTATGTAATAAGTTCCTTTGTATTTTTATGTGGATCTTCGAAAAGTACTGGACAATAAGTACCGGTTAATAAAGACTTATAGTCCAGTCAACGAAGCTCTAACTTTGCCATTTTAGAGGAAAAGCTGAAACCGGTGCCAAAATTTTCGTTAATGATTCCGTAATAACATACAAAAAATGCAGGGTCGTGAGTCACCGGGGTCATACGAAAAAAAAATGGAAAAGTTTGAAAAAATGACTTTTTCACAAAAATCTCGAAAACTAAAAGAGATATGAGAAAAAGTTTTAGACAAAAGTTGTAGAAAATTACTTTGTCTATAAAAAAGGTCATTATCAATTTACGCGTATCGCGCACCGTTTGCTAGGAAATCGCGTACAAAGTGCGAAAATTCACAAAACCGATGTTTTTCGCTATTTAAATAGGGATTTTTTAAAATTTTCCAACTGAGAATGATTTTTATGCGTTCTCCGATATCCCCAAAGAGATTTCTTTCTAATTTTAATTGATTTGGGTCTACTTCAACACGTGCGTTTTTTGCAAGTTTTGGTGCGCGATTTTTTTAGGTTTTTAAAATAAATATAGCCATAATCCCTAATTTAAAGGTGATTATTTTCTTATATTTTCTAGTTAAACCAATAAATATTAACATCTTATATTTTAGATTGCCACCACATCTGAAAATTTGTCACCTGATATGATATTGCGCCACCAGTTCTTAATATGTATGACAATCGGAAGTAACATAATAGAAAGATATACAGATATGTATAGATAATAGAAAATGCAAAAAGAGTGCAAACGAAAAAAAGAACAGATAGAAATGGGTCCGTTAAGCAACAAAAAGCTCGTTCGCTCTGAATCGATTGCACCACATAACAAACAGAATCGACATAATTATTTGGGGGGGGGGAGGAAAAAAATCCGTTAGATGCAGTTCATGCAGTTAATTCAGTTTTTTATTCTGAATCGATTGATATATAGGGTTTTTCATTGAGAGCGATCGAACTTTAAAATGGAATAAAATAACCCGTATAGGTGATATTGCCACAACTGCCTCCGTGATATCATTGGAGCGTTGGGCTCTAAAACCCGAAGGTCGTGGGTTCGAATCCCGCGGGAAGCATCACTTTGTGTGAATGTTTCCAGTTTGGTTAGGACATTGCAGGCTTGGATCACCTGAATGTCTGAAAAGAATGATGATTCCGTGCTTCGGAAGGCACGTTAAGCCGTTGTTCCAAGTAGGTCTGGTTTCCCTTATAGGGTTACGGAGGTCAGATGGCAATCGCTCCATTGTAATAACCAGGCTTGTCAAATCTAGGATCATAGTCAAGGCGGACCCTGAGCTTCATACTGGATGCAATCGGGAATACGCTGGGATGAAGAAGAAGAAATAACGTTATAAAATGTACTTTAAAATAAAATAAAAATTGTAGCAATACTAGGCATGCCTTTTAAATTCTGTCGTTTCCATATATCCCGGCAATTTTGAATTTGGAACTGTTCTATATTCGAATGTGTGTTTATATTTGGAATCTCAAAACAGTTGAAAGTATTAGGATTAATGCAATTGTTTATTAACAGCGTCGATTCGAATCTGTCAGGTTACGTACGAAAATAAACCTTTCTAAGGAAAATATTCGTGCAAAAATTTTCTACAACTTTAGACGAGGCCTGATACGGCTTCAGTGTTTTGAAGAGCTACGGCGGTGTTAAGTGGTGAAGCCCCATGTCTGCGGACTGTCGAACGCTGGTATTTAGAATTCCAGCGTGGACATACTAGTGTTATAGAGGCTCTATTAGGCATCTCAGGGACAACGATTCAAAAGATCTTGCATGAAGCGCTTGGTGTGAGAAAGCTAGTTTGCCGTTGGATACCGCATCTGCTTTCCGACGATCACAAGGCAGCCCGGGTCAGATGGTGTAAGAAAACTCTGCAAAGGTTCAACCGAGGAGAGTCAAATCACGTCTACGACATAATCAGTGGTGACGAATCTTGGATCTATGCCTACGATCCAGATTCCAAACAATAATCTTCAATCTGGGTCTTTCAAGACGAGCCAAGGCCGACTAAAGTTTTTCGTTCTCGAAGCACTTCAAAGAAGATGATGGCCACGTTCGTTGGAAAAATCGGCCATGTTGCGAATATTGCATTTGAAAATCGTAGAACGGTTAACGCAGAGTGATATACCACAGTTTTTTTACCACAAGTCATCGCCGAACTTCGTAAATCTAACTCGAAGCGACGCATCATCCTGCACCACGACAACGCGAGCTCACACAGCGCTCTTCAAACTATTGAGTATCTGAAGCAGGAAATTCTTGACCATCCTCCTCCATACAGTCTTGACCGATTTCTTTACATTTCCTTAAATTAAGACAAGTCTTCGTGGTCAAAGGTTCCAGTCCGGTGAAGAAGCAGTCGACACTTTCAAGTCAGCCATTTTGCACACCCCCACTTTAGAGTGAAATAAATGTTATAATAACTCGAATGGAAAAGTGTATTAAGCTACGTAGTGAATACTTTGAAAAACAATAAAAAGTACTATAAGGTTCTAGTTGTGTTTTTTTCTTAAAACGACAAAACTTAAAAGGCCCTAAATGGGTTGTTTGTTATATTTCAGTTCAAAGTACGAGCGCTCTTATTAAAAACTACATGTTGGAGTCACTTTTTTTGTAAAACTGCATTATTATACCTTTTTGAATATACAAATGAAAGTTGATCAAGCTTGTCCAGGCAAAACTATAAGTTGAGTTGGCAAAATTTTAGCACGTACGACGTGCTAGCCATAAAATGGTTTGGATAAGCAATTTGATCAGTCATTCTTTTACTCGTACTCAACCATTTGTAAGTTACAGCAGGGTATTTATAATTTGTAATCTTATTAATTCTAAAATTATAACCGAAAAAGTGACTCAAATATCTCTTCTATTATCAACTTCTTTTAATTCGTTTTGGTGGTGTTGGTGTCAAAATTTAAACTTCTTACTCTGCATAATGCTTCCAAAAACCAATATGTATTTGTTATAAAGGCTTTTAAATCTAAAATTTCATTTAATAATACTTCATGTAGTTACTTGCATATACATTGCACCATATAGAAAAGGAAAACTACTTGTCTATTTATTTATTTCTAGTATTGAAACCATGACAATTGTATAAGTATGATGAATACTCGTATGCTTTTGTTATATAATCGGTAATCTTGATGGCAGTTTTGCAGACCAACAGCAAAGTAAAATTTTCTTTTGTTTTTTCATTTTTTTAATGGGTTGTATTTAACTGCACATCAAAAAATACTGAATTGCTTACCTAACCTAACCTTTGGTGTGCAATCATTTATTTTGATGTACATTTCAATATTTTTTTGATGTACACTTAAAAAAATATCCCTTAAAAAAATATCCCTTTTAAATTTGCATATTCTTTGTTTCAACTTAGCCAAACCCACCTTTAACCCCAACGGCACCCAAGAGCTGCAATTGTTTTGCAGCTGGACGCTCATTTCTTTTGGTTATTGATGAACGCAATGATCACGCAAACGAATTCCTTTCTTCTTGCAGGACATGGAAGTGTTGTTTTATCTATGTATAACTTTAAATTACTATGTTTTTGAAGTTTTTAGTGTTTGTGGGCAAGATTGAGAGCTGTTGGTTGCGTAACGGACCCATTTCTATCTGTTCTTTTTTTCGTTTGCACTCTTTTTGCTTTTTCTATTATCTATATCCCTATGTCTTTCCATTGTGATACTTCCGATTGTCATACATATTAAGAACTGGTGGCGCAATATCATATCAGGTGACAAGTTTTCAGATGTGGTGGCAATCTAAAATATAAGATGTTAATATTTATTGGTTTAACTAGAAAATATAAGAAAATAATCACCTTTAAATTAGGGATTATGGCTATATTTATTTTAAAAACCTAAAAAAATCGCGCACCAAAACTTGCAAAAAACGCACGTGTTGAAGTAGACCCAAATCAATAAAAATTAGAAAGAAATTTCTTTGGGGATATCGGAGAACGCATAAAAATCATTCTCAGTATGAAAATTTTAAAAAATCCCTATTTAAATAGCGAAAAACATCGGTTTTGTGAATTTTCGCACTTTGTACGCGATTTCCTAGCAAACGGTGCGCGATACGCGTAAATTGATAATGACCTTTTTTATAGACAAAGTAATTTTCTACAACTTTTGTCTAAAACTTTTTCTCATATCTCTTTTAGTTTTCGAGATTTTTGTGAAAAAGTCATTTTTTTAACCTTTTCCATTTTTTTTTCGTATGACCCCGGTGACTCACGACCCTGCATTTTTTGTATGTTATTACGGAATCATTAACGAAAATTTTGGCACCGGTTTCAGCTTTTCCTCTAAAATGGCAAAGTTAGAGCTTCGTTGACTGGACTATTAATCATTAGCTCAACTTAAAAAAAAAAACTAAATTCTTTTATTGCAACTGCAGGGCTAATTTAAGTTCACACACTGTGCCAAGTAGATGGTGAGAAATTCTATAGACGGTTAGCAATACATGAAAGTTAAAAAATGTTATATTGTTACAGGATAAGCAATTTTACTAAGATATTTTTCCTATATCTATTTGTAAAGTTACTCAGCGTTTGAGAGGAACTTAAGAGAACGAATCAATAACATGTCGACATAAAACGATTAATTTCAAAAGAGATATTGAAACAATTTATATTAAAATACTTCCACGTTCCAGTTGAACATTCATAAAACTCAATTTCAAATGAACAAAAAACATTCGAACATTAATATCCGTGATTCTCGAAACGACATTAAAGGGGCGTACCGGTAACGTACCAAGAGAGTGGAATATTGCGTAACTTTAAAAGTTAGAGAGGCGCATGAAACTTTTATATTCCAGTAACTTGTCGGGAGCGTAAATCATTATAAATCTTTTACCATTACCCTGACGGGTTGGAAATATTTCAACCCGCTCCCAGCTCCAGGTCGGTCGTGCAAATTTAAACGCCTGTTAACTTTGTTGCCACTGCGCCTAGGATGGAACTGAATGGAACTAAAAAGTCGTTTGCGTCGTTTCACGTGACCTAAATTAGACTTATTTCATGAATATGTCTAGTCATACTCGTAGTTATATGTAGACAAAATTTTAGCCCTTTAATTTTCGGCCTGTAATGATTTATGAATGACCATGCGTAAGATACCCGTTGTCAAACGTAACTCGCGCATTTCTGTCTTTTTCATGTCGGGAAATAGATTGAAGCTAAGACTTCATCCATGATAACAAAAATGTGTGGAAGACATTGCGTATACTCTAGGCTCCTTAAATCTTGGAGTTTTTTATTTCAAGTCTATTGCCTCCCAGACTATTGGAATTCATTTTTGTTTCTCTAATTTGTTTAGTGCCCATTAAAATGTTTTGTTTTGTCATGTTCAATATTAATGAATGTTATTTTAAGTTATCACTGAGATAAAATATACCAATCCATTTAAGCAAAAGATAAGAAAAGTTCGAATAGAACAAGAACATTCCGAATGCCTTAAAGGCACGGGCTTGTTACAATGTGCTCATTAATTCAGCAATTTTCTCGATACATAGAAGTTTACTTTCTGCAGCTACATTCTTTATTTATTACCGCCTCTGTTGAACAGTGGTTAAGCCGCTCGTATCTTAATATATCGAGGTTATGGGATTGCCGTCTTGGGTCCGGTAAGTGGTAAAATTTTTTAAAAGTCTGACTGGCCAGTTAATACCCTCATAGAAGTAATCTGCTACCATTTTTGGCAATATTAATGAAAAGGACACATGAAATAAAGGCTCAAAGATCAGCGGCTAAGTGCCTGTCTACCGAATATAAACTCGGTCTTATTGTTTCGACTATAATTCCCCTAACGGCTATAATAAAAGGCGGCTATAATCAAAGGCTACATATGCTATTTGAATACTTAACCGAGGTGACTGAGGGTACAACATGATACAACACCTGCAAACTACTAAAGTTACTTTCATTCGCATTTAAAATAAAAAGCTATTACAAAAGCATTTATTTATTTTTATTTAAACAGAGAGCCACCTCAATCTTCTTTGTAATAGGTACATAAATAGTGGTGACTCAGAAAACAAAATATGCAAATTGGTTGCGACATTTTGCCTATTTTTAAACTTTGCATATTAGGGCGCGTTGATTGAGTTATCAAATAGATACTGGGGCTATAAACCCGTTTTTATGGGAGAATAAAAGGCCATAACACCATTAAGATCATTACGGGGGGTGCCTGCATAAAACGGTATAAAAGTTCCTATAGATAAGTATTCCCACCTTTTTAAATAGGGGTCACATTGGGGCCGAGCAAAGTTTTTGACGCCTACCCAGAGCCAGATGATTCTTTGTTTAGTACAGTACGAAACGCAACATATACATATATTTTGTTTTAACATAGCGTTACATAATTATATTTAAAAAGTAAATATAAAAAAGCAACGAACTATCTACAGCAAAAAAAATACTTTTTCGACGGTCTTGTGATCAGAAAATACCGCCCTAAACTCAGACTTCCTAGACAAAAAAAATCAAGTAAATACTTTTGGTTACACTTGTAGATCAAAACGAGGTGGCTATTTATAATGCAAACTTTAAAAAAAACCATTCCTGAAAAATGCTGAGCTATAGAGTAAAGGAATCACAAATATTTATTATTAGATTTGTTTAAGACGTGAAATAAAATGTCTTTCTATCATGCCCAAATCTTGAAATGGTTGTGGATTTTCAACTTTCAAGGAGATATTAAACAATTGAAAATTGCATTGGACCTTACATTGCTCCATCTCTATAGTCGAACCACGACCTGCAAAATAGCGTTAGAGTTTTCAATTGTTTAACAGTTATTGTAACAGTTATTTTAAATGATTATGTGTGTACATAAGAAAAAAAACACTCGATTCGAAGCTTTCTAGTTTTTAATCGTAATGCTTTTCAATATTTACGCAAATATAAACTTGAACGGGTTAACTCGCGATTTTGATATTTTATACATTTTAAACCCGACGTTTATATTTATTACTTTATTGCAATCGTAATAACTCTAAGCTTTTTATGTATTGAGATCATGTTACTAATGTCGTTTTGTTTTGTTTGAGTTTGAAATACTTTTGTTGGTGTTACATTTTAGGTAATTGAACAAAGATAACTGTGTTAAATTGTGTTTCTAGCAAAATAATGTTTTTTAAAATGTGTATTGTTTCTTATAATAACCGAATTCTATTGTCTCACGTTATTAGCGGTAATTATTAAAATATGTCCAAGTACACTTCTTTGTTACTTAATTCATTAGCTAAAATCACTCTGACATTAATAATGTAATAAAAATACCAAATTACAGATCGGAAATATCCGTCCGTCCTACGTTTTTAATTTCAAACTGTGTACTAATTAATTAAAAGTCAAAAACAAACTCAGAAACCAATATCAAAGTCGAACGAGATGTCCAAAGTTTGCGAAGCTATAACTTATATCTTTATCAATTTTACCACCATAATTGTACCCGATATTAAGCTGTTATGCCAAGTGGTTTCAAGCCTTACTTCACATGGTTTATACATAGATTTTCTTAGATTACACACCTTAGTAAAATACTGCATCTTAATTAGTCGCGGTTGGTTGTCCGGGTAATCGCGAATCCGTATATCTGAGGGCCGGATAATCGAGTTTCTACTGTACCAGAAATGATGCTAGAGAATAATATTATTGGCCTTGCAGTTATTTCCTAATTCTCGCGACAAGTTGCTAGACCAAGGCTATAAAAGTAATGGTGGCAGTATTTGGTAACAGCGCTATTATCTCCATGAGTATGAAGTTTACTATTACATAAATGTTGTCATGGTACTGTACGTACACTGTCTTCTGCTTAGTTAATATCTCCAACATTTGTGCTAATCAGTAATCTAATTACATTTATCTACTCGATCCAATAGTACGGCTTAATCTTGATGGACTGCTTAGAAGTTAATAAATAAAATTAATATCTTATGTAATGCTTTTTTGGTTGTTATTCTAAAAGCAGAAGATTGTTTTGAACGGCAGTCGTTATCCGCAGACGAGAACACATCTCATAGCGATGAGTAACAAACAAATAAAGTGAACTAGTGTTGCAAGGGCATTACCTCGATATCAAGTTACGACCAAAGAGGATAGGTTGTGATATTGCTATCGATACTCAATGTCAATAAAGTAAAAGTTTAGAATAAATTGTTTTTTTTTAAACCAGATGTGAGTATCATATTAGTTTGATACAACTTTTTTTAGTGTTATCGACCATGCATAGCCTGTATAAATGCGTGACATAATCGGTTGAAGTAAAATAGAAATATATCTTAAATTGATACTCAACATCGTAATCATGCTATAATCGCGATCCCTATCAAGATATCAAATCAGATATTTAAAAAAATTAGAGGGCTACAAATATCGATATAAACTTCACCCTCATCCTGATTTGAACTGAACTGTCGTTTTCATCTTTTTTGTTAAAAATGCATACATAGGTTACTCAAATGTGAAAAAAATATATAATAAAAGATATCGATAGGAATTTCACTGCAACACTAATTCGAACTGTTTGTTGGTCTATCCCGGTGGGAGCGGGAATAATACCCATCCACCTACTTTGTTTTCCAGCATTCTCAACCAAAACAAAACCATACAATCTTTTCTCCGATCGTGTAGAATAGAATACGACGGTCTAAGTTATATGAGGTTCTCATGAAGTGTTTTTTTTTGCCCCCTGACGTAGTCAAAGTCTTTTTTATGTCTACTTTGTTAAAAGCTTTGTTTTTTTTTTGTATTTGCTGTCCTAAGTTTTGAAACTTAGTATAAATTATAATATAGTATAGTGTCATAGAAGCAGTATTAGAAGAAAGTAAGTTTGATAATCAACTTAATATTTACACTAATTTTGCTCGTGCTAGGGCTGTGCTATCGAGGCTAAAATCCTGTGCAGTATTTTCCATGGGCGTACCGAGGGGGGGGCAGGGGGGGGCAGCTGCCCCCCCCTGGAAATCTCGCAGTACATGTATGAACTCGTCTAATTACTACAAATCAAAGTAACAAGTGCAGCTGCCCCCCCCTGGAAGTCTCGCAGAACATGTATGAACTCGCCTAATTACTACTAATCGAAGTGAAAACGGGGCCTTATGCTCCATCCTTTAAATTTTGTTTGCTCAGTGTACTTACATAGGTATAAAACTGAATTTGCAAACAGTATGGGCGATTCTTTCACGGAAGACCTTATAAACCGTTTTGCAGAAGATCCTCGAAAATTACTTTTGATGTAGAAGCGATTTAAATAAAATAACATTAAAAATGTATGCATACATATGCATAGTTAAATTTTTTTTTTATTAGGTCAGTTCTCAGGGTTTGTTGATACTGCTTTTTAATCATATATCATCATCATCAACGTATTTCGCGTTTCGACATCTTTTCTTACAAATTTTTCACTCTATCTGAAAGTGTAATTTGTCGTTGAAGAAAGCACCGTTCAACAATGAAATTTCGTTCCGGAGGTATCAGCGCGTTGAAAATGTACTTCGTAGTGGTTGACCTAGATTACTTCAGGACGACGAATTGAGGACCCTGGTGGAGCTAAGTCTGACCCATTGCAAACAGCTCCAGGGATTGCACAAGAACTATGAGTCAGTCACTTTCCAAAGGCAAAAACCCACCAAAAACGACTTTGGTCAGACAATCACCGCAACTTGCATCTGAAGCAGCCAGGCACTGGTCAACAGAAGACATCTGATCCTCATCATCATTATTATCAGCCCATAACAGTCCACTGCGGGACATAGGCCTCTCCGAATGCTAGCCACGCTGATCGATCCTCGGCCACTCCTATCCAGCTCCTGCCAGCCATCTTGCGCGCAGATCATCGCTCCACCTGGCCTGAGGGCGTCCTACACTACGTTTACCGAGACGCGGTCTCCACTCTAGAACCTGTTTACTACAACGGTTATCGGTTTTACGGCTGATATGGCCACTGCCTCTTCAGCTGGCTAATCCGGCGAACTATGTCGGTGACTTTGGTTCTCTGCCAGATCACCTCATTTCAGATACGATACCGCAGAGAAACGCCGAGCATAGCTCTTTCCATAGCCTGCTGAGTGACTTTAAACTTGTGGACCAGCCGTGCCGTAAGTGTCAACTTTTCGGCTCCGTACCTATGTCATGACGGGTAGGTCGCACTGATTGAAGACTTTGTCTTTAGACATTGTGGAATCGGCGATGAGAAAACTCGACGTAGTTTTCCAAACGCTGCCTAACCCAACCGACTTCTGATCCTGTTCCACGACAACGCCCGTCCGCATATTTCACAAATCACCATCCGAAAATTAACCGAATTAAGCGTTGAAGTTTTTCCTCAGACTCTCGTCAACCGCCTACCACCTTTTTAAGCACTTCGTTGACTTACTCACAGGTAGAATCTTCGTTAATTGTCGACATTTGTCGACTTCATCTAATCCCGAAAACCAAATCGACCCTTGAAAGAAATAAATGACTAACTCTATGGAGAGCTGTTAAAAGTTGGAATGATGAAAAAAATCATAAAAAAATTGTAATGACAGCAAGTGTGCATTTAAAACTGATCTGCAATATTATACTGTCTAAATTTTAGCTTAAGAACTGTTGAGCCAGTACATTTGAAACTCGAAGGTAGTCGAAGTCGAAGGCTCGAAGATCATGAGCTTACAGTGATGCAGCACATTGAGCGACGCTTCCTGATGAAGTGTCCCTCAATGCAATAGGCCGCAGTGACCGCTTACCATCAGGTGGGCTGCGTGCGTGTCTGTCTGCCAACTGACGTGGTATAAAAAAAATATGTTGGTTTAAAAGTTAGAAAGTGTCAATTTGGCCAAAAATGTCGCTCACTCAATTTATCCTTTGAAGTACCGACATTTTTTAAAATGACGCGCTTATTTCGATTAAATTGAGATATTATTACTGATGTTATCATGCCATTTTGAACTTTATCGATTGAAACCCTGAGAACTTTTGTACCAACCTTATATTTAAGTACCTACTGTTTGTTTTTTATTACTTATACCTAAAGTTTCAGTAGGTGTGTTTGTGTATGACAAAACCGCGGACAACGCGCCACCCCCAACCCCCCCCCCCTCCCGCTTTCATGGGGACTTGCCCCCCCCTAGGCCAGAAGCTGGGTACGCCCATGGTATTTTCACGTTTACAAGCGCCGCTCCTCGCGTGCACAGTATATTTTTCCAAAAGTGATCACGCGCGGGAGACCTCGGTCGTACCTATTTCCATTTTAATAATTTACTTATACATTTTGTTATCGTTTTTTTTATTTAACTTTTTTATATATATCTTTAATTATAATATTTTTTGATGTATTTTTTAAACACAAAATTTATAAACTCATGAAAGTTTATCTATTCTTAGTTTTCTTTCCTCCAGACAAACGCCTCGATGGTTTAAGTACCGGGCCGTCCCGGTCCCGTCCTAGGTTCAATTCCTGGATCGAGCAAAATAACCAGTTTAACCCACTAGACCAAAAGCGAGTATAAAGTAAAATTGTCTTGTTGAGTTTAACAAAATTGCGAAAGGGTACTTAAAAGGAAATGAAAGTACATATTTAAGGAAACAACTTTTACCTTCGGGCCAAGTTTTTAATGGAAAAAGTGTTTTGTGAAATTAACGTATTCCAAAAATCGTAATCGTGTGTTAAAAGTTGTTTTGATAAATGTTCCGTGTTTCTTTTTTAATCTAACATCCAGCGTTTTATAACATGTTAACCCTTCTTAGCGCGTTTAGAGATACATAAATGAAGTTTTCCTTCATAATAGCTATTAAGCTTACACATAAAATTATGTCATGCTTGAAGATCAGACGGGCCACAATGTGGCAGCACATTATTCGATGCCTCCTGGTTAAGTGTCACCCAATGGAGAATAGACCGCAGTGGCCGCTTACCATTAAGTGGGCTGTGTGCTTGTCTGTTAACTAAATTAACGTAAAATTAATTTGCAGACGCCTATTTGAGTACGCAGCCCACCTGATTTCTTAATGAACATTTTTTATTCATGGTAAATTATTTTGTAATTAAGAAAAGAATAAAATTTAATTTGGCTTTTGAATTCCATTCAAAGCTTTTAAAAGCTTATCCGGAATTAGGATTGCCATTATTTGTAAATACGCACGTTTCATTGTGTAAACACCAACTACACTATAACAAAAACTCCGTGTAATTATTCATAAGCCATTAAATAATCTAGTTTACCTTGCTAGCAAAAGATATGCTTTAGGTTGAAACCGCTGAAGCCAATTACCGGAATCAAATATAATTTTAAGCTATCAAATCACATAGTAACACTTCCGGACTCTAACAAATTTTAATCTTTAGCAAGTGAATGTTGATCTGTCAAATGACTAGTTCTCCACCTCTGCACCTATTAGTCAAACTGTCACAAGACTAGTACTGCACCTTTGCAACTAGTGGTCAAACTAATTGACGCTTTCTTAATTACTTGCGTCGATTGTAAATTATTCGCAATTGCTAACAAATTCTTGCTAATGAAACTCTATCAAGCAACGATTAATTTCGTATTAATACTCGATTCTTAGTGGTAATATGTAGTTGCTATTATAAATGGTTTTTAAATGTACCGGATATTTGGAAAATAAGTTAAGTTAAATTCCTATTAGATTAGAGGAACCTCTAAAGCCTTGGTCTCCAATTTCGCGGGCCGTCAAGAGCGGTACGATGCTGTCAAGCGGTGATCTGCAGTGCGCCTGCGTGCACTGCTGCTCCCACTCCCGCCCCGCTGTATTCGAGAACGGGTCTATGGGATTCCATACAAAACATCTCGCGGCTGCCGCTGCCTCCCCACTGCCCGCGGAATTCGAGGCCGAGGCCTAAGGTTCCTGGAGATGGGCCGGTCAATTCTATAAGGACACCTGCTGGACCCTCTTCGGGTTTGAAAGGGAAATTGTTCTACTTTAGTGGGTAGTGATGCTTTAGTCCAAAGTCTTACACACGACCGCAGCAAAAAAGAGGTTGAAGAAAGATGTCACTTTCATTAACATGCGTTGTTGTCGTCTTGTGCAACCTTTGTTACGGCCCAGCAGTTACCGCATGTTGCGTGCGGCAGCAATTAGTATTGTAATTGATGCTTTTAGATAAGGATCGTGTGCTGCTGATCTAATCTTATTGTGCAATTTTTACTGACATACATAATATGCACTTGGTACAAATTAGATTCTCTTTTTAAAATTCACCCAAAAATGATTTGCTGAAATGTATGACATTGTATGCTTAATAAAAAATAAAAAAAAAAACAAAAAAAAAACTACCTAAAAACACTGAAAAGCAAAAAATAATTTTAATAAGACATTCATCAAATGCGCTTATTGTCTAAGCCTATTAATAACATTAAATTGTATTTACGTGCTAGGTAGGTACCTACTAATCTGTTTGAAGTCGGTGCCAAGCCAAATAGTAGGTACCCAGACTACGTACCTACGTCCGCGGATTATTTGTAACCCTGTATAATACATAAATTATTAGGTATGTATCATTTTTCATTACTTTTGGCTTGGCACCGACTTCAAACAGATTAGTAGGTACCTACCTAGCACGTAAATACAATTTAATGTTATTAATAGGCTTAGACAATAAGCGCATTTGATGAATGTCTTATTAAAATTATTTTTTGCTTTTCAGTGTTTTTAGGTAGTTTTTTTTTTGTTTTTTTTTTTGAAGTCGGTTTAATTTTTTTTTTAAAAAGTTTGTTTATTTTTCTATTTTTAGTGTGAATAATACGTAGGAGTGAGTAAAACTCTCTCATAATATTGATAACGAAAATACGAGTAAAATAGTAGAATTGTATTATTTGACAATATTAGGTATTCATTAAGTGTTCAGCACCATTCAGTAGACCAACTAAAGATGCAGCCCGCAAGAGGGACATAAGAATTAAGAAGTCGTACCCTTTAGCTTCCATCATCATAGTTGTACCTTCCATCATCAGCTTAGCTCCAAAAGTACATGAAATACAACTAACGGTCCACATATTCCTACAACACTGAAATAATTATCCCCTAACTCCTAACCGTTAAGGAGTTGTACCTTCCATCATCAGCTTAGCTGCAAAAGTACATGAAATACAACTAACGGTCCACATATTTCTACAGCACTGAAATAATTATCCCCTAACTCCTAACCGTTAAGGAGTTGTACCTTCCATCATCAGCTTAGCTGCAAAAGTACATGAAATACAAATAACGGTCCACATATTCTTACAATACTGAAAGAATTATCCCCTTACTCCTAACCGTTAAGGAGTTGTACCTTCCATCATCAGCTCATCAACATAAAGTGATGTCTATAGGACGCAAAAACTTAAATGGCTTCAGAAAAAACAAGTAACGCGTAGTGTGCGCCTATAAAATTTGAGTTTTGCCCTTGATTTTCCCGGGATCCCATCATCAGATCCTGACATAGTGACAATGGGACCACCTCGGAACTATGCACTTTCAAATAAAAAAAGAATTATTTAAATCGGTCCACAATTGACGGAGAAATCGACGGACATACATAAAAAAAAAAAAAAAAAAAAAAAAAAAATAAAAAAAAATACATACAGTCGAACATAGAACCTCCTCCTTTTTTGAAGTCGGTTAAAAATTAAATAAATATCTCTGGAAATTGTGCATGTGGAGCAACATATACCTACCTATTCAGCATATTACAATACAATATCGTAATTTAAAACTTTAATATTACTTTGGTCTGCTGTTATGTCTCAATCCAATCCCCGTATACATGCATTTTCGTATTAAATTCGAATTATTTACTAGGATTTCTTATTGAACGTCATTGGATTTCTCCCTTTAAACTTTCAGCCTAAAAATGAATATAAATTAAAATCCACTGACAGAATATAATCCATACAATTAACAGTCTGTTGGGTTTGAAGCACAATAATATTTGCATAGTAAAATTGTTTTACTGAAATTGGCTTTAAATTATTATCATTTTACAAAATATGATTTTATCAACTACATCCAGTGTTTTATGTAGACACATGATACACTTTCATGTGGATCCTCTTTCACTTTTCACCTTTGTTATTAACCAAATTACTTATATAACTTTAGTCATTGTTAAAGCTTTTTATCATTTGTTTCACATTTTGATGATACTAATAAAAAAATTCAATACGTATCATGGCGAGCAGGGCAACTTTTATGTCCGCAGGAAGAAAATAGCTAAGAATAATTGTATTCTACTATAAAATATCGACCTTTTCGTGCTACTACTACAAGTAAAAATCAAGTTTAATCTCTAAGGGTGAATCATTGAAGTTTAATATTGATATATTATGAAGTGATTTATCTTAACTATTTTCGTCCAAGCTATCGTAGGGTCAACACAACCGTGATATCTCGGCCAACTGGTTCACCTCAGTCCGGAATGACCACGATACTTTCAATTTCGCAGCCGCAGCTTGCCGACCTCCACCACGCCTCGCCACTCACATACCATACCGGGTCGTGATCTAAACTTGTTTACCAACAGCCTTTGTAAACTCTGATCTACTGGCTTTTTGTCCAATGACAACTGGACACTTTTGGTAGGAAACTTTGCAATCTTTTTTTAGTTTGAATTAAACATTTATCGTGTGAACACTACAAATCTCGCGCAATTGCGCAGTGCGCAAATAGATTGGTCAAACAAGTCGCTCTAGCCTAAATCCTAAACAACTTTATTTCTGTTATCCTAGGGAAACATTGATAATGCTCACATTATCTTGTCCTTAAAAATTTATGGTTTATATCTACAAAATTTCGCCAAAATCAGTTTCGTAGATTAGGCATTACAAAGTTACACACAGACAGTCTTTCTTTCTCATTTATAATATCAAGTAAAAATAATTTATGTATATATATGTATGCTACACAACAGTATTATGATGCGCTAGAAGTTTGTTCGTCTACTGCAATCAATTGAAATCTCTTACTGTGTATACCAAAAGGTTCATAAGTTGCAACATAGAAACGGGTCTTTTCTACTTCTGTTTGTCGCAAACTTTGTCAAACACTTTTGCAAGCTTGCTGACCTCGGCCACACGGACAAGAATGTTCTAGTATGTGACAGACATGTTTGAAAAATAAGACAAAAAAGAATTTGTACCTCTGCGCGACATTTTGGGCTATGCATTACTTTTCAGTTAGTCTAAACTGTTTCTTAGGATTAATATGGAATAGTCAGCTACGAGTATAACAAGAAAGGCACACATAATTATCTATTTATCTATCTGTAGAAATGACTTGCAAAATTCTGACTAAGCCATTATGGTTAGCTACCATTTACGCCGTGGTCCGTTTTCGAGGGTTTCGTAAGGATTTCATGTTAACAGACATTTATTCAAGCCACCGTAGTAAACCGAGCGAAAACAAAGTGCGTGGCGTTTCAGAAACAAACGCAAACAAATAAGAAATCGTAGAACCGCCTGCATGAGCTAGATCTGATGCCTATTTTTCTCCACTGAACGAGAAGCATTTGCTAAAGGTTCCGTACTGAACTGTTTCCTAATAATAGCAGCACTACTCTATTTCTGACAAATGTTCTTGGTTGTTAGATGCCAATATTAATCGTCATCTGTTGGATGGTACAGAGGATGACCGAATTCGAAACTCGTTGAGTAGCACGTTACACATTTGCTGTTCAATTATTTTAGCCTATCAGCTCTACTTAGCTTTAATTTCGCTAAAAGTTAGTTTAAATCTATAGAAGGGACGTTTGTGTCAAAGTTTTTTAAATCCCCTCATTTAAAATTATTATTTTTATAGTATAACTCTGAATTAACATATTTTTAGTGATAAATTATCACTAATTATGTTAACTTTAGAATTATCATCATGACGATTTAATAGTGCTGAAATGTAACTTCAAGAAACGAGCGCACTCTCTTTTAAAAGGCCGGCAAAGCATCAGCGATCCCTCTGGTGTTGCAGATGTCCATGGGCGGCGGTGATTGCTTACCATCAGGCGACCCGCTGGGTCGTTTGCCGCCTTTGGCATAAAAAAAACTGTCTCGAACTTTTTACATAATGGAATGAATGAAACGAACGATAGAATTTTACGAGTTGTCTTTGCGGACATGTTAGGGGTGAACCCTCTGTAGTTATTTTATGCTAGATCCGCAAATAGACAAGAAGGGTCGGATATCGCAGCAACTTGCGAGTCACGACCTACTTTACGTACAATTGGCAGAAAGATTTAGCTCTTACACTAAGAAAACTGTAGGAAATGTCGCAGCTTACTTACTACGCATGTAGGTCAACGGCTACCAAACAACTTCAATGTATGAAACTTTAATATGGCAACTTGATTAGGTTAAAAAATGTGTTTTGTGTGTGGAGTGTTATGTAAGTCTGATGATAGTCACGACTCCTAAGAATGGGCTTGCCAAATCTTGGATGCTGGTAGAGGGAAACCTAAAAATATAAGATAGCGGTCGCCCCGCGGTTTCACCCGCGCGTAATTTCTTTTTTTATATATCCCCCCTTCATTCCTCATTTTTGGGATCGAAAGTACCCTATGTCACCCGGGGATAGTGTAGCTTTCCCACAGTGAAAGAATTATTCAAATCGGTTCAGTAGTTTCGGAGCCTATTCAATACAAACTTACAATCAAATCATTCCTCCTTATAATATTAGTATAGAGTATGGAAGATAAAGAAAGGTTCCTAGTAAAACCTGAACCACCCACCTACCCACTTAAAATTAATTAAATAGTTTTGTGAAGGTATTTTTTGGAATATAGGATTCCATTCATAAAAAGCTCGTAGTAAATTTCTGGTCTTAGATGTGGCATACAATTTAACAGTTTTTAATCTTAGTCGGATAATATTACCCAGTTGTTGCGAAATAATGTCATCCATATCGAGAACTTCGCCATTAATTATTCACGCCCATCTTACCCGAAACTTTCTTCCAAGCAATCCATCAATAAATTAAACGGTCCATCTACTAGTTATTTTTACATCAATTTATTTGTTTACAGGAAATGTGTTCTTCGCCCCTGACATTCTAGGAAATAAAAGCCAATGAAACGGATATCCTTACGACGACAGGCTCCTTATTGCTACTATAATAAAGGTTAAATTTGAGTGACGTTTGTACGAAAATGCCTAAGTCATTTCATTTTCACCTTCATTAAAGATACCAAAAAAGTCTCCAAATTCTCAAATACGGTCCAACGAGCAAGGCTCTTTGTGTTTCTCAATTCGTCACGGGATGGACTGCAGTTGTTGCTTGTTTGTTCGATTTTCGCCACTATGCCTTGTGCCATAAAAGCGCTGGTATGACATAATTTGTTTTACTTAATGGAAAATGCTTAACAATGACAGGAAAATTCCGGCGTGCATCAGCTGGTATCCAATTATTTTTGCGAATCATTTAGCTGCTCCTCAGCCAATTTGTGCCTTTGTAGCTTGTGTCCCGTTACTTTGACGTGACACGTTTAAATATTTTACGGTTTTGTGAAATGAAGGGAGAGTTATTATTGATATAAGTTGATGAAGTGTTATTGTTCAGTAAACATTTTAGTAGAGAATCGAAAATCGAATCAGGCTCCACTATTTGATTATCCTTATCTGGGGTCACTCAGTATATGGCATATATAAAAGAAGTAAACCCCGTTTTACTGAAATAGTTTTGTGATAATATGTCACTTATTTAAGATCCGGTTTTTCTATTTGCTTTATATAGGTACCTATTTCACTCCCAGCTTCGCTTGAGCGCTTTATAGCAAATTCAACCCTATTGTTCTATTTGTATTAATATCTAGCTTGTTCAGCGTTTCTCAAGCAAGAGCAGTAGTGTCAATATTTGAGAACAGTTGTGTTGGCTAGTGTTTCGAATTTCGGTCTGTAAGCTTCACACCAAGAATTCATCGCGCCATCGCTCTTTGGGAGAATCGATCGAGAGCAAACTGTCTTGTTCAAAGAGTATTACTTAATAAATGGAATTCATTCCTGCAGCAACTGTATCAATGTATTCTATATCTTTGCTTTAGCAGAACCAGATTTTAAGCGGACTTAGGCGGCGCCATGGCGCCTGCGTATTACCTAATCCGAGATTGTTATAGCCTTTTACAAATGCTTTAGCTATGAGTCGGTTTACTAGTAATTTGGAGCGTTAAGAGTCAAATCGTGAGGTTTAGCTGCTTGTGGGGACAATTAACCGGTTCGACGAGAAGGTTATGTGCTTGACTCATAAAACTATTCTTAATAAAGCTAATGCTTACGTACTGACCAATAATATATTCGAATATCTTCTTTAGTTCTTTGGCTGTACTTTACCTAAAGAAAATTGTTATTAATTGAACGTAAAAAAATTGTATCTTACTATTCCAAAAGTGTCTGTCATCGTACATAAGACACTAATATGTTACTGAAAATGTGAGCATAATTTTTCTCCCGACGAACGCAATTTAGCATACAAGGAACGTGTAGTGAGAAACATTTTTCTTGGCTTGCATAAATTCTGGCTGGAATTTCAAATATGCGAAGAAAACAGCACCAAACCCACGTAATCTTCAAGATATAAACGTAAGCTTTTCACTTTTGGTAAGGTGATGCATTATTCAATACTTATAGATTTACTTATAGATTTCGTGTAGACGAAAGAATAATCATGTATGTACTATCCTGTTCAGATGCTATAAGGATAATACCTTTTGGAATGGAGCGAAAAATGACGTCAACTGCGCTTGTCCGTAGCGTTAGTAACGCAAAATAATATCTGTGAGTGTGTATGTGTAACTTGTGTAAGTCATCACGCAGTGGACGTAATTTTTCGCTTAATTCCAAAAGGTATTATCCTAATAGCATTTGAATCTGATAGTAAATATTTTTATTTTACCTTACTAGTTAAAAAATAATGCTTCCGTCGAACAACTAATAGTTTTATATAGTGATTTTAATTTTTGGACGAAAATTACTAGATTTTTAAGATACAGAAAAATAATCAGATTATAAATCATCATTAAAATACTGTGTCACACAAACTTCATCATATTATGAAACACATGAACTCTTTATTTCCTTCCTTCGTTTATTTTTCAAATAATAAGTGTTTAATTTCAGAGAGAAAAAAAAAGGAAACAATACATTTATTCGGGAAATGTATAAGTAAAGATTAAGTCATCTACAAAGTCTTTAATGTTCTATTTTAACACAGAACAAGAAAATTTTCTCTATGTATTTAACATATTCCCTTTTCAAACGTAGATAAAATCTCTGTTCATAATTATGATTCTTGTTTTAGACGAGGTTCAATATAATAAGTTTCAAGAAAAATCCTCAAAATCAGCAAATTGCTATGAGGAAAAATTTTCCAACGTCATTACCAACTTGTTTAAAATTTCTTACATTAATTAGCTTTTTAAAGTCACATGAAAAAGAAACTGTTCCTTTGTTAATCAAAGAATAATTAAATACGTCTTTTATTTTTTTATAACGCAACGTAACTAACGTAAGGTGTAAGGGGTTTGAAGATTTTGGCCTTCCTACGCGTCCGCCATTTTTTTTTTTTTTAAATAGCGTTCACTTAAAATTGTATCAAAAATCGATACCTTATATTAATTCAATCATAATATGTTATAAGACAAAAACTCGTAAAGTGTCACATTTTAAAGATATAAGCAACCAAAGTAAAGTTTCTTTATTTTGAGGTTTTTTTTTCTCAAGTATTGATGTCAGGTATCCATTTATGAATGAATTTTATGTGATTTGACACAAAAAATCTTAAAATAAAGAAGTTAGACTTTAGTTGATTATATCTTTAAAACGTGACACTTTACGGGTTTCGTCTAATAACATTTTATGTTTGTATTGATATCAGGTATCCATTTTTAAATGAATTTTATGTGAACTATAACATGAGACAAAAAAAAAACTCAAAATAAATCTTTTGTTGCTTATATCTTTAAAACGTGACGCTTCACGGGTTTTCGTCTAATGACATTTTATGTTTGTATTGATGTCAGGTATCCTTTTTTGAATGAATTTTATGTGCACTATAACTTGACACAAAAAAATCTTAAAATAAAGAAGTAAACCTTTAATTGCTTATAGCTTTAAAATGTGACACTTTACAGGTTTTTGTCTAATAACATATTTTTTTTAATTGTTTCTGGTGAGTTTTGCCCAGATACTCTTGTTAATGCATGTTGGTTCATGGAGACAGTTTTTTTTTAAATATAGAAAGAGTTGCATTTGGGGTAGCCTGTCGCGAATTGACACGACGAGGCTTTAATATTGTTTTTTTTTTTTTTTTTTTTTTTAAATTAAGACGTTCGGTTGTTATTAGTCGTTATTATAACTCTTTAACGTACTGATAATTTCCTTGCACAAAGTTGCAAAGGATCTTAGAGACTGTTCATTTGGAATCAGCTCGAGCAAGCTAAAGGGTGAGACATTTAGGTAAGTACATAGCTGGGTATGTAGGAGTCTCGGCCGGGAATATCTCGGACACTCGCGTAGGAGATGGTCCAGAGATTGAACGACATTGGTGTCGCATTTGCATCTATCGGTTTCGGATATCTTGAACCGGTGCAAGTATTGGAGGTGATATCCGTGACCAGTGAGTACCTGTGTCATATGAAAGGAGTAATCGAGTTTGCTAAATAATTCTGCGATGTGGTCCAGATTAGAGAGCCACATGCGTGTGTAGGAGCCAGTGAGCGAGGTAATGTACCTTGAATTATGTGTGTCCCGATGAAGTGCTTTGGTTTTAGCCTTGACAAAGCTAAATTGGGAACAATTGGAAGTCTGGCGCCTTGCGAGCTGCAGCGGCTTGCTTGGCGCAAGAATCTGCCTCTTCGTTTCCAATGAAGCCGACGTGTGCCTTTATCCAAGCGAACTTTATGGTTCCTGCATGGTTGTGAATATGGTGGAGGGTTTTAACAGCAATACTGTTAGTGGTATTACGGTTTCCCAGCTCTTGCAAAGCGGACCGGCAATCTGAGAGAATGGTGGCTTGGCATATATTGTTGATGTTTGTATTGATGTAAGGTATCGATTTTTCATAGAATTTTAAGTGAACGCTATTTTGAAAAAAAAACAAAATGGCGTACCACAAGGAAAGCCAGCCTCCATACAAAAATCTTCAAACCCCTTTCCTCAAAAAATTTATACTTTCAACTTCAAAGACTTATCACGTAAAGAACAATGCCCATGAGCCCTACAACTTTTGGCCAACTGTGGACAGTAAAATAAATAAAAACTGAATTTTGCAATAAATAACTTTTTAATTAATTAAATTTTTGGTATTTACTAGAAGTCCACCAGCTCTTTTATTATTTTTATGAATTAAATAAATTGTGCAATGAATATTATCATTTCCGCAGCACAAAATGACGTATATGTACGGTCAACAGCACATCACGGTTAAAACTTGCAGTTCGATAATAGTACTTATGCCCCTGACATAAATAAGAGTGGTACAAAGTTCAAAGTGTTACGTCTGACGAGCTCTTGACTGTACTATTCTTTTCGTTGAGTGACTGATATTGTCAGTCAATCGTCATCATTCGCTTTTGATTTCCTCCATAGACCACCGTAGACAGAGAAAACTATTTCTACCACAGAACAAAGAAAATTTTCTCTCTGATTTCTACAGTTATTTTTCTGAGATTTCTACGTATTTTGACAACTTTCGAATGACACTTCATGATGAAGATTGACTGTCATAATGTCAATGACAAAAATAATTGCCAGCTTTGCATTTTGAATAAATGAAATGTAATACCGATTATCGATATAGATCGCGATATTAATAATTAAAAGGAATAATTTTTATTACAGTTTTAGAAAAAGCTTTAATAACGTACGTACAATAAAATAAACGGTATTTAGAGACCCAGTTAAGTATTAATTCCATATTTATTGGTTTTCATACGTACACTGTTGTCGTATTTTTAAAATGCGGACAGAAAAAAAGTTATTAAAGCAATATTTTAGTCTTATTTCCTTTTTTAAATGTAACACAAACTTTGTTAATACATTTTTTGCTGGTCAGCTAATTAAAGACAGTGCGTATTTCATGTTCGTTCAAGCTTTCGTACGTTATTTTTGTAAAAAATAAGTAATTACATTAATAAAATGTAACAATGATTAATGCAGAGTTGCTTTATAATTATAAAGAGTAAAAAAAAGTTCAATCGTATACAGGATTGACTCGATTACGAAATCGATTGTAATGTAGATACTGACAACATTTTGTAAGGCGGAAGTGATTTATTAATTACACAATTTATTTAATTCATAAAAATAATTAAAGATCTGGCGGACTTCTATTAACTATCAAAAATCAAATTAATTTAAAAGTAATTTATTGCAAAATTCAGATTTTATTTATTTTACTGTCTACGGGTTGGCCAAAAATGGGCATTGTTCTTTCTGATTTCTGCAAAATTACTAAAATTCGGGCTTAAATTACATGTATCTTTATCAACGTGTTTACTATCTTAATAAACTTGCAATAAACAAATCGAGTACGGTACCTACTAAAAAATATACATCTTAATTAACTAGTACAAATTGATCTCGTGTACTTAATGACGATTTACTCAATCTCAACACTTGCGCAAGTTAATAAAATTAACACTAACAAGACTAATGAAAGTCTCATTAAAACATTATGGAAACATGCCCGTCCATCGAGTAACGGAAAACTTTATTGTAAAAAATGCTAACAAGGTTGAACAAAACACGATCGTCACTCGAAAATACGCAACGGCTGTGAAGAAATTCACGAGTCAATTGGTGTTGAAACACTCATGTATGGGAAACCAAGCATGAACACTGAGCACCTCGGAATTTCGTACGTACTTGTACTTCTATAGAAAACTGTGTAATAACCTGTGTAAAAAGAACTATTGTGAACTAAAAGGTAGGAGGTGTGTAATGTAAACCCGATAAACTGTGAAGTCGCGACCTACCTACTTAAAGCTAATTATTAAGAAGTAACGAGATAAACTTTGAACTTAGGTAAGCGCGTAGTGTACGATAGGATAGTTTGTTAGCCGAGTGTATTGTTTAGGTTTCACTTATATTGCAAGATTGTTAAATATGACAATAAATTTCCGTTTTCCGTTTCCTTTTTATAAGAATACGTTTCGTATTTAAAATTTATAAATCTGTTTGACAGTACTTCACCCTTTACTTTCTTAATGTTTAAAAGTTTGTTTCATTTGAAATCGCTGATAAACTTTGTTAATGTTTAATAGTTTGCATTTTTTCATGATCAGAATGGTACTTCCGAAATAACAGTCAAAAAATAAACGCTACGGAACTAAGAAAGCAAATCAGATTGCGTAATCACCTTTTCTCGATGCTTTTTACTCCTAACCCATTCCGTGCTGGTCGCAGTCATTCGTGCGGCTCGTCGTGTTTGCATTGCTATCTCGATCGAGTCCAATATTTATTGCTAAGCAAGAATCTTTCTGTCCGGGCATGCGTGAATGATTCACGGCCCGGACGGGTGCAGTGAGTCGGCAAAGCGTGGGTTGCGCCATA
The DNA here is from genome assembly GCA_949319885.1 of Mecyna flavalis. NCBI lineage: Eukaryota > Metazoa > Arthropoda > Insecta > Lepidoptera > Crambidae > Mecyna > Mecyna flavalis. Next base: position 9,808,653 of record OX439427.1, on the reverse strand, counting down.
TAAGCGCGGTCGATTTTATAGGGCTGGCATTATCGAATCTTAAGTGATAGATGACCTTTTGGCGCTGAGCAGAATTAGACAGTAGGACACCTTCGAGCCTTATGTCTGATACTAGCTACCAGTGACATGTTAAAGCAGCTCTCCCCTTTGCAGACGTAGATACCGTATATTTTGTTCGACGAGCCATTAGGTGTAATGGTCGAGAAGTCGGCTATTACACCAGAGATCGCGGGTTCAATCCCCGCACAGTACAAACATTTGTTTGCATGAACATGACTGTTTGTATCGGTCTGGGTGTTTCTATGTATAATATGTATGTATTTACAAAAAAAGTACATAAGTAATGTTTATTCGTTTTCTGGCACCCATAGTACAAGCTTATGCTTAGTTTGGGGCTAGATGGCTGTGTGAATAATGTCCAGAGATATTTATTTATTTGTCCACTCTTTACATGCAATGTTACAACAAAAAGTGAATTAACTGTTTAATCACATGATATAAAGAATGATCTTTACAATGATGACTGACTAAAACATATTATTAGCAACATAAATAATGTAGCCAAAATTAATATCAACGAGTAATGTAGAATATAAAACAGTTGTTTATACTTTCCCTATTGTACCTAATGAGGATGATCATCTGTTGATATGCGTAGGACAATGTAAATTGCATATCATTGAAGAATATTAATGTGGTGAAAATTAACTCTAAGAAACACTAAAAGGTGATGAAAAGTATTATACTAGTAACCAATTTCTCAGCACTTTCGCTGGTCAACACTAGGATACTAGGACTGCTATAAATTATTGTGATCTTAATTAATAATATATTTAATTCTTCTGAACGTGTGTTTGTGTAAACGATTTGGTCGAAATTTATAAAACTTTTAATGGATACTGATATGGTAGGTGACAGTGAATGGATGGATCTACTTCGCCAGGTCAGCTAGTAATTATACAAATGACTCAATTTCTTCCAAACATAAATATGAAATTCTTTTAATAATTATTTCTGTGCCACATAAAAAATATTTATATGATAATATCACACTAATTAGCCTCTGAACTGGGATTTGATGAGACATATTAATTTCAACCGGTATATACAGGGTGTTCGGAAGAACGTTGAACATACGATAATGGGGGGTAGTTGGGGTGGTCTGTTAACTAACTAGCTCAAAATATTTCACCTAGGTCTCAAGATTTTTTTTTAATTATTTTTTTTATAAATTTCTATAATTTTTCGGTTTTGTACCTTTAAACCCGTCTAACTTTTTTTTTAATGACCAGATACAACTAATTTTTTCATTATTGGAATCTTAGTGATTGGTAGGTCCCTTTAAATAAAAAGTTGTAAATTGCACATTGCTAGAAACAAAGTTATGGGCCCTCAAACATAAAATAAGAGTTGAAACAAATTTTGAATCTCAACTTCGCGTAGCATTTAAAAAATAAATAAAAGGGATGGATGACTTCTGATTTGTTAAAAACATCTCCAAAGTGTGAGCTTTCTAACGATATGTCGTTTGTTTTGATATCTTTTTTGTAACCAAAATTATTCGATGTTTTTTACCCAGGCGGACCATTTCGACGAAAATCTACTTATGTGAAAACTTAAATGTTTTGCGAAATTAGTCAATGCTAAGGTCAAAATAACAAATTAGTGGGATAGTGACATAAAGAATGTAGATTTTTTCTCACTCTTGAACACATAAAGGCTATCTTTTCTCTCTTTCACTCTGTGTGGAATGCGCGGCAAGTGACGCTTCCCAAGAAGGTAATAATACTAATGTTTCACTCTAGTACACTTACATCGTATCTTTCCCCTCTTTCGCTTTCGGAACAGGCGACTCAGTGTAAGTGTCAGAACTCTTAGTCGAGACTTAACTGTCCAAGAAGGTAATAATAATAATGTTTCACTCTTGTACACTTACATCGTATCTTCCCTCTCTTTCGCTTTCGGAACAGGCGACTCAGTGTAAGTGTCAGAACTCTTAGTCGAGACCTAACTGTCTCTGCGATCATACGTGCCCTTTGTGCCTACTCTTGTTACAGTTATCTTCGTTCTTGATAAATTCTACGCGCTTCACGCGCATTGGAGTTAGCTCTTCCATATGCCATTAAAATGTCCGCATATTCCTCATTGGTAAATGAAGTCATTTTACCGATTAACAAACGTAACAGAAATAACAAAACTTTACAAAACAACTGATAACAATAATACAAAACGAAGATAACTGTAACAAGAGTAGGCACAAAGGGCACGTATGATCGCAGAGGCAGTAAAGTCCCGACTAAGAATTCTGTCCTCTTTGGTTCTGTCACTTACACTGAGTCGCCTGTTCCGAAAGCGAAAGAGAGGAAAGATACGATGTAAGTGTACTAGAGTGAAACATTATTATTATTACCATCTTGGGAAGTGTCACTCGCCGCGCATTCCACACAGAGTGAAAGAGAGAAAAGATAGCCGTTATTTGTGCAAGAGTGAGAAAAAATCTACCAGGTTTATGTCACTATCCCAGTAATTCGTTATTTTAACCTTTGCATTGATAAATTTCGAAAAACATTTAAGTTTTAACGTATGTAGATTTTCGTCGAAATGGTCCGCCTGGGTAGAAAACATCGAATAATTTTGGTTACAAAAAAGATATCAAAACAAACGACATATCGTTAGAAAGCTCACACTTTGGAGATGTTTTTAACAAATCAGAAGTCATTCATCCCTTTTATTTATTTTTTAAATGCTACGCGAAGTTGAGATTCAAAATTTGTTTCAACTCTTATTTTATGTTTGAGGGCCCATAACTTTGTTTCTAGCAATGTGCAATTTACAACTTTTTATTTAAAGGGACCTACCAATCACTAAGATTCCAATAATGAAAAAATTAGTTGGATCTGGTCATTAAAAAAAAAGTTCGACGGGTTTAAAGGTACAAAACCGAAAAATTATAGAAATTTATAAAAAAAATAATTAAAAAAAAATCTTGAGACCTAGGTGAAATCTTTTGAGCTAGTTAGTTAACAGACCACCCCAACTACCCCCCATTATCGTATGTTCAACGTTCTTCCGAACACCCTGTATAATAATAGAGCGTCTAAGTAAATATTTAAAAATATATAGGTAATTGTTTTATAAAGCGTGTTTTAAAACCAAAGATGTAAACAAAATCATCATCGTCAACCTATATAGGTACTTCGCACTGCTGAGACAAAGGCCTTATTTCAATTGTGAGATAAATAGAAACAAAATACAATTGACTAATGTATAGTATGGCATGCGGTGTCATCTAAGCCTGCTCATAACTTCACCCAGATTCAAGGGTACCCTTCAACAAGTTGTTTCGTCATATTGTACATTCGTACCTACTAGTCGTAAAATGCGTACTGAATCCGACAAATGTGCGTCATGTGGCACCCCTACCTTCTAGTGCGTACCGACATTCCGGCGCGGTCACATTCCGCGATCCCCGGCGTCACACGGACTATTTTGTTAAAATTTTGCACTATCTCCATAATTGCTATGTATAATGTGTATAATGACACTTTTGATTTTTTCATGTAATAATTGGACTATTATAATTATAGTTAATTTTTTTTAAGTGAGGGTTATGTAACACGTGTCAGGGACATTTTCCTCATCATATAAAGTGTTTTGTTCATTTAACACGCGTAATTTTAATCGGGTGTAAAGGGGAAACCGGGGGAGTTTAGTGGGTAGTGGACGCTTCAGTCTCGAGTCCCACACACGGCCGCGGGTCTAGCTAGCCTGCGGTTATGGTGCAAAAACGCATTCTCCTCCGAGAAAAAAAAAGGTGACAGTAATTCGTCACCACGTAATTTTTTGGTGATACTTAAGTATTTTAGTTTTTCATAGAGTGTAAGCTAATTCAATTATAATTTCTACTTATATTATAAATATGCAATAAACTTTGTTTGTCTGTTTGTCGGTTATTTCTAGTCGACCATAACATGCAACCAAAATTCTTAAGCTAGTTTCATAATTTGTTTTTAGATCTTAAAAACCTAATGGTAACATTTTGATATTTATAATCACATCCACAGAAATCTAAATAATATTTAGATTTCTGTGATCACATCTCACATCATTATTTATGTCTAGCTAATGTTTGAGACAACCTAAATTTAGTTATATGTATTAACATAATTTCTGCATTGCTAAACTGTATGACGTAATGTTTACGTAATCCATTAAATTATATTAATTATGTTGATATGATCATTAGCTTGACATTAGGGCTTTGTCGGTTCATCAAAAGTGAAAGCAATTAGACAGGTTAGAAAGTATTTGGTCACTATCTATTGATATTTGCATTAGAAATCTGTGAAACACCAGAGTTACTTTCTCACGCTAGCAGACGTCTTGGCGAATCTTTTGTCGAGCCTCAGGCGAAACGGGATTCAGTCACATGGAAGTAAATATATACACTTAGGCTTTTAAGTCATTAAGTGTACAATAGTAATGGGTGGATTTCAGTTATCTTAGGAAATAATTTGCGTTTGTTAGCTAACGCTTAATAAATAAATCCCTTGACATTTTTCACACAGCGCGAATTAGGTTCAAAGTACTAGCCTATTAATGTCCCACTAAAGAGCAAAGACCTCCATCATTGAAATCAAGGCATCGTCATAATTTTGGTATGGTAGCAATCACCACCGCCCATGGACTTCTGCAACACCATAGGGATCGCTGATGCGTTGCCGACCTATGGGGGCGTAGGCCTCCGGCACTTTCACAAACCAGACGAAGCACAATAGTCACTATTATTTCACGCTGGTGTTATGTGAGAGGGTGGTACTTCTCTGGATGAGCCGGGCTAGTCGTACTGTAAAACAGCATGGCTCTACCACTACAAGAACTAACTTATCTTAACTAAGTTATCTTACAAGAGGTCTCGTGGCTGGATAGATGAAGATTTTTTTTGTTTAACACCTGAAAACTACTGTACAGATTAAAAAGAAACTACAGCTATAGTTTACATGTTAGAATAAGCAGAAGCTAGTCCTTGTATAGTTTTCTACGTGTACCATGTACGTGAAGTAGCGAACATGCCCAATTATAGCAAAAAAATACTACAAAATAGCGGTAGTAATAATTTATATCTAACACGCCTTCTAATAATATATTCTACGCCTATCAGATAATCTTTACTAATAAGACCCTAGAAAAAATATTCTCACGGCTTAACTACCTGATCTGATAAATAAGTTAGTTGCAATTAGTTTCATCTAATATGTTAAGCAAATAGTCGGAACTTATAAAAGATTTTTATAACTGTGCGAAAGAAATTAACTGCTCCGTTCACTGATCAGAGTCTGAATAAGTCACTAATGAGACATTCATCTAATGCTAAAGTAGTTATCTAGAATTAATTTGAATGTTAAAAAAAAAATCCATTTAAAGCCAGAAGCTGAACTGGGCAAAGTACCACCAAGTCTTATTGTATTTTTTAGGAAATATTTTAGGGGGCAAACGAATTAGAATTAAATTAGATTGAACACCTGCCACCAGTCTCCTGCCTACTGCAAAGCAAAGATATAAATTCGCTAAAATTCTTTTATTAATTGCTTTAATTATGGTATTACTTTTAATTTAAGACTTTTTCTCTATATATAGGTTGACTGAAAGAGATCGCTATTAGCGATAAGTCCGCATATATTGTACCACTCAATTATGATCTTGTTTATTTGTCTTGTTAATTTTGTGCAATATCTAGGTATCTATCCATCTTGAACCGGCAGTCTAGTATAATTTAATGTGCCTACGCAAGAATGGAATTATAGAAAAAATCTGACACTTAATCAATAATTCATAGTTAAAGATGTTTCATTATCTCAAAAGAATTACAAATTCATTTTCTGAGTAATTACAACTAATCAATTATAATCACAATTATTAAGTTTTTATACTCTTAGCATGCCCCTTTCCAAATTCTTAGACGCTATTAATTGCACAGATCTATTTAAGTGATAAATGTCGTGCTAATGCGTCTCACAGACGTTGCATGCTGCACGCGATGCAGAAACTGGTTTAGGAAATGTAAGAGAATTTAGATCACTTACAGAATTTAACTGATACTTCGGATATAAGACATTCTTTTAGGAAAAAACAGTTTTATCTTACTTTTAGATCACGTTGGACTGTTTTTTATTGTCTTTCAAATAAGTTAATGACTAATTTTCTGCCCACGGTTTCGCTCGTGTGCTATTCAGTTACACGCAATATATTTTTAAGGCAAGATTTAAATACCCGGGGATGGGCTGGTCAATAGCCACAAGGCTGGCCCCGGCTCGTCCCGATCGGGTGTGAAGGAAAAACCGGAGGAGTTTAGTGCGTAGTGGGACTTAGTCTCGAGGCCTACACATGGCAGCAGGCGTCCCCAGCCTGCGGTTATGGCGCGTAAATCATAGTCGAAGCGGACCCTGAGCTACATACTGGATGAAATCATTAATACGCTGAGATGATGATGATGACTCTAAGATTTCAGCCCATAGCTTCTCTTAATATCGGACAACATTCTAGTGCTGATGATATAAACTGCACAGATTATTATTATAGATACCATTTGTAAAAAGTTTTTGGCTTTCAAACTTCCAGAGCTACTGTTTTTAGTTTAAGACTGAATTTAAAATAAATTTCAGTTCTGTATATAAAAATCAACAGATAATGTTTTAAACTTGATTATCAGATCATATTAGAATACAAACGTCGACACGAAACGCGACATATTCCTTCCTTTGCAAGGTAACGGAAAATTCATCTACATTTATATCGTAAGCCCCATGCAGTCGGAAGACTGGCGCGTGTGTAAACTATTCTCAAGGATTTCAAAGCTTCTGATCTTTTTAAATTTTATTTCAACATCTTTTATGCAGGCGGGGACACTCACGCCTCGGAGAGTCAAAACATGCCCGCTTTGCTCTCGAGCTAAAAAGACAAGTGAACATCAAAGGCGAGGCGTGACCGTCGTATGATTTATGTGAGTGAATTCGCAACTTGAAAACCGTACACTAGGATATTATAAATAAATATAAGGTTCCTCTTACATCTGATATTGATCTGATCCAAAAATAAATAGCGTGGGCACTTATAAAACTACCATCGAAGTAAATATATAAAATAATATCTTCTTTTACGAAAAAAAAAAACTCATCTCGTCATGTTAATATTAATCTAACCTATAAGTCTTTCAAAGACATAATTGTATACCTAAGAAAAATAAATAAAAAAGACGAGGTGACGTGCAATAAAATTCGAGTCACATCACTATCCCATGGATAAGAAGTCATCGGACGCTTCCAGTCACTAATAAATAGACCAGAATAGGTATCAGAATCACACTTAATCTTGTAGTAATGTTCGCGAAACCTAATATATATTTTTAGTACGCCTTCACGGAATATAAGCAACTGATTTGTATTCGCAAAATCATTCTTATAGGGTACCTTCCAATAAATACACGAAATTACATCACTGTGCCCACCCGCCCGTTTTTTACCTACTGCACAAGAGTTTATATTTACGGTGGGTTAACTTTATCCGAAAGACCCAAGATTGATGTCCTTGGGGGTTGCTTTTGTCACACAAACAAAGGCTCAGACACTTCTTAGGGGGCGGAAAGTGCCCCAACGAGCAATATGCCGTTGAATTTTTACTAACACTCTTTGTTTCCTGAATTTTCCTCTCAGCAATTTAGGGGTACTTTATAAATCCTTTTCAACTGATCTCTGATAAGTTTAATAAGTTTCTTTTAAGTCTGTAATTGCGAAGTTTTATTCTCTTTTGTCCCATTTGATTTTGAGAATTGGATTCGCTAAGGCGTGATTGGATGTTTTGTACATTTAGATTAATTTGATTGGTCCATCTTTAATTGGGTCTTAATACCAACTCCTACACGTGTTAAGTATACGACCAGGTTCAAAGTAGCTTTGTTCTTTTTCCACTCCAGTATTACCGAATGTTTATAATTTACGAGTATTTACTGTAATCAATTTGAAGCAAAGGTGAAAATAAATATAATAGTCCGATTAGGTACTGAACGTTACCCTCTCAAATATGTTCGCACTTTAGATAATGAGTCTTAAATATATATCTATCCAGAAGCAGTATGTATTCATACATACTATCTTAACTTTCCACTAAATTGAAAAGTTGCTTATTTGGAGAAAGCGTGAAATATTGTGACTTCGTGATCTTTTACGGTATTTATTTTAGCTATTTTACCGAATAATTTGTTTTCACTTCTATAAGTAGGTAATGTAAAAACTATATCGTAACTCTATCATAACCAATAATGTAATGTAAGCAATAACCCAATTTGTATGGTATTATGTATTTTATTTTATGCGTATGGAATACGCTTGAGTTGGAATAAAATAATTACTTACTTCGCTGGCTGAGCGATCCAAAGTGCCTCTAACCTCTTGCCATTTAGTTCGATATTATGTCAGTTTCTCCCATTCAAGCACATCAAGCGCCTTCAGGTCTTTGGCTGCTCCGTCCCTCCAGCGATATCTTGGACGACCCACCGGGCGCCGCCCGCGCGTCGGTTGCCCAAGATATGCTCTTTTGGCTCTTAACTATAAAATACTAGTGAGCATTAAATAGTAGAGAGTACGAATTAAAAACTGGTTAAGGAGCCGTAAATGAATAACTTGCGCCCCATTTCGCTCCGACTTACACAACGAGCTAGCCCATTTGGGGCGTACCATAGTGATATACGACTTTAAATTAATGGAATGCGAGAAAATCCAGAGGAAATTAAAAATAAGTCCACTGCAGTCTTCCGCAAATAAATGAGGTTCGCTCTCTAGTGGCGTTTATTGCCTTATCTCAAGGAGAATGATAGCATTATATCCCCGGGAAAAAACTTGTACCATGTCTTTGAACTTTGGCAAGAAACCTTGGAACACAGCCAATGTCATTGCACGAGGCCTCGTAAATGCAAAAACGTAAAATGAATTTTAAAATTTTCTTTTTATGTGTATTTGTCACAATAAACTATTTATCGATGGATAAGATCTCAAGTTAGGTACTTTAAAATCGGAAATGATATTTTTACTTTCATTCTACATACGTAAAACGTAAAGTTATTAACGCAAAAAAATACGAGAAATTTAATTTTATTCTATTTCAGAGGTTAATTTATCAAATAGTATGTATGGTATGCAGTAATATACTACGGAAATCACCATTAGTATTCAGTAAAGACAATTTTTATTACGGAAATCAGAATTCACAAAGTTAAGTAAGTATTGTTTACTTAACAAGGTGTATAATATTAAAGTTGTTTAGCATTTAAAATTAATATTACAGACTTTATATAGCCGATAGCTTGGAAAACGAGGATAAAAGCTTTTGATGAATTGTGAATTATGGACTAATCCACTAATTACACTACAGGAAGATAAATTCATCAAATACAATATTTATGGTAGCATTTTGAATAATAGTTAATACGTTATTTCCTCCGAACGGAATAGATATTTAATCTAAAGTTAAGTAATAATTTTCAATCAACTCAATCCGGTGTTAAGTGGGAGCATTATTTTGATGTTCACTGACCTATCTATAGAAGGGTCTATCAATGTTGCGGAAACAATGAACAAAACCCTGGGAGATCCCAGAAACAGCCAGTTTGGAGGCAATAAAAGCAAACTTTTAGCATTGAGCTAAGTTAAATATTCTCGCAACTGTTAATCCGGCAAAGTTACGCCTAAAAACTCTAACGGCCTGCTTCAATGATAGAAACTCTTTTTGCCGTAGTTAGTTAACCATAGTATTATAATATTTACCAGATGGTAGGTTCCTGCACTGGGCCGCCTAGGTGGGTACCACCGCAGTGCCAGATATTTTCCCGTGAAATAGAAGTGTGTCAAGCACTTCTGTGTTTCGGGGAAAGGGCACTGAAGCTAGTGAAATTACTAGGTGATGATGTTAACATATTATTACATCAATAGAGCATTCATTAATGATATCTGGATTTTAAAGTAAGTTCAAAAAATGTTGTTTTCTTTAAAATTATTAACATCCAAAGAGTCTTATTTACTAGAAGCCATCCGATTGTATACTAACTAGGCCCTTATTCATTATATAAACAAGTTATCAGTAACATGGAGTATTATTCCATTTTAAAATAGCACCTGAATTATTAATATTAATTTAAAAGATATTCTGTTTCTACGACGTGCCTGCTCAATTCGTTACAAAACTTCACCAATTTATTAAGAAATTCGTCAAAATTATTTATTAAACTCGTTTGTTCAAACACCCATAGACCTTTGACTGGCTAGAGCTGATATTCAATTCACATTAATATCTTAAGATTCTTAAGTGATCATGATAATGTCTAAAGCGGTTAGCGAACAGTTTTAAATTAAAACAAAATTTATGCAGGAAGAACCAGACTGATACACTTAGTTTATTTATACATACGAGTAGGATTAGCCCAAACTAAAAATATCAACTGCTATATCATTCATACAAATGTACTCAAACTAATATAATAATACATGATTACTTTCTAATCGCATTGTAACTTTTAATAGCATTCATAATAGACTACTAGCAGTATCACTATACTCGTAGAAAGAGTCGCGAGCCGTCCTTACTCCACAAACATACAAATAGCCGCTTTGTATACCTATAATAATAATTACTGTTATTCATGGATCCAATTATTATTTAGTAAACAATACGTTGAACGTGTTGTTGTACTTGCCCACTCCAAACTTAATAATAACATTGCGGATTATCTCCCAGAGGATCGCAACTTTTTCTTTTTCGCGAAACCACAGCCTACTCTGGGGATTATTCGGTCTGTCTACACAGCAGGTAATAACGAAATAGCAGTTATTATGTAACCAGTCCATGTTATATTAATACCGACAAGAATTATTATTAATATTGTTGTTTCTTTCCGTACATTAAATTTCATACACTAATTATTATTTAGGCGGCCGTTTTAGTTAATTAACATGCGTTTTGAAATTTACGATTCCATTGTTCTTATATAAACGTGGTTACACCTTCAGTTAAATGAATATGTGTACAAATAAATAGTAACTATTCTAAATGTACATACATGTTCCTGCTTAAAATATTTACACGCTCGTTGAATTTAATAGCCTTTACTACATATTCGTTCATAAAACCTTAATTTACTCGTTAATATTATTTTGTATGTAATGTGTTTTATAAAAGCAATTTTGTAATTATCAGCCATTCATAACATTTGTACCACATTAAAATTAATAGCTATGCATAAATTATAGAATAATAAAGTTATTAAAAAAGCCTTCACAAAACAAGAGACAGTTACTTTTATTCATACTTGTTAACTGAAATTATCTAACGGTTTCTAACGTTTAACTAAAAAAGGCAAAACTGTTGAGTTTCTTGCGGCACTTCTTTCCTCAACAGGCCATTGACGTCGAAGTGCTGGTAAGAAAAAAAAGACTGACGTGCAAAAGTATTTTTTTAAAATCTATTTCTTTTTTTGTATATATTTTTAATGGTAATAACTAATTTAGAAAGACTGTTATGTTAAATAAATTTCACGAATATTATATTTCTTTGCAGAAGAAATTATTTCATTTCATTTCGTTAATTAATTTCACGACATTAAAAACTTGGAGATTTGATATTTTTGTGTACGTAAAAGTTATGAAACTTTAAGTTCATCTTTATCCAAGAACATGTTAAATCCCTAAAATTTTGCATAATGGAAACAGTATTTATTTTGTAGTAGGCGCAAAATTCAGGGTCAACTTAACTATCCAATGTCCTATATGTCTTAGTGACCTAGATACACGTCGGACCTTAGAGACTTACCCAACACTAGCCTATTGATTGAGAAATAGGTTTCTATACCAGCAACCGTCGTATTTATGCATGCGATTATAATTAATGATATTCAACTCACACGAGAGTCCTGCGGTTCTATTCACTCACTGAAAGTGGCTCACGTAACAAAGAACGGTAACCTGATACGTGACGAGAAATATGATGCATTAGCAGACTCATATTCCATTGCGGTAGACCCATTTGCCGACTAATTGGTTCTGGCGGGTCCGGAGTATTCGTGACTTTCTGATGTGAAAACACGGATACGCTCTGTTGCCTGACCGCACACAATTTTTCTACTTGTCACGGTGGAATTTTTGTCGGACTTTATGCATTGCAATGTTTATCATTACCACAGTTGCAACAGCTGGCGTACACTCTCCTAGATTTTGCGTAAACCGAATATGCTCTCATGGTCATGCACATTCGAGAAATCAAGTAATTAAGAAGTTTTACGCGCAACGGTGGATGTTTCCGCACGGTTGCAAGATTTGTCTGTTTCTAACTTTACTTGATTACAAAAAAAAAAGAATCATTTCCAATTAATACTACAGTTGAGTATAAGCACCCAGTTATGGTGTTAACATAACTATTTGCTTCTCTGATCTTCAAGATTTGTTCAAAGTGTACTTTGCTCTACATCAATATTGCAAAAGTGTAGCCAGATAATTATAATTACCGGAAGATCCACGAACTTTCAAGATCGGACCAATATGAATTTACTCTTATTATGAACTTATTCTTATGTGTGAACATTCCTTTAAGTTTCAGATGACGTAATTGTGACCTAATGTGTGACGTGTTAATCAAAATATATATCCTGTTTGTTTATTTACACCATTGTCTACGTTCATTATTAGGTAGTGACGTCATTATCGTTAATCAAATATGTAATACTAAAAACATTGTGATATAATAAATACTATTCGTGTCACTTAATACTACAATTGGACTTGAAAGAGATCAGGCAAAAGCTCAAAATCAAAGCAAGCTTTTTTCAAGGCACCGGGTTAGAACGTACACAACCTGCGTTTTTTTTTATTGCAATGTGTAAACAAGACGAGCAGATCGTTCACAGGCAGTTACTGTCCGGCACCGCCCTGCGCCCGCTACACCGAGACGACAGTTATTAGGTCTCATATGCCCAGTAATTTCACTAGCTTCAGTGCCCTTTCTCCGAAACAAAAAAGTGACACACTTCTATTTCTCGGGAAAATATCTGGCACTGAGGTGGTACCCACCTAGACGGTCCAGTACGGAACCTACCACCTGGTAAACTGGTTACGGTGTATCAACACATTTTCCAACGCAAAAAAAGCGACAGGAGAATATAGAAACGTAATTAAAGAAATAAGAACACAACCACGTCGGCTATTTGACCGTGAGTGATGACGTAAGCAAACCAGCTGCTCCGCCTGTTCTTCCCACTTACTAAGTTATGTCTCGCACGAATGTTTGCTTTCGTAATTTTGCTCTGTATATTGTCTTAGCGAGGTCGCCTATACACGATGAAGTGAACTGCGGATTGTAAAGCTAACACTGGTCTGGTTCAAGTTTCCAAGCCTCATCACTTCTTGAGCCCTTGCCGTTTCCATTTGTGTGAACCCATCAGTGATTTTTTACTATTTACTTTGTAAGCATAGATAAGACTGTGTAAATCATGTCTGTGTATTAGTGTGGGAGCCAGTACACTTGAAATCTAAGGCTCGAAGATCAGATGAGCCTACAGTCTGGCAGCACATTAAGCGACGCTTACTGGTGAAGTGCCCCTCAATGAAATAGGCCGTAGTGGTCGCTTACCATCAGGTGGGCTGCGTTTTTGTCTGCCAACTGATGTGGTATATAAACAATCGTGTTTCGACCGGTAATACATTTTCTAACTGCTTTTTTCAATCAAGATCTAGAGAGTACTCTTAAAGGTTCATGCGGGATTTGGTAAGTTTAGTTTTTTTTACATAACAGTGAATCCCGTCAAACTTCTGTAACATTTTACAGGGAAAAGTTCATGGCATTTTAGTTACGCCCCTGCGGCAAGTAGTATTACTAATAGAATACGATAGTTGTCTTTGCTAGCCCTGCAGACCAACAGAATCAATATCACATAGTCATTATGTCTGACAGCAGGTTCCCTCACGAGTTCTTCCGATATCATCGAGCTCGTGGTAAACACGCTAATAGAAAAATTCATGGGTACGAGAGGATACAAGGCAAGATTTACGCATACATGTGTGGATAAAGAATCACTCCACTACCACAGTTGTCAAGATTCAAGACTTGAAACCTACGTATTGAAAAACTTATTTTTAGCGTTGTAAGATCAAGGCTTGACTGGCAAAGTGTAAGTCAATTTGCTCCCTACGGAATACAACCGAAATAGGTTTACGATCAATACCTATATCACATGCGTTGTTTATCGCTTTTGGAAGAAGTCAAACAAGCTTTGTTTTTGGTCTAAATATATTTTAAGAAAGATTGCTGACTCAGATCTAAATATCCTTGAACATTATTTACACAGCGCCATATAGCCTCATTCTAAGCATCCTGAGGGCTGACCTGCGGGTATGAATGGGAAACCAGGGGAGTTTAGTGGGTAGTGGACGCTTTAGTCTCGAGTCCCACACACGGCCGCAGGTCTAGCTAGCCTGCGGTTTTGGTGCATAAACGCATTCTCCTCTGAACAATAAAAAGCTCCAAGATGCCAGGGACATTACTAATAAATACTTATTTTTGTACTTGTAGCTAGTACTTTTCCTTACATACATTACTCCTTGAGAAAAAGTCGCCAGTAAAGTGGATGAACTCTCGTAATGCCAATAAACCCCGTATAATGAAGATACCTTCTTGATACAGGTACGAAATCTATTTATAGTGAATAGTTTTATTTCTATTATCCCATGGCAACTAAGCATTATCCCAAAATAAAAGTGGCTTATGACCTTTAAGAGCTAGTATATCTTTCTACCGAAATCAAATCGGTTTACGGGTAGTGGTAGTAACTATTTAATAATCTGTGGTAGTTGCGTAGGCGTGACAGGGTGACAGGCTTTTTGTAAATTTAAAAAATAGAAGCCAACTAAACTCCCACCTATTCATAAAATTGTGAAAATTTTATAGTTAACTAGCCTTCCGCCCGCCGTTTCACGGTAAAAAAAAAAGTACCCTATGGCACTCGGGGATAATGTAGCTTTCCAACAGTGAAAGAATTTTTCAAGTCGGTTCGGTAGTTTTAATAAACAAACAAACAATCAAATCTTTCCTCTTTATTATATTAGTATAGAAGTATAGATGATAAAATCTGGCATAAAAAAACTTACGTACTTAGAAATTATTATACGTGTTAATGCTCTAAAACTTGTGGTTATATCTCAGTAAAGTAAGGGAACTTAAGTAAGGCTTTGCATTTGAGAGGCGCTGACATAAAAAGTTCTCAAAGCGAAACGAGTTAGCAAAAGCAATGTTAGGAGAAAACTGTTGACATCACCTTTTTGCGTGAAAGGAACACCAAATACAGCACTTGAAGCAAGTATTACAACGTACATACGTGTTGCTGAATATGAACTTAGTTCAATACATGTCATGACAAAAATTGCAAATGATTTTAAAGGAGTACGTAAATAATGTCGCTGGGATATTTTAATTGTAAATGTTTATTGAAAATAAAAACATACAATCCGATTTTTGAACCTTCTTCTTTTTGAAGTCAGTTTAAAATACTCAGTTTGTTAATTACAAGTAGGCATTTGTGAATACACACAAATGTTTTAATTTTGTTTAAATGGAACCAGTATTCTCTGGGGCAGCTTACACCAAGCCTTATCAGTAAAAAAAATGTCAAACAAGCATCCTGAACTAAAGCTCATGTAATGGAAATATTTCAAGAGATTGGTTCCATGTAACAAAATGCCTGAAATGATAGCCTACGAATTGATACACTTTCCTAAGACCACAGAGAGTCAAATAAATGTTGGTATCTCCCTTAGCTCGTATGAATCGAACAGTTCCGATTTACGTTAGCAACATTATCCACTAAATTGGAAATTTATACTGCTATAAAAATGATATAGACCCCCCACTAAATTTTATGTATGAAGTGTTGGGATTTTAAAGGCAATTCGTTCTGATTATTAGCTTACGATAAATTCATTTTATATTTTTAGTTTCTTTATGCCTAATGCTCTCCATAAATGCGCCACCGCTGGTTTGGCTTATGATGCAATCGGTATTTCCGCCTTCAGAGTAAAATCATTTTTTTTATTTAAAATAATAACTTTGAGTCCCTTTTCTCCTTAAATAACTTATCTAATATAATCAGAACTCTAATTAATTTGTTATAGATAACTATTAGTATTTTTGCGATGCATTAATTTCAAAGGCATACAATTTGAGTAAACATGATGTCTATAGAAGATAGAGTTGTCAAGTCCCCGAGGAACTAATAACGAGGCAGTCAGTTCCGCGATAACTTCAAAATCGAGTTCAAAGTTGCGGAAAAGGCGACTAAGAAACACAAGAAGAGTAAATGAAACGCAAAACTAATTCCAACCAAAAATCATGTTGATATTTTATATTGGTACAAAGTATGTACAGAGACCTATGTTTTAAAAGTACTAGGGTTATTTCATTTTGTAATCACATATTTTGTTCTCCACACATTTAAAACAAAAGATGTGTTAAGTACATAATACTTGTGTCTTGTCACTTTTCACTGATTAGTAGAACGAAACATATCACGTTTTAGGTAAAAATAATTTCTAGAAGATGTCACGACTCAATTTTCTATGGAGAATAAAGTTTCATATGAGGTCTATTATTTTATTTTCAAATCCCAGTACAGTTTTACTTGCTTTCCGAACCACGCAGGTGTAAACTTAAAGATGCTGAATTCTGACAGATTTTCGAACATGAACGTTGACATAGCCATTATAATTCACAGCACCTTCAAGCCAGTCAAAGATTATAACGTTTAGCTAAAAGAAATTTCTCAAAGTCCTTCACAGGCTAACTTCTTAATTTCTAAAGGACGTTTAAAACCTCGTCACGCGCGGGATCACCGCATTGTTTTCCGAGGACGCGTCACTGCTCGCCGTACAAGGCACGTGTCGGAGTTACAATGATAACGGGACCCTTGTGTTCAATTAAAACTTCGTTGTACTTTTTAACAAGCCATTATATGTATGAAAAAGTGGAAGCTGGCCCACTGCTGAGTAGCTAGCGGTCTGGACACAACTCCAATCTCTGGTATTTTGTAAATTAGACTTTAATATCTACTGTCAGGGAGCAGTAAGAAGTTGTTTTGGAAACTGCAACTTTGTGAGTATGCTAAGTTCAACCCTTAGTTAGTATATTGCTACACCAGTTTGAAAAATAATTATGGCAAATCACATGTTTCTCATAAATAAATCTTATTAATTTAATTCAATGAAACCACCAGACGTCAAAATATTTACTACGATACATCTACGCAGCCACAAAGTGCTAATTAAGTTGTTTGATGTTGACAAACAACACGCTAATTAATTTAAGAAAATTCTCTCAATGTAATTGCTTACATCTTCTACATCGATAGGTAGGCAAATGTCAAAGGTAACTTGTGATTTAGTGAGCAAAAAGTTAATTCTACAATTACCTATCAATCAATGGTGGGCGTGGGAACTTGTTGGTTCAATGTGATTGCACTTGCATAGACAAAATTCCATGATCTTTCGACACGACATGAGTGTTACGTAGCTACTTCATTTGGAGTCACGGCCCATTTTTTATAAACGTTAACCAATATGACCTTCCGAATTCAGCATATAGTTTTATTATTGTTATTTCAGTTGGCGTACAGGCAGTCCATAATAAAATGATTGCCACTGTGGCCTATTCACTTGAGAAACATTTAACCATGGATTGTAACACCAGGCTTTGAGCTATTATTGCTGGAATGCGAGTACTGTCAGATATTTATAATTGTTTCACAAAAGAGATCAACCATAATACTGTTAAGATAAGTTAACTGTATAATTTGGAAATAAAATTACAAAATCTTATTTCTTACAAACTAACAACTATCCGTAGTGATTATGCTAAAGGCATTTAAATTCAGAACATCACCTACCTCCATCTCCAAAACTTGTCCAGGCATGTTACGGTATGCAAAACAAAATTAGCAAGCTTACGAATCTGCAAGCGACATGTGTACGGTCAACAAATCCGTGCCGGTAGCGGCTGGGTGTGGTTTACATGTACACCATACATCACAAAAACAAGTGGCTTAAACATGCTTAAATAAACATGCATATATTAGGAAAGTCCGCTTCGATGGCGTCTTTGGTACTGGCTTGCTCTATGAGCCAGGGAGAGTGAGTCCGAATTCATGTACGTCATGATACACAGGTATTATGAATTTTAGTAAAATTTGTGGTTTCTACTACATAGTTATTTTGAGACCCAGAACAGTGTATGATTTTATTTGGGTATTTGCTCAAAACTCAAAAATCGCTGGTTTAGCGAGGCAAACGGCATCTTCATCGCTAGTAAAAAAAAGTTTCAATTTTTTTTATTTATAATCATGAACACTGAATCTGATAAGTGTCTTGCGGTAATTGAGTCATAGCCACATTTTTTCTTATCTTTTTTTATTTCCCATCCGTTTCTACGCCGATCTCTTAAACGTAAATAAACCAATTTCAAATCCACACGCGTAGGTGTAGTTTCGCAACTGCCGAAAGGCAGGACGATCACTGACAGCCGGATATTGGCAAGTGGCCTCGGCTGTTTCCAATGACTCATCTCCCGGAGACCCACCGAATTCTGCCCACAATATCTATTGATCATCAATGCCGTCTCAGTGCTTAGCGACCTCAAGACGCACTGTTAATAATTCTATTATGAGTCACAATTTACACCGAACGTGTTTTACTGGTAGTTTAAAGTATGACGGTATAGCTTAAAACAGTATCCTATAAATCTAAATTTCATTTGTTAACTCGTTGGTCCAACCAGTGTAGCCGAGATAACCATGATCTCAGGAGTCCAATTATAGGGTCTGAAAAAAATGTTTTGTAGCAGATTTATCGAGTTTTAATAATGATGTCCGAAAGTAAGAGAATAATAGGCTAATACTCTGATGAAAAATTTAAATTGAGTCTTTTCTGTTTTCCAAGCGCTTTCACCCAACCCAGCCACAGTACGCTTGCACCATGATCGGAGATTTAATTACTTACTTGTTACTTTTTAACCAATGTTGTGTACACCTATTACTATATGTATAAGATCTTTATTTTTAAAACGATAGTGCTAATGTATTATATGTATGTATGTATACTGTTGGTGTAACTTTTTTTAAAAATAGATTTGGCAAGTCCATTGGAGTGACTACCCTTTGATATCCGTAACCCTTAACCACTCAATCCCGAACCGGCACTCGGGTGCCGCGTAACAATAGATTTTCTATTGTGTCTGGTAATCCGGGGCTCGAAAGATTAAGGGAGGTACCAGAACAATTGGATCATGGCTACACAAACACAACTACTAATGTTATTTAACTGTGCAGGTTCCCACACGATATTTTCCATCACGACGAGCGTGGTAAAAATAAGCACTTAAGAAAAATCCAAAAACTCACACATAAGATGTGAAGAAGCCATTTGGCTAATATTGTATTTCTCAAAGTGAAATTAATTACCTAAGTGTATTTTTGTAAATATCTATAAAATAACGGATTTAATATTATACTCGCAAACATAATACGAAGTTGCCGCCACAGCTACGAGTATCTTTTAATAGATTTACTGGGAGCCTAATCGAATTTTAAAATGATATCAAAAGCTAAGTAACCTTTAGCAAGATTTCATAAAGCACTTATGGATAGATGAATTTGCGAAAACGGGCAGCACCAAAGATTAAGAGTTTGCAAAGCAATCTAGGCCTGAGATATTCTTGTACTAGATTTAATAAGTGGTTCATAAATTTGATGTGGGAGAGAGAATGAGTCGAGCATGTTATATTTTATGGACATTAATAGATTTCTCTTCATAAAAGTTGAAGCACCTACTTAGAAATATTATAATCTATTTTTAAAGGAAGTTTCGTTTAAATATTTTGTTAATTTATTTCAGTACGGAAGACCAGGATTGTGGCATCTCTTGTTATACCGGCGTATACTGCCGAGTGTCTTTTCATTTACTTAAATTGTAAGGTTTTGTGACTATGAGAATTGTCGTTTCATAAGCAATTTCTTCTTTTTTTTCTTTATTAATGTCAACTGCATAATTATCATGTCATTGAAGATGGTATGGTTTTGGTAGAGTCACTCTGTAATTGACGATTCATAAATACTTGATACAAGTTTACATGAATAAAGAATATTTTGATTTGATTTTGATGCTTTTTATATATACGTAAAAAAGGTATACAAAACAACTACATGCAAGTACATTGAAAGGAGAAGACCGATGCCCATACAATCTTGGGCCTGGCGATACAGGGCTGTAACTTGGCCTATATTTTGTTCATTTAAAAACTTCCTACGAGGCCAATTTTCACTGCGAATTTCAATGGCCAAGTCAGTAAAATAATCTACTGAAAATATTAGAGGTTATGTAACCCATGTTCATTTTTAGTAAAAAAAGTGCTAGTTTTTGAACTTTTATTAACTCCCGACACAAAAAGAGGAAAAAATATAGTGCCCTGTATGTTTGCCTGTGGCAACGACGCCGATTTTCATGCGTTTTGATTTATTACATTCTTAGGTCTTTTGTTAGGTAGCAAGGCAGACTGCCTTGCTACCTAACAAAAGACGAGTATGCATTACCACCAACATTAAACTATGACTATGAATAATTGACAACATACCTATTATGCATACCTACCTCACATGTTAATAATGCAAAGGATCTGAATATTATTCTTAAATAAATGGGTATAAAAAAACATAAAGTTTTAATTTTATTTTATTCTTTATCATCAGTACAAAATATTAATATATTAGGTATCCAAAAACTGGGCAGGTATGTTGTATTTTCTTGGTGTCGGGCCCATCCTTCTTCTTCCAATGCGTCTTCGTATTATGTTGTGCTGAAACGACCCGTTGTTATTCCACGATACAATTCCACAGCACAAGCACATGTTTATACCCATAAATCACGCTGTAGTCGTCAATAGGCATCAGGTTATCCGATGTTCACTCAAAGGTATTCATGGGTTGCAGAAAACGATGTCCAAGGATTTTTTAATAAATATAATTGATCGGTTTCAGAGTGCGTAAGTAAGCAGAGGTCTTTCAAAAATTAGGAGCAATACAAAGGAATACATTTACTAACGCATGAGTACCTACGAAAAACGAAATAAAATCAAAATCCAAAATAACTGATTAAATATAGCTGACAGCTGACACAGACATTACTGACATTGACAATACAGACAATAAATAGTGCCGTATATATCCGATTAAAAACACAACTGGTATAAATCGATTTTCGACTCGCTTTTTTGTAACAACGTTTAAAGAAGTAAAACTCATTTGCAAATGTCCAATCATATTTATCAAGTAACTGTTTTAACTTATATGAAAAAAAATATTCAGTATTATGCCAAAAAAAGCCACCGTATAAAATATATTTAAGTACATATCGATTAAGATTAAATCGATTAAAACTGTCTCACTCGTTTTTTTTTTATTGTTATCAGAGCATTTAGAAAGATAGTCGAAAATAAGTCTAATGAAATTCGTGTTTATAAAGCAAGTTGAATATAATGAAATCATAAAAATCCATTTTTTTTTGCTGTTGGTCATTGAAATTGATGGTAAAACGCAAATAGGCTTATCTAAAAAAAAATATAGATTTTTTTAGTATATGTTTCATGTCTGTATAGTTGGGCCCAAAATCGGTCTTCTCCTTTCTCATTTCATATAGGTACATCCTATAACAAAAGTAATGTCGCCAATATCAGTGTAAGCAGTAACCCATCTTGCAAAATATGTTTTTTCTAAACTTCTCGCAAACATAATATCGCAAACGCAACTTTAGTTTTTCACACTCCTAAACTCTGGTAAAATATTTGTATCACAAAATGAATGTAGTAATCGTAAGTGACAAAATAAAGAACGGCCTGTTTGTGCAAAACTGTTTTTGTAAGAGCATGCTCGTGCCTTATGTCGCAATCGACTTTACTCTTGGAGCTTATTTAGAAAGAGGTGGATCGTGGAGCGTAGCGAGTTTGGTGTTTTTTTTTTCACGGCGAAACTTTCAAACCATTACTTGATGTTATGTATTCGTCTTAAGAACATTCTCTCCTGACTAAACCTTACGCATAAGGATATTTAGGGTTTTCTGTAATGCTTTAGTTACATGTTCCATACTTTGAAATCTTATTTTAGCGGAATACTTAGCAACGGATGTGGTCACCCAATTTTGTTTAAGTATATCACTTTTGTAAAGAGATTAACAACTACTGCACATACCAATATTAGTACTATTGTGTGACAATAAATTATTTATAAATGACATCAACAAGCAAAATGTCTAATACATGCATATTAAATCTAAGTAAAATAAAATAATAGTGCAAAGCTTTTACACTTAACACTTATCCACATGCATCTCTTTTATTGAGATCTATATCCATTTTCCTGTACCAAATTTTATCAGAATCGGTTTAGTACATAGTTAAGGCGTGAAAGAGGTATAGAGGTACTTTCATATTTATAAGATTACTAGCGGCCGCCTCCGCGTTTTCAACCGCGCGTAAGTTCTTTTGTCATTTATCCCCCCTTTCCCCCCACATTTCCGGGATCAAAAGTACCTACCCTATGTCACCTGGGGATAGTGCAGCTTTCTAACAGTGAAAGAATTTTTCAGATCGGTTCAATACTTTCGGAGCCTATTCAATACAAACAATCAAATAGGTATTTCCTCTTTAAAATATTAGTAGCGATAACATTAGCGTTTGTAATCGCCTTATAACAAATAAGATATAATGTCTAACTGCAGTCTGACGAATCCGGATCTAGACTGCACTGTACATTATGAGAATTTTATGTTATGCTTTGGTTACGTCATTTAGCATTCACGGACGGCTAACTTGAATAACATTAATTTATAATTGTGTAATAATGGACTGACGTTTGCGTCTAGGAAACTACTTTTTATACAATTAGAAAATTAACTATAGTGTTAATAGGCTGTAAGTTCGAATCCGATTAGTATCATGACTAAATTTAATTGTGTCTGGATATTTACATCTTTGTAAGAACTTGGTTTTTTGATTTGTATGGACTGGTCCGATTACGCATGGATAGTAGCGACCCTGCCCCATGAGCCAGTGTTTGAATCTTACCTGGGGCATTATGAAAAATTTTGTTTGCCCTGAGTCTGAATGTTTAGTTTATTTGTATTGAATTATAAATATTTGTTTCTGATACCCAAGGTCTAAGGCTACTTTGAGGTAAGATGTAATTTTTTAATAGATCCTACTTAGTATTTTTAAACTCATTTCTATGAGGCTCTCTTTGCTTAACAACATTTCCTTTATGTATAAAAACTAAGGACGATTTATAAAAAATGTTGACAGCAAAGATCAACCTTTTTGACGACAAGTCAAGAATTTTTATCCCTCTATAAAAAGCCTACGCGGAACTTAAGAAAATGTTAGTACGACAAGTTGATCCATAATTCATAACGTGTTCGAGTTAATAATCTGTTTGGCGAGATCGTGACGGCGATGACGAAATGCTGATGTTACTATAATGATTGGCTTGTACAAAAAAATCATCGGCCGACAAAGAGAAATATAGAAATTTCTGACAGTTGATTAAGTAAGACTTGTACAGTCAGTTGCAATAGTGGCTGCAATATTCTAAAGTCAGTTTCTTTGCACTTTGTCCAGAGATAAGAGAAGCTTGGACCATAAGCCATTATTTGGCGAGCATAAAAAAGAAATCGTTCCGATTATTTTAAGTAACTTTGAGCACTGAATCGGGGTTTAAAAATCTCAAATTTTGTTTAATATGAAACATTTGTATAAAAATAAAACAACAATGAATCAAGGTACCTACTTCATTCACCTCTCAATAGTTTCTTTCACAACTGTTATGGTGCTGATACACCAATATAATCTAGTCTTCCTCCGGAATACACCTTAAGAATGAAGTAGTGGAATGACGTTAAATCAATCAAATCAAATCAATCAAATCAAAATATTCTGTATTCATGTAAACTTGTATCAAGTATTTATGAATCGTCAATTACAGAGTGACTCTACCACCGGATTCGGAACGCAGTCATCTGCCGAGAAGAACCGGCAAGAAACTCGACAGTTATTCTTTTTAATCGCCAAAGAAATTTATACAACATTGATAATAAATCTATCTATACTAAGCCATACAGTTTTTCGTGTGAATGTAGTAATAATAAAGAAAAAAATTATAACTGTAGGACGTAGTGTAGATGTCGCAGTATCATAGTTAGAGCCGAATTATAGTTATATGCCAAGGGTTATAATTATATAACGTAAGATGGTTATAAGGAAGCGATTTATAACTATCGTACGGCCACAATCTAGTAATATGGTTATCTGACTAAACTAATCTAGTTACATAGCTATAAATCTACTAAACAATTAAATAAAACGATTTAATGGTCTTTATTTTTGTTATAATAAACTTTTTGTAACCTACAATTAGTTACATTACAATACTTTTTATTAATAAAACGTGTCAGTCCGAATACGTAATTTTAAAAACCATTTCTTTCATTTATTTAGGGAATAGGTGTTAAAAAAAAAATAACCACGAAGGCTAAGGCGGGAGCTCCGCTACGCTCCGCTCCCGCCTTAGCCTTCTAACCTATGTCCATCCGAGTCGATTTCCGCCTCCGGCCGTTTATACAATGTTTATTACCTCACTAATAATATTAGTCGCCAAGTTATATTTATTACACCTCATCTATAATTCCATACTATAAAATATTTAGACGCCCGTTAATTTCTTAGTCGCCCCAGTCGATTTATAACTATAGAACTAGATTAGTTTAGTCAGATAACCATATTACTAGATTGTGACCGTACGATAGTTATAAATCGCTCCTTATAACTATCGTACGTTACATAGTTATAACCCTGGCATATAACTATATTACAGCTTTATCTATCTTACTGCGACATAGATATAACAACAATGACAAAATATTGGAAGTTGGAAGTACAGAGGAATACGGCATTTCGCTATTGTAAAATCCTCGGCTACTTTTTCGGCCGACTGTACGCGGTGTAGGATTTCGAAAGAACGAATACTTCAAATCGTATAAAGCGTTTCGGAAGGAGCTAAAACGATTTGTAGAAAGGCTTTCCATGTTACAATGTGTGAATTAGTTTCGTAATCGGCTCGAGGTGTGTTGCAAGTAGGAGTTTAAAATATATTTTGCAAACACGTGAAGTCTCATTGATTAGGATTGGCTTTGCTGTCGTAATTGCTAAGAAGTTGTGTGGTCCCGAAGACGAATTGATCCCATAACAATTTTTTTCAAATAATTCCTTTTGAATAAACAATAATATATTATCAAAAATCAAAAACATATTTACGATTTGTGTTCTTCTTTTATTCTGTGTTTTCTTAAATGATATAGTTTTCATATCTACAATTTTTAATTGGACAGTTTTAAGTAAAGAAATCTTTATTTAAATAAAAGTTGCCGAAAAATAAGTGTGAAGCCGGGGCGAGCGGCTAGTTTCACATAACATAATGTGACACTTATTGCTAACCATAAGGTGCAGCTTAAACAGCTACACTCAAAGAGGTTTGCTTTCCAAATTCGTTATTAATGATCCGGTCGGAAGTTTCTGAACTTACTGCACTAATAGAAATAATAATATTCGAAAAAATTTATTACTAAGCTTCCAAGTGACAACTGAGAATCAGTCTTATTTCAATTGTTTATGTCCCGCCAAGCTGCAATATTTCAAACGTATATAAATTGAAATTAAAAGTTAAAACTGATTTTGTTGAATTTCGTTAACTGTTTTTACTAAAATACGAAGAATAGCTACAGACACTGAGTCTCTTTAAATTACTAACACAATCCAAGCAATTTCAAATAATCAGACTTTAGTGCCATTTATTTTTACGTCAAAATGCAAATAGGATGACGGAAAATTGCAAAACATGGAATTGCAAAAGTAAACAATTAAAGTTTAATTACGGAAAAGTTTTATAACAGTTGGCAGTATACCTACAATCTATATGTAATTACCTAGGTACTTTGTAGTAAATTAGAACAATTAATGACAGTTACTGATTTTTATAGTTTCAAATTTCAAAATAATTTAGTTCACTAGTTACGAGTTAGTTGTTTATTGACGATATACACAATTAGGGAGTATATGAATAACAAAACCTGTATGCCGACAATATTAATTAATCTACGGTAAGTCAACATTTATTAACGATTTGTCAGGAAGACATGCAGGAATTTGGTTAACACGCCTAAATATACATTAAACACGGTTATACGGAAATTTAATAACTTCAAAGCATGGAAAACAAACATGGCGCGAGTTAGTACCTATAGCGCAATTTCTATTTGAAAATCGATTTCATATCGGAACGTCCAGGGTTTGATTTCCGGTCCGGACGAACGGAACGAAGTGCTTTCAATTGATTTAGATCTGGAAGTTTTTGAAGACAATCCATGCTGTAGTCGTGTAGTTATTGCACTTAGTTCTGCAGTATTTTATTATGAGAAATAACAAATAAATTGTAGACTAGCACCTAAAATACTAAGTTAGTATCTAACTTAGTAGTTTAGGTGCTAACTTAGTATTTTTGTGGATTAGGTTAGGTTAGATTGGTGATCGATTAATTACAACCCATTAATTATACTAGGATGTCGCCTGTTTTATTTAGAAATTCTTTGTTCTGTTTTTTTAACATATTGCTCTCTTTTTAAAGATCGATGGTGAATGGATCGTTGTTTGCACCGATTTTAATCAAGTTACTTTATCAAAAACTGTTTTACTCTGTACTTTTAATATTGCATAGTAAAACAAGCCAAATCCTACCTACTTACTTAAATATTAATCGCTATACTGTAAAGACAAAAACGTCTTTTTCCTTAATTGAACAACGACGTGGTACCAAAAACTGAAACAGACCCCTTATTGCTATGGCAACGGACAAGATCCCTTAATTGATTATACCTATCAGTTGCCATAAAAATACTGCCATTTTTGTACTCTATGAGCTCCAGATATAGTACCTACCTACAAAAGGATATTAGATATAATTAAAAGAGCAATTTATGTGCATTTGCTGACATAACATTATAAAATAGAATGAATATACTACGCAGAAGCTTATTGACAAAAAAATACACAAATAATGTAGAGTATGAAGATATATCTGAAATAAATGAGAAAGAAATACTTATATTGTATTAAAAAAAGTTAAAATAGTAAACGTATTATCACAATTATCCAAAACAATCAAAGATAATAGGTACGGTCAACAGCACATCACGGTTAACACTTGCAGTTTGATAATAGCACTTATGCCCCCGACATAAGAGTGGTACAAAGTCCAAAGTGTTACGTCTGACGTGCTTTTGACTGTACAACACGCAATAATCATTCTGATTCGTTTATTTTAAAAATAACAATGAGTAAATGGCTCGTTTCTTACTCTATATCTCGGGAAAAGATGCGTACCTAGATAGAGGTAGATGCAGGGATAGCGTGGAGATGTCGAATTGACTCAAAATTAGGGTTTTAAATTAATATTTTTTGAATGACTTGTTTGAAATTACATACCTATTTAAATTTAGAGTGATAGAAGAATTAAAAATTATAAATCCCCCAAGCTACACATAAAATAACAAAAACAAACTCTATCTAATCTATGTTAAAAATAGCAAAAATTAAATAATAACATATAATAACAAACACAAGGCACGAGAAGTAATATTTATTTTATAATCAAAATATGCATTCACGCTGTATATAACGTAAGGCAGTTGTCAAAATCATCATAAAATATCAATTTCATCTCATTAATAAAATGCGTTATGAACATGCTTACTTATATAAAATATGAAATATCAGATGCAGTGACCGAGAATCTAGTTTCACCAAAAAGCACAAATCTTCTACATGCTCCACGCAATCGATATTAAAAGCATTAGATTATAATTATAAAATAAAATAAGCACACACGACAATGTCATGCAAAACAAAGTTATAACAATATGACTTACCAAAAAATAAGTGACAATCCAATCAGAAATAAATCACAACAAAAACACAGAATCGGACGATTCAGTGAACACCACGGGACGACCAGGATACGATATAATAAAATAAAATCACCAGGGTCAAACAGGATCGCACAATTCAAACAAACGGGGCTACTGCACCATGCTCACTGTCCAGGGATTCGTAAAAGGACCAGTGCTGCGACCTAACAGTTACAGACGTTTCATAATCAATGCGTGAGTGTTGTAATATTTACGTAATTTTTTTTTTCAGGCTGTCAGATGTTCGCGATGTTAACCGGCAACAACCGAAAGAACCGCTCCCGACGAAAGAACGGGCCGCACTGCCTGCCCATAACAGCAAAAGGTCGTTCGTTACCCACATTCTCTTTCCGCGCAAGCCTTCCCAAGTAAGACAGAGACGAAATATCGACAGAACCGAAAACGCTTGCGATGGAAAGAGACAAACGTAACACAGCCTCAGGATAACCCGAATCCGAGTCTTGATAGTTCTAACTTACGACCGTGCTTCGCCTTTGTGAATTATTTGAAAGGTATGTTTAGTTGCACAATCATACGTGTAAACGGAAACGGTAAAAACGGTTTAATTGTTATATTATGAACAGGAGAATGAGTGAATAGAGCAATTTCCAAGGTAATGCTGATGTAGTTACGTAGCTAAAGAGTAAAGCTTTTAAAAGAATTTTCCCCAAGAAGTTACCATATTTTTTTTTTATGTTAGCGTTTTGCAAAAAAAGAAACAAATGTTGCAATGTCTATTCAAAACAATTGAGTAATTTTCATTTGCAAACTGTTTATTACAAAGCACATGGACAGCGTATGCATATAAATCGCTTCATTAGCTATTCATAGTAGATCTTAATCCTTAATTAAAGTTCACATACACCGAACATAACTGGGGCTTATACGAATTGGAAACTTATCGCATTAACAATATTATTAAAGCAAAATATATAAACAAGGGATTTGGGTATGTGAATAACGTTTAAATCCCCAATTTGATATTTGGGTAAACAGAAGATCCTAAATCATTAATTCTCCAAACAACCCGCAACGTTATAATCTCTAAAGCTTAACTACGAGTTTTCGACACTAAAATATTATGTGCTGGGTTAGCCCGTGATAAATAAGCGGTCCAGGTCGGGATATACTCTTAAACCACGTTTTATGACTGAAGCATTTTTTTTTAATTTTGACTCAGCTTCACTTGTTGGAAACTAAATAAATAGAGTTACTGGTAATGTGTACCGATCCTTATATGGGAATCTAGAGAAGTTTCCCAGCTAGCAATTGACCCATGAGAATGCAGGTCAAAAATTTAAAAAAAAAAAAACCAACAATTAGTTTTTTTTTTTTAAATCCAAATTACGGATCCACAACTTAAAAAAATTATTAATAAAAACTACAACATTCTTAATGTAGTTAATTATTTATTTTCATGTTAAAGCTTAGTCTTACTAGACTATAAAAGACAGTAGGATAACTGAAAGCTTTGTTAATTTTGTAATAAGAGATCAAAACTAAATGTTTTTGCGAAGCTTACAATGTTGTTTACAAAAAAGTATAATTTTGTTCATAAAATATTGGTTCACTTTCGACCTGCATTCTCATGGGTCAATTATTAGCTGGAGACCTCCTCTACATTCCTTTAAAAGGATCGGTACACATTACCAGTAACCCTGTATTAATTAGAAGACTAGCTCGATTGCGCACTAATTGATGTTGACTCTACCTTCTGTGTAAGTGAGTTCAAATTCTAACCATGATTAAACTCATGTCATGGAAATTTTTGTGTCTATTCTGTGTATGAAATTTTCATCTTCCGATGATGTTTTCTTTAGCCTAGAAATGACGATTAATGAAAATCCAGTGCTGAACACAAGAGGATCTCCAAACCGATCGGTCCTGTCCTGTTAGAATTGTGTTTTTTTTTTTTTGTGGAAACTTTAATAATTTTGTTACCCTCAATAGCAAATTTTTACTAATACATATTACCCTTATATTATACACCTAGCTGTTTTAAACTAGCTCGATAGCACCACTAGTAATCACCTAGTAATAGCCTGACCTATTTATTATCCGGATGTTGAAATAATATTGAAGACCGCTAAAAACAGACAAATTAAAAACATCTATTATTATATTTATTTACGTAAAAAAACTTCATCGTGCTATGTTTTCTTTATTATGCCAGTGTAGTGTACGAATACTAAAGCCTATTGTATGAATAATACTAGTGTATGAATACTAAAGGCTTTAGTGAACATTAATGTATCCTAAATATACTGTCTAGAAGAACGATAACTAGAACATTCTACCTGAGTTTCTCAATTTGTCCTAATCAGTCCTGAATAGATTATGGTAACGGTAATCTCATTTGGGCGTTTCAACCTTTAATCAAATAATTAAATTCATTACAAATTCATTGATTTGTCCATCTCCGTGGAAAAATACTTAAGCCACTTGAATGACTACCTGAGATTGTGGGTTAAACTTTGCCTTGAGTCTGGTTGGTGATAGGGATTTCCAGCTCCTGGCTAGCTATAACGAAGACGGGTGAAATCACGGCTCTGGCGGTATTTTGGCATTATAAACGTGAGAGAACACTGTTTGATGAATGAGAGTGCCAAAGGAAAGGGGTAAGAGACACAGCTCTTACCCAATAATACTCCCTCTCCTCCCTTCCCCATATTCTTTTCATTAAGGCAACATATTTAAGACGCTAGTCGCAGTGTCCACGAGCGGTAGTAATCACTTGCCATCAATTTTATTTTCTTCTCATTTCCATAAAAAAAAACTTGGCTAAAAACTCTATGGTCAAGGAATGTAATAAAGAAACGCTCCGAGTTTCAAACCTGCAACATAGGCATGCCTCAAACTTCATACAACTTATTATAATTCTTACGACGACAACCACAAAAATATTTTGAATAGTATGTACCAACACTCTTTAATATTTCAAGCATTTAAGTTAAAACATTAATAATGCAATTTTATCGTTCCACGGTAGTAAAAATGTGTAATCAAATAACCATTAATCACATACCTTATAATCTTGCACCGATTTGTAAGTTCGTTAAATTACTTAATCTTAACTATCTATTGTTTCGTATATTCACACCAGTTATTTGTCGTGGGAAACATCCTGATTGATATCTTTTGAAATCTATTTCCTATTGTCATTTCAATGTGTTGTAGGTACCGTCCAAATATGTACAGTAAGCAGCAACTCGAGTAACTTATTCATGTCTAAAAGTCTCAAATTAAATTGAAATCTATGCAATGGACCTTAAGGTGAAAATTTGTTGTGGTATTTGAGAGATTAGTGTAGGAAATGTTATCTTTTAATTATTTTCCGTCATTTGATATGGCTCGATGTGTTCCTTACCTATCTTTATCAATAGACTATTCAATATCAATAGAGCATTCTCCCCTATTTTAAGTTGACGTTATACCTAGGCTTTGCACAGTAGAATGGTCGTGTAACCATGATCCAATTGGTCTGGTTCGTCTGTTAAGGGCTACGAAGGTCTCTCGATACTCGCTCTATGAACATGGACATTTTAAAAGCGTACACGCGTTACTGTACTTAAATGAAATCACCCCCGCTTCGTGTAACCTGTTTTAAGCATAGACTCAAGTAAGATAAAAAACTGTTAATATTATCAAAGTATTATCATTATACAGATCAACTAAAGGGCTATAAACTGATATGAATGTAATGTACCTACTTAAATTGATTTTATGCTAAGAATTGGTTAAAAGGAACAGGGGCGATTCCATATTTTTGCTCGCAAGTGTAGCTTAGGATAAAATGCTTGGAGAGTGCGCAAGAATAGAAAACAATTACCAAAAATTTTGTTTTTTCTTAAACTGCAATAAGTAACCTTGTCTTTTATTTTAATGCATAAGGCAGAAATGGTCTATCATCATCATTTTATTCTGCCCATTTTCTTGTTTTCTAATGAATCTTAATCTAAAACAAATTAAAACACTCCATTAACGAAAGATCTATCTCAAAGTAAAACTCTGACATTATATAGAGATTAGTTTATGTAGGTATTCAGGCAGGAGTAATACATTAATACTGATTCAACTTCCAGCTGCTTCCAAATTAATGTATCGCGGCGCCAACTGCCGAATATTTGGATTTTCAACCGCACACATACGGGTGAATACATTCGGAAATAGATGTGCCTATTTGGAACAGCGCTGTCATTATATGGGTTTTCGTTGCATATATTTAATAAGCAAATATCGGAATTATGTAGATTGATCTGATTCTAAAATAAGTAACGCTGAGCACTTGTGTTATGGGTAGAGTTTTCAAGGGGACCATATTTATATTTTTTGATAAGAAAACGATCATATTAGGGAAGAAATGTGATATTTTTTTTAAGGTATTAATTAGGATATAGTACTGAAGGTAACTGATGCCAAAGCTTTATTGTTAATTTACTTAACGTATAGTAAAACATCCAGATGTAGCACAAATGGAAATATTCATTATAAATGTTTGTATGATTCAATTTAAAAGAATTGTAAAACCTCATAAAAGTATTAAGTTACAGGATTGGGAAATGCTTAAAGATTTTCGGCAAAATAGAAACTTCGGAAGTCATTATTTGCGCAATGACGGTCCGTACTAAAAAACGATTTCCACAAGCAAATGTTTTTATAGCTTTTGTTATTTATTACATAATAGCGGTATTATTGCTATCGATACCACCGACTGTGGCGCCAAGCTGGCTCTCACCGGGAACCAAACCCTTTGCTTCCTCGGCGATGGCAGAACTGATACTTTGAGATAATTACTGTTTTTATAGTATTAGGTATTACTTTTAAAAACGATATTGTGACGTAACATTACTCACTGTTGGAAAATGGAACATTAAATGTTTCTTTTTTGACGACCGATTTGTACCTAATAATGGTTGAGAACTCTGCTGATTTATGTTGTATTTTGTCATCTGTTACAAATATGTATAATAATATCATGTTACTATAATAAAAAAATGTTTACAAAAGAATTAGAATATTGTGTGGCTTGTTGTCATAGTCAAATATTTGCTTACTTACGACTAGATGGTGCTGTAGGAAAAGTCTACGAAATCCTAATTAAAATTATTTGAGGCATAACATCTGAGATATTCCGTGATCACGACTGCTTAAAAATAGTCGAAACGTCGGGTTTTTATGTAAAATGTAGTAATTTCCCGATTTTATCAGTTTAAAGTTGTTTTATTTAATGAGTAGTAATCGCGTAAATTTCATAATTGTTTAAAACAGGGGATTTTCATTAACACAAAAACAATTTGTGGGTCAAATTAGGTATCCAGTTAGGTAGATAATTATGGCTATAATTATGATGAGTTTTTGGCCAGGTTCCGGTTCCTGCAGTTAATTTCAACAATTAACCGACTACGCATTGCAGACTAGTATTATAAGAAAGAGAAATAAGACGAGCATATATGGCAACACATCGAGCAATACTTTATGTGCGTTAAGTGTCCGTCAATGGAATCACCGTGATCCGTATACCATTAGGTAGGTATACGCTGTTAGTTATCCCTTGCTGGCATATAAGGAATACCGTCACGCTTGACCCATACTATGCCCGCAATAGATTACAATCACCATACGGCTCCCGCCCGACACAGCGCAGACCCTAAGGCATAAAAAGAGAAATAATCTTCTTGAATATTGACTACTTGAAACAAAAACAACGCAATAACAAAATATACAATTGTAGCTATTAACGCTTGCATGCCACCGCATACATTAGTAAAACATCAGGCACCATTGTGTTTTGAAAATAATAAATTACATTAAAATAAATATTGCGCGGGTCGAGGAAAACAACAGATGTAAAAGGTATTTTTGTATCAAAATTGTGCACTTTTTAGTTCAATATTCACCGTATTATATTTGGTGTGTTATAAGAACTTGTTACTGTTCAATTACGAATTTACTAAATATTTTAAACAAAAAAATATTTGAATTCGATTGTCTGTTTTTTTAACAATTCTTATGCATAATTTCATTAATCAATTATTGTACAGTCAACAGCACATCACGGTATACACTTGCAGTTCGATAATAGCGCTTATGCCTTCGGAGGCATAAGAGCGGTACAAAGTCCAAAGTGTTACGTCTGACGTGCTGTTGACTGTACGAGTAGGTATAAATACAATTGTTAGGAGGGACTTAGGAAGCGTCGCTCTGTGTGCTGTTACCACGGAACAGAAATTTCGTGGCTGCTACACAGTACTCCTTTCTGATTTTAGAGCCTTGGTTTTGTTCAAGACACTTTTGGCAGATTTCACCTGCTCTTAGCTAGCCTCACTGACTGAAAAAGTCCTTACACCAACTAAAGCGAAGTCTTAAATCGAACACACAAACTCTGGTTTTTAACTCCAAGCGGCTTAGCCAATCCTACTATATATCCTTCAATATTATTGCGTAATTTTAATACATGTGGTGAATTTCGACTCTATAATGTACCCTCGCCGCATATCCTTAACCCATTCCCGCTCTGAAATATCGCTTGCTTGACGAATTTGCACTATTATCCGGCTGGCTATCCGGCCTTATATAGTCATTTTATACGTGTTTATTGGTTCTTCGTGTACGAAAAGGCCGCGTCAGTACAATGTCGAAACTGTGGATGCGGAACCAATGTGGAATGTGTTGCCAACCTTGCTCGAAAATTGTTTCATTGAGTGAAACACCGTTAAGGTGCATAATAATAGGTTACTATGCCGAAGTTGAAACATGTGGAGGTCGATTATAACTAATGGCCGCGTAAATGTGACATATTGTACGAAATGAGAAAAAACGATATGCATATTATAGTTTTTTGCGGAATTTATAATTTAAAACGAAACACTATACAATACATGCAATTTTTTTACTAGCCGCGTTTACAACTGTATTAATATTAGTGTGTCACAGAAACTCTTTAGTATGTACTACATATCTAGAAAAATCATCTGATATTCACATGTATGTTCGGTAGCTTAAGCATAAAATGCTAACAATAGACAGTAGTAGAAATACAGAGTTACTTTCGCAATTCCGCTGGTCCTGGGTGTGCCGGGTCCGATCCCAGTCCCAGTCTGGGCTGGTCAATAGCCCCAAGGCTGGCACCGGCTCGTCCCAATCGAGTGTGAAGGAGAAACCGGGGGAGTTTAGTGGGCAGTCACCACACATGGCCGCAGGCGTCACTCTCTAGCCTGATAGGATAACCTAGAATGAAATGAAATTCTGAGAAAATTTGGGGAGGACTTGATATTTATTGCTATAATTATATAAAAAAGAAAGCTAAAATGTCATAAGCATTTATGTCAGCGCGATAAGGGAGTCACATAATTAAGTAAATTTTTAAATATGTAGGTAATTGAATTTCAGCCTGTGCCTAAATATTCTGCTCCAATAAGGCAATGGAAGAAATTGCAAATTACTTTGAAAGTGAGAGAATTTTCAATCGTAGGAATAAATTAAAAGCCGAAGTTCATTCATGACTATCATAATTATTCGAAGAAGAAAATTCACAGTACTGTCTAGTTCAAGAATTAATTAGTAATCATATTTCTTTAAAAGTGAACTTTCAGTTTTTTTTATTTTAAGGTTTAAATTCTTTATACTTGTACCCCGTCGGGCATTTGGCTTATCCCACATTGGGTGACCCGCATCATCACCTTCGAGAACGCGCCACAACAATGGCAATAAAATTAATATCTACAATATTTTTCTCAAATATGATGAAAAATGGTTCGAACAGTTCGAGAACCTATAACTTCTTTGATATGAACACATTTACAAAAAAAGAAACGTCTCGAAAATTGTCTACTTTTGTAACACCAATATTCAACAGTTTTAGATTTAGCAGAAGCGGATGTGTTTTTTTACTTGAACTGACGAATATCTTAATTTAAATGTACGCACAAGTCTTTATGTCATAAAACAGTATGTCTAGATGGAGACATACTGTTTTTCTAAGAACTTGTTTACACTTAGAATTAAGAAAAAAACGACACAAATTTTATTCGACCCAGGAATTGAACCGACTGGTACTTACACTACTAGCCCATCTAAGCGTTCAACGTGATGATGACCCATATTTTTATTCAAAAGTAACTAGTTCGACTTATTGCGATGCGATACAGCATTATTAGATAATCCTGCGTCGTACAAGTAGTTATTAACAAGTGAAGTCGACGTGGCCTCCATTGCGGCCAAGCGAAAGTGAATCGAGGGCATATCAAGGTCTCACCAAGTTTTTGTGATCATCTGACTATCGGAATGCTGAATAAATAGATACAATTGTATTTAATATGTAATATATTATGTCAATAAATAATACAATACTGTTTTATTAAAGCTTACTCGTAACAGTATGACATAAGTTGTTCGAAGTAACGTCAGTTCAATTTGTAAGCTGGATCATTTACTGGAACGTACGTGACTCCTTTTGTTAACGTTGTGATAAAAAAAATGTTAATGCGAACGTCATGGTATCTTGCATTGGTGATGAATAAGTTATCGCTGATCCACTACTTCTGTAAGGCAGAGAACAAATGTTCATCTGTCTCTCACTGATCTTCATAATGGAGCAATCCAGGGTTTAGTGGATAAACTCCGCCCTTGTGGGAGTCTCACAAAGAACTAAATGCAAACTTGCAGTTATAACGATCAAACGTATGCTCTTCCT
Organism: Mecyna flavalis; assembly: GCA_949319885.1. Taxonomy (NCBI): domain Eukaryota; kingdom Metazoa; phylum Arthropoda; class Insecta; order Lepidoptera; family Crambidae; genus Mecyna; species Mecyna flavalis. The sequence goes on along the minus strand of OX439427.1, from coordinate 9,771,828 downwards.
TTAAAAAAACGACTCAAAACCAAATGGGTACATTGACGCATTATAAAGATTCGTCCCTTCGATCTTGCGTTGTTGATAAGTGAATAGACTTAAATTTTCACATCTTAATTGGCTTATACTGTTAACACATAAATAAACACGTGAGAATGTTTCCAGTTTTACACGATTGGAAATAAAATTGAAGCTCACGGGGCGTGGAAATCATTCGTCTTTGATCTTGGGTGTGTTTCCGATTTGACGATTACACGAGTATCGATTGGTATGTACATAATGTTAGATTTGTAATGTGTATATGTGTTCCATATTCCTACCTAGCAACTGGAAATTATTTGTAAGGTGTTTCTAAGTCTTCTAATGGAAAGAGAGGAGGAAACAAGAAAGTATGTCAATTAATGGTAAGTTATTGCTACCGTCCATTGACACGAGTGACGGCGCGTCTCCACTGCCTTTGCTACTATTTGAAAATACTAATATATATACGTGAGAGTATCTCTACCTCTTACGCCTTAAGGCCTCAGCCTGGATTTTCAGCGGGGCGGCAGCGGGAGCGGGAGGCTTTGTGGCCGATTTCTTAGCCAAAACCACTGAACCGATCTTGATGAGGGAAGGAATACTAGTTTTAAATTAAAATAAAAGATTGAGCTCACAGCAACTCTAAAATAAATAGGTATCTAATGTAAAATAGAGCACTAATTTGTATGATTGCCAGCACTGTACCTAACACCATTCAAATTTGAATAAATTAAAACATACCCTAACGTAGAGTTCTATGTTTATTAATAAAAATAGGTTTAGATAATATATAATTCAACAGAAAATTTGGTTTTTAAAAGCTGACTTAATTACCAAATATACGACAGAAGATTAGATAAATACAATATATACGATTATTATTAATCAAAAGCAATTTTGATTAATAATAATCGTAATGATAAAGATTGCGATAAACCGGTCAGCCAGCGCATTACACATGCCCTTTACGATCTATACAACGATTAAATTTTTTGTAGTGGTAGAGCCATGCTGTTTTACAGTACAAATGGGGCGGCTCGACCGGGGAAGTACCACCCTCTCACATAATACTAGCGTGAAGTAATAGTGACTACTATAGTGTTTCGTCTGGTTTGTGAGAGTGCCGGAGGCCCACACCCCCCATACCTCCATAGGCTGGCAATGCATCAGCGATCCCTCTGGTGTTGCAGATGTCCATGAGCGGCGGTGATTGCTTACCATCAGGCGACCCGCTGCAATGTTTGCTCTCTATGACATAAAAAAAAGAATCTAAAGTAAGATCAACGGTTACGAGACCGTAGTATACAATCTATTTATTACTCTTATTATTCACCCACAAAGCAACTTCAAAGGATTTCATTACATGTCAGAAATAGAAGGATATGGATTTCTTTTTTTCATTGTAATACATAAAGAACAATGGCAGTTTTATACCTGCATGTTTTTAAGGTGTCTTAAAACTTGACTTATACAAAAACGATTATTTGAATTAGCCAGATTTTTACATCATAACACAGTTTTATTTAAAGGCTGATATTAAATCATGAATTATAAAAACCTCTCAGTTGATTACAATATTAATATCTTACGCGTTTGTGTTGCCGCTTTAGAAAAAATAACACATTTATATTTTTTTCAATAATAAGAAAAAGGAATAAAAATAATTTATTTCAATGCAATGTGTAACTTAGAAATTATATATCATTAAAAATAGCACAGTGGAAGTTCCCTTCGTACATAAAATAGCGTAATGTTTCTTTATTGGTAAAAATGTAACTTTTAAAGCTGTCTCGTGTAATATTTAACTATCTGCCAATTGCAACACTGCTACCAAAGTTATTTTGACAGCAGGAAACTGCAAAGCAATTTGTTTGACAGTCTATTTTTTTTTATAGGTTTTGGCTTTGCACTGTTTGTACTTTAGCCACAGACGACATTTAAAAGGTCCAGTATTCTCATAAATGTTTTAGAAGACTGTTTATTTTTCCTCTGACTGCTTCTAAGATGACTATTTTAATAAAAAATAATTTTATTAATTATACTAAAAGAAGAAAATAAACAAGGATTTGTTTCATTACCAACATAACCTCAAAGTACAAAAATACTTATAACTTTTTTTTCCAACCACCGTTTGTTAAAATTCTTTTTGGAAATGTTTATGTAATGCAATTGCTAGTGTATATGCATTTTTTAAATCATAGACGCCCCAATTTTTATCCAGGACAAACGTAGTATGGGACTTTGCCATTGTTCTTTTTTTAAATTCTTTCACACTGCGTTTTTTTTTAACGTAATCTAGTTTGAACTAAACAAAGCTATTTAAAATGGTACCAGAAAAAAAACAACCTTAGCAGGTTCAGATCACAAGCTCTACAACAAACAAGAGAAAAATAAAGTAAAGTATCAGCCTATTAATGTCCCACTGCAGGGCAAAGGCCTATCCTTGAAATCAAGTTATCTTTACAATGATGGGTACTGGCTTAATCATCACGCTTGCCAAATGCGGATTGGTGATCACAAACCCGAGCAGTAAGAGAAAAATATCAATCGATTAAGAATAAAATATTATTTTTATAATGTTTACATGAAATTTACTCAATGTCATTGAAGAGTAATCCTACTATAATCTGTTCGTCGGTGCGTGAATTTCTCACTTGTTAAAAACGACCCCTTTTCGCCACGAATCGAAATGTATATGCATCAATTAATATCGCTCCAATACGTATGAAATATGGATATCGAAGCAACATTTTTCGAGTTTTCACACTGACGGTATCGGGTCGATTATTTATTGTGGGCTGAATTTACATACATCATTATGCATGAACGAACGACTTTAATGTTGAATGCAACGATTTCGAAGGCATACTCTTAACTTTCCGATCAGATGAGCCTACAGTATGGAAGCACATAAAAGCGAGGTTTCCTGGTGAAATGTCCTTAAAATTTAAATGGAACAGGCCGCAGTGGCCGCTTACCTTAGAGATGGGCTAAGTGCCTGTCTGCTAATTAATGAAAAAAATTCTTCTATCTTTTAAACACTATACCGCGTGACTCTTTATTCGTTGTTTTCGCGCAGTAAAATGTACAGATTAATGAAGTTTTTTTTTAGTGAAATCCAAAGTTTTACGATTGTGGTAGATGAAACTCGAACTAATAGTACTCGTACTAGCTTCGTCGCGGACGGACGGTCACCGGCCAGGATAATTGCCCTTCGCACTGATAATTCAATTCAATTAATAATAATATGATTACATTCTAGATACAAATTATTGCTTAGCTGAAATCTATTGTATAATGTCAAGTGAAACAAAGTGTATGGAGATCGATACAATCTCTCATTATAAACGTTTGTGTAACTGATTGTGTTATATCATATGTGGTAACAAAGTAAATAACGGAATATACTAGCAAACAACCATACATAGCGAGTAACAACAGGATTTTAAAAGACGTTATTCAATAGTAAACTTGTTCATTATGACTGCATTTCGATAGAAAAACATTGAAGAAATTACTTTTGCATTGTACAACACCTTGTTGGTTTAGTAAAAATAGTGAAAACATGAGACTCAATCTATTGGTCTTTGTTTGAATTTCGAAACAAATTTTGCCTGCCCCGAGAGTTGAACCCTGGACCTCGAAATTACGTTCTACAATGTGTTAGTGCGAAATTATATTTATCCTAACGAATTCTATTTTACATTTCAAGTAAAAAAATTCTTAAATACACAGGAAAACATACGCTCGTCTAGCATTTAAAAATTTAAAGATAATTATTACGCGGAACGAATGCTTTTATAAAATTCCACTTTGTACTTTTGAAAAAAAGGGACGTTTAACGGAACAATGTAGCAGAAACATTAATTAAAACTTTGTAGGTACAATATTTTTGTACGTCATTTCCATGGGCAAAACCAGCCAGACGAAATGAAAAAGCTTTTACTTTCATAATCCTACATTTCCATTACTTTTTTACCTTTAAAAGCTAAATAGGGCCGTGGTAGAGCCATACTGCAAAAAGTTCTTGTCTGCCAGACGAAATAGGTCGGCTCGACCGGGGAAGTACCACCCAATGACAGGTAGAAAGGAATAGTAGCTATTCCAAATGTGCTTCGTTTGGTATAATTCCCCCGAACCCCCCTACGAAGTAAGTAAATATCCTTGACCTATATTTTACTATCTACTATTCTATTATATATTGATCTATTTGTGGTTGCCTTAGTAGCCAGTCAGTCGTACTCTGAAATTGTCCTAAAACCTAACAAACCAGACTCAAGGCGGGAGTGAACCAACGACCTCCGAGTTTTAGACTCGAGTGCTATGCCACAGTTCGTTTTTAAGCCCTATGTTTTGTGATACCGTTCCATTTATACGACTTGTTTTCGTAAAATGTTATCAATTGTATTTCTTTAAAGTGCAATTGAAATCACAACTAATCCTGTTTCATCTAAATTTATTTAAGTACAAAGATTTTGGTGTTCAGAAAAAGATATAACAAATTTAAAGTCCTGTGGATAAATAAATCAAAATTAAATTATGCAGTTGACCTCCCTTGACGAATTAAGCGAATAACGATGATTTATAACGGCACAATTAACATTTGACAGATATGAAAAGAAATTTCAAATTGCGCCTAAAACAAATTCAAAGCAATCAATCAAGAGTAAACTTTGCGGAAGTTCCATGCGATTTACAAAATGACGTTTATCTTACCAAGCCAGAAGACAAACAGTTCTTACAAAAGCTTTCACCGAATTCTCCTGAACGGAGGTCTTTTGGGATTACACGAACACTTTGGACGGCTCGAGGGTTTGATGTGTGAACTGCGTTGATTCACAAATTTTAAGCTGTCTTTCAAGATTAGAACACTGGATTATCTCAAATTCTATCGATAGAATAGAAGCGTTTACAAGATGCAATTTAATGCGTCAATCTGGTCGTTTTATATGAATTTGTGAATATAAAAATACTTTTCATTACAATTAAAAGTGTTTTTAAGTTTAAGCTACTTACTTGGTCAGATCAACGTATCACCACTAATATTATAAAGAGGAAAGATTTGCTTGTTTGTTTGTACTGAATGGGCTCCGAAACTACTGAAACGATTTTTTACATTATTCCCGAATGACATAGGGACTTCTGATCCCGGAAATGTGGGGGAAGGTGGGGATACCTAATTGAAAAAAGAAATTGAGCGCGGGTGAAACTGCGGCGGGCTAGTTATCTTATATTCATTATTTGACGACACCTCGGCGCTCCACGCAATAAAATTAAGTTTCTGCGCGGAGCAACATGTAACTTAACACTAACCCAATATTTCAACCCAAAAAGGCACGGACCCAAGAGTCTGTGGCAAAACTGTTTTAAGTATATTTTTTTGAATGCCTCCCGCTCGGCATTAATCAAGTTCCCAAAATGAACCGATGCAAATTGCATACTCCTTTACTGCCGAATTAAACGAGAAACATGATTCCAGTCATGTAGACATCCCTCGTAGTGCGCCAGTACACGTATCCCAATCTAATTGGGAGCCGATTCAATTAATTCACCTAGTCAGTCCTAGGCGTGGGTGCCTCTCAAATTTTCGCCACACGGCAAGTCCTACGCCCTATTCAACCTCGGCTAGCTAGATTGGTAAAGCGTGTTTTAGTGCTGACATTCAATATGACTAGCACAGAGTCAAATATCATTCTCTGTATGGGGGTGAATAATTTAATTTGTGTTGAAATGGGCTTAAAAATCCTTTTTTTTTTCATAATTCAATTAACTATTAGTATAATGGTTCCACTTAGTCTGATGGTAAGGAGAACAGAAGCCCAAATTACTATCACAATAGACGCATCACCGAGGCGTTCTGTACGTAGGCACTGCAGTACTGGTCCGTAATAGTTTGTATTTAAAAAATCACCCGGTTTGGAATCTTTAGTGTCAAGCCAATTGTGGAAGCCGATGATGCAAAAAAACTAGGCTTTTCAAGTTCTGGACCGCGATCCAAATGTTTCTGGCAGGACTAACAGCCTGTTGCAGAAAGCTCCATTAAAGTTAATGCTTCATTAAATCTAATGCTGTCACTTTTCATTGTCATGAAATAAAAAGTGACAGCAATAGCTTTAATGAAACATTAACTTTAATGGACGTTTCTGCAACTGAGTGTAAGTGCTTTTATCGTTATCAAAATATAAGTTCTCGATATTATGATATCGTAATTTGCAAAAAACAATGATTCTGTCTTCTTCTTCTGAAAATTTACATAAGAAACAGGATTTCAGATAGCTGTATCAGTAACTATCTGACAGTTCCGACCCTGGTGAAACTGGACTATAGATATCAGATACATATACTTATAACATAGATCTGATTCAGTCGTTACTTACTTAGGGGTTGTATTTAACTGTACCTACATAGAAAAATACTGAATTGCTAACCGAACCTAACCTTTGGTGTGCAATTAGTTATTTTGATGTACATTTCAGTATTTTTTTGATGTCCACTTAAAAATATCCCCTTATTTAGTACCTATGGGCATCTAAAAAATTAAAGGTATTGCTGTCGGCAAACTTTTTGACCATAGGTCGACGGAGAGGAAGAACGCCCGCGCGCGCTATAAGTCAGAGGTATGCTAAATGCTTCTGACCAATAGCGCGCAGGTGTGTCAAAATTCTTGTTCTGCGCAATCTCCACCCAATATTCAAGAAGTTTGCCGGGGCCTGTACCTGCATACTTCAAATACTTGTATATAGTCTACTCACTGTGTGGCGTCATTAGTATAGCCCTGCGCAAATATCTCAATACACTTAATAATGATTTAGTATGTAGGTAAGGGCTCCGAAGGCTCGTCTGCGACCACATTTCGGAAAGTTTTTAGGGTGTTGTTGACAACGGTCGACATTTGTAGTTAATCTAAATATCCCTCTTGGGACAGCAACGTACTATTTGATATTATTGGATGAGAAACCTACGCCCTATATTATAATATGGGCTTTACGACAATTATTAAAGCCGATAATACATACGTAGGATGTATTGTAGTCTTAACGTATTTAGTTCTTTACTCTTTTAGTTATTTTGTAATAACCAGGCTTGTCAAATCTATGATCATAGTCGAAGCAGACCCAGAGCTCCGTACTGGATGCAATCGAGAATACGCTGAGATGATAATGATGATGACTCTTTCAGTTTATTTTGCAAGAATGTGGTACATACATTACATTTTATTCTCCCGTTAGTTGTATTACACAAATACACAAAAAAATCTAATAATATTAATTGACATTCAGGCCTCTTTGGCAAATGATTTCGCTTATGTATACGATCAGCTGGACACTGGTCCAACTGGACTGGACACAGACTGGATTCACGAACTCCAACCATGCAGTGTTCCACGAAGACTGGCAGAAAATGTTACCCCCTCGTTGGATAATCAAAAGGAGGTGAAACTAAAGTCAAGACGAATTCGCAATTTGTAGTCATCAAGAAAGAAACGAATATTTATTTCGCAATAAAAAAAGTCTCGCGAAAGAACTTAAAAGTATTTCTGTGTCTTCGAACTTTGCTACAGAGAGCGCTCTTTGATAAATTATCCTTTTTAAGTAAAACATACAAAAGGCAAAAAGGTTTCTTGAATATTTTTAGGAGTACATAACTTTTTGGGTATCTGACATGAGATGGTTTCAGAAGGTTTAATTGTTAGAAAGAGTATTTCAGCGGGATGTTTTTCGATTTAACTTTTTGAGTGATTTCATTCTTTCCTTTTCAAAGCATCCCTCACGTCTATTGAAGTATAAAATAAACGTTCCTTTGATAGAACCGTATTCTAATAGAGGTTGTTGATTCTAACTTTTTTAAAATATTTCCAAGTATTATCTGTAATTGTAACGTTTTTTACCTTCATAATCACTCAGGCAGAATCTGCAGTTCGAATACACGTTAAATTGGGTTAGTCATGCAGCGCAGGCCATCTAATGGTAAGCGACCACTGCGGCCTATTTTATTTAAGGACACTAAACACACCTCTTACAGAATAACTATTATACTGTAGGCTCCACAATTTTAATGATGGAGGCCTTTGCCCTGCAGTGGGATATTTTTAGTCCAAATGATGAAATAAATAGCGCTTTTTTGTGAGTTTAATAAGTCAGATATTCTCCGAAAATATTATATAGGTACCTATTCCTATTATTTTTATCAACATTTTCAATGACCAAAAGTAAAAGGGGTCATAGGAAAAATAATATCACATATTTATTTAATCCGAGCAAATACGTGCCGACCCGCTCGTAAAAAGTATGAAAGGGGCTTACTTTTAAACGAACATGTGAATTCAAGCATAAACCTGTGTGAACCGTCCCTGATCCTCCGTACATCCAGTCGCAGTTTACAAAGTTTCCTAAACGTTCTCAATAACGGTCCCTAAAACGCTCGAGGTTACAATATCGGCAGGTGAGATGAATAACCCGGGAAGCAATAAGGAAGTTCTGACATTGCTCCGGATCTGTCGGCATCCTATTGAGTAAACTTTACACTGGAACCCTCAGAGGTCGACAACCGACAACGCTATGAATGAACATGGTGTTATTTGTACTGCACTTCATAAAATAACTGTTCGTAAAAGTCAGTTTATAGAAATCCCATGGCGAATACATGTACATTTTCAGCCGATACTAATCGAACCTACCAATGTATGTGATGTAGTCCGATAATATTAATATTGTCCCACGAAAGCGAGCAATTGCGTATATGCGACATTAAAAAAATTTAAATAATCCTTTGACCAACTTAGCCAAGGCGGGGTCAATCTTTTTTTTATGTCAGAGACGGCAAACGAGCCTGCGGGTCGCCTGATGGTAAGCAATCACCGCCGCCCATAGACATCTGCAACGTCAGAGGGATTGTGACGTTGTCGGCCTATGGGGGTATGGGGGGTGTGGGCCTCCGGCACTCACACAAACCAGACGAAACCCAATACTAGTCACTATTATTTCACGCTGGTGTTATGTGAGAAGGTGGTACTTCCCCGGACGAGCCGGCCCATTCGTACTGTAAAACACAGCATTGCTCTACCACTACTAAATCTTATGATCTTTTAGTATGTTCGATCTATTGTTCCACTCGATCAGAAACTAACAGTAGTATAACCACAATGCGTACCAACAATGCAGTGTAATTAATATCTATGGTAAACAAGGAAGTCTCAATTCCCACTTCCATCTCATTGAAAGTAATTTGCGAAGCAATTTCACGCAATGCTTATTTTACCATAATGTATGGGTGGACCAGACCCCGACTCATTAATCGATCTGCCAGATGTAGCTCAACCGTGATAATTATGGCGGAACTGAGTAAAAACTTAGCAAAGATCGAGTCGTTTTTGCTTACTGAATGATCCGTATCTGATCGGATTAAAAACCCCTTGATTTAAATTATTATACTCACAATCCACATACCTGCTTATGTATGACTACCGTCTGGTGTAATGGGTCCCTGCTTCGATTCCCGCATGATGCAAACATTATTGTGTTCATGAACATGTCTGTTGGTAACGGTTTGGGTGGTTCTACGTATAATATATTTAATGTTTATTCGTTGTCTGGCATCAATAGGGACCATTTTCTTACATACGGTATTTACAAATATAGAACTAGAGCTAGTATGAAACGTTATTTCACATGCGCGAGTTCGATAATTCGAATCTACCTATGGATTTTTATATGTGCGATTCACCACTATCTTGACGTAGCACAGTCAAATGGCTGTGTAGCCATAATCCGTATGATCTGGTCCCCTGTTAAGAGTTACGGAGGTCGTTCCAATGTTATAACTGGTCTCGCCAAATCCTGAATCGTAGTGCAAACTTGTGGACAAAAACTCGTGGACAAAATTTTGGAGAAAGTAGGTTTATGAAAATGGAACCCTAAAACTGAGTAAGAGTACACTTCATCGCATTTATAAATAATTGCCGCGTGGTGTTCCGAGGAACCGGCGTCCGGATTTCACGGTTAATTTGCTTTCCGCCGTCAATTGTCTATAATTCCATTTGGGGTTGCTAAGGGCACTGCCGCAGTGTTTATCATTTTTCTATGTCCGGACATAATTCCTCTATTTGTCAATTCTTTTTCCAATTAGCCCTTACTATTAAGGCGTTGAACAAATTAATTACAAATATACGTACGTGTTACGGAATCTTTATTAGGTGACGAAACCAACTCGCTGCACGAAGCATAATTTCATGATTTATATTTTAAAAAAAACTTTCATTTACCTATTTGACATACAATTCATTTGGAGTATGTATACGCAATTCAAATAATTTTATAACCTTATCTTTCGTACTGTTTTTATGATATTTATGAGACTAACGAGATAAACTAGTGATTTATTTATATGTACATACAAACATAAATAGAGACAAAAATGTGCATATTTTGCGGGAAATCGGGTCACTTACATCAGAGAGTAACGAACGTTTCACAGCTGAGCTAACCCGGTCATCTATTCCAATTATAAGATATTTTTAAAATGTGTTTGCCCTCATACAAAATCTGTCCTAAAGTCCTACCCATCGCTTCAATTCGAATGACGCCATGACAGTCCTCGCTAGTAGATCCACAGTGAGAGCTGGTGTTTCCCAGCTGAATTAATGGGGCATTGTCACAGTTTGTTATTCAATTTGAGTGTACCCGGGGCGCCTAAACAAATGGCGACGCGATGCGCATTTGCTCGTTTCTGCCGCGTTCGCTGCAGAGCTTTTATATTTTTTTTACTCACATTTGGCCACAAACTAAACAAAGTTTGTTACTGTGGACACCGGACTAGGGATATTATTTTTTTTTGACTCTGTGGTACCTTTACGAGCTATAGCCATTAGCCATGTCTTATTATGTTAAGTCTTCTTTAGTAAGTATAATATCTACTTCAATGTATAAAAAAAACTTTACATATTATGGAAAAATAAGAAAAAGGTAGTTTAAGTTCCTGTGGAGGAGGTAACTGAAAAAACCCGCATTTTCAAAAAGATTTTGTATTATCTATTCATTTAGAAAATAATATATTCCCAATAAAGTCTGATATTACATCTTACTGTCCCAGGCAATGTAATTGAGTAAAAAATTATTGATGTAGGTATACTAAAACTCTAATACATACTGGAGTTGAGGAAAATTTTCAGCCTGTGTCAAGAATTGTGGCTTTAACAATAGCTACTTATTTCGCAACCAAACAATGTACGACTAAATTCGATAAAGGATTAGAGTCTTATAAGAATAAGAATCCAATTTTTTTTTATTCCGCTGTCCATCTTTCCTACCTGTACCACAAAGATGTACGTTACTCGAATATTTCTCTCAGCACGAAAAGAATATTTTATTGCTTTAAGGCGACGTCGTCGCATTTCACGAATTCTGTAGAGAACAGTGAATGCATTCCATATCATTCCAACTATTTGGTGCAATTGTGCCAACGTGGTATGTTCTTCCTTCGATTTCAAACTCTAGATATTTGTTCACAATTTAGACATGACATACATAACTTCAAACAAGATACCTAAGTAGTTGCAAATTCAATCATGACAATTTAATATTAAATTGAATTAGGTATTTGCCGCTATTTCTTTGAAAGTGTAGATTCAAATCTCGCCTAAGTAAAACGTAAGATTTATTAATTGAATCTTTTAGAATATAAAAAAAAATCTTGGTATCTTTTCAAAAAACACTATGAATCTCCGAATCAAGCAGAGCACTTGGAAATAATTCACAAATTCAACCTTACGCTGTAATAGTTAACGTTTCAACCACTGCCAAGATTCTATTTTTGTAATATTAAATAATATATCCGAAATAAATTCCTTGTAAGATCTATACCAAATCAAACCGACTGTCGTGATTGGTACCGGTGCGTCATGAAATATTCATTTAGCAAAATGAGAAACTCGATTACCTTATTTTCGACTATTGACAGGTGGTAAAAGCCCTTTGTCTTTAGCATGGCTCGGCGCCAATCAATAAAATACATCAGATACTTTCTGTATTCCGAAGAACGTTTTAACATAATGTTTTGCTTTTCTTTGTCGTAGATCGTAATACATGCTCCGAAATTTCGATAAGTCACGTAGTAATTTGTACTGTGTTATGTAAGCATTGGTTTCGATGATCAGTTTACTTTTTATGTGGGAATAAGAAAAACAAGAGTGCGGGCCACATTTTAAGCCCTGTCGTTTTTAGTTGCTGTTTGGAAGAGATAATGCAAGGGAAATACGCCTTTGGGGTCCTAATAATATTATTTAAATATAAAAAATGTTGGCTAAAAAAGCTGATCTACCACAGCCCAGCAGGGTCGTCAAGTTTTTTAACTGTTGCTTTTGGACGCCATTGTCTGTCAAGGTGTGTATTACGAGTATATCCCAGTTGGTGAACAGGAAACCATAGGTCTGTCATACATAATTATTCATTCGGCAGAGGAACAGTTGTACAGCAAAAGCTAAATAATAATCTATACTAAACTAATATATAATATTATAAAGAGGAAAGATTTGTTTGTTTGTATTGAATAAACTCCGAAACTACTGAACCGATTTGAAAAATTCTTTCATTATTGGGAAGCTACACCATCCCCAGATGACATAGGGTGCTTTTGATATGGAAAGTGGGGATATTTGAAATAAGAAATTACGCGCATGAGAAACCGCGGGCGGAAGGCTTTCCCTTATAAAATTCTAACTTCATAAAATCATACTAAGTCAAGTCTACTCAGTGTTTAACAGAAAAGATTTTGTAAAGATAAGCATTGTTCATTTTAAATGTCACCATAATACTATCTTTTTCGTTCAATATCAGCACGAATAACGCATTTGGGATTCGCTCAATCGCCGCAGAGCGCAGCTGAATGATTCATTCCGTTGAATTTATTCGTTTAATTCCACAGTGAAATACTAGGCAAAAAGTGTATCATGAATCCATGATTTATCTTTATTTTGTTTGCTCGACGAGAATTGTACATACTTTAGGATTCCGTATTAATTACGAATTAAATATAAAAATAAAAACAGTGCCTAATTTCGCTATACATTTATTTAATTTTAACGATAGAGGCCATTGCAGTGGGACATTTATGTGATAACTAAGTATTCGTGTTTGTTCTGTGTCGGAATTTTCATGTGTATTTATATTTGTGGCACCCTCAGACCAAATACTGAGGTGACCTTTGTTTCTAATACCATTATATTATCAGGAATTTCATTAATTGTTTACGTCATTTTCCAGTATCAAACATACTTAGTTACGAACGTTGTTAACTTACACAAAGAAATGGTAATTTACCAATATTTGTCTTAAATTAGTGTGCGAAACTAAAATTCCACTTCGTTTTAAAATAATTACCCAATAATTAAGTGAACACCTTTTTCCGAACGATGTTAGTTACCAGTTACCAGAAATGGGAACAGGTGCCGTCACAACACCACAACAGGGGCAACATTAATGGGTTTAATAGCCGGTCACAACCGAGCGAGTAATTCTAAAGAGCTGCTAAATTAGATTTACTCGAGCTACTCATATGCTCGCCACTGCCTCATTTTTCAGTTCAGTTTTGACCACGACTTTGTCACCAGGATATTCTAAGTATTAATTAAAGCTGCCGTTGTAATTTCCGTATGTCACTACAAATAACGATTATTTAATCATACCTATACAAGATAATAAAACAGTTACTTAACATACAGACAGGGGTAACGTATCGAGGTACCCCTGGCTCTGCTTTGAAACAGCGAAGAGTACAGAGTACAATTTTTTTGACACAAACTAATATGTCAGTGGTAAAACTGGCCTTTATTCAATAGTAACTAGTGTAGTAGTTGTAGAGTCATGCGTCGTAGTGGTAGAGCCATGCTGTTTTATAGTGCGATGGGCCGGCTTGTCCTGGGAAGTACCACCCTCTCACATAACACCAGCGTGAAATAATAGTGACTAGCTTTGCTATTATTGTGTTTCGTCTGGGTTGTGAGAGAGCCGGAGGTCCACACCCCATAGGCCGGCAACGCATCAGCGATTCCTCTGGTGTTGCAGATGTCCATGTTACCATCAGGCGACTCGCTGGCTCGTTTGCTGCCTCTGACATAAAAAATAGACTTTTTTTTAATAACAAGTAGGATTAAACTATAAGTTAAGACTATGAGTGCTCGCAGTAACAACAACATAAACAAGGGAAACATTAACAGTGTTAATCGCTGGTCGTGGCCGAGTGAGTAACTATAAAGAGCTGCTAAATTACAGCGCCGGTACACGTGATTCACTAAAGCTATGGACGGTTTACTGCCTAATACTGTCCATTACTGCAGGCCATTCATATTGTGTTTGAGGATAACTTATATGGCTTACGGTTACGTAGGCTATTTTGAGAAATGATTACTGCAGTATTTATATTATGCCTGAATAAAACAACATAAAAACATTAGCCCACTTCCGAGTAATTGAACTTTTGTCATTGATTAAGTACTTTTTAATTACCAACAGGTATCCGACGAACCGACAAAAATTTTGCACGACCTGGGACTATAAATAACAAATTGATAAACTTAGTCTGTTTAACCGTCTATTTGCGCCTCTAAAACATTGAACCGATTTTGATGGAAGAATATGGATAATGCTCAGTTCTCGTACGATTACAGAAACAGAAGTGTTTTTTGTCTTTCTTTCACGTCACAACGGAGCAAACGGGTCGACGTGATTTTTGCTATGGAAATAGTTTTTAAGCTAAAGGATATGGACTACTTTTAACCCTGGTTAATTATTGCATTCCTGCGGGATAACGTCGTATAGTCCTCTTTTTTTTATGTCAGAGGCGGCAAACGAGCCAGCGGGTCGCCTGGTGGTAAGCAATCACCGCAGCCCATGGACATCTGCAACACCAGCACTCTCACAAACCAGACGAAACACAACAGTAGTCACTATTATTTCACGCTAGTGTTATGTGATAGGGTGGTACTTCCCCGGACGAACCGAACCGGCCCATTTGTACTGTAAAACAGCATGGCTCTGCCACTACAAATCTTGCAGGCAAAGCCTCGGGCGAATAATTAGTTAATGACCATGGGCAGTGTTAATCATTTTGTAAAGAGGAAAATTGCTTAAGATTGTCCTTATCAAAACTCAGAGTTCAGTTTAGTACACAATTTAGAAACAAAAATTAAAAAAAATAGAGTATACAGTGATTATATGCACCGCCCTCAAAGTGCAATACGTAGTTACCTGCTTGTAAATTCCACGTCATAAAGTAACGAAGAGCATAGTATATGAGCCCACTCACTGACACGGACACTACGAGGCGCAAATGTTAAAATTATGTTTCTGAAAGAAATATGCTTTTATGTTCATACTCGAGATTGCATCTGCTGACTTTGTGACACTCTGAAATATTTCAGCGAACTCAGTGTACTTCATAATATATTTTACAGGGCGACTCTGAAATTTTAACGAGCTAAAATGTTGTGTATGAAATTTTTAAAATAGTTTTGATATCTTTTAAAATGAATGCCATCATTGTAAAAAGTAAAGTATCAGCACATTAATGTCCTGCTACAAGGTTTTACCTTGTAGCAGGACATTCATTGAAACATCATTGAAATCAAATGATAGCTTAAAATAACACGGTGGTCTTGCTTGCATTTATTGTAATGTAATAATATTAGTATTTACTTGAATTCTATCTGCTGCCGTTTATTTTAACGACTTTTTTTATACAACCTCAGTTGGCAGACAGACACGCAGCCCACCTGATGGTAAGCGGCCACTCCGGGCTATTTCATTGATAAACACTTATCTAGGAAGCGTCGCTCAATGTGCTGCCAGACTGTAGGCTCATCTGATCTACGAGCCTTTGATTTCAAGTGAACTAGCTCCCACATTAATACTGCCGGAACACAGCCAAAGCTGTTATGGCGGCAGATTTTACCTGTGAGGGTGGTAGCTAGCCAGTCAGACTCTGAGAAAGTCCTACCACCAACCAGACCCAAGGCGGAATTCGAACCCACGACCTCCGGGTTTTTATACCCGAGCAGCTTATCCAATGTTCCACCTTGCGTAAAATCAGTATAAGGAATATTAATGATTTTTATAAACACCGAGGCCACTGCATTTAGCCGCCTGGGTAATTGAGCGCAGTATAAAATCCTCCATCAATCTCCCCTGATTGATTCCGCTCATTATATATTATGTCCCAGGCCAGCCTGCGCTTTGGTCGGCGATTTGGCTTCGATATAATTGAGTGTGTCATTATAAATTTACCGCCGCACTAATTGTTTGGCCGCACTGTTGGACCAGTCACCAGATGGTTAGATGTGTGTATGTGGTATGCAGTATTGAGTATGCGAGAGCAAAGGTATACATAACAACTAACGTGACCAGTCGTCCCTTCTTAAATGGGACCGTCCCCTTTTTCAGTTCTGTCTCGGTGTTACCAAAGATAATCTGAAAGTGTTTCGAAATAATAATGAAAGTCATGGTCGGCCGCACTTCAACTGATAAATGAAATCATATAAAAGTGTCAGCCCATTAAACGTACCACTGCATAGCGCGGTCCTCTGTTATTGAAAATCAAGTCATTGTTACATTTATGGATAACTAGCCTTCCGCCCGCGGTTTCACCCGCGCATAATTTATTTTTTTAAATATCCCGCGGGAATAATACGTTTCCCGTAGAAATTTTATAGCCTATGTCCTAATCCGGGTTATAAACTATGCTTGTGTCAAATTTCATCTAAATCCGTTCAGCCGTTTAGGTGTGATTGAGTAACAAACAAACATCCAAACACCCGGACTTTCGCATTTATAATATTAGTAGGATGGCTTCATCATCAAGCTTGTCAATTGCAGCTCATCACCATCATCTTCATCAGCCTGACTCAGTCTACTGTTGGACATAGATCTTGGCCAATGCTGGCCACTTAGTTCGATTATTAGCTACTCGCATCCAGCTCTTGCCAGCCATCTTGCGCTTGTCAATTGCGGATTGGTTACACTTCGGATCACATACCCGAGATGTGCTGTAAAATATACTATATGTACATCTACTCATCCTTCTAAATCCCATGAATCCTACAGAAATATCCGAAGCAGAATGGAGTTAATTAAAGAAGATCTTGACAATCCGAACATACGTGAACCGCGGCGAAGCGTGGAGTCTTCCTAATTGAATCGTCGTCTTTATCTACATATTTACTTAATGTGGGGGATCTGTATTCCGCTTTGCGCAAATAATTAATTAAAAGTGCTTAAATTAGTGCGATTTGTTTACAGGCCGCTGTAATTTGTTGTCTGTGCCAGTTGGTAAGTTTTTATTTACAAAGATTTATTTAAAATAGTTGTTTTTTATATTATGCCTACTCGGCAACGCGTATGAGATATCGTGACCGAGAAGTGAAGCAATTCAGTAAAAAATACAATTCGATTTTTTGCGGTGATGGTGAATTTTCGAAAATATTGACAAAGAATTCCCATTAATTACCATTGTTATTAGCGGTTGCGTTAAAACTCAATGTTGTCAAAATATTATGCATGGTTTTCACAGTTTCCCACAAACAACTTATCCTATACAAATAAATTCATTATATTCATAGACCGTTTATGTGTTCGAGGCTTAGTCCAGTCCCTTATTATAACGTTTATAGTGATGGCTTAGTTAAGATATTGTCTCGTCCAACCTGCCAAAGTTATAAACTGCTCATCATCATTGTTAAACCTTTTGGGTCATAAAACCTGGATGTCGTGGATTCAATTCCCGCTTTGGGTCTGGTTTAAGAGGGCTTATACTTGTCCGACCGGCTACCACTATCACAGGAGAAATCAGTCGCTATAATAGCTTTGGCTGTATTTGCCTCCCATCAGGTAGGCTACGTGCCAGTTGATCATCTGAAGTGGCTAAAAAGGACTTGCATATAAGTATAACCTCTGTCTGTGTTGGCGTTTCGAGGGAAACTATAAGGGATAAGGTGTTAAAAACCAAAATAAAGATTCCGTACCTCACATATTACACTTGGCCCTACAATTTCTCCTCACTTAAACCGAGCAGGGGAGCACATACTTGTAGTGAGTGCCGACTAGGGTCACGCGCACGCAAAAGCCACCAATGTCGGTAAGCGCTTGCTTACGAGCTAATCGAGAACTACTCACGCTAATGTACGCCGGCAACCGGCGCATCGACGTACCTTATATTTTACTGCAAGTAGCTTTTAGAGATTGGAAATATTGTAATAAAATGTTAGTGTGCACTCTCTTCGAAATGAAGTTTCAACACAGTGTTTCACTTACGCGATTACTATCAGAGTGGTCAGGAACATTTCTGATGATTGTGCAAATTAATCGTGTTAACCCTGTCAAGATTGCAAGGGGAACTACGTATAATATCATGCTGCGTGATATCTTAGCAATTTTATGATCACTATGAGTATTATATTTCAGAAATTAGGGTAAGAATCCAGATTTGAACACACGAGCAGTTTATCATTTTGTTATAAATGAATGAAATATCCATTAATTGTGCCATTGTTCTGGCTTGATGGTGCATTTGGTTTTGGTCGATAGTTCAAATACCATCCTGGATAAACATTTATATGATAGTGTCTGCAGGTTTACTTTTATTTTAGTATAATATTTGTGATATCTTTGTTGTTTTTAATACTAAATCATCTTTATTTTCACAGATTTGCGGCTTTGTAGGCAGTTCATAGCACCCGCCCGATACAAGAGACGATAAATAAATGCTTTTAATTAACATTTGCCTCGTTTTAGAGTTAAAACAACGTCTTTACTTTGTAATATTTAACTCTATAGTATTCAGCCACGCAGTCCAATTAGTAAAACTTTAATTACTTAGCACAAAATAATGTCGCACGAATGAAAGAAAAACATTGTTTAATCCCCTCATTCCGAAACTCGCAAACATTTAAATCCCGTTTTGATAACATTTTATGCTAATGAATTCGTTTTAAAATCCACTTTGTTTGAATTTAATTATCGGTCTGGAACATTTGTTGATAATTTGTAATTGCTATTCAACTAAAAGGGTTTGTGCTGTAATCGCACGCAATTGGATATTCTTAATGAAAATTTAATCAACATTAAATACCACTTTTAGTAAAAATATATTCAAAATCACAGAAATGACGACCGACTTTTAGTTATGCTTAAGTTTGGGTTTGAGCCCAATATTGTTTGTGTTGTATGAGTTTTACGAACTTAAGTATTGCGTAGGTATGTAATTTGATTAAAATGTTAATCCTACTTCCTTCTAATATTATAAATGCGAAAGTTTAAATTTGTAAGGAGAAGGCTGACTGAATGGACGGTGGTTTGTTACTCAGTCACGCCATAACTATGAAAACAGACTTAAAACTTTACAGTTGTATAAGTTATAATAAAATAAGAAAGAATAACACATATGCAGCTAGAAAGATAGTAAGTCATATTTATGCCTTACTTTAGGTAGAATTTAATACTAATAGTGAACATCTTTCCAGTACTTTTTCACTAATTTGTATCACTAAATTGAGCCCAGCTTCCTGTAGAGGTAAACCGAAGTGACCGAGCCACTATTGAATTCCAGAACCGGCGACGTATATACTATATAAGCACTCTTACTATCCATCCCCTATTGGTACATACGGCTTCAGGAGACAAGGTCAAGAGAAACTGATAGAATTACTAATTCAAGTACACTTACACACATAGCGATACGTACTAAATTAGGTACTTTAGGAGGAATACCTAAATTTAACATCTAGAATTATGTTATGTTAGGCCTTTGTGTACTTAGAATGATAATCAGAACTCAGTTCAGCCTAAAGCCCCAGGTTAATTTATTCGCCTTCTATGCTAATTTATGCACCAAGTTATTTATCAAACAGTAACTGAATAAGGTGTTAGACTCGGCCCGGCGCAACAGACGTGCCCGATCCTATGGTTATTAAGAATGCAAATTTCTAGCGCCTTAATCAAGGGCTATAGAATATCTTGTCGGCAGACAAACAGAGCGAATTGTGTAAATATGGAAATATATGTAGATCCTCATCAAACGGCAAGACTGAATGGTTCACAATCGGCAACGAATTGAAAACGTCTTGCGGTTGAATTAATGGTGGCACGGTGGTGACCCGAGCCCAAAATACTTACCCCAATAGACATCTCATTACGTTCGGATACAATTTATTCTACCAATACAAGTCCGAAGGCTCGAATTGTAACTATTTAAGTCACAATAGAATAGGTTAATGAGACACCACGTTTATGTATGCATGAAGATGTCGAAGCGATTTGCTTTGAAATTTATTTTTTTATGTGTATGTTAGAGGGAGACAAACAAGAAAGTGGCCCACCCGATAGTCTATGATTACTGCTTCCCATGGATACAAAGCCGTTTACCCATTTTAATTATTATACCATAGTAAATTTGGAAAAGTACCTCACGAAAATTGAAATCAAGAATAAAATTACTGCCTAAAATCATAGAAAACTTTATAGAAGTAAGTAATTCAATTCAGTTTCAAAGGCCGTTTCGGCGTGTCACTACAGATTACATCGTTTACCAACCCTTTGTCATAATGTGATAACAAGGAGTATCACTTTATAAGAACTGCCAAGTCTGATTTGCGTCAAATCTTGTACACTTGTCGACGAAAACAATGAACGATCGCAATCGGTAGCGAATGGAAAACACTTCGCGGTTAGATTAATGGTGGAGGCACGTGGTCGACCCCTAGGTACAACCGTACAAGGCCCTAATTAAGAAGTTTCCCGATTGACATAAATTCTGTTACATCAGGGTTCGGTCGACAGAGACGGATCCGATGGAATACCAATGGCATCTACATATTTGAATTCCCTTTCACGTCTGGACAGTAAACAATATAGTTAGTCACGGTCAAACATGTCCCAGAGCATGTGGGAATTGCTTTGCAAATAGTTGAATAATTTCTAACGCTGCAAGTTCCTTTCCGACTTTGCCCTATGTATGTGAAGTTGGAACACCGCTTCATATACAAGGTCAACAGTATAAAATCTCGGCTTATAGTTAACAATATTTACATGTATTTTTATGTACTCCGTGATGTTGAAGAATATCGTGAAGAACCAATATCAAATACCTGCTTTTAAGGCTAAGGAAGTTCAATAATAGTCCAATTTATCTACCATACCATATCGTGAGCTCTCCAATAGAGCACTACTCGAAAGAAATATAGCACAACATTTAATAACTGCTATTTCCCAGTCCGTAAAAAACCAACACAAAGTTAGCTCGACCCGGGAATTGAACCCAGGACCCCGAGATCTTGGCCCGGTACTTAAACCACTAGACCATCGAAGCGTGTCAGTTTTTTTCGGACATAGGTCGGGTTTGTGATCACCAATCCGCATTTGGCAAGCGTGGTGATTAAGCCAATACCCATCATTGTAGCGATAACTTGATTTCAAGGATGGAGGCCTTTGCCCTGCAGTGGGACATTAATAGGCTGATACTATTTCCCAGTGGGCTTAAGGTCCTAATCTTAAGAGGTGGTAATCATATCACCTACTTTACAACCATGAGTCCCCCATACCCGGACCCTAAATACGCAGCTGTGTAGCGAAAAGTTCCCTTCTAAATTAAATTAGTTCGAAAGACGAATCGGATCTTTAATTTTAACGCTAAAACCGAAACTCCGGAAAAGCTTAGTTCTGTGTAAATTAATGGTAGGCGGCGGTGGGTGTCTAATTAAAAAGTGTACTGTTGAATGTTGTTAGGAAAGTGTGCGACCGGCTGTTTACTTGTGCCTTCTTATTATCCTTAATTAAACTTGGAGGTACCTTAATCTTATAAACATTCGTCTAAAATAAGGTAAGAGGAATCGTCGTCTTACATAATATCCCGGCATTGTAAAAAGTAAACAAATTTTTCGGGGTGTTTTCATGGGTCTAATTTAAGATCCGCTTTCACACAAAATTCCTTCTCCTGTGCCTACTTAAGTATTCATCATCATCGTCATGGTTGAGCATTGCATATTCTAATTTATAACCAAATACGAAAATAAGGTACCTTTGCACAAGTGAGGCTATAGAAATAACGAGGGATCCACCATTATACCAGAACAAATACAAACGTTAATTATTTCATATTTCCCTAGCAGTAGGACCTGTTAGGTAAATAAATTAATCATAGAACTAATCTTCAGTTCTTTGCACTTTACTTAGCATTTTGATTACATTTAGGCGTTTGGCTAATCGGATTAATTCTACTCGTTCTTAATACTAGCTCATCTAATATCGTTTGTTAATATTTTCCAGTTTGATCTAATGAAGCGTCTATGGTTAGATTTACTGAGAATGAATTCATTTATCACTGTTTATCACTAGTTCCAAATCCGTCCGATTAAATCCTATTATGAAGAGCTACCTGTAAGGCCATCTACGCACGCGCGACACACGGTTAAAACAAAAACGAATTAGCGATAGAATAGAAACACCAATATATTATTTTTGTGTAGGTATTACGACGTAATTTTATACCTCTCGATCTAAGGGAGTGTAACTATCATCTTTCTGCTCTAAGCCAACCTCTCCTGCCCGTGGTGCATCCTGCCGAATAACGAACGAGGATCTGGCGACCGAGTGGTGGCTGTATAACCATCCAAATCTAATAGTGCAGCTAAATGGTACAGGCCGGGGACGGGCAGCAGCGTCACCGGTACGAGAGCTGCGTCCTGCGATCGCCAATACGCTTGCCCAGCGTGGCGATTATAGGCAAACCCTCCAAATGGGACGGGGCTGGCAGGAGCTGGATGCGAGTGGCCGAGGATCGATCAGCGTTGCGAGCATTTCGAGAGGCCTATGTCCAGCAGTGGGCTGTTACGGGCTGATAATGATGATGATATACCTCTCGATAGTTAGTGGCCAAGATCTCTGAGACAATTTCCCCGTTTGTGTACAATATGTGTCGGTTTTTTAGAACACAGGGTCAAATTCTAGTTGTCATCACCAACTAGAATTTCGCACGTACTTAAAATGTGTTTGCATAATTATGTATTCCGAATTCGAAATGCTTGACTAAATATTCTTTTAAATAAATAATAAATAAATAGGTATCTCTGGGCATTATTTACTCAGCGCCATATAGCCCCAAACTAAGCATTCGCTTGTGATATGGGTGCCAGCCAACAGATTAAAATTTACTTATATACTTTTTTTTGTAAATACATACATATGTATAATATTATAAATACAAACACCCAGACAGATACAAACAGACATGTTCATGCACAAAAATGTTTGCACCGTGCGGGGATCGAAACCCACGACTTCTGGTGTAATAGCCGACTTCTCGACAATTACACCAAATGGCTCGTCGTTTTAAAGATTTTATTCATGAAAAATATTTTGACTTTTAGAGAAACACGGAAATACAGAGGAAGTATGCATCCAGCCTTAGGCTTAGCGCAGTTTGGGTGATTGATAGAGCTGTTCATTTATCAACGTCATTTGCTGAATCGGCACAATAAAGCCATAGAGCCGCTTGTTTTATTGCCACTTCATTTCAAGGTTTGCGGATTGCTCGATATTACTATTTATTTAAAGCCATTTTGGGAGTGGAAAGACGTTTTTCGTTTGTTGCGACCACGTACACATAAATTGTAATCTTTGGATATTATTCACACAGCGACAGACAAAAACCTTATATATTTTGTTTTGTAATTAAATACTTAATAATATACGAATACATATGTTATAATTATATATTTGAAAAATAAACACAGGTTAAGAACGGAGAAGTCCGTTTTCACCGCTGTTACATTAAGCTTCTTGAAAAAAGATACAAAAAACCAGCTTTTCATTTCGGAACCATATGTGGGTCGTCAAATTACTCTAATGCCAGTCATAAAATTAAATAAATAAACGTCCACATAAACGTGTCACATAGCTAATGATTACCGGAACAGATGGCAACACCATAACCCTAAATTGTAATATATTTTCCCGCAATTTACGATCCTAATGCAGATGGGATATTTCAGCGAGTTTCGGCTCAATGTCCGACATGCAGGGTTACCGTGTAACAGTCATTCGCTATACATGATTGACGTTATAAAGGTTGTTGTACAGACTTTTTTAAACAGCGTCCCCTAAAGTTTTTTTAATAATTTTAGCACGCGTGATACTTAGTGATGAAGATAACCCAACTAAAAACACCCCACCCGCACCTCTATTCTATAATCTACTTATTTTTAGGCGCCTGTAGCACTCCGAGGAACAAACATCGCAAGGAAACCTGCACAATCGAATAAGTCACTGCACTGTCTATAAAGTACTCTTATTAGTTATACTTAAGTCTATATATATTATAGTAACTGAGTAGTTTCGTTTCATATGCAAGAATCCAATTCGATTCTAATTTCGGCGGGCAATATGCGCACCGAGACAAATTTTTTTTCTAGTTTCTTATATAATACTTAGTCAGCGGTAAACTATAAAACTGTTAAAAATCGAAAATTAGTCAAGCATTAAGAATGAATACACATTGAAGCTGACTTTGTCAAAGATTACATCTAGATTATCTAGTCAATGTTACAGTTAAGTTTAATGACAATGTGTTTCAGCTCTTAGGCCAATTTGAACAATGTCCTTTATCAAGAACTGGCGTTCAAACGTCACAACATTCCAATTGGATTGGGAAAAAGCGGTCGAAAAATGATAATATCAAAACGATAACCATATTTTTTGGTTATTTCCCCTCAGCCATATCCGTTTGTTAATATCCAATTGACCCCTGCTCAGTAATGGGACAATAAAATACCATATAAAAAGACTTACTGCCTGATATTTGGTCCTTTTCTTACTGTGTGTGGTATACAGTTATACGAGTAAATATGAGGGGGGAGCATAGCCCAAACATGAACATGAACATTTGTGTTTGTTCTGTGTCTGGATGTTTATTTGTTTTTAAGTATATATTTGTAGTTTATATAGTTGTTTCTATCACCTATAACACAAATGCTTATACTTAATTTAGGGTCAGATCAATGTATGTGACGTTATCTAATATTTATTTAATAATGGTACATACTGAGGATGTACGGATTCCACAAAATTACTAAACGGATTCGAATGAAAATTTACAGCATATTTCTGCTTATACATGAAAAAATAAACTTTCAGCACATCGATCGAGCAAAGCCATTGAAGGAATATTATTCAAAAAAGTTCTCACACACAATATTATGGCACTTTTTCGCGCTCAATAATATAATTTCATCGACACAGTAAAAACATAATAATGAATAAGCACCAATTTTAACTACCTTGAAATGTCGAGAGTCTTGTTGAGATGGTAACCCTGAACACATGTAAATTTAAAAGTACCTTTTTCACAAATCCCGTCTGAATCTATTATAATAAAAGGCCATGGCCATTTTTTGCCAATTACCATTTCTGGCGTAGGCAGACTTAATGTCGCATTAAATTTATTAAGGACTTCAAAATCAGCAGTTCGTTGGTTTTGTTATAGGAATTTATAAATCCTTTGAAGGATTTCACCCCAATTATCAACATGATGAATGAGGTTTCTATTTCAGTAAGCATGTTTTTTTAAAAGCGATGAAAGCTAATTTTTCCCATAATTAGCGATTCGCCTCAGCTTATTAAAGGTGTAATCAAAATAAAAATACAGTTGGAACTAATAAGAATAACATACAGTTTACAAACCTTTTTCTTTTGAATCTTTCTCAACAAATTCGCATTCTAAAGTCCAAAATAAAGTAACTACTTGTTATATTGTTCAAGCTCCGATCTATAGCGAAAAAATTATCATGTCAAATCCATTAATCCCGCATATCTGATTTCATCCGGTCTAAAAACAGTATACTCGTGCATTCAGTCCGACTATTTACATGTGAACTTTATGAAATCACAACCTGATTGTGATTTCATAAAGTTCACGTCATGTAACGCTACGTGTCTATCTGCCAACTGATAATAAATAGTGATGGTCAACTCGAGTCACTAACTCGAGTTAACTCGAGTTGGGCTTAACTCGAGCCAACTCGAGTTGAATTCTCTCTGACTCGAGTTTGAAAACCGACATGGAGCGAAGTTTGCCGAACATTTGAGACTGTTCATTCTCATATTCATAACATAGTTTTTTTGTGTTTTAAATTCCTTTTTTTTTACTATTAATGCGAAGGTGAGGGAATAAATTGGTAAAATCCTACTATCCTACTAATAAATGTACGGGCGACGGCTCCGCGCGCGGCGCGCAGGGCGCGGGGGGCAGTGAAGCCGGCCGTAAATGTGAAAGTCTGGATGTTTGGACGTTTGGATATTGTTACTCAATCACGCACGGCTGAACGGATTTTGATGAAATTTGGCACACGTATAATTTATAACCCGGATTAGGACATAGGCTATTAAATTCCTACGGGAAACGTCTCATTCTCGCGGGAATAGCAATTTTTAAACTACTGAACCGATTTGAATTATTCTTTCACTGTTGGAAAGCTACACTATCCCTCCCCGGTAAACAAAGAGTACTTTTGATCCCGGAAATGTGGGGGGTAGGGGGGGGGGATATTTGAAAAAAAGGATTACGCGCGGGTGACACCGCGGGTGGAAGGCTAGTTTTAAATAAACAATTACTCTTCCATCTAGTTAACTCGAGTTACAACACAACTCGAGTTCAACTCGAGTTACGTGAATTTTAACTCGAGTTAACTCGAGTTCTGTTTATTCCGAGTTGGCCCATCACTAATAATAAACAATCGTCTTAAAGTAAGTCGGTACTCAGAAACACAAACGTGCTATTTTCTCTGTGGGGGCGCAGAGAATGCGCTCAGCACGTGCAACCGTCGTGTGCAATGCACATGGCCACGTACGCCCCTGTTGTTATAAAGAAAACTGACGCCACATGGAAGAATGTGGGAAATCGGAACGTTTTGATAACAACGTAAAACGTTTTTCTAAATATTTAGTTTCTGTGGATCTGTAAGGTAATATGGGTATTTTTTTGTAAATAAATAGCTTCAGCAAGGGTTCCACTTGTCATCTGACTCGTGGTAAAAAGTAAAATGATAGCGCTTATTCCCTGAAACGCTTAAGAAGGAAGTATCGTTCTATACTTAGATGTCAGAGCACTTTTTCTCTGGGGTGCTTTGCCTTGAAGATTGCGCTTTGCAATTCCTAACACGATAGCTACGATACTGTAGCAAAGAAAACAGTTTTTACATGGGAGAATAAAGCTTATCCAACATGCTTCTAATGCGCCTCGGAAACACTGTTATCTTTTCTTCATTAGTGTAGTACAAGTAACACAGTTTAGTTTAAAAATGCTGTCTTGTTAACATCCACTATTTTTAACTGACTCAAAACAAGGATGAGGTTCTCAATTCTAAGAAACATTAAACTGATAATTAGTATCAGTTCACTAGCTCTCCTCAAGAGTAACCTACGAAAACCTAATTACACTTCAATTTATATCAATTACTCATGGTATCGAGTTTGTAACCTATCATAGAACTTAGATAGGTGTTAGCGTTGCAACGGAGCTGAGCCCGCAAGGAATACAGACTACCGATAATTAGTTGGTAATTAAGTATCTGGGGAACGTTTCCTCGTATCGCCCGTAAACTTGCGTCTGCTATGCATAACGTGTGTAAGTTTCATGCTTACCCGTTTACTTAGATATCTGCTGCCTTAGCATTAAATTAACGGAACCATATTACTATCTCAATGTAGGGCAAAGGTTTTCATCATTAAAATCAAGTCATCGTCACAATGATTAAAGTATTGGCTTAGTCACAAATCCGAGTCGTGTTCGACATTTTTGCTTGACGTGTTCATTTAACCCAGGACCTTGGCTTAGTGCTTAAAAACCATCAAGGTGTTCATAAACAAGGTCTAAAAAAACACGAAATGATTTAGAATCACAAGTTCGTAGATTCGATGTCACACATCACGAACCTTTTTCTTGCATGAAAAAGTCCGTTAGTATTATTGCTCCGAGTGTTTTCCATACACCATTACACGTCTCAAAATCCAAATTCAAACTCTATTACTAATGACATAGCAATTGTAATTGCGCAATACTAACTGTAACCAAGCTGAGGGCAATGGTTCTATTCCATTACGCCGTCAACGACATGGGCTATAATGGGCCGCGGAACAAAAGCGTCGTTAGTATGCCAACCGCGTGCTACATTGCTTTAATTAATTACGCCATTTTGGTCCACCAGCTCATTAACGTTTAACCGATGTTTAGGCAACATTGACTTTATTGCATAATGTATCGTGTATTATTCGTTATGAATTTTAATGCAACCCAGCTTTGTACGTGTTATAACATTTTAGAATTAAGTGTAGTATAATGACGTATTTACTTTTAATGTGGCAACATTATGCTGATTTATATTTGACTAGCGGCCGCCTCCGCGGTTTCACCTGCGTGTCATTTCTTTTTTCAAACGTACCCCCCTTTCCCCCCACATTTCCGGGATAAAATACTTTTTATCCCGGAAATGTGGGGTGACATAGGTTACTCCCTATGTCACCCGGGGTTAATGTAGGTTCCCAACAGTTAAATAATTTTTTAAATCGGTTCAGTAGTTTCGGAGCCTATTCAAACAAACAAACAATAAAAGAAAACAAAGTCGCGTAAAAGCCACTAAAATCCGCTACTGTAAATTAGTTAAAATTGAAACATCTTCAAACAACTCTGCAACTCAGACTGTGCCCACTTAAGCACAATCGTGAGTGAGTGAATGAGTGAGTCGAGTGAACACAAGTCGACGAAAGTCCTCGACGCGAGGGGACTTGTTGACGCCATGTGCATTCGCATTCAAATGCGAAGTGAGGCTCGGACATACGGGAGTTTCGGAGCTAAGCCTTTCATGTAGTTAAAAGGTGGACGTTGAGAGGCTGGATTTGACTAACTAGGCAATCCAACTGTTTATTATAAACGTTTCTTACTAGAGTGTACTGAAAAGTTATTTTTTTGTTTACTAAGTCAGTTGGCAGACAGACACGCAGCCCACCTGATAAAAAGCGGCCACTGCGGCCTATTCCATGGACAGACACTTTACTAGGAAGCGTCGCTCAATGTGCTGCCAGACTGTAGGCTCATCTGATCTTCGAGCTTTTGATTTGAAGTGTACTGGCTCCCACATTAATATTGCTGGAACACAGCCAGAGCTGTTATGGCGTCAGTTTTCTCTTGTGGGGGTGGTAGCTAGCCAGTCGGACTCTGAAACTTTCCTACCACCAACCAGACCCTAGGTGGTAATCGAACCCGAATTTTTTCACGGAGGAGTGTTGATTTTTCGTTTCTTTTCTAGGGTTACTGATTTTCTAAATACTGTTTAAGCAATCACTGTTATAGCTGTATTACTTTAGACGAAGTTCTTCCTCTAAAAATCTATTAGTATCCGATTTGTAATAAAATTATTTTCAATTGTAACTTTATAAATGCTACGTCTTATTTCATAATTACATACATAAAAAATATTCTGATATGTTTGCTCTCATTAGAGCAAATTAGGACTGTTAAATTAATTAGAGTGACGAGAGTTGTGAAACGGAAGGCTCGAGGAAGTTCAGAGAGGCACTCGACGTGGCTCCGCGATGTTGCATGTGTTAGAGCTAGATTGTTGTCAAGTTTAGCTCTGTTTTTGCAACATCTATACTAATATTATAAAGAAGAAAGATTTTGTTTGTTTGTTTGTATTGAATAGCCTCCGAAACTACTGAACTGATTTCAAAAATTCTTTTACTGTTGGACAGCTACACTATCCCCGGGTGACATATGTAGGGTACTTTTGATCCCGGGAAAGTGGGGTGTAGGGGGGGATAGTTGCAAAAGAAATGAAGCGCGGGTGAAACCGCGGACGAAAGGATAGTTAAATATAAAAGTATAAATACATTATCTGGTACAGTGACTGGTGGTATTTAGTACCGTTAGCTGCCGCACAGGTATATTAAATAGAAAAACGAATGAATAATCAATCCAATCACAAATTATTTTTAAACATTACATGTGTTAATATCAGTTATAAGCTCTGCATAGATTTTGACACCAATTGATAAGGGGGGCGTAAGAAATATATTGTTTAAATAATATTAATCGTACATTTTTGACTTATTATTATTCACGTAATAATATTATGTGCAAAATTAAATTAAAGAATTGGTAAAAATAATATATGTTTAAACTTAAACTCCCGCTCAGTCGCGGTCTGTGATTCATTAATCTAACTCCACTCATCCATTAAACCCGGATAAAGTAAGTTAAGAAACCAACTTTGTCCGTGTATTCTCTTAGAAATGCTTTGAAAACTCCTAAGAACTTCCTCTGTTGTGACAAGCGCTATCCTCGGCTTGTTTGCCTTCTCATTCATTCACTCATTGTGTTATGAAAGCTGTAAGTGAATTTGAGCTGAAGAAAATCGCTGTCATGCTAAAGGGCAAATAAGTTAGATTCGCTCCATACTGTGTTTGTGCCTTGGCAGTCACTTCATATACCTACAGTATTACATATTTAGTAGTGGTAGAGCCATGCTGCTCTACACTACGAATTTCTCGTCCGAGGAAGCCTACCACCCTGTCACATAACACCAGCGTGAAATAATGGTGACAACTATTGTGTTTCGTTTGGTTTGTGAGAGTGCCGGAGGCCCACACGCCCCATACCCCTACAGGCTGGCAACGCATCAGCGATCCCTCTGGTGTTGCAGATGTCCATGTGCGGCGGTGATTGCTTACCATCAGGCGACACCCTGGCTCGTTTGCCACCTCCGACATAAAAAAAATATAATAATAGCCTATCTATCGAAGTGCTGGTAGGAAAAAAAAGATTGACGTGCAAAAGTATTTTTCTAAAATCTATTTGCAGAATAAATTATTATTTTATTATTATTATTTTTTTTATTATCATTCCCTATTGTAAACAATAGATACCTATTATACGTCTACGATACGTCCATAGTAATTTTCATCGAGAATTCCTCCGATGAGTTTCAATGATAAGAGGAGCGAAAGATACGATAGCCACACAAGAAAACGAGATAACTTTAATTTCAATGATGGGTCAGATTTCCTCTTGAGTAAAAATACAATGTAAAAGTAGCTAAAGACTTAGGAGCGCTTGGGTTACATATACATATGTATTATAATCTGATTGAAACCGGACTTCACAGCGAGCGGTCAATCTTAATTAAATTGACACGCTAGCCTAATCGGTAAATCCCTTACACGGTACTCAGCTCATACATATGTATCTATATACATAAACATTACGTATGTAAACGCAATTTGCTACCTCTCCTGAGCAGAGTATGTGTTTCAGGATATTGATTCATACAATTAGCCACGCTTTGGGAGAAGGCTCAAAGGGAATGGAATGCATATGTACAAATTACTGAAATTGAATTTGCTTATAATTATAATTGAAATGGAATATAGCACTATGTGTGACATGATTAATTTAAAATATTCATTAATTAACTAGGAAATAGGTAACATCTAGCGTGCGTTGATAAGCTTCCTTTTTTTAGTAAAGAGGGTTTTATAAACTCAGCAAAAAGCCCTCTAAGGTTTTATCTGAATCCGATCAATTGTTTAATTTGCATCAACTTATGCCCACCTTACTTACTCGTCCGCGACGTCTATCTATTCATCGCAATTTATGATTATATTCTTAAGTTATCAGTAATGAATTAAAACATTGAAAATGTTGATACTTACGTAGTGTTAAGTAGTTGTGGCAACTCAGCCGATGTCCGAGTTACACACAAAGCCGCGGCGTGTCGCCAAACAGCCCTCGAGGGTTGCATTTATTCCGCCCACTTCAAGTTTAACGCAGGGTCCACTGAATCTTCGAAATCACATACAATTTTAAACCAGACTCTAAGAGACCTTATCATTTTTAAATAAACCAATGCTACAACCGTGTATTTGAGGCCGTATTTTTCCCCTTATGTATTATGTGTTTTTTGCCATATTATAATAGTTCTATTTTACAGTACATACAACCACAGTTTAGTCAATAAATATTATATGTCTTTAAATGATACATTTTATATCTATCGAAAACGTACATATTGAAAATACTTAGAATAAAATCTGCCATGGGCTGCTACGCCTGTAGCTCGTAGCTATTGTAGTTCGTAGCACACTTGGCCGTAGCATTACTAAAAGTTTGGGTAAAACATAGTTATTATTTAGGATTGTTTGAAATTCTGATACATAACCATACTGATTAAAGTATTTAAAACAATGCAGATCTTAATTATACCTACCTTATACTTGTTATTTAACATGTTGTTATTTTAAGCTGGCCACTAGTTTTAGAAATTCTTATGTCAAAAAAAATATTTACTACGTTTAAATCGGCATTCGGCACTCTATTTATTTCACCCGTGTCAAAACAAATTGCTAAGATATTCAGAAAACAATAACCATAAACTCTTACAAGCCGATGAAATAGTGTGAACATGATAGCAGCAACATGCAATAAAAGTAAAAAAGTCGTTCAAAAATCACCACAACTGATGCTGGACGCAAAACATTAATCAAAGTAATAAATAACATCCTGAGGATATTACATGAGAGCAATTTTAAAAGGCCCCAACTATTGGACTTACGCGATTCATGCATTGATATTAAATTTTACCTGGAGTTGATTTATGAAACGCAGGGGAATAGCAATTTCCCTCCAGGAAGCGTTGCCATGGCAACGTGCTTCGCCGGCGAGCAAGAGCTGAGAATATCCCCTAATGTGATGATTACTTGATACAGGAACTGCAAACGAGTTGCTTTTAAAATATGGCCTGTTAATTTAGCGTTTGAATTTAAAGTATGAAGATTATAGGATGGGGGATAAGAGTTTTGCAGCATATTGAGTGTTGTATTGCATAGCACGAATTCTAGTGGCTGCTCCTGATCAAGATGGCCACGTTTCTTTTTAACATCTATAGTTGTAAAAAATAAATAAACCACACAAACTTTACACTTCTTACTATTTCTTCGTATCAAAAACCACTGGAACAAAAAAGGTGTTTTGTATTGCATCAATATCAAGAATGCTGATAGAATAGAAATATTTCTATAAATATGCTAGAAGACACCTTGCATTGCATATTTTTTTCGAAATTCTGTATTTAAAGTAACAATTCATATTATGCACTAAACTTGTAAGTATTATGCAAAGAAAACACATCTCATCAATGCGTTTCAGTTTTAGCCCGTTCGCCACAATTTGCTAGCGACATCTATAATCACATTTCAGAACCTTTTCAAATATTGTTTTGGAGTTCAACGGTCGAGTTCAATGATATACGTTCTGTACAACCTTGTTTATGCAAACATCATTAATTTGAGGTCTTATATACTCGTAAAGTCAAAGAAAAATCTCATTTTTATAACATACGAGTAAATCAAACAAAGGTCTCATTTTTCTACCCTCAAAGATATTGTGTTTACCCAGTCCACTCCACACTACGTGTGAAAGGTATCATCTTTTGTCATCAACAAAGGCATATGAGCTCTCGACACACAATTAATATGGCCCGTGTAATAATAAAGCATGACTTTTACTTGTTCTCGATAGGCCTGGGGCAGTGAATATCCGAATACGAGTAGGGTCCGAGCTTTATCGATTGGACAAATTGGTTTATACCGGCTCAGTGAATGAGAAAAATAGCTGTAAAGCTTTGAATTTGATGTGTCCCATCCAATGAGCTCAGCTATAGTTATTTTATTTACTGAGGATTTGCTCTTGACTTGATTCTTAATAAGTAGGTGGCAAAAATGTTAATTTTTTGTTTTGCAGCAAACGTTTATTAATTTTTTTATCTAAAAATTTTCATATAACAGGCGTAGCTTTTTTGGGTGCCAGTACACTTGGAATCAAAGGTTCAAAGGTCTGAGAAGCTAACAGCGTTATACTGCCTGCCAATTGAACTACTTAATACAAAAATATAGTCAGATATGAAGACAACGTCACACGCCCCTTGTACATCAAAACGTAGACGTAAAGAAACGCAAAAACTATTGAATGATGTTATAGCTCTTTCAATTATTGTTTTACTATTATTAACGGTATTAATTATAAACTAAACTAAGTGAGGTAAAAACATGCTTTTACTTTCCTCGGACTACAATTATTTCTATTAAATCCTTCAAGTCAATAAATTAATACATTTTTATTGAATACAAACATTATATTATGTGGACGGTCACAAACTTTGCCAGTTTAAATAAAGAACAAAAAATACCTTTGCAAAGTCAAACATGGTCCCATCTCTACGTTACCTTAGGTTACCTTCGAAGGGTGACAGGGACGACGACGGGTCGCGAGAAGACGTGTAATTATCGGTGTTGGTTTTCCTTTCGGGCCCTTTAATGGCTCTGGAGCACTCTTTTATTGAGCAACGCGGTATTTACGACCTACAGGTGGAGAATTAGGAAAATAAACGGAGAAATAATGGCCTATACACGCAACTTTTAAGGGTAAAAGTTGCGTGTATATGCCATCATTAATAGTCTTGAAAAAAAAGACCACTGAGTTTTTTCGTTTTTCTATTATTAATAATTTTGCGTCAAAAGTTTTAAGTAAAAATTATCGGACAACATTCATCGATTTATGAAAGATTTATCGCAATTCTGTGGGCCCATCACGGTTTTCGGAATAATAGCTTTTCTATTTCCTCTTTCCTCGAATTTTCTTCGAAACAATTCATCGTTTGTTTTAAGGATGTCAGCCCCGCTTCTTATGTTATCGAGTCATTACTATCACTTTCGATACTATAACTAACCCGTAGGCTAATCGTTGACCTGAACACATGTTACGTTTAATGCGCGAAACCTCGTACACCCCAAATGATTTTTAATTCAATTGACCTAATTCTGAAAGAAAAAATACATTAAAAAAAGGTTTTATGTGCTATTTTAGTTTTACTGTGCCATTCTGATAATTTGTTGCGTCTGCGTCGACGCTTTGATTTTTCGAAAAATGTGACCTATATTAAAAAGTGGTTTATTCAATTCTGCTCGTTATTCTGACCAAACTATTTTCAGGTTTTGCGCATTTAACGAAACACGTTGTATAGGATGGGAACTAAGAAACATTTAGGTAAGTCTACTACTTATATGACCCGTTGTTCCTCTGCGCTTCTAGCATAAACTTCAATGAGTGAAGACACCGTTCACTCCGCATTTCACCGTCGAATGGTGTTCTCTGCCATCAAAAGGTACGTCAACATAACAAGGCACATAGTTGCGCGTGACTCTACGTTCCGGCTGAGAGCGGAATATCGACTCTTTGATCCGGGATACGTGTCGACCGAGCGCTTTGTGGAGCCTCGAATCATGGAAACTGTGGAATATTCATACCGCGAGAAACATTGGGACAGGAACTGAATTCGACATAAAAGCAAGTCTCTCTGCTGTAAAAATATTGTGGGTTATCAGCATGGAATACCATTCACAATTTGATGCATATTTGACAACAAAATTAACCTTAGAAAACCAAGCGAGATATGTTTTATTAAAAACTTAAAAACCAGCTTTGTGCAGCAAACGGTATGTACAAATATCTGATTTTCTTTATTCCCTTTTTATATTTTTAGATTTGGTATTAAACTCGTGTTCGAAGAGATTTTAAAGTCATCATAAGACAGAAAAAAGAAAATTAGCCTAAGTATTCGTAAGCAAATGGAGATTTAATAAAAAATCTGTGTTGTCCAGCGCACAGTAATACTAGTAAAACGTAGTATGCAACTATATGCTTCGTTGTGTTATGTGTATTGGTTTTCTTCCTAATGGCACGATCACACACATCACGCTCTTTTATAGTTCGGGAAACAATACTGGCTGTATTATACATCGATTTGCTATACAGGATGACGCATATCGGACCAGCAGAGCCGTCAAACGTCTACCCCGCGGATTGTACGAACATTTTTCAATTTTCGCTAAAACTGAAACATTTCCAATTTCGTCTGCGTCGTTTGGTTATGTTTCGCTTCTGGCAAGGGCGGTTTGACATGGAGCATGACTGGTACTCATCTGAAAAGTTCGATGTGGATGCTAATTTGAACTGTATTGAAATATGTATTCTTTCAGAGTACGGTACTACTCATATATACGCAATATTCATTAATAATGACTAATACGCAATGAAAAAAATTTGTGGTTTTTCGAATTCATAAGCAACTTTAAATTATTTATTAAACGTTTCTACGAAATATATTAAAATTGAAGGTATATCAAAAACCCAAGTTTAACCTAACATATTCCAAAATTGGTTTATTAGTTGATTGAATTAGATCTATAGTCGTATATGCCCTCATAGGCTTTGAAATAAACTGACACTTAAACTACTTTGACGCGAATAATATCCTATATAATAAGATAATCTAGATGAAGAAAACACAATTTTCTTTTGATCTATTATTATTAATTATATTAATTATGTATTAATTTATTTATGAAAAAACATATCGCAAAGCTCAGGAATCAACCTGTATAACATATAAAAAGTTTACATAGATCATAATTTTGATATCTGTTGCATGTTTCCTCGAACCCGAATTAGATTACCGTTTATATTAAATTCTCGATGAGTAACTGAGAAATTCATATTAAAACGTAATAAAATATCCAAACCAATCTCCCAAAGGGAGTAACCGAATCCTTTGTAAGTGTTATAAATTCGACCAAGAAAATAAATATAATATTCTGTGCGTCCCCAAATTCGTTATCCTGACACGTCCTGTAATATTCAGAGGCCGCTCTCGGAAGTCAGTGGATTTATTTACATTTTATTGTGCAAACATAAAAATTTACATAGGTATATGTGGGCACGTGAGCAAGGTAAATTGAATCCTTTGTATTCGCGCCTGGTCAGTGGCGCGGTCCAAATTGTTTTCTGCACTCGTCCTATCTATTGTAAAAGACCGGAGCACAAAGTAGTAAGGCACGACCTAACTAGAGTCTTAACAAACTGTTTTAAAAAGTTAGCCCAAGGTCTCATTCTAGAAGGGACTACGTTATACTATACTCAAAATAAACCTAAGAATTTTGACATGTTCTGATTTACAAGTTTTCGTCTATCCCCTTTTTTTTCGGAGGTGAATGCGTTTATGCACCATAACCGCAGGTTAGTTACACCTGCTACTAAACCGTCTACTACCCAACCTACTAAACTCCCCCGATTTCTCCTTCACACCCGATTGGGACGAGCCGGTGCCAGCCTTGTGGCTATTGACCAGCCCATTCGTCGATCCTCCTGATTATTTTATTATCATGAAATGCCGGCACAATATCACAATATGACCAAGCCAACACAACATATACGAATATACCAAAAAAAATAACTAAAATCTCAATATCGATTATTTTATTAAGTGTATAAAAAATATAACCTGTACCTTATTCCAACTCTATTCCATCTTCATACTACGGTGCGGCAAAGGAAATCTATTATATTTTATACACTTTAGCTTACAGGCCGTTAACTTTGCGGATGTAGCCCAAGTTGGATTCTATCAACACGACATGAGTTTAGGGTGCCGTAAAAACTTAGCGTATCATTTATATCAAATGCTTGTCACGTTTCTCGCCTTGGGTCTAGTTGGTGGTAGGATCTCACAACAATATTAACGTGGGAGCCAATACACTCGAAATAAAAGGCTCGAGATCAGAGCAACACATTGAACAACGCTTTCTGCCCTTCCTGGTTATGTGTCCCTTACCGTTAAGACAGAATGCGTCCATTTCCACCAACTGGAGTATCATATAAAAAAGAAGATCAAACCTTCAAGCCCTTTCATCGGAGACCTAATTACATGTATAACATTTATAGGACTTAACTACGAATACGCAATCAACTTTTTTTTGGGGAAGAGCTTTTAAAAAGTTTGCTTTTAAACCGACTGCCGAAGTTAGCCTGTTTCCGATTTAAAACACAGAATTCAGATTTTATGTAACAGAAAACTTACCAAAAATACCTGGTCTATGAACAACTATGCTTGTATCTGGAACAAACATTGTGGGCACGTGAGGTAAATTGAATCCTTTGAATTCACGCCCGGTCAGTCGGGCGAAGCAAATTGTTCTCTGCAACCCTATCTACACTATGCGCAAGAAAAGAAACAGATTATTTTTTATACGGTTTCTTTAGCTTACGGACGGTTGGTTCTATCGGGATTTGGGCGACCATGTTGAATTTTGCCCAACACTATTTATACGCTGGCTTCGAGCGATGGACACTGGTGATAATATTGTGGAATCAAGCGTAAACATTGATTTACAAATGATGTACGTTACGTGTATGAAATATATTTTAATAATTCATGTGTAAAGTAGAATGTTAAATATAATTAATGTAAAAAAGAAAAACCCAACTGCTTAAAAATAAAAGGACTAGAAAATAAACAAGTACCACATCATAAAGAAAAAAAAAATCGACTGTATTCTGCATTATTTTTAAAAACTACTTTTTAAGTAAAAATGAATTTATGTAAACAATGCATACCTAATACTTTATCAAATAATGAAATAACTACATTATAATATTCTTATTAGTCAAACTTAATACTTTATGGTGGCGCATGCTGTGACCCTTTAGCTACTTCATCTGACACACAAACTTTAAATGCTTCTGAATCTTTCTTTTAATAGTCTCTTTTGACATCGTAATTAAATGGGCAATAAAAATACTACGTGTTCCTTTCCACCTATTTATTCACGTGACCGATTCATCTATTATATCAACCTTAAATAGGTACTCACATATTCCCATACACTACGCAATGGAGGAATGGAAACACGATCGAGTACAAGTTGAACTGATGATGTATTCAACCGCAACCATCTGCCTCAAAGGCTACATTGTGCGGGAAGGGATCGGTAACATTTTGTGCAAAGTCAATGTTAGAAATTAATAAAATATTCACTGTTCGGGTGAAATAAACGGGGAATATTCATATAGTTGTCGGTTATATAATAGCTAGGTAATATTAAACTGAATGTTGGCCACAGCGGCGGAACTCAGCGATTGTTTATCTACGAAGTTTAAATTATGAAATACTCCCTTTTTGATTCCTTTATTCTCATAGATCAATTTGACAGTAATTTGACACGAGCATAGGCTAACATTCCACCATTCCACATACACACCCCAATATCTAATACTAATTATCAGGTTTGGCTTTTAATCTTCATGATACGAAAGCATGAAACAATAAAACGGCTTTAAAAAGGTTCTATAATTTGTTTATAAATTAGCAATTAAAAAAAAATAAAAAAAAATTACATAATTATGTTGAGCTGCCACCGACAGTTTCTTTTCTAGTACCTACTAGGAGTTATTAAAAAGAAAAAAAGAAGCAAGGATACGATATTATTGGTACAATACGGCATTAATTCCAAAGGAAGCTTTAGGTTTAGTACCACTGCAGTAATGTATAATGTAGCGAGCAATTGAACAGCGCATTCATTCACTTATGTAGGTACTTGCTAGTTGGCGCTTATATACAATTTGCATGGGATAAATTACTCAGGCGGGCTTCAGTCAGAGGACCATCACTATACCTTGGATCTCAAATATTATGCGGATCAAGGGAACAATTTAATAGAGATCAAAATGGAAAGGTGAATGAACTTTGGTATCACTCGCGATAATTGAATAGTTTTTTTTTCA
Source organism: Mecyna flavalis (assembly GCA_949319885.1). Classification (NCBI taxonomy): domain Eukaryota; kingdom Metazoa; phylum Arthropoda; class Insecta; order Lepidoptera; family Crambidae; genus Mecyna; species Mecyna flavalis. The sequence goes on along the minus strand of OX439427.1, from coordinate 9,732,117 downwards.
CGATCCAATACCATAGCAGACCTATGACCACATATAGTCTACTTTCTAAACCTCTGTTACTATAGTTACTAACCAAAACCGAGCTGTGTCCGAAAAAACCGTAACAAATTTTTCTCGACACGGGAATTGAACCTAGGTCCCCGAGATCACGGTGCGGTATACATCGAGGCTTTTCTAGACCATTGAGGCGTTACTAGACCATCGAGGCGTGATGGATACAATATCACGTACAAACGTACAAAAATAAAAACATTCCATGTAAATAAAGGAAAGTGGGTCAAACGGAAATGGCAACATTCATCAAACGCGACCATTGACATAAATGATTTAAGAATGCTAGTTTATTTCTGCTAGGAAATAACACCCATACGTTATCCCGCAGAATGTTGCTATTGGTAAATTGATGGCAGTTTTATGGAAAATATTACTAAGTACGGTCAATAGCACATCACGGTTAACACTTGCAGTTCGATAATAGCACTTATGCCCCCGACATAAGAGTGGTACAAAGTCCAAAGTGTTACATCTGACGTGCTTTTGACTGTACATATTAAATAAGAAATATCCACTCATTTATATTCAACGATACGTTTAAATAAGTCGGTTATCAAGCCAGATGTAGCGGGTTCAATGAAAGCAAAATAAAAACATTTGACAAAAAGAAATATTGGTATATCACAAATAATTTTGATCTGTGAAGTGTTGTTGGCATTAAAAAACAACGAAAGTCCAAGTATTAAATAAATACCCAGACAAAAGACCAACACATAGGTTTGTCCTGGTTGGGAATCGAACCTACGACCACGGGCCCATACGACAGAGTCACTACCAAATTCTATTCGGGGCACTTTTTTACGCATATATTGTCTGTTTGTATTGTGAATATAGAAAATTGATTTAGATAGTCGTATCAGCATCGAATTCAAATAATATATCAAATAATTTATCATGTTTGCGAATATACTTATCATTATAGTGTACTATTTGCGAATACAAATTGTTATCCCTTGAGGCACACTCTATAAACGATAATATTCAATGCACGATAGTTAAAATGTATATTCGTTGATCAGAAACGTCCATACTAACTAATTATTACATATTATAAATGCACAATTAACCCTGTCTGTCTGTTACGCTTTTACGTCTACACCACCGAACCGGTTTTAATAAAATGTTCTCCAGACCATAAAATTCATTCCCACCATATTGATGCTTGGCAGTCCACAACTGTACGCTTTACTCTCAATTTTCTGCCTCGCACGACCAAGATATGAAATTCTTTGTCATCAGCGGTGTATCGAAACCGATACGACTTGCAAGTATTTAAAAAAAGAGTGCATTCCTTCCTTAGAGCTAGCCCAGATGAGGCGTTTTACGTGCGTTTGAAATTGAACAAAAGAAAAACGCGCGACTGCGCGCGACTGCATGTGGACAGGATGTATGAACCTCTAGTACCTCGCGACTCTAGCAGTGAAAACGCGTTATCTGGGCCTGACCTTAGAGGCCCGCAGGGCATTTGTGATTTTACCTGATTTGCAGATGTCTATTAGGCGGCAGTAGTCACTTTCCATCAGGTGTGCCGCATGCTCGTCTGCCCGCTATCCCAAAAAAAAATACATATTATGTACGTCCGTACAGACATGATACATGGTTGTTCTAGCATGCTATAACTAAAAATATAGCTGCTCCTTCCAGCCTTCCTCCCTCCATTTTTACAAAATGTATAAAAACGCAAGCAAATGAAATAGATTTCACACAATCCCAGATTACTTACGAGCCAGAGCGCATAAAACCGGCGCCGCCATGACAGCTCGTATAAATTTGTGGTGGGCTTAATATATTTCATTTGAAATGAATAGGTCCCAGCGTCGGACGTAAGCTATAAGTTTTTATAAAAATGGAAAATTCTTCGTGTTACAGACTTTCAACGACTACGAGTATGTTACTTCAAGGGAACTGGCATCACTTTAGTTTTTTAACTGGTCCTTACCATTGTCAAAATGTTTGTATACGTTATGGCAAACCTTAAGTTGTCTAAACTCTTTTATGATAAAACTAGCGGTCGCCCTTGCGGTTTTACCTGCGCGTAATTTCTTTTTTCATCTATCCACCGTCGGACTCTGAAAAAGTCCTACCACCTACCAGACCCAAGGCGGGAATCAAACCCACGACCTCCCAGTTTTATACCCGAGCGGCTTAGCCACTATTCCACGGAGGCAGCTACGTCTGCGCAGCGCCGAAAGACAATGACATAATCAATAATTTGTAAAGGTAAAAGCAAACCTGGACAGTTCGAGTACGGACATGACATTGACAGCTGTCGAAACCTGACACCTTCCCCAATTGATGACGGTCAGCGGAGTTTATGACTGCCGTTTAAATTTAGCTGTAGGTGTACGAAATTTTAAATACTCTATCGATAGTAGCCCGCCTGATGACAAACAGGCATTACAGCATATTTAATTTAGAGATATAACCAGGAAACGTCGCTTAATGTGCTGCTACAATTTCCCCTCTGATCTTTGAGCCTTTGATTTCCAGTACACTAGCCCCCATAATAAGAGTTTTTAATAAATTAACTTCAAGGGAACGGTAAATTTTCATACTCACACATACAAACATACACACGCCGTTACAGTTATCACGCAAACATTATGTTAAAAAGTGCTAAAGTTAATTATATTTTACTAACTTTAGTCAGATAAAAAGTATCACCAACCCTTCGAACTGGTAGGTTCAAATTCAAACCTTACTTTATTCAACTGTTTCGCGTAGCTGTCACAAAAGAAGTTCCTTATCTATCAAAATATTACTATAAAAAACATTATTTCACGCTCACATTTTATACTAAACATTTCAATAAAAGAAAATAATACTAAAGCACCACGCAACTTTACAGCGGCAAAAAAATACTAAAGTTGTTCAAACAAAAGAGTATTTCACCAGAACGGAAAGCGGAAAATCGGTGCGTTCTCCTTTTTACGACGAGTTAGTTTTAGACGTGCCCGCCGTTGTACAGCCGCAGTATGAGAGATACGATAAAGTTTAAATTGCTCTTGTTCGATCCACATAAATTGTGTACGAGATAGGTAACGTATCCGAACTACTACACAACAACGGAATCAAAATGCAGGATGTACGAGGAAGTGCGAGTTGTTTTTTCAAGTTATGTAATAATGGCTGATTTTGGTGTGTTACATTATTGTTTCACTGAGTTGCATAGGCAGATCGGTTAATGGTTTAATAACTACAGTTACGTTAAAAACTTTAAGTCGATAATTTCGAACTCTATAGACCCTTACAGAAACCTACATGTTTCATTCCAATTCCCACAACCAATTCGAGCGTAATGGTCAAGTCAGGATAGTTCTTTGACACCATGATCCTCGATTAAACATGTCAAGGATCATAGTTAGTAGCAGTGGTAGAGCCATGCTGTTTTACAGCACGAATGGACCGGCTCGTCCGGGGAAGTACCACCCTCTCACATAACACCAGCGTGAAATAATAGTGACTATTGTATTTCGTCTGGTTTGTGAGAGTGCCGGAGGCCCACACCCCCCTTAAAAGGCCGGCCACGCATCAGCGATCCCTCTGGTATTGCAGATGTCCATGGGCGGCGGTGATTGCTTACCATCAGGCGACACGCTGGCTCGTTTGCCGCCTCTGACATAAAAAAAAAACATAGAAAATCCTTAGATGCGTGCCCATCGTCGAACCATTGACAACACTTATGTAAAGCGACGCTTGAAACCACTTAGCTACCACTGAATAATTTACATTATTGCAATCATTATTCCCATTAAATAAACAACGAAATACCGGGCTCAATAAAAAACTGGACTCCAAGCGGCAAAAATAAATCGTGTAATGCCTATTTACAGTTACTTTGATGTTTGTTTCGAAGAGGACGTCCCTTTCAAGCGATGCCAGAAAGAATTGTCGATCACCACATGAAAATAAAATAGCGGGCAAAAAATTCCCTTTGTTTGCGGAAGGACTTCGGAACGATTCTTCGTAAAGTGCTTACCAAAAATGTACGCAAAGACTTATTTATGTTGCGTACCCATGTGGTTGTGTTTTTAAAATAATATGTCCTTCTCATCTTTACAGTAAAATAAATATGTTTAAACAATAACGCTACAACACTGCTAGTACAATATATTCTAACTCAGAATATCTCATAATCGGAATCATATTATTTAACACCTAAGTTTAAGTCCAAAATTGTATGTTATGGTAATAATGACATTATGTCGCTATTTGGAGAGACGGATGTTTACAGTTTAATTTTAATTAGGTAAAATTTTGTATTATATTCAATGAAGTATGTATTATAAATGTACATATAATATGTAGAAATAAAATATTAAGGTTATTTAGAGGAAGGGGGAAGTTAGTGGAAACAGATTACAATCAAACTAAGTTTATTTTTGGGTGTTGCTCACCACATTTATTTTGACTAAGGTGTAGTGTTTGTGAAGTGAGTAGAGTCAGAAGCTTGGCTCTACATGAGATCTGTTAACTTTTTGACAGTGCGAGTCATATTATGGCATATGGTCTCGTCTTGGCAACATTTTACATAAAAATGTTGCTCACACATGAAAAAAAAGACTAATAACTATTGCAAAGCAAGAAACCGGAAAAAGTGAATAAATCCGTAGCATTGTAATGAATAGGCGAGGCCGCGGCGGCGGAGACAAATTATAGCCATGCGAGTGCTCGCCGAATCCCCTAATTACTGAGGATGTAGTGTAAGGAATCGACGCAAAAAAACTGCGAAAATTGCCCAAGAGAAAGGTGCTTTCAATTAAATACTGGGCGATTTTACCTCGCCAATTGATTGGGGATCAGAGGTGTTTTCATCGTCGTTCTGAATGGAAAAAATGTTTCTGCTTCTCATACGAAACCCGTTCACTATTTAGTAACATCAATTTATCAGTCAATTGCAAGAACATTTATAAAAAAAAATACTTGCGTGTATGCATGGGAATATGGGTTTCTAATATGGGCCTTTGTAGCTAAAAAAAAATTTATCTGAAACATATTTTACCCTGTCAGGGTTTTTTACGTCACTTTAGTTGGCAGACAGACACGCAGCCCATCAGATGGTAAGCGGAAACTGTGGCCTATTCGCTGTGTGCTATGTGCTGCCACACCGTAATCTCGTCTGATCTTCGATCCAGTTCAAGAGTACCGGCTTCCACATTACACATTACTATTATTTCACGTTTCAGAAAGTATGTTTAAGAGCTTCAAAAACCCAACGGCAACGGTTTTCTCATATTATCCGTGATGCCACCCCAAACACTATTTAATTTAACCGTTCCCCTAATATCAGGATCGTATCGTGTCTAGTAATCCCCGCGTTTTTTATGGACTGCCGTATATGTTTATGACCGGGATAATAGCCATCGAGAAGGCCGGGGCTGCGGCTTTAATGGCCTGTAAATGAAAAACGGGCCAGTTGTGATGATGCGTGGCCGCCAAGGGCAACTAGCTAACCTTGGAGTCTTATGGACATTACATGCCTACACACTTTGATATAATTGTAACATACACCTATACCTACATGTACATTTGATCTGATATTTATGCCCTTATGTGCACACATACAGACGAAATATGTTGCCATAATAGCTAAGACTATATTATGACATGACAATATTAATAAGGGATAGGCCAGTAAACTTGAACTAAGAGAATCGAAGGTCAGAGGAGCCAACTGTATGTATACCTAGCAACACATGAGTGACAGTTCCTGGTTAAGTTTCCTCAGTGGAATAGGCCGCAATGGCCGCTTCCCATCAGGTGGGCTGCTTGTAAGTGATCTTTAAGCAGTATTGTTTTTATTAAAAGTAGTAATTCAGCCATGGAACTTATGGATATCAGAATCGTACCACAAGTTAAATCTACATAAAACACAAATGTTAAACAAGCCACTCAATACATAAATAAAGTCACCGTGGAGACGCTATATTAACTTGTAAGTTGTAACTTAACGAATGAATTTAAAATCTATAATATTATGTATATTAAAATACATTTATTCCTTACAAAACCTAAGCCTAAGGGTTTAAAACAGCGGATTAAATATTTTACCCCGAACACACACAAATGTTGTAATTATTTATGTACTATATGTAGTATTGTTTCTTTTTGGCCACCCCGTATTTAGGTTAACTACGATAGAGCATCAAGTAGGAAAGTATCGGAATCCCGAAAACCTGGCAATCTCAGCGATACGCCGCAACTGCCCCATTTATGATCCATTTGTATCGGTTTAGCACCGCGATATGTCGCCACGCGGCCATCATTGAAAATAACGTGTTTGTTTTTCTCTGCGATCGAGATTACGTCGTGATATTGGCAATATCATAGCTAGTGATCCCTTTATTAAAACACACAAACGTATCTACTGTTTAGTTGAACACGTCCTTTCTTTCTTTTTGTGTTAAATTACCATAACAGTAGGCTACAAAATCTGCAGCGGGTGTGGGAATCGAGACTAAAGCGTCCCATTACACACTTAACTCCATTAGTTTTAGTAGTGGTAAAGCCATGCTGTTTTACAGTACGAATGGGCCGGCTCGTCCGGGGAAGTACCACCCTCTCACATAGCACTAGCGTGAAATAATAGTGACTACTATTTTGTTTCGAGAGTACCGGAGGCCTACAACCCCCATACGCCCATAGGCCGGCAACGCATCAGCAGCGATCCCTCTGAGCTCTGGTGATGCAGCTGTCCATGGGCGGCGGTGATTGCTTACCATGAGGCGATCCGCTGGCTCGTTTGCCGACTCTGACATAAAAAAAAAACAATTTCCCCTTCACACTCAAAGAGGGACGATGCTCACCCTGTGGCGATTGACCGGCCGGTAAGCGTTTGTTAGAACAACTAGTAATTTCAATTTACAACATCGTTTGGCTAACCTAAGCTGGAATGTTATGTGACAAATACGAACATGAATCCTAGAATCAAACACAAACGTTGAATAAACCAAACAGTGCGAATACAACAATACGAATTCCTCGGGCTCGCATCGTGAAAGTTGCGCCATTTGAATTTCAGTGCACATGTGTTTGGTAAAGTCTATCAAAACCTCATAAGAACCTGGAGCAGTCTTTTAAGGCAATACCATATATTGCCTTAAAAGTATGGAAAAAGCATTTACTTCCTTTGTCCAAAAAAAAATCCAGTAGATATTACAAGCCTCTGAAATAAACTCATCGCGCTTTACATAAGCGGAAGTTTTTGCAAGTTATTATACATATATTGTATAATAATCTAAAGTATATATTTTATACACCCTAGGATTTTTGTTACTCTAATAGATTGTATATTGAGTGTAAAAACACCCTAGGGTTTTTGTTACTCGAACCTCAAAGCACACATTTTACCCTTCTTTCATCTCCTTTATTTAAGAAATTATCCTCATTATCTAATCACCTTTCATTTTTCAATAATATTTTCCTATTGCACTGCCAAACACGTTAAAAACAAGGCACTCAATAGCTATGACTTCGTTATTAAAAGCTTGCAAGAATAATGAGGCTTGTCGACTACACCATTATCTTATATTTTCTTATTAAAATACCAGCAAGAGAAAAATAGCAACACTTACTCCTTGAACCCCTTGGCGTGAACATTTGTTACTAAAGAATCGACTCTCTAGCGTTATTGCTTCAAACAATGGAGTATGAACAATGGAAACCAATAATTCAACTATATTTCTAAACTGAAATAGAACAGAAAAGATTTTCACAAATAGAAATTCTGCTTTTACAACCGATTTGTTTAGTCTATAGTATTGCGATTTTGTCCAATGTTTATTTATTGTTATAACATATTAAATAACAACTAACAAATCGTAGAAATAACGAGTGCAGCTATCTGAACAATTGATAAATATTGTCACGTTCCTTTCGGGTTTACGGTGGGCTACATGGCGTGCACCGGCTCACGACCTTTAGGGTGTGTAGGGCAAACCAGGGAGCCTACTCATAGTGAAATTAGGGATCTTCCGATACAAGTAAATACGAGTATGTACTCGATACTTTTTATTCGATACCAAGTACTTTTAGCATCGAATCAATCTTTCGATACTTACTCGGTATCGAAACAAAAGTAGTTGGTATCGAATCGAATTAAACAAAAATGACCATATTATTAGGTATCTTATTTAAAATTTCCGAACGCATCAGAGAGAACGAGAGCGACAGCTTTTCTTTCGCTCGGTTGGCATTGCCGGACCGACAAACTTATCTATTCCGGTGGCGGCGTCGCTACTGTCGTTTTAGTATTGTCATTAAATTTCGTTTTGTATTGCAAAAACTGACATTTCACGTAGTTCCAATTTTGGCCATCGGAACAGTTAAGTTTGTCGTAAAGCGGAATGTGTGACGTGCCGCCATTTTATTTTGTAATGTTCAATTTGTTTGCTTTGCGTTGCGTCCAGCCAGTGTTCAATGAGCCACAATGTCGCAGACAAGGAACAGATTGTCTGCAAAATACTTAGAACAATTACTGTTTTTGGGCAATTTAGATGCCATTTGTTTAATACACTTAATAAGTAAAAGGTGATTTTTCTTAACCACTCAACGCCGAACCGGCACTCGGGTGCCGCATAACAATAGATTTTCTATTGTGTCTAGTAATCCGGGGCTAGAAGGATTAAATAAACAATAATTATACCTAATTACTTAGTTTAATTTTTGCCCTCATAAAATTACTATCCTTGATTTCATTAAAAAAATCGAAAAGTATCGATATCAGTAGGTATCGATACTTTAGGAGTATTTCCTTGATTTCATTAGGAAAAATCGAAAAGTATCTATATCAGTAGGTATCGAAAAGTATCGATATGAGTATGTATCGAAAAGTATCGATACTTTAGGAGTATTTCCTTGATTTCATTAAAAAAATCGAAAAGTATCGATATGAGTAGGTATCGATACTTTAGGAGTATTTATATGAGTAGTATCGAAAGACTATTTGAGTACTACTCATATGAGTAGGTATCGATACTTTGATGGTATCGGAACATCCCTAAGTGAAATTGTCAAATTAAAAAAAAAAGTAATTTCTAAATTCTTTAATCGGTGTAGATTTATTTAGTGCAGGTTTTCAAAATTTGCTTTTTTTTCATGTAAGTTCAGTTACAACACGTGCTACTTTAGTATTCTCGAGTCTTCCGATCTTTGATTAAAAAATCCAAAACAAAAGTAATTTTAATGATAGCACATTTATCACTGGCACCTGCTTATCTAACGAAAACAAATCTGATGAACGACCCGGTTCTAGGTCAAACCAATACAAAATGAAGGACAATTTATCGACGGAGTTACTGAGGTTCACCTCGATTACTTGCCCGACGGCGTGACTAATAGTTCCATTTGCCATTTTCAGATGACGAAAGCTGCTTTTTTCCTTCTTAATCTTTGCGAAAGTGCTAGGTTCTACACGCGGCTTCTCCCGCATTACAATTTGTAGAAAATAAAATTATTAAAACCATTTATGAAAAGATTTTTCTAAATCTGTGCAGTAGTTAATGAGAGAAAAATAAAAAAAAATAACAGTTCATCCATCCATGGTTGGCTACAATCTCACACTTGAAATAAGGCCAGCGTCCCAGCAGTGGGACGTAGGCTGATAATGATGATGATTAGCTACCTGTGGAGTATACAGAAAGTACCCACTGTCATTCCTAAGCTTTAGGTCTCATACTACGCGCCAAAAACCAAGTAAAGCAGTTCTCTGCTCCGTTGCGACGAACAAATGAAACCGATTTTTTAATATATAATATTTGAACAACAGTCAAATAGTTCAATATACTGACTTCAGTTTTGCTACTTTTTTTCTGTAGGCTTCTTAATGACAAAAAGACTCGATTATATTTTGGTCTAAACAAACTCAACGCAAGATTTCTCCAAGTCACTGCAATAAAAAGCCTGAGAGTCTTTGGACTATGTTACAATGGATGACCCATATCAGTATTCCTATTCTACGGAGAACACGATCCCCTTTATCCATAATGAAACGGTATCATATGTCTTATTATAGTGGTGGAGGCTTTGAAACTATTTGACGTCAAACAGCGATAGTTAGAGTATGACTATGATTATACCCATCTAATGAATTATCTATTTAAATAAATAAAAATGAATCACCGCGAACAATCGCGAAAACATCTTTTTGTTGTTATGTTTATTATTATAAATAGAATAAGGTTTGTAAGTAATAATTTGGCTACGGCGGCAACTAGTACTCGTGTATAAAAGTTCAATTAGGTACCTATCAAATAATAAATTAATTTATGTAGAGTGTGAACTCTACGGACGTCTATGTTCCGGTCAAGCGTTTCAGTGGACGCGCGGGATCGCGATCTCTTTGCTCCGCGCTCGTCTCGTAAAAAATGTGCGGGGTGGGGGAGCGGCACGCGCCGAATTTCAGTTTTAGTTGAACGAGGCGTCACCTTAATTTACATTATTAGCGGCAGCGCAGACGACAGACTATCCGTGACAGACTTTTTAGTCTGCGAAAATAGAACGTATGCAACTGTATGGAGTAACGCAGACGACGCGCAAAAAAGTCCGGCGCGCACAAAATCCGTGTGATTCCGGCAGACCGCGCCGCGCCGCGCCACACCGCTCCGCACAAAAAGTGTGCGAAAAAAATGGAACGTTTGCTTCAACACGGGCTAACGCAGACGGCGCACATTGGCGTACATTTTAGTCTGCAATCTAGTGGTGGGACGTAACGTACGTATGCGATCTATTATGGCGCCAGACATCGATGTAACGATGCTAATTAATGAAATACAAAATAGACCAATAATTTATGATACTTCTATGGCAGAATATAGATATTAATACATATAATATGTAAAATCATTAAAACTCGGTCCGCAGTGAGTTTAAACATTAAAACTTGTTTCTTGGTAATATTCTGTTAAGAAAATTTTTGTAAACAAATTGTAACTAGTGATTGCTCTGTGTAATTGGTAGTATTATTATTATTATTTATTTATTTATTTATTTTTTGTTGCCGGATAATTTGTTTTATTATAAATTTTAATGTTCTCATGTAAGTGTTTATGTAATTTCTTTTTGAGAATAAAGTTTCTTTAACCGAAATACTAATTTGACGAGCCATTAGGTGTAATGGTTGAGAAGTCTGCTATTACACCACAGGTCGCGGGTTCGATCCCCGCACACGGTACAAACATTTGTGTGCATGAACATGTCTGTTTGTATATTGTATCGGTTTGGGTGTTTCTATGTTTATTATGTATGTATTTACAAAAAAAAAGTATATAAGTAATGTTTATCCGTTGTCTAGCACCCATAGCACAAGCTAATGCTTAGTTTGGGGCTAGATGGCGCTGTGTGAATAATGTCCAGAGATATTTATTATTTATTATTAACTTCCTCATTGTTGTGTCTGCTCTGAATGAGTCAAAGCAGGTCTTAAAATAAATAGCAACTCATCATAATATGTAGTAACAGACATTTTATAAAACTTAAAAAAAAAAAACGGTGTTGTTCAGAATTGAATGTTTAATATAGAACTCTCCCTTCAGTAATCTTTCCGAAAGTATAGGATGTACCCAAAATTTTCTTCGTCTTTTTCTGTCTGTTAAATCAAGTACAAAATAATACTTCGCGATCTTTAATCTCTGCACGATTTTCATAGCGTCTACGTCCCTACAGTTCTGCCGACAAAATGATCGAAGATGTGCGTCGTGTGCGTTGAGTCTGTGAAAAATCCGCGACAGACTTTTTGTGCGTTGAGTCTGTGAAAAATCCGCGGCAGACTCTTTCGCACAAAAAGTGTGCCGTCTGCGCTGCCCCTTATGCACAACCCTACCTATGTCTACCTATGTCTTATTGTATTTTGTGTCCGTCCCGTTGCGCGCGCGGCGATCACGGGTTGTAGCGGAAGATCAGCAGTTTGCATATAGACAGTAAATGATCGCTGAGCTATGGCCCTTTTGCATTACTGCAACACACACACTCACAAACTTAATTCGTTTCCTAATTGTTTTCTTTTTTTATGTGTAAATCTTTTTGTTTTCTTTAATTCTTTTTTTTTTTACTTTTAGTTGTTTGTTCTTCTTATTGTGTGTAAATGTTTTTGCTTTCTTTTATTTTTTCCATTTTTCTTTTATATATTTTTACTTTTTGTTGTGTGTCTGATAATGCAAATAAACGTTTTATCTATCTATCTATTGGAACATTTTCTAAGACATGCCTAATTTTAACAAAACCCAAATTATTCCGCGCGTTCATTATTGTGTGCACTAAACTCGGAACGAGCAATGCTCTGTTAGACTTGGCCGATATACCACAGCGCGCGAGGCTCTTAAATTGAAGTGTCCAGTTGCTAAACGAGCTCCTATGAGCAGTTCGCTCTTTGTTGCAGAACCGTGTCCAATCTCCATTGCTCGTGTGCACATTTGCAACAGGAACGCTTTGTTACTACCTATTTAGTGCTTTGTTACATTTAAACATATATAAAGCATGACCAAGTAAATAAAAAACCTGCTCTGGCTGCAACACTTTAGCTATAGTTATGGTAACACTTGGTTGCTATGGTTATACTCACAAATAACTCTATAACTCATACGGTTATTCTCTGTATCAAAGAAAAAATAAATTTAAAAGCACGTAATTAAACAAATTTTGTAACTCTTTAATTGCAATTCCATCGAACAGATAAGTTACAACAAACGCTATCAATTTTTCTGAAAACTGACAAAAAGGACAGCATTTAAGTTATCTTACAGATTTATTAATAGTTAATGACTTTCTGGCCCAGTGGCGCATTTGGTAGTGACCCTGCCCTATGCGCCAGGGGTCGTGGGTTCGAATCCCACCCAGGACAAACACTTATGTGATGTACATTAAAATTTGTGTTTGTTCCATGTCTGGATGTTTATTTGTATTTAAGTATATATTTGTGATACCTTCGTTGTTTCTGAAACCCATAACACAAGTGCTTACGCTACTTGGTGTAATGGTCGAAAAGTCAGCTATCAGAAATCGTGGGTTCGAATGTATAATATGAATGTATTTACAAAAAAAATTATATAAGTAATGTTTATCCGTTGTCTGGCACCCTTATCACAAGCTAATGCTTAGTTTGGGGCTAAAAAGCGCTGTGTGAATCATTATTCACACAGGACATTTCAAGAGATATTTATTTATTTATTATTATTTATTTACTTACTTTGCGGTCAGATCAATGTACTATGTGATGTTGTCCAATATTTATTATTTAAAAAAAACTTACCTGACAGTGATAAAACTGGCCCTAAATATTCAATTACATCAAACAAACGACTAACGACTTTACCACTCACATAAATAAAGCTAACTTGTCTGTCTAATTGTAAGTAGGCATGGTAAATCTTCTTTACTCCGCGCAACAGCTTTTAAGCCTATAAAGATGCCACCACAACCCATCCATAAAGCTTCCGCAACTAATTACATCGCGTAACATTAATTTAGAGGAATATCTTTACGTCAGCTAATTAGTACGATGTTCAAGAATTGTTATGTTATAATACCGCTGCGTACATGGTTGGTAAATATGTTCCGCAAACAAGACAATAACACCTACAAGCGATGCGATGTAATATGGAGGTAATTAATTAATTTAGTTATCGAATTGTTTTGTACGTAGATGTTAAACTTCCATAATTTAAATTTTGACGACCTTCTTGTTACACGTGTTTGCTCCAGTTTGCTCTTCTGATTTGTAATACGAGTTTTTATGACATTTACATTTTGAAAGGTATTTGACGATTTATAAGACGTGTTTTCTTGAACAAAGATATTTATTCATTAATGGCTCAAAAACAGGTGGCCTGTGATTGTGGTAACCTATTGAGCCATATTTTACGGAGAAGTGTCGTTGAATAGAATAGGCTTTTCATCAATTGGGTCGAGTTAACGGTTTAATTGCATGGGAGGGTTAACCCCAGCCTACCCCAGGAGACTGTATAGTCGATGTATATTAGTAGTTTAACTTTTTAGTTATTTTTCCATATAGTTTTTTGCTGAGAGTTTGGTCGGTTTTTTAAATGCAGCGTCTAATGAAAAATAGAAAAGAAAGAGTGGACTAAGTGAAGCAAGCTGAAATGGCTTCCACCTCAAACGGAAATGGCCATTCACAGACTCCATTTAACTAGTAACAGCAACTACTTTAGATAAATATAACCAATACATAGAGATCTGTGAAGCGGAACGCCTTTAAAGTTCAAAATTAAATTCAACTTTCTATAGATTTTGCCCTTTCGCAGTTCTATGCCATGTTAATGTTCGCATGCTGTTTTCAACGTATGTTTGTCTTTTGGTTCAAAATTAATAAATGAAACTCAATTAGATATCGCAAACATTTTCATAAACTAGATAAACAAACTCATAATTTATTAATTTGTAGAGTTGGTAGGTGTAATGAATTCATATAATTTTAAAGTAGTCCTGACGTAATTTCGGAAATGAAATAATGTAAATGTAACTATAAATATAATATTATACATTTACCTACGTAATTGCTTTAAATTAGAAGTGGCGCCGGCTTCACCTGATTCTCTCTCCAAACAAAACACGTTACTTCTACTCTTCTTAGTAATCTCTATGAACAAACCTACTCAAATGTCACTGAAATCCTTTAATATTCAATTGAACTTCGCACAACCATTTTCAAATCACTTAACCCAAATTCCGCTAAAATGATTTACACGAAACGTGGCACTGAGCCGTTAATAACACATTTTCCTTTTCAATTGAGGTTGTGTCGCGATTTTCTTAGAGCTCATTAGGGTGTTTGGAGCATTTCGGTGAAGCGTTTGCCCTTTCATGTCGGCCGGTGAGCCAGCCCCGGGCGAATTGTTTGAGCCGAGAGCATCTTAACTAGTGTCTGACTGAAGGTGAGATTTGGCCGAAGCCGAAGATTTGATTTTACTTAGGAAATTCTAAAAGGAAAGTTAAAAATCTCGATAATATCAATTTAAACTGTGTAGAATTACTAAAAATACTTCTACTCGTCATCTATAAATATAAAAAAATATATTCCTGGGTACTATTCACACAGCACCGTCCAACCCCATACAAAACATATAGCTTGTGCTATGGGACCCAGACAACGATGATAGATACATATCTAATAAATATTATAATACTGAAAATTTTCACCATACATACATATGTATGGTGAAAATTTTCAGTCTTGTATTCTGACTTGATAACTTATTAAGATTTTAGCACCATGAAACCAAACCTTCAGCCAAACCTTCTGGCGATTTTTAAGGCATGGCTGAATGTGCCAAAATGGCCGAACTTCGGCCGAAGCCGAACCCGAAGGTTCGGTCGGACTCTAATCTTAACGTGAACGCGATGAGCCAATAAACATGTTTACCGCAGAAGAGTTGTACTTTGGTTTGCTCAATTTGGTGAATGGGTAACGGAGGGTATTCATCTTGTTTACAATTTTGCTGATGAGCTGTCTTAAGATTGTATCACAATTAGTGAGTAAATACATAAGAATTAATTATAACTACAAAAGTAACTATGTCTATCAGTAATTTTACCTTACCAATCTTTAAGCGCCTTTAAAGTCTATTTAGGTGAAGTTTGTTGTCCTGTTTGTGTAACATATTTATGTTTGTAGCTTTTTAGACGTAATGGAATTATGGCAAAGACTATCTGTGACAAATCTAAAGACCTTCACTTAATCAAAACCAATCATTTGATCAAGCTTTTAATCACTAATAATTATATTTTAACATTGGAAATGTTTTTTCGATCGCGTTGGTAGGGGGCCAATTTCAGCGAAAGTGCGACATCGCTCTGGTGTCGTCAATTCTGGGGTTACGTGGGTAAACAAGGTGTCAAAAGACGCGTCTTGACAAGGTCTATAAGATGGTGAATTTTTTTTTTGAAAAATTCAAAAACTTTTTCGAAAAAGTGCAAAAATGTCGAAAAATGTTGTGATTTTTACGGTTTTCTCAACTTGAATCAACGATTTCTCAAAAACGAAAAAAGATAGAGACAAAATAAAAAAAAGGTATCGGGATAATTAGTTGGGCTACAGTTTACAAAAAACGAGACCTCGCTATCTATAACCGCTTAGGTGGTAGTAGCGCCCTTTCTATCGGAGTTGTCCGGCGCGTGGACTGATAAGTCACGTAAAGTGTTGATAACGGTTGGAAGATTAATATTAATGACTATTATGTGTATAAGTTTGATTTTTTTAATAGGAATAAGGCAAAATGAAGTTAATATTATTAATAAAATATTCGTTATATTTTTTCAGTTGTGATCAACAATAACGTAACGTTGTGAAAATAACTCAATAGTAGGTCACCAAATGAAGCACATGTGCTAGTAAAATGTGTGTAAGGGACGACGTTTGCCTGGCTACGTCTTGGCGGAGGATAATATTATGATCACCGGTTGCGCTAAAATTCATCAGCGCACGAGTAGGTTGCAGAAATTGCACAAGATGGAGAATACGGCTACCGGCTATCTTCCGAGGCGTCAATGTCTCGGGTTGGTCACGCAGAACTCGGACACCTGCGATCGCATCGTTAATGGCAGTATCGGCATAAAACACATCGAGACGACCTTGTATTCAAACATACTATGTTTAAAATTTGTACTTCAGGGAAATTTTCATCGTCATAACAAATTGCTTAGACTTGCTAAACAAAATCTTTAAAATTACATATAAAATTGGGTTTGAATTTGGGCAGCCGAGCGTGGCTTGGGTAATGCTGATAATTCCACATCTGGCGGACGAAAGCGTGTGTGCAAAAGGCGAAAAAAACTTAGCATTGTTAAAGGGCGTCCGCTTATAAAAAATAACGTTACTCGACGGTACCTGCTACTAACCCTTGTGTATCTCTTGCGCAAAGAGTTGTTTTCATTATAGTTTGCCCTATCTATGTGTTTATAATGTCTGTTAATTACTGTGTCTATATTATGGTCAATAAATGTTATTCTATTCTATTCTATTCTATTCTATTCTATTCTATTCTATTCTATTCTATTCTATTCTATTCTATTCTATTCTATTCTATTCTATTCTATTCTATTCTATTCTATTCTATTCTATTCTATTCTATTCTATTCTATTCTATTCTATTCTATTCTATTCTATTCTATTCTATTCTATTCTATTCTATTCTATTCTATTCTATTCTATTCTATTCTATTCTATTCTATTCTATTCTATTCTATTCTATTCTATTCTATTCTATTCTATTCTATTCTATTCTATTCTATTCTATTCTATTCTATTCTATTCTATTCTATTCTATTCTATTCTATTCTATTCTATTCTATTCTATTCTATTCTATTCTATTCTATTCTATTCTATTCTATTCTATTCTATTCTATTCTATTCTATTCTATTCTATTCTATTCTATTCTATTCTATTCTATTCTATTCTATTCTATTCTATTCTATTCTATTCTATTCTATTCTATTCTATTCTATTCTATTCTATTCTATTCTATTCTATTCTATTCTATTCTATTCTATTCTATTCTATTCTATTCTATTCTATTCTATTCTATTCTATTCTATTCTATTCTATTCTATTCTATTCTATTCTATTCTATTCTATTCTATTCTATTCTATTCTATTCTATAAAATTCTATTCTATTCTATCTTAGTGCATTTCCAATGTACCAGAAGGTCGTGAAAGGCACGAGATCTGTGAATTTTTTGCAGTTGAACCAAAAAAATTACTGTGGTAACTTCCAGTATTTTCAACTTAAAATTACAACCCAAATGAAAGTGTAGCAATCTTTTATTTCCAGAACATTGAAACCAAAAAATCAGTAAAATATAACTCCATTAAATTAAATTTGTTCGCCGGATATTTTCAACTTTCCATTGCAAATCGACAAATCGAATTAATATCTGTTCGTCCAACATTGCTCCACGCAACGAGATTTAAATTGGTTCGTGGTAAGTTAACCAGGGATTTCGATTCTATTCTATCCATCCACTAAAAGGACCAAAGCTCAAGCTAAAAGCATGTTCACACAAATTGATAGAATAAGTTCATTTGAATTGCGAATTATATTTATGTAGATTAATAAATGGCCAAGCGTTGTGTAGGGTTCCGTAGAATTCAATATCGGATTTAGAATATAACTTTTTGACAACAGGCACCTGCTCGTCTTTTTTGGGGTGGAGGAGAAAGCGAAAAAGTTTAAAAACTTAAAAGACTTCTTCAAAGAAAAGGCACTCAAACCACTAGACTAAAAAGCGAACAATGCAGTAACTCACATTGAACATTTGTAACTTTTTAACAATTAAATACAGCTACATTGTACTCATTTAGCGAAACAAAAGGCGAATAAAGCAAATTTAACCAGGAAAGTAAACTGGATAATTCCTCTTGGCTTTGGGTTGACCTATTTGTCGGCAACCAATTATGGACCAGATTCAATTCCGTCCACCTTTATTCGGAGGATAATCCCTTAAGATATAAACGGAAATATGAAAATCCCTAAGCTATTATCCTTACTTTTATATAAAATGATTGGTTTGTTATTTATTCACGCGAGAAACTCCGCGGCCTATGAACAGTTACTCGATTATTGCTTGCAAAAGGACGTCGATAATATCGTTAAGAGAGATATGGATGATGCTTCTATTACTTTCCGATATTTTGTTCAGATAAATATTATAATAAAGGGAATATTTTCTTTATAGGAGGAGAAAAATATCAATATATTGCCTTACATTGTTAACGAGTTCTAATATCGACATCATAATGTTATAGCATCATTTTCTTTTTAGAAGAGAGTTCAAACATGTTAATACTGCAATTTCGGGTACCATGTCGGCAAAGATCTTCAAAGTGGGTAAAGTATGTAAAATTGGATTTTTCATCGAAAGATTTCTTGGCTCGACTGTACAGTATACGCGGTGATTGGTGTGTCGTATATAATATGCTGGCGTGGCACTTGTGCGATGCAGCACTTCATACATAATCAAAATGGTTATTCTCTCTTTTACTAGTTAGAACTTTGGCGAGTGGTGACTTGATGTTAACTGACGAAGTCATTATATGTAGAGACCGCAGCATATTTCCATATTTTATAATTCAGTCTGATACACAGTACTGTCCGATTGTCGTGTAACGCAACTCCAAAGGGTATTATCCTAATAACATTTGAACCAGATAGTACTTGTGTCACCGTCCAAACAAAAGCTGTGGTGTGTGGTATCAACACGACACCACCGCTTTCACCCCACTATCGCTCGGGTCAGGTAATATTTTCGGGTATAACGTCCGCTGCCCAAATTTACTACTGTTTACTATACTCCGCAGTCTAGAGACAAATTGCTGCGGGTAAATTCTATTACAACTATAATGTGTGGAGTCGGGTGTCCTGTCCGGTGAGAGTTGGCGAATGTTCGGACACAGTAGGCAAGAGAGTCAGTAAGTTCTGTTTGGAGAATCATGATATTTTTGGCACTGTTACGAGAACACATTCAAAACAAGTGGAGCTGCGCTGCGTTAGCGCTGCGTCAACTGAGCGGTGACGTTTCGTTGTTTTTCATATAAATCTGAACGACATGCCGGCAACGCAACGCACGTGCAACGCAAAGGAGAGGAGAGAGACGAGGTTGGGAAGGGAGCTGCGTTGAAACGACGGATCGGCAGCGCAGTATTTAATAGCTTAATGAAGCAGCGCCGACGCAACGCTCATGTGCATTTACTGCGTTAAAATAATTGCGTTGCGACGACGCAGCACATCCGCATCGCCCCTGTGTACCTACTCTTAGTAGGTAAGCCCCAAATACGAGTAGGTGATAGTCCCACAGTAAAGCAAGGGCCAGTTCTACCACTGACAGATATAAGCTTAATAAGATATGCTAATTTGATCTAATTTAAAAAATCTAATTTAATATGCTAATTTATCTTTAGATAACTTATGTGCCGTCTCCTTTATCGATTATCAAAAAAAGAAGACACAAGTTGCAAGGTGGTAAAATTCAATATTTTTAGTATCAACAGTTACAATAACCGGCATGCAATGTAAAACAAAATTGAAAAATATCAAAATCCAATCTGTTTCTCACATCATTGACAGACAAAATATTATCTTTAACTTATCAGTGGTGAAACTGATCTTTTAAAGCAATTCTATTTTATGTTAATTTAATAAAGGAACCAAATTATATAAAAAGTCCGCATAGTAACAGTTCACAATGTGAAAAAAATATTTAAATGTATCTTTTTTCTTTTCCGTTAATTATCTCACCGCAAAAATATGTTTCCATTTTGTCCCTTTTTCCTTCTCAAACCTATTTAAATTTCAATTTTCTGTGTTATTTTTGTACTTTGCGCAGACCGTCGGACCGCGGTCACCGCAATAAAATAAACGCGGGCTCCTAATGTGTGAGCATCTACCAAAATGAAAGTTGGATTGCCGTAGGTACGGAAGACGATCCGCCCCAGAAGCCCTGTTTACTGCACCTTATACCGGGTGGATAATCGTTTGTTGTTTTGAGTATGTGAGAACTGTAATCAAGCCTGGACAAAACTGGTAAGTAGCTCATCAAACGCAGATTAGGTAATTTAGTTGTACGTTGTACCTTTTTCAGAGATCCCCCTTCCCCCCCATTTCCGGGATAAAAAGTACCTATCACACTCGAGGATAGTGTAGCTTTCCAACAGTGAAAGAATTTTTAAATTGGTTCTGTAGTTTCGGAGCCTATTCAATACAAACAAACAAACAATCAAATCTTTCCTCTTTATAATATGTAATTATGTATATGTATAAGTATGGATAATTTTAAAAAACACTGTAATTGACGATTCATAAATATTTGATACAAGTTTACATGAATAAAGAATATTTTTGATTGATTTTTATGTACCTAGAGACACTACATCTGAGACCTTAAAAAAAGAATCCAAATCGGACATCATTATTTACACCTCACATGTTATTTTATACCACATATCTGATAAAAGATCCCTTTGGTATACACAATCAAAACTCAAAAGTATTATCCCATACCGTCTTAAGTTTAGACAGTATCCGAACGACTGTGTTTGACTATGCCCCATCCAATCCAACATGATTATTTGATTTAGCTTAAGAATAAGGCTCCTCGTAGAATCATTTTAATTTTCAAATTACAATTGTATTAAATAAAGAATGAATACCCTTGTTAGATAACAAGATTTGTAGACTCAAGTCGACCAATGTAAATGTTCGCAGCGGGATCTTGAAGCCGACTTATTACAAAGGACCTAGAAACAATGCTGTATTGTTTTGCGAAGTTAGTTTACTTTAAATCATTTGCTTATATAACAAAACAGAGTAAAATCTAGTAAATTAATAAAGTTACAAATTGTGTTTCGATTGTAATATAACGTTGATGGTTTATTGGTTAAAGTACAGTCAACAGCAAAAGTAGATGATCAAAGTCAGAAGTTCAATACTAAAGAACGTAGTTCGCGTCAGAAGTGTGTGGTGCCAAGATGATTATAGAAAGTAAGTGTAAGTGATTTTATACTATTATATACCAATCATTAAGTACTATCATATATTGACTTCTTAATTTTGATGTGAATTTCGTTTTCGACTTTTGGAGTCAACATTGAAAGCATAGTTAATGGTTGGCATAATATAAAATCACTTACTTTAAAATCGTCTTCACACCACACACTCCTAACGCAGACTATTCATATTGAACTTCTGACTTTGATCATCTACTTTTGTTGACTGTACCAGGCCATGATCTAAATGGAGGTCCTAGGTTCAATTTCGCGGTACGGCAATGTGTCGGGTTTTTCGCACATTTCGGTTTATGATCATTAATCCGCACTAGACAAGCCTGATGGTTATGCCAATTTATATTTAACACAATGACAATGACTTGATTTCAATGATGAGGCCTTTGCCCTGCAATGGGACATTAAAAAGACTGATACTTCAGTTTATGACAAATTAATTTGTATGAGTAACTTTAATTTGTTTTGTGTAGCGATGGAACTGTTTTTGTTTTTCAACACTAGGCATTTTTAAAAGTAAATAATTTAAGAAATATTTTTAAAAGGGAACATTTGTACTCCAGCTTGTCATCAGTGTAAGTAAACCTTCAGACCTCTGAAGTGTAGGCGTCTTTGTCGGGATATGGGCGTCAATGAAAATTGATTTAGCAAGCTATTAGATAATAATAAACGTGGGAGTCTGATTTTTACCAAATTTAATTTGACTCAATTCTATTTCTAAATATAAACTCACCGGCAATAAAACTTGGCCACTGGGTTTTTTTCATACAAACGTGGTAACTTTAACGTCTTATAGATAGAAAACTATTTGCAGCTGTGATGTATGGAGCGTTGAGTTCGGTTTATTGTTTTTCCTTTTTGAGAAAATTGAGCGGTTTTTGGCAATTTTTGAAACTGTGATTCGACAATTGGGCGTTTGGCCTCTCCATTGACGTAATGATCATTGCACAGCTGCAAATAGTTTTTTATCTATGAGACGCTAAAGTGACCATGTTTGTATGAAAAAAGCCCAGTGGCCAAGTTTTATTGCCGGTGAGTGTATATTCCCAGAACAGATGAGATGCAAAATAACGCCCGCAATCAAATCGGTATTCAATTTTACCAAAAAAGATGTCGAGCAATAGAAATTGTATTTGGATTGGAACATCGAATCGACGCATGTCATGGACCATTATTGAATTTGGGGCGATAAATATGATACAGGATATTCAATATTTGAAAAAAAAAGAACAACGAGACAAAGGACGAGAGAGAAAGAAATAGCGTTACATTGACTTTTTTATATAGTGTGTGTTCTCTACAAGTCTTCAGCCTAGCATGATCAATGAGAAAATAAAATTCCACGGCAAAACTGTTATTCTGGCAGAGCCTTATTATGCATGTGAGTATGTGAGTGAAACTTTAAAATAAAAAATTTAAATACAGCAATAAATTTTTATTCCAAAACTGAACGATTATATCGTCCGAAATTAATTTAGTAATGAGATCGTTTGTTTATTTAATTAAACGCCATATTGGCGATCGACGACCGTCCGGCCGCTGTGACTGAGTGACACCAATTACCACAAGAGGGCTTTCGATTTTTCCTCTCAAATGGAAAAAATTCAGGAGAATTTTGCTTATTTTTTAAGATATTGATATGAACTGGGGTAATTATTTGGAATTTTTTAGAAATACGATTTAAGCCGCACACTGAAGCGTTTTTGTATTTTTTGTAACAACCGCTAAACAACTATTTGCGCGGGTTTATGCACAGAAGGGAGGCGAAAATTAAGAAACTGATTTTCCTTTCGTTAGGACGGCACCAAGCACTTAATGCTTTATGCTATCGACAGATAGTATGAAAAGGAGTTATGTAAGAGGCTGGATGCATGTGAATATGCGACTTGAAAAAAGAAAAAACCTGTCGTGATACCCTTTGTGTATAACTGACAACTCCAAGGTTGAAATTGTTGTAATCACGTGTATAAGTTGAGTAATAAAAAAAGAGTCGGTGAAATTATTCCGCTACAAATGTGATCCAAACAAAATTTGCAGTCTAGATATTACTCAATCAATCATCACTGCACTAATGAACTTCAATCTATTTTCCTTTTATTCTGTAATTAAATCCATTGTTTCCTTTTATCCGGAGCAGGGTTAAAAACTGTTAAAGCCGCGAGGATTTCTCCGCTGTCCTCGGTTTTAATGATTCTATTAGGGGTAAGAATTCGATTTAGTTGGGAGCGTTCATCGACCAAGTCAATATTGCTTGGAAATTGTTCCGCGATCGCCGGCCGATAATTTAATTATTTCGGGATTCAATTTGAGCTGGCTGATGAATATGCTAGACGCGTCAAGTTAGCTTCATAACATAGAAGTATGCCCCGTCTCCTATGATACCACCCATAGAAAGAATACCCCGAAGTTTGGTGGGTTAACTCCGCCTTTGCAAAGGGGAGCAGACTCACACACCACCATCACTCCGAAGGAAGATTTAAACTAATAAAATAATATTAAGGCCTCACCTCTACCCGCATTTCAAACGTTTTGACAAAGCGGACCATACAAATATAGGCTAGCAAGTTTTCGCATTAAATTGGGTTAGAAGATTGACACTGCTAGTTCAAATATCTGCCAACTTGTTGCAAACTCTTCATTATTAAACCCACCAAAAAGCACTACGCTTTAAAGCACCATCGACCATCGCAAACAAACGCCCATCACAAACATGGCGGCGCGGCGTAGCGACCTGTAATTAATACCCCCGCTCACTCACAAAGGCTCACAACTCAGCTTCAAAGACTCTGAAACGTCACGAACAGAACAGGTGTAACTGCAGTTGAGGACGGTCGGAGCCTATTCAACTCATAGGCTGCTCGTTGTGGCTTTCTAATAAGGAGTATTTCAAAGAAGATCAAAACAATAGTTGTAATAATCCAAGCCTGAACAAAAAGTAATACTTTGAAAATTGTGTACCTTAAAATCAGTACAACCTGTCGGAAATTACCGAACCATAAGCCATTTGGTGTAATGGTCGAGAATTTGGCTATTACACCAGAGGGCGCGGTTTCGATCCCCGCACGGTACAAAAGTTGTGTGCATGAACATTGAACATGTCTGTTTGTATCGGTCTGGGTGTTTTTATGTACATATAATATGTATATATATTTACAAATAAAAGTAATAAGTCATGTTTATCCGTTGTCTGGCACCCATAGCACAAGTTAATGCTTAGTTTGGGGCTAGATGGCGCTGTGTGAATAATTTCCAGAGATATTTATTTATTTATTTATTACAAAATTTTTGGATATTTGATAAAATAGGTATCTCTGAGCTTCAAAAACATAATTGACTGATAAATACTTGTATAGGTAGGTACTTCTGAAAGCAGGCAAAGGATAGCTTAAATAGAGACATGTATGAACATGTCTCATATGTATGTATATGTCTATGGATTGGATGGCAAAAGGAAAGCTATAAATTTCTTTGTTTACTTATTGTTTCATAAGTTTGAAGCTTCTTGCTACCACACGTAGATTATCCCATCATGAGATCTAACCCACCGATATCATGATAAAACCTGAGACACAAATACTACTTCGTCTTTATTAAAAGTGACTTCACTTTAAAAAAATAATATACCGCCGACCTTTCAGAACAAGTCTCTGCACTGGAGGGTATAAACAAGATTACTTATTATTCAGATAAGTCATTTTGCAGCCCGCAAAGTGACGGCTTTTAGCATTTTAATATCCATTATCATCAACGAGCGATTAAAAAACAACTCAGCGATAAACTAAAGTAATGGATAGTTAAGACAAAACCTAAAGCCTTTTGAACAAGCTGGGTGTAACGTAACGTTGATTTGATCCGCTTAGTTTTGGTTATTGTCCAATCTTAAGACGAAAGTATAACGAATTGGGACACAACTTTGCGCAGAAAGTTTCTAGAATACCTCAAGTGTAGCAGCAAATTGCGTGGCGGTTAAGCTTTTCAGTGATTGATTTTGCTTTGAAGTTTCGGATAGAGGGCGGCGCGTTTTTCAAAAGAACAACTTAATAATTTATTAATGGTTTGCGGGAACTTTGTGGCTTTGATTCTTCGGCAAAGCAACGTGTCTCCTGAATTTTCCAGTTTCATTAAAAGTTATCGGCCTCATGCCGATGCAATCTGCGGTGTGAATAAAGTTTTTATATTGAAAACGAAAAGTTTTTTGCTAAAGAATTTACATTTTGTCCGTCCATTGCTTTATTTTGGTTGATACAAAAAATATATAAAAATATTCACAGAGTTTTGTGTACTTACCGAAATAATTTTAAACTTAAAAATATACGAGTAACTATTTCGTAGTTATACCTACCTAACCTATACATGTACTATACGACTATTATTCTTTTATTAAATTGATGATAATTAATTGATTGTACCATGATCCAGGATTTAGCAAGTCCAGTTATTACATTGGAACGCCTGACATCTGACCTCCGGAACCCCTAACAGGAAAACCAAGGAACCTTAACAGGGAAACCAAGAACTCCTTAAGAGCCCTATTACAAATTTCCACTTCGTTCTGACAACTCATTGGTCACGTGAACACAATACCATTTTGTAGTAATTTTGCAGTTTTATTTATTGTTATTATCGAAAAAGGATAATAAATGAATGGTTTAAAATTATAAAATCTTAATTTCTCATGATGTAACAATTATTGTGGTATACATTTTGCTTAATTGTATTGTCGTAGATAGGAGAAATTCACTGTTAACTTAAAGCGATTTTCGAAGATTTTTGCTTTAGAACTAGATTTTTTTTCTTATATAAAACCAAAGCTATTTAATAATCCCAGGCCGCTACGAACTATACGACTATATAAGAGATAACATTATTTTTTTTTATTTCATTTGCTTAGAATAGTAGTTCAATCTAGGAGTTTAAAAAAGTGCCTTCGCGCATTTTATGAAAATCTTTCTCTGCAATTATGGGTTCAATTAAAAAGTTAAGCTAAATTTACAAAAAAGCAAGGACGCTACGTACTATTCCAATAGATATTCTACACTATTTAACAAGTCGTAATTGTTAATGTATTTTTGTTTCTGAGATCAAGAACGCCAAAGTTGGCCATTTTATGCAAAAATCACAGTCAATATGTGATAGGGCTCTTAACAGGGGAAGTTCGCAAATGACATAAACTTACAACAAAGCGATCTTATTTAATAAAGAAATCTCATTTCATATTTTTTGTAAACCACAGACTTAAATAGATTGCAAATCTAAAATGTTCCAACGCGAAAATCATATACTTATAAAAATATCAAAAGATGTCATTAATAACATCCCTATGTATCTATTTGTATGTTCCAACATTCATTAAAATAAAGATACATACATAAGAAGGCTAATATTGCGGAGTTTTCATCAAAAGGTTATTCTTCCACAGTAGGTAAACAGATCCTTCTTCCAAGCCAATATGGCATGTGTTGTAAGTAGCTAACAAGAAACACATGATTTTGAAGAAGGTTGGACAAGTGATCCTTTAGGAATAAAATTACGGGTTGTACGAAAATTTCGTGTATCTTAACAAAATACTGTTACCATATTGTTTAATAATGTTTTATCAACTAATTTGTACTTAGTTAAATAAAAAACACTAAAAATACACACTTTGACAAACGTTATTTTCACTTTTTTGAAAACTTTGCTAATTATCAGCTAATCAATGTACAATTAAGGGCTCCCAAAAATGAAATTATACCAATCTACTCCAAATTCGCACAGGTAGGTCAAACACAACCTTACCTTGTTCTTGAACCTTGAACCTTGTTCTGATAATAACAGCAAAAAAAGATTTATCTGATTAGGTGATGCACACTAAAAAACGGCGAGGGAAAGAGATCGTGCGGAAAACATGCGGAAAACTAATCAGGATAACGCATTTATATGTACACAGCCATTACGAGATCTGATCTAGTTATAGATAAATCCCGCGTGCAGACTAGTGCACCTTAAATGTCAAAAAATCAAGTAAGTTACTCAATTCAAAAAACATTTTCGTCGGCTTCGTGGTTTACTGATACTGCCATCGGCCGCAATCCCGTTGCAGCTTTAATTTCGCCGTTCGTCTGACAAGAATCCTACTGAAATCTGTCCACTGGACAGCTCTGCCTATGTTCCGTCAGTATCACCGACATGCGGACTGCATGACGTAATGCACATGACGTGTTATGTGATAGGTGTCGGGTCCAGTCGGGTCGCACAAAGCTTGACAGGCGCGCCAAGTTAGCCGCACGCGGTAATCTCCTGCGACAATATTATCCCACCGGCTGCTGCCGCCTCGGTAGACAAGTCGTTACACGATTTCCAACTAGTGCATATTTAACTTAACCGTGGGGTACTTCGGAAATAGTTATAATCGTGGTTAGTCAGTTACATTTTTTATAGTTCTTGATACTATATCAGATAGCCTTCGTTAAGAGGTACCAAGTCTCGTTCAATCTCGGAGATCATCATGTATCAATACTCGCGTTGGGTCTATTTAAAGGTATAACCTAGAGTGAATTCTGCCGTTATAACATTTCTGGAGTTGTTCCTCATGTAGGAGCCAAAACACATGATTAAAGGTTAGAAAATCACAGTAATAATACAGTTTTCAACTGGCAGTTAAATCAACGTTCGACAAATTACAGATGCCTGCCTGAATGACGCATTGTGCACATGTGTGTGTCACGTGATAGGTGTCGGGTCTCACAGAGCTTGGCAGGCGCGCCAAGTTAACCGCACGCGGTAATCTCCTGCGACAATATTATCCCACCGGCTGCCGCCTCGCTAGACAACTCGTTACACGATTTCCAATTATACACAAGTGCATATTTAACATAAACTGCTAGTGCACGCGAATGTGGGCAACTTCAGAAGTTGAAATTATTCTAGCGAACTAGAACATCACAAGTTTCTCTTGCCATTCATAAACTTTAGTTTATGAAATACTATATTTTTTATCCTATTTTTTTGCTCCTGAATTAGTTATTCACAAAAGAAAAGTAAAAGTAAAATATCTTTGAACTTATTCCTAACCCGGGAATGGAACCCAGGTCCGCAAGATCATGCCCCGATACACACCACTAGTGGTGGTCTATGCTATGTAATTGTCTTGAGACTATTGAGTCGTCAATAAATAGTGCATTCTCTTTAACACTTTTGCTGACAAAAGACTATGCAGTCATTTTACAAGCAAAAGCAAGAGGCGAAAATTACAGGCAATCAAAGAAAACGTCTCCGGAGCACGTTTAAATAGCAACATTGTTCCGAAACGCGAAGAACAGTAAAAAAGAGATGCGACAATCTGTGTCAGACACGTAGCCACTTCTAACTGCAGCTGTAATTTTCTGATGTGAGTGGAGGACATCCGATTAGCACCGTACGAGTAATCCTTAGTAGTAAAAGTTGTACAGTTATGTGGTATATTTGAATTCTTGTCAATTTTCTTATACTGCTTCATGCCTTTGACCATTCTATAAAATAATATTTCTCCAGAACGCAAATATGAAAGAAGAGACGCAACAATTGTGTCAGACACGAATTTACTTCTGATATATTTTTTCCCAACCACTATAAACATTATACAAATTGCACAGTAAATCTAATGCATCTAGCAGGTTTAGTCCTCGAAATAAAAAAACGTGTTAGCAGATGTAATTTTATAAATCAAGTAAGTGCCGGAACGTGTAGAACTAATGCAAAAAAGGTTTTATGTTTTATCAGACCATTTCCGTAAGCCCTAACTGCATCACTATATTTTTGGCGAAAATAGAGCTCTCTACTCCATCCAATTTCAGTGGCGAATGGTTGAAACACTAACAGCTTGCTACTATGATTGTATTTATT
The DNA here is from genome assembly GCA_949319885.1 of Mecyna flavalis. NCBI lineage: Eukaryota > Metazoa > Arthropoda > Insecta > Lepidoptera > Crambidae > Mecyna > Mecyna flavalis. The sequence continues at coordinate 9,702,692 of OX439427.1, read as the reverse complement.
TAATCTAGTCCATTGTATGCTTTATTTTACATACGGCAAAAAGTATTTTCTGTTTTAACTAAAAGATTAATTGGCGCGTGTTCTGTTGTTTTCTGATATTTACAACTGCGCGTTTATTTCAACAAAACATTTTTGAATATAGAAACACTGTTCATTATTTTAAAAAGAAACTATTTTTTATATACAGCAGTGGAAGTCTTTCGGCTGATGATAATGAAGATTGTTTTACCTATTTATTTAATTAACCACTAGCTTGACGGTGGCGGAAAATATCGTAAGGAAAGTTGTATAGTCGAATAACTCTGAGCCATTATCCAATTGGTTTGATTCCTCTGCCAAGGGTTACAGAGGTCAGTTATAACTGCACTTGCCATATTCTGGGCCATTGTACAAGCGTAACCTGTCTATACTCCGGTTTATTTAGCATTATATATTAAAAAAACAAAGAACGAGTGGTCGTAAACTTTGAGGTTTGACCAACGGCGGCCACGATAAATACCTACGCCCACTAAAAAATCACGTACTGTAGTACGCATTTTAACATTGACATGCACTTTTTCATTTTGTCTTATTATACTACATGTAGATACGTTCCGTTTCATGTTTGGAATCTCTGCTTCTTGAGGTCTTTTATAGTGCATGCAAACTTTTTATTATGATTTGTTTATTTCTGTTAAATTATTACTTTTATTGTAGAAATCTAATCTTTAGTATTAAACGATCACAATAATGCCTAACAAAATAAAATCGGCAACCGATGTAAATAAAATAATCTTGACACATAATGGTGACTATAATAAAAAACCTGAATTTCGTTCCTTCTAATGCTAAATAAAGTGAAGTATAGTTTGGGACAAAACGCTCGGGGAAATGAGATGTCGTGTACCTAATTGACCTTTTCCATTATATAGATATTACATAAATAGGTTGGTTAACATTACGAATCATTAAAATAGCCTCGTATGGTCGGCGGATTGTAGCCCCGAGGGTGCACGGGAAATTGGGACGAGTCCGATAGACATTCCTTGTAATGGTTGTTTTTTGTACGTGACGCCGACTCTATCTACACGTTGAAGGATATTTTCCGGGTTCAGTAAACAATGGCCGATCGTGTAAAAATGCTCAAGAGAGCTGTTAGGAGCTGTGATTGAAGAAGGTGGGATTTGTTTACGATTAACAATTTTATGTCCGTGCAAGAAATAACTCAAATCAATACAAATCCTTTTATTTTTATTTTTGGTTTCATTTTATATTATTAACCGCGTGGGTGAAATCGTCAGAGACATAAACTTTTAAGAGATAATTAAATGTTGTGATAAGTATTATTATTCCAAAATCTTAATTTTAATGACAATGGCATCTGCCCTGCAGTGGGAAATCAAATACCTACATAGGCTGATATTCTGGACAATATTAATATTCACATAGCGTCATTTAACCCCAAACTAAGCATAGTTTACATTATGGCTGCTAGACAGCTGATAAAGATATTATTTTAAATACACAGGATACACTCAAACCAATATAAACAGATACGTCCACACTCCACACTATCTACGTTAAATCAAATCCTGTTTCCAACGTATTCAATGTACTCGTAAGCTAGTGGTTTTCGTCCTATTATTGTTTTCTGTTTTTAACCGACTTCAAAAAAGGAGGAGGTTATATGTTCGACTGTATGTATTTTTTTTTTTTTTTTTTTATGTATGTCCGTCGATTTCTCCGTCAATTGTGGACCGATTTAAATAATTCTTTTTTTATTTGAAAGTGCATAGTTCCGAGGTGGTCCCATTGTCACCATGTCAGGATCTGATGATGGGATCCCGGAAAAATCAAGGGAAAACCTCAAATTTTATAGGCTGCGCCTACGCGTTACTTGTTTTTTCTGAAGCCATTCAAGTTTTTGCGTCCGATAGACATCATTTTATGTTGATGAGCTGATGATGGAAGGTACAACTCCTTAACGGTTAGGAGTTAGGGGATAATTCTTTCAGTGTTGTAGGAATATGTGGAACGTTAGTTGTATTTCATGTACTTTTGCAGCTAAGCTGATGATTACCCGGGGATGGGCTGGTCACTAGCCAATAAGGTTAGCACCGGCTCGTCCTAATCGGGTGTGAAGGAGAAACCGGGGGAGTGTAGTGGGTAGCGGACGCTTCGGTCTCGAGTCCCACACACGGCCGCGGGTCTAGCTAGCCTGCGGTTATGGTGCATAAACGCATTCTCCTCCTACCCATGGTGCTGAACACTTAATGAATACCTAATATTATTATCAAATAATACAATTCTACTCGTATTTTCGCTATCATTATTATGAAAGAGTTTTACTCACTACCTACGTGTTATTCACACTAAAAATAGAAAAATAAACAAACTTTTTAAAAAAAAAATTAAACCGACTTCAAAAAAAAGAAACAAAAAAAACTAAGTACCTAAAAAACTGAAAAGCAAAAAATAATTTTAATAAGACATTCATCAAATGCGCTTATTGTCTAAGCCTATTAATTAAATTGTATTTTACGTGCTAGGTAGGTACCTACTAATCTGTTTGAAGTCGGTGCCAAGCCAAAGGTAATAAAAAATGATATATAATAATATTATGTATTATAAAGGGTTACTTATTAATCCGCGGACGTAGGTACGTAATCTGGGTACCTACTATTTGGCTTGGCACCGACTTCAAACAGATTAGTAGGTACCTACCTAGCACGTAAAATACAATTTAATTAATAGGCTTAGACAATAAGCGCATTTGATGAATGTCTTATTAAAATTATTTTTTGCTTTTCAGTTTTTTAGGTAGTTTTTTTTGTTTCTTTTTTTTTTTTATTACATCATATTCCCGTTTATGCATTTAAAACCCTTTATTGCCCTAGTTACGAGCAGCCTTTGAGTCTTGCATTTATTTGACATTTATTTTACCGTCGTATAAACAGATGGTAAAATGAACACCGTCCCCGGTGGATAGTTTATGAAATAAGGTTCCTCATTAAACTTTTTCATTACAAAGTTTCGTCAGAAATGTACACTCTACCTAGTTCCTTTTTAATAATAGAATAGGGAATAATATAGATTAAAAGTGGCTATAGTACAACTTATTTAGAAATTCTTCTTTCTCCGTATTATTCAGATCTATAATAGTCAGCCCCCCTAGACAAGCGGCATTTATGACGTTCGTTATACTTAGCTCAATTTGCGATAGCGAATGTCAAAACCCATACTTGTGACTTTTCTATGGCATCTGTCAAATCCATACAATTTAAAGTTAGCGAATTTCGCCAGCTATGAAGCGATGTCATCTTGTCTAAGCCCCCTGGATAGTCTTGCACTACCCAGGGATGGGCTGGTCAATAGCCACAAGGCTGGCACCGGCTCGTCTCAATCGGGTGTGAAGGGGAAACCGGGGGAGTTTAGTAGGTAGAAGACGCTTTAGTCTCCCACACACGGCCGCAGGTCTAGCTAACCTGCGGTTACGGTAAATAAACTCATTCTACTTTGAAAAAAAAAAGTATAGGTTTGCACTATGATCCAGGATCTGGTCATCAACAATTTGTATATTTCTATTTATTTTGTTTTGCATCTTATATTTATATATGCGGTATTAAGCATCTTTATTTTGTCCACATAAATCTGAAATTGAAAATTGACAATTTTCTTCAATGCTTACGTTGTAAGAAATTTACAAAAGTATAGTTTAGGTAGCTAAGCTTAAATGCAGTCCGATAGTAGCTATCCTACTAAATATTTACTTAAGATTAGTGCATTAATACTCATAGTTTGCATACTATAGCAACTTAGTCTAAGATTCTGGAAAGGACGAAGTTTGTAACAGAGCTCGTTTCTACGAGATTTCAATTTTATAGTTATAGAGTAATGAAATAACAAGTAAGGAATTTGTAATTTCTTTATCTTTTGTTAAATATGAAATAACTATTTCTTCTCACACCATTATTTAAAAAAAAATCTTCTCTTTTAAATTGTCAGGTTTTATTTTTTACATACGGAACATACAAAGATGTTTTATCATAGGTACAGTTTTACAAAAATGATACGAAATTAAAAATAGACTTGTATTGTAATACTCTATACATGCAAAGCGTCTTCAAATCAAACGATTAGATTCACAATTGGTTACTACGTAAATAGATTGGCTAACACTGACGCCGCTAACACGAGTCGCCCAACATAAACACACCTAGCAGCAAACATTGCGCAGAACAACCGAAACTAGCTTTAAATTTGTTTAACCAGCCCACAAAGGAGAGGGCGAACAAAAGCAAGCCTTGATTAGACCCGCCTACGTTTGTAATCATATAATGGATAACCCAATTTGTAGCATCCTCTGTTGCCATTCACTAGCGAGCTAATTGACTAGATATCGGTAAGTCGGAATGCCCATGAAGACGACTTCGCGATTCATTGGACACGTAACTTATATGATCGTGCTTGCTCAAATGTATTTTCAATTCCATTGGGTATGGATCTTAACAAAAGACGCGTACCGGTAGCTTTTGTTGGAAATTTCAAATTACGCAGTTACACGCGCGGTTTGATATAAGGTTAAGGTACATAAGGGCGTAGATGTAGGGGTATGATTAAAATTCCTTCGGTACTTCGTTTACCTTGGCGGTGAATAAGAACAGAGAGAGGTGGCTAGAAGTAAAGCAACTGATTGTGTATACGAGTATGATAATCAAAATCAAAACAATAAATATACTGTTAAAGAGGGCAAAGGGTAGTTTAAAATATTTAATTTGCTTCCAGTCAATCCTAAAGTACCTAATCTAAATTCAAAGTAACAACTAAAATAATTCTCTAAAGAGCTCTTTCAGGTGCAGAAAACATAGAAAATGACGAAGAACGGTGTACAGAAAAGTCCAAGTTCAAAGAACCTTCGTAACAGTAGAAACCTGGACTAACTCTATGTATGACACATTATTGATGACGACTTGTGGGTTTGGATCCCACTACACGGAACCAATAGCGATATACAAATATCGGCCAACATCACATACCTTGATATGTGTACGGTACCTTCATTGAGATAACACCATTCAGTTGTTTATATCACTAGCGGCCACCCCCGCGGTATCAGCCGCGCGCTATTTCTTCTTATATTATATCTTTTCTCTTAATAATATTGTATTCTATCCGAATAAAAATAAGCAGTCAGCAATACCAAACAACTAATTCAAATCTACGTATGTATGGCAAACTATTCTATCCAAAGGAACATTTTTTACAAGCACGTACATTTCTCCAGGAACAGAGTTACAAAAACACAGGGATCCTGAATGAGTAAGTAGGGATTCGTAATTTGTGTCCTCTTCCCTCGCTTCTATCCCTCGAGCTATCGAGACTTGTCGCCTCAGGCCAGATTGCTATTTACGGTACTACTGAAGTGTTGGGTTGGTAACTATGTGTTACTTTAGAGTACCTACTTCTTCAGTTTAAATTCGTTTGTAGAAAAGAAGTTTGAAGAACCTTTAAGTAAAAATAAATACTCAAGTTACTATACAAAATAGCTAATACATAGGAATATTTTATTAAATGAGCTTGTACTTATGTTTTCTATGAGTTCCTTTATCATTAAAGGATAAACACGTTTGAACAAAGTTCATTTAGTAGTTTTAAAAGTGAAGCCTCTTCATCGTTTGTAAATAATTCAGGAAAGTACTGTTGCATAAATAAAACTTACGGTTCGATAATAATAATCAATTGAATAGGTAACACCACAAATTCTATTTTTCTTGTGTATTATTTATTTCAGGCTTAAAAAATAGAAAGGACAATTGAGGCCACTACAAAATAACTTATTAACAAAAAGTTAGAACAGAATAAAATGTAAGTTAACATTTCCACGAACTTAGTTCAGGAAATACGTTGTAAAAGCTCGCAACAACGCTCACAATAGAACGCGGTGGACTGAAGAGAATAAAAAAAGGATATTTTTCCGTTTTTTAATAAACACCAGCTGTAAAACCGAAGTTTTAAAATAAAATAAAAGCGAAGTTTTGTCGATTATACTATTTTTATGGTTCCGTTATCACACCAAATCTATGGAGTTTAAATCGTGTTTTTATGTTTGTTCTATCGACAAAATACGAGTATAGGTACATCAAATGGTAGGCAGCGACTACGGCCTATGGGGTATTTCAGCGAGGAATAATATTTCAAATCTTCTGGCTCTGAAATTAACTGTCTCGGTAGCTAGCCAGTTAGACTTAGTTTCTAATCAGACCTAGGCGGGAATCGATCTCACGACGTCTGTGTTTGAGAGATACACGGGCATGTACATTCGTAGATAACAAGGGATATAATGTAATTATAACTCTATGTTATTTATTCATATACAAGTAAGTGCGTTTCATTTATTAAGCAATAATCACGTAAATATCAGAAGACACTACGCCCTTATTTGAATGAAGAGTTCAAGTGGATGGAACCAATCATGAAATGATTCAGCAACGTGCGGATCCAATTTGCGTGGGATTCCAACCGTCGCTTGGCTCATTTTTACGATACGGGTGGGTGGGGGCCAATACGGCACGCACTCTGGCGTCGAAACGTTCGCCCATGCGTTTCGGCATTCGCCGTCGTTCGTCAATTATTTTGTAGTGATGTGTCAACTCGATTTACTAACTCTAGTTGAATTCTCTTTTTATATCGAATAAGTTGATTTGAATACTTCCGCCCTGGCGCGTCAGCCGAATGACAGACACTGTTTGCTGACAATTTATGACTATAAGCTTTATTTTTTTGGCCTCTATACTTTATGCGCAACACGGTGATCCCGCCCTATCCCGCCATTTCCATCGCTACAAATGTCAATTTCACAAGTCACAACAACACAATATATTGCATTGTAAGTAAGGTGCATCAACGCATTCTCCTCCGCAAAAAAAAGAACTCGAGTTGTGTTTATTCCGAGTTGGCACATCTCTCATTATTTTGTCATCCTCATGTTTTCGCCGGCGCTTCTCGCACAATGTCCGACAATCGACAAAGCGACGATTTTCCGAGCTCGTTGTAATTGGAACGAGGCATCAATATTCGTTAGCTGACGTTTTGCATATTTCATAGCCGGAATGTCGGCTGCAGTAGCATGAATTCGAAAACAGTTGCTGCCTGTATATTTCTTGCAAATTGCACTTCTGCATCGGTGCTCTTGGTTTTCATTTTCATTTGTTCCCATGCGTGAGCTATGATTTTAATTTTATACTTTAATGACAGACTCAATAATAGCACGTAAAAAATCGATAAGTTACATTTTATTCTAATCGAGAAATTATTAGAAGCTCCCCTGCGTATTACTTTTACGCTAGTTGTCCGAGCTAGCCCTACTGTAAAAAGCTAAATCACAAATTAATCAGACGTGATATTAATGGGAAAGTCGACACTTGAATTTAACCGCAATTATTCCGACAATATATGTATAATATTCTATCCAATACGCTTGAAATTAAATGTTCAAAGGTCATATGACCCTGAAGTGTGGCAGCATAATATCGTATTTAGCTTACTGGAAACTTCGTTATAGGTAAAAACCGTGGCGTCAAACCGGATGAACAACGTATTTGGCAAAAACACTTGCACTGATTAAAAAGAAATTTCTATTAATTTCCTATTTTAATTTTCGGTCCATGTTAAAGCATTTAACGTTGAGTATTCCAAATATGAGGTGGCGTGACTTCACCTCGATGACGAGATTTAACCGCAGCCACCGAGAGAGTACAGGCACTATGACTCCCACTTAAACCGTTTATTAAATTAGCATATCGCGTCTCGCCTATTAGCTGTGTACGAAGCAGCAGACAGGGAGAGTCGCCACACTTTTCGCCTTCTTTTTTCCTTCCTGAACTGAATACAGGCTTCGAAAAAAGTAGCCAGCCAGCCAGTACACAGTAGTTATGTAACGAATATTCGTATTAGCATTCGCGAATTTTTACATATTTACGAATGCGAATCATTCGCAAAATACTGCGAATGTTTTGCGAATATGACAAAAAAGCATAAATTAATTAATAATATAAGTATTTTTTATATTAAGCAATAATTTCCCCTCCAAATGTACGAATCTACGTCGTTCTATAATTTTAATGAGATATAAAGTAATTTCGTAACTTCCCTAATATTTCATAACCTAACGACAGTTGTAAAATTCAAATGAACTTAGGTACCGCTATCAAAAAGTTGATATTAGCGGAAACTTGGTGTCATCTATCAATTACGCTGTCCATAAAACTGTAATGATTCTAAGCGATGGCTATGATTTATTATTATCAACACTTTTGAATTTTAATAGCCTTTTTATAAACGTTTTGGACGTTTTGGCCCAAAGAACAGTTATCGGCCACTACGGCCTATGCTGAAGACTGGTCTTTTACGCAAGGGAAGATGGGTGACATGACACGTCATCACGAGCGCAGCACGACAACGAACGACCACTACTTGATATATACATAAAGTATAAACCCCTTTAATAAGCTTATTAATTCTGGTGAGCTCCTCAAAGTGACAAAAGTTGTATCCACAGACCGCGATCAAGCGCCAAAAAAATATCAAAACGACTTAGCTAGGACTTGGTACTCCAGAAAGCATACAAATACAAAATCATTTATTCGTGATTAACAGGTCATGTGGTAGTGTCACCATTGCACTAGATCTTATTAGCATTAACATGCATTAAACAGACGTTTCTCATGTGCCACTTAAATTGCTACAAATATGCATCAATATAATTATAGGTATTCTCCCACCCAATAAGCAGTTCTAAATCTTTGACAATTGTTTTTGATCCATAAAAACTGTAATGACTCTAAACTCCAGCTTGATTTATCGCCTCCAATTTGGCTCTCAGATTTTTAAGTGCGAACCACTTCAGTAAAAAGTTCTATATTAAAAAACTTCGGAGGTACCCTTAGCTGTTATTTTTCTGCGAAGTAATATAACGCTAGCCGCACTTTCGTGCTGTTTTAAGTTTGTCATATTGAAAAACAATTCCGAAGTAATTTTCGACGTACAATTTTGAAGTGAGTTGGAACAAATTTTGAAAGTTGCCTTTATTTCTTGGACAGAGGAGCGTTTGCATCTTTGCGTCGGAAAACTTGTCTTTAATAAAGTCTTTTGCTCAGCTCAAGATATACTCGTAGCCCAGCTGCGGACTATCTTAGTAAAATTAAGTTTTCGGGAGAAAAAGTAACCAAAGAATATTGAACTACATTTTATAAGGTAGTACAACATAAATATTTTCCTAATTTTAACATATCGTGTTGACATGGTGGTAATTTCAGATATAATCAGACCTAGTCGAGTCAATATAACTTAAAGCTTAGCCTAATTATAAGCAAAAGTAGTATATATCAGGCATAGAGCAGATATCCACTAGAGTATAACATAGCAGCAACTGCCGCGTTCCTATTCCAAAACAAAACCTGGTATTATAAATGAGAAAATTTTATTAAAAGTATACTAGGTAATTGGTAACTAACTGTCTCAGTGCGAAATAGATTTCAGTGACTTGTTGTAGAAGTGGCTCTGTCTTATTACTACTCTAGAGCATAATTCCTCTATGATATCAAGCCTGCTTGATGCTTTTCTACGCTTCGATTAATTGCACCTACGTACATCAAAGGAAACTGGAAACACATATCCCGGCAATGAATTTAAAATTTTAATGGGACGGCAAAAAGGTTTCGTACCGAACCTTTCCGTGCGTGACGAAATATTCTGAACATTAATCGGTGACATCATCATTACTGTAATCGAATATCGGGTTAAAATGAAGGTACCTACTTAAATACATTCGTTTTAAATATGTTTTATTGCACTGAAAAGGAATATTTTTCCTCAAATATCCTCAACTTTTGTACTTACGACTATTTAACAAAACAAAAAAAAAACAATTTATGTTTGAAGCAATATAACAAACATTTATATGTATGAATATTGGCTGCTCGTAAATAATTATATTATATAAGTTAAGAAAATCATGAAAAATATTCGGAAGACTTTATATCAAAAATGTATGTATAAAGATATTTTTAGTGTCAGGTTTACAGCAGAAATTACACCATATTATACAAAACGATTTCTCCATGATTTCTATTCTTGCTATGGTGTTTCTATGTGCGAGGCACTATCCTTTATTGTTTATTTTTCTTTATCGCTTGGCCCTGGCTTAATATTCCACAGGCATGTTGGTTCGGACACCACACTTTATTAATGCCTGACGCGTGACTCCTCCCTGACACTATGGTGTGGCGAGTAGGTAGGATTTCCCCAGTATATCATCCACTTACTATTTTTTCTGCTTTGAACTGTATTAGTGAGATTACAGACCCGAGTGTTTGTGGGGCTTGACATTTCGTTTTTTTATTGCTTTGGTTAAGTGAAAACAAACGTAAGCATTTCGTGAAGTTACATTTTCAAAAACTGTCAACACAGAAAGACATATACCGGGCTGGCACCGGCTCGTCTCAATCGGGTGTGAAGGGGAAACCGGGGGAGTTTAGTGGGAAGTGGACGCTTTAGTCTCACACACGGCCGCAGGTCTAACTAGCCTGCGGCTATGGTGCATTCACAGTCGGGCCAGTCAAAAAAAAGGTGAACTTTTGAAATTGTAACAAAGGATGCGAGATTGTACCACTTACTTCAGAAGCAATGTACATTACTCCCAACTAAAGGATCAGGTTTTCCTCGAAAACAAAGTTGCACCATATAAATAAAAGGTGCAACATCATAAACCACTTTAATCGAGTTCAATTCCATGCAGTCGCCAGTCAATTCCGCCAGGGTGCGCCACTCGATCGAACGTGGACCGAGTGCTTTTACGCTCGCTCTACGATTAATTTTGCTTCACTTGAAACTCCTTTGAAATATTTAACGTACAAAATAGTAGCAAATGACGTAATGAATATAGTTATAGAAATAGTGGGCGAACTATTAAAATATTTTGTACACCAGATTGGTAATGAAGGACATCAAACCGCGGGGTCGATCCACGCACAGTAAGTAACAAAGTAATGTAAAGGGTCTCCTACATAATTATAATCATAATTTTAAATATCTATAGTAGTGTCCGACCGAAGGTTCGGTTTCGGTTTCGGCCGAGTTTCGGCCAAAAATCAAGTTTCGGCTGCAGTTTCGGTTTCGGCCAAAATTGGCCGAAACTTTTGCCGAAACCGAAACTGATTTCGGAAGTTGTCGTGCACGCTCGCCGTTCGCTCGTTCGTTTCTCGCAGCAACGCTTTGGCGGCGCACCTGTTTGAGAATTATTGTCGTGCGCCGTTCGGATAGCTCTGTAGCAACACTAGCAACACAATAGTCAGTGCGTTAAACAGTAACAATTAGTGATTCGATTATTGTTAACTGATAAACATTTTGCTATGAGAACTTGATTTGAAAATATAATAAAAGTATGATTAATATATTTTTTTGTATTATCTATACTTGTAAATATTAAAACCGACTTCAAAAAAAAAAAACAAAAAAAAAACTACCTAAAAACACTGAAAAGCAAAAAATAATTTTAATAAGACATTCATCAAATGCGCTTATTGTCTAAGCCTATTAATAACATTAAATTGTATTTACGTGCTAGGTAGGTACCTACTAATCTGTTTGAAGTCGGTGCCAAGCCAAATAGTAGGTACCCAGACTACGTACCTACGTCCGCGGATTATTTGTAACCCTGTATAATACATAAATTATTAGGTATGTATCATTTTTCATTACTTTTGGCTTGGCACCGACTTCAAACAGATTAGTAGGTACCTACCTAGCACGTAAATACAATTTAATGTTATTAATAGGCTTAGACAATAAGCGCATTTGATGAATGTCTTATTAAAATTATTTTTTGCTTTTCAGTGTTTTTAGGTAGTTTTTTTTTTGTTTTTTTTTTTTGAAGTCGGTTTAATTTTTTTTTTAAAAAGTTTGTTTATTTTTCAATTTTTAGTGTGAATAATACGTAGGAGTGAGTAAAACTCTCTCATAATATTGATAACGAAAATACGAGTAAAATAGTAGAATTGTATTATTTGACAATATTAGGTATTCATTAAGTGTTCAGCACCATTCAGTAGACCAACTAAAGATGCAGCCCGCAAGAGGGACATAAGAATTAAGAAGTCGTACCCTTTAGCTTCCATCATCATAGTTGTACCTTCCATCATCAGCTTAGCTCCAAAAGTACATGAAATACAACTAACGGTCCACATATTCCTACAACACTGAAATAATTATCCCCTAACTCCTAACCGTTAAGGAGTTGTACCTTCCATCATCAGCTTAGCTGCAAAAGTACATGAAATACAACTAACGGTCCACATATTTCTACAGCACTGAAATAATTATCCCCTAACTCCTAACCGTTAAGGAGTTGTACCTTCCATCATCAGCTTAGCTGCAAAAGTACATGAAATACAAATAACGGTCCACATATTCTTACAATACTGAAAGAATTATCCCCTAACTCCTAACCGTTAAGGAGTTGTACCTTCCATCATCAGCTCATCAACATAAAGTGATGTCTATAGGACGCAAAAACTTAAATGGCTTCAGAAAAAACAAGTAACGCGTAGTGTGCGCCTATAAAATTTGAGGTTTGCCCTTGATTTTCCCGGGATCCCATCATCAGATCCTGACATAGTGACAATGGGACCACCTCGGAACTATGCACTTTCAAATAAAAAAAGAATTATTTAAATCGGTCCACAATTGACGGAGAAATCGACGGACATACATAAAAAAAAAAAAAAAAAAATACATACAGTCGAACATAGAACCTCCTCCTTTTTTGAAGTCGGTTAAAAAAGAGGAAAGATATTTTGATTGCTTGTTTGTTTGTATTGAATAGGCTCCGAAACTACTGAACTGATTTGAATAATCTTTCACTATTGGTAAGCTACACTATCTCCGGCTGACATAGAGTACTTTTACTCGAAAATGTGGGGGGGGGAGGGAGGGATATTTCAAAAAGGAATTACGACCAGCCCAAAGTACAAGACCCAGGAACTTGAAATTTTGTACAAGGGTTCTTTATAATGCGTAAGTTCTCACTAAGAAGGGGTTTTTCGAAATTAACCCCCAAGGGGGTAAAAAGAGGGTTGGAAGTTAGTATGAAACTTCGTCATTTTAAAAGTTACAGTCTTAAAATTCGGGAAGTATATTTTTAGTTTGGTGTCAGTTTCAATAAAAAGGTGTTATTGAAAACTTACCCCCGTGGGGGTTAAAAAGGGGTTTAAAAATAAAAAATTAAAGGACCATGCAAAAAAACGTCCCCACCTACCAACAGATTTCGAACGTATCTCTATTCTCTGTCAATACCTCTCGCTGTACTGATCTTTTTTTGTATGACATCCGCCGTAGGAATGGGGATTTCACGCAAATCGAATTTTAATGTTGTATTTTTTTCATATTTTAAAGTATTTTTTTGACACAGTTAGTTGTGAAAATAATGTGCAGGCGATCAAGAGTAACCCCCTTGGGCTAAATATAGGTGTACAATCAAAATGTAATCTTAAAAAAATATTGTACAGTCAAGTCTACTTCAAGCTAGATACTTACAGCGCAATTCTGCATCTTAGGCGTGCGGCATAAGCACGGTTTTTTTTTTTAATACCCCGTCAGTTTTTGGATTAAAACTGGTTATTTGTCTTTTTATGGAAAGGGTGGGGACAGAGCCTTGTGTAAGCTTTTTAATATTTCACCCCTCAAGGGGTGTTAAAAAGTGTCTTAATTTTTTTACTTAAAATTTTCTAAAAGCGTACTTTATAATGTGTAAGTTTCCACTAAGAAGGGGGTTTTGGAAGTTAGCGCAACGGCTTAAAAGAAACGCAATCAATCAATTTAACATTAAAAATAACTACGTACCCAACATACAAGACTACTTACGTCTACGTACTATTTACACAGCAAATTAGTTTCGATAGATTAGTTATGCGACATACGTACGAGTGTGTACAGTTCCATTCAACATAAAGCCGACGAGTGCTCTCAGGGCGGAGCAACAATACCCATTTGAAGTGCCTAATCCACTCAATTAGTGGAGATTAATCGATTAGCTGCGTTAAACTGACTGGCATGATGGTTTGGCTTTGCCGAGATACAAGCGCAAATTGCAAATTCCTTACCCAGACCGCGCACAGAATGAACAGGAATTGAAATTAGCATTTGGTTTTTCTAAATTTTTTACCTTTTTGTTTCCAAAGAAAAATGTTTATTCTATTTACTTACCTATTTCGTGGGAAAAAATGACATCGTTTGATATGTACATGCAAAAGCCTTTACGACTCCGTCCGTCTTCCGAATTGAGACAAATGGATAACAACGTCACACAAGGATAGGGTACCGAATCCTTTAAATAACGAAGATTTGTTCACTTACCTTATATTATTATTTATAGACAGGCTGAGCGTTTCCATTGAAATAATAACAAATTTTATTTTCATTTCACAATACAGAAAATTCTACAGTAACTGTTGTTACAATATTGACTCTACATTTAATGAAAACACTGGAGTCTTTATTGAGCTGAAACCCTGTATTCCGACCGCCAGATTTACATCCTAATAATAGATTTCATTCGATATCAATTTCATGAGAATAAAACTTTCTATCTCTTATTTTTCTATCAAGGCGAGCTTAATCGACGGTCTGATTTTAAAATTGTCGTAGCAAATCTTGGACAATGGTTCAATCGTACTCTGAATAGATCGTGACATTGTTCGTGAAATGAACGACATTAATCAATACAATTTCAGGTCGACTGAAACATACTTTCATAGCCAATAGCTTAGTACTATTTTGACGAGCCATTTGGTCGAGAAGTCGGCTATTACACCAGAGGTCGCGGGCTCGATCCCCGCACGGTACAAACATTTGTGTGCATGAACATGTCTGTTTGTATCGTATCGGTCTGGGTGTTTCTATGCATAATATGTACATAATATGTGTATGTGTATAATATGTACATTGTACATGTATTTTCAAAAAAAATGTATATAAATAATGTTTATCCGTTGTCTGGCACCCATAGCACAAGCTAATGCTTAGTTTGAATAATGTCCAGAGATATTTATAGTACCGAACTTCCACCACTGCGCAAAATTGTTCATCAAGTATAAAATATATGTTTCGGCCTTTAGTACAAACGGTTGAGGTTTTTCGTGATTTTACCTCACAAAATCTCAAAGGCAGGTCTCAGATCTCGTAAAGATTTCGATTTTCCTTTGCCACGGCACATTGAATTACAGGTAAATCCGATACTACACAGTTCACTTGGCACGCGACTGCTGTTTACCTGCGCGGGAATCGCTGCCATACTCGGATCTGGGAGTAACTGACTGTTAACATTGTTATTTCTCAGAACAAAAGTCCTTACGTAGAAAATAAAAGAAAAAATGTTTTAAAATACGCGCAACAATTACATGTCATGATTTCTGTTGTAGAGATAGAATACATGGACGTAATTACAACGACTAATAGTAACAGTCGATTACCCAAAGATGATAAAATAAAATAAAAATACTAAATTTTGGTATTCCAAGGTAGTTTCTTAACACTAGCAACAGCAGTTAATAAATAACTCTAACTTATTATAATAGCGTAGTTTTGTAGTAATTTACTTAATTAAAATTACAAATAAAAGCGTGCACTATCATCTGAAATTATTTCCCGTGATATTCGGGAGCAGGGAAACGCTCTGCTTTAGGATAACACTCACAAGACGCGAACGCCAGCGGCAACGTTTAATTAATCTTTCTTTGGCCATACTCCACGCGGGTTAAAGCCAACTTATTAATGGCCCCAAGTTGTTGTGAAGACGGGTGTTTGCGAGCGAACTTGCAACGGTGACATCGAATTATCTGATTAATCGTTTCTATGAAGGTCTTATTATTTTCACGCTAGATAGAAAAACAAACTTTTAAAAAAAAAATTAAACCGACTTCAAAAAAAAAACAAAAAAAAAACTACCTAAAAACACTGAAAAGCAAAAAATAATTTTAATAAGACATTCATCAAATGCGCTTATTGTCTAAGCCTATTAATAACATTAAATTGTACTTATTTACGTGCTAGGTAGGTACCTACTAATCTGTTTGAAGTCGGTGCCAAGCCAAATAGTAGGTACCCAGACTACGTACCTACGTCCGCGGATTATTTGTAACCCTGTATAATACATAAATTATTAGGTATGTATCATTTTTCATTACCTTTGGCTTGGCACCGACTTCAAACAGATTAGTAGGTACCTACCTAGCACGTAAATACAATTTAATGTTATTAATAGGCTTAGACAATAAGCGCATTTGATGAATGTCTTATTAAAATTATCTTTTGCTTTTCAGTGTTTTTAGGTAGTTTTTTTTTTTGTTTTTTTTTTTTTGAAGTCGGTTTAATTTTTTTTTTAAAAAGTTTGTTTATTTTTCTATTTTTAGTGTGAATAATACGTAGGAGTGAGTAAAACTCTCTCATAATATTGATAACGAAAATACGAGTAAAATAGTAGAATTGTATTATTTGACAATATTAGGTATTCATTAAGTGTTCAGCACCATTCAGTAGACCAACTAAAGATGCAGCCCGCAAGAGGGACATAAGAATTAAGAAGTCGTACCCTTTAGCTTCCATCATCATAGTTGAGTTGTACCTTCCATCATCAGCTTAGCTGCAAAAGTACATGAAATACAACTAACGGTCCACATATTCCTACAACACTGAAATAATTATCCCCTAACTCCTAACCGTTAAGGAGTTGTACCTTCCATCATCAGCTTAGCTGCAAAAGTACATGAAATACAAATAACGGTCCACATATTCTTACAATACTGAAAGAATTATCCCCTAACTCCTAACCGTTAAGGAGTTGTACCTTCCATCATCAGCTCATCAACATAAAGTGATGTCTATAGGACGCAAAAACTTAAATGGCTTCAGAAAAAAAAAGTAACGCGTAGTGTGCGCCTATAAAATTTGAGGTTTGCCCTTGATTTTCCCGGGATCCCATCATCAGAGCCTGACATGGTGACAATGGGACCACCTCGGAACTATGCACTTTCAAATAAAAAAAGAATTATTTAAATCGGTCCACAATTGACGGAGAAATCGACGGACATACATAAAAAAAAAAATACATACAGTCGAACATAGAACCTCCTCCTTTTTTGAAGTCGGTTAAAAATTAAAGAACTACAGAAGCTTCTTATTGAAACTCTAAACGGTAATTTTTGTCAGCATTTATTATTAACAAGTTAACAAGTTAGTCCTGAGTCAGGAATTTACAATCACGTAACTTGTAAACCACAAAAAGCTGTTTGGTGCTTCTTAGATAAGACGCTTCCTTCTTCTTCTTCTTGGTATATTATATAACGTCCAATTAGCGCTTCAACGAATGGGTATGAGAGTACACGTCTATTCATGTACTCGTTTGAGTACTATAATACATCTAGTTTACCTTTTAAATAGCTAAATATTGATCATTTCTGTTCATACTACTCCATCACAATTGTTACAGTTTCATGGAAATAAAAGACACAATCATGCCGCATTGGAATTATTCTTTTTATATAAATCTAATAGCTGAATATAAAACCCAAAACTTTATTTCTCCTCGCCTAATACTCGTTAACGGCTTTAACTGGCTAACTTCTTTTAGCAAATTGCTAATTTGAATTAACGCAAACCGTTTTACGCGCTTCCAAAAGACGATAACTCATTTAACTTTCATAATATCAGACGCCAAAGAGCAAAACCGTTTAGATATAAGATGGTCTCAAAGAGATTTCACGTGATGGGGGGTAATTGATAACAATTAGACTGCGCCGCCGCAGGGCCGATCACAATAGCCCATCTGGCCGAAGATAGCTGGTACGCTCCAAACTCGCTTCTCACTCTTTGAGATCGTCTCTCTGATAAATTGTTTTTGGCGAACTTCATTAATTCTACAGATAGGGGGTTATGGCTTTGCTAATAGAAATTTGACGTACTAACAACACGTATCGTTAATCTGATGATTTAACTAATGTAGAAAGCAAAGTATACCTTCCTCTAATTGAGTAATTTCTATTGTTTTGTTTTATGCCCCTTAACTGACAATCAAGCATACGGGCTACGGCCCTCCTCCCCGTTAAGATAAATAATTACTCTAGCCTTTGGACACTGCAAGACTAAGGGCACCACGCACGCAATGCCGACCCTATAAAAACCCTTTTACGCCCTTCTGTAAATACCCGATATGATAGGAAGTTTCTGCTGAAACTTACAGTAGGTACGCGACGATTTTTATAAATACTTGATGTCCAGTTTAAAACCATTCTACTCGAAATCATACATTTTAATACTTTTTTCCACAGCTATTATACAAAGAGGCAACCATTATCTTAAAGAAAAAGTCCCGCTAATTAAGTTAAACTACTTAAAAACTTTTTTCGTCATTATGAATGTAGAAAGAGTCCGTAGATTGTCTTAATTACCTCCCCAGCACTCGAGGTGCTCCGTTGGTATCTAGTACGTGGATCTCCGGGTACAATGCGCCGGTACTTGTAATTAAAACGTTCCGACATATTTGTACATAACTTCATACGTTGTTTGCGGTTTTTGCACCACATCAAACGTTACGTGCCTTAATAAAGGCAAGTGGGCGTAGTCAAGGGTTTGGTAACTTGAAATCACTTAGTCGTAGGTAACTTTGGAAGCCGGGAAAAGTTTCAGGCCTATGTATAACAACCCATTGACAAACGCTTTGCTACGACTTTGATTTTACTGGTGAGGTGAGAAGTTCACTACTTCATTTTGTTTTCTAATATCTATACACAATGAAAACTTCATTGAGGATTGACTACAAAATAAAAGTGAATTTTATCGTTTTTAGTAAAATCCCAGACCTGAAATTATCTCACACGAGTCAAGATCCCTACATCCATTATAATGCCTTTGGGAGTACCCAGATAAATAGATATAATTAACCATTTTCAATTTAGGTATTTTAAATTAAACTACGGATAAAACTGTTTTTATTTTGTTAATGTTGTGCTACATTAATAATTTTGATGTCGCAAAATTATCGAAACCGATACGGTTTTGAAGTGACCTCATAAAATAATAATACGGTGGTATCAAACAAGCTAAAGATAGAACCCGTCCTCACCCTTCCTCCGTCCCTGTCAACACTCTTTAATCCCCCTCAACTGTCAAAACCAGGGATGTTACGGAGCTCCGATTCCGATTCCGTTACGTCGGAACTTCCGATTGTAAATTATATTATTACACTTTCGGCTCCGATTTCAGTTCCAAAACTTTTAAATCGGAGGTCGAAGCATTGCAATATTACTTTTGGAGTCAATGCATTTGATTTAATTTGTTGTTTAGTTAGAAACATGTTGATTTTTTTCATTGTCTGTAGTAATTTGTTCTTGTAAATAAAATGAAAATAAAATTACTGAATGTTGTATGTTGTTTTTATTTGTCCTTCAATAAAATTGCCACTACTTCTGCCTCTTCCGATTCCGATCAATCGAATTTAAAAACTCCCATTCCGACTTCGGTTCCGATAAACTTACCTCCGTTACATCCCTGGTCAAAACGTACAAAACGTCAGTTTATATAAACACGCCTCCTTTAAATATGCACAAAGTGAAGTGCCGATCATATTTCGTTGATGGAGATTTAAGCGACGAGGGCAGCCGGTCCTCTTGAATATGGAGAGGCAGTTAGGGAGTTTTAACGACTGGAGACTTAGCGAGTCCAGGGGCACGCCTCACGTAATCTAGGAGGAAGTTTGCAAAGCTCCTTTAAAATTTTATTACCTACATTTTGGTGGGGTACTTGGAATAAGTATGCATGTGAATTTGCCGTGCTTAGATATAAAATTACGCATAAGGAATATTTTTTGGATAGGTAAGTACTAAAACTATTATGAATAAATAATATAAAAATATTCTAGGGAGTCAAGTCAGTAGAAATTATCATCTGACACAATTTCAGTAATAATTGTCAGGTGATTCCAAGATGCAACTACGAAAAGTACTTAAGAACCTTTTTTTTTCATTTTTTTTTTAGCGATAAAATAACTAGTTAGATACTAGCTATAAAAAATTTAAAGATTCGCAATTCGAATACAATTATTTGAGCCCAATAAAACTTTGTACATAATAAACTTGTGATAATGGTACAATGGTGGGCTTAGATAAGTGGCTACTCACCCACTTCAAACTCACCCAGTGGGTGAGTTTCCATGGTGCCACAATATTACCAAATAAACATAGAAAAATTACTCGATTGTTCCGAGTAGGTATATACGATTTTAACTGATTCCAACCTACAAACGTTTATTATTATTGTTCCAACTGTATTATATTATGTTAGTGATGGTGTTTAATAAATGTTTTCTTTCTTTCTTTCTTCGTGCTACATATACCTCGGTAGGTACTTACTTTTATGCATTCCATGTTTTGCTATACCCAATCTTTACTTAGATTGGGTAATAAAATGAGCATAAGAATTCAGTTATCCCATATCCCTCGCGACCGAACGGAACGGCAATTGGAAACCATTGGGACGGGCTAATCCGCCCCCCTTATTAGGCAATAGCGAGCAATTACCAAGATCAGTATTGTCTACAGCGGATTCATTTGTTCTTTAATTACACGACGTGGCCCTCGCCCTAATTGAACATAGTGGAGTTACGATTAGAGTACCCAAATACGATTTGCTGAATTCAGGATTTGTCTAAATATACAAATATGTTGAGACATTATCCCGAGAGCGCCATCTAGGCCGAAACTAAGCAAAGCTTATGTACTAGATGTCAGACAACTGATTGAAGTATAAGAATGCGTTTACGCGGGGAGAATGCTTTTACGTACCATAACCGCAGACTAGTAGATCTGCGGCCGTGTGTGGTACTCGAGACTATAGCATCCCAATACGCACTTAACTCCCTTGGATTCCCCTTTTCACCCTGGCTTTTTGGTAGTGGTAGAGCCATGCTGTTTTGCCGGCTCGTCTGGGGAAGTACCACCCTCTCACGTAAAATAATAGTGACTACTATTGTGTTTCGTCTGGTTTGTGAGAGTGCCGGAGGTCCACACCCCCCATTAAAAGGCCGGCGACGCATCAGCGATCCCTCTAGTGTTGCATGTCCATGGGCGGCGGTGATTGCTTATCATCAGGCGAACCGCTGGCTCGTTTGCCGCCTCTGACATAAACCCCTATTAAGAGGAGTTGGTACACTTTAGAGCTATAGACCAGAAACGAATAGGGAGAAGCCAAATTCGTAACCATTACTCTAAATAGGTCGTCAGGCGTATTTAGTTTTTATAAAAAAAGTTTTCGGTGCCTCTATCAAACAACACATGCTGTTGACGGCCTGAGTGGCTGTTAAGTGGCACTTAACTTTCCTCAGGAGCCGCTTGTTTCAGTGGGAGTACTTAATATCCATCTAGTCTGGCCACTAGGAACAACAACTTCTCTAGAAACGGCGAGCGGAAGAGCACAGTTACAAAACTTTATGGTGCAAAATAAAGTTGATGCATTTGTATTGAAATAATATAATTACATTATTTAATTCAATTAATATATGAATTGAGAATACGCTATTACTACATAATGATATTTCTAAAACAAAAATATAGGACCGAATTACTATAAATACCACACATGTATACGATCGGTGTAATACAGGTGTTAATTAAAATAAATAAATGATTCCTTTACACTCTACTATTATACTAAGGCCAATAAGGATGAAATATACTGCGATTACGCCCATATTGCCTAATCTCTCCAAGTTTAATGGAACTAAAGACTTAGTCTAGGAAATTCTATGGATATAGGTCCTAAGGGAACGCCTGGTAAGTGCAGGATACTTCGTCTGCACTACCGGAAAAACGCGAGCTACAATTTTATAAGCTCTGATGAAATATATAGCGAGTACTGCTATTATCTAGCTAGAATAACCAATGATATTTTCAGATAAGTAAAACCAACTGTTTCGAAGATAACCCGGACTAACAAATTGAGAGACGCCTTAGATTTTTCTTTGTGCGTAGGTATTACCCGCTGGCTAAACAGCGTCGGAAAACATCATGAGGAAACTTGCACAGGCGTATGGTTATGTAGCCATGATTCAATTGGTCTAATTCCTCTGATAAGGGTTATGTAGGAATATTAGTATCTATAAATAAATAAATAAATATCTCTGGACATTATTCACGCAGCACCATCTAGCCCCCATCTAAGCATTAGCTTGTGCTATGGGTGCCAGACAACGGATAAGCATTACTTATTTACTTTTTTTTTGAAATTATACATAGAAACACCCAGACCGATACAAACAGACATGTTCATGCACACAAATGTTTGTACCATGCGGGGATCGAACCCGCGATCTCTGGTGTAATAGCCGTCTTCTCGACTATTAACTACATCAAATGGCTCCTATATACAATAAGTAGGTCATTGGGAGAGGTCTATGTCCACCAAGGGACTGCGACGGGCTGACGATGAATCGGTAGGTCCCATTTAAATTAGAACATCTGGTGACACGAGCTACGTACGATCTATCGGCAAGGCCTGTTTTCGAACAGGGAAGGGTACTTGTTCGTAACTAATAGCCTCTCATTAGCTTACAAGAGGTTCGATTAAGGAGAAGACGCCCGGTATATTTGAATGTCTGATGATGCTGACTAGACTTAAATCGAGTTATGTAGATACGACTGAATCGTGTGTTGATTGCGAATTTGCGACTGTACATTCAAATGCTAACATGTTAATAAGCTCATATAAATATGGATCTTATACTCGTATAATACTTACTCGTATACATTTCATTCGCCTAGAGACGCTTGTAGCACCAGATGCTTCACTCTTGAAGCTTGCGACCCTGAATTTAAATAGAAACGTAGCTTGTCAACAAAAAACAGATATTTCGTCTACAATAGTTCTGGAGATTTTATTCACCGACGGAAACAGTAATAAAGTGCTACCTCACTATGGTCTTTTGTAGGGATGAGGTACTTCCCCAGACGAAGACGAGCAGCTCATTTAACTGGAAGACCCATTATGAACCTCAATGGAATAAGTCACAGTGGCCGCATACCATCAGGTGGGCTACGCTACGTGCCAACTGGCCAACTGACCTAGCATTAAAAAAAGTAAGTTCTGTCCCCCTCTCTTAGCTACAAATGATGTTTAAAATGTTTGTGCGAATATTGCGCTAAGGGAACTTTCGATTGAATTCGCTTGAGGCGGGTATCGGGGGCCTGTCAGAACTTACCGACAATACCTCCACGTGAACTTGTCGGGAACTTGGAAATTTCATAAAGTCTCCCTGCGCACTTTTTCGGGTCGCATTTTAAGTGTGGCTGTTTTATCAACACTCAATGTTTCACGCTTAGTCCTACGGTATAGAGGTAAACAGTGGGCACCGACTAACTTCGTGTCAAATCACAGGCTAAGTTCATCGACATGAAATTGAAATAACATTAATATTTTTTTTTACTTTGAAATTGTAAATTGTTACTTCTTATCGAAACTGCTTCTAAGATCGAATAGTGAAGTAAAATATAGAATTATTACTTATTACACAACAGGCCTTCACTTTAGTACACAGAATAACGGACCTGAATGGTAGAATAAATAGGCAAAGGTGTAATAAGGGTTAAGTAATGGTCACTTTTCGTGGCATTACTCGCAAAACTTTTGGGTCAAACCGCCTTTTCAAAAACTGTTTATGGCCACGGCACGCAACCGTAGCACATTAGTTGAGCTCTTTTCAAACTAAGCGGTAATATAGTCCAGTTTGTAAGTTTAAAAGAAAATAAGGGAAAATATTATGTGTGTAGGTATTAGGTACGTTTAACCCAAAAAGAACTCAGATGCATTATGTAAAGGCCAAATCTACTCGTAAATTGCCAAATTTTGATATTAATTGTGAATAACTGAATACATACATAGTACATATAGAGATAAATATATTTTTTATTCAATGCGCAGGAGAGTTGCATAATACTGAAGTAAAAAAACTTAGTTTAACGTTTACTCTAAAAGCTTTTGCCTAACCTTCAAAACCAGAAAGGTATAGTGTACACACCTACATGAAATAGTTTCCGATAACTTCGCTGTCCCTACGGTCCAAACACCTTTCCAACAATAAGCATGACATTGCTACCTCGGCACCCTAAGGCATTCGGGCCGAGAAGGGTTGATAAATGCCCTCTACCCAAACCACCCTTGGACCTGACTTACCTTTCTCCTGAAGCCGGAGTCAATTTGCTAAATTATTGCCACCGAAGAAAGAAAAATTATTTTGTAAAAGTAGCCAATCGTAATGGATAAAAAATTATTACACCGCGCACCGTTCCGCGTCAGTAAAGCGGAACCATCGTTAAAAATATGTTCCATTTGTGCTTACAAATGTACACACGAATGCCACCCAATATTTGTATTTCATAATATTCCGCCTGGCAAAAATCATTCGAAAATATTCAGACGGAAACAAACAGAACACGCAGCTCTTTCATCAAAAAATTTTCACCGATAAATACAAATAGAGTTACACGAATGCTTCCGAAACGGCTCAAACGAATAACGAATCAGAATCAGACGAGAAAAAAAACCGATTCATATTCGTTGGTAATTGAAGGCAACATCAAAGAGCAGCAATTTCCCGGTAGCCCCCGGTTGGACGCAATGAAAACTGCCCGATGTGGACTTTGCGTAAAAAACATGCACAGCATAAACCTGCCTATACACGATCAAACAGATTGACGACCCCTGAAAACATGCCCAAACCTTTTTTTTATTAATGGAACAGGTTCATATTTTCTTTTAAAATAATTTTCATACCTTTATCGAATCGCTCCAAAAATAATCTTAATCTAAGATATTAGATAGTCTTACTTAATCACACATATTGAGTACTTCAGTGAGTTTTTATTTTACATATAAATAAATTTTAGCACGAAAGTGATTTAGTGATCATCATCAATCCGCATTTGGCAAGCGTGATGTTTCAGTCAGTACCCATGATTGTGACGTACACTAAATTTCAATGATGGCCTTTAAGTTTTCTCTGCAGTCGGACATTAAATAGGATGATACTATATTTATCCAGTAGTTTATACGAACTACCTGTGCTCAAATGTGTAAAAGGAAAAAAGGTACATACATGGAAACACTCATATGTACCTGCTTCTAGCGCTTGCGTGAATGCGGAGCAAATCGCACTCATTTGTCAGCGCGGCAGGAATCTTTTATTAAATCCTGTCTTAATATAGAGACCATTTAGGAGGATAGAGACAGATCTTTAACGGGAAGTGGTATGGTCTATCATACTCATTGTAAATAACCTCAACATGTACCCCTGTCTCAAAATGACAGTGAAAAAAATAGCATAAAATATTCTATAAATATACTTGAACCATTTGGCTGTCATTGTTTGTAAGTATAAAGCTATCTAAGTATTTATACTTAGTTTTCAAACACAGCCATGCATGAGAGATATAAACATAACTTTCAAAAAAAATTAAACTCTGTAGGAGAAATATTAGAAATAAAAAAGGTATTATTTTGTATTATGTGATTCTTCCTGCCTAGTGCCTCTGCAGCCAATTAAGTCAGGAACTACCTTCATGAATATGAAAGAGGCTTCGACCTCCGAAGGTCCGATCTGTCCCACACCTTGACGGGTGTTCCGATAACAGTAGTAGACCCGTGGATACTATACCTACTTGTACCCTTACTTGTACCTGTTGTGTTGTGTGTACCAATGTATTTATATTGCAACGTTTGCGTCCCCTCCTCTTCTAAAGTTTTAAGGCTCCGGCTCCGATAGCTTTATGTAAATGTTAAGGAACAAACAAACCTTAAGGATAAATATAATATGGATAGATAGGGTGATAATTGTGAATTGTGGGTGTAAATGTGTCTATATTCCTTATTGTTGCTTATACTTAAAATTAGCATAACACTTGAGTTCAGACGTAAATGGAAAAATACGATTTTTTTTTACCGTAAATAGATTAAAAGACATTTAGACCAAGAAAATGTTAAATGACTTTATCGTAAAACTAATTAGGGATAATACTCGTAATATGCCAACGTCACATAACGTTTTATGAAAAAAACAAACGTTCCAGATTCAAATATAACATAATTGTTATAAGTAATGAATGTAATATGTACGCTTTTATCTTGGGATGTAAATTTTTATATTGTTTGAAGCCATTTTATTATTTTTATTTAAAATTATTTGTGACCTATCGTCAAAAGTTTATTTAATGGATCTATGTTCCGTATTGTAGCTAATACAGGGTGCGCTTAAACTTCAAAACCCATTGACTGCCAACTCCCGAAACTTGGATTAAAAATTTCCTAACAGTAAAGTAAATCCAAACGCCCATGTTTAAGGTCTAAACCAGGAATTTAAACCACGACCCCGGACGGAGTGTGGTCGGTAAACAACGCAACATTTTATTGTTAACTATACTTATTATATGGGTAAAGGTTGTATGCGCCCTTTTGAGTTTTAAAGGGAGAGGACACAGTCCCTCTGAGCTTTCCCAATGACATGACCGTTTTAGGCTTTTATTGAATATAAATGAACAGGCGCAATAATTTAGTGAACTTGTTCGTTCCACCAGGGTGGAAAATAGAAACATTGCTTCTTTTATGACTTTCGTACCTCCGCTTTAATAACAGTAGGTACATATGCCTCTAATTTTTAGAATTTAAAATGTAAGAATCCTCAAACACAAAATAAAATTGTGTTCAAAAACAAGCAAAACCATAAGTAGCTTTCATCATCATCATTATTTCAGCCAAACGACGTCCACTGCTGGACATAGGCCTCCCCCAATGATCTCCAAACCGATCGGTCCTGCGCCACACGCATCCAGTGAATTCCGGCGATCTTTATGAGATCATCGGTCCACCTTGTGGGAGGCCTACCACAGCTGCGTTTCCCGGTACGTGGCCACCACTCGAGGACCTTTCCGCCCCAACGGCTAAGTAGCTTTATTCAAATGTAAAATCAGAATAAAAATGGGAAATTAGCATAGAACTCCATAATACATTACAAGACTATAGCTGTGTACATTTCAGGAAATAGTAACTAGGAAGTCCCTAATTAATGTTAGTAATTAGAAAGCTTAACGAGCAAAATATAGGCAACAATAATAAACAAATAAGCCCCATCACGCGCTTCGCAGCAAATTGCAATATAATTCTCTTCTGACTCGTTAGTTACATAAATGCGCAACACAAAAGAATTTTCTGATTTCCATCACGCCGATTTGCATACAAACGAAGCTGGTTATTCAAGGAATGGAGTCTAATAGAAAATATTCCCCTCCGTTTTGTTTCACTTAGCAAAAATGGGTCAGCTCCTCAGGAAATCTAGTTTTCTCGCGGCTCGGATCCCATCTCTGCCTTTAATCGAGTGGTGCAGCTAAAGTGCCTAATTAAAACTGCTATTTATTCTGTTCAGCGAACGCTTCCAACTAAATGATAGTTCAGGAATTGATATATTCTTATTTTTTCTACTGTTTACTTAGCGATCGGTTTTGCTCAGAAGTTTCTTGAGAAGACGGGTGCTACGAAAGAGTTTGCGGAATCATTTCAGCACCGTGTGAATATTTATGTGCGTTGATGTTTATTTGAATGGTCTAGGTTTTACTAAAATGTACATAAATATTACAAACATTAAGTACTGAGTTTTGCAGAAATTGATTTCCCAATCTTCTTACATTAGAAATATATAATCCATCTGGTATTTTAGAGCCATGCTTTTTATTGTCTCGAATGACGAAGTAGGTACCTTTCTCTCACGAAAGCAAGCCGCGTCGCGTAGTGGGAGTACATCTTTCAAAAAAATCTTTAATAATGGTATACTCCATTTTTTTTTATTTCTTACACTTATCTATTGAAATAAAATCTCACCACCCAGTGCAAGTTGAAACTGCACAAAGTTCCGTACAAAGCTAATCTTAAGGAATCTACCCGCATAAACTGAAATGCCGAAAAGAACTCCGGATCGGAGCAAAACGAAGCAGATCCAGCCACGCGGAGCGTAGCATCGCTTCCTGTTCCAGTTTCATTACCGATATTGATACGTAAGCTCCTTCGATTCAATTTCCTCGGCAGATATTTGGTTGCTTACACATCCGAGGGGTGATTGACGGGTATATAACGACTGGTGCGAGCGCCAAGGTTAGCGAGTATGTTGTACCCCTTACTCCACCGTAATCTCTGAGTGATGTACGCACTCATCTGGATTAGGATCTTCAAGGGTTTTATTTTACGTGCTGTAGTAAACGTAAGTTTATGTTACTCATTTTTGCTAAATTATTTTTGCTCTGTTTCTACGTGTTGTGAATAATTATGAACTTTCTGAAATAGAATGCTCTTTAAAATCAAGAAAATATTTACACTTAATCCTTCTAGCCCCGGATTACTAGACACAATAGAAAATCTATTGTTATGCGGCACCCGAGTGCCGGTTCGGCGTTGAGTGGTTAATTAAATAGTACACACGCAGTCTGCAAGATGAAACGTGAAATTATCTGCATTTGGCAAATTTTCTGACAAAGGGATTCCTCTGTCGAAATAAAAAAAAACATGATTATTTACTTAGCAATATTAACAATAATTAAATACCTATTTGGCAACATCAAATATATTAATCATTCAGAGCGTTCAGAGACCGAAGTTATTATCAAAACAAGTTGCAAAGTTTTTTTTATTCGTACATAGATCATGATCCGTCACTTAAACCACTCCATAAGACAATAGGAAAGAAAACTCGATATTCATTTATCGATATGATCCATAAAATGAAAGTCAATGAAAATGGTTCTGCCTTAGTGGCGTTAGCTGCATATCCTTATAACCAGCATCTTTGCCAGTGGACGGTAAATACTTGGGCTGGTCAATAGCCACGACGCTGGCATCAGCTTGTCCCAATCGGGTGTGAAGGATAAAACGGGGGAGTTTAGTGGGTAGTTGACGCTTTAGTCTCGAGACACACACACGGTCGTAAGTCTAGACCTAGCTAGCTAAGCTAGCCTGTGGCTATGGTGCATAAACGCATTCTCCTTTGAAAAAAAAAAGTGGACCCTAAATACTTGAGGAATCAGGGGGTGCACCCGAAGTACCTGAAACACATTTTGTCAAACAGCGTTCGAGTTCGGCGCGTTGTTGACGCCCTCGCCGAGGCATGATCTGAATAAAAATGTTGCCATTATTTTTTCCACCTCTGTTGACTTCGACTACAATAAAGTGAATACCAGTATGTTAAAATTCGACGGGCATTTGGTAGTGAGTGGCTGCCCAATGCGCCAGGAATCGTGGCTTGCGTTTGAATACCACTTAGGACAAACAATTTTGTATTTGATATTAAAAATATATTTTATTTTTTTCCAAATTGTTGACAATCCGTTTAAAAAAAATATACAAAACAGAAGTAAATACATACATCGACCAAATAGGACCCAAGTGGGCATAATTATAATACTTACTTATATGACGAAATGAAAAACATTATGAGCCACAAATATAAATGTATAATGTAAACACTTGTCTAGCACACCCCGTACTTTATAATCAAATCTATTTTCATTTGTAAAACAGTGGAGACTTACTGCTGTTAATTTCACTGTGCAAACCCTGAGAGAAATGCCTTTAGTTCCCTGAGCCCGTACTCTTAGCAAATAGGAGATATTGACGCAAGCAGTTTTTCCATCACTTCTTTGCATTTGCAATCCATTTTCTCGAAAGGTTGCGGGTTGACCTTGTGACTCGGCATTTCATCGTTATGGTTTCGTTTATGTAATGCCACGAAAGTACAATACGATCTAGCTAAACGGAAATGCAAAAAGAAAACGAATATGCTTGTCATTGTCAATATAACTATGCAGTTCAGACGAAGTGACTCTGTGTCAATGAAATGACATTCAAAGTAGCTCTAGGAGATTTTACTATTTTATTTATTTTTTTTACTTTAATTAACACGGTATAACACCAATTACATGATTAACTATGACTTACGTATGACGATAAAGTTATTCCTAAACATCACGGCGGGCTTTGCGCCTATTTACCAACATTTAAGAAAAAACAAAAATCTAATTCTGAAGTCAAATAACTGTTTTGTTCAGAAATAGGAAATTCCAATTTCTATACAAGGCTTATTCACAAAATAATCTTTATACATAAGTTATTACTTCGAAAAATGTTTTATTATGCCGTAATAAACATTTCTTCGTAAACATCGCCACATCTCTCTTACATTTATTAGAAAATTGCCTTCATGTTTGAACGAAATGGGGGTTGACATGAAAGGATTCGCAGTAATTGCTATTTGTGTATAAACTCCAATATTATGGGCCGTGTCGCGTATAACAAAAGCCTATTATGCTAGAGCACTCAGCGAACAGATAACGTAAATCTAATAGAGACTATCAGCTCGATACATCGTCAAATTGATTTACCTATCTACAGTGTTTACTTACGTACCTACTACGGAACACGAGTAGGTAATGAAACAAAACGTTATTTGGCAAGTAAATAACTCCGCATAAATTAAAGGCATTTATGTAGGTATTATCTAAATTCCACGTACCTACATAATATTATCATTTCAACGTAAAATATTACTAGAACGTGGATAATTAATGCCTATTAAGTAATGATATTTAGTCTAAGAACTTACGGAGCGGTTTTCTTCGCTGCGATTGCGGGCTTGCAGCTTAATTGCTGCAGCTTCTGTAGAAAGTTGATTTATATGAAAAAAGTAAGAGCCTTGTAAGATTTAATATCGTTGCTTGTAAGAGCACATTTCACGGCGCATAATATACCCGCGGCGCGCGCGGTTGTTTTGCGCGGGGCGGCAACCCGCAACCGCGGCGGGCGCGCCGCTTAGCCTTCAGAGTTCAGCTATCCAAAAATCGAAACTTTCGCGACATAATATAAAACCTAATTTGTTAAAAGTGAGATTACGTTTTGTTGAGTTTCGCGATTGTCAAGATGTTTTAATTACCTACAGTTAAGAATTAGCACGACTACACAACACTATTGAAAGCTGTCATAACAAAAGGGTAACGCGTAAATCAAAACCGCATATTATGTAACTAATAGTATAATTGACGACGTTAGAACTATAGTGATCCAAGTGACATTTTTGTCAAAATCAATATTTTGTTATTAACATCCCAAAAAAAGACATATTTTTCATGCCACACTGATCCAAGTGCTTATTATAGCAATTTTCATAAGGAAACTCATATCGGTCACTTTGGAATAGGACAATTTCAGGAACAAATCCAAACGCGTTTCCCACGTTTTCTCAAAAAGTTGAAAATGTGACTTGGATCACTATGGTTCTAACGTCGCTAATTATTGTCTGGTTACACCGCAAAAGGGTAGCACCTTAATCCTGATTAATCAACTGGCTTGGTCATAATTATGTCATCATAAGCCCAATCTCGAGTGGCCAACTGGGAGCCTACGATCTTTTTTTTTAGACCTACGTAACTCGTAACGCACTGGCAAAATAATTTATATAAAGCGACATACATACTCGTTGTCTTTTTTCAAACCATCCTTGAACATGTCTGTTAACAAATATTTATATAGCGCCATCTGCCGGTCACTACCCGTATCGCTTCACAGATGTAGCACTCCCTAGTGAACCAAGGGCTCGCTTTTCTACTGCGTATAATATGGCTCACAGGATGGCCTTGGCTTCAATATCCGTAATTAATTGTTATTCACACTTTAATTCAGAATTACAAGAATCCTTCGACATCATTCGAGATAATTAAGTCTAGAAATCGCTTATTTTAAATTATAGCACATAGGATGCATTGGTACTTCACCTTGGATATCAGGTAACGGAATTAGACAAAATAAATGTTTTGAAATCGTGTATTCCAAACATAATAGTGATAACAATTCAAAATACAGTAAGTATAGCTTCACAGCTTAAAGATTTGCACCTCTAAGGTCAAAGAGTAAAACTTGTGTACGTCATAAATTGGGTACAGAGTAGTAAAAAACGTTAACACAATGCAACGCTTCACTCAAGCTCATAAAGTACAGTCGCCAGCACATAATCAGATTACCCTAATCCGTCAAATTTTTACAACCAATTTTAATTTTTTTATTTCATAATATAGAGTTCATTAAGAATTTGTGACAGATTAAGGTAGGTTGATCTGCTGGCGTCCGTACACAAACATAGCAAAAAGCTTAGGGTAAATACGAATATTAAAGAGAAATAGAGGTAACGCGATAAAACAACCGTATAGGTTGTCTATGGGATATTCGGAAACCGGTTAATTTAACAATGTAATCAAACCCATATCAAGCTGTTCCAAATACATAGTTTTAAATTTAAAATTATACTTGTGCTTTCAATTAGTAGTTGAAATCAAACAATTTACACAAAAAAAAATTTTGCCTAATCTTGCGGTAACAAAGAATAAAAGGTTATTAAGGCAATAACAAAGATATAAAGGCAAAGCTAAATTTACAAATATAGTATTTTTAAACTAAATAAAGTGATAATTAAACAAATTATTTTTAAGCATAATTATCTTCAATGATTAGAATATGTTTTTTTATTTATTCTAGGCTTTTATAACCAGAGTTGCTTATATTATATTGACTTTAACTAATATTTATATGAAACATTACACACTGTTGTAAGTGTACAGTCGACAGCTGCACATCAGACTATCTTAATCGGTCAAATTTGTACAACCAATTTTCAGCTTTATTCACCTCACATAGAGTTCTCTTTCAATTTTTTGACAGATTAGGGTATCATAATTATTATATTACAGTCATGTTTTTCCCTTCAATATTTGTGAACAAATAATAATGAATAAAACAATCCAACTCACAAAATCAGATAAGTTCCCTAATAATATTCATTACACAACCTTTATTATTGCTCTATTATTTTTATTTTTGGGCCCTTGAAATCTTAACTACATACTGTCGAAGTAACAAGTTTCTTGCATAGACTGGAAAATCCCTCAAAACAAATGTGTTTTAAGTGTCATATGGATTTAAAATTATTTTCAGTTAATCGGTTATTTTAAGAGGCTATACAGCTGATCTTAAAGATTCATTTAACGTGAATTAACAATCATGGGATTTGAACCAGTTGGAAAATTCTTTAAATATTAACAGCTTAGTTCGCTACTGTGAATATTGACAATTTAAATGGGATTCCCTTTCATGTATTATTTCATTAAATAAATAATTTACATGACTATGTAGATTAAAAAAGACAAACAATATAAACAGCACAGCTAAACTTATAACCATCTTTCTTATAATTTTATTATGTTATGTTATGACAATAGGTAAAAATAATTGCAATTATCTGAAGTGGTTCTAGAATCTTCATAAGATAAAATCAATCCCCCTTGCATTGGGGCATCTATAATTTATTTTACAGTGTGTCATAGATATAAATCGTATTATGGTAGTATGTAATCGTAGTATGTCCTGTCCCAGTCAAGATTGAATGATTGGGTTGTGACGCGAAACGTCACTTTCGCAAAATGTCATCTCAAAAAAATTGGTCACTTTTGCAGAAAGTCCTTTTCGCAAAATGTCATTTTCTCAGAATGTCATAGTAGCAAAAAGTCATTTTCGCATAATGTCATTTTCTCAAAATGTCACTTTAGCAGAATGTCATTCAACCTAACCAATCAGACTAACGGTGCGTACAGATTAAGTAACATTGTTATTTAACATGTGTTTTATAACACGTCAAAACTATCTGACTATCTATTTTTCAACAAAACATTTAGTACTGAAAAATTTTATATAACATATTATGTTATCAAGTAATCAAATCTTTATTATAAATATGCACATTATTGCATGGAAAATGAAAAATTAACACAATAGTAGTCACTATTATTTCACGTTGGTGTTATGTGAGAGGGTGGTACTTCCACGGACGAGCGCATATTTATAATAAAGATTTGATTACTTGATATCTGGTTTTTTTTACCCTGCTTGGTTGTTAGACTGATTGGTTAGGTTGAATGACATTCTGCTAAAGTGACATTTTGAGAAAGTGACATAATGCGAAAATGACTTCTTGCTACTATGACATTCTGAGAAAATGACATTTTGCGAAAATGACTTTCTGCGAAAGTGACCAATTTTTTTGAGATGACATTTTGCGAAAGTGACGTTTCGCGTCACAACCAATGATTGCATTAATTACTCACGTCTAACGTCTAATAGGGATTAGACGTTGGATGGACTAAGGTTACCACAATTTTACTGCATAATTATGTTACATCTAAAGTATGTAGAACTATTTTCTATTATGTATGATGTTCTCAAACCATTTGAGATGACGCAACATTGTACTGAAAATACAACCCAAAGTATTAATTTCTTAATCTGCAGATAATCAGAAGTTTGACGCCAGCGATCTTCGGCTATCCTATCGTCGATAATATTTTATGTATTAACAAAATCATTACACTACAATTTTGAGTTTAAAAGCACTTATTCAGCAAAGTCACCTCTGCAAATAAGATAAGTTAGGGCTGAACCAAATCTGGCATCACTAAATCGCACTTTCGTATTCAAAATATATCCTTTTTCTATCACATTAGACGAGGCCGAATCGACGATGCTATCGTTGCGCTCTTTCGATGCTCTGTCTCGCTCTACTATATGACAGTTTTAAGCGATAGAATTTTGATTGATTTGAATTTGATTGCAATTAGGTACTAACGCAGGTATCCTCTGGATCGAATTTCGCTGAAGTTGGAGCGGGCTAGTACGGACAGACGCACGCGGTCACCGCTTGACAGGATCGCACCCCTCGTAACGGCCCGCGTCAAGCGGTGACCGCCCATGGCATGTGCCTACATGCTCCCGCTTTCGCGAAATTCGAGGCAGACACGTGAATGAAACTGTTTATTTAAGCAACTCTGGTGATTAAAACCTCGACTTATCTTACACCTATATGGCATTAATATTACAACTATAAATCAAAGATGATAATGAGCTTCGATTAATTAATAAATACATAGTTCTTACAATACAGGTAATAAATAGGATTTAAATAATTTATACAAGTTTTAAAAGTATGTAATAGGCAATAGTAGTATCACTTGAAAAATTTATTCAGAATGGCGATTAACAACGTAAAATATTTAAAATGCGTAGTAGTTAAATTACTACGCACAATTGCACAGCCATATCACATTTACTCAGTTCTCCAAATGTTATTTCAAAATAAAATATTAATGGTGAGAAGGCACAATTATTTATCCATTATGTTACTAATGATGAAACACAAGTCCAGAGAACCTTTTGCGTTACACACTGCACTTAAAATTATATTTCAAGTAGTCAACTAATTTACTACTCTACTCAATGAATTCCTAAAATAAATACCCAAGTTTTTTAAAGTAAATTTACTTTTGTGCATAATGTAAGGCAAAACGTGCTTGGAAGTGTGGCTTGGATTTGGAAATGAAGTAGGTAAATCAAAGGTTATTTTAAATATAGAATTGAATAAGAAAATGGGTTAGTGATAATATTATAATCAAACGGTGGAGCAACATCATTAATGCAAATTTAAAACAAGATTCAAGGACAAGAGTTTTTAACACACATGAATATATTTGTATACATACATATTTACGAATCATGATTAACACCTCTGTGATTAACACACTAATGGCGTATGAAACGAGTACTAAATTACTTTTCAAATCATATAATATTTATTTGTCTGTTATTCTATTCAGAAGTTAAATAAAACAGAACATAATTTAATATTGTTTTACCATGAGTATCAACCCTGATTGAATATCCTATTATGAACCACCTTGAACCTTATTACATTGACATAAGTTCATCCTATTGTATAATTGACTGTACATTCTAAATTACTTTAATCTGGCAGTAGATAACAAATAAATGGTTCCCTATTTTTACGCATAAGTTTTTTTGTCATAATTTAACATGGCATACTTTTATTTATCCTAATAATAGTTACGCATAATATTCTTTTGGCATAACTTTATAAGCATATTTTTTTTAGGCATACCTTCTTTAAGCATAATAATTGTTAAGCATAATATTCTAAAGCCATAACTTTTGGAAATACTTTTCCTATATAAATAAACATGTTGGTGGCTTAGGGGTGGCCCAAGGGCCACCCCCGCCGCACCTTAACCTACTGTTACACAATAATAACTTGTAGACAAATAAACAATGTCTAAAAAATTTATGCGAATCAAAATTAGGACAAAAAACATTAGTTTAAACGATATTTATGCTTAATGAAACAGTATGCGAAAGGACAATCATGACAAAATATTATAATGACAAAAAAAAATTATGCCAAACTCGTTATGCCAAATTAAATTAGGACAAAAAAAGTTATGCGAAAAAAGGGATCCCCAAATAAATATGATGTGGTAATTATATTAAAAGAGTTTTAAATAATTATTAACGCTGAACTGATTGCAATGACAGTAAAATGAGCAATTATTAAATCAGTAAGTCTAGAAAACGAATAAACAATTTTATAATACAAAAACATGTGAGTGAATGTTAAACATTTTGTTATTATCATCATTTTATTACCTACAAAACATATTGCTCAATTATCTGACCAGTATAACATGATAACCAT
The DNA here is from genome assembly GCA_949319885.1 of Mecyna flavalis. Taxonomy (NCBI): domain Eukaryota; kingdom Metazoa; phylum Arthropoda; class Insecta; order Lepidoptera; family Crambidae; genus Mecyna; species Mecyna flavalis. The sequence continues at coordinate 9,666,001 of OX439427.1, read as the reverse complement.
TATCGTATCATGATTAAAATAAAATTAAATAGTTACCTTATTGTGCTTTCTTCCAATAGTCCTTCCCCACATATTTTGAGCTCCTGAAAAATATAAGATATTATGATAAAATAAATTACATTACAAATTATGACATCAATGAACTGAATGAGAAATCAGACAGAATACAAAAAGAAATGAAATAATTTATTCAGCAATTTGGAGAAAATCAAGTAGTAATTTTTTTTTTTTTTTTTTTTTATCTTCTTTGAGAAACAAACAACTTTAAATACACATTTAAAAAAAACTACCATAACATATAAAACATAATTGAGCAAAGTTTCCACCAATAAAAATCAACAAACATATCAATAAAAAATACAATTAACAAATTACATAAACAAATATTGCATGTCTTGATATTATAACAACTATACTAACCTGCTTATTCAGTCTTTAAAGTCATGCCAGTCTAACCTGGATGATTCTATCAATATCATTTCTACATAAGGGACAATTTTCTATTTCCTTTTTAGAACATTGCAAGCAACAACACATGTGCCCACAAGGTACAAATACTACTTCACATTTGCAATCCATGCAAATAACACATTCCGACTCATACATAGTGCCTTCTATGTCACTAGCGGTGACAATACCAGTAACATTCTGTTCTGGATAGGCTGGTTCTAAAGGAGCACTGGGTGAAGCAGTGGATCCATCAGGAACATCATACTTCTCTCTCCATTCCTCATTCTCTTTGTTCTTTGTTCCCACATAGTCACTAATTGCCCTTAAGATGCCTTCTCGATCAGCTAGCAATGATATCCCACTTTCCTTCAAATTGTCATGAGTGACATCAGACAATGATCTGCCAGAAAAGAAAAACCTTACCAAAAAGGGTAAACAATGAATGACTCCTTCCTGTAATAAATAATTAGCAAAAACAGGATCCAGATGTTTCCCTACATCCAACAGCGTTCTTGGAGCAGAATCTATTAATTTCTGGTAATTCTTTAGCCAAAAATCAGTAGACTTGTCAGTTTCATTTTCCATTTGTTTCAATGTATCTATCAGCTGTTTCCTTCTTTTAGCCTGCTGATCTAAAAGATCATCTAACAAACTTATCATTTGGACTCGTTGCTGCAAAAGTTCATTGTAATTGTAATCCATCTGTAATCTCTTCTTTTCTTGCTCAATAGTGCTAAGTCTAGCTAAGTGTGAAGATATTAATGAAATTTCCTCATTCAAACTCCAACTTTTTGCATCAGTTCTCTCCATCAAGGAAGCTACAATTGCCTTTTGGACATCTTGATCTTCCATCAATTGATCAACTAGTACTGTGCGAGATTGATCTTTAGCCTTTAACAATTCCTCCATCTTTTCCACACTCTCCAAATCTTGCAGTAGCATACTTTGTTTAACATGACTCAAACTATCTTCATAATGTTTTTTGGAATGTTGAATGGAATAGTCCTCTTCTATGAGTAATTCCATAGCCTTTAGTACATCAGCCTTTTTAATATTATCATAGTTTTGTCTTGCTATATCTAACAAACGCTCATGCTCAGACTGTTCATATGCAAGCTGTTGTTGTAATATTTCTGGTTTCAAAAATTCTGTCTGTATAAAGTTAGATATCAAACACTCAATTTCCTTTTCATCATCTTGTATGGCCCTGATCAATTTATGTCTTTCTACTTCTTTGGCTTCCTGTACTTTTGCTATCTCACTATCTAATTCTTGCTGCTCTTGCAAAACTTCAGAAAGAAATCTCTCTCTCTGCTGTTTGGCAATTTCATGGAATTTATTTTCTTGTTGAATAATGGCAGCTTCTTGCTCCTCCCACGTAATGTTATTGTATTTTGCGAAAGGATCAACAACCATTTGTGGTGTCTCGGTTGATAGCATATCGGAGTCCAAAGGCATAGGAGCAGTATATTCAACATTTAATTTCTTACAAAGGAATTTCATTATCTCTTCAGTACCCATACTTATTACATGCGCAGGTGGGTAAACAAAAGACTCCATATCTAATTCAATTGAAATAAGGTTTGATGCCTGACACAATTCAGGACAAAGCTCTTTCAGTTCATTGTTGTTGTTGATCTTTAATTTCCGTAATCTTTTTAATTTTCCTAAAAATGGTGTCAGCCTTTTCAGTCTATTATTAGATACATCTAAAATTTTAAGGTTCTGCAAATGCTGTATACCGTCTGGTATGTATTCCAAATAGTTATTATTAACATGTAATTCAGTCAAGTTAACTAAATATTGAATATCATTAGGCAGCTGTGATAACTTGTTACAGCTTATATTAAGGACTTTGATGAGGTACAGGTCTGATAAGAGACCGCCGTCTTCAAGTGAATGCAATTTATTATTATGTAAATATAAATATTCCTTTCTATAAACTTTACATATTGAATAGATTCCGGACGGTACATGCCGAAGATCACAATCTGATAAATCAAAGTCTGGTTCGGGGGATTCTTTGGCAAGATATAGTTTTCTGTCCAGCTTAGCTCGTGACTCACCAGCACCGCTGGAATTCTTACCAAATAACAACATAGTTGTTCGGTGCATGCACGAAACCGCACAACCCATGAAAATACTTCACGTTGTCGACACACAGTTCAAACTCTCGCTCTGTCACCGACTTGAAAACATTGCTGAATATCTCGATGGTCGGTCACGGATTTAAATGAAGACGTCTTGATAAAATACAATCATAATGATAAAATCATTGTTTTTTTTTTTTTTTTTTTTTTTTTTTTTTTTTTTTTTTTTCTGGCTTCGTACGGTTTGTACATTTGCCACAGACAAGTGTAAAAGGTTAGGAAACGTATTATGTATGAAAAAACGGAAACCGGGAATTTTGAGGAAAGGATCAGAAAAGGAGAATAATAATATATTATAACATGTAGTCATACAATAAGTACATACATAAAATTAAATCTTAATAGAATTTCGTTCAATAAATAAAGATAGATATCTATAGATATTATGATTGTTCATAGATTGTTTATCCAGTCGATTACTCGATTTGCAACACGCCACTTCAAAAAATGACAAACAATTTGTCAATGTCAGTGTGACAGTTACTTTTTTTGCTAGTTAATTAGCAAAGACCATAACATTATTTGTCATAGACCAAGATTTAGCAATGGCCAATGTAATATTTTAACTCAAAGATTTAAATCTTTGTTTTAACTTTGTAGTTTCAAATGTTTTATGAATAGAATCACCAATCATGCCAGCCCAGATTGTTTCTAGTCAGTTATAACAATTATACTCGCAGAACTACATAATACCACGTTTTTTATATGCTAGTTCATTTGGCAGACAGGCCCGCCACGCGCAGCCCACCTTCCCGGAGTTCCCGGCCACTTTACCAGAAAGCATGGCCTGCCACACCACACTGTAGGCTCAACTGTTCTTTCAGCTTCAATTGTATACTCTCTTCTTCGGCATGTAAGTACGTCAAAAGCACGTCACTCGTCAGACGTAACCGTAACACTTTGGACTTTGTACCGCTCTTACTTATGTCGGGGGCATAAGTGCTATTATTGAACTGCAAGTGTTATCCGTGATGTGCTGTTGACCGTTCCTACGCCTAATGGCTCAAAAATAAATATTACCTGAACACAGCCAAAACTGAGATTTCATCAGTAAGAGTAGCTAGCCAGTCAGACTCGCAGGACTTGAACCAGCGACCTTCTGGCTTTTATACCCAAACGACTTAGCCCCAGCATAAATAATCGCCTCCGAGAACCGTAATTAATTAATGAGCTGTGATAGTGAGTGTGTGGTATAAAACGTCACTTCACATGCTTGACGACGATGGTTCGAATCTACCTCGGCGTGCATCTATGGATGTTTTTAAGTTAACTTACATCGTCGTGACTTGAGGAAACCTACACACTCAGTCGATTAAGGCTGTGAGTGTGTAGCCATGATCCAATAGGTCTGGTTCCGTTTTTAAGGGTTACGGAGGTCAGGTGGCAGTCGATTCCATGCTACCTATATCTAAGCTTGCCAAATCCTGAAACGTGGTGCGTGCGACTGTGTACCCTGACTATTATGGTTCGGGACAAAATGCTCGGAGAAAGAAGAAGGAAAAAAATGTCTCATCTAAAATGATATTTTACAATTTTAAAATTAAATCAAACATCTTGGCTGGTATCATTTAATTTCTTTTATTTTATGTGTAATGATCTTAGAGAATTCTTGAGAAGAAAATTGGCAGCGGGCTATTACTTATGTACATTTAGCAACATAGTACTTAAAAGAGTGTTTGAAAATAACGCAATAGGAGGCTATCAGAAAGATCTATAGCTATTAGATATTATTCCCCTTCCCTTCTCTTATTAACGTCGTAAATAATAAAATAAAACTTAATTACAACAAAACATTTATTAAAAAAGTAAGTAATCTACCAGTCTTTACTTTTTGATAGGTAACGTTTAAGTAAATACAATTAATAACATTGCTTAACGTACAATAAACTGGTTTACATATAATAATTTTACATTGTAGGTATTTAAACTAGTTTTTAAACGTTCTTGATTAAAACTTTCAGATTTCAGATTATTTTAACTAAAAGATTCTGCTAGTCATAACAAGTTGCTAAACACAGCCACTCAATTTAATAATATTTATTAGTCCATTTTCAAAACGCAGAATAATTATTTATTTGTTACAACATTGTTCAATGAATTTATTTATTTATTTATTTATTTAGAAAACCAACTGCGTTACATACTTTGTTTATAATCTAGTACTTATAACTATGAGTACAGCTAATTACAGGTTTCCCACTATTATACAAATTGCATAGGACGTGAAAGAAAACAGTATAAATTCAGTGTAAATTCATATTCCTTCACATAAATTCATATACATACATACACGTATATATACAGATATATATCTACATATACATACATACTAATACATACATACAGATACATACTTATACATAACATAATATATATATAATATATAACCCGAAATTTTAATATTTTAAATTTTGATTTTAAATTTTGATCCTTAATCTATCTTTCTTTTTATTTAATTGATATTAAGTATTTCTAACGCTTTATGTTTAACCATGCTTTTACTGTGAGTGAACATGTCAATTTCCCGAAAAGTATCATTATAAGTCCGCAGCAATCGAGAGATGGGTGCATTACGCGCATAGTTAGTACTCGCCTTGGGAACTGCAAACAAAGACGGGAGCCGCCGACGGCTGCGCCGATTTGGTGTGCTATAACCTATACTTTCGACTAGTTCGGGGCAATCCACATTGCCCTTTATTATGTCGTATAGAAAACACAAATCCAAAACCTTTCGCCTGTCTTCGAGTGGGGTCAGGCCGTATTGCTTGCAACTTTCCTCGTATGTCCCAGCCGCTGGTTTTGGAAAACGGTACTTTAAATGACGAATCAAGATTCTTGATGAATTTCTTATTCCTTTCGCTTACCTACTCATATTGCCTTCAACGAACATTTTTATAAGCTTTGAGCTTTCTTTCACTCGCATTATTATATTTTTCTAATACTTAGTCTCTGTAGGGATTTTTAATTTCTCATTGTCAACTTTATACCACTTCTGAGATAACGGAACGGGTTCGCCATACAAGGTATAAGGTTGTTTCATCCGGGGAGAAAAGGAGCCAGTGTACTCTGATTCATAACTGTCGCCATTCTCCGAACTTTCTGGATTATTCTGAATACGCAGTTGGCTTGTACTGTCAGGAGAAATGTAAGTAAATGACGGTCGGTCATAATCGACAGGGTTGCGTCTGAGGTAGTCTTTTTGGTACCATTTATCGTACGTTGGAACGGAATCGCCAAGTATTTTGTACTCTCTCTTCTCTGTTTCATCGTCGTTCTCGTCAATGTATGGGAGGTATAAGCTACTGTAGTTATTTTTGTCCTTCAAATTTTCATACTGAGCATAATCTGGTGTCTTTAGTTCAAGTGATCCATTTGAAAAATGCCGATGAACTTTAAAGGGATACGAAGTTCGATACGACTCTTCTGCTCCCCTCGAACCTTCATGAATGTTTTGAGATGGATCAATTTTATAAGTTACCTCGGGACTCTCTAATGTATCAGTTGTTTTTTCTTGCTCATGTTCGTGGGAATCAAGATTTTGCTTAGAGGGCCTGTTTTCATTTTGACCCTGATTATGTTTTTCGTTTTGTTTACCATCTTTTTGTATACTTTCAGAGGAAGATGAGCCATCGTTTTCAATTCTATCTCCTTTATGATAATCTGAAGCATCTTCATGTTTCTGTGTACTCAATAATTTAGGAACATTGTCGTGAAGGCTCTTTACATATTTAGATTTTGATGCCTTTCTGAGATCACTGTATTCTTTAGATGAAATGGGAACAAAATCATATGCTATTTTTGGCACAGCTGTCGGTTCAGTGAATTCACTATAATCGGTGTTCACTCTATAAGCTTTCAGGTCCGGTGAATGAGTTGGGTAGACATGAGTTTTTAATATCTTTTCAAGTCGTTTAAAAGCATCACTTAACTCATCATTATTTTCGTTTTCAGATGATTTATCATGACTATCCTTGTCAATTTCAGTTTTATCTTGAACATTACTATTGTTTATTTTAGGAACATCGCCTTTATCTTCAGCGTCGATTTTCTTGTGGTAATCATCACTGTTAGTGCTTTTTGTTTTTAAGCTATTTAATTCTTGCACATCCATGTCTGACTGGTCATCGTCGTCGCCTGGATATGTGTATGGTTTATATGAATCTGCTATTCGTCTTCCAAGGCCAAAGCCTTCAATTTCTTTCGGCGACAGGACTTGCGGCGCTTTACTAAAATAATGAAACATAGAAAATGCTGGCTTATTCATGATATAAGTCTCTGCCGTAGGTAGCAACTTTATAACCACAGTTTTACCTTGATGGTATCCAATTCCGTGGCCCTCGAAAGGCTTGTTCTTTGGTTTCTTCTTTTTATTAGACACATTTTGTGGTGAACTGTCGCTTTCGTCGTTGTTGTTGTTGTCAGCATCGCAGTACATTTTGTTTAGTTTTTGTGTGTCCTTGTCGGAAAGCCCCAACCTTTGACCGATTTGTGCACTACTCTGAAAATGCAAATAAAATAATCAGACACCATCACGTTGAGCTGATGCAAAAACTTATGTAATGTACATAAAGGCTCGTCCCATGTTCGTCCGTCCCTCTTTATGGTAAAAGTTCATATCTATTACCTGTTTGGGCACAATGGTGTCCTGGCCATTGGACGAAAAGGCTGCCTTGCTGTAGTGCAGCACGCTGTCATAGTCATAACCAACGCCGAAGTCCGATACCGAGAACGCGTTGTATTTGCGGAAGTTGTGCCGCGCCGCTGTAATAAAAAACAAAATCAATTTACTAAATACCAGTTCTGTAAAAAAGAAATACATTTTAAAGAAGCCCGTTACATTTACAATACTGTGCCAATTGCATTGCTCAACGTGCTGCCGGACTGTAGGCTCCTCTGATCTTTCAGCTTAATATTCACCCACATGTCAAAGCTCTCATGGCGGTAGATTTCATCTGTATGTATCGTGGCTATTTGTAGGTATTTGAAAAGTCCTTCATCAATATCTTTGACGTGCTTTTCTAGTCATTTTAATCATATTAAAGAATAAATTTCTGACACGTTCATTATTAGCTTCACCGGTTTCTATATCCTAGATTTCAATTTTTAATATTTATGCCACATTCTATGGCCTAATATTGAACATAGCTCATGTATTTCTTTCTACTCTACATTATATTTATATATCTGACTAAGCTGTCATCGTGTCTATTTATACACAATGCAAGTCAGGACCCCGACATGCTTGCAGAGAAAGTCTTTACATTTGCGCAATATGAGGATTCAGTAGGCAAAACATATTAGTCCAGTCATTTTAGCTTAAATTAGGTATGAATCTCGGAATTCGAGATACCCAGCTGTAAGTCTGTAAATACTTGTATATTGACACCCTAAAACTTGTCTCAAAACCTACATATGGTAGGGTGTACGCAACAATTAAATTTGTAGGTCAAAGGGTCCAAAATTCGGTTCTTTGCGCTTTTTTTGTAAATATCTCGTTTCCTATGGGTTTTATGCTATTTGTATTTATTATCAATATTGTAGAATACAAAATCATCTACAAATTTTGTTTAAAAAAAAATTTTATACGGTGAACCGTTTTCGAGATAGAGGGCGGAGAGCGCGCGGTCACAGGATCACTTCAGGTCAACCGGTGCCTCCGGTCGAAAACGCGCCATAATAGTTAATGAACTATCGATAAATCAATGATTATAAATATTTGTCAATTTTTCATTTCAAATTTTATAATTTTTTCCTAACCTATCCACTTTTTATTCAGTATCAATTTATACCTGCCCATGTTATTGCAGAATTTGAACCTAATTAATATTAATAACTTACATGATGAAAAAAAAAGGATTTTTTTTTATTAAAAATATTCAATACATTTATTTTTATTTATATTTTATTATAATTTGTATCATCTTCTTCCTCTTCATCGTCGTCTTCCGGCTGCTGGTAAATTTCAAAGTGGTCTTCATTATCGTCTTCAACGACATTTGACTCAAGTTCTTCCATGATTTCGGGGTCAAAGGTTACATCTTCGTTAATGTCGCTCTGATATGGTAGAGCATTGAGACAAGCTTGCTTTATAATGTGTAAGTTTCCACTAAGAACGGGGTTTGGGAAGTTACCTGGGGGGTTTCATGGTGGTTTAAAGAGTGTAGCCTACGCCAGCGAAGCCAGGGGCGGAAGTCTAGTATTAAATAAATGATTACAACAAGATTAATATACTGTGATTCCATTTCATGTCCCAATTAATGCAAAATAATGGGTAAAATGCACCAAATTTTAGTATTTTAAGGAATTTTATACTTGACCACGTGAGTTTCGGTTTCGGTTTCGGCCGAAACTGAAGCCATGGCCGAACATTCGGTTTCGGTTTCGGCCGGAAAACCAGTTTCGGTCGGACTCTACAAAAAACCCATAGGAAATGAGATATTTACAAAAAAAGCGCAAAGAACCGATTTTTGTGACCTTTGACCTTGAAATTTAATAGTTGCGTACACCCTACCATATGTAGGTTTTGAGACAAGTTTTAGGGTGTCAATATACAAGTATTTACAGACTTACAGCTGGGTATCTCGAATTCCGAGGTGAACTTACTATAATGACTGGACTAAAAATTCTCGAAATTTTGGGACTTTTTTTACTATTAGCTCTCCAGGGCCAAAACCATGAATTTTTTGTGAACGATGTTCCTACATTCATAAACTGTATTAAAAAACCTACAATTGGAGGGCTCTATTGACTTCATAGGAGCCAAGCTTTTGAGAAATATTGGCACTTCGAAGATGACTAATATTTCTCGAAAATAGAAAATTTTAGGTTAATCCCACTTATTTCGTGAAATATTGGCAAAACCACTTGGCCTATGAAGAAAGTTCACTGAAAATATTTTGTAGTACATTTATTTAACTTTTATTTGAGCCTAACAACAGCGCTATTGACTCTATAGGAGCCAAGCTATGGCACTTTGAAGATGACCAATATTTGTCGAAATAAAAAAAAAATCAGGATACTCCCACTTATTTCGTGAAATATTGGCAAAACCACTTGGCCTATGAAGAAAGGTCACTGAAAATATTTTGTAGTACATTTATTTAACTTTTATTAGAGCACAAAACGAAGTCTGTGAGACTAGCTGTTCCCTCACAATCTCAAAAAAACCAAAAGGAAGTTAAAATGGGTTATAGAGACAAAAGACTATATATATTGGATTATTGGTAATTAGACAGGAATGTTATAAATAGTAGTGGGTGGAGGTCATTTGCGTGCCCTTCTTCATCCTTTTTTGCATTTACAGGCTATAATTTTTAGACAATCGCAGTTTTTTCGGTTAGTCATAAAATCAATGATGATTTTATGTTTTGCTTAGAAATTAGATTTCAAATCAAACTTCAAGCGAGCCTAAACGATCGCAAATGACCTCCACCCACTACTATTTATATCATTCCCGTCTAATTTCCAATAACCCAATATTATACAGTCTTTTGTCTATATAACCCATTTTACCTTCTTTTTGTTTTTTTGAGATTGTGAGGGAACAGCTAGTCTCACAGACTTCGTTTTGTGCTCTAATAAAAGTTTAATAAATGTACTACAAAATGTTTTCAGTGACCTTTCTTTATAGGCCAAGTGGTTTTGCCAATATTTCACGAAATAAGTGGAAGTATCCTGAAAATTTCTTATTTTGACAAATATTGGTCATCTTCAAAGTGCCATAGCTTAGCTCCTATAGAGTCAATAGCGCTGCTGTTAGGCTCAAATTGCAAGTAATTAAATACAGTTTATAAGTGGGGAAAACATAATTCGCAATAAAAGCATAGTTTTGGCCCTGGAGAGCAAATAGTGAAAAAAGTCCCATTTTTGGACCCTTTGACCTTGAAATTTAATAGTTGCGTACACCCTACCATATGTAGGTTTTAAGACAACTTTTAGGGTGTCAATATAAAAGTATTTACAGACTTACAGCTGGGTATCTCGAATTCCGAGGTGAAATCCTAAAATGACTGGACTATATACAGAATAAAATTAATATCAAATCATGAGAAACCGTCAAATGACGGCACGTGCTTACATACAAACGACTAACAAGTAATACTTTTCTAACCTTCGTTAATTTGCAAAAGTACCTATCACACACAGCAGTGTTTTAAAACAACTCTATTTGCTTCGAAGCAAGGGCTTCGAAAACTGTTCATGACATAAAGAAAGTGGTTAATCAAACGACAAGCAGTTTTCTTTGACACGATTCATACGGTTCGGAGGGTTCATGGGAATTAGCTGCAAATGTGAAATTACAAGAAATTATAATAAAAATGAAAGCACAAACTGATAATAGAATGTCTATGTCCATAGGAAATTTTTTAATCAGGCAGGACCATTCAATTCAAGAATATCTTCAGACCGGGTAAAAATAGTAACTGATAAATCATTTCGCTGTTAGTCTTGCTATATTGTGGTGATTTTGTAACAGAAAAATTTATTCTAAGCTAGTCTTACTATTAATATCTCATCGCCAAGTCGCATAATAGGCCGTCGGAAATAGACATTTAATTCGAAAAGTGTGATGTAGTTCTGCATTTTTGATATGTTATATGGGTCTATTAGGGTAGTGTGAATTCCAATTTGCAACTTCGGAAAACCTGTGGAAACTGAGAAAACCGAGAAAAACTTCAAAATTTTGGGACTTTTTTTACTATTTGCTCTCCAGGGCCTAAACTATGCATTTTTTGTGAACGATGTTCTCTACACTCATAAACTGTATTAAATTACCTATAACTGGAGGCCAATCGCAGGTTTATTGACCTTATAGGAGCCAAGCTATGGCACTTCGAAGATGACCAATATTTCTCGAAAATAGAAAATTTCAGGTTTTTCTTACTTATTTCGCGAAAAATTGGCAAAACCACTAGCCCCACGAAGAAAGGTCATTAAAAATATTTTGTAGTACATTTATTTAACTTTTATTAACGCCCAAAACGAAGTCTGAGGGACAAGTAGTTTACTCACAATCTCAAAAAATCGAATAGAAGGAAAAATGGGTTATAGGCAGTCGGATAAAGACATTAAATTCGCAAAGCGTGATGTAGTTCTGCATTTTTGGTATGTTGTAAAAGTCTTTTAGGGTAGTGTGAATTCCAATTTGCAACTTCGGGAAACCTGTGCAAACTGAGAAAATCGAGAAAATCTTCGAAATTTTGGAAATTTTTTCACTATTTGCTCTCCAGAGCCAAAACTATGCTTTTATTGCGAATGATGTTTTTACACTTATAAACTGTATGAAATCACTTGCAATTTGGGTCTAAAAGCAGCGCTATTGACTCCATAGGAACCAAGCTATGGCACTTTGAAGATGACTAATATTTGTCGAAATAAGAAATTTTCAAGATACTCCCACTTATCTCGTGAAATATTGGCAAAACCACTTGGCCTATGAAGAAAAGTCACTGAAAATATTTTTTTGTATATTGTAAGGGTCTATTAGGGTAGTGTGAATTCCAATTTGCAACTTAGGAAAACCTGTGGAAACTGAGAAAATCAAGAAAATCTTTGACAAATTTTGGGACTTTTTTCACTATTTGCTCTCCAGGGCCAAAACTATGCTTTTATTGCGAATGATGTTTTCTACACTTATAAACTGTATTAAATTACTTGCAATTTGAGCCTAATAGTAGCGCTATTGACTCCTTAGGAGCCAAGCTATGGCACTTTGAAGATGACCAATATTTGTCCAAATAAGAAATTTTCAGGATACTCCCACTTATTTCGTGAAATATTGGCAAAACCACTTGGCCTATGAAGAAAGATCACTTAAAATATTTTGTAGTACATTTATTTAACTTTTATTAGAGCACAAAACGAAGTCTGTGAGACTAACTGTTCCCTCACAATATCAAAAACACGAAGAGAAGGTAAAATAGGTTATAGAAACATAAGACTATATTGGGTTATTGGAAATTAGACAGGAATGTTATAAATAGTAGTGGGTTGAGGTCATTTGCGATCGTTTAGGCTCGCTTGAAGTCGCTCGTTTGATTTGCAAAACATAAAATCTATTATGATTAACCGAAAAAACTAAAGAAAAAACTCGTCTAAGAACTGTTCTTAGTCAATCGTCGTTTTTTCTTTGGTTGGGATTCACCGCGTGGAGGTACTCCCAGCTTATGTTATTGATATTTGAAATGGAATAATCGAGACAAATGTAACGTTTTCCTGTAAAAACCATTTAAAATTAAAAAAATGTTAACCATTTAGTAAACTTCAATCGTACATTGATGAACTTAACGCCATTAATCTAAATCCACACACAACAAAGACAAAAGAAAGAACTACATACTATCTACAAGAATTTTTGCTATTAACGGAGAGGTTATATTACTTTTGGGGTCAATATTGTTGCAAATGACCTCCCCCATCGGTCTTTATACGATTCCAATAACCTGAGTGTTTTGCCTCTATAACCCATTTTTCCTTTTATTCGATTTTTTGAGATTGTGAGTGAACTACTAGTCTCACAGACTTCGTTTTGGGCGTTAATAAAAGTTAAATAAATGTACTATAAAATATTTTCAGTGACCTTTCTTCGTGGGCCTAGTGGTTTTGCCAATTTTTCGCGAATTAAGTAAATAAAACCTGAAATTTTCTATTTTCAAGAAATATTGGTCATCTTCGAAGTGCCATAGCTTGGCTCCTATGAAGTCAATAGAGCTGCGATTGGCCGCCAGTTGTAGGTACTTTAATACAGTTTATGAGTGTAGAAAACATCGTTTACAAAAAATGCATAGTTTTGGCCCTGGAGAGCAAATAGATAAAAAAATCCCAAAATTTCGAAGATTTTCTCGATTTTCTCAGTTTCCACAAGTTTTTCGAAGTTGCAAATTTGAAATCACATTACTCTAACGGACCCATACAACATACCAAAAATGCAGAACTACATCACGCTTTTCGAATTTAGCCCCTTATTTTGTCTATTTCCGACGGCCTATAAAAGATACGTCTGCATTTGTGACGTAACAATCACTTTCAAATCGTCTCCATGCATTATTAAAACGTTGAACCGTTTTATTTGCGAAAAAGATGTTTATCTTAATATTAATTTGAAGAATTCACCTTTTAATTTCCTTTTACACAATGATATCTATTATTATGTTACATATTAACAAAGAAAACGGTCATACACGGTTTCTCAAAAGGCTGATAACATATTCGATAAGGACTAAGGATATTTCTAAACAGGGAATAAAAACAAGATGTTTTGTAACGATATCCCATTGCATAGAATACCTATTGTTAGAGGTCTTTTACCTCAATGGCCTAACTGATGACAGCTTCTTTGAAAATTCCTGGTTCGATCCTGGACCAGATAGAATATTATGGACGAAATGTTTTTTTTTGTTTTGAACATAGGTTTTAAAATTAGGACCTTTTCGAAGAAACGGCCCTTTATCCCTCCACCTGACATCGAACTCACAAGTTCATTAATCATTGAATTATTCACTATAATTTTAGATGTGTATCTCAACGATAAATCGGGTTTAGTCTAAGTATGGAATATCATACTCATACAAGCCTAAGTATTCGCTACGATGATGACGAAGACAATGCACAAATCAAAATATTTAACGTTTTACATAATGTAGTCGTGAATAGCACCACTTACATTTCATTGCATCACTGCTTTCTAATTAGGACAACTCCTGTCCTGTGCTAGTGAAATGATGACTACAGCTAAGGGCCCTTCATTCACTACTATAAAGGGACTTACGTTGAATGATGTTCTCCCACACAATATCTACGTAGTCGTCCCTATCAGGGCTGCTCTGCATGTGGTAGAAACCCAGGGTGTGGAGCAGCTCGTGCACCACGGTCCCGTGGCGGAAACAGCCGCGCCCCACCGGGTGCCGTCCGGAAAGGTTTAGCACTTGGTAGCCGCCTTGGTAGCCCACTTGGGAGAAACAGCCCCTTCTGCTGCCCTAGAAAATGGTTAAGACAAGGATTTGACACACATTACACATTGAATGCTATTTATTGTTTGGGAGTCCAAACTCCAAACAATACATTTTATGTGGGGCCTGGAACCTTGACAGTCTATGATATAAGGGTTCTTATTATATTTATAATCGAAGTCAGAAATAACAATTCAAGCTATTTTGGAGATCACTATCCATATAAAACACAGTATTTTTTTACATTGTTTAGTAAATCAATTTCACCATTTAAGTACGTACGCTAACCTTTTATTTGAAAACAGCTAATCGTCTCTACGTGACTAAATTCGACGACTTCACGCAGGAAAAGTCGATAGCAAGCAATTGACAATAGCTAATACTTACTTAAGTTGACGTACATCCCTGTCACCACATAACAAGAAAAATTTCTTGTTCTGTGCTTGTTCTGTGATAATTCATTCTTATACGAAATGTGTAATGTGTAAGTATATGGTCCATGTCTTGAACTAAACAGTATTTATTTTATAATTTTAGTTCAATAAAAAATCTTTAATCCGTACCTACACTACATAAATAGCTCTAGTTTAATGCATACATAATGTACGAGTATAAGCTACAGTAGTTATTCTCTTATTTTTTTACCCGGGAAATACCTTACGTACCGTCAGCCGTCACCCTCCTTCGGGGGAGGAGGTCAGTGAGTGGAACTCACACGCCCTGAAAAGGGAGCAGTTTGTCCACTAAACCCCGGGGAGCTCCTCCTTGCCTGATGGTGGTTTCCTGGGAATATACGAGCCTTCACCTCCACGACACCACGGGCACAATAGGTACCTAAGCTCTAACGTAACTTAAAGAAGTCATACCTGGATAACTACAGCATCCCGGTCCCCTTTTCTATAAGGCCTGAACTTTACACAGGAGGCTCGAGCTAAATCGTCTATACCATCTTGTATAGCTTGTACTTGATCGCTAGCTGAAAGAAATAAGCATATTTAGATCTTTCGATTCTATTTTCACAGTTTAGGATACACATGGCAAATAGGTACTTTAATATAAACAAAAAATTGCAGACTTTGGTAATACTATTATAGATATTAGTTTCTTTAACTTTTCATTAACATTATGTATTAATTAAGCTAAATTAGACAAGTTTAGTCAGTATATTATTCTTACTGAAATGTTCCTTCTGTATGTAGTAAATGACTTCGTTGTCTGGCCACCTCTTAGTGCTATCCCGAAGACCATTCCTGGATAGACCTTCAGCAATGTCCTCCACTATCATTCTCCGTTGTTTCTCGTTTAGGATAAGGTCTCCCTCAAACTTCCCGCTCTCCTCCCAAGCATGGTCTGACACTGCCTCATCGTCTTCAAAATCGTTTGGATCTGTACCCTCTGAATGGAAAAAAGACGTTTGTAGCTCAATTTCAATTCTAACTGGCGTTCAAGATAATCAACGATGTAATCTTAAATAATATTAATGATTTAAGCAACTCATCTCAAATTAGACACCGATAAATTAATTCGTGCAATATCAATCATTGTCACTTACTTTTTAAAGTTTCATCCAATTGAGAAGTTTTCTTGAGGTAATTAGCAAAATCTTCCAGTTCACTTAACGACATAGCCGAACACTGCACCACAAAACCAGTGAACAGATACACAAATATTTTCAAACACTTCATTTTTCCAATTATCCTATAAACTTGGTGATACTAAACAGGTCCTCTAATTAACAAAACAAGTCGCGCGAGTTCGCAAGTGTGTCATATTAACGGTACCGGGCGCACGTCCCTCCCCTCGCTCACACTGGTCTCTCGTGATTTTTTCCGTCGAACAAAACCCATCTGAATGGGGTAGGATTTATTATAGGTTCTGGTACGACCATTTCACAAGGTGGTGGGCCGCAACTGCGCGGGCGCCGCTTGCGACAGCCTGCGCTTCGCGGTGACAGCAGCCACCACTACGCGCAAGAGAATTGCTAAATTCACCGCCCGACTTATTTCATACAATCTCTATTTCGATTCGACAATAACTCCAGTAATTGAATTATTGAAATAGTGTTAAAATATGACAAAAATCGGTAGAGACGTTATAAGAGAAATCAGTGTGGAAGCACATTCACTTAGTGGTGAAGGCTATAGCTAACCGAATTAGTCCATTTATTTTCCATAATTTGCAAAGGCGAAAAATTTCGAAAATATTACTAATTACCGTAATTAAATCAATTGGATATACTAGTTAAACTATGATCACCTAATAGGTAAAGCTAATATTGACTAAAAGTATCTACAATAACGCAAAAACAACAACAAACAGAGTAGAGTTATCTGCAGTCATCAATTAATGACAACATACGGCGTACCCAGAAGAAGACTTGCAGTCCTGTAGGAAAAAAATCAAATACAAAAAGCAATAAGTAATTCGGCGATGGGTCAGTTGTACCATTGATGGTACAAGTGATCTGTGATACATTTTATCAATCTGTGCTTTGATTCCTGCTTTCTTGGATTTTCACACCCTGCCTACGTACAACACTGTGTAGGACTAATAAATTTAATAGCCATTTAAGCTTTTAATCATGATTCATTGATAGATTTCTATCGCATGCCGGCACCTACAAATGCCTTAGGTTTTTGTACCTAGTAAAGTAACTACCGGATATGGTTGTCTTTCCGGAAGATGTGCAATAGATAGTATGATTTAAATGTTCATCCTGTTTTTATGATTTTCCACTTAGGGTTAACGCCAAGATATTCTAAACTAAACTAACTGATAAACTAAACTAACTCTAATTTCACGGCCCGTATTTTTTAAATTTATGTCGATCACACTTAGCTTAAAAAAAGACAATATCAACGGAATGGTGTTAACAGACATTATACAATCCAGCGTTGTTTGGTGTTCGGTGTCATATTCTGCAATTTTCATTAAATCAAGCCTCTAAGTAAACAGGTTGACAAAATAGTGATCTAGATCATAAACAGCCAGTCGAAATGCGTGAAAATTAACTTGTATTGGATTTCACGGCCTTGTCAATGTTGGATGGATTTCATCAGATTCCCTGTTCGCTATTTTTCAAATTTGCTTCAAGGCTGAACTAAGATTAGATTAAAACCTATCAATAAATACTAATACTAAAAAACCAGGCAACGGTTATTAAACCATCCGTTGTCTGGTTTCCATAGTAGGTAGGTAGGTACTAGTAATTATTTGGTTAGTTTAGGACACAAAGTAAATATTAAGTAGAGCTGGTCTTTAAAAATATGAAGTCAACCTTTAAATAGTCATTGAAGGTAACATTGAAGGAAGAAGAATAATAATAATAATATTTATTGAGGACGATTTGAACCTTCAGATACCCCGGTAATAATTCCAAAAAATGTTCACAAATTCATTATAAAATAATTACCTAAATATTAATATAATGATATTTATTAGTCATAGATTCTAACTAAAATGGAACTTTAAAAAAGAAACCAAGTAAACTAAAGCAAATCAATTTCACGGTTATCGTTACGGGTTTTGATTCGACAGTTTAATAAGGTCTAT
The DNA here is from genome assembly GCA_949319885.1 of Mecyna flavalis. Taxonomy (NCBI): domain Eukaryota; kingdom Metazoa; phylum Arthropoda; class Insecta; order Lepidoptera; family Crambidae; genus Mecyna; species Mecyna flavalis. The sequence goes on along the minus strand of OX439427.1, from coordinate 9,647,901 downwards.
GTAGCAATCTAGACAGAACTTCCCAGACAATTACGTTTTTTCACAACGCCTTAACTAATTTTATTTTCTCGTTTCCGATTTAAATATAATACCTATAGAATTAATACATATTTAATTTTCCTTGAAGAATATTGGTATTCCTTTTTTGTTTATACTATTATTCATTTTGAAAATATACGTGATAACAGTTTACTATTACAATTAAATTACGTGATTACATTTCGATCTACATACCTACGCAGTAATAACATCCACTAATGCATCAATGCATGCAGCTTGTAACAGCTTTTGGGTAACTACGTTACTTAGGAACCTACCCACGAGAAAAATAAATTTTCCCGAAAACATCTATACCAAACTAGCATCATCATTTATTTCTTACTGTGTCATTTTTATTAATCGTGTCGTGTATGTAAAGAATGTTTTCCATGGTTCATTTTCGTACGCCAAAATGTCTATATTTTCCTATGAGTACTTAGCAAACACAAAAAAAAAGGGAAAGCTGCCCTAATATGGCAATTAAAGTATATAAAATGTCTCAATTATTTTACCTTGACATATAAGGTTGTTCCGATTTCAATAACCAATTTTGTAGCAAAGCGTTGCTAAACCAAACAAGCAGTGTAGTGGTAACAAAAAATGTTCTATGTTGAAGTCTTTATTCAAACCTTAAAATACAAATTACACAGTATTAAGGCTACAGTACATTGTTCTTATAACTAATCTTGAGAAACATAGGAAGCTAGTAGTGTAGATCAACTCTTCTCAGCGGGAATGTCTTCAATCCTCTGCTCGCAATACATTCTGTTCAATTTACGAATGTCGCTTTCAGACATGCCGTTTCTTTGCCCAATTTTTACGTCGTCCTGCCGAAACAGTAAAACTTATTTAAATGAAAAATCGGAATTGGTTCCTCATGCTACTTAGTACACTTGAAATAGCTTAAAGATCAGATGGCGCTACAAAACCACAATGTAAAATTCCTCTTGAATCTTGATTTTTAAAATTAACAAGCTACTTATACTTAGGTATTTTTGCTTCGAAGTAAGTATAAATACTTATGTTCACATTGCCTACTTACCGCTAATCAAAGAATAAACATTTATTTTGAATGTTCCACTTACCTGTAACGGGATTATTGTTCTATTGCCGTTCTTTGAGAACGCTGTCTCTGGATAGTGCATCACGCTTCCGTAATCGTACGGCACTCCGAAGTCCGTCACCGTATCGTTCGTGTATTTGGCAAAGTTGTGCTCCGTCCCTAAAATAATGAAGCTCATCAGATTATCAACCACGTAATATTTTCTAAGCCGTACTACTCGTTAGTTGCTTTATGAAGTTTCGTCCTGACGATTCCCAACTCTCCCACAAGATTTGGATGGAAGATCGGTAGATTGGCACACACAAAACAAACAAAACAAAACTATGCCAAAAGGAAATACTTATATTAAACCTAGATTCGTTTAGGGCTTACCTACCGATCGATAAATTGAAAAGACGGCTAATTTTTAAATCGTACGTACCAATACAAACGATCGCGGTTAAGACAAAAAAAAATCAGAAATGAAACGATGATACCTACCAGTCTTAATGTTTTCCCAAACGATTTTGACGAATTCATCTCTGTCATATGTACTCTGCATATGATAGAATCCAATGGTGTGCAGCATCTCATGAACCACAGTGCCATGCCTGAAGCAGCCCTTTGCGAGATTTAACACCTGATGCACCTCTCCATCATCATCAGGGGAACTAAATCCGACGTTCGAAAAGCATCCATTTGCGGAACCCTGGGAAATTTTATTAGCCATTGAACTACCAACACTCTAGATGCCTTACCAATAGGTATTTAGTGTATTATCTGTGGATATTAATAACAAGGAAGGCATCAACATCGCAATAGCAAAGATACTTACTCATAATTTTATTGGGTCTTATCACTTCTGTGAAAGCGTGGTACTTTCCCCGACAAAGCCACCCATTTCGACTAACAGACAGGAACTCTCAGGAGCATGCCAAAATTCTCACTAAGTACCATAATATTATCATCAACAACTACTAATTTTCTAACATCATATTTTGCAAGTGTAGAGACAGTCACAACCCTGCTGACTGCCATGCTGCTGGTAAAAATGATGTGCAGGCGCAGCTCATACACAGTATCAAGACTATCAAGGAACCAGAGTAGACATATTTTATTGTAATCAGATCTAGGTGTCAATTATTTTATTTATGTATTGTCTAGCACTTCAGTCCTTGGCGGAATATTTACATTCTATCGATTAGGTGCCCGTATCGGACACTAACTCTAGGTATTCATCCAAGTGACAGGTCGGTGGCCCACGGTAATGCCCACGTAACTAAGTACCTACCTATCTACAATTTTATTGCAAACTTATCGATAAGTATGATTACGCGACATTTACACTATTGTCTAGAAATTACTGCATCCCTATTATCTATAGTAATAAATGAATAAAAATGATTATACTCAATAGCACTTGAGAATGATTCGACTAATATTGTGGCTTGCCTAGTTTTAGTCAGCACCCCCCTTATAGAAATATCTTTATAGGTAAGACTAAGAAGAGATATCCTTATAGGATTTATCCACTGAAAAATAATTAACTTATGCGCCAAGTTTTGTCGTACTGTGGTCAGTACCACATTATGACAATAGCTACAGTGTACCTACCTGGATTTTGACAGCGTGGTCATCGTCATTTTTCCTGGCCACAAATTTAATGCAGGATTTATTAGCAATATCAGCCATGCCTTCTTCAATAGTCTTGATTTGATCTTCGTCTGTAACATTTACAGCCTGCCATTACTTCATGAATAAATAAGCAAGATACGAAATTCCTTTTTGAGAATATTACTTGCGAATTAACATTAATAAAATATTTTGCCTTACTCTAAAACTGAACCCAAGACCCCGATAACAGGAACGTAGACTAAAATCTATCTAAGTGTTAAGACTAATAAACTTTAAAGAAGAAAAGAAAGAAAAAGGAAACCTTAACAGAATGCAGATCAACCAATCAGCTCTATCACAGATAGACATAAAGCAATGTTTCGCCCAATGGTTGACTGGTAGGTAAATTGTCTTATGGCGTCAATTCCGTTGCTTGTGCAATAATAAGGTTTAAATTAATAAACAATAAACAAACCAAAGTCTTCTTCGTCAATATAGTAGATGACGGTGCGATCTGGCCAGCGCTTGGCGCCGCCGAGCAGCCCGTTGCGCTGCAACTGCGCGTTGCGGATGGCGAGTTGCTGCGCTCGAGTCAACAGCATGTCACCCTCAAAGTACTCGCCTTCTTCGCCCACTTCTGCGTAAATGTGTGCTGTTAAAGCTTAATTTTTAACTTTAGAGTTTCCAAGAACCCAGATTAATTATTTATCTATGATGTTGTTAATGAACCAAATAAACCTTTTTTTCTTTCTTGCTTTCAATTTATCTAAGAATATTCATTTGCACAAGGACCGATTACCTGTCTTTTTCTTTCTCCAAGCGCTTTGTCCGATCCCTACGCACAAAGAAAAATCCACACGTTATCTATAGGCTAGCTCAGATCACAATTTTCTATTGTAACAGATATTTAAAATTATACCCCCAAGTAGAGTATGAACTAGTTAAAACCGCGGGCGGATAGCGTTAACTTTAACTAAGAAAGTTTTATAAGTCTCGAGCTTGTGTCATCATACCCTTTATCCAATGCTCCATACAAGATATTTATTCAGGACGCATCACGGCATCAGTCGAGTGATACTTACTGCTTTTTGTTATGCACAAACTGTCGTAGTTCTATTTGTAAAACATGACAGGCTGTGGAAAGCTAGGACATCCTCCAAATCGATCCTCAATTATGGTAAGAGTGATCGAAAATCGCAATTTTATAGAAAAAAATACATACCTATATTATGTTTGTTTTAGTGACAAAAGATACGAAAACATCCCATCTGGCATTCAACGATAGTGAAAATAGTCGATTTAATTCTTATTATTATTATGCATAGAAATAGTATTATGTACCTACATGTTATTAAGTAGATAATTTATACGCTGAACAAAATCATTGGATGGCGATGTGGGATAAGTCGAATAGCCGTAAATATTTAATCCTTTAACTTTGAGATTCAGATCTAGTTCGTTTGTTAGAAATCAAAATTCTAATTGTATTAAATAGATGTAAATATTATTTGTTACTATGAAAGCTTGGCTACATTAAAGTATTTCAGGAAGGTATCCTTTATCCTTTTATCCTTTACTGCTGGACATTGGTCTAGGTCCAATATAGGTACAACGTAGGTACTAGAGCACTACATTTTGATGTCTATTTTGATTTAACAAGATAATTACGAACATTTAAAATATATTTAAGTAATGTAAACTGCTGAAAAAACTTACCATTATCATTTCTAAAATATTCGATGTCATTGAGATCCCCTTCCTCCGAAATTGGAGCAGCATTCAAAACGACGAACAAAAGAAAGGTTGTCAAAGCTGCAGCCAGCATTATTGAATGAATAAGGATGCTTTAGCGGCCAATACGAGTAAGCCCGCTGTCCAATATTGCCACTCACTGCGCCTACCATTTCCACCGAAGCGTATATAAAGAGGATTTCCTAGGTATGGGATAGACAATCGATCACCTAATTAAGATAGATAAGCAATCTGAAACGTGTGTGGCTTTCGAAATTAAGTGTATTTTATTTCGCAACTCTCCTTATCTTCGAAGGACCCTGCTGAGCTCCCAACAGGACACCTTATTAGCACCACTTGATTATCAACTGTTTCGCAAACGAATGGTAATGTCCCTACTTAAACTTGCCCTCGAAAGTCGCTATCGTTTTAGATAAATTTATAAGTCGCTTAAACCCTTGACTGACACATATTTGAAGTGGATATTACGATAAATCAACAATCATCATAACAATACATAAACATTAGCATTATGTTCATTTAATTTTTTCATTAAATCAAAATATAAATAGAATGATTAATTATCAGAAACAGAAAGGGGATAATTATTAGCAGTAAATCCGAAAATATTACAAATAAATTTAAAAAAATCGAATACCACTAACAGTAACCAACCAAATTGGCCAAAAATTAACAAATGAATACAAATTATATTTTTTGCACCATTTACTATTCCTCTGACATTAAGGATGTTAGAAAAAAGATTTGATGCACTTGTATTCCATCAACCAAGTATCAACTGATTTTATATGCACTATTATTTTCATAATAATTATGTATTAAATAATTCCCCGTGGTCCCTTCCAGGGACAGGGACAGGGACCACGGGGAATAAAGGATTCTACAAAACATTGTTTCATCTGTTCAAGTTATGTTTGACCGAAATCGGTCGGACATACATGGCAATTTTGCAGTATATTTTGGCGAAAGTATTAAATAGCTGCGTGACCGATAAGATTGATATTATTGCAAAATAGAAATTTTGAAAGCCTCTTGAGTGTTACTCGTGGATAAACGTCATAATCAGGTTAAGTCGACACCACCACAACAATATTATGAAGCAAAACGGCTGTTTGCAGTTGAAAGACTGCTGATTCTACTTATGTTTGACCAACGCCCTTAGTTAAAACCACTTTTGACTGTCAAATCAAAATCAAACAAAAATCAGTCAAAACTGTTTTTGACCAAGGGCATTGGTCAAAACTACTTTTGCCTGATTTTTGTAGTTAATTTAAAAGTGGTTTTGACCGGCTATGAGTTTTGACTGTAACATGTATAATAACATAACTCAAATCGAATATGCCGTGGTACTCCATCGCTTCTTCTTCGTCCTTTTTTTCCACAGACTAATATTTCTCTATGTTTTTTTCAATACGATTCACACTAACTCCTTATTTACTGTTACTTTATATTATATATCCCTTGCAGGTTACCGGGCATCTATATAATAAAATAAAACATAGTTTATATTGTAAATAACGTGCTATATTTATTTTACAAAATAATTACAAAAAAAAACTTGACACACATAATGTAGACTGTACATGCATGCAATTCAGATTATATGGTGAACTTTACGACTAACTCAATAAAAGTAATTTACAATAATATGTAATTTATATAATAAAAAAACTTTACTTAAAAGTAATATTCAACATTAGGTATAATATAAAACATAAAATAGTTCCCAGAGTAAACAATATAATAATTTCATTTCATACATTATGGCATTTCATGTTTTAAACATAATACTGAGCTTGCTAATACAACAAAAATATGTACGATGTTTATACCCGCGTGATCACTCACGCAAGACTTACCAGCGTCAAAACTACCGCGCTGGCGACAATGCAACCTCGAGGCCCGTGTCGCGCGACACGAAGACCGCGCCAACGACCGACTACACACAATGTTACAAAATATCGACTGACATGATGGGACAATTCAAAGAATTCATTTAATTTACATGTCAATTATATTGAATAATTAATTTAGGCAGTCTTTAATTATATTTCAATTAATAATTATATCAAACCGTTACATAACGTTCATATAAAGTACACTAAATAAATAATCAATAGCAGACAACAAAATGGTAACATACCCTACCAACTTAGCTAGCAATCAAAATATTTATACAATACAAATACAATATCAGCACATAATTTCAGTAAAGCACTGTAAAACATTCTAAATATTGGTCTAGTTTATTTATTGCATGGGACTTAACGTCCCTTTTGAACGACACACAAACTACCAGATCGTTGCGAATTACAATAATATTATTCGTAGACCAGTATTACACTACTCGTCTTTGTGTTACCCGGACGTTTCGTAGGAGTACGCCGCATCCACTCAACGATTAGAGTTATCACAGAACAAAACATCTTCCCAATAAAAAGACTACAAAGAGAATCAATAAAGTGCAACCAACACTGGGAACGAAGCCAAACTTTTTTCACTCACTCAACTCACCTCACGTAACTCAGAATTTGGTTTCGATTATTTATTTAAAATAAATATTACACTACATTTCAGATATTGTTCTGACCACGTTTGTTCTGTGTATCAGAGCAAACGAGGTTACCGCAAATACACACTTATATAAAAACATATAAATGTTTAACACATGAAAATTTGCCATGGTCAAAATCGCCATCGAGCTGAGCTTTCATGTACGAACCGAAATAAACTTATTGTCATCTCACTTCAACCCAGTGTGTTTTGTGCGAAATATCAACATGTGTCGGTAATCAAATAGTATCGTCGCACCATAATTCATGTTTAATGCAACCCTAAATACTTTTACTATTACGACTTGAGTGGAACATGGCATACCCACTACCTCCCCGGAGCGAATAGTACAAATTGGCAATCATTAAGGCAACATCGTCAGCACGCACTGTCGTCGACGGTCTAAATAATGCACGGAACATACATTTACACAATTTGAGCACAACCAACTTGTACCTATCACTCAATACAACAACGTAGGACGATTACGAATAAATAAGCACAATTGAATTGATTAAGTCTTCTATATTCTATTGAAATATACGTAAACTCCGATACCCACAACCTACATTTAATTAACTATTCAATTGTAATAATTATTCCGTTACAACCTTTCCCCCGTAAATAACTAGCCGATTCTATTGAATTATTTATTCGCAGTCGTACAATAAAGCTAAGTCGAGCACATCCAATAACTGATTAGTAATATTACACAATTGCCAAACGTGCAATACCGGCCTTGACGATCAGATTATAATTATATTTGGGGTTTAATTACGCTTACTGCTAATATTCGCCTAATATAATTGCCTACGCGTACGCATAGAGGACGTCAAAAGACTGAACAATCCTGCACACACATTTTGGTCATAATGTGCATTTACAAATATTCCGTTACCACAAGTAACAAAGATCAGTTTCCAAATAGCACATGATGCGTCAACTTCGTGTGTGTAGGACTTTAAGCGGCACGCTACATGAATATCACAATTTGTGCAGCGATTCTACCAACAATTAAAAATTTATTGCTATTTCATTGAAGACTCATCGTCTTAAGGCAAATTAAATGCTGATTACACTATTTGTTTATTTTCCCTATCAATATATTTAAAAATGTGATTATTGTTAGTTAACATGAATTTCATACTATATCAAACCGAGTGAACTTCAACATTTTCCAAAGTTTACATTCTATCTACGGCTTCAAAGCCTATACTGTCTCTAAAGCTTATAGAGTAAAATGACACAAATCGTGACGATTAGTATAAATAAGTATAGATCTCAAAAGTATGTTACTCATAAATCTTTTGCTTCCTTGTAGGTAGCAAACCATAGGAAAAATATAACTCCTGAATATCAAAAATAATAGTATGCATTGTTTTCTTTGTTAATTACAAGAGAATACAAAAAATATCGCAATGACCGTACGTAATGATACGATTGAAATTGCTTTGACGCGAAATACTATGAACGCCAACAAAGTTCTCGCGTAATAATTACCTTATTACATCACAAAAATAGAAGAGACGGGCGTCGTTCTTACTTAATCGATTGTATATTTGTTGTTTTGATTTGAGTGTCCATATAAACAGGACTCACTTGACTCTTTACGATACTCGTGCTCGTTAAATGCAAAACCTCACTTGCGTGCAACTTTGTACCATGAGAGCATTACATATATTCAAAACGATGCCCCTCTTATATGTAATAATTGTACTATATTGCATAAAGCACTATCATTATCAATTAAACATCGATGAACCGATTCATTATATGGAGATGGGACACTTCTTTCACTCATTTGGCACACACTTTTAATGATATGTATCAATTTTATTGTAGGCTGGCGCACACTGTGCTCTGTATAAAAATATTCATTAAGTCTGTAATATTTCTCTATTGGTGTGTAATATACTGGGGTTGTACGTTTTATTTCAATAAAATCTATGGAAGCCCCGTATAACAAATGCGAATCATAAGATTATTTCCATATACCTGAAATACTCAAGAAGTTGTCCCATTCCATATACATACTCACGCACAAGCCATTTCGAAACTCGCCATAGAGTAAAATATGTAACCGACATTAAAACGAGAACATTAGAAATGCCTAACGACGGACTAAGTTACTTTAATCAAACAGTAGTATGACTACCATAACTACACGATCTCAAAGTTTCTCTAATTCGATGTATTGAAAAGTGTTTACTTTCGAAGCTGGTTTACATGTGTATACATACTGACACCAATGGCAAATACGACGACAACAAGAAGAATTTTTATCAATGACATTACCTAAACACGAAGGCGTTGCTCGATTCTTTAGTACACTATTCAAGTCACATGCTGATATGTAAAAGACGACAGTAACTCGATTCAAATACTGATAGAGATATTTGGCTTTCGTATTTCGTTATATTTGTTTGACAAGAAAAGCGCTGAACTGTAAGCGAGTAAATGCACCAGCGGCGCGCCCTTGCGCCTTCGCTCAGACCAAATGCCGATCACAGATGAAATCGCACGATTACGAATAAATACATTAATATTAATTAGGCCTTTTTAGGACAGATAATCACAATTCATTTAACTTACACAATTCCTCCTAGTCATTTCCCTTGAGCGGATTGTTTTTCGTCCATATTTATTAACTTCATATTCTTTGGGATTCATATCTGTAAAAGAGAAATACCTTTTTATAAAAACATTTTTACCAATAACTGAATTCTAATAACTATCATGCATTTATTAGACAAATTTTTAAGTGTCATTCGCATTTCTGATTTGACAAGACTATTTTTATTATGTAGACATGCCGACTCATCTGGTCTCCTGAGGTACTGACTACTAAAAAACCGCACAACGGACACAACATCTCCGAAAAGGTAATATTATCTTAGTACCCGACCGGTATATCGATTCCAATTTTTCGCAATAGAATCTATCGACTAAATTGATAGTATTGTCTTTTTAGACAAGAGCCTATGTCCAGTAGACGTTTTTACATCGACGACCCGTGAGCCTGACCGCCGGACCTGTGTTTTCATTAAAGTAATAATAACAGACACGGGTCGAACGGACTGCTCGCTAGTAGTCACACGATTCCTAGTGTATCAAATCTCCCGTCCGTGGAGCCGAACCCGATGATTGTTAGCTCCTTTGCACAAAGAGAATCAAAGGAATCACGGAGTCGTTTCGAGGAATCGATTCCGTAACGTAAGTCGGATTGAGTCGAATCACTCAGAGGAATCTGATTTACCCATGTCTAAATTGTCCAGCAGTGGACAATGACAGGATGATGATGATGACATGTAAGTGTGGGTACTCACTAGTCGGGAGTGTGGCGCGCGCCGCACAGAAGCGTGCGTTATGCGGGCGTCTGCGCGGGCGGCGGCGCGGGCGCGGGCGCGGCGGCGGCAGTGGCGCGCGCGCGGCCCGGCGGCTTGATGGTCTCCGACACCTGCCACATCGCCTCTTCGCTCAGCACGTCGTCGAACTCGTTGAACATCGCCTGGATGCGCTCGTTCTTCTTGAACTTGTACTGTCTGCTGCCGAGACAATGGGCGATCGTGAAAATCGGCTCGTTTTTGTACAGGGTACGGTAAACAAACTCGCTAGCGAATAGGTTTTTTTTTTGATGACTCAGTCTCATACTACCGTTATTAGTTCTGCAAGTGACCGCGTAAAACGCGAAATTATTTACACCGACGATGCTAGCGAGTCAAATTGCTCATAGCTCATGGAAAGGGAAGAAGAATGGCAAATGTATCTGTTTATCGTAAACCACGGACTTTGCTTTAAAAGCGAGGCAAGTCCAACAATGATATATACAACTTTTTTGAAATAATATGTCAACATAACAAAAAATGGTTCACATTGGTTATTTCTATTTACAATAAAGCTAAAAATTCGTTTTAAAACCTAAAAAAAATATTGTTAGTGAACTTCAATTCAACTTTGACTTTAGATTTTTAGTTAAAAAAATTGTCAATTCAAGTTTTTTTAAAAGTACCTAAATAAATAATACTCACTCCTTGTGGAACCTCTTCATATTCTCCATGATGTGGTACTGCTGCCACCGTTTGGTGAAGTTTATGCTACCGTCTGGTAGGAGATCCGGATTACCGATGTGTACGAATGTCAGATCTTGTAGGACTAGACCACTGTCAAAGAGAAAAATACAATTGAAAACCAAATTTATATTCACGACCTATTTGGCCATAGGGATGCGCGATCCGGGTCGTCGGTCTGATTTTTCAGATCGTAATGGATCGTAATGCCACGATCCGATCCGCGGATCGGATCGCATGCCGTCGATCCGATCTTCAAGAAATCGATCCGGATCGGATGCAAATAAGTGAGACACAATGAATTTTAGATCTTTATTAGGTAAACCCCTCAAAGTATGTAAAACTTGCAAACAAGGACCCAATGCCCATAGCCATGTATAAAACGTGTAAACAACTACTTTCAGGGTTAGTAACAAGTGAGGGAGGGTAACAAAGAAACTAGTAAATCCACAGATTTTATGCTACCACAACATTCGTTTATAATAATATAATGTATAAGACTAACAGATCTACCCATAAAGGATGCCGCCAAGTTCAAAATGTAAACAAAGATAAAGTTCGTATTAAATAAACCTAAGTAAGTACCCAATTTATAGTAAACAAACCGCGTTTTAATTCATACGATCAAAGCGCTCCGATCTTTCAACTTTTGTATCGATCCGGCTAAAAATCGTATGACATCGATCCGATTCGAAAATCGCCGGATCGCATGCCTGCCGATCCGATCTTTCAAAGGATCGGATCGGATCGGCGCATCCCTATTTGGCCAAATGTTTGAGATAGGCTGTTATACCAAGAGAAACCGGGTTTGATGCCTGTGCGGTACAAACATTTAAGTGCACAAACATATCTGTATGAGTTTAAATATTTCCTATGTATAATAATATGTATGTATGCATTTACAAAAAAAAAGTGTATGTATAAGTAATGTTGATTCGTTGTCTGTCACCCATAGTACAAATCTGTTTTTAGTTTGGGGCTAGATGGCACTGTGTGAATCAAATACAAGCATGTCACAGTCATGATACATTGTGATATGCCGGTCAATCGACATAAGGCGGGCACCGCCTCTCGGATGTGAAGGTGAATACGGGGGAGTCTAATAGATAGTGGGACGATTATATTTGGTCCCCGAGTTCCACACACGGCTGCAGGTTTCGCGTACCCGCACAATAAAAACACAATAAAAATTGACTGCTGAACTTATTGCTGTATACTATTATACTTATTGCTGTCGACGAGCCATTTGGTGTAATGATCGAAAAGTCGGCTATTACACCAGAGGTCGCGGGTTCGATCCCCGCACGGTGCAAACATGTGTGTGCATGAGCATGTCTGTTTGTGTCGGTCTGGGTGTTTCTATGTATAATATGTATGTGTCGCAGTATCATAGTTAGAGCCGAATTATAGTTATATGCCAAGGGTTATAATTATATAACGTAAGATGGTTATAAGGAAGCGATTTATAACTATCGTACGGCCACAATCTAGTAATATGGTTATCTGACTAAACTAATCTAGTTACATAGTTATAAATCTACTAAACAATTAAATAAAACGATTTAATGGTCTTTATTTTTGTTATAATCAACTTTTTGTAACCTACAATTAGTTACATTACAATACTTTTTATTAATAAAACGTGTCAGTCCGTATACGTAATTTTAAAAACCATTTCTTTCATTAATTTAGGGAATAGGTGTTAAAAAAAAATAACCACGAAGGCCGCCTTAGCCTTCTAACCTATGTCCATCCGAGTCGATTTCCGCCTCCGGCCGTTTATACAATGTTTATTACCTCACTAATAATATTAGTCGCCAAGTTATATTTATTACACCTCATCTATAATTCCATACTATAAAATATTTAGACGCCCGTTAATTTCTTAGTCGCCCCAGTCGATTTATAACTATAGAACTAGATTAGTTTAGTCAGATAACCATATTACTAGATTGTGACCGTACGATAGTTATAAATCGCTCCTTATAACTATCTTACGTTACATAATTATAACCCTGGCATATAACTATATTACAGCTTTATCTATCTTACTGCGACATATGTATTTACAAAAAAAAAGTATACTGCGTGTTTTTTTAGTCGTTGTTTTCCCGCAGCAGAACGCTTCACCTTCAGTAATACTATCGATTTTTGCACTTAAGTAATTTGTTTTTGAATTTTTTTTAAAACTTTTTTTGAATTTTTATTTCAAAGTTTGATGGGAAAATGGAAACTAAATGTTAGTAAATAGTAAATTATACCTATATTTTTTTTATAAACGCGAAGGGCAATGACCCCGGCCGGTGACCGTCCGCGACACAGCTAGTACTATTGGTTCGAGTTTCGTCTATCACAATCGTAAAACTTTTGATTTAACTAAAAAAAACACTTTATTAATCTATTTTACTACTAAGATAGAATCATTTTACTTCGGGAAAACAACGACTAAAATTCCACGCTGTATAAGTAATTTTTATACGTTGTCTGGCACCCATAGCACAAGCTAATGCTTAGTTTTGGGTTAGATGGCGCTGTGTGAATAATGTCCAGAGATATTTTATACTGACATGTAGGGTATGCAGGGCGGCTGCGTCTCGGCCAGCGCCTGGCGGTAGGCGCGGAAGGAGGAGGACGAGTCGATGATGGCGCAGTGGTCGTGCAGCGCGTCCACGATGGCGCGCGGCCAGCCCAGCCGCTGCACCGGCGGCGAGTCCAGCGCAGATACTAGCGCCAGGTAAGAGTTGAAGTTGTTGATCTTGCGCAGCGACTTCATCACTTTTAGGAACTTGTTCGCGTACTTCTCCCGTTCGCGAGCTTCGTCCTGGACAATATTATTAAAATTATTAGGGTTCTATATTATAGTACACTAATATTATTACATCACCTTCCAAAAAATAAGATCTTATAGGGTCTGTAAAATTAGGGTGTTACCAGACCAATCGATCGATCGTCGATCGACGGCATCGATCGATGGTAGAATGGAATAGTCGATCGACGTCGATCGATAGTGGAATATAGCCGGAGTTAATCTATCAACGTCGACCGGTGCCATCGACTGGCAATCAATCGATTAGTTAGTCAAACGGTATCTGTCGATCAATTAAAGTTACCAGACCAGTCGACCAACTTCAATTGACGTTGATCGATGCCGTCGATCGACGATCGATCGATTGGTCTGGTAACACCCTTAGGCTTCTGCCTTGAATTTCTCGGAAGGAGAGCGGGGCGATTTTAATGTGACTCCACTTAGCCTGATGGTAATTAAAAGGGGAGCCCAAACTGCCATGACTGCAGCGCATCAATGTACCTGTTCAAGTATCCTTGAGCGCGCCCAGTAGCTCATCTTGTTGAAGTGCTCGGTGAAGCGTGTGAGGTTTGGCGAGCTCTCTTCGGACTGGTCGCGCGGCCACGACAGCACCTCGGCGGTGGTGATGCGCACGAACAACGCCGCGTCCAACAGCGTCATCTGTTCCGCAAGTTCCGTCGCCTTGAAGTCGAGGAGCGTGTCGCGCCGCAAGGACACGCTGCCGTAGCACGGCGTGTCGTACTCGTATCTGTTGTTCGTCTGGGTAACACATAAATTGTTTTTGGTGTCACACAAATTCACCATAGTCAAATAATTTCCTGATAACCAATCTTTCAGGTATGTTACATGCTCTCTTTTGTGGCCGCAGTGGCCGCGGTGTGCGTCTGCCAACTGATCTAGCATAAAAAAAGAAACTTTTCGATTACTTTACAGCAATCGAGATAAATATCACTCTAAAAAATTCTAGCATAAAATATATTTATTTTCTCTTTAGTAAAAAAGCAGTCACAAACAGATATTTAACTTATATAAACATTAATTCAGACCCAGAAACAGACATATTAATCCTAAGAAAGTTTGTTGTTGGGCGCAAACAAACACACTATCAAACCAAACCAATTCTAGCATTTGAAAAATATTTTTTCATGTGAAAAATTATGTAAATTTTTTTTACTCCTATTTTATGGTTCCGAATGGTTAGAAAATGACATTAAAAAATATACCTGTTGGAAATGCAATTGTTTTTGTTTGTCGACTAGTATTTGCCTCAGTGCTTTCGCAATTGGAAGTTCTTCTACTTCCACGAGCCAATAGATGAACTCCATTATCTCTTGCATCAATGGACGATCCAAATCAGCCAGCCTGTTAAACAAAAATTAATTAGTCTGGTTAAAATATTCTAATCTAAACGATTTAAAATTTTCAAACAATATTTAATTTGAATAGAAATATAAAATAATCTTGAAAGTAATTTTAGAGACCAAAATGCCATATTTCCCATAAAAAATTCCAATGACGCCAACAAACCACAATAACAATAACTCAACTAGAACCATTTTCCTAAGCCACAAAATAATATATTTATACACGCTAATATCACTCTTCTCGTGTTTTGGACCCACCCTATTATTCTAAAATATGTAACACAGACAATCCAGGCTAAAATTTTAGACTTGTGTTTAACTTTTCCACTAATTAATAATAAAATCGTAACGGTACCACACGTAAGTACAATTACTAAGCATTAACAATAATTACTGTGCTTACCATTATCATAACTTCAGTTCAACATAACAATAAAGCAGTACAAAACTGTGGTCTCGTTATTTTGGATAGTAAAACGACTGTTTCTTCATCGCAAACCGCTCCGTAAGATTTAACATAAGAGAAGGGTACTCACGTAAGATCAGCGACGACTCTCGTGAGCAATCCCAGCGTAGATCTTAAGTCGTGCGGCCGTGGCCTGAAGTGGTGCGCCCGCCGCACCAACCGAGCCACGAGCCCGCTCGGCGACACCCACGTGCGGTACGTCGCCAGGAACGCCTCCTGGTAAGCGAAGTCTGCGCACACGAGAACGGTTAACACTACTCACTATGCAAACCCCAGCTATACTAAACGCATAGACTTGTGGCAGGCACAGCAATAAAACGTGCAAATGAAACAACGCATATTATGTTCTCACTTGCACTTGCACTGCTTATGGATGACGTCACACCAGCGAACTTAAATGACATGGAAGAATTCTTGCCGCTTCAAAATAGCGTAACGTAAACTGCACCGCGGTAGGCGTAGCTTAAAAACTGCACCTGTGAGTGAACCAGTCGGTTTACGGCACCGCGGAGAGCGCTGTCAAATGTCACATTGAAAAAAATAGATTTTGGAAGGAAATAATGCCTTCATGTGTTGTGAAGTGGTGCAAAAGTCATACGGACCACACCAAGTCTACTGGACTTAGGTTTCAACTGTAATTACGGCCATTTTTCACTTAATTTTGGATAGGCACCTCTGAGTACTGAAACATATGGAGGCGCCCTTTTGATCTTTTCCAAAAATTACTTAAATAATATAAATATACATCGAATCGACACTGTCATTACAAATAGGTATACACTTATCTCTCTTCAACTAAGTGATTGTTGCGTATGAAAAAAAAATTGACAGATATAAATTATGGGTGGGTATGGGTACAAAGCATTTTAGTGCCGTTACAAACTTTTGTCGCGTGCCGCCGCGGCGTCGCTGTTTTGTTCCAATTTTTGGATATCTAGTGATGGGATACTATGTTTTGACGTATCGATACGTTTTAGATAGTTTTTTTCTGTAGTTTTTTTTTTTTTGGTGGGCGATGGGCTGCCAACAACAGCTGCATAGAATTTATAATATTAAAATGTCATCAAAATATGTTTTAAAGGTTACCGCTTACTATAGCCTCCCATCATCATTGTAGCGATAACTTGATTTCAAGGATGGAGGCCTTTGCCCTGCAGTAGGACATTAATAGCTGAATCCTCGAACTCTTCGGTCACATCGCACGCAAATCCACTAACAACTTGGACAGGCTGATAGTGACTGGGAAGGTAGACGGCAGAAGACCTAGAGGCAGGAGCCCGATTCGATGGTCCGACCAGATCCGCACCACCCTCAACTCCAATCTAGCCGGCGCCCTACATGTCGCGGAAGATCGCCACAAATGGAGATCTATTATTAGAGAGAAAATTATCCCGCTCCAGCATCAGTAAAGAGATCACGACCCCCAGCACTGGGGAATCGACTCGAGGAGGAGGAGGACATTAATAGGCCGATACTTAACTTTACTTTTATAAGTACTTATCTATTGATATTTTGACTATTTCTAAGTGCCTGTCCTGTTACAAAGCTCACGTAATAAGTTTTTACTTCATTTCTTCTCATTAAAATTTATATAGCATTCTGTTAATGCTGTTATAAAATATCGTCACGTAAACTTGTATCATTGTATCGATAATTAAAATATCTATACGCAATATGGTTGCACTACGGAGTACGGACGGGTGCCATTTTTTGTTCCAAATCAAGTTTAGGCATACACGTATTTTTCGTAGGTATGCCATCTCCATATGTTTCAGTACTCAGATGTAAGCACAGGCTTCTCTTTCTTTCATCTGTATTTTGTCTCGCGCGTCACGAGAGGCGGCCGGCAAATCGCAGCGCGTGTATCATTCCATGTACGAAATGCCGTAACTGACGTCTCATATATTTTCAACTTAGACTTGGCAACAATAACGTTGCATTTTACGTGCGGATAGTTTATTTAAGCATTTGTTTGAGTCGGTGTCGATATTTTCTGGCATTTAGTATGAACAGGGTACTTCCATGTCATTTAAGTTCGCTGCGTCACACAGACACAGAGATGCGCGTTGTTTGTATACCTGCGCAATCGACAACAATAGGTCTAAATAAAAGTCTAAAGTATGATATTTGTGATTTATTATTAGCATTTAGCATTACAATTATTTCTTCAAGTCTTATTCTTGCAGAGTTTAAGAATGACGCACACATTTTTGCAATTTTTTTAGTTACATACGCATTTTTTATTGATAGTCCAAAAATTTGTGCGTTCGCATCCGTTTAAGAAAAGTGATTTATGGCACCGCCTGCCACGAGTCTTTGAGTTTAGTATAGAATAATATAAACTTTACAGAGCGTTAGTGCACACGTTAGCTAATAAGGGCATTCCATCTATTCTTACACTAATGTCTAAAATAGGTGAGTTATTCCTTTTTTTTTAAAAGCACAGTGATTTTGTTGCTTAAAATTTAAAGCGCGTTATAAAAAGTTGCTTAAAATTTAATTTTATTTAAATTATATTCACGTGCGCCTGTACAAATCTGTGAATAATCAAACATAAGCAATAGTGGCAAAGCTAATATCTGTTAACGAAAACCAGCAGATCTATTTCAGCCCCATTCGAACTAAGATTGACCACTTACATTCGTCCGTTTCTGTAAAGTAAAAGCATGAAAGTTTAGAGGTTAGATGCGATGCCTCAAGAATACTGTTAACAGGAAATAATGTAATGAGACATACATAAATTATTATAAGAACGTTATTATAGAATTGATGATTCAACTTTGACCTTAACCCCAAAAACATTATGGACATGACATAGGAATAGTGAACACGAGGCATTATTACTAGGACATTCACAAAGATTCATTGACAATGATGATGATGAGAATCAAACATTGGCTTGATTTGGCATAACTATATCCGGCAAGCCTCATGGTTTTAATAAAGGTCAGCCAATCAAGATTTTTGTTCCATCATGCAGATGTTTCATTAGACTTTCCATACCCATTAGTTATGTTATATCCTATTGTTAAATAATAAAATATAAATTACCTTTGGTAGCTTTCGTCGCGAGGACAATAAGTGCGTCCGGATGTCCCCCACGCACTTCAGGCCCGTCTTTACTGGGCGCCTTGAGTAGAAGGTGAGAACTAATATCTGTTTGGAGTATTATGTCATCGGCGTCGGCCGTTGGGGCTGGTGTACTATTGGTGTCGTTAGTAGACGATGCGGGTTCAGTCGTGCTGCTTTCGCTTCTCTGTAAATATAAATAATGCCAGTTGTACTTCATAAAGTACCTTTTTATTAATTACTATTTAAAACAGCTACTTAGATTTTTGAGGCCACAAATAAAAAAATAAGAGATTTCGGGGAACATCATACCATACCTAGCTCGATTTTATCGTACTAATTCCAAGTTCCAAAACATATAAGTGACAACATTTTTCACTAATATCCCAAATAAATATGTTTTCATCTGTAGAGGAGAATGTTTTTACGCTCTGTAAGGCCGGCTAGCAAAAACTGCGGCTGCGTATGGGACTTAGGAACTACTTGGTACAACAACCCACTTAACTCCCCCGATTTTCCCTCTACACCTGAAGGCAGACGTTCCGGTGCCCACCTTGTGGCGTTTAGGTTAAGAACTTAATTTACAAACCTGCGACGGGACGGGTGAGGGAGCCGGCGGCGGAGCAAGTGTTTCTATTTCATCTTCCACCGGGAATTTACCTGGCGTCGATGAACTAACGTACGAGTCGTCAGAATTCTGTAATGGAAACAGGAATATTAACAAAACATTTATACATTTCCTCAATGTCCAATAGCTGGATGGTAAAGTCAAGAATGTTTTTGGCATTGTCAGTCAATTGTACTTTTTTTTTTGCAACTAAGTATAAATAAATAATTTTCTAACACCATTGACATAAAACTTACCATATTATTTAGTAGGGATTCATCAGCCGAACTATTGTGTGACGACGGCCGCGGAGAGGGAGGAGGCAATAATTCGTTGCTAGAATTCATTTGCATCTGTAAAAAATACGTTTTGTTTACAAATATACAAAATATGTGTTCGAGTATTAAATTAAAACCAACCAAGTGTAACACTAGTCGTATAAATCTACATGCTTTTGGAGTCTAAATAATTATTTTAGACTGAAGCAAAGTAAGTTAAAATTACGTATGCTTAATCAAAAATAAAGAAATACAAATACATAATCTATACCTGTTTGTTCTTGTTAGTTTTCGGCGGTAACGCCGGTGGTTCTATCGGGAGAGGACTGCCTCCGCTCCAACCGACCATGCTCTCATCGGAACCGCTGAAATTTGAAACAATTACTCAATTAAATTAGCACAATCCGAGGTTGTGTAACCTTTTTACAGATTGCCATTTTAATCTGTCTATATTATGCTTTATCACTATGAAGTAACATTCTTTGGCAATTGGTAATGTTGAGCTTATTTGTTTTTAATGAAACTCAACACGAACCACTTCTTACCTTAGTAAATAGTGTAAAAAAATATTTTAAGAAAAGCATACCTTAGCGGTGGTGTACCGAAGTGCTGGACAGTGAACGACTGAGCAATTGTGCGCTGAACGTGCTGATGTCTTTGAACGTTGATCACACTGGCAGCCGCGTGCTGCCCACTGTAAAAAAAAAAAAAAAATTATATTTAAAATCTTTGGTGTAAAGGAAAAAATTTTTTTTTTCAATCTTTAAAAATTTAATTACAACACGAAGTTCGAAACGGTAGGGGAAAAGAGCTGGATAATGAGTATTTTAAAATATAATAAATGAAGTACTGAGCCTTTGAGAGTATTTACTTTCACATTAGATTGTCTCGTTAGTCCAATACGAAATGTTTTATTAACATTTAATGTCCATTACCACATCCACTCAGTAATACATTTGCATTTTTATTATAATTCTGCTCATTACTTTTATTTCAGTACTTAGCTTGCTAGGTAGTTAGGTTATTACATTCAGCTAGACTAGGCTCTCTATTTTCATAATATACTACTTCAACCATCATTTTATCAAAAATTTGGCCCAAACTTCGTACCGCCTTATAGAAGTCAAATTCCGCATACGAAAAAATGTTTTATTTTATACTTTTCTTACATTTTTCTAATTCTCACTAAATCCTTATCCATGCTTCAAAGTATATTAAAAATAATATGCCGAACTAATCACACCATCTCGAGTTTAGACCTAAGTTTTGTAACTAAATAATAAATCTTACCTGGTCAAGTTATACGTGTGTATAGAATGACGGAACATGTCAGGGGGCGCTGCGGCGCTGTTCGGGGGGTGGCTGCAGTTGCCGAACATCTCCATGTACGCCATTACTGTGCAAATAACACTTGGTTGAAATATGTTTACGTATAGGCCCACTGTCCACGGTAAAACTGAAAACCTGACCACAGACTATCACTTGATCCATCAGATCAGATAGGAACTGTTATATTTGACAGGACTCTGGTAATATTATCGAATAACACGTAGTAACAATGTTAATCATTTCATTGTTCTTGTTTTACAGGCTTATTGATTTATAAATTATCCAATAGTCAAGATTTTTGGTTCTAGTCTATCAAAATTTCATCTTAGTTTTGCAGTGGAACAATACGGCCAATTAAAATCAACTCGTTAGTCATTATAAACTGAAATGAAAAACACCAAATGAATAATCTAATGACTCCCAGACTAATAGAGTCGGAGTACCATGAAACAGAGCAAGGGCACAATGTATCTGTAATGAAGCGCTAAGCACGTAATCATCTCAGGTGGTAATTAACTACGCGCAAACAAAATTTCCATTGTTATTGACTGACACGTATCTAAGCGCGTAAGCTAATTTATAACAGAAATATCAGTTGCCATGTAGATTCGTGATTTATGTTTGCGAGTGATATAAGCAAGCATTTATTAGAGGTACCGTTTAAAGTATTAATAATAAAGAAACAAATATACAGGGTGTCCAGAAAGAGTATCGGGTATTTGTAAGTTCAATAAAACAAGAATTATTTATAAGATATAAAAAAGTTTATTATTTATTATTAGCATGTGAATTGGAGAATTATTTGGAAAAGATGATGTTATCCAAATGATGACCGTTACGTTGCTGGCACTCTTCTAAACGGGAACGAAGATTGGCGATAACACGTTGACACATAGCTCTCGATATTGCTTTAGCAGACATAGCGGCCCAAACAACGACCTTTGGGCTGTGCAGGGGTCGTTCATGCTTTCGTCTCGGATTCTCCATCGCCCAGTACCGACAATTCTGCTTATTAACATGACCATTCAGGTGAAAATTTGCTTCGTCGCTGAACAGATGTTGTTAAAGTTATTAAATCGCTGCATCTTCGTTCCCGCTTAGAAGAATGCCAGCAACGTAACGGTCATCATTTGGATAACATCATCTTTTCCAAATAATTCTCCAATTCACATGCTAATAATAAATAATACACTTTTTTATTGCTTTTAAATAATTCTTGTTTTATTGAATTTACAAATACCCGACACTCTTTCTGGACACCCTGTATTAAGAAACGGATTTAGGGTAAAAGCGATCGAGTGATAATAGATCGCTGAAGAAGTTAAATAGATTATAAAATAATCAATTTTTAGAATAAAACACGTCAAAAAACTATCTCGGTATATCCAGATCGGATATAAATAATTTTTATTGTATAATAAAAGAAGATGAAGTGGATAAAACTACGCTCCATTTTCCTTTAAACAGTACCAAACTACAAAAAGTGTTTTCATAAATGTAAGTGACAATGAAGCTGTGAACGTGGCCGCTAAAAAGCACGTTGAGCCCTCCCTGTGGTCTGTACTTGGGGTGATCCTGCAATATCAAACTATGACTCAAATGTTTCCTCGCAATCTGTATACTGGAGCTAAATAGCGCTTCGCATGCATATGCACTCACCGCTGTACGCGACGCTTTGGAACACTGCCGCGCCGCACCGGCACAACAGACAAACATGCCGTTATAACCCCACATCAAATGCTATTCATTCAAATTTCAATGTACACCCGATTAACCCAGGTTGAAGACATGACACAGAGTAACATTGATGCATTGTTTGCCATCCACATACATACAATACTACAAATATATGCGATGATAAACAATGAGAGTAACAGTTTACATACAGAGAGTGCAACCATTGAAAAAGTGAGTGAAAAGTATATAAAAGTACTGATAGAAGATAAGTTCATATAATTATGTGCCACAAATAATAAGTTTTTTTTTTCATCATTTCATGTGCATATCTGATTTGTATTCAGTCCCAATCGCATGCAGCTTTTGTTTGGAATATTAATCTTTCATTTCGCATAGTACCAATGTTATAAAGCCCGCCCGATTATTATATAATGCACTTAATATGTATTTTATCCTTTTCCAAAAGTCAAGCTTTACAAAACAATACTGACTGTGTTTCTTTTTCAGTGGTAGCGGCGGGGGCCGAGGCGGGTGGTGGTCAGCCAGCGTATGTGGTCTGGCTTCGCCATGGAGAGAACAAACTGGAGTTTGTCTGAAAAGGAAATAATACACATTTTAATTCCTAAACTTTGCTAATCAAAATTAGTACAAATACATTGTGTAACACTGTTTTTACACCATCCGAGATTATTTGCTTAACGGGGACAGAAGAAAATTAGTGCTAACTTTTAAGTCACCTATGTATTTATTTACTGAAGGCGCCGGAAATTCCGTAGCCTACTTCATTATTAATCCTTTTATATAGCACTTTCAAAAAGCTCGTTAACTGAACAATGTACTAATACCACTTTATGTCCATCTCAAAACAGAAAAAATAGTTTAAAACAGACACTAATCACTCACGATATTATTTATTATTCCAAAATTCATAGATAAGAAGAGACCAAGAAATGTTTTACACTGGTAAAAATATACAATTGTAGCGTACTTGAAAGCATTTGAAGGTAAACTTAACAAATATTCCGTAAGTGCAATACCGTTAACATTTTCAGTTTCGTATTCGGCACCGAGATAGTAAATCTCGAGGTCGCATTAGGTAATTACCTGATTTCGACAGTGGGGAAGTGTTGTTGCACGTCGGCGCGAATGTTGCGGCGAGTCTTGGCCGGCAGCTCGGGCGGCGTCTCGCTCTCGTCTGAGGTTATGCTGGCCAGCCTACCGACCAACGAATCGTTACGCAAACTGTTTACGGTACACCGATACCGAGACCTTGGCAATGTGCGCCAACGGCCCGAAAACAAACATCCTAACCCTTATCGATACCGTTCTAATGCATCGATTTCGAATCAAAATTGCAAAATTTTCGATAGCTTACTTCACTTTTACCCAAAACCGTGTAATGTTCGCTAATAACAATGAAGTATGAAATACTTTATCACTTTGACGTTGTATAATTAAATTACTATCAGTTATGGAATATTATGGCAAGTAGGTGCGACGCTAAAATGGATAAGTAGTGCAATCTGATGAAGATATGGTTTTGCAGATAAACAATGAATTTATTACATCTAGGTAAACCGGTCGGCAATTATTTTGCAAGTGAAAGTAAAACCAATGTGAGTAGTTTAGTAAAAAAAACAACTTTAATGAATTAAATCTAAGTTAGTTGTGTAATTTTGATAAAATAAAATTAATAAATAATATTGTATAACCTGACAGAAATTCGAAAATTACAGTCCGTTTATGTAAATTTTTAAAGTTAATTATCCAACCAGCACAATGTGTTAATACCGTTTTCCTGTAACAAGGTTACCATTGTGTAAGCCGCGTGGCGTACAGTCGTATAAAAAGATTTATACTCCGCTGACTTTATTCCTATGACATAAGCGGCGAGCGTATAAATCTTTTTAATAGCAAGTGTTCGTGTGATGTAATATCGAAGAATGCGTAGCGTAGTGTCGTTCGTATGTTGCGTACAGTGATAGAGAGAAGAAAACTCACTTTGAAGAATGGTGCGCGGTTACACTGTTCATATTCATTATATTCATGCGGCTCTCAAAGCTTTGCCGAGTGCACCTCAATTCGCTCACACAGTCTGTACTGTCAAAATGACTGCAAAAACAATAACAGGAAGCTTTGACAAAAGTGTTCAATAAAGCTTTAATTATAGTCTGAATAAATCAGAAATGTTCTTCTTTAAATCTTTTAACAATCACATTAACATCAATCAACTCTAATAAAAGATTAAAGTTCACAATATCCAACACTTTTGCTGTCGTAAAATAGAGAAAGAAAACAATCAAAGTACACACAGATGAACAAAAAAAAAGAATGAACTTAGTAAGTGGATTCACAAACACATTAGTAGACGAATAAACAAACAAAACATAGGATAAATTGTGTGTATACCTATCGGAGTGGCTGGAGTAGTGATGCGAGGAGAACGAAGATGTAAAACTGTGTTCTGTAGAGATCTCCGTGTGCCCCACAGAAACAAACCCGGACTCATTGGAGAAGCTTTGAAGAAAATAACAGGCATTCAGACACATTTCAAGAGAAAGTGTAACTTAAAGAGTACTTGAAAAATAAGCACACAGGCACTGAAATGTGGCTAAGAATCAAATGCAAGGGGAGTGTTGTTTTTCTCATACTTTGAATGTTTATAATACTACTAATAAATGTGTAAAAAACATAATTGAGTTACCCATTTCAGACTAAAATCACAATTTTTAATAACTGGCCTGACCAACAGTCACTGTCTAATTTCACGTTTACGTTGTATTTAAAAAAAAACATCGCCTAAGTGGTATCTAAATTTTAAGAAAATGATCTAACCATGTATACTTATAAAATATTACCCTTATATAATAATTATGTAAAGCGTTTATTAGCAAACATAAAACCAAATGCAGACTCATTTGCATTCGTCCTTAATCGTTATACAAATAAACAGTAATGGCAGCATATTTGGGTAAAGGAAATTAGGTAATATTAACGAAACGTCATAATACTGCAGTAATAAAGTCTTCATTTGATAATATGATTTATAAACGTCTAGTACTCAATTAAAATTAATTGTTTTAATACAACAATAGAGCGAACGGACTTGTCTTTGTTTTAACGACTATATTATATATCTAATATATACCAGAAATTGTGTAATGCCAATCGTTATGGTCTACCAATTAAATCCGAACTAAACTAAATACAAAGAAAAGCGAAGCGACAAGCCAAAAACTCGTCTTATTACTGCTATACGTTAACTACATGAGTGAAGGGGAAAAAACCGGTTTTCTTCTTTGAGCATTAGTCCTAAGATGATTCTAATACTTCTACAAAAAACCAATGATGTTATTACGGATATGTTATCTTCACGCGCCTGTTTTGAATATCTTAAAGCAACCAATTAGTAGTAAAGGACGACATTTGACCATCTTTCTCTTTTACCTAATGTACGTAACTTTGCATCAATTTATCGAAGAAAAATATGAATTTTAGGCTTGGCACAGATTTCAACATAAATTACACAGACGTTACAAAACCTGTTTACAAATCATTAACTAATACGAAACAACTTAAAAAATGCATTGGTGAAATTTAAAGTGATGGTTTTCTAACTGATGTGAATACCTACTTCGATTAATCTTTAAAGAATGTTTACAAATACATATCTAGTTTTTAAACATGTACTAAGAATACCTTATCTTTATTTGATTAATTGTTCGCCCTGATTTTACACGGAAGAATGAGTGATATAAACTGTGTCTTGATAATGTCAAACAAAACATATCTAAGATTCATTTTATAAAAAGGGTATTTAGGATATTTACTTTACAGTCACGTTTTAGGCACGTGCACGTGTTTTTGAACATCAAAATTTTCGTCAAAGGATCAGGCACACCTTTGTAACTTCTAAGTTGTATTGTACTATGGAAATGTAGTTTCTTTTATAAGTTGGTGCTTGTTGACTTACCGATTGTGGTTGGAGTGTGGATGGGCGTGCGGCAGCGAGGCGCTGAGATGCGACTCGTGCGAGTCCACCGACGCGCGCATCTCGCCCGCATTCGTGTTATTGCAGCTGCACACACCTGGTAAATTATAAATATTAAGTGTTATTACAGAATGGGACTAATAATTTATTGGGAGCTGGTAATTATAAATGTAAAAGGATGTCAAATAGTGACTGTCGAGCCGGGAGAACATGCGGTACACCAATATCAATTAATCATCGTTGATACAGCTCTCACGCAAAAAATATATGTTGAGATAGGACTAGTAGGCTCCGTCCGGCAATATCGAGATTTCAATGCCATGGTACATATGGCTGTTTATTTTGAATTAGAAGAAGCTATTCTATTTATGTATTCAATACATGAAACTATGTTAAAACTCAATCAATATGAAGAGACCAAATCATATTGTATACATTTATGAAGGTGTAAGTAGGTCAAATTCGTTTGAAAGAACGCTTCTTGGGGCTATCTCTACGAATTTATATTATTAAATTAGTATACATTAAAACTTTGTGATATAATTTCAGTTATTTTCCCGCAATTAACTCACCTAGCATATCATTGGGTGGAGTACTAAACACGTTATCGTGATGGTGGTTGTTCATTTCATGTGTATTGCGATCCTCGTCGTTGGACACATTCAGCATGGAGTCTAACGAACCACTGCTATGAGATTGCAGAGACAGCCTGTAAATAAAAATATTTTATATTATTATATATTTATTCAACAAAATCAGGGCTCCTCTAAGAAAAAACCTCCAAAATCATCTAAGTTAATGTACTACATAATATGTGTGTCGATTTAGGGTTGTCGCACACTTGTCGACGTGACGACTAGTTTAGTTTGCGATAACTCTAAATCGATATAATATACAATTAGCATCATAAAACATTTTTACGTCAAAACCTCCACAAAAATAGTTAAACAACCTTTGAACCTAATTGATCTAATTATGCAATCACCCTTCGCTAAACGATATTTTTTTTCTAATCATGACCTATTTACTTGACTGCTGATAAGTTCGTTAAACAAAAAAATATCGTCAGTTATTAATATTTATAAGAATAGGGTGTCCGTTCATATGACAAAAAACGAATGACAAATTTTCATTTGACAAACAACGTTTGACAAAATTTTACTTGATAAATTTATTATTTTACAAACTTTTGTTTAATAAACTACGCATTAGACAATCTGTTTACAAAAAAAAAAATGTTATGCCAAAACATCAATTTACAAATTGATTATTTTCTAAACATGTTACTTGGAAAAACAACGTTAAGCATAAATAACATTTGACAAAATGCATTGCTTGGTAATATTTACGTTAATACAAGGTAGTTAGCTAGATAAAGTACGTGTAAATTTTTACTTTATAAAAATAACATATTTAATAACACATATCGAATATTTTACTTTAAGCACGAAATCATATAATATGTGTAGGGTCAACTGAAACAATGGTCGGTTAGGTTAGGTTAGAACTGCGAGCACAAGGCGGGCCGAATTCTACTTATTTCGCTTAATTCAGGCAGTGTGTATTTTTTTAAAAGACTAAAGTTTCTATGGAAAAAGTATTAATACAAAATTATTACTTGCCTATAAATAATCTGTCCAAGGTGAAAATTGCATCCCTGCAATTTAATATTTTCAAAATTTGATTTATATATTTGAAAAAATAGTTATTTTTAAAAACTAATAATTTATCTTCTAACTTTTTGTAAAATCATCAATTTGTCATACGAATTATTTAGTCATGTGATTATTTTTAAAATAAAACTTTAACAATTTAATAATTTAATATTTAAAGCATTTGCGAAACCTGTATCTTGTCAAATGATTGTTTTTAAAGTAATATGTTTGCGAAATGAAAGTTTGTCAAATGAATAGTTTTTCAAACGTTGTTTGTAAAATGATCGTTTTTCATACGTTTTTTGTCATTCAATAGTAAACCATAAGAATAGTCATTAGACAGAACTGTCAATTCATTGGCCACATTCTATAAATGAAATTATTTGAAATAATTGTCTATTCATATTATATTATATTATTATTATTTTATTACACATTGGTGTAGGCATGAGGATTGTGTAACTAAATTAGTTACATAAAAGTAAGAAACCTGACCAATAAAACTAATTGATGGCGGAGAAATTAAGACAAATGCACCTCCGATGCAGTGAAAGCAGGTGCAATGAACTTTTACGCTCGCAAACTTGTGTGCGCGGTTTCATATGTAGTAATTGCAAGGCCCTTTACTAACCTGTCGATGGACAGCGCTAGAAGGGAGTTGTCGTTGGCAGACTTGCGCTTGGGCGGTAAAGGTGGGGCCAACTCGATTTTCCTGTAACAAACGCCTTTTCACTCTCACTAATAAACTTGTTGACATTAGAAACCTCACAACTGCGTGAAATCGTTAGCTTAGCATAAGTTGGTGTCTAAGTCAAAAGTTATTAAGAAGACTTACTTATACGAATATTGAATGTATTAGTAAGCAGCATTTATAATATTTAGTTAAATGAAAAATCATAATTCAGGTAGTAGTTATTTTCGTTAGTGTGAATAACCGTGTTTGTATACTACATAGTCATAGAAGACGTAATGACGTATCGTTATTAACAAAGCACACAAGAATTTTAATGGCACGGCAGCGACTAATTATAAAAATATGCAAACACTTTTTAATTATCTACCAACGAACTACATTTTAACTATCAGTATCAAAAATTTACTAAATTACATATGATTTCTACAAGTAATCATCTCTCGTCGGTTATTAAAAGATAACAATCAGGCATTCCAGTTAATTATAATTCAGTTTATAACGAGATATGTATCGGCACAGGTAGTGGTGTTAAAGCAACACTGCTAGAATTTGCCGAGATTAGAATCTTGAATTTTTTAGTGCACTCTCGTTACATCATTTATATAAACTACGGAGCGATAAGATTAGATAAATACTGCTTTGATTGTCATGCTGTGCGGAGTTAGAAAGAAGAGTTGATGCATGAGGCAAAAACAGTTACTTCGTGTGATATCATAAAGTAAAGTAACAGCCTATTTATGTCCCACTGCTAGACAAAAGTGTCGATCAAAGGGCTTAAGCACCACGCTTTCCAAGTGCGGATTGGTGATCCCAAACCTTAAAATATGTTCGAAAAACTGAGACAATATTTTGCCGAACCTGGGATTTTTGCATTTACTTACTTACATTTAAACCAATAGACTAATGAGACTTGAGATTACTAATGAGGTGTATTGAGTTTCTTACCGATTAGGCCTCGCTGGTTTAGGTGGCGGTGAGTCGGGAGCGTCTAGAACCGACTCAGAGGAGTGCGAAGCCCTAACACCACTGTGTCCGGAATCGCTCCCGCCCTCGCCCGTCAGTAGCGACAGCTCCTTAGGAGTTAGAGGTATGTCTGTAAACAACAAGTAATCGGTGGTAAGATCAGTTTATAAAGAAAGAAAACAACGACAGATAACATCTCGTATTAAGGACGTATTACTACTGATTTGAACAGTGTTTCAAACACGAAATATATTTTTTTCAACGTTTATGCAATGAGCAGAAAATCTTTATTACACTATGTTATGCTATGTCTTTAATGTAAAAAAGGGATTTACATTTATTTAGTAAGACGCCTAATGAGTAATAAATGGTCGGCATGTACCTACGTAAAACTGTTATGACACTATTTCTAACGCAACCATCTAGTCAGGTAGGATAAGCTAAATTTCCCGTTTACTCAATAATGATTCACACTCAAGCAAATGGTTCTGATATTACTCTTTGCGTGATATTATATTCATGTTCACAAAATGTCAACAAGAAATGGCATGCAAACAACTTGAATTAATTTATTATGTCAAGCGAATCAAAGTCTGATTTATGACATGTAATTGCTTGCACTTTGTCGTGAAATTTTTTGTAATCGTGCATACATTTGAATAAATAAACTAACAAACGTCACACACCAGTCAATTATTAGATAATTTGATTGATGTGGATACGCATCGTCAGGTTAATATATCGAAACGATAACATTGAGATATTACATGTGTTACTAGAATTATTACAATGTCGTTATTTAAGTAAAGCACGCGTGCGTAAATTATAAAAATCTGTTAATCAAGAAACCTATAATTATGTTGTGACCTAATCTTAATCAGTAATCTGAAATACTACATTTTGGGATAAATTATTTACTACCTTTAGGGTTTGGCTAATGATGCGAGGATCTACAATTAGTTATTTTAAGACAAGGATATTTATATGGACAATGCATTCTTGTTAGTTAAGGTTTCTTTATAATTATATTTCAAACATACTAATGTCGAGAACGACAATGAGGTTGAAGTTATTTGTCATACCAGTCACGTGCACGTGCTCTATAAAGTTGAAACAACACTAAATTAAGTAGACAATATTGAAATACGTACCAGGTAAGGAGTTCCTCTGTGTAGAAGCACGTGGGGAGACCAGTGCGGGTCGCGGCGAGAGGGCCGGCCGCGTCATGTGCTGCTGCGCCAAGGACGCCACTTCCTCCACCGCCGCCGTGACTCCCTTCACCACCGAGCTCACGTGCTCAGGCGACAACGCCGCCGCCGACGTATCCAGCTCCTCGTTCCCAGCGTCAGCCCGCAAACTCACCGCCGTAATTTCATCGCACAACCGGATCAACATAGCTAGAGCTGTGCACAAACGCTTAACGGCGCTCATCAAGGGCGGTGACCGTGCGCAGTACGGTTTTATTTCTGCAACCAGATAAAACAACTGGTCCGCTCATTGTGGCATTTGAATACAAAAACAATGGCCATCCAAATCGCGCTGCTGTTTTATGAAAGGTAGCTGAACTCGAAAATTGGTCTGATATTTGGCAAGTCATATAAATCTCACTTCGAAATTAACCAGGAAGTATTATGATCAAACAAGCAAAGCAAATCATAAAATCGACAACATTTACAGAGAACACGTAACATTCAAAGTTCAAACACATAACGGTATTAAAAGATCGATTTGGTACGTAAATCAATTTGATCCACTGTATAGCTTATTGTATTATTATATTACCTTTGTGTATATTGGCAATCGATTCGAAGACTATAGTGCCATTATCAGGCAGCATTTCTAGCTTCCTTTTAGTTATAACATCGGAGAAGTGTTTCAAGCCGAATGTAACCTGGAAATGTAAAAACAAGGTTGACGACGACAATTGATGCAATTTATCGGATGAGCGAGCAAAACGTACTCATAAAAGAAATGCTTGGATATCAGACCTCTTTGACTAGCCGTTCCAGTTCTTTGGCAGGCGTGACTTCCCCCTCCTCGGTTGTGACGGATTTGGCCCCCATGTTCCGAAGTTTCGGACTAAGCGGGGAATGTGATCTGGAATTAGCATTGGTAATTTTTATGTGTTTTAATAAAATAATAAAATCACTGGTATTAAGATATTTTCGTAACAAGATTATTATAAACATTATAAATACATGATAATATTATAATAATATGTTAATAGCAAACAGACATGTTAACTATAAAAAAAAAGTTTATCAATTTGGTAGTTGATTTTATTCACAAATACCTAATATCGTTATAATACAAAGTTTAAATTTGGCGCTAATTTGTTTTAGATTAAATATGGCGAATGTTGGAAAAAAATTGCGTACACAATACATATTTATATTTTTCGTGAAAGGAAACTTATATAACAGCTTATGTTTATTCAAACTTTCATAGATTTGCAACACAAAGATTATGAAAACGACATCTTCTTTCAAATGCACGTAAAATTTGTTATTGACATAAAATATCTAATTGTTTGTTATATTGAGTTTGTTATAATATTTAAATAAACAGGTATTTACGTTAACGAAGCGAAACAAGGCCCTTCTAATTTCTAACAAACTGAAAGAAACCTAAAAAAACGTTACCTAGAACCTCTGTTTTGATGGCCAGATTTAAGAAATTCTTTCCAAATAGGTAATTACATCAAGTTATGCTTTTCTCATTCGTGTCCGTTAAATAAATTGAATTACTGAAAAACAGTTTGTCTCAGATGTCAAGCAAGGCTTTCCTGTTATCACTAAGAATCTGACTTTAATCTCGTCATTGGGTACATCAGTCAGTCCTAAATGAACGTTTCATTGCGAACCAAACAAACAAATATAATTAAATACTTAGGTTTCTTTTTTGTTAATTTGTTTAGACTTCAAATAAGTCTCCTTTAAATACTCGCTCAAATTCAAAATAGTTAATTATAAACTCACATATTTTAGTAACAGTGGAGCCAAAATATTACCAAATCAGTAACAAAAAGTTTTTTGCATTGCAGACACCTTTTCTATTTTTAAACTATTGCGGAAAACAAACGGAATAAGCTCATGTCTAATGAATTTTACATAGACACCTTGAACATTTCAATGAACTTAATGTGTATTAAAGGATGCTAATAAAGGACCACTTAATAATGCCACTGCGTGGAATGTATTGCGAAAGAGGCTGCTTTGCATGCGAAGCCCACAGCCCGCGAATAACGACGCGAACTTACATTTGATATTCAAGTAGGAGGTCCCTGTTCACCTTACTCCATCAACGATCGACAAAAATACGACGAGCAAATAACAAACACGCCATTAGAAGGGACCTTTGTTGACAGTCACTATCGTAACTAGGTATTGGGAAATAAAGTGAAATGCTTGCGGTTATACAAACCTACTTGCCCAAATGTGGTTATACCTATTTTTCTTTCATTTATAGAAGAACTGATGGCAATAATATGCATATAAAAACTTTTAAACATGAGAGGAGTCTACAATATGGTAGTACATTAATAAGTGCTTTATGAAAAAAGTAATCCTGAAATAGAAAATAGGTAAGTACTGGCAGTTTACCATCATGTGAGCTGCAAGCCTATCTGGTCCCAGAACTGACAGAATCACAAAAAAGGGAACAACTTATTAAAAAGCTAACTTAAAAATCCTTTAAGCACCATAAAACTATTTCAACTATTTATGCATTGTGTAACAATCAATTTGTTAAACCTACGCACCAACGACGCAAACTGATTACAAAAACAATTACTCTTTTATTCTGGCCGTAATCAAAAACAAAGAGCGTTACGCCTTAACATGAAGAATGCGTTTACTTATCTAACAATCGTACCGTCTCCCATTGTTGGCAAATCTCAGGTGAAGTTTATTTGTCCGTTTGTTGAACCAGTCGCCGACGGGCGATCGCACCGCGTTCGACATTTATTTACACCTGAACCACCACACCAATGTCGTAAAGAACACTTGACCACACTAGTCGCTCGAGTTTCACGCAGCGAACTACTTTCGAACAACCTCAACGCCAATAAAAACTCGTGTCCACCAGCCGTACAATAAATAAAAAGCGATTCAGTCACGCTGACAGGCCGGGCGCGGACATTAAAATGTAATCACTTAACATTGCACGCACTAACTAATGAGATTTCAGCGGACAGTCACTAATGAGTACGACAGTGGCGGGTCGCGATCGTGACTCATAATAACGTCCACATTTAGTGCAATGTCTACATCAACGGGCTACAAACGGTAAAGCACTGCGCGGCCCCTCGCAATCAGTACAAAGGTTAGTACGAATCACAACCACTAAGTACGTGACTATTTTTGTTAAAATTCGACATTAACTACGAAAATAACAGCCATTGTTCTTCCGTCAGCGATCGAGATAAAACTGTTAAGCTGTGCGACACTTTCTTACGCCTGTTGTCAGTAAAGATAACGGAGTTATGTATGTAAAATTATCAATTTAGATAAGAAACAATACAGTCTGAATATTTGATAACAATACAAACAGTAAATGCTGTTGAGATAATAAATTATGGATGATACGTGAAAAATATTAAGAGCGGTACAGAAGCAGTAAAATGATTTTTTTTTTAATTCTACAAGGTAAGAATATTATTCTTGTGTTTTATTACTTATCTGATTGTGACACTTAGGTAAGTTAAATAAACTACCTACCCTACATAATACACCCTTATTTATTTAACGTGAGTGTAATCCAATACATATACAAAGGTAACATTCGTTGTTACCTTTGCCTTTGAATCACTTAACAATAACATAAAAAAAACCGTTACACTTACGGTTTTGAACTTTGTGAGATAATTTGTGAGATATACGTTTGTATGTAAAAATATTAATCAGTTTGTATGGGAAGGCAATTAAAAAAAAATATGGTATCATAGGGTTATAAAACGACTATAGAGTATAAATACATTCTAGACAATTGAAGTCTTGGTTAAATTTAAAAATAACTAAACGGGTGACATGCCACAAGCCACAGCACACTCATCGGAAATGCATGTTTGCAATGCCTACGCACGCGTCCCGTCGCGTACGCGTCACTGACCTAAGCGGTGGAGACACGATACACGAATGATAAGGATCCCGACCTAATGTGGCCATAATCTCTATCGTCTCTACAACCCGAGTTAAATAACATTATAGCATTGCTGGGTGCTCCCTAATAGGCTGGAACCTCCTATGGGTAATACAAAGTTGTGCTAAGGGCTCAAATGAATCAGGCTTATTGAGGTAGCTCTTTTATGTCCAAACCAGAACTGTCAACTAAGGTTTTGTAAGGTTTTATCCGTAAACCCTAACTAATGGCCCCAACCAAACGTACCTAATCCTAAGTAATCGGCCTATAGTATTATGAACCATGAAACTGTGGATTTTACAACCAAACAATTAAGTTGACCTTCCAAAAAAATGACATCATACAAAACACCGGTAGTTTGGTCGCTGATGACGATTGGTATCACTAAAAGAACATCCTTGGCAGCCAAATGTGATGAAGATAGATAAGATAAGTACCGACCTGATAGCAGAGGAGAGATGCGGCGGATGATGCTGCTGCGCCGGGGAGCGCATGTTAGAGATGCGCTCGAGCAAGTCGTCCTTGAATGATCGCGCGCGCCGCGCCAGCTTGTTGGCGCCGCGCAACGACCCGCGGTGCCCCGAGCCCGCCTCGCCGCAAGCCTCGTTCTCTGCAATCACATACCAATTTATACTATGCGACTACACAACAATATTAATAGGAAAACAATACACGTCCTACAAAGGACTTCTAAGTTATGGAGTTAATGACCTAGTGATATTTTGAATAGATCATGTAAAAGTCATAGGGTCACCGGTAATGTGGAGGGAAGGGAATATTTGAAAAAAGAAATTACGCGCGGGTGAAACCGCGGGCGGAAGGCTAGTTCAATACATATAAACGGCAACATAGCCAAGAAATTATACTCGTATTTTGTCTAAAGGTCAAATATATATCGCATATTATCGAGTGCAGTATTCGCCGGAAGTCATAAAACCAGAATATGTATGCTAATATCAATATGCAACTAAGGTCAGTTTCCGCATAATTTATAATAATAAACTAGGAACCCAGTGAGATTTCAAAAAATTATGAATACTTAGGACAAATAACTTAATATTTTGATAAAATGTGTAGGCATAAAGCTACTCGTAATACGGAAGTGGTCTTTGTTTCGGTGGTACGTTTATTTCTGATTCCAAAACCATAATTTAAGTGGTCTTCACAAAGAAGGATATTTTATGTAGTTCTGAAGAAAATAATAATTCCATAACCATATTTATTGTTTTATCATTAAAGTTCACTTGTGACAATGACAAGTCTGGATTTCTATGACGTATAACAGTATCACGTCATTCATGCGCGTTAGAACTTTATTTTATTAACTTTAAGAAGAGAAAACTTAAAATACATTTATTACCAACCAACACACTCATATATTACATTTTGCTCAATTTTGCTTTTGCGAAAGACTTACGAAAATAAAGCAATGGAATCAAAGATACTTCAACACTACAAAATGTACCGACATGGTTGTGTTATAATTATGAGTAAGCAATTTAATATGGTATGCAGACACTTGAACAAGGTCAGCATCTTCATTGATTTTGTAATTCTCGTAAAACAACTCCAAGGTTTTAATAACTTATCAATTTGGTCAGACACATCTAGGAAATCACACATTCTAAATCAACATACGAAATACCTATTGCGAAATATTATAATAATGATTACATTAAATATCACATATTTCACTGAAATATATTATTATGCGATACTTGCAACATAGTAATCAGTCTTAGTGTGTGTATATTAAAGTGCTATAAATAACAGAGCAGTTAACTCTATATTTGATCATTTAACATTGAATACAAGCATATCCTTTTAAGGAAATTGGTTAACCAACAGACTGTCACATACATAATGAGGCTGTCTGAGATATATTCCATCATACATAATACAATTATTACTTTTGAAGGGAAAATATTTGTAATAAACCCATTACCGATATTGGGTTCTTTGTTTGAGGGAGTAGAGGAAAAACAGCTTTGTCTAAGGACATCTCATTATATAAATATTCGTATTGCCATGAATCTAATTAAATAAATCTGTTGATTTTTTAAAAAAGAATCCTAATAGGTATCAATCAAAGGTGTTAACGTAAAACATTAATACAAACTAATTTATTATATTTGTCTTGTACAACTATCTAAATATATGAGTTTTCACATTCATAAAGCAAAACTGCTACTGCATTAATACTTAAATATCATAAACATTACGAAAAGTAATCCTGACATTAAATATTGTCAATTAGCGCGTTAATTATTAACGTAATTGCAACTTGTACTTATTTAACAGTCAGTACCTACTGAATTAGGTTTTGCATTGTTGAAGCCATTTAAGCCAATTTAATAAATGAATAAATATATTGGACAATCAACCAATTGGATAGAAGTGATTTGTACCTGAGGGTGGTGACGTAAACCAGCGATTTAGTCACGACAAATTGACCCTTTTTTGTTATTGTTAAATAAGTATCTTCGAGCACTAAATCACAGAACTCAATAATAGTCAATGGACTAGTAATATTCACTAGAACTGTTTAATAGTTAGTAAACACAACTTTATCACTGGATGATGCGAGTTTATAAATAAATATCGAGGCGACAACAGGACGCGCCCAAAGCCGCGGTTTGCGTCGACTGAATGTAACGCGATGGGCTCGCTGGTTCACTCGCTCAAGTCCGAGTGCGTCATACACATCATAAACACACTCCCGATATTAAAAACCTACATAACATGCAGCTTCTGTTGCGCACGCTTGTCCTATCGTCTCCGTTCGGCCCTTCGTACGCACGCACGAGACACGCACTCAATAACAGGACATCGAAAAGGAAATACGATAACAACTTCACTGTCTTCTATAGGATTTTATACAAATCTGTTAATTTATAAAAATCTATCTATAGCAGACATTGAAACGAAACGATGTTTTTGAGTAAAATATTGGCCAAATAGGTTTGAACTACACAATTGTTCCTGTGGTGGTATTTATGTATTAACTTCTCCAATTAACTAAATGTTAGGCAAACAATTATTAAAATACCACTCTCACATAATTTAAATTTCATTTTATTAAAATGTTATTTCACCATATCAAATGCGCGATACGATTACCTAATGATTATACTCGTAATCAATATGTAGATGTTCAGACTAATTTTGTAGAACCACTAGCTTGCAACTTCCACATTTCATCAAAAACGAAAGTAAACAATTATTTAGAAACTCGAATAAATATCGATATTTAATGATAAACGCGTGTTCTCCGACACAGTCCAGACAGTTTAATCAAGCTCATGAATTATTTAAACAGAAGATTGATAAGAGGTGTTAATTACGACAATCTGCAGTGAAAAGTTGCACCAATCAATTCTTACTAGTCGAAGTAGTAAAATTCTGAAGGTATTATTCAATGCAGTTTTTGTCTATACGGCCTTAACATTATCGCAACAATGGAAATGTGGAGACAATGGTGTGGTTTCCCGCGTCTCTTACGCCTTGTTATACAAGATCAAGCATTTCATTAGATGCACTAGCTCTTTACAAAGCGCAACGACACGAACGAGGAAGAAAAACTGAAAGCTCTCCAGCCTACATTCTCTTCCGTTTCGCTTTGTGGAAATAGAGCACCTGGTATTTTGTTACGTGAGACTTTCAATTTTGCAACACGGCAATGAAACCAGCTATCACGTTACGCATGTACCTTGTCAATCATACTTATTGCGTTTATTTGGATATGGTCTGATGATAAACATAATATGCTAATGTTGCCGCCAAAATAGATAACATCTAGGTATGTCATTACGTTGTAAATTATTAAATAACTCCTAAGCATTAAATTTGTACCCAGAAATAGCTTAGAAAGTTTTCTGAATAAATAAAAGAATTCATTGGACAGTCA
The DNA here is from genome assembly GCA_949319885.1 of Mecyna flavalis. Lineage (NCBI taxonomy): Eukaryota > Metazoa > Arthropoda > Insecta > Lepidoptera > Crambidae > Mecyna > Mecyna flavalis. Next base: position 9,608,889 of record OX439427.1, on the reverse strand, counting down.
CTAGACGACAGATCTCCGACTAATGTTTTAATTTAACTGCTTTATAATTAAAATTATCCATACCAATATTAAAATTGAGAAAATAACTTTGTTATGCTATTAAAGACATAATATTATGCAGATACGCCCGAGTATAATTTATTTTGCTAACCCCCATCTCCATCCAGCCTTTTAAGGATAATATGTAGCAACGTAATTATATTTCTATTCGTTAGAGGTTGTCGATTGATTATAAAACATTAGAAACTTATATTATATTAGAAACTGGCAGTTTATAAAAGCATTCAAAACTTAGAACGGCATTACAAGTATTTGTAAAAAGGTAAATCCGAAACATAATTTGCTAAATATTCGTGCTTGCTTGACCAACTTTTGGCCAACTTATATACCATTTCAAAAACGCCTATTAGTTCAACGAACCTTTTTTAAATTAATTTTAACAACGGGCCCGCCCACTTTCTTGCCATTTTTTGCAAAACCATGAATATTTTAGGCAATACAAGTAACTAATGAAAACCCCATTTGAGTATAACAACGACAAAAGTTTTTCGTAACATTAAAAATACCGGAAAACGTTGTTTGTGTTACCAGACCAAATTAAATATTTTTACTTAATTATCCCTTTTTTTATTCTTAACCCTTTCCCCGCCACGCTTTTTTCCGAAAATGGTGCCCCACACGCCACGACCATTAAAAAAAAATCCAAAAAATTATTAGGTTATACTCAACTCATTCAGGCAAGTAAAAATACAACGTTTCTTGATCATGTTTTTTTGTCTGATATATCAGACATTGGCGTGGTGGGCACGAAAATGGTTTGTCTGATATATCAGACATTGGCGTGGAAAAGGTTAAATTGTATACGCTTATTCATACTAGGCTCATTGTGTATTGAATTCGCAAACTAAAACTACCTACTTATTAACACATCTACACCTTGACAAACACACATAAAAATAAATCTTCACTTACTTATTTTGTACTTTACTTGGATTATTCTGCTCTCACCTATAACTTACGAGTATTATGATAAACCGCTAGTAACGTTATGATTTTACATTATGCCCAAAGATTTCTTAAGCATTTTAATTAATGTATTTGATTTTTCCTTTACATCAAAATGTTATAATTATGGTAAAAGTTGTTAAAAACAATTATCAAGGAATACAGGGTGGCCCTGAAAATCGTGGATCAAACGAAACAGGGAGATAAAGGGGGTTATTACCGACATAAACCCCTCAACAGTATGACCTCACATCGACTCTACAAAAAATTAAAGCTATTTTTTGTTTTGAAAAAAATAATGCCTTATTTTGTAATCAAATGGCAAAATAATGAAAACAGATTGTTTTTTCTTTCTTTTTTTTATGTTCATTTATTGTCAAAGAAAGCATCTTTACATAAAAAGTATCTTTACCACTGTGGGGACACAAATTCGTGAGTAATGGCAACTTTCTTAAAAGAAATTAAGTTTTACGAAAAATCAATTCCAACTTCAAAACAGTACTGTGAAAAAAAAATGTATGACCGACAAGTGACCCTGTATCAAAAAAATTTGCCTGTTTTATCACCATTTAAATGAGGTATAACACTTGGCTATTTTGTAGTTAACTTAAAGCTTAGGTCAAAGTTTGGCAAGAAATCACACAGAGTCCGCATGGCAAGCTTAGGTCACAGTTTGGCAAGACTCACAGTCCGTATGGCAAGCTTAGATCACAGTTAGACAAGAAATCCGAGTCCGTTCAGGAGACGTTGAAGAGCAAACCGGCAGAACACGTGCGTAATAACAAGCGGTAGCGAGTCACAGATTCGCCGCCGCGGCGGGAGCGGTGGGCCAAAACGTACGCGCAAGCGGTACCTAAGTACCTGAGCCAAAAAACAATAGATCGTATGTACGACCCGAGTCGGGTACGTACCCGACCCGAGTGTGAAAAGGACAAAAGATACCGGGTATTTATTCCAATGTTAAAGCTCTAGGATTGTTAAGAGTGAAATAATCAACGCGAATAACGATTTTTATTGATCGCTCAATTTATTGAAAGTTAGACTTGGCGCCAATAAACAAGTTTTGTAAAATAAGTTAACTACAAAATAGCCAAGTGTTATACCTCATTTAAATGGTGATAAAACAGGCAAATTTTTTTGATACAGGGTCACTTGTCGGTCATACATTTTTTTTTCACAGTACTGTTTTGAAGTTGGAATTGATTTTTCGTAAAACTTAATTTCTTTTAAGAAAGTTGCCATTACTCACGAATTTGTGTCCCCACAGTGGTAAAGATACTTTTTATGTAAAGATGCTTTCTTTGACAATAAATGAACACAAAAAAAAAAAGAAAAAACAATCTGTTTTCATTATTTTGCCATTTGATTACAAAATAAGGCATTATTTTTTTCAAAACAAAAAATAGCTTTAATTTTTTGTAGAGTCGATGTGAGGTCATACTGTTGAGGGGTTTATGTCGGTAATAACCCCCTTTATCTCCCTGTTTCGTTTGATCCACGATTTTCAGGGCCACCCTGTATAAGCAAACACCACCAATAAATAATGCAACTATTATACTAGTGGTTACACGTATCTCTCCATTATACAATTCGATACGGTAACTGAACATGTCTGTAGCGGTCATCTACAATTTTCATAGGCTTCTGTACCTTAACTTAGATATTTTTTCTAATTATGGCTTTCTGGCTTGCGCCAGTGGCATGTGTTATTCTGTTAATTTATGTAAAGTTTCATATAAAATCTACATATTCGGTATTTTTTGGCTTTTTGCGTTTAAGTGATACGACTATCATCTAAAACATCCTTGTTTTCTATGGCACTCCATTAGAAGTGTATAATTTTTGACCAGAGGTCTATAAATAAATACTTAAATAATATTGTCTTTTATCAAATTGTAGGCACAGCCTGGTTTCAAACTTATGTGTAAATATTTATCGTTACCCGTGCCGTGACCGTTACAAAGAACCGCGTATTATAGGAATAGGAGTAAACTTAGTTATTATTCTTAGAAGTAAACCAATTTAAAAAAAAAACCGGCCAAGTGCGAGTCGGACTCGCCCATGAAGGGTTCCGTAGCAGCAAGTATCATCATAATATAAAAGTTCTTGTAGTTCTTTGTAAGTTTGATCGACGTTTTTATATTTGAGTTGATTGAATGAGAGGAAAATTGCGGTTTACGATTTATGACGTTTTAAAAAAAAACTAATTACTTGATCTCGTTCAAACCAATTTTCAATGGAAGTTTGCATGGTAATGTACATCATATATATTTTTTAGTTTTATCGTTCTCTTATTTTAGAAGTTAGAGGGGGGGTGACCAACATTTTACCACTTTGGAAGTGTCTCTCGCGCAAACTATTCCGTTTAGAAAAAAATGATATAAGAAACCTTATTATCATTTTTAAAGACCTATCTATAGATACCCCACACGTAAGGGTTTGAAGAAAAAATTTTTTTTGAGTTTCAGTTCTAAGTATGGGAAGCCCCAAAAATTTATAAACTAATTACTTGATCTCGTTCAAACCAATTTTCAATGGAAGTTTGCATAATAATGTACATCATATATTTTTTTTAGATTTATCGTTCTCTTATTTTAGAAGTTACAGGGGGGGGGGGACCAACATTTTACCACTTTGGAAGTGTCTCTCGCGCAAACTATTCAGTTTAGAAAAAAATGATATAAGAAACCTTATTATCATTTTAAAAGACCTATCCATAGACACCCCACACGTAAGGATTGGATGAAAAATTTTTTTTTGAGTTTCAGTTCTAAGTATGGAGAGCCCCCAAAATTTATTATTATTTTTCTATTTTTGTATGAAAATCTTAATGCGGTTCACAGAATACATCTACTTACTAATTTTCAACAGTATAGCTCTTATAGTTTCGGTAAAAAGTGGCTGTGACATACGGACGGACAGACAGACAGACAGACAGACAGACATGACGAATCCATAAGGGTTCCGTTTTTTGCCATTTGGCTACGGAACCCTAAAAAAAGGTTAAATTCGAAGGACCACTTAAAACCTAAAAGAATTATGACCTCTATCACAGGATGGAATGGTTATAAACAACTCTTACATAAATAATTACATGACTGGGACTCGTTTTTAAGTAGGTACATACTTTTATTTCAGCCATAAATTAAAAAAAATGCATCATCAGCGCAGATAGAAAGTGATATGTGACATACCATGTACATTATTTGGTGCCGAGATCTTTTCGCCAATGATCTGTCGATAGACACCGACACCAGGCGCAAGCGAACTTCTCGAAACTCGCCGTTGAGGAGTAGGTCTGCAGCGTGCATCCACTATCGAATACGAATTTTTCACACCACCACTACGTGATGCTGCCAACAAGTCTTCAGAAGGCGAAATATAATGTTTCATTTTTCCATCATCCAACAAATTTTGAAGACTTATTCCACTTCTAATTTTTTCTCTGACCATATCATTTCTTCTTGGAGGTTTTATTGTCAAATTGTCAAAACTTTTACAAGGCGATAACGGGTACACATTATTATTTCTAAAATCATAGTATTTACTAGGATCGAAAACACTTATTCGCGGACAATGGTCGACTATTATGTCCGGCGTTTTGTATCTCGGATGAAGAGGTTGTGTTGTACAAGATTCAGGTTTACGGGTGTTGCGATGTTTTATATTCTTAATGTTCCGTTTAATCACGTGTGTGCCTCTCTCTTCGAGGGTATGAAATACATCGTGACTTTCAAGAAAATTCAAAGGGTTCAACCCATTTTTATAGACACGGTAGCTTCTCTTGTTTCTGCGTTGGTTTTGGTTATCATCGTAGATAAAGCTTTCGTCGTAATGAGGCATTATGTTCACTTCTAAATTGTTTGAGGAGACATTTTCGACAATACTTTACAACCGAAGCACTGATAAAATTGTGTTTAACGTATTATACGTTGGTGCATGCAAGTCAGACTCCGAAATAGCAAGTACGTATGTACAATTAGGTCATTATTTATTTACAGTGAGCGTCGTCGTAGCGCTCGTCATATGCGCATCACGCGCTCCTCGCTCCTGCTCCGCACAGATTGCTTTTCAGTCCGACCCGTCAACCTTGACACTCCAAATTGGGCCCCACATAATGCGAAATGTCGCACAAATCAATACAGTTTATAATCCATCTCGTTACTTAATTGATATGTAATATTTGACTAGCAGCGAAGAGTCGCGAATGCTTACTTCAAAACCATTACGAAACACCGATAAATATTTACACCAGTCAAACTTGGAAATTGAGGAGTGGAATATACGACTTTCTCTGTGTGAGTATACAACACTTGATTTTGGACACTTCTTATTTTCACTTAACACCACAACACTACTAGCCGCTGTGACACAATTTCTATTCAATCAAGCAAACTGAATTTTAACGTAAAACACGTAGTATATGATTACCGAAAAATTCAGTAAACAGTGGTTTGTACCAAAAATGCCTTGGGAAACAACACTGAACGACGACAAGGTAGAACTAAAAATAACCGTGAGTTTTTCACAGCACGATCTCGATATTCATCAGAGCAACGAGTTAGCGAGCCCATGCGCAGTAGAGCATAAGATTGACACAGGGTGGGTATCGGCAAACGGGCGATAGGCGCGATGGACCGTGCGTCTCGCGCGGAGCACAACGGTGCGGCCGAGGGCGTCGGCGCGGCAGCACTGCGGCAGGTTGCGGCCGCTGCTGCTGGCGCACCGGCGAGAGTGAAAGTGTTGGCTCCGCCGAGCATCTCCGGCGGCTGCGCCCGCGCACACCTGTCCTGACAAATGACCGATTCTACGCTAATATGTGATCGTTGCTTAACAGCGTAATCTCTTCCTACACGGTAATGTAAATGTGTTTTGAAGCCTCATAGGGCATTTGTAAGCTGTGATGAAATTACTAATACCATGTGCCCATGCCATGTGCCATACTCGACCAGGTGTGCAACATTACGTGACTTTATACAATAACAAACTACCAAACAAATACACATTCATTAGCACTTAATTATCAAGAAACCTGATAGGTGAACCTCAATTATTATAATCGGTTTATTATTAAACCAGCTAAAATAATTATTATTTTCTAAGGAATAATTTTTATTTAAACTTTTTATAACCTAATTTAAAACCGCAGATGAACCTAATCGCATATTTTCAAAATGTATTAGAATATTTTGTAACTCTACAGGTGTAGCAACAGATAATTTAATTTAATTTTAACACTATTAATTTACATGAAAATTGAAATAGCAGGGCCCTCAGATGTCTATCTAGGTGACATTGCTAACCTAGTACGTGCATTAACATATTCGTATGGACTATGTAGGCAATAGCACAGTAAGAAGTGTGCTAAAGATCTGTGTCACTTGACCATTAGCAGTTTGCGCCAGGGCTACATGCAATCGCAGCTGTGAACCGTCTATAACTGCTGTAGATCACGCAACTTGACAATCGTCACGGTTAATTGACATCTAAATTAAAATGTTTTTAAATTAATACATCTTGGAATCATTGGATTCTATCACATTTCAGTTTCAATTTAAGTACATTAACACATAAGTATTATTCAATTTGTGACACAGATTGTCGAACGGTATATTGTCGGTAAAAACATCAAGACAAATAAAAAATGCTCAAGTCACGAGACGTCCGGATACACGATTCTGATGATGACTAGACATTTATTTATATGCGGAGTTAAAAGTAATCCTCAAATAATATTAATCATAATTAGAAAGAGTTGTGTGGTACGATTTTCTTTTTATTTTTAACTTTATCACACAATTTATCGCATGAAGTTAGAGGTGGAGATGTAAAAGTCATACACACCTCTTAAATTTTATAATAAAAAAACTTGCCTATTCAATGTAATACTAAATTGAATACTCAATTTTTTATTATGAATTGATGTAATTAATATTTCACTAAAAAAATTTTAGGTGCCTATATACTTCTATAAATCTATACTGATTTTAGTAATTGATTACTAAGACCTCATAGGACATAATATCCGTACCGCGCGTGAATACGTTGATAACTCGAAATGTCGTTTTTTTTTTTTTTTAGCTTAAACGCTTCTGTGACCTTATACCCTACCGGTATTAAAAACTCAACTCGAAATACTCAAACAAAATCAAATTATTGCTTTCGTACATAAGTGGGTATCTACAATTTTGGCCATAAATATTTGATAAAACGACATGTCAAATTAATAATACTTAACTGACAGCGTTTATATTATTGCATTTCGATTTATCAACATAAGTCAGAACATGCATTAGTTAATATATCAACATATACGTTTGTGGATTTGCGAGTGTAATATGACAAAATCAGTTATCAAGTTATGAACGTCTTTGAGTACGAATCACACACATATTATATCGAGTTATCTAGTTAAGCACGCTATCAAAAGTTGATATATTAAGGAATATTTCGAATTGTCTAGTTTTATTTTATAATAAAATCACACGAGTCATAACAAGTTCTTTATAATGGACAGCATTATTGTTTATATAATAACCAATCGTGAATTGTTACGTTTATTATCTTTGAAAATACTTTCAAATATGCATATAATTTAACTTTTATAAAAATAAAATCATTTCATCGTTTTAAGAATTTGATTTGATTTCATCATTTTGGTAATTTTAACTCAATTGTAAACATGTAGGGCAGGTTTATACTTGAATGGCTTTCATATTACAAGTCACTGCAGATCTGTAGGTACATGCTCAAAATCGGTTCGTTCATTCAAAAGATCGTGTCGGAACTTGTCTGTATTGAGTATTTCGTTGTCGAAGGTTTTATTGTAAGAACGTTACTTAAGTGTTTTGTATTACAACAACTATTTTTATGAAGAGAAACCCTTTATTCCCATTTGCCCCCACAAAGATTGCCGCCGGAGGCAATGGGGAATAAAAATTCCCAGTTGCCTCCGGAGGCAACCGGGAAGTTATTGCCCCCACTTTAGCTGCGCTGTACATTGCTGCTGTCTCTCCCTCGTAAATAATGAAAGCATGAAATAACTTATTCAAAACCTACCCTTTAGAGATGATATCATTTAGGCTATAGAAATTTTCTAATATTGTAGTTGGTTATCAAAGTAACAGGTACGTAAGTAAATTTTAAGCGAAAGAATAAAAATACAAGAATCATTTATATCATAGTTTATTTTTATTGCTTATGATTAAACATGTTTATATAAAAAAAGAAACTGGTCATTTTGTATCAACTTTTTAAATACCTACATCAATTGATACATAGGTTTCCCTTTGATTTTCTGAGAACAATTCTTCTTAGTGCTAATTGTACTAAGAAAGTTCTAGTATACCTTTAAATTTATAAATATAATCAGAGTCTCATTTAGTTACGTACAATCATTGATTAATCGGCCAACTTAATTAAGTTGTTTCCGTAGAACTAATCTTTATTAATCTTTTGAACTTGAATCTTAAGTTCAGTATGGTTCAGTACAGATTATCTACTCAACGTGTAAGAAAATAAATAGCGTTCTTTGACACAATGTAAAGTCCAATTTCGCATGAATATATAGATGCATCACGCATTCAGTTTTCGTTCACACAAGAACGAATGATAAAATAATTATGGATGAAATAAGGTGGTTGATTTTTATTTATTTTAAATATATTTATATAAATACTATGAAGTTAAAATCCTAAAACCCTATTTTATTATGTCAAATGTTGATTATCTGTGATTTAAACTTATTGAAAATTTTAAGTCTTTTAGAATAGTTTATTATAAACAAGAGAGCCTGATTTATGCGTGAGTAAAAAGTTTCTTATAATATTATAAGATTTTCATATTATAAGTATTTTCTTCTATAATACATCTTTCTTAGTACAATTAGCACGAAATATACTCATAAAAGGAAATCATAGAAAAAACTATGCAATAATTTAAGTCTAAATGATATCATCTCTAAGGTACAGGTTTTGAATAAGTTATTTCAACATGCTTTCATTCTTTACGAGGAAGACAGCAGCATTGTACAGCGAAGCTAAAGTGGGGGCAATAACTTCCCGGTCGCCTCCAGAGGCAACTGGGAATTTTCATTCCCCATTGCCTCGGGTGGCAATCTTTGTGGGGGCAAATGGGAATAAAGGCTCTAAAAGATCCAGCATTTCATTAATTTTATAAAAATATAAAAACAGACAATGACGAAGAAGAAAATACAGAAGACTATGAAATTTTGAAATGTCTATTTTTTTTCTTGTTATTTGGTACAATTTCATAAATTCAAAAAGAATATAGGATTTTTATTGGTTTCTGCAATTAAACTTTGTTATTACTTCATTTGGTTTTTGTTTTAATTCAATAATTACAGTTTGAATTTATATCTTTCTTCAGTGAATAAGTTGATAAGTCGTCGGTGAACAACTGGATAAGTCTGTTTTTAAGCGCATTAACAAATATTACATTTATTTTGTAACGTAGACTTAAAACAGGTCCTAAAATAACCTTAATTCAACAGTTAAAAAAGTAATCATCATTAATTTCGATTTACCAGTAGATCGTAAACTTTAAATTGGCTGCCCTGAAAAGTACGCAAAAATGACATATCAACTTATTCACGCGCGGTACGGATATTATGGCTATTCATTTTGTATTTATCACAATATGGCGGTAAAAGATACATTTTACATTGATAATTAAGCTTAAAGCATACTGTTGACTACAGAGCGTGCAAGTCATTTTCTGAACTAGCCCCCGCTTGCAATACCTAGATTAACGGGATCATCTTTTGCCGAACAGTGTGCTTGCCAGATCATTACACCCAAAGCACCAAAGACAAAAATAAATAAATGAATAAACAGACATGTGTTGGCATTTTAGTTTCAACAACTGCTTTATTACATAGAATAAAAGACATGTTCAAAAGAGGAGCCACTATTTCGAAAACGTCTAAACAAAACGACGTTTGTTAAAAATTCGTTCCATCCAAACTAGAAGAATTACGAAAATAAGATTCACCACAATGTACAGAGTTTGCTCAACATTGCGGTGACAGAAGACTCGTCACGACTCCGTACAACAAGAAACGGTAATGATAAAACGAATTGCGTTGCACTTTCAGAGCAAAGTCGTGAGCGAACGAGGACATGAAAAAGAACATCATGTTGGAGACTCCGTATTTTATGAAGAAGGGGAATACATTGTAATAATAGGCACTGAATTTGTTGTTAATACTTAATGCCTGTTATATTAATTGAAACACAAGACACCGAACAACGCAAAACATATCCATGACATTCATAAGCCAAACATTGCCTTCTATAAAATCTTCATATCAAATACAGCGGAAATAATGTGCGATGACGAAATCTGATAATATCACAACAATTCCCAAGCTCATTTCATCCACGACCGCAAGAAAGACAACAGTCAATCGTATCAATAACAGGAAGGCTAAACTCGTGTGAAGCTCTATTGAAGACTCTCGAGAAGCTATTAAATACAATATCGCATTTGCTGAAGGTCAAAATCCTTTCAACAGCAATTTGTCAATTCTCATAATTGACCATAATCGGCGTGCATTAAAGTAATCCATACATGTTCTCACGTTTGCTGTTCAATGCGGCACAGTACAAAGGTTCTGCAACGATATTCCTAACGTGTATATTAGTATAACAGCTAATATGGAATGGAATATCACGAAATATAATAACAGTGAGATTGCAATTCACATCAAATAAAAAATAAGATAGTTATTGGGTTAATGTCTAAGATTTATACATAAGTAGTTAAGGAAAGCCTTATTTAGCTCATGCAATTTTATTATACAATATTAGGCAGTGGTCTTGTTTCGACCTCATTATGTTAATGCTGTTTAGTTAGGTATAAAACACCACTTACAGATTATACATAATACGTATAAAGAATTTTGAATGCGTGTTAGGAATATAGTAAAATTGTAAGAAAAACTGTTTTACCTATCCGTAAAAGGTTTTGAAATATTTTGAAAAAAAATGTTTTACATTGGCTTACAAGAGCTACTATCAATAAATAATCATTCTTAAAATCATGACCTTCATTAGTTCGAGTACAAGGTTGTTTAAATTCTAATTATTTAGATTCGACCTTTTGCCAGCTGCCACACTGCCGGAACGCAACCATGTGTATGTCATAATATAATCTACAAAAACAGGTTCACGCTACGTAATTATGACATACACGTCAAAGGATGGGGTATCGTTTCCTTTCACTTTCGTCGGAAAAACGAAACAATTAAGCACCGTCTGATGCTCCTTCCGACCATTCAAGGTAATCTACCAGCGTGCCACTTCAGAACGATATGACGAGCAATCAACTATCTAGATTTGCTGAGGAGAATTGAATTGGCGCATTCAAACGGACATTTGCATGGAAGGCGTTATGTAAATAGCTTGGGGTAATCGAGGCAACAAGTGGTAAGTGCAAATGGGTTCCTCATAACGGGGTTCTTCGTTCAGAAGATGAACATTATGACAATGAAGGTAAAACATTGTACTGCAGTATCAAGCAAAAACCTAGTACCGCAGGTATAATGCATACTTCACTGGTAAATGATTTTATTATCACCAGTCAGTACCCTTATACATATAATAGGAACAGGAGTTTGAAAACACATAAAAAAGAACAAAGTTGGATATTATCTCTCAGCCAATGTTGTAATTTATTTATTGCATGAAAGGTTAATCTCAAAACAATTGCATAAGTCATTTATCCGGACATAAGCGGATACGCAATCATAGATGATGGATAAGTAAAGGCCATTAAAATAATAGTTTCAAACTGCTTTAAAATAATCTATTTCGTAATCTCGAATCGTTTTGAAGGCATTTTTATGTCAGATGGAAAGGATAACGCTTTACAAAATTGAAAACATGTTAAAACTTTAAGCACAGTTTCTTATGAAAGAAATATAAGTATACATTTGGAATCATTATGGAGGAAATAGATTGCGCAGCACGTCGCAAGACCGCGACTCAGGCGCAGTCCCGTTACATTGCTTCAGATCGGCACCGAGATGTACTGTGCACAAGAAACTAAGGGGCAGTATATTACATTCTATGCTGAGCTGATAGGAATTCAGATAGTTACTTTAACGATACAAACCTCTTTGAGTCCGGGCTTTATATCTATATTTAACGGTTTAATGTGTAATATCGGTACATATTACCTCACATAATATGTGTGGTTTACACTTCTTATAAAGTTTTTCCTAATAATATATTTAGTAATAATGCAGTGTAAATATTAAATTAACTAATTGACCTCATTCGCACGAACTAACTCGAGTCTCATCTTGTCAACAAATACCAGTCCGTTAGCCGGGCTAGCACATTTATTAACCTAAGCGAGTTAACCGCAAACCGAACTGATGGCCGCGATCACGTTCAGGCTACATCCATGAATCCAACACAAGAACCACCCAAGCCACTCTCGTATTCAATGCTAATAACAGGTACATACATTAATTTATAATAAGTCACGAACCTGTTGAAACATCTTCCAAATTAGTCACGAATCTACTGTGACCCCCAAAATTACATAATATTTTCAAGGCTTTTTAATCACTAGAATAGATCAGACATGTTACATTCCAATGAGTGAATTTGAGAGTATTAAATTGAATACAGTAGCAGAAACAGATAACCTGAATGACCTGAATCTGTATAATATGTCACTTGTTAAATTTAATTAAACTCCCATTGAAAAAGATAAACGACCGAATCAAATTAGTAAACAAAACACTAAAAAGTAAAAACTATAGGTCATCAATACTATCTACTATTTCTTCTATACGGTGAATTTAACGATTGGAATAATTAAAAGGTAAAACGTGGAAAACGGGCCTAAATAATGAATGGCATACAAAGCGATTTCGTGTCCCTTCCAGCTCCGACACAGGAATGTCTAATTCAAAATAACCCTATAGAGTTCTGTACCGTTACGGACTCAGCAAAGCGGCATTTACTATATATTTTCTTATAGTAGAAGCTGAAGCTGATCTCAAAGCAGTGTGGAATAACTAATATTACCTTGCACCGGCAGCTATATCGAAGTGAACTTAGGGCATTTCTGTAGTATCAATTAATATCATCATTTTTATAAGACTTGCCTAGTCACCTACTCCCTATCTGTTACATCGCAACAAATCACGAACCTGATGATGATATTAGCTTTCTGTGGTGTTTATCTAAGAAAGATGACAAGGTTCTTTGATGGCCAAAGCAATGGATGACACAAAAGTAATAGGTACTAAGTATTCCTATTTATTTTATTGCCATTTTACCACAGCGTACTCGTCGCTTTTCACTTCACGGACAATTTAAGTGCCTCGGGAAACACGATGAACAGAACTTTCTCAATTGACTAGAAACTCAAACAACATAATACCTAGTCGTGTTGGATAAGTAAGTGGCTGTAATCAACTCAAATGTGTGATTAATAATCTTCTAGGTCCTATTACTAAAACCATTACTTGAGAAAATGTCACTATGATTGCAAAAAACGTATGTGAAATTGTATATTTGTTTTCGAAATGCTACATGGCAGCATGTTGTCACGTAACAACTCGTTTCGTTCGGTTGCTTTACTGCTTGTTTGGCGGCAGCTATGATCAGTATAACATGCAAAATTTCTCTTAGGTAAGCAATTATTTATTAGCTTTACATGGTTGAGTTAGCGTTGCCGCGTTGTCGAAATTGTGGAGGATGATTTCTAAAAACATTTACTTCCTCCGTGCATAATAAATCCGTTGACTCGTTGGTAGATTCATAACCATTTCAATTTATCGAGGCACCTTTGTGCCGGACGAAGCCGAACATCGTCGATAAGCGTTTCAGCTCATGTGGGATGGAACAAGTGTGCGGCCGGATGCTGGCTCACTCATTCTTCCCATAGACGCATTCAAAATGTGGATGTGCTGCCAACTGTACCAGTTGACCGAGATGGTTTATAGATTTAGATACGTAATACGATGAAAACGTTAAAACTTCTGCAGATTCATTATTTACACAAAGTGATCTAATATTATTATAACTACATCTGTACAGGCAAGCATGTGATGAAAAATTAAATTCTCACTGAGTATCTTCATTTAATTAACGTCCATTTCGGAAGCTTTCTACTACCAGAGTGCACCGTGTGCAATAACCATTGGATGGATAGCGTGCTTTACGATATCAACATGCAACACTGAATCGTATTCGTTATCATAAAGTAAAAAGAGCCACAAGGATCCGATTTATATCATTAAACAGTAATAAGTTATACCGTAGATATTTTACAAAAACATTGCACAAAGTCATAGCGGTGAATTGGTTCCGGTCCGCCCGTTAGCAGTATGCATTTACTACACGACGTCAACACGACGTACCATTGATTGACCATTAAACTTACGTCGGTACCTCCATAAGTGGCCCGTAATGTAGTGTTGAATAATAATAATTACTCAAATATTTATCAAAAAAATATATTACAATTTTATATGGTTTTATTGACAAATTAAATTAGGTTTAGAAAAAGATTTTTAAAAAAATAACTAGGCAAAATTATAATAGCATTAAGTTAATACAAGACGTTCCTATAAAGTACGAGTTGCGTTTGAATATCGAAAATTACTCAAATATTTATTACAATTTTATTTGGTTTAATTGACAAATTAAATTAGGTTTTGAAAAATACTTTAAAGGAAATAACTTTAGGATAGTCTATTTAGATTTTATACAATTTTAAAAATAACACTTGTCCTGGTAGGTATCTTCCTGTTATACCAAATTGCTAGATACACACCTTCGCCTTCATATTATTATTAGATAGTATAAGAATATTGTTATATATTAAGTCTGTTGCAATGGGGGGGACAAGTAGGTATACCAAATCAGAACGTAGCGTAACTCCGGCGCTCCCAGATTGGTTTTCGGCCTCTGACTTAAGAATTTTCGTCAAACTTTGGAGATACTAATTTGGTCAGACCAATCGGGGTTTGACCAGTCAAACTTTAATTAGGTATTAAATGTTTACTTCCGTATATTCAAAAGCATTTTAAATTGATAAAATGAAAAAGGCGGCGGTGATGGGTGCGGCAGATAGGAGTTAAAGGCTGGGGTTCCGCAAGGGTCCATATTGTCTCTTACTCTCTTATGTACACTGCAGACATCCCCAAAACAGTTAATTATCGAATGTTATCCTTCACTTTCGCTGATGACACCGCTTGACATTGCAACCTAATCGTCTTATAAACTAAGTTCATAAGAAGATTGTATTTCCTCAAGAGTAATGTTTTTTTTACACTGTGAAAATAGAATTGTCGTCCAATCTAATTAAGCAAAATGATTCTACCTCAACAAGATTCTGAAAGATATTTCCATGTTTGATTTCTGTCAAAATGCAGTATGCACCACCATCAATCATGAAAAACTTATTAGAAAAAAATATGAAAAGTAAATAGGTAAGGTCAGTTAGGGTAAGAGGAACATAGTTTATTTTAAGGCAGATGTTTTGAGCCTTGGGAAGAATAGATAATGTTTTATGAGAATTCTGGGGAATCGTAAAGTTTCCTTAATTTATCAGCTCTCTATGTTTTAAGAACCATAACGTCAATATCAATACTTACGGCAGAATCGTCAAAAAACGTTCAGGTTGTGCTAGTGTTCCCCTTCCCCTTCGTCTGGGGTAAGAGGAACAGTCGTATTATTTCCTAAGAATGTGATGATTATTTAGTTATGCCTACTGCTACTTTATAGACAAAACTAGTTTAGTTGAATTTGATCTTATTGAAAGTGAAAAAAAGCTATAGTTTAAAATAAAATAAAGGAAATGTAAATGTAAATTATGTAAATGTAAGAGAAACATATCGGGTTCGGGTTAGGGGTGAAAAACTAAAAAATACAAATATATTAGAAAAAATTCAATTTGTCCAGGTATCAGGCGGGACTCGAACCCACGTCCCTCGCTGTCCGGGCGAGTGCACTACCAACTATGCTACCGAGACCTTAGTGGACCCGTTGAATTTCTTCTAGTATTGATTTACGCTAAGGCAGCGCCATCTCTTCAACGTTGCAGTAATTACTACTTACAACATCCGAATGGAATACTTTTACAAGTATTTACCAATCTTTGAGAAGAGATTATTTTTACATTATTTTTTATAATTTTTAAAGCATATTGCCTGCTTAATGGCGATATTAATACAAATATATTAGAAAAAAAAAATTCATTTGTCCAGGTATCAGGCGGGACTCGAACCCACGTCCCTCGCTGTCCGGGCGAGTGCACTACCAACTATGCTACCGAGACCTTAGTGGACCCGTTGAATACCGTTGGACCTTAGTGGCCTGATACCTGGACAAATTGAATTTTTTCTAATATTTTGTATTAATATCGCCATTAAGCAGGCAATATGCTTTAAAAATTATAAAAAATAATGTAAAAATAATCTCTTCTCAAAGATTGGTAAATACTTGTAAAAGTATTCCATTCGGATGTTGTAAGTAGTAATTACTGCAACGTTGAAGAGATGGCGCTGCCGTAGCGTAAATCAATACTAGAAGAAATTCAACGGGTCCACTAAGGTCTCGGTAGCATAGTTGAGGAGCATCGGAACAAAAAACGATATATCCAAGTTACCGTATTTTACACAAATTAGAAAAAAGTTAAAGGAATTATCGGTTTTTGATACGACAACTAGAAACTGAACCTCCTTAGATATGTATGTGTCGGGTTTTGATTAGACCACTGTTTTGTGATATTTTTTTAAAGCTGAAAATGTCTGTTTTTGAATAGATTTCTTTCCTGATGTGTATGTATGGGTATGTAATACAACATTTTGCAACGGAAAAAAAATAAAAAAAAATAATGGCATAAATGCGACATATCGGTTTTTGTTCCGACGCTCCTCAGTTGGTAGTGCACTCGCCCGGACAGCGAGGGACGTGGGTTCGAGTCCCGCCTGATACCTGGACAAATTGGATTTTTTCTAATATATTTGTATTAATATCGCCATTAAGCAGGCAATATGCTTTAAAAATTATAAAAAATAAAACTAAAAAAGAAAGTATTGTCCTAGTGCAAATTATAATTTTATTCTTACTCTGAAACTCAAATTATTCTGAAATATCTAAAAAAAATATTAATTAATCAGATAAATAGACTAAACCAATTCAAATCAAAACTGTTTCTCTTACCCTATAGGTACTGTTCCTTTTAGCCTAACAGGGTCTTTGGATGTTAAGATTTTAAAATTTATAAAAGAAGCATTATTCGTAGCTTTTGGTTTAAAATATCATATCATAGCTTACCATTACCTCTCACTATTTTTGCACTGAAATAATCAAAAACACAATAAATTTAACAATGTTGGAGCAAAATAAAGCATGCAGCCAACTCGTGTTTTTAAGACTTTACAACTGTCAAATTAATTTTATTTTTTTCACATCCCTGTTTTATTGACTGGTAGACTATAGATATTATGATGTCGCGTTCCTCTTCCACCGGTGTTCTTCTTACCCTAACTGACCCTATATACCTACTGCTCAAGGGCGTCGCCAGCTTATGGCTAAGGGGGGGGCAAATCCCACCACCACCCATGGCCTTACCAACCTCTCGGTTCGGTCGGGGGGGGGGGGGGGGGGGGGGGGTTGCAATGGTTGCAATACCAATTATTGCACTTGTAAAGAACAATGCCCATTTTTGGCCAACCCGAGGACAGTAAAATAAATAAAATCTGAATTTTGCAATAAATTACTTTTAAATTAATCTGATTTTTGATAGTTACTAGAAGTCCGCCAGATCTTTAATTATTTTTATGATTTAAATAAATTGCGTAATTAATAAATCACTTCCGCCTTACAAAATGTTGTCAATATCTAACATTACAATCGATTTCGTAATCGAGTCAATCCTGATTCGATTGAACTTTTTTTACTCTTTATAATTATTAAGCAACTCTGCAATAATCATTGTTACATTTTATTAATGTAATTACTTATTTATTACAAGAATAACCTTAAAGCTTTTTCTAAAACTGTAATAAAAATAATTCCTTTTAATTATTAATATCGCAATCTATATCGATAATCGGTATTATATTTCATTTATTCAAAATGCAACACTGGCAATTATTTTTGTCATTGACATTATGACAGTCAATCTTCATCATGAAGTGTCATTCAAAAGTTGTCAAAATACGAGGAAATAGTTTTCTCTGTCTACGGTGGTCTATGGAGGAAATCAAAAGCGAATGATGACGATTGACTGACAATATCAGTCACTCAACGAAAAGATTAGTACAGTCAAGAGCTCGTCAGATGTAACACTTTGAACTTTGTACCACTCTTATGTCAGGGGCATAAGTGCTATTATCGAACTGCAAGTTTTAACCGTGATGTGCTGTTGACCGTACATATACGTCATTTTGTGCTGCGAAAATGATAATATTCATTGCACAATTTATTTTAATCATAAAAATTATAAAAGAGCTGGTAGACTTCTAGTAAATACCAAAAATTTTATTAATTAAAAAGTTATTTATTGCAAAATTCAGTTTTTATTTATTTTACTGTCCACAGTTGGCCAAAAGTTGTATGGCTCATGGGCATTGTTCTTTATAGGTACATAGAGCCTTAAGCTAGCCTAACACTTAGTACTATTCTATAAATATTGCAAGACCCTGTTAGGGTAAGTATAGCAAATCACATTAATAACTATCCATCATGCATCATCACTGGACACAATTATGCCTCTCCAAATGCTCGCCACGCTGATCGATCCTCGGCTAGTCACATCCAGATCCTGCCAGCCATCTTGCGCAGATCATCGCTCCACCTGGCCTGAGGGCGTCCTACACTACGCTTACCGAAACGCGGTCTCCACTCTAGAACCCATTTACCCCAACGGTTATCGGTTCTACGGCTGATTGCCCACTGCCACTTCAGCTGGCTGATCCGGCGGGCTATGTCGGTGACTTTGGTTCTCTGCCGAGTTACCTCATTTCGGATGCCATCCCGCAGAAAAACGCCGAGCATGGCTCTTTCCATAGCCCGCTGAGCGGTTTTAAACTTGTGGACTATTCGTGCCGCAAGTGTCCACGTTTCGGCTTCGTATAACATGACGGGTAGGACGCACTGATTGAAGACTTTCATCTTTAGGCATTGTGGGATCGGCGATGAGAAGACTCGACGTAGTTTCCCAAACGCTGCCCATCCCAACTGAATTCTTCTATTCACCTCGTCCTCAAAGTTGTTTCGACCCAACTGCAACGACTGCCCAAGGTACACATATTTTTGAACAACTTCAAGGAATCGTCCTCGGTTCCGGTCGAACATGTTCATTGACATGACCTTCGTTTTGTCCAAGTTCATCCGTAGGCCGATGCGTAAACAAGAATCAGCCTGGTCATTCAGCATCTGTTGTAGGTTCTGCAGCGTCTCCGCCGTTATGACGATGTCATCTGCAAATCGCAAGTGCGAGATGTATTGGCCATTTATGTTGATGCCACGTTCTTTCCAGTTCAGCATCTTAAACATATCCTCCATTGCATTTGTGAACAATTTCGGGGAGATGACGTCCACTTGTCTCATTCCTCGATGCAATGGTATAGGATTTGTCTGCTGTTTTTGTACTTAGACAGACATGGTGACTGCTTTGTATTTGCATCTCATCACTTGGATATATCTTCAGTCTACTTGCCAACGTTGCAGGGACTCCAGAACGGACCAGATTTCTACCGAGTCGAAGGCCTTCTCATAGTCCACAAATGCTGGACACAGGGGCTGATTATACTCTTCGGTCTTCTGTATAATCTGCCGCATAGTGTGGATGTAGTCTATGGTGCCGTATCCGCTCCGAAACCCAGCCTGTTCCGGTGGTTGGAACTCGTCGAATCTTCGCGCAAGACGGTTCGTGATCACTCTTGAGAATAGCTTATAGACGTGGCTTAGAAGGGAAATGGGTCGATAGTTCTTCAGCAGGCTTTTGTCCCTCTTTTTGAAGAACAGGACGACCACACTCTTACTCCACGCTTTTGGAGTTCTCCCTTCAAACAGGACAGCATCAAGTTTTGGAGCTCCCTCGCTTCTTTCGTTACATTGAACGAACACCTTAGATCCCCGATTTTCTCTATAACTCTTTCGAACGAAAGAGTATTACAGCACCGGAGGTCGTAACGCACACGTTTATTTACCTCCCGGTTAAGAGCTCTTTTTCCGGGCGAAGTGGCGGATGCGTCTTCACGTCGTTGCATTGCCTCGGTGCCTCCATTAGCCCTAAAGTCCCTGCGGAATGTTTCGAGTTCCTGCCTTTGCGCCGTATGTTGTAAAATCTCCTACCTTCCTCCCTGAGGATTCGAACCACATTTTAAAGGTTTCGGTCAACGTCAATTGTGGTTTCCAAGGCAGCAAATTGGTTCTCCAGGTTCGACTGGAATGTTTGCGATCCTATCATGGATTGGAGCAGAGTGGCCGGAGTCAAGACTTCATCAAACGGACGCGTTCAAAAGTCGATATTCAGAGTGCCTCGGACAAGTCTGTGATCGCTGCCGGTATTAAACCTGTTGATCACGGAGACATCTCTAAATATTTGCCGCCTGTCCGCCAAGATGAAGTCGATCTCGTTTTCCTTCATAGTGTCGGGGCTCTGCCACGTCCACTTCCTTTAGGGCTGCTTATTGAATCTGATACAGCCGTGATGAAAATGGCGGCGATTTTAAAAACGGATCTCAAAATCTTAATGTTATTTTGATTAATTCAATATTTTCTACAATATTCCTTGTGTTTTCATTTTCGTTTTGTCATGCGATGCGGAATTTATTAATAGGTAAGGAAGTCCATTGCTAGCACTTTGGTCGCTTTGCGGCTAGCTACATTGGATCTCTAGGGGGGGGCAGCTGCCCCCCCCTGCCCCCCCCTGGCGACGCCCTTGCTACTGCTCAGTACCTTAAGTGGGTGATGGACAAAATGGCACAAATCAATCATCTTTAAAACTGTAACCAAACTGTTATGGACTAGTACCATGAAGTTATGGTGTTCAGCAATAAAATTGAATGTGGAGGTTATTATAACGGTTCCAAAAAATAATTGAAATGATAACTGATGGGAATAAGCTCAGTATCATCAATCATACATCTTACAGACAGAGAAATCAATAAGATAAACAGTTTTATTTTTATTTTACACTAGCTGTAAGATCTATTTTAAGTATATTTTAACTAAGACAAAAGAGAAGGATGTTCAACATTATAAACTGATGGAAAATCAAATAATGTCAATTGCTATTTTTAATTTTAAACAAGCTCTTGATCTATTTACATACAAGTACCTTTATTATGAAATCTATTTATTAGATCAGTAACTTCATGATTATTATGGCTGATCATCATGATATTATCCTTTGATTTTGTTTATGACAAGTATAAAAAAGACAATTAAACAAAAAAAAAAACCAAGGATAGTGACTACATTGGAATTGACACATACTATAATGTAGGTAAACTTATTAGTCCCCGTCGGTGCTGCAACTTATTTGCGATGTGATAAAAGTATATACTGCGATTTTTTTATATATATTACTAAATATTTAAACATTTAAATATAAATATTTACAGAAAATGGATGTAATACAAATTTCGATAAGTTTGCCTTTATTATGAGTATAATTGGATCAAGTGTTGTACAACTCAGCTGAAAAATATATGTGTTATTAACCACTCAATCCCGAACCGGCACTCGGGTGCCGCGTAACAATAGATTTTCTATTGTGTCTGGTGACCCGGGGCTCGAAAGATTAAGGGTAAAAGGGTTATGAATTATGATTCATTATAAACAAAAATATATTGATTTTTAGGGTTCCGAATTTTTTGTAACAACAAAGAATGCTATAAACAATCTCTCATTTAAGTATATCTTGATTTATCTTCGTAAAACAATGTACAATTTGTTCAAATAATAATGACTCATGTAAGAAACAGTTCATGTAGGAAACAAAGTTCAAAAACCATAGCAAAACTCACAGACTTGAACTTTCAGGTCCGTGGTAAAACTATGTCAATACAATATCAAACCAATAATTTTAGCTTAGAAATTGATTTTAAAAATATGTAATTTAAAAAATGATAATAAAGTTCATCACAATATCTATCTTTGTATTGTAATAAACTAAAATAATCATATCTACTCAGATTTTATTTCAGAGCTATTCTGTGTAAGCACAGTCATCTGTTAAAACCAAAAATTTGTTTCAATAAAAATAGAGATAACCGTAAACACACAGTCATATTATAGGTAACATAGATATTTTCACTTCGAAAGCAAAATAAAGCAGCTAAATTACAATTTCAAAGAAGAAGAAATGCAGAATGTTACGCATAACTTACCTTGTCCGCATTTCTCAGTCTTGGGAGTAGAAGTCATTGTGTAAGTAAATTTGATCCACTATGGCATATTATCACATGTGACACGATTGTTGCGAAAAATTGAATACAAAATAGAATAATATTCACAAAATATCAATAAACGAAGAGCCAACCGGCAGCCATGTTTAGAAACAATTTGTAATTTCAAAGAAATTTTGAGACAATCAACGCCATCTATACAAAACCTACAAAAACAAAGTATTTTCCACGGAGTTTTTTCCAGTTTTTTCTGTTCCGTGCATAGAATAATATTCTAAGGTGCCGTGGTATTTTCTTACGTATTTAACTTTTAAAAATCTTAAATCTATAAAACCTTATTAATCATAGAAAAAAATTACTTATGTTAAAAAAGTGGAATACGATAACCGTTATGTAATTTGATTCTATAAAATAATACTTATTATTGGTAAAATACTGAAATAGACATACATACATACTATGTGTGTTAAAGCAAAAAGAATATTATTATTATTTTTGTCCCTTCATTAATATCATAAGAATCATTCATGCAAGTTATCTTTTTTAGAATAAAAAATAAAATAAAAATAATATAGTTTCTTTGGCTTCATTTATGGTTACATTAAAAAATCACAACTGTCAAAAATGGCATTTGGCATCTCTGGCAAAATGGAGAATTTTGAATTTTCAATTTTGTCATTCTTGCGTGTGAAGCGAACGTGTAACGTTGACTATTATTGTGAAGTGGCTCTATAAAATGTGTTGTTGGTTCAATTGTGCGTTTAGAAAGTGAAAATTAAATAAAGTGCTTTGCCTATAAGTGTTTTCTAACTAATACGAAAATATAACAACAACGTAATCATGGCGGATCCATTGAGTTTACTTCGTCAATACAATGTAAATAAAAAAGAAATAATAGAACGTGATAATCAAATCATATTTGGAGAATTTTCGTGGCCAAGAAATGTTAAAACGAACTATCTTATGTATGGGTAAGTAAGAACGCGATGAACGTAATTTTGTGACATTTGCTATAGTTTAAGTTTCAGCGAATCTAACAAATTTTGTCGTGTTGTTTTAGTTCGGGTAAAGAAGGCAACGTTAAAGAATATTATACATTGGAATGCCTTCTCTTCATTCTCAAAAACATAACGTTAACACATCCTGTATACGTCAGACAAGCAGCTGTAAGTACAAGTGCTAAATTCATTATAATAATACCTATTTCATTTTCATTACATGGGAATGTTGAGTAGATTTATTGACTCGTGGTATTTTTCTCTAGGCCGCCAACATTCCCGCTGTCTGTCGTCCCGATCGTAAAGAGTTGCTGGCTTATCTTAATGGAGAAACTGCAACCTGTGCCTCTATAGATAAAAGTGCACCTTTGGAGATTCCAACACAGGTATTTGTAAACACATTATATTTTAAACTTATTGGATATTGTAAAAGTGGAAGTGGTTGTATGGGAAGTTAGTATAGTGTCTATATGTAAGTAGCGTTGTTACCGACCTCAAACAGATTAGTATGTACTTACCTAACACGTAAAATACAATTTAATTTAATTAATAGGCTTAGACAATAAGCGCATTTGATGAATGTCTTATTAAAATTATTTTTTGCTTTTCAGTGTTTTAGATAGTTTTGTTTTTGTTTTTTTTTGAAGTCGGTTTAATTTTTTTTTATTACATTAATTTTTGTAATTCCTTTGTTGCATTGGAAGATTATAAAAAAGTGATAAAACTTGCCTAATTGAATTAAACTTCATGTTTTTATTTATTATGTTAATAACCACAATAATAACTGATAATCTAAAGCATGACAGTTAAATTTCACATAGAAATAATAAATCTCCTTGGAAACTAACTTTTACTAGACAGCAGAGAAACATACACCTGAATACTTACTATTGCATATAAATTTAAATGTACATATCGCACCTCCGGTGCAATAACGACACTTATGCATTTTTTGTCAAAATTTATAATGAGAAATTAACGCTAATTTACCTCTTTACCTGGTGCGTCATTGTCACTTTGTGTAGTGCTTAAACTTATGTACTTTAAATGTTACATATTCATTTCTTTAGATGACAAGAACTATATTTCATTATAGGATGTCGAACTTTCAAACACTTCTGCTGAAAAATTACATCATTTGCATAAGTGACGTTATTGCACCGGAGGTGCGATATTATGCAAAGAAGCCATTCCAACCAATATTATGTTAAAACTCGTAAATTTGTACCATGCAGGAAATGAAGCCTTTGGCTTTAATATCATACTTGTGACTTATTATAAGTATAATAATAATATGCACATATCCTACAAGTATTGTATCCATATTTTAGGTGAAACGCACACATGACAATGATGGGATTGAATCTGCCGCTAAAAAGCCTCGTATTGAGGAGACACATGTTCAGAAAGTCAGGGAGCAACTTGCAGCTCGTCTTGATGCACCCAAAGAAGCTTCTGTCACTGTCGACAATATCAAGTAAGATATATTTACTGAACCTTTTAGATTAACTGGATCTTAGCATTTATGCAATATATCTTTAAGTATGAATGGTTCATTAACCACTCAATCCCGAACCGGCACTCGGGTGCCGCGTAACAATAGATTTTCTATTGTGTCTGGTGATCCGGGGCTTGAAAGATTAATATTGTGTTCATGATTACAATATTAATGAAATAATTTATTTCAGAGATTACATTTACAGAAATAAAATATCTTGTATAATGTTAAATTTTTTAAACGTATAATAAACAAATATTGTAAATGGCCTGCCGAGAAGAAATGCTTTATTGACACAATTTTTAAAATAGTGACAGTAAATTTAAAATAGTATTTTATGTATTATTCAACAACAACATATAAAACATTGTGGTAATAATTATATTTCTTTCTTTTATTTTCAAACAGGTCTTTGTCCGAAGCTATGTCTGTGGAAAAAATTGCTGCGATTAAGGCAAAACGTTTGGCGAAGAAGAGGACAACCATTAAAAGTAACGACTATTCCGACACTTTGGGAGTTGTGGGGTCAGATCTCAGAGCCATCCTCGACTATGATGTGGACCTCACTAAAGATATCATTAGCAGGGAACGACAATGGAGAACAAGGACTACCGTATTACAAAGTAATGGGAAGGTAAGATTTCATCTTATTCATAAATTTTATTAAAATTATTTCTTGCCTGTTCTAGCCACTTTGTGTATGTTTGATAAGTTATGTCTTATTAGAATGTTTTGTTTTTTCTAGACCTTTGATAGAAGCATACTGGCTCTTCTTGGTAGTATCAGGGCCCGTGAAGAGGGGCGCCCTGGGGCCCCGAGACCACAGCCTGTTGTCATGCCTCCTCCCACAGCTTTGCCTGCTCAACAGACACAGTACAACAGATACGATCAGGAAAGATTCATCAGACAAAAAGAAGGTTTGTTTTATCCCACTACAAGATTACATAAATCATTTCTATTATAATAGTTACTTACATGATAGGTTATTTACTCAATTTCATTATTCTTATGTTGAAAGAATCAAAAATCAAATTCTTTTATTACTTTTACAAGCTGAAACATATTTGACTTAAGTTCTGTAAATTCAATTAGAAAAAATATCATAATTTATGTAAAGTTCTTTTTCAGAAATTGTAATAATATAATCAACTACAACTTTTTGTATCTGAATAACAAAACCAGTTAACTATTATATTAATTTTTCAAATTAGAATCATGAATAAAATAACATGAATCATTTTCCAAATCCTTGCATTACAGAAACGGAAGGCTTCAAGATCGACACTATGGGTACCTACCACGGTATGACCCTCAAGTCAGTGACGGAGGGACCCAGCGTACCAGTTGCAGCCCGAGCTCCGCAGACTCCGACACACCCTCGGCAGATGTCACGTAAGTTATATTAAACTAACATCTTCATGTACTGGGGTTTCTTACTTGGGTAACTTTAATCACACTTACAAAAAAATCCAGCTTTAAGCTAGTAAAAACTATCCAACTCAAACAACATGTACTTGACATACAAATCATAGATTTACAATTACAATAAGTAGGTAGTGTTTCTGTAATAACGTGAAACTTTCTGGCTACAAAGCTTATTTGAGCGTGAGTAATTGCAAATTACACTAATAAATGACTTCAGAAGCAAAGTTTTATATATTAACATACAAATCATAGATTTACAATTACAATAAGTAGGTAGTGTTTCTGTAATAACGTGAAACTTTCTGGCTACAAAGCTTATTTGAGCGTGAGTAATTGCAAATTACACTAATAAATGACTTCAGAAGCAAAGTTTTATATATTACAAAATAATAATATCTGCAGCTTAAACATTAATTCATATTTATCATTGTTCAGAGAACGGATCAATGCCAGGTGGCACGCCCGGTCGCCGCGAGCTCTTGCCAGTGACCGCAGCGAGGCCCCCGCCGGGCGGCGGCGGCAAGCGACCCTCGCGCACACCCATCATCATCATACCCGCCGCTGCGACTTCACTCATCACAATGTACAATGTCAAGGATATGCTTCAGGATCTCAAGTTAGTATCTAGTGTTTTTTATTTTTTCAACATGCTTCATGCTTAAGTATAACTTAAACTTTATTGGTTTTATGGAATTCTTTTCTTGCACCGATTTTGAAAGGCACAATATTTGTGCATGTCAGCATCGGTAATAGATAAAAATTTAAATTGTATTATAATATTTTAGATGTTTATTAGTTCCCTCTACTAGCATACCTGATTGTGTAAGTGAATTAATTGAAGAAACATGTCTCATAAACCTTATGTGACTTTCGTATACATCCCCTCAAACAAAATTATAATAAATAGGTTGCCTAAACACATATTCTTAACGTTAAACATTTTTCAAATACCTGCTCTATTTTTTAACAGATTCGTACCAGTTGAACAGAAGAAGGCTGAGGGCGCAGTCAGAGAGAATGAAGTTCTATTACAAAGGAGAAAAGGTGCCAATGGCGATCAGGCACCTACCGCTGCGAATTCTACAACGGTAAGAAAAAACGCCCACTGATCTAGAAGTTCTACTATTCTTATGAAGAAAGTGCTAAAAAACTATCACCTACGCAAAGTTCCTGATGTTATGGTCACCAGTTGGGATTCAACTATCAAAATTTAGTCACTGGTTTTCCTTAAGGGAGGGTATTAGTCCAAATTCAACCAAAAGAGGTATTTTTAAACGCTTACGTGTGGGGGTATAAAACATATTTATGAACTATAAAAAATATGGTAGGTAGAGAACAGTCTGTTGCAGTGGAGTATCGGAGCATAATTTGAAAAAACCATCTGGTTTCTTTCAAAAAAAATATTACAAAATGACGAATAAAAAAACTGCGTAAATTCAATTACTCTGAATTTTCAGCGACGACCCCAATTTTTTTTTTACAAAATAAATAGCCAAGTTAATCCTCTAAAGAAGTATCGGATTAGATTTTTTATTTCATAATTATATTATAAGTAATTAAATGAAAACCCGCAAAAAATATAATCTTCGAACTCAAAGCCGCCATTTTCATTATGTGTGTTATGCGATTTTCAACTCAAAACCCAAAGCGGTAGAATAAAAATAGACCGCGGTAACCCGTTTAGTTGTCGAGCAGCGCTCGAGGTGAAAGGTCGGCTCCGGTCGCTCTGTGTCGCATGACAGCTGCTTTTTTGACAAGTTCGCTAGAGATGCGGTGCTGTCGATTCCCGAACGAACACCGATTTTAGATCTAAAAATATTGTTTTTTACCTATGTCAATCAAATTTATGATTCAATAGTTTGTAAAATCAAGGATTAATACCTGCGGCGACATGTGTCACAGTGAAATAATATTTATCTAGAGACGTCGATTTATCTTAAACTAATAGTTAAAAATCGATTCGTAAGTATCGATTTTTTAACGACCAATACTGCAAGATCGAGTAACTACAAGGAAGTATTCTTATTTTCGAATCTGATTCACATTTAGATTTTTTATCCAAGGCGTTATACTTTTAATCAATTTGATTATTATTTTTATTATACGATTTTACGTATGAAGTTATTAACAAAACAATTTTTTTCCAAATTTAACTCGGCTACAATCGATAATAACACTGGTTTACAAAATTCAACGTTTTGTCTGTTGCCGTGGATTTAATGGTTGAAAACATTCACTTAGGTTTAGTTTATGTTAAATCAAGCGTAAAATATTTTTTTGCAGGTCCAGTTTTTTTGTTATTGATTTTTAATATTTCTATGCATATATTAGTCGATAACGTGCGTATTTGACTGTTTTTATCTAAATATTATGTTGTTTCTGAGATACAAGTAACAAATATGATTAACTTTAAACATTCTCAATCTGTTTTGTTACTTTGACGGACAATTTTTTTAAAAGTTGTATTAATATTATGTTTCAAAATACCAATTTTAAATATTTTGGAATGCGCTTGGAAAATAACAAATTTTGGGCATCTGATTGCGTTTGTAAATCGTGGATTAAATATTTAGGGTTAAAGGAAAGTAGAAATAAAGGTTCTTTTATATTTAAAACACCAGATATTTGGAATGAACAAAAAAATCATCTTGACTGCTGTTACCTTGGTAGCGCTACGTTCATGCTACGACTGTGACGGCTTAAATAACTAGAAATCGAGGTAAATGCCAGAACCCAAGTACGACATGGACGTGTAAATGATGACGTGCCCAAAAATATAGCTGGACTCTTAGAACAAAGTCAGTAAAGGACTAAGCACATCCCCCATTGATTCTGATTTCTAAAGTCTGTCAGGTGAGCCAAAATGCTTTACACAAAATAATTTGAATGGTTTTTAAGGACATTTGAATATTTCTAAACAAGCTTCAGAATTATTGGCATCGATTACAAAGAAAAAATTAGTTTTCTCCAAGAACTAGAATAACGTTTTATCGCGCGAGTATAAAATAATTTCGTAGTTATTTTTCGAACCATCTTTACATTTAAAAGACATGGGATGCAAATGAGCCTAGAATTTCAATTCCTCTATGGTCACCTGGACAGAATTCCGAAAAATTGAGGAAATATGAGCGACGAGCAGGGAGAGCATATGCGTCAGGATTTACGTGTCATGAGGAACGTTATCTGGGCTATAAATACGATGTCTGACTATTGCTGGTCTCTGATACGCCTTGTTCAAAGTCTTCACAATTAAAGAAGACATTTAAAGCCAAATTTTTGTTGAACTTAACGAATAACAAAGTTTAGAAAAACATTATTTGGCAGATACACGCTTTTTTCTGCTGGGAACGCATGTAGCTGAATCTCAAAAACTAGACCTGATAAAAAAAAACCACTAATAGTTTTGAATATAGTATAACACCAGTAGTCAACAACAGCTAAAAAAATTCCGGCAACAAATGTACTGTAAACTAGTGTAATTGTAAGCGAAAGATGACCACAATGAACATCTCTAAGTTGGCGGCGCCGGCAATCATGAACGCTTTTTCTCTGCATACATTTTGACAGTAAAAAATTGTGAAACGTTAATCATGTCAATCTGATGGCATTTTGACACAGAATATAGTAATAGTACTAACGTAATTTTGAGATGATTATAGGGTAGGTACTATTAAGAGTTTACTATTCTAAAATACATAGACTTTTTTTTGAAGGGAGTTGTAAAGTATCTGTACATAGAAAGAGAAAATAAGTTTTGGAAATCAAAAATGAAAAAAAAAACCGTTGACTTTTATATGCACAGCATTTTCCCAGAAATAGTAGACCCGAGGAATACACGCGGGATGACCCTCGAGATATTATCATATCATCAATTGATTGACAGCAGGAAACTGCAAAGCAATTTGTTTGACAGTCTATTTTTTATAGGTTTTGGCTTTGTACGGTTTGTACTTTAGCCACTGACGATATTTAAAAGGTCCAGTATTTTCAATAAATGTTTTCTTCTTCTTCTTTGTCGTCACACTCTTGGCAGAGTGATCGTGGTCGTCACATCAGGGGTGGTAGCAACCTTTACAATCCGCCGCCACTCATCTCGTACTGTAGCTCTTCTTGTGCATTCATGGAGTGGACCATTAAGTTGTCACGTTACGGAAGGTAACGGAGCAAATTTCGAAATTAAAGATGATATAATTGAAAGCCAGAAGTTTAATACCAAATGCCACGTCCTAAATCTTGCAGACTAAGATTATAAGACTAAGTAGGGCTAAGATTAATAAATACGAAAGCAATAGGTAGTAATAATGTAGGATCAGGTAGGGCGTAGGCAGGCACGCAGGGACGTCCAGGCAGCAAGAGAAGGGCACGCGCCCCAAGCGGCGCAGGTGACGGCGCAGATGCCGGCGTAGGTAGCGGCGCAGATGTCGGCGTAGGTGGCGGCGCACGGATGGCTCGTAGCTATGCGCCCCGGCGATAAGTAGAGGCGTCGGAGAAGCAGGACGCACCGATGAGCACGTGGTACGCGCCGGCGGCGGAGTCAAGAGGTTCAAGGGGTCTCGCGGTAGCGCCGAAGCCTCGGGAGAAGTTCCTTCTGGGAGAGCAGCCGCACGACGTCCGAGGGGTTTGTGGCGGATAGATGGATCCTGAGGACCGTGCCTCGCGTATGCGGTATTAGACTGTTCCTTCTTCATAAAGCTTCCTAAGAAGACCACCAGATGTTTAGGTGTTCCCATAGCCAGGAGAGTCTACCAAAGTACTGGCCACTTCACTGAGTCGAACGCCTTTGAGAAGTCAACAAAGCAAATATAGGTCGGTTTGTTGAACTCTCTGGCTTTTTCAGTGATCTGGCGCACATTCAGAATCTGCTCACGAGTAACCCTCCCCTTCACAAAACCAGCCTGTTCAGGAGAAATTTCCTTAGATAAGTAAGACTTTAATCTCTCATAAATGTTATAATAGACTGTTTATTGTTACCCTGACTGCTTCGAAGATGACTATTATTAAAACATATTTTAATAATTACTGAAAGATGAAAATAAACAAGGATTTGTTTCATTACCAAAATAACCTCAAAGTACAAAAATACTTATAACTTTTTTTTGCAATCACCGTTTGTTAAAATTCTTTTTGGAAATGTTTATGTAATACAATTGCTAGTGTATAAATAAGCATTTTTTAAATCATAGCCGCCCCAATTTTTATTCAGGTAAAACGTAGTATGGGACTTTGCCATTGTTCTTTAAAAAAGTTCCCACTAACTACATTTTGTATGATGGTGCCACAGAACATATACTAAAGTAAAGAAGCGACACTCAAGCATGGTGTGCTCGTAAAATCGCTCGGGGCTATGTGTGCGTGTCCTAGACGCGGGCGGGGGTGCTCGCGGCGCGCGGTGTGTGCAGCCGGCCGTCCTGGAATGCCTCGGCCAAGGGTTCGTACATATAACATATCTACTTTCGCTCGCCGCTCGTCGGATTGATTGCACGGATTGACTACGCGACGCAAAATCATGCCGGGCGGGCGTTATTGTTGTGTTTATGGCTGTTTGAATTTAAAATAAAATATAAATTTATCAACTACATATTTCAAAATTTAAAATAAACGAAATTTTAATTATAATTAAAAGCTCTGAAAACAAGGATTTCAGACGATTAAACTCGTAAACTCGCAAGTAGGTAAAATTGGCAATAAATAAAAAAAAAATATACCTAAATCAAACCTTTCCTTTATTTACATGTTAAAGATTAAAAAACTAATTATAAATAACAGTAAATATAGTTTATGAGTTGCAATTTATGATGTACCTACCTAATATAAGTAATTTAGAGATTACAAAAACTTATTATAAATAAAACCCATGTCCTTGCACAAGTTTAATATTTCCTAGCATACTAGTAATCTCCTTTGCCACAAGTCTAAATTCCATTTCGGCTTAGATTATTGTAGGCATTTCGGTATCATCAACCCTAGCGTAACACGCTCTGGCTCAAGGTCGCTGGCGCTCGAACCACGGTAATAGTATCAACCAGTAATATAACTCTCTCTGTCCTTAAAAATAAATGCCTACTGCCGCGCGGAACGTAAACACGCATAGGGCGCCCACCTACATTATTTTAATTAGGTACTTCTGCTTGCTTTGAGTTTCTATCTAGTTTTGATGTTTTTTGTGATTGTAAATATTTTTTATTTAAACAAATAAAATACATTGTGAATAAAATGGGAATTGTTCAATAAAAATGCAAGTTTTCTATAAGTAGATTTAATTAAAAACCATGGTTATAAGAATATGTTTTGATTTAAGTCTTTATACCTAATAAATCAGTTTTATGGGACCGAAAAATACTTGCGCCTCGACTGAGACGTTTTAATTTAATAGTATAAAAAATCAACATTCTTATAAAAAACTTAATCATAAATTGTTTTTGGAAACATGGACATAAGTACTTGTACTTATTTTTATAACAAAAATCGCACGCTCGCTGTTTAAAACAAGACGCTGTCCGTTTGTCACTGCGGCTGTGCGGCACATCCGCGACTAGTTGCACCCGGAGCGCACCCCGAGATCGGAGGCGCGCAGGGTGTCTCGCGCGCGCCCGTTTGTATGAAGTTGGACTACTGTATATATCATTACCGTGCTCGAACTCTCACGTACAGAGAGTGCCACGGCTGTGATGGTGCGGAACCCTTCACGTTCGAGTTCAACTCACACTTGGCTGGGTTTTTTTTTAATACTCCGTCTAGTTATTTATGCAATATTATGTATGTGTGAGGTTATGTTTATTGCACGTTGATGTATTTGGTGTTGGTGTATAATAAATGTATAATATCCACGGACGCGCGGGTTCGAATCCAGCCTAAAAGCTGCATATAGGGCTCGTGGTTTTTTACTATCACATGTTTCATGTATTATCCTTTTGTCAATTATTTTAGCTATTTTGCCAACGAAATTTAAGTTTTTCTAGAATTTATGAGTTAGCCTGCAAAGTAACCTAATTAACCTGCTTAAATCATAAAAAAATAAAAATAAAATAAAAACTGCCTTAAAACAAATTTAATATTGATATTTAAAATTTAGTATGATGTCCAGATCTCGTAAACAGTAGTAAAAGTTTTGATATTAGTGATTAGGTATCTACTCAAAATATTAAAACTACCAGTTTTTGTTTGGAGGTGAATTGTCTGCTTGTTTTGCTTATACTGTGTTCACGCTGCGCTCTCTGATTGGCGGTTGCGCTCCGCCTACAACGAGACGCGCGGGTGAAAAACGAATTTGGAATCGTGCTACGTCCTCGTCTTAATACTCAGGACATGAGAAACTGTTCAATTAAATGCAATGCATCCTAGCTAAAAATCTCTCAGTGGAATAGGCCGCAGTGGCGCTTACCACCAGACGGGTTGCATGCCTGTCTGCAAACTAAAATGACATAATAATAATAAGCTGTGTCAAAAGCGTTACTAAGTGACTTGGAAATACATTGACACAAGTCATTTCTTTGGTAATGTTTTTAAAGTTTTCCCTATTAGTAATCCATACTATTCTGTCCTAGGAAGTGGTATAACAAATTATCTGTAACCACAGGTACCCTACCGCGTAGTGGACAACCCGAGCAGACTGTCGGCCGCGGAGTGGGACAGAGTGGTCGCCGTGTTCGTGCAAGGACCCGCCTGGCAGTTCAAAGGCTGGCCGTGGGATGGAAATCCTGTCCAAATTTTTGCTAATAGTAAGTTTATATTTTGATTTATCATACATTTTACCTACTGTTGTACAGTCAAAAGCACGTCAGACGTAACACTTTGGACTTTGTACCGCTCTTATGTCGGGGGCATAAGCGCTATTATCGAACTGCAAGTGTATACCGTGATGTGCTGTTGACTGTACCTAATGGCCACGCAGTACTTTATATTGATATTTATATAATACATAAATAAATGACATTGAACATTATTCATACAGCGCTTCTACTTCTATGGGTGACAGTCAACGAAGTTTTTATTTATTAAAACCTATTACACATAGAATTACCCAGACCAATAAACAAAAACCGTGTCTACACAAATGTTTGTATTCTGTCACCCGAAGGACCGTCGTAAAACTACAATTACATCAAAATCCTCAAGTAAAAATTAAGATTCATTTATAAATTTTACTGACGTAAAACCAAAGATTTCTTTCTACCATTATCACTTTTTAGTATAATTACTCGCTTTGAAATACCCTCTCTTTTAGTGACCAACACAATTTGAACCTTTACGCTTGTAATACCGGTGAAAAACACTAAACTGTCTAAGTTTGTTGTTAACTGTTTTCGAATGTGTTAACAATACTGAACGTATTGCAGTCTGCGCGTTCCACTTGAAGTTCGACGAGATGAAGCTGGACGCGAACGTGGCGCGCTGGGCCGTGACCGTGCTGCACCTCAGCCGCACCAAGCGCCATCTCGACCGCGCCGTGCTGCTCGGCTTCTGGGAGACGCTCGACAAGTGAGTCCTTTTATCATTTTATTTATAAACGAGGAAGGCAAACGAGTAAGTGTAAGCGCTTGTTCACGTTGAACGCGCGGGCGCGGTGGCGGGCGCGGTGGCGGGCGCGGGCGCGAAATATCAAACATATGGCTAGGTATCGGAGTGTTCACGTACAAACGCGCGCGCGGGCATGTAGCGAGCACCGCGCCCGCGCGTTCAACGTGAACAAGCGCTAACACCTATAAGACCTTATTGAGAAAGGCAATTTTTCCGGTCGAATCGCACCAATTTCGCCGCTGAACACGCGCGATGCTCGTGGACGCAATGTATTGTGCCCCAGCACCTCGCCAACGCGCTTTATGTCTTTCGAGGCGAATTCGCTCTTCCGGACAAGGCCTAAGTGAAACTACCGCCCAATTTTTTTTTCGAAGTAAAATGCTATTGGGCACCTTCACCGCAGGTTTATTAAAACTGCGCGGCCGTGTGTGCGACTTAAGACTATAGCGTCCTACTATCCACTAAACTTGGACCGAGCTGAAGTGGGAAAATTGGGACAAGCTGGTTCCAGCCTTGTGGCTATCATCTACCTACACGATGATTTCCCAAATCTTATTACTTAAAAAGTCATAAAATTTTTTTAAACATAAAAATTAATTAAATGCATGTCTTGATCCCACAAAGTCTAGGTTCTAGAATAGAATGTCCTAGACTTTAGGACATTCAATCGAATTCTAGAACTCAAGTCCACAGTAAACAGCTCTTAACTCACGCGAAACTTGTTTGTGTCTGAATGATGGCGTGTCATAATATCATGGCCTCCCTTGACATTAATTGTCCTCCGCATGTGTCAGTCGTTTTATTTTTATTGAACAAATGAGCAGTATAAATTTATAGAAAGAGGTTTCGAACAAATATCAGTCATTAAATACATTGTTATGATACCAATTACAATTGTTAAACTTGTTTTTTTTTGTGGTATGTACGTCTAGAAATATGATAAAAGGACAATGCAAAAGAATGGGCCCAAAAAACACATTTTGTGCAGATTCGGGACATAGCCTACGAAGTAGGTCCAATAAACACCTTCAATTTTTATTATGGCGTCGACAAAATTGGTCCTGGTGAAAAATAAATATGTTTATTATATTAATTATTTATGTTCATATAAAAATAATGAATTATTATGGACGATAACTTTTTCCCCCTGGGACCGATTATGGTGTCATCATAATAAAAGTTGATGGTGTGTACATACACAAGACCACATGGTCTTTCACATAGAATACATCTCATCTCTGCACATAAACTTATTTTTTTTTTTGGGCCCATTGTTCTTAGCAAGTTTTGCATTTTACTTTATGAACTCTTATTTGTTATTCGATTTAAAGGACGGATAGCATGTGCAAATCTATACAAAACAATTAAATTATTTAGTTTTTTTTTAAATATGTATAACCAAGTTTCTAACAATATGTTTGTTTTGTTTCAGGCACATGATGAAGAATAAGCCACACCTTAGGTTCTAAGTCTGTCCTAGCTATTATAAAAAGTTTACGTGGAGTAAGGAAAATGCTTTCACAAACTTGATTATATTTTCCAACTGTGACGTTAACCTTCCTCTCTAGTTTTCTGACTTTAGAAAGATGTATAAAATCTAAACTTATGTATCTTAGATATAAATATTATGTACTGTATGTATATTATTATGTAATACTAACTTGTATGTGCAATAAAGAGTACATCTTACATAATAGGTGTTCAAATGTTTAATTACAATACACAGTTTTAAAGGCGTCTCCCTTGCTCCCCGTATATAGCGTGTGAATATCAAAACTAAAACGCTTTCGCAAAGCAAAGCGAATCTAAGTCAGTTCGTACCATTTGGGGAATGTTTTGGAAAGGAGGACCCGCACTGACTTAGCGATAACGTCCAGTTATTTTTAAATTTATAGTTATTTTACTTTACGAATAAGTATTATTTTAAAAACACGACATATTTGACTAGGTAGCAGCCTAAATGATAAATTCATAAATTGTATTTGAGATTGCGATGTTGATGCATTCAATATTAAAATTAAAATATTAACGATGTGGTACAGTGTTTGTGCATGCATGTACAATTTCATTGTAAAATATTGACCTATGAACTATTGAAAATTATGTAACAATACATAGGTAAAAGTTTATCCAAAATGCTTTGTAAATGGTATCGGAGTGTTCAAAGATCTGTGATCTTTGTTTATTTTCACAACAATAAATTGTTAAACATATAATTGAAATTTCTTTTTGATATTTTGATTCCCCTTTTTAATCGGGCAGTATCTATATTGAGGCGAAATAACTTTAAATCCAACAAATACTTGTAATGAACGAGGTTCTAGACGAAACTTTAAGCTTTCATGCATGCTTCCAGCTAAGTTTCTAAAGGAATAGGCCACTTTCTTTTTTTTTCACAGTGAAACTACTATGTGGTGGAAGAATAGACAATAGTATATTTAAAGAAGTAAGACTGGAGGTTGGATAATGGATATTATATAAGAAAACCAAGATATTTAATACGTATTTCGTCTTTATTTAAAATTTCATTTCATTCAATGGTAGTGTATAACAATAAATATTTAATTTTCTGTTCTCTTTCAGAGATAAGTAGATAGATAGAATTAGGTTATATTTATATGGTATAAGTTTTATATGATATTATCTGTACACAAAATAAAACCATTCGTTTTACCCATAACAATATCACATCGTTAGAGGTGTGTACTTACTGTGTGCCCGTTTTTGCCTTGTAGTTACAATATTTATAATAGTCAATTTTGCCTAGACAAAACGTTGACTTAGCAAGCACATAATTTTTCACTAACCCATACATAATTGATTTTTACAAAATCATCTCTGACAAAATTATAATTACATTAATAAATATAAAAATAACTTCATTAGGACATAATGCCGACAGCTGGATTTTGCCCCGGTAAGGAATGATAGGACCAAATTTTACCGGTCGCAAAGTTCCACCATCAAACATAGTCTATAATTTGTTAGAATACTTAACACACTTTAGTCTTTAAAATGGGATAGCGTAACAATTATGATACCAGATCCTTAGAAATACTTATTACTCATAGATATTTGAAATAAGCAGTTTGCAAAGTAAACGATGTGACTCTGTCTTTACACTTACTAGTACTAACATCGATGTTTCATATACGTACTTTAATGTATTAATACAACATAATGGTTCCGGATTAAAGCAAAACGCACTATATCTGCTATCCCATATAGGTGAGTAACAACTGCAAAAGAATATCAAAACCTTACTAGATACTAATTCTTCAAGTCTAATATCGACTATGATGACCGATGAACTACGGACTATGAGTTTAGCACAATCACTCATAGTGACACGAATAGGGCTTCGAGGTGTAACGAGATTTAGAAAATACGTTCGACATTTTTTAGTTGGATCTAATGTTTTATAGCTACTGTTAAATGTAGCTTACCTGGCAGTTCAGTCTATGTTAAACAAAATGTATCAAATCTTACTCGATATTAGTCTTATTTCTCAAACTTTCGTTAAAAATTTAAAAATATATCATATAACACGTATGTTAGGTAAACCTCGCTTCGCCTGACCCCTACAGGAATGATTCGTGCAAACTAATGAAATGAAACATTAATACTATTCTATTAGATTCACGAAAACTGCCCCTTGGCAGAAGTTAAAGCATAGATAAATAAATAGAAAGACAGCTTTGTGATACTTTTGAGCATGGCCAAAATAAGCGCAGATGGTTGTATAAATGAAATTGATTTGGATACCTACACAGAATGAAGGTACCTCAAAGCAAAAATTACTTATAAGATACCTAAGTATATCTTGGTGAATGGTACCTGTGAGGTATTTGTTGAATTTGGATACATGTATTTTTATAGAAATAGAAACACCACAATTATTCAGCTCCATGCTGGATGCAATCGGGAATACGCTGAGAGATGATGATAATACCTGTTGGTTTGAATGACTGTCTTTCTACATATTTAAAAATGTTCTTTGGTAAAACATAATATTATTATAAAAAGTTAATAAACATAAAAACGATAAGTAAGATTTTACAATAAACATAATATTAATATATTATTAAGTGAGATTTATTAGAAGGAGGAGGAGGCAACTCGAACAAGTCATATAAAAAACAGAAATGAATGAATCTTAAATAACCTTAAAACATACTAGTATGTATACAGGGTGTCCCAGAACTCAACGTCAAGCCGAAACGGGGTGACAGGACTGATTGTAACCATCATGAGAAAAATAAGAAAAAAAATCTATCCCATGCAGTTAGGAAATTATGGGCATTTAAGAAAAACCTAGAAATTTGGTCAAAATGTAACCATTTTTCGGTTATTGTGGTTAATTTTTATTATTTTTGTTCATTTAAACTTTGGAACCGTAACCCTAAATAACATTTCTAGAACCACAGTCAAAAATAATGCCACAACTACCCCAAGTTTCATAGAAAAAGTTTATTCAAAGCCTATTGACAGCGTAGCCGAGCTGCATGAACGAATTTCTCAAGCCGCTGAGGACATCAACTCTCGAGGATATGCCCGACTAATAACTAGATCTTTTTTAATAAGATGTAGGGCGTGTATTGAGGCTAATGGTAAACAATTTGAACATTTATTGTAAAAAAAAATGTTATTTCCCTATTTGACGTTTATTCCAATAAACCTAAACTAAACTAGGTCAAGATTTTTCATTATTTTATTAATTTTACTTAGTTTTGTTGACTTTGGTAAAAGTGGCGTTACTATCTGTCTCGTTCGCTCATGGCAAACATGACCACTATCCATCTCTCTCATCATTTTGCCGTAAAATAAGGAAACTACCAAGAGCTTGTGCGAATAAAAACATTTGAACTGAGTAAAATGGGTTAGCAAAAATCGGGTTACTCGCCGTTTTTATTTTTTTACTAGAGTTTTTTTAGTATAAGACTAGCAAGTATTGTACCTTTTTGCAATCCTGATTAAATGCGCGAACTTTTGATGGCACTTGCCAAGGCACTTTAGTACAATTTATTTAAAGGAGAGCCTTTCAAAGTCGACAAGTTTTGAAAATTTTAAATTCATAGTTTAACAAATAGTCTTAATTCTAGAAAACTTGGGGCAGTTGTGGCATTATTTTTGACTGTGGTTCTAGAAATGTTATTTAGGGTTACGGTTCCAAAGTTTAAATGAACAAAAATAATAAAAATTAACCACAATAACCGAAAAATGGTTACAGTTTGACCAAATTTCTAGGTATTTCTTAAATGCCCATAATTTCCTAACTGCATGGGATAGATTTTTTTTCTTATTTTTCTCATGATGGTTACAATCAGTTCTGTCACCCCGTTTCGGATTGACGTTGAGTTCTGGGACACCCTGTATACGCTGGGAACAGTCCCAGCGTATAAAGTACGGTAAT
The DNA here is from genome assembly GCA_949319885.1 of Mecyna flavalis. Taxonomy (NCBI): domain Eukaryota; kingdom Metazoa; phylum Arthropoda; class Insecta; order Lepidoptera; family Crambidae; genus Mecyna; species Mecyna flavalis. The sequence goes on along the minus strand of OX439427.1, from coordinate 9,568,621 downwards.
ACAGATTACCGTACTTTATTAACCTTATAGCGAATGTTATTATTCTTAAAATACATATTTCATGTTCCTTAATACAACACCACGATTTAATAGATTGTTAGTGTGTGTTTATATTGTATTACTTAAAAATTGTTCAATATTTTGTTTAATAATTTATTTTATATTAATATTAAACTGCCTCCTCCGCCCCAATCGATGCAGATTGTTTTTATATATATTTTATGTAAAATATTTAGTATCAAATCTTTTAATACATAATAAATTCGGAATAATAAATTACTGCATCTCAAAAATACATAATGGGACGTGGATTAATTCATATGGGCAAGGAACATGTCTTCAGTCAAAAAATACAACAACCAATTTAAAATTTTGGCAAAGTTTTTTTCAAACATTACTTAATTTATTTATCTAGAAATATTCGTCCCTTGTTTGGGTTCAACATGATGCAACACGTACATTTAAGATGATCCGAATAACAAAATATTCATGTACCTTCAAATGATAATGTCTAATTTTGTTACAAATTAATGCTTTTTTAAAGTCCAGCACAGACTCAATATTCAAAAGTAGTAGTAGTCGGAACCACCTCCAGCAACATTTGTAGAAAAACGGTTATTTTATCTGAAAAAAGAAGCATTTATTATTATTCTTCATTCACCTCGGTCACTGTGTAATAGGTACTCGTAGTAAGGTCAGAGAAATAATTCGAATCGAAAAATTCCTTTCAGTAGACCACTGCGGCGCGAGTAGCGGAATTAATAGAATTACTGTATACAATTCTTTTCGAATTACTTTGTAACCCTTGCGATAAATATAACAATTGGGCTGGCTAGCAACATCTTCGCCCATCAGCGAAGACTCCAAAATAAAATAAAAATAAAAAATAACTTTTCATGATTTCTCCCAGATTCGCTGGTTACGTACTCGTCAACGGCGAATCTAAGAGAATCGTTATGATGCTAAAGGCCTCCACATCCTTACATCATCACCACTAAACATCGCTTAATTGGCACAGGCTGTGCCACACCGTAAGCTTCTCTATTTTTTAGCCTGATTCCAAAATGTACTGTGAAGTAAATACCCATGAACGGCAGCGAGTAACCCCACTTGACAAAGGGCACGTAGACAAGCAGCCCGCCGAAGATGAAGCCAGTCGCGTACAGGTACTCCCACTGCGGATTGTCCACGATGGGCGCCACCACCAGGTAAGTCGAAACCAGTAGCACAATGTATGGGATGATTATCGGCACCTGCAACCGTTAGCCAGTCAGTTAAGTAGTGTCTACAAAAACTTAAATACTAGCTCCTAAATGATTTTGGAACTACTGCATCTACAAAAAGCTTAGAAGACTCGTATAACAAACAATACGAATAATTATATCCCTAAAATAAAAATAACATGATTCACTGTAGCTTTAATCTTTTTAAGCCAGTTAGCTAATAGGTGCAAAAGACTGAAAAAATAGCACTTTATTCTCATAGCCTGGTGAAACCGCACTTATAAATCGAGTTTTACGTGCTTTTCGACGCATGTACGCATTATCGCAAAGTTTCAGATGCCAAACTTTCTATCAGTTAACTTTTGAACAGTAAACTCAAAAGTTGTACCAAGAATTCCGTTAACCGGGCGCAGCCGTGTCAAATGCGATCACTAAGGTCACACAAACTATAAGATCAAACAAGACAGTCAAACCGTCGACATATTAATAAAAATTAAAAGGAATGGACATTGTTACCTTGTATGGCCTAGGTGCATGGGGCTTAGTGCGCCTCATCACGATGAGGGCGAGCATGGCGCCGCCGTAGAAGATCCACGCAGTGAACGAGAAGAAGTCGATAAGCGAGTCTATCGTTCCGTACAAGACCATTGCCATTGCTATCAGCGACTAGAAAAATTGATCAAATTAAGAGGATATTATAATTATACCCAAGGGCGTCGCCAAGGGGGGGGGCAGTTGCCCCCCCCCCCTAGAGATCAAATGTAGCTAGCCGCAAAGCGGTAACGCTTCATGCTCTCGGCGTTCATATTTTTTCTCCTAAATAATATTACCCCATTGCCCCCCCCCCCCTTAATCATAAGCTGGCGACGCCCTTGATTATACCTACATACATGCATATTAATTTAGGGGACACCCAGTACCTATTCTGAAGACCTAAACTGGGTGTAGTGATAGAGGTCCTTAAATTCGTGTTACACTTTTCTGAACAAGTTCCGATAGTAAGGGCCAGTTTACCACTTAGAGCGCTTTCACATTTAGGCGACCTTAGCAGTGATGTGAAAGCGGCCTTACTGATGAATTCCTGATAATTTATCGGTTAGATAACCCAGATGCGTCTTTCGTCAATTTAAAAAAAAATAAGACGGCTACTTTTGCTGTGTAACACTCAAATCATCACAAACTTATCAGTCAGTGGTGTAACTAAACCAATTGAATATTTTTTTCTGATTTTTGCATACATTTTAATCACTTTTTTCTATTAGTTAATTAATTAATGTTTTCACGAAACAAATTTGTGAAAACTTAATATTAATGTTTGGGTTGCTATTAGAAATATTGCAAAGTATTCAGAAACCGAAAGCAGCAAGTAGGTAACTTAAATATTTTTAATAGAAGGTAGAAAAGGGTATCATGGCGGATCCTCTGGTTATGCTCCGTGATTATTATATAAATGAAAAAGTAATTAGAGAAAGTGGCGATGAAGTTATATTTGGTGAATATTCGTGGCCTAAAAGTGTTAAAACAAATTATATCAAGTGAGTTGGAACAATAACTTTTTCAAAATGATGTTTTTACTTTTGTGGTTATTTTCTGAACTAGGTTGAATACTTATTAAACGAAATGTATTTATTTATAGTTCAAAAAGGAGCGAAAATAGGGAGTACTACACATTAGAGTGTCTTTTGTTCTTCCTCAAAAACCTAGACCTCATTCATCCAGATTATTGCAGACGATGTGCGGTAAGTTTCGAAATTATTTTAATTTTTAAATACTTACAGATAAAGGCGATATCTATGTTTTGAATGATACATTAGATTTTTATTTATACATCTACATAAATGCTATAGTATCTCATATTTTTCAGGAGGAAAACATACCTTCTGTGTTTCGTGCGGACCGTAAAAAATTACTGGCGTACCTTAATGGAGAAATTGAAACAAGCTCCTCTATTAATACAAGTATACCTCCTACGCCCCCCTCATATCAACCAAGTCAGGTAATTATTATGTATAGATTTATTCTGATTCCTTCTGATGCAAAAATATAAGTATCGCTTAAAACGCTCACTTTGTTAAATGATAGAAAACCTTCATAATGCGGTACATATTTAATTTCACAAAAAGTTCACCAAAAACTAAGTTATTCTGCAATTTATTAATTATGTTTCATTTATTTAACCTGTCAGATAACAATGAAAGTTTTTAAAAGAGTCAGCATTTAAATCCAAACGATCAATTTATAAATTTTAATCTGTCTTGCTTGAATGTGATTGGCCCTCCCTAGTTATGGTAGGTAATCTAAAAGGGTATGAGAAAAATATAAAATTGGTATTTTTTAATTAATCTTGCAGTATAAACGAAGTCATAACAACGATGACGTAGATTTTGCTGCTAAACAATCACGTAATCAAATGACAGGTCAGGAGAATTATACATTTCTTAAAAGAAAGAAGAAATAGTCAATTGCCTTTTTGACAATAACAACCAAGACCTTAGAATATATTCTAAGACCAAGACTTGTTTGTATTAATTTAATGTTTGCGACTTCTTCGATTGTATTAGGAGATAAATAAATAATAATTCTTAAGATTAAATGGTTTTTTATTTCACATTCTATTGTTGCGTAGCCTTGTTTTCTTGTTACGGAAACTGATCAATGGAACTTGCCACATCTTAGATCTTGGGCCAAAGAATAGATTCCAGTAGATCACTGGTTTGAGACCAAGCCGAGGATCGAGCAAATGATGATGAAATGGGTAAGGAAATGGTCTAGTGTAAAATTGAACAGTTTTGAGTAGCCTACCTTGCTGATGTAAAATGTAATGTTACCAAAAATAACTTACATGGAAAATGAGCCCCGGTGCTGGAGTGAATCGACGCACGTGAACGTACGATAGGATGTCCAATAAATGACCCTCTCGAGATGCCGCGAAACATAACCTGTTGGGAACAAATAATTCAGATCAACAATATAACTGGTGAGTTTAATTAGTACAAACCTTCATATTAAACTATGAACCATAAAAAAAGCCAAGCTAGATCATCCCGGAAATTGAAGTGATAAAAGTAGTTTATATGGACCTCGTACAGGAACTATATTAAGTAGGTAACCTAACGTTATTGTTTATATTTTGAAATTAACGTAACTGATCGACCTTAGCGTAGGAGGAAATAAGGCGTCCATATGACACGTTAACGCGTTCTCCTCGGCAAAAAGGAGAAAATCAGGCCTAGCTACTTGCAGTCGTGACATGTAGTAAGAACCTCACCTTCCCGCAACAAAAAGCGTGCCGTTAGCAGATCCGAAGGTGGAGATGGTGACAGCTAGCGGCATGAGCCACGCCATCGGCCCCAGCAGCCGGTTGCCGAAGGTGACGGCCACCGCCTCACTATCCGTCATCTCGCTCACCGACATCACAGCTAAGTACGACACGTTCACCAGCGCGTAGCACAGCGTCACCAGCGGGATTCCAATAATTATACTCATTGGAAGATTTCTACAACATCACACGTTTTTAGACATCGTTCTAATGGAAATAACATTATTCGTTGTTGGCATGACTTCTCTTTCATTCCAATTAGCGATCAAATCTGTACCTCTGGTTTGACTAAAAGTAGGTACTAAAACCTCTAATAAAAACTATGAGTTTATACTGAGCATTGTGTACCGAAACATTATTATTTTTGAATTTAGTTTATACTGTAACAATCGGTTCCGGTTTCATTCTATTGTTTCATTAAACAGTTGGTAATCCTAAATTTCAGCCATAACCACAAGTCCTGTTGGTCAAAAATAAAGCGATAGTCGCAGAGAGCATTATTTTCGCAAATTCGAATGTCCAGTTAGAACAATGTTTTAACCGTTAATTTTTGCAATAACACATCATCACTATTAATGACAGTTATTTTTAATTAACTTAAGGGTATTTCAAAAATAAGTTAATGCACCATGTATAAGAACATTCATATAGAATTTACTCCTTACTTTCAATCTTATTAGGGATGTTGACCACTTTCTAATTTATATATTTTAATTTGTCGCTTATGATTTTTGACGACTCTTACAATAGGATTTTTTTTATCGATAGAGTACCTACCTATATATTAAGTCTATGACCTAAGTTGAAAATATGGCACAGAATTTCAAGGAATTATATTTAAAAAAAAAACACATCCACTGTGATGTGCTGTAGCATCGTCATGGCATCATTTGTTTGATAGATGGTCACATCTCTAATCATGTGACAATCTACGCTAGTTTTATTTTATACCTACGACTTCGGTTGGCAGACAGGCTTGTACTCTACCAGATACATATTGTAAGTTCTCTTTACAGCCTTTCCTTTACAGGTTACGCAGTCTTTGACGAGGAAGTTTAATTTTATGCACAATATATGTAGGTGCCTACGATCGAGTACTATGACTTTTGTCATGGACTGTTTTAAGTGTACCGATGCCCATATACCTACCTACTGTTGAAGTTAAAGCCGCAACATTACACAACTTATGTATTTGAATCCAAGTTATGGAACCATTGGTTTTATAGCGCGCGGTTAAAATTATTCCCCAACAATTAAGATGTTTCTAAAACTACTATAGATCTCTAATACCTATATAAACTACTGTTTGGATAAATACAAGTTGTAAATTATTAACATAGTCAACGTCCCTATTAAAATACATAATTAAAAATTCGGTCATTCCGTGTCAATAAATATCCTAAAAAATATAATTTTCAACAGTAGGTATATATTATGATAATCAAACATGCAATAACATGCTGCACTTACTTGGATGGATTCTTTATTTCCTCAGTCACATAGTTGAGATTATTCCAACCGTCGTAGGCCCATAGGCCAGTGTAGAATGCGGTAGCAATGTTGCCCAGAGTCGCCGTACTACTGGCGAAGTTGGGCTCCTGTAAATGTCGCGTATTACCTGCACCATACGGACACACCACCCGTCAGTTTTTACGCAAATATTTACATCCCATATGATTACAAATTTAACAATGAACCGAAACAATCGAACGACGGAACATTAGAATGTGGGATTCGATAATGAACAAATGATGAATCGATAATGAAGTGATTAAATATTTTCATTATAGTAATTAGGTATACTTATATCCTGTTTTCTCAGATTTATTACCTAATATAAGTTTGTAAGCTCCACCGCAGACAATAATAGCTATCGCAACCAATTTAGCTGCCGTGAAGATGTTCTGTACGTTCGTGGCCAAGTTTACGCTGTAGCAGTTCACTGCCAAGATCATCACTGGAACAGAGACAATAGGTTATTGATTGCGCGTCGACACTGGGATAAATTGGTCGTCAAGGTAATCGGTGCATTCGTACACTTTACCTATGGAAATAACTGCGACGAGTTTGACCAGGCTGTGAGGCGGCTCGCATTCAGTCACAAACGGCTCAACCGCGTATTTGGCGAAACTCAGACAGATTATAGCCATTTGTGATGGCTTCAGCACCAATGTCGACACCTGGAATTATCGCATGTATTATTAGAGCCAAATAATTCATCCGGATCTACTTAAAATACTACCTAGGTTGTCTTTAATTTATCACGTGTTCTATTTCAAGTGCTTCATTAATCTATACCTAGATAACTAAGTGATCGGATTTAGATGATAAGAGGATTTGCAAGTCATAATTGATTTTTGATAATTAATAAAACTGAATCAGATTTAGAGATTTAAAATGTCATTGACAAAATATTCTGAAAGTTTTGTAATTATATTAATTTGTGTGAAAAAAATAATAAGTTAAAAACGTAAAACTAGACACACTGATAAGTTAGACTGATGTGAGTAAAGTTAAAAATACGAGATATCAAGCAAGAGAAAGAAGTTACTATAATTTTAATAAAAGTAAAGTACCAGCCTATATAATGTCCCACTGCAGGGCAAAGGCCCCATCATTGAAATCATCATGTCATCGCTATAAGATGGGTACTGGCTTTATCATTCCGCTTGTCAAGGGCGGATTGGAAACCCGAGCTGTGTCCAAAAAAATCGACACAAATTAATATTTTAATAATTGAACTTCAAATGAAATTTTGAACTTAAACTACTTGAACGAGATAGTTCTTTTGACCAATCTTCGAGTTTTGCACGATAAGCGCGTAATGCTGTAGCTATTATTTTAGTTACCTAACATTATCGTAAGCATGCCATACGAGGAAAGTGATAGTTACCCATGAAAACAAGAACGCGGGTGGTCCTCCGAATGCGTCCATGAAGTATGCGTATTCAGCACCCGACGACGTGTTCATCGTACCCAACTCCGCGTACGCGAGCGCTCCTGATGACAATACACATTTACATAGATAAAAACGTGCAAGAGAATCTTGCCAAAGATAACGAAGCTCGCACTTTTTCATTTTCTTTCGTAGATTCTTTCACTGTCTTATTTTTAAAGCTGACAGAACGGTCTATGTCTTTGAATAAGTTTTGATTTTCAAACTTTCGTGTTGTTTCACTTCCAACGGAAAATGAGAGTTACGAAATAGTACACCTATTAAATAAAGCATCGTTCAAACATATACTCGACTAGTTGTCATCGACGAATTGTAATTCGACGAGACGAATTTCTAAATGGAATAGTGAACCCCATATAGAACTTGGGCAAGTGTACTGTAGTTAGTCAATATGTCAACATTATTCTATTATTTATCTATAAAGTTCAGGTACACTACTCACCAAGCAACGAGAGTAGGCCACACGCCATCCATATGATGAAGCTTATGCCCACTGAGCCTGTGCGCTCCAGAAGCCCAGAGGGCGAGACGAATATTCCAGAACCTGAAGAAGAAAACAATCTAAACTAAACATACTTGTAATACTAGATATCTACCTACGTTTATTGCATACGTGCATTATGACAAAGAGAACTTAAAATCGATAGGTGTTTGTGCGTCCCTGATGGTCAGGGTCATAGGATGGACATTGCGAGGTAGGTAGGTAGTACAGTGCTCACATAATACTTTGACTTTGACTCACCACTTTATAATAAATATAAACAATTAACAATGAGATCAGATTTAGGTAGGTAAAAAGTACCGGACTCCGTACATCTATAATAGTTTTTTATGTGGCTGTTGCATAATGAGGGTCATTAAAATACGAATGTTTCATAAAAGGATCACATGAGTATTTTAATGCCTAATTATGTACAGTCACATACATAACTTTATCTTCATTCATACGATAATTATGTCTATTTTATAGTCAGGATCGATGAGCAAAGTTAGTACTTAGTACAAAATCATGTCATAATTTGTAGGTCAATTTGAATAAAATACATTTTAAGAAGACGTTCGAAATTTGAACGTAATTAAGGTATCGGTTACCGATACTAAAATGTAAACATTTTAGTATCGGTTACCGATGTTTAAATGTAAACATTAAGATGCAGCCACAGGTAGGTACTCATATCTAAATATAGGGCGTTTGCTTATCGATCCTGACTATAAAACGTTCAAAATTTGAACGTAATTAAGGTATTGGTTACCGATACTAAAATGTAAACATTAAGATGCAGCCGCAGATACTCATATCTAAATGTAGGGCGTTTGCTCATCGATCCTGACTATAAAATAGACATATTAGGGTATGGATGTAGATAAATATTTTTAATTGTACTACCTACATAAGTAAATTACATCTAAATTAAAATTATTGCTAGTGGATAAAATTACAAAATATTGTATTTAACTTGGTAAATAAGCTCGATGTGATGTGACTTTGAGCTTTGTTAAAAAATCCCAGACAAATGTTACCCCACCCGGTAAACTTAAGGAAGGATACCACTAAATCATTATGAAACCTTCCATACATAACTATAACAATATTATCATTACCTACTGATTACATAAGAAACAGTAAATGTCGACAACTTTTAATAACTTGTTTCAACAGAAGACTATTTACAAGTGACTTCTGAAGAAAACACATCGCAGTAGACAGGTCAAGGTGACCAAAGGACTTAGGACATACTTATATCGCATTTAAAAGGGAAACACATAGATTAATAAAAACGCCTCCGCCTCCTCTATGGGAAACACTACAAATATAGAGAAAGTATCAATGCGTCAATGTATTAAAATATCTAGATCAACCATTGATAGATAGATAAAATATCAATGAGATCAACTAAATCATGGCATAAAATCGTCAGGGAGGCTTTTAATTCTATATTTCTTCAATATTCTTTATTAATCTGTTAAACTTTCCAGATTGCAGCTAAAATTCATAGGACTAGAAAATAAACTTTTTATTTTGATGTTTACGTATGTACCTACTTTCATCTTACAAACATAAGTTTTACTCGATTGTACTTCCTTTTTAATCATATCAAAAAATCTTTAGGTAGTTTAACTTTTTTGCACGATTGGAAATGAGCTTAATTGCGTAATTCATCGGCTAATTCATATGTATTGTTTACTATGTACTTACATAAAATGTGGCTGAGGAATATTACAGTCACATATGCATGTAATATACCTAATTACGTATAAATCATAACGTTGCTCTAGAGTTTCTGCTTCAGGAATATATTAAGTCTAAATAAAGACCGTTTTCTCTGCCAAAAATAATTAACATTCGTTATTTTGTAGTCGAACTCCGTTCTAAAGTATGACTTTTGAATTAGGCCAGAGTTATTTTAATTTGGAAATGATGCTATGATTTGACAGTCGAAAAAAAAACAACTGTGTATAAAATATACGAGTATTAATTAAATAATAGCTAATGATAAATATTACAGACGTATAAGAATAAATGCTCCTATCGAAGCCACAAAAATGCTGGTGTCTGTTGTAGTTTCAGAAACTACAACAGACACCAGCATTTTTGTGGCTTTTCAATGCATTTTTTCCTACACACACATACAGAATTAGAGAATTTACAATGGACGTAAAGTTAAATAAAATAATATAATTGATAAAAATACTTGATTTTTGCGCTGAAAATGAATCACAATTGGCTCTATAAATTCGCTGCGAGATAAATACTTAAATAGACATTAAAATATCCTCGTATCGAATAAATACAGGACATACTCAATTTATAAACACACGGTTTTATAAAAACGAGAAATATGCACTTTAAAGTAGGTATTATGTTCAGGAATTATGGTCAAGTTTACAAAGATGACTGGCTGCTTTAAAGTGTTTGTCCTATTGTACTTTTGTATAACGCACAGTCAGATTACGCGGTTGACGCCTGACGTTGAGTCCAAACAACTGTCAAGTTTTGTTGAAAGACTTGAACATTATCTTGTTATTTTTCTTCACGTGCTCCTAAGAAAACTTAAAAATATTTACATAGTCATGTGACCATTATTAAACACAATTTTGTGTCCTCTCATATCACTTAGTTCGCAATTTAACATAACCTATGTAGGTTAAGCGTAGTAACATACTGACCCCATTAATAGCATAAAGGTAAACAAATAACTTAATGACAAAAAGTAACGTAACGTGTCACTGATTTTCTCTTGAATATTCTAAGAAATAATATGTATATTTTTCTAATGTAAAACTCGCCATGGGCACAGAATATCCATGGGCATATAACTTATGTTATAATATTATTCTACTATACTAAATTGTCATATGCTGTACGGCCTGTACGCTATTTGATCACATATTTGTTACTAATCTTGAAATGATGCGGTGATGTATAAAACGAACATAAGACTGCAACTGGCTGATGATGATGATGATGATGACAACTAACATTTTTCTGTCTGGAGTTTTGTCTGGATCTGACTATGATATAATTGCTGATCAGTATCAGGATAGTCAGTACTATCCCTTAACACAAATGGTACTACGAGACCAGATAAGATAAAGAAAGATATTAAATCTAATATTGGGATGATTTAAACAAGCCCTTCCAATTATGAAAATAATGACGGCGGTTTTCGTTTTAGCATCTTAAATACAATATTATACGAAGAATGAGAACCGCAGATATCAATTATCCAAGTATGAATGTCATTCATTATGGGCTGGGCTCAGAACTTGGCACATTGTTTTCTTAGAATCGTTCTATATTTAAATTACCAAGTAGGTACATACATCGCAAGGAATATTTTCGTATGCTTATCTGAATAGGCGTAGACAAGTAGGATACGATTTACAGGGTTACGGAAAAAAAGTGATCCATTTCTGTGCCAAATTAACAAAGAATGTTTGTAAACAAACTGTCTTACGATTACATTACGAGTAAAAGTAAAGTGTCAGCCTATTTCATGGCTCACTGCTGGGCAATGTTCTCCATCAATTAAAATGACTGTCATCTTCATCAGCATAATAGGAGTAAAATAACATAACCGGATACGTTTTATCTATATATAAGTATTTAGGAAGTCTTATTAAAATAACTGGCGTAGTCATTAGAGAGAATATCGTAACATCATTATATTTTAAAAATCATGATTTTTTTAAGGTATCTTAATTCGATAGCGTAAAAGGACTTACCAATCATGGTGCCAACGATTAGAGCCACCCCACTGAAGAGTCCCACCCGTCTCTTGAGGTGAACAGGGTCGTCCGGAGCTGCGTCCGACCCCTCCAACTGAAATAAGTCATTGAGTTAGCCAAATATTCAAAACATACTAGTTAAAGTAGTTAATATTATTAAAAAAAATTGGCCTTCCTACTGGTAAGACATTTTGTTTTTTTTTTCAATAGCCTTCCTTAAATATTTTAAAATAGATAGGTACTTTATTAGACGAAAACCCGCAGTGCCACATTTAAAAGATATAAGCAACCAAAGTTTTACTTTATGTATTTTGTTATAGGTAGATATTATTTTCAAAAGAATTTAAGAAAAAAGTCAGCCTCCATACAAAAGTCTTTATAGCCCAGATGGTAGGTACATCAGGTGGAAGAAACAAATGAGGTCTACCCGATGGTAATAGGCTTTTACGGCATTGAGTTACAAGTTCTACGTAAGTGATTGTAGTTCAATGTTTCACGGTTTATTCCGATAAGGGTCACATCTCTCCCAAGAGTCCCAAGTACCTAAATGATTATAATAATTTTAAGTGGGTAACGCATCTGAGACCCGTGTAGCAGGTGTCTACCGTCCATCGGCGGTTGTGACTTAATTACTACATGACCCTTTTGCGCGTACTTTATGAAAAAACCGTATTATAAGTTACTCTGATTTTTAATAATTTTATTGAAAGGGGACTTTCTGATTAAGGAGACTATAGGCTTCAACGAAGCATGGGTAAAAATGTATATAACCATCGTATTTAACACTTTTACGTCACTGCTAAGGTTAACATACATATCCTGTCATGATATGTTATTATATCTCTACGACCTTTCTTACAAGGAACGGCACTCAATGAGCTTTTAGTATAACGAACAATCTGCGCGAGCGAAACCAAGATAAATAACAAAGGAGCGTCGGTACAAAGTAGTTTTAATGAAAATGGAAGCATACGATAGCAAACTGTTATCATATATAATTATCTTTTATGTGGTAGAATTCAAATTCAAATCGTTTATTGCGAGTCACAATACAATGTAAGGTTGGTAATTAAGATTAACACAAAGGTATACATGTGACGCCCTGTAAGGGCATTGCAACATAAAAATATAAAATGTAAAAACTTTAGAAAGCTTATTAATAAATATTGTGGTTATCTATTCATAAATTAGCATTTATAATTGGAATATAAATTGAAATAGCTTTCACATTGCACATATTACTTGAGAATACAACCACGAATAGAGCCACGTTGCAGACAGTTTTCCTGCAACATGAATAGGCCGGCTCGACCGGGGAAGTACCACAGTCTCACAGAAGTCTGGCGTCATAATCATAGCTGGGCATTAACTCGTTAATCCGTTAATCGTTAATTAACGAAGTTAACATTTCCAGTAACGGATTAACTTTTAAGTTAACTTAAAAAAATGTTAACGGACTCGTTAACTTCCGTTACATTTTTCCAAGTCCGTTAATCCGTTACTTACTATTGTCCCACCGTATGAGAGTGAGGGAATAGAGAGTGCACCTGTGCTTGCGAACTCACTTGTGCACTTAAATATATCCTGCGTAGTTTGCTGATCGTAAAAAGATTGGCCGCCGTAGTTGAAAAACTCGGCTAGGAGGACGGTTTACCGCACCGTGCCATTAAACACTCTAAATATACACTCTTTTTTTGTTTGTGTCAATTAATTTAAATTTTCTATCATTTATTACTATGTCATCTCGACACGTGTCCACTTAAGAAAACTTAAAATAAATCACTTTCATGTTTTCGTCAACTGAACACGTTTGATACAATAAGAACATTATTATGGTGAAGTAAGTACAAAACATTGAACGAACAGCATAGCATGGAACGGGACGTGCAGAATAGAATGAATGCAGCATGGATGAAGTGGCGACAGATCTCGGGAACAACATGTGACCCACGGATGCCCCTTAAGCTTAAGGGAAAAAATTACAAAACGGTCATCAGACCTGTCGCAATGTATGGATCGAAAGAAAGGTACATGCAACTGAGATGCGCATGCTAAGATGGATGTGTGGAGGTTGGATACGATTAGGAATGAGTAGGTATATAAGAGGAAGTTTGAAAGTTGCACCGGTAGTGGATAAAGTAAGGAGTGCAAGGTTAATATGGAATGAGAAGAGAAGACACACATGTCGCCAAAAGAATGATAGATATATATGTGCGTAGACGGAGATTTAAGCAGAGGAGGACCGAAAAAGAGATGGATGGATTGCGTGAAGTATGATTTGAAAATAAAAGGAGAGAATGTAGAATTGACGGCTAATAGGAGTGTGTGGAAGGAAAAAACATGTTGCGCCGACCCTACATAACGTGGGATAAGGGCAAGGAAATGATGATGATGGTAAAGTGCCTGAGATCACGTAGATTAATGCCACGTAAATAGACCATCGTCTGACTAAACGATTTGGCAACTATAAAGAATCAAAGTTACGGAAATATAAGTATCGGTGTTGAAAAATATAATAAGTAGAACTCAAATTTTGCGTTTTTTTAATGTACCTACCCGATGGTAAGCAATCACCGCCGCTCATAGATACCTGCAACACCGGAGGAGTCACAAGTAAGTTGCCGGCCTTTGAGAAAGAAATTAATTGCCCGAATAACAACCTTACTTCATTTGGATTATTCCCAAGGTCCACCAAGCAACGTTGCGACAACTTTTAAGTTTTGTTCGCAAAGTTCACCAACAGGGCACGTTAGGAACAATAACAGCGAAAAAGAGATAAATATATTATTCTGAACGTCCACCTCAGAAAACGTCCACCAGTCGTGGACCTGGAATGAAATGAAGAAGAAATTGTAAAAGCACTATTCTCAACCGGTATCTTTGAATTAGTTCTTTTGTCTTTTATTATCATTGAATATCATAAAGATAACCTCCTTACAGTGTAACTGGAGATTCAATATTTTTTGTTGTAGATTGAAATATTGAATGAGTGTGACTGGTTGGGAATACGCTACGCCACTGCTCCCAACGGGTTACAGTCAAGTGTGACTCTGTGTGACTAGTTGGAAATCATTTTACAAAGTTATCCCAACGAGTCACACTGTAACCTGAAACAAAGTAAATCTTTTCGTGACGAGATAACAAAGTAATAAATGATACAAATTTTAATTTCACTAAATGGACCCACCTTGTCTAGTCTCGTGTGTCCAGTTGGTAAATAACCCCTTTAATTTCTGATTTTTTTAAGCATTATTTACCATGTCGCACACCCGGTAAAAAACTGTCATAACACAAAAACAGGCTAATCTCACCCCTTGCAGTAAAATATTATTTTCCTGCAAAAAGTGAGATTATAATAATATTATTTTACTAAAAAAAGTGAGACCCGTCTTGCCTCTACGTTATGACAGTATTTTAGCGGGTGTACGATTATATCGTCAATTATTATTAAGTAACAAAATGACTCTACCAGATTTGGCTATTTTTATATTATGACAGTTTTTTACCGGGTGTGCGATGTGTTAACGGATTAACGATTAACGTTAACTTGCGTTAATTCGTCCCAAAAGAAGCGCTTTAACGTTTAACGAAGTTAACTTTTTTAGTAACGGATTAGCGATTAACGAAGTTAACTATTTGATTAACGATGCCCAGCTATGGTCATAATAATAGCCTAGCTATTGTGTTTCGTCTGGTGAGTGAGATAGCCGGAGGCCCAAACCCCCCCCCCCTCCCCCACAACATGGAAGCGGCATTCAACAGTACAGTACCCCAGGAGGGTACCGGCGCAACCTGTGCCGGAGAATCCCTCCCTGAGATCTACTCAGGCTGCCCTACGTACTCTGGGGAGGGCAAAATTCCGCGTGTTGTCCAACGAGGGAAGAGCAATACTTCTACAGCACCACCACTAGGGAATGCAATCTCGATCTCGCGAGATCTCGACTCTCGTTTTAGCGAGATCTCGGCCTTTTTTTGCGAGATTGAATCTCGGTCGAAAACAGGACGAGATCTCGCGAGATTAACGAGATTGCACTCGAGCACAAAAACCTCTTCGAAGCCCGAACTGACACGGTCGGACTTGCAATCTGTCGGTTTCGTTCGGTGCGGGTAAGGCGGCGGCTTGAGATAGCGGTCGTGGGAGGAGGTATCTCTCAGTTTCGTTCGTGTCGTGCGTGCAACAATGAGGTTCAAACAATGTTTGAGCCTTGATCATCAAAGGATTGCTTGCCTCTCTGTCTTTAACAGACTCCACTTTGGCGAGTATTTTTCTCAACGCACGACTTAATTTCGCCAGCTCCGTTCCATCATTGAACGACTAGACTCCATCCGTATGCAGTCGAAAGAGAAAGTTGAGACCATGTGTACGGACTAAGCGATTTGCTTCGTCTTTTTTGAAACGGACTGCCCGGGAGTGGAACTCTCTGCCTGGGTCGTCAGTCTTTCCTATCCATTTATAACTTAGGGCTCTTCAAGGCCAGAATTAACGGGCTTTGCCTAAGCAAGTGCACTCTATTGTAGACCGCATAGTTGTTTAACAAAATGCAAGCGCTGGCTTAGTTCAAACATTAAAAAAAAATATTTTATAAGAAAATCGTAAAAATAAATAGTGCTTTGTGATGTTTACGCGGTTACTACTCATTAAATAAAACAACACTCGCGATATATTCTACCTGAATGACGTTTCGACTAAATCTTTGGTTTCGACCACTTTTCAACAGTCGTGATCACGGATTTAACATGTAGAATACATCGCTAGTTTTTATCCGTTTAAAGTTGTTTTATTACGTGACAATAAATGTTTATCTTTTGATACTTATGATTTTTATTTAAAAAAATCCTAATGTATTCAAATATTGTGATTATTTGCAAAAAAACACACAAAACTGCTAATCTCGCGAGATCTCGATTTTAGCGAGATCTCGCAGTACTGATATTCATAATCTCGCGAGATCTCGCTTGAGCCCTAATCTCGCGAGATTTGCATTCCCTAACCACCACCTACGCTCAAAGTGAATTTTGCTAATATTAGGGGAATTCACTCCAACCTAAACTCCGTCCATCATCACCTGGAGACGGAAAAGCCCGCCTTGCTCTTCCTAACGGAGACTCAGATATCATCACCTGCGGACACGTCATACCTCAATTACCCCGGGTACAAAATTGAGCACAGATTTGTGCCTCACGCCGGTGTATGCGTGTACGTTAGGGACGATATCTGCGTCCGCCGTTTGGGCAACCTTGAAGGTAGAGACCTATCCACCATCTGGTTGCGAGTAGATTGCGACGACCACCCGCGCTTCTACTCGTGCCTTTATAGGTCTCACTCCGGTGAAGCGGAAACTGACCGGCTTCTCGAGCACTTGGAATCGGCAACTGATTCCCTGCTTCAACAGGTCCCGTCTGCGATTGTGACCATTATAGGGGACTTTAACGCCCATCACCAGGAATGGTTAAGGTCACAAAAAACTGACCACGCGGGCAGGTCTGTGTATGCCTTCGCCATGGCCTATGACCTGGAACAGATGGTCACATCCCCTACCCGTATACCAGATGTAGAGAGTCATGCGCCCTCTCTGCTGGACCTTCTGCTGACTTCCCATCCGGATGGCTACGTGGGGACTAGGGAATGAAGAACCGGTGCCATATTTGAGTCCCGGGAATTTCGGGACGACCTGATAAAGGAACCGGGATTCCCGGGACTTTCGGGACTTTCGGGATTTTTACCAGAATGTGATATTTATTCGTTTTCTAGGCAATAAAACGCTGGATTTCTACACGCTTTCGCTACACGAGTATTTATTACAATTTAATACACACATCAACACTGTCTAGAAATATTTTGTATAAACTCAATTAACTAAAAATTTATTAAAAATAACATACAACAATATTTTTATAAAGCCCATTAGAGTACACTTCAGAATAAAAGAAAACTGTTTTATTTGGTATAAAAAAAAATCTTCAAATAAAGAAAAAAATTGAAATAATGGTAAACTAACAAAGAATGTGGTTCTCAAAGAAAAGTGAAAAATAAGAAAAAAATATTCTGTTTTTAACAGTAGTGTGAAAAATCAGTAGTAAGTAAAACCATCCATGACGTTAATAACGGTCCTGCAAGTGTTTTTCATTTTTTTTCCGGTCTGGCTAAGATGCATAAAAAGTTGCTCTTCCGCCGCAATGTTTGCAGGGAAACTCCTCAAAGCCCTTCTTTGGAGCATGTCCCACGCGTGTTCAGATTTTAGAGGTTTAGATCAGGCGATTGAGCGGGCCTACCTAAGACCAATTCGTCGTGCTCCTGCACCCAGCTCGTCACCACTCTTACTGTGTACGGACGGGCGTTATCGTCCATGAGCGTGTATTCTTGGCCCATTTATTTGTAGTCGATGGGGGTAGATTATTGGTACTAGCACCTCTCGTTACGGCATTTTTCACCCGTCATGGTGTTTCTGATCCGAACGTAGTCTGTCCTTCCATCAACATGAATTCCTGCCCAAACCATAATTGTCCCGTCGTAATGTGGATGGACTTCCTGAGGGTGGTGGGAGCGGCTCTCACGTCCAGGAATTCGCCAACACGTACTCTTTGTGTATCGGGATGGAGACCGAACTAGGACTCATCGGTAAACAGCACCACAGACCACTAGTTATCTTCCCAGAGCAAATGTTCACGAGCCCACTCTAGCCGTCTACGATTTCTTCTGCGTAGTGCTGGAGTACGAAACGGTCTGCGGGTATGAAGGCTAGCTTCATGCAACCTCTTCCTCACAGTTTGGTCACTCGCAAGCAACTGGTGCTCTGGCTGGAGCCTCTGAACCAATTGCATGGCTAAATTGCAAAAATCGATCTTTTCGTTGAGTGGTTATGCGCTTCCCGCCTGGGTGTCTTTCAGCCACTTCACCAGTAACACGATAACGTAACCATAACTTTTGTCTTGTGTCAATCTCCTCAACAATACTCTGTTGGGCAGCCCCACTGCCCTTAAAAGTCCTCACACGATAAATGGAGCCGCAACATGATGCAAACAATAACATTAATTCGAAATTAACCGATAACTTCCTGCACATAGTACACATTTTACAAAATTGAGGAATAATCGCGAAATAATCTAATAAATAGTATCTAACGTTTATTATTTTCAGTATTTTAATTGCAATTTAATTTGAACGGTGAGCCACGGATCAACCTTTGCAAATCTGCCAAAAATCTCACTTAAAATAGAGCTCTTTACTTAGTCCCGAAAGTCCCGAAAGTCCCGGGACGAGGTCATCATGAGTCCCGGGTATTTTAGTCGTCGCCAAATCCCGGGATTTCCCGGGAATTTCGGGACCGGGATTTCCCGGGACCATTCCCTAGTGGGGACCGTTGATGCCCCACTCGGGTCATCGGACCACTGCCTGATTCGGAGCGAGGTGCCACTCACGCGCCAACTGCGGCCTCGCTCAGCGGGCTGCCGCCGTGTGTGGCACTTTAAGTCAGCAGATTGGGATGGGATGCGGGCCTTCTTTTCATCCTATCCATGGGGGCAAATTTGCTTCTCGCATGAGGATCCGAGTGCAATTGCTGACGCTATAGCTGATGTGGTGCTTCAGGGCATGGAATTATTTATTCCAAGCTCAATGGTGCCAATAAGCGGTAAGTCCCAGCCCTGGTTTGTCCTTCCCTGTAAACAGGCTCACCGTCTTAAGCAGGATAAGTACCAAGCCTGGGCCGAAGCGGTTGCACGGAAGGATCCAAATGCTTGCGCATACAAAAGGGAATACAACTTTGCCTCCAGATCCCTAAAAAAGGTTGTGGCCAGGGCTAAGGCTGAACACATTGGCAGAATTGGGGAGAGACTGGCTCACCTTCCGTCAGGAACTCGTGCATTCTGGTCTCTCGCCAAAGCTGTCGAAGGGAACTTCAGTAAGCCATCTTTCCCCCCGCTACGTAAGGAGGGTGACGAATTGGCTCACGATGCAAGAGAGAAAGCAGATCTTCTGGGCTCTCTTTTTGCATCTAATTCCACCTTAGATGACGGGGGAAATCCACCGCCTACTATCCCGCGGTGCGATAGCTCCCTCAATGACATTTTGTTCACACAAAAACATGTCCGAAAAGCACTGTTTTCCTTGGACATAAACAAGTCAAGTGGGCCCGATGGCATTCCTCCTATCGTACTTAAGACCTGTGCTCCCGAGCTGGCACCAGTTCTAACGCGTCTATTCCGACTTTCGTATTCACTGGGGGTTGTGCCGACCGCATGGAAGACGGCCTTAGTACATCCGATCCCAAAAAAAGGTGACCGCTCAGATCCGGCCAATTACAGACCTATAGCGATCACCTCCCTGCTTTCAAAAGTTATGGAGACCATCATAAACCGGCAGCTCCTAGGATATCTGGAGGAAAACCAGCTGATCAGTGACCGGCAGTACGGATTTCGACGTGGACGGTCAGCTGGTGACCTCCTTGTCTACCTGACCCACCGATGGGCAGAAGCAATTGAAAGCAAAGGTGAAGCGCTGGCGGTCGGTTTGGACATAGCTAAAGCTTTTGATCCGGTGTGGCATAAGGCATTGTTGTCGAAGCTTCCCTCATATGGTCTGCCACCGAAACTATGCAAATGGGTCGCCAGCTTCCTAGCGGAGCGTAGCATCAAGGTTGTAGTTGACGGCTTCTGCTCTGACTTAAAACCGGTGAATGCTGGTGTCCCGCAAGGCTGTGTGCTATCCCCAACACTGTTTCTCCTGCATATCAATGACCTGTTACAAACCAGTAACATTCATTGCTATGCAGATGACAGTACGGGTGATACTTCTTACACCGGTCGTGCAAATGTTTCCAGCGCACATGTGTTAGAAAGTCGGAACGGACTTGTGTCTCAGATGGTGACCTTCCTAAAAGATGTCTCCTCTTGGGGACGTCTTAACCTGGTCCAATTTAACCCGAAAAAGACACAAGTCTGTGCGTTTACCGCAAAAAAAAACCGAATTTGTCGTTTCCCTCGATTTTGAGAGCACTCCTCTTGATAAACAACCGAGCATTGGGATTCTCGGCGTCGATATCTCGAGCGACGTTCAATTTCGCGGTCATCTGGAGGAAAAAGCTAAGCTTGCCTCAAAGAAATTAGGTGTCCTAGGTAAAGCAAGGTGGTATTTTACTCCGACTCATCGCCTCCAACTCTATAAAGCCCAAGTTCGGCCTCACATGGAGTACTGTTGTCATCTCTGGGCCGGAGCACCACAATACCAACTTCTGCCTTTTGACCGTATCCAACGTCGAGCAACCCGGATTGTCGGTGCCGAGAGTCTTGCCGGTTGCTTAGATCCCCTGGCATTGCGTAGAGACATTGCGTCCCTGTGCATCTTCTACCGCCTATATCATGGGGAGTGTTCCGAGGAATTATTTGGTTTGATCCCTGCTGCTAAATTCCACCACCGTACAACCCGCCACAAAATGCAGTTTCATCCAAACCACTTGGACGAGTGGCGTTCAACTACCGTACGTTTCTGCAGACATTTTCTGCCGCGCACGACTACTCTATGGAACCAGCTTCCCGCAGCGGTGTTTCCAAGCCAATACGACATAAATACCTTCAAAAAGCGAGCATATTCCACCCTTAAAGGCGGGCAACGCGCCTGTGACCCTAAGGGGGTCCCGGGTGCTTATGGGCGGCGGTGATCACTTACCATCAGGTGACCCACTTGCTCGTTTGCCCCCCTATTACATAAAAAAAAAAAACAATAGATCTTACGCCTTACCCGTTCCTTTAGATACAGACGTGTTGTCCCAATACAATCTGTAACTAAATCTAGTTGAAAGGAAATTTATACTAAAAGCCAACAACTATATTTATTGAATACCATAATTATTCTGTACAAAACGAAAAAAGGAACAAGGGTGGAGGTGCGCTCAAAAATTTTAAGACACATAAATTTTTAACTGGCCTTTTCCGCCCTACAAGTTTTTATAAAAATTATAAGTTTTTAACTACTTCGTAACAACAAAATTAAATTGATGTTCTAGCGCTACGCAATTTAATATTGCAGAAAAGCGGGAGACATTTTACTTTATCGTCTTTATGTATACTCGTATAGGCGCTCTTATTAAAATGTTAAAACTCTGAACAAGCACTCAAAACGCTCGCGCTAGCAAATAAGAGCCTTCGCCTAAGTTAAGTTATTATTAGTAGTAGTTAGTATATTATTAGTAAGATTTAATAATATTGTTATGCCCTTACAGGGTGCATGTGTTGCTATGTTTATTTTTAAATATTGTAACCATGTAAATACAATAAAGAATAAATAAATAAATAAATAAATAAGCCCCAACGATTCAAGTGGTTCTTAGACCGTACCTAGAGGCTCTTTGATGGGATGAAGATCCAATCTGAACCTTTTATATAGCTGAGGAAGCAGTTTCATATTATTATGTCATAATTTCAACATGTAAAAAATGCTTACTTTATGTACGAGTAAGAGTTTCCTTATATCTTTGTTTGTGTATTGATTTTACAGTAGCTGTGAAATTCAGGTTAGTCATAAATGATTAGTTGTCTGTTAGCAAGAATTCTGATTTCAATAATGATGAATATTATGACATCACTTAACCAAGTGCAAGTGCTTTAGGCGATTAGAAATCTATACTAATATATTTACTAATAATATTATTAAAAAGAGGAAAGATTTGTTTGTTTGTATTGAATAGGCTCCGAAACTACTGAACCGGTTTAAATAATTCTTTCACTGTTGGAAAGCTACACTAACCTCGGTGAACATAGGGTTCTTTTGATCCTGTAAATGTGGGGGAAGGGGGGAGCGCTAGTATACTAATAAAAAAAAAGTGTCTAAATAGTCGAGCTAAGGAAAAATCATTCATTTTTAGTGTAGAATGTAGAGAAAAAAAAGTTTTTTTAAGATTGAGAAGAGCCATGGGAAATGGGAACCATAGTATTTTATCAGTATCTTTCTTTCTTTTCTTCAACACCTTTCACAATTTTAATTACCATAAAAGTTAAACACGAACAATACACCCAATAAAAAACATAATTATGTGTGAGACACGGTGAGACCCTCCAGATTTAATTATAGATGTTTAAAAAATTTAAAATTATTTTGTAAATATCATCGCTTTCCAGCAGACAGCTATATTTTAGATGCTAGTGTTATAGGAATTTGTCTGTCTTAATAATTTTATACAGTTTATATGTAGATCATGGCAGATGTAGCTTAACTGTACTGCAGATGTAGCTTATGGTTTATATTATGTGTAGGTAAACCACAGAGGTAAACAAAGTGTTAGCCAAACTCCGTGATTCATAATAATTAATCCCACGTATGTGTGATGACATTTTCCCATAAACTTAATAGACCATGCATTTCCCGATCTTAAACATAGATTTAGTAGTATGATCTTAAATAACTATTGACAACTGAGAGAAAAACCTTTTTCACACTTCATTTGGTACAACAAGGGGTGAAAAGTGGTGTGTTATTTTCGAAATAAGATGCATGTAGTAGATAGGTATTAATAGTTCCTTTTAATTTAGTCTAGTGTTATACTCGTATGCATTTATTTATGTATGTAGTTTTAGATATAAAAAACCGTTCTCTTGATAATTACAATTTGTTAGATATGGAACGCATCCATAGTTCTTTTTTTATGTGTTCCTCCCTTGTCTGTGCTCTCTGGCAACACCGATCTCTTCCTCCGCAAGCGTGTTAGCGGCTAGGCGTTTTCACTAAAGCAAAAACATTTATTTCCGAATAAGTATTAATAAACCATTGTAATACAAAATAAGTGTAGTTTTCTTTCATGCAATCCAACTTTCTTCATGGTAGCAGAGCGTGGTTGGATCCGTGTGCATGAAAGAAAAGCTTCCGACAGTGCCGAACGCCGGAAAGAAAGTTTAAGGTTAGAACAGAACACGAGGTCGCAATTTCATCATCAAGATGAGCTCAAATACGTTTCATCTCGAGAAGCTTACCGGCCGAGACAACTTCACAACGTGGAAGTTCAGTATGAGAACGTATCTGGAGCACGAGGACCTGTGGAAATGCGTGGAACCAGTCCCCGGCGAACGCATCGACTCCCGCATGGACATCAAAGCAAAGGCAAAGTTGATTTTACTTTTAGACCCGCAGATCTATGTACATGTGCAAGAATGTACCACAGCCAAGGAGGTGTGGGACAACCTACTCAAAGCCTTTGACGACAATGGCTTAACAAGGAAGGTAGGTCTACTTAAAGATCTGATTAATACAACACTAGAGTCAAGCAATAGTGTCGAAGAATATGTTAGTAAAATTATGTCCACTGCCCACAAATTGCGGAATATAAACTTTGATGTCAATGATGAATGGCTGGGTACATTGATGTTGGCTGGGCTTCCTGATTTATACAAGCCTATGATTATGGGTCTGGAAAGTTCTGGTGCTAAAATCAGTGCAGATTTAGTTAAAAATAAGTTAATTCAAGAGGTGAATACTTCAGATCAGAGTTCTGCGCTGTATACTGTTAACACTAAGAAGAAGAATAATACAGCAACATCAAAGTTTAGGCCAAGGTGCTTCAATTGTAATAAACATGGCCACTTTGCAAAGTTTTGTTCGAAGAAACCTGTAAAGAAGAACAATGAGTATAAAAAGGGGGAAAGTTCCAGTTTTGTTGCAGCATTTTCAGCCACTGCAGAGGAAGGAAAAGACAATATATGGTATATTGATTCAGGTGCATCCATGCACATGTCGTGCCGCAGTGATTGGATGTACAATATCACCGAGCCATCTGTAAAACATATAACTGTGGCAAACCGAGAGCCACTAACTGTAAAGGGAGTAGGATATGTTGATATTCAATTGAATAAGGATGATAAAATACAGGTAAAAAATATTTTGTATGTACCTGGGTTGGCTGCTAATCTTCTTTCAGTCAGTACAATTGTCAAAAGTGGATACAAGGTCACTTTCAGAGACAAGAGATGTGAAATCTGTGATGGTAATGGGAAGGTTGTGTGCTCCGCAACATTACATAACAATTTGTACATTGTTGATAGTAAATATAGGTATGAGTCTGCCCACTTAACATTAGATGCAGGTAAAAGTGATGAATCTCACCTGTGGCATCTGCGGATGGCCCATTTAAATGTTACAGATGTGAAGAAGCTGCCAGATTGTGCTGAGGGTGTGAAACTGTCTCTAGAGAAAGATGATGTCACCGGGTGTATCCAATGCATGGAAGGTAAACAATCAAGATTGCCGTTTAAAAATGTTGGCTCCAGAGCAACCAGGCCACTGGAACTAATACATTCAGACCTATGTGGCCCCATGGAGTCTACATCATATGGAGGTATGAGATATTTTATAACATTTATCGATGACTTTACACGCATGGCCCATGTTTACTTCATGAAAGACAAAATGAATGTTACTGATATATTTAAAGATTTTAAAATGAGAGTGGAGAACAAGCTTGATCATAAAATTAAAATCATTAGGACTGATAATGGTAAAGAATATTGTAATGGTACATTTGAGAGCTTTTTGTCGGGGCATGGCATCACTCACCAAACTTCAACTCCATATACACCTCAGCACAATGGCATGGCAGAACGAATGAACAGGACACTTGTAGAGAGAGCGAGATGCATGTTGTTTACTGCTGAATTGGACAAGCGCACTTGGGCTGAAGCTATAGCTACTGCAGCTTACATTTTTAATAGATCTCCCAATAAAGCCTTGCATGGCAAAACGCCTTATGAGATGTGGGAAGGGAAAAAGCCCAATCTCTCTCACATGCGAATTTTTGGCTCTGTTGCAATGGTTCACGTTCCTAAAGAAAAACGTCTGAAATGGGACAAAAAGTCATTAAAAATGATACTAGTTGGCTACTGTGAGAACACTAAGGGCTACCGCTTAATGGATTTAAAAACTCATAAAATAACTAAGAGTAGGGATGTTGCATTTCTAGAAGATTATAAAAACATACATACTGCTTCTGAAAATAATGTTTCAGCTGATTTGCCATCAGAGAAAAATCCATCAAATAGTTCCAGTTCTCAACACAAAGATGAGCAGCAGGAGGTCACCTGTACCAGTCAGCAGCAGTCAAGTCACTCCGATGAGTCCAACATCCAGACACCTTCAGCCACTATACCACATAGTGACTCCGATGAAAGGTATGATGAAGAAGACTCAAGTGAATACAACACTGATGCAGACCCTCAGACGGTCGAGGAGGCCATGTCATCTCCTCAGGCTACAGAATGGAAAAGGGCTATGAATGAAGAATATAATTCACTTGTCAAAAATGAAACTTGGTGTTTGACAGACCTACCTGCAGGTCAAAGGGCACTACCCTGCAAGTGGGTATTTAAGACTAAAACTAATTTGAATGGAGATATAGTCCGTTATAAGGCTAGACTTGTAATCAAAGGATATGCTCAGGTTAAAGGTAGAGATTATGAGCAGATATTTTCACCTGTTGTTCGTTACACTACAATCCGTTACTTGTTTGCTTTAGCTGCCAGATATAGTCTCCAGATTGATCAAATGGATGCAGTGTCGGCCTTCCTGCAGGGAGAGATTGATAAAGATATTTATATGCAGCAGCCTGAAGAATTCAAAGAGGGAACACAGGTATGCCTTTTAAAGAAATCAATATACGGGCTCAAACAGGCCAGTCGCCTATGGAATATTAAACTTAATAATGTGTTATGTCAAATGGGAATGGAGCAATCTAAAACTGATCCCTGTGTTTATTTTAATATCAATAAAAAGGCATTTATAGCTGTTTGGGTCGATGATCTCATTTTGTTTACATCCAATGAGGATGATAAAAATTGGTTAAAAGGAAGCTTAAAACAACATTTTGAAATGAAAGATCTGGGAGAGGCAAGTCAATGTGTTGGCTTGAATATTACTAGAGATGGTAATAAGGTAATGATAGATCAAGAAAAATATATCAGAGAGTTACTTACCAGATTCAGAATGTCAGATTGCAAGCCTGTCAAAACGCCAATAGAAGTAGGTCTTAAATTTAATGAAAATGTAGAAGAAGAAACATTGGATTGCCCTTATCAGCAAGCCATCGGCGCCCTACTGTATGTGGCACAAGGGACAAGACCAGATATTTCATTTGCTGTTAACATGTTGAGCAGATACAATAAAAACCCTAAACTTGAACATTGGACAGCAGTAAAAAGGATTTTCAGATACTTACAAGGCACGAAAGACCTAAAGTTGGTATACACCAAAGATGGAGATGAGGAAATCACAGGGTACTGTGATGCAGATTGGGCCAGTGACGTGCGCGATCGCAAGTCGTGCACGGGCTACACTTTTATGTTTCAGGGAGGTGCTATTTCCTGGCGCTCGCACAAGCAGCAGACCGTGGCGCTGTCGACGGCCGAAGCTGAGTACATGGCCATGTCTTCGGCGGCGCAAGAAGCCCTGTGGCTTCGACAACTGCATGGAGAGCTCGGACATCAGCAGACCAGCCCAATGATCATCTTCAGCGACAATCAAAGTGCTATTAGACTATCTACTAATGATTGTTATTTACCTAGGTCGAGGCATATTGATATACGCTATCATTTTTTGAAAGTTCATGTTAATAGTTTAAAGATAAAGTTTTGTTATATTTGTGGGGATAAAATGATTGCCGATATGTTAACTAAAGGAACTGTTGCTGTAAAACATTGTTTTTGTGTATCAAAAATGGGATTGCGTTCCAGGGGTGGGTGTTAGATATGGAACGCATCCATAGTTCTTTTTTTATGTGTTCCTCCCTTGTCTGTGCTCTCTGGCAACACCGATCTCTTCCTCCGCAAGCGTGTTAGCGGCTAGGCGTTTTCACTAAAGCAAAAACATTTATTTCCGAATAAGTATTAATAAACCATTGTAATACAAAATAAGTGTAGTTTTCTTTCATGCAATCCAACTTTCTTCACAATTTAATAAGCTTTTACATTAATCGACATTAAACATTGCAAGCGCGGTAAATCTATCTGTCAAATCCTCCGGCTAGTGCGGGGCACCGTACGCGGTGACCATAGTGATGTGTTAATCGAGTAAACCAATTATTCGCCTAACAGTAGGTATAATATAAGTACCAAAATATTTTACTAAAATAATTTAAGTTATACAAGCGACTTTTAGTCTGCCCTCGTATATACCTAAAATTGTCAACCCGAGCTCGGTATGTGACAGAGAGTGCGGTTTGTCGGATTATTTTAAAACCTCATTAGTGCTGATTAATGATTTTAACCCACCTCTCTACAGCTTTAATTGAAATGTTGCTTTTTCTGTTTGGCTTTCATTCTTCTGATATTCCGCCAGTCAAAATATTTAGTTAAGTTTCTTTAAGTACAAGATTGGAAATATTAAAGTAAAAAAGTATCAGCCTATTAATGTCCCACTGCAAGGCAAAGGCCTCCATCCTTGAAATCAAGTTATCGCTACAATGATGGGTATTAGCTTAATCACCACGCTTACCAAATGCGGATTGGTGATCACAAACCCGAGCTGTGTCCGAAAAAAACCGACACAATGTTAGCTCGACCCGGGAATTGAACCCATCAGGACCCCGAGATCTCGGCCCGGTACTTAAACCACTAGACCATCGAGGCGTCAAATATTAAAGTAAAAAAGCAAAATATAAGCCTAATAATGTCTCACTGCAGGGCTAAGCAGTAACTATTTATTTAGTAATCTGTGGCTAAGCTGCCTCTATCATTGAAATCAAGTCATCGCTACAATTATGGGTACTGGATTAATCACCACGCTTGCCAAGTGCGGATTGGTGATCACAGACCCTATTGTAGCTGTATTCGAAAAAACTGACTAATTTTGCTTAACCCGGAAATTGAACCCAGGTTGCAATTAGACAACATACTAACTAAGGCTAAGAATTGAAGGCCTTCAAGGTAAAATTACTAAGAGATTATTACAATAAAATTATATTACTTACTTAAATATTAATAAAGCCTTTATACTCGTATGTATAATACATTATTATCATTAAAGGTATTACCTATTGATCATAGACACTATAATTTTATACTTCTTTGATATTAACACCTCTAATTTTAATATTTAATTAAAAAAGAAATTGAATACCTATCATTTCACACTTTCTGTTACGCCCAATGGTTAACTGGAGAATGCCTTTTGTTGAAGAGAATGTCGTTTTAAGGTTTTATTTGCACCCAACGATTTAAATCTTTGTTTGCACCATCTCCGTGGATCAAGGCGCAACAAAAAAGTATTTTAGAGAGAAATTATGTACTTTAAAAAAATGAAGTAATTGATTCTCTGTTTGACACTATCAAGTCAAACTTCACAAAAGACAAATTCAAATTAATCTATTTTGTGTTGTCAAGGCTCTCTGTCAAACTCTCTGTACGACTCAAGTTATTGGCATTTTGCCAGTTACGCTATTGTAAATAGTAGCAGAAACAAGAAAGAAACTAATTATCACCAATATAATATATTATGATAAAAATTGCCAAAGAATAAAAAAATATACCAGGCATTCAGTACATAATATTTCTATGATACCAGGTGACTTCATTGAGGCATATACCCTCCTATACTCTCCTTTTATTGAACTAAATATATTATATGTCTAAATATGAGTAAGTTCTAGTTATAAGAACAAAGTTACAATTATGTAAGTGTGCCACAAATGTAGCATATTACATATTGTCTGATTCACATGCTATTTCGTCTAAAAATACCACTCCTTCATACAAAGCTTATTGTCAATGACACTAAATTCGAGTTATTCATATAGTGGCATTCAATTCGAAAATTGGTTAATGAATTTCACCGACGTGACTTCTGGGTTGTATGATATTGTATCGTACGGTCAACAACAGAAATAGCTGAACATTTTAGATTGTCTTATCGTTGTGGCAGGTATAATATCATGTGTGCCCTTCGGTTGGGGGCCTAAGAATACCACCGAGGTATCCCCTGCCTGTCGTAAGAGGCGACTAAAAGGGGCCCTCGAACCCGGGGCGGCGTGGGACGTTCCGCGTGCAGCCCCGGCAACGGGTTCGGAGAAGACGGCCACACCATGGCCTGTGTGGTTCGTAATGCGCCGCACATCGGCGGCGCAGGGCGCAGGGCGCGCCCGAGGCGAGCCGCAGCGGCTTGCGCGCGTGGGGGTTCCGTGGCGTTGTCTCCGCATAGAGGTTCTCGGTTCCCCCTCACTGCGCTGAGAGGGTCATCGTCAGGTTTTAGTCGGTAGGGCCGAAGTGCGAGTCCGACACACCGCTCGGGACGAACCTCCGTCCCTGAGTGACCCCCGGCTTTAGCAGGGGGGGTCCGGCGTCTGGTTTATCAGGGACGCCGGGCCGGTGCGTAAAAGCATTTCCTGACGCAAAAAAAAAAAAAAAAAAAAGGTATAATATCATGTACCCGTGGATATAATATCATGTACCCAGCAGACACGAACCAATTCGTCCCTTCGACTTCGAGTTCGTCGAGTTTGGAAACCCGGGTAGTGAGTTTGGCCCCGAGTCCCATGTGCTTTATACTCTTGAAACTGGTTGCTAACTTTTCACAAACTTCGGTCACAAGTCGACACGATCGATATGACGTAAGTAAGGTTGACTCAAACCATTTTTTCAGCACACTTATCAGTAACCGCACGATTATGCGTCGCGCGTAGCCGCCATGGCGAAACGATGATGATCCGTTCCCGACATGTTTAACACCACTAAGTACCACTAAGCAAGTCTGCCTACGTGAGATAACAGCGATGCTTGTGCCAGTGGTTCTGGGTTTAATCCTGGATCGGACCAAATATTTGTATTGAGTTTTTCTGTGCGAAAAATACTCAGTTACAAGCCACGCGCCATATCCACGCCATAAAACACGTAATGCCGATGGTCCTGCGACTAATGTCTCTTTCGTCGCGTCGTGTCAGATTAGTGCCCCACCGTTCTGGTAAGGAAATATTGAGTGGGCCCGTTCTTACGCACTCTTATTCACTAAATGTTTACGTTTGTTACGTTCTATACACTAAGCAGGGTATCTGCATAGTTGATATAACGTAAGGCTGTACCCAGAAGCCCAGAACTGAGTACCTAACAAGGAGCACGTTGCGTAAATTTTTTTTGAGCCCTCTGGATTGTAGCTCGTGCTAGCTAAAAAGTTGCTTAATAAAAAAAGAGTCGGTGTTAGTTTTCTTTTGTTTGACCAACTGACCTTGTCTCCTGGGTTGACGTCGCCGTCGGCGAGCGCTCGCGCCGCGCCGTCCTCGGCGTCGAAGCCGGCGGAGCACCCGCGCCACACCAGTCCGCCTTCGCGTGTGCCCCCTGCAACAAAACAATATATATATCTTATACACTGTTACTTAAAATTGCACAACTTTTACTATCACGTCTTTTAAAATAAAAAGAGCGCATTCCTTCCTTAAAGGCCTGCAGCGCATTTGGGATGTTTATGGGCAGCGGTAATCACTTATCATCTGTCGGTGCAGGTGTACCGTAAGCTCGTCTGCTCGCTATTTCATGAAAAATTGGTCAAAAGACATACTTACTAAATGCAACTTAAATTCAATGGAAAGTCTAAAAAAGATTACGAATTATATTTATTATGGTCCATGTGTCAGGCGGTAATTGATACAAATATTTTATTATATTCAATCTTCACCAGATAAAATTTATAAAAACACGATTTATACTAATGCGACTGAGTTGTTGCGTACCTACGCCGTACGTGTGTACATCGCAGCGCAACATTGTTGAATATCTAAGTCTTCTTTTATCTTTTCCTGAACCCAATAAAAGCAAATAATAGTGTTATTGTTAGGTACAGAAAATAGTTTCGGACACGTTTTACAAGATTTATTGTAATCTATCTGTGTTTTGCTGCGAGTGGGTAGATCTTGTTTCCATCGTATAATCGGGGTAGAGTCTAGTCAACTGATTGTCATTGCGGCTATCAACACGCACTTAAATATCCTCTCTTGACGAAAATAGAGAGTATGGGTGTGCTCCGTTATAAAAAAAAACATATTACTGAACGACGTCACAGAGGATATAAATTTTTTGCTAATACCGGTGGGCGAAAATACCTACACCTCTATCACTGCGAACATTTGCCAAGATGTTAAGATATTCCTGATAATGAGCTTTTGAATGAGCCGGATAAAGAGTAATAAGAAAGTTTTTCACAACTGAAGACAAATATTTTATGTTCAAATAACGTGTTTGTATACAAATAAAAATGTTTCTATATTTCTTCGATGTGATATATTTTGACATAAACAAATTATGTTATCGATAAATTGATAAAAAAGAAAATTAAACTTGAGCGCTTTTTTACTTTGAAAAACTGAAAAGAATTTTTTAAAACTACAATTAAGTTTGTTACAGATTGATTTTTTATATTTGTATCATAAAGTTATGTAATCATATAAATAACATTCAGCTTTTTAGTGAGGTATTTTCAGGTATTCAGGCACTTATGCCGTCAACTTGTACTTGAACTTCACTTTCATTTTATTGAACCTACAATGATTGATTACCTTTACTTGGATCGTGGAAATGTGGTTTTTCTATAAAAACCTGTCAAGGCTAACAATGGGTAATAATAGCAGTAGATAATCAATTTAAAGCTAAAGTTAGATGTGATATTGCGGAAAAATCGATTCAAGGGCACAACATGTACAGTCTGAAATATTGATTTATACTCGAACCCAGTCTAGTCAGTCCGAACTAATCATAGCCCACAAAAACTTCACTTCTTTTATTTAAAAAAAAGCCCTGGTAAATATTCTTAAATACTATTGTAATGTCTTGCTCAAAGTCGAATCTACAATTTTACATAACACGTGTATGCTCGTCAATAAGGGAATTATATTGTAAAGTAATGCTCAAAGCCGAAATACATAATGTTACTTTACACGTAAATGCTCTCGGTGAGGGAATACCTTTTCACATCACACGTCCGATTATTTACGAATCTTTTGATCGTCTGATAACCTTGGCCTAACATCGCCTTGGAACGAACGCTACAAAGCGTTTGCGTAGCAGTAGCGATACTACGAATAGATATATGTACAAACTGAAAGCTCAAAGAAGGAAATGTGTTTGGGCTCAGATATCAAGATAAATTTTCTTGATGGGCTCAGATAATGTTTGATGTAATGAATAAAATAGTCATAACTGTAAATCAAACATTTATTATATTTTGTTCTTAAACTTAAAAATCATACCCATATTCGGTAAACTTAACTATATTCTGCATGCTAATTTACACGTAAGAATATATTTCTCTAAAACTAAAAGTAGGTACGACTTAATTTTCAGGTGTTTTCCCTTAAATTAATTTAATTTCACGTTTTTCATCTTCAAAAACAATTTCAGTATAGTCGTAGCGCTCTAGAAATGGTCCTTAAACAACAATATCGTTTAACCGGTGACGCAGTATGATTCATCGATGTTAGAGAGTCATGCCAATTGCAATTATGTTTTTTATTAGCCTGATCTGTAATTTAGTGCCAAATTGTAGCGCATTCTTCACCGTGTCCTGCGTCTAGGCCGGTGTCGGTCAGGGCTCTACCGGGATGAGAATAAAACGTCTTTTTATTAGTATAAAATATTTCGCAAAACTTGCCATAATAAAATGTTTTATTTATACCCTACAAAAAGGTAAGCAACTGTATTTGTAGAGACGGTATGTATGCTAGGGTACCTTAGCCTTATGACCTTACGACAAACACAGCTGAATATTTTAGTTTTGTTTTAGCATTTTAAAATGTTAATGGCAGTATAAAAGGCTTAGTTCTACTACTTTTTAAAAGGCTAGATAGTCATGGTAAAACCAAGCTAAAACTAAAGAAAGTTAGTTAGTAGATATTTTGTATTTAGGTAAGACCTTATGAGCAATATGAGCATGTATTAATGAACATGTAGTATATAATTTAACATTAACAATATTTTTGTAAAGAATAAAGAAATTCACACGCAGTTTTTATTAAATAACTAAAAGATTATGTAAGTCCTCAAACACTACTAGTTAAATACTGCAAATCCATTACATACTGATTCAACTACTGAAGTAAACACAAGATTGTATTTTATATTAAATCAAACCTAATGACTCCTACCTACGTAATAAATATAGAAAGAATCATTATTGTCGAACACGAGATTATTACCAAACTCAAGTAAGTGTCCTTGAAGAAAAACAATTTCAGTATGTCGTCTTTCAGCGGATATATCCTCCCGGGGCGTTCCCAATTAGTCGTCCCAGAGCTTCTACGCAGTATAACAACGGCTACATACTGACTTGGATGAGTGGAATTGTCTAGATACTCGTATCTCATAAAATAGAAATAAATGAATTTGCTTTTAGAACATACAACTGCTTGTTGTTGACCCAGTATTAGTGCCAAGTAACGCTTTAATTTCCATCACATCACAACAATTATATGACGATGGAAGTCTCTAGAAAGACGAAAATTTTATAATGATGTAAGTCTTAATCAATATCACTGATAGCATTTGGTAGGTCAAATCGATAAATTATGACTTATATAATTATATATATGGTATTATTACAATTTTAAGCCTTGTTAACAATCAATCAAACGTTCAATCTATTTATTAGCGCCACGCTGATTTTACAATCGAAAGCAAAACAAAACAGTTTAGTATGTTCACAAATGATTCAGAAGAATAATGAAAGTCTATTTCCATGTCCTTACTAACCTTGTAACGTGATTTTGTATCCCACGCAAATTGTTTGTTAAAGTTCAGCAAAGATATAGGTAGGTACTCGGATTATCCATGCTTCTCAGTGAAAAAAAAATTTGGGTTCTAGCTTTTGGAATTTACAGCATTTAGTCTTGATAATCCAACCAACGCTCATGTTTAGGTAACTAATTTAGGTATAGCTTGAACCGTTATAATCGGAGACCTTTATTAAAACCATTAAAAGCACAGATAATTTAATAGAGATACTAACCCCATTAACAGCTTTTTGTCAACTAACATATAAAGTTATTTATTTTATTTCATTTAAAATACAAATATTAAAGATACCTTCTAATTATGTCTTGACTGAATTATAAATTTGTTTAATTTTGAAATTTCTGTGATCAGGTTTACAGGTGACCCAAAACTGTTTTTGAACACGAAACTCCAATTTTAAAAGGCTCAAATAATTGAGTATGAGTAGGTATATAACATTTTGTAGAGTTAGCGTTGATTTACCTCAAGGAAAATTAAATTGCGTTCCTAAAATTCACAATTTCATTAAGATCGTTACAATTAATGTTGGCCTAGAAATAATACTCATGACTCTGCGATGCGTTTGCTAATTGCGCAGGCGCATTTGCCGCGCCAGCGAGACAATGCACGTGCTCCGACGGTTATTTATTGCGAACAAACAGATCACGGTTACATTTTTAAATCTTAAATATATTTGACACTAATTAAATAGGTATTTGAAACTGTTATTTATTTAGCCACATCAATGCTCTACAAACATAAAAGAAAAGGGATTAACTGAAAAATAGTACTTTCAAGGAGTCGAGCCAAAACTCTTTCAATTGTCCTCGTTTGTGAGGAGGTATAGAGATTTATTAAATTTACGTTCAATAAAAACTTTTTATAGAACAATTCAAATACATTAAATATGTAATGTAATTTTTATTTATTTAATACCTATAAATCTGTAGGTAGAGTTTTTATCAATATCCATAAAGCTAATCACAGTTTATTTTCCTTAATACGAGGCAATAAAATGATGCCATTTCTTATACAGATAAGTAAGTATTAGATCATTATGTTAGAATTCCCTTATTACAGTGATTTTATGGTAATGGCATTTAATGTGCAAATCCAATTTATTACTATTTTTTATAACTTTTCGATTCAATATCTATTCTCTTCAAGACTATAGGCAGGTAAATAGGGGCTGCAATAAAATATTTACGAGTGTATGAACCAGTAGGTAAGCATTCCAATAGGTATAAATCGGTATTATGAGACATCGGACAGGGTTACAGTCAAAACAAGTGTCTGCTTAGAGTCACGTACGCCGGTCAGCACAATACCACTATTAGCAAGAGTGTATTTACTTAAACAATGTAAGTAGGTATTCAAGTCCCACTGAGGGGAATTCTCAATATTATTTTAGAAGGGTTTTCCCTAAGAAAAGCTTTGAACATTTAAGGAAAAATATGTTAAAACTCCTTTGAAACTGTGATCTTTCGTATCTTTCGTATATAAGTTTGAAAAGTTATAACAAATCAGTATGATTCATTTTTAATTTATAAAGAAGATAGTTTTCATACATAACTTTTAGATTAAAATCACTTGACAGTTAATGTTCTGTAATAAAATACATAGTATTTCTTCAAGGACTGAAAAACATCACTAGTCCAGATAGAGCCACAAACTTTAGTAATTTATGGATGGAAGACATTTTAGTGTAAAAAAATTGTTTATTTTCGAGTTTTGCTCATAAGTCTCGTGACGCACATGGCTGTCACCCGTCACCATCAGCATCATGATGAACCGCCAAGATTCTGTTAAGAAATATTTGTAAAAGTAGTTTAATATTCTGATAGATATAGTCTCAAAAGAACTGATACAAAGTCTTCTGCTCC
This sequence comes from Mecyna flavalis, assembly GCA_949319885.1. Taxonomy (NCBI): domain Eukaryota; kingdom Metazoa; phylum Arthropoda; class Insecta; order Lepidoptera; family Crambidae; genus Mecyna; species Mecyna flavalis. The sequence continues at coordinate 9,532,291 of OX439427.1, read as the reverse complement.
AGGAATCAAATAATTTGGGATGGACGGTGCAGTGTTTTTGTATGTATGTAACTACACTTTCGATTTTACTCCAGGGGGCCTAGACAAAGTAACATTTAGACAGCGATAGCGAAATTCCCTAATTTCAAATTGTATGGATTTGACAGGTGCCTTAGAAAAGTCACGTGGTCAATCGATATTAAAAGTACCTACGGGTTTTGACATCCGCTATCGTAAATTGAGCGATAACGATCGTCATAAATGCCGCTTGTCTAGGGCCTCTGATCGCTTTTATGGCGTCAAACGTAGAAACTCTTACTAGTTAAATAAGGCATGAGTAAACTTACAGAACTTCAGTAATATAATTATGCTACGATTCTACGAATATAGTTTGGAGCGTGAACGATCTTGATGCTACGGTGGAAAGCATTCCAAACACGAAAGGACTAAGGTGCGATTCAAGGCCTGATCGACCTATGTACGGTCAACAGCACATCATGGTTAACACTTGCAGTTCGATAATAGCACTTATGCCCCCGACATAAGAGCGGTACAAAGTCCAAAGTGTTACGTCTGACGTGCTTTTGACTGTACATACTTTGCTCCATAGTAAAAAAATGTTTTTCTCTTAGATTCTACATGAATTGTCGTCTTGGGTCTGGCTTTTTCAGTATTCGATTGGCTAGCTACATACCACCTCCACAAGTAACTTTATGCCGCCATACCAGCTCAGGGTCAGAGGAGCCAACAATGTGCCAGTACATTGAGCAACGCTGTCAGACTATGACTTGTACGACGGAATAAGGTAGCAACTCTCATAAAAAAAACTAACGGATATATGTAACTAATTCATGAAAGCAATTCTAGAACAATAACACAAATGTAAATCCATCTTCACATTCGATTAATTCATACAGAGAAATGCCTATATAATGAAGATACCTATAATGTGTCTGATTTTTCCCGCTACAAATAACATCCTGACTTGAAACAATCAGACAGCGACTAGTCTGTCAAAACAAATAAGTTTTTTCGTTCAAACCTTGTTAACGTCTATTTTAATTGAATGTCTTGTTTTGTTCATGAGCCGACTAAATGTGCGTAAAATAATAAAATATAAGTAGTTTTTTACCTCACACAGGTATATATACCTACTACTAATAACTAAGGGCTCTTTCAAATTAGACGGTTTGTGTCGGACGGCTGCGGTACGGTAGCCGCGCGGCAGGTCGTTAGTTTTTCTTCCTGTTCCGTGTTAGTTTTCATACAAAACACGCGGCGCGGTACAGTACGGCGGCGTACCGTACGTACCGCGAACGCTCGACAGCAAGACGTCAACCATACTGTTGCCGCACCGCGTGTTTTGTATTAACGAGTCTAACGACCGTCTGTACGCGGTGCGGCAAACGCGCGGCTACCGTACCGCAGCCGTCCGACACAAAACGACTAATTTGAAAGAGCCCTAAGTCTTTTCTACTCAAGGTAAGTAAAACTTGCCGCCATCATAGCTGTGGCTGTATTGCTGTAATGCAATGTGCTATGCAGGCTCACACTTCATTAAATGCTAAACGATGAAAAGAAACGGCTATATAAACAAGTCATAATAGTAATGTTCTAAGCGTTTTTCAATACATTTCTAAATTATGATTTCATGAAACGCTGACTAATACCAGAAACACTCATGAGAAAATATAATGCATGCTCTAACTAAATATGTTAACATTGTATTTTTTCATACCTTTATCACATAAATGAGCAAACATAAAATCACGTTTGATAAACAATCCTTGTATCACATGTGTTATACGATAATTTAAGATTATTGCAAGAATTAGCAAAACACACCAAGAGTTTACGATCCAAATATTTAGCTGGTAAATAAACCGCTGTAACATCAGTTGTTTATATAAATGTTACTAGCGTAAGAAATTCAGATTACGCCCCCAGGCTGAGCTTCCCTTGATAATGTTACTACATAGGGATCGACGAAAATGAAGCTCGTAAATGTCTTGATTAAAAATAATTTTTTGACGTCGTGATTCACGACGAAGCTTGGCCGCGTTGTGGTTGAGAAAACCAAAGGAGATTGATGTGATCCCCGTACAAAGGGCACAAACATTTTAACCAAAACCATTCAACACAATTCTTTCTTCAGGTCAACCGAATGATAAGAAAGCTTTATCGCACTTGTTTGTTTATTATCATGCATCACGAATTATGCTGATATTTACTGATACGGAAAATCACACTTTGAACGCCACAAATAGTAAGTTAAAAAAGCCAGGTGGGTAGTAAAAGCACTATCCTTTTACTAATGAATCCTTATACATACAAAGTGCCGGAAATCAAAACATTGTGTTTTGTTTAAAATAATTGTCGGCCAATTTTTATTTTTCTTTCATATAAGAGAGAGGAAGACAAAGCCTCTTAAAAACAGTCTTATGTAATAAATGGATGGTGCCTATTATTTTTAAGTTATACTGACTCCTATGATCTCAATACTATTATGACAAAGTTATTTAAATCAGAGTTTTTACGGATTAAAAAGAGATTTACAACGTATGAGCCCAATGGCAACTTTGCACTTATAAATGATAAAGTGAAGAGGATATTTCTTTCGGAAATAAACTCGTAAGTATAAGAGTCGCAATTGATCGTTTATTGCTGGCAAGATACTCAAGTACCCAGTTTTAATAATTTAGTTATGACAAGCTTTATAAATAAAGAGTTATTTGTTTGAGTCACATGAGCAAAGATAGGTACTCAAGTTGTAGTATACTCGTAGGTACCTACAATTTAAATTATAAATAATAAATATCCCAGAACATAATTTCCGTCAAACTAAGCATAGTTCGTACTATGGAATTGTCGAAACGTGCGTACCTACTAAGATACTCCGTAGGTACTCCGTTAAACTTAAAAAGCACAATATAGTTTTTATCTACATCCATACCATAATATGTCTATTTTATAGTCAGGAGCGATGAGCAAACGCCCTACATTTAGATATAAGTATCTGTGGCTGCATCGTAATGTTTACATTTTAGTATCGGTAACCGATACTTTAATTACGTTCAAATTTCGAACGTCTTCTTAAAAAGTAAAAATTAATGGATTTGAAGCTAACATATGTAAGCAAAACATCTTGATGTATTTTCAAAGGTACCAGGAGAGCATAACCGCAGCGTAACTATTCATTAAATCAAAGAGTTTGAAAGACGCGAGCTAGCTTAGCTTCTTGTTCTTCTCTGCTCTCCTGGTACTACGGATTATATTCCACGCGGTTTCACATCGATCCTGACTTTAAAATAGACATTTATCGTATGAATGAAGATAAAGTTATGTATGTGACTGTACATAATTAGGCATTAAAATACTTATGTGATCCTTTTATGAAACTCACTTCGTTCGTTTCATAAAACCACATTCGTATTTTAATGACCCTCATTATGCAACAGTCACATAAATAACTATTTCAAAATGCTATCAGTCTAAGGATCTCAATGATTGTCACTGTTTGTTATTTACAAAAAACAACACGACATATGCAACTTTAAAAGAACATCCACTCTAGTTAAAGTGGGAAAAATCAAGAAAGTCATATCTACGGCCTAAATAAGTTTGCCTGAAAAACACGTTCGTGACTCAATTGTATTACAATACGAGCGAACTCCAGCTGTTTCGTTTTATTTTGACATGAATAGGCACTTTTCTCGGCGTTTTCGAGATTACGTGCACTATTTTTCACCCCTTACGCTCTCTGGTTCTATATTGAAATACCAATACAAGACGTTTATTCCTATTTACAATAAATTGTATAATAGAATACGCCCTGGCAAAGTCGATTTAACATAGATATTGGTTTTAGCGTATTATGCTCTACGATTCATGAAAATCTGGATGTTTTGAGAATTTAGAGTTCAATATTATTGAAAATAGCTTCAGTACTCATACAGCTATTCATGTCCTTTATAGGACATAAATGCACAGCACATAGCATTATAAAAATCACCATAAATCACTAGGTACACGGTATCGTCAAAGATTTAAAACCTCCCTGAAAATATTTTTTTTTCATAGGCCCTATAGGTACACATCATTGCTATTAATTGTGAACTAACTGATATTTTTGCATCGAATTGGAAATGACTTTAATAGAGTCAATTTAAGCAAAGGTAGGAGCAGATTTTCCTAGAGAGAGTCTAGATTTGACGACCCATTTGGTGTAATGGTCGAGAAGATGGCTATTACACCAGAGGTCGCGGGTTCGATCCTCGCACGGTACAAACATTAATTGTGTGCATAAACATGTCTGTTTGTATCGGTGTGGGTGTTTCTATGTATAATATGTATGTATTTGCAAAAAAAGTATGTACAAGTAATGTTTATCCGTTGTCTGGCACCCATAGCACAAGCTAATGCTTAGTTTGGGGCTAGATGGCGCTGTGTGAATAATGTCTAGCAGAGATATTTATTTATTTTATCCAATTCTCATGCATTTTTAAAACACAGATAAGTAAATGGAGAACAAAGTTGCACCGTCATGACGGTCGTCATCATAGAGCAATAACAATTATACTGTGGTCGTCATTCAAATACGAACTTTGTAAGAGTCACGTGCCCAGATTTAGTGTTAATTTATGGTCTTTTGTAGTAACAATTGTATCACAGACAGAGCACGTGCTGTTTGTTGCAATACTCGAAGAAAAACTTAAACACATATGCATGGTATTCAATTTTATTTTAAACTTATTTGTTTGTTATGCGTTTAGTTAACTAATAAAGCGGCTGTTTTTATACATATAAATATATATTGTACTGATGGGAGGGTGTATTCATGTAAGAAGCGGTTATCATTTCTGACCTTACTTGCCAAATCTGGCAGATAAATATCTGGGTGATCAACGCTGATAACCTTTATGAATACACCCTAACATCTGTAAAAATATAGCTTGTCTGACACATTGCAAATTTGGTTCCGCTATTTTTGTTTTTAATTTAAACCGCAAAACTAATTGAGAATTTGAAATGCCAAATTACCAAAAGACAGGTCAAGAAAGGTCAAGAGTATGGAAGATAAAAAATGTGTACGACGTTACAAGCTTTACAAGCTTTACAGAAATGAAAAGAAACCAACCCACAAAAATGTGATGTGATCATTGAGCTATTATTACTACGTCAGTACATTTTACACATAATATTACACCAATTCATAAAGAACTTACTTATTAAAAACAATTACTTTAGTGTCAAACCCAATGATAATTTAGCTCAATAAATAAAATAAACTGGTGAGAGTTTCTCGCTTGTGTATTAAAAATAGAAAAAGGATTCCATAATTTCTTTGCATTGAAACTTCCTGTTACGTACGACAGATTCAAACGCCATTTATTTTTGTTGGCTTCTTCGAGGCGAATAAAAAAATTTTTGTAGGTTTTAATGTAAACGTATATTTACACATACAAGAACAAACAACATGTAGGATCATTAGAAACTTGTAACATTTCTTGTAATGATTTTTTTGCTGTACAGCTTCTCGTCTATCTTTTTAACGTCACGTTTGTCTATTAGTTTATGTAATCTCGGGGTCCTAGATTCAATCCCCGAGTCGAGCAGAATTTGTGTCAGTTTTTTCGGACACATTATGAATTTGTGACCATCAATCCGCATTTGGCAAACGTGATGATTAAGCCAATACCCATCGTTCATTGTAGCAATGACTGGATTTCGATGGTAAAAGCCTTTGCTTTGCAGTGAGACCTCAATAGGCTGCTTTATATTTGTTTCTTTAGAACTTCAGATGGCAGAGAGACACGCAATCTGCTTTGTACTTAGTAAGGGCGCCTCAACGACATTTCCAATCAGATTAGGCACTTCACCACCAGGTCACATGTGATGTGCTGACATATTGTGGGATCTTTTGATATTTAAGGCGTTCATTTCAGGTATACCTGCTCCCATATTCACAACTTAAGGGGGGACTCTTGTGGCACACGGGCCACACGCCACAGCCACAAAACGCCGCCACCAGCATAATTTCTGTAGTTTTCAAGCAAAAAGCTTGTAGCGTGTGGCGGCCACCGGCGTCAACCGTGTGCGGCGAGTCGATACAAAATGTATGAAACCTGCAGGAGATATGCCGGTGGTGGCGCTTTTGTGGCTGTGGCGTGTGGCCCGTGTGCGGCGACACAAACAGACAATAGACTCTATGGTACAATGCGAATCATGTTACATTAAGCGGAACTAAAAAAGATTGCCTTTGTAACTACTTAGATGAGTGAAAACAGTTTTTTTAGCTAGGCTTCTAAATTTCTAGTATACTTATTTAAATAACCATACCCAAGGTCAAATTATTGTTCGATAAAAGTAGTAACACTACTTAGGTTATTTTTCTTGGAATTCTTTCCCAATGACAATATACTAAACTGCTACGAAGTTCGTAGCCGTAGCTAAAAGCTTTCATTCTTAAGAAAATTTAAGAAATGCTTCACGGTTCCAACGAATAAGGTTAAATTATATACCTTTTTCTTTTATACCTAAACCTTAAAAGTTTTTATTTAGGAACACAATAAAATGCGTGAGCGCGAAATATTATGTTAAATTATTTTGTAATTTATGTATTTATTCCAAAACTGTAAACTGTCTTTTGTTTTTTAAATCACAAATTACCTTGAATTATATGTTTTAGTCGTACGTAATTTAGAACAAACAAAATCACTTGTACAACATGTTGTTTTGCACATCACATGTCTGCTCAGTCTGCTCTCTACAGCTTTTCCTTTCAGTTCTACTCGTCAATATGGGAATTTTCCTATTGTTCAACGTTAGAAGCAAACAATAAAGAATCTAAATCGACCTGATTAGCTATTAAATTCAAAGTGGCGTCTTATTTTAACTGTGCCTTACACATGATCTCGTTTTTAATGTGTTTTAAAGCTTGAAAAATGTTTTAGAGGACGTGTGGCAAAGATCTAATTCTGCTCAGACAGAGCTTTTATTATATACAAATACGTATATGTTCTACTCTATTTGCATTCTTAGCCAATTCCACTAAGATCCAAAATAAATAATATGCTTGAAATATAGATCACTGTAATTCTGCTACGGGGGTAAGATTTCATTTTTGTTTTTAGTCTCATGCCTTTCTGAAAAATCTTAAAGTACAAACTCTTTTCCTTTTTGGGACTAAAATTAATGAACTTCGGAGAAAAAAAAAGGTAAGTACGTATGATATGAAATGAGTATTGTAATTTAAAATAATAATAATGTAAGTAGATTGAATCCAGAAATGAAATTTAGTGTCATTATTCATCCATTATTTTTTTTTAATTTTAAATTGTGCCTGAATTGCACCTTTTATTAGAATTAAACACTGTAGTGTTTAGTAATCGTATTATTAATTATTATTAGTGTTAATTTTAAATGTGTGAACGATTCGATTAGATGATTGGTATTAACAACTGTCTCATTTCGTGTTTGTGTTTATTAGTAATTAAATAGTAAACCTTCAGAGAACACGAGAACAGGTGTGAGCGAACCATCCTGCAACTTGTCGGCGTTGTGATGCGCTGGCGCATGCACCGTGCCTCGCAGCAGCGCGGCGAGTTTCTCACGCATCGCATCGCACATGCGCGCGCGGCTTGACAGCTCCGGCGCCGGCGCCGACCTCCGCTAACTGCGTCCGCGCACACCGAGCCAAATCACCGAATTCGAAATAACGCGACCAACGTCTACGACGCCTGCAACCGACTGATCCTTGCGAATCAATGTCACACTGATACTGCAACGTGTACTTATTAGTCACTTTATACGCTGATTACGAAGCTTACGTTTTCACAATCTTTACGTCACTATCACAATCACGCGGAAGTATGTCTATTTACATTAACAGTTAAAATATTTATCCAAATATAGATAAGTCATTAAATAATTGGTGAAAATTATGAATTAACGAATGTATAAAAAAAAATTTCGTACGAATATTTTAAATGCGGACAGCACACTGAATGAGGTGAGCGGAGAGCGGCGTGGTGCGGACTGTCTATTCCGGGCGCGAGCAAGCACGTGGGCGCGCCGCCCGCCCTGCCGCCCGCCACCGATCAATGGCCACGAGATCCGACACCATCCTACCCCGGCGACGTCCTTATCAAACATCGCATAAACAAAACATTCCTGCATTTCGAAACTAAAATAAACTTTGCAAAACTGTCATTATTAAAGTAGATAAGGGACCATTCATACACGAGAGCATAACGATATCTGTTAAAACACAAAATCAGTTAGTTACAAGACTATGACTACCGAAGCAAAGGTTTATAACCCGTATAAAATGTTGTTCAATATAATTTACAGGCAATATTTTATGGAGATTTCATGTCGTCAAACTTTGGAGTGCTCATAATATACGATAGCAATCAATATAAACCGTTATCATGTGCTATTGAACTTCAGCGTTATCCCAATTGGAACGTGACCTATAACGCTGCGAAGGGTAATTCCCGAATCTATACGGGAGGTCACGAACAACAAGTTGTTGAAGGACGGGTATGGGGATTGGGGAATAGTAACGGGCCGTTCATCCACCTTCCAGCCAGACACGGTGGCGACCTTGCTGGGCTTAGCTGACGCAATCCGGGAAACTAAACTTCTCGATAAAGGGGAAACATTTCCTGAAGACTTTTGATATTTACATTATTTTCCCTCTAGTGCTTTATATTATGTGTTGAAATTGAAATCTGTGACGTGTTTTAAACTGACGTATGTACTTGGCATATTTCACTGATGACTGAGTTCTTAGATGGATAGATATGATCCATCAAGGCTATAAGTTCACGATTTTTAAAATGTTATTTGATGCCTTCGTGAATTATTCGATGTAGAATCAATAAAAAAGACTTTGTACCTATACGTACGGTACGTAACATTAAAAGCAGACACCTCCTCTGTTACGTTACGAGAAAAGTCAATGCAAATGTATCTTCACCAACGAATTTAAATTAATATCGTTGATCTTCACTCTTTCGAAGATTTGTTGGAAGAAAATTGAAACTTTTACGACGTCTATGTAATAACAAACGACATTTTTACGAGTATGCGAGTACAGAATTACAGGTGGAACGAAGTGAGCTTTAAGAAAGATGTTGTTTGAGAATGAAAAACAAAATCAATAATAGTACAAAATTTAAAATATGAAAATAGTTGGTAAACAGGCCTAAAATTTTTTGTTCTTTCTTTTGTCCATACTTTGGGTTTGTGTGTTAAATATAACAATGTACACGAATACCTCGCCTACAGTATTTGAAATAGAATAGTATGTCGAATACTCCAAGACGTATATCATGGATGAAGTCTTAAATTTTACAGTTATTCTGAACAACACCCAATTTTAGTTACCGACTGTTGTATGTAACCACGGATCTAATGAACCTAAAGAAAATATGTCATATGGGTAATTCATTTGAGAATATTTCGTTGGCTGCCGTGTTTCTTTAGGTCTTTGCAAATGCAAAAATAATGTTATGTTTAGGGAAGATGAAATTATGGATAATCTAAGGCTTAGGTTTAAGCAACCACCAGATATAATGAAATATAACGCCCAAAAAATCCTAAGTACTTACCAGAATTTAATCCCCATTTTATTATGAAATGATCACCAATAAACGTTAAGTCTGCTAACCTAAAAAACGTCAGTATCGTCAGAATAATCGCTGAGCTACCCAAAAAGGCCACGCGTGCACCAAATTTGTACTCGCATTGTATTTAAAAATTTCATCCAAATATGTTACATATTTTTATCCTAATAAATTAAAGTAATGCGTACAAAAATCATTTAACCCAAAAAATATAAATGAAGTTCTAAAGATTTACCGATACTATATACCATTTGACGATTGATAGTAAATAAACAAAATCTTTTTCTCTCTGTCCCGCCCGACCAAGTAAAATGGGTAGAATTCAGTTCTGGCGTTTAGTGGTCGCAGTTCTAACCTAACCTAACACAAATCTAATCAATCAATTTAATATACTTGGTTATATGAATACATTTTATGGCAAACGTAATGATATATTTGGGTAAGAATGACACAAAACTTTGCATAGCCCGAAATATTTTGGTACAGGTTTCGTTTATTTGTACATATTATATTTATTTTGGATGAGGCTGTTTGGGTAACGATTGTGTTTTTTGGTGGTCATTTAATTTGTTCCCATAATCTAATAAATTGTACTGTTTACTATTGATAACATGGATTGGTAATCAACTGTCTCAGTGTATAATGAAGTCTGTTTTCAGCATAGAGAAAACCTATGGTTTTCAGTAATTGACTTGTTTCAGAGATAATTCGCTCACATAACCACTCTTTAACTATTTTCTCTATGTATGTGTCTTCCAATACAGAGCTGGCATGATGCTTCGGGCTTCCAGTCGTGTTTGTTAAGTCGTGTATGATTTGATTGTTATAGTGAAACGTCACCTGTTATTGTACATGCATCGTACCCTGAAACAGAGTACTTTGGCACTAGCTACAGTCATCATGCATACCACCCGAGTCGTATTACAAGCTGCAAATAGTTATTTTCTGTTGCAACCCACATCGCGTTTTATTTTGGATCTTATTACCGTGTAATAAAGTTGTTGAGTAGTGAATACATTGCATGAAAATGCTGGTTTAATAATATGACACGTCAAATAGAATGCGTCGTCTATTGCATTGAAAATGTCTTTGAAAGTGCACTAGATAGGTGACCTTGGGGGTTTTGCTGTCTCTGAATTATCACTCACACTATTTTTATTATAGAATCTATCATGTATTTTATAAATGTGTGTATAAAATAGATAAATCAAAGATCAAAGACAAAAGTGTACACGGCATCCTACTAATATTATAAGTGCGAAAGTTTGGATGTTTAAATGTTTGGATGTTTAGATGTTTGGATGTTTGTTTGTTCCTCAATCATGCCTAAACGGCTGAACGGATTGAGATTTTGGCACACATATAGTTTATAACCCGGATTAGGACATAGGCTATAAAACTCCTACGGGAAACGTCTCATTCCCGGGAATAACAAGTTTTAAACTACTGAACCCATTTGAATAATTCTTTCACTGTTGGAAAGCTATACTATCCCCGGTGAACATAGGGTACTTTTGATCCCGGAAATGAGGGGGGAAGGGGGGATATTTGATAATAATAAATAATTTGACACACATTTTGATCGATAATGCATGATTGTGTATGTAATCTTATCAAGAAAGCCGATCAGATATAATGTTAATGTTATCAATTCGCATTAATCTTAGTAACGGCATATCAAACTTCTTCGGACTATACAATTCCATTTATGCACATTTTTATTTAAGAACCTTCATTAATATGTTTATTGGATTGGGTGAAATTTATATTTATGAAAAAAATATTAAAGTCTAATTCTCGAAAACCCGCAGAATATATATTTTTTTAAACTTTATAGTTTTCCACGATGGAACCCTGCTCCTTTACAGCAGATTTTTTAACGTACGCACGCAAAAATTGGGGAAGCTCAAAATCCAATTTTCTTTACATTGGTGGCAAAAAAACACGATGTTCTTAGACATCCCTGTTTTTTGTCTATTCAGCGATGTGAAATAAGTGTGATCGTAGGTCTTTTGGTGTATATACTATACTCACTTAAACTAGAAAGTTATGAAACTGGGGAGACCATTAGTGCCAGTATTTTCACACTATACTTTGGTATTAATTAATAAAATTTATCTTATTTATATCGTTTATCGTTACTGATAGTTGCATGGTAGGAAAACTGCAAAAGAAAAGAATCACGACTTTAAAAAAATCAGGTTCCTTATTCCTATTATTTATGTTAACATTCATACAGCAGTTTCTTCAGTTAGGTAGGTATTTTACTTCGTCAAGTCAAAGTGGACGATAAACCTAAAGCAAAGTGCTCACTGGTAGGTACGAGTACTTGGCAATCTGTTAGGGCGGTAGTTCACAATGCGTGTGGTCGGGTTTACGATAAGAATTAAACTTAAGAGGCGATATAAACTTAAAGATTAACTGAGTGCCTCAATCATCGTAACTTCCGAGTTCAGAATGTTCTGGTAATGCCCAGTGATTATGTTGACATGTACATAGCATTTGATGTTGTGAAGTGTTGTTGTCGTCATGGCTCGTCGTCCCACAACACCACCATCAGACATGGAAGAGAAGGCGGGTTTTAGTGGGTAAATTGTGCTTTTTTAGGGAGCACACCGGAGTTAAGCGGGTAAACGGTAAAGTATATTTTCTTAAGATGGCGATGAGAGTCCCAAAAATTACATAAGTAAAATGAACTACGCCCGCACTACCTTGTGATCCGCAATAATCCTCAAAAACTGCAAAAAATAATCTAGTACGAATCACTTGAAATTAATTTTATTTGTATTCAAATATTGCAACTCAAGTGTCTCTTCTAGTTATCAGAGCTAACATGCCTACACATATTGCTGCAATCCACAATTTCAAGAAAATGTTTTCACCTATAAGTAGGTGAATTGGCAACAAACCAATTACGAGTATTTGCAATGCAAGTGATTTTAGAAGCTGATTTGTGAATTACGTTAACCCGTTTTGTTGTATTATAATTTTGCGTTCAACCAACGAAACATTATTATACCAGGAAAAATCTACTCCTCCATGTATCAGGCAGGGATCACCATTAAGCAGGTGTTTTAAAAATAGTAATCAGAATTATGTTTTTTTTTTATATTATAAGATATTCTTAGACATTGTTCACATAGCGCGCTCTGACCACAAACCACACCGAATGCTCATTATGAAGTTATTGGGAATCGATGATTAGAACGTCCAATTCTATTTGTATTATAATAATAACAACTCGCCAAGGCTTTCATTCAACGATCTCTATGGGACTTGAGAAATAAATTAGATATCTATTATGGTTAGATCGACCGTGCCAGAGAAAAAATATTTGGGATTTGAGTTGGAAACGCTCTCAAGCATTAATTAATTTAAGTCAGCAATCAAAATTAGAGCGTGGAACCTTTAATTAAATTCCTACATTTTACATAAACGCACTTACGCGGCTGTCACATGAAATGTAAAGCAATTAAGGGCTTGCGTGATGGTGCTAGCATGCATCAGACAGAAGCCGTATTGTTTGCGTAAAAGTCTATTACAATTATTTATACTCTTGCTAACCACATTAACACTTACGTGCTCTTTATTTACTGACCAAAGAACGCCTCAATAGTTTAAGATCTGAATCGAGATCTCGAGTGGTTCAATTCCCAGTCAGGCTATTTCGCAAAGACTAGAGAGCAGGGTCACACCAATTGCGCCATCTGGCCAGCCTAGGTACAGTATACTACTCACGCTTTACTATGAGTAATTATTTTCCTACTCATAAATTTTCCGTTCTATCAGTTCTATGTATATTGCCTTTAATTGACCTTAAATGAATGAATGGTACAAAATTCATCCTATTGCCGACATGTTTTGATGTAAAGATAAAACTTATTCAATGTCACATTGTTGTCCCCATGCACAAAGTATACTATAGACCCGAAATGTTTGTTACTTGTGTAAACATGATAATGTATGATTCGTCAATAGGTCGGGTGAACAACCGATGTAGTCCGTTTAGTTCTACCGCTCAGTCCTACTAGTAGGAATAAACGGAGAAAAATATCCGTCAATTTCTACTAGTAGGATAAAACGGATAAAATAACCCGTTCTGTCCTAATAATCGAAAATAACGGAGAAAAGAATCATGAAGTTCGTACTGTCCTATGACGAGTTCTACCAACCCCCTCACTTGGTGACGCAGGGCAGCAAAGACGCCGGAGACGTCCTCCGTGCCCTTCAAACGACCTTTCCACTTCCAAATAACATTTATTCAGACCGAGCACCAACCAGTAATGGGACGTCAGTAATTTAATGAGCATTGAGAAAATTGTGTTGATTTTTTTAAGTAGGTAACTCTTAGAATTCCATCAAGTTAAACATTTTTACTGTGATCTACGTAATGTAGGTATCCTCCTAATTTTTACATAAAATGAATAAATTTCGAATCCTGCTAATATTATAAATGCGAAAGTTTGGATGTTTAGATGTTTGGATGTTTGTTTGTTCCTCAATCATGCCTAAACGGCTGAACGGATTGAGATGAAATTTGGCACACATATAGTTTATAACCCGGATTAGGACATAGGCTATAAAACTCCTACGGGAAACGTCTCATTCCCGGATATTTGAAAAAGAGATTACGCGTGGGTGAAAACGCGGGCGGAAGGCTATAGTAAAATAATAAACGTAAAATAGTAAACGTAGCCAAACCATTACTTAAAAATTCAACTACCGTTTTTAAAAGTTTTTGGAAGCGATGCATTAATAATTATGTCACTCATCATTACACACACGCACATTGTGTAGGTACTATATACATGGGATAGTTTCTATGGTTCACTTATTCTCTTTACAATACCATTGCCAATGCCAATGCCAACAAGAGTCTGTACAGTATTATAGATATTTTTTGCAAACCAAACTGACAAACCTTAAAAGAAGTTTATTGAAAACTAAAAATATTATCTTCATCACCAATGATCTCAATAACATCTTCTGGTACAAACCGTCGATGAAACATAATTGATAAGAGAATAGTTTTGACACACATTATTTTAGGTTAATAAATGTAGCCAGGCAGAAGTGAAAGAATCGTTTTATTATTAGCCCGGTCGGTCAGTTATTCTGAGATTTCAACGATGTCATGTGACCCACGTTACAGCTCGGAATACGGCCTAAGAAAATAAACAGAGAATCGTCAGTTTGTAACAGACTCCCTTATTCATTGGTTTTCTTAATAATTAAGATGAATTGTGAGATAAAATTACAAAGCTTGTTATTCAGCGTACTATTCCAATTAACGCCAAAACGCTAACGATGTTGAATGTCTGTTAGCGAGGTAATGTTGATATAGGTAGCTATGTAGGTCTATTAGCCTTATTATTGGCGTAATAAGAACTTCATTAGCCGACTCAAGGTCCCTTGTATACACGAGTTGACAAAAAGCAAGCAAGCAAGTATGCATCATCTTCGGTTTGATCTGAGAATCTTGCTGCTAATATCATGAGAGTCAAGTCAAATCAACGTTGGACCAATCAATAAGTTCCACGCATGCGTCAAGATCACTCAGAGCATCTCTCTACATTCAAGAGCGGGAACATTTGATATAAATGATCCGTCTAAAAAATCTAATAAGAAATTCTAAATCGAAACTTATTGCGTCCGTCCTTTAGCTTTAATGAAGTGATATCGATCTTTTGCCCCCTATTCCGTTAAGATTGGCGTCCGTCGTTCTAAAAAAAATTAAACCGACTTCAAAAAAAAAGAAACAAAAAAACTACCTAAAAAACTGAAAAGCAAAAAATAATTTTAATAAGACATTCATCAAATGCGCTTATTGTCTAAGCCTATTAATTAAATTGTATTTTACGTGCTAGGTAGGTACCTACTAATCGGTTTGAAGTCGGTGCCAAGCCAAATAGTAGGTACCCAGATTACGTACCTACGTCCGCGGATTAATAAGTAACCCTTTATAATACATTATTATTATATATCATTTTTGATTACCTTTGGCTTGGCACCGACTTCAAACAGATTAGTAGGTACCTACCTAGCACGTAAAATACAATTTAATTAATAGGCTTAGACAATAAGCGCATTTGATGAATGTCTTATTAAAATTATTTTTTGCTTTTCAGTTTTTTAGGTAGTTTTTTTGTTTCTTTTTTTTTGAAGTCGGTTTAATTTTTTTTTAAAAAAGTTTGTTTATTTTTCTATTTTTAGTGTGAATAACACGTAGGTAGTGAGTAAAACTCTTTCATAATAATGATAGCAAAAAAATACGAAAAGAATTGTATTATTTGATAATAATATTAGGTATTCATTAAGTGTTCAGCACCATGGGTAGGAGGAGAATGCGTTTATGCACCATAACCGCAGGCTAGCTAGACCCGCGGCCGTGTGTGGGACTCGAGACCGAAGCGTCCGCTACCCACTACACTCCCCCGGTTTCTCCTTCACACCCGATTAGGACGAGCCGGTGCTAACCTTATTGGCTAGTGACCAGCCCATCCCCGGGTAATCATCAGCTTAGCTGCAAAAGTACATGAAATACAACTAACGTTCCACATATTCCTACAACACTGAAAGAATTATCCCCTAACTCCTAACCGTTAAGGAGTTGTACTTTCCATCATCACCTTAGCTGCAAAAGTACATAAAATACAACTAACGGTCCACATATTCCTACAATACTGAAAGAATTATCCCCTAACTCCTAACCGTTAAGGAGTTGTACCTTCCATCATCAGCTCATCAACATAAAATGATGTCTATCGGACGCAAAAACTTGAATGGCTTCAGAAAAAACAAGTAACGCGTAGGCGCAGCCTATAAAATTTGAGGTTTTCCCTTGATTTTTCCGGGATCCCATCATCAGATCCTGACATGGTGACAATGGGACCACCTCTGAACTATGCACTTTCAAATAAAAAAAGAATTATTTAAATCGGTCCACAATTGACGGAGAAATCGACGGACATACATAAAAAAAAAAAAAAAAAAAAAAAAAAAAAAAAAAATACATACAGTCGAACATATAACCTCCTCCTTTTTTGAAGTCGGTTAAAAATAAATCCCTTAAGAGATTGCTATTAACTAAAATGTCCTTGCAGCAAGGACGGATTTTAATTAACTTATCATTGCAGCGTATCTTATTTGACTACAATCATCAATCACCATTATTATTGTTTTAAAGGGCATATTATGTTATGAAATTTTGACGTCTACCTATATATATTTTCCCCATACAATCGTTATAAATTTTAGTATCATTGCTTGACATATTATTAGTGTCAGTAATAGTATCAGCCTATAAATATCTATCTCTCTGCAAAGACACCCAACATTGTTATCACATATCGTTACAATGTTGTGCAATCATACTTGCCAAATGTCAAAATCTTACAAACACTTTGCTACGTTCAAGATTCGTAGATCATGACCTAGTATCTACAAGTAACTACATAGTTTATACAATGATTAATCTACAAATTTTAAAACATTCAAAAACATAAAAAGTGACACATTACGTTCATTGCGTAAATATTGTTTTCAGTTCAAGATCATACTGACCGCAAACCATGCAAACCAACACTCTAGTCATGTAGAGATTTCCTTGACGGTTTAAAGATTTGACATTTTTTATTTATTGCTCAAAATTATAGCATTATAAATATTCTTGTAATAAATTGTATATAATGTAAATCATTTAAAACAATGCTAGATTTAGAATCCTTCGAAACATAAAGGACGTAGTTTTAGATGTGACAAAATATATTACAATTATTTTCATCAACTTTTTCGTTACACGTTTGCAGTGACTTTTGCAGTCATTCTACACTCATCGTTTAACTATCAACAATTTGTGATATGCATTTTATCTAATGCAATGACTAATGTTGTACATTACTTGGCTAATCCTAGCATTGAACGTTATCGTCTTCAAAGAATCACCGCCATACATTTCATACTCACGTATTATAATAACATCAGTTAAATATACTCATGGTTATCTAATCTATACAAACCTGCATAAATTATCTCCTATACAGGTAGATAAACAAAATAGTCTATTTGTCCCTATTAATATAGAAATGCGAAAGTAATTCTGTCTGTTATGCTTTCACGCCTAAACCATAGAACCCATGTTTAGCAACCATACATAACATAAGCATAAGAAGCATACATATTATATCGAGCTTAGAAAATTACTAGGCTACTTGAGAAATTATAAAGGCTAATTTTGATCCCATGAAAATACTCAGATTGCTCAGAAGCTACTTTGAAAATAAAACCTTTTTACTAAAACATAAAAAAAGTGTTGCAATAAATAAAGCACGAATTATTTCTTAAATTATGTGACTCGTAATGATTATGTTAGTATAAGTACGAGTAGGTTTTATTAAGAACATCCATACAAACAAAACGAACTAAGAATTTTTGTTTCCTTTTTTATTTCTTAATTAACCACCTAAGTTACTGTCAGAGAATTACAAGCTGCCGGTTGAGGCTGTTGACATGGCTTATTTTTACGACAACCCTCTTGTCTTTTATTATGTGAGCTTTCTTGATCTTGAAGCAGGGCAAGTAACATATACAAATAATCTTATATAAGTACTCGTTATAAAAACATGTTTCATACTAAACAGCTTA
Organism: Mecyna flavalis; assembly: GCA_949319885.1. Classification (NCBI taxonomy): domain Eukaryota; kingdom Metazoa; phylum Arthropoda; class Insecta; order Lepidoptera; family Crambidae; genus Mecyna; species Mecyna flavalis. The sequence continues at coordinate 9,514,037 of OX439427.1, read as the reverse complement.
TAGCTTTTCTCGTAAGCTGTAAACCTTAGCTGAAAAGAACAGAGTTTTGATCTCTTCACTTGTGGGGTAACATCCTCAAGAAATATTAGGTTATTTTGTTTTTACGTTATTTTAGCTGGCAAACTAAACACAGCTCGCTTGATGGTACGTAATTCCTATAAGCTCCTCTTGTCTTCTACAAAATTGCATGAGCTTTCCCATCGTATAAAAACAAATAAACCTAAGAGTGAATTAAGACAAAATACTTATTATTTTGTTACTGTTCGGAAGGACAACTTCTAAATATTTTAAGAAATGTGATCGTATCCGATAAAGGTTATTCACATAAAAGACCCATCAAGAGTTCAAGACAAAACTTGATACTACTTATAATAGTTAGGTATAAGAAGTTAGTCATTATCTTCAGAATTAAGGGTTACATGGAAATAGTTCATTTCATAAAGTCAACGATACGTCGTTATACTTGCAAAGTATCCTCAATACATTTTTGTACTTATGTAAATGCAAACTAAAATATAGGTAGGTACGAGTAACATTACAACTACGATTACTCAAACGCCCATCATTCATCACGATGTATAATTTCGGTACTAAGCATCCACCCATTCGCTAACACCCCGCCAAGTACGGTCAACAGCACATCACGGTTAACACTTGCAGTTCGATAATAGCACTTATGTATGCCCCCGACATAAGAGCGGTACAAAGTCCAAAGTGTTACGTCTGACGTGATTTTGACTGTACATATAGTTACTTATACAAATTATTATTATGAATTTTTAAGAAGTTAAGACTGAAATGGAATTGGGCAGATTGGGCTATTCATACTCGTACCTATTAGGCTACAAGCAGTATATTTTAGGACTGACTGACTTTAAAGAAGATAAGTTTTGTCAGCAACACCGTAGATTGCACGGTACGGTATCTACCCTACCCTACACCACGATGTTATTACAATTAACGCGTTACACAGAATAAACAACGTGAACTGATATTATCTCTTAAAGTTCCAGCTATTTTGAGCAGAAAGCCTATAAATATGTTACATTTTCGCAAGCAAAGACTCTCTCGGGGTCTCTACTCCTCGTCAAAAGACGAAATACAGAAAGTCGGGTAAAATTTTTAATAATGCTGCTTTCAAATTACTGATTTTCAGTGCAAGAAAATGATATAGGTATATGTAGAACTCATAACATAACATATAATTATATTCTTCTCTTTTTTCATGGTACTTTAACTTGCAGTAAAATACACTCACGATTACGTGGGGACACGACCCAATTTTTTTCAGACTTAAAATTTTATTTTAATGACTTGAAATAGCATTTTATGCTGTACGCTACGTAGATCATTTCGTAGCATGAGACATGCGAACATACAAACAATGATAACTAATAAATAATCTCAATTTAAATAGACGTCCATTTGGCGTGCTTCATATTTGAAACGTGGCGAATTACTACACAACACGACGAATGTTCATACACACATACGAGTACATCTATGTGGAATCGCTCTTCGAGCACCGAATCAGACACAATCATTTACAAATGGACAGTTGGACAAATGAATTTATATGTGTAGTTGTAAGAATCAGTCTGCACGCAATCAATCGAAACATCTGAATTCTGTATTATTTAGTTTATATTTGGTAAATATAGTCTGAAAACAATTTGCATGTTTGTCATAATAATTATTATTTGATTTAAATTTTTATGTCGTAGTACCTAGTTATGTACATTATTTGTACGTTTAAACCTTGAGCATTAAGACTTTTTGCTGCTGTTTGTCGAATCAAAACTAACGCATCACCCCACTACCACAGTAAAACTATGCCACTACCTATTAAACCTCTTCACGCTTACATTAATACATCACGCAATTATTAAGATGTTTGGATATTCGGGCATAATTATGTCCTGTTTGTTGAGTTTATAAAAAAACGTTTTAAATGATGTATAGAACTTCGTTAAATAAATTAAGTTCGGCATCTCGGAGCTAATAAACTTCGAGCACTATGTAATATAATAATTATGTTATATTCACCTCAGAATCCTCAGATTCAAGCAGATGGTTGGGGTGAGGTGGTGCAAAGTAAACGGTGGTGGAGGCTCTCTGTGGGGGATTGGACTTACTTCGAGTCATTTTGTCATCTTAGTTGTAGTTCGTAGGTACTACTAATACAATAAAACAAACGCAAACCAATAAAGTGGTGGTTCACCTATGTATTAATATTTAAATGTTAGACTTTACAATTTAATTGTTTAGTCATTTAAATCTAATATTCTTTCGTATATATTATATTATTTATATTATAGACAAGTAATTATCAGTAAAGATTATATATTTATACTATCTAGCTCACTTTAGTAAAAATAACATGATTTTTCATTGAGGGAAGCCTTTGTCCTGCTAATACTTTCTCGATTTCAATAAAAAACAAATTGGTTTATTGTATTATACATTATTTATATTTAAGAAAGTTAAAGGCCACTTTTCCACAGATAGTAATAAATCCTTAAAAAGCTTTATTGTAAAGCTCCGCATCCTTTGATAGCCTTTACCAAATACCTGACTTTTATTTGTCTCTACATAAACGGTATCTGAGCACTTGAGCAGTGTAACACGAGTTTAGTCCATTATCAATTTATGTTTGTGATGACAGTTGACACTCTCTTCCTCGGCTACAATAAGCAATTAGCTATTCAATAACGGCAGTTTATAGGAATAAGCAAGTTAATAGAACATAATACTGACCTAATTAAGGATTATAGCCACTATTCCTGTGATAGGATTGTTGTGATGAATTGGCCATAAGCATCTTAATGCGTCTTGTTACAATTGTTTCAAATAATGACTAATTTCATGTTATATATTCGAAGGTTACTCTATCAATTTTTCTAGTAACTTTTCACCTTTAAATCATTTAACCGATTCAGGCCAATTTTACTAAGGGATCTAACAGACGAACGACCATCTTTTGCGACCCTCGACGACTGCGGTGAGCGGCTGTCGTTCGGGGCCGCAACGACCGTCAACGACAGTCGCAGAGGGTTGTCGGCTGTCGTTGCGGCCCCAAACGACAGCCGCTCACCGCAGTCGTCGAGGGTCGCAAACGATGGGTCGTTCGTCTGTTAGATCCCTAAGGTATTCGTTTAAAAAATAGGCATCATCCTAGTTTAGTTCTTTGTTTCAAATATTATGGTCCTAGTTTCACCAGTGACACATAAGTTTGTATCTTTTGTGTCTTTTGTCAATTTTTAAAATATTTACACAATATCGAACACGCGGTGTTATGCGAGTGGCCGAGGACCGATCAGCGTGGCGAGCATTTGGAGAAGCCTATGTCCAGCAGTGGACTGTCAGTACTGTCACAGGCTGATGATGATGATGATGATGATGATGATGACAATATCGAAGTTATCTGACAGATTAATTATCGACGACGACCGACACGTCATGAATGCAACAAATTAATTAACCAAGTTATATCTATATGATTTACTCTGAAGATCTGCCAAAAATATTCACTGTCGTTGGCATAGGGTGAAGATATACCTACATGTTCACGCAAACACTTGATGGATCAATATTAATAAATGAGGAACTCTTCCAATGTCTGTGTCCATACCAACCGACCGCCTAATTGGGGCAATGACCATAAAATAAAGCTGACATAATACTCATATCAACGTTGGACCCCAATTCACTGAGTTACAAGTATTATAATTGGCAGTCAAAGGCATCGGTTCATACCAATCGTAGAAATCAATTATTCTAAGTACAAGGTCTTACTGCGAGTTGCTACGTCTCCTTCTGATTTTTAGCTTCACCTAATGCAAATTCTTTATGTTATCTACATATTTCGGGTTTCGGAAAACATTTTCATGATGTTTATCGGATTTTTTGGATAGATTACTATTTATTCCGTGCTTCTTACTGAATAGGCAAACTTAGAAAAAATATTGGTCTATTGACTTTTCAGAGGAGTAGGAGTGCCTTAGAGCCCGGGCAGATCTCTCTACCTACCCTGACCGTAATTAAGTACAATATATCATCACAATATGGAAATGAAACGGTAGCTATTACGATGAATCAGAAGTAACACCAAACCATGCATAACCTCTCATCACATTGTCTAGACAATATTAAAATAGAATTGACAAGAGTAAATCTTTGTATAGTTGACCAAAAGTAGAAGTAAAAGAAAAGTAAAGTAGTAGTCATTTTCGAGACCCTCGCCTCTTGTAAGACGATGGAAAACAGAAAGAACAAACATCATCTTAAATTGTCAAAGTTTTTAAATTGCGAATACTACTACTCCAGTGTGTAATTTTTTGTAAATTAATGAAATGTTGAGATAGAACTACATATGTATATTGAATACGCATTACATAGTAGTTAAATATATGTAGTTTACCTACACGTAAAATCTTATAGAGTTCGGAAATGACTGTAATGTAGAAAAGAAAATTACAAATATCCGCAGCCATCGTAGAAAACGTCTTTGAGTGATTTATTTTATAGCATTTTATAAATAGAGATTAGTCAATGAGAGAAATCTTTACCCTACAATCACCTTGAACACAGTCTTTTGGATTTACATTCTACAAAAAATAAATACTGACAGAATTTGTGATCATTATGTCTAACAAACTAACAAAACACACGACTGCTTAGCATGGAGAAACGTTATTTGTCTTTTTGTCACACGTTAGTTTTTTGTCAAGATCTTTTTGCCACAACAACAATTCAGAAATATGTAGTTATTATAAAAAAAAACATATAGGTATTTCAATTTCTTTTTGTCTTCACTCACAGTGACGCTTTTGCCTTTTGAGAAAAATCAAGTTATAGCTCGCTAGAGATCGAAAAATACTTATAATGGTTATCGATTAAATCCAATCTTTCCACAGAAATCCATTTAAATTTCTTTCCCTTGTGTCGGAGTAGGTAACGTCTTTATCCAATTGCGCTAAAAGCTCAATTCTACATACAATAATTACTTACGGGAAAACTCTAATCTAATTTAAATTACATCGAATCCGATTGTGCAAAATATCTTGTCTCCAGAAAAGTAAAATCTCAGAATCAAACTTTTTACGTAATCTTTTTATTACACGCTTTATATTAGCTTCACTTGTAACTATGTATGTAAGAAAATCTTGGAATCTTGATTTGACCCACTTCCCGGTATTCGATTAGGATGAAATTTTGCACACGCTCTGAGTTTTGATGACAATACATGAATATTTAAGAAAAGTCAATATTATTATTATTATTAAATTAGCTTCACTTGCCAAAAAAAATCTTGGAATCTTAATTTGACCCACTTCCCGGTCTTCGATTATGACGAAATTATGCACACGCTCTGAGTTCTGATGACAATACATGACTAGCTAAGAAACGTCATTACAAATCCAATATGGCGGCCTCCCCAAGATGGCGGACTGGCTGTTTGAAATCCACCCCCATGATATGGGTATCAAATGAAAGGGTTTGCTGTCAGGAAGACGAAAAAAATAGTCACGTGACTTAAATCCAATATGGCGGACGTCCAAGATGGCGGACCGGCTATTTGAAATGCACCCCCATGATATGGGTATCAAATGAAAGGGTTTGCTGTCAGGAATACGAATAAATATCTTTAAATACCTATAAATATTTTAAATTAGCAAGTAGTAAATTAAGTTTGAATAAAAAGTATAAAATAAAATTAATAGTTTAAAAAACTAAAAAACACGCTTTTAGCACGCACTAAAAATGAGAAAATAATTCGGACATTTAGTTTGATGACTCAAGAGTTTTATTATGAAAGAAAGCGTGGAGCGTTTGGACAAAAAAGAGTAAAGATTACTTATACGCTCCACGCTTTCTTTCGTAATAAAACTCTTGAGTCATATCAAACTAAATGTCCGAATTATTTTCTCATTTTTAGTGCGTGCTAAAAGCGTGTTTTTTAGTTTTTTAAACTATTAATTTTATTATTCTTATGTTTTATACTGGTATTTGGAAAAATAGGCGTACAAGACCCATTTATCAACGATGGAATTGAATTGAATACCTTAGCTTAGAAGAGTTCAAACCATTCCAATTAATAAATTCCAATTAATAAATTAATATCCTTATCGTGTTATGTGATTTTCAAATTTGTAATTGTTTATTTTCTCTTATATAGATAGATATTAAAAAGAATATAAATAAAATTCTTAAGACTGATAAGAAAACAATTTAAGTGCGTGAGAGTTGAGATTCGTCAATTCAGATTCTTTGAAAACTATGTCAATCACCAGATATGCTTTTGTTGAACATGAGTTCGCGTACGTTGCTAAACTCGGATGTGCTGACAATACTCACCTAGATTCTGATCATCAATCAATTATATATATGTAATTAATTGCATAGATACGAGTATATGCATCGCTCTGTAGCAAATGTCTAGGCGCATAGCGCCTGGCACCATGGGTTCGAATCACAGAAATCTAAATAATATTTAGATTTCTGTGGTTCGAATACAGTAAACACATTATAAAACATTTTAAATATTTAAGATAAAGAGAGGTTTGTAATGAGTAGAGTGGTCCTCCTGATGGTAAGTAAGTTACTAATGAACCAAGATTTTTCTAAGCCATATCCTTAAATCTCTAACCAATCTAACCATGCAACATAACTTCATTATTGAATATTTAACATTACCCTTTGATTCAACCTAGTTTAACTTGTAGTTAAAAGTTTCTGCCTGAATTAAGCTCATAGGTAGTCTACAGAAGGCTTGACTGGACTGGGAGGGTTGACTGGAAGTGATCGCTATTAGCGATAAGTCCGCCTATATTGTACAGCTTTTATATGTTACATGTTTGTCCTAGTGTTTTGTGCAAAAAAGAGTATCTATCTATCTAAGGCTAGCATTTTGAGAACGTGCAGTCATAAGTCATAACAAACATAAGTTTAGTACATTTTAAAGATATAGGTACACAAATAAACCCCGTACACCAGACAACACTCAGTAGGTAAAAGTAGATAAGTATATAATTCGAAGTATCTCCTTAATTGTATTTTATGTTATGATTAATCTCTTTGAAGTTAATATAAAACAAATTTTTAGGACATAAACTAGCTAATTCCCAAATCCTTTTAAAGCTTTTATTCAGATTACATAAATACCTACCTAAAATCTGTAACACTTAGTTTTAATTACGCTACAAAACAGGTGAATGAATACTTTTTAAACCCTTATTCCATTCGCCTGTCCAGCCAGTTGTTTAAAAAAGGGAAAAAGTTGTATAAAAATGTTACAAGATTGTTTAACTTAATTGATTATCGCTATTACCCGGCGGTGGAGGTCTGGGCGGGCGGGCTCCGCAGTTTTCACCGCCCCGAACACGTAGCGACCCGATTATGACCTTGGCCACTCGCGAACTTTATGCATAATATTCCTGTTACCTATCTCTTTGTACAATACTAATCTAACTTTTACTGGGATAGTTTTTATGGGAACTAGAAAGCGGGAACACTTTTTACTGTGATAAGTGTACTGAAGAGCGAGTTTGCGTAGGCTTAAGGGCAGTTTATATTGATTTTTGTTAGCTTTTTACATTAATATTTACTAGTATTGTTGCTATTGTTACAGATTTACTTAATAAATATATATTTGCTGCTTTATTATTTGTTTCAGTACATTTATTTGTAAAAAGCTAAACTCCTTCATATTTTATATTTGCAACACTACAGTGCGTGTAAGCAACTCAATGTTAAAATAACACAGCTTTTAATTAATCAACAGGGATACCTTTATCGACGAATATTGTTTGGGTATAGGTAAGTATTAAAAGTAGGTACTATTGATTACTTACCTGATATTTAGCTTGTGAATTTAATTGGTTTTATTAATAGCTTACAAAAAGGGTCTGTATTTGAAAATGCACCTTAGTGTAGCTTGTAGCAATACTTCATTCGGGTTACATGTTATGAAGTAACAGAAAACGCAGAAAGGTACCGAAACTGGATTAAATAATAAAAAAAATACAAAGTGATTTATAAAATGTGATCACTTACCATTACATGCATTCCCTGGCGGCTGTTCATTGTGATGCATTGCTCGGAGCACCGTGATGCGTGTCGAGGATCGCGCCCTTTCATGTCACAAGCGAGACTGAATGTGCGAATGAGCGTCACAACCGCTGAAACACTGACCACTCGCCCTTCACCCCGCAACCCGCCTCTGCCTCCCGAGTCCGCATGCGCGGCCTAAGCCGTTATGATCCTGAACACCACTTAATGAATGAGACCAAGTGAAACATTAGGGACGAATGTACGTCATCAATACGGCCAATACACACTTTGTAGTCAGCGTAGGTGAACCGACAAATTAATTTAATTATCTAACAGAAGCATTTCCAGTTTTCAGTTCTCCAGCATTTTAGTCTGTCCTTAATAAATCAAGGTCCTTTACTGAAACAGGCTAATAAGTTGTCAATCAATATCAATCTTGATTTTCATCTTATCAAAAGTTTCATCGACACGATCGACACCGGTCTTGTTCTTATCTGCTTTAAAATATAGACAGTCTTATCAAAGATTTAATAATGGTTATCTCATAGAGCGCAAAGAAACATTTTCCAGTTGTCTTCTACTCGAAATCTTCCTGTTTACCAAAAACAAGTAGGTATTTCTCATTATAATTTTTCCTCGAAGCTATTTTTTAAGCTTTATAATAATCTGCCGGTAGAGAGAGTCGTGTATTATTAAAAACATGAGAATCGAAGGGAAAAGGTGTCTACAAAAATTACCCTTACCGAGACCGGGAAATTAGGAAATTTAATATTTTTTATATGAAAGAACTCAGTGCCTGTGCGATCTGAATAGCAATCGCCTGTAGAGAAAATAATTGAATGAGTTAGTTTCTCGTTAGTTAGGCTTAGTTCAAAAGCTTTTTATGTTATTTCAGTTGGCAGACATCAGGCACGCAGCCCACTTGATGGTAAGCCACACCGACACTGCCTATATTCCATTGAGGGACACTAAAACTGTATCTAAGCTTCATTATCAGAGCTGTTATAGCGGTAAGTATCTCCAGTGAAGGATGGTGGATAGTCAGAGTATAAAAATGTCCTACCACCAACCGGGCCTAAGGTATGTTATCCTGCCTTGCATTGGCTGTGCATTAAATTTCAACATTGTTTTAAGTACGTAACCAAAATATCTATTTACTAGACATAAGTATTTGTTTGTGCACATACACACGACATAATATTATTTATCAGAAAAGATATGCGCACAATGATATAATTTATACCTACTTATATGCAGAATTCAGGTATGGTAGGAATCGATATCATAAAATCCCTCTGCATCAACCATATTTCTACAGAATCGTGATCTACCTGACAGTAAGCTCAAATTACGGCTGACCACGACCTAATAAAATAGATCGCGGTTCATTACACCAGGAAGGGTTTTACATGAGGAAAAAAGTGCTGAAGCAGAATCAAAAAAGAATCTCAAAATTCTGCTCTCAATGTATCAAATCATAAAGCATCATGATAGTCTGATTCTAAAATCCTTCAAAACAAACATTGTCTTACACTTCAGATTTTTTAGCTAAAATCTAATTTAATAATTATTTAAAATACTAAATGGCCTGGGCGCGTTTCGGGCGTCGTGAAATTTTGTAAACAAGCAAGTCAGTCGCGTTTCGGGCGTTTTCGAAAATTTATAAAAAATGCCTACACCGAATGGTCGCGATTCGGGCGTCCTACTTTTATAAAGCGCCCGAAACGCGACTATCTGAAAGAGCTAAATAAATAGGACGCCCGAATCGCGACCATTCGGTGTAGGCATTTTTTATAAATTTTCGAAAACGCCCGAAACGCGACTGACTTGCTTGTTTACAAAATTTCACGACGCCCGAAACGCGCCCAGGCCTACTAAATAAGCCTGACTGAGTACATAAAGTTATTAATTAGGGATTATTATTAAAAACACATTTTATTGTTTTTATTTATTGATATAAAATTAAAAGCAACCATTATTACAGCATACATTATATTTTGTTACCTCCATTATGTCTAGCTCATATTACTTATAATTTATATAATTATATTATACTATAATAAAGGCATGCAATGCAATTTTAAAATATGAGAATTCAAATAAAGTATAATCTGATGTTTAAGATAAATCTTTTAATTTATAGAGCAATACATCAGGCCTTACTTTTATTTATCAGACTTGATGTAGTTTAATAAAAAAATATACATGTAAATAAAGATTACCATCCACTGTCAATACTTTCACCATTTGAACAGTATTATCATTGTGGAAAAAATGGTTTAAAAACACTGCTATGAAGCTGAATATTAGGCATCTAGAAGCTGCCTTATATTGATGTATAGAATGACTCATAACATTTGTAACTTGATTTATCTATGTGTCATCATATTTGTTCTAATGCACTGATTAACTTTATTGTGACATGCTGAGAAAATATGTTATTGTTATCATTAACTACTTATATCTAACACTTTAAAATCCAAATATATACAGAAACATTTATGTTAAACAAATTTCAGGCAGATACATAAACATCTCCATAAACTTACCCTATTTAATTAATGGAGGTTACAGGATAACAAAGACACAGCAGTCAAATTCTATGCAATGATGTTATACATAAATCATATACTATATTCAAACTCAACCTGATATTAATAGAATGCTGTTTAATAGTCATATTATTGGAATACATTAATACAACATTTATTTTAAATAACATATCACAATATATTAGGAAACTTATTACACAAGGCATGTGACAAAGAAAACCACAAAAATAAGATTTCCATTAAACTAAACATTTTTGGTGAAAAATGAAATGATTAATTTCAATTAAATCAAATAAAAAACAATACATTTTATAAGTGTCATTGTTTGTTGAACAAAAATATGAATCAACAATACAATCTACCTCACCAATTTTTCCTGCTGTGTTATACAAATAGAGGGTAGATAAAACAATAAATCGGCCTTACTAATTAATTACTTGAACCATACATGTTCAGCACTATAATAACCTTGTTATTTCTAAAATAGCCATAGGTTTTGTTAACAGTAATAATAAATTGAAAAACATTCACATAAATGTAGATATTTTGGTAAATAACAATCAATTAAAATATACTGGTACTGGTATACAAACAAAATGTAAAAACTAACATTTTAAATAATAAGCAGCCAGAGCAGCCAAATTTAGTTTTACAATAATTCTTGTAAACTATAAACTTATTGTACTTAATAAAGTGAATGTAAAAATAAATTTCCTATGGCATGTTTTTTTTTCATGATTTCCTAAGTGCCAATAATTTTCACACTTCCAAATGTGCATAGCAAACCAATCATCAAATCTGTGCTGTTTTCTTTTCTATACATTTTTACATGATAAATGATATAAAAGAAATTTACTTACACAGTAACATTATACTTGTATTTATGTTTTATAAGAATGAGAAACTAGTATGTTGCCAGCATTGGAGTATGTTCATTAGGGCCTAGCAGGCACAGTTGTCCCCATCCTTGTTACGGCCATTATCATTTGCATTTAGTTTGATGTGGTCTGGAAAATCATTGTACAGTTCTGCTTCTGTCTCCTGGGCGAGCGCGTTGCGAGCTATAGTCTGGAACGCTAGTTCTACATTCACGGCTTCTTTGGCACTCGTTTCGTAGTACGGTATATCATTTTTGCTTTGACACCACTGCTGTGCACGCTTAGCAGACACGGCACGATTTTCTAGGTCAACTTTATTACCTAATATCACGAATGGGAAATTCTCTGGATCGCGAGGTGAAGCCTGTATCAGGAATTCGTCTCTCCAACTCTCCAAGGACTTGAACGTGTTGGGGGCAGTTACGTCAAAAACTAAGACGCAACAATCCGCCCCGCGGTAGAATGCTACTCCCAACGACTGGAAGCGTTCCTGGCCAGCAGTATCCCAAATTTGCATTGTGACGATTCTATCATCCACGATTACCTCTTTCGTGAGAAAATCTGCGCCTATTGTTGCCTTGTACTGGTTGGAAAATTTCTTGTTGACAAACTGATTCATGAGCGAAGTTTTACCAACACCACTGTCTCCAAGAATAATCACTTTTAAGAGAACCTTTTTTCTCGACGACATTATGGACAAAAATTTATAGAAATGTGGTAAAAATACAAAATAAAATTACTCTTTGTCTGTACTTTTGACATAAAACGAAATTGATAAATGCGTCACCTGTTATAGGGGTTACCACAGAAAAAAAAATTATTAAATTTTATAATGTCACTGTTTTTTTATATCTTTTTTTAAAGTTTTATTTATTTATTATTCTCAATCACGGATATTCATTCAAATTCCTTTCAATACAAGACACCTCTTTTTTATTTAGATTTTTGTATCTTCTATTATAAAGCCGTATTCGGATCGGACGTGCCACACGGAATAGAAAAAAAAATTATATTCCGTGGGACGCATAGATTTAGTATATTTTGTGGGACGAGATTACGTTTATGGGGACGAGGCGTTTTTATTACTCTATGGTGCCATGTGTGTGCGGAATTGAAAACAGACTTGATTTTAGTGTCAAAAAAGAATTCATGGCACAGTTTGAAAATTGCAATTATATTATTGGTTGATTTAAGAGAAATCTTTAAGAAGAACCAATTACAATCAAGTACTTATCATACCTCATTCAGTTCAGTCAGCAGTGCTGTCAAGTCAAAGGGTAAAAAGTCGGCAGCTCACCATCAAAATGTTCACTCAATTCTCAACGAGAACTTAATTGTTTTTCGTTCACATTTTTATTCCGTCGGTCTACTCTGATTTCTGTGTGATTCATGAGTTTTTTCAGAATAATACCAATTTATTTTCTTATTCTCGTTAAAAGTGCAAAATGAGATACCAGTAAAAGTGATGACTTAATTCAAATCGTTTCTGTAGTTGTTGTGCACGTTGAACAGAAGGAAACCCAGGTGAGGATTGGATCATGCTAGGAGAAATATCCGTTAGATGACATCGTAACTTTGTTTAACTTTCTTTAATTTATAGAATGGAGAATAACTTGAGCCGAAGTGGTAGCCGATCGAGCTCAGTATGCGAACTGGAAAAAGATTTTAGTGACATGGAAATCATGAAAAGTAGGACAAACAGACGTAACGTAATGCTTCGAACACAGCCAGCACGGAAAGCGAAACGAGTCAGGTTTTTTCGAAATGGTGATAAATTTTATTCTGGAGTCATAATTCCGGTCTTGCCAGAACGATACAGGTAAGTAATATTTATTGACTTGGTGCCTGGGTTGAGATATAGATGAAGTTAAAATACTTTCACTTATTTATGTTGCTACCTACACAGCTGTGGTCTTACATGACACGATAGTTTACACTAGGCATACTGAACAATTCAGAAAGATGATGTTACAGTAATGAGATGAATCATATTTTCATGTGACTCCTCATTTAAGCTACTTTCCAATATGAAACTTTGTTGAAGTAAATGATTTCAGCACAATAACACATGAAAATGTAACCTGCGGATACTAGAATGTAACTTGTTTACCAAATTCAATACATAGCAAATGTATGAATGTAATAAGTATTTGTATTTCATAATATAACCTTTTAGTCATACTGTTTGATCACTCTTAAACATGTAAGAGTAAAGGAATAACATGTCATATTTTAAATTTACTTTACTGATATTTAAACTACTGAGCTAATTAAAAAACTATTTAAAATGTACATAATTACTACTGTACAGCTAAAGAAGTTTTTAATTTAAATAATGTCTTTTAATGAATTGTTTCAGATCCTTTGATAGTTTAACTGCAGATTTGACAAGGGTATTAGTTGACAATGTGACTTTGCCTAGTGGTGTCAGGACAATATACTCGCTTGAGGGTAGAAAAGTAAGTTATCTATACATTATAGAGTAATATTTGTATGTTTTGAAAACAATTTTAGCTGTATTCAAAATAGCTTAGGGTGATTATCCTACTGCACCGCCACAGGGGCCACAGAGTAAAACTTCTAGTATCAGTGTGTAGTCCAAGCGGTGTTTTTTATGCACATTGCAGTACTTACAATTATACAATCTGCTGCCCCATGGTCTGCGATGGAGCACGATGCAGTAGGATAATCGCCTTAAGCAATTCAATGATATCAAGAGTACCAATTCTTGAAATATAATTTTAAAAATTCTTGAAAATAATTTGAATTTATTTTATAGATAGGTAAACTAGACGACCTGGAAGATGGCCAATCCTATGTATGTAGTGGATTTGGTGAACCATTTAAAAGATTGGATTATGAAGCCAGTGCAGTCACTCCCCAGTCATTCAGACTCAGTGGGCCTGAATCGCTGAGTGATAGTGCAAGCCCATCCCCAGCACGCGCTAACAACAGACTGTCCCGATATTCGCAGGTTTGATTTCCAGTATATTCTCAGCTACATTAATTTATATTCCTTGTTTTTATTGTCAATTGTTTTCAATAGTGACTCTTCCACCTTCAAAATGTTGATGTCTTTTGAGAAGAATGAGCAAGAAATGCAATATTTACTCTTTTCAACCAATTTGTGCCTAAATGTTTTAGCCCATAACAGATATTGTCCATAAATTTGATAGAATGAAACACTTTATAACATTTCATCACAACCACAATCAACATTACAAAGCCAAAACAGAACTGAATAGATAATAGCAGATCAAACACACTACAAAAAAATACACAATTGAAAAGACAATAACAGAAAATATATTATGTATTGCGAGGATGCATTTTTTTATGTGGATTAACCACTAAAATTATAGATTATCTAGAATAAAAATTATAACAATACTAGCTTTAACGCGCGACTTCGTTTTCATCTATTTTATGTAGTCTATTATACCTACATATTCCATTACTCATTTATTTATAAATAGGAAGTAACTGGAATTTTTGTACAAGTATAATATGCCACTTTTTATCCTAGTTCGCGACAGCTACTTTCTTTGCCAATTGAAATTCCGCGCGGGCAAAATCATTAGCGCGGCTATATTAATTTATATTAATATTCGACTAATCTTGTAATTAATATCGTTTCGTTTTGTTACTACTCGTATTGGCGGTATTTGAAACTTTAGGTACGTTTCTTTGAGAACTGAAACGAACGTAATTGCATATCTTCCGCCACGTTTAGTAGAAGTTAGGTGAATGCATGGTTTCACTTGACCTTAATTGTAAATATACTACATACCTATTTACGTTTTACAATTTAAATTTTGCTACGTCATGCATGACCCTACTTTAATCGAAAATATAAAGTATTATTTAATAGGTTGTACTATATTTTGTGATTGATCAACCATTTGTTTGAAGTTGTGGCAAAACTTACAAGAGAGTAATTTTTATTAAGGTCATATCGTGCTATGCTTTAACGTGCTTTCACGTACAAAAATCCTAAGTTGTCTATCTATCGGGTATTTAATTGAGCGTTGCACACACGTCGCTTTGCCACTAACACACTACTACGATTACTATTATGGAACACTTAAAATTGTTTGGTTGTGGTTTACTTGAATCATCGAGTGTAACTTAAAATAACATATTATTTACACCAAGTAAACCAACTTATTTATTATGCGGAAGTAAATTTCGTTTCCGCATAAGATACCTACAGAATGCTCTTCTACCCGTGCTTCGATTTGCTATTCAAGAGAATAACAAATCCGAACACTAATGAGTAAGGATTCAGTCATAGTTCGGTAGGACAGCAATCGGACACGACCGATAAGAGATAAGGCGTAGGCAAAGGGCTATATCTATTTACCAGCTACCACAATAACACATGTGTGTTATTAACTACACAGCTAACTTCCAGACTGTTGGCTGTAACTGAATATTTTCCCAGCAGAAAAACCTGTTGCTCTCTGGATCAGCCATTTTGATTAAGTACTGTCTCTCAACCCCTACATATCATTGAAAAGATATATAAAATATTAACATAGTTCCAATTTCACAGGCAAATGGTAGTAGTACTACTGGCAACGGGACAGCACGAGTAAGCCCTGCTGGTGAAAACGTGGTGCGGCCGCGTATAGTAACTATTATTAGAAATGGAGTAAAACCTCGCAAGGTAAACTTATCTTACTCTAATCACGGTACATACACATAGCACTGTGGTTATGACTCATTTGCGGTTGATGTAATGCAACACTAATAAGATAATCTTTGACTTGTATTCAAGTAAAATGAAGATTATTACTAGAACTTGAATAGTTAGATATTTTAATAGATAAATTTTACATTCTGATAAAATGTTATGCTTACGATACAAAAATCTGCAATATGAAAAAATAGTTGTAGTTGACACTTGTACAACCTACCTACTTATTTGCTAACAATTGTTCTAGTGATAAATACCTACTTTTAAATTTTTTGTAATCATTGAGTCTGTGTGGATTTCTCGAACTTTGCAAAATTGTGATCTTATTCCATAGAGGACTTTTAAGCAAAGGATAAAATAATATAGTCTCAGGTTTTTTAAAATGATAGTTAACTAAATACTTAAACATGAAGGTATGGTAATTTCTGCAGAACTAAATTCCAGCCATTCCATAAGTTAAAAGCAATCTCTTCGTATCAATTGACTCTTAACAATACCCAAAGTTGTCGGAAAATGTGCATTTAGTCACGTGCAATGAAAATGTAAACACATTGCGCCTTATTCAAATGTGATAAAGTTGATATTTGAATGCAATTACATGTCATTGCTTTTATACAGGTGTGCCGACTGTTGCTGAACAAACGCAACAGCCCGACCTTGGAGCACGCTCTGGCCGCGATCACGGAATGCATCAAGCTGGATACAGGCTGCGTGCGCAAGGTGTTCACGCAGGCCAGCACGCCGGTCACCGCCCTCCACCAGTTCTTCGAGGACGAAGACGTGTTCTTTGCGTATGGAAATGAGAGGTGATGTACAGGATATCAATTTTCCCAAATTCCTACAAACAAATTTTAGCTTAATATCCATCACTAGTTCTATTTCAGTTGAGACCTTTTGAGAGTGTGTTCTTTTTCAGTTGAGACCTTTTGTAAGTGTATCAAAAATCAAGGGATCAACCTATTCAGGTTGTACGATCGAGGAAACCCGCGCGTGATCACTTTTGGAAAAAAATACCGTGCACGCGCATCGTGACTTCTTAGGAGCGGCGTTTGTAAACGTGAAAATACTGCACAGGATTTTAGCCTTAAGGGTGATCACGCGCGGATGTCCGCGATCGTACACTTCGACGACACTGCTCGATGTTATATCAAGTCGGCTAAAAACGTTTGTTTGCATTTTTTTTTTGTTGATCTAGTTGTTTATACTGTGTCAGGCACCACTAATTTTCTTGCATAGGAAGATGCATACGCACCATAACCAGGACTTTAGTCATTCCTCCCACTGTCCACTAAAACTCCAGTTTCCCCTCCATTGACGATTTCCCCTCCAATAATTACACAAAATTGCATGCAATATTTCAATTAACTCATTTAATGTAGTAATTGATGAGGTGTCACTATACTTTTAGTTTACTTTCCTCAAATGATTTCCGTCCATGCTATTATTTCCACGACATATTATAAACTGAGGATTTGTTGCTATTATTAACTTTTTTTTAATTTAAATTCCTTGTTTTTTTTTTGTTCACAGAGTGAACCAAGAAGACTTTGAGTTGGAGTTCGAAGAAAGCAAAGCTGTGCTACAATGTCGAAAAACTCCCATAACAAGAAATTCCAGGTACGAAACCAATTATATCATACGATTAGTTACTTTTTATACTAGTTGGTTTCAGACAAATTGTTCATATAACAAAGTATTGAAAAAAGAAAATATACAGACCACAGATAAGATTGTCGTCGTTAAATACTTAAATTTAAATTATGCAAAATTAACAAAATGTCTTACTAGGTTTTTTAACATGTCAATCTTATCATTGCTTTATTATATTGTTCGTTCGGAATTTATGTGGGCTAGGAAAAATATATTGTTTTTTTATTTGTTTCAATATGCAAAAGACAGAATTTGTATTTATGACTCATTTTACCAGGAAATAAGAGCCTATTTTAGGTTTAAAGACAATTTATTACTCATAAAACTTTACAGTTCATTTATAATGAGATATGTACATGCACTTAAAATAATTGTATTTTTTTTTTTCTTCACTGAAACCAGCCAGCAGATAGACGACAGCAGTAAATTTCAATTTTATAATGTCGAACTGATATGTATTTTTAATTTATTTTTAAATTCGTTGATGTTCTCGCATTTCTTTATATAGTTTGGCAATTCATTATACAGCTGTACTCCTTCAAATAATACTGTCTTTTTTCCATAATTAGTACGCGCAGTTGTAAGTTGAATTTTATGTTTCTTTCTAAGATTGTGTATATTGGTTTTTTCCTCCAAAACAATATTGGACTGGATAGACTTAGAACTAATATTTTTGATAAGCAAACACATACAGTATTTATAAAGTTGTTGAAGATTCATTACTTTTGCTTTTCCATATAATTCTTTACTGGGTGTATAGTAATTGTAGTGATGAAGTACTTTTATAATTCTATTTTGGGTACGTTGCAAAGAATTTAAATTAGTAGTGGCAGCTGATCCCCATATTTCAATTAAATAAGTGAGATGCGATTTTACTAATGAGTTATATACCAATTTGCGCACATTATTTGGAATACAGTTTGTTATTTTACGAAGCGCTCCCAATACTGACAATAACTTTGATTTTACGTGCTCAATGTGAGGTTTCCATGTTAATCTGTCATCTAACAATAGACCGAGGTATTTTTCGCAGTGAGAACGTCTTATTGGAACACCATTTATTGTAAGAGGATTAAAGTCTGGTACCTGTTTATTTTTTGCCTTTATAATCATAAAAGATGTTTTTGATTCGTTTATTGTCAGTAAATTATATTTTAGCCATTCATTTAGTGCGTCTAGATCGCTTTGGGCGCTACTTATCATGGTTTCTATTGACTTGTCGAAATAAAACAGACAGGTATCGTCAGCGTATAAGGTAAGGTGGCCTTTTAATCCTATTTTATTGATATTATTAATGTAAATTAAGAAAATCAATGGTCCGATTATAGAACCCTGCGGAATTCCATGTGTTATTGTATTGGAGGAACTAGCATAATCACCTATTTTCACCACTTGTTGCCTGTTATACAAGTATGACTCGAACATTTTGAGAGCTATTCCTGTGATACCCAAATTGTAAAGTTTTTGTAGTACTTTTCTGTGGCTGACGGTATCAAAAGCCTTTTTTAAATCGACAAATATTCCCAAAACCAAGTTCTTTTTATCGATATTAGTCTTAATTTTGGTAACTAGGTCTACTGCTGCAGTAAGTGTACTAGCTTTTGAACGAAAACCATATTGTTGGTCAATCAAAAATTTCTTTTGGGTTAAATAGTTGTTCAAGCGATCATATAAAACTCTTTCAAATATCTTTGAAACAACAGGTAAGACCGATACTGGTCTATAATTACCTGGGTCAGTTTTACTACCAGACTTATGTATTGGGCTAATCCTGGCAACTTTAAGTGAGTCAGGAAAAATACCTCGCTTCAAGCAAACATTAATACAGTCAGTTAAGGGCCCAACTATAATATTTTTAAGACATTTTATTGCTTTAGTGCTAATTCCATCCAATCCAACACTTGTATTGCTATCTAAACAATCTATAATTTTTATTATTTCACGTTCATTACATGGCTCAAATTCATTTAAAGTCGTGTCATGCACGTGATCATCTGCATACATGAGAATGTTACCAGTATTTACATGATACATGTTTGGTATTGCATTTGCCAAGTTCGCACCAATAGTAGAGAAAAAGTCATTAAAGAGATTACAAATTTCGTTACCTTCTGTGATGAAACCCGACACAGACATGAGTTTTGAAGGAGCACAACTGCCTTTGATTTTGTTTGTGGTCAGACTGTTTACAATGTCCCATATTTTCTTCGGATTAGAATTATTAATCTTGAATAATGTACAATAGTAATTTTCTTTTTGGGTTCTAATCATTGCCTTAACTTTCTTCCTTTGTTCATGGTGGAGTTCTTGAAGGTCCTTGTCTTGCTGATAACTCTTGAGTTGTCGCCAAGTTTCATTTCGCGAATTTATTGCATCAATAATTGATTTGTTGATCCAGTCTTTTTGCGGAGGATTTTGAATTTTAATTTTATTTATCTTGTGTTTCTGTATCTGTTCTGATATAAATTTGGAAAAGCAGTCGTAGTCATTATTTTTATTAATGTAATTTGATTTTAGCGTATCATTGTATAGACTCTCGTAGTCAAGGGCTTTATAATGGATTTTTTTATTTATTTTCGGTGCTAATTGGCCTATCTCGAGGTAAATCTGCTTATGGTCTGATAATGACGACTCGATTATTGTCATGTTGAAGGAGTGATTTTTTATATCTGTGCACACATGATCTAAAATGCTATTACTTGAGCTGGTTTGTCGCGTACTATACATTTTGTCGATCTTGTTTATAACTTTATATCCACATGCCTTTATTTCACTTAAATATTGTTTAACGTCATTATTTTCATCTAGCAAATTGATATTAAAATCGCCAAATACCATAGTTCTTCGACGCTGTTCTAACTGGTTGGTATAAAGTTGCATAAAATCTGAAATATTTTTATTATTTGGCTTATATATGACTCCCAAATTCAAAGACAGTTTTTGTACATATAACCATAAATAATGGTTTCCATTTTCGACCAGATCGTCTGTAATTTCGTATTGTATACTATTATGCACATACAAGGAAACACCACCGCCCCTGCAATTTTTTCTGTAGTTGTAAATATGTTTATAATTTGGCAACTCGTATAGTTTCGCGTCACTTTCCGAAGTAATCCACGTTTCAGTAAATATAAGTATATGCGTAGTTACCGGTATTGCTCGCAGTATGCATTTCAACTCGTCAAATTTGCCTTCCTTACGAATACTGCGCAAATTACCGTATAACAATCTTAATGATGTTTTATGCGTTGGGATATCCTCATACTTGTTTACAATGTGATGACTTAATCGACAAGTAGAAACTTCCTTTTGTACGGGAGCCGTTACTAGTTTTTTTTATTTTGTTTATTTAAAGTTATAGTGGGTATGCCTTTTTTATATTTAATTATTAAATTTTTCTCCCCTTTTTCCACACGATTGTTTAACTCCTCTTTTATTAAATGTAAATATTTTCGTTGCCAAGGGGTTTGATCGGAGTATATGCGTATATTATTGGGTAACTTTGTTTTGTTCTTCAACAAACGCAATGGAGTATCGGTACTATCAAAAATAACCTTTAATGGTCGATTCTGGTTAGCAACATATTTTCCCAGTCTTACTGTTTTAACAGGCTTAGGAATACTTCCAAACAACGGTATAATTAGTTTCATAAACTCCTCATTATCGTAACGCTGCCGAGATTCCAAACTTCTATCATTTTTTTCTGCTATACCCACAATTACGATGTTGTTCTTACGGTCGCAGCGATCCTTTAGCTCAAGGATGAGGTTTTCTTGTTCGAGCGGGAGCGGTTGCGACTTTGACGATGAAACAACTGATTGTTGGTGTCTAATTTGTAAAATTTGGTCTTCTATTTTTTTTATTTTATCTTGTTCGCAGTTTTGGTATGTTTTGATATTTTCTATTTCTGTATTAAGCTCATTTAGCTGTCGCGTAAAACCTTCCGTAGTTGATTTTATTGTTTTTATCTCATTTTTAATTTCTATTATTTCGTCTCGTATGTATTTTAAATTTTCATTTTGGGTTCTACCAAAGTTTTCTAAAAAGTTCATTATCTCTGTTCTGAAATTTGCGAAGTCTTCTTTATAATCTCTTTCCTCCCCACGCTCTTTTCGTTTTCTTATATTATCGTTTTGTTCTTAACATCAATCACCAGTCGATTGTTTAACGAAAGAAATTATGCATAAGCCCGCTATATAGAATATCATGAAAGAAGGTCTGGAGGTGCTTGCCCTTTGCTTTAATTGTTTGGAATGAATGAACAGCAGTCTACAGTAATACGTAGACAAAGCGTCGGGTAACCAAGGCGACGGGCTAATAACCGTGCTTGTGACTACCAAGCGATTAAGTGAAAACTCCTAATTCGTAGCCAGATTAACATTTTCGATCCGACTGGCCGCGTCTTTTGTAAACCATGTCATTAAATATCAATCTTTACTTACGCAATTTTTATATTGTCAATAACTTTTGAAAGTGTTATTTTTAGAAAATTACGTTACTTTTCACACTTTACCACATACCTTGTGTTGTGTATGTGCGAGTGGAATAAAAATATTAAAGGAGGATGACGGTGCGTAACACATCCCTCGGCATAAAAAAATTAGAGTTGGTATTATAAGCGACGGGTCGGCCTCAGACCCCAATTCGGAGCTCACGCGTGGACCCCGTTTTGTTTGTTCTTTATAAGGAGCGCAAGAGTTCTGCAAGTCGCTATAGGATACTACGTGGCATAGAAAATAGTAGGAGTGTAATAAACGCCGCTATAACAGCTCTGGCTGTGTTTCGGCAATATTAATGTGGGAGCCAGTACACTTGAAATCTAAGGCTTGAAGATCAGATGGGCCTACAGTCTGGCAGCACATTAAGCGACGCTTCCTGGTAAAGTGTCCCTCAATGGAATAGGTCGCAGTGACCGCTTACCATCAGGTGGGCTGCGTGCCTGCCTGTCTGCCAACTGATCTAGTATAAACATATGTGGACTGTATGGTTATGTGTTTGTCAGAACGGGCCCGAAGCCCCGCATGCCGGTGAAGGCGGGCGGCGCGGCGCGGACGGCCAGCGAGGCGGGTCCCGGAGCCGCCGGCGACTCCGCCGACGCTGCGCAGGCGCCGCTCCTGCCGCAGCCGCTGCGGCTGAAATACAGCGTTGGCAAGATCATAGGTAACTAGTCACTTTTATTTTTCTTCCTATTATAGCTTATTCTTGTCTTACTATTATAGCTGGCCTACATACACTTCTTTTTATAAGGATTGCAGTAGTCCCACTGCAGAAAGAGACCTTCATCATTGAAACAAACAAACATTAGAATTTTTGAAAACGTTTTTGCATGGAATCTGGATTCGCTATTTAAGAAAAGTTATATTCTTGTTCAATATAAAAAGATACCCAGGTTCCTTTTCTCCAATTTCTCTCTGGCAATAATTATATCAAACTGTTACTGAGATTACTCGAAACACTCGATGACGATTTACAACAAGTACACTTTATAATATTTCTTGTTTTATATTAGGAAGCAGAAGCAGCTAGAGGAACATTATGCCTAGATATTGGATGTGGTATTATTTTATTTGGGAAAATTATTTTTTTAACTACAATTTGTATTTGTTACCAGGTGACGGCAATTTCGCAGTTGTGCGGATATGTAAAGACAAGACTTCTAACAAGGAATATGCTCTGAAAGTCATAGACAAAGCCAAGTGCAAAGGAAAGGAGCATTATGTAGAAGCTGAGGTAGGTATCACTTTTTTATTATTTCTGAGATTATAAGTATTATAACATAGTGAAGCGTTTGCCTTATGTCATGTTTATTGATTTATAAAATTCACTTAAAAAACTAAACATCTATGTTCTCAAAACAATAGTGTACCTTCATAAATAATTAATAAAAAATACATCTTCAATAACAAAGGCGCTATATACTCTAAATATTATCATCCAGAGGCATAGCAAACATTAACAATGTTAACTATTGCTATCGAGTCAGTTAATTATTTTATAAGCAATTGAATTCGAGTTGGATAATTAATTTTAATAAGCAATTAAATACGAGTAATATAAATTTGTCAACAGGTCAGAGTAATGCGAAAGCTATGCCATCCGCGCATCGTATCGCTAATTGAGGAACAAGATAGTCCCGAGTGGCTGTTCCTTATCATGGAACTAGTTAGTGGTATGTATTCCCCGATTCATTTCCTCCATATGTAATTATTACACAATAAACATTTGTAATCATCATAAAATTCATTTAAAAATCATAAATGTGTCTTTAAATTTATCGTGTATGAGAGCAATACCCCATCTTATAAATGGACTGTAATTATCATCTAATTACTAATAGGTAGCGGTGAGCGAATATGAATGATGCAAATGAAATTACTCAATTATGATGATTTGTCACGGTATCGTGAGGATTCTGCGTTCATTGGTTACTTAATACCATCGTGTCCAGACATGGATGATTTATACCATATTTTTCAACTATGCATTTGTAATCGTCCACCGCCATTAATTCAGTAGCCATCTCATTGTATCGGTAATACTATTACACAGTCTACTAAACATGGTTTATTTTTAGGTGGCGACTTGTTTGATAGTATCGCGGCTGCTTCCAAATTCTCAGAGCCACAAGCGCGTTTGCTAATCGGCCACCTAACATCAGCTATTGCATACCTACACTCGCTTTCTATAGTGCATCGCGACATCAAACCTGAAAACCTATTGGTAAGACAACGACTAACAAAACGAAAGAAGAACTCGCCTCATTTGGTCATCTTGTAACAATTCATTTAATTTTTCCTCTTCATTTATAAAAATGTAAAAAGTATCAGACATGTATTTTCTATTCATTAACATCAACAATTGTCACTAAATCATTTCTTTCAAATGAATATTGTTTGATAATTTTAAATATAACTACTATAGTTCTATCCAAGTTGATATAATTCAATAGTTTTTCCTGATAGCAATAGGATAGATGAGGAAAAAGTGATTGCATGACTAATGACTCAGTTAGAAATGCGTGTTGCAAGGCAATCTTGATTTAACTGAATAATGTACGTGATATAGGTGGAAGTAGGACCGGACGGCAGCATACGAGGCCTGAAGCTGGCTGACTTCGGACTGGCCGTG
Source organism: Mecyna flavalis (assembly GCA_949319885.1). Classification (NCBI taxonomy): domain Eukaryota; kingdom Metazoa; phylum Arthropoda; class Insecta; order Lepidoptera; family Crambidae; genus Mecyna; species Mecyna flavalis. The sequence continues at coordinate 9,489,075 of OX439427.1, read as the reverse complement.
GAAGTATGGCGGCCACTGCACGCCGTATGCGGGACACCGACATACGTAGCTCCAGAGATATTGCTCGAGACTGGATATGGCCTCAAGGTAAGACTGTCAGCTAATTTCACGTGCACTTAGTCTCAATCCAATCAAGGTACGATTGGACCATAAGATCATTGACTATAAAATCTTATCATGGCATATAATACGAAAAATGTACTATCAGCAACTTAAACCCTTTCTTGTGTGACATACAATTTAGGAGTACATAGGAAATCAATAACGTACCGGTATTCACACTGACTGTACTCGCGTCACATGATATACATGTAAAACTGCTGTAATGCGTACTTATAATTAGGCACAATTCACAACGTTAACGAAGAGCTATTTCTCACAATTTGCATACGATTGTAATAATAATTACTATTATGCGGAAGTCCTGCAAATTACGCATAAACATGTAACGACAAATAACAATTACATTGCATCAATTATATTTCTTCTCACACTTCCCTTTCTTTAACGTGAGAACTGAGAATGGTTACAATGAACTTGAACTTTCGGGTTTTGTATTTAATAATAAAGATTACAATAAAATGATGTTCCCATGTATACTTGTTTGTTGTTCGTGTAACTAATGTTTTATTATTATATTCTTCTGATCTAAAAGATGCAGTTACGTTTGTTACATTACTGACTGGCTGGCTCGATGGTTCATTTGGTAATGACACTAGTTGTGGGTTCGAATCTCATCCAACACATTTTATGTGATGAACATTTAAGTTTGTCCTGTGTCTAGATGACTATTTGTGTTCAAATATTATATTAGTTTTACTTTGTTCTCAGACTAATGTATATGATATCGTCCAATTTTTATTAATTATTTTTGAACGTCTCGATGGTCTAGTGTTTTCAGTACTTGGCCGAGAAACTGGTTTAATTAAGTAAGCCAGTAGGTACCATAAGGCGCTTTGAAGACGGGGCGGGCGGCCGGGCCGGTCAACGATAGCGCAAAGGGAATCCTAATCTATTGTAATAACTTGACTTCAAAGATGTGACCTTTGCCCTGTAGTAGGTCATTAATAGGCTCATACTTAACTTTTTTACTTTATTATTTATAATAATTTCTTCAATCTTTTAATTTTAGATCGACGTGTGGGCTGCCGGCGTGATCCTATACATCTTACTGTGCGGGTTCCCGCCGTTCTCATCGCCCGACGGCGACCAAGAGAAACTATTCGACGCAATTCTCTCCGCGCGGCTGGAATTCCCCGCGCCGCACTGGGAGCGCGTGTCGGCCGGCGCCATCGACCTCGTGTCCAACATGCTGCGGCCTCAGCCCGATCTGCGCTTTGCTGCGGAAGACGTGCTTGATCATGCTTGGATGGCGGTCAGTCGACACTATTCATACCAAGGAACTTATAACCACACACTGAACTTCCTTTTTTTTTCAATTTATGCGACCGTGCAACCGTGTGTGGGGCTCGGACGGAACTAAAGACGTTCGTCCCACTACCCACTAAACTCCCCCCCCTTTCTACCCGATTGGGACGACTCGGTGTTAAGCTTTTGCATTTAACTAGTGTGGACTGTCAAATGGTAGATTTTATTTTTCTCATCTGCTATCAATCTCCTCCCGAGTAAGAGTAAATTCGCTGTTCTCAAAGCCCTTTCGTGTTAAGTAAGCGTTGTAAGCGCTTTGCGACGTTTGCCAAACCGTCGCCAAGTGTGTTAAGTCCAATACATTTCATGGCTATATGTCTTGATAAGGCAGAGCTAATAAAGAACCTTAATAAGTAAAGAGTGTCGGTGGTTGGTTGCAGGACGACTACGACGAGAGCTACGACTGCCGCACGTGGTACGACGAGGACTCGTCATAGCCGGCCGCCCCACGCGCGGTGGCCTCGCCCTGGTGACGTCACCGCCCCCGCTCCAGCGCCTAGCCGCTACCGCTAGCCGACCGCAGCAATGTATGCCTTTCAATGTAACACCAATACCAAAGTTTATTTAACATATTTACACCAAACGATACTACTGCATTGCACGTCGTATTAATTTATATCCTCGGTTACTTGTTCGCCGCGACCGCTAATGCAGTATTATTGTTTAAATTTAAAATTTTTGATACTACGAAAAATTTCTTCTGTTTCAAAAGTCTCATTGGACAAAATCTCTGATTTATTATTAATATATATATTTGTGTAGTCTCACATGCTCCATTGGGTGAAAAGAGCACTAAATATACCTAATGCTTAGTTTATTAGGGCTGCACAACTGTTTAGTATTATTTCCGTTTTCATCCGTGTCAGTTGTCAGCCAATAAGTACAACAAAAGAGAACACTTTTTTTTTTTGCTATTTTCGAAAGATCTCTCGAAGTTTTCAAACACTGTTATATGTTCAGTTTTAAATTGAAATCTTAGGTTTAAAGAAATTGTAATATTTATAAACAAAGTTTTATTTTATGATAATATTCTGTAATATATGAGTAATATATCTTATTTAATTATTGAATGAATTCATATTTACAAGTGTAGAACGCGCAGGCTTAATAGTTTTTGTATCATATGAATGCTTATAGGCGTGTATTCATTGCTATTGCTTCTATATAACCATATCAGTCATTTCTTCATATCACATTCATGTCACAGAATAACATTTTGTGTCTAATATTATTATGTTGGGCGAAACACTTAGTGAAACTACAATTTATTTGTACATTTATAATGGTGCTTAATATTGACGAAATTTAATACAAAATATTCCCATTTACGATCAACTGTGTAATTGATCAATTAATTAATGTTATAAGAAACCGTAGGTTTGATTATGAAATCCTTCCATTTTTAGATTTTGTATTGTAAAACTCGACCTATGTCCGAGAAAGCCACCTCATTCAACTACTTTAGTATAATCAAATCATCAATCACAGTCTATTACCTTAGAAATGGTGCAATTATCATTTACCCTTTAGGACCATGCACTAAAACTAAGCAAGTGCCAAAATTACTTCATACGATTTGGTAATTAGGTTTACAGTTTGATGTGCAGATAAATGTTCCTCTCCAATATGTATTTACAGCTGATTAGTTATTAACAATTTTAGTTTAATAGTATTAACAGCATGACTGTTGCCACTCGCGCGATAATCATTTCCATACAACAGCAGCAATTAAGATTTACGGTGTTTGTTTAGACTATTCATGAATAAATCACTATATTCACATTCGTGTATTCATGCTTAGTAAAATTAGTTTCGTAATATATTCTGATTTTTTATATAAGATCAGAAAATATAGAAATTTTATTAGTTAATAACAACAAAATATTATGTCCATAATCAACCAAAATATTTGATTGCATAGTGTCAACATGTAAGAAACACATCAAATACAATCTATTAAATTAGACTGACATACATTCCTTTTAGATTCTGTAATAGACAAAATATAAATGCTATGCAAAACGAAAGATATTATCAGTAAATTATATAAATAGATGATATGTAAAGAACTGATAGATAAATTCGAATAATTCAGATCTTGTTTAAATGTAGCATAATAACAGTCTTATAAAGCAGCTTTGTGGGAATATTGTGGTTAAAGAATTTTTTCAGACAAAATGTTTACCCATTTATAAAAAAAAATAATTAAGATTTTTAACATACATAATCTTAGTGTACTGTTAAGGCGACTACGAAGTGAAACGGCAAAATTTAATGTTTTTGGTTCACTTATACCTTGACCTGAAATACTTACATGTACTAAATCTACCTTTAAAAGTAAGCTTGTTTCTTGTAGAAGATGCTGGTTTTTTTAGAATTTCAAATAAATCAATTTACAATAAATAAACATAACTTTATAAAATGATCTGTCACAAAATATGTAGAATTTTCTGCTCCCAAAACGCGGTGAATATTACTAGAGAAAAAGTTATTCTTATATATAAAAATATTTGCATTGTGATTCCGAAGATGCTCGCTTGCTTCATTTTGGAGCAGACTGTTTATTATTTATTTAATTAATGTTTAATAAAACCGCCTAATTAGTTTTACATAACACACAGAAAGAAAAGTTTGATATTTTAAATTATCAGGCACTATGATGACTTATGTATAGACTGACAAACTTATCTGTTCCTGTGGCCAAAATTGGAACTACGTGAAATGTACTCTAAAACGATATTTTATGGAAGTACCATGGAAGTACTAAACCGACCGTAGTGAACAGATAAGTTTGTCGGTCTATAAGGTGACAGTAATTGTTGCTTGTCAAATCCTAAATGCGGTCAAAGATTTTATTTAAAATATCGTTGCGTTCATTTATGTGATTTTAGAATGTAACATGGGAGGAAAACCCAAAAAATATTAAGTACCTAAGCGGTAAAGTAATAAACTCTAAAAAAATAAATATTGCAACCGAACCAAATAATGCACAGAGTAGTAATAGTATAGAGGTGGCAAATGACTATTCACCACGTGGTCCTCGCATAACAGAATACCATGAAGGTCTTTTACACAGCGGCGTTTGGTAGTGTCCTGTGTGGTTGGGCCCTAGAATTTGCTACATTCTAGGGTAAATAAACTTCCGCCCCTCAGATGATTTCAGCTTATCATTTTGTGGTTGCAATAGGGAACATGCACTATTTTTATTTTTGTCTTCATTTTAAAGAATTCCATGTAGAATAAACCACAGTTAAATTAAAAAATTAATACATTGTAATTTATCGGAAAAAATGCGGTTTTAAATTGACCGTTTTAATTTTCGCGCGAAAACGGACCTATGGTTCCGATGACATGAATGACGTCACTCAAGTCTTGTCACTGCCTCACTAGTCGAGTGGTCGTACTTCACTGTACTTGTTCGTCGCTGGCTTTCATACTTTTGCATATTTTTTCGAGTTTTGAAATATTTTTTTGTAAAAAATTTAAAATGGACTATCTATCAACATCAGGTGATCATAACAATACCACTAATATTCCGAAAAAAACCGTGTTTTATGCCAATGTGGACATTGGCATAAAACACGAGTCAACACGGTCAACACACATCTATTTCAACAAAGTTTCCAAATTAATTGTTTTTGACAGGACCTTCTGACCCAAAACTGAGAAAAAAGTGGTTTCAAGCTGCGAAAATACAAAGTTTAACAACTATGATTTATACATACCGTATTAATTTAGTCCCTTTCATTTCTACCCTTGAAAACTCTGCACTTTCGACAAATAAAGTTAGAACCATGTCAACACTAACTCTTGGTAAATTCCTGGAGTCTGCTTTGATGAACCCAACTTCCATATTTATTACAAAAACGCAATTAATATTCCGATAAAATAATATTTACTTTTTCAACCATATAGACCGACAAACTTATGTGTTCCGGTGGCCAAAATTGGAACTACGTGAAATGCAATGCAAAAGCGATATTTATTGACAGTTCTATACTGACAATAGCGACGCCGCCATCAGAACAAATAAGTTTGTCGGTCTAACGTCAAATAAGTTGATTGCTGTTTTAAAATACGTTTCGTTTCAGTTATTTTTAATTCGTAATTACAGTTAAAAAACAACATTATGTAAAATAAAAATGTTGCAGTGACCTTTCTTTTATATTATTTTAACATTTTAGTCATAAAATTTTCATAATTATTATATATGCATCTTCCCTATTGGCGTTCCTGATCCGTAGTACACCTAGCAAGTTCACCTGGGTGGACTACGGGGGCACTTGTTCTGACCCATAGTACACCTCTTAGGTATTGCCTACCTCTAGCTACAGCTTTCTTAGCAGCTCTGTAAGAATCGCAGTCTAAAAGAGATTGGGACACTTTCCACTTTTTGAAGAGTTCTTTCTTACCCCGAATCTCCACGGGTTCTAAGTCGTTTCACCAACAAGTCTCCTTGTCAAGCTTACGTCCACTCTTTTTGCCGCTTCGGTCATGGCAGCTTGAATCCTATCCTAGTGGCTCTGGACTGGTTCACTGTCTACTCCGGTGCACAGTGGGTCCTGTTTGGGCTTAACGCACGTCGCACAGATCCCTGACAAGTTGACAGTGTTGAGCCGTGAGACTGGCCCCCCGGTATGACCTTGAAATTGGCCAGTTTTCCGATGTGGTGACGTCTGATAAGATTAGTTATATAGCCATATCAAAGATAGTTTTATGTTTTCCAGCACTTTCAGCAATCATTAAATATATGAAAATAGCGAATCTTTGAACTTGTATAAGTTGGTTTCGACTTTGGAGCGATCCCATAACTTCCGTGCCATAATAAGTATTGCTTGAAATGGCTAGTTCTAACGATATGTACCATTATTTTTTGTTGGCCGGCACTTTGAAAAAAGGGCTAAAATGTATGGAGAGCCTGAATGATTTCCTTTTCAATGTAAAAAGTCCCCTATCGACGGTGAAGAATCAATAACGGCTAACTAACAAAACACAAATTTTACAGGAGACGAAAAAAACGATTTGTGCTTTTGGATGTGAAGTTATTAAAAACTGTTGTATCAGTAATCTAATATAAAAATTGAAGAAATCAAACCATGAAAACGTTATCGATGTAACTACCTGTTTTACAAAGATAGTGTTAGTTAGATGGTATTGGTCCGAATCGTGATTATATTATTTTGTTTGTGTCAGATAACTGTTTTTGCTACCCATAAAAAGGCCGCGAAATAGCATAGCAAAATAGTTCAAATTTATTCATATTTGTAAATAAAACTCACGATAATAAACTGAACCTTCCTATTATCGTGAATTTTATTTACAAATAAGAATTCCCTATTTTAATTAAATTCTTTACGGTTGCCAATCATAATAATAAAGATTTTGAATCCCTTCGAACAGGACAGCGTTGAAAAACTTTTCGAGCTCCCTCAGTACGGGGGTTTATCCCCAGCCTTTAGCAGCTCTGTAGTAAAACCGTCGTCTCCAGCGGCTTTTCGATTTTTAAGCTGCCCAAGAGCAATCTCGATTTCGCCAACGCTGACTTCTGGCAGGTCTTCAGTGTAATGGCGAGTTAGCGTTAGCTATGCGAAGCGAATAACAAGGCCATAGAAGTCCTCTACCTCCAAAAGGACTGCCGGCTTTGAGGCAACTACTTCTGCACTTCTGCGCTTCAGCTTCGTTAGGTGGCTTCTTCCGAGAGATTGTACGAACACCTTTTTTTCCGTCTATATTTCTCGGCTAATCTCAAGAGTGATCACGAACCGTCTTGCGCGAAGACTCGTATTACGAGTTTCAACCACCGAAACAGGCTGGGTTTTTGAGCGGATACGGCACCATAGACCACATCCACACTGTGCGGCAGATTATACAGAAGACCGAAGAGTATAATCAGCCCCTGTGTCTAGCATTCGTGGACTATGAGAAGGCCTTCGACTCTGTTGAAATCTAGTCCGTTCTGGAGTCCCTGCAGCGTTGCCAAGTAGACTGGCGATATATCCAAGTGATGAGATATCTGTAAAAGCAGCCACCATGTCCGTCCAAGTACAAAATCAGCAGACAAATCCTGTACCATTGCATCCAGGAGTGAGACAAGGGGACGTTATCTCCCCGAAATTGGTCACAAATGCAATGGAGGATATGTTTAAGATGCTGAACTGGAAAGAACTTGGCATCAACATAAATGGCGAATACATCTCTCACTTGCGAATTGCAGATGACATTGTCATAATGGCGGAGTCGCTGCAGGACCTACAACAGATGCTGAATGACCTGGCTGATTCTTCTTTACGCATGAACTTGGACAAAACCAAGGTCATGTTCAATCAACATGTTCTACCGGAACCGATTGCGATTCACGGCGCCGTCCTTGAAGTTGTTCAAAAATATGGGTACCCTAGCCCTAGGCAGTTGTTGCAGTTGGATCGAAACAACTTGGGACAACTCGGGACAAGGTTAATAGAAGAATTCAGTTGGGTTAAGCAGCGTTTGGAAAACTACGACGAGTCTTCTTATCGCCGATTCCACAATGCCTAAAGACGAAAGTGTTCAATCAGTGCGTCCTACCCGTCATGACATACGGAGCCAAAACGTGGACACTTACGGCACAGCTAGTCCACAAGTTTGAAGTCGCTCAGCGGGCTATGGAAAGAGCTATGCTCGGCGTTTCACTGCGGGATCGCATCCGAAATGAGGTGATTCGGCAGAGAACCAAACTCACCGACATAGCTCGCCGGATTAGCCAGCTGAAGTGGCAGTAGGCTGGCCATATCAGCCGTAGAACTGATAACCGTTGGGGTTAAAGACCGCTTCTCGGTAAACATAGTGTAGGACGCCCTCAGGCCAGGTGGAGGGGTGATCTGCTCAAGATGGCTGGCAGGAGCTGGATGCGAGTGGCCGAGGATCGATCAGCATGGCAAGCATTTGGACAGGCCTATGTCCAGCAGTGGACGACAAACAGCGGTGGAGTAAGCACGTCGACGTAGCGAGATAGATGGAATTGGCAGCAAAAATACGCACTTAGATGGAATTGGCAGCAAAAAAATACGCCTTATCTAATAATTCGTCTTAGCCGCTAATGGCACAGCTGAATAACTCGTCAATTTAAAGGCTTTTTACTACAGTGATCTTGCCATAGCATGCAAATTACAACTTTAAAGCGAACTACATTCAAAGGTCATTTTCGGCAAAAATGCGAGTTAGCCGTTATTGATTCTTCACCGTCGATATGGACTTACCTTACCTTAAAAAAATCAACACTCGAAAGAAAAATTCGCGGTACGCAAATAAGACCTAATATCGGTTAAAAACTCTAGCTGTTGCTATGACGTCGTAGCTAAAATATAATAATTTAATTATTCTAAGCGACGATAATGTAAAATTTACAGAATTTATAATAAATAATTATATGATATACTGCGTGTTTTTTTAGTCGTTGTTTTCCCGCAGCATAACGCTTCACCTTCAGTAGTACTATCGATTTTTGCAAGTTTTTTTTTTTAATTTTTTTTTTTACTTTTTTTTTGAATTTTTTTTTAGAGTTTGATGGGAAAATGGAAACTAAATGTTAGTAAATAGTAATTTATCATTATTTTGATAAACGCGAAGTGCAATGACCCCTGCCGGTGACCCTCCGCAACGCAGCTAGTACTATTGGTTCGAGTTTCGTCTATCATAATAGTAAAACTTTTGATTAAACTAAAAAAAACTTTATTAATCTATTTTACTACTAAGATAGTGTTTCGTACCGAAATAGTTATTTTTCTGTTTGTTTTTAATTAGGATAAAACAACACAATTTGGAAGGGATTTGCCTATTTTTAATTTTATTTTTTATGCTGGGAACCCTTTCTTTTCGATCTGAAGTGCACCGCTATCAAGTGCATTCATTCATTCGAACGATGTGAAGTTCGACACATATCGTTCGTCACTTTTTCAACTACTATCGTGCGCCGCGCAACACCGGTGTCTTTTCGAGAACTTTAATTCGACCACCAATTTAGCGTTGGTCAGGACAATCAGTGTGTGCTAGTGCAATCCAGAACAGTTTAGAGCCCTATGGATCCTTCGATATGAAACAACGTCTACATTGAAGAAAGAAACATACTACGCCGGGCCCGGCACGTGCAAGCGGCTTGGCATTGAGGAGAGGAGGTTTGTGGTTCCTTTGTTTCAATAAATTAGACGTGTTAACAGATAGAATCATTTTACTGCGGGAAAACAACGACTATAATTCCACGCTGTATAGTACGATCGCGGTATTCGCGGTCACCCGCGCGTGATCACCCTTATGGCTAAAATCCTGTGCAGTATTATTATATTATCGCAGTATTATACAGTAACACATTAAATGTTATAATTCAGTAAAAATTAAATTTATTTTTCATTCAAAGAATCCTGAAGAGTTTGTCACCTTGGCGGTCATGCTCGCTAAAATGTGCTTGGGGTGGTGGCGCTATGTGTCCGGTGGTTACATTCCCTCTAATATGGTTGAGTGAAACTACGGCTGGCACATACGTCATACTTGTGCTGCAGGTGCCACCTTTGGGCACTGGTCTTCCAGGGCTCACGGATTTTTCTCGATTATAGTCTCATTCTTTATACTGTATGGCTTGGTATTCTAAAACTAATCAGTAATTGTAACAAACAAATTGTAAACAAACATGGCGATGAAAAAGAGTAACTAGCGAGTTTCTTGCCGGTGACTTCTCGACTAGATGACAGCATTCCGAACCGGTGGTAGAATCTATTACATCTATGTATATTTATTAGTATATTGTATGTATCGAAATATAATATATGTATTTTTGTATAAACTACTTTTATACTTGAATATTTTAGTTTTTGACGATTCGTAAGTGCTTCTAAGAATGCCTATATGAATAAAGATATTTTTTGACTTTTGACTATCACGTTTACAAGCGCCGCTCCTAAGAAGTCACGATGCGCGTGCATGGTATATTTTTTCAAAAGTGATCACGCGGGAAAGTCCTCGATCTTACCTAGCACGCCTACATACATCATGCATAGTATAATTTATTTTTGTATAAAAAATTAAATTGGAAAAGCAATAATGCCCTCTCTATTAATATTGTACTCTGTGTTACGCTTGTGCCCGTGACGTATGCAAAGGTACGTACATGACAATAGATGGCGCGCGACTTGCAGCAAAATGAGCAAATGTCAATGGCGTCGTATTAGGCCTTAAAAGATATTATTCAAAAGAACCTATATTGATCTTCAAAGAATATGTAAATAACAACGAACAGTTATTATGTAAATTATAAAATTGTGTGCGAATATTAAAAAGAACAAATGACTATATTTTCATATTCTAAATCAAACAATTGGTTATAAAATGTATATTGCAATATAATACACATAAATAGCAATTCACAATTAACGCATGTCAATCACATTTATGATCATCTGATTTTATAATGCATTTAGATATGGTATGTGCATTTGAGTAAATGAAAGCATTAAATAAATTTATAAAAAAATAGTTATTTGTTATACAAGAGTGCAAAGTTGCTTTTTAACCGCGTGTTCAATTTTGATGACCGAGCAAGCGAAGGATTCTAAAATTGAATCACGAGCGCAGCGAGTGATTTAAAATTAGAATCCTGAGCGTTAGCGAGGGAATCAAAAGAGCACGAGGTGAAAAATCTTTGCACTCGAGTGCAACACGTAACTTTTCATTCCACCTCAGCGAGGAAATGACTAAATGCAAAAAAAAGCAAATTGAAAAAAGAACACCAAGAAGGTTCCGAGTCTGAGTTTTTACCAATTTAAAAAAAAGATGTATGATATATTCGGCACCATAGAGGTAGCAGTAAATAGGTTTAATGTTTTTTGAAGTGAAAACTTCTTTAGCGGCGTTGTGCACTTTTTTTGTATGGGGAAAAAATGTTAAACTCGCGTCAGGATTTATGTGTCACGTGACCTGATCGAAAATCCATATAAAATTTGAAGTCCGGACACGTGTTTTCTACAAACTTATCTGTTCCGGTGGCCAAAATTGGAACTACATGAAATGCAATGCAAAAACGATATTTAATGACAGTTTTAAATAGACAGTAGCGACGCCGCCACCGGAACAGATAGTTTGTCGGTCTATAGACAATAATGGTTTTTTGTTCAATTTGACAGCTCATTTATGCAAAGAAAAGTGCTTCATATGTACATCAGGAGTAGAGTAAATAATTGTATTAATAAGAACTGATGTTGTTTTCTTGAGTTTTATTCCTTTAGCGTAAGGTATATTTTTCTTTGCATAAATGAACTGTCAAGTGTGACCTCTTCTACTATTATAGCCGCAGTGCGGTCGCTTCCAAGCTTCCTATGCTACAAAGTGACCACAAATACCTTAATTTGATATCCTGCAAAATTCAAAATTTAATTGCCGTAATAAAACATTTAAAAAGTTTGGAATATCTTTATTCGCCGGAATTATATAACAGTATTTTGTGGAAATTAACACCACTTCTCCGCAGTCTTTGGATCCGCTATGCTGCGGAGCATGCATCAGGTCGTATGAAGTTGGAAATGCTGTCCGATTTCTTGCGACAAGAGGCTCGTTCTCACACACAGTTTGGCTTGTTACCCCAAATTCCCAGTGAACATCCTCGAAAGCGACATGTTGATTACTGTAACACCACTCGTGTTATTAACGATTCGGGAGTCTGCGGATTCTGTAAAGGGAATCATTTCTTGGCCGATTGCTCCAAATTCAAAAGTTTATCCGCAGATTCCAGTATGCAATTAGTTGTAAATTCCAAACTTTGTTTTCGTTGTTTAGAAAATAAGTAGTTGTCAATCAAAAAAGTATGACATTGACGGTTGTCAATCATTTTATCATCGTTTATTACATGGCGTTTCAGTGTCACAGCAAGGAGTTTCTGATAAGTCTGAAAAAGTTTCTGATTACATACATTTGAGAGATAAACTTTTTAATGTAATATAAATTGTCATGTTTGTGTACGATAGCGCAATAAATAAATATTGTATTTGTATTTTACCACATAAATGATAGTACTTTTATACCTCTACCAATCAATTAAATCCCTAACCATTCCAAAATACATATCAAAAATGCACAACGTTAATATTCAGGTTTTCACTTCTGCCGGCACTCCCGGAGTGCAACCCGTCGTTTTTTTTTAATTCACAAACTTAGTGCACACGATGTTCTAAATTCAATTTACTTTATCCTCTAGAGAATAAAAACGGCTTTTCCACTCAGATATTGAAGATTAAAAATACTCTTTCCGAGATGGTGGGATGAAAAAATCTTTTTTTCAAATACCCACCTTTTTAAGTGTGTAGCATCCTACCTATCCTGTGTCAAAAGTCCAATCAAACAAAAGCAAACCTGGTTTATTTATAAACTATTTATTATTACACTTATTTAAGAACATATCCTGATAGTAAAAAACCACTTGCACCATTCATTGTTACTTCCGGATGTGTCCTCTCTGGCAACACCTGAAATTAATAATATGAACTTCTGAGCATAAATATTTTTACCTGATTATGAATTATGTATATAAAATTAAAAATTTTAAATTTAGTTGGTACCATTTCCTATTAACATATAGTAACTTTAGTTTTAGCTGAGTATTGACAACTTTTTTTTAGCTATTTTTCGTACAAAAGCAATTTAAGTTTAACCCATTAACCTGCAACTTTCGTCTAATTTTATTCAAACTACTGACTGAAAAAAAATCACAAAAGTAAATAAAGTAAGTTGGAAAATAAGTGTCCGGCGCTAGGAGCACGTTTTGTGGGATGGACGTCCGGCGGTTAAAAGGTTAATTGTACCACATTTGACAGTTCATTTATGCAAAGAAAAGTGCTACTTATGTACATCAGGAGTAGTCTAATTTTCTAAATAAAAAATTGTATTAATAAGAACTGATGTTGTTTTCTTGAGTTTTTTTTCTTTGCATAAATGAACTGTCAAATGTGACCTATTAAAATGACTCAACTATTGCTATTTAAAGCCCTTAAAGTTGATCTTTATACTGATATGAATATCAGTAATTATTATCTGTTGAATCTATTGCTATTGAAAAATACTGTAAATTATGTTGAAAAAGACAAGGTTGGTTCCATCTTTCTTTATTATGTTGAGTTATAAAGTTAATTATGGATAAATTTTATTTTCTTCCTACTTTCTCATCCTGTTTTGTTGTGCCATAATTAATGGGGACAGACTAAGCCATTACAATACATTTTTGTTATTGAAATATACCTGATAATTCCTCATCCAGTTACATGTCAGCTTCAAAGCTGCTACATTGCTCCTAGACTTCAATAATAAAAATAATTCTTGCAGCGGCTCTGCAACACTATAATAGATCACAAATGGGCGGCCTGGTTTGACAAATTGCACTAACTCATTAAAAATATTTTTTGGATCTTCTTTACAGGCTATCACCAATGAATCAACTTTCTCTTGAAGCAAGGCAGATGATGCAATATTATCAAAGTGCCACTTAGGCTTTTTAGGTTCTGCTTTATTCTCAGAGTTTTCTACTCCTTCAGTTTTGCTTTCAGTGGCATCCACATTATCATCAAGCTTTGCAACTTTGCCACCTACTTCTATATCACCATCTGCTTTTCTCTTAAGAGGATTTGAAGCACCTGAGTCTTCGTTTACATCACAGCCTTGGTAGTATTGCCTGAGAACTGAGTAAACATTTACAGAAGTACATCTACTCAGCTGCTCTTCCTCAAAATTCATTGCCAACAGAGCTTGCTTTTGGGACAGGTTTCCAGGGTGCATGTGTATCAATTTACCATTACTATGAGGACCGATTGCACTGAGCAGAGAAGCAGCTACTAAACCATTTGATCCAGAATCATACAACAGATGAGTACCTTCTGAAAACACATTAGCTAATGTAATTATCTGTGATAAAGTATCTATACGAATACCCTGTACCTTAGTTGGATCTAATTTATACATAATTTCTGCAATCTGTCTCAGATTTGGTTTTAATATTCGGATAAATTCAAAATACTTTTTCTCTTTTTTCCTCAAATATTTTTCTTGAGCAAATTCTGTTTTATTGTGAAAAGTACTTGAATTTGTTATTAGTGTTTCAACTATGTCTGAAGCTTTGTTGGAGTCTACTCTTAATTCCTCTATTTCGGCAGTGGTTAACTTTTGCGAACGCCCATCATCTAATATGTTTCGATTGTCGTTACCAGATGTTTTAATGTCTATTTCATCTCTTAAATTCACAACTTCAGTTGTTAACTCTAAATAATAGTCCTTACATTTCTTACCGCCTTTTGAAATCATTTTAAATGTAGAATAATATGGAGAGCCCTCAATTCCACTTAAATCAATGGAGTCGCGAATTAATGTAACACATGCATTTGGCTTATTGAATTTCATCAACTTTTTATAATTCTGTTTCTGAATTATTATGTAGTCTCCAATGCTAATGTTATCTCTTGCCATTGTTAGTTGTAATTAATTTATGAGAATTCGTGTGTGTTTTCCGTTGTTTGAGGCAGAACTCAATTTAACACTTGATACTAAAATAAATAATGTTTTGAATATATAAAAATTTCAGGAATCAACATTCAATGAGAACATGGTACAATTTGAATTTTAGGTTATTTATTTCTTTGACACTTCTGAAGTTCTGACCATTCTGACAGTGACAATGACTAAATGTTTTTTTTTTTTTTTCCTTTTGGCTCTGCACGGTTTGTGCTTAAGCCACGACAAAGTTTTGATGAATCAGCTTCTTTGGGTTGACTGTTGCTTGTGTTGTATTGTATGTTGTACTCTTGCTGGTAATGGCAGATGAGACATTTTGGGAGGATTTTGTGCAAGGAAAGGAAACGTTTAGGAAGAAAGAAAGAATACGGAAATTTGGAATGAATAGGAACTTTATGACGGATCAGGTAGTTAGGAAAAGCTGTAAGAATAATTTTCACCATTTAAATATTTGTCAAATTAAATTATACTCTTATATTATTTTCATACATAAATACAGAAAGAATAGAATAAACATGGATATTGTTTGTACATAGTAGAGTATTTACTGAGGCAGGGAGAGGGATCTTGATTGACACAAGACGGACCAAGAAGGAATTGTGGTCATATAATGGACATGCGAAAAAGATATGGTCGAGGTCTCCTACATCTGTCCCACATACGCAGAGGTCATTGCTCACTATATGCATTCTAGCCAAATGGACAGGAGTGCATACGTGTCCAAGCCTCATGCGTATTAACATAGAGGTACAAGACTTAGATAATCGCATTCTTGCAAACCAAGGTTTTGCTGGTATAGTTGCTTGCAGACGTCTATAATTTTTACCTGTTTTCTGGCTAGACTTTTCCCACATCTTTTCCCAGGACTCCTTAAGAAAAGATTTAGGGAGAGCTAGTAGATCTTGGCAGTAATTCATATATGGAAATATATCCCCACAATCCACAGCATCATTAGCTAGCCTATCAGCTTTTTCATTGCCTTCTATATTTTGATGGCTTGGAATCCACGCCAAATTAATATTAATTTTTTTTAAATGACAATCGTATAGAAGTTTCCTGCATTCAATAATGATAGGGTGGACTTTATTACTTTTAAACGGAAATTTAGAAATTGATTGCAAAGCGCTCTTACTGTCCGAAAAAATAATATAACTGTTTTGCATTACAACAAAACAATTATTATGTGTCGGATAAAACACAGTGTTCTGTGAGAGAGCTGTTTATGATTTCTTTGCCTAACTTGTGTATATCATTAAAAACTTACCATATTCCTTCTTTAGTTTACCTTCTTGTTCACCAGCAGGCGCCACCTTGTACTAAAACTGGCGGATGTTGATCTGTCAACCTTCAAGTTTTCATAGTCTTCCATCACCAGCAAGCACTTGCTGGAACACTGTGTTTTATCCGACACATAATAATTGTTTTGTTGTAATGCAAAACAGTTATATTATGTGTCTTTATAAAACACAGTGTTCTGTGGGAGACCTGTTTGTTATCTGCTGGTGTAAGCACAAACGCTATGTGATTTAAATTAGATGTGGATGAAAATACCAAATTAATAGAAACATGCAACATTTCTTACTCACAAAGTATTACAGTAAATTGAAATTTAAATTCTACATCACATTAAGTATTGAAACTGAGATCATGTTTGATTTCTGTAATTATGTTAGATTATCTAATAATCTATTTTAAAAATTGTTATTTAAGTCCTCTTAGCTGAACAAAAACAACTAAAAAGGAAAAGACACCTCTGTCTATTCATTGACTTAATAAAATAAAGCTATTTGCAACATAACAAAAAATAATAATAATTATTATTTTTATTTAAACACATAAAAATTATTAACAAATAAATCAGCAAAAACTGTATTATGATCAGTTTTCTACACTACAAGAGTAATATTTTCTAAAAGTTTGAGCACTCTTCCAATTACCTCTTTGGAGAATCTCATTTATAGGTCTATTTTCAAACCAACCATTGAAGGCGACTGCTGACCTTATGCATCCTATTGAAGCATCAATGTTCATTGTGTTTGAAAATACTTACTCAAGTTTGAATTCTTGGTTCTAGTTGCAGATTTAACTTATCCAATATAATAAATAAGTAATTTAGTGACTTCACTCTGTGACCTTCTTTCATTTGAGAACTGAATTAGCTTCTTGATATGACTCTAGGGGCATATCTGCTCATTTGAATGCCTAATTAGAACCCACCCGGACTGTCTGTGAGTATCAGAGTCTGTCTTAGATAAAAATACTGGCAATAATGTAATCTTATCTGTATCCTCATATAGATTCTCTAGGGATATCTCTAAAAGTAAGGTCATAAATTCTACGTCCTGAAGCCTCAAGCTTCTAGCCGGAAAGAGGATCAAAGCTATGCGTCAAGAAATGCCAAATAATGAATTAGTGCTAGATGTAGATATCAAAAAACAAGATGATGTCGAAGATTAAGAAGGTTTAGCAAGGGGAAAGGCCTTCAAAATTGGTTGTAAGTAGAATTTTTGGAAAATTTTATCTGTTGAAACTCTGCAGAATGTAGCTACAGCTGATTTGTGTAAGAGAATTGTGCTGTGGACAAGCTTGTCTACCAAAAATAGCTTGTCTAAAAATCCTTGCTAAATCATCATTACCTGACGGTTGTTTAGGACATAAGTTATGCAATCTACACCACTGGACCCATCTTCTGATGGGGGCCTTGTACATACAAGACATCCACATGGATAGGTTGATCCACGCCAGCTATGCTTTAACAATTCTCTTTCTTCTATGGCCCAATAGGATACCTGGTCAGTCCCCCCCCCCCCCCAACCTTCTATGCAAGAAGAGTTAGCTGTCTACTGGTGGAGGGCACCAACCTGTTGTCTGATTTACTAAGGTCTTCCGCAGATCCTTTATTGTCAGGGGTTCCGTTAGGGCTCTGGCTTGAAGTCCGGGAACCAAAAGCACTGGGGCCATTGTGGAGCTATTAATTAATGTCCCCTTTGACTGGTCTAGATTTTCTAGCATCTGGGGAATTAGGTTGGGGGGTGGAAACACCCATCCCAGCCTACAATCGCAAGGACGACTGAAAGCGTCGCAAAAAAATAAATAAAATTGTGACCCATCTGCATCTATATTATGTGTCCCGAGTTGCATAATTTGGAACGACCGCCAAAGTCTTGGAAAGACCGCCGAGGTCTAGGAAGCAAATAAATTTATGTCTGCGCCCCATGTGCTGAATACGGCCTCCGCGGCCTGGGTCAACAGATAACATTCGGGTACTGCTTGACCCCTTGTCAGGCGGTCTGCAAGTACCTACGCCCCATGCACTGAATACGGCCTCCGCGGCCTGGGGCAACAGATAACATTCGGGTACTGCTTGACACCTTGTTAGGCGGTCTGCAATCCCGTTTAAATTTACTGGCAAATAACAAGCTGACTGTGTCACTTGTAGCTGTTCGGTTAATTTCAGAAGATTGGTGGTCAGGTTCGGGAGAGCGAGAGATCGCGTGCCCCCTTTATATCTGATAATATGTATGCTACTAGGGGTCTGTTGTCCGATTGTATCAGAATGTGAGCTCCTTGCATGCACAACACTCTGCATGTTCAAAATTGAGCCATACACTGTGTACACCTCCTTTAGATTGAAGTGCCATCTCTTCTGAGGCTGAGTCCACTTTTCTGACAAATACATGCCATTTAGTTGAGCGCCCCACCCCGCATCCGCTGCGTCGGTGGTAAGAAAGTGCGTGACTTTATGTCGGCGTAATGGCTTGGAACTCCTGTCTATTGTTCTTATCCACGATCGTGAATGTATTGAGGTGCGAGTATTTTCTCTCGCATTTGTCCCCCCTGAAAAGCCTCTAGAAAAAGTTGCATACTGTGACAGTGAATACGTCCTCCGGGGACAGTAATTGTAGCAAAGTTTAGTAAGCCCAGGAGACTGAACTTGTCTCAGGCTATATCTCTGCTCTGAAGTCTCTATTTGAGATATCATTGTTCTAATCTCTAAAACTTATCTGGGGAAATGTTATTGTATTGAGCATGGTGTTCCATGTTCTATTTTATATTTCAGCTATATTATATTATATTTCAGCTCCTGTGTGGACTCTAAAATTGACTTTGGATTATAATTATGAAACCCTAAAGTCTCTAGCAGACTCATGGCTTCCGCAACCTGAGTGCATAGAACTGACTTCTTCTGATGGCCGAGGAGATAGTTGTCTAAATAAACTATCACACAAAGGTGTCTGCCCAGAGGGTTTCCGCAACCCAACTTGACAAAGCTAAAAATATTTGTGAAGCCAAAGACAAGCCAAACGGTAGAGCTGTTAATTTCAGTATTTCCCGGTTGTTTACAACTCTGAGAAACCTTCTGTGAGCCTCTGATATGGGCAGATAAAAGTAAGTAGTAGTAGAAGAACAATCTTCACCTGATGGTGAGACTAAATAGTCTCAGGCTTGCAGAAAATCTGCCACATCTGATTGGGAAACCAAGTCTGGTTGTAACATATGCATTGAAACGCCATAGATAAAATATGGGCTTTATTCCACCGTCAGATTTTTTGACTCAAAACATCTTTGAGAAGAAGCCGTGGTTACTTTTGAATTTATCCCTTTGAGGTCACTGATCATGGCTGTCATTTTTGTGGTTACTTGATTTGACATTTTTATATTATTTTTCTGTAGGCTCTTGTAATGGAACTGCAACGGGGGTTATGTAATAAAAAGGAATCTTGCAATTTAATAACTTTTTAAAATTAATGGATTTGCATTCATTGATTCCCACTCTTTGACCAGATCCTTTAAGCAACCCCCTGAGAAGTTCCTTTTCTGGCTGTCAATAATAATTTGTACAGTTACTGTTTTGTACTGTTACTGGCCTTTTCAGTTTTGTTGATGTGGTGACAGGGCTTCTTTGAAACATATTTTGGTTTCTTATTGCCTTAGAAATTTGATTGTTTACCATGTAGATATTTACTATGGTAATTATTATGTTTTATACTAAATGTCTTCCTGGGAAGTGTTTGAGTACATAATAATATGTTGGTTTATTCAGCCATGTCTGTGACACACTTAATAAATGGTATTTTATTATTATATTTTATGCACTCTGCATGGTTCCCAAAAAAAAAAAAAAAAAAAAAAATTTTATGTTTAATTTAGTTTCTTGATATTGGTCTGAACCAAACATTATGGTAAACTTTTCAAACAAATTGCAATGTAAAGACAAGCAGATCTTATACCTGATGGTAAGCGCCATGTCTGTCCCTAGACAGTTCATTGCCAAACAGTAACTACAATTAGTTGCCTTTGCTGTAAACTACATAGGGCAAACCCGCTATGATAGTCTCAGTAGAAGCTCGATAGTCTGTAGATTTATCAAATTGACATAATAAAATTCTTCGATTAGTTTTAAACCTGTTTTAGCCAAAACAAGTTTACAATTTTAGATTAAAACTGTTGCATTTTAATAAGACCCTCAAGGCAGACAAGATCAATGTTTACATAACCTAACTTGTTAAAAACTGATCTCGTGTAGACTGTTCAGTTTGCAGACCTGAACCAGGCGTGTTTTCAGATTATTGAATCGAAGTAGCCGGTAAATTATGAGGTAGTTATATACTTAATTCAAAAATTTTAACTCACCTGGGTCATCAATCCGTCGACCCTAGGGTCAATGGCATGTGAACGAGACTTTTGAAAATACGATACGTCTCTTGTTTGGAGCAGGCGAAGCAAAACTTTAATCCTTCGAGGATGAAGATGACTCCGAAGAACCAATTCGGGACCGTCCCCCATCCGGGGCGGCGGCAGAACCCGTATTCTCACCTTTAACGTTCACTTCCATCACTTAAAAGTACTTTTTACTGTGTTTTACCCGTAATAACACTTAAAAACGGATTTGGAAAAAATTTTTGCTGTTCACGCGGCAAAAATCACAAACGCTATGAAAACTTGAAGGTTGACAGATCAACATCCGCCAGTTTTAGTACAAGGTGGCGCCTGCTGGTGAACAAGAAGGTAAACTAAAGAAGGAATATGGTAAGTTTTTAATGATATACACAAGTTAGGCAAAGAAATCATAAACAGCTCTCTCACAGAACACTGTGTTTTATAAAGACACATAATAGCTTTTTTAAGCTTCATTAGAAGTGCATATTCTAATGCCCTGAAGAGGCCGAAACACTCACCTGTAAAAACAGATGATTCAGGAGGGAGTTTGATTTTTTGAACAATTTTATACTGATGGTGATATACCCCAACACCAACAAGGCCAGACTCAGAGTGTTTTGAAGCATCGCTATATATATGGTGCCAATCATGCCAATCTCTATCTAAAAGGAATTTAAAATTTGTGCTGACCTCGATTGTTGTATACATGATTAAATTAGATGATCTCTGCGACAGCTGTCATCGATTTGACAGCTGTTAAATTTCACAATTTTTGACTGACAACTGCATAGATTTAGTATGACAACTGAGAAAGAGAAATAACGTTCATGATTGTAGGTTCCCGCCCACTTAGAGATGTTCATTGCTATTATCATTCGCTTACACGTTAATCGATTATGAAATTTTAAAACATCGGAAAATTTTCTTTTTGTTTATCTCTTTAAACGTACAATTTTATAATCAAAAACCAATTAATTTAATTAGAAGTAAGTCGGTTTGGATAAAACAATTTGAATATGATTGAAGTCCGAATTTCGAAAATAACAATTTGAGAATCTTCGAAAAACAACCAAACTATATCACAAACTATATCCCAAAGTTAGTGAAAAGAGCACATGGCATGGTGTTACGACGAGTATCAAAAATAACGAAGTTACCACAAATTGGTACTTAATTACATACATATTAACATTCAGACACAGCACAGAACAAACACAAATCTTTATCACATAAAATTTTGCGTATAGTCATAGTAGAGCATGCCAAATGTGCTATCGAACCATGAGATGAGGATGTCCTTTAGTTATAGAGGTCCTCAATCGTTCAGAGTGGATCGATAGAAGAATCGATTAGTTACGAATCGAAGTTTTAACATTAGTTTATGGTAAGACTACGCCTCTAGTAATGTCACTGCGACACCTGTCGCAGAGATCATCAAAGATTTAACAAAGTATAAATGTATTAGGTGAACCCACAGAGATGTATTGGACTAGAGCCCGCCAGTGTAGCTACTTCGCGTGCCCAGCTTCAGTCCATCGTACTGAATGTGCCGATTCTTAGCTTTAGTCCCGCGCGACCGTTCCCCTTGTTAGACGTCAGACGAAATAGCAAAAAATGACGATTTGTGCTATTTTAAGCTGCAAAAACAATACCAAAAAGATTACTCCACAAAACAAAGATGTTTCCTTTCATCGGTAAGTCATTTTGTTATCTGAATACGCGTAATTTATTTTAAAATGAATTATTTATCAATTTTGAGAAAACAATTATGTAAATAATGCTTAAGCCGCGTGAATCGCAATTTCGTAATACATTGTGTATTTTATACTGGCCTTCCAATTGTATTGCGTGCTTTATAAGCAATGAATATCAAACAAGGCGGTACTTTCGCATATCGTTTAAGTTTCGTGGCACAGGCGTTTTTAGTCAAATACAGTGTTTAGTGATGTTCGTTCTATGCAACATACACATAATGTATTAAAATCGATTAAAGGTACCTAGTCGATTTTGGAAGCAGGAATGATAATAGGCTATTTGACAATGTGAAAAATAAAATCAAGCATAAAGTGACAATTAGGTTACATTAGGTACTGTCAACCGGCGTACAAATTAAGAAGAGTTTAAAAATGGATATTTATTAACATTAGTTAAAAATAATAATTTATTTATTTATAAACTAGCCTTCCGCCCGCGGCTTCGCCCGCGTGAACAGTAGTAGTGTATAGGACGTTATCCCGCGGGAATATCTTGTAAATTGTAGCCTATGTGTTATCCTTATGTATAAGCTATATTATTGTAAAGTTTCATTAAAATCAATTAGTAGTTTTTACGTGAAAGAATAACAAAAGTTCATCCATCCGCTCCCCGGCCAGTACCGCCGCAATCGCTATGTCCCTGCATTTTAAATCTGTAATATCTTCGAAACTATTCATTTAAATTACATGATGTAAAGGGCCATATTGATCTTTATTACATGCACAATTTATTTATGGTACTTTATTGGATAAGGATTAATACTGTATTGCTTAAAATCACTTTTTCGTAAATAAGCCATTATTTTATCGTAATAAGTAAAGGAAAATGGTTATTGTGGGTTATCCCTAAGAGATAGACATATACCATCGCGGACTTTTTTGTAAAACTTTTTAAGGTGTACAATAGTGTAGTACATTATTTTGATCTATCTTGTAGGGTTCAGCCAGCGTTTGCAATGTAAGCGCAAAAAAATGCGATTATTTACGACCTTAAATTAAAAACCTCTAAAATCATCAGTGTTTCTCTACTATATTATGCATGTTTTATACATATAAACTTTCCTCTTGAATCACTCTATCCATTTAAAAAAACCGCATCAAAATCCGTAGCGTAGTTTTAAAGATCTAAGCATACATAGGGACAGACAGACAGGAAGCGACTTTGTGTTTTATATTATGTAGTGATTTTTATAATCGAATCGAGAATCGAGACGAAGTGGGCGTGTCCCTACTTCTCATCACTAAATCGCGCTCGTTACGTCACAGTAGGTACAAAAAATATGGCACGGTCGGTTCTCATACAAATTGACGTACTTGCGGGGTCTATTTTAATCTCTGGTCTGTGGGTGAACCACAGAACCATAGAACACACATAGAACCTTAGAGTAGAACACTCTAAGCATAGAATAGAACATACTTTATTAAATCTTTGATGATCTCTGCGACAGGTGTCGCAGTGACATTTCTAGAGGCGTAGTCTTACCATGAACGAATGTTAAAATTTCGATTCGTAAGTAATCGATTCTTCTATCGATCTACACTAAACGATTGAGGACCTCTAATAAAAGTAATTTTAAACAAAGAACACATGTCATGGCATGCTCTTTGACTATGCGAAAACATTTAGGTGATAAAGAATTGTGTTTGTCCTGTGTCTGGATGTTAATAATATGTAATTAAGTACCAATTTGTGGTAACTTCGTTATTTTTGATACTCGTAACCTTAGATTAAAACAAGCTCGTAACACATGTCATGTGCTCTTTTTTGTTTTCCTAAATTTTCAGCTTCCTATAGATTTGAGTAGGTTGACGAAACGCTGACTGTACATACAGTTTGCAGCAATGCAACCATGCCTGTCAGATTCCTACAACCAATTTCAGCTTAATGTCCATCACATAGAGATACACCTATTTTTATCAGGACTTTACAGATAAAGGTTATTGGTTATTGTCAGAATATGTACATAAGTAAGTACATATTTTGATGTTTTATGGTCGAATAAATAAAAAGAAATTGATGAATTACTTCTAATCAAATTAATTGATTTTTTATTATAAAATGGTACGTTTTAAGAGATAAACAAAATGAAAATTTTCCGATGTTTTAAAATTTCATAATCGATTATTACGTGTAAGCGAATGATAAAAGCAATGAACATCTCTAAGTGGGCGGGAACCCACAATCATGAACGTTATTTCTCTTCATACATTTGTCAGACAAAAATTGTGAAATTTAACAGCTGTCAAATCGATGACAGCTGTCGCAGAGATCATCAAAGATTTAAACAAGATAGATACTGCTGACTAGAGATGGGTCGAGGGCAAAAACAAATATGGACAGAATGGGCATAAACTTGGCATATTGGGCATAAATGAGTTTACACCCAAATAAATGCCCGATTACTGGGCATAAAAACAAATAACTACAAGTTCTAAGAAATTATGCAGGAACTTAACTTTAAATGGAACTTAGTGTCAGTATTTTCGTAAATTAAAATAATTTTAATTAAATAATTAGTCTTGTTATAAAATCACAGTTGAAAGTTCGAATTATTTAGGTACAATTATAAAAAATAATCTTCATCATCATCATCAGCCTATAAACGTTCCCACTGCTGGGACACAGGCCTTATCTCAATTGTGAAATAGTGTGAGCCATACTCCACCACGCTGGCCTAGTGCGGGTTGGTGGACGGGTGCGTAAGCAGGTGACCAACCTTAATGTCAGATGTTATCAAGCCGCCAAATGGCCTCTGACTAGGCTTGACGACTAAAATCTACATTATAGTAAATATTAGCCAGGACCAACAGCTTAACGTGCCTTCCGAAGCACGGAGACGCTCGAAATAAATGTCACGAACTGTGGCCAGAATGGTCACCCATCCATTAACCGACCGCGGCGAGGGTAGCTTGACTTTCGTTATCGATAATAAACCACGGTCCAAGCAGCGCCACGAGCGCCTCAAAAAAAAAACTTAACTCTCGTTAATTACATAAATCTAGCGGTGGCGGTTACTCCCCCGGAACAGTCCTGCGCCCGCGTCGCGTCGGCGTCATCGGCCGACACGATCGGTGAACCGAAGTATAGTTACAGTTACCACTCAAGTAGTAAAGCATACTCTAAACTGTTAAATAAAGGAGATCATTCAGGCGCGATGTTCTGTAATGCGAGGACCTCGTGGTGAAGGAGAGATTTCGCTCGTATTACCATGAGCCGCTGAAAAAGCAGCACAAAGAGGTACATCTACCTGACCTTCCCCTGAATCCCTTTATAACCGGATGCTTACCGAGGGGATCCTAGTCAGACGAGGCTGAGTGTCATCAACCTGGTCTTCAAAGGCAAGTGATCAGTGCAGGAGTGCGACAGCTACCGCGGAATTTCGGTCATATCCCACACCATGAACTTTTTGAACGGATAGTTGACTCTTACATACGGCAGGTGTGTTCGTTCTTAGAGAGCCAATATGGCTTCAACCCCGGCTATGGAACCATGGATCCCGTTTTTGCATTAAGGATCGCCATGGAGAGATATAGAACAAGGGATACGCCTGTACATCTCCTATTTCTAGACATGGAGAAGGCCTTTGACTGTGTTATTCGTGCGATAATCTGGTGTGTATTCTTCTTTCCTTAACAGGCCATTGATGTCGAAGTGCTGGTAGGGGAAAAAAGATTGACGTGCAAAAGTATTTTTCTAAAATCTATTTGCAGAATAAATTATTTCTTTCATTTCATTGCGATCCAACGGGATTCCTGACCAACGGGTTCCAACGGGGTTATTTTGACGTAATCCACTATATGTACCGCGATTTCTTTTTGCAGTTCGAACCGCTGTTGGGGGCAAAAAACCCTTTCCCACTACTATCGGAGTCCACTTCCACCCTAAGCCAATTCCTGTTTAGTATAACTTGGTTTAGAGCGATCAAACAACTTCCGTGCCAAGTAACTATTGCTAGTTTTAACAATGTGTACAATTACTTTTTGTTGGCCGGCACTTCCAGCAGTCAATAAATGTATGAATATGATGAATCATCGAACTAGTTTAAATAACTTGGTTCAGAGCGATCCTACAACTTCCGTGCTATATTAACTATTACTTCAAATGGCTAGTTCTAACAATATGTACAATTAGTTTTTGTTGGCCGGCACTTTCAGAAATCAGTAAAATGTATGAAAAAAGTGAATCTTAGAACTTGTATAACTTGGTTCAGAGCGATCCTACAACTTTCGTGCCATATTAACTATTGCTTTAAATGGCTAGTTCTATCGATACGTACTATTTTTTTTTGTTGGCCGGCACTTTCACAAAAGTCCCAAAAAAATGACCCCTTTTCTTATGGTTTATTGCAATATAGTTAAATGTTTTTATGAATTTACCTTTTCTGCGCACATAATTAAAGCTACCAGAATGATTTTTTAATAAAATTTGTGTTACAGTTTTTGCCCTGACCAAGGGCATTTATTCGGCGTAAACGGGCATTTATCCGGCGTTTATTCAATACGCCCAATATGCCAGGGCATCTCTGACTGATGAGATAGTATAGAAACCACTTTTTTTCATAGTTTCCAATAGTTTCTATACTTTCTTTTCTATACATACTGCCAGAAAATATATTTATTATTTTTTATGCTTGCCGAGCAGACTTCAAAAAAGGGGTCGCGTGGTCCTCCACCCTACCTACCTCACCCGTGTGGACCACGGGCACTTATTTTTTGTCGTTGGTGGTTCACATTAATCTAATACTAATATTATAAAGATGAAAGATTTTATTGTTAGTTTGTATTGAATAGGCTCCGAAACTGCTGAACCGATTTGGAAAATTCTTTCACTATTGGAAAGCTACATATCCCTTGCGGCGATACTCAATGGCTTCTAAGAATAAAAATTCCATTGATCCTCTGCGCAGGGGATTAGTTACTAAGTACTTACTTGCAACCACAATTGAAAATGTAACTAGCTGCTAGTGTGCAAATGGCACGTACGTAAGGCCATACCTACGCCGTATCATTAAAAGCCGCAATAAAATAACAAATAAAATATACATATTCTTTAATAGAAAGATTATGTACAGTACAATACAATAGGTACAATATTATGGAAAATATAAATTATTTTCATACCTAAAATAAGCTTGATAAAAACACTTAAAGTGACATTAATTAACAAATATTTTATAACAAAACAATGTTTATCTTATAAAGCAACTTCTAACATTTTTTCTATGCTGCAAATTTTTTCTCGTGGCTTTCCTTTTGGTTTGCCTTGATCAACTTCATATTTATTTATTCTTTCCCAACCTTCCCAATCAACAACTTCATGGTTAGTTTTCTTGATATCTTCAAAACCTCCTTTTAACCCCAAGCTATCACATTTTTTCAAATCCTCACAAACAATTTTTGCGACATAGAAAGCATTGCCCATAGTGTGCAAAATCACTCCAACAGGCCCTGTCCCTAACCAACCGGCAACATAAAGCTTTGCTAAGCCTTCAGTAGAGACATCTTCAACAACACCCTTATCATTAGCCACTGTTCCATATGGTGTAAATACAAGATCATCATCTACTGGGATACTCTTATATCCTATACTTCTAAATGCTAAAGTACAATCCAAACTTTCTACTTCACCAGTAGCTACACATTTCTGTTCTTCAAATTTCTCTCCTATTAATTTGTTACAATTCAATTCAATACCAGATAAGTGCCTGTGATCATCAACTAAAAATTTATTAGGGCTTCTGAAAAATATAGGTTTAAAATATCTTTGTCTTTGTTTTCCTCCTTCAGAATCCTGATTTTCTTTTAATGATTTTAGCATCAGCTCTGTCAATCTTTTCCTGGGCCTTGCAAGATTTGCAACCACATCTTCAACCCCTATAAAGTCTTGTTCTCTCCAAACTGTCCTACAGTTGTTTAGTTTCAATTGCTCCCGAAGTTCTTTGATTGTAAATGCTACTTGCAGAGGACCTCTTCTGCCTATAAGGTACAATTCTCTTAATTTAGATTCTGATAACACTTGCAAAGCATGTTCAGTAATATCTGTCTTCTTTAATTCATCAATAGGGCTTAAAAGTATTCTCGCAACATCTAATGCTACATTTCCTTGCCCAAGAATTGCAGCACTGTGACCAGATAAGTCAACCTGTAAATATAACATAGGATATCAGATAACAGAAATATTGGATTAAAAATATGCATTAATTTTTTAAATAAAGCAATCGATTTACTTGAAAAAAATTGATTGTAGATCTCACACTACACTTTCTACACTCTAGTGGCAAAATCACATGCAGCCATCACTGATCTTAAAGAAAAATTGTAGATCAGCAATTTCATTTTAAATTTTAGCAGTGAAAAAATCATGACCTACTTTTAAGTCTATATCACTAGGCAGACCATTGTACCATCCCACAAAGTTTCTTGCTGCAACAACATTCTTGGCATCTTCATTTCCAATGCCAAGTGTTTTGTCTTCATCAGCTCCATATGTCTATAAAAATAAAAAGTTTTTACAATTAGACATACCTGAAACCTTTTATGCAAACATTTATCTGATGATAATTTATGTCATTAGTACTCCATATTCGATTCACTCTCTAAACTAATAACAAATTCATTTATAAACACAAAAATATTATTAATATAAGCTTAGATTTCCACTGTCATAACAACTATTGTGTAATAAAAAATATAGGTACTTACTAATAATACAGCATGATATTGCTGTCTTAGTTGTCTCAACGAGACATCTTTACCCAGTGCAACATTTCCATAATAATTGACATTTGGTTGTTGAGCTACCTTTGTAAACTGATTAATTACATTCTTTACCTCAGGATGGTCTGGAGCCACACCATATCTACAATCATACCAGAAAATTATTAGACAATATATCCATAAGAAAATAAGAGGACATTTTTGGTACAAGTTCAAGATTAATTAAATATTCTAATTTATTTTGCAATGAGGTTTTTACTAATGTATCACAACAATTAAAAAGTGAAAACAATACAAAGTATGTAATAAAATAATGAAAAGAATTTACAATGACTTACCGGACTAATCCAAACGGAACTGGCAATTTCTCCAATATATCTATTTTTACATTTGGTAAATTTTTTGTCAAATGCATAGCCGCATAAAAACCTGCAGCACCTGCTCCCACTATACAGACTCGAGCAATATTTGAACTTGTCGACAACATTCTTCTAGCCAGTTTAACATTTCTAAAATGGTCCATCGTGTGATGTCCAAAGTACCAATCAATCACATCGAACACTTTTAGAACCTTCTTTTCTATTCATTACATGCGCTATCTGCTATCATAACTTGAAATTCAGATAACACTGCTGAATTATTCATCATTTTAACAGGAAGACTGTAAGTCCACTTTGGTTGTGTTGTTTATCATTAATGCACTATAATATTTTTACCATAAGGTATAAAGTGGCCTATATCTATTATTAACCTTTCTGTTTAATATACATTTCTTAAAATTACAAGTAGTTTCATCCTGTTCGATGCTTCAAAATTTATGAAAACAAAACTGACTGAAGGAAGAGAAGAGAAAGAAACTGAAAGAAAATCAATGTCACACTGACATTATTACTTTTTTTAATTTAGGAAGCTAAAGATTATTACATAACTCCTGCCTGCCTGCTTATTAAAAAAATAGGTACTCTGTGGAATAGAGTTATTATTTTTTATCTTAGAGTAGAACATATGGAGATGCCCTATTGATCTATACAAAAAATTGCTTATATGTATATACATCGAATCGACACTTGCCTTACAAATATATACTTATCTCTTTTCTTCTAAGTGATTGTTGCGTATGAAAAAAGAGACAGATAGCTTTGCATTGTACCCATTTTGGCAACACTTTTTAGTGACGTCACACAGTTTTTGACGCGTGCCGGTTTCGCCATATTGTGTTCCAGCTAGTGATGTGGCACAATATTTTTATGTATCGATACGTTTTAGACAGTTATATTCTGCAATGGTATATTTCTGCAGATTTCCTTTAAGTGAAACATTAAAGAAGAAATAGATAGAGTTAATAGGCGGGGAAAATATAATCCGCGACATAAAATAAGGCACGTTTGCTCGCTACACTTCAACGAAAACTGGTTTTACAGAACTCTCGACATAACAAGATTACGTGATGGTAGTATGATATGAAACAGTACAGTATCTTCAATTTATTTTCTGTTTAGGATTTTTGGAAAAATGTAATAGGTTTATTAACCATGTGAAGTTGAAATTTCCATAATATTATATATAACTAACCTATTGTTATATTAAGGCACTGCATCATCATTATTTTGTGATAGGAAAATAAGAAACTATTTATAGATTTCTAACAAAATATGTGCATTTATGATCGACACGTAAACTTGTATCGATAAATATATCGATATACAATATTGGTTGCACTACGGTCGGACGCTATCATTGGTGGCGCCATTTTGTGTTCCAACTTTAGGTATACACGTTTTGTACCTACTTAGGGCATCTCCATGTGTTCTACTCTAAGTTTTTTATTCAAATCGAATAAAAAAAGAAAGTCAAACTCAAAACCAAAACCACTGAGCAAGTAACAAAACTGTCAAAGTCAGAGTTTTTGTGTGGAATTATTTGTTTTTTATTTCAGAAATTGTACAATTATTGTATTATTGCACCCTTCATTTTTATTCAGTTAGAGTACATTTACTCAATAATTGTGGAAGACATTTAGAAAATGTCACATGTGGCTGATGTTAAATTTTTATTCTCTAGGTTATTTTCACTAAAAAATGGGTGAGTCCAATTTTTATAATAAAAGAAAATATAAATACATAATGTATTTAAATATTTAAATAATGCCATGATTCTTTTTACCTTTATAACAGTAGAACTAATGTATCTAACATTTTGTTAAATTTCATCATAAAACAATGGTTTAATGATAGAAGCTCTATCAGCTATTTATTTAGATTAAAACTGTATAATTTTGTATTTTTTTTTTAAATTTATCTAATTTTAGGTTGAATTCATCAAGGTGGGGATTGAGAAATTTTAGCCAAGATGTTGAAAAATCCGTGCAAGGATTGCCAAAAGGGAGTGTCACGCCACTACCACCACTCTCAGAGCCCATGCCAAACCTTCCTCCAGTGTCATATTCCACGGCGAAATCCGATGATAGCCTTACAGAAGTAACAGTCCTCAGTAACGGTCTGCGTGTGGCGTCTGAGAAGAAGTTTGGCCAGTTCTGTACTGCTGGAGGTATTGTTGACTATAAATTTCTTTATATCAAAAGATCTCACAATAATAACAACAATTATATTAAAACATTTATTTTTATTGTAGTTGTTATTGATTCTGGCCCAAGATATGAAGTGGCATACCCTAATGGAATTTGCCATTTCCTGGAAAAATTAAGCTTTGGGGTGAGTTAACATATTTGATCTCTTTGCTATCTAAATGAGAAAAAGAAACAAATGGATATGAGTGTAGTCCCTATTTTTACCACATAAGATGGACACAACAACAAATTCTTTTTTAAAAATAAATAAAATATTGTAAAAATATTTGCAGGCCACTCACAAATTTGCTACCCGTGACATGATGCTAAGAGAGCTAGAGCGACATGGTGGCATTTGTGATTGTCAAGGTTCTCGAGATACAACAGTCTATGCCACCAGTGCAGATTCAAGAGGGCTTGAAGCTGTTACTCAGGTAAGTAACATGTTATCATAAAAGAATAACAGTACAAAAATAACAAATCAGGATGTAATTTTATTATTTATAGGTATTGGCAGAAGTGACTTTAAGACCTCAGTTGTCTTCTGAGGAGATTGAAGCTGCAAGGCAAGCGGTTGCCTTTGAGCTGGAGACTCTGGCCATGCGCCCTGAACAAGAAACCATTCTGATGGACATGATACATGCTGTGAGTATACAAGCTTTATTTTTATATGGCCATAGATATTCTTTTGTTATCTTATTTTTTAAAGCTATATTCCATTGATAGCCTTTTTTAAATTTGCTATATAATGATATATATAATAACATTTGATGTGTTTCTTTTGTTCATATAGGCTGCTTACAAAGGCAACACACTTGGACTGCCAAAAATCTGCCCCAAAGAGAATGTATATAAAATTGACCGTAACATTATTATCAACTATTTAAAGAACCACTACACTCCAAACCGTATGGTTGTTGCTGCTGTCGGCGTAAGTTATTTATTTGTGTTCTATACTTTATTTTTAGGCTAAGAAAGTTAATGTTTAATTATAAATGTTAAGAAGCTAAGAATATAATTTTTTTAATATAAATGTTTTACTTACAGGTTGAACATGGTCCTTTTGTAGAGTTTGTCCAAAAATATTTTGTGGATATGAAACCCACTTGGCATTCCGAAGATGCTACGACTGGTGAAGTAGACAACTCCATCTCACAATACACTGGTGGAATGCAGCAGGTAAACTAAATAACAGCTTAATTTAAATATAGCCGTCCGCCCGCGGTTTCACCCGCGCGTAATTTCTTTTATCAAATATCGCCCCTTCCCCCCACATTTCCGGGATCAAAATTACCCTATGTTCACCGGGGATAGTGTAGCTATCCAACAGTGAAAGAATTATTCAAATTGGTTCAGTAGTTTCGGAGCCTATTCAATTCAAACAAACAAACAAACAATCAAATCTTTCCTCTTTATAATATTAGTATAGAAAAAGAAAGGTGTATGATTTGTGAACTCACCTTGTTGTTTATTTCTGTTGCAGGAAGAATGTGAAATTCCACTCTATCCAGGATCTGATTTACCAGAGTTGTCACATGTTGTTATTGGTTTAGAAAGTGAGTATGTATATCAAATCTAGTTGCCTTAGTTTATTAAAAGTAAAATTGGGTAGTTACTAAGGCTGATTTATTGAAATCTAGTCAAAATTATATTAAAGTGTAAATTACTGTAACGCCCGGTTCACACATGGTCCGTTTCACTGTTCCGTTTTATCGTATACGTTTTTTTTTTCATCGATGATACAACTACATCGATGGCGTATGTAGTTGTATGAGCGACTTCACACATGGCACAGTATTCTGTATACAGTAATACATACGCCATCGACGAAAAAAGACGTACACGATAAACCGGAACAGTAAAACGGATCATGTGTGAACCGAGCGTAAGTGTAACATGACTGTCCGCATAGAACTCGTGTCTCACACTTGAATCCTTAGATCTATATTGATGTAGGTAATTGAGTTAATTTTTTTGTTTGGTAAGTAATCTGAATACAAAACTATGTTTACATAATTGGAAACATTTCATCTGAATTGGAACTCGACCTTAGGGCTATTTATAGATAAGTTACTATCAGGATATAAAAAAAAAACCTTATGTTTGAACCATCAAGCTCATGAGTAAACAATTATTTTGTGAAATGTGTGTTATAGATAGGCATGTTTCTAACCTTAGGATCTATCCATGCCGTCAGCAAAACAAATTATGGTAATAGCATAGAAGTACATGCTCATTTTCTTGATATGTATTTAAATAAATTTAAATCCGTAGGTTGTTCCCATGGAGATCCAGACTTTGTAGCCACATGTGTGTTAAATATGATGATGGGTGGTGGCGGCTCTTTCTCTGCTGGAGGCCCTGGAAAAGGCATGTACACGCGGCTCTATACAAATGTGCTTAACAGGTAATGTGTTTTAAAAGGAGTAGGTGCTGCTAATTTTTTTAATCAAAAATATTATGATCTGGCCAAAAATTATACCGTGAGAAGGGCCTTATATCAGATTAGTATGTAATTTATAGAATAGTAGCATTCATAACTCATGGGTAGTATACCTCTATGTAAATAGGTTTGATAAAACTATTAACATTTGCAGATACCATTGGATGTTCAACGCAACTGCTTATAACCACGCCTATGGTGATACCGGACTCTTCTGCGTACATTCGGCGTCCCCACCGAGCCGCATTTATGATACCACAATAGTTATTGCTCGGGAACTTGCCAACATGGCTGGAAAAGTTGGAGAAATTGAATTAAAAGTAAGCAAAATTAAAAATTCATTCACAGACATTGGATGGATAGGTAGAAATATAAATTACTCTTTATTATCTTATTCTGCCGCCCTTTTTTTTTTGCTCCTCATGTTGGCAAAGCAGCCTACGGGGCGGAAGACGATTCTGCCGCCCTTTTTTACAATTCTGCCGCCCCTTTTTTCTTTTTTTTTTTTTGGCTCCAGGAAATTTTGCCGCCCCCTACAAAGTGCCGCCCGGGGCGCACCGCCCCCCCATTGCTACGCTACTGGCCTGTGAGGATCGAAATTGTAATTAATCAAAAAATGTTTTTCAGAGAGCAAAGACACAGCTGCAGTCTATGTTGTTGATGAACTTAGAAGCCAGACCTGTAGTTTTCGAAGATGTCGGCCGTCAAGTCCTCGCGACCGGCAAGAGAAAGCCCCCATCTTTCTTCATAAATGAAATAGGTTAGTTAAAACTTTAAATTTGATTACAACAGTCACAATGCATCGTATTTCAGCTCGCGTTATGTAGATACTTTATCTATATATATAAAAGAAAGTCGTGTTTGTTACAACACTTATAACTCGAGAACGGCTGGACCGATTGCCATGGTTTTTGATTTGTTTGATTTGTTTCCGTCCCGAATAGCAGAATACATCTTAAAAAAGAAAGGATTTTGATCAATTCCCACGGGAACGGGAACCACGCGGGTGAAACCGCGGGTGGCCGCTAGTTAGTACATAAATATGTAATTAATTTGGCAAACATACTTCAGTCGAATGACTCACGAAGCACGAAGTCTCATGTTTTTTTTAAAGAATGAATGTGTATGCCAAGGCGTTAAGCAGCATTTGAGCCCAGTTTGAACATTCCAAGCCCATACCGACATTTACTGAAGTGAAGAGCACTGTGATGAGATTTTAATATTGAACCGATGTTTTACGGTCGGCTCACCTATGACATGTGACCATCAAGGACGTACCCAGGTGGGGGGGTCCAAGGGGTCCGGACCCCTCCCGAAAATAGATGCAACCCATAAAATAAATCCCTCAGTAGTAAGTACAGTGCCAAATATGACTCTCAGTTTTGATCTGCGGGGCGGGCGGGTGGTGGCAGGGCACCTCAACGGTCATTGGAGCAAGTATTAATAACTTCCGCCTCGGCCGGCCACGGTGACCGGGCCGCCCGACCTGGACGGGGGTCCAGGTCGGGCGGCCCGACAAAAAATTCTGGGTACGTGCTTGGTGACCATAAAACAGTTCATATTATATTGTTCCCAAATAAATTGGGCAAAGGGCACGAAGATAATTATGTATATAATTGACCATATACAGATACGAAATAATGTTGCTTGAAGATAGTAATTTATATGTTATAAACTATTTTCAGAGAAAATAACAGCAGACGACATTGTCCGCGTAGCGCGGCGCATGCTGAGCAAGCAGCCGTCGGTCGCCGCACGCGGGAAGCTCGCGCACCTCCCCAGCTTCGAGGAGATCCAGGCCAACATGGCGCTCTCTAGCTCCGACGCACCGCAGGGCCGGAGGCTTAACTTATTTCGCGCCTAAATAATCTATTTACACTCTATAGCCATATAAATTGTCAATAAAAATAGTATTTCTTCTATCTGATATTTTATTTTGTTTAGGAGCTGGGTTGGTAGTATGCACTACACACTGAGGTCCAATATAATACGGCGTATGCACTATATAAATATAGATTTTGCCAATGAAAATAATTTGGTGAATGTCAAGGTATTTTTAATGCTTTGTGTGAACAAGGACCAATTTTGTCGACGCACTGATCTCTATGACACTGGATGGGCGATTGTCACCAAATGTTTGATCCGATTTGAAAATCGCCATGTTGGCGCTGAGAGCAGTAGTTAGTGTACTTGGAACTAATAATAGTACTAAATTTGACAGATAAACTTTGATAATGCTGTCATTGCCAATGTCAATGGCTGTCCATTTGAAGTGTAGACAGAGAAAATTGAAGTCATTTTAGTTCCCAGTACACTAATGGGGGGCGCTTCAAATCGACATAAAAATAGCTGTCATTTTAATGTATATAGCCACTCCAGCGTAATACGCCGCGCGTATTATAATTGACCTCAGTGTGTCGACGCCATAATAAAACAATAATTGGATCTACTTCGTAGTCTATGGCCCAGTCTTTTGCATTGTCGCATCAGTATAATAACTGATGCACTTATGATAATTGCCATGAAAACAAAATAAAACTTCAAAATCTTTATTTTAATATATATTCAACACTTATGTATAGAGAATGGCTATATACAAAATCATAAAACATAACAAAAATAAAACA
Organism: Mecyna flavalis; assembly: GCA_949319885.1. Lineage (NCBI taxonomy): Eukaryota > Metazoa > Arthropoda > Insecta > Lepidoptera > Crambidae > Mecyna > Mecyna flavalis. The sequence continues at coordinate 9,452,364 of OX439427.1, read as the reverse complement.
AAACATGATTATGCATTTCATATTAAAATGATGTTAGTTTACCTTACATACATTATTGTTTCATCAGTCTAAGGCATAAGCCACACCTAGCGAGTCGGCGCGCGGCGAGTCGGGGCGCGGCGAGTCGGGGCGCGGCGAGTCGGCGCGCGTCGGGCCGGCGCGCGTCGGCGCGGATGCGTCGGCAGCCGTCCGCGTCCGAAATTTGGCCGGGCGCGGAATGCCGACGGAGCCGACCGGCTGCCGCGGCATGCGGACGGAGCCGTCCGCATGCCGCGGCACGCGCGCGCAAAATGTATTAGTTGGATGCGAATACGACCTTAAGAACTGATAATAAAATACAATTTGCTTTGCGGCTTTGTAAATGCGCTGCGCGCCGACTCGCCGCGCGCTGCTCGGTGTGGCTTATACCTTACTAAGTGTAAAAATTTTAGTTCACAAAACAACCTGATTTACCAGAAAATAAAAATATCAATATCATTGATAACATGGAAATGAAATGCACATAATAATATGCTACGCAAGGGTACAACAAATTATTCAGCACCAAATTAATCAAAACCTTTTTAAAATATTTACTTTTGTGCTAACTTAACAGCAGCCTTTGCTGCATCATCTGAATCATTCAGGATAGTCATATTGAAACCTGACTCTTTAAGGATTTTTCTTGCAGCTTCAGAATTGGTACCTTCCAGCCGGATGACTATAGGATGCTTAGGTGGATTTTCTTTGCAAGCTGCTACAATACCATTTGCAATAGTGGCACAGTTGACAATTCCTGAAAATAAAACATATAATTTAATTTAATAAAATCTTAGAATGAAGGTATTAATCTCATATTTAACAAATGAATAATTGTTAACATGCAAAAAGCTTTCATACCAATGTTTTCTCATACATACCAGCAAACACATTGACGAAAACTGTTTTCACTTTAGGATCTGATTCCAGAATCCTCAACGCTGCGGAGACTTGGGACTGGCCTACTCCACCACCCATGTCTAGGAAGTTGGCTGGTCTGCCTCCATTTAAGTTGATAAGATCCATAGTGGCCATTGCCAAGCCTGCACCATTCACCATGCATCCAATGCTGCCATCCATGTCAATGTACACCAGATTCAAGGCAGCTGCTTCTCTCTGGAAAAGGGAAGAATTCATTTCATTGTAATACTTATAAATCCACTTGGAAAATACTGTCTTTGTTGTTTGGTTGATATCTTCCCCATGTGAGTGTCCTATCATGGATTTATTTTAGAAATGGGTTAAAATATTCTGAAATGCATTAAAATTTTACTAAACTGGTAGGAGGTTTAAGTATTAGTCAGTGGAGTGGGTTTTCCTAGTTTGTGGTCTAATACCTAGATGATAAGATTTATTTTAGACTATACATCATAATAGTCACAAAATTAAAATTTGCATTTTTCACTTAACAAGGCAACAAATGTAAAAAAAAAGAAGTTATTTAATAAAAAGGTTTGTTGCATAATACATATTATGTTGTAATAATATGTAATAGATAAGGCAGTTATTTTGTAAATAGTAGAACTTAACAAAAACTGATAAATGTGATAAAACAGACTTCAGTCTCAAATTGAGATAAGTAACTTAGGTATCTGCTGTATGTTTCTTTGCCTATACTTTCTTGTAAGTGTATAAATTTTAATATGAGTGATATAGGTGCATGTACACAATGCTTAGACATTAATTTAAAAATAATAAGTGTATGTTATCTAAATTGTTTTACCTCTTTAGGATCAGTTTCAGATACATCATCAAGGGCAAAGATATCTGCCTGTCTGAACTTAGCATTGTCATCAAAGTTGATCTTAGCATCAACGGCCACTACTCTTCCATCATCTGTCTCTACTAAGGGATTTATTTCAAGCTGGGTAGCATCAACCTGCAAGTCATAAATTAATAATAAAAAAAAACAACTTATTGGTTGAATCAGATAAAACAATTTCGGAGACAGGCAAACAATTGAAATAGTTAATAAAGTTGCACCTTCAAAAAAAGTTGCCATAACTTTTTAACTTCTTCTGCACATTTTGCTCTAAGTGGCCCTTTGAATTCTAGAAAATCTGCAATTTCATTAGCAACTTTGTCAGTAACACCCTCATAAATATCAATTGGAACTGTTTTTAGAAGATGAGGGGTCTCTTCAGCCACTGTCTCAATATCCATTCCACCAGCAGGTGAAGCTACCAAAGCAGCACCATTGTAACTTCTTTCCATTAATATACTCAAATATGTCTCTCGTTTGATGTTCACACTCTCAGCCACCATTACTTTGTCCACCAATATACCTTCTTTTGGCGTCTGCTTTGTAATTAACTTGTGACCAATCATACTCTTGGCCAAATTCAAAACTTCATCAGAGTTCTTAGTTAAATGAACTCCACCTTTGAAGCCGTTATCAAAGTGCCCTTTGCCTCTACCGCCTGCTAAAATCTGCGCTTTTACGACGTATTCATTGGCCTTGAAATCCGAAAGAGCTTTTGTATCAAAATTGGTATCTAAGAGACGGAAATCTTGAACAGTAACTTGATGTTTCCGCAATAGGTCTTTGCTGTGATATTCTTGAAGATTTAAGTTCCTTTTTGAGATTTGTAGATAAGGTTTAGGAGTAAGTACAGTAAATAACTTAAAGTTCACATTTTTCTTTAGCGCAGACATAGCGAACTTTGCTCACTGGTTTCTAACCTAAAATAGAAGAATTGGAAAAATTATATGTTTAACAAGTAAAACTAAAACATACGATATAAATAGATCTACTAACCAATGAATTAACCAAACTCGAGAAGATGAGCAAGTGATAAGTTCTGTTAAAATAAATGTTAATTTTCGTTGTTGATAAGCCGCTGGCTCTGTGTTGCCAACAGTTGCCAAGTATGATAACACTGAGCAAGTAAAAAGATATGATAAATAAAATAATTAAATAAATTGTATAGACCGACAAACTTATCTGTTCCGGTGGCGGCGTCGCTACTGTCTATTTAAAACTGTCATTATATCGTTTTTGCCTCAGAAGAAGAACTAAAGCATAGAAACCACGCTAAAATAGCAAGCAAAGACATATACTCATCCTTTTAATTCATATGAATGACAATAATGCGTTAGAAAGGGATGTATAATATTTTGTCATGAGTCAGTTTCTGTAGGTTGTCCCTAGTTTTTTCTACAGTAGTGACGTTCCTTGTCGGCACTTTAAGTCGATAAAAATAAACCTAACAGATAAAGTTACGACTTAGGTTTAATATCTATTTCTCATAATCAGATCATTTATTTCGCTCTAAATATTTGTTGTCTTTCTTCTATGTTTACGAAGTTTCTGTAGGGCTAAGTATTTAAAATATAAATTTTCTAGTAATAACGCAGTATATTTGCCCATGGTTAAAACACTACTGCCGTGTTTGTCGCGCACGGACATAGGACACACGTCGCGTGAAGTATTGGTCGCATTTCATCGCATTGCGTCGCGTCGCATCGCGTCGCCCACCTAGAACAACGGGTTAGACTAGGGAGAAAGGTAATAAAACATAGGTTATTAATATATTAAAGATTTTATTAATTTAATCATTTCAATGTCGCAAAATCACTGTACTTTAAATAAAATTGTTTTATTTAAAAAACTTGTGTAAAGTGTTTGGAACATATATGACTACGTTTATTCCATGTCCAATTTGCTCTTCTTACACAGTCATTGTATACATATATTTTTCATGTCTTCATTCTTTGGAAACCTGTAACCAAAAAGTAGAAATGTTGAAACAAGTTGTAAAATAAATAAATAGCAGAATAATCAACTAAAATAAAAATAAGTAATATCAAGAATAATATAGCCTCTATGTAAAAAACTATGGCCATGATCTCTTAAAAAAGTAAATATTATATTGTTTGAAAGATACATAAATGATCCAATCAAGTCCTAAAATGATAATATTGTTTTTACCAATGAAACATTAATATTCATTTATCGATATAGAAATGCACATCACTATGCGAAATAATATAACCTCTAAGATCTGAACAAAATTTCTTTGATTCAAGCAATAATCGATACTAAATTGGACAAAAACAAATATTATCACAAACTTTAAGCATATTTTAACAGTTAGGACACTATTTTCTTAACTGAAATAATCGAAAACAATCTAAACTTACCGATGAAAGGTTACGTTTCTTGGATATTTTCTTTTCTTCCAGTGTGGGATTTACAGCCCTCAATCACACAAGACATTTTTACACAGGCACCGAGTATCTATCACAAAACAAGATTTATCTTGTTTTCAAGCATTGCACTGAATAATACCACTAAATTAAATTAATTTAGCTGAGAGGAGTCTCAAATTTTGTGCGAAAGTATTTGTCAATATGATGTAACTAAGTTAAGTTGTCACTTTTTCCCCAGCAAGAGGAAACAACCTATGCATTTTTAATTTGGTGGAGTTAAAAGCTTAGAGTAGAACATATCGATGGTTAAAATGTCAAAGGGCTTAAAGGACATTTTGGCGAAAATGACTTTTTGTTACATTTGTATTGAGTTTTTTGAGCTCTTTCTAATGGTATATCAAAGATTCTCCTATCCCTTATAGTTAGCGAGATATTCATGGTTAAAAATTGGCCATTTTTGTATTTTTTGCTTAAACGTCACTGATATTGTAACTATGGCATTTAAAGCCTACTCTTGCATATTTTGATTCAGGCGTTTTGGGCATAAAGGACACTGTGGTTTTATGTCAAATAAATTACATTGATTTCCCTGCCCTTTACGCCAGGAGTCGTGGGTTCGGGATCATTTGTGTTTGTTTTGTGTCTGGATGTTTATTCGTATTTAAGTATACATTTGTGGTACCTTTGTTGTTTCTGACACCTATAACACATGTTCTTACGCTACTTACTTTGGGGTCAGATCAATGTATGTGATGTTATCCAATATTTATTTAAGACCAATACAATAGTTATAATTCTGTTAATAAATTGATGAATGAATCTATGGATCTTTACAATCATCATCATCATCATCTGAATATTACAATCCACTGCTGGACATAACCTCCAAATGCTCGCCACACTGATCAATCCTCGGCCGCTCGCATCCTGCTCCTGCCAGCCATCATGCGCAATTCATCACTTTACCTGGCCTGACAGCGTCCTACACTACGTTTACCGAGACGCGTTTTCCACTCTAGAATCCATTTGTCCCAACGGTTATCGGTTCTACGGCTGATATAGCCAGCCCACTGCCTTTGGTTCTATGCCGCATCATCTCATTTCGTATACGATCTCGTACGTCTTACTAAGCCACTTTTAACTTGCGGACCAGCCGTGCCGTAAGTGTCCACGTTTGCCTTGCCTTTTACGACACCCAGGAGAGGGAGAGAGTGTGCTGGTCAATAGCAACAAGACTGGCACTGGTTCGTCCCAATCGGGTGTGAAGGAGAAACCGGGGGAGTTTAGTGGGTAGTGGACGCTTTAGCCTCGAGTCCCACACACGGTCGCAGGTCTAGCTAGCCAGAGGTTGTGGTGCATAAACGCATTCTCCTCCGAAAACTCCGAAAAAAAAAGGAGAGGGAGAGATTGATGTTTTTTGACTCTGTATGCCGACAGCGCTTCTTTTTGTACTATATTGAAAAAGCACAATACAGCTTAACAGGCAAATTCATGTTAGATAGGATAATTATTTTTTTATCGAAATTTTATCTTAAAGGACCAATTCTATTCTAACACCTGTATTAACATGTCCTTTAAGCCAAAGCTAATGATTTATCTCAACAGAAACTTAAGCTTAAAGGACAAAATAATCGAATTTCAATTCTTAAAGGACACCTATCTCGAAAACTATGCTATCTAGAATAAATAAAATGGTTGCATACGGTTCGGCTTGAAAAAATAAATAAAAGTGTCCTTTACAACAAACCGATAGCTTTAAAATCAAAAAAGTTATGCCCAATTTTTTACTTATTTCGTTTTTCTGCTCTCCTGAAAAATCATGATTTGTCCTTTAAGCCCTTTGACATTTTAACCATCGATATGGAGATGCCCTATTGATCTATACAAAAAATTGTTTAGATGAATATACATCGAATCGACACTTGCCTTACAAATATATACTTATCTCTTTTCATCTAAGTGATTGTTGCGTATGAAAAAAGAGACAGATATCTTTGCATTGTACCCATTTTGGCAACACTTTTTAGTGACGTCACACAGTTTTTGACGCGTGCCGGTTTCGCCATATTGTGTTCCAGCTAGTGATGTGGCACAATATTTTTATGTATCGATACGTTTTAGATAGGTATATTCTGCAATGGTATATTTCTGCAGATTTCCTGTAAGTGAAACATTAAAGAAGAAATAGATAGAGTTAATAGGTGGGGAAAATATAAATCCGCGACATAAAATAAGGCACGTTTGCTCGCTACACTTCAACGAATACTGGTTTTACAGAACTCTCTGTTGAGGGTGGCATGCGACCTTCATAGTGGAAGGTCGGCACTGGCACACAACACTAAGTTTTGAATACAGAAAAGTTTATGTTTGACAATCTGTCTACCTGCATATCAACGGTGACGCATTCAATAGTCAGCTTCAGTGGTGAACAGTCGAATAGATACCTATGTAATTAATATATTATGAGAGTGAGAATAAATAGTGAAACCCTCCTCCTGGTCTTATTTTTATAACCCTCCAAGAGGTTATGGGCCCAGCACGCACCCGCAACAGGATGGTGGGCCCAGTAGAGACCAGGAGGGATCAAAAAACAATAACGAAGAAAATTAAATAGTGAGATGCGGCCATAGAAATGTTATGTACGCAATGGATGCGGCAAAGGAAGAAGAAGATAAAATTTAATAACGGATAGCCGTGACGGATAGAATAAGAACGGATAGATTAAAAAGGGTGTCGAGAAGAAGATGATGATGAAACAAATGATGATGAAACAAATGATGGTGAAACAAATGATGGTGAAACAAATGATGGTGAAACAAATGATGGTGAAACAAATGATGGTGAAACAAATGATGTTGAAATAAAAATAAATGACAGTGAAGAAAGATAATAATAGAGAAGAGAAGTAATAATAGAGAGAGTTGTCGAGCGGTGGAAGAAATATGTGGAAAAATGATGATAGAGTAGTCGAGTGGTGAAAAATAATGATGAAGTCGAGTGGTGAAAAATAATGATGAAGTCGAGTGGTGAAAAATAATGATGAAGTCGAGCGGTGGAAAATAATGATGAAGTCGAGTGGTGAAAAATAATGATGAAGTCGAGCGGTGGAAAATAATTAAGAGAAGTCGAGCCAGAGAACGAAGATTACGAGAAAGATTTAAAGATTATACGTCATGTCATGGAGTACCTATGATACGGAAGTTTTAATACGAGGAGGAGATAAAAACAGAGGAAAAGATAAATGAAAGTAGGGTGATAACAAAAGTGAACGAAGGACGTTTCGGACTATATGTGGGGGATTTATAATTATGTAAGTTTTTATAGGGGTGTAAAAGTTGTATTATGTAAAGGCGTGAAACTTAAGCTTACATTATCAGTTTTAAGGGGGTGCGTTAGTTTTAAGGGGACATAATATATGATTCATTTAAGGGGGTGTGAAAATATGGATAGTTTGTAAATGAATCATTATAGAGTTAAAAATATCTGACTACATGAATAATAACTATGTATTTTGGTAACTGTGTATTTACAAAAGGTTTTTAATATGGGCTGTGAGCTTTAAGAGTTTTTTAATCACAAATTTACTTTTATAAGTTTATAATTTATTGTAATTTAATTTTAGTTTATATTTATTGATTTATTCTTGTGTTTTCTATGTTAGGTGTGAGTGAGAAGTATGAGTTTTTAATGAGTTAATAAGTAGGTTAATTTATGAGAAAGGATTGGAATTTGAAGTTAGAGATTAGAGATTAATAAAGAAGTTAGGAGGAGTTAGCGGGAAGTTCGAGTAGGAGTTGAAGATTTATTTGAAGTTTTGTAATTAGGTAGGTCGAGTAGGAGTTAAACTTTAAAGTTAGTTGAAGGTGTGTAATAAGGTAGTTCGAGTAGGAGATTAGTGAAGTTAGCTGAAGGTTTATAATTAGGGGAATAAGTTAAGGATTAAGTTGAAGGTTCATGAGAATTAAAGTTTCGAGAGGTAGAAAGTTTCTTTAAAGTGTCGAGGTTATGCTAAGAAGTAGAGATAGGATGTGTCGTGCTCTGGGGCGGGCCCACCTTGACCTAGGTACGTACAATTGGTAAGAAAGAAATGTATAAAATATGTATATAATTGTAGTCTTAATTTAAAAATATGTATATCCATAGTTTTGTTGTAAACATTAATTCAAAGTGGGCCCGCTGGAGAGCAGCTTCACCAGCGGGCCCACCAAATATATTGCGTTACTGAAGGTTTTAAAATTCGTTTATGAGACCATACAAATGTATATTAAATGTATATGAATCTGCTATACTCAATTTTGCATTTAATTTGGTATAAACCGATTTACGACAATTTTAAAATTTCCTTCCGGTGTATACAGGGTGGCCCTGAAAATCGTGGATCAAACGAAACAGGGAGAAAAAGGGGGTTATTACCGACAAAAACCCCTTTACAGTATGACCTCACATCGACTCTACAAAAAATTAAAGCTATTTTTTGTTTTGAAAGAATAATGCCTTATTTTGTAATCAAATGGCAAAATAATAAAAACAGATTGTTTTCCCTTTCTTTTTTGTGTTCAATTATTGTCAAAGAAAGCATCTATACATACAAAGTATTTTTATCACTGTGGGGACACAAATTCGTGAGTAATGGCAACTTTCTTAAAAGAAATTAAGTTTTACGAAAAATCAATTCAACTAATTCCAATCAGACACTGATTCGTGCCTAACTGTGACCTACGCTACGCAAGATGGCCACTGTAAGAAGAGTGGAGTACAGCTGACTGTACTCCACTCTTAAAGTGGCCATCACAAAAGCCTTCCCTCGTCAGCGAGAGTATGCTGACATGCATTACATCTACGGAAAGCTTAGGTCACAGTTTGGCAAGAAATCACACAGAGTCCGCATGGCAAGCTTAGGTCACAGTTAGACAAGAAATCCGAGTCCGTACAGGAGACGTTGAAGAGCAAACCGGCAGAACACGTGCGTAATAACAAGCAGGTAGCGAGTCGAGTCGGGTACGTACCCGACCCGAGTGTGAAAAGGACAAAAGATACCGGGTATTTATTCCAATTTTAAAGCTTTAGGATTGTTAAGGTGAATATAATCAACGCGAATAACGAAATTTTTTTTTGATCGCTCAATTTATTGAAAGTTAGGTTTTGTAAATAAGTTAGCTACAAATAGCCAAGTGTTATACCTCATTTAAATGGTGTTAAAACAGGCTTATTTTTTGATACAGGGTCACTTGTCGGTCCTACAATTATTTTTCACAGTACTGTTTTGAAGTTGGAATCGATTTTTCGTAAAACCTAATTTCTTTTAAGAAAGTTGCCATTACTTACGGATTTGTGTCCCCACAGTGGTAAAAATACTTTATATCTAAAGATGCTTTCTTTGACAATAATTGAACACAAAACAAAGAAAGAGAAAACAATTTGTTCTCATTATTTTGCCATTTGATTACAAAATAAGGCATTATTTTTTTTCAAAACAAAAAATAGCTTTAATTTTTTGTAGAGTGGATGTGAGGTCATACTGTACTTTATCTCCCTGTTTCGTTTGATCTACGACTTTCAGGGCCACCCTGTATACACCGGAAGGAAATTTTAAAATTGTCGTAAATCGGTTTATACCAAATTAAATGCAAAATTGAGTATAGCAGATTCATATACATTTAATATACATTTGTATGGTCTCATAAACGAATTTTAAAACCTTCAGTAACGCAATATATTTGGTGGGCCCGCTGGTGAAGCTGCTCTCCAGCGGGCCCACTTTGAATTAATGTTTACAACAAAACTATGGATATACATATTTTTAAATTAAGACTACAATTATATACATATTTTATACATTTCTTTCTTACCAATTGTACGTACCTAGGTCAAGGTGGGCCCGCCCCAGAGCACGACACGATAGGATGTAATTGTTACCAACAGGTAGAAGTATTTGTGAAGTATATTTAATTTTTGGAAGGAAACTCTAAATTTATGCGGTGTAAGTTAGATGGTTAGGAACATTTTATATTTATTTATTGTTGTGTGAAAATTGTGAGCATGTGGCAGTGCAGCAGACAGATTGAGGGGGTGTGTTGAGGGTGGCATGCGACCTTCATAGTGGAAGGTCGGCACTGGCACACAACACTAAGTTTTGAATACAGAAAAGTTTATGTTTGACAATCTGTCTACCTGCATATCAACGGTGACGCATTCAATAGTCAGCTTCAGTGGTGAACAGTCGAATAGATACCTATGTAATTAATATATTATGAGAGTGAGAATAAATAGTGAAACCCTCCTCCTGGTCTTATTTTTATAACCCTCCAAGACTCTCGACAGAACAAGATTACGTGATGGTAGTATGAAACAGTACAGTATCTTCACTTTATCTTCTGTTTAGGATTTTTGGAAAAATGTAATAGGTTTATTAACCATGTGAAGTTGAAATTTCCATTATAATATATATAACTAACCTATTGTTATATTAAGGCACTGCATCATCATTATTTTGTGATAGGAAAATAAGAAACTATTTATAGATTTCTAACAAAATATGTGCATTTATGATCGACACGTAAACTTGTATCGATAAATATATCGATATACAATATTGGTTGCACTACGGTCGGGCGCTATCATTGGTGGCGCCATTTTGTGTTCCAACTTTAGGTATACACGTTTTGTACCTACTTAGGGCATCTCCATGTGTTCTACTCTAAGGTTAAAAGACATCCAAAGCTCAGAACAAGAACTAAAGGCATAGAAACCAGACTAAAATAAGAATTGAAAACCTGCTATCTTACTCATTTAACTTCATTAATTCGGCCATAGGAGCGAGTGAAACAACATGATCCGAATTCGTTTCTGTTTTCCGAGGGTCGTCGCTAGTCAAATGTAAAACGGATGCCTTTGGATGTCTTTTAACTCCACCAAATTAAAAATGCATAGGTTGTTTCCTCTTGCTGGGGAAAAAGTGACAACTTAACTTAGTTACATCATATTGACAAATACTTTCGCACAAAATTTGAGACTCCTCTCAGCTAAATTAATTTAATTTAGTGGAATTATTCAGTGCAATGCTTGAAAACAAGATAAATCTTGTTTTGTGATAGATACTCGGTGCCTGTGTAAAAATGTCTTGTGTGATTGAGGGCTGTAAATCCCACACTGGAAGAAAAGAAAATATCCAAGAAACGTAACCTTTCATCGGTAAGTATAGATTGTTTTCGATTATTTCAGTTAAGAAAATAGTGTCCTAACTGTTAAAATATGCTTAAAGTTTGTGATAATATTTGTTTTTGTCCAATTTAGTATCGATTATTGCTTGAATCAAAGAAATTTTGTTCAGATCTTAGAGGTTATATTATTTCGCATAGTGATGTGCATTTCTATATCGATAAATGAATATTAATGTTTCATTGGTAAAAACAAATCATTTTAGGACTTGATTGGATCATTATGTATCTTTCAAACAATATAATATTTACTTTTTTAAGAGATCATGGTCATAGTTTTTTACATAGAGGCTAATTATTCTTGATATTACTTATTTTTATTTTAGTTGATTATTCTGCTATTTATTTATTTTACAACTTGTTTCAACATTTCTACTTTTTGGTTACAGGTTTCCAAAGAATGAAGACATGAAAAATATATGTATACAATGACTGTGTAAGAAGAGCAAATTGGACATGGAATAAACGTAGTCATATTTGTTCCAAACACTTTACACAAGTTTTTTAAATAAAACAATTTTATTTAAAGTACAGTGATTTTGCGACATTGAAATGATTGAATTAATAAAATCTTTAATATATTAATAACCTATGTTTTATTACCTTTCTCCCTAGTCTAACCCGTTGTTCTAGGTGGGCGACGCGACGTGACGCGACGTGACGCGACGCGACGCGACGCGACGCGACGCGACGCGACGCAATGCGATGTAATGCGACCAATACTTCACGCGACGTGTGTCCTATGTCCGTGCGCGACAAACACGGCAGTAGTGTTTTAACCATGGGCAAATATACTGCGGGTGAATTGAAAAAAACATTTAAAATAATATTTAAAAAGTATGTACATATGTATTCAAATAAGTATAAAATATTGGATTAAAAAAAATCTTTGAAATTAGATTTGCTATCATAAATAATTTCTATAAAACAAAGGCTATTTGACTCATATCTTATTTCATATAATAAATGAGTATTTCGTACATTAATTTGCCTAGAGAAACTAATTATGTTGATTTTAATTATTAAAATCGCAAGATTAATTAATAAATCCAGTTTGAAAAATCATTTTTTTATTTTTTACTTTGAATCGCCGAAAACGCTGTCGGCCATGATATGACGTCATACAATATGTAAACAAACAAACGTCATCTGTATCTGTATGCACGGTTGCCAGATTGGGTATTTTTTCTCGCAATTTTGGGTAAAAAAATTTACGGAGCCCATTATTTTGTATCGTACGTAATTTTCCATTTCATTTTCTAACTAAAAGGTAAATAACACGAACTTTATTTTGTTTACTGACTTGATACATAACCTAAAAAATGAATTATTAATCTAACTGTAAAGTTTCTATACATTGTTGAGTAGGTACTTACATCAAAGTGATCTTCGCAAAAATAAATCTGAGTTATAGTCGATAAAGATTCAGGATCCCTTTGAGCAAGTCTTAACCAGGTATTACGTATATTTGTTTCACTGGGCACTCTAATCCATAACTTTTCTGGGGTCTTTATCGATGTGTTTTTGCATTCTCGAATGATGCAATAACGATAATTACTATATTTCTCATGTAGACTAGTAGAAGTCATGTTTTATTTAATTATAACTTTGTAAAGTTAAGTTCGTGTTGCTGTCAAATGTTTGTTTACAACACATAAGACGTCAGAACATGGCGGACAGCGTTTTCGTTCGTTCAGGAAAATTAAAATTTTAAATTACAGTTTTTCGGTTTTCTAAGTATCAAAAAAATATTGTAATATTTTTTTGCTTTAATAGAAGAAATAGTTATTAATTAAGACCTACTTCAAAAAAGAGTCAAGTAGCGTAAAGTCTAGCGGCTTTGTTGCAATAAGTTCCTTGGACACGGCATTATTTAAAAATTACATGTTTCTATGCTAATGTTGGCACAATAGGTTTGCTGACTAGTGTGACCATAAAAAACAGATTTTTGACACTTTAGCAAGTTTACAATAAAACTTGTTAGTCTAACTTAAAAAGAAAGACTATTAGAAGTTACAAACTACAATAATTTTTATTTGGAAGTCAAAATTTAAATTAAGTAATTAAAATTTTGACTTTAAAGTTATTAAATTTTTGAAGAAAATTGCCTGTTTGTGGCAATTTCACCACTTACTATATGGTCACCCTGTTGCCAACATAACGGTAATTATTTGCCTCAACTCGACTTCCTTTCTCTCGTGTACATTTGACAGAACGAGGTTAGAATTTCTGTATTTTCTAATTTTTATTAATAAAGTACGTATTTTATGTGTAGTGCTGTACATTTTTTTGCTTAAGTAAGTGTCAATAAAGTAAGTAATATTGTATTATTTTGTTTGTAGGCAAAATGGCCGATGAAAACTGGAATGACGAGAGCGTGGAAGCGGGCAGCATGGCTGTCGACAACATGCCACTGCCCCAGGCTGCCGACATTCCCGAAATCAAATTGTTCGGGAGGTGGAGCTGCTATGATGTCCAAGTTTCGGATATGTCCCTCCAGGACTACATCTCTGTGAAAGAGAAGTACGCCAAGTATTTGCCGCACTCTGCTGGCAGGTACGCACACAAACGGTTCCGCAAAGCTCAGTGCCCTATTGTGGAACGTCTTACTAACTCGCTCATGATGCACGGACGCAACAACGGCAAGAAACTGATGGCCGTCCGTATTGTGAAGCACGCATTTGAAATCATCCACCTCCTAACTGGTGAAAACCCACTGCAAGTCCTGGTGACTGCTATCATTAACTCTGGCCCACGTGAAGACTCCACCAGAATCGGTCGCGCTGGTACAGTCCGTCGTCAAGCTGTGGATGTGTCTCCACTTCGTCGTGTGAACCAGGCTATCTGGTTACTGTGCACTGGTGCCCGCGAAGCGGCGTTCAGAAACATTAAGACGATTGCGGAATGTGTGGCTGATGAACTTATCAACGCTGCCAAAGGTTCATCCAACTCTTATGCTATCAAGAAAAAGGACGAGCTGGAACGTGTGGCTAAATCCAACCGTTAATCTAAGTGTAGAGTTGATATCAATAAAAATGTTAAAAATTTATTGGTTTTTAAATTCTGTCAATCCTTAGCAGGGTTGGACTGGATAATTATCGTTGATAATTATAAAGATAATTATGTTTGATAATTATCGTTGATAATAACGAGCAACTGTTATTTTACAAACATAACAAAATAATTTAAATCCAAATTTAAACGCATGTTTTTTCGTCACAATATTAAACATGAATCCAAACGAACGCTAAATGTCATTCATCTACAGGGGAATTCCCCTCTCACTGTTATTTTTTTCGTGAACTAAAGTTTGTGCGCTGCGACTAAAAAAGAAAAACATTATGTATCCCTAGAAAACAATCCAATAGGGTCACTGCATTAAAACTAAAAATAGTGGTAAAAAAAAACATTTTTGTTTTTTTTTACCACTATTACACCTTTAATTTATATAATTTTATTTGATGTGAGTTGGATAATTATCAGAGAAAATAATTATCTTGATAATAGCCAACCCTGATTCTTAGACATAATAAAATACGAGCATATCCAATTTTTTTTTTTTTTTTTATGTAATAGGGGGGCAAACGAGCAAGTGGATCACCTGATGGTAAGTGATCACCGCCGCCCATAAGCACCCGGGACCCCCTTAGATTAAATGGATGATTATTTTAGCTAACAGAATACATAACAATTAAAATCTATTGTTTTGTGTGGGATGTCACTCTGTATTTTGCGGTTTTTACTATTATAACATAAATTATATAATGTAAAAAAAAAAATTTTTTACCAACATAATGTTCCTTTTTTGTCCATGGTCCCTGTGTTGATAGTCCCTGGAAGGTACCACCCTTTACATTGTGTGTGATGTATTTGGTTTCAGTTTAAGATCTTTTCTTTGTTGGAGCTTTGTCAGCAATTGAACCGAACTTCAGTCAATTATGTGTGCGTGCACTTTATACAGGTTGCCGCTGAACTTAAGCCATTTGGTAATGATCCAGAGGGGGGGAGGAGGGGGTGGTCCCAAACCTCACCAAATATCACCAGGGGGGAGGGGGGGGGGTCAAAAAATGAGAAAAACGACCTCACGTGATTAATGGACTCATCTCATTTGTTAAAACGGTATTCATCCACATTAAAATGTTACTTATTTTTATACGTTTTTATTTTCTAGGTCGCGGAAATTAAGAAGAAGCTTGAATGCTCAGCTACAACTTCTTTTGCTGACTGTACCAGGAACAAATATAATTACTTGTGATTAATGTTTCTTTTGGTTGCGGTTCGGACCTTCAACTGCTGATTTTAATATTTTTAGTAAAGGAAGCAGTCATTCTGGTATGTCTCTTATTACACCGTCAACAAGCATGTAGAAGCACCCTGAAGTTTAATGGGTAAAACCCCCTTTCTAGGCCGTGTTATTACAACCTCTCCGCCCCCGTTGGAGCTAGGAGCTCGTCTTTACGTAAGGGCTCGTACACACGAACAGCAGTTTGCTGTCGACGTATATACCTGCAGTCAACGTTAGGAGGCGCGGCGGCTTGTTGATGACCTGCCGTCGACGTGTTGTAGACGCGTTGGCGGCTGCAGCCAGCAGACGTCGCCAGCTAGCCGCGTGCGCCATTAGCTGTTGACCTGCCTGGGGCAAGCTGTCGACACGTCAGCGTATGCCGTCGACGTGTCAACAGCTTGCCGCAGGTAGGCCGACAGTTATCTGCCGCCAGGTGAAGGCAACTCCAATCGCCTTTGCCCTCGTCAACGTGCTGCTCGTGTGTTAGAACCCTCTCTGTACGTTAGGTTGGAAAGATCAGCCTATTTGTGGACATGCTCAATAAATTACACTTTCGCTTAAGAATGGAGCTTTTGCATTTTGATATTTATTTTGTGTGTCCTCGAGCGTTTTGGTGTAATGTAACGTTCGTACGAATGGTACAATATACAGGCAAAAGCTCGGTTAGCCTCAACCCATGTGTAATGTATGTAACGTTCGTGCGAATGCTCAGCGTTGTGTTACGTTACGTTACGGGTAATACCCGTAACATTTCGATGTACCTAGCTGCGTTCATTCTTCTTTGAAATGTCGGACCTACAAGTTGCTCGTGCAATGGCTCGACGAAATGTTGTTACACCAACATGCTCGTTGGTTTTTAAAAAGGCTGTAACAAAACATCGAGGGTCGTGTTCAAAGATGGGTTCGAGTAAATTTAAAAGTGGCGAATGCCCGAAAAATATTTGTGCCTACATAGTGAGGTTTCTGAGATAAATTAAAATAAGATGCCGCCAGCCAGCGGCCAGCGTAACTTAAAGTAACGTCATCATGGGTGGCACGGTTTTTACCTATTGGTCCTAGGCCAAGTTTAAATAGCTTAAATATGTGTCCTAAAATAGCCAAGCAGCGGCATTTGTGGGGGCACAAATGCCGCGATATTTGTGATTGCTGCATTAATGTTTTGGGTTGTTGACTTGGCGCACACTTGGCTTGGCTGTTGGCATCAATCAATCTGTGAGTACTTATCTGAAAAAAAAGTCAATGTCAATAAATTATGTCAATGTCAAATTCGTGTCAACCAACGTCAAATGACAGTTGATAATTTTATTTTGTTTATAAAAATCGAAGATTCTGAATAAAAAGTAGATAGTAAATTAATAAAAATGATTCATAGCTTGTTTATTATCAATCCCGCCGGGTAAGTGCGCTTTTTTCTATGCACAAATAGACATACTTTCGAAGGTTTTTATAATTTAATCTTGTAATGACACTAATTTAAACTTTCTCTCTTTTTTCCCATTTATTACTTTTCAGAGACGTTTTTCTGGAGAAACACTGGCGCAGTGTTATACCTCGATCTGTTTGTGATTATTATTTGGAAGCACAGCGCGCATCTCCCAATGTTAGTATACAATATTTCCTATGCATAGTTTGTGTGCTAATTTATTACTTAAAAGCATTGATAGTGTATTTAAAAAAAGAGGTAGATATGCCATCCTTTGACGCACGGCGATTAGAATTTGATCCGTCGAGATTTACTAAATCTATGTGCTTCACAAACCGTTGACAATAAGCGTCTAAAATGATTTGTGTCAATTAACACAATATGAGCGAAGCATTTTTCGAGCGCTAGTGCGGTATCTACCTCTTTTTTAAATACACTATCAATGTTTAAAAGGTTACAAGAATAAAAGGGCTAATGTTACCAAAATGAACACGGCTTACAATCTTTTATGATACAATAAAAAAATAAGAATGTTTTAAACAGAATAACTAAGTAAAACCAGCTATTGAGGAATTGTATTTTATATAATATTGGTCTAAAATATATTCCAGGATGTGCCTCCTGTGCTGGCAGCTCCTCACCACTACTTGATCTCCATTCAAAGAGGAGGAGTAGCCCTGGTGGCAGTATGCAAGCAAGAGGTAGCCCCTTTGTTTGTTATCGAGTTCTTGCATAGGGTTGTTGATACATTTCAGGTAAGAACGGGTAACATACTATAACAGTAGGTGTTGCTGGCGGGTTAGTCCATCTAGTTATACTTTTAGTTATACAGTATAACAGAATGGACAAAAAAAATCTTGTTTGTTATACCGCTCAGTATAACTAATTGGATTCGAAAAAAATAATAAAGGTTTGTCCATGCAGTTATACCTACATATAAACAGTTATAAATTAAACAACAAATTAATCCTTCTAGCCCCGGATTACTAGACACAATAGAAAATCTATTGTTATGCGGCACCCGAGTGCCGGTTCGGCGTTGAGTGGTTAACATTAATAGTTTAACCACTCAATCCCGAACCGGCACTCGGGTGCCGCGTAACAATAGATTTTCTATTGTGTCTGGTGATCCGGGGCTTGAAAGATTAACAGGTGAGTAAATAAGATAAACAAAAGTGGTTCATTCACAGACAAAATACAAAAAAAAAGGGTTCATTCCTGCTGTCCACCCTCTGATCTGCCCCCGCCGGTGCACGATGGACAGTGAGACAACTTTTGAAAATTTATCGCACTGTCCCCCGGGGGTGGACAACGAAACTAAATTGGAAAAACTGTGGCACTGTACACCCCTCGGTGGATAAAGATAATTTTAAGAGAATTATTTACAAAATATATACTAGTGCAACATGACCTTATTAGAGATGTATTAATTTTTCAAGCATTTATTATGAGTTGATTATTATGACGAGTCAAGCGTATAGAAGAAAAAAGAGATTAAAAGCTGCAGTGTGTATAACCTTGATGAACAAATGCATGGCAAAACAAAATACACCTCCAATAAGGTCATGTTACCCTAGTACATACATTTGTAAATTATTCTCTAAAAAATCTCTTTATCGACCGAGGGGTGGACAGTGCCACAGTTTTTCCAATTTAGTTTTGTTGTCCACCCCCGGGGGACATTGCGATAAATTTTCAAAAGTTGTCTCACTGTCCATCGTGCACCGGCGGGGACAGATCAGAGGGTGGACAGCGGGAATGAACCCTTTTTTTTGTATTTTGTCTGTGAATGAACCACTTTTGTTTATCTTATTTACTCACCTGTTAAACTATTAATGTTATTTTGTTGTTTAATTTATAACTGTTTATATGTAGGTATAACTGCATGGACAAACCTTTATTATTTTTTTCGAATCCAATTAGTTATACTGAGCGGTATAACAAACAAGATTTTTTTTGTCCATTCTGTTATACTGTATAACTAAAAGTATAACTAGATGGACTAACCCTTGCTGGCCTGCGAGGCTACATAGCTTAAGCACTTTCTCCTCTGATAGAACAGAAATAATTAGGATACATTTAAAATTCTTATTTACTTTCAGGATTACTTTTCAGACTGCACAGAGACTATAATAAAGGAAAACTATGTAGTAGTTTATGAGGTAATTGTACTTTTTAGTATTTAAAATTATTCATTATCATTCAAAAGATTGTAGTTATATCAACATTAAACATTTTATTATATAAAACACTACAAATGTAATCAATTTGCCCTTTGACAATAGCCTATACCAAAACTCTCCAGTGACCCTATTAATATTAATAGCTAATCTTTGGCTTAATTCAAAAGTGTAGTATCAGTTTCTTTTAGCTTAATATTATAAAACCAGTGTTTCAATGGTTCAGATTTGATTTTTAGGATACCAACTATGATTAAGATACAACTTAATGAAAACAGATCTTATTAGATACAAGATGCTATAATGCTGTAATCCATTTTATATAAGAAATAATAATAATAAATAAATATCTCTGGACATTATTCACACAGCGACATCTAGCCCCAAACTAAGCATTAGCTTGTGCTATAGGTGCTAGACAATTGATAAACATTACTTATATACCTACCTTTTTTTTGTAAATACATACATATTATACATAGAACGTCAACCAGTTCAAAAACAAATTGGACAAACATTTTGCTAGCTGTACAGAGACATCTTGAGTTCTGATTAATAGGATGCGGGCATTATCAGTTGGCGCAACTGCCTGCCTGCCTATAATAATAATAATAATAAGTGCGTAGGGATGTGACGACCCTATCGCCCACTGGTTTACCAGTGCAGTCAGTCTCCGCAGGGCAGCTTGTGGCGAGCTGTTGGTGAGTAGCGACACCACGGACCCGAGATCCTCCGAGAGTCGATCAGGCCCTCCGTCTCCGGCTTGCCTTTATTGGCTGTCCGGAGTGGACCCCAAGGGGGGCCGCAGGACTCTCACCTCTGGCTTGCCTTAATTGGCCGTCCAGAGTGGGGCGTTAGAGCTATATGCTCGAAAGGGTGGAAGTGCTCAATCTGCGTAATAACGGGGAACGGCTGACCGGATTACCGCGATCCAGAAACCGGTGCACACCTCTCCGCACCCTGAGCCGACCACGCCGGTGTTGCGACCGTGCTGCCCGCGACCCTAGTGGCCGCGCTGAGTGGTGGCTGTTGTCGGGGGCCCATCTAGTGGGAGGCGAGTCACCGTCTGCCATGATTATCGAGATGAGAGATTTGATATGGCAGGCGTCCCGCTGTCTCATCAATAGCCCAGCAACAAGTCCAGCAAACACCTTACCATAGACCCGAATTAGTTTCCCTTCTCTCTGCAATAGTCCCTGCACTTAGCCGGTGCTATCTTTGGCTGTATCTTTTCCATGGTACAAGT
Organism: Mecyna flavalis; assembly: GCA_949319885.1. Taxonomy (NCBI): domain Eukaryota; kingdom Metazoa; phylum Arthropoda; class Insecta; order Lepidoptera; family Crambidae; genus Mecyna; species Mecyna flavalis. The sequence continues at coordinate 9,431,843 of OX439427.1, read as the reverse complement.
CAGAGACAGTACCCGCTAGGTGTACGTATCCCACTTTAGATAATTGTGTCTCAAAGGGGCCTCTGCGTGTTGGATCTGTATCCCCACGTACGCCTTCCAAAAGGACCGGCCTCTGTGCCGTGATATCCCGTAGGAGAGATACAATAAAATAATAATAATAATAAAGAAACACCCAGACCGATACAAACAGACATGTTCATGCACACAAATGTTTGTACCGTGCGGGGATCGAACCCGCGACCTCTGGTGTAATAGCAGACTTGTCGACCATTACACTAAATGGCTCTTATCTTACATTATATCTTACATAATATTCTTTAAGTGTATTTTATATCGAAATTATTTCAGTTGCTTGATGAAATGCTGGATAATGGATTCCCATTGGCAACTGAGAGTAATATCTTAAAGGAGTTAATAAAACCTCCAAATATTTTGAGGACAATTGCAAATACGGTTACTGGAAAATCAAAGTAAGTATTTTAATATTAATTATTAAGTTTACATCAACTCAACAACAAATATGAATGAAGAGTGGCACTGCATTGGTTTCACTGATCTCTATGACACTGGATGGGCGATTGTCACCAAATGTTTGATCCGATTTTTTCTATGTCTATAGCCACTCCAGCGTAATACGCCGCGCGTATTATAATTGACCTCAGTGATTGGTTTACTGATTTTGTAGCATGGATCATTTGATATGGAGAGCTTATAATAATCTATGGTGGAATGATTTGTAAAGTAAAATTGCTGAATATTTTTCAACATAAGTTTATAGTAAAAATTTTAGCCTATTATGTTATGTCATCATTTTAACAAAACATTTAATTTTTTTTTAGTGTGTCTTCAATATTGCCTTCCGGTCAGCTTTCAAATGTTCCTTGGCGAAGATCTGGAGTTAAGTATGCTAATAATGAGGCATACTTTGATGTAGTGGAAGAAGTTGACGCCATCATCGATAAGAGTGGAGCAACAGTCTCAGCGGAAATACAGGGCTATGTAATGTCTTCTTTGTTTTATTCATCTCATTAATTAATACTATGGGTATAAATTAGTATTACATGTTTGAATTTTTTTTTTGTCAATAATACCTATATTTGTGTGCAATAATAACAGATTTGCTTAAATTAATCTAGCTATTTTATATGAATGTAGGTACTTTTAGAACATGAACTTTAATTTTTTTGTTAATGTCAAAAATGTTTGTTTTAGATTGATTGCTGCATAAAACTAAGTGGAATGCCTGATCTAACTCTCACTTTTGTAAATCCGAGATTATTCGACGATGTCTCGTTTCATCCTTGTGTACGATTTAAACGTTGGGAGGTGAGTATAAGCATAACACTCAAATCAATTGGTTGCTTTATAAAGTAATGTGTATTTAAAATGTGTTTTAACTTTCTTTCAGTCTGAAAGGATACTGTCGTTCATCCCGCCTGATGGCAATTTCCGGCTCATGTCGTATCACATCGGATCTCAAAGCGTTGTTGCGATTCCCATATACGTGAGGCACAACCTGTCCTTGAGGTCCAACGGCGACCAGGGTAGACTAGACTTAACTGTAGGACCAAAGCAGACGATGGGTCGGACTTTAGAAAGTATGTTTCATTTCGTAAGCCATATTTTTTTTAGATTTATAGTTTATAGTGAGATGTAAGCCTGGGAAGGATTCACAAACAGGGGGCCCAATAGACGGCTTCCTGACTTTTTGTGACTCCTGATAATGGTGCAAGTATGGATGAAAAGCTTGTGTAAGATGTCTCATAAGTTTATTAACTTAAAAGCATTGCAATATTTCTTTTATTTAAGTAGCAAAAGTAAATCAATGATAAGAAATCAGTTTTTTTTCCGAATCGCCATTTTTTTTATTAAAAAATGTCACCAATTACTAAAATTATGGTGGTGTAGGTGGTTTAAAAAAATACTTTCTTTGCAGACGTAGCATTGGAGATATGTATGCCAAAATGTGTTCTTAACTGCTCTCTTACTGCAAATCAAGGAAAATACTCGTATGATCCAGTGAGCAAGGTGCTGGTATGGGACATAGGGCGCATTGAATTACCCAAGTTGCCGAATATAAGAGGAACCGTAAGTTAAAACTTCTAAGTTTTATTAATACAAAAAGGTTTCTCAATACTGGACCATTTGATCAAATTGGCAAGATAGCAATTTAAAGAAAAAAGTATTTAACCTTGTTCGTTCGCCTATCCTTATTGATTAGTACTACTTTGATAGATTGATAGTGATATTTTCTTCTAGGTACCAGTTATGGCTCAGCATCATGACTGTATTTTTATTGAAATAAATGAAATGAAATAATTTATTCTGCTTATAGATTTATACAAAACACTTTAGCACATCAATATTTTTTCCCTACTTATTGCTATTTAATATATCTAAAGTACGGTATATTCTACACAGATATCAGTGCAATCCGGGGCGGACACATCAGGGGCCAACCCGAGCATCAACGTGCACTTCACGATCCCTCAACTCGCGGTTAGCGGGCTGCGCGTGAGTCGACTGGATATGTACGGCGCCAAGTACAAGCCGTTCAAGGGTGTCAAATACATCACCAAGGCGGGCAAGTTCCACGTGAGGATGTGATGGGAGGTCAATGACGCGCGCTGGGATGGACCAGACATCGTCGGATGATAGTGAATACGTAAGCTAATATTCAGGTCACATGACGCAGTACGACACAATTCAAAAGTTGCATAGATCTCTAACTAAGAGCTCGATATGACTATTGTTTGTAATATACTGATTGCTGGACGAAATTCGGCTACAGTAATTAAGCTCAAATGATATACCAACTATGCAATGAGTGAATGCATTATCTATATGTACGTCCATAGTTCGATTGGACATACTATCTTAATGCCTGACGAGATATCAGACGCACCGTTTAAGTTTCTCAAGGCACAGGGATGTCATAATAGATTAAATTTTACCATAGTTTGCGAGCTCAAAACGCAATAAAAGTGGGATTTTGAAGCACGAGAATTTCGAATGCGTGGAGCGCGCAATAAGCAAGTTTATCTATAAATCAAAGAGAGATTGATATGGGTCGTTTAACCAAGTGCATTTATGTAAACTACAGAGTTGTTTCGTACTGTACATTACATTGTTTATTAAAGTCCTACAGGAGTCCCAAAAAGTGCCACGATAATTGATAAAACATTACTTGATATTTACAATAATAAAACAATATTATGTGAAAAATAGGTACTTAAACTAAAACTGACTATAAGCTAAGCTTCAAATGTTCATTATACGCTTCTTGTAAGGTTATCGTAACAAAACACATTCTTTAGGGCTAATACTGTACTATCAAAAAGTGAAAAGTAATTTATTAAGAATTCTAAAAGGTATGCTACTCCCAAGTGGCGCTACTAAAATTTCCATACTAATTTCTCGATTTGATTAATTTTTTTTTGATTACGTACGTGCTAAGTGCAACAACATTCCTGGATACTTAAGTGCAATATGGTCTTTTCTGATCGGTTCTTTCACAGTAATCTGTATCTTTTTAAAAGTTCAAATTATAATGAACCAATTAGTGAAAAAAATTAGTGTATCATTCTATAGTATAATAATTATTAATTATAAATTCCTAATAGTAATCTCTACAATAAAAGTGTTATTTGCTTGTTTTGTTAACTAGCCACTTAATAGTGTTTATCTTATATTTTATACTTTTCATATCAAATAATTAGGTATATTTTTTATCTTATTAAGATGTACATATTCATAATTCATAATACCTATGTTATCAAAGTGTTATTGTTGTAAAGAATAAACTATGTATTTCATATATTATCTTTATTTATTATTCTATACCTACCTACCTTATTATAATAACAAGATCTTACAATGAATAGGTATAAATAAATCTAAATGTTTTACATTAAGGCAGTAAAAATTCCAATATTGACAAGAAGGTGGTCCACTTATTATCTCAAAATATTCATTTGAGAGATCGCGATATTCTTTCAGTGACCCACTGGAATCCAGGCAAGTACGTCTGATTCAAAAATCGATTACGCCAGAAATTAGTAGAATTCGTAATTTTATTAATCGGTTGGTTTTAAAGATACTGGCCATTGTCTAGTTTTGTTTTTCTTTATTCTTGTAAATAATTAATTCTCGCCGAAGAGCTTCTATTTCTGCTTCGATGCTGTTGGCAGCCAGTGCAGCGGTTTCTTTGTCTCTGAAGTACCTTTGAACCAAGACTGACATCAGCGCTGGGTATTCCTTTTGTGAATTTGCTTCTACATCCCGTTCCTGAAAGAGGGAAAACATTTATTTTAATGGCAACTTTTTGTAAAAAGGAAAAACATTTCTCGCGGTTAAGCTACTGAGTTTTAAGAGACCATGTTAGGTGGCAATACTTAAACCTCTCTAAGAGGTGAGGTGGTGTACGGAAAGCAATTGCTATTCCGATGGTCTCGTGTCATTAACACATTTAAGGGCATCTGGTTATGGTCCACCAGCCTGGAAGTTGGCGATGTTAACATCCAACGGACTAAAAGCGGGAAGAGGGAAATCGTACCCACGGTCTTTTAGGCTGGTTTGAGTGTTATGCGGGCCGTCAGTACGGGTCACTCCGCGCTGAGCCATCTGTATTAACTTAAGCGTCGTTTGCAACATGTTAACTGATGTTAACTAACATTATAGCAGCAATACGACTAGGAGCATCGCGTATGTCCCTTTTACCTGGTTCATTCTCGCCCGGATCCAGTCCACGACGTTGCTCATGCCTGGCGCTGTCGGGATCATGTTGAACGGAGACGGAAGCGTCGTTTGCAACATGTAATCAATGTACACCTGAAATTGTTATCAATTTAATTTAAATATCAACGAGTGGGATTACTTTAGCGGCTAGTCAGTCAGGCTCTTATATCTAAAGGCCTGCCGGAACAAGACAGTTCCAATTCGTTGGTAAGTCCAAAAAAAGTATTTGTATTATCAATTCTACCGTTGTCGTGTTACCCAAGAATTTAAATTACGCACCAACTTTTAATTATGAAGTAACTAACCGTAAATTAGGTACCTTATAAATATACCTGGAAGAGGTCCTTAAAATGGAAAATGCAGTTTACCATTTATTAATATGCATTTGATACTGCCAATAAATTAATAGCAGACCTAACGGTAAATAAAGAGTACCGATAGAATAGGTTTAATTTCAGGCCTTTATTTATATGGTTTTAATTTATCGCTACCCTAATAGCAATAAAATGTAACGGTTACAAGGCCAGGATGCAAATTCGACGCTGTTTAAAGGCGGATGTTATAGTACGGGCTATACGCGACTATGTTAGGAATTATTAAAGCAATACTGTATTGCAAGCACACTATTATAAGACCGAGTCGAAGGGACACATTTTAATATAATTTATTGCGTAGGTATAGCTAAAGGATAGACACTTAATTGTTTCATAAAGCGAAAAGGGATCAGCCTGGAATTTACGACTGTTCAGTTTAAAAAAGCCTCCATTAAAGTATAATTAGAATAAGCAAATTCGAAACAAAGATAACAACAACAAGAAAAAAAAAATTGGGTCCTTACACGCAAAATACTTACAGAAATAAATATACCGAAATATACTTTTCCCGACCAGGAAATGAAAGTATACCTAAGCCCCGAGATCACGGACTGGGCTCTATTACGAGTACTACTAATAATAACAAATTTTTCATCATTATGAATTCCCTTGGGAATAATCGTGTATACGAGTCGAACCGATGCGATTTCTAACGTAATAGAACTGTTGCGCTCAACTATTGGGAGGTACCGGATAAATTTTAGTTTGAATGCACCTTTCTTCATAAACCATGAAGCGTAGTGCTTGAACCTGTCCGAACCGTTTATATCTGAGGGCTAAAGCAGGAAGAAAGCTGCTATGAAATCTCTTATAAATAATTGCGATATAAATTATAATAGCGAGGGACGAGCACGATCTGCGCCCGCGCGGTGGAAGTGTTGCGTATTTGCCATGTATGGATGGGCACAAATCATACACTACATCCGTTGTGATATCCTGGCATTGGCGCGCGGTGATGTGACGATCGAGTGTGGGCTAGGGATGTGTGACACTAAATGAATAGAAAAGTGATAGTGTGTGATCTTAACACGAGTTGGTGGTAAGCTGAAGGTTCAAGAACAGGCAATTCTGATAAGGTAAGATATTTTTATATTTTCTGTAACGGTAAATTTTCACCAAAGGATTTTTTAAATGTGGGTAGGGTATTTGAACTTGGTATATGAACTACCGCCTCTTCATTTATGCAATACTAGCCTACCGCTGGCGGCTTCGCTCGCGTGAACCCTACGTAATCCCGTAGGAATGTGATATTTTTTCGGGATTTATTCGCCAGCATCCAAAAATCATTGTATTTTTGGATTTATTCCATAATCATCAATGCGTTGATTTATATTAGAGTATGATTGGTCAAGCTCAAGCCTAAAAATTAATGCGTTGCTATGGCGACCTGCCACAGACACGTCATTATGTTAAAAACTTACTACTCGTGGTCATATTTCCCGTTTTCCCGTAGAAATAAAGCATTTTCCCGCGATAAAAAGTAGCCTAATGTTCATCAGGGATAATATCCGCTTCTAATGGTAAAAGAATTTTTGGACCGGTCCAGTAGGTACTTTCAGAGCCTATTCAATACAATTTACAAACAAACAATCAAATCTTTCCTCTTTATAATATACTAGTCTTCCGGCCGCGGTTTCACCCGCGCGTAATTTCTTTTCAAATATCCCCCCATAACATAGTGTACTTTTAATGTGGGGTAAGCCCCATTTTTACATTTCCGGGATCCGGGATAAAAAGTACCCTATGTCCACCGGGGATAGTGTAGCTTTCCAACAGTGAAAGAATTATTCAAATCGGCTTAGTAGTTTCGGAGCCTATTCAATACAAACAAACAATCAAATCTTTCCTCTTTATAACATTAGTATTTAGTGTAGATGTAGATACGTTCTCTTTTGTGTTTGGCTAGCTTTTGTAATTAATGCTATCAGAGATTTCGAACTTTGCGGTTAGCATGATTATTGCTATCTTTTGGTTTGCTGCCTTTGGTGAATTTCCCTTCATCAATAATGATACTCAACACTAGTAATCATAAGTGAGCGTAGTTTTTAAGTATGCATATTATAATTCTATCGTTACCCTACTTGGCGATGCATGGGGTTCGATAAAACACGAGTATGAACGTGTTGGATTCTATCGACTCTTAATCAATGTACCTAACAACACTTGTTAAAAAACATGCGTTCCCATCACTGAGCTCTATGGTAATACGCTCAGCGTATTACGCTGGAGTGGCTATAGACATTGAAATGACAGATAATTTTTCTGTCGATTTGAAGCGCCCCCAATAGTGTACTGGGAACTAAAATGACTTCAAATGGCTCAGAACATGAGTCAAATGGACAGCCATTGACATTGACAATGACAGCATTATCGAATTTTATCTGCGAAAGTCAGCACTATTATTAGTTTCAAGTACACTAACTACTGCTCTCAGCGCCAATATGGCGATTTTCAAATCGGATCAAATATTTGGTACCAATTGCTTATCCAGTCGTCTATGGAAATCAGTGCTTCCCATAGATCTAATTCATTCACCTAGGTCATAAACTAGATCTGGTTTGAGACTGGATCGACGCATCCCTAGCGCGGAAGAACTCGTGCTATAAAGTTTTATTGACCGTTTGTGCTGTGCCGATATAAATGGAGACCGCCCCAACATTGAAAGTGAAAAAAGTTGTTTGACCTGAAGAAACGCTTTGTTACTTTTACTCGGTGAATACAAGCTGGCTAAAAATACATTTAGCCTAAAGCGTATTTCAAAATGTATCATAAATAAAATCTCATATGCGTGAAATAAATTTTGACGAGCCATTTGGTGTAATGGTCGAGAAGTCGGCTATTACACCAGAGGTCGCGGGTTCGATCCCCGCACGGTACAAACATTTGTGTGCATGAACATGTGTGTTTGTATCGGTCTGGGTGTTTCTATGTATAATATGTATGTATTTACAAAAAAAAAGTATATAAGTAATGTTTATCCGTTGTCTAGCACCCATAGCACAAGCTAATGCTTAGTTTGGGGCTAGATGGCGATGTGTTAATAATGTCCAGAGATATTTGTCCAGAGATATTTAATACGTAAACTTAATAGATTCTACTGATTGTGATTCCATAATAACTAATGTTTTTAGTAGTAGTAGGTATACTTTGCATACACAGAATTTCAAGTAAACTTAGTTTCAACATAAGTTGATAGGTAAGGTACTGTATCACCAAGATGACTTACATATGTATGGAAGACTTAGTCGTCAACTCGCGGACGCGAAACTCGCGGACATCCGCGAGTTGGCACCTTTCGATTTTACCTACTTTTTTCGTCGTCAACTCGCGCGGTCATGAAATCTGACGTAATAATGTATAGTCAGCTACAAAAACGTTACAACAAATTCCTTATTAAAATAAGGCCAACTAAATATGTAATATAAACCTTTTTTTAATGTAGGTATATAATGTGTAATATTACTTTAGTAATAAGGTTGATAATACGGATACTGGTATTATTGTACTAGGGCAACATGATCTTATTGGAGATGTATTTATTTGTCATGCATTTTTTTTTTATCAAGGTTATAAATACTACAGCTTTAAATCTTTTTTTTCTTCTAAACGCTTGGTTCGTCTTAGTAATCAACTCGTAAAAAATCCTTAAAAAATTAAAACATCTCCAATAAGATCATGTTGCCCTAGTACATTGTAAATTATCCTTTGGTTTCAACCTGTTTTTATTTGACTGTACTTTATATAGATCCGCGAGTTGACGACAAAAAAAGTAGGTAAAATCGAAAGGTGCCAACTCGCGGACGTCCGCGAGTTTTGCGTCCGCGAGTTGACGACTAAGTCGTATGGAAGACGATAGAACCCTTTTCCTTATAGTAGAACTTTAACAAGATAATACTCCATTCTATGTAAATAACGCCCATAATACTTACTTCAGTCCTTCCGAAGGTCCACTCAATTGCAACATTGTCGTTGACTCTTTGGAATGTGTTGGACATAGTGGCAATCAGCATATTCAGGACAATTATTACGGATATCACTTCGAAACCTAAAAATTGTCAGTTGTAATTCTAGTAAACAATATTCTCGTATATTTAACACTAAGTAGCAAGCAACAGCTAAGGACGAGGATGTTGTACCTCTCTAAATGGCATAGAGGAAACCATATTTTCCCTGGTCTTTTTCTATATCCTCGGAACAAAATCGGCTGGTACTCATAGTACCCGAATTGGGCCTCCAAAACTATAATATTATGATAGGTGGGCATTGTTTGATTACTCAATATTGTTTTATTAAATTATTTAAAAAATCATAGTAGGTACTTACAGCCAAAACAAAAATATCCAACAAGTTCTGTGTACCCATGCCGGTTCTCTTGTACCTTGCCTATAGCCTTCGTATGTCTATTGTTAGCTAGCACCACGTCTGCGCTTTCCAGCGGTGCCATACAGAATAGTGCCCAAAACAACGTCTTCAGAGTATCCGTTAAGCTTGTAAATGAAGATACCTGAGTACAGTGAACGAAGACTTTAAGAACAAGTTACAATTACTAGTATGAAAGGAGTAACAGTTATTGTATAGAGTAAATGGTCGCAGTTAGCATTGATAAAGTCATAACTCTGTCTTGTCTTGATCCCAAATCAGAAGTTTCGAAGTCGGTCTTCAATTATTTTCTTCGTGAATCCTGCTGTTAGCATTTTTCCCTAATGCATTTAAGATGCTATTGCATGCACTGAGCGATCTTCTGTTGTTGGTTTTACCATATCATGTGTTTGGAATGGGGTCGGCTCTTCTGATTTTTTAGAGATACATGTAATGCTGAATTGTTATCAATTTCTTCCTTTATCAAATCATATCATATTTCTCACATTACTTTGTTTATATTTTTTTCATCATTACGAGTACATCTTACAGCCATTATAATAGTATTAATCTATTTCTCCTCAATCCTTTTCTTTACAATATGTTCAAACGAAGATAAATGGATTCTTTAATTCTTGGTGCTAGTGGTGCTACTATTGGAATATGTTTTTTGACTACTTTATATAATTGTATTTTTTCAATCCACGTTCCTCATATTTGAGGAAGTCAATGAATACTGTAAGTAGGAACAATGACAACTAAAATGCTATAATGTTCACCGGTGGCGACGTCTTAGAATATGAAATTGAAGACTCCGAAGCTTCATTACCCCAGACGTGGATTTTAAACGACCATACGATAACTATATACAACACTTAAAATATTGTGACGGAGGCTGAATACAGAGAACATTAGGATGAAGACATCCAAACATAAACAGATCTTTCCGTGGCTCGCGTAGGCTTACCTGACCTGACTAATAAAGCGCTTAAGTTCCGCTACAACTGAATTATGAAGCACTCTTTTATTTTATTATCTATTTTGTTTCGAGGTTATTCGAGATATACCCTTATGACTGAATGAAAAAAAGCTTTTACATGAAAGTTTCTAATATTAATTCATTTGCTGGTCCCTGGAGATAGAGACGCATAAATTGACTTTATCGGTGTAGAAATCTGATTAAACTAATTATAAAAGGCAATGGAGCAGTGTCTAGATTAAATAAAAAAGGATAAATACATGTGTGAAATGAAAGTTTTTGTTCCAGAGATAATAAGTTCGTTTCGTTTTAAAAAACAACCATTACGGTAGCTCACCTGTACAGTTTTAACTCCGAATTCATCTTCGTAGACCATCCCATCGTAATATTGATAAAAGCGGGCGAGTCCAGCCGAAAAGGCACTAATGATTATAGTGAACACTATAATATATTTGTAAATGTCTATCGTCATCTTCCCTAAAGACACCTATAAAAAGATATTTGTTAAGTGTCTATTTAGTGATATTCAAAATTAATCGAGTTCTAAGTGTTTGAGACACATTAGGTGCTTTTTATTCAATAAATTTTCCATTGAGATTGAGACATACCCGTCTCTATCTCTAATAAAATTCTACTGTATTGGCTCTAAGAGATAATGAGTTATCTTATGTTTCTATTTAGTAAGCCGTCTTTTTATAATTAACTATAAATTGAAACCATGTACTTTATAATGTATTCACAATATTAAAGCTTCAGCATGTTAATCAACGTCTGCATACGGTACGATGTAAGCGCTTCCAATATTCCGTAGGGCAGATAGCCCGATGTTTAGTTGCGCGGAGCCGCCTACATTCTCTAACGAGGGCATTCTTACAAGCAGCCGATGCGGCATTGAAATGCTAATGTGCATACCTGGAGCGGCCCTAGATGGTAGTTCAGTTGGCACAAAAACATGAGTCGGAAATAAGCGAATATTGTTGCCAGGCAGAAGGTGCCCTCGGCCAACAGCGTCGGGTCGCGTTGGTCCCAGTACTTGCGCTCTGCGGATAATGCGCGGTGTTACGTGCTCCACTCGACTATTTAGATCTATCAGTTTTAGCTAAGAAAATGGGCTGGATTTATTTTGCTTCAAAAGAAATTGCTAGGATTATTGTCCATTAGAATTTATGCTGATGTTCAGTTCAGAATAGAATCGTGACAGTGCGGTCAAAGATCAGAAACGCTTGTAATTATAATTTTAATAAATAAGTATATTTTATGTTCTAATTCGAAGTTATATTTCACTATTAAGTTTTCAAAGAAATCATAATCATCTTGTAGGTACATTTATAATTACTCAAAGATTTTTGTTTTTAAAAAGATGTTAAAATAATTGGCTATATCCAGCGAACTAATGTCATTTTAGTTCGCTGGCTATATCTACTGAATAATTATTATTTTTTTAGTTATTAATATGTATCGAAACGAAAAAAGAATTATGAACAATATTTGAATGATAAAAAGATCTTTTTAAAATTCTATGCAGTGAAATCACAATCAACTTATCTCCTTCCCATGATTTGATTATTTTCACCAATTCTAAGCAATTTCCGATTTTATTTCAACACACGTCAGGTGTTTACCTAAATCATCCTCGGCATTTGCGACTTCGACGGCGGCGGCAACCCACAACGCAAAGGTCAGGCCAAATAGCAACAGCATGATGATCTCTGCCCAGTTCCACAGTTCCGTGAAGTACCTCTGCGGGCCCTGCATTAGGCACATGCGAACAGCCGACCAACTGTAGCCGCATACGTAGAGAATAAGTGGCGCTTCTGCACCTGGGAATTATGAATTTTTTTGAGATTTATAGTGTATGTTCTTATAATCGTCCTGATCCTCGTGTCTGAGATTGGTCATATTTGTTTATTGATATTATTAATGCGAAGATGTGTGAATATGTATGTAAGCGTATATAAGGAAAATAGAGGGATGGTCAAGTCACCCTAGCAGAACGTCATATTATAACGTATTGGAGCTAAGAGCGGAATATCAAGCCAATTATTACTATTTATAGTTATTTAAGATAAATAATCAATTGTTATGACTTTATATTTTAGGGTTCTAATTTCCGGTTTCATATAATACAATTTATTAATGTTACAAATGCATTGCTGCAATTAATTTAGGAGGAAAATATTTCTAAGACGTTTTAAGAAAGAATTGTATGTTTAACATATATTTTAATTAAGTTTTAAGTACTCTTAAAATACATATTTGTAAACAAGGTTTCATTTCCGGTTCGCGGGTTTTTGTTGGGAGATGTCATGGGCCGTAAAACAGGGGGCGCTGTAAGTGGGCAATGGAGTCGACGTCGTTGAAAAGATAAGTGGTTAATTACTACTGGCTAGACTAGAAAATTGTGTACTGATTTCTAGATTCATGTTATCTAAAGTAAATCATTGTGAAAATCCAGCTGGAACCAAATCTATTCATTGGACATATTCCTAAAATCTATTCTATTCTATGCTAACCTAGAAAAGTGTATGACTAGTGTTTAAAATAAAGATTATGGCTGTACAAATGTGACATGGATAACTATTAATTACGATCCATTGTGTGTCCTGGAATAAATGTCTTGTATTGATATATTTTGCTTATTTATTTAGTTTCCATATCTAAAATTATCAGGTTCTTAAAACAAAATGAACAAGACGTAATAGTTTCTCGATAATGGTTTAAATAAATGTTTAGATGGAAAGTCGTTACATTATGATGAATACCTACGTAAAACCAGTACTACTTACTAATATGTTCTTGCTCTAATACCATACTTTTAACAATTTCAGAAGTGGGATGCGTAAACATGCCCGCAGATTCCAGTCGTATCGTGAAGAAAATGATGGCGGTTCTGGAGACTAATGGATTCCAATGCAGCTCTGAGATTCCAGTGATGGTTTAATCTGGGTTTAATCAACATCCAAAAACGAGGCAAGTTCGTTCCGATTATTATGAAAAGTGTCACTTAAATTAATTCAGGAAGCGTGACTCGGTGCTTTCTGTGCAATAATTTTATGCTGGTCATGTGCTGGCCAAAAATAGGTACTTATTAATATCATAAAAACTTTTGTGAACTTACTAGATACCTAGTCAATGTTTACTATTATTGAAACATTGCTTAAACATTCAATAGTTAAAGCATACCGATGCAACTAGTGTGCAGGAGCCTATTTTCTTTTTCCTTTTTTTTTTACACTAAAAGATAACCTGTTACTCCCACAATTGCAAAATTTATAATTATAATGCAGATTAGAAGTTGGTATATATTCCACTTACATATTATTATAATTTGCTACAGACTCTTGTAAAATGTTATTATTTTAGTTGTTAGTTTATTTAGTAGGCTATAATGATACTGGCAGCTCCCTTTCAAATACAAGGTGACCTAAGTAATTCTGAATCCTTTAATTGTAGATATTTTCCAAAATACAAGTATATTGAGCATGATATTTTATTTATCTAAGAAGGTACTTCAGTACTTTGTAATGTTCCTACTTGTGTGGTCTGCTAAACGAATAAAATCTTATCTAAATAGAATAAGAATCATTTATTTACTATTATGTAATCACATAAAAATTGGAACAAAATAATATTATACTAATAATTATTAGTATGCCAAATTTTTCATTAAAACAATAAAATGATATCACGATCTAACTAAATAATAGTTACAATGTAATTAATAAAATTAAAAATTAATGAGCGAGAATAACATGTAGGTATGATAGACCTTAAATGTTTATAAAATTTTTCAAATGCTTCAACACTATAAAAACATTTTCCACATAGAATGTTATAATACCTATATAATTTGTATTTAACTTGTCTAATTGGAAATTCTTGTACACATGTTGGTAATTTTATAAATAATTTGATTGAACAGTTTCTTTGGCAGCAGGTTGTTGAGAATTAACGCACTTACAGGTTTATGAACTGTACTACTTACTTTGTCATCATTGTTATTATTTTCCTCATTATTATACATTTATAAGATAATACAATAGTGATTGTAAATTAACCCTTCACATTCTAGCCACCAGCTAATTCAAATTTGTTTTAATTTTAAAATAGGTATGTTGCATTACCTACACTTAGGAAAATTCTGTGTTTAGTGTTACTGACTTAATTTTTGTATTCTCAAACTTTCCGTTATTCCGTTTGCAAAAGAAAAAGTAAACATAATTTGTTTGTGTATTGCTTGTTATCGCAGCCTATGCCTGAATTGAGTAGTTAGCTTAATACTTTAAATATAATAATCAACTGTTCTTAGCGTGCTTTTGATGGCTACCCTATAACAAATAATTATACACTGTCCACTTGGAACAGTTCGAAGATCACCGGACGATGAGAAATCGAATATTATTAGATAAATTTCCCGCATTGGGAAGTCATCTGTGAAAATAGTGGGGAAATAACTTGTGTAATAGTCGAGGCGACACTGATCTGTTTTGGTTATTTTATAGCTTCATTTTATTTGAATTACCCCAATGGAAATCATAAATTCGATAATACTGCTGATGCGCAACCTGTCTTTGTAGTTCAAAATGGGCTTGATAGTACGAAATTATGACTTCGAAAACGTCTTTGGTAAAATTAATGTATTGGCAATACCACCTAAGTACTCCTTTAATTATGTTAAAATACTGGGTCCCAAGTAGGTGGTACATACAATCTAACCATCTCCCCTATTTAAATTTTTGATGTCCCTTTAAATTTAATTGGGCTCGCGTAGCATCCTGGTTATAAATAGCGGTTCTCTCTGGCAAGGATCTGGGGTTGGTCAAAACAAATAAACTTGATGTTTTTAATACCTAGTTTCAAAGATAACTCTTTTGTAAGATTATTTGCATAGTTGTTTCAAGCATATTAACTGATCAAAAGGTGTTTTCCTTTTAACGAAGTAAAAGTTTCTTTAATGATAAGCTTTATAGAAGCTAAAGTAGTAATATCGCTTGTCTGACTGCGTTTTCTTTTGTAATTGATATAGGTAATTATTTGAAAAAGGCCGAATAATGTTGAATTTTTACGGCATTTTACTTTGAAATGCAGGTCGGAAATACATATTGACCAAAAAGGGATCTCTAATTTTATAAATGAAAATAATGATGCTCGTAAATGTTTGTTTTTATTACAGATGTCCCATGGTTATTTTGCGAGGACGCAAAAAAATGTCAGGATGGACGAGTTATTGGAGCTAAGAGCGGAATATCAAGCCAATTATTACTATTTATAGTTATTTAAGATAAATAATCAATTGTTATGACTTTATATTTTAGGGTTCTAATTTCCGGTTTCATATAATACAATTTATTAATGTTACAAATGCATTGCTGCAATTAATTTAGGAGGAAAATATTTCTAAGACGTTTTAAGAAAGAATTGTATGTTTAACATATATTTTAATTAAGTTTTAAGTACTCTTAAAATACATATTTGTAAACAAGGTTTCATTTCCGGTTCGCGGGTTTTTGTTGGGAGATGTCATGGGCCGTAAAACAGGGGGCGCTGTAAGTGGGCAATGGAGTCGACGTCGTTGAAAAGATAAGTGGTTAATTACTACTGGCTAGACTAGAAAATTGTGTACTGATTTCTAGATTCATGTTATCTAAAGTAAATCATTGTGAAAATCCAGCTGGAACCAAATCTATTCATTGGACATATTCCTAAAATCTATTCTATTCTATGCTAACCTAGAAAAGTGTATGACTAGTGTTTAAAATAAAGATTATGGCTGTACAAATGTGACATGGATAACTATTAATTACGATCCATTGTGTGTCCTGGAATAAATGTCTTGTATTGATATATTTTGCTTATTTATTTAGTTTCCATATCTAAAATTATCAGGTTCTTAAAACAAAATGAACAAGACGTAATAGTTTCTCGATAATGGTTTAAATAAATGTTTAGATGGAAAGTCGTTACATTATGATGAATACCTACGTAAAACCAGTACTACTTACTAATATGTTCTTGCTCTAATACCATACTTTTAACAAACGATGGTAGCCGGTCGGCCATATTGGAGCATACGAAGTTGGCCGATCAGAATGCTCGCACCACGAACCCGACGGATTGCTAAATTTTCCATCTGATCGTTTATTTCAAGTTATAAAGTTTTGTCAATTATTGTAATTTTGAAATAAGATTTAGAATTGTGTCTTGCTATACGTATGTGTTTGAGGATTTGCTTAACCCACCTGATATCGGCGTTGTTAAATTACTTACATCAAAACATGGATTGTACAGATGAAATACCGCTCGCGCCTATATGTATGTATATGTCGTGGTCATATCGTAGAATTGATAATTTCATGAAATGCTCGACCATTTCGTGAAATGGTTGCATTTCGTGAAATGTTCAACTGTCTATTGGCCACATCATGATGTGGTTTGGTCAGATCGATGATTGAAAATCGTTTCTCGATTTGGGCAGCTATACGGGCTGACTACTTCATGATGTGGTCAAGATTATTTTGATAATATCGTAAAATATAGGTCTACCAGGAACTGATGGCAAAAAAAAGTTTAAAAAATAGCAATTTTCATATGGCAAACAAAAAAATGTCATCTGTCAACTGGAATTTCGAGGAAATGTTTTTGGTTTGGCTTCGAATGACACGTCTTGATACTTTGTTTATTGCATTTTTTGTGTGTATTTTATTATGTAAAATTAACTTTGGTTTATTTCAGGGGTTTCTATACTACCATAAGACGAATTGTTCCTCTCAAATAGGGATCGATGAATGGCGAAAATATTTCGAACATGACGTAATAAAAATTGCAAATCAGTTTATAGTACAAGATCGATTATTTGAGATGCAGGAGGAAAGGTTTATCATAAATACTGCGTCTTCCTCGTCTTCCTCTTCCGATGAAGACTTTTTTATGTATGTGCAGTATTTGGAACTATTTTCAAGTTCTGATAGCCTATAAATAATTAATAAACTCATGAACACCACATTCCCCAAAGTAAGATTTTCAAAAATTATCCTTGATCATTGGATAATTTTTTGTATCACACACAGAATCAATCGCTATAAGGAAAAATAAAGTATCAAAACGATTTATTCCCAATTTCCCCAGTATTGCTAGCGTCAATTTCATTTTTCCCTTTTTGCCATCAGATCTTGGTAGACCTATAGTTACATTAAGTGCCGGTAGAGGCGCTGCAAGCGCTTTGTTTATGTGTAAAAGAAGATGGCGGCCGCGGACCATATGTTCTGAGCCGCGGGACGGAATAATACAAATGAATGTTTATGTTGACATGTTTGATTGAAAATTCGGACACGTTCTATTCGGACACAGTGGCTCAATTGACACTTTTTATGTTTTTACTGTAAATTTGGACATCATCGATTTTTGAGTCAAATTAAAAATTTCTTTCGGGTTTATAAAAAAAATAACCACGAAGGCTAAGGCGGGAGCAGAGCTCCCGCATTAGCCTTCTAACCTATATCCATCCGAGTCGATTTCCGCCTCCGATAGGTTTTTTTCATTCTGAAATATTTGCGACAACTTTGTTTTTTCACGATCCGGCCAAACGTGGATGACAAAATCGTGAAACGTAGACGATTTAACGATCTGGCCAAATTGAGTTGGCCACATCATGAAATGCAACCATTTCACGAAATGATCGAGCATTTCATGAAGTGAGCAATTCAACGATATGGCCACGACTTAAATATGTTCAGTTTTCGTGACGATGTTTCCTGGAACACTGGTGTAGTGTCTCTCAATAGAATGTTTCGCAGAGACCGCTTACTCACAGGTAAGTTGCGTGTCTGAATGGACAGAAAGGGCATATAAAAAATCTTTATCTGCGGAATAGTGAAGATCTCAAGAAATCGCATTAAGGTCTGTGAGCTGTGAGAGACGCGGGTAAAGCCACAGCTAGGCTTAACTAGTTTTGTAAAGAACAGTGACTGACGGTTTATTTACCTATCACCTCATAACGATCAATCAATCACAGATTTTTAATTTTTCTAATTTACATTAATAGATAGTTACATTTAAGCCTACAGATGACGTAGGTACACATGACTCAACGTTTACAGTAATTTTTTATACAATGTATTTTATCATTACAAATTGTTCGTTCTCAATTATGTTTAGCATCACTGCGATACCTTTAATGTTCTTATTTTCTACAAGTACCTATTCTTTTGACAGTTATGTCTAAAGTCTTAACAATAACAAAACACACTATCCCCGGGTGACATAGGGTACTTTTGATCCCGGAAATGTGGGGGCAAGGGGGGTAATTGACAAAAAGATTTACGCGCGGGTAAAACCGCGGAGGCGACCGCTAGTAGGTACTAAATAATGTGTCTGAGTAATGTGAGGTGTGTTAATAGCCCTGATTTAGTATAGTTTAATAAAGTTTTCAGAAACGCGAGTGACCCTCCTGCAAATCGCTCAAGTCGTTAGTCGATCTTAAATTTAAATACACACGAAAACATATTTTTATACAAATAAATAATCTAAAATGTACATTATATCTTTCAATTAGCCTGTGTAGCCTCATTGATTAAACGTTACCGTTACAGTACAAAACAATCATAACAACGATCATTTATCTTCCCGCTTTTTCTTTCGGATTCATGGAACCATAAAGACCAAATGGAAACATCACAGTTCTAATTAAGTCGCTAAACGGTGTTAAAACGGAATTCCAAATTCGATCGAGATAAAACGCGACCTTGTTATTTCGGCGAAATTCGCATATTCCTTAATAACATGTGTTTTAATGAGATTTGGCTTGTTCCAACGAAGAGGATTAGTTATTGATACAATCTTCACTGAATATCTTCAGGATTAATTTTAGAAGTCTGTCTCACTGGGATCCCACTCAAATTGTAGACTAAAGAAGGCTTCGAGACCACTCAAGATTCACTAATCATCATCATCATGCATTTAAGAGTTTCGCTCTTGTCTGAAGTACAACCTCTTTTTTTCAATATTTTTTTCAAAATGTACTAACTTCTTTGCCAACAAAGACTAATAATAAACATTCCCGAGAGCGTTCATTTTTGAAGATTTCACGTGGATTCGACAACAGTCACAAATGTTCAAAATAATAACATTAAAAGGTTCCATTCCGTGCGAAGTAACAATTTAAGTGGAGCTACTTTTTATTGCCATTTATAGTTCTTTTCAAATATCACCATTACAAGAAAAAAGTAACAGTTACACGTACCTATACGCTTATTTTTTTTTCGTTGTCATGGCATCCGAGTGAGACCCGCGGGCTTAAGAGCTAATGAGCTGCGCACCTGTATCGGGCGGGCCCCGTTTCTGGTGGCTCTTATCTTGATTGGAGATGTAGAAGACCAGCGCGAGGAACACGATGTACGCGGAGGCGTGAGTGATCAGTTTGTTCAACGGGATCTGCCAGTGCCTAACGAGCTTGTGCCGAGGGAGGACCTGCAAACGTTCTAATTAGACGGACGGTCGTACCTTAAGCCGTAAATTCTGTTAAAGCGCCGTTCATTTCACTACAGTATTATCTGATTACAGCTATGCCTTTGGTGGTCCTGGGTTAGGTACTTGACGTTGGTATTGGTCCTAGTTTTGGTTGTCTGGTCGGGTCACAGTTTTGTATTGTGTTTCATCGAAAATTTGTAGATGGTTTTTATGTTA
This sequence comes from Mecyna flavalis, assembly GCA_949319885.1. Lineage (NCBI taxonomy): Eukaryota > Metazoa > Arthropoda > Insecta > Lepidoptera > Crambidae > Mecyna > Mecyna flavalis. Next base: position 9,411,713 of record OX439427.1, on the reverse strand, counting down.
AGAATTCTTCAAGTGTTGACGATGGTAATGGGGGTTCGTAATTCGGAAAACCTATAATTGACGTGACAGTTTCTTTTACTGTACGTTGAGACTTTGAGAGTGCTTGAATAGGGAGTGCAGCAATATGTCTTGCTCTATTAGTTGACTATGATTATTAACAGAAAGAAATCGTTCCTGCTCCGTAGTACACCTCAGCTCAAAGTATATACTAAATGTGACTATCTGTTAAAGATCATGTGCCTAGGATTTATAAAAAAGACTAAATAACAAACCACACTCATGAGAAGAATGAGAGGTGTTAAGAATATACGGCTTGAGACTATAATTGCTTTTGATATTCTTGATTTTGTGCGCCAACTGTACCAGTCGCCAATCCAATAAGATTCTAAAACCTAGAACAAGTTTAACCACTCAATCCCGAACCGGCACTCGGGTGCCGCGTAACAATAGATTTTCTATTGTGTCTGGTGATCCGGGGCTGGAAGGATTAATAACAAAGGTCCATTACATTTTGTAGAAAAAGGGATGTTTGATTCCTGTGACATAAATGGTCTGGTTCGAGATAGGACTTTTTCAGTATTCGACTGACTAGATTGTAGACATTGGTGATAGGCGATAAGTCACCGAATAAACATAGTCTGATGTTTAGACTATGCTGGCCCTCTTAATGTTAGGGGGAAGTATGTGTCTTTGTCATATAAAGCTATATAAAAAAAAATATAAAAAATTTCTTTAAAGTCACGCGAAGGTATTAAGAATGAATCCAAGTATGGCAATTTTAATGTGAGTGGCATACTTTTATTTTAAGATGGCGACGATGAATGGGTTCAAGTTGATATGTGATCTCATATGATATCAAGACATAGTTTTTAATCAATGTGATAGAAAATCATTTCTGAATATTCATAACTTTCTCTTAACGATGTCTTTTCCAAATGTTTTCTCAGTAATTTGTTTCTACTTCTATCGTATCAGAAGCAATCAATTTATTAATGATCAGCACAATGTTCTTTTGACTTTCCATAGTGGTGGATTCCATGCCTAGAGCTATCTCATCATCACTTAAATGTTGAAAAAACTAAATATTTCATAAAGATAATATATAAACCTGCTGTGTATTTGGGTGCGCGACAAATTCTTTCTGCTTATAATTGACCGCCATTAACAATCGAGGCAACACGAAATGCCTTTGGCCGCGACATCCAGACGGCTGCTTCAATATCAGTTCCACTTCTTCGGAAGTCCGACAACAACCTACAAAATAACATTTTACTTGCAACTAAAAGCAATTAAAAACCCATTAAGTCCACTTGAAGTTTGTTGTTTCTAAACTCACATGTTGTCTTAGGATGCTGAATAGTCTGACAGCGTGATCTACTTACGAAATGTGTAAAGTTGTAATGAAGTGTCACCTACGGGTCAACAGCGAAAGCGCTGACGTCACGCAGTAGACCTATGAGCTGTAAGTAGGCTGCTGCAAACTGCAATAAGCCAGAATGTTCTTTAAATGGTCGGTGCTTAGAAGGTGTAATTATTCTAAGGGTCTGTGATGCGCGGGAGAAGATAAAATGCGCTAGTACCTACACATATCGTTTAATAAATCGTCCAGTCCGTTTTTCGTTTAAAACATGAAGGAAGTTGTAATAATGCTTAATCTTGGAGTTAAAAAGTGGAAGCGCTGATGTCATTCCTGAAATTTGACCAGCTCTGGCATGCTGGTTCCGTTTCGGCAGTTTAATTATGGGAGTGAGTTTACTTGAAATCATTGGTTCGAAGATTAGAGGAGCCATTGAGCGACGCTTTCTGGTAAATTGTTCCTCAATGGAATAGGCTGCAGTAGCTGCTACCTGTCTACCAGCTGAAATAAAACTAAGGCGCATGCTCCTAAATAGGTGGACTGACCTAAAATGGGGTGGGCAACGTGTCTGTATTGTGATTAAAAGTGTATGGTCGAATGAGGTCAATGGCAAAAGCACTTGTTATTATGTGCTAAAAAGTTTACCAGCCAGGACATGGTAAGTAGTGAGCTCAACTTGATCCTACAACCTACCTACTAACACAATATCATGTGTCACCTTACCTATGAGGTCAACAGCGAAGGCGCTGACGTCACTCCTGAGCTGCAGATAGGCCGCAGCAAGCTGGCGGTGCGCAGACGCATTCTCGGCTAGCTCAACTGTCAGGCGTAGAGCGGTCAGTATCGGGTCCCCGGATACTTGCACGATGTACGCGGGAGATGATATGGCCCGGTATACTGACAGTCGGGACATGCTTGCGAAAAGTGGGTCCTCATTCATTAGCGAATTCCTTGAAATTGTGTTATTGTTATAATTTTTTAAAGCACACTCTTTGTAAAGGTATGATTGATCTTGATGATGAAAAATAGCAGGCGGAATTTGGAAGTTCAAAGACATGTATAGGCGAGTAGCTTGTATGTTTTTAAAAATGTTATTCACGTGTACAAAAGCGAAGCAAAAACTCAAAATAAGTCGACAAAATTATTGCCGAGTTTATCTGTACTTAGTACAGAAAATAGAAATACGATGGAATTATGTACTAATCCTCGTAGTTCAAGTCATCGTATTTCGCAGTTAATTTAATAAGTTTTAAATCTGCACTTAACTGGTACGACCTAACAGAAGGAAAAGGAATTATTTTCAATGTTAACGACCGACGTAACCGTTTCAAATATTGTGTCAGTTTCTGTAGGTACTCAATAGTAATCAATCAATTTTGAGGTAATTTACCCGCTATTAATTTAAGACACTTCTATGTAATCAATCAAATGAGTATAATTATTTTTTGTTAGTGTTATGTAAATTGTCAGGATCAATCTTTCTCGACCCTTTTGATCCTGACAGATTGTTGTTAAAACAATTATTCCTCACCAACGTGTCAGTTATAAATATTTTGCTCGGTCGTGAACTTACTTGCAACTCACGCAGAGACAATTGGGTGGGTGGGGCCGTGCTATGGTGTGCCCGCGTGAGAGCAGCAAAGCCACAATTTCGAAGTGACCTAATTGAGCTGCCAACAATAGAGGAGTTACATGCTCCGGGAATTCCGTAGAATGACTCGCTCCGGCAAATTCCAAACCAGGCGAGAGTTTCTTTTGGGCATCCAACAACAACACTGTCGAAAATTAAGAACGTTAATGCACAAATATGCGAAGTGAAAACCGGACCACAATGTCACTCGTACCCAAAATACTGATGTCATTATCTCGAACAGCGTGCAGGACCGTGTCGCCGACGTCTATGTTGGGTTGGTTTAACAGTGTTTCCACTATCTCAATGGACCGATTTCGTACTGCTATGTGAAGAGCAGATATGCCCTGTATACATAATCAAATAAAGTGTTACCAAATATAGATATCACCGAAGCAATTGGGATACATACTTGTACTGTATTGAGAGAAAGTCAACAAATACGGTTGACCTGAAAGTTTATGCAATTGATGTTTAATTTCGAATGATCTTGAAGAAAACTTTTTAGGCCGTTCACGTTGTTATCGGCAACTAATTGAAAGAATTTAATCTCGCTTGACTGCAATTTCGGTAAGTGTATTTTGTTGTGGTCTTCGGAGAATTCTTCATTGGGCTGGAATTAAAACATGGATACTTGTACAGTTATCATTTATGTGGATATTCGGTTAGTTTGATTACAACGAAAATGATAAGCCAAGAGTACCGAGTCTATAAGTCGATATTCCATTTTCTTATATTTGCCATATTTATTTTTGACGTCGATTTTGCGTTTGTCGGGTGTTTTGGACGGGGATAGAGTTTCTTTAGTGTTATTTTGGTAGTAGACCTGAAAAGATATAAATCTTCAAAGTACTAGAACTAATAGTTTACTGTTCCTATCAAATAATCCTAATTTGTTGTAACTTCTGTGATTATTCTCTTATATTCATCATCATTATAGATCCCTTTAACTAATATGCTTGTCCATCACTCGGGTGGTTCATCGTTACGTTGTTAGATAGACATGTCCTATGATACTGTAATATCTCATAGCCTTATAAAGGAAACTCGCAGATTTAAGTATACGACACACTCATTGATAGTGTATTTAAAAAGAGGTAGATATGCCATCCTTTGACGCACGACGATTAGAATTTGATCCGTCGAGATATACTAAATCTATGTGCTTCACCAACCGTTGACATTATGCGTCTAAAAAGAATTGTGTCAATTAACACAATATAAGCGGATCATTTTTCGAGCGCTAGTGCCGTATCTACCTCTTTTTTAAATACACTATCAATGGACACACTCATAAATCTATGGTATTTCCTACTTACCGTTTGTTTCGCATTGCGTAGCCTTTTATCTTTCTCATTCGGTAGGCTCGGCAAGCTTATGTTCTGTATGGAGTCCGTGCGGGTGGACTTGGGTGATCTCAGATCTTTGTCACGAGGCAACATTTGCGAAGGAGGCGAGGCAATGGGCTTGCCCACGTAATTATATCGAGACTGACAACGGGACTATTGTTTACATAAAAGGTAGAGAAATAAGGTGATTTGGTTATTCTTTTTATGTTTCGTGCGAAATCTTAAATTTAAATGCGCGTCGATAATTACAGCTTAGCTTTGCTATCCTCCTGGGTAAAAATTGATAGATTGTTTCGAGTTTAATTCTTCTCTTATATAGCCTCTTCAAAGTTCAAGCAACATTAATAAAGTCTGTCAGATTGACTGTAACGTCAAAGAAATCACGTCAGAAGATTTTCATAAAGGTCACAATCAACCATAGATAATATTAATTCCATGCAATCAACCAACATTATAATATCTTTTGTCACAATAGGATTTTAGAAACATAGCATGTAGGTAATATGCCTCCAACCTACAAGTTATATTGGTTTCACGAGTAGGTGAAACGTGGGTCTTGAAAATTAATAACAACAAAAATTATGGCAAAGAAAATTAAAAGCATTTTTAAAGTAATAAAAGCAAAAGAAGTTAGATAAAATCAAGCCTTAGCCTTAGGTTTTATAATTTTTATTTTCTAAAATTATTGGCTATGGGTTGCTCAGCTCACAGCTACAACTACTGCATCTACCAAGCTTGTTGAAATGTCGGATAATCTCTTCTAATTTCTGGTGCTGAATTGTTTTAGCTGTCGTTGTACATAGTGTATAGAAGCGCGAAGTAGGAGTAAGATCTTGTCAGGATCTAAAACAGAATTTTTAATTAGGTTTAAATCTATATACGAGTATTGAAAAGAAAGTCATGTTAGTTACATTATTTATAACTCAAGAACGGATGAACCGATTTGGCTAAAAATTAGTGGAGAGGTAGCTTCCAACCAGGAGACGGACATAGGATACTTTGATGGTAGAAGGGGGGGATATGATGGGGGATATTATCTATAAATAGTATAAATTAATTATCTTCAGCGTCTGAATGTTCAAAGGTTCTTTTTTCGTTACATGTATGTACTGACAGCTACAACACCGAGTCGGTGTATAAACTCATAATGTAAAATAATAGTGTACTTAAGGTTTCCTATAACAGTTATGACTAGAGACTGTAACTTTTGTTCGAAGACTTCAAAATTAACATTTTCCAATCCTTGTATTACAAACAAATTGCTAGACCCCAAATCCAACCTCGAGAACGCAGGCACAAAAGTATCTAACAATGACTTGATTTCAGTTATGGTGATCATTACTGATGTTCTAGAAATCAATTTTGACCCAGATCCATACAAAATTCCGATAGAACACAAAAGTTGATCAAATAATTATTTCGAGTTCTAGATTAAAATAGTAGAGCCGAATTAACATTAATTAATCATTGGGTCCCACTTTTTTGCGCTTGATTTTCAATTTAACATTGAAAAGCTTTTTATTTGTTAGTGATCAGCAAATATTAAATACTAGTTTGAATCTTACCGACGAGTATGTCACGAGCGATATGTCTGTGAAACCCATTGCAGTAAATGCTATTGGTTTTTGAGCCCTGTGAACGAATAACATGTAGGTATAGTCACGTGCATGGAAATGAATACAAGCTAATTATAAAATGGACCTGATAAAAATACCATAAGATAATACGTGTACACATTTCATTGCGCGTGACTGTACATAATACGAGTTAGTAGGCAATGTATTCTCTAGATGCTAATAAGGCTTTATTACAAGCATTTGATTGTTTTTATAGGTTCTTAAACCCCAGCACATTATTTGATATTGCTTAATCTAGCAACGAATGCACTTTATTTTTTTTGAGAAAACCCAACTCTACCTCTTTTTCTGTTCAAACTATTTTTCATACTTTCCTCTATCCTAAGGTTGACTGGTAGAGATGGCTATTAACTCTTAAACACCCGACCGAAAGCCGGGTGTCGCGTAAACAATAGATTTTCTATTGTGTCTGGTTTTCCGGGGCTTGATGGACAGCGATAAGTCCGCCTGTATTGTGCAGCTTTATTATATTACATGTTTTTCCTGTTTTGTGCAATAAATAGTATCTATCTATCAACTTTAGAATGTTTGACTAGGGCTTTAATTTTCTAAACTCAAGCTAATTAGATAAATAGGAAAGTTAGTCAGTGGATGATCTTCATCCGAGTTAAATCAACACCGAGGACCATGGTCAAAAAAAAAATGTGTAGTATGTTTGATGATCACGTTAGAGGTCCCCACATACAAATGAATGTGGTATTATTATTTATTGCAATAATTTATTATATATAAAAGTAGCTAAATATCCAGTTTGATTTTAAACCTGAAGAAATAATAGCAATAAAATGTTATAATTTGTTGTTATACTCGTAGCTGAAGCATTCCATACTATACATTATTAAGGGCCTAATATATTACGTTCTTAAATATACTGCCTCGTAACAACCAAATTGACAGCAGGAAACACTGTCCTGTTAACATTCTCTGATCACGAAACTTAATGAGTATTGTATACTTATTCATACAGATATTATTTTTATTACATATTTATTCTTATATGTATCACAAATGATATTATTGCGTATTTATACGTAGACAAGTATTTTTATGTAGAATCACCTATTTTAATAACATTAGCTCATACGCTGAGATTACCCGAATCCACAGATAACACAATACTCGAATCCAACAGACAGAAAAATGTTTAAATAATAGGTTTTTAAGTGATGCATCCTGAGAATAATAACGCTACGTCTAATAAGTATACAACTGATAAGACATTATTACAGATGTTTCGTTTTCCTTATCTTTTTTAATCACGGAGAACATTTATGAATTATCCTTAGAGCAATTATTTAAAAATCTAATTATGAATTAAGTAATGATATCTACGAGCTACTTTACAGTGGTCAAGGTATGAGTGAGATAGTTCAGTTGATACGAGTGTTATATTTTTTTTCATTCATTACGTCTCGCCTCCATTGATTTTCTTTTTCCATAACCACTTTCATGTTGTCAATTCTAATTAAAACGTTAATGGTGGTAATTGTCGCTGACATCAGTATGCGAAAGAAGCCGCGGGAAAAATGTTAGTAATTGGTCGAGGGGGTGCTAGTGTTGCGACACATTGGAATTTGAAAATTACTATAGTAATTAGTTCTGTTTGTCGAGTTTTTATTTTAGTTTCTAAACCTGTTTACATAATATTCTATATGATTTTTTTAAATCAACATTAGGAGTATTATTAGTCGGGTTCGATTTTTTGGGTGTTGGAAGCACTATTTATATTAGAAATATTATTCTAATAATAACAATTGATAATAAAACCAAAATTAGAAAATAAATTCGCATTTCACAGCACATTAGCATCATCAATGGAAAAAAAATAGAACTCCTAAGAAGAATAAAAAATTATTACTTTTTCTCTCACATAAAATCTTCACATTTAGCAATTTTGAATCTATTTGCAAGTTATGGTTTAAAACTGCTATGCTTGAGAAATTTGAAATGCTATATACATAGAATAACTACTCGACTAGTCTTCCCAGCACTACAGCGATAGATGCCTTACAAATGCGTGTGCCTATATTTAGTAGGGGCTGTGGTACCTCTGGATAAGGAAAAGCAGGGCGCTCCGGCAGCGGGCGCTAGTACGGTACCAGCCGCTGTTGTACGCCGCTGCAGCTACGTCCGCGTTCTGGCAAACGATTATGTTTATAATTATATTAAGATGACATATGTTTATATAGGTTCTCTGCGATAACAGTAAGGGGCCAGTTTCATCGCTCTCAGATAACAATGAGGCTGTAATGTTTTGAGTCACGGACGCTGTGGTTTCGCGGCGTGTTCACCACGGGAAAGCTGCGTGTCCGCTTTGCGTTGAAACCGCTTGCAATGCGCCAGTGTGGCAGGACCCTTAGATATCTGAGGGATAGGTTGTTCGTTATTTAACTGTAAAGTTGACTCAGACAAGGATGCTGTCTCTGTTGTCATTTTTTAAGAAAAGAAGAAAGCATTTTCTGTCAGATAAATTATCATGAACTTATCCGAAAGCGGTGATATTGTATCGTACTATAATCCTAATTCAGTTCTCCGGGATCAGTGTGATCAGTTTGATCCCCAAGTAAAATATTATTTAACTATTTCTAAAGAACCTTAATGGTTTCTTTTGTCATACATTACATATCTATTGGTCATGCCTTTGTTACCAATTGAGAATTGGTTTATATTCCGTTACGAATAAATTCATGCGTTAGACGTCTCGAAACATTTTCAGAGGATGCTTGTGGATTGAAATACCTATTGAACAATGTCGAAAAAACGTTGGGCGGAAGCCATAGCTTTGCCCTTAAGTGAAAATAAGTTCACCATACACCGTAAAAGTAAGCCACTCAATCTGTTGCGATTTTGCCAATCATAAGTCACTGATTCGAAATGATCACGACCAATTATTCAATTAAGAAAACAGTTACTTACCGCATGGAGGATTTGGTCAGCGTACCAGCATAACATTCCTATTTGAATAAGCGCTGACCCTAAAAATAATTTATTGCTGATTGCCAAAAACGGTTCCAGTAACTGAAACAAAAAATTGTTATGTGTGAATTTTATGGTTTGGGTACTATCTATCAACCTCTTAAAATTTCTAGAAGTCTATTTTTTTACTACGTATGCAAAGTACAAACGGGAAAAATGGGAAAAGGAATACCAAGACGGGCATACGTGAAGCAGTTAAAAGAAAAAATCTATGTAACGTATAAGAAGCTTAAGGCGCTCGCAGAGGCCAGAGAGAAGTGGAAGTTGCTCCGTCGACACGTAGTCGTACAAAGTACTTGTCAGTAAATTAATAAATGATATATCCTAAGAAACTTACCACAATAACAAATACGACGCAGCAGATGTTAACAGAGCTAAGAACTATGTTGACGAGGTTTGAGAGCGAGAACGCCACTTCCAAATCGCTGCAGTACCTGCAAAGTAAACCGATATTTTTCTTCCTAGGGTAAATTATTTACGAGCACGAGTAAACACGAAAACATGCATTTATCGTTTTTTTTTTCAAAATTAGTAGTTTAAATATACTAACTAGCTTCAATACTTCTTCTTTTTAAAACTCAAATACGAAAGTAAAACAAACATGTACACAAAAAAGCAACTCAAATGTTTTCACGTTTCGTTTTCGGTTGGTACTTTCACGGCACTATAATATTAAGCTACTATAATATTGGTTATTTGTTTAGGTGTTTAATAACATTATTTTCTTACCAACTGTGCAGTTATAGTTAACAAGATTGACCACTATAAAACATTGCATGTGCTACCTAACCTAACACGCAATGAATCCGTTACGTCGCCGTCGCCTCATAAATGAAGACATACTTATGTTGTGTAAAATATTATAATATGTTTCGTATGTATTTATAGAAATATCGGACAGCTTCACATAGTATGAGCATTTAATTTGAATCAAATGGCCATCACATGAATGTTTGCTCTGGGTGTGATCCACGCCCCATGGCACATAGGGCAGGGTCACAATCAATGTGCCATTGAGCAAGTCAAATGCGTCAAGGAAATATCTTCTAGAGAAGATATGACACTTAAATTGTTAGAAAACAACACTTATTTTTGGTAAAACGTTAAGTGTCCATTGTTGGTAGCCTAATTTGCGTCTCGTATCCTATTCCGACGGGGAAACGGAGTAGGTGGGACAAGCTCATGCGATTCGTTTCCCCACTCACCGCAGTGTGTGTAGCGTACATAATGATGGCAACTTGGCGGTTGTAGTTGAGATTTCAGAGAAAAGGATGTTTGGAAGGGTTTCCAAACATTCTTATCTCGTATCTACGAGTTCATGCCTGATAAGACGCTGGTGCAGCTTAATGTTGGTCAATATCTCCTTGTAGTCTTCTTCCTCAGTCTGCTCGGCCGTGGCCAGCGTCTCGAGGCGACGCTTCAACAGCTGTAGGAGCAGTGATATGTGGCTCGCCATCCCGGAGAAAAGCAGGTCAGTTCCCACCATGATCCAAACGCAGGTTTGACCTAAATCCATAAAAACAATAAAATGCGAAAGTATGCTACTCTGCCTGTGTGTCTGTCTACGACGCATAAATCGCTAAAAGGATTTTGATTTACTAAACTTTGGAAAAGGACATATTATTAAAGTAAATACGACTATTTGTGAGCTTGGTGAAATTCTTTGGATATCTCAAATTTATTTGAGTTCTGATATTTTTATTACATGATACTAATAGACTAACGTTTTTGCTTGGGGAAACCACAGCAGGCGATTTATCAATACTTAATTTGTAGGTTCGATCTAAGGCAAAAGCTCAGTAGGAGACGCGCATGACTAAAAACTTGAACGCATAAAAAAGTGAAGGTATCGTTTTGTCAAATTCTTTTCCAACTTATTGCTGAGAATCTTCAGAGACCTACTCGTATTGAGATGACAGAAATGTTTCTTTTTCACTATTTTCACTTTCTCTACGCCATGTTTTTACTTGCAAAAACTTAGTCTATAACTTGTTTGTCTACGTTTCAATGAACTGAATTCGCGGACGTGCGGAAATACACTTAATTCGTTCTGCCGTTTGTATAAACTTTGGCCTTCGCAAGTTTAATTACTTTTCTCTCTCATAGGTTCTTTATAGTTTATTTTAATGGTTACTGCGTTGATGACTCTTTTAGAAAACGTCTGTAAATATTTTCATCAATTTAATCGTGAGTATATGCATATAAATTTCTGAACGTATCATTAAAAGCAGGAACATGTATATTAAAATCAATAAATATTTTAATTTTATACACATTTTAAGGATCGATGAAGAAAGTAGAATGAAGTGTTAATTCTGAAATGATCAAGTATCTAATAATCCAATCACGTTTTTGTTGGAAGCTGCAAGCATATAATCAAAATGGTAAAGTGGACTAATTGCTACTTATCACGTTCGCACAAATCAACGGTTACTCCTGTTCATGATGATGATGGTTTTTGTCTGTTAATTATATACAATTTACTTTCACTATTTCTGTGCCAATAAAACAAATATTTGGATCTTAAATTGATGTTCACTTCATATAAAATTATAATTATGGAGGTCTCGTAAAAGTCTTCACGGAACCATTTGATTTGTTATCCATCATATACGAAGATGAATATTATGAAATATTATGGTGCTCTTTTATGTGCCGATAAAGACAAATGATGTAAAGCATTTGAGTAGAACTTAGGAGAAGAGGGCTACCTATTTGGGGGGTCTGTGAGTCTTATGTGGAATACTCGTTCCATATGAGAGGGTTACCAAAAAGTGAACCGCCTCCGTGGAACCAATACAACAGTTATGTGGGAGGCATTGGTAATAAGGGAAAGGCAAAATCTCAGGCAATGTTAACCCCATTGCGAACAGCGTGCAAATGTATGGTTTTGGACTTAAAAAATATCTTACCGGCAAATATTTCAAAGATATATACGAAGACATGGGCAAGCGGCTTTTGCTTGTCGAAAGGGTACCAGGAGACCCAAACATAGCCCACTGTAACGTCCTGTCCTTGGAACGTACGGTAGAAGTAAATAATGATAGGTGTCAGGTTGTAGAACCATACTCCCAGTACGTTTACTGCGAAGTACCCTGCGATTGTAAACAAACTTATTTACTTAAATATATAAACAAATGGATTTGAAACTTCTTCCTTAGTTCAGAAGTCGATTCAGAATAAACCAAATTGACCCAAAACCCGTAACTGAACTCTATAACTAAAGACAAAACTAACAAATTATTATTCATCATCATCAGCCTATATACGTTCCCACTGCTGGGACACAGGCCTTATCTCAATTGTGAGATAGTGTGGGCCATACTCCACCACGCTGTTTAAATTATTATTATTGTATCTCTCCTACGGGATATCACGGCACATAGGCCGGTCCTTTTGGAAGCGTACGTGGGGATACAGATCCAACACGCATAGGCCCCTTATTATTATTATTATTATTATTAAACAAAATTGAAAAGGAAAAGTTAAAAACAATTTTAAAGTTGAAAAAGAGTAATGATTCCTAAGTCTTAATTACTTACATCTATGAGCGATGCGGAGAGCGGTTAGGCTATTATTTTTAATGACGGTAGCATCCTCATCCATTGGTGGCATAGGCCAGATTCCAGCCAGCTCGTGAATCAGTTGTTTGAACACATCCTTCTTATACCATAGCGAGAACACTTTGGCAATACCTATCAAAACATAAAATGCAATCATCGCTACGTCTACTGAAACGGCTACGATATTAATAAACTTTTTTGATTTAATTTGGTCACTGTAAGATTGGGCCCACATGGGGCACTTCACAAGACGTATCACCACTGAATGCGCCATCTCTGGCATTGCGCAACTAATTATAGCAGGAATTTCTGGAATGCATTCTGAATCACCATCGAGATCAACCCGTCTATTCCCAGTCATCACCACTGGCTTTGTCACCACTGGGGATGAATGGAAAAATAATCCCGATTGTTGCCACTTGGTCGATCGATAAGTAGTTGCGTCGTATGTATACTTACTAAGTGCACCATAACCGAAAGTGTGGAATAGCGGCACGACGTCTTCCACCTTCGGTGAATTGGACAAGGTCAAGCCGATGTAAGCGATCTCGCTGAACACGTGGTAGCAGATACTGACCACAGACAGCACAAACATGCACTTCTGCAAGAAGTATGACGTCGCATTCTTCGGCTCTTCGAACGACAATCCGATGCGGTTCATACAAAAAGTGTTCAGTGTTAAAGACTCTGCTATTTCTCGCTTCGCTTCGGATAGCGTTAATTCAGACATTCTGAGGGATTTTTACAGCAAAAGTATAACTGAAGCAAGAAGCTCGGGACGAGGACGGCTTTGTTGCTTATATAAAATTGGAATCTATACGATTACTTATTATAAACCGTCTGTCTGTTTGTTATTTGATTACCAACTAATTGAAATCGATGTGATTTCTATCGTATAAGTAAACATAATAAGCCTACATTGCCACTAGTATTGTAATCAGTGTTGCAAACGGAGTGAGTTTTTTGCAGCTTTGTAGCTCAGCCAGTGTTTTGTTGCTAACAAAATTAGAAGTGATTGTTTTCTACTTTTTGAAAGAGTATATGCTATCTCAAGATAGCGTGCGTTAAACGAGTTGTGAGGTGTAAACGCCTATTAACCTTAGGAATAAAAACGCTTCAATGACACATCGACATTAGTAGGTCAGTGCTTGAAATCATAAGTGCCTTACAGTGTTACTATGGCAGATTCAATGATACTTCCTGATGAATGAAGTACCACGCTATGGAAAAGCCGTACTGGCCGCTTATCATCTGGTGGGCTGTATGCTAGTGTATTAGAAACCAAAGTTGTATAAAAAGGTATGAAACCCAAGTCAGCTAGTAAATCAGTTTTTGATTTTATTTGTGTTAAGGTTAAATATTGGATGGTGTAAAACATAAACAGGTAGGGTGTAGCGATGAGTAAAGTCGTAAGATTAAGTTATACTTATTATGGATATAAATATTTGATCTCTTCAACGGTGTTAACATGGGCGGTTCAGAATACTTGGAAACTTTGGAGTTTAAAACTTGCGAACGACTGACGAGGTTTGATATGATAAATATATGTTCGCAACTCCAACAACTACATAGCAAGTAAATATTAATATGTTTTACTAGTTATCCTCCCCACCTTTTCCTAGCTTGTTAAAATATATAATTAACTATTAAACAAACTTTAGTTTCATAAATTGGGTTACAGGAATGACATTAAGTACCTACATCGTGTAAAAACGACTTTATGTTTTGGTTAATATTTTTGTTGTGTTTGTGATTTTGGCGTGTGTGTAACAAGAATTATGTGTATTTAGAAATCTGTCGGAAAAACGTCTTATATAAATACAAGGTAGTATAAATATCTTATTAAACATTTCATAATTCTGTTACTAATTAGTTCTCGCAGTCGTGATTAAATTGATCCGTTATATTCAAATAGCATATTTCCTGTAGAACCACATGCGAAAGTATCATAAGAGGTCTAAGCAAACAATGCTTGATGATTAAAAACAAAAAACGTTGCATTAACGCGTCCAATTAATACGCTAACCATTAAACGGTACTGTAATGATGTAAGTCCCATAGGTTTACAGCGTGTCGTGATCGGATTCACTACGTAATATCAATTCTTGCGGTATTTGCAACACGCAAGGCTGGGACCGGATCGCATTAGAATAGTGCAATAGATAATGTATTTGCAATTAATGCAACGGGAACCAGGGATAACGAACAAAGTAACCGCTGAGGGCGGCTCTGGGAGCCCGGCGCACAGCGGTTGCCTAATGGATGCGTATCATTTTGCATACAACACACGCGGGATAGGATATTCGCTCGATATGGATGTAGATATCGGGCTTGGACAAGCTGTTTGCAAGACAACACGTCAGCGAAGATTCCGTAAATCGTGACACAAACAAATTACCGTTTCCTTAACATGCAGTTAAATCTCGAAACCATACTGAACCCGCTACCTCTAGCTGTTTATTGGGATAAAAGATTAAGGAAAAGCACCATAAAGTTATCTCTATTTATCTATACTAATATACTAAAAGGAAAGATTTGTTTGTTTGTTTATATTGAATAGGCTCCAAAACTACTGAACCGAAATGAAAAATTCTTTCTCTGTCGAAAAACTACACTATCCCCGGGTGACATAGGGTAGGTACTTTTTATCCCGGAAATGTGGGGGGAAAGGAGGGGGGGTTATTTGAAAAAAGAAATTACGCGCGGGTGAAACTGCGGAGGCGGCATGATCCCAATGACGGTTTACTGACCTATGTTATCAAAACGACCTATCAAAAGAAAATTCAATTGTATGAATTTCAAGAGGATGGCTGCCAAATCGGCAAATAGTTGTATCATGTCTGCTGATTTTACCTTCACATGAACATTAAAGATTTTGTCAGAGCATAAAGACGTAACGAAAGGTTTCCGACTCGGAGACAGTTCAAGGCAGCGATCCAAGGAAAATGAGTAGTAGCGGTAATTCATTGCAGAGATGCGCACGGTAATGAGTTCCGCGTGAATTTTACCTACACATCGTGCTTTATTGATAAAGATTGTGGTACTTAAGCGTTAGTTAAACTGAGGATTTGTCATTGTTTTTCTAATGTCTGAGTTAATTTCAATACGATTTGGTAATTTCTTTAATGAATTGCAGTGGGCGCTGGGTATTACTCCCGATCCAAGAAAAATGAGTAGTAGCGGTAATTCATTGCAGAGATGTGCATGGTAATGAGTTCCGCGTGAATTTTACGTACACGTCGTACTATATTGATAAATACTGAGGTACGCGTTAGTTAAACGGAGGCTTTGACTTTGTTTTTTAAATGTTTGAGTACATTTCCACTACAGTTTGGGAATTTCTTCAATGAAGTGCTATGTCGTGTGTCGAAACTACCGACCGTCCGTGCGGTCGAATTTTAAGATTGGGTTTATCTGTTCAGTACATACACAGCCAAAGTCCGAAGTCAAGAAGTTGACGGGATAAATCACCCCTCGGAAATCATGAGAAAGCGTATTCCTAAGTGCTTAGTCTTATGGCTTGACAACATACAACTAAACACTTGAGAATACGCTGCTTCTAGGAAGTTTTCTAGCTAGGGTCCAGAAATATTTAATACCAGTCCGGTGAGTATTATTCGTTGCCGAGGATAATAAAGGGCATTGGTCTTTTTCTACTTAAAGATGAGAGGAAAAAAGAAGACTTCAGGGGATCAAAAGGAAGTGTATCCATCCATCTTCTCGCGTATTGCAACCTATTGTTACAGTTTCTATTTTGAGATTTTTACTCGATTCTTCCTGGAAAGAGACCCAGTACCTACCCCAATAGAGAACCAAATCCGAACACAATCGAAAGTGAGAGGCTAAAAACTAGTAAAAGAACCGAAACCAAGTGCTCAAAACTAATCAACGTTTTTTCATCGTGTTTATGTTTGCCCGGAGTTTCCGTTTAACAAGATCTGGTTTTAAAAAATTCCAGCTTATCAGAAATCTGAACAGGTAGTTTAAAAAAGACATACCACATTAATCCAACATAAAATGAAAGCATGTAAATCATAAATAAGATTTCAAGGATTACAAATTGATACTAAAAACCCGCTTTTGCTTCTCTGTCGACAAATAAATCAATATTGGGTAGCAAAAAACAACAAATGACGCTGTAGATCATTCACTATCGGATCCTCTGCTGGTTTGATCACCGTCGACAGGTTGTGATTAGCCCGCACAAGTTGCCTTGACCTTAATCCTAAGTGTGTCTAACTGCATTCTATTTGGGACAAATGTGATCGTAGCGCACGCACGTGAAACATTGGTTTGCACTTGTTTGACACATCGCCGATTACAATGTTAATGGACTTTTGGCACATCATTAAAAATAAACGAAAGTGGAAGGTTAGCGCGTAGACTGAGTTCTGCTGTCACTTTGTATATATCAACAAAATATAGATGCAGGGTTTAGGTGTCTTTTACGTATTGTTTTTTATCATAAATAAAGATTTATCTACCTATAGATAAAGTTGTAATGACCGCCACATTCCTGCACTAACAGGGTTTACTTAGAGTTTCTAAGAGTTACCTTGACTCAAGAGCGATAAAAACTATTTTTCTTTCAGAACAATTTCCTTTAAGCAATTTTGAAATAAAATTACTTACGAGAATCTCAACAAACAAAACTAATTAAAACGCTGTTTCCTGGATAGCAGTTTAATGCCGTAGTGGATATTGTTAAATAATACACGTGACATAAAACATAGATATAATCATAAAACAATTCAATATGTATATTCTAATCCGTTGACTATTACTTTAAAAATGTAAATGATGAGATGAGATATGGTCTTTCCTCAAAAAAGTTACACGGTATCTTGTCTAAGAAAAGCTTTACTATTTTCAGAACAGTGACACACGCCTGCGGCAAAACTTAATAAATAGTTAACCTCTGACACCGGACAAATGTTTTGTTGTATTTGGGTTGTTACCGCCACTCGAATGGACTGGCGCATAGTAAACATGTAAAGTTATGTATTGAAGCCACGAGTATTTCTTTTCGATTTCAAACGTGCGGCGACGCAATCGTCATTTTTCACTAGGGAATGGTACATTTCTTGCGACGATTCTTTTTGTATAATTGACTTTTTTCAGTTATGGGCGGGCATCGACACGAATTAAAGTGATTTAAGATTTTCCCGCTAGAGATCGCGGTGTTTCGGCAAATTTAGCACGCGGCCGCGGTCCGTGTCCGTGGCGCGCTTTACAGTTCGCCACCGTTACGCGGCGATTAGGCGGCGCGCGCGCAGCCAGCGCTTCCCTACGCCCACCCAGCCTGCGCAAATACTGCACTCACCTCATTACATGCCATGTCGTTAGCCTAAATTCACTATCTCGTAGGAACACTATCTTAGCTTCGTATCTAGTGGTACAACAGCATTAAGTATCAGATAACATAGGTATCGTTGATCTGATTTGTAAGCAAGGCTCGAAACTTGTTGATTTTAATTTGTCAATATTAATCATGTCTGAAATGTATCCGGGCGAACTTTCTTATATGTTGAAGTATTTCTTTTGGTAATAAATACTTAGGTAATATTACTATTTTGTGAAAAAAATACTTAGATTTTTTAGACCTCTTCTTGGATTAACGTTAAACATCTTGTTGCGACGCCATCAAATTAATATTTATTATTAAAATTAATTTTATTAACTTACCTACTTAAGAAAAGAGAACGAAGGGACTATTCATTTTTTATCAGACTGTACAAGGAATATAATGTAAGTCAAGCTCTTGGCATATTTATTTCTTGTATGAATTTGAAAAGTAAGACGAGTTGATTAAAATCTACTTATTGTGATTCTGAAAATACCCCAGGTCAGGAAAGTCGAACGAGATTGTCTGATTCCACACGCTTTTTTACTGTCAATCAATGCGTGTATTTGGGTCTGTCGATATAAATATATGCATTTTCAATAGCTTTTACAAAACTCACTGTCACTTTCTCCTCTGTAAACTTAGTTAAATTTACAGTCTTTTTGTTGCAGATACTATCTTGTGGACATTTCTGATTGGTTTATTTCTTACAGACTTTTGAATAGGTATTCCTTTTTCCCTTTTTTGTGATTAACTACTAAGTCTCTTAGTCAGGATTCTACCATGTTTTTTCGAAATACCATGTTGCCATAATATTCAAGGTAAATCGGCGTTTTTTCAGCTACCCATTTTGACACAGGCTAAAGCGAATTTTTCAGTTTTGGTTAAGATATAAATGAAGTCTGGCTTTCAATAATTTGATCCGTAATACCTTATATTACTCTTTACTTGTTTCATCAAGCATGCTGATACCGGGATTCCTAATATCCACGGTCCTGACCTTCCCTCAGAACGAGGCTAAGGTGCCTGACACAGTCCCTGTGATAAAAAAGTGGCACAAATCAACAATTAATATTAATCACGGACACCGGCTTCGTGTGGATCAATGTTTTGTATCTGTTGTAATTGTTTCTGCGTTATTACAAAGCGCTGACGCACTCTGTGCGGTACTAATGTAAAATTAATAATGGTCGATCTCTCCGAAGTAAAAGTGCTACGTATTATCAATGTTTTGACGAGCGACCCAGATCCATTGACTGCGATGGCCGGCGTACGAGCAAAAACATCGACCAACTTTAAATAAGAGGTGCGAAAATCGAAGTGAAATAGATAGCTGTGCGCTTGCTTTTTTATAAGGAATTTTAATTTATGTGACGGTTATTGACTTTATATAAAAGCGAACTTTCCATACAAGTAAATCTAAATATATAAAAATAAAATCTGTCCGACTTTAAGATACATTTTATACATTGTAAGAGCTCCTAACTGTTGAAACCTTAAAAGTTTTTTCTAGATTCACAATATTGAAAGAGAAAATTGCATCAGTAAGTTGCATGAAATTAATATTTACCTAATAGATTTTTGGAAATCCCTTTATGCTATCTTTTCTTAAACGCATCTGAGACTCAAGTCGCTGGTGCCCAAGGACGGTAGTGATCACTGGCCGTCTGGTGTCACATTTGCACGTTTGGGTAGCAAATGTGCAAGTGTGACACCTAAAAAGCAAGTTTCAAGCGCAAGTGAGACAGTGATTAGAAGGGGCTGGTGGGCGCCAACTGCGCCAAGCAGGCAACCTATTGTAAAATTTAAAGTCAATTCTTTTTTACAGAAAACTTACAACGTCAAATTCAAATACGAGTTTTTGAGAACTAAGAACAGAGGAGAATAGTATTGATATTATTTTCAATTGAGGGTATTTATCCAAATCGCAGTGCTTAAACCAAATAAACCACTCAAATATTATAATTAAAATCCTTTTACAAGTACCTTTATCATGAAAATAGATCGTAGTAATTACATAGCTATTTTATTTGCTTAAATACGATGAACTGCTTTATTATGTTCTATAATTGAAGTTCTATTCTGGACAAGTAGTTCAGGGCGAGATTAAGAATAGAAATAAACGTTACGTTTGCGAAAATAGTTAAGAATACGACGATGAAATTACTAGGTACAATTAACAAATAAACATCTGTAAATGACTTTGAAATAATTGGTTACTGATTGTTGGTACTATCATAGGGCTGTCACAGTTTAGTACAAAAAGTTGCGATTACAAAACATTTTTAATGAATTTTATCTATTTTAAATTCATTTCGAATGTGTCATCCCTTCATTAATATGTAAAGTGCGCTTTGACAAAAAGGTAACAAAAGGACGATTGATTATTTAATAATATTCATAACGTTGAATAACATTTATAAGTAACAGTAAAAGTAACAGAAAAAATGTAAGTATTTTTAACGTTATTAGAAAATATACATTTTTATTACAGAATTAAGTTTTTAAAAACATTGAACAGCAAACAAACGGACGAAGAATTTAGACTAGGTTTGCAAGTATGTTTTGTGAGTCAGCACTGTGTGTGTCTATATTTTGGCAGCCCTATCCACTGTACGTTCGTCCAGTCATGCGCCTACGCCCGGTGTCGCTGACGACCCGCCCCTTTCCCTGCCACTGCACTGCAGCGTAATGTATTAAGTGCTCACAACATTAACACGATAACCCACATTATGTGCAATGCAATCATTTGTTCACATGGCACCGTTCAAAAACTGATATAGCAGTTAACGTGCTATACGACCTAGGCGGCGTAGGCGCAGCTTAAATACAGTTGTGACTTGTGTCCGTTCACAAGGCAGTTTGCGGTGACATTGCGACCGAACAAATATTAGCGGACATGAGTCATTGCGGTGAGGACATGTTTGAGCATTTGCTCTATTTTTTATGGTTTTTAAATGAGTTTCTTTGGCTCAACAGGGGTCAACGAAAGACAGAATTGTGTCAGTAGTATCGGCAAGACTGTTGTATTTTTTATTATTTTTACTTAAAAACTGAAATTAAAAGAAAGGAAAAGCATGATTTTATTACCTGCATTAAACTTGTCCTTACTTTATTATGCTTGCATAATAATTAAAAGTGATATACGAGTATAACAAACCAAATCAAGCAACAGGTAAAACCGTGTCTATCTATTGTGTCAAAAATATATATATATTTTTTTTTTGTTTCGGAGGGGAATGCGTTAATGCACCATAACCGCAGTCTAGTGGACCCGCGGCTGTATGGGACTCGAGACTAAAGCGTCCACTACCCACTAAACTACCCCGGTTTCCCCTTCACACCCTATTGGGACGAGCTGGTGCCAGCTTGCTATTGACCAGCCCGTATTTATTTTAATCTGGAATGTAGATGTCTTTTTACTTTTTAAACTTCTTTATTTACTTTTCATTCTCACATGGTTGGGTTAAATCGAGTGTCCAAGCTTGGACGAATAAAGGTTGGCTCAACAACATGTTAGGGCGCTGGGATACCAACACATGGCCCCGGGCGAAAAAAAAGAAAAAGAAAATTGGGTAATCAATAACATGTTAAAAATTTATAAAATATAATGCCGCATAAGTTTTTATATTTTTGTACTGAACTATACAGTGGCAGATCTCTATCGTTGGAAACGAAACGTCAATCCAACGTTATTGAAATAAAATATTAAAGAATGAGACATCAATATGTAAGGGTTTCACTGATCGTGACTAAAGTGACGTTCAACACTACACACATATTGTGCCAGTATTCAAAAGAAGTAAATAATACGCACCACACAGCGCGTAATGAGTCCAAATTCGCTAACCTTTTGTGGTTTGCGTCTGTTTTACTCAATTACTTTTCCATTCATAAAAATGGCAGACCATTACTTTAAGTTCGCAAATTGTATTATCCCGCGAGACGCTCCGCGACGTTCATTATGAAACAGAAAGAGTTGTTATTTTCTTAGCCAGAGCCTTCGGCATCCATCAGTCAGAGGCGAGTAATTGAATCTTACACAAATAAAAATAGATCGAGACATGCCGTTTCATCGCGGAGATAATGAGTAGCAATGCGAATCAACGTTGACTTTCACTGTTTGTACGGCTCACTGTTGGCCTTAAATCCTCCTTTGGGAAACCGCAGGAAGTGGGTTTAAAGAGACCGTCGGATACCACGTTTGCTTTTATTGCATCAGCCCATTAGCTGTTAATAATCCGAGCTGAACGTCTAACTTTATTATTTTACAACATATTTTTAACGATCGTTAGTACATGGGATTTATTGTAATTAAAGAAATGTGGTGAGTGAAAAAGCGTTGAAGGCTGAACCAGCTTTCTTGTATGAATTATGGAGTAAGAATTTTTCAATCTAAAATACGTGCCAAAAGGCTAACCTCTAATCGTTATTTAAATAAGTTTCTATGATGAATGACGCTTCCGTTTTACTTTTTATTTGGTCTCAGATTTAGCGTGTTTGTGAGTACAGTGTAATTTTATTATGGTGGCAAAAAATGCGTCTATGTGGAATCGGGTAATCAACTTAATCGGATAATAATAGTTACATGTTCGAGTTGGATAGCATTTTGCGTAGTAGGTAAACATTCTACATAGAAGCCAAGAGTTCTAAGTTCAACAAGTGTATGGTTCACAGAGATTTGATAGTAAAAGAAATATGTCTTCTGGTTAGGTGATACCTTAAAAGCGTCTTAGTAATGATAATTCGGGACATATTATCCGAATTGTCACAGATAAACATCTGACCATATCAAATACGGTCAATACAGGCTACTTTTTAAATGGAACATATGTAATCGGACCGAATTCGAGCTGGATAAATAAAGCCATCAGCCGCACTCTCATAGTGAAAGAGACCAAATACAATAAGGCTATTATAAATACATTGAACGGCGCGAAGGATCTAATAATTCGATTGTTAAAACATAATCACATCAAATACAACACTATTAATTGTAAGTGGCGCTAGTGGGTCCGGGCTGTCTCCTCATTACAGTAATTGTTTAATACGGCTTCGCTATTATTTTTTATTCGTTTTGAAACTCATTAGAAAGTGTTTACGGATCGAAGTATATTGGTTGATGATTGTTTTCTTTGGGACTCAATTTATTGAATTAAAATACAAGCTTTTAGATAAGGCTGATATACCATATGAAAGTGGTAACGGGATTTTTACTATGTGTACCTATAACGTGTGATTCACAAAACATTTTCAATTACGTATAATGGTACTGAGTTAAGGATAATATGTTACGAGCACCTTAAGATGTTTGTTCGTTTAAAATGAACAATCTTTCATAAGCATCGTTTTAATGTTCGAGGCTTGGCTGATCACGAGAGACTAACATATGTAAGCAAAAAAGATGCTATTGAGAACCGGGATGGTGCATGGTGATTGGAAAACCTGTGAGATTCTCAAAGACAACTAGAAGTACGCAGACAACCGACTACCTGTTGTAAGATTTGGGATAGCGAGAAAGCGGTGAAGGCGTTTTTATAAATTCTTAGTTGACAGACAACTGTGTAGTGTTAGATATAAAATACATTTCTCTTGATAATTACAATTTAATATACTTTTACAATACTTGGCATTATACAAGCGCGGTAAAATCTTTCAATCTCTATGACTAGTGCGGGTCACCGTAAGCGGTGACCATAGTGTTGTCTTAATCGAGTGAACCAATTATTCGTCTAACAGTAGACAACCTTTTGTTTAGTAGTATTTGCGTGCGATATCCTTCAATCGTTTTTAAGGTTCCTTTGATTGCAGAAAATGTTGTTAGTGTATCTTTGCTATCTATCACATTACATGCTGGAGCATATAGCTTTTGCCACAAAGCTATTTAGTTACGATGAAATTGTATCCACTATCCACACCTAAGAAGAAGATTCATCCCACAAACTCCGGGATGTAATTCAAGTGAACGAATCTCTGTTCTATGGGAACGGTATAAATGAAAAGTTCCTTTGTGAATATTGTATCATAGCAGTTACAAATATAAAATGTGTCCCAGTTAGAACGAAATAAACGCATCAACACAGTGCAATTGTAGTATTGTTTGTAAAATAATAACTCAATTCTACAGTTTTTCTGCACGTGTCTTCAGTGTAGAGCTGGTAGTGATGGGAGTTCATCAATAAATGGTAATTCTTATTCCTTTTTTCTGTATCAAATATCTTAAACATTTAAATTTATATCAGGCAACAACTTTGCTTTTATACCACAAATATATTTAAAAAAAACAAAACAGAAACATTAGACACAAAAATGTTCTTCTCATCGATGTTTGTCCCCCGTGCAGCTAGTCAAATCCCACACTAGTACAAAAAACAGATTTATATGCGGGAATCTTGCCAGCCGAATTTAAATTTACCTAATACATATTACATAGTAATTAAACTATAACTTATGGTTCAAACTTAGGAACTCCATAAAGTTAAGATAACTTTAAGTGTGTAGTAAATTTAAATGCGTTTGTAACTGTTTCTCGGTCACATGTTGGAAGTTGTTGTAGCGGTGTATGGTTCCTATATCAATAAATGATTATAATGTAAATAGATTTTTTGAAAAAAAATAATTAACGACTTACATTACATTTAAATTTTCAATTTTAATTAAATGTGTCATTTCGTTACCATTTATTAAAGCCAATTAGTGGCGCCCTTATTGAATATAAATTAATTATCGGGCCTTAAACTAAAATTTCTAGTTCTTCTGTGCTCCTGTATTCAAATACTGGGTACATAAATCTTCTAGATAGATAACGACATTCCGAATCCGGTGGTAGAGTCACTCTGTAGTTGACGATTCATAAATACTTGATACAAGTTTACATGAATAAAGAATATTTTGATTTTGATTTTTATACATTCGCCCTTCGGATTTTATTTTCATCCAGTTCCATCTAGAACGATTAAATCAAATCTAAAGCGAGCTAATCTATATTAACTAAACAACATTTAAAAATAAATTTTTAGTTTTATTTTATTAATTATATTATTTTTTTTAATATAAAGATATTTAAAACAATGTAGCCGGTTTTACAATCACAACTTCAAATTAGTCGCATGTACAATACTAAAGCAGATAAGTGGGCTTTAATATCGATATTCTAACATATTCAACGAATAGGCAACATCCCTACTTTAGTTCGTTTCCCGGCTTCGATTTTACCTATTGAATCATGCATTGGCACACGCTTAATTACCCTTAGTAACGTTAGCCTCAACTGCATTTTATACACGGCTTAAGAAAGCAAATATTTTCCCACATAAACAGAGTTCTTGTTCCGCATTCATCTAATTTACTCGTTCACAAGTCAGGACTAGTGTGAACACTGGTGCCAAGAATCGTAACCACATTAATCTGTTGCCCTATGCAGTTTTTTTTCTATAATCGCATATCATTGAAAAGCAAAACGATTTATTTCATTCATGCTTCGGTCCATTGAACTACTTTGTTGAGTGTACTTTAGCATTAGCATACTATTTCAGGTACTGTTAAGTGGACACAAATAGTTCATTTTTGGCGGTGATTTGAGAGTCTGTGAACAGTGCATTGTTTTAAGAGGAGTTTGTTATTTGTGTAAAAAGCTTTGAAACAAAACGAAATATATGAAAGAGCGCAAAAGAGGAGTATAACAGCATTAATGGAATCAAACATGATAAAACTTTGATTGGACATAGTTTACACAGAGCTATCCGGCTCCAAACTAAGTGTAGGGGTGCCAGACAATATTTGAATTTTCAAAAAAAAGTATATGAGTGATTTGTAACGTATATTGTGGCACTCCATCTTTTTGTGTATTTTATAAGTTAAATTACTGAACTTCGTAGGTCAAGAGAGCCTGCAGTCCGCCATCAAATGCCAGTTAATGAGGTGGAGCGAGCGATTGCTTATTATCAGATGGTCTGCGTGTGTGTATGATGTCGTATTATATAAAAATGTAAATACAAACCTTCGAACTTGATTTTAATGATGTAGGGCTTTTTAACCGACTTCAAAAAAGGAGGAGGTTCTATGTTCGACTGTATGTATTTTTTTTTTTTTTTTTTTTTTTTTATGTATGTCCGTCGATTTCTCCGTCAATTGTGGACCGATTTAAATAATTCTTTTTTTATTTGAAAGTGCATAGTTCCGAGGTGGTCCCAATGTCACCATGTCAGGATCTGATGATGGGATCCCGGAAAAATCAAGGGCAAACCTCAAATTTTATAGGCGCACACTACGCGTTACTTGTTTTTTCTGAAGCCATTTAAGTTTTTGCGTCCTATAGACATCACTTTATGTTGATGAGCTGATGATGGAAGGTACAACTCCTTAACGGTTAGGAGTTAGGGGATAAATCTTTCAGTATTGTAAGAATATGTGGACCGTTATTTGTATTTCATGTACTTTTGCAGCTAAGCTGATGATGGAAGGTACAACTCCTTAACGGTTAGGAGTTAGGGGACAATTATTTCAGTGTTGTAGGAATATGTGGACCGTTAGTTGTATTTCATGTACTTTTGCAGCTAAGCTGATGATGGAAGGTACAACTCCTTAACGGTTAGGAGTTAGGGGATAATTATTTCAGTGTTGTAGGAATATGTGGACCGTTAGTAGTATTTCATGTACTTTTGCAGCTAAGCTGATGATGGAAGGTACAACTATGATGATGGAAGCTAAAGGGTACGACTTTTTAATTCTTATGTCCCTCTTGCGGGCTGCATCTTTAGTTGGTCTACTGAATGGTGCTGAACACTTAATGAATACCTAATATTGTCAAATAATACAATTCTACTATTTTACTCGTATTTTCGTTATCAATATTATGAGAGAGTTTTACTCACTCCTACGTATTATTCACACTAAAAATAGAAAAATAAACAAACTTTTTAAAAAAAAAATTAAACCGACTTCAAAAAAAAAAAACAAAAAAAAAACTACCTAAAAACACTGAAAAGCAAAAAATAATTTTAATAAGACATTCATCAAATGCGCTTATTGTCTAAGCCTATTAATAACATTAAATTGTATTTACGTGCTAGGTAGGTACCTACTAATCTGTTTGAAGTCGGTGCCAAGCCAAAGGTAATGAAAAATGATACATACCTAATAATTTATGTATTATACAGGGTTACAAATAATCCGCGGACGTAGGTACGTAGTCTGGGTACCTACTATTTGGCTTGGCACCGACTTCAAACAGATTAGTAGGTACCTACCTAGCACGTAAATACAATTTAATGTTATTAATAGGCTTAGACAATAAGCGCATTTGATGAATGTCTTATTAAAATTATTTTTTGCTTTTCAGTGTTTTTAGGTAGTTTTTTAACTGTATAGTATAGACTGACTAAACTGTTTTTATAATTACTATTCAAAACTGACCGTTTCTAGGAATGATGTCATTGGTGGTTTTCTCTTCACCATTGGGTTACATTTAAGTAATTTTCGTATTAAAGGTGCATACTTAAAGTATCCGCTGAAATTGTTGTTTGCTAGAATGTAATGTTTTAGGTCGATATCGATGGCTCGCCCGATGCCATTTGGGGTTCCGTTGTGTCGTCGCTCGCCTAGGGTTTGCTAGCTAACGCTGGCAAATTGCAGCGTTCAGCTTCGGGCGCTTTATTGAAAATTCTATCTATCTGTTACAGCGAGTAGGGGTTTTTCTCGATGCAGAAAATGTCCCTTGCGCGCGAGCCGTACGGTCGGTAGTCGAGTGGCGCGGGCGCAGTCGGAGTCCGTTATCCGGCGTCAGGTTACGGTCACGTCTATAAAAGACCGCGGCGTCTTCTTCACCATTTCATTCGGTTTGAGACGCGCGGCCGGCTGTCCGTGCGTTCCCTGATCCGCGCCGGTTGTCGAGCACTTGCGTTCCTCCTCAGTTGTCTGTTCGTTCGTTCGTTCGGGGTCCAGTGCTCGCTTTATTGCCCCGGGACAGTTTTGTTTCGTGTGAACTATTGAACTTTACCGAGTGACAAGCGAAGACAGTGACGCTGCTGATTCTACTCAGGTATATTTTGTGCCATATAATTTCACCTTAGATTCTAACTGTTAAGTCTTAAGGGACAAGGTTTTAATATTAACTAGAAGAGAGCTTGATGAAAGATACATTAGTGGGGATGAGGTTAGGCCATAAAATGTAACATCCTGTGTACAAGTACACTTCCCACGAATATAATATAGTTGTAAAGTTTATGACTCATAATTGGTAATGAATTATGCATGATATTGTTATTGTTAGCATTTCGAAAGTATAAATTGTAAGTAGATGTGAGGACAGGCCATTTGTTTCTGATTTCACAAGTCGTTTTTTGATTCTACTTCAATCAGATATCCTAAAATTACGTAGTCCGTCTTGATAGGAATCACTTCTGCGAATCTATTATTTTAATAACGTATAATTAAATTTATTAAGTTCGTATTCAAAACCAAGGTCAAGCGGTTGTAAGGGGTCAAATACCCTTATCATTGTTGGAGAGGTAAAGCTCTGTTCGTGCCGAGCTTCTCGATGAAACTCAATACAAACGACACGATTTCCAACTATTCTAATATAAACTGTTTTTAGAAGATTTAGAGATAGTCGTGACATCGTGCATTAAAGAAGGTACACTCGTAGGTAGCTCTTTTAACTATAGAGTTTACGAGACGACCATTCAAAGGACATTAGCTATGGACACGCCAAGTGAAATTGTGCTTTGAGGAGCACATAGTAACCGTTTGGATCAATTTTGTATGCCGGCAAGGCTATTAAGCCTCTGGAGTACATTTTAAATACGAGTAAAATATGGCTTTTAAAGTTAGAATGAAAAAAACAGAACTCTTACGTATTTATTGTAATAATATATATTTATAATTATTGTAACAAAATTTGTTTTCAGTGATTTATTTACGAGTAACTAACGTAGTCTATGAAAACTTTACTCAAGTCTCTTAGATTGATAATAATGAATTTTTTTTAAGTAAATTAATCGTTTCTTCGACGACTATACTAAATGAGCTTTACATCACGGAAATTTCCAAAAAAGTAAATCGAATCCTTGTCGAATCCAAAACAATCGCAAACTTCATGAGTTCAAGGATAAATGGGTCCAATGACAATACACTTGTAATAAATTTCCCCATGTTTCACTGTAATAAAATAAACTTTCCAAGACGTAAAATGAAACAAATGTGTTCATAACAATTCATACATGCATTTATGTACATTATGTGCACGAGTACGCTAATATACGATTCAAAATATGTAACTCTACAGAAATAAAAAGTCCAAATCAAAGCTATATCCTTCTGAGGCATGCAAGAAAACCTTTGCCTGACTCTTGAATAAAATATTTTCAAAAAGGACAACCATATTCTGGTAACTACTTATTTCGAACAAGTCCAGACTTAAAAGCGTCATATTCAATAAAAAAAACTCGCAAACAAAAGGAAAACCGCACATGTTTAGATCAATTTTCCGGTCAATAAATGTAACTCATGATTGTAATAGGTGTGCAATTACTAAATTATACACACGTCGACTTTTACCTTTTCGCACGGGGCCGCGTAGCCCCATTGGCTCAAACGCACGCTATTGGTATGAAGATGGTAAAATGATTACCGTCATTACTAGCGAATTACAAGGAGACGGTCTCTTCGAGTATTACATGCACTTGCGTGAGATACATGCCGGGCTATTGTCGTTTTTGTTGCTACGTCGAGTGCACTGCGCTTATGTGCAGCGCTGGTGCATCGGGAAAAGCTATTGACATTAGCTGGAATATCCGAGGGATAATTCCGTTTGAAAAACTCATAATGATAAATCGCACGAATGCTTCGTTACTTCGTGCTTGTTTTATGAGACTTTTGAAATGACATGGTAAAATGATAGGTTCTGTTTTCCTTATTAGTAAGATTGGTAAAGTTACAAAAAAATATGTGAAATAGTATTATCCAATTGGTACCAGAATAACATATATTTTCATAAATACATACGTCGATTATCTAGTGCTTTACCTGAGGTAACTTCCCAACAATGGCGGATTTAGCGAACACATCTCTGACTTGAAATCACCAATCCATATTTACCAGTACTTGCTTTCAGTTATGGATGCGTTTGCTCTGCAATGGGGAATAGACTGATATTTTAAAAACATTATTTGCGAAAATTTGTTTTTTTAATTTTATGGTCCAAAACACTTTTTATATAGTTTAAGTGTCCATGTAAATAAGTGGTAACATTTAACTCGAATATATTTGGATCATCTATGATTAAATTAGAATAATATTAAGACAGCTACGTTAAAAATCGCGTGTAAAGGACATAGCTTACCGTGGCATAGCGGTTCTTCCATTCTTTCTATGCCTAAAAAACATCGATTAACATAAAAATCCACTAAACGGAATTTTGTACAGACAACTATTTTTATTAATTAAAGTGGTACAAATCAAAGACAAATGTTGTTCTGCGACTAGAACTAACTCGCTTCTATTTATCTTGGCTCTTGTTCTAAGACTTGTTCAAGAACAGGTTGTAAGGCGTCGGTCAGTGCAGGATGCAAGTTATTAAAAATTTAATAACCCCGTCTTTCTGTACGAGGGACTCCAGGCATCCAGCACTACCCGCATAAATATAGACCGAGCGCGAAAGTATGAAAAAGTATGTTATGGTAATCTTTCTAATCTTTCTCGAAGCGTTGTGAATCTGGCCAGTAGCTAGCCACATGATAACGTGTATCGTTCGACAGTTCCTTGGACTAAGATTAAAAAAACCGGCCAAGTGCGAGTCGGATTCGCCCATGAAGGGTTCCGCAGCAGCAAGTATCATCATAATATAAAAGTTCTTGTAGTTCTTTGTAAGTTGGATCGATGTTTTTATATTTGAGTTGATTGAATGAGAGGAAAATTGCGGTTTACGATTTATGAAGTATAAAAGAACTAATTACTTGATCTCGTTCAAACTAATTTTCAATGGAAGTTTGCATGGTACTGTACATCATATATTTTTTTTATTTTAGAAGTTACAGGGGGGGTGACCAAAATTTTACCACTTTGGAAGTGTCTCTCGCGCAAACTATTCCGTTTAGAAAAAAATGATATAAGAAACCTTATTATCATTTTTAAAGACCTATCCATAGATACGCCACACGTAAGGGTTTGATGAAAAAAATTTTTTTGAGTTTCAGTTCTAAGTATGGGGAGCCCCTAAAATTTATAAACTAATTACTTGGTCTCGTTCAAACCAATTTTCAATGGAAGTTTGCATAATAATGTACATCATATATTTTTTTTAGATTTATCGTTCTCTTATTTTAGAAGATAGAGGGGGGGGGGACCAACATTTTACCACTTTGGAAGTGTCTCTCGCGCAAACTATTCAGTTTAGAAAAAAATGATATAAGAAACCTTATTATCATTTTTAAAGACCTATCCATAGATACCCCACACAAAAGGGTTTGATGAAAAAAAATATTTTGAGTTTCAGTTCTAAGTATGGGGAGCCCCCAAAATTTATTATTATTTTTCTATTTTTGTATAAAAATCTTAATGCGGTTCACAGAATACATCTTCTTACTAATTTTCAACAGTATAGCTCTTATAGTTTCGGTAAAAAGTGGCTGTGACATACGGACGGACAGACAGACAGACAGACAGACATACAGACAGACAGACAGACATGACGAATCTATAAGGGTTCCGTTTTTTGCCATTTGGCTACGGAACCCTAAAAATGGATTTTAGGAAATGTAGGGAATAAACCGCGATTTTTATCCATTTAAGTTGTTTTATCTAAGAAAAAGTAGCGGAAAGCTATAGTGTAAAGTAAATACATATTCTTACCAGAGCCCAAAGTAAATGTTTTAGAATTAACGATTGCTTGAGTCATGAAATAAACTTTTAATAGCTACATGTGTAACGTGCTAGCAGTAAGTTTCTTTAAAAAGGCTGTTAATTAAGTTTTGATTTCAAAGTAATTTACACGGTTGTTTGTTATTTTTGAGCTGATCTTACGACAGAAAAAGGAAAAAACGATTAAAACACCTATCTATGGAATATCACTATAAATATAATACGAGTATTCCATTTCCATTAGAACCGATGTATAAGTTTGCCTCTCCGATACAATTAAATGATAAGGCCTGAGTTGATATACATATGCAAATATGTGCTTTCATTAAAGCAAATGTTTGAGCTTGAACATATTTTCCTGATCAGCCAGTACGATTATAAACTAGTCGGTGCTTCAAAAACAGAATTGAAGTACTTATAAATAATCAGTTTGCCTAAAATACTTTTAAGGTATTACCGTAACGTTATGTAATTTATTCATATTTGTCTTGTAATTTGTCTCGTAGAAAACTGTGAGCCGTGTCTGCCTATTTTAATAAAAGTATGTCTATTTACTACACATGTTGTATACAATTTGGAGATTCCAAAAGATGCTTAGAATAGTTTTACCGTACGCTTGAGTCATCGTTTCATCACAGTAGGAGGTGTTTAAGTACCGGTGACGTTACTACTCGTCAGATTTTTTCCTCTCTTAATTACCTTAAGTAAGTAAGAAGTTAGACTGAGGAACACTGATTTGACTTTTGATGTTTCGCATCTATTGTTTGATTAATTGGTTAAATATTCTTACTTTTTGTTGAGTTATTCGCATTTGTTGTTATCGTATCACTCAATAGAATAATCTTTTTACACGATGACAAGAGAAAATATAAACTATTGATTTGAGGAAGTGCCTTATAAGCCGATTATAGGAGATATTCCGCACCGTGCAGATATTCTGAAGACTATAAATAAATGTAAGAAACTCCATAAACATCAATCTATTCTCTACTTTTTTTAATCAACAATATTGTTAATTCCACTTACCCTTTTAACAACTTCAAGCAATAAATGAATAGAATGTACAATTACTTGTCAATGGGTGTGTCGGTTCATGTCCGTTACATGTATTTCCCACAACTTGTCTGCTTAAAAATAAGTAGCGAGATGATTATAAAAAACGTAATCGATCAATGGCCCGTGTATTCGTGTGTCGTAAGGTATTACCGCAAAAAACGCGTCTATGATAACCGCATGCGTGGGCGCAACCAGTTGTTTTGCGGCCAGTGCACGCGGCCTTGACCGCCACACCCGAATCAATCTGTCCTGGTCCAGTTATGAGGATTGAATTCGTGTGACGCGTGGGGACCGTCGCTATTGTTTGAGATATTTGTTTTAGTTTATCTTCAGTCTGATAAATAAACGACTGTCTTGGCTTCACATGTATTACTGATCAAGAAACGGGGTCATACAGGGTCATTTTTTTCTTGAAGTAAAAGAGTCCTTTCTTGACTGGGGCGGGGCGGGGGGGGGGGGGGGGGGGTGTTACTGCTGTGCCTATCTTTAAAGTTTTTAGCTTCTGCTTGTTTGATGAAACTATGTATCAAATACATTTTGAATATGTTCTAAATGGCAATTTTTTAAACGTAGTAGTTTATAGTGGGCATGACAAACTATGCTACGTATTGCAAACATTATTTTTTTTTAGACCGGATACTCGATGAAAATGAAATGGTTACATTCAATACTATACTACTTAGAATTTTATTTTTACTACTTTATTGTTCGTAAGTCTGTTATGACTTCAATTTACATACTACAACAAGAAATCTTTTCAATGCTCAAATTGTTTTGTAGACATCCACAAAACAATTTGAACATGTTATTTACTGTACACATTTTCTATCTGTATAAATCCTATTTATGTTACTAAAACGGTATAAAACAGAATCGGCAACAAAATAGTCGTTTAATGTAAAGCACTTTTATTGCCCAAATTGCTTGAAAAGAGGTAAAATGCCGATAAGTAAGATAAGTAGTCGCAGAAATGCCCAAGAACTTCTTTATAGTGTTTACTGTTAGAATAAACCGCGCTAAATCTTTACAGTAAAGATTATTTCAGAATCATGTCAACCAAATAAATGTTAATATCGCATTCAATACTTACTCGGAGTGCTTTTCAAAGTCGGTTTTTAGATAACGGGTTTTCTTTTGCTTAGTAACGTTAACGTTGAATAGTTTGGATTGAAATCGAAATGTCTTACAAGCAGGCTTTGTAACTCCATGATTTTAGTATTCCTTTTAAAATTAGAAACTGGGTTTTTACTAGTGGCCGAGTTTCATTCGAATATAGACCTTATAGCACTGGCATGTAATTGATCCTACTGGTAATCTTATCTATAAAAGACAGTCATTATTATCACACATTTCATTTCATAAGACTTTTTAGTAATAAATTCGCGAATAGGCCTGAATGGCGCATTTGGCAGTTACCCTGCCCTGTGCACCAGGAGTCATGAATCCCACCCAGGAAAAAAATTGTTATAAACATTTGATTTTGTGTTTTAGTATTCATTTGTAGTAGGTACCTTCATTGTTTATGATACCTATAATACAAGTGCTTAAGCTTTTTTTCAGCAGTAAATATTAAACATATTATTACAAGACAAATGTGACACAAAGTTATAGATACAAATGTTTAAGGCGGGGTCGGGTTGCACTTGTCCAGTCATGGTTACAAGTGCAGCCCTTGTGCGAGTACTAAAGAAACATCGCCTACGCCTCACTCAATATAGGGACCGGCCCTATATCGAGTTCTTTTCCATACGGCTATTGAGCTGCAGTTCAATATGGTTGCAAGAAAAAAGAAAAACATTTCGCATAAAACCTAATAATTAATGCGTTGCAAACGTAGAAAATTAAAATACTAATTACTTGAGTTTATTCTTACATATTTCTCATGTTTGCAAATATGTAGTCCACTGCGACATCTTAATATGGAGGGCTTGTATGATTTAAGAATATTGCTGTCTGCCCAGACGCATTACTTCGACATCTACTAATTAGAACGTATATAGAAAAGGTATTTATGGCGTGTATGCCTTTTTTTTTTTCTGAAGTCCAGTTTCGAATTTTTTTAATGGTATGACGACGTGCACGGCCAGTGCAGTAGTAAATTTATTTTCACTGCAGGTTTAGTAGTTAATAAACATTGACTAAGGGTTCGAACAGACGAGCGACCCGTCGTTCGCGACCGACTGCGACTGTAGTCTGCGACTGTCGCCGGCGGTCGCAGACGGTCGCAGGCACGCCGCGCGACTGTCACCGGCAGCCGCAGACCACAGTCGCACAGGGTCGCGGACGGTCGCGAACGAGGGGTCGCTCGTCTGTTAGATAGAACCATTGATAGTGTATTTAAAAAAGAGGTAGATATGCCATCCTTTGACGCACGGCGATTAGAATTTGAGCTTCACCCACAATATTATTTCCATGGCTTCACCAACCGTTGACATTATGCGTCTAAAATGATTTGTGTCAATTAACACAATATGAGCGGAGCATTTTTCGAGCGCTAGTGCCGTATCTACCTCTTTTTTAAGTACACTATCAATGGATAGAACCCTAACATGTGCATTCTTATGAGAAATATAAAAACAACAAAGGTATATGACCAGATAACGCATTATACTTTTTACTAGGGATGGCGATTCTTTCCGAAAAAAATCGATTTTTTGAATCGATTCGAATCGTGACCCAATGAATCGATCCACAAAAAATCGAGGCCAAAAAGATCGATTTCTGAAAAATCGATCTTTTTTTCAAGTTGATTTATAATGTATTATAAATAAAGATCGGATATTCGGATGCATATTTACCTCAAATTGAGGTATTGTCATAACATGGAAAGCACTTTTGTATCGATAAAATCGACGCGATCGACAAATGTACATAGTTTTTTATTATTAAATCTTTACTTATTTATTTTAAGGTGTTAATATGGAGTGCACTTTTGTATCAAAATAATTTGGGGGTTTTGGATTTGACAAATAAATTATTTTTTCAAAGAAATAAAGATTGCCTCATATTTTTTTCTTTAATTTTAAAAAGATTTTTATCATACGAATTCACAAATGACGGAGAAATGGCCGGGCATATATAAAAAAAATACATCCAATCGGATATATTATTACCTCCTCCTATTTTGAAGTCGGTAAAAAAATGCCACATGCTAAAGACGTCAATTCCCACCGTGATGTCTACTAGATTCGCATGTACTAATTTCCCGGAATCGCGGGATTAATAAGGAAAAAATATTTTTTAAGAAGGCGCTTCCATAATATTGTATTAGGTAAATAATTATGCATCCGAATATCCGACCTCTAATGATGACGCAACAAGAAATGTCAGTCACAGCACAGATACAGACAAAAGTCAAAGATTACAAATGTTACTTAAAGAAAGGCAGGAATCCAAACATTCAGCCATTTCGCGAGTTTTCGAATAATCCTTTAACCGGCAGCCGGCAGCACTCTTATAATACGCGTACTTACATTAAATTAATTGTAAATACTTTTTTGGTTTATACCAAAACATAAAATAAAATCGAATGTCGATTTTCAAGGGTGAAATATCGATTCACTGAATCGATTCAGTACTACATATCGATTTAAAAAATCGATCTTTTTGGCTCAAAAAATCGATTCTTCGATTAATCGATCTCAGATCGCCATCCCTACTTTTTACTATATTATAAAAACAATAATCACAACATTTTCTACTTAGATTTTACTTAATAAATTACGACTGCTTTCATTGCATCGAAATTTTATAATTCAGAAAAACCGCCCTTTAATTATATAAAATTACGAATGATTTGTGTAATCAAATTAGTATTTAGTTAGGAAAGCATAAGTCTTAAAATTGACTGGAAACTATAGAGTGAATCCAAGAAGATTAATGGCTTTTTAGTTAGGTACAAATTCATCATAGTTTGTTTGATTGATTGATCGATGTCTAAGTATGAGGTTTGCGCACATTTCTCACCGTTTCTGGCACTTCACATTATGCAAACATTCAAAGAGTACTCAGTGTTGATAGCAACTGCTGCCGGGCATAGATTATGGTCATAATTTATTGATGCATGTTAATCAAACTAATATATTGCATATTAATTCGCAGCTTTCATATAAATTTAATTTCGCTTAATAAGACGATGTTTATCTAGGCTTTTTGATTTATGACTCAATTATTAGATATATGTTCACCAATTGATTCCTTCATTTAAAATTTTTCTCGATGATTTGTTTGGATGTAAAAAAATATTTTTAGTTTATGGTCTGCTCATTTATTTAGTTGGAATTTACGGGCTTTATATCATTTAGCAAAATGTTTACGATTTCTCGCTACAATGAAATAGAAAGTAGGTAGTTAATTTCTAGGTAAAAACATATACAATACTAGCCACATTGTTTAGCTAAAAATATTTACATATTATGTGACAATGCGGATATGATAATGACAGAGACAATGGAATTTTGGACGGATGGATGAACTTGAATACTTAAGGATAAAAATAATGAATGTCTCATATATGACAAAGTGGTAATAAGGGTTCAGCTGGCTTAGGCTGCTGTTATTGTATGAACTGCTTAGTCATCTTTAGGCCTTAAAAGGTGGCTTGATACTATAATATTATACACAATATGATTAAATATTATTTGCCATTTTTTATTCTTGTAGTAATTTCGTCCGGGCCTCATGTGTGTTAGTAATGCACCATCATACGAGCTACCTCGGTAGCCGGCTGAAAAGACGATTTCTAAACCCAAAGACTTAATAAAGCAGCAGATCGTCGATGTAATTGCGGCATGCACCGTGCACGTACATAAGGCCCCACTACTTTCCCCACGACCCAGTGCCCTCTCTGCCGAGGCCGACCCACTACTGCCTCACAATTCCGTAATGTCTCGCATTTTATTTGAGATTTGCCGTGCCTCATTACACGTCCGTTGTACAGTTATATCTAATAACACATCTCTATTATACGATTGTCCACTCCGAGTTATCGCGCGGTAATCGATAGTAAGTAGCGTCGGCGATTGTCACGATCGTGTGATTTGGACTCTGGACCATTCCAATCATTCGCGGAGCGTAGATTGTATCCCATATTTGGACTGGCTATTGACCATGTTCAGAACGTAATTACTGGCCTAGATGTCAATCAAGTAAATTTAAGATCGATTATAGAGAAATCGATTCAATATTTCATATGATGTAGTGAATGCAAGCATCTGTAATAAATTAGAATCACCTGCTGTGTTATGATAACATAATGATCAGAACTAAAATTCCTAATCAATAACTTGATTTGATTTTACATTCATTCATCGGCGAATATTTACAACTTTGATTAGCAGACATGTGATTTTGCTATTGGCAATAGAAAGTAAAATCGCAGAAGTTTTTTGTGCAAATTCATGTCATTTGTAACTGAGTAACACATTATTTTTACTTTACCAATGTTCGCATAGTTATGAAAAAACATTTTAACAATAGTTGAAGAGTGAGAGTCTTTACGTTTTTACAGAATAAATACCTATTTTTCTAGGTTTTACATGCTGTAATGGCATGTACTTTTCAAATACGACATAAACTTACATAATGCTGTATAAGTCAAAGAATATTCCGTTAGGAATTTTGATACGTCCATATGTTTATAGGTATTAGATTAGATCACATATCTATCATACATATGTAAATAGAATCTTATTTTTTTTTTTAATTTACTGACATTAACTTTATAATCGTATTTGATAGCTATTTATGCAGCCAGATATTAAGTGGTCACTAGGTCCTGCATTATATTCTCAACCAAGAGGTATAAGATAATTTTCACCTCTCTCGTCTCAGGTTTGCAAGGGCACCTAATAAAAGAGATTTAAAAACTTACGAAAAGTTGTTGTAACTAGGCTTTGTTTAAAAGTTGCAGTATGATATACCTCAGTATAACCGAATGCTAATCATTTCTCTCATTTAGCGCCAATGTTGTTTCTTGTTAGATTATAATTATTGATAGTAATTGCTTGGATGAAATACACGAGTAAGATTATTTATGGCAGACTTGTTGAGAGAGCAGCATACTAATGGGTCAGTGATGATTAGTAAGATTTGTAAGAAAGGCCTGTATTCAAAGGCGACAGTCAACAGATACGCGATGATGTTGCCGTGAGAGAATTTGTTCTTTAAGTTGTTGACAATAAGGAATATATTGGCTAGAGTCGAAGTTTCTTGCAAGATTATCTACGCTTGAAAGCGGTTTCTTAGACTCTTGTTTGCCCAGGACAAGCGAATTTAATCCCGAACTATTCGCTATGGTATTAAATATCTCGTATAGTTTCTATTTAGTGTGTTTAATGGCTAACGTTGAGTGCTAAATTTTATAGGTTATCATTAACCTTTACATAAAATTTGCTTTTACTAAACCTCATGACTGTTTATTACTTATTAACGCATCCCTTATCCTAAACCTAGGTCCCTGAACCATATTTGAGACGAAACATGCAAAGATACTTGAAATTTTTCATGTCTAGTAGTTATATGTTACGAATACGTGGTCACTGGTTCACTCGTTTTTGTAGTCCGATGTCTTAATAACAAAGCAAACATCCTTCAAAGACTATTCTTAACGCTGCTTTAAAAGAGGATACATGACTGTCCATTTTATAAGTGGCCTTAAAACGTGGTAGGCGTTAAAAGTATAAATAAACCCAGCGATACATTTATATTACAGAGTGTGTTTATACTTTACCAACCACTTCTAGTGCAAGCATGGGTCTTTTCTTTCGAATATTATTAATATTAACTTGTTAAAACAGATACAAATCATTGCAGCAGAAAGATCACATTTTTGTTGTTGTGCAATTTTATCGTGTTTTTCTACAGACTAACATTTGGGTAACAGATTTTTTTTTGATTTCCGTCAAGTTGTAAGTACAGGTTTGATTATGATCACAAAAATCCTTTTGGAAGTTCTGTTGTTGAAAATTATTTGACGCTTGGTGAATTTTATTTCAAACGTACTGGCATACATAGCCAAAGTGTTTATAGTGTGGTAAAATAGTGATAAAGTCAGTACATTTTATTGTAACGATTTAAATGTTGGACGTTTTTGCCCTTTGCAGTGGTTATATGTTTATAATGTACTAACAGAAAGATATTTGTAAGAAGATAAACCCTCACTTTGTCAGACGGTCGTGAAATAAGGTATAGTAACTTTGATGTGCTGCGCGCGGCTTGGCCCTGCGCGCTGCGTCGCCATAACGTTCGCTATCGCTGCACCGGCCGCCGCGTGCGCATCGCTCGCCTCGTGTACAGTTACTCGAGATTTTTTACATTCCGCTCTATCCGTTTGACGAGTGCGTAAACATTCGTAGGCGTGTCCTTCACGCGTTTGGACGAAAACGCTTTTTCCACGGAATGACTTACTTACTGGGCTTAGTAACGGTTGTTTCGTTTTGTTTTTTATGGTATTTTACTTGGTAGATGGCACGTGGCCCACCTAATAATACGGTCCACTATAGAGACATTAAGCAAGAGTTGTTCTTTGTGTAGATTCCTCTGGAAGTTCTGGAACTCGTGTCCACCATAACGCGATTTATTTCATCTCTTGATTTGTACGGCTACTCAGTTTCTTAAATAGTTCTATTGTCAACCAGACCCAAAGTTGTTAGAGTATATGTTCTGTGCCTAAAGTGAATATCAAAACAGGTTTTCCGATTACGTACAAGCTAAAAAAATATTGTGTATTGTGGTATATATTCGATTTATCACTGTCGCGAACTAGCTAAATTAATATTACTTTTCATCTATGTGATAGCTAGCAATTTCGACTCTGAATTTTACCCGAAGCAGGGTTGCTCTGGGTTTTTTGATTCGACTAACTTAACCACTGTTCTACACAACATTGCCAAAAGGCGGCCATTTGACAAAAAGTCACTGTAACTTTCACTGACAGTCCGGATCACGTAGCCGGGTGGAAACATTAGTGGTGCATTGTCGGGTAATGGATTCACCGCAGTGGAGGCGCGGGGCGCGTGCGCACGTCGCGACCCACTAAGCTGATGAATAAACGAGAAAGTGCACGCGATACCACTCTGGCTTTATGCACGGTATCACAATGGGATGAATTGCAGTGACGAAGTTCGCCACCCCGACCTTGGAGCGATTTCGAGTCTTCTAACGTAGTGTACACAAATAAGCTCCCAAAAGTTCTTTTATGCCTCGATCCCAAAGTCACATTACTAAATTTGTTAGTTGATATGCCCAATCAATATAAATGAAAACTTACAAATTATCTACGAGTATATATGCCAAACATTTTGTTAAATTGAATGTACATATAGTTTGCAGCAATTCTACCTACCTTATCTGTTCCTACTACCAGTTTTCAGCTGTTTGTTCAATGGATAACGTTCTTATTCAATTGCTACTTTTGACAGATTAGTGTAGGTAGATCTGCTGCTGTAAAGAAGGCGTAACGTGTCAGAGATTAAAGCAACACCCTTGAGAATAATCTTAGTCTCATTTGTGCAAAGCTGACGTACTTCACGGCAATAATATACAGTATCTATATGCTATGCCAGCACCAGCAAACTGATATTCCAGCATTACGCTATTATGATCTAAAATTGATTATGTCTGAAGCGAGCCCCGCTGAGCATTATTTCGCACGTGCCCCGCGTCCGAGTTTCCACTCGACCGGCATTCCGTGCCGCCATTATCGAGTTTCATTCAATTATTTTTGAAATAAAATTGGTTATTAAATTGAAAAATAATAAACGATAATGCTGCAACTAAAAGAACGCTTGGTGTGTTTATAATATGGGTTCTGCCTGTGAAATCTGCAGTGTCTGATTTTGATCAATCACTGGAATAAAATGTGCCATCGGCCATACAGACTTTATTGAAAGTTTATTGTATGCATCCTTTTAGGGCGGGCACACGAGAAGAACAATGAACACTTTAAGATACATTTGGTTTGATCTATAAAAAAGTAAACAATTCGTGTACTGGGCCTGGTAGAAACTGACTCCAGGAATATTTACTTAGGGCGAAAAGACAAGGGCGCGACACTTGCCTATGTGTTAAGACTTAAGGCAGATAGCATGCTGCATATTAAACTAACGAAACCTATACTAGTATGTCGTTGAGTGCCTATTTACCCACGCCAAATAATTATTAGTCCTTTGTAATCAGCCTACGACATTTTCTGACATGTTCTCAGGCATTTTTGAGTTTTTTAATATGACGTTAGTTCTGGCTCTAAAGTCTTAAATTAAAAATTAAGGTTGGCCAACGCTGTTCATCCGAGTATTACTTAGCTGTTGATTCATTACGCTAATTCACTTCGTGTTGTGGTTGGTTTTGCACTTAACAAATTGAATCAAATCAAATCCGACTTAACACCTCTCCATGTCATCGCTTCGGACACTGATACGTTCTTATTGTTTGTCCGAGCTTTTTTTGTGTGTGTGACAGTAGAAAGTCAAGGCTAGCAAGTCATCAGGTTAATGCAATAGGTAGTGCGATTCGGGTTGAGTGTGAACGGGTTGTTTTTAGCAGCGTTTCCCCGTAAGTGGAGTAGTGTAACGCTCACACGTATGCACTCAGTGGTGCGTGCGCTTGGGAATCGTGCCGTGAGCCGGCGCCCGCGCATCTTCCACTTACGAGGTTCCTTCGATACTATAGACGTACATGGTCTGATTGATTAATAAATTAATAGTATGACATCTTATGATTGCATTGATAGTTTAGTGATTAAATAAGTAAAAAACATAACGTAACGATTATGTGATTTTCGAAAAGAGTTTATTGTCTATTTCTGTTTTTTTTTTTTAAGTTTTATGTTAATTGGCACTACCCACTGTTTCTTTCTGCTTGGCCTAAAGGTTGACTGGGAGAGAATGCCATGAGGCATTAAGTCCGCCTTTTGTACTTGATTTGTGCAATGAAGCTTAAATAAATAAATAAATTGTTTTCATGTCAATTCATTCATTGGAAAGGGATGTAAGGGAAAAAGGTTTGCTGTTCACCTAAAGCCCCCACCCCAACAGACTGACGTCTCCTTCTTTGTCTTCACCTTATCCCACATTAGGTGGGGTCGGCTCTCCTTATCTTGTGGCGCCAGGACAGTCTGTCCTGGGTTGTCGGATCGGGCAATTGGGCTTTCTCAATTAGTTTGGCCATACTAGTCCACCACGTCATAAGAGGGCGTCCTCTTCCCTTCCTTCCTTCTGGTAGGGCCAAGGCTTTGTGGACGACGTGTTCACCGTCCCTACGCATCACATGGCCATACCACCTTAACCGCGCTTCCGTGAGACCCCAACAGACTGACGTATAAAAGTATAAAAGGTTGCGGCATTACGACCTTTTGAGTAAGATATATTGATATATTGATAGCTTCTTGAACGTGAAAATGTTTCATTGGTCGCCATTGCGACTCATTATTCCAATTTGAGAGACAACAAACATTATGCACGAACCTTTTAGTCCGGGTATGTACCAAAATTTTATCAGTGAGTAGTAGAGTACAGATTTCATTTATTAGGTGCAATTTTAAAGAGCGCAAATTGTAAGGAAAATTTTGTTCTTGTCTGTATAGGAAGAATGTGTAAGCCAACAGTTCAGAATAAGGGAATCCAGAATCGAAAACACATTATATTTACATTTTAAAAGGATTTTATTCAAGCTCAAATCATATTTCCCATCGATACATTTCTATTCTAGGTATTAATCAGTACTTACATGAAAACACTAACAGTAAACAATCCACAATCACTACACAGTTATCACTTTCGTCCGCTCGCGTCGACGTCTCGTAACAGAATGCCGGTCTGTCTGTGCTTCACGTTTGAAGTAACGAACAAATGAGGGAGGGGCGCTGTCAAATCGATTTGTCATAGAGATCGATATTTGTGTTGCCCGCAAATTATTAGAAAAGTGCTATTAATATTGAATGAATAATTAGGGCAGCATAATAAACGCTAACAGCTCGGCCATCCTGCTCGAGCGCGTCCTCGCGCTCACAATTTTTTTTACACCAGTATGAATGAAATTAAGCTACATATACAATTTTGCAGATGTTTTCCTTCCTTTTTTTTATATAGCAAAATTAACGAATAAGAATCACAATATATTGTAATTTACGTTGCTATGAATTCTAATACAAGCATATTATAATCGTAAGTCGTAAATACTAATATTATTAAAATCAGATCAATGCAATACTAACTTTAGAAAAGTACATAATGTTTCATAAAAAAAGTAAACTTAAATTATTATAAATTTTATTAATGGAACAATAATAATGAGAGCTAGCTTAAAAAGTTACAGTATGCAATATACAATTTCTCTGTCTTATTCTCACTATCACTAGCAGAACTATTATCATCAAAGCTCCATTTCTCTAGAAAACGTAAGCCATGGTTGAATTTCTTCAATAGCAACTACGGCCTCATAACTTCGACCATGTTTACGCGTCATATCTTTAATAAAATATCTGTCATTTGGAAGCACTTTCATTACTCGATATGGACCTTGATATTTACCTACCAAATCAAAAAGTAAAAACTTCCTGGGAGCCAATTAAAATTATCGTAATATTTTAATTTTAAGCTCATTGGATTAATATAATGTAGTTTTCTAGGTGTTATTAAACTTAGATTAGGCTTTGACCTAAAGGAACTTATCTAATCACAATTTATTTAAACAAAACAAATGAAATTTCGGGGACATACCGATCAGTGCTATTTTTCCATCGTCAGAAATGCACTTCACACAGTGTTCCGTATTGCTTGTCACACGCTTCCTCACTCTACTTCAAAACGACTGCAAAATTCGTTCGTTACTCCTGTTCCTTAATCCAGTAGTGTTCCTTATCTGTCCTTGTCTTACTCCTGAATGTATAAAATTCTCCGTGCCCTCCGACCTGGGCAAACTTCGGCCCTCTTACCTGGGCTCACCTATGTCCTGAAACCTGGGCTTAACCACGCCCTCAAACCTGGGCTTACCCACGCCCTCAAACCTGGGCTTTGCCACGCCCTCAAACCTGGGCTTAACCACGCCCTCAAACCTGGGCTTAACCACGCCCTCAAACCTGGGCTTAACCACGCCCTCAAACCTGGGCTTAACCGCGCCCTCAAACCTGGG
This sequence comes from Mecyna flavalis, assembly GCA_949319885.1. NCBI lineage: Eukaryota > Metazoa > Arthropoda > Insecta > Lepidoptera > Crambidae > Mecyna > Mecyna flavalis. The sequence goes on along the minus strand of OX439427.1, from coordinate 9,366,815 downwards.
CTTAACCACGCCCTCAAACCTGGGCTTAACCGCGCCCTCAAACCTGGGCTTAACCGCGCCCTCAAACCTGGGCTTAACCGCGCCCTCAAACCTGGGCTTAACCGCGCCCTCAAACCTGGGCTTAACCGCGCCCTCATACCCGGGCTTAACCACGCCCTCATACCTAGTGAACATCAGTCCTTCCCCTCGACTGTATTCACCGTTGTCCATAGTTAGCGAATCTGAAAAACTTCAAAAGCTTAGTAAGAGTAAAATTAAGCACCATCCTCATAAATTATCATTATCAATTATCGATTATCAATTATCGATTATCAATAATCAATTATCAACAATCAACAATAAATTATCAATTATCAACCATCAACTATCAATTATCAATTATTACTTATCTCTTATCATTTATCACTTATCAATCATCAATCATCAATTAATAATTATCAATTATCAAGTATCAATTACCAAGTATCAATTACCAATTATTATCAATTACCAATTATCAATTATTAATTGGTAATAAACAACTTTTTTTCATTATTATTATGTAGACCTGGGAATTGAACCCAGGACCCCGAGGTCACTACCCGCTGCATAAGCCATTACACCATCGAGGCGTTCCTCGTAAGCTTAGAATACCTACGTACAAAAATCTAAAGCTTATCGCTAAAACACAGTTACATGATTTATTAAATTACTAGCCTTCCAGCCGCGGCTTCGCCCGCGTGGACTACAGAATTAAGTTCTAAGATCTACTCGTATCTTACTGAAATCATGCTCTTTTGGCGGGAGTAAAATGTGTCTCTTCAGCCCTCTAATAATCTGTTTTACTTAGCAACTTGCCATTCTAATTAAAAAATTGCATTTGTAATCGATGTGGTACGACCTGTTACTTTTGGCTAGTACATATTACAAAGTCTGGGCACTTGAAACTTTTGAGCAACCCACTTAACGAGCCGTTTCCCGTGAAAAATTTTTTTTAGCCTTTGTCCTGTTCCAAGTTATAAACTATACGTCGCACATTGGGACGGATTTCGGATTTGCGGACATTGGACTTGTTTGCTAAATATTAATATTTTAATTATGCCAATCGATAGCCCTAATTAAGCCGATCAGATTTTATTCAGGTCATTTTTTGTAAACTTAATATTATACGAAAAAGTTGAAAAAAAAATAAAAAAAAAATTGTATGGAACGATATCTTAAATGCTCTATAAGTTCCAAGTCTTGACAGATCTCAGGGTGATTTTTTTGTGGGGTTAATCTTTGGGTGTTTATGTATAGTTCCACATACATAGCATTGTCCCGGACGCCCCAGTTTTCCAGATAAATGAAGCTAAACTTCGGTACTTTTTCTATTTTTTTCTTAGGGATTATTTTAAGTTTTTTTTTTTTTTTTTTATACTCCAAATATTACAAAAAGGAACATCTGGCATTGTATATTAATTTAATTGACAATCACTAAAATTATTACATCAGGTGCCGTCATACAACAAAATTAAAACATGTAAAAAGTGAATATAATATATCAAAATTGTGTCTTTAAATAGGTTTTAATTTACTAAATGGAGATTTTGTTGTTCCAGCCTTTGGTTACAAGAGGTGGCCTTAATTCCTCATGGCTTTTTCTACCTGTCAACCTGAAGGCCAAGCAGAACGAAATAAATAGTGAATAATTAAATTATTCTGTGTCACTTATATCACGTATATTGCTTGTATCTATAATATTACAGGCTTATAATTATGTAGGTTTAATCAAAAGGTTCCATGTTATTCTGCAAATTGTACCAAGCGCAGAACGTGTAGATGTTTCTAAATTTTTTAATATTGTCAAGAACTAGCAGCCTTGTTTGTAAAATACGCCAGAACCGAATTCTACCCATATTAGTTGGTCAGGGCAGAGAGAGAGAATATTTTGTTTATTTACTAATTTTATCATCAACTGATACTTAGGTAGTTTGTAAAACCACTTGTACACTCTATATTATGTCATCAACGTATGTATTTATAACTTTGGCCAACTCTAACCAGCTATTATGAATAATAACAGGATGAAGTGGTTATTTTATCACATTGTCCAGTGAATTTTGGTATTACATTATATCACCAAGACTATAACACACAAGTACATAAACCACGTCAAGTCATGTTCCCTTCCCTGTTATATAGGAAGTAAATTTAATTCTAATGATGTTTTACATCTGATAATTAACTATTACATCGATATTCCATCTATGATATACACACGAGTCTACCAAAGTACTATTCCTAAGATAGTTATTTTTTTTTTTTTTACATACAATAGTTCCAGATAAATATATATTTTTTTATGCTAAGTCCAGAAGTACCAATAACAAAGCTCCTCTATATTTGTCCATGGGTTTTGTCGGTCTGTAGGTACATCTAAGATGTTTGTTTTATCAATATTATGATTTAATTAATAATTCAGGAATTTTTATTTAAAATTTATTTAATTTATCTTTATGTAAAACGAAACATGATCATCACCAAAGGCTGCATAACTTTTGCTTTCTTTGCCTAACTTTTAATAAAGAGACGTCTAATGTCAAGATGACAACAATTTCATATCTTATCCTCCTTTAACTAAAAAGTTCTGTGTTTACTAACATAACGATTACGACAAAAGTTTTTTTTTTTTTTCGGAAATACTTAAAATGAAGATTTAAAGATAAAAAAGGGGGTATTATCAATTTTCAAAAAATACCTACGAGAGTTATGAACAAACTAATCGTAGCTGCAACCAGTTTTAACTAGTCTATGCTTGCTCTCTCTTCGTCTTGTTTATTATAACATCGCAACAAGGTACATTGTATTTAATCCCTACTACAAATGCATCTAACTACAACAAGGGAAGTCCCGACTATTTAAATTCAAATTCAAATCATTTATTTCAGCAAATAGCCATATACAAAACATAAAATTCAAAGTCCACAAACAATATTTGAAAATAACGAAATGAAATGACAATTAAAATATAATGTAATTTAAAAAATAAATAAATATATATATATATAAAACAATAATAATAATAATTAATTAATTGAAATAGTAATAGTCATAATATAATCAAATCAATAAAATAAATAATAATAATTGAAAAATTTAAAATTGTCACTTAACTACGGGCGTTGGCATGCAGTGCACAACACTGGACCATATACGCACAGTCTGCTCGGTCCGCGATCATTTTCAGGAGGGAGTTGGAGCTCGCCCTGACCCTGCGCATGAAAGAGGCAGCACGCTTACGCATCGTGGCGTAGAAACAATCTATGCGCGCTGCCGCAAACATGCCCGATGCGCTGCAGCGCCAGGGCAGCCCCATCACCCTCCTGAATGCGTTATTGTACTGGACCCGGAGAGCTCCATACGCCTTCTGGGTGTAATTTGCCCACAGACTGCACGTGTAAAAAGATGTACAGTATGCTCTGAACAGAGTTATTTTAACTGGAGGTGAACAGCGTGCAAATCTGTGAGCTATCATGTTGGCCCTTACGCACAGAGCCCTCCGTTCCCTATTAATGTCAGCATTGTCCTTGAGGTCAGAAGTAACCAAGTGGCCCAGGTATTTAAACTGGTCTACTCGTTCTAACGGAACGTTCCCGAGCCGTATGGGTGGAACATTATTTTCATACCTAGCCCCTCCTGCCCCAAAGACCATATACTGACTCTTACTTGCATTGTACACTAGTCCATGTTCCACAGCGTACGTTTCACATGTGGCAAGCAACGACCGCAGCCCGCAGACTGAGGCGCTCAGCAAGACCATGTCGTCTGCGTAACTCACGTTGTTGACGCAGACCCCGTCAATGTAACACCCAACACGTTGCTTGCTGAGAGCCCCAATCAGGTCATTGACGTACAGGTTAAAGAGTGCTGGCGAGGACAACCCGCCCTGTCTAACTCCGCACTCCAACCCGTACGGCTGAGATAGTGCCCCTGCCCATCGCACACAGTTGACCTGGTTTCCATACCAGTACTGAAATGTCCTTATCAACTCCCGAGTATTTATACCTTTAATTATTATTATTATTTTGTTTATTTTTTCAATATTAAATTAGTCACTTTAAATAGGGCTGATAGATCTGTTACAATTTCCGGGATCAAAAGCACCCCACGATCACCGGGGATAGTGCAGCCATCCAACAAAGAAAGAATTATTGTAATTGGTTCATTAGTTTCAATTCAAACAAACAATGAAATCCTTCCTCTTCATAATATCAGTATAGATTTTCTTTCATTGACTAATCGATTACTATTTTTTTTTTCGAGGACCCTCCGACAACAGATTTACATTGTGTCTTTAAAACAATTGTTTTTATAAATTATGTAAATGCAATTTTATGAATAACTACATCTTTTACTTAGAAAAGTAATTTGAATATGCAACGCTTCAAAATACACCAGTAAAATTCATATTTAAATAAAGTAATTTCACTTTCAGGAACTAAACGTCCTATTAAATTATTTTATCTTAGTTGAAATTTAATATCACGTTTTGTAAAAAACAAAAAGTAATACTGTTAAAAAAACAGTGCCTCAAATAGTGTTAACTCTTAAACACCCGACCGAAAGCCGGGTGTCGCGTAAACACTAGATTTTCTATTGTGTCTGGTTTTCCGGGGCTTGATGGATTAAACAGACTAATTTGTGCGAGGTCTCATTGCTATGACACGACGCTAACTACCCCCAAATACCTATAATAATATTGTTATGCACTGTTTTTCGATACTAATGTGTAATCAACATTAAGTCTGTATGGATACTGTGCTGGCGTAGTACACTTGCAAAGTCAATAGCCCCTAATATATATTTTCTTCTTTATTGCCTAGTATACCTAAGTTCTCACTGTGATTGGAATTTATCCATTATGATAATAAATATCTTAACCACAAATTTTTAAAACAATTAAAAGAATTAAATCAAAGAAAAATATTAATTAAAATAAACCAAACAGCACCCATAACATGTTCAAACCTACATGCCCCATAACAAAATACCCACATATATTTTTTTGAAGGAAAAAAAAAACAACTGACTCACGTGTTGTTGTTTTCATAAATAATAATATATTGGATTGTTACTATCATTAAGATTCGTAAAGGGCAAGCGCCTCTTTCTTTTCAATGCTACAAAAAAAGACTTCCAGAATCGGAGAGTTCTCCAGATCCAAAAAAGAAAATGTGGACGTGTGAAGAGAATATGTGAATTCTCCCGTGATCCCACTTCTGAACTGTAAGCCAACAGTTCAGAATAAGGGAATCCAGAATCGAAAACACATTATATTTACATTTTAAAAGGATTTTATTCAAGCTCAAATCATATTTCCCATCGATACATTTCTATTCTAGGTATTAATCAGTACTTACATGAAAACACTAACAGTAAACAATCCACAATCACTACACAGTTATCACTTTCGTCCGCTCGCGTCGACGTCTCGTAACAGAATGCCGGTCTGTCTGTGCTTCACGTTTGAAGTAACGAACAAATGAGGGAGGGGCGCTGTCAAATCGATTTGTCATAGAGATCGATATTTGTGTTGCCCGCAAATTATTAGAAAAGTGCTATTAATATTGAATGAATAATTAGGGCAGCATAATAAACGCTAACAAATGTAGCTTTCTTTTTTATTAGTAGTTTCAAGTTGAGCGCATTGTAAGGATAGGAAGAGGTATCGAAGCGATGCGGGGCGTCGCCCACGACCCGCCGGTGGAGCGTGACCGGTCAGTTAGCCGCTGACCGCGACTGGCCTGAGGTTCACTTCCTGGCCGCGCATCAAGTAATGTAGGAACTTTCATTTATGCTACTTTTGTGAAACTTCCTTGAAGGATTTAATAATATATCGAATTCGGACCTACATGCGATATTTTAAACAATAGATACTCGTAATATGTAACGTCAAAAGTAATTGTGTGTGTGTCGCCAATTAGAGACGTTTCGACAAACGGCGCGTAGACTTTTTGGTATGGGTATTTATTTGGAGCTGGAAAGTGACATAGGCTATTTGTTATCCCGAAAAATCACGTTTCTGCAAAATATCTTAGTTTAGTTTACGGGCGGAAGGCTAGAGCTTCAGTCACTTTATCGATTCCAGTGATTCTGATATACAAGTCGGAAAAACTTTTATAAGACCGGTCTCGGTCGATAATCAAGCCCTTGAATATATTATAGTAGCGACTTGTCGCATTATGTTAATTCGTGACGTCACCTGTCTTGTTTACATTACGTCGCGTGTATGACACGGAGTGACGTAACAATCATAACCGCTGAGATGTAAATGAGGCGGAACAACGATCAAGATATCGCTCGGACAATCGGCATTTTGTCGTATCGAGCTAGGGCTGGTAGGTATCTAAAAAGAAGTGCAATGAATATCAAGAACACTTCTTACAAAAGAATGTAAAAAAAATATTTTGTATTTTTTATGTATTTATTACAATTTGACTTATAAACTATGTGTAGACAAATATTATTTTAACAGTAGGAAAAAGACCGTACTGATAGTGAGCAGAGTGTTATGTATTTGGTAACTGATCCCTTTTTGATTGTATTATTTTTACTACTTGTTACGAGTACCTACATTATAATTAAGACTTTTTGAGGTATTTGGGTATTCATTAATTTGTATAAACCCAAATATTCTAGCTGCTCCGGCTTTGCACAAGTATCAAGAACCTTTATATGATAAATACTATAATGATACTTTTTATGATATAAACCTTTTTCCGATATCAACAAACTTACAAAAAATCTAATTCGGTACATTCGCTATGTAGTTAGGCATGCACATTGCACATATTTTTTTATTTAATAGAAGACAGATATTATTACTTACAAATAAAAAATACTATTTGACTATTTCTACGCGCATCAGCCCTAGATAAACTGTTTGAGCCGACGGATGCCGCTGACGTGAATCGATAACATCGATTATTGAATGTTTCGAGCAATGATCGAGAGATCACTTCAAGCCGCTCTCTATCCATCGTAGGAATGGTCGCCAAGTACCGCTACCGTTTATTAGAGTCACTACGTTGACAAGAAGTTAATACTTCAAGATACGCAGTTTGTAACCCAGTTTGGTGGTCATTAACGTACTTGCACAGTTATAGATAGTGGATGGACCTACTGATCGGAATTACTTATTCTATTAAATAATGAATATGTTGGGTTTATGATATTGAAGGCAATGTAAACATATTGGTTGTTCTTTAGTGAACAATGTAAATTTTTATAATTCATCTCTTCGATAAGTTGACAAAAAAGACAGCATCTCTTTTGCCAATTTTAATAAAAAGAAGACAATGTTAAAGTGATGTGACTAATTGCAATCTGGTTTTAGTATTTTAATAAAATCTTATGTCAATGCCGCATATAAACAACGTAATAAATCTTTATTTTTTTTCATACTTAAATATAAATTTAGGTAATGTAAGATGGGTCGATTAGTTGATAAAAGCCTGATGATTGCCGACATGACCTATATTGTGTAAACATTTCTTGTTAAGGGAAAAAGCGTTAATACGTACCGAATCCCACGGGTAAGCGACTGGGTTGCGGGAGACTACATTGTCTATGTTCGTTCATCCATCGCGCTATGGTTTGAATAAAATCATTCAACCGTAGCCTTTTTTGTAAACTTACTTTGAACTTGAATGGCTTGATGACTGCACTGCCCTATTTGCAGGAGTCTTTGTGAATCCTAAATTCTAATAAATAAATAATATATTTGATATTATTCATAAAGCACCATGTAGTACTAAAATAAACACACTTGTACAAAGGGTGTCATAGAACGGATAAACTTATCTTTATCTTTTTTCTGTAAATACATACATATTAAACACAGAAATAGCCAGTCCAATACAAACAGACCAGTGCATGCACATAAATGTTTGCACCGTGCGGAAATCGAACCTTTTTAATCCTCATCTAATTGTCCCGTTTAATAACTTCGAAAGCATTACACCAAATTATGGCACCAATTCGTCGTCAAAAATAAAAACGTTGTTTGGTTGTTTAGTCTTATAATTATCTCTGACAACCTGTCATTAAATCCAGTTGTTGGTTTATAGGACGACTTATACTGGGTCTAGCGCAGCCGAACCCGTGGCGTAAGTTGAATTAATGGCCTATTAAAGTCCACGTCGTCGTCGCATCACTATAAATTCCCTAACTAGCGGAAATGCACAGAGTATTTGTGCATATTATAAACACGTCACTATTGCTTATGTATGTGTACTGTCATATAAAGGAAATTAAATGTCTCTTTATGATTATTTTGTAAAAGTGTATTACGTACACAGTTCCCGTTATTTTTTTTTTATTGCTGGCTGTAGTTTTTGTGTTTCTAACTCTAATAAAAGTCGGTCAGCAGGTCATAAGGAAATGTGTATAAATAATATAAATCCGGTAGGAATAAATGCCATTATGTATTGATATCATCTAAAAGATAATTTTATTTATTCTCTAGTGTTTGTGATAAAACTGCGATTTTAATACGTTAGATAGCAAAGAATCGATTGAAAAATGAACACCAAAGAATGCTGTAATAGTCATTAATTTGGATCGTAGGTAGCTATTGAACCTAACAATGAACATATTTTTTACATGTATAGTGTTAACAAAGGCATTAAGTAAAAACTAGTTCTAACTAGGAAAAACGCGTTCTATCTAATAACTAGTTTTAACTGTTACATATACAATTACAATAAACTTTAATAGAACGTCATCAGTCGTTCAATGGCACGATGAAGCACGTTTTGAATAAACTTCGAATTGATTGGAAAATAGAAAGATTATATGGAACAAAGGCAATGATGGGGCGGTTCAATTTGCAAACTTAATTTGATCAAAAACGGGAACATTCACGTTCAACGTAGAGAACAATAAGACGTTGTAATGGAAATATCTAGGGATGTGGCACAATGTCTGCAAGTACCTATTTTTTTCATCGTTAGGTTCACTATAAAGAAATCAATCTGAGGAGGACCAACCACTTTTCAGCCATTTTCTCATCTGAAAACTCGCATGCTCAATTTTGTTGGATTTCGATAAGTATTAATTTGAAGAGTTGACTCCAGCTGAATATTTTATACCATCAGGCTAAGTAAAGTGTGAAGTGAGAGTGCAATTACAACATAAGTTACTCTTTCACGCAAAAAACGGTTCCACCCGCGCGTAATTTCTTTTATCAAATATACTCCCTCCCCCCACATTTCCGGAATCAAAATGACCATATTTCACCCGGTGATAGTGTAGCTTTCCAACAGTAAAATAATTATTCAAATCGGTTTAGTAGTTTCGGAGCCTATACAATACAAACAATCATTCAAATCTTTCCTCTTTATAATATTAGTATAGATTATTAAGTGTTTAGTTCCTATGATTCGAGTGTTTATAGTTGGTTTTGCAAGTTTATAATACTACCAGACAGGTTTAGTACTACTAAATATTCTACTATGGAAGTCAATTTCAATAAACATCAATTAACAACTATACGGGGAACAAGTAATAGTAAAATATTTCTTTAAAAGAATGTTTATACGGGCAAGGGTTCACGATATGAATTTAAATTACACATTACACACCTTTTACTTAACGTCAACAACGAAGGTGCTATACGTGCATTGGAATTTTAATCCTTTGTGATTATATTCAGGGATTTGCTGCCATTGGTAACTATAGGTTTGGTATTTCTTTGAGTTATTTTTTTTATTTCAATAAAACATGCCCATGTCTGTAATGCATGCCTAATTACATTATTAGCGAGTGAGACCTGTGTTGAACTCGAGACAAAAAGAGGTTCGGCCTCTAAACTCCTCCGGTTTCCTCTTTACACGAGGAAGAGACGAGCTGATGCCCGCCTTCTGGCAAATCAAAGTGCATGCCTGCCCAAAATAAATTTGGTAAATATTCTACTGCAGGGCAAAAGTCTTAGAGTATACATTCATCATCAGCCGATATACGTTCCCACGGCTGGGACACAGATTCTCAATTGTGAGATAGTGTGGGCCATACGCCATCACGCGGGACTAGTCCGGCTTAGTAGAGGGGTGCGTAGGACAAGTAACCAACCTTAATGTCAGATGTTATCAAGCCGCCAAATGGCCTCTGACAAGGCGAGCCTTGTCATTGCTCGTCGAGACGACTAATATCTACATTATAGTTAATATCAGCCGGGACTAACAGCTTAACGTGCCTTCCGAAGCACGGAGACGCTCGAAATACATGTCACTAAATATGGTGAGAATGGTCACCCATTCATTAACCGACCGCGGCGAGGGTAACTTGACTTTCGTTACCGCTAACGAACTACTGTCACAGCTGCGCCACGAGCGCCTCTCAATATAGAGTGTATAGGGAAAATTGCAAGAGTATGTGAAACATCACTACTCGCGCGGATTCCAACGAACCCAAGTCTGAGCCTTTACTTCCCTCATAATCTCAGTCCAGGCGTGCGGTCGGGTCCGCAGCCATCCGTTGTTATTATTTTTATTACATAATAATTGTGAGCTGTTCCGCGGTCGCCGACCAGCTAGGGCTGTCATTATTCGCCGTCATCTGATAAAAAGGAGGTTGTAAACATAATTGCTATACAGCCTTTTGATTAGGTTTGTTTTTATTGGTTATTTTTCTAAGATTCTTTTAAATTCATTTGAGATTAGCGCAATCCTAAATCGGTTGGCTTCGTTCTATAAATATGGATGTCGAAGTTAGGAGGCACTCAGTCAAAATATTAAGTCGATGCAGTATAAGTTGTTGAAGAACCGACTTGAGTCTTTTTTTTAAAAGCCTAGTTATCGCGATGGTTCTTAATCAAATTAGCAGTCTATAAGCTGAAAACAATTTGCCAAGATGAAAATTTATACCAATTAAAAATGTTATTTACCAGCTCTAAGTTTAGTTTTCTCCGTGTCAGATCAGGACGGGCTCCCAAACTGGAAACAAAGAGGTATTATCCACGCTGTCAACGATCTTCCTCCGTGACGTCGCCTTTTGAGAACATTAAGGCAGTGTAAGCGAAAGCAATGTGCTTTGTGAAAAGAGCCGATGTATCTTGGTTTTTGGCTATAGTAAACTTTATTACTTAGACAACAATGTTCAAATATGCCGCAATGATTTTGCAATTCACGACTAAGTACATTGTCGTTTTTACGTGGTTTTTGCTTATACGTTATGTCAACCTTCGCATTCTGGTTCGAATCGTTGTATTTTTAATTTTTAGGTGATGCCCACTATCCTCTTTGCTTAGCCTAAAGGCTGACTGGTAGAGAATGCCATATGGCATTAAGTCTGCCTCTTGTACAATTTATATTGCAAAATAATAAGTGAGCAAACATAGAATATCATAGAGTGGTACACAGTATCACGTAAGGAAGCTTTGCTCAAAATGCGCGTATTTACTTCAGAAGCAAACGTTTCTCCAATATATAACATTCAATGATCCATTTTCTGTGAGCCTGGTATCACTCTGCGAAAGCTTACACGGCGCTTTCTATAGAAACGATAATGGAAATCACGAAATGACGGAAATTGATAGAAAGTTCTGTCATTCGGTTTTTTGTCATTAACAAAGAACTCGGCTATATTATACTCGTACATTATCGCTGTTGAAAAACGCAGCTATTTTACTTGTAAAGCTTACTTTCTCGATGTATTGTATAGTAATAGTTTATGTAATAAACATCACAAAGGTTGTAGAAAGCATACAGAAAAACATTAAGGGCCATTGCACTAACACTTACGTAAGTTAGTGATAATTTATCTGTAATAAAACGTTGATAGTATTTCTTTTGTTAATTTGGATAAAGATGCCAACTTCTAATTTAGATAAATTATGATATCATGTGATAGCGGGTAAAATTGGCCGTGATTATTGCGAAATACCTACTTACACATTTTTTTTACAAAAAATGGCTACAAAAAATTGATAGAGAACATTTGGAAATATTTTGGAACTATACTAATGCAATATTTATTATTTTGTACAACTCCATTGCTGTCTACTACGAACATTCTGATTAGTCATACATTAGATTTTAACGCGCTCTGACTACGCCGTAGCGATTAGTATTAGTAATTATTCACTTTTACATTTATATTAGAATGCATTGTGACTACAATCATACTTTTTTAATTATTTTTTATTTATGATATTATATTTTTTACAGTGAGCTCCGAAAACATTTACTTACCTTCTATACATTAGACATCAACGCTCATTTGCTACGAGAGTATAATTTCGTAGCTATATTAGTTTAACGTTATTTACCTTATACCACAGATTACTAAATAGTTACTCACGGTTATACGTACATCTATTCTCTCTCTCTCTCTCCTTTTGAAAGGATTATGACTGTCCGGTATATTACCAAACGGTTTTACGGTCTATTTCTAGGGGTTATTATTATATAAAGTTACTACTATCGTTCATTTTAGATAGAGTAAATTTATTATATTTTCACTGAACTCAGTTTTTGAAAATTCAATATAACATATTAAATAATATCATAGAACAATATATACAGATTTTAAACGTTCCAGAGCTGCTATGAACCAAGTCACCAGAGCTTAACGCAGCCTAAAAATTTAATTAAAATGGACATAATTACAAACGATAAAAACTAAGACTGGCCTTTTTCAAACTAAATTACGAGTCAAAACTATATAAAATCCAGACTCGAAGCAACGAAGCGGTGGAATAATAAAAAAAGAAACAAATAATTGACTTAACCCACTATAAAACACTATTGTGTACGAACCTGCCTCTAATTTGTAATTATAGGCGTAAAATTCGATATAACAGCGTATCGGGACGTTCGCAAAAAGTATCATAACGGACACACGCCTAAATTGGTCTTCGTAGATAATTATCACCTATTATAACATCCTCGGACATCTTTCAAAAGTTCTGTTTACTAAGGAATCTGTTGCCTAATTTCGATAGTTTTTTTTAGTTAGATAATGGGCCACTTAAAGTGGAGTCATTTTAACAGTAACATTTGTAAAATTACTCTTATTATTATTCTCGGTTATTATTACAATAAATATGTAATCTTTATTGAAAAAAGTTAAGCAATTGTGCAGTTCTAACAAAAAGAAAAATGTATTATTTCATGCCGGCCGTTACAAGGTTACGCTGTTGAATTTTGACGAATTGTTAAATGATACCTATTAAAATGGCTCAACTTTAGTGCTAAGTGATCAAAACAACTTTTCACACCAGCTTAATCATGCTCATCTTTAAATTATATCGTTTACAAATCGTATTATAGGATTTTCGTTGCTGTGTATTATAAGTGCTTTTTCTCTACACTCAAGGGCTGAGCCAAAGATAGCACTAAAATTAATGCTTCTAACTTGAAACACTGAAGAAAGATACTTTAGAAAAAGTGAATTAACAGTCGCTTACAGCTCTAAAACGCCTTCGATAAATCCACGCACAAACAGCACTACTTACTTGAGACTAGTATTACTTATGACATCGAAAAATATTAACGTTTTACGTACCCTGTTCAAACTTTATCTCTACCGTGATGTTGACAGCAACTTCTCTGCTCCAGCATTAAGTAAATGTTGCCATAATGATTAGTCAAACATTATCATACGACAATGTTCTAAGTAATACTGTAGTCTCAAATATCCCCCATTGACTGTACCTATTCAAGTTTTTGTATTCTTCCTTCTGTATTTTATATTTTGTGTATGGTCAATAAATGTTTCTTTTTTCTTTCTTACTTTAAAAATACGGAAAATCAGCAGCCTTAACATGTTTTCTCTCAGATAAATAAACGCACAAGCAGCGAACCACGGATTAGCCTACGCTTAACACCTTTCGGCTCTCCGTCGACCATTTATCTTCGTACGTCCAGCCCCTACGCGTATAAATCGAGCGGATGCGTGCCAGCCCGCCGGCCGAGCCAGGATAAACGACTAAAAAACCCTTTTAAAACCTCCATTCACACACTCTCAATAGGAGACCTTATTTTGCAAATAAACCCAACTATCCTATTGATAGGGTCAAAAAAAGTACGGTCACGCGAAAGTTGTTTACTGCATAACTATTGAATCGTTTTCGGTTTTGGATTTATTTTTAAATTAAACAAATATTTTAGTAATGTTCTTTTTTGTACGAGTTCTGTTGGAGTGGGTTGTAAATCACTGTTCGAGTATAGTGAGGATTCAAATTCTTGCCGAGGCCACTTATACTCGACAATTGCACGTTCCTCAAAGCTTTGAGACTGTCCTTTCAAATATATTGGCTTACATTAAAAAAAATTAAACAGTGAAAAAAGAGCGTTCCTACACAACTAAACACTTTATATTTGTTAAATCCGTGTTTTTTATGATGTTATAATACAGAATAGGATACTGAGAAGTTACGTATGTAATTGATTTTGGTTAGCGTTGGATATAGTTCTGAAATATTAGTAACATAAGTAACAATGATTATCGATTTGTAGTTTCCATATTTTATTCTTAAATATAGAGGGCTAAATTAAATTAAACTTTTACCTATTGAATGTTACATACTAACACCTCAGATAAGAAAAACATAATGCTTATGAATGTCTTTACCAAGACATAGGCGCGACATAGATAGTATCAACTTTATCGCTTGCTAAATTATTATTAGTGATACGTATGAAAGTATTAAGTTTCACTATCTCGTAATTTAGCGCGATGTAGGCACTAAGAAAAAGAAACTAGACATTATCTCTGGTCGCGATCGTGAATTAAGACACAAGAGGCCGCGTCGCGAAACGCAAGGGAAAATAAAAATAAACAAATTGAAACATTCCACCCCGTCACCTTCGTTAATGTTACTTTTATCTTTAACATCTTTTACGTCTTGACTAGCTATTCTAAGCCTATTTGCCATATTTTTTCTATTTTTTGTAAGAGTTTGAAAACTATTTTCTAATAGCGAAAGACACGCACGCACAGCCCCGAGACATTTCGCATACTGACGTTTGCGATGTTTCTTGGTTGTTACTTATTTTTATAAATTAACCCTATTGGCTGTTTTCACTTAAGAGTTTATTTTTATTGTTATGTATCACACCTTATTCTTGTTAAAAAGTGTAAGTCGTGTAAGGAAAGTAAGTTTTAATTTTTCCTTATTTTTTAAGAAAAATGCTCATATTCGATAATCACTATTATGTGATCCATTTTCTCGTTCACCTCCTTTAGCAGACACAAGTGCCTAGGCAATCCCTAGAACCTATACTGTATGAGTATATAATTGTTAACTATTGGAAGCAAGGATAGACAGCTTTGGTGTAATAAACCCTCAACCACTGATTTAAATATTCCTTTCAAATACTTCCGTGTGTGTTACAAATAATACCACGCGGTGTATAATCTATGAAGATTTTATTTTACGCATCGACACGGACAGGTTTTTATCCTGTGATTATTTAAATTTCAGTCCGGCAAGCGCTCGTGAGGAAAAGTCGCGGGGCTTAGCTAGTAATTTAAGTTAGCAGCTGCCATGGCCTGTCTGCACTTAAATAATGATATTACACATATGAGGTGTTATGGGTTCTGGATTGAATTCCTGGTCCGGAATCACCCGATCGAATCAAGCCACCAGTTAGTATTCGAAGTCGAAAGGCTGTGTAGCCATGATCCAATTTGTCTGGTTGCGGAAGTCGGATGGCGGTCGCTCTAATGTAATTATTGGACTTGCCAATTCCTGGTTTTTGGTGCAAGCGTGGCGCAGGCATACCTTGACTAAACTTACGGGCAAACATATAGAATCATTTCCTGTTTCTTTTAACTTTTTTTTAGCAAATAATCATTTAAAAACCTGAAGGTTAAATTGGTATCATGATAAAGATTAAGAAATGGGCTATAAAATGATAACAAAACTATTTAATTACTTAAATGGATGCTGAAAAAAAGATATATTTAAAGAAATAGTCGTGATACCGTATTTTTGCTCGTAAGTGCAGTTCGAGACAAAACGCTTGGAGAAAAAAGATGCCTGAACTAAACTAAAGCTTTTTTCTCAGGACATCAGTGCCTCCTCCCGTGATGATATTGGGTAGTTCTGATCAACGTTAGACAATGTTCTTCAGTGGAACATAATACCCTGGTAGGCTGGTACATCGGGTCGCCCATCAGGGAGAATTCTAATAATGGCGTAAAAACAAAATGCAAAGCGGAGACATTAGCGTTCTTACTCGCAGTAACTGTATTTAATGTTTGTATGTGGTTTGGATGGAGATTTTATACGCACATAGAGCCGTTACTTCTATTTTCATTATTGTAAGCTTGGCAGTTAGAAAAAAGATAAGGCATGTAAACGATGATACATTATCTGAAGGGAGTCGCTTTTTATTTATTCAAAGGTATACACCATTGCTGCTCGTACGTCAATTTACAATATTCAGCCTAAACCCAGTATTAATGAATTAAAAAATATTTGTTAAACAATCATTTCAAACTTCTTAAGATTAAATAATTGTTGGATTGCTGAACTTCTTTTTATCCCTTAACCAGCCAACGAGTGCCTTTTTTTTTCATTGGATTTCGACCTTAAGTCAAGGTCAAAAACTATCGCATTTAAGTGTCGTCTGAAAGTCTCATAATTCTCATTTAATTCGAGCCACCCGCCATTTTTATTTTGTAATACAATACGCCGACTTCATAAATATAATTTAAAGCCTTAGAAAAACAGCGGAGTGCATTTTCTAGATATCATTAAGCATTTTCCCATGGGTTTGCATTAGACGGAGCAAGCGCACTGTTTTATACGCAGAGGTAATTATTCTATTTAGTTAACGGTAGTGACGACACTGTTGTTTTAATTGCAAAGAAAATTATTTTTAGTGTGTGATAATACGGTACCCGTGGAATTATAAAGATTATTATGCTTTAAAAGGCCTATTGTTTCTATTATGTAACTGCGGAATTAAATGGTATTCTTGTACCGTGGACTATAGTTTTTTCTCTTATCGTACTTTTTAACTATGTAGGCTTTGGAAGTGGAAAAGGGGAAATCAGTTGCTTTAAAATTGGCTCCCAAGTTGTCTTATTCGATCCAATGTATGTTTGGAGTATTTTTTTTTAAATATTTTTGATGTGAAAGTTTGTTTGGATGGATGGATGTTAAATAAACTATTGTCTCATTACGTTTTTTGCAAATTAAAAATATTTTGTTTCGATAAACTATACTTACTTTTTTTATATAAATATACAGAATTTATAAGTATGTAATGTTGTCTACGCAAGCCATTAATAACATAGCCGCCACCTAATGATCGTCTGATATACGACTAAAATAAAAACAAAAAACACTCGTTCGCTTTATTCTTAGACATTTTCCTTACATCGTATACTCGTATTACGCTAGAATATTCACGGAACGCAAAAGTGAATGGACATAAACGTGGACATATTATATAGTTGTGCGCGTACAATGCTTGTCCAACCGTGTTCCTTTACGCCTCATCCCATGGCCATAGTAGAAAAAGGACGTAGTACGTTGTCTTCAAACAAAATCACCGTGCACGGCTTGTTTGTGTGCGCTACATGGTCGGATTTTTAATTAGACGACCAAATCTGACATTAGCTAATGTCACTTTGCGAAAAAAGTATTGCCATGTCCAATGCAATAGTGATGCATTCGGTTTTAGTTCACACAAGAACGAATGATAATATGGATGAAATAAGGTCGTTAATAATAGCAAAATATGTTGTAAGGATAATAATTGTATAATATTTATTTCATTAGAACCAAATAAAAGTGAAAGCTGTCAATAAAAATCAACTATTTATAAAAATGTACAAAAATACTAATAATTTATCGTCGATAATCTATGGTTGCCACGATAATCGATTTTTTTGGTTTATTCACTTATTACAGCAATAATCATATTTTATGAAAAGCTGACAACACAGTTAACGTCAGATTTGGTCGTCTAATTAAAAATCCGACCAAAGTAGGTATACGTCGCATGCAAACTCAAACAAAATCTCGTCTTGTTTCTCAGTGCAAACAAATAAGTTTGTTTGAGTGTGCATGCGGCGACGTATACAAGCCATGTGCGGTGCGTTTGTATAAAGATAACATACTATGTACTCTTTCTACTATGCCTTATGCTTCATCCCATGACCGTCGCCATAAAAATGTACGCGTTCCCCATCATTCATTCTAAATATGGTATAGCAAGTTGCGCCGCAGATTCTAGCAATTACACCGTTCCTCTAATTGACGCAGGATTATTTCGCATCAGTAACTAATGCCGACTGACTGTGTGAAACTATGGCTATTTTAAAATAACGTTTTTATGTAGCCAGTTTTTACCAGACTTTCCTTTTGTAAATACTTGAATATTAATTATTGACACAATGAGTATTAAAGGGCCAGTGTCAGCAGTGACAAATAACATTGGTGCTGTTTACAATTGATAAAAGAGAGCATCTAAACTTCGAAATTGGCCAAACATCGAGTAAACATCACATTCGTTGATGCGTCACAGATTTATTTACGTATCAAAATAAAAAACGCGTTGCTAGATTTATGGCATGTCTACCTATATTCCATTAGAGTTTCTAGTATCTAAAGCTTTTAGTTTACTACCTACACTCAATTAAATGCCTATTATGACATACGTGTAAAAAGTCTATTCGTAGAAATGGAAACAAATTAAATAAGTGAGTAATATCGCTGTTTAAATGTTTGAAGGCCTGTTAGAATCTCGGTTCTACGTTAACAGTTATGTTGTTTTCGGAAACTTGCATTTCGTAGTGGGAGTGATGTTGAAATCGTACTACGAGTTTGTCGTTTGTTATTTATGCTTACATTCAAAATATCTACGGGAAAAATATCGGAACACATCTCATAATAATATTTGGATATAATCCACTAAAAAGTAGCTTCAGCTCTCAGCCGAATCAACAAACATGACAAATCATTACATGCTTATTTAAATGCACTGGATAAATAAATGATCATCTTGGATGGGATTCGTGTTTATGATCCTCGCCTCAAAGGTCAGTATCGTCCTCAAATTTGCCATCGAGCTTTCGAAACAATTAACATCCTGTTTATTCTCTACTTTCCATATTAGTTTGGATCGGGTCACGGAATAATGTCCATCTACTCGTATTTCTAAGTAAATGAAAGGCTAGCGCCATGTTTGGGCTTAGGATAGCGTATTGTTAATACATGCTCTAGTTTGAAGAAGGTAATGAGCGGTGCGTAGGTAGACAATAAAAGCAAATAGCCAAGGAATGGGCTCATTACTTGTTAGAGTTGCCAAAATATCGATAGTTTTACTGTGGAAACTATCTATTGTTTTTATTTCAAGCAGTTCTATTGGATACCGATTATATTATTAAAGTCTTCCGGGATGCACACACTGAATACTATTACTACACAAATCATGAATACTATCACAACATTAACAACAAGATTTTCTATGATGAGTGAGTCGTAAAAAATATATATGTAATTTCTTAGGTAGGTCGCGCTCAATTTTAAGAGGATTGCGTAGGTAAAACGCAAAAAAAATCCGTAACTGTACAGCAAGCGTAATCGATTTCTAAATTAAGCTTTGGATACATTTGCGGTTTATTGTTAGATATCATTCTATAATAAAATAATATCTAATCTAATCACTACGCCACCACTGCCTTCTGCAGCCAAAACAATATTATACAACATCATCGATAGTGCTACCGATACTATTGTTGCAACACTATCACTTGTGTTTATGTTCCGCTCTGCGGGAGCGGGCGGGCGTGGGCTGCGCTTGCGCCGATTCGGACTCATTCTGAGCGATCTGTGACGTAGTAGTGCTTTTCCGATTATTTGGTGCGGAGCCCGTTATTTGCCGTCTATGTGCGGATTTCATGTTGGGTCAGTAACTTTCACGTTGATTCTTCCAATTAGAATAAGCGGTATTGTTTCTATTGGTACTGGGTTGAGAAGCGACTATCTGAATTTGTCTTTAGAAATTGAAATTGGATTGTCTGTTGGCCCAATCAATTTATGAATAGCAGCTTTTAATTAGCTATAAGTAAAGCTTAGAACAAAATATTTCCAAATGGGCTAACCACATTTTGACGGGACTTTCACTAAGAGTTATCCGATATCATAAGGCGTAACCTAGACCGCTTGCACCTTGGTATATTCTAGGTAGATCTTATCACTACAAGGCACGATAGGGAATTTAGTAGCAACCGTATCCTATAATTCAGGGGCCGTGGGTTTGAATCCAATTTAGAATTAATGTCATGGAAGGGTATGGACAGTCTTTGTGCCTTTAATTAAGTATTTATTTGGCCACTTTCACTGGTTTTTATTTCTAATAATCATGTGGTTCAAATACTATGATCAATGTTAGTGTTGTTTTCTAATATTTATTATTATTATTACTTTGCTGGTGGAATGTTGAAAGTGGATCACGAAGTGATATATTTCGATGTTGTTTGGACGTAAGTAATGATAAATTGCATTGTGGTATGCACATTAATCAAGCGCATTGTAATTACACGTTTAAAATGGGTCAATGAACAACATGCGTGTTAGTTCTACTGGCATATTTAGTTTAGTGAATAACAACCAACATGACATACATAGATTTGACCCTAAAGGCAATTTTACCTTAAGCACTTTTGTTTTGTTAAAGGTAGCAGAAACAACATAAGGTACTAGATACCTTGTTATCTCTCACATTACTGAGATGTATTACTCTTTACGTAGATGCAAAGAAAACAGCTTAATGGTCATCTGATAGAATAATTATCACGAACTTACTTGTAAGTGATGATTAAATCATTATTTTCATTATGACACTCACTTATTTATAATGATAGACGCCTTTGCCCTGTAGAGTATTGAAAGTGTAATATAAAACTCGAAAAAAACTTTGCGTTTATGGAAGAGTATTTGTCCGTGGAATTTCCGTCTTGGTTCAACTTGTTTGTTCTATTACTACGTTTTGTGGATTCTCAAAGGTTATTAACCTAGTTTCGTGTGCATCAAAGCGTTTAGCGTGTGTGCATTCGACATCTGTGTGGTGTGTGCATCCTAAACATTGTCCCACGTGTCTCTTGCGTAATGTGACGCGACGGACGTATGGACGTATGCTGTGCGTTTTCGTGTGTATTTTACGTATTAAAGACCAGTAGGTCCGCTTATTTAGAATTTTTAATGAAGTCAACGGCAAGAACGTCTAAACTCTTTCCAAAAATGTAAGTTTATTGAATCAAATAAACATACACGATTAAAACTAATAAAGCTGTAAATTTTCATAAAACACAGCCGGCAACATAAAATTCAATGAATTCTTAGCTTTTATGTTTAAAGGTGAAAATTTTATTACATTTGAATTGCTTTTAGTTAGATTGCCCACAATTGCCTAGTTTGCTATAAAAGGCATAAAATTTATATCCCAAAAACTTATCTTAGTTTTGTTGGTTTAACAGTAAAGTGCCTTTATATTCCCACTTGGAATATTATTATCTGCGTCATTTATGTGAAACAACGTAAGTAAAGTTGATCTCTATCAATACGTGTTTCAAATGTAGATTGAAGCACCTAACCAAGATATGCTTATAAAACTGAAATTAAAATAACTTAAAAAAAAAACTAGATTAAGACATTTTGATTTCTAAAAGGTTCTAAAATTTTGCTTATGTATTTGCAGTTAACAACTACTAAGATTAATGTGCATGGTAGCAAAAGCCGCCTGTCTTCACGATGGATTTAAACACGTCGGAGAACATTGATAGGGCTCGAACAATACCGCGGTTCTCAAGTTCAGTACGGGCGCCGTAGATTACATGCAAACGATACTAATGTACGTACCCTAAGTGGCTTAAGTAATAGACTAGACCAGGGAGAGCAGGATGGCCGCGGGAGCGCACGAAAGTAGAGATGTGCCGAGTCATACTGACTCGAATACCTAGTACTCACGTACTCGAGTATTCGGATCCATAATACTCGAATACAGAATTCGAGTACTTGCGCGATAGTTGAAACCAAAGTCATTTACTTTAAAGACAACCTTCTAACTTTACTTATTGTAAACGTGAAATATGGAACGTAAGTGACTTAAATACGGAACTTCTTCATACTTACATTATTTTAAAATAATAGGAAATGCAACCTACAAGTTAGATTAAAAAAATACTATAGTTGAATGAAGTATTCGAATACCCGTGCCAGTACTCACATACCCTGTCCAAAGTGTCCAAGTCTTCCGACTCGCCTACTAATTCTTATATTTTTTTTAATGAATATCAAATTATGACGAGCCGTTTGGTGTAATGGTTGAGATGTCGGCTATTACACCAGAAGTCGCAGGCTCGATCCCGGTACGGTACAAACATTTGGGTTAATGAACATGTCTGTTTTTATCGGTCTGGGTCTATCTATAATATTTATTTACAAAAAAAGTATATGTAAGGTTTATCCGGATGGCGCTGAGTGAATAGTGTCCAGGATATTTATTATTATTATTATATTCAAAGACGAAAAATAGACGACTTGGTACATCACTAGAGCTGGGCGGAATGTGCGCAAGGTCATTGCGCCCTGCGCGGTCATGCGCCCGCGCCGCACCCCCCGCGCCTACCACATTGTCTAGCGATCAGCTGCGGATAAGGGGAAGCGACCGCACCGAAAGCCGATAGGAACCACTTCAATGCGAAACTGCCTTTATTTTTCCATTTTGCCCGTCCACTCGCGGCACGAACGCCCCAAGCGATATTGTTCCCCGCTCTAACGCCATTCCATTCTAACTCAAGAAAAAGACCATGCCCTGACGTCTTTTATTTACGATGCTTACACTGACCAGTGTTTATCCCGATGGGAAGGTTGCTGGGGGCGTTTTAAATACTTTCCTAAGGTGCCTTATAATCAAATGTGCAACAATACAACTTCGAAGTAATTTCAGTGACACTGAACTGAGTAAAAATTTAGAACGCTCATGTTTATCATAGAAATCGATCTTTATTTGATACGATTTACGATACCAGAAACAAATTTTTGGGTTGGGCGCAGTAGTCTTCGAACATAGCTTGGTGTTGCTATCCCCAGTGCGCGTTATTAATTATTTTAATAGCAGGCCTTTACCCGGAAATAGGACATTATTTGACTCATACTTTTTTGATTGTTACTACAGGCCAGAGATACTTCTAATCTAAATTGTGTCATATACATCCGTGTCACCTTAGCTTTTAGGTCTCTGAAAGCCATTTTAGTATTGTATTTGTATTGAATATGTATTATTCAGAGTGCTGCCTAAGATACTAAACATTAACATACTAGCATGAAGAAACCTAGCAGCCTAGAGTGGTACTTTCACACTTGACCGTTACAAATGTTTCTTTTTACGACAGAATTAAAGCGGTGCTTGTGTGAAAGCGTTTGCCGCCTTTGTTGCCTATAATAAATTTATTATGGGTGCTAAAGATTTGCAAAAATTATCATGTTTTGCTACATCTCACAATAAAATGTCAAATCAATTTGAATTAATTTACAACGGGTATTCATCGATTCGACGTCAACATGAATTATCATAATGTTTTGCGGATTAAAATCATTCAAAGTCACTTTCTAATATTTCTAGTATATCGGTAACAGTTGGGTAATAAATTGCTAAGAGTATCTGTTGAAGTGATTATGAATTATTAATCGTTTATTGGGGCATGAATGCCAATTAGAAACTGTAATTATGCTGCCACGTGGCATAATGATTGGGCTTGGAAGCAATTTCACTGTTTAATTAATGAGGTGTTAAAATCCGCGTAGCCGTATAGGTCAGCCGGTGTCAGCGGCCCTGACATACAATACATCTAGGTACAGATAAATAAAACTTGTATCTGTGTGCACAATTTTAAATGAAAATTGAAATGTTTGCGGCACATGTATCAAAAGAGGATAAAGTATTTTTTCATCCCACCATCTCGGAAAGAGTATTTTTAATCTTCAATATCTGAGTGGAAAAGCCGTTTTTATTCTCTAGAGGATAAAGTAAATTGAATTTAGAACATCGTGTGCACTAAGTTTGTGAATTAAAAAAAACATTAAACCTATTTACTGCTACCTCTATGGTGCCGAATATATCATACAACTTTTTTTTTTTGCATTTAGTCATTTCCTCGCTGAGGTGGAATGAAAAGTTACGTGTTGCACTCGAGTGCAAAGATTTTTCACCTCGTGCTCTTTTGATTCCCTCGCTAACGCTCAGGATTCTAATTTTGAATCACTCGCTGCGCTCGTGATTCAATTTTAGTATCCTTCGCTTGCTCGGTCATCAAAATTGAACACGCGGTTAAAAAGCAACTTTGCACTCTTGTATGACAAATAACTATTATTTTGCCGTTTTCTATTCGTTTGTGCCGGATAATTTCTGAAAGGCTGGATAGATTTGGACGCAACTTTCATTGTTATATCTATCTATCTAATCAGCCCGTATCCACCCACTGTTGAGTATAGGCCTCCTCTTTTTCACGCCAACTGATACGGTCCTGTGCAAGATTCATCCAGTTGACACCGGTAAACCTGACCATGTCATCCGACCAGCGGGCCGATCACTGTTATATACCTGAGGTTATAAGGCGTAACCTGCGGGAAAATCCGCACAACTAGTTATTTATACAAATAGCTCGACAGAGAAGCGAGACATCTTGCGGTTAGGGTGCTACTGCGTTCAGATGCGGTAGTGTACTGTCGCTCTGTTATTCAAGGTTATTCAATACCGGGAAGTATCAGGACTAGAGTCAGTCAACTCGCCGCGACGTGCAGGGATAATCGCAGGTGCAACCGTGCGCGACGGTTGTTCGGCAACCCGAATTTTTGATAAAATGTTCGTCTCAAAAGTATTTTATCAGCATTGATTTCCAAATATAAGAAAAGCTAAAAAAGATTTAACACCTGAATTGAGAATGTTTTCCTTTCTTGAAGTCGGTTAAATATATATGTATAAGTCCGTCTTAGAAGCCTATCTCCACGGACCTGACAGGCCCGTGCCTTACTCACTCATCAGTTCACTCAATGTTAAAATATGTTTTGGCTTTGTCAAAACAATGTTATACATCAGGGGGTAACAACAAAACGTTCCAGAAAACATAAGCGATATATCGATTATCATAACAGATAAGGCCAAAAAGTTTGATTGATTCATCAAATGTGTTATTTATTCTATAGCCGCGGGCAAGGCTGTATTGTAAGTTCTTTATTCGTAAGTTTAACCGGTTTTGACGCCTTTAAAATTGTTAGCTATAGGCCCAGTCTTTCTCGTACCCGATAACGAGGTGTGAGGCTTTTGACAGTTGTAGACTCACTTCCGAGGTGGGGTTCACCCACACATACATACAACTTTTCGATTAATTTTATTGATTGTATTTTTGGTTATTTTAAGGATCCTATAGTTACGGTGTACATTCACAGTAGTGTTTTTACTATGTATTATTATAATATTTTTATTTTTTTGTTTCAGGATTTGTTCCTGAGCCACTAAATACCTCGGCTTTGGAAAAGGTAAGAAAACATTTTGATTCTGCACACATATTTTTGTAATCCTTTTCATTTTACGTCTTACTTTTCTCACATGATACAAAACGATAGTAGTCATACATCATTAATTTCTTAGTGAATGTGGAGCGTTCGAAAAAAGTGCAGTAAACATTTTTACACTTAATTAACTCATTCTTACATCTAGAAAATATTTGATGTAATTAATTGCTATAAATTATTGCAACTTCCTTCGAAGATGTGAAAAAGCGACAAGCATCATTTTAATTACAAATGCGCAAACGCAATCCAACTTACGAATGTGGGACGTTTGCACCTGCAGATTTCCACTCGTGTTCCTACTTTTACTGTGTTCAATGCGAATGTCACTACCGTTCTCCGTTTCTATTGTGGTTGACGCTGTATAAAACATGGTTCCGATATTCTCCGTGAGACGTCGGTGAACTCTGCCTCTTTTTGTGTTGTCAGGCGTTCGATTCCTGCACAAAATAAGACTGCATGCCCGTAGGGACTTAGCTCTGACCATCATAACCAGACCCTCCTACTACTCACTCACACGCAGAGAAAAACTAGGTCCTATTCATCGCATGATTTATCGATATTGAATTTGCTTCGGTGAATCTCAAATGTCATGATGGATGGAAAAACTGATTTATCACGAAGTTTTAAAGTGAAAGTAATTTGTAAATACGATAAGTGGTACATGTCTCAGCTTCCGATTATATTTTAATGTGCTAATATAACATTTACTGTCTATCTTTAAGTGCTTTCAACTACGTTTCATATGGCGTCTTTTTCGTAAACTGTTAACTATTTAACACGTATTTACAGTTATAGTATTATAAATATTTTTAAAATACTTTGACGAATTAAATCTTACTTATTTCGTGGCTTGATATTGGTCACTTGCCTTACGCACCCCTCCACCAACTCGCACTAGGCCAGCGTGGTGGAGTATGGCCCACACTATCTCACAATTGAGATATGGCCTGTGTCCCAGCAGTGGAAACGTATATAGGCTGATGATGATTCCGCGGCTGCGATTATGTTTGTTGGTTTATTGAAGGAATAGTGAGTGGTTCAAGTATTAATTAAAATTTTAGATTTCGTTTTGATTCGCCGCGATGGAAGATAAAAACAGCAGGTGGAACAACCGCGAGATGTTTGCGTTTTGTCGGCGGCGTTCCTAGGGCCAGTTGGTTTTAGATCGCGGGCTAATAATGGACCTCTGCAAATAAGTGGTTATTGAGATGTTGCACGCTAACTTCTGTAAGCATGAGTGACAAGCCGCGCCCCACAACATGTTCTAGCCCGCGGTGCAGCAAATTTCTACCGATTTACAATCGATTCCTATGAAATGTTTAGAGAGAAATTGCCATGTAATACCAGATAATGGCCAATATCATAATTGACAGCCACTATGTCCGTAAATACGCCCCGTTTGTGATAATGTGGTCAATATAAAACGATCGGCATGTACAGTTAATGGAACGATATTTATTATGAAAGTTCTGCTACGTTAGTTATTAAAGTATTTCCATCATTACTCATATAATGTTTGATGATAAATATCACATGGAAATGAGTTCTACATTTCCGGATATGTTTATTTATTATTTCGATTGCAGACATATTACTTAACTTGTCGATTTGTAATGAGAAGTGATAAATGAAATAGGTAAAAATATAAAGAGTAATATTGATAGTTAATTACAACTTTGTGAAGGAAGGAAACTTCTCTGTATTAAATTGGAAAGATTTTTTTTATTATTTATTTGTCAATTACAATATTCACTTTTTACTTTTTACAACATTAAAAATATATACAAAAAAGAACTAAAGATTTTATTTATATTCATTTGATCAAATATAAGTAGTACTTTAAACAAACGATAGACCAAGACAAGACAAAACTAGTGTATGATAAAATAAAAATTTGTTGGCAAGGCTTGTAGAAAATTTGTGGATGTCTATATTAAATCTACCTTGAAGAATAAAATATAAGACCTTAAGATAAACTATTTTACGTGATATCTGTTATATTAGATACATCTAATATAACTGATATCACGTAATACTTTAGTAAAAATTATATGCGCATCATTAATCACATAAGCGCCACAAATGTGTATTATGCTAAATAAGACAGCAACCACCGGCGACTTATTTCGTTTATTTTCGAAAGTGGTAAAACATCAGTCATTCATACCGTGGTCGGTTATCACTGAGGCGTACGTACAACGTACGTGCCCAATTAAACACGACCGCTAATTGTTTTCTTTCCTTTGATCAGGGACTGAGGGCTGTCAAATTGAAACCAATTAACAACGCATGTGTTTAGAGAACGATATTTAAATGCTTTAAACAAGGGCATAACTGTTTAGGCATAAAATTGCACATCATTCTATTAATAGGTTCTTGAAGATCTTAAAAGCTATATTGTTTAAGCGTATGGTCAAACAAAGGTATATTTATTACACCAGAGGTCATGGCTTCATTTCTTGCACGATATAAACATGTATGTGTGTACATAACTGATCGGGTGTTTCTATATATGTATTTACAAAAAAAAAAGGTTTGAATGTAATTTTTATTCTTTGTTTTGCACCAACAATATAAGCTATGGTTAGTTTAAGGCAAAACGACTTCGTGTAGATAAAGTACAGAGATTTATTTATATTTTATTTAATCCAAAAGATCTTAATAAAACTGACTGTGTGGACAAAAATTTTGCTACAGTTGAATGTTTTGGACAGATGTTTATTCTGCTGTGGGAATTTAATTGGCCGATATTTACAACATATCAGCTGGCCACAAAAGGCACACTTATTAAAATAACTAGACTGCACTGTACCAATGGTTAGAACAATCCAAGTCCTGCTATCTGTCAACCCTAATGTGGGTAGGACGCGTGACTGCCTTGCGGTAGGGCCCCTGCGTGCCGAGCGTACTCTCATGCTTATTCCTCCTTCTCGATCAAATAGAATTCACCTCTGGAATCTGTGAAAAGGAACGTTTAAAAAAAAGTTGCACTAGGTAGCCTTTTGTTTTTTATGAAGATTTTGAACCTAGAGATTATCGTAGGTCAGGGTGAGTTACCGCTGAGATATGTAGTTAATCATAAATAATGCAATAGGAATAAGGTATACTTGCTCGTATGGGATAATTTGAGCTAGGAATTTAAAGGTTGAATTAACTCTATATCTTTGTTTCTATTCATTACTCTACACTTTTAGTTTTTTATGACATATACAAATTGTTAAGAAGTATGTGGCATTTTCGATTTAAACTGTTGTTATTAATGAAAAATATCAAAAACAATGATTTTTGTGTTTCCAACTATTAATCTCATAGGGATTCAAATACACCGTTTTATGTGAAAAGTGTCCAGACACAAAGTTTATTTAAATTAAGTGACATCTATTTTTAATTTTTGGTATCAACTTTTTTTTTCTGTAAGGGGTCATACATGTTTGTCTTTCTTCCTTCTTTCATTGGCGTGATTTGTACCATTATCATAAGTACTAATTTCAAGACTAGTTTAAACGCACTGCAATCGAATATAAAGCTTTGTTTAGTAGTTCTACCACAACTATGTATGCAAGTAAGAGTACGTCGATGTTGAGTGCAATGAGTTATCGCAAAAAAGGAATAAGTCTGAAGCCCCAGGGTGTGCTATCGAAGGTGCCAATTTACAGCCAGTTCGATAAGTGCAGATGCATTTGTGCAGCAATATCACTTTAACTGCTGTCCTTTTGTATTTTAATTTAAAATAGGTGGATTCATTTAATTATATCTATTTATCTGCATATACGAAAATTTATCCTTATGTTTGTAAGAAGAAACAATCATCAAAATGTTTTACATTTTTCGTTTTCGTTTTCGCTTTTCATTCCGCGTTTCTCTTTGTATATCTACAAGTCTTTTTTAAGTCGTTAGAGGCATTCAAAGCATTGAACCGTCGCTTGACAATGGTTAACTTGTGGCTACGATTTCTGTTTTGAATTTGGTAATGTTGTTGTTTGGAAATTTTCATCGGCAAGTAAGTACTGCCATTCCCAGTACTACCACTACCGCTGTGAAATGTCCTAATAAAACGCACACCCGGTAAAAAACTGTCATAACACAAAAACAGGCAAATCTCACCCCTTGCAGTAAAATATTATTTTACTGCAAAAATTGAGATTATTAAAATATTATTTTACTGAAAAAAGTGAGACCCGCCTTGCCTCCACGTTATGACAGTTTTTAGAGGGTGTGCGATTATGTCGTCAATTATTATTTAGTAACAAAATGACTCTACCAGATTTGCCTGTTTTTATGTTATGACAGTTTTTTACCGGGTGTGCGAAAAGTATTCGTATTTGAGCATCTGCACAGTTGAATGGCTCTGTTAAGGATTACAGAGGTCAGATTGCAGTCGCTCCAATTTAATAACTGGAATTGCTAAATCCTAGATCATGATGGAAGCGTACTCTGAGTAGTTCGGGACAAAACACTCGGAAAAAGTGTATTTGATCAAAGGAGAATGCAAAACTTGCCATTGTTCTTGGGCCCAAAAAATTTAAGTTAATGTGCAGAGATGAGATGTATTCTACGTGAAAGACCACACACACATCAACTTTATTATAATGACGCCATAATCGGTCCCAGGGGGAAAAAGTTATCGTCCATAATAATTTATTATTTTTATAAACATATATAATTAACATAATAAACATTTTTTTTTCACTAGGACCAATTTTGTCGACGCCATAATTAATTCATACTTCATAATCTATGTCCCAAATCTGCACAACATTTTTTTTTTGGGCCCAGTCTTGCATTGTCCTTTGTCACTAAGAAAATATCAAATCTCAACTTTCCAAATCATTGATACAATTTTATCTTTATATAATCAAGACACGCTAATCTACAAAGATATCCTGTTACAGCTAAGCATTACTTGATGCACAAGGCTTTCAATGTAATTAACATACATTCCTGATGCGATCGATAGGAAATTGTTTACTTAAGTTATCAATTACCTTTTGACTCTGAAACGGTTTTCTAGACGCCTCTCTAATGCTCGTGCATTAACTTAGTTTGTGGAATGGACCCTACCTTTCCCACCGCATTCAGGGTTAGATTAAAATGTAGCCGACACCAGTTTCAAACCTGAAGCATATTTCAAAGACGTGCATATAAATTTTGTAGCCTTGCGTTTAGTCTGAGCTTGTAAATATATTATGGCATAAAATTATAACTGTTATATGCCCATAGCCATTTATTTTTGTATAAATATACATAAACTTGACCATGATTCGTTCTGAAACATTTACCAAGTTTTTAATTTTATGTTTTTTTTTAATAAAACAGTTTTGCCACAGATTCTTGGGTACGTGCCTTTTTTTGGGTTGAAATTTTTGGGTTAGTGTTTACATGTTGCTCGACGCAAAGACAAAATGTTGGGTTAGTACTTAAAAATAAAGGCTTATTGCTATACATGCACATCGTCTTTGGGTCATCTCGTAATTCTACGTTTTTGTAATTGTGTTAAATTGTTTGATGATAAAACAAATAATTCTGAAGAATCCTAACTGCCTGTTTCCCTATCAAGTAATGCGGAGATTAGATTGCATCCGCTTCAATGTAATAACTGGACTTGCCATCTTGGATCCTGGTTCTCGCGGTCCAAGACTAGACCGAGATATTGCGGTTGGAAGATGATGATTTAAATGGAAGGTTGGTTATGGGCTAATGTGTTCCAGCAACCTATTACGCTCCCAGTAATGTCCCAAATCAAGCCATTGATTCAGCGATAGTTGCTTATATGGGCGGGCTGATTATTATGAACCCAATGTATGATAGAAAAAATTTAATTGAACTTGGCTTGACACGCTGCCGCGTGTCTAGAAACAAAATTTGCACGATTCGGTATTTTACTAGGCTATTATTTCTTTGTACTAAATATGGTCTCTTGGTTTTAGCTGTTTAAGTAACGATTTAAATTAATAAGCACTAAAACAACCAGACCATACCTAGTAAATATACAAACAGTCACAAAAAAATCACAAATTAAAATCGAGATAAGATTGGTTGAATGCTAATGTTTGTCTAATAATTTTGCCTATAATCCTTAAACTGAGCTCTAGTTTCGCCAAGTATGTATGTGTTGGTTTTGTAGCAACACCAATAGGTCTATTTCACATCGCGTGGTTACCAGATTTGCTGGCCGGGGCCACGCGGCTAACGACGTCGTGCGTTTGTCAACCTGTGCCATAAGCCACGAGAAAAAGGACTGAACTAATAAAAACAGAAACAGAAAAAACGTTATGCAACCAATTGTGTGTAAAGGACTCTTCAATGTTGCAGTCGTTTGACAAGTTTGATATCTGTATGCTTTAAATAGACGACTTTGTTCATCCGTCTAGCATCCTTATTAGTGCCATTTTGGGAGGGTTGCACACAGCCTGCAGACAGGTTTGGGTGGGGTCAGCGGTCGAATCTGCTTAAATGATCCGCTGCATCACACCCTGTTCCAAGAAACACTGAAGCCCCCAGTTTCTCTTCAAACTAAAAAGGGCTTAACCGTTACCAACTTAATGGCGATTGACTGGCCCGTGATCATGAACATACATCAACACAACTAAAAACAGATTTTGGTAGTAATTTTATCTTAATATCTAAATTCCTATCATTACGAATTATTTTATCAACAAAAATAATAGGGACAGTAATAATGAAAACAACAAAAGAAAGTGTTGTTCCGCTGGTCGTGACTAGATTGCTTAGAAAAAATTGATGAAAAGGTGTTTATGATGACAACAATATGTTATTACAGCTTAGCGTGTCAATGTCAACGCCTTAGGCTTATGCGCATCATTTGAGTAGTGATGTGCCGAGTCGTCTATTTTTGGTGTGCATTAAAAAAAGATTTGCATTAGTACGTCGGAGACTTGGACAGTCATGCGAGTACTGGACTGGAACGAGTATTCGAATACTTCAGTGATTTTAGTACTTTTTGAATCAAACTTCTAGTTTATTTTTTCTATTATTTCATCACAAATCATGTACGTAATCTTACCAGTTCCATATTTTGGTCACTTAAGTTTCATATTCCACATTTACAATCGTAGGATTCTAATACCGCGCAAGTACCTACTCAAATCCTTTATTCGAATGCAGTATTTTATATACTCGAGTACCTGCTAGGTATTCGAGTCAGTACTCGAGTCAGTGTGACTCGGCACATCTCTACATTTGAGTGACGCCACTCGCCGCTCTCACGCATTACGTTGAGGTATTATCGTTAATTCACCACAACTGACCATGTGCAAGATTGTAATAGAATTGTATGTCGGTCAAACGAGTGCTACATTGAAGAGTACTTGAAGAATATTGTCGATTTCGTTTTGTGTATGAAAAATAATGTGAGTTTTTGTTGTGGCTTAGTCGATACATACCATACTCTCGGAGGTTTCGAAGTTTGTTAGTTTGAGGAATATACATTTATTATTGTATATCAGTACATTAGGGGTGTTTTGTTCGAGAAAACCGATATGTCATCAACATTCCGTGTGAAATTAAAGTACTTTTAAAATATTTTTTCCCAATTTTGTTTTGGTTTTGCGTTTTATGGTCATAATAATGAAGACCTTGATAAAATCTTCAGAAGATGCTTAGAGCGTCCTGGGTCCTTCCTTTAGGTATTCATATCAAGGTAGTGGTCGATTCACAAATGCAGCGAACAGAGTCTATGAGCAATTTGTTAACAGCAAATAAAAAGATTTCATAATTTAAAGAAACAAATGTACTCCCTCTTTAGGTTCGGCAAAGAATGTTGGATGTATCAAATCTTACACGTCCATTAAAATAAATGTACAACTTCAATGTCTGAACATTTCAACGCTATGCATACCAAGTATCATACACCGTGTATCTTAACGGACGCTTTGATGGTCATAGAAGATTTATTGCATTACAAGCCGCATTATATAATATAATCAGTGGATGTTCACATGCGTCATTGCTGTCGCCTATGTCACACGTCATCCGCTCGCGCTAGCCTGCGCGCCTGCGCCGGGTACTTCCACATTCAACCGGCGATTTTTCATCATATACGTATTTTTTTTCACATTCTACCAATTTATATTACATATTTTACCGGCAAGCTTGTTAATTCCACTTTCAACCGGTATGCTGGCGGCAGTTCATTCTTTTTTCAACCAATTCATATCAAATAGTAAGAAATTCATTTAGTCTGGCTTACGTCTAAAGCTCATTTTTACCACACTTTCGAAGTTGGTTAAACGTGGTTGATTTACATTTTTTTACACTGACCGGTACAAAGTGGAAAAATTATTCACCGGTAGAAAAATCGCCGGTTGAATGTGGAAGTACCCCCTGCGCCTGCGCATCTCGACGACAAGTCCGCGCATTCCACGCGACGCGCTTGCCAGCACGCGATCCTCTGCATCCCACATATTTAAATTATCCACATTAAAATAATTAAGGGCTGCTACTTAAATAGCGTTTCTAGATTTATTTGCACCCAAACAACAAACTAAAATGCGAACGCAAGTGATTAAGTGAAACAAGGACCAATTAACCTCGTTATTTATTATACTCAAAAACGCAAAAACACTGATGTTAAATTATTGTTCTTTCCTTTTACTGTTTTAAAATGGGACAAAAATCGCAGAAGCATTCAATTGTAATGAATTAACCTGTTTTAAGCGTTTTAAAATTACTAGGACGCTTGTAAATAAGTAGAGTCCGTTATAATAATCGGCGGAAAAAAATTAAGGAGTTATTTTCATGTATTTATTCTACGAGTATAAACATAATATATGTGGGCATATAAGGTGCTTTTGCATAAAACATGGGCAATAGAAATCCACATAATATTGAAAACGGAATTGTGCGGTGCTTGAACCGGTGCGAATACGGAACAGTCTCCTAAAAGGAGCATGCATTTATTCATGCTGGAGGAGGAATACGCGTGTGAAAGTAGAAACGAAAATTCACACGCGTTCGAAAACAGATGGCCCAGTTGGAACAGATAATTGGGTCAGGCGAGCAACCTGTCGAGTTGCTCACACGCATTGTCTTGCGTCTCGCCCGCCGCGTACCGTTAGCTCGGTCAAGTTCGGCCCATGCATTGTGACGTATTGTTACGAGTGAATGTCGCATACTGGTTTTACAGATAAGTTTATCGTTGTTTTTACATAAAATTACTATCAATATGTCAAAATATATTAAGAAATTAAATTCGAAGGATTTATAGGAGCTCCTTTAAGATAAAAATAATGTAATCTACATAGCAGAAATATAAAATATTTTAAGTGGTTTAAACCGGTTCCAAAAGGATAGAAATGTCCCCTCCTATCAATTACGTACACTAATTTAGTTCGAAATGTTTATCTGCTTCTAAAGAGCTAAAAGATGGTACCAAAAGTAAAAAATACGTTTTAGGGATTTTAAATATCGATCGTTTCGTAGGCTTTTATTTAACTTTATCTTAATGAGCCCTCGCTTGCTCGTTAGTGATCCAGTAATTTACCTAGCATGTTCGTCTTAAACTTCTGAGACAGGAATAGGAATGTGCAAATAAATTCGTAGCAGGCAGAGATTCCTGGGCCGATAAGCGTCCATTATTCACGTGGACCTGGTTCTAAGGTAGGCGGATGAGTACGTGAGCCCGTGACTAGCGCGGAACATCAAAAAGATCTTAATGCTAGCTCATAACTTCCACTTGTGTGGCAGGCGCTTTGTTCGTGCCCGCAAACATAATATTATGAGTGACCGTTTTGAATTACCTTCGAAACGATTTACATCAAACGGCACACGTTTCGGGGACTACAGTTTAAAACCACTAACTCCACATTATTCTTACAATTTATCTCTTCTCGACATATTTCGTGGAATTTTAATGTTCGTAAGAGCTAAGTGCGCGTGCCTTGTAGACTAAGTTAGATTACCATAATTTGTCAAGTCTACGTGTGGTGTGATACAGAGTAATATGTTCTAGACCCATTAACGTTTTTTTACCCTCTTTGTTATAAGAGTATATCGATCTTAGTTGTTGTTAGAGTTACCACGTCACGGGAACTAATTAGAAACATGATTTGACAAATAGGGAAGGTCAAACATGGGTCGAACTCGACTTTCTACTTTACAAACTAAAATAGAAACAGTTATCGTTTGTTGATTCGTATAGATAGAATTGATCGTAATCGTCGGAACGTTGGCAGTGAAGAGAATGTGGAATCCTCTACCGTTTTAACGACAGCACGAAAGTCAGACGCTTTTTACACATATTGAAGTCATGCCAACTTATGTCTTTGATTCCGTACTCACGTTTAAACAATAAGAAAAATGACGTTACAAGTTAATTTGCACTTATAGTAGTCTTGAAGCTGTTGTCTCTATTAGCCCCTGTCGTGTTACTACTTTTCTGTAGTCAACAGCTAATAATTTCATCAGAAAAGGGCTGAGTCGTGCGCAAAAGTCAGCATTGCACCACTTATGAGTAGTAAAGGTTGCTAACGAGACAAGAACAATTTTGATTGTTATTGTAATGAGTAATTTAAATCACCGTGATCATTTCCAAGTCCGACTACTCGGAATGCAATTACTTGCTACCGTATTCATGTTTTATTTATTCTAAAGTTCTTTATTGTGAGAATGTTTGAGATGATAACCCTTTCACACGAAGTTAAACACAGCGCGAGTCCGCGGTGAGGCTAACAGAAAATGTAAACTAGTAATTCTATGATACAATGCCTGTGTGAATAATTGTTTAAGGTCGATAGAATTGGTATGGTCGGTCACTAATCCGTACGCGGCATGGGAACACGAACCATTGTATGGATAATGAAGAATAATATCCCCATGCCGATGCCGCCTCGATTGCAAGGTAATTATTAATTGCACTTGGGTCTATTCATAAAAGCATTGTGCATTAAAGGTCTTCGAGAGGTATGGTTGTGCAAGTGTAATGACCAGTTTCTTCTGATTACACGAATTATACGAAGGGAAAATGTACCGCGCTTTGTCTACTGTTTAATTATATTACCCATATTAGGTAATCATCGGCCAGTGGCTATAAAAAGTATTGAATTATAATTAGATTCGACACTTGCATTTGCTTTAGTAGCACGCCGATGTAATCAACATTGATGATTATTTTCTCGTGAAAAAATCATGCACATTATTAAGCTGTTCTATGTGTAATGTTGTTTAGTAATTTTTTGTTGTTATTATTTAGCATTACACTTGGCATCAGTAATTTACAAGTATTCTAAACATAATAACCAAATACTGTATTTTTATCTTCCTATTTTAATTAAATCTAAAGATCAAAGTGTCAAAGAGATTGCAACCTTTAGCCATTCATTATTCATTAAGGTGCGTGTACGAGTGATTAAGGATAAAAACAAAACGAGTTGTATTGGTAACTCTGGACTTTTAAATAAGTTCATGTATTTTGTATGGAGATTATTCAAAGTGATTCCCCAATAAAACATCAAGGCTAGGGGCACATTTTAAGCCTAACATTGTCTGCTAACAACATAGCAATGACCAGCTTTAGACAAGAGCAAGAGCTATACAAGATATGATTTCCTGTCAATGATAAAATCAAACACAAAATTATAATGTTAATTTGTCGTGAATAAACCCATATAAATATGTAGTAGAGCGAATGAAAATGTTTTACCAAAACCCCTTTAGTGCAAAGCTTTAGTTGCGTCCTACAAACCGTTGAATTAGGTTAAAGAAGATTACCGAACAGTTGAACTTTACGATTTAGTCATTTGTTTTACATTAAAGTTCCATATAACTTAATGTTACGAGACATAAGTACCTAGGCTGTAGGGATAAAACACGAAAGCCAGCGATCCATCCATTGTGAGATAGTTAATATCTGAACTGTTAGAAGTCGTGCAAAGTTTGCAATCTGTGACATATAGGTATGTAATACAGGTTGGCTTTTAAGTCGTGAACAGAAATAGTTTTTTAAACTTTGAACCATGAGAATAAGAATTTTAATTTAAGATCAGTTAAATTTTTGGTCAATTTGCGATTACTGCTATTATCGGGAAACGTAGTTTCTGTTCACGGCTTAGAAGTCACACTGTATATGCTTGTCACCGTTAAATTGGGCAATTTGTGGAGGCACACGGTGGCTGAGCGGCCACGGTCGGCGTGATATAACTGTTGCGAGCATTACGTGACATATGAATATCGTCACACGTACCTACTAATTGCCGCTTGTTACGTTGCTTCCCGTTTTGCTTGTAACGGCTTCGGAACTATCTCGGTTATCAATTCATCGTGAAAACTTACGGTAATGTCTCGTAAAATGAGTTGTTTATATTTTTTATTGTCATTTGCAGATAGAAGTTTTGTGGTCTAGTAGTTTAAATCTCTCGGAGCTCTTGGTTTAAATTCAAGGTCGGGAAAAATATGTTTTGGTTTTTTTAAGCTTAGACACATTATAGAAAGATGTAGTGTTAAGGGATACTAGAGTCATTCTGACCAATTCCCCGAATACCCTCGCTCACTACACAGTGGAGTTTCTACCAGTGGCGTAGCGATAGGGGGGGGGGGGGGGTGGTCTGCCCCGGGCGGCACTTTGTAGGTGGCGGCAAAATTTTTTGGAGTAAAAAAAAGGGCGGCAGGATTGTCCTCCGCCCAGGGCCGGGGGCTGCTTTGCCAACTGGAGGAGCAAAAAAAAAAAGAACGGCAGAATTGTCTTTCGCCCCGGGCGGCTGACACCCACGCTACGACACTGGTTTCTACACAGAAGCAGATCACAAAATAAAAAAGTTACTAATCGCCTATTACTCATGTCGTCACTCCTCACGTCAGCGCACGCGCACGTGTCCCGTTGCGCCGGAGACGGCTTCCTCTACGCGTATTTCGCTTCGTATTATCTTATTACGGTAATGGAAAGAATATAAGATGCCTGTTATCATCCTTTATTGAAAACTGTTTTTAATCAACGCGTTACACGAGACGTGAGGTGATTTGGACTTATTAACGTAATGGGGGTTCGATCCTGTGCCTGTTATTAAAGGAATGTTTGTTTATGAGGAAATTTCAACTGACTATAACAAGGAGGAGGTTCTTTTGGGTGGTATTTTTTTTTCTTTTTTAAGTGCTGAACATAATTTATCGGTGTTAATTGTAGATAACCATCACAGAAACAATTTGATCCCCGTAATGTAATAAAACCATGTATCAAACATAATACATTTGATGTGTACTTTTTATGTATACATTTTCTAAAAACGTATATGTTTTTATTTATTATTAGAGATTTAATAAATATGAATACAAGACGAGAAAGTTCGTATTATCTTATAATAATAAAAATAAATCCTCGAAACGTTTATGTTTCTTATTCTTCCATTAGGTACACACGTGTGAAGACGGGGCGGGCAGTTAGTTACTTGGCTAAATGTGTTTTAGTTTCAATCAAAGAGATTAATAACCAAAACAATTTAGTAGTCCAATAAATCTTTAGTGTATCGACTATCGAAGTATTTAACGTACGTGATCAATGGATATAAATGACATATCTGATTGTAAAACGAATCGTTTACGTCTAAATCATTGCACGAACGAATATAAAAACTATAAATGTTAACATGAATTTGATACGAGCTATCATAAATACGTAGTCAAATGGTCAAATAGCGGGAGTAGGCGATTAGGAATTAGGTAATAGCCGATAATTTTATCGGATGTGATTATGCCGTTATAATCAGTAAACATTGTAAATGTAATACCGTCAATCGTTGTGTACAGTCACGTTCGCACGAGATTGTTTCCGTTAGTTTTCAATAAAATGTCTTACGTTCTAACGTGGAGACAAAGGCCTTTAAAATGGCCACAACTGGAGCGAAGGTTCCGCTTACGGGATATCGCGAGTGAGGCAGGGCCGTAATGGAGTAATGGAGAGTAACTGTTCACGCCTTCCGCTGTTTCTGCAATGCGCAACCGTGAAAACGACATTAAGTTTATATGCTCCTTTGACTCAGATTTTACGAGTCGTTACCTATTTTGAACTGTTTACATATTTACGCAACGTCTTTACATACATAGAAAACGCGGAATGTTATTTTTAGCTTTGTAAGCAATCATTTTGCTCCAAACATAGCAAAGCGTGCATACCAAAGGTAATAAAAAATTAAATTTATTTTTCATTCAAAGAATCCTGAAGAGTTTGTAACCTTGGCGGTCATGCTCGCTAAAATGTGCTTGGGGTGGTGGCGTTATGTGTCGGGTGGTTACATTCCCTCTAATATGGTTGAGTGAAATTATGGCTGGCACATACGTCATACTTGTGCTGCAGGTGCCACCTTTGGGCACTGGTCTTCCAGGGCTCACGGATTTTTCTCGATTATAGTCTCATTCTTATACTTTATACTGTATGGCTTGGTATTCTAAAACTAATCAGTAATTGTAACAAACAAATTGTAAACAAACATGGCGATGAAAAAAAAAACTACCTAAAAAACTGAAAAGCAAAAAATAATTTTAATAAGACATTCATCATTGTCTAAGCCTATTAATTTAATTGTATTTTACGTGCTAGGTAGGTACCTACTAATCTGTTTGAAGTCGGTGCCAAGCCAAATAGTAGGTACCCAGATTACGTACCTACGTCCGCGGATTAATAAGTAACCCTTTATAATACATAATAATATTATATATCATTTTTTATTACCTTTGGCTTGGCACCGACTTCAAACAGATTAGTAGGTACCTACCTAGCACGTAAAATACAATTAAATTAATAGGCTTAGACAATGATGAATGTCTTATTAAAATTATTTTTTGCTTTTCAGTTTTTTAGGTAGTTTTTTTTTGTTTCTTTTTTTTTTGAAGTCGGTTTAATTTTTTTTTTAAAAAGTTTGTTTATTTTTCTATTTTTAGTGTGAATAACACGTAGGTAGTGAGTAAAACTCTTTCATAATAATGATAGCGAAAATACGAGTAGAATTGTATTATTTGATAATAATATTAGGTATTCATTAAGTGTTCAGCACCATGGGTAGGAGGAGAATGCGTTTATGCACCATAACCGCAGGCTAGCTAGACCCGCGGCCGTGTGTGGGACTCGAGACCGAAGCGTCCGCTACCCACTACACTCCCCAGGTTTCTCCTTCACACCCGATTAGGACGAGCCGGTGCTAACCTTATTGGCTAGTGACCAGCCCATCCCCGGGTAATCATCAGCTTAGCTGCAAAAGAACATGAAATTCAACTAACGTTCCACATATTCCTACAACACAGAAAGAATTATCCCCTAACTCCTAACCGTTAAGGAGTTGTACTTTCCATCATCACCTTAGCTGCAAAAGTACATGAAATACAACTAACGGACCACATATTCCTACAATACTGAAAGAATTATCCCCTAACTCCTAACCGTTAAGGAGTTGTACCTTCCATCATCAGCTCATCAACATAAAATGATGTCTATCGGACGCAAAAACTTGAATGGCTTCAGAAAAAACAAGTAACGCGTAGGCGCAGCCTATAAAATTTGAGGTTTTCCCTTGATTTTTCCGGGATC
This sequence comes from Mecyna flavalis, assembly GCA_949319885.1. NCBI lineage: Eukaryota > Metazoa > Arthropoda > Insecta > Lepidoptera > Crambidae > Mecyna > Mecyna flavalis. The sequence goes on along the minus strand of OX439427.1, from coordinate 9,325,731 downwards.
CCATCATCAGATCCTGACATGGTGACAATGGGACCACCTTGGAACTATGCACTTTCAAATAAAAAAAGAGTTATTTAAATCGGTCCACAATTGACGGAGAAATCGACGGACATACATAAAAAAAAAAAAAAAAAAAATACATACAGTCGAACATATAACCTCCTCCTTTTTTGAAGTCGGTTAAAAAAGAGTAACTGCCGAGTTTCTTGCCGGTTCTTCTCGGCAGATGACTGCATTCCGATACCGGTGGTAGAGTCACTCTGTAATTGACGATTCATAAATACTTGATACAAGTTTACATGAATAAAGAATATTTTGATTTTGATTTTTGATTTTGAATATAGTTATGTTCACCACTTCAATATATCGCACACCTGGTAAAAAACTGTCATAACACAAAAACAGGCAAGTCTCACCCCTTGCAGTAAAATATTATTTTACTGCAAAAAGTGAGATTATAAAAATATTATTTTACTGAAAAACGTGAGACCCGCCTTGCCTCTACGTTATTACCAGATTTGCCTGTTTTTATGTTATGACAGTTTTTTTACCGGGTGTGCGATATTTTGAAGTTTTTGACTATAGAGTAAGACTTTATACTTTAACATTATTTGGTGGTTTCTGATGTTTACGCGGTTACTACTCATGAAATAAAACAACTATTAAAACGAATAAAAAATCGCGATATACCGACGTTTTGACCACTTTTTAGCAGTCGTGATCACAGAATGACACGGATCATTTATTGCAGAACAGTTTTGATAAGCTTTATCATTAGTCTGTATTTTTAAAAACGGACAACAAATAAACGAAGTTTTTGTTTGTTTTAGAATTACACTTGGAAAACAACCAAACATTTATCATGCACTCTGATCTCCAGAAAATCTTTACCAATTTACCTAAGTGTAAGCAAATTTTTTTTAAACAAAATTATTATTTTTTTTTATAAAAAAGGAGTCGTCCACAAAAAAAAAACCAAATTGTCATCACCACAAAGCCGCGAGTTGTTTTGTGGTTCGTTAGAGTTTAAAAATCACACACCGTAAAGTCACTTCTTCCGGTGAATTTCGATACTCACGATGTTTAATAGATTAATCTCACCAGTAGTCTGCTGGTAAAACGGTATCTTTACATTGCTGTTACTCTGTGGGAACGCACTATGTTACAGTTTGATATTTACATGGGAAATTAATGATTATGCTGCGGCTGATAACTTGGTTTATTGGTTTTTGTGCGTCTCGTTTACGAAGAGTTTGAGTAGCTTTTTTTTCGAAATACAAGTAAGTAGTTAAAATATAAGGTCTATTTATTATTCGAAATACAAATATAAGTTAAACTTTGCTGTAAACCAGTTAAAGTTCTGTAACATCGAGGTGAATATTTCAACAAATAGCCATATAAATTGAACTAGTTTAACACGTTAACTGTCCAGCCAAAATATCGAAATTAGCTCCCACGTCCAATTCACTTTTTCATTTCTATGTACTGGAATACTTATCTTTTTACAACTTTAGATACATAAAGGCCATAAAAGTTAATACAGTACCCTTAGACCCCATTTTTTCCAATGACCCACATATATGTCATGGACGTACAAGCTAATAATTCTATGACACACTTGTGTGTCATGTGGACGTTAGATGTCAAAATTATGAAAAATGACGTTTTCCCGACATTCATTTGTTTTTTCCGACATTCATTTATTTTCCCGACATTCATTTGTTTTCCAGAATTTGCACAATTTTATTAAAATATGTCAAAAATGCAAATGCAATAGTGGTGGTCGGAACTAAACGACAAAATTGACATTGAGTTCTATTGTGTCCAGAAAATAAATGGATGGGACTGGTGTTACAAATTATTCTCAGTAGTTTCATCATGGAACTGTGAATGGTACTATTGTCAAGTCAACAATGAAACTAGTTCCATTTATAATGGAACTAATGATAAAAATTCATCATTTATTTTTTTAAGGTTAAATTTTCAAAATAAAAAAAGTTCGATGGCTCATTGCTTTTTTATTTTACTTATAACTTTACGCATACGTCCATATACAATACTAGTATTTTTCTCTTATACCCACGAAGTAAGAACCCATTATGTATATAAAGTGCGGTGACCCACATGTATGGCACGGACGTCTCGTTCCCACCCAAAATGACCCACATGTGGGTCATGGACAGTCAACGTGTTAAATAGCATTTTTTTTTGTGGTACTATCATAGTAGCAAACTGTAGCAATCCGCATAGTATAGTAGCAAAATTACATGTAGTATAATAATAAGTATCTGAGAATGGATTGAAGTTAGTTTATTAACATTAGGAGCATCAGGTCAAAAAGGACAGAACGGATTTCAATCAAAATAATAAAAAGTAGTTTTTGAGCGATCGATAAACTTATTTACTTATAAGATTCAAAACGACTGTTACGCGTTACAGTTTCGTAAAAAGCTTACTTTGTACTGATATTTGATTAAACCTTACTTTGATATACAGACCTGCTGATAACATATCGAACCGGATTCTGGGATAGCGCCTTTCGGGTGGTGCGCCGAGAAAGCAACCTGAATTAATATAGCGGTACACAAAGCTGCACTTCATTTTATTACTTTATAGACCCTCCTTTAAAGCTTTAAATGAAGAATGTTTATTCAAGCAATATCATTGCACCATTAAATGTACGGTCATATTTTACCAAGGATTTTACTACCGAAGCCTCGGGTTCAACTTCTATTTATCTGTCCCAAAATTCTATTATAGTATTAAGTACCGATAGCAACAAATATGCTTAGTTTTGGGCTAGATGCTTATGTACCAAGCTTTGGCGATCATCCCGGGGATGGGATTAGTAGGCTTCGCTAGCCTGCAGTCGATTTTGATTGCCTCCGTGGAACAGTGGCTAAGCAGCTCGGGTATAAAACCCGGAGGACTTGGGTTCAATTCCCGCCTAGGGAACCCTAACCAGAGTTAATGGTAGGGCTTTTTCAGAGTCCGACTGGCTAGCTACCACCCCCACAGGTGAAATCTGCCACCATAACAGGTCTGACTTTGTTCCGGCAGTATTAATGTGGGAGCCAGTACACTTGAAATCAAAGGCTCGTAGATCAGATGAGCCTACAGTCTGGCAGCACATTGAGCGACGCTTCCTAGTGAATTGCCCCTCAATGGAATAGGCCGCAGTGGCCGATTACCATCAGGTGGGCTGTGTGTCTGTCTGCCAACAGACTTAGTAAAAAAAAATCAAACGCATTTTCCACCGAAATAAAGTATTGGTAACTTTAAACCGAGCTATATTTGAAAGCACTAGACTTTTCCCGGCTTGGATATCTAAACACTGACTTCTGATGTGTTGGCCGTCTTCTCAACCATTCCACTAAATCAGTCGTTCAATTTCACAAAAGACTATTCGACTCGATTGTTCGCATGTAACTTTACGTACGAACCAACCTAGACAATTGCGAACTTTCACGATAACAAATTATTCTATTTATTAAAAGCTACGAGTGAAAGCGATATTCCAATGAAAAAAAAAGAAGTAAATGAAAATTCGTGTCACTGACTTTCCTATTAGCTCTCGCGGTTCGCTGCGCCGAACTTGACCCGCATTCGGCAGAATGGCAGGCATTAGCCGGCCCGCGGTAATTGCGAGGTAATCGGCTGTAATGCACCCATCAAACTCGTGATATATTTGAGGAATTGTGTTTATTACCGCAATCAACAGGTTTCACTCTTTAATAATAATATTTTTGAAGACTTGTAAACTTATAATGAGCCACCAAGGAATCTCATGGTCTGCCTTGAATTTTGTCTTTTACAGAAAGTTTGTATCGCGATCTCGTAGGATCATTACATTTTCCGTGATAAAAAGTATTTTGGTTCCAAATTATCCCACTGCTGGGACACAGGCCTCATCTTAATTGTGAGATAGTGTGTGCCACTCCACCACGCTGGCCTTGTGCGGGTTGGTGGAGGGGTGCGTAAGGCAAGTGACCAACCTTAATGTCAGATGTTATCAAGCCGCCAAATGGCCTCTGACTAGGCTTGACGACTAATACATAGTAAATATTCGTATACCTAAGTAACATGATTTTACTTCATTTAAAATTACGTATTACGTACGAGTATAAACATTAATTTAAAAAAAGTATTCTGGTATAGATAAATTTGTACGTAAAGTTTTTCTTTATAATTATGCCGACCGATTATAACAAATCTTGAACAAAAACTGTTTATTACCATTCTTCATATTAGTTCTGAGTATACCATAATTCTTGAACGAAAAGGAAAGTTTAGAAAATGTTATTAGTTACCTAGTAACATACTTGCGGTTACAATGGTAAATCAGTCTTTTATACACGTATGTTTTGAAGCATCATTGCCTTTATTGAGAACATCAAACGGCCACGAATAAGAGGATTATGGACGTGATTAATGGCTGAATAATGTACTAATAATCATGCATTATTAGTGGCAAGGTGCAGAGTGGCTTTGAGAACGAAGCATTCAAAATAAAATGACATTAGAATAACTACGTGAAAGATTGTGAATAATTTCTTTCGATGGGTAAGGCTCTTAACTTCACAATTGTCATCATTATGTTTCTGTTTCCCATCAAATGACTCATGATTCGGCATGCTAGACATGCACATGTTTACTATGGAATGACTATCGACATAACTCTGACTAAATCGATAACACATTTTCTTACGATGTTTTCATTTACAGGCAGACAAGTAATGTTTACTGATGTATCAATATGTTCAATTATACAAACACATAACATTGGTTTCGATTTCAAAGCTTATAATCAGGCGGAGACGGCGAGTTTCTGGAGAAAATTTTGCATTGCTCATCGTAAAACAATCGATACTTTCCAGCAAATCTTTTGATTACAAATCGACAAACCTATTAATCAAAACTTTATAAGCTGTCTCGTTAGATCACCATAACAGGCTTATGAATCGTATTGTTACGTCTTTTGTTCCTAATTTGGTTTATCTCGATATAAGCGATGATAACATCATCTGTCGAGATGCTATCGTACGTAATGTCATTGCCATTGTTGACCGGCTTTCGATTTTACTCATTGTATATTTGATAAATGTCAGTGCGAGCGGCTGAACGGACACCGTACTTTGTAGGTACTTGTACTTTTTGCCAACTTTCTACTGTCTGTCGTTTGTGTAATTTTATTTTGAGACGACACGACATTGTGACAGAACGATACTAGCTTTGTACTCAACGGGGCGCTGTCAACAATTTATCGTCTGCGGATTTCATCTTTTTACCCTCCGTCGTATCGTCGCAAGTGGTTTTCGTTTAACAAGGGAAAAGATTCGAAAGTTCAAAGTCATTTGCCGGTGTATATTTGGTTAGTTCGTTTCTTACAAGTTACAAATAAATCTGTCACGATGAAATTCTGTCGGTTTTTTGACATCTATTGTATGTACTTTATTTACCACAACACGTAGCTATCAAGCAGTCACTTTCGAGTGAGGAAGTTCATCGTGAGGAAACGTATACAGTAAGAAGTACAACCAAATACCCTGTCTGTCTCACGTATCAATTGCACATAAAGGCCATCCGATGGTCAATAAGATGTAAATGTTTTTAGGAATTTGATAAATTAGGGTATGTTGACACGTTCCATAATGTACATTAGCTTGCTACATATTATTATTAATCTGTGATGTACATTCAGAAATCGCACAATCAATGGTTATGGCAATTTGCGTTTGGCGCGAGTTGGTCGGTCTAATATCAGGATATAGGTTAAGTTTTAGATCGGAATAAAGCCTTAGAAATATTTACACGTGGAGCTGGGTGTTGTGACTATTTTTATTAAATTATTTGTTTATTTACAGGTGGTGGATCCGTCGGAATGAGGGGCGAGGCGCTGCGCTGGGCGCCGCTAGCGCTTATCCTGCTGCAGTCTTCCGTAGCATTCAGTAAGTACTTTTATACCCCCTTGCCGTAACACAGTCTTGTATTAGTACGGAAGGTAGAGGTTTGTGTTTCTTTACCTACCTACATGATTTTATAAAATATATGTTGCTGCAAATTTGTGTTAGGTAAAATAAGAAATAATTAATTAACTATTATCGGTGTGTACATTGTAAAATTACGCACAATAAACTATTTTGTATTTGTGTTGTAATAATTTATAAACAATAAATAATTATCGAACAACATCACATACATCGTCCTTGATACCAAAGTAAGCTTAAGCACTTGGGAAGTTGGGATATGAATTACAGAAGTACTTTCAAGACACGGAACAAACACTTTTAATGTTTTTTTGATTTCAACCCTCGGTCTTCTCGGTTCAAAGGTGAGTGTCACTACGAAATGCGAAATTAGCTGATACTGCAATTTTTTATATCATGAAGTATTTAATAATATGTATGAAAAAAAAATTTTTTTTTTTAGGAGGACCAAGATTTACAAAACTTGTCTATGTTAAAATGGTAATTACACAAATCACTGATAGGTCCTCACAAATGGAATAGTTATAGTTATAGTGTAAGAATTTTTTTTTTATCAACCCACAATGGTGTGCTACCTGTAAATAATTGAATACATTATGAATAGTCTTTTAAGATGGACTGGACGTGAATAAGCTTTGAAAAGCAAGCCGGAAAAGACATACACGTTTAAAAACTAATTAATTTTGTTTTCAAAAGTACCGGTGACGATGAGATCATACCATGAAGAATCTGAATCTAAGTTACGAAAGAGAAGGTTTTCATTTCGCAAATGATGCCGTTTCTCAATCACAGGTTGAATTATGATCAAACGGTAGTGCGGATTGCATGCTATATTAAGTGGCGGAAATCGCTATCCAGGGCTCGTCCAGTGATGAAGGCAAGAGGAATTTCTACACACTTGCACATTTATGATGTATGGTATAGAATTATAACAGCCTGAATAGATTGAGGTCTGCTATCAGCCTTTCATTTGTTTGATGTTCTATAATTTGTAATTGAAATTGTTCTATTGTGTGGAACAGAACTCAATTGCAGATTCGAAAGTTCGTATAGATTGTATGACGGATGACATGGTGGTCAGTGAATTAGAAGAAAATAAATATTAAAATACGACAGGTGCAATGCCACATTTGGTAGTGCTCCTATTCAATGAGTCAGGGTCGTGGGATCGAATTTCAATTGAACATTTAAGTGATATACATTTGTGTTTGTTCTGTAATATCTTTGTTGAATCTAACAATTCAAGTGATTGTATCTTGAATTCAAAAATTTTATTAACTTGGTAAAAACTACTTTGCAAAAAATAAGCAACTTTGTCCATTCAAGAATGAACGCAGACCCGAAGCAGTGTTCCATAAACGTACCTACTTGTTGGAAATTAAAAATCTTTTTAGCAGACTGTTTTAAAATATATGTTTGTTGCAGGTCGGATCGCGTTCGAAAAACTAACTGATGTAGACTTCACTGGGACAGCGTACTACACAGTACGCAACTTGTCCCTTTACGAGTGCCAAGGATGGTGCAGAGAGGAGCCCGACTGTCAGGCGGCTGCGTTTAGGTATGTACCAATCATACAGTCTTTCCTCAACCTGATAATTTATATGGTTTAAATTGCTAAAAAACTTCCAATACTTAACACTCCAGAGCCTTGATTATAGAGAGATGTGCGTAATATGATTCATAGAGAAGTGTCTATCAATATACATACATTATGTAATTGGTAACAGCGGCCACGAATATTATCGAGATTTCTTCCCCTACATTTTCTTTTAAGGATTCTCGTCAAGATAAACAAGCAAAAAGACAACAAATCGATGGCTTTAATTAAGCGACAATCGATGTTTATATTAGAAAATAGCCTTTAAAAAACAAATTGGAAAGCACTCCATGCAAACACTAAAATCATAAAATTACAATAAAAAATAAGAATACGCACATTCTCATTTTAAAACTATGTTCAGTACTCAGTACTAAGATATTAGAAGCGCGCACGCGATGATCTAAGTCGAGGCAATATCGAAAGCGATGGGTGGTAGCTCCCAGCGGACAATTCGTGTGGCACGTGACCGAATTACCGTAAATGATGTAACGAACGTCATACCAGCACTTAATTTTTTTTCAATTACGTATTGGTTAACGGGGTCCTGGCTTCAATATCCGGGTCGGGAAAAACATGTTTACGATTTTCAACATAAGGAGTTCGGGCTTACATTTTTGCATTAAACAAAGTGCGTCCTAAGTTCAATAATACGAAACTATTTTTAAGTGCTTATGTTATTCGTCTATGCATAATAAAAGAAGTATAAATAAGGCTGATACTTTAGCTCCTTTATTTCCTTTCAACATTGTCAAAAAAAGCTTTTAAAGGGTTAAATTGTAAGATCTCCTTAATGCTCAATTACATTACAACATAAATAGTATACTCAGGACCAAATTGTGGATACAAAAGAACAATAAATCAATTTAGTCCGATCGTTGATCGTAAGTCAGTGAACTTCCATTTTAGTTGAACCAATCAAACAGAATTATAAGAAAATCTACTCCTAAAAAAGTGCTCGGTTCTCAGCGAAATCTATGTATTAAGGAATTCACCGGAAGATTTGGCACGTCCTCTTTCGTCTAGCCGTTGTCAGAATACTCGTATCAGCGAACAGATTCCGATCGACGTAAATACTTGATTCGTCATCCTCTGACTGATCACGAAACAAATAAAAATCAACGTGTCGTTACTATCTCCGATCACGATGCTCCTGACCCGAATGTCTAAGATAAGAGATCGGATTGACGTGAAGATTCACTAATTCAAGAGGTGCAAGGGGCATTACGGAAATCTGATACGCGGACGTTTGTAGAGCATGTCACGGAAGCAGCTTTGATTAGTGAAAATTTGCAGCACGATCCTATTGATGTTTTAAGAACAAAACCGTCATATTAATTTCCTGCCTGCTCTTCATTCATTAAGCATCTTTTTATGGAGAAAGAAATTGGGTTTAGTTAATGAACTTTGATGCGTTGGGGCTAAGAACATAGCGGCGTCTTTCAGTTAGTTAACTGATAGATTATATCAGTACTAGCCACAGTCGAAATACTTCAGGTTGTATGGCATATAAATTGTTGGAATACTACCCAGTTAGACGTAGAACAACCAAACTTTAACACAGAAAGAACACGAGGATGAGATATAAAACATTTGTAATAGGAAAAATTTGTAAAAACAGTACATTTTGAATTTAGTAAAAAACAAGAAATACAACAGAACAAAGAATATTCGCCTCCGTCCACTTGGCTCCCATGCTTGGATCCCATGGGATCCAAAAATAATTTTTTTCGCCTCTTGGATCCTATCATTATGAATTTATGACATTCAATGAAATATTCATCGACCTACAGAAATTGATTTTTATTTGTTTTTATTGTTATCTATCAGCTACAGAAATTACTTACGATTACCCTAAAAGGGTTTCGTTGCACAACCCACTTATCTATCACGACATATCCCTATTGGATTCACAGGTCGTGCTCCATCGCTCTAAAACACATGTCTGAGGAATATACGAGGCATGCTGAACCTTGTACGTTTGTCGATGCAAGATCTGTGTATTTGCAACCGATAGCCCGGTCGCGTCGTGTCTTGTTTAGATACCACTCGAGGACAATTGGTCGTAGAAGTTAGTTGGTCGCACTCTTCGCCTAGGTCTTAAATAGCAATTGATAGGTCTTTGAAAAATACTTTTTTTTAGCCTGAAATCGGGTAGATTGAGAGGTGACTCATGTGCTTAGAAATAAACGTAAAGCTGGTCTTGCACCTGATTTGATATTGACAGATTTCTGTCTTAAATAGTTACGAGGGTAACGGAAAAGGGAATGCACCTGTTCTTACGCACTCACTTGTGCACTACAATATGCGTAGTTGGTCAATCAAACAGATAGCAGCTGAGGTCGAAACTCGCCTAAGAAACAACAATTCAATGCGGATTGCATCTGGATTGTGGTGAGGGCAAGAATCTGTGTCAGTCTGCCACACGTCCTCCGCCTGTGGATTTCATTGACACGCTGTTGGTTAATAACAATGTGTCTTTGGCACCGCTGGCCACAGACCGTGTAAAAGCGGAAACCGACCTCGCCGCGCTCCAAATTGGATAACAGTAAAAGTGATCGCATACGTCTTCAATAGATTATTGCCGGCCGTTTTCAAGCACGCCAATAGTTTTCATGACTATTCGCGGTTTGGAACGGATTACTTAATTTATCTGTTCTCAGTTGCACGCTTAGGGTCTATGTACAATGCATTTGTTATACGCGCTAAGAAAACTCGTTTTTAATACATGGTTTTGAACACATACGTAGCGATAGCTTGGAATATGAATAACCAGGAAAAAATACCCTGAAACCTAGATGTTAGGTATGTAACTGTACCTGAATAATCAATAGCAATCACTCATTTTTGCACAAGATAGTAATTAATTAATATGTCATTGGCTATGTCCGTTTGCATACGACTGACCAAACTAGTCTACAAGTACCTACAGTAAAGTTTTAGCCTATTTGAGACTCCACTGTAGGGTAAAGGCCTATGAGGATCCTCATAATTTGGTACTGACTGCACACTGGTGGATTTGTTATCACTAATCGGAGATGTGTTTTTAAAAATCCAACAAAAAATTTACCCGTAAAGCCCGGACGAGATTGTGTATCGGCCAAAGGAAATTTGAAGGTGGACTTTCAATTCTTATGCTCACGTACCAAAAAAAAGTAGTAGTCGTAGTAAAACTATCTATGTTTATCTAACAATATCACATTATATGGGTGTTTTCTTTGCGTTTGAGATACGCAGTGTGTATATACGCTCTAAACCATTTCAACTTAGTATTGTAATTTGCAAGATAGGTCGATGACATTCATCAAATTCGTCATCCAAAGTATAAGACGAAGATTACCTCAAATTTCCAGATGCGAATCACACGTGGTTGGCAATTTGAGTATTTACTTTTCGCAATGACTTGGGATAGCTATCTGTATTGTGGTATGGCCTCAGCTGTTTTCATATGACAGCATATTCAGTACTAGGTATCCATAGCCTGAGAAGATGACCTTTGGCCTTAACGATAATTCCTTTTTCATGTCTTTTTTATTATGTCTAGATTTAAAACACCCTTTTTTAAAAATCTGTCTGGAAAATCTGACATCCACATGTTAGATTTTGTATAAAACATCTCCTTCTTCATCGTTTCTTGCCCGTGGTCCTACCACGGAGTTCTACTGGTCGATCTATGGGCAATATTTTTGCCCGTGGTCCGTTCAATCGAACCACGGGAAAATGTTATTTGCCGTAATCCTATCGATAGGACTAAGGGCAACTTTATTTGTCCATGGTTCTACTAACTAAAATGAATACATCTAAGGTACCTGCTTCATTACTAAATAGCACCAGTGCGAAGCCGGGGCGGGCCGCCAGTGTTTAATAAGTGTAAAATGCAAATAGTGCTACTAACTATGAGATTATTAAATAATCTTACTACATCTCACCGTTATTGTGGGCGCGTCAAACTTCGAGCGTACAGTACACGTCTTATTTATCGTTGGTAGTACGAAGTTTTTGTCTATTACTGGGCCGTGAAATACGAGAAAATTATGTTTTTAATTTTATGCATTGTTATAGAGATTACCGGCGAAATTTTAGTGCAATTTCATCGTGCGTAGGTAATCTATCGAGATCAAGAGTTTGACCGTGTAAAAATAACTGGAGTATCGCTATCTTTTTAGTTTTATGTTTTTTCTCATATATTCTAACTATTTGTTTATAAAATATATGATTAAATGTACGAGGCGAATAAATTGCTTAATATTATGGTAAAAATTTATAGACGGATATTTTGAATTATGCCTATTTTAAAAAACTGCGTTTATTCGAGAAAAAATAAATATGGTGACTAAAAGTATGTTCTTATTTTGTGGTTACGGGGTCCCCTACGTAATTATGTTTTACAACTATCTTCCGGATTTTAAACGGCAGTTATTTTATTTATTTATGATTTACTGCATTAATAAATAATTATGTTAGTATCAGAAACAATTAGTCTGTTTGTATATCTATCATATTTTAGATTTTGTCTATGATAAAAAATTCTGTGTTTTAATATAATTTTATATTAAGGTGACACAACTTTTTCATAATTCCACATGTGCTGTGTGAATTATGTCTGTAACGAAAGATAAGAATGCTACTAGGTACCTAACCAGGCGCAGATTGCAACATTGTAAGGTGATGTTTTAAAAATATCATATGCGAAGGCACCGAGGGGGAGTTTTTATCGCCATGGGCACCCACCTGAGAACCAACGCTGTGACTTCATTTCCTATCACCATAGATATTCAGTAGTCTACGTTTCTCGAGTGTGCCACAAAAACATTCATACGTTTGCTATTTATGAGATTGATGAAAAAAATTACTTAATTCTATTTGAACAATGATACATAACTTTGTTGTACACAATTTTTTGATAGTAGCTGAATAAAAATAGAACTAAAAAGGTAGATGTATGCTGCCTTTATAATTTATTTGTAGATTAACTTGATACTGCCCATGGCTTGACTGTCTGCATCTAAGAATAAGTACAAATCTGAGGTCTGCATGGAATGGACTTGACAGTTGTCTTTTGACTTAAGGGTAAAAGAGTATTATTTCTTACACATAGGACACATGATTTTTTTACAAATTGTAATCTTGTGCCTTCAATTATGATGATGATGATGATGTCCTCCCAGACGTTTCCGTCGACGGCGACACCCTTAGCTTGCGCTAGCCCTTGCATGAGCGCGAGCGTGACTAGCAAAACCAAATTTGGTTTTAAAAGTCCTGTTGCAAGAAGCACAGTAAAGAGACCCACTTGAGTTATAAGTATAGTCGTAGGAGGGCTTAGGTCGGGATTTTCGGAACTGGCGTTTGGCATCAAGTTCTTCAAGACGGGTAAGCTCAAAGTTTTCTAAGCCCGTTTTGACAGCATTTCGCCATTCTCTCCTCTGAGCAGCTAGCCTCTCCCACGAATCACTGGATATGCCAGTAGCAACCAGGTGGCGCTTTTCAATTATAGAAGACACTTATTATTTTTTATCAACTAGGTACTTACAATAAATAAAATAAAATTAATAATAACAAAATATAAAATCCTTATCCTTTTCTGAAGTTAACGATTCGAATAATTTTATTGAATATGTTTTATTTTATAATGACTTAAGTTACAATGCTGTATTTTTTTCATCACTGTAATTTTACGAAATTATGATGTTTCTTTTAAGGCCAGGATAACAATTTCGTACAATTGCGAGATTTTATTTTCTCCGAAATACCTATGAACGCACAAATACCGACTTCCCACAATGTTTAGGTTTTTGTCCGAAGTGCATCTCTCCCGTCCGCGTTACCTCTTATGCAAAAAAATCATATTGCATTGAACGAGGCGTGTAGCAGTCTTACAACGCCGGTTAGATACGTCGAAATCAATTTGAACGGGATCGAACGAAAATCAATTCGGTATTCAATTAAACGAGATGGAACTTTCCCGCGCTTCTAATCTATCAGTGTACTAACACGGTACGTATCTCGAATCAATCTGTCCAAAGAAATAGCGATCTGACAAAAGAATGGGACGGATGCGATATTAACAATCGGTAACTGTTCTCGATGCCACCGGCTGCTCGTTTACGGTACAAGGCTGCAACGGCTCCGACGTTTTATCTCGCGATACATAAAGTCCAAAACCGAATGATAAATCCACCCTACACGGAGCGAATGACAACCGCTTTGGATACCGCTTCTTCAATAGCATAATTCAATAAAATCACGCATCAGAAATTGTTGCGATAAACGTAATCTTCGCCTGTAATCTCATGCCGTCAGAAAATATTTCTAACAGTACCGAAAATTTAAAATGACATACGATCGAATGCCGACAAATTGAGGAATTGATAAAAAAATGATTACACTGTAAACGGAAGTTCGTTATTTGCAGTATTGATTAAAGTCATTAATACATAGCATTTGGAGCGAATAGGCGGATGTATGTAATATTAGACAGGCAAAAGTCGTGCCGAAAGCTTCCTCGGGGCGAAAAAAAATGTCATGTTATTAATCTAACGCAAGTAGTCATTAACACTGCAATCAAAATATTTATGAGTATTTAGAGAGTGAGATGAGGTGTGGAGATAGTATTCACGGGCTACTTTACAGCGATTTCCATCGTTGGGTGTGATTGATGCGTGTCTCGGTGCGCAGGCGCCGGCCGCTGCGCATTGCTGTTGCGAGGTGACTAAAGTTTGATTGCATCCATTTGTTATCTAGAAATATTTTTCTCTGCGTTATTGTGGTCGTCGTTTATAAAATCTAAATAATTTACAAGTATATCAGAGATATTTTAGCGCCTTTACAGCCTTCTTCGGTTTTAATAGCAAACTCGCACAAATGAAATAGAACGAAAATCCAAAAAACTGGCCGGCATGATTTCCATAGTCAGCATCATGATAAGGCTATTTATTGATTGGTACTTGATCCGATACTAAGGACTGAACGGCCAAGACATCCGGAGTAAACTTTTTCAAACACTGGCAGCGCAGAATGCTTAACTTTTCATATTGAATGCAGAGGCACTGCCATCATAGAGCTCCTCCTTGATATGCATAAATAATCGGTGTATTCAACTGTGGTGTCAAGTAATATAAAAAGTAGAAGCCAGTAGTTTATTACAGGACACGTAACAGTGGGTAGTAATCGAGCGAGCTGGTAGGCGCCACTGCTATATGGCTGGCGCCTGGGGCGCACTAACTCAGATGTGATCTTGATAGGCTTTGGGAATATTTCTTGGGAGACTATTTAATTATATAAAAAAAATATTTGAAGAAGTATAGCATTACGATTTTTTCCGAGGAATAATTATTCCTCGGAAAAAATCGTAATGCTATACTTCTAATTTATATTTTGCAAGATTTATAATGATAAATCGTTCGTCAGGCAAAGAACAGTGGATAAAATAATTTTATTAAATGCCATTAAAATACATTTTAATTTTTTTGTATTATAATTTCTCACTAAGTCAGCAAAAAGCTGGAAGTTTTCTGCTCTTATTAATAGCTAGATTAGCTGGTTTTGTTTTTTAAAGTTTACAAAAAAGTACTGTTGATTGGTGCTAACGTGATTTTTTATATGCAAAATTACAAATGTAACGGATTACTTCGATATAATCCCAGGTTATTTTTTACTCTCGCAATTAATACCCTTAGGCCGAAGGTACAACAATTTTTTAGAGCATTGTCGTCGACGATTAAGTCTATATTTAATATTGATTGCTGTTCAGACTTGATAATCTGACGAGCGACAATGGGTTTTTCTATCTCGTAGATGTATCAATGTGATGCCCGTGCCTTAAGCCCTGTTAGATATGTATCGACGAATATAATTGTTTTGTTGAATGTGTGGAACGCGCCCGCAGCGTTATGTCAGTACATTTTAACTTTTATATGATTAATGTAAGTTATCAAATCAAGGTCTGCACCATCTGATATTTATCTTTGCTATGCGGAGTGCTCGTACTGTGCGGAAGGTACGAAGGTATGCCCATCTTTCGTTTAATTACCACTTTAATAACATAACACGGTTCGTAAGATTTATTATTCCAGTTGTGAAACTAAAATGTAATCCGATGTCATTAGTCTAAGGGCTTCGGAGTAACATTAATCATATATTTTTTCTCTTGATGTTGTTTTTCTATTGGTCGAGCAATTTGTGTTAATGTTTGATCTGTAATTTGTTCAAGGTTAAAAGCTATGCAAGGTTATATATTTACAGATATTCTGACCCAAATAAGGTTTTTTTAAGATGTAGTTACGAGAGAAAGATATTAAAGTCGTACTTATGAGTTGTAGATACCTACTGTACATATGTACTACTTGTAGACCATTTCACATATGTATAAAAGTTCCATTAGATTATTATTTACTAGAGGGGAAATCACACATAATTTGTTTTCAAACAAATGCGTTAAATATAGCAGCGGCTGCGGCGTTTCTACTTCCTATACACAATATATACTTATATGTCATTAAAGTAAACTGTTTACTATTGAGTTCATGGATTGATAATAAACTATTTCAGGACGTAAAGAAGTTTATTAAGTTCTGCGACAAATCATTTACTTGTTGAAGAGATAAAACTCTTCCATTACCACTCTAGTATATATTTCATCTATCCAAGTACTTCTAAGAAGGGTATGCCGAGATTGCGGATATCCTTTACTTAATTGCTCGTATTAATTCTTTCTTGAGCTTCCTTTTACACTTAGAATTTTATTCCTGTCTACTTTTAAGTACAACTTCTGTCTGGCTGCGAGATATTCGAACATGCAAACTTTTGCAAATGGAAAATAGTCTTAAAGTGTTTTAAATGGTTGCATTTGGAAGCGTGCAAAGATAATTTAACAGTTGCGCAGCTTCGTGTGAAATGCATTACAATAAAGTTTAAGATTTAACGACATTGTAAGAGCAGTTTAGTTGAGAAAGCTCGGTAGTTAGCTAGTAGCTTGTAAAGTACGAAATATCGCATCGAACGGTAAACTTCTCCGTTATGCGCTGCAAGCAAACTGTATCGCTGTGTTCGCTCTTGTCACTTGCACGCGTAGATGCTATATAAATTACCGCTGGAAACCACTGTTTATTCTCCTGATGTTTCTTAATTAATGTATTGGAAATTAGTGCTACCCACCGAGTCATTAATGTTGGAAGGGCGGCAATAACCTTGGGAATGCGGCCAGGTCCTGCTTCACTGTCTGTTATTGCTTTACATAGGTAAACATAAAGCCTTGTGCATGAATAGAACATTTGGTTCAAAACGGATTCTAGGTACAAAATCAAAATATTCTTTATTCATGTAAACTTTTATAAAGTATTTATGAATCGTCAATTACACAGAGTGACTCTACAGTACAGTATGTTTTACTAGTTGATTTCAATGATGGAAGCCTTTGCCCTGCAGTGGGAATTACAATAGGCTGGCGGATACATACATACACATAGAAGTTGCAAGCGTACGTGACATTTGATAAATTCAAAGAAGTGTGCCGCGTCCTCCATTCCTCTAATCTTTTAGCGCAAGCATAGACTTAGCACCCTTATCAAGCGCAGTTTTATTGGTGCCGTGATAGTCGGCATTCGTCGGCAAAGTATAGGTTTCAGAGACCTGCTTTCAAGCGAGCTTGCTCATAACAATTTCCTTGGTGCTTGCCCTTTTCTTGAACGTAACAAGTCAACAGAGATGAAAATAACAGATTTAAGCCCCGTCATATTTTTAAAGCGACATAAAATGAAATAATTTATTCTACAAATAGATCTTTTTAGTTTTTATCCTACCAGCACTTCGACGTCAATGGTCTGTTGAGAAAAAGTTATTCAAGAAACTTAACAGTATACAAAAGTATATCTAACGGTTATTTGTTTTAAATATTACTTCATAAAAATATATATCTATGAGGCTTAGTCATAATAAGTTCCTTTACAGCAATAAGAGCCAGAAGATGGAAGAAATGTTATTAGATGCTGAAGGAGGCAGTTTAATATATCCAATGGAGAATAATAAAATATAATATGCACATAAACTGACAATAGCGCTATCTCTATAGAATATCTACCATCTGCAATATTAAAAATATTCTAGTAGGAAAAAAATGAATGTGATAGAATTATGCATGTAACTTGTTCCTTGCAAGTGCCATCACCGCAATTATATCGTAGATATGCCAGGATGACGCCTCTTCAATTAAAACTCACTAGGATAATCATACATTTCCTTTTCAAAGACTTTGAAGAACATCTTTCTCTTGCTTGCATGTATGAATGTCTTATCGCGTTATCTTCCCGCCTATAAAGTAACGTATCAGCCTCCATAATTAAAATCAAGTTTGATGAATATTGGCTTAATTAACATTCTTGCCAAGTATTAGTGTTCCCGAGAAAAAACTATGTTCATAAAATCTGAAACACTGCTTAGCCGTTGGAAACTGGGAAATCAATCATAGGTTGATGAGGTCATTATTAATAAGTTAGTGTACTCCTAATAAAATGGCTGGATCACGCGACAGAACCAATGCTAACTAGTAGGCTTTAAGATAAATAATAAGTTATACATATCGGGCATGAGATATTGCATCTGTTGATCTGATGCCAATTGAAATATAAGCGCTTGTTTTATGAGTATCGGAATCAACAAAGGTACAACAATATGATACAGCGCAGTGGCTGGGGAAGACGGTTACATAAAAGTGTTATAAGAGTTGTGTGTATAATAGATATTTACAAAAAAATAATTCAACAATATTCTTTTTTCATTCTCATAGTGCAAGCGTATAAGAAAATTGGACAAGGATGTTAAAATTTGATGTTCCATGATAAGTTCATTTCCGCCCAAAAATACTATCACCTTGTCTCGCAGAGTTAACGTAAAATCATTTCCAGACTTAGAGTATTAAATACAAAGTACATATAATGCTTTGTTCCCAGATAATAAATAAAGATATTACTGTGGCTTACTAAAGTCAAAAGCCAAGCTGCCAAGCTGTCCAAGCTTTAGCTTAGACTGTTCACGGTTGCTAACTTAATATCGCGGCAGAAGAATTGGTGCACTCACCATCTAAGAATTCAAACCGCGATTCTGCCGCGATATTAAGTTAGCAACCGTGAACAGTCTAAGCTAAAGCTTGGCTTGATGGAGAGCTCACGCGGACATGCCCAAATCGAATGGCATGTCGTCAGGCCGCCGATCACTTGATGGATGTCTAAAACAGTTAACTTATTCGACCTTTCCCGGTAAACGGGTTACCGATAAATAATGTCTTTTTCTAAACCACGTGGTTTCAATATTTTTATAAACGAAGTTACTCCAAACAAAAATTAATTAATTTGATTATAGTTACAATATGACGATTTATGTCAGGCAATATCTCATCTGTTGAAATGGCCACAAAATATGTAGTTTATAAGGAGTTATGTCATATAAATTTTTAAATACCGTGCCATAAATTATTTTGATATTAATAGACAACGTAGAGTAAACACAAATGTTTGTTCTGCTTCAGATCTGAACTTACGTTACTTTTAGCGCGTATGCAAGTTTACTTCTAAATCCGTCTAGAATTTAATTTATGTTGAAAAAAGTCGTCAAATTTTTTGCAGTAAATATGCTGGTCTTTTAATATATCGCGTTGCAGATCATTGAAATCAAGCTATCTGTATAATGAAAGCTATATTTTGGTCCAATTACCACTCCTTCTACGTCTAGGCTCGCTTTAGGCAAAAGCCTAAATCGGTGAAATTGCACAGATCACGACTAATATCTTGATCAACGAGGTGTTAATAAATGACGGTTTTCAAGTTGCTGGCACCAATTACTAGCAAATTTTTCCCGAGTCTGATACTGCAACCTTTTATTTCATTACTTTCTTAAAACTTTAACACAACATCTATATACTAATATTATAAAGAGGAAACATTTGCTTGTTTGTTGGTTTGTATTGAATAGGCTCCGAAAATACTGAACCGATTTGAATATTTTTTTCACTGTTGGAAAGCTACAATATCTCCGGGTGATATAGGGTAGTTTTGATTTCAGAATGTGGGGGCAGGGGGGTGAATTTTGAAAAAAGAAATTACGCGCGGATGAAACGGCGGGCGGAAGGCTAGTTGATTAAATGAAATTGCTTAATTTCCAACTTTTGCGAATACAAATCGGAAAAGTATTCGCAAAAAACGCCAGAAATTCGCTCAGAAGTCTGTGCAAGATAATGTACCGTACCAGGTAACATGATTAACTCCCGACAGGGGCTTTACTGCTTATTACGGCGTCTAGTGTGAAAGAAATTGCGGATAAATTGCAATTATTAGATGCTTTATTGCCTTTTGTGTAGCCATGACCGAGATGTTGGAATACTGTACTTACTGCATTCCGACATTGTAGGAAGTGTTTTCCAGCGTTTGATCCTATATGGTTAACTTTTAAAAAGCAATAGGTTATGCAAGACGTAAAACTTGTGTTAATGGTATTGCAGGTTGTAGCCACATCACGCAATTTTCTTTAATTTTCGAAACACCTTCGATACCTTTATTTCGGTCTCATGCTTAAAAATTACTCGGTTGATTAACCCTACAACTACAACATCCAAATTAAGTTAAATGAACCACAACACGGGTCATGGGTGACCCCATCAAAAAACATGATTAGATACGTACAAAATATAAAACTTTAATAACTTTTAACAATTCTTACAAGTTTCTTTGGATATGAATGGACTATATAAGGAATAAAAATGAAGGAAAAATCTTAAAATCTAGACACATTGATGACAAATAGGTAACCTGTGTTGTGCACATATATTTTTGGAGCACTTAACACATTTCTCTCTGCCCTTCCTATCTTTGGCTCTAGTGCATAAATAGCAGCGGGAACTTGAAGTTGATCAAGCTTGGGCTACTTGAGCACTGTTTTCTTCATCTACTCCCAAAACATGAAGCATCTCCATGCTTCATGTTTTGGGAGTAGAACTGAAAAATCTGAAAAATCTCCGAACCTAATGAGCGTGCGCACGCCGCTATGCGTCACGGGCCACTGATTACCAATTACGGAAGGTACCTAGACGCACAGGATTGTAGGTGCAAAACTCGCTAAATTAAAATAAAAATACTTATGTGTGGGGTCACCCATGACCCCATGTTGTGGTTCTAGGGTTAAGTACATTTATAATAGGTATGTATATGGTTAAAATACGTAGTATTAGACCTGCAATGAAAAAGAAGCGATTTACATAAAAAAGTACGATAAAATAAGAAACAAGCTTGCATGTTTATTAGCAATAGCGCGTGGTCTTTGTAATCGTTTTCTCATATTTACGGGACTTCTATTAATTGAAATAAAAATATAATTATGAAACACATAACTGGCATTTATTAATACTTACATTTTTAACACCACGCTTCGCTTGCTTTGCAGCTAGTTAAGAGTATGATATCGCGATCGCACCGTGTCAGGTTAAAAATGGAGATATTAATAAGACTTAATCCGTTTCATTTTGTTTTTATTTCAAAGATCAATTTTGATTGCACAATGCACAAAAATATATAAATATATACATTGGTACATTCGACCGCAAAAGTAGGCGTATATTTAAAGCAGTCATAATACGATATTACTATGAATAAGTGTAATTCAATTTGTATGTTTCTATATTATCGTGCTTACAATTTGGATAGTCGTATTTTTTTCGCAGGGTTTCAAAAACATGATTATTTATTTCCACGTAACTGTATTTTTTTAAATCGTTATTGATTTTTCAATTTTGAAGTTTGCATAACTTGTAGGTATGTATTAATCGTTTTAATGGTAAACATTTGAATTGGTTGGTTGGGTGTCTTATTATTAAGATAAATATTCTAATAGGTAAAACAATTAAACCATTGATTCTGTTGTTAATATTTAATAAAATTTGTGTAATCAGTATGATTACATACGAGTCTGAAAACATTAAATTCTCGCTTTTGTATTTACAAATTATTTCACCGTTGCCTTTGTAACGCCCACATCAAGTTTAGTCCGATCAGATGCCAAAAACCCAGCATTTACATTCTAAAGTTTATGTTTTTTGTTTCAGTTTTGTACTAAATCCACTGACTCCGGTGCAAGAGACTCGCTGCCTCCTGCAGAATGACACGCAGGCCAATAACCCCATGGCCACGCCACAGGTAATAATCATTTTAATCTCGCGATGCAATTTTACTTCTTTTTGATGTAAATACTCTAGGAACTATATTTTCTATGATGTACGTATGGAGAAGGGTTGTAATAATTTTCATTACATGTGTTTTGTCAGATTATTATCATATTACAAATACGAGTAGCATTATACAAGTAAAGGTATGTTTGACATACCTACCTAGAAATAAGAAAATAAGTGTGTAAACAGTGTAAATGGTTACCACCTTTTTTATAAATAGAGCGGTGACACAGCATTTATACCGAGAATTCATTTATTTTTGTCATTACTTTTTAGACAACATCTCTAGTACTTAACTAGCCAGTATAATTTTGTGTATTTTTTCAAGTAATGTCAACAAGTCGTATAAAGTATGTACTTCTATACAAAACAAAAAAGATTAAAGTAGCCTTTTTTAAAGTACGGAATACTCTTCCCTAGCAAGCTTGGCTTTCAAAAACGAAATCAAGTCATCGTCATAAAAATTGTAGTTATGAGTAGATGACTAACATCTAGTAATTACGATTGCTTTCAAACTAATTAAAACTGTAAGGTTTAATAAACCTACATTTAATAATTAAGCGCTCAAAACTGATTGATTAAGCGGTCGATTGTATTTCAAAGTAGCGAAACTATAAAGCAATAACTTGTCTTATATTATTTTTATACTTTGTTCTAACCGGAAAATCTTTATAATGGTAAACCATGTTTTTTTAAATATCTTAAAAATTTAGCGCGCTCTATTAAATTTTATTGATTTCCATTATAAAAAGCGTTAAATAAGTACACAATTTACGTCGAGGAAAAACTACCACAAGCATCTACTTTTTTTTTGTAAACAGTTTTTACCGTTGTTATATTTTTTATATCTATATAAACAGATATATAATATGGAAAAGAGCTTTTGTTGAAGCGAAATAATCGCAGATGATATTTATTTTACGTTTTCGTAGTTTTTAACTGTAAGTGATGAATTTTATTATGCAAGAATGTATGAATTTATTTTAAACCATACATACCTAACTTTACAAAGAGATACTTTCCTGGATGACGTATTTTATTGATGTACTTTGACAAAAAAAAACTTGGAAAGGAATAAAATAGGAATTGGGTATGGTTTAGTGCTGAGTTTTAAATTGACGATTTTATTTTTGAAGGTGCTTACTAATAAGTTACTAGGTTCAATTCCTGGATCGAGCAAAAGTTGTGTCGGTTATTTCGGACACAGCAGCTCGGGTTTGTGTTCACCAATCCGCATTTGGCAAGCGTGGTGATTAAGCCAATACCCATAATTGTAGCGATGTATCAAGACATGATAGATGAATCAGTCAATGATAGAGGCCTTTACTTTTTTACTAATAAGTAATATCATGTTCATAATATGGGCCATAGGTATATTTCCAAATACCTTGAAGCTCTTATGAAATGCTTAGCACGTGTCTAATGCATCGCTCGAGCGAAAGCAAAAGTTCGAAACACCGCTTAATTTATGCATAATGATATTCAACAGTACAGTTAGTCTGTGCTGTTTATCGTTTTTCTACTGTCTCGGTATTGTACACTTGTTGAGAAATTCATACTGATAACATTGAATGTGATTTTCTCGACGTATGTAAGATCAATCAGCATAAGACACACGGTTATGACATTGTGTGTAAATTTGTGTAAAGGTACATTTACCCACATAGACAAGAAAATGACATGCACACTTTATATTATACGTATACTAGCTTTCCGCCCGCGGTTTCACCCGCGCGTTATTTTCTTTTATCAAATATCCCGCGGGAACGAGACGTTTCCCGTAGAAATTTTATAGCCCATGTCCTAATCCGGGTCATAAACTATACGAGTGCTAAATTTCATCTAAATCCGTACAGACGTTTAGGCGTGATTGAGTAACAAACATCCAAACATCCAGATTTTCGCATTTATAATATTAGTAGGAAGTAGGATATACATTATTCAAAAATCGCATGCCAACTAGGTGTTCATGGAAATGATTTCTAGTTATGTTTAACAACGTTAAGCCGTTAAATGAAGTACATTTAAATTTGAATTTATCATTTAATATTTAAAAAAAACCCATCATACTGTGCAAAAAGTTCTTCACTCCTTGCATTCGCTGCAACAAAAGATCTTGACAGTTGTGTCAACGACCTCCAACTACTTCAGCTATGTATGAATAAGTAAGAAATTCAGTTCTACTTCTCTAAGGTCTAGAGGAAAATCGATACTGGTCTTTTTAATAGCCAAATAAATCTCGCCAGATAGCGAACGGCAGCCTTCCCCCGATGCTGCCAATTAGGCCCCTGATGTCGAGATAGGATTAACAATTCAGATTAAATCGACCGACTAGTCGCGGAAAATCTATGCGATACACAGTGCCTAACTGTACAGGTCGATTTTAGTGCCGCCGACTGTTTAATGGACTAGCCACAGAGATTTAGTTAACTCATAATGAAATACTGAGGAAATACAAAATATTCGCTTCTTGGACAAATGACACTGCAAAATCTTAAGTTATTTTATCAAAATATATTTTGTCACAAAAAATACGCACAAGCCGCTGCTGGTGAAAGCGCAAAAAATAACTAGGAAAAAATTGAGGTCGACTTGGTTCAATATAAAAGATTAAATTAAAAAATCTTACCTGGACCTACTTCGACCAGAAGTATTTTAATATTGATTTAATAAACCTAAACGCAGAAATGGTTCATTAACTAATGTAACTAAAATCAGATGGTACAATTAAAGCTGACAACACAGATTGATCGTGAGATCGGCTAATCGCTATCGTGCCTAATGAACGAGCCGTGGCAATAAACAATGTTAACCGATGCATCCCCAATTCTCCACGCAACCTTTGTTTATATCGCTAATGAAATTAAGTTCGAATCCGCAGTAAATGGACTGTGTAACGAGAGCCTTATATATAGTAAACAGGGCGTTAAAGCCACCGATAAAAAGAATGTATACAATTATCTAGTGTCTATGCATGTTCTACGGTCAGCAGTTCTTGTACAATAGCGTACAGCGGATATGCGAAATGTGATAATGATAAATGCGTGTGCTAACCGTAATCTTGACCTGCTATTTTTGTTCGTAAATTGTTTCATTGAAATTCAATGGAAATAATAGTCGATAGACATCCATTGTTAACTAACATTACTGAGACTTTCTAAACTAAATGATATGTTAGGGCGCGATACGGATCATAGCAATTTGTTATCGTTGCTCGGAGCAAAATTTGCGACCCAAATGATGCGACAATGTGTTATTGTGCTAAGTCTCGTTTCTTGCATTGTATTTGTGTAGAAGTTGTTATTAGAATACAATTATGAATGAGAAATTATTGTAATGTATCCTCACACCTACCTACACCTACCTACATACAAATATTCTTGCAATGATAGGTGTATGTATGTAGGGCAGTGTTTGTCTGTAGCTTGTAAAAACTTGTTGTCTTGTTGGCTATCTTCTGGAAATATATAATGTTGTATAGGTATTTGAATATGTAAAAGATTTTAAGTAAAGGCCCTGGTTTTGGGGGCCCTAAAATAGTTCATTTCCAACAGTATACAAAGAAACCAAACTTGACGATAACATATAAAAATGAAATTATAGAATCTGCAACAACAACTAAATTTTTAGGACTAAATATAGATTACCAAACAAATTGGAAATCACACACAGATAATCTGTGTACACGTGGTAATAGGTTTGTTTTTGCTTTAAAAGCTTTATCAAGAGTAGCCAACACACAGACAGTATTAGCCGCCTACAATGGATACGTTGCCTCTATATTACGATATGGCATAATATTTTGGGGCAACAGCACTAACAAATTACAGGTTTTTAAAGCACAAAAAAAGTGTATCAGAGCAATAAAATCATTAAAAAGAAGAGATAGCTGCCGATCACATTTCATTGACCTAAGGATATTGACAGTACCGTCACTTTATATTTATGAAACTGCAATGTTTGTTAGGAGAAATCGGCATCTGTTTCCTACATTATCTGATGGTCAGTCGAAAAAGAGCAAACGTCATGGCAACAAACTAAGAGCACCTGTCACTAAGACTGCACTTAAAGGAAAAAGCCTATTCCTTGCCTATTCTGTATGGCTCCAAAAATATATAATAAATTGCCGACGGAATTAAAAAACAAGAACGGTAATTTGTTCCGGAGGCAATTATTAACTTTATTAGCAAACAAAGCTTACTATACTTTGACGGAGTTCCTAACTGACCAATTATAATCTGTATAATTCTAGCACAAAATTATAATTTTTTATTTTATTATTGTACATTTTGACATGAATTGTAATAATAATAACTTGGAAACTGACAATTAATATTGATTGATGTGTAAATTTAAATGAAATGTAATAATAAGTATGTTAATTTGTAAAAATTTGTATGCCTGCCAATGGCAAGACATAGTGTTACATTGTATTATTTTATATGTCACCTATACTACCTATGTCTGACAAATAAATGATTTGATTTGATTTGATTTGATTTGGGGTCGCTTCAAGTCTAGCTCCCCTGTCAAAGGTTTTGAAGGTTAGGAACGACGCTCGGAGAAAGATGACTAATTACGTTTGTTTTGTTTATTCAGCGTGCAGTGAACACGTATTACATGGTGAAGCTGCAAGTGCGGACTGAGAGCGTGTGCCTGCGCCCCTGGGCCTTCGAGAGAGTCCCGGGCAAGGCGCTGCGCGGACTCGACAACATGATCATCTACACTTCCACGAAGGAGGCCTGTCTCGCCGCTTGCCTCAATGAGGTAAAGATATCTGCTATCTGTTTCTTCTATCGTGTGAATTATTATGGTTAAATTAGCGTAACATTTTCCAAAATACTTGATTAGGCATATGACATGGTTGGTTTAGGGAAATATTCTGCAAATTATGTGCCTTTCAAAGCATGGTGAAAAATAGGAATCGGTAAATTTTTGCCAATTATTACGTGCCTTTTGAAGCACAGAGGTGAGTCATTATCAAAATAATAATTTATTTCATAGCCGTTTATTTTATTTAATTTACGTTAAAAGATGATTTAATTATGTGCCCTAGAACTAATAAGCTACAGTGACAAATTAGTTAAAAGGACATTTATTTGTTGTTTGCCATTTGTGGGCAGAAAAAAGATAAGTCATGTAAAAACTCGCAAATCAATGGTCAGTTGAAACTATGCCATCTCGCACTCGATCTAATTATACAACTACAAAAAAGATGTTGTACTGGTTTTAAATGGCTTTAAATTGTCCTGGCTCACTTGTTTCATTGCATCGACAGTGGAACTTACTATTCCGAGAGAAATAGTGAGACGGTTCAAACAAGTAGCACGAGTTGCTTTGACCTTTTGTCGGCGCGAATAATGTCCTCCACTCTGAATGCAGGGTTGACCTCCGATGGATATCGGACACATAAAGCACAGAAAAGGCCTAAGTATACGATAAGTGGTTTGGAACAAGCAACCTCGTTGTTAGGCCAAGAACTGCTTTGAGGTAACGTCGCCTCCGCAATGCAATTTACCGTTTATCTATTCAATTTATATTTTATGGTTTCGTCCCAGTTGAGTGGTATTCAAGATATAGGCAAAATGATAGGGGCATGTTTATTACGTCCGGATAGCTTACTTGCAGGACACTTTGTAATGATGTAAAGCAACTTTCAGTAACATTCAACAATGTTTGATGTCCTCCCGTTAACCAAATAACAATTTACATCCGAGACATTAGAATTGTGTAAATAGTTTTTGTTTCCTCTGCAAGTCCTAACTTAGCAGTAATCAATGTTTTGAATTGATCGATTGGTAGTTGCTTACTGAGATTTGTTGATGTAGGTACAAACATTATTTTGTCTTTGGCTGGATAGTTTATTCAATGCAAACTTACTTTGGCTTATACTCTAACAAGGGCGTCGCCAGCTTATGATTAAGTTAAGGGGGGGGGGGGGGGGCAATGGGGCAATATTATTTAGGAGAAAAAATATGAACGCCGAGAGCATGAAGCGTTAACGCTTTGTGGCTAGCTACATTTGATCTCTCGGGGGGGGGGGCAACTGCCCCCCCTTGGCGACGCCCTTGTATTCTAATACTTCTACCCAAATAATTATTTAGTAATTTCTCTACATCTTAACTTGTAAGGCTTTAGCATTTATAATGCGATAGAACATTAACCAATAGGTATCAAGTCGAAGACAAAGTAAGACGTGAGTAAAATAAAGCTTCTTATTTCGCAATATCCTTCATAATGGCAGATAAGCAAAGTATGTTTATATCATTTTGTTGCAAAAGAGACGTAAGATGTTAATAGGACATTGATAGCAATTAATGGCTACAGAGACTGCCTTATAAGGCAGAAAATACTTAGCGGTGAACGGATCAAGATGTATTTTGCTCTACAATAGATGGATATCTCACAAGCATGTGAACACTGCAAATTATTATGGTTTCTCATGAAACTATGAACAAAATGTAGTGGATCATGAATTAGCGAATTCAAGCTCCCGTATCTTTTTTTAAGCTATTTTTATGATTTTATTATTTTCAAGCTATTTGAGAAAGCACAGGCCTAGAGAGATATACTACAACTTCATTATAAACCTGACACTGAGTTTGATTAATTTTTTTAATGATTAAAAAACCTCGAAACGAGACGATCGGATAGGTAAGTTAATACTTACCTACCTTTCCGATCGTCTCGACGCGAGTTCGATCCATCTGATACAATTAAATAAATGAAGAAATTAAATTGCAAATCAACATAGGTACTTATAAAATGGAAATACAAGCTACTATGGTTTCTTTTGAATCTTTTGAATTTTTGACGAAGTCAGTTAGCACTGCAAAAATATAGCGGGAGCTGTGCGCTTGATTGTCCTCGGTTTATATGTATATTTTTTTTGATTGGCTAGCACTGTGCCTTAGTTGATAGTCTTCAGGCTACATTTTACAATAATTGTTCCTTTATGCAGAAACGTTTCCCCTGCCGGTCAGCGGAGTACGAATATGGCAGTATGAGGTGTGCCCTCAGCGACTCAGACCGGCGCACCGCGCAACACATCGTGCAACTAGTCGACACGCCTGGCACCGACTACTTCGAGGTAAAATAATAAATATTTATAATTATTCCACAATTAGTATTATATATTTGTATGATGGTAAGTGTCCACCGCATCTACACAGTTGAGTTGCCGGCCTTTAACGAAAGAATACAATCGCTTTTTGAAGGATATCAATGTTGTATTGGTTTGGAAACATGACTGCCGGAAGTTTTCCGCAGTATGGTCGTACGTGGAAAGAAGTGTCCGTAATCCGGTTATTACGGATGAAACTTCAATTTGAGAGTTGTACGATTGTGGAAATAAGCAGAAGGTATCAGTCCAAACAATTCTTCTTAACACTCCCTATGCTAGCCTGGTATTAGTGCTCTTCTAAGTAACTGAACACGTTATTTAA
This sequence comes from Mecyna flavalis, assembly GCA_949319885.1. Classification (NCBI taxonomy): domain Eukaryota; kingdom Metazoa; phylum Arthropoda; class Insecta; order Lepidoptera; family Crambidae; genus Mecyna; species Mecyna flavalis. The sequence continues at coordinate 9,296,496 of OX439427.1, read as the reverse complement.
TTCTGGTCCAAGCTAATACAAGTTACAACTAAACCGCTGCAACTGGTGACTACGCGGTGTCGGTACTGTAAAAGAAATTGATGGTAGCTGGCCAAAAAAACTTCTTGGCTTGTAGAAAAGCAGCATACTTACTTCAGAGTTCCCATCTAAGATGGAAAATACTTTGCAATCTGACGTATTCTTGAGGATCTTTAAACAAAGCTGTTTATTATTTAAACCAATTCAGTACAATAAAAAAAGACAATAATTGTGGTAAAATGTCTTAGAGCGCACCTTGAGAGCTTGACAAGTGTTTATGTGGCCGCAGGGACATTGCTAAAAATAGGCGCCATCTATAGTCTTCTCTAACTACTTAAAAAAAGTACGAGCTAACTTATAAATAATAAGTTGTGTTCTAAGGTAAACTTAGTGTGCAAATGACTTTTTCTTTTTTTCGTCTACAATAGGCCTTAGCTGACAGACAGATACACACATATTGAAAGACATGTGAATTCCGTTTCTTAGTTCTTTAGATAGGCACTCAAAAAAGTATGGCGGCGATATTTTTTTGTTTTCCATGCAATTTTATGCTATTGCATAGCTTTGAGCGCGGGGACCGAATTAAGAAATTCCGTAACGAAAAAAAAACTAAGGAAAAAACCTGACACTCGTCTAACGTCGTTACAGTTCGGCTGACTCCGGCACGGTGTTTGTGTGCCGGAGTCTGCCGCATAACTTAATAAAAAATGCTATGCAATAGCTTTACCGCGGCAGTCCCCGAGTGCCACACGTATTTTTTTTAATAGGCGAACAAAGTGTGTGTAAATCGATAGCTTAATGCACTTATTTTAAACAGAATTTATTGGGTTGACCTTTAAATTTTAATGCACCTTCCAGTAACAAGTGACATAAAACCTCAGTGACTTGGTTTTTTTAAATATTATACAGCTTACTGTGAGTCAACGCGATTTTATTGCTTGAAAGTAGCTGTAGTCGGTAACTTCTCTCCAAAGCCCGCCGTAAGGTAATTTAGCAAGAAACGAGAGTTTAAAGTTTAAACCTAACTAAACGTAATGATGTAGCAGATTTGCGTAGGGGTGTCAGAACTGACACATAGTTTTCCTGACAAACGTTATGCAGGTACAGTGGAGTCATTTTAATAGTTAACATTTGACGTCTGTCAGTTTCTTAGTCTTCAGTCTGTAAAACTTACTCTAATCGGTCATTATTATTACAATAAATAGGTATGTAATCATAAAATTGAAAAAAGTTAAGACATTGTGCAGTTCTAACAAAAAGTATTAGATAAATCAAGATTTCTATTGTTTCGATAAGTAGTCTGGCTTTCACTAAAAATTATATAGGCATTACATTAATATATTGCTTGAATTTGGCCTTTATTGGGTATCTTGAACGACTGATTTAGTTGTAAAGTCGGCTATTACACTAGAGGTCGCAGATTCGATCCCCGTACGATACGAACACATTTGGCACAAGATGGGGAGCCAACGCCTCTGTCTTGCGCACGACTGCAGTAGCACTTATGTATTCCGTGGCGGAGTACTGTGCTCCTGTATGGTACCGTAGCGCGCATACAAATAAAGTGGACATCCAATTGCACGAAGCTATGCGAACTATTACAGGGCTTTTTAAATCCACCCCTTTACCATGGCTTCCTGTTCTGGCGCACATTCTTCCCCCGGATATACGTCGGCGTCACGCCGCGGCAAACGAGTGGAAAAAATGTTGGCAAGAAATAAACGGAGAGCCGATGCCAATCCGTAGAACACTCGACGGTTTGCCTCCTCAGCGACTGCCTTCAAGGTCCCCTATCTGGTTGGATAGTGCGCTCCCGGAATTTAACCCCCAAAGCGAATGGCGAACATTCTGGGAAGGCTTCCAGCACGACCCGTGGAAGGATCTGATACCGGACCCCACCACCAAGCCTGCTGGATTTGACAGTAGCCGTGCTGTGTGGACGAGAGTCAATCGGTTCAGAACCGGCCACGGGAAATGTGGCTACCACCTCCACAAATGGGGTCTTCGAGACGGGCCGGATTGTGATTGTGGGGCTCCAGTCCAAACAACGACACATATAGTTGAGGAATGTCCTCTTCGTCGTTTCCCCGGCGGCATGCGTGAGCTTCATAACCTCACTCCGGCTGCAGTGGACTGGTTGCACCAACTTGACATTGACATCTGAGGATTCATGAAGAAGCCATACGCAATGATGATGATGACGAACACATTTGAAAGCCAAGAATAAGACACTAGCGTAGTTGTCGCTTTATTGAAACTTGGCAACCCTGTCCCGCCACCCGCATTGGCGCGCACGCCGGTCGTTCGCAACTGCCACTTTACAGTGTTGCTCGATAATATAGTACGTATATGTGTCGCTTCCGAGCAACCGCTTCACGTGAAACAATTGTAATCTAGTTGAGGGACGTTTGAGTCTGCGAATAAACATCTCGGTTAGTGTTATTACAGTGCTGGGTAGTTATTTGTCTGATTGTCGCGTGTGTGGTCTTAGCGGCGCCAGGTGGGGCGGAATCGCCTGGAGGCAAAAGGTTTCATTGTGGAACCTGGCTAAGGAATCTGGTGCCAAATTAAGCGTTGTGAGACTTTTATTTGAGGCACATTTTCTTATTCGTTTGGAATTAAGTTTAATCACTACTATTAACGTCACGGATTCGCAATGAATATTATTGGCCCGTGAATGGTTTGGTTATATAAATTTATTGAAGTGAAAACTTCTTTAGCGGCGTTGTGCACTTTTTTTGTATGGGGAAAAAATGTTAAACTCGCGTCAGGATTTATGTGTCACGTGACCTGATCGAAAATCCATATAAAATTTGAAGTCCGGACACGTGTTTTCTACAAACTTATCTGTTCCGGTGGCCAAAATTGGAACTACGTGAAATGCAATGCAAAAACGATATTTAATGACAGTTTTAAATAGACAGTAGTGACGCCGCCACCGGAACAGATAAGTTTGTCGGTCTATAGACAATAATGGTTTTTTGTTCAATTTGACAGCTCATTTATGCAAAGAAAAGTGCTTCTTATGTACATCAGGAGTAGAGTAAATAATTGTATTAATAAGAACTGATGTTGTTTTCTTGAGTTTTATTCCTTTAGCGTAAGGTATATTTTTCTTTGCATAAATGAACTGTCAAGTGTGACCTCTTCTCAATGCCTCTTCTACTATTATAGCCGCAGTGCGGTCGCTTCCTATATGCTTCCTATCAACTTCCTATGCTACAAAGTGACCACAAAGACCTTAATTTGATATCCTGCAAAATTCAAAATTTAATTGCCGTAATAAAACATTTAAAAAGTTTGGAATATCTTTATTTGCCGGAATTATATAACAGTATTTTGTGGAAATTAACACCACTTCTCCGCAGTCTTTGGATCCGCTATGCTGCGGAGCATGCATCAGGTCGTATGAAGTTGGAAATGCTGTCCGATTTCCTGCGACAAGAGGCTCGTTCTCACACACAGTTTGGCTTGTTACCCCAAATTCCCAGTGAACATCCTCGAAAGCGACATGTTGATTACTGTAACACCACTCGTGTTATTAACGATTCGGGAGTCTGCGGATTCTGTGAAGGGAATCATTTCTTGGCCGATTGCTCCAAATTCAAAAGTTTATCCGCAGATTCCAGTATGCAATTAGTTGTAAATTCCAAACTTTGTTTTCGTTGTTTAGAAAATAAATAGTTGTCAATCAAAAAAGTATGACATTGACGGTTGTCAATCATTTTATCATCATTTATTACATGGCGTTTCAGTGTCACAGCAAGGAGTTTCTGATAAGTCTGAAAAAGTTTCTGATTACATTAATTCTGAGAGATAAACTTTTTAATGTAATATAAATTGTCATGTTTGTGTACGATTGCGCAATAAATAAATATTGTATTTTACCACATAAATGATAGTACTTTTATACCTCTACCAATCAATTAAATCCCTAACCATTCCAAAATACATATCAAAAATGCACAACGTTAATATTCAGGTTTTCACTTCTGCCGGCACTCCCGGAGTGCAACCCGTCGTTTTTTTCATAAATACGAGTCAAAAAGTGACGTTTGTTTGCAAACTTCAGATCCTTTAAAAAGCGATTGACCGGCCTATCCTCGTACACACATAACTACCATTAAGTTCTCTGAGACACCAACCTAAAACTCCCACACCATCAATATCAAGTTCGTTTCCGTAATTAACCTTAAGCAAGCGCTTCGGGCTACATCCGTAGCATTTAGCTTGTAAAGTGTTTGTGTGTCTAATCTTGTGTGTGTTGCAGAACCTGTGTCTGAAGGCGGCGCAGGCCTGCAAAGGACACCGTCTGTTTACGGCGCCTCGCGTGGGCGTCGCTGAGGATAAAGTGGCGCAGTACGCTGGTCTGCACTACTACACCGACAAGGAACTGCAGGTAATTCACGAATATTAACTACGTTTCCTTTAGAGATGTGTATGTATAGGTTTTAATATAATGTGAAAAATGCTCAGTCACGTGTCAACGCGAAGTTTTGGACGAAAAGCATCGGTCAGATTGTTATCTGAATAGCAAGTGAGAGAATAGGGAGTGTAGCTGTGCTTACGCAATTCAATTACTTGTGGTCTATATAGTCTACGTAGCTGGTTGACCGTAAAGATTTTTGTGATACAATGTCATGAAAAATTGTATGATCAATAGATTAAATGTGAACTTTTAATGTTAGTATGATTTTCATCATGTTTTCTCACAGCTGCAGGAATATGTCATAAAAAAATTATAAATATTTGACAAAACCGCATAAAAACATCCCACTGAACTGTAATATGAAAGGCACCTAAATACCGCGCATAGTTTAGCCTTAACCGCTGTAGCAAAGACGTAAATAAACCACAAGATGTCCAACTAACATAGCTATAAACCCTTTGTGGGATACCAAGACACACATCGTGACACATGTAAAGGGGCTAAGTGTTGACAGCTAGTTATTAAACTTTGAATTGAAACTTGACTTAAGTCACATTCTTTTTATGCAACGTCGTAGTAATTGTGCTGTGATGGGTCGCCATTTTGATCCAATCATCCGCTCATTGCAGGCTTTTAGTTTTTAATATGCCCGCGGCGATCTAAATGATCAGTTGAAAATATGGCAGTTTGATTTTTTTTTATGACCGCGCTGTTAAAGTTAAATAGCGAAGTTATTATGTATTAATAGAATAAAATGTACCGGCGCAGTTGTAAAACATGTGATTACCTTTTATAAATGCTGATAATGATGGCTTGTGACGACGTTTTACCTATATATTTTTATGTCTAAATTATAACTACAAGTTATGGTCGTTCTAATGTTCAGTGCATTATAAATTATATCATAATATTATTGGCGAATGATTAAAATACTAATTTTATGATATTTCTTGAATTATATTATAATAGGTAGCATAATATAAAAAAAAAATTGATGGTTGAACTTTTCAGAATCTAGAAGCATTATGTGCACTATGGTCATTATATCTGGGTTCTAATCCCGTGTCAGCCTTATGTTTCGGTTTTAGATTTATTACTACTTAGATTTGGGGAGTATCTGCGCACTTGCAAGCGAGTCAGCGCTTGTCAATAAGTCGCTCACTTAATCAAATGTCAATTCCCATCGGTGTTTCTAAAACATGATTTTACAGTTTCGCTATAGCAATAGGCATAATATATTATTACATCCATATTCTATATACTATCTAAAAAAAACTATTGTCTACCAGGTGACTTCAGAAGCGGCTTGCAAGTTAGCCTGCGAGATAGAATCAGAGTTCCTCTGTCGTTCGTACCTGTACCTCGGCGCCCCTCACTCGACGGCCTACAACTGCCGACTGTACCATCTTGACCACCACACCCTGCCTGATGGTCCATCGGCCTATCTTAACGCGGAGAGGCCTCTCATCGACGACGGCGAACCCATCGGGAAGTACTTCGAGAACTTCTGCGAGAGTGAGTACTGTTTTTTTTTCGACAATCAATATTAGAGCCACAGACCTAATAATAAAAATATTAGTCTGTGCTTAAAGAAAGGTGCTGTGATTTCGTGCGTAAAAATGGCGGTGTTTCAGACGATAGGTAAAAAGATTCAGTTCAGTAATCATATCATAAAGAAATGGCAAAGCTAATGAAAATGCTCTCCGAAAAATAATAGTCATGTTTTTTTTTTATTTGAAATATAACCTTTTGGTATTAGGCAGTATAAACATATCACCAATTCGTAGTGTTACCTACATTGAAGAAACATAAATAAAAAAAGTATCTTGACTACTTCACTTCATTTTCTTACATTTCATTTAAAAGTTACAGGCTTATATCATATGCATAGATAAACACTAAAACTTGATTTTAAAATAGAATGTAGTAACCTAAGTACATATTAAAACTTTAGAAACTTACTCTTAAAGCCTTCAATATACTTAGTATAAGTGCAGTTTGTTGCGCAGTAACCAGAATTACTATAGCGTTAAAAACTTCGATGAGGCAATTAATAACGCCCATACAAACTCATTATCAGCTATTTATATCATCATTATTCCATACCATAAATATAATGTCATAGATAATATCGTTATGTTCCATCCTTCGCGGTGAAACTAGATTCTAGCAGTGTTTTAAAATAGATCTACATAGTTGTTGATTCCGCCATTTTCTTGCTTTAGGTGCGTTAGGCTTTATCTGTGAGATCTATTCTCAGAATACCAGTCTAAGGGTTGATATTTCAATCGTTAGATAAGATCAAAGAGTAGCAGTTGATGCAATTCTTTATTCAGTCGTATACGTTATTAACTTTTTTTTATAACAAATATGTTATTACCATATTTTTTACAAGAAAAATAGGTTAAATCAATCCGCGGTTTAGTGAGACCTGGGACGTGTGTAACTTGAGAACAAATTTTACACTTCCTATCGTACTAAAATCTCCCGAAGAGGGAGAGAGAGAGAGGGAGAGAGAGGAAGAGGGAGAGAGAATCTTTTTACATGTACAAAATATGTTTTTTTTTATTAAAACAATAAAATAATATCTCACAAAATAAGATAGGTACGCATAATATAGGTTAATTAAAATATGTGGGGGATATTAAGAGATAATTAAAACGGAAGTTAAAAATATATTTATTATGCACAGACTTAACTCCGTTTGGAGCTATAAATCTTAAACGCAATATTTTTTCTAAGTAGTATTCTAGTAAGTTTTTACGCGCGGATAAAGTCAGAAAAAGAAAAATTATACAGGAAACTGCTATAAGATGGAACTTTTTACGACGCAGCGCTACGATATTTCCACAGACTCCGGCAAAAACAAACGAGTGAGAGTGCAATTCCCTTTAAAGCAATATTCCCTAGTTTAAAAATAGCTCGAGCGTTGCATCATCGCTCTTGAACTAAAGTAGCCTCGATCGGTGTTGCCATCTACTACCTCGAAAAGTTATTAAAATACTACCACGAAAAGGTTAATTGCGTCCCTGGAAATCTATAGTCACTCTTACTACAATAAATAAGTAGAAACGCTTGTGAGTTATTCCAAATGTTGTACATTGACCATTTGAAATGGCTTCGATCAAAATTTTTAAGACAAAAGCTGTGCCTTACATAACAACATAGTGCAATACTTGTATTTTCATTGACTTTATTTCCCACTTCTTCAACAAATCGTAATTTAGTTCCAAATTTATTTTTGTAATAATCACTATTTCTGACTATATTGTGTAATTGATTGTTCGATATTATAGTTACAAGACAGTTAATGTAACATAAGCTAGCAACACTGCCCGTGGCTGCGTATCGGACGGATCGAAAACGCTGACTAGATTCTTGACATTAACCTTTTTGTACTTTTAGTACATTATTACAGGCGGGCGCTCATTGATAATGGGAAAATAATGCACGGTTCGAATTAAGGTCTTGTAATAACTTTATAGTGAGCAATAATTATGTGTACGGTGGCGCCGAGAGGTGATGTAAATTGTGTCTATAAGGGTTGCGTTACAATAACATACTTAAAGAATAATGAGATTTCAAAATGCTATTAAATTGTTGATTTTATATTACGAGTAATCAACCTTGTGTTTGAAAAAACGGGTGTAAAAACTGGTATTATTAAAGTAAATGACACGACACATGACGGCGTTATGACAAACGTGGCAATGGGATCTGTACAAATAAATCATAAAAAGATAGACCAAAAGGTACAAGATACAGTTTGAAACATTAATAAACGTTGGTGCCTTTATATCAACGTCATTATTTCTATTGAAACAGCAAAAGAAAGTAATAATTATCAGTTAGTTTTCATTGAGAAAACAGATCACGTCATGTAGTTCGGCCCTTATGAATCGCCATTAAATCGAGTGCCTTGTAATAAACCTATATTGACGCAATGAGACATAGGCACCGACCATGCATTTCATAATAACATGATGATACTTTGAAGCGTAGTTCAGTAGTTGCTTCGCTCATTACAATAAGTATAAAAGTTGCGGCGCAGTGAAAGTAATGGCCAACTTACATCAATAACAATTAAAGTAATATGTGGTCTATGTGTACTTATCTACTCGTAAGAATGTGAGTCTAACGGTGGATATATTTTTTCTTAACACATCATTATTTACGGCCGATTTTTTGTTTGCTAATAGGCTAATAGGAAGTATATACGAGTATAGTTACACGCGTATCCGTCCTAGTTGGTGTGACTAGGTTATGCCGATTTTCTTTCGTGATTTGGAAGTCTTATTTTAACCGTCCGTATTTCTGTCTCTAGTTGGCATGTGTAAGAATCTATCAGTGTCATGTCAGAGACCAGAATTTAGCCATTGCCCAGATAACAATTATAGCTGTACCAACCTCTGTATGGTCTGCTGAAATGTTAATTGCATCTCATTGGCCCCACAGAGGGTATATTAGGAGCAACGCTTAATAATTTGCGCGTTACGCGTTAACGCTTAATAATTAAACGCAGCAATAATTTGTGCCCTCAGTCTTAAATGTAGTGGTCAACATTCGAATATAAATCTGTGTGCACCTTAAATATTAATCTTGCCCAATGGTAGACTGGTAGAGCATGCCTTATAGCATTAAGTCCGCCAATTTGTACCTCTGGTGTGCAAGATTGTTAAATTTTCATGTCACGTCGTTAGTGTAAAATAACATAAACTAAAACTTGCAGTTATACGCAATCATATTGTTTGTAATGTTGTGATATAAATCTGATCGCATTTAGATTTACGGGTAGCCGCTCAGGAAGGAGCAGAGTGTGCTTATTTGCTTGATATATTTTATCGGAGTATTTTGAAGCCCGCGGTTGCCCAGGAGTTAAGGCCACAATACGGAAGGGATTGTGCGCGGTGCATTATCGTGTGCAATTTATTGGTCATATTTTGTACCTATACGGTATTCGGATCAGCGATTTCTATCGGATCTGGAGGATATCTTGTATTTTTCTGTACAAACACATACAATTATTTATTAGTATGGCTTGACTATGAAAAGTGCTAGACGGTTATTTTTTGCGAGGGAAATGCGTTTATGCACCTTAAGCTCGCAGGCTAACGAGACTACACATATTTTAACTCCCCTGGTTCTTCGCGCCCGAGAGGGACGAGCCGCTTGAAGTGATTCACCGGCCCGTCTACGTCTTTTTGAGTTGCTAGCCAATTTGTGGTCAATAATACCATCTGAAAAGCGTACCAATTAAACAAGATAATTATGAAAAGTTTTGACGACTTCACAATAGTCGACTTCGCTCCGAAATGGAGCATTTTTAAGCCATAACTTAAGTTGAATATAAACAAAAGTTATAGCCTGAAGTTATAAAATTTTATACTTATAAATAATAATAACTTTATTTGGTTCCAAAAAGGTTTTTTTACAAAACAATTTCACTTACACACTTATAAATAAATGAGTACAGAATTTGAAACTAAAGCAGTATAGCTATTCACATTGGCTATTTAACGTTAATTCACGGACAGTTCAAACTGTTCAGTTGCCTGGATTACTTTATGGATTTATAGGATCGTAAAGGGCTTATCTACAGTAACGGTTCGCAAAGGCAAGTGTACCCGTATATTACCCAGAATATGGTTCACATTTCTCAGCATTTAAAGGTAGACAATACCAGTTAATGTTATGTAAATGACTTCGAAAAAGAATTCCTAGTTAAAGTCAAAATTAATTCCCAAGTGTATTACCGGTGGCTCGGTCGCTAATGATAGCTCACGATCTCGCTTACAATTAGCTTCATAACTAGTCTGCGGGACACACATTCATAGCTACGAGCTATGACGGGCGAGCGTTCACCCTTCCTCGAAGATTTAACGACGCACTGAAATGTAAATAACGCGTTCCTTCGCCACTTGCCCAGCGAGCGAGTCTTGGTTCTTGCATCTATTTGAATATCCAAGTTTAATTTGCGTCCGCGGAAACGGTGGCCCACCATTGTGCTGTCAAACATGTCATCGTAAATAAAAGAATTAACCACTACATATTCACTTTGTTACTTGTTTAATTTCGCAAAGAGGATGTAATTAGTATTTCTCACGCGGTGCACTCGTCAGCTAACAAAGGGTACGTGAAAGTAATTCTTATATTTTTCATAGAACACTTAAGGCTTGTTTAGTATGGCTGCTGGGCATGAAAGTGTGAGCGGATAGCGTGGCAGGAATAGGAGATAGGCGTTTATTTATGCTACTTGGCGACTATTACCCTATTTGCCAGTTCTCCCCCGCAGACTCGCCAATTCTCTCGAGATGCATTCACACGATACAATGTACAATCGAGCTATAATTCGTGACTGGTATCATGTCTTCTATTTATTGCATTGCATGCAACGCTTTTGAATCCATGATGAGTGTAATACGGCTTTTTATTTCTCTGTTAGTGCAATGTACACCGCGGATACATGTTACACGTATCTGATAATCTTCTAGGACAGATAGAGATTTATGTACACCATTTGATTTTACATAGAATTCTAATTTTCAACAGGAATCGAAGTATTAAAATTTAAATAGAATTGCAATATCGTGCCTCAGCTTACAATGCACAATGCATTGAATATGTTTAGGTTAGAGAACATGCAGTTTAATTGAAAGATTGAAATCGATGGCATAAACTAAACGTACACAGTCGTGACTTGTATATGGGTACGGGAGTATTTATATGGCAATACACGATCGCAATGCAAGCCCGGTTGTTTTGATTTGAGCTAGAATGAAGTCTATGTCTAAGATAGAGGTAATAAAATGGATGTCGACTCCACGCGGAGGAATTCAGCAATGCAAAAACCATGTTTCATGTTCATGTAATATTAAGATTTATCCTTGCACAGTAATACATCTTTGTAAGCAAGTGCAACAGTATTTAGGTAACTCCGTGAAAGCTGACTTTCTTCAATAAATTTTAAACTTGTTTTTGAGAAAAACAATTTTAATCAACAATAACAATTTTAATCTTTCTGATTGTGATTTTTTCTAACCACTACGCTTATAAATATCATCATAACCATTAAAACAAAAACTAAATAGGTACAGTGATAAACAGGACGATCAAATCAAAAGTAATCCATACATCAAGTCAGCTTAATAATTGCGGTCTTTTTTAATTAGAAATAATACTGTTTACGTTTTGATTTATGCTAGTTACGTATATTTTAATAATGTAGTTACATACTTAGGGCGTGTTTCGCCATTTAAAATTAATCTGCAGGCCTCGCTAAATTGGTAGTTAGAGCTTACTTATCAGGATCGGCCTCAATCAAGGATTGCTATTAACAGTAATGACGGGTTATCATTACACAAATTTAATTTTATTCGAGACAACTCCCTTTATTTCTAAAAATGTATCGATTACGCCTACATAAGAATCGGATCAAAGGATTCACCGATGGTCTATATGTTTCTAAATGAGCTTTCAAGCCGGTTGAGGCCCTTGGCGCGACAAGTAACATAAATTTATTTTGATCAAAGGCTGGAGCCACATCATTGATCATAGGCGTACTATTTGACAAGAGCCATAACCAAGAAACTTAGATGATATGGCTATCTCAAGCTTGGCACTAGTTATTAAGTAGTCTGATCCTGGCGAAGTAGTTATTCATGGCAATGTAGGTTTACCAAGTCTATTTATCATCATTTCACCACTAATAATAATAATATAGTTTTACAAAAGTAATATATCATGATCTTAACCATAATTATTAACATAAATATAACTCGTAATATCAAGTGATGCGCTTAACTCCAGTAATAAGATTATGACTACATTTGGTACCGTCTTTTTCTTCTCGTCTGTGGTTAAACTTAGTCTTTTGATGGAGTAGAAGTGTTCCTATTAGAAGCGTTTAGATTATTTACGGGTGCTAAATTGATCTATGATTCGGTGGACTGTATGGAGGCAGGGCTGATATTGACGAGTTGCAAACGACACACTTTTTTGTATAAAACAATTTTTATTTAATTTATTATAGGAGCACACTTGCGTGCTGATTTAGCGGAGAGAGATGGAGATACATTTTTTAATGATTAATGTTGGTATTGCCAACAACAATTGGACAAGTGTGTCCGGCGCTATTTCTTTTTCTGAGGTCCGGCGCAATCGCATCACCGACGCATGCGTCGTTTTTGCAGTGCGCAATCAGCGCGACGGACTGTACAGTTATTTATGCGCTAAGCTGCCATTTTATATCGGGATCGTACAACATCATCGCTAAGCTAATGAGCATTTACGCCATCGCAGCCCACTGAGCTAATTTCAACTAGATAAGTAAACAGTACTTTAGATGAAGCTTATACTTAGTTTAACGAGCAGTAATGATTTTCTTGTGTTATTAAAGAAAATGGGCACGAATTACAATTTATTTTGCTATGCTTAATGCGGTCAAGGAAAATAGGGAAATGAGACGAGAAAAGTTTTAAGATGAGATAATATTAATAATTCATTAATAAATTATTATCCGAGTAACTTTCATATAGACAATACTTACTCGTAAGTAGTTATTACAAACCATAACTTGTAACTCATGTATGGGAGTAGATGCACTTTTAAGGTATTTGGTAAGCGTGGTGTTTATCAAATGTCGATGATTACAAACCCAAGTCGAAATTTAGCGAATCTGAACCTCGAGATCATCGAGGAGTTTGAAGATATGGAAAATAGTTTAATATACCTCAAGTATTTCGGTTTGAATAAATCCAGTAATCGTTGTGAATAATATTAACCCTTAGCCAGGTAGTGGCCGAATAGGGACCACATTAATTTGAACCTTATGTAGTTGTGATACGGGCGAAAACCAATGAAAAATTTCTCCTACCCGCGCCTGGCTAAGGGTTAAGACTTATGAAACCGCGGGGGTCAACCAACCGGGGCCAGGCAACTATGTTACCACGAGTAGTAGCCATATTTCTGCAATGCAACAACGTAAACAGTGGCACAAATTAGAGATAATATATATTGTAACTACTTTATACAATATTATAACAGCGCTGCCGTGTCAGGCCTATCTCCGTTATCTCAAAAAACCTAGTTTTGAGTAAACGACTCCTAAAGTTTTTTTTGCATTTATTGCCATTATATCTATGTTTCAAGAGATTTTTCCAAACTTATTTCATATCATAAGAATTGTAAAGATGTACATATTATTGTGATGTAATTATCTTTTTTGTTTTATCTTTATTTTCTATGTTTTTTTCCAAAAACGGAGATAGGCGTGATAGGAATTTCATACAAATCTTGTTACGCGAAGGGCCGTATCTTAAGATACATGACTTAGCCGTGACAATTTGAGTAAGAATTATTTATCCGTACATGCATTTCTGCATTATTTTGTTTAGAGAGGTAGAATAAAAGTAGGTTTTAATAAGAATCTTAATTTTAATCAGTCATATTTTAATTAGGAACATAGGTGTAATCAAATAACAAGTATATTATGACAAAACTGGAAATGGTATTCAAATAAACTAAAATGTATTTCTTTTTCATTTATCAACAAAAATATTACCTACCGGTCTACTAAATCAGTCTAAATATTATGTAGTTGCATAAGTCTTAATAATTACCCCATAACAGTATAATATATAAGTAAACTACGTATCTATCGTGGCTAAGTCATGTATTTTAGTAGACACTTAACTGAGTTTGCCATAATCGCGTCTTGTCGACTCGCCAAGCGTTGTCTGTAACTTAAGATACAGTATTTAACCATAATATCGTAGTCAATCGTAATTTCTTCTAGAGCATTTTTTGGGATAACGGTAAGAGATAATTAAATAATATTTTATACACGGGATAGAAGACCCATAAAAACCACGAAAAACACTTGTTACGCGTAACTCATGTATCTTAAGTTAACTGACATTCGCCTGACACGGCAGAGCGTTTTTGCTTCATACATCATAATATGAGAACGACCAGATCCCTGCAGGGGGCCGTAAGATAGCCACATAATAAGGAATGCAAATAACGTACTGAAATTATGGAATAAAATAATGATTTTAGCAAATGTAATTTTATAATTTGTGCTATTAGTGAAGAGATATTGTTGATAGTTAGTTTATAGGGTTTTGTTTTACCAGCTTAAGAATGCACGCTCGACGTGTCTGACAGAAGTTATTTCTATTATTAAACTTTATGTTGGACTGTCATCAATGGGCCATTTTTCATGTTTAAGGCTTTACACAAGTCGTGATGTCGTTTAGTTTTGTTGTTTACCTTATGTATGATTACGTTTTCTTATGAGAATTGTAGAGTTCCAATTACATATAATAAATTAGAAATGTTTCATAATTTTTTTATTTTTTATAAATAGGACCTATGTAACGTCAAACAGTACAGTTAAAAAATAAATGTTTAAGCATTGATGTAATGTAGAAGCTGGTTCCAATTTGCAAGAAACTAAAAGGTGATCATTATTTAATAAATGTACCTAACTAAACAAAAAATAAATACATTTTTGTTATCTGCGAATCGAAAAGAGAAAAAACAAAGATTTTAAAACATTCACAGATTAAGATCTAATCACAGATGTATCCAAGATTATCGTACTCGGTGGCCACATTTTCAAAGAAAGAATGCCTTATAAGTGCAAACATCTGCCGCCCAAGAAACGCACTAAAGCAACTCGGTGAATTCGCTTGTCAAAACGGTCCCAAGATGGCAACGTACACAACAGTTTGCTGCTCCCACTTGTTAAAACCAAAAGAACAGTTAAGTCATAGCAAACTTCCACAAATTCCTCATTAGCTATTCTCGGTCCAGACAGTAACTTCGAGGCTTGCTACTAAGTTACTCGGCGTGAGGCGCCGGCGCTGCGTCAGCCTTCCATCAGCCATTGACAGTAGGCGCGGTGGAATAAATCAAGTCAAAACGCCCCTTGCAATAATTACTGCCTTACCAACTTGCACAATCATCTTGTTGGTGGTCTAACGGAGATCCTGAAGGTTGCTAGTGTAGGGGTAATAACAGTAAAGCAACCGTGGAGGTAGGATTAAATACGCACACGCTAACAGTGCTTATAATTAAACTTACTTGCTCTTTCTGCAGCCATCAACGATAGTTGTCAATAATGTTGGCAAACTGAGTAAGTACCTACTGCACGGTCATTTCGAAACGTCAACAATGTCTTGAACTATGTGGCAAGGGAAACGTTAAGCACCTGATGTGAAATCTTTCAAGTGTGTTTCTGAATTGCATTCTAAAGGCGTTGAGTAGATTGCTGACTAAGCATATGTGTGTATTTTGGTTTCCGAGAGTACATTTGCATTATAATAATACAATAGTATGTAAATGAACTTACATACGCATACAAAAACACGAACGTCAATTAGAGTAGTTTCTTACTTAAAATCGTATAACCGCCCAAGTTTGTAAGCATAGATAGATGTTTACTCTTGCTCAACTAAATAACGGATAGTTGCGATGTACTTAGTGCGATATTGTCCATTATAACTGTCTACATTAGTTAGATTAGTCCTAAAATACTATGTTCGCGAGTATGTTCTAGTTGCGTACAACCGTTGGTCCTGCGAGCTGCGCCTAGTTATTCTTCGGTCGTGTCAGACTGCTGTCCAACCGTAAAAAGAGAATAAGGGAATACTGATTGCACCTGTGTTTGCACAGTCACTTGTGCACTACAGTATAACCTACGTAGCTTGACCGTAAATATTGGCCACTGTAGCCGAAACTCGGCTAGGAGGACATTATTAACAGTATGTTCAAGTTCTAAGATGGACACAACGGTTGTGTGTAATTCTCTAAACATTGTCATAAATAAATGACAAATGCGGTCGTGGATACAGCTAGTCCTTATAATATCCATCATTCACAATCTCGACCAAATCAAAATAAATGTACATAGTAGAGAATACGACGTAATTTCTCCTGATTCGATTAAGAGAAATGATAATAATACTAGATAAGAAACTTTAGACGATATAATTTAACATTGAATGGAATCGCTAGAATCGCAACCCGCTGCTTACCTTTTAAAGAACCTAATAGCATTCATAAAAACATCAACACTGTCCCAATGAACATGATTCTAAGTCGCAAGTTAGGTGCTTGGGAAGCCTAGATCCAGGGCATCTAACAACTGGCTACGGGCGGGAGAATGATCACCGGTCCCTTTATGGAAGCAGAAACTTCGCCGCGCCTCTATCGATCCTAGCTTTTTATCTAACTATTATGATGTACCATAATGACCGCATTAGAAAATGATCACCTTGGGAATCGGGAGATTTGTTCTATCTTTGATAAATAAGCACGATATGGAAGACTCACAATCAAAGTAAGGAAGTCATTTGTATTAAGTATTAAACTCTTGAACACTTTGTAGAGCAAACAGTATGCCTATGGTAAAGTTTTAAATTGAAGCGTACATGTTTATAAATACAATGACTTTAATGTGAACGTATTGATGTATGGCAGAAGTTGACTTGTTAATTTATTAGGACTCCGAGTTTACAGTAAGTCAATTAAACAAGTAAAACACTGAGAAGTCCCATATTATAGATATTTTCAACATAATGCATGAACACCATTTTAATGTAAAATATATAATTTGACTTACATTTACGGCTGTCGATAAAATCTAAATGTTGAGAAAGCAATCATCACTTATGAAAGCCATTGTGATAAATAACAGCCGACGAAAATAAATTATGCATGTTCTCAAACGTAAACTATTGTTAAGGAAATGCATTTACATGTTCACTGAGAGAAAATCCTAAAAATCAATTAGTTTTGCATTAAAAACAATTGAAGATATAAATCTGGTAATTGCACGAGTGCACAGTGTTCAACGGAGTTTAATCGCGTCTTTTTTTCTTCTCCCAAACTTCTCACCTAGTGTGGTCGTGAGAACGTCTGGGAAGACAATGAGTTGTTTTCGCGAAGTTATCAGATTAAACATTTTTGCGTAAAGTGAGTGAACTGGCGTCTGCGCACGCTTCGGTAGCGGCGATTTACCGTAAATACCTCCAATTAACTACGCTGATTAATATTAATGTAGTGTATTTTTGTAATAAAGTTAAATATAACAGTTGAAAGTTTATATTTATTTCTATTACTCGATCTGCTTTACACATTTTGATGTTCTTGTTTCATTGTTCTAAAATTGGTGAAGAAAAACAAAGAAGTTGTATGAATTTAGTTAAAATTATTAATACTCATACTATGTATGCATTTTCAATCATGCCAATCAATGATTTTAATGATTGATATTTAATATTACAAATCCTAGATGAAATAGCGACAAACGTTTGTAATATATTCAAGTTTCTTGAGCTGCTTGCAAAATTCCAATTCATCTTTTTAAACAATATACATTCTATAGTCTATTATTTTCAAATGCCTTGTATATATTGATAGCAATGTATTAATGTTGATATTAATAACCAATGGACAACTCATTACTAGCGATACACAATAGAAAATTTATTGTCCTGTGTTCGCTTCACGCGTGGGAGGTCACCGTAAGTGTTTTCATAATCATCGTCGATTGTTTTTTAAAAGCTCACATTAAAAAAAACAATGTAACATCAAGTGAATTTAAATACATACTATACTACGTGTAATCATAATGAAATTCAAACCGTGAAATGAATTTTAATTCGCCGGGCACACTGCAGAGTTACAGTTATCCACATTCACATGGAATAGCTGTACAAAGTGCATATTACGAGTAATTAATTCCGAGAAGGTAGTTAGGGAAACAGTTGACAATCGCGCGCGCTTAGGAAAATCTCTAGGTACAGTTATAATCATGTTGTAAGTAGACGTTGAAATATGCGAGTTCATATCTCACGTTGCGTTCAACTAGAGGTCAGGTTCAGAGGGGTCCAATGTACCATAATCGAAGAGTCACCGATCGCTAACGCTTGGTCCAAACCACGATCGAACCGATAAAATCGATTCGCGACTTGGAAATAATATTGCCCGACAAGACATTGAATAATGCTGTACGCAGAGACAAAGATCGTGATGCAATCCCTGAGTTCATAACAGAACTAGCAGAAACGATCGGTTTGATATTACAAATGACAGGGCAGATTGCTGCACTATTTCAATTAAATATAAACGTGAAATACAACTCGCCTTCCTCGTTTGTTGACTTGCAGTT
Organism: Mecyna flavalis; assembly: GCA_949319885.1. Lineage (NCBI taxonomy): Eukaryota > Metazoa > Arthropoda > Insecta > Lepidoptera > Crambidae > Mecyna > Mecyna flavalis. The sequence goes on along the minus strand of OX439427.1, from coordinate 9,277,873 downwards.
AGAAACGTTTGAATATAGATTTTGCTGGGAAAACTAGAATTTGATTATTACATCTTAGAGTTATTTTCCTCATCCTAAAGCTACAATATATTATATCGATGAATAAATAATGACTGGCATTAGCCTTTTTAAATTGTAATTCAAAAGTTTAGTGTTCTCCTCCATGCATAAAACTTCCTTGGCTTGTTTTTCACTAATACAATTAAATATTTGTTTCTAATTGTAAATTATTATTAAACTTAAGCTAATGCTATTAGGAATCCTGCATAGCAGTCGGATATTAATGATATTAATATGTACTTAGTAACGCCTCGATGGTGTCCTGGTTTCAGTTCCCGGGTCGAGCTAACTTTGTGTTTGTTTTTTTTCGGATACAGCTCGGGTTTGCGATCACCAACCCGCATTTGGCAAGCGTGGTGATAAAGTCAGTACTCATCATTGTAGCGAGGCCTTGGCCCTGTAGTGGGACTATAATGGGCTCGTACATTTTTTTTATAGTAGAATATTAAAAAACACTAATTCATGTTTAATGGGCTTGGTACAAGTTTATTAAAACGCATTTTCACTTTATATAACTGCATCCAGCCAGTTCAACTCTCAGCAGAGTAGAGAGCATTCTAAGTTAGAATAATGTTGTGAAGAAATACGTACCTAGATGTAATGGGAAGTTATTCTCATGTTCGTTATAGGACTTGTGGATATCAAACACTAAAAGAGGCTTAAGAGGCTGTTCTACCGTCCAGAATAAGCGAGTTGCTCGCTACTCTATTACGTACATAGGTACCCCTGTTGTTATAGTATTAAGATTGCCATCAACTTTACCTCGATTCAGACGAGGCAAAACTAGCATGGTAGTAATGAAGTATTCAGATATACCGTTAACAGCAAATTCAATCCTTTGCATTTTCCCTTAAATAATGTATAAACGTAATTGCTACACTTGTATGTATCATAAAACAGTGAATATCGTGTTGTTTATGATACATAGTTCTGTGTGCAGATGTCCTTTAGTGTGTTTTTGACGGCTTTGGATACTGTGATTTAAATGGTATTCATTCCAGCTCGAAACAACATGCTCGTAATTTTCCTTTTGCAATTATAATAACGGGATATAGGCAGTACAATAGTACAGGTTAGAGTTTTACTGCTTGACTTTCCGATTGTCTTGCATCAATTAGTACGAGTCGGTTACCAAAGAAATACAATGAATGTATAACATAAATCTCAGAATGCTTGTAATTTTTTCCGGTTTTGGCAAAAGGATAATATGATTTTGGGCTATGAAAAATATTTTTTTTAATCATCATCAGAATATCGAAACTAAGTTTAGAGACAAAATCTAATTTACCGTACTCACGGAGGTTACCCACTTTACAATTTTATATTCTATACTTATTTAAAAACACCAGTGTTTTCCTTGTAAACAGAAGTCGAATTAAGCATTCTTACCACTCGCTTGCCGGCACGTATCTGCATTATACCGATGCATCTCCCCGATGAAACGATTCCACCAACATCAGCGCCGTAATTGATACTTATTTACATTGAATAGCTAACGCTATCGTTAATACGTCGCCGCAATTTAGCTATTTATGTTTACAATGAACAAATGTGCCGCGTCACTGTTGCGACCGAAAGGCGTGATACGCTGTGTTATTGAATGTCTAGTCGTGTGTTACAAGCAACTTTTTTTTTGCGGATGAGAATGCGTTGATGCACCTTAACTGCAGGCTACTTAGATCTGCGGGCGTGTGTGGGACTCGGAACTATTTCATCCCACTACCCACTAAACTCCCCCGGTTTCCCCTTCACCTGATTGGGACGAGCTGGTACCAGTCTTGTGCCTAATAACCATCCCGTGTTACAAGTGGCTGAATCATTAAATAAGTGGACTTTTTTATTCACAACATTGAGACACGTAGCACGTGGTGTATACGCGCAATTTAGTAGACGTTCATAATACAACGGAGGAAGAAAATTCAGCTTTTTCGACGTTTAAGTTTGAGAATAGCTTGTCACGAAATGTGTTACGCAACATTGTAATGCGTTTAGAGATTTTATTAAAAACCGTATTACGCTTACCGGCCGCGACGTCACGATAACATTTTCTGCATTTCGGTGCAAAAAGCAACAAAGCGATGGTCATTGTGACCAACGCCGGCGTCGCGGCGCGGGCGCCGGTCGTGCGTGCGTTCCTAACGGTTGCTGTACACAAATTGAATAGCGTTTTTTGCTACCAATGTTCGTCGTGGCAGAGCCCTAATTCAGCAATAATTGAATCACGACGGATATAGAACGCGGTTTGATATCGATCCTCTCGGTAGAACCTTACAATTCGTGCCCTTTTTATGCTATAAATCATCAGTGTTTATATATCAGAGGCAGACGCATGCTTTGCATCACATTCATTTCTCCTGTTTTCTATGTCTGGTTTGATTTGATGTGATTCTGCAATAAACGCGTGAATGCACTACACACCAATGATATTACAATAAAAATAATATCATTGCTACACACACTACCTCGAGATAATGTAGGTAACTGGGCAGCCGCTGCTGAAGGCGGAGGTGGCTTTTTTGAATATTAAGGCGCTTCTATTTTTAACACATCAACAAATAATACCATACCTATTGCTCATTCACATAAAGATATTTTATTGTAGCAGCATCCAAACCCATATTTCTCACCACTTGGTAATTTTTGTTTTCTAGCGTTCAATTATAATCACCACTAGTTAAAAATATTATATCATTAGCGATTTCTAGCACAAACCGGATGAAACTAGCTTAGTCAAAGAACTTGACATTTATAAATGCATGGGCTTGTCTCATGTTTATTATTATTCCTAACATATTACCGGAGCTGTGGATAGGGTGGCACTCGTAAGTTAGACATCAGCTATTTATCAGGAGAGTCGTGTCAGCGACTGCAATGTGGCAATTAATAACTCAGTCGGCTTTATAAGAGGAGCTTGGTGCAACTTTTTATGGGTTATTTTAGATGAGCATACGGTTCACCTGTGGGTAACTAATAAACGTTGGTCAATTATTTTTAGGTATTTGCAACACCAACGTAATGCTTGTTAAACCTATCAGCTATGTGACACTTATTCTTTTAATAATTTAAATATCTTTGGATAACGAGTGATAAGAAATACGTAGCTGGAGTGAAAGAAGGAGGCCAGTATTAGAAGCTTACTAAAACAAAATACATATATGTAGTCTAATAGGTTTTTTAAATGAATTAAAAATATTTTAAACATTATCGAAACATTTTAAATAATTTTAATAAGTTAACAGTAAAATAAAACAAACTATCTAAAAAGTAAAAAAAATCTTTCTTTGTTCTAATAACATCTTGGTACTTAAAACACTTGAGTGTCGGTATCGTAAGCCGAACGATGTTTTAATAAGCCAGGCGGTTATGTGATGGAAGCAATGGCGGCCTTGGCCGGCCTTGCGCGGGCGCAGCAGGTCACTGCCCCCGTTTATTGCTAATCGAATATTGCCCAGTATTGTTATGCAATCTTGTGTGGATGTTAATTAAATTTACTATCGACTCGATCTACGGATGTTCGGAGCAGTGCGTTTGTTAAGTTAGCGTGCTTGAATGTTTGACGCCTCTTGTAGGTGTCTTGTTTTGTGTATCTAGCTGTGATCTTGTTCGTTAATTCGATTCTCTGGTAAGGCTCAGATTTCTGTGAGCCAAGAAATCTGTTACCATCAAGATACGGCTTTCGAATGCTATGCCGTGATAAGCATGCCGCTATGCCGAAGCACGTCGAAAAATCTAATCTTAATCTGTACATTTTGGTCACTCATCTGGTAACAAGAGGGAACAAAAATTCGCTTGCTTTCCGGATCATTGATCCAAAGGTTACCACCGACTTCTGCTGATTACATCGCCCTGACAAAACAAAACTCGAAAGCTGCCGTCCTCCAACTTACGCAATAAGTTGTATCGACCCGATCGTATCTGGTCTAGAGTATCTGTAGTGACTAGTGACAGAGTCTAGGACAGGTGCAATCGGTAGTATCGTAGGTTACCTAAACATATTCCCGGCACGATCTGGATAACGGGAGCCGCGGCATCTTGCTAACGAGCGCAACCCTCTGCGCAGGCGCACCGTTATCGCCTTTCGCGACTATTTCCGATCCGGTAATCATGAACCCACGCTATCTATTCATGGTGACGTTTCGAGTACTATTATGTTAATATTTAAAACTTGCTCGCGCGGCATATACATATTCAATGGTCGAGAAGTCGGCTATTACACCAGAGGTCGCGGGTTCGATCCCCGCACGGTACAAACATTTGTGTGCATGAACATGTCTGTTTGTATCGGTCTGGGTGTTTCTATGTATAATATGTATGTATTTACAAAAAAAAAAAAAAGTATATGTAATGTTTATCCGTTGTCTGGCACCCATAGCACAAGCTAATGCTTAGTTTGGGGCTAGATGGCGCTGTGTGAATAATGTCCAGAAATATTTATTTATTTATTTATTTATATTAATGCAGTAGGTATTTAAGAGGGGCTACGAGCTACAGCTGCTAGCTTTAAAAATTTATTTGTTCTCTATCGCATACTGACGCACCACTGTTGTATCAAGACGTAAAAGTATCGGTATACGTACTCGTATGTCCTGAAACTATCGATGATCGAAATCATGACCGATTTCCTTCAAGGTAATTTTGAAACAATGTTAAAACCGAAAACCGAGTCCGAAAACCGAGTGCTAAGTAAAAACTTCGTCAAAACGATTTTAGGAATTTTGCAAGACGTCGCTAATGTTAGCAAATTCAAAGTAATGCAGCGTTATATTGTAGAATTTTTTCGGTTGGATAACATCGTGGGAATTTATCGGTCGCCACTGGAGCGGTGCAAATATGCTTGGTGCAAAGTCATCGACCACCAGTAAGGCTACAGACGTTACTTGACCCCGCGAAGGAAAGGGAAGTTAAAGCAATAGTGTTGACAATTCGTTTGTCCGTGTAGCTCGTGTTACCAGCCACCAAAGTAGGAACTAAAGTGACACTTTGTGTGCACAGGTGACTTGTAACGCTAGTGTTTTCTAACCTACATCAAACATCAGCCTACTTATATTTGGAGATCATCTAAATCTACATAACTTACCTGTTTATGTTAGTTCGTTTAAGATATTTTTGGTGTATCATGTTTATGTGAGAGCTAATTATAAACGCATATCTATTTTGCAAACAAAACAAATTTTATTTGAGGAAATATATAAACATTTCATTTATTTATAGGAAATAATTCATTGTTTTCATATGCTTATCAACATGACAGAGTTTAAACAAACGGACGCAACGTATGCGTCTCAAGAACAGTTTTGATCTATCTGCTGACGCACGTATGGCGACGAGTTGCGTAGCGCGTCACAATGTACAGATATATTCTGAGAATACTTATTACACAGTAGTGCTAAATAATTTTATGCGTGCCGCTATACTATTTAAATTGTTCTAGCGCTTACTGTTATTCCAAGAACTTCAAAGAAAGTAGTCGCTACAAAGCGTAGGTAATCCTTTCCAATAAGAATCCCAATAATATCAGTAAGTAATTTAGTTATTCAGAATAACTAAAGCAGACGTATCGCCATAACAAATTTATTCACCACTATCGCCAGTGAAGTACATAACATGCAATAAAAGTATCACACAAATTTCACACCACGGTCAATAAACCAAACTGGTTTATAATCATTAAAGCTCGCAATCTTTAAATAGACGAAGCACGTTCGATTACCTGTACAGTTTAAACGCTAACCATATTAAACGTCATGCCTTCGCATAGACTAATTTGCATCTGCTCATAGGCTACAAGTTTGATGAAGCTGAATACTTAACGTCATCGCCGTACATAAATCATCTGTGTTCTAAAATAAATAATGCATCTTGAAGTAAGACGTGCTCTTCAAGGGACGTCATTATGGTAATAGGCAGGGCATTATATTACAATAATTTTGATTGACAGTTGAAATCGATGCGGCCTGAAAGCGACCGGTAATCTTTAAGACTTCTATAATAATTGAGAGCTCATTTCACCAAACAGGATAACATTTAAATGGCGTAAATGGCATCTAAAAGCTCTAAGACGTATTATTACAAGCAACATTGTAGCTAACTGGTGGAACCTTCACAATGCCTCTGGAATGTAACGTAAGACGAAGTGGCTAATTCCATACTTTTTATGCCTAACAAAGTAATGGGAAACGACTTTCCACTTGGAGTGTGATTGACCACTTGGTAATATGTTGCGGCTTCTCAACCCGCTTTTTCTATTTGACGTAGGTAGTTTTTATGGATGTCATTTATTATTATAGTAGGTAAATTAGTTTTTATATTTAAATTGAAAGGCCTACGAGTATTAGTGTTTGGACATATTATTGTGTTCCTCACTGGTAAATGTTGCAACTTTTCTTTTATTTCCTAAAGTTCATTAGTACAGTACAATGGAAACAGATAGGTTATTCATTTGCATCCTGGACTACGGTAGTTATTTCAGGTGAACTTAATTACCTCTTTGACAGCCGGCCATTGAAAAATAGTAAAGTACCCGTACCCAGTACGTGATCGGCTGTCAAAGTGTTAATCAGCCTCTGGATAAATTATTATCAGACTGGCTTGGATAATCACCACACTAATCAAAATACATTTAGGTATAGTTCAATTCAAAATTGATTTATTTAAGTATCAAATGGGGGGGGGGGGGTATGGGCCGTATGCTTGATTGCCAACTTTATGACATAAAAAAAAAATTCTTTACAAATCTCGAAACAAGAATTCACATAAGGATCTCCAAGCTATTATACTTTTTTGACAAATACCTTTGCCGTGGGTGAGTGTCACTCCTTTGTCCATCCTACGGTCAACGGCCTAAATAGCAGTTTACGTCACCTCATTATTGGTGGGACGACGCGGTAACATGTCGAGACATTGGCACTATGCTAACGAATCGATTAGCCATGGTTCACCGACCGACCGTTCCGGTAACCGATTCTTTTATTCGATACCCTCAACCGTTTTGATTTACCACTAATTTTGTTGTAATACCACGGCGCCACTTGACAAGTGTGACGCGTGGTTAATTAAAGCGAAAATTGCTCATCGAACTAACGTATCGACGTACTGTTCTTGGCAATTAGGGCTTTCTTTACATATTGCGTGGAGGAACTGTTGGATAACCTAACAAGTTAATTAATATTTTACCTAGGAACTCTCTGTGTAACAGACCAGAAAAGGTTCTCATAAAGTTGGTAAATTATAACGACAATTTGGGATATTTACGGTCCTCAGAATTTTTGAATGACCGTATCAGGAAACAAAATGTGACGAGGGTCACAAAAACGTGGACCAACAGGGCGGCAGATTGATAAGGACCACGGGAAATAGCAAGATGCTGGCGACTTTGCCTAACCTTTTAGACCTTGGTATTCTAATCATTATTAAAATGAACTAATTCTAACTGTAGTTCTCAGAAAATATAAAGTAGTTATTAATATAATATCCAAGTGATGAGATGTCTGTACGAAGCAGCCACCATGTCTGTCCAAGTACAAAATCAGCAGACAAATCCTATACCATTGCATCGAGGAGTGAGACAAGGGGACGTCATCTCCCCGAAATTGTTCACAAATGCAATGGAGGATATGTTTAAGACGCTGAACTGGAAAGAACGTGGCATCAGCATAAATGGCGAATACATCTCTCACTTGCGATTTGCAGATGACATCGTCATAATGGCGGAGACGCTGCAGGACCTACAACAGATGCTGAATGACCTGGCTGATTATTCTTTACGCATCGGCCTACGCATGAACTTGGATAAAACCAAGGTCATGTTCAATGAACATCTTCTACCGGAACCGATTGCGATTCACGGCGCCGTCCTCGAAGTTGTTCAAAAATATGTGTACCTTGGGCAGTCATTGCAGTTGGGTCGAAACAACTTTGAGGACGAGGTGAATAGAAGAATTCAGTTGGGTTGGGCAGCGTTTGGAAAACTACGTCGAGTCTTCTCATCGCCGATTCCACAATGCCTAAAGACGAAAGTCTTCAATCAGTGCGTCCTACCCGTCATGACATACGGAGCCGAAACGTGGACACTTACGGCACGGCTAGTCCACAAGTTTAAAGTCGCTCAGCGGGCTATGGAAAGAGCTATGTTCGGCGTCTCTCTGCGGGATCGCATCCGAAATGATGTGATTCGGCAGAGAACCAAAGTCACCGACATAGCTCGCCGGATTAGCCAGCTGAAGTGGCAGTGGGCTGGCCATATCAGCCGTAGAACCGATAACCGTTGGGGTAAACGGGTTCTAGAGTGGAGACCGCGTCTCGGTAAACGTAGTGTAGGACGCCCTCAGGGCAGGTGGAGCGATGATCTGCGCAAGATGGCTGGCAGGAGCTGGATGCGAGTGGCCGAGGATCGATCAGCGTGGCGAGCATTTGGAGAGGCCTATGTCCAGCAGTGGACTGTCACAGGCTGATGATGATGATGATTAATATAAAGTAAGAAACTCTCGAAGCTCGTCTACCAACAATTTTGCATTTTCTTTTGCCAATTAAGTCCCTATCTGAAATATCCAACCAACCCACATTATTTTCAAGCAGATTCAAATCTACAAGTAGATTCAAGAAAAACATAAACTTTTATGGGTACTAAAGCTACATGAGTGGAAAGGAATTTCGAATGCATGCATTAAAATGTGGCTTGTAATTACGGCATAACAATTCAATGCTGCAATTTGGTTAATGCGATTCGTCGATAATTCGATGCTGAATAATTATTCGATTTGTATTAATGACCTCCGTAGGTGGTGCGGGTGATTGTCTCGTGTGATTGCTAATTATGAGAGCAGGACAACAAATCTCCAATATAATGATGCATTACGTATGTTCCTTACGAGATTTTAACAACTTTCATTCGTTCAGGCATTAGTGCACGGTTTTCCTAACTATAGAGTAGTTATCAATTGCGTGTGAAAATCTAGAATTGCACCAAGCGGCAAGCTTTGCACGGAGTAGGTACCTACAGTAATTGCAGTAGGTAGGATGCAGTCGAATCACCGAGACGCCGCCGTACATCGCCGCAATCTTGTATCGATTATGATGATACACGCGCAGCACGCACTAGAATCCCAACCTAATCAAAGGTTCGGATATAAATAGCAGCCTGAACCCCGATTCATAGATTTGTTCAGGTTTATTAGTCGTAATTTTTACAGACATGCACTTTCGCCAGGCACGATGAGTTTAACTGGTGGTTTAATCTGAAATCTTTTATTTGTTTTAGAGCCGCCAAGCAACAATAACCCGAGTGGCGAGCTGCCAGTCACCATCGAGCACACTCAAGATACTAATACGTCCAGCAACCTCACCAGGAATGACGCTAACTGTGACAAGACGGGCACTTGTTACGATGGTAATTACGGACTTGTTTATTTAACCGGGAACAGCTAATAAGCTGTCACTTTCCCGAACCAGTACCTTGAGTGGATTTGTGCTAATGAACTTAATCGCTATCCGCCTCAAAGAAATTGCTGTTTCTTTACCTTTACCGACATGGGCAGTTCAATTTATGCTTCCATTTCAGTGTCGGTACTTTGCAAGGACACGAGAATCGCAGTGCAAGTGCGCACCAATAGGCCGTTTAATGGCCGTATCTATGCATTGGGACGCTCCGAGACGTGCAACATTGACGTCGTGAACAGCGATCTCTTCCGACTCGATCTCACAATGGCTGGTCAGGACTGTAATACCCAAAGCGTCGTAAGTTAACCATAGCATTAATTGGACATTATATCCATCTTTGGTTTGATTTGGCTGTTTATTGTAGAACTATACAACACCTTCTTGTTTTAGACTGGCGTTTACTCTAACACTGTCGTCTTGCAACATCACAGCGTAGTCATGACTAAAGCGGATAAGATCTACAAAGTGAAATGCACTTACGACATGAGCTCCAAGAACATCACATTTGGAATGGTACCAATCAGGTTAGTGCTTCACCTGTTACTTGGCATACGATGGCTGCCAAGCGAGAGCCACATGATGTGGCCTAAAAATTATTCAGTAAGAAGCCCACAGACGTGGCTTGAAACCTTAATGAGAAAAACGGATTTTATCCGCACGTGAAAGAATATCGGGTCTAATATCTCCACACTGCATCGTAAATGTTAACAATTAGATTCACAACATGTGATGAACGTGATGTGCACCACAAGCTGCAATTATCTACTTTGTATGCAATTTAATGAAGTTACTAGAAGCGCGATACACATCATGATTGCTGTCAATGAATGTAATGTAACTAACTGCTCAGTTTTATCAATATAACACTTGGATTTATTTTGTATCGCAAAACTTGTAATGGCAACGTGTGAAACTAAGTCATTATTTTTAGCTGCCCAAGTGAAACACAAGTTGCCATCCAGTCCGTTACGACTTACGTATCGCATCTTATCTAACTGACAACATGGGATCGAGTCGACAAAAAATTCATATCTAACATACCATTATTTTTTGTAGCTGGATGTTTGTTTCAATATATTTATTTTCTTGTGCATTTTTCTTGCAACAAATAATACGATGATAATTCGACAGAGATCCGGAGATGATTTCCATTACTGCGTCTCCCGAGGCACCTTCACCGCGTATTCGTATCCTGGACGCCCACCAACGCGAGGTCGAGACTGTCCGCATTGGAGACCGCCTTACATTCCGCATCGAGATCCCAGAAGATAGTAAGTTATATTATTACTTTTCCATCACATAATTCATCGTCAATAATGTTCTAAAATTTTCTTGATTGATGATCTACATTTACTCAAATGATCGTATTTTGTTTTACAGCTCCATACGGCATCTTTGCACGTAGCTGTGTCGCGATGGCTAAAGACTCCAAAACAACAATTCAGATCATTGACGATGAAGGGTAAGTGTTTTTGGGACAAGTACAACGGAATTGTATAAGTACATTTATCACAAAGAGCACCAACTAAATCTAACTTATAATCTTACTACATTTTTTCCAATAGTTGTGTAGGTATTTATTGAGAAATACTTTCGTTTCCAGTTGTCCAGTTGACCCATCAATCTTCCCTGCTTTCACTCCTGACGCCAACTCTCTGCAAACTGTTTACGAAGCCTTCAGATTCACAGAGTCCTACGGTGTTATCTTCCAGTGCAACGTCAAGTATTGTCTTGGACCATGCTCTCCGGTAAGTCATAGATTCGCAACAACTTCACTTTCACACGGGTTATCAAGTAATATCTAATAATGTTGCTCGAAGTGCAGGAGGGAAAGAAAACAGACCTACCACACAAACTAAAGGTACCAAGCGTCATTACGGCATTATCACCAGCGCTGGTTTTTCCGAGTAAATTGGCGCAACTAATATTGGCATGACCCGTAATTGCGATGACATAACTTCATAGATACAAAGAAAAATGAGTTTCTTTTTGCACATTAGGACTACGAGTACTGTCGTTAGTGACGCATATGCAAAACTTCTATTACTATTAGATATGGTGGAATCGTTACGGCTAATCTAAGACTTTATTATCATGAGGTAATCTTTTATTGCAGGCGGTGTGTGAATGGGCAATGGAATCCATCGAATCCTGGGGCAGAAGGAAGCGTTCGTTGCCTCATGACGAGAACGAAAAGAATCAAACACAAGTTGAAAATATGAACATTTCCCAAGAAATTCTCGTATTGGACTTCGGCGATGAGAGACAGAGCACTGACTTCTTGAGATCTGACAAGCCTGGTGGCACTGTATCCGAAGCTAACTTTGGTGGTAAGTTTCTAATTAGCAAAATTAAACATTTTTCAATTGACTTCATCACTGGTAGTATTGTGGTTAATGCGTGAGTTTGTACTTAAGCTTCCAATAAATTAGAGATACCTACTATGTACTTGAAAAACAATGTGTTGGAATTTAGACTGGATAACTTGTTGAACAAACAGACATTCGTTAAAAAAAAAGCATATTTTTTACATACAACGAAGTGGAGAAAACGACCAAAGATATTAATTTTCTCTTGTAATATTTTTTCAGAAAAAACAGTGACAATCGTGGAGCCCTGCCCAAGCAAAGCCTCAGTACTTCTTCTTGGAGTTGCCTGTGCGCTGCTAGTGCTGCTCTACATCGCCACCATCTTCTGCTACTACATGCGCAAATGGCTCACACCCCCCAAGCACTTGCACATGTAATTCACCACCCCAAACTATCTAGAGGCTACGTCGATACAATCTGGTCTCGCGAATAGTTCCTGCGTTCATATTGAGGAACTTGTGATACAAATGACTGACGAAAACCCACATCGATTACTCACAGGTCAATTTCCGTCCATTTAAATATCTCTAATTATGAATTGTAAACTAGTATTCGTGGTGTGAACATTTGGATTGTTTTTGATATCTATATTGATGATATTGTTGTGACCACCGCGTGTTTTGCATTTACTTAGTGGTAAATTATTGCATTTAGAAGCATTTATTAATATTAAGTAGGCTTATAGTAATAATGAAATACCCTGATGGATATTGTATTCACTATACACTAGCAATTAATGAAACAGGTAGGTTATTTATTTCCCCCCTTTAATGCTGCAATAGGGTACCTAGTAAAATTTAAGATTAAGACGATGCATTTATTAGATGTAAGAAACGACCAGTGTTTGTACAATTGTGTAGTACCTACGTTTTAATGGTACTTTAATTATTTACTTTTTGGAATGGTCCCTAAAAACTGTAACAACAAATTTTATGGTTTTAAGAGATTATTCCGAATAAATGAATTAAAATTGAATTTAGCTTATAACATACTTATTTAGGACAGAACTCCATATTTGCTGTATTATTAAGTTTCGTTTAAGTCTATTCAACTTAGTACACGTGACTTCAAGTCTAAAACATAAAAGCCACTTTTTTACTTTCTTTATCAAAATTCAGATCATCATTTTGTAAATATTATACATTGTGCTGTCGTTTTGGATCGAGTTTAGACATTCTTAAGGACTTTCAGTTGGGTTTTGAAGAAATGTATGTAGGACTATTGTATTTATCGTACTGAGTACACAACCCAACAGTCATAAAATGTAATTGTTTCTCTTAACCCAACTTGAGATTTCGATTTTATTTATTTAGTCTAATTTTATATTTTTACCTATTTATTTTTCATTATAATTAACAAATGAAATAAACTTGTACAAATTTAACAGTATTTTTATTTATTCTAAATAATAAATAACAAAGTTTTACTATTTTAAAACCAATAAACTTTGAACAGATCTCTAAATAAATACGTTAATTTTGTATCAAAAATCGCCTTGTACCATTAATTTGCTATAAACACTACTTAATATATCCTCTTTGGTTTTAGCGTCTAGTTCAACAGATTCACATTCGAAAACTTTTTGAAAATTCTTTAAAAATATTGGTGTCATTTTGTCTATGGTACACTTAACACCAGTTTCTTTGGTCAAGGAGGTGACCCCCTTATCGTCTATTCCACAGGGATCAATGTGGTCAAACCACGACAGGTCGTTGTCACAGTTCAGGGCGATACCATGTGTGGTAACATATCTCGACGCATGTATTCCAATAGCGGCTATTTTGTTATCATCTACCCATACTCCAGTATAAGGAGATCTTTCACCTTTGATACCTAGAAATAAAGATAATTCTATATAAAAACAGTATGCACAGAAGAATTTAGAAGTTGGTTTAAAATACTTCTACTCGTCATTAAGAATTGATGCTTAATCTCTCTTAAGAATAACAATGCAAATCATTGCTCCTTCTGTTTAGGTGGACATTAGAATTTAACTATGTACCGTGTGCTTAGACAAGCAACTACAAATCACTTAATGAAAAATACCTTAAAAAAAACACTTTTAAATATATTTATTACCTTGACATTTTAATTAGGGTGGGTGCACCAGTGCCAAACCAGGTACCAGTAGTAAACCATTTCTAATTTCAAATCAAAATATTAACCTTCTTTCTGTCAAAGGACTATGCAAAGGAGCGTCCCCACCCACCAACAGATTTCAAACGTATCTCTATTTATACCTCTTGCCATACTGATCTTTCTTTTGTATGACGACATCCGCCGTAGGAATGGGGATTTCACGCAAATCGAATTTGAATGTTGTATTTTTCAAGTATTTTTTTGACACAGTTAATTGTGAAAATAATGTGCAGGCGATCAAGAGTAACCCCCCTGGCCTAAATAAAAGTGTTCAATGAAAATATAATCTTAAATATTATCTACAGCCGAGTCTACTTGAAGCTAGACACTTACAGTGCAATTCTGAATCTTAGGCGTACGGCATAAGCACGGTTTTATTGTTTTTAAATACCCCGTCATTTTTTGGATTAAAAATGGTTATATTTTGTCTTTATATGGAATGTCATAATTATATTGAAACTAGTGCCAAGTCTGTTGGTGGGTGGGGACAGAGCCCATACAACTTGTTGCGTTGTCCTTTCCCGCCACTATTTTTACGTTTAGTAGCATTGCCGTACTTCTACGAATCATATAGTCATAGATAAAAGCGACAAACACGCAAACTACATCAGTTTTAGAAGCAAAATTCGAAACGACAATCGTTGACTTCGTTTCGGGCGGCCATTATAGTAAGCGACACGTCGACGGTAAGTTTTTTAAATAGGTTTAAATCTTTGTTTATATCAATTGTTGTAACTGTATTTTTAATTAATCGAGTAATATGGTTTGTAAAGCAATAATATAACGTCTTATTTTATCAGAAAATGCTAATTTTAACCAAAAGTTGTCATTGGTCAACTAATGGAACACGAATTTAATGATTTTCCAGTAATATACCATTTGGTCTACTACTGGTGATTTAGCTTTTTGAAATTATTTTTACTTTTTCTTTTACATGTATGTTTACTTAATATGGCAATAAAATATTATAAGACAAACGATTACAATATCCACAATGTTCCAGTTGTAGACCAGTGGTTTATTACTGGTAATATCTATACTAAGAGTTTGTTCCAGTAATTGACCACCTACATTTTTTTATAGACAATGCAAGATTGAAGATGCACGTTGAGCAAGAATCTCCTTCTACAAGAAAACACCATCAACCAATAAGCCCTGCATTTGCATCAGCATTTGTGTGGTCCTCTGAATCTCCAATTATAGGCAACCAGAAAAGGAGTAAAAAAGTTCGCCTACCGGATGCAGAATTAAGTATTACTTGAAACTTGTAGCCTGATGAAAATCTGTAATGATTACTATGTACAAAACATTTAAGTAATTAAAATTTGAATATTCTTCATTAAGAGAAATTATTTTATTTAGACCAGACGTTGAGCCAATAGTGAACCAACACTATTGGCTCAACGTCTGGTCTACTGCTGGTACAATCTGGTCAACCTTAGGCACATTGCGACTTTCCACATTGATTGTTTAATAAAAAGAAACCTAACAGCTATTAATCCTTCTAGCCCCGGAACACCAGACACAATAGAAAATCTATTGTTAAGCGGCACCCGAGTGTCGGTTCGGCGTTGAGTGGTTAAGAAAATTTGATTAAGCTACATTATTCTATGGTAGACAAAAAGTACTTAATTAAATTTTTGCAATGATTGGTCTAATAATTGAGTCACAATATCAATATAACTTTCAAAATGTCGCTTAATCGGTTTGTTACTGGTACACTCACCCTATTTTAGAAATTGTTGGAATACTACAAGGTCTCATGCACTAATGGATGAACTTTAAATTAATTTTTGCTTATTTCGATGAATTGTTATTTCTAAAAGCAATATTTTTAGATGTAGTTCTTACCCAATTCTTCACATACTTTGATGACGGTTTCTTCCAAACTATTCACGTACCACTTCACACTGGTCTTGAAATTCTTCAAGTTGATGATTGGATAAACGACAAGCTGACCAGGGCTGTGGAAGGTGATCAGCCCACCTCTGTTTGTTTTTCTGAACTCCGCCCCAAGCTCCTGCAGTCTCAAGATTTCACTTTTCGGTGTATCATCTCTTATGCCTAAAAAATAAAAAAATCCATCCATTATGTACATGTCATGTAGACTAACCAATTATGTTGTGGCATTAAAATGTCTACTGCAATTTTATACTTAAATAGACAATATTATCTAGACACTAATTACTTATTTATTACATGTGCCCAATGGCCACACGAGAATCTAGAATCGACCCGCCAGGGCTTAAATGAGAGCATACATATAAAGAGCCTCATGGCAACACATGACCTTTATAATAATTTTACTCAGTCAGACTTATCACACAGCATGCCGTAAAACCAACGTAAAACCTTTAAAAGCCGACCTTAACTTAATTTTCTATCAAACAACCTTCAGTAGGTTCATAAGATAAAAATCATGAATGAACTTAATCTTGATTATCTTCTTTAATAAGTTACCTTAGTTTTAAGTTATTAATCTATGCTGAACATTGGAAATAATGAGAAAATCGTCTAACCCACAGTATACACCGGCTTATGCTCCACAAGTAAGACAGTATCATAGTTGGCCTGTATCCCTTTCACCATGGCATCCAAATGCTTGCGGGCTATGGCTAGCTGTATCTTCAGGGCCGTATCGTAACTCATCAGCCCTAACTTCCAAACCTTAACCATGATTATCAAGTACCTATTTTTTGTACAAATAAAATATTAAAGTACTTGTAAAATTACACACAAACTATGGCTTTTAGTATGAGTATCACGTCTTATTAATTTATATTTTTGTCACTTTTTATAATTTTGAAACAAAACACGAACACCAAAAAACACCGAATTTGATTTGATTGACAATTACTTATTTGACATTTTAGATGTAGATTGACTTTTTTCTTTTTTTGTCAGCTGACTGCTGCTGGACAGAAAAAAATTGTATTTTGTCATGTTACCTAAAATAAATTTAGTTTAAAATATTTAGAATAATTAATAAATACCTTTAATTACATAAGCACTTTATTTTTTGAATTACCAACACATTTTTTATCGAAATTTTATTACTGCCATCTTGAGATCAGTTAATGAAACACTACCTACCATAAATACCCTAATTGCTAAGAGATGGCAGTGTTAAATTATTATAGTATTTAAATAAAAAACTAGATGGCGTTAATACCATACTTTTTTAAATCATAAAGTTCTACTACTCACTACTAGATGGCAGTTTCACATTGTTTATAATTTGCCCTACATGGTTACGGTGAACTACCAGAACCAACCGTTTAGGGATACAATATCTTTCAGTTGGTTCAGTTTTCGGTGTTCTCTGCCCGTAGGGCGGTGTTTCGTACGTTACGTAAACCAACTGTCAATATAAACACTTGTATTTTTAAATCAAAGTTTAACCCAGATTAATTTTTTGTCTTATTTGACTATCTTATTGGTTGTTCATTGCTAAATCTTGGTGGTATTTTGGACCTAAACATTACAAACGACAAATATCGTCCCAAATGTCATTTTGGTTCTTGTTAGGGTCAGATGAAATATAACTCTTATGACATCGTCATTGCAGCTGTTACGATTCGCATGTCTTGTTTGGACAAGGTGTTAGTGAGATCGGAGATGTGGAGTTCTCTCAAGCGATGACAGCAGGGGTAATATTTGTTTTTTTTTTATTACATTTGATTTATTTATTAATTATACTCGTATTATATTCAATTTAACTATTAAGGTTGTTTTGTATAGAATTCCCGCTAGTTTGACGTAGGACATTAGGATATTGTCACGTGTGCGATGTTTCCCGCCATAAGTGGTTTTGAGATTAATTGTAATCTTTGTAAATCGTTTCCAGATTTAATAGTAAACCTTTTCTTCATCCATTTAGTGTAGAAAAATCTAGGATGCATATCAAAAATCCGTAGAGTATTGACAGATTTATAGGGTAACTAGCCTTCCGCCCGCGGTTTCACCCACGCGTAATCTCTTTTTTTTAAATATCCCCCTCTTCCCCCCACATTTCCGGAATCAAAAGTACCCTATGTTCACCGAGGATAGTGTAGCTTTCCAACAGTGAAAGAATTATTCAAATCGGTTCAGGAGTTTCAAAATTGTTATTCCCGCGGGAATGAGACGTTTTCTGTAGAGATTTTATAGCCTATGTCCTGTATAAACTATACGTGTGCCAAAGGGGTTTGAAGGTTTTGGCCTTCCTACGCGTCCGCCATTTCGATTTTTTTCCAAAATAGCGTTCACTTAAAATTTTATCAAAAATCGATACCTTATATCAATACAATCATAATATGTTATTAGACAAAAACCTGTAAAGTGTCACATTTTAAAGCTATAAGCAACTAAAGGTTTACTTCTTTATTTTAAGATTTTTTTGTGTTAAGTAATAGTTCACATAGAATTCATTCAAAAATGGATACCTGACATCAATAAAAACATAAAATGTCATTAGACGAAAACCCGTGAAGTGTCACGTTTTAAAGATTTAAGCAACTAAAGATTTATTTTGAGTTTTTTTTTTGTCCCTAGTTATAGTTCACATAAAATTCATTTAAAAATGGATACCTGACACCAATACAAACATAAAAGGTTATTAGACGAAAACTCGTAAAGTGTCACGTTATAAAGAAATAAGCAACTAAAGTTTTACTACTTTATTTTGAGTTTTTTTTTCTCAAGTTACAGTATTAATGACATATTATAACATTTTATGTTTGTATTGATTTCAGGTATCCATTTTTGAATGAATTTTATGTGAACTATGACTTGACACAAAAAAAAAACTTAAAATGAAGAAGTAAGACTTAAGTTGATTATATCTTTAAAACGTGACACTTTACGGGTTTTTGTCTAATAACATTTTATGTTTGTTTTGATGTCAGGTATCCATTTTAAATGAATTTTATGTGAACTATAACTAGAGACAAAAAAAAACTCAAAATAAATCTTAAGTTGCTTATATCTTTAAAACGTGACACTTCACGGGTTTTCGTCTAATGACATTTTATGTTTTTATTGATGTCAGGTATCCATTTTTGAATGAATTTTATGTGAACTTTAACTTGACACAAAAAATCTTAAAATAAAGAAGTAAACCTTTAGTTGCTTATAGCTTTAAAAAGTGACACTTTACAGGTTTTTGTCTAATAACATATTATGTTGGTATTAATGTAAGGTATCGATTTTTCATAGAATTTTAACCCTTAACTGTAGTCGTGAAACAAACTTTTTTTAAAAAAAATTAAACCGACTTCAAAAAAAAAAGAAACAAAAAAAACTACCTAAAAAACTGAAAAGCAAAAAATAATTTTAATAAGACATTCATCAAATGCGCTTATTGTCTAAGCCTATTAATTAAATTGTATTTTACGTGCTAGGTAGGTACCTACTAATCTGTTTGAAGTCGGTGCCAAGCCAAATAGTAGGTACCCAGATTACGTACCTACGTCCGCGGATTAATAAGTAACCCTTTATAATACATAATATTATTATATATCATTTTTTATTACCTTTGGCTTGGCACCGACTTCAAACAGATTAGTAGGTACCTACCTAGCACGTAAAATACAATTTAATTAATAGGCTTAGACAATAAGCGCATTTGATGAATGTCTTATTAAAATTATTTTTTGCTTTTCAGTTTTTTAGGTAGTTTTTTTTGTTTCTTTTTTTTTTGAAGTCGGTTTAATTTTTTTTAAAAAAAGTTTGTTTATTTTTCTATTTTTAGTGTGAATAACACGTAGGTAGTGAGTAAAACTCTTTCATAATAATGATAGCGAAAATACGAGTAGAATTGTATTATTTGATAATAATATTAGGTATTCATTAAGTGTTCAGCACCATGGGTAGGAGGAGAATGCGTTTATGCACCATAACCGCAGGCTAGCTAGACCCGCGGCCGTGTGTGGGACTCGAGACCGAAGCGTCCGCTACCCACTACACTCCCCCGGTTTCTCCTTCACACCCGATTAGGACGAGCCGGTGCTAACCTTATTGGCTAGTGACCAGCCCATCCCCGGGTAATCATCAGCTTAGCTGCAAAAGTACATGAAATACAACTAACGTGCCACATACTCCTACAACACTGAAAGAATTATCCCCTAACTCCTAACCGTTAAGGAGTTGTACTTTCCATCATCACCTTAGCTGCAAAAGTACATGAAATACAACTAACGGTCCACATATTCCTACAATACTGAAAGAATTATCCCCTAACTCCTAACCGTTAAGGAGTTGTACCTTCCATCATCAGCTCATCAACATAAAATGATGTCTATCGGACGCAAAAACTTGAATGGCTTCAGAAAAAACAAGTAACGCGTAGGCGCAGCCTATAAAATTTGAGGTTTTCCCTTGATTTTTCCGGGATCCCATCATCAGATCCTGACATGGTGACAATGGGACCACCTCGGAACTATGCACTTTCAAATAAAAAAAGAATTATTTAAATCGGTCCACAATTGACGGAGAAATCGACGGACATACATAAAAAAAAAAAAAAAAAAAAATACATACAGTCGAACATATAACCTCCTCCTTTTTTGAAGTCGGTTAAAAATAGTTACACTAATATAGTCGTGGGTCCACGGGACCCACCTGTTTTTGATTTCAAATAAAATGAAAATACATTTGAATTTCAAGTTTTTATTTTACTTAAACTTTACTCTGGAACATTTAACAATTGTAATATTAAACAAAATGAACAATATTAACTTTTATTCCTATTTAAAATGGCATATGTTGTAATCAGTCGTTATTGACGAAACTTAAAAACATGCTTTCGAAAAATAATCATATAAAATAGAAAAACACAATAAAGAATTAAATGCAATTTGTTTCATGCACAAAATATATAACTTTTCAAAAGAGTTGTAGGAAAAATTTAAAAACTTTTTTCAAAAAAAAATTGACATCGTAAATGTAGCGTGATTATCAGTTTCTAGTTAAAGGTATGAATTGTACACTGTTTTTACACAAATGTCATGCAAATAGGCATTTGACACTAAAAACATAAGTGTACAGTCTTTGCTCTCTTGTTCAGCGGACAGAAAGAGCATCTCTTTTTTTATTCCACACTAATTTCAGGTTTTGACCGTTCGCAGATGATAATGCTGTAGCAAGTACTTGTCCTAAGCTAAGTAGGTGTAGTCTTTGGTTGTAACATCCTTCTTTCATGTTTAACCACTGCTCTATTATATCATTCTTATTTGTAGTAACATTCCTTCACAAATAAATGAAAAAAACCAGTAAAACGAATAATCAACGAAAACAAAAAAAGTTACGTAACTATAGTCGTGGGTCCCCTGGACCCACATGCACACCAATACTCACCCTTGTAGCATCGAGCAAAGCATGACCGGTCCTCTCAATACTCTTCGGTGAACTGTAGGAAGGTATCTAGGAGCTGGAGGCTCTGGGGTACATGCCGCGTTTTTTACAGGTGATCAAAGATTTGACCTGGGTCCACTGGACCCACGACTACAGTTAAGGGTTAAGTGAACGCTATTTTGAAAAAAAAACAAAATGGCGTACCACAAGGTAAGCCAGCCTCCATACAAAAATCTTCAAACCCCTTTCATCTAAATCCGTTTAGCCGTTTAGGCGTGATTGAGTAACAAACATCTGAACATCCAGACTTTCGCATTTATAATATTAGTAGGATTAATTAGCACTATTAGCAGCCTCGCTTACAAGAATCATTAATCAACCGTGTTCTTTGCAATGTAAGTATGTGTATTTTGGATTATATTTGGTTTGCTAGTACTTAATATGAAAAAGAGAAAAGTATAAAGGTGCTATGAATTCAATCAATCTTGTATCGAAAATTGTTTAACACTACGTAGGGAAAACATTGGATACTTTTTTGACTAGGAAAACCGCGGTGACGGTACCGAAATCCTTTGGGATTCAAACATAATCCTAAGATCATGACCAGTTCTACAAAACTACACTACACGGGTTGAGCCTACTCGAACGAAAAGCGAAAGTTTTTCTATCAATTCCACGTAGCTCTTTGGGTACATTCCCTGTGGACAGAGATTTATTTATTTTATACCCACTTCTTCTTATAGTTTTTGTTAGGTTTTTAAGTCTGATCGGTTTCCTCATTAGGATGTTTATATGTTTTACGATATTATGTTCGTGCTGGGCATACTTACACATGATCTGCTTGCTCGTTTGCCTACTTTATTATGAAAAAACCTGTTGTGTGAGTGTTTAATGGCATCACTGATAGCGAGAACTAAGAAATCACATTTTCGTTTCTTAACTAAGGAGCGAATAAAAAAGACAATACCTATCTTTTTCACATCTATTTCTCATTTTATTTATCTATTTCACATTTTAAGTCGTGTAAAACGAGACAAAAGTAAAATGTGCCAAAAGTAACATTCTGGCAACGCAAATGGGATAATACTAGTGACATAATTCTATATCTTATATACCTACCATATGCATCACAATATTCACAATGTGTAAATTTAATTCCCAGCGGACTAAGGAGTGGTGTGTAGGCAGTTATGAATAACTTGGCCAGCGTAAAAGATAAGACCCCAATAAATATGCCAGGCGGACTTAACCCGGACGGAGGAGGATATATTCGGTAATATTCGCAATTTTATTATTCACAACCCTGACATGACCCGTTTTCAAACTTTGAATTGGCAGTATAAGATAGGAATTGCCTTTTTTGTTTATTTTACTTTATTGGTTCAATAATGTTACTTCTTAGTGGCTAAAAAGCTCAGTGAAAATACCTACTTGGTGCAAGCGTCTTTCCTTAACTGACTTGAGTATTGTGGATTTTCTTCGTTTAGTAGGTTTTAAGCGCCTCGATGGTCTAGTGGTTTAGATACCGGGCCGAGATCTCGAGGTTCAATTCCCAGGTCGAGCTAACTTTGTGTCAGTTATTTCGGAGACAGCTCAGGTTTTTGATCACCAACCCGCATTTGGCAAGCGTGGTGATTAAGCCAGTACCTATCATTGTAGCGATGACTTGAATTCAAGGATGGAGGCCTTTGCCCTACAGTGGGACATTAAATAGGCTGTTACTAATAGGTTTTATACCTAGATATTATAAATAATCTTTGTAATAGGATATTTAAATTTTTTAATAGAGTTCGAGTTGAGTATTCCATCTACACAGAAAATTTATGATATGTGTAAAGTAAGCGGGAGGGCTTTTTTGCACATTGCCACTGTATTGAAAATATTGACGAAGTTACGATTGAACATAAAGTATGTTCTATGAAACTTGGCAATTGGCGTGAGAAGTAGTTAGAAAAGAGACCAACTGTTCTTAGTATATTTTGTTTTTGATTCTACCCCTAACGACAACTACCTAGGTACACATAATTATTACACGCACGCACCGGGCTGCGTGTGCGCACCCCCGATCTAAACCCCTCGCTGCACTATAAATAGCCACCGGGATCCGGGAAGCCAGTCTTCCTGTCTCGCCTAGTTGACACTTGTTTACCTTACACGCGGTTTTTAACCCTGTATGGTGAAATGGACGGGGCAATGACCTATTACGAAAGCGTCCATCGCTTAACCATCTTCGAAAAGTGTAGAAAAAATAAATTGGCTGTCTGTAATCTAATTACACTTGTATCTGTTGTGATTGGTTATTTGTAATAATGTTGTCTGAGATGTAGATGTATTGTATGATCTCGTTGGCGTTGCGATGAGTAAGTTACTAGAGCGGTTGTAAGATAATAATTGATAGGTGCCTATGTAATGTTTTGATAATTGCGTCAAAAGCTGAAAATGTATGGGTTCAGTTCGAGTTTGTGATTTTTAAGAGTATAATAATTATATTATGTATTTGTAGATAATATGATTATGAGTCACGTAAATGCTCGAAAAAATATGATAAATTCGGGCGTATGTAAAAACAATTCTGAAAGAATCCTAAATCTGATCTCTAATTTTGTTTATTAATTGCATTTATATTTTACTGTACAAATAATATTTTTTTGTCTGAGTTTCTTGCAACACTTCTCAACGGGCCATTCGCGTCGAAGAGCTAGTGGGATAAAAAAAGGCGTACAAAGATTTTAGTACAGTCGCCAGCACATCAGACTACCCCAATCTGTCAAATTTCTATAACTTACTCGTATTTTCAGCTTTATTCGCTTTACATAGAGTTTTCTTTCAATTGAAGTTTTTTGGCAGATTAGAGTAGGTTGATCTGCTGTCCGTACCTAAATCAAGTTTACAATTTGACTTTGGGTTTTAATATTTAATTGATTATAATTAATATAAACGCCTCGCTTACAATATAAATTAACAAGAATATGGTCTTGCAAAATTTTAAGTTATTGTGAAAGTGTCTCACCTATTTTCATAATCAGTAGGTTACTGAAATCTTTTCAGTATTTCTTCAAGGGTATCTACTATTTCTTTTTCTGATGCCAGCAATTTAAGTAAATACCCAATTCTACGCAAGATTGAGCCTTAAGTCTCGTCTAAATGTCTCAATGTCGCATATGAAAGTTATTGTCCTTGTTTAGACATGAATCGCAAATGTCAATCCTTTTGTTCTTTACCTTAGTTTATATCTTTTCTGTACCTGATCTACCTATGCGTATTAAATATGCTATTCGTGACTATTGTACTTAATGTAAGATATCTCTGATAGCAGATTTTTATAACACTTCTTGTTTACATACGTCTCGTTTGGATGGGCCGGCCAATCCTCTAAAGGTGGGCAGGAGCTCGTCCGTCATCAGATCTGAAACAGTTTACAAGACCTGCGAAGAAACTCATAATGAACTTTCATACTTGCAACTACTTACTTAGGTATTAGGTGCGTTGCCCGCCTTTAAAATAATGTTAGAAAGGGCAAAGTTAAGGACTATGGAACATTCCACTCAAATGTGAATTAACCCTTTATAATCTTCTATCTGTAGGCAAATTTGCTTTTCGCTTTCATCATAGCCTCTAGTTGGGCTATCCAAAGTCTGGCTGGACCTGTCAGGCTTTCTTCAGACCCATCTCGATGACACTGTATGTAAATAAGGCGTTATTATAAAATGCTTGAGCGGAGGCCTAAACGTTTAAATATGCTGATCGTTTTGGCGGGCCGGGCGTCGTCATGGCGACGGCGCAGCGGGCTGCAGCGTGATGCGAATGTCAAGCGGCGGATCGATGCCGCCCGCAGTTTATCTGCCCTGGATCCTCTGATCTGGTGGATAGTGAAGGTTTTTTGCTGTTAATGGATGAGTAGGGGCTGCGGTCTGGTGGATAGTGAAGGTATTTTGCTGTTAAAGGATGAGAAGCCCGCCAGTTAAGACCACGCCGCTTCTGGTCGAATACCGTTTCAGACATACAAACATTATTATACATATTATGACATAATTTTGATTTGGACTGGCTAGATGATGCGTTTGGTAGTGACCCTGTCCTGTGCGCCAGCCTAGTGGGTTCGAATCGAATCCTACCCAGGACAAACATTTCTGTAATAAAGTGTTTGTTTTATGGCTAGGTGTTTATTTGTATTTTACCACCAAATATTTGTAGTAGATCAGATGTCTTAATTATTGCTTTGTGCCAATCAAATAGCTCTACCTAGCTCTTAGGCCCAGACAAAAAAAGTTTATCAAGATCAGCCTTACAGTTTCACGTTTACTTAACCTTTAGTTACCGACCCTCATTTTTAGTACTTAATTGCCGAGGTTAGGTCATGGTGACACCCTTTTTGAAGTGACGTTTTTAATCAAATGTTTATTAAAAATATGTTAAAATTATATTATTATATATTCTGAATGATTGTTTGATCAATATTGGGATGAAATCATAAAAAAACAATAAAACTAAATTCTACAAACTTTTCATAGTCAAAATGAAAAATGGCAAATTTGTGGAACACTGTTTTGGGTGTTTGGAAACAAACTAATAAAATCATAAAATATTTTGCCAAAATGAACTGTTCTGCTTAAAACAATAAAAACGAACTTTAATCAACAAGTAACAATCAATATTTTAAAGTTCTAATAATTTTCAGACACAATTTTGGCTAACTTTTTTGGCGCACTTATGAGGGGTCTTCCTTTTGAACTTAGATGGCCAAATCTTACACAACTTTCTTTTTTTGACTAGTTACAACTTCCATCTTGTCTTCTGATTCTTTGAGTTGGTGAAAATCCGGGTCAACATGGGGTCAACCAACTTAATATCATCACAATCACTAAAATCTTGTAATTCTTCGTCTGACCAGCTCTCTAGAACATTTTGTTCACTATGGCCATTCGAATACAGTTGTCTTTTTCCCTTACGTCCGAATTCTAGTTTATTTTGTTGTGCCAATTACAAAATTAAGTATAAATAAGCATTTATTAAGTTTTCACAAGAACATAAAATAGTGCATTAACACCGACCTTAGGTCACGTTGACACCAGAGGTCCAATTGCGGGAACACCATTTAACGTACCGTGTGTTCACAACCGACAAACAAAATATAGAGTCAAAACAAGCAGCTACTGAAAGAGACAAATTTGTAACCCTATTGGTTTTTAAAATATTCCTGTTTCAAGTAGTGCGGTGTCACGGTGACACCACCTCGGCAATTAAAGGTTAATTTGAATGCAAAAACAAGTTGTAAAATTGACTATTCTATTGGTATACCAAATTTAGAAAATTCATGGGATTGATTATTCGTAAAACTTACAATCCCGTTTCTACCCTATTTAAGTATTGTGTAGTATTTCAAGCACTATTAGTATCACCACAGATAAACATAATACTAACTAGTAGTATCACCAAAGGATTTAAGGACGCACAAGCGACACAGATTTCCAGTTGCAGTCAAAGTGCATTCTGCACAAACCGCCGATGGAGCTGGCGAGTGCACTTAAGATAATGACAAGTTTATAAGCGCATGTTTGCGATACGGGCCCCCGGTTCCCACGTAAGTGAATTGGCTCCCAGCGGGCTATCTCAACAGTTTCTTGTTTGATAGCTATGATATTGTTGGTTTATATTTTATTATATAAATAAATAAATATCTCAGGACATTATTCACACAGCGCCATCTATCCCCAAAGTAAGCATTAGCTTGTGCTATGGCTGCCAGACATTGGATAAACATTACTTATATACTTTTTTTAAATACATACATATTATACAAAGAAACACCCAGACCGATACAAAAAGACATGTTCATGCACACAAATGTTGTACCGTGCGGGGATCGAACCCGCTACCTCTTTTTTTTTCGGTGGAGAATGCGTTTATGCACCATAACCGCAGGCTAGCTAGACCTGCGGCCGTGTGTGGGACTCGGGACTAAAGCGTCCACTACCCACTAAACTCCCCCGGTTCCCCTCCACACCCGATTGGGACGAGCCGGTGCCAGCCTTAAGGCTATTCACCAAATGGCTCGCCTAATAAAAATAAATAAGAAAATTCTAGACCAAATCAAATACATTGATCTGATCCCGATGTAATTAACTATTATGAGCACTTGTGTTTTATTAGTTTTTGGTTGCGAATTGGTCGAGGACTTTTGACCAGAACAAATAACTTTTGAGTATAAATCTAATGGGAAAGTACCTGCTGGCCTATGAATGTCTCAAAGTAGGGTTAACTCCTCTATCATACCAATCAAGACAAATAGGTAATGTGACAATAATACTCGTAGCTTAATAATTAGGCTTAAATCTGATTAATAGTGGTCTTCATCGGTTAAGATTTTATTAATGACATTAGTCGTTTTTTTAACGAATTAAATTGCATTAAATTTTCCCTTGTCAAACGGGCTAGGCCTCTCTTTCTTGTTAAACTAATTTCTTGTTCAAAGTGTGCACGCACGTATCCGCATACCGCTTTCGCTCGGGATAAAGTCCCAGGATGCGACTAATTAAGTCATAAAAACCCGCGTGTCTGCAAGAAGTGTTATTCCGTGACAAAGTGTTGCCAGAAATGTCTTGTTTAAAATTACGGTCTGGGGAGTGTGTATCCAAGGATTTTTAAATATTGCAATTAATTAAGTGGGAACCGAATGAAATGAATTAGTCTTGAAATATTCGTGGAAGTCCAGGAAAGGTTTGAACGATAAGAAAATATGGAAAAATTGCGAGGACAATATTAAAAACGACAATTTTATTTTCCCATACAAACTGGAACCCATACTTGGACTATGATGATGCCTTTATAAAGTTCGGCTCTGAAATACATAATTAGGGTTAAAATTAATATGGTTTATATTATATTAAGAGGTAAGTGAAACGAAATTCACCGGGTCAGCTAGTAAGTGATAAAAAAAACTTAAAGCGAAATCAGATGCAGATCACCATCACCATTCTTATTACTTAACCCTGTATTCGAGATCTTCGAATGTATTATTATAATGGCCAATGCGTTAGTAGCTGCGTCCGGGTATAATACACTAAATGGTTCCTTAGTAATCCGGCTATTGACTAATCTCAACGATTAGCCAAATACTGAGGACAAATTATAGTGCACAAGTGAGCGTATAAGCCCAATATGCATGTGAAATCCTTATTTCATTAGTCTTGGTTTAGCCATAAGGCTATACGAAAAGGGATGGTATATGAATCGACAACTTTCTGAGGGTTTTAGTAGCTGAAACAGCAGAAATAAATCAAATATTTTATTTTTTAAAATATTGGATTTATATGAAAGGTTATATTATATTATGGCAGAACCCTAATCGCAAACGTATTAAAGTTGGTAATTATTTTTAATGAGCAAATGCGGCTTAAAAATTTATAATGCGGCTAATTTTGTAGGGAAAAAAAAGACTGACGTGCAAAAGTATTAAAAAAAAATATCTATTTGCAGAATAAATTATTTCATTTCAATTATATAAAACAGACGATCTTCAGCTTTGTTTTTGTCGTTATTACATACAACGCTTCGTCTAACATGAGAGGATTGGCAGGACTAACATTGACCAGCCAATTATTATTTGTATAACAATACTTCGTATTTTTAGGTCACTAATAATTTATGGCGAATCTGTGTCGAGCTGAAAACTTACTTATGTACTTAATTTACGACAAATTGACATCTTTTACTAATGAGTGGAGCAAGAGGCACACATTATGCTAAGATAAAGCTGGCTAGAATTTTGCATTTTGCTGCTCAGAATATGCTAACATACTTATCTGGAATATATTTTGCCTATAAGGTAATATATGTAAGTAAGTAGGTACTACCATCTACCTATTTTCATCGCACTGTAAAAAAACATCTATTTAGGCAACACTGCGTGACAGTAGACCCGGGAGAGTGAGTTATAGTCTCTATCCCCGCTTTTAATTATTCATGAGACTGCCCGAAGTTTCGCCAGTCCGACCGACAGCTGGCGCTTCTGTTAAATAATTTGCACTCACTTCTTTAAGGCAACGCGTGTGGTTTGCATTCCAATTAATCCGGAAGAGGCCGAAGATCAAGTTTTACGTATTAATTATGGGGGAGATGAAAAAGTCGAGCGTTAATTATGGATAACGCGGGCGGGAATCAGCGAAGTTTTTATTAGATGTCACCATCTTGAGCTGTTGACGAGAACTGGGGTAATTAAATGCTGATCCAAAAATAGGGACTTCGGTTATGTTTTTTCTGTTTTTGCGGATGTACGGTCAACAGCACATCACGGGTAAAAACTTGCAGTTCGATAATAGCACTTAGGTATGCCCACGACACAAGAGTGGTACAAAGTCCAAAGTGTGTGTGTCTGACGTGCTTTTGACTGTACAATAAAATTATAGAATAGTGTGTAGATATTTTTTTGGGTAATAATATTTCCAATGTATCAAAAGAAGCGGTATAATTGTTTCGGTCGACCGGAGCAATGTCTAATCGCGGTTTGTTTTAAGAATAAATATTCGAGGATTTGGCAAGCCCTTTAGAGGCTTTATGAATATAACTATTCTTTGCTTAACGCGTTTTAATAGTTCAAGAGGTTTCTCACATTTATCACTGTTTGTAGGAACCATAATAAATTAAACAAATGGGTTGTTATTCATGTCATTTTCAGCAGAATCCTCTGACAGGTCGTCAATCATCTCTTTGTGAGATTGATTAGAAATGAAAAAATTACATTTTTAATTTAGATTTATAATAATGAGTGAGAGGCAAACACCTCGAATCCTTGATGGTCTAATGGTTTTAGCACCTAGTCCTGGGTTCAATTCCTGGGTCGAGCAAAATTTGGGACACAGCTCGGGTTTGTGATCACCAATCTGCATTTAGCAAGCGTGGTGATTAAGCCAGTACCCATCATTGTAGCGATGACTTGATTTCAATGATGAGGCCTTTGCCTTGCAGTGGGACATGAAATAGGTTGGTACTACCTACATAAGAGTATATTGAGTAAAAACAAAGTATGTATTTTATTCTGGTTTTGCTAAGATGTCGCAGATACTTACTCCTGATGTATAGGTATAAAATGTCCATGATGGTCCTTGTTTGGTTGCAGATGTGGTCGCCGCCACCGCGCACGCGCCGGTGAGATGAGCGCCGCGGCCTCGAGCCGCAACTACTCCTACGATGAGACCATACAGGTAAGGAACTATTATCATCAGCCATACCTTTCGCTGGGATATGGTCTGCCTTGGTCAACCTGGAAATCAAGATCACGTTTAAAAACGTGAAAATTTAGAAAAAGTTTAAATTGGCAATATCTTGAAAACCGAGCAACTTTTACTGAGGTCTTGTTAGGCTTGTTCGATGCCTCTTGTGCTGGTCTACCTCCAGTGCCACTGTGACATGTCATTTTTATGACATCCAGTATATAAAAACATATTGGACTACATCACATTTATTAATCTGATCCCACAGTAACTGGCTTGAGCCCTTTTCTTATTGGGTATCAGAAACAACGAAGTCAATTATATACTTACATACAAAAAATAATCCAGATACTAGAGAAACACAAATATTCATTAATAAATGTTCTTCCTGGGTGAGGTTTGAACCCCAGTAAAGTATATAGTTACAAACTAAGTATTACTTTCTTTTTCTAATAACAAAGATACCTACTTTACATAGGAAATACCCAGACCATTCGAAATGAGAACATGGTGCATAAAGTCCTAAGGCCTAATAAGTCCGTATTCGACTTCTTCACAACAGCCCCAAATAATAATTATGTAGATCGTCAAATTCAACCTCAAAAAAATAACGATCATGACAAAAAATGCCATTAAAACTTTTAAAGAAATACTTAACTAAGTTTTGTTGTCAAAAACTGAAATCGAATTTCTAAATTACCTCAATTTCACCATTCACAAAGAATTTAGGGTCGTAGGTACTTTAACGTATTTCAAATAAACTTATCAAAATATTAAAGCGTAGATTACTTACGTCTATTTTATCTGTGATATTCATAAAATGTGAATGAAAAAAGTATTAAACGACTAAATTGTGTTAGGTTTCTTTAATAAAAGTCACAACGTAAGATACACGTGTGTTCGTAAACATTCATAGTCAAAACAGTATTACATACATTGCTTCAATAAACCCCACTATCTCCAACTTCACCCCTTCCGTGGCTTATATTTTGAGTTTCAGCACTTTCACCGCGCAACGTAGTTTTCAGTACCGCAGACTACGTACCGAATGAATAAAGTACTTTCCCCGCGATCGAATTTACTCAAACCAACGCAAAATCCACCTGAACCCTATAACCGTAAAGCTTATTTTGCATTACGCAGGGCAAAGTGCTAAAACTGCAGGCTCTTCTCGATGGCCCGTAAACGCGATTTTACGGCGGTCGTGTTACAAATTTGAAGCTTGTCACGATGCAGTAGAGTGGTTATTTTTTTGCAGATGGTTTTTGGGATATAGAAGAAGTTTTTCAGGACGGGTCATAACGACACATTAGCCGACAGGGGCGCACTTACCTTTATTAATGCGGTACAAGGCTTGCCGCTCAGCCCTCTGCGCTGCTGGGTCAAAGGGCTCGATGGTTTAACAGCGCATTTGCCCGCCTAACCAAATTCCGACACGTGTTTAGGTGATAATGGTCACTTCGTCACTTGACTTCTTAATTTGTTTTATCTATGAATTTTGAGGACGGTTTGTTGCGGGATTTGGTATATTAACTTTTAATACACTCGACTTATTCAATTGCAAAAATATATATATTGCGTTTGCTATCAAAATGATGTATCGATTAATATCGAATCGTTTGGTCGTAAATTCGATTGTAAAACAATTTGCTTTACCTAGGCAATCAACACAACCCAGAATCCTGCGACAAAGAACTACACTGCTGAAACCAAGTACCTATTTAGTGTTCTTCTGGTTCAAAAAATAACTGTCAGCATATTGAACGTCATTGCTGTCAGCAAAGGAAAAGTCAAAAATCTTTTATATACATTTAAGTCTGACATTCGAAGAACCCACTTTACTTTCATACATTCCAGAAACATTTGCTTCACTCGTGCATCAACACTGCTTATCCCTCCCCAATATCCCGCCACATTTATCAGCAGCCCGCATCGCCATCTGCCGGGAAACTTTGTCCCTTATTGGACTGAGATTACGCACCAGATTATTGTGAGATACTAGTTTTGTTTCATAATCGCGTTATTAACGATGGGGATTTCTTATGTTTTTCCTCAGGGCGTTTGTTTCGACAGTCTTTTTTTTTGGAAGACAGACGAAGATTTTCTTATCAGACAAAAAGAAAATGCGTGACGTTATTAAATATTTAATCTGAAAACAATTATTTGTAAAAGATTTTTATGTATAGAAAAAGAAACTGGGAATCCTATCGCTGACATTAACTGGTCCAAAACTGTATTTACTCAAAATTTTGACTTTGATTTCACACATGAAGTTATGAGTATGAATTTAGAAAATTAAGAAAAGTAGGTTTAAACTACAAACTACACCCAACGTTTACTGGTTGTTTTAAGGCCTTTTTAACGTTTCCGTAGTAGAATTCACTAGAGAGCTGTTTCACTACTACGAGTATGTCGTACTCGTAAGCTCGGGTCATCTCAGGCTCAGGTGTCTGATGTTTTACTCCTGACTCTAGACTATAATATGTGATGTGAATACATATTTTAGTCATAGTACTTTTATTTTTTAAATAAAGTAGTGTTCGTGATTATAAATTTGTATTTGACAAGAGTACAAAAGGAAGGATAGGAAGATAATTGATTTCACCAATGAAGGCTTTGCACGTGATGTTTAAAAACCTAGGTTTTAGTTTGTAGAAGAATGTCAGTGAAGTATTTGTAAAGTGAAATGTTACTTTGATGCCTTTCCGCCAATTCTTAAACAAAGCTTTCGGCAAAATTAGTAATTGAGGCGACTGAAATAGAAGTAATTGAGGGCGGAACACCCTTATTCGATTATTTTATCAGCGCCCGAGGCAATATATTGTGATTTCGCTATCTGTAGGCCGGAGATTGGCCTACTGAATTTGATTAAGAGACTGTTTCCACGGCAAGGGTTGTCCTAATGCGAACCACAATGGGATAGTGTTGCCTCACTTATATTAGATACCCATAGGCAGTAGATACTAGTATATATTTTTTTCAAAACTACAGTTTGGTTTATAAGCCCACAGTTTCTTTCTGTTGGTGGACTTATATTAAATAAATGCAAGATTGCGACACAGTTCTTAAGTTGGTGGTCTATTCAAACATAGTTTATATTTAAAAGACAACACATTTAAATTCTTTTATTACTTTTTAGAAACGTCTGTAATATTCATAAAAATTAAATTGAAATTACAATTTAATAATATGTGTTCAAGTGTCGCTCAATTATGATGCGACACTAATATAACTTGATATTATTTTTTGAGGAACGACAAGAAGAAATACTTCCTGTTATTATTATTCAAGTAAAGTTACATTAACGTTAATAATTCTACATACACTGCACACTACAATTATTTTAGTGCGTCAAAAATTTAAAATGTACCACTGTATTTTTGGGTCGAACGGGTAAATTCCATATGAATTCATTTAAACAGCTGGCAACACGGCAGCGCATTACGAAAGCGCCGACCAGAAAATCGAATTTTCCACACTATGCCCCCTGTTCGTACCTTTGTCGGGTTTTTCAGAGCGCGTCCTCCACAAAACTTTGTCACGTTACGCAACCCCTTCCCAGGTACTTTTTATGGAAATAACCGCCAATGAATTTCTAAAGCAATCTACATATTTTACATATTTCTGCGCGAACAGTAAACAGAGAGTTTTACGCGGATGCCGTGTGACCCGATTCGTTTTTGCTTATCAAGATCATCATTTTTCGAGCGCTTTGTTCCGACCCAATCGCGGTACGCTTGACTGATATAAGATTTGGCAGATCTAGGTATTTTTTATTTTTCGCCTAGCTATAATACGTTAACGCCAACTTCAACCTTATTATATAAATGCGAAAATAACTATTTATCTGTTTCGCTTTCACGCCTGAATCACTGATCCAATTTATTTCGGAAAGGGACAGTTGATACTTGTAATCTCGGAATAATGCTCTGTTTCCATGGGTTAACACTCAACAGTAATATAAGTGTTTGTTTCTGTTTGTAATTTCTAGTTATTACATTGAAATTGCCGTCACATTAAAGCTAGAGTTTCTTACTGAACTCTACACTGAGTTGACTATGAAGACCTCACGTTATATAGTTCTAAATACGCACATAACAAATTCAAAGGTATTTTTCTAAATAAAGCATCCTTTTTAAAACTGCCAAGTTTTGAAGTCTGTTTATCCTCAGATATGCAAAGAATAAACAGCTATCAATTTCGGAAGGTTGAATTAGCGCGAGTTTACATAGATTCCAGGAGGGTTGGCCCTTAATCCGAATTCAAATTTTCCGAAAGATAAACCGGGTCGCGTCACAGTTTACGGGCCCCGGGAGCCCCGGTCCGCAGTAAAGTGTGCTACGGATAGATAGATAGATAGACGTGCCTGTGAAGTATTGATACATCTGCATTGGGCTATGAATGAGGAATGTGGTGCTTTTTACGAAAAAATAGGCAGGTGTTGTAAACTAGAAGACTCATTGAGATGAATTTAACATGAATTTACTAAGGCATGACATAAAACTTGTGTAATATAACTTTACATGAAATAATCGTTATTGTTTTAAGATAAAAACATTAAAACATTATTGCACGAAGAACACACAAACAGAGAAGTATTCAGTATATTCCTCTTTTATAACTGAAGCTTGACTAACCTATAACACAAAGCAAACTTTTACTCTTAATCCCAAATAATGTTATTTTTAATCCGATTTCAAAATAGGCACTAGATTTAAGTTCGTCTTTAGTCATTACCTAACTGCAAAAACTGTTTGCAATTTCCTTTTACTAGTATGTACTTAATATCTCAGGCATTTACAATCCAAACAAAAAACAAAAACGACTAAATTGTTTGAATTTCAGATTACCTACCTATTGTAGTATCAATTCAGGAAGATTTTGAGACAAAACCACCGCGTGATTGATGTAATTATACATAAATTGTCTCGTTGAAAGACGAAAAGCGTCTAGCTAACGAAGTTAATTAAAGGCTTTATCAGATTCGCAGCCATCCTTTAGCAGAGTTCAAATTTTCCGAAAGATTAAACTGCGGACAAGGTTTACGAGCCCTGAGAGCTTTACGAAGCCTTATTGCCGAGTATTATTTATTATTCCACGGCCTTTGGGCAGCTAGGCAATTGCAGATGTCGCTATTCTATAGTATAGATCGACTAAATTAAAAGGTGGGGAGAACGTCCTTAATTGTGAAGTTTGAAGATGATCCCATTTATCTTCGTGTTTTAATTCAGTGAATAAAATATTGAATCAAAAGAAGCTTTTTACCGAAAAAGTTAAAAAAAAGTATCAGCCTATTAATGTCCCACCGCAGGGCAAAGGCCTCCATCCTTAAAATCAAGCTATCAAGCCTATCAAGCCTCCATCGTTACAATGATGGGTACTGGCTTAATCACCATGCTTGCCAAATGCGGATTGGTGATCACAAACCCGAGCAGTGTCCGAAAAAACCGACACAAAGTTAGCTCGACCCAGAATTGAACCCAGGACCCCGAGATTTCGGCCTGGTACTTAAACCACTAGCCCATCGAGGCGTTTACCTTAACTACATATGTAATTTTTTTTTAGAGGTGTTTACCTGCGGCCTATTTCACTGAGAAATACTTAACCAGGAAGTATTGCTTAACTTGTAGAGAACTATAGCATTTACCAGTATGGTGGCAGATTATACTCGTGCACCTTTGGAGGGATCACTACTTAGTCGAACTACCAAGTCAAGACTAGTCAAACTATCAACGGCTTACAACAATCTTTCAATTGATAATAACGCATACTTAATTATTATTATAATTATGTAATTTCAAATCATCATCAGCCTATATACGTTCCCACTGCTGGGTCACAGGCCTTATCTCAATTGTGAGATAGTGTGGGCCATACTCCAATTTCAAATAATTCATTGTATATTTTTGACTACCGTCAAAAATATACAATGAATGGTCGGCCGGTTGGCCGCCCTAGGTATCGCTGGAGCGATGTTGTGGAGGCTGATCTTCGCGAGTTGCAAGCTGGAGACTGGCGTGCAAGAACACAAGATCGTGAGGACTGGCGAATTCTTGTATCGGAGGCCAAGACACATTTTGGGTCGCTGAGCCATCGGAGTAAGTAGTAAGTAAGTATATTTTTGACTATGCTATACAGACCAGAATAATTTATTTTTTGCTGTGGGAAAGGGTCAACTACACAGGACTTGGGCGTTTTTTCGTGGTCCTACTA
Organism: Mecyna flavalis; assembly: GCA_949319885.1. Classification (NCBI taxonomy): domain Eukaryota; kingdom Metazoa; phylum Arthropoda; class Insecta; order Lepidoptera; family Crambidae; genus Mecyna; species Mecyna flavalis. The sequence goes on along the minus strand of OX439427.1, from coordinate 9,241,116 downwards.
ATTTGTCCTAGGCTACTAGTAGGACCACGAGAGAGACCTATTTTTGTCTGTCCTACTATGTGACTACAAAAAGTAATAAATTATTTATACCACCTGTATTATGTATATTATGCTCCGTTTACAAGTCGATGTTTATATGTACATCGAGTGATGTGAAAACTTCGAAGAAGAACTCTACCCCGCGACTATGAAGTTTAGTTTTATAATGAAAATTGTTCCTTTGGGATCGTACATTCTTCCATTAGTCCATACATTACAAGCAAAGTACAAATACGGATATTAGTTTTTAGGGTTCCGTAGCCAAATGGCAAAAAACGGAACCCTTATAGATTCGTCATGTCTGTCTGTCTGTCTGTCTGTCTGTCTGTCTGTCTGTCTGTCCGTCCGTATGTCACAGCCACTTTTTACCGAAACTATAAGAGCTATACTGTTGAAAATTAGTAAGTAGATGTATTCTGTGAACCGCATTAAGATTTTCATACAAAAATAGAAAAATAATAATAAATTTTGGGGGCTCTCCATACTTAGAACTGAAACTCAAAATAATTTTTTTCATCCAATCCTTACGTGTGGGGTATCTATGGATAGGTCTTTTAAAATGATAATAAGGTTTCTTATATCATTTTTTTCTAAACTGAATAGTTTGCGCGAGAGACACTTCCAAAGTGGTAAAAAGTTGGTCCCCCCCCCTGTAACTTCTAAAATAAGAGAACGATAAACCTAAAAAAAAATATATGATGTACATTATTATGCAAACTTTCATTGAAAATTGGTTTGAACGAGATCAAGTAATTAGTTTATAAATTTTTGGGGCTTCCCATACTTAGAACTGAAACTCAAAAAATTTTTTTCTTCAAACCCTTACGTGTGGTGTATCTATAGATAGGTCTTTAAAAATGATAATAAGGTTTCTTATATCATTTTTTTCTAAACGGAATAGTTTGCGCGAGAGACACTTCCAAAGTGGTAAAATGTTGGTCACCCCCCCTCTAACTTCTAAAATAAGAGAACGATAAAACTAAAAAATATATATGATGTACATTATCATGCAAACTTCCATTGAAAATTGGTTTGAACGAGATCAAGTAATTAGTTTTTTTTTAAACGTCATAAATCGTTAACCGCAATTTTCCTCTCATTCAATCAACTCAAATATAAAAACGTCGATCAAACTTACGAACTACAAGAACTTTTATATTATGATGATACTTGCTGCTATGGAACCCTTCATGGGCGAGTCCGACTCGCACTTGGCCGGTTTTTTTTCTAATCAAAGATGGCAGCTTTTTACACATACTTTAAGGTTTATTATTAAAAGAGCAAATTATTTAGCAAAATAATCCAGTTGAAATATAATAAAAAAAAAGATACTCAAATAAAAACTTCTCAAAGGAAAAACTTTAACGTAACAATCACTTTTTATCAAAATGAATAGACTCATTTGGAGTCAGCTATGTTCATGAGTAGTCATTTTTTAAAGTATTTTTTTAAAATAAGTTGGTCATATAATTCAGAGTTACTGAGTATAAAAGATAATAATGTGTTATAATTATTGTTATAATGATGTCCATCAGTTAAAATGCCATTTTGCTAGCGCGATCAAAACATTTTACTAAATTCAAATGACTTTCCACTTTTCCATAGTTGTAATTGATAGTTGCTGTCGCCGTGACGTTGTCATTCCTGAGTACTTGTGTACAAACACTCAAGCCATCTCTTTTCTCTTCCCTTTATGTCTATCGTGATCAGTCACGTCCAACGTTTTAGAAGCACTACTAGTCCCACATGTACTACGCGCGCGGTCGCCGGAGAACCATATACGCCAGTAACCGTCGCCCAGCGCCCATACGTCTCGTTTCCTTAATTCTACCCCCTTTATGATAAATTTTAACAAGGGAAAGCTTTTAGGGTTTCCTAATATTTTTACCCAACTTCACGTACGAGTATCTCACGTCAGATTAATCACAGTTTTTTGACAGTCTTGATGACGTGTTTTATCATCTGTTGTTGAGTATACAGAAATGTTTTGACTAAATTCTGTCTGAGAGCATTTAGTAAATATTACGTGACTCAAAAGCTGCAGCTTTTCCAGGTAAAACCTCTGTAATTTATTGTAGACAACAGTACTTTTTCAATTATATGAATACAAAGAAGATGCCTAAAATAAATTATTTCGACTTCACTAATAGTAATTTCAGTATTATTTGCATACATGGAAAACAGCAAATCTAAATATAATATCCCGATCCCCGCACGGTACCTACTAACATTTATGTGCATGCTCATGAATAAATAAATAAATAAATAAATATCTCTGGACATTATTCACACAGCGCCATCTAGCCCCAAACTAAGCATTAGCTTGTGCTATGGGTGCCAGACAACGGATAAATATTACTTATATACTTTTTTTTTGTAAATACATACATAATATACATAGAAACACCCAGACCGATACAAACAGACATGTTCATGCACACGACACACGACTTCTCGACCATTACACCAAATGGCTCGTCATGGGATGGTCGTCAATGGGTGTTTCTATGAGTGTATGTATGTATTTACAAAAAATAAGTACATTGGGAATGTTTATTCGTTGTCTTTCACCCTTAGCTAACTAACTATGCTTAGTTTGAGGCTAGACAGCGCTTTGTAAATATAAGGATTAATAAATTATTTCACAGAGAATCCAAATTGATCTTGAAGCGATAAGCATGCTCTAGCGATTCCCAATTGAAGACCAAATTTTCGACTAGACTGTCCACATTTGTTCGTGTTTGTCCTGTCCGGGCCACAGCATGCAATATGGAGGCGGTAATTATCCGCGATCCCTGGAGCAAAGCCGTCTACGGCGACCAGCGGACGTCGTTTAATTTGTGCTACATGCAGTCTCTGTGCTCAACTATGACTGTATCGCTTAGGCAGACTTATTAAGTACCTACATACGAAGCTAGTCAAGCTAGTACTTCTACCCGCTGCTTTGCTCTCTTACCACGTTATCGCGTTGGAATTAGATATTTGTCAGGAACAAAAAGTAGCCCTTTGTAACTCTTCATCTTCACTACCAATAAATGTCGATCTGTTTGATCCAGGTGAGGTGATTGAGGATAATAAACACTTTCGTATTTAGAATAGTACTTTAAATTAAAGTATATTCAAAGGGTGTAAAATATAGAAGCATGATCTTTGGTCTTCTTTGTTGTGTGATTAGGTGTCAGAATTTTGTGTCCTGTGCCTCCCATTTTATCTTTTGCTTGCCATAGTCCGAGTAGAGCGATTGTGTTAGGCCATTAAAAGTACATAATCAACAACAATTTTTTGCGGTTGTATTTCTATGACCCTTTCTTTTTCTTTTATTTTAGGCCAGCATTGATTTAATCTACCGTGTAAATGGTCATGTTTTTGTGTCGCAAAATCTGAATTATTTATAACCGTGCGACATTCTACGCGTATGCGGAACGAAACGTATAACGCGCCGCTTATTGGGTTGACTGCTGCCATTCAGGTAACTAAGTGTGGAAACACTCGCATATTTTTCTACAATATATTTAACCTCAATGTAGTGCAAAGATCTAAATAATAGTTATAAGCCGGTTATAGAATAAAGATTTTTAGTGAAAACTCTTTCCTTACAAAAGCAATAAATCGTACACTAGTACGAGTATACTATAGATACATAGTAGACAAAATTCCATTGGTCTGTTTCTTCTGTCAAGAAAGTCGTTAACCAGTAACCATCATTGTGATAATTATTTGATTTCTATGACGAAGCTCTTTGTTCTGCAGATATTTAATAGTACAAAAATGTAGTTCGGTTTCATAGTCAGCCCCCGTCTCTCCAATCCACGCTCGCACCGCACGCACGTTAGCTCGTTACTGCAATTAATAACAAAAGTTGTTAATAGTGCCCGCGAAATCATATTAAAGTCTGCCGTATTTTTGTTGTTTTGATGTAAACATAACCCGCTTTCTTTTAATTAGACGGAAAATTAAAACTAAACCCGCTTTCTTTTAATTAGACGGAAAATTAAAACTAGTGTAGATATAGAACGTGTCAAGTCAATACAAGTTATAACAAATACCGTCTCCTTTGAACAGTGATTACACCAGTCGTGTCTAAAAACCCGGTGGTCGTAGTTTTGACTTCCACCTTAGGTCTGGTTGGTGGATTTTTTCAGAGCGCTACCACTTTAATGGTTAAATCTATTTTCATAATTTCAATTAAGTCAAGGGCTCGAAGACTAGAGGAGCGCTTAATGTGCCAGCACATTGAGCGGATAATTCCGGATTCAATGGAACAGACCGCGATGTTCGCTTCTCATCAAGTGGGCCACATGCTCATCTGTCAAAAGCTAGTGGAAAACGATTCAACGAGATGTACTCTGACAATTTAATGTAAATTAATTGATAAAGTAATATTATTCAGAAATCTAAATTATTCAGGGTTGTAAGTAGGGTTGCCAACTGTTGAAAGGACCAACCCGGGAGACTTTGGGGAAAGAAAAACTCAATTAATTTTTAAATTTATATTTCTCCAAAAAAAAAAAAAACCTACATTTTGCTGTGAACTCATCTTTTTTTTAAAACCACGTATGTTGTTTTAACCACAAGTCATTGAAAGAACAAACATACTTTTTTTTCTCTGCACCTCCATCCATTTTTCTCAAATTATACCTACATAATAATATTAAGTAATAACCTCGTTAACGCAATACGCATTCATTGAATGAATTATCTAATTAGACTGAGAAGAACAAAACAAGAAACAAACGCGCGCACATTAAAATTTGACAAGCCGCGGCCTCTTCCTACAGAGCGGTGTCTGTCTCTGTCACGCCGAGGCGCACGCGGCGTGCGTGACAGAGACGACACCGCCGAATCGTCAACGACGACGGCGCGACGCGACGGTGAGACGAACAGGCACTGAGGTCAAATATAATACGCGCGGCGTATTACGCACAGGTTTATACATGCAGCGGCCATGGTGTTGTGTGTGTGTGTGATTGCAAAGCACGCAAAGAGAGCTAGTAGTGACGTGCGAGCGAAGGATGTGTATAATTTTTAGAAAAACCGGAGAAATTATTGTTCCCCGGGAGGTCGGGAGATTAACTATTATTTCCGGAGTCTCCCGGGCGATCCGGGAGGGTTGGGAACCCTAGTTGTAAGGTAAAATGTAAGGTAAATTATTGCTTTTCTATCGAATATCGCTTACAGTACCTACTTTAGTACTAACCCAACATTTTGTCTCTGCGCGGAGCAACATGTAACTAAACACTAACCCAAAATTTCAACACAACAAAGGCACGGACCCAAGAGTCTGTGACAAAAACTATTTTATATAAAAAAATAATTTTATCGCTTACACATGCATTTGAAAATAATCTTTGTTACACACAACTAGATCTGTTATGTGATCAATTGTTTTATTAGCCGAATCTATGTAGATTTAACATTCCCGAAAAAAAATTAAATACATTTAACAATAAATAAAGATTTGATAATTTATTAAAAATAATTTCTCAGGTAACACTAAATTATTAAATAGCGCCATCCGGTGTCGGGTAGCTACAATAAAAATAGTAACGTTTGATTTCTCCAATCCAAACTAGAGGGCGGTAACATCATACGCTTTTATACGACTACGAAGATTCGTAGTCCTAATTATTGTAGTCGACAACTGAAATTCTTTCGTTTTTTTTGACAGAAGTTCTGTTTTTTTTATATCAGAAACGCGAAATGGAATAAATTTAATACTTAGCAGTTTTATTACTTGAATAGGTAATAATCATAAAAATAAGTAAATTGGCTATGGCTAATAATGGCTTGTTTTTAACGGTTCGCATCTCATGCTTCTTTCAAAACTTTGGAGGCAAATTGGTGCCAGAGAGCTTTCTCGGTGACGAAAAACATCGTAAAGGAACCTGAAAGTCAAGGGTCATGCGGGTCAGATCCCTCCATTGTAAAAACTGAAGCTGCAAGCAAACCCTGACTAAAGCGGGACAAAACACTCGAATAAATATTATTGAAATTAGGACTTTGTTATAAGGTAGAAGTAATTCAACAGCATTTTTAATGCTTCCCGCTATTTGTTAACCGTCAATAGCGCAGTTCGACAGCGATAAAACAGTCAGTGCGTGGTCCCGCGGCCATTATTCGCTGCGACTGGCCATTCGTCGTAATTACCCGAGGTTAATCTCGCGCCTATCCGTATTGTTAGGGATGAGTCTGGACTTGTGGATGACACTTTTTATAACGGCAAATTTTTGGAGTTTATTTTATTTGAAATACATTTTTTTTCGGAGGAGAATGCGTTCATGCACCATAACCGCAGGCTAGCTAGACCTGCGGTTGTGTGTGGGACTCGAGACTAAAATGTCCACTACCCACTAAACTCCCCTGGTTTCACCTTCATACTCAAATTGGGACGAGCCGGTTGACCAGCCCTTGTTTAAAATACCTTTACCAATAATTTAGGTAAGAGACAAAAAGGTAGAAGCCCAAAACGATGGGCAGTTCAATTTTCTAGACAGCTAGAGATACCGGTTCGTGACGCTTTACACCAGGCTACCGACCCGGGAGATATGGAGGCAGACCATTGGAGTTGCCCGACTGCTGAGAATCAATCGGAATCACGATTCTCAGCAGTAGGGCAACGATTAAGAAGAAAGAAGAGAGGATCTCTACCTTATGCCTAATGGAATGTCTAAATGGAATCAAACCATAGTCAATGTGATATGTACTGGCATTCGCATTATGACTACGCTTGTCAAATGCAGATTGGTGATCTCATAACTGAGTGGCCGAGATGTGTTCAAAAAATCAAACAAACATTTTGCCCAACCTAGAAATTGGATCCACGATCCAGAGATTTATCAAGGCATTTTGAAGATTTAACTAAGAATTAGCGGCCGCCTCCGCGTCTACCCCTTCCCCCCACATTTCCGGGATAAAAAATACCCTATGTCACCCGGGGATAGTGTAGCTTTTCAACAGTGAAAGAATTTTACAAATCGGTTCAGTAGTTTCGGAGCCTATTCAATACAAACAAACAATCAATAAAATCTTTCCTCTTTTTAATATTAGTATAGATAATCGGGTAATAATCGGGATAACGGGTTCATTTGACTCTAGCAGCCAACTTTTTTGTTGTTATAAGTACTCGTATTCTGAGGTTGGACGAACGGTGAGTAGTATCATTACTATTAAATTAACACGGATGAACAGATGATTTACTATAATTAATATGAGTATTGTTAAAAAGCGATAAAGCAGTCGCAGCGTGATCCCGGTGCGTCCGACCATTTGTCGTAATTTATCCGGCGAGGTTAATCCGTATCGATAGGGATGAGTCTAGACTTACTCGTATTACTTAATATTTTTTATCATTAGTTACGCGTTTGATTGTTATTATATATTTCTGCATTATTTCTATTGAATAATACGAGTATGTATATGAATTTTTGGTTTGGGGTGGGCACTTTTGTAATGAATTCAACGAGTATAATCAGTATAATGTGCTATTTAGTCTACTTTTGGATGTACATAATTAAAGGGAGGTAATAGTGTGTCTTCTACTCGAAAGAGCCGCTCAGCTGTTGAAGTATCTACAACTTATAGAAGACTGATGCCTCTGGTGTTACAATCATCCATAGACGACGGTAATCGTTTACCATCAGGCGGGCAGTGGAAGTGAGATGTTTCTCGCTTGTCTTGAACATAGGTTACATTTAGTCAGGGATGGGCTGGTCACAGGCTGGCACTGGCTCGTCTCCGAAACCGGGGGAGTTTAGTGGGTAGTGGACGCTTTGTTCTCGAGTCCCGCACACGGCCGCAGGTCTAGCTAGCCGCGGATACGGTGCATAAACGCATTCTCCTCCAAAAAAAAAGAGTTATAGTTAGTCAAATTAGTGAATCATATTGTCTCTATCAAAAACTCTGAAAAGACTAGTAGATTTAGCTAAACTTGTGTTAGTTTTGTGGTATTATTAAAAAATCTCTTGTAAACAATTTCGCAACACACGTAAGAGACATTTAATAGATTCAGTATACCAGGCAACCATACCCCAGCGTACGGAGGCCGTGCGTCGCGCCGCACTAAATCACCGACCCGTACCGACAGCAGGTTTAAACCCGATTCGCTTATTACCAGTTACATCATTAAATTGTGCTTTTTAAAACCCAAAAAAAATGGAAAAATATAAAAGAGTTAGAGTGAAAAGAACACGCGGTTTGCGAATTACTCAGAATTAAGATAGAAATATGAACTGGATTAGGTACTATGTTTTAATAGGTTGTTGAAGTCCTGTTTTTTTGGGTTGTAAAAGCGTACTCACTGAACTCCCCCGGTTTTAACTTCACACGGAAGAGAGAAGCGCCGATGCAAACGTTAGGAGAGTTGTTGGAGTCTTTTTTCATACACAATCTCCATACATACCTAAAGAAATCTTATCTTACTGGAAATGTATTTTACTAAGTTGGTTTCTAAAACACACTGATACCTACCTACCTGATATCTACATTACGTAACCAATATACTAAACAACAAAAATAGTAAAAAGTTATTTACAGTAAGAAATATATTAGAGCATTGTACAAGCGACGAACAAAAAGTTTTCCCTTTATCAGTTATTTTATGTCTAAAATTTCCCCATGCGAATCCAGGGCGGTTGGTTGGTTACAATAATAACTATTATCATGATTAAACGCCGCACATATCAACGAATGTGTCTCTAGAGGAACAAAACGTAATAAACATGTGCTGTCGACTATAAATTCATGTTGTCATCAACATATGAATTGTGACATCACAGGCGATAACAGAGGAAGTTAAAAACTAACTATCAACGCGATCCAAGTGATTTATAACGGCGCGATACAGGCACAGCTTAGAGTTAGCAGAATTTAGTCCATACTGTATGTAGGCCTGTTCTTATCTTGGTGTTTGAAATGCATATTCTTCTTACATAAACTTTACATTTAACAAAGAAATTAAACCCGCTCAATCTGGCATTATACTACTAGTACCTATAATACAGTATTAGCGGGATTTAGCGGGTTTCGGTGGAGTAAAAACTCACCAAGTGAACATCAGTATTCCGCAACTGCATCTGTTTTTTTTGTTGTTCTTCTACAGCTGTTAATTAGTTGGATTCGGAAAAAGGGCACAGAGGACAGACATGATAATCAGACATGGGTAGTTGAAATTGTTAACGGATTTTACGTATTCCCCCATGTGCCAGTTGGGAATCTGGTGGTGTTATCTAAGATTTAAACTTCAGATTAAAAATCCCGAAAGAAAAACTCAAGAGATTAGTGAAACAAAATTAAAAGTACGTGCGTAATGGGTATACGTCTTCCGTCAATAGACTATAGATTAAGTACTAGTTTCCCCGGATCAAAGTGTTTGCTTTACAAAGTTCGTCGTCTGTAAGGTTACAAAAAATGACGTAATATGTAGTTATAAAACCCTCTTCGGGAACGTCTGTAGGTGGTTGTGGCGTAAGTTCGTGGGTGAGATGACGTCATCCCCTCCGACCAGGATTCTTTCATCAAATCCGAACATTGCACACTACAATTATTCACACGATCTTGCGACCGGTACTCAAACTTTATTTAAGGCTACTTCCCATTTGGTAAACTTCCCATTTGGTAAACCTAAATCAGTGCCTACTCAAAAGTTGCGTTTGGTAAACATTTATTTACTACATACGTTTTTCATACATTTAGTCCCATTTGGTAAACAATCGAAATGGGACTAAATGTATGAAGTAAATAAAATGTTTACCAAACGCAACTTTTGAGTAGGCACTGATTGAGGTTTACCAAATGGGAAGTTTACCAAATGGGAAGTAGCCTTATTTAATGGCTGTGAATCTTAATAATATTAAATATTTGTAACAAACTGTTGCACATTTTATATCTGTTTAAAATTGAGGGATTGGGATAAAGCGGTTTATAGACTCTGGCCAAGACATTATATTTTAATCTCAAAATTAGAATTTTCTAGAGACGGATTGAGACTGTAGTAAGTACTCGTATTTTGTCATAGTACATAATAAGTTCCCCATAACAGTAAGTTACGTTATAATTTATTAGATCTAAATAAAACTCGTTTTAAATTATCATAATTTGTCTAAACAATTTGCTTTGTGAACATTTTCATATTACTTGTGCTATTACCGCATCTATTGATGCCAAAAGTGATAAAATCTGACAACGAAATCTAACCAAATATTGAATATTTAAAAACATACAGTTTGAGAACCATCAAATAGAAACTATGGAAAGGAAATAAACGATCCCCTTCTTACAACGGTAATCCCGAAAGTAGATGGCAATGTGGCGATATTTTTATACGGGGTGTTTTATAGAACAAAAGATTTTTAGAAACTTCTATTAATTTTTTCTATGAAACTATTTATGACGAAAAGTTTTTCATGCAGTTTGAATAAACTATGGATGGACTAAAACTGTCAATAGTCTCTCATTATACCACACAGTGAATAACCTTTTAAAATTCATTCCATTATGAACTCTGATCTACCTTTGAGAAAAGCCTAGGAAAGTTGACTAAGATGCCTGGGAAAACCTATTACGAACGCTGAACCAATAACTAGACTTCGATCCGTGAGTCACAGTTTATCCGGAAAAGACTACTTTCTATTATTGGGTACAATTTTCAAGAATAATTATTTATTTGTCTACTTACTTTAAATTCGAGATTGTTAATCGCTTTTTAATCTATTTTTCATCTGGGTATAAAGTAAACGCATAGAAAGAGAACAAAGCGTAGAAAAAATAAAAATAAAAATTTATTAAGTAAACACGTAGGCACAGTTTCACCCTGTAGCGATGCACCGGTGCATCTCGCGAGGGCTGCAGTCGCCGCCTTAATCAAACCGCGCAGTTTACTGCCGCCACCGCGCCATTCTGCACTTTACGATTCGACTGTCTTTTAGCTTTTATTGCGATGTATATTTGTCTGTTCGACATTTGTGTTTTAAGGGAGGTCATTGTTTTGCCGTAGTAACATTTCGCATTAAGTAGCCTTATGAAAAAATATTATAGATATGTAGTCAAAATAAATACGATATTAATCATGTAGGGGATTATGTATAAGTACATACTAAATCAATGTATTCGTAATTGTGACAACTAATAATAATATAGGTAAAGTAGAAGAACTTTTAACTGAAAAAAAAAGCTTCAGTACATTGATCATTCAGAGTTACAGTACATACATTATTTAATTTAAACCTTTTTTATATGTAATGATCTCAAAATTTTGAAACATACATTATATTGTTACTACAAGTTGTAATGCTAATTAAGCGATTTATCTTAGATATCATCCTTTTATACTATCAGTGTTGATAATTATTATATAGACGTTTAAATAAAAATGTTAAGTGTGTTTTATTTAATTAGTACTAATCGCGTAAATATCAGGAAACAAAGACTCAGTATATCGTTGGTACAAATAGTTGCAGAGTAACCGCGGAACAAACGTATTGCACTCGTTTCTTAAATCGGAGGGCGGAACCCCAATCCAAAGTGCTTACATTACAACTTGCAATGCCCGGCGGCACATATCGATATTGTGAAAATGTCCGAGGTGTTATTATACTTCGCACCTTCCCTATTCAGGGCGATATATTTTGTTTTATTACATAGGGAAATTTTCGTAAAGGGATATTTCGTATGTCACAGTTACAGTCAAAACCCGTAACCAGTCAATATCCTTATTGACCGGTAAGATCAGTCAACGTCTGGTCTTTAAATCAGTCAATAAGGTTATTGACTGAGGGTGTCGGTCAATATCCTTATTGACTGATTTTTATATATAAAATCAGTCAATATGGATATTGACCGACACCCTCAGTCAATAACCTTATTGACTGATTTTACCGGTCAATAAGGATATTGACTGGTTAAGGGCTTTGACTTTAACATCACAACTGATGACTAAATTTGGCGAATTTTTAGTTAAATGCAAATAATATTTTTACAGTATAATAATTTTTCTCACATTTTTTAAGAAGTTAATGTAGAGAAAACACAACTTTGGCAAGAAAAAAAGTTTTTCTAACACAAGTAAGGCAAAAAAAGTCCTCAACTACTAATAATTTATTTTTACTGTTTATTCTTATCCAGTGCAAACTTACTGATGATAAACATTTTTGGTTGCCAATTTTTTGTATGCTGAACAATTTAATAAAATAAGTAACGTAAAGGTCATAGTAATATAATCGACGAAGCGTCGTCATCGCATACAAGTAACATGAAGTAGTCAAAAGTTACATTCCGGCAACATTTTTTATAATCCCAATTGCAGAAAAAACAGAGCAATATCGCAGAAAAGATAATCTTATCTTCTTCGTATATTTTAGAACAATATTATTGTAGAGGCGCGCTGCAGACGGTGCAATACTGCAATCGATAGCCTCACCTGAGCGGGCCGGTGTCATAACGCTTTAGCTACAGAAACCTGACTAAAATAGCAAGCAAAGACATATACTCATCCTTTTTATTCATATGAATGACAATAATGCGTTAGAAAGGGATGTATAATATTTGTCATGAGTCAGTTTCTGTAGGTTGTCCCTAGTTTTTTCTACGGTAGTGACGTTCCTTGTCGGCACTTAAAGTCGATAAAAATAAACCTAACAGATAAAGTTACGACTTAGGTTTAATATTATATCTTATCTTACTAATATTATAAAGGCGAAATACTTACTAATATTATAAAGGCGAAAGTTTGTGTGTATATATGGATGGATGTTTGTTACTCTTCCACTCAAAAACTACTTGATTAGTAAGATTAAGTCCTTACTTATTATTATGAATGCGAAAGTGAGTTGTTTGTTCCATCCTTATGGTAGAGATTTTATATTTGAAAGATTATAAAACATAGGTTGTAACAGGGTAGCCGGGTGAGGAAGAGGTCGGCGGTGGCGAGCAGGAATAAAACGTCCAACGTTGGGTAGTTCGTGTATTTTACGAAGCTACATAAAATATAGGTGGACCCCGCAACGTGTCTTAATAAGTGAAAGCACGAGGCGTGGTGCGCTTAGTACACAGTGGAGCGTATAACAATAACAATTAGATACTCAAAGCAGTCCTAACGATTAGAAGCTACTTTGAGTGCAATCTACTGATAATGTTTGACAAAGTTCAAAATGTATGGAGGATACTTATACAATCGAAAAATCGTAACGCTTGGTATAATTAAAGTCCTTTGCGCGCCATCTATTGGCGCGGGAATGAACTAACTATGTTTGACGTTTTGAGGTTTTGTGAAAAGAGGTTGTTACAAGGTTAATAATATATAATAGATTTTATTAAGTGCGTTTATTTTCCGAAGGCGTCGCTGGGAAACTATTTTATTTATTTATTTCTTTATTGCATTTACACGGTTACAATATTTATTTATTTTTAGTTCTTGCTAGTTGTCGCTGCAATCTTAAAATAATTGCTTCATGACGACTGCATGCAGTCTCTGCAGACGTGTTGCTTAATTGTCTTATTCTGGGCAATGGTAACTGAAATACAAATAATTGAGCTTGTAGTAGTTGGTATTTCATAAATGGCAAGATGGCGGTCAAATTTCTGCCTATTTAAATTAGATTAGAGAACTAAGTAAATTAGACACCGGATAAATACACTTCTAATATAAATCTTGATATGGATTTTGATCTGAAATAAAGAATTTTATTATTATTATTATAAATAAATGCACAAAACAGTGTTCTTACTTTTTTTTCAACATCAATGATTACATTTTTATGTGACTCTGCTACAGAACTAGAAACTTTGCCATGTCTCGCATCACTCGCATCACAGATGTCCATAGGAACTGGTGGTCTGTCCTGAAATAAAAATAAAAATGTAGGTACTTGATATTGAATATTATGTTCTCTGGTAATAATTCAAATTTACAAATTAATTTTTTATATTTTAGTCTAATGTTTAAAAAAAATCTTAAAATATTTGAACCATTTAGTGAATTATGTATTGTATAGAAATAAACACTAAATAAACATCTAACCAATTCGTTTGAATCTAATCAAAGTGTAGGAAAAGTAAAAGTAAATATGATATTGTTTGAACGATAAATCCAATCCAGTCCTAAAATGGTTTAGTTTTTACCAATGAGTCCAATGACTCATTAATATTGATTTATCGATATAGAAATGCACATCACTAAGCGAAATAATATAACCTCTAAGATCTGAACAAAATTTCTTTGATTCAAGCAATATTCGATACTGAATTGGACAAAAACAACTATAATCAAAAACTTTAAGCATAGTTTAAAAGTTAGGACACTATTTTCTTAATTAAAATAATCGAAAACAATCTAAACTTACCGATGAAAGGTTACGGTTTCTTGAATATTTTCTTTTCTTAAAGTGTGTGATTTACAGCCCTCAATCACACAAGACATTTTACACAGGCACCGAGTATCTATCACAAAACAAGATTTATCTTGTTTTCAAGCCTTGCACTGAATAATAGCATTAAATTAAATTAATTTAGTTCAGAGGAGTCTCAAATTTCGTGCGAAAGTATTTGTCAATATGATGTAACTAAGTTAAGTTGTCACTTTTTCCCCAGCATGAGGAAACAACCTACGCATTTTTAATTTGGTGGAGTTAAAAGACATCCAAAGACATCCGTTTGACATTAGACTAGCGACGACCCTTGGAAAACAGAAACGAATACGGATCATGTTGATTCACTCACTCCTATGGCCGAATTAATGAAGTTAAAATGAGTAAGATAACAGTTGTTCAATTCTTATTTTAGCCTTACTTCTATGCTTATAGTCCTTATTCTGAGTTAGCTACTACTAGTATTATATTATCTGTGGCTACGGTTATCCGTTCTTTAAGGTGAAAATCTTTATTAACTTTGACGCCGTAAGAATTATTTTTCTTGAAGAATTTAAATACTGGATGTTTATTGTTTATGGTATATGATATCTGAAATTCATGATTATTAAATGTCTCTTTGTAAGGTCTAAACCTAAACGAAATTCAAAATGTATTAGATATGTGCTACTAAAATGAAATTATTTAAAACTGTTGTGTCTTTCTATTGGTTCTTCAAATTACATAGCGAAGTTGATAAATCACTGAAAATCCCAGTGGTTGAGTGGGCTTTGGCTCTATAATGGAACATACATAGGCATCAGCCATCAGTCCATTATAAACTTATCGACAAGCAATTTATTATTAACAATTTGTACAACTGTTATTAGAAAATGCGTTCTATTACCGTTCTTAATTATGCAATCATATAACATGGTGGCAATTCCCTTTTAAAACCTTCTTGTTTATTAAGGCACAGTTTATAGTTTTTCCCAAAAGAAGCGCCGTAAAAGTTTCGTATGAAAGTTTAAGTGGAGATAAAAACTCGGCGGGCTAAAGAGATGAGGCGAGATCAGAAGCTCGATAGTGCGGTTCCTTAAGTTACTTGACGCTCTTTTGAGATCATCGTAAATTGTTGCAGAAGCTGGACATGAAGATAAACAGTTTTTTATTCTTATCAAAGCCAGCCAGCCAACTTATTTATAATGGAATATTATTTATCTGGTTTATTTAACTCTGCTCAGCGACATGGAATGTGCTTTGGTATGTAACATTAAGAACGCTACTGCGGTCAAATAATGTTCTGAAATTATCGTAAAAGTAAAAAATACTTAATATGACAGAGTCGTAAATCATATCCAAATAATAATTTGGATTTTTTAATTTCTAAACTTGTTTTTTAAATGTGTGTTTAAATGTGCATGAAGTGTTTACTACACTGCCGGTAGCAGATATTTTTTGCGTCAAAACAAAACACGTATTTACAAGTAACAATAGCTTAAGTTCACAGTGATATCTGGGTGATTTATATTATAGTTATGCTAAACAAAGTGCCCTTATATCCAAGCAGCACTAAACCCCTGATTAGGCTTTCAGTCTGATGTTTCAGTGCGATGGTTCTCAAAGTTTGAAAAAGGTTATGAGAAGTGCTACGATCCATGTTTAAATATAAAAAGGTTGACTTATACCAACCTTTTTTTAGTAGCTGGTGTTTTAATTTTTTAAATACAGTAGTACAATTAATAAGACAAACTCAAACGGAAAACCCGCGGTTGTTAACAACAAATTTTAAAAGCCACCGTTTAAATCATTTTTGTTTCTTTGAAGCTATAATTACCGTGATGCTATAGCTTGGCTTGACCAGTTTTTATTGTCATCTAAACTAAACGTTAATGGTTACAAAACCCCTATTAAGCAATCGTGTTTGAGGGCCCAACTTCACCACTGACTGACTGACTGATAAGTTATCTTTCTAAGAACTGGCTCTCATTTATTTAATAGGAATCGCATTCAGAAAAATACTTTTAAAAGGTCACTTGTGCCTCATAGTTTGAGAAGAAGTATTTTAGATCGTCTGCCGTGATCATTTTGCGGCAATGCTGCTGTCCGCGCTGTGTCTGACACTAAAATGTTTGATGTACGCAACTGCACTGGACGTACATGGCCAGCGGGAGGGAGAGAGAGGCAATTTGGCTTAATTTTTTAGTGTGGGATGCTTAAGTCTAAGTCACACTCGGCTGGAGGTCTAGCCTGCGGTTTGGGCGCCTAAATGTATTTTCACAATACGCTTCTTTGTCATACTTATTTATTGCCATTGAAGTTTTTAGAACAAACCCTGTTTTTTTTTAAATAGATCTTTCGTCTTTTTCTAAATGCAAAAGTTTGAGGATGAATGGATGCTTAACCTAAGGATCTTTCACGCAAAAATAACAGAACGGATATGGATGAAACTTTATAATACATCAGAATAACCCAATAAAAGCTAAAAAGCTAGTGTTTAATAAATAATAAAAAGTCATTCAAATAATTACCTTATTATTATTATTATTATTATGAGCCTATAACGTCCCACTGCAGGGCAAAGGCCTCCCTACCCATCTTCCACTGTTTGCGGTCTTGTGCAACGACACGCCAGTTTTCATCAAATTTATCGAGATCATCCCGCCATCGCCGTTTTGGTCTGCCGCGTGGTCGGGTCCTGTTTGAAGGTATCCACTCTGTGGAGATTTTGGCCCAAAGTTGTTCGGGCATGCGGCAGACATGACCAGCCCAGTCCCATTTCAATTGAGAAGCTTTCTGTGAGACGTCTGTTACCAGGGTCCAGGAGCGCAGAATAGTATTGCGGATACGGTCTGTCAATTTGACTCCTAGCATACTGCGCTCCATGGCTCTCTGGCAAACTCCGAGATCGGACTTCTGTTGATTGGTCAAAGACCAAGTTTGGGCACCATACGTATGAAATAATTACCTTGGTTAGTGATTAAGATGCACAGCTCTTTGCGGTATTTATACATTTGTTACGCTCAGAAATGTTACACTGATAAACTCGTTACTTCATACATGCTTGTTGTATTCAAAACCATACAATCGCAGATGCATGTTTCTGATCGGCGATTAATCATTGCAGTGTCTAGGGTTTCGCGCAAATTAAACCTAATTGGCTGCTTAATTGGCTCACATTTTGCGGTTTGCTTTGTACCGACACAGCTTCCGCTAGCGTGTTATGTTGGTAACGGCTGAATCTCATATAATCTGTAGGAATATATTGTATGTAGATTGTAACTTAAAATATATTATATCATTAGATCACCACAAACTTTACCTTAATAAATTTTTTTATTTCAAATTGTGATATTATAGTTTAGGGTTCAAGATTGATGCCAAAATTTCATATAATTGGTTCTTTTTGGTTTGAAGAAAGATTTGGTGTAATAGAGACGTTGGCTTGGTGTTTTTTATAGGTAGACTTTATTGATACTACACACAAAAATATTGATAGAAATCTACAGAGATTTCTAACAGCCTATACAGATAGGCTATAACATTACGTTTATAAATGAATGAGTAGCCTTCCGCCCGCGGTTTCACCGCGCGTAATTTCTTTTCAAATATCCCTTCCCCCTACATTTCCGGGATTCAAAGTTCCCTATGTTCACCGGGAATAGTGTAGCTTTTCAAAATTGTAAGAATTATATTCAAATCGGTTTAGTAGTTTCGGAGCCTATTCTAAACAAACAACTGATCAAGAATAAAAAAAAAACTAATCTTTCCTTTTTACAATATTAGTATAGATGTGTTATGTACCCTTCAACATTTACGTTCATTCATAATGATTAATCAATTACGAAAGATATAGGGCGGATGCACAGGTGCACTTCCTATTATTCACTCATATTCCTAGAACAGTGGGGCAGGCAGCAGTCTGACTCGACCAAAGAGAGATCAGGCACATAACGTCGTGCAAAACGTTTTTTAAAGCAGTTTAAACATATTCAAGTATGTTCCCCTATGATCATTACTAGTGTAAGTACTCGAGAACAGCACTTGGAATTACTGTTATCTATTTGTTTTGAGTAGTTCTCTACTGAAAACGACTTTGAGGCACTCCTCGACTCTTGGTGTTGAAACTACACGGCAAGTGAGCTATGGTTTTAGCAATTTCGCTTGGAACACATTTAACAGCGTCATAAAGGTAGCCGTTCTGTTGTTTCATCAGGGATGGCAAACATTTTACCTAGTACTAATTTAGGGAAATTATTTTATATAATTTTTAGTAATAAGATCCCTTCATTATACTCGTGCGCGCTAACAGTAATGCCGTTCGGGTGGCGGAGTACTGGTCTGGTAAGATTTAGCCATCGACTCGCTAAGAAGAAGAAGAAGAAGATTATACTCCGTTATATTATTTGAGGTCAATCAGATTTAAATATGAACTGAATCCTGATATTTATTTTATTAAAGACACATTTTCGCATAGTTTATAAAAATAATGTGATGATGTTGCTGGTCCTATTTTACACACAAGAGAACGCTACTCGTAGAGATTCAAGAATTTCTTAGTTCTGCGCCTTGGTACTTAAGCCACCCAGATTTCTAGCACAACAATATTTAATTGTCAAGATCACCGAAAAGCCCAAAAAACTAAAATCTGCGATTAAAAGTCCCCCCTACTTAAAGTAGTGTATACCTAGCTCATCCATTTTCCGCGTCGTCGGCCGTATAAATGAGTACAAGCGCAGTATACCGCACCCTTACCGGCACCCCAGATGACTTGCACTTTGAATGCACATTTTAATAGGTCTGTTCTCCTCTCGAAAGGTCGCCTGTTCGTGCTTTAATTGAAGTGAATTATTTGAGAAAGTGTTTGTGCAGTTTTAAATTAGATTGCTTTGTTTCTGAGGGAAGCGTAGTTACTAAAGCGAAGTCAGTGGGTTGTTTGTAAAGCTAAGCGGTCGTGACTGTCTGCCGCTTTGATTAATTTTATCTTTCACCTTTTTTACTTAGAAAATGAGGATAGAATTATTTTTTTACAGTCTTTTATATAGTAAATTATTTTTGTAAGTGTTCACAATCGATAAGCATCATGTTGTGCTTGTTTTCTAAAAGAAGTGAGTATTAGAACCGTTCGGATTTCATTAAATCCTTAGGAATAGTGGACGAAAAAAAGCATGATGCTTTAGTCAGTAATTTCTCCAGCAAATTACCTTTTTTCTTGCCCTCAAGTCGACAGTCAACTGCTGAGACAATTATGTGAACCAGGGAACAATCACTGAAACCGATATTTCGATTACTTTATGCACCCACGGACACGAAAAAAATCAACAACATAATATTTATTTTATACTAATACACAAGTATGTGCAAGCAAAGTACATTTCCTTTTCCTTCACTCTCATGTACTGGTAAATCATCAATCAATTTGTTACTATCAAGAGAGAGCAAGCAAAAGTTGACAACTCTCTCTCTCTGGACTCTGACAGAAAATTTCCCTACAGTAAAATCTAAGTACATTATTTTCCTGGTCCAAAGTGAGACCTAACTAAGTGTATGCATAATAAACATCATAGTCAGTGACGCAGGGATTAATCCACAACCGATTAGTCCATCGCAGTGTGTGATGCCGTTTTAGGGCGCTCGAGCTGTCTCGTTGTTGGGCGTTGCGCGCCCGGCGACATGGAAAATGGACGAGCCGCTCTGGGCTCATTACGGCTTACGGTGATTTTCGTGGACGGATATATACACGAGGAAAATGTAGAGGGATTACATGACCTGGCTTGAATATTTCTGCTTTTATTCAAGTTAAACTTTTTTAATTGAAAATTAAGAGTTGAAGAATCCCATTGCAAAATAGGGATAATTTTGATTTAGGTAATTCTTTCTAAAAATTTGGGAGGAGTAAAACAACATGCAGTTATTAATTAGTTTAAAGTAAAGTGGAAAGAGGATAAAGCTATGTAAAACTCTCCTTTTTCGCAAGAATTTGTAATAGAGTTAAAATAAATACTAATAAAACAAAGACTTAAAATAAAACACACTATAAGGAACTAGATGACTTGATAAGCGAAATTAAGAGAGAATACCAACCATAACCATACTTGCTTTAACATACTATATCCATCTTCTGTTCTATCTTTAGCTAATTGATCCGATAGGATAACGAAAACTGTCTTTGGAGAAATATTTAAGACTTTATTTACTTCGAAATATAACACTAAATGCAGTTTATTTTTTTTTCAGGTAATTTTCTGATTTTTTACTGCTGATTATTCGTGGGAGATGTTTAGGTAAAGAAGAAGAAAAGAAAGAAAGAAAAAACATTTATTGGCCAAATAATGAAAATAAAAGAAAAAAAAACACATAAATCACAGACAAAACACTGAAGAAAATAACGTGACAAACAAAAAGTAAATAAACAGAGAGAGGCCAACAGGGTTCTTGCCTCAGCATATGCGGCTGCGTCATTTGGAGAACGACACAGCAGCGCTGATATTCTGGCAGAACCCATATGAGTGGCGTGAATAATAAATAAATAAATACTATAGTGTACATACTTATAAGTATAACAAATAAATTAATCGTTATTGGTTCGTCTACATTAAAAATTAGTAAGTATTGAAAAAAAAAAAATAACATAATAAATAACATACATGAAAATGTATACATTTAAAACCAATGATTAAAACTAAAACAAAAAAAGAAAAAATTAAATAACCTGTGCTAGGGAAGTTATGTAGTGAAAAAATAAAAATAAAAATAAAAAGTACCTACTGCGCGTTCAAACAAGTTGGACATTACAGGCAGCACAGTTCAATATCATTGCCTAGTGGCACGTTTGACATTAAAACAGTAAAAGTCAGTAGGTACCCCTGTTTGAGTTTTGTCAACACAACTTGTGTCTTTCAGTCTCAGAAAATTACAAACATTACAAACACACACAAAATTTACACAAATTCAAAATGGTCAACCAAACAACAGCAACACAATGCAAAAAACCATCACTGTACGAGAAATTGAAAAGGATGTAGGTACAAATGACAGCTCGTTGCACTATGTGATTTGAGAAGAAGAAGCAATGATGTTCAATGTGAGCTCATTGAGAAGAAGCCACAATATTCGACCATGGCCACCGCTCTTATCGATGTGGTATCTTAGGTACTGTGAGTATTAAAATTTTCGTTATAAAGTTGTTTTAATCTACCTAATATTTATTTGAAAATCTTGTCTATCTTTGTTCTCGTATTATCGGATTAAGTTTAACACATACTTAAGTATATATTTTTTTCCTTAATGAAAAATTAATAATAAAAAATGTTGTTTTCTACATCATTTTGTTTTAGCCTTACCGTTTTTGTTTTGGTGTTAGCTTTAACGAACAACATAAATAAATGCTGTTCCGAAATAATACTATAAAAACGCTTACGAATACCTTATTCAGTACCGATATCATCATAAATTCTCTACCGAGTCAGACAATTTTCTAAAACACAATATCAAAAGCGATTTCATCTACTCCCTTTAAACACTAAACACTTTTTACTTCAAACCAAATAAAAATAAAGACTATGAACTTTTGTTTCACATATTTATTTAGTTATTTAATGGTACCTAGTGCTTACTGGTAAGTATCGTGTGCCTTTAGCCTGAACTGAAATACAGTTCGTTCTGAATTCGATCAGACATCCTATTTCATGTATCCACGATTGCATGGCACCTGTTTGTACACCACTGTATCGATTTTTATCGTTATCCTCGTCCCTTCATAGATTCCTGGGTATACGGGGTTAGAAGTTTTACAGTAAGATCAAAAAGCTATTTCTCCCGCTTTAAGATGTCAGCTCGAGTTATGGAAGGCTACGTGACCAGGGCTCTGGGATTCAGTCGGTTGTTTTGTTGCTTTTTTTATTGCTCTTCCTCATTTTTCAAATCTCATTTGTTGAGCACGATTGTATAGTTAGAAAGGTAATAAAAAATAACGTTTGCTGCGTCGCTTTTTCCTTATGGTTGTCGGATGTTTTTATTTGACGCTTAGGAGTGATGGCGAAATAATTTTGCGAAGCGCTCTTGTTTTTTATTGAGTTTTTTTTTTACATATAAACAAACTTAATTTTTTCAA
Source organism: Mecyna flavalis (assembly GCA_949319885.1). Classification (NCBI taxonomy): domain Eukaryota; kingdom Metazoa; phylum Arthropoda; class Insecta; order Lepidoptera; family Crambidae; genus Mecyna; species Mecyna flavalis. The sequence goes on along the minus strand of OX439427.1, from coordinate 9,218,628 downwards.
ATCTTGTTAAACAATTTCATTTGTTTAAATTAGTTTACTGTTATATATTGAAAGTCTCCTCCTGTACATTAAAATCCGGTCTACCTACATATCATTGTAACATTAAAATACCCGATTGATGTTACTAACGGTTTAAGGTCTGCTATTTCACTTGCCAAAACACTTCTTCTAGTACCTTGGGATCATGCTTCTGCATCGCTAGGTTAAGCTTTTATTACAAAAGTAGGAGGCTTTAAAAAACATATAAACAAGACAAACAAAGACAGAAAATCATGATCCTTCGTATTCTCTTTAAGAACAAGCAATCGAGCTCCCGACCTCATTTTGTTTTGTTTCACGTCACTCCAAGTCCCCGTTGCCGGTTTGTTAAAAAATATAAGTACTCCATATTCAGGCTGCAAGCTGTCGTCGAGATTCTTGGCTTCTCTCGATATCGATGTATACTGCTACATACATCGACAAAACAACATCAAAACAATGACATTTTAAAAGTTAACATCATCATAAATGTCCTGTCATGCTTTGAAAGAAGTCACCGCAATAATAATTTATGCGCCTTACAGGCTTTCAGTATTTACTGTCACACACCGCTTGGCTTATTTAAAAAAGTAAACACAAAAAATATTGTTGCCTCATTCTTCAATAGACTTATCCACTAAACTATTTGGTTTTTCTCGGCGTCACTCGGGAAGGCGTGTTGGCGGTATTTGTTGTTAGCGATAAGTGCCCCAGATTCCAGCTGCGAGCTGCTGTCGGGAGCTTGGCTTCCTGCGAAGCTGAGCACGCTGCCTCCTATATCGAGATAATTTAATCCGACGTGGTTTAATAGCTTGAACATTTTTATATAGACTGTGAAGCACAAATAAATAACTTAAAAGTTAATTAATAAACTAAAGATGTAAAATGTGAAAGGGGTAGAATTACAAATACTAAAATGAGATGTTTTATTTGTCTGTGTAAAAACGATTTATTTAACTGATCTCTGAAATACGCAATACATTTATATTTTTCGTTATGCAAGTTTCAATGTTAATAAGAAATGTTCTGAAAAATTACAATACAAAATGCAAGGTCTAGACTCTAGACTATTTCATCGCTACAAGTGATCTCTTCCAGACCAGACCTGCAGATAGCAGACAGTTGACATTAAAACTACAATCTTATCCACAATATCCATTAGATAATAATGCAATTTAAAATCCAATCTAGACATGAACAGCCTCCGATATCAAGGTCTGCGAATTCTCAAGCTCCGAAACATGGTAATAGCCGAACGGAATAGATAACAAAGCATACTTTCCCCATTGAGATAAGGCAGTGCAAATGCGCAGAGCGGGGCGGGCGGGGATTCTGCACGAGGGCTGGCACGGCCGCCAGTGCGCTCCAAGCGCTTACTGAGAGCGCCCCGCGTGACCGCGCGGGAAAACACGCCTCGCGTGTTTACATACTGGCAACTTTGTGTACGCGACACTTTGCTTGTGTACATTTTTATGTATGAAAATAAACGTGGGATTGTGACTTAAAGTGTGTTTTAAAGTTGTGTTCTTCTTTAATAGTTTTCACTCGTTACAAAGTGACATGTTTTTCATGTGAAAACAGTGTGATTAAAACGTTTACAGTGAAAAATTTTGATTAAAGTACAAGATACACGTGTGCAGATGTTCAAAAAAATGTATAAAGTAAAATGCTTTGTCAGATTCGTTGGAATACAGTCCAAAGGCGGGAATATTTATGTATGTCATATTTTCTTGCGGCCTTTTCCGCGTTTTCCTTTTTTACGGCTTGAATGTCTGTAGGGGGATCTTTGAGGGTTTGTAGACTTGTGTTTTACGATATTGGATGTTTTATACACTTTCTTACTTAAAATTGGATCCATTGTTGATAAGGCTGGACGGACAAGGATACAATCAAGGGTGCACGTGTTTACAACTTATGTATATATATATTTACACAAACATAAAAATAGTATTTATTAGTCTTTGAAAATTTGTATAAAAACACTTGTATTATTTTTCAGGAATAATTGATTTTTGCATCTTTTGAATTTGGATGTCATAAAATATTTTTTATGAAAAATCATACTTAAGTATCATATTTTTTTTATAATAAGAATGTTTTTGCCACCTCGATTTACTTACAATCCGATACACGATACTGTTTTCTTACATAACGCGCGTTATGACTACATTGGATTAGATAATAATATTTATTACGAGTACCGCTTGTAGTATTTTTTTTTTCAAAAAACATAACAGTTTTGTGCGTTTAAATAATTTTTAAATTAAAACTATGTAACACACATTTTTGGTTAGATTTTTGTCTTCGAGCCTCTGATTTCAAGTGTACTGGCTCCCACATTAATATTGCCGGAACACAGCCAGAGCTGTTATGGCGGCAGATTTCACCTGTGGGGGTGGTAGCTAGCCAGTCGGACTCTGAAAAAGCCCTACCACCAACCAGACCCAAGGCGAAAATCGAACCCACGACCTCCGTGTTTTTAAATCCGAACGGCTTAGCCACTGTTCCACGGAGGCGCTCAAAGGTACTTATTGATATCAACCTCATTTTATCATGGACGTTATTTCATATAGTTTTAGTATGAATCTGTATATTTCATAAACAAAAGCAGGTTGGGATGTAAATACGTACGGATTGATATCAGCCTTACTATGGACGGAAAAAAAATCCAGGTTGGTGGATTATGGATTAAGTATTAAAAGCAAGTCATATGCTATAAAGAGTGGCGTGATGGATGACTGTATTCTATTATGAGTCACAGCCCAGGTTCAGTTACAATGGCGGTCCGCCGCTCGTGTTGATTGATGCTACGTTTGCGGCGGATTGTTCAATGAAAGCTACGCATAAAGCCTTACGTCGCGTGTTTAGAGACAACATAAACATGATGTTGCTAAACTTTACTGTCTTTTGTTATAGTTTTATTTGTGTTTGTTGACTTTGTTGTTTTGTATGACACAATTTAGACTTGACATGGATGTATCTGATTAACCAACAAATAGTAATAGCTAATTTTGCCACTAAAATTATTTATTACTTACCTAAACAAATAACCCAGTATCACTTAATCAGACCATGGTACTTTTTGACACAGCACAATTATTAGATACTGATCAGTTGAAGTGAGTCAACTACTCTAAGAATTATGAATTGACCGATCTTGAGAAAACAATATGAGGAAGGTCATAAGAAAAAATTTATATATATAAAACTCAAAAGTGACTGACTGACTGACTGACATAGATATCTATCAACGCACAGCCTAAACCACTGGAAGGATCGGGCTGAAATTTGGCATGCAGGTTATGACGTAGGCATCCGCTAAGAAAGGATTTTGATAAATTCCCACGGGAACGGGAACCACGCGGGTGTAATAGCGGGCGGCCGCTAGTTTTTAAAATAAAATTCTAGAAAGGTTTTTTTTCAAAAATGATTTTACAAAAATTTAACTTATTGAGCTTTACTGTTAAGTATGAGTAGTTATCACATGAAGGTTTGATATTATCTTTTATGTAAAGATGTCAGAAGATAAAAGTGCCTAAATTGAGTGCCTACAGTAGCATAGCCATGCGGGAGGAGTGATATATGAATTTGAAATTTTGCAGCATTTGATATAACAAAAAACACGCCTCCCAATCTTAAAGCATTAATAAGCCAATAAGCTCCCTACCTGCTCGCATATCGCAAGAACCTACTTAGCGCTACACCTTTTTAATATGACGCATAAATTAGCCAGCTTTCAGAACGCATTGCGACGTTATTATATGTATGGAACTAGCATTAAAACAAAAGGTCATAATGTCACACTATCCCGCCAGACAAATTCATGATCGGTCGCTTGGGGCTTTACCAGAATGAAATTGCGTGATTCGATATTTGACTAGCTCGATGGTGGATTTAGTGACCCTTCTATGTTCAGATAGTAGTGTAGGTTGATACTAGTGTATGTTGTTAGACACAGTGAACGTTGTGTGATAAAAATCATCATTCACGTTTATTTAAAGTAAATTTGGTAGCCCGGCACTTGTCATAACAAATGGTTAAATTATTTACTTTGGAATAGGATAATGAATTATAGTATTACATTTAAAAGCCTATAAAATATCGGTTCAGTCATAAATTCATAATAATGAATAGTAAGTTCTCAGATTTAACTGTTCTGAATTCTAAAAGATATTTCGCAAGAATACCTAACTCATCGTTTTTATTTTTTACAATTTATCATATAAAAGATAACTTTCATATTATATCAACAATGTATGTGGAATATAGGTATCCTAAAGCAAATTATTACCTCTTTAAATATTGATGCAATACAAAATAAGGAAAGCCTTCAGAATTCGTCGCCATATCAAAAATGTATTCAAAGAAAATCCTGAAGGAATCGTTATACCCTTGAGAGGAAAAGTGAGATTGAGTTTTGTGTGGAAACTGCCGGAGTGAATGGTTTCTCTTTAAACAGTAGCATTGTACGGAGCGCACTCTACGCCTCTATACAATCTTGATTTCGTAAAATCGTAAAATTTACATTTACAGTCTTGTTTTTCAAAAGAACCTCTTCGAGAGCTTCGAACCAACACCTGAAAGACTCTGTAATAGGCAATTGAATACTGCGAGGCCTTAATGAATTTTAAACTTTAGTGAGTTAATAATATAATAATAATAATAATAAATTAATAACGTATTAGCCAGTGTAGGCAATTCACGAGTGTAGCCATTGGAACAACCTAAATAAAACCAACTAACCAAAATAATTCCTATCTTTTACATATTATATTCCTCAAAAAGCAAAAATAATTGAAATTATTAGATTTATTTAACCGTACGTTTCTATTGAATAAGTCAAAAAAATATTATTCATAGATGATAAAGGTCAATGAAATAATTAATGCTTTAAAAACATGGAAATATTTATTACCAGTTTAAATCTTCATAGTATTAACTATAAAAAATTAGTTTATTAGTGGTACAAATGTAGAGAATATAATTTTTTCTGTCATAAATACATATAAAAATCTTATCAATGACCTGCTTACCTTCTTCTGACAGCATAGGCTTCTGTATGACAGAGATAAGCCGTATATCAAGTCAATCTCATTACTTCCTATCGATCAGGTCCCCGCGCACGCCGTGCGTGTACACTACACATGTGTGTAACAATCGCCTTTTCCCGTCCTCGCAAAATATTGTCGCGAATTGTATTGTTATTCTTCGCACGCGGCTCGGTCACGTCTCCTCCCAATAATTCTGCTCTGACTCATCCCGGCCCGTAGCAATTTTCACTTGAGAATATCAAATAAGCTCTGTATGAAAATTTCATGCCGCTGTGTTCTTGGGTTGGTTAATTTTGTGTCTACGTTTTACGTGTTTGGGTATAGTCTTCTTATCTTTGTCTTTGTCATCTTTGTAATTGGGATATAAAAAAAGGGAATGTTTTACGATTGTTTTAGATGTTCGATACTGACATTCAGAATACTCTAGCTGTGGACCAATTGATCAGGTTCCATATAGATTTACGCTGTTTTTTTTTTTGGAGAACTTTTAAGCGCTGTAAAAGCAGTCTAGCGAGACCTGCGGCGTTGTGTGATAATCAGGTCTTAAGACGTTCTTCTCACTACCCACTAAACCCCCTTGGTCTCCCCTTCACACTCGGAGGAGTAATTGACCAACTAGTTTTTTTCGAAGGAGAATGAGTTCAAGCACCATAACCGCATAGACCTGCGGCCGTGCATGTGTGTGACTCGAAATTAAAGTGTCCCATTATCTACTAAACTCCCCCGGTCCAAATTGCGACGAGCTGGTTCCAGCCCCAGCTCAAGCAATTGACCATCAACCATACCCTATGTAAACTTTACTTGCCAAAACTTAAATCAGGGGCCACACGCTCGGTACACGTAAAAGAGAATGACAGCGTATAACTTTGTACAAGAGCCATGTTTGCAGTGTAATTAGAGGAGAATATTATTCACACGTAAGCTACAACTAACAAGTTACAAAGTACAGTCTGAACGCAGTCCTGACGTAATACAATGTTGGTTCAAGCTACGTTGCGTGTTGCGGAAACTCGTAAATACGAATGTCTTTTTTCGCGAACTATCTTCAAAGTGTACTGGAGGAAAGTGATTTTTCAAGTCAAGACTATATCTGTTTGATTTAGTGCTATTATTGTCAGTTTTTGTAAACGTAAATCGTAATATTAATACGAAATGGGAAGGACAAAGACGAAAATTGTTTGTATAATATAAAATATTTTTCGTGTTTTAGATAGAATTAAGTGAATAAAGGGCTCGGAGTCATATCATTTGTATCTTCCTTCCTGCGGGATATCAATGCAATATTTTGAAGCAACTTTTAAAAATATAAATGAATAAATATGTTCATAGAATAGAGATTTGCACCAAATAATGGACTGTGGTATAAAACTGAAAACATTATTCTTGTGTACGGGTGTGTATTGGGTTCTACATTGCATTTTTTTTTTTAAATATAGACTGTTAAATAGTTAAACCAACATATTTAAATATGGATCCTATATTGAGTTACGATTGTTTTGTAAAAATATGAAATGCATCTATTAAAAAAGATTCTTAAAAATAACTAATATCGTTACAAAAATGTTCACGTACCTATACATACCATGTTTTTTCCATGGTAAGCCTTTCCTATCGTATTCTTACGATAATGAAATCTTAGGTCACACGTAAAAATTATAGAAAAACATGTTTTATTTTATGAGTTCAAGTAACTTTCAGAATGGATTGTGAACACGCAAATATGGTTTGTTACACACAACGTTCTCATATCTCAACTTTTTAGACTTGTAGTTTTGTAATACTGTGGTATTACAAGTTTGAAAAGATACGGCATGGATATCACCATGCTAACGATGTTACTGTATTTTCAAATGTATTTTTTTTGCATAATTTATAACAGTGTGTTTTCAAAAATAATTTGTTGTCTTTAATCGAAGATGATGTGATTTATTTTCAATCAGCTTCCGCCCGCGACTTTGCGCGTATTTCTTCCCTTTATCCCATTAATTTTTTTTTTTTTTTTTTTTTAATTAATTAATTTATCCCATGAGAGCTGAGCCATAGATTACTAAATAGTTACGCTGAGCACTGTACCTGGATAAAATTAATTACCTATGCCCTTTTCCTAAGGTTTAGTCCTTGTCTATTCCTTCGTCAAATTCGTTGCAGTTACTTCTCCGTTACTTTTATTATTAGTAGACATATGAGGATTGGCGCTAGTATGAGGTAAAATTACTCATAGTTATCTTACTTGTGATAAATTTCAATGAGAATGATAAAAAAGAGGAATTCATGTAGAGCCCGGAAAGATTAAGAATTCTTCAGTCTGACTGACCCAGAAAAAATAAGGGGCCATAATTCCTAGTAAAGTATCTCCAATGAAATAGGTCTTAGTAACCTCTTACCATGTAGAGGCGTATCTGTGTGCCAATTTAAGTTGCATGAGAAGTCGGAGAGTAAAACACCCGGTTAGTTACAACGTACTGGTCACTCTTGTTTTTCAAGAATTGATTCAGTCGGCTTTTGAATATAGCCCACTCACTTGTTTTATAATCGAAAACAGGCAGAATTCCTAAGAACGACATTTTATTTTACTTTTGAAAAAAATAATATTTGGTTACATATTGTAAAGCTTGTGTAACGTATAATTAATGTACTGTCCAATTATGAACAACAGAGAAAAAAACACGGTTTATCATCTAATATGACGTATCAAAACAAATCTTCGGCCGGGGGCGGCGTCGCAAAAACAAAAGAGTGTCGCGTTACCCCGCCGCGGGCAGCGGGCCTACATTTGTTTTTGATTAAACAAATTGCCCGCTCAGTTTATTGCTCCCCAGCGAACTAGCTCAGCTGCGACTTTTGCCGCCATGATGGAAGTGCACATTTGACGAAAGTGCCACTTGGAAAAGTATTTGCAAGTTTAATTTACTTTTTGTTTTCTGGGGTATGTTTGAGTCTAGTCGAGTTTTCTCAATAGCGGAAACTTTGGCCTTCATTTTTAATTATTTTTATTTGAACTCATGATTTAAACAGTTTTCAAGTGTAGTGTAAAGTAGCAGTTTTTCGTAATATAGGAATTAATAGTTTAATTTATATTTTGTATAATGCAATTCTGATATAAGTAAGGTCAACAGCACATCACGGTAAACACTTGCAGTTCGATAAAAGCAAATATGCCCCCGACAAGAGTGGTACAAAGTCCAAAGTGTATAGTCTGACGTGCCTTTGACTGTACTTGAATATTTTGACAACAATCTTACTCCGTTACCTTATCTTTATGAATACCGAAGTTTTCAGGTTTCAGGTTTAAATCAGGTTCTAACTTTTTGGTGAATATATGTCTAATATTAAACTGTTTCGAGAGCTGTGTATAACTAGTACTGCTCGTACGTTTATCCCATAAGTAATAAGATACCTTAAACCTAACAACATGAGTAACCCTTCCACAAACCAAAGGAAGTAACAAATGCAAGACCCGTCTCAACCTCCAAGCGGCGATCCGTTTGGGTAAGCACGTCAGGTGCATTGGCAATTTCACCCGGTCTGCAGACCATGGGGGGAGGGGTCAGACAGACCGGCCTGTTTGAGAAACGGTTAAACCGAACCTTTTTATAGCCCCCTAGAAACCCCCAAATCTGTCCGACTGAGCACGTTTCACGTTTATTGGGATTTTTATTGATATTTTCCTTGTGAATTATGTTTTGGTGCATTAGGGTGTTGTTTATGCTTAATGATATTAGGGTTTTCCTTAATTTTTTTGCATTGGTATTACGCATAATTTCGTTATGAAACTCCCACCCACGATTATTGATCTCTATATCAATATTATGCTTTTGAAAATTACAGAAATCAGCAAATCCACAGTTTGCAGATTACTTACCTTAAGATCACAACTATACTCTCAAAATTCTCTAAAGGTGGCACCAATTAGTTTTTATCTTTTGTCCCTTATAACGTCTTTAAATGGTAACCCATTTATTGTCCATTGTTTCTCTAAACAACGTATTTTTTGATATTCACCATTGCTGTAAAACAATCTAAATGTTACCGCTTCGGTTACAAAAACTTAAAGTAATATGGCTAGTATTTATGCGTGTAATAAAAAACAACGTCCCAGACAACGGATTCACATTACATACAAACTTTTTTTTAGATCAATACATACATTATACATAGCACACATTGACACAAATACACATGGTCATGCGCGTACCTGGCGGGATCAACAAAACCGTGACCTCTGAAGTAACAGACTTTACAACTTTTACACCAAATCGGTCGTCGAAATAAATATGAATCTGAAGTAATACCGCACACAAATTGTGTAAAGTCGTGTCAAGTCGTGGCGTGAGTAAACAGCATTAGACGAGTGGAGAACCCTTTGGTGTTATTTATTGAGGAGCGCAGCCGGTCGCAAAGGCTTGTTACCTCACCGACCTCGAGATCTGACCGCCTTTGTAAGGGTTAACTTTAGAAGATGTTTACTTTTTATAACACTAATTGAATTATGACTTAATTGATATAATGTTTTAAGAAGCAGGCTTCATATATAGGCAGGATAGCAGGCTATTATCCGTTGTCTGACATCCATAGTACATACAATAATGTTTAGTTTGGGGTTAGATGGCATTATGTAAGATAGGTAATTTATTTTATTTAATATAATATTTAATAAAATTCTTAAAAGCGCTTTTTAATACTTAATTGAAATATATACATACAAAAACGTTCTTTTTACGTACACAAAGAAAACCATGTCATAATATTTTTAATGAAGCGAAACCATGTAGCAGAGTGAATATATTAAACAAAAAGGTTGGCTAAAAAAAGGTTGGGTAATTAACTCTTATTTCAAGATTTTAGTAAGTTGTACGCAGTAGGGAACATTATAATTATTGGCTTGTTACTTTAGTAAGATTAGTTCAAGTACTCTGTTACTTCTTTTAGATGTTTGTGTCAGATTAGTTATTTTTATCTTGGTACAATTAATGGTTGCCTTAAAAGAAAATATTTTCATACAACTATATTACACAAATTTAAAAAAGTGGCGTGTTGTCTAGATCAGATTAGATAGTTTTGAATTAAACAACTATTAAATTAATTAAATAACATTCGAAAGGTGAGACCCTTTACTGCGCAAGACGAAAGTCAAAACTTCTAAGTCGTAACGTCGATGAGAAGTAATGTAGCATTAGCCAGAAATACCTACCTAAATAGTTTCAAATTACAGGTACATTCAATAAATAAATAAATCCTTGGACATTATTTCCACAGCGCCATCTAGCCCCAAACTAAGCATGAGCTTGCGCTATGGGTGCTAGACAACGGATAAACATTACTTATATACTTTTTTTTTGTAAACACATACATATTATACATAGAAACACCCAGACTGATACAAACAGACATGTTCATGCAAACAAATGTTTATACCATGCGGGGATCGAACCCGTGATCTTTAGTGTAAAAGCCGACTTCTCGACCACTACACAAAATGGCTCGTCAAGTGAACGTGTCTTTATTTTGACTTCTTTCAATAAGTTTGAAATTTGAATAAAACCACATATTTTTTGTGTTCAATGATCCGTTACCATTAACGATGACTTACAAAACTCGAGTTATGTCATCAAAAACCTAAAAGTCACCGAATATTGGAACTTTGAAGTAGATTATGAATATTTAAACATCCGGGGCGGCGGGTGTACCTGGCTTGAATTCCAATGACAAATGAATCTTCGGAGCAATAAAATGCTCCACGGTAATAACGTGCTCCAAAATAATAATGAACTCCGCAATACATATAAATTATGAGACGATGCGGAGCTCCGGCGTACAAATTATTAGGGCATTAAAAGTTCCTGCCTAAATTCTAAGTTATATTTAGGATTGAGCTCAAAGCTATGAAACGGCTTAGGTTGAGATAAGAAAGTTATGTTCCAATTGTAGAACTTTTACGTTACTATATTATAAGTAGGCTTGTAATAAGTGACATAAAGTACAACTGGAAGGACTAATGAGTCGCAAGTTCTTAATCCTTCCATTTAATCGTACATTTTAATGAAAAGTAAGATAAGAAAAGTCTTCAGAAAACCTATTTATCTTAGTTTTAAGGATGGTTACATCTTTCATAAACTAACCGCCTGTTTTTAAAATTAAGCTTCGAATCTCTCTATCTAATTTAAGAAGATTGCGTTTCTATAGTAACATACGATGCTTTATTAAAACAACAAAAATAAGCGAAAATCTAGCAGTAACAGGCGATGTAAACAAACCATTATTTTTCTGACAAATTACTATAGAATAAATCGATATTAACGATGAAGCATTTCAGGTTTATCGTGTGCCTGCCCATAATCGTCGTGAATTAGGGAGCTGCGACACTACCGTTAAAAATTAACCGGCGCTTCTTGATGGGAAATCGATAGCGGTTTGTGTTTACGCGAGCTGTCTCCAGCACGATCGGTGAATATTTGATGTCGTGCTGTTGGGAGACTTGAGATCAGTGAGACCACTACTCGTGTGTACAGCTGGTGGTATCCTTTTTTGAGTAAAAAGTATAAAATAAAGTTGATCTGTTGTCTGGCACTCATAGTGCATGCTATTCTTAATTTAGGAGATAGATAGAGCTGTGTTAATAATGTTCAAGTAATTTAGTTTATGTAAAATTTTAAGAATGTAGGAAGGTAAATGTGGTGTAATGGTAATAAAGTTGATGGCATAGTGTCTCATACCAAATAAGAACAATTAATTGTTATGATCGCAAGGCATGTCATGTACATATTCAATACAACTCTTTTTGTATAAATGTTGAGAAGTCATGCTAATTCGTCGTTCCAATTTTATGGTGGCGTTTAACTTGACACTTACTTACTCTACAGTTCTATTAGCCCCTATTACTAAAGTACGTAGGTATGGCAAATATTAAATCTCTTGTCGTCCTTTATTTTGCCGAAACGATAATCAAACAAAAAAAGTAATTAATGAAATGACATTTAAAACAATATTAATCAATGGTTGACTGGTAGAGAATGCCTTATGGCGTTAAGTCCGCCAATTTGTACCTTTGTTGTGCAATAAAGTTTAAATAAATAAATAATCCCAAAAAATATTTTTAAATAAATATTAACTAAGTGCTTACTAAACACATGTGAAACTGCTACATAATACAAATACCATAGTGTAATGTGTACAAAATGGGCCACTATACCCTTTGCAGTAGTTTGACGCTTCAGTAATAGTAATTAAAAGTCACTTAGCAGAAGTTTACGCGTAACACCCACTACGAGACGTCGTTAAAAGGACAATACCTCCCTAATGCGATACGCCTTCATTAGATATCTTACCCACGTAAATTACGCACTCAAAATATATTGGATGTTCCTGAAAAGGGGGAGTTAGCCCACTAATAAACTTTAAGGAAGTCAAAGAATGGGGTTTTCAATCCCCAAATATAAAATGAATAGTTAAGTCATGACATGTGAAGTTATGTTGTTTAATGGTTGTATATATTTTCTAAAAGATAAAAAAACTTTGTGGCTACAACAAAGATGGGTCATCGTGTGTTAAATTCGGTACCGATTTTTCACTGTAACTGGGTTAAGACTTGATTCCAGACGCTACCTTAGGATGGCATTTAAGACACAGTTTTGGAAGAATTAACAAAAAAAAATATCTAAAGATTAGGTCTTTATTCTTCTTTTTAACCGACTTCAAAAAAGGAGGAGGTTCTATGTTCGACTGTATGTATTTTTTTTTTTTTTTTTTTATGTATGTCCGTCGATTTCTCCGTCAATTGTGGACCGATTTAAATAATTCTTTTTTTATTTGAAAGTGCATAGTTCCGAGGTGGTCCCATTGTCACCATGTCAGGATCTGATGATGGGATCCCGGGAAAATCAAGGGCAAACCTCAAATTTTATAGGCGCACACTACGCGTTACTTGTTTTTTCTGAAGCCATTTAAGTTTTTGCGTCCTATAGACATCACTTTATGTTGATGAGCTGATGATGGAAGGTACAACTCCTTAACGGTTAGGAGTTAGGGGATAATTCTTTCAGTATTGTAAGAATATGTGGACCGTTATTTGTATTTCATGTACTTTTGCAGCTAAGCTGATGATGGAAGGTACAACTCCTTAACGGTTAGGAGTTAGGGGATAATTCAGTGTTGTAGGAATATGTGGACCGTTAGTTGTATTTCATGTACTTTTGCAGCTAAGCTGATGATGGAAGGTACAACTATGATGATGGAAGCTAAAGGGTACGACTTCTTAATTCTTATGTCCCTCTTGCGGGCTGCATCTTTAGTTGGTCTACTGAATGGTGCTGAACACTTAATGAATACCTAATATTGTCAAATAATACAATTCTACTATTTTACTCGTATTTTCGTTATCAATATTATGAGAGAGTTTTACTCACTCCTACGTATTATTCACACTAAAAATAGAAAAATAAACAAACTTTTTAAAAAAAAAATTAAACCGACTTCAAAAAAAAACAAAAAAATAACTACCTAAAAACACTGAAAAGCAAAAAATAATTTTAATAAGACATTCATCAAATGCGCTTATTGTCTAAGCCTATTAATAACATTAAATTGTATTTACGTGCTAGGTAGGTACCTACTAATCTGTTTGAAGTCGGTGCCAAGCCAAAGGTAATGAAAAATGATACATACCTAATAATTTATGTATTATACAGGGTTACAAATAATCCGCGGACGTAGGTACGTAGTCTGGGTACCTACTATTTGGCTTGGCACCGACTTCAAACAGATTAGTAGGTACCTACCTAGCACGTAAATACAATTTAATGTTATTAATAGGCTTAGACAATAAGCGCATTTGATGAATGTCTTATTAAAATTATTTTTTGCTTTTCAGTGTTTTTAGGTAGTTATTTTTTTGTTTTTTTTTGAAGTCGGTTTATACCCTAATAACTTGCACCTTGATTACATCCTTTCAAAGTCGGAGAGACTTGCCAGTTATATAGTTTCAAGTGCCAATTACAATTTGTAATGCAAACAAACAGCAAATATCAATTTGAGATAATTAATGGAGCGTTTAGATCTGTGGTTTGACTCTCACCAGTTTATGCAGACATAATTAATTTACCCACGTATAAACACGTTCACTGCATTTCAAGTTTTGAACTGAAGCGACCTTGCAAAGTGAAATATACCCGTATCCCTTGAGAACCAATGCACCAATATTTTATCAAGTCGCTGCTACAGGACAAGGTATACACAGTGTAACTTTTAACTTGTGAACTTTGTGATTTACTCAAGGGAACGTTAAAGTTCAGATTATATTTTATCGTCCACTAAAACTCTAATGAAGCATAAAGTAATATAATGAAATATATAACACATAACTGTGGAATGCATATAATTTAAACGATAAGTGAAAATACAGTTTTTTTTTATCGAAATAGGTGTAAATGTACCGAAAGCTATAGACAAATAAAAGGAACGTAAACATTGACCCTAAAAAATAAGTTGGCATAATTATCGCAGCAACGCGCCATGACGTTCTAAATCTTTAGTTCCGCACTCTAAAACTTGGCATTCTGATCAAAATCAGATGATGATTCAGATGGGGTCAAAGGCCTTTATGGGTGGCTAAGTATTGTATGTAACATTAATGTAAGGAGCCTCTCCCATTAAAGAGTCATACCTACTAGTATATAGGCACAAATTTATAATATTGCTAGCACATAATATGCCTAAGTCGACATTGACATTATAGAAATCTTTTTATCTTCTCTGCCTGACGGGTACATTAAGAAAAACCACCCAATTTGGGTATTTTATTAGGCATTTCATTACAAGGGGATAGAACCGTGAAGTTTGGGAGCCTCTGCCTCTAACTACGGAAGTTGGGTTAGCGAAACGGGGTTAAAATCAAGGACGGACGTAAATTATCGCACGCGGCGCCATGTTGTCTCAACGATCGTAAATATATCCTGTTTTAATTATCCGTGCATATAATTGGTTCTACGCACGCACGAGTTCAGAAGCGACCCGTTTCACAAGTGACTTGTCATAGTAAAAAGAGAACACAGAACGTTACGTACTGAACGTGGCTTGTACAATGTACATATTATGTGTGCGCTATTAGCACCTTTGGGTCGCCGCACACACACTGTTGTGAATAAATTAAAGACGGCTTTTATTATTTTGGATGTTTTATTCTAACGCAGCGTACTCAGTACAGACACTCTCCATTAAACTAAGGTGGCGGAAGGAAGGAACGAATGCATGATTTTTTCTAACAATACAGTATTACTAACTTTTAGATTAAAATTTATACCAACCTAACGTAAATGTACTTACATTGCCATATCAATTAACACACACTCAAACAATATCTCTTTGTACAAGATTCTACGGTGCACACATAAATGCATGGGTGTAGTGTATAAAGATTAATGTGCTTGTTCTCTCTCTACGAGTACTATGGACTTGTTATTATAATGCTCTTGTATATTTGGCCGGGAAGTTATCGTTTAATTAGGGAAGTCGGTGAAAAACGGCGAAGAAAATGTAGGTGAATTTTTGAACGTCTTGGGGAATTCCTTTAGTACTGTTGAATTGCCTGGGTTTTTCCAAGTTATGTTAAAATTGAGCTATATCGCATTTCAATGTCACGAAAATAATTTCGAAGGAATTTGGTGGTATGGATAAAATTCATATTGAAGATGCTATCAAAGTTATGAATTCCACTGATTCATGTTCTTTATGCTTTTCTACTGCGTCTACCAAATAACTTTTATTTTCTCGCATATAATATGCGAAAACTACTTCTTTTGGTTTTTAATGTACCAATATAATATTATAAAGAGGAAAGACATGATTGTTTGTTTGTATTGAATAGGCTCCGAAACTACTAAATCGATTTAAATAATTCTTTCACTGTTGGAAAACTACACTAAGTCTATCCCCGAGTGGCATAGGGTTTTTGAAATGTGGGGAGAAGAGGGGATTATTTAAAAAAAGAAATTACGCGCGGGTAAAACTGCGGCCGGAAGCCTATAATCAGTTATTAACATTTCAATCATTAGCACGTAACGATCCCATCACACAATCTCGTTATTAACTGTATCTAGATTCATAACTCAGTAAAATAACTAACTAATCACTCACGTAATCCAACACGTAACTACAATTTGTGAACTTACTCGTAATTTACACGACTTCGCGAGGAAAAGTAAACTAATCTTTAAAGCATTCCCAACACAGTTTTAACTGTTAATTGCGGGGAATTGAAATTCATAAGCTGGAAATACTCGTTGGCTTTCAACAATTCCTTTGAAATGAATTCTATAGTGTTGCCCGTGTTGCCGATCAATAGTGGACTATCGATAATAAGTCGATAGTCTATCGATAGGCGATAAATAGTAAGACTTTTCGTGCTTTTGAAGCTATCGATGGCTTGGAACGTGTCAATACTTTTGAAACAGTGCAATATTATAAATACTATCGATTTTACTGATGATGAAAGAAATATACGGACAGTATAAAGATAGTTGGTTAATATGCAAACTGGGAGACTGTTGATAAAATCTAAAACAATCAGTAGTATTTATTGAAACAACCGATTTTTGTTGCTAGCACCACGGTATTGATATTATCGATTTTTTGGTACCTTGTTATTTACTAACAACAATATGTCAATAGATCGATCTATTTTTCAAATGAAAAAATTGATTGAAATACTATCGATAGTTCAGCAACACTAATTAATGTTCCGTTTTCCCCGATCGACCTATCGTCCGTGCACTTTTCCAGTTCTGTGAATTATTTGCAACTTGTGAGGCGTTTAATTGCTCCATTTACCTATTGCGAACTTGAAAAAGCCCTTCAGTCTAGACTGATGTTATTGTCGGGTTTATCTATTTCATATATTTAATAAGAGTTGTTGTGGTGTATTTAAAGGGGAATGTTATTTGGTCATACTCTGTTGCAATTAATTTTAAACTTTTTAGGAATTTCAATCAGGTGTATACAAGAGCTAATTGATTCTAGTTTGTAAAGTATGCGCTGGTATTTCATAACATTTTTTACGTACTTGTTTTACTGGAATTCAGATTTCACTGTTTTTTTGTGAAATAGTAAACTAGTGTAATTTATTAGTAGTCCAAACGTTAATTTGCAGTATAATTTATTAAACACTGGTTTATTTTAAAAGAATGAGATTGCTGTTACAGAACTGTCAATTTATTTTTGTTTTATTGTCAAATTAAAGTTTTTACTAGCATAATAGTAGCACCTAATAGTACATAAGTCACATCTTTCGCTTACTAAATCCGACCAGTCCTTTACCCGCACATGTCAACCCATGTCACAAGGACTTCCTTAAACCGACCTCATTAAATCTTAACACGTCACATGTCAGAGATCGTTCATAACAAGGCGGGTTACCACCAGCCATGGTTAAGTCCACCTAAGCCAAAGGTCACGGGCGCTAAGCCGACCTGTAACTCAACAGGTATTAACCCAGACTGACCGGTGGCGGGTCATAAATTACCCGGATCGACCCGCCGCGATTTACGCCACTATTAATGACCAGAGGCGTCTACAATAACTGCTTATTTATGAACTGGCCAGATAATTGCTGATTGCAGTTTATGGAGCCATAAACAGTATAGGTCCGGGCTAATATTTGTGGTAGGGGATTGTGGTCGGGTGTGAAATATGCTAATGTTATGGAAACGTTTTGTGTATCAAATATAAATGAATGATGAGGGAAGGTAAAATAATTTTGTATTAAGTAGTAATTTCATTTTATATTATACCTTGATTCATGTAAAGCATCTAATACATTATAACTTTTATGTATTTACGTATTTGATTAGTATTCCCCTCGAGATTAAAATCTGTGTTTTAATAAATCTTTAAACCATAATTTATTACACTCGATTTCATGTTTTGTTCAACCATCAACATAATTTTTAACTTGTTTATTTATCAGTAAATTCTCTCGTACAGCTATGTGTTTTCTTAACACTATCTTCTTAGATTCCAAAAACTTGCAAACTGAGTAAGGATTTCACAAATAGGACACAAAACATTTGACAATCCGATCGTACTTAAAACTTATATTTACTAGTTGCAGTCACAATAAAAATTCAATGCAAATGGTTGATTTGCATTGCAAACGCTCGCGCTAGTAAAAAACCACGTGCACGTACAAAACAATTCATTGATCGCTGTCCGTAAAACATCGCAAAATTTATCACTGGTATCACTGTCAAGCACAACTCGTTATCTAAAATTCTTTCGGCGTAGAATGTCTACGTACAGCGATATTCAAGTCCGGCCCTCGGTCGCATTGCGTCGCTGCAACGTGTCAGAGGCGCTATTTATCTTGCGGACGGGGCGATTGATGGCCCGCCAGGGGAATTTGCATATGCTTGCTCGATGAACCGGCAATGAGAAGCGGGTTATGTTCATCTTTTCCTTTTCACACCACACTGGGTGGGAGGTAGATATTTGATAACCATGTGGGTGAAGTTTGTGGTAGAGCCTGTGTATACTTGGCAAGAGTTCAGTTAAAGTTGGGTTTTTTAATGTGTATGCAGCTATTTGTGTTTACCTACTTGCAAAGCTATACGTAAAATAGAACGTTTATAACACATCGAACAAAAAAAATAAGCTAATCAGAATTTCAATACGAGGCAATAAATGATGCCAGGTTAATTTTTTTTAACAAACAAACGAATGAACAGAAACAATAGCTTTATAGAACCTTTTTTGGTAGAATTATTGAAATTGTCTGCACTGTTCAATGGTCAGTCTGTATTAATCATGGAATTAATATTATCTGTATTAATCATGTTATAAAAGCAAGCTTGTAAAGTAAGTACTTTATTTAAAAAAGACGTGACGATTCCGCAGTATGGTGATTTTAATAATTAACCCTAATTTTCTTTTATCGAATTTAAATGTACAAGTGCCTTCATAATAATTATTCTATCCACGACCGCGAAATTTTTTCTGTCCACCATTTTCCTAAAAGCCACTCAGCGAAACTTCCGATTTTTAAATCTAATTTCGCACAATTTTGTATGCAACATAATTATTTTGTTTTATTATTTTATTTTGTAAAAAAAAAACAAATTTATAAAAAAAGAAAGAAACAATTACTCCTGAGTTTCTTGCTGGTATCTTCTCAGTAGTAATAAAAACAAAATTTTGAACCAGCTCACGAATCATATTCATGATTATTATTATACCTACCTATTATTTGTGACATTTTTTCTTGACATATTATTTAATTTTATTTTATTTTTGTGACATGTAAAATTTGACGTTCATATGTGCTATATAAGAGCCAAAATTGAATAAATGAATTTGATTCTTGATTCTTGATTCTTGATTCTCTTCACCGCTGACTTTTGTCTCGACTCGCCACTCTGATTACAGTTAATCTTGTAATTGGACCCTGCCACTCCCTCCTGCAATATTTTCATTATTTTCCTTTAAACGTCTCCCCCTCTTAATATAGCTTAATTTAATCAAAATTTGCTTACTTTGCACGTTGCATCTACCGCAATTTTCCACACAAGAATTTATAATTATACGGCAGTTGGTAACGGTGTAAATAAACGGAGATTGATGGTTTAATTAAATTTAAAACTCATCCGTCTGTTGTAATAAACGGTAAAATAAATTACGTGAAGTGTTTAATATACGTACACACGTCCATATTTTATTCACGTGATTACAAACTAGCAACTCATCGTGGCTCGTTGTTCTCAAGGGTGCAATTTTGTAATGAATAATAAAATAAAATGAGAAGTCGATATTTTTAGTTTACACGTTTGCAGAAAATCATTTTCTAATAAACTTTCCGTTATACTATGGACACATAAAATGGAAATCAGCTGTTTTATTATTGTATTACAAAGAAAATCTATGTATTTCATTACTACTTTAGTTTGGCGACCACTCTAATTTCATTATTTCACCAAAGGTGGCGAGTTTAATCCCAGCACGGTATAAAATGTGTGTGCTTAAACATGTTGTACCTATATGTACCTACTTAAGTAATGTTTTTTCGTTGTCTGACACCGCTTTATCCAGGCATGCTTAGTTTGGGTCTAGACAGCACTGTAAATAGTGACCAAGGATATTTATATTTATAAAATAAATACTTTTTCTTCTGCAACTGAGTTTGAAAACTGCGTTATATGGAGAGTTTTTCAAGTTACCTACAATTATAATGTTGACAATTTGATTCACTTCAGAGGCCGTTGACCTTTCACATCGCCGCTGTACTTTGTATGTTTGAACCTTACTTAGTCCTTGGACTTAAACCGTTCTACGAATTTTAAACAACATAACATACACACGTCAAAACGCAGATTAAATCACTCGGCACACCTTAGTTAAATTGTAGCTAACATTTTTATAAACAGCTCATCAGCATGTAAAGCCATGTTCAATTCGAAAGGCGCCCCCCGTGATCCCAGTACTCGGACCTCTTTCTATTTATATGCAGATTCCCCGAGACCATAAGTTATCCGCTTATGCACCGGATCATACCGTAATGACGGCTAAACCCCTCGCAGTGACGCTGTGTGTACTCGCGTGTAGCTTTAATTTTTGGTGACTTTAAAAGTGACATTTTGTTTTTTTTTTCTTATCACAAATATTATGATGCATGGTCGTGTCTGGTAAATAGATCCATTAATCTCACAATTTCTACTGTGAGTGTAGGTCGTCATTGGTTGCTGTTCAAACATGACTTACATCAGCTTTCTGTTACAATTTTTTTATTTACTATCCCATAAAAATTGTTCATTAAGTAGAAATGAAAACATAGTAGAACTACTGAAAACCAATTAAATAGTTATCTTATCCCTTGCTCTATAACTATGATTTAATCTTTATGGAACTTTGATGAAATATTCAAGCATATGCCAGTTGAATTTAAAAAAAATACAAAAAAAGATGATAATGCAATGGAAGTTTGCTACAGCTAAAATAGTTATTTATGTGACTGCTGCATAATGAGGGTCATTAAAATACGAATGTGGTTTTATGAAACGAACGAAGTGAGTTTCATCAAAGAATCACATGAGTATTTTAATGACTAATTATGTACAGTCACATACATAACTTTATCTTCATTCATACGATAATATGTCTATTTTATAGTCAGGATTGATGAGCAAACGCCCTAGTTACCAACTTAATCTGTATGTAAAAGTTAGTACTAACATAATGACTGACGTTTGTAGTTTTTAAAATCCATAAACAATCTAGACTCGAGTTGATTTCGATTCTCAAATCGATTGTTATAATTTCAGCATCGAATTAAATGTATAGGAATGGAACATAAAATTACTAATCGACTAATTCGATAATCGAAAAACCTATTAATTGTAGGGCGTTTGCTCATCGCTCCTGAATATAAAATAGACATATTATGGTATGGATGTAGATAAACACTTTTATATTGCACACTATTATAAGATATTAATTAATCTGTTATGTGTATCTGTTTTGATAAAAGTTGTGTATTTTATTTACAGTTACTGTATGACTTTTACAATATGCACACTGTATCCATTGCATCCACGTTTTTAAACGAAACAGTCCTTCATTGGGGTGATTTATATATAGGAAGTTAGGACTGTGTCGCACGCAGCAACACACCGCGGATCAGTGGCACGGAATTAATTAATGCGCCGCGACATCTTGTTTCGTTATTAAAATATGGATCGGATTAATCCTATTAGTGTCGTGGCTGCGTCGGGAATATTCAATGACTCCATGTTCATAGTCGTTCGTAAATTACATCGAAAAATGTAAGGTTGAATAAACGTTCACTTTTAGTTGAAAGAAGATAGATCGTATTTTTTATTAAAAAATATTTTTTGCCAAAAAAAAAGTTAACCTACGGGCATTGCTAATAGTCTGGAAAGTATACAAAATATTTGTACACATAATTGAGACTTTTAATTATGGTCTCCAAGTATCAGAAACGTATCAAAAAACATAGTTAAATTAAACTAAAAGACTGTTCTACTAAAATTTAAGCTTAGGTACAAATATAGTTCATAGATACAACCCAAAACCTACAAAATATATTCGTTCAGCTCTCAAAACAAAATACTAATAATATTACCTACTTTTATCTGTGTGACGGAAAAGTTTTTCTTTTTGCCAAGACACCCTAAGTAAAAAATATGGTTCGCGAAGTAAACGTGAAACAAAGCAAAACATATTAGGCCGTACATATAAGGAAAATTCGCTTTTATGACCAATGCGAGACTGTACCGTCGGAAAATTAAACGTTAGAAATCACAGTGCGTTTAAAAATCTCTACCTACTGAATCAATCTAGACTTCTACAAGTTGTGATATTAGTTTTTGAAAAAACTGTAATATGTAGTGTTTTAAAAACTGATATCACACCGTCTTTAATGTAAAAGACGAGGTGGCTATTTTTTTTATATTACATCAGTTGGCAGACAGACACGCAACCCACCTGATGGTAAGCCGTCACTGCGGTGGAAGCTTCGCTAACTTATCAAGTTCGTAGTTAAAGAAAATGTATAAATGAACCAACATTCGCCTTCTAAACCTAAAATATTAAATTTTATTGTAATTTAATTTCGTTTGTGATTAATTTGATAAAAAACAGATATTACGATTTGTTAAATAAATTATTGAAATATTTTCTGCTGACAGTACCATGTTGATCCCTCTGTAATGGAACGTATGCACGACGCGTCGGGGAGAGAAAAAATAATTACGGGGCGGTTTAGTACAAATCGGATTGTGCCGCCTCCGCGCCCTAGCGTTCGCCTTGACTTTATGGAGCCTGTTGGATCTGGCGGGAAAGTTTTAAACTGTATACTGATGGTTTGTAGATATCTTCGAATTTCTAGAACTAAAATGATGCGGTGAAGTTGTAGGAGAGACCATAGTGATGCATTGGCGTCTCGCTTGCGTCTGGTTTTGGCTTTATGGGGCAAAGTTTGTTTGAAAATCCCTATAATAACGGTTCAATTAGTAAGTTTGTAAGAGGTAACTGACTTGTTAGGGTACAGTTTTTTTAGAATCCGCACTATATAAAAAAATCTCCCTGGACGTTATTCACATAGAACCTTCAGGTCTTAAACTGCATCTTGAATTATTGGGAACAAGCAACGGATTTATACATTACTAATGTACTATTTTGTGAACATTTACATATTATAGAAACACCTAAACTGATACAGATAATAACTGCTAGTATTTTACAGTTAAACGCAAACGGCACTCTCACAAACCAGACGAAACACAATAGTAGTCACTATTATTTGACGCTGGTGTTATGTGAGAGGGTATACTTCCCCGGACGAGCCGGCCCATTCGTACTGTAAAACAGCATAGCTCTATCACTACTAACAATAGTTTAAGTCGGTATTTTTTGTTTTCTTACTTGATTGAGATGATTATGTTTTGAGAACATGGGTAAACCTATAATTACACGCACTGCCCATAATTATGCTATTTTCACATCGACAAGTATTCAATAAGAACATCAATGAGCAAGACGTCATAGAAATACGTTAGGGATGACATAAAAATCTAAACTTGCCTGTAAAGGCTTTCGAATAAAATAATATTAAGTTACACGTACATAAAAGATAATATTAAGTTACACGTACTTATATTACGTGGTTATAATAATAGACTTGCATGTAAAATAAGTGCTTAAATAATTATTTGTGTAAATATCTATATAAGCAATTACAATATAGCACAAAAAAAGGAAACTTTCGTAAATAAAGACTCTGATCACGTCAGAGGGCCTTACTATATAAGAAGAAAAAAAAAAAAAAAAAAAAAAATAATCATTAATATTAGTTCACCTAGTAAAACCAAAATAAGGAGCTCCTCCTTTTTAGAAGTCGGTTTAAAACATTTCACTTGACAAAGTGCACACAACACTTAAAATGTTCCGCGCCAAAACCCTCGCGCTAACAGTATTACGTTGTAATGCAAGGGAGTGCAACATGCACCGTCGATAGTTCCGCATACCCTCACTAGGGGAGCTTCCCATTAAATATTTAGATTAGATTTTTCCTGATCCATTTATCATGGTTAATTGTGTAGGGGCCGTGATGAAAGTGGTCACCTTGAAGATCAGATAATCCTTTGATATGGTAATGGAATAAGGAGGTTGTATTTCTGCGAATGGCATCCCTTGGGTCGGAACGGGAATGGTACGGTGTTTCGACACTTTATTTTTATCTGTGTAGTTTGTTTCGTAGACGTATTGATTTTGAGAATACGTTTAGGTTTCGTAACCCTTTTATTAAGTATATCGATAGTTCTCTTTTTTACTGATTCCTACGTTAGTAATATTTCCAATCTATAACTTGAAAGAAAGAAAGAAAGAAAAACCATTTATTGGCCTTTAAATATTATGACAATTACAAAAAATTGGACAAAAAACAAACAATAATAATTTTAAAAAAGCACAAATAAAATAACACATAAGAACAGGCCAACAGGGTTCTTGCCTCAGCATATGCATCTGTGACATTGAAAAACAGCACAGCAGCGCTGGTATTCTGGCAGAACCCTGAGTGGCGCAAGTAAATAAATAAATACTATAAAAATTTTCGATTTGAATAGAATGTCTTACATTCGCAGCGCGTTAGGTATAGCACGAAATGCAAGAAGTATAATGAATGTGGTTTTCGGTTAATTTACTAACGCAAGTAAGCTAGTTCAGTTTGTCAGTAAAATAGATAATATTAAAATAAACAACCGTAATACCAGTGTTTAAGCTAAACAACTTATTTAAAGTATCAGAATACTCATAATTTATGCCCAATACATTTTATAAGTTTTTGAAAGTATTTCCAGTGACATGTTCTTCAAAGATAAGTATCACAAAATCTCCGTTTTGCATAACAAGTTTTAGTAGTATTCTTTGCGTCGCATACTTTGCCAACAACAGAGTCAGGTTATATTCTGTGTTTGCCAACTATCTACGCGCCGTAGAACGAAGTACGAACTCGTAGCACTGTAGTGGGCATTCGTAGACGGCGTAGACAGCTCGTAGACACCCGTTTGCATAATAAATGACTACGAACTTGAACAAGATATTAAGTCATGACCTTAAAAGACATGCTAGTTTACTATCTTTTATTTTAATTATCTTTGTCGTTTAATTAAGTGTGTTATTACTGTAGAGTTGTTTGTAAGATCTATTGGTCTCGCTCAGGATAAATGTAGTTTCACAGGCTTCACGAGGATAATCATTTAATAGCCAATAAAATAGATAAATCACAAAAATAGAAATTATATTTTTGTTGTGTTAATTTTGTCAGGATAAAATTTGTATTTTTCATTCTTCCACCATCCGTGCCAAGTCATTAGTACTAAATAATATACCGCATTACGCAATAAGTAAATTGGTTTTCTTTCATACTATAAAGGAAACTATCAGCCTTTTAAAAGTCAAAACCAAGTCATCGTAAAAATGATGGGTAGTAGCGTAATGGTCACGTTTGCCAAATGCGAACGAAAACCAATTCTCAAGCTAAACAAAAGCAACACAAACTTGTGCCAAGTTTCAGTGCATAGTTAAAAAAACCTCTTCGTTTACATTAAGATTCATGTAAACAGATTGAGTTTTTATATTTAATCCTACGTCGCATAGACGGGCCGTTTGCATAATAAACGTCAACTAACATGTTGTTGTGAACATGTTATTACCACTCATGTCGTCTGTTTTTGCATCTCTTTGTACATCAGAATCGCATGCATAATTGACATTTTTTTAAAACTTGATCTAGTCGTAGGAACAAGAAAGAGAGAAAAGAAAGAAAGGACTAGGAATGCGATATTTTCCTGGGATAAAAGGTTGCCTATGCCTCCAACTATGTATATAACATTCTGCCAGTAGCTTCGACCGCGTGGTACATACGCAGTTATCCTGCAGAAACGTGATATTTTCCCGAGATAAAAAAAAACCCTATGTCATTCTCCAGCAACCAAACTAAATATATCCATCAACGAATTTAATATCGTTGATATCCATCATCAAAAACAAAAACACTGTTTTTTGTTTCTGTTATGGGAACTGGATGGATGCAAGTTAAAGACCTTCATCATTAAAATCAAGTCATCGTCAAAATGATTAGCACAGTCTTAATGCGAATGCGTGATCAAGAACCCGAGTTGTGTGTTAAAATCTGACACAACTTCAAGCTTCGTTTGGTAGCTCATCTGCTTGTATAATAATGATTTAAGTTAAAACAAATGTTTGAAGAATATTACTCACAAAGACGTAGTTAAATCGCATGTGTAAAGCGCCGCAGGCCAAGACAAGTGCACCGGAGTGCATTCCTGCAGTCCCTTTTACCCTATGAGAATTAGGGATGGGACAAGGTGTGAATGACAAATATTGGTATCGATAGTTTAATAATTTTGTCTTTATTTATTACAAGCAATCTTAGTTTTAATACAATGCAAATATATAAATTTTGTAGTACCTACGAGTTCTTAATAAAACATATAATATTAGCCTTCAAGTTGTAAATACTATACCACAAAGACAGGTTGGGCTTATTGCCTTTGGAATTATTATAATATATTGTACTAAATATTTATTATCTGCAAAGCATGTAATAAATCGTAATTACCGCGAACTGAATATTCATTGTGAAATATATTGTTAACAACATTTTTTGGAGATGCAATCAAAATTGATCTTGATATGCTACAACTATTCACCTAGAAATGATTAAATCCATAAAAAATACAGCAAAAAAAGTAAACACTATAAATTCGACTTGTCAGCTTAATAACCGTTTTGCGCCTATAATGCAATTAACAAAATTGTGAATAGTTACCGATAAGATACACAACCATATTCTTAAAAATCACCTGAACGTCTTTGAACATTATTAACAACCAATTGTAATGCTGCAAAAATCAATTCTATCGATTTAAGCAAAGTTGCGTCCCATCACTAAAACAAACCCTCCAACAATGCAAATAATATTTCTTTCGGACAAAATATCGCAGTGTTAATACCACGCTCCGATGTATAGCGGCGCCCCACTGCACAGAGTTTAGTGCATTCGGTTTTATTGGCCCCTTTATTGGCCAAAAGAGCAAACTACGGTTTGTTCTGCACTCGTTATTATTCTTATTAAGCATAGGGAGATTGGGGAAATTTCCTCAATAAACGGATGAGGGTGTTTTAACTTAATTGTTGTTTGTTTAGATGAGATCTTAAAATAGAAGTTTTTTAATAGACACATTATGTTGGATTAATGGAAATTTCATCGATTTTTAGCGAGGTTCTAATCAGGCCAACATGTTTTATTTCTTATCAGATCTTAAAATTAAATGATATAAGAGTTTATTTTTACTCGGTACTGTTATGATATACATAGTCGTTTGAGTAAGTTTAGGTTCGATACCTACTAGGTAAGGTTACAAGGTAGGATTCCCAATTGATGTGTTGATTGAAGTAATAAATGATTTTGATAGTAAACTATAATACTACACTTACCTATTTAATATCTTGAACTGCATGCAACGACGAGTGCAACGAACTGCAACGAACAGTGGTTAATTTTCTCGGTAAACATTACCATTATAGTCAATTTAAATTCAATGTTTGCAGTAAATCAATGCAAGTTTCTCGAAATATTAAATTCAACATTTTATTCGATAATAATGTAGTCTAATAAATCTGAATACATCGTAATATTATCAAAATATTGTGTACGTACGAGTATTATCAAGTATTATAATGTTATCGCTAAAGATAATGACAATTAAACAGTGTCAACAAATACAATACGGTTCGGAATCGCCCCACTGTGTGCACAGTGTTCGGATATTGAGTTTGTTAGTGTCCATATTGGTCGAAAGCGGGACCGGCGGTGGGTCCACTTTGCATTGGTTTTATTAGTTTGTTTTAATAATATTAGTTCGGTGGGATTAGTTCATTGTTAGTTTTGCGTTTTGACCAATTTGGATAGGGGACATTGGGAATGTTTTGCAATTATGACCTGGTGACAATGTAAAGCTTTCGGTTTTGACTTTGTTAGATATATTTTTTTATTTACTTTGGCTTCGGAACTTTACACTACTTAGAAGGAAGCATAAAAATTCTTACTCTCTAACAACGTAGTATAATATAAAAAGAGCTGGATGCGAAGAAGGTCCCGTTATTTTTGTTGTTTACTTTTATTTCGAAATCTATGTGTTATACGAAAAAATAGGAGTATTAGAAAATTCTCTAAAACTTTGGTTAAATTTTTTTTTACAAATCCCCAGTACTTGTCTAACAATAGCCAAAGATTAAGTATATTAATTATGGATTTTGAATAAAAAATATAACAATATGCAAAACGACATTGTATCAACAAATAGAAAATAGCCAAAGACCAGCCGTAAGATTTATAACGTTAACTCTTATTTAATTAACAAACATAGCTTCCGCTCCACGGAAATCCTGAATAATTCCCTAATTCGCTTTTATTGCGCGGATTTTACTACATTACGCCTCCCTGTAATGCTTAAACTTCGCCTTCCTGACCCATTTAGGCGGATATTGTAGGGGAGGTTACACGTTTCAAATTTCGATTCGAGACCACTATAACCTGTCCCTTTCTGGTATAGAGTCTAAGAAAGGGAAGCAAGTCGTTACGCGATAAGTCTAGTCATAAATTTTCTTGTTCTGTGAGTCTAGTAACCCCGTTAAAGGAAGTTTTCCCTGTAGTAATGTTGTGTCCTACGTGTGCGGTACGTTGTATCGCTATACCAGAAAGAGATCTCGAATGGATTTTTCCCGCTTTTTCTTCATAATATTGTCAGATAGATTATATTTTACAACATTTTGCATTTTAAATCATTTTACGTGGTGATGATAATTGGCTGGAACATATTGTTTAACTACTGAAAAAAACATGGATTCGCTAAGCAAAAACTTATGTTTTATTTAAAAGATTTCCTCGCTCATCTAACGTGTTTTTTTTTATTATTTTTTTTACATTTTTTTATTGTCTGTTTTTGTCTCTACATTCTTATGACTAAGCAAATAATAATAATTATGATATAATTTAATACATATAATTCGAGCATTTTTAAATTATTGTCTGTTTTCTTGAAACATAGCTTTAGTCTTATCGCCTCGCTCGCTCTCGTAGAGCGGGCTGCAGGGCTGTATCACGGATGGGTCGCAGAGCGCCTGTAAATCACTTAAGACGGACGGAGCGGGCCGCCAGTTAAACTCGCTGTTTTTGCTCGCGGGGGAGCGGGCGATAAGAAATATTTGAAACAATATACGTTAACCTATTTTATTCGGGGGCTCCAGATGTGCGGAAAATCCTGGGGTCCTGTTATGCTTTAGTCGATTGTGAAACGGAGGAGAATTGCACCTTTAAGAAATTATAAGTGAATGAAACTATTGTACGGTAAAGTCAATGTTTTTCCAAATATTTTTATTTTTTAATATAATCTAAGCATTTAAATGTGCTTGGCTCACTAATTCTTTTAATTCGTTTCTAAATATTTGTTTTTTTTTCTTGTTCTGTAAATTAACCTTCGAAAGTGACAACATAAAAATAACTATAGCTCTCCACATAAAATAATTTTAATATGTTTTGGGTACCTAAATGAACACTTTTATTTTAACATTGACTACTGAGTCAATATTAGAATAAAACTTAGTGCTTAGTAAGAACCACCTATAAAAATAGCTTAAAAGAGAAAAGTTTACTTCCTCCACTGTCTCTATTTATAGTAACACAAGTACCTAAAGAAACGAAACTAAATAAAATTTTACTAACTTGTGCCTGACCTTTGTTAGGGCCTTGAGTCTACTTGTAGACACGTCAAGTTAATGAAAATTAATATAATTAACATTCTAATTCACTGTTGAAATAATTAATATAGTGATATAACACAACAAAACCAGCTAAGGCACTCTAGCATCGCATTAAGAACATCACATAAACATCAACATTACCTTTTCACGCAAGTATTTTGTAGATAAAAGCTATTTCACAAAGCAAATTAGCAAATAATGTTGTTGAAAATAAACCGCTCCCCAGGTCTACAAAGGTTCGAATAGCATAAAGTTGAACTGTAAAGTTGGGGCACGTGCGCCCCGAAGTAAATAAAGAGACTGGATCCCGACTCGAAACAAATTAGAAACTTGGTGCAGGCACAATACATACACGACTAGGGTTTACGATACTGGAAAGATAATATTGGTTTTTCATTTAAAGCTCATTTACCTGCATCGCAGATTCGACGATCGAACTACTAATCGGACTAGGCGGAATAAACGCGTTTCCGAATAGTCCGATCCTCCAGTCGGACTATTCGGACAAAAAATGTCCGAACAGTTCGACGATCGAACTACGAATCGGACTAATCGGAATAAACGGATAGTGAGATACTTAATGTAAGTTTTTCAAAGTAAAATGTAGACTATGGCACTCTCTAGCCCCCAAACTAGGTCCATACCAAAAATCGCATCGCATATTGTAGCAATGAAGGAGGCCTTTGCCATGCAGTGGGGCATGAATAGGCAGATACTATACATTAGGTACCATACAACGTGTAAATGATAAAAGAAGATCATTCAACATTTCTAAGAAAGAAATTGAGCCTTAGAAATAAAATACCAGTACCTATCCTGTTGCCGCCATTAATAATTATAATCTTATAAACGGCAAATTGACGTGCCAACGGTGCGCATGTAGATTTGGCGTCCAAGCCACAAACACGCGCATCATCAAAGATCCGATTAGGGGTCGAAGTGGTCGCCATGGACGATCCCGGTCTGAAGATACATTAAAAATTAAAATTTATTGTTCATTTCCTTCTCACCTGAAATCCTGAGTATTCATTTAAACTAAAAGGAAGAATTTTTACTTTTAGTGTTTTCTTAGGTTTTGAAAGCCCTAAGTAGGGGCTAGTGGGATAAATAGTGCAGGTCGCCGAGGAAGTTCCGAGCCGCTCGTTAGCCTGTTCGTGCCGATTTATTCCTTCGATTGGCTCCTGTTGCACTGCTTTACGGGCTTCATATTGTAAACGTGAACAAGTTCGTTTGTTTATCACTGGTTGCTCAGCCTTTGTTTTGATTAAAGGTTGTCGGTCGGCGACAAGCGAATGACGCCTTTGGTGCTGCAAGCGTCCATAAGCGGCGGCATGCTTCTTACCCTGACCATGTTATAAATAAGTTGTTACGAGACATTAATTTGAGCAACAAGCATCGATTTCACGACACTATATTAAACTAGTCAAATAGTGTCACTACTATTTAATGTGACAACATTTTGAATTTGAAAATAATGATGTAATTTTTAAATTATTTATTAGGACGATTTCAATAAGTCGCTGACATTGCCAAGAAACTTTACTGAAATTCGTGGCGGTAAGGCAGAACTGAAAAAGTAAATAGGTCTTAGTTTATCATGAAAATGGCTGCATAAAGAATTGCGTCTAATAAGCAAGGTACTACCAAAAAGAATATTCACCGTGTAAAAAGTACAAGTAGTAAAAACGCTTTATCTCTCGGCATACGTTAGACAGACGGCGCGCCGGAAGGCAGTTCTTATGTCTCGTGCACCCTTGTCTTGGGAAAAATGTGCGGATGTGCTGCGACGCCCGCTAGATATGCTGATGACGGCGATCATTGTCTTGCATTTTATAGCACTCGTATGAAACAAATGATACATGTCGATGTAGTTTGTACATCCAGTCAAAAAACGCTAGTGTGAGATCAATGGGACTAGTAACAATACTGTCATTGAAACTGATCTTTATCGAGACGGTATAATAAGATTAAAAATTCTGAAGCAACAAATTGATTATCTCATGTGGTTTTTTTTTATTCTATATCAGCAGGCCGACAGGCACACAGCCCACCAGATAGTAGTAGTAGACAGCCAGCCACCGCCTATGCCAATGAGGGACACTTCACCAGGAAGCGTCGTTTAATGTGTGCAGTTCGCACACTGTGGGCTCATCTGATCTCCGAGCCTTTGAATTTCAAAATGGTTGCATATTGTACCTAACTAATAATAATACGAGCAGCAAGTACTTTAATGGTTTTTCGGAAAGTCTGCGGCAATAATTATGACAAAACTACCTTCCTAATGGCATTAATTCCACTCTCCCACAGAACAGCCTTAACTGCGAACAATAATAAAGTGAAGCCGAATGAATTTAGCGAAGTTAAGCAGAGGTTCTGACAAATTGCCCCCAAGTGTCCTTGCACTAACCTAATTACGTGATAAGTTTGGGCAATAAATATCTTGGAGACGTGAAGGGCCCACTATGCTTAACTTGCAATCAACGTCCCTTTATACATACATACCCTTTGTTTATGAGAATAGTTGGATAGAACTAAAGAACTCCTTTGACATGAAAATATAGTAAACATTTACATAGTTAACGTTGAAATAGGGCTAAGCGGAAACATAAGTCTAAATAGTTTATTTCACAGTTCCATACGTTTCCCAAAAATATATTATCCGCCGTGCAACCCTTTCCCGCATTCTATGTCGCCGTATAACAAATAAATGGCTCCATTAAAGAAAATAACAAAATACCGACCGTTCCCATGTGGTGTTGCGTCAAGTTTGTAATTAGATAACAATCAAACTAGCGTGTTCGTGTTCGATTCCACTAATGATCACGCTGTACATACGATACCTTATCTAATGCCCGCTGAACCCTAGCATTTGGACGGTATTCCAACATATCTGATAATAGAATGTGTTAATAGTTAACCAGGAACACCTAGTGCAACATGCGCCTAACCAATAATGACAAGCCCAAGACGAACAAAAAAGAGTGGTGCTCAGTGTATCACACAAAGTGTTGACTGGGACTCCCCGTCCACGGATACCGGGACTGTCAAGCGGAGGAGATCATCTTGTCCAGAAAATACTAAACATACAGTGACTCAAGAAGCAATATTTGAAGTACAAACACCATCAGATTCGGGCAGTGGCACTTCGAGGAGTATCGATGATACTGACAAATCTGATTCGCTCATAGATGTCGAACAAAGAATATCATGCATAATCAATGAAAACCGATCTTCCCAGAGTAATTCAGAATCAAGTGAAGTTGAAATTTATATTGACAATTTACTAGGAAATCCTATCGATGAGGGATTGTTTAATGTTCCTCGAGATGACCCTTTTTTATGCGATCGTAGCAAAACTTTTATCAAGACGGAAGAGTCTTCATTGTTCAACGATAATGAAGCAGCAATCGACAGAAGAGTTAAGGAACGGAAGCTTAAAACTCCAGCACCAATCAAAAAGCTTAGTAAAACAATAGATATAGTCAAAAGTAATACCAAAACAACCAAAGACAAATCCAAAGTCGATGACAAACCCAGCGTGTTACCTGTTTATAAAAGTACTATACAAGGATCTAGTATAGATTTTAATACAAATAATCAAAAGAAAAAAACCAATTCTAAATTGCGGTTACCATTTTCTCCAAACAAAACAATGGAGAAACCAAAGATGAATTTCTTTCAAAACAAAAGCAACACCCCAGTTAATAAGCCGTCACCTTTACTTTCGTCACCTGTTAGAAGGACAATTTCAAATGAATATGTGCGTCTTAAATTTAATAATGACACTGTAGTGCGACGGACTATTGACGGTAAATCCGTACCAAAAATTACACCAACAATACAATCAATAATACCTGAAAGTCCTGTAGACAACGAAGATCCGTTCTTAAACCTTAGCCCGAATAAAAAGTACACAGTGACAGTGAACAATAAAGTGCGTTGTGATAAAGACAATTATGTGATATTCGATCCTAATACGGGATTCAACCCTGACGATGGGCACATGAGACAATCGCGGATACCTTTGAAATCGCCTAGTGGTGAAAAATCTCGTATTCCACTCAAGTCGCCGGTTGGTGAAAAGTCTGGTGTAGTTCGTAAATCTGCGAACGTTAGTGACACTGATAGTGGTATATTGTCTCCGAATTCTCCAGAGACAAGTGAGCAAGGCGCGGCGTACTACGTGAACGCAGCAGCGTTTAGTTCGACGGCGAAGAAATGTGCGGAACTTGACATCACCATCCTCGATCCAGGGCTGGCGAAAAAAGCTGCTGAGCAAATCAAGGTAAGTGCTTATTCATAGAATGTTAAGACGAGTTGATGATTGCCCAACTCATTAATGACTGTAGGTGTAAAATTACGTCTCCGAACTAATACTGCGACTTGCGAGAGCCAATATACCTCAATGCTAAGCCACATTGGCAATACTTCCTAACTAATAACACAGCAATTGAGCAAAGCGCAGCTTCCGCTTACCATGAAGCTACTATACATACCTTTTTACATTTTGTTCTTCCGAGAAAGTACAAATATGCTTCTGCCAGTTAAAAAATTCCCCGTTCGATGAATGGCCATGACCAACTCCATCTTTGCGCAGTTGAAAAATAATCAGCAATATATCTCAGTGCCAAAGATCGTAGACATAATTTAACTTCCGACGGTAAGGTCATTTTTCATGGCAACAGTTTACGGCTTCGCGCCGGTCGGTCTGTTGCGCGCTCGTTTCTTTTTTGCACTGTTTTTCTGCAGTTGGAGTTGGGAGGAAAATCTTTTGTTTTATATTTTTGCATGTGATATGAATAAAGCTAATACCTACTCTTAGTTCCAACGGAAATGACATGTAAAAAACTTCAAAAATAAAGAAAATAATTAATTAAGTAAGTACTTTAGGTTCAGTACAATTGAGCACTTTGAAATACTCTACATAGAGTAGATACTTAATACCCATATTGCGAAGCGTCCAATCAGGGTAATGCCTATTCCTTTCTTAGGCCCTTCATCATGGAAATCAAGGTAAGTAGTAGGATTGGCAAATGTGGCCCACAAACTCGAGTTCTGTTCGCAATATAACACACATTTTACACTGAAAAGATTTTTTTTTCTGTTATTCAATATGTAGAGAAAAATAAAATATGTACTAAAAACATTCCAAAATGTGTTTGTATGTACAAAAGAAAGTGTTCGTTTTTCATCTTAAGAAATTTCTTGCAGCGCCACCTATTGTCGAGGGGCAAAAATAAGTTGTTTAAGTCCTCTGGTTGTAAAAGTAGTTTCCTATGCTTTTCAAATTAAAAATTGACAATATTTTATCCATAGAGTATTCAGTACTAGGAGATATTAATAAAAATAATAATGTTTTTTGTACAATAATATCATAATAACATTATTGCTTTTCACATTACTTTCAATACAATTTTATTTTTACCTCTTACATCTTAGTACTGCTACTCATCCATAGATGGCGCTAAAAGCAATGCTATACTAGCGACCTCTTTACTTTGTTTTGTGACATTGGGTTCCGATGGCAACCCCTTGTTCATTTGTTTAGAGCGCCCTGTGATTAATATCAGCGTACACTGGTGCGTATTATTCGGAAGCAATCGTGCAGTTAATTTCGAAATGGGCCCATTTAGCGAATATAAAGTGGCTACAAGCGGCGGCGGGCCTGGGAGTCTGGCGCCTAAAGCTCACTTTTGTAATAGGTGTTGTCTCGTTGTCTACATAATAAGGCTGCTTTTACTCTAAATGTTGTACTTACTATGGAATATATTACAGTTATGTATGACAGAACATTTGTTATAGGTTATGGACAATGCTAGCTAATAGCAACGGTAGTTTGAAGAAATGTACTGGAATAGATAACCTCATAGATAGTAAAATCAATTTGAATATAATTTTAGAGATGGCTCATTTAGTATATTCAAGGAGGATATAGGTGTAAGGATTTGACCACTTCCGTGGAACAGTGGCTATGTCGCACGGGGTTCGATTTCGGCCTTAGGTCTGATCGATAGTAGAACTTTCTCTAAGACCGATTGCCACCATGACTGTGTTCCGGCAATATTTATATCGAAAACCCAGAAGAGCTTTAGTATAGAGTTAGAAAAAAATTATTTGTTTTGAGACACTATTTTCTCACTTGTGTGTGTATGGGGGCTTAATAATGTTTACAGGCGATCGCATATTTTTGTTAAAAGAAATATTTACGTCTAGGAACCATAACCTCAATCTAGCCAGGTAGAGTACATAAAGGTGTTTTCGTAATTTTGCTTTTCTAATTTACCATGTGCGGTTGTTGCAGCTATCCGATTGCGATTATGCATGCAAGCCTCTATCAATCTGATTTCCTGTGTGGTGGAATATTATACCTCATTTGTCTTCGACCAGCCATTGAGCCTAATGCCATTACTGACCAAAATCAATCTGTAGCCGTCGTGCGATTTATGCATTGCGACTATGTGCTGTGTGCTAATATAAATCTAGAGCTGAGAAGCATATGGGCGGATGTGCAGATTGGGCAAAAAATTTTTATTGGATAACCAAGAAAAGCGCTTCTTTCTCTTTCGATACCACTGAGAGCTGTATTTCTATCCCTTTTCTGGGCTAAGATAATTTCGTGCATAATGTCGGTTCTAACAGCTTTTCAAAAATCATTAGAACCTTAAGGTTTTATTTTCACTTCCATCTCTCTGCGTCTACATTGCTGTATCTTTCTTTTGGTGGATTGTTAGTTTGGCCCTTATGCCTAAAAAATTTATTCGCACAAAGGCTATGTAAAAAGAGGTACGCCTTTTTGGTCCAAACAGTGATTTCAAATATTCATCTTATCTAAACTTCCGACATT
Organism: Mecyna flavalis; assembly: GCA_949319885.1. Taxonomy (NCBI): domain Eukaryota; kingdom Metazoa; phylum Arthropoda; class Insecta; order Lepidoptera; family Crambidae; genus Mecyna; species Mecyna flavalis. The sequence continues at coordinate 9,181,872 of OX439427.1, read as the reverse complement.
ATGCATCTAAGATTCCTTTAAATAACATTAAAACGGTTGCAGATATACGGCTTTATGCCTTTTGTTTTAGTAACTTTGTGAATGCATTGGTGGGCCAATGTGAAAATAAATCGTTATGGATGTGAACTACTCAAAATATGGCGCCAAAAAATTAGCAACATCGGGCATTATCCATTGGTCACGGCGTGTCCAATGACTGACACTAAATCAGTTTAAGTGTAATGAGATACATTGTGATTGGTCTTTGCGCGATCCTATGTCTGGCCGCATCTCCCTTTGCTCCTTGCACGCATTGTTTCTGTTTATTTACTTACATTTCGGTGTTTTTGTTTTACCTTCGGCACAGATTAATTATTAAATATTTACCCTTCGGTCTGTTGGTGTTTTGTTAACTGATCAGTAGTGAGTGATTAAAAGTGGAGTTTTAGTTGTAATTTAATGATGGACGAAAAAAGTGAAGTAAGGTAAAGTCACCAGTCATGGACAGTTTAAGGAAACATTTTTTGGTTTTTCTTTGTAGTTGGTTCATTTTTCAATACACATTCTTTTGGATTTGAAGGTAAATAAAATGTTCTTTTCTCAGTCATTATTCAATGTTCAGTTTCAGTTAAAAGATCAGTAAAATAAAATATTATTAAAAAATAACACTCCTACTCAGGCATGGTCGAAGTAAATGATCCAATGCCGGACCTCCAATTATGGACATCAATAATTATCCATCCATGCCACGGGGTTTTTTGGTGGCAATAATTCGAATTCTCTTTCATGTTCAGGTTCTGAAGTATGGGAGATAGGTTGATCACTCCATGATAGTTGCGGCAAATGTCTTAGGTAGTAAGTGCACGTGTCTTCACTCTTGGTTCACAAAAATGGAGCTTTGTCACCCCTACGTTTGACACGCATGCCCCACCAAACCATCACAGATGCTGGGTAGTGACCTTTTTCTACCATCGGAATTATCCTAGTAGCTTTTTGGGAGTTGTGTACATGCCCTGTCATTTTGACTATGATTTTTTTCTTCAACCATAAAAATCTCATCTGAAAAAAAAATTCCTCCATCGTCACCGCGCGTGGCGCGTGGCGTGTCTCTGCAACAACTTTCGTTTGAGACGAAAGGGTGCAGTCAACAGATGACCTGTCCTTTTTCGATAAGCCCTAAGGTATTATTTTATAATACGAGATAAATATTCCTAGAGGAAGTTTTCATTTTCCCAGCAATGATTTTCTGCTGACGGATTACTCAGACTCAAATACTCTTAAATAAATTGGGACAGAACTTATGGTAAGACTAGATAACGGCAGATCTTCAGACATATTCCGGGCCAAAGAGAAAAAGCCCTCTTTTACGAAATCCGTTTCTTATTGTATCTATGGAAATATTTCGTGAAACTGCCTTAAAGTTAGGAGCAAGCGGCTCTCTTTTCATTGCTCTATTTTGCAATTCTTTACTCGATTTCTCTTACTTCTTCGATAGTCTTGGCCATTTGTTCTTGTGTGTACTCGATTTGGACCTATTAGGATGAAAATGTTTTTTTGTATTGGGAATGTGTGAGCCTATTATGTACACCTAGCCATGGACAGAATTTCTAATATGTCCATTATTGGATAGAGTAATAATTTACTGCTGATTTATATTAGAAACAGTAAAATATACTTCAGTAAGCAGACGTATGACGTATTAAAATGAAATCCTCTTTATGGACACTCTGTCCATGATTTGGTGTACGTGCTTAAATAATATCCAGTAACGGACACCGGTAAAATTTAGGGTTAGAATGCTAATGTAATTTCGGTTATAACATAAAAATAATGTATTACCACTATTCATAAATCATTAAATGTCGTGAAATCCAACGACGATACACCTGACACAAAATAAAACGTTAAGTGTAACTTATAGGGCGTCGCGATTCTTATAAGAAATTAAGATTCCCGACACTTAATAGGTAATACCGCGTTACTAACAACCGTAAAACACCGGCATGGAAATGACTATCGGCTGTCAAACAGTTGGTATGGGAGCTTAAATACTGGCACAACGGATTTATGTTATTACTAAATATAAGCGCCGCCCGCGGTTTCACCCGCGTGATTCCCGTTCCCATGGGATTTGATCAAAATCCTTTCTTGCGGATGCCTACGTCATAACATCTACCTGCATGCCAAATTTCAGGCCGATCCGTCCAGTAGTTTGCGCTGTGCGTTGATAGATCACTATGTCAGTCAGTCACCTTTGAGTTTTAATATATTTACATTTGAAAAGAAAAACCAGATTGCTTAATTTTAATTGTTAATTATAAACTGTCCATGGCTGGTCCGCGTCCATCATAGGTGCCTTTACTTTAAGTACATTCAAAATACTTATATCTGATCTTTATAACCTTTATCTTGACGCTTACCTAATAATCAACCGTGTTTATTATCGGTATGAATAAAATAAGTAAAAAAACTACATAAGTGTGTGTGTGTGTATAACTAAGTGTGGGTAAAAAGTCTAGTAAATAAAGAGATGTCCGACTTTTTGCCAAAAAAAAACCAGTTAATAAATGAACACTATAAGTCGCATTTGCAGTTTCGTTTTGTTAAGTTTTAATAGATATTGATTTATTGTTTAGGCATTACGTTATATTTGGACATACACCTCACATTAAATCACATTTAATTACCTAAATTGAAGGCATAAAGCCGTATGGGCATATACTAATTAGTTGAACAAATACATTGAATAATTTTAGTGGCATAAAGGCGGATATCATCATTTTTTTTAAATAAGTTAATTTTTCACTGTTTAGAAACATTGTTTTTAAACTTTAATTATAAAGCTAGGAAAGTTACTTATTTAGCTAAATAAATGCAAAGAAATCATTTACGTATTGTTTGTACTTATTAAAATATTTGCCGATAAAATTTAATTATTATTTTACGCTCTCCTGTAAAGTTGGCAAAACCGACATCCGCCCTAATGCTTCTAAGCTCAACACAATATTTAATATTGTGTTTATTGTTACATTTGGATAAGTGGGAATTCGGTTCAATAAAACTTCAGGAAAGATAATGTTTGCTTCAAAACACTATCTTAATTATTAATGGTAACTATTTTCAAAAAACTAAATTACTGAAGACACTCTAAAATTTTATACTGGCGAAAATGTGTCCTGGGCTAAACAGACGAAATCGTAGAAAACTCAAAAAAAACATTTTGAAGATTATCTATAAAAAACTGAGATGAAGTCGAAACCAAAAGTCAGAGCTTTCTCGTTTCAAAATAATTAATGATTGCAACTAAGTTCATGTGCTCTATTCTTATTAACTTACATATTGTTGTCATTTAGCCTTCAGACTTCAGCGATTCCTTTTTATTTAGGTAGGTAATACACTTTTACAAAATACTGCATTTGCATAGGTACATACATTTGTATTTAAAAAGTGCGAAGACAAAGTTAGACCAGCCCTGACAGTTAATTGTAGCTTTGCAATGACGTCGCATTGTCCATGCTTGATGTCGGATTGTTGATGCTATCGGACAGCGTTTTGTCGCCATTGTGCCTCCCGTAATGCCGGGATTGGGATTGTTACGATCTTGTTACCAGATATGATGGAAAAAGGTAAATTACTGTTGTTTCTTTGATTACGTCGCCATATTGATGGGTTTTAATACTTTTAATGGTTCATGCGACTGTAAACTCAAAAAAATGGTCCGGTCGTCAATTTCGTATTCGATTCAATGTTCGATTTGATTACGAAGTTGTGGGTTAAAAATTCTTTAATTGTACAAACATATTAGTATTTCGATTGACAAGTGACGATGAATAAGTGACATGCGCATTTCTGAGGTTAAACATTTAACTTTATACTTTTTCTGTTTATATTTTCCTTTCTGTGTGTGGATGTTTATTGATTGATTGTCGTTGATATCGATAACATAGGTGGGTGCTATTTACTTTCAATCAGATCAATAAATGTATGTGTTGCTGGCCGATATATCTAACTTATAGGCTTGCTATAAGATATAATTAATACGCATATTCGCACAGTGCAGACATAATAATTGCATCTCCGGCGTCATTTAGCACCCGGCGCACGCACTGCAATCAGGCGAGCGTCTCACACGTATGCACCGAATGCGATTTGCCTGCAGATCGCACATTAAATTACAAATAAGACCACGAACGTTGACGTCGCCTGAATATGCCTAGGGTTGATAGATCAAAAATTTAATTGTTCTTTATTCATGAAAAATGAAGGCTTATGAGATGCTCTTTTGAATCATCAATTCGTTATCAATGGTACAGAATGACTTCACTACAGACTTCGGAATGTTTTTATTATTTTATTAAGGACAAATAATAGATGTTTTATTCCTAATTAACAATACCTACTACATTTTTTATTGTACACTTATTTTATTTTATGAGATTGTTGTTATATCGAGATATTAAGTGAGAGAAGAGAAGAACCTCGATATTGATTTTATTTTAACGCCGAAAATGCCATCCAGCCCCAAATGAAGCAAAGCATATTATACTATGAGTTTCAGACACTAATTTACTTTATGTTTAGTTCTTTTTTGTATATACTTTTAATGGTAATAACTAGTTTAGATTATATAAATATTGTTACTGAAATTAAATAAAATGGTTATTTACTTTAAAAACTTTTTAATACGTATACATTTTATTAATGAAGTGCAATTTCTGGGTAACATTTTAAACTTTAATTCCAGCCCTATCACAACCGTTACCTACATTCTACACATCGCACCAGTGGCGTCAAGTTTATTTGAAATACGAGTATAATATGCAGCCATGAGTTTCTAATGCCGCACAATACATGATTTGTTGTGAACACTCTGTTCCAAGAAAATAGGCGCCTGCTACATTTATCAATCAGAAATCTCTTTTAATCTTTTATTAATATGGCTTAGAGACGTCTTCCAAAATGATCCCGACTTACCTCACATCATGTTCTTTGCAATATGTTTCAGCTGATGAAATGCTTAAATAATATATTTTTTTATTATTTTTTAAACGACGTCAATAGTAGCAAGGACCATGTAGTCCAACTAATGATAAATTATTTTTATTTTGTTATTTTTTAAGCTAGCATTTTTTTAATGGGCTGCAACGTTGTTTGATCACCACACTTTTATTACAAGTGTGTATTCCTTAAAATTCTTCAAACAGTGATATAATAGCGATACATTTGGATTCCAAAAAGTCCCACCACCAACCATATAAATAGCAAAATCACTGCTCTACCGGAACAGTCAATAAAACGCGGATATCGGATCTATTTACAGAAGCTCATAATTTCCATCTGCTCCGAGACAATGTATCATCGAACAAATTGCAAACTTCATTACAATGATATTATAAATTTCCAGTTTAATGCGATTCGGATCCTGTGCCAAGTGCCCATTCGAATCGACGGCTTATAGTCGATAATACGCAGGACTGATGCCAATGCTCTGAAAACATGAGTTTCTTTGTTCTACCAACGTTTTACTACTACGTTTTAATACGTAATTTGTTGTTACATAACATATTGTGTTATAATGATTTCTAATATTTACACGGTTACTACTCATTAAAATAAAACAACTTTAAACGGATGAAAACTCGCGTATATTCTACATTTTGAAATTTAGCCGTGATCACGGCTACTGAAAAGTAGTCGAAACGTCGGGTTTAAATTTCAAAATGTAGAATATACGCGAGTTTTCATCCGTTTAAAGTTGTTTTATTTTAATATTGTGTTATGTAAAATCTAACAAGAGTTAATCAGAATGTACCGAGATTGAATATTTGCGAGTATATTTATCTTCCCTTGGCTCCGTTGGCTTCCAAATTTGTTAATTTTTTTTCTATGGTATTACGGACAGACGAGCATACGTCACACCTGATGGAAAGTGACTTTACAAAACATGTCTACAAAGATGCTTTAAGTCTCAAACTTGTACCAGTTTCACAAAGAATGTTAACATCGGTCCCAAAACATTATGTTTAGGGAAGAAAAAGTTTCTCCCTCTTCTGATGCCCTTAAAGGCTTCCCAGTTGCCGTGATAAGGGCAATGGGGGAAGGCGGGGCAAACACTCCTGAGGTGAGGACCCCGGTCCTTCTCGGAGGACCCTTCACGTAAACGGGCACTTTCACCTCGCATCAAAATGTTGCATCACTTAATTCCTCCTTTGACGATGTTTACCGACCCTCGGTCCTTATATCTTACCTCACTTTATTTGGCGCTTTATTTATGATGTTACAGAATTTACATATTTCAACAAAATTTTCTTAGGGAAACTAGACTGTTTTAATGTGCACTCTCGTTTTTTTTCACGGAGAAGAATTTATTTAGGAATCATAACCGCAGGTTAGCTGGTCCCGAGGCAGTGTGTGGGACTCGAGAACAAAGCGTCCCTGTACTCACTTAACTCCCCCGGTTCCCCTTTAAACCCGCTTGGGACGAGCTGGTTCTAGCCATTAACCAGCTCACGCCTGAATACGTTTCCCCCAATCCTGAATCGAATTTTTTAATTTTCAGCCGTCCTGTGTTTCTGATACTCTGTGATATCTCTAAAATCACAGCCAATCTCAAGTGACTTAAATTAAATTTTACACCATATATTTGTCAGTTAAACTAATTACGTTTTGAAGTAGATCTTAGAGGAAGTACGGGTCCGCACAAGCCCGGAATCAAAGAGGGTTGTGATTGTGACGCCGCTCACGCTCGCTCTAACCGAATTACCGACAGACCTGACTACGGTGACGCTGAGGAACTGCTATTTTACCGAACAAACTTCTTTCGATGAAATACTAAAAGGGATACCTATTCTTTAAATTTTAAAACCGGAACATTTTTGCTTTACGAGCTGATAGCTGATAATTTTGTAAAAGTCGGCGTACACATTTTTTTTTAAGTATTAAAGAGTCTGTTTTAAGCTTCTACAATATACGGGTACAATATTCATCCTACAGAAGGGTTAACATGGAAAATTATCGGAAAGTAAATAGTTAATTTTGTGGGTATTCTTGCGGCAGTGACGCTATTACGATTCCTCTACTAATAAATTCAAATTACTTTTTACTGTCCGGTTATAGTCCATGCTAGCCTATAGGAAAAAAAAATAGCCCTAGCTGTCTTTCGACGATTTTAAACTGAAGATAAAGGCTAATCGAAGATTCCGTATTGAGTGGCAGCACATTGAGTGATGCTTTTTAATAAATTTTATTCCAATCCATTATTGGAAGAAAGACTGATCTGATCGTAAATAGCCATACGATCAGATGAGCCACATAATGTTAAACAGCACTATACAAATTTAAATATTTTATAATCACTTGGTTTTCAGTAAAATCCTTTTGGCTTAAGTACTGTGTCCATGCAATATATATTCATAAGTCTGTGGCGTTATCAAAGTCTCCTTCCGGCCATATTGTGGGACCCCAAAGAGGCTATTTTTCGATTGAGCGAGGGTGCATCCACAATACCGCAGACAAAGGCGGCCTTACAATCCTATTGCAATCAACGTGCACGACCGAAATTGGAATCCTAATGCTACTTAGATTTCGTGGAAATGAAGAAATGTGGCCATGCTTATAAATACGTTGAAACAACAAGATTTTTACCAGGTATGTTTCTTACAATATTTTTTGATGTTGATATAATTATATTTTTTATTTAAATTGACAAAAGAGAAAATATTGAAGTTATCTGACAAACAAGTTATATCTAATATCTTACTATATGAAACATAGACGATTTTATGATCTGATCAAATTGAGTCATCATCATTGATCATCATGAAATGCGACCATTTCCTGAACTACTTATAAGTACCTACTCGAACATTTTCTAATCAATGATGTGTCCACGACATTTTACAAATTTTATACTTTTTTATAACGTTTATAGTTGTTTTATTTAATGAGTAGTTATCGCGTAAATATTAGAAACCACTAAATTATCTCGGACATAGCCGTCCAAGATCAAAGTTACCTTTTAATTACGATGGCAAAAGAGTTAACCATTTCGTATTTCCGTGCCCTTTACCAATAAAGCTCCGGTAACAAACAAATTACTCACCCATTTATCACTTTCAATACACTAATATGTCAAAATGATGTTTTATTTAGTACTGAGAGATATATGAGCAGTGCAAACGTAGTGAAAAAAGCCAGCGTACTATTTGCCACGGGCGAGTCGAGGCCGGAAGCAGGGGTTCATATATCAGTCGGAGAGCGCATAAATATACCGACGACTTGTCTGATCTTGGCTCGTGCGTGTTGTAGGCAAAGAGGAGGATCAGTTTTTATACCACAACCTCGACTACTATATATAAATACTATAAACATTGTTGAGGATTATTCATTCGTCAGATTTTGTGTGAGTTAGCCATGTTACGAAGCTACTAATTTACTAACTTCCGACCTGCAGATTCGCAGACGTCGTACCTATAGCATAACGTTTTAAGCAGAATTGTAATATTTTACCAGGATAAAAAGTACTCTATGTCATTTTCACGCTCTCAAACTTTTCCAAAAACCACGTCGATATGTTGCTCCGTAGCGACCTGAAACGAGCATAAAAACTCTAATATTATTGTTCATCATCAGCCTGTGATAGTCCACTGTTGGACATAGTCCTCTCCAAATGCTCGCCACGCTGATCGATGCTCGGCCACTCGCATCCAGCTCCTACCAGCCATCTTGCGCAGATCATTGCTCCACCTGGCCTGAGGACGTCCTACACTACTAATATTATTGATGTTTCATGGGAATTGAGTATCACTTACTACCTAGTATTACATAAATTAGCCTAAATATTCTCAAGGTCTATTCTATGAAAATGATATACCAAATTTCATTAAGGCCGGTTCAAAGGTTCAAGCATGAAAGCATAATAGGCATTTATAATGTAAGATGCCTCCGATCCTGAAGAAAACACATTACAATACACAAGCAAATTATTACCAAGCACACACGTACTGCAGATAAAGTAAAAATATCGCCATTCCTAAAAACACCCAATATCCTAAAACAGGAATTCTTCAACACGTTCAAGATATACATCTTTCGAAGCCTAATAAACTATGAGTGTGCCCCAGCCTCCCCAATACGCAAAACAAACCGAATGCATTATTAAGCGGTGTCTACCCCTGAAATGCGGATTCGCTTTGAAAACGACTCACCCACAATCACTACTGAAGCTGCTATACCAAGGGGGCTGTAGGGTGTATATTGTACATAATATACCCCTGGTTTGGGTATTGACAGACTAAGGTTCTGTTTAGAAACTGGCTTTACTCGCGACATCGCTTGCGAGAAATTCGACATCACCAATAAAGGGTTCTTTTCTTTTTTACGAAACATGTAAAAAAAACCAGAAGCTTGTCCTACTGACGTGGTATACTATTTTGTCTTCGCGTTCTTGTTTTACGAATTCATTCCATGAAACAAATTTACATATTATGTAGTACCTCTAGATCACAAATGCGCGATTTATGGGCTATGTGTGACGAAAATAAGAAATTTAAAATGTTGTGAACGTTACAGGAAAAATTTAAATACACATGGTTACATGGATTTCAATAAATAATGAAGTACCGTACCAAAGGAAACGGGAAAATTGTGCCTTTTTATAAAAACAGTGATCAAACAATATGTCCTGGACGATGAAAATAATGTGCTTTTACTATTTTTAACATAATTAACTTAATACATAAGTGGATCGTCACGTTAAAAAATAAATTGAAGAAAAAACAAACTACAAATTGATTTTGCTTAGTACAATGACGTTAATTTTATTGTAAGAGGCGAGAAACGTTACTATAAAAGTAACAAAAATGCTGTAATTATTTTATAGCCATTAAAAAAGGAAAATCTGAAGCTCTGTCTTTTCTACTTCCAAGTTTCTATAAAACAGTAAATGTGTTTATTCAAAAAACCTTGCAGCTCCGTGATGTATCTTCATTATGTACAGGGTGTATCATTTGAATTCTGTGTAGCATGTTTTCTACAAACTCATGAATACTTTTTTTTTTCTCGGAGTAGAATGCGTTTATGCACCATAACCGCAGGCTAGCTAGACCCGCGGCCGTGTGTGGGACTCGAGACTGGAGCGTCCACTACCCACTAAACTCCCCCGGTTTCTCCTTCACACTCGATTAGGACGAACCGGTGCTAGCCTTATGGCTACTCATGAATACTGAATTTCAAGGGACTTTTGGTAAGCCCTCTGATACTGACTCACTATAAATTTTCATAATACTAGACCACTTGGCATACAGGCACACAGCCGACCTGATGGTAAGCGGCCAATGTGACTGTAATTAAAAAAAAAATCATCTCATAAAAGTTAATTTATTAATATTTTTAGAAAATAAGACTCATCAGCACTCATTTCAATCTGTGCCAACATGATGGCTAATAAATCCTTTCTTTCTTTCTCTCTAAAAAGGTTTCATTCGCACAGGTATTTACAAAAATATTGCAATAATGACTATTAGTACTATTAAATTGAAATATGTATGTCTTCGGAATTATCTTTTTAGTGTCATGTACCTATCGTAGATTATTTTTAGGATTTACAAAAAAAAATGAATGTCGAATGAAACAACCCTGTATAAAATTAAGCATGTTTATTCAAAAAAGACTCCACTACTTAAGGAGTATAGGGTAACGTCCGCATCCTGCCCTGGACATATTCCGTCGGGATTACGAGCCATAAATAATTTCCATCGCGAAGAGTTATGGTCGATCGAGGCGACAGACCGTTGTCTCACGCCGCTAATGGGGTGACATATAATTTTACTTTGTCTTCTCACTAAATGTCTATTTTAGGGACAGTATAAATACTCATTTTAGCAGGTTTTTATTATGTCTTTTTGGTTAAGACTGAGTGATTTAAGTGCAAATGATAAGCTTTCTAAGGATGAAAAAAAAAGATAGTTTTACTATGTCGCACAGTGAGGCAAACAACATAACTTATAACGAAAAAAAAAATATTGTGGCGTCTAAATATAATATAATCCATTTTTTTTCGTTCTAATTTAGTCAGACCGACCTCTATCAATAGCAACCAAAAAGATTAATAAATAATTCACAAACCAAAAAATAAATAAAATTATAATAGGATTTTCTGCCAGATTCAGTTCGATAACCCAAATCTAATTAAGGGCTAGTACAGAAAATAGCCATTGACGAGTCTCGTCCTCTAATTAATCGGCTCATTGACGGTGTAATCTCGGCTTAATTATAGCCGTACCGATACTTATAGGTAGGTACCTCACCAAGCTTTCGACAAGATTAATATATCAAAATAATAAAATATAGCTACAAAATATACGACGCGATCATTAAGACGTAAAGGGTTATTGTTTTGATTTACTGCTTGTAAGATACAGATGTGCGATATGCTCTGTTTTTAATTAGGCAGGATCGTACAAGTTACAAACATATTGGTGATAAAAAAGAAGCCTTTTTTTCGGACATACCATACCTTTTATAATTTAAAGCATTAATGATAAAATAAAGTAAATCATTATTGTACAACATTTACAAAAATAAAACTTTTGATTTCATAGCTAGAACCTAATTCAAAACGAAAATTTCTATCTTCCTAGTCTACGCACAATTACTTAATTATAAACATTTAAAGTTTACTTTATTTAATACCGGTACTTATTTTGTTGTTGTATACATACATAATATGAGCAATTTTTTCACAAACGTAATTTCTTTCACAGCGCAAGTAAATTTTTACATGTTTTTGTAAGGGTTTCCCAAGAATAAGAAAACATACTCGTATTTATGATACATTTATGACTTGTTTAGTGGCGAATCTGCAGAGGAGAATAAGATTCCACCCAACATAAACATCAATGAGATGTACATTTGTGTTTGTTCCGCGTTTGAATGGCAATGTCAATATCTATTAAAGGTATATTTGTAGCACCTCCGTTATGATGTACTCGTATTCCTTAGTACAAGTATTAGATAAGCATATTATGTTTGACGTATTGAAAATATGGTTTACGGGACAGCCTGCGTAAAGAGTAAGCCAGTTCGTTTACATTGATTTGTTAATCAAATAACTGCCTCCATAATAATTTACTAATTTAGCCGCTGTGGTCATAAATTGTAAAGGATTTGATTTCTGCCTTATTCAGGACATCTAATAAAGACAAACTTAATAATTTATACTAGCTGGAATTTAAAACGTGCACCATATGTGTTCTGAAAAATATGCCTTCAAAACTCCGCAAAACTGCTACTTGTCCAACATCAGTCCATTACGTCATTGTTCCATCCAATTTGGTCTCAAGATTTCATATAAATTGACGGTACATTTATCTAGATCGCAGCTGACTGGGGACGGGGGTGATAATTAGTATGATCGTGCTATTCCGAGCGGCAGCGCCCCCTGGTCTAAAAATGGCTCAATCAGTCAAACCAAGCGGCAGAGCCCGAAATCACGCAAGTCGGATGTCGTTAGTGATTAACTAAGGAGAAGAATGTTTGGGGTAAACGGAAATACTTTACTTTCTTAATGTTGTAGGGTAGGTCCAATTTTTGTTGACTTCTTATTATACATAATGTTGTATGTTGTCGAAAGTATTTTAGAAGTCGCAGACGTAAGAATTTTACGATGATTCATTCAAAGTATGGCAGATGAAAATAATTAATGTTACGACATTGACATTGATTTGTACGCCATTAAAAAGGGGAAGAGGGAATTTATGTAACAAACCGACGCAATACCAAAAATATCGATCTAACTTCTAAGTTGTATTTCTTGTAGAGTTTTGTTCTAATGATACAAGGGGGCAGGGAAAAATAGCACTAAAATGGAAAAAACAAAATCTACGGGTATAAATAGTAAAGAGTAGTAGAGGTAGGTAGGTCAAGGACAATAATAATTATACTCTTGCATCGCGTCCATACACGTAAAATAGTCGAAGTGTCTAAAAACATCCAAAGTGAATTTCCTTAAAAAGTTTATATCTCCCCATTTTCCACAGATAAATCAACGATAGCTCAGTTCAATGTCGCAGAAACTTCTCGTGAGCAGGAACAATCCTTTTAGCCTTTTATAAAGCACCCTACCGCAGGTGGGCTTTGTGCGGCAATGCGAGTAACACCGGGGCGGACTGATGCACCTATGGGCCCTTTAGACTAGCAGGAAAAGATTAGATTGAAAAGAGTTGATTTTGTGAAGTGTGACTTTATTTTAGCTGCAACGTAGATATTGTTTTCTGCTACATTGTAACATTGTATGTAAGTGTAAAATCTTAAAAGATTTTTAGAGGTAAACCTCTATTTAAACTTCTTACTTAAGAGATTGTCTGCTATAATTTTTTCATGATTATAGTTTTCTTTTTACACCTGTTTTAACTCTTATGTACTCTCTCAATATGATAAACGTGCAATAATGATCATGCCTGAGATTAGTGTAGTTTTTTCAATTTTTTAAAACTAGGTACCTACTTGAAATTGATTTAAGCCTTAAATAAAGTAATTTTGTTGCTTAAACCATTAAAACGAAATAAATTCTACAATAAAATTTATGTGACTGACAAATTAAACAATTTTATCTCTACAAGTTTTCACTCAATTTTATTTCGATACATAAAATGTTTTACTATTACCTACTACTGAATAAAGTTCTCACGGAATGGCACACGGTATTCTCACCTGCCAAATTGACTCATTCGTCAGCATTCACTATCAGGGTGGCAGTAAAAAAGAAACATTGGCAGGCCACTTCCACTCAATCCGTATTCAAAAGGACAGTCACCTCGATAGATGGGCTGACGCACTTTAGATCCGAATACGTGGATCTTCGCTCGGTTATTCAATTTGTTTAAGTCACTGATAGTGTAGTTCTAGAAGTGTTTTTAGTCCTTAAACATGGCGTCTTCTAGTATAAATGTATTACGGAGTTTTTACTCATATAAATGTTTGTTAATTTGCTAGTGAAGTAAGATAAAATTAAGTATTTTATCTCCAAAGAAGTTATTTGATTCGCTCTAAACAGCGTACGGGAGCGATTTTTTTTTCCTTTTTTCATTATTTTTCTATATAAAAATCTTAATTAATTACCAACTGCACTTTTCTAACCCTTATACAGTGACTATAAATGTTTATTGATGTTTTTTGGATGTTTAACATATTTAAAAGACCAGTTTCATCTACATTATTTAGGAGTTATCTGTTAATAACAGATTACTCCTTAATAATGCCATCTCTTTTGTTAATAAAAAAATAACGACGACACAACGACGACAGCATAAATGTTACCTGACAGATATATTATCACGAACCCATCTGACACCGGTGAAACCGGCCCTTATCCAACATGTTTTCACTAGATATCCAGTTAACGAGTCAAACCTATAAAACATTGGATTCCTCCCAAAACGGCAGGCTCAGGCCACATCCAGGGTGGTGTTAAAGTGAGTGCGTGCATCTGCATCCCCGCGGGACCCGAGCCGGTGGCAGGGCGGCATCGATCGCGCCGGCCGCCCAGTCGCGTGCCGAACGTCGAGAGCGACGAGCCCGCCCGCTGTCCTCGCGTTTAGGCGGGAATCCAACCTTCGCGAGATATCGTGTTCCAAATTCGAATGATTACAACCGTTTATTAGGTGACGCGATTGTGTTTTGTTTAGAACGCACGTGGTGGACCTGTTTGCTGTCTAAAAACAGTTTTGATAACATTTAAAATTGGAATTGGAATGTGACATTTGTGTTTTTTTAATTGAACGTAACAAGCTCAGTTGAAATCAAATTCTGAGACATTACTTTTTGATACTGTCAACACGTAACGTAATACTGCTCGGATTGGTAAATGTAAATGATATCAGCCATAAAAATGTGTCATTTTAATTTTATTTTTGAATTTATTTTGTTAAAATGGCTCATAACAGTGAGACAAAATACGACCATTTATTGGTTTGTAGTACAAACAGATTTGATGAAATAATTTTAAATATAATGTATTATTATAAGTTCTAGTCACATATTACGGTCGTCTTCAATGAAGTTTTAAATTATGCAAATACATAAAAAAGTTCTTACCAATGTCGAACATGACGATTAGGTATACTATATTTTAAATTAGATATTAATAACAATTTAATTCTATGCTTAAAAATGTTCAAATGTTTCTAAAGAATCTTAATGTTTGCAAAACAAGTTGTTTATAAAGAGACGGACGGATACTGAATGAGCGGTGTAAAATTTCATAATATTTACAATCGCGCGTAAACTCGTAGCGGCTGTAGTATGAATTGCAGCGATTCGTAGTGATGTAAATTGTTTGTAAACAGTGTTCATTAGTGATAGCGGAGTTTTGAATTTCAGTGGCAATTTTAAAGGTGTACGATTTGACGAAAAATCATCGGAACGCGTTATCATTTTGTACCACATTCCGATGTCCTGAAGCATTTCCTATGTAATTTTAACAAAAGTCTTAAAACGGTGCATATAAATATAACACAATCTGTGGCGGAATAATTATTCTCACCTGTTGTTTTATAACACAATATTTTTTACCATGTGGACGTTCATAAGGAAATAATCGGTAACGTTGAGTGTACATGTTGCTCACTTGTATTTATGTAAATGTATAGGCGCTCACTTCTACTTTCTTAATGTTCTAATTTAAACAAGAAATTATTTTGAACACCACATAATATTTAGAAAGGAATTCCCAAAATCACATCATTCCCTTGACTCAGGAATGAAAAATGTATTTTCGTATTTCTTAAATTCACTTCCTCGTAGGTATGCACCAAGCTAAGTTGCAATTTAATACAATTTGAAGTATCATAAATACACCTTTCTTACCAACCCCAACTCCCTCGAAACATGTTAAACTTCAAAATTGATTAGAGATTTTATTCTCCAAGTCCTTTAATTTGTATCGGAGTTAATGCCAAACAGCAGCACAGTTAATAATGAAACGGAGTAATATTTTCAGCAATTTAGTAGTCAATAAATTGCAATAGGCCCCGGTAACCCCCACAGCAACTCACAACACGCATTTATTACGGAATCGGGAAAGTTTATTTTGAAAACTCTGACGTTTTATTGCTAATGACAAAGAGGGGAGTGCTTTATAACGTTTTAGAATTTGCAGTAGGTATCGCTGTGAAATTTTAAACTTGTGTGTATATGAGTGCATGTTAAAATCAAATAGGTTCGAGACATAATTATACCACTTTAGTTAGCTAAAGTCAATCTCTGCCTATCTCTAAGTAGCCTAAATAGGTTTGGCTTTCATGCCATGCTTGCCAAATGCATGAGGTCTTAACAAATACCAATCATTAATCATGCCTGATCCAGAAGTTGATCCAAAACTATTGGCATTATGGCGTTACGCCAACGGTAGAATATCGGCTATTAATTTTTTTTATTTGATCAAATAGTTATTAAAAACGAGTTTTCCACTTCACAAAATCAACAATTTCATTTAGTCCTTTAAGCCCCCTGTTTGATTGTGTTTCATTTATCAATCGGATTGAGTTCCGCTTTAAATTACGCCCGGCATACGCGCTCTCCATCAGAGCCTGTCAGAGGCGATTAACCCACCCACTGCCCGCCGTGTACCGTCTGTAGCTGCCCTAACTAGACACTGAAACTTTTCATGTTATTAGTTTCAGCGATGTATTACTGACTGAAGTATATAGACAACATATTTTACTTTATATTACATTTTATATGTCTTGTACAATTAAATTTTTGTTAAAGGTCGTGCAGCGATCACAAAAAAAATGTTTTTTAAAGTATCTTTTAAACAAACCTTGCCCTGGTAATTACTAACAAAAAAAAAACAAAGGACATCATCCATTTTGGGATAAAATTTTTTTTTAGCGGCCATCAATTTTAATTACAAAAGTGTATAGTACACATAAACCCCATTACTTTTTACTATGGCGTCAAAGTCGAAATCTATTTGGTTTCGGAGATATGATACCAAGTAAGACATAAGGGCTGAAACTGCGTAAAGCGGGCACCCGCGCGGTTTCATTTCATACAAAAGTGACCCGTGCCGCGACCGCGCGGGAGACTTTTGTATGAACCGCGCGCGGGTCCCGCTTCACACAGTTTCCGCCCTTAGACCGAAAACAATTTGTTTTCAGGGCTACTTCCCATTTGGTAAACTTCCCATTTGATAAACCTCAATCAGTGCCTACTCAATAGTTGCGTTTGGTAAACATTTATTTACTACATACGTTTTTCATACATTTAGTCCCATTTGGTAAACAATCGAAATGGGACTAAATGTATGAAGTAAATAAAATGTTTACCAAACGCAACTTTTGAGTAGGCACAGATTGAGGTTTAACAAATGGGAAGTAGCCGTTTTCAGGATTTTAGTTGTACAATACGCGGTTCACTCAAGTCAAAACTTGTCTTAATATAGCAGTCACCTCCGCCCTCCGCCCCCTCCCCCCGCCCCCTTTTTCCCTGTGCTCGTCATGTCAATTCCTTAATCTTAATAGGTATCATCTTTGTTTTATAATAATCAGTACTATACTAAGTCAGTTGACAGACACACACGCAGCCCACCTGATGGTTAGCGGCCACTGCGACCTATTCCATTGAGGGACACTTCACCACGAAGCGTCGCTCAATGTGCTGCCAGACTGTAGACTCATCTGATCTTCGAGCCTTTGATTTCAAGTGTACTTTTTTTTTGAGGAGGAGAACGCATTTGCGCACCATAGCCGCAGGCTAGCGATCGTGTGTGGGACTCGAGACTATGTCCCACTACCCACTAAACTCCCGCGTTTTCCCCTTCACACCCAATTATTAATTACTCCGACTCATCGCCTCCAACTCTATAAAGCCCAAGTTCGGCCTCACATGGAGTACTGCTGTCATCTCTGGGCCGGAGCACCACAGTACCAACTTCTTCCTTTTGACCGTATCCAACGTCGAGCAACCCGGATTGTCGGTGCCGAGAGTCTTGCCGGTTGCTTAGATCCTCTGGCATTGCGTAGAGACATTGCGTCCCTGTGCATTTTCTACCGCCTATATCATGGGGAGTGTTCTGAGGAATTATTTGGCTTGATTCCTGCTGCTAAATTCCACCACCGTACAACCCGCCACAAAATGCAGTTTCATCCAAACCACCTGGACGAGTGGCGATCAACTACCGTACGTTTCTGCAGACACTTTCTGCCGCGCACGACTGTTCTATGGAACCAGCTTCCCGCAGCGGTGTTTCCAAGCCGATACGACATGCATACCTTTAAGAAGCGAGCATATTCCACCCTTAAAGGCGGGCAACGCGCCTGTGACCCTAACGGGGTCTCGGGTGCTTATGGGCGGCGGTGATCACTTATCATCAGGTGACCCACTGGCTCGTTTGCCCCCTATTACATAAAAAAAAAAAAAAAAAATGGTGTGAAGGGGACAAGCCGGTGCCAGTCTTGTGGCTATTGACGAGCCCTTGATTTCAAGTGTACTGGCTCCCACATTAATACTGCCGGAACACAGCCAGAGCTATTATGGCGGCAGATTTCGCCTGTGGTAGCTAGCCAGTCGGACTCTGAAAAAGCCCTACCACCAACCAGACCTTAGGTGGGAATCGAACCCACTACCTCCGGGTTTTATACCCGAGCGGCTTAGCCACTTAGCGGCTTTGCGGAGGCGATCAAAATAGTAGTAGTTCAGGTGAAAATTGTATAGTAATAATCATACCAGATCTTACATAAAATGGTAAGACGATGTTATTTATTTCACTTATAGATCGTTATCTAAGGTATATAGAGTATTGTCGCCATACAAAAAAATTATTCTACACCTGTCCCCATTCCAACAAAACATAATTTATTTCTGGCCGCTAACTTTTTTTTTTATCCCAAATCTCCATACAAAGTGGATGATGTCCTTTGGTAGGTATAGTCACTTTGAAGCTACCATACGTTTTAGCGAAACATTTTTTTATTATTATTAAATGGATGTGTGAAACTTGTAATAATGAAACATAAATGTTTGTTAATAAATCACTACAGCGTGTTCTTCTGTTTATTGACTCATAAAATGCAGTTACTAGCCTTAGAAATGTTGTATTATACAAATAAATGGAGCATCACCCGCTTCATTGATCTGCGCGATTGAGTTTTGCCCTAATGTGCGGCCCGCGTTCCATCAGACTGTTGTCAGAGACGATTAACTCCCGCTTGTACTGTGTACAGCCGCCTTAATCCGCACGCAGCCCGCACCGAACACATTGTTGATTTAATAAATAACTCCATTTAACTTGATGTGGAGATAATCAATACAAATAAGAAAATTTAACGGCTGTTGATTGTTTAGTATGCGACATGCGTCTCACAAGATTGTCCGTTGCATTTCTTGTCCATGAAATGTAAATAAAAGTAAACGTTACAACACAGACAATATTGTGGTTAAACTGTGCATAATGTTTTAAAGATAAATGCAAGGGGTTAATGAACTGAAATATAAATGTGTATTTCTGTACGTATAGAATTATGACTATTGTGCAGTTTTATGTAGTGCTAATATAACGAGATTTATTAATCATCATATTGTACACCAGTCAATTAAAATTAAACTAATCGATCGATTGAGTGAAGATATTTCAACAAAGTATACATAGTAAATAAATAACGGTTTGATAAAATCTACATTTTTTTAAACTCTAACGTTGCGATTGTTGTACAACTATTATGATATTTGGGATTTAAAATGAATCACACATTAGTGGAAGCCCTAATCCATTACATTTCACAATGATAATTGATAACAAATATTTTAGCCTTAAAATATTATTCAAGAAATAATAAACAGTAATATTTTTACTAACAAATGTCCAAGAAAGTTTACTAACAGAGGCGGCGGAATCGGGCGACGCTTGCATCCGCTTCCGTTTGTGGGGGGAAAAGGGAGAGAGGACTCGACTCATTAAACTAGGAGATATTTGGAGTGGGAGTTATACTGCTTCAATGACCTTTTGTATGATAGAGTGTGGGCTTATCGGCCGGGTAAGGGATTAGCTGTACAATTAGGACTTTGTGCTACTAATAGTCCTGATATTATTTTGATAATGTACGTCTTGGTTAGCGGTTAGAGTACCGGACGTTCGCGCGATAAAATCGAGTCAAGGGCCAAAGGGGTGTCGAAGGCATCTGTAGGATGCTTTTAAATTCAATTTAGTACTGACATAGGTAATGACGACAGATGACTTAATGTTACTTAACAAAAACCATCGATAAGATAATTAAAATGAATGGAGGGGTCTAATTAACTTAATTGACTTTGTTCTAAATTAAGTTTTATATTTAAAATACGTTCTAGTAAACAAATATGCAAATTGCATGCAAATTGCATGTGTCTTTTTTAAAAGGTTCTATAAATGATACCATTTTTAGAAACTTTCAAAAAAGTCCTATAATACTATAGGAATGGCTACAGGATAAGCGCTTACAAGCTCCAAGACGATTTTATATACAAAAGACCAGGACATTAAAAGCTTACCATACTAAAATAAGTCGTTCTCAAATTGTAACAGTATGCGGTTATGAATCAACTCCCTACATAGCTAAATCTGGTGTTCCTCAAGGTTCAAATTTGGGTCCGTTATTGTTTTTAATGTTCATAAACGACTTGTTGGATTCGTTCAAAAGTGAATGTTTGGCATTTGCAGACGATTTGAAGATATTTAGGGATGTAAAATCTGTTAAGGATTGCATTGACCTTCAATCTGATATTAATACTCTTACTCACTGGTGCATTAGCAATAATATGTCCTTAATCCTTCTAGCCCCGGATTACTAGACACAATAGAAAATCTATTGTTATGCGGCACCCGAGTGCCGGTTCGGCGTTGAGTGGTTAAATGTAAAGAAATGTCACATAATCAACTTTACAAAAAAGAAAAACACAATATTATTTCCATATACAATTCAAGATATTCCACTGGAGCATGTCAATGTTGTGCGGGACTTGGGTGTTTGGTTTGACTCTAAGCTCTCTTTCAGAGTACACTATGACTCTATTGTCTTAAAGGCAAAGAGAACCATGGGTTTTATTATTAGAGTTACGAAACCTTTCAAGATGAGGCAAAGCTTTGTTGTTTTGTATACTTCTCTTGTTAGAAGCGTTTTAGAGTACTGTTGCACCATATGGTCACCTAGTTATAGAAACCATGTAGATAGGCTTGAGTCGGTTCAGAAACGTTTCGTTCGTAGCCTGGCCTTCAAATCGGGTCTGAGTAAAGTTTTGACAACATACAATGAAAGACTGATGGAGTTTAATTTAGATTCCCTTATTTTGAGGCGACATATTTGTGATCTCTCCACATTACATAAAATACTAAACTCTAACTTAGATTCTCTGATGTCTTGAGCCATGTTTCATTGAGATGCGCAACTAGGTCTGACCGCAGACAGCACCTTTTTCACATACAGCTGGCTAGGAATAATGTGTCACAAAATAGTTCATTGCTACGCATGTGCAGAAAATATAATTGTATATGTAAATGTGAAAACCTGGATATATGTCATCAAAGTCTGAAAATGTTTATAAAAACCATTAGGTGTTCCGATATCATAATTAATTTACTTCTTTCTAACTTAAACCATTAGTTGTTCCATAAACATTGTTAATTTGCTTCTAGCTGATACCAAATTTTTGTACTTTGTCATAGACAACTATACATTGAAATGCTAAATTAGAATGTTGTGCTCAGTTGTCATCGAAATGCAAATTTAGTATTATAAACTGAACTTAATTTTAACATTATTGTATTTGATTTGTATTTTGTTACTGTGCCAAAGAATAAATAAATAAATAAATATATAGGCATTCATATATGTTTTTTATACATGTTGCCGATGGGCTAAATAATAAAAGCACGTATCAATTTGTAACACGTTTAATTTTTATATTTTGTGACAACTGACGTTTATAAATTTTTCTTCTAAAACAAAAACTAATATTCTTTTAAATTTACAATAAAAACATGTAAAGAGGTTTGCGTCGGCAACACAGCCGCCCCCGGTGTCGAAGACACGAAAAAAGAACAAAAAATAGCAGACGCAAAAAAAAAACAAAAAAATGCAGAAGAGGGGGAGGGCTGAGTTGCCTACTCAGAACCACATAAAAAAACTAATTTTCGAACAGGGCGACTAAGAACCCCAGTGCTCGTGACAATCTCCACGGACCGGACAATACCGTCCTTGCCGGGATACGTCCTTATAATCCGGCCCCTTGGCCACACACCGCGGGGCAGGTTTCCGTCTGCCACGAGCACCAAGTCGCCCACTTCGAACGGTCGCGATGGGTTAACTCTCGGTCGCGGGACCAGCGTCGGCAAATACTCTTTGACCCACCGCGACCAAAAATGGTCCGCGAGCCGCAGTCCCTTCTTCCA
Source organism: Mecyna flavalis (assembly GCA_949319885.1). Taxonomy (NCBI): domain Eukaryota; kingdom Metazoa; phylum Arthropoda; class Insecta; order Lepidoptera; family Crambidae; genus Mecyna; species Mecyna flavalis. Next base: position 9,159,470 of record OX439427.1, on the reverse strand, counting down.
GCGGGCCCGCCGAATCAGGTCGTCGTCAGTAACCTCGGCAACCCGAGAATACGGAGACGAAACACCCAGAAGAAAATGAAAAGGCGTTATCGCTTCCGGGGTGCCGGGGTCGACAGTGACGTGAGTCAGCGGGCGAGAATTTACAAGAGCCTCCGCTTCGGCCAGTAGGCACGTAAGCACCTCTTCCTTGGGCGCGCGCTGATGAAGCGTAGCCGCAAGAGCGGTTTTGACAGTGCGGACCAGCCGCTCCCACGCTCCGCCCATAAACGGTGCCACTGGGGTAATGAACTTCCAGCGGATTCCTCTTTCTGCTGAGAAGTCAGCCAACTCAGCCTTCAGTAGTCTGTTGGCTCCGACAAATGCCGTCCCATTATCACTGAATATGGTACTTGGAACACCACGCCGGGCGATAAACCTCCGCAATGCCATTATGGCGCAGTCAGCAGACAAATCATTCACCAACTCCAGATGAACCGCGCGCACCGTAAGGCAAGTAAACAATGCGACGTAGCGCTTCTCAGTATGGCGGGCGACGGAGATTGTTAAAGGCCCGAAATAGTCGAGCCCCACACAGGAAAAGGGCTTGGAAGTCGAGGCCAATCTTTCTGGCGGAAGGTCACCAACAGGCGGTATTTGCGGCATCGCTTTTCTAATACGGCATATCTGGCATCTGCTTGCGACTCCTCGAACGGCTGGTCGTAATCCGATGATGTAATGACGCTGCTTCAATTCATTCACGACCAGTTCGTTGAATCCATGGGCAGCACGACAGTGATAGTGCGATATTAGTAATTGGACGATCGCGTCTCGTCCGTCGAGGATTGCTGGAGTGTTGGAGACGGCTTCAGGTCCTTTAGATGCTGCAACTCGTCCAGAAAGACAGAGAAGACCATCCTTCAGGCGAACATCTAACCGCTTCAGCCGGCTTCGGCCTGGGATGGGCTCCCCGCGAAGGATATGGGCATATTCTGGTGCAAATGAGTTGAGCTGGGAGCGGAGTAATAACAGGCGTTCGGCCTTTTCCAAGTCTTCTGGAGTCAACGACGGAAGGACAGATAGGTCTGAATGGGAGAGGGACTTACGGCTAGGAGACTGTGCTGTTCGGTTTAGGAGCGATTTAAATACCATCGCACAACGAAATATTCGCGCCGTGGCACGCAGAAGGCGTATCCATTTGCTAAATCTGCTGACGTCCGCTACAACCGGAGTAGGCAAACATGGTAGTTGCAAGTTCGTGCAGGCGACTATATGCTCTGGAGATGTATGCTTCAGCTCATCCAAGATAGGTGAAGGTGCGGTCGAGGGTTCACAAGGCCAGTCACCCACCGGCTGTTCAAGGAAGGGTGGACCTGTAAACCATCGAGAGGTGCTATCAAATTTTCTAGTGAATCGGGTCGCGTCATCAGCGACATTAAGAGCTGAAGGCACATATCTCCAGTCCGCGACATTTGTAGACTCCGTGATCTCGCCTAAACGGTGCGCCACAAACGTTCTGTACGAGCGAGCGTCGCTACGGAGCCACTTTAGAACCGTCAAGCTATCTGACCAAAAGTATACCCTCTCCGGCTTGCGGACGTGAGCCTCTAAAATATAGGTCGCGAAACGAGCCGCGATTAAGGCGGCTTGTAATTCCAGTCTAGGTATTGACAGGGGTTTGAGAGGAGCCAGGCGAGCCTTGCCTCCAATAAGGCTGAGGATCACTCGTCCGTCATCACATTCGAATCGCCAATAAGCAACACAGGCATAGGCGAGCTCACTCGCATCGGCGAATACGTGAAGCTGGACGTTGCCTGCGGATTTATTTTGAAGGTAATGCCGCGGGATGCTAGTACAAAGCAGCTCTGATATGTTCTCGAACCAATTTTTCCAACTGGAAGCAAGGTCAGATGGCAACTCACTATCCCAGTCAATACCCAGTTTCCAGGTGCGCTGGAAAATCACGCGGCCTTTGACAACCGCCGGTGTTAACAGACCGAGAGGGTCATACACGCGCATGAGAGACGCCAAGGCTGACCGCTTCGTAAGCTTTTTTGGATAATCCCGCAAACTGTCCCGAGAAAATTGAAGCGTGTCATCATTGACGTCCCAGACGATTCCCAATACACGAACGACGCCCTGGGAGTCAGAGGCACATAAATCAGGCGGCAGCAGAGCGAGGGCTTCCTTGGAGTTCGATATCCAGGATCGCATCTCCAAAGAAGCCTGCGCATGGACCTTTACAATGTCAGCCGCTACACGTGCCGCCTCATCCACCGAGTCGAAACTCCCCAGGTAATCGTCCATATAGTGGTCCTCGACAATAGCTTGTGCCGCTCTCGGAAACGATGCGCGGTGCTCCTCCGCGTTTTTATTTTTCAAATATAAAGCCGTGAAAGGGCTGGAAGTGGCACCGAACATCATTGAGCTCATTCTGTATTCCCGAATGGGCTCAGAAGGGTCGCGGCGCCATAAAAAACGCTGTGCGTCGCGATCTTTAGGACGAATCTTCGTCTGAGGAAACATTTCTCTTATGTCTCCATTAAGAGCGACCCGTCCCTCCCTAAACCTCATTAAAATTGAAAGAAGAGGCTGAAGAAGGTCAGGACCTGGCAGGAGTAACGAATTTAGGCTTACTCCTGCACATTTTGCTGCAGCATCATGCACAACTCTAAGTTTGCGTTTTTGGGGGTGGACTACGCCGAAATGGGGAAGATACCACCGCACATCGCCCGTTGCCACTTTGTCACATGGCTCCGCATATTGTTTTGTAAGCATAGCCTCGATGTTAGCCTCGTACGCTTCGGCATAATTTCGGTCGCGTAACATTTTCTTTTCTAAGCTCAAGAAACGAGAGCGGGCTAGCTCGTACGAATTTGGCAGAGCCATGCCGGGAACCCGAGGATGCCAAAGAAGGCCGGTCTCGAATCTCCCGGAAGGCAGGCGTGTGGTGGTATCTTCTAAAATCTTTATTGCTATTTGGTCGTTTTTGGAAAAATAATTTTGCTTTGTAATCCCAATGGAGTCCACCCGAAAATATTCTAGCAATTGAGCGTCCAACGAAGCATCACGAGGCTTCACGTCAGCATCATCCGTGAAGCAGTGGTTTACAATTTGTGCTGGTGAAGACTTGCCCTTTAAACGGCCGTAGAGGACCCACCCCAGAGACGTCAAAGCAGCCACGGGCTGACCACGCGCGCCTCGTCGTATGCTGTGAGCAACCGTTAGCTCCCAATTGTCCACACCGATGAGAATGGTCGGCACGGCGTCTTGATGGGAGATAACGTCGCTAATGTCAGCCAAATAACTGAGGCGACCGACTTCTTCACGCGAGATGGACTGACGCTTTAGACCCAGATTGGCGATCGCTCGAACGTCAGTAAGCGAGTAGGACTTCGAAGCATATTGACCCTTTATTTGCACGTTCACGAGACTAACGACCGTCTCGGTCGTCATACCACCCACGCCGTCGACCCTTATTGTCGTTTTGCTTCCCTGCGCTCCGATGGTTTCAGCTACGGCGGCGTCCAGTAACGTCGTGGTAGACCCATCATCTAACAAGGCGTATGTGGCGAAGTCGCCTTTAGGGCCCGACAGGATCACCGGCACGACTTTTAAAACCGAACGGTTTGCAGAGGGCGTTCGACTATGAGCGACGACGACGAGAGCTTCGGGGTCTGAAGAAGAGCTGGTGCTGGCTACCTCTTTTGCTTCAACGTGGGCCACTTCCTCGATAGGTTGTAAATGCAGTAGAGTGTGATGGGAGGAAGGCGATTTGCAACCCTTCTCCTTGCAAGAAAACCTTCGGCACTTACTATACAGGTGACCTTTCTCTAAACATTTGCGACATACCTTTTTTTCAAATGCCCAATCTCGTCTCTCGTTCACCGAAAGAGCCTTAAAACTCCCGCACTCTCTGAGAAAGTGGTCCTTGCAGCAAAAAAGACAGTCTTTGCCAGCCTTCTTCTGCGCAAAGGATTCGCGCTGGGTGGTCCCTGTATCGCCCAGACCATCCCGATTGCTTCGCTGGACGTCAACGACGTGGCACAACAACTTTGGAGCTGATTTGGGAGGATCTGAGTACACTCCGTATTTCGCTCTTAGGTCGGCCTCGCACATTAAAAACTCGGCTAAAAGCTGTAATTTAAACTTGCCTAGCTGAGGCGAGCGTGCCGCGAAGTCGGTCCAGCGGGTTCTGAGCAGCGGGGTCAACTTAAGCAGAATTTCATTGCATAGCTCAGGCGAAGCGAGATACTCTGGGCGATCAAGAAGTCTTACCGTTTGAAAACAGTTATTGACCTTCATCACGAAGGCGTTTAACTCTCGGGCGCTTTCAGCGCTTGACAGCTTCGGAAGCGCTCGAACAGCAGTAAGCTCCGCTAATATGACCTGCTCGGGACGAGCGAAGCCAGTCTCCAAGGCGCGCATAACTTCCTGGGGATCCCGCGCGGCGGCCAATAACACCACAACCGCTTCGCGCGCCGTACCCCGCAGCGCGGCAGTTATGCGCGATAGGTTCTCAGATGGAGAAAAGAATGGGCTGGTTTCCTCGTACATTCTTCTAAAAACGAGCCAGTCCGTAGGACGGCCGTCAAAAAGAGGGAGTTGACTGACCTTATAACCTTGTGTGTTCTTGGAGGCCGCGTTCACAGCGATCTGGGCGACGGCTTCCGCGAGTTGTAAAGTGTCAGTATTACTCATTTTATTATTCATGTTACATTGGTCAGTGTTATAATGTGTACCTAATGTAACGTGTGTGTGTGGGGAGGCCGTCACCAGTGGCGCTGACTGCGTGACGGCGGCAGCTAAAGGGCGCTGACAGCAGCCGGCGGTCGCCGATGGCGCTGGCTGCGTGATGGCGGCAGCTGAAGGGCGCTGACAGCAGCCGGCGGTCGCCGATGGCGCTGGCTGCGTGATGGCGGCAGCTGAAGGGCGCTGGTAGCAGGCGGCGGGCCTCGGGCGTACAGCTTCGGTAACGCTGTGCGCATGGGGCATTTCTGCAAAATTATAAGTTGCGTTTAAACCTTGACGATGTACCTCAGGCCCAGGGTGAACCGGCACTTTAATATGGCCGCTAGGAGTTTGTGCTCGAGGTAGTCCCTGTGATGCGGCACTGGCCTCCCATAGTGGACGCTGCAGTGTCGGGGTTATAGGCCTAACGGCCAGGGGCTCCTGAGAATGGCTCAATGCGGCGCCCATGGCGTCACTGGCCTCCCATAATGGACGCTGCAGCGACGGGGCATCTAACCGCAAGGAGCGGGACTCCGCGCGGGGGCTTACGTCAGCCCTAGCGGGTGCAGGTTCAGAAGAATCGGGCACGGTGAACGGGGGTGGTTCGACGATGGCGGCGTCCAGCCACCTGTCAACCTGGCTTCGGCTGGAGCGGGAGCTGCAGGAAAGAGCTGCGATCTGTGCCTGCAATTCCTTTTGTGATGCGACTCGCTCAAGCTCCACCGCCTTTTGTGACGCGACTCGCTCAATCTCCACCAACTTTTGTGACGCGACTCGCTCAAGCTCCACCGCCTTTTGTGACGCAACTCGCTCAATCTCCACCATCTTCCTGGCATGCTCCGCTTCCAGCGCCAACCGCTTTGCGGTTCGGGTGGACGAGGTTGCCGAGCCTGCCTTGGATGTGGAGCTTTTAGACATCGACGCGGCCTTGGCCTTGGAACGCGTTAACATTATATTTATTATAAAATATTAAAAATTGGTCGATACGTACTTACTCAGTGAGTTCTACTTACTCCTCAAACACTTCTGACACCACTTTGTTGCCGATGGGCTAAATAATAAAAGCACGTATCAATTTGTAACACGTTTAATTTTTATATTTTGTGACAACTGACGTTTATAAATTTTTCTTCTAAAACAAAAACTAATATTCTTTTAAATTTACAATAAAAACATGTAAAGAGGTTTGCGTCGGCAACAATACATTTTGTTACCACATTTTTTTACTGTGTGCTTTGCTGTTGGTGTACCTTTAAAATAAATAAAATAAATAAAATAAAATAAAATAAATAAAAAATAAAAATATGAAATCGATAGGGACCGCTTCTTACGCCCAGGCAATCATAAAACTTCCTTTCAATTCAAAAAAGCATAGCATTTATGAAGCAACTTAATAATATTCTCTACAACGGCAATTCAATGCATTACTTTGCAACGATGCAAGCTATAACACAGTTTAAAAGGAAACCATCTTGTATTATAATATGTATCGCATCCCAACCTATTCACGTTCCAACTTAAACTTCTCAGCTGAATTTTCCTTTATTCAATTTTCCGAGCTCTTTTACGCGGTGCAGCGGTTAATAGATCTTTTACTTCATATTTTCTCGGTATCGCACGAACTATTCTATACGAGTAGTTAAACCCTACTTGACTTAATACATTTATTTCTTTATTTCACTTTATTTAGCAGATAGGCTCGAAGAATTCGCACTATGCAGTATTTTCAGCCTACTCTAATTTACGACCTGTAACATCTACTTTGTCAATTTCATATCTAGTAATTTTGCGTTCTACTACTCGCATATTATAACCTACGATTTGGAGTAAAATGTAAATTGAAGTATTTTATCGCCAAAATATTATACCTGCGTACATATGTGTACCACCTAGTTGGCATATATGACGAGTTTAGGATGGCTTTCCACGTCATCCTTTACGATTAACAATAACGTATAATTAATTCACTAGTCTCTTATCAGATAGACACGTAAATGAAGTTATTATAAACGTATAGAGATTCAAAGGGATCAACAACCACAACCTTTTTATGAACGAGACTGTATTCCGAAGGTGTCGTAGTACTATATTATATATTCTGTGGTGTCGTTTTTAAGTCCGCCGCCAACTTCGGTAATCACGTTAATTAATGTAATTGTGAACGTTTATATCTTAACATCATTAATACGTCCGTAATCGTCGAGTTGACGCCACGTTATCTAGGCGGTTTGTCAGTGGTCGTGTAATTGGCCTCAGTCCGGCGTTAAGGGCGCCATTTGCATTTTAATCACGCGCTAATTTGAAGTAATGCTTCGGCGTGCACGCATAAATTACTTCGCGCATGCGTGCGGCCACCGAATGTATGGGGATTTGTATGCGATCAGTTTTACTTAAGTGTTACATTATTTCGACATACACGTACATATTTTTTAAGAGACTGGTTGGATATAATTATCCCTGGACTCTACTCCAAATAAACTTGAAGATTTAAATCGTACCTAAAAATGTTATAAATATTTATCTTGTGTATATTATGCGTCATAATGTTTACTGCGACGTGTCTGGTTCTATCACTTGTTTTCATAAAATCAATGATATTTGTAAACCATAAATCATTGATAAATGTTCATTGATTCTTATACCCATTTCAAAAGTGCTTTAGCTACTGACTTTGAGATTATAAATAAAAGAAAACGTGACCGCCGCTTTCGTTAATTTTGATCAAACAAATAGTATGTATTATTATAATTAAGGGAGTAAATCATTAAATAAAAAAATATAATAATTTAAACTTGAATTAGAAACCATAATTAAAGTTTAAATTTAGAAATACCGCAATAAGGGTCAACCCGTGGTTATATCTTTATCAAACAGGTGAAACAAGCGTAACCAAATTGGGTAGGGCAATGACCTCCAACCCTATTAAAGCCACATTGATTTACATGCGACTTTGATTCCAGCGTAAAAATTGCCGATAAATAAATCTGAGATGAAAAAAGATAACATTACATAACGTTACGAAAATATATTTTATTTCGTTATATTTGATACTTAGCTAAGTGACAGGAAATCCCCGGACATTAATCCAAACAAACTGTATTTATCATGCGAGAGCCCCAACAATAACTAATAACTGAAGACACTTTTCTCATTTTCCCTCAAACTCCCTTAGGGGTACTGTATTTACACTTACTGGTGGTGACATCTAATTTAGTTACTGGTAAAAACGGCCAGTGCTGGGTGTTGATTAATAAGTATTAGGTTAACGTTTTTTTCCCTAATGTAATATTAACGTTATTTTTCGGTTAATTCTAAACATTTGCAAACAATATTTAAAAAAAATACAAAAATAAGGATGTTTGAAGAATGAAGAAGAAAGCTTTGAGTAGATAGTGTAACCATTTGATGATCCTGGTTCTAGGAAATGCAAAAAAAATGCGCAGGTATTATGAATTGAATTCAATTTCATATTTTTGTAAATAACGTTATTAAAATCAAACCGTCCACTACAGTACCTATATGGTAGTAATCTTTCGATATTAACTCAAATTACTAATTAGTTCTTATTTGGTTTTTGATCTTTGTTTAAACTGATTTAAAAAAAAAAAAAGCTTAAATTCCCACCTCAATAGAGACTATTTGTGCTACCAATAGTATACCAAAGTCATACTACGGTCATAAAGTTAACGTAATGTTGCGAAACCTTCACTAAGAAGTAAATTGCATAGCCATGGAGAAACCGCAACAGTAACTCATATCTGAGCTCGTGTAGATCCCATAACTTTGTTGTATCCCTGGGGTGACGCGAAACTTAATCCAATTTACCCTGAGACATCTTAATTAAGCAGTTGCCTCGTGTGGTTGCACGTGTGTGAGAAAAGGGTGGAAAAATTAAAGTGGATTTTGGTAAACCGCGTAAAGTAATTTTCAATTTGGCAACCCTTCTCCGAATTGATTAGAATGAAAAATATTCACTCAATCGTGCAACTGAAATATTACAAGGAAGTTATTTAGTCTGTTTTCTGCTACACGTTATGAAAATATTAGTCTTACTAACTGACTGATCACGTAATAAACTACAGAGCCAGGGTTACTACCATATTGGTTTAAAACTTTAAACCTTAAAAATAATTTGTTTAATTTACTGATTTAATTATTCAGGCTAACCAACATTGAGTTCCATTACCTATACTCTATTAACTACAAAATAATAAAACCCAAAAGAAGTGTTGAAAAAGATGTACTTAACTAGTTTATTAAATCACACAATTATCCCTACGTGTTTCAATACAATTAAAACTAATCAAAATGCAGACACAACAATCACTCAGTCGCTACAATAAAACTATAACCGACTGTTGAATGTTACTGGAAATAAAGTTCCCAAGAAGAAGTCCCGTCTATTTCACTCGCATCAAAGACTGTCGTTTCCTGGGTATTCTTGAATACAATAAGACGCGTTAAAAATAAACACGCTGTAGATTGTCAAGTTCGCGTCCGTATGGGGTGACTATTTCTGTCAAAAGCACTATAGTGGAATTAATGACAGTGAACTAGATCTCGTTTTCTATGTACAAAAAGTTTTTAACCAAAAAAAATTTGTTGTAATTTAAGTTTATAAAAGTTTCATTTTAACAGTTGGTATAGCTTGCTATTTATATTTCGTTTTGTAATAATTCGTAAATGTTATGTATGGTTAAATACATGTTTAATTAAAATAAATAAATTACAGTTAACATCGTTATGTGACCGCACTTCTGTATTAAAAGAACATTAGAAACAATAATATTAACAACAGAAAGTTCTGTGGTATTCCTATATTTAAAAAAAAAATTGTTATTAGTGTATACAGTTTTAAATTTAACTTCTGTTTATAAGAATTCACACTAAAATCCTAATCCGTTTTGAAGTTATGATGACTTGTTATATTGCTAGCTTAGTATTACTGCCATCTTCACTGTATTGTGAACCGCAACTTGTATATTTCTATTTTATTACGAGTAGTCAGTGGGTAACGTCGGCTAAAGGTACGGTCCATTAAAATTAGGACTTTTCTAATTAAGTGTACAAGATAAATCCATATATAACTGCTAGTTAAGAATCACCATTGTGTTACTTAAAAATTACTAGTTGTATGCAGATGTGAAAATAAGATTTCAAATAAAAAAAAACGATTGTAAAATTATAATATCGGCATTTAAAGAACATACTACTTATCAACGAATAAATGCAATAGTAATAAGTTTATTTAATAGGAACACGTAATCATGGCAATCAGTTGAATTTATCTTACTGCAATAACAACATAGAAATCCTGTTGTTTCACTGGTATACCACTAACAATTTCCATCTACGAAAAGAAAATCCGAATCTCCCTACGGCCACCAGCAAAACTTACTACAAATTCTTCCACCCGAGTTTATTACGAGTAAATATTTCTTTTTATTACTTTTGTATCGCCAGGTCAAGTGCGGACCCCTATATGTCATCTTGAATTCGTCGTGTCATCGAAATGTAATAATTCCCCTCCGTTTCGACCTCAGAGGGGTAAAGGAAGGCTTTCTGCAGGAAAAGAAAATCGACTGCCAATAGCTTCGATTCGGTTACATATTGGATATTACCGATTCTTTTTTGTAAACGTTGTTCCATCTCGATATTAGATTTTGAACAACATGTGAACATTACGTGTTTTTGTAGGAAATGTTTAAGAGTATATGAATCGGAAAGAATAACGCGGAATATTACAATAGGGTTGTAACTAGTGTATCTATTATGTACTTACGATTGTACGAGCAATGTTCTAGCTAGAGAAAGACTAATAATTTAAAAAAATTAACGCGGCTGCGTACTGCGTTTTACTCTTTAAAATTGAGAACATACGATTTATCATCAACATCTTAAGTTTGGACAATGTGCTACAACAACACTTTATTGGTCCTATGGTAGACTTTTAATAGAGCACATTTTAAAGGTTTTATTATATTTGCAAGTAATGATTTATTTATCGATTGGCTCAAGTGTGCGTTCCATTCTGCCATTCTATAGCAGAATGGAATGATTTTTGGATTTATAGTACCTAAGTAAAAATCCAGTACCATGCGCTAATTCACGACTTGTGAAGATCAGTTCAGCTGTTATTTGGATTATATCTCACTCACGATTCCAATGTAAACGAGAGCAATCGATATTAGGTTGACCAGTTATCACACGACTTGCATTTGCAACCAACGGAATAGTTGTAGGTCAGTGACATTTGCAACTAATGCGAAGTGTAAGGCCAACGATCATGATTATAGTGTTATCTACATTTAGCGATGCTTTCGTGTTAGTTGTGTCGAATAAAGGAATAAGTTCTTTCCATTACCTACTAGTCCATGTCAGTTATTCATGTCACTAATTTGTCAACTAAACTGAAAAGTTGAATTCTAATTATTACAATTCGTTAACCAATAAACTCCATGCTTAAGAAAGGCGAGATTATAATTTAATGAATCAGTCAATGTAGACCCCGGGCCCTGAGAGAAGAAAAGTATTTTAATAACTAGGAACTAGGCCAATCTATACTTAATATTATAAAGAGGAAAGATTTGTTTGTTTGTTTGTTTGAATTGAATAGGCTCCGAAACTACTGAACCGATTTGGATAATTCTTTCACTATTGGATAGCTACACTATCCCCGGTGAACATAGGGTACTTTTGATCCCGGAAATGTGGGGGACGAGGGGGATATTTGAAAAAAGAAATTACGCGCGGGTGAAACGGAAACCGGAAGCGGCGGAAGGCTATAACTAAACCTACTGCGACCGTGAGTGGGCCTCGAGACTAAAGCGTCCACTACCCACTAAACTCCTCCGGTTTCTCCTTCACAACCGATTGGGACGAGCCGGTGCTAGCCTGGTGGCTATTGACCAGCCCATGATTGATAGTAGTGGCCTTGCTTTTTGCGCCGGGGATCGTGATGTCATATTTGTGATACCTTTTTTTTGCGTCAGGAAATGCTGTTACGCACCGGCCCGGCGTCCCTGACAAAACAGATGCCGGACCCCCCCCCCCCCCCCCCCCCTGCTAAAGCCGGGGGTCACTCAGGGACGGAGGTTCGTCCCGAGCGGTGTGTCGGACTCGCACTTCGGCACTACCGACTAAAACCTGACGATAAACCTCTCAGCGCTGTGAGGGGGAATTCTTTCACTGTTGAATAGCTACACTATCCCCGGTGAACATAGGGTACTTTTGATCCCGGGAATGTGGAGGGAGGGGGGGGGGGGTATTTGAAAAAAGAAATAACGCGCGGGTGAAACCGCGGGCGGAAGGCTATATACGAGAAACGCGAAAGTTTGTAAGTATGGATATCCATCCATTTTGGGGCGTTTGTTATTCTTTCACGTAAAAATTACTGAATTGATTTCAATGAAACAATACAGTAATATAGCTTATACATCAGAACAACACATAGGCTACAATTTATAAAGATATTCCCGCAGGATTACATCCTATAGTTCACGCGGGCGAAGCCGCGGGCGGAAGGCTAGTAAGGTAATATAATTATTAGATTAAGGCGATCCTTGATCTGATACACAAAAACATCTCTAGTGCAGTCTTTGAAATTATGCATGCACAATTCACATACATTTCGGCCATTAATTTGTTTTGTAAAGATTCTTATTAAGTTTGGACGGATGTCTACAAGCTAGCATCATTATAAAGTCATTGTGAACTACTGAGCTAAATATACGAAACTTAATCGGTAAATATCTTTCCAAAACTCCTTTTCAAAGTACCTATGTTAGAATACTTTATTTGCTTGTCCAGCGTGTCACGCGTTTGAATGGGCTGATACTTTTTAACTTTTTTATGGACATAAAATATTTTTATGTGCAGGAGAGTCATTGCATTTTATCTCATTACGAAAGTAACTTTGATTTGTCGATTAAATGTTTTCGACCAATTAAACACAATTTAAAAGGTGTCAGTTGTTTAAGTAGCGTGCCTGTTCCCAAATACAGGCTTGACTTGTTCTACTCAATTGTTATTCAAGTTTCCTTTGTTCTAAAGACATTAACAACATGCCATGCATTGTACGGAATTAATCATCGTCAGGAAATTTGAATGAAAACGCTTAATGTTCCCAAAACCCTATTTGGGTGATGTACGGTTTCGCTTTTTTCACGATTCAGAAATTATATTACGTGCTTTCATTTTGTATTCGTATTTCCGGTAGAGCCTTAAGTGGTTTGCTGGCCATTTTTCACGCTGTTACAAAACAGATTGCTTATTTTACTTCATTATAATAATGCCTAAATGGTAAAAGATTATCTGATATAAGTCGATGCCGATAAGATTCAGTTGTAAATAGCGTAAAACATTAGGATTTCTGCGTGTAATATTAATAACAGGGTTATTTGGAAATCTTTGACTGGAACCATAAATATGAAACTGCATTTTTACGGTCATTATTAATAATTAAATATATTGAGTCATCTTTCCGTTCTTTTTTCCCTTTAATCCAAGTATCATACAAATCGTTACATGTTGGTTGCCTTAGGCAGAAAAATAAGCCATGGAAACCATACCACTGCAATCTCGAACTTATTTCTCAAGAAAATCATTGAATGTTTTCCCGAAACGAAACTTGATTTCGCAACAGAACAAATTCCTGTCGTATTCCCAACGAGACAAGGTAAAATTTGTAAGCACTATAGCCTTTGATCGCGACAAAGTTTGTAGTGTTTTCGTTTATTGGAATTGCAACTTTTTGGAGTTGGTAAAAAGGTGTATTTTGAATGCAGGTGCATGTTTGGCACGCAGGCTAGGGCGGCGATGTTTGCTCACGCAGCGATCGATGCGGAGGCTTCGCGTGAAAATTGCAAGCGGTGCCCGGGAGCGTTCAGCGTAATAGAATTACTGGAAGGCCGAAAATCAGGAGCGGTGGAATATTTATGTTTTTACTTTGCCCGTAAGAAAATATTATGACGCTGTCATACTTTAAATTACGGTCGTCGCGCCGTTTTTGTAAAAATAATTTAACTTGATAATGATGTAAAGCTCTACCATCAAGTGGAATATGACCACAAAAGTGACTCGAGAAGTCTATAATACTTTAAACGGTCCGTTAGTGATGCTATGTACAAATACATGGTTAGTGATGCTATATCCTTTAGCTAAGTGCATAAACGACTTGTTTAATACTGCAGCGACTGTTTACGTTAATACCAAGACATTTCATAACTTATTCTATAAAAAATAATATCAGTTCAGAAAAGTAGTAGTGGTGTTATCTTACACCATGTATACCATTGTCTTTATGTCGTTACTTTAAGAAAAGTATCACATTTCTCTTACTGCCATTTCCAGTAAATGCTACGTTTTCAGCCCTTGACAGGTGGGGTATTAGTTTACGAATACCCGCCCGCCTATCTTACCATGTTGAGGGGACGCCATAGATTTATTCTGCTCTGTTTACTTCACCTTTTTCCTTTTGACTTCGAACTTAAAAACATGCCGAAAAATCGCCACTGAAATTTTAAACCCTGTGCCTATAGATAAAGACTAATGTTTGAGTGAAATTGTGTTCGATGGCGTGATATGGCAAGAAAATACATGGAGCGGCGGTTTTCAAAATCACATAGAACTACAATACCAGCCAGTTTTAAAGTTCCGGAACCTTACGAGTTTTATAATAAAGCGACGCCGTTTGTTCAGAGGACGTTGTTGTTTGTGGCTGATGAGAACTCAGGGCCTAAGCCTAGTAGCAGCACGCATGTGGAGACTCAAGATGTGTCGATGGAAGAACCTGTCAAGCCGGTTGAAGAACAAGAGAAGTCGCCTAAAAAGAGTTCCTTCTTCTTCTCCCCTTCGAAGAGTTGCAAGATGCATGGGCGCAATTTTTTGCAGCGATTGCAGACAAGTCCGAAGAAATCGAAGACGGACTCAAGTGAGCTGAGCCCTAAATCAGCCGCAGCGGGGAACGCAGGACTTATCAGCTACGCTCCTGGGTGGTCCCTGAAGGGGGAACACTTGATGAAATGGCAGGCTTCTGGGAAAACTACGATCGAGGTAAGTGTAAACATACATTTCAGGCAGTAATGAATTTTTACATGTACATAATAGCAGTACTATACTATTAATATTAGATCATATTAGATCTGGTTAATTGACAACTAGGTTTGCCAAAGGCAGCTTTAAATTTGAATTTTGATTCAATCTGTACTTGGACAGAAAATCCGTTTAAGTAAAAGGGCAAACAAATGTGGTAATAAATGAAAAGTATCGTTAAAAATCGACCAGTTCCTGAAAGGATTAAAAACCTTAAAATTATTAAATCCATCGGCCACTCCGATTCTTACTAGCCAAAAAGGGATCATTATTCTGCCCAGATTTTTAGCCCAGAAACATTATTTATATTAAAATCTAGTCTAGGATCTAGTTCATATAAATGTCAAGTTGTCAATTTTAGATTCTGTATATTCGTGAAAAATATGAATTTTATAATTATGTTTGTATTTAATTAGTGGTTCCCCTTTCCATGGCAATTATTTTGTTTCTAAGTGATCCACTTTGGCGTTTAATATAACGTTGTTTCTTCAAAACATTCTTCCAGTTGAAGTTCTTTCAAGGGTTCCCGCAAAGTTGGGCGTCTGACAGAACTAAGCGGTTGTAAGCGCTAAGCAGAAATTGTGCATGCAAATCCCCGCAGCGATGCTGCGTCGGTTAGAGAAGAAAATCCTACTATGGTTGTCATCTCTGGCATATATTGTTCGAAAGAATAACAAAATAGCTTAACATTTTATCCACATTATATAGAGATATTAAGTACAAAATAATAAGTACTTAAGGCATTGAAGCCATTATGTACCTATCTTTTAGTTTCCGAAAACTTCCAACTCAGAACAAAGACATACATATTTTCACTTATGACTTTTGTATTGGATGGATATAAAATCTAAAGAACTTTGTTCGAGTTTAGTCGAATTTTAATCGGCGTTCCTTCAAGCGTCTAAATGGACGCTAAACTTCATGGCTTCGTAAATACAAATTGTACTAAAAGTCGGATCTAAACGACGAAGACAGTAATTATTTTACAGCCAAATTCTTTCATGTCTAATCTGAGGTATAGCTATACGATTATTTCATTTCGCAATATCAAAGAAAGCCTTGGCAGCCCTAGTAGTGAAGGGGGCTGAAGCTGTTTTGTGATGAAAATGAAAATTTCAATCTAAACGCGCCCCCAGGTGATCGCCTCGCAGATGGCATTGTATCGAGGAAGTCACCGGGATTGAATTTAGAACGGCGCAAACGACTTCTTACGTAGATTTATGTTAATGTTACGGGTTATTTTGAAGCAGTTTTGGGTTAGATTTGGTACACTTTGTTGAAGTTGTTGCAAAAGGGTTAACGTAATGTATTTTGATCTTATTCGATTTTCACATTTGATTTTGTAAAGTTTTCGTTTTGAATTTCGTTCGACGATATGCTTTGTCCCACCCCCGTTGCCTATGTTAAATATCTTTAAGTTAATTTGAAAACTGAGTAAAAGTTTTTTTCATAACTTCTCTTAAAGATTTTTTGAAAAAGAAGAGTTCAGAAAATATTATCATATTTGCTAAACATATTTATCAGTATGCAAATATATAATTTAAAAAAAATTTTTGATAAGGTATTATGAAATAATATAATGTCCAAACAAAACGTAAATCCTTTAGATTTGTTCCAAAATACTAGGGCTATTAGGATTCTTTTCTCGTTGTAAGGGTGTGATATGATATTATAAAAATCTTAAACATCCCGACCGCAATAATGTCGACGCCTCTCCGCATTTTTCCCTTTTCTCCCGCGATCCGGAAAAGTGGGGTGGGGTTTAAGACTGCGATAGCCCCTCGTAACGGTGTAATGCCGATCTAATTTTCCTTTTATTAGTAATGTTAAAGAAAAGGCTTTGTCCTCACACTTATAAGGAGGCGTGTATAGGGTGCAACCTTAAACACATTTACTGGCGTGTTCTATTCATCATAGTGAACAACAGTTTTTTTACGACTTCTCGTGATTTTTTCCTATTTTAAAAAAGTGGTTTCTAGCTCTATTTCGGCTAATGTGGCTACTCAATGAACGTTCTAATCAGGAATGTGATTTTTATAATTAATGATATACCTTGTCTAGTTCTAGCACCCATCAGTGACCCAGTTGACGTTGTGTGGAAAGTGTCGAGATAATTAATATATTTAAAAAGTACGTATCAATATTTCTAAAGGAATAATCGAAATCATAAAATCAGCAAATAAAGCCTTCATTAAAATGTTATATAATCTCCTCAACGTCGCAATATCCGATGAAATGCTAAATAAACTTCAATTCCAGTTCTGAATTTTTTAAATAATCTGTTGTTTAGTTCGACTGTTGGCGGACCACTCATGTTTTTCGAACTTTTATTTATGACTGGGTCTGTATTCGTTGTGAACGAGAACGGTTTTAACCATTACAATAATAAAATGTTCATTTTAAATGTCATAAATCTAAAGCAATTTAAGTTACCCAACTTTGTTTTGTGTTTCAAAGCCACCCTGTATTAGGACTAAATGACATGACTAGCTAGTCCCCGAAAGGTTCATTAGTGCGATCGCACACAGACCTGTGGGATGTGCCCCAGGTACCTTTGAATATGTATGAGAAATCGAAGCCACCGTCATACCGAAGCAATGGGGTTAATACGGGTATGAAACGGAATTTTAATGGATGGAGAATTTGTTGGTTTTAAATTAAGGGTGGGATAATGGGTAAAAAACATTGCGGTTTTCAAAATATACGGTATGCATAAAAGAGAAACAAAATTTGTAAATCGGTTTATTTTCAACAGACTTGTTTATGTCCGTCTGTTGACAGATAAGTAAGCTATACACATTACACATACAATATAATAGGTAGTGGTGGCACAGTAAATTGTTTTGCAATAACTTTGGGGTGGTGGCGTTATGTGTCGGGTGGTTACATTCCCTCTAATATGGTTGAGTGAAATTATGGCTGGCACATACGTCATACTTGTGCTGCAGGTGCCACCTTTGGGCACTGGTCTTCCAGGGCTCACGGATTTTTCTAGATTTGTCTCATTCTTATACTTTATACTGTATGG
Source organism: Mecyna flavalis (assembly GCA_949319885.1). Classification (NCBI taxonomy): domain Eukaryota; kingdom Metazoa; phylum Arthropoda; class Insecta; order Lepidoptera; family Crambidae; genus Mecyna; species Mecyna flavalis. The sequence continues at coordinate 9,141,643 of OX439427.1, read as the reverse complement.
CTTGGTATTCTAAAACTAATCAGTAATTGTAACAAACAAATTGTAAACAAACATGGCGATGAAAAAGAGTAACTGTCGAGTTTCTTGCCGGTTCTTCTCGGCAGATGACTGCATTCCGATACCGGTGGTAGAGTCACTCTGTAATTGACGATTCATAAATACTTGATACAAGTTTACATGAATAAAGAATATTTTGATTTTGATTTTGATTTTTGAAATAAATCAAGTCATTTAGAAGTGTGTGTAAGTAGGTGAATGAAGAAAAATTTGACGATATGGGTTCGTTCAAGCGCAGCATAATTTAAAACCAAACAAGATCTAAGTACGGGTAGGATTTCAGTATTTACACATGAGTAATAAATCAATCTTTTCATGCTTGATGTATTGAAACAAAACATTAACCCCGATTATTGCATATATTGTCCCCCTTTGACTAATAGACCGAATAATAACTCCACATAATATGTCCACCCTATTCACTATATTTCTATTTTTGCTCTTCTCATAGAAAGAAATAATATTTATGTATAGAGTTGTCAGTTCTCCCCCTAAAATGGCGGCCGAATGGTATGTATTTGTGGTTCATCAGTGATGCACCCTCTTGGAAAATGTATGGGTGACTATTTCTTGTTTTATAAGGTGTGTGTTTGGGTGACGGATGTGTGATAAAGAAATTGAATGTAAATTGAGATTCATGGCGTTTTCATGAAGTAGTGAATGTGAAGTATATCACTTTGATTTAGTTAGGGGACAGAAGATATAGTGCTATATTTGTTTTTTCTTTGATTCAATACTAACTTGTTCCATAGTGCATTTGGTAATGACCCTGCATCATGCGCTACGAGTTGTGTGTAATGTTATCCGATATTTTTAAAGAAAATTTATTATGAAGTAATTCAAAATAACTGAATATCATTTCCTAAATAGACGTCTCTTACGCTTTTTAGTTATATACTCTTACACACCTTGACAAGTTTACCAATTTATGACATACCTACATATTAGGTACTATGCAATGTGGACTTTTGGTTAACTTATATATTTTTACAATAAATCAGTTCTAAAACTATATTTTTTTGCAAATATAAAAACATGTTATACACAGAAACACCCAGATACACAAAAAAAGACACAATGCACATATGTTTGTAGTTAGTACCATGCGGGTTTCGAATCTGCGACCCCCGTGGTGTAATAGGTGACTTTTGAATAATTGACATCAGACAGTAGTCGTATCCATTATAATATTGCGCGAAACCTAAATAAGAAAAATGATTCACCTTATCCTCCGCAAAAAGCGCATTCCCAACGGATTTCATATCGTGGGCACGTAATCTCTATTGACAGCTCCATTCACTCAGCCCTAGCTGAATATTTCAGGGAGGACTTATTAGCCCGCTAATTATACAAAGGAAGCGAGGGCAAACGAAGGGGCGGCCCTCAGTCTGCTGGTGACAAGCAAAGAAACGTCAGAGCTCGGCGAATTTTAGGAGAACCAACTCAGTTTACATGCGAATTGAGTTAAGAGAGTCTATTGTAGGTTTTTATTTTAATGCATATTCGTTCAGGGGTGTAGAAAGTCACCCCTGAACGAATATGTAGACATTTGTTTCTAAAGAAAATTAGCATTATTTAATGTGAAAATATTTTTATGAGGGCACATTGAGCCACGCTTCTTGGTGAAGTGTCCCTCAATGTAATAGGCAGTTAGTGACCGCTTACCATCAGGTGAGCTGCATGTCTGTCTGCCAACTGAACTAGTATGAAAAAAAGAGTCCTTTAGCTTAGATGATGATGACATCTTTCGTCCCATCAGTAACTGGACCGAAGTGGAAGACGGTTACCGCATCCATGACCCTCATTTCCTATCTCGGGTGGCTAAACACTGCTCCACAGAGGCAGTCAGAGCATGTATTCTGAAAAAAACAGCTTCTACGAATGGTTATATTCTAAAAAAAGATCCTACCAAATGCGACGACGAGTTTTATAAGGCAGTATCTACATTTATGGCTATATTCGCAATTCCGTCCGTTCTACACCTATCAATAAATTTTATGATTGTTCCATAGCAGAATAATCCACAAGATGAGTCACTGTTTTGTCGAACTCCACCGGGACGAGGGAATATTTTCCGTTGTTTTGTTTCGAATATTATTGCGAGGAATTCGAAACTCGCAGCAAGGGTTTTGCAGTTTCCTGTCACGTAGGTGGGCTAAATTAAACCGATGCTTAGTGTTATTTCGGTCTGACTAATTGCTATGTTGATAAATATAATACATGTGAAGAATCGGCCTATTAATGCCCAACAGCAGGGCAATCCCTTTATTATGAAATCAATGTATCGCCACAATGGAGGGGGTTAATCACTACGTCCAAGTTATCAAGAAACTGGAATTTTGAATAATATTTTTCGTACTCGATTCAAACTAGCTGAACCGGTGAACTTCGTATCACTTACCTCTTAATACTTATAAGCCACATTAATTTAAGCCCTATTTTTTCCATATTTTCTCATCGTTTAAGACTTCCACGAATATTTCAATACTAAAATAGTCAAGTCGGTTTATCAGTTCTCTAGTTTTAGCGAGACTAACGAACAGCAATTATTTTTTTATTTATTTAGATATGATATTCACGCGTGACATGCTTTCATTTGATCCGGTAGCCAATCAGCACGTCAGTCGAATAACCGCAGGCTGTCCCATGTCAGTCAAATGACAATGTCGTTCAACCGGGGGCTATATTGAAAAGTCGAGCATGCTGTGACGTCATCCGCCACGTATCTCAGCCGATTTTTGGAATGGCGGAATGGGTGGATATTCTTAAATTATAATTTTTTACCACCATCGTGGTATAAAAATATTTTTAGTATTTATCGACCCCCGACATATTCACATGTGATATGGTAGCCAATCACAGCCAATCAGCACGTCAGTCAAATAACCGCTAGCTGTCGAATGTCAGTTAAAGCAACAATGTCGTTCGACCGGTGGCTTTGTCGAAAATCCGAGCACCCTATGACGTCATTCGCCACGTATCTCAGCCGATTGGTCGATTGGGTGGATATTCTTGAATTAATTGTACGCATATATTTATTCTGGAAATGTGTCTCGCGCGCGACGTATACCTACTCTTGTGATAAGGTAGCCAATCAGCAAGTCAATCAAGTAAACGCAGGCTGTCAAATGTCAGATAAAGCGATAGTTTGACTGGTGGCTGTGCTATGTCGAAAATTTGGGCACGTTCTGACTAACGTCATCAGCCATCATGACTATATTTCAGCCATTTCGTCCCTGGTACATATTTATGTGAACTAACCTGCCTGTTTAACTTGAAGGGGCAATCTGCGACCCATCAGTTTAACATCATGTAGGTACATTTCATCGAGGGAAGCTTTACTTGGCTTAATCAATTGCAACCTATCATACCATCAGATTTCTTCCCCAGTAGTAGTTGACATAACTTAGAAAACCCTACCTCCCACGCTCGACTATATCACGGAGTCAAGAGCCTTTACCTAAAATATTTTCGAAGGACACAAGAATATTTGAGGTCGCAGACAGGTGGCTGGCTCCCGCAGCATGTCGGAATGTCGGGAGCGTGCCGTCGGTTTTATTTTAATTCCTGCCAGCCCGGAGCAACTTTGACTACAGATTTGGTAGACTAGTTGGGATGGGAGTTAGGTATCCATGTTTCAGATTTGCGAATGAATGGACTTGTTACCGCGAGTAAAAGTATCAGCCTATTAATGTGCAAGATATTATCGTTACAAATCTGGTCATCTACACAATTGCGATGGTAATTAATGCTGTAGATTAACAAAAGAAAAAATGTACGATAAACATCCTTTCAAATTCCACTACAACTGGATTTACGGATCTTCCAATAAATAACACAGGATATAATATTAATAATTATACAGTGCACAAGTTAATGTGCAAGCAAAGGAGCACTTCATATTACCTTGTTCTCGTAGGAAGGTGGGTATGTAAGTATGACACAATCGAAAAGAGATAAGGCGCTGGACCAAAGTCCTTTTACTTCATGAATCATGAGTCACGACGACGATTTTCTGAACAGAGAAACTCAAAACATCTAGTGGACGGTGTCGCCTATAAAAATGCGACCTAGTAATCAGACTATGGTTAAAAATTATGATATTGTTTGGTGTCTTCTAAATTGTTTTTTATAATTGAAATGTATTTATTTTCTTTGCTAATCAGAAAAGTAGCATTATTTTAAGTTTTAAATTCACACGTTACAGTGAATAATGCTGAAAACAATTGAAAATTTTATCAGCATCATAAATAAAAGTCAGTAAGCAAAAACGAAATCTCTCCCCGAATTTCGTCATTGAACAGCTGTTGCGGCAAATTTTGCAAATTCGAATATGACCGGACCGTGGAAATTGGTTTCGCTTGGTTTTTCCGCGCCAGAGGCTTCGCGGGTAATGCCTCTCAGCCTATATGAATAATGCGGCTCTTTCTGCCTGAGTAGGGTTGCTGAGTGAAGCCCATTGGAGAATTCTTCCAGTTTAACTCAATTTAGTTTTGTTCTAAATGTCGAATGAATTTTTAGCCAATTCAGTAACTTAAGGTTTTAAATACTTTGAAATTGTATGTTGGTATTGTACCTAAACTTTTGGCATTCAGAACACTGGCCCCTTTATTAAAAATAAGCTATCAAGCAAACGGATCACCTGATGGTTAGTATTTACAGTCGCGCATCGACATTTGCAATACGCAGCAAAGCTCTTTTCTTTATGTTCGCTAGGTTGTATAAATATTGCTGACGTCAAAATCTTTAATTACCCATTCAGGGACTATCCATTTGACTACGTACAAAGCCGAAATTAGCATTAGCATTTTGCAATTGTTACAAAAATTCCCCCATAGCTGCGTCAACAACTTCCTCACAAGTTGGTAACCCTGTACACAAACCGTTTATGTGGGATTCAACGCTTGTTGTTCTATCATTATCGCGGACAAAACAAATGGAAGCGCCTTTTACTTCGCTCCAGATGCGAAGATGGGGATGAGAAAAATGCACGGAAACGGGGAAATGTGAGCGGCATTTTTAAGCTTCGTTGAGGTTTCAATCGCTCTGAGAATTATTAGTAGCTGAGTAACAATGATTTTTGTTTGATATTAGAGAGACATTCTCTCATGTCTCAACAAATGTCTCTCTTCTTACTTATCTTACTTGGGCCAACGCACAAGTTAGCTAAATAATACAATAATACATACCTTATCTTAATTAATATTAGGTTTTTTATGTCACTTTATGTGGCAGACTGGTTTACTGATTGTAGGCAGCCACTGCGGTCTATTCAATTAAAGAAGAATAAGAAAATATCTTATCGTTTAATAGTGATCTGTTTTAAAATATCTTTCTCTTAAGAAGTAATTATTTTTTGTCTCAACTTTTCCTATGGTAGGGGATCAAACACGGAGAAAGAGGACTATCTCTGTGGGATCAAAGCTGCTCTCAGGACAATTCCACAGGGCCGAAGCAAAGTACCTACTACAATGTTTTTAGTGACATGCCCTTCGAATAAAGAAGACTAAAAAATACCAACTCTTATAATATCTTACCGTATGTTTTCATCGAAGTGAAATATAATCTTTTTTTTTCCTATTTTAATGTTAGTTCAATGACAAATAATTTTAAAATTTTGTCTTAGTATTTATTAATTATTTTATGAATGTACAAGACCAGCAAGTTGTGTCATCCCATTAAAAATAACTGTCCTAATTTTTTTATGAGTATAAACAAGTTTAAATACGAGTAAACTAGGCATGATTTGTATGAGACTGCAGGGCATCTACATAGTAAATAGATCAACAGAGTGTAAATCATGTTCGAACGCGTCCCCGGGCATTTCGATAATTACATAAATCATGTGCACAAACAACTGGACGGGTCGATTAACAATAATTTCGTTACCAGATGGAATAAATCTAAATTAACGCGAACGACCGGCCGACGGGCTTAATTGACACGTAGGGTTACTGGACCGTGTTGGTACTGAAATTTGATACCCGTTTAGGATATTCAGAATTACATAAATATTAGACAACATAAGGTCCTATAACCCATTTTTGTAATTAGACTTATTAAAAAATTAAACCCTGTTTTCGTGCAAAACACAAAATCAATATAAATCTAACAGAAACAATTATGTATTGTAAGCCGCAAGAACTAACGCACGCAACTTGATTAAATAACGATTACCTACCACTTAATCTGTCACTTGACGTTCGATGAGTTCTCGCGCTAAAGCTGTGCTCTCAATTGTTTTAAGCAAAGTTGATTAAATAAAGTTACAACTCAATTGTGTTAATCAGTATAAGCACAGATTATAAATCAAATAAATTTCACTTGTATAATCATTACGTGTTTAAGTATTTAATTTTTTTTGACAACCCTAACCACCATATGTATACTAACTACAAATGTGACAATCCGCATAATAATTAATGAAATGTGCAATGACATTTGAAACGGTTGAGTGGGCATCAAAATTCTCTTTGAGGCCAATTGCGGGATGACTTGAATAGACATGATATTAGCTTGGGTGCACTTTTCGTCCAGACGTTTCGGGTTACCCGTTGAATATGAGTACAAATAAGATGTTTGATGTTCAGATGAATGGGTTTTGACGTCTTATGTTGTCAGTACACTGATCTTTAGATGCATAAGCCAATTTTCTGCATCTATTCACCGAAATAGGAACCTTTTTCAAAACTTCAAAAATGTTATTTGAATATTGGTACAGAATATTATTACGACATGAGATTGAGAACGCGTTTTGACAAGATTTATTTTGAAAATTTTATGTTCTACAGAAAAAAAAAAAATACCCTGGACATTATTCACACAGCGCCATCTAGCCCCAAACTAAGCATAGCTTGTACTATGGGTGCTAGACAACGGATAAATATTACATATTATATACTTTTTTTGTAAATACATACATATTATACATAGAAACACCCAGACCGATACAAACAAACATGTTCATGCACACTAATGTTTGTACCGTGCGAGAATCGAACCCGCGACCCTTGGTGTAATAGCCGACTTCTCAACCGTTACACCAAACGGCTCGTTGTAAATTCATGGGGTACAATTTTTGATTTAATAATAATATTATACATACTACACTTAAACACCATTAATTTATAAATTATCTTTTAGAGTAGTCATTGATTTAGCGCTACTGATTTTAATATTATTCATAAGTTTTTTTTTTCAATTATAATTACAGTAACTGTGCAATACTTAAAAAGTAACAACATAAAAATTTTAACATAAAAATCACAACAGATCTTTTGAGCATCGAATAAATTTCCTCTTACTAAAACGTCAGCGCCTTACCGCGAACCCGAATCAATCTAATCAAGTGTCCACAAGCGATGAAGATTGACGCGTGTTGCCCGCGAGAAGTGCCATCCCGGCCGTAACATTTGCCGCCTACGGTTTTATTATCCCGGCCAAGATTAGGGTCTACAATAAGCTTGAATTACCCAATATCGGACCCTTACAATTTATTTTCGATATGCGTTACTGATCTGGGTGAAATATACATAATGTCGCTGCTATGTTCGCTATAGAAACACGTATCTATGTATTTAAAACTTAACCGTTGTCTTTAATATTAATTAAAGACTATGACTAGACTAAAACAAGAGTAGGGGATAATTCCCCTACTCTTGTTTTGGTCTATACCTTATAAATAATAAATAAATAAATAAAATGGCTACACCGATTTTTCCAATCTCCATCTACAATAACAGCTCTTAAAACAAAGTTATTATTTAGCAATTGCAAAGTCTTTTATTCATTTTCGATGCTCGCCTGAAGCAAATAAGACATCGATAAAAACCTTCTAGCTCCATTTTTACCCTAGGGACCTGAGATGTTTGCCGATATAAAAAGTACGTAGGTACTTTAAGTAGTGCCAGCCAGTGTCTTGTGTTCTGTGTTCACAAATTGTCACAGAACTCGAATGCTTTTTTACAAGATAATGATGATTTAAATACTAAGACTACTTTCCATTTCGTAATGATAATCATTTTTTAAACTTCTTGTTTACTTTGTTACAGGTACGTTTGCAAGTTCTTCTGAAGTGTGTTGTACAAGTACTTACTATTAAAAGTGCACACCATGACAGGTAACTTTTTAACTTGTTTGAGTTTATTTATCTTACATGTAAATAATATTTATATTGTTTCTAATAGTTTTAAATTATAAACAAAATGTAAAGAAAGTATCATCTTTAAAATTAGGTGGGCGCTGTACTGTCCACCAATAAAAAAAAACTGTAATACATATTAAAATAAGAATGCATTTGTCTTAGTAATGAATTCATGGTAATCGGCCCTTTTGCTAAACCCATAGCGCACTTAAACATCTAAAAAAATGAGAAGACACAAAACTTTTTGGCAATTTTCCCTTTGAATTTATATTCAGAGGGATATCATAATAGTGATAATTGTTTATCATAACCTAAACACTAATAAGGTATAATTACATTGTCACACTTATCCAGAGGCAAGGGCGACGCCACGACGACAGCCTATCAATTAACCATTATTATAGTAATAGGCAAGTCTTGATTACGCCGAGCAAAAACTGCAGACGTTCTAATTACACTGATCTGGAACTAGCACTCTGTAATTATCATAAAACACGTCAATTAATGCCGAATTGATTCGTCCTTGTTGATGCTGATGCATTTACGAGTGTTGGCAACGCGGTTTCATTGCAAATATTATAATTATATCAATTGACAAGGAGGTTTGTTAAGATTTAAGTATAGAAAAATTATTGCTGACCTATTATTATAAAAAGTAGAATGGTTTAATTCATGTCACAAGTTTGAGGTAAAATTTTCTACGGGGTTTTTACCAGTTTAAACATCGTGAAAAACATCGATAACTTGCACAGCCTGATTACTTTGTGTAACCATGATCCAATTGGTCAACAAACCACGTAAATAGTTACAGAGCTCCAATTCGAATAAAATCTTAACCTAATAACACAGCTTGCCAATTTTTGGCTCATATTACGTCAAACATTTATCCTGACAATGCAAATCGGATAAAGCTAGAAAATTAAGAAGTAAGTTAGTAGGTACATTAGTTAACCAGGTACATAACTTACTTGGTTTAGGTAGTAATGACGAAAATGCACTGAAGAAATTGGTCCATCGACTGCCAAGCCAACTGATGCTCTATTTAAAACCAAAATAATCATCCACAGAAATATCAGAACATTACCGCTTTAAAAAAAAGGAATGACCTACTATCCGTACCGTCAATTGTTCCGAATTAGATTCGGCGTATGATACATCCAAGAGGACAAATTGATTAGGATTTTGATTCAAAGCACGGTGCGCAACGGTAAGCCAATTAAACTGGTGCGAAATGTAATTAACCGTTAATGAGACGCGCAGAGAATACAAACAATTTGTCCGGCCGGTTCTGTTTACGGCCGCAATGGCATAAAATGGAAGCGCAAATGGTATAACGAGCAAAACTCGCATGTTGCATGTAAAATAGGAGGATGGGACACGAGACTATCTGGCGAGCGTGTCTGCCTACTAACTATAAAAGTGTAATGTTCTTTGTTATAGCGACAGGCCCAAAATTGTTTACATTATGGATTTAATTATTCAACTGCTTCACAACAACCTTTTAACTAAAATATTATTAAATTATTATATACCTTAAAAGCTTCAATTTATCTAATGTTACAAAAGACATTAAAGACAATTTTACGAGTATTCCATTTATTGACGTGTACAAATTAGGAATGGCCGATACAAATCGTATATAGATATTAAATCGTATATCAGACCAATATCGTAATATCCGATATCGCTGCGTATCCAAACTATATACACGATACACGATATTGCTGGATCGATGCGATGCGTCTCGATTTGATATCTTGCTCGATATCCAAGACCTGCCGATAAAGGATATTAAACCGTATCGCGTTGCGATACGAGCTAAAGAAAGGATTTGTGAGTGAGTGAGTGAAATAGCATTAGTCGTGTGTTCGTACAATTCTAAACCTTATTTGTATAAGAATAAGGTTGTTTCAATACTTTCTTGTGTATTTTGACACATTTTTAATAGACCTTATTTTGTCAGCAATAAGATGCATTTTCGATTTGCAATTTTACGTAACTCTCACGGACCTTTGTCCTTGAACTCATAGCATTGGTGATCCATTTCTAACTTTTGTTATTCTATTAATAGATTCGATGGTTGGTATTATTAAGTTTATGTATTTCATGCTTTTAGTTACTAATAATGAGTTCTGCATTAATAAACATCGTATTTAGAAGTTCTAAATACGATCTTAATTAATGCAGTACTTACTGAAACACAAATAACTAAGTAAATACTATTAAAGCATCCTTAATACACCTAAAGTAACTAATCGAGTCAGTTTTAAGAAATAAATCACAATGAAAATATCGTGTCATGATACAGTATCTAGTTTCAGAACACATCGTTTTATAGGTTTAGTGTAACCAAATACAGTCCGATACTCCGATACACCAATATATAGTTTCACAGTCCGATACTCCGATACACCAATATATAGTTTCAAATAATATATAGTTTCAGAATCCGATATCAGATATCAATATATAGTTTCGATTCGATATTGTAAAAATCCGATATTACCCACTACTAGTACAAATATCACAAGGACCCCGTATCCACGGCCACAGCTTTTTCTATTTTAGCTCAGAGGAGACCACGTTTTCATTACAACGGACCGGATACAACACCGTGTCAACAAAATAGCAGCACTATTTTGTTGACACGGTGTTGTGTCCGGTAAATACAAAATCGTGTAAATGTTGTGAAATCTCAAAACACACAGTTTTCACACCCTATTATAAATTTAAGTAGCTCTTTAATTAAATGCTATACGGAATACGCGTACGCCTCTCGCATTCGTGTCCCGTAATTGTTTCCAACGCACCGAAATTATTTTGATTTATCGCTTTGTGATTGCCTCAACTCGATTATATAGGACCTCATTTGTACTAAATTGGATGAGTGAAAAATAAATTAGGGCTTTATGTAGGGCGAAGATGTTCGTGTGTTTATTGAATTGTCAGATTCGAAATGTGTGGTTCGGAATTCAGTACTGCGTTGATTGGAATTCGTTTGATAATATGGATTTTATCTACATCCATACCATAATATGTCTATTTTCTATTCAGGAGCGATGAGCAAACGCCCTATATTTAGATATAAGTATCTGTGGCTGCATTGAAATGTTTACATTTTAGTGTCGGTAACCGATACTTAATTTCGTTCAAATTTCGAACGTCTTCTTTAAAAGTAAAAATTAATAGGTTTTTTCGATTATCGAATTAGTCGATTAGTAATTTTATGTTCCATTCCTATAATAACAATCGATTTGAGAATCGACATCAACTCGAGTCTAGATTGTTTATGGATTTTAAAAACTACAAACGTCAGTCATTATGTCAGTACTAATTTTTACATACAGATTAATTGGTAACTAGGGCGTTTGCTCATCAATCCTGACTATAAAATAGACATATTATCGTATGAATGAAGATAAAGTAATGTATGTGACTGTACATAATTAGTCATTAAAATACTCATGTGATTCTTTTATGAAACTCACTTCGTTCGTTTCATAAAACCACATTCGTATTTTAATGACCCTCATTATGGAGCAGTCACATAAATAACTATAGGGTTTTGATGGAGCTTAGTTTAACACTTATTTTTATCAATGATATTAGTAAATATTGTAGTATAGGATATTTTATATAAACAGACAAAGATTACAAGCATTCGCTAGAATAAGATACAAAACAATTTAATAGTTTTTTAAGAGAGATCTAAAGTTTTGAAACAAAGAGAATTGAAAAGATTCAGCCTTTATTTTAAGTGGTGGTACACTGAAAGCAAGTATCGTTACAGTGATGGGACCAGCTGAATGACCACATTTGCCAAACCCGATCTGTAACCTTTGCTCGAACCAAGAATTAGACCCAGGACCCCGAGATCACGGCCGGTACTTAAAATAGACCATCGAGGCGAGTACAGAATATAATATGTATGTATAAGCATTTTAGTACTACGAGTATCATAATTATCTGTAATCTGAGTATCACACCTACATGTATTTGAGCCGTTTCATTCGCAGTTTAATTCCGTCCCTAGAAGAGGTGCGTCATGAGTCAGAGTGAGTCACTACTCTCCTGCGACTCACCGCTTCCCTGTCTAGTCTATTTACGTAGTATCGAAATTGAACTTGGAACTTGTTCCAGACATGACTAACTTTCGGAAGTTCTCGTGTATCGAATACACATTTCTCTCGATATGTGCTTGGTACATTCTGTGCTCTTTAATCTCTCAGTAGTAGATGAGTAATGTAAGATTTGATACAAGGAAATCTGTAATTGTGTGAGCAATGAACTTTGACTATTATCCGATCCGGGCTTCATCATGGATGATTCAGTTGTTAGGTATATTATTCATTTAATATTCTACTTGTGTTATTATTATGTGCTATTTAAACCTTTGAACATTGCGCTGTTGAATTTATATTTCAACATATCTGAAGGCAAGATAATTGATTTAAATGTCTACTAAAATCAAAAACAGCAATGTCCTTTTGTTTTCTTATGGACATTGCTGTTTTTTATTCTAGTCTAAATTCCACGATGACAAAGTTTTAAATATCTGTTAATCTTGTACAAAAAACAATATTATCAAAAGTGTTACTGATTTGTTTTGTGGAAATATGTATAACTAGCGGTCGTCCCCGCGGTTTCACCCGCGCGTTATTTCCTTTTTCAACTATCCCCCCTTCCCCCCACTTTTCCGGGATAAAAGTATCCTATGTTCTAATCCCGGTTATAAACTATACGTGTGCTAAATTTCATCTAAATCCGTTCATCCGTTCTCGAGTTATAAGTGTTGTAACAAACACGACTTTCTTTTATATATATAGATATCTTAAATTTTAATAAATCAGGTTGGCAGGCAGGCTCATAGCCCACCTAAATGGTAAGCAGCCACTAAGCCTATTACATTGAGGGACACTTACTCGGAATTAGGAAGCTTCGTCAATGTGCTACCACACTGTAGACTCCTCTGATCTTCAAACCTTTCACTTCAACTGTATCAAAAAAAAAACACTAATAATGTACCTACTAATTCTGACTCCCCTTTATTTACTGCTCTTAAATTCGGCGTTCCAAACATTCACGATATCTTACCTGAATTATAAATCCAAAAAGGACTTCGAGCCTTTGATATTAGCTATATAAAGATTATCAGATCACCGAGATTACATCTGTTAAATCATCGTTTATCATCCTTAACGCAAGCAAATGTAGTAATCCACGCCATCAACCAATTCAACGAGCAATATTTCCTTGTAATTGTATTACGCAATAAATTGCGCTTCGTTTCATAGAAACATCGTTAAAGAGGAATAAATATAACAAACATAAACCTACATACACACGGACACAGTTATTGGATGTTCAGTAAACTTATCTTGTACAGCTGTTCCCTGCGTCACACTGGTAGGGGAAAAAAAGATTGACGTGCAAAAGTATTTTTCTAAAATCTGTTTGCAGAATAAATTATTATTTTATTTATTATTATTTATTTTATTTTATTTGTTGTATGTACGCGCTGTACAATTGATTAATTACAATTACCTACATAGAAAATTTTATTTGTTAGCTTGTTACAATACAATGTCAAAATAGAAATAGCATTTTTAATAAATTCATTAAGGAACTGATGCAGTACTTTGGTAATGCACTACTTCAATAAATTTAAATTATACATGTTTTGACTGTCTATGTCTTTTTACAGAAGAAGCTAAACTGAGCTAAACCCTCATTGTGTATTTCACTTCTGATAAAAATACCATGCTCTTCTAAAGGGCTTTGGAATATATCGTTTTCTAATACATAGCGGTAACGAGAAAGAATAAATATTAGTACAATGCCAAAATCAAAGATATCTTACTGATATCGATTTCATTATCTATTACTGCTGGCGTACGGAGCACAGAGCTTCAATCGCGACCAGCAGGCGCAATAAAAGTGAGTTTATCATAAAAAGTTGCACATTAAGACTAAAGCGGCCGTAAATAACTAAATAAGACCACCTATTTATATTTGTGGCTCAACAGCGACTGTGCAGTCTTGATCGTTTAAGTGAAGACTGTTAATTGAAGTTTATTTTGTAGCGTCATGTTGTCAATTGGATTTGATAACTAGAATTATTTGTTGCTAAATAAGTACACTTTTATATTTATTTGGGTGGATTGGTGTTAGAGACAGCAGTTATTAGATTTATCATAACTATGTTACCAAAGTAAGAGTGGGTAAGATTCAATACTTTAAAAGTCGAGGGCCTGATCTTCCTTCAGGAGAAGAACATATCTGTATGTTGGTATTATTGGTATATTGCTCGCAATGCAAACTTTGGGTTAGTGGCGTTGGGTGAATATTATTCAAGAATATAATATTTCTTTTGAGTATACTACAAGCACATCGCTAATAGTAAGTATCAAAACGATTGAAGCTAGGACGAGTCTAGTTTCTAATATTAGTAGTATTGCAAAACAATGACACGAAAAGTCTTTACAAATAGGCCGTCTAAAATTGCGTTTCCGCGCTTAATATAGATTTCGTTCATTATCGTAACTGCAGCAGCGGTTGCAACATGCCAAGTGGCACCTGCATTTGAACTAGAACGGAAGGTTTTATGTCGATATGATGGCACCGTAGATAGAAAGACGCGGCCAGATGTCTTAGCTTGTGAAATGATATTTCCAGACCTATTTTGATTTTTGAACATTATGGGGTATGGAGAGAAAGGGGACAGATGGTTTGAGCTAAATTAAGAAAATTCAATACCAAAGTGATGATAGGCAATAATTACAGGTACCGTCATGGTACCGCCAACTTTTGGTGTAATATCTATACATATAATAAATTTGTAGAAAAGTGGTGTCTGTACAATGGAAATATATTAAAAAAAAGTAGCAGGGGTTGTTATTATATCGATACCGAACCCGAAATTGTAATTAAAAAATTTTTTGTCTGTTTGTCTGTTTGTCTGTTTGTCTGTTTGTCTGTTTGTCTGTTTGTCTGTTTGTCTGTTTGTCTGTTTGTCTGTTTGTCTGTTTGTCTGTGTGTTTGTGCACGCTAATATCAGAAACGGCTTATTCGATTGAGATGCGGTTTTCACTAATATATTGTGGTAAGCTTCACTTAACATTTAGTGTTTATTTCATGTCAATTGGTTCATAAATAAAAAAGTTATGTCAATATAAAGGTACACGCCTCGCGCCTGAGCTGCGCGTCCGTATATAAAGCGCGCTGAGAGTATGGCGAATAGGTAGTTGCATTCGATTATTGCGATTTACTTGAATACTGACAGTTTGAATATTTCATTTATTTATATTTAAGAGTTTGTAGGTTAGGTTGTCTTTCTTAATTTTCTTTAAAAATTTGTAAATAAATATTGTCAGCATTTGTTATAGGTTAGGCATTTCTTTCCTTGATTTTTGGTATACTTATCTTAATTTTTTATTTAGGGTTTGTATATATGAATAATTTATAAGTATTTGGTATAGGTTAGGCAATTCTTTTCTTGATTTTCTTTATTTAAGTACAAGTTTATAAGCTCAGGTTATTAATTAATTTTTCTAGCAATTCTTTTGTTTCATAAAATTTGTACGTTTAGTTTACACATCTTAACACTTTTTGCAGTCAGCCTATGTTTTGCGATGACAATTAATAAAGCCCAAGGTCAGACGATGAAAGTTGTGGGTGTAGATCTAAGTATCAGCTGTTTCTCGCACAGTCAGTTGTATGTGGCTCTGACACGGGTTAGCAATCCTAGGAGCCTGTATGCTTTCATTCCCGATAGCCATACGTCACATATCGTATACCTACAGAGAAGCATACTGTAAAGTTTTGTGTTTAACTGTTTTTATTTTCTATCGATAAAATCATAAGACCGGAAAGCAATCCCTGATGCAATGGGACCACGGGGAATGAAAATTACCCGTGGACCCGTTAATGGGTCGACCCAACGGGACCACGGGTAAACACTCAAATTTTTAGCTACCCAAAGGACGGTATTTGTTATTTAAAATATGCTGCCCGAAAAGTCACTATTCCACGCGGACGAAGTCGCGGGCACAGCTAGTTTATAATAAATTCAGCTTATGTATAAGGGTGCGAATTTATTTTCTGCATTGTAGAAATCCTATGTTTTTAGTAAATTAAACACGTTTTATTCATTGTATGGCACCCGTACCCTGTACTGTCATATAGACTCGAGATGATTATAATAACGGCTGCCCAGGTGTTTTAGACCCGAGTCGCTTAACCATTTTTCTACGGTAGTGGTGAATTGCGGAATTGAAATACTTTGATTGCCCACCTTCTACTGTTATTTTTATTTACAAACAATAAACCATTTTATTTAATACCAAAAATGAGGTTGATGTTACAGCGAACAGGCACCTGGGACGCAACATAAGCTGTAATAGCGCAATAATGGCCCCCTAGCTTGTTCTGTGCCGTAGCTAAGCTGAGCTGAGCGAGCGCAGATGCGCCCTTGAGATAAACGGATGAATGCACTTTACTGCTCTGAATGGACTACGTTTTAATGAATTCAGTTTACTCCAGTCTTTTTCCTCTTCTTATTATATAAAAACTTCTCTGCAGTTCGACTCTGAAATGTTAGTTTTATTTGGTTGTATGTATTTTCAGACATATTAAGCGGCATGAGTGTATTATCACGTCTATGTGTCACGTTAGAGCATAGAGTAATAAAAACGCCTCCGCTTACTCTATGCGTTAGAGCTAGAAAAACAAAGGACAGTGGGTTTGCTGTTCAACTTATATAATAGATGTACTACACATTTTTCGCTGGAAAGGGTCGAAAGCAAATATAATAAAGTAGTCCATTTTAGCCCTTTACCATAAGGCGACCTACGTGTGTACATTACAAAAGATAAATATCCTACCAATTTGTAAGTTTTAACGTGAACACAAACCAAATGTTGCATGAAACTACATTCAGAATCACATAAAACCTCCTAATGAGTCGCAGATTGCATCGTTTGGGCAATGTCCTCCACCGCGGGACCGTATCAGGACCACACAACTACTGAATTCGGGAGAAATGTATTTATATAAGGCTACTTCTTGGAAAAGCATTTTCGGAGTGTCACAGACTCATATCTCCTATTAAAATAAATTATTACGATAAAAACTATTATTACAACGTTTCTTCATTTCATTAAGCATCAGGTCATATAGATTTCTTTGATTAAAAACTACGAAGATCTGAGTAATTCACCATCAACACCTAAAATCCGGTGAATTTTGCACGTTTTTTACGTGTCACACGAGCGCCGACTTCTGAACAATCGCACATATTTTTAAAACCACCCACGTTTTTAACCAGTTTTCTACACACATTTAAAAAAGATAAATCAGTTTACATTCTGGTAAAATTATAAATTAATTGGAAGGAAACTTTTGATTTTATGGTCATAAGTATATATGTCACACGCTTAGCAAGATTTTCGCGGCGCGCCTTTCGAGGGGCACTGCTCAGGGCTGGCCAGGCGTAGGCGAACCCTGATAGGTGTATTCGAATCGTCAGTTACCCCGCAGCTAGTAGGTGAGGTGTACATGTCGCTGGTTCCCGCGCTTTGGATGCTGGAGTACGTTCTTCAATTTTAAAAATTTTGGTTCCCAGTTTTCCGGCATTCCCGTGTCACATTTTTTCAATGTAATTGTACTACTTTTGGTAAATGGGTTTTGAGGTACAATACCTAGCTCCTTAATGTAGATGGACGGTAAAAAACTAGCTGGTTATATCTTTTCAATGAAAAGTTATCTCAAAATATATGTTTTTTCGTAATTTCCATGGTGTAATTTCCATGGATAAAACACCATGGAAATTACTTAAGACCCATGGAAATTACCTTGTTTCTTTTAAGTTCATCATCATCAGCCATACAACGCCCACTGCTGGGTATATGCATCCCCCAAGGATCTCCACACTGATCGGTCCTTGCGCCACGCACATCCCGCGGTTTCCGGCGGCCTTGGCAAGGTCGTCAGTCCAGCTAGTAAAGGGCCTTCCCACTGAAAGTCTTCCAGTGTGCGGTCGCACTGAAAGACACCATTGCAGAACCTTTCCACCCCCACGGGCATCGGTTCTGCGGGATATGTGTCCCGCCCACTATCACTTTAACTGAGCAACTCTTTGAGCTATGTCGGTTACCTTCATTCTTCTGCGAATCTCCTAATTTTTGACTATCGCACAAAGAAACACCAAGCATAATTCTCTCCATTGCCCAATGTGTGACCTTGAGGCTTCTTATGAGCCATAGTGAATGACCACGTTTCGCTTCCATATGTTATCACTGGCAACACACACTGTTCAAAGACTTTCGTCTTGAGGCACTGAGGTATGTTGGATGCGAATATGTTCCGTAGCTTCCCGAACGCTGCCCATCCGAGCTGGATTCGTCAAGAGATCTCTTTCTCGAAGTTCAACTTACTTAACTGAACTGCCTGTCCAGGTAAAGATATGCATAGGCATGGTCTTCAAGCGTAACGTTTCCAATGTTCGTTCGTTCGACGTTCGACATAATTTTCGTCGTGTCCATATTCATTTTAAGACCAACTCTTATAGAAACGTTTCTAAGATCTCCGAGCATTGTGTTCAGATCCACCATGGTCTCGGCCATAAGAACTACATCGTCGGCAAAACGTAGCTGTGTAAGGTACTCGCCATTGATGTTAATACAGAATCCTTGCCAATCCAGAGGCTTGAAAATATCCTCCAGCACAGCAGTGAACAGTTTAGAAATTACGTCTGCCTGTCACCTCGCTCTAGTTGGATAGGATTTGAGCTCTGGTTTTGCAATCGAACCGATATGCAGCGTTTTGGTATAAGTACCTCAATACGTCGATATACCTACATGTAGTCCACTTGGTACCTTTTTAGAGACTGCAGCACTGCCTAGGTCTCGATTGAATCAAAGACTTTATCATAGTTCAAGCTAAGCAACGCTTTTAAAGAATTTCAACAATTAAATTGAAGACATAAACTGATTGATGAAAAGACTTATTTTATAAAAATTCAATTTGTTATTTTTTTATGTTTACTATTATGTTTATCCATAAGTATAATGTTATGGGAACAATTTTAATGTATAAGAAAGTTAATTGATAACAGTTTTATCACTTGAATGTTCCTACTTTGAGTATCATAAGTAAGTTTTGAAATAAAGCTACTATTTTTGCTAAATATTGTTTTAATACAATGTAGATCTTTATACAACCCTAACTAACTAATATGACAGCTTAAATTCATATTTGACTTGGTGTTTACCTAAATTTAATCTGCTGGGTAATTTCCATGGCCTTTATTGTAATTTCCATGGGCCGCCAATTTTCTCCATTTTTTTTAGCAAAAGTATAGATCCCGTACGTGGCGAATTTTGATATGTTGTTTAAATTTGCACAAGCTTTCGGAATATTTGTGCAATTCACCATAATTTTGCGATTTCAAAAATGCCGTGGAAATTACGCGGAGAGCACTTTTCTGAAGATCCACCCATAAATTCGTAAGAAGGCAGGCACATCATAGCGGGAATAAAGGTGCTTACTGCTTACTGTGTTGGTCTATTTTTTAATGCCAGCTAAAATGTGAACCAAAAAATATAAAAATACTAAATTGTTGAGTTACACTCTATAAATTAGATAGAGTAGAGTGGACATGTGAAGGTACATATTTTTAAATCAATCCACAGTCAATGTTGTGGTTCCTTTGTATTTTTTGCTAGCCACAACACACAAGTGCTAAAAGCTACTTTGGGGTCAAATCGATGTTTGTGATGTTATCCCATATTTTTAACATAAAAAAATATATTTTCATTTATTTATTTTATATATAAAATAAAATATTTTATATATAAAATAAAATATCAGGAAATATTTTATTGTACAAAATGGTTACGGAAAATTGACACTTAGAGCACCTTTACCATTAAAATTAGCGTCATTTAAGACCACAACGACGACATACGCTTTCTATAAAGTTGAAATCATCTGACATGTTCCTGACAATATGACTTTAACGAATATTTGTAATCTAAAATGCTCGACATTATTTAATCACACGTTTCGATCAACAGATTTTAATGCAGTGCTTGCTATATGTGGGCATCTCGGCAGTGGAAGCCTTACAAAATTTATGATAATAACACAATCGTATTCATAGGTTTTTTCTATAAGTCCCCGAATACGATAAGTCACGGTTCCCTTTATCCTGCTAACAAAATACGTCGGTAGGTCAAGTGTCGGTTTCCCGGACGTGAGACCCTGTCGTGCTGCCAACAAAAGACAAGTTTTTTAGTACCATATAAGTTTAGTGACAGGTCGAGGGTGTCAAGGTAAGGGGTATGGCGAGACAAGAGTGCTAACGAATTAAAAAGACAATTGACAGTCGACACTAATTCTACTTCTTTCGTCCCTCCCTACTTATTTTTTTGCTGTGATTAGGTATTCTTAATTTAAATTAGATCCTTTTGCTTTCGGGATGACGAACGGAACATTTTATTTAAAATATAGAATTTTTGTCATAGTCAAAGACAAAATATATTATATAAAAAATATTAAACATAATCTGATTCCACTTCGAGAAACAGAATCCTATGCTGACAGCGTTCGAGATGTTGTAAATTGTACTTCTGTAATGGACTAACCGTGTACCACACCATTTACTTATGTAAAATTCAAATCGAATGTTTTAGTTAAAATAAAAGAGAGTATCATCGGAACTGCATGTAATATTTTTAACATTTCTCGGCCTGTTTCATTAGAATCGATCTCAGTACGAAAAAATTAACAACTAACTTGCAATTTTTTTTATTTATTTAGAATGTTCGGTGAATTCATTTTTTATTTCAACTTACTTTTTTAATTTAGATTCTTGTTTTTAAAACATGGAGGACTCAGATGAAACTAAATACTGAACAGGAGAACTCCTTAAGATCTGCGATTAATACCTATGAGCAACAGCTTAACTTCCATTTCGCAATCTGTTTTCAATATTTTCAAACACATTGCACTAGTCATCCTCCAGAAGTTAAAATTATTCATACTTCTGTCAAAGCAGTAGACTTATGCCATCTCCGGATCACGTTGTCCCTCTCTAACGTTGGAGCTTTCGTAAATGGCACCGCTTTCGGCCGCGTGGTTAGTCGCTGAAGCGCGCGCGCACGATACACGCGTTTCATGAATATTCGAACTTGTAGCGTTTGTATACGATACCAGCGCTCCGATTTTGTCGCGTGCGCCGTCCCCGCATGTATACAAATAGTTGTTCCGATTTGATGCGGTCTGGATTATGACTGTGAATTTCGAGTGTGCTTCGTAAATGTGACTGTTGGATTTCTGGGCAACGGTTCTTCTGGATTTGTTTTAGATGTAAATATTAGATCAGTAGATGTTTTACGTCGTCTTGGATCAGTCGTTTTGGGTTTTAATGTAGTAATAGGTGATTCCTGGACTTGTAAAAATAAGTTTCGCATTTGTTAACAACGTTCAAATAATTTAACAAGGAGAAGAATATCAAAATCGACCATAAACAAAGATGAGCCGGTGCGTTTCATATTCCGTCTGTCACAAAATTTTAACCCCAAAGAAACTTATTATTTTACACCATAAAAATAGCTTTTATATGTTTTAAAATATCATATGGGCCAAATGCTTAGGTTCACAAAGATGCGGATTATTTTTATTATAAATTTGAGTAGAACAGCGTAAACAGCACCATTATTATAATGTTAAATCACCGTTTATAAAGAAAAGAATAGCGAAGTGAATTATTTTTAATGTACTGTTTAAGAAAACTATCGACTATAAACCCTATTACAATGTAAACAAAAGATTGTTTACTTTATTTATTGTTCTGGGCACGCTTGAAACGCGATCGGTCCATTACCAAATTCAATTTAAATACATTCGAGTCCGAACAATAAATCGCGATCGGCTGGAGTGCATCGGGATTTATGGGACACTGGCGATGCATTTTATACCTACTGGGTTTTGCGCTTACCAGTACGCAGATAAGAAACGTTTCTTATAGGCGAAGTACTTTTTTACGCGCTCTATCTAAACAATTTAAGACCGTAGTGCGCCGTTCGTTTCACGTAATTATTGTTAACGTGAAATGACTTTATTTTTATTTTATTTGTTTACTAGCCTTCTGCCCGCGGTTTCACCCACGTGCAATTTCTTTTTTCAAATATGCGTTCCCTCACGTTCCCTCACGTTTCCGGGATCAAAAGTTCTCCATGTCACCCGGGGATAGTATAGCTTTCCAACAGTGAATGAATTATTCGAATCAGTTCAGTAGTTTCGGAGCCTATTTAATACAAACAGCCCAATGGCGTATTTGATGTTGAATATCCTTCCATAAACGCAAAGTAGTCATGAGTTCGAATCCCACCCAGGTCAAAAAAAAAAAAAAAAGGTCAAACATTTATGTAATGCACATTTGTGTTGGTCCTGGGAGTTTATAATATGTGTTTAAGTTATATGTATATTTCCAAAAACACAAATACTTATGCTACATACTCTGGGGTCAGAACAATGAATGTGATGTTGTCCTATAAAGTTATTGGTATAGATAATTATGTTGTTTCATGGATCTATCTCTATTGTTCTTCCCGAGTATGTTAGCCTTACTATTAAGTTGCTGAGTGATTACCGACATCACGACTTCGTTCGCCAGCGATTGTTTTATTGAATTCACTATTAATTACTGTTCTTTGTTACACTGACGCTATTTCAACCAACGCTTCACGTCGTTAGGCGATCATCAACGTGACTTTTGTTTTATAATAAAAGCAATTACACACAATACAATTATGTTGAACGGTTTTTTACGACGTGAATTAATCATGACAAAAACGAAATGGTACTTGTTTATGACAAAAAAGTTTTGATGTTGAAATAACTTTAGATAAAACTAGCTTGAAATGCGAAGTATTCATAAGTCTTAGCTTTTATAGTGATTGTAACCGAATATCTGCTAAATATATTACGAATCAATGCCAAAACCTCTAAACCTAAATAATATGTACGAACCATAACATGACATGTGAATTTATTATATTATAATAAAAACTAAGAAAGAATTTTTGCAAACCAGACTTCTAAAGTCTTTATTTTAATCTCATGGACCAGTGGAATCTGATACTATTGGTAATCATGCAAAGAACCTGATGATAATGTAAGACTTTACCCACCGTAAACCTGTCCCATGGATTGAACAGGGCCGTGTGAGGCTTCCGACGCCCTGACTAGGGGATAGGGCTCCTGTCTAAGGGGTTTCCCCATTAAACCCTGCGGGGTACTCCCTCATCGCTCTGGTAGGTGGCTTTGGGCACTGACGAAAATTCATCATGCGTAACCGGCTATTAAGAGTATCTTTTATGTGGTTACGCCACCAGGATGGTTTAGGGTACACCGGGATCATAGCTACGCTTACCAACTTCCAGACACCGCACCTGTGTAATCTGTAATCTATACTAATATTATACAGAGGAAAGATTTAATTGTTTGTTTGAATTGAATAGGCTCCGAAACTACTGAACCGATTTGAATAATTATTTCACTGTTGGAAAGCTACACTATCACCGGTGAACATAGGGTACTTTTGATCCCGGAAATGAGGGAGAAGGGAGGGATATTTGAAAAAAGATATAACGCGGGGGTGAAACCGCGGGTGGAAGGCTAGTAGTTACTATAAAATAAATTCTCATTTACTAAAACAAACGGAAATAGTAACCTCATAAAACCTCCTAAAAGTAGGTCATAAAACTATCAAATGCAAATTAAGCCACAAAGCTTCGGCCACACCTCCCGATCGGCCCCAAAACTGGGTACCGGTAGCCATAATGTTTTGTAACGGCGACAAATTAGTCATCTGCACTGGCCTTTATATCCACGGCTTTATTTAAAAACAAACTTGTCGGTATAATAAAGTAAGACGGAACGGTCCACAGAAATAAAGAAGAAGGAAATTTTATTCCAACGCGTTACAACATAAAGATGGCCTCTTAAGATTTTAAAACATTACGTAGTAATGATAAAATGAATATAAAAACTCGTAATCTTTTAACATTGTCACTAAACGTGTGTACTCAAAGTATTATCTTAAACGTCTAAGTGAAATTATACTGTTATATTTTTTATCATTGTCACCGAATGGAGTCTTTTGTCATGAGCTCATATGCCAGTTTTAAAAAGTCTAAGCTTAAAGATAGGTTAATTTCATTTTAATCACATGTATCGAGGTCTGGGACGCCGCTCCTTTTTGTCAACAATAGCCTCTCTTTTATTATTATAGCCACTTATCATTTCCGCTGCGACATCGCTATCTATCGCAAAATCATTAGCGCAGTGCGATGGACTGTGAAAAGGAAACAAAATCATTGGACCCGATGTGGCAGTGTAATTGTCAAATAAAAAGGTACGGGCTGGTTTGATTATTGCTTATGATGGGGGTCGAGGAAGCAGCCAGATGTAGATATTGACCTGTAGTCAATCAAAAAAATCTCTTTAATAAGTAGTTCTACCACTGAGTTTTCTGTCGAAGGCGAAGTAGAATGTCTTAGTAGCCAACAACAAATAATAAAAACGAAGATTTTTATCAAAATGTTTGAAAAAAAGAAAGCAATATGACTGTATTTCTTACAAAACCTAAGTAAGCAAGAAACTTATTACATATTATTTCACTGACACAAATAATCATTGAATCATTAAAAAAACAGGCTAGCCACATATTGGTTTGAAACTTAAACTTTGCTATTCCTAAGAGCATCTAAGTATAAATCAGCAACATCAGCTGTTATTCGCTTAAATACTTTTAACACAGGGTTAACCAATTTGTTAACCCGTTGAGAGAAAGAGAAGGATTGCGAAATTATTACCCACCGCAAAACCATTAGGGTGGTGCAACGAACTGTAAAAAGGAAACAAAATCATTATGAAGTAGCCAGCCGGTTCGTTTACCTACATAATGTCTATTTATAAAATACGAACGTATTTATACGCAGTGCAAATCTCATTGAAGAAGATGAGTGTGCAGTCTGCTCGGATACTGAATACCTACTTTGTAATACAAATAAAACATCTGAGTAACGGTTGACTGTGAATGATCCATCTTAAAAATACGGTCGGTAACATCACTCATGTAAGTTTATAACGTTTATTGTCCCAACATGTCATAATATCAATGGGCGCAATTTTTTAATTGTAGATAACATACATACAAAATCAGGCACAGAGCAAAACTAAATAAATTATCAATTAAAAAGTTCTCTTGTGCAAATAATGGTCGTAGTGGAACAAAAGTAACAGAATCTTCATTTCATATCATTTCCTTATAAGCTGCCCGTCCTGGTTTCGCAGAAAATTCTCAAATATTGATTGATGAGCAAAGGTGACAAAGAGAAAGCAATTATATATTGTGAAGAAATCTAAAATTCAAATAATGCTGTGATGTTTACATGGCTCCACAACGGAAGCTTAAACAACCTGACATCAAAACAAATGGAAAATAAATCTAGGAAATAACATTAAAAACACACAAAAGCAATTAAATGCTTACTGTACTTTAATCAAGATAGGGTTAGAACTTGCACTGCACGTATGTACAATTATGCCTCAACAAGTCTTGTAGCCGGTCATCGACACAATCTAGCCTTTTATCCGCGCAATCAGTAGAAAACGCGATTCTAATCACACACCGCCTAAAAGGTAAGAGGTACCGAACCGATGCACTCGCCCACACAACAATAGCGCAATCGAAAAGGGTTGTCACTTGTACTTTATTTGTTGATATCGATACTTAGATTAAAGGCCAGTTTCATCAGTTATTTCACAGTGGTAAATCTAGCCTTAAAATAATAAAGTTTTTTTATGGTCAAGATGAGCTTTATATCATAGTATTGTTCAATAACTTGAATCTTAGTTCTTAGTTTTTGCTAGAAACATTTCTAGCAAATACTATTCGATTATGTGCGTAAACACGTATCTATGGACATTTCTGTAGTTTCCCTATGTGACAATAAAAAAACCTTACAAGCATATCCTAAACGAAGAATGTATTTTAATATAAAATATGATAATTAAAATGTCTTGATTTTATTAATTTGTTATTAGGAAATTAAAATAAACTTCAAACAATTATTTTTTTAACCGATACATGAATACCAAAATATTTAAAAGAAATATATTTCAATTTGACTTCTTGCAATCATAGCCGTCTTTTTAACCAACACCAAAACGGTCATAAGAAAAATAGGATATTGCATACAAGGAAAACGCAACCACATCGCTTGTTTATCGACACTTTGGCATCCCTAGCCGGTGTGCGCACATCTGCGCCCCACATAACCCAAGGCCGATGTATCCTTTTATCAAACATTGCCTCCTTAACGGAACGGAACTTACTGTTTGGTATACTTACTACTTGAGGCTATCTACGCACAATGCGTCTTCAACGAGTTGAATGAGTAAGAATGATTTGTTTATGGAGCTGATAACTTTGTTGAGTGAAAAGTTGGTATAGCTTGATAACATTACAAATATTGATGAGTGAAAATTGGTTGGGACTCAAGACTTTCAAAAATAAAAACGGTCACAGTGACAGTAGAGAGTAGGATTTTGGCAATTACCCGCCAGTGATTTTGCTCAGTTGTAAATTACGAGTATACCCCTATGTGCTATTCTTACATATTATGTATATAACCTTAACTAGACCTGCGGCCGTGTGTGGGACTCGAGAGGAAAGCTCTATATTTACTTAACTCCCCTGGTTTCGCATTTCCA
The DNA here is from genome assembly GCA_949319885.1 of Mecyna flavalis. Lineage (NCBI taxonomy): Eukaryota > Metazoa > Arthropoda > Insecta > Lepidoptera > Crambidae > Mecyna > Mecyna flavalis. The sequence goes on along the minus strand of OX439427.1, from coordinate 9,114,660 downwards.
CCCGATTGGGACGAGCTGGTTCCACCCAGCCTTGTGGCTATTAACCAGCCCATATAACCTATACTGTGAAGTTTTGTCTAAAACATATGAAGCGTTTTAGTATTTAAGCCCGTGAGAGAGTCTCTGTAACTTTGATAAAATTGATGTTGTGTTATGATGACCACTGAACAAATTGTTATGGTGATATTCAAAAAAGTATTTGAGATGTTTCAATTTCTATTAAAACTACAAACAATACCAATTACACTAGAATAAGTTGTTAAAGCGGCATCGAAGTGAACTTTACTAATCTTTTATTGCTGTCACATAGCCACTCTTACGCAACATGCCACTAATTTATGCCACGTTTGAATAGAAATAGGAAAGGCGAGTGTCGTTCCAAATTCTTTGTAAGACTCTAATGGAAATGTGCATTGTATACGATGTAGTGGTATGCAGTTGGATGTTTGAGATGCCTCGCGTCTTAGCTAGGGAGTCGTAATGTTACTCGCAAGATGTTTTTACATGCAGTTATGTAAGCTATTCGCAGATGATGAGAACTTATTGTAATGTTCAATTTGTGGTTAGTTTATTTTGAAAAGGCTATAAAATTTTACAATGAGGCAATAATCTCTATCAATATCTATCTCTGTTCATAACTATTGAATTGCCTAAAACGCCAATGTTGATAGGGGCTCCTTGTTACATATTTTCGCGGTTTCGTATTTACGAAAGCAGATTTGTTGGGCGTTATCTTTTTTAAGTCTCTTGCTATGTAACTGTGTTGCTGTTAAACGTAGTGAAATGGAGTTTAGTGGGTAGTTGTTAGAACGTCTTTAGTTTCGAGTCCCATTCATGGCCGCAGACCTCGCTAGCCTGCAGTTAGGGTACAAGGATTTTCCTCCAGAAGAAAAGGGGACGAAGTTTTGCACATACCCCAAATTATAAGTTCAACGTCACCCCTTATTTGTACTAACATAAATATTAAATTTAGAAAACTTTTTTTAAAAAAAATTAAACCGACTTCAAAAAAAAAAGAAACAAAAAAAAACTACCTAAAAAACTGAAAAGCAAAAAATAATTTTAATAAGACATTCATCAAATGCGCTTATTGTCTAAGCCTATTAATTAAATTGTATTTTACGTGCTATGTAGGTACCTACTAATCTGTTTGAAGTCGGTGCCAAGCCAAATAGTAGGTACCCAGATTACGTACCTACGTCCGCGGATTAATAAGTAACCCTTTATAATACATAATATTATTATATATCATTTTTTATTACCTTTGGCTTGGCACCGACTTCAAACAGATTAGTAGGTACCTACCTAGCACGTAAAATACAATTTAATTAATAGGCTTAGACAATAAGCGCATTTGATGAATGTCTTATTAAAATTATTTTTTGCTTTTCAGTTTTTTAGGTAGTTCTTTTTTGTTTCTTTTTTTTTTGAAGTCGGTTTAATTTTTTTTAAAAAAAGTTTGTTTATTTTTCTATTTTTAGTGTGAATAACACGTAGGTAGTGAGTAAAACTCTTTCATAATAATGATAGCGAAAATACGAGTAGAATTGTATTATTTGATAATAATATTAGGTATTCATTAAGTGTTCAGCACCATGGGTAGGAGGAGAATGCGTTTATGCACCATAACCGCAGGCTAGCTAGACCCGCGGCCGTGTGTGGGACTCGAGACCGAAGCGTCCGCTACCCACTACACTCCCCCGGTTTCTCCTTCACACCCGATTAGGACGAGCCGGTGCTAACCTTATTGGCTAGTGACCAGCCCATCCCCAGGTAATCATCAGCTTAGCTGCAAAAGTACATGAAATACAACTAACGTTACACATATTCCTACAACACTGAAAGAATTATCCCCTAACTCCTAACTGTTAAGGAGTTGTACTTTCCATCATCACCTTAGCTGCAAAAGTACATGAAATACAACTAACGGTCCACATATTCCTACAATACTGAAAGAATTATCCCCTAACTCCTAACCGTTAAGGAGTTGTACCTTCCATCATCAGCTCATCAACATAAAATGATGTCTATCGGACGCAAAAACTTGAATGGCTTCAGAAAAAACAAGTAACGCGTAGGCGCAGCCTATAAAATTTGAGGTTTTCCCTTGATTTTTCCGGGATCCCATCATCAGATCCTGACATGGTGACAATGGGACCACCTCGGAACTATGCACTTTCAAATAAAAAAAGAATTATTTAAATCGGTCCACAATTGACGGAGAAATCGACGGACATACATAAAAAAAAAAAAAAAAAAAAAAAAACATACAGTCGAACATATAACCTCCTCCTTTTTTGAAGTCGGTTAAAAAGTATAGACCTACGAGTTCGTTGTAATTCTATCGGAAATGTTGAACCATGCGTTAGGTCTCCATTTTTAAATCCAACTCTCCAGTGTTATTGGCTATGTCAAAACAACGTTAACACATAAACCTAGCCTTTTTATTTCCTATGCTTTCCCGCTGCTAAAGACATACTAAACAATGTCATTAATGTTATGTGTGGCAACATGGTATATTTGGATTAGAGCCGTGAACGTTGAAACAGACGTATAGTAAATCCTTTTACGGTAGCGCACGAGTGTGTTTAGCTTACATTGTTGAGAAAACCGTTTTATGTTTTTATCGTAAATGGCAATTCTTGGTGCAAGGATGGGGAAAATCCAAAATACGAATATAATCCTTCATTCCTATATGCCTCTACACAAAAAATATAATTTTACTTTGTGTAATTTTTTTTAAACGAGATTAACTTAAAAATATCTAAGGAAAATTCACTGGTTTATACAGAAGTAGAGCTAATTCAGTTCAAGTTTTAAAATATTGAAACTTTTTATACTTTTGTAACTACATATGTACTACGAATAATTAGGAACTTTATTAACGTACCCACTCTGCTGGAATTTTCCTGCCTAGATAAAAAAATACTTAGTGCCAAAAGCGTAATTGCCTTGCAAAACGCATAAATCCTTTTACGGTAGCTCCCAGTAACTCTGTTAGCGTGCGTATCGACAAACATTGTGCTTTGTAGTGATGTCCGTGTTTTATGATTATGTCACGGGGGTTCGTTGCTCCGGCGCACCTTCCGCGTGTTATAAATACGCGGCCTGTGTCGAACTTTTGACAGCCGTGTAAATATACGGATGCGGACATGGACACAGTACGGTACATACCGAGCAGTGATTCATCTTAGGTTTAGATATTTATTTCCCATAGGAGCTTATACACTTACGCTAGACATTAAAAAACTAAAAGATGACATCTTCTCGGAATTATCTTTAATATTTGCTGTAACTGGGAGGTGGTCTAGGCGTCTCTGTGGCAGTCCCGTGGAAACGTAATGACTGGAACAAATCGATGAGAGAAAAACCTTCATCTTTTTTTCAAAAATATTTTATTTTTGTTTCGGATTTCGGAGTTTAATCAAAATTTTTCCCGTGAAAACTTTCATTGAAAAACCATCTCAAATGTACAGAACGAGTTACTTTCTTAACTATATAAAAAAATTATGGATATGCATGTGTGAAAGGGATGTGCCTATTCTAACGTCTGCCGTATAAACACGCAAAATAAACAAGTTATAAACCGATCAAAAATATTCAAAAGAGCAGTTATGTCTGGCCGTTGACAAGTTTATTAGCTTATGATATTTTCGACTTCAAAGGCGAGTTATGACGCGTCCTCCTTACCTTTCCTCTAAGTTATTGTTTTTGTTATTAATAATTTTTGCGGTGAGAGGAAACCGCAAGCTTAGCGGTTAGGCAGTAAATGAGTTGTATGGGTACTTTTGACCTTGTAAAAGAGAAAATGTTTTATGATTCAGGTTGCGGATTAGGTAAATTATTGGTTACAACAAACTTAGAAAACAATAACGGAATAGGTAATAATATTATAGGTTAACGCCAAGTGTTGTGCTAAATGACGAATATTTATTACTGTTTCACGACTTTCACGCAAACACTAATCAAAACATACTTAATAGTAGAAGATCCGAACTAAGGTCGATCTTCACCGAGTTGATAATAGAATGAAACTTATTTTATCATGAATTTAGCATATTAGAAAACATATTAAAAATTGGTTGCCTAAAAAAATCCTGGACCGACCAATTTTTCTTTTTTTTAAATGATTTTAAACAAAATTTTGCAATAACAAGATAATAAGAAAATTATGTCCTGACTTAACGTACAAAACGTATAGAATGTGCAGCCGTTGGGTTTTCTATTATTTACGTGGGGGGACTACTGGGATGTCAGGTATAAACACGTATGTGTCGATACCAGTTATTTTCACCTAATTGGATAATAGATTTTTTTTAATATCATCATGAGCGCTGTTTTATTATGAACACGTTGATATATGGCTGTTTGCAAAAAATTGGGATTTTGTAAAAAATTTTTTTTTAAATTACAATTATACATACCCGGTCCAGGATTTTTTTAGGCAACCCATTTTTAATATGTTTTCTAATATGCCAAATTCATAATAAAATAAGTTTCATTCTATTATCAACTCGGTGAAGATCGACCTTAGTTCGGATCTTAGACTATAATATTATTCCAGCATTTATAGTATCCAAATGATATTATAATTTATTTGCATAATATATTTTGGTTCCACAGAATGTTTTTGAATGATATCTATCCCATATTTAACATTAATACGATATTTTTGCCATAAAGTAGGACCAATCATTGCAGTTTCAACTGTTAGTTGATTCAATATTAGAGGCCCTTGCCTTGCTGAGGGACATGGACTGATACTTAATTTTTTAATATAGGTATATTATAATTTTTTTTAATTGAAATACGTTACTCTTTCCTAAGTAATTTGCTACGATTTTAATTATCGCTTTCTGTAGGGATTAAAATCGATATAAATATTTGCATTGTAGATGGAAAATTTACTAGTCATAATTACGAAACGCTGAGGTTTAAACTCGTGTTAAGATTAATATTCCGTCTCTAATTCTGACTAGTGTTTACGACTTTAACTCAACCTTTGCATTAACCGCAAACTAAACCTCCTACGATAAAATTATATGCTGTATCTACTTATACGTTGGAGTTTGGTGTAGTCTTAAAATTAATATTAGGTATTATTCTAGTATTGAAAACATGCTAATCGTAAAGTATTAAACCTAGTTCCTTCGATGTTGTCTCGGTATCTAAAGTTTGCTACGAAGTATAAAACAGCCGTTGAATGCAAATTGTATAAAATATAAATAAGCTGATAAACTATGATATTCTCTAAATTGCCATTACTTAAAGAATTGGTTAAGCCAGAGATAATCATTACTAATTAACTTTGTTCTTCTTTTCAAATATTTTTCACTAAACTTGCTACTTTTTACCTATCAGGCAATATTGCGTTTACAATTAAGAATCAAACGAACTTACCTAGTGTAGTTTGATTCCAATTATGCGAGGGTCTCAACCGAAGACGATTATTATATTACTAGCAGCAGAACATGAGATGGTGCTATCCTTGTCACACGTTTAGATTTATAACACTTAAAAAGATCTTCTGTCTCCCTCCCCCAACACTCCCACAACCAGGCAACCCGCGGCGCCTGACCTCATTATTTCAAAGTAAATTTTTTGTGTGTCGGTAAATGGATTAGCTTTTATTTTTATGAAATGAAATGAAATGAAATGAAATAATATATTCAGCAATTTGATTTACATAGTAAATTCTTTTGCACGTCAGATTTTTTTTTACCCTACCAGCGCCTCGACGTGAATGGCCTGTTGAGAAGAGGCGCCGCAAGAAACTCAACAGTTATATATGCCTTTTTTAAAAACTGTTTCAAGGTTACAATTATTTAGTTATATCAAATTAATTTTACAATACAAACAATTCATAATGAATATTGGTAAAAACAAAAAATACAATTAAACTAAATAGTGTGGCAGAGCAGATTTCATGTCCATACATTATTGTCCTTTAGATATTCATCTAGATTGTAGTAGCCTTTTTGCATTAGGCACGATTTAACATACAACTTGAATTTATTTACAGGAAATTCAAGAACGTTTTGAGGCAATTTATTAAATATTCTGATGCTTAATCCTATAAAACAATTATTAGTCTTATGAAGCCTATGATTTGGAACGGCAAGCCTGTGTTTATTTCTTGTGTTAAAGCTATGACAGTCATATTTCCTAGAGAAAAGGTGTAAGTTTTTTCGGATATATAATATGCAGTCTAAAATGTATTGAGATGCTACAGTTAAGATGTTGATTTCCTTAAATATTTCTCGAAGGGTATCACGTGGCTTAAGGTCGTATATTGCACGGATCGCCCTTTTCTGCAGTACAAAAATGGTCTGTATGTCGGCAGAGGATCCCCACAATAATAGACCATAAGACATTATACTATGAAAATAGCTAAAATAAACCAATCTTGCCGTTTCAATATCAGTCATGCGTCTTATTTTTCTTACTGCGAATGCTGCTGAACTTAGTTTTCCTGCCAGGGCGGCAATATGAGGGCTCCATTGTAATTTACAATCGATAGTTATGCCTAGAAAGATTGTTGAGTTAACTATATCGAGTTGTTCATTGTTCATAACAATGTTAGTTTTAACTTGAGATACGTTTGGCATAGTAAATTTAACACATTTTGTTTTTTTTGCGTTAAGTAACAAATTATTAGTCGTAAACCAATGTAATACTTGTAAGAGAGCATTGTTTACGTCGTCAAATACTACTTTACGTCTATCTACTTTAAAAATTAATGAAGTGTCATCAGCAAACAATACTGTCTCACATATACCTTTTGTAAAGGAGGGAAGGTCATTAATGTATATTAAAAACAGAAGAGGCCCTAATATTGAGCCCTGGGGCACTCCCATTAGTAAAGGTGCGCCAGAAGAGTTGGTTCCATTAATGTTAACTTTTTGATTTCTTCCCGTAAGGTAAGACTGCAACAACTTTAGAGCGTAATCCGAGACACCATAATGCCGCAACTTCATCAGCAGTGTATCATGACTAACACAGTCAAAGGCTTTAGACAAATCACAAAAAATTCCTATTGCATCCTGCTTATTCTCCCAAGCATCAAAGATGTGTTTAAGTAATGCAACTCCCGCGTCAGTTGTGGATTTATTTTTAGTGAATCCGTACTGATTATCATTAAATAGACTATTCGATTTGAAGTGGGATAACAACTGATTAAATATAATCTTTTCAAAAATCTTACTAAGTGCGGGCAATATAGATATAGGTCTGAAGTTAGATGGATCAGTCTTTTCTCCAGATTTAAATAATGGAGTTATTTTACTAAATTTCATTAAATTTGGAAATTGACCTGTTTCAACACTTTTATTGAATATGAGTGCGAGGTGAGGGGCAATAGAAGGTATTATATGTTTAATAATATCTATTGATATTCCCCATAGGTCCTCAGTCTTTTTCAAGTTTAATTGTTTAAATGTTTTTATAATTTCAAACTCGTCAATAGGCGTGAAGCTAAAAGTATTCTGACACTCATCTACATTTGCTTTGAGAAGGGACTCGGCAAGATGTGTAGAGGAATTTAATGTACTAGTAGTAATTACTGGAATGTTGGAAAAGTATGATTCAAATGCGTTAGCCACTTCCGCATCTGACTCGAGATGGTTACCATCCACCTTCAAGGAGAACTTGGAATCGTGTGACCTATCTTTACAAGTTTCCTTGTTAATAATTTTCCAAGTAGCTTTTATTTTGTTCTTAGACTTAAGTATTGTTTCCTTTAAATAGAGACGCTTCGCTACTGCACAGACTTTTTTAAATAATTTCGAATACTTTCTTACATATTCTATAAGATCTGAATTGTTAGAATTAGCTTTAAGAGCATATAATTCAAACAATCGTTTCCTACTTCTATAAATGCCTTTGGTGGCCCAATCACTAAATTTATAATTTGTGTTGTCTCTACTTATTGCTTTCTTAGTAAAAATACTATTAAATTCATATGTGAGTGTGCTAAATAATTTTTCGTAAATGTCATCAATGTTAGTATCGAGAATATGCGGCATTACAGAAATCTTATTATTGATATTTTTTTTGAACCTTTCGACGCGATTTGTAGTAATCGGTCTGTAGGTGAAGCTAGATGAAGCCACAACACAATGGTTCTCAAATACCGCTAGTTGACCACTGTGGTCAGAATTCACAATGTTTATTATATTTTTTTCCAATACTTTACAACTGCAAAAAATGTTGTCTAGACAGGTAGCTGATGTGGGTGTCACTCTCGTTGGTTCCATAAAAAGTTGGATAAGGTCGAAACATTTAAATAAATTGTTTGTCGGGTTGGGCGGGATGGGACGACATAATCGTCTTCGGTTGAGACCCTCGCATAATTGGAATCAAACTACACTAGGTAAGTTCGTTTGATTCTTAATTATACTTCGGGTCTCAACCGAAGACGATTATTATATTACTAGCAGATGTTTAGAGCATCATTGTAATATTAAGATAAACAATTGAAAATAAAAGATAAGTTAATTTTGTAAACCTAGGGCATAGTCAAATAATATGTCTTTTAAATGAATCATATTATACCGAATATGGCTTTAGCGAAATCACTATTATTTATGTACATGACATACTAGGACATTTTTATTATAAAGAAGAAGAAGACAATCGAGGGATCGCTCCAACCAACACCGGTAAGATACCGGTAAGATAAGAAGAAGTAAGGTGGATGCAGAAGCTGACAGAGGACTGTGAGATACGAATACGCATTATGTATATTTTAATTGATGGCAATATCATGTATATAATTAATTTTTTTTTTTTTTTTACTAACCCAATATGAAAGTGTCCTTTAATGAACTACAAGTTCAGTATACGTAGTTTTTAATATTCAGCAATTGATATAAATATAATATTATTGCCGCGAATATACGGCACTATAAGTAATGATGAATGGAAGGCCTCAGGTTACGAGGTCTCCATCAAATCAAATAATCTATTGTAATTATTAAATGTCTCATTATGATAATGGTCTGTATTGTTTGATCAAAGGCAATGACTTATCAAGTACACGGAGTAATCTTTTATAGATATATTATATTTTATATAATATAATATTATTATATTTTTCAAAATAAACCACTGGGTGGTGATTTGGTAAAGCCAGTCTAATGTTTATATGCCTTTAATAGCTAGGCGATTTATACAATCATTAGACAAGGAATGATGGTACCTACGTTACATTTTATTGTATATTTTAGTGTATGTATTGTATCACAATATTAATGCAATACAAATTGGGACAAATTTTATGATTTGCATTCACCAGTAAAGATTATCTATCTAATATGTATATAGCTTGATCTGATGTTAAATGCGTACATAGATATATATATACATAGATTCATTGTAATGTTTGAGAAGTCGACCACTACATCAGAGATCGCGGGATCAAAATCCTCACGGTACAGCCTTTATCGGCCTGAGTGTTTTATTATGTATAATAAAAGTATACATTTTAAAAATAATAATACAAAAATAACAAATTATGTAAGGAACTTTCATCCGATATTTGGCAAGTTTGGCAACCATAGCACAAGCCATGCCCAGTTTAGGGCTATCTGTCTGCTATGAGGTCATTGTCCAAGGGATAGCCAAAATTTTTTTTTTTTAATTATTATTAGTTTTTTTTTTATTATTATTATGTTTTTTTATGTATTTTTTATCTCGAGATTTTTTATCTCGGTAAATAGTACGAGCTCACGGGCTTTAAGCCAAGTGAGTCGCAGCTTCGACTGTTGTGGTTGTATCGTCCTGAAGGAACTTTCGTACGATACGACAGGTGTTGAGGATCGCGGCTTTTTGCATAGTCATATAAGTATTTTCCGGTAAGTCTAGATTGCGTAAGGAGGCTAATAAATGTTTAGGGATCACCCCAGTGCTTGAGAGCACCAGTGGCACAATGTACACTTTGTTCATGTTCCACATCTTAATTATCTCTTCTTTTAATTCGGTGTATTTATGTATTTTCTCAGTTATTGTTTTATGCAAATTATGTGTGTTTGGTACTGCAATGTCTATAAGATAAACTGTGTTATTACTTTTATCTATTAATGTAATATCTGGCCTATTAAAGTGTATGGTTCTGTCCGTTAATATTGCTCTGTCGTAGTACATTTTGTGGGTGGCGCTCTCAAGTACTGCTTTTGGTGAGTATTGATAGTATGGTAGTGGATTTCCGTTGATGAGCTTATGTTTGAAAGCTAACTTCTGGTGTATGATGTTACTGACTTGATTATGGCGGTGAGTGTAGTCGGTTTGAGTAAGATTGGGACATGCACTAGTTATGTGTTGAATAGTTTCGGAGTATCTATTGCATTTGCGGCATTTATCTGTGGTGAGATTGCGGTCCTTGAGAATAAATTTTTTGTAATTTCTAGTATTTATTATTTGATCCTGGATAGCTATAATAAAACCTTCTGTTTCTGGAAATAAGGAACCTAATTTCAAGTATTTGTTGCTAGCTGCTAAATCTATATGTGGTTGTTCCAGGTCATGGTAATGTCGTCCGTGCAATTGTTTCGTCCTCCAAGCTTTTATTTTTTCAGTCTCGTGGTCCTGCCTACTAACAAATTCTACGTCTCTATTTTTTAAATTCAATGGTGTATAGTTGTCGTCTGCTCCTACTATTGTCGAGTGAATACTAGAGGTTGAAGCTTTGTTGTAAAAAAAATTTCTAAAATTTCGTAATTGTCCAATCCACATACACTTTAGATCTATCAATCCCCTTCCACCACTTTCTCTTTTAATAGTCATTCTTTCAATGGCTGATTTTGGGTGCAAGTAATTATGCTTTGTTAATGTAGTCCTGGTCTTCATTTCTAACTTAAATATATCTGTCTTTGTCCATTTAATAATGCCGAATGAATATGTTAAAATAGGTATTGCGTAAGTATTTATGGCTTTAAAAAGGTTTTTGGAATATAATTGTCTTTTACATATTACGTTTAAGCGCCTGAAATATTCCTGTGTTAACTGTTTTTTGATTTCGGTATGGTGTATCCCTTTAGCTTGTTGAATCCCTAGGTATTTGTAAGTGTCATTAGGCTCCATTAACTTAAAATTGAATTGCTCACTTGTATCTAAATTTAATCCCTTAACCTTGCCCTTCACTATTCTTAGTATTCTACACTTATCTAGTCCGAATTTCATGTTAATATCTGCACTAAACGTTTCTGTAACTTTAATGAGGTTTTTCATATCTTTGTCTGTTTTTGCGAAAAGCTTTATATCGTCCATATACATGAGGTGACTTATAACTGTATTTGTTAAATTGTATCCACTCTTTGCACTATTAAGCAAGCTAGATAACGGATTCAGGGCCAGACAAAACCATAAGGGACTGAGAGAGTCTCCCTGGAATATACCATTTTCGATCGAGATTTCTTCTGTGCTAACATTGCTAGAAGCAGAAGTAAGGTGTAAAGTTGTTCTCCAGTCAGTCATGGTATTCTCCAGAAAATTAATAATAGTAGGGTTTATTTTATATATTTGTAACACGCGTATAAGCCATGAATGCGGTACACTATCAAAGGCTTTTTTGTAGTCTATGTAGGTAACATTAATATTTCTTTTGTATTTATGAACATGGTTTAAAATGGTCGAGTCAATAACTAACTGTTCTTTACATCCCATATGATTTCGCCGGCATCCTTTTTGTTCTTCAGCTAAAATATTGTTGTTTTCTATATGTGCAGTAAGTTTATTTGCGATACATGCGGTAACTAATTTATACAGAGTAGGTAAACAAGTGATAGGTCGGTATTGAGATGGGTCTGCTGTGTTTTTACTTTTTGGTAACATGTAAGTAATTCCTTTCGTCATAAATTTCGGTAAGTCAGCTTTCCCTTTTATTATATTGGTGATAATATTTCCTAAAATATCATGAAATATGTGAAGTTTCTTATACCAGAAACTATGCACCCCGTCTATGCCAGCTGCTTTCCAGTTTTTCATTTTTCGTGTAACGAATTCTATATCATCCTTACAAATCTCTGTGAATTCCATCTCTTCAATGTTCTCCCATTTATCCTCTTCTTCCTTTATCCATGTTGCTCCATAATTATAGTCTGCATGGTTTTTCCAAATATCAGCCCAGTACGCTTTGAGAGTTTCGGCAGTTGGTATTTCGACTCTTTCTTCCGTCCTTTCGCTCATTACTTCACTTTCATTCTTACCTAGGGTTCTGTAAAACATTTTTTCATTTGTCAGGAACATTCTATTATCTTCTTTCCGTTGAAGTGCCTTTTTATATCGCCTAAGTCGTTGAGCTTTTAAAGATAATTTCTGTTTCAGTGTGTCTAAATATTCTTCTGGTCTTTTATTATTTTTCTCGTGGGTCGAATGGGTTTGATTGTATCTAAAAATCTGCTTTACATGGTTTTCTAGTCTCTGTGATCTGGTATTACTTGAGATAAATTGGGTGACTCTACCTATGTCCCTTCTTAATTTAGCAATATCGTTTTCTAGTCTTATTTGCCATCCAGGTTTTTGGTGTTGCTTTTTATCATTTAAGTGTACCGTCCTATGTGTTTGTATTTTATATCCTAGTTGTCTGCATATAACTAACGCACTACAGTAAACTAATGTATGTATATGTGTGAGATCAGAGTCATGAGAAATTAAGTCCGCAAGTATATGTTTATTAAATATATTAATTAATTGGTGAAGTTTTTTGTTCTCTTTAAGACGCGGTAATGTCGGTCGTGTGGTGGGATCCGTCCCAGTGTATTCAGCGAGTGCTGTGTGTAATTGGTCTGATAAATCCTGAATAAGCGTGTCTGGAATAGGTTCGGTTGTTGGTGATTGTTGAGTTTGTGATTCGGAGTGTAATGTTCGAGTAGTTTCATATGGTGTTTCTGCAAAAGCAATCGTGCTCCTTAGAGCACTTAAGGGTAGATTATCTTCCTCACTAGAATCCTGAAGTTGTGTAACTGGTGTTTGGTGGTTTTGCGGCAGCCTAAGATACTTTTCTGCGTCTGCTTCTGTCTGCAGTTGTTCTTTTACTTCTACCTTTATTTTATTTATTGCTTCGTCGGATAAAAGTTTATTGCGTAAGATAACTCTGCATTGGTCCGCAACTCTCTGTTCGGTGACAGAAATATCGGGGTATTTCTGCTTAAATAGGTCATAGAGATTCCTGCAGTACATGGTTCGATTTGTCTCAAGTTTGGTAATGTAATAATATGTACGCATGATAAAAGTATTTATTTCTTCTCCCCACTTCATGCGTACTCTGGGTTTACCAGCCTTAGTGGTCACAGAATTGGTGGCTGATGCCTCCTGTGAAGCAGCCAAGACTGGCGTTTCTGTTGTATTGACCGATTTATACGAAGATTGGGTGAGCTCGTTTTGTTCGGGATTCCCGCTAAGCGCAGGTCCCCCGGCAGAGGGCCGCCCACCTAAACCCCCGCCACCGACGGCTTGCATGCTGTGGCGCCCAGCGCCGGCTCCAGGCGCGCCCCGGCGATCGCCCCCGGGAAGCGACATTATACTCAACTTTTTACTTCTTAACTCCATCATTGTGGGTTTGCCATTGCCAAATTAGCCACTCGCATAGTCATTTTTACGAGTGTCCGCCCCCCACGTGGCTTATGCGGGCCATACACCATAAAGCCCACCGCCAAATCGGCCCGAAGCGATCGACCGGACCAAACCAACCCGACCGTGCGCGGGCGCGGATCGGCCCGACAACTCGAGTTGTCAAGCCAATCCACGCCCACACACGGCCAAACCGGCCCGATCCAGTCGACCGCCCCAAGCCGACCCGACGACAGGCCCGACGGCGCATGGCGAGCACTAGGGTGTTCAAGCTCGGACGTACGGTTGGACTTTGGGGGGCTATATTTTTTTTTTTTTTTTTATGTTTACTTGCCAATTTCATCATTTTCATTTTTGAAAAATGTTAGACTAAGAATTTTAACGTTATATGTAATTAACGAATAAACGACTGGAAATGCAAAATGCAGAGGACAAAAAGCCAATACATTCAGCAAAATACCTAAGTGTATATTTAACGTATTTCTTGTGTTAATTACAGATTTTGTAAACCTGTAGTTATTTTTAAACGGAACGTTTTTGCGGTATTATCTATTTTCACAACACTGTTTAGTTCTAGTTCAAGTACACATAGTGACAGTATCAATTTCTTATTTTAATTTTTCTTCACAAGCTTATGTTATCGATTATTCGATTTTAGTAGTAAATAATATAGAAAAATAAATCCATGAATAGAATAGAAATATTTATTTAAATGTTTAATGTCTTATTATATTTCTAAAAATATAATAATAATAATTATTATATTGTAGTTAGACATAACCATAAATGTGGTTCACATAACTGTCTAAGAAAAAGGATCATTTGTTAAATTCATTATAGTGATGATTGCAAGTCACAAATTTTTGCCGCATTAAAGCATTTCGATTTTCGTTTTCCCCAAACGTTAACTAGTAGAGAATGCTTCTACTGTCAAGTCAGAATTTGTACCCTGATTTTTCGATCAATAAAGTTTTTATAAATAAATAAATTAACTGCCAGTAGTCCTGAGTTCAGTAGATGTTCCAAACTATACACTAAATTACAAAGAAGGTTTTTGTAATTTAGAATAGACGATTTATTATAATATTAAATAAGTATGTAATTCGTATCAGAGCGTTAGAGATGCGAGTAACATATTAAATTTTTAGTAAATTATGAAAATTTGCCATAAAATTAATAATCAGCGTATGGACTGTGCCATAAGCTTCCATTTTGTAAAGAATTGTGAAATGTGCCACTTTAATAAATTTAATATTATTGTACATAATTCAATTTGTCCTTTATTGTGACATAAGTTTCCGCGTAACAGTAATTGTCTTGAACTTAAGATACTTCTACAGATTCTTCTTTATATGTATGCATCTAATCATAAGACTGCACAGTCGTCAGACAAGTCAGTGATCACATAATTATGACAGTTAATTGTGATGTCGCGCAGGTGGAGTGGTGGCCTCTCGGCGTCACTAGCCGCACCCTTGGTGGCTTAACCACTGATGCTCCGCGCTGCGGTACCCCCCTGAAGTTTAAAGCGCCTCGAGTTTGCGTTCCAAACGGGGCTCTATCGTATCTTATCGTTCTGATGATAAAATCAGAACTTTTCTTTCCGACATAAATTTCGACGAATCTCGGAAATAACAGATCTGAAGATGTGCGAACACATGATCTGTTTGTTGTTTTTAACCGTATCTACATATTATATCGTAATAATAATATTAATTGTTAAAGATACTTTATTTTTCTCATAAGAATACAATTCACTTATTGAGACACTTAAAAATACAATTTAACATAAATTGTATGAGCGACATAGGTTCCACTAGAATTATTAACAAAAAGTCGGTAGTCTAATAACTAAACACAGTCACAACGCGGACTATTCACTTATTATTAATATCTTATTAACCCTTTCAACGCCAATGTCTGATATATCAGACAAACCATTTTCGTGCCCACCACGCCAATGTCTGATATATCAGACAAAAAAAGCATGATCAAGAAACGTTGTATTTTTACTTGCCTGAATGAGTTGAGTATACTGTATAACCTAATAATTTTTTTTTTTTTTTTTTTTTTTTAATGGTCGTGGCGTGTGGGGCACCATTTTCAGAAACTTCTGTTATTATTACTAGACATACGAGTATGTTATGTCTCAGTTTTTACACTAGTAATGATTTCAGTTCCGGGCACTTAGCCGAGCAATGAAAGCAATCTAGGCCCATGGGGACCCGATCCTTTGAAGCGTGCGTTATTATTATTATTTTTATATCCTGGATCTTTCTGAGTAATTGTAATAATTCCGGATCTAAATAAAATAAGTTTTTCTTGGATATCCGATAAAATCGTACAAGCTAGGCCGGTGCGGTTAAACGTACCTGCGACTGGTTCTGTTTTGTCAAGGAGTAGTGGCAGATATAATCATAATTATATACTTTACTTATCCTTCAATTATATTTATATGATTTATGTACTAGATTTACGTGAAGTAAACAATGTTTTGGATCAACACGCTGTGCTTGAAGGTAGAAAAAACTTCTCGCCCTCCTCACATGATTCCTTAATGATCCATACCTGGATAGAGGCAGGCCTCTTCTCTTCTTTTCCACTTGCGACGATCCCGGCAGTGCCCGATTCATCCAGTCCCAGCCTACGTGTAGTCGTAAGTCGTCCACCACAGGCAGTGGTCTGCCTGTGGTGTCCACTCTGGGTCTCCATTCTAGCTCGACACTTCTAGAGTGAAGCAATGTCCTCTACACGACTAGCGTGGAGTTAATCTCAACACTTTTACAGTGGAGAAAATATATCCTCTACACGACTTGCGTGGAGTTAAAAAACTACTTCACGACTGGCGTGGGGTTAACCTCGACACTTTTACAGTGGAGAAATATCCTCTACACGACTTGCGTGGAGTTGAAAAAACCACTTCACGACTAGCGTGGGGTTAACCTCGACACTTTTACAGTGGAGAAATATCCTCTACACGACTTGCGTGGAGTTAAAAAACCACTTCACGACTAGCGTGGGGTTAGCCTCAACACTTTTACAGTGGAGAAATATCCTCTACACGACTTGCGTGGAGTTAAAAAACCACTTCACGACTAGCGTGGGGTTAGCCTCGACACTTTTACAGTGGAGAAATATCCTCTACACGACTTGCGTGGAGTTCAAAAACCACTTCACGACTAGCGTGGGGTTAGCCTCGACACTTTTACAGTGGAGAAATATCCTCTACACGACTTGCGTGGAGTTAAAAAAAACCACTTCACGACTAGCGTGGGGTTAACTTCGACACTTTTACAGTGGAGAAATATCCTCTACACGACTTGCGTGGAGTTAAAAAACCACTTCACGACTAGCGTGGGGTTAACCTCGACACTTTTACAGTGGAGAAATATCCTCTACACGACTTGCGTGGAGCTAAAAAACCACTTCACGACTAGCGTGGGGTTAGCCTCGAAACTTTTACAGTGGAGAAATATCCTCTACACGACTTGCATGGAGTCTAAGAACCTCTCACGACTTGAGTGGTGCAATATTGTAATCACGCTTTGCGTGGATTAAGTAGGTAGTTTTAAATAGAACTTCAATACTTGAGTCCAAGAGTACCCTACCATTATAAGAATAAAGTAGGTCCTCACAAATTTTTTGGTATCAAAATCCCTAAACACTTTTAGTGCTGTAACTTGTAGCGCTTTTATAGCTGAATGGTAACTAATTTAGCCATGTAGGCTATAGATTATTATTTACATCACGGGCTGATCTCGCCCAGACGTCATTTATAAATGTAACTGAATATATTACTCATAGCAATAACATTTTGTCATGTAACAATTAACGATAAATTACCTATGTAATATGTTTAATAATATTGTTTTTGTTTCCAATTTATGTAAGTAGATTTGCACACCTGCATGCAGGTTGAATACACGCACATTATAATCTTGACAAGACCTTTGTTTACTGTATTTTAGCAAAACAGTTTCATTTAATCTGATTTGAAATGTGAATATACATGAACTACATTATGTTGGTAAGTATGTACTCACATAATAAAGTTACAAAATGTTATCATCCTCACCATCAGCCTATATACGTTCCCACTGCTGGGACACAGGCCTTATCTCGATTGTGTAAATTGTTACAAAATGTAATTGCAAAAAATAAATAAAAGTAGGGTACCTGAAAATTTCCATTGGTCATGTTGATTCCTGTATTGAAATCATATTCACTGGTTAATACTTTTGGATTTTCCGTAGGAAAAGTAACACTTTCACTATTTTTGGCCTTTGAGTAGGAAACTATCACTATTACTATCTGAAGATTCCGACCGTTAGCGTTTTCCTTTTTTAAATTTTTAGAAAGGAAAACGCACGTGTGACTCGGACGGCACAAAAACACGTAATGAGGTCAGGCGCCGCGGGTTGCCTGGTTGTGGGAGTGTTGGGGGAGGGAGACAGAAGATCTTTTTAAGTGTTATAAATCTAAACGTGTGACAAGGATAGCACCATCTCATGTTCTGCTGCTAGTAATATAATAATCGTCTTCGGTTGAGACCCGAAGTATAATGTAGGTATAGCAAGCATTTCTCTTCCTATATACTTTCATGATGAAAACTAGTAGCTAAAACACCAACTTTAAATTTATTTTTGCATAACGTCACAACAACAAAGGGGCTAACTTATTTACACTTACAGTTATTTTTTTCAAAACCAACCTCGGACTAGAATAACCATAGAGACAAACGTTATTAATACCATGCATACTTAAGCTACTCCCACTGCCCTGTACTCATTGTTTCAAGCTAACGCTGTTTCATTTCAATATAATCGTTCAACGTCGCCTACGTAATTGTTTCCATCTATAATAGAAATAGGTACCAGTGCTTTAAATCAATTTGCATTTTATCTTAAAGCATTTAGGATCAGATAAGGCCAATTGATAGGTGCATTATAGGCGTAGTGACGAAATGTACTTGATATCGGTGAACCGGTGCAATACGATGCAACTCATGCAAATTAGGAGTTAAATTGATTGTTAATTCTATAAATATTCCCTTCTTAAACATTTTTATATTTATTATTCTTGTTTTGTATCTTAAGATATTCAAATTACTTAGATACTGTTTTGTTTTTTAAAATATTTTCATTAATTAGGTTTTGTGATGCGCGGGAGTTCCGCATTATTTGAAACAACTGATGAGATTTTAAAAACACTTTTACAAATACTATTTTAGATGTAACTTTGTCTACTTTTATTTTTATGTCATCTCTGATATTTTCAGATAATCATTTTTGCCAGTTTATGTGCGCACATAGCTTCAGCATGACTGCAGTTAATCGAACTTTATTTTTATTGTTGTGCTTTATATTATCAAGAAAAATTTTAAAAACAATAATATTACATTTACCCGTGATAAGCCAGAGCGGCTGAATGACTATACAATGTCTGTTTTAGGGCTCTAAATGGCACATTTTAATACATATTTTTATTCTCGCCAAAGACAATATTATGCAAAATCATAAAACAACAATACACCATCAATGTAAAGACGCCAGCTATTCCAATTTTACGATATTGGCTAACTTGTAATACGCATGCTACAAATCATCTTCATTATTTTAGCCGGAAAGCATAACTATCCAGTTTTATTACTACTGAGAATCTTGACCGCAACAATAAACTAACTGATAGTAATTTAACTGTCTAGAGATTTCGCGCTAAGATGTTTCTTAATGTCAACAGCTGAATACAATGTCCCGTTTCGAGCTATAAACACTTTTGATAGCCTATTAAGAGCTATCGTATTTAGTCGGATTACTCACCCCGTAGTACATAGTACCTAGAGGGCTATTCTAGTATTCCGCCCGCTCGCACCGTGACCCAGTGTAGTCGCGCCGAGGCAAGCGTAGGCGGCGACCGGCGCCGCTCCACAGTAAATATTACCGAGAACAGTTTATCTCACTACGACGACACAACCATTCATTCATGATCCGTGACGCACGGTTAAAACACCTTCCTCTATCCTATTTATTCTAACGCGCGAAGGGCTTGGCGGGTCGCGGTAAGTTGGTGGCCATCTTTCATTGTGTCGACGCTTCTTTATCAGAAGAATACTTAAAGCTTTACGTTGCCCGGAAATCTTTTAAGACTTATTCAGTTGTCTAATAGGAGAATGTAAAAACATGAACAAAACTAAATATGGGGTCAAATGTTTCCATAGTGATAAGAGTATGTGATTGTAATCAGTGACAAAATGATACCGACGTGTATCAGAGCTCCACGTTCAATCCAAGGATCGACAGATGACGTCACTCGGCAAACCCGCTCCATAGTCCAGGTAAATATTTTCCTGGATAATATTGGGTCATGGCTAACACATCCATCGCCAGATAATATGAGGTTAATTGAGTAATGACTAACGTAAACTAACATTGGTTGAATGTTTTGATCTTTCCTATTAACCTAGTTTTTACTTTTTGGTTGTAAACAATTTCATTAAATGTAAACACTACAGGAAAAATATCTTCCTGCAGATTTTTATCTTTAAAAGATATAATGAATGACATTTCGTGATATTGTTAATGTAACAGTTTACAATGGTGCATTTTTAGATTCGAACATAGTCGTGTAGATTGTTTGTTTAAATTGTAAATCTCAATTGAAACCCATCATAGGCGGGCTGCATCTAACAAACATCGACTTTCGGTCTTCCTAACTTTTGTGCAGGTTGCATTTGATAAGACATATCGTAACCGTTGGAGAAAACCTTTTTTCATCAGTAGATATCCTGATGGCTGATTTTGTTATGATAATGAACTTTTGCGAATTATTTCTTTGACTGAACCGTTAGCGCATTTGGTAGTGAATCTGCCCTATTCGCCTGAGACCGTGGATTCGAATCCCGAAAAATCGATTATATGCGACAAAACGATATTTTTTTTTGTATTTAGGTTTAAATTTGAGGAGCCTATGCCATGAGGGTCAATGGTGACAACTAAACAATAAATTTTGCATGGACCCTCGAACCATCGTAGTAAATGCCTTAAAGTCAGATCTATGTGATCTATGTTATTGACTGATATTTATCAGTCGTATGGATGTTTGGCCCGAATGGATTTCGATGGCGATGAGCCAGCTAGTGATCGCTAAATGAGATATCAAAAGACGAGAAGTAGCGAGATTGCGTATTCGCACTCACGATAGCAGTTACCAAGTGTGATAACTGCTATCGTGACAAATGCTTACTGCTGCCATCACTTACATCCCGAGACAGGTATAGATTTACAAAGCGGCTGCGGCGAAGGCGTCCCGCCCTGCGATATTAAAAGCACCGACCTTATTCCGCTTTCGTACTTAAAACTAGGCCAATAATACACATTGTGCACTACTATTTATGTTTTTTGAAGAGTTGACATTAGAAAGTGGTTTGATTATATCACATACTTTAGGACAAATTGATCATCATAAAGTTTAGCATTTTAGCATTAAAAATCATTGATCAAGAATAGCTGAAACATCGGCTGCAGACGTTACGAGCAGGGACTGTTTACTGGTATGAATAACGGTATAGTTTTTTTCTGTATGACGTCATTTAAATATATTTTGATACTGTTAAATTCCAGTACAGAATTTTTTTTTGGTACTGTAAAATTGTTGTAGTATAAACATTTTTGTACAACAATTTTTTAACTGTTATTTATATTAAAATACTGAAATTTTGTAATGGCTTAAATGGAGGGACACGGGGGTACATACTTCTAGCTTAGTTAGCTAGTTAGTTGATTTCAGTCCTCTCACGCGTCCGCTCGCACCGGTCTGTACCTATATTGAACAATGGATCACAAGAACAGAGGCTGAAGCAAAGCATTTGTCGCGCTTTTCAACGTAAGTTTTAATTTATCTATTTGACATTAAACTTAGGTACCTATCTAAAGGTAAGTATATTTTATCTTTCAATGGCAGTTACACTCGATAGATATTGAACTACCTACTTAGCTGCTTAGTGCTTACTTAACGACGATAAGTGCTAGATAGGGAATAAGATCATAAAGCAAGCATTGGTGTAAGTACTGGTAAGTAAAGTCAGATATTCAGTTCGTGCTATGATGTAGGGTGGAGGCTCCTTATATCGGCCCCCTCCTAATATCGGCCGTCTAGAGAAAATGCGCCATAACTTAAAAGAATATCCTAAAATCGTAATTGTTTTTATGCAAATAGCAGCTGTATACCCTTACGCTTAACCTCCCTTAATTTTTTATGAATATCTCAAAATTTGAACGAATGATAGGCAAAAAACTGCAGGAGGTACGGACGTGCGTCGTTTTGCGGCATTTTCAGGTCAAATTCGTGAATCGAATCATTGCGTTGAGAAGTATTTAAATTGTAATAAACATACCAAAGTTATTTTATTTTATTTCTTCTTAAAGACAAAGAGTCAAGGTACCGTTTAGGTAGTATATATTTTAAAATTTGTTTATTTTTTTTATTTAATAATTGCGTGGCCGTGATAAGGGATCAGTATGATCGACAAATCTCAATATCGGCAGAGTGGTCGATATTGAGATTTGTCTATCGCAATTAGAAATCCTAATGTCGGCTGCCTGATATTTGTAACGATGTTTCTTGTTACAAAATTAAAAAAATGATAAAAAGGTGTATGTCACCTTTAGCCGCTCGACGGTGATGGGTGTGCCGTCGAACCACTAAAGGGACTATGGTGACAAATCAAAGAAAGTTTTCTTATCATGCAATTTATTTTCCTTCCGATATCACAAGATACAATTTATATTGAGGTAGGAAACCCGTACCTTGCTTAACTCAAACACGGACTCTTAATACACACAGGGCGTGTTATCGATTCGTCAGACATCAAATGCTCAAATGATTCTACTCAATTACTTTAGGCACTAAAATTACAACCTTGACATCCCGGCAGGAAGGATCCTAACCAGACGAGTGGAGACTCGGTCTACGGCTAAAAGAACATGGAGGTTACCTCGGTCACCAACCCATGAAGCTACGCTGTCCTTAGTGTTTAAGCAACCATGCTCCTCATTCCGGGATGGGTTCAGCTACTTCAGTCTGCCCAGATCCTCCAGCAGGATATATCCGAGTCGCCAGCGACCGGAGACGTAGATGAATGATAAACGTGGAACGTTTATAAAAATATAAATTATTTCATTTCAGAATGAAATAACAATTACAAGATTACAATCGATGAATAAATGATTATTTAAATTACTGATGAATGATTAAATTAATGATGAATCAATGAATGATTAAACGATGAATAACGATGAATGATTAAAGATCAACCCTGAAACAAAAGACTTTTATTAGTTACTTGATCGTACACGACCACGAGGCGTTTCGGAATTCCTCTCAGGATATTCCCACTGGTTTTTTCGGCTTACCTAGGAAATCCATGATCAGCTCCTTGCTGGATCATTGCCGGATTCCACCCACCAAACCCAGGGGTACAATTCAGCGTGCTGGAAAGACAATACCATGGTAAGCACGTTTCGACATAAAACCAAAACTCAAAATTCTCGGAAATGAACTTACCAGGGTACTTTACGGATGATCATCACTTGATCACTCCATGAATTAGGCCGCACATGGCCAAGTTTCCTGAGGGAAACTCCACTCCTCAGAGGGAGTCCCTCCTGGATGCGCCCACGCGCTCGAACGGAAGAACGGAAGTGACCAACCCTCTAATGTCAAAACTGACAGGAGGTGAAACGAAGACAATTATTTTATATCGAGGCAAAGACAACGCACCGTCGATGCCAATCGTTGAAACGATACGTGACGATCAATGTTGAAAACAACTAAACAAATGTTTACGAAATAAATATGTTTTAATAAAGAAATAGTTTAAGATTTCTAATTTGATTATTTTAAGTTTTACAAATCTGGCCGCTACACTGCCGCCATCTATTCAATCAATCGATTTATATCGAGAATAGGGTATCTAGTAATTGATCACTTATCTGCTAGGTGGCGCTACAAGACTATTTATTTCTAACTGAGAACGGAGCAAAATTTGTTCCGTTACATATTCTTTGTGCGCCAGCTATGTGAAAGAGTTGATGAGTGATGTCGAAGAAGAAGATAAAAATATTGGATGTGACGTATGCCCCAAATGGTTTCATGTATACACTTAAAAATATATTGCCATCACTGTCTGAAGATAACTTTACCTATTATGTAATGTTTTTGGTAAATTTCCCTCCTATGGGATCCCCTCTGCAGTTTGTGCCTGAATCATGGATTTCCTGACTGAACGTCGCATCAGAGTAATTCATGATGGGTACTATCAAGGTCACCCGCGCGTGATCACCCTTAAGGCTAAAATCCTGTGCAGTATTTTCACGTTTACAAGCGCCGCTCCTAAGAAGTCACGATGCGCGTGCACGGTATATTTTTCCAAAAGTGATCACGCGCGGGAGACCTCGATCGTACACCTCCGACTCACTTGCAATAAATGCTGGCCTCCCTCAGTGATCTGTGCTTTTAGCTACACTCTTTCTACTGCACATCGATTATATTGTTAGCTACGTCCGAGATTCTGGGGTATGCCGATGATAGTACGATAGTCGAGGGATACTTGTCGTACACGTGCAAGTAGAGGTGAAACTGAGGCTTTAGGATCTAACATGGTGGACAAATTGAATCAGACCCTTCAAATTGTCTCAGACTCAACCCCACCAAAACGCTGGCTTGTATATTTTCCACAAAAAAGAGTGGTTTTGGGCTGGCTACCACTTTTCGTGGCGTATCCGTTCTTCTATCTGACCGACTACAGCTCTTAGGTATGGAATTATCTTCCAACCTTAACTTCGGGAGCTATACAGGGTGTTCGGAAGAACTTTGAACATACGATAATGGGGGGTAGTTGGGGTGGTCTGTTAACTAACTAGCTCAAAAGATTTCACCTAGTTCTCAAGATTTTTTTTAATTATTTTTTTTATAAATTTCTATAATTTTTCGGTTTTGTACCTTTAAACCCGTCTTACTTTTTTTTTATGACCAGATCCAAATATTTTTTTCATTATTAGAATCTTAGTGATTGGTAGGTCCCTTTAAATAAACATTTGTAAATTGCACATTGCTATAAACAAAGTTATGGGCCCTCAAACATAAAATAAGAGTTGAAACAAATTTTGAATCTCAACTTCGCGTAGCATTTAAAAAATAAATAAAAGGGATGGATGACTTCTGATTTTTTAAAAACATCTCCAAAGTGTGAGCTTTATAACGATATGTCATTTGTTTTGATATCTTTTTTGTAACCAAAATTATTCGATGTTTTCTACCCAGGCGGACCATTTCGACGAAAATCTACTTATGTGAAAACTTAAATGTTTTGCGAAATTTGTCAATGCAAAGGTCAAAATAACAAATTAGTGGGATAGTGACATAAAGAATGTAGATTTTTCTCACTCTTGCACACATAAAGGCTATCTTTTCTCTCTTTCACTCTGTGTGGAATGAGTGACGCTTCCCAAGAAGGTAATAATACTAATGTTTCACTCTAGTACACTTACATCGTATCTTCCCTCTCTTTCGCTTTCGGAACAGGCGACTCAATGTAAGTGTCAGAACTCTTAGTCGAGCCTTAACTGTCCAAGAAGGTAATAATAATAATGTTTCACTCTAGTACACTTACATCGTATCTTCCCTCTCTTTCGCTTTCGGAACAGGCGACTCAGTGTAAGTGTCAGAACTCTTAGTCGAGACTTAACTGTCACCTTTGTGCCTACTCTTGTTCTCGTTCTTGATAAATTCTACGCGCTTCACGCGCATTGGAGTTAGCTCTTCCATATGCCATTAAAATGTCCGCATATTCCTCATTGGTAAATGAAGTCATTTTACCGATTAACAAACGTAACAGAAATAACAAAACTTAACAAAACAACTGATAACAATAATACAAAACGAAGATAACTGTAACAAGAGTAGGCACAAAGGGCACGTATGATCGCAGAGGCAGTTAAGTCTCGACTAAGAATTCTGTCCTCTTTGGTTCTGTCACTTACACTGAGTCGCCTGTTCCGAAAGCGAAAGAGAGGGAAGATACGATGTAAGTGTACTAGAGTGAAATATTAGTATTATTACCTTCTTAGGAATTCTTGAGACCTTGGTGAAATCTTTTGAGCTAGTTAGTTAACAGACCACCCCAACTACCCCCCATTATCGTATGTTCAACGTTCTTCCGAACACCCTGTATAGAGTCCGTAGCAGTAACTGCTTATAAAAAGATTGGCATCCTTTCAAGAACCATACGCTACTTGATTGCGAAAAAGCTCCTTACCCTTTATAGAGCTCAAGTCCGTTCCTGCATGGAATATGCTACCATATTTGAGATAGTTCTGTTTAATGCCAGCTGGCTGCCTTGAACTCTATTGAGCGGCATGCGAAGAGGCTTTTCGGCGATGATGCTTTGGTCGAGAACTTGCAAAGCCTCGCTCATCGTAGGAAGATTGATTGCCTACCCGTCTGTTACAGGCTCTACTTTGGTGAATGTGCTTCTCGGCTGTCCGATTTGGCTCTACCAGCTCCGTTCTATCACCGAACGACTTGACTCCGTCAGAGACTCCAATCCTTATACTGCGAAAATGCCGCGCTTACGAACTAAATGATCTGCTTTATCTTTTTTGATACGGACTGCGCAAGTTTCTCTCTTTACCTGGGTCTGCCTTTCCTGACCATTATAATCTTGGTGCTCTTCAAGGTAAGAATTTACAGGCCTTTCCTAAGCAAGCGCGCTCCAACGTAGACCGCATAGATGTTTAACATCAGGCTACTTTGTGATCAAGTCTTAGTGATGGCATAGTAAATATATTTAAAGAAAAAAATCGTAAATTATTTTTAAAAAACTTATTTATAATAGAGTTAAATAAAATATGGTTTAAAAATAAATAAATGTTATAATACTTTGATTTTATACTTTTTGAACAAACTTTTGAACAAGGTATTCCGATATTATGGTTATAGGCGGCGGATATTTGGGTGCTAAAGGCCGATATTAGGGGAAATCGGCAAGTTCGGAAACAAACATCTATATATTCAAATCTAACAAAGAATTCGTTATTTCGCGAATGTAATAATGGAGTTTCATTATCCCTTTACCTAAAAAAGTAGTTGAAAGAAAGCAAAAAATATTAATGTAAAAGTAAAAATTATAAGCACTGAAAGGTCAAAAAATGTTGGGCCGATATTTGGTGCCTCCACCCTATGTTGATACGTATATGTAAAAGTATGTATGTATGTATGTAGGTAGGTAATGTAAGTATGTTTAAAGAAATAATAATTATAAACTTTTAAATAAAAGTAAAACGTTATAATTTGGGTATTACTCGTCCGCCGGATGAAAGAAAAACAATCGCGATCGCCAACCTGTCGGCGCGTGTTCCGTGAATCCTAATCCTTTCCCGCCCGCCGCGGCCCCTCGCGCGAGCGGCACCGCGGGGCGCGGGCGCGCGCACTCATCATTTCAGTATCAGCAATAAAATTATTTTTAAATAACTGTATAAACGAATGAAATCTGTACCGAAATTCAATGGGTATAGAATTTTAGTACTGAAATTTTTACTGGTACTATAACGATATTTTATACCGGTAAGCAGTCCCTGGTTACGAGTTTGATGTCCGCACATATTATGTGAAGTAAATGTCTAAAGAATTTTCAAAAGATCTCTGGAAAGACGTCACAAGATTGCGCATTTCTCCGCAAATGCTTAACGCTGCCGTCACTCAAACCCTCAGGCCGGTCTGGAGTTACAAAGCGGCCGCCCAACGCGTCCCGCCCCGCGATATTAAAAGCACCGACCTCATTCCGCTTCCGTACTTAACTAAACTCTCACCTAGCGACTCGGCGACGCATTGACGGATGTGCTCAGAACGAGCGGATATTTACATGTTCAGGCCAATAATATCCATCTTACTACTATTTCTGAAGGCACTGACTAGGTTTTTGAAGGGTTGAGATTAGGGATTAATGCGATTAGCGCTGATCTTATTTCATTACTTATTTGACAGATAAAGTTTGTTTAGTTTGTAAAATAAAATCGGAAATTGAACCGTTCCGTAAAACACATACTTACAGTAAAGAACGTTTTGTCCAAAATAAATTTTGTCGCCTATCTATTTTCTTTAGGCAGAAATTACTCCTAGTCCAGTAGATAGGAGCCTAAGTGTAACATTCACCTATTCAACTTTCCAGCAAATCCACAAAAAAAATGTTCTACCTTTTTAATATCAACCTTTTAGATACCTTGACATTTTGGGTTATGATCAAAGCATACCCAAATTAGGTCGCAACAAAGTGCTCGCGTAATGAAAACGGCATTTTATACGAAACGTGTATTTTTAATTTGCAAATACATAAAAGTGGTAAAAGAATAAACATTGCTAATGTATTTCTTATGTTCATAATAATAAACAAAAGTGTTCTTCTTCAGTTTATTGGGTCATTTAACGAATATAAAGCTCAAGTTACATCGCGGAATCTGAGCTCTGCGCAGAGGTCAGACGCATGCAGATGACTTCATTGGCCGTCATTGACCATCGCTATTAATTTATATGGACCAATTGCTCCAATATTTTTAATGGCACTGAATCCCGCTAGCAATATTGCCTTTTATGATATGCTAAGTGCTGCCTGGGGATTTTTGCTGACGGATTGACGGAGTGATTAAAACAGTGCTATGTTTTTGCAGAACTTGTATTGCTCTAAATATTTAGTTTGTTAAATATTTTTGAATATAAAAAAAATATTTTGCTTTTACGAGAGAGGTTGTTTATGTGTTCATTATGATTGAAGGGATTATCGGACACCGTTGTTAATTTATTTATTTAAAAAAAGTATTCAAACATCGTGCAAATACAAAAAACGCTTTTTAATACATTACTACAAGAAATATATTAGAATAAATCATTAGAATACACTTCAAGTAACAATTTCCCTGTAATACACGAAAATTTACAAAAATATCTTCACAAAATCATAGCTAATGCAAAATAAACACTTCAAAAACTCTGTTTATGTAAGACTAAAATTTATCGAGCATAAAATTAAACGTGAGAGATTCAAGTAACAATGTGCATGTAGATTCAAAAATTAATCCAGCGTGCAAGTTTTATGAAAACAATGCGAGGCGAACCGACTGGGAGTGCGCCACCACGAACCATATGCGTGTAGGCTGAGAGCTAGCGAATACAAACTACTCGACAACCGTGACAAAATAATAATATTATCTTGCCTCGTAATATTCTCATAATAAATAGAAGAGAAACAATGTCACTGTTTTAGTCTTTTGACGTCCAATGATATAATGTAACCTACAGAGTGAAACATACACTGCCCCTCGATCCAGTATGATTCCGCGTGCAGAAACTATTTATCTTCGCTTAAACATTCTTATTACATATTCATATACAATAAGAAAAGTTAATATAGAAACATATCACGCAAGGCAAGCTTATCCGAGCAGGATATCGAGTCCTATAACTATCCATGATCAATCCAAAAATAAAATTAAGTAGATTTAATGATGTAAATATCACTCCAAACACGCCATTGTAAGTACACTTTTACTCTGGATTGTTTTTGGAGATTAAAAACTCTTCTTATAAAACATCCCTGGTTTTCTGTAAATCTTATATAAATCTTATTACTGGCACTAATTTTGACCTCATTTTCCAAATGAGCTATATTTAGTCCTCATTTATTAGAACCGTTTAGTTTCATTGCAAAAAAAAAATGAAACTCTCCGCTAGCTCTCTTCCTACAAAGTTGATTTGTTTATTTTGGTCGGGTTTTTGGGTAGGCCAAACTTACAGCACATTGTAAGCGTAAATTGCGTTTGTGGCGAGCAAATAAACCGCTCCCGTTGCGTATTATATGCGAGGCAACAAGATGGCTTAATTAATTATTTGGTACGGTTTAAAGTTTACGTTCCGTTTAACGCAACTTCTGTTTTGTGGAGTCAAGATTTTGAAAACGCGTAATTTCGGCATTTGTATAGAAATACTTACATGTGAAATATTAACATTTACCAACAGAGTTGGTTTAGTATGTTTTACAATTATAATTTCTGGTCTGCCTTTATTTACTTTAACAGTCAGCTATTCCTACTGCCACTAAACGGACGAGATAAATATGAAGCTTTTCCCTTTGCCATTCTTGTACCCCGCCTATAAGTCTAAGTAGATAAAACAAAAAAAATATATAACTCGAGTGATTTTATTAGAAGTAAATAAATCGTTCAATAATGTAAGTACCTATATTAAAAAACCATCAATATGTCGTTAAATGGACACGAGAAAACAGCGTAACAAACAGCTACTTTCACGTTGAACGATGTTCTGGACAATTGCAATAATCGTAACAACGATAAGCGTAACATCAATTGATTATAGAAACTTAGATTAAAATCGCTAGGTTCTAGATATCCCAAACACCTTATAAGTATAAAAAGTATAATTATTTTTATCATAAATAGTAAAAGGTTCAAAAACCAAAGTACTTGGACCTATAGTAGTCATTAAACGGACAACAATAATGTATTTTGCAAATTCCTTTTCACAGGAGCTCTACTTTCAAGCGAGCTAAGTTTTTGTGCAACACGTATCGTTAAAAATAAAAGCAGTTTTGTATTCCTTTAAAGCTAGTACTCGACGTCGAGAGAGACGAACGCTTTTAGCAATAAAAATGAATATTCCAGATCTCACGAGGTGTATATCCCAAGACTCTTTGACGACAGCTTACGAGTCTTGCGTATCTCGTCATACGTCTTTTATTCACTTTTTTAAGTAACAAAAGATATAATAATATAATGATATTTAAATATTTAAATGTATTTTTAATTTAATTATAGGTTTTTATCCTATGTCGTGTTGGTGACAGCCCCACCGTACTCTGTTTATCGTCATTGAGTCAAAATAATTGGATAAATCAAGCGTAATAATCGGCACATCCTTTTTGATAATGTTATAGTACCTAATTGTTGAGAGTTTTACTAAATGTGTTCGTCTTTTGGAATCCTCTTCAAAAAGTTTATTATAGTCGAGTCATTAAATAGGCCACATTTGACAGTTAATTTATGCAAAGAAAAGTGCTTTTTTGTCATCAGGAGTAGATTCTTATTTTCTAAATAAATAATTGTATTAATAAGAACTGAAGCGTTGATTTCTTGTTTAATTCCTTTAGCGTAAGGGATATTTTTCTTTGCATAAATGAACTGTCAAATGCTATAAATACTTAGCTAATTTAGTATAGAAAATTTTAGTCTATCTCCGTTAATAAGTTCCTTTTTATCCTATTTCTACTACTACTTTTCTTACGCGCAAGTCGTTGGTCCTATATTTATTTCATTCTTTTACACTCTTGTAAGATACGATAAAAAAACAATTATGTTTTTACTGTAAAGAACTGAATATAAACATAATAATACGTAAAATATTCATGTCCACTAGAAGAAGGTATCATAACAATCACACTTGAGATGACGGTCAATTGATATCTCTAAACGAAAGTTACCTCAGACGCAATGTCAGTAGTTTATACGACGATAAAAATGTCCGTCCCAATAGATTTATTACCATCAAAAGCTATTCGGAGCCGATTTGAATAAACAGCCGTGTGATAGAGCCAGATAAAGGACGAATTGGTCCCTTATCACGACCGCCTACTTACATGTCATGATTATTCTATTAACATGTTCGATTACTTGATAAAATCTAGGCATGTTGATTTATTATAATGTCATGAATATATTCGATAAAGAAGTGACACAAAGAATTGTCGAATGTAAAAAGACGATAAATATTCATTGGATATGGATCCTTTGAGTGAATTTTGTTGAAAAGAAAAGGCATGGATGAAAGTAAATCTGAAATCGATGGATGTTGTCAATCGTCGGTCGAACTTTATACGACGTAAAGTTTGTTTCTTTGAAATATTTTGTTTGATGTTTTTCCCTTGAAATATATATTATTGGAAAGACGGACCACCAAAAAACTGATGTAACCTACAATCGTATATATCCGACAACTTTTCATTATTCCTAGTGGTATTATCCGCAATAGATAAAACTTAGTACCTAATGATCCTTGTATGCCATATCTTTCGTATTAATTCTATTATACATAATATATATGTATGCTTATTAGATAATATTATTCCGGTCAATATATAAATTTTTTGATTGACTCGCATAATGCGAGAATCATGGTGGTGCTTCCAAGATCCTAGAGAAAAGGACACCTGATAGGGATATCATAATGTTAAACAGATTTAGGACAGGTTTTTCAAACAAAAAAAAAAGAGTTTTTATAAAATATGCATTTAATAGAATAACTTGTCCACCGACATGAAACAATTTTTTTTTTGCTATTGGTAATAAACGACTAAAACATTTCTCTGAGATTAAAAATACAAATTTTATATTTTTATAACTTAAAGAAGTAGAAAAAGAAATTAGGCGACCCTGTAATTTTTAACCGACTTCAAAAAAGGAGGAGGTTATATGTTCGACTGTATGTATTTTTTTTTTTTGAAGTGAAAACTTCTTTAGCGGCGTTGTGCACTTTTTTTGTATGGGGAAAAAATGTTAAACTCGCGTCAGGATTTATGTGTCACGTGACCTGATCGAAAATCCATATAAAATTTGAAGTCCGGACACGTGTTTTCTACAAACTTATCTGTTCCGGTGGCCAAAATTGGAACTACGTGAAATGCAATGCAAAAACGATATTTAATGACAGTTTTAAATAGACAGTAGCGACGCCGCCACCGGAACAGATAATTTGTCGGTCTATAGACAATAATGGTTTTTTGTTCAATTTGACAGCTCATTTATTAAATGCAAAGAAAAGTGCTTCTTATGTACATCAGGAGTAGAGTAAATAATTGTATTAATAAGAACTGATGTTGTTTTCTTGAGTTTTATTCCTTTAGCGTAAGGTATATTTTTCTTTGCATGAATGAACTGTCAAGTGTGACCTCTTCTACTATTATAGCCGCAGTGCGGTCGCTTCCTATATGCTTCCTATGCTACAAAGTGACCACAAAGACCTTAATTTGATATCCTGCAAAATTCAAAATTTCATTGCCGTAATAAAACATTTAAAAAGTTTGGAATATCTTTATTCGCCGGAATTATATAACAGTATTTTATGGAAATTAACACCACATCTCCGCAGTCTTTGGATCCGCTATGCTGCGGAGCATGCATCAGGTCGTATGAAGTTGGAAATGCTGTCCGATTTCCTGCGACAAGAGGCTCGTTCTCACACACATTTTGGCTTGTTACCCATATTCCCAGTGAACATCCTCGAAAGCGACATGTTGATTACTGTAACACCACTCGTGTTATTAACGATTCGGGAGTCTGCGGATTCTGTAAAGGGAATCATTTCTTGGCCGATTGCTCCAAATTCAAAAGTTTATCCGCAGATTCCAGTATGCAATTAGTTGTAAATTCCAAACTTTGTTTTCGTTGTTTAGAAAATAAATAGTTGTCAATCAAAAAAGTATGACATTGACGGTTGTCAATCATTTTATCATCATTTATTACATGGCGTTTCAGTGTCACAGCAAGGAGTTTCTGATAAGTCTGAAAAAGTTTCTGATTTCATTAATTCTGAGAGATAAACTTTTTAATGTAATATAAATTGTCATGTTTGTGTACGATAGCGCAATAAATAAATATTGTATTTTACCATATAAATGATAGTACTTTTAAACCTCTACCAATCAATTAAATCCCTAACCATTCCAAAATACATATCAAAAATGCACAACGTTAATATTCAGGTTTTCACTTCTGCCGGCACTCCCGGAGTGCAACCCGTCGTTTTTTTTTTTTTTTATGTATGTCCGTCGATTTCTCCGTCAATTGTGGACCGATTTAAATAATTCTTTTTTTATTTGAAAGTGCATAGTTCCGAGGTGGTCCCATTGTCACCATGTCAGGATCTGATGATGGGATCCCGGAAAAATCAAGGGAAAACCTCAAATTTTATAGGCTGCGCCTACGCGTTACTTGTTTTTTCTGAAGCCATTCAAGTTTTTGCGTCCGATAGACATCATTTTATGTTGATGAGCTGATGATGGAAGGTACAACTCCTTAACGGTTAGGAGTTAGGGGATAATTCTTTCAGAATTGTAGGAATATGTGGACCGTTAGTTGTATTTTCATGTACTTTTGCAGCTAAGGTGATGATGGAAAGTACAACTCCTTAACGGTTAGGAGTTAGGGGATAATTCTTTCAGTGTTGTAGGAATATGTGGAACGTTAGTTGTATTTCATGTACTTTTTAACCGACTTCAAAAAAGGAGGAGGTTATATGTTCGACTGTATGTATTTTTTTTTTTTTTTTTTTTATGTATGTCCGTCGATTTCTCCGTCAATTGTGGACCGATTCCGAGGTGGTCCCATTGTCACCATGTCAGGATCTGATGATGGGATCCCGGAAAAATCAAGGGAAAACCTCAAATTTTATAGGCTGCGCCTACGCGTTACTTGTTTTTTCTGAAGCCATTCAAGTTTTTGCGTCCGATAGACATCATTTTATGTTGATGAGCTGATGATGGAAGGTACAACTCCTTAACGGTTAGGAGTTAGGGGATAATTCTTTCAGTATTGTAGGAATATGTGGACCGTTAGTTGTATTTTCATGTACTTTTGCAGCTAAGGTGATGATGGAAAGTACAACTCCTTAACGGTTAGGAGTTAGGGGATAATTCTTTCAGTGTTGTAGGAATATGTGGAACGTTAGTTGTATTTAATGTACTTTTGCAGCTAAGCTGATGATTACCCGGGGATGGGCTGGTCACTAGCCAATAAGGTTAGCACCGGCTCGTCCTAATCGGGTGTGAAGGAGAAACCGGGGGAGTGTAGTGGGTAGCGGACGCTTCGGTCTCCAGTCCCACACACGGCCGCGGGTCTAGCTAGCCTGCGGTTATGGTGCATAAACGCATTCTCCTCCTACCCATGGTGCTGAACACTTAATGAATACCTAATATTATTATCAAATAATACAATTCTACTCGTATTTTCGCTATCATTATTATGAAAGAGTTTTACTCACTACCTACGTGTTATTCACACTAAAAATAGAAAAAAAAACAAACTTTTAAAAAAAAAAATTAAACCGACTTCAAAAAAAAAAGAAACAAAAAAAAACTACCTAAAAAACTGAAAAGCAAAAAATAATTTTAATAAGACATTCATGAAATGCGCTTATTGTCTAAGCCTATTAATTAAATTCTATTTTACGTGCTAGGTAGGTACCTACTAATCTGTTTGAAGTCGGTGCCAAGCCAAAGGTAATAAAACATGATATATAATAATATTATGTATTATAAAGGGTTACTTATTAATCCGCGGACGTAGGTACGTAATCTGGGTACCTACTATTTGGCTTGGCACCGACTTCAAACAGATTAGTAGGTACCTACCTAGCACGTAAAATAGAATTTAATTAATAGGCTTAGACAATAAGCGCATTTCATGAATGTCTTATTAAAATTATTTTTTGCTTTTCAGTTTTTTATAAAAAGTTAATTTAATTAAATAACGTTAAGGTATATAGTATAAATTATACAACACACCGTCACGGTGTAAACCCATTAGTGATTAAATGCTAAGTGTAGTAAATGGGTCTCCTAAATCCATTAGTGTGTGAGATGAGAGTCCCATATAGGTTCAGCTAGACTAAGCCGGCGCCGGGCGGTCGCCGCCGGTCCACTTGCCCCCATTCCCCTGCAAATTGACTCGTGTGACTTAATCCTTTTAACAATTCCTCACCACTCCCATATTAAAATACCGCGTTGACGCCGCTCATCTCTGAATGCAGATTTATTGGAAGGTTAACTTGCAAGAATTTCTCGTCAATGATTCATCCTTGGGGCGTTAAAGCGTCAACTACCATGTTTCGTGGATATTTTTCAAATTCCTTCGCAACCTTTCCAAGCCAATTGAGTTGCATATCAAATATGTATTTTTAAAAATAAATTCTCAAGTTTTGTTCGCGTGTATTTTTACCCCCGACGCAAAAAACGTGTCACGTTAATTTACTAACTGGTAGTATAAAATTATATTTTTGTGGCTTTTTCTTGTTCCTGATACCCATAACTATGTGTTCAAGCTATTTTCTTTGGAGTCATATCAAACAAAAATGAAACAAAGATTGTCGCATTCTCATGTTGGCATTTGTTTTTCACTGCCGGCAGTGGCATTAGTTCACATATCGTTTATGGATCAGCGTCGTATCTCAACAACTACCGATTGTTTGCGTGTATCTGACGACAAAGTAACCACGTTCTAGGTAAAGCTATCAACTGCATGTTGACTCGTAAAATGGGGTGTTGATAATGGAACAGCCACTTAAACTTTAACGGCAGTACCTACTGGGAATCAAAAAAATATTTTAACATGGTTGGTACCTATATCGTGATCAAAGTCTTTGCTCACTTTTTCTAGTAGAGGGATAATTTGGTTCTGTATTTTAGTATGTATTTATTAAAGAAACCATCGTGTAATAATAATATTTATAAAGCACTACTTATTTGCCAATACGAGTATATAAAAGAATAATTAAGAGTATTTTTTTACTCAAACAGACTTCATAATTATTTGAAATAAAGTAATTGAGCCAGTTACCGCTATTGCGATTGCCCACACTCATTTTCATCTAATAATTATAATAATTTGGCGCCACGCATGCTTCAAAGTACCGGGTCCCTATGGGCCCAAGATCTTAAAAAGTACGGTACATAATAATAAATAAAAACGGTTTTTATCAATTTAAACACATGTTGCTATGACACAGATACAATGCACACAACCAGTCGATAAATCCTATTCATCGCTTACTGTCAATCTATGTCAAAGCACCATTCAATCACTCCTCTGTTATTAGATACAATACATTTACTGGGCCAGCTTATTGCCCTTTCGTCTTGCAATATTTCGCACGTGTTCGAGAGTTCTGAGTAATTCATCATAGTTTGACAGTTCGACCTTCACCTAGCTGTTTAGACGTGGCCTAATATCAAGGTTTTATGTATTATAAAAGTTTGTATACAGTTATGCATCTCCATAACACTTGCATTTTATATACTGTGTAAAGTCACTGTTATTTACTTGCAAAATATAATATAATCTCTTTCCCTTTGAAAATTCATAGATATATTATCACAATCTTCCTTAGAAGTTCTCAAGGAAATCTTCTATTACACGGTTTCATTAACTAAATTCCACATTAATTCATTGGTGTAAGTTAAAAAACATCAAACAAGAGAGAGTAGTGGTGTGAAAGTAATGATTACTGGGTACCTAGCTCAATACGGAGTCTACATGATTTGGGCGTTTCTTGATTCCTATTACGGGATGTAGCAAGACTTCAGAAACGTACAATTATTGAACATTTACATTGAATATAATATATTACCCGTACGAAATGTTTTCTCTAAGTCAAAACGTAAAACGGAAATGAAAGTCAACAAACGAACGAATAACTTTTACTATCTTACAAGTAGCGAAATAAGAATACTTTTAAGCATATAACTACACAAAACATTATCTTTTGCAATAGGAAAATATATATATGCTCTGTGTGAACTACATACTACATTCCTTACAAGTTACAATTTTTTTTTTGATGACAAAAATAACAATCTTCTATCTTATTTTAATCTGACCATTCTAAAATAGCTTCAGTAATCATTAACTGCTAAAGATTTCATTTAACCGTAAGTCTTTTCCGTCATTGATTCTTTATCACTGAATTGATTGATTTCTTTACCTTATTAATATTAGTAAGCCATTGCAGTACCCATCATTGTAACGATAACTTGATTTCAAGGATGGAGGCCTTTGCCCTGCAGTGGGACATATTACATTTCTGCCCCAGCCGTCATAATATTCACACTTCAATCAAGCAAAACATAAACAGTACCGTCATTGGGGGATACTTGAGACTACAGTATTTCTTAGGACATCGAAAAATATTACCCTGTTCAAACTTTATCTCTTCCGTGATGTTGACAGCAACTTCTCTGCTCCAGTACTATGTAAATGTTGCCATAATGATTAGTCAAAAATTATCATACGAAATGTCCTAATGTCCCCATTTCTCCAACAGATCTACACAGACTGGGCGAACCACTACCTGGAGCGGGCGCGGTCCCGCCGGCGCGCTGGCGTCTCCGGCGGTGGGCTGGCGCGGGACTGCGCCGATGGGCTGCTGCTGGCCGACGTGCTAGAAGGTGTCACCGGGCTGAAGGTGCCGCGCGCGCACCGCAAGCCGCGGAACCCGCAGCAAATGGTAAGCGACGTGTTCAGATGACAGTCAATCAGATGACTGAACGTAAGGTCCTTTTGAAAATTGGGTCAGTTTACTAAAGGCTTCTACTTGGAGTAGTCGCGCTTGCACTAGCCTGATGACATTTTCGGTGGCTGGTTAAACAGAGACTGCGATGTTGGGATGATGCTCGTAGACATGAAAATGGAGTGCGTCATACACCTAAAGGTGCCGCGTTCGCAGAGCAAGCTCAGAAACCCGCAGCGATAAGTTAGCGACATCACTATTTTCTTAAAAAACATTTTTGTAAATCATTTGGGACCAATGACATTGTCTTTATAAATACGCGAGAAAAAAGATGTCTGTGCAGACAGATGCTTAGCTTTCACGTTCGTTGAATGGGTGGTCTAGCTCGACGTGTTCCGCGATACATTTGGAGGTAGGTACAATTCAAATACAACTACATAGCTTAATATTTTGTCAGATTTAAAACATGACGAAAAACAATTTCAATGCACACAAGTTGATTTAACTAACCATTCTTCACACTGAACCTCATAATTATAACCTATAAATTAAACTCACCGACGCCACTCACATCAATGGGAGGTTCTTAAAATTAAAGTGTAATTAAATCACCCATAACCAATAAAATCAATCTTCGAGCTCCAAAACCAAATATCCGGCGCATTCTGTTTATTATCGGACGGTCAAATATGAAAGCGTCGAATATTTTGACTGCCTAAAATAGCTATCGGCATACACATCGTTGTCCTGGTTTCACGATATAATAATTAATAACCAGTAAACTATCTCACTATAGACAGTAAGGTAGAGTTTTTTTTTACTTTCGTAACTAGCATTTTCAATACTTATTGGAAATCAACTCGTAGCTTATCTATAATCTAGATACCGTAGCACCCCCAGACTTTTAGAAATGAAAATTATATCTTCTTTAAACTTTTAAACTACTTAAAATTTTAATTAGGTAGGTTTACCTACATATTTCTTTGTATAAACGGAATCTGAAAATACGAACCTAATACAATTTTCAGCGATTTTATAACCAGTCTCCAACTATATAAACGAATTAATTGTGAAATAATAAGTACAATAACAATTAAACATATACAGCGGGTGCAGTGGCTAATAAATTCGGTGCTTACAATCATGACACAGCAATATTAAAGAAATGATTTAAGCAACCGTTCATTACTTGAGTAGGTGCAAAAGTGTAAGTAGTGATAAAGTGGACCAAATTCATCAGAATTTTACGCACTTTCGCCAGAATACCAAGAAATTTTTACAACTCTGAAGTACTCGAATGTCTTGCTTTCGCCTCATCCATCCTCATCATGTCTTTTGGAGCCAGTAATTTTGTCTTTTATCTTTTAACGCTTCGGTCATCAGTCTTCTATTCACTCGTTCAAAATTGATGATGGATTTATAAATCACATTTTAATTTTGTTTATATAATTGTTTCATTATTACGTCTTTATTCTAGGTTACGTTTTAGAGATTTTTCTGTAATGCTTCTTTATTTTTACATTAATTAAGTCTTTGAGGATGAACAATTTAGTCGGCTATTTCATTAGCGTTTGCGCATATTATGATCCAATAATGTGTTTATATTATGTTATCTATTTCAATTACACAGGTTCTTTGTTTGGCGCTAGATACCGATGTTTGCAAGAGTCTAAAGAACCAATGCACATTTTACTGATCATTGTTCTTCGAGCGTAACGTAACCCTTGACAGGTTAACTAAACTAATTTGATCATGGCTATACAGCCATTCGATTGTGCATGGTTGCTCACGATTTTCCATTTTCGGCGAATAAGTGCTTATACACAATATATACAAATCTCATAAAAAATAGCTCTAATATAACTACAGATACCCTTAATGACGATAAATAAGATTAAGCACCCGTATTATTAGATTTAAAAAAAGCGCATATACATAAAGACGTTGCCACAATAAAATAGTGAAATGCGTTGCTTTAGCAGTGAGTCTTGTCATTATAATGCCCTGACCACAACTAACACATTACTTTGCATCGGCCCTTTTCTACTTTCCATTTAAATGAGATAATTTTCTTTCTCATTAAATGAAGAAACATTAGT
Source organism: Mecyna flavalis (assembly GCA_949319885.1). NCBI lineage: Eukaryota > Metazoa > Arthropoda > Insecta > Lepidoptera > Crambidae > Mecyna > Mecyna flavalis. Next base: position 9,074,656 of record OX439427.1, on the reverse strand, counting down.
GACTTCACTTGCTTTCCACTGCCGAATATGTTGAATAAGCAAATTAGAGAAATAAGTTTCAATAGGGATGTCAATGCCTTATGCGGTCGCTAAGAAAGTGCAATTTCGTAAATAACGTGCCGTTTATATGTACGTACCTATTAAGTGCATTTCCATCTTGTTCCTTGATACATTCGATTTTTTGATGCACTTTTTTTATTTTGAGTACCTACGTTTCTCGTATGTAATATCTTGAAGAATGATAGAAAAACAATATTCCAACGAATTGTAAACCTATTCTAGATTTTGATTGATAGTATTTGAAGATAACAACTTATCTCTTCTAATTTCACAAATGAAAAGAAAGATTCTTTGTCCGTCGGTTACGCTTCCGCAACTAAACACTGAAGTCTGAACTGATTTCTATAGTGATAGTTTTTCTGTTACTTACTTAGAAGCTGTAACTTTGAAAAGAAGTCAGCATCATTGTTATCTGACAGATAATTACGCTTATTTTCCAGTGGCGAACTTAAAATTACAGCCAATATTTACAATCTATAGTGCCCAATTAAGCAGGTCTCACTAAATTTTGGCCATGCATATGTTGTTTACGAATGGTGACCGAGGCCGGTAGCCTAACCATAGTTAGTTAACCCGTACGCGCCGCGGGAAAGTGGACGGGCCAAAATGGGCGAGTGCAAACTGCGCTTAGTTTCCTGTGGCGGGCGCGTTTAATCCGATAGCGCAGTGGGACATGGGTCAGGTTTAATGTTGTGCTGTTTGCATACATACGCATGTGCGTGCACATTTGTAGAAGCCAGGTTTTAAACAATCGAGGCATATGAGGAGAATGGACAACTTGCCCTAAAGTATGTAGTATGCGAATTTTATACAATTTAAGAAATCGTTTCTATTTTTTTTTTGTTGACAGGTTTTGCCTTTTTTTATATTCTAAATTTCACAGGCAGTCCGCATTTTTAATCATATGAATGACCATGAAAGTGCTAACTTTTAGCAAAAAAAAAATCATGACATTTAGCTAAGTGTGGCAGATAAATAAAGATTACTATTATCAGTGTAGAAATTAAAAAAAAACGCTGCCAGAAGCTACGGCTTTGTTAAAGTTGGAGAAACTGGGCATATTTTTCCATACGGAATACCCTTATTTGAATCAATGCTTTAGTTTAAACAATGCCCATAGTATCGACGACATTGATTCCTACTTACGTAATATCGTAATAGTAATTCGATAGCACTGCGGTGACGAGACCAACTATAGACAAACCACATCCGCCACCGAGGACACCTTTGTTAGTATAGGCTATGGAGTTTTATTACTAACCAAAACCTTCTCGATTTTAATTCTTATGGCCAATACATTAAGGCAGTACCTTCGAAGTGTACACTGTACAGATTAGTAAGTACTTGACATTTGCAACTCTAAACCCTGCTTCTGGAATTCAACCTTTATTTTATTGCAATAAGAATGGCCCATTATTAATTAATCAACTGTTCACCACACAATCATAAAAGGGTTAAGAAGGGTGAACAAAAACAATAACTATTGTAGTTACAAAGGTATTGACTTCGCTGCTAACTGATAAAGTGCATAATGTATGCACATTGGAAGCAGGTAATTGTGTCGTGACGAAGTATTAGTACTTTAAGATTTATGGCACATAAAACTGTTCACCGATTTGTTACCATTTCGATAGAAATGTCGATTTCGAAGTCGTTCCCATAGTAAACGCAAGTACGTTAGGGTTGCCTTAGCAAACAGTATTTTTGCAATCTATTGTTACTTCAGGCTACAAGTATGATATAATAATAATAATAGTACATAATTTACTTGGCGTAGCCCGTAAATGAAATTAAAATTACCAGCTGATCAGCTAAGAAAAATAAAGCACGAAAATAATAATAAAGTTTATTTATTCCACTTTCGTAATTACAGCTTACAGTCTTACGTCTCCGCCGAACTCAATAACATACCGACAGTTACCAGTAACCAGCTACCAGAGTTTTTCCGAAACGTCAAACCTTACTGTTACTGCCGTTTCAATAACAAACTTGTAGTTACGATGACGTGAGCTATCCACGGATAATTTCGATATCTCTGGTTAAACGTATCCCTCCGAAGCGTTCTGTTTTCGCATCTTAACAAATGGCTGCGCGATTAATATTATGATATTAATTTTTATTTAATATATGGGGATTTTACTATAAGTAGTCATTTATTTTTTTTAAACATCTTTTTATAGTATTTTTCATAAAACAGTAGATTTAATAAATAAATTCGGTGAAATACTTACGAGCTCAAGGCAATAAAACGCACATGACATTTGACATTTAATTGACGCTCTCGTATTACTTTGAGCTATTTCATACATTTCGTTGGAACTTTTAAATTGGTATAAAACTTACACTTAATTATCGAAAATAAATTGAATTGAATAGAAGATGGCTGAACAAGTGAGTATTACTTATAACATAGTTATTTTCTAGTCAATTTCATTGAATATTTATGTTTTGTTTTGTTCTAACCAAATGTATCTTTTGTTGTAGTTTTCAGATTAGGGCGAAGGTGCTGAACAAGGATAGTATTGTGCTTCTGCTCAATCTGATTTCCAGCCACAAGGTGATTACCTCTAAAGTCACAAATGCGACTAATAACAAACTTAAAGAGGAGGCCTGGATATCAAGTCATGGAATGCACTTCCAGCTCATGTGTTTCCTTCCTCTTACAATCCTGGTCTTTTTAAGCGGGGCGTGAAGCGGCATCTCAGCAGGCCTTCAGGGTACAAGTGAATTACTATTTAAGTTTATAAATTGTAAATCAAATAAAGAAACTACTTTTATGAGCCTGGTTTTTTTCATAATTCCTTAAGACTTTCATAATAAAGAAACACAATTTGTAATTTATAAATGAAACAGTGTATATTAAATTCACATTAATTTTTCTATGAATTTGTACTTGCATGAATAATATTAAAACAATACAATATCATTAAACATTATAAATTTAAAAAGACATTACATCAAGTTTTTTTATTATTATTATTTTTATTAAATAGTGGTTTGTGAGTATTTTTGCCAATAAATCTCGTTTCATATTCAACAACAAAAGTTTCCCTCCCTCATGTTGTCATCATTATCTGCACAATGCCTGCTGTGTCCAGCTTCCATGATTGATAAACGCCATTGGCTGCAAATTGTTCATATTATTATGTAAAGAAAACAAATATCTAAAAAAGAAGTTCTTGATTAGTAACCATAATTTATATTAAGTATGTAATATCTTAAAATGTGATAATAAAAGAATACAGTACATACCAATTAAAGTAATTGTTTATCAAATGTTGTCTAGCACTATGATGTTGGTGAGCTACTCCGTCAATCGGGACATTATCAGATTTGCTACAGTTCCCGGATCGAGCAGTGGTGTTAATATAGGTATGATGTACAGGGATATGCACTGTCACCAATAAGCCACCTATTCCCAAAGATTCCATCTTCACATTGCACTGGAAGTAATATAAAGCAAATAAATTAATATTCTCTGTAAAAGAGTAAGTTCTAAGTATAAATTGAATTTTTCATTCAGTTCAGTAACATCTGGCAGGTAATGTCACGTCTGGAATGAAAGATGAATATAATAATATTGTAAATCATGTCTAATTATAATATGGTAGGTAACATAGCCATTAGTATGTTTAAAAATTGTTACAATTTTATCAAATCATAGCATTAAGGCTAATTTCACGTTGTTAAGGTAAACCACAGACTCATTCTGTGAGGTACACGGTTTGACATGCCACTATGTTAATTTTATGCAAAGTAAGAGTTATTGTTGCAGTATTAGATTACAGCTAATAACGATTGTTGGAAGATAGTGTAACAATGTTGTGTATGTATAGTATTTATACAAATTCGCCTTGTAAAGTTCTAAGACTGAACACCTTTTATTATATAAAATTTAATTGTTCACTTATGATTATGATACTTAACTTTATCTTTTTAGTCTATATTTTGGTGGCTAATATTCAAAGTTAAATTGTCAAAGACAACTTCTACATGTTTAGTACTCAAAATTATGTAATACTGTGAATGACTGTTTTGGCCGTTATTTAAGTGATTATTTTAATCTAAACGTTTTTACATTATGTTGAAGGCTGTTGTTGTTCCAAATAAATAAAATAAAAAATTAATAAAATAAAGAAATAGTACATAATATTTAATATAATATTATAAAATAATATAAGTAATAATTACTTTTAAAAACGGAGTTGTTAGATATTGTAGCATCATGAGCAGACCCTAGCCACCAAGCAACTACATTCATGAACATTAATCTGCATCACAAATTCCTTGGACATTCATTGAGAAATACCTTTTCTATTCCTGTAGTCTTCTACATTTGAATCTAAAACAGAATTATTTCTTGTTTCTTTAAGATGTAAAATAGTAAGCATAACATTAAAGGGTTTTAATTACCAGGGTATATGTGTACAATCAACTGCACTGCACCAAGAACCTTGGGAAATCCTGCAATGGCGTGAAAGGTGGGCTGAGTGTTTTCTAACACTTTAACATGTACAGTGCAGTGCAGTACAGTGCAGCTATTGCACGAGATACCTACATCGGCTACAATTCTGCTAGCTGTAGTTTTCGACACTCCAATAAAATCGGCAACATACAAGCATTGTTTTTCTGCCCAATGTTTATTCTACAGGTCTTGAATTTGTTGTGGAATCAAATATACCGGCTTCATACATCTCATTTTAACTTTTATCACTAAACAAGGCCATTAATCTTTATAAAATATTGTGTTGTTTATCTTTTACTAACGGATTATCGCCAATTATCGCCCGAATTCGAGAGATAGATTTTTTTTGACAGAGATAGTTTTATTTAACTGACAGTTGTCGGTTTGTACGTTATTGAAACGCTTTATGTCATTTTTCTATGGCTCTGCATATCTACGGTAAGCAGTTTGCCCTCCCAACGGTAGATTAAAGTCAGAGATATAAATTCCGATCTATCTTTCGTTATTGAAACGCAAAACTGACGTAACAGCTACTGTCGGTAGCCAATTTAACAGATTGTTACAGATAGATAGGTTATTGAGATCGGCGGAAATTGATTTTGACATTATGTATAAATGAGGCTATATTGCGAGAGACTGGTATCCGTACTAGCAGATCAAATCATCAAATGTTTTTTCTTAAATTAAAAATAACAATTGACGTTAAACATTTTTAAAAGTAGCATGAGACTTTGTATTTGTTGTTGCATTCAAAACTACAACGTGATCGTTATCAAATCTTAAAAAGCAAGTAAAGTCACGTTATAAAATTAAAATGAGCATAACGTTGAATTAAAATGACTAAGTAATTAAAAAAATATCAGATTTTACAAAGAGTGTAAAATAAAAAGTATTCATCAACTATGTTCTGATTTTTTCTATAAGTTCTCGGTAGTAAACTAAGGTTCATTCGGGGACAGCCCTATCCACGCGCTCAAGAATACGTCGTAAAGTCGACCCCACGATAAGCTGACAGGTTGTTAAACATGAACCAACGTGTTCGATAAAGCTCAAGTGTAATTTCATTCTGATGTTTACTTAAACAATGTGATATTCTGTGTATAATAATATTTTAATAATTAATTTATGGTTCCATGAGGACCGTGAAGAAACATCTTGCTACTTACAAAAACCAACAGAGAGAATTTAACAAATTATTAATCGAATCTATATCTATACTAATATTATAAAGAGGAAACATTTCATTGTTTGTTTGTTTGTATTGATTAGGCACCGAAACTACTGAACCGATTTGAATAATTCGTTCACTTATTTATTTATTCGTATGGCTTTCGGGTCCGTCGTTCTAAAGTGCCAATTTTAAATTCTTGATCCATTGGATGGCGTCATCAGTAAGAGAGAACAGGTCTGCAGGTCGGCCGCCAAATTTGAACATAGGGCAGTCCCCGATAATGTGCGCCATGCTTTGTATTGGGGCTCCGCATGTACACGCCGGGGAGTCTCTCCAGCCACACCTGTGCTGGTACTCGTTACATCGGCCGTGTCCCGTTCTTAGCCTGTTGAGGAGGCACCAGTCTCCTCGTGGGAGTGAAAAACCCGGCAGTTTAGGGGAGGGATCTAGTGTTACTTCGCTGGGGCCCATGTATTGGGTGGCCCACTCATGCCTCCATTTGTCCGCAATAGTGAGGTGAGATTCCCTTAGTAGCAGAGCATCTGCGAGTGGCGGGCGCCGGGATTTGAGTCTCTGCGTAGGAGGGTCAACCAGTTCCTGGTAAACTGGTAAGGCTGGATTCCTCAGGATCTTTTCCGTCTCACGAAGCAGTGCATGCTGTCTCCTTAGGTGTATAGGGGCAATATGGCTTAGCACAGGTAGCTATGGAAGTGGTGTTGACTTTATGGTCCCTGACACGCAACGCATCGCCTCGTTGAGCTGAACATCAACGTGGCGCGTGTGTGCACTATTAAGCCAGACTGGCGCACAGTATTCCGCCGCCGAGTAAACCAGACTAAGCCCGGTAGTTCGCAGAACATCTGCACTGGTACCCCATGTGGTGCCCGCGAGCCTATGGAGAATGTTGTTACGGGTTTGCAATTTCTTTCCCATTTTAATAAGGTTTGAGGCGTATGTTAGAGAGCGGTCCAATGTAACACCTAGGTATTTTGGTGTAGGATTATACGTTAGAGGGACCCCCGCGAACGAAACTTTAGGTTTGTAATTTGCTGCCTTGTTGCTCAGATGGAAAGTTGTTACCTCGGTTTTGCTTGCATTTGGCACCAGTCTCCATTTATTGAAGTACTGGTGAAGCAGTCCCAAGTCCCGGTTCAAGGTAGCCTCCGATTTCTCGAAGGAGACATGTTGGCTGGTGATTGCAATATCATCGGCGTACATAAAGCGCTGCGACTTAGTGTCTGGGATGTCGTGTGTGTAGAGGTTAAACAGAACCGGAGCTAGCACGGAACCCTGTGGTAGGCCATTGCAGAGTTTTCGCTTCCGGCTGGTATTGTCACCAAGGCATACTACAAATTCACGGTCGCATAACATGTTATTAATAAGGCTTACTATCTCCTTACACGGGACCACTTTCATCAGTTTGTGTATAAGACCCTGTCTCCACACTGTGTCATAAGCAGCAGTTAGGTCTATGAGAACAGCGACGGTTTTAAGTTGCTTTTGGAATCCAGTTTCCACGTGGTTAGTAAGTGCTAGAACCTGATCAGTACAGTTTCGTCCGCTCCTGAATCCAGCCTGTTGTATGGGTACAATACTTTCAATCAGGGGAGTTATGCGATTGCTGAGTACTCTCTCTAATAGTTTGTATACACAACTAAGCAGTGCTATAGGACGGTAACTCTTTGGGTCATCGGCGGGTTTCTCCGGTTTAAGCATTGCTATAATTTTCGATTTCTTAAAACTTATTGGTAGCTTGTTTCTACGGAGAACATCTGTGAGAACCTGGATAACCATTTTTTGGTATTAGGGCCAAGGTGTTTCAAGAATTCGTTATAAATACCGTCCATGCCCGCCGCTTTTCCTAGCTGGAGTTGTTTTATAGCACCGCTGATTTCATCAGTACTGAAGTCTCGCGCCAGATCCCCTCCGGAAGGCATTGTTGCTTTAAGCTGCTGATTTAGGCGTTTAATTGATTTGGTGTGGTTTTTATCGCCTTTAACTCTTGAAGTTTCGACAATCCTGTGGGCTATTTGGTTAGCTAAGCCTGGTGGGCTTGCGATGGATTTAGGGTTAGAGTTAGATTTCCCAGTGAGTTTGTTAAGTACTCTCCAAGCTTTTCTGCTGGAGGTTTTAAAATCCATTGTCTCTACCGTACTAACCCACTTCTGTCGTCTATTGTCATCAAGTGTCCTGATCAATTCTTCGCCTATTTCGTGCTTGCCGGATTGTTTGAACTCTTTGTAAAGTCGTTCACTCTCTTTAGACCAGCAGGGTATATAGCATTTTCTGTACCCTCTTGGTATATGCTTCTTTGCAGTGGTAATCAGGAGGTTTTTAAAGCGGTCATAGTGTTCAACTTTTGGGGGTATCCATCTGATTACAGCATCCACATCGGCAGAAAAACTAGACCAATCCGCTTTTTGAAAATTCCATCGGGGGACCGGCATTGAATTATGTAGAGGAATTTTCATACCAATTTCCATTAGTGCCGGGCGATGTTGACTGTTGGGGAAATCTGGTAGAATTTTGCGGGTTGTTTGTAGCGGTACACCTTGGCTGTCGCAGGTTGTAAAAGCAAGGTCCGGGTTATAATCTTTTTTCCACCGAGCTGATCGGAACGATCCCTTGCATTGAAGACAAGATGTAAGTGGTTGAGCTCTGCCCATTGGACTAATTGAATCCCACTTTGGTCGTCCGTGTTATATCGCCAGGACGTATGGTGACTATTGAAATCCCCGGCATAAATACAGGGGTGCGGAAATTTGGGTACTGGAGCTTGAGTGGACCAGCTTGAACTAGGAGGCTTATATATGTTGACTACTGTCAAGTCCCCAATTTTCATAGCCAAAGTAAAGACCCCGTTACCGCTGACACATGGGACAATCGAAACATTCGCAAGGTCATTTCTAGCATAGGAAGCGATACCGTATTGGGCGTGGTTAATAGAGTCAATCAGTGAGTATCCCGGTATACCGCCTCTTCTGAGTAAATCCTGTTCATCTCTTGTATGTGTTTCCTGTAGTAGTAGTATGTCGACATTATGTTCTACTAAGATCTTGTGGAGAATGGCACATTTTGCTAGACTTATACCTACTCTCTACATTTAGTTGGCAGACTCGGATTGAAGATCCGATATCTCTGGTCAGGGGGCTCTTAGAAGAGCCTTTTTGAGCTTTCTTTATCATTATGTTGGAACGACGGGCTTTGCTGTGAGAATGCAGGCATCAAGTACAGCAGCCAAAGGTTGTTGCTCGTTTAGCGCCACCCGGGGGACACGTGTAGGGTATAAGTGGCAGTTCCTACGGACGTGAGCAACCTCACCCCCACAAAATACATAAGTACCTACTACTGGTAGAATATTCAAAATGGCATTAAGATTAAAACAAAATTAAGTGATTAAACCACTTAATTCTATTTAATTAAACTGATTTATATCTCTAGTTAGATGGCAGAGTGACTTGATTACTGTACCAATTGCTAATTAACTTAATTGGTCAAACTTTCATTAGCGTTTCTCGTTGTGTTTTAGACATTTTATAATTCGTTATAACATCATTGTTCTTTATATGAAAAATACACTGGTAAATAAATACATCCATATTTAATTAATGACTGTTTAGTGAAGTCATTTAAATATAGTAAACTTAATGAATAAACTTTTCTTTTTGTTTTATTATTTAAAACCGTAAACAATAAAATAAATGCTTTTTGAAAAAAAAAATTACATTATTAGTCCTAATAGTTTCTATTTAATATATTATATTAACATGAGTGAGTAAAAGTCAAAATGGTCCATTGATTATAACAAAAAGAAGTGCTGAAATCTCTATTAGACAAAATGGTTTATATTGTTATGCTTAATTATTGTACTTATTATATTATTATTAAGTTGACATTATATTCTTATTAAGTTGACATTATATTATTATTATTAAGTTAATATTGTACAATACAAAATGATTTAAAAAAGGCTATCATATGTAACTGTTGAGTTTCTTGCGGCACTTCTTCTCAGCAGCAGGCCATTCATTCACGTCGAAGTGCTGGTAGGAAAAAAAGTTTATGACGTGCAAAAGAATTTCTTGGTAAATCAAATTGCAAAATAAATACTTTGACTTTGACTTTATTGACACAAATACAGTTTAAGACTAAAAATCTAGGCCAGCAGAGCTAGGCAATCTTATTTTAGCTAACTAATCCTTTTGTGAGAACGACGGCTTTTGTAAGCCCTATCGGCAGGCCATTCCGCCACGTCCAAGCAATCAGTAACATTGTACGACGGTGGGAAGTGAAAGAAAAATAAATGTAATCCGCCGCAAAACACAGTTTGGTGTTATTTATTACATATTCCTACTTTCCTGGGCGTTTGTTTGTTATTTGATTGGGAGTCGGGCATTGTTTGAGCAAGTGTTGAGGGAAGTGCCTAAACCGTCGAACTTGCTACCGACTATCGGAGTTCGATTGTTCCGTGCTATTGAACTCCGCATTGGTACAATTAGCCATAAATAAAAAGGGGAATGCTGGTGAAATAACAATTTCCAATATGAATAGTCGCTAGCCGGGTGTAAGTTAAGTATTGGGTAATCAGCGAACTCACTTATGCAAACACGTGTAAATTAATAGATATCCTTAGACCTTATTCACACAGCGCTATCTAGCCCCAAAAGCATAGCTTGTAAATCTGGCCAGACAACGGATAAACAAACTTAAATACTTTTTTTGTAAAAACGTTATCCACACTTAAAAGAAACTCCCACACGATCTATGTACTATATGGAGATGGATCTAATTGATTTAAAATAAATTAGCATTTATGTCAACATAATGTATATAAATAGAAGTTTCCTAATCGCCTATATGACACGATTAGCCTACATACGCAAATATCCACTTTACACACCCGATGGATATCATATTTGAACTCAGTTATTACCCGACTGGACTCGTGATCTAGTTTGCATAGACCTCTATTATCTATGGCATAAGGTATAAAATTGTGGACGTGTAACGTCGAATGGAGGGACAGACTATACTCGTCAACCTATAATAAATCACATTGTCACGTTAGACAAGCAAACAATCCGTTTGTTTGTCAGATACCAGTCATCTCGGCTAACGATCCATCGCGGTTGCTCTGCAAAAAACGAACCTAAATATTTTAACTATTCCGTGTTGAGTTCCGTGAGAAAATGGCAAAAACGGAATGGTTGGAGCACGTTTTGTAAATGAGTTTCTTTGGTCACTTGCGAGATCTATTAGTTTTTATGATTAAATAGATTATACAGTTCTTCTGTTGCTACACATTTAATTACCAAGTTGTCATTTGTGTGGCCTTGGTTTGGTTTAGTTATCCCAAACATACATTATGTTTGGGATTAAATTATAACCAAACCAATATAATTGCAACAGTAGACACTTCTTCTTGGTTTTATTAGTAGCAGAACGAACTTATTGGTAAATATAAATTCATGTTTTGTACAAAATAATATTAATTTTATTAAAAAACGACATAATACCTATGTATTATGCCATTGTTAATTAGTCAGAATCTATATTTTAGTGACATTATTATTTTAAGTGACAATTATTGCAATCCAATAATAAAAAAACCCATATTCCATATGACCAAACGCAGCTCAAAATTATTACTTTTAAACATCGAAGTTACCCTTGACCAAAATTATCTGAACCCTTGTCAAATTGGACCGAAACGCACTTGACTGTTTTTTTGCTAAATCGGTGAAAGATCTCTCTGGGAGGGCATCTTAAACCCCTAATTATCTATAAAGGGCTGTTAAGGAGATAAAGGTTGAATGGGTTTTTTTACATTTGTAGGAGTTATTGTTTTTTAATTAGATGTTTCCACATTTTAAGAGCTCTTAGAGAATCGCCTATTTCCTTTTTTCCAAAAAAAAAATTAACAATGAAAAGATTAGGTTCTTCAATTTCTACAATAGAAAAGTATTTTAGGTTTAATTTCTTACTTTTTATAACAATGAATGTAATTTTAGAGCATTTAAACGAAAAATTAATGTTTCGCCTTATTAGGCTATTAATCTAGTCAAAGGATCATTTAAATCAAAAACATCGCTCTTACCCAATGCTGTAAAATCAACAGAGCAATGGGATCAAACTCACAATCAATCATAGCTATAATTTAATCTATATCTATATAAATAAAAATGAATTGCTGTTCATTAGTCTCGCTAAAACTCGAGAACGGCTGAACCGATTTGACTAATTTTAGTCTTATATATTCGTGGAAGTCCAGGGAATGTATAAACGATGATAAAATATTATGGAAAAGTTGCGAGGAATATACTAAAGTAAGTGATACGAAGTTCATCGGGTCAACTAGTTTAAATAAATGATATACCTATTTTCGATCGTATCTTGCTTATTACGATTCCCGAAGTGTCCTGAGATAGTCGGAGGAAATTTGAAAAGGAAGCTGGAATTGGCTAGATTTTCATCCAAGCGCAGGAGAGGGTTTTAGATTGCCTCTATCCCCGAGCTCGTTACGTGGTTTTCTTGGCACACTAAAGCGTAATCTAGATTACTACTTAGTACTTGCTAAACATAGCAAACGAGACATTTGGTGTAATGGTCGAGAAGTCGGCTAGTACACCAGAGGTCACGGGTTCGATACCCACACAGTACCTACAAACACTTGTGTGCATGGACATGGTGTTTTAGTATAGGTCTGGGTGTTTCTTTGTATAATATGACTGTAGGAATTTACAAAAAGAAAGTATATAAGTATGTTCATCTGTTGTCTGGAACCCAAAGCACAAGCTATTGCTTAGTTTGGGGCTAGATGGCGCTATGTGAATAATGTCCAGAGATATTTATTTATTATTATAGGAAACGTTCAATAGATATGTTACGATTTGAAACATTTTTTTATAGATTTATAGGTCTAGCGACCTTATCTAGGCCAATTGCTACAATAACCGCTTGTACCTTTCGGGTGTAAAATGTTTAGTGGATAGTGGGACGATCTTTAATTATATGGGGTAAATTTACCCATTCTCCCACCCGCCGGGTTGAGAAGCGCACTTGCACAATCGTCCCATGACCAGGGCCTGATTTACCCATAGGCTGATTAGGCTGCAGCCTAGGGCGCGAGGATCGAGGGGGGCGCTGAAATCGTGTCTTCGTATGCACTAATCTAGCATCATTGCATCTACCCTATTTATTTCAACTAGACCAAACATTAAAACTAAATGTGTGCTTGAGAGTCCCTGATTTTAACATAAAATTTTGAAATTCCCATACAAAATAATCTTCAATCTTTACGTAAACGCGCGTTTCTGTTAGGCCGTGAGGTGAGGCGAATTCAACAAAACTCGCACCGCCCACTACAATATAGTCGTGTGTAACTCTTCACTGAAACGACTCAGTGATTCAAATCTTTTAAATGATTTACTGATCCATTCGGATCAGCGCCTCAACAAATGAATCATTTGATTCAATTGCATATTCTTCTCCTCAATTCGCTTCAAAATATTTACTAAAAAGACAATAAAAACGAATAATTCTTAAGCTTCATTCAATGACTGGGCAACTACAGGTATTTATAAGAGTAGACATAGATTATATGAACTGTATGGTTTAAAAGCATGTTCTTAAGATCCAAAGGTCATAGAATATGTTAAAAACTATTCCAAGATTTTTAAGAAAGTATGTTATAAAGCAAAATCTATTTACTTGCGTAACAAAATAAATAAGTTAAGTAACAAAGTCAAAGCTAATTGGAATATAATTAATAAAGAGACATGTAAATTAAAGCCATACGAAAGCGACTATTCCTTAAAAGTTAACAATGAAATTCTTAAATCTGATATAGAAGTCGCTAATGCCTTTGAAACTTTTTTCTCAAATATACCTATCATAACAACTAGTCAATTAAATTCTAGCTCACACCAAGCTCAAATTTTATTAGCTTCGAGTGTAGCTGAATGTCAGATTCCGTTTAAAAATTATATAAACCCAAACACAATTTTGAAAACGTTCAAAGAACTGAACATGAAAAAAACCGAAGACCTATGGGGCGTCTCTACTGATATAATGAAAACAGAAATTGATGTTATATCACCCCATTTAGCATACATTTTTAACAAATGCATTGATGAAAGTCAATTTCCCAATTTGATGAAGTACAGTAAAATAATACCTTTATTTAAATCGGGCAATAAAAGTGACCCATCCAACTTCAGGCCAATTTCTATTTTACCATCTTTAAGTAAAATTTTTGAAAAAATTATGTTTAATCAATTACTTGAACATTTCAACATCAATAATTTACTTCATAAAAAGCAATAATGGTTTTACTAAGAACAAAAGTACAACCGATGCGGGAATTTAACTTATTAAACATATCCTTGATGCTTGGGAAGGTAAACAGAACGCAATAGGTATTTCTGTGATCTATCAAAGGCATTTGATTGTGTTGACCATACAATATTACTTAATAAATTAAAACATTACGGTGTCTCCAACGCTGCCATGAAACTAATTGAATCGTATCTCACACACAGGATACAAAGAGTCAATATCAACAATATTAATTCGTGTGGTGCTAAACTGAGAATGGGCGTGCCACAAGGCTCTATACTGGGCCCTTTGCTATTTTTAATTTATATAAACGATCTACCATACTACACCGGGGACCTCTGTGAGATAGTTCTGTTTGCTGATTATACTTCTTTGATATTTAAAACAGATAGAAATGAAAAAACATTTGACAAGGTGAACAGGGCTCTTTCGCGAGTGTCACAATGGGTTAACACAAACAATTTATTACTAAATGCAAAGAAACGAAATGTGTTAAATTTATGATGCCTTATGTAAAACAGATGGATACTTCATTACTATGAATGATGAGCAATTAGAAATAGTTAATGATACTTTATTTTTAGGAATTAATATTGATTCCAAACTTCAATGGGGTCCTCATATTGCTGCATTAGCAGCAAGACTTAGCTCAGCTGCTTATGCAGTAAGAAGAATAAGATATATCACTGATATTGAAACGGCAAGATTGGTTTATTTTAGTTATTTTCATAGTGTCATGTCATAATTGGTCTACTGTTGTGGGGCTCTGCTGCTGACATCGAGTCTATATTTATATAAAATCCGACTGTCACAAATTTAACACAAGGAATAAGCACAGTCTTGCCGTTCCTAATATCAGGCTTCATAAAACAGGAAAGTCATTTGTTGGACTGAGCATTAAGCTATTTAACAAAGTACCACAACGTATTGTATGTATAATTACCTTTAAATAAATTTAAAGTCATAATTAAAGATTACCTTATGAGGAAAGGTTACTATAAAGTAGAAGATTACTTAAATGACAAGACTCTGTGGACATGAAACACATTTGCTTCTCTGCACATCTACTGTTATGCTTATTGAGTTTCTTGCGGCACTTCTTCTCAGCAGCAGGCCATTCATTCACGTCGAAGTGCTGGTAGGAAAAAAGTTTATGACGTGCAAAAGAATTTCTTGGTAAATCAAATTGCAAAATAAATACTTTGACTTTGACTTTGAATCAGTTGCAAAAATGTTTCACTTGTATGATGCTCCTCCTCTTTTTTTAATATTTAATATTTATTTTTTCTCTAGAGTAAATATTTAAAAATCTCAAGTCGATTCAATGGCAATGGAAACTAAGTTGTCTATAGAAACTAAGCCAATACAAGTCATGCTGGCAAACACGAGATGGATTTGGTTTACTACTTGGTAGCCTGCAGCCACTTGTCATGGTTTTGGTCTTATAATGCGTGAGGTTGCAGATCGATTTGAAAACTTTTATAGGTAGTAACTATGAACCATGTTAAAATTTTCATAATACTACTACTCTACTCAGTTCCTACTTTTAGACCCGTCCGTAACACACCTGGAGGGGGCGCGTCCTCATATTTAGCCTAGGGCGGTCAGAACTCTTAATCAGGGCCTGCCCATGACCCACCCGGATGCTGTCTGGGTGTAATCATCTTATCTGATCTGCGGGACAGGTCGCGAGTCACGGTTTATTGTACTGTTAATGCTTAGAGGAGGTACGGAGATTTGATTATCTCTGCTAATTGAGCGAAATGTTTTCGACTGACTCAGTCCACATTGATAGCGGTTCTAGTATGATCTCATTGTGGAGCAGATTAACTAATCAATATTTGAGAAAAACGGCTTTTGCGGCGGATTGGATTGTTTAAAAGTGTAGGTACAGATGTCTTTTTTTTTACGATTTCTTAATAGAATACTTTTAATTTTGTCAATAAATGAAAATCAGAATAAAACTTAACTTTATCCGTTAGGCATTTACACAAATAACAATGAATAGCTTGTCACACTCCAGTGAATATTCCAGTAAAAGCTCGTATAGCTAATCAAGAGGCCAGTGATCGTATTAAACATAATATGCAACCAAATAAACTAAATGCTATTTTATCAGAACAAACGACCCCGTATTTAACATTTCGGACATAAACAATATTTTCGAAAAAATAAATAAAAGGTTCTTTGGTAAATCAATGTGTACATTCCTCAAAGAATATCAGAGGAGCCTTTAGTATGGCAGCAGATTTTGAGACGCTTTCTGGTGAAGTGTCCTTCAATGGAATAGGCCGCAGTAGCCGTTAAGCATCAGGTAGACTTATTATAATCATCAAAATAATATTCGTGCATCATTAAAATAGTTTTATCGGCTGATGTGTAAACCAGCAAAAAACTTTGTTTCGCAATTGAGGGTTCATTCTACTTTAACGTTAGCCGCGGGGCATTTATCTTCGCACAATCTTGTTAGACAAACTTTTATCAATATAATATAATTGTTTTTAGTAATAAATTTTCGTTGCTTAGTTTTAATGATTTTAGTCTTCAATACTGTAAGTTTTTATTTTATTTCCTATAAGAGAAATTACAATAAGACAATGTAAGTCAGAGCAATTGGACAATTATTACGGAGGAACATAGTTGACGAATTTGAAATACAGAAATGAAAACATAATGTTAATTGAACATTATTTTAGTCTAGGCACACTAGCTGTAAATAAAATACCAGATAATAAAAAAAGCAGTGAGTAAATTGCGTGTAGTAATTTTGTAACTTATGTAATTACGTCGTTTTGATTCGAGCGACGGTAAAGTGCATTCAAATCAATGACGTTCAATATATAACTAGACACCCAATCTCTAAGAAAAATTCCCAAAAAAACGTCCGAGCGGAGTTGACACAGACAGATGACATTAACACATTCGTTCAAATTAACTCCTTATCTCGTGGCAGTTAGTGTTTAATGACAATTGTATACAACTAAACGAAAACTCTGCCCAATAGTCGGGTGGGCAGACTTTTGCTTCGGACAATATTTGAGCGTGATTGGGAGTCTAGTTTTTTAATTGAACGTCATTGATTCAAATTAACATTTTCCAAGTTGCTCTGCAGTACTACTCTCGCTTGTTCTAATTTATTCAACGACTTTCCTACATGCTTGTGATCTCTCACAGTTCGATGTTTTTAACAACACTTAAGGCGTGCGTATGGTGTGGTGTGTGTGGTGGCCAGTCCATTCATTCGCGCGTACACCGTACTCGGTGTCGGTTGCGTCTTCCGATTCGACTCGTACGATTTCGTATTCGGTATCGTAACTTACGACGACGACATATCGATAGTTTTCAATCGATTAATAAAATACTAGTGCCTTTTTTGAACTGAATAAAAAAAGGATTTAGGAAGTGATTAGTGTCTGATAGAACTTTTGAGTGGACTTCGAAGTTCTAGTGCAGTGTTTTTTTTAATTTAGCGAGCGGTACAATATTTTTTTGTCGGTAAGTATTATGTGCAATGAGATTAGTTGTTCGACTAGATGTGCGGTCATGTCCTACGGTTTTGGTTCCGTTAATTTCGTGTATACGTCGATGGTTGTCTCCGTTTTTGGGACGTGGACGCAATGAAAGTGACAAATGATTGGGCACCGCCTTTCCTTCTAAATAAATAAACGACTATTTTCTGGTCCGTTTCGAGAGTTAATGTACGTGAGATGTCTTAAATTTAATGATATATAAAATTATTTCTCTTGTTTAGGATATTGTTATAGCAAAAATATGTATTGCGTAATCTTCGTAAATACTGTGCATTTGTTTTCCTACCTTCAATTATTTAAATGAAGCATCTGTCTTTTTGTTATTTTTTTAAACATCAAAAAGACCAGTTGGAATTCGTTTTTTAAAAGATTGAATTAATAAGTTAACAATTATTTTCACCAATTTAGTTAAAATTAAAAATATGAAATACTTAACCCCTTCTTAAGAAACAAAATTATTGTTTTTATTTCACATGCCAATAAGAAGGAGTTTAGAAGGTATCTTCCTACGATTATTACCAACCAACGATTTTAAAATTATAAATTAAATATAATGTTAATAGCATATTCGAATTGCCTTGATTAGATGTGTCAGATCTAATGTCCAAAAATAAAAATATAACCGAACTTTACTATAATACCTACTTACTAAAACTATAAATTATTGTGTATTTACAATAATAAATGCATAACATTATTCGGCATAATATTCAAGAAATCAAATAAATTAATAAATGTTCTTTTAATAAACTCTCAAAACCAACCCAAGGACTTTAAAAATGTAAAACGACTTTTAAACGTGTCTTTATATGAGTGTTGTAAAAAGTTTATTGTGAGCTAATTTCAGGCAGAAATAGCTACTGATTTGCATAAACATGACAGCTGTCAACATGTTCGGACACAGATTAAGTGTCAAGAGATTCGGAAATAGAAAAAATGATACATCTTTTTCCATGAACAATGATCCAAGATTTGGCAAGTCAGGTTATTACGTTGAACTGGCTAACCTAGTCATACTAAGTATAAATTCGCAACCCTTAACAGGGGAACCGGACCAATGGGTCAAGGTTGCAGAGAATGTACAGGCAGTCAATCGCCACGAAGGTGGCACTGGCTCGTTATTTTTGGGTATGAAGGGGCAACAAAGTTCCTGGGGAGTCAAGTCGGTAGTCGGACGAACTTCTTCTGACTCGAGTACTACACGGGCCAGTCTTCATCATGGCCAGCGCAGTGGTATTTTCAACTATGCAAGTTTTCTCGCAATGTTTTCTTTTACCAACAACTGAGCTGCAGTCAAATACGAAAGCACATAAAAAAAAATCCACAGGTACCTACTGACGATCATGGTTACATCTACTAGAATAGTGGAATAGTAAGCAACATAACACCATAAGAACTAAATGATTTCCTATTCATAGCAGGACGTCTTTCCTTTGGAAAGGCAAATAGGAACGTGGCAGCTGCTACCGTTTTCCACGGAGTTGTTTTCAAACAAATGACTTTTCTCTCCAGTAGATATTTCCTCGATGATACTAAGATTCGAACCGCCAACCTCTCATATCAATGGATATTTAAAACCAAAAAAAAACATTGGCTACGACCGCCCAGCTGTAAAAATGATCGAAATTAATTCACTCTGTATCTGCTAAGCGAGATGCGCGAGCGCAGGCGCCATACAGTCACACATTTGTTGCCTTGAACTGTCACGCCGTTTAGAGTGGCAGATTTATTGGCGGAGATCTTGAACTTAACGAGAGTACACATGTTTTAAGAACAATATTAGCTTTGTTGACTGGCCTGAATTTGAGGCAGGTCCATTAATATAATAGGTCATCACCACCTAGAAGGATATCACGTAAGACAGTGTCTGTTGATGTTTGTATACACTCTTAGGGGCAACTGGCCCTAACTAAAACTTAGTACTGTCCTACGTTCTCCTTTTTTCAAGAATAGACAAAAAAACAGCATACTTACCTAAGATATTTGGTTTCCTGATATTATAGGAATTAATCAGACAGTGATAAAATTGATTAACAAATAATATGTTTTCATTATATTGTTATTAGCATTGGCTACTTTTGTACACGGGTACACAAAAGATTATCTCACCTCTTTTCTTTTTCTGTAGCCCGACTGATTAAATAAATACCAAAAAACATTGAGTGCTCCCTCTTTCTTAGTCCAATCACAGATGATTTAGTAGTAGGTCCTAGTAATGCAGTAAATAATCGTTAGATTAAAATGAAAAATCATGTGTGTCTCAAATTTTAGAAAGGTTACTTTCACACTTTACGAAATACAGATACACAAACGGACTCTGGACTTAAATTTTTAAGGCGAAAAAAGTTTTGCCAACCGTTCAACAAAGAGCCAGTCACAACACAATGCTAAAGTAAATAAGTTAATATCCGTAAACAAAGACAAGATATGTACACGACATTACGAACACAGTGAAAGTTTAACAACAGAAGTTGGCTAATGTTATGATAATACCGAACGGAGTGCGGAGAAAAGAATACATTGTGATGGCAAAAGGTCAGTATAGGGCGTGTTAAAAATAGTACTGGGGCAGCCGATCTTGCGTACACATGTTCATTTTCGTAATTGCCAAAACCAGACACCAACTGGGACGCGCTGATTGCTACCGAACATTTTACGATAAAAAAACGACGGGTTGCACTCCGGGAGTGCCGGCAGAAGTGAAAACCTGAATATTAACGTTGTGCATTTTTGATATGTATTTTGGAATGGTTAGGGATTTAATTGATTGGTAGAGGTATAAAAGTACTATCATTTATGTGGTAAAATACAATATTTATTTGTTGCGCTATCGTACACAAACATGACAATTTCTATTACATTAAAAAGTTTATCTCTCAGAGTTAATGTAATCAGAAACTTTTTCAGACTTATCAGAAACTCCTTGCTGTGACACTGAAACGCCATGTAATAAACGATGATAAAATGATTGACAACCGTCAATGTCATACTTTTTTCTCTAAACCATCTCTAAACAACGAAAACAAAGTTTGGAATTTACAACTAATTGCATACTGGAATCTGCGGATAAACTTTTGAATTTGGAGCAATCGGCCAAGAAATGATTCCCTTTACAGAATCCGCAGACTCCCGAATCGTTAATAACACGAGTGGTGTTACAGTAATCAACATGTCGCTTTCGAGGATGTTCACTTTTAAATCTTTGGTTTACTGGGAATTTGGGGTAACAAGTCAAACTGTGTGTGAGAACGAGCCTCTTGTCGCAGGAAATCGGACAGCATTTCCAACTTCATACGACCTGATGCATGCTCCGCAGCATAGCGGATCCAAAGACTGCGGAGAAGTGGTGTTAATTTCCACAAAATACTGTTATATAATTCCGGCGAATAAAGATATTCCAAACTTTTTAAATGTTTTATTACATACGGCAATTAAATTTTGAATTTTGCAGGATATCGAATTAAGGTCTTTGTGGTCACTTTGTAGCATATAGGAAGCGACCGCACTGCGGCTATAATAGTAGAAGTGGTCACACTTGACAGTTCATTTATGCAAAGAAAAATATACCTTACGCTAAAGGAATAAAACTCAATAAAACAACATCAGTTCTTATTAATACAATTATTTACTCTACACCTGATGTACTTAAGAAGCACTTTTCTTTGCATAAATGAGCTGTCAAATTGAACAAAAAACCATTATTGTCTATAGACCGACAAACTTATCTGTTCCGGTGGCGCGATGGCGTCGTCGCTACTGTCTATTTAAAACTGTCATTAAATATCGTTTTTGCATTGCATTTCACGTAGTTCCAATTTTGGCCACCGGAACAGATAAGTTTGTAGAAAACACGTGTCCGGACTTCAAATTTTATATGGATTTTCGATCAGGTCACGTGACACATAAATCCTGACGCGAGTTTAACATTTTTTCCCCATACAAAAAAAGTGCACAACGCCGCTAAAGAAGTTTTCACTTCAAAAATTAAACTTAACGTAGGGTTATCGACGAAGTGCAGTAGTTACATTACATTACAAGGTAACACATACTTTCATGTCTTAGTAACTTTCATGCAATTTAATGCTAAGCTTCTTCTTTTGAGGATTTTCTTTTGCGAGTTCAATTTTTCAAGCTAGGAGTTTGATGTCTATGTAGTGAGAAAGAAGAAAATAAAAAACGTACGAGTATACTGTCTATGTATTTACAAATGTTTGTCCGTCACTATGATACGTATGTATAGTAGTACAAACTATACTTAGTTTGGGGCAACACACGCTAAGTGAATAATGGCCAAAGATATTATTAATTAAATTTTGCGCGACCTATACAAATAGTAATTTAATCCGACTCTAAAAAAACCTCATACTAAAACAAAGACGAGAAGCAAGTACGGCCTCAAAGGATGACCATTTAAACAAACACTTGGTATTTGCAAAACGATTTCTCTATTATTGGCATCCTTATCATTAACGTTCAACTAGAGGCTAGAGTAAACAGGGGCCTTACTATGAGCTCTTATAGCAGGACTTAAATTGAACTGCTCTGCTTTATTGTACCATGACAACCTTAAAGCAGGCCTGTGGCAGGTCAGTCGCAGGGCAATTTACTTTGACGTTTTGACAACCGTTCACCTTTTTTTTTGTATGGACGTTTCGTACCATGAGCGGCTTTAAATGTCAAGCAAAGCGTCTTTTGAACGTCCGAAACGTCAAATAAACCGATCCTTAAAAAGTTACTCTGGAGTAGCTTTAACAGAATTGTTTTGTGATTGTGTGAGTGAATCTCATATTTTGTCGTCGAATTTTGTTCCATATCTTTTCGTGCTTATGTTCATGAGTCTCTTGTGCCCCGGTTAGGAGTCAGTATTTTTGTCAAACGTAAGTATCTTTTGATAAGAAGTGGATTATTGAAAGTAAAATTAGCGTTTAAATAAAAAGTAACCTATTTTAAAACATTTACACCTATTTTTGTAGAAGTGTGACGAATTCTTTAAGTATTTGGAAACAGAATTCCAATAAGATGGGAGAAATAAGCTACGTCGCCTTCGCAAAATAAGTGACCCGTTCGAAATGGAATGTTTATGATAGACGCATGTCTATTTAATTTGTTTATAAAGCCTGAATGTCCAGTTGGTAAGCAAATAAAGAAGTGAACTGTGATTTTAGTATTTAGAACTTCGATCATTACAACTTGTGGTAAAATAATAATAATCTAAACATTATATTTCCAGATTTGCAATGCTAAGAAGCTAATATGCAAAAATTAGAAGTGTAGATGCAAGCAATCCCAGTGCTAATCAAGATTCTTTCATTTGGTCAAACCATGCTCTTTGCCCACACTTGGAAAGCTGAGCACTAATAAGGCTTTATGGTTTTTAGGTAATATTTATTATTGTATTTTCATCCTAAACCTACTAAGTGACGAGCTATTTGATGTAATTGGTCGAGAAGTCGGCTATTACACCAGAGGGCGGGTTCAATCTCCACAGGGTACAAACATTTGCGTGCATGAATTATATTATTTTTTATCTTTATTTATAAAAATCAAAACCATTATACTTTTTTAAAATAATTTTATAATTAAGTACATTTTTTAATAAACTTAAACAAAAGAACACAATGGGCTTATAAATAATAAGATTAGCATAATTACATTAATTTAATAGACTTACAAAACACCTTAAAAACAGTAGACAACAACGGAAGTATCCTTCCTTCAACTGTATCTAACAAGAACACAGGCACACACAGTACAAACTGAAACTTAAATAATATTTTATTTTAGGTTATTCTGGATATCCACTCTGCAAAAGGGTGATGTCACCAACTTGGGATGCTGAACCAGACACTCACGAAGCTGTAGGCAGAAGGTGGCAATGGCTCAATAGATGCTGAAGTAACCTGTGCCATTGTTGGCAGTTAGGTACTGAATGTGCTTCTGTCAAATGTTCTTGATTAAGTAGAACTCTGTAATAAAAACATGAATGATTTTAAGTTTGTCACATACTATAGTATGATAGAAGCAAATATAAGTGCAGACAGAAGATAACTACTTATTAATTAGTTTGCTCTTTGCCGCATTCAAGCATTTTGTTTTTCCTAAAGGTTGACTGGTAGAGAATGCTTTTAGTGTTAAGTCCGCCTTTTGTAGCCAATTTGTGTGGTCAATAAAGTTTTTATAAATAAATAAATTACATTGTTACTTGTTTACATATCATTTCCGTAAGCTCATCAACACAAGGTCCTTCTATAAGCATCATTGATGATTATTATTTTGTTCAATCTTGGCCTTCAGGTCTACCCAGCACTGGAATTATAATAACAAATTATATTACAATCACTTTATGTTATCTATACTAATATTATAAAGAGGAAAGATTTGATTGTTTGTTTGTTTGTATTGAATAGGCTCTGAAACTATTGAGCCGATTTGAATAATTATTCTTTCACAGTTGGAAAGCTACACTATCCCCTCTGGTGAACGTAGAGTACTTTTGATCCCAGAAATGGGGGGGAAGGGGGGGATATTCTATCATTCATGTACTTAGTCTTAATAATTAATAATATTAACTGAAGAGTTGAGCGTTTGTGCTGCTGCATTCCACATAATCTTCGGATGCTCCAGAAATTATCCTTAGAATATTTCAGTCAAAGTTTGAAAGTATAAACGAACATGGAAGTGTTCAATGGGGATAAATGATAATGAAAAATAACATCTTAAGTGGTTCGTCAAAGAATTCAACAAAAAATCGTAGTATTCTCAAATTGATAACCATGTTCTCAATCAATGTATATAATCACTGTGTTATACTCAATGAAGAACATGCATTTCAATGACCAAATCGTATTAAATCACGGAAAAAGTTAATTTTTTTGCCTTTTTCAGAATTACAGAATAAAATGCATTTGACACTTGACATTTGTATTATTTTGGTGTCAGAAACGTTTAAAAATTTAAGTAGGTTAAAAGGAATAATCGGCACGCACGGCTCTTTCATAGTTATTGCTTCACTTATTGAAAACTACTGTAAATCAAGAAAATTATACTGATAAAGTAATCTAAACCCATAAAAACGCGGTTTTACTTGAGCATTCGTATTATAAAACATAATTTAAAAACCGGTAAAACGAAAATAAAATCTTCAATGGATTTTCGAACGAATTCGATTGAACGGTAAAAAGACCAGAGACAAAAGAAACCGTTCACCTTCATGTCAAACAGTGCAATAGTCGTTCACTTTTTAAGGGGTCATAGTATGATTTTAAGCAGGCCTGATTCTGCCCTGCTCGAAAACTGCACTGCGATTGGATGGTTTTCTTAAATGCTCATGGTAAGGCCCCAGGTCAAGCTTTTGAAACCGGCAGTCATTAATTATGTAAATACGTGTCGTGTTTAAGATGGTATCAATCGGATCCCTTTACCGTCCGCGTCCGTTCGATAGCTTTTAGGCTTTTGTCTAGAATATCTTAACTGCTAAGTTATGTGTTATACCTGCTTCTGGGACTAAGTCTTCATTTGGAAGGAATTGAGTCATTCGCCTGAAGTATCTTTGAGTTAGTTTAAATATGGTTTCATGTATCGGTTTATTAAAATAACAAAAAAACAATACTAAATTCAGACTTAATAATTTGACGAACTTAAAATCAGCAGTCCATCTACTGCAGTAAGAAATATTTTCACATTAAAACTCTTAGAAATAATAACAAGTTAATGGCAATTTGATTATATAGGGTTAGTTTCACGATTACCTAAGGGTTACGGGGGAGACGGCAGTTGTTCCAATGTTACTACATGATAACTGGACTTGCCAAATCCTAGACCAGAGCGTAATAACACGTTCGGGGAAAGAAAGAAAAGACAAATGGCAAACGAAAGAAAACATAAATGGAAACGAAGAAGTAATTGTACATTTAAAATACTAAGATGCTGGATGCAAAAGACGGATGACAAGACAAAAGACACGATAACATAAATGACGTGAAATGAGCGGAACACTTTCGTTTGTATCAACTCCAGTATGTTTATTGTCCGCCGCATGTTAATGCCACGACTGTCAAGTCTCTAAAATATCCAGATGGTATTACTGAGACGTGAGGTCCAGCAGGCCAATTTTAATACAACTTAAGAATGCTCAATCGATTGCATTGTTTCTCAGGCAAAATATAAATCCACCATTTATTATTAAGAACGGCTGTTGTAGTTTAAAACGACTCGAACACTGTCGAGTTTTGTTAAAAAAAGACCCATTGAAATGCTCGCCACGCACAATTGAGACAGCTGATGTATGGTTTGTTTGTAAAAATCTCGCTCATTCAGTTTGTTGAGTCGTTTTCCTCGTGGAACACCTAAATGTAAGTACTATTTTAGTTGCCCTGAAAACGTGACTCACCCGCAAAAAGTAGATCTTACTCAACGGATTGGTCATAATAATCCCATTGTCAATAACTTGTTTTTGCTCAACGCAATTAGAGGTCCATGAACAGATTCTACGAATTTTACAAGGCTCAGTACAACGTACCGAAATGCCTACAGGCATTATCATCTCGTAATTCGAAGAACACCCGCTCTCACGAAGTTGGAAGCTAAAAATAAACTACAAATTGTCACAATTAAATTTATTGTAGCACTTATTACAAATGAGGTAAACGTAATTTTTCCATCTGGGTCTATTTTAGTCGTTGTTGCGCACTTTAATTACTGAGGATGGTCTAAATTAATAAAATGATTTTTGCAATATTTAAGGGAATTATGTATTATATTATCTTATTTATGGACATGTTTAGTTGCACTAATTAGTTTAATACAAATTTGCAAAACAAGTCAATAATATAAATTTGGGACACCTACAGGAAAGACTTGATATCTAAATTTAAGTTACTGTATTACTGCTAGTGTTGACAGCAAAGAAACTTGCTTAAGTGGTCAGAAGCAAAGAATGCCCCACCGTTAGAACACTGACCTTTAAAAATATTTTAGTATCAGAAAATAATTTAACACGCGTCAATATAACTTTTTACTTTCATTCAATTTATGATTTAAAGGTATTGTAGGTAGGTACACACTTTGTAATCCATTCAACTCTTTTGCGTACTTTTCTTTTATATTTGCAAAACTCTTTGTATGAGAATGAAAAAGTGAATTTGGGTATTATTCAAAGTGGAACAGCCCTTATTATTTAAACGGGCAATTATTCATTACATGAATATTTCTGTGTTATGAAAAGAGAAGCAATTTCCTACCAAAACAGTGTTTTGTTTAACGAACTCATTATCCTGTTTAAGTGTCCTATATTCAGACAGAGACAAAGCTGAGGTTGATTAAATAATCTTCCATTTTGACTTCTCCTTGAGTCGTTCGGGACCATCCGCATCCAGAATCCTAGATGCAATTAAAGACCCGTACAAAAGCTGTTGTCAATTCTCCGGAGGCGGTGGTGAGATCACGTCGAGTTGTGTCACGTACTCAATTGTCACGCTTTAGCCCATCCTCCGCCTACTTCTTAATCTAGACACAAAGTAGGTAACCACAGTAAAGACATTTTGCTTACTATTTCAACTGATAAACTGTCACGTTGTTTACCTGATTGTATGCTTCCACGGCGGTTTGTTCCTCTGCAGGATAGTTTACGGGAATTATCCTGCTGGAATGATTACTCAATGTTCTGCCATACTTTTGGAAGATTTTCTGATCTTCGAGGCTTGCATCTCATGTATTTGATGGCTTCCCTTGCTCTTTCTGAAAGTCAGTAGAGATATAAATGATGGTATGTTTAAAATGATGAGTGAGTGCAGCTAAACAAAGCTGATTCAGAGAAAGTCTTACTATCAGACTGTTTATAATTGTTACAAACCCTTTTTAATAATATTTCCGTCAAAGCCATTGCCGAGGTAGCGATTACAAATAAATCAATGATTCAGAAACAAATGTTGAATATCTATCTATTGCAGGGATAAGGACTACTCCTTAATTCCATACTGTTATTTTTACTATTGTACCTGTAATCTAATGTTGTAGCAGAAAATGAGCAAAATGTGGCATAATGTGAAACTTCTATGCAATTTGCATTCTAGTACAGTGAATTAAACGCATACAATCGCAGGATTAAGGAATCCCGTTTCCATTGAAATTGCCCGTATTTTTACTAGCTTACCTAAGTAACTTATCACATCGTTCTAATGGAATGAAATGAAATGATCATCTTATACTTGAAATTTAGTCATACATTTTAGTAGTTATTTCTATAACAAATATTTGTTTATAAAATAATAAAATGCGTTATTATTAATAAACATGCTGGATTACCTCACACATCACATTTAATTTATTTTATAGGTATCTTTCCTACATTCATATAATTAAATAAATGTACTTATATACATGTTTAACTTTAGAATGACACCACCAAGATATGTTTTTCTTTTTTGTTGTGTCTGTTATTTATCAGGACAAAAATAATATCCAACTGAGCAATGCTGTTGACAGTTTTAAATAAAAATAAAGACTGACTGTATTGAAAAATATTTTCACGTATTGTTGTGACATTTCTGAATAGGCGCAACTAGACATTTTCTATAATAACCGATTGTTCAAAGTTACTGTACGCGGTCGGTTTCACCTCATTTCGAGGATTATTATACCGACGTTATAAAACGCCTGGCGCCATCAACGGGCGTCTGTCTCCGATGAAATAGTCTCTAATTATAGTATTTTATCTAGATCATAAGCTTATTATTGGAACGTTATTATAAGTTTGTATCTGCATTCAATATTCCAATACAATATTAGATTGTTTATCAATATTCCTTCGCGGAATGTTAGCTCTGCTTGTGATAATTTATTTAAAATTAACTTAGGTTTACTAGATTGGGAAGAGAATAGTATGCATTTAAAGTTGTTTTTCAGCATTTATGGGCATGTAGGTATGCAACCCCATGACGGTTGACTCGGAACATTGGGAAAACAAATGATTACAACTCCTGACAACCAGTCCTGGGGTAGGAAAGTTAAGATCATTACTAATAACAAAATGCTAAACTTTTAAATTAGAATACTCACATAAATAAATGTAATAATTTCTCAACCATTCCTGCTAACCTCGTAGCCCGAAAACAATAGACGGTTAATATGTCGTAAAAATCTTTACTTTAAAATACTTTTAACGTAAACACAGCATGCATGTAACGCATTAGGCCGAAATTGCAAAATAAACACAATATCTTTCCCCGAAGCGATCTAAACATGTGTTCGCGAATTCAGTCGGCAAAGATCGACCGTGAACTTGCACAAATGACGTCGGTGGCAATAAAATTTATATGAAACTGTTTTATTAGACGTTTGATCTGATTAATTTCTTGGTCCGGCCACTTCATCATCATTTCAGCCGAAAGACGTCCATAGCTGATCATAGGCCTCCCCCAATGACCTCCGACTCGAAGACTCCGAGCGGTCCTGCATCATTTGTTTCCCGCGATCTTTTTTAAATCGTCATTCGTTGGAGTTGGACTCGTCAAGATTACTTTTCCCGATCACTTCAGAACCTTTCCGCCCCAACGGCCGTCAGTCCTCATCGCAATGTGCCCTACCCA
The DNA here is from genome assembly GCA_949319885.1 of Mecyna flavalis. Lineage (NCBI taxonomy): Eukaryota > Metazoa > Arthropoda > Insecta > Lepidoptera > Crambidae > Mecyna > Mecyna flavalis. The sequence continues at coordinate 9,045,508 of OX439427.1, read as the reverse complement.
ATTCTAAGGCAATGTCGGTGACCCTGCTACTTCTACGAAACTCATCATTTCTGATGCGATCTAGGAAGGAGACCCCAAGCATAGCCCTCTACATTGCTCTTTAATCCTCCTCCAGTGCTCTAATCTCCATTGATCTTGAGCCGCGACTTCGCCTGCGTATAAATTGTAGCCTATGTGTAGCCTGTAAAGATTTTTCTAAATCCGTTTAGTTGTTGAAATAGTAATAAAATTAACATCCATCAATCCATCCGCACAAACTTTTGCATCTATATTATTAGTAAAATAAGCCTCAATAACGTCCTTGCACGTTTAGCTACGCTCAATCTAAAAAACTATTTGATGAGCATGTTCGCAGGCGGTTGGTCTCGCCTCGGCCGTGAACTTGTCCGATTTAAGGTCGCTCGTATCAATCGATAGGCATGCGTGTGTCCATAACTGGCCTTATCAATGTGGGACAAAGTTCATTCAATAAATCATATGCTCTAAAAAACTTCTTTTTTTTTAAAAAAAAGGTTACGTGTCTTATGTGATATTAAGCTCCCCAATCGGGTGTAAAGGGGAACCGAGGAAGTTTAGTGGGTAGTGGACACATACACACGGCCGCAGGTCTGGTAGCCTGCGGTTATGGTGCATAACGCAATCTAGCAAAAAAGTAATTGCGTGAAATGAGATAATGCTTTCTCTTCATAAAAAACCAGAATCTTACGTTATTAATCAACTACCAAAATAGCAACCGAGCTAATTTACAGTAATTTTGTTTATTAAAATAGCAAGCACAATATGTCATATTCTACATAAGTTAACTAAATGAATTCAGTAGACAAGAAAATGACTGACGTCTTACATGATTTTGGTTAATTGTTATCGGGACAGTCCCGCCAAATACAAAAGATACGGTCATCTTAGGCGTACTACATCATTTCTTTCGATCGACAAATTGAATGGATCTCTGTTTGAGAAACGGATGTGTAACGGCCCAATCAATTAGCAAGAGGTAAATACAATGTCGGCTGTCTTATAGAAACGGATTCAATAAAACTGCTTGTTTCATGTTTGTATTCATACAATAAGTCATAGTTGATGCGGTGTGGTGAGTTGGTGACTGAATCACGAGCGTATATTGCAATGAACGTTTGTCTGAATGGAATGTTTCAATGTCAATAGTTTTCTATTTTTATCAAACAACCCAGGTTTTTTACAATTATGAAATCATGCATAGCATTAATATAATGCAAATTAATCATCAGTGAGGAAGATGTAACATTTTTAATGTAATGATTGCATGCAGTTGTGATAGACTTGAAAATTGTTGTTAGTTAAACATAAACACACTTCTATTCAATGATATTATAACAAAATATCATTGCTTTTATTACAATTCACAAAGGTCTTATCTTAATCCCAGCCATTACACACCCAACCTAATATAATAAAATCAAGACGAAAAATACTGGTCGGAGAAATAAATGAATTAATTTTGAACTAATATAAAAATAAAACCTACGCCGCATGTTTAATATTAAAATCAAATCATTCATAAAAACACACAGCGAAAACCAACCGTGTCAAATGGCAAGTAACTTCAAAATCATCAGCTGGCTAATAGCCTCAGTTGTTAGTCACACCACGAGCTGAACTCACCGTATGCGGTGGTGAAAATGGACCGGCCAGTTGTTCCACTTCCTTAATAAACACTTGGTTATTGGTCCTATCGAATTCAAGTAACGTAAACTCATATCTGTTCGATATTTGGCAGTTTCGTTTTTATACCCGGGTATACGCTACAGTAATCTTCCGTCAGGAGCGGAGGTGGTCCGCGAAACTTCCTCAACCTGGTAAGGGCGGAGTTTACTCACTAAGCACTAAGATTACCTGATGGTGGTGCCATAGGGGACGGATGACAATATTTGGCAGTTCTGGAAGTAAATATGTAATGTTAAAATTGTTAGTAAGCTATCGCTAGAAAAGTGTATAAACTTTGTCAGTGACATTTATAAAATTATTTATCTGTTTTTAAATTAAAGGTATCACTTAGATATACAGTGCGTAGTTATTTTTTCATCAAATACGTTGACAGTTTCTTAATGAAGTCTTCCATCATTAGGTACAATAAAGAAAGAATAAATGAAAATCCACATCGTTAAATTGATCATGATTAAATTATATTTTACTATTAATACAAGAGAAATAAAAACTTAAAAAACGAATATTGCATAATTTAACCATTAATTTAAACTGTGTTGATTCTAATCTCATTCATAGAAAATCAAATTATGTTATGTAAAACATGGCAAAGACCTTGAAATCTGCCGTTGCAAAATTTTTAACATAGGTTACTTTGATCATGTCCGTAGAAAAATTACTAATTCAACAGACAGCTTTGCGTACTGAAAGTTAGCGTCCAGGAGGTAACATGCTTTTGCTACCTAATTAGGCTCTTCAATTATCACGCACGAAAAATCAAAGTTTTGGCCACCAACCAAATGCAATTGGTAATCAGCCAAACACTCATTCCCACGTTACATTCTCAGCGTATGTCATGTAATCAATATGTAATAGACGTCAAACTAATCCGTATGGTTGAAGAATACAAAGTGAAATTTATTTATTTATTTATTTATTTATTTTCTCGAACCTTTTACTAATAAGGCGTTACTTTGTTTTCTTTAACTGTATATTTGGGATGATTAATAGTAGTGAAAGAACAATCGGCCATTTTTAAAGTCAGCCTTGAACCGCTGACCTAGCCATTAGGACCAGCAATTAGATTCACACTTTATGTAAACAAAACAACGATTCGATTAGGCATCGATTGGCGATAATGTATCTACAGTCTACAAGCATATTATGTATGTATCTAGATGCACATCCGAGTTAACAGAAATATGAGCTGTTTACTGAGTAAATACGTCAAAATAATATTTAAAGTAAGATGACGGCATTTGAACACAGTAAGTGTTAAAACAATTATCGTAAGTATTAACAGTTCCTGCGTTATTAGAGGTAATCTTTTTTTATCAAGCCTTTAAATTTATATTTCGACTTCCTCTCTTGAAATGCCATAATTTTAAACTTAAGCTGCAAGACCCCCATGCTTATGTTATGAATGCCACTGCATTTCTCACGACACTCATCTACATTGTTGCATGCTTTCGTTATACAAAACAGCTCATTTATTTCAAGATTAGTTCCGGACAATCCGCTTCACCGCAGTCCAAACGTAGCCTAATTTGTTATGTGCGACAGATTTATGGCTTTAAACAAATCCACTTGTGGTGATAACGTCAGTACCATTCTCAACTTTACACTAATAGATATAATGGTGTTGGTTAAGACCGAGTACTTACACAAAGTAATGTGCTCCCCGTCGGGGAAAGTCGTTAATGGGTACGACTTACGATAATGAATTCTCTTAACATCGGCTCTCACGTGTATGAAACAACAAGGTCAATTATACCATCTATCAAAAAGATATATGCCATTTTACGTCATAGGAAGTGACGTTAAAGGCTATTTTGGCGTACAACCATTTAGGATATAACAGAAATTAAGTATTGCAGCATGCGCTTGCAGTGCTACGTACAATTGCTTTGGAGGCTCTTTTAATTTCATCTCGGTTTTAATGAATTTAACATTACGCGTGTTTAATGCAACTCTCATTTCGCTCTTACACAATTAATGGTTCTGTGAATACATTTTCATAAATAACACTTTTGATTTTGTTTATAAAAAGACGTCTTGTGACTATAGTTTAAGTGAAAACAAAGATTGCAATATAGAAGTGGAAAACAAAATTAAAGATGAGATTTTCTTGAATAGTACCATTTAAACTCCCTTTACTCATTTTCGTAGCTAGAGTTTGGTAACCATGACCTTCAGTAACTCAAAATACTTCCTACAAATCTTAACGAAAATATTTTTAATTTGATTTACCACTTTAAAGTCGTTTTTTATACAATTTAGTTATCGCATTTGACACTGTGTGACTAATTTTAAGTTGTATCATACCTATTCTATACATCTGTACATAATATAGGTGTAACTGTCCCATTAATTAGTAAAGTAAAAGTTAGTAGTACCTTTTTATATTCCTTCAATAAGGAAACCACGCTTCCTATTTCCAAGTCGCATAAACACTGTTTTGTTACAAACAGGCTAGCCTGTTCCTAATATGACGGATTATAAGATACCTATAGCAACAACACGTTGCGTGACCTGGCTGGCTCCCTGCATTGTTCAGTTAACAGTTATCTACTCGGACTCCCTGCGAGGTCCTATCATGATTTAGTGCGGCTTTTAGATACTGTGAAAGTGTTTTAGTCGTGTTATGTTCCCAATACGGGGAACGGTAGTCATTAATGGATGTGGAATATTAGTCGATTGGTGTGATATAAGGTGGAATATTAGGCTATTTTAAGACTTTATTAAATGACGGTAAGCTATATTAGCAATTTCAAAAGTAATTTTAACTGTCTTGAATGTCATGATTTTTGCTGTCGACTAACTGCATGTTTTTAAAAATCATCATCAATCATTAAGCGGTTTTCATTATTAGCAATAAATACTTATCTTTTTTTTTGTGGTTTCTAGATGTGAATTAGTTGAATTACACAGTTTATGTTGTTAAATTGTAAAGGAAAAACTCGCAAAAGACTAAAATATGAGCCGTGCATGGCCTTAAATAAGCTGTTACAAAAAGTGCCTACGGCGCCTTAAGAGTTCGGATTTTCTTTCAACACTCAATCGGTTGACAGAGCAAAATTTTATAAGCAGCAAGCAAAACACGTCGTCGGCGCGCAAGCTTACAGCGCATTTCGCGGGTCGCGTGTAACAATTATCGTATCGCGCGCGCTTATGGCGCGTCCCATATCTTTAGGGCTGCTAATGTCATTAACGTTTTAATGTTTTTTTTAATACATAAAAAAACCCTTGATAAACCTGTGGTTTATCGTACACGTTATCTTTTTAATTTTGTAATGAGATGAAGCTACCTAAAAGGTGACTCCGTTTTTCATCTGCGTCCTTTAGTATGCATCTTGATGAACTGGCCGTCTCATTAAATTTCCTTAAGATACTACAACTACCGATAAACATTAATTAACTTATATGTTTTGTTGCTAGTCTAAATTCTCTTAGCAAGTCAATGTATATTTCTCTAAAGATAATAAACGTCTTTATCCGTCATTAAATTTCCTACTGAACTATTGGCCTTTGGATATCCAATATCCATATTAAGCACTACTAGTATTATATATCGTTCAAGAGATATTTACCTACATTAGTGTCGACAGCCCTACAAATGTCGCAGGAGGCGGTCGAGGCCAGCCCGGGCGCGGGTAACGGGATGCACTTGACTTTCAGCTCGCACGTAATATGCTAGGTGCTTTGGAACTCGTATATTGTAGATTGTTTTACCTCCAAGAATTAATTTGTGGGTAACTCCATCAGAAAGTCCTATTCATTCGGTTCTCAAAGTTAAAACTCTGTCAATTCATCGCCTTTTCTCCTCACTCTTATAGTACGTTCAGAACTTCGGACAGCCATCTGACACGACCATCAAAGACGGACGCACATTTTTATTGTCAGATTTATAGGTATTCTACACCGAAAAATTTTAATAACTCCTGCGACCATTGCTGCATTGCTTCAAAGTGCAACCAAAGTCTATAAAAAGGCAATGATAATAATGTTTGCCCTGCGTAACTATATTCTATTACTACATAAATGTTATCATTCAGTTAACCTTAAAATTAAGAAAAGTTAATAATAATATTAAACGATACATGATTTCTTAGTTGGTTTTGTGCATATAATAAGAAGAAAGCTTCTCGTGCAGTATCAAGTCGAGTAATAAGAGCCCCTTTAAAATTTTTAATTTCAAGGATCTTTTTGTTTTTCGTTTCTGTCCGTTTCGCTATGAGAGCTGGATGTGGCGAGAATCAAGATTGCACGTGCCGCGGTCTCGACACGCCGGATTTAATAATACTTTCCTCATTTTACAACAATAGTAAAATTCATACAGTGAAGCCATATCATATTATATTAGAAAATTCCTTTAAAACGTTTATTGAAACGTTTATTAAAATTTGCATGTAATTACCACAGATTATTAAATAGTTACTAACGTAACCATTACGTCTAGAAAAATACCGGCTGTGTTATTAATTGGAAAACAATAATATTATGTATTACAAAGATAGACTTTCACTTATACTAGACGTAGTATTATAATGACCGACATGCGTTCACAAACTTTAGTATTTATTAGTAAACGATGAGATTCTGCCCCCCTAGACAAGCGGCATTTATGACGTTCGTTATAGCTCAATTTGCGATAGCGAATGTCAAATCCCATACTTTCAACACCTGACTTTTCTATGGCATCTGTCAAATCCATATAAATTGGACTTAGCGAAATTCGCCAGCTATGAAGCGATGTCATCTTGTCTAAGCCCCCTGGTCTAAAGTATCCGTACTGACACATTATGCCTAAGTAAGACTCTATTCATTGCTTTTACAATATTCTTACTGGCACATATCAATTCATTGTGCCAATAATAGCCTATAATTTCGCATTATTCATACCGATCGAATTTCGATAGGCACTTTACTGCTGCGTTATCATCCTTATTTTCCATAAAATATTTAACGATATTATAAAATAAACTCGTACAAGGCAATCAGAACAGAAAGCCTATCTGGTAACAGTAAGCCGATTTGTAAATAATCAAAATTATTGATATTCCGGATCATAATTTCGGTGTTTAATTTTATTGTTTGTTAAGCAAATTGTTATTGCGGCGTTATATTATGCTCAATTATTCAGATTATATTAAATCGGCAGTAGTTTGACTGTCAAGAAATATTTATTTATAATTTAAAGAAATTTCACCTTGGGTCTGGTTGGTATTAGGACTTTTTCAGAGTCCAACTGGCAATAAAGTAAAACCGACAAATATTCGCACCAAAGGATATCGCTACGAGTCGTGATAACTCATAACAATATCTTGGAGTAAACGACTGCGGATGGACACAACAAATATGTATGGTGTATCAATAACAAAACGGCAATCGCAACATCTCGAAATGCATATAACCGATAATGTGAAATTGTGAATACGATCACGATTTGACCTCTAAGAAAGATGTTTTATAACCGAAGCAATCGTGAGCATTATGCTGCTATTGATGCGGATAAATCTTTGCGGTTTGCAAATATAGTTTGTATATTTTACATTTGTTATTTGTGTCTAGGCGCATTATAACAGCTCGTATATAAGTAGGTAATCTTTAGTCGTTCTTTGGCTCCCACCGTGGCCATAGTGCAAGGTATGCCTAGTTATGCTGGTCAATAGCCACAAGGCAGGCACTGGCTCGTCCCATTCGGATGTAAACAGAAAACCAAGGGAGTTCAATGGGTAGCAGGCCGAACTTCTTCAGTTTTGAGCCTTTATAAACCACAAGAAAACGTTACGGACCGGACTAGTCAACTCCTAGAGAATCCGCAGTATGACAAGACAACCAGTAGAGAATTTAGAAGAGTGACCCTATATATGAGGTACCTTCTACTCGTATCTTCATCTCTCACCTTTGCGGTTGTCATACTCATTCACGAAGTACATATGAGATTCAATAAATTCATTTTTTAACGGACGCAATACTAAGCTTACCTACATATCAAGATAAAACATTTACATAACAAGAATCCACAATCTTATCTTAGATAGATACGACACAAGTCTATTAGCATAGCGTGTTTCGTCACTTAGGTCTTCATTGACGTCGTTTCCTAAACCCAATGCGAATGTCGGCACGTCGATATTGTTTCAATGAAACAATGACATTTCATTTGTTGCATTGCATAATAATAATACAGCCATGCATAGCGCAAGATTTGCCGATGCCAATAATATTGAAATAGTTCGATTGTTATTTCGCCGAGATGTAATGAAACTCGTAATTTTTGACGACCGATTTGATTGGGTTGAGAAGACTGGAAGTGTTGCTTTAAAGGTCTCGGGTTCGATTCCGGTACTGTACAAAAAATGTGTGCATGAACATGTCTGTAAGTAACAAGTCTGGGTGTTCCTTTGTATAATTATGTATGAAAGTATTTTTACAAAAAGGCCCATAAACAATGTTTGTCCGATAACTGTCACCCATAGTACAAAATATGCTTTTTTTTATCTAGACCGCGGTGCTAATGAAAAATGTCCAGAGATATTAATTATTTGTTAGACAATGGTAAATGCAGGCATTAATTAAAATTCTGTTACCTCCTGGATTTAAAGAAAATATATTATCGCAAAATAGTAATACAATAACGCTCTTCAACTTTCATAAATTCCAGGAACTAAAACAGTTTCATTGGCGCCCTATTCTTCAATTTACGAAAAATATACTTTGTGTACGAAATTCGATATTGCCTAGCTGCTATTTTGTGCTTACAATTCATGTTTTAGTTATTAATTAATACTGGGAAGAATAATGTTATTTTTTTTTTTTTTTTTTTTATATGGACTATCCCGCGCCTGTTTGCGGCGCGATGATTCTGCCAATGTCAAGTGAATGATGAGGGAGTTTCTATTTGCGTTAAAACATTGGTGTTATGATGTTTTAACGCTTCATGGAAACACTGGAGGATACTCTCAAGGTCACGGGGGAATGGACGCCATTGCGGTAAGAGCGTCTCATCTACCGATGAGACACACCACACGCATAATATATTATCGCAAAATAGTAATACAATAACGCTCTTCAACTTTCATAAATTCCAGGAACTAAAACAGTTTCATTGGCGCCCTATTCTTCAATTTACGAAAAATATACTTTGTGAACGAAATTCGATATTGCCTAGCTGCTATTTTGTGCTTACAATTCATGTTTTAGTTATTAATTAATACTGGGAAGAATAATGTTATGTGAATATGTTTTTTAATGCAACGACTTCAAAGAAAACGTCAACCTAGTGGTGTCCTGTTACAAAGGTGGTGTAGGTATTCGGCTCCTGTCGCTATATGTATAAACGAGAGCCAATGTATTTCTGAAGAATGCAATTTTAAGTTTAAAATGACCATTGTTGTCAGGGAACCGAGTGCTCGCAGTACAATGACTGTGACACTCGCTGACAATCATTGTGACAATGACTCAATTTTAAAAATCGAACTGTCTTGGTAGCCTTTTTGCCCTACGTTAGGAAATTAAATAGCATATAGGCAGATTTTTTTTCTTCAAAGTAATTTGTATAACCATTTAATTTACAGTCATACTCAATCGCCTCCGTGGACCAGAAGATACACCGTTCAAGTCTTAGAACATGTCAGTCGTGGATTCGATTTCCACCTTAGGTTTAGTTTTAGGACTTTTTCGGAGTTCGAGTGGCTCATGCGTTATCAGGCCATAATACCTAATAAAAAATCTTTTTCGTATAAAAGCCACCTGCCCAGGAAGGTCAACTAAACCTGAATTTACCCAATTGAGAACACACTGGATGCAACTCGGTCAGTGGTCAGGATCGGCAGTGACCTATGAGATCAGGGCTCCCTTTTAAGGGCCGGCGCCGACTGTGTCGCAACTCGTGCGCAAGCTCACTTGCATACGACATTAAGGTCGTACGTACCAATTAGTCGCTTTCGTGGCTGTCTGAAAACTAGGCTTTACAATACTTTATGGCTAGCAGACAGTTTCAACCGGTTATGGATCGTGGTTTCGGGTAACTTAATGGGACAAATGGCACTGAATGTTATTGAAATTTTATGGACGTGCTTCAAGCCTACTTAAAGTGCGTAATTTATATAAATACGTAAAAAACAAGCAACTCTTAAAAGCTCGAAGACTTAACAATAAAAAAAATTGTTTGATTATATTATGGCTGACGAAAATAAAAGCTGACTTTCGATACATTGAATATCAATTGTTAAACGTTTATAGTCTATAGGTATTATTACAATTTAGTTAGCGAAAATCTCAAGAATTTGCTCAAAAACTATCCATTGCTAAATTGACTGATCGGGAACGGCCATCAACTTTTAAGTTGTATTGTGTTGAAGGTGGCTTCACGGATCCTTCAATTGGTTATAAATTGCTATCAAACGAAATTAGCACACAACCTATCTGATCCCTCTGTGTCAATCTCAATCAGTCTGACGTATCTTCCACTATCTTTCGCTCCATTTCGATTAAGGTGGTGAGACGTTCCAATAAACGAAACTGAGACCGTAAGCGGTCTCACGTTTATTTGAAACGAATATTATTGTTTACACACTGTTCCAACATAACCAACATCATTATTAAATCAAATCAAAACCTTTATTCTCCTAGCGTGTTTGCTTGTGGAAGCATAAACATTATAAATGCGAAAGTTTTTTGAGAATGGATGTATGTATACCTATGTTTGTTACTCTTTCGCGTAAAAACTACTGAATTGATTGTAATGAAACTTTACAATAATATAGTAGTAGAAGAACCGAACTAAGGTCGATCTTCACCGAGTTGATAATAGAATGAAACTTATTTTATTATGAATTTAGCATATTAGAAAACATATTAAAAATGGGTTGCCTAAAAAAATCCTGGACCGACCAATTTTTCTTTTTTTTTTTAATGATTTTAAACAAAATTTTGCATTAACAAGATAATAAGAAAATTATGTCCTTACTTAACGTACAAAACGTGTAGAATGTGCAGCCGTTGGGTGGGTTTTCTAATATTTACGTGGGGGGACTACTGGGTTACAAAAAATTGGGATTTTGTTAATTTTTTCTTTTTTTAAAACAATTAAACATACTCTGTCCAGGATTTTTTTAGGCAACCCATTTTTAATATGTTTTCTGATATGCTTAATTCATAATAAAATAAGTTTCATTCTATTATCAACTCGGTGAAGATCGACCTTAGTTCGGATCTTAGACGTCAGAATAACACAAAGGGTACAATTTATAAAGATATTCCCGCGGGATAACGTCCTATGCTGGCTAAGCTAGTTTAAAAATACATTTACTTAAGCACTCCGACATTGCTAATCTTCGTCATAGTAAAATTGTGAATAGATACATTTACTTTCAAGTAATTACTACCATTTCAAAAAAAACCGCAAAACCATATCTAGGTGATTTGACTGACAATTCTTTTTAAGATCACTTCAGTTTAATTACTTATTAAAAGGACTCATAAGCCTTTAAAATTTTTCATAAAAAAACTACAAAGCAAACTAAATATTATAAAATCACAAAGCATTAAACAGATGTACGAAATCAAAGTCGATACCTACAATATTAATTTTAATACAATCATAAAGTTTTACGATCATCGATATGGCGAGCATAGTTAATATTCTGGTCAATAACCGATCAGCACTTCGCCCATAGAATCTTTGATGTGTTTGGATTTTCCAAGCTCATAACTATGTTGGTTTCGGTTAGCAAGTGGAACAATAAATGGTAACACAGACATAAATTATGTGTTGTATTGTTATTCGATTCATTTTTTTTTTTTACCTCATTTTGGGTGACGAATGTTGCTTTTTTTTCTAGACCTATGTAAATGACAGATTTATGTGCTAGACATAAAGTAAATTTTACCCGTTTTTTTGTGATCAATGATATTATTTTTCTTTAACAAGTTACAAATAAAAACTATAGTAGATATTAATTTATGAAACAGGGTGGGCTAACTTTTAAATTGATCAATCAGTTTCAAGCCTTTGGACAGTTCACAGTTCGATTATAATCAAACGGATTTAGGTCAATTGTGTATTATCATAATCCAACTAAAAACAATGCGTTATAAACCCTTGTAGGGATCACGATTTTTATTAGCCCGATAACAGTTTTGCTAGATATATTAGGTATACTCTAACTAATGTTTTTTTTTTAATTTTACGGTGTCATATAGGTACATCAACGAATTTATTTAATATCGTTGTACCTATTTAATATCGTTGAGGTACGGTCAACAGCACATCACGGTTAACACTTGCAGTTCGATAATAGCACTTAGGTATGCCTCCGACATTAAGAGTGGTGCAAAGTCCTAAGTGTTACGTCTGACGTGCTTTTGACTGTACATCAGTTATCAATAATAAAGATAGCGACATACAGACATCGGGCAGACGTGTCAAACCGCCTCTGGATTATTAATTATGTAATAAATATTATCTGAATGATTGCACGTATGTTTGAAGGCCTTGTTTTGTCGATAGACTCATTTGGTAAGCGCATCGTGTAAGAAAGGAATCGCTTGCGCATGCCGGACGAAGTGGATGAGAGGAAAAATAACAGGCTTTTTCATTGTAATTATATTACATTTTTTTAGGTGCTTATATTATATGGAATACAGAAAAAATTTGGAGTCATACGTCTTGCGAAATGTATAAGAAAACATTTTTATGCTTAATTAGGTATGTAATTATCATGAAAATGGAACAAAAAATAAAATAATATTCCTCTATAAGAAGATTATCTTACGGAATTCAGACGTGACTTGAATTCAGAGGATTTTTTTAAATAAAAACTGAATCGAAGCAATGTAGGTACTCTAATCAAGGTTGTTGGACACCCCTTGTACTTAGTGTAAGCGTCAAATGAACTGACCCATAAAATTGACTTGACCGGAACTGTACCTGAGACCTTTTACGCCTCGCCGACAAAGCTTGACGGCAGCTGCTGCGATATGGAGGCCGTTGAATCGTTTGATCAGAACTTTGTTTCTATCTACTCTTTGAAAACTTGTTAGATCAATGTTCAAATAAATATGATATTGGCCAATAAAACACCAAACACGAGCCCGAGACTTGTGTTTTTTAAATACTATTACAAAACATCACTCTAATTCAGTTATATTTTCCTTGTTCACAGTTGGAAAACGTGCAATGCTGTCTGGACTTCCTACACGCGCAAAAGGTCCAGGGATTGGAACAAGTAACAGCTGTTGACATACGGGACGCCAAACTCAAAGCTGTGCTAGCCCTATTCTTCGCGCTCAGTCGTCACAAGCAAGCCGCAAAGCAGCGCTCAACGCCATCTAGCGGCAATGCTGGGAACGCAGCGAAGAACTCGAGCGAGGACGTTTCGTTGAGTTCCGTGCAGCGCATCACAGGTGGCAGCAGTTGCGATGAGATTCTGACTGCATGTGGGAACAACGTCGAAATGACTACATTGACGGCAAACAGGTAGGTACCTATATTTATTTTTATCATTCACGTAGGTACGTTATGCTGCTCAATTTAACATTTTATGATCAGCAGTGAAAAACAGAAAGTGCGAAAAGCGCCATCTAGCGGCATATTATATTACTAACCTGTCAATGCCAAAAAGTTCCAACTACTTCTGATAGAGGGCCAACAAGAGTCATTAACCCCATTAAAACCGATGTTTGTTTTATTTTATTTTATTGGACTTTTTATTTTTCATTTAGGTTTAGGATTTTATTTATAAGAGGAGAATTTACAGTTATTAAAACATGAGTGAATTATGTTTAAATTAAGTAAAAGTAACTTATAAGCAATCCTTAATCCGACCCACCTTTTTCTAATATACATATAGGTACTAAGTCAGTTGGCAGACAGATACGCAGCCCACCTGGTGGTAACCGGCCACTGCAGCCTATTCCATTGAGGGACACTTCACCAGGAAGCGACGCTCAATGTGCTACCAGACTATCTTCGAGCCTTTGATTTCAAGTGTACTGGCTTCCACATTTAAGTATACTGCCGGAACACAGCACAGCCAGAGCTATTATGGCGGCAGATTTTACCTGTGGTAGCTAGCCAGTCGGACTCTAAAAAAACGCTACCACCAACCAGACCCTAGGCGGGAATCGAACCCACAACCACCGGGTTTTTAACCCGAGCGGCTTAGCCACTGTTCCACAGAGGCGGTAAAAAAAAAACCTTATTGTATTTATAGGAATAATAGGGACCTAGGAGATCATTATTTTTATTGAACTATCCATCGTAAGCGTAACTGATTAGTAGGTAAAAAAAAATGTAACACCTTTACATCCCAAAATAGCATTTTGATAGGTGTAATGTAAAATAATTAAAAGACAAGGACTATAATTTTATTTGCAAGGGTGAAGCGATGGCTCACGGCGATTTCTCAACGAGACGTAACGAGTTGTTGCGCACGCACCCGCCTCATATAATTAGCATGCGAGGGTTGACCAGTCAACACCTCATAAATCCCTCTGTTTTGTTCTGACCTGTTATTATAGCCATAACCTTTAAATATACTTATTTATTTTTTATCGTCTAAAATATCTACCCCAGTTTCGCCTTCACACCTGAAACCGTCCGCGTCATGCGGTGATTGACTGACCCACAGTTGTTGCAACATCTTTTTTTTGCTAGAGGAGAATTCGTTTATGTACTATCGAGGTCACCCACGCGTGATCACCCTTAGGGCTAAAATCCTGTACAGTATTTCCACGTTTACAAGCGCCGCTCCTAAGAAGTCACAATACGCGTGCACGGTATTTTTTTCCAAAAGTGATCACGCGCGGAAGACCTCGATCGTACCTTAACCGCAGGCTAGCAAGACCTGCGGCCGGGTGTGGGACTCGGGAAATAAGCGTCCCACTACCTACTAAACTCCCCTGCTTCCCTTAAACACTAGAAGGGGACGAGGTGGCCCGTTGTGCCGATTGACCGACCCAAACCCAAGCACTCCGGCCGCCTGTTGCCTAGCCGTGTTGCAGATTTCTATGGTCGTAGTCACTTACCATTAGGCTTTTTAGTACAAAATAACCCAGAAGTTAAAGTAGGGTAGGGTAAAGGTAAGTTAGCTTAAAACTTTTAACCTAACTATGGCACTGTCAGCCCTACTTGGTTTCAGTGACCGCTTATAAATAAAACAGTTCCGAGTTTATTCCTCTTTTAGAATTCTATAACTCGTCTAAATTTACACCGTGCCTGATCCAAAGCGTACAAATTAAGATTTTCGATACGAGTCGACTGTGGCTCTTGATTAATCTTTCACGATGCAATTTAATGGTGCGTCTATGCTTACGAAGCGAACACGAGCGGCGCACGAGCGGAGCACGAGCCGATCCAAAATTCGTGTACTGTGGACGGACTTGGAGCCTCGAACGAGCGCGCTTCGAGCATTCGTTTCGTGCTCGACTGTGCTCCGCCCGTAGACAGAGAAAACTATAGACAAATTGCATACAAATTGATAGTATCTATCGCATTCACACAAGAAAAAGAGGGCGATACGGATAGACCACGTAAAAGAAAGAGATAGAACTACACAATTTTTTGTCTCGCACCGCGTGCCGGTTTTTCGATATTTAGGCTGAAACTATGTTCGAGGAGAGATCGTCGTAGGCTCGTGGCAGGCTCGTTGTGCGTCCACACTTGTCACGCGAGCAGAACGGTTCGACTCGTGCTCCGCTCGTGCGCCGCTCGTGCTCGCTTCGTAAGCATAGACGCACCATAACGTTCGACAGCGAATTTATTACGTAGAATCAAAGTAAAGTGGAGGTATTGGCCTATTAATATCCTTCTTCAAGGCAAAGGCCTGCATTATTGAACTGAATTCATCTTTAAAATTACAGGTAGCTTGTTGAATACAAAGAACACTTTCTTAATTAGATAATCAATTTGTTGGAATTCAATATTTAGTAATTTTATGAAGACTTGATAAAACTGCGCATTGTTGCACTTTGATTTAGACTACGAAACTGTAAAAATTGTAGAAACAAGATCGTGTGTGTGTTACGATGATTTAATTTCAAAAATAAAAAATGCCAAAAATGGAAAAATGGCAAAAATGGATTGCCTTTTCTTTCTGGAACAAAATTTCATGAGGAGTATCGGCTTCAAGTTTTAATATACTCGTATCATCCTTACAACTTGTAGTAAACAAATAAGTCTGGTACGAATGAAACTATGAATTTACCGAACAACCTTATTTGCCAAATTCATAAAACCGATTTTCAGCGTAATGCCCATTTCTCGCAAACGAGTTCTATTCTGACAGATTAGAGGTAGGGTACCTAGTCCTAGTTAAAGTACTGTTTAATGTCCAATTATAATTGGAGAGAGTCATAATGAGATTACAACAAATTGTACAGTTGAATATAGCATCAAATGGATTGAGACTGGACTTGTGACAGGCAATTCATCTGAAGCTATAAAAGCGGAAGATCGGAAATGCCGCCCGCGTCGGCGTCGCCTATAACTCTTGTCGTCAGTGATGCCGAACTTCTCAAGACAGAACCGGTTTTGCGACGAGAACTACCGATTATACATGTAAAAATAAAACCGCAAACATTGCAAAAAACAGCGATCGAAAAGAGTAACTATCGAGCTTCTTGCCGGATTCTTTTAGAGTTCGAAGGATTTTAGAGCCCTTCTTCTATGATATGATTTTACATACTCAGAGGGTGCCACTTGGTTGCTTTATGGGCCTTAAGTGCATTCAACAACGTTAATAACAAGAGGACGCCCACTCTTAAACAAAGGTCTCACCTTTCGATTTCCACAGAGTTGCAAGCGGCTTCTATGAAACAAGTCCTACGATTTCCTTATTCGGTTATAGGGTTAAAGGCTATTTGCTTACTTACCTACTTAGATTAATTGAAAATGTCTTACCTATTGGGTCACCTAAAAAGCTTTGAACCACATACATTTTCTAGTGTTAGACTCTAGTTTAGGTGATTTTTTTTTTCTTTAGAATTGGAAGCATAAAAACATGTAAATGAAACTTGTGAATGCAACAACTATTTATTACAAAAAATTGAAGCCTGCAGGAATAGCGCTCGATTTAGAAAGTTGAGGGAGGCGTAACGTAAAAGAAATGACATAAACGTGATAAATAGAAAATTAAATGAAGACAACCCAACTTAAGTTTTTCGCCGCTCCAATACCGCAGATACCAGCTCAGTTAAACGCTACGCTTATAGTATTCACTACTTAGCATATAATTATCTATAATCATTTAAGAGCAGATTATGAGAACAGAGCTACTAACCTGACAGAAACTTCAGCAATAAATTCCACTATTACTAATGCAATCGGTAGAGATATTGCCAATCCCGGTAATCCCAGTACCGTAGCGGTGCCCAGTGACATGTCTAATTCCGTCCCTAACGCCCTCTATTGGCGAGTTGCCGAGATGTCCGCAATTACTCGTTTACTCATGTTCTACTTATGTTAGTAAACAAAGAGGACCAAGTGCATTGTTTGTTCCCATTTTGTAATGATATAGCAATTGTACATATTCGTGATATACACCATAAAATTGGCGAGCGCGAGTGGGCTGAGAGTCGAAAGGTTCCGTAAAGTAATCATTATGGTTATTTAATATTAATTAATTTCCTTAAATAATTTTAAATTGTCTTGTTGCTAAGATGTTGATAACATTTATTTTATCAAAAATTAATTGAAACTGTGATTTGGATAAGGTCAACCTTCTACCTCGTATCTATTTTGCTAAAAGCGTATTGAGGTATGAAGTCACCAATATTTATGTCAGTTATCATTTATTAGACTGGCACCGGTTTTTTTGTGTTAAAATAATGTTAAATACCTTTTCTAAAGTCCAATATGAATGGCGTGTTAATTAATGAGAGGGGGAGGAGGAATATACGGGACCTTACTCTACATTGGCTCCACCTGATTAAACGGCTATCTATTTCGTAAAAACCTTTAGTTACTTCTTCAAAAGAAGTCAGAACAATGAGATAGTATACAATTTATATCAATCCATTTGAACGGCTCTCAAGTCTCAAGGCTCCCAATCCCAGTGACACTTAACCCTCTCGTGCGCGGTCAACGTTTCCCGACGTGACAATGCGAGGATGTCACGTCAGTCCGGACCGCTCACGACAAAAGACTAACAAGCCATTGTCTGCCGCCGTGGTTGAATGGGCGCCGGCACGTGCGTGCATAGGTAGCTGTCAAACAAAAAAAGTTATGACTATTGCGCAAACGATGCTTGTAAGCGTTTGTTGAAAACAGCTTTTTATGAATGAGGTATACGATAGCCTTGTTGAGTGTTGACTTTATATGGAGAGATTTTGGTGGGTTACATGGTCTTTGAATGACAAGATCTACTCGCAAGCATGAGTCACCACACCAAGTAGGTATTCTACGTAAATCGGTATTTATAATAAATGAAGCCTAAGTCATTTTTCAACTAGCATAATTATTGAAAGTACCGAAACTAAGCAGAACTTCTAGTATATACTCCAGAACTACGTTTTTTAAAAAATTCGGAAACTCCAAGACAAAAGACCAATATAAATTGAACTTACCGAGATGAACTGACTGCCGCAATGGCGCGTCCAAAGTGGGTAGCGTAGTCAGCGAAAACACTGACAGAATCCTTGCAAAAAAGAATAAGAGAAAAAAAAACAAAAAAAGTTCTGTCCCTAAAATCATTCTAACTAAATTCGCCCCAAGAGACCATGAGAAATTCTCTAGTAAAAAGTGAAGGCAGACAGAACCCGACTTTATAATTCAAGTCGTTAGGTGAACAACCGGAGAGCGAAACACAATGGGTCCACTTTCCTTACAGGGACACTGGCGCATCGCAATGTGGTCCAGACCACTTGGATAATTAATTGTACCTAAATGCGAAAGGAGATGGGACTTATGTAATGTTGGAGATAAATGAGACTGCGCAATAAATTCAAGAACTGCAGTAATATAATTTGCTAACGCGTTTGTAAACTTGATGTAATCAAATTGCCTTATGCGCCAGGGATACGGACAGTTCCAAATAAAAACAAGGACATATTATAAGTCCTGGCACTGCTTACCTCATACTTTATTAATGTGTACTAGAGCTTACATCATAAGTCATAACGTTTAGGGACAGCAATCTGAGATGACTTGAGAGAGACCAACTTAAAACCAATTGCAGAAAATCATGCCTGAAAACTGATAACTTTAGATACAAATTTCGTGTTAAACATTATCGAAGTGATCACTTTTGCATATCAAAAAATATGAATAGTAAACTAAAACCACATCTTAATAATTTCCAAAAGCAACCAGGTTATTTTGCAGGCATCCAACATAAATTGATTACTCTCACCGAAATACCATAACTGTTCAAGTATCTTCAGCAGTTGTATAAGTACAAACATGCCAAAATTGCCAAACAATATTCAATTCTCGTTATATTCTATCATTTGAGTTTAAATCTTCTCATCAACCGCAGACAGTATCAAGTTTCTTATTAGGGGTGCCAGCTGATAGCCAATTAGGCAAGTTAGGGTGACGCAGATAACATTGCCGAGACGCCTGCCAACGCCGGAACAAACCACAGCTTAGGATCGACTACTGTCAAACAAGGCTTGTTAGTAATATTTCAAACTGTTACAAACCTTTGCCGTGGCTTTTCATGATTACGTAGCTATTTTAAGCTTAGCAACTTTATTAATTATCAATCTGTATTGCTTTCAGTACTCTAAAAATAATTAGATTCTTTGTTTTGGGGGTATTTTTCGATAGTCTTTATACTACAATGTCGTGGAACATTTTCATAAATATTTTGGTGAAAATGATGACAGAAAAACTTTAATTCATGATTGGATCTACTTTATCTATGTTTTTAATAGGTTTTCGTTCATAATAACTTTTGACGAATCAAAACTCAGAAGAAAGAAAACGAAAGAATAAGATAAAGTAAAAACTCATTTCCTTTCGAGATTCTCCACCTTCGTTTCCACCTTTCCTAACTCGCTGTAATTGAATCTTGGGATGTACCAAATTGAATGTTATACCACCGCGTTATCAAGATATTGTTACGTATAAGCCGTATAATAATCGAAAGGAAAAGTTGCCTTTCCTCTTATCAGGAATCTTTGTGGCAAACTATTCCTTGCAGTGTTGTAACGCCACATTATGTACCTTATTTTATCGGACTGCTGGTTATAAAAATAAGAAAAAAGAGCAACTTTCCACAAAGTCTGCACCCTAGCATGTTTGTATATGCAGAGATCATCCCACTCAAACTCGGCTATCTATTCTGTCAACAAACACACGAATTTGGCTGCGCAGCGACTTCGTGTTGATATAGGGAAAACAAATTCGAGGGGTTTAGAAGTTCCTTTTAGCTTTCTTGAGTATTCAAATTTGGTGTGATCAAGATTGTAAATAAAAGGAACATTATTTTTATTTGGGATGAAGATCGTAGTGAAGTAACATAACATCTCCATGCTAGTTAATTTTTTTTTCCTTTTTGTTGTACAAAAATTATTGTCCTAACCAAACTGCTTGCGAGTGTTAGTTATAATTTTAATGGTTGGACTCAACGCATCCTTAGAATGAAATGACATTGCAAAAGCTGCTAATTTCGGGTTACAAATAAGCCCATTGCTGTAAACTAATATCATTTCTATAGAACATTTTATAAATTGGCTTCTAGATGTTTGTTTGAAAACAGAAACTTATTTTCCAATAGCAAAACGTTTCTAAGACGGCAAACCATCCGGTGATTCGTTTTATGACCGGCCCGGCTGTGGAGGGCCTGTTGAAAATTCCACTTATTAAACTGCACTGTTTATGTCCTCGTAAATTACACCTTATGAGTTCAATGCTTTGGTTAATCCAGTAGTTGTTTTACAATCGTAAAGAATCATGTGTGATGGGTTACTAAAATAAAATGGAATAGGTAAATAATATACTAGCTTTGCATTACGCGGTAGGTAGTACATTATGTCTTTTATATTTCTTCTGATTTCATTTGCTTTTTTTCTTTATTTTAAACATTCTTAGAGCCTTCAAACGTGGATATATTATAAGTAAGTTCCTGGCTTTTCTATTTTTGTTAATTTCAGTTCATTCGCCAGACAATCATTGTTTGAATCGTGATGCAACGTTGATGAATACCTACCTATCTAGATTTGGATAATGTTTTCGAAGATGCTGTTGATTTATTTTATCTTCTACAATAATAAACTGATGTTATAATAATTCTGTAATATCGTCAGTAAGCGGAATCTAACAAAAAGTCTAACCAAAACCAAAACCAGAAGCGAACTTTATTTTATTAATTATGCAAAGACATATTTAATGTAGGTACCATTTCTCCTAATTTTTCCAATGTTTTCCCAAATCCATCAATGTTACGTTAGATCCAAAAATACAAATCATATTTTCTCACGTATCGCCTATAAATCACTGGATGCTTTTAGTCGTTCCACGAATAGTTTAAATATGGTTTAACAAGCGAAAGGGGAATTAGTCGTGGTAACCGCGCAGGAACAAGATTTCCTTGTTTTATTTCCATTGTATCGGAATAGAACGTTAATCTGCTCAAATTGGGCCAACGTTCGGTCCGGCTAGACAAATGTTTGGTTTAAAATTCAGGAATGTATTTAAGGGAGAATAACATCGTTTGTTATCACAAATGTATGCATTTTTGTTTGCTTTTGTTTATTGTTCAAGGACGGGTTTGTTGAATACTCAAGTGTACATTGGTAACCATATCTCTGTGTTGTTTGAGTTAGAACTTTGACATCCGACATTATTAATTATCATTTTTCTTCTGGCATGAGCTAATAGCTCTATAATCTGTGCATGTGCCAGTGATTTCGAATTTGATAACTATTTTTTGATTGATCAGAACAACTTTTACTTACTTTCTTCAAAACGAAATCCATGTTTGTATATTTACTAAATAATCGTTTTAAAAGTAACTGGAAATGATTTTCCTGGTCACTTGTTAATCTGAAATGACGAAACATCATTACAAAACTACAAACTTCTACTGTTTGTAAACACATGTTTACAAACAGTAGAAATTTAGTATTTATTACTCATAACTATGTTTGCAGAGAACGTGTGCACAAGAGTGTTCATTTTCACGAACTTAACTGCACTGCGGTTGTGAGTCAATGTTATGGCATCCGCAAGTTACAGTCGGTCAACAAGTCTTTGTCGCTTGTAAAGAAAACTTTACTGAAGGAGGTTCTTGTGAACACGCTTTTAAAATAAAATATGACGTTGATTTTGATATACTTCACATGTTTCGTGTAAGCTAAGAAACTTTACAGTCTGTTCACCATAAGTTGTCCTTTAGCCGCTATATTGGCAGCATTGCATACGCTTTGTAAATCTGTCAAAAAACAGATTGAATGTATTGAAAAACAATAGTACCAATATAGCGGCTAAAGGACTTCTTATCGTGAACGATCTGTAGTAAGTATTCCTAGTCAACTGTCATCAGTGGAAATGGCCATTTGACTACCAATTACTAGAGTTCTAAAATGAAAAAAAAAAGCTAGGAAGAATGCAAAAATTCTGAAGGAGATACGAGTACATATTTGATTCAATATTAATGATTAAGTATAGATTCAATGTTTGCAGAAATGAAAAAAACTGTCGGATAAGCTATAAAAGTTGAGCTTGTAGAGTAGTGGAAAGTGTATCGCGAATTACTCTAGATTTAAAATAAAAAATTGAAAGATAAATGATATATTCCCCTCAGCCTATAAACAGCTCGTACGGCGTTATGGATATCGACGTCATTATCGATAAGTATTAATTCATAGTGACGCAACCGGGACTTACAGACGGACGAACCCTCTCACTATTACAATAGGTACGAATATTTCATTGCAATTCGAGAGAGAACCAGGAACGATTGGTTGTATTTAATTTTTTTGCAAATGGAATTTACTATACTATTGTCATTATGATGCACCGGCATTGGATTGATGCTAACTTAAATATTCTTATAAATCATTAGTTTTTGAGTAAAGATTTAGTAAAATAATCTGTTTTTTCCCTAATTCCATGCAAAATGGCGCTTATAAAAAGCTCCAAGAATTTCATATTATTCATCCTATCTCGGCATTTACTGAATAATATTATTTTTCTTCTTATTAATCATGACATAATGTGTTTGAAGAGTGCAGAACTAAATATATTTTATAATTTTTAAAAGAAATAACTTAATGAAAGGACAGAAGAACTGTACCTAAACGTTGAACTCCGTTGAAGGACCATTTACGCCCAACGCTGTTTTAGGTAAACAAGACCCCCGTAATTACTTAAATTGAAAATCTGATATTACAGGGCTACCCGTCAACAGGGTAACCCGCTTTCACCGCAAGTCCACGTTATCTACGGAAGCTGTTCGCGCGGGTTCGTGGGTGAATTATTCCTGCCCAAGATTTAACGAGATAAGCCGCGAACCCTTCTGGGAGTGCATAATGTCATCCTGCTAATGCAAGGGTCCCTCCCCGTCGCAGATGGCACCCGTGCCGCCAGTTTTTCATACACTCGCAGCCTATAGGGCTGTCGGTGTCTAAACAAACTACAAACGGGACTGCAAAACCTTTTTTGTCGAGTTCGCAATTCGCTGACCATTTCAATTGTTCGTCGACGTTTTAGAATGGGTTTGTGATAGTCGTGGTAGGTTTGTACCGGAAAAAGGTTAGTGGAAGTTGAATTGTTTGCTGGGTGCGATCGAGTATCGATGATTGGTTTTGTGTTAGATTCGATAGCTGTTTGTTTATTCTTTTCTATATACTGCAAACTGCAATATAGTGTAAATATAGTAGAACTTCAATGCTCCAATTAATTGTTAGTGCTAAATGGTTCTTTTTCGATTGAATTTTTTTTATTCGTATTAATAGACTCATTTCAGAGTGAAGCGAAAAGTTCCACAAAGTCGCATGAATATGTTAGACTAGACTATTTTTTAGTCTTTTTCTTCATCTTTTAGGAGAACCTTTTAGAGTTGTAGGATGATCTTCCTCCTTTCTTCGTTCACATCAACAATTTGATCTTAAAATTGGATATTTAAAGTAATCGTAACCAGTCGTTTATATTATGCTAAAATTTACCAATATTTGTTTGACTTATTACTTATTGACCAACATTAATGGCATTTGGAACGGTTTCAAATGCTGATAATATGGCATATTTCTAAAATTTATTTTAAATTGCTGTACGTAGATAGCGTATTCATTGGACAACCAGTTTTAACATCATACATGTTTGATTATACGAGGGTAAGGTGGGAAATCTATCCTGTTAGATTACAATTTCCTCATGCATACTTAATAGGGCTAACATGAATTCAATTACTTTCTCACATCTAATCAAAAATAAAGGGTCGTGTTGTAGAAAACGTAGGTGTATGATATCATTCTTGGAACCATTTTAGGAATCTCAACCTGATCTCCACACCAAATAAATTTCAAATAATTTACTCGTATACATATAAACAGATTTATCTCAGAACAGAACAGTCAAAGAACAGATACATAGACTTACTCCTGTTGGTCTCCACACAAGGCGACTGCGACTACCACATCCTTAATGCTCGTTGTATTGCATAAGCAAGACTTAAAGCTAGTTTCACCGCTGTCAGGTAAGTCCTTGATAATTTAACCACCAGACAATTTAGATGCTGACTTATAATCTTTACTGAAGCAAAAGTTATCTGACATTTAAATTATAAGGATCATATCAGCCAGTGCTGAAACTGGTCCTTCGCGATAATGCTTGTTGCGAAAAGACGAAGTATCTGGCAACCCTACCAAGTATTAACATTCGCTGCATCCCGCGATCACGGATTCGGAAGGGGCGCACAGGCCCTTGCGCTTTCGCCCGCCTGTCGTGTGGACGGCATGGACGCGCGCGCACGTCCCGACGCACGCGCCGCGTACCGTGACAAACTATTGTTTATATCGCGAACACTTATAACCTAGTACAGTGCATCTTCAGTTAAGTGACGAAGAACCGTCTTCATGTTTACGTTGGAGTTAATTCGAGACGCTCATTTGTTTAGATCATCGTGATACAGGGCTTCTGTGACTTGACATGGAACTGGATTTTTAAGCGGTTAGGTTTGTTTAACACTTCTCAGAAGATGGTAGGTAAAAGTTTCGTTGGTTGTTTTGATGAACTTATCGCTGCTAACTTTTGCGGAAAGTTTTTGTCAATTTCATAAAATACAACACACGTTTACCGACTCAACTCTAAGTTATCGTGTCAAATAAAGATCATATTCAATGATAAACATGTAAACATCTGTTACTTTGAAGTCGTATTAAGTGCTGAATTGATTGGGCTTATAATTTTCGCGGATGCACCTTTTGAATGCAGATTTTTTTTTCAGTTCGATTGGAAAGTTTGCTTGTAGATTGTTTTTAAAAACGCTGGACTATAAAGAAAACAATACTTACTTTGTTTTATAACTTGTACACCTAATTACTGACATCTTTACAAAATATGAATTCTTACATCACAGAAAACACAAGTTCTAACAGTGTTGACTTTGAATAAGTCTCTGAGATTAAAGAGCAAAGTTAAAAGGAAATCTGTGGACCGTAGATTAGTAACCCGTAATGTTTCTCCTTTCGGGATAGGATTTATTGCCGTTCCGGGTTCTGGGAGAAAATGACACACTTATGTTTTTCTTCACATCACGTCTTTCATTCCACCTCGTTAGTTCCGAGTCGGTGAATAAAATCATTCTGTCGTTTGAATCTTTAACGGTTTTTTCTGTTGGCCATTAGTTTGCTTGGTTTAGAGCTAAGGGTCAACAAACGCTTAGGATAAGTTAACTATCAATAAAGTAGAGTGTACTAAAAAAAGTCTGTGAAAGTTGTGTTGTTTGTTATGTATGTAAACTTTGTTGTATAAAATTAGAAATAATAAATTTGTGGGTAGTACAATAATTTGTCATTGTCCATTACAGTACGTACGACGCATTGACCAGTTCCTTCGAACAGGGTGCAACCTGAAAAATGGTTTTTAGAATACCTAATAATTTTGTTACTATTTTGTATGAAAATACACACGCCTTTTCTTAAATTTTAAATTTTTATTTAGTACCTTACCTATTTAAAAGTTACTTAATATAATTAAAAATCATAATTTATAAAAATAAAAAAAACTTAAAATAAATTCCTTGTGTTAGTGAAATGAAGCAGTGTATTTTTATACTGGCGGCAGCACGAACACTAGGAATTAAGAAAAAAAGAAGATGCTCTTAATCCAGCATCTGCACAAATACTAGCGAATTATTCGCAGGATAGTGCACTTATCTAATATAATACCAGCCGTTTATGCATTGTGCACTAACCACGTCAACGCTAACAAAAAAGAAAAAATAATTGCAAAATCAAACATCGAATGCCTGCAATGTTCGCGAACGCGTTCGCTCGCGATGTACTTATTGGCGAGCGACAAGCATGCCGGTGGACTGGTTGTCTTGTTTCGCTTACGCCCACGACACTTAGACTGGTCTGGGTTCAATAAAACTCTTACTCAGATGCTGCTCCGCTGATATTATACGTGAATTGATTTGAGATTTGCTAGGGTTGCGATTGCCGTGCGCTTGGCAGGTTGTATTGAATAGTTTTCAAGAGTCAAGACAAGAGGTACTATTGTTTCCGGTTCACTAAATAAATGTTTACATTAAGAAACTACGTTTGAAATAAATCGTCATTTTTAAAATAATTTGATTTAGATTTACATTTAACTTTAGATACTTTTGTTTGTTAATAACTTGATAAAATTATCCAAATTGGTAAGCATGCACATCATTAAACATTGCGATTGAGCAAGGCGATAGGTGAGATAAGTAATAAAAATTCGAAAAAACTCATTTTTTAAAGTCAGTTGTTCACCACATTTCAAATGTTTGCAATGTTACCAATAAGTTTAATAAGAAAACAATAACAAAGCGCTAAGCATTTCCTTACTTTTCAAATTGTGATCAGCTTATGATTAAGCTTCAAAAGCCGCTACCGAAGCAACGAATTTATTAACATTCACGTTTTAGAAAGTTCATTACAGGAGAAACTATAACATAACAACTAGCAACTACCAGATAACTTGACTTCAATATCTTTGAAAATAATAAGAAGGCCGATTGATTCATTAGCACCATAAAACACTCCATTGGGCAATTCAGAAACTCGTTTATAGAACATAATCAAAAAATCGTTGACTGTTAATCCATTCGTTATTTCCATAAATGCATACTGCAGTATGCAAATTCACATCGTTTTGGCGTGGCTAGCGATTCTATAAGTGATCATGGAGCAGTTGAATATTGATCTTTAAATTCTAGTGCTAAGAATCACCTTTTGTAATGACACGATTTTCGTTATTGTGTTGCTAGTAAACTTTACTGGACTTATTGAAGGAGTATTGAGGTGTCAATAGGATTAATGGCTCAGCTATTATGTGCTAACACTATTTATAAGTACATACATATATCAATATACTTTAGGATTATGATCATTTGAGGTAGGTTTGAATCGCACCCTGAACAGACATTCATGTGATAGACATTTGTGTATGTTTTGTGTCGAGATGTTTATTTGTATTTAAGAACTTACATGTATATTTGTAGTACCTTCGTTGTTAACTTGACAATAAGTAGCTTAAGGCATCCTCTGTAGGCGCCACCCTGACTTAAGGCCTCTCAAGTCAGGATACCCATGGATGGGCTGGTCAATAGCAAGGCTGGCACCGGCTCGTCCCAATCGGGTGTGAAGGGGAAACCAAGGGAATTTAGTGGGTAGTGGACGCTTTAGTCTCGAGTCTCACACACGACCGCGGGTCTAGCTAGCCTGCGATTATGGTGCATAAACATGGCATAAACGCATTCTCCTCCGAAAAAAAAGGCATTCCTCACCACCAATCATGCTCACGAAATTAGAGAGTGTCTTTAAACAATAAACTTTATATTTTACGGCAATCTTGAAATTAGCTGGTAGACTGATATAATATTATCATCAGTTATTGTGGTCTGTTTAAATATATAAAAAAAGGAAACAAGTAAAAGTATTTCGCAGATCAACATGTTAAGGCAGCAAAAACCTCCTATCTATTGCTATAGCAACCATTGGTTTAATAATATTCTCATAATATATTCTTATATCTAACCAGACTCTAGCCTAGAAATCGTGCTGTAGTCCTCTAAAATGGCACACCAACTACTCCACCTCTTCAATTATCCAAGCTAGCACGCAGCAATGCTGTTTTGAATTTATTGTACCACGATAAGATAAAATTACAACAATAACAATGTATTAAACTTTATTAATAGACTAGACTTTATTTTTTAATACGATATGTTTCTTGTATTTGGCAAAAATTAACTGAATCTACATTATCTACATCGGTATCATTATTAGTGCTATGTATTGGAAGTTTGAAACCATAATTTTGGTAGCTTTCAAAACGTAAATAACATGTTCATTACCGGAAAATGACAACTTGTAACAAATAGTTCTACGGTTTTATACCCCGTTAACTTTATTTTTAAACATTTTCGGTTTATTGGGTAAACAATTTGTCAACGATTGTACGTTTTATATTAAAATAATGTTCGTTGACTTGACAGTATGATAAAAGGTATAAGATTCAATCTCACAAAGTGACTGTCTGACCCAGTATTGCAGGCCTTGGCGAACAATAACTGAGCATGCTGTTTTAGAGTTTATAATAATGCTTTTAATGTGGTCTCAACTTGATGATTATTACTAGATGATAGATTTAAAGAGACAAGATAGCTAAGGACTCATTGGTGAAAAGTTTATCCTAGGGCCAGCATTATTTAATTGTCTTTGTTCTATGTGTAGAATGTAGATATTATTACGCATATATTTACTCTGGTTTCCCGTTAAAACGTATATTACGCATCTAATTACACAGCTGTTTAATCAGCTTTTGGTTCAATGACATTTGTTTCTTTTTTGTTTACTTAGTATTTTTAATTTTATTATACTAAACTTGAAAGTCCGAGATATCAAAAACCAAATAATGAAACCAAAACAATTAAACAGTGGCTGAATAGATCTTTGAATAGATTGCAAAGAAAAATAACATTTATGTCTCTTTTTAACGGAAACCTATTCACTTAACTTTACAGCATTGACATCTTTTTGTAGGTGGTCCTTAAGTAGATATTCATGTTTTAATATTTCAGACGCACTCCGTTTAAAAGGCGTCGTTTATATGACTGACACACTCTAAACTAAGATGTTACCGTAAAACATTATTTAAAATTGATTCTTTACGTTATTATTCTTGGCAGCTAATGAAAAACAGTGAGCGTTGTTTCCTATCAACAAAATATGTTTGTTGAATATAAATTAAATCTTGGATCTAAATTAAATATGATGTATGCAAAATTTTATTATTTGTTTCCAAATGGCCTCTCTTTTGTATCATATTATTATATTTCAGTCAACTTGGCAGGATCAGTTTCTAATTCAGTCTGATCCCAGTAACCGAGGATACAAATATTAACAAAATTAAAAAGTTCAAGTTTTTCAAAACAAGCAAATAATTGTACAAAGCTTTCAAGCTACTCCACATGCATCGGGAGAAGGGTGCTTTTATAAAAGTTACCGTTTTTTGTCGTCTAAATTTATTACTTTAATGGCTATTAGGGTTTGATTTCAATAACTTCTTAAGCTAAGCATGTTATCTTAGTTATGCGAATCGACTTATGCGGTGAGGAAACATAACTGGCAAGCTTTATTCGTTTTTGTCACCTAATCTGTCTTCATCTCGCCTCGCTCGCAGTCCTGTCTGTTGGTGTCTCAACTACGTACTACATTTATGTATGCATTTGATTGGAATTTCAGATTTGTACAAAAGTTAGGCAGCGAAGTCTGCGAGTGTAAACCAGTCCGCAGGATGCATGTGGGCGCGAGACCGGTGCAGTTCCCCGCAATGCAACACTGGAATAAATTTCAAAATAAACTCCTTTGTACAGCGAAATTGCGATAGGCACGGTTTATAGCAAAACGAACTTTGTTGTTCGGATTGTAATTCTTTAACTGCTCACAATGCATGTTCTGGGTTTGCGAGTGTGAAAACATTTTGGTGTTTCTACTTTTAATCAAATATTTTGTTCTTATTTTTTGACCATTTTCTAAAGTTTTTTGTTGTAAGTTATAACCGCGATTGCTAGATGTTCTATTTTGAAAACCTTCAGAGTTTTTTTTATCGGTGTCAATAAATTATTTTTTATAGAATCTTGCCAGCATTTAATTTAGGCATAATTACCAAAAGTGAAATACGCCTCAAAAATGTTTTTAAAAATGCATTAGCCGTTTCCCCGCATCTGACTCTCTGCAATACATCTTATACCTACATGCAGCATTTGTATTTAACGTGGCTGCAGTAAAATTGCCGCCCCCCGCTGTTCAAACTTTGCGCTAATTGCTGCGTTCACGCCATTCGCTCCACGCTAAACGTCTTTGCCTCTTTGCATCTGCTTCTAACTGGAACAATAAAAACGTAACAAAGGATAAGCACACAACACAACACACGTGCTGGTTTTGTGCTCGTCACGACTTTAAACGTCGAACAACGTTTGTTTTGTCCGTACCTACGAGTTCGTTCTTTGCGAACTTTGTGCATTGTTAGTTTACCGTGATTTTCCGGAACTATCTTACGGAAAATATGGAATCACCTCCGTTTCTTTTATTATAAGCATAGAATCAATTACATCTAATAAAAAATATCGCTTAAAATATATTATTCAGACAACAAGATCGAGAATATTAGTCACAATAACTTACATCCTCTATTGTTAGTAACAAAAAAACGAAAGGTGGTTGTACCTATTAATTTTCTGATCACTGCACAGTCCCGACGATCACCAATATCAACAGTTTTGCGGCTGCTAAGAACCTGTCAAATCAATAATACAATAACAGCTATTATATTTATTGCTTTTGAAAACTAAAAAAGTTTATTCGTTTTTTTTATGTAAGAGGGAGGCAACGAGCAAGCGGGTCACCTGATGGTAAGCAATCACCGCCGCCCATAAATACCCGCAACACCAGAGGAGTTGCGGTACAAGTTTATTACAAGTTTATTAGTTAATAATTGGCGATACCGATTCTATCGACAGTTTTTCGCTGCCAAATACTCAATCGTTTGTTTAAAAGGCTGTAAAGTTAAATGGCAGTTCGACTCTAACCTATTTATTACTGCAGATAAACATTGTGGCTTTGACGACTATCGCAAACGAACTGCAATAAAATCAATTTACATACGCCTCTCGGACCAACAAGCTTTAAACACGTGCGAGTTTGTGCGAATGTCGGACAATATCTCGGGGCACTTTTTATTGTGAATTGCATTGCATTCGACCGTTTGTTTTGGCTCAATATATTGTACAACCCGCTTTTGCCGCATCCCATTTATCGTTTCTCTTCTATGTATTTTTGTAAATTAAAATAATTTAGACATAATAAATTTTTTTGCTTAGCTACAAAATGTGACTTGTTATTATTACTCATTCCTATTTTTATACGTTTGGTATGCATGGGATGGAAAATCAATATCAGGAATGAATAAAATCTTTCACTTAAATATTTTGTAAGTTTCTTAAAATCCTCTTTCTTATGTTTTTCTATATTATCTACTAATTACTAAGTTACGTAGAGTAATTAACATTTTATTTTTTACAAATTATCTTAATTACGATAACTTAACGATTCATCTCCCATGACATTTCAAATATAGTTTATTAGACTAAGTAAGTATTGTTAACTAAACCTTCACAAACAGAAGATTCTTTATTTCCGTAGACTCTACACTTATTTCGTCGCTGACATTTAATGTCTCAACAATGTTCCACTTTACATTTCACGTTGTTGTAATGCCACAAAAAAATTAACGTCAGCTAAACTGCGGTATGTTTGTTTGTTTCGCCCGGCTTCCCTCGGGAAGGCTATTGGGGCCCTCCCCTAAAGATTCTGTACCCCCGTCTGTCGAGCACAACAATAGTTCACACGGAATAATCGATAACTCGCCTAGAGACCGATCGACATCGGGGGGATACGCTATGGCAAAAGCGCACGGTGTGAAAATCATACTCATTAGTTTAAGTATAGTTCAAGGTATTTATAGACTTATGTTAAGTACATTAATTTAAAATTATAAGTATTGGATTTATTCCAGATTACTAGCAGTTTTCACATAACCAACAACAAGCAATTATTTTGCAAGTCATAAGCAAAATTGGGCATATTGACAAAAAACCAAAATTTACACCCGATTCAAATCTGGGATTCAATCAAAATTCCGCAAAATTTTCTCACTGAAGCAGATCTTGCTTCTTGCGATACATTTTTGACAAACATCATTGTTATTGGCCCTTATTATAAGGCTTGTACTGATTTTAAGTGTTTCAATAGTCTGCTCAAAAGTAAATTAAATAATACATATTAAGTAAATTGCAGCAATACAGCGCTCCTTGGACCTTGTGTAATTTATGACTCCTGACCTTTTTATTAAAGAAGCGTCTTACCCCTATTCATAAAATGAAGAGTCTGACTTTTTCCCTTTACGCTCTTAAAATAACTCCTACTCGAGTAATTTATTAAAACTTTATTATTTTTAACAAAAAATGGTTTTCATTTTCCTAAAACAGCTGTTTTATCTTGATGTTATTAATTTTAACGAAGTTAATTAAATCTTATCTTGTCATTGCTGTCTTTTAATTATCGACTGTCAACTTGACTTCGGCATTTGGAAACCTCGTTATCTATCTGTCATAGATAAAAATATGTCAAATGCGGGGGCTTTTCAATTAAACATTCACAACAACTTTGTCTTATTTTTATACGTCGTTTGTAGTACATACATTATGTAATTTTGGACTTCACCAACATTAGTGATCTCAGTAAAAATGTGTTTATTCTGCCATAGAGGTTTTAATTTAATGTTTTTAAATAATTTGACGGAGGTTTTGTGGTTTCGTTTCTTGCCTTGGGTCTAGTTGCTGGTTAGAATACCTACTCCAGAGTTCAACTAGCAAAACATATATCGAACCAATCTTCGTTTTGGTCATTTTAAATCTATACATTTATATGTGATTTTAACATATCTTTACCAATCTTTTAGTACGCTTCGGCAAACGTCCCCAGTTGGCTTTTTAGAAGTCTGAGGCATAAAAAGTCATTATGCGCCAGCGAATTTATAATTTTTTCGCCAAGCTAGTGTAACTCGTTACATTCGAGTTCGCAACCTCTGGCCAAATCGGTCGTCAACTGGTAATTGGTCCGCATTTTTATTGTTCCTTTAAACCAGCCGCTCGACCGCTCGCCAATCAAACTTACGAGTAAACGGAGAGTGAAAAACCGCTCAAGTTGGCAAGATTTCTTCTGTTTGAGATGACAATGAAAAAAGTTTCCGTGGGGGAGGGTGGGCGTGATAAATCTGCCTTAACGTCGTGAGTCCGCACTTCGTGCCGTGTCGGTGTCGTCTAATGAATATATATCGCGGTAGGTGAACATGCTCAAACGTATGAACGTTCACGGTGAATATTCAAATTGGACAGATACGAGATTTCGAACCATCGTGGGACAGTAAAAATTAAATTTTTGAAACAGCAAAAGTTCAAGTTTTACACGACAAGACATAATTGTCCGCATCCAAAGAAATAATTTCATTTTATCATCAATCTTCTATCTATGTAGCCATAAAATAATTAGATTTTTGTTTTAACATGTTTTTGTGTGTGTAAGCAGCACCCTTATCCGAATAATTCCCACATTAGATTTTTAGGTTCATGTTTATCATATAGATTTTTATTTAAATCGGCATGTTTATACATATAAATTTCTGCGACGTTTACCAGAAATCACCAAACACTTGAAGAATTATGTTTTCCAAGTTAACAACGAGAAACAATCTTTTAAAATTTAATATACCTACTCATATAATTATGCATGTTTGAAAATTTAAATCCAATTTTCCATGAAAATCTATATTTGTCTCACGTATGTGCACTCTTATACACATATCAAATCATTTGGAAGTTCAGAGTGGTGTTGGCAAATTGGATTCAACTTTATAAATATTTTAGTGGATCGGAAGTTAAATTTCAATTCAGACTGAATGGGAAGTCGTTTCAAATTCAGATGCGAGAGCCATTAAGAATCACTTGCATAAGTTATTCCAATTTAAGTACGGGTACAACCTTTTTTATACCTATGTAAACAAATATTTAACATTTAAAATGTAAGTTAAAATTTTATTTTATTTTGTTAAAGTCTGCTTTAATCAAATCATCATTTTAACTTAAAAAGTTAAAATGATGATTTGATTGTCTATTAAGTGTTCTTTAATACGAGTTTACAAATAGGTTTCCTTTTGTAAATTTTTCTTATAAATATGCCTACTCATAAATAGAATAATATATATTTTTTTACTATAAATAAATATGTACAAAAATGATATTTCTAATAGAAGAATATTACACATTATATTTTCTGTACTATCAAACAAACTTCGATTAGCTTATTTAAATGCAATTATTATTTCAATACTGAACATAATGAAGTAATAAAGTTCACGTGAAAAGGAGTTTGATTAAAAATAACTGCATTTTTACTGTCAAAACATCATATAAACATTATGATTTTCGCAATTGGAAAAGCATACAAAGGATTTTATTATTGTTATTAACGGGACTGCGCTGATGATAAAGAGAATTCTGCTGTTTAACCGAAGAGCTGCCATAAATTGTAAGCTTAAGCGAATTTGTAAATGTACAATATTATGTAAATATATTAATATCCTTAGACATTGTTCACACAGCGCTATGTATAGCCTCAAACTAAATATACGAGCACATAGCTAGCATAGCAAAACGACAAATATTTTTTAATATTCCTGTGTAGGTATGGAAAAGGTTTTCATCGTTGAAATCAAGTCATCTCCATAATAATCCGAGTTGTGTTTTAAAAATCCCACAAATGTTGCCCGATCCGGGAATAAACCCGATATCACGAATCCCGAGATCACGGCCCGTTACTTAAACCAATAAACCATCAGTGTTTTAATCAACCCAGCATCCGAAGGCTTATATTTTAAGTGCTCATTCCTCAGCTTAGAGAAATCCCAAAACAAAAATTTTACTCGTACTCGATCGATTCGAAGGTTTGACTTCACTCCACTTTTTACTGTTACTTCTATTACAGTACTGTTATGAGCCTTGCAAACATTTTTAAGAAGTTATAAAATCCGCTGACACGCTATGAATTGTGCTTCTGTCATCTGGCGTTGTCCCGGCATTGGACTCACGCCTCCCTCCAAACACGCACCCTGTTTATAGCCGTACATTGTACGGGCTTAATTAATTTGCTTTTATGTGAACAGTTTTCGTTTCGACGAATCATCGCAGCACCCGCATCGATGTTTTTGATTTCGAATTTAAGGTTGTCTTAAAGATTGTCTTAAGACTTAATCTTCGATGTAGGTATTCTGTTTGAATATTTTACTGCGTCTTGTTAGCCATTATGATAATCTGATTTCATAATCTTTGAACCTCTTGGACGTTTAGTTGTTGCGAAGTTTTACTTGTAATATGTAATATAGAAAAGTTGAATATCGGTCAACAATTCTGGCACCAACCATACGGACAGTTTTTCCTGACTCGAGACTGGGATGCATCTAAAAATATATTTTTATTTATCGAGTTAACTAACGTGAAAAAATGTACAGAAAATTAATTATTCTGATTTCTGAATCCGTTGTCAGTTGAGAGTAAGTCAATATCTAGATGAGTTTTGCTCAATCAAAGATGGACGTTCTAGAGTGTAATTAATGCTGACTAAATGCGAACTTGAGAAATTATGATGATTTGAGCGATAAAATATTTTTCTAAGTATTGTCCATGTAGGTAAATATGTTAACTACGAGTATATCCGCGTATTGAGTCGTTGGTAGTAAACTAAGCATTGCATTAACAGTTATTGGAGAGAGTGTTGCAGTTAATTTGTAATTAAGTTTTATTGTACAGCTTTTGTAACTGGGGATGCTAGTAAGTTGATACTCTAAGTGATCTGCGATTTAAAGATTTTGTAAACACTTTCAATTTTAACACATGACAAAACCTTAATGCTTTTGTCTAATGTTATTGAAACTTATCTTTAAATAAAAGAATTAGTGTCAATAATATTAAACTATTGTGATATATACTCGTATTTTTTATGAGAAACATATCCCCCTAACAAATTGTAAATGGTAGTATTTCCAAGACAAGAATAAGACATTCCTTTAAGTCTTATTCCTTGTCCATCAATCGTAAGCAAATTATATTTGCAAATTAATGCCAATTCAACGATCATAATATTTGATATTTATTCTTTTTGTCAAGTTTAAAATAAAAAAATACACAAGAATATTATGTGAATAGATTGGCTTCTTGTTGTTGTACTAACTAGTTTAAAGCTAAAACCAAATCTTCATTATTCAAATTAGTAATACAGTCAACCGCATAGACTAACTTCGCCTCTTCCAACTCAAGATTTACCTTGCACTTGACATATTTATTGCCTGAATTTCTAGAATTAATGGTTGGTGGGACACGAGAGAGCAAGTTAACTGCTAATAGATGAAATATAAATCACGTTTCGCTGGCAGAACAAAATCGATTTAATGTTTATGCAGTATTCATGCGATTTTTGCTTGGCATTCTTCCACTAAGCCAAACAATTAGACTGTAGTGTTTTAGTAGTTAGGTTTATAGGTATGCAAGGTACGATGAAACTGAGAGATTATTTTAATATTCCCCAACTTATATTTTCTTCAGTATTTCCGCAAATGTCCCCTTCATAACGCCTCTTTCATTGTCAAGAATTTTTATTTTCGCATCTTTCATACCTTTACCCAATGTAATTACTAGATTCAGTAACTTTTCAAAATCTTGTATAGGAAACGATGTAAGTAATATAAAAAAAAAATTAAGGTCATAAGTATTTGTTTCCGTCTTAAGTAATATACCTAAGTGATACTTCTGATGTAATGCTCACAAAGTTTCCTTAGGGTTAAGACAATGTTGATATTGATTTCTGCTGAAACGTTTCTCTACGTACACGGCCTCTAACTGTAACGTCCACCATGGCGGAAAGGTCAAGGCTGCCTAAAATGTTTACACCCTAAACGTTTTTTTACGTAACACTACACTCTACGCTCAGAAAAAGGTTTCTGACCACTATTTTTCCCAATGCGTCTCTTCCCCTTTTTCGGGAATATTTCGTCCGAAAATTTCGGTGTATTTTTGTTCTTTTTATACAAGACGGGTTGGTTTCAAGGAGTTTTTTTCATAGAAAATGCCGTTACAAAATTAAATTATCAACGTTCGTGTATATTTAGAAAACTCTGGCAAAGCTAGAACTATGACGCCATAGAAGTTTTTTTTTTACTTTGCATAAACATTGTTTCTTTTTAGTAGTTATTACCTAAAGGTATTAACTACTAAGAAGAAACAATACTCTGTTTAAAAATCTATTATTCGCAATAAGTATGTTCTCAAAACATTACCTATCATAGAATCTAGATATAACTGCAACGCAGAATAAATTCCAATAAACTAACTTTGAACGCGCTTTAAAAATTAAATAAACGTTCAAAATACTGTTCACAGCACTGTTGTTAATCGTAAGTTTTTTTTTACATTGAATGCACAATAGCAGCTTAAATACCAAGCACAAAGGGAAGCGGGAGTAGATGCTGCTTT
Source organism: Mecyna flavalis (assembly GCA_949319885.1). NCBI lineage: Eukaryota > Metazoa > Arthropoda > Insecta > Lepidoptera > Crambidae > Mecyna > Mecyna flavalis. The sequence goes on along the minus strand of OX439427.1, from coordinate 9,008,036 downwards.
AAAATTAAATCCTGTAAGCGGCGATGCATCTCACAAATCTAGATTTATCCCTCACGGATGACTTCTGACATCTCACGAGTCGCCTCCCGATCCTTTTACGCGATTTGTCCATTGTCAATATGTTAGTGAGAGTATTATGCCTATGGAAGTGGGTTTACGTGGAGCTCATGAATTATTTACTCACTCGTTTATGCCTTCACATATCGCAATTTCTGTTCCGAGATGTTTATTCCGAGCTCCTGTGTGTTCTGTGTCACTGAATTGTTTTATTATACTGAGATCATGAGCTGTTCTTTGTTGAGTAAGGATGGTGTAAAGCTGAGGTAAACAATTTGATTCTTCACTTGATACTTGCTTGATACCTACATTTTGAGGCTTGACGTATTCGATCTTGTTTATTATCTTTATGACTTGAGATTGGTGAAATCGAATTTACGTCGTTTTGATTTGTGTATATTATGTTTTTGGTATATTGTTAGGTGGATTTCAGTCATCTGTTTTTTGCTTTTCCTCATTTAACAAAGACGTTTTATTGTCCGCTTTTTTCAAGTTTTGTTTACTAATTTCTCCAAAATACCACATAGGGAGATCTGACCCATAAAATGAAACGGTAATTGAAGTTGTATTAGTAAAGTTATATTGTAGTTAGGTATTTATCGCAAAGTCCTGTGGCGCTATGACCTTATTACACTGCATTCACGTTAGTGTAGAACATTCAGTATAAGTTCACTTTAAGCTCGGAACATTGTAGCTGGCTCGTTGCCAAATTAATGCACATTTACAGAACTTCTAAGCCGATGGAGGATTCAACAAGTGTTAGATTTAGAAGTATCAGTATGTTATACAATTTTAAATGTTTCTTCCCTGTTAATGTTGACTTTAGCATTGGTGACTTATTATTCTGTTTGAAATTGGACAAGATGCTAAGGTTAAATTAAGTTTTGTTATCGATCTATCATATCTGGAGTTGAGTTGGCTTTGCTTCTATCTATAAAAATAAGGAAAATTAAGAAAAATAACATGTTTTACTAAATAAAAGTATACGCAATACAAATAAATTAGCTAGTAACACAAAAAAACTTAACAAACTTGGTGTCGCTTATTTTGTGAAAGTCACTTCAATAGACAATTATACCAGGTGTTTATTGATAGCATGATAGTAAACGTTACAATCGAGGCATCTATTTTTACGACGCCATATCCATATGACAAACAAGAATAGGCATTAACACATTACGAGTCGTCGTAAAGACTGTGTAACTATCAATGAAGAGTGTAATTTGGTGACAATGGCTTGTAGGGGACAGAAATGTGTACAATCGGACGTGCCGTTTAAAAAAATAACACGAAGTCAAGTTGATAAGAATTTTTAGACATTCATTTTGATTGCATGGAAAAATTAATCCTTTTTCACTTTGACAGACCAACTCTTCTTAGTATTTGCTTTGAGGGCAGATCCGATCATCCGACATTTGTATTTTTATCTTTAGTTAGAAGTTGTTATGGAACGAAAGGGTTTACCACCTAAGAAACTTCTGTTCTCATATAAATGTGGTCACAATACAAACATTATGGAGAACAAAGATAAACATGGGTTCATTTAAAATCTGTTAATTAACTTCGGGTCGAATTTTGTTCATCCATTTCCCTATTAAGTATATTAATCAGAGTGCCTTTGAATTAAATCTGGGCACTATAGCCCATTGATTGGCCCGCGTCAGTATAAAAGCCGCACGCTTCATTACCCGGTATCCAATACATATTAAAACTTAGTTTCTCAAACATTTGTATGTAAAAATCAAAAAATCTGTTAATCAGTGAAACACAGTTTAATAGACGACTTCGATATATTTACTATACAATTACGTAAAACTTTTGAGGAGGATCCCATTACCTTAAGGTATGGGGCTAATTCGGGAGCTAGAAAGTGACATATTATACTACATTTCTCCAGGATATAGGCTAGTATGACATAAATGTAGCTAAATCTGATCCATTTTATAGCAAAGCATGACTCACAAATTAGCATGTTTGAGAACCGGTCCCATATTATTACTCGATGATTCTGAACGTTTATGCATTCACTCCAAAATACAATTCAATCACAATGGCCTATTTAGAGGATAATTTACTTGTAACTGCAGTGTACTGACCTCATGCATTGCAAATTATTAGATAACTCCCCTAGAGACGTATGTGAATGGAAGAACATCGATCATGGAGATATTTTGCATTACAATAGAAGTTTTAACCCTGGCTAAAGGATTGGTGATTGATATAATTCTCTGTATTCTGGGTCAATAAAAACCCTGCCTGAAAGCTAGATAAAGTAAATGATCTAACATTCCTATTGATGAAGCCAAATCCTTTTTACTATTCTATTCCTTTTTCTTTTAGACTTGTGCTCTGCTTTTAGGTTGGTACTTTTTTTAAACTAATTTTTTTATTATGTATTGCGTTACGTACTGTGTGTGGGACTCCCACGTTATAGAAAAGCCAGAGCTCCTCTCTAAACTGCAGGGTGCTTTTCCTTGCCTGATGGTTGTGTTGTTGGTGTCGTGAGAAAGGGATAAGCCTTTGCATCCAAACATGTTTGCAATTAATAAGCTATTGCAACTTTAACAAAGATGTAAACGTGGAAGCACCTTGTCCATTTTAAGTCTCTTTATAAATACTGAATCGTATTGATGGATGTATTTTTAGGATTTCTCACTAACGAAAATAATATTTAGTCTGTTAAATTAGGTACTGAATAAAGTAACACAGCTGTGCTAAGCACATTTGCCGTCTACCCTTGAAGTAGGCTAGCAGAGAATATCCATAAAAGGTACTTTAGTACCGTCCTAAAATCGTAACTTGCCTAAATGTTAGCACAAAGGCCCGTTCAAAGCGATTTTATCAGAACCAACTGTGCTAATGGTACGTCTTAACCTCGTGGCGCCCACGAGCCTTTTGAAAGGACAAAATAAACATGGCGACTCCGGCCCAGACATTTTTTCCACAATCTATTAATAACCGCCCACGCGCCTTTCAGAAGGACATATTAAAAAAGTCTGTGTAAATTTTTGAAATTACGCGGGCTGTCGAAACAATTTTATTAAATTTGTAAACGAAACACTATGGAACAATTTCCGGTATGCTACCATTGGCTGTAACAGTTGATAGACGTCATTTCTAAGGAAATGGACAGCGCTATGGCTGGCTCACGAGGACGTGTAAGTAAATCGTACTTTTTATGATAAATCCGTGACTATTAGGTTAGTTTTTGTGCAAAAAGTTGATAATTATTAAGTAACACATATATGAAATCAATTACATAGCATTTTCAGAGCTTTAATTCGGCGAAATATTGTGTTGAAATATTATGACCTTTGTAAAGCCCATTGGGCCGAAGTTAGTATGAAAAAAAAAATTACCTTATGATTTAATTTGTTTTTATGTTTGGTTGGTTCGTGAAATTTTAATAAAAATTAAAAGAATGAAAGAATTTAATGAGGAGAAGTTAATATAAAGAAGAAAATGTATATTATGAACTAACCTTACGCCCGCCGCGGTTCCAACCGCGTGTAATTTCTTTTTTCAAATATCCCCCCTTTCCCCCAAATTTCCGGGATCAAAGTACCCTATATCACCCGGGAATAATGTAGCTTTCCAACAGTGAAAGAATTATTCAAATCGGTTCAGTAGTTACGGAGCCTATTCAATACAAACAAACAACAATTAAATCTTTCCTCTTTAAATTTATGACTGATTTTAAAAAGAACTGTAATAGATGTAAGGAAATTAATTTTATTTCATTAAAAAGAACTGAAATAAACATAATAATATTAATGTTACTAATTTTGTATTATTTTACATCATTTAATCATTTATTTTGGTATAGTAACTGTGGCCCAGAGACCTTTGTAAAGGACAAAAGATAAACGAGCAATTGAAATTAAAAACATTTGCTAATATAATCATAACTATACCCTGAAAGTTTCATTTCAAACCGATAACTATAACACATACAATTTTCAACTCAAAACCCTGGGCGGATAGGACTATAACAATTATGTCCTTTATGAAGGACAGTCGGGCCGTAGTCAAGGAAGAGCCAAAAAATCTCTGGGCGCCACGAGGTTAAGTAAAGGTTAATTCTTAAACAAAGACTTCAAGTAAAGCTTAGTTCAAAAATAAGGTTAATGAACTTTGACCTTCGCTGGAGCAAGGCTAATTATAGACTTTTTCACCATTGTCCTTCGTTCTCCGAAGACAATTATAACTGATCGTGCTCCCCTCGATCCCGCTATTAACTTAATAGATGACTGTGAAGGTACTATTAAGGCGTTAATCACAAATGATGGTGACATATTCGTAGCTACGACTTCTGAGAAGAGAGACGATCATCTCACAGTTTACATTCGTATTATTATGTGAGTAGTAAATTGTCTATGAGGAAAAAAAATCAGTTACAGCAAATTTATTATTTTACATCTATAATTGATTTATTTGACGAGCCATTTGGTGTAATGGCCGAGAAGTCGGCTAATAGGTACACCAAAGGTCGCGGGTTCGATCCCCGCACGGTACAAACATTTGTGTGCATGAACATGTCTGTTTGTATCGGTCTGGGTGTTTCTATGTATAATATCGACGGTGGAAAGGCAAAACTTACCAAACGCCATTAACCTTACTTTACAGTAGAGCTGTTTAAAGTTTTGAAATTTGGAAAAAAAATCATAGAAAATCCCGTATTAATCAGAAAAAGATTTGAGTCACTACATTGAAAAGGTATTTAATTTATCTATACAACTGTTTAAATATTATAGCGATAACTCTTTTGATTTAGAATTTAGTGTCGTTTGGTAAAAAACTACCTAAAATCATGTGCAGGTAAAAATTACTAAACGACAACTAAAATAAATATGACGTAGGGTAAAACCTACTAAATATAAAATGTTTTATAACTGGATACGGGAACAAAGCACTAAAGAAAAAAAAATCAGTTTTCCGGTTCGGGCAAAAATTACCAAGCTCATCTGTCAAGTTAGCAATGGACCATGATTTTTTACCATATCCGTAATATGACATAACGTTGACCCATATTTCCTCAAAACTTTGTGAATTAAAAGTTGTAATAAGTAGTATTCCCTTGATTATTTTCAATTTTATTATATTAATCCTACTTCACCTTAATAATGCTTTGATCCTTTTGTGTTTCATAATAATATAAATAAAAGAATAATGTTCTTAGTTATTGTATATTTGGTTTCATTTAGCACACCATACAGTCATAATATTATAGATACGTACTGTTAAGGATTGTGAAATCAGTCTTGTAGGTAAGTCTTAAAAGTTTTTCTCAATAGGTAATTAGGTCACAATCGTAATCGTAACATAACAAATTCAACTTAACAACATTATGAATAAACCTAGCCTCGATAATGAAACCTTAGACAGTCTTTGTAATTAGGTAATATCTGTGTAATTAGATAATAGCCTCCAACGCAAAAGTGGGAGTACAAAATTGCAGTGAATCGATATTAGGATCCCAGGGGGACTTCAACGCTAAACTGAGAGTTCCAAATTGCAGCGAATCGGTAGAAGAATCCCATGGATTTTGAGCCAGGAATCATAAGAGGCAGATGCTCGTCAACTTTCTCGAACGGGAGGGGCTCTTCTTGATGAACTGTTCCTTCAAAAAGCAGCCCTAAAGGAAGTGGACGTGGCAGAGCCCCGACACTACGACGTAAAACGAGATCGGCTTCAACTTGGCGGACAGGCGGCACATATGCAGATATGTCTTCTTGATCAACAGGTTTAATACCGGCAGCGATCACAGACTTGTCCGAGGCACTCCGAATATCGACTTTAACCCTTTCAACGCCAATGTCTGATATATCAGACAAACCATTTTCGTGCCCACCACGCCAATGTCTGATATATCAGACAAAAAAACAGGATCAAGAAACGTTGAATTTTTACTTGCCTGAATGAGTTGAGTATAACTTAATAATTTTTTAGAATTTTTTTTTTTAATGGTCGTGGCGTGTGGGGCACCTTTTTCGGAAAAAAGCGTGGCGGGGAAAGGGTTAAAGCCGGACGCGTCCGTTTGATTGAAGTCCAGACTCTGGCGAACCCTGCTCCAAACCATGATAGGATTTGAAACGTTCCAGACGAACCTGGAAAACCAATTTGCTGCCTTGAAAACCACAATTGATGTTGACCGAAACCATGAAAATGTGGTTCGAGTCCTCAGGCGCAAAGGCAGGAACTCGAAAATTTCCGGAGGGACTCTAGAGCTAATGAGGCAACAACGTGAAGACCCACCCGCTTCTTCGTTCGGAAGAAGAGCTCTTAACCGGGAGATAAATAAACGTGTGCGTCACGATCTCCGGTGCTTTCGATCTAAAGTGCTATAGAGCAAAATCAGCGGTCTAAGCTGTTCGTACAATCTCTCGGAAGAAACCACCTGACGAACAGCGAGTGGAGAAGTTGTTGCCTCAAAGCCGGCAGTTCTTTCGGAGGTACAGGACTTCTATCGCCGGTTATACGCTTCGCATGCATCTCGACCTGATACCGAAAATGAGGAGTCTAGGGCCACGTTAACTCGCTATTACACTGAAGACATGCCAGAAGTCAGCGTTGGCGAAATCGAAATTGCTCATGGGCAGCTTAAAAATGGAAAAGAGGACGGCGTTTCTACAGAGCTGCTAAAGGCTGGAGGTAAACTAGTACTGAGGAAGCTCCAAAAGTGTGGTAGTCCTGGTCTTCAAAAAAAGTGACAAAAGCCTGTTGAAGAACTATCGACTATTATACCCTTCTAAGCCACGTCTATAAGTTATTCTCAAGAGTGATCACGAACCGTCTTTCGCGAAGACTCGACGAGTTTCGGAGCGGATACGGCACCATAGACCACATCCACACTGTGCGGCAGATTATACAGAAGACCGAAGTGTATAATCAGCCCCTGTGTCTAGCATTCGTGAACTATGAGAAGGCCTTCGACTCGGTTGAAATCTGGTCCGTTCTGGAGTCCCTGCAGCGTTGTCAAGTAGACTGGCGATATATCCGAGTGATGAGATGTCTGTACAAAGCAGCCACCATGTCCGTCCAAGTACATAATCAGCAGAAAAATTCTAGACCATTGCATCGAGGAGTGAGACAAGGGGACGTCATCTCCCCGAAATTGTTCACAAATGCAATGGAGGATAGGAAGTGGCATCAACATAAATGGCAAATATATGTGTGTCTCACTTACGATTTGCAGATGACCAACAACAGATGCTGAATGACCTGGCTGATTCTTCTTTACGCATTGGCATACGGACGAACTTGGACAAAACCAAGGTCATGTTCAATGAACAAGTTCTACCAGAACCGATTGCTATTCACGGCGCCGTCCTTGCAGTTGTTCAAAAATATGTGTGGGTACCTTGGGCAGTCGTTGCAGTTGTGTCAAAACAACTTTGAGGACGAGATGAATAGAAGAATACAGTTGGCTTGAGCAGCGTTTGGAAAACAACGTCGAGTCTTCTCATCGTCGATTCCACAATGCATATAGGTAGGTTTTTAGTGCGTCCTACCCGTCATGACATACGAAGCTGAAACGTGGACACTTACGGCACGGCTAGTTAACAAGTTTAAAGTCGCTCAGCGGAAAGAGCTATGCTCGGCGTTTCTCTGCGGGACTGCATCCGAATGAGTTGATTCGGCAGAGAACCAAAGTCACCGACATAGCTCGCCGGATTAGCCAGCTGAAGTGGCAGTGGGCTGGCCATATCAGCCGTAGAACCGATAACCGTTAGGGTAAACGGGTTCAAGAGTGGAGACCGCGTCTCGGTAAACGTAGTGTCAGACGCCCTCAGGCCAAGTGGAGCGATGATCTGCGCAAGATGGCTGGCAGGAGCTGGATGTGAGTGGCCGAGGATAGATCAGCGTGGCAAGCATTTAGAGCGGCCTATGTCTAGCAGTGGACTATCACAGGCTGATGATGATGATGAGGTGATAGCCATATTGAACAGTCATTTTTAAACATAACTAATTTTTCTATCAAAAGATTAAATTAAAATCTTATATAAATGAAACGCGTTTTACATAAACAGTGGTCAACAACAGTGGTAATAGTCACCAACAATGGTTGCACTGAAGTCCCTGACCCAGGACTAGCAATTCCAGCGGCGGTCAACGCTTGACCGATAATGTTATCAATACGCTTTCTTCTATCCATTGTTATCTAAAACAAAAAGCAATGTTAACAGACAAACAGAACCAAATTTCTTAACAAAATACGTGATCTAAATATCAGCAACACAAAATTAGTACTTACCTCGCCATTCCCTGAATGCGCGTGCGTCCTAACCGACGACTTGTCGGGCACTCGACGCTTTGTTTTTTACCAAGCAACGACGCCGGAGCAATTCTTGGTTCGGACAACCGACAAAACTAAGACATCGTGAGTTATCTAAACGCCAATCAGCACTTGATTATTTTCGTGTAAACTTATCCAAATGCCAATAAATTTCATGATTTGGGCAGGTAAAATTTTACCATACGCCACTCGAGCGTATTTTTATGGTAGGGTAAAAATGTCCAAATCACAAACGTTCAGAAAACTCGTCGGGGAATAACATACTAAATCAAACTGTTTATAGAAATTTTGGCTGGCAAAGATAACCAAATAACTTCGAGCAAGTTTTTAGAGGAAAGCAAAAACTACTTAATACTGATTGTGTGAAAAAGACGGTAAGGTAAAATTTACTTAGTCCGCGGTGTAATCTGAAAGTGCTTCCTAAGTACAAAATTTTCATAAACTGCCCAAAATGATGTCGCTAGGTTTTGGAAAAACACACGAATGGAGGGAATTTTGAATTTACCAAGCGCCAAAAAGTTGATCCTAGAAGGATGAAAGTGAGACCAATCGACGCAGAAAAAATAGACGAATCCAACGGTATATATAACTCTATATGGGCCATTTTGGCGTTTGGTAAGTTTTGCCTTTCCACCGTCGATATGTATGTATTTACAAAAAAAAATTATATATGTAATGTTTATCCGTTGTCTAGCACCCATAGTACAAGCTATGCTTAGTTTGGGGCTAGATGGCGCTGTGTGAATAATGTCCAGGGATATGTCCAGGGATATTTGTCCAGGGATATTTTTCTATTAACTATAACCCAAGCTTTACTACGTTACCAACAATCGTCTGCATTGGATCAAAGACATAGGTATTAATGTTTTGTTATGTTTATGCGACCACACCCCATTAATGTTGAATCATTATTAAAATACCTGGTTTCCAACTTGAGGCTGATGAGGCTATCGAAATCAAATTTATCCCAAAATCTTAAGTAATGTGTGGCTCTAGCTTTGCGTTGTTAGTCTTTGTCATGATAACTTCCTTAGAGCTAAGACTAAAGATTGTGTAACTGTAGATATACTCGTAGCCATAAGTAATTGAGTATGCTCAAGAGCCAGTCACCCGTCGCGCAGCAATCCGTTTGTCCGGTCGACCTTTGCAATTCCTGCAAAGCTTGTTCCGTCAATTCTTTTATTGCGGGAGTTTGTTTCTGCATAGGTAGTAAAGTATCGTATATGGAAAATCTGCACAGAACGGATTTGAATTGTTCTTGCACAAATTTTAATCTACGTCCAATATAATTAACATTTTGTATAAAACAAAATTAAATAATAAAATTAAAGAAATGTTCGTAGTTGATCATAAGATTACCAATTCTATACAAAGATAATGAAAGAAATTTGATTTTGACTTCTATGAAATATGTATATCGAATCACTATTGATTGTCAAAATCCTTCTTTGCATGTAGTAAAGTTGGCAAAATATAGCGTGCAACTTTAATTTCACTAGGAGATTTAATATCACAGTTCGTAGACTGACAATAGACCTTTGACATATAGTGATAGATCTGTGGTCAAGATGTAGCAACGTGACCCGTGACCCGTGGCTACATCTATACCTATAATAACTCAAATATAACCTACCAAAATCTGTCAAAAAGTCTTACTAGAAATAGAACTGTACGCGGTGGACATTAAGCTGAAAATTGGTAGCAGGACAGATTGGGGTAGGTTGATCTGTGGCTTGCTGTACGGGAGGTACCACGTTATCCCCTGCTTAAGCATAGACATTCCTACCTCTACAATGCAATAAACATTGATCATGTTAATACCTCAAACGTTAACCACAGACACGCACATAACGTTGCGAATATTGATGATGCCGAACACTTCGGTTTGCGACGTCTCTCCACTTGGACTACTTATAACCATAGGCATATTTATTCTTACTATAACTTACTGTAATTCTAACACTACGTTAGGTAGCTAATCGAAATGTCACTCATCCTCATCCTGATTTATTATAATTGTGGACAGTATGATATAGAGACTTGGCTACAGAACGTGGTAAAGTAGGCCCTAAACATGTTTCATTGGCTTGGACTCATTTTCTAAGTGATTACTCCTTTACGGATTAAAATTAATTGTTACTTGACGTCCCTTACTCCTTCCGTGCCAAAATTTATATTCAGGTTAAGTTGTTTGTTTACGAGAGTCAGCTTGTATTTAAATACCTACTTGGTATTATATTCTTCTTATCTCCGAGCGTTTTGTCCCGGACTTGTCATGGTTGAACCATGAAGAGTATTTGGCTAGTTCTAAAATATAAGAATAATAAATGTCATCTTAATTTTTCCATGCCATAATATAAACGCGTTTATAAAAAGTATCTAAGTTTGTTAGTCTCTTGTCTTCTAAGTGTGAGGCTAAATGAGCGTTTGTGAAAAATGTCCAAAGATATTCGACAAGGATATTGAACAACGTAGTCCATGTAGTAAATTGAGTGGAGATACGAGTATAGATAGGTAGTTGAGATTGTGTTGACAAGTCACCCGCCGCGCTGGCAAGCCACAACCCAAGCATTTCCAAAGCGCTTGAGGATCGGTATTCGCAGGATTCAGTTTGACCGGCACACTATGATAAGGGCCAGTTGTAATAGGACGTTTATAAAAATTTACTTATCTTACTTACTTACTGAGCTGGCTCAGCGACCCATGTTTGTAAAAAAACTCTTAATTAGATCATCTTGCTTACTTATCTGATTATTATCTTACATAGGACAATTTAGAGTGTAAGTAAGTTGCAAATTACTGTTTTCTATTTATGTTTCCGTTTAGATGACATATCCGAGCACCATAATGGTGGTAACTTAAAATACATCGAATCTGTTACCAATGCTTTATCTTCTCTAAGACAATCAAGAAAATAAAATGGTAGTTACGAAATGAAACTTCATTCAATATTTATAGAAATAAAACCAATGAAAGTTCAGTTGTTTAAATTCTTACAACGTATAAGTTAACAATAAGCTTTGAGCAAATATTGGCAAAGTGGTTAACCACGCTGAAATGTTTATTTGTCTGCCTAAAGTTTAGTGAGAACAAAGCCTTACTTTCCTGCGAAGGAGGTATTGACTCATTCCAAAACCACAAATCCGGATATTCTTGGTCATTTTGGGAATTCCAAAAATATTTCAAACGTTTGATTATGTGTTTTATACTTTTAAATGATATTATGAATAGAATTTATTGTTGATTTAATTTTGCATAAAAATTTTAGATTTACGAAGACACGAAATCACAATATTGCGATATAACTTTTAAGTTGTGTCGTACCATTTACACCGCAAAGTATAAAACAACGTTAGCAGCGATAAATTCCTTTGGTTACAAGCAACTCTCCATAACCTCATGTTTTAGTAATCCATCCGAAGATATCCATTCGATATTTGAAGTAGCATCAAATTCTGAAGAATGCGTACAGAAAAAAACCTGTTATAAATAATTATTATTATTGCCTTTTTATAGACTTTGGTTGCACTTTGAAGCAATGCAGCAATGGTCGCAGGAGTTATTAAAATTTACGGTGTAGAATACCTATAAATCTGACAATAAAAATGACGAGCCGTTTGGTGTAATGGTCGAGAAGTCGGCTATTACACGAAGGGTCGCGGGTTCGATTCCCGCACGGTACAAACATTTGTGTGCATGAACATGTTTGTTTGTATCGGTCTGGGTGTTTATATGTATAATATGTATGTATTTACAAAAAAAAAAAAAGTATCTAAGTAATGTTTATCCGTTGTCTAGCACCCATAGTACAAGCTATGCTTAGTTTGGGGCTAGATGGCGCTGTGTGAATAATGTCCTGGGATATTTATTTATTTATTTATTTATAATGTGTTAGTAAATGAACTAAAAGTGATGCACTGCAAATGTTTTGTGTTAAAAGACAATCGATCTGTGATACAATGTGTGACTTAAGTGACGTGAAATAGTATTTGCAATGGGTAATACAAACTCCGGCCATGGCCACCCTCGGCAGAACAGCAAGAGCAGGAAATCCAGGAGTCTTCCCACGTCGCCAGAAGTCAGGAGGTATTTAAATAGATTTTATTCTTTGATACCTACGTTGATCGAAACGCCTAGATGTCGATGGTCTAGTAGTTTAAGTACCGGGCCAAGATCTCGGGGTCCTGGGTCCAATTCCCGGGTCGAGCTAAGTTTGTGTCGGTTTTTTCGGACACAGCTTGGGTTTGTGATCGCCAATCCGCATTTGGCAAGCGAGGTGATTAAGTCAATGCCCATCATTGTAGCGATAACTTGATTTCAAGGATGGAGACCTTTGCCCTGCAGTGGGACTTAATAGGCTAATACTTTACTTTACGTTGATAAACAGAGTTGAGGTTATTATAGTAGCTTTGCTAAGTATTATGCTGGCAATAATAATGCGCCAGAAACAAAGAGAAGAAGACGAAGTATGTCGCTGTTTCCCAGTGAAGAGGATGATGATGTCGTCAAATCGATGACCATTTTGTGTCCTTTGTTAAATACCTATGTAATTAAGGTTGGTCCACATATTACATCTTTTCCATAAAAGTAATCTGCCCGCTTTTATTATTTTTGTTGACAGTTTACCACGTTTGAAACAATTTTAGTTTTAAAATTCGTGCAAATGACGCAAACAAATGTAATCATAAGATTTTCTCTGCGCATGGAGTGTAATTTTTCTTCAGCTTTTATAATATCATTATCATTTTACTGTATGTCAGAACATAAAGAACAGTTTCACGGTAACCATTTGGCCAAAATCTCCCTTGACGTCGCAGACGCGTATTACCACGGTAAATTATACGTCGACGTAAAAAATGCTTATTAGCTTACCTTCTGTGAAAATACAAAGGAAGCAGAAATTTTTGTGCATTTTGCTCAAATCAAACTGCTAAGGGACGCCTTTATATCTAATGACAAGGGTGTCTTAGATATCTACGTCATTATCATGTTATCTATACTTAATCATACAAAAAATCTCGTACTGGGATAACTAGCGCTCTTACTCGTAATATTTTTTTCTCCTTAAATGCAACGCTTGAAACTGGGATAACTTTATATGAAACCTTAAAGTACTTTAGCATTCACAATGACTTTACATTTAGTTCTTTTGTTCCATATGAGCGGTGGTAGTTTCATGGTTCCTCTTTGTAAAAAACTCAACATATTATGTACGTTTGCTTTAAATTTTATTTGATAGGTATGCGATGATATGATTTTTGATTAAATAAGGGCGCTGCTTTGTGATAGATAATAGCCCTAATCGCTTTCTGTAAACACTAAAGCAATACATGACGCCTAAACAGTAACTCACAGACGGCCAACGAAGGCTTTCACTTGTAACGAGAACCATTTCCACGAAGAGAAACTTTGAGAAGCACCCAATTTGTGCTAAATTAAGGCTATGTGTAGGCTCTTTGTGTGGGGTAAAGGAAGAAAGTTATCCGGATGATGAAGTGGTTTTGTGTCTTAAAATTCTGAATCAAATACATAAGTCAAGTTTGTTAGATGTTCCAAATACGGTCTGAAATTTTCGGAAGTTGAATAGAATGATGGTTTCAATCGAATTTATTTTATTCATAACGTTTTAGAATTTGGAAAGAGTGAAACATAAATCAGCTGTTCCACATTTTGTGCTGACCCATGCTTTAACTTATTGTTGTGATCTTTCTATTTCTATGACGGTAGAAAATAAAATTATCAAAATAAATATCCAAAATATATTAGACACCACCAAATTAGATAACTTTTTTGTAGTTGTTTTTGTTATCAGGACAAGGTTTCCACATTAAGTTTAGACCACTCGTGCACCCGTGAGAAACCGTGTCTTGTTGCTACTGTTGCTAGTTATATGAGCAACGGCTTACCATCAGGTGGAGTGAGGTCATCCTGACTGCTTCTCTATAAATAAAAACTATCATCAGAAAATAATTGGTAGTTTTAATTAAAAAAACATGCATTTTCTTAACTATTCATTGCTTTTTGGACAGTCCTGAATCGACGCATCTGAATATTTTTTACACATAGTTTCTAGTCATTTATTTTAAAAGCGTTTTTTAATTTCTTTAGCTCTAAAACTACATTTATTTTGGAGGGTGGGTCTGGGTATTTAATGACCTTAAAGACAACCGATCTCCTATCCTCCTCTCTCGAAACTCTAAAAAAGTGAATCTTATCGACCAGCATTTATTATGAAAATATTAAGGTAGCCAAACGTTTAGAACAAGCCGTCTTTTATGTTGAACGTGCCATCAATACTGTAAGAGAATATGCGCTATTAATCTTTGATCTTGCGTTTACTGACACTGCTGCGTAAACAATGAAGTGGGCTGCATAGGATCTCGGCTTAACCTTTTATGGGTGAGATTTTAATCTTCAAGATAAATGTACTTGTTCGCAGTAGATAGGTATTGGACGCACACGGTTTATGTAAAACTGATGGTAGCGTCGATTATTCTAATGAGCTGAAAACTCGCCCAGCCTGTTGCCTTAATCTGTGTAATCGTTTGTGTCATGCTATTAAACATTTTAAGAACATTTAATGCTTCATTGTTTATCTAACAATTGGGTTTAACTTGGGTTTAACGTGTAGTGCTAAAACTATTAAAAGTTTACAGTGCTTATTTTTACCTACGATGAATATGTATTTCGTATCTCTTTTTGTACTAAACTAAGGCTGTGTAGGCTCTTTGCGTGGACTGTGTGTGTTTGGCTAGTTTCAAACGTCCATTCACACAGAAAACAACAGGACCTATAGTTGATTTTGTTTCAAGATCGCTATTGTAAATGTCGGTCAGTACCTAACCGATGTTTTGTCGGGCAAATCTAACAAGTTGAAACGAGGCTAGCAGAGCATTTTCCAGCCTAAAATGGAAACCGAATTCAGTGACACCTCTGATACGGCAGCTTGACAGGGTCTATTTCCGAAACGTCTGCGCTGTACGGAAATTCACGTCAGTCATCACGCCATGTCGTGGTGTATGTAACTACACCAAGTTTGGAAGGAATCAGCAATTTTTCCGTGGTACAATATGTTAGCTGTAGAAGCTCTCTTCGGTTAAAAAAAATAATAGGTTTAGATTCGTAATCTCGAATGATAAAAAATTTAAGAGGAACTGGTACTTAATTTTTTGGAAAGACTGAAAAAGAGATAATTTGAGAAATACTTTCAAAATCACATGTAAGTTTTATTTATTTCAGGAAAAGTTTATTACATTACAGGCAGCTTCGGCAGATTCTACAATCTTTTTTTTTTTGGGTATTTTTCATATAAAGTCAACTAATCTAGTGAATGCTGACATCTAGATGCAGGTCAAGCTTCTTTACATAGTAGATAAAATACTACTGCCATAAAAAGTCACTCTCTCTAAAGCACTATTTCCACGAGTAGTACTCAACACACACGTGCGGGCATTAAAACCTTCCCTACGATGAAACATGTCATACGTGAACAAATTCACGTGATACAGCTTTTTGAGTTTATTGAAACGTTGCGAAAACCGAGCACAACTGGAGCAACCCGTTCTATCGGAAACAAAGCGGAATATACACGTGAATAAGTAAATGGAGGTGAATTTAGAACACGCAGTTGCGTAAAAGCCTGGAGGTATAATGTTACATTGCGGAGTTTTAGAAAACGTTGGAATTGATATGATACTCCAAGAATCGATTCATTGAGTGAGTGACAAGATAACGCAATGAATTGGCTACGATGTTATACTTCGTGAGAAATAATGATTGGTTTGGAGGCGACCCCTGCTTTGTGCGACAGGGGTCGTAATACCCAGGACAAACACTCATATTATGAACATTTATGTTTGTTCTCTGCTTGGTTTTTACTTATATAGGAAAGAAGTGCTTGTATGGTGGTTCTGTTGGTGATTTACTAATAAAACAAAATCTAAATAAACAACAAAATAAGCTTACCATGACGTGATCCAATTGCACGTTTGCGTCTCTCCAACATTAAAAAAAACGAATTACCTACCTTTTGTTTACAATATAAACCAAAATATCTATGCTCTATCAGACAATCAATCAAACAAAATCTGAACTACAGACACAGTAGCATTCAACTTTATTGCCCATAAAGTACATAATCCATAAAATTACGATCAGAACGCCACACAATAGATTACTGTATGATTATAATCACTGTGCCTATAAAGATAGGGCTATCTGTTTTCGTTATCAATGCAACATGCAAGTTGCATTGGACGCGTATCGGGGGCGCTTTTGTTACGCAAGGGCTGGCCGAGTGACATTTCACAGTCACCCAGATGTTCATTGTTTTGATTATGCCCTACACTTTGATCAGACAAGGGACAGATATTAAAATAATCGTTGTTACAAAAGAAATTTTCTCACGGTGATTTTCTTTGCAGATCAATTTCGATGTCATGTTTAAAATTTTGAACCTATACTTTTTAAAATATTTTGATTTGTGAAATGGAATACCTATATAGTACCAGCTCGTCTGTAGCAAGTCGATGAGTCTAATATATTTTAAGGGTAGCAGAATGTAAATTGGAGAACATGGACTTAATTATATTAACATGGAAATTATTATAAAAACCAAGATTTATCACCAATAACCAATAACATGTGTATGTGAACTTAGTAGGGAAAATATTTCGTTAATTATCCTGCTTTTGAAAAATACAGTCGAAATGTGTGCCATCCACCCCGTTTAACGGGTTTGACACTACCAGGGCCAATGATACAATTTTTCCCATCTTCCCCATAAACAGATGGAGACCTTGGTAAAGGTTAAAAAAAGAAAAAACACGTTATGTGTTTGCTATTATTTATTTTTCTTAAAACATCATCAAATGAAGTCTGTATTTATAGTAAGGCTTGAATTTACACAGGATATTAAATAGACAACTAACTTGCATTTTTGAACTATGTAATAATTTCCCAGACTGCCAGGAGATTGTGCGCGCTTAGTCTGAGGAATGGGAAATACAAAAAGAGCAATTTCCGTCGAGACCGCAGACTATTGGATTAAGATGTATCGCCGAAGTGCTACACGCCGCGTTAGCTGGCAAAAGTTGCTCTGCATGAGGTTTTATTACAATAAAGATCCTCTT
This sequence comes from Mecyna flavalis, assembly GCA_949319885.1. Classification (NCBI taxonomy): domain Eukaryota; kingdom Metazoa; phylum Arthropoda; class Insecta; order Lepidoptera; family Crambidae; genus Mecyna; species Mecyna flavalis. Next base: position 8,990,552 of record OX439427.1, on the reverse strand, counting down.
TTTTTTTCAAAGAATAGGTACTTTGTTGACCGAATCATACTCAGGTTTATTGCTTGATCGATGTGTTTCTATCTCAGAATAAGTTCTTAACAATAAAATGGTTCCGTACTTTCGTCCAATTTAAAATTTAACCGCCTCCGTGGAACAGTGCCTAAACCGTTCGAGTACAAAACCCGGAGATCGTGGTTACCGAATAGGCCGCAATGGCCGCTTACCATATTATTATGGGCTGTGTACCTATCTGCCAACTGACGGAGTATAAAAAAATATTATACACAAGTAAAAGCCACAAATACAGGCAGATCAATATCTATCTAGTAAGGTTACCAATCCATTTGCCGTCTTAAATAATTTTTCAGCTTCAAATCTAGTACTGTATAACGTTTATCCACGCGAGTAATAGACAAAATTTATGTCCATGGCTCACTAATGGGCACGCTATTACCTAAATGACCCTGAAGGGGTTAATTTATCACTTCATAGTTAAACAATATTCAATTAGCGAACTCCCATTAGCTTATAAAAGCTGGTCAACCAAGCTTTAACTAGCGCCATCTAGTGTCGCGCTTTTGGTTTGAGTGTGTAATTTAGGATAAGTAGCATGCTACAATGATCTGTGTATGTAGTTCTACTATTGACCAATAGATGGCGTAGTACGCGCACTTTACGGAAGACGGCGTGTGAGTTTAATGAGTAAGAAAATTGTTTAAACATTCGTCAAACAATTAAAAACCATTTCATTGCAAAACAGCTTTCATGAATTCAACAAGCTTAGCACTCATACCGAATAACTAATTTGTACACAGTTGTTTTTCTTGTTTGACCATGTAGGTACGTGAGTAAAGGAAAAATTTTAAATCCATTTTAAATATCTCTGGACAATATCTCTGGACATACCTACCAATGTGAATCAGGCATTCATAATGAAGTTTATTAGACTTGTATCTTCATACATGTCACATATCACACACTATTTTGTAATTGCATTATTTCGGATCTAGTATAGGGTTACGACGGAAAACTAATGAAAATTGAGAATTTATACTGAAATTCTATTATAGTTCCGCTACTCGCCGCAGTGGCGCTAGTAAAATTTCGCGTATTAATTTCTCGATTCGAATTTCGAATAACACTTTACACTTTTTCTATTACATCCGTGCTGCCCCTTTGGTGTACATCGTACTATATTTCGTCTCAATTTAACTTTACTCCGGTACGATAAGTACCTAATACTGCAGTTAGCCGTTTGGATGTAGATAATGGGTCTAACATTGTTCCAGCTTCCTAGCCGGTAGTTTATTATGGGATCGTGTCGTGACCCACGACCGCGCCATCGGCACAGATTATTATGGATCTGACATCCTAACATGCCTATTTCGAAGATCGTTCAGAGCCCACTCTATATGGGGCTGAATGTAATCTGGATAAAGATATAGATGCTAATGGTGATATTTGTTATTTATGTTTGAATTTACGTTTCTTTATAACCTAGGTTATTAGCAAAGGGACTAAGCCAGATATTTTGTATTCATAAGGGTTCCTGGCTCGGATTAGGGTGACTCAGGAATTAACCAACGACGCAGTAAATATACTTTACACTTTCTTTCTCCAATAGTAGTAATTAGCAGAATTATTTCCTTAAGCAAGAAATTAAACGTTGCATCAATAGCTGTTCGTAATTTCCAAAGCATGGAAGTTTAAAAGAAAGTAGTTGAGAATTATATAACGGGAAACAATTGATTGTAAAAGTAATAAACGTAACAATTTTCTGCACTTGAGCATTATGTTACTACAATCTTGTAAGCTTATACGGATGTGCCTAAATCACTTCGTCTACTCGAACGAGCTCTTTATTCTTCAGACACCCTCAAAATCACCTATTAAATTCTTAATTATTATCGTTGACGATACCCCGACCTATTAACACTAACAGTATCAGAGCTTGTTTTAAACGACAAGATTCGCGGCTTTTAATAATTAGTTCTGAACCCTGACGAAATTTTAAAGCTGTGATCTCTATTGCAATTTTCATGACTGTTAAGAGCATTTTCATCGTCGCCATTTCTGTGGAAAGAAAAGCTCTTATTTCGGGCACATAATGTGATTGTTACTAAGAGGGAAATGAGGTTACGGCTGGCAACCTAGATCCCTTATATTTGATTCCAGATTATAAAAACTAGGGAAACTAACTTCTTCGTAAGAATCATGAGTGAAATGTTCCGATTCCGGTACAGATACCTAATAGGTTCCGAGTTTAGCTATCCCTCCTGCCTTCTCAATTAGCCTCTTAAGACTGATGGATATCTATTAGGTGATAACTACTTTTCCGATAGAAGCTTCTAGACGCAAGTTTCTTACTAGGATTTCCGAGCTGAGAGAAAGAAGTTTTCTATTTATTCGGATCCAGATGGTATTATAAAAGAATTTGCTACAAAATATATTTTATTTGAAACGTTTCATTTTACAAAACCGTAGGTCATATTTACTACCGACCAAAATACATGGAAACCGTAATGAATATGTAGCAGGGCTCGAATTACATATTACCTACTTATTGTAACAAATTAAGTCAGTTTTCATTTGAGGTACCTACTCTTCTAGAATTGGACTTGTCAAGGGCGAATGTATAAGTAATGTGTCACATTAAAGCATAATTGGAATAAAATAAAAACCCATCTTATAAGTTCACGTGTTCTGTAATCTGTACATTACACATTACATACATTTAATTATTAAAGAGAGCAATCCTTTGATGTCGCGTAATGAGTCACCGCCGTCGCCGCTCACCGATATTTAATGAGAATTCTTTCGCGCCGTTTATTCTGAAAATACCGTGTTTTATCTAAGCTCACCTTCCCTCTACTAATGGCTTAGGATCTCCGTTGTTTCCTTGGTTATATTGGTGTAGATACGATATTTTCTGCTCTAATGCTTCAATTACGCGGCGAATCCATGTTATGTCTTTATAAGCTCTGCTTCTAATAACAATATGGTACCTAAGTATCATGAGTGTCTAGGTACTCACTTGATCGGAAAGTTTCTCTTTTCATATTTCATTTACTTAAATCACTTAGTTAACAGAAATAGATTGAATATTTAGTATTAGTGAACCGTATACCTATTCAAAGAACTTACGTACTTTTTAAATTTTCTATAGGAAATATGTTATATACAGGTAGTAATAGATAAGTAGTATGGTTAGTCTATTGGTACTGAGATGAGAGGTTCTATATCGCATTGTAATATTGTTTCCACTTTCCTGGACAGACCTCAAGTTTGAATTGTAGTCATCGCCAAAAAATTGGTATTTGAAAAGCTTGGTAATTCAACATTTGCCTTTAATCGCAAAGACATGTTTACAAAGACTCTTCCCAGAACATTTTCTATCCATAATTATGTTGTATATTAAGAACAATAATTGTGCATACAACAATAGGTAAAACCAACAACTATAAAACCCAATTGCACTAATTTAAAAGCAACCTAATTTTCTCGCCGGTATTACGTAATTCCGTGTAACGGTTACAACAATGTTACTGCAACATACCAGTTTAACATCTGTTTATTGGTTTAATTGTGAACAAAACTATCTGGTTCAGTTTCCCGTTTTCGTGGCGATACGAGCATTTTAGTATTAATTTTTTTTATATGGATTCCTTCGCTATTGGTGCTGTAGCATCAGCTAAGGCTTTGTGTAGGACACAACACAGAACAATTAATCTGTCCTCACAATATTTATCACAGGAGCTTAAAAATGAGCAGTATATAAAATGTAATATATCATGAACACGCTAGCTGCTAGATTTCTCCTCTCCTAAGCTCTTAAATAAAGCGCATTCGTAATTCCTCTGGTGTTGCAGATGTCTATGGGCGGCGGGAGTCACTTGCCATCAGGAGTGCCCCATGCTCGTCCACCATTTAATAAAAAAACTAGGAGCAAAATTGGTGGCCTCGAAAAAACCATACAACATCATCATTACCTACATCAGTCTGTCTCAGTCAACTGCTGGACATAGGCCTCTCCCGATCAATGTTTGCCACTTATTTCGACTTTTGGCTTCTCGCATCCAGCTCCTGCCAGCCTTGCTGCGCAAATCGTCACTCCCTGACTTGAGGGCGTCCTACATTCCGTTTGAATATGTTGTCTGATATTAAATGTATTTATTTCTGTTGTTGCAGGCAGGTGTCGGTGCTGCAGACGTCGATACCGCTGCCGGCATCCGCCGCGGCCGCACGACGTGCTCCACCCGACAAAAGACCCCTGCCGGCCACTCCGGTGCATGGTATGTACTCCTCATAAGGCATAATAATTTGTGTTTTACTTCTTTTTTTATGCTAAGAAAGCATGTACGCTTCGTAGCTATAGGCTAGTGATGCCTGTGACCTGTGTGAGGCGGTAGTCGGGACTTAAGGCTAGTGTCACTACCTAGTAAAGTCCCCTTATTACCGGATCGCCGGTTTCCCCTTATTACCAGAAACTAGAGAGAGCTAATGCCGGCCTGACAGAAATGGTCCAGCCGTAATATGTGTTTATCTGTATCGAAGGTGCATTTGGTAGAAATCTTCTTTATGCGCCAGACTCGAAAACACGACGTTTTCGAGTCCCATCCCACTGGTTAAGTCCGGGACTCCACCAAAGCGGAGACGAGTCGAGCGGAGAGGAGATGTTTTTTTAACAACCAATAGAATTGCGCTATTACTGCAATAGTATAAAACAAACAACCAATAGAATTGCGTTAAAAACATCTCTTCTTGCACAGCCCACGTAAGGAAACCCTGCACACCAAGTAGCTGTTTAGTTATGGTCTAGTTGCCCTATGAAAGGCTTGGAAGCTTAGATGAACATAGTTCCTATGTAATAACTGGACTAGCCAAATCCTGGACTATGGTGCCAGCCTACTGAATCGGGATCAAACGTTAGGAGATCGATCATTTATGTCGGCAGAGTAGATTTGAAATCTTGATGCAGCTAACTAAAGTTTAAGCCTTTTTTTTTTTTTTTTTTTTTGGGGAGGGGAATGCTTTTAGGGGCCGTCCATTAATCACGTGAGGTCGTTTTTCTCATTTTTTGACCCCCCCCTCCCCCCTGGTGATATTTGGTGAGGTTTGGGACCACCCCCTCCTCCCCCCCTCTGGATCACGTGTATTTTTTTGGAAGTCTATGTAAAGGCTATTTTTGACTGGAAAAAAATATTAAAAAAATGGCGTTTTGATTCGAAAAAAATTTATATATATGTATTTGTAATAAAATTAATGAATAATTAATTAATGTTAAATAAAATTAATACACGTGATGTCTAACGAGACCCCCCCTCCCCCCTCGTGATGTTTCGTGATGTTTTCCGTACCCCCTCCCCCCCCTTTTGAGCCTCACGTGATTAATGGACGGCCCCTTAGGCACCATAACTCGTCTGGGGTAGGCGAGCCGTGTGTGGGACTCGTGCAATCCATGCCCCAGTCTTTATAAAGACTGGTGCACGGAGAATACCCACTAAACCCCCCCGCGCTCCTGCATCGCCGTCGGCAGCGTCTCTGAGCTAGGACAGACCCTGACAACCAGAGACACCGCAGGGCGACCTGCCCGCCTCTTACAGGGCGGGCCCCACTTGCCTCCCCCCGGCGGAGGGAGGAGGCTGGACAGCAACGGCCGAGAGCGCCTGGTCGTTGCCACCCGTCGGGAGCTGTGGCCTGTGCAATGCAGGAGGAGGTGTCCCCACACCTCCGTCCCGCAGGCCATTGCTAGGGAGTAGAGACTGATCATAGATCCGTCTTCTCCTCCCCCTCCGACTTCTTCGGAGCAATGGAGCGAGAGGACTTTTCTCTCGCTCCCGCTCCGCCGCCTCTTTCTGTGCCATCACGTCCTCACAGAAAGAGGCGACCGCCTTCCAGGACCTCTCACTTTCAAGCATGGAGACGACTATAGCCGGAAGTGAGAGATTCTGGCCGACGACCGCACGCAGGACTCGGCGCTGTTCGTCCCAACTGGGACACACCTCTAGAGTGTGCTGCGCCGTGTCCTCCGCCGCGCCACAGTGATGGCATGACGGGGACTCCTCTCTACCAATGCGGTGCAGGAATGACCCAAAGCATCCATGCGCGGTCAGAACCTGCACCAAGCGGTAGGTGAGGAATCCGTGCGGTCGTTCGGTCCATTCGTCCACAACTGGTCCTATAGCGTCCAGGGTACGGCGCCCGTACTGGGCGAGGGACAAATCCTCTTTCCATTGAAGGAACATGATTTCGCGGGCGCTACTCCTAAAGTCGGCCCTTTCTACGGGCATCACCCTCACATCCAGTGCTCTCTGGTCCGCCGTCCACTCGTAGACGGCGGCTAGAAGATGTGCCTCCAACTCCCAGGGGGGAGTCCCGGCAATGGCACATGCCGCCGCTCCTGCTACTGTCCTATATGACCGACTCACTCTTTGAGCTATGGCTCGCTGGGGTCTGCGAAGCTGGGCTAAATTCTCCCTTTTTTTGAGGGAGTCAGCCCAGATTGGCGCGCCATACATCGCCATTGACTTTAAGACCCCAGCATAGAGCCTCCTCGTTTTAGAATTTGGCCCACCCAAATTCGGGAGGAGCCAGGAAAATGAATCAGCGGCCTTTAAAAGGCGCGCCGATAAACCCTTAAAATGGGGAACGAATGTCCATCGCGGGTCAAGGACAAGACCCAGATATTTAATCTGGGCCTTAACTTCAATTCGGACCCCATCGACAATGATATGCGGGTCTGCGGGTACACTCATTCGAGGCCCCGGAAAGAAGAGAGCCTCCGTCTTCTCCAGAGAGACTTTTAGGCCAAGTCGCTGGATGCGCTTGGCCACTAAAGTTCCTCCCGCTGATGCGAGACAAGCTGCTGCTTCAAACGTTCTCTCTTTGGCTGTGACCAGGGTGTCATCGGCGTAACAGATGACACCCATGCCAGGCAGGAGGACTCCGCGGAGCAACCAATCGTACCCTATGTTCCACAGGAGCGGCCCCAGTACCGACCCCTGTGGAACTCCGGACTCTGCCTTGTGCCGTATGAGGCGGCCGTCCTTATTTATAAAAAGGACTTCACGGTCCTCCAAATAGCTACGGATGAGGTCCCGTAGGTACGAAGGCACTTGATGGAACATAAGTGCCTCCATAATAACCGAGTGGGGGAGGCAGTTAAAAGCGTTTGCAATATCAAACGACACCGCTAAGACTCCCTTCCCCTTCCTCGCCGCCTCCGCTGCCAAATTCCTCAGCCGACTAAGGGCATCGATTGTTGACCTGCCTGACCTAAAGCCGAATTGGGCGTCAGACAGGTTAGGCCCTCGCTCCTTCAGGTGCTCTTTAAGTCGAGCAGAAATAATTCGTTCAAAGAGCTTACCGACCTCATCTAAAAGAACGATAGGCCGGTATCCTGAGGGAGAGTCGGCGGGGCGTGCTTCTTTTCGGATGAGGCACAACTGTCCCTCCTTCCATATTTTTGGGAACTTTCCGGCCTCAAAGCATCGGCTGAAGAGGTCCCGAAATTTCCCTTCCATTTGGGCAGCTACGATTGCTAAGACTTTGGCCGGCACGCCGTCCGGTCCTGGAGCCGTCTTCTTCGATCGAAGACACTGGGTCGCCTCTTTAAACTCCTCCTCCGTGACAGGGTGGAACCCAGTCTCTGAAGCGTCTCTCAACCACGCGGGACACATTGTAGGCGGGACGAATGACGCATCACGCGCGGGAAACAATGCTTGAACCACCCTATTTAGTAGGTCCGGTTGGAGAGTCTCTGTAAGTGGGGGGCCAATGGGACGCAATCGCTTGCGAACCAATAAGTATGGTCTCCCCCATGGATCAGCATCGATACTCTCCAACAATTCTTCTCTAGCTGCGTCCTTGGCAGCTGCAATTGCAGCCTTATATAAGTCGCGGGTCTCCTTGTAGGCAGCATTAAGTCGCTCCTCTTCTTCAACTATTCTGTGTCGGCGTCGGCGATATCGCGCAAGTGCCCGTCGCGCGCGACCACACACTACCTTCATGTTCGCCAGTTCCACCGACCACCAGTAAACAGCACGTCGGGGAGGCGGACGGCGGGACCGAGGCATGCTGACATTACATACTTCGGTCATGGCGGTGCGTAAGTCCTGCGCCGCTATGTCAATATCAGGGCTGGCCGGCACACCGAACCAGTCCTGGACTAGAGCCGCCTCAGAGGCTATTTCCCGATCCAAACGTGTTAGCGCCCACCGAGGGAAAGGAGAATGCCTCGAGCCTGAGATGGGCGGATCTGGGGAAATATGACGCGGGGAAACATCGATCCTAATATGTCGATGATCCGACAGTGTCTCCCCCATGTCGACTTGCCAATTGCATACACGTGCAGCTAAAGCAGGGGTGGCAAACGAGACGTCCACCACTGACCCTCCCTGCTGTCGCACGCACGTGTAAGTTGTCCCTCTGTTAAGCAAGGACAGGCCAGTCGATGTCGCCCAGCACTCCAGTAAGCGCCCTTTGGAATTGGTCGCTCGATTGCCCCAGGCCACCGACTTGGCGTTAAAGTCGCCCAAAACAGCGACCTCCCTAGGTGCGGAGCGTGCCACCACAACAGACAACTCGTTGAGGAAGTCGTCAAACTCCTCAGGTGGGCGATTAGGAGAAAAGTAGACCCCCAACAGGGTTATTTCCCCCCAATCAGCTGCCACATATCCATGGCCCCTCCCTCTAAGCGAGAGGGGAGTGGAATTTCTTACTGGGCGCGGTACGAGAGCCACTAACCTATCCAAGTCTCCCAACCAGCTGTCGGGAATCGAGTAGGGCTCTGCCACAATACCCACTTCTGCCAACCAATCTGCCATGGCCTGGGACACCAAGTCCTGGGCTGCTCGGCAGTGGTTGGCGTTGGTTTGTAGAAGAGTGTGATATTGGACTTGAGGCATTACTCGGACATCGCACCACTCTCCGCTTCCAGGCTTATCCCGGCATTATCAACAACATTAGGCGGGATCAACGCCTGTTGTTTACCCTTCGTAGTGGGGGGATTGCACTTTGACCCCCCCATCGTATGATCTGCAGACCGACCGGTCGCCGAACAGATAGCACACTTTACTTTTTGTGTGCAATCAGAGGCTTTATGGCCCTCCTGCCCACAGCGAAGACACAAGGATGACCTGTCAATAGTCGATGGGCAGAGAGCACGGGTGTGTCCGATGCCATAGCACCGGAAGCAGCGCAGAGGTTGCTCCGCAAGTGCTCGGACTATGCCCGTACTAAAGCCGACTAATAACCGTCCCTTAGAAAGGACAGCTTTCGCTGCATTGATAGGGCACTGCACCTTGACTGTGCCCATGCGGCGGCCGCGCACAACAGTGCCCACTTTTACTGACTCAATGCTGCAACCTCCTGTTGCCGCAACCACCGCAGCGATGTCGTCCTTGGTAACCGAGTCATCTAGCTCCGAGATCACCAAGGACGCCGCTTTAACAGGCCTTGCCACAGTTGCTAGATCTGTTAGCGCCTCTTTTAACTTATTAGCGAATAAGGTCGCCTTTTCTTCGCGCTTTACTCCTGGAAATTCGAATATTCGAGCCCCTGTTAAAGTAGAGCGTACTCGGAGTGCCGTTATTCCAAGATCGGCAGGCTTTACAGTCTGCCGAGCCTTTGCCAGAGCTGACTCATAAGTCTCCCCCTTTTTGGCGGCCTCAGATGAAAGTGTCACCACTACCGCTGCCGTCTTGGGAGAAGACAGCTTGTTCTTCAAACCCGCTTTTGACGTCGCCAAAGTTTTGGTTTGTCTTTTGTTGCCGCCTTTTTTGCCAGTCGAGTTAGATGTCGAGGGCTTCAAAGCCGTATTCGAGATCTGTGGCGCTTTGGTTTTCTTCTTTCCCCTCCTGACCACCGTTGACCACCCTTCATTGGTGGCGGTGGTAGAGGGTAGCATAGCGTCTTCGGTGGCATGAACCTGGGAAGAAACTGCTGATTTCTTCGGCTTCTGAGCCTTTTGTCCAGATGACACCGTACCAGGGCTGGTTGGCTCTGTTGCCTTTAGATGACCCTTTGCTGGAGCAGGCTTTGAGACACCGGAAGGCCCTGGTTCGGGCTCAAGGACTGGGACTGGTTTTGCAGCCCCAGACTTTCCCTTACCCTTACCTTTGCCCTTTGTGGAAGGGACAGGGGTATCAGACCGTGCGGTCTTTTCGGCCACTACTACCTTCTTTTTATCCCCCGCCAATGGTGGCCGAATCCTCGTCTCTGGGAGGAGACGGTCGTCTAAACCGGCTATGGCGGCCCTCGTAAAATTCCTTTGGAATTCTCTTTCCTCAAGGAGCATTTCCCGCATAGACTCCCGCATAGCAGCAATTATGTCTGCATACGCGGGTGGCGGTGCCTCCGTAACGTCAACCGCCATAGTGGCCCCCCTTTTGGGAGACTGTGTCGAAGGAAGGGTTAGAGACTCCGTGTCTCTCGCCTTCTCCAGTTCTTCGACCCTAGCCTGTAGTCGGTTGACGGTCGCCTGCAGTCTTTTGTTCTCCTCTGTAGCAGAACGTTTGATTAGAGAAACCAAGATGGCTCTCATACTCTGAGCCCTCGTTTTGAGGGACTTCTGCAAAGTCCCCTTGATATTAGAGGACTTTGCAGATACCTCAATAATTTCATCAGCGTCAGACTCCATCATGGCTTCAAGTTCAGCTACAGATTTTTCATCATAATTTATGATAGTAGCCTCATACTTTGCTCTAGCGGCCCGAGTTTGGCGTGTTTCAGTGAAGCCCATACCCTCACTCTTCAGCTTGTTTAATTCTCGCTGAGCTTCAGCGAGGCCCACACTCGTCCCGGTTGCCGGTTTTCGACCCCGAGTACCCTTACGTGCCGTCTTGGCGATAGAGGGAGTATCAGAGTTCGATGACCCTCCCTTTCTACCTGTAGAACTGCGAGGACGCTTGCGCCTCTCGCGCAAGAATTGCGACCGAACATCGGTGCAAATCGACCCATCGGTCAAAGTGCCATCCTCTGAATCTGATGCATCCTCCGGCCGGAAGAAAAGACTTCCGGAGGACGACGCCCGACTGGCGGACAGCGCCCGCATTCCTTCTTCGTCCGCTGAATCGACTACTTGCGCGCGCCGATTTTGGCGAACTACGGGCTCCTTGAACACAGGGCTCCCGTCTTTGCGACCCTCAATGACCTCCCTAGAGGGGGAGTCACCTCTAATGCCGACACCACGGACCGCCGCACTAAAAAGTGCGCGCGGTTCCTCAACGCCTTTCGGCGATACATCGAGTGATTCCATCACACCGCCAATATCTGCTAACACCTCGACGCAACTCTAAGCACCCGCTCAACCTGACGAACAGGGAGCTGGGGAACTGTAGATTACGGAGAAAGCAGAAGGAAGATATGGAATCGCTTGTTTGCCCCAAAGTGTCCGAGTTTGGTCACCAGCCTGCCACCTGCGTTACCGGGGTCAGGACTGGGAGAGCCAGGGGAGACGACGAGGACGTATCGGACACTTATAACACTTGTGGGGCCTCCCCCAACTAAAGTTTAAGCCTTGCTTATTCGGTTAACCGTAAAAGCAATAACATCCATAAAGTAATAGAAGCGATACGATATGGTTATTGGGTAAATAATAATGTGACAACACAAAGTTTTATCTCAGACCAACACCATTCTAAATTCCAACAACTAAAACTTAAAATTAGTTCCAACAAATAAAGATAAACTACTAGATTGTTACGGAGAAATGCGAGAACAACGCGCTATCAAGAGGGAGATGCAATGAAATTAATTAATCCAATTACTAGTTAAGTGCAAGTGGTACGATCCGCCCGCGACCCTTGTCACAGGACGCGCCGTAGTAAGATAAATTACAGCAAGACATCTTGCTCCGATCTTGTAATAGTCTAAGATCCGAACTAAGGTCGACCTTCATCGAGTTGATAATAGAATGCATGAAACTTATTTTATTATGAATTAAGCATATTAGAAAACATATTAAAAATGGGTTGCCTTAAAATCCTGGACAGACTAGTATTCTGTATTAAATTCATAATAAAATAAGTTTCATTCTATTATCAACTCGATGAAGGTCGACCTTAGTTCGGATCTTCTACTATAATGTTTATCTAGCAAAGTTTGTGCGACGCCTAATCTCAAGCCATTTAACCGACTAGGCTAGGTTATTAGTGTAGAAGCGAGTGCACCAGCATAGGTGCGCTTTCTTGCTTACCGCATTTCTGACTAATTCTGCAAAGAACCGAATATAAATCTGCATTCTTGCAAGCTCATGCAAGAATAAAGATTTATTTTGCTACGGAGATTTAAACTAGGTGCGGGCCGTAGCATATGCTGTTTGCATGTCTCCGTAAAGCTACGAGATAAACACCGTTTTTAATTAGCTTTTCGACGATATTGTGACTTTACTAGATAATATCCGTTTTTAATTTGCTTTTCGACGATATTGTGACTTTACTAGATAATATCTCTTTATTGTGCTATTAAATTCTCGTTAGACTATTTGTCTGCAAACCATACGGTCTGTGAAAACTTTAATGCTCTCGTTTTGGCTTCTTGCCGCAGACATGAGCCACTTTTTTAATTTTTATATATTTGCACTTATACGTGCTAGCCCAGCTAAGGTTTAACAGCTTCTCTTCATATGATTGTAATGAAATATTCGTATATTTTTTAATAGAGTTCCTTTTTATTTTTGGTGAATTGGTACTTATTGTATCTTTCTGGAAAAAAATGTGCTGGAATTCTGATGAGAGTGTAATTTTGGTGGGAATGAGTTGACACCGCACTACACCTTTATATCTCGTACAGACATCTCATATAAATTGGATCTATATTATAAATCTTCGCGCGTAAAATGTTCTTTGTAAAAATTAAGAAAAACTAATGTGAGCGTAAAACAATGTGTGATTTTCGCTCGCCCGCATTATTGCATCCGCATCCGAATGGCCCAGACTAGCTATATGCGTCATGCTTGCACCATGCCGGTGAATTGCGGTCTTTTAGCACTTTTTACTCCACACTATAAGCAAACAATATAAATAGGCCCATTTTCTCTTCGAAGTACATAAGCAGGCGTTTTAATTAGAATTTTAACTTGACGTAATGGCATACCTCTATTTATTAACACGATAGTGAGTTCATCCTTAGATTCCTTAGAATCCGTCTCTGCAGTGCTATCCTAACAAATATTGACGTACGGTCTCGATTTATGCCGATAATGGTTTTCATTTAACTCGGTAACTGGTTTAGGCACGCTGCACAACACGCTCGGTCGCATCGTCTCTATTGGAAAATGGAAATTGAAAACGATATTACGCATTATTGCATGTGGTCGGAGTTGGAATTCGATAATATGGGGATTTTCAATGTTTGTGAACGCTATTTTATATCAGTCCTTACGATTCGATACGAGGAATGCGTATTAGTGGTACAGGCTAGTGAAGGTTTGGCCGTGTGTGTGGACTGTAGACTAAAGACCAATATTCACTAAACTACCCAGGTTTCTCCTTCGCTACCAAAAAGGTCGCCTTGTGTGATTGACTAGCCTAATTGTCGGTTAACATCTAGTTAACACTAAAAAAAAGGTTCTTTTAGTACGGTAGCACGTTGAAAGATGTTTTAGGTGAGGTCCAATAATGCTACGTTACTAACTTCCAACTGTAGTGAACACATAAATAAAACTTTCGTATTTGTAGGCTGTTATGAGTATGTATGAGAAAGAAAAATAATCGAAGGTAAAAATTTAGCGTCAGTCAGCGTAACTCGCCAATTGTTTGCTGATACACTAAATGTTGCAAAAGCCATCTCATCACATTATTGAGGAAGAAGTAAAATGTGATCCACATCTGAAAAAAATACACGCTATGCTTAAAAATGAAGATGATGAACTTTGCTTTAAAAAACTGTTTAAAAACAATTGTGTGCAGTAATCATAAAAGCTTCCAACAGGCAATAAAGTACTAATGAAAATATATAAATAACTTCATAAACGTCGTTCTCATACACGTTTTCAACGGTTCAACAAACGCTTAATAAAGCAAGTAGAATTTTAGCCATATTAATTAGCAGCGGGAATTTTAATTACGGTGTCATGCAATATCACCATTGTTCATCACGTAATGTTTCAAACGAGCTAAGTTAGCGAACTACCGTCGGCACGGAATTTTTGAACCCGAATTGTAATAAGCCAGCTCGTTAAGCGTTACCTATTTATTTGAGCTTAGCAAAAGTTGTTATGACCTTCAAATAAGTCGACTTGGCTGTGATAAGTTTATAAATTCAGGTAACATAATTGTAAAAAGGAGTGAAAAGGAGCTTAGTGACATTGCACATTGCGCGTTTTTTCGACAGTCGCATTAATTTTGGAATTTAAAAAAAAATGTATAAACCACGTAGTTATGTGGCTAACCAAACAATAATACAACGATATAAAAATAAAAATTCTAAATATTTGTACTTTTGTTCGTATTATGCACATAGAACATAATAAAGCATTTTAGTACATGAAGAACACAATAAAATAAACCAGAAAAAAGAGGAAAAACATAATAAATGTTACATATTTAAATACTTAACTCATTTAATCTACACTTACCTTCCGTCTAGGTTATCTAAATTCTTTGTTAGTATCTTTCATTTCTGTTTACACTAAAGTCCAGTTCAAATCGAAATTCTGTCTGCTAGGTTCAAAAAGGAGATCCTAAAGCGGGACGATAATAAAAGCAAAACTCGGTAATCGCTAAGATTTACAATGTTTGAAATACTATATACGAGTAAAACTCTAAGTTTTTCCCACGCCTTTATCGGTTAAGTATATCGGATAAGAACCTATATCGGTTAATCATCTTCTTAAATTCGTAGTATGATGCAGCCACTACCGTCTATTTTAATGAGAGGAAGTTAGGTTCAATCATTAATTAGAAGTTACTCTGATCTTTGAGAATTTTATTTTCATAAATAACAATGTCTTGGCCATATTTTTGAATGTACTTAATGGGTAAGACCAGCAACAAAAGATTATCTTGGAATTAAAGATTAACTCCACAATCCAAACCCGTTTTATTTAACTATTGACATTTACTTACAAATAACAACCCAATTGTTTTACTTATTCACTTTACTAGAGCTTTATTGATCCGCACATCCTAATCCCTCAACAAAAACAAAAATGCCTTTTACTGCCCGTAAATTCACACCTGAGGGGATAAACTGAGGGCCGAGGGCAAAGGAGGGCCTTATCTAAAAGTTTATTCACTCTCCTTGATAAGCGTGATAGGATAGGAGTCAGTGGCATATTTTTGTAACAAAATCAAGAGAACAAGTCACAAGTATTTTAAATTTACAACTTACCGTGTATTAAAACTACCGTGAACATGAAATAATTTAAGTAATTTATAATTCTGATTTTGACCAATTTGTGGATTCGTAAAAGGATTATCCTGTAAGATTGTTGATATATCAGGCGCGAAATAAGTTAGGACGTCTATTAGCAATCGCAGGTATTTTGTCAGTTAATTTTGACCATACATCTTTTTTCGATTTTGACAGATGCCTACTTGACTTGACTTGACTTGACCTATGATAAAAAATAAGGGAACGGGGAGTACACAGACTGTGCTTATTTGTGCACTTTTATAATATTTCTATCTACTGTCTATATATCTAGCATATTTACTACCGGTTAATCCTTCAGATTAGCCACTGTAGCCGGAACTCGGTTAAGAAATTGTTATTAGAATAAACATTTTACTACCCCTTGTACTACTAACGTCATACAGTGTTGTTCTGTCCACACGCTCAACTGGGCACAATTTATGATAAGAGTATTATTTATCTGGAGACGACTCTTGCAATTTCAAGTGTAGAACGAGTGTTTATTTAGGCGTTTATCAGTTTCTCACCAGTGTGACATCAATTTTTTTTACACATCTGGATCGAATCGAATAGGACAAATAACGAAATATCTCACCCACTTTTCTGACAGCAAATAAATAAAGCACGAGCTTGGCTTTAGTTGGTTAAAATGAACTTCATCTATTTTATAAATCTTTTTGCTTAATTGAATGGAACTCAATATCAAACTATAGTACACAAAATATTTTACTTATTACATATTTTGCTTAAGAATGATTCTCATGACCCTGACTTTTCCGGATTTTCATGATCGCAATATATTATTCGTGTATGTGTGTATGTATCTACTCTTTGGTGGCAGATGATTCTTTAGGTTTATGAAATAAAATCCATAATAATCGACATAGGTATTCTTATTTATTTCATTTGAATACTCAATTCTGTATTATACACACATATAGATAATCATCACGTCAAAAATTAAATTCAGACAAAATACATTGTCAAACACCCAAACACCGAATATCTCACGCCAATGATTTAATCAATTACCTAACAAATAATGCATTTACAAATCCTTGACTGCATGCAACAATAACACAATTATGTCAGGTTCAAATCTGTTTTGAATTTCGACTGTTATCGTTCGGTTATGTGCATACTGTGGTTGAGTCCTCGGTAGCAATACTGCAACCAGTCGGGATGTTGAGCTCGGCGCGGGCGCTCATTTGAATTGACTCGCTTACCCGATATTAAAGTTAGTTAAAACAGTGCTAGTTTCGTATCTGGATTATTAAAGTTAACTGACAGCTGGCGAGGGTGAGAAAGTTTTTGTTTCGGTTAAGTTTGAAATTTCGGAATCAAAGTTTGTGCTACGAAACTTTTTGGAAGTACGCAAGAACATACTTTGCAATTACGGATATTTTGCTAAAACTTTGCCATTTTATTTGTTATCTGTTGGCGGGTCATTTTTGTTTTGGTTATAAATCAACCTACCTAACGACTTTTTATATCACGAATACTACCTACAAGTAGTCTTATGTCAAAGTACACAGAAATATAAATATTATTTAGATTTCTGTGGTCAAGTAGTTTTGTTGCGATTTTTATTTACGACTTATATCTTTGTTCTACAGCTTTTACATACCTTTGATTGAATCTAGATTTACATTTCGGCTAAGATGGATTTTAAGGTGAATGTGTATATTATCTAAATAGCAATTTTTACATGAAAAGTCCTTTTTTTTAAATTGTTATTCATGAATAATGTCTTTCATTGACAAGCAAAGACAAGATATTCATAGAATTTGATAATTTATAAAATAGCAGTCGATATTCAATAACGTTATTGAAATTCTCCTGACAAGCGCTTCTCAAAACCATTTCAATTTAACTTCCAACCTTCTTGAGTTTATCTTGAATGTATGAGTAGGAACTGATTCACTTTCCAAATTAGAACAACGAAGGGCGTAAGTATAATGTACCTATCGAAGTATGATTGCAGCTACCTACGATATTGACTGCCGAGGCGGTGCAAATGATTTCAATTTTCATAATATCTCTTCCAGTATTTGTTAATTTACTATTGTTTGTTTATAATTATCTTAAGGTAAGTTTGGATGACCCAAAATGTACGCTATTCGTCGGGTTCATGTCAAATTAAATAGTCAATAGCTGACCTCGATATGTTATCAATAGTTTTCTACATACAGCTGGTATTGTTTTTAATTTCATCTGTTGTCTCTTTATCGCACGTTATTACGGGGATTTTAATACTCTGATTCTTCAATCGTAAAAATATAATTTTTATAGAACAAAATTAAATAAGAGTCTTGGAATTTTCTCACCTTGAAAGTTTCCATGCTATGTAAATCTTTCATTACCAAGGGATAGTCTTGGTTGAGAAGTCTGCTATTACCTACACGTAGGAACGATCTTCTCACTTGGACAACATTTGTGCGATTATGTTTAATCAGATATTAGATAATTAAAAAAGTCTCGTGCGAGTCCTGCACCGGCAGTAATCAATAAAACAATTATTTTTTCGATATGTCGTTGCATCTTTCATCAGCTTCTTCCTTGCACATATACATACATAGTGCATTAAGAACAAGGATGAGTCTATTTCAGTAGGCAGATGCGTCGGGGTGTTAACTGGTAGTTAAAGTGATGGATCATCGGTATAACGGATGCTCCGTTGATTGACACCGTTGTATTTGCGCGTGCGCTGAGTGGCTTGCGCACATCCTTCGCCATTGTACTGGACACCTGGATTTGTTATGATTGGAGGAATGTCAATAGTATTCCTAGAATGGGTGTTATTACGACGTGCTAAGGACATTTTAGATAATAATTATCGATCTGTTGAAGTATCAAGAGTTTCTCAGTAGGACTTATGTCTAGTCTAGACAGAATCATTATTATTATTGGTACTTGTTACTTCTTCTTGGAAGCTACCGAAATAATTTAAAGTAATTTCAGTGTTTGAATATAGACATTAAAATTATGTAAGTACAATTATTTATACTTTTAATTGAACGCGGTTATGTAACAGAAATGAATATAAGCGCGGGTTATTTTTTACCGAATATAATAAGAAATACCAAAAACAGAAATACTATTCGTTTCCAAAATAGTTTTTAGGCATATACCTACTCGTAATAATTATAATTAAAATAATACTTCTAGGAGAAAGGTTTTCTTTACATTGAATATACACGAATTTCTTTTCTGCTGCCTTTACAGATGCTAAAACTGAAATACTCAATGTTTTCTTTCATGCTTCACATGCTAATTGTGTAACTCCCTACACATTTTTTCCATTCAGTTCATCACGTGTTTGTCATTCTCGTCTCCATTGTTAGAGTACCTCACCTTAATTCTAAGCTGCAAATGAACCGGATATTTTATTTCATTGTACGGTTCAACGCGGTTCCGCGAGGGTTTCGCCCCGGCAAATTGTTTACCTTAGCCACAACGACATTATCTTACGTGTTCCAAAACAAACCAAATCCACTGGAAAATGTGCCCTATTTACATTCACTACTGAGTCACGCACGTCCCTTATTTAGGGTTGTTGCGCACGTGCATTATTATTCCTATGACGTCATGAATTATTTTGAATGTCATCGATCGGTACGTGCGGCCGATTTAATTAGAGCTATGGTCGAGGTCTGCATCTGGTTTATTGAAATGAAGGGGTTTGTGTCTAAAGGGTAGTGACAGCTCAGCGTTATTTGGCTGATTTGAATGTCCACATACAAGGTCATGCGATTGAAACTGTCGCTTTGTTCAGTGTGGAAAGAGCGCGGGCGCATACAAGACCTCCCGCGATAGATACAGTGTAGGCTTATCTGAACGTGTTAACTTAATAACGATAAAGTTCAGTTGACTCGAGGATTGTGATAAGAATATGAATGAACAGTGTTTGAGTAAATCCAAGTGAATATTATTTATGTTTACGTACGTACTTTAAACTCTTACGATAACGGCTAAAGTATTAAATTCAAAGATTATTGCGTAAATTTTGATTGCATATTCTAAAAGATAATTAATGATTAAACGAACTTACCTGTACGTGAAGTTCTATCATAATTATACGATAGTTTTCGTCCGAAGAGATTGGCATACACTTGTAGTAACGCCCAGGATTCGCCACTTGTGCACTTAATTGAGAGAATTAGATACCTATTCCTAGTTGAAAAACTTTTTTTTTTTTTTTTTGCGAGGGTATTCCAATTCATGTCCACCCGCCGCTTGACAGTTACATACTAATCATTGCGTTCAGAGTCTATTAAAATAATATATAAATTTGCGGGAGGTAGGGTGGGTTGCCAATCTCTTCGGACGAAAACTATCGTATAATTATGATAGAACTTCACGTACAGGTAAGTTCGTTTAATCATTAATTATACTTAAGTTTTCGTCCTCGAGATTGGCATACACTTGTAGATATTGAGAGTAGACAGATAAACATAGAAAGGCAAATTTATATTTGAAATAATATTTCTATTAGGTAGCCTGAATATAATAGTAAATTACAATAAAAGCAAAAATTATAATTAACATTCAGATTTACAACATACCATAAACCCAAACAAAATGACAATTAATACACATATTGTTTGAAATCTAATACAAATCATTTTAGATGTCTTCAATGATTGAATTTGACATAATTGTCGTACCAAAATCATTATTATCATTCTGTACAATGACTCTGTTATAAAATTTACCAAACACCTGTGAGTTGCCGGTCCAACCAGCAGTTTTCCTTATGTGATCTAAGCTGACACCTAGCTTAAGAGCCTTAGACGTGGCAGCATGCCGCGTGCTATGAGCTGTGAAAATTGACACATCTATCCCGCATTGCTCCAAAACCGACTTGGTCCAACGACTCAGTGTTTGCGGCCCAACCACGTTATGAGGTTTTCTAAAACTTATAAAAAGATATTTTTGGTTGCCTCGGAGAGTTTTAGACTTTTCTATGTATTCGATTAATGTTTTGCAGGGACAAATAGCTGGGTTCTGATTAAAATAAGGTAAAGTTAGAGTTGGTTGTAATGATCCAGTTCGAGACGTTTTTATGTGATCCGGTATTTTAATTTTAATATTATCTGGATATTGCTCAATGTTCGTAATATTAATTTTAGAAAATGTTTGCATTCGGTGCGCAGTAACTAAAGCCAATAATGTTATTAGTTTTTTAGTAAGCTTTTCTAATGTTAAATCTGAATTTGGATACCAATCACAAAGAATATTTAACACCAAAGATGTATCCCATGTAATATTATACTTAGGAAGTGCTGGACGTAGCCTATACACGCCCTTAAAAAAGCGCTTAATACAATGATCTTCCCCAATTTGCTGTCCTAATACTAAGGAAAGCGCCGACCTGCAACTATTCAAAGTCCCGAACTGAGCACCATTATCAAACAACTCAGTAAGAAACGAAAGTACATGCGGAATGGATGAATCTAATAAATCAATATTGTTTCTAATACAATAATGAAACCATTTTTTAAAACAGGTGTCATACTGACGCCAAGAGTTTTCAGATAGCGAGGCGATCATTATATTTAATGAAGAAAGTGGGACATTTCTTTTCAGCAGTGCCGTGCGGATAAAACTGCGGCAACCAGGGTAGTCTGCTGGTGAACAAGCCGACCGCTGGAATGAGATAAAATTAAATTCTCGCTATGCGAAAACACTATCTTCTGGCCAACTATTAAACTGTTAAATAATGGATACCACGGTTGTGTGGGCCATAACGGAACTACCAATATACCTGATGCCTTTTCTAAGATAAGCTTTCTTAGGGTTTTTAAAATTATAGAAAATGGCGGAAATGCATAGAAAAACCACTTAGACCAAGATATTGTGAATGCATTTACCGCATATGCATCAGGATCTTTATGCCAAGAAACATACCTTTTACACTTTTTATTAATGCGGCTAGCAAATAAATCTACCTCGGGCTGTCCGAAATGCATGACAATGTCCTGAAATGCGTAGTTCGCAAGTTCCCACTCGACGTCTGGGTGTACACGGCGCGACTCTGCGTCCGCTACACAATTGTCCACTGAGCGGATGTAACTCGCAAATACGTGAAGCCTTCGAGCTTCACACCACTGCCATAACTCTTTTGTTATCCTTGTTAAGTGTGGAAATTGCACACCACCCATTCTATTAATATACGATACTGCAGTGGTATTGTCAATTCTGAGAAGGATATTACAACTGAATTTATTTTTTGCAAATACTTTCAAACCTTAAAAGGCCGCTAATATTTCCAAATAATTAATATGATTTTTTCGTTCTGTTATGCTCCACACACCACTGGCCTTATCGTCCCCACATGCGGACCCCCAACCCGTCGTTGAGGCATCCGAAAAAATCTCCAAGCAATAACTATCAGATTTAATTTTGCTACCTATATTACAGACAACTGCTTTGTACCACCAATTAAGATCATTAGATATAGAAGCAGGTAAGTCCATATATTTATCATAGTTATCATCAGATAATAAATTTAAATATTTAACTCGCTCGAGTTCTTTTGTATACAATCG
This sequence comes from Mecyna flavalis, assembly GCA_949319885.1. Classification (NCBI taxonomy): domain Eukaryota; kingdom Metazoa; phylum Arthropoda; class Insecta; order Lepidoptera; family Crambidae; genus Mecyna; species Mecyna flavalis. Next base: position 8,968,653 of record OX439427.1, on the reverse strand, counting down.
TCCGTATTCTATAGCATGACAAGCCGAGTTTAATAAGCCTACCAAGTGCGCAAAAGCTCTAATTTTACAGCTTTTTAACTTTTGAAATTTAGACAGTTCGCTTTTTATTTTTAATACTTTATCTTCCGGTAGGCTAATTAGGAGATTTTTTGAGTCAATTAGAAAACCCAAAAACTTACAAATTTTATTAGGCACGAGATTACTTTTTTCTGTATTAATTATAAATCCTAACGCCTTAAGCAGAGAACTCGTATCGTGTATATTACTTTTACACGAGTCATAATTATAGCCAATTAAAAAATAATCATCTAAGTACACGGTCGATAAGTGTCCCCTGCATCGCAATAATCTAATAACTGGTTTCATAATTTTAGTAAAAATAAATGGAGCAGTACAAAGGCCAAACGGTAGAACATTAAATTCATAAATTTCATTATTAAAAATAAAGCGTAAATATTTTTTAGAATCTGGATGTATTTTTACCAAAAAATAAGCATCTTTGAGGTCGAGTGTACTCATATAACAGTCTTTTGAAATTATTTTTATAGCAGTTCTAAGGTCCTCAATTTTGAAATGCGCAGTATCAATAAACTTATTCAATTGTTTCAGGTTTAACACAAAACGCGCCTTGCCATTGGGCTTAGGTACTAAAAAATAACTGGATATGAATTGTCCTTCACAGGCAGAACATTTTGATATAGCACCAATTGAAGTAAGCTTATGAATAGCATCAGCCATTTGTATTTGATCTGAATCTAAAAACGAAGCGTTTTTAGGTACAAAGGATTGGACAACTGGCCTAGAAAAAATAATTTTATACCCTTGTATCCATGATAACACCTGCGTGTCATTTGTTATTTTTTGCCATTGTGTATAGAAAGTAGAAAGCCTGCCAGCATATTTTACCTCGTCTAGCGCCAACTCCGAGTTTGTCCCTGCTGCGACGACTTCTGCGATGACCTGACGTGCTGACTCCTATGAGCAGCAGGCTCCCTCGTCCTCTGAGTCCCCGTTGGCCTGCGACCCGGGGGAGGAGCCTTCCAGTTTAAATGCTGGGTGGTCGACGGAAAAGTCTTCTTAGGGCCTGGTCCTGAAGGCACTGACTTTTTAGGTGGAACTGGTTTTGGAGCGTAGGGTTTAAGCTCAGCTCCCGACTTAGAAATAGCTTTGGCGGTCTTCAAGTTATCAGCAAAATTATTACCAAATAAATAACTGTCTACTTTTGTCCCTTGTATTTGATCCTTTAAATCTTTCTTAAGATTACTCAGTAAAAGCCCTCTTCTTATAGACGTATGTTTATATTGGATGTCACACAACATACGAACGGCATCCATCAAAAGCTGTAGCTGACCAGGGTCTTTTTTATCACTTGACATTAAAGGTGTAATAGCTTCTGTGACACAAGAAATTGCTACTGCCAATTGCTTTTGTTTTCCTTCAATACTCTGATCCCGTTTTAATACGGAGTCTGTAATAGCCGCCTTCACCTCGGGGTTTAATGATGGCGCCCCTATAAGTTGGCAGTTAGACGGTATGGCATATTTGTTTAAAAGTTCCTTGCGTAACTCAATTGTCAATCCGGAAGTTGCGACATGTTCTAGCCTGACTCCTAGGGCAGGTAATATTTCCTTACCTACTACCTTTGGGGTGGTCGGGTCCTCACCGAGAATGTCCATAATATCGCTGTCAATTTGTGGCGTCGTCGCAGGCACCTCTAGCGCTTGAGCAATTTCTTTAGATGTTACCGGCGCCGGCTCAGCAGTTGAAACTGTAACCAACTCAGGTACCGGATCGAGAGGCAACTCCTTCGCTGGTTCTGCGACCGGCTCGGGCATAACGATAGCAGAGCTTATTATGGACTTAGATTGAAATTCATCGTCACAACTAATTACAGATTCTTCTGGAAATTCTGGAAAGAATAATATACTTATTCAATTGCAATCTGCGCTTATTGTTTTTTACCCGCAGGTAAACAAACACCCAACAAATAATAAAATAATTTTATTATTATTTTAGCACATTTATTTAGACTGCCTACCCTAGAAGGGCAACAGACTGTGTATGTTTAATCCATACTGTGCCATAATATTATGTTTACAAACTATTGCTAAAAATGAACCATTAGTTAAATTGTTTTTATAAACAAGTATTTAAAAATTACAACATTTGGATTGTAAAGATTTAACCTCTTTATTACTAAAGACAACAGCCCTTACGTCTGTTGAAAACGCTACTTTGTTCAAAAGTAGGTCAACATGATCATCGACAGAGTGACAGTCCTTCCGCAACTGCCCGCATCTCCGAAGTCATGAATAAGAGGTCAAGAAAACAATTTTAGTACCAAATACCTTCGTTATATGAATTCTCCGGCACAGAATCATCATAGGAAGACCTTGACGAACTCGAATATATACGCTTTTTGCGGTGAACTTTTTTCAATTTTCGCTCGATTTTTCGTAATTTCCGTTTAAGGTTATCATAGTCATCATTGTCAGTATTCTTCCGTTTCGGCATTATTTTTGCCACACAACTTCACAACAACACAATATTTATCTAAAAAAAACTAACAAAACTATAAAAAAACAGTCGTAATGTAATTTTACGTAACGGAGCAATAAGTGGCGAAGCACTGGAACGCGAATGATTAGTATGTAACTGTCAAGCGGCGGGTGGACATGAATTGGAATACCCTCGCAAAAAAAAAAAAAAAAAAGTTTTTCAACTAGGAATAGGTATCTAATTTTCTCAATTAAGTGCACAAGTGGCGAATCCTGGGCGTTACTACAAGTGTATGCCAATCTCGAGGACGAAAACTTAAGTATAATTTGAAAGTAGTTCTTATAATTTGCTGATGAATTCGAAGGTAAAATAAAGTATGGTGTAAAAAAGTACCGTTAAAGAGGTGATTAGGTATTTATGTAAAATGTCAGATAGCACAACAGAATCTGTGAGATGTTAGCTTTCTACGTCCAAGGAAAACTTTATCTTTAAAGTACTCGAACAGTGTTTGTTTTTTGTCGTCAAAAATGTGTCCCTATCATAACATACACAATATTGTTTCAGGTGGCAAAAGTGGGCTCTCCGCTAGTTCGAGTCGATCCACGAGCCCCCTGGGGCAGGGGGCGGTCAGTTTCATCCCTCGTGCTCCATCCTCATCCGGGTATGTAATGCTCCTAAATTCACTACAAAACATCATATCAATGTAAAACCAACTCGCTTTGAATAACCTTAGTTAACGCATTTAACATTATTTTTAGGTCCCGCCCCAACTCATCGCTTCTAGCCCCTGGTAGCAAGATCCCGTCAACTCTTCAAAATCAACAGCATTCGCAAACATCGAATCATAATGGAACGCCAACAAAACAGTCTATGCTTGACAAACTGAAACTTTTCAACAAAGATAAAGTTGGCAATGAAAAACAGCATAGCAAAAGCACTGCTGTGTCCAAACGAACCAGTTCGTCCAGCGGCTTCTCTTCTGCAAAGAGCGAGAGATCTGACTCTAGTTTGAGCCTTAACGAATCATCAAATACTCCGAACGCACATATCAAATCATCTAATTTAGTAGGTCCTAAGAATATACGGCAACAAAGCGATACTTTATCAAAAGACAAGTCTGGAAAAAATGTTAAATCTAAATTAGTTAATTCAAAAGCTCCAAAAGAATCCATTACGAATTTAAGTAAAAATAGTACTAGAACGAGTAGTAATGAGAAGTCTAAAAATAGTCCAAAGCTGCCGGGTCGTGATAAAGAATCCAAACTGGCAGCACCTAAGTCCATTAGCAATACTAAATTAAATCAAATAGATGACCAGTCAAGAGGTTCTAAAACTAAACTTGAGTCTAAGATGACTAAGTTATCGGGAAGTCAAATGAAGTTAAGTGAATCAAGATCAGATCATACGACAAATGAGCAAAAGGATTCTGACCACGCCTTGAATAAGAATTCACAGACTCAGCCAACAACGCCTTCTGGTGGGCAAGGCTTTGGGATACCGAATACTGGAATTCCGAAACCTACTGCTGCTGTCAAAGGAACATTTAAGATATCTAAGGATGATAGACATAATGTTATACATAAAAGTACAAATAGTCAATTAAGTCCTATACAAAGCAATTCTAGTTTAAATTCTACTAATAACGTAAGTGCACTTCCATTTAGCAGAGAACAATCTAATTTAAGTAAAGAAATGTCGCATAAACAAACGCTGGCTGTTTCACCAATGCCAGTGGTAAACTCAGCAAATCCATCCGGTACATCCCAGATGTCGGAAAGTTCTCACTCAAATTCGACCCACAGTACTACTGGTCAGCATTCAAATTCGAGTGATAGTAGCGTAATATACCGTCCATCTAGTGAATCTGGATCAGAGATGTCGAAAGCTCCAAGTAGTATGGCATCAAATAAAAGAATCGACATGAACACAACTTACATAAATGACGTCATTAATGAAGCCGAGCTGTCTGAGAAAGAGGCAGCACAAAAAAGACTTCTTGACACAACATTGAAACAACAAATGGACCATAATAGGACTTTGACTGAAATAAGATCCAATGACAGTCGATCGAGTACACCTTCTCACTGTCGAGACAATTCACTCGGTGAAGATGAGAATCCATTAATGAATGTTATGCCAATGAGGCCTTTACTTAGAGGATACAACAGTCACTTGACTTTGCCAATGAGGACATCTGGGCTTACGCAAAAGAATATACCCGGTTATCCTCATCACGCTAATACAGTCAAAGCTAATTTCGGACGCGAGAATATGGGGCTGAGGGATCGTATTAATTACGGTCCTGGATTTTCTAATCCTGATTACTGCGATCTCGAACTAGCCTCAGGATACATGTCAGATGGTGATTGCCTGAGGAGAATTAATGTTAACGATATGGACTGTGGTAGAAATAATGATATGATGGATGGATACATGTCTGAAGGCGGTGCTTCTCTGTACGGTCGTCGCGTCAACTATCAGCAGCCTTCGCAGTTCCAGCAACTCGATGACAGGTAAGCACTTTTAGATGAATATTTGCATTAGTAGACGATAATAATCTTCATGTCTGTTTATACGTGTAAGTACTACTAATATACCCAGGTGTAGAGCAGGAATCACTCCCACTAACTAAGCCGTAATAAAACTCGAATTAAAACACTCCCTCAGGGCGTGAGATTCATTGCTGTGAAGGGATTGCAACGGTAACATTGCTCTTTTTAGGGTTTTGTAGCTGTGGGGTCTGATACGTATTTTATTACCGAGTCCTTACAATAGTAGTTTTAGCTTTTATTAGAACTTTATTTATACAAAGGTATCTCAAATGGCAGACACAGCAACCACTTTTGCGAGCACACACCACACGAGCTTCTGAGTCTTCAATTGTAAATCTGCTATTAATACTAGAATAATGAGCATTTGCATTCTGCAAATAAGTTCACGAATGTTTTTTATTCAAATAATTTTATATTTCTTAATGAAAACGCAGTTGAATAAAAAAATCATGTCTTTTTCCGAAATCTGTTTAAAAACTATTGCATACTGTTTTTCATGTTGAAGAAAAATCTTGAATAATAAATTTTATATAAAAGTATATGTATGTATGTAAATGCAAAACGTGGGGCGTTTTATAGTAGGTATTTTACACTGATATTCAAGCATCTCTTTTGTCAAATTGCGCACTGGGGTGTATGTGGCATAGAGATACGTAAGTGTGAACATAAGAAAATCCATTTTCCAATAGCGTTGGCTGAGCCTCTCAAATCCACAAGTGGTCGGCCCGCCTTCCGTCACTCTCCGACATGTAACGATGTTACAACAATGTCGCCTTCTATCTCTTATCGGTCTTCCACTTTACTTGATTGAATTCTTTCGGAATCCTACTGTCTGCAATGTAGTTAGTCTCTTTTTCTACACTTTTTATTCTTATTGAAGTAGAGTAAGTAGTAAGTTTTATAAGTAATTTATTACGTATTAGGTAGTATTATGTATAAAGCTAGAACCCTCTATTTCAAGAGCGCTCCATTCGTTTGTAACTTTGCACACGTGACTCTCAATATTTGCTTGTTGTCACAAAGCAAACAAACGTTTTGGACGCGTCATTTGGCAAGCGCCCGTGAACCATTGGTGTGAACAAAGCTTTTGTTAATATTCGGCTGCTGCTCCTAGCGAACAGCCGATCTCGCAGTGAGGACCCGCGGCGCACTCACACTGTCGCAACGCGTGGGGAGAGGGCGGGGTGGCCAAAATCGATACTCCTACGTCTCACCGCCCTGCCCCGCGCCGCTGCCCATCGCACAACCCTAACCACCCCCAACAGCTCGCACCATTCGGGACCTTAACGATCACAACATAAAACCCTACTTCCGCCGCAACTGCACCTAAATGTCCTAAGCTCTTACTCGAAAAATTATACCTTGCCATTAATATCATGTTTTTACACGTATTCCTATCATATTGTCAATCAATAACTTTACGTTTCATGTCGTTTTCTGATGTTTTTTTGAAAAACTGAAGTACTGAACTGTAAACAGTATTAGAATTGTATTATCGGCTCGTCTCGATTTCGATTGATTTAAGTGGTAGTTGTAATGGCAATGGAGGGCCGGTTGTAGTGTATGGCGTATCGTGGCATGTCGCCGGGCGTAGGACGCGGCCGCGGCGACGGAGGCGGCCAGGCGGGCCAGGGCGGGCGGCACTCGCCGCCGCGCACTATCGGCGTGCGGGCGCGCCGTACTCGCCGCCCGCGCTTACACACGCACGTGACAAACTTTCCCGATTTCCTCAACGGAAAATGTAAATCTGTTGCCGGCATCGATCGTACCGTCGCGAGACGCACGCTCGCTTAACCGAACACACCGATCACAGCTGGCGATCTGGACCGCGGCTAACAAAGAACTGAAGAATCGAGCGTCTCGTTGATCCCGTGGACATTTAGCTATCGGTGTTAGTCGTTAAGGTGTATCCTAGTCGTTGTAGTGGACCATACGCGTTGTGCCTTCTGTCGCTTATTCCGCGGGTGAACAAACTTCATTTGCTGTTGTTTTTTAACGCCACGATAATAATTTTGCGGAACTTAATATAAGGATCAGTGTTGCCTTGCTGCGTGTCTTTGCTTTCGCGTTAGACCTTGTAAGCTTACGGTGCTTTTTATATAATACTAATTTGTGAATTAAAGGGAGTTCTTACATCAAACATGGAGAAGGCGGGATCGGTAAGATACATTATTTTTACATTCATAATTTTAGTTCACTCTATTAAGAATATTAAATTGACTTGGAAACAATAACCTTGCTAACATGTGGCACTTGGCGAAGTCAATGTATTCCTACTTTGTCACATGTGGTCGCCATTCGCGATCTGGTATAGCATAGAGATCATTTTATTGTTGAAAATAATGTGGAAGAAATAATATTGAGATTGTTCTTTAGTGTTCGTCCAATATTAGCGAATGAGTAGACGGTTAGTGACCCGAAGCGATTGATCCGTGTGAGGTTATTGCTTCGGCATCTGCAGGGTTATGAGCAGGGGCGGGTACCCTAAGCTCGCTGCGAATCATGATCCTCAATTTCAGTGGAATAGGTAATTTTATTAAAGATTCAAGCTGAGCATCCCATGCAAAGGGACCTGTATCTTGTTAACTTTTATATTCTTTAAAGCCAGCATACGTATATTTTGATAAGAAACGTTTCATGTTTAGAATGTTGACGACATTATGGGTTGATAAACTTAGAACGTTCGAATGGGCGACTTTTAAAATGACGTCATACTTTATGAATCGGGTTCCTAATATAGGTGCGTATGTAGTTTTACGTAATGAGGACACCCTTCTACTTGTTTAGTGGGAAAACTTTTTGACGATGGATACAATAATTATGGATGTTTGTTAAAATTGCTGAACAATATTAGTTGTTAAAAGTTAAAGCTTTGATTATTAGAAAGTGTATTTTTTATCTCGGTAATAGGTTCAGTTCAAGCTCTTTTAAGGTTACGCTGAAGCAATTGAGACAAGGTAGTAGAAAATAATTAAACTAAATATCTCTATATCTTATCATGACGGTAAAAATAGGTAATTAAAATAGGTTTTTCCGTAACGTGTCTATGTTAATAGGTAGGTATTATAGATAAGATGACTATAAAATACGCAAAATAGTCAAGGGTAGCCGACAGTCGTTCTGATCGCTAGGAATTTATATTCACCACATTAAACTCTGTCCCCCTATTTAAATGGGAGTCAACCGACCGCGTCGAGACGTGTGTTTACGTCGTACGCGCGACTTACGGGCGCGGGCCTTCGCAATTCGGCTGGATGTTAGGGAAATAATAAGAATATTCAATTATTCACATCCCTGTTGTGTTGTGGAGTGCGATTGATGACGTCACATTACTGCTGGGGTGTCTCAGGGTCTCGGCTCATGTGCTTGACTCGAGCGGAATTTGAAATCAAAATGGTAAATATAATTAAGCAACTTTCGAAATTAAGTTTTCATAAAATAAAGGTGGAATGGCAACGGGGGTTAAAAAAAAAACTACATTTATTATGTGATTGGTATTGTTTTTCTAGTATATGTACTCAATTTTATTTATTTTAAGTTGTGACTTTTCTTAAACGCACAAAGTTACACGCAATTTTCTTTACTCATAGCTGAATAACGTATACTTTAATAATTTTATGCAATTATTACGCATACCTAGATTTTTTATGTATCCAAAACTAAATAGCATTGATTCATTATAAATGTAGGTGCTCAAATTTAATCTCTTTAAGAATCGCATCCAATATCTTTCACGCTTTTAACTAGTTGTTCCATATTCCAGCGTCATACAAAAGCGTCGTCACTGTTATTTGTACAAAAGGCACAAATACCCAAAAATGCTCCGTTGTTTCATTAAATATTGAAACAAATTCCCACAAATTCCGGCCCAAATGTCCGTTAATAGTCCCAATTGCTACCGATATAATCGGTACGCATTGATCGACAGACCAGAAGGTTCGGCCACTTAAATACAACCCATAATTCACTTACAAAACTCTAGCCATGGGATCGTTAGTTAATCTTTATAAGGCGATCCACGCTCATCTTCAGGAAAATTGCAGGGATTGTACCTACCAACTACTAGGATAATAGATGCGAACACAATTTTCAAGAAATCAAGCAATTGGAACGAAACTAAGTAACTACTCAAGGAAAATTGTGTGCATAGGTAGGTACCCTGTGGATGTACCTATTAAAATATATTTGTACTAGCCTTTCACCCGCGCGTAATTTCTTTTTTCAAATATCCCCTCCTTCCCCCCACGTTTATGGGATTAAAAGTACCCTATTTCACCGGGGATAGTGTAGCTATCCAACAGTGGAAGAATTATTCAAATCGGTTCAGGAGTTTCGGAGCTATTCAATTCAAACAAACAAACAATCAAATCTTTCCTGTTTATATTAATAGAATAGATAAGTTTTTGGATTTGGACTTATATTTGTAATAAAATTGTACTATGGGTCGAATTAGCCTGAGAATAAATTTATTTAATTTTTATTTTTTATTTGTATTTTAATTTATTTTATTATCATGCTTTTCGAATAACATGCAACCTTTTTTGGATTATTAAAAAATTCAGCAGCATAATTTCCATTTTGACGGTAATAAAAAGAAAATCCTAATTGTTTCTTTTTCCTTTAATGGCGTTTAGACTTTTTCTGAAGAATCTAGCCAGCAACAAATGAATAATTAACCTGCTTGGGTTTTTCAATGTAACTGGCATCAGAGTTACGAATTTGACAGCAATAAAAAGCAAATCTTTTTTTTTTAATAATATCAAAATGTTTTGAAAAGACGTTGACCTTCTTTATTTTAAAGAGGCACTGGCAACAATGCTTCTGAAATTTGACACTAATAAAAGTAAATTAAATATTTTTTTCTTTAATGGCGTATAGATTTTTTGGATTTTTTCTGAATAATTTAGCCAGCATTAAATTTTTAAAAAATTATTTTAACCTGCTTGGTTATTAACTTGATGTAACCTTCGTGGTTATTTTGTTATTTTAAAGTAGCACTGGCAATAGTGCCACAAAAGTTTGACAGAAATAAAAAGTAAACTAAAAGTTTTGTTGTTTTAAATATGTATGTACACTCTGTTCCACATAAGTTGTCCTTTAGCCGCTATATTGGCAGCATTGCCTACGCTTTGTAAATCTGTCAAAAAACAGATTGAATGTATTGAAAAACAATACTACCAATATAGCGGCTAAAGGACTTCTTATGTGGAACAGACTGTAGCGTTACGAATTTTTCTGAAGGTCTTTTCCTAGCGTTTTCTGTGACAATGCCAGCTTCGGATGTTTCTTCATTCATCTTGACTATCTATCTACGCATTCTATATAGTTATCAAGTAATTTCTTTTTTCAAATATCCCCTCTTCCCCACATATTTCCGGGATAAAAAGTACCCTATGTTCACCGGGGATAGTGTAGCTTTCAAACAATGAAAGAATTATTCAAATCGGTTTGATATTTTCGGAGCCTATTCAATACAAACCATTAAATCTTTCCAGTGGTTGATACGTACGCTCTTAGAAAAATCCATAGTAGCATAACAAAACACTTCTAAGTAATATAACTTCTAAGTCCTCTTTAAAAAAAAGCTTTTTGTTTTTCTTTACTGAGAACTAGAAGAGTGGGTGTTGAATTATAGATATATTATTATGTACTCGTATAATGGAGATAACTCAAGTACAACAAAGTTAAAATTAAACCAATCACGAAAGAATATCCTCCAGTGCTCTTAATAAAACAGTTTTCAACAATCAAATTTAACATTTTCCAAGGGGGTAATAAACTGTAGCAGCGAAACGGAACAATCGCGGGCAACTTTAAAAATACGGGCTATTTGCAAACAAGTCTCATTGCGAAAGTTTCAAATTCGTGTTCGGATATTACTTGCGGAGTGGTGCGCCCTACTGTGTACAGTCGGGGGAGTGGTGTAACTTTTTTGCACCGAAATAGTCCTTCGATGTTGGGTTTATGTAACAAAATGTGCCGGGTTTGCCTTTGGAAGAATAGGTTTGTTATTGTTACTGTTTGTCCATGATTGGCGTGGGTGAAAATTGGGTCATTTTATTCAATGTAATAAAATTAAAGAAGAAAAGTATCATAAAAAGAATGACTTAATCACTTTTTAAATAGTATATAGGTATTTGTGTGTGGTTGATTCTAATACACTTTGCTATTTGCTTTTCGACGATGCTACTTTAGTATATGTTCTGTGACGATGCTGTACGATCAGTGTGGGTGATGCTGTACTGTGTTATAATAATTATTAAAATAAGTAAAAGTAAGTGTCGGTAAGATACCTACCTACCTGGCTCGGTCTAATCTTAAGCTTAGGTTACTTTGTGTTTTTTGTTTGGGCTTCTTACCCATATGTAATGTCTTTAATTTACTTTTTTAGGAACATCTAATATTTCTAATCAAATTCACGAACAATTTAGAAATTTGTGGATAGTATCTGGCGACACAATTACTTATCTATTCAACACGAAAGGGACATGTAGATCTACTTAATGTGTCTAACTTTGACAAGGGTATCTTTGAGTGGTCTTGCACAAACTGGGAGATAAAAGCTACAGACCTAAATCTAAGTCTCAGCGAATACTTAAATTCTACTTCATTATTTGTGTTTAATTAGCAAAGTGTAGGTATATAATTATGTGTATGGTTTTCTTTAATCCTTTTGGTATGTTGTAGTTAATTTTTACAAAGGTCTTCTTACATTACCGTACAAGACGAACATTTAATACAGGATAATGCAGGTAATCAGTTTTCAATAACTGCGATACGAGGCGATTATAAATAGACATATTACTTATTTTTTTCTGTTAAATAACATAAGTAAAATATTTATTTTCAAAATTAAAACAAATAAAGAACATTTAAATATTCTAATGTAAGTCTAACCATTCTTTCAACAAAATTGTCCAGAGAACATCAAATTAATTAAACTACCGACCAAATTATCAAGTGAACATGAAAGTTACAATTTAATTACAAAACTCTTCTTCACAATCTGCACATTGGGTAAACAAAGAAGATAGACCGTGCTCGAGAATTCGTATCATAATTGTAGAATGTCTACGACAGTTTTCTATTCGTAGCCGCGCACTCCATTCAGTACAAAACATTCCCATGCACGCAGATGGATTATCACGATAGGCACAGAATGTCGGTGAAGCTTCGTTGCGATAACAAAGTCTATTCAAACAGTTCGACAGCAGGAAATCCGTCTGGTTTGCGCGGTTGTTGGCTCATATCTGCCCGTTTGCACAACTAAGCTATCGACATTCCACTGATTTAATTTCCAAATCTCTTGAGCAAGCAATAGCTTAGCTTATCAAATGGGTTGGTATTAATTCTGAAATTGCAGCAAAAGTAAGTGCGAAAAGGTAATGGCTTAAGGAATAGTTATTTTTTCTCGTCCATTGTCTATATTTACACCCATAAAAGCACTAAGGGCCAGTCTGACAGACCACTGTTGGATAAGTTCTTCGTAATTTGACAGATTTAAATGATGCTGTCTCTTTTGTAAGTTGAAAAAAAAAAGACAGCAACATTGATGTTTAATAGATAAATTATTATTAGAAACTATGTAATTTGATAACTAAGAAGCTAAGAAGTTGCAAACAAATTAGTCGCAAAAGAGACACAGGTAATATTGACACCATTCAGGACTTTAGTTTACCGTAAGCTGTCGGGTTCTGCAAAATATTATGAACGATTGTTTTGCAATGTTATACCACAGTAGGTATTTAAACTGTGGTTATACTTCAGAATTTAAGTTTAAAATGTGTCTCTGTTGTTTGCTTCTTCGCCTGTACAATAAGTAATTAACAAATGAAGCTAGATTTTCTAGCTATTCACAAACGCAAGTATATCCGGCATAATGTAAAAAGAGAAAACAGTCGAGACATTCATCATTTCTACAAAAATAATGGTGTGCTAGGAAGGAGAGAATAATGAGAGGGCTGCTCAGTTCATAGATAATGAGATGGTAGGAGTCTGTTCCTTTCAACGGATCCGTCATCATTAGTGCGCGGCTTCGGGCGCCGAGTTTTCATTAAGACGCCAATGTTTCAAACGACAAAACGTTCGCATTCGCGTAAAGGCAGGGGTTGCGGGGATAGATTAACGCACCTTACGATCATTACGATTACAGTTCACGTATACGTATAAAGCTCGAGGCATTACTCGTATTTGGCTTTGGAGAGTATTATGTTGCTCGAGAAAGATACGCAGAGGGAATGGGATCGCGCGTGCGAGTTTATCGCATTAACTCACTTATTGACGTACAAATTTTTTGGGTTTTCAAGATGAATTTTCGAAGAGGCTAGTATCATCCCCTATTCATCTTTAGTAGCATCTAAAGATGAATAGGGCTTTAGATTAATTCCGCAACACATTTTTTCGTCCAAAAAAACAAATATATCCGCTACAGTCAAGAAAAAAATGTTCAGTCCTCTTAAATTCCACCTCGCCTGAACACATTTATTCCGGCTCTTCGTTTGTATCCGGTCAGAAAATGCTCCAATAAAAGGAATGCCTGACAAATTGCTGCATCTCGTCGCGAGCCGCGCGATAAAGTAGGGCACTGCGGCGTTTGTTACCGCAAAGGCATCACATCAGTGTGCCGTGAAGTGGTAATCGGGGCCCAGCGACCACTGACCTGTTCCAAAGACATCAGGGGCCCAAGTCGTTGTAACTAAAAGTCTGTAAACTGTATTTTTCAATGTGTAGTCAGGTGTGAAAACAGGTTCACAAGAAGCTTGACTTAGAAACGTACATGTTAACTTCCGACGATTCACCAGGCGTGCATTTTTGAATTTTGAAAGATAATGAGCTTGTATCTACCATATGCCTGCGCAGGGTACTTGAGTACTTCGGCCACATTGCCAGAAAGAGAGACGACAACCTGGAGAAACTTGTGGTTGCAGGCAAGGTCGAAGGGAAACGACCCAGAGGGAGAAGCCCGACCCGTTGGACCGACCAGATCCGCACCACACTCGAGTCCACACTCCACGAAGCTTTCCATACCGCCGCAGATCGACATCAATGGCGGTCAATAATAAAGCACAAGTTGCTACATAGAGGAGGTCACGACCCCCAGTAATTGGGGTATCGACGCAAGAAGAAGATGAGCTTGTGTTTAAGTTACCGGCCAAACCCGATTTCAGGACAAACTAGTTTGTATATCTACTATCTATATTTCTATTATTTAGGTATCTAATTCGTATACTATACCATCTATTTCAAGAAGAGCCCTTATGTCAAGAAATAGTTTTGATTTTGAATGAAGTCCTTCACTTTTTGGTTTGGTCAGCCTGCCGCTAGAGTTTATCAACTACTCCTTACTAGAGAAGTATTTTTATTCATATATTGACCTAGTCTGTGATATTTTTAATCTAAAGGCTACGGTATTTTTAACCCTTTAAACAACCTTACTCCGTCCCTGACGGCCGGGCCGCTCGCCAGCCTACGAATGTAATCTGTTACAGTTTACTTAACCTGCCTCAAAGATAGAAGAATAATTTCCCCGCCGCGATTTCCTTGGAGGGTTGCATTTCCCGCTCCATGTAATCGTCGGTGGCTAACATAAGTAGATACGAGTTGCAGAAAAGTCAACAAGACGTGTGTAGAATGAAATGGTTTTGGTTAATTTGAACTGGGGCGATCTGTAGTATAGTTTTATTTATAAATTCAGATACTGCCTCAATTAATATTTGACACTGCCTGTCAGTAAGCAGTTAAATATAGCCGGTTTTTTAAACGAAAATGTGAATGCAGGGATTGTTCCTTAAGGTTCATAGTGTAGGAACTAAAGTAAATATGTTGAACTTTGATAGAAATCCTAATTACTTACAGTCTCAGTTTTTTCAGTATATTATTTTAAGTTTTATTTCTATAGAAAGATTTCCTTAGAAGCGGACATTAGAATGTAAATACCTATAGGTGCATGGAATAAACAAGAGGATAATTTATAAAAAGGTTTGATCTTATAAATTATCCTCTTTTTTATAAATTGTAGTCACCTCAGTATCACAGCTATCATTGTGTTATCATATTTTACGAGCTTCCTTAAAGTATCTTTAAAAAACTGGAGTCTCCGATTTTACTTTATTTCTTATCATCAATGGCTATCGTTCTCTTCAAAGTTAAAATTAGCTGCTGAGCACAGAAGCCTCTTTGATCGCAAACGAGCCCAACGAGATATGATTGATGTTCGTGAATGAACCCATCATTCTCTCACAACATTAACATTGTAAACCATCTTGGTTTAATTATTTTGAGCGTTTGTCCGAATGCTATAAATTCTTTATCGGAGGTTGTACATATGAAAGTGTTTTGTGTCTCATCTTGTCTCATTTATCATTATTGACTCTTTTACTGAGATGAAAGTTTTTGTTTCAACATGTTGAAAATTAAGATACAAGTCAAAGTTTAATCAAGATTATCACTAAGCTACGTTTATGTTATCATAAAAAGAAGCAGTATAGGTTTTCATATTCATCAATTGAATATACGAATGGATCACTAAGAGTAGTATTTTATAATCAGCAAATAAAACCATACATAATTATAAAAACAATTTGAAATAAGTAAAACAATTGTCAAGACGTTTCATACACAAATTTTTTTAAAACTCATGATCAACAATAGACTCCAAACCATCTGTCTGCTCTGACAACAGACGAATCAAATATTCAGCATCCATAACAATCTTGAAACAAGCTGCATCCTTAATAAAACATGCAGACGTCCTCGTTCCGCCCAATGGATTTAAAATAGTACGAGTGCAGTACCTTGCATTGGCTCCGAACTAGGTCAGAACGACATGTTGCTTCGCCGGTGGAGGCCCCTATATCAACTGGCATCAATTGAACGGCTTTGTTCAGTCCGCTCGAGCCTTTAAGAGCACCCTGCGTCCTATCGGCTTTGATCTCCCTGACAAAACACACGTCTGCTCGTAGTCGAAGTACAATATGAGCTTTAAGCCGATATCCGTTGGATAGTGGCTTTGAAACCGACTTATACCTACCTAGATTCCTTTTTAATAGGATCTGGTGTACGTTCCGATCTGATATTCAAGTTAAGTTCTTATATCTTGCCAGACGTAAGAATTGGCTTTGTCTAAATCATTTTTATCAATTTTTTTAAATATATTACATACATACATTTGTTTGATTAGTTTTTACCACTAGGCGTGCTCTATCGGGTATTTTTGTTGTTACCCTGTTCTACCTACTAAAGTATGTTTGTTTTCTTGGTGTAAATGACCTACGTTTATAGTTGGTTAAACGGATATTAGCCAAAGCCTGTGGTATTAATGGATTACTTGCTTTTACAGTAAGCAGACTTAGTAGCTACTTTTGTACTTAGTTTTGACTTCGACCGCAAATAGACAACATACAACAGCGTTGCAGTTTGAATCCCTCGAAACATCAAAGTATCGAAGCATCATTAGCTGTGAGTGCTTCTAATCCTGACTTACCTCGGATTATGTTAAAGAGTCTACGGCTTTACAAAAGTAAACATAGGGTCGAACAGATCTCGGAAAATGCGTCCGTGTAATAAGCTAGCGTTAAATAAGCTTCGCCATTGCTAAGTAGCCGGAGGGAAAAAAGACTAATGAGACCGAGAAAACGTAATTATGCTAGCACCAGCGGAAAATAATAAAAGTGTTTAATTAAAATGTACCGCGATTAGCAACCGCTTGAAGCCTTTAGATAAATATTACCATAAAGTACTTAATAAATGTACGCTACTTTTTAGCTTTTCAAAATGTTAACTTGGATACTTACTTGTAAACTCGATCCTTTGTAGACGAACTTTTCCCTGACTTGGTGATTTCAACAGGATCGTTTATCTTTAAAGAATCTTAATTTAACACGCTAAAATAAAATCAAAACTTAGGACAAGTTTCACTATACAAAAAGCTACATTCTTACGTAAAGTTACGTAAGTTTTTATTTTTAACTGTTTTACACTGCAAAGGTAGTTAGGGAGCACCGACCCTTAAAAACGTACCCATTCCATTTCTTAGTATTGTCTACTGAGTCATAGGGGTAAATATCCCTGCGGTTCCTACTTGATTAAACTTTTTGTCTTACTCACGGTACCCAATCCGTATTATTATGTTAGACGCAAATCGTAAGGTACCTTCCTAAAAAAATCATCTTTCACATCGCGGAAATTACGTATTTCGCTATCAAACAATCATTTAGAGTACCTACTAGTTACTTACGTTACAAGTCCTGACTAGTCCTGACCTGAACTCGTCGTATTTAGTCTGACTGAAGTGAAGCGTATTTATTTTTCTTTGATTTTTCTACTAGTTTTGCGGCCGCGATTTCACCCGCGCGCGTATGTTTTCTTTTTTCAAATATCTCGCGGGAATGAGACGTTTTCCGTATGAATTTTATTTTTAATTTATAAAGTAGGATAAAGAAAACTGGCGGTAAAAGTTTTTTTTGTGTGTAATGTCAAAAACGTAAAGACCAAATGGTTAGGTCCGAAATTAGCTAAATATTTTTTTTTATAAAGTTTTTACTTTTAAAGATGCTTTAGGCCATCAAACAATGCCCAAAAATGAAAATCTTCCCTCTCATAGATTTAGTAGGAACTGACATGTCATTGACGGTTAAAATTGCTTGCAGGCGTGGCGGCGGTCGCAATAGAGGCATGGAGGGCGGCAGCGGCGTGGTGTACCGAGTGGTGGGTCGCACGCGCAGCAAGGCCGACTGCGGGCAGCAGACTGAGCGGCAACCGCCGGCGCCGCGGCAGGACACCACCTGGAAGAAGTACACCGACTCGCCAGGGGTGGGGACTTCGCCATTGGTATTACTATTTCGTAGCTATTAGACGTTTCCAGTTCCATGCATCAAGAAAATACCATTCCCTCACCTACCGCCGCTGAGCGAAGTTTGTATCAAAGCCTTTATAAATCCACCACATCTTCTTAGTAACGCTTATTAAGTATATCGCGCTGTCACTGACAGTTTCTCAATTCGCTTTTATAACTTCAATTCCTTATGTTTCAGAACCCGCCAACACAGGCGCCACCGAGTCCGTCTCACGGAAGAAAAGGTGAACGCAGAACAGGTCACCACTCGCCGCAGCATCACAAGCGGGAGAAGCTCACAGCTGCCCAACAACTGGGAATTGCTCCTCACCCACAGGTAAAGTTTCAAACATTGGTTTGAAATACGAAACGTGGTAGTTTAACGACTTATTTAATTTTACTAAATAGGTACATGACGTGCCAAGAAAATAATTTATAATCCATCACACCAATATGCATGTAGGTTAATTCTAATATATCATTCATTGTCCATGGGAGAAAACCCTGCTAGTGTTGATGAGTGTTTAAGTGATCCCAAAAGAGTATAGACTTGCATAATATGTAACCCAAAGAAAATATATAATCACCTGAAGAAAGAGAGGCTATTGCATAGGTAAATGTTTATCTATAAGCAACGTCTCTGTAAAGGAGGTCTCTGGAAGGTCAAATATGATGAGCAGCTGGGTAAAATATATTTTTCTTTACAGTACGCAGCTGCAAATTCTTCTAGTCAACACTCTTCAAGAAGTGGAGGATCACAAGTGAGACTTTCTTATAACTAATTCCGAAAACACTACACTCAGACTACAAAATAAAATGTAATTTAGGTAAAGTTCACAAAATAAATGCATAATTTAAATTAACTTAACTATGAAATAATCACAGTTAGGCAGTAGCCTCAATATTGTGCGGAATACTTAGACATAGTAGTTTTGAAGTAGGTAATGGACTTTATTTACAATAATAATATTCAAACAAGAAACTGAAATAGTGGGACGGTTATTAAACAATTACATTTTTAATTGTTTCAGGTTCAGTCTCCAAGCGGCGCGTCTTCACGGCCATCCAGCGTGTCAAGTGGTGGGAACGGCAGTAGCTGTTCCAGTAAGGCTAAAGTGCCCCAAAACTTTGGCTACGTGAAGCGGCAGAATGGTGTCCAACAACCGGCCCCACAGTCCAACGGGCCTCCACAACATGGACATAGTAGTGGTAAGTTCAACTGCCGTATTATTTTAAAGTTCACTTAGATTCATTGTAAAATTACCCTTTACAAACAACGAATATAATTTGATATCGTTGTTTACAAATCGTTTTTTTTTTGTTGAAAGAGTAGTTTTGGGTAAAACAATAGTTTTAAAAACTGGGGAGAACGAAAGAAACTTTTGCGAATCAGAAAAAAATGGTAAAATTTTTTACAAAAAAAATTACAAAGTAGGTAATACTTAGATATATCATTTGCCTGTATCACATTAAATACTATTCAAATTTTATGCTACAACTTTTATAAGCCAAAATATTACATTGTATTTCGGTCCGCAACTTAGTCCGACTCCGCAATAGATTGTTGTCAATGTCAAATCAATCAAAATGACATTTTTCAATTCAAAGTTCGAATTTGATCCTTGCTCAGTGTTTGATCTTTTCTTGATGATGAAAATGACAAAACAAAAGAAAAATTGTTCTTTTACCATGACCATGGCAGTCTTTTGTTTTCCTTTACTTATTCTATAATTCTGTTTTTAGGTGGAAGAACTGCTCAAGTTTCTGCGGTGCCTAGAACCAAAGTCAAAGTGTCAGGCGGTACTCAAACTTGCACACAGGATCTTCAAATTCACAGTAAATTTTTCTTGTTTTGAATTACACATTATTTTATTTTCAAGTAATAATCAATATTGATTTCAAAGTTTTCATATGGACTTTTTATTCTCTTTTTTGGGCAGTTAGCAGTTAGAAATCTACCTATTGAATTTAACATACAGCCTATGCATTTGCATAATATCGCTATGTGACTATGAACATGTAGGTAATATAAATTAATATATTTTTATGTTTTACAGAAAATGGAATTGGACCAAAATCTTATTCCCTGGGGGGTACCGCAGCAGCTCAGTTGTCAGCGTCTGTCCGAGAGAGACTGCTTGGCTCGCAGTCCCTGCCTAAGCCTGGGACCCATGAATTTGCAGCACTATTTCATCATCACAGGTAAATGACAGCAGCAATGTTGTTTTTTCTTATCCTCTCTTTTTTAGCAGTTTTCAGTATTAAATATCTTCTTTTATTGTAATGTGCTTACCAGTATGTAACTAAATTGATTAACAAAAAAAAATTCAAATAAATTGGTAAAAAGTTTTTTATCAACTTTAGATTAATAAAAAGTTGGGTAAGTACATCATTAATGTACTTGCTACAACTGAAATAGTTGTAATTCACAGCCTTTGAATTGATTTTAACTATATGAAAATATTAAAATGACTGCAAACTACTAAAACTGAGATTATTCATCAGAATATTATTAAAATTTTCAAACTACATATTATTTATTATGATAACAATTGAATTGACTGTACACATTCATAGTATTATAGCCTCAGCCCGCTGTTTCACCAGCACATAATTTCTTTTTTCAACATCCCACATTTCCAGGATCAAGAGTACCCCATGTTTACCAGGGATAGTATAGCTTTCTAACAATAAATTAATTATTCAAATCGGTTCAGTAGTTTCGGAGCCTATTCAATACAAACAAACAAACTATCAAATCTTTCCTTTTTATAATATTAGTATAGATTTCCTTTAAAGTACCTGTAATTAATTCTATTCAAATGTTAGTTTACAGATATGTATTGCATTTTACTAACACATTATCCATGACTTTTGAACTGACGGGCAATGTTCCCAAGCAATTGTTCTGCTGCCATAAGCAATTAAATGTTTAGGTAATTTACTCAGAGCTTAATCAACTCTCGTGATGACAAAGAGAGATGTGAAGACCAATTGTTTCGTTTGTAACCAAGCCAATAGAATTAGTGATCCAGACTTGTAATCATAGTACAGAGTGGGACTTAGGACAATATTTTACACCAATATAATTTTTCTTATACTATTGTTTGTTATATTCTTGTTTTGCTATCTATGGACTAATTAAATTTTGTATGAATTAAATAAATTTTCAGTATGTAGGTATGTATTTAAATTATTTGGAGTTGGTTTTAACTTGGGATCAAATGGATGTTTGTTATCTAATGTTTTTGTATTTAATAATTGACTGAGAAAAATCTTCTGAACATACTTACCTACTTAAAAAGTTGTGCAAAAGTAAATAATGAATTATAGAAAATTATAATCGAATTTTATGAAAATAAAACCAAAGTGATACCTCATTGTTTGCGGACTTTTTCAGTATGCTTTTGAATACATTAAAATAAACTTCGGGTAGACAAATGCGTCTCTGCATTGGTAGGTAGTCATCAATTAGTAAATAAACTTAGTTTGTGGAAGTTATTTGGGTTGTACAGACGCCGATCAACGAGTGAGATAACCATGTTTTATTGTATTTCGTGATTATCCTATTGTTTAAAATATCTCACACGTTCAGGTAAAATGCTTTTTAGATAGAAACTAGCGTAAGTCCGAAAAACGGGAATTGTGTAAAATACGTTACTTTTTGAGCGCGATTGAATGTTAAACTGATATGATCAGGATAATAAGAATCAAATAGTACATGTAGGTACTTTATCTGAATAAATATTTGAGATTTGGTGACACTATCTGATGAATATCATGGGAATGTTTAATTCATTTCTACATGGCCTTCGGTACGATATGTTTCCTGTGTAGTAATTTTGGTGAAGTGAAAATTTTATTGCAATAATTTCATCGTTAAGGAATTATTTTTGTTTATTTAAACGCAGGTATGATGAGTTCCTATTAAGTACAAACACTTATTTTTACAATAAAATAAACTAAGGATGCTGAAATTAAATACGAAAAGTTCGAACATCCCAGGAGCCTAAAAATACCTTCATTTTGATATCGTTATTTTTGCTACATATGTATATTAATCTGTGATTTTATTCTAATGACTTAATCGTCAAAGATCGAAACAGTAGGTATGCGTTAGGCGATACGTCCATAAACAAGAGTTTAGTGTGTGTTATTTCAGATTTTACAACATTTTGCTACCGTTGACGGTTCTCTAGGTTTTATTAATTTTATAACTAATAAAATATATACTTATTTTTATTACAGAATCACTCAAAGAGGAGGGATCAAGATCAGCGATGGCAGCCTATCTGATACTCAAACATACTCTGAAGTGAAATCTGACTACGGTATACCATATGCCCCTTGGTTAAGACACAGGTAAAAATATTTTTGTATTGTATGTTAATTATACTGCTTGAAGATAATTTTTATTTTAAAAGCTTAAAAAATAAGTACTATTAATATTAACATTACCGCAGATAACAAAACTTAACAATATTTTGGTCTTAACTAATTTATTATTGATAATTTTGTCTTTCTAGACTCTTGTCTAAATGAAACCCACAACGTCAAACTTAATGAACTCATAGTAATTATTTTGTTTCTTTTCATTTTGTTTCATTCAGACTAATATTTTGTACCTACAAATTATTCTGTATCAGCATTGTCATGTCATTCATAATTTCCTTTCATATCTTTACATTCCCTTTTCGTGCATTTGTGTGTAAAAACTTAACCAAACATTGTTACTAATAGTAACAAAACAGTATTTTGTCATAATTTGTACTTTTCACATGCTTTGCCCCGCTATATCCAGTGTGGTCAGTTGTAGCGAGAATATGGTGATGGTCTTCAATATTTCTGACGTACTAAATCAGTACAATCTGTTTCAAAATAATATTAGAAAATGCATTATTAATACTTAGCGTATGCACGCGTACTATGCAATCGAGTTGCAATAATCGAGATGAAAAACTTTATTTACTAACAGATATTTGAATTCGGTGCGGGATTTATAGTACTTACTTACTGCCTTATAAAATCGAGAAAGAGGCTATATTATAAGAATTAAAACTATGCTATCTCGGGTTGTCGATCTTACTTACAAAAAAACCTTTTAAAAATATTTGAATTAAACTAAAATACAAATTAAAATTGGTAGGGTATTTTTCAGTGTTGTTTATACGAGTTAGTAAAAAAGACGGGTTGCACTCCGGGAGTGCCGGCAGAAGTGAAAACCTGAATATTAACGTTGTGCATTTTTGATATGTATTTTGGAATGGTTAGGGATTTAATTGATTGGTAGAGGTATAAAAGTACTATCATTTATGTGGTAAAATACAATATTTATTTGTTGCGCTATCGTACACAAACATGACAATTTATAATACATTAAAAAGTTTATCTCTCAGAATTAATGTAATCAGAAACTTTTTCAGACTTATCAGAAACTCCTTGCTATGACACTGAAACGCCATGTAATAAACGTTAATAAAATGATTGAAAACCGTCAATGTCATACTTTTTTGATTGAAAACTATTTATTTTCTAAACAACGAAAACAAAGTTTGGAATTTACAATTAATTGCATACTGGAATCTGCGGATAAACTTTTGAATTTGGAGCAATCGGCCAAGAAATGATTCCCTTTACAGAATCCGCAGACTCCCGAATCGTTAATAACACGAGTGGTGTTACAGTAATCAACATGTCGCTTTCGAGAATGTTCACTGGGAATTTGGGGTAACAAGTCAAACTGTGTGTGAGAACGAGCCTCTTGTCGCAGGAAATCGGACAGCATTTCCAACTTCATACGACCTGATGCATGCTCCGCAGCATAGCGGATCCAAAGACTGCGGAGAAGTTGTGTTAATTTCCACAAAATACTGTTATATAATTCCGGCGAATAAAGATATTCCAAACTTTTTAAATGTTTTATTACGGCAATTAAATTTTGAATTTTGCAGGGTATCAAATTAAGGTCTTTTTTGTGGTCACTTTGTAGCATAGGAAGCATATAGGAAGCGACCGCACTGCGGCTATAATAGTAGAGGTCACATTTGACAGTTCATTTATGCAAAGAAAAATATACCTTACGCTAAAGCACAGATAATATAATACTAGTACAGATGCCCCATCCCATACAAAGAAATGTGACCTTCCTAACTCGCGTTATTCTTCGGGTTATTCGGGTTATACTAGTACCTCTAGTATCTACAAGATGTCATTTTCGTTTACTCACATTGCAATCTAGCATAAATAGCAAGCGTCTGTGGTTTTAGATAAACTGTCAATAGATGGCGCTAGTGTATAACGCGCGGTGAAAATGCATGAAGTAGGTACCTACCGGTGCGTTGCCCGACACTATGTTGTGCCTTCGCGCCAATGTGTGTGATTAGTGAATTCCTTCGCAACGTCACAGATAAATGATAATGTAATATATGTACTAGTGTAAAGAAAAATTACACGACATAACCCCATGGAGTTTTTGTTTGTTTAATTATTAATCTTGACGTGTACTTTGGCGCTTGACGTTCCACAGGGTCTGATAATAGGGGTGGAAGGTGGCTATGGGAACTCAGTAATTAATTAAACAACAAAACCCCATCGAGTTTGGTCTCATTTTATTCGTCTTGACAAGTGCTTTGGTGCAAAATGGTTACCAGTGTCTGATGATGGAGCTGGAAGGTGGTCATAGGAACTTAGTAATTAAACAACGTAACCCCATCGAGTTTGGGCTTGTTTGGTTTGTTTTTATGATTTCTTTGGTGCTAGATGGAAGCCAGGGCCTGATGATGGAGCTGGAAGGTGGTCGTAGGAACTTAGTAATTAAACAACGTAACCATTTCGAATGTGGGCTTGTTTGATTTGTTTTGCAAGTTCTTTGGTGCTAAATGGAAGCCAGGGCCTAATGATGAAACTGGAAGGTGGCCATAGGAACTCTGTAATTAAACAACATAGCCCCATCGTGTTTGGGCTTGTTTGATTTGCCTAGACTAGTTCTTTAGTGCTAGATGGTAGCCAGGGTCTGATGATGAAACTGGAAGGTGGCCATAGGAACTCTGTAATTAAACAACATAGCCCCATCGTGTTTGGGCTTGTTTGATTTGCCTAGACTAGTTTTTTAGTGCTAGATGGTAGCCAGGGTCTGATGATGAAACTGGAAGGTGGCCATAGGAACTCTGTAAGTAAACAACATAGCCCCATCGTGTTTGGGCTTGTTTGATTTGCCTAGACTAGTTCTTTAGTGCTAGATGGTAGCCAGGGTCTGATGATGAAACTGGAAGGTGGCCATAGGAACTCTGTAATTAAACAACATAGCCCCATCGTGTTTGGGCTTGTTTGATTTGCCTAGACTAGTTCTTTAGTGCTAGATGGTAGCCAGGGTCTGATGATGAAACTGGAAGGTGGCCATAGGAACTCTGTAATTAAACAACATAGCCCCATCGTGTTTGGGCTTGTTTGATTTGCCTAGACTAGTTCTTTAGTGCTAGATGGTAGCCAGGGTCTGATGATGAAACTGGAAGGTGGCCATAGGAACTCTGTAATTAAACAACAAAACCTAATCTAGTTTGGACTCATTTTATTCGTTTTACACGTTTTTTCGTACTTTGGTGCAAAATGGTTATCAGTGTCTGATGATGGAGCTGGAAGGTGGTCATATGAACTTAGTAATTAAACAACGTAACCTCATCGAGTTTGGGTTTGTTTGATTTGTTTTTATGAGTTATTTGGTGCTAGATGGAAGCCAGGGCCTGATGATGGAGCTGGAAGGTGGTCATAGGAACTCTGTAATTAAACAACATAGCCCCAACGTGTTTGGCTTGTTTGATTTGTTTCTATGAGTTCCTTGGTGCTAGATGGAAGCCAGGGCCTGATGATGGAGCTAGAAGGTGGTCATAGGAACTCTGTAATTAAACAACATAGCCCATCGTGTTTGGGCTTGTTTGATTTGTTTTTATGAGTTCTTTGGTGCTAGATGGAAGCCAGGGCCTGATGATGAAGCTGAAAGGAGGTCATAGGAACTTATTATTTAACAACGTAACTAAATCGAATTTGGGCTTGTATGATTTGTTTTGCAAGTTCTTTGGTGCTAAGAATCAAGAAGAACTCAATAATGAAATAGGTAGCGCAACCCTGTTGAGTTTGGGCTCGTTTGATTTGTCTTGACGAGTTCTTTGATGCTAGATGGTCTGATGATGGAGCTGGAAGATGGTCATAGGTACTTAGTAATGGAACACCTACCGGGTTCAATTGTATTTTCCAATCATCCAGGATATCATTAAAATAATCATACACTTTAATTCAACCCAAACGGTTCAGCTGTTTAAAAGTTAATGTGAAAAAGATAAGTACGAAATCGAAAGTATCCTATCTACCTACCCCTTGTTCTAATATCCGCTTTCCCGTAGTATTCAAGCATTTTACTGCGGTAAAAAGTAGCCATGGTCATCAGGGATAATGTCGGGACTCGGGTTCTTATGGCAAAAGATTTTCTCAAAACGGTCCCTTAGTTTCGGAGCCTATTTATTTAATAGAAACAAACAATCAACACTTTATTATTTTTGTGTAGATAACTTATTAAAGTAGTTATTGTTTAAATTATAAAGAAGTAATATAAATACACAAGTATAAAAAACAAAAAAAAAAGTACTGGTTGGTCAGATTTGGACGTACATAATTATGACCGGTTTGTTCGTGTTCCACGCACTCAGGCAGCGTTGAACTCGGAGCCACTCAGCTGTTATTGATATTGGACGAAATAATGCACTTCTAAATAGTGTCGAGTCTGTTCGGGTTATTTATAAAATAAGAATTTATCGCACAACACTGGAACTGTTCTCTCAGCTCACTGTTGATAGACTGTCACTTTCACAACATTGCAATCTGATTGCAATCACTTTCAGCCTTTAAACGATTAATTTATTAACCTTGAAAGAATTCTGCATCACAATAATTCCTTATTTATTAAGCCCTAAAACTTTACACCTTGTTCTGTAATCTTTGCGTTGTCATCATAATCATAAAAATCCATTTTTTAATGAAACCGGTAATCGAACCTAGAATGTTAATGTTAGTAACCCGTCACTTAAACTACTAGACCATACTGACGTAGCTAAACTGATGGAGCTGAAATGCCAATAAATCACACATGTATACAAAAAGGAGAGGTAGACAGCTACCAACCATTCTAATTTCTGTACGAAATACTTGTGAGGTTAGTACAGTACTTTTGAGTAAAATTAATCAAAATTATTATAATAGGTAGGTAATTCATTTCACTCACAGACCATACAAATGTAAATGCAATAAAGAAATAAAAAAAATACAATTTTATGAGTTTTTAATTTGGCACTCGTTTTGATATTCGAATTGTGAAAAATGTGTTTAACCTTTTCCACGCCAATGTCTGATATATCAGACAAACCATTTTCGTGCCCACCACGCCAATGTCTGATATATCAGACAAAAAAACATGATCAAGAAACGTTGTATTTTTACTTGCCTGAATGAGTTGAGTATAACCTAATAATTTTTTGGAATTATTTTTTTAATGGTCGTGGCGTGTGGGTCACCATTTTCGGAAAAAAGCGTGGCGGGGAAAGGGTTAAAACCTCAATAACCTTAAGACCTCAATGACCTTGCGTCCGTTTATCCGTTTTAATACAGACAGCACTTTGGAACAAGCGCGATCTCTTTTTAATATACCTTGAAACGCAAGTGAACAAAACGAGACAGCAACAACGTCGCAAACCCGCAACGCGTTATCCACTTGCATGGAAGCAGGAAGTGTTTACGTACGACACTAAAGCCGCTCGTCTCGTGGGTTCGATTCCCGCCTTGGGTCCGGTAAGCGGTGTCCTTTTTATTCGTTAAATAATATTAAATAGTTAAAAGAAGTACACGATATTTTATTACTACAAAATATAAATTAGTATAAGCGATCGAAGTGTCTGCAAAATATTTTTGTTTAAGTAATATGTTTAAATAACAGATCAAACTGCATGAATATGGTTGGTATCGCCAGCCAGCAAAATATATATAAATAATTTTATGAAAACACTTTTTTCAGTTCATTTTGATGGGCCCGATTGTGATTTCGAATCCCACCCACAAAATGTGATTATTTATAATGCAATCAACATCAATTTATTATTGATTGCATTATAATTAAGTACATAATTATATTTGTGTTGAGTACCTTCGTTGTTCCATCAACGTATTTTTTGTCCAATTGTTAAAATTACTAATTTTTCCACATTCATTACCCAACACAACCAAAAACGTTTGGTAGAATTTGCAAAAAATAATTACTATAAAATGGATTTTCATAAAAAGCGCCATCTAGCGCCTTGAGGACGCGAGAGCAATAAGTGTGTCAGCGCACCCTAGTGCGTGCTTTCGAAATAATTCTTCACATCAAACTTTTCATTTTTGTAAATTAGGAAATCTTTCTATAATATAATTCAAAACACATTTGTTAGTTTTCTGGAGACTATATTTGTATTTTAGAACACTAATAGTCAATAAATATATCATTTTTTAAAAAGTTGAAAACATCAATTGTAAAATCGATACAGGTCGCGCCATCTATTGATATATTTTTGAACTAAATTTCTTTTCTTCCTGATGGGACCCCATGGCTAAAGGAATAAAACTCAATAAAACAACATCAGTTCTTATTAATACAATTATTTACTCTACTCCTGTTGTACATAAGAAGCACTTTTCTTTGCATTATATGAGCTGTCAAATTGAACAAAAAACCATTATTGTCTATAGACCGACAAACTATCTGTTCCGGTGGCGGCGTCGCTACTGTCTATTTAAAACTGTCATTAAATATCGTTTTTGCATTGCATTTCACGTAGTTCCAATTTTGGCCACCGGAACAGATAAGTTTGTAGAAAACACGTGTCCGGACTTCAAATTTTATATGGATTTTCGATCAGGTCACGTGACACATAAATCCTGACGCGAGTTTAACATTTTTTCCCCATACAAAAAAAGTGCACAACGCCGCTAAAGAAGTTTTCACTTCAAAAAACTTTAATTTGGAAATGTCTTTTATGAATAGGTAGGTACCTACGTTCTTGTAAAAATTGTAGCTATGATAAAAGAATTCATGAATTTCAACTGTTAATAAGCCGTATATATTGGACATTGCAAGTATCTAGTCTGAAGAAACTTTTACCTATAAATGAATTTGGCAAGCAACAGCCAACAAGGTTCTTCCAGTTCCTAAAACTGTGAACGTATAAATAATTCTGCCTTTGTTTGTACACATGGAACATTGCTCAATGGAAAAGACAGCAGTACCGCTTACCAACAGGTGGGCTGCGTGTCTGTATGCCAACTGATGTAGATAGTATAAAAGAAAACATTAGGTATGGTGCAAAAAAAGAGATAAACAAAGTTGAGTTACAACTGGCCAGCATGCCCCCTCATCAAGTTTCCCCCATTTCAGCAACACATATTCGGCGAGTGGGCGCCTGTCGGAGGGCGAGTCGATGGAGTCGCTCACCTCGCTTCACTCCGCGCAGGCGCACAACCACACCTCCCCTAACTCACACCATCGCAGCTCACTCACACACAATAAGCTCATCTTGCACCGCGACGCTCAGGGCTCCAGGCTTAACAGGAGCAACAGTATTAGGTAGGTTTATTATCGTTGGTTCACCAGAACATTTAGCAAACAGTTTTTTGTTATAGGAAGAAACACTTTCGAGTAAACATTTGGAATCACTACTTATTTTAACTTTTTTCTTTCATAGATTCAACTAAAGTGATTAAATGATACTGGTATAATTTTAAAGTATGTATGTAGTTGTTAGTTTATTTTTATATGAAACAATTTCAGTTCTTAATCAAGTTGATTCTATACTGAAAGATAAGGTAAAAGAAACAGGAGTGATTTCCGCTGTTTTGCCAGTAAACACAGTACCAAAAGAAAAAATTATCTGTATCAGATAGTCACATACTACTTGTACTATTGTACAGTCAGCGCCAAAATGATCTGAGCATTCAAACCTACCAAAAATATGACAAAATACAATTTATTTCTAACCAATTATCTCAATATAATCACACTATTCGTATTTTATATTAATAAGGTCAGTGTTTACGTCCACGCTTTTTAAAAATCTACACATAACTATAATATCACTTCTATCACTTTTTAAAATTATCGGTGTTAGATCAATCAATCATTGTAAATGCGCCGCGCTTATTGTGAATCGAATCATTCATAAGATATCCTCTGTGTTCATTCATTTCCATCACATTAGCTAAACTTAAATGTTTAGATCTTATGTAAATAGTATGAAGACATGATGTTTAGTCTTTACAATTAATTAAATTTTTAGCTACCTCAGAGATAGGACTTTCCCAAGGTATGCCACAAGGTTGAAGTTTGTTCATGTTTTGGCTTCGAGGTGGCACGCTTCACTACAACATACATAATTATGCATGATTTGAACAAGGCACGGCTTACTCTATTTATGTTACACATTCATGTTTTGGTAGGTCAGGTATCCATTTTGCGTTTCTGAGGTTTTGTCCTCGCGTACACTACAATTTCTGGTTACTTTATTGAGCATATTGCGTAGTAAATACAAAAGCTCATTGGTCTTCCACAAGGCTCTTTTCTAGAACCGTCATAATAATTTTGCATTGAGTAAGAATAAGAAGTTATCGCAGAAACGCAAAATAGTGTATCCTTACAACTGCCATTACATTACTTTTACACATTTTTCTCAGAATTGTAACGTTAATTGTTTTAATGCCACCGCACTCACCACTATTATGAAGGTGTTGATATCATATTTCTGTTAATACTACGTTTCATGTACAGCTACTTTATTATTTTGGAAGCAAAGTTCGATAGGCTTTTGTCGTAAGTCTGCTATCACTGTGCCATGTTGTAAAGTGCGCGTCATGTAAACTCAAATATTAAACTTTGTCAGTGCTTTCATAAAATTATTATGTAGACATACACGTACAAATCCTATTAATTTTTGTTCTAGATTTTTTAAGTCGAGTAACACTAGACTTTAAGTTCACCTGCAATATATGTACATAGTTGACATAGTTAATTTGTCATAAAAACATGCCACTTAAACAAAACAACATCTAAACTACATTAGACAAGAAAACTGACTGAGTTTAATGTTTAGCTAAATTGGGACCATTTTTCTGATGTTAATCCGTTTTACAGGTCGACTAAGTCCGAGAAACTCTACCCATCGATGTTGCAAAGATCTTCGGAGAGCGATTACGAACCCTATTATTGCTTACCTGTACAATATGGACCAGGAGGCCAAGGTGTGTACTAGAACGTAAACATTTATAAATGAATATTACTGTTGGTAAGAGAAATAAAATCTTGTACTAGTCAGACACCCTTGAACTACCCCTGACCACAGGAACCTGCAAAAGTCATTGGTGGATATTGCTAGTTTATTTGTAAAGGCGTTTTACATTTGTTGATAAATTAAAAACTAAATAAACTGTTCAGTTCATTTCTTAAAATAGGTGTGCACTAGTTGTTTTGTTGAATTTGTCTATGACACTCTTACGAGCTTTGTACCAGGCAAGAAAGCCCATGTTTATGGTGGAGAGTACCTAAGTAAGAACTGTATAACTATAAAGTAAGCTTTAGTACCTATATGAAAGCTTTTTTTTATATCAAATACTGTTTGGGTATTAGGTCTAAACTATGGGGTTTCGGAACCACCGTCGCCTTCTCCGAGATCAGCGCTGAGCCCGACGCACCAGCCAGGCAACGTGATGCATACGCCGAGACATTCTCACCACTACCCTAAGAAAAACGATGATGGTATGTAAACGTATTTTAAGTATCAATACTAATATTATGCAGACTAATAGTACCAGACAGGCATGGGTTGACATGCGGGCGGGGGTAGCCCCCCAACGCCCGCATTGCACAGGTCGCTCGAGCCAAGTCTGAGGGTCACCTAGTTTCTCGGGTGGCCCTCTCTAGGCGCCACCCTGACTTGAGGCCTCTCGAGTCAGGGTATCCAGGGATGGGCTGGTCAATAGCCATAAGGCTAGCACCGGCTCGTCCTAATCGGGTGTGAAGGAGAAACCGGGGGAGTTTAGTGGGTAGTGGACGCTCCAGTCTCGAGTCCCACACACGGCCGCGGGTCTAGCTAGCCTGCGGTTATGGTGCATAAATGCATTCTCCTCCGAGAAAAAAAAAAAAAAAAAAAAAAATACCAGACAGGCATGTCTGCATCGCTTTTTCGCCCAAACTATTGAAATGATTTTGATGATGTGGTCTGCTGTAATAAATTAGACATTGGGAATGAGTATAAGCAATAGCCTGGGATAAATATCCCAGGATATTTCTTTTTTATTGCAATGTGTAACGCCACGTCTGCCCTTAGAGCTGCTCAGTGCTCACATTTTAATTTAGAACCATTCACTTTGAAGGAACTCCTGGGTAACGACAAGGCACTGATATCATTCATTTCTCTTTGCAAAGTTATTGTTGACACTCTTAAAGAGTACAATAATACTTAACTTAATCTGGACTGTTCTCACTCACTACGTCCTTATCTACTTATTATTAGAAAAAAAATTAGTCATTTTGTTTCGTACATTTACAAATAAATAATTTACTCCTTTGTTTAGCAGTTACTGTATGGCACCGCCCTGCGCCTGCTACACCGAGACGACAGTTTATTAGGTCTCATATACCCAGTTATTTCACTAGCTTCAGTGCCCTTTCCCCGAAACTCAGAAGTGCTTGACACACTTTTATTTCACGGGAAAATATCTGGCACTGCGGTGGTAGGTTCTCACCTAGACGATCCAGTACAGGAACTTACCACCTGGTAAAATAATGCTCAGTTGAAATGATAACCGAAAAAGAAGTTTTTTTATCCATCTTTAACGTCGCAATGGAGTAACGGATCGACTTGATTTTTGGTATCAGGACAGTTTTGAAACTGGAGCACTCTCAAATTATGTGACTACAATAATTACTTAGTATCCCGGAAAAATATTACATTCCTAATGGATATCGTCGTAAGTTAACTTACTTATGCTTTTATACAGCTGTCCGTGCTGGCCATACAAGTCAATGTTTCCTACCTAGTAACTTTTCTAATAATATGATTTGTTTGTAGTGCATGGATCGACGGCATCCTTGGTGTCGACGGCGTCTTCGTTAGCTGCCGGCGCAGGAACTGACGAAAGGCAGGCGCATGAGGTACGTTTCTATCAAAGGCTGCGTCCCCAGTAGGCAAACTGTTAGCGGCAGACTGAGTTTGCGGCTTATCGATTTAGTACGCCATATACAATTTGAAATGGAGTGTCCACAGTTTGCTCTCAGTGAGCGGCCGACTCCCAACAAAACTGGTTCTAGTTGACGGCGGCGATATGATTGTTCTCCTGAGTTTGCAGCTAACTCGAATTTCAGTTCGCCACAAATTTGCGGCTCACTCAGTCGGCCGCTAACGGTTTGCCTACTGGGGAAGCAGCCTAAGGCTTAATTTCCTCCTACGCTGAGGTAGTCGCGTACTAGGTCTAGCGTAGAATTAAACATGATGTTATAATTTATGTGACACTTCTCAGCCCAGTGAACGTCCGCTGCAGATTTTTCTATGCCACAGTGCGCTCGACAGATGTCACTGTAGGAGGGGATTAAGCCCAAAAATGATCCTATTGTGGCGACCTCTAACTTGATCAGCGAACATCAAAACGTTCGTTCTATCATCGAGTAGAGGGCGCTGACTGACTATTACGGATTATCTAATCCTTATTAGCACAAATAAAAATTGTCGCCCGCTAGCACCCAAGCTGGTACATCGGAGTTCGGACCTTTGTCTTCCATAGCATTAGCAGTCGATCTAGCTAGGAGGAATCACTTTGAGTTAGATGGATCTTTTTTTTTTTTTTTTATAGTAGCTCAGTACATTGGCTCCACTTAGCCTGATGGTAAGCAAAATATAAGCTGATGGTATATATTAAATTAAATAATGTACACCACTTTTTATACTGTAAAAAGTGGTGTACATTTCCATAAAATTTAGATTTTGTTTTAAGTATTCGCAAGATCTTAATAACTCTATCGTTTGCACGTCAAACTTGTGTTAAAGTAACATTAAACTATTACAATTGAGATTTTTTTTCTTTACTCTAGTCGTTAAGTTTCCAAATCTAGTAGTACACCATGGTATTTTTTTCAATTATTACTTTGTAAACTCGTTGACGTAAATATTGTCATATAAAAATTTAAATATACATACCTACATATTGTTTAAATGATATCTCCATAAACCTTGCCTGTTTTCGTCGTCACAATAATTATCTTGGCACCTACTTGATAATTGCATTTGTACTTACAACTTTCACTGTGTATAAGGGCGTATATAGGAAGTGGGCTACCAGTGCCTATGTAGGTATACCAGCGCTTTATGTTTCGTAGGCAAACTTCGATGCTTATAATATTTAAGACTTTCGCTTTGCATTCTAAAGAAAATGTCTTAGTATATTTTGTCTTTATAACAACAAGTGGTTTATCTTACACAGGTGCGGAAATTAAGGAGAGAGCTCGCCGACGCTAAAGATAAAGTGCACACGTTGACCACTCAACTAACAACCAATGTAAGTAATAGACCTAATTTGTTCCCTTTTTCTTTACCATTAAATATGTTAATGTGTTCCAAGACTAATTTTGGGATTTAGTCTGGCCATTTAAAACCAATACGTGACGTTTTACTAAGCCTTTGTGCTTTACAACAATACGTTCTTCACTCATCTTTGATGTATTGAAGTAAAAGGAAAGTATAATTAACGTTTACATGAGTAATAATGACATAGTGTTGCCAGTGATTGGTGTTGTTATCATAGTATTAGGTAAATTTTTTCACACTATTATACTCTAAATGAGAGCTAACGTCTTCGAATGAAAGATAATCTTCAATCTTATAATAATTAAAAAATATTTCTGATTTTTTGAGTTAAGTTTTCTTCCCTTTACGTAATATAATTAATAATCGATAACGGACAAGGTAGTTATTCAAAATATACATTAGTCTAAATTTTCATAAAATTATAGATTGCTTCGACTAAAAAACCCAAAACTATAATAAAGGAGAACACACGTGTTTTGGACCTAAACTTAATAATACCACGGCAAATAAATCAATTACAGAACATTTTAGTGCAAGCCCATAATGTGTATATCGCATGTTCTATCGTGTGTGGAAGATATCGCAGTTAAAACGCAGTTTAAACAATCTATTATAAAGTTAATCTCCCATAATAAATCTAACCCAAATTACCCCGCACGCGTAGGTGAGGTTTTCGCTAAATAATATTTAAGGAAAAGATATTCGTGTCTGCTGTAATCAAATTGTCTTACGTATTTGGTAGGTACATAATATAGAGGAAAGTGCAATTGGAATCTGACATTTCCGCTGTACCAATTAGTTAGGCCTTCATTTTCCGTTGTTAATAATGCAGCTTAACAAACAACCAATGGTTGCAAAAACTCGAAGAAATTATTCGCTTTTGATAATCACCTCAAAAGGTGCTTATAATATTTCAATTAAGACTATCAAGATGTTTAAAGGCTTATTTATCGCAGCGCACATACAATGCCTAATTACGCATACCATTCATCGTCGGTGAGGTGAATTTAATAAATTATTTGATTACGACGAAGTGCAATTTATTACAAGAACCGACGCATCTGCGGTTACACCTGCACTCCGTCAAAAAAAAGTTGATGTCCCTTGGGAATTTGATTCGATTCAATAAAGCCGACCATAATAATTTTTCGGCATGGTTGACCACTTAATGATCAGATAAAATCTTGGAACCTTTGTAGATCGAAGAATATCTCGAATAAGGGCGTGATCCAGAAAGGGATAAAACGAAAATGACATACAACTCATATTATGTCTTCATTTTGTTCTGGCCTTTTATCAAATGAGTCATTTTAAAGTCGGTTAAAAGTTTTAATGTTGAAGGATAACATCGAGACAAATTGTGTACACATACTTACGCTTTACGTACGTATCTTAAATTCATCTTCATTGTCTTAGCGGATTTAGAAATACCAATTTAAAACATATTTTTTGCCTTTACCACGGTAAAAGACGTATTTATTTAATATATTTAACGTGCCTCTATAATGCAAAAAAAGGTTGCGGAGATTTTTATCTTTCTTAAAATAACTGATCATCATTAATTGAACGAAACAAATGAAAGCCGACACCTAATCTCGCCCAGTGTTACACGGTCATCATCAAAACAAATCGTAATGACGTGTAAATAACTCGCCCCAGCAACATTGTAACGCGACACGCAGACAAAATAATGAGTTGCCTGCCACCTTGTAACTTGTCGATGCGCTGCTTACTGGTGCTTAGTCTTACAACCCACAGTACAAATATGGTAAACAGTAATCGTAATGCCGTTTGCGTCGCATTGATTATTTACTTTAGAGTGTATAATCAACATTATTTCTAAGGAATAGTAGGTTTAGAATCGAATTTATTTTAAATTGCAGGTACTGTTTAAGCCAGGCAGAAAGACAATCAAATCCTTTCTGATGGTATACATTAGATAAACGCACTCGTACACTCAAATTTGATCTTTGTGTCTAGTAAACATAACTTTTTTTTCAACTATTTTGTGGAAAAACTATTTTTATGGACTATAACCATTGGACCATGCTTAACAACCCTTGTTCACTAACTGGTTAACAGTGGTAACTAAGTAAATGATGACAAAGTTTTCTTATAAGATTATAAGAACTACGTAAATAAGACATAGAAGCATATCATAATAACTACTTTTAAATCCACTAACACCCATAAAATGTTTTTCCTACATATATCAAGTATTCAACTGAAGTGTAATGTCATAATATCGTCTACAGTAAGTTACTGGCTGTATGAACTATAATGTCTTTAGAACAATTGGTGTAACATTAGCCCTTCCAATTTTGTGGTCGTTTCACAATACATCCCGTGGTCGACAGAAGTAGTTGACACGTCAACTTTTATTTAACTTTCACTCCTCGTCATTTAATATGAAGTGGTAAACAAAGCCAAGTATCTAGTGTTATTTGATTACAGACCTACACTCTATACACAAATAAAAAAGGAGTGTTTTTTATTCCTTGATTACGCTTTTTAGAAAGCTATCACGACTAATAAAAATAATAGTTATTATAAACTAATTTAAAGTACATAATTATATTATGCTATGTAGACAAAAAACACTAATGACAAAAGCAAAAAAATACTGGTTAAATATCCAGGTACATCATATATCTCCAGATTTGTTTTGAGGAGCATTATGAAATAATTGAGGTATGAATGCATACAGCATGTACACCAAATATTAACTCTCTGCTTTCATGTAGCCAGCCATGACTAATGTGGCTTTGTTTTAGGGCCCGCTGTCAGTCTAGTTGGCAAAATCACAATACAGGCCGCTGAAAGCGAGTTTTAACGAGCCATGGCAATTTATGATACGGCTTTTTGTCTAAAACATTGTTTTAAATATGGCGATTACTGCATTTTGTGAAGGGCATCCGCTAGTAAGAGAGAAGAAATATTAGTTGGGTTTTACTGTCATGTAATGTAATGTTAGCAATTTATTACATTAAGACTTGTGAAAAGCGCAAGCCTACAATTTTGTAGTAATGACTATGGTGTTGTATTTTGTTATGTTAGTTCAATAAATTTATGTGTCCGAGTAAACTGGCGCCTACTTCATTTCAAGTATTAATTTGCGTCTACTATCTAACAATGCATACTTGAGAGTAAACTACAATGACAACATTTATTTTCTTTAAATTTCTCTTTTGTTTACAATGTAGGTGACCTAATTATGTCCTCGTACATTGTCGGCAGCCCTATTCTTGGAAAGTTAGATGAAACGTCAGAGTAAAGGGTCAATAAATAATACCGGACAGTATGGCCGTGAGACGCCGGGTCGCCCGTTTCGCTCCCATATCGGGTTGTAGGAATGTGTGCCAAACGCCAACTGCCACCGAGCTATCTGTATCTCAAGCGCAAGTCAAAGGCGACACGATTCTGACTCATCTATATGCAGTAAAATTACTAATAATATTTTGATTGTGACCGTAATTAAGCAGTTGATTTCATTTGGTCCAATGATTGAAGATATGTTCGTGTCAACTCTGTTTATGATGTCCTGTGTTCTGATGGAGTGGCAATTATGATAGCATTAGCTGTAATGAGATCAGTAATGAGGTATGCTAAATCACCGCCGTTTGAAAAAGTAATACTTATTTGTAGCCTTGGTGGTAATATAATTGGAAATAAGAAGTATGAGATCTGTGTGTCTCATAATAATGTGCTGCTCGTTATATCAGACCACAACTTATACAAAATATGTTTCCAATGCTTAGAATTAGTACATTTACTGAAATTGATCAGGAAAGACAAACAACAATTCATCACTGGAGTCCTGAATAGAACTCGACTCTACATTTTTAAGAACCTATAGGATAACTTTATCCTATAGGTTCTTAAAAATATACAAATGAGCCAATTGGGTACTCAAACTGTGGTTTTGATAGATCATAATAAGCAAGTAAGGCATAACAGAATACTGGTAACCGGCAAATATCTGCTCATAACGATTTCTGCTCATTGAAGTGTACTGTAAAAAGTTTAAACGCTTAATTTTAATCGCATAAAATGATATTTCTTTAATTGTTTCGTTATAAATATGATTCAAGTCAAATATCGCATTTCCGCAAATATGTTATCAAACATGAAAGTAGATGTTAATTAAACATCGCTTGAGCGTGAGTGATTTGTGTATTGTCTGTCAATTTAATTATTTTAATTACCGATATCAAAATATATCAAATGAAAGTCAATTAAGCAGTATTATAAGATCCTTCCGTGGTACCTTATTTATAATATAAATATTTTAAGTTTACGGACCCACCCTAACAATGCAAAGGTGTCCAAATTCGCAAATAAAAAAAATTGCTATCGCACAAAGATTACATTTGATAAGACTCTTTCCTAGTAAATAAAATTAGCATGTATTCTTAAGTAGTTTTAGCTCACGATTTTATGAATAAATCACTTGTCGCTATTATTGTATAATCACATAAGTCAATTTTTCATCTTCATGTAAAGTTATAATCCGAGCCACTGATTTAGGTGACCCTATGTGAGCTTTCTATTTACAGAAAATTCTACTAGTTAAATAAAACTACATGTAGAAAGTGCTTTGCGGCAATCAGAAAAATACACTTTAAAACTTCGAGATAATTGAACAAGGTTTTTATTTGCTCTATGTAATTACATTATTCAAATGAACCATTTACAAGTATTATGACTGTCATAATAAGGCTAGGCTAAACGCGCCAAGACCATTCGTTTGTGGGCGAGTGTAATTACTTTTTAATATTGTTATTACAGATAAGCGTTAAATAGCGGAGGGGAGCGTGTAATTAAAATATAATTTCGAGCGCATAAAATGCAACAAAGCGTAATGTAGCGAAATGACCGGCAGGTGGTGATCCCTGTCACCCCTTTATGGGCCATTAAAACCCACCTGTGCGACGCCCTAATGTATGGGACATTACGTTTTGATTTACTGACTGACGTCCAGTATGACTTATCCGCTTATTAAATAAAGTCCAGCACAAATCGGAGTGAAGTTCAGGTTCGAATGTCTGTCAAAGGGAGCTCAAGTCATACGTTAAGTAAAGATTAACACTATTAAAACGCCTGGAGTTAGCTTACATATTTCATATGTTATTACAACTAAGCTACCGGTTTCTCTAGAAGATATATTCTGATCAAACAGAGAATAAATTTCAATTTGAGATTCTCTGAATAGGGACAGTACAGGACAGGTATTTATATAAATGTATAATAAACCCTATATTGTATTCTAAAAGTTGCATGGGTAAACTTCGAAATTATTACTTTTTGTTTGCAGCCAGAAATTCATAGTGGGGTTGGTTGCATGATGGTAAGCAATGATATTTGAAAAGCACTATACTAAACACGCATACCAAAAACTACAAAATGATATACTAGGGAAGGGTTGAATATCCTGACTCACTTGAAGATCTATATCTTTCTTAGGCACCATTTGGGTTAGCTATTAAAACACGCATACCAAAAACTATAATTGATATACTAGGGAAGGCTTGGACTATCCTGACTCACTTGAAGATCTATATCTTTTTTTTTTATTATTGGCATTCGCTGAGCAAAAAAATTATTACTGTCTCATTTACCTTTATTTTACTCTTACGGTAAAATAATTACATTTTATCACTTATGTAAGTATAAACGTGCATCGAACAACCGCCTGGCCTAGTGTACTTAATTATGTATTTTAGTGTTTTTTTTTTTATAAACATGAGATAATAAAAAAATATAAATAAAGTAAACTCAAAGTTTTGTTAATTTACAAAATGCAAAACCGTTCAGCATCAGCGTACTCATAATTATAACTTGAACTAATGAACTTACGTCGAAATGACAATGCACTAGTTTCGAGACGAATATGGCATATGACATGAACTGCACTGACCCGCTAACTGCAGTGCATCTCGTGAGCCACGCTGCCATGTGCGAAACGTGGTAGCTTGGCCTGCCCATCTGATGGAGATAACGACCATTATGTACTGCCAGATCGAGTGGACGTAAAGTTGATGCTACATAAAGACTAAGAATTAAATGTTCTTATTTAAAAAAAAAAGTGAGCTCAGAGTAGACACAATTAAATCAGCCAATGTAAAAAAATAACAGAAGTCACATGTACGAGGTGTTTGGCTGTATGCAAGGTTACAATAATTATATGAATTTATTTCACACGAAATTAGCTCGAGGATAAATAGAAGGTAAATCTAAAATCGAATTGGATTTTTGAAGATTAAATTCCAGAACCATCCACTAGTTCCTCTAAACGCTGCAGCGCCCAGTTCGATTTTCAAAACAGTTCAATCATAACACAGAGGAGATAGGTCTGTATTTTTTTTTAATATTTCTTTTGTTATGGCTTTTTCGTGTATGTCTTTCAAGATAGGCGATGACCAAGTAGAGGTAACAAAACAAAGTACAGATTATTTTGTAGCGGTTTACTCAATCTCGTGCCTTTGTGGGAGAATCGTTTTCCTGTGATTGTGTTTTGTTCAGCACAAGTAAAAGTCAAATCATCCGGAAACACTATTCACTATTCTTCTGTCCCAACCTAGGGCTCGGGTCAAAGAGTCATCCGATCCTTTCGCATAACATTGATTTTTGCGATTGATTTTTTTAAATATAAAGTCTATTTTATAGTAATGTTTAGTAAACTTTAACACATTTCGCGATATATCATTTCATCAATTTAAGTTTTATTTTCAATTCTCAAATCTTATTTCGCTCTATGTGCTCTATAAAAATATGTACGATAATATTTGCCTATTTATTTTATATTATCTGAGCTACTATCTCTGACATAAAATACTGGTTAGATTACATCTTTAATATGGATGAACGTACCTAATATATTCATTAAATTTAATTAGCTGCAAGAATCGATTTCTAACGGTAATGCAAGTATGTATACGTAAATAAATTATGTATACTTTCTGGTGGCACAGCTAGTTAATAATATAGTGCTTATTAAAAAATAGATATAAGTATCATAACAAGTCATAAAATTCATTTAACTCGTAGGTAATTAGGGACTTTTAAAAATAAAAATTAATATTGAATTGGCTCTACAATTTAAGAACATGATATTGACTAACAAACATTGAGACTCTTGAGCACAAGCAATAACATGTTCATTACAATACATGATCGGGTCTGCCAAAATATAAAATATAATTATATTTTTTTTTAAACAAAAACCTTACAAACTTGCCATTTTATTAGATCTTTGATAACTAATATTAAGAAGTTGATTTCTAAATTGGTTCATTTAGGTGAACTAGTTCTTTAAAATTCCAATTGGTGATAGCAACGTAGTGAGTTTTTGCCCAGAGCAATAAATGTCTATCTATATCCATTTTCATGCCAATAAATATACTGGGAAGTTACGTGAGGGCGTTACCTAATCAACAAGTACAGTTTTAATTACCGGTTTTATTGGCATCAATAAATATAAGCAAACGATATACGCCTGATACAGGCAATTTGATGCGACTTATACAAATGACTTCAAGTAGTTTTAGCGGATTGAACGCCTATTAAGTATCGATTAAATGGTAATTCTTGTCGAAAAGTAGACATACTTACCATTCCACATCATTAAAATGCGTATGACATTAAAATCGAACTCTGACAAATCTTAATTAAAAAATCAGTCTACTTTGACGATACCACTATCACAATGAACACAAAATATGTCAAGAACATCGAAGAATTCATTATTGTAACCTGTGATATAAGTAATATAACTTCTAT
Organism: Mecyna flavalis; assembly: GCA_949319885.1. NCBI lineage: Eukaryota > Metazoa > Arthropoda > Insecta > Lepidoptera > Crambidae > Mecyna > Mecyna flavalis. The sequence continues at coordinate 8,926,345 of OX439427.1, read as the reverse complement.
AGAACCAATTTCCTTCGATTTTAGACAAAGGTATATAATTCAAAACAAAAACATACACATAGCTACTGGCCTCATGATTAAAGAAGACTCCTTTGTTAAATTCTTTTGGGGACAAATGGATTCCTTTGAAATTGACCCTGCAATCAAGATTCACGTTGAACAAAAGCGCCGCAAAAGAAAGGACAGAGATATTGATGAACATCCCTTCGTTAATGTTTCGGCAAGTAACGGTTATTGCTCGCATTAGCATTTCTACACCTGGCCATTTGATTCGCTTCGGACAAAGAAAAAAGTTTTGTTTTCAATGAGAGAGTTTTGTTCTCCTAATTTACTGGCCAGTTAAGGCGACGCCGCCATAAATAATTCATCGCGGAGCATGTACGAGTACGTATCGTCTTTCTTGCCAGGCTATTGTGTTGTTTCGGAACGTACCTTAACCTCAGTCCTGTTTAGTCCAAAAAGCAATCATTTGGTTCTTCGAATTAAATCTATTTCCGTGTCAGGGTAACACTTTTTACGCTTCTCAGGCGACTGGTATTCTGTGATCGAGACCGTCATTTCCTTCATGCCATGTTTCTAATACTTTAAAGGCATTGCTGCCGCGGTATGCATTGATTGAAGTAATTATAAATCACTCAAGACAAGTTCTTGCGATTATACCATAATTATGTTACCATCAAATGAGCGTGATTGACAATAAATACGATTGGTAGGTTCCATCTACAGATGGAAGCCCAATTGGTTTCAATGGCGAGTTAATTTGATGTATTGATCGTTCTTGCTTCATTTGGACTTATTGTTCCTATTGTTTCTCTTTGCAATATTTTTTCAATCATTGATTTATGATGGTGACCTCTGTAGCATCTATAGTATGGCGGAGTGTACTAGTGTAGTTGTTTTCGTTTTGGTTGTAAACATTGCGATGTTTATGTCTTTATAGTTTTGTTGTTTATTTCATTTAAGCAAAGTTTTATTATTATTTGTATTAAAGTTTATTTAGGAAGGTAATACTAATAATATGGTCCTAATGCAGTGGTTAGAAAATAATAAAATGCTTTGGCTCAACGCCAACAATAACAATGAAGTGCATGCGTTGTCTCATCGCTTAGATTTAACTTTGCAACTTAACGCATCGGTGTGTAATTTATTCCAAAACAGATAACAATCGATGACTCAGGACATCATTGGATATGAAGACTGCAAGAGAGTTGTGAACGATAAATCTCCATATTTATTGTCAACGCCTTGTCTTTCTTGCTCACGCGATGAGATTTATAGCGGGAAAATTGCAGCAAAACGGGATATAAGCCATTACTGTTAACAGCGAAGAAACATAGAAAATAATGGCTTAATTTTCGCAATATACCTGTGCAGTAATAACTAAATATATGTATGGTCTGTTATGTAAAATTACCTTTTATTTGCATTACGTAAAGACAGAAAAATTGGAAGTTTTATTCTAAAAATATTTCTTAGGAACATATTTTACTATTATTATGAACGTAAATATTCAAGTTCATTGATTTACATTATTTTTTGCAAAATGTCCCAATATAGGTACCTACACCTGTCTATAACACAATATTTATTCTTTCCTTGCTGACTTTTGAACGTCTCAGACTAATTGCAAAAGTAATTACCAAGAGATCTCTTGAGAAAAACGGCAATCCAAGCTTGCTCTTAGGTCCCATCTCCCCCCATCCGTACATGTTGTCATTGCCATTGTGAAGCGCAATCGAACATAAAACTTTAAAATATAATACTATAACACATTTCTAAATTTTAAGAAGTCTTCGTATAGACCAAAAGGAACTAATTTTGCTATAAAGGTGGCCCTGAAATCTCCAACTACTGTCAACAATATTCTCTGGGCAACTAACGGTCTTTTTGTTAGCCCAAGTGTAAACAGAGCTCGCGTCGGTTGTTTGCCGCATGTGTGTAACGCGAGTCTGTGGCCTATAAATCTTCAGAAGGGTGTCGAATAGGAGTATCAGGCAGAGAACAGACTTATAATGAGATTAGATTGTGCTGTTTATGTGCAATTTAACATGAGGAATAGATAGATTTAGATCTACCTCATCAACATAGATGAGAGATTTTGCTCTAATTCTTAACTTTACACAAAACTCGCAGACAAACGCTTTATGGTATGCTAATAATAATATGTAGTATTACTAATTACCAGTGGTACTATGTAACTAGTAAAATCTTTAAAGCTTAGCTTATTTGCTTTTAATCGATCACAGATTAGCCTTAAACCCTTTGACCATAAGCACAATGCTTTTTAACTGCTGATGTAAACGTACTCGTATTTACAAAATTTTGATAATATCGTTCGGACCAAAACTAAGTTTAGATGTGTTACACCAGGACGAATTGACCGGACAAGTAATGTCTTTTTGTTAGGCCAAGTGTACACAGAGCCTGATGATGCCGGCTGCGGGACGCATGTGTGAGACGTTATCAAATGTAACGCGAGTCCATGGCCCATAAATCTTCAGAAGTGCCTGCCGCACTTGCGCAACAAGTGCTCGGCCGCGATAATGTGTGCGACCCTCCTTGTTTGACGCTATCTTCATCCATCGCGAATGAAATTCGGACATCTGAACCAATTGAAATTATGTTTTCCGTAGCAGAAATTACTTTTTTAAAAGAATTTACGAGCTGGTAGGATACAAAATATTAATGTGCAAGAGTATTTGGTTTATTTGCTAAATCATTTTCTATTTTTTAATCATCATTTGCCGCTTGGTCTTGAACTTCACAGAATTCAATTACTAAAACTCCGCAAAACAGCCCTTATTTCCTATTTTAGGGCTGTATGGTGATCCTTAATTTGATTTATGTTCGTAATAAGCTTGAAAATGAAAGCTTTTAAATAAATTTTATTACCCTAGTTTCCTGTCACCCCAATGTTCGATTAGGGATCGATATTCTACAATGATTGGTTCATGGGTTACAGGTTTGCCCAGTGATCCGGGTTCCTTAGGGTTCCGTGACTCAGTTTAATTCAATGCGGTCGGTCACCAACCGGCATACACACACCAACCATCAGACTAGTACGTTTTGAGCGGCGGCGGGGGATACACGTGCGCGTTCTCGCCGCTCTTACTAAATACGACTCTACACTTCTAATAAATAAATCAAAAGTTTGTAAAAAATAGTGTGGACTGAACTGTGATGTGTCAAAAGTTTTGAGTGTTTACATTGTTTCTAGTGCCTTGCGAGACAGTTTTGGTATTACTTTTTAAAGAACAGTGTGCTTTTCTTCGTGTTTTGAGCTCCATGTGAGCGAAACAAGTTTGATTATGATTTGTTGTTTTGTTGGCAAGACATCCGGGTGTAATTTTGCTTTTAGCTGCAGTTGTCTTGTAGAACAAAACAAAAAACGAATTGTTAAACGATTTGTACAAAGAAAAAAAAAAGTAATGGAAAACATCAATAATGATAGAGACGCATGCCCATTATCTTTCAGCCACGAGTACTCAAAATACGTCCGCTTTAATTTTCGATAAGATACATCGTAATACCTTGTCTTGTAATAAGTAGTACGATGGACGGTTGGGAACCAATTTATGTGAATGGTTTAAAAGTTACAGTTGGGCGGCAGGTAACTCCGTCCCCTTTTTTTACAACTTGTTTGTTAGAACCCTATTATTGACAGCTCTAACTTTAGATCCGGCCACCTATTCTTGTATTTTTAGTTTTTGGACAAATAATACAAACTATGTTTCTTCAAGGTGACTTTTATTATAATTCAGAAGAAGAAGTAGAGACAAAAGTTTGTTCATTTATTAAGTAACAACAAATAGCTGATTATTTTTTTATTAGTTTCACTGTGGTGAATATAGAGGGAAACCATATTAAAATTATTAAAATTGGTTATCTATCTGACAATGTAATGTTTGATAGAGACAGAATTATATCCCGAATCGATAATAATTATCATCGATTCGAGAAAATTTTAGGTATTGATATTGTCACGAGAAAAATTATTAATTAAATTGAGTATGTAAAAGTCATTAGCATTTCTTGTCACAATGGTAACCTTCTATCAAGTATGCTAATAGAATGGTTGCACAAGTCACTTGTCAAAGTAAACTATGCCTACCCGTGATTTCTTCGGGTCGTTTTATGGGCGTATCTGGTTTTATTTGGGGTCAAACGTTTGATATCAATCTTGTTTGATGTGCTTTATATTAATACAACTACGGTAATATTTTTCCTTTTATGTGATCAATAACTTAATTTCGGAACTATTACGGTTTTTAGTGCACAACCAACTTTCATCTTTAAAAGTTTTATATAGTTGTCTGAAACTTCTTGTGTACATAATTTCACTTAACTGTCGTAGGAAACATCTGTGCTTTCAAGTCGGTCATAATGTTGTAATTAGATCTAATATTACAGTTAATTCTGTTTCCTTGTTTTTGTACAGAGTTTATCGTCATTGCAATAAAGATAAACATGGCCCAGTTCCTAAAAACGTTTCAACCCTGCCAGATTTTCTTTTAATTATTGTTGTAGGTATTTTATGGTGTCGATGTTTTAAGACAACAATAGATTATTTTCTAATAATCAAACAAATAGGTTTTTTTTTTCTATAGATCAGATAAACAAATATATCGAATATGATTTTATTGTTGTTTATCTTATCATTTATCTTATCATAGTTCTTACACGTTCATCTTTCGTATATGAACCTACCATATCATTTTGCAAATGATTATTTACATTTGGTCAGAAATAAATATTTATTTTTACTACAAAATTGATTTTCTATGGCCTGATACAATAAACAAAATATAGTATCATGCAACCAACCATAATCAATCTAATTATGTATTGCACAAGAGCATCAACCTCGAGTATCATCCAGTCGTGACAAAGACTTGTCACCGCATACACCACAGAATGAAGACAACAACGTCCCGTGTCCCAATTACGCAACTCTGAGGCGTCTCTTGCAGCATCTTTACAACCAACTTATAATCTAAACCCAAACAAGATCAACGCAAACAAAACTCTTTTGCTCCACTTAACAATCACATCAAAGATAAGAGGGTTTACAGGACTTAAAAGGATTAGTTCAAAAGATTCCATTGCCAGAACCGGATGGTGCTTGGGGCTGTAAACTCGGAACATTATTTTTCCCATTAATCATAGTCCATTTGTGGCTTCACGCCGTTTATGGCTCCTGCGCACCGTTTGAGATTTAACTTGTCTACCATGTTGACAAGCAACGCGTTGCTGAGACTGATTGGTCGGATAGGATGTTTTTGTAATTTCTTCATGAATTTTGATGACTAGGCACCACTGTGCCTGCCTATATGTACTTACTTTTTAATGCAAATGTAAAGTTAAAGAAAGTAGTTGTAATATTAAAGAAAGATCAAAAAACCAAGCTACCAATTAAATTTTGTAGGTCCAGAACCTACTGACGAGAAAGGTTGAAATAATATAACCTTGATTTCTTACTGACGGGTCAGATTCGTCAGAGGACAATTAAATTCATTGCCCAAATCGACACAGCTATTGGAAGAAGCGCATGTGCACGAATGTGTCTTTTCATCTTTGATAAAGCGTCGACTCAAAATAGTGATTGTTAATTTAGAACCGCATAAGTTTTGCATCGTTCAATTGTTCATTTATTATTCAAATACAGGGAGCATTTGAGCGGTCACCAGCAGCTACAATACACTGTCTTCAATCAGCGAAGCGCCTCCTCGGCACTGTCAATTGAGGTTAATTCGTACAGAGACTGGCCAGGGATCTCTAGCGCCCCTGCATTATTTATTCGTTCAATCAGCTAAATGGCCTAGTGAATTGTCTCCGTATTCATAAATAAAATTTATAAATACGTTTTCAATTAACTGCCATGTTTCTTGCTCATTGAAACAGTTAAAATCTGATAACGAACGTCGTTTATACGTTTAGTAAACGCAATCATTTGTACTCTATCTATAGATAGTTCATACGTGATTGTAATCTAGCATACGGTAATAGTAATATTCTTTTACGATTAACACCGTCAACAGGAACTTTTACTGCCTTATCCAGTTTGGGCGCAGTGTTTATAGAACAAAGACAACGAACTCGTAAAGTTGATGTAAAGTTATACTTTATCCTTTCAGGTGGTTTTCATGATTTGAACTCCTAGACGTTTACACATGCGACCTAAATATTAGAGATCTTGTTGGAGACATGCCAGCTTTCAGTTATGATTGCAAACATTTCATTGCCTTTATATGCATTCGACTGTAAATTCTCACAAGTTAAGTCGGAAATACATATAACCAGATTCTTGATGGCAGGAAACAACTGTTAATGCTGTAATTGCTACTAATTAATTTCGTCCGTAAACGTGATAAAAAGTTATGTAACAAAGGAACAGGAAAGAAATCGCACGCGACTCAATAAGTTTCCATTAAATTTACCTTTGACTAATGGTTTTGGACATTCGTGTCCTGTTTGCTAGTGTCATTAGAAGATAACTTTTTTTATCGAAGATTTAGTAGAGACTTACGTCTGATTATCTCATTACTTTTTCGGTAAAGCCAAAGCTGACATCACCTCATTAGATTATATCTTACAATAAATAACTTTGATCATAGTTTTTACTTACATCTAAATTGGAGTTTCAAGTAGGTTCCCAATCTTTGCAATTTGACAAGTCACGTGCGACATTCGCACGTCTGCTACCACATTGTTGTATTGAATTTATTGATCGTACCTAATGTGTTGTATTAAATAATTGTCATAGTTCTGACCACAAAATGTTTTGGCCGTTTAGAGACAATCAAAACAGGTTTTGAATATTTACAATGTGGCATATTGCATAGAATGGTGTGCTAATAACACAAAATTCAAAATACATTGTCTACAAGCCTGGCTTAGTAAATACTAATACATACAGCGAGATTTGTTATCAAAATCACACAACGGCTTAACATTTACAAGAGTAAAATATCAAGAGATTACCTTGAAAACTTTTAAGAAAAGGGAACAAGAAACGAGCCGACATGGTAAATCAATCCATGATTTACATTTAAAATGAACTTTATCATTCTGTTAAAAATATCTTTTTAATGTCATCAATTCCTTTTCATAATATATGTAGCGTCGGTTATTTGACCTCAGCAGGGATTTATCAATGAATAACGTACGTTCATGTAAACCCGTTTAACTACTGTTGCGTCACTAACCGACCAGGTTGACCTTGAAGGAGTGGCGAATCTCTGGCCCCATCCATCTCTCTAGTGAGTTAACTTTAATGAGGGAAGATCCTCGTATATCATTTAGTTATGGCATACTATAAAAACTGTAACACGTGATTGTTTTAAACCGCCGACAAACCCACGTGCGCATTGGGCAGATTTCAACGGGTGTCTGAGTTTGTGTAGGTAGCGACTTCCTAAGTGGATTATCCGCTAGCTTATGTTCAATGGATAAGCGGAAGGAAGCTCTAGATGAACGTGCCATATCTATCCAGGAATGTCCTGTATCAAGTTTCTATATAAGTAGTTAGAAGTACCTTCTTTAGTTGCAATAACAATAACAATCTTTATGAGAAATAGACTGGTGGTCTGTGCTGACTCAAGACGTTAATGTGAGATAAGATGTTCTTAGTCGTTATTTTATGCACTTCTTAATAGCCACCTGGATTGACTTTCCCGCATATCAGCACCCTGACCGTATATACCGTGGGGAATTATTGTGATTGACATAAAAGTAATCGTCCAGCTATTTAGGCGCATTAAACGCTTTTAGCGTGCCCGTTCAGTCAGTGAGTTCTAAGCACAGCAAAATTTAACCGCAGAGAATACAATGTATTTTCGTCACAGTCGATTAGTAACTGGTCTTCAGTATTAGCATGACAATACCGTAGAATAGAGGTCGGGGGTCACGCATTTGCCCTTAAAATTCACTGCTACAGCACTCGACATGACATACGCGCATACAGGCAAGGCAAACACAATGCGCCCAACCCACACACAATTCGTGTTTATTGCTGTCGTCTGAGAAATTCACTCGTGTCACATACCTGCCTACTCTGGATTCGCAATACCTACCGTATACTAATGTCGCATATTTCATTCGAAACATATCCGTTCCGTTTCTCTAGGATTTCGGTTAGCGAGACGTTATTATCGTATAGAAATCGAATGCTTATGCTAATCAGATCATAGACAACACTTGTTAGTCTTTAGGAAAATAAAGTATGTGAATGTTTTCTATATGTAATATACTTGCGTGATTTATGATCGACGTACTTCGTTGGAATGTTAGCACAGCCTCAATTCGGAAATCGATATCCAGAGATAATATTCACGAACGCTCTGCTGTGAGGAGATTCACCGTCATTAAATGCCTTGACCGCATTTTGTGCAATTAAAAAATTAACCAGATGACGGTGTTTTAGCGTTCACCTCGTGCGTATCGAATGTCTATACCTTCGAGTGCGTTCTTACGACGCAGCTTATACTGGGCCATGTGTACAACAGATGCTACCCTTGAGCCTTTTAACCGTTGCTTGTCTGGCGATCCAATAGCTACTGCTTTCATTACATTTTAGTAGGTAGCCAATATTCCTTTTACTGTTTAATTTTATTTGAAAGTGAACTTCTACCTAAAATCAGTTAAGAATCTGATTTTTAAGCCCACACATATATAATGTCTTCGTAAAGGTTAAATCCTATTCGAATGGCATAATAATTAGTGGCCCTGTTGAGATCATCCTTATTCACAATATTCGTTTTGCGTATCAAACCATAAATTGCGCAGTTCACTACACATGTATGCAAAGCACCTCGTTATTTTATTAACTTCTAATAATATTCTTCACTATTTATTTATTCTAAGTAGTAGGTATAAGCACGGTATAAGACTATCAAGTCTTGAATAGTCAGTGTGTGAAATAATCAGAAATAATATACCTATTAATCTTGAATGTCGTTTGGATTTTGACATTTATAACTTCAAGATTTATTTTTATTCATGTTATTCATAATTGGTAGTTAATTTAGAAGAATATATTAGAATATAAGACAACATATTTATATTTGATTAGTTAAAGTAAGTTTTCTTAAAATATTGTAAATCTGATATTTATCACAGAATTGATTAGCTAAATCTTCTACTTTAATATAACTAAAACTGTGTATTTTTAAGAACATTTGGTTTCAAGGCTGACCTTGTTGTCTGAACAAGACATATCCCGTACAATGCATGGTTACAACTCTAACGCTTGTTAGGTACAATTCCTTCTCTATCCCGGAGATGTTTTAGTTGTAGTTGTAGTACACTTTCTACGCGATCGTAAAGCCATTCATCTTGAAAACTTCGAGTTTCATTTTATAGGTCGCGCAGGGCTGACAGTTGTGTTTGTCATCTTAGTATACTCATTTTTACTTTGCTGTACAATTTCTTCATCCTTTGTCATGTTGTTTACGAGAGAGACTAGCCTTTGCGACTTCGCCTGTTCTATTAGTACTTCGTGTTCAAACGTGCTTTGGTAGTCTGACGGTCAGCCTGCATTTTTATGTATACCTATAGATACAAATATCGTTTGTCAGTGGTAGCCCTGAAGCCAGTTTCTAGTTTCTGAGACGTAATTGTCCAACCCCGATAACAGAGGTCGACTAGGGACATAATTAATGTCGTTTGAAATTATCTCTGCGTTCGACTTTTTGTGACGCTGCACTGGCAAAAAAAACTGTAACGTAAAACGCAGCTATTTTCTTGAGAATTACCACAAATTACTCTAATTGAATGTCTTACCTCGCTTGCCGGTAAGCAATCATCTGGGTAAGTTTCGGTCACGAGAGTAAATGAAACGTTATTATCTCAAATACTGCACGGAGTTCAAACATCACGGATTGGTGCAATGCTGAGTATAACCACTTATAATTCTTAGGCTAATGAGCTTAGTTCGTACTGAACGTTAAATTGCCTGTAACCTTACCTTGTTTGTTTATTAGAAACCAAGCACTGCACCATTTTGGTTTCACTTATTTACATATATGAACTATCTCGTACTCTTACATTTAATAAAAAAAAATGTTTGTCATGCATAACGATTTGCAAATATTCTTACGTTATTTGTTTTCTCATTTAAACCACACGGTGTTAAATTCACTCAAATAGAATTTTGTATGAGTAATCATCTTTATCTCAATTAGAAGTTACAAAACTTTTTAATTCTCTACAACGCGTTCATTTCTAAATAGATTATTTTCTACGTGCCCATTAAGGTCATGTGCCTACATTACAGTTCCCATCAAGTCTTGCACTCGACATTTGTACCGTGTGCGTACAGTTAATGATCGTTATGTGATATAAACAATCGTTTCTCATATCATCGGCACAGCAAGGTTGCTTGGCACCGTTAAGGTTTTGATTGCTTTGAAACACGTGTACTTTTTATAAGGTACTTCTATCAAGTTTGATTATGTTCGACATTGATATGCATGTGACTTGCAAAGGCCTAGTGGTTTGCAAGATATACAGGAGCGTTAATGGAGTATGTGATATCAAAGCAATAGAATATTTCGAGTGTGGGTATAATGTAATCTGGTACAACAAGTCTGGTAAACGAATGACTAAGCCAGACATTTGATACAGGGTCCGATCTTGCTCAGGCACATTGCCATGTTACTTTATTTTATATAACAAGCCATTTTCGCTACTATAGTCACCACCTTACAATTTTCGTAACAGCCGCGGCAATATAATCCATTGTCGCCTTGTTTGAATATATATTTCTCTTATAAATCATTCGAATGTTCGGCTTAATGTCTTACATGGCAATCGATTGTATTTTGTTTCACGCAATGCACATAATCACATATTTAATGATACAAATCCGACTTGTATTACTGCTAGGTACTTATATTTCAATGACCATAAGAAAGCTTAAGTCAATATAAAAACCGACTGTGAAATTTCCTAACACCGTCTTCTGAGAGCATTATCTGATTGTACATACATAAAGGTGAGTAAGATTGTCCAAGCCACAGCTTAAGTTGGATGAAGATGATATCAGATTAATTTACTTGATATCTTGGAAAGTTAGACGTTACTTAAGTAAGAGCTAGCTTTTGTTTGGGAAGATATTGTTTACAGTAATAATGCGCATGCCATTGTTTGTATTTGACGATGAAACGGTTCTAGTCTAATAAGACTTGACATTTGAAAAGGTGCTCATCAAATTACACGTATCGCTTATGCGTTTATTTTGCTTAAGAATGTCAAGAATGCTGACCTCAGATCATTATGCTCTAAAATGTTGACCTTTTGCTACTGACATCTTAAACAAAACAAAGAACTGTCGAAATAGCATACCTATGGGTCAAAGTACCGTTATGATTGTGATCAATCATTTCTATTGTTGACTGGATGTTAAACTACATATATCTTTGTTTATTTATCAGCGCCAGTCCGAAAGCAAAAGGGTTATTGAAATGTTACGAAATGACCGTGAAATGAAAAATATTGTAAGCGCTTTGCTACTACGGCTCAGCAAGCTGGCTACGCGCAGGTCGTTGATACGGACGGACGCAGTGCATGTGGTGCATTAGCCAGACAGAGAGAGCTACACAAACATAGTTCTTGTCCTTTTCACTCTTGCAAGCGTCAGTTGATTCCAAATAGCAGCTCCTGTTTTAAAAGGTGATCAGTGGACGGGAAATGGTCGTAAAGCAGAACCTATGTAGGTATGTTATACCTATGCATTCGAGGCACTAGACCATACTCGATCGGATCGAATCGAATGTCGATTGCGTAAAAAATTATGCAACACCATAATTGTAATCCACGTAAATGACTCTGGCTATAATTGATTACTATAATAATTTTATGTAACAGATTTAACGTTTAGATGAAATGAAAGCGTTTCCACTTATGCGCATCGCTATATCAGTATTCTAACAATTTTTATAAATTGACTTGATGTAATAAGAAAGTGGAAGGCCAAAAAGACCAAAGGGCTTATAAGCTCTCCCCTCCTTCGAAAGAGTGCGATCGTATGATTGGCGCCTTTCCCCCTTATAATTTATGGGATAACCCGTATAACGATATGACCTACCATTGTTTGATTTAGAGTATTCATGCGCGGAAGCGTCGTGCTCGCCTTCATTTTTTATTGACGTTATAAATAGAGGACTTCTTTTGGCCATGCCTTGATTGATGATTAAAATTTAAAACTATCCAAACCAAATGAAACGTGGTGTAGATGCTATAGAAGTATCGTTTTTATCGACATACCTATGTTATGTAGTTATTAAATCTAGAAAAAGCATTGAATATAGAATTTAATGCTGTTAATTTCTTTGAACTCAAACCTCTTTACAGTTAATATTGAAACGACGTAGGTACGTCGTTTATTTTTGTTTTTGACATATCAATGAGAATACGTTGACCTGTATCAACAGACAGTATTCGTCGTACATTTGCAAATGCATTATTCATATGTCGTAACATTGGTCGTAACTCACTTGAAATGTTTTATGATGAGACAGTATTCGATATGCCAGTTGTGACTTTAACTACCATATGATCTTTAGTGACCAAAGTTCAAGAACAAAATTCAAATACGCACTAAATGCTACCTTCAATAGGGCTTTGACATTTTCCGATCAAAAATAATATCCAATTTAAACGTCTACTCTTACAATTCTTTACTATTTGTTGATATAATTATAATAATTATTTAAACTTTTGTTATTTAATATTTCGCTGATGATGTAATCAGAAAATTAACGTAAGAGAGAGCTGACTCATACTTGTCATGTTTCAAGCTAAAATTGAACACAACAACTTATGTTTTTACGGTGTACCTATCTACAACTGTATCTTGTGCCTAAGATAAATATTTGCGCAGTCTCGTAAGTAAAAAGTTTTTTAGGGATATGAAATTGATACTTGCTGATTCTCCAAATACATTGTACATAATTACTAGTTCCAATCCAGTTAAACGTACTCAGCGATAACTATCTCCCATTTCCTTCAATATGTTTCTCTATGACCAATTTGAGTCGTCCTCAGCTTGTAATTGGCTGTCACAGACGGCCGGATGCAAACATTCCCCGGTTGCTTTATTATAACCATAAGCAGTGACATGTGATGCAAAGATAAAAAATAATTACAAACAATCTGCACAGTTATTTATCTGGTACACGTGCGAATGTCTACCCTGAATTAGAAAGTCTATTCGTATATGGCATGTACATATTGAGTTCTGATTTACAGCTGATGTGATGGAAGCTTTTAATTTTTGCTTTAGTTCTCGTCGTAACAAGACAAAGGGAAGAACAAAAACTATCGTGAATACAAATACCACTAAATAAACTGTATTTAAGTTTAACGATATCAGACAATCGTAAATAATATTCGACATAAATATAATATAGCGTCAAGGGTTAGAAACCCTCCTTGAGATTTGAGATAAAGAACTAAAAATACATTATTGTACACGATACTCGAGTTCCGTTTTACGGGTCAAGTGGAGCTATTTCGTTTCTTATATTAACTATTGAATCGAGTACCTACAGTTTTCTAACTTTATGAATCATGCTTTATTTATAACAGTTATATCTGTCTGTTATAGTTATTACGAAGTGTTCGCTATTGATGTTTTCCATTACATATCACTACAGTTACCTGAAGTGCCGTCCCGCTAAACGCAAGGCTCTAGAACCATATTTTACAATTTTCCGCTTTCACAGTAATACTGTTGAGGATGTATGGTGCAAAATGTTACGTGATATCATATTTTTTAAAGTAAGCTACAGAGTTGTAGTGCTTTATAATAACGACTTTTGTGATTTGAAATTGTATCTACGATGGCTGTAACAACTTCTCAAAATTATCATGGATCGCCAATTCACGACGGATTTGCTACTATACGTGCACCGAGGAGTCGAATCAAGATAAGAAATCTAGTTGAACCAAAACCTACTCTCAATCTACCTCAAAGGCATTCAGAATACTTTACGCTGAACAGAACTACTAAGAATAATTTTCTAGAAAACAGTTGTGGCGTTCAATATGTGCCCGAGTCTTCAACAAACATTATCTCGAATAAACCTTCACGCCTGAGCTTTACCGAGCCGATTTACGCGAAAGTGACGCCGCCGCATTCAAAAAGCAGTTCCCCAGTGAAATCTGTGAACGGCAAACAAGAAGTTCATTATGATTCTATAGATACGAAGCCACGCAGGCGTTTGCGAAGCTTAGACTTGGAAATACAAGACGCAAGTGCAGAGGAAAAAATTAGTACGGCGTACTTGACTAACGGCGACAGACAGTCGTATGAGCATCACGTAGTCAATCAGGACGGGGCGGAACAGCATTCCACGCGTACGGACGCTACAGGCTCATCCGTCGACTATAGAAGGAGCCACAGCGATCGAGATAATTGTTCGGAATCCTCTTCGTACCTCACGGATAACGACAGGCCTATATCGAGTTATAGTGACAATTCCACGATACCATCAACGGACACGGAAGACGTACTCAGAGATTTGCCCAACAAATCCAAATTCCATAAATCACCTCAAAAATATGCAACTCTTAATTTAAGAAGACCAAAATTTTTGGATATAAGACAATCTAGCCTCAAGGAATTTCCGTTATATGGCGGCAGCTTGCAACGAAATCGAATGGGATATCATTCGGAACCGAATACGCCTCTCACTGGTGATCATTCACTTTTGAACGATGAAACTATTATTAGCGAAGTGCAGCAAATACCAAGAATGCCTTTACAAAATAATAGAAATAGCTTTAAAAGATCTGTGAGCGAAACGAACGGTTTCTCGAAACGACTTAACTACAGACATTCATTCAGTGCCGACTACAGACCACATAATTTTCCGAAAAGGCCCCATAAATGCTGTGAATGTGTAACCGGAATACCCGCAGATGAGGAAGAACAGGCAAACTCTCGGCCGTCTTCGAGAACGTTAGGTACTTTATACGAATCGCAAGATCCAAAGATTGGATGCCAAACGATATTGAGATCGAAACCACCGATACCGTGGTGGGAATTAGCTATCAAAAAATCACGTTATAAGAGCTGTCCCATTTTGGAAGAGGTAAGTTAAATTTTACAATCGCTACTTTTATTAATGTGTAACAAATCGAAAGGTACCCAGAGTCCATAAAAGCTTTTCATTCTACAACTCGTCTTAAGTTCGAATGAATCACTTTCTATGTTGTTATTTTCATTTAAGGTGCGCCGTCGGTCCCTCGTGTTTTATTTAATTGTATAATAGATTGCAATGAAGGTAACATATCAGATCGGAACACTAAGTAGAGGGGAATATTAATTAGGGACATGTCGTGTGCATTATCCACCTGACAGTCGAGGGAAGGGTGTGTCATGAGCCTCCCTTAACTTTGGGTAATCAGGAAATGTACTTTAGTAATCACTATCCTGCTACTTTTTGCAGTTAATGAAACATCAAAATATTTAAATTCTAATCGATCCAAATAATACTAAATTTTGTATGCATTTTTTTCTTTTTTTGATAGAAGTCTACTGACAAAGGAGCAATTATACAATATTTACGTACTCATAGTATTGTCAGACTCAAAATTTATAATATTTAATGTGACAATTATGATCGCCACTTTCCTAAAAAAAGAAACCAAGATAAACGCAAGCTCATTCACTTCTTTGCTTTCTAAACATTATTTTATATTTACTACAAAAGACTACGAAAATTATAACAGGTGCATAAACTACACATGTATTAGAATTAATCATGATGTCTCTAAATATCCTCTTCGTATTTTTATACTTTTTTTCTCTATAAAAAAGGCCTACCTGACTTACTTCCAAAAAAACATATCTTTTCATCTCAATGGTCAGGTGTAGACTTAACCCTAGAACCACAACATGGGGTCATGGGTGACCCCACACATAAGTATTTTTATTTTAATTTAGCGAGTTTTGCACCTACAATCCTGTGCGTCTAGGTACCTTCCGTAATTGGTAATCAGTGGCCCGTGACGCATGGCGGCATGCGCACGCTCATTAGGTTCGGAGATTTTTCAGATTTTTCAGTTCTACTCCCAAAACATGAAGCATGGAGATGCTTCATGTTTTGGGAGTAGATGAAGAAAACAGTGCTCAAGTAGCCCAAGCTTGATCAACTTCAAGTTCCCGCTGCTATTTATGCACTAGAGCCAAAGATAGGAAGGGCAGGGAGAAATGTGTTAAGTGCTCCAAAAATATATGTGCACAACACAGGTTACCTATTTGTCATCAATGTGTCTAGATTTTAAGATTTTTACTTCATTTTTATTCCTTATATAGTCCATTCATATCCAAAGAAACTTGTAAGAATGGTTAAAAGTTATTAAAGTTTTATATTTTGTACGTATCTAATCATGTTTTTAATGGGGTCACCCATGACCCGTGTTGTGGTTCATTTAACTAAATTTGGATGTTGTAGTTGTAGGGTTAATCGTACCTTCGGGATCGTATTCAGAGATTTGAAATGTCGTTTCCCACGATAATAAAGTTATACGAACTCATTAGAGTTAGAAACTAGATGAGATGCAGTTGTCATTAATGAGAATGTTCTAAAGAAATTAGTGATCGATGCTTGTTAAAGATAACGAAACTTACAGCGCATTTCTACATAATCAAACTTTGAACAAGTTCATCTCATTATTATTAAATTAGTGATTTAAGATTCACGAGACACATTCTTGTATTCAGTTGTTTTGCTATTCCCCTGATAGTTATATTGTTTATAGTCAGCGTTTATAGTTTGTATTTGGACTATGTAAAATATTATATTGTCATAGTGGGTGTAGGCGACTTGGCCTTCATGCTATGCCATTGTTGTGGCCGCAAGGGACACCTTTGAACTTGAGCAATCGCTAGCAAGTAGGAGGAACATAATACGGGAATATTTTCCGTGTATTTACTAAGGAACGTGATCAATGTAACGAAACAATACGAATCTTTGGGTAGAATAATTTCCTTTGTCGCTTTGAGATAGATAAATAAATAAGATAAGTGGGAAGTTGCTGCTTTTGTAATCGAGGTTTGGCTCATTAGTACGATTGGTTTTAAGCTTTTTAGCTTCCGTAAGGAGGTTGGCGATGATAACCATCGTAGTTCGCACCCGCGCGGTGTCTCCGACTGGGAACTAGTCGATGACCACGGCATACTTTCCTAACGCAGCCGCATCCGCCTCATTTCTACCAGGGCTTGTTTTATGTGGGCATTGTGCATAGCCAGTTTGTGCCGCCGACTTTATCTGGCGTATTGTCACAATGACAATGGTTCATAAAATTAAATGACCGCATATTCATAAATGGGACTTGTAATGAATATAATTTTAAAGTATTTAATTAGGATATCTAAAGAAACAGAATGTTCTATTAATACTTCATCTAAAATTATATTTATTTCATCATAATTAAAAAGTAATTTCAAATAATATGAATAATAGGACAACTCCGAGTTAATTACTCAACGATTTCCACCTGTTGCTGCAACATAAAACTAATTTCAATGATAACAATGTAAAATTGCATTGACATTGTATAGAAGTAACAATACGATTGAATTTATTGCCTTATTAATTTTTGACAGCTGGTTGGCCGTATTTTAGATAACCGTCAAAATAAATTGGACGTAGACGCACAGCCCCAGATACGAGCGGCCGAATAAGGAAGAGTGCACTTGAACGAATAATCTTTCTCGTTGAGAATATTGTAACAATCTCTCATAAAATACTCCAGTGGGATGTGGAGTGGGCATTGAGTAAACATGACCATTTTAACGTGTTACACCTACGATGATGCTGAGGATATTGGCTATCGACGACACGTCATGTTTTACCAAAATCGCATTTTGGACCTCGATTACAACTGCAGTCTCGCACCTTAAACGATAATGGTATAAAAATTGATAACTTTATTTTGACAATTACGATGCCATTTGTTATCTGATTTTCAATCTTATATTTTTATTTGAGTGTTGTTGTTTGAGACAAAGATAACTTTTTAATTTTATTATTTCTTCCTCATTTACTTTTTAGACTGCATAATTAATAGGTAATAAATGATTTTTGTTCTTTCTTTCTGTAGACATCATTCACTGTTTTAGATGTCTTCTTCTTTGATTAAAGATACTCTTACATAATTTTGGAAACTAAAAAGTTATTAATTATAATATAAATGATTGTTCACGTTACGTAAATATGCATGCATTTTGTGGTATCCCATTGAACAATTACAACGAAAGTCGGAAGTGGCTCGTCGCTCTAACTGCATCCAATTGGTGCAAATTGTCATCTGTATTGTGCTGATCTATAGAGACCACTAATTTAAACCATTCTAGTTCATATGCAACACGTTTCAAATTATTTAATAAAACGGCTATTTGAAGCGTTTGCGTTCATTTTATAAAGAATGTCATGCACGAACTTAGGGCAACGTCCTCCAAACGATGTGCATAGTGCATATCTTAATTGCATTTCCAACTTGTTAGAAACACACAGGTGAAATGTTTGCTCTGAGATAATTATAACTCGTGCATGTTACCTGAATATATTAAGTTAGGAACAATTAACAGGTGTAAGTAGTTACTGTGCAAAAAACTGTGACGAATCAAGTATATTTCTTTATGAAAGACTATTATGGCTACTATTTTAATCGCGTCATTAAGCTGTTAAACCGCGGCTGCATCTGCAGCTGTTAATAACATTTACCTACCCATCACCTGTTGTTGTATGTTCAGGTATTTAGGGTTTCTTTATATTACAAGATGACGATATTGTACTCGTAAT
The DNA here is from genome assembly GCA_949319885.1 of Mecyna flavalis. Taxonomy (NCBI): domain Eukaryota; kingdom Metazoa; phylum Arthropoda; class Insecta; order Lepidoptera; family Crambidae; genus Mecyna; species Mecyna flavalis. Next base: position 8,907,533 of record OX439427.1, on the reverse strand, counting down.
ATTCTTTAAAGTAGATAAAGTTTACGATTGTGGCTACGAGATGGATAAATAATCGTACTCGTGTAACGAAGATATCGAAAGAGATATCGCCTTAAATCATGATTGAAACAATAGCAATTTTTTATCACTCGTATTCACAGGCTCGTTTTTGTCATAAAATTTCCCGTCATCTATAAAGAATTGTCATATAGAAATTGAAGAAGAATTCACATAGGTAATATCGATGACAGAATCACATTTAATAAAAATGCGATAAAAATTGCCTTGAATGTCAATGTTGATTAATGTAATTGCTAACAAAATTACAAACCCTATTTATTATATTCGTAGAACAGAATTGCATTCTAGTTTACGTGTCTGTCTATGCATAGAGAACCATCAAGCTGGGGCACGTTTATTGATCCAACAAGCCTTGGCACGCGCGAAAGGTGTCCTTTGGAAGATCTATCAATGACGCCCGGATACCCTTAATTGGTTAAACCGCGTGCGCACCGGCAGCAGGTGAATTACCCTATAAAGAGAATATATTTTTAAACTAGAACTGGTGCCATTCGAAACGGTAAAACAATTAATTTATTTTATGACTTTTATACGGTTTGTACATACAAAAATATATCCAAGTAAGGACGTTCGTTTTGATGCATGTTCATGTTTTCGGGGTCGATACTCCCTACTTTAATTTTGCTGAGTGCGTTCCTGTGACGTGGCAAACAAAGGGTCCCTTGTCCAGCTCCACCCACGTCTGCCATTACCGACCTATAAAGCAATTTATTCCGATGAGTCACTTTTAACAGTTAATAAAATGTGTATACCTAATATTTACGATAGCATAACATGATGTAAGTAATTATTTTATCATCAGAGGGGATAGTCTAACCTAACCGGTTCCTTGGAAAGCCTTGAGCGATCCTAATCATTATCTAGAGACTTGGTCTGGATACATACTAAACTAGTGTTGAGAGGGTCTTACAAGAGGCATTACTTACATTTGTCCCGTGCATTGCAGTAAATTAAAGAAAGCCAGAAGCCTATTGTTTAATTTTGTTTGTACAAATCTTTGCTTGAACCAATCAATGAGAGGGGCGACAAGTACATTGCCACGCCTAACTCGTGGTAGTACCTATTTTGATAGTTATAAAGAAAATATTCAGATTTAGTAAGCATGTACTAATACTACAGTTAGAGTAAACTAGCCCTGCAAGTCGAGGTGCTTGATAGAGATCTGTGTCGCTCTGTGGTCATCTCTGATTACTGAACAGAGTAGTATTCGTAGTTATATTAGCCGTCAAACCGTAAGGAGACCGCGCGGGATTACTGTTAAATTACTCGTTTCCGTTGCACTTATGAACATAAGATTAAGATTTATGTAACTGGAGAAGTGGTTATTTGTTTCTTATAAATTGCAAATGTTATACAAAAGACGGTGTGGCGCCAATCACTGACGCTTGTAGGCCAAGGTTTGTTATTTAATTTTATCACTTCTGGGTATGTTATTCCACAAACTGAAAAGTCAGTACAGTCAGCGAGATCTTATTTATTGATTTATGATGATGTTTTCGTTTTGACGTTATACATATTTTTTCAATCTATTTCTAGGTATACGCTATATTTTCAGTAAATTGTTGGTCAAGTCTACCAACCGTTTTTTTTAGTGCGTTAGTTTATTTTAAGAGTAAAATATCATTGATTCACCTAAATTGACGTTCACCTAAAATGTTGTTCTTAAATTACAATCTTTTTAAAGGTATATAAGGCACGAAGGATTTTATTTGATATACTTAATTACAAAAAAAATATTTTGTGTCACTTTAGCTTGCAAACACGCACGCAGGCTTCAATTTTTAACTGTTCCCCTACCAGTCATATATTTTTTATTGTTACAGGCACATGTGGTATCGGCTTTCGAGCAGAGCCTCTCAAACATGACCCAGAGGCTGCAGCAGCTCACCGCCACTGCTGAGAGAAAGGTAATAAACCTGTTTTATAACAGCGTAGATTAAAGCTTATCCAACCACTTAATGCCGCTTTTTGTACTGGACGGTGCTTGAAATCAATTAAAACACTATTATCTTTTTATAGTCTATCGCCCGAAACATAAAATTAAATTATTATTAAAACCTTTATTAATTGGGTTCCGTTATTGTAATAAACATTTTCATGGTGCAAATATGATAATTTACATGCCAGAAAGTTTATTTTAACATTGTACAAATAAAAACGTGGTAGGTATAATTTACTTTTGTGTTTTTTTTTTAATGCATTTTTATCAGTAATTTTCGTGACTCCTAAAAATATGTACTCAGGATAGATATTGTTTAAATTGTAAGTAGTTTGAAAAATTAATGATATAAAGTCGTTATATTATTCAAGATTATTGTTAAGACTTAATTTTGCTGTTTAGCTAAATCGTCTTTTTTTATTATTGGTACGAATGTTCTGGTTCTTAGACCACAGTGCTAACAATAGATATTTATTGCTATTATAGTAATATAAAAAGAACACATAGTAATTGTTTGTAAATCCATTCATACTTGGCAAATGTTTTAACTTTACGACATAAAATGTGTTGGGTATTAAATAAACCTTCACAGTTTATGATCATTTAACTTTCTAAACACTTGTATCCTTTCCTATGATAAAGACTATAACACCTACTTATCAACAGGGAACTCGCTTCGTAAATATATTGCTATAATAGAGCTATTTAATACAATACATATTTACTTCTCACCAAAGTTAGATTACGGGTGATTGTTCTTAAACAATACCTTCTATTCTACGATTTTTAAGAACATACATTATTTTTAGACTACATTTTTCATGGTCTTGAGGAGAGAGAGGAGAGAAGAAGCAAACGCTCCAAAGGAGATTGACCGGTTCTGGACCAAATACTGCCCAAGCATGGGAACACTTTAATTTGTTTCCTTACATGAATAGTTATAAAAAAAATATAAAATAAAAAAAATCCTGCCACGGATTTATAAATAAATAAATCCTGGACCACCCACACCAATTATTTAGTCCTATACAGAGCATTGCTCGTATTTCAGGGATCAAAATAACGGATTAGTGCCTAGTTTGGTTTTTGGGGTGGGCTAGGCACCAAGACGTTGTGAGACGCTCTGCATTATTTTTAGATACAATAATCTAAGACTTACCTAGACGACATGTTAGTGCCTACATGAGGTATTATAAAATAGGGTCATTATCATTTTTGTTATGTTTATCATCTCTGTAAACCAATTTTTTTTCAAATAAATCCATTGTTGATATTATACACTATTTTATTTTCAAAATAAGCTGTTGGTTATGATTTTTGTTAATGTAAGACCTCTACATTCAATATTTCTGGCAGAGAATGCCATTAGGCATTAGGTCCGCCTTATGTACTCTTGATTGTGCATTAAAGTTTGAATAAATATTTTTTTTCTTAAATCTCCGGGGATAGATTTTGAAGCGCTTTGAGTTACAGACTAGTATTAATCTAAGGAACATTGTGCACTATGTCTCAATGTTGGGCGGCACTTGGTCCAACGTCCATACATAGATGGTCAATGTCCTTTAACTAAAGCACAGAATTTATACTAAATGACTAAAGTCAAATTAGTTAAGGTTGTATGTATAATTGTATATGAGAAATTCATTATTGAAATAAATACAGGACGTCAGGACATCAACATTTTCTTTTGCAAATTGCACATGTGCCTTTTAAACATATTTCAGTGGTTTAGTTTATACAATCACAGTCTCATTTTTATTACACAGGACTCTGAGCTGACGGAACTTCGTCAAACAATCGAGCTGCTTCGGAAGCAGTCCATCCAAGCTGGCCTCACGACCGCTCACATGCAGTCAATGGGCATTCGCGCAGACGGAGTTAACGTCACAGGACAGGTATGCTTGCATTAGTTTAATAGAGCATCGACCAAACTAACTCACTGTGAACATAATCGACTTGAAAGGTAAGGAAGGCTCACTTAATCAGAATAGAAAATAAGGAATTTATAAGCACCGGGATAGGGGATCCTTACTAATGGGACTTAGTTACTAAGCTGGATTATCCTGCCATAATAATGAGTCAGCCGTTAACAAGTCCATTATAATATTATTAAAAATACCTTAAAAGATATGACCGGGCCAAGTAGCTCAAATTTCTAATTCAATTACGTTATAGTCTATGAAAACTCTCCCGCCCCTGTTTACCTGTATATTCTAGAGACACTAGGTCAATAAAACCATTAATCATTATGCAAGGCATGATCACGCGGCACACGTAATGGGATCAAGTGCATTAGCTTTTTGTCTAATAGCGCAGTTTTCAAGCAGGAAATTTACAATTATGTTCCCAGCCTGAGATAGAGGCGGTCAATAAACAGTAGCAAATAAGGGAACTGAGGTTCATTTGCATCAAATTGACCATCAAACAGATCAGTCCTACTTCTAGTCGTGAGACGTCGAGCCATCGACATGAAATACTGGCTTCTCTCTTCCATATGAATCCGTACGAATGCGAACAGATAGAGTTTTCAGTTTTCCAAACTGGTTCGATGTGGGTGGCCCGGTTAGGTTCGGTCGCGGAGGTTACGTCAATCATTTTATTGACGACCATGGTTTGAGTGTGCAGCATCAATTAGAACGAATGTGTAATGTCGTTGCTTCTCAATCACAATCAAGTTATATTTTTAAACGTGATCCTTTTTAGCGTTTTAACGGTAATTGTTTGCTATCATGATAGATTGATTAGTCAGTCAACAAGTCTTCAGTTATTACATCACGTAGGTGCGGGACTTCATGCATCATTGGTAGGTACTTGACTTAACCTACGAATTCTTTACATAATATTCCTATAGTAGAATACATACTCGCTTTTTTCGAGTATACGTGTTATTGTAATAAAATATTTGAGTATTTACTGTGTAGCTTTTCTATGATTATATCAAACTTAACATTTCGCAGTGACCGTTTAACAGAATACTTGAAACACGAGTTCATTTAAAAATCTTCTCAACCATACGCAAAATAATATAAGAAACTCACATCAAATGCCTTTTTTTAAATGCCACACACAAGGTTTGTAATTAGAATCGTCCACTTATTTCTTTACCTGTAATTTTCCCGTTGAATGCGCACATATTGATTGCGACTACAAAGTGCTCACCGCGTATTGACTTCATTAACATAAATCTCATACTCAGAGTTGTTGAGATAAAAAGGTCATGGCTCGGGAGTCGTTCAAGGAAAACCTGGGAAATAATTACTAGCCACCGGCTTACGTAAATTATTCGTAAGAGATAATATACACGCGGTGATAGCTTTCTCATTTAAACGTACAAAAGAAAATATACGACAATGGAATATTATACCGTGAAATCGAAATTATTAGCATCCTAGACTCTGATAAGATAACATAAACAACAACTTTCTCGAAGGACTTGTGTCGCGTATGGTTATTTAAACTTAACAATGAATTATAATAGTCTGATGTGATTATTCTCTTCATCAAAGACATAAATTCTCTTACCTGTTGTTTAATTTTTCTGTCGATGCAGGTAGCACAGATAATATACATATAGCCTAGGTCCTAGCGCCCAACCTATTTGAAATATTTTTATTACAAATAGTATTAAAATAAGAAAGATGTTGGTAATAAATATTGGATTTGATTAGTCTGTCCGACTATGTAATGAAATTGCAGACCAAGACTTTATTCTCAGACAAAAATCATCCAACTTTCTAATTCAGCTTCCATTCAACTTGTGCTATATGTCATTGAGACCCACCTTATTCTTGCCACTTTCGACACTAAGTCTTATCTAGTTTCTCTCACAGCAGGATCCGAGTGCGCAGACGCAGTCGTCGCCTCAGCGCAACGCTCAGACCGGGAACGGGGCCATCACGAGGCATCTTTCGACAGACAGTGTGTCTAGTATCAACAGCCTTAGTAGCGGCTCGTCGGTGCCGCACGATAAGAAGCATAAGAAGAAGGGATGGGTAAGTGAAAATGAACCTTGGTGCTATTGTTATATTATATGTTGAACCGTATTTTGTATGACAAGGGTACGAAACGAACCCAGGACGTACAAAATATGGCTATACAGACTTCGTATAGTCTAGGGAAAAAGTATTTTATTTCTTAAAAAAAATCATACCTGTTGTTCGAGCTACTCCTCATTACAATTATAAATTGACTTGATGGCAAAGCATGTATCTTGCGATAACAACAATCTAAGCTCATACGTAGGTAAGGGCCGTGGCCTTTTGGCCAAGGTATTAATGCGTAGGTACTGTTAAGGCTCTGCATAGAGTAGCGTCAATGAAAACATATAAAGTTTAGTCGCAAAGCAAAGTCGAATCCACTCATTTTGAAAGGTAGAAAAAGATATTATTGTATTTGACATATCCTGAATTAGATATTTAGCTATAAAGATTTTCAAGTAAAAGCTTAGTTTGACAGTTGTCATTGTACTGTTACAGTATTTTAGGCCACCTAGGACAATACTCGTACATTAGAAATTTCAAATCATAAGCTTACTTTGCAAACCATTATACTTCGCAACATGATATCTCGATACAAATTATCTTTATTTGTAGACTCTCGGTCTACTATTGAATGTACGGTATTAATCTTTAGCCACTTTCTAATTAAAAAATTTATTTAGAAAAGCATTTTATTTTCGAGGTATTCACGCCTAGCTACCGAATTTAGGTCGTTACTCTGTCGCACCGTTACTTAGCATAGTGCGAAAGTGCACAGTTTAATCTTATTCCTGTAACGTTTTACTTTCACCGCAAAATAGCCGATAATGCCTCAGTGATTTATGATCCTTTACAACACATACGACACTATTTTCTAGACTAGATATATGAGCACTGCGTAGACGATTCGCACGTGTCGGCCGCTAGTGACATAGATTTATAAGATAGATGATGTTCAAAGTTCACATTGAGACGACAGTAAAATATAAACTACGAATTCCAGAATATAATTAACCCAAGGAATTCTATGTTTTATATTAATTATGTGCAAATTAAATCAATAAAATTTGTATTCATCAAAGACGTCGCTATTTATTGATACCTAAAAATATTATTAGCTCTTAAACGGGCTGAGGTACTGGATGGCATTTTGAACAAGATCTAAAACCATTTTCCTTAAGTACTTAAGTAATTCTCATTGATTTTCTTACGAATAAATTCTTTAAATCGTTAATAGGTAGTCAAACTTAGATGTACAATTTCTAAGTGTAGAGTTCGCGTGAGGAAAAATAAAAAAACAAGGTTGAATATTTCGGTACGTTTTTACCACTAACACTTGAATACAAAATACCATATTTTTAGACAGAAGGATTTTCTTGGAATTTGCATTTTAAACATCTTAATAGCGAATAAGGTTGACTGTTAAAGGTCGTTTGAGTACCACCTATAACACCAGTCATATTGTTTCATGTTGTATTTTTCCGTATTTTGTTGTGTGTTCCTGACGTATGCTTACATTTATGTATATTTGGGGCACACCTTCATTGAATATTTTTACTTTACATAAATATTTACATATACTTCCAATTTACAAAATTTATATTTTTACATATTAATAATGTTTTTAAATATAAACAAGACAGTTCCGAAATTTATATTCAGTTACTAAGTAGTTACATAGTTATGGCACAGATTATTATATAGTTACTAACGTAAGTTATGGTAGGATCTTTTGGACTTTGGTAAAAGGAAATACGTAGATAAAACATCAATAACTAACTATGGTTTCTTTTGTTCATAATTGACGGTATAAAAAAGTTATTATTTTGGAACTAAAGGAAATAAAATCTTGTTTAAGAATGTAAAAAATACATTTAAATACTTAACACGTTCTTGTTATAATAATACTCCTTAAAATATAATCTACGGAATCCCTTAAACATCATTATATAACATGCACTCAGATTGTTTGCAATGAACTAGTGGTCAAACAACCGTTATGCAAACAGAGGCGTTTAATAACTTCGTCTTGACAGCTCCGGTCGTCGTTCACAAAGGCGTTCTCACGGAACGCGAAGATATCGAAGACGGCGAAGCACTCGTCCCTCGGGCAACTGTCGTCGCAGGACAGCTCGTCCGGGTCGCACCACTACGACGATCCGCACACCATCCGCGAGGGAAGCAATGAGAACAGCTTGGAGCATTCTCACGAGGCGCTGGCGGAGAAAGTGCAGGTATGTTGGTTGTTGTTTGTTGTTCGGTGCGATTTTGTCGTTTGAGGTAAGCGCACTTGAAAACATTCGAAAACAGACAAAAGTCTAACATGGCGATTGAACATGAAAGTTAAGCGATGTTCCTGATAATGCATCACTGTTAGTTTTAAAAGATGATTCCAAAAATTGCATTGAAATAGTGATTTGTTGATAAATATTTAGGCAAAAAATGCAGTTCGAAATTACATCACAGAATTAGTCGCCATTATTCTGTGATGCAATTTCAAATTCTTTTTTTTTGCACGTGGAATTGCAGTAATAATAAATATGCCAAAGTATGTATTTATATAATACTTTAATTATATAGTACCTTTTAAATAAAATTAAGATGAAGTTCTGCTAATGATTACCACTACTGTCTAGAACAATTACTTTCAACCTTTTTTAAAATCTTATTAGGAACTCAGTGCAGCTGAGATCAGTTGCTAAAAAGTCTTCAAGCTAAGAGTTCAAAAAGAACGCAGATCATACCATTATTCGTGCTTAAAAGTTAAAAGATTTATCGGAATACGGGATCAAGGTGTGTTCTACCCACATAGGCGGTGATGTCCGTCTTAAAATAAAGATAAATAAGAGATTAAAAAATAAACATTTTATGACATTTTTATTGTTCAAAACAACTACGGGTACTTAGATATTTTATATTACAGTTAGCCAGCAAGATTACTTATGCATTCTGTCATGTAAGTGACAAATTCTTTGTAAAGATAACATCATTAGAGGCTTGACGATAGTAAACACTTGAAGTAATAATAAAACACAACATTTAACGCTATTCTATAATATTACGTTATCTGTGTCAATTTGTATATCAATCATATAACTTATCAAATACTAATGGACTTCTAAACAAATTCATCAAGACGGATTGCAAGAGATTTACATAGTATACATAAGATAAACGTACATTGTAACAAACACATACTAAGGACCGCGTCTAGGTTTGTTTTCTAATTTAATAAATAAAATGAACACACAAAAAAATGAAGCGTGAGACACGATAATTAACACAATAAAAAAAATACCCCACTGTCATAGAAATGTTGAAATCACTTGGCAAAAAAATTAAAACACATCATTGCGTCTCGATATTTCTTTATATCGTGGGACAATATATATTCTGCACATGTCGTGTGAAACAACTACTTGCTATTTATTACACTATAAATGCAATGACAAATATTATGTGATCGGCCTCTAATAAAGTTCATGATTTTTATAATTATGACCTAAGGCCTGGCAATAGCCCTTATAACTCTATAAGGTCGGTTATAAAGCCAGACTAGATATTAATTGCAATAAAATGGACGTGATATCTGCTATTGGTATAAAAATTTAAATTTAACTGTAAGACTTTCGAATTAATATTTTACATTTTTCATTTTATTGCAACACAAGTAATGACGATAAGAACTTAATATTAACAATGTTGCATATTTAACATATTATAATATATTCTGTTTTCGCCTTCGAAATTTTGTCAGACATTTCTATTATAATTATAATATTTTTTACCTCACGCGTATAAAGCAAAAACACTATATGTAGGTATATAAATAAAATTGATTCTAATATCTGTATAATATAGAATGTATTATTTTTAATTATACAAAATGTGGTATTGTAAGTTATTATTTTATGTCAGTTTTATGATACCGAATAATACAATTACTACATACAAAGCAATTATGTGCTATTCAGAAACGACAATATTTCCTACTTTGCGGAGCAATAGTTGAACTTTCCCACAATCATCAATTGGAAAGCGTCTTTTCATTGATTTTATAGACGACAATGTGAATGACTATTCTATAGGTTAAGGCTTAATTAAAACATCAGGTGATTTTAATACCGGTTCGATTAATAGACTGGTACCCATTAAATTTCTGCTGTGTACATCGAAGATAACTCAAAATTCGAATTTACTTATCGGATCTTATTGAATTGGCGTCTTTCGCATCTCAAATTTTAAGAGAAACAACAATTAAAACATACATCTCCATATATGCAGTCTATTCACTAATTCCACACAATATATCACAAAGCATCCTAGGACTTTGAAGCAGGTGACAGGATGTTAATCTCAATGTCACTGTACTTGTATCTGCGACGGACAGCTGTCATCTCGGAATGATGTGAACGTTCCTATTTTAGTCTGAATTTAATATATCTATATATCTTATTTATTGTATCCTTTTGTCCTTGGTTACTGACTATTAATGGACATACGGGACTATCTTGATGAAATGTGACACTGAGTACTAAATATTGAAAGAAAAACATACACAGAAAGTACAAAACACTTATTAATATTACAGTGCATTAATTGTTACAACTAATATAAATACAAATAATAAAAATAACACAGAAATGTGTTTGTCTACACACCTAACTATTGTTTTGTTTATGTACATTTGATAAATGTAAGAGCCAAATAATTAATTTTTTTTATACTAGGTCAGTAAGCAGATAGGCCAGACAGGCACGCGGCCCACCTGATGGTCACTGCGGCCTATTCCATCAGGAAGCGTCGCTCAATGTGCTGCCAGCCTGTAGGCTCATCTAATCTTCGAGCCTTTTCAAGTGTACTGGCTCCTACATTAATACTGCCGGAACACAGCCAGAGCTGTTATGGCGGCTGATTTTACCTGTGGGGGTGGTAGCTAGACTGGCTAGCCAGTCGGATTCTGAAAAAGCCAAGCCAACCAGACCCAAGCCGGGAATTGAACCCACGACCTCCGGGTTTTATACCCGAGCGGCTTAGCCACTGTACCACGGAGGCGGCCTAGTTGACAATACGTGATTTTATGACGTAATCATCCTCATACAAATATTGTTAATTCAACTTTAAACGAGGATTAATATCCATCATTAGTAAAATCCTCCTGTTTTATTTATTTGATCATTTTATTGATATAGGAAAATCACCTTTATAATAATGATTGATGTTAAGGAAAATCACAACCATCATTTCCTTTAAATTAATAGCGTTATATTTCGTTTTAATTACCAGTAGCTATTTATTACATTGTAATGCTGTCTATTACGACATTTTAAAGATTGCGTGCTGAGATTATCTATAATTTAAATAACAATTAATGATTAGTAAATGCATTCAGAAATTATAATTACGTTAAGTATTCTGTCCTGATATCCTATGTCGGTAGTCTAATAAATGCATAAATAAGCCGTCAGGTTGTTTAAGTAGCTATCAATTTTATGATAAATTTCTCTTTGTTACAGGAGAAGCCTGCCGCGCCGTGCCCGACGGCCAAAACTGAAGAGCAGACCAAAGGTGAGCTAAAACAATTTATGAGTTAAGCAAACAATGCCCATCGCAATTTACGCTGCCTCTTAGCAGAATTAAGCTGACCTAGAAGTGACCTAGTGAAAGGTTCTGCGAGCAAGACCCGAGAGCGACATATATGAAGAATTTTAGACCCTTTTTAGGATTAGTTATAAAAAGCTTTTGTTCCCAAGCTCCATTCTGGTGAGAGAACAATGAGTAATAATGATAACTTGTTACCATTATGGCCAATAGAACTAAATCGCTTTAACACAAAAGGGTTAACGATATTGCTATTAATAACACTTTTTAGTTTTATGGGGCTGTGCAAGTTTCTGTTATATGGCGTTAGTTATATTTTAGAATTTTGTTTGTTCCAATATTTTCACACAATAATATGTAATGCCACCTGATTCATATTTCATAGTAAGGTGCCACTGCTGCCTATTCAATCCAAATACACTCATCCAGAAACATTGCTCACTGAGATTCCATACTATCATCAATTTAAAAAAAAATTGGTTTATGAGTCCGAGGTGAAAATGATAAATATGAAGGTAAATCAATCCAATTTTTGTTCTTAGTAGTTTTATCAAACTGGCTGAGAATTATATGCACATAAAATAAGAGAGAATATTGACCCAAACTAGATTGTGCAGCTCCTATTCCTAACATGATATCCTAAGCCATTTATTTGGAACATTTTATGCGTTATCCTTGAAACCATTCTCCGTAAAAGTTAGGAAACATTGCTATTATAATAAACCATAATATTTAATCTGTTTTGACGCAGATAAAGATGAAACTGGTTTAGTGGACGAGTTAAAGAGGCAGTTACGGGAGAAAGACTTGGTGCTAACAGATATTAGGTTAGAAGCGCTTAGCTCAGCGCATCAATTGGAGAGTCTCAAGGACACAGTCATCAAAATGAGGGTAAGAATTATTATTATATTTTATTACTTATATCATGTAGTTGATTAACTATTGTTTTTGCGCAGGCCCTAAGCCAATAGAATACAGTGTTTTCATAAAGAATAGTAACCAAATTAGTAAAGTCGATAGTTTTATGAACTTAAGCGGTATAAAATCAATATGAAATATTATTTCTGTCAATGAAAAGCGTTTAGATTTTCTTTAACATGCCACCCTTATGGGCTAGCATAGCATAGGTATGCATGGGTAATGTGGCATTACAATTGTACAATACTCGTGTTCTCGCGATAAATGGATACGGTTATAAAATTCGAGGTCGACGTCTATTGCTGTTTTTCTCTAAAAATCCTTACACTACAAACTGCCTAGTCTCGAACTAGTTTATGATTGTAATATGGTGCCATATAAAGCTGCGAAGGAAGCTGGGTGGAATATAGTTTTAATTAAAAAAACTGTAAAGTTAAAATAATGAAATTTTAAGGCTTTTAAGGTGTAATAAAAAATAAAAAATTGGAATGAGTACCTATTTACATCTTTAAACAATATCATTTTTAGTAATACGTATTGTACTTTCAGAATGAAATGTTGAATCTCAAGCAAAATAACGAGCGCCTACAACGGCTAGTGACTTCAAGGTCCTTAGCTGGCAGTCAGAGCTCGTTGGGTACTGGTGGCTCCGCGGTCGAGGACCCACGGCGGTTCAGTCTCGCTGACCAGGCTACTATGCATCAGGTAAATGTCTGAGATATTCTTACACAAATCTTGTATATGATATTTTGAATATTGTTCTGTCATCCATCACGTTACTCTGCTAATGAGTGGTTCGAAGGATCAGACAAGATAAACTTTTAAAATGTCGTCAGTCCGATAGTAGTCCTACTATACTAGTACAAGGATTTGAAAAGTCCTGGTCCGATCAATCGAACCAGCAGGAAATAAAAAAAATAGTGGTCCGATCGATCGGACAAGCCGATCGGACCACGTGGCCTAAGGGATGAATTACACCCTTAGGCCGCGTGGTCCGATCGCGGCAGGGTACAACCAAGCATCTGAATGAATTACCTACTTTCAGCACTGTTTACGATAAGATACGACTTAGTGACCTTTGTTTCTTAACGACCGGCAATTTATATGCGATGTTTTTGTTGTTGGAAATGTCCATGGGCAACGGTGATCACTTACAATCAGGTGATCCGTTTGCTCGTTTGCCTTCTTTTATAATAAAAAAAGTACATGTTGGTATTTGTTCGTGCTTCTTAAAGTAACAAAACAATAGGAAAGCCCAGCTTAGTCATTAACGGTCAGTCAAAATATATCTAACGTCAAAATGTTGTGTCCCAAAATGGATTTTCTTATTTATTTATTTTTTGTTTTCAGGCTGCCATAGACATTCACTCACAGCCTCTAGACCTAGACTTCAACTGTATAACATCAACACCCGATTTTAAGAAAGGTTCCCCAAACTCCACCATGGAACCGATATACGGAAACAAAGCGGTGTGTGAACTGAACGAGAAGGGCGAGAGTTTACTGGGTCTGAACGGAGCCGTTGACATATTTACGAACGGGCTCAATGCGGCGGAGAGGTTGAGTGGCGACTATGATATTAATGCTGTGTTGCCGCCTCCGAAGAGTCGGGAGCTGGCGATTGGGGAGAGCTACTCTGATATAGGTAAGTAAGATCAACGTATAACTCGTTCGTGTAAATGATATCTTGCAGCATTCCGCAAAATTAACTAAGATGACGTTTGAAAACCATACCAAAAGTCGAAGAGTTACTGCAAAAAAAACTGCTCTGCTTTTTGGAATTATTGTCCGGTATTATTCATTAAATTAAAAATTCTTTAAATATTGATTGATTCACTTGAACTTTGCTCTCGTAGCTTGCGCTTGCGCATGTAGGCACAGTGATGAATAAAATATTAACTTTCCTTCATGTGAATTTTAGGTGTAGCTGACAGTCAAGGGGACACGACTGACGGAAAGAAAATAGCCATAGCAGTATACTTAGGACAGCCTGAAACATTCCAAAGATACTTCGAAGAAGTCCAAGACACGCTGACGGAGTCCGAATGCAGATTTTACGCAAAACAATCCTCAAGCTCGTACAACAACCACTTTGAGAAGCAAGCGAGCTTTGACTCCCCGCGAATGTCCCAAAACCACAGCCCCGAGACTGAAACACAAGATTTTCCACAAATAAACAAATCAAACACGAATAGCCTTAAAAGCAATAAGTCTACGCACAGCAGTTCGTATAAGAACGTGTATAATAGTGACTCGACAATAAACTGCAATGAATTCACGATAGCTTATACGTATATATCGGGCAAGACTACGTGGCAGAATTTAGATTATATAGTTAGGAAGACATTTAAGGATTACTTGTCGAGGATAGACCCTGGGACGAACTTGGGTTTGAATACGGACTCGATAACTTCGTATCATTTGGGAGAGGCGACGAGAGGACCGGAGATTGGGTTCCCAGAGTTACTTCCGTGCGGCTATATTATTGGAACTGTGAATACGCTGTATATCTGCTTGCAAGGAGTCGGCAGCTTGGCATTCGACAGCCTTATACCAAAAAATATTGTATATAGGTAAGTTATTCGACTAATTTCTTATTATTAGGTAATATGTTTAGGCAAAAGTTAAAATTCTGTTCTATCTCTTCAAAATTGTGACTTTAAAATACATTCAGTTAGTTCTTCAAAGTTCAATATTACATTTTGTAGAAGAAATAACAATTTTGCACACAACAAATCCTTTTCTTTATATTCTGTGCAATGATGTTAACCGAACATAAAGTAAAAATTTTGTACAACGGGAAAGAGACTATCTTTCTGATGCTAAAATATTCCCTTAATGACCGACGATAGTAATTATCAAACCCATAAATACAAACTAAACGGTTTTCCCCTTCTTAATTATTCATGGTTGATGAATGCAAAAGTCGCATGCCATTACTTTGCCCTGATAATAATCTGATAAACACCATCACGCATGAACATAACACAACTTAACCGGCTGGAATTTCATAATAACAATACGGTCCATTTCGTAATGCGACAGAAGTTTCCTGAAATCAAATCGATGCATCCGATATAATACATGTCTAAACAATAGGAAACGTTGAATCATGATACGATCTAGTGAACATGCAATATGGCAAAAAGTGATGGATACTGATAGCATCCAGTCAAATCAAATTACTCTACCAACTGATGCAATGGATATACGTTTGCTAACCATGTACCTAATGTAATTTGTCTATTGCATTAGGAATGATGAAAAGTGTCTACCATGATAACTAAAGACTATAATAGTAATATAATTTATAGCCTATATTAAAGGCACATTCACCAATATAAACAATAATTTCACTGGTTTATTAAGGAGCATTATTTTTCTTTAATGTAAGAAAGCACGTGTATTATCCGATGGTAAGTGATCACTACCGTTCATAGACCGCCCACCGACCTGTGACTAGGTTGAAGGTGCGTTTTCCGCATTTAAAGGAATATGGCAGAAGGGGAAGGTGAAGAGCTTGTGGGGAACTTTCACTCACCAAACGCGCAATAGCTGAGCGTTACTCATACGTTGATATTCTGTGAGAGGGCGGTACTTCCCCGGTCGGGCCGGCCCATCGACTACACTACATGACTACCACACTTCTCATTAAGATCATGGCTTGTATTTTTTTATTGTCAAGGTTGAGCTAGTGATAAAGTTGCAAATCACCAGCAATGTTTATAGAGTAGCTATCATAGCTCCTAAGTCCTAACTCTACATTATTAAGTGACTATTTAACTTCCAGATATGTATCGTTACTATCGGAACACCGGCGGGTGATCCTGTGCGGGCCGAGCGGCACCGGCAAGTCGTACCTCGCGGCCAAGCTGGCGGAGTTCTACGTGCAACGGACGCAACGACGCGGCAACGCTGCCGAAGCTGTGGCCACTTTCAAGTAAGATATTATACATTCATTACTTTTCAAGTGCCTATATGCTGATACGGCGTACGTACCTATAAAAAATAACATTGCGGATAGCAACAAGCCCACGTCTCAATGAAGCGAGACGGAACTACGCAGATTGACCATGTGCGGGCAGGGCAGAACAAGTGAGAATGAAGTCGATGTTTTACCATAAAATGACCACGCTCCCCGCATTTCGCACGTCTACAAGCACGCCCCTTTTCTAGGACTTTCTACCGCCTATAGGGTTTAAATAGTATGAAATTATAATATGGAACCCATATTACATAGTTGACATGCAACCATCACTACATATTATACTGCCTACTACAAAATTAACTACGGTCGAAATAGATACGACAATGTATGTCAGTGCCACACGAGGCAGAAACAGAATATGCGTAAAGGCGTGCCCTCTATTTATTGCCTGGCACAAAATAGATACGAAAATGTCTGCCACGTCGTATGTTAAGGTGTTCGCTCTAATATAATTTTATCTACATCCAAACCATAATATGTCTATTTTATAGTCAGGAGCGGTGAGCAAACGCCCTACATTTAGATATAAGTATCTGTGGCTGCATCGTAATGTTTACATTTTAGTATCGGTAACCGATACTTTAATTACGTTAAAATTTCGAACGTCTTCTTAAAAAGTAAAAATTATGGATTTGAAGCTAACATATGTAAGCAAAACATCTTGATGTATTTTCAAAGGTACCGAGAGCATAACCGCAGCGTAACTATTCATTAAATCAAAGAGTTTGAAAGACGCGAGCTAGCCTAGCTTCTTGTTCTTCTCTGCTCTCCTGGTACTACGGATTATATTCCACGCGGTTTCACATCGATCCTGACTTTAAAATAGACATTTATCGTATGAATGAAGATAAAGTTATGTATGTGACTGTACATAATTAGGCATTAAAATACTCATGTGATCCTTTTATGAAACGAACGAAGTGAGACCACGTTTGTATTTTATTGACCCTTATTATGCAACAGTCACATAAATAACTATTCCACACTACTAAAATGTGTAACGATAATTCACAGTGTGGACCGCAAATCGTGCAACGAGCTTCGCGCGTACCTAGCCAACATCGCGGAGCAGTGCGGAGCGGCGGCGGCCGGCGAGGAGGCACCCTTGCCTTCCGTCGTGGTGCTCGACAACCTGCAGCACGCTTCTGCTCTGGGCGACGCCTTCGCCGGACTGCTGCCGCCCGACAACAGGAACATGCCTGTTATCATCGGTACGTATTGTTTAAGATATCCTTTTTTTTATTGACGAATAGGTGAGTATTTAACCGCAATCTCACCTGACCTGCAGGGAGCATACTCACCTATTAATAGCCTATTTACTCTGGCCTTAAAAACGCCATGATCATATTTTTCCGGAAAAACAGAGGCCGGCAAGGAATTCCATTCCTTGGCGGTTTGCATAAGAAAAGAGGAGGCGAAACGATTCGTTCGATCCTCCCCGTCTCTTAGCATCTCTTCTTTCCCCTTAAGGCGGAGGCCCGAAGCCCCTCCTCCAGTTCTCTTTCCTTTTCCCCATTCCCTATTCCACCTTAGTCCTAGTCACAAGTGTTTATAGACGGTAATGAACACTTACCAGTTTAGGTGTTACACAAGCTCTAATGCCTTCCGTCTTTTAAAAAAAATACATAAAAAAAATCAAAATTAAAAACGTTTTTTACAGGTACAATGTCCCAGGCGACGTGTAACACAACAAACCTTCAGCTGCACCACAACTTCAGGTGGCTACTTACTGCTAACCACATGGAGCCTGTCAAAGGGTTCTTAGCAAGGTAATTTGCGGCGACCACTTCTTTTTCTTTTTCATTTCAAACTTTTTAAATTTTGATTATAATAATATTGATATTTATTTTGTTTTTAAGGTATCTACGCCGTAAACTGTTCTCTCTGGAGCTGCGGCTAGGGCGGCGGGAAGCGGCCCTCGCGGCGGTACTAGAGTGGCTGCCCGGCGTGTGGTCGACGCTCAACGCCTTCCTCGAGGCGCACTCGTCCAGCGATGTCACCGTCGGCCCGAGGCTCTTTCTCGCCTGCCCTATGGACTTGGAAGCTAGCCAGGTATAGACGAGAAACGGCACTTGCGGTAGTATTAGAGTGGCTGCACTTTTTTTTGATAGAGCAAATTGCTGTTTAAACTATCTAACTTTACGTCAATTCGTTTAATGAAGCCTGTGCATTTGGACAATATTAAATGTTAAATGTCTTTGTTAGAATCGCTAGTAGTTTTTCAATAATAAATGTGCATATTATTTACTAATTATTTAATAGAGATGCGTCCTATTGGATGACAACTGGAGGCATAAAATAATATATTCATGAAAAGATTTTTACTACTTTGCTACCAGCAAACCCAAGTCCCTTTTAACGAATCCTTTAGTCTACAGTCCAATAATTGTTTTGACATTCAGACAGTAACCTACAATGTGTGTTTGTAATCCCCCAGGCGTGGTTCGCGGACGTGTGGAACTACAGCATCGTGCCGTACGCGTCGGAGGCGGTGCGCGAGGGCGTGGCGCTGTACGGCCGCCGCCGCCACGCCGCGCTCGACCCGCTGCACCACGTCAAGGCGACCTACCCCTGGCGGGAGCCTAACCACTCGCACGTGAGTATAAACTATACTAGCCTTCCGCCCGCGGTTTCACCCGTTCGTAATCACTTTTTTCAAATATCCCCCTTCCCCCACATTTCCGGGATCAAAAGTACCCTATGTTTACCGGGGATAGTGTAGCTTTCCAACAGTGAAAGAATTATTCAAATCGGTTCATTAGTTTCAAAATTGTTATTCTCGCGAGACGTTTCCCGCAGGAATTTTATAGCCTATGTCCTAATCCGGGTTTTAAACTATACGTGTGCCAAATTTCATCTAAATCTGTTTAGCCGTTTAGGCGTGATTGAGGAACAAACAAACATCCAAACTTTCGCATTTATAATATTATAATAGTAGGACTACAAGCTGTACTGTTAAGACCTTTGCCTGGGAACGGGGCAGGCGACGCCCACACGTAGGCGCACTTGCGGTCACCGCTTGACGCGGGCTGTCACGAGCGGTGCGCTTCTGTCAGGTGACCGCCCGTGCGCCTGTGTCCGGCGCACATCCCGCTCCCGCTTTCGCGAAATTCGAGGCGGTGGCCTTACACTCGACTAGCTGTACTATTAAGTACCAGGACGATATCTTGGAGTTCTGGGTTCAATTCCCAGTTCGAGCTAACTTTATGTCGGATTTTTCAAATACAGCTCGAGCTTGTGATATTACTCTGTATTCGGTAAGCATTGTTCGAGTTTCGGCACACATTTTTCAATATGCGTATTCAACACTAGCTGTCACTATAATGCAGTTAATCTTACAATGCCTGTTTTTTTTACAGACGCTGAGAGCTATTACAGTGGAAGACATTGGGATTGAAGAATCAAATCAAGACCCAAATACGAACAACAATCAAGATCCACTGGTATGATCTCATACTCATAGTTACATAATTATTCCCTTTCCTTTGAAAATCGAGTACAAAATTAACGATATTTCTCTTCGTTTTAGTTAAACATGCTGATGCGACTACAGGAGGCTGCTAACTACAGCGGTAACCAAAGCCAAGACTCGGACAACGCCAGTATGGACTCGAATCTCACCCACGATAGCTCTATGGGCAACGAGTTATAAAAATATAATAAAGAAGCGAGACCCAGTGTAGCGGTGTTTTAACGTATGACTGAAGTAGAAGTAAATATTTCAGTCTTCTATAGCAAGACTATTGATAGGTTTTCTCGACCTTATTGAGGCGTTCTCTCATAACGATCGAAAACTAGCTACACAATCTCATCTAACTTTTTATGGACTATGCATTTACACGTTCCTTCGCGTGTGATCTATACTAAGCCAAATATTTGCCATAATGATGTACATTATTTATATTTATTTACATTTAAGTGTTACATTAATTTGGAATTTATGTTATTTTTTAGATAGTATTGTCTATCGCTTTATCTATCAGATGCTATGAATCGTTTTCAAGTCGAAAGAGTTTGGCTCTGCTGTATTTGTCTTACTAGCAAATATTCTTAGCACGAGCGTGTACGTCTTTCTGTTATTTTTTTGTTGCAAAATTATCGTAATTTTTTAACGTCGAGTTAAAAATCTACACGTATTCGTGCAGAAATAAATGACAGTGCCTGGAGCGATACTTTTCCATTTTTATGAAATAATTCAAACAAAGTAGGAATGTTACTGTTTATATGAAGCATTGTGGCTTTTACTATTGTTATATTTTTTCAAAGTTAGGATACGGACCGCATTTGTATTACCTACTATGACATGTATGTAAATTAATATATGAAAGTGTAATTTTTATACCATTTTCATATTAAAACTCATGTACCTAATAAATATATTTAGGTGTAAATAAAATATGTTTAATATAATTTTTTTCTATGCAAATACACTAACTGCTATTATGCCATGAACAGTATAGCGTTACTTTTGTATAGAAATGCGTAACAATTTCGTTACAGTGTTCGGTATGGATTGACTTGTGTGCATAACTGAAACGTGATATCTACAATCTATGCTTTACTGAAAATGTGAAATAAACATTGATTATAAAATAACTGTGTTGTTGTTTTAATTATTTTGCCAATAGAATGTCGAAGAAGTCTGCAGCATGCAGTGGTCCAGCTGAACATTTTTGTGAGTCAATCAATTCAACACTTTTCTATTTGGATATGAGATGGAACGGGTTAAGGGAAATAAAACAATAACTAAATGCAATAGCTTTATTGAATAATAAAATATGCTTAACTGCAATTTCATGACACCACCAAACAGAGCAGAAGTTTTTGTAACAGAACAATTTGGACGGATCTGGTTATATTTTAGGACTAGATTATTTCATAACTGAAATTGTAGAGGAACATTTTTGAGTGTTAAAATTTTGAATCTGATTTTAAGGCACAACCATTTGAGAATTCAGTATTTCTCTGAAAATAACCGTACACATAAAAATGTGAGAACCATTACACCATTTTCTTTAACAAGATGTTTTTCACTTTCTGTTAATTTGTTATTGTAAACATGTAAGCAAATGCAACATAATTATAATGATTATATTTATGACAAGCATTAAGTACTGAGTTAACAACAACTGCTTACTTATTGGGTTGACATATTTTTGTACTAATTGTGGTGTTTAAATTACATGTCTATCATTATCTTCACTGCTTAGATTGCTGCTTAGTCCTAAAGCTGCATACAAGCTTCTAGACTTACATTAAAGTAGGCTTTTAATTGGTTTAGAATCAACCAACAAATATATAGTAGATATTAATAGTAGGCAGTGAATTACTTATTTAAATATTTAGCTAGGTCATATTTTCTCACTCTGGAAAAATATATCTGTCATTAAATATTGTGATACATTTTTAAAACCGAATATTTTAAAAATTGGTAAATTCTACTAAATGCTTTTTTATCTATACGTCACATCTTCATGCATGTATAAAAATGTGGAAACAAATAAACTAATTGAAAATTAATACATCTGAAATGTCTTTAGTGTAATATTATACAACATTAATTTAATAATTTTCGAAATAAGGTAAAATTTGTAAAAATGCACATATTCATTACTAAGACTATACAAAGGAACTGTCTGAAATAGAATTATTATTTTAAATTTATTGCTTCTTATTAGTACCTTGAATTTATAGTCAACTGTATAAAACATATTAGTCACTATGAATATCAAGACTTAAGTTTGATAATGATGGAACTGGTGACTCGGAAAAATCACCTGAATCATCATTAGGAGATTTAACATTTCTGGATAATTTGTTAGAGCTTTGACTTTTGGATGCTTTAGACTTATTAAGGGAATCATTATCATTATTTCCATGGCCAATAGATAAACTCTTTTCACTTATTAAATCTGCAACATC
Organism: Mecyna flavalis; assembly: GCA_949319885.1. Taxonomy (NCBI): domain Eukaryota; kingdom Metazoa; phylum Arthropoda; class Insecta; order Lepidoptera; family Crambidae; genus Mecyna; species Mecyna flavalis. The sequence goes on along the minus strand of OX439427.1, from coordinate 8,885,128 downwards.
TGATATTGATATTGAACTCTGTGAACTTTGAGAGTTATTATGTGGGCTCTCATGGACAGAAGAACTTTTGTTTCCATTATCATTTGCTAAATCATCATGAATAGATTGAGGCGAAGGTAGTTGTGTCTCTGCCACTTCTTTATTTTTAGAAGCTCCAGATATTGAAAAGTCAAAGCTGTATTCTGCAGTTTCTGTATCAGATTTTTGTGATCTCTCAATTGATAATTTATCAACAGGACTTTCTTTGTTGCCATTATCATTTTTTAAGGAAACAGATGAAATACTATTTAAAGTTGATGCAGAATCAGATTTTTGTCCATTTGTATTTTTTTCCCCATCACTTTGGAGGTACTCTTTTGATTGAGGGATTGTATAACTTGTTTTATTATCAGTTGTAGGTATACCAGTTGTGTTTAGTAATTTTTCATCTGTCAAATTTAATGGTTTGATTTCTGCATAGGAGGTTGAGTCACTGCTGCTATTGTTAGCTATTTTAAGTTCAGTTAAAAAAAGTGGCACATTTTTGTTACAATGAATAGTCAAGTTTTTGTGGTTTTCTGCCATAACACTATCACTAGTCTGCTTTAGACCAGTTACTTCAGTTGGCTGTAGTATGTGTTCACTTGGAACATACTCTGAACTGGACTTATCTCTAGCAGAATCACTGGATGTATCTGTATCAGAGTTATCCAATGGTAGGCGGAGATGCAACTTAGTTTTTTCATCTGATGAGTTATCTGAGTGTGAATTACTTGTGCAGCTAGAATCTTCGTGAACAATGTAAGTACAATTTTGATCATCCTTGTTTAAATCAATGTGATTATCACTCTTAGCATGGTTACAAACACTTGACTTGTCCAAGTAATGTCTCTGATTTGTTTTCAGAGTACTCTTTAGTAGGGAGACTAATATCGGTTCCTTTACACTATCCCGTTTTAGATCGAGTTTATCGAGTAACATTTGTTGTCCTTCATACTTATATTCTTTATCTTGCCGTGTCTCGGACTTGTATACAAATAAAGTATTTTTTAGGTTACAAAATTCTAAAAACTCGTAAACAATAGATAAAGACAATAATCCTTCTGGCGATTTTAGTATATTGTCTAAGGTTATATTTTGCTTTATATTCTCATAATCGTCTTCGAAAGCTAAAAATATATTAGCTCTCAGTAATGCGCGTATTTTCGCCAGCGAACCATTTTTTTCTAAAGCTTCTATCACTAAGTCTCGAAGTTCTGTGTCTTCTGTTTGAGCCATATTTAAACCTTTGTTTATTCAATATAGTTTTAGGAACAACGTTACTTCAATGTATTGTTAAATAGACGAAAAACACTTTATTGTTTGATCACAATTCACAAAACATTAGCGCATTTGTTTGACGCTTACTTCACTTTGACATTTGATTGACGTTCGTTTGACATTGTTACTTTTTAAAGATGACGTCATGACCTATGTTTGGATATTCTACACATTTATCTATTAAATAATTATTATCTTGTGTGTGCTTAAAAAACTTCCTAATATTTTTTTGTTAAACTGAGATTACTCATAGTTGAAAATAAATTCTTGATGAAATGAATTAATAAAAAAAATTCATAGTATGGCGTTATTTTTCTGTATTACAATAACTACATACCTACAAAGAATAAAAGAAATTCATCCAATTTCTGGTACATTTAGTTCACGTGAATGAATCACGTCCGTCCGTATTTAAAATATTAGTTAAAAACTCAATATGATCTGAGTTTATAGCTTTTGTTTAATAAAGATTAATTTCAAAAGGCTAAAAAACATTAATTTAACTGTGTAAACCGTAAAACAGAAACTGTATTAAAAGTCGTCCTATTGAATCTTGGACTGGAATGCAGAATATCCATCTAAATTTTTACTGTTATATCTTTGCGAACGTGCTCGATTACAAGGGGTGAAGGCTTGCGCCCGCCGCCGGGAAAATGTGGGAAACTCAGTCAGTCGGGTCGTGCGAGCGCGGTAGGTCGGTGCGCTATCCGCGTCGGTTCTGAACGGCATTAAGAAACTTTTAGTCTGTTTTTCAGTCATATCTGCGTTAAATTACTAATCTGAATTATTGAAACAGTGCCCAGTATAGTATGCAATAACGCCTTCAAGAAATTTTCATACAATGGAAGTACAAGTGTTGAAATACTAGTGGCGGGAAACGGTTTTGATATCTCGCTTGACGTGTTGTGTCCTATGTGTACATAGATCGAGAGGAGCCGTCTGCCCTAGAGGGCGGTCGACATGCTGGATTCGTCGTGAATCAATATTTTTGGAGCGTTGTAGAGGAGAAACCATGAGGTTCGAGGCTCAATAAAGGTACGACAGGTGATATTATTAATAGTTTCCGACTGGGCGACTCCACCCTACACGAGCTATTAGTATCTGCTCCGGCCCCACGTTGGGCACCAACTATAAGCCACCTCCAATTGAAACTTCAGCTATATTTTATGTTGACGTAGAAATTCAAGATTCTTGATTCCTTTTAAGTACGGTACCTACTATTTTATTTTAATATTTTTTTATTAAAATGTTTCAAAGTAATATTAAATGAATGACTATTTCAATTACACTCACAACTAAAATTATTTTTGATAAACGGTATAAGTACAGAAAAATTTATTTACGTCCTTCGAGTGAGTATTGTTTCAGTTTTTAGAAATTAATTTAGCTTTGTTAGATTCATTTCAAGGTTATGTACTTTTGGTATTTATTTAGCGCAATGGGTAAAGTATAAACGGATGAAATTATGTAGATAATTGATTAGTTGGTATTTTATTCCGTTATACCTACGTTACAGCTACGTTTGAATAAGTTGGGTAGTTTTTCTGTGGGTACCTACGGAATAAATAAATGATTTAATTGAATAAGTAAGGTAGCTATTCATTTTGTTCCTCTTGATTTTTTCCCTAGGTTTATGTATAGGGAAAAAATCAAGAGAAAAATGTGAAAGGACGTATGAAAATGATGCGACACAGGAATTATAATAAACTAGACTACTTAAAATCCTAATAATAAAAGTTTAATAAAAATAATTGCGTTTTTTTATTCATAAAATAAAGTATTTTTGTAAATAATATTAATTTTTTGTACCTGGTCTATCAAAAGTTACTAAAATCGATGTAGGTACGGATTAATGCACATTATTTGAACGAAAATAGTTTATCGTTCTCTTCTCACCTTATATTTTCAGTGTCAAGGTTTGTAAGGATGTATGGATGAATGTTTCTTGCTCTTTTTTTGCAAAAAAACAAAAATACACCAATAGGTATAACCGCTGCCGAAAACTAGTATTGTTTAAAAAATATAATCTCTTTGAAGCTGACTGCCGACAATCACAGAGTTCAGGAATATTTCGGTTTCGACATACTTGTCTTCGAACATATAAAACCCCCGATTACCATGATGATGATAAAAGTATCTAGACAAAAATGGACAAAATTTTTATCAAATGAGCGAAGTCGCGGCCGAAAAACTGGTCCAAAACGTTATGTTTAAAAGAAAATTGTATTGAAAAGACCAGTCAAAACATTTAAACGAAACAGGACATTCGAATGCTTTCATTACCAACCACCCAATAGACCACTTACGTAGTTCAGCTGCAACGGTCCCGGCAACATCAGAATATTTAGGTAATACGGACACTTGGCTTCCTTCCAAGATGCGTGCATCGCGACAGTCTCCCACTCACGTATGAGCTGTGGAATACGGTCCGTAAGAAGGCTTCTTTTTGCGGCTGCACTAATGGTTCCGTTGCCTCGGATATGTAGATAGATATAATTCCAAATAGGTAGGTAGAAGCAACAACGATAGAAATAATATTTAGCATAAACTTTAGCTGATTTTGCGAGTTAGATATATACAAAAGTGGTAGAGCAAGACTGACGTATGTATGTGTAAAAGCTATGATATTTATTTGAGACTGTTCTGTTGTGTGTAGTGCCAAGAGTGACGAGGGATTCTGGGTTTATATCCTTTTCTTTTTGCGGAGACAATTATATCATTAGTAATGGCCCTATATTTTATCATCAATGCATCAATTTTTTTGTATCATTAAGTGTGACATGTTATGTAAATACATTATACAACTCAACTTGAAGATGTGGTTATGACTCGCTTTTAGTCCCACACACGTCCCACAAGTACCTACTTGTACTTGTATATGCTACTAACTCCAGTAACAGCGGTTCCGTAAAAAGCCCGTCGCAGCAGTGGATTTCGGCCGGCGTACTTTTATTTTCAACACGCTATCGATTTTGGATTGACGCGCTAAATCCTCGTACGGAATGCAACGGACGCCAAAAATACTGTGGATGGTAGGTAAGTGTCGATTTTGCTCGTGCTCACGGTGGCTCAGCGAGGATTATGGCTGCGCGGCAGTTGCCTGGACTCGCAAATATCTGAGCTGGCATAAACCAAACAAACTTGTGCGTAATCCTCTAATTTGAAAGTTTAGCGAAGTCGAGATTAGACCTTCTTACGGAAAGGGCTGTAGTTACGAATGGGCTTAGTTTTAAGTTTCGAATTGGGTTGCGTACATTAACAGTTTTTTGCAGGATCCCGTTTTCTGCAGGATCCCGTTTGATGGCGAATGTGTTTATATGGTAGCGTTCACACGAGCATCCCGCATGCGGGATACTGCAAAAACCCGATCCGGCATTCGGTTTTGTCACTAGAAACTGGATCCGTCGTCCAGTAAAAAGCGGAATCCCGTTTAGTCGCACAAATATTTATATAGCAGTGTTCACGGCCCTTTCACACGGCAGTCCAGTTTTGCAGGACCGTTTAGTCCACAGTTTTTTACTGGATCCCGCAAAACTGAACTGCCATGTGAACACACCGTCCTGTTTTGCAGGATACAGTAAAAAGGCGGTCCTGCAAAACTGGATGCCGTGTGAAAGGGCTGTGTAACATTTACCTACCTCAAGATAACGTGACGGGAGATAGACACTTTTGACTTAATGGGGCAAATTAATTATTAAGGAAAACGACTTCTTACATTGCATAAAGTTAGAAGAAGTAATTACTTGCACAAGTTGCACAGGAATTTTGAATGAATAACTCACAATATAAAATAGGTGTACGTAATAGGTAAATATGTTTATATTTGTCCCTATGACATAACCAGCGGGATAAAATCAATGTATGTATGTACATAATATGTGCTGTAGTTTTTTGCTCATTGATCACAGAAGCTGCAATGCATGGTAATGATTCTTGTTTTTAGCTAGTGATTGTTCTACAATATGTTGAATACTGCGTGAGTGATATGTTGGTTGGTTTTGTGTGTCCATTGTTGCAAATGACATGTATCTATCTACCATGTAACTTGTCAGAAATATTCAAGTACTAAACAAGTAGTTCGTAGGTACCTAATTCGTTACTTCCACGCCCAGCGGAAAATAATTCCTGAACCCAGTAATCTTCTGCGTAACAACTTGCAACAATGACTGTTTAGAATAATACTTTTACCCCAACGGATGTAATACATTTTAGCGATGGAATGTTACGGCTGGGTTAAGCTCAACTTTGTAAGCAAAAGGAAATGTCCGCTTGGTTGAACGTAATAAGATAAAAATACAGTTTCTGATGTATGACAGTAGCGTACTTGCAAAGTAACCTCATTTTGCCAGCAACATTCTAAGTCTTTCTAACTCTTCTAGTTTATACAATTGAGAAAAGTGGTTAAAATACAGATACATCAATGATATTTTAGACAAAATATACGAGTTTGATACTACGTGCAAAGTAATTTGTGCCAAAATCTGTATTGAGCCTTAAAACTGCATACATTGCACATTTATTGATGTACATAGATACCTATAACGCAACAGAAAGCGAGCGAGGCTTCTTTTCTTCAGGCTTTTTGTCAAATGTCATTTGAAGCACACAATGATTCTGCAAAAAAGGGTAATTTTTTTCTGTTTACGGGTTTTTTACAATGAGCGGTTTGATATCATACTTAGGTAAGCTCTTTTAATAAAATATTATATTCTACCTAATCATTTCTGCCACGATAAACGAGTTCGTGGCTGAAGAAACAATTTTGAGTCTGACAATACGAACCCGATTTCTCAAAAGCAATTTAGGTTACTCCACCCAATTAAGAAGTTCCTTCCACTTCCTTAAATTCGGCCGGACTTTGCGCGATCCATTGCTTTGTTGGAAGTTAAACCATCGGTTCTTATATCGGTTTAACGTAGTTAAGCTGGCTGCACCCGCGAGGTCTCACTGGGACTATAATTGGGTCAAGCCGTCATTGTGTCGTAATCCTGGCCTCCCGGCACATATGTGGCCACGTGAAGACTAGCCTTTATCTTAAATCCAAGGTATAGAATTACTTGTATAATAATTGTTCTAGTTTGCGCTACTGTCGGGCCGTTAAGCCGCTGATCTCGGATGATATCCCAATATGGCAGGTGTCAAATAGATGAATATGTGTCTAATGTTAAGGTACGGTAGGTGGATATAGAAGCTCTGGTTGTATGTCGGCAATATTGCAAAATATCCTCGCTCCTTTCAGTCACGCCCAATGGTTGACTGGTAGAGAATGCCTTATGGCGTTAAGTCCGCCATTTTGTACTATTTTTGTGCAATAAAGTTTAAATAAATAAATATAAGACAACATCACATACAATAATGAAGGTAACGTAAAGCCTTGTGTTATGTGTTGCAGAATAAGCGCAGGTACTATAAAATATACATTAATACATAAACATCCAGACTCAGGACAAACGCAAATATTCATAACATAAATATTTGTTCTGGCTGGGATTCGAACCCCTAGCGCATAAGGCACGCTCACTCCTAAATGAGTCATATCGGGTCAATCAAAATATCAAATAAATCTACCAGCTAAAGAAAGCTCTAAAACGTTTATTTACGATTTGGTGGATATTATAATGTCGAAAAAGCATTTTATGTTTTATTTAGCAGCGAGCTATTTTAGTTCGCTGACTATAAGTAAGGTAAACGGCAATAGAAAAAAGTTTGAGTAAGCTATTTCCCCCGTATTTTTATGTCACAAAAGTGTTTTAACTGCATATTCCTTATCTTTAGGATAATCCTATTTTTCTGAATAAAAAACAGCTCATAATATATCCAGTCGGCTTTCCACTATCGCTGCGAGAAAAATCACGTTGATTAATTGCTCTGTTTTGACGTGAAATAAGGACAGACAAACACTTTCGCATCCGTGATATTAGGTTGTTACGAGTCAGAAGTTGGAACAGACAATCACTTTGATTGTATTAAGCTATGTTCAATATCAAAGTTTTTCGAAATTCTGTCATTTTATTTTATTTTATTTTACACTTTTAGGGAATCTTACAGCTAGAAACTAACTAGAACTAATTGTAACAAAACAAGGCCAATTACAAGTTTCCGCTTCTAGAATAATTATACAATTTCAAATTAACTAACACTATCAATACGAAGTAAACAACTACTTGTCATCGTTGAAGAACTCGTTACACATGAATGTCTTTAGTTGCACAACACTGTTGAAAAAGAGGTCTAAGTCTAGGCTTTGAGAGATCTCGTGGAATGCTGTCGCTGCTCTTATTAAGAAAGCGTTTTGCCTATAGTTGGTGTTCACTAGAGGTATGTGCAGAAGTCTCGGATTCCTCAGAGGTTTCGCTGGCACGCGTAGTGATAATTTAGCAAGGAGTTCCGGACAGTCGACCGATCCATTCGCGATTTTAAATAGGTACGCTACATCAGCTAAGTTCCTACGATTGTGGAGAGGGAGAATGTGGTGACGTTTGCAACGCAATTGGTAACTAGCGTCATATTGCCTAGTTCTAAATTGTAGGTATCTGAGAAAGCGCTTTTGGATATTTTCTAATCTGCATATATAAACATTATACCTGGGGTTCCATATTTGGGACGCGTATTCAAGGTGGCTGCGAACAAACGCGCAATATAAAATTTTAATAGTTTTAATATTGAGAAAGTCAGACGACGCTCTTAACACAAAACCGAGAGCCCTGGAAGCTTTTTTGACAATCAAATCAATATGGGTATCAAACAACAGTTTACTATCGAAGGTATTTATATATAAGAAAACGTAATTCTCATGTAGGTATTACAACGATTATTAAGTATAAATAAATGGCCAGACATCATCAATATGTAAGTTCTTAAAAGCTTTTGTATCAAATAAATGGAATCAACGTGAGCTGAGTCTGTGTTCGGGGAACATGATAAAATTGGTTACCACAGGTAATCCACAGGTCCACATTAAGACACTGAGAAAAAAACACAAATGTTAATCATAAATGAGTTGTTAACTTTGAAATCTACCCATAGCGTGTAAGGAAAAGTAATAACTAAATTACCCCAGCCATACGTTTGGAAGTACTAAGTACTTAAAGCTTATGAATTTTAATTACACTTCCTTTGATTTATGCCTGTAATATCACTATTTCTCCAACCAAATTACCAAGCAAAGCTCGCTTAAGACCTAGCAAAAAGCTATAAATCCCTGGAAATACGAGAAGCTATTAAAACAGCAAGAGGTTAGTAATCCTTTTACGCCATCTTGTTTTGTTTTTTCACACCTTTTCGCTTTCAAAACATATTGTGTTTCTTATCCGAGTAGATAGATAGCTACATAAATATTTTTTATTGCACAAAACCTTATACAAAGAATGTTAAATATTGCACATACGCCATTTGGCTGATGATGATAACCGCTATACAAAAAATAACCAATGATTCCACAAAATGTTTCTGGTGTAATAATACGTTCTTAGTAGTCAAGTAAATAATTTGGTTACGATCAATTATTTATTTATGTTTTGGAACAATTTTACGCTATTAATCAACCGTAAAGTGACTAGAGACTTATATTGGAGTCATTTTAATAGGTAACATTTGTCAGTTCATTTATGCAAAGAAAAATATGCCTTACGCTAAAGGAATAAAACTTAAGAAAACAATATCAGTTTTTTTTAAACAATCATTTATAAAGAAAATTAGACTACTCCTGATGTAAGAACATAAGTAGCACTTTGCTTTGCACAAATGAACTATTAAAATGACTCCACTATAACATTAAATATGTAGACGGGAAAGCTCAACCGCTTGAAGTTTCATTTTCAAAATATACAACTACGTGTAATTTAAATCCACATATCGTTTGTTGTCACGGATTTTGGCGTGACTTTACAACATTCTGGTCTCCTTTCCCATTCCATCTTCACCTGAGGTGCCCCAGAGGCCATAGATAGTTCGCAACGTGTCATGTTAGTAGCAATTTATTTATTTATTTTGCCACGTAAAAACTAGTAAGTATGTGGAGACGGTCACAGTCGTAGCCTAGTCAAGCCCTCAATTAAATTTGATATTTATCCATAATAATAAATAGTAATAATAATTGCGTAGTGTGTCTTTGTTTGTCCTTTTTTACATTCCAACGTAGCAACGCAACGGATAATTTTTGTTATAGGACTTATGAATATCCCTCTGCTGGACCAAGAGCATTGGAAGAGCATCAAGATGCCAAATACGAATAGGTAATCACAAACCCGAGCTGTGAAAAATTCACTCAAATTGTAGCCGACTTAGGCTATTTAATAATCTGTGACTTAGGTACCTATTGAACCCAGGGCCCCGTGATCGCCCAATACTTAAACCACTACCATCAAGGCGTTAAACAAGGTTAACGAGGACCCCTCTCCTTTTTTACACTAAAAAAGACCACCCAGGAACAGTCACTATAGAAACAGAGAACAGTCTAGTATACAAGTCTAGTGCTTAACCACAGGACGCCCGAAACACTATTAGCTCAATCAACATGCCTTCGATCTTGGGTACGTTTCCGACACGTTTTCAATAAAGGTCACGTAACGTAACTCTAGCATCCAGTTGCTAATCCGATAGAAGATCCCTTCGAAATTAAATTATCTTGGACGCGAAATGAAAAGCCTTCTGCCTGAGTGATAAATTAAACTTGTATCTTTAGATTGAACAAACCGTAAATCCACCAGCTGACGTTTACCTCGCGAAGGAATTATGTTGCTTTAAATATATTGTATTTATATTGTTTGGTGTTATTGCTACTTATAATACATTGCAGTTATACTTTTGTAGTATTATTTTGGGTGTGAAAGATTATTAGTCGGGTGGTGCAAAAAGAACGAAGAAATAAAAATAGGTGCACCATATTCTTAAATTCATTACTACTGTATAAATATAATTAATTGAAAATAAAACAACAGTTTATTTATAATAAAATTATATAATATAGTGTGGGGTGATAAATCCATCACTGTGACGCTTACTTGATTTTCTTGATGGAGGCCTATGCCCTGCAATAAGACGTTAAGTAGGATACTTTACAAGTTACTCTACTACTTAAAGTTGCTAACATTTCGCTACTATTAAATGAAATGAAAATGTATAAAGATAATACAAGGATCTCCGAACCTAAAGCCTCTCAGTTTCACATAAATTTCATATTCAGCTCAGTCTCAGAAAATGCACAGAACAGCGCGACAAAATTTTAGCACTGCTTGTGATTTGAAATTCAGTGATATTTACATAATCACGCGCATGGATCGTCTTGGGAAAGGGTGTGGGACTCATCGATAAAAGTCCGTGACAAATTGTTTTCATTGAATGCGACGTCGTGGAAGTTGCTATAAAAAATCGTCTTCATTTCGAAAAAATATTGCGTCGTTTCAGATGTTATCACTGTCACTGATGTCATTTTGTTGATAAGATTTTGTAATATGGCCAGAGAATAAAGTATTAGGGGCCAATAATTATGTGCGAGGCCTCGCTGAAATCTCTATTTGAAAAAAAACTTATAATATATACTTTGATTTTATTCTGTACGAAAAATCCTACGGACTTAGAGTAGCCTAATGATTAACCAACAAAAACTTCAATATGGATTTAACATTAGAATTGCATATAAGCTTGCTGTTACAAAAACGAAATGAAGACACTGTCATATTTTAGACTTATTGGATTGTAACTGACCATCGCCGTGTTGCCGGGCTTTCAGTATTTTACAGGATACACTTCGGAGAGTGTGTAAGCGAATTGCACGAGCTTATCCTACCCGCCCCTTACCACCATCGGGATACCAGACACAGGTTGAGCAACCATCCTTACATAGTGGATACCACCCAGCCGCACGAAACGCTATGCCAGTAGCTTTTTGATTTGATAGCTTAGAATTATCTTGTCTTCGTCCTCCGAGATTTATCTTACCATGTAGTTGTCCTGGCAACACGAACATTATTCGCACGTATGTTCAGCGCCCTTAATAAAAAAAAAAACTTTCACCTACAGCGACCACAGAGCGCTAGCGCCACCTCAAACTCATTATCGTTCGTGCGCTCACGACGTTTGCACGTAGAAACAATTTCAATTATATTCCTCCGAATACATTTTTTTTTTTTTTTTACCGCAACTATGCCGAAACGTAGGCATATCGAAAGTAAGGAAGAGAAATGGGAGAGAAAAAAAAGGAAATACGAACAAAAACTAAAAGATGAATCAAGAAAAAAGTTTAAAAGAATTATCTACTCCAGCGACGATGACAATGATGAACAAATTGAAGGTAGGTGTGGTTTTACTTTTGAAATATGTTTTTTAAAAGTGATATGAATAAAAATGAATTGAAACTTTTGCCTCGAGTTAATGCGAGACATTAATCAACGGCTATTGTGCACTTGCTTCGAGCTAACACGCGATGTTAGCCAAAAGCCATTTTTTTTTCCGCTCCGAGTTAACACGAGATGTTAACCAGCAGCAAAATTTAAAAGCCAATTTATACCGGTGATTAAAATATCCACTAAGATTAAAAAATCAGCTAATAAAAGTCTTTTTTGCCAAGTACGTTTTATTTTTTCCTAGTATAAAAAATCTACCCACAATCAAATTTATTATTTTCTTCACTGTAGTTTCTTAACAAGGGAAATACATTTTCTTCTTATAACTTTTTCAGATCATCTCGGATCTGGAAATGTCAATGAAAGTCCATGCTCTGAAGCTGGGGATATGGCGATTATGTCGGAAGGATTACCTGAATCAGTTCCGATTATTACTCATGATATTGATTCCGATTTGACGGAAGTAACCGACATTGATCCTGATATAGACAGTGAGATGTTGAAGGCTTTGGGCGAAATGGAAAACGAGGACACAGAGTGGGGTCCTGATGCCCTTAAAGACATAGCTAAAAGAGTCGAGGCTATAATATCTGTCGGCCTCAAAAAAGAAACTAAGGAAGAATTGGCGAAAAAATACCTCTTTCCTAAAAATATACCGTACCTGAAACCACCAGTCCTCAATCCAGAGATCAGTGCCATGCTTAATGAATCCTCTAGAAATAGAGATAAGAGACTGTGCTTTAAACAAGAGCAACAAGGACGGGCCTTAACAGCATTGACTAAAGCCATGTCTTTACTGTTAAAAAAGAACCCAGATATCCAGGAAGTTCTGCGGGTACTGAATGATACCATGAAGCTTATAACCGACTCACACTATCTGGAAACAGACACTAGAAAGTCTCTCATAATAGGTTTGATTGACAAATCCTTAGTGGATTCTTTTAAAGACAGGAAAAGAGACGAATTTCTCTTCGGTGAGAAACTAGGGGACCTCGTCAAGACCTCGAGAGGAATAAAGAAGACTGGCCAGTTGATTCAAGCGTCCTCATCTAATCATTTAAACTGGAAAAGCCCGTCAGCACGACCTCGTTCCCAGAAGAACAATCAACAACAGACAAGTCGAGCCGGCGGGTATCAAGCACAATACGCGAACCGACGTCGGGTGATACAACCACCGGGCCCGCCGCCAGCGCGGCGCCAACCAATGGCACCGCCTGCGCCGAGACGTCAGCCGCCTGCATACGGGGCCGCATCGTACCCAACGCGCCGCCCGCAGCCGCCTCCGCCTCCTCCTCCTCCTCGTGCAACATAAACTCCCAGGTAATTCACGCTGGTCAATTGCGACATTATATTCAAGCTTGGAGATCTATCACAAATGATGAATTTATACTAAAAACAGTAATAGGTTATCGTATCCCATTTAAAGAGTACCCACAACAATCATGGTCATCCTACCCTTCACGAAATTTTTCTAATACTGAAGCCGTAGCAATGCACAAAGAAATAGAACACTTATTAAAAATGCAGGCCATAAAGACATGCATACCTAGCTCAGATCAATTTGTGTCTGATGCATTTCTTATTCCCAAGAATGACGGATCAATGAGATTCATACTGAACCTAAAAAAGTTAAATAAGTTTGTGCAATGTTACCATTTTAAGATGGAAGACATAAGGTGTGCAGTACGTCTTATGTCTCCCGATTGTTTTATGGCAAAAATCGACCTTAAAGACGCGTATTTTTTAGTACCCATTCATCCAGAAGATAGGAAATATTTACGTTTTTATTTCAATCAGTTATATGAGTTCACTGTGTTACCATTCGGCCTTTGCTCGGCACCGTATATCTTTACGAAGTTAATTCAGCCGATAGTTTCTAATTTGCGCTCTAGGGGCTTCTTATCAGTCAGGTACATTGATGATTTTTTATGCCTAGGTCAGTCATATGAAGACTGTTTAAATAATGTTAATGAGACTCTCAAGTGTCTTACAAACTTAGGTTTTGTTATAAACCATACGAAAAGTATTTTAACACCTAAAAATTCGTGCGATTTTTTAGGTTATAATCTTAATTCAGAGTCCATGACTATGCAATTACCTACTGATAAAAGATGCAAAGTTGCTCACATAATCGAACAACTTATCGAATATTTGGTAAATCAAAAGAACATGCGCATTCGTGCATTTGCTAAGTGTTTAGGTACGCTTGTCGCATCCTGCCCGGCTATACCATATTCATGGCTATACACTAAATCCCTAGAACGAGTGAAGTACATAGCATTATTGCGTAATGATAATAATTATGATAGATTTATGATACTTCCAAATAGCTTATACGAGGATTTGCTTTGGTGGAAACACAATATCAAAGAGGCTATTCAACATGTTCAAGAACCTCATTATAACACTGAAATTTTTACCGATGCGTCCACAACTGGCTGGGGCGCCTCTTGCGAGGGCCATCACACTGGTGGGTTTTGGACTAAAAATGAACAATCAAATCATATAAACTATTTGGAGTTATTGGCTGTTTATTTTGGACTTATTTCTTTTGCTAAAAATAAAAATAATTGTCATATTTTATTGCGAGTCGATAATACAACTGCAATTTCTTATGTTAACCGCATGGGCGGAGTACCTACAATATCCTCACCTAAATCGTGTAACTAAACTTATATGGAAGTGGTGTGAGGAAAGAAATATCATGATATTTGCATCATATATAAAGTCATCTGAAAATGTAGACGCAGATAGAGAATCTAGAGTTATGAATGTTGATACCGAGTGGGAACTTAACCCAGTGGCATTTACAAAAATATCTAAACATTTTGGTGTGCCAAATATAGACCTCTTTGCAACGCGCATAAACACTAAATGTGAATGTTATATATCATGGAAACCAGATCCTTACGCTGTTAATGTCGACGCCTTCACAGTAAATTGGAATAAATTTAATTTCTATGCATTCCCCCCTTTTTCCCTTATATTAAAAACCTTAAATAAAATTGTGACTGATCAAGCAGAAGGCATTGTCGTAGTTCCTCACTGGCCATCACAGCCATGGTTTCCCCTATTCCAATCTCTTAGCATTACGAGACCACTTATTCTTCCTCCTGATAAAAAGTTATTAACATCTTCTTTCAGGAGGACACACCCACTACACCAGCATCTTTCCCTGGCAGTGAGTGTGTTATCCGGGAGGCGTTCTTAAGAAAAGGAGTTCCAGAATCTGCCATGGCTGTGATGACATCATCTATATCTGCTAAAACAAAGGCTCAGTATAATAACAGTCTTAAACTATGGTGGAGTTATTGTCATACAAATAACATTAATCTATTTGACGTTAAAGTCAATCACTTATTAGATTTCCTTGTTACAAAATTTGAGTCTGGCGCTTCTTATGGAACGCTAAACAATCATAGATCAGCAATTTCACTAATTTCAATAAATAACTTCAGTCTCGATGAAAGATTAAAAAGATTTTTTAAAGGAATATTTAAACTTAAACCCACCTTTCCACGATATAATATTACATGGAATCCTAACACTGTGCTAGATCATTTGTCCAAAATGTGGCCAAATGATTCAATTAGTTTTGAACAGCTAAGCAAGAAGCTAGTTACCCTTTTAGCCTTAGCCACTGGTCAAAGAACCCAAACGCTATCTTTAATTAAAATACCAAATATAAAATTATATGATCAAAAGTTTGTTATAACTATAAGTGATTTAGTAAAAACATCGGGTATTGGTCGATCACAGCCCATTTTGCACATTCCCTTTTTCTCACAGAGAGAAGAAGTTTGCCCAGCAATGGCATTAAAATCCTATATGGAGTCTTCAGCCTTAAAAAGACCACTTAGTTCTAATCATTTGTTAATTACAATTAAAAGGCCGTATAAAGCCGCTTCCAGTCAAACTATTGGGCGTTGGATAAAACAGACGCTTGGGGATAGTGGCGTGGATATTTCAAGGTTCGGTGCTCACAGCACACGACACGCCAGTACTTCGTCAGCTTTTCGTTCTGGTATAAGCCTAGATACTATAAGGCAATGTGCAGGGTGGACTAATCAGTCGGCAATGTTCGCAAACTTTTATAATCGTCCAATTGTTGATTCTAATCACACTTTACTAAATGGATCTTAACTGTGAATGAGTATAAAATGAGTGTTAACTAATAAAGAAATGATAATAAATTAATATTGATTTTATTTTTATTTCCCCCATGACTTTACTGTTCTCTAAACATCTACATGGTAAGATAAATCTCGGAGGACGAAGACAAGATAATTACTGGATCAAACGAACTTACCCAAAGTGAAGTTCGATCTTGATTATCTTGTCTTCGCCGAAGAGATTTAAAGTCCCACCCATCCCATTAATATTTTATACTTCTCTGAAATAATGAGTTTGAGGTGGCGCTAGCGCTCTGTGGTCGCTGTAGGTGAAAGTTTTTTTTTTTATTAAGGGCGCTGAACATACGTGCGAATAATGTTCGTGTTGCCAGGACAACTACATGGTAAGATAAATCTCTTCGGCGAAGACAAGATAATCAAGATCGAACTTCACTTTGGGTAAGTTCGTTTGATCCAGTAAATGGATCGCCTTGCCTGCAGAGTTATTTCCAGATAACTATGACTTGGGAATCTTTAAGTCCAGAGTGAATAGGCTATATTTGGGTAAGCATGTACCACCCTAGACCGCATCACACTTACCATCAGGTGAGATTGTGGTCAAATGCTTATCCTTTTTGCATAAAAAAACTGAGAAAATCCCAAACTTACCGTCGTACCAAGACATGTAGGCAGTAATGCTATTAGCTCCATCAAAAAACCTCAAGTATCAGGCTATTTGGCCATTGAGTGTGACTAAAATAACAAGGCATTGATTCCTTGTCGCACCCTGTATAAACAGAAGATCTTCATAATCTTCAACCCTTTGTTGTCCATTCCTAGACATAGGTTTTTTATAAAAGATCAGTTGGCAGAGAGGCGTGCAGCCCACCTGGTAAGTGGCTATTGCGCACTAAAAGGTGTTAAAAAGTCATTTATCTATACTATCTAGGTATACTAATATTATGAAGAGGAAGATTTGATTGTTTGTTTGTATTGAATCGGCTCCGAAACTACTGAACTGGTTTCGAAAATAAATAAATAATAATAAATATCTCTGGACAAATTCTTTCACTGTTGGAAAGCTACACTATCCCCGAGTGACATAGAGTACTTTTGATCCCGGAAATGTGGGGGGAGGGCGGATAATTGACAAAAGAAATGACGCGCGACCCGGTTGAAACCGCGGAGGCGATGGCTAGTTGGCTAGATAGGTATGTGGACTTTTCACTTACGTTATACTATCTAGCAGATATTTCATTTGGAAACACCTTTATTACTCCCCTTTAATCATTGTATACTTCTATAATATATTTATCAGTATTCGCGCACGTATTTTCTCGGTACATTGAGTAGTCGGTTTGTTATTCGCAACAACGGGCAGGGCCTAGCATTTTTCAAGGCAACGTGACTTGAAAGCGGTAACGGGACCGACTCTAAGCAGATGCAGTTACAGCCTAGGCTCAATATATCATCCCGTTTTATTTGTTGTTGTTTGTAGAAAGACTTTTCGTGTATTTTATTTTAAATAGGTCGTGTTTTAGACAAAATTGTGGTGCCAAGTATATTCTATATTTGAATGGAGATTCACAGATAAAATTTATCCGTTTGTACTATTAACAATAGATTTACAATAGTAAGTAAATCTTTTTTGTTTTTCGAGAGTTTTGTCCTAATTGCTGCGCGACGCGCCGCTCGCGCGCGCCCTGCGCACGCTCAACGCGATAGCGGAGCATGGCGTAGATATCTTTACGTGTACTCTGACGGAATTCACAAGAGTGGCTTTATTTATTTCTAGTTATAAGTTGAGTCAATAGTTTATTAATTATATTATTAACATCTGTGTATGTTAAGAGAATATGTATATTAATATTTATAATTTTAAAGATTTTGAAGATTGTCTTTTCTATCGCATTAGGCTAGCCTGTAAGGATAGATATAAGATTAAGATAAATAAATAAATATAGTTAGGGTACGCTTGGACCATGATCCAGAATTTGGTAAGTTTAGTTATTAGTACATTTGGAACGACTGCCATCTTTTCTTCGTAACCCTTCATAACAGGGGAACCAGATTAATTGTATTATGTGACAACCGAAAGTAGTTTCATATTTTGTCAGCAATAAGTGGTAACGTATAAGGTTAACCCCATTATTTTATGTGCTTTCTTGGAATTTTGATTCACGAAAATGCATAATTCGCCCGATTCAGGCGGGCCATTTCTCTGGATCTTAACTAAGATTTTGCTAATAGAAAAAGTCACAGGTACCTATAAGTTTTCGGAGGATCTGTTTAAAGTTGAAGTGAAAACTTTGTCGGCAGGAATATGCAAAGTAGGAACTGCCTCCTAGTCGATGTATAAACACTAAATTTAATATTAAGTGTTCATAAAACCCTACTGCGCCAAATGCAAAGATTTGGAAGACGCCTGAAACGTACAATGAAACTAGTCCACGTTCTCAACCTTTACAGCACTGTAATATATCTTTTACCAAAGGTTATTTCAGCGACACTTCAGAGTGTCTCTGAGAGGCCAATCCATCACAGCTTCGGTATATTATTTTCCGTATTTACGGTAGTTTTTTATAGGTAGCGTCTTATTATACCAGTGGGAACGAAACACGTTCACCTAGTTACTTTTACATTTTAGTAGATAGAAATCCATACTCAGGGCTAGTTTTATCAATGGCTAATAAGGTCGAGATAGTTTGTCTATCAGAGAGACGATGATATTTTGTTATTTGAAATATGACAACAAAGCTAAAGGCAGCTTCCAAGTTATCTTACAGATAAATTAACTTTAACTTATGTGCCGGTATTGATTGGTGGTTATTCTTACGTAATAACTGATTCCTATTAATTCTTGATCTGATTTTATTAATAGGAACTTTTTCGATATAAGTGAAACTTATTTAGGTACTAAGATGGCGCAGCGACCCTAAAATGGTTCTTGGCCTCGCCAAAAGACGCCACTTCAGTCTATTTTGCGCCATCTCCCGCCACTTCATTCCACTCGGAGTTCGTGCAGATCCTTCACCTCGTCAGCCCAGCGATACCTGGGACGACCGACAGGGCGTTTACCACTTGGCCGTCCAAGGTAGGCTCGCTTCACCGCTCGATCTTCACTCATCCTCTCCACGTGTCCGAGCCAGTGAAGTCTGTGCGCCTTTATTTCACCAATAATGTTGGGCCAACATTATAAGTAAAACTGACCCCAAGTTTTGTAAAAAATTCCATGCCTCCAAATGAAATCACGTTAGGGCACACAAATTCTAACACTGCCATATATGCTCGTAAATTACACAGTGTGTTCAATGTCCCGTTAATCATCTTACACACAATTAAGTTTGGATTGTTCAACCCAAACAGAATGTTACATAGGCAACTGTAGCAATTTAATCCTGATCAAATTCCTGCGAACCAATCGCTTTGTCCAAATTAAATTGTAATGGAGCCGAATGAAGACTATTGTAACGAATATACTTATCGGGGGCTTCTTGTCGCCATTATTTTCTTTGAATGTTCGTTTTTCACTTCCAATGTTAAGTAAGTAGAAGCTGAGGATTTGTCTTAATGGGATTACCAATACGCTTTTAAAAATATCACTTCAATTATCTTTTTAGAACACTGGAACAAAATTAGCAATCTTTTTTTCTATTCTTTTTCTAAAGAGCTTCATGGCCACTGTAATTCAAGCATGCATTTTTTAATAAGCGGCTGCCACGACTAATTCTTTCATCAGAAAGATCTTTTTGTATGTCAGAGGCGGCAAACGAGCCAGCGGGCCGCCTGATGGTAAGCAATCACCGCCGCCCATGGACATCTGCAACACCAGAGGGATCGCTGATGCGTTGCCGGCCTATGGAAGTATGGGGGTATGGGCCTACGGCACTTACACAAACCAGACGAAACACAATAGTAGTCACTATTTTTTCACGCTGGTGTTGTGTGAGACGGTCGTACTTTTATGGGCGAGCCGGCTACCGGTAAAACAGCATGGCTCTACCACTACAAAACTTACACTACGACTAGACCGCATGTTTCCGTATCAGAGAATATTCCAATACAATCCATTTTATTTTTAAAATTATAATAGGAATATAAAATATGTTTATTAGGAATACTGTTAGGAAATATTTAAATCCCTACAGAAGTCCTATTGCTTCTAAAAGCATCTCAAATTAATTACTATGATACCGCAAAATTAAATTTGAAACCCTTTTCTTTGAAGGGGCTATTCGGCGGGGAGTTCCGGAATAATTTCATTGGTTTAATCAACTTTTTTGAATAATTTGCACAAACAGTAAAAAGTTTCAAACAATATACAATATGTATAAATATAAATGCCTTATCTATACTAATATTATAAATAGGAAAGATTTTTTTGTTTGTTTGTATTGAATAGGCTCCGAAACTACTAAGCCGATTTGAAAAATTCTTTCGCTGTTGCAAAGCTACACTATCCCCGGGTGACATAGGGCACTTTTATCCCGAAAATATGGAGGGATAATAAAAAAAATGACCGCGGAGGCGGCCGCTAGTTCTAGATAAGGTTGTCTGTTGTGTTCGACACAGAACAAGATTTTTATTTCTATTTCTATGGTGTTCGACGTATCATCGAGGCCTATACAATAATTGTACATTGTTGTGTATGGAACAATTATTGTTCCATACATTTTTAAAGATTCTTCAATAATTGGCAGTCACAGGCAGACTATCTGAGTGTAGGTGGCGTGGTGGTGGGATAGTCATCCTGAAGCATCGCTCAATACAACATTGAGCCCCACTAAAGGTACCACCGAACTTCAAAAAATGCAAAACACTTATCCGAACCTGGAATTGAACCCAACACTCTTTGATCCTGACCTGATAACCAAACCACTAGACCAACGATTCTGGATAAGTTTATTAGAAATAGCTTAAGTAGTGTGGTATTTCTCCCGCGAACCCGTTTTATCTGCCTACTCTGTAAATACATTATTATCGTCTATGAATAATTAATATGGAAGTAGCGGGGAGGTGGAACGATCGATTGAGGAATATTGAAAAGTAACAGATTGGTAGTAGTGGCCGCAAAAGGAAATGTAAATGAATTAATATTGAACAGATCTATTGTTTCTGGGATAGTTTTAGGCATAGCCGTTGTGAACGTGATAAGGTTAGATATGCCGCGGCAGCGGCCGGCGAGTGCCAGAACCGAATCCTCAGTCAATAAGCTTATTGACCGGTCAATAAGGATTTTGACTGGTTAAGGGTTTAGACTGTAACATATTTATATGGATCTTGGATGTGGGCGAATAATCTTCGGAAAAAGTAACTATATGACTCAATTTCGCATCTGTGGCAGTTTATTGCCATAAAATAATATAATTTTATAGTTTATTTGTGCTTTTCCCAAACGTCGAAATGAACGCTGCAGCTACTGCCATTTTTAACGAAATTGTTTTCCGACAAGTTATACATTAGCATTTAATTTTCCTCTCTGAATCAATGGTTAGGTTTATAGTACCCCCAAAATACTTTATTTCGTGACATCATCATCTTTCTGTTATGAATTGTGTACCTAGCTATATCAATAAAAACGTTTTTTTTTTCAAAGATACCAGTTCCTTTGATTTGCAGAGCATAAATAAAACCCGTTTTTCCTCATCAAAGGGCCGTCAAAAACAGCAGGGTCGGAATCAGTTAATTTGTGGAGCTGTCTGCGAAGGGCACGGGCTTGGTGCGACTGCGCGAACTCTGCCCTATCAGATTTAACGTATACCTATAAATTTTATTCCAGGAAGATCTTATATCTGATCTGGTAGCCGAGTGGTTTCATACGTCCCTTTACCTGGTCGATGCATGGTTCGAATTACAGCGCGATATAAATACATTATCAATGTGCGTATTGACCACTAGCTCGGTGGTGACAGAAAACGTCATGAGGAAAGCTGCGCAGTTGAAGCTGTATCGTGTTGCCGTGATCCAATTGGTCTAAGATAAGGGTTATGAAGGTCAGATGGTAGACTCTCCAATTTGATAAGTGGACTTGCCAAATCCTGAATCCCACGATTCAGGATTTGGCAAGTCCACTTATCAGTCCATTCATTATAAGCGTAATTTTTAGTTTTTAAACTTCCAAATTATGCTTTTGCTATGCATATTCCGACCATTACAGATTAGAAGTAGATTAAAATTAACTTCCGATTTGTAAAATTATTAACAACCTCTCAAAAAGATTACTTAACTCTTCACTATTCCCTAAAAATAACTATTTTCCCCTCGAGAACACACGAAATTAACAAATGTAGTAGATCTTGAAGGGATCAGGTAATTTCGCGGGCTGTCTGCGAAAGACTCAAGGCTGTCAGACACGCCTCGCTCGACTTCCCACGTTGTGTTCATCCACGTGACTCAAATTCTCTTATAATGAAAGCCTATTCATAAACACATACTCGCTCTCACATCACCTACACATGAGAACATTAGGACACTTGAAGTAATTGGCTGAATACTTGATATACGATAGGATTGAGCGATGCCATTTTGTTTTTCTTTTGAATTTTTATTGAGATACGGATACGTGATAGTAAGTGGTTTTATTGAAGTACGGGGATGGGCCAGTTAATATCCCCAAGCTCGTCCCAAACGGGTGTATAAGGGAAACTGATAGAGTAAGTGGATGTGAGACGCTTTAGTCTCGAGTCCCACATACGGCCGCAGGTCTAGCTAACCTGTGGTTTTGATGTCTAAATACATTGTCATTAAAGGGAAAAAAAATGTTTATGGAAGTTAGGTCCATCAATCGATTCGTCTCTCTCAAGCGTGAAGTAGATCTAGATACCGGGGTACCTGCAAAATAGCGTTCGGTTCCACATTAAAACAATTTAGATTTCTGTGGTCCGACACTATTTAGTACATGGACCTTGTCCATTCAAAGTGGCATTAAAATCACTTGGCTGCCATAGCATATATGTAAGTTTCAAATAAAGTCTCGATACTTTGAATCGTACATTCGGGAAGCCATGACATCTACAACAAACATTTATTCGTAAAAGGCACGAAAGCCAAACAAAAATACGTTATGGAATGAGATCAAAAAGAAATCTAACAAAAACATGTGACATGCTTACGACTATTGTTTTGAAAGTAAATGTTATTTTGACAAAAAAATTGTGTTGTAACTAAAACTTAAAATCGTATCCTTTAAATATTATTATTATTTATATTTTATGGATATTGTTTTGCTGTATCGTATCCTTTAAATATTATTACTATTTATATTTTATGGTTATTGTTTTGCTGTTTTAAGTATCATGCTAAGTAGGGCTTCCATCGGTTCGAGCGGTAGCAGTAGGAAGCTCATAACTTTAATTATTTTATTTTCAAGACGCCATTTGCAACATTTATATTTGCCATTACTCTCTCGTTCATTTAGTATTTAAGCAAGTCACATCAGTCTTTTTGACACCATAAATTCAAATTTGCATCCACTCATTTGAACACAATGCCTAAAATAATAATTTAAAAAAAAATCCGTAGACACAAAACGTTCATTATACTAAGCTCAGCCATTTATCATACATGCTACATTAGACGGAGCCGTTCACCTCCGCAATGATTTAAATATGCAGACGTTCGTATCGATTGTCTCCAAGAATAACCCCCCAGTAGTCAGAAACCGCCTTGCCACCGCGCTGCCTACCCGGTCGTGGCCAGCCGGCTATTTTTATTATTAACCCTAATTAATTTCCACGATTATCGACTTATTTATTGCCAACTGCCGCAGTAATCACGCGTCGCCACGATACCTTAAGCATTTTTTGTGCGTAATCATAAGCTGGTACTGCCGCCAATTGATACGTGTACTTTTTGGGTTGTTTAAGCAAACTTTTTTTTATAGAAAAATGAGCTTCCAGCACTGCAGTGTGTTTATTCTTTTCTTGAACGCGGAAAACGCATGACGTGAAAGCGTGGTGGTGATACCTAACTTACCATCAAGTATCCTTCTTGATCGTTTGCACTGTTGCATATGTTGCCACTGCGTATTAATATTTGAATGAAACATTGTTTGCAATGTTCATAATCTTTTTTCGAGTTTCGTTACTTGATAGGCGACAAGACACTGATATTCCTGCGTTCTTGAGAAGTCATGTTAGATCACTGGAACCAAATACCTAAATGCTTATTCGCACTACAAAAAAAGAAGTTAAAAAATGTAAAAATAGTTTCTCTATCTTATTTGAATAGTTCCTGGCTAATTTATTTATTTATATAAACTATTTTTTTACAATCAAAATAATGCACTCAACTGAAGAAACAGTTCTTGACTTATTTTTTTCATATAATCTTATAAGCTTGACGGACTACAATATCTAATTCAATAAAAAAGCGCTCATAGAAAGTCGAATAACTTACACTTTACTAAATATTAAAAAAAGCTTCGCATTAAGTATTTGAATAAAATAATCGTTTCAATCCACAAACTTCGCTACCATTCGACAGTTTTAATTGATTGATATCCCTCCCGCCATCTTAGTCCGTACTAAGCTAATAGCTCTATCCCCGTGGATAGAGCTATTTTCAATAGGTACTGTCAGGTTTAGTTTAGTAAAGCGACATTTTAGGCGCTAATCAAATCAAAACCAATGAATAAGCAGTTCTAAAACTCTCTGGTAACACCTGCGTCTATCGTATTTCTGCCCAAAGTGGTGTTTTTTGCTAGGAAATGGGCGAGCGGGGGCGATAGTGGGCGTTTGTCTGAAAATTTTAAGTACATATACTGACTGACTGCAATACCAAAATCTCACGATTGATATTTTTTTTTAACTCTGTTGATTTATTTCCAGAGAATTTTAGGATTGCTTAAATGTATTTTAAGAGACGTGTTTGTGGTATTTTGTTAGTTTGTATTTAGCCGTTCGCTATTTGATACGAATCGACTTTTGAAGTTTGTATCAGATGTGCAAATTCTGAGGCATGGAGATAAGATATTCGCGCTATCTTAAATTGTCATGGGATAGCCCTACTCGGAAGTGGTCTAAAATCGACCCCTGGGGATTGACCATTATCCGAAACGTACCCCACATGAGGGCAATAAAATAATTGAGGTCAATACGGTCACCATGAACGTTTAACTTTATCTCCAACTCTAATGATATCCACTGAATGCTTAACAAGTTTTTCAATAAGTGTTGTAATGAAAAAAGGAAATAACATTGAAAGTTAATTTACTTAAAGACTATTACATAATGTTATTGCTTGCTCTGTGTCAGATAATCAAGGTTGATTTAGGTCTATATTTGTTGTGATTTATTGATTTAATGATGCCTTTAACGAAGTTACTTATATACTAGCCTTCCGCCTGCGGCTTCGCTCGCGTGAACTGACATTTATCCCGAATAAATTTTTGGGATTTATTCGCCAGCTCCCAAAAATCATTGTACTATTGTACCAGAAAAACTTAGGAATCAGGATGTAATGTGGCTGACTTTTTTTGGTTTTCTCTGCACATCATATCTCGGAAGTGCAAGTAGATTAAAAAACTGACATAAAGAATTTATTAATAAATCAGGATGCAATTTAAATGTTGTTAATATTAAAAGAATAATATTTATCAAAACATGATGTTTCTTTTTTATTTGCCTCAAGAGGCGAATGTAATCGAAACAGCTGAACTTAATAGTTCCGCTGTCACCTATATTTCTTACAAAAGACTTGGAAACAGTTCACAAATTTATAAATACGATATCGGCTAAACTGGCGTTTACCGAAATAAGAGAGACAAGAAAGTTTAGGGACATCGGACTTACAATAGTTTGGACGATCACAAGACACGTTAAGATAAAACGAAATGGCTGTCCAGCCATAGTCTAGTGACGCTCGATTGGCAATAAAACGTTGGGGTTTCCTTCGAAAAACCATAGGAGTTTTAGATTAGATACGAGAAGTATCACAGCTCTTACAATCTTGGAGTAATTTCAAAACGTTTAACTATACATACGTAGATTAATCTGATCCCAAAGTTACTAAAACTAAACAAAAAATCATAAACATGATACAGATAAAATAACTGCAAACAACAACAAATACATAATATGTTGAATTGGTGAGTGTACCTACCTAATTATAAATAAATAAATATCTCTGGACATTATTCACACAGCGCCATTTTACCCCAAAGTAAGTATTAGTTTGTGCCAGTACCTATATATAAGAGTACTCTGTGGTTTGTGCTATGGGTGCTAGACTGCTAGAAAACGGATAAACATTTCTTATATACTTTTTTTTTGTAAACACATACATGTTATACATAGAAACACCCACGCCGATACAAATAGACATTTTCATGCACACAAAATGTTTGTACCGTGCGGGAATCGAACCCGCGACCTTTGGTGTAATAGCCGACTTCTCGACCATTACACCAAATGGCTCGTCGCTATTATTATATTTATGTTAAGCTCTTAAATGTACAATAAGCGATACAGTCTATGATTATGATTATTAGAAATTGGTATTTTTGATGATTGGGTATTTGTATTTATATCACAGAATACCGAATATAGGAAAACTTGTTCTCCAATTGAACCAAGACAACAAAAAACCGGCCTGTTACCAAAACGATTAGGCCAACAAGGCGTAATACAAGTTTGTTTGTGTTAAATGTGCGTAGCCACTACGAGATATACAAACGGACATCTTCGAGTTCACTCGCTCGAGTTAGTTGAGTGCGGAGTGTAATTAGTTGCTAATGAATTAATCTATCCGAAACAAGGGTCATCTCCGAAGTTCTTTGAATATAAATGGTCCTGCTGTTGTACAGAATGTTTTGAATGTCCCATTAATTTCGGCTGTTACACATTCGCTCGAGCATTGTTATGGATTGTTCTAAGAGCAAATTGCTTTCCAATTAATTGGATATTTGTAGGTGGAAATGAACTTCGCTTTTATAATAAATGTTGCTTAGCTCAGTTACAATAATAAAATTAACAATTTGTCTCATTACATGAATACTTTGTTACTTTTATCCCTATTTTACTTTATTATAAATGCAAAAGTAACCAATATTCGAGGCATCCGGCGACTGGGACCGCAATCAACTCGGACCGCGGTCCCAGTTGCAGGATTGATAAAATTTTATATTTTTTCTTCCGGCGACTGGGACCACGCATAAATACAATAATATGTTATTTTGTTCATCACTTTTCTTTTCTTTACTAACAATAATTTTAATTTTGTAATTCTACTAACCCATGGACTGTATGTTGTCTGAATAAAGAAATATTATTATTATTATTATTATAAATTTATTAAAGAATCTATTGTTCAAGCCATACAGTACAGTCAAATGAAAAAGTTTTATGCAAAAATATTTATATTGAATATGATGTACTCGTGACCTGAATTTATTTTATGCGCTTAGCAATATATTAAGTCAGCCAATTTTTACGTACGTTTTAAATAAAATTTATTATTATACACATAAAATTTAATTCAGACCAAAAATAAGCGTCTTATTAGGACGTTATTTTCTATTGACTATATGGAAAACAAAATCAAAGCAAATAAATGCACCTTCAATAACGTCATGTTGCCCTAGTACCAAACCAGTATCCATTTTATAAATGTGGTAACCAAACTTTTTAAATTAAGTTCCTTATTAAAATAAGGCTACTAAATAAGTAAAATCGTTGATATAATAAAGTCATATAACTTTAGTAATACGGATACTGGTATTATTGTACTATTGCAACATACCCTTATTGGAGATGACGTATTTATTTGTCGTGCATTATTTTTTTCAAAGGTAATATAAACTGCACCGTTAAATCACTTTGGTAATCTATACAGTTGATTCGTCATCAAAAATCCATGACAAATGAATACATCTCCATTAAGGTCATGTTGCCCTAGTACATCTTTAAATTATTTACTTTATTTTTTATGAGTTATTTATATTCTTGATGTCTGTACTATTCACAATATTTCTGATTCGGGATGTAAAGGGGATTGAATAGGAATGCGGGACGAAATAGGAATTTTATGGAATGTGGGACAAAACTTTGGGACGAAACAGGAATAAATCGAAATTATATTTATAAAAGATGGTGAATCAGTTTTTTTTTATTTTTCGTTTAACATTTTTTTTTGTTTGACTGTACTAGTTTTTGATTTTACTAGTTTTGGTCCCAGTCGCCGGGAGAAAAATTATAAAATTTAATCAATCCGGTAACTGGGATCGCGGTCCGAGTTAATTGCGGTCCCAGTCGCCGGATGCCTCCAATATTCACCCATCCATATTGGTTACTCTTTCACGTAAAAACTATTGAATGGATTTTTGTTAAAGCTTAATAACTAAAGAAACACAGATTAATTATATCGTAGGAAATATCACAGCGTCATTCAGTCCCAAACTACACTGGCAAATTTGTTTTGGAACAGACAATTTAGACAAATTAAGCACCACGAAATTAATATTTTTTGGGAAATGCGAACATCTGCTGTACTAAGGTACTACTTATTTGTGCACAAAACTGTTCTGTATTATGTGGGCGTTGAAGAACTCGAAGAAACTATAGCCCGACCATTAAAATAAAAAACCTCGCCATATTGCGGAAAAATATGGAACTAATTTCTTCAAGTGGCAATAATCAAATACAAAATATAAGATTACTGTGTCTGTCAAAGTGGGATGTCAATTGTCAACCATTCCCTGTTATTATTGGATATTGTGAGTTATTTTTGAGTATATCTATATCAACCATGTGTTGCTATAACCATAGCTAATGTGGCGCCTCCATAGCAGGTTTTTTATTTTCTTGGTCAGTCTATGAAAACCGCGCCTGAGCCGGACCGGCTCAGGCGCGGTTTTCATTCGTATACACAAACATCCGTTCCGGCGTCGTCTACATGAAGCCTAACGCTTTTCCGACCGCTTGGTGATGTGAGTGGAATTAGACTTTCCAGGAAATGTATTAGAGAAATTTGTATATAAACAACTATACGTCATGTACATAATATTTGTTATTTTTTAAATGCAGTGTCGTTGATCACTGTCGATATTATCTCCTATCGCATGTCACGAGGCATTTTCATAGGATTTCAGCATGCTATGCTATATGTCGAGTAAGGCGTAATTTGTTTTTCAGTACAATGGAATTTCCATGTTAGTTATTAATTGTATACATGTAGCTAAAAATAACTTATATTAGACAACAGATTTAATAAATAATATAAAAATATCTTACAAAACCTCAGGACATCAAATCAACTTAATGAAAATCACGTAAATGTCTAAACACATACAAATAATATAAATGATATCAAGTGGAATTTCTCATAGCAGGATCAACGAACGCACAAAAAATATAATTATGCTTAGTTATTACATGATTTGAACTCATAACCCCTAGAGCACAGGACATACACTCACACTTCCAATAAAAAGTATGTGGAATAAACTAATAAATACAGCATTATTATCGAAATAACAACGTCTTATGTAAGCCTGCAGTTACTTGCCTTAGTCATCCTTACTAAATTATTCTTCTCAAAACTGTTGGCAGCATGACTCATTTAAATAAATAAATATCTCTGGACATTATTCACACAGCGCCATCTAGCCCTAAACCAAGCATAAGCTTGTGTTATGGGTGCCAGACAACGGATAAACATTACTTATATACTTTTTTTGTAAATACATATATGTATATTATACATAGAAACACCCAGACCGATACAAACAGAAATGTTCATGCACACAAATGTTTGTACCGTGCGGGGATCAAACCCGATTTAACATTTGACATTGTGACAGTATCTCTCTCTATGTAAAAAATATCATCATCATCAGCCCGTAACAGTCCACTGCTGGACATAGGCCTCTCCAAATGCTCGCCACGCTGATCGATTTTCGGCCACTCGCATCCAGCTCCTGCCAGCCATCTTAAGCAGATCATCGCTCCACCTGGCCTGAGGGCGTCCTACACTACGTTTACCGAGACGCGGTCTTTTCTCTAAAACTCGTTTACCCCAACGGTTATCGGTTCTACGGCTGGTATGTAAAATATCCACTATTCTAACCAACAACAAAACTAACCGCAATCCTCTTGTTTGGGTAACGTGCGAATCTAATGTTTAATCAATGAAAGGTGACAGGCATTCATACCTTGAGTCCTTTGTGTCCGCCGAACATAACTAGAAACGTTTACTAACCTAATATTATGTTATATCATTGTATGTATATACTGTGAGTACTGTGACCGACGGGAAAATTGAGTACGGAAAACTGTATTGGGCAACGGAATTAATCTAAAATGTATCTATATATATCCAACCATCAATTGATTAGTTTCATATTTGCTGTGTCTGCTAGTCTAGGTTTTTATAGAAAACATGCCATCCCAAAATTCGACCAGTATCATCATGGACTATAATTTTATGCCCACATCCAGCAGCTTTCTGCAATTCAGCATTCTCTAAGTTATCGTTGGCTCATTTTACTGGGGATCTTTCTATGGCATGTCATCTAGTGCGTGGTTGCTATATCAGAACCTTTCTGCCCTAATGGCCATCGGTTCGTCGTGCTATGGGCTTATTCCACAAATCCCCTTAGATGATCCCCTTCGCAGGGGATTTGTAGACTTTTTGTCCAGAAATCCCCTTTGTATTGGTCTAAGGGGATTTCTAGACTAAAAGTCTACAAATCCCCTTAAACAATATTGAAACTTAGTTTTTTAAATTAAATACAGTTTGTTTCATAATCACATTCTTTATTATTTTGGAACATAATGTACGAGTGATAAACCAAAACAGTTTTTTTTTTTTTATGTTTGGACTAAGCCAGCACTTGACCACAAAGTTGTCTGATGTTAAACAA
Source organism: Mecyna flavalis (assembly GCA_949319885.1). Lineage (NCBI taxonomy): Eukaryota > Metazoa > Arthropoda > Insecta > Lepidoptera > Crambidae > Mecyna > Mecyna flavalis. Next base: position 8,854,514 of record OX439427.1, on the reverse strand, counting down.
CTATGCGGTCTACAATGGAGCGCGCTTGCTTAGGAAAAGTGCTATGGATCCCTCTAACTGTCATTTCAGCTTTAAATCTATCCGTCTTTTAGCACTCGTAATAAAATTTATGCTTAGTTTAAGGCTAGTGGGCGCTGAGTGAATAATATCCATCTCAAAATTAACCAATCTAGGCTGAGTTTTTTTTTTTCAGTTCAATAGCAATTTTTACAATACCATAACAAAAAATACTGCTGCAATACAGCTTTGAAATATGTTTGAATATCAACAGTAACGATATTCGGAGTAAACATAAACATTCAGTTTAGGCATTTATGTTTACCGGCAACAGCGCCAGCTGGGGCACGTGGGCTGTGATTCCATTTTATTGGGTTTATGGTTCTAGAGAGTGTTATGTACTTGCCCGAATGAATACAGATGAAGCCTCTCAGCATTCTAACAATGTGTTATTGAGTTCTAACTTTTTTGTTAGACATACTAAACAGTTAGATAAATCTTCTTTGACGTCCGTGGATAAATCATACATATGCTGTAGCTTTCTCTACTGAATACAAAATCTTACTAATATTATAAAGGCGAAAGTTTGGGAGTATGTTTGTTACTCTTTCACACAAAAACTACTGGATGGATTTTAATGAAACTTTACAATATTATAGCTCATACATCAGAATAACACATAGGCTACATTTTATAAAGATATTCCCGCGGGATAACGTCCTATAGTTCACGCGGGCGAAGCCGCGGGCGGAAGGCTAGTATTATATACATGGACACTTTACACACAATGTCATTCATGTCAAAACAATGGCAGTTTTTGTAAAGTCAAACTCTTAGATATTTTATTAGTTGTCTGTAAAAGACAGCCGAAAAATTCATATTTTATATAGTTAATTCTAACGTAAGTTAGTTCTAGAATAATAAAAGTGTCATAGAATCATATTAGTAATCGTAGGTAATCCAGACCCCTGTAGTCAAGTGTGTTCCACTGAACTCGGTACTAAAAGCTTTCGTCCCACTACCCATTCAATACCAATTCAAATTCAATACCGCATTCAAGCATTTCGTTTTTCCCAAAGGTTGACTGGCAGAGAATGCTTTTTTTATGGTATAGCAGCAGACGAGCATGCGGCATACCTGATGGATAGTGACTACCGCCGCCCATAGACATCTGCAAATCAGGTGGAATCACAGATGCGCTGCCGGCCTTTTAGCTGTGAGTCCGCCTATTGTACCCAATTTGTGTGATCAATAAAGTTTTTATAAATAAATACCCACTAACCAACCCCAGCTTTCCACATGAGGCACAAGTCAATGCCCACCTTGTGGCCGTAGCCTGCATCTTCTGGTATAGTAACCAATTTCTCAACCAATTTATACTGGTACCTACAATGGCTCGGTCAACAAACTAAGGGGTTGAATTTCCTAAAACTCCTAAGCACTTAAAGCAACTTTAGGGTTTACGCGATCATTACATATGAATATTTGATGTATGATAAACGATGTCATAGATTCATTGATTGATGGAATCTATTCACAATTTCGTGACTAACGATATGGGGACACATCCGATTTCCAAAAACTATCATTACATTTTGTACCTTTAGCCACCTGTCTTTATGAATCATTATTGATTGCAAAAATAAACGATTATTTTTGATAATTGTTTCAATAGCATCTTAAAAGAAATTCCATTGCAAATATTGCCTTCCGTCGTCCATTAATGAACGCAATATTCCGAAAATGCACAAAAGTCTTTATTACACAAATAAAATAACACATTTCGTTTAAAGTTTCACTTCCCGAGCCCCACTTTAGGTGTTTTCAATGTACACCCTGAGCATAACACGTTTTAATTTCCTCCAAACTTCGTTAACGGCGCTTCAGAATTACATTTAATATTCACTTGTTATTCTTAAGCCACACAATATATTAAGTAGAGCGAAGAGGGGAAAATTTTCAAAAGTATCTCAGGTGCTCTCATAGGTTTCAGGGTTGTAACTAGGGAAAAGGTGGTTTTTACCAGGATCAAAGTGTGTTCCGTAGCTTATTGGTTCATAGCTAAGAAACATACCAAAAACATCATATTTTATTGCCTCGTTCTTTGTGAAATGTGTAAACATAGAACAACAGAAGAAAATTTTAGCGAGTCGTTTAAACTGGAACCAAGCATGCAGGCAACAATGTTTGCATACATATTATGCAGGTATTTATGGGTTACAATTAATTCCAAAACCTTTTCAGAGATGTCGTCAAGGATTATAATATTACATACACTTACTGACACGAGGCCCTTGGCCTCTTAAAAAAAATATGTAAAAAATATCTCTCGTATCTCTGGCCGTACCTGGCTTGTTGCTTAGCACTAGACAGTGGCCTGCTATCCTATATTAATTATGCAAAAGGCAAGGGCCTTTGGACTTGTCGGAACCACATCTAATTGCCTATTATTGCCAATTACATAGAACGATGTAGCCCTTCTGGTAGTGCTGAAACACTGAACAGAATAATAAGGCAGAAGAAAGGTAATATAAGTTGTCAAGTTCCTCGGTGTTGGAGGTTAATTTGAGTGACGAGATAGGATCGCGGAATCGATACGGTCGGTCGGGAACAAAGGGAAAAACTGAGTGGAGATGGTTTTTGTTCTGAAACAGAAAACATTTGTAAGAATGCTTTACTATATTATATTATTATAAGCTACTATTTTCGGCCAGCGGTTATTCTGATGTAAATAATTTAATCTTCTCTCTCTGAGTGTTTTGTACAGTCAAAAGCACGTCAGACTTAACACTTTGGACTTTGTACCGCTCTTATGTCGGGGGCATAAGTGCTATTATCGAACTGCAAGTGTTAACCGTGATGTGCTGTTGACCGTACCATTATAGTCAGGGTTCGTTTGAACCAATTCATTCTATTCAATTCATGCTATTACTTTGGGGTGACTACCATCTAATCTCAATAACACTCAACAATTACACAATTTAATCATGGCTGCACACAAACCGTCATTTGACTGCGCGGGTTTCCTCACGTGTCTTCCGTTACCGTCGAGCTATGATCTACCTACCTCTATATTACTGTGTTTTATTTAAATCCCTTATGAGGTTTTTTCGTGAAATACATAAATAAATATTTCTAGACATTATTCACACAGCGCCATCTAGCCCCAAACTAAGCATTAGCTTGTGCTATGGGTGCTAGACAAAGGATAAACATTACTTATATACTTTTTTTTTGTAAATACATACATATTATACATAGAAACACCCAGACCGATACAAACAGACATGTTCATGCACACAAATGTTTGTACCGTGCGGGGATCGAACCCGCGACCTCTGGTGTAATAGCCGACTTCTCGACCATTACACCAAATTGCTCGTAATAAACATTTTTGAATTAGTTAAATTAGTAGAAAAATTGAAGAATTAGCCTATTAACGAACCAGTTTAAGGCGAAAACCTCGATTACTGAAATCATTTCACAACTTCCAGCCTCTCTGAAGTCAAAGATATTCACTCCTTGTGTTTCCTCAAAACCTCGTAGTAACAAAATTGTATAAAACGTTGATTCAAATCGTCAAAAGATTTGGCACAAGCCTATGTTTGACAACAAAGGAAACGGCACTATAGTGTACGCAATCACTGAGACGCGCTTTCTTAAGAAAACCGAGTGCAAAAGAGATCTGAGAGAACTTCGTTACGAGTACGACGAGATATATGAATAGACATACGTATTCGTAACTTTATTGTGGGGGATTTTCCATAGTATCGGATACAGTAACGAGTATGAAAAGCTTGTAAGACATGAAAGTTTAAATTACGTATAAAGAAAGTATCAGCATAATTTATATTGAGTTCAACTGTAGGGGAATTCTGTTGAATAATTTTTAATGATGTAGGTAGGCCTTTTCTACAGTCATATAATTATAAATTATATGACTATTAGAATTGGTTGACTTATTCGATGGCGTGTTTGTTTTACCACTAGAACCTATTCTGTGCGTCTCACTATAAAATTGTTAGATTTAAATTATTTATCATAACATTATTTCCCGAGACTGTAAACAAACGATACATAGACACGACAATAATGTTGACAATTTAACGCATTATCTTCAGTAGGATTATAATATATCGAAATGTGCACAAATGAAATGCACGACAAGTCCGTTTTATAATATTAATAAACCGAACTAGGTTCGTCATTTTTGACCGACTTCAAAAAAGGAGGAGGTTCTATGTTCGACTGTATGTATTTTTTTTAATGTATGTTCGTCGATTTCTCCGTCAATTGTGGACCGATTTAAATAATTCTTTTTTTATTTGAAAGTGCATAGTTCCGAGGTGGTCCCATTGTCACCATGTCAGGATCTGATAATGGGATCCCGGGAAAATCAAGGGCATTATTTGTCAATTTTTTACATTAAAAAAAAATACATGACCATCTGACTTATCTGTCAATGGTGAAGCTGGCTGGCTAAGTTAAAAAACATTTTTAGACATAATTGTCTTTTAAAAATTTGAACAAAGACCAACAAAACGTAAGATAAGGAGCAATACCAACAAGCATTGAATTTCAATGGCTAGTTTTAGTTGTTCTAATACAATAGTTTGCTTCAAAATTAATATGATTGTATTCAAACAATCCTCGGTGTTTCCTACAACTTGACAGTTCAACTCGATTGCAATAATATTCGGATTGAACTTAAAATAACAGCTTCTACCTGATATTATTGAGTTGGGGGAGATCAAAAGACGTCGAACTTGCAAAATTATTCATGTCTTATTTAGAACAATGTTCCCGCTTTCAAATCAAAAGGTAAATATTATAACCGCCTTGATTGACGGGGAAATCTCTCATACATAAAATCATAAATAAAAAAGTGGAACTCGTTGGCACGTGTTTCTCCGCCTCCTAGAATATGAATTTCTCCAAACGATTCTGACAAATTGTGTACGGCTTATGCTTAAACTGTACATTGCTTATATGGTGGTAGGTATGTAAATAGATGTGTCAATATTAAAAGTAAGCTTTTTTGTTACTTGATTGTGTAAGCGGCCAATAAGTAACAATACTTTTTCTGACCGTTTGCCATTGGCGCTCCGCAGATGTCGTGTGTAGGATATTAGGTAGGTACCAGTATAAATATTACATCACCCCTCTCTGCACAGATGTAGGCACATTTTGTGTTCATTTACTTACATAAAATGTTAGAATAGTGCACCATGTCGGCAACAAAAACTGTCTACGTATGTGCAACGTCTACATTTGTTAAATACTAGCTTCCACATTGAAATAAAGTGCTTTAGCACTGTTCCTTGAAGGCGGTAAAAAGTTACTTTAAACTCTGTAGATAATTTACCGCTGGCACGTTACAACGATTACCTAAAGTCGAAAAGAGAGACGCCAAGACACAACAATGTAAACAAATTAAATTAAAATTTACCGATAATACAAAAATTCATCATTCATATTTGAAACGTAATGGTCCATATGATTCCGAACCCTGAATCCATGTTGACAGGATATTTTATTCCACTTTGGACAATCCATCTTCCGAGTTTAAAATGTCACAGATTGCGTGCAAATGGCGGCCGTCGCACGCGTAACGGACTGGTAAATTTATGTTTACGTGGTGAGTGAAGTTATGTCCTGGGCCAGGCTATTCCAGCCAAGTTTTATGCCAACAGCCTGCTGGAACGACACTAAAACAGGAAGGTATACGTGCTTGTTATACATTTACGCAGTGCCTATGACGTTTCTTCTCTGTTTAAAGAATTTTAGGGATCTGTTACGCAAAATACAACGCTATGTTATACTTCTTTATCTGGCAGACAGCATGGTTAAACTTATTGTAAATGGCTACGGCGGATTATCCTATTGAAAAAGTGTTCAATATGATGCCCTATTACTCTGCTCACACATCGCATCTTTTCCGCAGATGAAGTCTTAATGTTATGCACTTTGAATTAAATAGACTTTTGAACGAAATATTAATATATATTTATCATTTTCTACTAATAAAATATCGTAATATAGGCAAGTACGCCAATAATGTTTTATATAGTAAGCCCATACGTCATGCACGATGCAGATGTCACAAAATGTCTTCAGACGACTTACCTAACCACAGATATCCAGCAACCCGACATAACGAAACTCTTGCAAGCGTGCAGTAAGTTATTCTTTGTAAAACATTTTAGACGACTTAAATTTTGAAATTACGTACATAACTACATGTTATTAAAATTAGTGCTAACATTTAAACTAAAAACCATTTTCGTATTTTGACACCAACCAATAAAACTTATATACCATTTCGTATTCTACACTAACCAAACTCGTTAACAACTCGATGGCTAGCTGAGCATTAAATGTTATCCTTCAGTTGGAAAATTAATCACATTTGAGGTAAGTTCACACAACACCCCTAGTTATATTACTTCTACTTGGAACTTTCCGAGATTCGGAGCAATATGCGGTCAAAGTTATTCACAGTGAGCTGCCGGCTAAAGACCAGATATTAACGAGATGCTCGTACTCATCGGAATCGGATGGGTCGAACGTTTTAATAAAAAAGTTCGCTAATACCTCCAGCGCACCTTTACGTGCTGGCACTAGATTAGTTCCACGATATTAGAGTTATGTACAGTCAAAAGCACGTCAGACTATACTCTTTGGACTTTGTACCACTCTTATGTCGGTGGCATAAGTGCTATTATCGAACTGCAAGTGTTTACCGTGATGTGCCGTTGACCGTACTAGCATGTTACATTCCGATAAGCTTGCCATTGCCAGTATTATAGACTTGAAGGTAAAAGAGTATCAATTTCAATTACAATGTTTTCTGAATGACTAGTCTGATGGCACATTTGGTAATTGGTTATATGACCCTTTTTTAGGATAGGTGAGCCCGAGTTAAGTTCAAAAACTTTGTGACAAATTTTGTCTATCTTGGGAAGTGATCTCGGGTCACCGCCCAGTACTTATACCACTAGAGCATCGAGATATACTTGTACATAAACCAAGACACCGACATTTTCATCATCAGCCTATATACGTTCCCACTGCTGGAACACAGGCCTTATCTTATTTGTGAGATAGTATGGGCCATACACCACCACGGGGGCCCAGTGCGGATTGGTGGAGCGGTGCGTAAGGCCAGTGAACAACCTTAGTAGTGTCAGATGTTATCAAGCCGACAAATGGCCTGCTAGGCTTGACGACTAATATCTACATTATAGTAAATATCAGCCGGGACCAACAGCTTAACGTGCCTTCCAATGCATGGAGATGCTCGAAAATAAATGACACTAAATGTGGTTGAGTGGTCAACCATCCATTAACCGTGTCCGGTATGGGTAGCTTGACTTTCGTTATCACTAACGAACCACTGTCACAGCTGCGCCACGAGCGCCTCGCACCGACATAACGGTCAGTTATTTCAATTACTAAATCAATATGTCTAACAAGAGAGTGTCTTTTGTGAACCCTATAGGTACCTTCTCATAGGTAATGAGATTGATCATAAAATATGTATGACCAAACATCGGATCATTACGTCAAAAATGAAGAGGCGAAAACAGTCGGCTAAGTCAATAACGGAAACAACTTCTAATGTCCACAAAACGTAGGACGTCCGAAGTGATAGACCAACAACTTTGTTTGGGCTTGAAGGTATTTTTGGAGGTACACAGTAACTAGTAGTTTGAGGATAGGTAAACAGTTTTTCCTTAGGTGGCGTAATTAAATTTCTTTCTTGCCTCAACAATACATGACACGGTATCTTAAAAATTGTGGTGTCTTTGAAGATTAATCCCGAGACTACTACGAAAATTATGATCATGTCAAAACGTATGTTGAGTTCTAATATCGATGTGGAAGTTGTAACCAAGAGCCTACGGCAGCGCAATACTATGCTTTCTTACGCCGTTTTCATTAATAGAACCACCCGTGGTTTCCCCATGGAAAAACATGTCTATTTATTTCTAATCAAAGAATACATATCTTACTGTCATGCTCCGTTGGGGCGGGTAGTGTATCGGACTTTCATACCCTTTTTTTAACGCAATTTAATACCACAGCTCCACTACTAAGTCTCATCACCGCGACAAAGTGATAGCCCACTAGGGGTTACCCTATGTGTACTTCATTGTGCATGTAGGATATGGCTGTCATGGCTAACTATGAAATATTGACGGTATCGAGCGTGTCCCAACTTGGTCTTAATTTAATGTTGCAAAAATACGTCGTTTTGTGTCCGCCTGCCTTGGAAAACACGTAAAGCTCTTAGTCCTGCGCATGATGTCTCTTTGGGCGTGTCTTATTTATTACTGTACCACCGAGCTAGAAGAATGAAAGGAATATGCACTCAGTTGTGCTCTATATTTCATGGTTAGTCATTGAGATTTGGCCGCCTAAGGCTAGAAAGTTGTTGATTGATTTTTTGCCTAACAAGGTAAATTACATATGGATACGGCCTCGGAAACTTTGTAAACAAGCTACAAAGTTTCATAGAGAGAGTAGGTGGCACGACGGTATTACCGTAAGGGCAAATTTACTTCTAATCAATCGGGGCTAAAGGTCTTAGTCAAAGTTTTTGCCAAGTTTGTTGAAGGCGGGCGGGTTCATTAGTGAAATCCAACGTTTAATTGAAATGTCACGTAAACTCAGGCTAAGTGGTATTGCCGAAGCTCGGGTACTATATGTGCTTCGTCTGTTACTTTAGTAACAGACGATGCACATACATACATACTTTACTTAATATATATTTGAATACAATTTATAAATGTGACATTAATAAAACAAGTCGTTGTAACAGTGATGGATAATGGCTTAATTATCAAGCTTGCAAGCTTGCAAAATCTTGCCCGACCCGGAAATCGAACACAGTGCCTCAAAATCACGGCACGTGCCGAAGTAACGATACATACTTAAACGACTAGACCACAGTGATCTTAAACCTAGTCTATTTTTTTTTTTAAATGTGTGTAATTCTGAGATCATTTTTTCCACTTGGACGACGCTGCAAATTCAGTAATAAAAATATTATTCAGTATGTAATCAGAAACATCCCGACCATGAAATTCCTGTAGCTGTTGTTATCCATTTTAGTGGTGACATTTAAATTTTTATGAACAATTTCCCGCTGGTTTTGATATGAAACAATGTCACTTTTACGCCCCTAATCTGGGTCACCTGTGTTTTATAACTTGTGTAACCTAAGTGTATTTTTCTACGTTGATAATTTATCATTTTGAAGTGACGGATGTAGGTAAGTAGCTAGCTGGCGCAGAGTCTCCGAATGATATCTGTGTCGACTGCCGCGTCAAATAACTTGTAATATTACGAGAACATTCTGCCGTATATTTCACAGAGCCGATCTTCGCGATAAATTTGTATTATAAATATCTCTGGACATTATTCACACAGCACCGGATAAATCATAACTTATAGACTTTTTTGTTAATACATATGTACATAATATTATACATAGAAACACCCAGACCGATACAAACAGACATGTTAATGCACACAAAATATTAGTACCGTGCGGGGATCGAACCCGCGACCTCTGGTGTAATAGCCGACTTCTCGACCATTGCACCAAATTGCTCGTCATAAAATAATTATAGCTGCGTCTTTGACTCACTTGACAATATTTTATTCCTGTGACATTTAAGTTTCTTTTGGCCCGCTTTGCCAATGATTGTGATTCGGGGCACAATCTTTATCCAAGCTTAGGTGAGCCTTACCTAGAGTCGCCAGATGTTTTAGTAACTTCATCTGGGACATTTTAGAGACAGCTTAACGCACGTTTATAACAAGCTTATTACAACGATATTGAATTGGAATAATTGAAAATGGTAGTATTCGCTATTTAAAGTTAGCCGAACAAGTGAGGTATGTGGGCCATACCGTATGGCACAATCATGTAGGTACCTATAAACGGTCACTGCAACCAATATTCTATTTTATAACATTTATTTCACTAACATAATTAGGTACTTATATTTTTGATCCATGGGTTAAAAAAATGTAGATTTTATAAACCTGCGTTAATCCTACTAATATTATATATGCGAAAGTCTGGATGTTTGGATGTTTGTTACTCAATCACGCCTAAACGGCTGAACGGATTTAGATGAAAGGCACACGTATAGTTTATAACCCGGATTAGGACATAGGCTATAAAATTCCTACGGGAAACGTCTCATTCCCGTGGTCATTCCCGATTTTTGAAAAAAGCAATTACGCGCGGGTAAAAGCGCGGGCGGAAAGCTAGTGTATTTATAATCGCGCAAATGTAAGAAGACACAACACGTTACTATTTTTATTTAAGTCAATGTCCATATCGAAGTTCTCAGTCTTACGTACCCACATCATACACCTCTCATATCCATAGAAAATGGAAAGCACAGGAATATCCTGCAAACTTAAAAGACTTAAAAGACCTTTACCAGGTGGTAGGTTCCTGTACTGGGCCGTCTAGTGGTACCACCGCAGTGCCAGATATTTTCCCGTGAAATAGAAGTGTGTCAAGCATTTCTGTGTTTCGGGGAAAGGGCACTGAAGCTAGCGAAATTACTGGGTATATGAGACCTAATAACTGTCGTCTCTTAAGGCGGGCAACGCGCCTGAGACCCCAAGGGGGTCCCGGGTGCTTATGGGCGGCGGTGATCACTTATCATCAGGTGACCCACTTGCTCGTTTACCCCCCTATAATATATAAAAAAAAAAAAGACCTGGCAACCTTTCCGGTTGAAGTTAAAGCCACACATCGCACCGCAAATGTAAGTTGTTTCTATGCCAAGGGTCGCCTATAAAACCAGCTATTTTTAGTCCCGGACTTTACACTGTAGGTGTAGCAAGCACACGAAGTGATTCTAATATCATCTCTATCTCATACATTGTACATATAGTGCATATTTTTAGATGAAAATGTCTTGTCCAGGAATTTTATAAAAATCCGTAATGCCTGCCTCTTTATAGCTTTTATTTAATTAATGGGTAATTTTCTTTGTTTTATATTAGTTAGAGTAGTACTATTATGCCTTACTTTATAATTAATTTAGTCCAGTTGTTCAGATTAAGCAGCAGCTAGAAACGTAAGCACTTGTGTTGTGGGTATTAAATTGCTTTGTGATCAAAATCAACTAAGACACCACAAATCTATACTTAAACACATATGAACATTCAGACACAGGACATACACAATTATTTATCACATGAATGTTTTACCTGAATGTGATTTGATCACGAGGATACTGGGACATAGGGCAGGGTCCCTAGCAAATGCGTCGTCAGGCCAGTCAAAAAGATATAATTTATGTACGATTTTGAATATATTCATAAGCCCATAAAAACAAGTGTAAATAATATAAAACGTATATCTTACGATATTGGGTAGGTAGTTATAATTTTTCTCATAAAGCTGATTAATTATATAATACAAAAGACCTTTTGTGCGGACATATTATTGAAGAGGAATTCTGTGGATTAATTATTTGGAGATGAGGTGTTGATTAAGCCTGGCAATATTAATGATGTCTGATAAAATATCGATGATCGATAAATTTTTTTCTTTACAAAAGAGGGAGAAACTTTTAACCAGGAATAATCATATTTAAATCTTGGTTCCCACGTTGTTATTACCGAAACACAGTCAAAACCATTATGGCGGTATATTTCACCCGTGGCGGAGCTAGTCAGTCGGACTCTAAAAAAACCTCTCCACCAGCAAGACCCAAGGCGAACTCACGACCTCTAGATTTTATACCCATCGGGCTTAGACATTGTTTCACGGTGGCGATCAAATATAACTTAGCCTGAAAAAGTTTTTCTTTATTGGATATTTATTCTGCTAACACTTGCTTATTTCATTCTAATTAATAACTTTTATTAAACACGTAGTATGTGGTTGTAAATCCAATTTTTTTAATACAAGTCGATGTTTTAATTTTCCGTACTAAGTTTTATCTGCAACTACTTTCATTTTTAAATAGCAAATCGTGCCAGGCATATATATACAACGTATCGTTGTAAATTACTAACAGTAGAAATCCAGTAATAGTTGCGAGTTAATAGTGAAGAATAAAGTTTCTATGCAATCTCACTGTAATAGTAAAACAGTAACACAGCAATTGTCTAGAATCGAGAAAATGTGGTTTCATCAAGTTTACAACATTTTAATTAAATTTTAGGGTTTACAAAGGGTCGTTTGACGTTCCGACTGGTTCACGGTTGGCGGAATCTGCTAAAAACAGCCGCTCGAATGTAGGGAGCCACGTTAAATTACAATTATCATGTTTACTGCCCTACTGCTCTCGACGTTGGGACCATTTTCGAGACCACAGCTTTTTTCCGCGCACAAACTCATTGATAATTCGTTTGTGCATCATTGGATATTTGGGGTGCGTTGTTTTTTCATTCGAGCGGGCTCCAAACGGATGTAAGATTAGCAAAGCATGTTCATTGTTAGGAAGGTGAACCTTTCTTTGAAATAACAATACGAGTACACTGTTGTTTTAGTTCTCCTTAATAATACAGTGGATACATTTCGTTTGATTGTGAATAAAAAAAAATTCTGGAACAAAAACAACCTAGTTGAAAAACAAATATTATGTGAATCATCTCGACGCTTTTCTTGATGAAATTAAATAAATATTGGGCAATCACTTAAATTGATCTTTAAAGTAAGTAGCTTTAAACTTGTATTATAGGTATCAGGAACTATGAATCTGCCACAAATATGTATACTTAAATACAAATAAACATCTAGAAACAAGACAAACTCTAGTGAAATTACTGTGTATATGAGACCAATTCGATTTAGAATACCAAGTCGTCTCGGTGTAGCGGGCGCAAGGCAGTGCCAAACAGTAAATGTTTAGTAACTGTTTGGTACTGAACTGTCTAAAGTCAGACGTGGCGCTTACCATCAGGTGTACGATCTGCTCGTCTTGTTACACATTGCAGTAAAAAAATAAAAACAAACACAAATTAATGTTTATTCTGGGTGGGATTCAAACCCACGGCCACGTCCTCTGGCTAAAACTACTACTAAAACGTCACCACCAAATGACCTTTAGGAGTTATCTAAGCTTTGAAGAGTGATATTACAAACCATCTTTATAGAGATTACCTTTGGATTTTGATCTTATTCTTATCAGGCTAAGTAACGGCGCTCTAGTTCTAACATCAATTTATTATCAATATTGACCATGTTTTGCTTCGTCGTTAACAACTTGAGTTTATGAGACGAGTTCGAAATAATCTCATAAAGAACGATAAATATAAAAATTGAGATTCGAAACTGAAATAAAAAATTCATTGTTCATGGCGTATACCTTCATACTTACGAGTAGTTTGACCAACTATTTCTAGAAAAAGAAGAAAGGAAATATTACTAACAAAAGTGAGATTTTTTTTACGCTCATGTTTGTCAAGAGATTTTGATTGAATTTTGCAGATAGACAATTTTAACATTATTTTATCATTAAATGTATTCCTGTGAGTGGAAATTAATTTTAAAATGGGTACCGTAATAATATTTCCATCGAAGTATTCATAAACGTTTTGATACTATAATTTCGGTGGAATACAATTAGTAAAAGGTAGATATTTAATCAGCTGTCGTCGACAGTCATTCAAATTCAAGTGTCGTGTCGAACAAGGCGATCAGTAGTCCGGAGCTACCTACGCCCACGAGAACCCTACAATCCCCGTAAATCGGCGAGTCGGCTTCTCAGCAATGAGATATGAGCCGGATTCTGCTACCAAATCTTGACGAAAATTAGAAAAATCATGTCGATTCACTCGACGACGACTCATTGTTTTGGTGTTTTAAACCGTGATCCTGGATCGGGTAAATTATGTATGTACATATGTTTCGAAATTTTAAGTTGAGTATTAGGGTTTTAATCAACATTATGCTAGCGATTCGGTAATTAAAATGATATCTCAATATTGCATTCACTAAGAGATGTCTAAGAGGGACCTTATCGTACCAAGCCTTTAAAAGTCAAAAAAATATCAGTAACGTAAAAAAATACTAAAAAGCATTTCATTTATTTATCACAAACACTCAACGCTAAAAAATTTCATAAGTAAAATAAGGTCGGTTGCTTCTACAATCTGCTTCATACAAGAATTGAAACCCACATTAATATTTTAATTCTTGATAGAATCATTCAGCCGTATTGTTTTCATAAACTGATTTCCATACATGTAAAATACGGAAAACGGACGAGCTGTCATACCGCTCTTTCAGTTTCATGACAATCGTATTTTTTCATTAACAGTAGCATTCAGATTGTGCGGTATTGGTGAAATTTCGTGATGCATTTGCATCATAGTGGAATGGTTTTGAACAATTGCGTTTTTTCGTTATCGTTTATAGCGTCATGATAAATTCGTATGATAAAAGTTTGTCCCAGTCGCCTGAATCCTCAAAAGTTTACATCCTATGGTACTCGGGGCCGTCCACCCCAATACTAATCAAAATAATATAATATTTCATTAATTTAATTATTATAGAGTAAGTCTATTCTTAGTTAAAATCGGTAAAGTTGTGATAAAGATCAATACCGTTCAGGTTTTAGAGGTAGCCCCCCAAAGTGCACAGATGACTCAAGCCATGACACCATCCCAGCCTAAGCTAAGAAAAGGAGACCGGTGTACCCGGGGATGGCCGGATAAATGCCACAAGGCAGACACCAGCTTGTCTCTTTCGAGTGTGACGAGAAAATTGGGTGAGTTTAGTGTGAGTGTGATAAACGCATTTAGTTCCGAGTCCCACACACTTCACTAGCCTGTGGTATGTTGCCTTGTATGTTGCCGAAATACACTCGCAAAAAAAAAATAACGATTTAGAAAATAATAAGACTAATTTTATCCATTAAGTTAAAAATATCACAGGCGAACATTTACGTGAGTAATTATTGTAATTACGAATTCCGCTTGCAGGCATGTGTCACATTTCATTATATGGAAAATTATTTTCCGCAGAACTCTTTTAACTAATGTACTTAGTAAATAAATGAGTAAATAATTTTTCATAAGTTTTTAACAAAGATTTTTGAACGAGATCTTGCATAACGGTTTTTAAGAATACAATGACTAATTGCACGACGAAAAAGACAAAAATTGGTTTAACTTTAAAACCAACGTATTTAGCCAACTGTGTTTATTCATTTTAATTGAACAGATAACTTCTGTATAGGCAATAAACATCATTTCTGCTTGGGAAAACTAATTTGAATTCCAGTATCTATTATTCT
Source organism: Mecyna flavalis (assembly GCA_949319885.1). Lineage (NCBI taxonomy): Eukaryota > Metazoa > Arthropoda > Insecta > Lepidoptera > Crambidae > Mecyna > Mecyna flavalis. The sequence goes on along the minus strand of OX439427.1, from coordinate 8,839,233 downwards.
CTTAAATCGGCTTTAGCGACCGAAAAACACCGAGTGTTTTAGGTTCTTTCTCAAAGGTTTGCTTGTTGTTTTAAAAAGTTTGTTAATTAAAACGAGTTTCGGATACAAAACAACGAACTGCTCCAGTCTCTTGAAAATTAACTACCTTTTTCATTATCCGAATATCTCGCCAGCCCGGGGTGGTTACATATTATACCTATGCTATGCTAATTTGTGTTTTTCCAAGAATGATAGATGAGCCTAGGAGAAAAACAAGAAATCTAGTTATACTCCGAGCCTGGCAGACACATTAATAATATCTGTATTACATAGTTTGTATTTGCAATCACATAGGAGGTAAAACAAATTGAAAGAAAATGAAAACGTTATTATCTGGCCAGGTTACATAGCAGCACATAGAATATGTATGTTGGATCCTTTAAAAACTCTTGTTGTTATTTTTTTCAAAACTACAATATTTGGAACAATGTTCTAACTTCTACTCCATTGTGCGAGGTTTTGTGGAGGATTCACTTACTTATTTCGTAAAGCGCAGCGCAACTCAGCCGGGCCTGCCCTTTATTACTGGAATCTTTTTCAAAAAAGTGATAATTGGTAATAATATATGTAAGGCTTCAATGAAACTCATAAACCCGTTAGTAGTCGTATAATTCGTACATATTACGTATAAGCTGTAATATAGAAAGTTATCTCAAGCGACGCGTGGGTATCGTCTCAACCCACACTACCCTTAAATTGCTGTGATAAATGTCGCTATAAGAAGTTGGAATGTTACGCGGAAAGCACCTGCTTCGTTTAATAAATATTTAAGCTTTATGTTGCAGTAAATTTTCTCAAATCATGCAGAAATACTTTTCAAACAACGCGTTAAGACAATGAGACCGTGTCCATGTCGTGAGTGGTCTGACATGTTTGATAATAAACTAGCCACTAGGAGGATCCAGGCGACTGGGACCATACGAAACTGGGACCGCGGTCCCAGTTACCTGTTAACATTTTTGAATCGGTCGACTGGGTCCATAACTTTGTTTTATTTATGACACCTTTTTTGCTAACTGTACTAAATCTTGTATTTCAAAAATGGATTTGTGGTTGAAATTACGGGTGGTCCCACTCGCCTGACGAAATAAATAAATAAAAACTAATCAGGCAACTGGGACCGCGGTCCCAGCTATTTAGTGGTCCCAGTCGCCTGAATCCTCCTAGTCTGCAGTAATGTGAATTTTTTCTCCAAGGCAAAAGGTAGCTCATATCAGTTTCCAGCCCATCCTTCTATTTTTAAAGAAGAATTAGCTTATGTCCTTTCTTAATATCAAGTTTTTGTGTCTACAAAATGTAATCTATATCGGTTCAGTACTACCATAAATTATAATCTGCAAATGTTGGTAGTATAATACTCGAAATACAAAACGCCAAGATAAGAGAAGTCTACACCATGATAGCAACATATTGACCGATGCTTTTTGTTGAGTGATGGCGTACATCAGTTAGCTATGAATTTTCAAATAATATCGTCTCAAGTGGAGGTATATAAAAAAAACCTATTACGTGATTAAAAGTAAAGCTGGGCAAGAAATACTTCAACAGGATTTCACTTATCTACGTTCCCGATTTTTTTCCACATGACTTATTGCGCGTACCTTCATCAAGTGTCCCTCCTTATTTTTAAGTATTTCGTTGGCTTTGGGTCAGCCTTGCGATATTTTATGAGGAAGTTGGCTCAACAAATGGCGGTATAATTCATGTAGTTTCTGACCCACCTTTTTACCCTCATATAACACAAATCCCCTAGTTTATGTTTAACTTTCGTAGCTCCGATTTATCAAAGGCCCTGAAAAATTCTTGCTCGGTTCATATCTTCAATTTGGTACCAAAGCTTGTATGACATATTATTTTACTATCTAAGAAAGGCTAGGCCGACAAAGGATTAATATAATTTCTAACTAACTAGTCCGATAGCAGCGTCGATTCGAGGCTGGAACTTAAGTATTTGCCTAGATAATTCTTTAGTATATTCTCAGTTATCCAGTGATAAACTACTTTTAGCCATTGAGGTCATAATATGTTTACCTGTTTAATGTTTTATAAAATTAATAAACCCTTCCGAATTATACGTATGTTTTTGAATACTGCGTACCAAATGGATCTGATCTATTGCTTCTCAAAACTTGTAGTTAATCATTTTTTCATACACAAGTACAAATCTGTCACAAGCCTAACCTTAGTCCAGATGATTAACGACTTTCATCTGTGTTGAAACTGAAAGTTTACTACAAAAATTACACCTCTGGGAATGAAGTTAAGAACCAGCGTGACAGCCGGACAGCCGGACACACCTATCCGCGTGATAAATTCACCGCGGGATTGCGTGACTTACTTTAGCGAGTGTGTTCGCTAACTAGAGGGCCATTTTTAAAATACATAGTATTTTCGGCAGTCGTAACAAATGAGTTTCACAGTGCTTGCATTATGTTGAACTGCTTTTTTTATTATGTTGAACTGCTGCATTTGGCGAACTTAACTACAATTTTGGCGAACTGAACTTAACTCTTTTTTAGATTTGTTGTTAAAAAAATACACTTAATTTAAAAAGAGGTTTGAATACCTTGATTTTTGTGCCACCAGCACCATTTAATACATAATTCACATTGAGAAGCATAAATTCAAATAACCTGGAATCGGCCTGAGCCTTTTGGTTATAAAACGGACCCGGGGAGTTTAGTTAGTGGGTAGTGTGATGAACGTCTTTAGTTCCGAATCCCGTACAAGGCCGCAGATCTCGTTAGCCTGCCGTTAAGGTGCTTAAAATCATACTCCAAAAAAAACCATCTATTTTTATTCTACAAATGAGACGTTTCGCCAGATTAGGGATTTAGGGAAGGTTGATGTGCATATTACAATATTAAATGTTAATTTGTAAAAAGTTGAATATCCGATTTATTCTAGCGTGTAATGATGATGTGTGATTTCTTTTAGCGTGTAATGTAGCCAAGCCAAATATTATACCAGTGTTTTTAACCCTTAACTGTAGTCGTGAAAAATAGTTACACTAATATAGTCGTGGGTCCACGGGACCCACCTGTTTTTGATTTCAAATAAAATGAAAATACATTTGAATTTTAAGTTTTTAATTTAATTAAACTTTACTCTGGAACATTAACAATTGTAATATTTAACAAAATCAACAATATTAACTTTTATTCCTATTTAAAATGGCACATGTTATAATCAGTCGTTATTGAAGAAATTTAAAAACATGCTTTCGAAAAAAATCATATAAAATAGAAAAACACAATGAAGAATTAAATGCAATTCGTTTCATGTACAAAATATATAACTTTTCAAAAGAGTTAAAAAAAAATTGGAAAACTTTTTTCAAAAAAATTTTGACATCGTAAAATGTAGCGTGATTATCAAGATCTAGTTATAGGTATGAATTGTATACTGTTTTTACACAAATGTCATGCAATTAGGCATTTTACACTTAGAACATAAGTGTACAGTCTTTGCTCTCTTGTTCGGCGGACAGAAAGAGCATTTATTTTTTTATTTCACACTAATTTCAGGTTTTGACCGTTCGCAGATGATAATGCTGTAGCAAGTACTTGTAACATTTTTCTTTCATATTTAACCACTGCTCTATTATATCATTCCTATTTGTAGTAACATTCCTTCGGTTTAATTTCACAAATAACTGAAAAAAAACCTGTAAAACGAATAATCAACGAAAACAAAAAAGTTACGTAACTATAGTCGTGGGTCCCCTGGACCCACATGCATACCAATTCTCACCCTTGTAGCATCGAGCGAAGCATGTCCGGTCCTCTCAATACTCTTCGGTGAACTGTAGGAAGGTATCTAGGAGCTGAAGGCTCTAGGGCAAATGCCGTGTTTTTTACAGGTATTCAAAGATTTGACCCGGGTCCACTGGACCCACGACTACAGTTAAGGGTTAAACACCTTTTCATTCCTGGGACGCAATTTCTGTTGTCACAACTGTTTTAGTCACCCATCTAAAAATTGACTTTGCGTAAATTTGCTTTTCAACCCTTACAAGAGAAACTTTCGACGTCGGATAATATGTACTGCAATAATTTTGTGAAAGAGCGAAACGTTTTCTCTCGATGTAAGGTTTCAATGACTTTACGAATGGTATGTATTGCTTGACTAACTTCTAACAGAGCTAACAGAAGCAATGTGTTAGCTAACTAGCGGGTGTCTTCGAGGCATCCGCTTAGCCTTGCCTCGGCCCCTATCTCGGTCTGTCTTTGTTATTTAGATCCGAACTATTCCAAGGAATTAGTGGAGTTAACCAACTTCGAGTGATCATTCTCGACGGCGCTAATTGGGTAATGCATTTGCTATCGCGGCCTTTTGGTGGGGAACTTAGCGTTTCCACGAAAACGGGGGCAATTGCGCAATTGTTACCTGGTAACATGGGTGTGTAATTAGAAAGCTTGTCTTGTTAGCCCCCTTAGAAAATGGTTCGCGATGAACATCCCAAGAAACTAAGTGGTCCCCAGACATGGCATGGATAATGCACATATTTTTGCCTAACCATAGCCAGACGGATTATCTTCAAACAAAGCAAAGCAGTACTTTGGGTATCAGAAACCGTATAAACATTACTTACATCCAGACCAATACAAAAAACAAGAAAATCGGTATTCACGAATTATAGATACTAAGTATTATAATGAAATGCGGAAGTAATTTACAAATATGGAAGTGCTAACACAATTTGTCTTCTTTTCATAGCAGTTTCGCCATGATTTGTATCGGAAGGTTCATTAGGTGACCTATATTTAAAACATCGATCAGTCCACCCATAGAGAGATTTATGGATGCCATTTTTCATCCGTCACTACCATAAGCTGGATGGGGAAGTATTAACATGTTTGTTGGCAAACGCTATTGACATAATCACATCTCTTGTTTACAAGTTTTACAACTATACGTATTATTAGTAGTTGGTAACTTTCTGTACTTTTTTTGTCACCTTCCTCTTACATATATTACTTAGTTATAGTTATTTAAATGATTATAACTTTAACGTGCTCTTTTTTACATTGATCTAGCCGCAAAGTAAATAGCGTAAGCACTTGTTATGATTCACGGTTTTACCGCAGGCCACCGTAGCCAAAACTCGGCTAGGGGGACATTATTATAACAAATCCCTATCAAATTTAGCAAGGCCGACCACGTATTGGATGGTAAATATGACTCCGCAAATAAAAAGTTTTTTCATTTTGAATGAAGCTAGAAGTTCCGAATTGGACTGAACTTTGTTTGCAAAAAATACGATGAACGGGACTCTGCTCTGTACAAACAATTTGTTTTGATGGACTTTATTGACATCCGAAAGTCTAAATTCAAACCCGTAAATCTATTGTGGAGTATGGTTCTGTCACTTTGGTGATTGAGCTGCAATCAAACCAAAGGCATTTACGATAGATAATGTTCAAGTCAAAGAGAGGTTATAAAAACTATAAACTACATATATCGTGCATTTGTTTTTTTTCCAAAATGTCAATGAGAATTATTTTTTGAAAACTAGATGTAGAAAAAAACAGGTTACAGATGAACACTTAGACAGCAGTATTTCTTACCGGTCTCAAACGTGTATTCATCTTGAACGTTTTTTTAATATTCTGCAGAGATGTTCAACAAAAAAGTAATAATAAAATTCTAAACCGCTCCAATCTCCATTAATGAGCCTACAATGAGGCGCATAAACGAAGCGCTTTCAACATTTATGTTAATTAAGGCCTTGTTACTTGCATGGATAATTTCACACAGGGAAAATCTTACAGTATTTGGAACGTGACTTATATAAACAGTACAATCAATGAAAGACCCGCAAAGAATCGTAAGCTTTTTATCGACAATGGACCTACGATTGACCTTTCGTGAATGGTGAGGGGCAAGATTTCGAATTGTAGAGGAATTTGTCTGCCATTATCTTTATTTTTAATTCGTATCTGAGTAGGACATCCATCTCTGAATTACTTTACTGTGAAATTAAATTCTGGTTAGCGCTGTCGGGTGGGGATTCGGCTTTAGGATCCGATCGATACCATTTCTGTTCCTGGAAAATGTCTGAAACGAAAAATACTTTTTAATTTAACACAACTCTTGTTAAGTTTCGAGCTTAACAAGATCTTTATTACTATTGCCAAGATTTTTGACTATATTAGTCAAGATCTTTCACTAACTAAATGAATATATTTTATGCGTTAACAAAAGAAGGTCATTTAATTTCGCAATTTGTGTCGGGTTTTCTACCTAAACGATATACATAAGTAAGATTTCGTAAGACACCAGAAGATTGAAATCTTACAGTATTTGTTAAACTAAATTATTTTAGTTTTTTTTTATATGACGCATGTCGTGGAATATAGAGTCAAGTTAATGCATAAAAACGTGTAAAATTATATTCAAATTGTTAGTAGATATAACAAAAAGAATAACATTTTCCCCTTTCTTGCTACTTCCGTATTCAGCTCTTTGCTTGATTTCAACATCGTTACATTTGCATTTTTCTTTGAGGTTTATTATTTGTAATTTTTTTAGGTTAATATTGTTTTAAATCCTTTGTGTTTTGTTGCCACGCTGAAAAAATCTAATAAAAGGGAACATTGTTGTACGTAATTCTGATAAAATTATATTAAGAGTCTTTACTCTTAAGTAAACGATGAAATTTCGTAGAATTCAACGTAAATAAACATCAAAGAAAGGGATGCCGTAAAATAAGGAGCTTAAGGAATTTGGGAACTTTAAATAATAAAGGCGAAATTTGATAGAGGGCAGTATCAAACAATTAGCGTAAAATATAATATCTACAAAGAAATAGACAATCTATTCACTTTACTAAACCGTTTTGGGTTGGGTTTGAACTGACGACACGCTCTAGCACATTGCGCAAAGTACATATTTTAGGCTGCGTCCCCAGTAGGCAAACTGTTAGCGCCAGACTGAGTTTGCGGCCTATCGATTTAGTACGCCTTTCCACTGTACGCAGTGAGCGTAAAACTAACTAACTGTGAACACTCCATTTCTAATCTATAGAAAGGCGTAGCCGCAAACTCAGTCTGCCGCTAACAGTTTGCCTACTGGGGACGCAGCCTTAGTGGATAAGTCCCATAAAAGATACAAAAACAATACACCAGACATAAGTAACCGTATTTGATTGAATTAGTTGTGTTACATGTTACCAAGAGCAATAATGAGATTGGACAACATCACATACGAATTGATCTGATCACAAATTAATGGCTTAGACAAGTAGAATGTAAGCGCTTTCAAAATGGCAAAATTCTCAATGGAAAAATTCTATTGAGTAAAGAATAAAAGTTAAGACTAGTTTTGTGTACAATTTAAAAATTAAGATTAATTTATTGTTCTTAAATTTTAATAATCGCTGGGGTAAGATGTAGCGGAAATTCGATTAGGAATAACAGCTGTCTATATGACGGCTTATGTAGCAGCATGATCCCTCGTCAATTGAAATCTAATTTAGTATGTTTGTATTCTGAGAGCCGTAAAAAATGAAAAGGATAGTTTTTATCCTGAATAGCGTCATAATTCTACGAAATCGCAATAAAGATTTTCTTTGAGATTCAGACGCGCGCAGGTACAACCTGGGCACAGCTACTAGATAAAAAGTTTTCTTCTACGCATATCTATACCGCTTCAGCCAGTGTTGAATTTAAGCCACCATTATTCACAGAGTTACTAGAATCTTCGCTTCAATTGGTGCAAATTTGTTACTGCTTGAAATCTTCGAAACTTGTACTCAGTGCCAAGAATTCGCGGCGTACCTCTAAACCGCTCATAGGTAGTTCGAGCGTTGTCAGCTTCTGTTTGACTACTCGTACCTACTTCTAACATAGACTAGAGTCTAGAATCTTTAAAAATTGTAGCGTAAGTAGCAATTACGTAACAACCGACATATATGTTAAATAAACACCAGAGGAAGTTTAATAAAAATATCAGAACGGTATTGAGTTATCTACAAAAAAAAGTTTATCTTGATGTCAAACTTATTTAACAAACAACGTGTATAGTTTAAAATACCGAAAATATGAACACGGGAAGCCGGAAAGAAGAAAAGACATTATGTTCAATAAATAAAAAAAATTAAAATTCTTTAAATAGGTATTTTCCGTAATACGTACTTCTCTTAACGTGTTCCACAAAAGACAATCTCAAATACGCCAGCTACAATGTCAGTACAAACGTATCTACGTCAATAAAACCACGTCGAAGCAAACAACACAGCTCCAGTACGCGATGCGGGATCGTAATTTTCAATGACATTAAGCTGTCGAAACCCAGTTATGCCTAATGGAAACTTGCAGGTGCGAAATCGATCTAGGTGCAGTGAAACGAGGGATCGGCCGGGATATTACTCACACACGAATTATGCGGGATGCCGACTGACTATCACTATCTGAAAAGTGGTGAATTGTAAATGGATATGTAACACGAATGCTTGTAATGTACAATTCATCGCTAGCTCGGAACGCTGCACAGTCGAATGGCTTTGTAGCTATGATCTGATTGGTTCAGTTCCCCTGTTGAGCGTAACGTCGGTCAGATGGCAGTCGCTCCAATGTTACTGGACTAGCCACATCCTGGATCATTCTCTGATGATATCGGGAAAAACGATCAGAAGAATATAGCTTACAAAATATTGTTTTGTAAAAATATTATAATTATTGTAAGAATTATTGTCTTTGAACGTTCGGAACTTCGGTCTGGAACGTTTTTTGAAGAAAAGCTTCTTTTCTCTAGGGCTTATTTTTTCTGGAGCCTTACATTTTTACCTGTGCACCTGTGTTCTTTACGAATTCTCAAAAACACTTAAAAATTTATTCTAAAGCACCCTTGAGAGAGCATTATCTGAAGTATTTAACTTTTTAATGTAGGGGTTTGACTCCGAAGCGCCTTTAGACGCAAGTCTAATTTAAACGCAAAACAACAAACAAACACGTTTCAAATTAACCAAATACATAATTATAGAAACACAAAGGCTCGGTGGTATGACGACAATTAACTGATAAAATCTATCTTAATCCTTCTAGCCCCGGATTACTAGACACAATAGAAAATCTATTGTTATGCGGCACCCGAGTGCCGGTTCGGCGTTGAGTGGTTAAATGTATTTTTGGCGTAATTAGGAGATGTTTCGTGATGATTTAAATTATTTTCGTAGCTAAACATAATGAACATAGTATTTATAACTATGTATCTTCCGCAAAAAATATGCGTCGTTAACAGATTTTTGGGATAAAAATAGCTTAAGTAGGTTGTGTCCAGTTACCAAACCGTACCAAAAATTTCGTCGATCCGTAAGGCTGACTCCGACATTAAAATTTAGCGGGCGCTGTCCTGGAACGGGCTCCCGACGTGTTCGCCGCGTGCAGGCTGGCCGCCCGCCCGCCGGCCACCCGCCCGCCGCGATCTTTGAGCGGTCGGCCGCTCGCTACCTCCTCACCCGCCACCTCCGCCGCCGCCGTCGGGAACCATCGCACAGTGGGACACGCTCCATACAATGGCGGTCATTAATAGTTTAAGTCCCATTTCTACCTATTTTTTTTATTTTATTAGTTCTTTATGTTTGTAGAAGTAACATAGGAATCTAAAAATGAAAAAAAAACATGTATTTATAAAAAAAAAAATATATTTGAAGAAAATTACGTATTATTTACAAAATATTTTTACTACATTAATCATAATTATGAAAAATATGGAAAACACAATAATAATTTTTAATGCAATTTAATTTTTTTTTGATAATATTAAATATAAATTAGATACAAACTAATATATAATTACAATAAATGTAAAAATAAATTAAATAATATTTTTATATTTTATATTTATTTATTTATATTTATATTACACCTTGTGACAGAGTATTTTTTTTCTGGGGGAAGTTTCCGAAGACTAGTATTATAAGGATCTGAATGAAATAACAGTCGTTGTATTAAATCTTGATTGGTAACTTCAAGTGACATTTTTCGAGTGTCATTTCGTCTATAAATTTTAATAAATTTATTTGTGGCAGCTTCTTCGGAAATTTCCCCGATAGATAACAAGGGAAAACTTATATTATCTGATCCATGTATGAGCACCTTATGGACAGAATTAGGAAGATTATACTAAGGATATTCCTCGACCAGGTCGCACGCTGTTTCTAATGCATAGTCTTTAAACTTGCTTTCATTAATTTTGTATCCCGAAGATAACGCAACAACGATCTATCATAGCTTTATTTAAACATGTTATTTTAGCAGTTACAACTGAATTCATAATAAATTTTCACCACTTCGCGTTTTGTCAATTATTAAACCTAATCGTTCCCCAAAACTGGGACTGAGCATATTGTTTTTTATTTGCTATCAATTGTTTATCACTATCTGACCTTACTTGCCATTTCTTAATGTCTGATCTATATGACAGATGAATAAAATATTCGAAGAAATGTATCCAAGAGGTCAACAAAGTTTGTAAGACGTGACGATACTTTTCAGTGTCATTGCTTGTATTCACAGATAGCCAAATTTCAAGAATATGGATTCTTGAAAACGAGCATATAAATAAATTACCTAAAACAAAAAAAAAACAGTTAATATTCAGTCATAAAATCAGAATCTAATTTCGTAGCAAATGCTACGAGAAAATCTATCAACCGTAGCAGCCTTCTCGTCGGCGCAGGGGCAGATAGGGGCAGATAAATTTAACTTCCCCGAGTTTTAGAAAGTCTAAAGATTTTATTTCAGTATACCTCAATAGTGGGAACGCGTGGGAAACTATTTAAAAGTTAACTCAAACTTTAGAAATATAAAAAAACATACTTAAATAAAAGTCACCTCGTAGCACGTGCTTAGTACATAAAATATTCATTAATATATAAGAAAAAATATAAGAATAATTAGTACATACCCTGTTCTTGGATGTCCATTGCAAAAAAAACACTCACAGTACAAAATGGTCTAGAAATTATAATAGAAGAGGTCACGCGTTTTAGTAACTCACTGATAACAATGTTTACGTATTGCGATGCGCTCACTTTGAATGCACAAAAGATAATGAAAATGCATTCTAATTACTGACCTATTTATAGTTTTAGAAAGTACATTAACTATTCAATGTAATGACAAGTAAAAATATGTAAATCTCGAGGGTAGGTTTTAACGATTAATGACCTATGGGTGTCCCACAGTGCATCGGGAAAATAATGTGGTCAGCCTAACACAACAAACGAAAACACATGCATTTATGATAGGATATTGGGATAAAATTCTTCTAAAACTATGTATATGTTTGAAAGCTGATTATAACTTTAAATGATTAAATTTTTTAGTATTTTTTGTCTACAAAATATTTTTTGTATGCAACAGTATAAGCAAGTATAAATAAATTAATGTAAGATTATAAATACTGATTCGTAGTGCATGAACATGTCAGTTTATAAAAAAAGTATGTGTAATAGTTTTTTGCCCAAACTTTATTAATAAATTAATCATTTACGTAATGATATTGAAGGGAACATTCTCATCCAGGTCTTTCCCTTGACCGCATTCCCCTTCCAGATAATTGGAGTGTTCACTGTTCATCAACAGATAGTAAATAAAAAGGAATTGGACCGTTAATAGATTAGGGAAAGAGAAGGTCGTCGGTTATATTACCATCGTTTTGCGTAATCGCTTTTTGTTTGCGGGATCTCGCTTGGAGGAACTTCATTACGAGGGCTCACTAATGTCACAAAAGACTAATTAAAAAACCCTCGGTCACGGAAACTCGCGTGATACTATCACGTACAATTAGTGATGTGCCGCTGAGAACTTTCTCGTTCCCGGCAATATTGCCAGTGAGAATATTCTCGAGAAACTAGAACGCTCCCGGGAATATTCTCTACGTTCTCGACAAAATTTAAATTTATTATTTGATGTTTTTGTATATTTATAGCTGATATAATTATGTACAATGTTTCTATGTTTTATTATTGGCTAAGTTTACACAAAGAAAAGACAATGCATTAAATCAGTTCATTTTGCGGCCACTATTTTGGACCCTGGTAACCAAGGTACAACTTTACCTGCTAATGCGAATCTCGAAGGATGCCAGGCAATAATGAATATTGCACAGTGTGGATACGAGACAAAAGGACCAAGAATCCTTAAAGATTTAGCAAATTATAAAGGACGAACTGGCATTTATGATAAAACTTTTCTTTATGAATCAGCGTGTTACACGATTCAACCTTGGTCTTGGTGGAATTTATTTTTCCGAACTCAGATTTGGGGAGACCTACTCTGAAAATTTTATCCATACCATCAACTTCGGCAACTGTGGAAAGGAGTTTTCGACATTTTCTAATATACATAGCCAGAAAAGAAACAAACTAAAGACTGATAGAGCTGGAAAACTATGTTACGTGGCTCATAATTAGAAGCTTATGAATAAAACTCCTAATGGCTAATTGCTCAAATAAGACCCAAACACAGATTCACCAATCATCGTCTTTTACAATTCAATCGTCAGCCACCTCAGCAAACCACGAAAGTGACTCTGAACATGAAGAATCTATGCTTGAATCCCTGGAAACTTTTGATTTTGATGAGTTTCAGGATATTCAAGAAGAACCATTACATCATGAAGATCCTCTTATTATAGACTAAAACAGATCTCAGTGTTTATTTTTTATAATCACATTTCAGAGTGGTCATTATATTATTTTATGGTCGTAAAATATTGTTAATTTTAATATTGTTGTTGATTTTTAGATGATAAGGGCTCTTTCAAATTGGACGTTTTGTGTCGGACGGCTACCGTACGGTAGCCACGCGTTTGCCGTACCGCGTACGGACGGTCGTTATTTTTCAGACTGTTGCGGGTACGGGGTACGTTAATTCAATTAAATGCCGGTTACGAAAAGACAATTATTTATTTTAAACAACCAAACTGAAATACACAACTTTAACACAACTTAACACTTTACAATCCACGTAGACAATTCTAAACAAACACTCGTAAACGCTGTTCACTTCAAACGTCGCAGGATAGTTCGCACTTATCGCTTTCCGAAGAATTAATACTTGACGCAGCGTCGCTCACTCTCCCGGCGCGGCCGCTCTATTAATTTCTTGGATCATTCGCGAAACCGCGCGATCGCACGCGATCGAACAGGATAATTCTTCGGATCTAAACAAGCGCGCGCGGATGTAAACAAGCAGACGAGCGCGCGCGAGAATGAACCTTATTGCGTAGAGGAATTCGAAAACAGGTCCGTTTTCGCGTGCATGCTCCGTTGCCGGGTATCATCGTCACAATACATAGCACGCGGTGCGGTAACAGTAAGTTGACGTATTGCTGTCGAGCGTTCCCGGTACGTCTAATTTGAAAGAGCCCTTAGTTCTAAGTTGATATTTTCCAATCAGTCGGTTAATTTTATCTTTGGATAGTTGTTGATTTATTTTTAGTTATTAACCAGTACTTTTGCAGGCCTTCAGAGTGAGGGTGACTGGCTCAATTGGTATGATCTATTGAGCCAGTCAACCTTACATTTGGACCTCACTTCCGCTTACCATCAGTTGGAGTGAGGACATCCTGGCTGCCTCTATATATAAAAAAAAAGTTAATAAGACTGAATTATTTCTTTAATTTTTTAAAATCTGATTTCAGAGCCTTCACTCAGTCGTTCTTAGTCAATATTGTAGTCCTGAAGTTGATGTTATCTTGTCAAATTACTTAAACAGAGTTAATTGCGAAAATTTGTTTCATTATGACCATTCTACTATACAAAATTTATTATATTTCATGTCAGTAAACGAACAATTTTACTGTTTATTATCTAATTACGTATAAAAAGAAAATGCTGTCATAGTCCATTATCAATAAAATAATATTTCACAAAAAAATATTATAGGTGCAGTAATGCTGAGAATATTGTCGAGAAAGTTCCCGAGAATATTCTCGAGAATACTGGGAATATAGTATTTTACTGCAAATAAACTGTATTGTATTATACACAATGATTTGTCGACCTTATTTGATACTATTTAAATTAAAAAAGGTTGGTTGTTTCCATTTTATAAAAATGATTCTCAACCATTCTCACTTCGGAGAACGTTGCCGGGAGCGTTCCCGGCAATATTCTCAGGTGGGAGAACGTTCTCGAGAACGGCACAACACTACGTACAATACATGTTGTTTTGGCCGTTCGTAATCCGCTACGTTTGATTTCCTTATCAGTTTATTCAGAATTAGATTTCCTGGGTCGTGTTTCTATGCTATGTTGTTCGTCGGGCATACGGATCTTAAGAATATTTTTAGGTGCAATGTGGCGACTAGAGTACCTACCTAAAAAATTCGGCAAAGAAATAACTTTACACTTTTCGATAGTAGACCGTGCTAGCCTTATTGTATTACGTTTCATCAGTATAGCTCTGAAGGCTACATTAATAATTTTCTTTTTTGATTTAATAGAAACCACAAGTGCAAAGTTAAGCAAAGTTTGAATGATATCCCGTAAATGGCTTAGACTCTCTGTCTAGACGTCTGATAGGAAAAAACGGTAAGAGGAGCATAAATTCCCTTACAAGTATTTGTTTTCAACTACTGATTACACCGATTCAATGATGTGAAGGTACTTACATCATCATCAAATCACAACCCATAGCTTTGTATAGAGCTGAAGGTCACAACGCTCTATGGAGAGGGTGACTCTTGGCGTCTCTCAACGAGATCGGATCAATATTGAGTAATTTTGTACAAAAATGAGAGTTTCCTATCTAAAGACGGGTCAGCTAGCTTTAATGGAAAAGGATGAAAAATATATCATTTGTGTGGTGGCATCAAAAAATAAAAAAATAATAAAAAATGTCCTTAGAATTACGGTAGTTACAGAAATGGACATCTGTTAAAAAAAGTTAGGCAGGTTTCATATTTTTCCTATATAACAAAGTTATTTGTTTTCAAATGCTTCACCATTTTTGTGAGAATTGTAACACAGTGCAGTGCATGGAGTAAGATTGCCACACTTCCGGCAAAAACACAAAAGATAAGAAAGAAAACTTTTGTATTGTGAAGAAGGTAGAATAATGGTTATTCACCAGTATATAATAAAGCGCACGTACCACCAAGTCCGATTGACCACCATTGTCGTCCATTCACCTTGAGCACGAGCGTGCGTGACGCACCGCAGTTAATATTAATTTGGAGGCTTATTAAAACGACGTTATTCAAGGGGGAGAATTACCTCATAAATCGCCGAACCTTTACCATTGATATTGATTGCCACTTGTGGCAGCAGTCAACTGCCTAAATGTATGTGTATTAAAAATGAAACATCTATGAGTAATGTCTTGATTGAGAAAGATTTTGGGAATACTTTTCAGCTATACGATTTGATTGCATCATTTCCGTTCGACCACCAAACGACTAGTGTGTGTGAGGGACTTCATCCATATCTATATAGAGGAAATACCGCACTGTACAAAACTATTTTCTTCGTCTTTTTTGTGGGAGTGTAACTCTTTGCTTGGATCCGTTTGGAATCGTTAAGGCTTGGGGTTCTTTAGGTCGAGAAGAAATGAGTTTTTTCTTAGCTAGCACACGGTTTTTTGTAGAACCACATCGTTTTTTGATATCAGGCAATTCTGGCAAGCACTGGCTTTAATAAATAACAAAAAATGTTGCAAACATGCTCTCTATTTTAGGTAGGCCGATATTTTACCAAATAAATAAAAAAAAAAGAATTACGTTGAATATTTGGAGGACGCAAAAATTTTATGCACGTCCAGTGTTTAGCTTACAATTTATAGAAGACAAGCTTTACAGAAGATAAAAACATTTGAGGCATACTAAAATTGTTCGATATCGTGTCTATTACTTCATAAATTATTCTACGTAAATCAGACACGAGTAAAAATAACTCACGACTCGACATTATATCATAGTTTCCTTCCACAAATTACTAACAGTTTATGTTATACGTCCCACATTCGTTAAATATTGAAATTATCGAGCGATCTATAAATAATACTGTTTGCTCCATTCGGCCGTGGTTTGGGCAACACCGAGCTGTCCTTGAAAAAAATCCACGTATGAGCCAACGCTGTGGTACGAATGGGGCCAAGGGCGAAGCATTTAGCATAGCGTTTCCAAATCCAGCCTTTAAAAACACTCCGCCTTTGTTTTTGTACACGAATGGCGATGGTGACAAAGTTTTAGTGTAATGAGTCAAGTTTCAGTGAAATTGTGTAAGCAATCATAGTAGATGTTTGTTATAATTATAGTATATTGATTTACCCAAGTTTGTGGCTATTTGTCTAGGTTAAGTGTAAAAAACAATTATTGGGTATATATCCTTTGGTATAAAATGTGAGTAAGTAGTTTGGTTTAACAGTATTCTTACTAGCTAAGTCAAAGGGAATAAAAAATAAAGATTTTTTGCTAGGTAGTCTGATGATGTGCGCTAATGTGGGCTAATGATAAAAGATAAATGAAAACAATTACATTACACAATATACATATATTTAATTATATTTTGATACTCTTGCATTGATTGGAGAGCTATGGTATGCGAGTGGTTTCAAACTACTGGTACAGGTACCGGCAAACTTCTGGAATATCGGGTGGGGATTACGCAGAACCCGAATTTTGACACGCCTGCGCGCTATTGGTCAGAAGCATACCTCTGACCAATAGCGTGCGCGGGCGTTTGAGAGATTCGCGCGCGCTATTGGTGACGCGCAAGTGCACTGTATAACTTTGACACTACTAACGAACACTTCAATATCAAAGCTTACATAACACTAATACGTGATATGCCCCTCAAATAAATACGCAGTACTGGGCGTTCACCATCAAACTACACGTGCCTATTTGATAACCGAATGTTGTATAAAAAATAACACACCCAACTAAGCAAACAGTTATTTAAACCAGTCATTGTGTTGAATTTGTGTAAAAACAGCAAGCCAAACATCGATTCGATCACCGCGATTGATCTAAAGTAATTAACATGACCGTTGAATCGGATATTGTTTGACCAGTGTCGGCCATCGGCTTACGGAAAATGAAAATGGACTCATTCTGACCGCATTCCACAGTCTGTATTATGTTTATGTTACATGTTTATTGAACCTTCAATGATGGTGTAACGGTTGAAAAGCGAGCGTTCGAACCAGGGTTCAAAAATTTAGTGCTTATAGGGGATGTTCGGTCTACTACATGTTTGTTGTATTTTTGGCCACTTGCTTGTTGTATTTATAGTGGGATAAACGTTTTCAATTTATAAACGTATAAAGACATTACCACAGACTAAATACCAATAGTAGACTTGCGATATCTTGTTTTCTATAAGGAATGATGTGTCCACAATGTGCAACGCCACACCAGTACGTAGTGGTGAATATTAAAACTAAGTGGTGATATGCCAAAGCATGCTAAGCACTGCTTCTTAACATTTGTCCTACTCACTAGCAGAGGGCAGCACTTCTACTTAAGATACTTTTGCCAAGGAGTCCAGGGACCGACTAAGGTAAAAAAGTAAAGTAAAGTACAGGTACCGGTTTTTTGGTACAGTGCCTTCTCTTATTCTATTTAATCCTTTTCTTGTAAGGACAAGGAATAAGGAAGGAATAAGGATTCTTCATCAAAATGAAGAGAGCATATTTTTGAATATTTTCTTGGTGACCAATCTTTGCGGTTAATGGAAATGAGCCACCTATTTTTTAGGGAAATTTCGGAGGGAAATCTAGGGAAGGAAATGTTTTCATGTCAAAACCTTTTAATTCTAAATTTAAGCAATTAATAATATAAATACCTACTTGGTGTAATTTTTGCACCTCATGGACAGCCATAGTAACTTAGGCCCAGAATGCGCAACATATTCAATAACATGAATGAACTCTAAATATTTGAACTTGATTTTTCGCTATTTTCTTTTTTCAGTATAAGTTGGGGAAAACATTTAATATATAATTAAGTAAATAAAAATAAAATAAAATGTATTTTATTTCTGTAAATCATTTACAATAAATTGCCGGGGATTCACAGAAAGTAATTAGATGATACTTGTGTTGGGAAAGCCTCGCTCCTCCGAAGAAGTAAGTAAGTATTTCAACGATTTTTCCTTTACATGTCATTTCTGATGTCTGTTTAAAATAGTTGCTAAAAATAAGACATTCGTCCGAAACGGTTTATTTTTAATTACGTTTTTCGATAAAGCAGTAAATATTTTATAGTGTTAAATAATATTATTAGAGACTAATAAATTATTTGTTTTTTTCCAACTTATACTGAAAAAAGGAACTATAGCGAACAATCCTACGAATATTTAGATTTCATTCATGATTGTGATTTAATATGTTGTGGTTTTTTATTTTATTCCTGAGTACGGCCCCTATAAAAAGTAGACATTCTACTTGACACTAGATGGCAGTATTAGTAGAAAAAATACATACATATTTTTACTTTGTCTTGTCAAATACTGACAGATGTTGACTTATTTTCATCTATCAATTGGAATATTCTTTAAACAATTCATAAGAAAACAATAAAAAAACTTAAGAGCGGAAAGATATTTTGACTCCGTTTATGTGTTTTCTATCTTTCGGGTAGCTTTTACAGCCGACGACGCAACACTTCATTTCAATGGGAATACACAATGCCGTAACACAATGTACGTTCGTAGTGAAATCTGAACGCGTACTGATTCCAGTGCCCTCTAGCGTGGAGTGTTTAGAACTACAACTTCCTACTCTTTTGAATTTTTGTCGGAGGAGGACAACTAGCATATGCCCCCTCTTCTATTGTTATTTCTCTATGGACATTACAAAAATCAACCGGTTTTCCTCATTCCATAATAAAAGCATCAGTTAGTTTGGTTTCGAATGACTATTTTTACCTTAACAGGGGACCGAACTATTTCTAATTGTAAAAGTTCTATCATTATTAAGATTTTTTTTTATAAAAAGTATACTCAGCTAACTCTTTTATTTATTTAGTAAAATATTCCTATTCTAAAATTCCTTACCTTTAAAAAATAACAAGGGGTAACTTTTTCTCTGAGAATCCTTTTGCTGTAGATGTGAAGTGTACCAGGCGAGAGCTAAGTTAACATTGTTTCTTTAGGAACACAACCTACCCACTTGAAAAGTCTAGAAAGTTCAGCGTAAAACAACAGAGCAGGGTTGGCGTAAGGACCTAGCTTGGACAGGCGCGAGTACGGAATATTAAAATGCCGCCTCAGGCAACCGGAGTGATATGACCTAATGACGAAATTGCTGAAGATATTGCGTCCTGTTTCAAAAAGTATAATAATATTTATGAAAATATCGTTGTTTCATCACTAGATCAATGGTGAGAGAACATTATGGAAAAACCTAAAAATTCTAATAACAAAATGGCGGTGTAGCCAAAATCCACATAGTATAGTTTCGCTTTTTTTAGAGGAGGAAACACCGTGGAAACACCGTAATCGGCAGTGTGTGGGACGAAACCCCCGAACTAAAGACGTTTATCTCTCTACCCTTTAAGCTCCCTCGATTTCCCGTTCAAACCTGAAAAGAACGATCTGATGCCTGCCATGGAAATTGAATTCTCTTGAGGTTTTAAAGTCTGGCTGCGATCACGTCTAGCAATATTGACTTGTAAATTGTGCGTAGTACTGATGATACAAATTTTAGCACACAAAAGCTTTTTATTCTCATAGCGTGCATCGGGAGAGGCTTATGCCCAAAGGAAGACTGCGACGAGTTGACGATGATGTGCTTAAATACTTTCAATATTATTGTGTTAGCACTTAGCAGCGCTAATGTCCGTGTTTACACCAACGAACCGAATTTACCCGCTCTTTAAAAAAAGCGTTTACAAACGTTCGTTCTTTCACAAAGTTATTTACAGCCCGTTCAAAAGTGGACAAAACTCGCAAACTGCGAGCTATAAGTCACAGAACGCTATCAGCAACTCGAACAATATTTTTTCCAAACAAAACATTTCCCGCTACTTCCATTTGGGAAATTCGCAACTGCAAGTAGCATTGATATGGGCGTGCTCCATCCCGCTTACAAACAAAGCTTTGAAAAGGTTTCTTTCCTAACAAAGGATGCAGGATAAGGTCTATTTAGACATTATATCATATCTATCGGGCGTAGGCGGATGAATGCAGTGCACTAACGGTGCACTCAGTAATCCGAGAATCTATGAAAGTGTACATTCTCTTTGTAGTACGTGATCATTACGTGGAAGTCTATAGACTCAGTTACTGTAGAACTTTATAGGAACTCCTTTATATTCGATTCCACGGAATTGTGTACTACCTAAGGTATTATTCTGATAATTCTGTACTATACAATACATAAAATGGAAGGGTCTTACGAGAATTTATTTAAAAAAAATTACAGTCGCCATAGCTGGCTATATTATTATTTTAATAAATTAGAAATTAGTACGCAGTTTTGCAACAAAATATACTTACTTAGATATCAGAGTACATACCGTCACTAAAATAAAATACAAACATTTGTGTGCATGAACATGTCTGTTTGTATCGGTCTGGGTGTTTCTATGTATAATATGTATGTATTTACAAAAAAAAGTATATAAGTAATGTTTATCCGTTGTCTGGCAGTTCTGGCACCCATAGCACAAGCTAATGCTTAGTTTGGGGTTAGATGGCGCTGTGTGAATAATGTCCAGAGATATTTATTTATTTATTTATAAAAAAATATAAGCTTTAGTAGTCACTTTCTATTGGTACGCTGAGTATGTAAAGACAAACTAGGCATAGAAAATATAATTCCAAAAATAAAAACTTATTTCTGTTTCAAATAAAGGTAATTAGAATTTGTAATTTTCGTAATGAGAAATTAGATACTACAAATACTGGATCCAGTAATTTCTTTGCATTCTGAGCTCTACTCGTATATGTGACTTGTCAAACGTTTGGTGGTATGTGCAATATTAAATTCTTAACATACTATGAGAGCTCCACCCTCGATAGTGCAAGGCATTGACTATGTGTTCGAGAGGAATTACGCACTAGGCTGTTCTCGGTCTTTGTCTAATCAATAATCTGATTAATAACATAATAGCCATCACAATACATGTAACCAAGTTATTATGCAGTCGCACTTTGGAGCGAGCTTTTATACAGTAGTACTAAAATAAAAATTATATGTATATATTTAACCAAGTGTTATATAGATTGAACATAGATTTAACCAACCACCTAACTCAAAAATATGTAAAGAAAACATAGTTATGACTACTATTAAGGCAGTTCTGTAGTGGAAAATAAAATGGCTGCCGCTCTGGAAGGCAGGATTCCAGTATACAAAATTACTTACTATAAACTTTTTGATTTTGCATGCTAAACTATACATGACAAATTAAGGCTAATTAGTATCAATCATGCACAAAAATTCAAGAACAAAATAAAATAGCTAGCCAGATATCCGATCCTGCGTTATGTTACCGTCAAAATGCAAAATACGTTTTGCGATTGTCTGATTTAAGATTCGTTAAAGTGTAAAATTTTAATTTAAAAAATTCATCATTTTGTACAGTTACGAATGGTACATCGTTAAAATGCGGAAGGGGGGTGAAAATAAAATCACGAACCAAGGAACTCAGTCATATTTTTTTACTTTAACTAACTCAGCCAGGTAATCTGCAGAATAATTCGTTAAACTGCACTCTTACTGATTAACGCAAATTAACGGTAACATATACAACGTACATTGAACCGTGATTATAAAGCACAGACACCTGGCTCGGAAAAAAAATCTTCCCTTCTCACAGACGTCATGCAAATCAAAAAGCAATGGTGCCCGAAATCGTCAACACCATTTTTAATGGAATGTCAATCCACTTCGCATTTACGCGCCTACGGTGATATATTGGGCTTTCACTCAGGGTATTTCGACCTACGAGCTACGCCGCGTATCGACATCTCACGCTGCGGTTCTCGGTCAGCTTTTCGGTAAGTAATTAAAAAATGTTTTTCTCCACACTATTTCGCCTTCGTCCCCCTTCCTTACGTCATGTTCAATGGCTTACTGTAATCATAGTACAGGTCATTTCCATCTAAATTCAGATGGAGTTTTTTAAATTTAAATTAATGTGCAGAGATAAGATGTATTCTATGTAAAAGACCACACACACACTATCAACTTTTATTATGATGACACCATTATCGGTCCCACATTTCCGAGATTAAAAGTAAGTACCCTATATCAACCGGGGATAGTGTAGCTTACAACAGTGAAAGAATTATTCAAATCGGTTCAGTAGTTTCGGAGTCTATTCAGTACAAACAAACAAACAAATCTTTCCTCTATAATATGAGTATAAATTCTCTTTACATTGTCTTTGCTAAGCTAAGACTTGGTTCATAAAACTTGCTTTACTCGATTTTATGTTAAGTGACATGCTTGAATATGGACGGATAAGTGCAAAAGCTAGTGAGGGCGTAGTGGTTACTATAAAACTGTTGAAACATAATGTCTTGATTGTATTTATGAGATGATTACGTAATAGTGTATTGACTTGTTTCAAAACTTTTATTGAACAAAATTTTTCGCTCGTTCGTCAGCGAGATATGTTTCGTCTCAATCCGTATAGTAGTAATTGCGTGAAAGAGTTATGAAATATTCTTTATTCCAAATTGGTGGACAATGACATTCTTCAAAAGGGACCTACTGCGAACAGGACATTTTGCAAAAAGGACATTCTGCGAACAGAACATTTTGTTAAAAGAACATTCTGCGAACAGGATATTTTGCTCCCAGTAGACATTTTGAGAAAGGGACATTTTAACCCTACGCCATCGTTAGAACCGTGTGGCTTGCATTTTCAAATCCTGTGAAGTGTTGAATGTTTCTCCTCCGCCGCTCTATATTTCTTTTCGTTTATAAAACAACATTTTGTTGATGCATTTACAGCGTAAATACCCGTCTCGTGTTAGATTTGAATGATAAATGTCCAGAAAATCCGTCGACGGCATACGTCTTGTGCTCTCGACGTATTCCTGTCTTTTGAGCTAAGTGTGGAAAGCGTGTCGTATTTAATATTTATGATGTTCTCTTCTGTTTTCCTTTAGAATAGTAATAAATCATGACAGATGCGAATGGTACGTTCGTATAATTTTTCTTCGTATAATATTTGAGATGAGAAATGAATTAGATGTTGTATCAATTTTAAACACTGCCATATTGTAAAGTCTTTCCAATGAAATTTTTAATAATTTAACTGAACTGAATTTAACTGAAATCTAATAAACTGTGGCAGTGGTACTGCTACTTTGGTTTTTGTCCAAATCTCGGTGTTAAATCACTGAGAATTCGACAAGTTTGTCACAGTTTGTATTTGTATGAGATTAACCAATTCTTTTTTTCTTTGTTGCAGGTATGTGTAACAGTTCCAAAAGTAATAATTTGTTTGGTGCAGTAATTAGGTCATCAGCGACGACGCTCACGGTTACATGTTGTCAAAGATGTCTTTAGGTAGCGTAACAGGTAAGTACATTAGGTGAACAAGAATACAATAGGTACATGACGTGAATTCTTTGCCTTACTTTGTTCGTTCAGTAAAATAAAGTACTAGGAATTTTATACTGAAAGAATTTACGGTTCCTAGGGACACTATAATAAAGACTATACACAGTTGTGAATTCTGTACTAGCAGTAAAAGTTTTATGGAAAATGGAAACCGTATAGGAAGGTCGTCAACGTCTCTTATCGAAGGTCGCTTTATACGTGCGCGATCCGTCATCCCGTGGCGTGTAAATCCCACGGGACGGGCGTTTATGCGGTGTGTCTTTCAGCGTTTATGTCATAATCTAGCTATGCAAGTGGCTTTGCTCGCGTTAAATTTCAACATCACTTATGGAAGATAAATTATATAAAAGCAAAGCAGCAAGCTATCATAAGCTATGTTACTTAAAATATTTAAGTACCTGATATAAGTTACCAACCAGTTTTTTTTATGAAAGTTGGGCCAGCTTCTTTGTAAGCACGAAAAAGATATGATTAGCATGTTGTAATAATTATAAAATCCCTGTAAGCGGAGGTCTTATTTTTGTATATTTTTGTGTCGTTGAACCATGTTGCGGACAATTCCAGTGGGAAGTACTTACCATCTACCTCTCACAAATGGTCAGCGCATTAGTAACTTTTGTATGATTGTTTAGTGAGTGAGAGTGTCGGAAGCATCAACCCCTCCCCCACTCACCCTTTAGTCTCCCTTTCCTCGTACCCCGTATTCTTTACCTAAAGTCAGGCAGCACACATGTGACTTATTAGTCACTACCGAAAATAGACTTTGGGTGTCTATTACAGTAGTTACCAATTACTATCAATGGTCACTTTTCCTCTTCCACCTTCTTCTTTCTGGTGTCCTTTTATGGTCATAACTATTCAACATACTTACAGATACAGTTAGTAATAAGAATAGGTATAATATAAACGGACATGCCAATTTTAGTTATCTGTAAAGGTAAAAAGCAATATACTCGAGCGGTCCAAATTATTAAGTTATGTAAAAATGATAGTCCATTTTCGTAGCCACTCACTTGTGCCCCTTCTAATAAATTATGTTTCACGTCATGAATGATAAAGTTAATGTATGTGTTTTAAGATAGCTGCGATACAGTAGGCATATTTTACCTTTTTCGAGAATTCGAATTCATATTTGTCTTGTATGAACATTTTACTACGTCTGGGTTTAGATATTATTGGATATTTTTTTCAATTTTAACAGTCCCAATAAGCGTTAGATTATATTGTGTACATTTTTAAAACTCGATGTTTCGATTTTCATTGTTTATTTCCGAGGAGAATGACTTTGGGTTATTCATCAACTCTACACAAGAGAACTGGACACATAATTATGTGTCCTAATCGCAGCTTAGCGAGACTTTCGATCGTGCTGGGAAACTCTCTTTCTCTTGTTCTGTGTCTTTTGTTGGCCTAGTATTTTAAGATGTGCAAAAAGTATTTATCCGTTGTCTGGCACCTACAGTACCAGCTAAGCTTAGTTTGCGTTGTGAATGATGTCCACTGCTGTATACTTACATTCGTACCAATACACTCAGCTTCAGCCAACCGATTTCAATCCAATTTTCGAACAGATGTTCTTAATCGTGTTAAGCGCATTTGCATACGAGACCTGCAGGACAGCTCTTAGCCTATGCGGTGCGACAGATGCAGCATTAGCATGCGGACTGCATTCAGGAGGAGTGGTTTATCGTGTCGTCTACCGTCTGGCTGTTCTTACTGCAGTCAGAAGATACGGAATGTTTGTAGGAGTAAAGTGATGAAAGATAATGGTCTGTCTTAAGATTCATTTTAAGATTTCGTATTTGCAAGTTTCTATGTAAGCAGGCATGAACAGACTGTTTGCACTTGTGTATAACCGTTATGTCTGTTATAAGATAAGTACAGCCTTTAAATTTTTGAAAGATATGCCCACGTTTTTATCACTCAAACTACAAGTTTTTTTTAGGTTCATCTGTTCAGGTAGGAGTTGTTCCTGCCGAAACTAAATCTGAAACTGATATTTAAGAAATATGTATCTGGCAACAACATCAAGAGGTGCACTAAGCAATCCGAATATACTATCCGGACAGATGCGCCCAATCCTTAAGCTTATTAAGCGCATTTGCATACGAGATCTTACGTATATACTCGTACTAAATAAACAAGTAAAGAGGATTGAATGTCTTAGAAAATGTAATACTTTAACTACTTGGGCTCACAGTGAGTTGGTATTTTATTATCATTATAGAAAAATGTTCAGTTCTCAAGTCCACAGGGAACCGATCTTTTGAAGTGGGCAGGGGCCAAAGCCAACACGCAAGAGCTTTAGTGCCATTTACTCTAATTGTTATTATTTTCGGCGTATCTAAAGCGAAAGTAATAATAATAAATGCCTTTATTACTCACTACAATAAACACAGGGTTGGGTCCAAATTATGAAACCATTCTTTTATTATTATTTTACCGCCTCCGTTGAACAGTGGCTAAGCCGCCGGGTTTAAAAATCTGGAGGTCGTGGGTTCAATTCTCGCCATGGGTCTGGTTGGTGGTAGGGCTTTTTCAGCTTTTTCTGACTGGCTAGCTACCACCGCCGCAGGTGATATCTGCCGCCATAACAGCTTTGGCTGTGTTCCGGCAATAATAATGTGGGAGCTAGTACACTTTAAATCTAAGATTCGAAGATCAGATAAGCCTAAGTCTGGCAGCACATTGAGCGACGCGTCCTGGTAAAGTGTCCCTCGATGGAATAGGCCACAGTGACTGCTTACCATCAGGTAGGCTGCGTGCTTGCCTGCCAACTGACGTTGTTTAAAAAAATGCAGTATATTACGCGTAGGTTTACACCTGATTTGGGCCAATCAATCGCCACAATACGGACAGAGGCGTCCCTATTTGAGAGTGAATGAGAGCCCGGGGGAGTTGAGGATAGTGAAGAAATGAACGCTTCCTTTGTCCTAAGTCTCACATGTGATCGAAAGCTTACTAGGCTTTCTCCGAAGAGGATGGTTTTACGCACCATTAAACAAGCTGCTGAGACCATCTACTAAGCACCCACACTTCACACCCGAAACGCCTTAAATAATTCTAGGTATGTTCTTCATAATATCAGTTTAAAAAAGATTTTATTTCGGCCTTCAAAAGTGCATAATAATATCTAGATTGTGCCAGAATTTAATTATTCCAATTTTTCAAGCTTAACCCTTAATGTTGCGCATTTAACGTCTTTGCTATATCTAATTTAAATACAAAAGCTCAACAACAGACGTCCCAATTGCATGCAAGCGTATAGAGAGTATTAACATAAGAAATTGGCTGGGTTGTTCTATGATTGGGTATGGGTACGAACTGAGGCAGATGCAATATTAGTATGCGGGCTGCATGGTTGCTCAAGTTCTCACCACCTGCAGTTAAAGGTTATCAGTATTTACAAGAGAGATGAAATGTATTCACACGTAGTTGATATATTGAGGACCTGCATTCGGAATTATTATTGTGATCGGAATAGTGACGTGAGTAAAATTTGTTTTAGGGTTTACACAGAAGGTTGTAACAACTATTCGTAAATGAGGTTATGTTTGGTGACAGTGGGTTCGTTAATTTGCGGTTATGTTTTTTATCTTTGAAATTGTTTCTTAAAATTATGACTTGCTTCTTCCACATTCATTTACCTTATCATACGTGCAAGTTAGTTTAAAGTACTTATGTCCTAACCATATATTATAATACTAGTGGAAGAATTATAGAAACTTGATTACTTGTATACTACGTTTACAGATAAATTCTGCCACCATAGCTCTGAACGTAATCCAGCTATATTTAATGTGGGAGCAAATAAACTTAAAATAAAAGCCCCTAAGATTAAAGGAGATTTGTAGTGCGGGAACACTAACGACTTCCTAGTTAGGTAACTTTCAATGTAATTGACCGTAATATTTAGTGTACTACCTTCCATACGATTACTGTAATTCAACGAAAAATTTTATACATACTTGTGGCGTCCTCTAACTTAATACAAAAACCACACAAAAACATCAAGTATTCGCGCACCAAACAATTCTACATACCGACGATGATAGTAGGCGCTTGTACCTATACTGTAACGAACTAGTTTGGAACTCTGCATTACGCAAGCAAATCATCTCGCATACTGGCATTAATATTACAATACACCAAATACCGTTCATTAGGCTTGGTCCCTGAGCACAGTAGATCTAGCTCCAAGAAAGATATTCTACTTTTAAGAAACAACATACTCTTTTTACATGTATTAATTCTACAAAATATAGATGTTTTAACTAGAGTTGGATTTGGCAAACGCCTGGTAGTACGTATATGGCTTTAAAATTCCCCCTTACCTCACAAAGCCACACCAGCCAAAATAGCAAACGGCTTGCCAAACAGCAACGGAGCGAAGCATTTTTGCCATAAAAAAGGTAGACAGGTTCGGAAGTGCCACCATCTGCACAGCCCGGAATCGCAGATGTGGGCAAAAAATCAGGGCGTATACCGGAGGGGTCGGTCACGTTTGTGCAGAAAGTACAACATGGCCATTTATTGACCAGAACATTTCTACTTGCCTTCTATCGTGTCGCATGAAGAGATTATCACTTCAATACGTGATAAAGAAGACGTTTATTTTCAAGTAAAATATTAAGTTTTGTTCACGTTTCGGTTTAACATAGAAATAGTAATAAGTTTTATTATTTAAGTTTTATTATTTTAATTATTTTATTATATTTTAAGTTTTATTATTTAATCTATGCGGTTTAACGCAGTTCACATTAATCTATAAAGTAAAGTTTTAATCATGATTCTCCATTAAAAAATTAAAATCAATTTTTACGCACATTCAGTAGAATTTGAATAATGTCTAAACCAAACCTTCTGTCCTCTTTAGTTAAATAATGTATATTCAAACAAATTGCCTCAGTTCACTATTAATAGCCAATTGGTTTGATTGATGATTTTTGATGGTGTTTAAGTTTAGGACATTAACTACATATCACTTATACATTAATTTGTTATTCAAACGGATAATTATTCATGAATCGTTATAAATGAACGAATTATTTCTGGTCAGGTGAGCTCAATTTCTGCCGAGCCCATATTGTGTTGTTGTTGTGATTGTGTGGTTTTAGAGCAGCGTTGCCAGACGTCCCGATTTTGACGGGACGTCCCGATTTTTAAATCAAAATTAAATGTCCCGCGCGGGACAGGCTCAGTCCCACTTTTCGGGGAGAACTCGACCGTACGTAGGTACTGAGTGCTGAGAAAGAAAGACGCGTAATGAAGATAAGAGTGTGGGAGAGAGAGAGGCTACTTGAGATGGTTACTTTTGCCATGTATTGTCACGGAAACGTAATTTTAAGTCAAATAAAAAGATAAATATTTGAAAACCTTTGATTACATACGTTTTTTTACTATGTCCCGCTTTTGACGGATGAATCCCGTTATTTTCACTCAAAAAGTACCTAAGTCCCGACTTGGCAAAAATAAAAAAACTGGTAACGCTGTTTTAGAGTCACGCTGACAAGCAATGCGAACAGCGCGCGTATAAGCAAGTATCGCTGTTCTTGTAAGATAACGACGATTTGAACTGCAAAGAAAACCGGCAGTGTATAACGCTACGCGCGTGCCGCCAGCGTTACTCTGAAACCAGCCTTAGTCCACTTTAACGAAAAGTCAGCAGAGCTGAAATACTTATTTTAATGTTTCACCGTCCAAACCCGTATTGGACTTTATTTAATAACTTCCTCACGCTAATATTTCCTATTTTGGTTCAGAAGCTACTTTTAATTTCCGTTCGAGTCCCATCTCATGGCATAAATGTGACCGCACTCTCGAAACGTAGAAACTAACTGAGGCAGCTTTATTCAAACAGACGACACGTCAAATTAATGTTTGCATATGCTACGTTTTTTGAATATTATTGACTGTACGAGTATTTCTTTTTAAATGTAACAATTCTGATACGTAATGAAGTAGATATTGTTAAATAACTTCAGTAGGGAGAAAGGTATTTTTACACACTTTATGGATTGGACCCCGAGTGCTTAGGTCAGGTCTTGAACTTGGCGGTGTCGTGGGTTCGATTCCCACCTTGAGCCTGGTTGGTTGTGGTACTTTTCGGAGGATAATGCGTTGACTATAACAGCAAGCTAGCCTGCAGACGTGTGTAAGGTCTAGTATACTTTTGAAGAGATGACAGCATATTAATGCTTCTTGATGTTATTTAAATACCATAAATGTAGGCTGCAGTGTGAGCTCATAAGGTGGACTGCATGCTCGACTGCCAACTGAAAATCACATAAAAAAGCATGTAGCCCACTAGATAAGAAGAAGCCACTACCTAGTCTATTTTTTTATGTCAGAGGCGGCAAACGAGCCAGCGGGTCGCCTGATGGTAAGCAATCACCGCCGCCCATGGACATCTGCAACACCAAAGGGATCGCTGATGCGTTGCCGGCCCTTGTGCCTCCGGCACTCTAACAAACCAGACAAAACACAATAGTAGTCACTATTATATCACGCTGGTGTTATGTGAGAGGGTGGTACTTCCCCGGACGAGCCGGTCCATTCGTGCTGTAAAACAGCATGGCTCTACCACAACTAATGAGCAAGACTCCACTATAAAGTATAAACATCGCTCACCTTGGTGGTAGGTATTTTATTTCTTCGAGCCTCATTTTTGTATTCATGAACCTTACCGTCAATGATACACTATGGGCTGATAATCTTTGCATATTTAGGCTCCGAATTTTTCAAGGAGCATTTTTTGTTCTAAAATATTTTCTTCATTCTACGTAGCTTCTAGGGGTAAAGTAATATTTTAAGCCAGCTTAACGCAGTTGTACACATTTACACTTGCATTGTTTGAGTTCAATTAAATGTTCCTTGTTTGTCCATAAAATTATTCGTAACATATTATGTATTTATTTGTTGCATGTACATTTGCATCACAATATCAACTCCTTATTAACACTTCTGATGGTAAGTGACGATACAGTGAATGATAGATCATGATTGCATAGAGGAATATTAGGTACTTACTCAAAACGCGTGAATGTCGTAATTTTTTTGGAGGTAGGACTATTCCAAAGTCCGATTTGCTACTATCCCTATACAACGTGTTAATTTAAATGCGCAAAACCTGAAAATAGTTTGATCAGAACAACGAGTAGAATACATTAAACCACTTTTTTATATAGGTCACATTTTTCAAAAAATATTTATTAACAATGTTGCCCTGTCTATTTATTAATAGGTCAAGCCGTCACGTGCGCAAACCATACCTACCGACGACTCGTCGCTCGACGAAGCGTTCGTCGCAGACGCAAGAATCGATCATAATTGCCAGTAAAACTAAAACAGCTCATAAAATCTTTTAATTTTTTTTAATATTGTTTTTTCCTTCACAATTAGATCAATTATATTAAAAACCATTTGGGGTGTCTGAGGTTTTGCGCATTTAAAATAACACGTTGTATACAGGTTTAATATACCGCCATAATAGCGTCTGCTGTGATATTGATATTTTTGTAGGATCCAGAAAAAATTAAATTAAAGGCTCAAGTCTAAAGAGCCATGCTTAAGTATTCCTAAATTGATAGGCCGCAGAGCCCGCAGAGGTCGCATCGCGCTCTTAGGCCTCGGCCTCGAATTTCGCGGCAGCGAGGCGGGGGTGGGAGCAGCAGCGGCAGCTGCGAGATGTTTTGTCTGAATTTGAATCCCATAGACCCGTTTTCGAACACAGCGGGGCGGGAGCGGCAGCGCACGCAGGCGCATTGCGCCTCCGTACATGCGCCTGCGTCATATCGCTTGACAGCATCGTACTGCTCTTGACGACTCGTCAAACGGTGACCGCAGTGCGCCTGCGTGTGCCGCACCCGCTGCCGCAAAATTCGAAGCCGAGGCCTTAGTGCTTGTTCACGTTGAACGCGCGGGCGGGGTGGGTAGCGGGCGCGGGCGCGGTGCTCGCTACTTATTCCGCGCGCGCGTTTTGACGTGAACACTTCGATACTACGCCATAATTATGTTATATATTTCGCGCCCGCGCCCGCCACCGCGCCCGCGCGTTCAACCAGTCATAAATGCCGCAATTAAGCCAGTCATTCTTGTCTCTCAATCACGTAGTAAAAAAATTATTTATTTATTTTTGATGTAACGATATGCTCTATATAGTGTGTATGAAAAGATACCTAAGCGTATTACGTAACACAGAAACGGAACATACAAAAGGTATTTGGAACTCACTGCTCCGTCATTTCACTGAAGATTTCAGCCTGGAGAGAATTCCCCTCTTTTATTGAAACATATTATCGCTCTGAATTGGTGATTTGGTCGTGTTATGAAACATTAAGAATCGGCGGTCTTCAGTAGAATTTGTTTTTTGAACTCACTGAATCATACCTACCGCGTTTAACGTGTGGGCATGATTACCTTAGGTCATTTATATTTCCTATGGTTCTTTTATTCTTTTGAATGTGGTTAGTAACAGGCATAGACTTTGTTATTATTTGCATATGTTTTGTATAGCAGCTTATTATTTAGTTTTTCTGTCAACTGTCATTGTATAATTAATTTGATATTTAATTTCCAAATTCTTCTTTTCAAATAAATAATTTCTATTGTTGTTGTTGCCAAACTTATAAATTATTACTATTACTATAAAAATATCATAAAAAAAAAATTTAACCGACTTCAAAAAAAAAAACAAAAAAAAAACTACCTAAAAACACTGAAAAGCAAAAAATAATTTTAATAAGACATTCATCAAATGCGCTTATTGTCTAAGCCTATTAATAACATTAAATTGTATTTACGTGCTAGGTAGGTACCTACTAATCTGTTTGAAGTCGGTGCCAAGCCAAATAGTAGGTACCCAGACTACGTACCTACGTCCGCGGATTATTTGTAACCCTGTATAATACATAAATTATTAGGTATGTATCATTTTTCATTACTTTTGGCTTGGCACCGACTTCAAACAGATTAGTAGGTACCTACCTAGCACGTAAATACAATTTAATGTTATTAATAGGCTTAGACAATAAGCGCATTTGATGAATGTCTTATTAAAATTATTTTTTGCTTTTCAGTGTTTTTAGGTAGTTTTTTTTTTGTTTTTTTTTTTGAAGTCGGTTTAATTTTTTTTAAAAAAAGTTTGTTTATTTTTCTATTTTTAGTGTGAATAATACGTAGGAGTGAGTAAAACTCTCTCATAATATTGATAACGAAAATACGAGTAAAATAGTAGAATTGTATTATTTGACAATATTAGGTATTCATTAAGTGTTCAGCACCATTCAGTAGACCAACTAAAGATGCAGCCCGCAAGAGGGACATAAGAATTAAGAAGTCGTACCCTTTAGCTTCCATCATCATAGTTGTACCTTCCATCATCATCTTAGCTCCAAAAGTACATGAAATACAACTAACGGTCCACATATTCCTACAACACTGAAATAATTATCCCCTAACTCCTAACCGTTAAGGAGTTGTACCTTCCATCATCAGCTTAGTTGCAAAAGTACATGAAATACAACTAACGGTCCACATATTTCTACAGCACTGAAATAATTATCCCCTAACTCCTAACCGTTAAGGAGTTGTACCTTCCATCATCAGCTTAGCTGCAAAAGTACATGAAATACAAATAACGGTCCACATATTCTTACAATACTGAAAGAATTATCCCCTAACTCCTAACCGTTAAGGAGTTGTACCTTCCATCATCAGCTCATCAACATAAAGTGATGTCTATAGGACGCAAAAACTTAAATGGCTTCAGAAAAAACAAGTAACGCGTAGTGTGCGCCTATAAAATTTGAGGTTTGCCCTTGATTTTCCCGGGATCCCATCATCAGATCCTGACATAGTGACAATGGGACCACCTCGGAACTATGCACTTTCAAATAAAAAAAGAATTATTTAAATCGGTCCACAATTGACGGAGAAATCGACGGACATACATAAAAAAAAAAAAAAAAAAAAAAAATACATACAGTCGAACATAGAACCTCCTCCTTTTTTGAAGTCGGTTAAAAATAGAGTATTGTGTAAATTGATATTTTATATCAACGTTCTCTTGAAAACGGCAACAGGAAAATCAATACAGAAAGTTAATACGCCCACCTAATAGACAAACAGAGTGAAACATTTGCATGTTTAATGTTTCACGGAGGGAGGCCGCTAATATGACTAGTTTGTTTTGTGACTTTGCGTGCTTAACTGGCTGATGAAGGTGAAAACTTGTGAAAGGTGTGAGCAGGATCGTCGTACCAAATAATTCTAATTGTCTTTCTGACCTATATTATGTTGACAAGCCATTTGGTGTAATGTTCGAGAAGTCGGCTATTACACCAGAGATCGCGGGTTCGATCCCCGCACGGTATTAACATTTGTGTGTAATGTGTCTGAACATGTCTGTTTGTATCGGTCTGGGTGTTTCTATGTATAAATGTATGTATTTACAAAAAAAGTATCTATAAGTAATGTTTATCAGTTGTCCGGCACACATAACACAAGCTAATGCTTTGTTTGGGGCTAGATGGTGCAGTGTAAATGATGTCCAGAGATATTATATACATATTTGTTTATTAACAGTGAAATAGTCATTTCATAGTGAATTTCTTTGATACAAATGCGATGAGAGATTTTTTTATATCTTATCCTATGATTATAAAAAAAACTTTACTTGGAGCTAATTGCAGTCTTTTAATGACAGCGTGGACAGCGGAGGTGTCCATAAAGGATTTCTCCGCACTTTTATCTGGTTCAGTAATGAGGAGAGCATATTATCTAATTAGTTATAACTAGATTTGCTAAATCTTGGATCATTGTCCAAGTATATCCTGATTAGATCGGGAAAAATCACCCGGCAAACTGTGACGATCTAGAGACTTGTTTGCGGTTACCACTCAATATTATCACAAAACTTTCTCTATTCTCAGGGGTCGATGTTGTAAATTATTTTTTCCCGAACATAACATCTCCCCTCCGAATTAGTAACAGAAAAGTTATCGGGCGGGAAATAAATTATGCTCCGTCTAACAAGAAGTTGCGCAGCTGTGATAGCACCTTTTACTTACTCTCTGACATAAATCTTGCGTCTTTGATTTCGCGCTTCAACTTTCTGATGGATAGGCTTGTTACTTTATGACTATAATTGTTTTTGACTGGCGATATTTAAATAATGAGGTATGACAACATACTATGATCAGAGAAGATTACCTATTTGCTTGTTGAAAAAATTTGGGAGATGGATAAGACGTATGAAGCAATAGCTTTAACATGGGAACATAATTCATTCTGACTTCCGAAAAAAGTTTGGTCACGAATGGCTGACCCATCTACGAGTA
The DNA here is from genome assembly GCA_949319885.1 of Mecyna flavalis. Classification (NCBI taxonomy): domain Eukaryota; kingdom Metazoa; phylum Arthropoda; class Insecta; order Lepidoptera; family Crambidae; genus Mecyna; species Mecyna flavalis. The sequence goes on along the minus strand of OX439427.1, from coordinate 8,804,318 downwards.
TACTAATATAATATACTACGAGGAATGTTATAAAGAGGAAAGATTTGATTGTTTGTTTGTTTGTATTGAATAGGCTTCGAAACTACTAAACCGATTTGAATAATTCTTTCACCGTTGGAAAGCTTCACTATCCCCGGGTGACATAGGGGACTTTTGATCCCGGAAATGTGGGGGAAGAGGGTATATTTGAAAAAAGAAATTACGCGCGGAGGAAAACCGTGGGCGGGATGGCTACTAGTTCCATAAAGCCAGCAGTGCACCAAAGATAACATCAAAATGTCTATCGTCAAACGAACTTTAACCTTGTGTTAATGCAGTTTCATCCAATACTGCTTCTGAATACTAAATAAACCATGTTTAGGTACTGTTATATGCAAAACTAGCTTCAATCTAATTTCATCAATTAAGCCAGGTGTCTGTAAAGGAGTTGTTTATCGCACCTGTCCGTCTGCACCTGCACTCGACGTAATAAGCTGCATCGCAGAATACATAATAGCACCTAAACCTGCAGTTCATTGCATGATAAATGTGACAAGACCAGAAATGTTGCGACGTGAAATGGTCAGACTTGAAGATTAAGATGATGTGAGTCAATGATGGCTGAGCAGTGGTAGCCACGGCCCGGAACGAGGTTTTTAGAGACGGTTTGAAGCGCCGCGCTGCCGTTTCCCATTTGTGTGAGGTCAATGTTGCGAATTTCAGCGTGCAACTCTTTTATTTTACGTGTATGCCACTTGGCTGTGTAGCCATGTTCCATTTAGTCGATTCCACTATAAATAAAGCATTACTAAAATCTGACCTACCCCTGGTAATCTGACCTGTATATTTTAACCCAGATATTACTGAAACTATTTTTCATGTCGGATTTTCATAATTTTTACATATGTTGTATAATTGTAAAGAAGAATCATAGGAAAAATATTAAAAAAAATATTGATGGTCTGGAAAAGCCGGAAAATGAGTGGCGTTATAACACCCGGTAGTAAGATCGGCTACCAAAAAGGTTTGTTTGTAGATATTTTAAAATCAAGTAAAACATGGACATATCGAGACTAATTGATTTAATTATCTAAAAACTCTATTAGATTTATTCAAATATAATATTGCTTGTCCTTTTTATAACTAGTTTTTCCTATAAATATAGAACATTTAACAGTTTAGGGTGAAAATAAAGGACATTTTCGGCACATGAGCTTGTTTTTTTTTTGCAAATAGTACAATAACTTTGGGTATCTATATATTGGATCAGGTAGTCAATGCGATAATATATTGAAGTTTGACCATAGTTTCTGGATAAACAACCAGGTCCTCGTTTTACTTGGAGTAACAGTAGGATTCAGCAAAGAACTGCTTACAAAAATGATTTGATGTAAAAGTTGTTGGGGTGAAGAAGGTATAAGTTGATGGAGTGAAAGTAACAGTTTTTTGAAGATTCACATTATTTGGCAATTATCAGCAGTATGTACATATTGTTTTAGCTAAATACTGACAATAATAAATCATTTTCAGAATCCTCATGATATAATCAATCAATCAATCAATCAACCCACCCATATTATACCCATATTCTGCAAATAAAATTGATTGATTGATTGATTGATTGATTGATTGAAATACTGAAAATAATAAATCATTTTCAGAATCCTCATGATATAAAAATGCATTATAAACAACCTCTGTTAGAGCTCTTAGCTGGGAACATAAAAGCAATAAAACATTCTAATACATTGTAATAAGTTGGTCACCAGCACATAATCATCATCGTCATCATCATCGGCCTGTTTCAGTCCACAGCTGGACATTGTACGATTTTTGACAACTCGCATTCAGCTTCTGCCAGCCATCCTGCGCAAATCGTCACTCCACCAGGCCTTAGGGCGACCAGCACATCAAGTCACGTTATTTATTGTTTTATATTGAGGACCATGACAATCGTGCGTCAATAGGTAGATTGATGTAAAGAATAAATAACGTAAAAATAATTCTAATTATGAGATAAGTGACAAATTCTTCAAAATTAAAATATTCTTCCATTACTTTATTTGGATTTTCCGGTGGAAAATTTTAGTAAGCAGAGCTTCATATAAATCTATATTGTGTAATTCATCAACTATTTAAATGAAATTCAAAGCAAATTTTGTCAATAGTGTAAACATAATAGAAATAATATGCAGACGTCCATTTTACTACCGGGTGTTATAACGCCACTCATTTTCGGATACGATAATCTTCATGAAAAACCAAGAAATTATAACTTATTTTTATCTTAAATTATATAACAGTACCAATACTTTATAGAATCCGACGTTTTAGTGTTCATTAATAGGTTTATGTACTTTAAAAAAATTGCTTTTTGAAGACAAGTCGCAAACCAATCTCAATGTTACATTTAAAACACGTATGAATTTCAGGAAACCGCACACACGGTTACAAATAGTAGGTGCACACTAAGGCAAGACCTTCCAGATTACGATAATGTTAGGTGATCTTTATTTTTTTAACATTAAACACATATCAGTCTCGTCCGAAGTGCGAATAGAAGCAGACACGTACATCTATTTTTTGCAAATTGTTCAATTTGAAGTACTCTAAAGTGATCTCTCTGTAGATAAAAATAGTGATAAATTTTGCTTGTCGCGTATAACCGATTATTTCGCGCGGCAGTGGTGACACGGCTCGAGCGGCAAAACTAAGAACTAGCATTTACTCATCCTCAGCATAGTAAACGCAAAATTTAAAGACAATGCATTCGCCGGTATCTAGTAAATCATCCCAACCGAATATTTATTTGGAATCAACTGACAATGAACTAATCAAGAACATTAATATAAGGAAACGAAAAAATCCCGACCAAGTTGATATTGAAGATCTTAAAGAAAGTCTCATGCAAAGCTTTAAAAATTTGCTTAATGTCGAAATTAGTGAAATGAAAAAACAGAACGACCAAATACTGAAAGCTAATTCAGAGATGTTAGAGCTGCTACACGCCAGTGCTGCGAATTTCAGCCAGCTGAATGATAAATTTCTTACGCTTGAAACTAAACATACAGCTGCCATTCAGCGTATTGAGGAACTTGAAACGCAGTTGGATGATTTGCAGAAGCATCGTATCAAGAACACAGTTGAGATAAGAAATGTTCCTAGACAAGAAAAAGAAAATTTGGAGACGGTGATATCTACGCTATATAGTAACTTAAAACTTACGCCGGTAAGCGATAGCAATAAGCCACAAGTCTACAGGAAGGGGAAAAATAATTCACCTATTGTGGTTGAATTTAAAACCTTGACTGACAAAGAAGTCCTCGTTAAGGCTGCAAGATCATTCAATAAGGAATTTAAAGACTCCAAACTGAACACTTCTCATCTTGGCTATAATGGGGACAAACTACCAGTATATGTATCAGAGGCTTTAACACCCTTGAGTAGAAAAATTCTTGGTATGGCACGCAGTCTTGTTAAAGAGGGGCTATTCAAATACTGCTGGACATCGAGAGGAAACATCCTGATTCGCAAGAACGAAGGAGAATCTGCTTTGGTTCTGAAATCGTGTGCGCAAGTGGAGGCCCTGCGCTTGGCATGACTAACGCAGCGCATCTGTTGTACATCTCTTTTTATTTTGTCAAGTTTAACTTTTATTTTAATATCTTTCATGTTTCATAGTTGTAGCCAATTGAGTGACTCTATTATTGCCATATTATGTATTTCATTGTGCTTATGCGTATATATTGACGACATATATCTAGTATCTATATTTTATCGGTATGTATATTATATGACATATTTATCTGTTTCAAAGTCCGTTAGTACCAATCAGAATATTCTTGAGTGCATTGCTTTTTCGGGGCGCTGGGTAATACTCAAAAAGCCTTTATCCTTGACCAACGATGACACACTGTTGTTTTCAATCTGTTCGAGTAAATTTCTAATATTATGGATAATAATATAGAGGAAATAGTCGCTGAGGTTGATAATAATATCAACGTTGGCGAGTCATATTTGGTCGGAGATCCGGAAGAGCTCCTTCAATACAACCCTTACACTGAACGGTCTCTCAAAATTATTGTACAAAATATTCGCAGCATTCATAAAAATTTTAATGATTTTGAGTCATTTTTGGCTAGGGGTAAAATAGAATATGATATTATTGTTTTGACTGAGTGCTGGCTCCAAAACTCTGACTTAATACCAAAACTAGATCATTATAATGCTTTTCATACCTATAAACACATAAATCAGAATAGTGGCGTGGTCGTTTATGTCAGAAGTACTCTGAGAGATGTTGTCGTAATCGAACCGAGCATTCTCGATGCTGACTGTTTGGTAGTAAGCATAAGTGATAGTCACGCATTCATTTGTATTTATAGATCACCGTCGTTTAATAATTTAACTAATTTCTATAATTCTTTAGATAAAATTTTGTCAGACCTTAAGCACACACCAAATATCTATCTTACAGGAGATATTAATATTGATATTGGTCCTTTCAACAATGATCCAAAATCGGATGACTATTTAGACCTACTTGCCACTCATTGTCTTCTACCTAGTCACTTACTGTCTACTCGAAATAATAAGTGTATCGACCATTGCTTTGTAAAATCGAACGATAAAGTCTTAACGATAATCTGTGAATCATCTATCACCGACCACAATAGTGTTTACCTTAATATTCCTTTGATTAAGCAACAAAATATCGGCAGGCAAATAAAAACGGTTAAAAAACTTGATTATGCAAAAGCTTTTAAATTATTTGAAAATGTTAACTGGTCTAATGTAATTTCAATAACTGATCCGAACCAAGCAACCGAGACCTTTGTCGATGAAGTGTCAAGGATAGTTAAAAAGAGTACTTATACTGTCACAGTTCCTAATAGACAACTGACTTTTAAGTCATGGATCACACCTGGCTTATTACGCTGTATGCGATTTCGAGATAAACTGCACAGAAAATACTTAAAAACACCTAATGATAAAAATCTTGAAATAACTTACAAACGTTATCGTAATCACTGCAACAAAATATTACACAACTTAAAAAATGAGCACGATAAATCAGAATTGAAAGCCAGTAAAAATGACATAAAGAAAACGTGGAGCGTCATAAAAAGAGTATGTCATCTTAATGGCCTAGACAAAAACAAAGCTTCCGAAGAATTATTGAATGTTAAATCAACTCCACAAGAATCAATCAACTATGTAAATAACTTTTTTGCCAATGTAGGGACTAAGCTTTCGAATAATATTTTACATAAGCTAAAACTTACTGAAGACGACCTAATAAAAGATTTTAAGTATGAAAAAACCCCACTAAATTCGTTCATGTTGTTGGAAACTGATGAACCTGAAATACACAAAATCGTTAAGTCTTTGAAACATACTCATTCTACAGGATGGGATGGTATATCTACAATATTTATTAAAACTTGTATAAAATTCCTCATTCAGCCATTAACTCACATTATTAACTTGTCCTTATCTACAGGAACATTTCCAAATATTTTTAAACAATCGGTCATTGTGCCAATATTCAAATCTGGAGATAAGAATAATGTTACTAATTATCGCCCTATCTCTCTTTTACCAACTTTTGCTAAAATTATAGAGAAGGTGATGAACTATCGTCTCGTTGACTATTTAGAATCCTTTAATATTTTCTCAAAAAATCAATTTGGCTTCAGAAAGAAGAAATCAACATTGGATGCTATTGAAAACCTCGTAACAAATGTAGCGCAGACTCTAGACCGCAAAGAAAAAAGCATTGGTATATTCCTTGACATGTCCAAAGCGTTTGATACAATATCCATTCCACTGCTAATACGCAAACTAGAGTCTATAGGTATTAGAGGCACCCCACTTGATCTTTTTTCAGACTATCTAACCAACAGATCACAAACCGTGAGAATAGGGAATATCCAAAGCTCCAAGCTAAGTGTGAAATTCGGTGTCCCACAAGGATCAGTACTTGGACCCACATTATTTCTTATTTATGTTAATAATCTCTGTGACATTAAATTGCCAGATTCTAAAATTATAACATTTGCAGACGATACTGTTATTCTGTTCCAACAAAAATCTTGGTCACTTGTAAGGAAGTCAGCTGAGAACGGTTTTCGGAAAATAATTAAATGGCTTGACTGGAATTTACTTACCCTAAATTTAATGAAAACCAAATATATTACTTTTAGTATGAGGGATAATTTGCAACCTGCCGCAAACTTTACAATAACAGCCCACTGCTCAGATTGTTCTGAATTTTCCGACTGCAACTGTTCTGCATTAGCAAGAACCAATAGTATAAAATATTTAGGAGTAGATATTGATCAAAACTTAAATTTTAAAAAACATATTAGCAATCTTAAATCTCGAATCAGGAAACTTATTCCTGTTTTCAAAAAAATTCGAAATCTCCGAGATGAAAACACCAACAAAACTGTATACTTGACACTGTGTCAGTCATTAATCACTTATGGTATTTCTGCTTGGGGTGGTGTTAATAAAAGTACTTTGATTAATTTGGAAAGGGCGCAAAGGTGTATTTTAAAAGTCATTAATTTTAAAAATTATAGGTACAGTACATCTAAGCTATATAAAGAGTTCGAAGTTCTGACTATTCGCCAGCTCTTCATCAAAAGCATTGTTATGAGGCAGCATGCATTCAGCGGCGAGCTAATTCATAACTCATCAGTAAGAAGAAAATTTAATGTATTCTATGTTCCTCCATGCAAATCTACTTTTGCTCAAGGTTTCTCTTACTTCTTGGCTCCACTACTTTATAATCGTATAAGCAAAATTAAACCTCTAAAAGAACTGACCAGGTTTGGTTGTAAAAAGGCATTACACGAATTTCTGAGTGGTTTAGACTATGAACGGACAGAGAATATAATTAAAATATGTAAACTTTAATTAATATAAGATTATACTAAATGCATTGTTTATTAATATTGTTACTTTATTCTTCAAATTCATATTTCCATTTATATTATGTAATTTATCTTATATTTGTATTTATTGAAAGTATATAAATAATATTTATATAATGATAATATATTATATTACAACAAATACTAGTCTCGCAATTATCATTACAATTATATAAAAAAAATATATATACAAAAACCAATTAAACAACATCATACTTTTTTGGCATAAATACATACATTGCTTTGTCTGATCACCTTGCGTATACTACGTGTTTACATTTAAACTCGTCAAGCATCATTTCAAGCATAGAAATCTTTTGTATTGCTTAATGTGAAGTGCACTGTTGCATATTGACCCCTAAATGTAATAAGTTATAAAGTATAGTATTCAAGGATGAGATTCTTACCTCGCCGTAACACAGTCCTCGACTAGCACGGGAGGTAAAGAATTTTTGTTCCGTATACCGCCATTTAGTTATTATAAATACGTTCTGTTTTAAGTGATCTTAACGTTTGTTCCCAACGATATATTAGTGGTTGTGTTTTATTAATTTATTAATATTATAATTAAAGTATGTGTGAAGGGATGAAATGTAAGAAAAGTTGGTTTATTCAACAATTTAGGTGGCCTTCTGCTTCCTCAATGTGAGGTATGTAACTGTAATTTATTCTTTAAATCGTGAAATCTCATTGTAATTCTAAGGCATAAGGGTTTATGTAAGTAAATGTTTTTAAATAGTGAAAGTAATGTTTAAATTCACATTTAAATAGTCATAGTATTTGATGTATTTTGAAGCATTAATTACCTAAAATAGTTGTAAACCATTTTGTCGGGTATATTATAAGTTAAAATAAGGTGGTATATAACTGTACTTAACATTATGTGTGAATAAATTCTATTCTATTCTATTCTATTCTATATATTTGGCCTGTGAATCAAACTCTAATTTCGCGGCGTTATAAAGGTCGGTAGTAACAAGTGGGTTAATGGAACAGGACGTGACAAATCCTACCTAGATCGGGATTCGGAAAAAAAATACAATTACAATTAGATTACAGGCACATACTACATCACTTGATAGTAAGCATCAGTAAGCATATTATTGCATATTCTCCTGAGACACGGTACAAGGGACTGATCGATTAAATTCCAAAATAAGATTTCTGGAATACTTGTACGTCATTTTGGCAGCAGGAATCTGTGACTTTCTTCTTAAAAAAGTCTTCCGAGGATAATTTAAGTCTGTACATAATTGATGTTTGAGCCCACTGTGTAGCTGCATTGAGTAATACGTTTTAAAAAATGGGTTTACGCGGTCAAAGGAATAGGCCGTAACGATTGCTAAGCACCAAGTGGACTGCATGCCTTTTTTCTACATTAAGTTACTTTAAAAGGAAAGGCCAACCTGGACAATGTAATATACTTTTACTTTAAAATGAATATCGTGTTTTGTCCAGTTATTATTATAATATAAGTCACTGTTGTAATGCAACGCGAAAGTTAGTTAAGCCTTGGTAAGGAGGCCATTTCTTTGAAACTAAATTCCCTTGCCACGCCAGCTAGTTAAGTGGGAGGTGGCACGTAGAAAATGAAAGTTAAAAAGACTCGAGTTTTTGTCGTTATTAACCTCTCTTGGCCTGAATAATTCGTAGCGAATAATTTTAACAATATTAAAGGTAAATTGTAGTGAAAATATCTAATGGCTTAATATTCTTGAATGTTAAAGCCACGGGATAGAATCTTTTTTTAATTTTCATAATGCTTTTTACCTTTCCATTTTTTATGTACATCTTTATTTGCCATCTAAGTATTCCTATTTATCTTTATGCCACGAGTGTGGCGCTTCAGGCCAACGATCAGCTTGATGGTAAGCGGAAAATGAGAGGCATCACATGCGCTTTGCCGAACCAGTAATTTGAAGGGCAACCAATCCGAAAGGGAATGAAAGATTCACTAATACTCTACTCTACTCTTACATACTATAATTTATAAACAAAAGCAGATAATCCAAACTCTTTGAAGTTAAGTTATTTGATAAGATCACAGAACATATACTAAATAAGATGCAGTTTCTAGCTGACGCATATATGTAGTTTGTTTCGTTACGTTATAAAATCAGGCCACGGACGTCAAAGTGCTGGTAGGCGAAAAAAAGAATGACGTGCAAAAGTGTTTTTTTTTTAATCTATTTGCTGAATAAATTATTTCATTTCATTTCAATTAGATATATGATTTTTGTATACGTTTTATTATTCTGATAATAATTATTAAATCGAAAAATATGTAACAATATAATTATAGTGGCGTTTTTTACAATTATTAAATTAACTTAATAGATTGGTGTTATCTTTAAAAATGAACATGCACAAACATTTCAATTGAATCGATCCAACAGGCAACAAATACCCAAGGCTAAAACAGACACGCAAATCATGATTTAGCAACCATAATACAGAATGGAAAGATAATAATTCTGTCATCAGCCTAAAGGCAACAATCCTATGCAATCAAAAGTTATAACTCTGATACAGCACGTAGTTATAAACTAACTGACAAACGTTCCAACATGAATCTACTATTAAGCCATCTGAAAGTTTCAATGAGCTTTAGAACAGAATGAATGATTAAAATGTAAAAATGGCGGACAAACTTTCCATTTAAAATATCGATAGTTGAACTCTCTGAAAGTTTTTTTTAACCATTGGTTGACCCACTTTGTGGCTTTTGACCGATAGTTTTTAAATTGAATTAGGTTTATCACTGTATTTTTAAATTCTGTGTAAAAACTTAGAAAGCTGTTCACTAAAGATATATCTCTAGTGGATAATGACACGTCTTGTATGTATAGACGAGTTGAAGTTTAACTTGAGTATAGACAATAGACATTACATAAATAATGGATTTTATATAATAATAACTGAGCTGTCAAAAATAAGAATAAATTGCTCAAGTATTCTTACTTTTGACAGTTCATACTTCATCCGAAAACTACGATAGTTTAAGTCACGACATAAACTCAAGTAATTACCTACTTCTTCTTTCGTTATTTCCGAAGAATATTATTAGTATAGCTCGAAGAATGGAGCCACCGTAAGTTTTTATTCCTGGCTAACGGCTTTATTGAACTAATGGACATTGAAAAGTATGACTGCAGATGTGATTGGTTATAAAACTCTGAGATATAAACATAATTATCCACAATTTATTATAAAATTGACTAATGTATGAATATTTACATTCATGTTGGATACCTTAAAAGAGATCCATTAAGAGTTTAGTCAATGTAAGAAAACATTTACATATTTTTTAGTCACTCAGAAGGATACACGTATATCTTAATTAATTCGATTAATTTGTTGAGCCAGCTTCGTATCTCAGAAACATAGAGGTCCACAAATTTGTCGCTACTCGGAATTCTGTTTTACTTTGACAATAAATAAATTATATTCCACCCTAACAAACTTCGCATAAATTAGGATAATAAGACCTGCGCGAACCACGCTGCGAAGACGAAGTGCGTATTCAAAACCAATTGAGAAAGGGATCTGAGAACATTCTGTGTCAAAGGATGTTAGAGATGTGGCGATTCACACTGACTCGAGTTCTGATTCGAATAACTTACAGGTACTCACGTACTCGCGTACATAAAATACTGTATTCGGATCCAAAATACTCGAGTTCTTGCGCGGTATTCGAATCCTACTTGTTTTGTTTACTTTAAACCTTGTAGCTTCACTCATTGTAAACATCGAACTTATTATAGATTTCTTCATACTTACATGATTTGTGATGAAATAATAGGAAAATCAAACTACAAGTTCGATTCAAAAAGTAATAGAGTCAACCTAAGTATTAGCATACCTGTCCAGTCCAAGTCTTCCGAATCGAGTACTAATTCGAATACTTTTTTTATGAATACATAATTAGAATACCAAATATGGACGACTCGGCACATCATAAGAATGTGATTTAATTTCGTACTTCGCATGTCATTGTGTAAGGAAACAGTTCTGTGTTTTTGTAAATTGAGTTTCGCAATTACGCTGTAAGCATTAAGTTAATTGGTGCAAAGTATTTTGCTTAACCAAAGTAAAGTGTCAACCTATTAACGTCCCATCTTTATAATTTTCAGGGTAAATTCCTTTGAAATCAAGCCGTCGTAACAGTCATAGTTTAGTAACCATGCGTGCCAAATTCTGATTGGTGATCACAGCCGTGATGAGAGCTGTGTTTGAAAAATGTTACTCATAATATTTTAAAATTAACAAAATACTCGTAACTTTGTAAACCAACTATACCAACGAGGTATTTCGGAGTGCGACCATTCACCATACAATATAATGTATAGTTCTTTGATAGAAAAAAAATTAAGCAATTGTTCCTCCCTTTCACAGAATATCGAAGTAAAAGCTATTTAGTAATCTGTGGTAAAAGTAGTAGCAGGAGTGGAAGTAAGTAGGCGTCTGTTAATTGTAACGGCCCTTTCCCTCCTTCTTCACAGTCCCCTATAATATCCCGTCACCTTCCCCCGTCCAATCCGTCCATATTCTTTTCTTAAGGGCGAGCAACGCATCTCAGACCCAAGACGCAGGTGTCCACGGGCGATAATGATCACTTACTATTAGATGTCACACTGGCTGGTTTGCCTCCGCTTTTATAAAAAAAATATATAGATACGAGTATGTAAGACACACTTTGGGTCCCTGAGTCATCGGAGTAATTAAGAAAGTTGGCGTATTTGATTTTAGTACGGTTTTTTTTGATTGAATACGACTAGAAAAGGGAAACACAATTCGAAATTAATATTATTAGTCAAATATCAGGGAATATGAAAGACTCCGCTTTACCTGCAGGGTCAACTAAAAAACACAAAAGATTGAAAACAACCTCGTCAACTGAAACAGGAAGGAAAGGGTCAACCCTTGAACGCAGGAAAGTAATCTTGCCTTAAGAAATTATTTCTCACTAAGCATCGGGAGCTGAAAAGAAACGCGAGGGTTCAACGAAACGAAAACAAAACGGCTTAGCATTCCCACTTAGACTTAATGCTCCAACGAAAGCCTGTACTGTAATAGTTAATCCTTTACACTCTTCTTAAGACTGGGCAGGATTTAGATTTAATTAAAGTATTTCTTGTTGGTATTTAAGATTCGGGTGTGTATAAATACAGAAATTGCGGAATTGCTTATATTAATTACTTTGATGGCGGATATTTATTTTTCGCAAGGAATGGAATCGAGGGTTGATTGATTGTTTGTATGTGATTTGGAGAAGTCTTAGGTAATCAAACATTAGATAGACGTTAGAGAAGAAAATCGTTCAAGTATAATGTGATTGGTGTGGTTTGCCTTGGAACAAAACATCAATCAACCATGTACGAATTTAATATCAAAGCAACAAAGTTGTATCGAACTAGAACTCACTAAAAGCAAATGTATCACTTAATGAAAATACAAAAATATGACTATATATTATATTCGCTTGTGGCAACACTCGGGTTGACAGCTGATCTGCTGTGCTCCCGTATTTAAATTAAATAATAATTAGATTTTTCGCATATTTACGGCTAAATAACGCTCACTAAACATAACTAAGTGTATAACTAATTATAATACATGTTAATTAGTGCGTAAGTTGAGTGTCAGTGCTACTAACCCAGTGTAATAAAAGGTGACGAAATTTCCTAACGGTTATTTCGACACTTTGAAAATTGTTAATCATTATCTTCTCTTCAGGTAAACATTGTATATTATTACTAAAATAAAATATTATAGATCAATATAATTCGTTAAATCTCAGATAGTCGTACGCGCAAAGGTTAATTTTATTACGAAATACCTACATAAGTTGTTCGATCGACGCTTTGGGAATCTTTGTTTACATTCCGCTTTGCGATTCGTTTTAACGTAAATAAATACCAAAATGCAGACCCGCAGTGCCTTAGCTCGCCAACTTGACCTAGCTTTAAAAGAATTAAAGGTGTCTAAGGAGTTGATCGACCAATTTCACCAGGAAAGAGACGATAATGAGAAAGAAATGTTAGAGGTTTTGAACAGAAATACTGTTTTAAAAAAAGAGATGGCTGAGTTGCACACACAGTACATTCTAGCTATTGACGACCGGGATAGGTTACAAGGCATAGTTGACGAATTTGGCGAGTGCAGCGAGGACTACGTGCGTGGCCTCAGGCGCATCACCATGCTGGAGCATGAGCTACAGGAGGCCCACCACCACATATCGCACATGGAGTCCGAGAAGACAGACGCCCTGGTCGACCAAAGCCAGAGCCTATTCAGCGAATTAGTTAACAGTGCACCCAGCCTGGTTTCTGCTGCTACTGACATACCTACAATTGATTTAACAAATGAATCAAAACTAAATTCCTTGCCCTCAGTAGGAATAGTCAAATGCAGCAAAAACAAGTATAAAAAATATGTAAAAATCAATAAGTTTATAAAAAGAACACAAAAATTAATAAAGAAACAAAAATGTATGTTTAAAAGTGTAAAATATATTAATGAGAGGAGGCGTTTAGGTGATGAATTAGATGTTTATTCTATAATGTTAGAGAATAATAAAGTGTCACATGAAAAAAGTGTAAAATTGTTCCAACAAGAAATATACAGCCTTCAGGAAAAATTAGAAACGATTACAAGTAGATATAATTATAATAAAAAAGAGTATGAGGAACATGTTTTGGCCTTGAAGAAGCTCATGGACAATTCAGATTCAAACCATCATAATATTAGTAAAAACAATTGTCCACTGAGTACTCGGTCAGAAAATGAGTCATCATCCTCTCACTATCCATTTAACTTGGATAGTAATAAATCCGATTATGTTATGTTTAGTGATGACGTTGGTAAACATATGGGCCAATTTTTAAGTACCCAATTAATTGAGCCTGTTATCAATTACTGTTCACCAGAATCTTCATATGATCATATTATTGATAAAATTATTAATTATAAATTTAATCCTAATACAACCTTAATAATATTAATTGGTAACAGGGGTAATCTGAACAAAGGAAAATTAATAAATCATTTTAATAACTTATGTTCTCTAAATGTAAAGAAAATTATCTTGTTCACATTACCTTATTTATCAGGTGTGCCACAAGTAGAAAACGACGTAAGATATAAATTAAATATGTGCCTTGACACAATGACATTTTCTAATGAAAAATTTCATTTAATTGACATAAATAAAATAATTAAAAACTATAGTATACATGCGACAAAGGATAAATACTATCCTACTAATTATTGTAAACGACAGATAGCTGTGTCGCTATCTTATTTTATTATTAATTCAGCCAAGAACTTGGCTAACAAGCCTGCTTCTATTGAGCAGAGCAGTAGATCTGACATCAATCAGACTTTGGATTTTAATCCAAGTAATTTAAATTAATTCATAAGACAAAAGAGGACATCTCTTGCAAACCTATTACAGTGACGAAGGATAAGTCTTGTAATTTTTTTAATTTAGTTCATCAAAATATACAAGGCTTCTCTGGTAAGGAACTTGAAATAGGTTTATTCTTAGACTGTATGAATATACATGTCTTATGTTTAACCGAACACTGGTTAAGACAAGAAAATTGTTTAATAAGTATAGATAATTTTAGGCTAATTAGTTCGTTCATGAGAAAATCTGCTATTCGTGGTGGGTCACTTTTATTGGTACATAACAAGTTAAAATGTAAAGAACGTAAAGATATAGTAGCACTTTCAATTGAGCGAACTATAGAAGTAGCATGTGCAGAGCTAGAACAATATATTATAGTTTGTGTGTATAGACCCCCGGCTTCAGATTATAGTTTATTTGAAACCACAATGGAGGAGATACTCAAGAAAACCTGTATGTCAAATAAAAAAGTTGTTGTATGTGGAGATTTTAATGTAAATATTCTGGAAGGTTCACAATTGGCCGTAAGATTTGTTAACCTGTTTAAATCATTCAATTTAGTAAATCTCTTTACTGAACCTACCAGGATCACACCCACTTCTGCCACCTGCTTAGATAATATATTTTGTAATAATAAGGTAATTGATAAGAAAATTATTAACTGTATCCAATCAGACCATAGTGGCCAGCACGTTAAATTTGAACACTGTGCTGCCTCTAAATCTGTAGAAATCATTTGTAGGCCTGTCACTGAAAGACGTAAAGATAAATTTAAAAGCAACATTGATAGAAAAATATCTGATATTTCTCTTCATGGCGGTGATGTAGATACTCTTTATGGAAATTTATTTGGCTTGCTAACTTCTGAGTTTGACTCAACATTTACTAAAAAGACAATAAAAACGAATAATCCTAAAGCTTCATTCAATGACTGGGCAACTACAGGTATTTATAAGAGTAGACATAGATTATATGAACTGTATGGTTTAAAAGCATGTTCTAAAGATCCAAAGGTCATAGAATATGTTAAAAACTATTCCAAGATTTTTAAGAAAGTATGTTATAAAGCAAAATCGATTTACTTGCGTAACAAAATAAATAAGTCAAGTAACAAAGTCAAAGCTACTTGGAATATAATTAATAAAGAGACATGTAAATTAAAGCCATACGAAAGCGACTATTCCTTAAAAGTTAACAATGAAATCCTTAAATCTGATATAGAAGTCGCTAATGCCTTTGAAACTTTTTTCTCAAATATACCTATTATAACAACTAGTCAATTAAATTCTAGCTCACACCAAGCTCAAATTTTATTAGCTTCGAGTGTAGCTGAATGTCAGATTCCGTTTAAATTTAATTATATAAACCCAAACACAATTATGAAAACGTTCAAAGAATTGAACATGAAAAAAACCGAAGATTTATGGGGCATCTCTACTGATATAATGAAAACAGTAATTGATGTTATTTCACCCCATTTAGCATACATTTTTAACAAATGCATTGATGAAAGTCAATTTCCCAATTTGATGAAGTACAGTAAAATAATACCTTTATTTAAATCGGGCAATAAAAGTGACCCATCCAACTTCAGGCCAATTTCTATCTTACCATCTTTAAGTAAAATTTTTGAAAAAATTATGTTTAATCAATTACTTGAACATTTCAACATCAATAATTTACTTCATAAAAAGCAATATGGTTTTACTAAGAACAAAAGTACAACCGATGCGGGAATTGAACTTATTAAACATATCCTTGATGCTTGGGAAGGTAAACAGAACGCAATAGGTATTTTTTGTGATTTATCAAAGGCATTTGATTGTGTTGACCATACAATATTACTTAATAAATTAAAACATTACGGTGTCTCCAACGCTGCCATGAAACTAATTGAATCGTATCTCACTGACAGGATACAAAGAGTCAATATCAACAATATTAATTCGTGTGGTGCTAAACTGAGAATGGGCGTGCCACAAGGCTCTATACTGGGCCCTTTGCTATTTTTGATTTATATAAACGATCTACCATACTACACCGGGGACCTCTGTGAGATAGTTCTGTTTGCTGATGATACTTCTTTGATATTTAAAACAGATAGAAATGAAAAAACATTTGACAAGGTGAACAGGGCTCTGTCGCGAGTGTCACAATGGTTTAACACAAACAACTTATTACTAAATGCAAAGAAAACGAAATGTGTTAAATTTATGATGCCTAATGTAAAACAGATGGATACATTCATTACTATGAATGATGAGCAATTAGAAATAGTTAATGATACTTTGTTTTTAGGAATTAATATTGATTCCAAACTTCAATGGGGTCCTCATATTACTGCATTAGCAGCAAGACTTAGCTCAGCTGCTTATGCAGTAAGAAGAATAAGATATATCACTGATGTTGAAACGGCAAGATTGGTTTATTTTAGTTATTTTCATAGTGTCATGTCATATGGTCTACTGTTGTGGGGCTCTGCTGCTGACATCGAGTCTATATTTATATTACAGAAAAGAGCTATTCGTGCAATCTACAACCTTAGACCTCGTGACTCGCTCAGAGATCTATTTACACAAATTAACATTTTAACCGTTCCTTCACAATACATTTTTGATTGTTTAATGTATGTTCGGAAGAATTACAATAATTTTCTAAAAAAATCCGACTGTCACAAATTTAACACAAGGAATAAGCACAGACTTGCCGTTCCTAATGTCAGGCTCCATAAAACAGGAAAGTCATTTGTTGGACTGAGCATTAAACTATTTAACAAGGTACCACAACGTCTTGTAGAATTACCTTTAAATAAATTTAAAGTCGTAATTAAAGATTACCTTATGAAGAAAGGTTACTATAAAGTAGAAGATTACTTAAATGACAAGACTCTGTGGACATGAAACACATTTGCTTCTCTGCACATCTACTCTTATGCTTATTTATTGTACTAATATTACATATATTATTATTAAGTTGACATTATATTGTTATTAATTTGACATTATATTATTATTAAGTTATTATTGTACAACACAAAATGATTTAAAAAAGGCTATCATATGTAACTGTTGAGTTTCTTGCGGCACTTCTTCTCAACAGTCGGCCATTCATTCACGTCGAAGTGCTGGTAGGAAAAAAAAGTTTATGACGTGCAAAAGAATTTCTTGGTAAATCAAATTGCAAAATAAATACTTTGACTTTGACTTTGACTTTGACTTTATGGATCTCCAATAAAATCGTCCCTGTAAAATTCCATTCAGTATCAAAGTCGCCCTCAGTCCCGGAAGGCTATGCAGATACTTGCATATTAAGACGAGGATATAGCACTGATGCGTTTCAAGCCGGTGATATTCCAAGCGTCCACAATGCATTATCCTACTGGATGGTCGCTTTCCCGACGGAACGTTTACGACCGGTCAGCCGGGGCTTACGAGTGAGGTAAGATAATTGCTATTCTCCTTTGTACAGAATGTTCGATTAATATGTAAAGGTGGTGACAACCAACTAACTGCAAACCCCTTTTTACTAGTCTTGTAGGATCAATTTAGTATCTTTGTTACTGCAGATATTATTGAGAAAATAAAATTTTGATTACGTTTGTCAAGTGACAACCCTATGCAATAGAAGTTTATTTCGCAACTATCAGCTTATTCACCGGTATGCGCTAGCCTTAAATATGGATTAGTCAAATGTTCTGAAATATAATTACGTATCATGGGTACCTTAGGTAAAAGGTAAATCAAATACAACACAAACTGTTTAAGGACAAGTGCAAATCAGAGTTACTAACTATGTACTCGCTGTCGAGGCGGTCAAATTACTGAAGCGCGTGTAAAATGTAAGGCGTCAGCGTTGCATTCGCCGATGCACTTTGGACTTGATGAATTCATTGTAATTGGGTTAATCTTGCACAACAATTTGATAAGCTTTTTCGGGACTAAATAGAATAGATTACCTATTAGCTATTACCTATTCAAACAGAGACAGAAAATAAATTTATAATCTAATCAAATTATTGTATTTTTTTTAATAAACCCAATTTTTAGTATTAAGGTATATAAAAGTTATCGGTAAATCAGATTTTATAAAACTTCTTGATTTTAATAATTACACTTAGATATAACGACTTAGCTAGGGAAAAAGAGTTACTGAAATCTTTACCATCCATACCTGTCATCCACCTAATGAATTTGATTAATCACTGTCCAAATGCATAATCCTAAATTAACAATGTACGTACCTGTACTGGAACAGTTCAGCTTGTAGATTTATTAAAATCTGTAATCAGTTTTAAGAATAGGTATTATGTTTAAAAATCTCGTCAAATACCTCAAAAAAAAAATCTTTCTTCATCATCGACGTCTTTCAAATCCTATCACTTGATATTATCTCAATATTCATGATGGTAAAATTATTTATTAACCTAACTAATTATTTTTAAGTTTTGGAATTTATTTTGGAATTTTTACGCAATAGGTACTGAATTGCTAACAGTGGGCTCGTAATATAAGAAGAAAAAAAATGAGTAATAGGTACTTAGATTATAAAAAGAGATTAAAATACTACTAAAAATATCGGGCCACTTCACTACTTAGCACAACACCAAAATATCACTTTCTGAGGTTGCCGTTCGCGACACGTCAACCTCCCAGCGGCAGCCCCCTCCATGGTCAGGAACTACGCCGGCTCCATCCACTTCTTCTTCATTCTCTTCTACTTCTACTTCATCTTTTTGGCACCGACAATCCACCTGCGAGGTCTCCTTCTCCGCAACAACCTTCTTTACAACAGCGCTCTCCATAACCGCTTGCTAGGAATCCTTCATCAGGAAGTCCAGGAAAATTACTCTTTGATGGGGTGGGAGCTCCAGCTCAAACCACCACTCTTCACGCACGTTTGTTCTTAAATTTTATTTTAGTCCATTTCTTATTTTATTTATTTTAATTGCACTCAGTGTTCATTGAAGTTTCTCAATTGAAACTTATTTAAAATTCCGAATTATTTCCGAATCGACTCTTGACTTACGTTGCACAGCACTGCCGCGAGGCAGCACTGGCAGGGTCGCCATGTAAAGGTGGTGACCAGGTATATCAATAAAAGAGTGTTTGCCGATCAAAGTGTAGTTTAATACTGACTCTAATAGCGTTAACATTAGTTATATATGAGAGTAAGTTAGGGAGGTGTGCGTGCATACACTACAAATACGAGCTGCAGGAAATTAATCCTTCCGACTTGGGACTTTTTGCTTGACATCAGGTAAAGTATTGCCTGTATTGTTAAGCAAAATATGAAAAGGGTGCAGTGGTGTAGTGACCCTATTTAAAGACATTGATTGTGTGACTGAAATTATCGGTTCACCATGAATCATACATTAATTTATAGGTCATCTACTTATATTTTGTAAAATGAACCAAGATTTGGTGAGTCTAATTATTCCAATGACTGCTGTTATCACCTACAATATTTGTTAGGGGAAATATTTCATTGTAATTCAGTTAGTAAAATCGACTAGTGCAGGTTTATATATCGTTACGTATTAGTTAAATGTAAAGACCGGTAGGTATTTTGGTGAGAGAGGCGGCCCTAGCAGATTTGATGGGTTTAATTACAGAACTTTTATTTACATTTCTTTTTCCAGTCTAATGAAATTTATATTGAACTCAAGATACATACGTCTAGTAGCTAAACAAAGACGATCATTGAAAATACATTTTATATTCTTATCTATGAATTCACTAATTTGAACAAAAAATGGTAATGAAATCATTGAAATGAAAATAAGTCGACCAAAAATAAAACTATCGAAGCAGATCACAAAAACTTGTTCAAGATTATTCAAGCAGAATACTTTTACTTCCAGTGTTCATTTCACTTCACTAAGGCAAAAAAAAAAGGTGAAAGAATGTTTAAATAAAATGTATAATTTAGGTACATACAAAAGTTACTTGCAATAAAAAATAACAATTTCCATTAGCGCCGTTTTCGTCTGAACTTAACTTAAAAACTTTCAATCCCAAAAGCTTTGAACTCTTGCAGCCTGTTAAATGGCTAACTAATGTTCAACCTTTGCTGGCAGTGTTCAAAAACCATTTTTGAATTCTCTGAGAAATTCCAGCGTGTGTGGGATTTGAACTTTGTTTACTTCCAAGAGTACAGACCACTGCAAATCCTTATCACAACTTGATCTAGTTTTCACGATTTCTAAACTTTTGGTTGTTCTTGCTGCAACGTAGGTTAACATGTTCCATCCAGTCTAATGAAACAAAATTAAATGGGTAAAATACGACACATTTATTGGTATATACGATAGAGTAAGGCGAGCAACGCGCCTGCGACCCCACTGGGGTCTCGGGTGCTTATAGGCAGCGGTGATCACTTACCATCAGGTGACCCACTTGCTCGTTTGCCCCCTTATAATATAAAAAAAGTAAGCTTGTACAATAAAAATAGTGGATTGATAAAATAGGAGACATTTAAACATTTTAAGATGAAATGTAATGAAAATTATCTGGCTAGACGGTCATTGATCGAGTCTTTTGGTTTGTGCTCTAAGATTACCGCTCGACTTCAATGAACCTATATTGGGACCAGCAATATTGCTATTAATAAAAAGGTCCTTAAAGTTTAAGAAAAAAAATATAGTTAATGGTGTAGAGAATCAATTGAATGTATTTAATAATTTTGTTATTACTTTTTTAGCTATTTGTGTAATGATGTCGCCAATTGATAAAAATCGAAAAGTTATCTACCAATTGGCCACTTTGAAAATGTCTCGAGTCGTAAAAAAGAAAAGTAAAGTTTTATTCTTCCGTGCCCGAAAAGAGTGGAGAAAGGAAGCATAGTCTTATTTCAAACAAGGAAAATATTTTAATTATATCCGCAAGGAAAGTTGAAAACTTCTTCAGCTGTAAGTGCGCTCGGTGTAAAGTACTGCCGCCGCATCATTATTCGTCGTTGATTGATGGCCTTGTTACAACCGCTTGCCAGTCAGTTCACTTCTGCGCTTCTATGTACAGCTTACATTATTATAGTCGACGGCTTAGTCACTGGTCATTTCTGTCAAAATGCAATATTGCTGGCTTGTATCTAAATTTTATTATTCACGCAAAATATTTGCCCTGAAATTTCCAATGAAGTTCAAAGTAACAATCTGGTGTTGTTAAGCCATGGTGCAGAGTGTGCTTGTCTGTATAGTAGTTCGCTTGACCAGAAGAGTACAAGGTACCACTGTAAGAAAGTAGGCTTTACTATCGCGCTTCGTTTGCAGAGTAAAAGTGACGGAAGCCCGAATTCCCCTCTCCTTCTCTTCTCCCCATCCCTTTCTTATATCCCAAAGCCAATCCTCCTCTTTCTTTATTATTTTTTCAAAGGCGGGAACAGCATCTGAGACCCAAGTAACGGGTGTACTTGGGTGGTGGTGATCACTTTCACCAGGTAGTAACATAGGTAAATTACCTATGTGACTTTCATATTTTTTTTATGTAATAGGGGGGCAAACGAGCTCGTGGGTCACCTGATGATAAGTGATCACCGCCGCCCATAAGCACCCGAGAAGGGGCTAAGGGGCACAGGCGCGTTGCCCGCCTTTAATTTTTTTTTTTTTTTTTATATTATAGGGGGGCAAACGAGCAAGTGGGTCACCTGATGATAAGTGATCACCGCCGCCCATAAGCACCCGGGACCCCCTTGGAATATGCTCGCTTCTTGAAGGTATTCATCATTCATGTCGTATTGTCGTTTTCACTCTTAATTTTATCTTAAGAGTATCTCTAATTACGTAAAATTATACTTAATCTTATCTTACCGCTTAACTTCCTGTCAAGACGTTCTCTGAACTTATGACTTCCAAATACTGCTCAGCTTTTAGTTTATTATTCAGAAACTGTCATCATAATCGTTATACATTTAATGAAGGAAGCAACTTTACATTATGAAATATGTTAATTAATACATCGATGATGAAAATCTCCCTCAGGCATTAGACGATCACTCGATACTCGCGCCACATCATTAATCGTGGATTGATTGATAGCTTTGTTACAGCCGCTTACCAATCATTTTGTGTCTGTACTACCATGTACACCTATTTTCTTACACCCAACGGAAAACCAATCATATAAAGCTGTCCACGTTTCATGATTTATATTTAAAACTAGCGGGCGCCCGCGGTTTCACCCGCGTGGTTCCCGTTCCCATGGGAATTGATCAAAATCCTTTCTTAGCGGATGCCTACGTCATAACATCTACCTGCATGCCAAATTTCAGCCCGATCCGTCCAGTGGTTTGGGCTGTGCGTTGATAGATATCTATGTCAGTCAGTCAGTCAGTCAACTTTGAGTTTTATATATATAGATATACCTGGTTTGGTTTGTGGTTTGTCACAATCATTGGCACGTATTTTCGAATAACCGAACTTGTTTTTATCTTGTTTTGGTTAACTATACTAATCTACCTTATGATAAAATAACATCACGCAGTTTACTATTGGAAAGCGTTAGATTTAGTAGAACAGAATTGAAATATACATTGTAGTCTCCCATGATCTTCGAGCCTTTTATTTCAAGTGTACCGGCACGCACATAATTATTTATTGTCAATTAGTAAAATTGAGTCCATACTTCCTGATTGATAGTTCGCCTTAAAATCATAACCACAATTAATGTAAAATCCGGGCAGCCATTAGAGGGCGCAGCGTAAAGCGTGGCCGCATCATTAATCGGCCGTTGATTGATAGCCTTGTTACTGCCGCTCGCCAGAGAGTCCGCTCCCGCACCTCAAGCACCCCAATTACACCGTAGTGACGTACAATAACAAATCTTGTTGCTTATTTTAATGCCACTGCGACCTAATTTTGTAGTGGTAGAGCCATGCTGTTTTCTGGGGAGGTACTATCGAGGACAACCGCGCGTCCTGTGCGGTATTTTCACGTTTACAAGCGCCGCTCCTAAGAAGTCACGATGCGCGTGCATGGTATATTTTTCCAAAAGTTATCACGCGCGAGAGACCGCGATCGTACCTACCACCCTCTTACATAACACCAGCGTGAAATAATAGTGACTACTATAGTGTTTCGTCTGGTTTGTGAGAGTGCCGGAGACTCACACCCCTCTTAAAAGGCCGGCAACGCATCAGCGATGCCTCTGGTGTTGCAGATATCCATGGACCCGCTGGCTCGTTTGCCGCCTAAGCTCTGACATAATAAAAAAAGAATATTATTCATTGAGGGCCTATGATCTTCGTGCCTTTGATTTCAAGTGTACTGGCTCCCACGTTAATATTCGTTACCAATTAGTAGATGAATTAGTAGACGATGAATGTCCTCAATGAAAACCCGCTTCCCTCAGATCTTTAAAGTTTCATCGAAATTGGAGTAGTGGTTTAGGCGTGTAAATGCAACATATAGACAAAACAAATAACTATCGCATTAAATATTAAGTAGTATGGACTTATCGACCATTGCATGAAAACTGCCACTGCTTCCGCTTCCCGCAACTAAACAGGTACCTACGTCGTATAATTACACGTGACGTACAATAACAAATCCTTACTGAACAGTAATTGTCATGTTACAGTGCTTATTTCGAAAACAAACTTGGTTATGAAAGTAAATAACACGACCAACTGCTATCGTCTTGTATTTCCTTGGGGAAATTGTGTGACTCGAATGGGATTGTTAGCGTTAATTATTGCTGAACTTTTGAGAATCAAGTCATTCAAGTAATTGTTTTCAGAATTGATATTCTCTCAAAGTTCAAAACTTAAAAACTGTGTAGCGTTTAAATACTTACCTACATAATATGTTTCATATTACAATTTATTTTAAAATCAGTGATGCCAAAAGCCCCGTTTTACTATCCGAATCTAAGCTAAAATGTCATTTTACCTTTTAAAAAATATGTTCTTAAAATTGAACGTCATTGACTTAAAACAAATAACTGTTCGTAGTGTTGCCAACACTACTAACAGTTATTTGTTTTTAATTCTACAGCACAGAGGTTCGTGTAGCGTCTATGGGCGATGAGCCGTTAGTTGCCACCAGACAGGCAACGACTTGTCACTTTCAGGTGTAAAGGGAAAGCCGGGGGAGTTTAGTGGGTAGTTAATTTATTCCCAAGCCCTATCTCATCTCTAAGGTGTGCGGTTATGGTCCATTGTCTATGGTCCAGTGCTGATCACCTACTACCAATGTCTTTATCATAAAACAAGTTTTTTCGCGAATAGTGGTTTTGTTTTGTTAAATGAAATATTACCTATTATTGTAATATTGTCTTTTAAAATCGTACTAGTATTCAGTTTAAATGTAGTAGAGCTAACAAATACTGATACCACTTCTGAATTCCGTCAAAATGTTTCATGAAAACTCCATCAAAAAGTATATACGAGAGCTTTATGTCACACCATCGGTGGCGGAACAGGGCTGTCACGCCGCCACATTTCACGAAACACTGATTTGATTGATTGACATTATTATTTCTGCTTGCGTTTTCCTACACGCAACTTTTTCATCAAAGTAAAATTATGAGGATTCCAAGTTGTGGGAAGTAAAATTTAGATGTTATTTGATCGATTTTTTATGAGAAAAATTTAATTTTTCTGTATAAAGACACAATTATAATCGCTTTCATCATCATCATCATATCAGCCTAAGACGTCCTTTGCTGAACATAGGTTTTCCCCAACGACCTCCATTTTGTCGGATCTAAAAGCGACCTGCATGTATCCCAGCTATTCCTACTAGGTCGTCTGTTCATCTCGTCATGGACATGGTCGTCCTTTACTTCGCTTGCTCCCTCTTGTTTCTCAATTGGTAGAAAAAAATCTGTAAAAATATTAATTTCCAATAGTAAAATGTGGATTCAAATAAGTGGCAAACACCAATACGTCATTTAAAACCACCGAAGCTCGTATAAAACAAGGAAAAATAGTGCCAAAAACAACTAACAGGTCGGTAAAGGCAATATTTCAACGGCACCCCTAGCGCTAGCGTGCTGTGAGCCCGACGGCGCGGTGTGAAATGACGTCACACGGATGACGTCACGAGCGGTAACGCTCGATTTCTATTATTACGGGCCACGGTCTCCCGCGACGTAATCGGACGAGGATTTTTCGCTGTGTAAGATTCTAAGGCTGGCTTTCCATCAAAATGCGAGGTTTTTATTTTTGCTTCTTTTACAAGTTGGTTGAAGAAAGTTGCTGAGAGTTTGAGGCTGTCGCTATAGGATCGTATCTTATCTTATATTAGTAGAAGATCCGAACTAAGGTCGATCTTCACCGAGTTGATAATAGAATGAAACTTATTTTATCATGAATTTAGCATATTAGAAAACATATTAAAAATGGGTTGCCTAAAAAAATCCTGGACCGACCAATTTTTCTTTTTTTTTAATGATTTTAAACAAAATTTTGCAATAACAAAATATTAAGAAAATTATGTCCTGACTTAACGTACAAAACGTATAGAATGTGCAGCCGTTGGGTTTTCTATTATTTACGTGGGGGGACTACTGGGTTGTCAGGTATAAACACGTATGTGTCGATACCAGTTAATTTCACCTAATTGGATAATAGTTTTTTTTTAATATCATCATAAGCGCTGATTTATTATGAACACGTTGATATATGGTTGTCTGAAAAAAATTGGGATTTTGTTAAAAAAAAATTTTTAAAATACAATTAAACATACTCGGTCCAGGATTTTTTTAGGCAACCCATTTTTAATATGTTTTCTAATATGCTAAATTCATAATAAAATAAGTTTCATTCTATTATCAACTCGGTGAAGATCGACCTTAGTTCGGATCTTAGACTATATTGCGTAGGGGTCACCTACCTCAGGGGTTCCGAAGAAGGACTGCATAAGTTTCAGAAAATCTCTTGATAGACACCTATTAGTCCTTCAACTCTGGATACGCTGTCCCGAGTAGGACCCGCTTTCCAGCCATTGAGTCGCAGCTGTTTTACCACGTCATGTGGCTACAGGATACGACTATGCCATAGGAAATCAGAATGCGGGTTTAGGGATCTCTTACCTATGCACTATTAAATTGTCCATGGAGCCTTATTACATTATGTGTTGGTGACACGTTTTAATAATTAAATACTGGAAACCACAAACCTTCTCTCCTCAATGCCAAGCCGCTTGTACTGCCGGGCCCGGCGTGATGGTTTCTTTCTTCAATGTGGATTGCACTCAGGGTCTTTTCACTTCTATACTTTGAAGATTTGTATGGAGGAGGATTAGCTCTCTTTAGTAGTTCCCTATATCGCTAGATGGCGTTAGCGACAAATTTGCGAGACGTTTCACGCAATTTCTTATTTCATTATTATTCTCAAAACTTAAAAATAATAGATAAACTAAATTTACAGAACACATTGTATCGCATATTTTATTAATAATTGTTACTTTAAATTCTTTTGTTTCCTTTAATACATAAGAAATTTCAGTAAATTTCTTTAAATATGCAGAATCTGGGGGGAACGGAACGTACATATATTGACATAGCGGAAAAATCATGGATGGCTATCTGTCAATAGTGTCAATGTCAATACCGTTTGTTTACGTTACGTGACACGAATGTGATATTTTGCTTTTTCTTGTGGTTTTTTCTATTTAACGACCCTGCTTTTTCACCTGGACGCCAATTTATCTATTCCCTCGCTGACCAGTGCATTGAATTTAGGACTCCGATCTCTCCGGCGCCCCATACACTCTGACCCATCGCCTCGTTTTCCGGACTCCGATTTCTTTGCCTATCGACCTTTGCCTTGTGTTTTGAACTTAGATTCTTTGTTTTAAATAAATAAACATTATATTAGTTAGATGTGTTGTTTTATTTATGCCTATTTTAGTTTAAAATATAACAATAAAAATTAAATCATAAAATATGTATACCTATATACAGGCACGTAGGTATAGCGTAGTTATATATATGTATATATATTAGTCAATGGTGTAGCTATAGATATAATTATTGAAAAATGTAATTTCTTCCGGTTTCACGAGATGGCGCTGAACGGCGATCTAACTGATGACTCTATTATAAGGTACTCTGTGATTGCACTAGCACACACTGATTGTCCTGACCAACGCTAAATTGGTGGTCGAAAAGATGTGGTCTCGTAAAAGACGCTAAGTACGTGATGATGCGCTCACGACAGTTCGCTTTGAGTTGCAGAAGCACACTAGTAATTGAAAAGTCTTTGGTCTGGTAACAGACGCTCTGCCGTGATGATCCGCTCACGGCAGTTCCCTTGGAGGGTTCACATTGAGGGCCAGATGCGTCCTCGATATGCCGTGATGATTCGCTCACGACGTATTGTCACTCCGAGGACCGCGGGCGCACTGACAAGTGACGAACGATACGTGTCGAACTTCACATCGTTCGAATGAATGAATGCCCTCGATAGCGGTGCACTTCAGATCGAAAAGGAAGGGTTTCCAGCAAAAAAAAATAAAATTAAAAATAGGCAAATCCCTTCCAAATTGTGTTGTTTTATCCTAATTAAAAACAAACAGAAAAATAACTATTTCGGTACGAAACATGTGTTTATGTGCAACTAGCTCATCAGGAAGGAAAAAATATGAACTACCCAACAAACATTTTATTGGTCGCCACAACGTGCCGATTGTAACTGTTGGTTCTGTACGATGTCGCAAATACGTCCCTATGACGTTGACACGACCGAGAATAGGCCCATTTTATGCGAATCAGTGTCGTAATAGAGTCACTTAGCAGTCGTGGGAGTCGCATAGATGTCGTGTAGTGGTCGTATAGATGTCGTGAACAGTCGTGATACCGACTTTTTGTCGAGTTATGATGTTTATTACCGCTACTTTACCGCATTTTATCAAGTAACCAGTGTTCACATGACTTTTACGTAAATTAATATGTCATTGCATTAACGTAGTGGTAATACCGGCGGACATTAATATAATACTGTGTGTTTTTGACATTGAATATAAGTTACAGCCATTTTATTTTCATCTTTAAAACTTATGTTCAAGAACATTAATCTGATGGGAAATTAATGTTATCGAGTAATATGTGCTAGTTTTCTCAATATTATTAACGCGCCTGTGATTTTATTCAAAATAAAGAATATTTTTAGCTATTATTTAAACGAACGTGATAATAGTTACCTTTATAC
This sequence comes from Mecyna flavalis, assembly GCA_949319885.1. Classification (NCBI taxonomy): domain Eukaryota; kingdom Metazoa; phylum Arthropoda; class Insecta; order Lepidoptera; family Crambidae; genus Mecyna; species Mecyna flavalis. Next base: position 8,775,839 of record OX439427.1, on the reverse strand, counting down.
GACTTAGGGTTGAGTACACAACCGTATTACGACATCTTAACGACTTTTGATTCCACAGACTAATTTTTTATCTGTACTTAACAGCCATATTAAGGAAATTAGGGTTCAACAATGAAGGTTTTTTAATATGAAAACTCCTAGAAATCTATAAATTATGTAAAATGGGTTGGTACCTACATTTGAAAAGGTGATTGTTGTAACCTTCTATTGTTAGTTTTAAGGCATGATCCAAACGAATCTTCTTGATGAAGAGAACTTTCATCAAAAAGATTATGCACTCGTGATTTTATAATGAATAAAACCAACCACTGTAATCTTTGTTTTTTATTTACACCTTTTACTTCAGAGTATGAATAAGTAGTACAAAATGAATATTTGAACCATAAATAAATATACAAAAATGACGACTTAGTTGGCATATCAGATCTGAACTATCAAGACATAATTTATCAAACATTTCATCTTCTTCTTCTTACTCTACTGTTTTAGAATCTCTAGATCTACTTTCTGCTCTTCTAGCAACTTCATACTGTTAAGACTCACTCTGCTCCGAACTCAATTTTCTTGAGTTTAAAATTAAATTTTGTGCGGAACCAACTCTAGCTTGATTAAGGTTGACTTGTCGTATATTCGGAAAGAGGAATGCCTGTCAGTGGACATTAATAGAACATCCAGTCGTTAAAAAGTTGTATAAAAGTGTTCAAATTGACTAAAAAGTCTTAAAAGAGGGATATTTATTACTCTTACACGATTGTCACGTAAAGGTAGTTCTCGCGACTGTATTACGATGAATGTCGATGTAAAAGTTGCATAGACGTTACTAACGCGACAGCACTGGTTATACCACTGAAAGTTGTGTAACAGTCACATAAAGCAGTCGTAAAGAAGTTTACACGATGTTTTTATACGACTACAAGTAGTATAAAGATAAATGACACTAAGTCGTATTTCATGCGAAAATTACTTCAATACGATGTTTATACCATTTTCAGTCGCGTAATTTTTACTTATACGACTAAAATGTTTGTTGGGTAATGACGTAACGATTTTGTGAGGTTGACATCCCCATACTACTATACCATACTACTACTACCTACCATACTAAAGTATACTTCTACATGAAGTATTTTTATATAATATGATACCCGTTGCCCTTCAAGCTTATAGATTAAAGACTTATTTCCGCAGATCGCTTTTAACATACATAATATTTCCTCCAGTGGAAAAGCACCTTAACATTGAAGTTCTCGTTTTCTTTGCCTTGTAGCTCGAGAAGCAATTGGTTTTAACAGGTGGCAGGTAAAGTCTCCCCTTTTATCATCTATTTGATTGGAAGGAAGAAAAAAATTCCTTTAGTCAGCACATATTACTCTGATATGTAATTTAAAGATGAATCATCAAAAGATTAACAGCACAAAGATAATTGTGTCATTTTTTTATCTATATTTTCTAATAAGTAAGATTGAGTTCATAAGAGAAATGTCGATGGATTGAAGACAAGGAAATTCTCGATTTACGATTTAAATTCGCGAATATTATGCTCGAATTATGTTGAGCTAAGAGAATCCCAAATGTTAAAAGTTTGACAGACGCTAATCATACATTTCTGGCCATTACCGATTGTTCGCTGCAGCAAGATGTCACGGCGCAGCTGCCGACTAATATCGGCCTGGCCCAAAACAAACCCAATATCCGTAAAAGTTTCGGCACGGGCTCCATTATTTATTCAGAGGCTTCTGCGTTTCTTTAACTTTCGAGGGCTTAGCCGGCGTTATTATAAGCGGGCTGGAGCACAATTGGCTAAGCTTCTAGCGGAAAATCTCCGGTTTTACACATAAAGTTTGAGCTGCCCAACTAACGATCATAATCATAATCATTTATTGCAAAAATTTACGTAAAACGATAGTTTCGCTATCGATAGTTGACAACTAGTAACAATATCTATAGTGCTATCAGTAGTATCGATATAAATGACACTATTGATACTATCGGTAGTTGGTAAAACTACATAATATAGGTATATCGATAGTATTGCCTTGCAAAAGTATAATTCTGGTTTTCGATGTATCGATACTATTGATCTATCGATAGGCTATCGATGCTGTTGAAATGACGACAGTTGTCGATAGACTATGGATAGGCAACTCTACATAAAATACTTATCGATTTCCGCAGAACCGGACGCGTAAAGCCATTAATAACCGAAAGAGGGAGTTGTTTAATACACTCTCTTTGAATTATGACAACGGGTAATTATAGATAATCTTTAAGAGCTTTAGCACCTGTCTAGTGAAGCAGTCTGCTCGGTACAAGTCTCTTTATTGTCAGAAACGGTAGTGCCCTGTCGCGCTACAAATATTACATCGTTCGCTTCATTAATTGCCTTCCTTTGATCAGTCCGCTTTGCAAATGCAAATACTGAATTAATTATTCAGCGTTAGACGAACCAGCTACATAACTAGGAAACGAGCTATTGGGAACGTTTATTTTAAATCTAAAATGATTCAACATTAAGTTTAGGACATTGTCTATACTAATATTAACACTCCATTAGTCGCGCGTTCTACAATGGTAGAACGCGTGTGCATTTCCAGGAATTTTGTCGCAAATTGAAGGTCACTCATGCAGACAGTCTAAGTATTCCTCTATTACTAGATAATAGTCATATTTAGTGTCCTTACGGTGTCCTACCAAGCTGCATGTCAGAGAAATTTGGCGTCAAATGTGAATTTCTACGATTGTAGAACGCGCGACCACTCGCGTGACATTTTTTTCGTGCGTTGCTTTCGATGTTTATTTGTTGTAAGTATGTTTTGTACCTTTTAATTATGTTATTATGAATGTACTATTTATTGTAAGGTTAGAAGTAACTAGAATAATGTTTTTTTTAAGAGTAATGGGTTCATGGAGTAAAGAAATAAACTTTTAGATGGCTAGAAGAAGTAAACAGTGATGATGGTGATATAGTGGAAAGCGACCCTGAAGAATTTGTTACCAGAAGAGGTCTGCTTAGTAGAATCTCCACACAACACGGACACAATGGAGGAAGGCAGTAGCAAAGAGTCTGACTTGGAAAATGTTGGTAAATGTTATTTCTGTGGCAGAGCGCGCAACGAGTCCACCAGGAAGCTGTGTTTCACATGTAACAAGTGGATTTTTCCTGATCATCAAGTTCATCCTTGTCCTGACTACGCTAAAAATGAAGAAATGGAGGTGGAAGACATGAGTGAATAACAAAAACGAGACTTATAATATTAAAAGCTAAAAGTTCGCGGATTTTTTTTGTTATTTTCGAGAAGTCTGATTTTGGGCTTATAATATGGTTAAATTTATCATGTTTTATTTGTTTTAGTTTTACTATAAAGTGTAACTTAATAGTACATAAAAATAATTTTCAATTTATAAAGCTTTCAATTAAAAACCCTTGTAATAAAACTGTTCTACGTATGTAGAGCGCGCGACTACTCACGTCCTAAATTGAGGCGCGCCTACTGGAGTGTTAAGAGGAAATATTTGATTTTTTGTTCGTAATGCATAGGCTCCGAAACTACTGACCCGATTTGGAAAATTCTTTCACTGTTGGAAAGCTACACTATCCCCGGATGACATAGGGTACTTTACGCGCGGGTGAAACCGCGGGCGGAAGGCTAGTGTAATATATAATTTGTACTTAAAATACGCTAATCAAACAAAAATCGATACGAATTATGTATAATACCCACAAGTGTTGGGATATTGAATCAAATAAAAAGAAGTCGTTTACTTTAATATCATATGTGAACACGCGTAAAATGACAACATTCAGAAGTTGTGTCGACCTCATTGCATGCCTCATGTTTCACTGAAGGTACACAATAAACATAAAACAGCTTTACTTTTATTAATGACCTGTTAAATATCATCTTTAATAACATTGAAAAAAAGCTCCATTTGATGAGTTTTCGATTCTTTTAAATAAGTGCATTGAAAACATAATAATATCTTAAATATAACCATACTATCTTAAAGTGCTTAACAAAGAAATTCGCATCTAAAAGAGCAAATGCAGCTTTAGCAACGGACACACGGTTTGGTCAACCGGCGCGCATTTATTATGAATGGATGCAAGTTAAATGCCAGCTCCCAGACAATTTGCTGGCGCCCGAAAATGCCCGCTGCATGCATAGTGTTGCTTCGATGTGCCAAACGAGACAGGGAAGCTGTAAAAGGGACAGGGTTGTAGGGTTGTGCCAGAAATATAATTGTTTTATGTTTTGCCAACTATTTGTAATTAAATTTACAATTCGTTTTGCGGCTGACCTAAATAGCAGACGAAAGACTTAAAACCTCTGAGTAGAAATGATGCGAGATAAGACTTGGCTTTCTGAGCTGCAAGTATAGTAATTATATTTATATTCTAATGGCCATTAATGTGTCCAAGTATTAGCTTATTTAATGTCTCATGCTCGATCTGGGTATTAAACCCCGGTACCAAAACGATGGTCAAGCGGTTTAATTACCTACAGGACCCCGGTACTTAAATCACTTGACTATAGTTTTTCAACTAGTAAGACTTTTTTAATTTATATACTTTTACCAAAAAACCATGTCATCTCTTCAACCCATAAAATAGAAATCTGCGTATGTGGACAATAACAGAAACATACGTTTTAATATTAAAATCTCTACACCCTTTTATAATACCACTGTTTCCTGATCTTTTACATTTTGTAACGAGTTATGGCTCCCCGAACAATAATTCACCGTCGAAAATTGGGTAGCTACTAACGAGTAAAGGGTTCATTTCTGAAATCGGAATATGAAATCCGAATTGAAAGCCTATGCGAAGGCTAAATGAGGCTTCGTTGGACCGATGCTCACCGATGTCGTAGCGGTTTTAGGCAGCATTACGTTATTTCCATTGTCATTTTTTATTTATTCCATCAATGGTCTTTGCACACAATGTCGTCAACATTACTAAGAAAAACCTTAATTTAATTTACGTTTTATAAAACGAATTAAAGTACAGTAATTATGATCTACAGTGTTATTTAATCTTTGATAGATTACTATTCATAAAACAAAAGCATATTAAAACAGATCACCTCAATTCCAAGACTGAGGTATTGATATATTGAAATAAGAAAATCCTTAAGTATCCTTAGGTATTAGCGATTACCACTTTTCTTCATTATCTAAAGCAAACTTCTTCATGTAATTTCAAGTTAAAATATAAGCTTCGTCCCTAGCAGTAATGACCTCACTAACTCTTCCAGTAGCCTCGCCCAGTCGCTCCTCATCCTTTGATAGAGTAGCAACTGTATTTTTAAACCTCGTTAATTTTGCAAATCTAATTACTTTATCAACAGTTCTGGGATAATAATACTTTTGACAATAAAGTTCCCACTACTGGTACATCAGTTTTTAATACACAAGTATTTTAATAGTCATACAAATATGGGGCCAAGAAATTGTTATATAAGATTAAACTTGATTTTAAAGGCTTTTTTATATGTTAAAATATAAACAGTATGAGCCTATTGAGGTCTCACAGTAGGCAAAATGCCTAGCTCCAATACTTTTAACATACTCATAAATTGTTATAGATATTAATTCATAACCTAAACAACGTATAGTGTTTCCTTTAAGAGACTGAAACTTTACCTGTTATATTGGAAGGGAGTAACCTTCGACCGAAATACATATGGAGCATTTATGACCCTATCAAGAAAGAAGACTATGAATTTTATATCTCGAAGCGTAAACAGCTCAGTTTATTCGCAGCAAAAAGACCAGCCGTGACGTTTTTACCGTGGGACGCAATTTGTTCAAATGGAGCCCATTTATTATGAACGAATGCAGGTTAAGCTGCTCCCCGCAAACAATTCGGTAGTGTCTAAATCGTCCCTCACACCACTACTTACGGGAGTACCCCTGGGACTCTATAAATTTAACATCGATCGTTAAATAGACTTTTTGGATTGAACCGAGATTTAAATATTAGACAAATAAAACGATCATGTGGTGAATAGTTTTTAATTATACCTGTTACTTTGAAAGTAAATAATGACAAGTAAATAGGAATCTACCTGGTGCTGCTTGCTTTTTGATTAAGTGCTACTTTTTTAGCTGTCATAAAGCAGGTCATTTATCGGTCTACTCGTAATAGCTGTCAAAGTAGGTATGTATTTTATGAAAATCATTGCAATTTTATTCTTTTTTTAAATACAACTTTGCTTACCTTTAGTATGTACCCAAATAAATTGGAAAGGGTGAGGTATGTTGTCCTCAATGTACAACACGAGGTTTTTCCTTTAGATTCCCAAACCGTCTGTCTGTTGTGACACTATTCCTCTTTGGGAATGCTATTGTTAGTAGTTTCCCCTTTACGATTTGGGTAACCAAAACCGCTTTTGGAATGCATCAGGCCTTTCTATTACATAGCCTTTTACGTCACATAAGGCTGTAAGTGTATTAACTTGGATGGCGCATGTATTTTATTATTCTCTCAAAAAAAATTGTACTATCATATACTCGTACTTAAAATGTTTTGCCTTTTCTTACACCCACGTTCATAAAGCAAACGCAAACATACACACATATTTGTTTCATCATCTGTTTGATTTTAAATGTAATTTCATTATTTACAAAAGTAACTATTAAAATTATTTTTATTGGTGAAAGCTCAAATGTAAATACCTAGTTACAAAATTAGACTAATAAGACTTTAAAGTTAGGTGGGCAAGTCCATTTTCAAAGTATGAAAACTAACAAATATCGTATTGGTTTATTTATCATGAATCTACTATAAAAACTAACCAATACGATCATTTATCATGAATCTACATAATAGCAAATATTTAACATTATTCATACACCCAACATTCAAAACTACCAAACAAAGGTGATTTCACTAACTTGATGCCATTTTTATTGAGTGATTTCAGGAAAGTACAAAATGTTTTTTTTTATAGTTGTTTTATCTTGTAAAAGTTTTTATGCCAGGTAAGTTGATTCTATTACGACTTCATCTATTAATTTAAAAACTTTCGTATCATAAAAAAGTTAACTTCTTTAATGTATGACATACCTGCGTTTCCATTTGATTTGAGTTAACTTCAGAAGTTTTTGTAAGTACCCCATTCCGAAATAAGCTTAGGATTTGTCTATTGATTCTCAGGGATTCGGCAAAATAATTCCTCGAAATATAAGGAAAAAAGAGAGCTCTGTGCGCACTAGTGGGGAAGGAAAACGTGAATAAATTAATATAAAGCTCGATTTAGTTATATCCTTATGTAAATTAGATGGGATATAAGAGGATTTGCTGCGTCCCCGTTTTCAACTTGGTATCAATATTAATAACGTCGATGGATCACTTGAATAGTGAAGAGACTTTAGTATATTTGATTTATCTATATAACATAACTAATATTGGTAAAAAAAAAATTGCTGTCTGTACTGAAAACGGTTTCATTTATGGGAATCGAATTTTTGTTTTTGTGATTGTTAAGGCAATAAAATAGTACCTAGTTTTTATAAGAAGTTTACTGTGTCAATTCCTACCGTTCTTAATATTTAATTAAAATAGTTTTTTTTTGAGATAACACCAAGTTTAATATAAAAAAAACTATAAACTTACTTATGACGTAGCGTAAAATTTAATCAATACTAGAAGAAATTAAACGGGTCCGGTAAGGTCTCAGTAGCATAGTTAGTAGTGCATTCGCCAGGACAGCGAGGGGCGCGGGTTCGAGTCCCTCCTGATACCTAGACAAATCATGAATGAAGCAGGCAAAATGCTTTAAAAATTAAAAAAAATAATGTATAGACTTGTTAAACTGATTTCGTTTGATAAGTTTTTAATAATGATGACCGTGCCACAACAACTGAGTTTTAATTGTATTTTAAATGAGGACGTAGAAATTAAAAACCTTACATTCTAACGTGTGCTGTCTTTGACTACACATTGACAAGAAGAAAAACTAGACGTAAGTATCAAAAAGTCTCGCATTCACAACAAAAATGAAATTAAAAATAAAGAATAGAATAGAAGTCAAGTGGCGTTTCTAAAAATATTTTAAAGTAGTAAATAGATCTTTACTTCGTCGTTGGAACTAAAAATTAAATATTACGATATTCGCAACAAAACTGGGCTGCAAAATATATATAATATCGTTATCTGGAAACCCTCCTATAAATTTACGAGACCTACAGATTTGCTCCGGTATCACAGTAAAGAAGATTACAGTAAAGCAGCAGTCAAGCGAAGAGTTTTATTCTGATAAGTTAATTGGTCAATTGCCTTACACACCCCTCCACCAACCCGCACTAGGCCAGCGTTGTGGAGTATTGCCCACTATCTCACAATTGAGATAAGGCCTGTGTCCCACTAGTGGGAACGTATATATCATGATGATTATGAAGTTAATAGATGCTTAATTGGGTCGGCCATTATTATTTGCATTGATGTAGTCGGTTTTTAATTTTTGATCTATTATTTTTAGTAGTTGTCAGGTTTTGGCAACTTAAGACGTAATTACTATTTATTACATCATGCTGACATTGTTATGTTAATTTTGGTAATGTTTAACAAAACTCACCTTGATATGAATATTGTATTGTTGTTGTGATATTCAAAGACGAGTCTTTATTCGAAACTTCCCTCATGTAATCTTAGCAACAATGTGCCCTATTTCCATCTTAATACAAGAGTGTAAGTGTACGTACGTTACCTGTGTGCGAAAGCCAAAAGAACCTCATTGCTTTAACACTTTCCGCATTTCTGCATGTAATTGTGTTATTATTTATAATCTTTTAAAAAAACATAAAACGCTTTCTGCAAAAAATTAGTTAACAAGTATGATTCTAAATAACACCATGACAAAGAGTGGAAGCGTGGTTGTAGCTTGGTTTTTCCCTTGCACGCCTCTGGTTATTGCGATATGGCACGCAACAGCATTGCCTTTATTTTTATTCCGATTTCCTCTCATTTAAAATAGACTTGGAAGCACTTTCATATTTGATAAAATATCGCAGACCAAAGTTGCATGTCACAAAGTAAAACACAAATATTTTATAAACTGTCAATGAAAAAAGACTTTTAATTACTAGTACCTAAAACAAAAAATTAAACAATTTTTGATTATTCGATCAAAGGCACAAACTTACTAATAATGAAATTATACATAATATTATATCCAAGTAATTAGCCATTTATTAATGTTAACACCAGTAAACGAATATAATTTAGTTACCTGGCCAGTCGGACTTTGAAGGAACTCTACTGAAGTATTTAAATAAAAAATTACAGATGCTTACTACTGAATCGAATCTCGAATCGAAGGGTAGGTTTGATATTTTACTAGTCCCGCTTGGAAAGTAATAATAAGCCATGTTTTTTATTATTAAATTATCATTAAATATGTCATGTTTACTAACTCTAGATTGGAAGAACTCTGTAACTAACAAATGGATCTGAGATATCTGAATAAATCACAGAAATCCATCTCTGTGGAATAAATTAATATTATATACTATACTTCGTGAACGGAGGCGTCTCACTGGCTTCACACCTCATAAGCTCTATATTATTACGGGTAGATATGGCGAAGTCCGGCCAGGTATCTACTTATTGGCTGCCGCGTCGTTATATCCTAATGACTTCGTATATCACCAACGTATCCAGACAAATTGCGAGCAGATCCGTGTAACATACTGGCGCAATAAATAACACGAGTAACATTGAAATTCAATCTAACAAAAGGTCGTAAATAAAGGCGGACTTTTGATTACAAGAGAGGTGAACTTAATGACAATAATAGTCTACATATATATAACAACATTATTTTTTTATGAAAAAGGGAAGAGCAAGCTTGATTCTTAATAAGTCATACCTACCGCCCATAGTTTGAGCGACTAGGGTCTCAGATGTGGCCTCCTTTTTTTGGAAAATGAATTTTCCGTAGGTGTATAAATAAATATTTTTGTAACTTATTTACACAGCGCCGTCTAGTCCCTACAAGTATTAGCTTGTGGTATTGATTTAATATATATTTTTTGTAAAAACATACATACTATACTTAGACATACCTAGACCTATACAAAGAGACATACTCATGCACACAAATGTTTGTACTGGGCGGAAATCAAACCCGCGACCTCTGGTGTCTGACTTCTCAACCTGTAACCACTAAATCGTTCGTCTAATATAATTTAATGTGAATTTTTTTATTGAGTTTAATGTTATTGACGTCATCGAAATCCATTAAAATATTAAATGCTCCTTTATTAACTTAACATAGTTAAATCTAAAAGCAGAATTATCTTAAAACTAACGCTGAACGTATTTAATACTAAAAACCCTCGACCTTATTATTTAACGTTAATTTTTAACTTATTTTAAAAAGGTGCATTGGCTCTCAAATCGATAGCTAACAGAATGAAACCCTTTGAAGGCGGTTCTAAATGCATTTTACACCTTAAGAAGGTATTATAAGCTCTTGTAATCTGCAACATACAAACTTACACTACTATCACATCTAAGAGAAATCAAAATAAGAAAAAAGTATATAAGAACTTGTATAGAAAAATACATAAAGCTGTGACAACAATCTTAAACTCGTTCCAATATTGGAATTATCAGAAATGTCTTTAAGAATTACAACTTTTTCATCAGAGTTTACAATGGCTCTGAAAGACTTAAATCTCGGAGTGCCGTTTACGAAGTTTGTGTAATTTTACACAAAGGGATTAATACAATTTCCGTGAAGGAGCCTAAGAAGCGAGTTTGAAAGTTGAACTTCGCTTAGAAGCAATTGTGAGTGCACCTAAGTATTTCTCCACTTATACGGTTATAGTCACCTTGGTTTACTTTCATTGCGTTATTGTACGAGTTCTTTCCCATGTATGTCGATATGAACTAGTGTATTTGTAAAGGTTATGGACTTCTCGTCATTTACAAATTAGCTACTAAACTTAAAGCACTACAAACAGTAATTCCCATTGCTTTAATGAACTGGATGGATTGAGAGGACAGCTAGGATTGCTATGTTAGTCGTAAGCCATCGAGGTAGCTGAAACAATGTTTCAGAAATAATTTTAAAATAAAATGTTCTGTTACTATAATTAAATTGAACCACTAGTAACGATTTAATTCTCCAACAGAACTAATGTCCAGTATGTTAGACTAAATTGCACTAACAAAACACACTACAGAAAATACTTTTTTACTGAAGCGTATCCTTTGCCATAAACTGCCGGGCACATAGCTAGTACTCTAATCCCGCCTGGAACAAAGCGCACAATGGATAATCGATAGAGCCCTCACACGTAAATCTTCTTTTAAATAATGAGAGGTGAGGCGGATGGGATGCACGGCAAAGGGGATTTTATTTTCTGTTACGCCCCAGTTACAAGTGTCGCGGTTAACTTTGAGGATATTTATAAGGTTTTCGGAATGACTGCGTGAGCGAGCGTCGTGGTTTTGTTTGAATGAGATTCGTTCATGTTGAGAAAAGTTTTATATATTTTACATATTTCATTCTTCTTTCACACTCGTAGTAATTAACACCATTTCTAAATTTGCTAGCTAACTCATCTGATACCTATCTGATTCAGGTTTGGTTAGCATAATTATGGTGAAATCTTCCGCAATAATAGCTTTGGCTATGTTCCGGGAATATTAATGTAGGAGCTACAACACTTAAAATTAAAGGTTCGAAGATCAGAGGAGCCAGCAGTGTGGTAGCACTGAGCGATGTTGGTGAATTATCCTTCAATGGAAAAGGTCGCAGTGGCCTCTTAACATCAGATGGGCTACTGGGCTACGAACCTGGCATAGGATAAATATTATAAAAAAGTAACTATGTTCCCGAAAATGCATTTTTGATTTAGATACTATGTACTTATTTACTGAGTTTATAATCTAGTTTTGCTTTTGTGATTTAAAAGAAGTAACAAACAGCAAAGCTAGAGAGGTTTACGAACTCTGTTTCAAATCTAATTCTAAAATTTAATGAGTAAAAAGGTTCCAAGAAAGTTGAAAATCTAATCCCGTTAGAACAAAGCACTCAAGTGTCTAATTAACAAGCTTCTTACGTTACTTCAATATAATAAGTTTAGTCTAATTGTATAAAAAGGCAAACTGACTTAATGACTGACTGATATCAACGCACCGCCCAAACTACTAGGATTTTAAAGTACAAACCTTGCATCATGGTTTTTCCATACAATAATTACGTTCCTTCTTGATGCCATATAAAACCCTTCCTCTTTCCTCTCCTTATAATATGTATATGAAAGAAAGAAAGAAAGAAAACATTTATTGGCCCAAGACAAAATACACAATAATACTCAAAAAATAATAATAGTTAAAAATAACACAAAAAACAATTTCACTTAAAGACTAAGTTACAAAACAGGCCAACAGGGTTCTTGCCTCAGCATATGCTGCTGTGACATTTAGAAAACGGCACAGCAGCACTGGCAAGACACCTAAGAACTAGTTCAAAGTGTCTTATTTGTATCTAGTAGCAAACGGCTATATCCAATCAGTCTAAATATAAGCAGAATGCATCTTTTAAAATATTTTTTCTCAAATCCTGCCGTACTCTAGACGGCAATAGCCAGACTCCAGAGTCAATTAAAAAAGTCACGAGTGTATATGGGCGGTAGTGATTACTTACCATCAGGTGTTACACTTGTTCGTTTGTCTCCCTCTTTAATAAAAACACACCAAGCCAGTTGGAATAATGCGAAGTGAGGTAAAATGGATGCGATGCAGTAACGGGAATTTTATTTTCAGTTACAAAGCCCGAGTTACAAGTGTCGCGGTGAAGTTTCGGGATATTTATGGGCAAAGTATTCGGATCATTGGGGCTGCGTAAGCATTGCCGGTGATTCCACACACGGTTTTATTCGCACGGAATCCTGTTGTTTGCAGAAAAACAGTACGTATTGCTTATTTATACAAAAGTTACAACTTTGGCAGATTCGTTCGGAAGTTACCTAATTGGAATCGGCATACGATAATTAACTTCGACAAGTTGAAAAATTGGTTTCATAAACATTATTTACACCGCCGTCTACCAAGAAACTAAGTGCCAACAACATTACTTATTTATTGTAAATACATACATAATTAACCTAGAAACTCCCAGACTGTATTTTCATGCACATTAATATTTGTATGAGGACGAAAGTCGCGCTCTTTGGTGTAATAGCCGACTTCTCAACCAATATATTAAAATGAAGCGAATAAAGAAAAACTCAAATATCTACATAGGTATATTCGCATGGACAGTTCAGCCTGTGAAATTTTCTTTATCCATAACCAAAATAATATTCTTTATAAGCACACTGATCACACACTTATTAATCTTAAATATTATAAATGACTCTTCCACCGGCTACGAAATGTTGTAATGGCTCAGTAATCTATCGAGAAAAACTGGCAAAAAACTTTATTTTTAGTATCTACTTGAAGTCGTAGGGACCGGATGTGGGAACCGAGACGAAGCCGTCGCATCAACGTGCAACTCTAAGGTGAAACACAGGTCCTAACAGAACAGCACCTTAGAAACTCATAACATTATACCATTTTCGAGACTTTGCATGCTGGATTATAAAGATAACTCCTCTGCAGAACATGGAACTACTCCCAAGAGGGAGACGTACTTGTACCTCTCAACTTGGTTAAAGCAAAAGTTTGATGGCGCAGTCTACTGGGACACTTGAGCACATGAACTGAATTTGTTATTCATTAAACCTAAAAATAATTTCGCCGAGGGCCAATATTTATAAAAGACTTCTGTACCGGGAGGACGGTATTCATTTCATTCATCTATGTTGTTTAAAATTTAATTATTATTTCACGAGCTTTGTTTACGATCTAACAAACTATGCTATGTTATTATAACCTTACGGAAATTTATTAGAGAATAAAATAACACACAGTATTTAATTTTGGTCATGTCCAAGGATATTTATTAATTAGGTAGCCTCAAAAATTACAACAACACTATAACTACCTATAAATTGCCACAAATAGTGCTGATTGCTAATACCCAATTGTTATTAATGTGGTTATAGTATATTCAAAGATTAATAAGTATGGTATGAAAAGATTTTGCTGATATTTTCAAGTTGGTCCCATTTGAAAGGTAGAAGAATATTAACCGCATAAAACATGCTTCAAAATAAAGTATGTCATTCATCAATGTCGTTCAGAAAATAGATGATGACATTTTAATTTTGTCGATATCTTATCTTGTAATTGAAAAGTCAGGCATTAGGACTATAATTTCTTTTAATATTCAAACTGTACCACTCTAATGTGCCGAAAGCAATTTATGTAGTTTAGAGCCGTAATACGATTGTATAGGGTAAATGCGCCAATTCTCCGACCATTCCCAATTCTCGACCATTTTATAAATTAATCTTTCTTAATTTTCATTATAAGGAATTTTGACAATGGCCTGTTGTCAAGCATTCACCTGATAAAACAACAATCAATAAATTGTCTGGCAAAGCCCATCTTACTGCGCCGATTTTTCAATCGACATGAAAACTGTCAAGATTAATAAAATATAAATGGAATGTATTTTTTCCTCTCCTTTACCAATGACAGTCTAATTTTTTCCTGTCATTTACAAAATAAGAGATTTTTATTCGGCTGTGAGCAAATTAAGCGCAATACTCCATTCTCTCCTTCTTCTCATCCCTCATAGTGCTATTTCTTCACTTTTCCTCCAAGTTTTTAACTCATGAACAAATGTGACTAGGTTGGGTAACCTAGTCACACTTATTCATCAGAATGAAGCCTATACTTTTTTATGGTGTTTCGTCAAATCGGTACAGACACACAAATGACTAAGTTACTTTCGCATTTCTTATAGTAATATGTATAAGTAAGGAATTTCTTGTTATAAACATATAAACAAACCCAACTACTGATATTGTTTAATATAGTGCGTAGTTTACCTAACACTAGTGTCACTATCTCTAACTCCCAATGAGGCACCTATAGCTGCCATATTTCTTAGCATTTTGGCCTAAATTATACTTACACTACTAAGTTGTTTGTTTTACGGTCGCGTTACAATGTAATCCCTTACTTTGGTAATAGGTATTCTCTGGAATATCTGTCATGTAGCTCCGAAGCAACAAGGGGCGCGATAAATCATGCCTGGCCCACTATAAACTGGCCTCATGTGCTTACATCAGCTATGCTTTTGTTTTACGAGCTTACCCGCGTAGCATTTTGCAGAATTATGTTTTATTGTATTTATTTGTGGACGTAGTGCTTACGCCATGCTTATATTCTATACGGCGTCGCTATTGACTGTAGGTTTTAAAGTTAAATTACAATGTACGCTTCCTTTTTCAAAAGGTTTTTTTATACTAGAAAGCCAGTATATGCTATTAATAACAAAGACTTATTCAGTGATCTTCATGAAATGTAAATTCAGAATTTTGTATCATAGAACCCATTAATAACAAGATATCCGGCTCCTGATCCTTTCAATTACAGTCATAAAGTTGACGAGATTGACAGACTACAAAAATCAATGCACCTACAAAGTATAATATTTACTTTTAAAAATATTGACAACTATTTAAGACGACAACTCAAATTTGGGAGATAGTATGTACTTTTACCCCATAAAAATTAAGTCTAAAGTTAAATATTAGTTAATGGATACATGATTTACAAAACAATAACAAAAACCATAAAATGATTCAGAATATAAGCAAAATGATAACAAATTTTAGATCCGTAAACGTTTAAAATCTCCCTCTTACAAGCGGCCCTTCTGTTTCTCGCAAAAGATGTATTATCGCGAAAATACTTCGTTATACAAACAAATGACGACCAAGTATGCTGACTGGAATTTATTTTAGAGGGGCGTTTTTGGTACAAGTTCGCCCGAACAAGAGTCGGCGGTGTTTATTGTCTTTCGTTCAGCACTAAATTTACATAATTGTTTTCCTACGTTTCCTATTTTTTCCATTGTTTTTCCCTTTGTATAGTTTTTCGTAATCCAAATCTGTTTGTTTTGTCCGGAAAATTGTCGGCTTGCGAAACGTGGCGGAAGTTGTTGATTGTCATTGTGTATCAGTTTTTGTTATTTGTTTGTCAAAGTTTAGATTTATGTTGATTTTTTTATTGCAAATTTTTTCCCCAGCTCCTACACACCCCTGTGGTGGAAAGCAACCGTAACAAGTACAATGTATCATTCACTACGCCACTTTCATCTTTAAGGCTTGCTTAAGTGTATAACAAGCTTGAAGGAATAATAATATAGTTGCAGAAAACATGTGCCCTTGAAAAACTTCCCCAACGTACCAAATGTACTTATCACAAAGTCTTGTGATCTCTCTTTTTATCATTTAATCAAAAGTATAATTATATTTCCTCACAAATAAATATCTGCCTTAACAAAACAAACAATTCCTATCTTCACCATCCTGTCGCAGTCTACTGATGGACATAGGACTCTGCCAATGCTCGCCATTTTGCTCTTCGAGTAAAATATTATCATGGGATAACTTGGGAGTTTCTGTATTGCCATATTTAGTTTAAATTACCAAAAGGATCTTTAACGAAATTTGGCACCTTTGGTATTATAATATACAACATATTAACCACATCTCGAAAAAAATGCAAAGTTCCCACGGGATCGCGGTAAGTAACTTTCTGTGACCGAATTCCACGCGGGGGCAAATACCGACATCACATTATTTTAATGTGCTCCTTGGTTTATTATGGACTTGGGTTATGCAGTAAAATTGTAGATATGAATTATTTTGTATTTTGTACTTTATTTTCTACCGAACAAAACAAATTGCTAATTTTCATGTAAGGCACACTAGCTCTAAAAAAATAGTAACCATGAGAGTAAAATATACATATTATTATGTAGTCTAGTTATTACGAGTGGCCGTCGTCAGGCTCCTAATTCTCGAATGGAAAACTAGACCACATTGAAGCACGTTTAAACTTTTGTTATCTTAATTCAGTTGACAAACAGGTACCTAGTGTAACGTTGTACAAATTCTCCTATTCATATTTTTTTCCATGTATGGCAATATTGGCAATTCAGCCAATCACAGCGCCCGTTCGATCAAAAAGGCAAATCTCATGTTCAGTGTGGCAAGTGCAATAACAAGTTTGTTGTTAGTGTACAATTTGCTGAGTATGTGACGCTTGGTTGAGAATCAAATAAAATTCATATTTATATTTTTCAAATGTTTATTAGTTTAATTATATTTTTAAATGTTTTAGAAGTCAATATTCTTCAAAAGTAAACTAGTTCTTTAATTTTCTAAATTGATTCTGACTTTTAGTAAACGTTTTGTTTAGTAGAATTAGGATCGGCTGGTAGCTGTCGGAATTTGAGTTGGTCACACTGTCTACCGGTTACTTGCACTTTTTTCGAGGATGGACCCGAGAAGGGCGTTATGATTTAAATCTTTATATTTGCTTGCCTAAATGGCAGATCCAGTGGTTTTGTGATTGTCCACATCCTCCTGGTAAGTGGTTCGAAGGATTTTATTAATTCGGCGATTTCTGTTTGGTTGAAAATGGCGTTCCTCTTATGAACCGACATCTTTCAGGTTGCCGTGATGGTATTTCTTGGGTGGCGGGAAGCCGCATATCTTCGTCGCGAGGAGTTCCAAATGGAATCCTGGGACTAAGCTGGTAAGACCCCCTCCTTTACATGTTTCATGGTGTCCACGTATTCTCCTGGTTTTGTTTCCGCCGCTAACCCTGGAATTGTTTCTTTTCAGCGGTGGGATATTAATTATATTCAAACATTATATTCAAGATTTTATTCATTTTATCCACAATATTAATTATTATATTCAAAATATAATTGCGTAAGGCCGGTTCTGACGGCGCCCGTGGGACAGACGTCGGACCAGAAAAGCTGTATGTATTTATGAACAAGGAATGATCTGGTAATAGCCAGGAGTAGCAGGTCGGTGCAACCTTTCAATAATATTTTTTTTACAACGCATAATTAATAATATTCATGGTGGTATTCCCTTATTAGTGGTTATCTTTTAGCCCCAAATTATCTATGCAACACCCCAAAGTTAGAACCTATTTTTACGACCCCTGTCGAATGAGCTAGATTTTTCTAGAAATTTATTTGTACTACCCTCAGTGTGTGTGGGAGAATTAAACTTGTTTGTTCAACTGCATCTCATCTTTTATTTCTTTTTTAACCTCCCCGGCACGAGGGTCACAACCATTTTTTTATATATTTTTGTCCATGGGCCTCTCGGGCACATAGATAGGAGGATTCCATGAGACAAAATGGCGCCCAACTTTTGATTTTTAATAGATTTTGGTGTGTTGCACAAGGTTTTCTTTATATTTTATGTTACAACATTCCTCTCTATTCTTTTTCGCCCGGACCGCAGGGAATATTGTGAGTGTAACATCTGTCCTGGCTGTTGGCATTGTTTGGTTTGGTTTGAATTTACAGAAGGCATAGGAAGTAGAGGGTAAGAGAAGGAGAGGAATTGTGTGTTTTTTTTTTGTTTTATGTTTTATGTACAATAATTTTTTTGTGTATTTTTTTTGGGGTACCACCGACTTAAAAATTTTGTTTTTTTTTTATTACCGTTTGGGAGGTTCTTCTTATGTAAAATTTAAGTTTCACATATTTCTTTTTGTAACTATAATTAGTAGTTACTATTTTAGGACTACTAATTAAATAGTTTAATTTTTGCTTCAATATTGTTTTCCAGACAATTGTTTTTCATTTGATAGTTTGAAAAATTATTTTTTGTTGGGGAAATATTTTGCCTTCATTGAGGAAAACAAAACTCAATTGTTATTTTTAAAGGTTAGTTGTCAAATTCACTTACAGTACCTTACTATTTTTTTAATAATTTATACAGTAAAGGTAAAGAATTTGATAATTTTTTTAAATATTTTCCTTCATTGTGAAACTTTAATACATTTTTATTAACCAAATACTTAAATATTTTTAAGATTTTGTTAGTTTATTGATTTTGTTTTGTTTAGTTGTATAAGAGGACCTTCCTACAACGTTTTTTTTGTGTGTTGTCAATAAGAAATAAAAAACATAAGTGTTGTTGTTTCATTTTTCTTTAGTAAGAAAATATTATGTTTTGTGTTTTCCCACTATAATATTGTTGTAACCTTGTTTACCTTGTGTGAAAGTATTGTAATTTAATATTTACATAGTAAGTTATAATTGTTGTAATTTTTGCCAAATAGTTTTGGTATTCTTATAATTACCATTTAATAAGGGCACACAGTGTGCACATTTTGTAATTGGGGTTTTGTCTTGATAATTTTTTTTACATAACTACCTACATTTGATAACAATAATTTTATTTTTTAATTTTAAAGTTAATACCACCAAGTAACTTAATATTTTTCTTTATTGATGCGGATAAATTTAGAATGGCAAATTGGCACCTAAAGTTGAAAGTGTAGGGTCAATAGGTTTTATGGCCATTAGTTTATGACCTGGAGAGAGTTTTGACGGTCAGTCGATAGGATCATGGCATTCCCCGGTAGTGTATCGAATCTGATATATATTCGGCACACGAACCAGTATGAGTGAAAGGGTGCATACAGGCTATTTTTACTGTATCACTATAAGTTCGGATGGTGAGGTATGTAAGGTTTAGCAGTATGAATGCGTGAAGTATGACAGAGTTAGGGAATCGCTTGCAAGCTAGATGGTCGACTGTTCCGGTTTTTTTTTTGTTGTCTTGATCCTTTTTGTTTGTTTCTCAAAGGAGGACAAACGTTTTTTTTAACGAGCCCCAAACCATTTTTTATGCCCACCTTATAATAAGCGGCAACTGCGGCTAATTCCATTAAGACACGCACAACGTGCTGCCATACTGTAGACTCATCAGACTATGAAACAGTCCTACCACCAACCAGACGAAAGACGAGTGTCGAAAACAGAACACACAGGTACACCTTTTTGATTTTGAACATTTGATTCCTCACTTAGTTTTCCGACATTACTGAGCTCGTCATATTCACGCATAAAAATACATTCGTTAGAAGCGTCATAAAAAATCACTCCGCAACCAGAGTGAAAAAATTACTCAAGAAATTAAAAGTCTTGTGACTTAATAATAACAATGTCTTAAGGCAACTAAAAAGATTTACACTCATTCAAATATTTAACAAACTTTTTGTAAGTTTTATTTTTTATAATCGTAGAAAGGTATTTTTTATTTTCAATTAAGGAAAATGAAAGGTTATTTTCTGAAAACGAATGAGAATAAAAATCTCGTGCCCATTTTAAAAAGCGCCAGAAAATCTTATTAAATTCGCTTTTTTACTTCCTTTTGAAGTGTTCACGTTTGAAGAAGTATTATAATTACCTAAGGTACGGTTCGAGAAGTTTCCTATACAAGTGACTAATCCAGTTCTTTCCAATATCTGAGAAATCCAAGAAATAATATTATTTTCTAAAGACTTCAGTCGTGGATTTTAGTTCGAGTGGAGTCGATAACGTGAAAGTAGTATCGACAACTTTCGAACGAATTAGTTTTAGTTTGGGCTACCGTTGATAAAATCTGTCAGTCAGTCATTTTATCTATACCACTATTATAAATACTAATATTATAAAGAGGAAAGAATTATTTGTTTCTACTGAATGGGCTCCAAAACTACTGAACAGATTTGGTAAATTCTTTCACTGTTGGAAAGCTACACTATTCTCGGGTGACAAAGGGTACTTTTGATCTCGGAAATGTGGGAGGAAGGGGGGATAATTGACAAAAGAAATTACACGCCGGTGAAACCGCGAAGCCGCCGTACTTTTATTTATTGTATTTAAAATTGCATATTTACATACGCAAAAAGATTGTCGATACTCGAAAGCTTTGTAATCTGGCTACAATATTTTTAATCGTTTTCTTAACAACAATTAAATAAGTACATAGGGTGATATTTTAATTAATTAGTAGTACGTAACGAACACAGCAATTGAAACTTTGTTTGCGCGTGACTTATTCAATTTCAAATATCCGACTAAGGCGAACCCTTTCCAAATATAAAAATTGTACGTGTTCCCTTCCCTCGATCACGCGATGCCTATTCCCAATTCATGCACGCTTATGAATCGAAAGAAATAGATTCCACCTATCCTATTACATAAAACATGACCGTTAGAGAAATTGACCCAAAATCGGCGTCTTAGTTTTTTTCCCGCCTTTATATGACCAATAATATTAGGTTTGCTCCTGATTTGATATAATAAAAAATATCGGAAAATGTCAAATAAATCCCGATTTATCTTACAATGTCATTCTGGTCATTATGTTCAATGGATTTTTTTCTTTGACCGATTGAATGAGAGAAATAAGTTCACAAGAGGTATAGGTATTTAGGCATAGATTTGGCTTTGCGTCTCCGGACACCGAACTGGGTTTGCCAACATCGAAGATTGGTAAAGCTCACAGAAATCTTAATATATTATTTAGATTTCTGTGGTAAAGCTACATCCGTTATCATTTTACATATTTTTCTTACTTCAATGGTTACAGTATTCTTAAATAAATAAAATATACCTATATTTAGAACATTTTCCATACAGCGCAATTTAGCATGGAATTAAATACTCTTGGTATTTCTTGGCGTCACTTACGCTTTTTTGTCTGCCACCGCTGATCTAAATTCGTATATTGTAAATAAAGGCCACACTGTTACGATATTAATTATTAGTTTTAAATAGTGAAGCCAGTACCTAAATCGGAAAGCTGCAAAAATAATGGAAAATATGTTAGTGAAAAAAAATACTGTTCAAGTAAGTAGCACACGTGCCAGATAATGTATAGATACCCTTTATTAAAGTTCTTCATATCCCTTTACAATGCCCACGCTACACCATCTATCAGGGCCCGATCCAATCCTCTTGTCATTCTTTGTTCCCCTAAAAGGCTCCGGCGACAAAGGTCGACGAATATCGCAATGGGTTACATAAATAAAATATGACGACTGACCCTCAAAATCTTAAGCGGATTATGAATAAGTGACCAGCCATAGACCGGCTTTATGGGTATATAATCAAATCAGGTCAATATCTAAGGACAGAGGAAACAAGACTGGAGATTACGGAAGCATTTGGGGCGGTTAATCTTATCTTGGGCCGATATTGAGCCTAAACATGCGACTTAGGCCGTCGAGTCCCTACTAATGTCGGGAAATAATAGTAAGCCCTTAAAGACAACCGCTTTGTTACGTCCGGCTTCCGGACAATTTCTTATGCTAGAGAGGCTTAGCTTGTCACCGGAATAGAGGCGATTTTATGTTGACGGACCGTCCAGTTTATTGGTTCATGTTTAATTTTAGTGAATCTGATGTAATTAAGTATGGTAAGTAAGGAGATTCCCCTTTGGGATTCTCTACGGGTCGTAATGCGGTTCTTTGCCGATGCATTTCATGGATTTCACAGAAGACCACAGCGTAGCACTTTATAATTACTGCAGTTATGCTGTTTCTGTCGGTGAGTTAGGGTTTTATTGGGAAGTGCATGGTGTTGGCAGTTGTGTTTTAATTTAAACATCTTTTCAAAATCATTTCATTTTCATCAAGATGCATTTTCCACTTGTACTCCACACAAACACACATGTACATCTATAAAGCAATTTTATTTTTGGTACTTAGCCATAGTTACTAGGTCAGCAGAATTTTCCTATAAAGGTGGAAGCTTTGTAAATAACATTATTCTATGTATATTTAAAATACAAGCAAGAATATTCAGGCAGAAAAGGCCCAAAAATGGGAAAAGGTATTAACGTACAAGATAAATTCTCATCGCAACAAATTAGAAATATAGCAAGTACTGTTACTGTGGGTGTATTTCGTTTGCTCGAGGACCATGTTTCACCCGAGGCATAGTATAAAGAATAGACAGTAGGCCATCTCCGGCCCAATTTACGCTATAATTGTATGAAACAGGTCAGTTGTCAAGTCAAGGTTGTCAGGTGTTGTTGATTTTAATTCTGTGCCAGCAGTTCCTAAAAGCCGTGATGCGCAAGCCTTGTGGTGTGTTAGTCCCTACTGGCGTCCGTAGAAATCAATAAAAGGTTAATTGACAAATTTCTTGCGGCCAATTTATAGTTTTTTTATTGTCTATCGATTGGAGCAAGCCTCATAAAAAAAAGTTTACTTTAGAAGAAGATGCATGAAATCTATTATTTTAGACGTATTTCCAAAGTTAGTTACCTAACGTAGTTATAAATAACGATAAACACAAATTTTAAACGAGGAATTTTCAGATAAAACTTTTTTCTTATATTATGCATTAAATAAGGAGAAGATTTTTAAAAAACGTTAAAAACAAGACATTTTTCAACTTTTGGTGTGGGTAACAGCCATAAATGTGCGTGCGGCGATGCATAAATACTAATAAAAGCCACGTGCGGTGCATTTGTATGAAGATGACGTACTTTGTACTCTTTTTACTATGCCCGGGATGCCGTCTTGCCTTGGGCAACGCATTATTCTTTCAGGGATATTCCTCGTCTAATTAAGGAAATTGTATTTGAGTTTTACACAAAGCCCCGGAATATCGTTATTTAGACTGCTTAGTCTTTTATCTCTGAATTTATAACAGGAAGAGTAATGGCGAGGGAATTAATATGAACTACCGCTTAAGAAAAGTTGTTCAGAGTTTGTCGCGTTACTGTTTTTGCATGTTATTGCAAAATACAGTGGAATTAGTTTACTTTACCGGGGGAAATGAACATTATCATAATTATGTAATAAGTTTGAGAGGGTTAAAAATTTTCTTATAAAAAAGGTAAAGTAATTAAATATTAATAACAAGCAAAAGGCAAAAGAATTTCAAGTTTAAGCATGGAGTCTACCTAGACTTTCTTAATTCGATCACCGTAAATATTGATAAAACCATATTTTATTGATAATTACAATAGACACTACTACAATAGGTAATAAAGAAATAATTAATTACAATATGTATGCAGTACTCGTATTTTCAGGTAGCACGAGAGTTTTGTCACCAGATTTTCAAAACGCTTTCAAAGACATTATAAAACATTTTTATTACTAAAAAAACTGGTAATCTTAAATTTACTTGTCATACCTAGCAGTTTTAGTTACAATGTTTAGTGCCACTTTTGTCCTCCCTTTTTTGTCTAAAAGTAAACTTTCTTTCCGCGCGAACTATGCAAAAATTCTCATTACCACCAATACCTACCGAAATTCTACTTAAACTACGTCTTTAACCTCAAATGACTTTCCATAGCAGCATTTATTACAATATGGCCTCTAATACGCATTGTGCATTAGCTAGTATTGTACCATACATTATTGTAACAGTTCGTAGGATAATAGACAGCTTGATCGATGCGCAATGAACGGCTCTTGACTGAACGCCGCTGTCATAGGTCTGCGTTTAGCTAACCAAGCGTGATGCTTATGGGAATTACACTTCAAACATTAATTCGTGTGTGCAATGCAATATATCTCTTTACGATCATTTCGCTTAGCTTGATTCGAGCTTGTTCGTGTTGCTTTCAAGTATATTTTTAACCGACTTCAAAAAAGGAGGAGGTTTCCGATTCAACTGTATGTTTTTTGATTTTTGAATTAATGATCAATTAGTGATGATTCGAAAAATGGTCTTATAACTTAGCTTACACCATTTTCATAATAAAATTAACTTTAAAATCTTGTTTTAAGTAGCCCATGGTCACAGAATATAAGTATAATAGTATGTCTAAGTAATAAGCCCTTTTACATTTTGTTACCAACAGTAATTTAAAATATATTAATAATAAAAATTTAATATGAAACAAAATATTGCTTTTTGTGTACACGTGCCAAAAGAGTTTTCTTAAGCGCTGAGGAAAATTAAAAATAGAATCATATTAATTCATTCAATATATAATATTCGTAAAACGAGAGGCCTTAAAAATCCTTTACTTCGATAATTGTTACCAAAAACGCCAGCACAAACTCGACGTTTACATGACCCACAAAAAAAACTGGCAACTGCAAGTCGCCGCGACCATTCGGGCGTAATGTTAGGCGTTAAAATCTGCTCCGCTGACTGCGTCCGTGGTGTAGTGGCTAGTATGTCGCACTTTAAAGCTACAGCCGCGCCGGGGATACTGGGTTCAAGTCCTGGATCGGACCAAAGATCTGGGTTGGGTTCTTCTGTTCAGAATACTCAGTTACAGTTTGGAGTCTGTAAGTTGACGGTTTGTCATGCGCCCGATCTCTGCTCGTGCCAGACTGCAGTCCTACCGAGTTATGAGAGTGGGGGAATAGGAAGTGCACCTGTGCTTGCGCACTCACTAGTGCACTATTATATAATCCTGCGTAGTGAGTCGATCGTAAAGATTGCCCGCTGTAGCGAAAACTCGGCTAGGAGGTCATTAATGTTATTCGCTGAGATCAGTGTGACGCGAAGGGCGACCTAATCGATCCAGCCTGCTATTAAGGGCTTAACCTCCGCAAACTTTACAGAGGGCTGTTAACGGCAGTTCCGGGCCCGCTTACATGACAATATTGAGGTAAACTTGCCCTATAAATTAGGGTGCCGCGTCCATAATCCGCTGACACTAAAATTTATTCCCACTGGTGTTTATTTATTCATGCTAACCCTTGTGCGGTTATCCGCAACTTTTGTATTTGGGTTATGGGATTACCTCGTCTACCGAATACATCGTAATGCGGTATAATTGGTTTCATGACCCTTTGTGATGATTCAACTTATTACTTACCGCTAAACTACGCCACATCGCTGCGTGGCGATAGTTAAGTTTGTTGATGGCTAAATTGTTAACGCTTTGATTGATACCAATAAATTTGAATCTTGTAATGAACTTGATATGAGGGACTGAAGATCAAAGGTCTATAGGTATAATTTCCGGTACTTTGTCTTTCTAAATTGTTTCTAAATGAAGCATGGTTAAATAAAGAGGTGATGCGTGCCTAACTATTTAATTGTGTGTTTTCACAGGAATTCTTTTAACAAACCAAACGTCATAATCCTTGACTCTTCTTTTGTTGAAAAAATCACTCCCTCTTCATACGAAAAGGACGAAACGGTGCCTTTATGAGGCGATTGATCGCCCAAAATTTTAATCACCCCTAAAAAGCTCTCATTTGGTCCTGTCTCTCAAAGTTAAAATAGTTTCTCAGTAGGTACACTACACAGACAAATCAGTATGCACGTCTTGTCGGTCGCCCTAACAGGGTGCCAGACCAATCTGATTGTTCCACCTGCATTAGTTAATTCGCAATGGAAAGGTTCACACTACGTGGTTTTCAACTATTTTCCAGTTTCTGAATTAAAAGCAAGTTGCTTGTTGAAGTTCGGAAACGTTTGGCATCACAGTCGATAAAAGAGTCGTTTATCATTTTCCAGATTTCCAAGTTATAAATTATAGGTTAGCGATGTGGAATAAAATTTTAGCTGCTCAGCTATTTGTTACTACTTTGCAAACTCTTTCTGAGGTGCGAGTCGCGGTACTTTGCATAGTTTATTTTGTACGATTGTTTGATTTTAAACTACGTTATTTTTTTGTTTTATTTTATTTTTGTACAGGATATACTTTTCCCGAGTACTGAAAATATTTTGATATTCGCAGTTTATAGATATCCAGTAATTGAAACAATATTAATTACACGTAAAAGACGTATGTAAGGTACAAGACTTGTATATGGTTCTATCTTGTAACAATTAGGCCCATTAAGATGTACAGTTTTTGGAAAGCGCGATGACGGTAGCAAACACTTAGATATATCTAATTAGTATAATTATGATTTACTTTTAAACAGCATTGCAGCCTTAAAATAGTTTTACGAACTGCTAATTTACTTTTTTTTGTCATCTTTTTATTTGTATTTATTTTTCATTCCTCCATTCAAAATAATGTTCGTTTTTTTGCGATGAAACAATTAACTTACGCAATCAATTCTCTAGGGATTTGGTTGATTTGTAGAACCGTTGCGAGGTTTTTTCAACCCTGCAAATCCTAAATTAAAATTCAATCGACAGCAACTCTTGATTTTAAATCGAATTGTATCTTCACTCTCGATTGATTTGAAACAACGAGTGGAATCGTGGAATTTCATTCGAGTTACGCATTCTGCTTGGTTGGTCCTTTTATGGAAAAAGCAAAACTTTTCAATATTTGAAATGAAAATTGAAGTTCCGATAGATGAGTCGGCGTCTTTTGTTATCAGAATTTTCCGTCTTGGTAGAACATACTCGTATTTTATATTTACGCCTTGATGGTCTAGTGGCTTCCAATCCCGGGTCGGGTAAAATTGGTTGATCGCTAACTCTTGGCTAGCGTGGTGATTAAGCCAGCACCCATGGCCTCGACGTCTGATTTCACGGGCAGCGGGGCGGCAGCGGCAGCGGCAAGATGTTTTGTATAGAATCCCATAGAACCGTTCTCGAACACAGCGTGGCGGGAGCGGGAGTGGCAGCGCACGCAAGCGCACTGCGGTTTACCGCTTGACAGCATCGTACCGCTCTTGACGGCCCGCGTCAAGCGGTAACTGCAGTGCACCTGCGTGCGCCGCTGCTTCCGCTGTCGCGAAATTCGAGGCCGAGGCCTAAGATCTAGTTTATATGATGTGATACTTGGTTTAAACATGAGATTGTAACATATAGATGAGATGACAGAGTTACTTTCGCATTTATAATATTTGTAAAAATTATGTACACTCAAGGTATTGTTAGAAATAGAAAACACTGTACACAATCTATATATATAAAACTCAAAGGTGACTGACTGACTGACTGACTGACTGACATAGATAGCTATCAACGCAAAGCCTAAACTACTGGACGGATTGGGCTGAAATTTGGCATGCAGGTAGATGTTATGACGTAGGCATCCGCTAAGAAAGGATATCTCGATATTCCCACGGGAACGCGAACCACGCAGGTGAAACCGCGGGCGCCTGCTAGTTAAAGAGTATAGAATTATAATTTAAACAACTAAAAGGTTACTGTGAAGTAGAAGTAAGGAAGCTTCACGTAATTGCTTCGGTTAAAGCGGGAATTAACCATTATTACGTTTCCTTTGTTTTGTTTGTTTGCTTTGTCAGCTATCGTTTTACCTTCATTATTACTCCCGCACATAACAGGAATCACGTTAATTAAATGTTATTAAATATTTTAATTACAGCTCGAAACAATATCTGGCTTACCTCTGCGATCTTTTTAATGTGTTTACTTCCAACCTACATTAAAATCAGAGTAGGATAGTGTTTCACTTTAATTTGTATCATTATTATATTTATTTATTATTTAGGGTCTAACTTGGTGTAATTGTTGGAAATTCGGATATTACACGAGAGGTCGCGATCTATCTCCGTATGATACAACATGTTGTGTGCATGAAATTTTATATTTTTATCGGTCTGGGTGTTTCTATACGTCATAATATATACTGAGTGTAGCCGCGTACAGAGGCCTAGTTATTTATAGTATTTACAGGTGCCGGCAAACATCTTGACCATCGGTCACCAGATTGGAAAAGTTCGCGCATGTGAACCAAACTTGCGAATGACCAATAGCGCGCACGCATCCCAAAATTCGCGTTCTACGCAGTCCCCACCCGATTCCAAGATGTTTGCCGGGAGCTATACCTTTTATATAAATAAATAGGCCTCTGTACGCGGCTACGCTCGTGTGGTAGTCCACACGAGCTATATCTATATTTATTTTATTTATTTATTTATTAAAGAAACATACAGCTTTTTATCTTTCTTATGACTAAGTTACAAATTTGGTTGATACATATGCCAAATAGTTTCCAACATTAAATCATTACATAAGTGACGAAGACTATGACATAGCTAAAAAAAGAAATTTAACAGTATACAATTTTAAACAGAGATATTAATAAATGAATCGTCAGTAAGTCCAATAATGACCCCGATCAAAATCATAAAAAGCACAACAACAAAAAAAAATTAAAAAGACAAATACTAATTTTTTAAAGAAAAACCCTTTTTTTTTTAACCCATAGCTACTTTTTTCACAGAAGCAGTATAACTACTGAGTTTAGATTTAAATACATCAATATGGTGATAGCGACCGTTATGTATGCTGCAAGCTCTGATAAGAAAACGATTTTTTGAATAATTTGTTTTATATTTAGGAATAGAAAATACTGCCTTAGAACGAGCACTCAACCTCGGACACCTAAATAAGATGCGGCCAAGAAGGAAAGGTGAATCAACTAAACCATGTAGAATTTTGTACAGGAAAATCTGATCCCTATGTTCACGTCTTAATTTCAATGTTTGAAGCCGCGCTGCTGAATCCCTAAATCTATATCCAAGCCTTCTTAAAAACTTATTTTGTATCTTTTCCACTTGATCAATATACTTGGAATAGAAGGGATTCCAGACGGTTGAAGCGTATTCCAAATGACTCCTTACTAAAGAATTGTAAAGCATAATGTAAGTGCTTATGTCTTTGAAATCCTTACACTGTCGAAAAACAAATCCCAGCATTTTGTAAGCTGTAGATGTAATATTTTTGATATGACAAGCGAAATTAAGCTCATGATCAAGATACACTCCCAGATCCCTCACCACGGTCACCCTTTCAATCACTGCATCGTTAAAACCATAATTATATTTTATAGGCTCTTTCTTTCGGGTATATGTAATAGTATGACATTTGTTAATATTTAATTTCAACTTGTTCATCCTGCAGTATATATCACAGTATCTCCTAATATAATATTTTGGAGAAAACCTGCGGCCATGTGTGGGATTCAGGTATTAAAGACGTCCGATCCTACTACCCACTAAACTCTACTGGTTTTCCCATTACAACCGGAATGACATAATACAATTTACGCTAGCAAAGCCGCGGGCGTAAGGCTAGTCATTTTAACAAAACTTTTGTAAATAAAATTGAAAATGAAGTAAAGAAACAGCAAAGTTCCATGACGAATTAACATTTAACCTGTATAACCTAACAATGCCACGCAAATTAACGAAAGTTATTTTACTTTCAGGTACGTTACTCTACGGATGAAAAGTAAAAGTAAGTTGTATAACATTACCTCAGCGTACCCAGGGCAATTTAGCCAGCAATAAAGTTTCGAACATAAACATTTTTAACGCCTTCGGTATTTTATTGCATGCATGCAACATTAAGCAATTTGCTTTCACTATTAATAAGTACGAAGATTAATTCGCGAGTTCGCATTACTCTGGCATTATTGCAATTTCCAATGCCGATTTAATTCTGAAACGTTGTAAATATTACTATTTTTGTCTCGATGGCGATTTTTGGCAGCGGCCCTGCTCTATAAACCAAGAGCCAAAAAATCTTATGAAAAACGTAATATTTTGTGTTTGATCTCTATTTGGGTGCGATAAAGTGACTTGATGACTTGATAAATTGTGTATATGTTACGCTCAAAGATCAAAAATGCTCATTGAGCGGTTTTACTGTGACCACAACGCGTTGTGAGCTATTTGTGTTCCGCTCAATGAGCGTTTTCGATCTTTGAGCGTAACATATACATATAAGTATCAGAATCAACGAAGGCCTATGTAGGTACCACGGATAAACGTTTTTACCTTAGGTTAGTTGTCTGACTGGAAAAAAGACCACCTGATGGTGAACATCTACTGCGGCTTGTTCCAATTAGAAACACATTTTAATTGCGTTTTGAAAATGGCAGCAACTAGGTACATACGATTATTACTATCCTACATATTACTATCCTGTCTTATTTGTGACACTAATTAAATCCATATTGAAAACTACTTACTGAAACTTTTGACGAAACAGTGGCTGAGTTTCAAGTTCCAGAGCGTAACATTTGTTTGAACTAAGAAACTCGAGTCAGCAGTGTTCCCGTTTTAATTATATTTGAACTAAGCTTTATTAACAACGGAACATCAAATTTGACAGTTGAATACCAAGTGTTGCTTTAAGACAAATGAAGGGAGGGACCGAAAACTGTGGAGCAAAGGCACACAACAATTAAATACAGAGGGCTCATTCCTATCTAAGAAACCCGCAATATTTATCGCCGACTTAAATGTCAGAACTTCGCAAGACCATACTTAAAACATTCGCAATAGGTGTCTATGTATGTACAGATACATATACTTTGTGGTACGATTTAGAAGTTGTTTCGGAAAAATCATAAATCAGTTTAGAATGAAATTCGTATACAATAAATCGTACAAATGTCAGAAAACATTACATAATTAACTAGCCTAAAAGTAACTCGCTGAATCTAAATACATATAAACATCGCGATACCTACTGAACATTTACAAACATTTATAAAATATTTTTTTTAGAAATTGTACCCAAGTCTAATGTTTAGTAGGTACTAGGTAGTAAGATTAATATTAAATGCGCTATCAGTTTCAATGCCCAAATGCTACGAGTATTATACAATGCCTAATCGGCCGTAGATAGATGTTGGTTTAGATTAATTGACTCAGAGACCCGTAGGGGGTGCCTTCCCTCCATGACAGCACAGACCAAGGCAAAACAAAAGAGGCCTTCTGTACTTTATTTAACAGCTGAGCACATCGCAAGTCGAGGTTGTCGGCAATAAAAGAGGGAGACACCATGGCCGAGTTATACCGCCAACGACGCCATTATGCGCCACGGTTTACTTACAATTCCCTTAATTAAGAACCTCTTCAAGTTACATTGACCATTTTCTTTTATACACTCAGTATCTATACAAAAGCTGTTCAATATAGTAATTACTTGCTAAATTAAATTTTCTCTATCAATTTCCCATTTTTATTTCTTGCTACTGGCAAACTTAATTAAGCAACCGTGTTTCTGGGTTCCGTACGGAGTGAAATATGAAGGAAATGCGATATTTTAAGGGAACCTTATTCGAATCAAAGTCGAAGGGTAATTTCTTCGGGTAGACGTATCAATTTACGATTGCTATCAAATATTTAAGGGTCTGTTGGGACTGCAAATGAGAGGAGACACCATCATCATCATCATCAAAATATATGGTAATTTACGCAGATGTTTAGTTTAGAATTTTTTACGGATGCAGCTAGGCAGCCGTGTGAAAAGTCGATTACGCGTTAGTTGTGAATCAATCATGTATAAATATGGAGCAAGATTCCTGCTTAACTTAAATGTGATACAATCATGTTGTCGACAGTTTCGAAAAAGTACTCATTTACTTCAGAATAAGTAGCTAGTTTTATTAATACAAATACATCTATCTAATGTCGCGAGCTATTTGAAATGTGGAACGCTCCTCTTTGGAAGACATTTTCATTGAAGCGAAAAAATTTGACTACATTTTTTGCTTTCGTTTGGGTACTTAGGGTTCCTAGTCATCATATTAAGCTAGTAAATATTTCCAAGTTCATTTAAAAATAACAACAACTATTCGTATACCTTTAAAATAAATATTTAAAGAGAGGCTGGAAGAACTGAATTTTGGCTAGAGAAAATGTAGTTTTGACGCTAAACTAGGTTAAATTATTATATGCACAAGTTGGTCGCAAATAGAGAATAGGCGCAGGATCAAGAGCCTTACATATTTTTAGCAATACGGGGTGTCAACTTTCACTCTGGATTCTGAAAGTTTCCTAACAGCAACCAAATTAGATTTGCAAATCACCTATGAGAATCGAACTCGTAAAGCAACCGCATGTACCTATAGCAATACATACCGAGCAATACATTCCGATATAGTGTCTATAAGTAGCAACCTATCGACACTACTATATCAGAATCGCTTCGTAATAATAACACGCCACTATAGCAGACAATTATACGAAAAAGGAATAAAAAGCTACTTCTTTGTTCGTTGGCTAAGAATGAACTACTTGGTATTATTAAGAATGAATCGTAGCCAGTAACATAAAATGAAAATTCACTATCGACTGTCACCGATATCGTTTAATATCGATTGTAAAGTTATAAAGAACTCTGCCCTATTGCGAAATGAGGTCGACTAATCTATCCGCTTCAGGAGCGAAGTGTTTTGTCTTATTCATGAGCTTGATAGCAACAAAAGTCCGTTTTGAAGTGCAAATTTAAGTGTTCCAGACATTTCTCTGTAATTTATCCCGGCGATTTTCTCACCTCTTTTGAGCCACTTAAGCAGTCTCACGTACATTAAGAGCTCTGTCATAACTTCAACAGCCGTGACCGTCACGGTTTGTTGGAGTATTATCCCGCCTTAGGGTTGACCCAGATTTCTGTCCACATTTTGGCACTCGAGAATTTGGCCACGTTCAAATAAATACGGATTACTGCGTTTGCTTACGCCCTTTTCTGCTGTAGGTAAATATAAAAAAACTGTTTATTTTTTGGAGAGTAACGTTAGGAATACAATTACTTAGTTGACAAATGCGTTGATTTGGATTAAAAAAAATGCTTCAAGCATTTATATTTTTAGAGAGGATTAGGCAGAGGCTTTCACCACTCCCGTGGTGTTTGCGTGCACTACACACACGGCTTAGCTGTCTCAAAAGGCCTGTATTCACTTTGATTAGTGCGAGTGCGAGTGATTAGTAGCTGAGGGTGATTAGTGCAGGTGCGTAGTGCAAGTAGTGTCCAATTGTTGGCGAGTGCGAGTGATTAGTAGTTGAGGGTGTGTGTGTGTGTGGCAGGCACGCCGCGAGAGAGGGGGATGGGCGGGCGCGCGGGACGTGGCTACTCGCAGTCCACTCGCAGAAAAATAGAACACGCTTCTAAACACTTCACTACGCAGCCAACTAATCACTCGCACTAATCAGTCGCTGTCCACACTTATTTTCTACTAATCACTAATCACTTGCACTAATCACTCGCACTCGCACTAATCAAAGTGAATACAGGCCTAAAGTGACAGAGGTGCGCTACGCGCTTTGATCCCTAAATAAACGCAGGCTTTGCCTATATTCAGTTACACACATATGCTGTACTTTGAGGTTTAGGTAACCAATTAAAATGAATGTCCTTTTGGAGCATTGATACGATTTCCGTTAATAAACTGTTTATGGTATGTTGCTATTGCGATTCGAAAGAACGACGCTTCTGAATAAAACATCGATAAATGTGCTGCCATATTGTGAACTTCTCTCATTGAACATATGTACATATTGCTATACTGTGTACACGTAGCGTGGTTGCATACCAGGCTACGTTTATTTTATGGGGACATATCGGTCATCTAATACTACAAAGACGTAACTGTCATTTTGCAAATTTTACAGGACGGCGTTTTAAAGTTTTTTTTAGAGTTCTTTTTGGATTTATTATTTCATTTTATATTATTTGTAACTGCAACTAGGACATTTTTTATGTTTGATTGTATAACTAGAGTATAATATCACCAATATGTAAAAATCTCAAGGGTAAGTATTAAAAAAAACACATAAAGTGATTTAAATCATACATTTGTGTCATTGTTGCATTGTAAATGTTTTAATTTGTAAGTTGTGACTGTACGGGGCGTCCCGCGTAACTGACCGTTATGGCGTCGTTGCAATCAGGGCGGGTCCATTTTTAAATTTTTTTACCATTGTAACAAAGACATTGGCGCCATCATACGGCCATTTGTTGAACAGTAAAAATGACCTTGTAGCACCAAACGTATTGACCAATTTGGAACATTTTGGCATCAATAACTCATTTTTCAATTTTTGACAATTCCGTCTTTGTAGTACTAGATGAGCGATATTATTTCATGCATGGCCCTAGCTAAAACGGCTATCTTCAAATAGTCTCAATAAACGCAGTACGCATCTCAAAAAAAGTCTAATCCTGCCGTACTCTGGGCGGCAAAAGTCAGAGCTAAAAAAAAAACTAGCTAAAATGGGCCGGGGCTATATCCATAATTGCACTCATTTTTTGGACCCTTGTAATCAATACGCATGCTTTTTATCTAGAAGGTCATGTCTATCACCGTTTTAATAGAAAACAAAAACAAAAGCTTCAATTTATAGATATTATTCGTGAGAACTAGGCACAGAATTTCACTACTCTCACGTCTCTTGCACCATGGATACAATTTATGTCTTTATTCAATTATTTATGGTTACAGGGTCACTTTCAAAGTCGTCGATAAAAACAAATGCAGCATACATTTTGTCATGAGAACTAAATCTGCATAAGAAACAGACCGATGGAATTTATTTAAAAGTAAATGGCCATACACGGACGTCCAGATCGGAGCATAAACTGCGCGTATTGTGCGGCCGTCACCGGAGGTTTCCTCGAACGGAGACATGCGGGCGGAACTGAGGGGCATTTTTGTAAAATAGGTCGTGCAATGCCGCATATAAATATTTAACTCGGCGGTGCTTGTTAGCGACCACTGGCGACCATCGTAAACATACAATCTGATATATTCTGATGTGGATGTCTTATTAAAATTATTTTTAATAGAAATTTAAATTTAAATCTGTCTTTTACCTTT
Source organism: Mecyna flavalis (assembly GCA_949319885.1). Taxonomy (NCBI): domain Eukaryota; kingdom Metazoa; phylum Arthropoda; class Insecta; order Lepidoptera; family Crambidae; genus Mecyna; species Mecyna flavalis. Next base: position 8,740,427 of record OX439427.1, on the reverse strand, counting down.
TCACATTTAAACCACTGACCCAACTTCTTTGAACTTTGGTGTGGATAGAGAGAGACTAGACCTTGGGAAAGGACATTCTAAGCATAACAAAATTTTAAAGTACACGTACAAAGAAAAAGAAAAAAGCCCCCCTTAAAAGGCCGGCAACGCATTATAGCGATCCCTCTGGTGTTACAGATGTCCATGGGCGGCGGTGATAGATAGCTTTCCATCAGGCTACCAGCTGGCTCGTTTGCCGCCTCTAACATAAAAAAAATATCACTACTTCTATGTGAACAAGTCCCCTAAAAGCCAGTAGTCAGTTGTACAGCGGTAAATACATAGTAGCAGGTCGCCCGTGAGCTTGTTAGCGAAAGACTCGTAAAGATACGAAGTGACGCGCGCCGACAGTTCCATGTTCGAGCGAATGTTCCCGCTCCGGTATTCCGGAGTACTTAGAACTCGAGAACATTAGAGGAGGTGCAAGAGGGTACAATTAGAGGATATATCTTCGTATTTCGTATCGTTTAGGACTTCTATTTCTTTAAATAAACTTGCCGTATTTGGAATGTATACTAACTGGAAATACCCAGACCCATGTATATCCTCAGTTGAATACTAAATTGTTGGTAAGGAAAACACATCTGATTTTTACTTTCATACAGTTTTATAAATACAGAAAGACTTTTAAAGTAATATTGATCAAAATGACTCCTAACTTAGGTCGTGCAGAACACGAAAACGTTTCAGAGACGACATCTAGGTATCGATTAAGTAGCATTAACTTGCAAAGTAGCCCTTTCTTATAGTAGCAATCTTTAAATTTCTAGCTAATAAATATTCAGGGAATTAAACTCAACTAAAACTCTAACATACTTGGTGTTTTAAATGCCAGACTTGAATATTCGATACGAATTTATTCACCGGTTTATATTAAAGCATTTTAAATGACAAACTCTTTGTAAAGTTTGGTTTGCGTTCAAAGTCTAGTATTGTCTCGTTGGTTTAGGTTTATGGCTTAAGTAGGCCAGAGGGGGAGGAGAAGACGGGTCTACAATCAATCGTCTCTTCTCCCTCTCAATGGCCTGCGGGACGCGGCGGTGTGGGGACACCTCCTCCTGCATTGCACAGGCCACAGCTCCCGACACGGGTGGCAACGACCATTCCCGGCCGTTGCTGTCCAGCCTCCTTCCTCTGCCGGGGGGAGGCAAGCGGGGCCCGCCCTGTAAGAGGCGGGCAGGTCGCCCTGCGGGGTCTCTGGTTGTCAGGGTCTATCCTAGCTCAGAGACGCTGCCGACAGCGATGCAGGAACGCGGAGGGGTTGGTGGGTATTCTCCGTGCACCAGCATTATTATAGAGACACGGCTCGCCCACCCGAGACGAGTTCTTCATACAGAGTTGTGTAATAATTGGTCCTTAATAATTGTTCTGATAAAAGGCAGAATAACATAACAGTAGGTACATAATATGTACGTGTACATTAATTTTCTAAGCATTATATGGTCCTAGGTAAACAAAAAACACTATTATCCTGCAAGTTATTTTGTTTGTTTAGGGCGCTAGAAATTCGAAATTTCCGATGAAACAACACAAATGTCGACTTATAATTACGTGCGCCAGTAAAGTTTACTGTAAAAGTGTCTGTTTGTTTTAAACTGTTAAAATGTCTAATAATAAACCTTACATGTTTTTGGCAACTCATGAATGTATACATTGATAATGACGTGCTGAATTACCCTAGGTTCAATCAGAGAACCCAGGTGATTACAAAACTGGCAAGAGTTTTTAAATTGGTTTTTGTCATTAATACTATAAAATGTAACAAAATGCCTCCGTGGTACAGAGGTTAGAGCGTTTTGGGCTCTAAAACCCAGAGGTCGGAGTTCATATCCCACGGGGAGCAATCCCTTTGTATAAAATAAATAAATAAATATTTCTGGACATTATTCACACAGCGCCATCTAGCCCCAAACTAAGCATTAGCTTGTGCTATGGGAACCAGACAACGGATAAACATTACTTATATACTTTTTTTTTGTAAATACATACATATTATACATAGAAACACCCAGACCGATACAAACAGACATGTTCATGCACACAAATGTTTGTACCGTGCGGGGATCGAACCCGCGACCTCTGGTGTAATAGCCGACTTCTCGACCATTACACCAAATGGCTCGTCAAATGTGTATGATCGTTTCCAGTTTGGTTAGGACATTGCAGGCCGGAATCACCTGAATGCCTGAAAATAATGAAGATTCCGTGCTTCGGAAGTTACGTTAAGCCGTTGGTCCCGCCCCCCCGATGGGCCATCACCTTGTCGCGGTGGGGGGGCTTAGTAGCCGGGTGGGCTCCGGTGAACTAAGAGTGGCCAAGTGGGCGGACCGTCGAAACAGACAGGTCTGCCTGCGACACGAGGGGAGCGGACAGTAGTCATTACTGTCTGCTCAGCGCGCCCTCGGGCGCGTGGTGGGGAGGTGGGGGCCGCGGTGCGCAACCGGTTGGAGGGGGCCGGTGTTACGTTGCCGTTCCCCCCTGCGCATCGGCGGCCCAAGCGGGGCCACACCGCAGGTTGTGGCATGGCGGTAGTACAGGGGGCCAGTAGGCCCCCCGTGTCGGGCGGTAGCAGCCAAGTGCTGCTCCCCACCCTCCAAAGCGGAGGGTGCGAGGGATCCGCTGGTAGTGTCACAGATGCAAGGCTATGCCGATTCCTGTGACACTACCATTAAAGCGTCTGTTGGGCACTGTGGGGTTTAGTGGGTATACCTACCCCTCGGGTAGGTGAGTCCCACATAACCCTCTGACGGGTGGTGTTGTCGCTTCTCGCCAGCACCACCCGGCCGAGGGTATGCGTAACGCATTCCCCACATAAAAAAAAAAAAAGCCGTTGGTCCCGACTATGTTCCAATTAAGTCCGGTCTCTCTTGTAAGGGTTACGGAGGTAAGATGGCAATCGCTTAATTATTGTAATAACCAGGCTTGTCGAATCTAGGATCATAGTCAAAGCGGACCCGGAGCTCCATACTGGACGCCATCAGGAATACGCTGAGATGATGATGATGATGACTATAAAATCTAGTCTACAAAAAGTTGTCAGGTGACAGCAGCTACTTCGTCAGTTCAACACTACCATAACATTTTTTCTTAAAACACCTTGACTGAGAATGGAACCCTGAGAAATGCGGACGAGTTTCAAGAAATAGCACTGAAGTCGTTAAATTTTCAAAATGTTCGCAGCACATTCCTAGGAAGCGCGCACGCGGCGCGCGGCGGTGAGACATTCCGTTGTTAACTGCGCAACTTTGACTCCGATGCACGGATGCAACGAAGTTCTTAGAACCGCACCACATGCACTGCAGGCATCGGTAACAGGCGATTTAGATTAGTGAAGGCTAAAAGTGGTCTAACATTAAAGAGTCCCTCTGCAGCTCTCTGTTTAAACTTCTTACTTTAGACTGTATTTTTTTTCTGATGTTAATTAATTAAGACTGAAGTTATGATACAGATATCAATTTCAAATGTTCATGTCATTACCAACTACGTTATTTGATTTTTTAGGAGAAAACTGTTAACATCTAATATGAATTAGGTGCATGGTGCATAATCGGTAATAACCTTCGTGATTTCTGACACGTACCTATAGTTATTTCAGCTTCTTGCTTTAGAATGTTGTTCTTCAATGTTCATCAATCCTTATAACATAACTTCACAACGCTTGCAAAAAAATTGATTACCTTTTTGATGTTTTATTTGTTATATAAGACCGAAGCATTATATATGTATTTGAAACTGTATAATCAGATCAACCTGTTACTTATATTGCATAGCTTTTGAATTCAACATGGATTGAGTATAAATAAATATATTGGAACATCAAGTTTTAAAATACCTACTTAAAAACTTTAATCCATGCTGAAATTAAAAATACCATCGTCGAATCTATCTCAATGTAAAATTAACTTCCGTTTTCAACAGACAGACAAATTGAGATTGATGTCGTTTTAAATAGCTTCCTGAACAGTCGGAATAAAGGATCAGCTATCACTGCTTTAATTAAACCTGAAATCTGATAATATTTTCATTACAAACGAAAGATACTTAAAAGTATAACTTACTTATTACAAAAAGGATTTACGCTCAAGACTGCGCACGCCAACAACAAAAAATTACAGCAAGGAAAAAGCAAATTTCAAAAGTAAAAGATTATTCAAATTACACCTAAGATCTTGATTAAAATCTAGAAAAGGCCGCACTTTTATACTTCGCAGAAAACAATGTTGATTTCGCGAGGAAAATTAAGCTTAATTGCGGACAAAACGAGGATAGAATTAGATGAGGGGTGCGGCAATGACGTAAAATTAGCAAGGATCTCAATCGCAGTTTCAAGCCACGTTTTATTTTCAATAAAATTAAGAAAAATCTGGTGACTTGCATGAGGTGATTGGTGTCAAGAGAGAAAATTTTCTTGTTCTGTGGTGTCAAGTGGTGCCCTCATTGAATAAAAATCATATTTAAATTAATGCAAAGATTAAGGCATCTTAAATTATGTTGTGTTTATAAAAAGAGTATAAGGTATTTTTATATTATCACAACACTCAAAATGTGTTACTTTTGTTGTAGTTTTCAAAAGTACCTAAAACGGCCGTTATTTACTGTTTTTTCAATTAGGGCGCCACTTTGACGACACTAATCGCCTTAAGTAGCTAAACTCGATTATATTATGTAACTGCCTTTGTGTAACGGTTGTTACACCCCCAGGTCTAAAAACAGGAAATCGTGGGTTTGATTCCCGCCTTGAGTTTGTCTGGCAGTAGGACATTTTCAGAGTCCGACTCAGTCTTTTAAAGCACTAGTGCTTCCGGATTTTCTTACTTAATTAGGTTAATAAAAATTTACAACTTCTGTTGTACTACAAAATTCGAATGCTGTTTTTGGTTCATCGGACATACCTAACAGCATAATCAGTTCACACCTAAACAGTCTTAGTAAATCCTTGCAACATTTGGAACAATAAAAGACGCATTAGGCTTAACTACAGACGTTACGAAGATAGATTTAGATGAGGGTTGAGGAAATGACACGAAATTAGCGATCGAAATCACGACTTCCATTGCCGTTTTTGTGGGCGGGCCCCTGAAAAATCTTTGACCTGAGATATAAATCTTACCAACCCTGCTAATTTATAAATGCGAAAGTCTGGATGTTTGTTAATTAATCACGCCTAAATGGCTAAACGGATTCCGATGAAATTTGGCACACGTATAGTTTATAACCCGGATTAGGACAAAGGCTATAAAATTCTTACAGAAAACGTCTCATTCCCGCGGGATATTTGAAAAAAGAAATTAGGTACGCGCGGGTGAAACCGCGGGCGGAAAGCTAGTCAAGCATAAATCTTAGAAGTTAATCCTCCGATTTACCTTTCAACTTACTAGTTTAATTAAATCTGTTACGTGACGTCTTTAATCTGAAATTAATAGGTGGGTATTGAGTACTGCTATTAAACTAAGTCGTGCGACTTGGATCACTTCAATTCTGAACTAGTTTGTCTATCTACAGTGTTTCGTATTCATCTCTGCACATCGATATATGGTTTTAGTTAAATTTGATTGACTTATATTAAATTGTAAAAGTCTCAGTGTAAACTAATGTCAAGGCTTTTATGCTAATGATAATGCATGCAAAATCACTAGTAAGTGAATATTATAAACATTATACGAATTACTGTATTGGTCAGGCTGGTACAAACACAGTTGGTACAGCAAGAAACACATCAATTTACCTTATTCTAAAAATCTTTTTTTTTATACTATATCAGTTGGCAGACAGACACGCAGCCCACCTGATGATGTCACTGATGCCTATTCCATTGAGGGACACTTCTGAAGTGTTCTTCTTCTTTCATTAGGTGAAATGTCCCTCAATGGAATAGGCCGCAGTGAACGCTTACCATCAGGTGGGCTGCGTGCCTGTCTGCCAACTGACGTGGTATAAAAAAAAAACATTTTTAGAGTGAAAATAATAGTACCTGAAGTTTGTATGGTAGTTTTTAAAACAATCTGCACGTACACAAAGTAGCTGGAAATAATTTGTCTACTGTAAACACTCATCTTAATATTCAAAGTCCTGAGAAGCTTCCAGTGAGTTATAACTATAACCATTATGTTATACTAGCGGGGGTGCTTATAATCCAACATTAAGCGCTTGTGAACACAATATAAAAGTTTTATACTCTTTCTCACGCCGTGTACTCAGTTTGACTAGACCGAAGAAAAGCAATCTGCCTTCTTTACCCTCGTTTATATGTTTATAATATATAAATATAACAAATAGGAGGCTTTCTAAAAAGGACTTTTATATTTTAGTAGCGGCCGACTCCGCGGTTTCACCCGCGCGTAATCTTTTTTCAAATATCCCCTTCCTTCCCCCATATTTTCGGGATAAAAAGTACCCTATGTCGCCCGGGGATAGTGTAGCTTTCCAACAGTGAAAGAATGTTTCAAATCGGTTCAGTAGTTTTGGAGCCTATTTAATACAAACAAACAAGTCTTTCCTCTTTATAATATTAGTAAAGATTTCTTTATCATTTTATTATTTTTCAAATAGCAGATTTTCTGCAGGCCATGCTCGTCGAAATGCTGGTAGGTTAATTAAAAATATCATGACTTGGAAAGGTATAATATATATATATATTTTTTACTTAGAAAGGAACATGACTGTATCAGATGAGCTTAAAGTAAATGTCTCTCTTACCTCCAAATATTGTTTCTAATTAGTATAGAGCCCTGCATAATTAGTAATTAGTATATGGTCGTTCGCTACTAATGTGAACATATAGTAGCGAACATAATACACACAAAGATGGTACATTGGACAGCACATCAGACTACCGTAATCTGTCAAATTTCTACAACTTTTCAACTTTATTCCCTTCACGTAGAGTTCTTCTTTAATTGAGAATTTTTGACAGATGGTTGGTTGATCTGCTGGCGTGCCCGTACATTCGCAAATGGTCCCCAAGCACAGTCGATCTAGCATTCAGGAAGATCTTAAAATTTTTAAGAAACATTAGATATCATAACACTTAAACAGATGAACTTACTGTTAATTAAAATTTGAATTGCAACAATAATTGTGATTCTATGCGATGTTAAGTTTACGTATTTATCACTAGACGCTATTAATTTCGGTCAGTTTAGGAACTGTTCGGATAAAAACAACACCCAGACATTTCCAATTGCTGCCTTAATTGAGCATTCACTAGATCACTAAATAAGTAATGCTTAGGTCTGTTTGGGATACACCCAATGAATAATTTATGATACCAATAGTTGTGTGCTCACTTCAGATGCTTAGTCTAGTACTTAAGTGTATTTTATCACATTATACACAATGATAAAAGGCACATCTTTTATCACCTATTAACGAATTTATTAAAATGATATTTGATTGCCAACCGAATTTAAAAATAAGGAGGTTCTCATTTTGATTTTAATTTCTTTTGGTACACTTTCACGAAAGGTGTTAAAGCTATTTTCCGAAACGATACGTCAAATTGAAACATAAAATCTCAAAAAATTATGAAATTAAGCTTTACCTATCGGTATAAAACATGAATTAAAATAAACATTAATATAATGAATCATTCTCATCATTAGCCTGTCGCAGTTCATTGTCGGACATGGCCTTGTCAAACGCTAGCACAGTCATCAAAATACCCAAATCTCGGAATACAGAGTAAAGTTAGACTGTACCTTTGTCAGAAGTCAGTCCATCATTGAGATCAACGTTCCGTCTGACGTTCCCGCAGTTTCGTTGTACGTATAATTGCAAGCCTTTGAACAGTGACAGCGGCTGAAGTGTTTGTTGAAAGACGCTCCCCGACGCGTCCCTTCGGTGTGACGTGAGCGTAAGGCGAACAAGTAGTTTGCATTGTTCAATCAGCTGTTACATAACAGCTACAATGTAAATATTCTTTGGTGAAAATCTTTGAGATCAAGTGTCCCACTGAACGTGGAGAAGATCTTACTCTAGTTGAATTGGATCTCTGGATCTTGGTACGCTTGCACCACGACCCAGGAATTGGGCAAGTCCAGTTATTTCATTGGGGCGACTGTTCATATAAATAAGAAATATCACTGGACATTATTCACACAGCGCCATCTAGGTCGAGAAGTCAGTTAATACACCAGAGGTCGCGGGTTCGATCCCCGCACGTTACTTGATGCTCAGTTTGGGGCTAGGTGGCCGGGTGTGAATAATGTCCAGAGATATTTATATTTATTTATTTTATTTATTTGGTAGCAAACAAGAGTTAATATTTAATTCGTTTTTTCAATTCCATAAAACCTGTAAACCTGTTTTCTATTGTATACATCTGAAAGTAATCCACAGAGTTGTTTTACCTTCATTCTGCAATTAAAACATCGACCAAGGTTTGTGGAACAGTGTCAGTCAAGCTTAAAATTTTCAATTTGCGATATCAGAATGTTTAATTGATATCAATAGAACGCCTAATTGATTGTGATTCGATTCATTGATCTCTAATTAGTTTATCGCCATCCGTTTATCCCGACACGTGTTTCTATAATTACTGAATGTGTTTACTAAAATTATGTGCGTAATGTAACATGATTGAAGTATGAAATGCTTATAACATTACGTATATCATACTCATTGAAACAGTTTCTATTATAGGTGTTTCTATAAATAACATTAACAACATATTTTGGTTGTCCCAAAGAAGTAGTAAGTTACCAGTAAGTAGCTTCATCAAATTTGTGTTTCATGGGTTTAATAAATTTTTAATCATAGGCTTTTACAAGTAACCGAGGTAGCACAATGGCGTAATCAATACAGGACCCTTTTTTCTATTATAATTATAAATTATACTAATTTCTATCAATGTAACCATGGTTCAAATGTCATTGTTTTCCTTACGATATGACAATCTGACAAATTTACAACGTTGCTGAGTAAATGTTAATGTCAGGACTGCGTTACTTCATTATGCTTTACACTGCCAGTGAAAGTAGCTGGAGCACGGAACATACATTACTCTAACGAAGCGAATAGCTAGTCTTGGAATGGTCCGAACATATCCAAAGTATTTATATTCGTGAAAAGGCCAAAAAAGTGTTTTCAACATCAACGTTTATAAATATCTGTTTCTGGCGTACTGGCAATATAGCTCAAATGTTTACTTTCCCTCGCTTCCTATTGCAAAAATGGCACCGTCAATATTTATCGTATCCGTCTCATTAAAAATCCAGCAAGTCACGCGTCCACTGCCGGTGAAACATCAGCTGGTTCGCGTCACAGAAGTCATAGTACAAAGAGTATACAGTAGGCTATCTCCGACCTAATAATCTTATTTATTTATATAAAAATGAATTGCTGTTGGTAAGTCTCGCTAAAACTCGAGAACTTCTGAACCGATTTGACTAATTTTAGTCTTGACATATTTGTGAAAGTTCAGGGAAAGTTTAAACGATGAGAAAATATGGATAAATTGCGATGAAAATACTAATATAATAAGGTTTTAAATTAATATGGTTGATATGAAGACGTAAGTGATACGAAGTTCACCGGGCCAGCTAGTTATAAATTTATAATACATTGATCTGACCCCAAAGTAAGGAGCGTAAGCACTTGTGTTATGTGTATTAGAAACAACGAAGGAACCACAAATAAATACTTAAATGCAGATAAACATCCGGACACAGAATAAACACAAATGTTCATCACTTAAGTATTTGTCCTGGGTGGGATTCAAACTCACGACCCCCAGTGCATAGAGTAAGGTCACTACCAAATGCGCCATCGGGCCAGTCAATATATATCTATACCTTTACATAATTATACCTTTTTTATGAAATAGCGTGCAGACTTGCCGCACACATAATGTTAAGTGATTACCGCCGCCCCCATAGACATCGACAACGCGGAGGAATCACAAATGCGCTGCCGGCCTTTAAGGAAGGAATGCGCTCTACTTTTGAAGATTTTCAAGTTTACATGCATGTCTCAGGGTTTTATTAAGTTAGCTATTGCTAAAAGCGGTGACGCGCGTTAATGCATTGTTAGCCTCGACTGGCGTACTGAGAAATGGATCGTGATTTTGTTTGAGCGTGTGAGCGATGATGCGTATTATACTAATTATACTTTTCAAGTCGCACGCGGTGCGTTTGTATAAAAATAACGTACTTTCCACTCTTTCTACTATGGTTGGTACGCGTCACAGCCCTTATTTTACTGTGTGTGTTTATCCTAAAACAAGGTAAATGGTGCCGTATACATTTTGCATGAGCTGTCTCAGCGTTCGAATTTCAGCGGGATTAAAAAACGTACACACTCATCAAAATTTATTAAAAGGTCGTGTTTGCGGTTCCGAACAAATATGAGTTGATGCCACCCGTTCCTGACTTGCATGTGACGCAGTTAGGTCATTACTGTATTCATGGATAGCGATGTGTTTTGAAAACAAAGTAGTATAGCACGTAAAACACATTCGTAATATATTTCTAATTGCATTCGGGTAAATATTGTATATTGCAAGGCCGATTTACTTGTCCTTTTCGGATGTTAATGGGAAAACAGGGGAGCTTAGCGGTTAGTAGTAGGTTGAAAAAGATTGACGTGCAAAAGTATTTTTTATAAATTCAATTGCAGAAATAAATGATTTCATTTCATTTTATTTCATGAGACCGTCTGTAGTCTTGAGTTCCACACACGTCCGCAGATCTCAATAACCTGTTGTTATGGTGGTCAAATCAAAAACATTCTTCTCTGTGCAAAGTAAAAGAGCACATTATTAAAATCATTTCTAAAGACAACGTTTGACAGTAGTTTATATTTACGAATAAATAGTATACAAAATGCTTTACCTTTTCTTTTTTTCGGAGGAGAATGTTTTTATGCACCATAACCGCAGGCTAGCTAAACCTGCGGCCGTGTGTGGGACTCGAGACTAAAGCGTCTACTACCCATGAAACTCCCCCGGTTTCCCCTCCACACCCGATTGGGAAAAGCCGGTGCCAGCCTTGTTGCTATTGACCAGCCCATCTCCGGGTACCCTGACTTGAGAGGCCTTCACCAACAGGCATCACGTCCGAATTTAAAATAACACTAGTAAAACGGTCAAATTATACCCAAGCTATACAGTCTACTATAAATATGCCGAGCACAGCACTAATAGATGCTACAGACATAGAAACAGCCATTTTCGGCGCGGTATTCGGTGCCCTGCGGTTTGGCACAGTTACAAATCATGAGTAATCTATATAAGCTAATATAGCCAGCGCCGAAGCTCAAAGGAACATCAAGGGAAATACAAATCCGAGTGTATTGAAAGTTGGTTGAAGCAAAACATACAGGTTGATTTGTAACGGTGTAAAGGTATTACAGAAAGTGGAAAATTGTCTGGAGTGTTCTTTGTTTTATAATTCAGCTTAGGTACGAAAAGGTACTTAAATATAAGAAAACAATACAGTAAATTAGACTATCCCGATGGGTCATTTGGTTGTGACTCTACCCTATACGCTTACATACGTAGGTTTGAATCTCACCTAGGACAAAAATACATGTGATGACATTTTTGTTTATCGTATCTAAATGTGTAGTATTTTTTAAGTATATCTTTGTTAATTCTTATTCTCGTAACAAAAGTGCTTACGCTACTTAATTGCTGGTTAGATCAAAGTACTTAAGTACTTATATTTTGTTCGATTGATATAAAAGTTTTTGAGAGTTCGATCCATTAGTTACGATCGTATTATATTTTGACAATACTAATTTTGATTACATGTAGAGGCTCCAAAACTTTGCCTGTCTACTGTGGCCGATTACTACCGATACTTACCGATTGCGAAAGTTTACTCTTCAGCTGACCGTACCACTTTACAAAATGGCATGGAAATAATTCAATAGCAACAGTATTTTTTCTCACTTTGAATTTATTTCCAATTCGCAGCTGTCACCATTCGTTTCGGTTTAAGTTGTTAAACAAGCGGAAAAATGTCGATATTGATTACGTGTTTTCTTTTTACCGTGTATTAATTTATGTTGCTTTGTTGCTGTTAGAATTTATGATTTCCCAAAAATAATCTAAAATCGAGTCATGCAAAGGAATACAGGACGTAGAATGTCAATTTTGTCCAGTGACCTGATTCATTACATACAATTTTCACCACATTTATATTCTTCTCTTATTTTTTTTTCAAGTGGATTGCTGAAGAAAATAAAGACGTCTTAATATGCCAATTTCCCATGTTTTCGAAAATGGAACGCTTATTTTTTTACATTAATTGTACCAGTTTCACCAACATCAGATAATTTTTGTTTATCTGTCAAAAATGTTTTATAAAAGTCTTCTTTTTTGAATAAATTGACAAAAGAGACGGCGTTTCAGATATCTGACAGATAAATTATCAAGAAATTATCTTATAGTGGGATTTTTTATTTATTTTTCCGAGGTCAGAAGAACAGTTAAGTAGGTACCTAAACATATGTAATGGTGGTAAAATTTATTTTTATTCCCGAAATCAGAAAAAAAAAGGAAATCAATGGCTACTGTCTCTTTCCCAAATGCAGCACTCGCGTCTGCTTTCCAGATTAACAGGTGTAAATCATGTGCAACATTTTACGAACGACTTGGTAATTGGACCGAGTCTGCTAGCACAGAGGTCAGCAACCTCAATTTAAAGTCATTTGGTTTCTGTTTTATTGAATATATCGAGCAGTCGTATTAGACGAAATGAAATTATTTGGTTCAGCAAACGGAATTATTATTCTGTAAGGGTGGCACGGCACTCTTAGCTAGTAAGATTCTCAAATTTCACGGGGGCGGCTAAAAATGAAACAACCACATGAATATGATCCGGTACAAAGAATAAATGGTGCCATCAGGCATTAAATCCGAATATTCTAATCATTTTTGTGCAATAAACTTTAAAATAAATAAATAACCACAATGGCCGGCAACAAACGTGTAGGCTTTGGTTTTGCCACAGATTATTATGTATTTTCTTCACAAAATACATAATAGTCCGGGTGACGGCAATCAGTTGTCAGTACTCTCAGGGGATGTTAAGCGGTTTTATTTAATTTGTGAAAAACACACCTTGTGGGATATGTTTGTAAACCCTGCGCGCACATGGGCCGGTCCAACAGACCACACTAATTGCCGCCGGACTGCACGTAATGCGCAGGCTCGGTTGACGTCCCGTTCAATTTGAAATTCGACAGCAGCGATATTGCAAACGCGTCGACATCAACACTCGTTTGAACAACGGTAATCGGTTTGTAGATTATCTACGTAAAACCAAATGATCCTAGACAAGCGGTTTTTTGTTTTTTACTACAGGATTGAACAACTATTATTGTCGCCATGGTTTGATGATTTTTGGCGCACAAATAGTAATGAACATTACGATTTTACTATAGCAATTTTGTACATCGTAAATAATAGAAAAAGTATCCTTTTCTCTCTCATTTTGATAATGAGAGATTAACGCTGATGTTTAACTACCAGTTTTATTAATTACTAACAAAACAATAAAACAAGTTAGAAATATGTTTAAAATATTAATAATAATCAGAAAGATAAAATTTTATGACATGCTTGTGGATAGGAAATTAAAGGGCAATTCAAAATAAAGACGTGCACGCGGTGCGGTGCACTCATTGTTTATCCTTTTTACGTGCGGCAAATGCGTTACGAAAGCTTCCATTGAGTATAATGGAATTAAATTGTAGACAAGGCTATCAGTAGTGTAGCCACTAAACTGAACATGACAACAATAAATTGAGTAGCAGTGAGGAAAAGAACAGGCAATGGCGACAACAAATAAATAGTCTTTAGAGAGTCATTGGGAACATTTTACTTAAAATAGGCTTGTTAGGCAAAAAAGGACGTTTATATTTAAGTTTCAGAAGTATAATTTATACAAAATATTATGTGACATAGTAAAATTGCACTTAAAATGTTATTTGAGGAATAATTTGAAAGAGGAGTCAAGTTGACCCGTCATTGACTTTTCTAGTTTCACGCTTCGATAACAAATCGACTGTTTTGTTAAATATAACTAGGCTTCGACCCGCAGCTTTGCTCGCGTAGTCTACACCCTATCTTACAACGTTCTGAAAACCTCTAGGAGGTGAACTCCTAAAAGCTTAGGTAACTTACATTATAGATTGATCCTTTATGTTATGGTCGATTGATTTGCTATAATTACCAAGTTCCTATAGAAATAAATAGCCACGTAATTAATGCCGGTCGGTCAGCGCGTGGTTTACGTGACATCTCAGCCAATTTCAGATTTGGCAGCAGGGAAATTGCAAACAGTTCGACAACCTTCACCGTTTGGATTTGTTTGACCACGAATTTGATTAAATTATTTAGGGATGTTGAGTCTATTTTTTTTACTATAGTGTCAGAAAATTTTATAATAGTAGTAAAAGTATCACTTACCTATCAAAATATTATGAACAAAATGATACAACTAGTGATTAAGCCAGTACCCATCACTGTAACCATCAATGGAAGTTCTTGCCCTGCGGAGGAACATTAAAAAGACACATAGTTTACCGTGGAAAATGTAAAGAAAAGGCCAGTAATAATATAAATCTCATGTCAATTATAAAAATACTGGCCCAAAGTATAAAAATGGTACGGTACGGTATCGTAAAAGACTTTATATAACAAAATACATAAAATAAAATAAACTTTTCTTTAATATTTCTGGAATTTGTAAAATAATGATCGCACCACATAACCGCGAGAGGAGTAGGTATCCATCACTCAACGTCACGCGGAAAAAGTAAAGAGTAAAGAATTGTCTTTCCTACGCGAATCGAATAAGTAATACGTTTTCGGTGTGTTTATTAAATATATTTAGACATCAATTTTACCGCACGTGTATCACATTAGCGTTTTTTAGGGTTCCGTAGCCAAATGGCAAAAAACGGAACCCTTATGGATTCGTCATGTCTGTCTGTCTGTCTGTCTGTCTGTCTGTCTGTCTGTCTGTCTGTCTGTCTGTCCGTCCGTATGTCACAGCCACTTTTTACCGAAACTATAAGAGCTATACTGTTGAAAATTACTAAGTAGATGTATTCTGTGAACCGCATTAAGATTTTCATACAAAAATAGAAAAATAATAATAAATTTTGGGGGCTCCCCATACATAGAACTGAAACTCAAAATTTTTTTTTTCATCAAACCCTTACGTGTTGGGTATCTATAGATAGGTCTTTAAAAATGATAATAAGGTTTCTTACATCATTTTTTTCTAAACTAAATAGTTTGCGCGAGAGACACTTCCAAAGTGGTAAAAAGTTGGTCCCCCCCCTGTAACTTCTAAAATAAGAGAACGATAAATCTAAAAAAAATATATGATGTACATTATTATGCAAACTTTCATTGAAAATTGGTTTGAACGAGATCAAGTAATTAGTTTATAAATTTTGGGGGCTCCCCATACATAGAACTGAAATTCAAAAATTTTTTTTTCATCAAACCCTTACGTGTGGGGTATCTATAGATAGGTCTTTAAAAATGATAATAAGGTTTCTTACATCATTTTTTTCTAAACGGAATAGTTTGCGCGGGAGACACTTCCAAAGTGGTAAAATGTTGGTCCCCCCCCCTGTAACTTCTAAAATAAGAGTACGATAAAACTAAAAAAAATATATGATATACATTACCATGCAAACTTCCATTGAAAATTGGTTTGAACGAGATCAAGTAATTAGTTTTTTTTTTTAATACGTCATAAATCGTTAACCGCAATTTTCCTCTCATTCAATCAACTTAAATATAAAAACATCGATCAAACTTACAAAGAACTACAAGAACTTTTATATTATGATGATATTAGCTGCTACGGAACCCTTCATGGGCGAGTCCGACTCGCACTTGGCCGGTTTTTTTTAGAATCTATTGAAGAAAAATAATATAAAAAAATTCGAAATTTGCATTAGTGAATATTTTTAGTATAGCAGTTATGTTAAAAACATCGGCTTAAAAGTGTTTAATAATTTAATACATAAAATAACCTTATACTCTGATGTGACGGTAATAATCGAGAAATATATTTATGTGAGCTTGACATCATTCATCATTCTATATAGAACCAAATAATGTTGCTATTACTTAATAATTTAAAATATTTATTTATTAATTATTTCAAGTTTCTTATCCTTGAAACTTGCATATATGTTTCAAGAGCCACTTGACTGTATTATAATCATCTCTAGTAAATCTCTATAGTAGAATAATAAAATAGAAGAATCCTGGACGCTGCACCAGACTGTCTCCTGAAAACTAGACTATCGAATCGAAAAAACTATTTGAATTTCTAAATTTAGGCTACCATACACCTCACTGCGTATTATATTCATAATCCGTTAGCAATTTCATAGTTGCCTGACTTTTGTAATCCAATTTACACAGTTTGGCTTTATGTGTAGATCCATTAAACATGTTATAAAATGGGGCATGGGCATGTATCACAAACAAAACTCTTCCCGCACTATGTACAGTCAAAAGCACGTCAGACGTAACACTTTGGACTTTGTACCGCTCTTATGTAGGGGGCATAAGTGCTATTATCGAACCAGGAGTGTTAACCGTGATGTGCTGTTGCCCGTACACGGGTGACACTTTTAAATTCGGATCCAAAGACTTATCAAAAATGGGTCGAAACTCACTTGTCATAATAGTCTTGAAACTACCGCGTTGTCATATTATAGACAAAGAAATAATATAATAATAAACTCTAGTTGTTACTGTTGAGAAGTCCAGTGTTTACCAAGAAGTTCATTCTATTACGAGGTTATTAACAATTCTTTTAAATGAAGCAGCACATACATCAACAGACAGTGTTTTACAAAATTTAATAATATTACGTTGAGACAATAAAGAAGATATAAATTAAAGACATCGATAAAAACTTTATTGTATCACAACTCTTTTAAAAGGTTTGCGTTTATCAAAGCAAGAAATCTGACCATTGCTTCATTGAGTTCGTGGAAATCAGACGAGAAGATGAGTACTTCTCCACTTTTCCTCTGTGTCCCTACTGTTGGTGGGAAGCGCTTATAGTTCTTGCAACAGACCTGGAAAAAGAAAACATTACGCTAAAGTTCCTTACACATGAACAGTAATGCCATATCAGCCGTAGAACTGATAACTGTTGAGGTAAACAGGTTCTAGAGTGGAGACCGCGTCTCGGTAAACGTACTGTAGGTCGCCAGGTGGAGAGATGATTTGCGCAGGATGGCTGGCAGGAGCTGGATGCGAATAGCCGAGGATCGTTCAGTGTAGCAAGCGTTAGGAAAGGCATAAATGTCGATGTTCTAAGTTATAACATGATACAAGAGTCACCTTTCAATGCTCAAATGTCACCTTTCAATGCTAAAATGTCAGACAATTTCTATCATGAACCTTAATATTTGAAAAAAAATTCATTTTTTTGCTTTTAGTCTTTATTAAGAATGCTTCATGCTCACGTATATCACGTGAGCATGAAGTACTCCATCAATTTAATTGAATTATTTCAATTTAATTGAATTATTTTTATACCGAAAACGAAAATAGTCAAACAACGCGTCAAACACCATTCAGAATGAACTACGAGTATAAAATATACATTCTGAGTAGTTTGTTTTTATAATATAAGAAAATGATAATTTGTCTACAAACCTTGAACCCTGTATTGCAACCGGGAATAGATGGATCAAATGACATATCTATGCAGTATTGAATATCGGTGCAAATACCGCCACGCGCCCAACACGTTGCGCTCGCAGACCCTTTGAAATAATATTTTGTAAAGAAAACAAAGGTTAAGGAAAACTCTGACTGAAAAGGATGAGTGAGAATGTAACAATGATATTCATGATTTTGTTTATTAGAGGTAATTCAACTACAACAGAGGAATCAAACGTTATTTAAAAGAGCGTTATAAGAGAACATTATACCTACGCAGTTTTCTTGAACTTGAATTTATTCCAAATTTTACTTACTGACATACATTTATCTAATATAAATAGTATCATGAAATGTGACCAACTCAATACGTCTGTTGATACCGTGGTATCACGTGTACAGTAAATGGTTAATGCAAGTATGTTATGTAGTTCAAAAAGGTTTTTATCTTGTTCATAATGCTCAACGTATGCTGAATATTTGTCAAAAACAAACCAAATGTTGGCCGTCCCCCAGGCAAATTTGGTAGAAACGGGTCCGTGTAAGTAGTGATTACTTCGTCTAACACTTTGCACTCAGCACAGTTTATCATCACCGCTATAACTACAAATCTTCTCACCCATGTCAACATTTTAAAATAAAAAAGTAAATTAAAATTGCTCAATCGAAATTCCAACCGTTAACTGTAGTGGTAATCAATTCTATTAAATTAAGCGTAGCTAACAATTTCGATAGACGAATGGAAATTAAAATCCAGTTTTTCACATTCATTTAATCGTATAGTACAAAAGCAATACTTTTAATTTTATTTCCGCCCGACCTTAGGTTTGTGTTACGTTCTCGATTTTTCTTTCCTTTTTTAAGTGGTTTTGGTTCTTTGGGTATAACACCTTGTCCGCCAAAGTCTTTTTGCGAGGTCCAGGGAAAGCTTATTGTATCGATTCCATGTTCTTTCAAATCCCTTACATTGTATTGATTCCACACAAAGCAGCATACTTTGTGCTTATCTTTGCACCCTGGTACTTGAGTGAGGAATTTAAACCCAGTGCAGAGTTTGTAGTTAACACAGATCCCGTTGAGTTTCCAACAAGGCGTGCTTGTCATCGATCCTGTGAACATAACATGCATTTGTAATGTAATGAGGGAGTTCCGACAGCGAGCGGCTAATCCAAACTAGACATTCCAACATTAAGGAGTTGGAGTCCAAGTTGAAATGACTTGGCTCGTGTTGGGATAATGCCTTCCGACAGAGGTCAGTATTTCTTACTAGCTAAAGGACGTAAGTGTCATAACAGTTGTATAGCATTTTCTACTTCCTTATAATAATAATGAAGTTGTTTTGTAATGACAATTAATTTTTTCCCTTCCACGCAAAAGCTTAAGTTGTGTTGTGATCAACATACCTACATTTAAGTAATCAAAACTGTGTTCATTGTTTAACAACACAATTTGACGTTCCCCATATTAAGGTGAGACAGAAGCTAGTGAGTTATAATGTTATTCATGAGAATTTTTATTCGTACTAAAAAGTAGTTTCTTTATTACAAATAAACATTGATTTTACAAACCTTTGTCTTCAATAAATAACAGAACATTGACTAAAATATGAAATAATGTGTGCGTGAGTAATATTTATTAGAGGCGAAAAACTAGGTTTATGGCGCTATGCTGCGACCTTGGAACGCAAGGAAAATGGTGAATTTAGAAAACGACTGTTTAATTTGTTTTGTTCAGTGTTTTGGTTCATTAGATACATTTTATATGAAATGTTGTACCATTTGATTAACAAGGGGAACTACTATTCTGATGAAAACTTAAACATTTTAACTTCGTCAGCTTTTAGGTCATCCACCACAGAATGTCCGCTAATTTTAAAAGTTTTCACAGAGTGGGTGGTGGATTACCCAAAGGTTAAGAAAGCTCGCTATGGGAATGGATAATGGAATAGATGTCCTTTAATAGGATTTTAGACTACATTGTAGGTACTTATAAATCATAATTTTTTATGCTTACTACGGGTGGGCGAATCATCGCCAGCAAGTGAAGACAAGGCGGTGTGGTAAGCAAGAAACTCCGCTCTTAAATCTTCATACTCTTCGTCTTTAGACAGATCCAAATTTGCATCATTCCTCAATTCCACAGCTAGGTTTGTATCCAACTTTCCATCATCGCCGTAGTCATTTTTTGATCCAAGTGTAAGCTGAAATATTAAATTCAATATCAAAAGAAAATGCAACATTTCTCTTGCAAGGTGAATTTAAATCTATATGAATCCAGTTTTAGAGACTTTTTACGAGGCAAAAAACATAAATTCGAGATAAGCCACGCAGCCAAGGGATTTTGTAATCAAATATAAAAATATATTTGGCTTGGTATATTACTTCCACTGAGTTGCGGAATAAGAATTGATGCAGTGACTGCTAAATCTCATTTTTTATCACCCAAAAAGTCATTTTCAACATCCTATCTGGGAATGGTGGCTGAATAGTCAAAACATTACAAAGTTTAGCTTTTTTATTATTGTTTTGTATTGTATTCTCTGTTTCATTACTAATGTATTAAGCCAGATCTTTTTTGAGTTAACATTTTTAAGTTTTTTGTATCATAAATTACTTTGTCCTTTGTGCTACAAACTAGTAGACATTTTTTATGCAAGAATTGACACTCGAGCAGGCAGTTTATAGCTGACGGTAAAAGGGTTGCATTATTCCAATATTGAATGACACTTTGCCAGAAAAAATTTTTGCTTGTGATGCCAATTACCTCTTTATGTCTTCCATTTTATTATCATGGTGGAAAATTAATGAACTCTTCAAAGTATGTTAATAATTTGTTAAATTTAAAAAAATAAAAAAATATCGGAGCATAAAAACAAAACAAATAATTTTAGTTCTTATTTTTTAGGGTTCCGTAGCCAAATGGCAAAAAACGGAACCCTTATGGATTCGTCATGTCTGTCTGTCTGTCTGTCCGTCCGTATGTCACAGCCACTTTTTACCGAAACTATAAGAGCTATACTGTTGAAAATTAGTAAGTAGATGTATTCTGTGAACCGCATTAAGATTTTCATACAAAAATAGAAAAATAATAATAAATTTTGGGGGCTCTCCATACTTAGACAAAAAAAATTTTTTCATCAAACCCTTACCGTGTGGGGTATCTATGGATAGGTCTTTAAAAATTAAAATAACATTTTTTTCTAAACTGAATAGTTTGCGAGAGAGACACTTCCAAAGTGGTAAAATGTTGGTGGTTGAAGTTACAGGGGGGGCCCTGTAACTTCTAAAATAAGAGAACGATAAATCTAAAAAAAATATATGATGTGCATTATTATGCAAACTTCCATTGAAAATTGGTTTGAACGAGATCAAGTAATTAGTTTATAAATTTTGGTGGCTCCCCATACATAGAACTGAATCTCAAAAAAAAAAAAAAAATATCAAACCCTTACGTGTGGGGTATCTATGGATTGGTCTTTAAAAATGATAACAAGGTTTCTTATATCATGTTTTTCTAAAAGGAATAGTTTGCGCGAGAGACACTTCCAAAGTGGTAAAATGTTGCCCCCCCCCCCCCCTGTAACTTCTAAAATAAGAGAACGATAAAACTAAAAAAAATATATGATGTACATTACCATACAAACTTTCATTGAAAATTGGTTTGAACGAGATCAAGTAATTAGTTTTTTTTTTTAATACGTCATAAATCGTAAACCGCAATTTTCCTCTCATTCAATCAACTCAAATATAAAAACATCGGTCAAACTTACAAAGAACTACAAGAACTTTTATATTATGATGATACTTGCTGCTTCGGAACCCTTCATGGGCGAGTCCGACTCGCACTTGGCCGGTTTTTAATCTTATATTTTAAGTTAAAGATGTAACATAAATTCGTCAATCTTTTGGACTGTGGCCGTAAAGTTTTATTGTCGTTTCCAGACTTTAATCATAATAAAACGCTTAAATTTAATTTAGACAAAAACAAAAGTCTGAGAAAGCGCAATATGAAATGTTCACATACATAAAAAATGTTTTGAACTTGATACTGATAATTTACATACACGTCTCAACACGTTCAAATGTTTCCTAGTATTTCGTATTCAATTTCGTAGAACTGACACTTCCGTAGAATGCATAGCAATCACCTTTTAAATTTGAAAAAGGTTCTGTATCAAAAAGCCCAAGGAAATCTGCACTGTATTTTCTAGCCGTAAAGTGTAAAATGTTTTCAACGACGCCATGCAACGCATAGGGCACAGATATACGTCCACGGAATGTACGTGTTCGGTCATCCTACTAAAATATTAAAACATCCGTTGCCGAATCAATCGTACCATGTCCGTACAGAACGGACATGGCATTCCAGCGAAAAGCCTTTTACAAACATTTCCCGTTGTGACTACAAAGATGTCCAAATCGAGGATCTTTTGTGTCCCACAATTGACAGGCATTGTGCCTAAAAAAACTCGATGGACGATCTCTGCCGCTAAATTCATTTCCCGAAAACGCTATTCATCGGTTGTAACTTGATAGTCACTCAATCGGTCCGAAAGTTTCGAGAACATTCAAGATGTATGCCGAGTGGTTTCGAATTTTCGTTAGCGACGTTTTATCAAGTTATCCTGTTACAATCGAAGTATGCATCCAGTTAAATAGTTTCAAGAAAACAACCCTACAATGCTAAATTACAGTCACTAGTTTTGGACTCTAAACTTCAATTAAGTGTTATTAAGAACAATTGTCATTTACTTAATAGATGAACGAACTCTTTCTGTTTGTGCAAGTTGTTCAGTTCCCGGGGAAACTTTATAGTTTAAACAACTATGCCTCGTACGGCTATCAAGTGATCAAATATAACTTACGCAACAAACTGGGCAATGAAAAATGTTGAAAACATTTGCTCGGTCATAATCTCATATGTTTCAGTTTAATTCCAATCTTATTATATAACCGTTGCTTTGCCACGATTCTTCGTAAGTATGCGTTGTATGTACCTACAACAAGTGAAAAACGCTATGCAAAAGTGATTGATTCAACTCTGAGTACTCTCCTGTGCTCCTAATGCAAGATAGGATAAACTGGTACCTACATCTAAATGAGTTTATTCCATAAATTGAATAAAGAGGAAAATGAACCCAGGATCTTGAGGGTCATCGAGGCTGTTAATCCAAATGGATCGACTTAAGAATGTATCACAGTCTATTTTAACAAACGTGTTCAGACAGTTGGTAGAAAGGCTCACCCCTCTGAATACAAAGTCATTAAACTCAAACAAATAAGTGAAGCGAGGTTGAAGACACTAAAGCTTACAAATTATATTACCACTACGTCCCCTGACCTTTCCAGTAATTGAATAGACATGAGACAGCAAAGTCCTTTGTCGGGCAAGTTGCAATTTCAAGGCGCGTGGTAATGGCCTGCTCTTTGTCATTCTTGAGAAGTACTCCGAGATAGATGGGGATAGGCCCATGTATTCAACCGCGATGTACACCCTGAGCTTCGGCACATGGTATATAGCGTAAAATTCCTTTCATAAGCGAGTACAAAACAAGTGTCGTCAAAGTGCGCCATCAGGGCTTTGTTATAGAAATAAAGCCGTCTTTGAGGGCTCCATTAGCTCATGGCTGGATCGCCATTATTATAAATTTGTCTTAAAATACTATTTTTTTTCGATAGTAGCTTGGACTAAGTCTGGCATTTTTATCCAAATTGTGTTTACTTTCAGTAAGATGTCGAACGATTTCTTCTTTCAGTGTATGTATATTGCAGTAAAGAAACGTTAGTACATAGCATTTTGTGTAACATTAAGGAGTTCACTAATTCAATAAACAACTTTGACAGAAGTCGAAATAAAAACTTAGATATAATTAGTCTTATAGGAAAACGTCATAAGGTATTAAAAGTTAATGAAACTTACCCCACATTTCTTATATCAAATGTGGCACGGTAATCTGAGCCGACGTTATCTCTCTACTCTTAGCTTATGTTTAGTCCATCGGTATCCATGGCCCTCCAATTATTGACACAGTGTCTGCTGATCATTTATCTGTCAATATTTTCGTAGGCTCGTTTAGAGTAGTAAAGTAGTAGCAACACAAGCTTACTTGGCACCGCTTTTGTTGTATACAGTAAAAATAAAATAAAAGCCAATTACTGGCTCGGGGTTATTTATCGTTCCCCTATGCATTAATATTAAAAAAGAGGTAAAGAAATGTTTTTCATATTGTAGTTTAAGTGTGTTTTGTTGTTTTATAAATAATTTTAATGTTGAGTTATTAAGAATAATGGCTAGTTTTGAAACTGAAGTTGCGAGTTTCATGTTGAAATTTTATTACAGAACTTGCCAACGGTCTTTATTAGAAAGGGTCCTTGAAAATTTTTCTTGTAAACCGTCATGCGGAACCAACGAAAACAATTTTTTTTTAAATTTATAACATATACATTTTTATTACGAAGAAATAAGTTTTTGTTCGAATAATTAAGGTAAATGTCTCGTCACAGATCATTGGTTTGGACACACTGAGGTGCTTTTTATAAAGGCATAATAGCTAGTTTGAATAGCTCTTGGTCCAACCTCCGACACATTCAAAGGACCATTAGCGAGCCCTAACAAAGTTCACAATGAGGAGAGCTCAGAATTACTGAGGGACTGTTAACAATGATTCTTTGTTACTGTACACTTGACTTACTTTGGGTATCTCACATTAATTATGTTCTTACATTTTATAAGTAGAAAAATCCTTTGTAGGTCGGCTAGGTAAGTAACTACCTATGTGTTATGTTGAATTGTAGTGTTAGAGCCATGTTGTTTTACAGAACGAATGGGCCGGCTCGTCCCGGGAAGTATCATCCTCTCGCATAACACCAGCGTGAAATAATGGTGACTACTATAATATTGTGTTTCGTCTGGTTTGTGAGAGTGCTGGAGGCCCCCACCCCCCCTTAAAAGGCCGGCAACGCATCAGCGATCCCTCTGGTGTTGCAGATGTCCATGGGCGGCGGTGATTGCCTGCCATCGGACGACCCGCTGGCTCGTTTGCCGCCCCTGACATAAAAAACTCTCCCCACTTATATGGTCTACGATTTTCTAAATCTTTAAATTAATTCTGAAGGGTTAACTCTTGAACCAGAACAAATATAAACTGTAGTTTTAACATAGTTTTTAGCAGTGATTACTCGACAATTTGTATGATTTGCCTAGACTGGAGATAATTAATTATAAATTATTTTTGTTTAATTTTATACAAAATTAAAATTATAATAACATCAACGGTTAAATTTATATATAATTATGTTTTCGTAATTTTACTTTATTGTTTCTTGCTAATTTCTCACTCTTAATAAGACATGTTTCCTGAAACTTTGGCCAGTATCTTTGAATGTTGGTACATTTTATTTACTTTGCTTGTTTACGTTATTTCGTAATCTATCAAATAGTAGGTCGTCGTTCCGCCAGTGTTAATTCCAAATAAAGTGGTGGTGGTGGAAAAATATGCCTGATGATCCTAAGGTCATATCTCACTACATTCCTTTATGGCTTTAAGTATTCAAGAACATTCTCTCTCTGTATATTAGGCTCTAAAAATAAGGGAGCTCTCTCTTTATATTTCTATTTCTTTCAAGTGCACACTGTTTTCACAGCTCATTTTTAATCCTGTTTTGTATTAGTATATTATAGGAATTGGTCTGCGAACCACTATTATTATTATCATTCAGTATATCAGCACTAATATTGTCAAAATTGGTTCCATTCCTTCCTACGGGACCATTTATTTTACTGGGGAATACAAGATAACAAAATATCATTTTGTAGACAGAGGAAAATGTAACTGTTAATTTGTACAGATCGGAAGTTATGAATATTTATAAATACGTTGACCTTTCGTCATAACTGCTTTTAGCTTTCATCTTAACGAACTATTTACAAGTTTCAAGCTATTTAAATAGGGCGAGGAGCTCTGATTAATGGCTTTCAAATGATATTTTGTGAGGAAACGAGGAAGTTTCGCTCGAATCGTTTTTGCAATTGCGACGCTCCTAATTGCGTCGAGTCAATTTGACAGCTGATTGTCCATTTCAAAATTAGCAATTTTGTCTACAACATGGGATTATGTTTGAACGTTTCTAAATGCAAGAAGAAATACATCTCAGTTGACTAACTCACTAGTGCATCTATTTATATTTTTATCTTTCCCGGGACTAATTTTATATGCGGTAGGTATCCATATTTACAACAAATACTCATGTTTATGTCTATTATTTTTGCTTTTATGTTTGTTTCATATTTATTAATGCATTCTTGTATTACATACCGTCGTCATGCAGACCTGCGTCCGTGTGGGGACTCAGTACTAAAGTCGTTCGCCTCTACCACCCGAGTGGGTAGTAGAGATATCCCCCGGTCCCCTTTACACCGGAAAGGGACGAGCCGGTGCCCGCCTTGTGGCAAATGACAAGCCCACACACAATGATTAACTCCGATGACCATAGCATATGCTTTAATTAGGTACCGTACTTATCCTTAAATTTTACATAATCAATCCTGTATTTTACAAAGAAATCAAAATCGATAACGTTCGATACAAAAATAGCAGAGTTCTGCATAGTAAAACTAGTTATCAGAATCGTTCTTTTGGAAAACAGTCTGCTGTCGCATTTAAGGCAATTTATTGGAAAACCAGGGAAGGGAAAGGAAAGCATTTGTATAAAATGTAAATAAAAAGATCTCGTTTTACAGAAATTGCTTTGTACTGCAAGATATTATTTTTTAAAGTCATTAATTATATTTATTTTATGTAAGCAAACTATAAGCCTACTTAATAACCCACTGTAAGGCAGATCAACTTATCTTCACTTGTCAAATGCACATTGGTGATCACTATCCCAAGATAAGTCCGAAGCATTAAATCATATTTTGCCCGACCCGGAATTGAAGATCATGGCCCGGCTTTTTGTCTATGTATTTGTTTGAATTTAATTAAGTAAAATAATAATATATTTTTATAATTTTTAAAGCATATTGCCTGCTTAATGGCGATATTAATACAAATATATTAGAAAAAATTCAATTTGTCCAGGTATCAGGCGGGACTCGAACCCACGTCCCTCGCTGTCACTCACTCGCCCGGACAGCGAGGGACGTGGGTTCGAGTCCCGCCTGATACCTGGACAAATTGAATTTTTTCTAATATATTTGTATTAAAATAATAATAATTTGGTTATGGCAATTATGTACTTTCCTTCGCAAAAATAGGATATCGTAAAGTATGATTGCTTAATTGATACAATATACACTCACCGGCAATAAAACTTGGCCACTGGGCTTTTTTCATACAAACATGGTCACTTTAACGTATCATAGATAGAAAACTATTTGCAGTTATAAACTGTGGGTAACCAAACCATGTTTGTATGAAAAAAGCCCAGTGGCCAAGTTTTATTGCCGGTGACTTCATTACAAATAGGTAGTTAATCTGAACTCTTCTTTGTATTTCCTTTATCGTATTTCATTCATAGTCACCGTATAATTTATTCATGTCCTCGTATCAGCTCGTACGTGTGTACAAGGATAATTAGTGGACGCAAAGACAATTTACGCTCAAGATTACTGGAGTGTGAACAACACTGGACAAACAGTATGAAACCCGCAACGAAACATGTAGTTGCCTAGTACAATGGAACGTCTAAGCAACGAAACATGTAGCCTGCAATAGTACAGTCAGCGCCAAAATGATCTGAGCGTTAAAACCTACCAAAAATATCTGAACATTTGCCAAAAATCACTCTTAGCACAATACTTTTAGGTGTAAATATCGTTTGTTGTCATTTGTTCTCAAACAACAAATGAAAATGCACCTTTGTGTCTTAAGTTACGGTTGATTTTTGTTGAAAAAATGTTCAGATATATTGGTGGTTTTGAACGCTCAGATCATTTTGAAACAAATTGTACCATATTTTCGGACGTTGTGAACCCACGATCCATGTTTTTTTTTAAATTTATGATATATCCAGAGTAGCTGCTGGTCCACGGAAGCAAAATGTGTAAATAATTATTTTAGTACGCGTTATTAATTTATGGTTCAGAAAATGTAATTTCAACTTATTAATGAATAGAACAAAGTACATATTACATTAATGCATAGTAAGTACCTAGCTGTGTTTAGTTTTGTTTTCTTACTGCCCCTCGAAATAAATTAATATTCTGAAAAAAATTGCAAACCTACAAAGGCAGACCGAAAATGTTAAAGCACTTTGTTGATTCATTCGTAACCTTTACTGTTATCAGATAAAAATAAATAGTGCACAATTTTGCAGTCCGATCTTAATCTACATCAAGGTGCTTTTGCGGTAAGACTAAGTGGAGGGTCGGCAGATACCAGGTGGTGAATGAAAGGTGCTTGGGTTAAACTAATTTGGCACGCATTCAACCTGAAAAGGCATCGAATTGAGCATACTTATTGTCTGAAGAGTTTTTGGCATGTTAAATTTAGTATGGTGAGAAATATTAGTCTTGGTATAACAGAGGTGCGCGTAATAGCTAGTGAGATTGTAGTAAGGCGGTAGCTGCTTGAAGTACGAGTTCCATGTAACCAAACTAGTAAAGCTTTGTACTTCGTAATTATGTAGAGATTTTCTTCTACTAAAGATATGAACAGATATTTTTTATAAATATAAGTTATTAAGTCATTATAAACCTAGTATAGTGACGGTCATATTTTTGTGTCAACACGAAACAGTTTTGATAATATTAAACATGTCAAATGAACTCAAATTGGCAATAGTTTTTTTAAATTCAGGTGACCTTTAAAACTACTAGCCTAATTAATATAACTCCAATCGCACCAGTGGTTATCAATAACCTCGATGTTGTGAACGAAAAACATGTATTAAAATACGGTGTACTCGTATCTATCGGCGTGCCGGTGATTTACGAAAATCACCCACATAAAAGTTTTTACTTTTAGCAATTTTCTTTTCCATCAACCAGTTTCACTCACAGGCAATGTTTTTGTGCGGACCCATAATACTGTTCTTTGTTATGTACCTCGGTAATATTTTTCTTACCTTAAATGTACAACGAAAAGAGGATAACATTTTTTACATTCTCCCACTAGGAAAATGGGAAATTACCCCGAAACACGTGCACATTTTCCCTTCATACTGGATATTTTGTAATTTTTTAAGTGCTCAGCTTCTCCATGTATTAAATGCTTGGCTTTGTGTAAATAAGAATTTAAATTGTTTCGTTTGATCGTATTTTCGTGAGTGTTCATAAATGTCAGGCCAATTTCAGTATGTCGTTACTTTGAGATCGATAAATAATAAGATACATTCATAAAACGTATTGTCTACTAAATGTTGAGCTTCGACAAATTAGATTCCTTTTTATTTAGCTGGCAGCAGGCAGCTCTCCTTAGAGTAAGCGGCCACTGCAACTTATTCCATTGAAAGAGACACTAAATATTCTGCTATTCTGTTATGCAGGTTTTGTTCCGATAAATTGTTTTTAATGATGTAACAGAATAAACGGTTTTGTAAACACAAATTCTTCAAAAATTACAATAGTTTTAAATTACGTTCGTATACCGTATATGTCACGTTTGCCTTTTTCGATCGAACTGCTGCTGAACCAATTTCACCAAGTTCGTTCAGCTGAAAGTAACAAAAATACAGAATACTTTTATTCCGTAAAAATACAGTTTCCGGAGGCTACGCAATAAAGACTTTCTATGACAAAGCGAATTCCATGCGGGTAGAATCACAAGAGGATTATTTTATTTTAGTGAACGTACATAAGTGTTTCACACGTTACGTATACCGCAGTTTTATTCTTCGCTTTTACAAATAATGTAGCTTTTCTCCCATAGTTTCTTTCATCTTCTTTATTTATTACAAATTATTCTGTAAGGAAGGATTCCAAAGGATGATGCCAGTTTTTCTATGAAATCTGGTCCCACCTCCAATAGCTATGTGTGTTACATCGCTGGATAGGTATTTTTGAGCTGAATAAAAGTTACTATGGCGCCAAGTTCCAAATCTTAGTCCGTTCAGAGTTATTCTTTATTAAACATTGTAGTTTTAGCAGCAACCAACTAATAATATTTCCTTGCTTTTCTGTACTATATGCATCTTATGTAAATACCAACATTGTCATCATCATTGAATTAAAAACCTTTTTATCGGTCTCACACGCACAGTCCCAAAACCTGAAGGGTACCATAGCGGGACTTTTTGGTACGTATTTCGCGAGGGTGCCATACCGGTACAGTACCATAGCGGAACTAACCCGCACTCATTAGGTAGGTATTAACAGGACAATGAAACTGGTTAGCGGTACGGACGGCGGCGTTAAATAAATGTTTATTATTAAAATATTTTAACATTGTTTTATTTTATAAAAAAGCATTTGTTAACGATATGTAACATCATTTTATAAAAAACATTTATCATTATTTTTGGATCCTGTAAAACTACTATGTTTAAAAAAAGAATAACTCTGAACGGACTAAGATTTGGAACTTGGCGCCATAGTAACTTTTATTCAGCTCAAAAATACCTATCCAGTGATGTAACACACATAGCTATTGGAGGTGGGACCAGAATTGGCATTTTCCTTTATTTCAACCTTCTAGTCATTTTCCGGTCGCTTGTTCGCAATCTGATTGGATCACATCTCCGAGGCAGTTTACCTTCTAATTTATACTATGAGTAGTATAAACTTTGACTCGGTCAATGAATGGAGCATGGTTATTTTGTGTCCGAATGAATAATGTGCCATGTGGTAATTTTCAAAGATATTATGTATTTGTGATCATGCCATATTAGCTGCCTATGAACAAAATATAAACGTCGTTGTTATCTAAGCATTAAATTCTTATCCGGAGAAAATCGCACTAACAAATTTTCGTACCGTGGCGTGGCAGAAATAAAATTAAATAAAAACGATAAATCTCCCACAAATGGGAGCTGTTATTGGCATAGACTTCAGTTTGCGCAGACTGCGCTCGTACAAAATGCATGTGAGTTTAGATAATGCGAGAGTTACGAGCTTGGTACTAAAGCCCTCACGTTTTTCACGTCAAACTTTGCCGCATACATGTTGCATTATCAAAGTTTGTGTAAAAGCGTTAATTACACATATCCATAATTATTATATTATGAGCAGCTACACACGCAAGCACAAAAACACACCCACTGTGGTTTCGGTCTGGGTGTTTTTGGGAATAATAGGTATTGTTTACAATGCAATGCGAGTGGCCGAGGATTGATCGATCAGTGTGGCGAACGTTTGGAGAGGCTTATGTCCAGTAGTGGACTATGACAGGCTAATGATAATGATGATGATTTTTACAATAGTGTCATTTAATACGTAATGATTGTATGATTCAAGCAAATGTTTAGTATAGGGCTAGACGGCGCTGTATGAAAAATTTCCAAGGATATTTCTTTATTTATTTTCTGTTTCAAATTTTATATTGTTGTCTGTTTAGCCATTGACATTCTACCATGCATAATATAATTTTTTTTCTACCTTTAGACAAAAATAACCTTCTTCGAAGCAGGTTCCATGTAACAGTATTTTATAAACTTTACCACGTTAAACTCTTACTCGTAGTTTTAATAGGTCTTACTTAAAGACTTCTGTCATTTCATAAAAAAAAGTATAAAGGATTTAACTTTTCGTGAGGTTCACTCGAGTTTTTTTAGATTCTGTAGAAACGGGCTAAGTTTTAACCACAATATGTAACTGCGAAATATTTTATTTCCACTCTGAATTGTTGAATTTTTTTGAATAAGACTATCTACAATACTGTTACTTTTTTAAATACATCCAGACACTAAATGTTTTTTGTGAAAAAGATTGTCTTCAATCAGACCCCAATTTAGGGTGTCTGGCTCAATGGGCACTATGATCTATTCAGGCAGTCAACCTTATATTTGGACCTCACTTCCGCTTACCATCAGTGGAGTGAGGTCATCCTGACTGCCTCCTTATAAAAAAAAGACCCAAGACGGGAAGTAAACCCACAACCTTTGAGTTTTATGACTCGAACCACTGTTCCATGAAAGTGGCATCAGGCATATAAATGTATATGAATCAGTGTGTTGTTTTTGATCACGGACAAACCACGTGATTTTCTTAGACTGCTAATTTTCTTCCACATATTAATGAGCAAATACTGAGTGTTTATCGAATTTTTTGCTCTGCTAATGCCTACTTATTGAAAGAAACGCGTTCTTGTTTTATTAGTGGAAAAATCCGAATGATTTCAACTCACCTCCCAAGGTTATTGGTTATTACACTACACACTATAAATTTTAATGAGAATTCCAGTTTGGTTGGAGTGTCTCCAGTCTCTGTGAAATAGATTTGTAAAAGTCGAGGCGAGAGGAAAGAACGCGATGGCAATTTATTGTTTTCTTCATTTTCTTTTATTTGAAGTAGTGTTATCGACTCGGGTTAAATTAGAATAATTATTAAAATTCTAGCACAACATTTTACGTATTAGTTATTTGGTACGTTCTACAGAAAATCGTCTTAGAGGGACGTCGATTTATTTGTACCTCGATTCACAGGTTTAATTGTTGTTGTCAGGATATATTTTTTAATTCGACTGGCCAGAATTTTTTTTGTTTTTCAAGAAAATCTGCCACCCGTAATGATTAAATATGTATTTAAATGAAACGCTTTTATATTAAAGCCTACTAAATGGAAACTGAAGGCTTCCATAACAGCTTTGGTGGCCTTGGTATTAACGGGTTGGCCGTATGTCCAACATTTGCAATAGGAAAAAGTCGGTTTTTCGTAGGTTAAAGCACCTTGGCCGCAGGCTAGTAAGACCTTTTTTTTTCTCGGAGGAGAATGCCTTTATGCACCATAACCGCAGGCTAGCCAGACCCGCGGCTGTGTGTAGGACTCGAGACTGAAGCGTAGCAGGCTAGCGAGACCTGCGGTCTTGTGTGGGACTTCGGGACTAAAGCACCCCAATATCCACTAAACTCTTTATTATTCCGTGCACACCCGATGAGGCACAAGCCGGTGCCCATCTTGTGGGTACTGACCGGCCCAAAGAACTTACCTCGCCGAGTATTACGTTTTATCCCGATATTGAACTCAACTTCCATTCCAAAACTTACCTTATTTCGACCACAAAGCCTCTGAAGAAAATTAAGCGTTTCCGTTTATAAAGCGTCTGCTAAGACGGCTTGAATGTTTGGGCCAGGCCTTCTTAGCCATGTTGTT
The DNA here is from genome assembly GCA_949319885.1 of Mecyna flavalis. Taxonomy (NCBI): domain Eukaryota; kingdom Metazoa; phylum Arthropoda; class Insecta; order Lepidoptera; family Crambidae; genus Mecyna; species Mecyna flavalis. Next base: position 8,707,489 of record OX439427.1, on the reverse strand, counting down.
GTTAGTCTAGCGCTGTTGTTCCGAGGAGTTCATCAGATTTGGCTGACTAGACTTTACCTAATCCCTTAATCCTTCGAAGTTCTAGCGCTGATTACGTTACATAATATTCTATCCTTCTCATTTACTTTCATTGCTAGGACATTTTTTTTCACAAAAGTATTTTAATTTCCCACAGAAATACACAATGTTCTCTGAATCAAAAATCCTAGCAGTTACTTATTTCTAGTTATCAATAGCTAATAAAAACTAAACGAACTTTAGAACATCTAAAGTTACAATAGATCTAAAAGTTTAACCCAGACTCTACTTATTTGTGTGTCTTGGAACAACTTCTTTTTTATGAGTTCGGCTGGCAGACGCAGCTCACCACTCCTTCTCGTATTTGGTCCTTGTTTGTGCCAAACAAAGCATTTCTAAAATCCTGGTGATTTTTCCGCAAAAGTAGCTGCACTACCATACAACCTTAAGTTGGGTATTTTTATAACGTCAAATACTACTTTCGACTCTTTCGAGGCTGACTGTACAAGAGAAATTAACATGTTTGACATATTATAAAAAGGTGTGAAAGCATTCTGCTGAGATTACCTTTATCATTTAAAACATTTTATAAGCCTGATGTCATGAGGCATAATACGGGAATAGAATAAATTACCTACTTACATCTCTGGCAGGTGAAATATATTAAAAACGTTGTCGGCTCATTTTAATATTTGGTAAGCCGCTTTTCACGTGACGATGAAAAGAAAGATACACGATGCAAAGGTAATTTAAACGTGGCACTTTTATTTGGGCTTTAGATTGTGATCTTCTAATATATTTTTTTCAAAGGAAAATACGCAGTGTCATATGCACTTAACATGCAGTGTCATGTGTCATAACTTTAAGTTTCAATGAACGAGTCTTATGATTGATTTAAAATGATTTTACAGCAGCTACTTGGCTACTTTAAAGCGTCGGCTGCTCCAGATGCCCGAGTCGTATCCCGGGACGGACCTATTGTGATTGAGTTTTTCTGTACGAAAAACCTCAGTAAAATTACAGGCTAGACGTCATTATCATCATCAGCCTTTATACGTTCCCACTGCTAGGACACAGGCCTTATCTCAAGTGTGAGATAGTGTGGGCCATGCTCCACCACGCTGGCCTAGTGCGGGTTGGTGGAGTCAGACGTCTTTATGGAGATTCGTAATCCTTTTTAAATCTGAAAGCACACAAACAAATCGTAATACCTCGAAATTTTAACGATCTTTGACAAAATTGTATGGGATAAGTCTCTACTAATGATGGTTTCTATTCAATGTCTTTTCAAACATTAAAAGGGGAAACCCGTGTGTAGGTTGTTAATACGAACCAAGACTGAATAAGGCTTTCATATCTATGGCCTCGTAAATACGCTAACTACATTAGATAATTAGAATTCTCTGGAAATCTCTTAATACAAATGAGGAACGGCTTGCATTAGAATTGCTGCATAGTTTTCGTTTTTCTTTTGGTAATAACATAGTTATATTGTGGGAATATGAATGTAGGAGCTAGTAGTTAATAACTAACGAAATAAAAGGCTCAGCAATTATAGGGGCTATACATTTATTATACAGTCTGTTAGGACATTGGGTGCTGTCTCCTTTTTTTCCAACTACTTACATATATCAGATTTTATATCACACATTCATTAGGTACTTAAAAATTACAGAGCAGATCAAAGATGTGAAAGAAAAAAGTCAACAAATTGAAAACCATAATCTTTTTGTGCAGAAATCGGTTAAAAACCCGGAGCCAGCAATAGATCGTAAAATTATTTCTATGAATAACATAAACCAGAATTCAGCAGCATCATAATAAAATTTCAACCTGCTAACATTATCCAGTTTTTAGTCAGCTTCTAGGTAAAGTTTGACGTTGTCACAATGGATAACAGACTTGCGGAATAAAAGCAAATGCGTGTTTGGTCATGCTAGTTTCAACTAGATAACTACGGAATTGAAGTTAGGAATCGAGTTTAAATGTCAAAGTTTTGCGTTTATTATACAATGTTGATGTTTTAACAATGTCCATTATACGTCGTTGCGGTTTCGTGTTTATTGGATGCGGTTGGACTGAAATTAAGTTGATTGTTGTCATGTTGATAACAAACCTCAAATACGTATAGGAAGCTTAATATTAGGTCCATGTTTTGGTCTATGTATCTATAGTACGTATCTATTTTAATCTAAACTAAAATTATAAACAGGATAGATTTGATCGTTTGTTTGTTTGTATTAATTAGGCTCCGAAACTACTGAACTGTTTTGAATAATTCTTTCACTGTTGGAAAGCAACACTATCCCCGGAAGTCATAAAGTACTTTGATTACGGAAATGTGGGGGGAAGAGGGGAATATATGTAAAAAGAAATTACGCGCCTGCTAAACCGCGGCCGCGCGCAGGCGACCACTAGTGGAAGTATAAATCAATGAATATATGTATACTTAATTACTATAATTAATTTACTATAGATTAGGAAAGTTCACTTAGAAGTTTCGCTCAAGTATTTGCCTCTCATTAAAAGTAGCAATAATGGATGTCGTGAAATATTGTAATGATTGTTGTATTTTTTTGCTCAACTGTTGTTGTTTTTTCAACTTACATTGCTGTTTTTATAAAAAATGAATCTAATGTTTATGGAAAATTCCATACTCAAGATTTAAAATTTCTAATTTATGGATTATAATTGCGAAAAAAATATCAAAAGAACAAGGAAAAAATAAGGTAGCTTAATCTCCTTGGGAGAAAAATAGAATTTCTTTTACGCACCAACAAGTTGTTTGAATCGCATTACGAATTCTTAAAAATTGATGATGACATTAACGGTACAAATATTCCCTTTATAAAGGCACTCATTTCGCGTTTGATGACTCTCACAATTTGCCTCCGACAATAGACGGAGCATCCTTGAAAACTTATTGTTAGAATCCGACGCGCTCAATAAAGAAACGAGAAACAAGCCGTTTGTTAGAATACGTCGAAAGGAGAACTAAGCAATTAGCCGGAATGCAAATAGCGAAATGTATTGTACTCGTGGTGTTGGCATTTGCATAGCAAGCGGGTGCGGGCCGGTGCCGTTCAAACTTCCATCGTTAAGCTGAAAAACCATTCGCACTCGCGTTAATTCCGATCGAGGACAAAGCAAATCTTTTTTCCGTTGATTTATCGTGAACTGGTGTAATTTTTTAAAAGGCGCACGTTTTAAACTATTGTTCGAAATATTTAGGTTCCGCCAAATGCTATAACTGTGAGTAGTTCTTAATATTTTTTATTGCTATTTTCTAGATATATTGTTCTGATTAGTGGTTTTGTAGGTATTTCACATGATGCCCAAGCACGCAGCTCCTCGGGTGATTAGAGGTTGAGAAGAACGACTCTATATAAAATTAATGGACTAAATTGCATGAATGTCCCTTTGACAATTAACATCACTCAACAAAAGGTATCGGTTACGTTAGTAACTATTTAATAATCTGTGGTATCGGTCTTTAAGGCATCATTATACAGTTTGTCAGATTCTTGAAAAGTTCTGCTATCGGCTATTGGTCAGAAACTCAGAATGCGTCGAAAGGACAACTAAGCCATTAGTCGGAATGCAAATAGCGAAATGTATTGTACTCGTGGTGTTGGCATTTGCATAGCAAGCGGGTGCGGGCCGGTGCCGTTCAAACTTCCATCGTTAAGCTGAAAAACCATTCGCACTCGCGCTAATTCCGATCGAGGACAAAGCGAATCTTTTTTCCGTTGATTTATCGTGAACGGGTGTAATTTTTTTAAAGGCGCACGTTTTAAACTATTGTTCGAAATATTTAGATCCCGCCAAATGCTATAACTATGAGTACTTCTTACTATTTTTTTTATTGCTATTTTCTAGATATATTGGTCCGATTAGTGGTTTTGTAGTGTTGACGAATCATTGGTTCACTCGATTAACACATCACTATGGTCACCGCGTACGGTGCCCCCGCACTAGTCGGGGAGAGGACAGATAGATTTTACCGCGCTTCCAATGTATAACGCCGATTACTTATGCCTAATAATGTAAAAGTACGTGTATTAAATTGTAATTATCAAGAGAAAGGTATTTATTACTAACAGTAGGTATTTCACATGACGCCCAATCACGCAGCTCGTCGGGTGATTAGAGGTTGAGAAGAACGACTCTAAATAAAATTAATGGACTATATTGCATGAATGTCCCTTTACAATTAGCATCACTCAACAAAAGGTATCGGTCTCTAAGGCATACAGTTTGTCATATTCTTGAAAAGTTCTGCTATCGGCTATGCTATTGGTTAGAAACTCAGAATGCGTCGAAAGGACAAGTAATTAGACGGAATGCAAATAGCGAAATGTATTGTACTCGTGGTGTTGGCATTTGCATAGCAAGCGGGTGCGGGCCGGTGCCGTTCAAACTTTCATCGTTAAGCTGAAAAACCATTCGCACTCGCGCTAATTCCGATCGAGGACAAAGCGAATCTTTTTTATCGTGAACGGGTGTAATATTTGAAAAGTAAAGTAAAGTAAAGGTGGTGTAATAATATTTTTCAATATTTTTTATAAGTGAATTTTCATACGACCCTAAATCACAGATTGCGTGGCTAGAGTTGCCTAGAGATTATTCCGCAAAGAACGAATAATTATATACTTACCTAAACATTTATATTATGCTGGGCATAACATGATAAGTGATCTTGCCGACAATTGTGAACAATTGTGTTACTTCTGCTTATTAATATGTAATTTTTTTCTTTTCCAGGTACTCAAATGCTATCACACTTCGTCTCTCTTCTGTCAATGAGTAAGAATTGATAATATTTAAGCATCATGTCTGTAGCAGTAAACTTCAAACTTATTAAGATATCATCGCTATAGCCTTCAATATTATCTTAGGGTCAAAGATGGAGCACGGTTAACCGGGGCGGTAGTGGTGTTAAATTTTAATAGTCCACTCCTGGCTACAGAATAACGTATCTCACCAAAGGTAATTGCCCATTTATTGTATGTGCGATCGCTTACATTACCCCACTATCGCGCTATCGCTTTAACTTTGTTAACAATTCATTTGTTTTCTGGAAAATCGTTTCCTTCAAGGTAAGAGGGAAGAGGCCATTCCGATTAACGCGATGCCATTCGGAGAAATTGTCTAATTAACCTGCCTATTGAACGATTTATTACACGACCCAAGCCTTCAGAGTAATTTCGTTGCGCCTTTATTGAGAGTGGTGTTGAGAATAATTTACCACTGCGGTGTTTTGGATGGCAGTGGTTTAGTTTATTATAAAATGTTAAACTTGTCCTGATGGCATTTAAAAGTGTTCTTTAAAAAATGAAGGTGCAAAAGGAATGATAATTTTATTAAGTGGAATAATTTACTGCACAGTTTAATATATTTCATCTCACCTTAACGATACCAATTAAAAATAAATCATTACTTGTAAAAAAAATTGAATAAAAAAATAACTTTTCTCTGTTAATAACTTAGTGTTAGATCTTTATTTAATTATTTATGTGGTCCGGCATCCTACGATTAAGTTCGTTTAGACTGAGAGATAGCGTTACGCAGACTTACGGTATTGTAACAAAGTCCTTATTAATGCTAGGCGTGGCAAGGGACGCCCAAAGGAACCTTTACTGAGAATAGTAAATCCCCATTTCACTTACGGTAGGAAAAATACTAGGTATAACTAGCATTATTAAGGACTTTTCTACTATACCGTAAGTCTGCAAAACGCTGGCTTTTAGGCTAGTTTCCTAGTTTAAGTTTGTTTTTTCAACCAACTTTAGCTAAAAAAAAGCTTCAGCTGAAATAGACAATAATTCTTTGAAAGTAGAGATAGTTTTCAAGGTAAAAATAAAGCTTTTGAACGTCTTTACATTAATTTCAAAGAATAAAGCAAGCTTCCATTTTTATTTAAACCAGTTGTATTTGAATTCATCACCTTTGCTGCTGCCAAGAAAATAATTCCTTTGCCCATAAAGAATAAAAATATCGGAGCCTTCAAAGAGATCTTGAATCTGCAACTGACAAGGCGGACTGTAAAGACCGAGATATTTTTTCAAATTATAGTGAAATTATTAATCAATGACCCTTCTCAAGGTGCTGGCAATCATAGACAAAGAATAGTAAGAACTCACTAATAACAAAGTAAAATTGTTCATTTTAATAATTTAACAGTGTGTAAGGTAAGCCAAAACTCATACTTACGACGAATATTAGATTTAATTATTGCCTTTTCCAAGCCAATCTTTGTAAACTAAATTATATCAGAGACACTCTTATGGTTGCTTGCCCCTATATTTCTTGATAAAATGATCATAAATATTATGTAAAGTAAACACTGTTTACTATCTTATTCTAGAATAAAAACGTAGCGCTTCGAGAGCATCATCAACAACTTTAAATTACCAGAAAAAAAAATTGCATTTAAAAAGTTAATGTCTGCTTTTATTCTGTACTGGACCTGTTTTAAACTAGAAACCTTTCTTCATCTGTATACAAGGATGGTTGCTTGAGGTAGTAATAACAACGCGTTAATTAAAAAGCTTGTTACATTTTATTATAAAAATAATTTTCTGCCTCAATTCCGCAAAGCAGGAAAATAAAATACAAGGATTTTACCCTGGAAGCGTATTTTGTTTTAACACAATGTTAGTTTTAAATACGGCAGCTTAATATAATTATTATATAAATGAAATTAATTGGGTTTTGGCAAACCAAAAACTAATTTTACTGGAGAAAGAAACAAGCTAGACACGTGGCTATGCCAGCTAATTGTTACGAACAAACAACTACGCAGGATAGAACTGTAAAAGTGTTGTACTGATATGTAGCGTCAGCTTAGACTTTGTATCTGGAGCATACACACAGAACAGTCAACTGCTGACGCTCAAAATATCATGTATGTGTGCATTAGCAATAAGTACCTAGTATATAAGCTGTAAATATTTATTAAACAATGCTCTTAGTTAGAGGCCGACACGTTGGCTGTTTGAGGTTTGATTTCACTTCTCCCGAGCTAGGGGCCAAACAATTATATTCCATAATTTATTGGGCAAGCATAAAATATGCACTTCTTATTGCCTTATACGAGTTAAAGAACCATCAATATAAGATTCACTCAGTAAAACGTCATAAAGTAGCACATTTTAATTAAAAATCTGACAGTAGATTTGGTAACCGCTGCCTTTTTTTAAAAATATTATTGGCACATTGTAAGAAACAGTCGATTTTCCAATTGATAATAATTTCAATTAACCTCATAGTTTTCCAGCGTTGCAGCGTTCCCAGTACGTACGTTGATTAATTTTGGAAACGTGCCGATTTAACGAGCTATTTGGTATGTTTTATGAGCTCGTACGGAGTCGAGGTTCTATAGCGGTGATTTCAGCTGTCATTCTAAAGTAAACTTTATTAGTTACCTAACAGTATGGAGCTGATTTGGTAATTAGATTGGCCATGTTTGATGAAGCAGTTGTTTATGCAGCTAATATTACTCAAAATCCTTTAAATTGACCATTTACTTGTACTTCCATGTAATGTTTAATTTTAAATACTGGTAAATATTGTTGTTTATTCAAAGGTCCACCTTTTTCAATCGTTTTAACAATGACTAAGGCATTAAGACGCTAATATTAAAATCAAGTCAAATTAATATATTTTATTCATGTAAGAAATTCTGTCTGATACTCTTTTCGAAACGCCAAAAATATATCCATGAAAATACTTAATACAGTTTGCGTTGGTTAAGGTCAAGTAGGATTTTTTTTAAGAATAGATTGGATCCAACCAACCAGACCTCAAGGGTAGCCCCTGTTCACAAGTATAAAGTGTGTCAGCCATAATTTCACTTAAATCATTTCATTTGAAGCCTAATGTAAGAGACCGCAAACTTAGCGGATGTCGCAACAGTTAATTACGTACTCCACTATGGTCGCAAGGAGTAAGAGCCTTTGCGCTAATTGTACAGTATAGTTGTCTGACGTCACAACTAGTGCGACCGCTCGCTTCGCTCACTTCGCTCACTCAGCTTAGCCGTTTACCAAACCCAATTCTAACTTCACCAGTACCGAAGCAGGTATCTGTGCAAACTCGCTCGACACAGTTGTAGGGAATGTAAATACTCTTTTTTAAATCTTTTTCATTACTTTTTGCTCGGACTGTGCACTTATTTGAACTAGAGTTTTCGCACAGCTTTTTCCTCATGGGATTCGAATTAGTTGAAGTTTTATTTTTGTACACAGGACTTGTATGAAAAGGTCGTTGGCGTGTGATTATGTTTTTATAGTTCTCAGTTATGTTCTTTTGTAGAGCGTATTCTTGTTAAAATTATTTAAAAAAATGTGTAATAATAACGTGACTTTATAAGATAAATGCTTTATGGGTGAAAATGTTATATAACTTTCATCTACTGTTTAGTTAGCTTAGAGATTTTAATACCTGGCCATTATTCAAAGATTTCCATGGAGTTCTAGATTCGATTTATGGGCTGGTTAATTTATGGAATATTTTCATACATACCGTGGGTTTGTGATAAGTGATAACCACGTATTTGTTAAGTGTGGTGATAAATAAGCCATTTATATTGGAACGATAAACGATTTTGGAGTTTCCAAATAGCAGAAATAATAATGAAAGATGGTGTCTTTATTATTCAGTTTATCCTTATAGTATAGACATTTGACCCGACACATACCGTTTTCATTACATAACATAGAGGCATAAAGCGTTAAAATATTCCTTTCTTCCCAGCTCTGAGAACGTTACATTTTTTTACGATATGGCAACACCATCACCTTCGGTACACGCTCCCTTTATCTCAAGAATACGCAGTTGAGAAATAAATGTAAAAATGAAATATTCAGACATGTCCACATACGCCATTTCCCTTATGATATGAATGACGCGCATTGTACCCTCGTCTCACCGCCTTGGTCGTTGCTTCCGACACCGCCTCACTGGTGTTAATATTTAATTCGGCAAACTTCCTCCGAGTTAAATGCATGTAATCAAAGTTGTAACGGAAGGTAGTGCTCGCTGATAGCTCCTTTTGAACAGCATTTGTTATTTATGCTTGAGGTACATTGCGTTTTCTCTTAGTCGTGATGTCTACAAACATTCGCTTGATACCTAATGCTGAAAGAATTTTTGTAACTATGGAGTTAGTCGACACATTTTTTATTATCTATTTATGCGAACTGTTAATGAACTGATAATGTTTGCGAACCTTAATAGTATTTTGGGAAATTTTAGCACTTGTGACTACAAAAATCCAAAGCTTTTTCCTTAGGAACCAGATAACAAACCAATCCCAGACGAATTATTTAGTTATGTTCTAGCACACAAACAAACAAAACTCAGCCTGAATAAAGGTTTCTTGGCAATAACGAACAAAATCATTAAATTTCTTTAAAGCTTAAATCCAATGGTGTTTTTTTAATGTGTATTGGATACTCAAGTTGTGTTGGCATCGTTCGATCTACGTTTTATGCTATACATATTATTAATGGAATGCGCCAGAAGACGGCTGGACCGGACATAAACCCGACAATTACGCTTTATCCGCTGCCAAATAAACTGAACAGCCCCAAATCGAGAAGTCCGTAAAACAATAGTAAAGTTGCTACTGAACCTAAATACAAATAGTCCTTTAATACTTAAATTAAAGTATTAGTCTATATTGCAAGACAGGTTGAAGGCCAATAAACACTTTTTTTTTTAAAGTTTTACGAGAAAATAGAACTTAATTAATGTTAGTCAATAGTAAATTATATTTTTTTTTGATAAGCGCTAATGGCATTGATCCCGACCGGTGACCGTCCGCAACGCAGGTGGTAACTACTGTTGGTTCGAGTTTCGTCTATTACAATAGCAAAACTTTTGGTTTGACTAAAAAAACTTCATTAATATATTGTATAATAAGATATCAATCATTTTACTGTAGGAAAACAACGAGTAAAAAGTTACGCAGTATACTCATACTCGTATTAGCTCCGCAGTGTCAAAAACATCGTGAGTAAATCTGCACAACTACATAGTTAACAGGAGTCCAATTTTATTAGTCTGGTATCCATGTTACATGTTGAATATTAGAATCAACGGAATTATCTCGAACCACATTGTCAAGCAGAAAACGTTAATATTAAGTCACCGAACAAACCGGAATGGATAGAACAAACGCTTATGCCCAGGCGATCCGGCAAGACCAATATCAATTAGTTTCACTAACAAACCAGTCGCCAAATAGTGAGCAGAAGATATTCCCTCGTGAATTTGATACCTCTATCTTATCGTAGGACAAAGATTATGGCTTCCAGATATTGGTAGGTATCCGTCTATAACCTTACCTTAGTACCAGTATGTGTTAAGAAGATTGTACCGAATTGCTTTAACCAAACAATATAAAAAGTAGATACACAATTGAAGTGGTCGTGAGTCTTTATTACCAAGGCATTTAGGTAAATTGAATCTCCGTCAGAATTGAGAAAAGGTGCTCACGTAAAAAAAGAAATCTTAGCTCAAAATGTTACCTAGAAGACACTGATTTTTGTTGAGCCCTGATAGCCAGTCAAAGTAAATCTGTGCTAATATTATGAACCCTAACGTAATTATAGAAACTTAGATGAACCACATCGCACATTGTAAGCTGCACATGACTTCAATTGTAATTAAGCCACTCTTGCGGCACATATCTTACATTTTACGACTCGCGAAGTAATAAAACTAACGAAGCAGATTGTTTTAGGTCTGGATTATAGACATTCTCATTTTTATTACAACGGATTATCCTTGAGTTTGTAATAACGTGCGACACTTCTTTGCCCATTAGATAATTATGTAATTTACTTGGCCGTGCTTTCTTTGAATGTATATTTTAATTTATACATAACTAGCCTTCCCAAGTTATCGTCCCAATTATTGGTACTTGCTTAATTACCGCTCTTTCCAAATACGAATCGGTAATCACAAATCATGCTATGTTCCAAAATCCGACACAAATTTTGCCCAACCCGAGAATTGAAGCCGTGAAATTACGGCCCAGTACTTAACCCACTAGACCATCGCGACATTATCTACTTCGAGAACGTTCATTAAATTATGAAATGTGTCTCGATGATTTCCAATGAATTTTTTAATTATAATTTGTTACAAAATATGATTAACCCCCAAAAGTCCCAAGTTCATAAGCTTAAGGTAGTTTTACTAATATTTTTCTTTGCAGTCCCAAAATTGAAGCATTTGGCGCAAACAGCCAAGAATGGAAGCGACAGATAAAACAAGGCTTTTGTTCTTACGACTTAAAGAAATGTTTTGTCAGAGGTCCCTTTCAGAGAAAAGTTTAAAGTAAAATGAAAGGGGTTTTGGCAAAAAACACCCTCATTAAGAGTTGTCGTATGTCATCTCATTATTAAATTTCGGCATGACGTAACTACAAACGAATGACACTAATCTTTTAGAGCAGAGGCTTTTTGTAAATGAGAATTTTTATTTCGTGGACCGTATACGTAAATTATACCAAAATATTAAAATACTTTAAAATGATCTAAATGACGTCAGCGGCGCAGAACTTCTGGACAGAATTCGAGTGTTTTTTAAACAGTCGCAATAGTTAAGCAACTTTCTTTTCAGTCATTATCTGGATGGGTGACCAAAATCTTTTACTCGATTGGGACGCAGAGGGAGAGAGACAAAGCGATTATAATCTATTTCCTCAAGATGCTCTTCTTCACCGCCGAACCGATGACTTTTAATCTATACCAATAATAGGGAAGATGCATATATAATAATTATGAAAATTTTATGACTAAAATGTTAAAATAATATAAAAGAAAGGTCACTGCAACATTTTTATTTTACATAATGTTGTTTTTTAACTGTAATTACGAATTAAAAATAACTGAAACGAAACGTATTTTAAAACAGGAATCAACTTATTTGACGTTAGACCGACAAACTTATTTGTTCTGATGGCGGCGTCGCTATTGTCAGTATAGAACTGTCAATAAATATCGCTTTTGCATTGCATTTCACGTAGTTCCAATTTTGGCCACCGGAACACATAAGTTTGTCGGTCTATATGGTTGAAAAAGTAAATATTATTTTATCGGAATATTAATTGCGTTTTTGTAATAAATATGGAAGTTGGGTTCATCAAAGCAGACTCCAGGAATTTACCAAGAGTTAGTGTTGACATGGTTCTAACTTTATTTGTCGAAAGTGCAGAGTTTTCAAGGGTAGAAATGAAAGGGAGTAAATTACTACGGTATGTATAAATCATAGTTGTTAAACTTTGTATTTTCGCAGCTTGAAACCACTTTTTTCTCAGTTTTGGGTCAGAAGGTCCTGTTAAAAACAATTAATTTGGAAACTTTGTTGAAATAGATGTGTGTTGACCGTGTTGACTCGTGTTTTATGCCAATGTCCACATTGGCATAAAACACGGTTTTTTTCGGAATATTAGTGGTATTGTCATGATCACCTGATGTTGATAGATAGTCCATTTTAAATTTTTTACAAAAAAATATTTCAAAACTCGAAAAAATATGCAAAAGTATGAAAGCCAGCGACGAACAAGTACAGTGAAGTACGACCACTCGACTAGTGAGGCAGTGACAAGACTTGAGTGACGTCATTCATGTCATCGGAACCATAGGTCCGTTTTCGCGCGAAAATTAAAACGGTCAATTTAAAACCGCATTTTTTCCGATAAATTACAATGTATTAATTTTTTAATTTAACTGTGGTTTATTCTACATGGAATTCTTTAAAATGAAGACAAAAATAAAAATAGTGCATGTTCCCTATTTTAAAGAGGAAAGATTTGATTGTTTGTTTGTTTGTTTGTATTGAATAGGCTCTAAAACTACTGAACCGACTTGCGAAATTCTTTCACTATTAGAAAGCTACACTATCCCCAAGTAACATAAGGTACTTTTGATCCCAGAAATGTGGGGGTAGGGGGGGGGGGGATAATTGACAAAAGAAATTGCACGCGGTTGAAACCGCGGAGGCGACCGCTTAGTAATAAATAAGCACCCACTTAGATTCGTAACATTGTTTTTGTGTACATGGTTTTTGAAACTTTACCACAGTTTTATTTGTTGAATATTCGTAGCCAGATAATCTTAACTAAAATAACTTTCAGCCTAAAATGTATGTGGTTGTTGCTGTACATTCCACTACATGCCGTCACTACAATTCACTTTCCCCTCGTCTACTTTACATAATACGTATTCATGAGGTTACACATGACGCGGATTGCTTTAGTTCCAGTTCATCGGGCAGTTTTATTGTAATTAAGGAATAAGCGGACTGTGAAGCGGTGTGACATTGACGGGGTTAGAATCAAGCGACTAATAATACTCATATTTATTTTTAGACTGGCAATTAAGAAGTTTAGGGCAATTAAAGGAAGTTATAAATGATATAATATAATCGACGGGATTTACTCGTACCTTTATCCTTTTTTTGCACCAGGCTTACAAAACTGTGTAAACCTTAGCTATCTTCGTCGATTAGAAAATTTATGATATAAAAACGAAATTCTAATAAAGATTAAACATAACATCTCTGTTCCATTTTTAGAGAGAAGTACAAGGTAAAATTTTGCCAATTTATTCCTTATGAAAGCTGAAATCTGGAAAATGGAACGATAATGAGGCTAACGAGAGGATCACGGTATAGGGAATTTATTTTTTATTCAGACCTCTTTCTGGAATGATTGTTTTCTGTAAAAGGAAAACCAGTAATGTGCAAAATTTGCATAAAATTTGGGTCATTTGTACACCATTTATTCATTTCAACTTAATTGCATAAATATTAACTAACAGATAATAACTGATGATGACAGTACTTTCTACTTTGCCGTTTTTTCGAGTGCCAGAGGCCCCACATTTTCCCTCTTCTGCCTGAAACACAGGAAAATCCTGAGCTAACCTGAATTTTCCTGAGCTATTAGTATAATGTAGATTTTAAGATAAAATATTGTGAATTAAGTTTTTAATAGAGATTTTATTTTATTTATTTATTTTCCCTCAGCCCTCCATGTTCCTTCTCAAAGGCGGGCAGCGCATCTGAGACTAAATAAATAGTCGCAGGTGCCCATGGCCGGTATTGATTTCACTAACCATCAAGCGTCACGCTTGGTACTTTGTCCTCCCTCTTTCATACAAAATAATAATATAAGTTCGATAATTAGCAAATATCACAAAGATTTTTTCTACCTGTACCATGTATGAAAAACGTGGAAATTGATCACGGTTTCGTATTCAATCGGAATTCGTGGCAAAACGTTTAGCTTTGGAATTATTTATCTCCTTTAACAGTAAAAACATACCAATCTTAACAAATTAGATTATAAAATAATGCATAATTGAAATCAAATAAATTGTGTCTTAATTCGACATACAAAGGGAAAGCCCCGTGTCAGACGAACACGGAAACAGTCTTAAAAAGAATAACAAAGACATAAAATTGACGCCTGTCATTTGATTATGACATCTGTCATTGAAATTCAGCCACGAATGCATAAATGTTTTATTTTGTTACAGGTGGAAATAATGTGATAGACTTAAAGCCTATTAAATACCTACCTACTTTTATTTCTAAGTACGAGTAGGTACCACATCTTCGAAATAATATCTTTAAATGCTATGTAACAGTAAAGGAGACTGGATCCTGCATTCAAACCATTTATATGGTTTTTCAGGTCATAATAATTTTGTTACTTTTGTTCAAACATATATAAATAATAAATAATTACTTGCCTAAACGCTAATGTCAATTGAATGATTCGCAAGATTATGTATATTTATTTTATTTATTTAGAAGACAGGTGAACATATTGTTTTAGCGTGTCTACAACACATAAAACTTGAGTAAGATACCCTGTGTTGGCTGCACAAAAACCATTTAAGATAAAAAATCGGAGAACTACCCTCCAAGAAAAGTCTAGCTGTTGTTTTTACACGAGCAGTTTGCAGTTCTATTGTCTGAAATCCAGATTAATAGCGCAGGGTAATCTTCGACCGGACGCAATAAACTGAGCCCGGGTATAAATGGCACACATTTGATGCTGACTTTATTTCCAAAGACGGTCTTGGTCTGCCTTCGTAGAGAAGTAGTAGGTTACGTTTTAAGCGACAATTTCTCCCCCTTTACTTGGTTTAGAACTACCACTTAGGCTATGTAAGTATTATGTTATAGAAACAACGACTATAGTACGGACATATTACTGCAGATAGTAATTGCTGTCAGTCGAAATTAACTGCCCATAGGATCCCATAAGATAACAAAAAGGTATGGTCAAAGAAGAAGCTAGTTTTATAAGTTAAAACAGAATACATATAAAGTATAAGAAAAAACCTTTTCCAAATTAGAAATTGCAATCCCATCTCTCTTTTTAAGTTAAACGTACGACTTACGAGTAACACACTGACCAGATTCTACATTCGCAATTACTTTCAGTGGTCTCGACTTAGCTTTGCTGTCAGTCAGTAGGAGCTCTTTATACGTACATCTGGTGAAAACAAATACATATTCAGCCAAAGGCTTAATTTCACCCAGTCCAAAGCCGAAACTGCTTTGAGCATTATGCTAAAATGTCCATCTATTTGCAGCTCAGAATGCTACATTAGCTTCTAACAACGTACTGCTTGCGAATACGTAATTCGGCGAGATATAACCGTGAATATCGTTCTAATATTTACAGAGACCGCAAACTTGCAGTTTGTTTGTTCTCTGTGGAACAAAGTTTTTCTGTAATCATAGTCAAAGAAGCAGAGTTTCCGCACCTGTAGTGTGGTAAATTTAATTATGTTCCTCGTACAGTCGTCGACGAGTGAAACCGCAACGTTGCGGGTAGTTGCGAACAGTGCCGCAATCCGACAGCTGACATTTAATGCACTCGAAGCTTCGTTCGTTGTAATATTGGTTTTTTATTACAATTTGCGATATCGACTTTATGTTCCTGCAAAAAGTGAAGTAATTTTCTTGCGGGAATAATTTCTTTCAGCTTTGTTTTTAGTTCTTATGTAAGAGAGAGCTCCATCCATGTCACTTTTTTACTCAAAACTACCCAACGTTTCTTTAGTAATATAACATAATATACTCGTATAGGCAAGCTTCTTGCAGAATAAAAGTCCTTTTACTTTTTTAGTAAAATTGCAATAAAAGTTTATTTTGCTAACCGAGTTATCATATAACACATCTTAGTATTTCAATTTAGCAAGTTTCTGTAACGAAACATGTTTATTTAAACACTCACATTATGTTAGACAACCTATCCAAAATAAGACGAGGAAATAGAAAAGAAAAGAAAAGAGATGATATTTTATAACTTTTTTTTATTGTGAAGAACCTTTAAGTATACGACTACTAAAGACTTAAAACACAATAATGTCAGTGATCTTGGAACTGAATATCTAAATGGTTTGAAACGTAACTCGGTAAGATTCTATCTTAGGTCTAAGTAAGGTCCATAATCTACTGAGCTCAACCATATTATGCAGGCGGGTACTACGAGTATATTATGTATGTCGCTCCACCGCAACATTGCGGCCTGCGCCCACGATGTACCACTCTGCCCTCTGTTAACAGTCTCAAAGCATCGGTGAACATTGTCGAACCGTACATTGAACATTGACAGAGTTGTAATTTAAATAAATAAAAATCTGGACATTATTCACACAGCGCCATCTGGCCCCAAACTAAGCATTAGCTTGTGCTGTTTGCTCAAACTTTACATACCATTAATTATGGTTAAAGGGATTTTTGGGACCGCATTCCCGGATACGTAGGCCAAACAATTTGTTGGCATACATCACTTTTCTTTTTCTTTCGATACATGCCGTCGATGTAGCACTCTCAATGTAGCGTTGGACATAATCGGATCGTAAATTGAACATTTTTACGACGTCATCGTTCGTCGTCTGGGCTACAATGTAATATTGGCTTTATCAACGTTTAAAATGGTTTACAGGATACTTAGCGCGCAGTGGGATAACCTTAATAACCTTTACGACATCCGTTATATGAAGATAGCTCGGAAATTAGCACAGCTTAATTCACTTTGAACGGCGGTGAGTACAGGTAAAAGGGAGTACTTTAAACTGCCTTTGTTACATTTTATTATAAAATCGGAATTTTGACGAGAAAATGAAATTTTGACTGGCTAGATAACCCGTTAAGTAGACACTGTGGATTTAGGACAACAATCTTGTTGGAGCCGTCATTTGTCTCAAACAAAAGTAAGAATATACTAAGTAAAGTAGCATTAAGAGATACATTTTGAAGTTTATGTGAAAATAATAATATGTCTGCCAATCTGAGTAGTACGAGTATAAGCCGCAGTTTTTCATCAGGTCAACTATCGCTGTATTCTTCTTAATTGAAGTATCATAACTATATTTTACAAGTTTTTACCTTTCTTACTTAAATTATCCCGGCTACACGATTGAGTACAAGTTTATGCCTCATGCCGGTGTATGTGTGTACGTCAGGGATGATGTCTGTATCCGCCGTCTTAGCAATCTTGAAGTTAAGGACCTCTCCACTCTTTGGTTGCGTGTAGATTGCGACGACCACCCCCGCGTCTACGCGTGCCTCTACAGGTCCCACAGTGGTGATACCGAAACTGACCGACTCATTGAGCACCTTGAAACGGCG
The DNA here is from genome assembly GCA_949319885.1 of Mecyna flavalis. Classification (NCBI taxonomy): domain Eukaryota; kingdom Metazoa; phylum Arthropoda; class Insecta; order Lepidoptera; family Crambidae; genus Mecyna; species Mecyna flavalis. The sequence continues at coordinate 8,689,801 of OX439427.1, read as the reverse complement.
ACTGACTATGTGCTCCAACAGATCCCTTCTGCTAAGATTGCGGTCCTTGGCGATTTTAATGCCCATCACACCGAATGGCTCGGGTCACTTAAAACAGACCATGCGGGTCGATCTGTCTACGCCTTTGCTATGGCGTATGGTCTGACACAAATGATCCACTCGCCAACGCGAGTGCCAGATGTGGAAGGCCATAGGCCCTCCTTGTTGGATCTTCTCCTGACCGCCCATCCGGATGACTACCAGGTCGCGGTTGGAGCTCCGCTCGGCTCTTCAGACCACTGTCTGATTCGGAGCGAAGTTCATCTTACAAGACAACTGCGGCCCCGTTCCATGAGATGTCGTCGTGTATGGCACTTTAGGTCGGGAGATTGGGATGGGATGCGGACCTTCTTTTCGTCCTACCCATGGGGGCAAGTTTGCTTCTCGCAAATCGATCCTTGCGCCATTGCCGATTCTGTCGCTGATGTTGTGCTTCAGGGTATGGAGCTATTCGTTCCATACTCTTCAGTGCCCATCGGTGGCCGTTCCCAGCCTTGGTTTAACTCTCCTTGCAAAACAGCTGCAAAAGAAAAGGAGACAAAATATAAGGCTTGGGCAGATGCAGTGGCTTGTAGGGATCCTCAAGCGTACATCAAAAAAAGGGAGTATAACCATGCCTCCAGATCCCTCAAGAAAACTATTGCAAAGGCTAAGTCCGAGCACATAGCCAGGATTGGTGAGAGGCTGGCTCGTCTCCCCTTAGGAACACGTGCCTTCTGGTCATTGGCCAAGGCTGTCGAGGGGAACTTTTGCAAGGCTGCTTTTCCACCACTGCGCAGGGAGGATGAAACGCTGGCCCATGATCCTAAAGAGAAAGCCGACCTTCTGTGCTCTCTTTTTGCGTCCAATTCTACCTTGGACGACAGGGAGAAGGAACCGCCAACGATTCCTAGTTGCGGTAATTTTATGCCAGACATAAAATTTACCCAAAGATCTGTGCGTAAGGCACTTCTCTCCCTAGACACTCACAAATCCTGTGGGCCAGACGGGATTCCTCCCATTGTATTAAAGATGTGTGCTCCGGAGTTGGCTCCGGTATTGACGCGACTTTTCTGCCTCTCCTACTCCACAGGTGTAGTCCCAACTTCATGGAAAACAGCATTAGTGCATCCGATCCCTAAAAAGGGCGATCGCTCTGATCCTAATAACTACAGGCCCATTGCAATTACCTCCTTGTTCTCGAAAATTATGGAGTCCATAATTAATCGGCAGCTCCTGTCTTACCTGGAAGAGCACCAGCTGATTAGTGATCGCCAGTACGGCTTCCGTCGGGGACGATCAGCTGGTGATCTTCTTGTGTACTTGACCCACAGATGGGCAAATGCAGTAGAGAGCAAGGGGGAGGCCTTAGCGGTCAGTTTGGACATTGCGAAAGCCTTCGATCGAGTTTGGCATAAAGCTCTTCTTACAAAACTTCCATCGTACGGACTGCCCGAGAGACTTTGCGTGTGGGTGGCCAGCTTTTTGACGAACCGTAGCATTATAACAGCAGTTGACGGCTCATGCTCTGCATTAAGGTTCGTAAATGCTGGTGTCCCACAAGGTTGTGTCCTATCCCCGACTTTATTTCTCCTGCATATCAATGATTTGTTACAAACCAGTGACATACATTGCTATGCAGATGATAGCACGGGTGATGCTGTGTATAACGGCCATGCAAACGTCTCTCGGACACTTGTCGACGAGAGTCGGATGAAACTTGTGTCTGATATTGAGACTACCTTAGACCATGTCTCAAATTGGGGTCATACAAACCATGTAAATTTTAATCCCCATAAGACTCAAGTCTGCGTCTTTTCCACAAAAAAGACCCCCTTTGCCATATCCCCTCAATTTGAGAACACTCCTCTCATTGCCAGACCGAGTATTGGGATTCTCGGCGTTAACATATCGAGTGATGTCCAATTCCGCGGTCATCTGGAAGATAAGGCCAAGTTGGCTTCAAAAAAGTTAGGTGTCCTCGGTAGAGCGAGACAGTATTTCACCCCGGCTCATCGTCTTCAACTTTACAAGGCGCAAGTAAGGCCCCATATGGAATACTGTTCTCACCTTTGGGCTGGGGCACCGCAGTATCAGCTTCTTCCACTTGACCGCGTTCAACGTCGAGCCGATCGAATCGTTGGCGCCGAGAGTCTTTCTGCTAAGCTCGATCCCTTGGCGTTGCGGAGAGAAGTAGCATCTCTGTGCGTTCTCTACCGCATGTACCATGGGGAGTGTTCGGAGGAATTGTTCGGACTTATACCTGCTGCAGGGTTTCATCACCGTACAACACGTCACAAACTGAAGTTTCACTCTCATCACCTTGACGAGTGGCAATCTACTACCATACGATTCACTCGAAACTTCATACCACGTACGACCAAACTGTGGAACCAGCTTCCTGCAGCGGTATTTCCGGACCGATATGACATGGCAATCTTCAAGAAACGAGCATATCTTTTTCTTAAAGGCCGGCAACGTACTTGTGACTCCTCTGGTGTTGCGGGTATTTATGGGCGGCGGTGATTGCTTACCATCAGGTGACCCGCTTGCTCGTTGCCTCCCTCTTACATAAAAAAAAAAAAAAAAAAAAAGTTCTAACCATTTGCATTTAACAATCTGCATAAATAGCCAATAAAAAGTTAAAAATACAGAAAACAACAGTTTTAACAGATAATCTAAATCATAAGCACGAGGGACGAATCCGAGTTCTGTCAGCTTACCAATACAGTATTTACGATAGTCTTAGTCCCACGAGAAACCTCGTCTAGAAGGTCAATTTACAGCTTAGTCATACATGGAGGGAAATTCCTCTGAAACTGCTCAACCACTTACGTAGCCATGTATGGGGATTATCTGCCAATCAGCGGCGAGCAAAGTGATGTTAGATTGTGGCAGTGTGCGAATTTCTCGGATTAAAAGTGTCAAAATGTACTAAAGCTTTTATGACATGTGTAAAACCAAAAGAAAAAGTACGTTAGAGTAAGTAAGTAAAGTAGTATTTGCGAATGTAACTATATGTATTTTTAAGTGTTGCTAATAGAGTCCACTTGAGTGATGGACTTTATTGAATAAAATGTATAGCTTTAAATGGACAACTTTAAAATACCCGTACAACTAACTGATGACTCCTTTTAATTCTTGAATATGCCACAATTTCCCAATAATTAATTGTTGCGGTCTGTCGTAATTTGGGAACAACAATAAAATCACAATTGTAACAAAGACACATCAGTTGTGTCGCCGCGGAGGGTCACCGCTGCGGTCAAATCGCGCGTGGTGCGTATTTAATGTTCCCGGGAAGGTTAACTAGGTACTCCGCACTAAAGTCTAGTCTCCCTTGACGATATGACTTAACATTTATTGCAATTCGTGAATCTTATGTCCGCTTACCTAAGTCAAATATTGCTATGATATAAGTGTCATAATTTGAGATGAAGTCAGGAATTGTAAACAACGGCCTCTAAGACAAACCCTGTAAATATCTTTCAGGCTAGCTTTTACTCGGAACTTTCACCGGTTTACGGTTTATGTGACAATTGAGTCATTTTGCGTGAATAAATAACAAACGTCCATCCATCTATCTTTGACAGTAGAATGTGGGGTAGACAATACACAATGTGTGTTTATTTATTTATTTATTTATAATGTTAAATAAAGTGGTACCACACATAAAAATATGGACCGACTGGTATCTACTAACAAGCCCAGTAATTAATTGTTGCGGTTTGTCGTAATTTGGAATCACAATTGTATCAAAGACACATCAGTTGCGTCGCCGCGGAGGGTCATCGCTGCGGTCACATCGCGCGTGGTGCGTATTTAATGTTCCCGGGATAGCTCGTAACTACTCCACACTAAGCTTTGTCCCTCGACGAAATTACTTAACATTTATTGCTTGTCGTAAATAACGAAAGTGTGCATCTCGTAGTCCTGTTTGAATTGAGTAATTTTTGTAAAAACTATTACTATTAAAATTTATTTTGTAAGAAACAACTTTTTGGATATACAAGTAATTGTTTTAGTAATCAAAATCACAATTAATAATGATAATTGTGATTTAATTCAATAACAGCTTATTGTTAACTGAACTTTTATAGTGCAAAGCATCTGTTATTGTTGTGCTAAAGTACACATTATCAATCTTGTTTGCATTTATTAATATCTTGCCTCAAATAAATTCATCGTTTTGTAAAAATGGGTACTGCTGATGTTACCTGGTATTTTATTTAACCGACTCCCGAAGGAAATTAACGATATTATTGGTATAGCGAGTAGATTCGTGTGTTAAACTTTATTGACTGGCGTGTTTGTACTGTGAGGGTATTAAATGTAATGAATCCTGCTTATTTACACGTAGAAAGTGATGTTAACCACTCAGCCATCCACGGTGGCGCAGTGAACCGGAATTTATTGTTTTTTTTTTTATTTGAGAAACATTAATATAATTTACTTAGCGTCGTGAAAGATCATTATGAATATTTGTTAAAAGGATCGATAGATCTATTCAATCCTAAAAGGGCAGTAGTTATCAGTTATCAAGCTCGCTCTTTTGCTTTCTTCTATCTCCGTTTATTCTGATATCCATAACAACAGTGTTTAAGTTATTTAAGTTGGGATCAGTGTATGTGACGTAATTCCACGTTCACTTATAAAAATAAATCATATAGATAATCGAATGTCTAATAACCGCTAAATTAGACAAAAATTACAATTTTTAAAATGTGGTAAATTTTCCAATCTCTGGTCCATTGAAGTGCCCTTAAAAGCTTGTAAATGAAAATAATGAAAATCGATGGTACTCGATGCTTTCACTTTGTCACATGAACGAGGGTATTTTGTATTATATTTCCAAAAGGGTTGAGGTCTTTGTTGTGAATTGATTGGATGTGTTATTTGTGTCTAATATAGCTTTTACTGCTATTATGGAGCGGGAACAAAGCCTTTTATAATTAGTCAATTGTGCCACTGTGTTCTTTTTGACCTTCTTTTGTGCCAGAGAGGAATTCCGTAAATTATTTAATCGACTTTAATAGACAAGTTGCTATCATTTAATAGGTATAGTAATTGTAAAGCTAAGTTAGATTTATTCTATATTGCACAACACAACGCTACAAAATCTTGTAATTAATTTACCTTACTTCTTCGAGGAAGTTACTCGTGTTCTTTTTTTTAACGTGACAACGTCTTATAATTCGATGGAGCCGGCTGCACGCACGAAAAAACATGACTCATGCGGCGTTCCATTGCATACGAGAGTGCGGAACGAGCGACAAAGAGGACGGAGAAAGACAGATGTCGAACGCTGCCTAACGCGGAGGGCGTTAGGCAGCGTTCGACATCTGTCTTTCTCCTACTTGAGTGAGCGATGCGTCCGCGTGGACAGATGTTATATAATAATACATTAACATGTTTATATGACGTTGTCACGTTCAACTATCGTCAGTAAACCGACTTTACAGACAACTGATTTTTTTATTTATATCACAAGTCAAGTAACAAAAGGTAAATTGAAAACGCAATACCACAGGTGAAATCTGCCGTCATAACAGCTTTGTCTGTGTTCCGGCAATATAATGTGGGAGCCAGTACACTTGAAATTAAAGATTCGAAGATCAAATGAGCCTACAGTCTAGCAGCATAATATTGAGCGACGCTTCCTGATGAAGTGTCCTTCAATGGAATAGGCCACAGTGACCGCTTACCATCAGGTAGGCTGCGTGTCTGTCTGCCAACTGACGTAGTATAATAAAAAAACTCTTTATGAAAGCGAATGTTTTTTGCTAACATTATTTCGAGCATGATCTTGGATCCAAACACATACGAGTGTGCCATTTAGTCATCGCATCACACGGGCTCGCTCCGAGTAAACTTATTTATTATAAGCCTACGGGAAATCTGACTTTATTAACGGTTATGTCGCTCGGGATCCGGGCTACGGATTGTTAGGGTATTTTGATTGAATGGACACATTTTCCCGGCAATGGGACCATAATGGGATAATAAATAAAATTAGGGATATCAGGTTTCATGTTTACAGGAGGCGACGGAGGAATCTGTAATGATAGTGTCACTCTTAAAATGTAATTTTGTAGCACTTTCTATGTATAATTGTAGGACACAGGTAGTTTAAACTTGGTAGAATTGTACTAATGTCAATTTCTTTTTAATCGATGACCGTAGGTACAGGCATGCCCAGCTAGGGATAGCAACCACCACATCGCCTTTAGAAGAATATTTCATTAAAAAATTGCAAAATTTTTATTATGCTGTAGAATTTCACAACGTTTCAGCCTTTTCTGAAATACAGTCAAAAGTCAACCAGTGGTGATGTCAAAAATTGTGAGAAATAAAGTTTATTTTTGAGGAAACGAAAGGGATTCTGATATTTGGACAATTCCTCTCGTACCAACATCGTACCCACTATCTCACTGGCCAGTTAACTTATAAGCCTGCGGCAAATCTGAGTTTATTAACGATTCCGTCCCTGGGTGCGTAAACCGTTCTTTCTTTTTACGACGGTCGCGGCGACAGGGCGAGATGAAAAATGTTACGGAGCACATATTTAGCACCGACACCGCTGAGCTTGACTTCTCGAGTTTGAGATGCTGGATTTGTTTTCTAATGAAGTTGTGCCTGTTAAGATTTGCCATGCTGGCTTTGCATATGCATAAGATTGTGTTTGAAAAAAAAGACTCGCTGGATATATTATACTAGTTAGTTTTTTTTTGTTTCTATCTAGAAATTAAATGCATTTTTTATATTTGACTAAGCAAGCACTTGACCAAAAAGTTGTCTGATGTTATGAATTCTTGCTTAAAAGAACCCTGTTAATTTTGGCTTTGACTTTACGGAAAGGTTATAAGAAAAAACAACACTGCATGGGAAAAATACCCTGTCATTGAAATCAAGTTATCATTAGCACTATACTTGCAAAATACGGGTTGGTAATCACAAACCCGAGCAACGCAGTACAAATATTTCACGCGACGTAAGAATTAAGCTCAGAACGAAAAAACTATTTCTTCGTTTCCGCTAATTCCACAGTAAAAATTCTTTGCAAATGTCGACGAATGCTCAATTTACGTAATACAATATTACAAATATACCATAAGAACCCTCAGGCACTTTAGTATCTCAATAAACAGAGTCATAAGCCGAAAGAATATCCGAGTGTATTAATGGTTATGTCAGCGTCTCATCCACTGCTCTCTTTACGAGGCCTCTGCGGCCGCGGGCTGTTAGATGGGCGTTTAGATAGCGCCGATGCTGGAATTAAATCAAATGGCTTCGTGTAATGTCGTATCGAGCTCACGACTTCTATTAATTTCACCATTTATTAAAATAAGGTCACTGATAAGAATGAACGAGCTATAATGTTTCAGGTTTTTTTTTTCGTCGTTTTATCAAAAAAAAAAATTGTGTGTTCTTTAATAGTTATCGCTTGCAATCTTGCAAATGAAAGCCTACTGTATATCAAGACAAATGGTAATATTTTTTTTTTATTTCATGAACATCTTTTCTAAAGAGAAATACCATTTTTCTTTGTATGCACTAGTAGTGTAGATAGTAGTAGATATCATTAATATCATTAAGACTTTTTAGGCTAATAATGTAGCGAGTTGCATCTGCCAAAACATGTCACATGGCTGTTTTTTTTATTCTAAGTCTGTTGGCAGACAGACATGCAGCCCACCTGATGGTAAGCGGCCACTGCGGCCTATTGAGATACACTTTATCAGGAAGCCTCCAGCATTTTCTGCCAGACTATAGGCTCATCTGATCTTCGAGTCTTTTATTTCAATACGCTGAGATGATGATGATCTTGCACACCAATACTGACTAAGCAAAACCATACAACTGCAGATTTTAATTACCAAAAAGCCGTTATTTTGGAGTTAATTTAACCATATTTCGTGTACCTATAGTATAAGACTGGGGGGGGGGGCGTAACCTTATTTCCAGTTTGGTTGTTCTCTCATTACAATGTTTTTACTCCAGTAAAAGCCGTAAGTTGTCGTTTTATCTATCTTTCACGGAATCTGTCTAAGAAGTTAGGCGATGTGGAACTACTTCGACAAATGGGACGTGAAACAAAGCTACTACCGTAATGAATGTCTTGTTTTTATGTTATTCTTAGAAGCCTACTTTTTCATTTACATACTTCCCTACCATAGAGTAATAGAGGCGAAGGCGTTTTTATTACTCTATGTTCCCTACTATTTAGTCTGTGTTCCCTACTAACCTTTATTAGGTAAGTGCTGTGGATGTATTTGTCTTTTTAATAAATAATTTTCAGTAATTTTAAATTAATTCAGTGTCTTTTGTGAATGTAAAATAAATTAACGTAGAATTTAATAACCAAACAATAGAATTCTGTATAATAATTATAAAGAGGTTTCAAATGGAATCTAACGAAAATATTAAATCATTAGTGCTGACTAATTATCAACATACAATAGTCTACTAACCACACAAAATAACACAAAACAACGTAAAAGTTTATTTTATTTAGTTTTGTTCTTGTCACTTTTTGCGTCGAAAATATGAGCCTACTTTAAATGTACCAGTTTCCTAAATAAGAAAGGTCTTTAAGCAATATTTATAGCTAAAACTTCTAGTCGACTAGTTTAGCTTGTATCTTATAGGCATTCGATAAGAAAGGAATCTGATGAGTTTAACACCTTAAAGTATTTTGTGTTTATCATGCGAGAGTCCCTGGCGCATAGGACAGGGCATAAACCACGCTCACTCAACAAAATGGAAAATAACGAAGCGGAAGACAATTTAAATATGCAACAGCGGTAGCATCTAAATGGAGATTAATTGATTCCCTAAATAATAAATAGATTTATCCATTACGGTTCCTTGCCGGCGAATCAATCCCAATAAAAGATTGTTACCCGCACACTAATTAAGTATTAAATTTAATGCCAACAACATTCCAGTCGACTGCGTATTTCAGTTATTGGATCGGAAGCAGTGCGGAGTGAATATTTCGAAGCGAAACTCGGGTAATCAAGAGCGTAGCCATATATCCGCTACGGCGCGGGTGAAATTTTTAACAATGTAGATTTATTTTTTAAACAAAATATAACGGAACTCGTGACAGAGTGAATAGCTCGGGTAGGGATCACGCTTTTAGTATCATCTCTAATATTTGATAATTGGATTGATGACTGCCGCATTTTCGATACTTTTTCTCCTCACTTTAAATTTTTTTTTAACATAACACTTTTGAATGGCCCGATCCAGAAGGCGCATTTGGTAGAAAATTCTGCACTAGAAAGACCAACGCCGTCAATTTGACGGCACGGCGATTTCATTCTTAAATATTTTACAAACTATAATTTTGTTAATTTTCTTTTCCTTATTTGGCATTGTTAGCTTAAATCCTTATAGAAAACTATAATTATTTAAGTGGTTTATGAGATTTTTTTACAAATACCTACTAAGACCGCACACCGTCAATGTGACGGCAGCGATAAGAATAGTAAACAAAGCTTTATAAGAACTAATGAAGGTACTTCTGTTTTATTTTGAATTTGAATTCTGAGTAGGTACTTATATTTTTATTGCTTTGCTTGTTTACATTACACTTAGTAGACGTTTATTTCGTTTAGTAGGCATGGGCAGTCGCGATTTGTTATAAAAATCCGCCGCAGTCTCACTACTTCCCAAATAGAACAAGAACTGTCGCGATATCGTGACATACAACAAGATGTGTCAGGTGATAAAAGTGATGACGATATCACGTCGATAAATTACGCTAAAAAACGAATGGTCGAAAGACTAGTATTGTTGCAACAATGCGGCGAGCAAGACTAGAAGTACCGCCAATTTGTAGAACTCTTCGTACTACCCCATATGAAAAGTAATTTATAATGAAAACGGAGGCCAATAACCCCTGCTGTCGATCAAAACCAAAAAACCAGGAAAAAATGTTATTGGGTATATTGAGCTTTTTGCAACCAAACGTAAGCATAGAAATTGGTCAAAAAAAAAAGCTGCCCAAAACAGTAAAATTTATAATGAAACGAAATCATCGATCCAATGGCACCATAAGAGCTGGAAGTCGAAGATAGCTTATGTTTTTCACATTATACTTGGTTTAGCAGCTGTAAACTCATGGATTCTGTATCAAAAAGTCACAGGAATAAAATATTTATTGGCATGATTTTGTCCTTCAACTAGTGAACAACCTACGTACAGGTATGTCAAAAAAAAGAACTATTCTAGCTGCAACTCAAAGACAAGAAAGTAATTAAGAAACAAGTAAACAATCTACTACAAACAATAAGAGGTGGCAATGTCAAGTCAATCGTAATTATAAAAAAAATATGTGTGAAAACTGTACAATGTGTAAAAAAAGCTGTTTATGGAAAATGTATAAAAGAAAACAATTATTTAATACAGATGTTACTCGAGTTAAGAGCTATGTTTGTTATTCATTAACAAAAAATAAAGTTTTAATATTTTTGTTTCATTATAAACTGAAATACACAATAATTTTATGAGGATTCTGAATAAATCTCTAGGAGCGTCAAATTGACGGCTGCGGTCTTTATAGGTATAGTATGAAACACGGTCCTTCTAGTGTTAATTGCTAGGATTTGAAGGCCTTAATTCCGCCCAAGTCAAACTTTTTTTTTTAAAAACTTATGTTCATTTTATCAATTTTCATAAAATTAAAGTTTATTCGCCATTATAATGACTCCACTCTGCTGATGGTAGAGCAGATAAAACATGCGATTTTGAAGGTGACTTGTTACGCCCTGTTCTTACTGTTGGCATCTCCCTACTCACAAGGTACTTGTTCACGCTTGGCTTGAAGAAATCCCAGTAGAACGAGGGACACACATGTGCCGACAACGAGTTCCACTTCTTAATGGTTCGACAAAGAGAAGTTGCCAAAGTTTTTAGTGTGTAGAGGGATGTTTTAAGAAATTCATGCTTAATTTGTTATGTTCATGAATTTATATTAGGTCTTTTTTCTAATTATATGTTAAACATATGGATCTGGTTCATTACTTTTGATGATATTCTTTTTTAGTGATTTTCTCAACTTTGCTCAGAGAACAGTACTAACAAATATACAGCACAACTAGTTTTCCAAAATCTCTTAAGTTTTCACTTAAATCACATGTAAAAAAAAAGTAAAAAAAAAAATCTACCTGTATATACAATATTCTTTCAATGTCTATTCAGCATTATTCAATCATAATAATGTAATTTATATTATCGTCTAATTTTATTATTATGTGCACGTATGATCATTATGATCTAACTGCAGCACAATTTGTTTGCACATAGGTCTACTAAACTTCTAAAAATTCAAGGCAAAACGAATATCCCTATCATATAACAGCAAAAGAAGTACCAATTTGTCTCTGTTTTGTCCAAAGCTCGAACTCAAAATAAACACAAAAATAAAACATGAATTATTTGCCAATCACTATACATGTAAACGTTCGACCGCGGCATTCGACGAAAAGTAACTGAAAAATTTAAAACGAACATTCCCGATCCGCACTGAACATTTTCTACCATACAAACCGCTTTATAAATGAAACTTGCCCGTAAAACTTCCCGGGTGCCCTTTTTTTACGAACATGCACCCATATTTTGCCTTCCGTTTCGGTTTCGTTATTAAAGTCCTTGTGGAGTGATGCCGGCAATACCAGCCGATGGATTTGAATATGCATCACGAATATAGTCGAAGTTTCAATCAAGTTCCCTGATTGTTCGTTGTTTCCGATCTGCGAAAATTTCGCCTTCATTATGCAGTTTAGGGGCTACTGATTTATTCTGTTTCATACGTTCGAATGGAAAGTCGAACTAAACTCCAATCAACACACGTTTGTGTTTTATTACTCGGTGTGTGCAAGCCTGTATTGCCTGTATGGAAGAGTAATTTGAGAAAAACGAAGCAACCATCCTTGAAATATCATTTGGACCGTAAAGTCAAACTTGAATCTTCCAGAGTGTGTTTTTTTTAATAATAGCTATGATGATGTCAAAAGCCGGTTCACATACGAGGGTTCGTTTATTATAGTCTCAACACGCTCTTATGGATTTTTCGATATGCGTATTTCCTCCTAGTACGAAATTGACGGAAATCATCGTTTATTAACCAACACCCCCACAAGTAAAGTTAACCTCGTCATTATAGGATTTAATAATATAAGTATTTCGGAAAATATATTTAGTAAGTTATGCTATTTATATGTACAAAAATTATGATGTTTGAGACTGTTTAATGGAAATTTAGTCTCAAGGATCTGAGAGAATTTTTCCTATGAAATATAATAATATGATCAAAACCCAAAATATTAGGCAGGAATACACAACAAGACTTGTTGTGATTTATAACATTGTTTATTCAATATACTAACGTATGTGCTTCTTCTTTGTCATTTATGATACATTCACTGAAAGAGTCAATTAGTTTGAACATGAAGGCAAATATGTACCCCTCAACGTATTTATAGTCTAATATATTCCCTACATAAATTCTCAAATTGGACTTGTTGTTGCGTATTGTGTATCTCAATAACAAGTATTCGTAATAGTCATCAATGTTCTTTGCTTCCGAAGTTGTAGATAGTTTTGTGCAAATACAAGTTTTCTTAATGAAAAAACTATATAGGCAAAAGAGCAAAGAGTGACACTTGAACGTAAATGACATCACTACCCACTGCAACTGCAGTTTAAAATGCCTTCTCAGCCTTTGAGAAAGAAATATTGAGGCAGGGAAAGGGAGGTTCGAGCCATGCCCATCGGTATTCTTTTTAGAAAAGTAGAATTACTCTGTTTAAGTATACGTTATTTATTGAGTACTATCCTGCAAATGTTAAAAAAACATTTGGATATTAGGAAAATAGTTTAAAAAATCACTTGATTTTTGAACCGTGAACACATTGATTCGTGTTCATTTACATTCAGGTCCCTTAATCTCGAATTCGTTTGATCCTGAATACATTTTCCTAAGGCAAAGGACCAAAGCCTAGATATCAGACATGATAACGAGGCTAGGCCTCCTGGGCATATTCTCGCCGGGCAGCTGTCGAAACCACAGATTGGATTTCATTAGAAACAAAGATTGTAGGTTTTTCTCTCATGTAAAATTTTAGGCCGCTTTCAATTTAGACGTTTCTTGTCGGACGGCTGCGGTACGGTAGCCGCGCGTTTGTCGCACAGCGTACAGACGGCCGTTAGTTTTCATACAAAACACGCGGTGCGGCAACAGTACGGTTGACCTCTTGCTGTCGAGCGTTCGCGGTACGGACGTAAAGCTGATCTGTCCTTGGTCGTAACCACCGACTAGAAAACGTTTTACTGTTCTATGGTTTAACTGATAACTGTCTCTGGATGTGATGAGAGGGAGAGAATAGAGATTGCACCTAGCTTGCTCACTCACTTGTGCACTATAAATATACTTCGTGGTTGGTTATCGCAAAGATTGGCTGTCGAAGCCGAAAACTTAGCTAGATATTAATCCGGAAAACGCGATGCTACTAAAACACGATACGATAAAAACTTTCTTTGAGAGATCTCATTTCTCTCGAACCAACTAGCTAGATTATTTTTTTAAACAACTCCATTGTTCAGATCAGTTTTTAACCCACCTAGGAGTCTGTGTTATGTTGAAAGACACTTAATTAGGAAGGATCACTAAATTTACTCAAAAACTGCAGGCTCTCTTACATTTTGGAGTCTTTTATTTTAGCTCCCACAGTAATATTACCGGAACACAGCTACAACTTCTATGTTGTACCGTACTTGACCTAGTATTTGCCAAATTTATTTCATGAAATGTCTCATTTGTGAGGTGGATGTGTACCAGGGTATAATTCAACCTTTTTACCCAGTAATTGAACCTAGGTTAAGTTTAATTACTGTGTAGGCCGAATTATTTTTCAAGCATAGTTCGTGAATACCAACCCTAATACGGTAGGCGGTACTTTGCGGAGTAACAATGTTTTGAAATATAAAACATCTTCATGTCTTCATGTCTTTACAGTCTTTATAGCCTTAAAAAGTAGTGTAAGGAGTCATGATTTCGAGGTTATTGGTTCAAGTTGCCTGTCGGGCGGAATTAATTTCGGATAATCTTAGAACAGACAAATAGAGCAGTTAACATAATAATCATCGAAAAAAAGGGAGAAAGAAAAGAAACATTAATATTGCGACGATATAGTCACATTTTTAACATTTAAAATTCCAATATTTCTGTCATAACCACGGAACTCTCTGTTCCGTGGTCATAACTATATATTTATTTTTTTGTTTACTCATTCCATAAGAATCTTTAATATCGTTAGACATTAATGTCTAACGATATCAAAGATTTCTTCATCAAACATAATTTCATTCATTGAATTAAAAAAAATTGTATCACATCTTTTAACTCCTGCAAGGACATGCATGCAAATAACTTGCATTATTCATAGCACCTTTCAAATCGTTCGCTTATCACCTTCAGACAGAATATCTCGGACCCCAGTCCTACCTTACACTAAAAATAAATAGGCAATCGTTATGAAGAGTGGGTCGGGAACTCGGGAGGCACGGTGGCTCTTTTATGTGATTTTCGTGAAAATTGCTGGAATAGCTGGGTCTGATTGCATTAGCTTCTTCGATCCATTTTGAGAGGGCAACTGAACGGTCTTTAAGCCCAATGTGATTTTTTATAGCCTCTCTCTTTGATTTAATGGATTATACGACTCAGAATGAAGATAATAATTAGCACAAAGGTCTTTCACCGAAAAGGGACTTATGTAAGACATAATTTAACATTTTGATATCTCATTTGCGAAATATAAAGGTTCGTTATGGAGGAGAGGAAAATTGAGGTATTATACTCATTTTAATGGGATGAGTGTCATCGGAAGGTAACAGCAGCGATAATGAGCGCTGATTTTAATTACGTCTGAACACGGGTCGCGTTTATTTTATTATTTTTAAACAAATTAATTACTAAAGGAAATACATATTTTTATAAACAGGTATAACGACTTGTTTGTTTACTGGATTGAGTATAATATATCAGATTGTTTAATGAGTGTTTTGACCGTAGTAAAATACAAATATCTGATTTTTGTAACGTGTCAATGTAGTGATTAATTAAGCTAGTTCTCAAAATTTTAACGATGATTACGATTACTTGAATGCGATCTTTGGATTGGGTATGAAAAAAATACATATTTCATGAGCCGATCATTGCATTGGCTACATCATAAAATGCTACGACACAGAATGATACGGCGATTAGTTTCATGGCACATAATTGTGGTAAAATACATACATAGTGCTTCCTAATGAATGCGACTGAATTGACGTGATCAAAACTCCTCATTAAAACAAAAGTGTATTTTTACAAAGTACATACCTAAGTATCAGCTATTAATGTGCTATTATTGCAAAAGCCCTTGAGTTATTTCGTCCAAGCAATTTTCTTAGTGATACCTAACCAATGAAAATACTTTAGTAAAGGGTACAATAACCATAACCCAAACAAAAGCGTGTCCATACCATTGTCCTCGATATGCGGACTCATATATTACATTTTCCAATCATTTCGAAATTGATGAGTCCCAAATCTGAAAGCAATCGCCTTTTTTGGCTGACATGAGACATCAATTGTATGGAAGGGAACAATTGGTCCGATCTATCTGACAATAATATAGGCTTAGACCTAATACTGGTGTCCAGAGGGGTAAGACCGAAACTGCGGAATAGCATGGGCGCACAATGGATGAAGACTAACTTTTCGTTCTCGCTCGCCGTTCATCTGTGAATGAGTTCTAACAATCTCAGCTGGATTCCCGGAAATGGCGAATAATCTTCCAGGTCTTTGCACTGCGGAATAAAAACTTGATGATTCAAAGCGTATACCTATTGTAATGCTGGGATCGATCGAACAAGAAAATGGTGTGAATTGGACGGTCTGGTTACTTTCGATGCCATTAATCACTGTGTGTTCACGTTAAGGTCTTATTTGGGTTTTGAAAACTAGTACAATCTCTCTTTCTCCTAGCGTTTTCTCGATCTTATCAGGGTAGGCTTGCTCAGATGGGCTGGTCAATAGCCACAAGGCTGGCACCAGCTCGTCCCAATCGGGTGTGAAGGAGAAACAGGGTGAGTTTAGTGGGTAGTGGACGCTTTAGTCTCGAGTCCCACACACAGCCGCAGGTGTAGCTAGCCTGCGATTATAGTGCATAAACGTATTCTCCTCCGAAAAAAATGGGTAGACTTGCTCTACCCTCCAGCGCTCGGAAAGTCCAGTTAGTAGTAACATCTGAGCGACTGCCAGTTGACCTTCGCAACCCAAAACTGGCGAAGCAGACCAATAAAGCCTAACACAGTCGGGTTCGGTACCCACCTGTCATGGTAAGCGGCTACTTCAGCCTATATCATTGAGAGACACTTCACTAAGAAGTTTCGCTCAATGCGATGCCTCCTCTAACAAGCTTTAGATATCAAGTGTATTGTGTCCATACTGGTTATAATATTTCTTTTTTTACAACTTAAGATAATACTGTATCTCTTAACACTAAATTAACTTTTTAAGTCATTTTTTTAATTTATTATGTAACATCTAATCCAGCGTGATTTCGACTGGTATCTTGATTTATATTTAGATTCAGTGAAAGCTACATCTGTAAATCAAAGTGGTGTTATTCAATTAGAGTTTCGTTGACGTAAACGACGGATCAAAATCAAGCACAGATACGGTAACTAATACAATCAGTCTTCCTTTAATCTGACGTGACAACTATTGCCAATGAGAGTGATCCATCAATGTGTGTGTCGCGGTGTGACGGCGGTTTATAATTCACATGTTAACGCGGCGACCCATCTCCGCTGTTGATTTACGAGTATAGCCCCATAGCCTTCACCCTAAGATAAGTTAATCAATGAATGTATCATATGGACTATCTTTTGACGTATCTGCCCATATAAAATTGGTAGTAAGTGAAGTAGAGATCTAACTCATAATAATATACACCAAGATACATACAAGCTGCTGACCGCCCCGGCTTTGCACGGATGAAGAAAAAAAAAGATACACACTTTTTCCTGACAATAACAAAGTAACCGAAGAGAAAATGACTTATTATATACACTTTGACTTATTATTTACTCATTTTCATACATTACATAAAAATACCTAGACCTAGATTTCAAGAGACATTATTCAATTGTGTGTTCAATCAACGTGTGTACCATGCGGGCATCGAACTCGCTGTTTCTGGTGTAGTAGTTGACTTCTCGACCTCATAATTTAATAACAAAAAAGTTTTCTATCAAAAGTTGAGAGGAGTACACATAAAGAGTTCATTAACAGCGGGTAAAGACAAACTGAGTACGTTAATATTATACAAACAAAAGCGCAATAAATTAAGTTGCTTGAGCAGTTTCACAGCATTAACTAAGCAACTAAATGAGCTTATCTTATCAATTACAGCTCTTGAAACATCTGCATC
Organism: Mecyna flavalis; assembly: GCA_949319885.1. NCBI lineage: Eukaryota > Metazoa > Arthropoda > Insecta > Lepidoptera > Crambidae > Mecyna > Mecyna flavalis. The sequence goes on along the minus strand of OX439427.1, from coordinate 8,672,294 downwards.
CCGACGCAGTTGCGAACTAAAAGTAAATTAAAATGTATAAATCATGTCGTTTGTGGCTTTATAAATCTAATTGTCGCTACAATTTAGCTATAGATAGATGACAGGTCGGGAGGATGGAAGTTTCTTAACAACAAAGCGAATGAACTCGATATTTTGTTGGCAAGCCACTCTGTCCGCCATCGCAATCATTTTTCAAATCGCATTTTCAGATTTGTTCCTTTCATAGCAATATTTCAATTCAGGTCAAAAGGTTTCAATTTTCTGTGATAGGGAGTAAGTGGGGGAAGACATTTAGTGTTGATAGATACTTCACGGACAGACTGTTTTTATTTTTTACTTTTTCAGCATTTTCTCCGTATATTTCGATGACAACATTATCTGACGACCTTGTTACAGTATTAAAAAATAGAATAAAAAGTAAGTCGACTAAACATTTTTGAAAACTGCTCAGGTTTGTAAAAAAACATTTTGCATTTGGCAATCGTGGTGATACTTATGGAGAATGGAGAATTAAGAAGGCTGAGACATATTTTCTTACAAGTTATAGATCTATAAAAGCGGGCAATGTAGGATTTTAATTAATTAAACACCGTATTTTACCAGAATGACAATTTTGAACTAGCGTTTTGCCTTTTTCTTTCGTCATTCGTTTTAACTCTTCACGACCAACCTCAAAAAAGGAGGAGATTTTCAATTCAGGTTTTATGTATTTAAATGGATGCCCTATATGGAATTAAAACCTCTGGTGCAAGGGTGGAGACACACCATTGAATTCACTAGCGACCAGCCACTAAGCACTAAAAAAGTACCTACAACTCCCAACGCTATCAATTCTTGTATTCATATCACTACAAGCTATTATATCCTAATATATTAAACTTGTATGTTTTATCAATCATCCTCACTAAAGCGTCACATATTCAAGTAGATTTGATGAAGTGTGTAACTCACTGTGATATTATGACTCAGATAGAATGAATATTGTGTGATCCTTCACAAAACAAGTGCTCATGTTTCATAGTCAACTGACACAGTTTCTACGCACTAAAGCTGCGTATAGATCACACTCCTCTGGCAAAAGGCTGGGTAAGGTTTTACGAGCGACTGATGCCGTCGAAGCGATAACAATGTGTCACTATGACGGGTACGCTTTAATCTTAACCGCACCCCTGATAAGAATATGCTTTAGGAAGCTCCCTATAAATTTAAATTATTCCTCTATTTCTTTTTACTATTTTGTGGGTCCTGTTTTTGCATCTCTTCTGAACTTTCTGCTCTTTATATTTAATCTAGATTCTGGATTCAATAGTTGGATTAAAATACTGTTACGAATTTTTAAAAAGTAATTCTGTTTTCTGAAAAATATACATTTTCAGTTGTGTTGCTTTTACCAGCCATGCGCCATGATGATTTCAACAAAGACACGATTTTACTCAGACCTTTGCTCTTATTTTGTGAAGGAGACTGCGTAGAAGCATTAAGATAGCGCAGACTATTAAACTTAATCGGGACTTACGACGTTTGTCCCACTACCCATCGAACTCTCCCTGTTTACGTTAACACCTGAAGGAGGACGAGCCTTTGCCTTTGCAATGGGATTAGGAATACTTTAAATATTACAAGACTTGTATATGATTTAAAAAACACTAACAATATTTTTTGTTTTGTTTCAGGAGAGAGGATGGAAAATGAGAGAGGTGACCAATGACAGTATGTCCCCGCCGCGAGCGATGACCCTGCAGGCGGGCAGGGCCCGAGCACCAGCCGCGGCGGCGGCCCCACACACACCCACGATGCCATATTTTATACAAAACTTCACGCTTATTAGGCTATGTCTACAATTTCTACGGGTGATATCACATTTATATCAAAACGCCTATTTCCCGCGGGTGCGCGCGAACCTTAATTTTTCAAAGCGTCCGCTAGTTAAATTAAAAGCTAACGTATTTAGCTTTCGAACTAGTACAGTGTTATGTGATGTTAAGTCGTTGTTAGTGAAAACGTTAGTGCAATTATTCGTTGTTGCCAAGTGGGTTGTGTGGGGGGCGCGGGCGTGCGGGCGGGCGTGGTGCGGGCGCCGCGGCGGCGGGCGGGCGCGGGCGCTGCTCGTGCTCTGGCTGAGCGGGCTCGGCTCCTACAGCGAAGGTCGCCGCGACAACGACCTACACATAGGCGGCATCTTCCCCATGGAGGGGGAGGGAGGCTGGCAGGGCGGCCAGGCCTGCAAGCCCGCCGCCGAGCTCGCACTCGCCGACGTCAACGCGAGATCAGATTTATTATCCGGCTTCAAATTACTGCTGCACAGCAATGATAGCAAGGTAATTTATCGCCCCTCATTATTTTATCTTGCGACGTAATTAGTGTCGCTGCGAAATAGGTACTCGTATATCTTTTGTTCGGAAATTATTAACACAACAGGCCTTTATCGGGCGATATTAAAGTTGTATTTTGATAAGGACATTAATTTTAAAGTCAAAATTAATTGAGAGGATTACATAACGCGATTACAAGAGCGAAACATGCGAAGAGAAAACGTTACCAAACCAAGTTCAGTGAGTTAGATCACGTACGTAATTACATTTTACGTAAAACTTTTCCTCCCCTTAACTCGCGAATGCCAATTATAATTTCAATCAACGTAATGTGCATAACGTGTCGGCGCTCGGTGGAGTGACAAGCACCTAATCCATTAAGTTTGAAAATCAAGCTGATAAAGGCCTGAATTAACAAAAAGGGACGGTTATCCTTTAGTTCGCCTCGGTCGGAACCGGCTATAAATCTAAATGAACTAAAATCATAGGCTTATCATATTGCAACCGAGAGGGTAAACCTGACGTTCGATTCAATTATTGGGAATTTATGAATGGCTCACGGAAGAAAATTTTATTAGATAGAATTTCCGATCTCGTCTAAGGGTAATTTCCCATTTTATCGATTTACACCTGAGGATATTCAGCGACAAATTGACGATTTCATCCACTCCGTAATTGATAACGTTGATATTACAAACTGAAATTCTAAAAGAACTTAATGACATAATAAAGCACGAGCCGTGATGAATAACTAATGGATTCTGAATTTGGATTACCTATTGTATGCTTTGAATAATAACATCTCCATTTCATAGACATGTTAATTAAATTTCCTAGAAAGTGTACCTATTTGTTTACGAATTATAAAATCGACGGATAGTTTTAGACGGTTTTTGATGGCAAAAACTAAGCGTACCTATCCTGATATTTTTACCGCCTGTAAAAGCCCTACATCAAAAAGACTCAAGGCGGGAATCGAACCCTTGAACTGCGGACTTTATCTACCCGAGCCGCTTAGCCTCTGTGTCTAGTATAATACATGCAGCTTAGAAAATTGCACCAGATAAGCTAAGTGTTCTACAGAAGTCACTCATAGCTCAACTTACTATGAGTACCAGTTCGCCCGCATAAAATTATTTCTTTTACGAATGCCTTTTTCACATTCTCTATGTATATCACGACCATTTTCGAAATAAAAACGACAACAGCTTGAGATGTTAATATTTTCACGTCAGCGCAATACGTAGCCGACATTGCCCCGATGTTTACTCTGCATGTCGCATATTCAATTATTTCACGCAAGAGCTAAGTGTCGCATTGCGAAGTCTCTCAAATGCGACCTTAGAATTTATTGAGCATTTTTTAAGATTTTATTATCAGTGGTGCGAAATTTAGATAAAAGAGATTAGAGGCGCGTTTTTATTCCTTGCAGCATCTAAACAACTAGATTCACCAAGTGGCACAATAAGTTACACAACAGAAAAGTAGTACATACTCGTATACATATAATAGCTATGACTACGACTTCGCTTGCTTAAAAGAAGCTACATTAATAAACATAGTAAAAAAGAATCAAGAGAATTATTCAAACGCTATTCCTTTTGTATCAGTTAGAGTAATTAGTACCTATAACACATTGGTGTTTCTGTGAAGTGGATGTAATTTCTGTAAATGCTTGTAATTTACATGGACTTTAAAACATATTTTAGGCCCAAATTAAAGTAGTCGATTCTTGGATATATTATGACTTTTTCATTTTGAATCGAAAATAAATTAGTTGATAAACAGAAATGCGACGTGTATACGATATAAAAATGAAATCAAGATTTTTTTATGAAAATGCCTAAGCATTTCCGAAAATCCTAACAAATGTCAGTTCAAATTACGAAATCTATAAAACTTCAAAACGATTCCATCTTAAAATAAGTTACAAACACACAATACTAAGCCACTCCAGTGTCACTCGATTTAAATAAATCTTCCTACAAAAGTCATTACACAAATCCGACGGCAGATCTTTTCAAGTAACTCTTCCTCAATTTCCTTCTGAAGTACACTTGTGTCTTTTTATTTAAATTTCCCATTGGAGTCCCAATCGAACGAGAGACATAACGTGGATATTGTTAAAGAATCAAGAGAATTATTCAAACGCTATTCCTTTTGTATCAGTTAGAGTAATTAGTACCTATAACACATTGGTGTTTCTGTGAAGTGGATGTAATTTCTGTAAATGCTTGTAATTTACATGGAGTTTAAAACATATTTTAGGCCCAAATTAAAGTAGTCGATTCTTGGATATATTATGAATTTTTCATTTTGAATCGAAAATAAATTAGTTGATAAACAGAAATGCGACGTGTATACGATATAAAAATGAAATCAAGATTTTTTTATGAAAATGCCTAAGCATTTCCGAAAATCCTAACAAATGTCAGTTCAAATTACGAAATCTATAAAACTTCAAAACGATTCCATCTTAAAATAAGTTACAAACACACAATACTAAGCCACTCCAGTGTCACTCGATTTAAATAAATCTTCCTACAAAAGTCATTACACAAATCCGACGGCAGATCTTTTCAAGTAACTCTTCCTCAATTTCCTTCTGAAGTACACTTGTGTCTTTTTATTTAAATTTCCCATTGGAGTCCCAATCGAACGAGAGACATAACGTGGATATTGTTTTTGAGCAGATGCAGCTTTTGTTTGCTTAACGCATGAATCATGGTTAGGGGAGCGGAGGCGCATTTTTCTTTTTGTGAGGGAATTTTTGCGCCCACTTCGCCGATTTGTCGAGAATGACAAGGTTATTTGCTACCTATGGGCCGGTCAATTGCTACAAGGCGGGCACCGGCTCGTCCTGTTCGGGTGTGAAGGGAAACCGGGGGAGTTTAGTGGGTAGTGGGACGCTTGGGTCCCGAGTCCCACAAACGGCCGCAGGTCTCGCTAGCCTACGGTTAAGGTGCATTAACGCATTCTCCTCCGAAAAAAAGGTTATTTGCTACCTAAGAGATGGGAATACCTATACTAATCACTCGATACGCGCCACTTCTTTAATACATACGATACATTATGATTTCACTTCAGTTGGCAGATAGTAGATTTTCAGTAACTCTGCCGTTTGGATTCAAACCCGGAGGTTGTGGCTTTGCATCCCGCTTTAGGGAACACTTAACTACCTTTCACACTATCCGCGGTGAATTCCCTTAGCTCCTAAAACGCAGTCAGTTTAAGATGAAAATAGTTATATTCAATGGCCAAAACTCTATAGAGAGACTACTAAAAAGTCCATTACTTTTCTGGGTCTCTCACAGTGATTGCCGGCAACGCTCTTCGGGTTACGAAAGTAAAGCTACAGCATCTAACGCATTCTTCAAAATAATATAAAAGGCGCGATATTAAAACAGAAGATGTTCTCGATTATCTTAGCTACCTAACTTAAAATTAACATCTCAAGGCGGTAACTCAATCTCCCGTTATTAAGAAGTTACGTGTGGTTTTAATGAATTTCCACCCTGTTTCGTTTTCTTAACATTTTAACGATTCTCATTAAAGTTTTCTATCGCTCAACTTTGTAAGGCTCGTATCACATTACTTTACTAAGAACTTATAATGTCATAATTTGTAAGATGGTCTTAAGAAAACTTAGTCGGATTTCAAAAAAATCTACTGGGTGGATTTTGATCTAATTTGTACAGAATAATATATTTATTATTTATGGTCGTCCTTGGGACGGAAACTTTACTAAAGATTAAATAAAAGAATCAGTACTAAATCATAATACACACTGAATAACTTTAGGATTAAATTACTTGAGATAAAACTTTTCGCAATGGCTCGTATAATATTAACAAACTAGCGGGTGCCCGTGGGTTCATTTGCGTAGCATTTAGTTAGTTACATAAAGTATTTATCGCGCTTGGCCACAAGTGTAAAGTTTAAGTTAACTGGAGCTCAGCCTTAGCTGTGATAAAGTTAAACATTTTGACAACTGTTTAGGAAATATTTTACATATTGTATACTGGTTCCTTAAGACTGTGGTTTTCGTCTAAAAGCCTACATTAAAATTATAGCAAACTTTTTCTATTATGGTATATTATTATAATATTATCTTTTGCTCTACTCGTCACAACACAGAAATCGGCCTGTCCCGTTTGATACCTATAGCAACAATATCGTATCCAACTAGTAGTATTTTATAGGTATCAAAATCAACGGAGGCAAGTAACAAATATTTGTTTCATCCATACGTGTTTGCAATGAATCGAATTCACGACCCTCACGGGTCAAGTGGGACCTTATTTACACCATCAAGCGTCAATATTAAATTACAATACGACACACAAGTCCCATGGGGAAAATCCCTACACTCTAAATTCAATAATCCCTGAACTGAGAGACGAGTTTGTAAATCCCAGTTAGAAATCCCTACCAATATTATAAATGCAAAGGGAACCGTAACCCTTAAAAGGGGAACCAGGGCAATTCGATCATGGCAACACCGCTGTTCGACTGTACAGGTTTTCTCATGACGTTTTTTATCACCGCCAAGCTATTAGTATAGCTATACATGTTACGAGTATAACAATGTTTAGTACGTACCTCATCTCGTGTACCAATTGATTTTTTAGCCAAACCATTTCATTTACACATTACATTTCAAAAACATTCTCGATCCAAAATAGCTTTTATTGTAAAACTAGCGGTCGCCCCCGCGGTTTCACCCGCGGGTAATTTCCTTTTTCAACTATCCCCCCTTCCCCAGACTTTTCCGGGATAAAAAGTATCCTATGTTCTAATCCCGGTTATAAACTATACGTGTGCCAAATTTCATCTAAATCCGTTCATCCGTTCTCGAGTTATAAGTGTTGTAACAAACACGACTTTCTTTTATATATATAGATAACGACTAAAACTACGACTTCTAAACAACCTTATACATTTGTAATAGAGCATACATTAATATACAATTTCGTCCGCGCCGGTAGCAAATATTTCAACTGTATCGATCGTACCCCATTACTTTATTTATTCATACTATTCTATAAATAGACCGAGCCGTCACTTTCCCCTTGTCTGTTGTAATTATAAGATCTCTCTAGCGAAGCGAAGTCTAACAAGTATCTCAATTATGTACAATTTGTGATTAGATTAGGCAGTTTTGATTCCCATCTCTAGCTTGCATGAGAAATATTTCAGTGGAATAATTACGACGGTAAATGAAGTTACTGAAACACGTTCAGCAGTTTAATTAGTAACTAGCTTTACCAGCGGATTGTCTGATTTTTGAGAGAACTTTTTTAGAATTTGTCAAAAGTTGAAGGTCCTCAAAAGATTCATTTCAATTTCTCACGTCATCAGAAAGTTTTCACAATAACTTTTTCTTAGGCATTATATTTACTTTAAACGGGCTGATAAGGTTGCAAACCCAATGATATTAGAATAAAATATCATTGTGCAAACCACATATTCCAATCTTTAAAATAAATTAGGTATACCATATAATATGTTGCCAAGGACTAATATATCAATAATAAGACGGCAATATATTTATGTTCTTGTGTTTAATGTACAGAATTGACTTAACTTCCAATTTCATTATAATAGGTTAAGATTTGTATAAGATGTCATTGTCGGGCCGAGCCTAATATTATTGAGGGCTTTGCTCTTCAAGAGAGTACGAGTCACTGACACTTGACGTAATTAAATAAAGCTGTACTTCAAGTTCATAAAAAGTTGATCGTTAGCTTTATTTGCTGTATCATGTGAAATATTATTCTAAGGCCTCGTCCTCGAATTTCGCGGCAGCAGGGTGGGAGCGGCAGCGGCAAGATGATTTGTATATAATCCCATAGACACGTTTTCGGATACAGCGGGTCGGGAGCGGGAACAGCATCGTACCGCTCTTGACGGCCTGCGTCAAGATGTTACCACAGTGCGCCTGCGTGCGCCGCCGCTCCCGCTGCCGCTAAATTCGAGTCCGAGGCCTAAAAGTCTTTATAATTTGATTACTAATAATGATATAGAAGAAGTACTTTACTTGATTACTAACAAAATTTTGACATCATTAATTAATAATAATCGAGGGCATTTTCTCATCTGTATGATTGTGATAATAATTCACAGTGTATTTACAGGTTACTAGGTATTAGAAAATTCGGTCTCTTTAATTATTAAAGTAAAAATAGTCAATACTGTCGTGAATTTAATTGGTAGCTATACACATTTTAGTCAAAATCGTCTAAACGGTTACTTGCTTTACAAATAGAAAACACGAATATTTTATAAGGAAAAAGAAAGGTCATTGGGCATATCTGACCCGCTGGCGGACATTAACCAAAATAGTTTAAAACTAAGGGGAATAATATGACCTTTCATTGCATATAATTATTTTATTAAAAATCAATGGAGGACAATTTACAAGATCGTTTAAAACAAATAAAAAACAAACAGTTTCAGAGGATTTTATTTCATCTTTTAAAGGTAAAAAAATATTTTCAATTCCAAACGAATGAAACAATACTATAATACATATATTTTGTTAAACCCAACACATCACGGAAGACAAAGAATAGAAGAATACTACCTACTGCTCATGTATACAACGCCGCGCGCCGCACACTCGGGAGCTGCGCCCATATCGCTAGCATAGTTTGTTATCTATCTTGGGCCAGACATCAGGAAGCAACCGAAGGAACCGCTGCCTTTTTAAATGATCTGATGCTTGATTTGGATCAAATAGAATTAAAATACATGAATGAATTAGCGTTTTATTCATCTTTCCTATATACGTTTAAAACACTTGGATTTTTTGAGATTCCCGTGGATCACATTAATGTGACTAATGCCATAGTAAATCAGAGCCATATGTCAATACACTCTGCTATATTTCGTTTGTGTCCGCCATGGGTATGGTTTCCATACTAAGGTGCCCAATGACCTTTCATTAAGTTGTTATTTATTTTTATCGGTAAGAAAATAGAAAATTTCTATTCTATCTTAATAATGAAAATATTCCGAGACGCAATATCTATTTTAATTAAATATTGATATGAGGCAAGTTGTATCGTATCAAATTAAGCATTAGCCTCGCTAAGCATATGCCTACAATTAATTAAAATCAAATTATCAATAGATACTAACATAATCACAAACCCGAGCTTAGAAAAATTCGAAACAAATTTCACTCTACCCTGGATTGGAAACTAGGACCTCAAAGTTACAACCAGATAAAAAGACCACTAAAATAACAAGTCATCATTATGAAATAAAAGAAGTTTTCTATCCTATACATCTAAAGACCGTTACCGACTTAAATTAGGACCAACGTGCGGCCCCAACTTGCGGAAAAGGTTGTAAAAGTAATACTCGTAAATCTGTCTTCTCTTTTAACCCACTAATCTGTATTGGGAAGAGCATCGTGGGTCACGGTCTATCCCTAGGGGTCTGCGTAAGGTTAGTTGGGGATTATGTGGGGAGGGCTGTGCCCTACAACGGGGTGTTTTAGGCCGCGACTCCACCAAAGCGGAGACGAGTCGAGCGGAGAAGAGATTTTTTTTAATCAACCAATTGAATTGCGTTATTACAATGGAATAAAACAAACAACCAATAGAATTGCGTTAAAAACACAGCACACCGCACACATCTCCGCTTTGGTGGAGTTCCGGCCCCCTGCCTCATTAGGACGCCACCATGGCGATGTCGCTGTCCTGTCAGATTGAATTGACAACCTTGCCAAACCGTCATACATTTCAATATTTCCAATAATATCTGCCTGGATACGGTAGCCGGAGACGTACCCATGGGCTCCTATTGAGGCAGGGTGCGGAGTTGCTCCGTGATAGGCGTGGCAAAAGCGTATCTTGGTTGAGAATGGATCATTTGTATCTAAATCAGTTCAAAGATTCGAATCAGTGAAACGAATCTTTTGAATCGTTTGGATCATCGACTCCGCGTGAAGCGTTCACCGAAGTCGTCCGAATCCCTCCGAATCTCTTCGAGCCCAACAGTCAGATCTTCGTTTCGTTTTGTTCATTCATTTCGTTTGTGTTAGCGACTCAGTGAGCGAATTGAGAAGAAGATGCAATTGATTCAAATGATTCATTTATTGGGGCGCTGATCCGAATGGATCAGTGAATCACTTAAAAGATTTGAATCACTGAGTCGTTTCAGTGAAGAGTTACACACGACTACTCCGTGACGATAATCAGTAATTCCAGTGAAATCGTGGATTTGGATTTCAACAAAGTTGTGTAACGCGACTCGAAAGTATTAAATAATTATAATATTTTAGTATAGATAGTCTATACTATTATTTGTATTTAATGAGCTCCGAAACTACTGAACCGTTTCAGGAAATTCTTTCACTGTTAAAAAGCTACACTATCCCCTGGTGACATTGGGTACTTTTGGGTCCCGGAAATGTGGGGGGAAAGGGGGATAATTGACAAAAAAAATACGCGCGGGTGAAACCGCAGAGGGGACCGCTTAGTACCTACGTTATAAACTTTATACATAGTTATCTTACCTTGAATTTCTTTTACGCTATTTGATACGGCCGAAGCATGAAGCAAGTAAGTTATGAGTTATTATTATTATCTGCGCCACATAAAAGTAATTATTAATTCCGAGTATAAATAATGAAACATTTACATTTTTTTTTATACTATGTCAGTTGGCAAACAGACACGCAGCCCACCTGATGGTAAGCGGCCACTGTGGCCTATTCCATTGAGGGACACTTCACCAGGAAGCGTCGCTCAATGTGCTGCCAGACTGTAGGCTCATCTGATCTTCGAGCCTTTGATTTCAAGTGTACTGGCTCCCACATTACTACTGCCGGAACACAGCCAGAGCTATTATGGCGGCAGATTTCACCTATGGGGTGGGTTTTACCGACGCAAATTGTGTTCACATTACCTACTCGTAAATTACTAAAGTGTTTTGCGGGTATATGGGTCACATGACATTAAGTAATCACTTTTCGACATTTGTTTCACCAAAGAGAACATAGATGTGTGCTATCACGGAGGAATTCTATTTGTGGAATGTGAAAATGTACACGTACCCAACAGGGTGTATTTCCAGTGGAGCAGTAGGTACTTGGAAATCTATATTGAATCAGGAAATCTGATTAACTCGAGTCCGATCGGGAGGTAGACTCGAATGCTATCGTAGGGCATACAAAGTAACCAACCAAATAACAAATAAGTGACTGCTGTGTGAAACAGTGATTTGGAAACTTGAGTTTAAACTTCGAGAGAACTAAAGGCTCTATGATCAGAGTGGCCTTTATTGTGGTAGCGCATTAAAGGACGCGTCCTGATTAAGTGTCCTTCAATGGAATAGGCCACAGTGACCGCTTACCATCAGGTGGGATGTGTGCTACTCTGCCAAGCTTCCATCATTGATACTCTGCACCTTCTAGGATAATAATCTGTCTAAGATAATTAAAAGCACGAATTTCAGGGAGTAAATTACATCTAATTATAGTAAATGATAACAGAAGCCTACAAATTCAAACCTCCTCGTTATGAAAAGCGCTTGAAACCTAATATTTTTATGGGAGGTATCAACCAATTAATTTAGCTGAGCAAAAGCTTCCATTATTGAAAGTTTGCCATCGTCTCTTCATCTGTATTTAATTACCATGCCATATGGGGTGGCGAATTGAGATAAGGCCTGTGTCCCAGCAGTGGCAACGTATATAGGCTGATGATGATGATGATGATAGAGTGGCAATTTAAAGTTACGGTGAGAAAAATCTAAATCCTATTATATTTCCCGACGAAGGAAGACAGTGACAGACAGTTGCAGTGAATGATTATGCAAAATTGATGATGGATCTCTTAACACATTACTCAACGAATCCTGTCATTTTTATATTGATGGGAAAGTTTTCAAGTCCCAAATACACGGCCCAATTTAATATCATCGCTCTTCATTATACAGAATTACTGTATTGTAGAGTAACTTATTCATAGAACACAGTCCGATGTGATCATAAGGCACAAATGGGTTATAGCATGTTATGGGACGTGTTTATCAATGTAGGTACTAGCTTTCCACGCGCGGCTTCAATTGCGTGTAATATATAGCAAAGAAATGTAATATTTTCCTGGAATAAAAAGTAGACTATGTCACTCTCTGGCTCCCAAACTAACTATTAGGCCTAGGCTTCGAATTTCGCGGCAGCGGAGCGGCGCACTGCGGTCACCGCTTGACGCGAGCCGTCAAGAGCGGTACGATCCTGTCAAGCGGTGATCTGCAGTGCGCCTGCGTACGCTGCCAATCCCGCTCCCGTCCCGCTGTATTCGAGAATATCTCGCCGCTGCATGCCGCCCCGTTGTCTGCGAATTCCGAGGCCGAGACCTTACCAAACCATCCATCAGGTGTCACCCTTGCTCATTTGCGTACCTCTTCCATAAAGAAGCCAAATTTGACTGCGTCCGTGGAACTGATTACAAAACAAAAACCGGAGGTCGTGGGTTCGATTCCCGCCTTGGGTTTGGTTGGTGGTAGGACTTGTTCAGAGAACTGGTCGGCTACCACCATCACAGGTAAAATCTGCTGTAAAATCATAGACCGCAGTGGCCACTTTCCATCAGATGGGCTGCGTTCCATTAAGCTAAAATTAAGAAAAAAAAATATTTTAACCCTAGAATTACGCCACATACCAATTTTATTTCTTTTATAATATCAGTTCAGACGGAAACGTCTTTTTCCATAAATTATCCGTTTATTTGGCAGCTCGTTTTTAACCCAACATGGTTGATCGCATTTTTATTGTGGTCCTTATACGTGACTGTGTGTCAAATCACGTATCCCATGGCCCTTATAAGATGAACTGTGGAAGGAAAATGTTCTGAAATCGTATTTATTTGCGTCTTTTTGACCTTTGTTATAATAGTATAAACGTCTTCTTAAACAACATTGCCAAGTGGTTTCTACCTCTAGTTTTAACTACGATTGCCCATGCTCAGTAGTCTCAACCAATAAATAAATCTATATACTTGACACTATTCACACAGCGCCGTTCATCCCCAAACTAACAAACATTACTAAATACGTACATAATAATATTATACATGGAAACACCCAGACCAATATAAAAAGATATGTTCATGCAGACAAATGTTTTACCGTGCGGGGATCGAACCTGCGACTTCCCGCGATGGGTCCTTTCAACTATTACACTAGTTGTCTTTGGATGCTACTTTTATCATGACGATTGAGTTTCGTGCTTACGACGTGGTTATTGGTTGACTCCAAAAGTATATTCTAGTTTACAATATTTTTATAAAATAAAATAAACTTTCAACCAAATGGTTCACTAATTGATCTGAGCTGCGGATCAAGGTCCCCGCTAACCCAATGATCAAATAGACATTAAATATTAGGCAGGTGTCTTTGGATTTACCCACATGTCTGCCCAGTTACTTGGCATAGAGGAAAACCATCGTGAGCGAACTTCATTCCGAGAAAACCGTGATCCAATTTGCCTAGTTACCTACTAAAAGGGTGGATTCAGCGGCTGTCGTCCAAGGTTCTTCGACTTGGATTGTGGTCCAAGCAAAAAATATGATTTAAAATAATCCGTTATTTGTATTAAATACTAGCTACCTACCCCGTCTCTGCCTGGGTAAATATTATCGTATGCAAACATTTATTGAATAATAGAATACAAAATTATAATCTTATCTAATTTGGTGGTCTAAGTTTTGCGCGCAAATACAATTCTGCGAATAATTTTAAAGCAGTAGATATTATAGTAATAAGTATTCCTGTTACTGAAATCGCAGAGCGCATGGTTTTTTTATTTTTGGTGTGTACATATAGTTTTAACAAAAGCTGGTCAATCAATAAACGAACAAACATGAATACAGGATATTACAGTTATTGGGTTTCGAAGAAGGCGTTCGATTGTGATGGGCTAAGATCGACTCGGGAATATGACTGAAGAAACGTACTTGCGCCATAATGTAATTGGGTTTCAAGGATTTCTTGTTACCATTCGCAGAAAACGTAATTGAAAGTTGCTATCTACTGTTTTTTCTCCGCTACTTCGGCATATATTTTTTTCCTTGTAGAATACTGAAAAATGAGAATCGTATTACCATTATTTTTATCGCAAGCCGGGGCAATGTTATATCGTTACTGAATATCTTTTATATTATTTGTCCGTAATTTCTTTATAATAATTGAAAGGTTTTTGGTGCTAGTTCCGTCTAATTGCGCTTAAAAAGTCCGGTAACAGTGAAATCTGGATCTGGAAAAAGTATAACTTCTTACTTTGTCCTGATAATATTATTCGTGCAAATACATTTCGTTGATTAAATTTTATTTATAACGATATAAATAAAATAAATTTTATCAAACAAAAACATGGTTAAGGACATCCTTCTTTACCTAGCTTGTCAAAAATTATAACATCCAGTTCTTGTTGCTAAAAATTGTATTCAAAATCAAAAAGCCGTCAAAATGCAATATCGCGACAAAACAAGATTCATAAAGCGAATCTACTCGTAGGTAGTTTAATTGGGAGCGCGAGATTAAACGGAAAACAAAATGACCCGCGGTCCCGGATCGCAGCAGTCCGGCATTTGTGTAATTATTCTTTTAATATTTCATCCATTCAAACAGAAATGTTTAACTCCCAGCTCCCCGGCACGCTCGCTGTTTTAATCTGTATTTTTTAAAGCTACCTCGGTTTTTCCCTATTATAAGTAAGGATATTTATATTAACACATCAGGGTAAGTACCTCCACCATTTAAACCATCAATCGTCTGTACCTATCATTGTTGTTATCTTTACAATGATGGGTAACTTGAGGCGATTGGTGTCACCAAGTTACCCATCACCCTTATTGAATAAAAAATCATCCATTCAATGATGTTATCATTCATTATATTAAAACAAAGATTAAGAAATCCTATGTTGCGTTTGTATAAAAGAGGATAAAGATTTTTTACGTTATCAAAACGGGGCTAAAAATTATTCGTATTTTTTGTAGTAGCCATTATTGTCAAAACCGTTTTAGGTACTTTTGAAAACTACAACAAAAGTAGTGTTTAAATGTTATTTTGATAACGTAAAATACCTTTGTTTACAAACGCAACATAAGGTTCCTTAATCTTTGTATTAATAATGATATGATTTTTTATTCAATGAGGGCGCTACTTGGCGACACCGATCGCCTTAAATCACTACGATTGAAGATAAAAAACCCGAACTGTAAATTAAAACTCGACAGTCTTTATTATTTACTCTGGAACCAATCCGTCACAGCCCAAATAAAAGATATTAAATGATAAATATCTTTTATCATTCGTTCAATGACCTCGCAGACTCTTGTATTGATTAAACTGATCTCGTCATATTTGTATAAAGGCAATTTTACCTTACGTACTGCAAATATTGAATTGAAAGCGTATATTAATTCTGAGTGGTCTTTGTAGGCCAGGCATGTTATGTCAAGAATGTTATACCCGTTCATATAAAATATTATTTAATTTTCTTTCATCTTTATTTTTTAATATCTCTGCATTGGCTATGCCAGTCTCGTTGGCAATCCCAGTACTATTCAAATATTTTGCGTGCATGACTTTATCTGTGTCGGTAGGAGGTATTTGCTTTTATTATTGAAAATATAAATTGATTTTTATTTGCAGGAATAAAAAATACAGAAGCCATTGTTAACTCGGCAACTCAACATTTGAATCAGACATTATTATTTATGGATAAAGTATGAATCTATGGGTGTATTAATGGACGTTTGCGACTTTGTCAAAAACTACAATTTTTTTTTGAGTTAGATTAGACACACACGGTATATAATAATAGACTAGATAAGTACACAAATATGTTACTTTTTATACCTATACATATCCTTGTATAAAACGCAGTAAAAGTCGCGTCAAAAAGCTGGTCTTCCGTAAAAATAACTTTTCACAAGTGGCCTGCGTTGAGCGATATTATTAATCTACTGGTAGTATTTTTCACTGGGTATTATTTCGTCGTAACGGTTTACTGGAAGCTTGATTAGCATTTCGCTGAGGCGTTCGCGTTTAAACCTGGGCGACTTTCACGACTTAAATGAAATGCCAGTGAGGCACCTCAGTACACAATTTATAGAAAATTGTAACATTGTAAATTCTTGATATAAACATCGTGTACTCATTTAGGTACAGCAATATTTAATGTGTTTGTATGGTAGATTCATGCTGCAGATGTCGCTGTCTGTCGAAATGTGTCGGGGGTTCCCTACCACCCCCTCAAAAAAGCCTGTTGAGTATGAGTTTTAACTATTCTATTGCACCGCATTTGGTGGGTTACAGTGCTGGAGGCCCAAACCCCATCCTATTCTTCCTCCTCCCAATCCCCAATTTTTCGTTATATTTTCTTTTCCGCCACTAGTGAATAGGTTTTTCCTAAGCTCAATAATCAACGAAGATATCACATATACATATTATATGTATACACAAATAACTGCCTCCGTGGTACAGTGGTAAGAGCGTTGATCTCTAAAACCCGGAGGTCGTGGGTTCGAAGCCCGCGGAAAACATCACTTTGTGTGATTGTTTCCAGTTTGATTAGGACATTGCAGGCTTGAATCAGCTGAATTTCTGAAAAGAATAATGATTTCGTGCTTCGGAAGGCACGTTAAGCCATTGGTCACGAGTCCCGACTATATTCCAAGTAAGTCTGATTGCCCTTGTAAGGGTTACGGAGGTCAGATGGCAATCGCTCCATTGTAATAACCACAGGCTTGTCAAATCTAGGATCATAGTCGAAGCGGACTCTGAGCTCCATACTGGATACAATCGGGAATGCGCTGAGATGATGATGATGATATTATGTATACACAAACACATATAAACATTCAGACACACTGTATACCAAGTTACTTCGCCGTCTTCCACTCTACTGGGTCAAAAACCGTCACAGTATATTTAATATCAGAGTAGGGTGCTGCTTCGTCATGCGAACAACTTAATTGAATTTATGCAGCACCAATGAATAAAATGAAAGTGTACGTTCATTATATACCCTGCTACATAAATATTTGAGCTTTTGTTGAAAGTTATGATCTTGTATGAAAACAATTATTATTCACGTAACTTTTACTAGGGTTTGGATTATTTAGGGGTTTGAATAAACAAGTGGCCCCTGGCGCGGTTGAGTAGGTTCATCTACTTTTCGAGCATGGGAGGTTGAGATTGAGTTTAGTTTATACAATGTAACAGTGACAACTTTCGGTATGTTTGATACTCTGTGAATTTTGATGACGAATTTAAGGAAGGAGAAATGAAAATGGAAAGTTTCATCTTTAGGATGGTGAACCGTATAGTTTACCGGGGGGTTTCGATGTAGCCTGTAGGTAGACTAGTAATAAAGGGCCTTCAGCATTTAGTTTTTACTTTTTCCTAGCAACTGGGCTCGTTGCTGTTTGGAGTAATGCGGGATAGGTTTCGTCATAATGTTTTACTGACTAAGGTTTCTTTTGTCTTGTTTTATCAGAATGGTTGACAGTAGACACAATAAGAAAAACAAATAAAACTAATTACGCAGAAGGAAAAATAGATCTTGAAAAAATAACAGTGCTGGTTAATATTAAAGAGTAACCTTTTAAAAAAACAGACATCTGATATTTTTATAGAACACAAAACAAGTCACAAACATTTTATATAAATTGTTGTCGACAACTAAATAACAGTAAACCAATAATGTTCTCGTTTTTGCCTTCTTTAACACGAGGGCAAAAAATTCGTCAAAGCAAATGGAAATGGAATTTTCCCCTTTCAAAGAAGATATGAGAGACTTTTGTGCAAATATTTTTTCCATCTAAACGGTTAATAAGCAAACACACTTGATCCAATGTCAAGAACTGTTATGTAAATAAAGACAATCTGCGGTTTGACTTTTAGGCCTCGGCCTTAAACGGGCAGCGGGGTGGACAGCGGCAGCAGCAGTAGCTCTTTTCAAATAACATGCAACCTTTTTTGGATAATTAAAAACGCTTGCAGCATAATTTCTATTTTGACAGTAATAAAAAGAAAATACCTAATTGTTTCTTTTTCCTTTAAAGGCGTTTAGATTTTTTTTCTGACGAATCTAGCCAGCATCAAATAAAAAATTTGCATTATAACCTGCTTGGTTTTTTCAATGTAACTGGCATCAGAGTTACGATTAATTTGACAGCAATAAAAAGCAAATCTTTTTTTTAAAAGGAATATCAAAAAGTTTTGAAAAGACGTTGACTTTCCTTATTTTATAGAGGCACTGGCAACAGTGCTTCTGAAATTTGACAGCAATAAAAAGTAAATTCAATTTTTTTTTTCTTTAATGTTGTATAGATTTTATCTGAATAATTTAGCCAGCATAAAATTTTTAAAAACTTATATTAACCTGCTTGGTTATTAATTTGATAAAACCTTCGTGGTTATTTTGTTATTTTAAAGTAGCACTGGCAATAGTGCCACAAAAGTTTGACAGTAATAAAAAGTAAATTAACAGTTTTGTTTTTCTTTTACATAGCCTTTCGAATTTTTCTAGCGTTTTCTGTGACACTGCCGGCTAGGTATTCTTTGAAAAGGTCGTTGCTATTACGGTTCTTCATTTATCTTGACTATCTATTTACGCAGTCTAGTTATCAAATAATTTCTTTTTCAAATATCCCCTGCTCTTGACGGCCCGCGTCAAACGGTGACCGCAGTGAGCCGCTGCCCATTGCCGCGAAATTCTAGGCCGAGGCCTTATTTTAACTAAAGCATTTTACGCATCACCGTTGAAAATATTCTATCACGTACTAGAAAATCTAACAACTCTTTGCTTTATCAAACAATGCAAAATTACTTATGATATCTTTCTACCGATCGTTTCTTTAAGTCACAAATCATCTAGTTCTCACACTAATTATAAATATATTAATATCCATAATAACCACCGTCGCCTCTACCTTTTCTTAGTGTGGCATCAAAAAAGGTGTTTGTATGACATATTATGTAACCATCCATCTTCCTTATTACCCTTCGTTGTCGCCGTGGCGCGGACAAACTTGTCTTAATGAACGCGAAATGCTGTGCAATTTGTACGAGCGTAGAACTCAATGTCGTGTGTGACAGATCATAGGACATAGAACAACATCTTTTGTTTTTAAATCATCAAGTTGGTCACATCTCTACCATTTGATTTTCCGTCATGCAACATCCTTTGACGGCATTTCAACGCCGTCGCTTATTAAGTGGCACTCTCGTTTAATCGAATCGTAGCTTACAAACTAATAATTTTAATAATTCTATGTTCATTTGTAACAAATAAAGACGATTTAGTTATAAACTGGTACGAGTAATATTAACCAAGAGCTTCAATGACGGCCGTTTTTGTGACTTCAGACACTATAGTTAGTATAGTAAAGTGTAATCATGGTAACGTAAATACCTGATACATATAAATTACATCAGTTAGTATATTTATTTTACTTCAAAACCGTCAGCAAAATTACAAACATAATTTTTAAAATATAGTTTTTGGTGCGCATAATTATACACTGAGCAGAGCTTATGCTTCTAGAAAGTTTATTGCACAAGTTAAAGCCGGAGGTGCCCCTAATAGTTATATGGCACTCATCTTACTAAGACTACTCAACGCAATATACTTACGAGTAGTATGTATGTTAAGAATACTCCGAATTTACTACAATTAACACAAATCATGATGGAGTATGGCCCATACTATCTCACAATTAAGTCAACGCCGATGGCCCAGCAGTGGGAACGTATAAAGGCTGACGATGATGAACACAAATCAAGCTTATTTCTCGACAATCAGGATAAAACCGCACTGTCTCTGTTATCTGAACCGTCATTTTGAAATTAGCTTGCAAAACTTTGTTGAAAATTCTTGACATTTGCGTCCAGTGAGCATCACAACTGGCATGCGGTCGCTTCTAGCTTGTGAAAATAACACAAAATGAACTATTTAGTAACTGTGTAATACAAATGTATTGTACTTGTGAAAATGTAGGGAGCGGAGCTTAAAGTGATGTTGATGTATGATTAATAATAATACATTTTAAAAATCCTTATGACACAACTTATATTTATGATATAATGTATCACTTATTAAGGGTCCCACTGCAAGCCTTCTTTCATCATTGAAAGACATAGTCTGGTGTCTGGAAATTTACCGACCCCCGAGTTCCAGGAGTCCTCCGTGCTGTATAAAACACTTAAAACCGTCAATCTTGCGCCTGATCTCTCTTCGGCCGTGTCGGGGTCAGGCTACTATCCCACTGGGCTATGAGAGTGAGGGAATAGAGAGTGTTCCTGTGCTTGCGCACTTACTGGTGTACGATAATATACCCTGCGTGTTCTCCGAAAACGAGGCGAAAACTGGGCTAGGAGAACATAATTACCTATTATAAGCAACAGTCAACATATTTATTAACCTTTTGGTTTTTCCTCCAGTGTGAGCCGGGCTTGGGAGCGAGTGTGATGTACAATCTACTGTACAACCCACCGCAGAAGCTGTTATTGCTGGCCGGCTGCTCGACCGTCTGCACCACTGTCGCCGAAGCTGCGAAGATGTGGAACCTCATGGTTGTAAGTAAATCATCTATATTTTTTCATTTTTATGCTAAATGTTGGCAGCCAGTAACTCAGCATATAAAGGTGCGCGGCCACTGCGTTTTGTATGGAATCCCATAGACCCGTACTTGAACACAGCGGGACGGAAGCTGAAGCGGGTGCACTGCGGATCACTGCTTGACAGCATCGCACCGCTCTTGACGGCCCGCGTCAAGCGGTGACCGCAGTGTGCCGCCGCTCCCGCTACCGCCCCGCTTATTTTTTAAACAATTTATTTGCAGAATATATTATTTCCTCCTTGGGTGATATTTGTGAAACATATAGCCAGAAACTCGGCAAGGAGAACATTTAAATTATGATCATTTGTTTGTGCAGTTAATAAGAGTATTTATGATAAATAATGTTTCTTCTTGAGTTCATTTTAATACCATATGACATAGATTAACGAATTTAAATTGATAACACTTACAAGGCATAGTTACTGTTTTCATCAAGGTTTCCGAAACAAGTTAAACTGTTGTAATAATATTTTGTCTCACTGTGAGCACAACCTAACATTACTCTCAACACGGCTCGCCCGTGCGGTACCAAAACCACTAAAGCTTTGATTCATTTAATAAACATCCTGACTTTATGCTCTGTAATAACATGAATTTCTTGCCAGTTTAACGAGTATCAGTTTGCACGAAAGGTTGTTACGCTATATCAAATTTATCTTCCTAATGGGGTACTTTAAACTTAATAGTGGCGTTAGAGTGTTAATAAAATGCTTTCACATCACAACTTTCGGGTCTAAATAGTCCTTTAGTGTATTAAAGGAGTAAAGGACGTAGTGCATGCTTCACTATTCGTCAACTTTAGAGTGTAAACATAATTATGAGTAATAACACGCATGTTTGCTGAACTAAACGCGATATTACTATTCACGTTCTTTTTACTGGACGATGTTTCGATTGCGTTAAAACAATCGTGGCCACAAGCTGGGACTCAACCTCGCGTCAGCCCAAACAGGGGGTAAAGAAACAAACCATTTACTGGCACACACAAAATATACATAGAACAACTAATTAACAAACTAGAGAAGGAAACACTAATTAGACATACGGGTAAACAATGACTGAGGCTAAAGGGTCCTTGCCTCAGCATAAGCTGCTGGACATTGAACTAACGGCACAGCCGCGCTAACATTCTGACACCGTATTAAGTGGTACAAGATTACAAAAAATTAATTGGTAGGTATATTTATAGAGGAAGAAGGAGTTAAAACTACTTGGCTGCTACCGCCCCGCACTGGAGCCACCGAATGCTGGATGTATAGTTAGTTAGAACACATCAAACAGGTTCATATATGACAACAAATCCAATCAATCAATCAATTAATGTGCATTTCAATAAGGCAGTACCTTCACAGCTTTGTGTCGTAACTATTCAAATACATAGTGTACTTTGGTAATGATTACGCATGTGTATACTAATCATAGATCTCAATATACCTTATTGACTTACTGATGTTGTTTACATAGATTAGTTGTTAGATGACGGGATAGGTATACTAGAAGGTGGCTACTAAATTACGGGACGCATGTTTGATGTTCGTAAAAAAGTAATTTAACTTCTTACACACTTCCGATTGTGTAATGAACTCTGCTGAAGTTTTCCCAAAGAGGCTACATTATGGGATTCTTTAAGAACGGAGTAAATAGGTTTTTAAAGAGTCGACAAGGCGCATCTGATACCTCTGGTGTTGCAAGTGCTCAAAGGCCACGGTGACCACTTACGAGTACCATCAGGTGGGCCATGCGCTTTCTTTGCCACCGTCGTGGTATAAACTTTTGGTTAGTGCACTGTAAGTAGGTACAGTACTGTGCTCGGACAGTAGTGGAGTCGCTAGTTTAGTTGCCGAATTTACAAGCATTATCTACATCAACCAAACAAAAAAGATAGGTTTTTTGATGCACATAGTAGTTTAATAATGCCTAGGGTGAAATACTTGTAATAACAAAGACCTATCTATATGCCCCTTTGCAGGCGAATGCTTAAAGAAATCACCCCTCGAAAGGGTGCCGAGTGAAGTTTGCAACTTTGTTTCGAAAAAAGAAATACGGTTGGAATAATAATATTTTCCGGAAAAAACAGGATTCATTGGACTAAAAACGCCTTTCAGCAATACCTTTCTAATCTAAGATGGATTTATCTTGTCTTTTTATATTTCTGTTTACTCGTAATATGATAACGTTATAAAAATATATTTCTTAGCCAACTTAGAACTACATAAATGTTATCTCAATATACCCAACTATGCTAAGCATAAAAACTAATATGCTTGGGCATTCAAGTGGACTACGAGTAGTAGTCTCCAAATTTATTATTTTAATTATTATATGATCATCATTTTATAATAATTGGTTGTGTATTCCTTCAGTAAATAAAAAAGTTCAAAGTAAGTTTTCTCATTTAATGTGTTACAAACTTCATATGCTCATTATGCTTATTTTATTTATATTTAGAAATGGACAACGTGTACGTATTGGTCGTCATAGTACTTTTTTGTTTACTTAAAAAGGGCTATCCAACGATGTATGATTCATCTTGATTGAACACATTGCCCAAATACCGATACCAAAATGCCCATCATCCTTTGTGGCTTAAATCGTTATTAATGTCTGTTAACAGAGGTTCCAAAAATAGACCGTTATGATTTTGTTGCTGTTATGAAAAAGCTTTCAACCGGAAAATACCTAGCGCTAATTTAGTTTTCAATTCATTTGGCCATGTCAGCCTATTTGTATTTCAATAAGAGCCTTCATCATAGAACTGAGATTTATAAAATTGTATGAGTTAGTAAATTGAAATCTGAATATAACGCAAAGCATTTTTACTACAAATAGAAACATTTCGCCAAATTATTAGAGACTTTTAATGACTTATTAATAAGAAAATGTATTTATTATTTGAGTAACTTACGCACAACGCAAAGCCAAAATACTACGTGAAAATACAAAAATTCATTGAACTCTTCAGCGTTCAATAAACTTTATTCAACAAATAGTATCTAGATGACACTAAATATAATAATCAATATTAAAGTGCAATATAAATATTTTTAATTGAACCGAGATCCAACAAAAGTTACTGATGGCATTTTACTAGCTTTTTATTTCTAATTTTCGGGCATTAGGACAACATGTGAACAGATAGAATGAAAGAAGAAAGAAAAATAGTTTATTGCCTTTTTAAACAATTACAAATACATGCATATCCTCTTAATAATAATAACTGTGACGTTTTCAAAATCAAACCTCTTTCTGTTCCCCAGCTTTGCTACGGAGCGTCATCGCCCGCACTATCCGATCGAGCGCGCTTCCCGACGTTATTCCGAACGCATCCCTCTGCCACGGTGCACAACCCTACGAGGATCAAGCTGATGCAGAAGTTCGGCTGGTCACGCATCGCCATCTTGCAGCAGGCGGAAGAAGTCTTCATTTCTGTAAGTTTTTTTTTTATTGCAATGTGTAACAAGACGAGCAGACCGGCCACCTGATGGTAAACTTCACGTCTGCCCTTAGACAGTGCCAAAATCACAGACCAGGTCCTCTCCGTGTCCAAAATAGTAACTAAGCAGTATCTGTATGGCACCGCCCTGCGCCTGCTACACCGAGACGACAGTTATTAGGTCTCATATAGGTACCCAGTAATTTCACTAGCTTTAAGTAGCTCTTCTAATAACTCTCAGTGTTACGTGTCATGATTACTGGTTTTATATTCTGGTTTAAACTCATACGCTTCGATGGGCTAGTATTTAAGTACCGTGCCATTTTTTTAGGATTCGATTTCGACTCCTGAGTTCGATTCCCGGACAGGGCAGTGACGGATTTTTAAACACAACTCGAGTTTGTAAAATCATCAGTCCGCATTTGGCAAGCGTGGTGATTAAGCCATATTAAATAGGCTAACATACACTTAAGCAACGAGCTTTATACTGAGTTAGAGGCCTACCAAAGCCTTCGGAAACTCAATAAGCTTCTAATTTCTGTTGTGAAATATGTGGCATTAAAAAATGTATTGCAATGAAAATCCACTTGATAAAGCAACAATAGTCAACTCTTTACCGCAGTACCTTCCATTTATTCCATTTATCTTCAACATCAAAAACGACCACTAAACTGTAACTCAGTACCACATCCCTCAGACTAGACAGCGTAGAACAAGTATTTCCTCGCCTATTTCAATGCGAGCGGTATCGCCCGCCGCCTTCACGTGACGATGATTGATGCTAAATTTGACCACTGACGTACTATCACCGGTACACCGCACCTCTTTAACGCTTGTGAGGTTTATAACGAGGATTTTAAAACACTTGAATACTCGTAGTCATACTTAGCTGGATACTAATATGCCATGGTTGGTTAAATCCACTAGGTTGCAATGACTAAAACTATGGGTGACACCCCTAAAAATTAAAACAATTTTCATTAATCTAAAAAATAAATCAATTATATATCATATAATATATAATAATGACTATATTATAAATTAATGTGATACCTATTACAAACCGTTCATCATTACGACTACTAGTATAAACTTAACGAATGACTTTTAACCGATGTAAGCACACATTAGTGTCTTGATATTAATCAAAATACGAATTATCCAATGTATCAGTCACATTGTACACTAACTATTCAGTATTAACAATGGGCTATCACAATATAACTGTTATCACATTAGAGGACCATTATGTCACTCGTTTGATTTTAATCTGAATTTTTGTATAAGTTTGAATGAAACGCTATCACGTAACCATGTAAGGCATAAAACATACGATAAAACACGAATATGGATAGCCATCCAGCAAACTACAGATAGTTGGTGCGGTTTCTGTATTATATGGTTTATTACCATACGTATGTAAGTAAACGTACGTATACATAAAACGATCCGCATGTGTGTTTCTAAACGTCTGGGTGTATTTTTCATAGGTAAAATATGTACCTATATCAAAAACGGTATGTAATGCGTAGGACCGATCAGTTTAGAGATCCCTGGGTAAGAGCTATGTCCAACAGTGGACGTCTTTCGGATAATTATTATGAATCCAACAATAAAGTATCCTCCTAATCTTCGCATCTCCTAATAGTCGCCTTTATATTTCAGAGATCCGGTGTTATTCTTATTGACAGATAAATTATTAGGAAATTATCTGATACTGGTGAAACCGGCTGTAAATCTAGCAGCCGTTTGCTTATAGGAAATACAATAAAAGATGTTTAAATCAAAACGAATCTGGAAAAAAATATGTGTACTTTTCCCATAAGCTTACTCTTTATCTCTCTCACCACCCGAGCAAACAAGTGCACAGATCGTCCCCGAAGTTTACACAAGAAATAAGAAAGTAATTGTGGCAAGGCTGAATCACAAACGGGTGCGTCACTCCGGCTCCCGTCTCCAACCGATAAAATACTTCCATTTTATAGTCAAATTCGAATTTATTATTCAGTCGCTCTGTCTACCATCGTGATATAAGCTTTTAACAGTCATAAAACGGTATAGCCGCAGTGGGGAACACACAGTTTGTGTTGACGTCTGTTACCCAATCCCAATCAAACGTCTCCTTTTATTCTCTATGTTATCTTTACACTACATTAGCTTCGGATAATTCAACCTGTGGAGCATCGAGTGATAATACGGTGTGATATCGGCTCGTGTGATTGTCGGCAGGGCTTGGAAACCGGTAAATTTTTAGAACCGGTTTAACGCAATTATAGGTGGAACTTTTTAAAAAAGGTTCCGTTCCTTTGAACCGGTTTTTAAACCGGTTTGGAAAAATATGGGTATTTTTCATTAACCGGTTCAACTTTTCGCTCAGGCAGGCACGGTTGCCAGACTAGGTATGTTTCTCGCAATTCTGGGTAAAAATTTGGCTCCTGGAGAAATTTTAGAGAAAAAGAAACTTTGGAAAAATATATGGAGAAAAAATTTACGAACGCGTCTATTAAATTTTTTGACTATTCCTTAAAACCGGTTTATTTAGGTTCAAAGTATCGCTCCTATTTGGTTCCGCACCGGAACGGAATTTTACGATAAAACCGGTTTAACCGTTATAATACCGGTTAATTTTGAACCGGTTTCAAGCCCTGATTGTCGGAGCACATATACCGCTTTGCGTGACTAGAGTCATTCGATAAGCAGTCAGATACTTGTATCGACATCGAGTGGGGTACACGCTACGTTTTGTCTGCTTATTGACAAATGGTATTCGTGATTGGCCTTCAGTGAATCGACGATTTCGATTTCACTGTATTGGAAAGCAGTCGACCGCATTATCGGATCATTACATGTCTTCGTGTTTCTGAAATCGAGGAACATCGATTGGGATGTCGCACTGCTACAAAGCTGATTTTACTCTAAAATACCACTTTGTTATTATCTTATTTGTCTAAGCCTAAATTATAAAATAACTATAATTTAGGGACACAAGTACCTATTTTCAGTCACTACAATTACACAATGATATAAAAAATACAGAGTATTATTTAGTACAAAACACAGCATTTAAAATAATAATTATGGGTTCTGACGGAATAGTTTTTATTATTTACACACGTATTCGTGAATAAAAATAAATATCCCAAACTAAGCATGTGACTAGACAACGGATAAATAATGACTTGTATTTATTTTACTTTGTTTGAGGTAAATACGTAATACGTTAGTACTAGTTATTATATATTCTGTGGTAATATTAAACTTTCAGACCGTCACAAGTCGTTATGTTAAAATCAAATAATAAATAAAATAAATAAATAAAAACCATAACTTCAAATCTATACTAATATTATAAAGAGGAAAGATTTGATTGTTTGTTTGTTTGTTTGTATTGAATAGGCTCCGAAAATACTGAACCGATTTGAATAATTCTTTCATTGTTCGAAAGCTACACTATCCCCGGTGAACATAGGGTACTTTTTATCCAGGATGTGTGGGAAAGAGGGTAGGGATGTGTGGGGAGGGAGGATATTTGAAAATAATTTGATAACTATATACATAGACTACGTAAAGAGAAAGAAAAGAAATTACTTGACAATAGGGAATATGCATTTGGATTAAATTGAATTGATTTTTTTTCCCCTGAATCCATATCGTCCTGTATACCTACATGCATATTCCCTATTATAATTATAGACTGCGTAAATACAAAGATAGTCAAGATGAATGAAAAAATATAATAGCAACGACCTTTTCAAAGAATACCTAGCCGGCAGTGTCGCATAAAACGCTAGGAAAATTCGAATTGTAAAAGAAAACCAAACCTTTTTTTACTGTCAAACTTCTGTGAACAAAATAACCACGAAGGTTACATCAAATTAATAACCAAGCAGGTTAATATAAGTTTAAAAGAAATTAATGCTGGCTAAATTACTAAGGAAGAATCTACGCCATTAAAAAATTATTTAATTTATTTTTTATTGCTGTCAAATTTCAGAAGCACTGTTGCCAGTTCCTCTTTAAAATAAAGAAGGTCAACGTCTTTTTAAAACTTTTAGATATTCCTTTTTAAAAAAAGATTTGCTTTTTATTGCTGTCAAATTAATTGTAACTCTGATGCATTGAAAAAACCAAGCAGGTTATAATGCAAATTTTTTATTTGATGCTGGCTAGATTCTTCAGAAAAAAAATCTAAACGCCTTTATAGGAAAAAGAAACAATTATTTTCTTTTTATTACTGTCAAAATGGAAATTATGCAGCTAGCATTTTTAATCATCCAAAAAAGGTTGCATGTTATTTGAAAAGAATGATAATGAGATGTGTGTGTGTGTGTCATGGAATTAATATTAGTTAGTTATATTACGTTTATGGTGTGTGTACAACAAAATTATAATCATGAAACATGGAACAGAGAAATCTGTTCCGTGATTATAATCGACTACTAAAATATTAGTATTTTAATTACATAGTCGAAACAGAATAAATATTTGGTCATCGATACTACTGAACCGATTTGAATTCTTTCATTGTTGAAAAGCTAAACTATTCTCGGACATAGGGTACTTTTTATCTCGGAAATGTGGGGGGAAGGCAAGGGACATTTGAAAAAAGAAATTACGCGCGGGTGAAACCGCGGAGGCGGCCGCTAGTTATTCATAAAATGGTGAATAAAAGTAGATTTATAAGATTTTATGCAGAAAAACCTCGAAACTATCTTGAAAAAATATTCACAAGTCAGAATACGCATGTCTTATTCATTCATGTGGTATTTATAGTGGAAATATATTTCATTTCCTTTCAAGTGAGATATAAAATAAATACCTCAGTTGGCGTGTGCAATATTGTTTTATCTGTGAAGAAGTTGATTTAGCCATAGAGGAAACGCAAACTACGGTTTCAATATTTCGATTCTCTATGTTTTGCTTTGATGTTTGCTCAACGTCTGCTGAGTTCAATATTTTAATGAAAGAATAAGAATAATATTTATAAAAGAACGAAGCAGACGTATTATATATCAAGAACTTTCAATGAAAATACAACAAGTTTAAGTACCTAAGTATAAGTTATCCTGTTAAGGTATTTATTTTTTAAAACGAAAAGCATTAGCCTATTTCCGAGTAATATAGGGATATGCAGAGGGCTGCAGGGCAAAGGTCATCTATCATAAAAATCAAGTCATCGACACAAAAAACAAAGACGGGTTGCACTTTGGGAGTGCCGGTAGAAGTGAAAACCTAAAGAAGTTTTCACTTCAAAAAAGATATACATTAAACCTCAAAATAATTATAAAAGAATAAAACAGAAATAACTAAGAAGAATTTGCAAAAAGAGATCTGACAGCGGTGGGATTCGAACCCACGCCTTTTCGGACTGGTGTCTAAAACCCAGCTAAAACCTGCGCCTAGACCAGTAGCAGATTCGACAGGTCAACTGACGCAAATTGTCTTACGAAAATTGTCTTACGGTCACGTGACCCCTGTCGCGAGTTTAACATTTTTCCCCATACAAAAAAAAGTGCACAACGCCGCTAAAAAAGTTTTCACTGCAGAAAATTGGGTACTGGTGTACTCCTAAATTATTTTAAATTTTTATCAACATTAGACTTTTAGATACAAATAAAAAAGGACGCCAGACATTGACTTGCATAAGGAAAATGTATTTGCAACTTAAAAGCGTCCACTTAAAACGAAAGTAGAAAACCGTGTTCGACTATTCAAGCACTAATTGAAACAGAATTAAACACTGCAGATACACCATTTCGTTCCATTACATACGAGCACTGCAACAATAGCCATAAAGAGGGAATAACCGCCGCTGGGGGAGCAAAGCCACAGCTTCTTGCATGATAAATGGTTATATCTGAACTTTATTTTTTCCCCTCGCCTCGCTAAATCCGCACACACCCACTAAG
This sequence comes from Mecyna flavalis, assembly GCA_949319885.1. Taxonomy (NCBI): domain Eukaryota; kingdom Metazoa; phylum Arthropoda; class Insecta; order Lepidoptera; family Crambidae; genus Mecyna; species Mecyna flavalis. The sequence continues at coordinate 8,641,993 of OX439427.1, read as the reverse complement.
CCTGTAGTGGGTTCAGGAAGATTGGATACCCTTGTTATTAATATGTGTACGGCCTTATAACGGAAGCAAAGTCTCTAAGCTAGTGACAGCTCCATAATATTAAGAATCATGGCGTCGCGTTGGGAGATGTTTTTGCCCTTGTAATATTGTGGATGGAGTTACGTGTTAAGAACGTTTTGACATAATTATTACAGTGTATTACGCCGGAGCGACGTCAGTGATGTTCATAAATTGTGAGTAAAGAGTTAATCAAGTTGTTTCTAACTACGTCAAGCAGATCGGTGATTATGGCTTTACCAGAGAAATGCCATATGCCAGTTTAATGGCATTTTTGGTCTAAGTCTCAAACAGAACACATCGAACGAAGACAAAGAAAGAATACTTGATTTTAATGGACGTATAGGTTCTACTATCCGTCTGGATGAGTAACGGTACAGTACCAAGGGTTTCTCTGAACATGTTTTGGTACAAACCTTGTCTAAGCAACATCGAACAGAAGTGTTTTTAAACCAACACAACTAAATTATGATTCAGCAAAAAGCGTGGTAATATGATGTGGGGTAACATGGGCAGCGGTGATCACTTACCATCAGGTGACTCATTTGCTCTTTTGTCTCCCTCTAAAACGTTGTCAGAAATGCCGGGTGGCACATCCGATGGCCAAGCCTGGCCGCCGGCATCCGTCATGCGGAACTTATGCATAAAAATACGAGTACAATAATTAAAACCCGCCTGAAAGCCGGCGGAAAATCCAGCGGCATGTGTGGATACGCCATAATAAAAAATGAGTTCTTTCCTGAGCAGCAGGATATAAAGTTTGATACTATAATACTCTGTTACTTCAGTAGGCGTTTAGGCACGTAGCGCACCGGACATTAAGCTGCCATAACGACCAATTTACAGACATTCACTAAGAGCTATTGCTCAAATGAGCTGCCGTCTAAAAATCCTCGAATCTTGGAGCCTTTTTATTTTTATTGACTCGCGGATTGAGAACTACTAGGCCAGATTAAGATATTACGGGTGTGTTTTAACTACTTAGATCAAAAAATAAAATTTATCTCACTAGCCAAGCACCAAATGAAAACCAAACAGTTATTCGGTGTCTAAAGATTTTTTGAGCATTTTCTGTTGTGACATAAAAGTTTCGTCAAAATTAATGTAACCTTTGCAAAGTTGAACTGAAACAAATAGATAGACATGTTATATGCACTTAAATGTGCTTTCATTTTTGTGTATTTAACCCTTTCAACGCCAATGTCTGATATATCAGACAAACCATTTTCGTGCCCACCACGCCAATGTCTGATATATCAGACAAAAAAACATGATCAAGAAACGTTGTATTTTTACTTGTAGTCCAGTCAAATTAGGTCTTAAAATGGAAGTAAGGTTACAAAAATTCCCAGAGTGCTAAAAATTGGTATGAATGTTCAGAAGACTATTGTAAATGAATTGTGAAAAGTCCTCATCAATCCTCCTTGTGCAATTTTTTTTATTGATGTTGAAAGTTTGCAAAAATAGGTTTTTCGCGTTTTTCAGCTAAACGGTGAGTTTTACAGCAAAAATAATTAAGACGAAATTGTAGGTCGTCCAATTCTCTACAAAAAATGTATTTACACTTTTTTTATAGGTATTGCCATTTTCGTGATATAGCGGTTGAAAGAATTGAAAAAAATATTTTATTTGTAACTAGCGGTCGTCGCGGTTTCACCCGCGCGTAATTTCCTTTTTCAACTATCCCCTCTTCTCCCCACTTTTCCGGGATAAAAAGTATCCTATGTTCTAATCCCGGTTATAAACTATACGTGTGCCAAATTTCATCTAAATCCGTTCATCCGTTCTCGAGTTATAAGTGTTGTAACAAACACGACTTTCTTTTATATATATAGATACAGTGGTGGACATATAATTAAAGACACTGAGGAGATATTAAGTTTTCAGTGTTTACCTACCCTTTATACTTTTATTGTATTAAATTTATTATCTTGCAATATTACATAAATTGTTCTTAGGGTTATCGTAAAATGTTTGAAGTAAAATAAAGATACAAAGATGTTTTATTTTATTTTTTTTGTTGGTAAAGTTTATTGCAAGCTGTACGAACGAATACAAAGACCTGGCCAACTAATTAAAGACAGACTCATTAAGTAACTATAAAAAAATTAACTTAGTAAATTTTGAAACGAACTTGATTTTAATACATTTTGGACGTATTTTAAAAACATAAAAACACGACATTAATATTTTGTCGCACGTCCTTTAGCAGCAATAAAAGTCCAATCCCGCCTAGGCATTGATGCCTTCAAATTATTGCAGGTTTGATTCGAAATCTGCACCCATACCGTTTTAAACGTCGAGTAAAGTTGATGAACGTTACTTGTATGTTTTTTCCTTTAATTTTCTTCACATTAGATCACCATGTTTTCGATCAGTTCAGTGTCGGGACAGTACGGTGGCCAATCTAAAACTGTTACTTATTGGCTCCTAAGCAATTCTTTGACTCCTGCTGAAATGTTTATGGGATCGTTATCGTGTTGAAACGTCTCTATATCACCGGCAAATGTTCATTGGCGTAAAGAAACATGACTTTTTCTAAAATACTCCTTTATTAAATTTATTCCTGCTACCATTATTTTTTTATTAGGTCTCACATCTTTATTAGTAAAACTTCCTCAAATTTTTGTATTACCCCCTCAACGTTCGACTGTTATCTTTGTGGTCTTTGGATGCATTTTTTTCTTTGGAGGACGCCTAACACAAACTTTTCCTTTAGAGTTAACCATATTAATTGAAGTTCTTCGGAAATAAACACATTTTTTCTCAGTCTTTCTGTCCTGATGTGAATAGTTTTGGGCAAATCGTAATTTTGCTCTTATTTTTTTTATTCCTTCAAAAGAAGGATCTTAAAAAAAATCTTTCAAAAAAGGGTGACTTCCATAATTTCCTTTTAGTCGTTCTGTTGGATACTTCTTTAGACCCCTCTTCACCAAATACTTCAAAATGCATGACTTTTGAGCCATTTGATGGGTCTTTTTAAATTAAATAATGCTATTTTTGAGGTGGTTGTTTTTTTCGGTCTAAATTTCCTAGGCATGTGAACCGTATAAAACTTCTTAAAATGTCGGATATCGTCTATAACCATATTTTAGAGCATCGTAAGTGATCTTTTAATATACTGTCCGACCAACCTTTGATATATTTTTTTTTTTAATTTTCTCCCTTTACAAGGGAGAATCGCAACTTTTCCCCCTTTCCCATACTAATTCATTTTTATCACAATTAAACTTAAAGCAAGTTTAAAATAAACTAGTTTCTGTTTGTCAAGAAAAAATCTGCAGAATAGAAGAAGTTAAAATGGTCCTTTTATGGTTATGCTTACTTTAGAACATGAAATACGCACTGTCTTTAATTAGCTGACCAGCGAAAAATGTATCGACAAAGTTTGTGTTACATTTGAAAAAGGAAATAAGACTCAAATATTGCATTTAAAACTTTTTTGCTGTCCGCATTTTAAAAATACAACAACAGTGTACGTATGAACACCAATAAATGTGAAATTAATACTTATCTTGGGTGTCTAACTATCGTTTATTTTGTTGTACGTAGTCAACATCAAGAGTGTCTTTAATTATGTGACCACCACTGTATGTACGTTAATGTACTTTTATAACCGTTATACGAGTAAAAATTTGACAACCTTTGTTAAAAAAATGAAAATAGGGGCTGAGTTTTTGACGTTCATTTATATTCTTAGAATTTTATAATTTGTATGTATAAGACATAGGGACTCATATTTTCACTCGTTTAAGGGTTCAAAAATGTATATAAAAGTACATCAACGTGCCTATTACGAATAAAATATTTTTTACAATTCTTCAATCGCTATATCACGGAAATGGCAATACTTATGAATAAAAGTGTGGATAAATTTTTTGTAGGGAATCGGATGGTCTACAATTTTGTCTAAACTATTTTTGCTGTAAAACTCACCGTTTAGCTGAAAAACGCGAAAAACCAATTTTTGCAAACTTTCAACGTCAATAAAAAAAAATGCACAAGGAGGATTGATGAGGACTTTTCACAATTCATTTATAATAGTATTCTGAACATTCATACCAATTTTTAGCTCTCTGGGAATTTTTTTAACCTTCAAAGTCTTATTTGACTGGACTATTGCCTGAATGAGTTGAGTATAACCTAATATTTTTTTTGGAATTTTTTTTTTAGTGGTCGTGGCGTGTGGGGCACCATTTTCGGAAAAAAGCGTGGCGGGGAAAGGGTTAAAGAGATAAGCAACAAGAAATCTGTTTAATCCAGCACTTGGCTTATACAATATTTGTACCAATTAAAATTAAAATTTGACTCCAGATTAGTATTCTAAGGACTCAAGCTATAAAATTCCAATTTCGGTTAACTTTCTTACCACTTTCAAAATCATAAAGATACTGATTATGATTACGATACGTAGTCCTCTCAAAGCAGAATTGGGGAAAGTACTTTTACAGCCCTTTTCCATTAAATATATTTTATCTTAAGAATGGGATGAGGGGCAATGTTAATTTAATATATAATTATATTTAATATTTACAAAAAGTCTGTAGAAAATTTCCTTTGTCTTCTTTTTAATACACACATAGAAACATGTATACCCACTAAACAAACCTATGGGTTGGGCATGTCCAAATTAAATAAATTGTACGCGCGACAAAACAGTAAGTGTCTTTAAAAAAAAATATGTACAAAATTTTATATGGAATCGTAAGTTTTCTTGGATGTATACCAGAGTACACGGAAGCTTCTAAATTGTCTTAAATGTGTTCAATTCAACTTTTCAATATTAATTCAATAGTATGGGCACCGAGCCAAAACTAGTCTTCTTTAAATACATAAACGGATCAAGCTATTTATTGGCCACATTTAGGTCGATAGTACACTACATTTTTAGCAGAAATGTTACACAGATATAAAGTAGGTAATGTATCTTTCGAGAAAAGAACGAAGAATGTTAATTTGTCTTCTTGAAGTTTAAATAGTAAAACCATCAGACGCAAGGATCAATGATAGACTGCTAGATCTTGTACAAATAGTGGAAGATTTATGTACTATAGGATAGAAGTAACCTGTACCTACTATTGTGTTTCGTCTGGTTTGTGAGATTGCCGGAGGCCCACACCCCACTATACCCCCATAGGCCGGCAACGCATCAGCGATCCCTCTGGTGTTGAAGATGTTCATGGGCGGCGGCGGTTGCTTACCATCAGGCGACCCGCTGGCTCGTTTTCTGACTCTGAAATAAATAAAAAATGCCGGCACCACAGTCATCCAGCATTGTAATAAAGTCATGCATTGTAATAAAATCATTGTTAAATTGCGGTATGGTGATCACAATTAACGCCACAAATTAGACTTTGATACACAAGCCAATTAATGAAATGTTTTCAGAGTCGTGTCACATTTTAATAAAATGAAATGTTCATTGAATTCTGCAAATTGAATACAGTTAAACCGCGATACCTAAACTATTTTATTCAATAGCCGGTCTTGACGAAGTGCGTCGTTCGAGCTTCGATCGATTTAATCCATGCGATAAAATTCAAAGGTCGGAAATTTAAGACCTCCAGTAGAGCAGTACTTACTGGATCCAATTGCCCCTATCGTCCCCTTTCAGCTTCTATGGAAATGGCTGTATTTATTCAAATTGTGCAGTGATATATGAAGCAGTGTTACATCAGAGGGAGTGTTTTCCGAAAAGATGTTTATTTTGTATGTCGAGGAAAAGCTCTTTGAACGTTGATTTCGTAGAATTTTTTTTTTCCTTAAATCACTCTTTGTATTGTATAATCTACTTTGACATTTTGTTTGGAGTCCAAACCAAGAATTATATACCATTGTACTAAAACGTCTTGTTGTTTGAGGGGTTTAAGTACTTGGCCTTGAACTGGGAATCCAGGACGTATACCTGGATTCCCAGACCGAGTCAAATTTTTGTCGATTTTTTTGAACACGACTCGGGTTTGTGACCAACAATCCGCAAGCGTAATACTTAAGCCAGCACATCTAATTATAGCGATTAATTGATTTAAATGATAGAAGTCTTTGCTCTGTAGTGTGACATTAACAGGCTGATACCTACTTTAAGTACTATTTTATTGTAATGAAATCTTATAAAATTCTTCGTATGAATCAGTAAGGAACTTAATGTCAAAAACAACAAAGTTTGATAAGTGGATAAACACAGATAAGATTGATGCCTCTTCCGTTATATAAATTCCAATGAATATTCATTACATTAAAAAAAACATAAATAAGGAAATCAGATGGTCTTACAGCACTCTTCAGATTATTTCTATGTGCACATTGATCACACAATCTTGGCGGCGATAAAACATGTTAATTATTACAGATAAATTAATTAAACAGACTGATTCATATTTATCAATTAAGTAGTTTGGTTTTACTATGGGTCTAAGGGCTGTCGCTCATTATCTACCCCAATAATTAGTAGGGAAAAAGTGCTTGCATGACTGTGTCAAGCACATGTTAAATCAATAAAATAATTGCACATTTACGAGTATAATTGACCTGCTTCTCGTGCCTTCTAAAGATCCATGCATTAAACCATATTTCTAATTTCTTTGGGCTGAAAATCATGTCGGACTGTAATGAAATGAAATTATTTAAAACGATTTATTTCTGCAATTGGATTTATTTAGGTATAAAAAAAACATTTGCACATCAAGTCTTTTTAGCCTACCAGCACTTCGATGTGAATGGCCCACCGAGAAGAAGTGCCGCAACAAACTCGACAGTCTGCCTCTATGCAGTATACTGAGCAGTAAAATTTTCATCCGACCGACCACAGTACGCGGGAAATCCTTTTACATTAGGATTAACGGGGCTAAGGGCGACGCCTACTCTGCAAGATTCAGAAGGTACTCGTTTCCTATAAGAGTTAGAGCACCTCATTACTATCGCCAGTGGTTTTCAACAGTTTTAACTTCTTAGTCCTTTAATGTCATAATCACAGTACTAAGAAGTAACTTGACTGCGTTTGACGACGACGTAATTCCTGGATTCCGGGATTTTCTGTTCGAAAATTTAATTACAGCCCCAAATATGGAAGTCGGTATATAAAGACACTTGTAAAATAAATGCATAATAATTACTTATTACGAGTAAAAAAAATGTGCCACATCTTATTTTTCAAGTTTGTAACTAAATAAAGCTTCTTTTCAATCAACCTTACTTACGTTCAGTAAATATTCAATTTACATCGCCGTTGTTACGCAAGCGGCTTTTATCACCGTCACTTGTTTTCGCAGCGTGAACCTTCGTGGAAAATATTTCGCGGGCGGCGTTGAAAGCAAAACAGCGAAGAAAGAACGCTTGAAACCCACTTATGCAGAAAAAACCGGGGGCTGCACTAATTACATTGAAACCAGCGTGAAAGGCCTCCCCATTCATTGCGGGCAACTATACAGTCTGCAGCCCTCGTTACGCGCTTGCGTTCTATAAATAGGTGTTTTCAGCGTACACAAACTTTACATATTAGTGGGTCCAACATAGCCTGATACGCTGTACATATTAGTAGAATGCGTGGATCAAACGTAGCCTGATATGTCCTTTTACCTTAAAAATGTAACTTTTTGCAACGTTTAATTTTTTATTACAATTTATTATTCTTTGTAGGCGACTCTGAAGACATGTTTATTCATTCCCTTGTTGCAATTCAGAATGTTTAATTCAAAAAGGGCTTTTAAGCCATCCTATCCTACCAATATTAAAAATGCAAAAGTTTGTAAGGATGGATAAATTTTTGTTACTCTTTCATACAAAAACTACTATATGAATTTAGATGGAACTTTGCAAAAATGCAATATATATGTTACAATGACACATAGGCAACATTATGAATATAATTTGAGTTAGTAGATATGCTTAAGTTAGTAGGTTGTATTTAACTGCACATCAAAAAATACTGATTGTGCATCAAAAAATACTCAATTGCTAACCTAACCTAACTTTGGTGTGCAATTAGTTATTTTGATGTACATTTCAGTATTTTTTTGATGTACAGTCAAAAGCATGTCAGACTTTGGACTTTGTACCACTCTTATGTCGGGGGCATATGTCGTTGACCGTACACTTAAATATATTCTAATAATTATTTATTCATAACTTGCATTGTAAGCATTGCAGAGGATATACCGCGTGCTTTGGTCGGTCGGATAAAAAATGTACTGCTCAATCTGCATCGTTTCTCTTTCTGCTAGATTTAAGACCTGCTCCTGATAAAGTGTCGATAATGGGTAGAAAATTCGATAGAAGAAATACTTATTGTGTAAATAATTTAGATAATTAATATTTTGGATAAGCTGATTTTGATTAACATAAAAATTATGAATGTTTTCCACGATACTCACTGTGGTGTTACAGTAGAACAAACCACATTATTTCATTTATCATTGAAAAAAAAATGAATTACTGGAGTTTTTTTCTTGAGTTTTACCTTTAAATGGTCAAAAAAAAATTAAGACATCACATAGAAGCTTTGTCTAGGCCCGAAACTGAAGTTTAAGTTAAGAAACCAGAAACAAGCACACCAATCTGTTTGCAAAACATTTGTTCCAAAAACAACCAACAGTAACCCAATATTCATCTTTACAGACGGTAGAAGATTTAGAAGCGCACTGCAAGAAGGCCAGCATAGAGATCGTGACACGGCAGTCGTTCTTGTCTGACCCGGCGGACGCGGTGCGCAACCTTCGACGACAAGACGCAAGAGTCATCGTGGGATTATTCTACGTGGTTGCAGCCCGAAGAGTCCTGTGCGAGGTGTACAAACACCGCTTGTATGGGAAGTCTTACGTGTGGTTCTTTATAGGTGAGTTGCTTCACTTGTTTTTAATGTAGTTTTCTTTTGTCTTTTTGGCGAGTTGGCCAGACATTTTAAAATTTTAAATATGGAATTACGTCACTTTCATTGATCAGTTTCCCAATTGTGTCGCTGATTGCAGAAGATTGTCAAATATGTAAGTTGATGATAGTCTACCAATAACCCCTAATGACGCAGTGGCAAAATATTGCCCACCACAATGTTCACATAAGGTTCACCTTATGAACTTGTAATACCGGCGAAAACCAATAAATAAAATTCATTGCCTGTGCCCTGTAAAGAGATTAATAAGTCATTCTTAAAACTCTCCTGAATTATGTTGAAATACAGACGAACTTGGTAAAATAATTATAATAACATGTAAATAGAAAACGTACAAATATTAACAGATACACATGAGAACACAAATGCTTGTATAGGTACTGGATTAAACAGACTTCCATTAACTTTGCTTTTTTCTACATTACGATGTGCTGTGAAAAATCGTAAAACAAAAATTGATGATAGATGGCATGGCAAATTTTCTTAGAATTTCAAAGCCAGATGGGTGTACTTTTTTTTATGTCGAGGATGACTTTTGCAGCCATTATTTAAGGAACAAAGATGGAAAATTAAAGCGAGAAGTTTTGAACTACTAATTTCAGCGCAAGCATTATGAAAACGGGTCCCGAGTCGCTCTCGCCCCAGTTTTATCCTGCGTTAAATAATTACTGCACACTTCACACATTATGTGCCTTATTTCTCCACTGTCGCTCATTTAAATGATGCATTATCTTGCAAACTTTTCATTATTATTTAGGTGTGGTAGTCTAAGTTTGAAAGAAGATATCAAATAATAACTTTGTTACCATTTGTTTTTTTCCGTTCGACAATTGAACAAGTAAAGTGTTGTATTTTTTTCTGTATTAACGAATATTTGAAACACTAATTCTGAATATTTCATTTCTTAAATACAAATAATGTACCTTATGATTCCTTCATAGGCGCTTATTTTTAACTTAACTTCGCTTGAAACTAAGCTACGTTATTAGGTATCTTAGTAACTATGCTGTTTATGAGAAAACTGAAGAAAATTATTCAATTGCAGCGGTTATTTAATGCAGCATATCTTCTAATCCTGTGTTTTAACGCAGTTATCTATAACTTCTCACACTTAAAGCAAATATTATACGCCTTATCCCTCCATTGTCGCTCATTTTAATGATATGTTGTCTTAAATTTTCTTCTCCCGAGGCCCACAATGGGGGTTAATAAACGGAATCATATGTCGCAACCGGCTTATAAACGACGCCATTTGAGCGTGTTCGTAATCTGTTTCTAGCGGTGTTTTTGTCAACGGTAAAATGTGGAATGGAAGATCCCATTTAAGGACTTTAATTGCATTTTGTTATATTATGAGCGTAGGCGTAGTAAATTTATTTTTATGTCTCTGTGAGTAGGATCTATTGATAAAAATTAAAAATATTGCAACACATACATACTTTTTAATGTGCAAAATATCCTTTACAAAACTTGTGATAATGAAATGAAATGATGTAGTATGAAATAAAAAATACTTCTGATAGGAACAGTGACGAAAAGAATTTTATAACTTCGTTGCACGCGCTCACATACTCGTACATTTCGCGTTTTCCATTTTATTTAATAGTCGATTCACAAGGTACTTAAATAAAACATATTTATCTAAAACCCATCTTCTTTCATGGGTTCGATAACGTGGTTTGCGTATTGAATAAGGCTCCATAAATAAGGTCACGCATTCGATTTCCGGACCACAGACAAAAATATTTGCCAATGGATATTTTAGTCCCGTAAGGTTTATTTACGGATGTTGTTTTTCTGTGGTGTGATATTGATATCTGAGACTATATAAGATATGTACTACAAGTAGTCAAAAGTAACAAACAGCTTTTCATTTTGAAAGTGGGTAAACAGAACTCGAAAAAATATTATAGGTGCCGGCAAACTTCTTGACGCTCGGTCAACGGAGTGGGGGAAAGTTCGCGCATGTGCACTTGCGCATAACCAAAAGCGCGCGAGAATCTCCCGACGCCCGCGCGCGCTATTGGTCAGAGCTATGCGTCTGATAAATAGCGCGCACGAATCTCAAAATTCGCGTTCTGCGCAATCCCGTCTGAACGTCCGTTTGCGCCGGTTTGCGTTTTTCAATGTATAATAAATATTGTATTTACCAAAAAGAAAACACGAATTTTAGTAATTTTCATTCGTTGCCTAAATGACCCATCGCAAGCTATACTTTTTTGGCATAGATAACAGAATATGCTTTTTTGGGCTAAACAGCACTGTAAAAATAGTGACCAATGATTTAATAATTAATTTAAATAATGGAGAGGTACATAACCACCTGATAGCAAGCGGCCACCGCAGCATATTCGATTGACTTTACCAGGAAGCATCATTCGATTTGCAGCATGGCTGGATACGGTTCTATAATTTTAGAGCCTTTCGTTTGAGATGGCTCCAAAATTGATATTGCCGGAACCCAGTCAAAGCTGTGGCATATTTCACTTGCGAGAATAGTAGCTACCGCCACCTTAGAGACTTACAACTCCAAGGCTGGCACCGGCTCGACCCAATCGGGTGTGAAGGGAAACCGGGGGAGTTTAGTGGGTATTGGACGCTAGTCTCGAGTCCCACACACGGCCGCAGGTTAGCTAGCCTGCGGTTACGGTAAACGCATTCTCCTACGAAAAAAAAAGAGATCTTGAACTGTCATTAAGTATTTGCCAGAATAACTCAGTTACAAATTATCCGTGCTATACGAGATTCAAACCTCTGGCAGTGTCAGTTTAAAGTGCTACGAGTACATACCTCTGTGCTACAAAGGCAGTTACTATTTGCAATAACTTTACATGCCGTAATCTCGTTCCATTGTACTACTAAACGACTTATCAGATCAGAAGAGCCATTAACTACACTCTCGCCTCAGGCCCATCTATACAGCGACTGTAAAAGGAATGTAGCGCTTTACTCAAAAACCTGATAACAAAGACTCTATTTGTATATTTTCTTGCGTGTAACAATTTAATTTAAACTTAAGTCATTGTCTTCATTTATATTACAGATACATTACCAATGCGTATATATATTCTGGAATTAGAAAAGACACCAACTAGTGACTTTTGCAATTTCCCTCAAACTTATAATACTAATTATCTTTTTTTCTCTTGCTTCACGCAAGTTTATATAGACTGTCATACTATTTAGAGCATTTAATTTCAGGGTCGAATTTCAATAAAGCTTTTATTTTCTTACAATTAAGTCGGATATTAATTGTGGAGGGCAGCGGAAAGAAGCCTTTTTCGCTGGCCAAGTTATATTTCCAAATAACAGGGTCAGTTAGGAATGCGTGAGTGATGCCTGGGGTTACGAGCGTCCATCGGCAACGATAACCGCTAACCATCAGGCGGGCTATAGACATAAGCGCCACACTCTTAGTATAAATTCTTTTATTATTTTATTTTTATTTTTTCTTAAATTTCTGAACAGTATTCATAAATGTGATACTTTCAATCCAGAATAAAAACAATTCATTTTGTTCAGGCTCATAATTTTAAAGCAGTACTACTTTGTTTCTAAATTACCCTAATTACAGAACCTACCGAAGGGACTTCAAAGTAATATCTTGATTAGTATAAAACCTTCTCGCCAAGAAGCGCCTGTATTATAACTCTTCACTTCAAGTGGCACTCGCAGGAAATGGAAGGAGATATTTATTAATGAATGTGCAGGATGATTCTAGTGGGAATAACCAAGCGGGCGACAGTAATGGAACCGAGAAAAAATGCTTAGACAAAGTGGGGAACTGTGGACGAAGGTAACGACTCACTAGAGTGTTATAAACCTGAAAATAGATATGGGGGCGTTCGCGTGCCATAACTTGTCGTTCGACTTTCTTTTACCCTTTGGAAAGTATTGTAAGGCGTGTCAGTTTGTATGACAGCAGGTGAAGTTAGCTGACAGGCTTTTAGTTTAGCTATATCCGAGGTTTCTATTGTGTTTTGACAGGCTCTGTGATAGTGGGTATTGAGACGTGGGTGTGATAGGACTTTTTAAAATCCTAATGAATGGTTTACAACCTATTTAGTATCAATAGTAACAAGTAGCATACAATACGACATGATATTATGCGCAACGATAGTATCGGCTGTAAAATGAGATTTCGATTTACTACCTTCTGATGACCGTTAAAATCACGTCAAAGTCCTAAAAATAGACACTAGATAAACCAAAAGTTTAAAACCAAAAAAGGAACGATGTCAAAGAAATATTTCTTTCTTATTTGTAAAAGAGAACTTTCATCAGATATGAATAAGTGGTTTTTGTATTTGTTAAAATAATATTCAAATGTAGAGAAAATACGACTTGGTCATCAACTCGCGGACGCAAAACTCGCGGACGTCCGCGAGTTGGCACCTTTCGATTTTACCTACTTTTTTTGTCGTCAACTCGCGGGTCTATATAAAGTACAGTCAAATAAAAACAGGTTGAAACCAAAGGATAATTTACAATGTACTAGGGCAACATGATCTTATTGGAGATGTATTAATTTTTTAAGGATTTTTTTCGAGTTGATTACTAAGACGAACCAAGCGTTTAGAAGAAAAAAAAAGATTTAAAGCTGCAGTATTTATAACCTTGATGAAAAAAAATGCATGACAAATAAATACATCTCCAATAAGGTTATGTTGCCCTAGTACAATAATACCAGTATCCGTATTATCAACCTTATTACTAAAGTAATATTACACATTATATACCTACATTAAGAAAAAGTATATATTACATATTTAGTTGGCCTTATTTTAATAAGGAATTTGTTGTAACGTTTTTGTAGCTGACTATACATTAATACGTCAGATTTCATGATCGCGCGAGTTGACGACGAAAAAAGTAGGTAAAATCGAAAGGTGCCAACTCGCGGATGTCCGCGAGTTTCGCGTCCGCGAGTTGACGACTAAGTCGAAAATACCTTCTGTCGTCGGAATCTATAATAACGTATTCGTGTATTTACATCAATTTATTATGTATACCCTTAGGGGCACATTATGAAAAAATATCCGTATAGCCTATCCGTTGCTGTTATCAAGACAACAAACCCATAAATTGTATGAAAACACGTATTAAACAAAAGGTATCTCGCCTATATTCCTAAATGTCACGAATATACGAATTGTATTTCGGTATTCAGATAGAATTCCACTGGCATCGCGGCATCGCCCGCAAAACAGGACAGTTTAGACACTGAAACCAATCTTTATTTGACATGCAATCCACGCCGCAGCCTTTATAAATCATATGTATAAAGTTTTCACTTCTAAGAATTTCACCAGTGCAAATCGCAGAGATACATGGAGTGAAATGATATCGCAATCCTCGTATTTATCGGTCTTTTTGCTACAGTTGACTTCATTTTTTTATAACCATAAAGTACATAAGGTTAGCAGTGATTAGCAGGTTATCTTAATTAAGTAAGAGAGATAAATACAATTTTTTATTGTAAGAAATTTCAGCTTCCTGGTAAACATTTTATGCAGAACATTACATATTTTCGCAAAGCTACATTAATCAATACAATTTCTTTTCATGCTTGTTAAAAAACAATATTTGTATGTCACTGCTACTGAAAATAAATAACATCCGGCAAATAAATTTTACAATCGTCGCCTTTTTCAGTCTGTTACGAAAGACATCAACCGAAGCCCTCCTGATGACAGTCTAAGAAAACGTCACTTTTCTTGTGTGTCTACTAGCCCCCACATCAGATATGGGCAGTACATAGCCTAGTATTCAAGATAGAGCCAAAAGTAACCTAACTTACACCATCCTTTTTAATAAACGGTTAAGTATTGAATGAATCGCCTAATATGTATATAAGCTCTTAAACGGTTGACAAAAAAGGAAAAATAAATAAAGCCCTTTTCACGCTGAATCAGTCTTATTTCAATTCCCAGCATAATTGGTGACTTTGCGTATATACACATATGTATATCCGAAGCATTGTCAAAGTCCCAATGCCTTCAAACGGAACTTCGAAACGTGCAAAGGAACGTGACTCAAGGTGATTTCGCGGCCCTGAAATCTAGCAGAATGGCACATTTGAATTCTAATAGGATACGACAAATCTACGCAAAGCCTTGGGAGATGTAGTCTCGCATAAGTAGGTATTCAATGGAGATAAGCAAAATTTCCTGAGTCTAACGAAATGGTATGCATGGAAAGTTTAGGAGCCAATTTTATTTTATACTGCGGTCTTCAATTTCTTAAAACGGGGTATCGTTATCCGCTGGTCAGTAATAAAATTGTATAAATGTAGCGTAAGTCTTGACATCAAGTGGAACGCAGCCCTAAACATCGAACCGCCCACTCGCAAATAGAACATGGGTTCTCGAGGTTTTGCGGACATCTTAATTGGTCTAACTATTTTAGTACCAGATAAAATAGCACTCCTTACATTATTGGTATAGTTTGCGGATTTTTGTTCTAAACCTCCACAGTTTAGTACCTACTAAAATAAAGGTATTATAATGTAATATCACATATTAGAAAGTAATAGAATAGAGAATAGTTAGGTCTAAATTTTGCATAGCTAGTTAATTTTCTTATGTTTATTTCTGCGTCAACAGGCACAAAACTGAACAAAACTTTTAAATTCTAATTTTGAAATTACTGAAACTTTGACTCGATACGATAAAGAAAAAAAAACATTCACATATAATGGCAGTGTCGAAATTATGCCCACCATGCGTTTTAATAGCGACGAAAATCAATCAACAAAGTTAAAAGTAAACGTATATTACTAGTTGTTGTAACTAACAAAGGCTCGTCTCTCATTATCAGGGTCGACTTCTTAACTCCCAAGATAGATTGAAATACTATCACCCCACATAGCTGTTGATCCGTGCCTGCAATACGGCCCGCGCCTATCGGTCTTACTCGGTGGCTGAAGGCGCGGGTCGCACTTCCTTCCCGCTCTATCGCCGAAACTTTAGACGGCGCAAACAACCCGATGGGGTAAATACCGCCACTCGAATGTATAGCCTACTTTGGTTTGGGGTGTGTGATGTTTATAAGGCTCGTGACAACTTGATGGCGAGAGACCGGTTTTCAATTTTAATGTATCAATAGAGGAATCTTCTTCGGAATGAAGTGTAAAAGAAATACAACTTGTTTTGAATCTTTTTTACTTGTATTTTATGTTGGCAGATCGGCACGTAGCCCACCCAGATAATAAGCAGCTACTTACAAATGTGGATATAGATAGTATTTAATTAATTAATCATATTTAAAAGAATGACCCTGTTTTTTGTGCCAGGGGTGTCACATGAAAACCTCCTATCTATGTGCCCGAGAGGCCCATGGACAAAAATATATAAAAATATGGGTGTGACCCTCGTGCTGGGGGAGTTAAAAAAAGAAATAAAAGATGAGATGCAGTTGAACAAAGATGTTTAATTTCTCCCACACACACTGAGGGTAGTACTCTAAAATACAATTAAAAATTCTAGAAAAATCTAGCTCATTCGACAGGGGTCGTAAAAATAGGTTCTAACTTTGGGGTGTTGCAAAGATAATTTGGGGCTAAAAGATAACCACTAATAAGGGAATACCACCATGAATATTATTAATTATGTGTTGTAAAAAAAAAATACTATTGAAATGTTGCACCGACCTGCTACTCCTGGCTATTACCAGATCATTCCTTGTTTATAAATACATAGGTACAGCTTTTCTGGTCCGACGTCTGTCCCACGGACGCCGTCAGAACCGGCCTTACGCAATTAAATATTTTGAATATAATAAATAATATTGTGAATAAAATGAATCCCACCGCTGAAAAGAAACAATTCCAGGGTTAGCGGCGGAAACAAAACCAGGAGAATACGTGGACACCATGAAACATGTAAAGGAAGGGGTCTTACCAGCTTAGTCCCGGGATTCCATTCGGAACTCCTCGCGACGAAGATATGCGGCTTCCCGCCACCCAAGAAATACCATCACGGCAACCTGAAAGATGTCGGTTCATAAGAGGAACGCCATTTCAACCAAACAGAAATCGCCGAATTAATAAAATCCTTCGAACCACTTACCAGGAGTATGTGGACAATCACAAAACCACTGGATCTGCCATTTAGGCAAGCAAATATAAAGATTTAATTTCCGAGCCTCTCCGCTCCGGCAAATTCGAAAAAATGAATGTCACGGCTCAGTGCAGTGTGACTAACCTCAAAATCCGACAGTTACCAACGGGTCCGAATTCTCCCAAACAAAACGTTTACTAAATATAAAAATCAATTTAGAAACTAAAAGAACAACTTTACTTTTGAAGAATATTGACTTCTAAAACATTTAAAAATATAATGATACTAATAAACCTGTGAAAAATATAAATATGAATTTTATTCGACTCTCAACCATGCGTCACATACTCAGCAAATTGTACACTAACAACAAACTTGTTATTGCACTTGCCACACTGAACATGAGATTTGCCTTTTTGATCGAACGGGCGCTGCTGATTGGTTGAATTGCCAATATTGCCATACATGGAAAAAAATATGAATAGGAGAATTTGTACAACGTTACAATACCTCCCCTCCTGAAAAAAAGATCGCTGCCCTCAGCGTCTTACTAAGAAATGAAAACCGTAAGTAAAAAACAAAACAAATTTGAACAACTGCTAAAGTAAAACTGAAATCATGTAAAACTAAATCTACCAAACATCACCAAAACTGTCACAAAACAACACAAAACCGCACATTCACAAAACTGGACAACACCAAAACGAATGCACAAACAGAAAAAAAATGATATATGGACCGTACTTGAACGCAACTCTTGTAGAGGTGACGTTCTAAAACAATTCCATTGAATAAAAATACTCAATACTGAGAAAAATATTAAAATGCAAGACTATGCATACAAAGATGACAGCAAACGTCAATCTCTAAAAAAAAATCAAAATCCCAGGTCATCTGTACCTTGGAATAATTAAATCTCCACAAGATTTGGAGGAAAAATAAAATAAACAAAACTGACTCACCGCAATCCTATGAGCAGATAGCATAAGGCAAAACATCATTTGAACCTCGACGAGGAATATAAAAACATGTCTAACAAAAGATCCAAAATTGCATCAATACCAAGCACGTATCGTAACTAAGTATGATTGCACAAAAAAAAACTAAGCTAGGCCAAACCTATGCAAATGGCATAAAAAAAATGGTTTGGGGCTCGTTAAAAAAACGTTTGTCCTCTTTTGAGAAACAAACAAAAAGGATCTAGACAATAATAAAAAAATAGTTAAATCTTCACAAGTTTTGGAGGAATAATAAAAACTGACTTATAGCAAACCTATGAGCAATTGAGCATAAGGCCAATATTAATTCGTGCCTTGACGAGGAAGAGAAAAAAAATGTGTCTTACAAAAGATCCAAAATTGCATCAATACCGCTCGTATCTTCGCTAAGTATGATAGCATAAAAAAAAACAAAGCTAGGCCAAACCTATGCAAAATGGCATAAAAAATGGTTTGGGGCTCGTTCAAAAAACGTTTGTCCTCCTTTGAGAAACAAACAAAAAGGATCAAGACAACAATAAAAAACCGGAACAGTCGACCATCTAGCTTGCAAGCGATTCCCTAACTCTGTCATACTTCACGCATTCATACTGCTAAACCTTACATACCTCACCATCCGAACTTATAGTGATACAGTAAAAATAGCCTGTATGCACCCTTTCACTCATACTGGTTCGTGTGCCGAATATATATCAGATTCGATACACTACCGGGGAAGATAGTATATTTTACGCTTTTAAGTCCTTTATATGCCACGACCCTATCGACTGACCGTCAGAAACTCTCTCCAGGTCATAAACTAATGGTGATAAAACCTTTTTGACCCTACACTTTTCAAATTTAGGTGCCAATTTTGCCATTCTAAATTTATCCGCATCACTATGCATGAAGGTTTTCTTCCATACAATATCCCCTTCTGAAAATTTAGCCTGCCTCCTTCTTAAATTATAATGGGTCGAGTTGACTGCATGAGCCTTTAACAAATTCTCCCTTACCTTGTCAAAAATGGATTTCAGTGTACCCAGTTCACCTGCGTACTCATCCCTCGGTATGCCTGCTTCATATTCTTTATCAGTGTCCTTATAAAAGGTTCCACTGATAACAGGCTCCCTTGCGTGAACTAGGAAGAAAGGTGAAAATCCAGTTGACTCGTTAATGGCACTATTGATTGCTAACTGAATTTTTGGCAAATGCTCGTCCCAAGTACGATGGTTATCCTTAACGTAGGAAGCGACAGCTGTCATGATGGTCTTGTTGTATCGTTCAACCAAATTGACTTGAGGCGTGTAACGAGGTGTATAATGCAACTTCGGAACTTTATAGCGTTCAAGCAGTTGGCGGAATTCAGATCCTGTAAATTGCACTCCGTTATCTGCAATTACAGTTTCCGGTACCCCATGTGCTAAAATTACTCGTTGTTCAAAATTTTTGACAACCTCGGCAGAAGTAGCACGTCTCATTGGAAACAACAAGCAATACTTTGAAAAGCAACACGCAACTACAAGAAGATAAACAAAACCAGACCGCGACTTTGGCATTGGACCAACTATGTCTATCGACACCACCTGGAATGGTCTGTGACATACCTTCGGTTGACCCATTAGACCCGGAGTTGCCTTTTGCGACGGTTTGTACGCAGCACAAGTGTCACAGCGTCTAATAAAGTCAACAACGTCCTTATGCATCCCTGGCCAGTAATATCGCAGACAAAGCCGTCTATGGGTTTTAAAAACCCCTAAATGGGCCGCGGTAGGCTCGCAGTGATTTTCACGCATAATAGCCTCCTTCTGATCGTTACGAATTACCTGCTTCCAATCAAATTCACGCAATAAATTGTATTTACTCTTCGAAAAACGGTACAAAATGCCATCCTTGACACTAAAATTGGGAAAATTTAATGGATGCGTTTTACAACCGTGAAAAACCCTGTCGTACCAATCGTCCTTCACCGAGTTGATGACGTTCACTGAGTCTGGGCTCATGAGTCTGGATAAAGCGTCGGGTACCACATTATCGGTGCCTTTCCTGTGCTCAATTTCGAAATTAAATTGAGACAGTCGACAAAACCAACGTGCTAATCTACCAGACGGGTTCTCCAACTTAGTGAACCACTTAAGAGACGAGTGATCCGTGACAACCTTAAATGGGCGTGATCCTAAATAGGGCTCGAACTTCTCCACAGCAAACAAAACAGCCAAAGCTTCCCGTTCAGTAGCGCTATAATTTCTTTCTGCTTTATTCAAAGAGCGACTAACGAAAGCAATTGGGTGATCATGTCCGTCAACCTCCTGTGATAACATGCCTCCTAATCCATAAGATGAAGCGTCACAGTGAACAGTAAATGGTTTTTCAAAATTTGGTACCGCTAAGACTGGTGCTGATACCAAAGCGTTTTTTAACGTATTAAAAGACGATTCTGCGTCTTCCGACCAAGAGAAAGGTGGTGCTTTCTTACCCGTAGTAGTTAATCTGTTCAAGGGGGCTGCTATTGTGGAAAAAATTCGAATAAAACGCCTATACCACGAGCAGGTTCCTAAGAACATTTTAACTTCGCGAGCTGATTTCGGCGTAGGGAAGTTTAAAATTGCCGAAACCTTCTCTGGGTCAGTTCGCAAACCAAATTCGTCAACCACATAACCCAAATATTTGATCGAGCTTCTGAAAAATTTTGATTTAGAAAAATTTATTGTTAATTTAGCCATTCTTAATTTTTCCAAGACTCGTTTTAATAACACTAAATGAGTCTGGTAATCAGAAGATGAAATAATTATGTCATCTATGTAAGTATAAACTAAACCATTCTCAATATCGCTACAAAACCCGTGACCAAACAAGCTATCCATCAGTCTCTGTTGCCTGGCCGGTGCACCACAAAGTCCAAATGGCATCACCTTAAATTTAAACGTTCCTCGGCCAGGAACAGTAAAACTGGTCTTATCTTGGGACTCTGTTTCGAGGGGCACTTGCCAAAAACTAGAACTTAGGTCAATGGAGGACAAATACCTAGCCTCCTTCAAACTGTCAAGTATCTGTGGCATGTATGGAATAGCATATGCATCACCCTTTGTGACTGCGTTTAGTTTCCTACAGTCCAGACAGAATCTCCAGTCACCGTTCGCCTTTTTGACCAGTAAAACGGGATTATTCCACGGACTCGCACTTGGAGTTACTACGTCAAGTTCTAACATCTTATCTAACTCATCATATAAGGCTTTTTTCTTCTCGGGTGACAGGGGATACTGTGAAATCCTAATAGGTGACGCATCTCCCGTATTGATGACGTGCTCGGCCAAAGAAGTTCTCCCCAAACCTATTTTTTCTGAAGAAATATTCTCAAAATCATTGACCATAGCATCTGCCAATTCTTTTTGACTGATGGTCAAATTGTTGTAACACTGGATACTATTTACTTGGTCCAAGTGTACAGAACTACAATTTTTAAAAAATGTTTTGGGAGACTTCCTATAATCAATTTGATCAAAAATATCCTGGGCTAAATTAAACGTTTTCCAAAAATCGCAACCTAGTATCACATCTGTGACTATACTAGGTATCACAAAAAATTTTATAATACGGCACTCATTACCGAAAGTTACTGGCACAAAAATAAATCCTATCGATTCCAACCGAACGCCGTTAGCAACACTACAAGATTTATCAAAACATTCCTGAAGCTCAAAACCAAATTTAATGAATTGTTTATGTGCGTTGTTCCCTAAAATAGAGATACAAGCGCCTGAATCTAATAAACCAATAATTTCAAAATCGTTTACGTTAAATTTTAAATAAGGTCTAACATCATTTTCACTAGGTGCGAAGAGAACCGAAGCAATACTACCCAATGATTCAAGTTTATGTTTGATAGTATTATTTAAAACCCTTCGGTTCTCGCTAACTAGTTTTTTGAACTAGACGCGGACCTATTTTTATTACAATTCGGACATGATCTAAAAACAACACCAGGTTTCTCACATTTAAAACACTTAACGTCTTGTGGTGTCCCCCTACAAAATCTAAAATTGTGGTTACCCTTGCCACATTTATAACAAGTGGGTTTAATATCATGGCCCACTGGCCTGCCGTTTGTTTGCTGAGGAGGAGCTCTCCTAAAATTGCTACTATCCTGAGTCTGCCTTGACACCAAATTAATCTGTTTGTTAACCTTCCCCTTGTAACAAAATTCCGATGTAAGATTGCTAGTTTTCACCGGTTCTACAAAAATCTCGGAACGCTGACGCGCGGCTTCTAATTTACGGCATTTGGCTTTTAAATCTGAAATCGAAGTGATATCGACTAGCGCCAATTGCTGCGTAAAATAAGGTCTAATATTGTGTAAGAGGATTTCTAATTGTTTATCCTCCGGTAAAGGCGATTTGAGTCTGCTAAACAAACAAGACATTACAGAAAAATATATGTGGGTAGGTTCATCTACGCCCTGTGTACGTGAGCGGATTTCGCCTAACAACCTGTAATCGTAATCAACCGGGTCAAATTCCTCTAACAACAAATCCTTAAGCTGGGGCCAAGACGATACCTGATTCCTAATACCTCGATACCATAACAACCCTTGATCAGAGAAAAGCAAGGCCGCGGAATTGAATAACTTCTCGCTTGACGTACCATGAGATAATCTAAGTTCTTCTACTCTCTCCAAAAACGAACGAGGATCTGACGTACCATTAAAGCGGATATTCCATTTCATAACTCCTTTGTCGCCTGAACATTCTA
Organism: Mecyna flavalis; assembly: GCA_949319885.1. Taxonomy (NCBI): domain Eukaryota; kingdom Metazoa; phylum Arthropoda; class Insecta; order Lepidoptera; family Crambidae; genus Mecyna; species Mecyna flavalis. Next base: position 8,619,266 of record OX439427.1, on the reverse strand, counting down.
CTAATGATTCGGTCTTGGACTCGACCTTCGACTTAGTGTCCCCCTCGTCAGGCTTTACTGTAGTACTATAGTAACCCTCTATTGTTGTAAGCAAGGTTTCAATGGTATTCGAGAGATCCATTTTCTGTACCAAGGTGGCTGGATCGTCTGAAATAATACGTTGCAGCCTATGAAATAAGTGACGTACTAATGCGCGACACCTACTTAAATAATAAGTACTGAGTGACTTCTCATACTTAAGTAAGTTTGTCTTTAAATCTTTAACCTTGTCAATAATGATTTTTATTTCTGAATTATTCTCGAATTCCGTTTCAATAATTGCTTCAGAAGGGCACTCCAGTAACAATTGCTTAAGTTGTTTCCTTAAAGCAGGTACAGTAGCAGATGGTGTCTCTGATCTAATTGTTACTTCATAAGTTAATTCGTCTTTGATCAAACAATGAACTATAATTTCTCTGTCCATGGTTATGTAATATAACTTTACTTAAGAAAATTAATAAGTTACTTGGTGGTATTTACTTTAAAAATAAAAAAATATAATTATTGTTATCAAAGGTAGGTAGCTATGTAAAAAAACTATTATCAAGACAAACCCCAATTACAAAATGTGCACACTGTGTGCCTTATTAAATGGTAATTATACAGAATACCAAAACTATTTGGCAAAAATTGCAACAATTATAACTTACTATGTAAATATTAAATTACAATACTTTCACACAAGGTAAACAAGGTTACAACAATATTATAGTGGGAAAACACAAAATATAATATTTTCTTACTAAAGAAAAATGAAACAACAACACTTATGTTTTCTATTTCTTATTGACAACACACAAAAAAGAACGTTGTAGGAAGGTCCTCTTATACAACTAAACAAAACAAAATCAATAAACTAACAAAATCTTAAAAATATTTAAGTATTTGGTTAATAAAAATGTATTAAAGTTTCACAATGAAGGAAAATATTTAAAAAAATTATCAAATTCTTTACCTTTACTGTATAAATTATTAAAAAAATAGTAAGGTACTGTAAATGAATTTGACAACTAACCTTAAAAAATAACAATTGAGTTTTGATTTCTCAATGAATGCAAAAAATATTTCCCGACCAAAAAAATAATTTTCCAAACCCTCAAATGAAGAAAATGTTTAGAAAACAATATAAAAATAAAATCTAACTATTATATAGTTACAAAAATAACATGTGAAACTCAAAATATACTAAGAAGAACTTCCCACACGGTAACAAAAAAATAAATTCAATAATGTTAAGTCGGTGGTACCCCAAGATTACACACAAAAAAATTCTTTTACATGAAACATAAAACATAAAACAAAAAACACACAATTCCTCTCCTTCTCTCTCCCTCTACTTCCTATGCCTTCTGTAAATTCTAGCCAAACCAAACAATGCCAACAGCCAGGACAGATGTTACACTCACAATATTCCCTGCGGTCCGGGCGAAAAGGAATAGAGAGGAATGTTGTAACATAAAATATAAAGAAAACCTTGTGCAACACACCAAAATCTATTAATAAAATTAAAAGTTGGGCGCCATTTTGTCACATGAAAACCTCCTATCTATGTGCCCGAGAGGCCCATGGACAAAAATATATAAAAATATGGGTGTGACCCTCGTGCTGGGGGAGTTAAAAAAAGAAATAAAAGATGAGATGCAGTTGAACAAAGATGTTTAATTTCTCCCACACACACTGAGGGTAGTACTCTAAAATACAATTAAAAATTCTAGAAAAATCTAGCTCATTCGACAGGGGTCGTAAAAATAGGTTCTAACTTTGGGGTGTTGCAAAGATAATTTGGGGCTAAAAGATAACCACTAATAAGGGAATACCACCATGAATATTATTAATTATGTGTTGTAAAAAAAAAATACTATTGAAATGTTGCACCGACCTGCTACTCCTGGCTATTACCAGATCATTCCTTGTTTATAAATACATAGGTACAGCTTTTCTGGTCCGACGTCTGTCCCACGGACGCCGTCAGAACCGGCCTTACGCAATTAAATATTTTGAATATAATAAATAATATTGTGAATAAAATGAATCCCACCGCTGAAAAGAAACAATTCCAGGGTTAGCGGCGGAAACAAAACCAGGAGAATACGTGGACACCATGAAACATGTAAAGGAAGGGGTCTTACCAGCTTAGTCCCGGGATTCCATTCGGAACTCCTCGCGACGAAGATATGCGGCTTCCCGCCACCCAAGAAATACCATCACGGCAACCTGAAAGATGTCGGTTCATAAGAGGAACGCCATTTCAACCAAACAGAAATCGCCGAATTAATAAAATCCTTCGAACCACTTACCAGGAGTATGTGGACAATCACAAAACCACTGGATCTGCCATTTAGGCAAGCAAATATAAAGATTTAATTTCCGAGCCTCTCCGCTCCGGCAAATTCGAAAAAATGAATGTCACGGCTCAGTGCAGTGTGACTAACCTCAAAATCCGACAGTTACCAACGGGTCCGAATTCTCCCAAACAAAACGTTTACTAAATATAAAAATCAATTTAGAAACTAAAAGAACAACTTTACTTTTGAAGAATATTGACTTCTAAAACATTTAAAAATATAATGATACTAATAAACCTGTGAAAAATATAAATATGAATTTTATTCGACTCTCAACCATGCGTCACATACTCAGCAAATTGTACACTAACAACAAACTTGTTATTGCACTTGCCACACTGAACATGAGATTTGCCTTTTTGATCGAACGGGCGCTGCTGATTGGTTGAATTGCCAATATTGCCATACATGGAAAAAAATATGAATAGGAGAATTTGTACAACGTTACAGGGGTCATGCATGAGCTCAAGTGCTCAAACTATTTAGATCAATGTATGTGATATTGTCCAATATTTTTTATTGTTCATCTTTGCATAAAAGAGTGCGCAAGCTCTTTCAATCCCGTCACTTACAGAACACAAAGCCAGTAAATATTCAAAACAAAGAAACAAACCACATAATTTTATCACTTCACAGAAGTAATAAATAACCACGACTCCGCTCCCAAAGTTTTTTACCCCAGCCCTGAAGACAAGCATACACAATTTGAATAAAACACACAAATTGACCAGAAACCGGCATATTCTAAACAAACTTGATGTCGAGCTAACTTCAGAATCAGCCGAGTTGACACGCTCTGACACCTACGACCGCAATATTTTGGGAGGTGAAGGTACTTTGTTATTTGAATAATACAAATCAGCTATGTTTCTGTGATTATGTTAAATCTCATTTTGTCTTTATAATTTAATGTCAGGTTACAGAATCTGTCTTCTGGGTCTTATTTAAGGGTGGAAACAAGACGCAAGACCAATAGTTTTATGTAGTAATCATGGAGATATGGCCAACTTTCAGAATCCAGACTATACCTATAAAAAGAAAACCTATAATTTAATATTTTCTTACCATCGTCAATTAATCATAGAATCATTTACAATTTGTACCTAAGAAGTTTAATTCAACTCGGTAATAAACAATCAATTAACATACGCACAGTCGCACACCGTGTTTTACCAAAAACCTATTGTAACTACAAACTTTAAAAAAAATCCCAATACTTTTTTCCGATATACGATAAAAATAACCGGACTTAATTTGTTAACATACACGGTGAATAATTAAACTGAAATTTTGTTTCACCTTTGAACCTGTAATGGCGTCCAATAACGAAGGCAGGAAAGCAATAACGACCGATTTGTGTATTCATGAATCAGAGTTGGGCCAACTGTCGTGACAGTTGCCGCGAATGGTGATTTTCTCTTTAATCAATCCACTTTAATCTTATTACATTTTTTCTTTCTAACATGATAATTTATCAGACCAAATTCTTGGTAATAAGAATCTAAGAGTACGTAAAATACGATATTACTTAGCACATTTACCCAAAAGCAACCTCTGTTGCCAAAACCAACTGGGAGGCATCATCATCATCACCACTTATAATCAGTCAAATTCGTAAACACGTTTTTTTGGTAACTTTATTTTTATTAAAGTAAATTAGCGCGCGGCCCACCTCCGCAAGCGGCCACTACGGTATATTTCATGAAGAGACAACCCCTAAAAATGTGCCTTTGATATTGATAGCTAAGAAATTGCAATGTTAGCAATTTACCTATTGTTCCGAAATCTGTCGATTTCAATAAAGAAATACAGTCAACATCTCTGTTACAAAAAATACTGGCTCATAAATGCCTTTCACGTGACACAATTTAATAACCATCACTTCAATACATTTAGTGCCACCTGTCAAATCCCTTTTAAAGATTACGTTAATCCGCACTTAAATAGATAACTTCCAATTTTCCCCATTGCGAGCCGTGCTCGGACCACTAGATAATCCTTTTTGTTCCATTAGTAGCCGTCTATGACACCCACGAGAAGTGCAGCGTGATGCAATTTCGCTCTGTCGGTGCCATGCCACGTCGAGTCTCATCTGGGCTAGCCTAGCTGACTAAATGTTTTTAGCTATCGTAAACTGACCTTTTCGTATTAAGGCCCAGTTTCATCATCGCTAAAAGATGAGTGCCGGGTAGTTTAATTTAATAATTTATCATTAATGCTTATCTTTGTTTTTTATTTTTTTGACAGATAAATTATCACGAACATTTCTGTCAGAGTCAATACTTGCCGTAAGAGTACTAATTACCAAAGATAGCGGAAGCGGCTCTTCTGTATCTTCTCAAGGAGATTGAAAATTCAATAAGTATCTAGATTATAACTAAACATTAAAAGAACAATGTGCGCTTGTCATCTCAATTGGCAAACATTTGAGAAATAGCCGCAGATCTGTCCGGGGCAGGTCACTTAAGCCTTAATTCGGTAGATAAGAATAGGTAGTGTATACACTCGTGCCCTGCTGGCATCACGCTAGAAGTACGTCAAACCAAGTTCGGCAGGTTATCAACGTCCGTTTGACCTTAATACGGGGCTCGGGAATCTTTTCTCTTCCGCAATAAAACTTTATTACTACCTATAAAATTGCCCACTAAAGAGATCACTTCATATAAAAATAATCGACACGAGATAGGTGTTTGGCAGCGCGGGGAGTCTTTTAAAAAAACACAATACAAGTGTTCACCGTGCGGTGGTTTATTTAGAACTGACAAATGGTACATGCGATGCTTACAAGCTACGTCTTATCTTAATTACTCTAAGGTATCTTATAGCTAACTAGTCTAAGGGCTGAGCCTACGTAACTCCTCCATCCCCAGAGGGCTGCGTACGGTCGGGGTCGGTTCAGGCCGGGATGGCTCTGAGGGTGAAGCCCGATGAGAGACCGGCGGTGCCGACGTCGACTGGCTGCGCTGCACGACTGCTAGCTCGATGTCCTCTGTCGCGTCGTGACGTTGTTGTTTGGTACACTTGCACCGAATAAGGCCCTTCTTGTATGTGTAGAGGGCTATTCCCGCACCGAGTGCGATAAACACGACGACCGATGTCCAGCTTGGCTTTGTGGAGATCCCGTAGTCGTCGCTGATGACTTGTGGTATGTTATGCAGCTGTGTCGCAATAACTTGGAGTCTATCCAGCTTTAGGTGTTCCAGGTGGACATTCTTAACAGTTATGTTGCTGTTAGGTAACTGGATGCGTGGTAACGGAATGGTTTCCTTCAGTGTTATTTTTCTGTGGTGTGATCGCAGGATAATTCCGTTGATATCTAGTGTACAGGCGTCGGTTGTGGTCAGCAGGTATGCGCCTTGTATCCGTTGGTACCTCTCGTGGTTGCCGCATCTTATCTTAAGTATTTCTGAAGTCCTGATGAGTACCAACCAGGTGTTCTCGTGGACTCGCTGTATTTTGATTGAAGGCATCACAACCTCGGCGTGTTGACAATTGGTCGGCGTAAGGTGGCGGATGATCTTGGTGATGCACTCTTCACTGCTGCTGAGTTTTTCCAGGTGGAGGTGCTGGCAGATGCTGAGGTCATCGGTGATGTGGTGACATGGCTCGTGGAGGTAAGTGTATTCACTTGTACCCAATATAAGGAAAGGAGCCTTCGGGATACGGATTAGGTTTTTATTATTTGGGATAGAGTAAAGGTGTAACAACTCATAGTTATTAGGACTTACTAACGGGATTTCTAATATAAAATTAATAGAATTTGTGGTACTATACGCTTTTACCGTAATTACATCTTCCAAATAATGGATGTTTTCCCGTTTTGCCGGCAAAGGCAACCTATTATTAGCCTCTATGCTTATTAATTCAGTTAGCAAATACAAAGGATCGATGATGCTGGGATTTAGTTTACCCATTGACGCAAAAATTATGGCTGTCTCTAAGAAACTAGTCTTATCATATATTTGTTGTAAACTATTTTCTATTTGAATATGTATTTGCAACATATCTATACGTGAGGATAATAATGTTAAGTTCCTATTTATATTATTTATATTTGCTGCTAACACAACTAAATTATCTTGCAGCTTATTTAAATTTTCATTATATTGATCCATATACTGTGTAACTAACCCTATCATATTTTTCTGACTATACTCTAATCCATATGAATTTTTCTTTAATTTTTCTATTTCCCTTTCGAACCTCTCTGCATCTTCCTGATCTAAGTTACCGCTAATTGCCTTAACTATTGATCCTAGTCCATTAATTAAACCTCTTTTCTGTCTTCGTAATGACTTTGGTAATATATAAAAGAATTTACTTTCTATTGTCTCTATTAAATATTTAATCTGTTCCCTATGAACATATCTTTCCCCGTAAGTAGTTTGTGAGTTTTCCACTGAGGATACTTTCGAGTAAAGTATAACTATATCGCTAAAAATCTTATATAAGTATGTCGTGTTGTAAACACAAACTAAACTAAACGTATCAATAACATGCACTACCTTACTATCTCTTATAACTAACAACCCATCCTCGTTATTAACAGGCTGTATTACAGGTTCGTCGGCTGCGCGGGCGCTTCCGGCGGCGGCGAGCCAGGCGACTCTGGAACGGTCACAGATGGTCTTTTTAATAATTTCGTGTGGACTCTAATTGATTTTGCATTAACATGCTTTCCTACTATTTCCACGATATTATTCGGATGAATTTTAATAATGGTATAAGGTCCTAAGTAACGCGGTTCCGTCTTTTTGCTACGCGCGGTTTTAGCAACTTGTTTATAGACCTTATCGCCAATTTTAAAAGGAATAACTTCAGTATTTTTGTTTGCCTTTAATATAGATTTTTCTTTATCGATAGCTAATCTGAGGGCTACCAATTTTTGCGCTGATTCCATTTGCAACTTATGTTTTTGTACGTAGTCTTGATAATATTCTGTAGTATAGAATAGTTCTAATGGGTTTCTACTACTCGTGTGCCCATATAATAATTCGAACGGTGTAAAGCCTGTAGCTGAATGTATTGAGTTATTATAAGCTATGATTGCGTTTCGCATTAAAATGTTAATATGGCTTTTATCGTTAAGTTTTTGTAAACGTATTAATTCACCTAGGGTTGAATGGAATCTTTCGATAGGCGAGTTAGAGTTTGGATTATACGGAGTTGTGAAGTGAATGTTTATCTTGTGCATACTACAAATCTCCTTGATTATTTCATTATCAAATTTATGATCGGAATCGGTTGTTAATTTATTTGGTACACCGATTACGGAAAATATCTGAATTAAAGCTTCGGCTACGTGGATACTAGTTGATGCCTGCAAGGGCATTGCTTGAGCAAATTTTGTAAAGTTATCAATTATTGTTAAGAAATAAGCTCCATCTGTGTTATATAAATCCATGAACATGTGTTCCATGGGTTTTTCTGGTGTTTCCGTTAAAACTAATGGAGGTTTTAGCGGATTGCGATCATATTTGGTTTTCTTGCATATATCGCATTCATTGATGTATTTTTGTATTGTAATTAGCATATTCGACCAGTGGTAATTTTTCTTCAGTTTTTTAAATGTCTCTTGTATACCCCGATGTAATGTTTTTCCTTCGTGATATTTCTGTATCAAACGGTTTTGATCGTTCGTATCGGTTATCAGTGTTAATCTGCTATTACATTTAAATAACTTTGGTCCGCGATTATCAAATATGGTGTCTAAGACTTGGCAAAATAATGGAAACAATTCATCGTTGTAAAAATAGCAAAAGAACTTACGATCCGCGATTGTATGTTCTCTCAGGAATTTGATAATTTCTTCTTGTGTATTATTTACTGGGATAAAAACGTGTTTTATGACAAAATTTTTCTTCGATTTATCTTCTACTCTATATTCTGTACCGGGAGAGCTTCTAATATGAAATTGTTTTAGCTGCTTGTCGATCGCGTCGGGACATAGAGGTATCCTTTCAGTTAAGTCTGTTGCTACGATGGGTGCTACGGCGTCGCGTGCTACGAGAGCTGAAACGTCCTGTGCTACGTCACTGCTACGACCAGGCTGCTCCGGTGGCGTAATTGGTAAATCTAATAACGTGCGGATATCTACGCTGCTGATGTCAACGTCGTTACTATTTTCCTGCGTATGTGAATTACCTACAATCGGTATATTTGAGAGTGAATCTATTTCCTCTATTAATTGTTGTTCCGAAGATGGACCGGGTTGATCGGTTACATCATATGCATTTAATTTAACGCGAGATAATGCGTCTGCGTTTGTGTTATATTTTCCTTTTTTGTATACAATTTGATAATCATATTCTTCTAACCTTAAGCGCCATCTTGTAAGCTTAGAGTTAGGGTCTTTTAAGGACATTAACCATGTTAACGGTTTGTGGTCTGTATATATGGTAAACTTTCTGCCGTATAGATAAGGTCGAAAGTATTTGATTGCCCATATTATGGCCAAAAGTTCTTTTTCGATTGTCGAATACCTACTTTCTGTATCTGATAACGTTCGTGATGCATAAGCGATTGGTTTATCAGAGTCTACCGTGCCCTGCGAAAGTACTGCGCCTATGGCTACGTCAGATGCGTCTGTGGTTAATATGAATGATTTATTGAAATCAGGATATTGCAACACTGGTGCGTTACATAGTATTTCTTTTGATGTATTAAATGCTTCTATAAATTCCGGCGTATGAATTACTTTTACCTTTTTCTTTAAACACTTTGTAAGTGGTTTAGTAATTTTAGCGAAATCTGGGATAAATTTTCTGTAATATCCTACTAATCCCAGAAAAGATTTTATTTCTGTTTGTGTGGATGGAATAGGGTAATTTTGTATTGCCTGAATTTTGTCTTGATTGGGTTTAAGACCCTCCGGTGTTAACGTATGGCCTAAATAAGTGACTTCCTTCTTGAGAAATTCAGACTTATCTAACTGAACCTTAAAGTTGTGTTCTCTGAGTCTATCGAAAACCTTTTTTAATTTAATCATGTGTTCTTGTAATGAGACACTATAAATCAGAATGTCATCTAAGTACACCAGACAAGTGTCCTGCAGTAGATCCCTAAGTATATTGATCATGAGTCGTTGGAATGTGCTCGGAGCATTCTTAAGACCAAATGGCATTCGTAAAAACTCATAATGGCGGTCTGTTGTGAAAGCCGTTTTTTCGATATCTTCTTCGCTCATTTCGACCTGATGGTAACCAGATGCTAAATCGATAGTCGAGAAGTACTGCGCTCTACCTAGCTTATCTAGTATGTCGCTGATGTTTGGAATTGGGAATTTGTCATCAATAGTTCGATCGTTCAACTTTCTGAAGTCTACAACCAATCTCCACTTGACTCTTCCTGATGCATCAGCCTTTTTAGGTACGATGTGCACTGGGCTGGACCAAGGAGAAATACTTTCCCTAACTATACCTTTTTTTAATAAATCATCTACCTGTCTTTGAATTTCCTGTGATTGACATGGTGGCTTTCTATAATTTTTAGTATAAATAGGCGTTTCATCGGTGAGCCTAAGCTTATGTTTCACTGAATGAGTGAAAGTTAAAGGTAAGTTCTCGGAATAAAATATGTCTCTATATTGATAACAAATCTTTTGAATTTCGCGTTTTTCCTCTGAATTTAAATGATCAGTGCGGATTCTATTTAAATTACTGCATAATTCTTTATCAATTTCTCGGACTTGAATGTTATTTACGCACGCGTTTTGTATTAAATTGCGCTTTATTATAATATTCTCTACGTATAAAGGTATAACCGTAGAATCTGTATAAAGTTTAAGCTGTTTAAAGTCTATTCGCGCTTGTAATTTCTTTAATAAGTCACTGCCTATTAATCCTCTGTACTTAGGATCAAACTCGAATACGAGGAACTTATGAACCATACCATTGTTATCCAACGCGGGCGATAACGGTAAATGCGCTACGTGTTCGTGAGACGACTTCCCGTGCGCTGTTCGCACGCTAAACGGTTCCCGTGAAATGAAATCGTGATAACGCTCGTCATTTAAGATGTCCGGCGATATAAAGGATCGGGTAGCTCCGGTATCAATTAAGAAGTTACCACCTAAACTGTTTAACCGAATATATGGCAGTTTATCCACTATATATTCATATTCTCTAATATTATTTATTAAGTGACTGGATCGTTTTCGGGATCCTCGTGAAAATTTTGAGATTCAGATTCAATTAATTGATCATTTTCGGGCGAATAAATCTCATACTCGTCCTCGGTTTCATTCCCTTGAATATTATAAATTTTATTAGTCGGTTTCCCTACATGCTGTTGTCTATTATAATTGTTAGATGAATTTGAAACAGGCACTGTTTCAGTTTTCACGTGTGGCTGGAAACTATTTGTTGGGCGTTGATTCTGGAACGGCCGCGTATTCGTAAATGGTCTAGGAGAGTTTGATTTAATGACTGGTGGTATGGAAACAGATTTCTGTTCCACCCTTTTTAATCTTAATTCCTCCTGCCTAGCTAGTGATATCGCCGTTTCCAATGTTTGTGGGCTACTTAACCGCACCCCCAACCCGACATGATAATCTAGGTTGTCTATATAGGTATCTATCGCGACAGTTTGATAATACCTACTATCTTTTTTGTTTGTGGACCCTACTCCGCATATTGCATCAAGTAAGTCCCTTACCTTTTTCCCAAACTGTTCACAGTTTTCGTATTTATTTTTGCTACATCTAAGCATTTCCTGGAGTAACTGCACCTCACTGCGCTGCTCTCCGAATCTATTAATTAATGCTAGTCTAATTGAAGCCCAATTATCTATATCAACTTCCAAGGAGATGGCTTCGAGAGCCTTCCCTATAATTTTATTTCGGATTAAACAAATCACAACAGGATCATCGTCCTTAATATTTTGCGATTTTAAAATTGACTCTACACTACGTAGGTAGAAATTTAATGATTTGCTATTACCATCATAAATTGGTAATATTTTATCAATTAAGTCGTAGTTCATACTACGGCTATGTGAAGATGCTACGTTAGCGAGATTTATTAATGGATTATCTTCCGGCATTGTAAACGAGAAAATTCACTACGATTACAAGAAGGTCCGATTAATAGTAATTAACGCCCGATGCGTATAGTACCAACACCCTATGTACTTACCTTGAATTTGAAGGATAATTACAGGATTTGGCTGATGATGGAAATCCGGGAAAGGTATGGTTTTCGGAAATTAACGAAAATTTATATTACCTAACCAGGACAGGATCAGACGGGATACTGAGTACAAAAGTGAAACTCACCCCCAATAGAGCCACATCTGATGAGTTGAGTTCTAACCGCTCTGCACGATGTCTCTTGACTCCGCTGCCAACTCGAGGTTTTTTCCGGATCCAGGAAACGGCTGGTGCCTTGTTGATCTCGTTGATAGCGTTGATGCGCGCGAGACTCAACCCCGGATCCTACCGACTGCGCCAGATAGGTGTTTGGCAGCGCGGGGAGTCTTTTAAAAAAACACAATACAAGTGTTCACCGTGCGGTGGTTTATTTAGAACTGACAAATGGTACATGCGATGCTTACAAGCTACGTCTTATCTTAATTACTCTAAGGTATCTTATAGCTAACTAGTCTAAGGGCTGAGCCTACGTAACTCACGCGAATGGGCCGGAGATATGACTTGCGCTTGCAGATTTTCTTATGTCGCCCACATTCCGCGCAATAAAATGCGGATATAAAGATGACAGTTTTTTTTTCAATCCCTAGAGTCTCCTTCGTAACGTTATGCTCACCTGGATTGTTGTTATCCATTTCTGGCACCCGTTTTATGAGCAGATTGCGCGGTTATTGCAGAATACTTCCGTAGTTACCTACATTGAAATACTGTTCGTCTTTATATGTTTGCCTATTTACATTGTAAGTTATGAATCATTATTATTACAATGTTTTTCATCAGGAAACTTGTGTAATCTGCAGATGGTTTTATTTTTCTCTTCAAAGAGTTCATCTTTACCGAGCACGAACGTTTCCCGGTCGTACCGTATCTATCAATTTTTAAATCGACTTTTCTAAATTGATTCTGTTGTACTTTAGAATTTTTTGAGCACATTTTTCTCTTTAGCTCAGTTATTTACTGGTGGTAGTTGGGCTTTGTCGGTTCGTATATATAAGGGAAAATAAAAATAAAGACTGATGAATGACGTACTTATTACTTTTCCCTTAAAGACTTTGTAAGATTTTAATTTAAAAAGCATATATACATATATATAAGATTATTAAATAAACAATTTACTAAAAATCGATTTAGAACTTACGAATCGCTCTCTTAAGCTTCGTCAACCTTTTGGTGATTTCTTACATTGTTGTTTTTGAATTTTCTTCGGTATACATAACATAGGCTTGCCCACCTGATATCACTACAGCCTATTCAAGCTATTTGAAAACACAGCTCATTGTGCTGGTTTACTATACACTCCTATGATCTTCGAACCTTTTGTTTTAATTATATTGGCTTTTACTTCTATCCAGCGGTAAATCAAGCAAAACAGAAATATCTAGCTGAAAATATTACATTATTATTAACATAATTTTATTACAAAAAATAACGGTATTAATTTTATAAATATATTATATAGGTTGTGATAACAATAACAAAGAATTACAATAATAGAGAAATTCTAAAATGTAACTTGAATTTAATGTGAATAAAACTGTCTTCAATCTTGAATTATTATAACGAATATATTCTGGGATATTTTCTACAGAGTGCCATGTAGCTTCAAACTAAGTAAAGCTTATACACATACTATGGTAACGGATAAACTTTTATATTGTAATATATTACAGTACATAATACATTTATACAAGAAAATACACAGACGAATAAATACATAAATATTCATGCTCACATTTTTTGTACTGTGCGGGGATCGAACACGCGACCTCTGGCGTACTAGCAGGTACTAGCCGATCTTACAACCATACCACAAACTGACAAAGAAACAAAGAAAGGAAACTCAATTTCACTTGTAGTGACTTGAAAAAGCCTTTACTGAACAGTTTAGACTTCGTGTCTTAAAACAATAGCCTTGAGGACGAATTTATTGCAACGAGTTCTAGAACTGTGGAGTATTATCAGTTAAGGCAATATTCTATTTGCAACGCGTATTACTCGGTACACTTCACAGAATACCGTTGTTATTTAATCCTGTTCTTTTATTTTCTCGTAACGAAGGAAAATGGGATCGTCTCTATATGAGTTAACATAATAAGTCGGTAGTTACGCGAATAATCCGAATTACACGCGCGGTTGCCGTAACAGCTTCACGGAAAATGGCGCTCGATGTAGGAAAATATCCCGAGTCATCGGAGAAAAATGGGTATAAAATAATGAATATATCGTTATAAGCATACTTCATTTGTTTTGTAATGTTGAATAGATATTTTGGGCATATATAATTTATAGATTGGAAGCAATATGATCAACGTGAGGATTTGTGAAGATTTGTTACTGTTTCAAGCAACAATCACCAGAAGGGTTTAGAAACTTCACAGTTATAAAGCTTACATGATCAGACTCAAACAAAAAATACTTTTTGTCAACGTACACGCAGGTAAAGCCGCGTGCGGACGCTTGGATTAAATAAAAATATAAATTACGATGTGTATGTAAAACAGATTTACTTTCGAAGTTATTTATTGATAATAATGTGAAAGACAATAATTATCTAAAGTACTTACTTACTTACTCCTGTGGCTCAGCGACCCAAAGTGTGTCTTGGCCTCCGATACAAGATACCGCCATCTATCTCGGTCCCCTGCGGTTTCCCGCCAATCTCCCAATTCAAGCTCTTGGAGGTCTGCATCTACAGCGTCACTCCACCGGTAGCGAGGGCGACCGACCGGCCGTCGACCAGCAGGTTTTCCGAGATATGCTTTCTTGACACTTCGATCTGAAGCCATTCTCTCAATATGACCGAGCCATCGGAGTCTGTGTGCTTTGGTCTCTCCGATTATGTTGGGCTCAGCCATCAGTTCTTCTAGCTCAACATTTTTCAGGATTCTCCAGTTTCCATCCTCTGTCCTCTTAGGTCCAAACATTTTTCTGAGTATCTTCCTTTCGGCAACCAGCAACTTACTTTCCTCTTTGAGCGTTAGTGTCCAAGTCTCACACCCATACATGAGAATTGGCCGTATAACGGTTTTATAAATTCCCATCTTTGTTGTTCGGCTAAGGAGCTTGGACACTAATACTTTATGAAGTGCAGCGGTACACCGCAAGGCGTTCTGGATCCGGATGTCAAATTATCTAAAGTGCCACATCCAATTCAAAACTATTCCATAAACAGTTATTTGTCTCCTACGAAACTCACGTCTGTTGTTTGTAAACAAAGAGGGGAAGTATCATTGACGCCAACCGCGCCATCAATAATATGCCTGTATGCCTTTAGATACAATAAAACAAGGGTAAATATTGATACCATATGGGATGAAATTCATAAATCAACACAATCCCTAACGTAATAAAATATAAAACAGGGTTAAACAAGATATCATGTGGTTCAACAGTCACAAATCAAAGCATTATTGAAATATTACAGTTAAATCACAGATGGTTTGTGGTACGACTTTTTTAGAGTCCAACTGGCTAGCAACAACACCCAGGGAGGAAATCTTCCACCATAACACACCATGGTTGAGAAGTCGGCTATTACACCAAGGGTCGCGGGTTCGACCCCCACACGATACAAACAATTGTGTGCATGAACATGTTTGTTGTTATCGGTCTGGGTGTTTTTTTTTTCTATATTAATATGTATGTATTTAAAAAATATATATATTTAATGTTTATCCGTTTTCTGGCACCCATAGTACAAGCTATGTATAGTTTGGGCACAGAATATATGATAGTACTAACGTAGTTTGGAGCTAGATGGCGCTATGTGAATAATGTCCAGGGATATTTCTTTTTATTTGTAACAGCTCTGTCTGTGTTCTGACAACATAAATGTGAGAACCAACACTTGAAATTCGATGATTAGAAGACTGTAGTACAGTGTGCGGCACAGAGTGCTTCTTGACTAAGTGTCCCTCAACAAAGCAGGCCTTGATAATCATAATTAGTGATTAAATTCTGCGGTATACTTATTTTAATAATTGGATAGGCTTATAATGGAATGTAGTTAGTAAAAAGCATACAGCCCAGAAAAACCACATAGCACCTAATGTCAGTATATTTTAGTAGCGTGTGTCATAAAATCAAAAAAATTAAATAATTCTAGGGGAATAGTTTTTTAATCCTTCTAGCCCCGGAACACCAGACACAATAGAAAATCTATTGTTAAGCGGCACGCGAGTGCCGGTTCGGGATAGAGTGGTTAAAGGGCTTTTAAACGAGTTGAACCACGATAAAAAAAAAACGGTTCCATTTATTTAACACACCGATTTAAACAGACCGATTGGATCATAATTAATTACACAACCCGTGTCGAGTCAATATTTAAAGTATTAACTTTCGCCTGTAAAATAACATCTGTAACTTCTTGACTTTCACAGCTCTGAAATAAAAACGGACACGCTAACAAAAAGGGGAATTTTAAAAAGTTACATAAGTACACAACAGCCACTAATACTCCTACCGTACAGAATGCGAAATAACCGTATCTCGTGACATGCTCACAGGTAAAAGATCAACAGGATTCCTTGAATGTTTCAAAGGGTTAAGTAGAATAAAGAGGAAACATTCCGTGCGCGCTTTCGGCGAATTAGACACGTCAGAAAAAGTTCACAGTCAGCCCTGTAATTTGTTCAGCTGTAAACGCCGGAGCTAGGATTGTTGTTTTAAAAATAGTAGCTAAGTAGACACCTACGCATCCTCAAATTTTATGAAAGTGCTTTTTGAAAATTTATAGGTAATCTGGATTGTGTCAATTTGGGAGATGTATGCTCATATTTCACTCAACACTGTCGTCAGACTGGATTTATTTTACGAATTTTTACGAGGATTTATTGTCATTGTTTGTAGATTTGTTGTGCAATGTTAAAAATAATTTATTTATTTCAACAACAGCTGAATAAAAGAATTGGTGTATGAAGAATATGATAAATATATGCAATATGATTTTACCAATATGTCTTAAAGAACTTTTGAATTTTTTTATTAATATTACAAGAGCGAAAAATATCGCTAAAGTATGTACTATTCAAAAATTAAAATAAAGACATAAGGAAAATGCATTTCAAAGGAAAGAGATTTTAAAATAAGTGACGTCGTAGGAAGTAGAAAAAAGCCAACAAACTAGCAAACTTTCCAACTATGTGAAGTCAAATTTAAAAATTATTCAAACTTTAAAATTGCCAACAACAGCACACGGACAACAAATGTTCCAATTCAAACTGTCAGAAAAATTATAAGAAAGTTATATTGCCACTTAGAAAACATTGCTTTCAACTTTAACGAAAATACTCAGCCGCAAGCAGAACGGAGACACGGCAAACACACATTTGTCCGCCTCGGGCTTCTCACAACAAACAGGACAAAGGAAATGGATAGAAACGGGATAAATAATGGGCCAGTGCGGGAGCAACCCGACAGATAGGAGGGATCACTTTTGTAAAGCAGAAACTTGAATAACGTGGACTCGTCAATTTGGGCTCCTAATTAGGCGACCGTGCATTTGATGTTCACCCCTCCAACCATTCTCTGACGCATTTTCACAGATGGACGACACTGAATTACTAGATCCAGAACGTCAAGTTTATTTCAAACGAACGATTTCAAAATACATAGATTTAGCCAACAAGCTGAATTTATTGGTTAAATGTCATTTGGTGTACTAAATAGTGCTTGAACAACTTTGGGATTAGATTGAAGGTTGAAAAAAAGAAAAGTATCAGCCTATTAATGTCCCACTGCAGGGCAAAGGCCTCCATCCTTGAAATCAAGTTATGGTTATAATGATGGGTACTGGCTTAATCACCACGCTTGCCAAATGCGGGTTGGTGATCACAAACCCTAACAGTGTACGAAAAAACCGACACAAAGTTAGCTCGACCCTGGAATCGAATCCAGGACCCCGAGATCTTGGCCTAGTACTTAAACCACCTTCGAGGCGTTTGATTGAAGGTTTTATCTAAGAAAAGCCATTATTAAAAAAAAAACAGAAATTTCGGTTATAGCGCGCTGTTCGGAAGCGATCATTACTTATATCATATTAAAATCATAAGCAATAAATACTTTTGCACAAAAGAAATATGATTTGTTATGTATGTCAGTGTCTTCTATTGTACATTTTATTTTAGCTGACAAAAGGGAAATGACCTCTCAAGCTCTTTGGCTAAGTGCGATAGAACATAAAGTTGAAGGATAGCTTTTGCTTACAGAAAAGTTAATAAATTGCAAGCGAATTTCACGATACAGCTGTTACTTCGGTCGGTCATCGTTTTATTAAAGATACTAATTACTCCACCGTTATTTAATGTCAATTTTACTTTTAATTACTAACATTTCAAATAATAATTTTATCAAATAACTAAATAAACCAACCGCTAACAACCGCTAAACAAAATACGAATGACGCCGCTATCTAAAAAAATGGTATCCGATGTGTTTTGAAACAGTTCTTTTTATTTTTTTATTGCTATGTGTAACAAGACGAGCAGATCGTACACCTGATGGTAAGCGCCACGTCTGCCCTTAGACAGTTCAGTGCCAAACAGTAACTAAGCAGTGACTGTCTGGCACCGCCCTGCGCCTGCTACACCGAGACCACAGTTATGAGGTCTCATATACCCAGTAATTTCACTAGCTACAGTGCCCTTTCCCCGAAATACAGAAGTTCTGTTCCCTCTATTCTCGTTAAATTGTTACACACCTAACACGAACAAATTCTCTATCATTTTTTAAAACAAAATGTTTATACATTTTCTTCTTCTCTCGAAGCGCAGTGGCAAACTCTGAATTTCCGGCGTGCCATAATTTAAAAGTAACTAATTGACTCTTGAAAGGTCGCGTGCTGCTGCCACTGCAATTCAAAACTTTCGAAAATAATACGAGTGCACTTTGTTTTATTTGCCAAAACTCCAATTTTCCATTCAATTCATTTATTTTCGGTGAAACAAAAGTTTTACGAACTCTTTTACGACACAGTAAAAATCGCAAGCCAGAGGTTCACGCACATAACATTTGAATGTGTTAATAAACTTAGTACTATCAAATAACCAGCATAAAATATGATAAAATAGATGTGCTACAAGTTGTACCTACAATAAGTTACGATAAACTTGACTTGAGCTTGAAAACTGCGTAGGTATAAATGATCTTGGTCGTTTTGCAACTAGTGACAAATATTATTTTGTATTTTTGTTACAGAATTGGACTGAAATTAAAATCAGTGTGTTTTAATTTCAGTCCCTTTTCAAGTTTTAGAGCCAGATCAAAAAGCATCAAAGCTTTTCGTAATAAAGAGAAGGAAACATCAGTAAAACCTCTTCATAAATTTGATTAAGTTGCAGTTATTTCCATCTGTCTATTTACGTTCCTTCTTATCCTTAAACTGAAACTAGCTAGAAAATACAATGGGTTTTATCAAAAGCAAATGTAATGAGTGCTCAGACTCAAACTCATAATAACTAGTCGCTTTCAAACTTTCTTAAACTGTTTACAGTGTCGACTAGTTTTGTATTTAATATGATAGTTAATTTAAGTTAAAATTATTAAACTAGAGCATATAGACATCATTTTTGCTAACTAGCTTAATGGCATTTCATCATAATGTATAAGTAATTTGTGCCCTTTTCTCCAAGGGTCATCTCAACAACATTAATGTAATAAACATCTGTGTTTGTTCCACGGTTCTCAATATCTGTAATTGTATGTTTTATTTCGATATCCATAACACAAGTGCTAAAGCTACTTACTGTACGACTGTTCGTTTTAGGCACTCCACGCCATCTCTACTACTATTTTCTACTATGCATATTTAATCTCACTCTTGACGTAAAAAATCATAGACTGACTGACGTATCGTTTTCTTCGCAGGTTGGTACGAAGACAACTGGTTCGAGACAAACCTGGAGCGTGAGGGTATCGAGTGCACAGTGAAACAAATGCGAGAAGCCGCCGAAGGTCACCTCACCACCGAAGCCCTCATGTGGAACCAAAACGCGAATCAGACGACCATATCAGGAATGACGTCAGAAGATTTCAGGTGATATTGTGTTCGATTTTTTAATGTTTCTGATTTTTTTTTCCTGGCTGGAACTTATTATTAATTATGACGTTGGTGAAAGTGATCGTATTCGATTTTCAAATGTTTCTATTTCTCTAGCTCGAAAAAAAAAAGAATGACGCCGAAAGAATTCAAGCAATCTTTTCGATTTTAAATGTTTTTTTTTTTCTAGATGGTAAAAAGTTCGTCAGAAGAATTAAATTATTTGCATTCTATTTTTAAAATGTATTTAGAAAACAATTTCTTGGAGATATTTAAATACCTATAGAGAAACGTTCATAAACAATTTGAACGATACAAGAATGCTCTTGAACTTAAGAGGCCTATTACAAATTTCCACTCTGTGAGAATAGGCATTTGACATGTTTTGACAACTCATTGGTCACGTGACCACAATACTGTGTTGAAATAACGACCAAACCATTATGATACTTTTCCCAAGTTTTGTTGTTTTGTTTCTATGGAATAATCGTTATCGCTATACCCGCACATTTGTGCCATGGATCTAGTAGGTGAAGAAACAGATTATAATATGAAGATGATATCATAAATGAGACAGATAATATTTGTTAAAAATTAAATTTATTTTATTACCTTGTCATTTATCTAGCAAAGGACGTTTTTCGTTTTAGATAAAAGTTATAGCTTAGATTAGAATAAAACTTATGACATTTTACATGGTTAGTATAAAACACCATAAAGTAACTAGGTATTTTGGTGTGAAAAAGCATTAGAAAGACAGTGTTTTTATTACAGAGTCAAACGAGGCCAAACATTTGTTTAGATTAGAATACTATATGCCTAAATGGCATCGATTTTCGAGAGTTGACTATTTCTGGGAG
Organism: Mecyna flavalis; assembly: GCA_949319885.1. NCBI lineage: Eukaryota > Metazoa > Arthropoda > Insecta > Lepidoptera > Crambidae > Mecyna > Mecyna flavalis. The sequence continues at coordinate 8,598,842 of OX439427.1, read as the reverse complement.
CAGACACTCGTAGTAAAAGTGTGTCAATTTGGGTAACATCTCGATGTTACAAAAGTTATCGTTCCGTGGAACTCTAACTACTTTCATTAATAGTCCGGACCAGTCCAAACTGCAAAAAGGCAGAACTACGTAATCTGTCACCTGAAACAATTATATTTATTAATAAAATATGAAAATAGAATAACAGCTTCAAAATTCTTGGGTTCATTCATACTTACATTCTCAGATTCTGTTTCTATCGTCCTAGCATTTATCTCCTCAAGTTCTGCTATTGGCGGTTCGTCTATATTAATTGAATTTTTTTTGTGTTTTGTGTTTTTCGACCCATGCTGAAAATAACGAAATGAATATTAAGAATAATTTAACAACATAAAAAGCTTTGTAAACTCAAAATAATTTTGACAAAACAACCGACCTCAAATTGCACATCTGGCACAAAAAAAAAACTTTTGGACTTCCACTACAATAATAATATTAACTGGTAAATGCTTGAATAGTTATTAAAATTACCGAAAGCGGTATTTGTGTATTTGTTTTTCCAAATCAGTCATCAAATAATATCTGCCTATATTGCCGAATATGTTCGGATGGCCATCTGCGGTCTTCTTATTTAGTTCTACCACACCAAATGATACTTTCTGAATGCAAATGCTTGATTTGTAGTTAAAAATATTAAAATCTTTGTAGGTATGTGCCCCTATAATGTTTGAGAAGTTCTCTTAGTTCCTCGGGGATCCCGTCATCATAACTGGATTGTAATGACAACGGGACCAATATGGATTTAAATGTTTCTAAATGAAAAAAAAAAAAAAAACGGTTTATAATTACAGTGTTCTGAGGTAACAACAGACGCGACCAGACGCGACGCGTCGCGTCTGGTCGTTTTGTTTACCTGTTTTTTTTACTTCAAATAAATAGACAAACAAGAAAAACAGATGCAAGCGATTTTCAACCTTATTGACATTTAAAATTTTGTTGCTTTTTCGCAACCGCTTGTTGACTACCTTTGCTGGTTCATTAAAATCCATTATTTTGGTAAATGTCGATAAGGTCGAAAATCGCTTGCACCTGTTTTTCTTACTTCAGATCAATAAACAATGTTTTCCCGACATTCATTTGTTTTCCCGACATGCATTTGTTTTCCGAAATTTTTGAAATAATAATGATAATAATATAATTGGACAGCTACTCTTCAAATCGTCGCGTCGTCGCGTCTTGTCGCGCAAAAAAATACTCTCAAAAACAAGTCCGCATTCGTACGGTACATAATATAGGCATCTACTGGGGTAGCCCTTCCTACCTATCTAAATAACCAGTAGGGGCAGTCGAAACTTTGCCCCTACTAGGGGCAGACGGAACTAAAAAGTTTCGACTGCCCCTACTGGTGGCAGACTTAGTAGAGGCAGTCCGGAATAATCCCTACTAAGTGATAGTGGGTACTTTATTTTGTCAGTGATCAACTTACGAGTTTTTTATAAATCAACATTTGAGAAAAACTTTATGGAGGCCCTTATTTTGTTTTGAGTAGGAGATTCAATATAAAACAAACACTAAAAATAATTATACTTACGTGATGAAAACTTGGTAGTCGCACTATACACTGACGCTCGCTCGATCGGACTGGCGCGAAAAAATCCGACATAGGTCCAACGCCGAGAGCGCTCCGCGCAGTACTGAGTTCGGACGGCCAGCGCATCGCATTTTGTAGTAATTTTGCAGTTATATTAATGTTATTATCAAAATAGGATAATAAATGAATGGTTTAAAATTATAAAATCTTCATTCCTCATGATGTAACAATTATTTTGGTATATATTTTGCCTAATTGTGTTGTCGTAGAAAGGAGAAATTCACAGTTAACTTAAAGCGATTTTCGAAGATTTTTGCTTTAGGACTAGATGTTTTTTTTATATATAAAACCAAAGATATTTAAAAATCCCAGGCCGCTAAGAACTATACGACTATATAAGAGATACCATTCTATTTTTTTTATTTAATTTGCTCAGAACAGTAGTTCAATCCAGGAGCTTAAAAATGTGCCTTCGCGCATTTTATGAAAATCTTTCTCTGCAATTTTGGGTTCAATTAAAAAGTTAAGCAAAATTTCGAAAAAGCAAGGCCGCTACAAACTATTCCAATAGATACTCTACACTATTTAATAAGTCATTATTGTTAATGTATTTTTGTTTCTGAGATCGATAACGCCAAAGTTGGCCATTTTATGCAAAAATCACAGTCGAGATGTCATAGGACTCTTAACTTGTGGTTCAGCGAATGGTACGCAATCCACGGATAACAGTTTGCATTGCGAAGCTCAACCACAAAATACTAGTATGTGTGTATTAGCCGTGGTAAGCCACAGCTAAAATCTACGGAAATGTACAGAAGTGGAACACTCGATAACGAGCGAGAAAGGTAGATTTTTGTACAGTATAATACAATATGCATCAATAACTACTTCCTTAATTTTGAATGCACGACTATAATAGGCTTTTAACTGAGATCGGAAATCATACAGAATCAAACATAAATTCTTTAATCAACTATGTAGTTGGGAACTTGGGATTGGCTGGTCAATAGCCACAAGGCTAGCACCGGCTCGTCCCAATCGGGTATGAAGGGGAAATCTGGGGAGCTTAGCGGGTAGTGGACGCTTTAGTCCCACACACGGCCGCAGCTCTGGCAAGACTGCGGTTATAGTGCATAAGCGCATTCTCCCAGAAAAAAAAACGTATCCGAATCTGGAAGTAAAGGCACTTCTGTAACATTGATATTGACGGTCTATCAGTGCATCTTTTTTGCCTGCATGAAAATGAATATTTGAATTTTGATTTTAGTAGTTTCGGTGCAATTTTTACCAAAACCGAAACGAACTTTTTGTTCCAATCCGTCCGGTATCGCACTTTTGATAAAACAATTTTTTATGAGGTAAGCCGTATCTGTAATTCTAATAAACCAGTCTAATTAACACGGGAAAATGAAGATACATTCTTTATAATAGTTATCTTATAAATCTTTTCATAGCCTTATTTAGTTCGAAGCTGATCGGGTTTACTTGGAAATGCTTCTTCGATCCAAAGTTGTGTTGTAATGTTCGTAACTAAAAACAAATATCACATTACTTATGCGTGCCGTTATCTCCAACTCTGTACGCGTAACTTGATCTAACTGAGTTCACAACACATTATGCGATTGGCTAACGTTCATCAAATGTTTATCTCTCTGTTTTCTTACTTTATTATGTAAGACTAAGATGTTTTTTTTTTTTTGACCTGACTAAATTGACTGAACAAACACCATACAAAACAGACAATGGAAGGATATCAGATGCAGGAACGACAACTTTACATGCAAAGCAAGGGGGTGTAATTTCGAAAAAACCTGAAATTTTTCCCAATATATATTTTCGTTTGGAATCGAACACGTCAAAGTATAGACACACAACTGTTATGTACACAAAGATGAAATAAGTTTCACCAAGTCTAACACTTGTCCCACAAGCATTATAATAAGGCAATCAATCTGAAATCAATAAGGCATTCAGCGAAAAACTTTTACAAGAAACCCGTAACAAGTCCAACATTGGCTTTAACTTACGCGAAAGTATTATTAGAATCTTCCAAATTCTGCGTGACAGTCATTTCTTTTGTGAGCCCCTAAAAAAACAGGGTGACTTTTATAAGGTGCAATCCGCTTGTCACAACTTTTACGCGGTGAGACAGAATAAGTGTTCTATTCTTTAAACGTGCGACTCGAAAACAAGTGAAATGAGCGTTATCACCATTCACGGCAGGACTCATTGTTATCGTGGGCTTTATAGAACTCAGTATTATCTTTTGTACGCCATTTATAATGAATGTTTTAGAGGATATTGACGTAGTAATTTCCTGAAAGGTGGGTGGGCGGCATTAACAAGAATCGACCAGTAAAGTAGCACTACCAGGAACTGTAGAAATATTGTTGATGCGTAGACTTTAAGAGGCCATTACTATTTACAAAGGGGAAAGTAAATGTAAAGTGAATCTTTTATTCCCTGTTTGGGACTAGGGACTGAATAAATTTCAGCATCAGTACTTATCGCATGCAGAGTGAGGTAACTTACTATTATTAGCATGTTTTGTTTTTAAGTTGACGTAGTCAGCTTTACCTATCCCACCTTTGACTTTACACGCTTTTATTGAATCCGTGATCAACCACATAGAGTGAGAATATCTGAGAAACCAAAAAAGTATTTGTTTATAATGTAAGTTTTTGATTGGTTAATAAATATAATATCTATATAATCTTCTCTTAAAAACAGTCCAAACATCTACGTATTTTTAATATGCACAAGCAAACATAAGAATCACGTGTTTGAATAAAATATTTCGGAAAAATTGTTTATCATATCAAATTGAATGCCACAGTAAAAAAATGTTTTGTGCAACAATATTCAATGTGAGCTAAACTACCTTCGAAACATGACTGATATGTGCCTAATTTGAAAGGAATTTTCAATAAATCATGAAATGGATTACTACCAAATTCATGTCATCAAACGCAGAATCCATACGACCTAGTAAATATTCCCGCCGAAATACTCAAAAGCTTTTGGCATTATTATTTGGCAGCCGCTGGGCTCTAGATGATCGTTGGCTCGACAAATGTGTGGCTAATGGCTAACATAAGCCGGGGAGTGATTTGAATAAACTAAAAATTTATATCTTCACCGAGACGGTTATTATCCACGTGAATCCAATTCTTTTGTAACGAACGATTAGCTTTTTATGAGATCCCCTCGTTGACGATCTTGAACGGAATACGTAATCAGGAGTAGAATAGTTATGAGGTCTGAGCTAGACTTGACATTAAAATATTCCTACATAGCGTTTTGGAGTGAGTGAAAGGACAAAAACATCATTCTGTGCCTTACCCTCTTGTAGTTTGGAATAAGACAACAGTGTCGTTCGCCTACTATTATTCAAAATACTGTGATTGTTTAAAACTCAATATTGAGTCAATAGATTTCTTGGTCAATCTTGACACGATTTTTGCTGGCACAACTTTTTGAAACTACATTATATCTGATGCCGCAAAATAGCTTTAGGTTCTGGAATTCTTATCCATTTGAGACCAGAGGAAACAACCGGAGAAAGTACTTCTTAGCGATGTAAATCTACATGTAAATATCCTTTTTTTTTCGGAGGAGAATGCGTTTATGCACCATAACCGCAGGCTAGCTACACCTGCGGCCGAGTGTGGGACTCGAAACTAAAGCGTTTACACTACCCACTAAACTCCCCCGGTTTCTCCTTTACACCCGATTGGGACGAGCCGGTGCCAGCCTTATGGCTCAATAGCCATGGATAGGCTGGTCAAAACCAGCCTATCCCCGGGGCATGTAAATATCCTGCAGTGAATGTTGTAAAAGTTGATCAAAAAATAAATATAAACGTAATATTTGTGCTAACAATATACATTCTACTGAAATGAGAGCTAACGAACGTAGTATTAAATTTATACTACATAGTTTAAGTAGTAAACTGCATGAGTTACTAAATACCACTTTAATTCAATTATGAACAACTCCGGCTTCCCTTCATGTAAAAACAGACATCTCCGGTAAGTACGTACATCATTTCAACAAAGCGAAGATTGAAGAAAATCCCCTGAGGGGCACCAAAGCTTATTCCCGGCAATTTTCATCGTGCGCTCAGCAAACAATATAGACATAACATGACCTAAGTGCAGCGCAGTATAACCGCTATAAAAACATCTCGGTCATTTTGCTTGTACTACCAATCTAAGTTCTAACGAGGGCTTCGTTTTTAATGGGAAACATGAAACGTGGCCATTAGTGGTTCAGGATCTATAGAATGGTGGGGTAAAAATTGCACCATAAATAAAATGAGTATCCAACCGGATCGCGGGTTGCGTACAAATTATTACATTAATGACTCCGATCGAGTGTACGCGTGAAAACGATCCCGAAGGTTTGTTTAAACCTGTAGGTAGAACATGTAGGTATGGGTATGTATGTTCTTGTATAGATAGGTACTCTTTATTGCACAAAACATAGAAAAAAAACATGTGGCGTAATAAAGCTGTACAATACAGGCGGACTTATCGCTAATAGCGATCTCTTCCAGTCAACCTTAGGATAGAGGAAAGTATAAAAAATAGTTTGATCAAAGTGAACTATGAAGGTGGACCATGGGCAATGCCCGAGATAAAGGGTAGTGTAATTTTTTTTTATCACTCAACAACTCCGTAAATCTATATCCTTAATCCATAATAATATTATAAATGCGAAAGTAACTTTCAAGGTGTAAGAATAATTTGGAAGCTGTAGTAGAGTAAGGCTACTTTTTATGTCGTAAAAACATAACATTCCTGTGGTAACACGTCGTATAATCCACGCGTGTTTTATAATAAAGGCTCAGTGACTATGCGTTTATAGTAAAACCTCTAAACCCGGAAGTACTTATGGATAATATTTAAACTTGTCCCAAAATGACTTTACTCCTTGTACCGGCATGCACTAGACCGCTGCGGCGGTGGGATATGGCGACGATGTACGGTATGTTTAAAATAAAACAGTTCAATTTAGGATAGGTAAAGTGTTGGCATTGCTAAAATAATAGTTAATTAAAAAAAATACAATGTCGTTTGCATTCAAAAATAAAAAAAAAAACTCTTCACAGGAAAAAAAAAATTGACGCGCGAATTTTGAAAAAGGAACGAACGCACGTCGTTTCCCGCTGTTTTTTTTAAAGAGATATTGTGCGTATATTTTATAAAGTGTTCAACAGTCAAATTATAAAATTGTTCTAATTGAAACATAGTTCACCTGTATGTTCGGGTCTTGTTTCGCAACCTGAGCAACATACATACATTTCGTAGTAGATTGGTAATTTGAATCAGAATATCAAATTGAGACTCCATTGTTTCTCGTTACAGCTAATAATGCAATTTGTTATTGAGACGGTATCTGAATACGTTCAATGCTGAAGTTGAAGATGTACTGGAAATGTCATGGGCTAATTAAAATTATCTGATAATTAAAACGACATCTGAACCAAATCTTTTTTTATTTATTTCCTATGAGGCTGAAACAAGTAAGTTTCTTATTTTATTAACCCCCGACGAAAAAAAGAGGGATGTTCCCCAATGCGAAGTAATTTTTTTAGAATTATTAATACATACTTAGGTACTTTAAGATTGAGTTTTTTTATTATTCTTTTACTTTTCAAAGGGAACTTAGATTTTTGTGTCGGTGGTTTCTTAAATTTTTAATTTTACTTATGTCAGTTATAAAAAAATGAACCTCATTCGCAATATAAATAACTTAAAAAATTGTTCTGCATTAGCAACATTTTAATATTATTATTGAATCAATACCATAAATGAAAAAAAAAATTAAATGAAACATTAATAATTTTTAACCTTATTATTACGTACGAGTATAATGGCTGTATGTCAGGTACATCAAGACCGTACACAATTTATTTAAAAAAAACGCGCGCTGCGACCACGGGACGAATATGTAATGAAAACTTTAAATCTGTGTTGTTGTTTTTTTATTGATGCTGATAAATTTTCATAAAAATCAACTTTCTTTAAATTCATATTTTAGTTATATCGCTATACCTACGTAATCATTTTGTGATTGTATTAATTACGATCAGAAACAAAACAAATCTAAATTAAGTTAAAAGTCACGATTCTATGACTGCTTTATTTGACTTAAATCACATTTCATAGTTACCAAAACATTTTTGTCTTTCATTAAACCTTAATTTTATTGTAATAAAACAAAACACAATATATTTTATTTATTACGTGATTCGCTCTACATTTTGTGAAAGTTGTCAGTACCATACCAACATGTACCTACATTAGTTTTAACCAATGGTTTTAACAATACATATCTTTGTTGCGTTATGTCTATTGTTTAAAACATATTTGTTTCTTAATAAAAACTATAAAAAAAATTGTTTTAGATCACGACTGAATGAGGCATTACGAGAGGCTGGCTACGACATCGACGGCGAACGATATCCTGAGGGTTACCAAGAGGCACCGCTCGCTTACGACGCTGTGTGGGCGGTGGCTTTAGGTATGTTGCGATACCAAATACCAATCAAACAAAATTATATAATTTTATATTATGGGTGCTTTAATTTCACTGAATAAAAAAGTTGTAATGAGCAAGAAAGATCACAAAACATCTTAAATATTTATGTCATACGGATAAGCATCAAAATGAATCTCATTAATTATTACGCGAAAGTAGATAGATAGATAGATAGATATACTCATTATTGCACAAAATTATAAAAGAAAAATATGTTACAAGATTGGATGATACAATGTAGGCGGACTTATTGCTAATAGCAATCTCTTCCAGTCAACCTTAAGGTAGAGGAAAAGTTTTAATTAATTTTATAAAGTAGGCAGTGCAAAACTCAAAAGCAAGAAATAAATACGAGTTGAACCCAATTTAAACTTCTCAAAAAAGTAAGAGAAAAATAATAATAATAATAATCTAAAAATAAAATAAAACATATACTTACTTATATAGGCATACACATACACATACTTATACATACATACATACATACCGACTTAGTATAATAAATACATAGAAAATAATAACCATGGATTTCACACAAAAGAAACATCTGACAAAAGTAAACCATGAAGATGGAACTAGAAGAAAGAAAGAAAACAACTGAGTAACCTAATAACGCGGAAGTTATCGGAGGGAAAGAAAATAGGATTTGACACGGGATTTAAAAATGTGGGGTGTCTGGGATTCACGGACAGATAGGGGCAGAGAGTTCCAAAGGCGAATAGATTCGATAGTGAAAGATTGAGAGTAAAACTGTGTGGAGTGGGATGGACAATTTAGATGCAGCTTACGGGAAGAACGCAAATCAAGACCTCTGGTGGATTGCAAGAAATTGAAACGTTCTTTTAGGTAGGGAGGAGATAAAGGGTTAAATAGTATAGAAAAAAGTAGACTGAGAACGTGTAAGTCACGGCGACGCCGTATAGGAAGCCAACCAAGCTGTGCTCGGTACTCAGACACATGATCATATTTACGAAGGCCGAAAATAATACGAATGCAGAAGTTTTGCAGTCGTTCCAGCTTATCAAGAGATGATTTTGAAGATGATGATGATGATTGATTGATGATTATGAGAGATGATTGAAGTAGATCTTTGTTAAGTTACAATATATTTAAAATACACTGTAAGTTAATTGCAATGTAGGTACCTCTATTGTTATTTTGAAATGTATTTTGTGGTATACCTATTTATCTAATAGAATAAAAGATAAAGAAAACTAAAATGATGTGAATAAAACTACAATTCATTAAAGAAAGGAAAGAAAAAGATTTGTAATCTTATAAATAAAATAACCAACACTTGTTTTACCTTTCGATGCTATGTAATTGAAATCGTGATCTTGAGTGAAACAAATTGTATACCAACGATTGTTATAACAAAATCTAAATGTCAGGCATAGTAGGTATACTACTTTCATTTCACAATATATCGCGTTCTGTCCCGCCACTATTACTGCTATTACTCAGTGAAAATACTACCGACGATGCGGTACGTAACATTCTCTTTCAGTTTATACTCCCCGCTTTGATGAAATGAAGACAATTTTAAAAGCGACACATTCTTAGCAAACTTTTCTCATCTAGTCAAACGTGGTCTGGAACTCGTTTTCATCTTTTGCTTGCACTTTCGACAGACGAAGTATGTAGACTTCAATGTAACATCATTTGAAACTATTTTAATTAATTATCTCCCACATTTTCCATTGAAATAAACTTACAATTTGAATTGAACTGAAACATAACTAGTACCTACAGTATCACGGCGAGATTTCAAAGTTTCTTAGGAGAATATACTATCTCTGTAAACGTTATTGATCCAAGCCCCGAAAATTTAATTACCGCCCGTAGCAACACGTGGTAGGTCTACATCATAAAGGGACCACATTCCGAAGTTTTCTATTTCCTTAGATCAGTGACTTGGCACAGTCAGGACAGTCACTAACTTCAGTGCCCTTATAAAACGCTCAGTTAACTTGTACAATTTAACTTCGCACATTACACAATCTATTCCATTAATTCCTTTGTTAAAGTCAACTAAACTAAATTAAAGCCCGGAAGTTGTTACTAGATTAAGATCGTCCATTGAATTTTAACGCGTGAACAATTTGCATTCGTAGCTTTCAACAAGACGATGGAAAAGCTTGAAAAAAGTGGATTGAGTTTGAAGAACTTCACGTACACTAACAAGAAGATTGCCGACGACATCTATGAAGCGATAAACTCGACATCATTCCTCGGTGTATCGGTAAGTGGCAGCACTTTGCGTTTCTTAGCTATGACTCGTTGGAATTAAAGTTTTTCATTGTTCAAAAGTTGCATTGTTCCTCACTTGCAGCGTGGCTACAACTTTTCGAAACGCCAAGCCATTTTGTTTTATAAAACGCTCGCCAGATTAAATTGCAAATGTATTCAAACGGTGGCAACGATAACTAGACACTTCCAACGTTATGCTACGTATTTCTTATGAATTCATATTTCCGCATATGAGGTAACATTATTTGTTTTACTTCGTGCGGGCTCTCTTATCTTTTATTTAGGGTCCGCGGTGGCATATTGCTCAAGATTTATAAGGCTTTTACAAGCACATTTTCAGAAATATGAATTTTTGTTTACAAAGATGATAAAGTAAATTAACAAGTTTTATAGCAATTATTGTTCCTTTTTTAAAAAAAAACAAGGATAAATTACTTCCACATAGTACATTTCTACGTCTTATTTACTGTTTATCTCTATGTTCCGAAAATATCATCTTCAATTAAGAGCTTTGAAATTTAGTACAAATAGTTTCGTGATCTAAATTTAAACATAACTAATGTATTTCACTCACGTTAGATATGCGCTCTAGCTGGATTTATATTATATTCTAAAACTAATTAGGGTTTCACAAACACGAGTGTAACCGCAGTATTATTCACAAGTCAATGCGTATAATTTAATCCGATCAACGGATAGACACTGTTGGAAAATCGACGACCTATTCTGTATTCACGTCAAGTTCAGGGAAATGCTTCTACTGCGAAGCAAAATCGAGCGTTTGAATATTCAAGCAAATGTTTTATTGAGAACGCAAACACTTATTTGAACTCCTCGATAAACTAATAAGGATTTGGGTAGAAACTATTAACTTGAGTGTGAAGTTCTGTATATTTACTCGTTTAAGAAATTTTAGGATGGGGAATTTCTGAAGTTATGTCGTTTCTTGAATTACAACTCAAACATTCCTAAAAACAAATCCGCCTCTCAATTTTATTGAGGTTTAAATTTTGGAGTGTGTTCTAGGTCCACCGATTCAAGCTCTGTATTATGTGAGGTTTAAAATAAAACAAATAAGTTTAAGTAATACAACAACAATGGTCAAAAATGTAGAAAAATGTTTGTACTAAGGCGAACGTCAGAAGAAAGTACTGGCCCAATTATGTGTACGGATTGTGATATTCTTTAAGTATAACTATAGTTGGCGCGCAATAACGAATCACCTCCTGTTATAATTATACCTGCGGCAGGACGAAAGAGGTAATACAAAGAATGGTGGTATAATGGAGAAGTAGATGGAATGTCGGCGACTTATCCATAGTTTACCTTCTCCGTCTCGCCACGCCCACAACTCAGGGAGGTAACTGGTACTCGTATTTGCGCACAGACGCTAATATTATTTATCGAATGCTATAACAGCTGAAGTCAAAATTAATAAAACTACGAACTATAGCAATAAAAACAGAAGTGCAGTTTCAGTATTCGCAGTTTAACTAGAAACCTATCTATTGACTCCAGTGAGTTTTATGGAGCAGTTTTAAGTTTCTTAGTCGTAGATGAAGCTTAAATGCTTCAACTAATTTTACGAGCGTTACTTAGTAAAGTGTTGAACTTGCAGATTTAATTTAGTTAATTTTTCTTTGCGATGCTACAATGTTGTTTGCACTTTCTATAATAACAGTTTTTAATTACTCATAATACTTACTTTCTTGACATTTTACTTACTTTGGGGTTGTGAATTGTATTTCCAGACTGGGTAAAAATTGTTTTAATTTAATTAATTTTAGCAACTAGCTTAGGTTTAACACCACTATTGGATAGTGTTATTATAGCGTGAAGCTTGGTTTTGGATATGGTATATAATGCTACTTTATTACATTTAAAAAAACTAACTTTTAGTAAATAATATGGTAATACACAACATCATAGAAAAATATAAGTCGTCAATAACATTTAAATTCAATCCCACAAAAGATTTACGTATTGCCAAAGTCAATATTCAACAATTTAGGACATAAGACATAAATCTCCAAATCTTATTCTTCAAAGAACCAACTCAACCCGGTTAAACAGGTGACCCTAATAGGCCGGTTAAACATTTACCGTTCCAATTTTAGGGTCTAGTGGCGTTCTCCTCCCAAGGCGACCGGATAGCGTTGACACAGATCGAGCAGCTGACTGACAACCATTACGTGAAGCTCGGCTACTACGACACACAGGCCGACAACCTTACGTGGCTCGACAGGGAACGATGGGTTGGTATGTACACCGATTGAAATACGGACTTTCAATTGTATTCTATTTAATTGTATTTTAACACTATGACAGCCGGCCATTTTAAAGCAAGACTCATATTGTCACCCGTACCCAGTACGTGATCGGCTGTCAAAGTGTTAAAGTAGTGACATACTTTAATGTAATGTAGGTAATGGGCATTAACTAACTTCGTGATTGAACATGACTATGACTTTCTAAGTCTTCTTCTATGATATTTAATTTGCGATAAAAATTATATAGAAGAAGTTTTTTTTCTAATTATAGAAGAAATTATATTTAAATTGTCTTTGTCATTATAGAGAAAATTGTAATAGTATTCAACTAGAAAAAAAACCATTCACGCAATCGTAAAACATTGTTTACGATTGTTTCCAATGATTTCTTAATTTATGACGCTTTGTATTCTAATGGCTACGATAGCGGTCGGTAATAATTGTGGGTACCTATATAGATGTTAGGTTAAATTCTCGGGTGAACAAATGTGTCATGTTTTCAAATAGGTAAAATTTGTCATTTATTTAGTGATCACCTCATAAATTCGGAAACATGGATTGATTTCTTATTTAAAAAAACGGATTACCAAAATAATTATATAACATCGGATTATAACCAACACCGACGTTGGTTCGGTAATAAGTTTCAATTTCGTGATTCCTGGCATCAACATTTTCTGGAATAAATAAAATGAATGTTTTCAAGCCGGCTAAGGTTACATCACAAAAACTTTTTTATTTCAGGCATCTGGAAAAGCTGGGACTTAAAAAAGAACTTTATAAGCATTGGTTATTGAAATAAAGCAACGGGCCTCCGAATTTCTTTATTTTAGTAAGTAACTGGTTGATTTGAGGGTGCCAATATAACAAAATAAGGCAGTGCTACGATTATAAGCGTTGTACCTAACGTTACTACGAGAACGAATGCTACGGCGCAGCGACTAAAACATTTTATCATGGGTACGCCAGTGTGTTTTCGTAGTCTTTAAAGAAACATTCCAGCTGGGTTTCTAACAAAAGTTCTAGTTTTCTATAAACGGCAGATCCAAAGAAAGACGTTCATTAAAATACGATAACTAAACTTAATGTTTTTTTTTGTTACAACTAAACACAATATGATTTTCTAATACTCTACTGGATTAATAACTAAGCCCAAAGGATTCAATGAGCGCACATGTTTGTATATGCACTCGCATAGACACTACAATAAATAATTATAAACTGGGCAGTTGGTTATTGCTTACTTTATTAAAATTTTAGTTACTGAAACTTTTGTTTTAACGCCTTTTACACACCCAACTAGTATTAATTTGCTTAAAATTTACACATTTTAAATCAAAAATCAAAAGGAATTCTTCAACAGCTACGCCACTTTTTGGCAAAGTAACAAAAAGTGATATTATTCTAACGTCGTGCGCCAGTGAACTTTACACACTTTAAATCGGCCATAACTCGGAACTAACTACCGTAACGTGAATAAATGAGAGCAAACATTTTATAAAGAGCACCTTATGTTACAGGTGGGACTGGGAATGAGGGCAGGATAACCCTGCGAAAGAACGCTGTCACTTTTTACGAAAAACAACGTTCAGGGGACGCATTATACCGCGTAGCAGTTTACATTTCCTCGCAAAAGAATTTTCGTACTTGACGCAAGTTTTGCCAGAAATCACTGTTGTACTCAAAATAAATTGCGTCGAGTTTTGAGTGAGGGAAGGTAACCGTGGAACACGAATGTTCGCACGTTATTTTCTTTTAATGTTTAGATGTTTTTTAAATGATAACAAAGATTCATGGGCAACATCTTTGCTTTTAAGACACATGAATATTTAAACGTATTAAAATATGTGGGACAGTTGCTAAATTATTTTGCGAAATAATTTACAAACAAAATTATTTGCTAAAATTATAATTTTAAAGTAACACAATTATGTATTTAGTTCCTTTTAATTGTTTCTGTAATTTCTGTTTTCTTATTATCTTTATAAAAAAAAGTGGATAATCTGCCTGCTCTGCTCAGGAGCTATGGTTTTATGCTCTACTATACATAAGAAACACTTTCATCTTTAGTGTTTCTTATGTACATATAATAGGTGGGCCACAATTTCCTTGGACGACCCAGGATTCCATACTAATTCGGAATTGTAAGTCAGCACCTTCTGTCGTCAGTTTGTAGCAAGCGCACCTGCTTGCAGGTTAGTAATCAAGTAAAAGGGCGGCACACAAATAATAATGATAAACGACGACGAAATAAATTGATAGATAATGATACATAATACAAACAATCAATGTATCTTTACCATCCTAAGCGATCATATCGACGACGTAAACCAATCATGCGTAACATCCATTGTCACATTGTCACAATAAAAAAAGAATGTTTCTTTTTTCACAATAAGACAAAAATAGAGGTGGTTCAAATATAAATCCATTAAAGTGGAAAGCGGAAGTGTTCGTCTACGTCTGCCATTAATTTAATTAATTCCGCACTCTAAATTCAAGGGTGTAAAAAGATCTCACTTGATTTATTTCATCTGTCGACTCCAAGTGATTCCACTCAGTAAAATCAATTCTTTCTCACAGAAGCCCGAGTAATAGGCATTATAAATCTGAATATATTTTAAATATTTTAAACTTACACTAGATGCTTTTAAAATACTTCTAAAACAAATAGAAGTGTATCTTTACCAATTCAAATCTATAATAGGTGATCAAAATAATATAAAAAAATTAAGTGTCAAAATGTATAGATTAATTAATACATCTTCTTAACTAAGAAAAACTCAGTAGGTTAATATTTAATGAGGAAAAAGAAACGTCTGGCTACATTTTTATCATTTTAACAAAACAAGCTATGATAAAACAGTTTGCCAGTTCCTACTCTTCGAGTAAATAAATATAAATAAATAAATATAAATATCTCTGGACATTATTCACACAGCGCCATCTAAACTAAGCATTAGCTTGTGCTATGGGTGCTAGATAACGGATAAACATTACTTAAATACTTTTTTTTTGTAAATACATACATATTATACATAGAAACACCCAGACCGATACAAACAGACATGTTCATGCACACAAATGTTTGTACCGTGCGGGGATCGAACCCGCGACCTCTGGTGTAATAGCCGACTTCTCGACCATTACACCAAATGGCTCGTCAAATGCGTATTAATTTTAGTTTAATAGTATATTTCCACAATCAGGTTAATTGAATTGATATTGAAACAACGTAATCATATCTTGAAAGGTATATTAAATGTTCACAATAATCGATACACCGCCACAAAGCCACAAAGCAAGCCTTTTCATTTCACAATAGAATCTGACATTTGAAATTAGATTTTAATAAGATTTTCATACATCAGAGAATATAATACAATAGTTTTTAGCTAAATTCCAGATGCTTAATTTAATTTACCATGAGATCAAACAGCTAGGTAACATGCGAGAGGGATATTGAAATATTCTCTAATTTTATCTGTTCAGAGAATCTTTCCTACCCCGGCAATTTAAAATTATAGCCAATATTACCGATCGCTATCAACTATTGACGATTCATTTTTATTTCGATCGCGTGTCTTACCTCTGGAAAATATCGGCCTCAGCTATTTTCACTGGCGTCTTCCACTTGATGTATTTTATAGACGAAAGTCGTTCTAATTCCTAAAATAGCGGTAGGTACGTTCTAATCCTATTGTTATTTTACGACGGTTTTACGGCCTGGACAAGTTTAGTAGGGTATGAAATAATGTATTTCTTTTTTGGCAGGTGGTAAAGTGCCTCCTGACCGGACGGTGGTGGTGAATGAGTTGAGAACGGTCTCCCTGCCTCTCTTCGCATGTATGACGGCGTTATGCATCGCGGGGATATTGGCAGCCATCGCGCTAATAGTTTTCAATATATTGCACCGGCATAGAAGGTAAGAATACGCTTACACCTTATTTGTTTGAGGACAGTGATCTTAATTTTAATTCCATTCTACAAATTATAAGTTGTAACGCTAAAAAAGTTTATTATCACACGCGCTCACCGCGTTCCATCGCTGATCGCGGGAGAAATGATTCTATTTGTAGTATACGGTGAATTTTTTTCAAACGAGTTACAATACATTCGCCTACATGTAATAAAGGGTTCTCAACAAAAACCGCCAATAAAGAGCCTGCGTAGCCTTTAACAAAATTACGACAAAGTTTCCGTATCAGTTTCCAATAGATAAAGTTATAACTTTACGAACGCTCATCATCTATATATCTCGCATAGGCTATGAATGAACATAGTAGAAAGAGTAGAAAGTAGGCCATCTTCGGCTCTATCCGCAGCATAAGTACCTAATGGAATTGCCTGTCACTTGTAGCAAAATTTTAATTTAGTGCCGCGGAAGCGGTACCGAAAAACCGTGACGCGCGACGCTTCTGTGGTGTTAGTTAGAAATGGGTCGAGACTTCGTTTGACACTTGTATCTACATATACGAGTAGACAAGTCAAAGTATTTACTATAGTATAAGACATGGCTTAAATTATCGTTTTTATAGAACAAACGATGTTTTTAAATGAATTAAGAACTTTCAAAGGTATGAATACTTGGGCAATTATTATTATAGCCACGCATAAATACTATGGCGCACAGTCACACATACAAGCCGCGCGCGGTGCGTTTGTATGAAGATTACTGTAGTGAAATTACTGGGTATAATTATGAGACCTATTATTCATATGTTGTCTCGGTGTAGTAGGCGCAGGGCGGTGCCAGACAGTAACTGCTTGGTTACTGTTTGGCACTGAACTGTCTAAGGGCAGACGTGGCACTTACCATCAGGTGTACGATCTGCTCGATGAACAAGACGTTGTTACACATTGCAAAAAAATACAAAAAACGTACTTTGTACTCTTTCTACTATGCTAAGAGATAAGACGCCGCAATTTGATCGTTTTATCGAGACCTTCATCAAAGCCGGATGGTCCAGGCTGGTCTCGCGATATTGACGTGGGTCCTCTTAGTAATCGAGTTAATTTGCCTCCCAATATTTTGTACACAACTCTTGTAAATTGTTTTTGTTTTCCCTGTTAAGGGATTTGTTCTTTTTAATTAAGATTGAAGGGTAAGAAATATATTTTTTGGCCTAAATTGGTAAACGTAATGGTTTGTTTTGTTTGCTCGAAATTAAGTGTATTGGAAAGCCTCTTTGATGATTGCTGTGAACTTAGACTCCTAGATTCAATTCCTAACAACTTTTTTCGACCTTATCACACATTCCGGTTTACGATTTGTCTAAACTAATTGTTGAGGCAGTTGTGTTGTATATCTCATCACCATTAGCTGACAAAATAAATAAGCTGTCAATTTACTTCTTTCTTTATGTTATAATGAAGCTACCTAAGAAGAACTACCTACGCTAGAATGAGTATGTGCTGAAATTTAATATACTCATCTGTCGAGGGTAATCGGCAGACACAAAAAGGCTCAGGGGTGGTCTAAGGAGCTTACTGGCAGATTAAAGCAATTTGGAGTAAAGCGATTGGAGCCGAGAAAGTCACTCACGCCACTTGAATTTGAGAAGAGGTTAATTTCTATTCAAGTAGATCACTGAGCGCCGTTTAAGATAAAATTGATTTTGTTTGTACTAAATTCCATTCTTAGAATGCTTTAAGCATTTTTTAAAAGATGAAGTTTTGAAAGCTCTTGCGGTAAATAACACTTCTGACTTTGCAGGTTATAAATCTTTTCGCCTGCGAATAATAATTTTTGTTTAAAACTCTTTCGAGCTTCGAAGCATGTTTTTCAAACTATCGTGAAAAGTATTGTGGCTACATTTTTGTTTTTATACTAAGTCAGTTGGCAGACAGACACGCAGCTCACCTGGTGGTAAGCGGCCACTGCGGCCTATTCCATTGAGGGACACTTCACCAGGAAGCGTCGCTCAATGTGCTGCCAGACTGCAGACTTTTTGTTCTTTTCAATAGTTTGATCGCCATGAATCAGTGCTAAACCTCTTGAGTTTAAGCTATGAGGTTGTGGGTTGGATTCTCGCTCAGAGTCTAGTTGATGACAGGTCTTATCACAGAACGACTTATTAAGCATTTATTGCTTATAATTGTAATATCCTATCTCCGATATTAAAGGCTCCAATATTATAGACACCTAAAGCATAATATTGATTGACACGTTCCATAACGAAGTTGTTCAATAGAATAGGTTTAGAACCAAATGATCTGCGTGCCAAAAGCTGATAATTTTACCCCATAAAACAATATCTTGATTTCCATTGCGCATAAAAACTACGACTATTACAACGAATATTACTTACGTTGCTAATAGTTTAAGTAAGTATAAGATTAATTAAGTTTGTAGTACACAGTTCTTGGATACACAACTTTATTACTTTTGTAATTATAACTTGGTCTATGAAATATGTTGTGTAACACTTACGGCTTCAACATAAAGCAATCTTTCTTTTTCCATGCCTGACTTATTCATAAAAAGGAAAGCTTTCTGATTTTTCGATTAATACGATGAAAAATATAGACAGCAACATTTTATGATAACTTTTTAGCATTTTTTATGCCTGCCGAAAAAGCGATAGCTTTGTAACTTAACACTACAATTTAGAAGTCGGAAAGTATTTTTCTGCCTAAGATTCAATGAAGGAAATCTTTTCAAAGATAAGCGCAGGATCAAACTTCACATTTTTTCTTTGAATAATTTTATATTTAACCCACTTGTTCCTGAATAAACTTTTTTTCAGTAATTGATCTGAAACTGTGTATACCTAATATTTATGTGATAAATAATCACAGAAAAATATTGAAAAAAATTTTTGATTTCCAGAAAAGCTGGAAAATGCCGTGTCGTAAACGACACGGTAGGGAAATCTACTACTTTGATAACTTTGTATGTAGATTTCAATAGACGTCATTTTCAATTAGGAAATCCCAAAAAAATCACACACAATATCTCAAAAAAAAAATTTATTGTACCTTTTTAAGAAAACCTGAGTGTATGATAAGATTAAAAAAAAAATTTTTTACTAGATCAGTTGGCAGACAGACGCAGGCCACCTAATGGTAAGCGGCCATTGAGGGACACTACACCAGGAAGCGTCGCTCAATGTGTTGCCACACTGGATGTAGCATCCGATCTTCTAGCCTTTGATTTCAAGTCTCTTGGCCTCCACATGAATATTGCTGGAACACAGCCAGAGCTGTTTTGGCGGCAGATTTCACCTGTGGGGGTAGCTAACCATTCAGACTTCGAAAAAGTCCGACCACTAACCGGATTCAAGGCGGGTATCGGACCCACGACCTTATCGGGTATCGGTTTTATACCAGGGCTTAGCCATTGTTCCATGGATGCGGTCATAACATGTCTTGGAATGCTCCTTGAAGTGGCCGGAATCGGCCCTTCGGCTTGTGGGCAGGAGTAGAAGAAATAGTGTCTGGGTCTGATGGTAAAGCTTTCAGGACCGGAGTCGATGCGCCGTCATTTTGAAAGCCGTACGGTAAGGCAAGGTGTCATCTCCGCTATCATCAGAAGAATCTTGCTGAATTTGAGCAGGTGCCTTGAGTTGAGACCCCGGTAGAATTCGAAGGGACACAAAATCTGCAGAGTCCTTGTCCGTAATTTCGGTATTTCAATTTTCCTGAGGCATGATACCATAACTATCAATAGTCGGGGATTTTGGCTCTAATTCCTCGACTATCGCATGCAAAGTCAGGGGTTTTTTGTGATTTTCTGTAGCAAAATAATAAGTATTATATAGTAGCACATTTCCCTACCGTGTCTTTTACGACACGTACAAAGAAAACCCTAACTACTGCCTGAATATGTTATAAAATAACCAACTTTTTTACAGTTGCTAAGTCTATAGGAATCAAGCTATCATAATTATATCACATATAAATAGAAAAGTGTTTATAATAATATGTCATCTGACCTTGAATTACTCATCGTAAAATCCTGAAAATTTGTGGTCATCCAGCACAATGGAAATAAGCTGCAGCACACTTAAAACATTTTGTAACTTCTAACCGAGTCCTCGATAGCCAAACGCGACGAAAAAAAATAAGTTCAAGTACTCTCATATCTCTCCAGATTTTTTTAAAGTTGGTGTGTCGTTTACGACACGGTCGGGTTAAGTGGGTTAATAAAAAAAAAAAACATTGCGTTTGTGTCACATTTTCGACTTTAAACTAGTGATTCTCTTATACACTCAAAATACATACATACATACAATCACGCCTTTTTCCCACAGGGGTAGGCAGAGACCAATTCCTTCCATCTGCTACGATCCTGGCACACAACTCTCGCTTCATCGACATTCATTAATCTCGTCAAACATGCTCGTCGGTTTAGGCTACTTCGGACCTGACCTTTCTTTAGGACATCGCCTATTTGGTCATGGAATGTCCTTTTAGGCCTTCCCCTTCCAACGCTCCCATTTACACTTTCCTTATAAATTTCTTTCGTAAGTCTACTTTCATTCATCCTCTCCATATGACCAAACCACCTAAGCATACCTTTCTCGATTTTTGTCACAACACCTTCTTTTATACCACAAAGTTCTCTTATAGTTTCGTTCTTCATTCTGTCACTCAATTTAACTCCTTGCATACTTCTAAGTGCTCGCATCTCAACGGCATTTATTCTGCTTTCATGCTTCTTCTGCCAAACCCAACTTTCACTAACATACATTAAAGTCGGAACTACAACTCCTCTGTGAACCGCCAAACGTGCCTCCTTGGCCACTAACTGACTCTTCACAAAGGTGTGCAGAGCTCCATTCACCATATTACCCGCATTCACTCTCCTTTCAACATCGCTATCACACTTTCCATCACTAGTAAACTTTGAACCTAAATAAACAAAGTCCTTAACTTGCTCTACTTTTTTATTTCCGATCACAATGTCACAAACTGTCATATCGTCTTCCCTTTCAAAGACCATTACTTTCGTCTTACTAACGTTCACCTTCATCCCTTTCCCTTTCAAAGCCTGTTCTAACCTCAACATGTTGTGATAAAAAGTATTTTTAGGATTAGAAAACTGACAATGATGCTATATCCCACAGGGTAATACAATGGTCCCACCCCGCGTGCAACACGGTCATGCTATGCGGCTGTTGCATCTGTCTGGGCGCAGCCGTCGCGTTAGGAGTCGACGGCCGATGGGTGCAACCGGACCACTTCGCCGGCCTGTGCGCAGGCAGGGCTTGGCTGCTGGCCACAGGCTTCTCCATGGCCTACGGGGCCATGTTCACCAAAGTGTGGCGAGTGCATCGGCACACGACCAAGCCGAAAGTTGAAACGAAGGTAATTTATTTTTTTATAGAAGAATCTTTTATAGTTATCCGCCTGGGAGAGTATCTAACTCCCCTCCCTAGGAATGGTAGCGTTTTGATGAAAGATACCGACTATGCGCAGCGTTGCCTTGAACTAGTCAAAAAGTAAGGAGAAATCCTTATTTTTTTGAAAATTAAACCTAACCTAACCTCCACAAAAAGATGATCACCATGCCAGATATGTCATAGAAGAATAGGACAACCCAGTAAGGCTATAGGTTTCCAGGGTTGGCAATGCCACTAACCAGAGAGGGCCGCATCTAAAACCCCAGCAAACTCAAAAATAACCTGAACTGGCTTTCCATGTTTAAGTAGGTATGTACTTAACATACCTACTTAAACATGGAAGGCCCCAACCAAAGTGCTTCGGGCCTCAGATGTTATAGTTATGCCACTGCGACAACCGTAGACATAATTATGTGACCCTCAACAGTTTGGGCGAGCTCCACATTTATAATATTAGCCAATGCCCGGATACATTCCCCACAAAAAAAAACTGAAAACCGTGTCGCGTTATACGGCATGCACAAAATTGCCCCAAGAATGTACACAATACCTAAACTCGAAGCCTTCTCAAAACTGTAATAAGTCATTCACATAAAATTCTCCCATAACCCTGAAAGGTTCGTGAAACATTTTTATTTGCTTTCTTTATTCTTGTTTTTATTTGTTTCCCTTTCCTTTTGTATTGTTCAGAACTTTTAATAAGCGATGTTAGCGCTGAAACTGAGAAGCCTACTTTACCTTTCTGATCTATTTATGTAATCCCTTTATGCAGAAGTTGTTTAAACGGATTTACAGTTTTAATTATGATTTCTACAATTTGATTCTAAACATAGGTAGCCATTGTTTTATTCTTTTCAGAGCTTCTTCTCGATTATATTGTCTTTTTATCATTGTTTTAAACGTTTTATCTACCTCTAAGTAAGACATTTGGACTGCCTGATGGCACATTTGGTAATAACTGACCTAAGCGCCGGGGATCGTGGATTCAAATTCCACCCAGTGCAAACATTTTTGTGATAAACATTTGTGTTGTTCCTGTGTCTGTATGTCTATTTGTATTTAATACAAGTGCTTAAATGCCTTACGTTGGGGTAGATTATGTATGTATATAGTTGGGGTAGTATGTGATATTGTCCAATATAAGTATAAATATGTTATTGTTAGATGTTATCGTTCGATTAAAGCAAAAATAAGAAGTTACAAAATACTTACTTATACGTAAACGTGACATTGTTATAACCACGCATTATTAAAGCAAATTTGCTTTGTGGTTATAACAACTCCAGGGAAGATAACAACGAGAACCTCGATAATAACGAGTATTATTTCAGACGGCGAATTGTTACAGCATTGCAATTTCCATATAATTAAGTAGGCTCCCGTTTGGACATTTGAATTCCTTATTCAATTCCCGAGAAGCGTATGATTTTTCTTTTTTGAAGTTTTTTGAGCTTAGATTTATTACTACTAATTTAACAAAAGTGATGCCAAAGTATTATGATGTTTTTCACAATGTTACTGAAAGAAAGAAAGAAAGAAAGCTCTCAACTGTAATATTAGGCACATATTAGCTGTTACTTATTACTTATTTAATATCTTGAAATCATCTCTACTTATAAAAAAAATTAACTTTATTTTAAAAACGAACAACTCGATTCTCACACAAAATCTCAATATGAGACTTACAAACTTTATTAATATCTACATTTTAACTCGAATTTTCCAAAAGTTTACACCCATTGTGTTCTCTTCACACACTGTGATCACTTTATTTAACTTTATTTTATTTGAAACGATGCCGGGGAAACACGCCCCGACTTCGCACGAGTGAAAATTACAGTTAGAAGCAAATCTTGTAATAAATATAACAAACGTAAAAATATAACTTATAACATTTTATGTCGCTTAGAAGTTATGCGCGCACATACGACGGTTCTTTTTTGTTTGTGTCGATCTGTTGCCACTATAACCACAAATACTAAAAGAACAGAATAAAAATCATTATTTGAGAGGACTGATATACCTACCTACAACAATTTTTTTTTTTTTGGCTCAGATTCAGAATGTGTAGTTACATGTGTTCACTTTAAAAAATAAATTAAAATAAAACCATAATTATTTGAAAGAAGCTCCGTATGATTTTAAAAACTCTTTGTTGTTCATCAAATCACGTTTGTTGCTGTGTTTATAGATTAAAAATTTGCCGGTTCTCTTAGATATTTTGACCGGAACCGTGTATACATGACCGACTCACACTTATTGGGTTTTTTAAATTACATTTTCTTCCCAGAAACGTATCCACGGGTGGAAGCTATACACCATGGTGGGCGGTCTCCTGGCCGTGGACGTAGCCTTGCTAACTGCATGGCAGCTACGTGATCCGCTCCAGCGAAGAGTGGAGATCTTCCCGCTGGAGGCGCCTCGGCACCACGACGACGATGTCCACATCCGACCTGAGTTGGAACATTGTGAGAGCGAACACAACGCTGTATGGCTCGGTAAGTTTACATTATACCATCCTCCGAGCAACATTAGCAAAGGTCGGGTAAACCCCGTAGATTCGATTCCCGTCTTGGTCTAGTTGGTAGTGGGAACTTCTTCAGATTTCGATTGGTTTCTACCACCTCCACAAGTTAAATCTGCCGCCGTAACAACTTTGGCTGTGTTCCGGTATATAGTTTTACCTTTCGCTCCCAGTTTGTTTCATAATCGATTTTGGATAACAACGCATCTTCAAAAAGCTGTTATACGGTCTGTCATAATACGATTAACAATCAACCTACTTGACCCAATAGTGGCATATAAACCTTTGGACCTTATAGTAAACTAACTACACTCCAGATGCTTCAACAGACACTTTAATTAATAGTTAATTGCTTAAACACGCTGCTTAAACATGAAACATTACAGTCCAGAGTATCCCATATGGTTCACGCCAATTAATTATTTAGGTAACTATTGTGTTTACATGTTGCTAATAAGGGGTTGCTAGTATGTTATTTAATACGTATTGAAGCCACACAATCATGGTTTAGTCTAATTCAGTTCAGAGGTTAAAGCTAGTTATTTGTGTATCAGGTTGAATAAATATGTAATTATTATTATTATTATTTTTGTAATTGTATTCACGTTCGAGTTGTACAACTTGCATCTATTTGCAATGTATAAACAAATTTCATTTTTATTAAAAGATACACAGTTGTGCATAGAAATTAAACATTGGGTTTTATTAAGTTTATGCTAAAAAGTAAACATTTTGCCCATCTCCCGAATACATCGACGGTCCCTACGTATAAAGCGACATGTCAAAATTAACAATTTTTTTTTATTGCATATATTGCTATAGATTCTCCATATGCTCATACCTGTGAAGGAGATTTTTTGAAATAATGTGCCGAAATTGATATTTTAAAATCGTATAAGCGAACAAGTATCATAATTAAAAAAAAATAGTGTCGTAGAAGCGGATATCTAATAGCTGATATCCTTTTGTACGGTGATGCGTGCGAGGTCTTGTCAAACTTAACGTCATTTACGTGTCCGTTTAGGAACAAATTGTCAAATTCGCAAATTGTCAAGCGGTCGCAATCGGTCAAATTATCACATTCTCAAATAGTCAAGTTCGCAAATTCTCAAATTCGCAAATTGTCAAAGTCGCAAATTGTCTAATTCGCAAAATGTCAAATTCACAAAATATATGGATATGTGGATTTCCACCACCGTACTCCCTGGTGTGGGGTAAGAATTACCAAATGGGGACCACACATCCCTAAGGATGTTGATGCGAAGGGTGGGGAACCTTAGTACCTTGAAAGCATCCCTGAGTACGTTGGCAGTGTGGAGTGGCCTCACATTGCCGATCGCCATGAGGAAACGGGGAAGACCATGGTTGCCCCCGAGGAGCGCTGCGCTAAAGCTGCAGAGCGCAGCTGGTAGGGGGCAAATGTGTGAATCTCGGCATTCTCAGCTACATCTTCCAATTTTTTACCTATATTACCAAACTAGTACTATTTCGTTTATAGGCTTAAAAACGGAAGCCAATTGTTAAGATCGTATAATGCGAGATTCATTATTTAGACATAATTATGAAGAGCAAAAGAAGGTTGAAAAATGTTCGTTTGAAGTTAGGTATAAGAAATGCCAAAAAAATTGGAAGAAGACAAAATATCGATTACGCTAAGGCCCCCATCCACAGGGCCGTTATTTTAAACCTAAAAAACTGGACATTCTGAAACTTGACATTTTGCGAATTGGAAAATTTGCGAATCTGACATTTTGCGAATTTGACAATTTGCGAATTTGACAATTTACGAATTTGACCGATTGCGACCGCTTGACAATTTGCGAATTTGACAATTTGCGCCTAAACGATCGTGTTGATTCGTGTTCGCGCGCCAGAAAAGTGTTGTAAAACAGTGTATTAATGTGTTTTTAAGTTATGTGCACTGTAAATACAACAACATAATTATTCAATGAGACAAGATTGTTTTTATAGCACAAAATTAGACAAATAAAACAATAACACCGTATACTAACTATTCTGTGACAATAATTATGTATAAACGGACATGTGTTGTTTAATGTATTTTAATACTTAATTAATAGCTATCTTGGAATGTTTAAAGTAATTTATTGAAAATTAAAACAGTATTCTAAGTTTTCATACAACATTTCAATTATTTTTATTTTAAAATAATGTTTTATATCGTCCCACGTACAAACAGACACCTAAGAGTTGTCTGAAAAAGTGGTATTGTGGGTTGACAATGTAGAAACAGTCATCTGTACGTTTTATTAAGAAAATACAATAAAAATAAAAAATAACTAATACAAGTTTAAACTTTCTAAAATCATTGAGATATAGCAGTAAAAATATACCCATAATTGTTGAAAGCATAATTTGTATATCAATTCAAACCTTTATTGCGCTCTACTGTAAACCTCCATTTTTGACATGTCGCTTTATACGTAGGGACCGTCGACATAAGGACTGAATTAAGAAGGATCAATGTCACTACTACTCACATAGCCAGAAAGTACATATTACTGGACATGATCTGCATTAATTTATATTGAAAGCACAGAAAATTGCGCGAAGCTCATAATTAACGTTAATTTCTGGCGCAGATACATTTAATTGCACTTAAAAAATTAAACAGCTCAAATCTGAGCCCAGTGAAACGCCCAACAGCAATAATTATGAAAGATGAGCTTTAATATGAGGTAATTTAAAGTCTCGTAAACAATAAATTATGTTTCATAAATCCTCGACTCGCAAGTCTACTGACTCATTTGGACCCGTAATCTTGGTGAACGAATTTTATAAGTTTTTTGAGTCGTTAATCAGACGTTGTCCTTATTATGTCTTTTGACGTTAATTTGTTTTATTAAAATCTCTTTGCGACTTTAACGTGCTTTTTTCCCGCCTACCTGTATTTCTCGTTGCGAGCAAATTGAAACGGTCGTGGTTCGCAAAATTTGCTAAATTAATGCTTCTAACGTCTCGGTCTCCTTTCAATAGTTGCCAGGTAATGAAAATAGTTAAAAGTTTCTTTTTAGTCTTTGCAATCGAAATCAGAAACAAACCTTTGATATATTTAATATGCGATTGAATCACTTGGAGATTTTTAGTCAGCCATGTAGATTTCACTGCTGGGCAAAGGCATCCCATACTGTCCGCCAAAGCATTGTTACATCTTTTGCCACCCAGTTGTGTAGGCGTTAAAGCCAGCCATACCGCCATCTTCGCCTAGGCATTCTACGTTTTCTGTGTCCGTAACAAAATAAATAGATTAAGCCAAATACGTTGTTTTAAATTTAATAATACAAGTGGAAGCAGCGTCTGTGTGTCTGATATCCAAACGGGTAAAACTATGTCGTGCAGCGAGCGCATGACCGGTTTTTCAATCTGCCGATTATGATCAGCCGATAATTTTATCTGGTCGGGTCGGAACGCCGGGCATGACCGACTTTTCGATCGCATACTCCGTAAAACAATTGAGCTGTACCTATCCCCGATATACTACGTAATAGAATAGGATTTTTAAAGGAAATTTTAAATAATGCCAATAATATTAAATTAATAAAAACTGCTCTCAACCTATAAATAATGCCGTGATTTAAAACTGATGATATTCTAAATAACTGAATTGCGAATTTAAGGCTGGCTGGACTCGTGCATATATACCAAATCTCAAAGTTATGCTATCTTTTAATAACCTGTCAAAGAAATACTTCATGACTGTGACTGCGGTTTTAGCATTTGTTCATAAATGCTAATGTTTACCAGGGTAAAAAAATTCAATTTTTACTATAATTATACTTCCAAGCCTCTGTAACATTAGTTTAGAAAAAATGAATCTGTCGTATTCAAGTAGCGTCCCTTCGAACTTGTCGTTGAACAAAAGCTTAATACTTTTAGATAATAATAATTTCTATAGCGCATTATTATTTTGATCGTTTCGAATAAAATATACATAGTACATAGTTCGAATGTGTACTTTCGACTCTACGTTTTTAATATTTATACTCGCCATCGGATTTTTCACTACTGGAATTTATTTTTGCATTTTTATAACCTACATTTTCGGAATTTCCATTAAATTTATTTAGTAATTACCATTCTCGGAAATATTCAGTCGCAGTCTTGAATCTGAAAATTGATGGTTTGAAACACTTCAGTCTTTTGGGTTTGTCGCTCTATTATCTGTGTCTATTTAGAAAAACTTTTTACCATATGCCGTTTATATTAACTAGCGCGAGTTAGTACCTATATAAGTGTTGTGTTCTAAATTTTTCAGGTGAAGATTCATGGAGATTATACCTACTGCGAATAAAAGTATCGTTACAAAATTACCATTCATAAATTTAGATTTTAAGCGTTCTTATTTTGTTTCAGGCGTAATGTACGGCTACAAAGGCTTAGTTCTCGTGTTCGGCCTGTTCCTCGCCTACGAGACGCGATCAGTGAAGGTGCGGCAGATCAACGACTCCCGCTACGTCGGCATGAGCATCTACAACGTGGTGGTGCTGTGCCTGATCACCGCCCCGGTCACGCTGGTCATAGCCAGCCAGCAGGACGCGGCGTTCGCTTTCGTCTCGCTCGCCATCGTCTTCTGCTGTTTCCTTAGCATGGCCTTGATATTTATCCCGAAGGTAAGTATCTACAACGCTTACTTGGCCATTGATTGGACTTGATTTTTCCTTCTTTTTATCCCGGTTACTCCGACGGGGGCGAAGGAGGTGTGTGGGCTTCGCCCGCCCAAAGGTGGAGGTTTAGTTTTTAGCCCACTAAGCCCCGAAGTGTTTCTACTAGCCTTAAGGTAGTGTCATGGGAAGTGAGAGACGCTTTGCATCCATGATACCACCGATAGGACTTGATTGTACCTAGAACGATAATATGGAGTAGATAATTACTACTTTAAGGACTAGTTTTACTATTGATAAATAATTATGTGATAATTTTTTTGTCAGATAATTTCATTGTCTTTTGTCAATTTTCAAAAAAAAGTGTAGGTCCCATTGTAACCTGACAGATAAATCAGCACGAACCTTTCTGTCCCACTTTAGGTATGATGTTAGACTTATAACCACATTTTTAGGCATTTTTATGAGGAATTATTTAATAAGTGCAATGCCAAACTAAAAAAAAATCCTAGGGAACAAACCTACTATCTTAAAAATATATCTTAGACACAACTTTTCCGAATATACAAACGGACAGTCAAATAAATATATGAACAAAGAAATTGCTCTAACAATACCGATAGTATATTTATACACATAAAATGTACTATCCTTTTATTGGAAGATAAAAGTGCCTGCAAATATAATAATAGGGTATATTGTGTTTGCAGTCCCTTTCTGTTACACAATATCCTTATGTCTAATCTCCCCATACTCTTGTCGAATGTAAGTCGGTAAAGTTTATAAGTAAAGGGCGTATTTTAGTTATACATAAACGGAAAAGTTTACCGATATAGATATATTAAAGACAGGTGCCTTTATAAAGAAATTGTGTTTTTGGACTATTATTTCTGATCTCTACATATTTTCATTTACTAAATGCCATAGACAGCAGACGGCCTCGAACTTCCTGCATAATGTATTAATGTCCAAGGTATTTATTTTTATTATAATAAACAAATTCAAATTAATCTGATTCCAAAGTGCAATTATATTATAAGCATGAGAAACAACGAGGGTATTGTAAATACTTAAAGACATAAGCCGAGCATAAAATGTTCCTAAATAAATGTCTGTCCCCGGTTCAAACCCACAATCCAACGTGCAAAGTGTTGGCCCAACCCGCCATCGAACCAGACAGACTTTAAAAAAAATACATACATACAACGTGATATAAATATATGAATCGTTTGTTTACCATACCCGTAAGAAGCTTATCAAATAGGCACAGCAATTTTCACTAGCTCCGCAAACATACGATCGTATTAAGCTAATCCTCTTAATCCTATACCTCACCGAATATCAGGTACGCACTATTATTATACCTACCTAAAACAGATTCATAATTACGAAAATGTATTCTAATCGAATGTACAAAGCCTCAAATTAGGAGGTTGAATTTGTAACCGTGCACGCAGAGAAATCGGTGACAAACAGAACTACTTAATCGAATAGTTAAAATAGGTTACAACTTTTCTAGTTTGAAATACTTGATCCTTGTTAGCTCTACGACTAATTATTCACTCTTACTAATTGTATGTTTCATTGTATTATTTGATTAATGTAGCTCACAAAAAAATATTATTGAACTAAAACATCAATAATTATTGCATCTTTTACAATAATTATGATCATATGTATTTAATGTATTGTATGTACTAAGAAACAGGAATTCGCAGTTACTAAATGATCTAGTTTCAGTTACTGATTTACAATGTTACTGGTAGACTACGGGTGTATCTGTAATCAAAACAATAATCTTTTTATTACAACTACATTATTGTTTGCAATACATATCGTTCTAAGTGTCGTATAATATTCGTTTAGTTTGGTTTACTTTTTAAGTAGTGTTATTAGAATAACAAGAATATTATAGTAAAAACCACACCGGAAACAGTAAACGGTACAATGTATGTATTAATCATTGCTATTCTGTTAGCGTGTTTTAAAATATTTAAAATAATAATGTTACAATAACAATCAAGGTGGTATTCATAGCTAAGCATCTTGTTCTGTTTATGAAAAACTGTGTTTTTTTAAACAATCAAAAAACTTGCATGACAAAACGATCAGTTGACAGTCCGTGCCTGAGGTCCGTGCCGCGACTCCCGCGCCCCTCCGCCCTGCCAGTACAGCACTATAACCCATGTAGTGTTTTGTTAATTTGAGAGTTTGCTATACCTATTTATTTGAAGAGATTCACGGGATGTCTGATGACGTTGATGGAGATATCCCACCATAGCTGGGCGTTAACTCGTTAATCCGTTAATCGTTAATTAACGAAGTTAACATTTCCAGTAACGGATTAACTTTTAAGTTAACTTTCAAAAATGTTAACGGACTCGTTAACTTCCGTTAAATGTTTCCAAGTCCGTTAATCCGTTACTTACTATTCGTTTTTTTGTTTGTATCAATAAATTATAATTTTTGTATCATTTATTACTTTGTGTCCACTTAGGAAACTCAAAATAAATCAATTTCGTTTTTTTGTCAACTGGACACACGTTTGAATTTAATAAGAACACAGTATGGTAAAGTACGGTCACGTAGATTAATCTCACGCAAATAGTGCTACCATCGTCTGACTAAACGTTCCCCATAAAGAAGTCATGATCTCGGCAACTGTTAAAGAATTAAAGTTACGGAATTATCGGAGACTGTGTCGAAACAATGTAATAATAAATAAAACTAAAATGTTGCGGATTTTTTTAGACGTAGGCAACGCGCAAGCCGGTCACCTACTGGTAAGCAATCACCGCCGACCATAGATACCAACACCGGAGGAGTCACAAGTACGTTGCCGGCCTTTGAGAAAGAAATTCATTGCGACGAGCCATTTGATGTAATGGTCAAGAAGTCGGCTATCACACCAGAGGTCGCGGGTTCGACCTCCTTACGGTACAAACATTTGTGTGCATGAACGGACATATCTGTTTATTCCTTCTAGCCCCGGAAAACCAGACACAATAGAAAATCTATTGTTAAGCGGCACGCGAGTGCCGGTTCGGCTTTGAGTGGTTAAATCGGTCTGGGTGTTTGACCGCCTCCGTGGAACAGTAGCTAAGCCGCTCGGGTATAAAACGTGAGCTCGATTCCCGCCTAGAGTCTGGTTGGTGGTAGGGCTTTTTCAGAGTCCGACTGGCTAGCTGCCACCCACAGGTGAAATCTGCCGCCATAACAGCTCTAGCTGTGTTCCAGCAGTATTAATGTGGGAGCCAGTAGGTACACTTGATATGAAAAAGGCTCGAAGATCAGATGAGCTAACAGTCTGGCAGCACATTGAGCAACGCTTTCTGGTGAAGTGTTCCTCAATGGAAAAGGCCGCAGTGGCCGCTTACCATCAGGTGGGCTGCGTGTCTGTCTGCCAACTGATGTAGTATAAAAAAAATGTATTTACAAAAAAAAGTACTTATTTATGAAATGTTTATCCCTTGTATGACACCCATAGCACAAGCTAATGCTTAGTTTGGGGCTGGATAGCGTTGTGTGAATAATGTCCAGAGATTTATTATATTTATTGCCCGAATGAAAACCTTACTTATTTTGGATTATTCCCAACGTCCAGCACCAACGTTACGACAACTTTTTATTTTTGTAACTTTCACCATCACGAGACTTTGGAAACAATACCAGTGGAAAAGAGTTATATTATTCGGTGCCTGAGGAGCAGCCCGAGCATCTGCAGGCCTCGAGCTTACGCTCATTAGAGCGTATGCAGATGCCCCTCATAAGGGCAAATAACCACTGCGTCCACCACTTCGACTTGGAATGAAATGAAGAAGAAGTGGTAATAGCATTATTCTCAACCGGATTTAAGAACGGTTATAGTGTGCTGTGACTGGTTGGGAATTAATTATGAAAATCCCAAGGAGTCACATTGTAACCTGTAACAAAGAAAATATTTTCGTGCCAAGATAAGAAAGTATTCCCGTGTGTAAGTCTCGTGAGTCCAGTTGGAGAATAACAACTTATAGTTATATCTAACGCTACGACATAAAAAAGCATTATTTACCTCACATAGAGATTATTTACCATGTTTAACGGATTAACGATTAACGTTAACTTGCGTTAAATCGGCCCAAAAGTAGCGCTTTAACGTTTAACGAAGTTAACTTTTTTAGTAACGGATTAGCGATTAACGAAGTTAATTATTTGGTTAACGATGCCCAGCTATGTATCCCACAGTATTTGCAGCAGTGGGGTTAACCTCAATATATTAATACTTTTCAAGGTAAGTTGGTACCTCTTCATCTCTATAGTATTTAAATTTGTTCTGTACTCGCATGTGGCTGATGTAGTCAATCTTCTTGCTGTAGTATATATAGCTATTATTTAAATTAAATAAGTTGTTGGTACTCTAACTTATTTAATTTGATTGAATAAATGCTATGAATACTACAACGAGAAGATTGATTGATTGATCAGCCACATGTACATAATGACTTTATAAGTTTATAGTAAAAAGTCTTGAAACGCTATAAATTATTAGTACATGAGGTTGACACGGTCATTTTATATTAATCTCTGCAGTTCGGCATTTAAGTCACCGAATGTGTCAGCTCAGCTCCAAAACAGGCGAAATAGGTAACTAGTCAATAGGCTTGTTTTATAAAACGTAGATTACCAAGACAAGTGTTTGATTCCTCCTAGGTCAAAAATTATGCTTTTTGCGTTGGGACTTTGCATGAGTTATAATTAATAATCTTTGTTTTTATGATTTTTCAGTAAATAATATAACAATATGGACACTGTCGATGCTAGACAGTAGTCTAGTTAAAGAACTAATCCTTCCAATTAGAGAATGAGCCAAATTTTTAAAAAACTTGGACAACTGGAACAAATTAACTAACCCATTATAGTGGCTACCACTAGTGAGGATCAGGTGGCTACCAAGAGTGAAGATCAGGATATGACCATCTATAATGAAGATGTATGTTTGGTAAGATGAATACTTTAAATAAAGTAACTATTTGACCTAAAAATAAAACAGATATAGAACTAAATTATATAGGTAGATGGCTTTAAAAAAACTTTATCATATATATATATCATTATAATACCTACTTAATTATTTTAATAAATATTTTGTGTTTTTTCCAGTCATTGAAAAATCTTCTTTTAAAATCAAACGAAGGATGGGGCCTGCTAAATTTATATTCAGGACAAGGCTTATCAAATAATGGGCGAAGAAAAAATTGCAATATAATTATAAAATATCTAATGGAATCAGACCCAAATAAAAGAATAGACAGTTCTATACTACTTACAAAAGCACAAGAGATAACTTAAGTATTCAAAAAGGAAAATATAAGTACATTTTTCATTCCATGCATTAATGATACTAAACTTAAAATTAAAAGATGTGCAAAGGAGAAATTATATGATTGTCTACAAAATAGGCGCTGCGAACTTAGGGAGGCTAAGGTTATTAATCCATCTAGCCCCGGAAAACCAGACACAATAGAAAATCTATTGTTTACGCGACACCCGGCTTTCAGTCGGGTGTTTAAGAGTTAAAAAGAAAAGTTGCAGCAACATCGACAATTACAGCAATGAACCACTAGAAGTCGATGAAACAGGCAAGTATTAAATTACCTACCAAGGTATTCAATTTTTTTTAAATAGCCAATAGTGATCCCACCCCTCTGCTGGACTAGGGCCTCTCCCAAATAGGCAGAGAGGTTGTCAATCAGCCCAGGTAGTATAGTAGGTATTCTGGTTATTAATGGTTTTAGGTAAAATTATGATTATTTAAAGATGTGTTTTTGCACTTTTCCTCCTTTTTTGTTCTTGTTAGTGACCTCAACCTTAAGTTTGTCTCTTTTTTTATAACTTTCAACTTATTTTAATCTATATTTTATGATTTTTTATTAGTTCATGTATCTTTCCAGAAACTGGTTCAGATGAAGATATCCAGTGGCTCCAAAACTGTACGGAACCCTGGCATTCAGTGGTAGAGAAGTGGCACAAAACAGAAATAGAGACTTCTGAAATGACCATAGAAACATACATTAATAAATACCCAGTGTTAAAAACGTGGCATGAGCTTCTTACTGATAATTTTCAGTTTTTACATTATATCCATCGTCAGGAAATGAAATATTTGAAACATTCCCAAAATAAAAAGAAACATTTTCAAATTAGCTCTATCTAAAAGCCAAATACCTGAAGTAAAAGACATACTGGAACAACTTCAGCTTCTAAACAAAGGTGAGTAGTACCACTAGGTTTTATAATTAGTATGTTCCATATAAAAATGTTAATTACTTAAAATTATTTTGTCTTCTTGTTTCTTATAGGTAATAAATCTACGAATTATTTCAAATTATGGTTATTATAAGGTATATTGTAAATATTTTAATTTTATTTACTTAACGTCTTTTGTTTTTTTAGATGATGACAATTACCAGGAAATCCAATCAATATTAGCATTTATGCTTTTGCCGCTGCTTCTGGGAAACCCAACACACAGGATGAAAAAGCAAGTATGGCGGCCTTCCAAAGCTGAAGTGAAGGATAACTCCATTACACACGTGCTGAGACCAATAGATGTGCAGGTCGCAATAGCTCACCGGCGTGAGAAATATTTAAAATACAACTTAACGCTCCAACCGGTAATTGTGAAGTACAAATTATTTTAATTTTATGTTTAAAACATTTATGTCTATGTAGTATTCGTGAAAACGCTCATTAGAATACTTCTAAGATGTGTAGGAATGATAGGTATAGATATTGCACTAATGATTGTGATGGTTATAAAATAAATGACATTTTTCTATGTACTTGACATTTTTATTTTTGATTCCAGGAAACCTAAACCTGCATAATGAGCCTCAGCGCGTGCGACGTCTTAACAAAAATGCCGATAATCTAAATTTCTAAGATTCTAGCACCTGTTGAACTCTGTGTTCGACTTTATGATACTAGATAGTCGTAGTCTTTGGATATTGTAATGAAAAATGCATTTTTTTTTTAAATTTTAAAAGACGTCACACTTACTGATGGTTCTATGGACTGCGTTTAGATGAAGCGTCTGCAATCCAGTGGACTGACAGCACCAACAACGGATCCCTCTTAGGCTTTAATGGAGAAAATAGTTTTATTTACTCATACTAAGACAAATAAAATTGTATTTTTGTCAACTAAAAGCCTGAAAGGATCCGTTAGTACTGTAATTGCACTAGATTGCAGGCTTCATCTAATAGTTCGTATGCAGTAGCTACTGGGCTGGTTTATGCTGCCAATACACCATCCTTCTTATCGTCAAATCGGCATGACGCGATCGATTGGATCAAATCGAATTGACCGTATATGGGCGTAGATTGGCATGACAAAAAGATTTGACATGTCAATTCACGCCCACATACGGTCAATTCGATTTGATCCAATCGATCGCGTCATGCCGATTTGACGATAAGAAGGATGGTGTATTGGCAGCAAAAACCAGTCCAGTAGCTACTGCATACGAAATAGTAGCTGTAACAATACCTAGGATGCTAGCATTACAATGTGTATTGTACTTGTTACAAGAACATAAAGCTAGCGTTACAATACGAATAGTTATCATTAATGTTCACGTTGTTATGTACACAAGCAAAATATTTAGTAAACCCAAAAAAAAAGTGTTTATTTTTATGTGAGCATTACAATGAGTATTGTACTTGTTACAAAAACAAAAAGCTAGCGCTGCAAAACGAATAGTTATCATTAATGTTCACGTCGTTATGTTACACAAATTCATTAGTAGATACAGCAAAGTATTTAGTAAACCCAAAAAAAAAAGTGTCTATGTTTACCAGATTTGCATAGTAGTCCTTACAATCGATCTAGTAATGTCTACTTGACGTATGGTTACAATTACATGGTATTGTAAGAGGCACGATATTTACCTTGTAGTGAGTATTATATTGTTTGGTCAGATACACTAAACATCTAGTTGTCATTAAAAACCGATAGGTAAAAATACAAACAGAATGGCTTTTGTAAAGTCAACAAGCGAAGTCTTGCTGTCACGATTGCTAACAGAAGTTCTAGCTACAGTAGCGTTTTTTCTCGTATAGGTTGCCAGATATTTCTCTGCGTGTGTATAATAAACTAGCCTTTCG
Source organism: Mecyna flavalis (assembly GCA_949319885.1). Taxonomy (NCBI): domain Eukaryota; kingdom Metazoa; phylum Arthropoda; class Insecta; order Lepidoptera; family Crambidae; genus Mecyna; species Mecyna flavalis. Next base: position 8,561,569 of record OX439427.1, on the reverse strand, counting down.
CCCGCGGTTTCAGCCGCGCGTAATTTCTTCTGTCACTTATTTCCCCTTTACCCCCTAATTTCCGGGACCAAAAGTACCCTATGTCACCCGGGAATAGTGTAGCGTTCCAGATTTAACTTTTATTTTAATTTGAGTTTACTCTCAGGCAATATTTTGTTTACCTACTTGGGAGGACCATTATCCTCCGCCAAATCCCAAAACTGTATTACAAAGTTAATTTCTAGTCCCCAAAAAAGTATCATAAAGTTTGCGGTATCAAGGATTAATGTCCCCACGATAGGAGATATAAGACGTTTTCACTTGATTTCACTCAATTAACGGTTTTGTAAGTCACTGGTTTAAAAAGATAAGAGTGTTTTATTTCCCACAAAATGTCAGCCCGTCATTGACTATCGTCGGACCCTAGTATTAGGCAATTCACATTATTAAGGGTCCTATAAATTCTGATAAACTTTTCCCTTAGTCATTGAAATTTACATTGTTAGCTGTGTTTCATTGAAAACTTCTAATTAATTGCTTAGTTGGAATTTTTCTACACAAATCTTTAGTATACCTTATTAAAGCAAAGTAAATAATAAAATTAAAAAAGCTATATGCCGAAATTTTATTCGAGCAGAATATAATTTATATGGCATAAACCTACGTGATTAATTCCACGAAATAATATATTGAACAGCCATTGCAAAGTTTCTTACTCTGAATATCTTTTATATTTCGGTTTTCTTAGAATCATAATTATAATATGCTTCTGAATGTTTGGTACCTACTACCTTATCGCGTCTTTGAAATGAATATTTTAAATTACGACAGTGAAAATGGGATGTAAATATTTTGCTCTGTAATGAGAGTTGATAAATATTATATATTTTTCTTTGGCTAACGTAAAAAAAGAACAGCATATTATTTTATTTCAATTTACTGTAGTTATTCTTAAACACCATAAAATACAATATTTTTATTGCTAGTCAAAATAATTCGACTTTCCTTACAACTCTACCATACGAAAGGGAAAACAAATGTTTTTGTATCAAAAAAGAAATAGCAAAATACATCAAACGGTATATTGAATGCCATGTTAAATTTATTGAAGTATTTGTATTTATTACTGTTTGATTACTGTAGTAAAAATAATCGCAATAGATTTAGTAAAATATCTCTTTCAAAATTTAAAAGAAATGACGATGCAGGTGAAATCTGCAGCCATAATAACTTCTGTGTTCCGGCAATATCAATGTGGGAGCGTACTTGAAATCAAAGGCTCGAAAGTGAGACGAGTCTACAAGTTCTCCTCAACAGAATATGCCGCTGGGGCTGCCTAATGAAGGCAGGCATGTCTGCCAATGAGGGTTTTTAGAATATTTATTTAATTCGCTAGATGGCACTACGCAGCCATAAACTTTAGTGAAAATTCATTATGGCGGTTTGACGTCATCTGTCAAAATAAACCAATCACGTTTTAGTTGGACCTTATGGCTACGTAGCGCCATCTAGGGGTTTTCTATTCTAAAACCCTCATTGGTTTAAGCCTTAATAAATATTAGACAACATCACATACATTGATCTGACCCCAAAGTACCTACATAAGTAGCGTAAGCACTTGTGTTATGGGTGTCAGAAACAACGAAGGTACCACAAATATATTAAACAAAAAAACATCCAAACACAGAACTAACACAAATGTTCATCACATAAGTGTTTTCCTAGGTGGGATTCGAACCCACGACCCTGGCGCATAGGGCAGGGTCACTACCAAATGCGCCATCGGGCCAGTAATTTCAAATTAAAACATCAAAGAAGCAGGTAAACGTTATTATGTGTAATGCTAGTTGTACTATGATGGTGATGCAGGTGATCGAGGTCATTCGGCACCCGACGGAGCGGGCCGAAAGTGGCCGCGGCTCCGGTTCGGGCTCCGCCCCCGCCGACGAGGAGCGCTACAGGGAGCTCGTCAAGGAGAACGAGGAGCTGCAGAAGCTTATTGCTCAGGTAATTTGAAAATTAAAAACTTTTGTCTAGTGATTTTGTCTTGCTCTAGTGATTTAAGTACTGGGCAGAGGTCTTGGGGTACTGGGTTCAATTACCTGGTCGAACATTTTTTCGGACATAGCTCGGGTTTATGATCACGACAACTTGATTTCAAGGAATGGAGCCTTTGCCCTGCAGTAGGACATTAAAAGGCTTACTTTACTTTACTTTAAGGAGAATTGACAAAGTAGCCTTCCTATTTTGGTTTTGTAGGTGGTATTTTTGTTTTCCGAGTCCAACTAACTACAGTAGCTTCTATCTAGTAAATCCCCGAATGCAGGGACACTTGAAATAAAAGGATCGAAGATCAGAAGAGTCTACAGTATGGTAGCACATTGAACGATGCCCTCTGCTTTTAATAAATGCCAGTTTCACCACTGTGAGATAAGTGCTAGATAATTTAAATATTTGAAACAAATAGTTTATAGGTACTATCACAGATAATATAATAATAATAATAAATACTTATTATTGCACATAAAACAAACAAAAATACAATAAAAAATAACAAAAACGCACAATGCAGGCGGCAGGCAATATAATACTAGTAGGTACTATCTTAATCTCGTCAAAGTGTGGGGAAGCAGCTAACATCCCAGTATGTATTAAATCAATATGTGATTTAAGCTGTTTGGGACCCGTTATAAAATTTGAATGAAATAATGATTTATAATAGTAATGGACCGGAACGATCATTGGTGTCAAGATCCACGGATACAAAGTATGTAGGTATAACAAGTTTCACAGCCATTTTTTGGTTAGATACTTAATCGATTCAATTATCTCTAGCAACATGTGATTGGTAATACATCGGTAAATTCCAAACGCCATGTAAAGTGCTGACATACGGTGCTGAGATACGAGTCCCAGCGCGCGTCGCTGAAATGCGTCGAACGAAATGGTCCCGATATCGCGGCGATATTGTCCGCGCGACTCGACGCGAGCGCTGGCAAATGGCTCCTACGATTTAATTCACGATTATGGATATTATTTACTTTTACAAACAAAAAAAACAGTTTACGTTGATCCTATAAGGTTAAACATCAAATCTAATCCTTGAAGTAAAATTGCAAGGAGTGTTTCATTTTGTCACTTATTTTCACCAATTTCTTAATTCAGTACGCTTATCAATCGGTAATAATAATACAGTTACAGTTTTGAAGTCGTAGCAAGTAACTTTTTGGAAATCTTAATTTTAATGTTATTTATTAAAACAATTTGGTTAATGACTCAGTTTCTAGTTTTTCGTATTCGTCTTTTGTTGCTCGCTGCTTTCGACTATATTCTAATGTGGGCCACGGCAAAAACGGCAGGCAGAATTCCAATAATTCAATTAGGAAAGTGGCAATAAAATCTTGGTAGAGAAGCTCGAAACTTCCAAAAAAAGTATTCACTTTGATAGCGTTATGTCTCAAGGCTACGTTAGCATTAAAACTAGATAAAAAAGCCATCAAATTAACTTGAATCTTCGCTTTGACACTGTAAATAGTAGTATAAGACAGTAAATGCCTAGTCCCGACTCGCATTATCTCTATTACCCACGGTTCTACCCGCCCGAACATCTAGTTCACCGTAAAGTGTTTTACTGTAATGAAAAGCTTTCAAGCGCTTGCCGCTTACACGGCCATAAAATAAATTAACGCTTCAAACGACATTATTTATATTTCATTCGAGGACATTTCCTGCCGTCCATTTTTGATGTCCGTTTCTTTTTGAGTCTCAAGTGGCTCTTCTTTAATATTTTTCTTCATAAAGGTTTTGTAAACAACAAAACAGAATATTTTTTGTTTTGAACGCGTACCTCTAACAAATACCCGGTCTTACTCTTAGATATGGTGAAACATGAAATCATAAAGATTTATTAAAAGTTGTCTCCGTCGTCATTATAGTATCTCATTAAAATAGCACTTGATCCTAGTAATTGTAGTTCAATGTCCTACAAAGGAAAATTGCAGAAGACCTACTCAGTGCTGCAGTGACTTAAGAGCGTAAATTCTGTTTTTTTTTTAATGAGACAGTTTAAAAATGATATTAAAAAAAGCAACGAGATTACCTCCGAGAGCACTGCGGTTCTTTCTTAAATCAAATTTAATAAAAATTCTGGGAATAAGGTTGCATTTCGCGCGCACTTCACTCGTACCTATCATGAGTTTAGCACAAATGATGTTAGTGTGCCGCACTTTCCATCCATCCCGCTTCAAAAAATACTATACCTCTCACCTCTAATGGATTGGATAACATTACCATATGCTAACCGTAGGATCCTACCGTACTTACGTGTACTGATGTGGTTTCTGATATATCTATGATACAAGAAAGGCTTTCGACATTAAGTAATATTATATTTCGCTAATGGACAGAGGGAGAATATCCAACTACATCATTTAGATCTATACAGAAACGTTTTGTAAACTTACCGTATTTATAGAATAGTAGTGCAGTAACCAGTATCAATTATGTAATGCATGTATTCAATTCCCTCTGTCAATCAATTATTGCGCTAATAACTCTCTCTCTCTCTGTCTTCGTTAGTAGAATAGATATTTGTTTCTATTTGCAAACAAAAATCGATGAGTTCTAATTAAGTTCTCTTTATAGAAATACCGCGGTTACTACACATAATATTACGTGACAAATGGCTTTCAGAATTTGTGTGAAAACTGGTGAAAACACAAAATGTTTCTTACTCTATTTCTAAGGTAACTTCAAAGAGTCAAAAATATAAGCTAGCTATACATCTATAACCGAAATACGTTTTAATGCCTAAGCAAATATTTTATGTCGTCAATTGCCTCGCTACTATTTTCAGTAGTGAACCTTACTACGTCCACCCCAAATAATTGTTTGAAATAAAATTTACGATATCTAATTCTTCATTCGTTTGCCAAGAAGCTAATACTATCTGTAGAAATAGGAGTCACACGCACATGTTACGCCCTAATAGTTCCTTGGTGACGACGTAAAATACTATTTGCCATACAAATAGTGAGATACTGCCGAAATAGGTTAACGATAACAAATAGGGATTCTAGACGCATCCTTGTGGGATTTCTGTAATACTTCTCTCTCTTTTTCCACAATATTGGATATACCTTTTTTTTCAATTACAAAAAAAAACAATGATATGAAAAGACTTATTTTCTTAATCCAACCCAATTTAATGATGACACATGAAAGGAATTTTATTCCTTTCTTTTTGATTGAGATATTCTGCGCCGTTCTTTATTGAAAATCAGATTCGTTGAAAAACATGATACTGAATATTCTGATATTCTCGTTGTAAAGGCTTTGTGCATTGCTGTTTTGTACGGATTTCAGATTTTTCGATTTAATATTGCTCAATCTATAAATTCAATTAAACGAAGCGTCGTCCGATTTCACTTCTAGATTTCAATTAAAAATATTCGAGCTCAATAAACACGCTTGAATTGGAAAACGTTGATTTGATATTTGATAAATATCATATCAAATAAATAGATCTGATGACAAATTTTAAATATAGAACAATGAACTAATATATTAAATTGTCTCTACTAGTGGAGACACTGGTAGAGACAAGTGGACAAACCGAATGGAAAGGGAGTTCGTATAAATTACATTTACAAAGTTTCAAACACTATTTATATATTATGCTTCTAGTGGCTCATTTTTTGAATTTACCCATTAATTCATAATTTACAAAGCTGGTAGAAGCATTTACATATTTTATTTTAACATAAATAATGAAGTCATTACCACTAAAAACTTAGGTATCACTGTGCAAATGCTGCTTACTGCAGAGTAAACATTGAATATCATAACAACCGCAGACCTTTAAATAGCAAACCAAATTCACATTGGCCAAACCTCTCTATATTTAATGGTTTTAATCAATCTATATCACCGAAGGCCGTTAGAAGGTCGTTGGTTAGATTTTTACGTGCTCATCTTTCATCTGTTGCTTCTTCTTCTTCTTAGCCTCACACAGTGATGCACAAGCTGAGTGTGGCACAAAGGCACATGGAGCGAAATATTGTAGGCGTCTGTCTGATGGACCGAGTGACCAACAGGGACCTTAGAAGGCGGAGCAAGGTCACTGACATCTGTTTCTTAAAACTTCAAGTTGCAGTCAAATTAGAAACATGATCAAGGACTGTAGGCTACTCTGATCTTTGTCTGTGTCCTATGATCTTATGACCTTCAGTAGGCTTCCTGATCTTCGAATCTTCCATTTCGATTTTTTTTTTTTTTTTTTTATCCCAGGACATTATTTACACAGCGCCATCTAGCCCCAAACTAAGCATAGCTTGTACTATGGGTACTAGACAACGGATAAACATTACTTAAATACTTTTTTTTTTGTAAATACATACATATTATACATATAAACACCCAGACCGATACAAACAAACATGTTCATGCACACAAATGTTTGTACCGTGCGGGGATCGAACCCGCGACCCTTAGTGTAATAGCCGACTTCTCGACCATTACACCAAGCGGCTCGTATAAGCGGCGTTTATATATATGAATAGTGGGTTACAAATCAGTGTAGCTGGAATATATTCAAAATGAATGATCTATATTCCGTGTCTATATATTGAACAATCTACCTACCACCAACCAAATTGAGAATGGGAATTAAATCACAAGCTGAACGAGGCGGAAAATCTATTAAAAAAACAAAATATCAGTCTATTTAATGTCCCATTGTAGGACAAAGGACTACATCATTGAAATCCCCATAATCATGACCTGCTACTTTAACCATTTTTAGGAGGAAAATACGTTGACTAATGACACTACTAACTTGACTGCCCCGGTTACCCCTTACTCGAGGGCGAGCCGATGCCCACCGTGTAGCGATGGTACATAAACCACGTGTCAAGCCAGACGTCCATGCGAGGCAAGGATAATGTTACTTGTGTGTCTTCTGATACTAAACATGTAGCATATTCGCAGAAGGAGGAGCGTATTCGGGTGCTGAAACAGAAGCTAGCGGAGCGCGACGCGGCGGCGGCGGCGGACGTCACGCAAGGTACGGGCGGCGTGCTGGCCGATCTGGCCACCGCCACCTCCGACTATGGCACCTCGACCAACTACACCCGCTCCTCGCGCGCCTCTGTCTCTGATCTCGACTTTTCAGAAAGCTACCTTTAGATGTCTCCAATTAATCTTTCTTTTCGCTAAATAATGTGAGATAAAATACTTTACTAACTTCAGCAAAATGTGCCCGACGTGACGCAAGGTACGGGCGGCGTGCTGGCCGATCTGGCCACCGCCACTTCCGACTATAGCACCTTGACCAATACGGGCGGCATGCTGGCCGATCTGGTTTTATTATATTTATAATTTAGGTACTTATAAAGTTTTCGTAGTCAACTCTGAAAACATGAAACACACAACAAATTTCAAAATGTAGAATATACGCGAGTTTTCATCCGTTTAAAGTTGTTTTATTTTAACATGTTTACTTATAAATCTGAATAAATCTCAAACATTATTTATTTAAAGTTAAACAACATTGTTTATTCGAATATTATTTCAACACATCAAGATGTCAATAGATTTTTATAGCCTTAAAGCCTGAGAAAAACTATACGAGTGTCGAGTAATCAAAAAAAATCTGCGCACCTGAAGGACTACAAACGTTTGTCATAGCTTAGTAGGTATTTGTTTTGTTTCACTGGGGTTGTAGCACAGGTGCGCTACACAATAATCTCCTCGGTAAGGTAAGAAACCAGTAAAGTTGCCAGACACAGACGCTCCCTCGGATCTCAGGTGGAGAGTTGTCCACCCGTTTTGATAAACAACCCCTTTTAACGTTCATATCACGACTTCATTTGCACGAGCTGTTTTCTCAGTTGATAAATGATGCGACGGGAGATAATAAAAAATCGGTGTTCACTTAGGTCTTGAAGAGCTCAAGACACCTTTAAAACATTGAGCACGGTATCCTTAAAATTTAAGTCACTATAATTATGATAATGTAGGGTTATGGATAGTTCTGTAAAAAACAATCCTTGTTAAATGTACAAAAAAAAACATCTGAAAAATGATACACATAATTTATTTTTTATTTGTTTGGAAAAAGCATTCGATAATTGGAAATATAATTGTAGATACAAGCCTATTATATGTGTTATAGAAAATGTATGTCTAAATCTTTAGATACTGTATTCCTCATCTTCGTTTCTCTACTCTTCCAGAATCCCACGGCGTTAATTTCAGTGGGTTAATTTTATCTCACATTATTTAGCTAGCCTTGAACCGTTCCCGGCTCGAAACCAGTCTGCTAAATTGTTCCTATGAAAACTTTAATAATTTCAGTAGTAGTTTGATAGCTCAACTAGGTACTCATTTAACAGTGACCGATATTATGTTTCAATTTAAGAAAAATACAATACTTTTTAAACAACCTTTGTACAAAAGTGAGTAGGAACACATTTTAATTATAAATACTGTTCCCTATAAATATATTACATAATTATGTGTAAAAATTACTATTAATCACTAAATGACCCACTTGTACCTTGTCAAGCCACATTATTAAAACTCCAGAATCCCATTCATTCCGAAACACTTAAAAATAATTTAGGGACATTTTCATAAATTTATGCAAGTTCCTGATAATTTTTCTATCAGATATCAATGACGATGTCTAATAAAAAAACTGATAAAAGAAACAACATTTAAGATTTCTGACCAACGAATTAACAGGAATTATCTGATAAGGGTGAAACAGGCCCTTACATACATTACATACATACAATTTTACGCAAGTAGGTATGTACAAAATGTCAGCAAAATCCATGTTATGTATTTAACCTGTCTTGACAAAACGCATTTTGTTTTTCCTGACATTCATGCGGTCACTTCTCATTGAAATAAAACGAATATTAACGTAAAACCTTGCTATTTATTAACAGTGGTCACATTGCTGTATTTTGCGGCAGTTTTGGACAAACGTGACATCGTTCAATATGTAGATCCGATTAAAATGTAGATATTGAAAATTTTCAATTATTGTGGACGTTTAGCCTCAAAAATGACCACTGCGTAAAAAACGCGTCAAAGTTATTTTATTGGTATAATATGTACTCAGTTCATAGAAGCACGCTTTTATCCGGAGGAGAATGCCTTTAAACACCTTAATCGGCTAGGCTAGTGAGCCCTGCGGCTGTGTGTATGTCCCGGGACTAAAATGACACTCTACCTAAGTACCTCCTCCGGTTTCCCTTTCACACCCGAAAAGAAAGAGCCGGTGCCCGCCTTGTGGCTATTGACCGTTCCTTAAAGAAGCAGCAAATTCCTTCGTATCTTAAATTTTTCTTACTCTAAAGAAAGCATGTATTAACTTTATTAAATTGGAAAAAATAAACGTCTTCGTAAACGATATTTTTTTTTTAATTTCTTTATGGATGATAAAATTTATTAAAAATACCGCGTCATAGAATACTTCTTAAGTTTTTCAGGCAAAATTTCTGTCTTTATCTGCGATTAAAGCTAAATTACAACTCACGTTCATTAATTAAGACTTATCATACTTCACAAATTTCTCAAGTGACACAAATCAAGCATTTGAGTTTGACCCTACGATCATACGGTTCATAATACCAGTAATTATGTTCTCCAACACCTAAAGCTCCTTAAAGGATGTAAAGGAATGAATTTATATCACATTCTGGCTTGAGATTAAAGTTGTTCGTAGGCTCCCATATTTCAATTTACTGTGTGAAGTTATGTGGACTTGCTTTGGTAATAAAAGATTTTCGTTTGTGAACTTTAGTGAATGTCATTGGAAGTTTTGTCCCGGAGATTATTCACTCAGTATAACATGCGAGTATGTTTTGCCTTTTTCATTAATAAATTTTAATAAACCCTGAGTTATTTATTATGAGATCACACATAAAAGTGTATCCAGCCTTTATCTTCATATTAGTCGTCACTATTTTTTGTTAAATGGCAATTTATCAGGGTACAAATTACTGCCTTGTAACGCATCCCAGTTCAGTTGTAGTAACGTTATAATTATGTCTCACAAACTTTTCCTACCTATATCCTAATATATTTTTTTAATAATAACGTTACGATGATGGGTATCTGATATAACCCTTGAGGCCCTTGAGCGTTTAACTTGAGATGAATAAATGACAAGCGGTAAAATAGTGAAAGATTAAGGGATAGGCGCTTTCTCTAGGTTACGACGTAAAGGCAAAGATTATAAAAAACCTTATTGTTTCAGGTTCAGCCTTAAGCAATCTTAATTATATTCTTTTTCGTGTGAAGTTTTTTCTTTTTTGTTGTATCTATTAACATGTCAGAAACTTTTTTTTACAATATAGACATTCCCATAAACAAATGCTCTAAGATATAATGCCCACTTTATAAGTAGATACGTATAAACAAATAATAATCTAATGAAATTCAATTTGAAACGCTTTACCCAACATCGTAGCGATGGCTTGATTATAACAACAGTTTTTGATCCCAATAATAACGACTAATTTATAAAAGTTCACATTTTAATATAACTATAGCACTGTCCTGAAACAACGCTATTATTAGGCAGTACAAATTATATTTACTACTGTTTCCGGAGACTTTTTACTATCTTTCTCTGTAAGAAAAATGTTGTAACACCATTGAAACGTACAGCGTAATAATTTTGTATGTTTACACGACTAATAAATATAATTCTACTCCTTATTTATAATTTAGTGCCTTATTAATTTACTGGAACCCTTTTTACAATACTATTTTGAATTTGTCACAATTAAATGGATCATCTCATGCATTCGGTACCGTCTCAAAATACCTCACATCACGTGTTATGTCTAACATGCCAGTGTATCTATTATACCTACCTATAATTCCTTTTAGACTGATTTAGTGATACTTTTAGAATATAAAAACTACTCAAGTTTCTACCTGTTCGATTGTAAATTTAAACTTAGCTGTATTCTCAGTATTAAGGTAGCTATAATTTCTGTCTGACTACGCAGATCTAGCTTAAGTGTCACTACAACAATTGTTCTTTATGCATTTAATAATAAATTATTATTATACACGAATGTCTTCAACTTATCACTTTTATATTTTATTCGCACGAGCTAATTAAATATAAAAATAGATTTTAGGCTCAAGTTGTCGTTGGAAGATAATTTTTAAAAATAAATTGTTGTTTTAGTAGAATGTTAACTCGTCCATCGTCCTGTCTTTTCCAGCAAATGATATATCTATTTGCATTGTTTTTAGTCGCATAGTTATTTATATAGATTAGAATTCATGCAGTCAAATCTCGTTATGATGCTGTTACTATACTTTTAAATCTAATTTGTTAATAAATTACTGTGTAAAACACAAAATACACGATTACAAATCGACTTATTGTTTTCTTAGTTCGAGAGAATGGGGAGAAAAAGATCATTGTAAATCTTGAATAATACGATTGGTGGTTGCGGGCGTTTATTTGGACTGGTGTTGTGTGAGCATAGGCTTGTGTTTTCCTACGGAACGTGGTAGCACGCAATGTAAGTAGAAGATGTTGTCCTCCCTTGTAGAACCTCAGTATCGTCCGTATATACCCAAGTACCTACTTGTTTGTGTCAACTAGAGTTCAGAGAATTGGTTCGCATTGCCATTGGCACGTAAAAATAGGTTAACCTACTTAAATTGCGGTCGCGTATTATGTCAACTAGTCTAATCACTAACCGTGGCATGCTAACGTTATTTATTTTTCTTGTAGCATGCGTGTACGTCTAATGAACCTCACTAATTGGCATACCTAGTTATAACAATTATTTCAAATAAGATTCTTCACTTTTTTTACATCGCATGGCAGCGCAATATAAATTACATATTTATTTATAATATATTAGAAGTCACGATGATTTTCCTACACATTATATTATATAATTTTGTTAAAAAGATTTCTTACAATTTGATTCTTTAAGATTTGCAAGGTAAGCAACAAATTTAACGACTCAATGATAAATTCCGATAGTGAGTCAATGTGAAACCAATATTTCTCTGAACTCTATGCATGGTAACCCTGAACACCGCACTTGACTCCAGCCACTGAATTCCTCCTTAAGCACTCCACAATGCTTCACGATTCTAGTTGTATAATACAGTGGCCTATAAAACGTTAATGTATCGATATCACAACCGTCATTTATGACATATTTACGACACAATTTTATTGTCGACACGAGACCTTTGACGCTGAATTGTATACGGCTCATAAGCCCACACTAGCAAATAAATACAGAAAGCCAAATCTTCGCCAGTGACACTCGCTAAGGAAAAGTAAAAATGCCAAGTAACGAGATTTCCTTGCATGAATGTTGTTACTTAAATACATTTTTGTTTTTATCGCTTACTTTGTTTATCGACTTGTGTTTCTCAAATATGCAAATATTTTCATCAATATACGATGGAAATACTCGTATAGATAATAAACTGCTCGTCGTCGATTAAAAATGTAACTTCGAGGCTGTGAATCAATTTGATGCTTTTCGTTATGTTGTATTTAAATGCAGATTGTTAAATAATGAGCTTTTACAATTATTTTTGCGTTGATTTTGATTTTTTGTAGCGTATAGTTTAGCCAAACTTTGAATAATTGGGTGAGGAACACATGATTATTGTATTATACAATTTTTAATGTTCTTTTTCTCTCTCACAGATGTACAAGACGAACACATCTGATCGCCCGCAAGGCAATCTTCAATGTTAGCATAAAATAAGCATAGTGATATTATTTATTATTAAATTATAGAACTCCGACGAACGCTGTAGAAAGTTTCCTTTGTAATTATAAGAGAATAAAGTGTTCTTACATAGAAAATATGACGTTAAGTGATTAAAGTGCGAAAAGTGCATTAGGTGCATTAGCTCCACTGTTTGTCCAGTAGTCGCCTGGGGAAAGCCGCATACACGCCCTTCTGTTGTCAATATTTTCACTTTTGATGGACTTATACCGTACTACGATGGTTGAAGTTCTCGGATATTCATATAAAAATGTAAATCGATTTGTTGATTTTTTCTGTTGTTACATAGTTATTGGAGTATTGACATTGTGTTACGATGAAGTTTAAAATATTAATGGTATGTCTACCTACCTTTTAGATATATAAATGTTTAAATTATAAAACACTTGAAAGACTATTACTTTAATTGTAGATATATAATAATAAGTACCTAAATACTTATGAAAAATGATAACACTCTTCATCGAAGCACATTTTGACGTAAACTTTTTTTTGATTTTAAATTAATAGACGATTGTTTTCACATATCACAAAGTATGCTCTTCAATACGATTCTCGTATTATGAAACAAACACAGGGCCTCCTATTTATTGTTTATTAAACTATAAGTAATAAAAATGGTTTTGTTACATTATTTATAATATATTATGTGCATGTAAGTTTTCAGAATATAAAAAAATAAAATTATTTTCTAGTCTTCATTAAACCATGATATTTAGAAAATGATAAATTATGACATATGTAAATTAGGAAATACCCAGAATAATTGGCTCAAATCTCAGTGATATTGGATGCCAAAACCTACAACATAAAATATATATAAATAATTATGGTAGCAACACAGAAATAAATTATGTAACGTAATTGAGTTAAAGTCGAAAGGGCATTTTGTGTAAGTTTCAACTATCCGTCATCTGTTATAAATAAAATATACAAAAGTCTATTTAAGTAATACAGATGTTACATACATACAGCACTGCCAATTATAATTCGTAAGTAGAACAAATTGTATTAAGTGACGTCTTGTCCTAGATAATATAGAAATAGTTCAAACAGCATCTTTTTTTTACAATAGTTGTTCACCTTCGACCTCCATTTGAACTTAGATATGTATAAATCTCCTGTTTTAAGTGATTATCAAAAGGTTTTTTTTTAAATATAAAAAAACCATTTTTTTTTTTTTATTGTTATTTTTCTACATTTCATCCCTATTTCATCGAGAATAGTTTGAACAAGCACTAACCTTCACATGGGATTGAAAATGGTTACACGGCACAGTTGTCCTACAGCACAAGTTATACTATTGCCAAACTACATAGTAAATACACGCATAGAAAAGTCCATAAGTGCTTACTTACTCGTACGGTGATTTCAACTATCCATACAATTGAAGTGAAATTTAAAACAACAGCTCTTATTTTGTAACGTATGTATAAACTAATACATAAATTGTTATCGATTTATGACATTGGCGAGGCTAAGCAGTTATATTAATTTTCCAATAAAGCACATTATTATACAGTCAACTAATTACACGTGTGAATAATTCCATATCACAACATGTTCAAACGCGCAAGTCCCATACTTAGTAAGTTTGAGCAGTAAATTGTGATACCCGCCAGACCCAGCTTGTCATTTCTGTAAGTAGATAAGAAGGGAGATGATTCAGATTGTAGAACGCTATTACAAGTTTGTTTCCATTCGTTGTCATGTTTTTAAACATAATGCAAGTCTGTGCTCTCTCTCGGAATGGTTGCTTCCAAATCTCTTTTTGGCTTGTGTTCAAATGCCGCCAACTTTTATTCTCGACGACAAAAAAAAATGTTTCATCTTTTAAGACGTCTTGCATCACTGACGCAGAAAACGTTCTTAGTGTAATAGAAATTGCAAAATGTAAAATGAACACTAAATCTGCATACACACACAACGTAGTTCTAGTAATTGTCACATGGTGTAAGTAAGCAAGAAAAGTTATGATAATAATGAACTAGCTATGAAAAATACCAGTTTTTGAAGACGGTTACTTACCATTGTAGTAATTATAAAATACGGAGGCGTGTAACAATAAAAGATCTTTATTAATATAGTTTTTAGTATTTATATGTGTTATTCTACAGGAAGGATTTGTTTGACGCAATATTATTACATACTTACACTTTAAATTATAAAAAAGGAAGGCTGTTTTAGACTCATAACTCCTGACATTACAAGTCGGCAGTGTTTAGGTAAATTTCTAAATTTTAACATATCCTGTCGGAACTTAACTACAGTCACTAACTAAGTAAATCATATTTTCGCTCTATTAGTGGAAAGTGTCGTTTCGGCCTTAGTCAAAGATTTGACTGCATAGAATTAATAAATTAAATCACACGATTCACCATTATTGTTGTCTTATCGCAAAACTACTGTCAATTTTAAAGTTTAATTAAATATTGTAAGTATGTTTAGAGAGGAAATTGTTACACATTTATTAAATTTATGTATTATTCATGTTGCTGTTTTTGTATTTGTTGCGAAATTTTAAATATGGCAGATAGATGGTTTGAAATTGACAGAGTTTTTCGCCCATACGTTGTATATATTGTTCCTTAAAAGTTTAAAATTATAGGAGATCGTTGACATTCTAAATTTTATTACCTTTTGGAGCAAAATTATTTTGTGATCTTTCCAATGAATGCAGCTAATTAGTTTGTTTTCATTGGGGAGATAGGTTTATTTACCTAGTTTACATAGAATGTTGGTAGGTTTGTCAAATTTATCATAAGCTTCATAATGATCAGTTACTTCCCTGTGATCTGTCAGTTTGGTTGTACTGAACGTCTCACCTAAGTCATCACTGTGTAAATAAAAAGTCATCGAATGATCTGAATGTACCACTTTGTTTTATTTCTCACGATTTTATTTATTTCAATACCACACATCTTGGAGAAGCTTACTAAATTACTAATGTTACTGCCTGTAAATTGTTTGCCGCCACTGATCTTACATATTTTGACTAAGGTGAAGAGTTTGTGAAGTAAGACCTTGTAGAGTTATGGCGTGTAGAGTTCGAAGCTTGGCTCTACGTGAGATCTGATATCTTTTTGAAGTACGAGTCATATGGTCTTGCCTTATCAACATTTTACATAAAAATGTTTTTGATGGGATCAGTGTTTATTCCTGTTCAATAGATTACTTACGAGTTTCTTTGCGATATATCTTCAACCAATTTGCTGACACTATATCACTAGGCTAGGTGTGTATACGTGACCCTCGATTGACCTTATTTCACCTGATAGTAAAGTGATAATCAGGCCGAAGATGGAGCACGCTCTCAAAGTGCCTATTCAATCTTGATTCGATGAGGCCCATTTACTCGTCATTTTCTATCCAATATACCTTTCGATAATAAAGTCTTTCCATCAAATCATGTCAAATACATTGGACCTATATAAAATTAAATTGGTTTGTAAATGTGTTTAGCGATGGTAAAAGCTCACTTCAGTCTTTTAAATCAATTCTTAGAAATATAATCAGAAATGTAAGTACTCATAAGTACCTACATAGATAATTTTCGCTTTGAATTTCAAGGCAAAAGTGAATTACATAAAATAAGTTTATACCTAACGCTCGCTACGATTGAAAGCAGGCGTATTAACTTATTACATCTCACTTTTTTCGCAAAAAGAAATGTTGGCACGAGAAAAATTGATTTTCTTCTTTAAGAACGCACTTGAGATAACTCATGGTATATAAAAAAAAAATGTGCACTCTTGATCAAGATGACTCTTGTTATAAACAAATTATGAAATGTCCAGTTTTAAGCACAAAACATAAGATAGATTTATACATTACCATAAAATAGGCTACATTTTACTGTTAAAATGTGTAGCTATACAGATTTAATCTGCAAACAATAGCCGTTAGTCAACGATTAAATGTTAACTGATAGTCTGGAGTGCTCCGAGATTTCCTCTAGTCATGGTCTTCTGAATAATAGTCTGCCACGTGTCGACACCAGGCTGTCTCAACCGATACAAAGGACCCGCCGGTTCCCCAAGAACAAAAGGTATTAACATAGTAGAAAGAGTACACAGTACGTAACTTCATACTAAAGCAGCGCGCACGACCTGTATGTGTAACATTATTGTCTATGCGTCGCCGCACGCACTCTCAACAAAATCTGGACCAGTTTTTCAGTGCAAATAAAAAATCGATTGTCTGTAAAGTCGGTTTACTGACGATAGTTGAACGTGACAATATCATAAAATTGAAACTGTTCAAAGTTCAAATACAATAAAAGGAAAACTGTTCAAAGGATAAACATGTAAATGTATTATTGTATAGCAGCTGTCCACGCAACGCATCGCTCACTCAACAAAGACCAAGTCACTCAAGTAGGAGAGAGACAGATGTCGAACGCTGCCGAACACGGAGGCCGATAGTGCCTCTTTGTCGCTGGTTCCGCGCTCTCCCTTGCACAATGGAACGCCGCATGAGTCATGTTTTCCGTGCGTGCAGCCGGCTCCATCGAATTATAAGACGTTGTCAAGTCAAAAGTTTTTTTTGAGTGTGCGTGCGGCGACGCTTTAGTATGAAGATAAAGTACTGTGTTCTCTTTTTACTATGGTATTAACACAAAACACTAACACCTAGAAGCGCTTTAGAGCTCAAATTTATGTGTACACACGTTCGCTTTGTCGATGCCTGAGGCTGACGATTCATTATCAAAAGTTCTTGCTTCACTGAACCATTGTTAGTTAGTTCGGTGATTTTGTAAACAATACTCTGTTTAATTTGTAACGACGTCTACCGTGACTATTATATTTGGCGATGGCGATGACTATTATATTTTTTCTGGTAGGTATTTTAAGAATTTACCGCCCCGTGTGTACGTTAGTTTTCGCTCAATAGAATTTTTCTCCTGAAAAGGAGCTTCACTCCTTTTTATAGATATTTGTGTTAATGTTCAAATCAATATTTATGGGCTGATTATAGAACTTTTTTTTTTTAATGGTTAATAAAAACCGACAGATTTTCAAATGTTTTTGTCAATCACAAAATTAAGTAAAAAGGACAAATTATAGTGACAGACTCTTCTAGAACTGTTAATCCTTCTAGCCCCGGATTACTAGACACAATAGAAAATCTATTGTTATGCGGCACCCGAGTGCCGGTTCGGCGTTGAGTGGTTAATTTTCAGTCTACGAACTGGAAGTAGCCAACATATTTGAATTTAGGGCACAGACAAAACAAGATCATCTGCAAAAGCTCGGAACAATAGCTCCCGGCATTATGTGCAAATGAAGTATAATATTTTAAAGAAAGTTTACTAAGCTCTCTTATTTATCACAAAAAAGGTAAGTTTTTCTTAAAGACAACCTAGTAATGAGGATTCTCGTTAAACAAGATAAATTGTTGTAGCCGTTCTCTAATTTTACGCTTTTAACAACACATTTATATTTAAACTAGCGGGCGCCCGCGGTTTCACCCGCGTGGTTCCCGTTCCCGTGGGAATATCGAGATCTCCTTTCTTAGCGGATGCCTACGTCATAACATCTACCTGCATGCCAAATTTCAGCCCGATCCGTCCAGTGGTTTGGGCTGTGCGTTGATATCTATCTATGTCAGTCAGTCAGTCACCTTTGAGTTTTATATATATAGACAAATTATTAGAAAATAAAATCGAATGTTATTTGACGGATTATACTTTATTTATTCTACAAATTCTTTACACTAACCTAACACACTACTTTCAATAATAACTGATATGCTTTAGAGGTACTAAAGGTTTCAAAGACAAGTAAGAAGCATAGTAGTGCTAATCCAAAATACAATAAAAAGCTAATTATTGGCTAATTATTTGTAAGCGAGTACTAGAAATAGTTGTTACTACGGCGATTTAAACATTTGCAGTTTTCAACCTCTTCACTCAATCTCAAGCATCGCATTTCAATGACCATTAAAAATGTTCCTTCCAAACAGTAAAAACGCTGCTAAAAATATTCGCAGACATTCAGAGAAGCGTTGGTTTCTTCAGACATTTTTATTATATACTGGTATTTACCCTACTTAAGTATTCAACCCAAAACAGCACTTACAGGTAAATCACAAAGGCGCTCATTATCATAATTAGGTGATAAAAATCAGACTCATAACTCACGACTCGAGTTCAAACAGCGGAGAAAAGAGACTTTTGGTCTGTTAAATGCTAAAATGCAGACGCCCCAATTCGTAGAAGGAACGTTGACCGCGGTCGCTTTCAGCATACCAATTAGGGATGCTCTGAGGTACAGTCGGCTATATCTGGAACTGACCGGGATTTCCAACTCATCGTAATACTTATATAACGTCCGTCTCAGCTGGCCAAATTTTAGAAGTGGTCCTATTGCAGCCTCGTTTTTGAATCTTACAATTTTGCTCGTATAACTTTTTGAACGTCCAATAAAAATACAAAATCATTTTGAATTTTCTCAACTGTAACAAGCATGCGTATTTTCGTTTTAGCTGCATTTCGCATTAATTTGCACCCCACTTTTAAACAATGCTTAATAGTTTGCTACTTAGTAACAATGCCATTTTTATACAGCGTGGAATTTTAGTCGTTGTTTTCCCGCTGTAAAATGATTATATCTTAGGAGTAAATAGATTAATAAAGTTTTTTATTTTTCAATCAAATCAAAAGATTTCCTATTATGAGTGACGAAACTCGAACCAATAGTAGTCTCCGACCGGGGTCATTGCCCTTCGCGTTTATCAAAAAAAATGATTATTTACTCACATTTGGTTTCCATTTTCCCATCAAACTTTAAAAGAAAATTCAAAAAAGTTAAAAAAATTGCTTGCTTATATCGATAGTACCACTGAAGGTAAAGCGTTCTGCTGCGGGAAAACAACGACTAAAAAAACACGCAGTATTAATGAACATGACTGTTCGTTGTTGGTGTTTCCTATGTCTAATTAGTTACAAAACACTTTTTATGTAATTTCAGATAGGCACTCATCCCATACTAATTAACATTTAAATTTATTGTCCTTGATGTGACCTTGGTTGATTATCTGGATAAGTGGTAAGTAGTAATAAGTAGGTGAGTAGTAAAAGTTTTTGTGTACATACATCATACTTTTCTAACTATTGGTGAGTCTGCCTACATCCAAGAAAGTTAATGATACAAATACCTAATTATTTTCCAAAAAATAAGTGGAAGCTTCTAAAAATAAAAATCCAAACAAGCTGCTAGATGCTACACAAGTATTCAAAACTCCACGAAGGCTAATACTAGCGGCACGCTATGAAGGCCGTTTTGACATAATATATTACAATACATGGTTTGACAGTATAATAAAGACGAAAATAACGGTTTAAAAAACGTATCTAAAATTAAAAACAGCACATAAACTGCTGCACAGCAGATAGTTAATATAAAAAGTGCGAAAGCGTTATAAAAACTAGGTATTGTAATATGTCAAAACGCCTATCATAGCGTGCCGCTAGTGTTAAGTAAAGTATCACCAACGTTCTGTTCGTAATTAAATTTTTTTTTTTCTTTTACCTAGAATTTGATTACGTAACAACTCGACAGGTAAGTAAAACAATCCGGAAAGGACTGTACGCGGTATGCTTTCACCGGCTTCAAATATTTTTGACACTGGATCCTTCTAAACCCGCAAACTAATTAAAAAGAAACGTGCCCGTTGAACAAAATTATTAGACACAATTTTTGGGTTAATTAGATTCGTGATTCTGTTAACAAATTACGGACGTGTAGGTTTTGTGCTTGTTTTAGTAAATTTCCGTAGGCTCCTCCCGCATATTTGATATTACATCGTTTGAACTTTAAAAATATCACGTTTCAAATGTAGTTAGGTTATTATTTATTACATTTAATTAAACACAACGATTATTTACAGTGTCGATTGCTGTAAAAGAATCGAAACTTTGCAAAGGCTTTGTTTCAATTCTATTTTATTTTAAACCCTAGCTTTAGGCCTTTAGCCAATTGGTCTAATAATAACAAACACAACAAAAATAATTATCAAAATATAAGCTGCAGTGGTTTGGCGATTGTTTTTGAGTTATATAAATGTATAAAAAAGATAGCTGAAACCTTTAAATATGTATTTTTGTTATTATGCAGATTATTTAGACCGTACGAGTATAACCAAAGATACTTGGTTTCAGTCCATTAAGGATCGCCCGTTCAATTTCCGCCTTAGCTCAAGTATCAAGTATGTATGTTGAAAATATATCCCCTTTTGCACTTTTATAAAATGGGTGATACTTTTTCCTTTACTCATACAATTTCTCAACTGTAATGTTTAAAACAAATTTATATAACATTTTCTTTCCAAAGCTTTCCAACCTAGGTTTGTTGAGCAATGTTACAAGAACTCTAACCGTGGATTTGCATTGCTTCCTCGACTGTACGATTTGTCAATGTTTTGGGACGCTGTTTATTTAGGCAACTGTGGCTGTTTACCCGTTGCAGTGGGCACACCAGTGGTCTGCTGGCATCAGCAGAAAGCCTAAAGGAATATTTCCTAAATTTATTGTATCTCGTTTCCAATACGGTCAACGTTGCTTAGTTTGGGTTAAAATATTCCAAGTAGTCGATTGTGTAGCTGTATACAAGTACTACAATACGTAGAGAAAATGTGTAAACAGGTTTTCGGGACACTGTTTTACTAAGTATAGCGTGCATTGCAATTTTGCAATAATTTTTATAGGTACTATATGAAACAATCACAGTCAAATATAGCATAGTACCTAAATATATTTGTTTAATAAACCCATACTTTTCTAGAGAATGATAAAGGAACGATTGACATCCTTTCATCCCCATTATTAAAACAATAAAGAGAAATGACAGTTCATTGAGATAAAAACATTCAAAACATTTTGAATAGTCAGATGTTGTTAAAAACTTTTAATACAAACAAAGTAATTCCAATAAACAAGTTTATTTGTTTTTGTACAAAACCCAACCTCCTTTCTCAAAACTAATGCAAAGTTACATTACGTATTTCTCTCCTAAAGGCATGATTAAACAACAATCAAAACAGAAACGCGAGTTTCAAAAAAGTTTCCGCCCGCCTTATTAGATTTTGTCCGTTGAGAATATCCCTTGATGAAATTATATCCACTGAGAGAAAAAAGAATTCCGAAACCGTGGCTCCGCTTAATTCGTCGCAATTTTAAGTTTTAATTTTCACAAAAAGACGCCTCCATTTTTATTTAAAGGGATGAAAAATTGCCGACAGTAGTGGAATTGTTTTGTCATCCAAAGCAAGAGAGACCCAGCATTTTTTGTCCGTTTAATCTGCTCGCATTTTGCAACTGTAGATATTCAAAAACTTTTCCAATTATACTGTTGTTTAACTCATTAAATACCTGGCGCATTTGCAGCCCATTACAGGGCAGCGATGCTCGGTGGATAGTGAGCTCCATAATGAGAAGCGGCCTAGTTGAGCTCCCTTGGCTCAACGAGAGGATCTATATTGTACAGATTTTGAATAGCCTGGATATTATTCAAAAGATTGATGCTATTTCTCCGTTCTACTGATTTAACAATCGCTATAACTGAAAAGACATTTTCTTCAGTAGTAGAATGAAATTTCAGGTAATCAAGCACTTCGTCAAGTTGAGGCGTTCGGACCAACTTTGTAACTTCAATTGGTGAGTATAGAATATGAGGCAAGTAAAATTTATTCTACTACAGACAGATAAGTTCATGATTACTTATCTGTCACATAAATAAGAAAGCATTTTGGTGCAAGCGACAGTCTAATACCAAAACACACAGAGTTCAATTCGCATTTCTCATGGATTCTATGACTATTCTAAGTTACATGATCCTATTTACATATCATCAAAATCTGATTCTATGCAATTCATTGAATCCCTTGATGCTTGATTGATTTTTTTGCTGGGTAATTATCGCTAAATATTTAATCTCCAAACTGTTTCCCACTTGTATAAACCAGTCAGTGTGTGTGTGTTTCTCTGTACAACAAATGATCAAAAGAATTCAACTGTTACGGATATTCTTACTTGTTTCAAGAGTAGGTATCCTTTTGCTAAGAAAACGAAACTCGTCTAATTAGTTAATTTTCATTTCAAGATCTTCCCGACGACGATACTTTGAGTGGTAACACTTAACTTGATCCAATGCTTTGTCAGAGTTGTTGTTCGAAAGTAGTCGATGAAATAATTTTCAGGAGGTACGCGATTTCAAAAAGTAATTGCATCGAAAACCGAAACCGCTATAGCGAGGTGGAATTGGGATTAAGCCGCTCGGGTCATAAATGTTGGTAAAATCTGCCGTAATAGATTTGCCTATATTCAAGCAATATTCATGGAGCAAGTAGGTACATACACTTGAAATAAAAAGCTCAAAAATTAAAGAAGCCTTTAGTGCGGAAGCACATTGAGCGGTGCTTCACACAAGATTTTGAACCTTACATCAAATCATAAGTTTTTTTTTGATTCTTTATTAATCTTTCGAGCCCCGGATTACCAGACACAATAGAAAATCTATTGTTACGCGGCACCCGAGTGCCGGTTCGGGATTGAGTGGTTAACACAATGTGTTGTCTAACTATTTACCAAGTTAGATGCAAGAGCAACAAAATAAATCTTCAATGTTTTTAATCGCCTCGACGGTCTAGCGGTTTAAGTACCGGGCCGAGATCTCGGGGTCCTGGGTTCAATTCCCGGGTCGAGCTAACTTTGTGTCGGTTTTTTCGGACACAGCTCGGGTTTGTGATCACCAACTCGCATTTGGCAAGCGTAGTGATTAAGCCAATACCCATCATTGTAACGATAACTTGATTTCAAGTATGGAGGCCTTTGCCCTGCAGTGGGACAGTAAATATTGGCTGATACGTACGTATACGTTATTTTTAATTTTGAAAAAAAAACTGACATTATACATAATTTCCTACTCAGCAATCAAAAACAGACAAGAATAACCTGTAATTAAGAGCAAATGTATAACGTTAAATTCGCTACATTTTGCAATTCAATCTCGTTCCATCCACCTAATGGACGTGACTCAGATAATAATCCAATTGCGATTTGCGCAAATGGCACAGATTCTTATGCGGGGCAAAGTCTGCGCTCAGTGGTGAACTTGGCAAATTGGCTCAGGTTAAGTATCCCCTCCTACTATATAATTTAACTTGAACCAATTAAGGTTTTAGAGAACTTCGAGCTTCGAGTTCGAGCCTCTTGTTAACAATACCTAAACATATATATAATAGAAAAAATATGTTTAAACTTATATCTCATACTAGTTTGGGATTTTAGCTTTAATAAAATAGTATGAAAAATACTCCTTATGGCGGAATCAAAAAAATACTAATGATTTAAAAAATAAGAACAAAAAAGTCTTTGAAATAGCACAAGCCTATGCAAGTATGCAAGGAGTCTCCGCCCTTGTTTCAGAATTCTTTTTACAATGTAGATAAAAATAATATGCTATTTTTAGCTATAAACAATATTATGTAAAGTACCAACGGTATATGCATTATCTACCATGTTTTATATTAAAAAAAATATTGCTGTATGTTTACTCAAAGCAACGTTTCGACCTAAAAAGATTCAACATAAAACCACTAATTGCCCCGTCAAAGTTTGTTTGATATCAATTAGTAATATCTGACAATATTAATTTATCAATACAGTTTGTTCAGCTCTATACGTAAATACACCGCATTTACAAAACCAGAGATATTAAAATAAACATCGCATCATCTATCAAAACAAAAATCGTTCATCGCTCTTATCGCGTTTATCGCTCTTGGTACTTTGATTTTCACCATAATTCCATTCCGTAGCCGACAAAAACAAACTCACGAAATACCAAAAAATCATATGTAAATTGTAACCAATATTTCTTTAGCGTGTTTACACAAGTTTACGTGTCCCCGCCGCCTGAAGCCTCAATGTAAACGACAATCGCGCAAAAAAATATATGTGGACGAATCAAAAGTTACCCGCCGAGAGGGCCGTGGAAGACACAAACAAACATACGAATTGAGGTTACACAGCGATATTATAAGCCTAGATAAACCGGTGGCATTAAACAATGAGTTAGTATCTCAGTCCAAGCGGGTCCCCTATATGAGTGCGAAAGTTGATAGTTCGATTTTCATTATATCGAACACGCTGTGTCGATAATTCAGTAGCTGTGCTTTAGAAACCTACTGGAATACATTTCAATCGGCTTAAAAACGATAGATTTTTATAATTTTGGTAAAAAGTAATACCATATTAAAAAATTCGTTCATTTTATTAATGTTTAACTCTCTGCCGTTTATACAATTTGTGATTTTAAAAGAACAGAATAAAAGTTAATAAAGTATGTCAAAATTTTCATCATTGTGAATATCTAGCGAACAATTTGCGGCATTTACCAACGTGGTTGTATCTAGGGTTTCTAACATCATTGCGTTACCCTTTCTTTTTTAAGGTGGCCAAAAAGGTCGTAGAGAGGGATATAGTCAGAGAGCCCAAAACGTCCTTTTGACGCATCATACATTGTTCAAAAGAATACCGTTTGCAAAACATTTTAATGACTGGGGACAAACACAATCGAAGCATATTATGTGCAAAACCTTTGCAATTAAAATTTCAGAACTTTTCTTCTTCCTCCGAGAGCGTTTCGTCCCGATCTAGTCTAGATAGGATAGCTAGTGAAATTACTGGGTATATGAGACCTAATAACTGTCGTCTCGGTGTAGCGGGCGCAGGGCGGTGCCAGACAGTAACTGCTTAGTTACTGTTTGGCACTGAACTGTCTAAGGGCAGACGTGGCGCTTACCATCAGGTGTACAATATGCCCGTCTTGTTACACACTGCAATTAAAAAAATACGCTTGCACCATGCATGAAATAACAATTCCAGTATTACAGAACAGAACTGAGAAAATTGGATCTTGGGCTACACAATACACAACCTTTCGACTGGAGTACAGGTTTTATTTACGATGCAAATATGCACATAGAAAAAGATAAGAACTATCAACCTCACGCATGTGAAGGTAGTTTATAACCACCACTCCACTGTCACAGCTAATTTCAATACCTCTGTCTTCGGAATACAAATAGGGTTGTATACATCCTTCTACGCTGGCTCAATGCAGTAAAAATGACATGGATTTAAATTATTTTGTATCCTACAAGTCTTACACATCCGTGTATTACTCCGGAACATGCCTTTTCTCGATTCCCTATTTGTATTGAAGGAACAATATTATATACGAAATATGTAGTTTTGTCAGGACAAGAACCTGAAAAATACAACATGCACATTATGGAAACACAAATAATAAAAAACTTAAAAAAAGACTCAATTCAAAGACTGGGAAGGAGGGTATGAGAATCTCGTCTAAGTAAAGTAGATAAAAATAACCACCTGACCAGGAAAATTGGTCTCCGTTTTCCGCAAACTAAAATTTAAATGCGGTTCGCGTTTGTGTTTTACTTGGATAATTATAAGCCTTATTAAAAGTAATTCCTTATTTGCGACAAAAAAAATGTCATTGGCGACCCAAAATATGTAGGTTTAAGCACAAATAATAAAAAAATTTTTTAAGTAAGTACTTTGCTGAAATCTCTGTACACGGAGATCGATCCCTAGTCATCTGGTTGAATCTTACATAGCTTCGGTTTACTACGAGTAACAAAATTGCGGTTTCTAATTATAAATCTGCATTTAACTAAGCATGATAATATTATTGGCTTGGCAATAATAGACACCTCTCGTGTAACGTTAACGATGACATAATTATTTCAATAATGCAGCTTGAATGCAGCTCACTGAATTATAATATTGTGTGTGAAGTATTGTTTGCATTCCTAAATTAATAGACTATAATAATGGTGGAATATTTAATATTGGTGCTTTATATTTTCCTTACATTTAGGGTTTTCTTTACAATCTAAGAGGGACGAGCCGATGAACGCCTTGTGGCTATTGATTTTTCCACAGAACAAGAAAAAATTCTTTCTATTTCTATGGATTTTTCAGCCTTTTTGGTAAAGATTAAAGTTTAGTATTTGTTCTTTTCAGCTTAATGTCTGAAAGTTCCCTTTTTCAGGGCATTTCCGTTAATGTTGTGTAACACTCTAATTGTTAATTGTAAATTGAATGCCTCAAATAACACTCGGATATTTATAAAATTCCCTTCAAAAGTCCTCACTCAGAAACTTCAAAACGGTATCCCGGCTATAGGAAACAATACTTATAATCAGATAATTAGATGAGACTTCATACTTCGATAATAAAATACAACGATATTGACAAATAAAACACACGACCAATTATTTGCTGATTCCTACCTAATTTTACACGACACAGAAATATTCAAAACGTACTAAATTATACCCTCCTCAATTCTATTCACGAATGTGTAAGCTTAAATGTGGATAATTGTTATCTTTCCCAATACATATCTCTTCACAAATCCTTAATAGGCTTCATTGATGCGAGTCGTCTTTGAGTGCTTTGAATGATTTAATGGGGCACAGTGGATCGTTGTTATACTCGTAAGTATTTCAATATCTGATATCTGAATGTGCCGCTTAAGAAGGTTTAAAATCTTGCAGAGGGCAATGAATAGGGCTATGCTTGGAGTCTCCCTGCGTGATCGCATCAGAAATGATGAGATCCGCAGAAGGACCAAAGTCACCGACATTGCCTGAAGAATTGCGAGCCTTAAGTGGCAGTGGGCAGGCACATTACAAGAAGGACTGACGTTGGGGCGGAAAGGTCTTAGAGTGGTGGCCACGTACTGGGAAACGCAGCCGTGGTAGGCCTCCCACAAGGTGGACCGATGATCTTATAAAGGTCGCCGGAATCCACTGGATGCGGGTGGCGCAGGACCGATCGGTTTGGAGATCTTTGGGCAAGGCCTATGTCCTGCAGAGGACGTCTTTCGGCTAAAATGATGATGGTGATGATGAATATTTGATACTGTGGCTTATCTCTCCTATATAAGCAAATGATTCGCCACTTAATCCACCAATGCAAACGGGATCTAACTTCATCACCACAGTAACATGTGCAGGAACCGAACCCAGGTCCTTACGACCACGGCCCCATACATAACCATGATACCGTTTGATTAAAAATATAGGTAATACTGGACATAATCATAGTTAATTAGCATTCACTTATGTAGACTAAGTAGTCTAAGTACATAGCATCCATGTTTTTATTCCTGTTTCGTCCCAAAGTTTTGTGCCATATTCTAAAAAATTCCCAGTTCGTCCCACATCCAGTAAAGCCCAGATTCTTATCAGGTCGACCATCCATCTTGTATTTGGGCGGCCCGTTCTTTTTAATTAATGTCTCTTAATTTTAATTACTTTACTCCGTAGCAAAAAAGCGCTTGGCCAGTAAACAAAAGAATGCGGGCCAAGAAAAGAGACCGGAGGCATCTTTCAGATATAAAAAAGAAGAAAAATTTTCTTTCCATAATGAAGTGTATTTAAGTAAACAAGATATTTTAACGGCATTAGATTGGACGTCCAAGATGGTAATGTTGGCCGTCCAATTATCAACACGGCATTAAGTTCATTGCCAAGTACAAATGTCTAAAGGCTCGACTGTATTCATACAGTCACTCATTAAATAGTGCAGATTAGTGTCTGACCTCTTTTTTATAAAACTTTGTAGGCAGGCAACGAAACTGGAGTTCCGGAACTAACTGCATAGATTTGTTGCCAGAAAACTGCGAAACAATGATGGCTCCAACGTTTACGGACAAGAAAATTAAAAACAATTGAAACTTCTGACTTGGCTGTACAAACTAGTTCTTTGGCCTGATACACAAAATGAAAATGTTTTTAAAGCCCAATTCTAATATAATAATACACGTGACTGTATTTAATTATTTAGGTTTCAAAAAGAAAGTGTTTTCTAAAATGTTTATAGTTGTATGCAAACGTATCGATCAACTTTTGTCCTGAAAATTCCAGTTACATAGAACTAAATGAACCAGATCCTAAGTTTATTTTTACGACGAAGAATGTTTTAAGCACTACGAATAGAATATTAATTACATGCTTGCTAAAACTTAAATTATTGTGCAAGCTATCCTGACGAGATCGGAACAAACGGATCGGAACGCTCTTAATTTAGCACCATTAGAAATAACAATAAGTTTTATTCTCCATTTAACACCACCAGAAATCCAATATAATTTTTAATCAACGCAAACAAAAGGAATCTGAAATCAAAATAACGGGTAGCTCAAATTCAAATTACAATTTGAGTGTTCAAGACAAGGCAATAAGGGAGGCATTTTGATGAGACGATGAACCTCGCTTAAACTTTAAATTACTTGACTTGATACGTTCAGTTCCAACCAAATTATAGACATCGATACAATCATCGATATTAATTGTGTAACGACAAACTATGTATTTGGAATCCGAGCATTAATATCCGTTGCTTTTTTCTTCCTATAAAACTCAAAGGTGACTGACTGACATAAATATCTATCAACGCACAGCCCAAACCACTGGACGGATCGGGCTGAAATTTGGCATGCAGGTTATGACGTAGGCATCCGCTAAGAAAGGATTTGGATTAATTCCCACGGAAACGGGAACCACGCGGGTGAAACCGCGGGCGGCCGCTAGTGGTTTTATAAAAGGGTGACAGTAGCTTAGCGTAAAATCTATACAAGAAATATCTATTTTTGTCTCGGTAGCATAGTTAAAAGCACGGAACAGAGAAACATACAATACAACAATAATAATATGTTTCTCTGTTCCGTGGTTAGACAAGAAAGAAAAGGGCGCAGGTTCGATCCCCACTCGATACCTGGGCAAGTGGATTTTTTTCTGCACTTATGAATAACTAGCCTTCCGCCCGCGGTTTCACCCGCGCGTTATCTCTTTTTTCAAATATCCCCCTTTCCTCCCACATTTTCCGGATCAAAAGTACCCTATGTTCACCGGGGATAGTGTAGCATTCCAACAGTGAAAGAATTATTCAAATCGGTTCAGTAGTTTCAAAATTGTTATTCCCGCGGGAATGAGACGTTTCCTGTAGGAATTTTATAGCCTATGTCCTATTCCGGGTTATAAACTATACGTGTGCCAAATTTCATCTAAATCCGTTTAGCCGTTTAGGCGTGATTGAGTAACAAACATCCAAACATTCAAACATCCAAACATCTAAACATCCAAACATCCAGACTTTCGCATTTATAATATTAAGTAGGATTACGATTATTTTTTATATTATTTATAGTAATGTACTTTATTTTACTATTGCTTTGAAAAATTATGAAAAAAGAGTATTACATTCAGCGCTTATTTCCCACGTGACAACTATATTTTATTTTATACACAGCCAATGACGTTCAATTAAAAAACTAGACTCACAATCACGCTCAAATATTGTCCGATTGAACGTCATTGTACACAGCACTCTATTGGAAACTAAATGGGAGAATGTGACTTAATCTTATACCGATAGGCACTTACAACTCCATACGCGTTACCTTGACGTCACCGGATACTGATTCAATATTCTGGTTTGAAACGTTTTCCCTCAAAAGTGCTGCCATATGTGCGTGTAAATACAATCGGGTTGGCTGCGGTCGGTCACGGAGTGTTACTTCCCGAACTATCGCCCCGTGGGACTTCAATATACGGTGAAATATTCCAGGAAACGTAGATTCTGTACTACCAAATCATGTAAAATAATATATTTTATGTATAGTCATACCACAAAAATTTAACATTTTTAACATCTAAATATGTTCATCATATTATATTATTATTTAATGGTACATAAACAAGTGTCCCAAAAATTACACGTCACAGTGACACTGGACTGAGGTAGGCCAGCACAAGAGGCCCTCATGTTTGTGTGTGGTGAAACGAATCCTTAGTATCTCATTATATCCATAGGTTCCATATTATTTAATACAAATATGATTTCTTTTTTCTTTTTAAAAAGCTGTGGAAATTACTAAAACGTAACAAACCAATGGATACTTCAAATTGAGAAATATATTTCTTCTTTTGCAAGCACCTACCTAAATCGTGCCGCTAGCTAGGTGCAAAAATTTTTCACCTGCAAATTGTGGTCAGAATTTTATAAAATTATGAATATAAGATTTTCCCCCCACACTGTGCTACCACAGATACTATTTCTAGGAAAACTGGTTGCTTCAGAATATTATGTTAGCATCGCTGTATGGGGTTAGTTAGCCGTAGAAAGTTTGACTACGATGCTCGAGGCACTAGAAACACCTGGGTTGAAAAGTAAACTTATAGTGCATAATGATGGCTTGAAACTGGTTATCCTTGTTTCCAAGACCGTTACTCACATTACAAAAACATTGCATTACATTTAGAGGGAGGTGGAGCATAGTGGATCATCCACTCAAAAGAGTCTAGGGTCCACTAGTCCATCTTACAGAAGACCACAGTCTGTAGGACTTATTATAACACGTAGTCACAATAATGGCTACTAGCTAGATCACCGCGCTTGCCGATAACGGAATATTATACAAGCTGTGTGATGCTGATGGGTAATGGCTCACCATCATCACCACCATGAATGCAAAATACTGACTGGTCATCACAAACCTGACTGGTGAGTTGGGGCGGAAAGGTCTTCGAGTGGTGGCTACGTACTGGGAAACGCAGCCGTGGTAGGCCTCCCACAAGGTGGACCGTTGATCTTATAAAGGTCGCCGGAATCCACTGGGTGCGGGTACCGCAGGACCGACCGGTTTGGAGATCCTTGGGAGAGACCTATGTCCAGCAGTGGACGTGTTTTGGCTGAAATGATGATGATGATGATGATGATCACAAACCCCGTGTTTGGCTGACACATTTTTTTCTCGACCCGGGAAATGAACCCAGAATTCAGAGTTCATGGCTCGATAGTAAAATACTAGACAATCAAGATACTGAATGAACTTGCATTGTTATTTAACCGATCGATTCCAAGCGCCTATCCGGGGGACTTCAGACCTCAGCCGTTTTCGCCGGGAAAGCCTTTAACTGTTACTCTCATTTGCATGCAAATCGTGATGAATACCTCCGCTGCATGCTCACTGTTCCGCCTCCGCTTTAACGCTCCTCCAAACTAATTGCTTTCTTTATATTTTGTGAAAAACTTCACAGCTAATCTGAATTTGTAAATACTGTATATTTTCGACCAGAGTTTTCGGGCTAAGTACATTTCTTATTGATGATGATCAACGATATTAATGATGATTCTCAACTTTTGGTTCACGATTTAGATTTTTTATTGAATATGTTTATTTGTTATTTTTCAAGAATTATGTGAAGATGGATTTATAGAAAGGGGTTTTAGCTACATGAATTACCTATATATACTTATACTTAAGTGTTAACCCCATTTATTTCGTGGCTGGGTTCACATCACGGATCAGACCGAAGTTATTGAGTGTATCTGTTCGGAAAATACTCAGTTACAGTAAAACAACCTCGTGCCTCGGAAAGTACGTAAACCCTTTGGTCCTACATCTGGGCTCACTTCAATCATGTCAGACGACTACACTGCCATGTTATGTGAGTGAGGTAATCGGCAGTTAATCTGGGCTTGCGCACTTGTGCACTTATAGTGGCTGCGTAGAGATTGGCCACCGAAGCTGAAAACTCAAAAAATATTACATTCATGTGCCTGATATTCATAGTTCTATTGAAGGGGTTATTCACGCCTAATTTCACGAAAAACCTCAAAGGCTTATTTGCAACACCAAGTGCCCAGTAGCGGCGGTTGAATATGTATACAAGTAATTCCGCGTCCACATTCTATTCACGTCACTTCGGCTTTTGACATCATGAAAAGCAGCTTGACCCCGTATTTCCTCAAAAGGGTGTTTTACTAACGCAACGTGGTTGATTCAATTTGGTGACGCTGTAAGGCCGGATTCAGATTAGCGTTTTATACGCACGTGTAATCGTTTTTGGAGGCACATGTAGGCGTACAAGCGCGCCTTTTGCCATATGCGCAACTCATACGAAGATTCACGCGCTTATATAAGCTCGTACAAGCGCGAACAGAGAGACACACTTTACAGGTTCGAGCGAAGCGAGTTTTTTTGAAGCGCGTATTATAGCGAGCGTGTACAAGCGCATATACCAAAACGACCGTACTCGCGCAGAAAATATGCTTATCTAAAACCACCCTAAGCAAACTTTAGTAGGAAAATATAAAACTTTTCAAAGTTGAGGCTGCCGGTGTACCCGATTTGTAATTCAGATGTCTGGAGCAAAGACCCATTGCATGCTGGCTGCCGGTGTTAAGGTAAGCTGATCCCGGGTATTTCACGTTTTCAATAGGGATTTGTATGAAAATATACCTACATGGACACTCAGATTCTGAATAAAATATTTATTGGTTTGTTTTAGATATAACTATAAGTATAAGTCAATTAATTATCAAAGTTGGAATTTATTGCAAGTTTCCCGTTCTAAGGCATTGGAATGAAATTGAAATACGGTATTTTACACCATGCAAGAAAAAATATAAAAGTTAATGTTTATGATAGATTTCGTATAATATAAACGAGAAACGTTGATATTAATTCATAAAAATGCATCATTAATTTTATATTTCCAATTTTAAAACCGAATTTTTTTATCTGTTTTTGAAATGTCAAAAACGCCGTTCGCCATAATGGGTTCCGACGTGACGTCACTGCGTTAGTAAACACAGTCGTGCTTTTAGAAGATTTGTAGAAATTGTCAAGTTATTATGTTTGTGAACGTTTACCTATTGTTTTATCCTTTGTTTTATTAACATCGCCTCATGGAAGACGGATTTGTGAAAGCAGAAAGTACAAAGCCAGTTTCAACCAAGTGTTTCTCATAGTAATATCACTTAGAACTTGAATCCACAATTTTTCTGGCGTTTTCACACTCGTATTCTTGCATCCAGGCACAAGACACCAATGATAAGGGTTTTAACTCATTATTTTCGAAAATATTTTCACTTGGTCTCTAACAACATCGTATTGTTTGCTAACGGAGTGACGTCAAAAGTCGAAACAGCATGGCGGCTACTGTTTCCGCGCGCAATTTCAAAATCATAAATAAAAAGTAGATTTTATGGCATTTTTCGGTAATTTAAAATAAAAATAAAAATTCTACTGGTTCAGTACAACTTCAAAATTGATTTAAACCAGTTTTAAAAAAATTGTGTAATAGCCTATTCGAAATTAGTTTGAACGAGTTTTTTTTGAAGTGAAAACTTCTTTAGCGGCGTTGTGCACTTTTTTTGTATGGGGAAAAAATGTTAAACTCGCGACAGGATTTATGTGTCACGTGACCTGATCGAAAATCCATATAAAAGGATCATGGGCATTTTTGTATGGGAGTTGGGCGTAAAACCAACAGAAATAAAATGTGTTGTAATGTACTTCATTGTACTCCTAAATACCCCCTAAATACTTTTTAACCTTAATATAGACCGGGTTTGCTTGCAAAATAAGCCCAAAGATTGGTTAAATAAAACACATATTACATAGTAAAACTACTATTATTAATACTTTTTATTCACATATCAATGGTACTCATCAACTATCATCATCATCATCATCATCATCAGCCTATATACGTTCCCACTGCTGGGACACAGGCCTTATCTCAATGGAGAATGTTACTAGGTATGCGAAACAGCTTGTAACTTTGTCACAGTAAAGCCTATGTGAATATAAACACATTATTTTTTGTTCCATGCCAAAATATCAATTAGTTTAGATTTTATAGACATTTAAAAATCCCGTTCGCCGCGCGTCGGCCATGCTGGCGCTGCAGTACAATGACGTCACAGGTCCTAGTACGTTGCGCGCTCCGGTAAGGTTCACTACGAAATAACCGTACCGGAGCGCGCAACGTACTGCGTGAGAGGGTGTAAAGTGACGTCACCGCAACGAGCTCCGGCCGGCCAACACTCGCGCCGTTTAAAATTCAATATCTCGGGAACTAAGTGACATATCGAAATAATTTTTATACACACTTTTTTTATTTCATATGGACTATAAGAAAAGTTAAAAATCAAAACTAGCTAACATTCTCCATTGTGAGATAGTGTGGGCCATACTCCACCACGCTGGCCTAGTGCGGGTTGGTGGAGGGGTGCGTAAGGCAAGTGACCGACCTTAATGTCAGATGTTATCAAGCCGCCAAATGGCCTCTGACAGGCTTGACGACTAATATCTACATTATTAGCCGGGAGCAACAACTTAACGTGCTTTCCAAAGCACGGAGACGCTCGAAATAAATGTCATTAAATGTGGTCAGAAGGGTCACCTATCCATTAACCGACCGCGGCGTGGGTAGCTTGACTTTCGTTATCATCTCTAACGAACCACTGTCGTCACAGCTACGCCACGAGCGCCTCATTCATCAATTATAACGTCTAACAAATGTTCTGCGGGTGCAACGAAAGGCTCGTGCCGTCCTAACCCTAAAAACCACAAAACTGAAACTATGTGAGCACAACTTCCTACTGTTCTTCTGCCTGTTAAGCAAGTACAGTAATGCTCAACTATCGCATTTCTACCGATTTGGTCTATAACAATCAAAATGTAAGTATTATATGTGCGCGATCTGACATGCCGCTCGTGTGTAAGAACCCTTACTCTGCCCCCTATCAGTGGGATCTGATTCTGTGTACCTATTTGATAGTTACGGATAAGTTATACGTAAAAGTGTACCTGATTTTGTTTTAAAATATATGTTCCATATTGTGTCTTAAAATACATAATTTTTAAAAGTTTTATTTATTTTATTATTTATAAAATAAAAACCCCTTACACGCGCTTGTTTTTTAGTCGCCGCCTGAGTAAGAGAGACGTTAGGGATGGAATGTAATAATTCCGTTAAGCGCGACATAATAGTGCGTAGCGCGTATAAGTTTGAATATTACTGAATATCTCTGTTCCCCGGTGGTTTGGGTGATTGCCGTCATAGTATAAAATTAACATATGGTCATTAGCTTTCACATAAAATGTATTTCAAAGCTGTTGGTCTTACGCCCATTTTGACCATGACCCTTTGAAGTCCGGACACGTGTTTTCTACAAACTTATCTGTTCCGGTGGCAAAAATTGGAACTACGTGAAATGCAATGCAAAAACGATATTTAATGACAGTTTTAAATAGACAGTAGCGACGCCGCCACCGGAACAGATAATTTGTCGGTCTATAGACAATAATGGTTTTTTGTTCAATTTGACAGCTCATTTATTAAATGCAAAGAAAAGTGCTTCTTATGTACATCAGGAGTAGAGTAAATAATTGTATTAATAAGAACTGATGTTGTTTTCTTGAGTTTTATTCCTTTAGCGTAAGGTATATTTTTCTTTGCATGAATGAACTGTCAAGTGTGACCTCTTCTACTATTATAGCCGCAGTGCGGTCGCTTCCTATATGCTTCCTATGCTACAAAGTGACCACAAAGACCTTAATTTGATATCCTGCAAAATTCAAAAGGAGTCGGGCGAACATCCATAGAACGTTGGGCCTTGATTTTTTATGAATTACACTTACCGATTTACTATTATTATGTAGAAAATGAAGTAATATTCCAAATACACTACAATTTATAAATCCACTCCCTGGGAAAAAATAGTTATAGGATGATTTTGATTTCTACAAAAATAACCCCAATTGTCGAGTTCACTGGATCCGTTGTAAGAAAAGCTTAGGTCGTTTGTTTTAGCTGAAACCGTCATTTAAACGTAGCGAAAGTCGTCAAATATTAAACCAAGCATTCCAACAATAACGACAAAACAAAATAATTCACATAAGTTATTCAAAACAAACAGAAACGAATGATTGACAGACGTTGTATGACATTTGATTTTTTTTGACTTTTCTGTTGTCATAATTTTTTCAGAAAATTATCGTGCCTCTATTCTAAGCTGTCATTTGTATGGGATCTGATCGGAAAATCAGTATTTAAGTACCTATCTTAACTAGCAACATTATTATTATTCTACCGGACGTACTATGCACTATGCACATAACACACCGTATGCACTACAAAACCAATAGTATTTTCATTATTGGACAATGACGTTCAATTAAAAAACTAGACTCCCAATCACGCTCAAATATTGTCCGAAGCAAAAGTCTGCCCACCCGACTATTGGGCAGAGTTTTCGTTTAGTTGTATACAATTGACATTAAACACTAACTGCCACGAGATAAGGTGTTAATTTGAACGAATTTGTTAATGTCATCTGTGTCAACGCCGCTCGGACGTTTTTTGAGGAATTTTTCTTAGAGATTGGTGTCTTGTTGTATATTGAACGTCATTGTTATTGGATTATATTTTTATCCCGGGGTAAAAATATTAATTAAAATTGAATTTAAATATTAAAAATCTTGTAACGAATATTAATTATATTTTGAATAGTGGAACGAACGCTTAAGATCGAGCCCATTTCTGCCGCACTCCTTTCATTGCCGTAATAAAACATTTAAAAAGTTTGGAATATCTTTATTCGCCGGAATTATATAACAGTATTTTATGGAAATTAACACCACTTCTCCGCAGTCTTTGGATCCGCTATGCTGCGGAGCATGCATCAGGTCGTATGAAGTTGGAATGCTGTCCGATTTCCTGCGACAAGAGGCTCGTTCTCACACACATTTTGGCTTGTTACCCCAAATTCCCAGTGAACATCCTCGAAAGCGACATGTTGATTACTGTAACACCACTCGTGTTATTAACGATTCGGGAGTCTGCGGATTCTGTAAAGGGAATCATTTCTTGGCCGATTGCTCCAAATTCAAAAGTTTATCCGCAGATTCCAGTACATATGCAATTAGTTGTAAATTCCAAACTTTGTTTTCGTTGTTTAGAAAATAAATAGTTGTCAATCAAAAAAGTATGACATTGACGGTTGTCAATCATTTTATCATCATTTATTACATGGCGTTTCAGTGTCACAGCAAGGAGTTTCTGATAAGTCTGAAAAAGGTTCTGATTTCATTAATTCTGAGAGATAAACTTTTTAATGTAATATAAATTGTCATGTTTGTGTACGATAGCGCAATAAATAAATATTGTATTTTACCATATAAATGATAGTACTTTTATACCTCTACCAATCAATTAAATCCCTAACCATTCCAAAATACATATCAAAAATGCACAACGTTAATATTCAGGTTTTCACTTCTGCCGGCACTCCCGGAGTGCAACCCGATTTTTTTTTTATATATAAGCAAAGGCTAACTTGCTCTTCTGCAATAGTTTATTCCTCCACTTGTCGTTTGCCCGCAGCTCGTGATATTTTTCAGTGTAAAATAAAGAAGCAAATCCGCTCTTTTCTTATTTTAGAAAATAAATGATTTATTGTACTCAATTTGATGATCTGTGGAAATTGTTAAACGTTCATCTCGTAAATCAGTTTATAGCTATACTGTGTACCTATCGTTACTTTTGATATCTATATAAGTTCTTTATTATTTTAATGTATGTCATGTAGTTAATGAACGAACAGATGTAGCTTCTCACAGATCTAATTAAGTAATAAGTGCGCTGATGAGCGATACAATTACCGTTGAAATATTACAATGCAAAAGAATACAAACAAAACATATTGTTTCAGTCGATCTAGGTATATTATTGTGATATAGATTGATCGATATAAAAATTATAAATACCCATCAGTCTAAGTAACCATTTTGCAACACATCAGTCTGCCTCAATTTACAAAAGCTAATCAATTTTATTTTCCTACAACTGTAGATTTCGTAAAACATAATCATTATATTATCTGTACTTTAGTTGATTAAAGGAACATATTGTAGTCGACAAATGCAAACTAATTGGGGCCTTATTTGCTCAAGTTATCATAGCCATAGTAGATTTAAAATCCACATTACATGCGTGACTCCCACGGTTTGAATTTCGGAGCGCACGCGAATTTTCACATTCACCACTAGCTTGGCGATGACGGAAAATATCGTTTAGAAACCTGCACAATCGACTGACGGTGTGACTGCCAAGAGTTACAGCGCTTTCACACGGGCAGTCCAGTTTTTTGCAGGATCCCGTTTTCTGCAGGATCCCGTTTGATGGCGAATGTGTTTATATGCTAGCGTTCACACGAGCATCCCGCATGCGGGATACTGCAAAAACCCGATCCGGCATTCGGTCTTGTCACTAGAAACTGGATCCGTCGTCCAGTAAAAAGCGGGATCCCGTTTAGTCGCACAAATATTTATATAGCAGTGTTCACACGGCTTCCCGCGTGCGGTTTTTTGCAGGACACTGCTTTTTGCGGGATAGTGAAGTGGTGGCAGTGTCCGCCCCGCGCCCGTGTTCACACGGCAGTCCAGTTTTGCAGGACCGGTTTTTTACTGGATCCCGCAAAACTGAACTGCCATGTGAACACACCGTCCAGTTTTGCAGGATACAGTAAAAAGCCGGTCCCAAAACTGGATGCCGTGTGAAAGGGCTGTTACATTGGTCAGATGACAGTCGCTCCACTGTAATAACTGGACTTACCAAATCCTGGATTATGGTGCAAGCGTACCCTGAGGCCCTAGACAAGCGGTATTTATGACGTTCGTTATCGCTCAATTTGCGATAGCGAATGTCAAAACCCGTACTTTCAATATCGAATGACTAAGGGACTTTTCTAAGGCACCTGTCAAATCCATACAATTTGAAGTTAGCGAATTTCGCTCTCGCTGTCAAAATGTTACTTTGTCTAGGCCTTTTGACTAAGCAGGGCTTAGTTCGTAACAAAACGCTCGGAAAAAGACTGTTTTGGTGGACCTTTTATACATCTTCCACCTAGTTGGCTCAATTTTAACATTAACCGCATTCTTATCACTTCGTTTTTGCACTTGTCTTAGAGGTGATTAAAATAATAGAAATGCCCACAATATGACTCACTACTCGTTCCTTACTGTAGATACTTAGCAAATATCTTATTAAATTATACCGAACAGGCAAAGGAACAACTTAATCTCACGCGTCACGCGGCACCAAAGCCAAATATCCGCAAATTCTCTTATACACCCACCCACAATGTTCACAGGTGCTCGCCAAATAAGGATCTTGTTTTTTTACCTGACACCGCCAAAAGAATTGTAATGTATCTAATACATTTCGTGTTACATCCCAAATATCGCTGTGTTTGCGTTAACTTGCAGACGGGGGAACTGGGGAATCGGGGGCAATCACACAGTTCATCAATGGCAACAGTAAGGCGACAAAGTTGCAGATACAAACTACTATCTTATTGTATTATTGTACGATAAAATATTATATCAATCGCTACTACAAGCTATGTAATATAAGAGGCGTAGGTCGTCGTGGATCTTCTACTGGAACAGAAGAACAACTGTCATGCTATGTTTCTGCCGCGATGCCCGGCCCGGTGAGTAAGGTCTCCAGAGCTCAGGAGGAGGGTATGGTATTTGCGGCGGCAAGAACTTTATTCATGCTACCAACGTTGTTTTCACTTCGAAATACAGGGTCGGTGACTCGCGAGTAATGCCTCTGGTGTTACAAGCGTCGTAGGCGACGCGAGTGACCGCTTACGATCTTAGTTTGTGCAGAGTTACTTCACTGCGATGTAAGTAATTGTACGTGCTCGTGGGTTCAGTCAAGCAGTCTCGAGTGTGAATGAAAGATGTCTACAGTGTTCTCGCACTCCTGTGGAGGTTGCGCGTGGCTCGAGCAACACTGTCGATAATGCTCGAAACTTTCAATGAGACCCTGCTCAACGGTTGCTCTTTTACCTACATTGACTGTGAAGTTTGGCGTCCTAGTATGCGGAAAGTTACATCACTGCGATGTAGGTCCTTGTGTGTTCAGTCAAGCAGTCTCGAACGTGAGGGAAAGACACCTACGGTGTTCCCACGCTCCCGTGGAGGCGGCGCGTGGCCCAGGCAACATTGTCAATAATGCTCGAAACTTAGACCTTCATCCAATAACGCCTCGTTCGGCTTCATTAAGGGCACAAAACTGCTAAGTAGAGCCGTCATTAAAAACTATCGTAGCTTATAACACAAAGATTAAAAATCCCTGGGTAGCATTTGGAGCAAAGAGTACAAGGTATTTTTACGTTATGATAATACCGTTAACGCTTTGAAAAGTACCGCCATTATGCCCATTATTAACACTACATCTATTGCGAAATACCTGAAAGTCCTGTTGTAACAACTTTTAAAATACTTTATTGTCTTTTTAACAAAGGCATTTTACGCCTGTAGCAAACTGCAAAGCTTCGCATTCGCTACAGTGTGCTAATGACTTAACCTTTACTGGGTCCTACACTCTATCAAGGGCTTTAGTTGTTTTCGTACCAAGCCCTGATCTCAGAGACCTGTATCGGAAAAAATTCTATTGCATACACGGTGTTTAAAAAAAACAGTTTTTATTACACTCGTTATACTCGTATCGTTAGTAACTATTGAATAATCTCTGCTCGTATTCTACGGGTACGTATGGCTGAATCTTGTGCTATAAGGATTCACAGAAAATTAGGCACATAATGAAATCAAACTCTTTAGTTTTAAATCAGCCCTAAGATCTTATACTCGCCCTTTAAATAACTTACGAAACATTCTGCAGTTTAACCTAAGTATATATCACTTCTGGCCAAAGTTTAGATAGCT
The DNA here is from genome assembly GCA_949319885.1 of Mecyna flavalis. NCBI lineage: Eukaryota > Metazoa > Arthropoda > Insecta > Lepidoptera > Crambidae > Mecyna > Mecyna flavalis. The sequence goes on along the minus strand of OX439427.1, from coordinate 8,520,159 downwards.
AGCATTTAAATAAAATTAGCCTTCCACTCGATAACGATCTTCGCCGTTCAAACAAGCATTTAGGGGAAAAGTTCTAAGTATAAATTAACGCTGACAGCTGTTAACATCGCCAGATATCCTGAATTTTACCTCGATAAAGGTAAAATTTCACTGACGAAATATCATGACGAATTATCATCTTCCATCCATGGTTGTAACGGAATATTATTCGATTATAGAAAGATATAGATAAACTTTATTTTGTTATTAGCAGAACATAATAATATTCATTATCTTAACTTGATTATTAGTTGACTTCGATCAGTCTATCAACGTATTTTCTTTCTTTCCTGTCTGCCTTAAAATAACAATTGATTCTGAAAAAAAGAACTACATATCTACGCCCATGATAGCTATGTTGGCTGTTCAAGCAACGCTACAAGCATGAAATATGTGTGCATTAAAAGGTCCAAAAAATACGATACATTTTCACATTGAACAATGCTTACTGGTAAAGTGTCCTTCAATCTGACGAGCCCTCATGTCTCCCTCTCAGGAAGACTTGAAAACTAAGTTTACATTAAACATTTAATCAGTACTTGAACTATGCATTGGTGCATAAAGGACCCATGTCAACCGTCCACCTCGAATACGAAAACCATTCATATAATACTTGTAGTGGTAGAGCCATGCTGTTTTACAGTACGAATGGGCCGGCTCGTCCGGGGAAGTACCTCACATAACACCAGCGTGAAATAAAAGTGTCTACTTTTGTGTCTTGCCTGGTTTGTGAGAGTGCCGAAGGCCCACATCCTCCCTTAAAAGGCCGGCAACGCATTAGCGATCTCTCTGGTGTTGCAGATGTCCATGGGCGGCGGTGATTGCTTACCACCAGGCGACCCGCTGGTTCGTTTCCCGCCTCTGACATAAAAAAAAGGTATGTACCTGTCGTGCTTTAAGCAATTTGTGCCCTAACACGTGGTAGCCTTTGTATAGTAGACCTTTCTCTGTAACAACTGTAATTCCAATTCCAGCGCTCTATTTTTTTCCGGAGGCTTTTAGTGAGGAGTTCCGCCATTGTTTATTCATTTCGTTCGCAGGATCAACGGGCGGACACGCTATATAGCCCGGTAGCTGCCACAAGAGGTATCTAAATACATTTCCTTTAGTACAACAAAAACCAGCTTTTACGAAGTCATAGATGAAAAAGAGCATTAGTCTTAATTATCTAGTTCCGATCCGACAGCGGTAGGTACTCAGGATAGGCTGTATTTTCTTTGACAATTACTATAAAATAATTTCTTGTCATTTTCTGACATCATTATGTCTGAAAGACGACGTACGAATTAAGTAGTTTAGAAATCCATTTCAAGTCCTTGTTATATGTAGTAGAAGCACATTATAAATTCGAACAATAGCATTGTCAGGCAGGCAGTTGTACCCATGTAATACCGTTGCCCAAAACCTTTTGTATTGTGTTGTCATCAATGTTTTGAAATTATGTCGAACAATATGACATAATTATTTCTTTGTTCTGGCTTCCAAAGTTCTGAATCTGATAATAAACTTTTTCTAATAAGCTTAATACAGGTAAGTAAGTAAAAGAGTAGCATAGTTATTCTTATCATAATAAATAAAATACATTCTCTCTCCACTATGTATTAAGAATAAGAAAGACGTATCGCTAGCAGAGAAGTAAAATATTGATATCAATTTCGTCTGTATTTATACTTGCGAGACAGTTGACTCTTGCCGCCCCGGGGCTACATAAAAAGAAAATCAGGCGGACACGAAATAAGAGAACATGATAACTGAATCGACCAACCCTACACCGACACGCCACATCCACACGAAGCGATTTCTCGAGGAATATATTTATAATTTATAATGAATAATAAGTTTTGAAACGCTACCGTGGAACTATCTTTTTACCACTCGATACAGCAGTTGATTTATAATTCCCGGTTATTTTAATAAATAGACTCTAAAGTCTAGCTGTCATATTCACCAGTTTTTATCACTATAATATGAGTCCTTTATCAGAAATAAGATTACCTAAACGTTATTATTGTGCAAAATTTTATGTTTAAAAGAGCGTAATCGTCATATTTATCACTAGCCTTCCACCCGCGGTTTCACCCGCGCGTAATATTTTCTTTCAAATATCCCCCCTTCCCCCCAAATTTCCGGGATCAAAAGAACCTTATGTTCACCGGGGATAGTATGGCTATCAACAGTGATAGAATTATTCAAATCGGTTCAGTAGTTCCTTAGCCTATTCAATTCAAACAAACAAACAATCAAATCTTTATAATATCAGTATAGATTAAGATCAGAATAATCAAAATGTTAAATACACATGCTTCAATTATTACGATGAAATCTTAACGAACAGGTGTGTTGATAGTTTAGATTTTAGGCTTTAAAGATTATACGTCAATGTTACTTATGATATGACGTAAGATAATAACAGCATATGACGTAAATTCTGAGTTCATACTTTTACGCGACGCGTCGCGACGTCTAATCCGCTTATTGTGATAACACTTCAAATCAAGGAATTTCGATTTTCTAATCAATCATCATTGAAATAAAACCCATAATAATAAACAAATTCAAATAAAACTAGCACTTAACAGCAAATATAATTTCAATGAATCAATATTGTAAACAATCCTAAGAAAATCAAAACATTTTTTCTAATAGATGATATTTAAAAACAAAGAAAATATTTTTTGGTTTTACAAACCATCAAATCTTTACTAACACTTTAAAAAATATGTAAAGCTTAAATTCTATTGTTTAAATCAACTAGCCCTAAATATAGAACGCTAATCGAGATGTGTTTACACATAATTTATATGCTTACGAATTCCCCCCGTGTACACACCACTAACGCGCGTAATAAGACAGGCAAAGATATTTGGCACATGCCCTCGGCCTAAACGATAAACAGAGCCCTAGCACGGAATTCAATTTGGAAAGTATAACTCACACAGTGACGGACACGACTTTTTCGCCATGTTTATTTGGGTCAAGCCCCTAACAACGACATGTGAAGTTGCTGGCGTGGTCGCACAGTAACTACTAACCAAATATTGACGCTTCCAGGCTCCAAAATTACATTAGCGACGACAGCGAAATCTTTTACTCAAGGTAAACTCGCTCTGAAGTATTTTTTCGTGAAAATAAGTGCTTACAATCTTTTAGGAGAGTCTATTTTCTTCGTGGCGGCGATACGTATTCATGTAATATTGTCAAATAGACACCTGCGAAAGACAAAAGTAACTCTGCTGCCGTAACCTTTATAAAAATAATACAATAATATTTGCAAAACTAAGGAGAAACACTTTTTTGAACCATACATTGTGACTCAGTGGTAGATGTTTTTGACCTTCAGTTTTATCTTAATATTTATTAGAAAACCATGACTTAGAAGTTATATAACTTACATAGTTAGTTTATTTACGTGCCTGGCACTTACTCTGTTGCCTCTAGTAGTTTTTGACGGTGTGCGGTACTCAGGATATAATTAAAAACCTTTCTCCTTCACACCTAAGAGGGACATGCCAGTACCCAACTTGTATTTATTACATAAGATTGTCTGGTAAGAATAGAAGAACCTACAGTGCACATTGAGCAAGGACACCATATAATATGTCCCTTGATAGAACATGATAGGGAACTTCTACATAAATAAGAACAATCTACAGATAACAGCATGAACGAAGTACATCAGTCGTCTAAATTGTATCGCAATACAGACTAATCCCTTAGATCTGAAAGCTCACTATATCTGGCAGGAAATGAAATTCCTGCCGTTTCTATTACGATGTTCTCGATCCACTCGCAGAAGCGATTCCGCGCCCTGTTACCAGTGACATATTACGCTCGTTAGCGCGAACGGAACGTGGTAAAACAATAAAACACTTTTTTTTTCTATGACCACTTTTTTATTTAGACCAATAACTGTCAAACTTTTCCGTGTTGGATAACTGGAGTTATCGACTTTTGTTTGTGTCGTATGCTCCTATAAATAAACATTGAACGTTGCTTCGCCCCGAAATTAGTTGGTAGTAAGAAATTTTTTCCTTATAATTTCTCGCTGTCAAAAGAATATCACCACGCTTTTCAAATGCGGATCCCAAGTTGTGTCTAGACAAACCAACATAAATTTTACTCGACCAGGGAACTTTTGTCCCCAGTGGTGACAAAGCCAGTGGTAATGAATGGGAATAGACCAAATTCAGGACCTCAGTATCACCGCCAGGTAAGTAAACCAATTAACCAACGAGGCATTATTATAATTAAAAGTTATCATCTGTTATTAGTTGAATGTTTTGATCACAAAAAGGTTAACCCATTTCTTTTTATCCGTCATTGGCTTACAACGAAGTTAAACATTTTATTGAGTTCTCGCAATTCCTTATATTCAAAGTAGCAAACATACATCTCAGCACCTCAGCAGAAACCACAATATTGACCATTTATTCAGGAATTACGCAGCGACGCAGCGCCTCCGACGTGTTTGAATATTTCGCCGACGCGCGGTCCCCAATCCCCAATAACACTTTTATCTTCACTCCCCAAAAGAAAAATTCATGAATCTTCATATTTATTCATGATAGTAACCGCAATGCGCTGGAAGATGACAGTGTCTTTGTTACAATTAAGGACGATTCGCATTTACATCGAGACGTGGCGGCAAAAAACATGGCCCTCTTTTGCTGACGCACTTGAGTAAAAATATAATATTATTCAAACGTGTAATACGGCGAGACTTCTTTCATTTCCCCTTTCGTTCATAGAGAGTAAGAGGCAAACAAAGAACCATATAAGTAGATTTACTTTACGAGCGATAAACAACTTGCTAGTACACGTGGGGCAAAAATATATGTTGCAAGTTAAAGCATTTGTGTTATTCTTACGTATATCTTAAATAAAGTTTCACCTAAATCCGGTTTGTAGTTTTTGCGTGAAAGAGTAACAAACCATCAGTAAGTCCTCACTAACTTTCGCATTTGTTAATATAAGTACGATATGTAAAACTAGATATCAGCATTCTTTGTGATGTTTAAGATATCCAAAAAAGAAAATTAAACACAAGACTATATTGTAATATCGGTTCATTCCGTCCACACAGTCATAATTTGTAAAATAAGTCGACAGTATAAGGAAATAGAGAAAAACCAAGAAGGAACAACATATTACAAATGCTGGCAGAGTCAAGAGAGAAGACGTGGAAATTCCACCAACAGTGCTCTTAAAAGTACCAAACAAAGCTCTAAAACAAGTAAACATCAATTAAGTGCTCAAGGCACAAACGAAAAGATAGGTAAAAAAAACTTGCTTGCACATTTTCAAATTGAATTAGGGACGGGAAATTTTCCCATAGAAAACTTTGTCAAATCTGAATAGGACATTTAAATCGCCGGCGCAGAAGCCGAGAATTTATGCAAAAATATGCCACTAATGACATTAAGATCTAAAACAACAAAGAGAGGAGTTAAACTGCTGCAATTTATTATGCAAATTGTCGGTCCGTTTAATGAATTCCAACATTGCCGACAGACGGGATAGGCCGGTAAACTAACTGATCGTTTGGAAAACCTGACAGTCTTTTTAACTTCTTCGTCGCTTAAATATCCGTTTAACGAGTACTTCTTAGAAACCTCTACATATTATTTTCTTCTTGAGTCCACGCTGATAATGTGATGATTTCCTTAATCACATTTTCGATATACAAACTACATGGGATGACGACTTACCAATATTTTTTTCATTAACCACCACTACATTAGAAAAATATAAGACTTGAATCGTGGAACAAGGAAGTCGTCAATAATTCATCAACCTACATAGAACAACATCTCAATTGATATAAAAATCTATGCTGCGACTGTGAACAGGTTGTGGTATTCGCTTATAATATCATCAGGTGGTCTGTTAGAATAAAATGCCTCTAAATATTTTTTAAATGCGATCTTGCAATGCTGTGAATGTCAGTAGAAGGAAGCTATTTTTGTGAATCGTGTATCTCACGTAAACAGTAATACAAAATGTACTAAAAACTACCAGTTAAAAGTCAATTTTTATCACAAAATATACTACAGGTACCGGCAAACTTCTTGAATATCGGGTGGGGATTGCGCAGAACACGAATTTTGACTTGCCTGGGCACTATTGGTCAAAAGCATACCTCTGGCCAATAGCGCGCGCGGGCGTTTCGGAGATTCGCGCGCGCTATTGGTCACGCGCAAGTGCACATGCGCAAACTTTCCCTCTCTCCGTCGACCGCTGTTTAACAAGTTTGCCGGTACCTGTAACATTAGTTATTATTACTGAAAGTTAGTCTCATGGCTGGTTTCAGGGTAGAACTACGTACAACAAATATTGAATAGCATGTGCGGACGTTTGATTTTCATAACTCCTCGACCGATGACGTAGGTCCACGCAAACTTTACTGAGTCTGTGCGTAATTCTGATTTATATTGTGCCTCATACTAGTCTGAATTAGTTGTAATATTCCCTATTCCACAATGAACAACAGTCGAGTATTCTCTAGAGTTGTCTTGTAGAATTTGAGCTGCTGAATATTTGTCAGTCTAAAAAGCAAACAAACAAGCGTTATCAAAGAAAACCAGTCGCCGACACTACAGATATTTTAAAATAATCTTAACACAATTACTGCACGCGTATCGTAGTGGACAATTTTGCCCCATCCCTACTTTGTTAGCCGATAATAAGTCACAATTATATTTATTGTAACTTATAATCGGCTAACAAAAATATTTTTAGTCCACTTTCTCGTCAGGTCTGAATTTCTTCTTTAATATTTTTTATTATCTTTTACCTCCTGTCTGTAACCTCTATAGTCTATGTTCGTCATCTCGGAGTCCTGGGTTCAATACCCGGGTCAGGCAAAATTCGTGTCGGATTTTTGAAACATTGATCGGGTTTGTTTTTACCAATCAGCATGGCTATTGTTGAGAGCCAGTACCTATCATTGTGACGATGTAAGTAACAGAGGAAGTCTATTTCTAATTTTTCTAAATATTTCTTTCTACAATAATAAAACGCAATACCTAGCTAACTACCGTCGGCGAAAATCTTTCTCAATTTCTACAGGTGAAATAAACCAAAAGCCAAAACCATTACAAAAAATAAGGTACGTCCAAACTGACCCAATATTTCTCTTATCCCTTTCTTTATTGGTGTTAGGAAAAATGTCTCTGTAACAGATAGAATGCCGGCCACGCAACGAGAAGCCGATCTATAAAATGAAATCCCCTCGGCAGTTTATCAAAACCTGTCTTCTATTGTTTTGCCCCATTTAACTTACTTCGGCCGAGCCTTTATTAATATAGATGTAACCATGTGTATGAGTATGTTTCTTGTATTTATTTTTATTATACGAGTATATTTAGGGAAAATATCTGTTCGGTCCTCCGTCACTCTCACTCACCGCTATAGCTATGAGAGGAGGTGGTACCAATGCAAGTATAATGCTTCTTTTTCATACCATATCAGTTGGCAGACAGACACGCAGTCTACCTGATGGTAAACAGTCACTGCGGCCTACTCCATTAAGGGACACTTCATCAGGAAGCGTCGCTTAATGTGCTGCCAGACTGTAGGCTCATCTGATCTTCGAGCTTTCAATTTCAAGTGTACTGGCTGCCACATAGATACTGCCATAACACAGCCAGAACTTTTATGGCGGCAGCTTTCACCTGTGAGGGTGGTAGCTAGCCAGTCGGACCATTTAGTCTGTGAGTCGGACTCTGAAAAAGTCCTGCCACCAACCAGACCCGGGGCGGGAGTCGCACCTACGACCTCCGGGTTTTATAGCTGAGTGGCTTAACCACTGTTCCACGGAGGCGGTCAAATGCTTACTTACTACTTGACGTTTCAATAGTGGTTGCAGGCTGTCTAACAAAATCAAAACGTCAAGAAGTTAGTATTATTCCTGGTGCTACAAAATAAATATCATGTTCAATTCCGCTAATATATGTGAATTTTTGTCATATTCAGAGTATGAAATCGGGGCAGCTGTTTATTTAATCGTCATTCTGCTAAAGCTCGGCCAAATTGGCAACCGCAACAATTATGTGACGAGCCATTTGGTGTAATGGTCGAGAAGTCGGCTATTACACCAGAGGTCGCGGGTTCGATCCCCGCACGGTACAAACATTTGTGTGCATGAACATGTCTGTTTGTATCGGTCTGGGTGTTTCTATGTATAATATGTATGTATTTACAAAAAAAAAGTATTTAAGTAATGTTTATCCGTTGTCTGGCACCCATAGCACAAGCTAATGCTTAGTTTGGGGTCAGATGGCGCTGTGTGAATAATGTCCAGAGATATTTATTTTATTTATTTATTTATTTATGTATTCATTAGTTTGGTTACCTAACACGCGGATTTTTATTTCACAATGAAACAACAAGTCGCAGTCAATTTACATAATTCTTATTTATTTTAAAGCATTTGAGTGACTTCCCCCAAATTAACGTACCTAAGAGCAATTAAGAAATAAAGCAATGAGGTTGTGAGAGATGGTGAATATCGTTTAATTTTTTACATTATCTCATACTGTATGATCACTGAATGACCCTTCTGTTCTGTTATTTGTTGCAAGGTGTAAATAGAAAATTTAACTATCAAAGTTTGTTGGGAGTCTAGAACGAGTAGAGTGACTTAAATTTCATATCGCTCCAACGATATACCTCGTCCTCTGATGTTCTTTGTTTGCAAGCGTCTAGAAAATTCAAATAGCGGTGCTAAAGTTCAGGAAGTTATCGGACTTGGGGCAAATGCGACTCCAGCTTCTCTAATTAATTTTGCAATAACGCCTAAGTTTAACGTTGGTTTGTGTCTGTTTGGTCTGGGTCAGAAGGTGGTTGAAATACCAGTAGTTACCGAAGTTTAAGTATCAAAGTATCGGTTGTTATAAACAAAGTGTATTTTGGTGGTCGAGTGCCCGTTTTTCCAAGTACCTACAAGTCAGTTTTCAATAAAGTAGGTTAACAGGTCTACATAGCCACTGCGGTGCTTTAGCTTTACCTTTGACATTGGATATAAGCTCTTTCAACTAACACTCTGAATCTTGTTGGCTGAATAATAGATGTTTTTATTTTTTATTTTCAGAATAAAAATTCCAAAAAGTAATTAATACCTGGGAACCAAACCCCCGGGAGGGGCTAGTCAATATAGCCAATAGACTGGCACTGGCTCGTCCTAATCGGGTAGAAAAGGGAAACCGGTGGAGTTTTGTGGGTAGTGGGACGAATGTCTTTAGTTCCGACCCCACACACGGTCGCAGGCGTCGCTAGCCTTTTTTTTAATACACTGGAAGAATGCATTTACAAATTACCTACTACCCACCCCGTTGGTGGTTGAGGTGGGGATATGTGGGACTCTCTTTCTCTCCTGCTGCCCCATCCAGCCTTAGATTGGATGAGGCACCGGGATAAGGCACCGGCAGGGGAACTACCTACTACCCTACTAACTGTCTCCCGGTACTTCCTCATCGTCACCACGAGATCATGGGGGGCAGGATGTTATTCAGCCCATTTGACTGTGGCGATCCGCCTGTTCTCAGGCCTCATCGTGGTTAGAGGATGGCCGAGGAAGTCTGGCCATCCTCCCAGCTGTACGGGACCGTGCAAGGCGATTACCAGTCCAATCAATCAAATTTTTTTTTTGCAGAATATGGGTATAAATTAGGTCCACATACTGACACTTGCTTGGTCTCTTTTAGAGGAGAATGAGGTGCGCATAGCGACTCCTCGTTAGCCTCCTCCGTTCTCCTCCGCCAAAAAATAAGGGTTGAACCACACCTAACCGAGGAATGGGTCGTGCAATAGCCGAGCCGGCTAGCGCCGGCTCATATATTTTCGGGTGTAAAGCGGAAACCGGGAGAGTTTAGTGGATAGAGGGACGAACGTCATCACGAGAAATTTGAAACGCCGCTTCAATGTAATGCAACAATAATAACGAGAATCTTCATTAAAAACAATAACATGATAAACATGAACGTTTTTGTTCGATAATGGTTGTTTATCCGAGTCTGTTTCAGCTAATTAACGCCTACCTACGGCTACACCACAAATATGAAAATAGATACAAAATAATTATATAATTTTAGAATTGAAAAGGATAATATTATAAAGATATTTTTACTCACACCATTCCAGCTGTATTTGCGACGTAAAATCAAATAACACTACAATTTCTATTCAGCACCACTTATCATTATTATCAGTACAATTCCGTTCCCCTTTGCCCTATTATATGCCCGAGCTTAAAGGTAAAGCCAATTAAAAAAACGCTTTTTTGAGGCCGGAGCGTAAGCCACTGAATAAACAACGGAACAGCGGCCGAGAGTGCGAATTGCTTTACTTACTCCTTTATCGGCGTCTCACAGGCACCCTAAACAAATTTGAAAGCAATCGGAAAATTTGCTTTCGGAAATTAAAGTACCAAATTACAATATTTAAATTAGTTTCCCACCCGTATTAAGGAAACATCGATTACGATATTAATTATTGTGCACAAATGCCGATCGCTTGGAACATCATATCCAATACAGATTTTAAATTAATGTATCTAAATATTTTGAAAGTCAGGAATCGAGCTCGGCGAAACAAAGGTTCGTTGAGTGTGCTCGTTGATAGAATTAGAAATGACTCAGCCGAGAACATAATACTTACTTTGAAGGGCAAACGTGTATTTGCAGTAATTAAGTAAGTTCTTGTTTTGTCTACACGTGCTTAGTTTATTCCTTAGGGATCGTAACGGTCTGCTAAAGTCGATGTTCTACGAAGGCCAACGGCCTACGCCTACGCGAGATAACTTGACTCGACGTCTTGCGAAGTTGCTAGCTACAGAACTCAATTGCTCGTGGTAAAAATAAGTATTAGTCTGTGACTGTTTAATAATTGGATTTGAAAGGAAAACACGCATGCTACATCATATTTTATACCACCGTCAGTCAGATGGCAACAGGCAAAACATTCATTTAATATGTTATTAATGGTTCGTGTTTGGGCCTCTAGGCTCACCTAATTATGTCGCTAATTAGACATGAAAGTGCAAAAAGATCCGTCATTAGATCTTTGCAATGGATTTTAGTGGACTTGGGGGCTTAAAGTGGGCTTACCTAAAATACCACATCTTTTTTTTTCAAGTGTGCTGGGTGTGCACTTAATAGTAAAAAGTAGTTTATTCCATTTTCAGATAAAATCGATTACAAAAACCAGACCCATAGTGGAAATCTAAACCAAGACCTCCAGATTTATACCCGGCGGCTTAGCCGCTCTTTCACGGAGAAATGTTTTTGCAGTATTCTGTTTACAGCAGGTGATAAAGCGAAATATAGCTCAAATACCAGTCAAAACAAACATCTCCTAGTCCAGTGTAGGGATAAAAAGCCTAAAAATATTGCCCACGTTAAAGCGCACGAGCTCCGACAAAAACTCCGCTTTTGAACCTCGTGCCGTGCCGCGCCGTATTGCCGTGTCGCTCTGGCAAATGAACTCCTCCGATAATACGCCATGCAATGTGGAAAAAGCGCTGGAAATTTTCAATCTAAGGTCAACAGCGCGGAAATTTCAAACACCCAGAGTCAGTTATTTAGTGTCCAGTCGGAGCATGTAAAATATTTAATGTAGAACCGGCCTCAGGCACGTACGGCACTCAAAGGCCACGACTGCTCGTTTTTATGAAACTCACTCCATAATACATGTATGGCTATGTAGATTTTTCAGCAGAACGTGTTTACCAAATACTTATTACGTGTAGTTCCACAGTCGTATTGTTGCGGTTTTATTCGAAAAGTTGACTTCGAGTGCGACGGCGGAGTGCTGAAATGATATTCCCGGCGTTTTGCGTTCTGCAACTTTATGTAGTCGAATTTCGCGAGCTCCTCTTTTAGTCAACAAACATTGGAATGAATGCGAGTGGAACTAACTTCTTGAGTGCTCTCTCGCACTAACTGAATACGCCAAAATACTGAAAACTGTTTTGAAACCATTTAAGAAAAGGTATAACCTCATACTTAACAATGATGAAAACAGCGCATCTTATTCTTACAGGCGGGTTAAGAGTGGCAATAAATGTGTCAAGAATGTTTATAAACTTGTGTTGGTGAACAGTAAAAAAATGAAAAAAGATCCGCATAAGATTATGCGTCATTGCAAAAGTCGACATGACACAAGCCTAACAGCAAATTAACTTCATAAAAAGGTTGAAAAAGTCTTGTGTTAAAAATTCAAAGATTCTTTTCCGGGTGACTTATAAAAGTTCAACATTGGCCCATTTAATTTTGTCTCTCGGCTCCAAAACGAGGTGTCGCACCGACTATTGTGTCCCGCCGTTTGTGTACACAATCTACAATGGACTGGATTAAAATAATTCTAAGATAACAACTACAAAGAGGAAGGACTGACTTAAATAATCGTAAGTGCAGGATAAAATCTGATTAGTTTTGCTAACCCATTTTCTACTTGTAGCTTATCGACGTCAGTTTTGTTAGATACCTTATCTCTAATACATACCTAAGATAGGTAGAAGATGATGACTAACACAACAAATATTTTAAAACATCAAATATTGGAAATGCTCTTTACGCAAACAATAGAAATCTGTCAAATCAGTCAACGAGGAGGGAAAGATGAGAAAATTAGGGTGCGAAACCACTTGTTACCAACATTTTTCGTATTAAAATAATTCTGTATCCTGAAATAGACATAAATAAAAAAATAAAGAAATAAAAATTCTCTATTTCAGATTTTGACATCCATATTACTATTAGTATTGTTAGTAACAATGTGTCTTATAAATTATGTTAGTTATTGTTAGTAAAATGGCTATGGGCTATATGGGCTTATTTTATTTGGCCAGTGATTGTGGCTATCTAGTGGCTTTGGATAGAACTTGATCATAGTTACACAGTCACCAGTTTCCTGAATACTTGCATGTGTTTCTTCATCCCAGCATGCAAGTGGCAAAACACCCCTGGATGGTCCTAGTGGTTTAAGTACCTAAACACTAGACCATGATCTTGTGGTCCTGGGTAGGATTCCCGGGTCGGGCAAAATGCGTGTTGAATTTTGCAATTGAGCAAGTTCACAATTGAAATAATTCAGCCCAAAGTCACTTCCGAAGTGTCAATGTAATCATTTGTAACTGTCAATAACTTTAAGTCGAAGTTCACGTAGATCGTCTAACAAATCAACCCAGACTCGGCCCTATGGGAATCAAGTCCTGAACGTTGATTTAACTATTTGTCTGCGGAATGCAGAAACTTCTAAACGTGTCGTAACTTATTCGTGTCATTGAATTTTCCTCAGCCCTTCTCTGATGACGTTCTTTCTTCTGTACGATTAGCCAGGAGTCCAGAGAAAATCAACGTAATATTATTGTAGAGTTAGCTGTTCCCTCAGGAAATAAACCTTAAAGGATGTGTAAGAAAAACATCATTTCCAGCTGTTCTGTAATTGCGGAAAAATGAAGCAAACACAAAGGAAAATTACTTTCCGATACGCCGCAAGTGAATTCCCGTGTGGAGGGAGGACAAATATTTTTCCGGCAATACAGGCTCCGACGTCATACAGTGTTCAGGTTACCTGGGGAACCTACTTTACAAATGTAGTGTTGCTAGCCCTCGCTCCGAGATGTAATTTAACAGCGAAAAAAAATTATTTATTGATGACAATTTTGAACAGATAAAAATGCAATCTGGATCACAACAAGCGCCTTCATTATTTATTTTTCTGCTTCAACCGACAGGAATAAACACCGCTAACGGCATCCCAAGGGGCGAAACCATTGTCCCACAAGAGCAGTTGTGCAGAGCATTGTGACACAATCAATAGAGAGATGCCTACACTATTTCTATTTACGCCTGCGACAAGCCCGAATTCTAAAATCCAAATGCTATTCTAAAAAAGTTAGCGAACATCCTTCGCAATACCTACGTAAAACACGGCTTCAATGAAAAAAGCAGCATAATCATCCAGCATTTCGTGAACACGGGTAAAAAGCCCCAGCTTACTACATCCCTATTTTTCTGATAATTCTGACACGCTCACAACAGAAATGCACGTGAAGTCGTGCGAGAATACACATTTTGGCAACACTCGAACACCGACTTGGACACTTAAATGATAGACGAAGTCGGAGCAAATATTTTCATGCATGAGTGCTTCTAAACGCTACAATCTCCGCACCGAGACGCGGTTTCGCCGTCTCATATTTCTATTTATATTTTCAAAAGGAAAGAGACGTAGTCGTTTAAAAGGTTAATTATGTCTATTTAATTACTCGAGACCCTGTTTTGGCATTGCTGTTGCCTGTAGGGCAATATAAAATATAGAGTTTGTTGTTTTCTTTCTCCGGTAGTTTTTCCCCGATTCAGTCAAGGTATGATTCCACCATGATTCAAAATTAAGTAGATCTAGTCTGCCATCTGAACTCCTTAACCCTAAACTGGGGAACAAGACGGCATCCTATAATAATTGCCGTTCGAAAATGTGTATGTTACTTTAGCACCAATTACTTCAATCGAAGCGTAAAGAAGCATTGCGCAACCCAGTATGGCGATACCAATCGGTCCATCCTTTGTTGCAATGAGGACCTCTCTTTTGTTTACCATCTGCTCAGGCTTAGGTTAAATAATATTGTACTAACAATAGCATTGAACATGACGCACTATAAAAATTCGCTCATACTGAAAATATTTAACTGGTGACTATTTCGATATTTTAACAACGTAATGTTGCAGTACTTATTCACTAGGCGATTTTTATTCAAAAATCTTGTAGTAAATAATTCTGTTACTGCAAATTGTCACGTTGTAATTACTTCCAAGCATCTCGCTGGTCTAGCTATGAAGCCCAGGTCTGATTTCAGGGAGTACTGATTTCAGGGGGCCTTGATTTTGGCAAAATTTTGGAACCAAACCCGCATTTGGCAAAGTCAATACCCATCATTGTGGCAATGAAGGAGTAAAATAATGTCTTTTCAATGCAGTGATAACTTAATTTTTACAATGAGTAACTTCACATTAGGTACTTTTAAATTGTACCGTTATCAGAGTCAACAAAATAATTGTAGTTCAATGGTATAAAATCTATTTAAGTCCCAACAACAAATCTTCTCATCCAGAACAAAAATATAACCGTAAATTGTTACCTATGGTGTGTTCTCGAGCGAGCAGCTGACGTCAGAGGAGCGAATCCGGATGCGAGACAGATGAGTATCGAGCTGGTACGCAAAGTGCTCGCTTCCGATAGACGCGACCTATCGAGGCGCGGTTGCTACGTCGGCGAATTTACGACTCGCGCAAACTACGTACAGGGTTTCACGATAAAATTGGCTAGCGAATATACTTTCTAAAGTTTTATATGAGCACCTGTTAAACAAGCGAAGTAGATTGATGGGGTAAGTATCGTTGGTCTGTGTACTTAATAGTTGATGTGGCGTAAGTAGTGGGTAGTCCTTGCGTGATGCACTTTAAAAACACGTCTGCAGAGATCCTAGTTTCAATGCTCGAGCCAGACCGTTTGTTGCTGTATTTTTATGTTTAAGAAATACTCAGTAACCATCCGATTTCTCAAAGCTTGCAGATAAATTACATACGAGTATTCCTCGTGCATCGGACAGCACGTTAAGCCGTTGGTCTCTCTTCCGTCGTATCAGATTGCTGACCTACCGAGCTATGTAAAGGAATAGGAAATGCTTCTTGCTTACGCTCTCACTCGTGCAATATATGTATTATATCCTACATAGTTGTTCTCTGGTTGTTGTTGTATGCTAAGTGCGCGCTTCCGATAGACGCTACCTAGCGCCGAAGCGCGGTTTTACTCCGTCGGCAAAGTCACTAAGTTTCACGATTGATTGACTGGTGAATATATTCCTCTATATATAGGCAGACCTCATCATTCATTCACATCCTTTAGGGTATTCTACTGATATCGTTTACGTGAAAAAGACAAGCGAATCAATTAAAAAAAAAACCGTATATATTTCCCAAACTATTCTGATGGTTGTTGCCAACTAATCTGCGCGGTAGACATGGAAATAACGCTGCCAGATATGGGTAAACTTTTCAAACTTTCGTTCTACGTCTGCCTGCATAGTTTTTAACTCCGTTTTTTAATAATTACTCCGTTAGCGGTTCGCAAACCGCTCACCAATTGGAAACCTCTCTAGGTTGGCATATTAATCATGAGATTGTAGGCACCTAAAGTATATAATTTTTATCTGATCCGCAACGCATCGTTAGTCTAGGCATTTAGCTACTGAACTTCGACCAAAAAATAATTATTATTGATGTGTTTTTATATTATTATATTTATTTAATAAAACTGATGTAGATGTTTAAACAGAGAAAATTAAATACAATGAACATATCTTCCATATATATAAAACTCAAAGGTGACTGACTGACTGACTGGCTGACTGACATAGATATCTATCAACGCACAGCCCAAACCACTGGGCGTATCGGGCTGAAATTTGGCATGCAGGTAGATGTTATGACGTAGGCATCCGCTAAGAAAGGATTTTGATCTATTCCCACGGGAACGGGAACCACGCGGGTGAAACCGCGGGCGGCCGCTAGTTATGTACATACAGGGTGTCCCAGAACTCAACGTCAAGCCGAAACGGGGTGACAGGACTGATTGTAACCATCATGAGAAAAATAAGAAAAAAAATCTATCCCATGCAGTTAGGAAATTATGGGCATTTAAGAAAAACCTAGAAATTAGGTCAAAATGTGACCATTTTTCGGTTATTGTGGTTAATTTTTATTATTTTTGTTCATTTAAACTTAGGAACCGTAACCCTAAAAAACATTTCTAGAACCACAGTCAAAAATAATGCCACAACTGCCCCAAGTTTTCTAGAATTAAGACTATTTGTTAAACAATGAATTTAAAATTTTCAAAATTTGCCGACTTTGAAAGGCTCTCCTTTAAAAAAAATGTACTAAAGTGCCTTGGCAAGTGCCATCAAAAGTTTGCGCATTTAATCAGGATTGCAAAAAAAACTGAAAAGCAAAAAATAATTTTAATAAGACATTCATCAAATGCGCTTATTGTCTAAGCCTATTAATTAAATTGTATTTTACGTGCTAGGTAGGTACCTACTAATCTGTTTGAAGTCGGTGCCAAGCCAAATAGTAGGTACCCAGATTACGTACCTACGTCCGCGGATTAATAAGTAACCCTTTATAATACATAATATTGTTATATATATTTTTTTATTACCTTTGGCTTGGCACCGACTTCAAACAGATTAGTAGGTACCTACCTAGCACGTAAAATACAATTTAATTAATAGGCTTAGACAATAAGCGCATTTGATGAATGTCTTATTAAAATTATTTTTTGCTTTTCAGTTTTTTAGGTAGTTTTTTTTGGTTTCTTTTTTTTTGAAGTCGGTTTAATTTTTTTTAAAAAAAGTTTGTTTATTTTTCTATTTTTAGTGTGAATAACACGTAGGTAGTGAGTAAAACTCTTTCATAATAATGATAGCGAAAATACGAGTAAAATAGTAGAATTGTATTATTTGATAATATTAGGTATTCATTATGTGTTCAGCACCATGGGTAGGAGGAGAATGCGTTTATGCACCATAACCGCAGGCTAGCTAGACCCGCGGCCGTGTGTGGGACTCGAGACCGAAGCGTCCGCTACCCACTACACTCCCCCGGTTTCTCCTTCACACCCGATTAGGACGAGCCGGTGCTAACCTTATTGGCTAGTGACCAGCCCATCCCCGGGTAATCATCAGCTTAGCTGCAAAAGTACATGAAATACAACTAACGTTCCACATATTCCTACAACACTGAAAGAATTATCCCCTAACTCCTAACCGTTAAGGAGTTGTACCTTCCATCATCAGCTCATCAACATAAAATGATGTTTATCGGACGCAAAAACTTGAATGGCTTCAGAAAAAACAAGTAACGCGTAGGCGCAGCCTATAAAATTTGAGGTTTTCCGTTGATTTTTCCGGGATCCCATCATCAGATCCTGACATGGTGACAATGGGACCACCTCGGAACTATGCACTTTCAAATAAAAAAAGAATTATTTAAATCGGTCCACAATTGACGGAGAAATCGACGGACATACATAAAAAAAAAAAAAAATACATACAGTCGAACATATAACCTCCTCCTTTTTTGAAGTCGGTTAAAAAGGTACAATACTTGCTAGTTTTATACTAAAAAAACTCTAGTAAAAAAATAAAAACGTCGAGTAACCCGATTTTTGCTAACCCATTTTACTCAGTTCAAATGTTTTTATTCGCACAAGCTCTTGGTAGTTTCTTAATTTTACGGCAAAATGATGAGAGAGATGGATAGTGGACATGTTTGCCATGAGCGAACGAGACAGATAGTAAAGCCACTTTTTCCAAAGTCAACAAAAGTAAGTAAAATTAATAAAATAATGAAAAATCTTGACCTAGTTTAGTTTAGGTTTATTGGAATAAACGTCAGATAGGGAAATAACATTTTTTATTACAATAAATGTTCAAATTGTCTACCATCAGCCTCAATACACGCCCTACATCTTATTAAAAAAGATCTAGTTATTAGTCGGGCATATCATCGAGAGTTGATGTCCTTAGCGGCTTGAGAAATTCGTTCACGCAGTTTGGCTACGCTGTCAATAGGCTTTGAATAAACTTTTTCTTTGAGAACGCCCCAATAAAACCAAACGACGAGTTGCACTCCGGGAGTGCCGGCAGAAGTGAAAACTTGAATATTGATGGCGCTTGAAATAAAACACCAATTTGCGCTTAGTGGACGCTAGCATGGCGAATACCAAAATATTCAAGTTTTCACTTCTGCCGGCACTTCCGGAGTGCAACCCGTCGATTTTTTTTTATTGGGGCGTCCTCAAAGAAAGAGTTTGTTCAAAGCCTATTGACAGTGTAGCCGAGCTGCATGAACGAATTTCTCAAGCCGCTGAGGACATCAACTCTCGAGGATATGCCCGACTAATAACTAGATCTTTTTTAATAAGATGTAGGGCGTGTATTGAGGCTGATGGTAAACAATTTAAACATTTATTGTAATAAAAAATGTTATTTCCCTATCTGACGTTTATTCCAATAAACCTAAACTAAACTAGGTCAAGATTTTTCATTATTTTATTAATTTTACTTACTTTTGTTGACTTTGGAAAAAGTGGCTTTACTATCTGTCTCATTCGCTCATGGCAAACATGTACACTATCCATCTCTCTCATCATTTTGCTGTAAAATTAAGAAACTACCAAGAGCTTGTGCGAATAAAAACATTTGAACTGAGTAAAATGGGTTAGCAAAAATCGGGTTACTCGACGTTTTTATTTTTTTACTAGTACTAGAGTTTTTTTAGTATAAAACTAGCAAGTATTGTACCTTTTTGCAATCCTGATTAAATGCGCAAACTTTTGATGGCACTTGCCAAGGCACTTTAGTACATTTTTTTTAAAGGAGAGCCTTTCAAAGTCAGCAAATTTTGAAAATTTTAAATTCATTGTTTAACAAATAGTCTTAATTCTAGAAAACTTGGGGCAGTTGTGGCATTATTTTTGACTGTGGTTCTAGAAATGTTATTAAGGGTTACGGTTCCAAAGTTTAAATGAACAAAAATAATAAAAATTAACCACAATAACCGAAAAATGGTCACATTTTGACCAAATTTCTAGGTTTTTCTTAAATGCCCATAATTTCCTAACTGCATGGGATAGATTTTTTTTCTTATTTTTCTCATGATGGGTACAATCAGTCCTGTCACCCCGTTTCGGCTTGACGTTGAGTTCTGGGACACCCTGTATATTACTAAATAAATAACAATTCTTCTTGTATCTTTCTTTCGGATAGGTACGGCTTATTTATGCGGAAATAATTGTAATCAAATATGATCTTTCCGTTATAGATACTCAAAGTATTTCGGATTACGGATTTTTTTTTCATACTATGTCAGTTGGCAGGCAGACACGCAGCCCACCTGATGGTAAGCAGCCACTGCGGCCTATTCCATTGAGGGACACTTCACCTGGAAGCGTCGCTCAATGTTCTGCCAGACTAGACTCATCTGATCTTCGAGCCTTTGATTTCAAGTGTACTGGCTCCCACATTAATACTGCCGGAACACAGCCAGAGCTATTATGGCGGCAGATTTTACCTGTGGGGGTGGTAGCTAGCCAGTCGGACTCTAAAAAAGCCCTACCACCAAACAGACCCTAGGTGGGAATCGAACCCACGACCTCCGGGTTTATACCCGAGCTCCACGGTGCTCCAGGTGGCTTAGCCACTGTTCCAAGGAGGCGGTCAAAATATTGTAATTAAATTAAAGGAGGGTGACGATTTTTATTACAAGTAGACGGGATTGTTATGAAATCCTTGTTGTAAGGTATTTTTTACGAAGTAGTAGTCAAGGGAACACTTGAGTTGTGTTGTCATACAAGTCTACGTCATCGACGCGTTTACATTTTCCAAAATAAACCAATACGACATGAGATTCTCCAAAAAGCGTGTGTTTTTTTCCTAACGACCGAAAACCTAACTGTGATGCAGGTGTCCATGGGTGGCGGTGATCACTTACTATACTACCAGCTGGCCCACACTTTAAAAACATTGGCTTTATCTTGCTCCTGTAAGTAACGTGGTAATATAGCACATGCCAAATGTAACGTAATAAAGTATCAGGACTGTTATAGAATTAGACGCGAGCGTAGTGTCGAAGCGCGCTGGAACTGCATTTGCCGTCGAAAATTGTTTCGGCACTTCTGTGGATAATTTATTGTTTAATTTAAATAATGATGATTGCATCAGCTTCTTCATTTGAATTTTCTTTTTAGTAGTAGTTACCTGTATAATTATTTACTACATTAACTGCGTCATTGACATAGGTAATATAGTGCAGAGGTCCTAAAACTGATCCTTGTGCTGTTCCACCAGAGACTGTTATATGGTTACTGATGGTGTCACCAATCTTAACCACATATGAACGATTGGTAAGGCATTCTCTGCACCAATTAGTGACGATGTTTACAGAACTATCAAAACTCCCTTAACTAACTTGCCAAACAATTAGGCTATCCCTCTTAAACATTGTTAATCAAAATAACGGCTGAACTTCGTCGAAAGAAGAATATTTTTTCCTGTTGATCATCTAAACAAATGAAGATAAAGAAAAAAGACAAATAAAACTTCATCAAATCCCCAAAAAGGACCGCCCCGAGTTTCGCATCCGATCTTTCTGAGATTTTATTATCGTCGGCGATTCGGGAATTCATTTTATTTAGTAAACCTCTGGTTCAAATGCATAGGAACAAAGTTAGGGACAGTAACTGCGATGCGAAGTTTGTATCAGCGGGGAATAACTTTGTCGCAAGTTATCCCGTCGCGTCAAGACTATGGTTTGACAAAGATAAGTAGCCTAGATTTGTACAATGGACCTTTAAACTG
Source organism: Mecyna flavalis (assembly GCA_949319885.1). Lineage (NCBI taxonomy): Eukaryota > Metazoa > Arthropoda > Insecta > Lepidoptera > Crambidae > Mecyna > Mecyna flavalis. Next base: position 8,498,699 of record OX439427.1, on the reverse strand, counting down.
ACAACTTTGGAAAAGTGACAAAATAATGTTTTCACTCTACTCACTCAATATACTGATTTGTCCTATAGAAGCTTTCCATGGTAAGCTTTCACCAATCAATGATATCTATGATAATACTAAATTCTACACACACATAACGGGAATCCAGATACCAAGCCGTGACCTAAAAATAAAAATCTATATCGTGTAGTGGATTTATAGCACTTCCTAGATCAGGCAAAATTGTATTTCACATTTTAAAAGAACATAGAATGGTATATCTACATATCTGACTGACTGACAATCCACGCTCAGCCGAAATTACACAATCTAGGAACTTGAAATTTTGTACGGGAGCTCTTGAGTCTTGTTAAGTTGTTACATTATAAAAGGTTTAATGGAAATTCACTCTCCAAGGGGGTTTCATGAAAGTTGCTGTCAGGAGCATTGTCAGTGATACAATTCTAATCTCCGTTTCATTTTGGATTTGGATTTACACGATGCACGTATGGCTACACCAGAGTCACAACCCGAGGACTTTATGGCAACTATAATCAACGTTGTAATGCAAAATTCAACCTACTACACATAAAAGGAATCCATCCCAGAAACCAATATACTGTCCGGCTTTGTACCGCGACGGAAATTGTATATTTTCCACTCTGATCACCGCGCATTCAGTATAAATAGACGCTCGTTCAATAGGGCAACGACGCTAGGTTAATTAAACGTAGTTCCGCCTTGTGCATACTTCAAGCCTTCCCTTTATGACATTTAGGACCGTACTGAATAACAGTAATTAAAGTTTCAATGAATATTGAACATCAATAATTTTCACAAATTCTCCTATAAATTAACTTATAGGGACGATATTTTTGTGCAGTGTTGTTGAGAGTATTTAGACACGTAATAATGCCTAATATATTTTTTGATTATAATATCAAATAAAAGATGGCCATATATTTCCTCGTAAGAAGATTTAAATCTACATATTACGCTAAACATGATGCTACGTAATTAGCATGTAATAAAATACGTAATATAGATTATAGTAGATATGTACAACAGTTGTAATAACACCAGTACAATAGTGGCAATAAGAATGAGAACTGACACTGAGCAACCGTCCAATAACTGACCGGCTATTTCGAAAATGGAATTCCAGATCAACCGACTAGTTTTACTATCCGATCCCGAAAAGTGCAACAGAAGAATCCTTATCGTTCTCGGAGCACAAAAGAGATCGCGCGAGCTCGCGCGGCGCCGTGTAATATGCAGTCAGACGTGACGTGAAAGACAACTAGATACCTTGCTTTGTAGCGTCGAAGAAAGAATTCAGTTTGAAACGATCGCTAGTACTATTGGTATCAATATTACTTCCAAGGCAAATAATAAATGAAATATTTAGCTGCCCGTCCCAGCTTCGAACGGGTAAAGTGTGTGTGTGAACGGGTGTGAAGAGGAATCCTAAATTCCTCTTCACACCTGGAGTTTAGTAGGTAATGGGAAGAACACACACGACCACAGGTCTTGCTAGCCTAAGATTGCGGTGCTTTAAAAGTCTGTGCTTGCTTTTTGCCTCCGTGAAACGGAGCTGTTAACACATCTTCCATATTATTCCAGACAGTTACTCAGAATAACTAAAAATAAAAACTAAGCTACATAATATTTCGGAACCAAGCAGCCGTTACTTAAAGTAACCATCAATGCAATCGCTTCACATTGTTACACAGAACAAGAGCTCTTATTCAGTTTGTGCAATATATTGGGTTGTACAGGGGCTGAGGTTCGTAAATTAAACAATGGATGTTGTTCAAGACAAAAAGTTGCCCTGGGAGCTTAGAAGCGGGCCATGTTGGGTATCTCGCTTGTTAACCGAATCGAACTTCGACGATCCACAAAGACTGAACGGTATAACCGAATTAATAGAGTAGCCTGATACAAATACTCTAATATTACCTATATTATGTAAATTATATAGCTGCTAAAATTAAAAATATCTCATTAATACTTTTAATTAATTAATCTTTAATTTATTCACCATAACCCCAGGCTAGCGAGACCTACGTGTGGGACTCGGGAGTATAAGCGTACCTTTATAAAATGTAAAACGTAATTTTCACGAGATATTGATATAACAATTTTAAAAACTAGTTATTGAATATCTATAAAATAATCAACCTACATTATCATTCAAGCCACGGAAATAAAACTTATCTTTTACGACTTTAGTTAATATTTTATAATTTTGTAATATCTATTATAGGTTGGTTCTTTTAATAGGCATGTAATGTCACATTATTTATAATTTATAAATAGTGATTGCATTGATTTAAATAAATCAGTTTTAATGGAATAACCTATTGTGGAATAAACGTTCCGTGGAAAATTACCCTTTAGGTTCACAATCTATTCTCAGCGTTTGCGTTCCCACGGGAATGAGTGTACACACTGCACTATTATTCTCTCACAGTGTAGTAAGTGCATACAGTACCTACGGTTTCCAACTTCTAAAAAGGGCTAATGAGATTAAAGATGACCGGCTTTTTCAGCTTATCCGTGCTAATATAAAAATGCGAAAATGACACTTAAGGTGCTATCGCACCATGCAAATAGATAGCAATAGGTATAAAATAGAAAGAATGTGGCATTATGTTTATTTTAGTGTGGTGAGTTTAATGATGGCCAATCAAACCTCTGGCCTGCATAAGGCATGAACAATTGTACATTGTACAGTAGAAATTTTACAATCACGGCTATTCCTCCGGATTCAATTCTGTGGTGTCGCACGCTGCGTCCGCCATTGTGTAGCTAACCCGGCACCTACGGTTAATTACAAAGAATTTATCATTATTGAAGTAGTCCGCAGCCCGCAGTGCCCTCCCTAATACGAATACAAAATAAGCTCGTTTTTCACCAACAGCCTTTTCATATTTCTTTGCCAATCCAATTTTATTATACTTCAGTCTATTTTATGTTTTATGCCAACTTCCAGAACTAGGACTGTGACTGAGTATCAGAGACATACAACAGCCGTATCTGCACCCAGGAACCACTGTAAGTTTGCAAGGAAGCAGTAATTATGTAGTAAATCAATAAATTACGAATAAGATTTCACCAATTGTATATTAAGATTAAAGATTACACGACTAGAACTCTCGACTTTTGTATTACTCGTAATTGGAGTAGTGAGGCATTTTTATGATTTCAATGAAGTACAAAAACGGAAAAGTGAGATACACATAACATAAAACGAATGATTGGAAGATTGGAACAGATCCTAATGTCAAGAATCCACTGCATTACATACATTTTCGTGAAATTCATTGTCAATCGACGTCTACAGCGACATCTTCATTAAAAAAAAAATATTTTTGGAAAATCAATAATATTATCATTTACTAACGCTCGCTGAATAAAATGAATAACCTTCGTTAAAAACAGGATCTCCTACCTTGTTTTTAAGGGTAGAGGTCTTTCACCCTACATTGTGAAGCTGTTGCTTTATCTACTATATTTTCTGACCATTCTTTCCACCGTTTTCAGCCATCAACAGTGATTCAGCGTTTAGTTCGATCCCTTCATTTACATTCATTAATCTTCTCCAATACCAACTCAATTCCAATCGCTTCCCTCTTACCGTCCAGCTAAACCGATTTGATTTCCAATTTGATCGTCCACTTCATTTGAATAAGGTCGTTGCACGGTTAGTTTTGCTCTGCGATGTAACTGAAGTTTTGTTGCATTGGCTTTTTGTTGCATTGGCTACTGATAAATGATTAAACAGATATTTTATTCAACTCCGTTCTTAAAACATACCGTCGCGTCGACGGTATTAAAAGTTTAGTTTAGTTTACGAATGGAAGTAAACCTTTAAATATGGTCGGAATTTGCTAGAAACATCTCTGATCTGCTAATTATTACGAATCTATCATAATGATACATCAACGCGGTATTTTGGCTACAGTGGCAAGATTTACTGATGCCAAATTAGGCAGAATCTTCGCTGCGAAGACTGCATGCTTTTTAAAGCACGGGGATTTGAATTGCTTTACCAACAGGCTGCTCGTAGCAGTTTCGTTTTATTTGTAATTGTGAATACTAATTGCACCTCAACGTATTATCCTCATTTTATTAGAAAGAAGGTCAAGGAGATCATTTAATACGTGATAGTACGTGACATCCGTCGCCTGTGAATATTTGTAACACCAGAGGAATCAACGTGCGCACTGGCGCTTAACAAAGGAATACGATCTTCATATCTTTTCGGAGATAAAAGTAATTCATTCCAAAGCTTGGTGCGTGGCAGGTATACTTCCTAACCACGACATAAGATTTTGTAAGACAATGGAGCGATTGTCACCAGTCAGTGTTCGCTGCCTTTAAATGCTATCATCTTTATCAAACAGTATTAGTATTTTAGAAATAAATTTGACTATAACGGTTCAACGTTAACTTTTCCACACCTTCAATTAAAATCCTGTGTGTATTACTTAATTTGGTTGCATCAGAAGCTAATATTAAAACAAACAGAATTATTCAGAGATCAGACAAATTACAAATGTACAACAGTGACGTGTTTATTCTTCCATGTTGTTGTTTCAAAAAGCCAGCATATTTAGGCATACAGTGGGTATAGTTCCATCAATAATTTAATTAGTTAGTACATAATATGTTTAGGGACTTTATTTTCATTTGATTATTTAACTTACTTCTGTGGCATATCAACCCAAGTGAGTTTTGGCCTCCAAAGATGATTAGGTACACGTACAATCAATGCGCTTGTTCCGAAACTTGAAATATACCAATTAACAGCTTTTGCTATGTCATTATACATATACTGAAGACGACATCGGACGAGCCGGTGCACTCTTTAGCATCACGCGGGTATCCCGGTTTGTTGGTTTCAGGCAGGCCTAAAACAATCAAAAGCCTACACAATAAGGATATCGCACTTCTTTCCTTCCTGTAAAATTCAATTTAGACGCCAACATCCAGCAGTATTTAACGCATTCGATATCTTATATCGCCATCGGTATCTTATATAACAAACACCAAAATTCGTTCAACTGTATACGCTAGTTGGCTATGTGAATGTGATAATATAATTTTCCGATAAGAGACGCATTGCATACAGGATACAGTACGACAGTTCGTTGAAAAAAGTAGTAGAAACAAACACCATAACAGTGTACGTGCCCGAACTAATCTAACAATCGGTCAACTGAACGAAAGACAGAGAGGATACTCTCTATGGATACATCGAGACCCTTTCTAGGATAACGCTCAAAAGTTATTATATTAACACACAATATGTGACAGTCAATTCACTACAAAGAAGACCTGATTACGTATACATTCCTGACTTCCGAGATAGGTCGGTTTTTAACACTGTCAACTTCTAACTACAGAATATAACATAGAATGTCTTAACGGAACGATTCAACATTCATTTTTAGTTTGACCAGATGCCTCTATATTTATTGTGCGATCTACCACATGTCGCCACCGAGACACTCAACAAGAAAACTAACAAATGAAATAATACTACGACATTAACCCAACCGTTAAGAAATGGTACAAGAAAACAACAAATTTTGCAACAAGACGTGTCCTTTCTCGGAGAAATATTTAGTACGAAATTTACTAAACTTAATTATGGCACGATGCGTACGGTAAGGGATGAGAGAAGAGTTGAAAGGTAACCCCTTACCTTGCTAATTGTGTTTGGTTAAATTTACCTTCCTGAAATTAACAATGTTTACAAAATACCACTGTTAATGAAACTACAACAATTTACCGAAGTTCCGTAAAAACAAGCAAAGCACTGAAATGAATAATGTTTACAGACAACATTTCTTGTGATAATGATAAACAGATTCACTCTTATTAGCTCAGAGATAATTTATTAATAATGACGATAGATCTCGTGCCAAATTAGTAGGTACATAGTGAAACTTGTGTTATGAACTACTTGCTTGAGAAACCACTTTTACTTTACTCTGTCGTCAAATATAATTTTGAGTAAAGAATGACATTGGATTGGAAAAGTAACAAATTAGTTTTGTCATTCTATAAAACAACCACATTGATAACATGTGTGTAATATACTCATAATATCACCCCACGGGATAGAAATAGAAATATTAGATTTTACCCCTAATAAATATTGAACTACGTTTCTATACTGTACTTTCCGTGTTCCTCTCACATGTATTTTCCAAACACGAAAACCCAATTTTCACACGGGCAATACGTTTTTTGTGGCGCTCGCTCCTATCATGAATTTATTGTCAAAGTGATATAAGCACCTATGGGATGAACAGGGGAAGTGGAAATAAAATAAAATACTACGCAGATAAATTCTGTTTGAAGAATATAGAGAATATTTTTATGATAAAAAACTATAAACTAACATCGACATCAGTACCGTAATATAAAAATAGGGGAGCTGACGTTGTTAATAATAAAATGGGGACTGGGAAAAGTTATGGGCAATGGTTGGTGTAATAATTCAGACTGCATCAAATATTTTTTTATTAATACAAGTATTGCCACTTACTTTATTACAGTTATATCTATCACGGATATAATATAAGTACCATCTAAATTTAGTATTAGTAGGTTTTCTTATATACCCCGAGTGCGGTGCTCAAGTATTATTCGGCCCGCCTGATGATAAAAAATACTGTTATGAGCAAAAAACTTTTTTCCTGCTGCCACAGCCATACCCTCCACAATCGAGGTCTGGAGACTCACTCACTGTAAGGTACTTTCCCCGACGAGCAGCTCATTTGAATAAAAGATCACTAAGGTATGTGTTCTACCTTTACATATGAAATGTATCAGTAAGTATGTTCTACTCTTATATGCGTGAAATTTTATTAACTACCAAACCTTTCATCGCAAATGACTCAAACTATGATGTCACTGCATAGAAATGAGGCTTAATCAATATTCAGATCCTTGCTTAATTATACGGTAGTATTTTAAATTGTAGTAAGAGTATTAAAAATAAGATTGCGAAATAGCGGACAAACCTTGTCTCGAGCCGTTTGCATAATTCACACTTCCGAACGGATCGAGGTCAACCCATGTGAACTTGACCTTATGATCCAATACTTCGCAGATTACTTCGAGTATGTTTGTTTACATTTTGTGTGTCTGGTAAAAATAACATATAAAAATAAATAATAAGAAAACAAAATCAATATTGGACATCTTCGCATACATTGATCTGAAGCGCTTGAGTTATGCAGAATAAACCTTTTCATTAACTTTAAGTGAAGAAGTAGGTAGGAGCCATCATTTAAATGCGAGAACCTCAAAACACCTTTAGTTAAGAATTCATTAAGTATAAATATTTAACGATGATAACAGGACACATTGTTCATATTATATTACATTACAAATTATGCGTCTACCAAATGTAGCTAAGAATGTTTAGCAATTCTGCTCATTTCGCTAACACGATCACTTGCCGCCTGTTTTTTGTCAACGTAACGGAAGACAATTTCACATATGACCTATCTCCGCATTATCTTAATTCTCCAGGCGCGAGCAACTCTGTGACAATTATAGGAAAACATTGTCTAATTATACTCAACCTAATGCTTTCCGATGAAAGAGAAAAGAAATTATTGCTTCTGTCACTGTCACACACTATTGGAAGCATAAAACGGGGACTGCACTAACGGTAATTACAAGAGATAACGCTAATGAGAATCGGCCTATTACTTACATTCAGGATTTGACGCCACGCAGTATTGTATCTAATTATGTAAATGAATTAGAAAATATTAGATAGAAGTAGTTAAATGGTGTACATAATCTTGATTGCTGTGGTGGTATAGTATTAGGCTTTAGCAAGTAAGTTGTAAAATTTTCCTGCAACTGATGCACCCTTAATTCATTGAGGAATTGGTGTGCTTAAGGCATACAACTGTCATACCTAAAGCCAAAAGTGTCACGAAAGATCTAAAAATCGGGAAAAAAGGACCACATCAGTTGGGAGATTGACACGCAGCCCACCTGATGGTAAACGGCCACTGCGGCCTATGCCATTGAGGGACACTTCACCAGGAAGGGTCGCTTAAGGAGCTGCCAGACTGTAGGCACTATTGATAAATTAGAATTAGAACTTTACCCAAAACAATATCCAATTACGGTTAATTTCAAAACTGTGGACCACCCCTATTATCCATTAGGCACCGATGACATCACCCGTACCTCTGTTAAAGTTATAAATGAGTTAGTAAATTGCGTAACGCGCAAAGTTGCCGAGGAATATGAAAAGAGGAGGCAACAAACACGGTCTGATTCCATCAAGCTCGAAAGCCGAGACTGTAAAACAGTCGTAACTAGTGCAAACAACGAGCGGATAATATTTATGGGCTTGTTTTGACAGCGGCGGTGACGTGATATTTTTCTTTCGCGCCTAAATTTTGGTCACGTGCATATCGAGGCGGGAATTGATAACTTCGGCCATTGTTGTGACTGGTGATCGCGGAAGGATTCGGTGGAATGAATGGAGAACAGTTTACTGTAGCAGTTTTTTTGGTTTGAAGATTTACTTTGGTTCAATATTTTACCAAGAATTTAAAAGCGAGCTTAGCACAAATAGGACAGGTAAATTATAACAGGTTTATACATAAACAGTCATTATATTATACTCGTATTTAAGTATTTAAATTGAAAGAAATTCGTTACTCCGTTGGCCTGTAATCCAACATATTTAAAGTTCCAAACAAGTGCAATTTATTTGTAAAGAAAACGAGAATTCGAGGATTTTCTTACATTCAATAAAGGTAGAAACTACAAATACAAACCTTTGCTGGACTTATTGTTCATGTGTCTACTTATAGAGTTTTAAATATAGGCTAGGCTAAGTTTCCTAACATAACATTCCTGAGGTATTCGTTTTTATCTCATAATAAATTACAATACAAGCAATACGAATTTTCTATATCCGGGTATAAAACCATAATATAAGAATAAGCCAAGGAAGTACATTACATTTTCAAAGTGTGTGACGCCATCTGCTGCCACTGCCTGAGAGCATTTGACTCCATCTCATTACGCGTCACGGTGCAGCTGCTTAGACGTCGCATTATTAACAAGTCCGTAAGTACGTACATCAGCTAAGTAACTACCGACACGTAGCATTTTGCACAGAATTTGGCGGATGTTTTAACAGAATGGTAGCTAAAGTTGTTGAAAATCGAAAATATTAAATAATTTGCAGTTCGTGTGTGGTACAGTCGTTGACCTGCAGAAGATTCCTATCTGACAACCTTCCCTGGATTTCCACGAATATTTCAAGACTAAAATTAGTGAAATCCGTTCAGCCGTTCTCGAGTTTTAGCGAGACTAACAAACAGCAATTCATTTTTATTTATATAAAAATAGAAGATTATTGTTTGATGTCAGCTATCAATACGTAGAACCCACAAAAAACTCATTTCAACAATTTCTAATATAGTCCAGTCATTTTAGGATTTCACCTCGGAATTCGAGATACCCAGCTGTAAGTCTGTAAATACTTTCATATTGACACCCTAAAAGTTGTCTTAAAACCTACATATGGTAGGGTGTACGCAACTATTAAATTTCAAGGTCAAAGGGTCCAAAAATGGGACTTTTTTCACTATTTGCTCTCCAGGGCCAAAACTATGCTTTTATTGCGAATTATGTTTTCCCCACTTATAAACTGTATTAAATTACTTGCAATTTGAGCCTAACAGCAGCGCTATTGACTCCATAGGAGCCAAGCTATGGCACTTTGAAGATGACCAATATTTGTCGAAATAAGAAATTTTCAGGATACTTCCACTTATCTCGTGAAATATTGGCAAAACCACTTGGCCTATGAAGAAAGGTCACTGAAAACATTTTGTAGTACATTTATTAAACTTTTATTAGAGCACAAAACGAAGTCTTTGAGACTAGCTGTTCCCTCACAATCTCAAAAAAACGAAAAGAAGGTAAAATGGGTGATATAGACTAAAGACTATATAATATTGGGTTATTGGAAATTAGACGGGAATGCTATAAATAGTAGTGGGTGGAGGTCATTTGCGATCGTTTAGGCTCGCTTGAAGTTTGATTTGAAATCTAATTTCTAAGCAAAACATAAAATCATCATTGATTTTATGACTAACCGAAAAAACTGCGATTGTCTAAAAAATATAGCCTGTAAATGCAAAAAAGGATGTAGAAGGGCACGCAAATGACCTCCACCCACTACTATTTATAACATTCCTGTCTAATTACCAATAATCCAATATATATAGTCTTTTGTCTCTATAACCCATTTTAACTTCTTTTCGTTTTTTTGAGATTGTGAGGGAACAGCTAGTCTCACAGACTTCGTTTTGTGCTCTAATAAAAGTTAAATAAATGTACTACAAAATATTTTCAGTGACCTTTCTTCATAGGCCAAGTGGTTTTGCCAATATTTCACGAAATAAGTGGGAGTATCCTGAAAATTTCTTATTTCGACAAATATTGGTCATCTTCAAAGTGCCATAGCTTGGCTCTTATAGAGTCAATAGCGCTGTTGTTAGGCTCAAATAAAAGTTAAATAAATGTGCTACAAAATATTTACAGTGAACTTTCTTCATAGGCCAAGTGGTTTTGCCAATATTTCACGAAATAAGTAGGATTAACCTAAAATTTTCTATTTTCGAGAAATATTAGTCATCTTCGAAGTGCCAATATTTCTCGAAAGCTTGGCTCCTATGAAGTTAATAGAGGCCTCCAATTGTAGGTTTTTCAATACAGTTTATGCATGTAGGAACATCGTTCACAAAAATGCATGGTTTTGGCCCTGGAGAGCAAATAGTAAAAAAAGTCCCAAAATTTCGAGAATTTTTAGTCCAGTCATTATAGTAAGTTCACCTCGGAATTCGAGATACCCAGCTCTAAGTCTGTAAATACTTGTATATTGATACCCTAAAACTTGTCTCAAAACCTACATATGGTAGGGTGTACGCAACTATTAAATTTCAAGGTCAAAGGTCACAAAAATCGGTTCTTTGCGCTTTTTTTGTAAATATCTCATTTCCTATGGGTTTTTTGTAGAGTCTGACCGAAACTGGTTTTCCGGCCGAAACCGAATGTTCGGCCATGGCTTCAGTTTCGGCCGAAACAGAAACCGAAACTCACTTGGTCAAGTATAAAATTCCTTAAAATACTGAAATTTGGTGCATTTTACCCATTATTTTGCATTAATTGGGACATGAAATGGAATCACAGTATATTAATCTTGTTGTAATCATTTATTTAATACTAGACTTCCGCCCCTGGCTTCGCTGGCGTAGGCTACACTCTTTAAACCACCATGAAACTCCCCAGGTAACTTCCAAAACCCCGTTCTTAGTGGAAACTTACACATTATAAAGCACGCTTTTAGAAAATTTAAAGTAAAAAAATTAAACCACTTTTTAACACCCCTTGGGGGTGAAATATCCAAAACCCTTTTTAGTGGGAACTTAAACATTACAAAGAACTCCTGTACAAATAATTGTATGGGCTCTGTTCCCACCCACCAACAGACTTGGCATTAGTTTTAATATTATTATGACATTCTATGAAAAGACAAATAACCATTTTTAATCCAAAAAATGAAGGGGTATTAAAAAAAACGTGCTTATGCCGCACGCCTAAGATGCAGAATTGCGCTGTAAGTGTCTAGCTTGAAGTAGACTTTTTCATCATGTAAGAAGTTATTAATATTAATTAGTTAGGTTCAAATTCTCATTAACAATTCTGCAATAACATGGGCAGGTATAAATTGATACTGAATAAAAAGTGGATAGGTTAGGAAAAAATTATAAAATGAAAAATTGACAAATTTTTATAATCATTGATTTATCGATAGTTCATCAACTATTATGGCGCGTTTCCGACCGGAGGCACCGGTTGACCTGAAGTGATGCTGTGACCGCGCGCTCTCCGCCCTCTATCTCGAAAACGGTTCACCGTATAAAAATTTTTTTTAAACAAAATTTGTAGAGAATTTTGTATTCTACAATATTGATAATAAATACAAATAGCATAAAACCCATAGGAAACGAGATATTTACAAAAAAAGCGCAAAAAACCGATTTTTGGCCCCCTTGACCTTGAAATTTAATAGTTGCGTACACCCTACCATATGTAGGTTTTGAGACAAGTTTTAGGGTGTCAATATACAAGTATTTACAGACTTACAGCTGGGTATCTCGAATTCCGAGATTCATACCTAATTTATGCTAAAATGACTGGACTAATATTAGCATTACAACCACACAAACACATCGAAACACTACCGACTTATACAAAGTATCCACAAATTGCCCATGTTTACTGCATCCAAGGGTGAGGATATGAAAGCAAAAAGACCCAAGGCATACCTACCCTAATAACGCGCGTAACATTCAGATTTATTGTACAAATAAACTCGGTTCTGGTTATGAATATTAATAACCTTATGTGTTACTTCCTTCGCGGAATAAATGGATCAGAGAAAATGAACGTTTTTACAATCTACATGAGTACTGACATAGTAACCCATTTTACCACACATACCACTCCCTTACATTTTATTGTAACCATCGAAGTAATAAGCTTTTATTTTTATTATTACACTTCATTTGGCAGTCGGCTTTTCCCATTGCGGGACATTCACGGGATAGCATCACTCGATGTCTGACTCTGATCTTTTCAATAGCCCTGGCTGTGTTCCGGCAATATCTGTCCCTAATATTACCGGAAAACAGCCAGAGCTATTCTGGCGTCAGATTTCACCTGTGCGATAGCCAGTCGGGCTCTAAAAAGGTCCTGCCAACAACCAGACTCGAGGCAGAAATCGATTCCACAATCTTCTGGTTTTATGCATCTTTTAGCCACTGCTGTTCCACAGAGGAGATCGTATTTAAAACAACCACAAAGGTCATCCCTTCCCTCGTGAAAATATCGATGACGGGCTCCGAGATGGAGCAGAATAAACAGCCGACGCAAGTCTGATTGGAAAAACTTTTCGAATTCAACTTTAGCCGCATCAGCCACTCTTCCCCGCTAATCGTCCGGCCTTCGGCCTTTTTTTTTTCGCTTGTGGCAACACTCGGGTTGACAGCTGATCTGCTGTGCTCCCGTATTTAAATTAAATAATAATTAGATTTTTCGCATATTTACGGCTAAATAACGCTCACTAAACATAACTAAGTGTATAACTAATTATAATACATGTTAATTAGTGCGTAAGTTGAGTGTCAGTGCTACTAAACCAGTGTAATAAAGGTGACGAAATTTCCTAACGGTTATTTCGACACTTTGAAAATTGTTAATCATTATCTTCTCTTCAGGTAAACATTGTATATTATTACTAAAATAAAATATTATAGATCAATATATTTCGTTAAATCTCAGATAGTCGTACGCGCAAAGGTTAATTTTATTACAAAATACCTTCATAAGTTGTTCGATCGACGCTTTGGGAATCTTTGTTTACATTCCGCTTTGCGATTCGTTTTAACGTAAATAAATACCAAAATGCAGACCCGCAGTGCCTTAGCTCGCCAACTTGACCTAGCTTTAAAAGAATTAAAGGTGTCTAAGGAGTTGATCGACCAATTTCACCAGGAAAGAGACGATAATGAGAAAGAAATGTTAGAGGTTTTGAACAGAAATACTGTTTTAAAAAAAGAGATGGCTGAGTTGCACACACAGTACATTCTAACTATTGACGACCGGGATAGGTTACAAGGCATAGTTGACGAATTTGGCGAGTGCAGCGAGGACTACGTGCGTGGCCTCAGGCGCATCACCATGCTGGAGCATGAGCTACAGGAGGCCCACCACCACATATCGCACATGGAGTCCGAGAAGACAGACGCCCTGGTCGACCAAAGCCAGAGCCTATTCAGCGAATTAGTTAACAGTGCACCCAGCCTGGTTTCTGCTGCTACTGACATACCTACAATTGATTTAACAAATGAATCAAAACTAAATTCCTTGCCCTCAGTAGGAATAGTCAAATGCAGCAAAAACAAGTATAAAAAATATGTAAAAATCAATAAGTTTATAAAAAGAACACAAAAATTAATCAAGAAACAAAAATGTATGTTTAAAAGTGTAAAATATATTAATGAGAGGAGGCGTTTAGGTGATGAATTAGATGTTTATTCTATAATGTTAGAGAATAATAAAGTGTCACATGAAGAAAGTGTAAAATTGTTCCAACAAGAAATATACAGCCTTCAGGAAAAATTAGAAACAATTACAAGTAGATATAATTATAATAAAAAAGAGTATGAGGAACATGTTTTGGCCTTGAAGAAGCTCATGGACAATTCAGATTCAAACCATCATAATATTAGTAAAAACAATTGTCCACTGAGTACTCGGTCAGAAAATGAGTCATCATCCTCTCACTATCCATTTAACTTGGATAGTAATAAATCCAATTATGTTATGTTTAGTGATGACGTTGGTAAACATATGGGCCAATTTTTAAGTACCCAATTAATTGAGCCTGTTATCAATTACTGCTCACCAGAATCTTCATATGATTATATTATTGATAAAATTATTAATTATAAATTTAATCCTAATACAACCTTAATAATATTAATTGGTAACAGGGGTAATCTGAACAAAGGAAAATTAATAAATCATTTTAATAACTTATGTTCTCTAAATGTAAAGAAAATTATCTTGTTCACATTACCTTATTTATCAGGTGTGCCACAAGTAGAAAACGACCTAAGATATAAATTAAATATGTGCCTTGACACTATGACATTTTCTAATGAAAAATTTCATTTAATTGACATAAATAAAATAATTAAAAACTATAGTATACATGCGACAAAGGATAAATACTATCCTAGTAATTATTGTAAACGACAGATAGCTGTGTCGCTATCTTATTTTATTATTAATTCAGCCAAGAACTTGGCTAACAAGCCTGCTTCTATTGAGCAGAGCAGTAGATCTGACATCAATCAGACTTTGGATTTTAATCCAAGTAATTTAAATTAAATCATAAGACAAAAGAGGACATCTCTTGCAAACCTATTACAGTGACGAAGGATAAGTCTTGTAATTTTTTTAATTTAGTTCATCAAAATATACAAGGCTTCTCTGGTAAGGAACTTGAAATAGGTTTATTCTTAGACTGTATGAATATACATGTCTTATGTTTAACCGAACACTGGTTAAGACAAGAAAATTGTTTAATAAGTATAGATAATTTTAGGCTAATTAGTTCGTTCATGAGAAAATCTGCTATTCGTGGTGGGTCACTTTTATTGGTACATAACAAGTTAAAATGTAAAGAACGTAAAGATATAGTAGCACTTTCAATTGAGCGAACTATAGAAGTAGCATGTGCAGAGCTAGAACAATATATTATAGTTTGTGTGTATAGACCCCCGGCTTCAGATTATAGTATATTTGAAACCACAATGGAGGAGATACTCAAGAAAACCTGTATGTCAAATAAAAAAGTTGTTGTATGTGGAGATTTTAATGTAAATATTCTGGAAGGTTCACAATTGGCCGTAAGATTTGTTAACCTGTTTAAGTCATTTAATTTAGTAAATCTCTTTACTGAACCTACCAGGATCACACCCACTTCTGCCACCTGCTTAGATAATATATTTTGTAATAATAAGGTAATTGATAAGAAAATTATTAACTGTATCCAATCAGATCATAGTGGCCAGCAAGTTAAATTTGAACACTGTGCTGCCTCTAAATCTGTAGACATCATTTGTAGGCCTGTCACTGAGAGACGTAAAGATAAATTTAAAAGCAACATTGATAGAAAAATATCTGATATTTCTCTTCGTGGTGGTGATGTAGATACTCTTTATGAAAATTTATTTGGCTTGCTAACTTCTGAGTTTGACTCAATATTTACTAAAAAGACAATAAAAACTAATAATTCTAAAGCTTCATTCAATGACTGGGCAACTAAAGGTATTTATAAGAGTAGACATAGATTATATGTATGAACTGTATGGTTTAAAAGCATGTTCTAAAGATCCAAAGGTCATAGAATATGTTAAAAACTATTCCAAGATTTTTAAGAAAGTATGTTATAAAGCAAAATCTATTTACTTGCGTAACAAAATAAATAAGTCAAGTAACAAAGTCAAAGCTACTTGGAATATAATTAATAAAGAGACATGTAAATTAAAGCCATACGAAAGCGACTATTCCTTAAAAGTTAACAATGAAATTCTTAAATCTGATATAGAAGTCGCTAATGCCTTTGAAACTTTTTTCTCAAATATACCTATTATAACAACTAGTCAATTAAATTCTAGCTCACACCAAGCTCAAATTTTATTAGCTTCGAGTGTAGCTGAATGTCAGATTCCGTTTAAATTTGATTATATAAACCCAAACACAATTTTGAAAACGTTCAAAGAACTGAACATGAAAAAAACCGAAGACTTATGGGGCATCTCTACTGATATAATGAAAACAGTAATTGATGTTATTTCACCCCATTTAGCATTCATTTTTAACAAATGCATTGATGAAAGTCAATTTCCCAATTTGATGAAGTACAGTAAAATAATACCTTTATTTAAATCGGGCAATAAAAGTGACCCATCCAACTTCAGGCCAATTTCTATTTTACCATCTTTAAGTAAAATTTTTGAAAAAATTATGTTTAATCAATTACTTGAACATTTCAACATCAATAATTTACTTCATTTTTTTTTTTTTATTTATTTATTTATTAAAGAAACATACAGCTTTTTATCTTTCTTATGACTAAGTTACAAATTTGGTTGATACATATGCCAAATAGTTTCCAACATTAAATCATTACATAAGTGACGAAGACTATGACATAGCTAACAAAAAAAAATTTAACAGTATACAATTTTAAACAGAGATATTAATAAATGAATCGTCAGTAAGTCCAATAATGACCCCGATCAAAATCATAAAAAGCACAACAACAAAAAAAAATTAAAAAGACAAATACTAATTTTTTAAAGAAAAACCCTTTTTTTTTTAACCCATAGCTACTTTTTTCACAGAAGCAGTATAACTACTGAGTTTAGATTTAAATACATCAATATGGTGATAGCGACCGTTATGTATGCTGCAAGCTCTGATAAGAAAACGATTTTTTGAATAATTTGTTTTATATTTAGGAATAGAAAATACTGCCTTAGAACGAGCTAAGCATAAAAAGCAATATGGTTTTACTAAGAACAAAAGTACAACCGATGCGGGAATTGAACTTATTAAACATATCCTTGATGCTTGGGAAGGTAAACAGAACGCAATAGGTATTTTTTGTGATTTATCAAAGGCATTTGATTGTGTTGACCATACAATATTACTTGATAAATTAAAACATTACGGTGTCTCCAACGCTGCCATGAAACTAATTGAATCGTATCTCACTGACAGGATACAAAGAGTCAATATCAACAATATTAATTCGTGTGGTGCTAAACTGAGAATGGGCGTGCCACAAGGCTCTATACTGGGCCCTTTGCTATTTTTGATTTATATAAACGATCTACCATACTACACCGGGGACCTCTGTGAGATAGTTCTGTTTGCTGATGATACTTCTTTGATATTTAAAACAGATAGAAATGAAAAAACATTTGACAAGGTAAACAGGGCTCTGTCGCGAGTGTCACAATGGTTTAACACAAACAACTTATCACTAAATGCAAAGAAAACGAAATGTGTTAAATTTATGATGCCTAATGTAAAACAGATGGATACATTCATTACTATGAATGATGAGCAATTAGAAATAGTTAATGATACTTTGTTTTTAGGAATTAATATTGATTCCAAACTTCAATGGGGTCCTCATATTACTGCATTAGCAGCAAGACTTAGCTCAGCTGCTTATGCAGTAAGAAGAATAAGATATATCACTGATGTTGAAACGGCAAGATTGGTTTATTTTAGTTATTTTCATAGTGTCATGTCATATGGTCTACTGTTGTGGGGCTCTGCTGCTGACATCGAGTCTATATTTATATTACAGAAAAGAGCTATTCGTGCAATCTACAACCTTAGACCTCGTGACTCGCTCAGAGGTCTATTTACACAAATTAACATTTTAACCGTTCCTTCGCAATACATTTTTGATTGTTTAATGTATGTTCGGAAGAATTACAATAATTTTCTAAAAAAATCCGACTGTCACAAATTTAACACAAGGAATAAGCACAGACTTGCCGTTCCTAATGTCAGGCTTCATAAAACAGGAAAGTCATTTGTTGGACTGAGCATTAAACTATTTAACAAAGTACCACAACGTCTTGTAGAATTACCTTTAAATAAATTTAAAGTCATAATTAAAGATTACCTTATGAGGAAAGGTTACTATAAAGTAGAAGATTACTTAAATGACAAGACTCTGTGGACATGAAACACATTTGCTTCTCTGCACATCTACTCTTATGCTTATTTATTGTACTTATTACATATATTATTATTAAGTTGACATTATATTGTTATTAATTTGACATTATATTATTATTAAGTTATTATTGTACAACACAAAATGATTTAAAAAAGGCTATCATATGTAACTGTTGAGTTTCTTGCGGCACTTCTTCTCAACAGCAGGCCATTCATTCACGTCGAAGTGCTGGTAGGAAAAAAAGTTTATGACGTGCAAAAGAATTTCTTGGTAAATCAAATTGCAAAATAAATACTTTGACTTTGACTTTGACTTTGACTTCGGCTGGCCAGAAATAACATCACCACAGAATTTCAGTTATTACTTAACTAAGATGGTTGATCACTTGTTCGGGATGATCTTTGGCCTCATTTCATATGTAAATGTACCATATAGTTCACATATAACGATCGATTTGATGTACCTATATAATTATTGAGAAGTCGTGTAATCGGTTATCCTCCGGAAAAACAATACTTGCAAGCATTCTTTGTTTGTACTCGAGTTTACAAATACAACTTAGACTAATGTCTTGTATTTTTTTTAAATAAAGTATGTAGTTTTGCTGTATTGTTTTTTTTATTGAAATAAAGTATGACGACGACGAAGTATTTACTGTGTCATTTATTGCAATAACATGTACACAAACTCCATGAACCTTATTTCACTAGTTGTATACATCTTTTTGTACATTGTAGACTTGTTACGGTTTTTTTGTCTGTATATCAGGATGGATGATGGTGTCGTCATAGCAGCAGACGAGGTCACGTCGGTAGCAGACTCGAGTGAAGTAAAGCATCTTCTTGCCTACGCATTTCCCTCTTTGTATACATTCGCCCTTCTTTGCCGAGCACGAAGGATCTAGAAACATTATGTAGTTTAACTCATACGTCATTTTGCTCCTCCTCATCCTTAAAAAATCGTGAGCTAAAATCCCACGCAGAATAAACTTTCGAAAAGTGTTATTATTTTCGTTTCTTCGGCGTCTGAATAATATATATATTTATGGATGATTTGTGGTATTTTCTAGTCATTTTAGGTCAGATCAGATGTGTATAATTTTTCGTCCGTCGGTGTTTTAGGTTGTTGCCGTAACAAAGATTCAAAAAGGCGATTTTTATTATGTGATGGACTGTTGTTATACCTACTGTTAATACTTTTGTTGTAGTCAATATTTATGAAGGAGTCAGGAAACTTTAATAGCTCGAAGTTAAGAGGAACAAATACTTTTTCTGTTCTTAATGGAACAAGACCGTGGTGACCTGAGAGACTGCATTACTAATTAAATAGTCCCATCATAATTCAAACACGGCAATATTCCATTATTATTGAACCTTAATCTAAATACTTACGTATCCCGAGAGCATAGAACATCTCCCTTCCCTTTTGCGTTAAATTTTTAATTATATGGTCTCTAAAAAGCACAGGATATGTTGGTCTTTCTCGAATCATCGTTATGTTCCGTCGTCTACTTTCACATGAATACATAAAAACGATGAACAGGAACAATAATTTACTAAACATTTTCGACATGGGCCAATTTTTATCACCAAAACACCACTGAGTCATAAAGTAGGCTTGTGCAGGGCAAAAAATAGGTTCCGGAGTAATTAATCAATTAATTGAAACGGGTATTTAAACTGCTAATGGGGAATTGCTCAGAATTTGATGGCGTAATTAAAAAAATAAGCTACATGCCTTTTTTATAGACTTCGTACATGAAGTTATATTATACCTTTGAGAGAGGGTAATTGTTTTTGTATTACACCCGTTTAAAATTGGTCGACATTTAAGGTAGGACCTAGGACGCGACTCGTTTTTACTACTAACATTATCCAATAGAAAGAACATAATATTAATACTAAGTAGGTATCCATTTTTGAAAGATTTTTAAGTGAACGCTGTTTTGAAAAAAAACTATATGGCGGACCAGAAGAAAGGACAAAACTTCAATGCCCTTTGTTTACCCATCCGGATATATAGATTGTACAGAAATCAACTTAGCGCTATCGCCTTCTCAACTCCATTTAATTAGTAGATATATTCTGCATACCGCTGCAAAAAAAAACAATGTGAAAAGGTAAATTTTAAAATTTCAGTTTGTTTATTCAGCGATTCGATTACTCTATGCACAGAACATATACTATGTGATCATGGGATAATTCAGATGATATGCGTGAGATGTTTATCCATTTCTACCTTTTCGCATATTTCAAAGTCAACACCAACACCTAAATAAATTTATCTTAAGAACTGTTTGTATATTAGCTGGTAACATCTTGTTAACCACAAATAGCTAATGTTTGTTTTACATAACTTTTACCGTATGTATTTACACCTCGAACCTCCACTTTGTATTTTACACCTCGAAGTTCCAATTCCATACCTTTAAATTCGTCATATAATAGGGATACTCCTACAATGTATTTCCCTTGAAACCAACTATAAGAAAAGAAAATTCTTCTTTATTATACTGTTGGTGCTAAGGTCAGATAATTATCGTCGACTCCTACAACTGGTAACGTTACATGCGCAAAACCTTTGAATAGTTTGACTAGAATAAAGAGCAGAATCTAATGAACCAATTTTTAATATGGGTAAAATAAAAATGTTGCCCTCTTTATTTATTAATAGGTCATGTTATGCGCAAACTATACCCACCGAACCCTCCCTCGATATAGCATCGTCGCAGACGCACCAAATGATCAGAATTGCCAGTAAAACTAAAACAGAACAAAAAAATGTCATCATCATCATCATTTCAGCCAAATGACGTCCACTGCTGGACATAGGTCAATTGAATTAAAAATCATTTTTGATGTCACAGGTTTTGCGCATTTAACATTACCTACACGTTGTATAAAGGCGGCATGTACGCGCGGACTAAAACGACAAGATTATAGCCATGGCAAACTTTCGACGCTGATGTCAGTAGAAATAAAAGTTTTACGAGGCTGTGCCTCGGCTCGCCGTAAACCGCCGAAATGTCAGCGTAAACTGAGCTAATTTAGAGATGTTCTAAGTCACACTGACTCGAATGCCTGCTCACGTACTCACGTACTCGGGTACATAAAATACTCGTACTGTATTCGAATCTACAACACTCGAGTACAGGTTTCGAGTACTTGCGCGGTTTACTTTAATAGCAACATTCTGACTTCACTCATTGTTCATGAACGTGAATTATGGAATTTAAGTGTCTTAAAATGGACCTTTTTCGTACTTACACGATTAGTGATAAAATAATAGAAAAAACCAACTACAAGTTCAATTCAAAAAGTACAAGAGTCAACTGAAGTATTCGAATACCCGTACCAGTACCCCCATGCCTGTGCAAGTGTTCCGACACGAGTATGAATTCGAATATTTTTAAATGAATACCGATATATTCGAATACTATGAAAAGACGACTCGGCACATCATTAACTTAATTCGGCGAAACTCACGGGTTGTGCTACATCATAACTTTTATAATATTGCTAATAATATGTGTTTTAGGGACACAATAACAGATACTCCGCCTACTTTGTGTCTTATGGGTGAGGTTTCTACAATCGACCGGTATCAGATGATTTATAATAAAGTATTCTTAGTTCTATGTCGAGATCCTATGTAGGCGTATACAAATGTGAAAATAAATAATAAAATCAACAAGGTAATAAAAATAACCCTATTTTTATATATACCTACCCAAAAAGGGAAATAAATATTAATAATTTATAATAAGTCTTGGTCTTGACACAAGTTTTGTGAATTCTTTTGTATTTCTACTTTAATTTTTCAATAAAAAATATAAATAAACGTTGAGGTAAAGTCAATTAGATTCATGCATAGCAACAAACACCGGCATTACAAAATACAGATAACGAGTAAGCAGATAACTAATTCTAATAACACACTTAATAACGCAACAAAACCAAGATTTAAACAGGTTAATATAAATCCAACCGATTATTACGAGTTAATATCAATTATCAAAACGGATTCACTTACATGCGATATCTTAAATGCTAATTTATGCGATAACGCTATCGAAGTGCGTAGCGTAGGTAGGGTTACCATAGATTTGTCCTGAGATTACAGGATTTTGAGTTGTTTTTCAAGATTCCGATCGGACTTGAAAAACAACTCAAAATCCTGTAATCTCCGAAAATTTTGCCAAATCTCAGGAATTTATGGATTTTAAACAAAATGTTGATTGTTTAATTTTTTTATTAAAATATAGATAGAACAAAAATTAGTAACTTCTTTATGAGTAATTAAATTAATATGGTCAATTAGTTAACATTTATCAATTAAATATTATTTTATAAACTTACTTATACTTTTACTGACGTATTTTAACTTTAAGAAAACCAAAACGATAACTAACTTTATGAAATTAACTATGGTATTCTATGAGCAATTAAAATCACATTATTCTAATTCAAAATCTCAGTACTTTTCATTGGATTTGGGAAAATTACACAGGACTTTTGAAATTTCCTTATAGTCATTGGCCACCCTAAGCGTAGGTGCCGCAAACTGATTCGGAATACGACCGATACGCAGGTCAAGTGTCGATCAAGGGCCGCTTGATTTGTGGTTCATTGTTAAATGGTTCTGCATTACACGGATGATAACGCGACATCCTAGATTGAAATATGCATCCGTTTGTTTGAACCCGCTAAGATTGAACTCCTGCATTGTAAAGTTTCGGACATACAATAAGTTGTTTCAGAAAATAGGAAACAATGGCTTGGCTCACATAGAAATATTATGTACTGACGTGGCTCATTGGCGCATTTTGTAGTGACCCTGCCGTATGCGTGAGGGTGTGGATTTAAATCCAAAACTTTTGTTTTGTATGTGTATGTATGTAATAAATGTTTTTGTTCGTCCTGTGTCTGGATGTTTCTTTATTTATATTTAAGTACAATATGTGTACGTTACCTACTGCTTAAAATTTTCAAGCCAGATCAATGTGATTTTGCCAATATTTATGAATAGTTCAGTCATTATCTTCCGAACATAATTAGTGTTTCTTATTCTTTTAATTCTTTCCAGTAGCAGTACCTACATTTTCAAATGCCTGCTGGCTATCTCGAATATAGGTGAGATTTTCCTAGATATGGAATAGCTTTGGCTGTATTCCAGCAATTTTATGTAGGGCTTAAGTTAAAAAAAAGGCTCGAAGAATGGAGTAACCCACAGTATAGTTGCACATTGAGCGATAGCGCCAGCTAAAGTGCCCTTTAATGGAAAAGGAGGCTACTATCATACGCTACGTGCTTTTCCGCCAAGTTGACTAAGAAAAACACATGCGGGAGAAATGAGGCACCAAGATGTTACATATTCATTAGCTGCGTTGCTCAGCATATCAATGTCTGAATCGTCTCCTAATAAGTCATTTAATTCGTTTTTTATGAGTTTATAGACGTAATCTTTTTTAAAATAATAAAATAAAACTTGATTTCAATGATGTCTCTGCCCTCCAGTGGGACATTACTTAAATAGGCTGATACTATAATAAATTCTTCATCGACAGTTGTCTGTTAGTGACCCATGGCACGTTTGCCTCTTAGCATACGGCAAGCCTTAATTTTTTTGTGAGCCTTGTCACACTGAATGTAATAACTAGACACGTAGCCAGCGGCTTGCAAAGGAAGGCCTGACGTCCTGATGTTGAGGCCGAAGCGAAGCAAGGAGGGAGGTGGTGGGCGAAGCGGACCGCCGACATCACAAGTGGAGCGCAGGTCGTCGAGTGTGCAAATGAAGCGAAGCGCTGGGAGAGCAAGACTTCTGGCGGAATCACATGCAGAAGAAAATGTATGCTGCATGCCTGCTTACATTCGGCATTTAACATACCTGCATGCATGTTGCATGCCTTCATACAGTTATTAATAAGCTAAATAAAACATACCACTATATTATAAAGATGAAAATACTATACTTATATCATTTAATTTTAAAACTATGTTTTTTTAAGACATTTGAAAATTATACAAATTGTTAGTAAATGCAAATGAAAAAAGCAAATGAAAAAAGCATACGAGTATATTTCAAACGTTTATTACCTAAATAAAATTTACTTTATCAGTTATTCGTTCGATCAAATATTTTTATATCAAACATTTCACATCCAAAAACTACTTTTGCACAAACAAAATTATGTACTTACAAAATTAAATGTGCTTTAACTAAATGGATTGCTTGTTTGTTAAACTATTCAGAAAGTTTTGTTAAAACACTTTTCATGTTAACATTAGTAAAATACTTAACAGTATTGTATTTTTCAAAGCAATACATTATATTCATAGATACAATATTACATCCTGAAGGTCGTGACGTCGAAGTTGCCTCTATAAAATATACTTAATGTCGCAAACTATAAGGAAAAGGATAATTGTAACGAACGCATTATAAATGAACAGTTAAATGGAAGAAACCCACATACCATAATTTTTACTTCATAATAAATTTATGAGAGCGTTATTTATTGTAGAATAGTTTTTATTTGTAATAACCTCCTTGGAACAGTAGGTATAAGCCATTTGTAAAATCCAAGAGGTCGTGAGTTCGATTCCGCCTTCGGTGTGGTTGGTTGTAGATCTTCTTTAGGGTCCGACTGGCTAGTTACCAACTCATAAAATAGCAACAATTTTCAAATTCCTTGCTGCACTACCATCAATCATATGCTACACGTAAAAGTTACCACCCAGAGACAATACAAATACTAAAGAATGTAAAAATGTTAAAAATGTTATATTTATTTATATGGCTGTTGCATAATGAGGGTCATAAAAGGATCACATGAGTATTTTAATGCCTAATTATGTACAGTCACATACGTTACTCTATCTTCATTCATACGATAATATGTCTATTTTATAGTCAGGATCGCTGAGCAAAGTTAGTACTTAGTACAAAATCATGTTTGTAGGTCAATTTGAATAAAATACATTTTAAGAAGGCGTTCGAAATTTGAACGTAATTAAGGTATCGGTTACCGATACTAAAATGTAAACATTTTAGTATCGGTTACCGATGTTAAAATGTAAACATTAAGATGCAGCCACAGATACTCATATCTAAATATAGGGCGTTTGCTCATCGATCCTGACTATAAAACGTTCGAAATTTGAACGTAATTAAGGTATGGTTACCGATACTAAAATGTAAACATTAAGATGCAGCCACAGATACTCATATCTTAATGTAGGCCGTTTGCTCATCGATCATGACTATAAAATAGACATATTAGGGTATGGATGTAGATAAAATATTTTATGTAACTACTTACATTATTAATATTATTGGATTTAATCATAATTATATTATTAACAGACGTTAAGTCGTTGGTTCTGCTCCTGATCTCTCTTCGGTCGTGTCAGACTGCTGTCCCACCGTGTTATAATGAGAGTGAGGGAATAGAGAGTGCACCTGCGCTTGCACACTCACTTGTGCACTAATATCCTGCGTAGTTGGCTGACCGTAAAAAGATTGGCCGCCGTAGCCGAAGACACGGCTAGGAGGACATTATACCTATAAATATATTAACAGACATTTCTGGATTCAGAACTTTACGGGCGTATGTTTATTGTTCAGGGTTTTAGTAAAGCTTCTACGTTACGTTGGACTGTTACACATGTTCTCACATTTGCGGTGGCAGTCAAGTGGTATCAATTTAATGTGACTCATACAAGATTTCTACAGCTCATAGAAGTCTATACAGTTTATACAATTAATTATACAGACTCCTAACCTGATAAGCAGTAGCAGTCTACGTGTAAGTCAGTAAGTGAGCAAACATTTAGTGGATCGATTGTGTTCTAACAAACAAAAGTGATAACATGTGGGACAAAGTGTTGATGTTTATTTTGATGTTCGCGTTTGTGTTCCTCTACAGTAAAATAACACAAAAGGAACACAATAAATACAAGTTTTATTTTAAATTTATACTTTTTTATTTCTATTCGTCGACGTGTGCGTTTTTCGTGTGGCCAATCTTCCTACTTAACCCCAGAAGTGTACATAATGCGAGGTAAGTATTGACAAAGTTGGTACGGTAAGAAAAATCTTTAAGATGTAAACTACTTACTAGTATCCGGAAATCTAAACATTTTCTACCCTTGGAATTTTATTTTAGGAGCAAAAATCCTTAAAAATATTTTTAGCCGACGCTTCCTAGTAGAGTCCGACCGAAACTGGTTTTCCGGCCGAAACCGAAACCGTAACCGAATATTCGGCCGTGGCTTCAGTTTCGGCCGAAACCGAAACCGAAACCGAAACTCACGTGGTCAAGAATAAAATTCCTTAAAATATTGAAAATTTATGCATTTTACCCATTTTCTGCATTAATTGGGACATGAAATGGAATCACAGTATATTAATTTTGTTGTAATCATTTATTTAATACTAGACTTCCGTCCCTGGCTTCGCTGGCGTAGGCTACACTTTAAACCACTATGAAACCCCAAGGTAAAACCCCCTTCTTAGTGGAAATTTACACATTATAATAAAATAAATAAAAAATAATAATTATAAAGCACGCTTTTAGATTTAAAGTAAAAAGATTAAACCATTTTTTAACACCCTTGAGGGGTGAAATATTCAAAAACCCTTTCTTAGTGGGAGCTTACACATTATCAAGAACCCCTGTACAAATTTGGAAAATTTTATTTTTCAACCCTTAATTTACTCCCTTGGGGGTGATTTTTTAACCCCTTTTTAATCACCATTGGGGGTAAGTTTTCAATAACACCTCTTTATTTGAAGCTGACACTAAACTAAAAATATACTTCACGAATTTTAAGACTGTAACTTTTAAAATGACAGTTTCATACAATTTTACAACCCTCCTTTTACCCCCTTGGGGGTAATTTCGAAAAACCCCTTCTTAGGTAACTTACACATTACAAAGAATCCTTGTACGAAATTTCAAATTCCTGGGTCTTGTGCTTTGGGCTGGGCGTTGATTATCAGTCAGGAATTCATTCAGTCAGTCCATTTTCTCCCATTTATATAGAAGACTAGCCTTTTGCCCGCGGTTTCACCCGCGCGTAATTCCTTTTTTAAATATCCTTCCCTTCCCCCCACATTTCCGAGAAAAAGAATTCTATGTCACCCGGGGATAGTGTAGCTTTCAAATAGTGAAAGATTATTCAAATCAGTTCAGTAGTTTCGGAGCCTATTCAATACAAACAAACAACAAATCTTTCCTCTTTTTAATATTAGTACCTATACCTATAGATAATACAAAAAAAACACATTAATAATACTTTAACTATTTTTTCAAATCAAGTTCTCATAGCAAAATGTTTATCAGTTATTAATAATCGAATCACTAATAATTGTTACTGTTTACCGCAAAGACTATGTTGTGTTGCTACAGAGCTATCCGAACGACGCAAGACAATAATTCCCAAACAGGTGCGCCGCCGCCAAAGCGTTGCCGCGAGAAACGAAGTTAAGCGAGCGTGCACGACAACTTCCGAAATCAGTTTCGGTTTCGGCAAAAGTTTCGGCCAATTTTGGCCGAAACCGAAACTGCCGCCGAAACTTGATTTTTGGCCGAAACTTGGCCGAAACCGAAACCGAAACCGAACCTTCGGTCGGACACTACTTCCTAGTAAAGAATAGATGAATCTGAAGTAATGCCTGCCTGTGATGTTCACGGCATGTTTCGTTCACATTACGTTGGGATCGCTACTGTAGGAAATCAAGTGTTCCATTTAAGATGGAAGATCTTCGGATCTTCCTCCGAAGAAGATTGACTGTGCTCGGGGACTATGAACCTATGTATGTGAGATGGTTGGTATACATTATCACATGGTGTGTCGTATGTATTCCAGTGGGCGGCGATAACTTTGCTTGCGCGATGTAGGATAATATGAGTGAATTCGTATTCATAGATCAGCGCCTTCTGTCATCAGTTTGTAGAACTATTTATTTCTAACAGATACTTAATGTTTGCTGATGGTCGTCACAAGTCTTCTCTGGATTAAGCTGAAATAGTTGTTTGTTAATAGTTGTAAATCATACTTTATGAGCTTGTAGCGGTCGCCCCCGCGGTTTTACCGCGCTTAATTCTTTTTGTCAATTGTCCCCCCCCCCTTCCCTCTACATTCCAGGAATCAAAAGTCACCGGTGGATAGTGTAGCTTTCTACCAGTAAAAGATTTTTTTCAAATCGGTTCAGTAGTTTCGGAGCCTATTTAATACAAACAAATAAACAATCAAACCTTTCCTATTTATAATATTAGTATAGATTAAGTTAATAGATACACACATTCTAGGACATATGTATATAAACAACAAAAATTAGCGAATCAAATAAAGCCAGAGCAATTTTCCCGACCTCGCCTATCAATAACTTCTAATACCAACCCATCTACTTTGATATCTTACTTAAATACTTAACCTAGCGATCATAAAGTTCGAAGTATTCTGCATCAGTTGTTCGTAAAGTAAGATAACTGAAATCCAGGAATCGTAGTATAAGGATGTGATTCTCTTTTATCTATGTCTAAAATATACCTTCTGAATGCCTTTTCTAGTACTAAAAAGTTACAGATAACAGGGAAAAGTACATAATGTTACACTTGAAATAAAAGGCTCGGAAGATGAAGATCAAGCTTCGAGCCTTTGATTTCATGTGTACTGGCTTCCACATTTTGTCAGAATCAGAGAATGTAATCAGAGAAGCCTAAGGTGTGGCAGCACATTGAGTGGCTCTCCTTGGCTAAGGGTCCCTCAATAGAATAGCCACAGTGGTCACTTACTATCAGGTGGCTTTTTTTTTACCCGGGAAATACGTTACGTACCGTCACTCTCCTTCGGGGAAGGATGATGGTGTGTGGGACTCCCGCGCCCTGAAAGGGGCGGAGTTTACCCACTAAACCCCGGGGTGCTCTTCCTTGCCTGGTGGGGGTGTCCTGGGAATAGACGAGTCTTCACGTCCACAACACCACCGGCAATTATCAGGTGGCTGCATGCCTCTTTGCCAACTGATCTTAACTAGTATTAAAATTAGCATTTTCAGATGTCAAGATCTGCATACGTTTCGATTACGCAGTACAATTAAGATATAATTATTCTTATAGACATGCCACGTGACAGATTAAACCTAAATATGATATAAATCATATCTTTCTAATAATCGCAAATAATACCTACCTACCACCTGGACGAGTGGCAATCAACTACCGTAAAAATCAATCAAATTAATAACTTCCAACTGAAACCGGAAAAAATGGATTATCGTTTTTGTTATCATATTAATTTATATAGAAAATTGGTACAGACAAAGATTACTGGATTCCCTGATTTGAATTACCTAGTATCGGTATTAATATTTTTATCAAATTGTGCAAGGAACTGTTGAAGTCTAGGTGTATACTCTAATATCTTTTTATGAAAGAGGGATGCAAGTTTTCTCTACATTTACATTATTTAAACATCTAAAAAAATACAAATATTCGTCACATAATGGAGTGGGATTCAATCCTACGACTATGGTGTGTCGCGGGGAGGGTCAGTATCTAATTGCGTTATTGAGCCAGTCGAATTTAACTGCTGTTGGCATTTATATTAACATAATAATAAAATAAAATCTATTTAAAAATCCTTTACGAAAAGAAAAGCCTTCATTATATTTATTTTACTTGATTACGAAATGCACTAAAAAAATATGTATTATCGAGTAATGTATCCTAAAATGAAGCAGTAGAATACATTAACACCAATTTTAAATAACATCTTACATAGTATAGTTAAAGTATGAAAAATACCCTTTAACTCGTTAACTATTAATGACTCTCTAGGTAATATTCAGTACAGTAAATTAAAGTCTTCGATTTCCTTTTGTAGTCATACATTTTCTATCACCCAATCGACACAAACAATTTATCATCGCGAGTCGGGTCAATACTCTCACCGTATCGATAAATAATTTATCGATTTTTTTATTTATCTTACGTAAATCAATCAGTGACGTAACGTGAAACATTTATAAGATAATGACTATTGATTGATTTCTTATTGTTTACTGTTGCAGTATAAATATTTATCAGTTTTAAAATAAAACGAGCGACCCGCCCCGGCTTCGCACGGATGCAAAGGTGTTTCTCTACTATATTATACATGTAACATACATATAAACCTTCCTCTGGAATCACTCTATCTATATATTAAAAAAAACGCCTCAAAATCCGGTGCGTAGTTTTAAAGATCTAAGCATACATAGGGACAGACAGCGGGAAGCGACTTTGCTTTATACTCGTACTGTAGTGACATACCTACACTGTTTCATCATTGTCAGCATGTCGCCGTCCATTATATTTCGACATCAAAGGAAAATCAAAATTTTCAACACATTTTCTGTTAATCTAGAACTATGAAATACTGTCCTTAGTACAAGTATAGTGAAAACTCTGAAAACTTTACATTTGTACATAATTTTTGTATGTCCCTCCATTTTTTTTATATGCTCCTACAAGTACGGTACACTGTCTGAATTTTCTACGTAGGTAGATACTACGTGGGTTGGTGATAATAAATAGTACCTCAACGACATCATAATAAACCTGCACAATCTGATTTCTCTACTGTGTACATAGATTTCACTAAGTTATTGGTTTAATCTAAGAGTATGCCGTTTAGAAAAACTCGCGTATATTTTTTGTACATTGTCGCAATCACGTAAAAAGTTATGAGGAAAGACTGACTATTTAGTTCTAACTAGCGGCCCTCTCCGCGGTTTCACCCGCACGTAATTTTATTTGTCAGTCATTCCCCCCTTCCCCGACATTTCCAGGATCAAAAGTACCCTATGTCACCCGAGGATAGTGTAGCTTTCTTACAGTAAAAGAATTTTCCGGTTCAGTAGTTTCGGAGCCTATTCAATACAAACAAACAAACAAATCTTTCCTCTTTATAATATTAGTAGGTATCTTAGATATTCCTGTTTTATTTATTTCAGGTTTGGTGCATGGTTGATAAAACCAATCACAAAATTTTATGAAATTGATTTTGATCTGCGTAACGACAAAGTGTTATCAGAGGATCGGGGGGCTGTTATAGTAGCCAATCACCAGTCCTCTTTTGATATATTAGGTGAGTTTTTCATATTATTTGTAGTATGGAACACCTAGATAAATACAAACAGACATATTCATGCACACAAATGTTTAAACAGAGCTCTGAACAAACCACAGGAAAAACCAACATCCAATCGGTCGTCAGATAAATGTTACAAATTGAAACGAATACATTTCAAGTGTTTATTATTCCTGCAATAAAATATCTATTAACATATCCTCAAGAATATAAATTGAAATAATGTTATTACAGATTTTATCAAACAAACAGTCCAGATATGTAGAAAAAAATTGTGTACCTATTTGCGATATGATTTCATATTTTAGACCAATCTTGCTATCGAGAAATAACATCATGATGACTATATGGTCAATAGAAAGGTATTAAAACCTGTATTGCGGGTCACCACTAATTTTATCTAGACACGCGGCAGCGTGTCAAGCCAAGTTCAAGCAAAAAGCAAAGGAACGGGCTAGCCAGCGCCAAGTGTATATTTACACGAACCATTTGGTGTCACTTTTGACCCTTCTATAACTTAAAACCTATTTAACGTAAACACATGAAACTACGTGAGTTTAATAAGATCCATAAGGACACCTAGAAGCCCAAATTTCATAAAGCTAGCTCAAACGGTTAAAAAGATATGAAGGTCAAAAAGTCGTAAAAATTAGTATTGACTCACTGACTTATAGTAGCAAAACCTAACGTACTTCCAGATGACCTAGAAGGATGAAATTTGGAATCCAGCTTGGTAATTGTGTGTAACCGTAGGAAAAAATCTGAAAATAGAAAAAAAGTTTAAAATTAGGGGGGGAAACCCCCCCCCCTCCCCCTATTTTTAATTTTTTTTCCATTTTCCAATTTTTTCCTACGGTAACACACAATTATCGATCTGGATTCCAAATTTCATCCTTCTAGGTCATCTGGAAGTAGGTTAGGTTTTGCTACTGGTTAGGGTAACAAAACCTAACGTACTTCCAGATGACCTAGAAGGATGAAATTTGGAATCCAGCTTGTTAATTGTGTGTAACCGTAGGAAAAAATCTGAAAATAGAAAAAAGTTAAAAATTAGGGGGGGAACCCCCCACCCCCTCCCCCTATTTTTTAACTTTTTTCCGTTTTCCGATTTTTTCTTACGGTTACACATAATTATCGATCTGGATTCCAAATTTCATCATTCTAGGTCATCTGGAAGTAGGTTAGGTTTTGCTAATGGTTAGGGTAGCAAAACCTAACGTACTTCCAGATGACCTAGAAGAGTGAAATTTGGAATCCAGCTTGGTAATTGTGTGTTACCGTAGGAAAAAATCTGAAAATAGAAAAAAGTTAAAAGTTAGGGGGGGAAATCCCCTACCCCTATTTTTTTAACTTTTTTCTATTTTTAGTTTTTTTCCTATGTTTACACACAATTACCAAGCTGGATTCCAAATTTCATCGTTCTAGATCATTTGGAAGTAGGTTAGGTTTTGCTACTATAAGTCAGTCAGTCCTAAACGCGCGCTAAACAACCGGCCAACGTGACGGTGTCTTCGGCGGCGCGCGGCACCACATTAAATCTCAATACCTGCCTAGTTTTCTTTACAAAAAGTAATGATATCCCACCAAAAACATAAATGTAAAAAAGGAGAGCCAAGTTCAATACAAAAATTATGTTTGGCTGTGGGCTTCGCCGCAAAAAGAATGGAGATCTAAATGAGTGCCAAGTTCTATGATCTTAAAGTAGGTAAGATTTGACTTGGCCAGTTTTTATCAGAATTAAAATATATATAATTATATATGTTGAATAACTTTATAAAATGACTGATGTAATGAAAACAACACAATATATATAGATATAATAAAAACAAAAACACAATCTTTCTAAATTAAAAATACTCTACTAAATCACACTCTACTAAGATTGTGACTACAAACAAACTTTGACTTGGACCATAGTTCCTTACACTAACCTCAGATTTATAACTATGGGACATAGACCGTATGCTTACGTCAGTTTTCATCTAGAAGATATTTTTAAATATAATTTATTCTAAAACACTCACACTTAACATTGGCATAATCACCGCGCGTCAACAAGCGCGGGAAAGAGTCCATAAAAAACACTTATTCAATAGACAAAATCATTATTATGTTACATGTGTTTCAGGGATGTTCAACATTTGGCACGTGGCTTATAAAATGACTGCTATAGCGAAGAAGGAGATACTCTACGTGTGGCCATTTGGTTTATCAGCGTACCTGGCCGGAGTTGTCTTCATAAACAGGTCCAAAGCCAAGGATGCGTACCAGCAGTTGCAGGTCACTTCTGAAGTTATGGTTAACCAAAAGGTTAGTAATTGCAAATTCTATTTATACAATTAGCCCACCTGGTGGTAAGTGATCACTGTTGCATATTCCCACATATGCCATCCATTGGGATATACTTAATCAAGAGTATTTAGACCATCGCTTAATGTGCTGCCTATAAATACACTGTCCTCTGATCGTCTAGCCTTAAATTTCATGTAAAGTGATGAACTTTTTAAATGGAATAGGCCCTTACCAGCAAGTGGGCTGCTGACTGCTTTAGTTTAGTACAAAGTGACATCTAAGGCAAAATGAGAATATTTAAATCTTGACTGTAACACGTTCCGAGTTTTCTTGCCTAACATGCAGTTCGCATAATACTCAAGAGATGGCGTTGTTCTTATTTAGCTGTCTCTATTTTATTAGTTCTAACCTGAAAAAAATCTGTAAGGTTAAAGGTTTTAATTAATAAATATATGGGTAAAAGAATTTGTAAAATTATTTAATCCTCCTAGCCCCGGATTACTAGACACAATAGAAAATCTATTGTTATGCGGCACCCGAGTGCCGGTTCGGCGTTGAGTGGTTAACTCGGTGCACTGGTCATATGAAATCCGCCAAATTTTCCATTATTATTTTGGGAATAATGTAAAAGTCGTCCATTATTATTTTGGGAATAATGTAAATGCCGTATGACAAAAAGTTTTACACGTATAATTCCAGACTAAAATCTGGTTATTCCCCGAGGGTACGAGGAACAAGGACTATTCAAAGTTGCTGCCTTTCAAGAAGGGCGCCTTCACTATGGCGATAGCTGCTCAAGTGCCAATTATACCCGTGGTCTTCTCTCCATATTACTTTATTAACGAGAAGAAGCACATTTTTGACAAAGGTGGGTGAGCTTAGTGTTTTTTATGTCACCTCTGTTGGCCACTATCAGCTCTCATAATAATATAGAGCCAGTTTTTTACTACCTCGTCATATCAAATCTCGACAGGTCAAACAGTTTTTAACCCTCACATTTAAATCTACTGCCAGTTTAAATACACTCACAATAGCATATTATTCTACTGAGTATATCTGGATTGAGCACACCAGAAAAGAAAAAAAACAATTTATAATTGGATTTTCGAGCCTCTGATTTCAAGTTACCAATTTTTTATTATTTAATAGCTGTTGACACCGGCATGTTGCGGGTCGTGTATAAAATTGAGAATCAAACCTTTTTCAGAACAGATTGGGTATACCAATTTTCCTCAATAAAATATCTATGGTGTATTTGCACATGTGCATTTGTTTGGCTCAGAAAGAAAATATACCGAAAATGACCAATTCGTCCCTAATGAATATGTCGTTACTTCCCATTTCAGGTCACGTAATCATCCAATGTCTGGAGCCGGTAAACACCGTTGGGTTGACCCAGGAAGATTTGCCGAATCTTATTAATCGCGTTCACGAGAAAATGACCGCTGCATACAGAGAGATATCTAAAGAAGTCCTTGATGCACTACCGTCAAATTACCCCTTTTCGATTAAAAACTAGGAATAAGCGATTGTACAGTTAGAGCTTTAAGATTTAGTCGTAAGTAATATGGATCCTTACTTTTTATATGATCCATGCACTAACCATGCGTACAAATGGAAATTAAATTTTAGATCTAAGGTATAAAAAAGTTATAGAACGAACATAGGTATTTGTATTGTTTTCTCGCCGTATTAAAAATATAAAAGCAAGAGAATCGTGCTTGATATAAAATATTTTTTGATAAAACACATAAACCATTAGGTGTAAGCCATAGTCTACAATAAGTATTATGATAGACACAATGAGAATGAGATTATAAATAACGCAGGTTCGAAGGCCATTCTTGAAAAAAGGGACAAATGTCCCTTCTTCCAGCTTCAGCTTCACTCGAGGGTAACATTGAAAACTCGTTAAAAAGTAAGATAAACGAGGCGAATGCAAAACAGAAAGAAGAGAGGAGAATGAAAGTGGTAACTGCAGGCTAGCAAGACCTGCGTGTATGGGACTCGGACTACTTCGTCCCACTGCCCACAACCCGGTTTCCCTTCTCACATGAAGAGGGACGAGCTGGTGCCCGCCTTGTGGCAATGGACCGGTCCCGCAGCATACACTGCCGTTTTACTTTTTTTATACTGGGTCAGTTGACAGACAGACGCGCACTGCGGCCTATTCCACTGAAGGACACTTCACCTGAAAGCGTCGCTCAATGGGTTGCCAGACGAAGGCTCATCTGATCTTTGAGCCTCTGATTTCAAGTGTACTGGCTCCCACATTAATATTGCCGGAACACAGCCAGAGTTGTTATGGCGGCAGATTTCACGTGTGGGGCCGGATGCTAGCCAGTCGGACTCAAAAAAGCCCTACCACCAACCAGACCCAAGGCGGGAATCGAACGCACGATCTCCATGTTTTTATACCCGAGCGGCTTAGCCACTGTTCTACGGAGGATGACGAAATTTACTTCATGTGAAATGAGAGTTTGGAGTTTAGACTGTCGCTATTTTGCAAGAAAGCGATGCGTCTTACGAATACGCGCGCTGACATCATTAGCGCGACTCGTGACAACCTAATATATGCAACTCATTAAAAATTGATAACAAAGAAAGTGCCTATTAGTATTAGTTCTGTACTTTTGTGTTTTTTATAAACTTTTAGAAGCTTATTTAAAACAGATAACTGATATTTAATTAAAAGAACGACTGCAGTTTGATATTAATTTTACTGACTGAAAATACTACATAATTTATGTTTTGTTTTCTCTAAAATATTTTGTCCCTTTAGTAAGATTTGTAGTCGTTGAATCATCTGGTAAATAAGTAATATGAATATTGTAATTTTATGTGTTTTATTATTTTGTAATTAAATATTTATTCTGAAACAAGTCAAATCAAATTCTTATTCTTTATTCATGAAGGCTTCAAAGTTGAACTTATATGAATCGATAAATAGTAAATTTTAAAGAGTGACTACCACTTTGGTATTTTGTAAGCTCGGTAGTTACATTTTTACCATTTAATATTTGAGACTTATGTAAACTCAATCCAAACGTATGAATGAGTAATAATAAATGGTACCTACATATGTATCGACGCAAGTGTCGTTTAGCTTTTAACGTTCTAGTCATAGTCCTAGTTATATCATAATGTTGTAATGGCAAAAACGACAAATCATTTATTTTACTTTGAATTATTTTTAGTTTTGATCGATGTCATTTATTCTCACTAACCTCGAGATCTTGTTGATCGGTGTTATACGATTTCATTTTAAAATAATATATATGTATTAAAATTATCATGTGTTTGTTTCTAAATTAAAATCCTACTTAAAGGGAGCGATATTGTTTTTGGGCCATCTAAAATTTACAACCAAAAAAAAAACCGCTGAAACCGCTTTAAACGAATGCAGCTTAATGTGCAACATATATTAATCTGTGATCCTACTGGAAAGAGTATTATCACAGTTTAGGGTTATTGTAATACTGTGGTATTATCACGCGATAACTAACTTAAAACGAATATAACAACATACTAACGTGGTAACTTTAAAAGAAAAAAATGGCCATTGTTAACACCTTGTATATAGGTTTTAGACAACGTATAAAAATTAAGTAGGTACTTATACTGCGTGACATTTAAGTGGTTGTTTTCCGCAGTAAAATGGTAGGTAGTACAATATTTAATGAAGTATTTTTAGTCAAATCAAAAGTTTTACGATTATGATAGACGAAACTCGAATCAATAAATAATACTAGCTTCGTCGCGGACGGTCACTAGCCGGGATCATTGCCCTTATCGCGCTTCAAAAAAATGATAATTCACTTTGTTATTTCTCTATGCTATTTACTAACATTTGATTTCCATTCACCTTCAAACTTTAAAAACAAAATTATAATAAAAACAAAAAAACACTTGCAATTATACATAATGCATGCAATAGCACTATTCAAGGTGAAAAATAGGTTCTGCTGCGGGAAAACAACGACTAAAAAACACGCAGTATATTTTTTTTAAACAAACATTTAAAAAAAAACACCCAGACCGATACAAACAAAATAATCTCATGCACACACATATTTGTAACGTGCAGGGATCCAGCCAGCGACCTCTGGTAAATTAGTCGAATTCTCTACCATTACACCAAATCAATACTACCTTAGACTTGACGTTGACATCTCGACTGTTACAACACCTGTGCCGGCTTGACCTTTCACTACATATTAATATTATGTTTACCCACGTCGTAGCAAAGTTATTCTTTTTATATATTAAAAACATAGTTTAAACTCTATGTCGGTTTATTACCTATTTACCTCAATTCTGCAAACAAATATGACGCATTGTTTTAGTAAATTCTAGAAAACACACATGTGTTTAATTGTAGTAATCTTAATTAAGGTCGGTTGCTAAATTCTTCAATGCCAACGTCTAACGGCTTGTCTTGTCGTATAGCGACCTTATAAGTATCAAGTTAAGAGCCGTCCGTATATTAATAAAAATACACACACAATAAATTAATATGAATCGTTCCGACGCAGGGTTATTTCCGGCTTATCTAAATTTTTTACTAAAATTAGAATTGCAAAAATATGTCTGGTATAAAGGTATAAATGATAATTCACGGCATATTCAAAAGTCATATGACTTAAAAAAGACAGGTGTTAGAAATGTGGTGGTAAGTGCCGGTCACGGTAGGTACGCCAAAAGGCGGGTACCAGCTCGTCCCTTTTGGTTTTGAAGGGGAAACCGGGAGAGCTTAGTGGGTACCTACTGAGAATCGCATCCATTAGCGAACGACTATCCCCAATTAATCTTAATAAACACAGAGCGCATCTTTAAAAAAAGAAACTAATCCTGCCGTACTCTGGGCGGCAATAGCCAGCGCTCAAAAAAAAAAGAAGTGGATACTGAGACAAATATCTTTAGTTCCTAGTCTCACATACTCGCTGGTCTGTGGGTATGGTGCTAAAAGCATTCAGCTTCGCAAAAAAATAGGCCACACAGTGATAAGCAATCACTGGGGCCTCAAGGCCCAAGCAACCCTCAATGCGGTATGGACTCCTCTGATTTATGAACCATTGCTTTCAAGTAAACTAACTCCCACCTGAATATTGACGAAACACATCCAGATCTATAATGGATATTTAATAATTTAAGTTGACCTCTTTGTATTCGTTGTTTGTCGACAAAGGGCGGAATTAAACCCCCTTTACCATAAAAAATATAAGTAGTTAAGGCAAGGTGAAAACGTGTACAAATAAGGTAAAAATATGTGAATTGGCCCTTGCGTTATTCGTCAACACACTTTAGTAACCTTCCTCACAAACATAATATTGTCCGACAAAAACGCCATTAGCCACACCGCCTTTTGTTTACTCTATTTAATGCAATAAAAATTATAATGTCATCAAAACAGTATCGGAACTATAAACAGGAACCGCAAAATTCAAGGTTAATATGATCGTAATAGCTGTTATCGTTAGTTATATAACGGAACAGAATTCGGAACCGGCTTAGAGGAAAGAACGTAGTACAGTTGGCCGCGAATGACCTCCACACCTTCAATGGACTTAGAAAGGCAGCGATGTTACAGACCTTAGAGATGAGATTCGTTTTCCGTAGTTTTCTCATAGTATTTTTTTCCTGTTTAGTTGTGGTTTACAACTTATACAGTCCAGTAATCTGTGACACAGTTGTCAGCAGAGTGTAAGAATTCGCACCAACTTTACATCTTTCATGATAAAGAATAATAAAAATAATAAGCCTCTGGATTATTCATTCAGCGCAGGCTAGTCCCAAACTAAGCACATCCTAACTGTGGGTGCCAGACAACGGATAAACATAACATACGAGGAGTACCCGGGAGATAGGTTCGGTAAGGCACTCAGGGCTCGACATAAGATAGGTCACTTTTTGCAGGGTAGATCCACATCTACACGCCAGGTTCGGGACATCTTTCCATCTATACATTTGATTATTGCTTCCTAGGTCCAAAGTCTATTTAGAGACTTCTAGGTTAATGGCAACATATGTCCAAGGGTAAAGTACTTTGAAAACCTAACAGAAGTCATCTCGTCTGACGGATAAAACAACAAATGTAATGTCGTAGACCATGGATTTGTTTGCCGTATTTACATTTTTTCACTGAACCTATGTAATATAATATTATCCTTGAACTTAGGCTTCAATAAATGCTGCTGCTGCTGTCATATCGAACAATATGTTCATCAAGAATATTAATAGACACGCAGCGGTAAAAATACAATAATGAATATTTCGAATCATTAAGCGTTTTTATAGACTTATATCTAATTGATTGAATCGTTAATGCAATAACAAAACAAATTATATTGCAATGTTTTGATTATGTCATCTTGCTATGGTAAGAATTGTAAAAACATTTTTTCATCAACTTTACACTTAGATGTATGACAAAGAGAAGGTATCATATCACAATTTAAGCTTAATTTTGTTTTAAACATTCCAAAACCTCGCTATTATCACGTAATAAATAATAATATAATTAAATTTATTACATAGTTGACTGGTAAATTAAAGCCGCTAAATGTCAAAAACGATAGCTATATGAATAATAAATGTTTAGTCATTTTATGTTACGATAAATCACAATCAATAAGTGTCTCGTATGAATTATACTAGCGCCGCCAGCGACTTCGCCGGCATGTAGTGTTAATAAAAAGTAGCCAAAATTTTTCGAATGTATACATGATGCAAAGGATATTATGTATTTTTCTGATAGACTGTCTACCTGTCCATTTGTTATGACTTTGCTACCCAATTGTGATGAAGGGCAATGACTCTTGTTTCCGTACATTTCTAATAAAATACAAGAAAAAACAGACTTATAACAGATTCTCTACAGCGCTGCTCTAAAAAAAATATTGTCAGAGATATTCCACAGAAGAAATTTCCTTTTTTGCCCGGTACCCTGGACCAAAAAATCTAAATCTAAATCCGTTCTCTAATTTTTGCGTGAATAAGTAACAAACATGAATCCATGAAACCTTACATCTTTTGCTATTCTAACATAGTAGGACAATAATTGAGATATTAGATAAAACTACCCAGACACACCACACCACAACACAACACTTGCTAAGCTTTTAAGCGTCAACCTCCAATGTCAGTTGAATCATGCGCAGCCTATTTGCATTTATCGCTTGTTAATAATGAGTTAATATAAGGTATAAACTTTTGATAGTCGAATCCAGTCTGTAACACGTTGGTGAAGAGTGCAGTAGCATAAACAAATATAGCCATACATACATACGTTACAACATGTGGAACAAAGTGATCATATTTTTAGCGTGTGTGTTGATATACTTTTACAAGAGATCTGTTAAGAGTGAGAGGACATCGTTTTCGTATTATTACAAATTCTTTTTGTATTATTTTACGATATTTATCGTCACCGGCTTCAGCTGGCCATTGTTCCTAATCAGATCTAGGAATGTAGAAAATATTAAGTAAGTAATAATTTATTTTCTTTAAGCTTCGTCAGTCTACTCGTAATGGTCAAATAGTCTTAGGAATTTAATTTCCGGGCCGAGAAAAAATATGTTTTTGAGTATATGGCAACCCTCAGGTTTGTGATTGTTACGATCTCTCTGTTCTGATTATGGAGGAAGGTCTTTGCCCTACCATGAAAGATTAATAAGCTAATAATTTTCTTCTACTATTTTATCATGATATTAGTTTAACAAACTATCTATTACGGCTTTTTGTATGCCAATTTTTGATAACATGCAGAGCCAGCGGCATTCTTTTCGAAACTTAAATATTTATAGGTAGTCAAAGTTTATTTTCGTATTACACTTTCGCTTACCCCATAGCAAAGTGGTTAAGTGTAAGTGTAACACATAGGTTAAACCTAGGAGCTCATTTACACATACTGAAAGAGTTTCACGGGATAAAAGCCGTTACCCTACATTTTGGTTACCCATCATGATGCCGATTACGCAGTAATATACGAGTAAATGTATTTTAAAATCGTTTCAAAGCAACCTTTTATATAAGTATATTAAAGTATTTACAAAGAAAAATAATGGACGATAATACTCAGTTAAATTAGAGAAGAAAATTTTAAATGATATCATCAAATAAATATGAATATTTAAATGATACGAAAGAATTCAGTCGGAGTTGAAATTACTTAGCTATTGTTACTATCCTACATATACAAAAACACAGTTTTATATCCATTTTCTCATTTTTCGTACTAAAGACATAGACGTATATAAATATAAATATATATTTATAACACAAGCACACCGCCTGCGGCTTTGTAGTACCTCACCTCATACGCGCAATTTTCTTTTTTTTATAAAATTTCTTTTTCATATCGTACTCTATTGTAACGCGTCTAACTTATTTGGAGAAATGAATATTATTAAAAACTGTTTTTGTTTCACTATGTACTAAAACCTTATAAATAAAAATAATTAAAGTTATAAAGTATCGGAAGTAAATCGGAAGCTGTAGTACCAAGAAAGACCTTAGGCGGAAATTGACTGTCAAGATTAAATGAGTAAATGATTATACAGCATAATTATATTACTATTCTGCAGTCAAATAATTAAAACTGGAAAAAATCTGAATCGGCAAGGCAATTAGTTAAGTTCAAGTGAACAAAGCTTTCATAAACCAATCGATAGATTATTTATTTGATAAAATTCAAAGTCGAACGGTCAAACAACTTTCAACTTTTTCGCGGAAAGGACAGCCGGCATTATAGAAATAAATATAATTTATTGATAAACGAATATGAATTACGTACTGTATTGTATACCATTCATCAAATACATATTTTAAAGAAAATGTCATGCGATGAATCTTATATTTTTAAAGTGACTTCAATACGGAGGAGGTACCTCATTAATTCAACTGTGTATTTATTTTTATTATGTTTTGTGGGACGTTACATCTCATTCATAACTTTTTATAGGATAAACAATTAAAAGCCAGGTAGTGGTCCCATTAACCTCCTACGTTGTGATGTGTAACTATTTATTAATAAGGAATGTATCTAATGTTAATAGAGCTGCGCGTTAAGTAGGTATCCATATTCACACAAAATAATGATACTTATCGA
Source organism: Mecyna flavalis (assembly GCA_949319885.1). Taxonomy (NCBI): domain Eukaryota; kingdom Metazoa; phylum Arthropoda; class Insecta; order Lepidoptera; family Crambidae; genus Mecyna; species Mecyna flavalis. The sequence goes on along the minus strand of OX439427.1, from coordinate 8,455,780 downwards.
TTACATTATTTTATAAACAAGAATGCGCAACAATGGTTTTAAGTGCATATATTTTGTTTTAAGTCAATTGAATTTTAGTCGGCTAGTGGGCAAATTCCTTGCATACCATGTCGGTCGAGAAGAGTGACAGGTTTAATTATGTGGGACTCAGGGCCCTCTATTACCATTTACCATTGGGCACTCTGGGCACGTTCCCAGAGCGCCGAGATCGGTGGGGGCCCCCTTTTCTTACAAGATCACAAAACATCAACCAATTTCATTTCATTCATAACATTATTTTTGTTAGGAAAATCAAAAGAGAATCTACTAAATATAGGGTGACTGATCCAAATGCTAGCACTGCACCAAAAATCAGCACTCCAAATAAATAGTAAAATTATAAGGTTTTCACTAACTAATTTGGGTTACCACTTTACAAATAAATAAATTGATGTTTTTGGAATCCTACTACTCGCAATACCATACTTTCCGACTTTAAAATGGCGAATTTTTGGTAAACAAACGTTTATGTCCTGCAGTCCATCCTATTTTTTCCTGTTCTTAGTGATCGAACGTAAGATCATGTGTTTACATTTTATACTCTATTAGATCTTGTAGATATTTTCTACTAAACCTTTTGATTTATCTGATTTTTTAGATAGTTTACGAGGATAATTTAAAAAGTCAGAGTTGAGATTAAGGTGATATATTGTTAAAACATGTGGTGCTGATTTAAGGATCTAATATTTTGCGAATTCCAAATTATCAGCACTGGTGCTGAGAAAGATATACTCTAATGAAAATCTATTAAAATCTTAGATGCAGTAAAAAATGTATGCAGTAAAAACTGGCTTCGAAAATCTTTAAGAGGAACTATCCAGCCGCGATTAAGAAAGACGCGCAAGAAGCTCCCAGGCCCTGATCCAATATTGTCGAACGAAGAAGAGAAGTTTTAGTAAAGTGGGTTTCAGATTGCTGTCGGAAAGGATTCCCAAAAAGAAAGATGTTACACTTTGTTAAGTTTATAAATACTATTAAGTAAAATATTTTTTTTATCCTTAGTCACATATTACCTACCTATTAAAGTCAATAAAATAAAGTATACGAACAAATACCCATTTTTTATTTCATAAATTTCAATACCACTATCACAGTGCTGATAATTGGCTCACTCTATGCTAATAATTGGTGGTGATGGTGCTAGTAAATGGTGCAATGGTCAATTTTTACTCTTGCCTATCTAAAAAAAAATTGGATAAAGATAAACATATTTTTTTTCAATAATCATCTTACTGATTGTATATTGATACTAAAAAACTCGTCATGACCGGTGAAACAGTATTTTTCAATGTGATAAACGGGCTTAAGTTAGGACTAACTCTTAAAGTGCTGATAATTGGATCAGTTACCCTACATCTAAAAAAAGAATTTCATGTAAGAGTCCTTTGAGAATATATATCAATGATCTATTTTTATCAACGAACATCCTACTAATATTATAAATGCGAAAGTCTGGATGTTTGGATGTTAGGATGTTTGGATGTTTGTTACTCAATCACGCCTAAACGGCTGAACGGATTTAAATGAAATTTGGCACATGTATAGTTTATAACTTGGATTAGGACATAGGCTATAAAATTCCTACGGGAAACGTCTCATTCCCGCGGGATATTTGAAAAAAGAAATTACGCGCGGGTGAAACCGCGGGCGGAAAGCTTGTAATAATTACATTATTATCTCATTTACATTTTGCCACATGTCTTATAGGCAAGTATTTTTTTCTTATTTTTTCATGTTTCAGGACAGTTCTTCCTATAGCAAGGGCTCTTTCGAGAGGAATGAGTTTGACCTGGGAAATCCGAAATAGAAAGGTTCTATCAGCAGATCGTGGTGCCGTCATTGTCGCTAACCACCAGTCTTCTCTTGACATTATGGGTATGTATCGGTCGGTACCAGTTCATACTCATCATCAGCCATACGACGCCTACTCCTGGGCAAAGGCTTCCCGCAAGGATCTCTATCGGTCCTGCGCTACCTGCATCCAGAGTTTTCCCGCTACCTTCACAAGATCGTCGGTTCAGCGGGTGGTAGATACCGATCAGTACCGGTTAATTGAAGCCATATTTTATTTTTATTTTAACTTGGATTTTTTATGTGATAATTATGCAAGTTATCTATTATCAAATCATTAACATCGAGCGAAGCGATACATAAGATAATGCCTTTCTAAATAACTGCACCGACTTTAATTAAGTTTGGTACTGGTCAAAACCTTAGTAAAGTATGTCCTTTAGCTTAGGTATATTTTTCTTTCAGATAGGTTAAATTCTCTGTTCCCATGAGATAACTGCACTACGAGTACAAGCCTGCTCAAATTAACCTTTACCACGCCACGCTTTTTTCCGAAAATGGTGCCACAAACGCCACGACCATTAAAAAAAAATCCAAAAAATTATTAAGTTATACTCAACTCATTCAGGCAAGTAAAAATACAACGTTTCTTGATCCTGTTTTTTTGTCTGATATATCAGTCATTGGCGTGGTGGGCACGGAAATGGTTTGTCTGATATATCAGACATTGGCGTTAAGGCTCGAGCAGTTAAGTATACATTTTTTTTTGGATTATTTTTAGTAAATATTTCTTAATTTCGTATTTACCGCCTTTTCAGGACTCTTCCACATCTGGGACACGGCAGACAAGATGTCGTGTATCGCCAAGAAGGAGCTGTTTTATTTGTGGCCTTTCGGGTTGACTGCCTACCTTATAGGAACTGTGTTCGTAGACAGACGCAACCCTAAGGAAGCTTACAAAGAGCTTTATTCCATGTCTGAAGTTATGACACGTGATAAGGTATATGGTCATTCATTGAATTACATTAACATATAATACTTTTAATTAGCATATTCCAAATAAAATAAAATACTCTATGTTACAAGAGGCTATCAGGTACATGATTGAAGAAAAAAATAATATTTTTTATTTTCATGTAAGAAATAATAATAGAATTCGTCGCCCATGCTCTCTTAACCAACTTCTGCAACTCGAAATTGCATCATATTAAAAAGCAAACGCGGTTAACAACTACCTAGTACGTAAGAGCGTAAACCGATCATTATAACAAAATTTTGATTTTCATAATTGCTGCCCTTTTCCTTTATAATTTTTTATAGACGAAAATCCTGATATTTCCCGAAGGAACGAGGAACAAAGGCCCAGAATTCCTGCCATTCAAAAAGGGAGCGTTCAATCTAGCCGTGGCATCGCAAGTGCCGATTATACCAGTCGTCCTATCCCCATACCATTTCGTTGACGTCGAGAAGCGCATATTTGACGAAGGTAATTAATATTCAAGTTAGTCACACCACAACAAAACATTCCAAAAAAATCACCTTACGGGTGTAAGGTTGAGAGCACAACATTGATGTTACAGGGACGCAATTTATAAATTGGTCATTTCGGTGTGCCCTAATAGAATAAACGTCTATTAGTACTAGCATTAAAAAAATTAATTGCTGTAAGAACAGTTTTAGAACCCTCTAAAACTGTTCTTACAGCAATTAATTTTTTATTATAATTTAACGTGCTCTACGGGAGTAGTGTAAAACATATTACATACATTAAAATTTACTACTAACTGTATCACACGTATTCAGTTGTCAGGCGGGGATTAAACTTGCCTAAAACAACACCTGACTTCCTAAGACAAGTAAATTTAGACTAAAATGAATAAGCAGGTGCTTAGAGTTCTAGAAGAAAGATTTTCGTCGGTGACGACGCATCGCGTCGACTTCCTTCATATGTCAACAAGGAAGAAAGTAATTACTCCAAAAATAAGTAATACATAAATGTACTGTATTTTTACAGGTCACGTCATAGTACAATGCTTGGAAGAGGTGCCTACAAAGGGGCTGACGCAAGAAGACGTTCCTGCTCTAGTAGACAACATTCGTGAAAAGATGTCAGCCACGTTCAAGCAACTTAGGAAAGAAGTGCTTGCTGATTCACCCACGAAATATACGTCGATAAGATAACAAACACTAAAAGAAGACTGACTAATAATTCTTCAGCACGAGACTGTCAAACGTTTAAGTCCCAGCGAATATACCGAATGTCCTAAAAGAAATATCGTCACCTACTTTTGCAACTATTGTTTGAAGGTGAATGCCTTTTGTTAACCATGTAGAGACAGCAACAAATCTAAACTTACATTCTTTTGACGATCTTTAATGTATGTCCATAGTCGTTTCTGTGACAATCATTGCCGAGCCTAAAACTGATGCCCGTCATTGACATGTTTCACAGATTTTCTATCACATTTGTTATTTTTGTATGTAAATACTTTATTGGTCTTACTAACAAAACAAAAGTGTAAAAATAATTTTAAAAATGCCCACTTGATTAAATCTGATTAAATCCGTTAAGTAATCGGCCGTGACTCTGCAGAAGTAGTGTGAACACGATTACCTTCGATGCGAGTGATCGATCAACTGAGGGAACCATTAAAACTCCTATTGCGTTCGAGTTGACAAGCCTACATTGTCTTGTTCCCTCCCTATATTTACTATTATTAATGATAATAATGATATTAAATTATATTCTACATTTGTAGAGTTTATGTACCATTAGGATATACGAGTTTATGTACCTAGTTTGTACAACATTAATTAAGTAGTTCATTCGTCCAAAACTGCGGAACAAAAAAATCTTTTGTCGACTTGCCTAGTGTAATAGCTACTGCAAAATGCGGATTATATTATGCTCTTTATGTTAATAAATTATTATTTATTTATGATGGCTTTTTTACTTATTAATTTATATCTACTGTAACATATCACGAATCAAGATATTTTAATTAGTAATCTAAACGTTAAAAAGTTGTGTCTGTACATTGAATACATTTACAAAGGTTTTAGAATCAGACACAGATCACAAATCTAAAATAAAAGGTTTTCTGTTTGTAGACTGTTTGCAGATCACATATTAGCTTTAAAAGTTATATAAAATGGCGTTCTAGCAACAAATGTTGTCTGAAGAGCATTTTCTGCGAGAAGTTCTCCATCTGGTTTGGCATGATTGAAACTCCTCGCCACTCGTGGGAACCAGCGCCACCAGCTTATGAAATACCAGTCCCGCATTCAAAACTTTTCTAATTGTTGATCTTTTTAAAATAATATTAAGTACCTACCTACATATTTAGGTAATAGATTTCTATTTGTTTTTACCTTTTACCGATTACATTTTCTCGGTCCAAAGATCACATTTTTCTGTTTGGAAAAAAACAAAAGAATAGATAAAAACTTTACATCGTCTTCAAACGTCATCTACTCGTATTAGCTTATTCAGTCAAATTGTTATTTTACAAGCATTCAGGTGCTTTAGTCGTTAAATCTTAACTGTAAAAAAAGTTTATTTAATTCAAAATGTTTGTCGAACTCTACTTTAAAATAACTAATTTTATATGCACTGTGATAGTTTTTTCAATACATTTTATTTTCAAGTTATGTTTCGGTGGCAATAAGAAAGCAAAGTTTTATTTCAATTATTTTATCCTTTATTTTTCGTTAATACTTAGCGGTCATTTGATGATACCTGCATTGGTGGTGTGCTGGCCTAAAGACCCCATCTTTATTACGTAAGTATTATTATTATTAAGCTATGATGAAAGCCGAATGGCGTATGTCACCGCCTCACAGTAAGTTGAACTTGATAGTTGAAATTTCGATTCTCGCCAGATTATTGAAAAAAAATATTAAAGGACTCGAGTTAAACAGGCATTTCAACGCTAATAGTACTACTTACTTTCGTACAGTGTCAACAATTTGTGCTACAACGTAGCCCTGCTTTAGGTACTTGCCTAAAGTAAACAATTAATTAACACTAACGATTGATGTTAAACTTAAATTATACGAGTATGTATCATCATTTTATTTACGATTAATACTAACGCGCAATAGGAACTATGAAAACAAAATTACACAATAATATGGATTTGATCACCGTCGGAATTCAGATTTAACTGAGAGACTGCTTTTGAGTTAAATTACGGTAGTACCTACACAATACATTATTACAACCGACTCGTGAAATCTGCCGAAACAACATCTCATTAGCTGAGTTCCAGCAAACAAAGACCAGAGAAACATACTGTTCAGCATAACATTATGGACGCATTTTAGGCTGAAGAGTTTATTGTCTACAAAGACAACAAAGGCCACGTGCTTGTAGGCTAGTTAACACAAATAATGCAGTACTTGAAAAATATCGGGTGCCTACTTTCATGTAACGAAGCACTCCTCTTGATTGACAATAGACTAAAAAAAGCATTATAATCTTCTTCCATGTCCTTTAAAAGGAGTATCCTTCGACAACATAACAACCTCATAAGTGTTTCTTAAATGATTGCAGACATGTAACGCCTTTCTTCAGATATTTAGTAGAAAAAATTATGGAAATTAAAATCACCGTTAGAAATGCTGAAAAATTTGACCACGATATTCCATCGGTAGTTGTGCAAAACCATCAGTCTTCAATAGAAGTTTTGGGTAAGTGCACTTTTAAAGCTATTTTTCTTTTAAAACTTCAATTGGTACACAAAATCGTGGTGTGGTACGTAAATAGGTAAGTAAGTCATACTTCAACATAAACAATATTTAAAAGCTTATCACTTTAATTCTTACGATCGATAAACTTGGGTTTGCTTCCGAAATCCCGAAAATCAACGATAATTTAACTATTAATTTTGTCGTAGTCGGTGTCGAGTAACTTGTATAATCCCACATCTACATACACACTACAAAAGTATAGGTACTACTAATTTAATTAAATAATTATGTTTAACATATTATTATTATTACTGTACTATATAAATTATGTATATTTAGTTAAGCGACCTAACAGTTTTTACTTTGTTTTACAGTGAATATTTGTATATGGCCCATTGCAAGAAGAATAATAAGTGTTTCGAGGAAAGAAATAAAATATATCTTTCCGTTGGGTATAATATACAATTTAACATGTGCTATTCTTTTATCAAGGAATGATGGCAAAAAAGCATATGAAGAACTCAAGTCAATCGGAGATGTCACCAAGAAAACAAAGGTAAATAAGTACTTGTGTTACCTAACAGGGGCTTAGACAAGATGACATCGCTTCATAGCTGGCGAAATTCGCTAACTTTAAATTGTATGGATTTGACAGATGGCATAGAAAAGTCACGTGGTAAAAGTATGGGTTTTGACATTCGCTATCGCAAATTGAGCTATAACGAACGTCATAAATGCCGCTTGTCTAGGGGGGCAGGTTCTGTGGCAAACACCTCTCGTGAACTAACGCCGACTAACGCGCTTGGGCCGTCCACGTCCGGAGCGGGCGACATCAATTTTTCTATGGGGCGACATATGGGGCGACATACAGCCGCTCCATGCACCCGCCCGGCCAAAAGGGCTAATTAGATTTTTGTATGGAGGCTGGCTTACGGTGATGCCACACGGGCGCGTTGCGCTGCGCTGCGTCGACGGAGCGTCGTCGATGCGTTATATTTCATACAAATTGAACGGCATGCCACACGGTCCGTTGTGGCGACGCGCGTCGCCGTAACGCGTGTACAACGCACGCGTAGCCGACAGACGAAGCGGGGGGAGTGGTGCAGCGCTCGGACGACGGAGCGACGACGCACGCGTCGCAGTATGGTTTATGCAGTCGAGATATCGGTGCGCCCCAAGTACATAAATCATCATAATACTATTAATGACATTGACGTGGACTACCTTATCTCATTAGTTGAGGAAAGACCTCTTTTATGGGATAAAAATCACAAACTAAACCTAAAATCAACGCAGACAACGCACGACGACGCGTGGACAACGCAGCGCGTTGCGACGACGCATCGGATCGTGTGGCACCCATTCCGTCGAGCGCTTGCGGTGCGTCGACGCAGCGCAGCGCAGCGCAGCGCAGCGCGTCCGTGTGGGATCACCGTTACCTACTAATTCGCCATTTTGATTTTTATTTTTCAAATAGTGTTTTACAATTCTTTCTAAAATGGATTCTTTTTATATCGGTAACTGAAGTTTTTAATTAATTAGGTACTATGTAGCTATCTCGGATTTTATCTGATTTTAAATACATCATTTAATAAATCTGGTTTTTTTCGCTATATAGACGCTTCCAGGTGAAACGTCCCTCATTGGAATGGGTCGCAGTGACCGCTTACCACCAGATGGGCTGCGTGCCTGTCTGCCAACAGCTGACCTAGTATAAAAAATGCTTATGAAATAACTAGCGGCCGCCCGCGTTCCCGTGGGAATTGATCAAAATCCTTTCTTAGCGGATGCCTACGTCATAACATCTACCTACATGCCAAATTTCAGCCCGATCCGTCCAGTGGTTTGGGCTGTGCGTTGATAGATATCTATGTCAGTCAGTCAGTCAGTCAGTCAGTCAGTCACCTTTGAGTTTTATATACATATAAGATTTATCAAATAAACAAGTACTTATTTCCTTTTTTCTATTAAGTACGTATTATAACTAATAATACACATTATTAAAGTGACAATTTTATCTGATACTTTACAGAGCAAAGTCTGGATGTATCCAGAAGGTACTAGAAACCGGTATAACAAGGAAACATTTCTGCCGTTCAAAAAAGGTGCCTTCTTTGTGGCGATTTCTAGTCAACTGCCAATAATTCCTGTGATCGCTTCACCTTTTTATTTTATAGATTATAAAAATAAAACACATGACAAGGGTAAGTAACTTAATTTACATAAATCCGTACCAAACTTACTTAAACGTACCTACTTTCGCAAGTCATATAATAGAGTTAAGTAGGCATTTTTTTTTAAATAAGATACAATGATTTCCTTTACATTTATGTAAGTGTAAGGGCAATTTTCCATCATATAGGTATCCCAGCAGCTCATTTATGAACGGTGAGCCACGGATCAACATTTGCAAATCTCTTAGCCAGTTGCCACTTGCCATTGTTTATCCAAAACGCGTTTTTCCGTGCGCTACAAAGAGTACAATAATTGTACGTCAAAAGCACGTCAGACTTTGGACTTTGTACCGCTTATGTCGGGGGCATAAGTGCTATTATCGAACTGCAAGTGTTTACCGCGATGTGCTGTTGACCGTACCTACCCATTATTATAATACTTAAAACGTATTAAATATTATATTCAAAACAATATCTTACTTATTGCAGGTCAAATCGTATTGCAAATCCTAGACCCAGTGCCAACTACTGGTCTCACAGTTGATGATATTCCCGAACTCTTAGAAAAAGTGCGCCAACTTATGCTAGAGGAATATAAGAAACTCTACGAGGAATTCATGCCGAACGCAACTCAGGAGAAGAAAGAAAAGAGCGCCTTAAATACTACTATAGACAATTAGTATTTCACGGAATAGAAAAAAAACTTGTTTTTTCTATTCCGTGTAGTATTTTATGTTTAATCAGTACTTGTTGTAATAAAACAAAACACCTAATTATCAGAAATTTTTTTTAGAATTAGGCTTACAAGCCTAGGCTATTCCCAAATTGAGTCCAACCTGAGAAACTAGGTGAGACTCAGAAATAACTTGGTAACCTCGTAGGGGGAATACAGGAACGCCAAACCGGCAAACCCTCCTCCCACTCCATGTCTGCGACATCCTTCTCATGATTGCCTCGCAAAAGGAGGCGGCCACCTCCCATGTGGCTAAGCCGCTCGGAAATAATAAAACCCGGAGGTCGTAGATTCGATTCTTGCCTTGGTTATGGCAGCACATTGAGCGATCTTTCTGGCTAAGAAGTCTCTCACTCAATGGAATAGAATGGCGTCAGTTGCATAAGTGCTTCATGCTTCTTTCTGTCTGCCCCTAGTGGGGGCAGACGGAACCTAAACTAGTTCCGTCTGCCCCCAGTAGGGGCAGACGCGACTAAAAAGTTTCGACTGCCCCTACTGGGGGCAGATTTGGTAGGGGCAGTCGGGAATAATCCTTCTCTACCTACTTACGTATTGCTATTGGCAAACTTGTTGAACATCGGTCGACGGAGAGGGGGAAAGTTCGCGCATGTGCACTTGCGCGCAGGCGCGGTCCGAAGGGGGGGGTCACAGGGAACATGACGCCCCCCAAAATCTAAGGTCAAATTGAAAAATCTCAAAAATTTGCCAAATAATAATGGTGGTAATTCCATAAGTATAATTAATAATTATGTATGATTTTGTAACACTTCCATAGGTTTCCTTTTTCTGAGGTAGTGAGTGACCCGGGCTGGTCAACAGGGCCTGATTTACCCATAGGCTAATTAGGCTGCAGCCTAGGGCGCGAGGATCGAGGGGGGCGCTGAAATCGTGTCTTCGTATGCACTAATCTAGCATCATTGCATCTACCCTATTTATTTCAACTAGACAAAACATTAAAACTAAATGTGTGCTTGAGAGTCCCTGATTTTAACATTTAATTTTGAAATTCCCATACAAATTAATCTTCAATCTTCACGTAAACGCGCGTTTCTGTGAGGCGAATTCAACAAAAATCGCATCGCACACTACAATAGGCACTCCTCAGCGCAGCAACAGCTCCTTAGTTTGCCGCGCGCAATGAGACCGGCTAATTTAACGGAGAAAGAGACAAATGTATTGAAATACGCCTGAGTGTAAGCGAGTAAAGATTAGGCTACTTGACTCATATCTTATTTCATATAATAAATGAGTATTTCGTACAGTATTTTGCCTATTGAAACTAATTATGTTGATTTAATTATTAAAATCGCAAGATTAATTAAAAAATCCAGTTTGAAAAAACATTTTTTTATTTTTTACTTTGAATCGCCGAAAACGCTGTCGGCCATGATATGACGTCATACAATATGTAAACAAACAAACGTCATCTGAATCTGTATGCACGGTTGCCAGATTGGGGATTATTTCTTGCAATTCTGGATAAAAAAAAATACGGAGCCCATTATTTTGTATCGTACGTAATTTTCCATGTCATTTTCTAACTAAAAGGTAAATAAGACGAACTTTATTTTGTTTACTGACTTGATACATAACCTAAAAAATGTATTATTAATCTAACTGTAAAGTTTCTATACATTGTTGAGTAGGTACTTACATCAAAGTGATCTTCGCCAAAATAAATCTGTGTTACAGTCGATAAAGATTCAGGATCCCTTTGAGCAAGTCTTAACCAGGTGTTACGTATATTTGTTTCACTGGGCACTCTAATTCACTACTTTTCTGGGGTCTTTATCGATGTGTTTTTGCATTCTCGGACGATGCAATAACGATAATTACTATATTTCTCATGTACACTAGTAGAAGTCATGTTTTATTTAATTATAACTTTGTAAGGTTAAGTTCGTGTTGCTGTCAAATGTTTACTTACAATACTTATGACGTCAGAACATGGCGGACAGCGTTTTCGTTCGTTCAGGAAAATTAAAATTTTAAATTACAGTTTTTTGGTTTTCTAAGTATCAAAAAAATATTGTAATATTTTTTTTGCATTAATAGAAGAAATAGTTATTATTTCAGACCTACTTCAAAAAAGAGTCAAGTAGCCTATTTGCGACCGAGCGACGCGGCACACACACGTCCGACGTCACTTATTTTACCCTTAAACGATTCAAAATTATATGGCCAAATCTGACGTTTACTGTGTTGTCAGCTTTTCATAAAATATAATAATTAGTGCTGTGATAAGTGAATGAACCAAAAAAATCGATTATCGTGGCAACCATCGATTATCGACGATAAATTATTCGTATTTTTGTACTTTTTATAAACAGTTGATTTTTATTGACAACCTTCACTTTTATTTGGTTTTACAACATAAAAGCACGAAAAGGGCTTTTGTATAATCTAAAAATAATTACTTCATTACTATAATTTTCAAATAAATTATTAATCAGTTGCAAAAATGTTTCACTGTTTCAAATGTTTTCTCTAGAGTAAATATTTAAAAAACTCAAGTCGATTCAATGGCAATGGAAACTAAGTTGTCTATAGCCCTTAGGCCGCGTGGTCCGACCGGCTTGTCCGATCAATCGGACCACTATGTTTTTTATTTCCTGCTGGTTCGATTGATCGGATCATCAGGATTTTTCTAATCCTTGTTGTCCTACTATCGGACTAACGACATTTTAAAAGTTCATCTTGTCCGATCGCTCGAACCACGTGACTTTTAAAAATCCTCTTACTTAGTCCGACCACACTTCTTCTATCTTTCCTACTGGTCCGATCGATTTCAAATTGTGAGACCATAGCGAATTTGTGAGTACAAACAAATTCAACAACATTTAAGCAAACAAGAGTTGAGTTTGTGCTTTGTTTTCATTAGGTAACTACGCTGGATTAGTACGACAATATGGGCCGGCCGGTTTCACCACCTCCTGATTAGCAGATAGTTTTTGACATGATATTTTTGTGAAAAACTTGTTACAATATCTGACGGATCGGCTATTTGCCACTTATCAGAAGGTAGTGAAAATGGCCCTACCGTATTTTGGTTCTGAATAATCGTTACAATTTTTTATGTTACGTAAATAAATAACAAGACGTAACTAACAAACTTACACGATTTTCAAATATAAAAAAAAATTCAAAATTGCAACTTCATATGGATTTTATGATCTTCCTTTGTTATTAAAAAAATCCCAAAAAAAAAAATGATTTTAAGAATTTTCCAGACGCATTTATAATTGTTATTAGTAGGATTAATTTAATTCAAAAAAAAAACCTTTAAACCATCACTACTTTCTTTCTTATGTTTTTATAATATTAATTTGTTTTAAAAAAATACATGACTAAAAAAATACTTTTTACTTTCTTTTGTCTTTATAATATATATATATTCATTGTAAATAAAATAACAAATTTTTACTACTTGCTTTCTTTTGTTTTTACAATCTTCTGTTATTTCAAAAAAATAACGAAGACAAATATCGTTGCCCGATCAATCGATTTAACAGGAAAAAAAAACGACCTAATTGTTCGATCAATCGGTCTATAAGGAAATGAATAGTCCCAGTAATTCGATAATCGGACCACGAGAACTTTAGAGTTCGATCAATCGAACCAACAGGAAATAAAAAACATGGTGGTCCGATCGATCGGACAAGCCGATCGGACCACGCGGCCTAAGGGGTCTATAGAAAGCCAATACAAGTCATGCCGCCAAACACGAGATGGATTTGGTTTACTACTTGGTAGCCTGCAGTCACTTGTCATGGTTTTGGTCTTATAATAATGCGTGAGGTTGCAGATCGATTTGAAAACTTTTATGTAGTATGAACCATCTTAAAATATTCATAATACTACTCTACTCAGTTCCTACTTTTAGACCCGTCCGTAACACACCTGGAGGGGGCGCGTCCTATGTTGGTGCGAAGGGTGGGGAACCTTCGTAGCTTTAGAGCATCCCTGAGTATGCTGGCAGTGTGGGGTGGCCTCACACTGCCAAGTGCCATGAGGAAACGGGGGAGGCTACGCTCGCTTCTCCTGAGGAGCGCTGCACTAAAGCAGCAGAGCTCAGCTGGTGGGGGGCATTGTGTGAATCTCGACATAGAGCAACCCGGCCCCCCAGCCTGTGCTTGAGAAGGCCACAGTGGAGTTTTAGTCAGTACCCCCAACATAGGGCAACTCTGACATAACCTCAGCTGCTCCCCCAAGCGGCTGGGGTATCCATAAAGGATTTCTCCACTATAAAAAAAAAAAAAAAAAACAAAGGGGGGCGCGTCCTCATAATTAGCCTAGGGCGGTCAGAACTCTTAATCAGGGCCTGCTGGTCAATAGCCACAAGGCTGGCTGGGGAAGTTTAGTGGGTAGTGGACGCCCGCGCGCGCCATTGGTCAGAGGTATGCTTCAGACCAATGCGCGCAGGCGTGTCAACAAAATTCGTATTCTGCGCAATCCCGACCCGAGATTCAAGAAGTTTGCCGAGGCCTGCTGTACCACACCATACCAGCCTCAGAAATGAACTATTCCTTTACACAAAATTCAATAACAACTTTTACTGTGTATTTCTGTAGCAAATTTTTAGAATGCACGTGTTCAGTCAGGACAGGAACGTCTGACAAACCTCAACACACTTTGCTACAAAATCACGACATGATTATTCTCACATAAAACTTGGCTCCATAATTCAAAGGATCTTTGCCTGACCATAAAGAGAGGGAATTTAAAAACTATTTTCTCCCCTCCCCGCCCCAGTAAAAAAATCTTCAATCCACGGCCGTTTGACTCAAAGTAATAAAATTGGTGCGTTTGTTATATCTGTGGTACAGGGGGCCAACCTCAGATGACATTTCGTAATCTGTGGTCGTAACCCCTCTCCCCCGCCAGCTCGCTTAAGGGTCTGCTGACATGCTTTGACAGAGTGAGATAGTCTTATTGAGATTCCTGTATAATAGAGAAGAGTTCAAACTTCAAATCAAACTGAATCAAACTGAGCAAAAAAATCATTAAAGTGCCAAAGAAATTAAAGGTTTTGTGGATTACTACCTAAATTAATATGATTTAATCGAATGTGGAACGTTTGTGTCTAGCATACAAAATGGTAGAGTGTTCAATATTTGGCTTCAAAAGCAACAATCAAAGAGAAAAAGCGGGTGTTACATTTCATACGTAAGTACACTGTTTTATAAATTTTGATCACGTATTTCTTTCTCAAATCTCACAGGAACCAAGTTTCTGCGCTAAATCATTAGTTATATCATCAAAAACTTGATAAATGGGAAATATCTAAAAATTATTTCTAAATATAACCTCTAAAACATCTGACATGCAAACCGGTAAAATAATTGCTTATTATTACAAATTTACATCAGAAGCCAGCATAATAATTATCATAGATGTCTATGTACGGAAATTTTATTAATAATTAGTAGATTCATAATTCGATTTCCGGATGCCTAATGAAAGGAAAAATTTCCCCAAAATTACCCCATATTTCAGGGAATTTCAAGCGATTTGTTGTTTCCAGATTTCCGACTGATGATAAAACTCGTGAGAAATGGATTTATGCAACAGGAATACTATTAATAACATTTTGAAAGGGACTGACGTGTTTACAAAGGAGAAAATTACCAAATAATATGCAACAGAAGGATTAATTATTACAAAACGAAATTGAAAAATAAATCAATTAATAAGTAATTAACTTGTTTTATTTTGTTTTTCACCTAAATAGTCTTCTTAAAATGATCTTTTTTGGCTCAAATTTGAAATAAAAGGGAATTCATGTATCGGGTATATGAAATTATGAATTCCCTTTTATTTCAAATAGGGTAATCCTGCAAATAATACACCAAAATAAATAAAGTGGCTGTTTGAATAGAATGCCTTTGCATTTGACACCGCCACAATTTAAAAAAAAAGAGCTGTCATATATCACTGGCCCCCTTTTCCGTAAAGCCCATGTTTACAGTACGTGAGTCGGTTGTCTGATTTATCTTCTATCTAGTCTGTGCTTCAATCAATCAAATTTTTGTCGGCATGAATGAAATATCAAATTTGAATTTTTAAATCTATTTTCTGGTTGCTATGTAATTATTGAAATATCAATAATTAAATTAATTAACACCACTCTCGCTCGTTCTTCAACCACTGAATTTGTGTACTCCAAAACCAGAATGTTTAATTTATTGGGTTTGAACAAGTGTTTTGTGTAATTTTTATAGTGAATTATTTATATTTAGTGATACATTTGTTACTCTAAATCGCAAATGATGTGGGACAAAATTGTTTACGTTTTTGTTGTTATGCTCATGACTTATATCGTAAAGCAATTATTTTCGGAAACACCAAATTTCGTAAAATTCAAATCGAAATTTCTCATCTTCTACATTTGGACTTCAATTACAGCTATATTTTTGCTCCCGTTTTTTGTATTCAACCCGAAAAACGTGAAAAACTGCTTGTAAGTATTAATCCCACACTTATTGCCACTGTCTGGGTTTGAGGACATTTTAATTTAATACATGCCTGAGCTGTGTTTCTGACTCATCTTACTTCATATAATTCAAAGAACACATTTTTCTACATCAACTTACTGGATTATAGCAAATTATAATCATCGTTATTTACTCAATACAGTAGTACAGAATAACGGTAGTATTTCTTTGTAATTTAGTACTTTTAGTCAGTATTTTGTAGAGAAAAATAAAATTTAATTTAGTGATTTTTTGATAGATTTATTAAACACAAAGATATCATAATAAAAAGGGAAGTAACATGGGCTTATTACAATAACAATAATGCAATATGGTACAAACGCTCAAAT
Source organism: Mecyna flavalis (assembly GCA_949319885.1). Classification (NCBI taxonomy): domain Eukaryota; kingdom Metazoa; phylum Arthropoda; class Insecta; order Lepidoptera; family Crambidae; genus Mecyna; species Mecyna flavalis. Next base: position 8,439,528 of record OX439427.1, on the reverse strand, counting down.
AACTGTTTAAAAACTCTTATTCTTTGCTGAAAGTTTTATAAGGTGTAACGAAAAATATTATTTTCTTTTTAGATTTGCATCTCAAATAGTAAAACATGTCACAAGAATAATTGAAGTGAAATGGCATTTGAGAAATGGCAAAGTACTTGCAGAGGATCGTGGAGCTGTTATTGTTTCCAACCACCAATCATCTATTGATATATTAGGTGAGAAACTTCAGTAAAATACTTTAGTTTTATTGCAGTGTAACAGCCACCTGCAAAGATACCTTACAAAATTGCCAGGTCTACGATAACTGGTGAGTGTAAAGCAATTAAAACCGTGAAAGGAAAAACCAGTCCCAGAAAAATACCTATATATTTTTAGATATAAGGACATTTCTCTTGATAATTACAATTTAATAAGCTTTTACATTAATCGGCATTAAACATTGCAAGCTCGGTAAAATCTATCTGTCAATCTCTCCGGCTAGTGCGGGGAACCGTACGCGGTGACCATAGTGATGTGTTAATCGGGTAAACCAATTATTCGCCTAACAATATGCAGAAAAATAAACCCTAATAATGAGACATGCAAAGTCATAAAATTATAACAATTCCTGTTGTGTATGAAGCTTTCTGTATGGAGGAATCTATTTATTATAATGAGTTTTATTATTTTCTGACCACAACATAAGTACCTATACAACATTATTATAATTGATCATATGATAAAGACTTCCTGGATCACAGCTTCTCCCTTTTAATTAGATATAGACAGAAGACAAGCAAGTATAATTTCTTTGATAGAGATCCTAGAACTGATAAACTAGTAATAAACATGCTTATGTTGAGTTTGTCCTCTCTTGAAATGAGGTTATCAAATTATAATTTATTTTTCAAAACATTACAGGCATGTTCAACATATGGCATGTTGCGGACAAAGTTGCTGCTATTGCAAGAAAAGAGATATTTTACGTATGGCCGTTTGGACTTGCAGCATACCTTGCAGGAGTTGTTTTTATTGACAGAAACAACTCTAAAGATGCATATAAACAATTGAAATTAACTTCAGAAGTTATGATTAAAAATAAGGTAAGAGAATGCAACAACTTATAAATTTTCAGATTTCAAATCCATAGTTCTTCCTTAATAAAATTAAAGTTTATGCTTTCATACAACAACTGGACAAATTTTTATGAAATTACTGTGTGTCCTGGGATAATGCTTAAATCCCATGGGAGTACTTTTCTTTGTCCTTCTATTACGTCTCAATGGAGCAACAGATTAACTAGACTTTTAGTATGATGATAATTTGGGAGCTAAAGAGTAGGCTAACTCCTTATCGCGAAAAAGTATTAATTCTGTGGGATAACCTTGTATAGCTGAGGAAAACCACGGGCAGAAGGCTAGTACTCATATAAGCAACAAACAGTGTTGTAAAGTTCCATGCATGACTACACAGTAAAAGTAGTGAAGCCATTATGAAACAATATAATCACTTGAGCTACATAATGAGTGCTGAAGTGGAAAAAAATATTGTAATGATTAATGTAAGTTTGTCATAAATTCCCTTTTACAGACGAAAATATGGCTGTTTCCTGAAGGCACAAGAAATAAAGACTTCACAAAACTCTTACCCTTTAAAAAGGGTGCGTTTAACATAGCTGTGGCAGCACAAGTGCCAATCATACCTGTAGTATTTTCGCCATACTACTTTATTAATAGGAACAAAAACATTTTTAACAAAGGTAATTTTTTTAGTACATTATACTTTAGGATTATGTGCTTGTGTGATGTCTTTATGTGGCGATGTATGCGCGATAATAATTCTTCATTAATTAATGTATTGTGTAAATCTAAGCTGGCAAATGGTGCCTAGCAATTTAAGTTTCAGTGGGACTTGGTTCCTGGATTCCTGGACATTAATATATTGTTCCTTGTTTGACGTCTCTGACTAAAAATATTTTTATTAAACTTTCAGGACATGCCGTTATCCAGTGCCTAGAACCTGTATCAACTAAAGGTCTGACAATGGAAGATGTGCCTGAACTTATCATTCGAGTTCGGAACATGATGGATGATGCATACAAAGAGTTGTCAAAAGAAGTTCTTAGTGCTCTGCCGCCAAATTATCCACTTGCCATCACTGACTGATTTTATTAAACTGGTAAGAGTTTTGTGTAAAAAGTATTAAATAATTCGAAACATCTACATTATTATTGCATAATAATGTTAGATTGTATCGAATATATTAGTTTGCATGCTCTGATAGGATAAACTAATGATCTTAATTCTGTGATGATATTGAGATTACCGATCAAATGTGGTCAATCAATATTATTAATAGCTTTTATTATCCTCGTGTTGAGACTATTATTGTATAAAATGTGTCTAGTTTTTACTAAAAATTGTTTTAGACAAGTTATCTCAGCAGCTTTTTATTACCTGTCGAAATAAGATTTCTTAGAATGGGTATAACCAAACTAAGATCCTTCGTTTTAATGTTTATTTAGTAATAATTTCCAAGCATACATATTTTAACTTTTTAAAATATTGCAATACTTATTTCGTGCTTGATGTCTACAGGCTGTATTAGAAAATATTAAGCCAGTTATATTTAGTTATAGTTGTTTACACACTATAATTATAATCTTCGATATTATCTTGATAGAAATAATTGATATTGGTATCAATATGCGTAACGCAGGGCGTTACGAAACTCTTACTTGAATTCAGTTTTCACCCTGAATACAAAATAAGCAAGTTGTTAATCATACCGCACAGGCCAGGTTGCTCAAGGTGCTGAAAACCATGATAGAATATTAAGTAACTATTAACTGCACATTTTAATTAAATGATTCTGAGGTGACATGATACTACTACAATTTTATTTGTATTTGACGAACACTTTATTGCAGAAAGCATAATGTGATTTCTATTTATAACTTTAATTTTTAAGCTTTATTGTGTTTAGAAAATTTTTTTAACCGACAACTGCGTGGCAAACTACTCACAACCGTATAATTTCTTAAATTAATTATGGACCATAATTCATAGTCAATATGTTCATGTGGAAAGACGTTTTTTATAGCAGTCTTATATGCCAAAGACTGTACTTTGGAGTGTATCGGTCTGAAAGTTTGGGCAAGAATAAAGTACCGGCTAATATTTTAAGACAATTCTTTGATCCAATGATTAGGCAAGGGACCACTAGACTTTTAGTGAATTTATTTTTCTATTATTTTTAAATCGTGAATATTTTTAGAGAGCCTATAATTTAAAAACGTTTTTGGGCCTCTGTACTCCATCAGCATTATTGTCCTATATATAATGTTCAGTATATTGTTTAAGTGCTAAGAACAAGATGCTGAGAACTCGCAATACAGCACAGCCAGTCTTGTAGGTAGAATAGAAACCATTTTTCCTTCACCTAGTCTTATTACTGTAATCTGTGATCGGAATAATGGTGATTTAATGTAACTGCATACTGAATAAAAAAAACATCAGAATCACATCTTCAAAATTATAAAATTATTACTCATGAGCCATGATCCAAACGTGTGGTTCGTTTGTCAAGGCTATCGGGATACTTCGGCGGTCGCTCCTATTTGTTTAAAAATACATCTTCGATCATGAAGCATGTCCTGACCGCTTAGATCGTAACAAAGCACTTTGTTACTACTATTCTTTTAATGAAGCACTTCATTAAAAGAATAGTAGTACATACTACTAGATTAAATTTTTACAGTTGCGACGTCAAAATAAACCATCAATTTTTTTTTGGAATTTTTAACTTAGTCGCTTTTTGGTTTAAGATCAATCTTCAACCATAATACAATCATTTGTAGAAAATTTGATACTTGAGTAGCTTGTCTCACTGTCTGTTGGTTGGTTAGTATTGTAAACTAAAGATTTATAGACTTGTTCCAATTACTTATAACCTATGATACTTAGTCAATGAGTTATTACTTTTAACAATAAATGATCTTAAGATCATTTTCGCCATATTATTTATATAAGCTTACTACGAGTATTGGTTGCAATATTTTTATTTTATATAGAAAAATGTATAGTGTGATGTGTGTGCATATCTAGCAAGGCTCTGTACCCTAGAAAGATAATATCATATTATGATAAAAATAGGGACATGTAGGTAGATAACAATATGCATGTTTATCAATTTGTTTGATGAATCCACATCCTTTTTTGTTTCCATTTGCTATAAACTACCTAATAAATCTGTTGTTGAATGTAGCAAACCCATCTTACAAAAATAGATTTTTAATTAAGTATTGTCATACATTTGGTTTGGTTGGTAAACCAAATAATTAGCTTTTAGGGTCGTTGTTTAAAGAGCACACGATTGCGCCACAGAATAAATTTGACATTGATCTCTTTTAATTAGAGCAGTAGTCATGATTGCTCTAATGCCTACGTAAGGCATGAATTTCCTCACTGAAATATAAAATAATAATATATGTTTAAAACGCATCATTTTCACCTATTGAAAAAAGCTAGGCCTTGCTCGATATTTACACACGGTTATTTGATATTTAAACCTGCCATACAAAATTAACTTTAAATAGATATATTATTGGAAATACTACATTCGACTCGAATATTAAGACTTATTTTTCTATAGGGTATTTTTATTATTACTTTATTATGACGATTGTACTCCTATTACTTATGTTATAAAATTATTTTGATCTATGAATCCTGTTAACTTGAAATGTTTTATTTCAAGTTAACATGTTATGTTGTATTGGAGTTGTAGATCTAATATAGACCGTTTGAAGTATTTGAAGAAAAGCGAAATGTTTACTTATTATATTTGTCACGCTTATTATAATTTAATCTAACGAAATCATGTTCTATATACAACTAGAAACTTTTTATCAATCTTTTTAACTACAATAATGAACTTTGTATAATATACTTTCGGTCAGCGATTTTTTATATAAAATTCATGAATGTTTTGAAACCTTGTAAACGTACTACCTGATTAGTATTTCTACCAAAAAATAATTTGATATGTTTTATATTACTGCAACACTAGTCTAAAGAGACTCTTAATGGAATAGGGCGTAGGGATATTCTAAAAATATTTTAAAGCAAAACTTAAAAATTATTCTTACTTCAATCGTTTCTCTCGATAAAAGTCCATAAAATTAAATGTTATCAGTAACTTTAAACCTGCACAGCAGCAGCCTACTCTCCTCTGTCAGATACCGTCGACTAATATTCAGCATAAAGTCCATCTCATGGAATTAAATTTCAATTGACACATTTATACATATTTATGTGGGTAGCATGTTGTGACGCTAACTGTTATACATGAATTGTATCTAAATATAACCAAGTAGGATTGAACTATTGTTGTATGTAATATATTATTATATGTGACTCTTATATTTATTAAATGCTTGTTATATTAAATAGTAAAATAAATCATGTATAAAAATTATAATGAATATTTTAACACATTTAAATATAATATTTGTTTATTATATAAAAGTTGTTACTTTTTCGTATATTGTGATACGAACTAACAATAATAACATCATTAAACAACAATATTTTTTATTTTAAAAAAGAAAAAAGTAACTATAATTATGGTTAGTAAATTCGCGATATTATTATTAAATCGCGATATTATTATTAAATTAAGAAAATTATAACAGCTAATTAGAAAAATAGAAATACTTCGTATTTCACATTTCATAACTTAGATACATATATGTATACCTATTATTATAGATCCTAATCTAAGAATCATAATTTACCTATGTATTAAGTGATTTTTTCAGGCTTGTCAAAAATCAGTATTATTTTACTTCATGATTTGAGGTCCTTATATTGAAAAAAATATACTCAAGTCCAAATCATTAGAGAAGCATAAAATCCTTAAAACCTATCTGGATTTATCCCTATGGAATATTGTTTAAAAATTTACTTTTCAGTATTGTATATTTCATAATATTCTAATGCCAGAAATGTTTTAAAAACTTGTGAAATGTAATTTTCTAATGTGTTTAATTTTAAAAATATTCCTAATTTTTGATTTGAAACACCAAAAATTATTAAATAATCGTATTTTTTATTATCGGATAAATAAGTACCAATGTCATTGACCACCTAAAATCTGTGAATGTATTTTATAGTTTAGTCTTAGTTTCAATAAAACGCTTAGCGCCGTCAATTGAAAATAAAAAACAAAATACTATGTTAATTCCTAATAAAAGGCAATAAAGATTTTCAACAGTCGCCGTTTAGTGTGTTAAAATGAAACTGCTATTTAACACTATTTTGCTAAACAACAAAATTTTAAGTTATGTTAGTGTTCAGTAGGCGGCGCAGCGACATTATGTTATAAAAACGCTCTGAATGTAAAACTCTTGAAACAAATGTATATGCTGTACATTCGGCTCCAATAATATTGAATCACCAAAGATAGTCAAAATATCTTTGCTATCAAAGGAAAGTTTACTCTTTTATATACGAGTAGAGAATTATTTTGAGTGCCATAAAATTGTCGACAGTGCCAATCAAATTGGTTATAACTTAGTAAATTTTAGAGTTCATTTTCCTTTGAATTCCAAGATATTTTGACGACTTTTGGGGTTTAGATATTTTGGGGGCGCTGTACGTAACAGCTCTTCCTGTCGTCACAATTTTTCTAACCAGTTTTCCATGTTTCAGATATCCAATGATTTTAATTATTTTTATTTTAATCGCCCCAATTGTAACTTAGTTTAATAACATCATAAGACTCGTAACATTTCGAAGTTACGACAAATATTTTAAAAATGAATTACATTTTACTAACAATAATATAACATGTCAATAGGTATAATACGAGTATATTATGACGACACGAAGGAATATGTAGAAGGTGAAGTCTATGTGCCATGGACTCATTTTATACTCATCTGCCTAAGGCTACGTCCCCAGTAAGCAAACTGTGAGCGGCAAACTAACAGTTTGACAGTTTGCGGCTTATCGATTTAGTACGCCTTTCCTTATATCACAAATGGAGTGTCCACAGTTTGCTAGTTTTGAGCTCACTGTAGAGCGGCCGACTCCCTTCAAAACTGACAGCTGTCACTAGTGATGAGGTGCAGTCGATTCGCAATTGTACGAACACCGATTTTGGATCGTAAAATATATTTTTTCCTATTGTCTATCAAATATGATTCTATAGTTTGTAAAATCTAGGATGATACCTGCAACATGAGTGTTACAGTAACATTTCTAGAGACGTCGATTTATACTGCAAGATTGAGTAACTTTAAGAAAGTATTCTTATTTTCGAATCGCATTCACATTTAGATTTTTTATCCAAGGCGTTATACTTTTAATTAAATTGATTGATTTTTTATAATACGATTTTACGTTTAAAGTAATAAATGAAACAATGTTTTCGAAATTTTAGCCGGTTACAATCGATAAATAATTAAAAGCGAAAGATGACAGCAATGAACATCTCTAAGTTGGCGGCGACGGCAATTATGAACGCTATTTCTCTGCATACATTTTGACAGTCAAAAATTGAGAAAAATTAATGCTGTCAATACGATGACATCTGTCCGAAAATTGTTCTGAATTTGAAATTTCAGTTCGGCCGCTAACAGTTTGCCTACTGGGGACGCAGCCTAAAATTAAAAATGACTGCAATTGCCTGTCAAGGCTAAACCAAAGATTGAAAAAAGCGAGTTCTTATTAGGTAAAATTATAACGTGACTGTATCTGAAAACCAATGAGTTTTAATTTGCCTTTCTGAACAAATAGAATAGCACGTTAGCTTATGCATTCTAATAGAATATCTTTCCACAATACATGTCTTGTAATTACAGCCTTCAGATTAATAATCGTAAATGAAGGAGTGATCAAAGAAATCGATTACAAGAACCACTTTCATTCTCACCTATGTACATGCATGATTTTTAAAAAAAAGTATACCTATCTAGAATTTGTGTAGGTAATAAAAGTTTTACATTTTGTGTTATGTGGCCAACATCTACTTACTAAATAATCACGCAACATTGCTCATTAGTACTTACAATCGCGGCATTGCACCCTACATATCTTGAAACAACAATCTACTTATTATAACTGTTTGACATACATACAATGTCAAATTCTTTGTATAATTTTGATTTTATTAACAGATAGCTACTAAATGTTAGCTACTAAACAATTTTCTTTTTTTAAATATATTTTTGTACAGATTTTAACTATCAATAAGTCCATGTTTCTAAAATTGTAAAGCCTATTGTAATGGTAAAGATCCATTTTATCTCACACTAGCGCTTCCAATTAAAAACAAATCCCAACTTAGAAATAAAATGAAAAACCAAAATGTTGTCCTTTGGAGTTATGAATTTCCTAAACAGAGGCAGTTGAAATGTTGACAATATGTTAATTTTTTATTTTATGAGTTATTTGTTTTCAATTGGCGATAGTGTGCAGTGAAACTGCCCTTAATAAAATCAAAACAAATTTGACAACTGCATAATAAAAAACAATACCAATTATTGACATAATTATACTCTTGTAAAAAGATTTATGTACATAAGTAAGTATTTGAAAAAATCAAAACTTTTAACTAATAAAATGTAAGGTTTTTTGAAGTCACTCTGTTTGTAATACTGTAGGTGTAATTATATGATTGATAACTGTGTAATCACCAAAATGTATTTTCTATATAATTGTGATTTACTTACCTAGTGCTAAATGTTAATTCGTGTCTATTATTTTAAGACAAAAACAATGAAATGTGAACTATTTTTCCATGTTTACATAATATGTGAAGTCTTTTAATTAAAAAGAAAACAACACACAGGATTCACGTTTTTTATTTAAGGGAAAACAGCCTTTTTTTAATTTTTAATACATTTGTATACAGGGTGGCCCTGAAAATCGTGGATCAAACGAAACAGGGAGATAAAGGGGGTTATTACCGACATAAACCCCTCAACAGTATGACCTCACATCGACTCTACAAAAAATTAAAGCTATTTTTTGTTTTGAAAAAAAAAATGCCTTATTTTGTAATCAAATGGCAAAATAATGAAAACATATTGTTTTTTCTTTCTTTTTTTGTGTTAAATTATTGTCAAAGAAAGCATCTTTACATAAAAAGTATCTTTACCACTGTGGGAACACAAATTCGTGAGCAATGGCGACTTTCTTAAAAGAAATTAAGTTTTACGAAAAATCAATTCCAACTTCAAAACAGTACTGTGAAAAAAAAATGTATGACCGACAAGTGACCCTGTATCAAAAAAACTAGCCTGTTTTATCACCATTTAAATGAGGTATAACACTTGGCTATTTGTAGCTAACTTATTTTACAAAACTTGTTTATTGGCGCCAAGTCTAACTTTCAATAAATTGAGCGATCAATAAAAATCGTTATTCGCGTTGATTATTTTCACTCTTAACAATCCTAGAGCTTTAACATTGGTATAAATACCCGGTATCTTTTGTCCTTTTCACAGTCGGGTCGGGTACGTACCCGACTCCGGTCGTAGGTACATACGATCCATTGTTTTTTGGCTCAGGTACCTAAGCTTGCGCGTACGTTTGGCCCACCGCTCCCGCCGCGGCGGCGAATCAGTGACTCGCTACCTGCTTGTTATTACGCACGTGTTCTGCTGGTTAGCTCTTCAACGTCTCCTGAACGGACTCGGATTTCTTGTCTAACTGTGATCTAAGCTTGCCATACGGACTGTGAGTCTTGCCAAACTGTGACCTAAGTTTGCCATGCGGACTCTGTGTGATTTCTTGCCAAACTGTGACCTAAGCTTTCCAATCGGACACTGATTCTTGAAGCCTTCCCTCGTCAGCGAGAGTATGCTGACATGCATTACATCTACGGCTTTTGTAATGGCCACTGTAAGAAGAGTGGAGTACAGTCAGCTGTACTCCACTCTTCTTACAGTAGCCATCTGGCGTAGCGTAGGTCAGTGTTAGGCAAGAATTAGTGTCCGATTGGAAAGCTTAGGTCAAAGTTTGGCAAGAAATCAAACAGAGTCCGCATGGCCAGCTTAGGTCACAGTTTGGCAAGACTCACAGTCCGTATGGCAAGCTTAGGTCAAAGTTAGACAAAAAATCCGAGTCCGTTCAGGAGACGTTGAAAAGCAAACCGGCAGAACACGTGCGTAATAACAAGCAGGTAGCGAGTCACTGATTCGCCGCCGCGGCGGGAGCGGTGGGCCAAAAAACAATGGATCGTATGTACGACCCGAGTCGGGTACGTACCCGACCCGAGTGTGAAAAGGACAAAAGATACCGGGTATTTATTCCAATGTTAAAGCTCTAGGATTGTTAAGAGTGAAAATAATCAATGCGAATAACGATTTTTATTGATCGCTCAATTTATTGAAAGTTAGACTTGGCGCCAATAAACAAGTTTTGTAAAATAAGTTAGCTACAAATAGCCAAGTGTTATACCTCATTTAAATGGTGATAAAACAGGCTAATTTTTTTGATACAGGGTCACTTGTCTGTCATACATTTTTTTTTCACAGTACTGTTTTGAAGTTGGAATTGATTTTTCGTAAAACTTAATTTCTTTTAAGAAAGTCGCCATTGCTCACGAATTTGTGTTACCATAGTGTTAAAGATACTTTTTATGTAAAGATGCTTTCTTTGACAATAATTGAACACAAAAAAAAGAAAGAAAAAACAATATGTTTTCATTATTTTGCCATTTGATTACAAAATAAGGCATTATTTTTTTCAAAACAAAAAATAGCTTTAATTTTTTGTAGAGTCGATGTGAGATCATACTGTTGAGGGGTTTATGTCGGTAATAACCCCCTTTATCTCCCTGTTTCGTTTGATCCACGATTTTCAGGGCCACCCTGTATATTATTTACAAAACTTGTACAAATAATAACATATTTAATCACCAACATTATTAATATTTTTATATGACTATCACAGCTCTGTACGGATTCAATGGGGACAATATCGAAAAAGGATGGTTTACCTCTCCGACTAAAATCACTTGTACGCAAGTCACGAACTAGTGAACCTAGCCAGAAATGGGCAACCACGAACTTTGACGACTGTACCCTACGTATATATTTTCACCTGAAAAGAATATTTAATCATTAAATATAAATATTTATATTTTTAACAATTTTTCTAGGTGGTTTCAGTTGTACCATGGACTTGAGATCTTAGGTATCATTTGCGTGTGATTGTTACCTATGTTGCGTTTTGCCAATGACAAATGATTTCACGTATGGAAAATCTTAACCTGTGTCTAAAACTGTAAATAATAACTTTCTATTCAAGGTTCATTAATTATTGTTTGTGCGAGTCTTATTTAGACATTAGATTACTACTTTAATAATTTAGAAAGAAACGCTTAACTCTTAAACACCCGACCGAAAGCTGGGTGTCGCGTAAACAATAGATTTTCTATTGTGTCTGGTTTTCCGGGGCTTGATGGATTAAAATAAATAAATTAATAATATTATACACCCTGTTTCGTTAAACTGTTACATCACACTGATTTAATCTTTAATAAATCGTTTTATAATTAGGTACAGTATGGAGCCTATAAGTTGAAACAAAATGGCGGTCGTCTGCGCAGGTAAAATTATGAAGAAAAGTGTTAGACAGGTTTAAATAAATAATCAAAATCTAAAAGGAAAAGTTATTTTGTAGTATTCAAACATGTATATACTTTTAAGAATTGTGAATGTGAGGTAGGTAAGGCAATTTGTTTGGAGAAAAACCAACGTAATACTTATATCATAGGATTTTATTTCTCAATTAACAGCGGCGAGAGAAATCAAAGTCAAAGTATTTATTTTGCAATTTGATTTACCATGAAATTCTTTTGCACGTCATATTTTTTTTATTTGGTCTGAGCCTAAAATATATTTAAGAACACTATGCGCGGTTGTACTCTAGAGCCCAGCGGAGCGTGCGCGGGTGAAGAGGGGCGAAGAGCGACAAGCGTCGCTGCGTTGCCGTGGATACGCGTGGCCCTTCACGTCCCGCCTCATACCGCACTTCGATTGACACCTAAAAATCTGTTACTGCGCATGTTTCAACTTACGGGTCCTCTACTGTACAACTTATGTAACTACACCCTGTATATTGTAATTTCACTAATTTCGATTTAACTATTATTGATATAAAAAATCGTATCCTATATCGTATTATAACATTCGTAAACGTGATGTTTTCATCTTGAGCAGACTCAAGATGTGTAACAAACATCAGTCTAAACGAACCATTTAGTCAAAGTTAATTGGAAACTGTTTTTTTTTATCATTACACAATTTAGCATTTTACGAATGCAAATATATCGTTACGTCTCAACTATCTATGACCAGATATTTCCTATAAACTGTAACAATTTCATATGAGGCCATTACGAGTATATCAAAGAACAAGTCAAGAATGTACCTCAATCAGCCTTAACAAATTTGTTACGTCGCGCCAGCGTCTCAGCCGAGGTCTTTGCGAACTCTTCCTGCATTCTGTTCTGTGTCTTCTCCACTAGCGAGGTGATGTCGTCTTTGTCCACGCCTTCGGTTTCGATCAAAGGCAATATCGTTATTATGATTTCGCCTGGAAGGCAAAACACAGAATATTTCAGGCTCTGGTCTTTGGAACCTTTCATTCCATACCTCTACACCTGAACACTTAAACAAAACTCCAGATCTTTCAAGTCCCTGCTTCTACCCATATCGAGTGGCCACTTCTATGATCATGTTCGAATCAATGAATGTTAATGAAATGAATGTCTTCGTTAATGAAATCCGATGTTAGTTCACATTCTTTTAATTTCTACTCATGCTATCAAAATGCATATTGGTAACCTATTTTTAAGAAACCCAGAGATTGGTCCCCATGCGCGTTAATAAGTCCATCAAGGGAACTTTTCCGTTCCCAAAGTTGGTTTTAAAATAGAACTAACACAAAATTAAATATCTATAATTAAGTATCTTACAATATTTATTATGATAAAAATTATAGTACCTACCTGAGCCAAAACGACGTCTCTTAGTATCCAAAAAGTGGTACTTTGAGACTACGACGGGTTGGATAGGTGCATTTGCGGCTGTGGCCACGTGGAAAGCCCCCTTTCTGAACGGTAGGAGTTTGTCGCCTGAGTGCCTCGTGCCTTCGGGAAATAGCAGGAGCTTACGCTGGAACAGGAAAGAAGTCAATATAAATTAATGAAATAAGTACTACCTTGCCAATGACGTTCAATTAAAAAACTAGACTCACAATCACGCTCAAATATTGTCCGAAGCAAAAGTCTGCCCACCCGACTATTGGGCAGAGTTTTCGTTTAGTTGTATACAATTGACATTAAACACTAAATGCCACGAGATAAGGTGTTAATTTGAACGAATGTGTTAATGTCATCAGTGTCAAAGCCACTCGGACGTTTTTTGAGGAATTTTTCTTAGAGATTGGGTGTCTAGTTGTATATGTATAGGTATTGAACGTCATTGTACCTTGCGGAACTCCACACAGACATTCAGTTGTACAGTCAGCGCCAAAATGATTTCGCCAGCGCCCAGTCTGATCAAACCTTCCAAAAATTAATCTTAGCGCAATACTTTTAGGTGTAAATCTCGTTTGTTGAATTGTTGTCATTTGTTCTCAAACAACAAATGAAAATGCACCTTTATGTCTTGAGGTAAGGTTGATTTTTGTCAAATGTTCAGATATTTTTGGTGGTTTTGAACGCTCAGATCATTTTGACACTGACTGTAGGCGCATTAATTGAATAAAAACCTAAGTTACAAATGAAGAATAAGGGTTTGACTACAAGTCTTATCCAAATTCCAGCTTCCTGAAATCGATACTTCCTGATAATGAAAATGAATATTAAAAATAACCTACACTTAGGCCGTAGGTAGCTAGGATACATTCTCTGCTGGTCTGCATGCCTGTTTGTCAAGTAGAAATAACATTCTCCTATCACACAGTCCTCAGATGTTACGGCATATCAAGGATAAATAGGTAAATTACTTAGCAATTATTATTGTTGTATGAGCATTGAGGAAAATCCACGTGCTCAGTTAAATGTTTCCTGAACACCTACTTAGGTAGGTACAACCATCAGGTGTAGGCATCCCAGACGGAGAGCCCCACATACCCCGTCCGTCCCCCGACGGCGGATATGCAAAAGGGTGTCGGCCCATTGCACTTTGGACCGGCGGCATTTCCCCTGCGATACCAAAAAAAAAAAACAGGTGTAGGCACCCAGTGTCGAAATAGTCGGATCAGATTTCGTGGCCCATCCTATTGAGGCTTCGTAGAGTTACAGTCTTGGTTTAATATATTTTTGTAAGGTAATAAATGCCGAGTGAAATTGCTAAGGCAAAAGATATTAGTATTTGTAACAACAAATTCTAGATATTAAAAAACTGCAAGGTATCGTTTAAGTGCACCAAGCTATATAAGTAGTTAACTCTATTTGTTACCGTAACAATGTATTTTGTTCTTGCACACCAATAACTTGCTTCCATTGACAAACCATTTGATTTGCTATTAGCTATTAGTGCAATGAACTTATAAATATGTAGGTGAACTGGTAGCTTACGTCATACAAAAATATATCCATTCTTTGTGTAAGACATAATTAACAACATGGTTAGTCGGTTTAACGGCGAACTGAAATAACTAATACCTACTGCAATGTAGAACGTTACCGTGACTCTCCGTACACTTGGCCTTAAATTTCAAGGCAGTATTTACAATTTATCACGTAAGAAAACTTTATGCACGCATGTCAATATTGCTGAAATTTATGCAAACTTATTCAGAAGTATGGCTGCAGACATTTTTTTTTTTGGTATTACGACAAAAATGACTAGAGACCAGAGCTTCGGGAGGTAGAGACTCTTATGGTCAGTTTCACCGCTGACAAGTCAGATCTTCAGACATTATTCATTATTCACACAATGGTACCTATCTAAAACAATCCGCTTAACCAAACCATATTATCTGTGACCAAACTAACTTGTCTATTGACGACTGATTTTGTGTAGCGGTCGAAAAGTAAGAGGAGGGAATCAAACATCAAACCGTTAATCAAAGTAAAGTAGGTATGTACAATATCAAACCGGCACCAAATCGGTCGTTATCATAATGAGACACATCTTAGATTCTGAGACTGGATCATACTAAATTACTAACCCTACGATCTCCTAAATCCAATTAACAATATTAGAACTAGGATACATACAGGACAAAAATTTGATTCAACATGTCCTTTTGACCTTTCTCAAGTTTATCAATATACTTAATACTATTGACAAACACTATACGTCGACTCAGTGTCAGGGCATGCATGGAATATAAATACCTATGGACCTTTGTTTTGATTCAACTGTAATTCCGATGTCAAGCCAATTATGGTTTAGCGATTAGGTAGGTACATTCCCTCTGGTACAATTAAGTGATAGCAGACACAGGCACCGGTATTGAACTTAGCTCTAATTCGGCTTGTCTCTCTTGGGGTGTGATGTGAAAGAAAACCGGGAGAGTTAAGTAGGTAGTGAACGAGTAGTCCCAAGTCCCGCGTACGGCCACACGTATGATCACGTATCGCTAGCCTGCTGTGTGTAAGGTGCGTAAAAGCATTCTTCGTAAAAAGGGGAACTTTAACCACAGTGAACAATTTCCTAAAGATCGAAGAGTAGAGAAGACTTCCTACGTCCTAGTCTCATTAAATAATTACTTGATCAAATTATCTGTTTTTTTTATGAAAAGCAGGCAGACAAGCATGCAGCACACCAGCAAAAATGTCACAAATTGAAATAAACAATTAACACTGATACAGCCAGGGACTGCTTACCGGTATAAAATATCGTTATAGTACGGTATAAAATATCAGTACTAAAATTCTATACCCATTGAATTTCGGTACAGATTTCATTCATTTATACAGTTATTTAAAAATAATTTTATTGCTGATACTGAAATGATGAGCGCGGGGCACTGACTTAGATCATTTATTCATTTATTCATGATCTAAGGGCACTGAGCGTCATCCCCCCGCGCCCGCGCCCGGCTGGCAACCCTAACTTGCGGCTGACGAGAGCAGGCAACCATTAACCATTTTTTCAATTTGTGACATTATTATCTTTCAAATGTCGTAAAATTCATAAAAAAACATATAGTTACAAGTTAATAGCGAATTAATAAATGGCAATTTTTTTTTTAGTTGCGGCATATTTTTTGTAGGCAACCTATCCCTAATCCATTGCATCTTCCATAACATTCATTTAAATTTAGTTGTATCAAAAACAGATACCTGCAGAATCGAGCAGTGGGATCTCATACTACTAATCATATTCAGATTTAATGATATGGTTTTATCTAGTAAAGATCTATACATACCTATCCTTAGGAAGAAGCCATTGATTAATAACGTTTATTTTAAGTGCAGAAAACCTGCTACCCACTTTGATGATTTAATTCGCGAACCTCCGCAAAAATGTTCTTATGAAGGATACTAATCAAATCAAAGCTCGTTAATAGACATACAATAACGAGAATTTCGTGTTGTTGTTATGGCCAAAAATACTTATATTGAATTATTGTAAAGTGCTAACAATTTTTGGGACTTGGCGCGGAAAATCCAAGAACGCTTCTACACCGTTTCTCGGATTTTCCGCGCCAAGTCCAAAAAAATAGAAAAAGCCTTTTTTCTGGAAAAATTGCTGAGCAATATGCCAAAGGGTACTAAAAAAATTAAAGAGTCCTAAAGTTAAACTAAAATTAGATATCGTAATATTAAATGATTTGAGTAATAAGCTAACTCGTTCAAGTGGACTACGAGTAGTAGTCTCCAAAAAGTAGATCAAGTTTCTAAGTCCGAACATCTTTAATGGATTATTTGCAGAACCTATACACAAAATTAAAACTTTATAAATAAATTTGAATATACTCGTAGGTACATAAGTACACATAGGTACCATAAGTACAAGTAAAGTATTTTAAGTTGAAAGTTGCCTGCCCTTTCCACTCCCTTCCGCAAACCGTCTCCTTTAACGTTACGTTAAACAGTACCTTATGGGTTTGAATCGCTTCTGCCTGTTTGTTGAGCGCATCACGCGCAGATTTTGCACCGCGGTCTATGAACACGGTGCCCCACATCCAGGCAGCAGTCCCGAACGGCACCAAGTACTGCAGCGACCGCTTCGCCACCACCGTGCAGCGCGCCAGCAGCGGCCATAGCACCGCCAATACTGGAAGGAAAATAGTTTACAATTTACATTTTGACCGCATCTGTGGAACAGTGGCTGAGCCTCGGGTACCTATATAACCCGGAAGTTGTGGGTAACTTTTTCCTTTTCATACTGTCTAGCTACACAGGCAAAGGTGAAATCAGCCGCCATACCTAACAACTTTGTCTTTTTCAGTATACTTGAAATCATTGGCTCGAAAATCAGACGAGTCTACAGTGGGGCAACACATTGGATGCTTACTGGTGAAGTGCCTTTCAATATGGTCGCAGCGGACGCTTACCATCATCGTGAAAAAACCTGCACAGTCGAATTATATAGGTAGGTGGTATCTAATGTGTTAATTGAGTGAAGAATTATTACATATTTGTCTATGATAAGGACAGACAAAATATAAATTAATTTTGTTGTCATTCTCTCACAGTAATTGACGCAATATTATTTGTTCTGATATTGATTTATCAACCAGTGTCAACCACTTTATCTGAAAAAATTAAAAATAGGAATAATGTAGGTACCTATAATAGAATTCCAACAACTCCCTTAAGTTAACGCACAACTTGTATGTGAAACACATCGATCCGATCACCATTTCGAGTATTATAATCAGGAACCTCATTTCATCGTCTATTATTATAATAATTATTATTAATACGCGTAAGTGCGATCATCAATCAACGCATGTTAATCGGGTTCAGATTATTCCGGGTCGCTTTGCATATCATGTTGATATTATTGTCAAAGTATCGCATCGGGTCACTGGGGTTAGAAATCCAGTATGTAAATATTTACTGGTTCTTTAATTTACCTAAACTTTAATAAGTTGCATCAGAGGACAAGCCGGCTGTTCTGTTAGGGTCCAGAATTGTATAGATTTGGGTATGATGTGATTATTATCAGTCTTTAACTTTTATACAGTAAAATAATGTCCTACTGGAGGGCAAGTCATCGTATCAATTGATGAGTACGTGCCTTAGGACATTTATACGCCTGCCAAATGCGGATTGTTGATCACATAGGTACCTGAGTTGTTCGAAAAAACTGACACAAACTTGCTCGACCCGGTTATTGCCGACGAATATTGCATTTCAAAAGCCCTAAACAATTTGTAAAACTAGGCTTAGACTTTAAAGCGGCTTCGGTTTCGCCTTAAAAAAACTGTTTCAGCCGTTCTCCAATTTAGACATAGTACCTACACATGTTTTTAAAGTAATTTCAGTCAAAAACATTTATTTTCTCGTTACAAAATTAAAATATATGACAAAACTACATGTTTCGTGGTCATCTTTTGTTACAATATAAGGTCAAAGTAGGTAAGATATCAAAAAAGAGGATTCTTTCGCAATAGCGCACAACTCACAGACAACTGTCAACTAGTACAACATACAACATAGAACAACTAGTCATACCGTATTAGGTAGTAGGTGGTACCATTCATTCGCAAGACTCACTAAGGACTTAGACAATTAGATTAAGGTATATTAGAGACAATAAATAAGCGACATTATGTAGTTAGGTTAGCTATGTATCTACAAGCACATTTACTAGCATAAGCAATTTACTGATATAATCATATTGTCAACAATTTCGCCGGCCATCTTCCACTCGCGCGCATTTGATGAGTCGCCGCGATGCGTGTGAGTAATGTTTGCACAATAGAAACCCGGCAAACAGGAAACTACAAATGTAACAGACCTAGCTTAGTGATGACCTATGATCAAAGTTATTTTGCAGTGTAAGTGACAATTGTTTACGTCGTGGTTTATGATATTCATCACAGGAACGATTACAACTGCTGAAAAGTGGTCGAAACGTCAGGTTTCATATAAAATGTAGAAATATATCGCGAGTTAATCCGTATAAAGTTGTTTTATTTAATGAATTGTTTACGTCACTAAAATACTGATTGAGCAGAGAAGAAATACGATAGTATCAGACAAAACAAGTAAACATCTGGTGCAGTGTCCCTCAATGGAATAGACCGCAGTGGCCGCTTACCATCAGGTGGACTGCGTGCCAGTCTGCCAACAGATCTAGATCAGAAGAATATTTTAAGATGATAAGCTTAATCTAGTACGGATACAGTTAAGCGTAAATTGACTCATGCCACCAATCATAACTGAGGTTCAAGTGTTTTTAGAAATACGCTGCCTATATCTATTGTTGGAAATTGTTTTATATATCTACCTGTAATGATGATTTCATAATATAAATATTTTCACTGATAGGTAGGTACCCGCAACTCGCAAGTTTCCGCACGAATAAAGTCTTATCAAATCCAGGTCACGGTCACAGTCTATCGGTAATATCAAATATTATCCAAATCGTTTCAAAAGTTTAAAAATGGTGGATGGGTAGATAAAATAGGTATCGAAAAATATAATTTATATCAACCTATTTTTATCCCACTGCAGGGCAAATGCGGTTTAAGAATCAAAATCACAGGCTGTACACGAAAACTCCAACACACATTTTTCTCGACCCTGAAATTTTAAACTTAGGGCCTCGAGATCAGGGTCAAGTACTTAAACCATTATACCAACACACACCTTTAATATTTGTTTTAATTAAAGGTATATGATAATTCAACAAGTTCATTAGCTACCTATCTGTCAACAAAGGATAATAATTAAAACAAAAAAAAAACAAGAAAATTAAGTAAAGTTTGCAAAGACATAAACATTCACATGAATATTTAAATGAGTGCTGAAAAAATATTTACTATAAAAATAGTTTTCAGAGTGGTTAGAGCGTTGGGCTCTAAAACCCGGAGGTCGTGGGTTCGAATCCCGCGGGGAGCATCACTTTGTGTGATTGTTTCCAGTTTGGTTAGGACATTGCAGGCTTGAATCACCTGAATGTCTGAAAAGAATGATGATTCCGTGCTTCGGAAGGCGAAGGCACGTTAAGCCGTTGGTCCCGACTATGTTCCAAGTAGGTCTGGTTAATCTGGTTTCCCTAGTAAGGGTTTGGGAGGTCAGATGGCAATTGCTCCATTGTAATAACGCTCGCCTGGTATCTATTGGTGTGAAAAAGAAAATTATTTGGTTTGTTGAAAAATGCTCTCCGCACGCAAATTCCATTAAATTTCCTAAATGTAACCTTTAGTGCCTTGCCACACTGGCGGATTGCAAGCGTTTTCAACGCGGAGCGGTCGCGCAGCGAACACGCCGCGTGCCCGCGGCGGTGACGTCGCGGCTGCGCGGCGGTGTCGCCGCGGTTGCGCGGCGTGTTCGCCGCGGAGAGAAGCGTGGACGTCATGTTGTACACTCGCATACCAAAGTCCCGACTCCCCTTTTATTTTTATAAGTTTTTTTTTTATTCTGAATAGAAAGGCTTAATCACAAATGCGATTATGTCGCCCTTTTATAAGATTATAATTATTGGTGTACTTATTTACCTACCATACAACTCGGCATTTGTTTTTCTAAATTGAATTTTTTTAAACATGATATCTAATACGATCGTCACATAGGAATGCTGCCCAGCACAACTACAGCAGTTTTAACTTGACGTTCCTTAGATATAGTTTTGACCTGGCTTTGGATTTCGAATATTTATACTGCATTACTGTTGACCCTTAGTGGCACCTTTTTTGGTGTCTTTTTGTAATCATTATGTTCCTTGTGTGCATATTAATTCCTCCTCGGAATCCATTCTGTTACTGAATGTACGCTGACGTCGCGGTGCCGTCGCGGTTCCGCGGCGAACACGCCGCGCAACTGCGGCGTCGCCGTCGCGGACACGCGGCGTGTTCGCTGCGCGACCGCTCCGCGTTGGAAACGCTTGCAAACCGCCAGTGTGGCAAGGCACTTAGTGTCGTGTAACCTAAAAGTAACCTGAAGGATTTAAAAATCACCTAAAAGGTTACAAAAGTAACCTTCTGGCAAGTTAGTTTGGTGAATTGTTTTACGTACCATATAGGTCTAAACCGCTTTGATGATTCAGCAGTATGACGGCTCCCCGCGAATTATCCACGTTCTCGAGGCCCCGCACCGTCCAGCGAATGCCGAGAGACCTCGCCGTCAGTCGCAGGAAAGCTGCTGGTATTCTGATCATTAAAATAATACAAATATTAAGTTAATAATTCCTAATTAGTCCACATGTAAGGAGGGTGGTGGGTGGCGCAACGTCCGGATATTGTTAGGAACTATCACCAAAGTAAAAAAAAAAGTTTTCCTCCTGTATTTGTAAGTTGTTTCATTCCAAATGCTATCGTAAGGTGTTTTCGTTAATTCAAGTATGGTTAGAGACCTGAATCGGTGACTTGGTGTATTCGGACCATCGATTTTATCAATGGTTTAATTACAAAAGAGGTAAACAAATGCACATCAATAATTTAATTAACCACGACCCCTGCTGTATGCGCCAGATGTCGAACCTCAACCCGGATGTGTTTATTTTGTAATGGGTGTTTATTTTTTATATTTAATATTAATCTATATATATGACATAGGTATATCTTTGCCATAACTCAAGTTCCTTAAAGACAGGAGATATCGTCCAAATATTTTATTATACTTTTCAAAGAAGTACTTTACTCAAGTGTCAGTTAATCCCTAGTCAAATGCACATCAAGATAATCTTCTATAATATCATGAAAGCCAAACCCACTTAAATAAAAAATACCTTTTTAAATAATAATTAGAGAATACCTATATCTAGGGAATGCAATACCGGGATACCGGGATCCCGAAATACCTGGATCCCGCACCATTTTTGCGGGACCAGTCCCGCGCCTAAATCGTGCGGGATTTGCGGGACTGCGCAGCGACATACATTTGATTGATTGATGATTGACAGAAATAGATTTTATATAGTTACGTGTTGTGTTCGGTGGACTGGTCAATAGCGACAGATTGACGGTTCGTTCCAATCGGGTGTGAAGGGGAATCCGGGGGAGTTTAGTGGGAAGTGGGACGAACGGCTTTAGTCCCGAGCCTCAACTCACAGACGGCCGCAGGCGTCGCTAGCTTACGGCTATGGTGAGTAGAAGAAACGTTCTCCTCCGCAAAAAAGATGTTGTGTTCGGTTTGTTCCCAAGTTTTAAAAGTTCCAGAAAAGAGTATCTATGAAATATAATCGTACGGAAACATGATGTAGTATCACGACATAATTGGATTTGTTTCTTTCAGCTGGAACATTGGAAATTTTTAGTTTGTTTAATTGATGATTTGATCACTTAATAAATAGTTTCATTCAATATTTTTTTTAGTATCATTTTAAGTTCTATAGGCTCGTTTATGATACAGGATTCCTCTCTTTTCTCAATGACTTTCAAAAAACTTGCGGGATCCCGCAAATACCTGGATCCCGCGGGATTGAACCTCTCAATCCCGCGGGATCCAGCAATTGAAATTTTGGTGCGGGATTGCATTCCCTACCTATATCCCATAAAATTAAATCTCGAACATCATCAAGTGGGTAATTTAAAAAAAAATAATTGTTTTTTGTCGGCTTTATTAAAATTGAATTAATTAAACGTCTGTCTCAAAAAGTTTTTATTTTAAAAAGAAATATATTTTAGTGTTTTTCTTTATTTTATTGACTTTAGAAAAATAAATAGCTAACCGTATTTATTTCTTAATTAACTAATAAAGACTCAACGTTCACATTTTGTGAAATTTTGTGTTCTTCTACAATTGTAGAGCCCAGAAGGAATTCCCTCTGGCTGGCCCCATTCATTTTTCATACACAATAAAGGTAACGTTTTTTCACCTTGGAGATTAGCCTTTCCCTAGTTGGCACACTTGTGAGCTTATTAATGGTGTTTGCAGTAGCGTAGCGACTTTTTAGGGGGCGGCAAAATTTCCTGGAGGAGCAAAAAAAAGAAAAAGGGGCGGCAGAATCGTCTTCCGCCCCGTAGGCTGCTTTGCCAACTGGAGGAGCAAAAAAAGGGCGGCAGAATTGTCTTCCGCCCCGGGCGGCTGACACCCACGCTACGCCACTGGGTGTTTGTCTATAGTGGAAGGTCTCGTTCTAAGTGGCCGAAAGCAGACAGGGCTAATTTAAGTGAAGTTTTCCACAGTACTGTCAGCAATCAAATTGATTGCATTTTATGTAAGTATGCTGTCATTCTTATGTTACTCTGAAAACAGGGGAACCGAATATTTAATTTAGAGTGTAATACTTTAATTTAAAAGTTTAATTAGGCCGTTTTGTTATGTTAACTTATCATTAATTTCATCGTATTTGCGAGGTCGTTCTCATAATTACACATTACACAATCCTTAAACTTTATAAACGGATTAAATTCTGTAAAACACGGTTTTACGACACGATATGTTACAAAAGATAAAATGCTATATCAGCAGACATATGTCACATATTCTGTGTATTTGGTTATCATTACTCAAACGGTAATTTTTCCTCTAAGTGGGCATAATAAAATATTATGTTATTTCACGTGTTTTGCCCTACACATAATCAACAAAAACTTGTCAACATTTAAACAACGACCCATGCAATTGTTGCTTAATGTTTTCAACAAAACATTGTTGATGCAAATTAAAACAAAACAATGTTTATATAATTATATAATGTTGACATGGTTTTGCCTATCGTTGATTAACTTGATGACGCATTTAATAGTGATTTACCTTATGAACCGAGGTCAAAGGTTCGGAATACATACATCTTATACATAATATCATATTCATATTATTGGTGTTAAATGTATTTATTGATGAAGATACTTGTAGTAATTTCTTGATTGATGATACTAAAAATACAGGCTATATATGAGCCCAAAGGCTAAAATCAATATCCATATGATAACTTTTATTGTGTCTTTTTATTTATTGATATTTCCCACTAAGATCTGTACCTAATGGTAATTTGTCATTGTGGGCAGCCAAGGAATAGCGGTATAGAATATTAACCAATGATCAGTCTTGAATTACTTCAAAGACACATATTTTATCGGACAATAAACTAAACCAAAAACAATGCTACAGGCATATACATCTTAAAACATAAAATAACCCCCAACAAAAGCAGACATTATAATGTTTCAAGCCACGTACTCATGGTATAGATATCTATCTATAGCACAGAGGACAGCACGGACGACGAGCACCCTCAAGTCTCAACCCATGCAAAATGTACCTATGTACAAAATGTTTACGTCATATTCAAAACCAAACAAGGATCTTTATGCTATCAGTGATCTCGCGTACCGATGATGAGACATCAAGAGGAGATAAGATGCAATATTACGTATACTATGCCCGGTGCCAAACATAACAGATAACAGTAAGAAGTGGGTCTAGCTTATTTGCCCTTTGGCTTGACACTGAATTCGTTCATAACATACATAATTAAAAATTTCTACATTCTTTTAAGTAAGACTTGTCAACATTTCGTCCTTTGTATAAACCGGATTATAGGGGTAAGTGATTGCAAAGTAGAGGTTCCTAGGTTCAAATTATTTTTTTTAATTTTACTGTATCTACCCGTTGTTTGACCCAAAAACCATCAGGTGCTCCTTAAAATTCCTAGATTATGTTTCAATGTAGGAACATCATCGTTATGTTTTGATTCCAAAGATGCCCTGCAGTGGGACATTAATAGGCTGATACTACTAATAACTAAAATTTTATTGTAATGTAAGTTCGCCAGTTTGCCTCCATATAGTCTAGAATGGACACGAACTGACGCACTTGCCCTATTTTACTATCTGCTAATTATCTATTTGCGTAATAATACTTACAATGCATTTTTTGGGTCGAAAGGTCTTAGCATCATCAAAGGCAGCGGCGCCGTAGCGAATATTAATGATAAAACAATAAATAATGTAAACTGAAAAAGAAAAAAGAAAAATAAATTTCTAGTTATTAATTTAATTTAAATAAAAGCATAACTACGGAATCATAATGACACAAAGTATTATCCGATAGCGGGTTTCCTCGTAGGGCATTCCTCAACGTCCTACATTGAGGTTCCCAAAAATGTAGATACTTTATGCATTCGAAACAGGGTGCAGCGTTCAAAATCGACTACCACATGACACTTCCAAGATAAACTACAGTATATTTACTAAGGATCATGCCTGTATTTATCTATTTTGATTTTGACTTTACCTTTATATAATATCGGGCAATAGAGCTGATGGTAAACAGTATTATGAGCAGAGCCATAATACAGCCCAGCACCACGTTTACCACGTTGAAGGCCGTCATTTTCCTGTGTCACATAAATTCCTGCAACAAAAGATGGCTTGAATAAAAAATAATAACAAAAGGTATGATGTACTTGTCTATGACGACTGATTTTGCGTGGTTGAAAAGTCGGTTATTAATTATGTACACTAAAGGTCGCAAGTTCGATCCCCGCAAAGTGTAGGTAAACATTTGTGTACAGTCAGCCGTACATCAAGCTGCCCTATTCTTATAAAATCCAACAACCAATTTTTTATTAAGACTTTTTGACAGATTAGGGTGGTTTGGTCTTCTGCTTACTCTACATGACTATAATATTATTTAAATAAGTTACTATGTAATATATTGTATTAACAAAGTTCAGACAGTGTCATCTAGTCTAGCCGCAAACTATCCTTATCCTTTTTCGTGGCAAATAACGCATAAACATTACTTTTAAACTTTTTTTGAATATACATACATACATCATATCCATAATATTATATTATAGTTACATAGTAGTGTGGTGCTGGTCAAAGTACTTTCGAGTTTAGAGCGGTTTTTTTTAAATATATAGAGTGATTCAAGAAGGAAGGTTTATAAATGGATATTTCATGCATAATAGAATAGAGAAACACCTTGCATCCGTGCAAAGCCGGGGCGGGTCGCTAGTTCAAAATATAAATTACCACAGAACAGTGTTGGGCAAAATGTAATTAATTACTAATTACAAATTACAATTACAAAATGTAATTGAAAACTTCAATTACAAATTACTGGTAATTGTTAAAAGTAATTCAATTAACAATTACAAATTTGTAATTGTAATTGGTATTTGCAATTACTCAATTACTTTTTCGGTACTTTTTAAGTGTAGGTAGTATATAAATAAAATAATTAGGTTATGATTCATCAAAAGTATATTTACGGAAAACAGATCAAAAAAGAGTTATGTATTTAGAATTGTAAAGGCATAAAATAACGTGCAAAATACATTATCCAATAGGTACATAATAGGTAATAGACACAGAAATATATATCTCTGTGGTAATAGGTGATTTTATATCGTCAACAGGTGATTATTGGGTATTAACCTTAGGAGGTGTTCAGGGTACCAACATAAGGGGGTGTTTCTTGGGTATTTATTAGGGGATGTTTTCAGGATATTAACATAATGGGTGTTCTCCAGGAAGTATCATCAAAGGGGTGTTCACCAGGTTGTTGCATTGGGGGTTGTTTTCAGGAAAGTCACATCAGGGGGTGTTCTCCGGGTAGTATTACCAGGGGGTGTTTTCAGGGTATTAACATAATGGGTGTTCTCCAGGAAGAAACATCAAAGGGGTGTTCACCAGGTTGTTGCATCGGGGGTTGTTTTCAGGGTAGTCACATCAGGGGGTGTTCTCCGGGTAGTATTACCAGGGGGTGTTTTCAGGGTATTAACGTCATAGGTGTTCTCTAGGAAATATCATCAAAGGGTGTTCACCGGGTTGTTGCATCGGGGGGTTTTCAGGGTAGTCACATCAGGGGTGTTCACCGGGTTGTTGCATCGGGGTTTGTTTTCAGGGTAGTCACATCAGAGGGTGTTCTACGGGTAGTATTACCAGGGGGTGTTTTAAGGGTATTAACATAATGGGTGTTCTCCAGGAAGTATCATCAAAGGGGTGTTCACCGGGTTGTTGCATCGGGGGTTGTTTTTAGGGTAATCACATCAGGGGGTGTTCTCCGGGTAGTATTACCAGGGGGTGTTTTCAGGGTAATAACATCATGGTTGTTCTCCAGGAAGTATCATCAAAGGGTCTTCCCAATCTTACCTGCCGGGCAGAAACACTTTGCCCATCTCTAAATATCAGTAATAGTATCATAGTAAAAAATCTGACAAACATGAAAATACACAGTTTGGTACTCCGTTGCAAGGCGAATTCGATAATCTAATGCATTCTGAGTTCATATTAAAAAAACACTGTTTCTAACCATAAAAACCGCAAAAACACCGTTTTAATCGGTTTTAAACCAAAATTTTGGTTTTATACGGCATGGTTTGATTCGTTTTAAACCGACCTTACAACCATAGTTGGGAAGTAACATTCATTTTGGTCGGGTTATAGAGGTTACCCGGTCAAAAAAAAAAAGATTTGTTAAAGTAATTGAGTAATTACAATTACAAATTAATGTAATTATAATTACCAATTACTTATGTAATTCAATTACAGTAATTTCAATTACATGTAATTGCAATTAAAGTAATTGAATTACTTTTGGTTCAATTATTAATTAAATTACAAAAGTAATTAATTACGCCCAACACTGCCACAGAACATGGCTACGTCAGATGTTACAACTTTTGTAGAGGAAACGGGGTCTTATTGACAGATAAACATTGAAACGAACGGAAGCATTACAAATACAAAAGTGATGTAACACTCCATTTTCCGTTTTACCATTTTAGAGTTTCTCAGTCAGCAATGAATGCGTTTACAGTTTTCGTTATAATCATCGATCTGTCTATTTACAAAACTGTTATTAGTCAGAGTAGTTATTAGTAGAGTAAAATAAATGATATTGCTGTGATTCAATTCAAGTGTAAAATCATCGATCTGTCTATTTACAAAACTGTTATTAGTCATAGTTATTAGTAGAGTAAAATAAATGATATTGCTGTGATTCAAGTTTAAATGAGGCATTATTTTTTAGCGATCGTCAGCATGTTGCAGTACTATTGATGCTTATTTAAACTGTGCTTGCAAAATTAACCATCTTTAATTATCATTGACGTGGTATGAAGTTATTAATTGTTAAACCAATATATTTATAGCAATATATATAAATATTTTATTTTAATATCATGAGACGTGTCCCTACAAAACCTTACGGAACATAAATAAATAGGTATCCAAAACGCACTTTTAATATTTAAAACTGATAGCAAGTTGCTATTAGCAACATTCTGTTAGGTATGTAATCAATTACCTTGATGAAGATTTAGATAGTAATGGATTTCGAGGTAAAATAGACGTTGTTAACAAATGCGTTTATTACCTGTCGTATCTTGACTGGCATTATAGTAAAATTTTGAAGTTAAAAGAGTTCTCTAGCGCACTTTCACAGGTGCCACTTTAAACAATAGAAATTCCAGGAACTTTTTTTGTAGAAGAAAATGAATTAGGGCACCACAGCAGGCTAGCGAAACCTGTGTAATTCGGGACGAAAGACGTTTGCACACTACCCACTAAACTCCTTCTTCTAGACGTCTTTCACTTCTCAATCAACTCGGTAATTATACTGAAGATTAGGTCTACGTAAATTACTAAAGATTAATTTATGTTAAAGATTGTCTGTCACATCATCAAGCGCAAAACAAGGCAAAATTGGTGCGAAGGACAGTCATTGTGTAGGGGAGACCGGGGCTGGAAGTTCCGGGGGTAAATTGTTCCGACGCGAATATCTCGAAAACAGAAAGAGATAGATATACGATCGTATTGTGTCGCGTAATGCCTAACAGTCGGGCACAAACGGCTGCCATTTTAGTTGCGTCAGCAACGCGGACCAAGTGGCAGTGTATGTGAGGGTCCTCAACGCCACGAAAGTAAATATTTTCGTTTCGATACTTTTTGGTCGCAAGGTAGTATTTTTCGTGCGTTTAACATGAGAGTTTTAGTAAAATATTTTTTTTTTATCCTAGTTTGTTATGCAATGTAATTTTAATGCTTTGAGCATAGTGATTTTTAAATGTGAGACAAAATATCACACTCTAATAAGCGGGGTAAAATGTGCCGGTCATGGGGGGCTGGTTGTGCCGGTCCATCAATACTACAGCATGTTTCTGCGCAAAGCAACTGCAGCGTTGACTGTACAAATGAACCATTTGGGTAATCAAGAACAACTGTCAGTGCTCTCAGGAGCCTATTCCTTGCTGCAGCTTCCAGCTTCCTCAATCAGCTGATAACAACACAGGAGATAAAAATACAGCAATTTTCTCACCAGAGCTAATAAGACCACTGCCTAAGGCACCTTCCTGATTAATTGGACATAATAAAGGACGTAAAAGGATGACAGCTGTTCTTACGGACACTCCAGGGAAGAAATTTTTTGGCTGAAGAACAGGCTAATAAAAAGAAAAAGAAAGAAAGTGAAACTAAAATGAAGGTTAAGGGAAAAAGGAAGGGAAAAGGCAAAGGAAAAGGCAAGGGAAAAGTTAAACAAACAAAAAAGCCGACTAAGAACTCCGCTAAGAGAAGAGTTTTGCAAGATGACGACCGTTGAGACCGTTCTGATGGCGAAAACAGTTGATTTATAGTAAAATGTATAACGAATAAATATATTATTATAAAATTGATGTCTTTAAAACTTTAAATTAATTTTCATTCAAGTGAATCACGTAGCATTATCAACGGCACAACCGACCTCAGCTACGGCACAAATTGCCCCAATGTGGGGCTGGAAGTGCCTTGCCGCCGCTGTATAAAAAAATCACTTCTTCTAAAAAACTATTAAAAATGTGCGAAATCAGTTGGTAAATTCGAATTATAGACTAAATTTGGCTTAGGATGAACCACTACTTTCAGACATAGTACTTGTTTTATCCGAATCATATAAGGATTTGTCAAAATCGGCACTTTCAGCCCCGCTCTCCCCTATACGAGTAAATTATTATCGTCCGTCATTAATATTCTCCTCCGTAGTTCATACGTTACGTAAAGTTAATGATTCTCCATTGTTTTATAGACTTAATATAAGTCAATTAAGTACAGTCAACCTGGGTAACTTTGATTTTCAGCGTAACTTTGACAGAAAAGCCACAAAAAAATTTATTATTTTTACGATGTTGCCGTTGATGCATAACATTAAATTTATTATTTTCGTGCAGTTAACAAACTTCGTGAATGAACTCTTAGAAAAAAAAGAAGCTGTCGAACAAAGTAAATGTATAAAACGTTTCTAAAAACACCTCTCCAAACTGTGTTATTTTTTTAGGATTATGTCAATGTTACCCTGACGCTATAAAATGTACAATGCATACGATTTCTATGACAATTTTAATCTGTATCAAAGTTACCCTTATAGGGGTTATAACTTTGACACACAACAAAATGCCAGTTTTTGATGAATTGTGTGATTAATATATGCATTAGATAACTTGATAGCATGGACATCAACTTGAGAGCACAGATTATGTAAACTTCTGTCTCATACTTAACACAGTAAAAGTTATCTATAAAAATATAGTGATGATCTGTCAAAGTTACCCAGGTTGACTGTACTAAACTGACCGGCCCGATGGCGCATTTGGTAGTGACCCTGCCTTGGAGTCGTGGGTTCGAATACCACCAAGGACAAATACTTATGTGATGAACATTTGTGTTTGTTCTGTGTCCTTCGTTGTTTCGGACACCCATAACACAAGTGCTTTGGGGTCAGATCAATGTATGTGATGTTGTCCAATATTTATTTATTTTATTTATTTACTAAATAACATACCTAATACTTATTTTTTATGACTACGTATAAATAAATAAATAAATAAATAAATAAATATCCCTGGACATTATTCACACAGCGCCATCTAGCCCGAAACTAAGCATAGCTTGTACTATGGGTGCTAGACAACGGATAAACATTACATAAATACTTTTTTTTGTAAATACATACATATTATACATAGAAACACCCAGACCGATACAAACAAACATGTTCATGCACACAAATGTTTGTACCGTGCGGGGATCGAACCCGCGACCCTTGGTGTAATAGCCGACTTCTCAACCATTACACCAAACGGCTCGTCATATATTTGTTTTATAAACTTAAAAATATTGTTTCAATACCAGGTGTCGACACCACTGTTTTACATAATATATTTTTTTATACGTTTCATGGTCACCAACCCGCATTTGGCAAACACGATGTTTAATCTGTCTAACAATGCAATGACTTGGTTTCAAATGTTAGAAACCTTTGCATTTGTAGCATGAATAGACTGAGTGCTGACACTTTTCTTTTTCATATACCTTTGAATCAAATATCCGACTAAACTTTTTCGGGCATGATCATCAAAAAATGATAAATATCAGCACTTTTGTTGGATATACACAAAAGTAAACTACTTATTATATTACGTATACTTATGTGTGACAGTACAGATAACCTGTAACACACCGGACGGAACAAACAACTAACAAGTTTCTTTGGACTGTGTAGAGGCAATGCGGATGTTTTCAAACCTGGCCATTTACTAAAACAGTCATTTCATCTTTAAATAAATACATAAATAGCACAATTTCCTTGCTCCATGAAGTATTATTTTTATTAGTGACATGTCCTTTCCACCGATCTACATCGAGCGAGGTAAGTCGACTACCTAATAAAATGACTGATATGAAAACTGGCCAATTTAAATCTAACCTACTGATCATAGAACTTGGCACTCATTTAGATCTCCATTCTTTTTGCGGCGAAGCCCACAGCCAAGCATAATTTTTGTATTAAACTTGGCTCTCCTTTTTTACATTTATGTTTTTGGTGGGATAAAACTTACACAACATCTATCATTATCTTCCAATTCTTTAATATCTATCAAACATACATACTTACCCACATGTATAAATTAGTTCCAGTCCAGTTCCAGATAATTTGATAAAAATTTATCATATCTTTCCACGTGCAACTTATACACACTTGTCAATAATTTGCAAAACTTAATTGATTACAGGTATCTAAAATCCAGTAATCATAGAGCGATCGTTTGTTAGGATTAAAATGGATTTCGTTTAGTAGGACCTTACCTTTTTAGCATCACAGTACAAAGGTTATACATGAATTACCGATTGCAAATTACGTGTGATCAAAGAACCTAATTACAGTTAGTGATCCAAGTTCAGTTTATGTTTGAGAAACTACGACCTCGATTAGTAAATAAGATTTACATAAGGAGCTTCTAAATGAGCTCTCATTTTTTGTTGTTGACTGTACCAAATCGAAACTAACAATGAATATTTAAAAAAAAATGGTTTCTTCTCAAAATAATCCACATTTAGTAAAGATTAGTAGTTTACGCAGCACAATATAGTAAATACCTAAGTATGTCTGTAGAACGTGAACGCCATAAATGGCAAAATTCACCAACCAACTCGTATATTTGCAAATCCATTCGTATATTAAGTATGTAAAACTTAAATCACTTCGCTAAAATCTTGTTTTATCACTATAATTTAGTAGGTATTAACTTTTTAACACTAGGTTTTATTATAGTTGACGAATTAATTATTTTTAGAATTATTTTTTTGGATAAGCCAAAGATCAGATTTATAATTATCTTAAATCATATTATTTAATAGAATACACCCACGTTATATACAATCTTCCAACATTAAAATCACTCTAAATGGTTAACTTATTTCACTTGACTTAACTTATTAAGTTATTTGAAGCAATGACGTTCAATATATTGAACGTCATTGATTTGAAGATATAATAAAAAAATTATACACTTTATAATTTTTGTATCTGTCGATTTCGAATTTATCTCCGAACATTACCTACCTAATGTTGATCAATATTTCCGGATAAACCGGTATTAATTTTGTTTGTTACCAAATTAAGTACTCTCTCAAGTTCGATTAGGTAGGTACATAATGTTTGTGACGCACAAAAGTGACTTCTAGTGATCATGTATTTTCCACGCACGCACGTGTTAATCATGATCACTGGGTGATGATGATAACCCTGTGACCGACGCAGGGGTCACCTATCGAGCAATCATCAGTTCCAAGTCAATATTGTGTAACACCTGCATCACAAATTAAAAGCCGAGAAAATTAATATTGTAGGTATTTGGGTAGGTACTATGCCTGTAACATTAATTTGGAGAGGGATAAACCAACAAAAATCTGAATAGGGTACCTAGGTATAATATGGCTATTTTAGTGAGCGTAAATCCTAGATTTACATTAAGGAAAGTATCGATTTTTTCAGTCACAAATTCTGTTGTAATTGTCAAATGTCGTGACAGTATTTCTCTATTAAGTATTCTGGAAATGACATAACCTCCGAATTAATGTTTGCATGTTTAAGAAACACGATCGCAGTCCAAACTTTCACCTTCGGTTTTCCGAAACTATTCTAAGTAGCCCCGTGATGTGATTATTAAGCAGATAACTTAATACGGCATTTAAGTAGTTCGAATTAGGAAACGAATTTTAAAGTAATTTAGTGTGTCATTAACCTGTGATGCGGTGACCGGGAGTGACCCTATTCGTTCTATATATTCAAGTTGCGTGTTTGTTTTATTTTTGTTTTGCATTATAATTACGAACAAATCTATTTTGAAAGAATAAAAGTAAAAGCTCGAATAAGAATAAATAACTAAACTGTAAAATTAGCTCCATCCAGCTTTAAACTTGAATTTATAATAATTTCAAAGAGTAGAAAAAGTTTCACTAGTGCCGCCAGATCTTTTTGACCGTAAACATTCCAATCTCAACGTCGAGCTTAAAAGTAAAATTTTTGTGAAAACTTTATCCGTACAAGTTATTCTCATTTTACCCACAGCCACAAGCGAAGACGTGGGCTGTAGCTATGTATTAAAAATTAATTACGTGTTTATCAACACGTGGGGAATTAATCTTTAATCCAGTTGCAACACCCAACTAGCACGGGGCTGGACACTAATCGTAGTAATCTTTGGATCTGTAGCTTTATCATTGTTTAGTAAACTGTTAGGTACCTACTACATATTTATTCGTCACGTACATGGCCTATAACTCACCTTCTGTCAACTGTCGTAAATAAAAAATACATTATATTATTTCCTAAGATATCATACAAAAAAAAGCAATCTAGAATTCTAGAATTTCGGCAACGACAGCTATCTCACCGATTAGCGATTAGTGAGCAAATTTTATTTGCGCAGAACTTAACTTGTACCGTCAGCATCAAAACGATCAGAGCGTTCAAAACCACCAAAAATATCTGAACATTTGACAAAAATCAACATTAGCATAAGACGTAAAAGTGCATTTTCATTTGTTGTTTGAGAACAAATGACAACAAACGATGTTTCACCTAAAAGTATTGTGCTAAATGATTTTTGTGAAATGTTTATTTAAATAAATTTTTGGTAGGTTGAACGCTCAGATAATTTTGGCGCTGACTGTACCCATACCTATTAAATCTCAAAAGATAATAATTTATTGGAACAAACATGTTTTTTTTTCATGTAGTACTGTTAATAGTCAAAATTAAGTCTGATTCTTATTATACTTATACAGCCTCCTAGCCGCATTTTGGGATTTCTTGGATACGTAACTACGAGCCCTATAGGTAATGCATAATAATACTACCCTCGACGCCTCGATGGTCTAGTGGTTTAAGTAACGGGCCGAGATCTCGGGGCCCTGGTTTCAATTCCGGTTCGAGCTAACTTTGTGTCGGTTTTTACAGAGACAGCTCGGATTTGTGATCATTAATGCGCATTCGACAAGCGTAGTGATTAAATCAGTTCTAATTGTTGTAACGATTACATAATTTGAAAGATGGAGGTCTTTGCCCTGCAGAGTCCTACCTACTTTTATGGTTCTACCAAAATTGTTATTAGGGCCGTCCGGAAGAAGTACCTAAGTAATATCAAATAAGTAAAACTAGAAACTTGGCTCCAAGACTGTTAGGTATACGATTTGTGATTGAGTAAAGAGATTTAAGAATACGTAACTGTCGTCTTCCAATCCCATTTCTTCTGGGTAGATAATAATAAATACGAGCAATATCAAAAATTAGCTGCACCCGCATGTACTCGTCACAATTTCACGTTATTTATTTATTTATTCTTTGGCACAGTAACAAAATACAAATCAAATACAATAATGTTAAAATTAAGTTCAGTTTATAATACTAAATTTGCATTTCGATGACAACTGAGCACAACATTCTAATTTAGCATTTCAATGTATAGTTGTCTATGACAAAGTACAAAAATTTGGTATCAGCTAGAAGCAAATTAACAATGTTTATGGAACAACTAATGGTTTAAGTTAGAAAGAAGTAAATTAATTATGATATCGGAACACCTAATGGTTTTTATAAACATTTTCAGACTTTGATGACATATATCCAGGTTTTCACATTTACATATACAATTATATCTTCTGCACATGCGTAGCAATGGACTATTTTGTGACACATTATTCCTAGCCAGCTGTAAGTATGTGAAAAAGGTGCTGTCTGCGGTCAGACCTAGTTGCGCATCTCAATGAAACATGGCTCAAGACATCAGAATCTAAGTTAGAGTTTAGTATTTTATGTAATGTGGAGAGATCACAAATATGTCGCCTCAAAATAAGGGTAACGTTACGTAATAACGTTATGAAAAAAGTAACTGTAAATGTGCTTATTCTTGTATTAAATCAGAGACCTTCACCTGATTTTAAACAATCATATCATTACATTCATTATTTTCAGTTACATGATTAATAAAATTTGAAGTAATTAAGTTTGTATAGGTTGTACGAGCATTATAAAATTTGTATTACTGGGTAGGTAGGTACAAATAATATTGAAATTAGGGAAATTAAATTTTCTTTTTATAATGTGACTCAAGGAATGAAAGTTATACCTACATTTGATAGAGGTTACCTATGCCACAGTTCGCATTTGTATTTACTACTCTTCTGTAATCAGCACACCAAAGCGAGACTTGATTTGACGTCTGCTGTATATCGAATATTCTTAACCGGTCGTAGATTTGGAACAAATGGACTGTGGCGTGTGTAAATGACAAACGCTTTAGTAATCTTAGGAACCCTAACAGTAGGTACTTGTATGCACCTACCTCCAGATAGTTTGTCAAACTTTTCAAACTAAGTCTACAGTGTCGCTTAATTCTAATAATAATTAATCAGGAGGTAACTTTTTATTTTTAAAACTAAACCCAACAGTAATTAAATAATATTGACTTAAACTCCAAGATAATACCTATTCAAAGTGCTTTTAGAGGAAAACCAACGAATTCAAAGAAATTTCACGTTAAATCTTACTCGCGACATGTTTATATCAAGGAAATATAATTAATATTTTTTACGACGCAAAATTGCAAATAAAATATAGCCACTATTTCAAACTTTAGGTACTGACCTGTCAAGAGTTTAACTGGAAAGAGCAGTCGATGCTAGTCGTACGATTAACAACAATGTACTTTTGTTCCCTTATTGAGAATATTAGACTCACGCCTACGTACAAAGGATAATTCTTAAATCACTCACACTTGCGATAGTAACGTAAGGTAATTCGGTTAACCCGTGTTCCTTTCATAATTAATTTTAAAAACTGTTGACAATAAACGCTGCGACCGCGCCGCTTGTTTTATACGAAAGCACGCTTAACACTGAGTTAGACGTATGTTATGCGACGTCAGACCTCGACCGACGCTCGGGCCCGATAGAATCATCCGAGTTTACGTGTACGTTAGCGGCCTACGTAGGTACCTACTGGTACCTACCTAAAGATAATTTATACCTACCATAAGAACGTACCACGCCTATGGATATTTATGTATACTACTCCGTGCACCTACAGCAATGTTTTTTTTTTTTACCCAGGAAATGCATTAGCTTTTCTGAAGCTGGGAGGGGTGTACGTAAAGTTGTTATAATAATAATAATAATAGTGCGTAGGGATGTGACGACCCCATCGCCCACTGGTTTACCAGTGCAGTCAGTCTCCGCAGGGCAGCTTGTGGCGAGCTGTTGGTGTGTGGCGACACCACGGACCCGAGACCTCCCGGGGGAACTCACCATCTTCTCCCCCACCTCTGGCTTGCCTTAGTTGGCCGTCCAGAGTGGAGCGCAAGAGCTATAATATGCTCGAAAGGGTGGAAGTGCTCAATCTGTGTAATAACGGGGAACGGCTGACCGGATTACCGCGATCCAGAAACCGGTGCACACCTCTCGGCACCCTTAGCCGACCACGCCGGTGTTGCGCCCGTGCTGCCCGCGACCCTAGTGGCCGCTTAGAGTGGTAGCTGTTTTTCGGGGGCCCATCTAGTGGGAGGCGAGTCACCGTCTGCCATGATTATCAAGATGAGACATTTGATATGGCAGGCGTCCCGTTGTCTCATCAATAGCCCAGCAACCAGTCCAGCAATCACCTTACCATAGACCCGAATTAGTTTCCCTTCTCTTTGCAATAGTCCCTGCACTTAGCTGGCGCTGTCTTTGGCTGTATCTTTTCCATGGTACAGGCAGAGATAGTGACAGCTAGGTGTACGTATCCCACAATAGAATATCGTATCTCAAAGGGGCCTCTTCGTGTTGGATCTGTATCCCCACGTACGCCTTCCAAAAGGACCGGCCTCCGTGCCGTGATATCCCGTAGGAGAGATACAATAATAATAATAATTTTTGACATTTTAATTTATTATGACCAGGTAGGTATAATGTTTGTTGAAAACAAGATAGCATATTACAAGTACAAACCTAGTTCAGTGTTAGAAAACAAGAAGCACAAAATTATACTGGGATCGCACTATATTAACAGATCGAACTACACACTATAATAGACCAGACATCACACTCCATGACCAAGAAAATAATACAGTTTTTCTCATTGACATAGCCGTACCAAACACACACAACATTCAAAGCACCATAAATGAAAAGCTCTCCAAATATACAGACTTAGCCATACAATTGAAAACGCAATGGAAACTTCAAGCAGTTCACATAGTACCTTTAGTTATATCATCTACTGGAGTAGTACCTCATACTTTTAAGAAAAACTTAGACACTCTTCAAATACATCACAATACACTAGACCTAATACAAAAAGTTGTTATATTAAATACATGCCGCATTACCCGAAAATTTTTATCAACAGCTCGCATTTCAAACATTTAATTATATCTCTACGTACTCTTCATTTCACGCTTGGTGACAAGCCCGCGTGAGATGAAATAAAAATACTCTCAGAAATGAGAGAAAAAGAAAAGAAAAAGAAATAATAATAAATAAATTATAAAAAGTTGGAAGTCCAGTGTGAAACTGAGACGGACAATAAATGAAATATACCTAAATATGAGTAAAATTACAAGACAACTTCACATACATTGATCCCATTCCCAAAGTACTTGAGCACTTGCGTGGTGTATGCCTTTGGTTGGGTATTACACCCAAAGGCATAGAACATACACATTTAAAGTCAAAGTTAAAAACAAATAATCATCCAAAACATACGACCAACACAAAAGTTTATCACATTTTGTTCCCTAGTGGGAATCGATTATCGAACTTATTGCCCCTGTCGCCCACTATGATAATCCGTGACTTAGGTCACAGGAGGCTAACCTCCTGTGACCTAATTGCTGTACCTAAGTACAGCAAAGCGTACTGGTTAGAAGAGGGTAGCTGCAAAGAGTATATTAAATATAATCAAAATAAAAAAAAAATCAAAATATATTTATTGCAATTGTAGGTATTGATGTAAATACAGGTCTTAAATTTAGTGGTAGTTCAGCTACAATTTGCCAACTGTATGGCATGCAAAGTATACAGTCACTGATAAATGAACATGAAAATACAATAATGTCAGAGAATACAATTAAAAGCACAAACATTATACCTGGTCATAATAAATTAAAATGTCAAAAATTATTCATTATTTTTGATACAGTAGCATTTTATATTAGTTATACCTATCCGTTAAATTGTCCAGGAGGAATTCGACAATGGAGTAGTATGCCTTGTCAGTCAAAAAATGGAAAAGTGCTTGCTTAAAGGAGTTGATGTTATCTTTATTTCTTATGCAATCTGGTAACTTATTAAATATTCGTGGTGCCATTCCTGTAATATTCTTTGTAAAAAGAGCTGTCTTATGCAATTTGGAACATATTTTGTTTTTTTGTCGTCTACTTTTTAGTGTATCAAACAGGTGCCAATTCTTTTTGACAAATAGACACATTTCCTGTATGTGAATTGACGGCAGGGTCAAGAGTTTTAGCGACCTAAAGTAAGGTTTACAACTATCCATTGACTGGAGTTTACACAGAGCTCGTACACATTTCTTTTGTGCTCTGAAGACAGTCTCTCTTTCCGAAGAGTTGCCCCAGAGAATGATTCCGTAGCGGATAGTTGATACGACATATGCATGGTACCTATGCCACAAGTACGGTAGGTTGATTAACAATTCGGGCTAGTTTGTATAATGCTGTATGTTTAATATTTAAATGTAGCTGTTGTGATAGAAATAAATGATTTTATTATTATTATTATTAAATGCATACGAGTACTGGTTTAGCTTCTTACATATAGTTTCCGTCTGAAATTTCCATGTTAAAGTATCATCCAACCAAAGACCCAAAAACTTTGTTTTATTAGTTTCCTCTATTTTTGTTTGTTCAAATTGAATGTCCAGTTTAAGTTTATTTGTACGTTGATTATTAAATGTCATTACTTTTGTCTTATTTAAATTTAATTTAATATTATTTGAACTTAGCCAGTCAATAACCTTTGAGATTGTGGTATTTTGTCAGTTTCGTATGATTCCAAATTGTCACATGTAAATAATATTGTACTATCGTCAGCAAATAATGTCATTGAGTAATCAGTAATCCCAGGCATGTCATTAATATATACGAGGAAAAATAATGGACCAAGGATACTGCCTTGGGGAACTCCATACTTTACAAGTCTCGACTCAGAATAAAAACTTTTATCTACTTTTGTTATAGGACAAACCTTATTTATACAGTAACCTGGCGTCTGTTAGTTAGGTTAGACTTTAAAAAATCCAAAATATTCCCCCTTATACCATAACTTTCCAATTTTTTAAGTAGAATGTCATGATCTACGTGATCGAAAGCTTGAGTCATATCCATATAAAGTGCGCTAACGGGAAGTTTTTTATCTACACAAGCAAGTACTTGGGTGATCAAGTTGTAAATGGCCATATTGATGTCTTTGTTTTTTTGAAATCCAAATTGTTCCTTGGCTAATATTTCATGTTGACTAAAGAAATTGCTTCATCATCATCATCATTTCAGCCAAATGACGTCCACTGCTGGACATAGGCCTCCCCCAAGGATCTCCAAACCGATCGGTCCTGCGCCACCCGCATCCAGTGGATTCCGGCGATCTTTATGAGATCATCGGTCCACCTTGTGGGAGGCCTACCACGGCTGCGTTTCCCGGTACGTGGCCACCACTCGAGAACCTTTCCGCCCCAACGGCCGTCAGTCCTCCTTGCAATGTGTCCTGCCCACTGCCACTTAAGGCTCGCAATTCTTCGGGCAATGTCGGTGACCTTGGTCCTTCTGCGGATCTCATCATTTCTGATGCGATCACGCAGGGAGACTCCAAGCATCGCCCTCTCCATTGCCCTTTGCGCGATTTTGAGCCTTTTTATGCGGCACATTGTAAGCGGCCACGTTTCCGTTCCATAAGTCATCACTGGCAACACACACGTATCAAAGACTTTCGTCTTGAGGCACTGCGGTAGTCGGGCCGAGAAAACGCTGCGAAGCTTCCCGAACGCTGCCCAGCCGAGTTGGATTCGTCGATCGACCTCTTTCTGGAAGTTGGACCTACCAAGTTGGACTTTTTGTCCCAGGTAAATGTACTCGTCCACAACTTCCAGTGTTGAGTTCCCAACTTTTAAAGGAGTGGGTACGACATGGGAGTTCGACATGATTTTCGTCTTTTCCATGTTCATTTTAAGACCCACTTGTTGAGACACTCTACTGAGATCGTTGAGCATTGTGCCTAGGTCTTCCAATGACTCAGCCATGACTACGATATCATCCGCGAAGCGCAGGTGCGTCATGTACTCGCCGTTTATGTTGATGCCAAGTTCTCTCCAGTCCAGAAGCTTAAACACGTCCTCCAACAGAGTAGTGAACAGTTTCGGCGATATAACATCGCCCTGTCTCACACCCCGCTGGAGCCGAATGGGTTTTGTTTTCTGGTCCTGGAGGCGGACTGACATGGTGGCGTTTTCGTACAGCGACTGCAACACTTGTATGTATCGGTAGTCTATTTGGCACCTTTGGAGTGACCGAAGCACGGCCCATGTCTCGACAGAATCAAAGGCTTTTTCATAGTCCACAAACGCTAAGCATAATGGCAGATTATATTCTTCAGACTTTTGTATAACCTGCCGCAGCGTGTGTATGTGGTCTATGGTACTAAAGCCTTTACGGAATCCGGCTTGTTCGGGAGGCTGGAAGTCATCAAACCTACGTACGAGACGATTCGTTATAACTCTAGAAAACAGCTTATAAACATGACTCAGTAGCGTGATGGGTCTGTAGTTCTTCAGCTGCGTCCTATCGCCCTTTTTGAAGAACAGCTTCACCACGCCCCTGTGCCATGCTGTTGGCGTTTTACCCTCGAGAATAACGGAGTTGAACAACCTCTGGAGAGCTTTCAGGACCGGTCGGCCTCCTGCCTTTAGAAGCTCCGCTGTAACTCCGTCCTCCCCCGGCGCCTTGTTGTTTTTAAGCTGTTTCAGAGCTACCCTAATCTCGTAAAGGCTGATGTCCGGAATATCTTCCGTGTAGTGTCGGGTCAATTTGGCTCTACGATCTGTGGCCTCGATGACAGGCGTTCGTGTCGTCGCGTAAAGCTGCCCATAAAAGTGTTCGATCTCGGCCAAAAGCTCAGGTCGTGACGAGACGACTCTACCGTCCTCTGTCTTCAACTTCGTCAGCAAGCTCTCTTCAAGAGACAGATCTCTGGCAAACACTTTAGAGCCTTTGTTTCGCTCAATGGCCTCTTTAATACATTCCGTATTAAATCGGCGTATGTCGCGGGTAAGGCAATTGGAGATCTGTCTGTTGAGCCGCCTATGCCGACAAGCATCTTCAGAAGATAGCAGAGCCATATCACGTCTTTCCTCCATCAGCTTTAACGTCGGCTCTGAGATTTTTTTACTTTTTGTATTACGGCTAGGTCCAAAAAATTTAGACCCCACCGTAACGACAGCTTCCACGAACCTGTCATTGTAGTTGTCCACATCTGTGCAGTCCTCCAAGCAATCGAAGCGATTTTGCAATTCGAGCTGGAAGTGTTCGGGGTTCTGGATCTGGATGGCTGCAGGGCGGAGCGTAGACTTCATCAGTCGATACCTTTCGGATTTGACGTTAAGATTCAATGTGCCTCTAACCATTCTGTGATCACTCCCTGACCGAACCGAGTTGATCACTGAGACATCATTGAATATCCGAGTCTTAGTCGACATGATGAAGTCAATCTCATTTCTTGTTACGCCGTCCGGACTTTCCCAGGTCCACTTGCGATGCTGCCTCTTTTTGAAGAAGGAGTTCATCATAAAGAGTCCCTCCCTCTCCATGTATTCGGCTAGCATCTGACCACGGTAGTTCCGGTTTCCAGATCCAAATTGCCCCACTTTCCGCTCGTCATCGCCACGTTTGCCCAGCCTTGCGTTGAAGTCTCCCATGACAACAGTGTAGTGGGTCCTGGAAGCATGTATTGCCCGAGAGATATCCTCATACATTGCTTCCACTTCCTCGTCGGGGTGTGTCGAGGTCGGGGCGTAAACCTGTATGACCTTCAACGAATACCGACTGGTAATTCTGAGTATAAGGTACGCTACCCTATTCGACACACTTCCGATCTGTACAATGTTGTTCACGAGAGACTTGTGGACAATAAACCCGACACCACCTCGGGACAGCTCTTCGCCCTCCCGGAAATAGAGCAGGTTTCCGGATTTAAGGATCACCGTGTCCTCGCCCTGTCTTCGGACTTCGGATAACCCTACTACACTCCAGCGAATCCTGCTCAATTCTTCCTCCAACTCCAGCAGCTTTTCCTCGGTCCGCAGTGTGCGTGTGTTGAACGTTGCCAGGGCCAAGGTTGTCTGACGGGATGTCTTCGCCGCCCGGGGATTCTTTGCACCCCTGGTCCCGGCGCCTCGCCAACGTCCGTCATCGTGGGCACGGCCTCCGGTACCGCCAGGCACTTGGGGCCTCGTGTTTTGTGAATAAATCATAGGGGGGGATTTGGGCCTACACCCACCACGCTGGCCCAGTGCGGATTGGTGGGGGGACCGCCAGAGTCTCGTCTGTTATACAACAGGGTGTACCACGTGAAGGTGAGGTTGGCTTGGGTCCCGTAGGATGTTGTTTGGGACCCCTTACACCCCTCAACACGACAATTTACAAGAAATTGCTTATGCTGTTGGAAAGTACCTTTTCAAATATTTTAGAGAATATCGGAATTAGAGCCACAGGTCTATAATTATTTATGTATATAATAATACAAGATCGATACCTCCAATGAACACTACGCTAACTCAAAATTTGCCATTTTTCGTTTTTTATAGAAATCGACCCACTTTTTTACTAATATTATGCCCCCAAATTTTCATGACAATATCTTTAAAAACAAAAAAGTTTTGAGATTTACATAACGCCAAGTAAAGGTACTTTCTTCAATTACGGGGTGGACAAGCCGCTGTCTTAATATAGCGGTGTGTATTCGGCTAGCGCGACTGCCGGCCCGCGGGAGATACGCCGCCAACTAGGAGTTGGCGGGGTGTTGCGCGGGAAAGTATTTGTTCATGTGACAGTTAGCGGTGTGTGTCGCCCGTTGAATGCACTTTTAAACAAATAATTATATAACGTAGTGTAAATCAGAGTTAAACATTACTAAGTTTAATAATTTTCACTAACTTGTAGTAAATTAAAATCGAAATTAGCTGCATGAAATGCTACAATTATAATACAAGAGTTTTGTTTTCTAGTATAAAATGAACCGCTTAGCCCTTCGTCCATATTGGTAACTAAGCTTATGTAACTAGTTACAAAATATTTTTTCTTGCTGTTTGGTAACTACCTAGTTGTGGAAGAAGAATAATTTTTCCTTTTTTGTAACTTTTTGCCATCTATTATGAACGTTAAATGTTTGTGACTGGCCACTTCTATCGGAAAATAATTATTAGTATAATGAGTTACAGTCATTTATAATGATTGTTTATTATACTATGTGTTGGGTGTCAAGGAAACCAAATATTAATAATTGTGAATTTTATTAGTTATGGAGGAAACGATTGTTTTTCATATTTTTATTGGCTGATTAAAATGACGTTAGAATTTTGACGAAAAAGTTGTCACTTGCACTTTTGATTTTTTACTTTACCATTCACAGCTAGATTGTTATTACCCAAAAATAGTACCATTGTTTTTTGCCATCCTCCAAAACCAAGACAAGAAAAAAAAATCTTTTACAAATAATCAAAACTAAATTTCCTCTCTGGAAACCACGTAAAATGCTTGTTGCTTTTGAAGATTTGCTTTTAATGGCATTCAGAAACCATATCCTCAAACAGATGTAAAAGATTGTTTTAACCACTTTAGTCAAAGTCTTTTTAAAAAAGCGGAACAGCTAAGTATCAAGCCAGCTCAGAGGCGGCATGTTG
The DNA here is from genome assembly GCA_949319885.1 of Mecyna flavalis. NCBI lineage: Eukaryota > Metazoa > Arthropoda > Insecta > Lepidoptera > Crambidae > Mecyna > Mecyna flavalis. Next base: position 8,394,750 of record OX439427.1, on the reverse strand, counting down.
CAAGATGTGCAGGTTTGGCCCAATTGCTTATAAAATATATTAGCTGATCTAATAGCACAATTAAATTTTTACTTCGATCGTAACTGGCTACAAGATTCATTAAAATCTGGTGTTGTGAAGGGGAACAGTTAAACAGTATTAAGGATGGCAGCCATTTGGAAGGATGGCATGCTAGAATTAATCGTTTTGTGGAAAATAATAACCCATCCATCGCATCGCGTGTTGGGCATTCTAATGAAGGAATTAAAAATTTAATAAATAAATTCAGCAGTTAAAAACGACAAAATACCAAATAATTATCATGATATTGACACAGAAATAAGTGCAACTATTCAGCAATTAAAATTTAAGATATCAGTAGGCCACTGCCTAAAATTTTTTAAGTATTAATAAATGATTTAAAAGTGTTTTTCATAGTACGTTTTAATTCAAATCAACTACACCGAGCCAGTTGTATATCACAACAATCCCACATCATATCGGGATTTTTTGCACAATGTCTCGGGTTACTATAATGGAAATAATTTAATCTACGAAGTGGAAAAATAATTCTTCCCTCACAACTACTTAAAACACCAACGAAAAAATTATATTTTTTGGAACTGGCTACTATAAGCTTAGTTTCCAATATGGACGAAAGGCCGCTAAGTAATGACACAGTTAAGATACTCTACGCTATTTATTTGTTAGCGGCTTGTATAGCGGCTCAACGATTTTCGGCTTATCCTACTACAAAACGCTAACTTTTCTTTTTCATAAATTACGAGCTTACTATAATAAAAACATTGTTCAAAATACTCTAAATTGGCAATGAAGTCGATTTTAAATGTAATTATTAATTTTATTTTATGTAGTATACATTTAATTTATTATTTTGTAGCCTGTAATATTCCCGAATATATTCCGCTAACTTAGGATTGGCGGAGTGTATCCCGATCTTAAATTAGAGCTTTCTGCGTTACATCCCGCTAAGTGAGGCTAATTAAAAAACCCATAAGTTTTTTTAAATGTTACTATGCGGATCTTAAGCATCAGTAAATTAGTTACTCACACAAAAAATATCAAGAAAATAACTACAAAAATAAAGATTTTATCAACTTTTTTCGTTCAAGAGCTCCTCCTGTAAACCTGCACTTTTGAAGTTAGCGTAGTGTTCATTGGAGGTATCGAGATAGTAAGTAGCTGCGTGCATCTCACGTGTGACGTGTGCACGGTAAAGTTTTAGCTGTGAACTAGTGGTGCTGTTTTAGGCATTGGGGCCTTACATTTTAGTAAAAATGTAAAATTATTTCTAAACGGCCCCTCGGACGAGGGCCCTAAGCTCCTTGGTCCACTTTGGACTATGCATGATGAGGTAGCGTCGAAGTGGTTTTAGTGGGTAGGCGGTTCTGTGGGTTCTTATTCTGTGCATCCCAGACCGAGAGCCCCACACTACACTTAACCCGTCCACCGTATGCTTAAGACGGCATTTACCCTACGCCTAACAAAAAAAAAAAGACGAATGTATTTAACCAACAACTTAAAAGGTTTGGGTTCTATTCGTGTTTTCGGACATAGTACAAGTTATGATCCAGTAACCCATGGGTCAGAACAAGTGCCCGTAGTCCACCCAGGTGAACTTGCTAGGTGTACTACGGAGCAGGAACGCTGCAGGGAAATAGCGGAACCTTTTCATAAAAGTGAAAGTTGTTACTTTATTTTTACACGCTAATAAAATAAAATAAACGTTTATTTCAAAGGTCACGGAATTTATATTTATCTTAGGACCACAGCGAAAAGTTAAGACCATCAGCAGGGTCAGTCAAGATTTGTTTTTGTTTCTTTTTTTTTATTACTGTAGTTTGCAACACGACCTCGCCACTTCATGCTAGGGAAGGAACACTTCAGCAGGAAGCATCAGTCAACATGCGGGGGGGCTTCGTCGTTTGACCCCGGTCCCGAATACACCGCGGTCACAGAATATATACCGCGGTGTCAAACGCACAAGGACTCTTTTTGAATTGGCCGTTTGACACCGTTAATAATATCGCGGTTCCAAGCGGGAATAACTTTTTTCGACTTCGTCATTTGACACCGCCAATAAAAATCTTATTTTTGATTTTTGTACAGTTGAGTACACAAGTAAGTTGTAGATTTGAAGGATCCTTTAGTGAGTAGGTTATATTTTTTTCTCAAAAGTTACTTGTTTTTAGGAAGCATTAACGTGTCGTGTATTGGTTTTTGCATGGAACACGTTTACGATATCGGAATCGTTAGAAGTTTGTATCTTTTGCAAAAGAAGTAATAAACGAGTAGCTATTACAATAGCCTTATCGCCAAAAGGGTAAGATGGTTCAATTAGTAAGGTCACTTGTTCCTGGAAGCATTGCCTTGTCGGTATTTTTTTAGTAGTAGTTTTAAGTATTTGATGGTTACGTGTAAATGAAAGCTGCAGGAGCGGTGCACTGCTTTGTTTGTAAAAATAATTAGAAAATAACGACATAAGACGCTTATTTTTGGTCTGAATTAAATTTTATGTGTATAATAATATGAACGAATTTAATGTTTCAATAAATGAATTACTTGTCGCTTTGTGTATTAACGAAAATTGAATTATTTATACTATGTATAAATAGCTAATAATACAATATAAAAGCATAAAAATCATTAAGTACTGGTGGTGTGTGCGGCCACACGCGAAGCGGCTGCCTTGATCACACGTTTTGTGTTGGGCCGCACAGTCGTATGTACATTTTTGCGCTCGCGTCAAACGTATAATGCCGCACTGGAGTTGCAATTTTAAAAACACAGGGGTGTGTTTTTGCCGCAGTCAACGTGTTAACAAGCTGAAATGAAGCTAGATGAAGTGACCATGTCCCAAAAAGTGGCTGATAGTGGTTGGAAGTAAAGAGCTGAAACACGAGCGTTCTATTGGTGCGGCCTATGGGACAAAGTTGTCATTACAAAAAACGGATACTTATATTGGGATATTTTTTTCGATGCAATTTTGTCTCTAACTGTACATAAATAATAATAGCGGTGTCAAGTGACGAAGTCGAAAAAAGTTGTTCACCACTTGACACCGCGGTGTCAAACGGCCAATTCAAAAAGCGTCCTTGTGCGTTTGACACCGCGGTGTATTCGCGACCGGGGTCAAACGACGAAGCCCCCACATGCGGCCATACTATTGTTATAATTTTTTGTTTTCTTTTTTTTAGGACCTTCTAATTTTCGAGCCTACAAAGTACAATTTTAGTTTATATACTGGTTCTGTAAATACTGAGAACCTAATCAGTGTAATTTCGTAACTACAGCATAATCGACAATATTATTATGTATATTAATCCGGTTACAAATACAAATAAATAAAAATGATGGAATGTAAAAGTTCACATTTATTTATTCACAATTATATTAATACTAATGTCTAGAATTTGTTTCGTAATAACAGTAGAAACAAACATTTTATAATTATTATATTGTTTCGCAAAAAGTACGATAATGTAATAAAAAATGTAATTAATTCTCATCACAGATTATGCTTGTGTTCATTATAATAATTAATTACTAAATTAAGTGCTCCTGATTAAAGTTAAATAAAAAGTATTTGCAAGAAGCTTTGGATGCAATTGTATTTATTAATTTTGTCTAGTTTTCAATATTTACATAATTATATTAAAATGTAAGCCACACTTATCATATTCACTAATTCATTTAGATTATCTTTATTTATCATTTTAAATCACACAGTGAAACAATATTGAAAAGGAGAAAGTAAATATTTATAAATAAACAACATTAAACCTATTATAAATAATATCTTAAATAAATATGACATTTACATCAAATATTTAGGTAAGAGTTGGTTCTTTAAACATCTTATGAGACTGAGATAAGACTCTCATGACTTGGGACCAATAATATTTAGATGTTTTAAGGATCTTACTGTTAGTATAGAAGCAGTTAATTACAAATGATCCTTACTAGCTTTTCACATTATACATAAATACTAAGATTTGATATTTTCCACAGAATGTTAACCAGAGGTATAGATTTTAACTGAGTAGTTTCCTGCAATATGGGTGCAGGATAGATGTTTTTTCATTATGGCAAATATAACTTCTGTGATGTCCACCACATGACACCCCTCACACACTGTTGTTACTGCTGCAAGAACCAATCAGTTAAATGCTGCTTCTTTGGCTTCTTAATTAGCAAAGCTATTTGATTGAAAGTAGGCTTTAGAGAAACAATGTTTAATACTTTCTTGTTATACATAGAAAACAGGGAATGCAAAAAAATACACTATTATATGCAGGTATCAATCCATGACCTCTCCTACAATATTATATAGCAATTGAAAAAGTTTTAATGTAACCTTAACAGGAAAAAACAATGGCAAAAATATAACTTGAATGTCTTATGTATTAAATCCTTTTAAATGAAGATAATATAAAATTATTTGGTGCATTGCTGACTATAGTAGAAATATGTTGACTTTATTGTCATCAAAACATTTTCTTTTTCATTGCTGTATATCTCTCCGTATATTCATTGTATCCTTCAACAGATGCTAATTGCTTGACTTCAAACAAATTACCATCTAAATTTATTGTGTGAATTTTGGAATCTCGCAATAAACTTGGTTTAATTGCCTCCAAGCTCAAACAGTTTTCTTCCAATCTTAATATCTTCAATCTTGGTGCTTGGTGCAGGTCTTCACTTATTGTTGATATTTCATTTTGACTTAAATTCAGCTCCATTACATGAAGCTCGGACATACCATATGGTATCTCAGTAATTTTGTTATGAGACATTTCCAAAACTTCCAAACTGGTAAGGCCAAGTAGTTGCAATGGAAATTGAGTGAATTTGTTGTGATTCAAGTACACTTGCTTCAAATTGCTTAAATTGCAAAATGTCCGTGGCAATGATGCTACTAAGTTGTTAGACAAATTTAGTAATTCTAATTTCTTCAAATTAGACAGCGATTCTGGCACTATTTCTAGCTTATTACATTCTAAGTTCAGTTGCTTCAAAAGTTTGAAATTACTGACGTATTCTGGTAAAAATGACAATTTATTCTTAGATAAGTCTAAATTCCTAAGTTTTTCACTAAGGCTAAGCACCTCAGGTGGAATTTCCTTCAATTTGTGGTCTGATATCTGTAATACACCAGTTTTTGAAGCAGTTTCATAATGTTGTTTTAATCCGGAATTCCCCATAGTGTATTTATTTTTATTAACATGAGATTTTAAATAACGTGCTGTTACCGTTTTGGTATGTTTTGGCCCAACTTTGATGATATATTTAGTTCATTTGGAGAAAAATTGCAAAACAAACGAAAGGACCAAAGGTTTTTATGACATGACAGTCAGCTGTCAGACAGACAGATGATGTGACAGTGACATACTAAAAAATGCTATTGACTTAGAGTAGAACACATGGAGATGCCCTAAGTAGGTACAAAACGTGTATACCTAAAGTTGGAACACAAAATGGCGCCACCAATGATAGCGCATGGAATTAATATTAATAGCGCCCGACCGTAGTGCAACCAATATTGTATATCGATATATTTATCGATACAAGTTTACGTGTCGATCATAAATGCACATATTTTGTTAGAAATCTATAAATAGTTTTTTATTTTCCTATCACAAAATAATGATGATGCAGTGCCTTAATATAACAATAGGTTAGTTATATATATTATTATGGAAATTTCAACTTCACATGGTTAATAAACCTATTACATTTTTCCAAAAATCCTAAACAGAAGATAAAGTGAAGATACTGTACTGTTTCATACTACCATCACGTAATCTTGTTATGTCGAGAGTTCTGTAAAACCAGTTTTCGTTGAAGTGTAGCGAGCAAACGTGCTTTTATGTCGCGGATTTATATTTTCCCCACCTATTAACTCTATCTATTTCTTCTTTAATGTTTCACTTACAGGAAATCTGCAGAAATATACCATTGCAGAATATAACTATCTAAAACGTATCGATACATAAAAATATTGTGCCACATCACTAGCTGGAACACAATATGGCGAAACCGGCACGCGTCAAAAACTGTGTGACGTCACTAAAAAGTGTTGCCAAAATGGGTACAATGCAAAGATATCTGTCTCTTTTTTCATACGCAACAATCACTTAGATGAAAAGAGATAAGTATATATTTGTAAGGCAAGTGTCGATTCGATGTATATTCATATAAGCAATTTTTTGTATAGATCAATAGGGCATCTCCATATGTTCTACTCTAAGCTATTGACTGCATTTTAAGAAATTATTATTTTCAAATCGTATTCATATTAAGATTTTGTAATCCACGACGACTTTTAATCAAATTGATTGATTTTGATTATAAAATTTTACGTATAAAATCATAATATAAAACAATTTTATTTATATGCGAAAGATATGAGCAATGTATATGATACAACAATGCTTAATGAGCAATGGATATGTTACAACAAGGCAAACATGAATAACAATATGATAAGGATCTTCAAGATTTTTAAAACTGGAAACTTTTTACTTTGAGCCGCAATTAAGGGAGTTTGAATAACGTTACAATTTTCATTTTTTGTCAAAAATCTGTGCCCTTATGCACAAATTACAAGGCATCTTCTCACAAAAAATCATATCCGTCTGTCTGTTACGTCCAGCACTCCAGCCGTATTGAAGTTAAGCCTTCAAAATAAGCCAACGTTACCGCAGCGGCATTTGCAACTTAAAAAACTACAGGGGGCACAAATGCCGCTGCTTGGCTATTTTAGAGCACACATTTAAGCTATCTTTTAAGTTTTAAAATTGGCCTAGGGGACCAGTAATCCAGTAAGTATGTAAAAATCGTGCCGCCCAGGATAACGTTTTCAAGCGTTACGCTGGCGGAATCGTATTTTCATTAATATCTCAGAAACTCCACTAGGCACATATTTTTGGGGCACATTTACAGCTTAAAATACAATTATTCTGTGTGTGTGTTTCATCTCTAGACGTGACATTCCGCTAGTAACGCACTTCTATTATAGGCAATTATAGGCCCACTGAGGCCCACTCAAATTGGTTTTTAAATTTTACCATTCATGGCAATACTAAAAAAACGTTCCGTTTCAAGCTTCTATAAATCTTTTTATTGTAATTTATGGTCTATCTCTGTCTAATGTATGATCATAGAACGAGATAGAAATAGAAATGTGATAATTCGGTTTCCCTTGTCGTGCATTGCAAGGAACGCGGCGTTGTAAAATTCGGGGTGAGGGGGCTTGTACAGTTTTAAAGGGTTATTTTTTAGATTTTATACGAATTTATTAACTTATTTGATTAAGTATTTACTTTACCAAGTATAGAAATAGGCTAGGCATATTTTAAATAAATTAGATACAGAAATCCTTTAGGATTCCCAAGTCAAAAATTATACCGCGGGAAAACTGTGAAACGTTTGACTATCATAATGGCCGCAATAGCGCCAATGCTCTTCGTGTTTGTTCTATAATATCGTATACTACGGGAGTTAAATATGGTTTTTAAAACATGTTTATGAGTTGAATATCACCTAATTGAGATGGACATCAACGCTGGTAAGTATTGTGATTAATTATGGGATATATGCCAGGAAATATTTAATTGCTCGAAATCTTCACGAAGATTGCTTTGCATGTCTCCAACTCAGCGTGTATCTTTAATCCAATAAACACAATATATACAGGTTCTTGCGCAAATAAATAGAGAATCAGATATGTTAGTTGTTATAAGTACGGCGTATGGTTAACTGATTTATTGCTAAAGAAAACACAGTGGTAAAACCCACTTTTGACTATTTCTAGCCTACGTTATTTTACGTATTTTCCATAATTTACTCACCATTAGGCTTATCTTCTTGAGGTCGGCGCGCTTTCATAAATCGTGACATAAATTCTGCTCAAAAATTATTGTCATAGAATAATGAAGAATTTGCTCAGGTAATGGAACTCTTTAGAAAAAAATATTTAAAATCATATTAAAACACGGTATTTTTTAATTTCAATTCAATTATATCTATATTGTACTAAAATCATGTTGCTTTTTTCTCATCAGATTTATGCATTAAACATAACAATATTATCATAGGTAAAAATCATTGACATTCAATATGTTACTGACACAAAGGTTGACATGGGTTGACACTGGTTCTAACCTGAGGTTCTAACAATGTTTTGTTTGTTTCAAAATTATAATATTTATTGGGAAAAAGTTAATACAAACATTGATCTCATTTGTCTTCCTCTTTTGCATTATTTAATACAGATATAGACCATTTAGACTTCTGAAAAAAGCAATTTTACTCAGTGACCTAAATGTGAAAATAGGAAAATTAATACTGTAAGATTATAACACTATGATTTACCTCATAATCAGATCACATTGAGCTTAGTATGCATGTCACCCCTCTCATTCTGTAATTACCTACCAGATTCTATTATGACAAAAAGATCAACTTCTAATTGTATTTCTAAATGTTTCACTAGCCTACTATTCTAAATTTTTAATTTAATTTCATCTGCTTTACATTTGGATTGAACATTCATTACAAGTGAGTATAATAAAGTTTATAATGTAATTTAGAGCCTTACAGAACGTAAATTGTGATACATCTTACTTTGTCAAATATTTACTTTCACAATAATATATTGTGCATGTATCTGAATATATCTTCAGTATCCCAGTAGAGTACCTCAAGTAGCTATAGTGATTAAAAAGTTTATTTATTTATTTGCAGAGAATAATATTATTCTAATGGATACATCAATAATTATTCTTTAATATTGTATTACTAAGATTGTTTATTTCTATCTTCCAAAGAGGTCACCACACAATTGTCACTGATCGATGTACTGCTGAGCGACCTTGATAAGACGATTACACCATGTGCTAATAAAAAGAATGAGAAAAAAGAAGAAGAAACACAGGATGCGATGCCAGACTCTACTACCAACACGGAGAAAAACAATGCAAACCCTTTCCATTGTGGGGATGATGTTCTTGTGTCCAACAAAGATGGACGGTATTATTTAGGCAAGTATATTGTATAAGCATATTTTTATATTAATCATGACTTTTATAATAATGGGCCAGAATATACTATGCATACTAATAATATGACAACATTTAGTGCAAATTATATCATAGTATTTGATAAGTATGATGATGATCATGGTTCCAAAAGACCAGTTATGTATTCCATAGACTGTTTAAATGGTGAATTAACTTAAATTAAGACAGCCAATTAATCACCATACCTTTTCTGTAAAGGTTGTACTAACCTACACTATTTAAGTATTTAAAATTAAGCATTTGAATGAAACCATAATATACCATCTTTTTACCTTACACCCAGTTGATCATCAATATTGTGCCTACACTATAGACTAAAACAATGCTCCATTAAATTAACAGGTACAATTGTTGAGTTGAGCACAAGTAATGACAACGATTCGTGTGAAGTGGGCACTGGCGTAGCAAGATGCTTAGTCAAGTTCGGGGATGGGACCCACTCGTGGGCTCCTGTGTCCTCGCTGAAGTTGCTGAGCGCGCCGCCGGCGGACGACGGGCGCATTATGTGCGTGGTATGCAAGAGAAGGGACGGACCCGCCGCGAACCCTGCGACGAACGCGATTATAGCATGCGATATGTGTGGCCGTGGCTATCACGCCAAGTGCCACTCGCCTCCTGTGGAGTCCTGGATCAATGGTGTGTGGTTTTTTTATTTTAAACAAATAAATATACCTGGTCACTATTCACACAGCATTGTCCAGTCCCAAACTATGCATAGGTTGTACTATGGGTGCTAGACAATGCATTAATTACATACTTTTTTTTTGTAAATACATAAGTAAGTACATATTTGATATTACACATAGAAACACCCAGACCACCAACTGACATTTTGATATTGTTCATGCACACAAATGTTTATACCATGCTGGGATCGAACCTGCCACCTATTGGTGTAATAGCTGACTTCTCTACCTTCTCCAACCATTACACCAAATGGCTCATAAATTTTATTTCAAAACAATACAGTGTTACGAAACATTTTAGACAAGAAACTTAGAAAATGAATTAGCATTTACATGTTCTCACCTTTTGGTAATTACAATTAGTAACACTGTAGGTAATAGAGAGTTAAGGGTCTTCTCACTGTTCTACCATTCTAACGGTCTATTTAATTCAATTAAAGAAAGAAGATTCTAATATCAATACTGTAGTTTTGATTTAATGACAGTTTATTTTATTATGGTTTTGATATATTACATAAGTACATAAAAATCATTCTTAAAATGGCAACTGCTAGATATATGCTTCATTTTTGAGAGGCATACTGGAGCAACCTATCTGCTCATTCAAGACGTATGCGACACAAAACAAATTCTTGATGTTGCAATGTCCCCAGGCGCGTCGTGGCACTGCAAGAGATGCGTAGACCAAAGGTATCGGGTGGCGGCAGCGGAGAACCGGGCGTTGAAGCGATCTGATCTGTTTAGATTTAAGGGCGGGCAGCAGCGGAGGCAACAACAGGAACTAACGCCTCCTTGTGATGTAAGTATATCGTAATATTGAGCATTCTCAAAAGCGGAACCTTCTTTGTACAGTCGCCAGCACAACAGACTACCCCAATCTGTCAAATTTGTACAACCAATTTTCAGCTTTATTCACTACACATTGAGTTCTCTTTCAATTGAGAATTTTTGACAGATTAGGGTAGGTTGATCTGCTGCCGTCCGTACTTTCACATCTGTCTTTATATATTGGAATGTATATTCCAATATACCATGTCCCATTACGCATTCCCGATGTTACTTAGGTCTCAATCAAACAATAAATAAATACTTAACACAACTGAGAATTCCCTAGGTAATTTTGCTGCAGTAGCCTATTGTTTCGTTACATTTATGACACTACTGGTTTACCACAAGGTGTGACATCTAGGTGTGGTCAATGACCAAGAAAGGCTTGACATACTTCTTGTATCTCATGGTCGAACATAATAAACAAATATCACGGGTTTGTACATGTTGTTATGTTTAACAGTTAGAATAGAACTCATTTATCATGCAAGTACACATTATGCCTTACATCATTTAAGTTTGTATTCAAAATTGTTGTCTATACTCTATACTAATATAATAAAGAGGAAAGAGTTGATTGTTTGTTTGTATTGAATAGGCTCCGAAACTACTGAACTGATTTGAAAAAAATTTTCACTGTTGGAAAGCTACATTATTCCCGGGTGAGATACGATACTTTTGATCCAGGAAATGTGGGGGGAATGCGGGGATAATTTATAAAAGAAATTGCACGCGGGTGAAACCGCAGAGGTGACCGCTAGTTATTGTATAAAACTACCGAATAGTATTATAATATGGCATTTGTTTGGATTGGAAATACCAAAAAAAATATTTCCCGATTGTAATATGTTTGGGCTTGGTTTCTTATGGTGCTCGGGTGCAAATGAGTGGTATGTGTGTGTGCGCGTCCACGCACACTCATAGTTAGGACTATAGACTCGGAAGTATGCGCACGGAAAGGCCATTGACGCCCTGAGCTATATTTTTCATGATTCCCTCCTCGAACCTTGATTGGGACCAGCATCTTAAAGTTTATTTTACCAATGTAAATCGAAAACCAAACCATTGTATGTGCTTAAAAACATCTGGTCAGCTTAAATTCTTTATTTTTTAAGAAAAATGTAAACCTATTTTTTTTTTTTTTTGAAAATGCATCATTTATGAATATCGAAAGGGTAATCTGTATTGCCTCTATACAGGCACTAAAATATATTGAGAGGTGATTTTGGAACATACAAAATAGCAATAAAATATTGTCACATAAATATAAATTAGATCTTATTAAGCTCTTTACCTAAAAAAAACATAAATTGTTTTAGACTGCATCATCAACTGCTTCTGAAGCAGGGAAGGATCAAAATGAATCTAACTGTTACTGCGGGGAGAAGAGCGACTGGCTTGCGCAGGTACTTGAAGTTACTTAACTGTGTGGCAGAAGTCAGAATTATAATGTTCTTTAAAGGAAACAAAACATTTACAGATGTTGCTGTGTTGCCGATGTACGCGATGGTTCCATCAAAGATGTGTGTCCAGTTTACAATACCCGTTGTATGCGGGCGATAAGTGAGTACCTTGTACATCGCGTCTCGCGACTAACACTAAATATGTTTTATTGCTATTGTAGGTAAAGGCCTGTATTCACTTTGATTAGTGCGAGTGCAAGTGATTAGTAGTTGAGGGTGATTAGTGCAGGTGCGTAGTGCAAGTAGTGTCCAATTCTTGTTTAGTGGCTCTGTTTAGTAGTTACCATTTTCGGTACAACAACACGAGCATCTACTAATCACTAAACACTAAACTGTCTGTCCAGACGTGTATAGTGGCAGGACTGGCAGGCAAGCTGCGAGTGAGGAGGAAGGGCGGGCGCGCGGGACGTGGCTACTCGCAGTCCACTCGCAGAAAAATAGAACACGCTTCTAAACACTTCACTACGCAGCCAACTAATCACCTGCACTAATCAGTCGCTGTCCACACTTATTTTCTACTAATCACTAATCACTTGCACTAATCACTCGCACTCGCACTAATCAAAGTGAATACATGCCTTAAGACATTATTACAGTTAATATCAGACTAAAAAACTTTTAAAAACTCCTGACCTTGTCATGACAATGTACTTGTATTGTAGCTCTTAGGGCGCTGCCACACTGGCGGATTGCAAGCGGTTTCAACGCGGATACGGAGACGTTAAGGAATGATTATTTCATTCATTCACCAGCTTAAGGCAGGGTCAGCTAGTGGGTTTAAAATAGACTACCTTTTTCCACTTTTAGTGTCCTCTTTTTGAAAAACCATCATCAAGTCAGAGAGGGGAGGGAAGAATTGCAATTTTACACTGTCTGCGTCCTACAAATATCCGAGCGATCAAAAATAAAGAATTTATTATTTATCTTTATTATTATCCCGGGGTTGAGAATTAGTTTCTAGGGTGGGCCAAAAATCTTAAAAATGTTCTTCAAAATTTGACGAGCCATTTAGTGGTGGTTGAGAAGTCAGCTATTACACCAAGAGGTCGCGGGGATTCCCGCACGTTACAAACATGTCTGTTTGTATCGGTTTGGTGTTTCTATGTATGGAATGTCATAATAATATTGAAACTAGTGCCAAGTCTGTTGGTGGGTGGGGACAGAGCCCATAAAATTTTTTGCATGGTCCTTTACTAATAATACGATTCAAATTAATTGGCTTGTCTGAACGTCGTACGAGAACCTGCTCAGAACAAAAATGTAGGTGTCAGAGGGCCGCAGCCGCGCCCCGCACCTGCGCAAACGACGCGACCAGCTAACTTCAGACAAGCCAATAGGGTATTTGACTTTAGTTGAAATTTAAATATTTTGTGTCTGTATTGGATAATACAACACAGAAGTATAATATAATTGAAAAAATATTTAAAATCGGTTAAAAAACCAAGTGAGTTACAAAGCAATTTATTTTCAGTATATCTGTCTCTTTCTGAAACAACATTTTATATGGCGCGTGTATGAAGCTACTTGTATGTGACGTCACATACAAGTAGCGCTCTCCTTGTCTAATCTTGAAGTTTACAACTCTGTAACTCCGAAAATACAAAAGATATTTCAAAAATTTAAAAAGCTTAGTGCTATTTATTTTATAAACTGTATAAAAAGCAAATAAAAAAATTATAGTCAAATACCCTATTAAGTTGAATCGTATTATACCAGAAATAAAGTTCTTACACGACAGGGTTTTTTTTTCTTCATTTTATACTAATATCGAGGTTATACACACGACAGGTTGTACATATTCGCATGCGCAATGTGTAACGGCGGCGGGGAGTACCTGCGGCGGCTGGAGCTGTGCTGGCTGGACCTGGCGCACCTCGCGCTCTACAACCTGACCGCCTACAACGCGCCCAACTACTTCGACCTCGACACCGTCATCATGCCCTACATCATGGATAACTGGCACGCGTTGCAACTGCCCGAGAAGGTATGATTTTTAATCCTTCGGGCTCATACTGTCCCTTTCCTACGGGATCGGGGATGTCCCTCGGTTTCAAAATGTCCCTTTCCCATAATGTTCCATTCCCAAATGTCCCTCCGTACAATAACCCTTTCCAAAATATTAAAACTATGCTGCACACAGTTCCGGTCCGTCAATCGAAATGGGCCGGTTAAGTACCACCTCACAGAAAGCGCCCCGTTTGGGGCGTGCGTGAGAGTGCCGGAAGCCCGAACTCGTATTAAAATGTATGGTACCTCTGTCCTTCATGGCGAAATTTTGGCAACGTCGCCATTTCCATATTAACTGCTTGAATACGTAGCCGGCGCTGTTGCCATGGCGTCCTAATGAGGCAGGGCACTTAATGTGACAGCTAATTAGCTTTTTATTCGGAATTTTAAAATTGCACGTGGCATTTTTATAGTCTCCCTAAAACGTCTTACATTCTCATTTAAACCGTACGGCTATCGGTGTTCTATTTAACCCCTATTTAATTCGCTCATACTTTTTTCATCATTCATCTTACATTCACTCTGAAGTGGTTCAGACCCGAACTTTATTAATTGACAAAATTTACTATTTAAGGTAGAAACGTTCATGATCCAGTGATTTAGTGACCAGCTGTATCGGCAGCATGCTGTCTTACGCCCTACATATATATTTACTGTATCGTTTTCCTTAGATGTGGCGAACACCGGTAAATGAGAGGCGAGAGAAAATACTGACTGCATTGACATCATCTCGTAAGCGGTTCAAGTGCGGAAGAGAGATGAAAAAGCGAGCTACGATATGGGGCCTGCGCTTACGCCGGCCACCTCCCCCACCGATGCAACTCTCTGCCTTAGAACAGGTACAAAATACATTTAATAAATAAACTAACATTCTTATAGGATTTTTTTAACCATAACCATCAGTCTCTTTATTAAATATCAGCTATTTTTAAATACCATCCTCACTAATAACGTGGTTTCGCCTGGCAGAAATGATCGTTCCTTTTTTTTTTAGTTTTATTTTAATTAGGTATAATGTTCGTCAATTTGCATAATAATTATGACTGTCCATTTTACAATTGTGATAAAGGACGCGTTTGCATACTATGCAGTTACTATCACCCTGCATCAATCTGCCTATCAGTCATGTTTTTTGTCACCTTTGTTAGAACATTGTTAAACTGTTCGCGACAGGTTGACTATATAACGCTTAACGATGCAGTTATACTTATTAACAATATTACTAAAGTTTAAGTTTGAAATCGATAAAAGTGGCCGATGGAATCGCACTTCACTAAGAAGTCGTCCATGTCCCACCTCAAACCCCGATTGCCATGTAAAAATGTCTCGAAATGACACATTTTTGCGATGTGTTTAAATATCCATGACAAACCCTACAAGAATTTTTCCATAATCTTAATGTAAATACAATGTTCTTGCTATCTTCCAAATCGCATATTATTTGCTTAAATATTCTTTTTGATATAACGGTTATCTATTAACTCGGGGTCTACATTACTAATCACTATTTGGTTTGATTTATTAGATAAAGAAAGGAGAGCCTTTGAGCGATGAAATGGTTAGAGAATATGCACCTAGGCTTCGCTTTCTCTCACGGTCACCTTCACCGCAAGCGCAATCCATCGTAGATGACAGGTATTTACTTGCTTTTGTATTCCATTGATGGCGTATTTTTTATTCAAAAGTAGTTTCGTTTTACTTATTTGTATCTTTTTATTTTCAGCTCGCAACCATCTAGCAGTAACACAGAAAAAAGTTCCTATAAAAATCATAATCAGCGTATGATCGTACCAGTTGATGGTCACTGGTTGAACCTTATGATGGGCAAACGGTTTCATGAAAATCTCAACTCAAATTCAGAAAATGACTCCACTAGTTCCTATGAATCTGTTAAAACTTCCGAAAATGACACGCAGCGTTCCCCTACTGCGTGTTCTTCTACTAGAAATACCGATGCCAAAGATGATAAATTAGAAAAAGTATCCCCACTAATCGAAAATGAGACTAATGAAGCTAAATCTGTCTGTGAGACTCCTTCCGTGCCATCGCTGAACACGTCACTAGTTCCGTGTTCTGTAAAGTTAGATAAAATATCCAAAGACACTATTGATGAAACAAATGATAGCAAAATTAATGCTAGCAGTTTTAATGTTAGCACGCATACGACTAGAATAGCGACTATGAACTTAGAAGTATCTAAGTTATCGACGAAAAACATTATTGAACATTCCAAAATAATGTCGTTGCAGCATATGGATAGTCTGCCTCCTTATAGCAACTTCACCCATGACATAGAGTCCTCAGGAGATGAGACTTCCAGCAGAGGCACTTTAGATGCTATTATACCACCATTGAAAGACTTTCAGGGAAAAAATAACCCATTTTTAATGCAGAACAGTTATCCATCTAAGAATTTTAATGCATTGAATATGTTTAGTAAAAATAGCAAACAAAATGGAAAACAATATCATCTTCATTCAAGACTTTCCCTGCCAGTGCAATTGAATCCATTGATGGGTCCCCTCGTAAGGCCTTTGAAAAGAAAATTAAGTGAAAAGGACATAGTAATACTGCCTAATGGTGAAGTAAAACGAAGGAAACATCGCAGACCAAGAAAATATATGCAAATGCAGGTGAGTTTTTTAACTACATAATTTTATACTAGAAGGTAGGCGCAATTCCAGCCCTCATAATTCAGTTATGGTTACACCCACTTCAAAATCTCCCAAGTGTGGTTTGTTCAATAAGTAATATTTTATTAATTAAATATACGGTAAATACCACAGGCTAAACCACTTACCTAAGTAGGTACTTGCTGTATTGGATCCTACACTCTCTTTTCCTGGTTATATTTTATCAAAAATTTGGCCCATGGAAATATAATTGGAGCCCAGGCCGCCCTTGCAGTGAGAATATTAATACTTTAACTAATTGTTTTTTTTATTTATTATTACAGTTAAACAAATCGTGTCCACTCCCCGAAGACGCGAACAAAACGCCACAGGCTCAAAACGAAAACGTCGATGTAGCTCCATCCAATGCACACAACAACGTGAAGTTTCACGGTAGAAGACTGAGACAGAGACAGGAGAAGAACTATTACGAGAACGCTCGCCGCAATACTAATAACAGTGCTAGTAACAATAACAGTGTGAAAAGCCTGCAGTTGAGTCCTCATAAGGGGAATAGTAGCGGGGTAGAGGTGGATGCTCAACAGCTGTCGGCATTAAAGTCCAGCGTCCAATCGTATTTCCGCGCCGGCCAGACGTTCCGCGTGCTGGCCCGTAGAGCCGCCCCCGGCCTGCCGCCCGCCTACCTCATCGAGTGGGACTCCAACGCCGCGTAGCGTTACATGAATTTATATTTAAATATACATATAATGTAATAATATATATAAGCGCTTGTCTGTAGTCTAATTTAGTTGTACAGATCGAGGAATGTGATATATTATAATTCCAATTGGATTTTTTGTTTTATTTCTTGATTCTCTTTGGAAAATAGGATTTTTGGTTTTGTTCAACTTTCGAAAAAGAAAGTAGAAAGTGGTATAATGTGACTCGAGAACAATAATTACGTTTGCAATAAGGTCAAATCCCAAAGCACTTAATTTTTAGTTTAGCAATGTCGAAATAAAAATAAGCAGCCTGCTCGTTGTGAAAGAAGTCAAGCGTGCGTGACTGATTTTCGCAGTCAAAAGTGGTTTTGACTAAGGGCATCGGTCAAAACCACTTGCCTGATTTTTGCAGTCAAAAGTAGTGAATTCGGTTCTGGCACTCGCCGGCCGGCACGCTCGCTTCGCTCGCGCGGCTCGTGCGTTTTGTGGTCGCAGTTCTAACCTAACCTAATCACACAAACGGATGCTCCCCGTGGGATTCGAAACCATTTTTGAAGTTAAAAGTGGTTTTGACCAACGCCCTTAGTTAAAACCATTTTTGACTGCGAAAATCAGTCAAAACTGTTTTTGTCTTAGGGCATCGGTCAAAACCACTTTTGCCTGATTTTTGTAGTTAAGTGGTTTTGACCGGCTATGAGTTTTGGCTGTAACATGTACACATAAATATGTGGGGTATCTCTCATATCTGGTAACACTTAATTAGGTAAGGTAGATTGAGAGAGACTTATTTGCTACAATTTTTCAATGTAAGCTCTGAACGAAGCGTTTGCTTTGTGTACTAACCAGCCTCCACATTTTTATGGGATTGCGCAGACGACGGACTTAGTCCAAAAATTCCGGAACACAACAAAAGCTATTTACAGCTCAATATTACCATTAAATGTTAGTCGCAAGAACAAGTACATACATAAGGCTGACAGAATATTACTTTGTTACTCCGCCTCACTTCTTGACGCAGCACGGCATACATAAAAATACGAGAAAATAATTGGGTAACCTATTTACGTTCGTCCCACCTGACGAACGGGAAACCTAATTAGGTACTAAGGCTGTGTCCCCAGTAGGCAAACTGTTAGCGGCAGACTAAGTTTGCGGCCTGTCGATTTAGTACGCCTTTCCATGTATTAGAAATGGAGTGTCCACAGTTTTCTGGTTTTGAGCTTACTGTACGCAAACTCATCCTGCCGCTAACAGTTTGCCTACTGCAGCCGGGCTCTTTCAAATTAGACGTGTTTTGTGTCGGACGGCTGCGGTAGGTACGTTAGCCGCGCGTTTGCCGCACCGCGCACAGACGGTCGTTAGTTTTCATACAAATCACGAGCTGCGGCAAACGCGCGTCTACCATACCGCAGCGGTCTGACACAGTCTAATTTGAAAGACCCAAGACTTAAATATTACTTAAATAACTAACCGTATTTTTTCCTTCATCAAGACAACTAGCCTCAGGCGCGGTCCGAAGGGGGGGGTCACAGGGGACATGACCCCCCCCAAAATCTAAGGTCAAATTGAAAAATCTCAAAAATTTGCCAAATAATAAAAGGAAAGGACAATGGGACACAATGTATGACCTCCGTCCCACCCTTGTAGCAGCATAGAATGATATTCATTGAATGACGTGTGTGAGTATGTGAGATGAGTTTTTTAAAAATTGAGTAATTTTTGATTTTCTTTTCTTTAATGTGTAATTATTATTGAATTTCTATAATATAAGTAATAATATCATTTTATTCTTATTTTCCCACAAACAAGCCATGTTATATAATCTGTATACATACAAAAATGACATATTATATTCTAATAATGACGAAAGAATGATATTCATGGGATCGATTGTCTTACAACCATTCATTATGCTCACAATGTGTGCACAGGCACCGATTGTCCTCATCCCAGTCAAGCAAGAACAGTAGTACGCCTGGTCCACTGAAGACCTGCCAGAAGTCAGCGTTGGCGAAATCGAGATTGCTCTTGGGCAGCTCAAAAATGGAAAAGCCCCTGGAGAGGACGGTGTTACTACAGAGCTGCTAAAGGCTGGAGGTAAAACCGTACTGAGGAAGCTCCAAAAGCTTTTTAACGCTGTCCTGTTTGAAGGGAGAACTCCAAAGGCGTAGAGTAGGAGTGTGGTCGTCCTGTTCTTCAAAAAGGGCGACAAAAGCCTGTTAAAGAACTATCGACCCATTTCCCTTTTAAGCCACGTCTATAAGCTATTCTCAAGAGTGATCACGAACCGTCTTGCGCGAATACTCGACGAGTTTCAACCACCGAAACAGGCTGGGTTTCGAAACGGATACGGCACCATAGACCACATCCACACTATGCGGCAGATTATACAGAAGACCGAAGAGTATAATCAGCCCCTGTGTCTATCATTTGTGGACTATGAGAAGGCCTTTGACTCGGTTGAAATCTGGTTCGTTCTGAAGTCCCTGCAACGTTGCCAAGTAGACTGGCAATATATCCAAGTGATGAGATGTCTGTACAAAGCAGCCAACATGTCTGTCCAAGTACAAAATCAGCAGACAAATCCTATACCATTGCATCGAGGAGTGAGGCAAGGAGACGTCATCTCCCCGAAATTGTTCACAAATGCAATGGAGGATATGTTTAAAATGCTGAACTGAAAAGAACATGGCATCAACATAAATGGCGAATACATCTCTCACTTGCGATTTGCAGGTGACATCGTCATAATGGCGGAGACGCTGCAGGACCTATAAGTACAACAGATGCTGAATGACCTGTCTGATTCTTCTTTACGCATCGGCCTACGGATGAACTTGGACAAAACGAAGGTCATGTTCAATGAACATGTTCTACCGGAATCGATTGCGATTCACGGCGCTGTCCTTGAAGTTGTTCAAAAATATGTGTACCTTGGGCAGTCGTTGCAGTTGGGTCGAAACCACTTTAAGGACGAGGTGAATAGAGAGGCATTTGGAAAACTACGTCGAGTCTTCTCATCGCCGATTCCACAATGCCTAAAGACGAAAGTCTTTAATCAGTGCGTCCTACCCGTCATGACATACGGAGCCGAAACGTGGACACTTGCGGCACGGCTAGTCCACAAGTTTAAAGTCGCTCAGCGGGCTATGGAAAGAGCTATGCTCGGCGTTTCTCTGCGGGATCGTATCCGAAATGAGGTGATTCGGCAGAGAACCAAAGTCACCGACATAGCTCGCCGGATTAGCCAGCTGAAGTGGCAGTGGGCTGGCCATATCAGCCGTAGAACCGATAACCGTTGGGGTAAACGGGTTCTAGAGTGGAGACCGCGTCTCGGTAAACGTAGTGTAGAACGCGCTCAGGCCAGGTGGAGCGATGATCTGCGCAAGATGGCTGGCAGGAGCTGGATGCGAGTAGCCGAGGATCGATCAGCGTGGCGAGCTTTTGGAGAGGCCTATGTCCAGCAGTGGACTGTTACAGGCTGATGATTATGATGATGATGAAAAAAGACGCAATTATATTTCTCATTTCTTCTTGTAACTATTCCATACGTATAATTATAATATTATGAGTTTGTACCACTTCCATAGGTTTCCTTTTTCTGAGGTAGTGACCCGGGCTGGTCAATAGCCACAAGGCTGGCACCGGCTCGTCTCAATCGGGTGTGAAGGGAAAACCGGGGAAGTTTAGTGGGTAGTGGACGCTTAGTCTCGAGAGTCCCACACACGGCCGGAGGTTTAGCTTGCCTGCGGTTATAGTGCATAAACGCATTCTCATCCGAAAAAAAAACTAGTAAGCGACCCCCTCCAAAATTTCAGGCTGCGACCGCGCCTGACTAGCCTGGGCACGACTCGTTCGTAGAGGGAAGTTTTTCTATGAAAGTACCAACTACATTTGGGTCGTGGTCCACCTGCTTAGCTCACCCGAGTGTGCCGATGGTTCACTTAAATGAGGAGTAAGGGGTCGTCATCCACCTGCAGACAAACACGACCACCCAAGCCCTAGCAAAAGCCGTTTGTTCCCGTCGAGTCTCACCATTTTGTGTTAGAGTAGAGCTCGGAATAGCGGGACTGCCAGAAGTAGAGCTGGTCTATGCAATGTGATCTACTTTCTTTCAATTGGTTTTCAGTTTTTCGGTATTGGGGATGAGAGGGAAGACACTTTTTCGATGTTCTTCCGTCATCAGAAAGTGCTCATCGAACGGGAATGAACCATCACATTCAGGGCCGGATCTACCTAATGGCTTTTTGGGCTGCAGCCCAGGGCCCCGTGGATACAGAGGGCCCCCAACCGAACTGAAAACAATAGACGATAATGTCAATAATAAAAAATATCTAGAATAAAAAAAAACAGATCATAAGGTTGGCTTGGCAACACTGCGATCAATTATTAACTCATGTGCGCATCTATCAAACGCAACGGGGTATTCCCCGTCGTCGCTTGTTTTCGGTCGGTATATTACATGTATTAAAGCTTAGTTAAAGCTAGTTTGTAGGACCAAACAAGCTTGAAATCTCTTTTGAATTTTTTTTTTTCATAAATCATATTAATGGGATCCGTTTATCGCCTGCCCGACGCAATTTTGTTATTTTTTTCGCACTTCTGCTATCGTCGACTATACTAAAGGAAAAAGTTGATTTCCGAAAAGAGACACGATTTTGGCCTTTCTACTGGTCCGCCATTTTTTTTTTTTCAAAAAACCGTTCACCTAAAATTCTTTCAAAAATGGATACTCAGTGTTATGTAATACAAACATACAATATCATTAGAAAAAAAACTGTAAAGTGTCACATTTCCAAGATATAATTGCAACCAAAGTTTTAATTTATTTAGTTTTACTTTAATTAATATCTTTAAAAAATATTTTAATTCAATTAATTAAAACGTGACCCTTTACGGGATTTCGTCTAATGACTTGTTATGTTTGTATTGATATCAGGTATCCATTTTTGAAAGAATTTTAAGTGAACGCTATTTTGAAAAAAAATCAACATCGGAAAATAAAACTTTGGTTGCTTACATCTTGGAAATGTGACACTTTACGGGTTTTTGTCTAATGACATTTTGTATTTGTATTGATACTAAATAAGTATCCACTTCTGAAAGAATTTCAAGTGAACGCGGTTTTGAAAAATTTAAAATGGCGGTACTAGTAGGTAAGCCAGCCTTCATACAAAAATCTTTTTACCCCTTTATTTAACAAACTGGCAAAACCAGAAACTTGACTTGATTTTGATTGTTTTTTAGGAAGACATTTTGGAAAGATTTAATGTAGTTAATAAAAAAGTACAGAGCCCAAGAGAAAGCTAAAAAATGAGTACTAGTGTGGGAACAGACTACAGTGACATAAAAAAGAGATGCATTACTTCAAAGTTTTCAGATAAAGTCTCAGTAAACGGCGTAGAAAAATTTATAGGAGCCACGCTTAACGTTGCGTGGGATAAGATGATTATGGATTGAAATAATAAAAGCTAAGCCTATGAGACATATAGCAAAAACATTATTTTTTTAATGGATTTGCAAAACAAAAATAAAAAAAATAGATCTGGAAAGTGTACCTACTTAAATTTATTGGTTATTATTATCCAAATGACGTAGACGAACATTTAGTAAATGAGTGCATTCAGTTAAAATCTTACTTACTGCAGTCTAAGACGGAGTCTTACACCTCTTGCAGTGAAATTTTTTGGCTAATTTATTTATAAAAAGAAACTTGTTGATGTTTTCCCAAACTGCTTTAAGTACCATCTTTAAGATTTTTTTAACGATGCCGATCACTAGCTTTGAAACGAAGCGCTCTTTCTCCAGGAAGTCGTCTATAGAAAACAAATACAGGACAACAATGTCGAATTATCGACTAAATCATTTATCTGTTCTTTCCTTTTATATTGCGATTTAAGAAAGGACTTACAGTGCGATGACCAAATAAAAGAATTTACAGCACAAAGATGCAAAAAGTATGCTTATAGTTTATGTATAAGTATAACCTGTCAATTTATTTTGCAATACTTAAATACATAATGTTTTAATAAATAAAATATTTGTTTTCCTATTTTCTTCCTGTACTTAACATAATTATATTATATATACGTACATCACTACAGAAAACAGTTTTTGACTAAAATGGCAATTGGTTGAGTAGTAAGGTAGGGCCCCTAAGCAGTATTAGCCCAGGGCCCCACAAATTCAAGATCCGCCCCTGATCACATTGAATAACTTTTCCTAAGGCGTTTTATTTTGGTTTTATTCATATCTCTTAGCTGTATTGCTAGGGTTCCAGCCTGGCTGTCTGAATTACCTGATGTGGAACATTTTTGTTAATTGAAAAAAAAAGTGCTCATGTTAACCAACTTTTCTCTATGCGCTACATATGCTATACTTATACAATGGCGTTCAATTAAACAACTGAACGTCATTGTACTTATAATAATTATATTTAGAAAAGGAAAAGTCACAAACCGACTTCGTCATGCATGCATGCCAATGCATAGGGTTCATTCCCGTTCGTCCCACCAGGCTTCGTCCCACCAGTGGGACGAGGACCATTATATAAAATGGGCTTTTAAAAAAAACACTATAGGGTAAATTTTCCCACCCAGGTGGGATAAATGGAATAGCCAAAATTGACCATCTTATTGTTGTTAATCGTGTATCACATCTATGAGACAAAACCCACCTAATTCAATTCCTTGCCAATATGCTACAAATAAAATGTAAATGATAATAAATAAATTTATATCTCTGGACATTATTCACACAGCGCCATCTATCCCCAATCTAAGCATTGCTTGTGCTATTGGGTGCCTGACAATTTGTATGTTTTTACAAAAAAAGAAGTTTATGAGTGTTATATAAAAACACCTAGATCGATACAGACATGTTCATGCACACAAATGTTTGTACCGTGCGGCGTGCCGCGGATCGAACCCGCGACCTCTGGTGTAAGAGCAGGCAGACTTCTCGGCCATTAGGTACATACACCAAATGGCTCGTCAAATAAAAATCTAACGAAATCGCAGGGCGATATTTAAAAAAAATTTGCACTCGTCAACGATGTAACACTCCTTTTTCACGCAATCTATCCATTTCTTGTTTAAATGTCCTCTCCCTCTTCACCAACCAACATTCAAATTCATCGCTTTTTTTGTAACGCGCATTTCGTCCATTCCAAAAGGAAATATAATTTAAAATTTTCTTAATGTAGTCAGAAACGCCTGCAAGCACTGACCCACAGAGATCTATAGATCTCTGTGCACTGACCTCTATTTTAAGGAGGTCAGTGCCTGCAAGTTATTTTCTATTGAAATCTTTTGAATGATTAAAAAACAACTTTAAACGGATTAAAACTCGCGATTTAATCTACATTTTAAACCCGACGTTTCGACCACTTTACAGCAGTCGTGATCACGGAGTGACTCAGGTGGTATGCGTCACAAAGTTATTAAAATTGTTATTTCTACCGTCACATTTTTAATTATTTTAAAGACTCCGCAACCGTCGGAAGTAGGAGCTGACGGTGTCCTGAAGCTGCACAATGTTGTGATGTCTATTGGATCCCATTAGATGTAATACTGACTGGGTCCCAAGTAGGTGGTACATTCCAACCATCTTCCCTATTGAAATTTGGATGGTTTTTATATTTCTAGTAAATTCCTAAGGAGAGCCGATAGGGAATAGTTTCTTCTACATTCTGTTGCACTCGAATAATACATGCACATGCTATTCCATTTTGTTTTACACTACCCATTAGTATTTACTTTTATACTTACTTACCTATGGGAATTGTTTTTGGATTTTTAAAGAAACCTTTATCCTTTCACGACCCTTTATTCCCCGTGGTCCCTGTTTTGATAGAAAAATAATAATATTCAAATAAATATTAAAAATTTAGTTTGAAACTCATCTTAACATGAATTTAAACAACATGTATGTTATGGAATGTCAATATATTTTTACTTTATATCTACATTTTGATTTCGAGTTTCGAGTAAATGACTGAAATTAAAATTGCTTAACATATACATTTTAATTTTGGGTTTGTATTATTGAATTCTTATTTGTCATACCATAATAAGTATGTAGAACTTGGTGTTACTACATTTCTTTCCAATGGAGTTATCTATCTACAAACATAAAAAGACATATTCCAATGTAAAATAAATATATTTCAAATCAAATGTATGACATTTGATCTGTTTTCAAGTGACAGACTGATAAAAAATCTACTAACATTAAGCAATATTTATCGAAAATCGAATACGTAACAGAAATTCCATCTACTAATAAATACATAATATAATATTTATCCACACCCTTGCTCACTGTATGTACGATATCAAGATACAAACGAATGTTAGGTACAGAACATATTTATTGATACATCTAGCACTGATAACGAAATTATTTGCTAAAAATCTGAGATATTATTTCTAATCATAACCACCATACAATGAGAAAGTGCATAGAGAATTAACGAATTTCATGGTTTAGTTGATTGTCTATAGATCAATTAGATAAAATAAAACATTTCTGATTCTTTTTCCAATTTCAATCACTACTACACTAATCATTAGTACGTACTATAAAACAATTGCGGAAGGTAGAAGACACTTCTAGAACGAAATATAAATATATAGGCATACGAATGTAAAGAGAGTTGTTTACTATAAGAACTTACATACAAACTTATATAATACACATTATTTAAAATGCAACCCCCTAAAAGGCCCATAACACGACCAAAGTCTAGATTGATGGTACAACAGTTTAATTTAAAATAAGTATAACTATTCACAGCACTTAACCACATGTTAGTCAATGTTTCACACACAAAACGATCACAAAATCACTTTGGTGCCACATCACCGTACAAATCGATTGCATTGCTATATTTATAACTATACTATACTCATATGTACATATTATTATAACGTTCTTCAAACAAATTACAATGATTCCTCAAATGCCGCCATCAAATCACTTTGCAAATTCATATCAATCTGTCCAGCCATCTGAAACCAACAAAACAGCATTTAAATAATGCGAAAAAAGGTACTTACGTTTATTATAGTCATAAAAAATATTTAACATTATTTGTCTCATTTATCATATTAACAGTTTGATAACTGAGACAAGACATAAGTTCTATTCTAAAAAAATATTTGTTGGACTAAATGACCCTGACTTCTTTTTTGAAAATTGATTAGAGATGAATATGTACTTCGAAATTTTATCACAACTTCGGAATATTTCAGGAATACTTCCGGTAGTTTTCCTTATACTTCAAAAACTACCAGTAACACTGGAAGTTTTCAAAATAGATTATTGACTTATAGTCCAGTCAAATAAGACTTTGAAGGTTACAAAAATTCCCATAGAGCTGAAAATTGGTATGAATGTTCAGAATACTATTATAAATGAATTGTGAAAAGTCCTCATCAATCCTCCTTGTGCATTTTTTTTTATTGATGTTGAAAGTGTGCAAAAATGGGTTTTACGCGTTTTCCAGCTAAACGGTGAGTTTTACAGGGAAAATAGTTTAGACAAAATTGTAGATCATCCGATTCCCTACAAAAAATGTATCTACACTTTTTTCATAAGTATTGCCATTTCCGTGATATAGCGATTGAAAAAATTTAAAAAAAAAATTATTCGTAATATGCACGTTAATGTACTTTTATATACATTTTTGAACCGTTATACGAGTAAAAATATGTGGCCATATGTCTTATACATACTTCTTATAAAATTCTTAGAATATAAATGAACGTCAAAAACTCTGCCCCTATCTTCATTTAACAAAGTTTGTGCATTTTACTGTTTTTAAAAAAAATGCGCAATTCTGCTTTGTTTGTAGTCAATCTTTGACTGAAAGTGGAGTTGTTACTGTTATCGCGGATGAAAGCATTAATTGATGCAAGTATTGAAAGAGATGGTTTTCGGAGTACCTGAAAGACCAGACATCTGTAAAAATTCATGTGCAGCGTCAAAAAAAAATATACACGAAAAAGTAGCATTGATGCCGAAAAAAGACAAGAAGATGTTGGTTCATCAAAAATAAGTCCTCCTCAAACTAGAGCAAGTGAACTAGCCGCAAAATAAACATCACTGATTGAACTACATTTTGCCTCAATCAGTGATGTTTATTTTGCGGAAATGAATTAAATGAAGAGTTGGAGAAGAAAAAAGCACTGCAGTACTGTCGTAAGATTTTTAAAGTGACTACACTTTCGTTCAAAGACAGTATTCTAACTATAGCTTAAACTCGTTGTGATGACGTAGCCAAAGCTGTTGCTGCTCGAATTGAATTTGAATATGATTTAGTTGCTGCCGAGTCTAAGTATCATAACGATTGCTACAATTCTTTTTTGAAACCGACCACTGGGGGTAAAGTGGGTTGTCCTCAAGATGAAGCTACAAATATTTCGATGAGAAAAATATTTAAGTATATTGAAAATACCGATGATTGTCAATTCACATTAAACGAATTAAAAAGTATTTGTAAAAACTCAACAATAGATAACAGAACCATTAAAATGCGATTGAAGTTGGAGTATGGTGATAAAATTATTATTACAGAAAAATCAGGATCATTAACATTCGTATGTTTTATTGATAGTCACCATGATATTTTAAATCAAGCTTGGTACGGAAAAACAGATAAAAAAGAAGAGCGATTTCGCATCTTAGAAGCTGCAGCAGCAATTATTCGAGAGTATATTCAATGTGCAGTGATAGATAATTCTAATTATCCTCCACCAGGTCGTATGTTTGAAGATATTGATACACAGACATTCCAAAGTCACTGACTTATTTCTTGAAAAAGGTTATTTAAAAAATAAACGCTTCAATTTAGAAGATTTACAATTAGTATGCAGCGACTAAATCATATTCAAATTCAATTCGAGCAGCAACAGCTTTTGCTACATCATCATAACGAGTTTTAGCTATAGTTAGAATACTGTCTTTGTGTAGTCACTTTAAAAATCTTACGATGGTACTGCAGTACTTTTTTCTTCTCCAACTCTTCAATTAATTCATTGCCGCAAAATAAACATCACTGATTGAAGCAAAATGTTCACTTACTCTTGCTCTAGTACGAGGAGGACTTATTTTCGATGAACCAGCTTCTTCTTTTTGGCGTCATCTTTTCACAGCATCAATGCTACTTTTTCGAGTATACTTTTTTCGACACTGCACATGATTTTTTACAGATGTCTGGTCTTTCAGGTACTCAGAAAAGCCATCATCTCTTTCAATAAGTACCTACTTGCAACAATTAATGCTTTTATGTCGCGATCAACAGTAACAACTCCACTTTCAGTCAAAGGTTGACTACAAATAAAGCAGAATTGCGACATTTTTTTTAAAAACAGTAAAATGCACAATCTCTGTTAAATGAAAACGTTTAGGTTCAAAATGTTCAATTCCCTAAATGTTAACATGGTGCAAAACGTTCATGTCCCGAAATGTTCATATCCCAAAATGTTCATTTCCCAAAATGTTCATGTCCCAAAATGTTCATATCCCAAAATGTTCATATCCCAAAACGTTCATGTCCCAAAAAGTTCATTTCCCAAAACGTTCATATCCCAAAATGTTCATATCCCGAAACAACTATTATTTCGTATTATCTATATGAATTTAACAACCATTGTTAAGTTAGTTTACCAGGTGGTAGGTTACTGTACTGGGCCGTCTAGGTGGGTACCACCGCAGTGCCAGATATTTTCCCGTGAAATAAAGGTGTGTCAAGTGTGATTAATTTGACTTAAAGAATTACTAAGTGAGTGATATTTTATCTTAAATTAAGTGTTTTAAAAAGAAAAACTAACAAACAGAAGAAAAAAAAATAACCACGAAGACTAAGGCGGGAGCTTCGCTGCGCTTCGCTCCCGCCTTAGCCTTCTAACCTATATTCATCCAAGTCGATTTTCTACTCCATTGTCTTTTATAATATTCTGGAAATTTCCATAAATGTAATTGAATATATTGTATTTACTGCGTTTAGTTATTGCAAGTTGCGACAGATTATGAAATAATTTTAACAATATGTAACGTTTTTATTTTTTATTCATAACTCATAAGAAATGTGAAATATGGATAAACCTATAACTTAACAAATTTTGTTAAATTCATAAAGATAATACGAAAAATTGTTAGTTTTAGGATATGAACATTTTAGGATCTGAACGTTTTGGGATATGAACGTTTTGGGATATGAACATTTTGGGATATGAACATTTTGGGACATGAACATTTCGGGAAATGAACATTTTGGGATATGAACATTTCGGGACATGAACGTTTTGCACCATGTTAACATTTTGGGAATTGAACATTCTGAACCTAAACCAATGAAAATAGGGGCAGAGTTTTTGACGTTCATTTAAATTCTAAGAATTTTATAATTTGTATGTATAAGACATAGGGACTCATATTTTTACTCGTAAAACGGTTCAAAAATGAATTTAAGTATATTAACGTGCATATTACGAATATTTTTTTTTTAAAATTTTTTCAATCGCTATATCACGGAAATGGCAATACTTATGAAAAAAGTGTAGATACATTTTTTGTAGGGAATCGGATGATCTACAATTTTGTCTAAACTATTTTCCCTGTAAAACTCACCGTTTAGCTGGAAAACGCGTAAAACCCATTTTTGCACACTTTCAACATCAATAAAAAAAAATGCACAAGGAGGATTGATGAGGACTTTTCACAATTCATTTATAATAGTATTCTGAACATTCATACCAATTTTCAGCTCTATGGGAATTTTTGTAACCTTACTTCTATTTTAAGACCTAACTTGACTGGACTATTAGGAATACTTTTTCGTGAAAGCGTCGTGTGGGGTGCGGGGCGCCTTCCACGTCCCGCCTGTCTCTATAGCTACCACAAAGGAAGTATTAGTAGGATAACACAAAGGACACTCACGGCTTCTCTTCTACGCCGCTCCTGCTCCCTCTGGCGCAGGCGCTCGCGCTCGCTGGCCGCGGGCTTGTCGGGCGCCGCGGCCGCCGCCGCCGCGCCGGCCGCGGCCGCCGGCGGCGACGCGCGCGCCACGGGCGACACGCTCGGCGACGCGACCTCCGCGGCCTCGGCTTTTCTAACACCAGGTACCACCCTACACACAATATTTCCTCAATTAGTGATCCGAGACTAATTTGTAGTTGCCGAAATTTACAAGCTAATATGGCCAGAACTAATAGAAAGAGACTATAAAAAATATCTTATTTTCTTCCAACGTCTTTATTTTCTTAAAGTGCCTTCAGTATGGTTTAATTATAAATCTTTCAATTCGTAATTTTACACTTTTTTTACTTTGTTCGTTATAAACTTAATTTACTCGTATAATTACGAAGAAGGAATCTAAAGAAGTCTTAATCCTGCAAATTATGTGTACTTGCCTCATTTTATCTTCATCAGGATGTCTCCTTTCAGTTTCTTGTCTTTGCCTTTCTCTTTCAGCTTGTTGTTCTTTTTTCCTTAATTCTTGCTGTTCTATTAAAGCTCTTTGTCGGTCGATTTTCTCTTTAGCTTGTTTTTTGAAGGCCTGGAAAATAATAAATATTCAAGTTATTTTGACCCGGAAATGTCATATTTTAATATTGATGAAATCTACACAATTATTGTTATACAATTATACATTTTCCAAATTAAATACATACCTGGAAACTATCCATAACAGGCTTCTGCTTCATTTGATTGTTGGTGCTGATGTTAGGTATGCTCTGTGGACTGCCCGCTTGGGCGAGAGAAGACCAAGAGCTAGCATTCTTCAAATTTTGTTCTTGTTTCATTTTAAACGCTTGTACAAAATTAGAATTTTTGGCATCTTCCATTTTTTTATCCATCTCATATTTAGCTCTATCATACATTTTATTGGAAACCATGTTTGAGACCCCGATTAGATCCTCAATTGGCTTAGGAGTAAGTAGTGGTTTCATATCTTCTTTCTTTACGGCAGGAGTCATGAGGCACGCAGCTCCAGGCATGTTGTGATGCGATTGGGCAATTACACTATGAGGAGGTACCGGAACGGGATCAAAGATAGAAGACACAGGCGCCACTGGCGCGATGTCAGGTATAGGATTCACATCAGGTCGTAAAATTTCACGCTCGTGCTGCATGTTCTTCTCTACAAAACCATTATGTGGCGGGACGTACATCTCATTTTTAATTTGCTCTGGTACATGTGCTATTTCCGTCAAACCTCCCAATTGCGCCATCAGATTTTGATGAGCCGCGTCCGGCATCATTTGAGTCTTCGGCAGAGAAAAATCGTCCAGCCGCATCGATGACTCCGAAACCCCGACACTGACATCCATCGGTACATCGGCGTTCAAGCTCCTCTCCAAACTAGCCAGCGACCGCTCAATGGGGTCTATGTAGTGCGATGGATCTACTTTGTCGAGACCATTACGAGGTTCGGCTTTTATAATCGGCTTCTGTTCCTCGGTTTCACCTCGGGTGAGCGGCGTGACGGACGAGTCTGGCACATTGTTGGCGGGGTGTGGCGGGACGGCAGGGGGGACGGCGAGCGACGCCGTGGTCACCGGCAGCTCGGCGGGCTTGACCTCGACCGGCGCCGGGGGGACGGGCTCGACCGGCTCGGGCTTTGATTCCACCGGCCCTGGTGCAGGCACTTCTACGGGCGCAGGAGCCGATACTGGAGGGACTACTACGGGCGCGGCGACAGGTGGGGCAGGCTTCTGAAATATATTTCAAACAGTTAAGTCTTTAAGAACTCCGAGGACCACTGGGTAGTATTGACTAATATTTACCGTTGGCGGTTGATGCTGCTGCGATTGTTTCTTCGGCTTCTTTTTTGGCGTTCTGCCAGATCCTGTTCCTGAAATACATGTAATTCAAGTAACCAGCTGCAAAGTATAAGTGATGTTATTAACTCAACATACTTAACTTTGTCTTTCCATATTATTTTCTAGCCTTTTAACTTAAATTATTTATTTCATATAGCTTTGTTCACTGATATCTCTTGGTGCCAGCTGTAAATAACTACTATAATATAATTATTAAGTATCTAAAAAAGGTTGCTCCACTTCACACTAATACTTCTTCAGATCTCAGGGCAAGGCAAATAAAATTCAATATAAATTACTTAAAAGTTTTACTTAAATTCTGTTATATACTGAAATATATACAAAGTTTATCTCCATTCACTCTTATAGTCTAGTCAATTTAAGTCATGAGTTGATTAAATAAACTTATATAAAATTTACTTTAATTAATTACACATGGTGTTCCTGTTACATACTTGCAACTTTCTACATTAACATTACAACTAAATGTTGCGTTGAAATAACTAATTGTACCACATGTATTGATAAATTTTACTTAATAAATTCAACCCTATGGCGACAAATTCTATACATGTAATTTAAGCAAATGAAGACCAAAATTTTGTAACCTGACAATAATCTCCATTTAAAATCTTGGCAAAATACTATACTGATTGTATACAATAGACTCGTTTGTTCTTTCCTTTTGGCCCGTTTGGGATGCTAAGGAACTCTAATATAAAATTTTCATATCACTAAAAACTAACTTACAATAAGATCTCTTCAAGCAATCAGCAAATTGTACTTAACAAAAATAAGGAGTGCTTACGAAGACCTGCTGATAGTTTTAGCTGAAAATAATGTGGATTTATCAGGAATGTACATTTGCCTACATTTTCAAGTATTATTGAAACACTGATTGCAACTCTGATCTTTTGAACAGAGATCAGATATTATAGTCAAATGTAACGAATACTCACAGTGTAAACGATTCTAAACAAAACAAATAAATACTATACATCGACAAGTAAAAGAATTCTGTAAACTGTGATGAAGTGATATTTTAATATAATGTAAAATGACATACCTATTACATTTAGGTATAAGTACTACAAAACCATATTTATATTTTAGGCCAGTGATTTTTTGAAATTACAATTATCTTACTGTTATTAACATTCACTATTATTTACTTTGAATAATTACACTATGGGTACTTTGTCGTCTCTCTATTTGAGCTTCTTATTTTTATCATTCAGACATTTTATAATATCATTTGTACCAGGTGTTAGTTCGGACCAATTTAAGTGCATCTAGAGACCATTTCAAATAGCATCCATATAAGAGAAATTATGTTCTGAACAAAATATAATATATTGATATAAATATGTACACCTGTAGCTAAATAAAATATAAAATTTGTCTTTCATGTTAAAATACCAAAATAAATCTTGATAAAAATATTAACGTCATAGAAAAAGCACATACAAAAGATATACAATGTGGTTTCACAGAATCTATTTAAAAAATCAAGTTACTTTACAATAGGTACAATCGACCTGACAAGATACTATTTCCTTACTATTTAATTTTGCAAAAAAATAATAATTATTATGTATAACTATAAACTATAACTACATGGTTCGGAGCTCAACATCTGCACATTATGCCGTCTATCAAGCACCCGGGATTATAAGGCCGAAACGAACCATACTAAAAAATCAAATATTCAGATCACTTGCAAGACTCTGATAACATTACTATTTTAATTATGGCTAAAAGTGACTTTCAACATTGTATATATATTTGGAGAAAATTCATAATAATTGGGAACAGCTACTGAGTAGCTCCAACAACTTTTCTAAAATGTATTAGTGTGTTTTAGGAATTATATATAATTTAAACTTGTTTGAATATGTAATAAAATTATTCATATAAGGGCACACACTATTTTATACGAATTTTCCCATATTTATTATAACTTCTGTCCAAGACCAATCTATTATATTATCAAGCTACAACCGTAGTGTATTTACACCTTGTAAACATTGTATCTGACTTTTTAAGATGTGTTTGTTCCCAGCCTTAGGCACCACGCATGTTATGTCGTTGTTTCTCATGGTACCCTTAAAAAAACTAGTGTGCAGACTTGTATCCATCAATACATTAACTTCTGTTTGGTATAACTTCTAATTTTATACACTTTTAGTAAAGCAGTCTATCAGTTTACATTAAAAGGCGTCATTGCCTGTGACATGTATTCTTATTCATTATGATGACATAATTACCAAAGGACAATCCACGAAATTATTTAATATATTGTATTGATAGGTTTGCAAACAATTTGTGAAGGAAGGAGGCCAGCTTTAGGTTTTCGGTAACATTTATGTCATAAAAAATTTTGATCACACGTTATATTTTGGGAGCAAGCATTGAAGAGTATCAAGCATTAAAAACCAATAAAACCATACCTTTTCAGAGACAACATTTTTAACTACAACATGTCACAAAAATACATCCTTGTGTGTCCCGCAAAGTGAACTTATTTTGCTTGCAAAGTTGGTATCCGTCCTTACACAATTGTTTGCATTACTCGCTATGTGACTGCACTCGGCTCGTCAGTTGGCTCGGGGTTCCTCTTCGCGTCGCATCACTGGACGTACCGACACTACTACCGATCTTCGAGTCTATCAATGCTTCCACGGCTCATGGGAGCTCAATAAATAATCATATTTGGTTTAAATTTCACACTCAAAAGCAATTAGTACCATGAGATCTGAAGATTCCAATAGTAAATTTATAACAATAGATCGAAATTTTAAGGATGCAAATGAAATAACGTCGCGTTTGAGGACATGATATAGTTAAAAATATTAATGTGAAAAGGTATTTCCTATTGGTTTATGAAAGCAAACCAAATAAAAATTGCTCTTACCGGCACCATAAAAAATATCAGTGAACACCAAAGCTGGCTTTTTTCCTTCTCATTAACAACTGGTTTGTGCCTTTACAAACATTTCTTATTCCATAGCAGACTTTGGGATTCATACAGTTATTATTGAATCAGAACTTCAGGTGGTATCCCTCTCCATTTTTTATCACAGTGAAAAATCATACATAGAACTGCTTTTGCAGCTCTCTCACTCGTACCATAACTCAAGACAATATAAGACGGCGAGTGCTAATTAAATTATGCTCTTTAGGTTGCATGATTACAATCACGTTAAACCCAGCATAACCTTGTTGACAAACAACTACCACAAGAGCGCCAGTTAAATACAAATTGCTCTCACGTGTTTATAGGATTCTTATGACAGTCCCAAATTTTTCACATTCTTTCTCTCATTCTCTCATAAATCTATTATATGCACATAATATTATGACTCACACACCTTAAAACAGCGTGTGCACTGCGCAAACTTATTTTAATTGCGCAATGAAAACGCAGCTTTCAAAGTAAAAAATATAAATAACAACTGCCAACTAATAAAGTATCTAACTAAATTTTATAGGACGCTAAAAGTGAAATTAAAATAATAATAACAAAGCCTTCCTCTCTCCAGGACAGGAAGATAAAATTTCAAACGATATGTTTGAAAAATTTGATACACCATTATTACGAGAAATCCAATATGGTATTATGATTGTTCACTCATTATAGAGATAGCTTTCAATATTTATGGGCATGCTTGTCATTCACTCAGCTATGGACATTATATTTTATCAGACTAGAATAACATTTATTGACGGTTAAAATTGCAAATACGCATTTAAATTTTATTAAACAAACAAAATTCAGTCATACTATAAAAATACTGGCAAAGGTAAAAACTTCCATTCACATTTTGAAATGTTGCTGACAAACTTATTTTCGAAGATCTCAAGCATTTTAAAACATGTACAAGTTGTAAGATTCCCCTTAATTTAAATGCACATAATATTAATTTCTAATAGTAAAAACTGTAATTTACAAGTTCCGGTACAATTTCGTACCTATCCGTAATATTTTGCGTATCTGATTAAAGTGAAGTGATAGAAGACGATCAAGGAGTTGCCGCTATATAATCTAACCTGCTTCACTGTCACTGCTGTCCGACGAGCTGGTGTCGGTACTTGATGAAGAGTTGGACGAGTCCGAAGAACTTGACGATGACGACATACCTCCTCCAAGACCATCTTTGCAGCCTTCTGCGGACAATTACCACTCATTACTTCCATCACATCGCAACATGTAATACATTTTGCAGCAAGAATAACCAGTTACTAAGTGCAAAGCCCATTATTATGTGTTGTAACATTTATACATTTTTGGATAATGGAATGTATTGTTTTGTTATATATGTTACGCTCAAAGATCGAAAACGCTCATTGAGCGGAAAAATAGCTCACAACGCGTTGTGGCAATCAAAGAAAGACCAAATAGCGAAATTCGTGTTATGGCTCTAATGAAAACGCGCACGACGCGTTGTGGCAATCAAAGAAAGACCAAATAGCGAAATTAGTGTCGTGGCTTACATGCTATTCGATCTCAACGCGTTGTGGCAATGAAGAAAAGCCATGACGCCTTCTGAGCATTCATTGTGTTAACCATATCACGACGGACAGGACCCTTTCAAAAGAACGTATGTGTCAAATCAGAGTTTAATATTTGTAATCACAGAATCAAGGTAGAATTCGGTTCTGGCACTCGCCGGCCGCTGCCGCGGCACTTGTTTTACTGGGACCACAACGCGTTGTGAGCTATTTTTCCGCTCAATGAGCGTTTTCGATCTTTGAGCGTAACATATATTTAAACCTTGCAGCACAATTTTAGAATCAGTTAAGTTCAGGTTTAGAAATAAAAATAAAAAAACTTAGTAAGATTTGATCACAAATCAATTGATACATTCTCCTGTTTATTCTTAAACGAGGTATGTATTAGGCATAGTATATAGGTACTTATTAAAAAAAATTTTGAATAAGAATAAATCTAAAGGTTATTTATTTACCTTTTTTCTGTTGCTGTTTTTTATTTGTTCCTAGTTGCCCTGATACATCTTGTAACCGCTTCTCTAACTCCTGCTTTTTCTCAGCCATTTGGTCATCTTTAGATTTACCTGACATTTTACGATCTGAAAAGTAAATGAGACATTCTACTGAATCTTGCCAATTTAAATCAAAAGTGAAATAAAACAAAAACACTCACAGCTAAAATAATATAAGCGTAGAAAATAAGTACCACCAACATTATTTTCCTATATTTAAATGAGAAGAACTGTTCAATCATAAATACTACAATATAATTATATTAAAATTATAACGAAATGGAATCAATAATATGTGACTCATAAAAAATGTAGTGATATAATACTCTACAATGGAATTAATTTGTCATAAGATTTCTGACAACTGATCATCTCAAATAACAGTGCAAGTAATACATGTATAATTAAAATGTACTTTTATTCCAGTAATCAGTATCTCAGACAAAGAGACATGAAATAGTAAAAAATAACTACAGTGATAGTAAAACGGAGAAGGTAAATAATGTCGGCTCGACTCACAATGAGGCTTACGTGTCTTTTTCCGAAGACATGAAGCTACGTAATTTTCTAGCTCCCTCAGAGTCGACGGCTTCAACGTCTCAAAGTCTATTTCGATCTCGTCGGGATTGGAATCGCGAAGCGAGGGCTCCCTGCTCTGGATTATATGGACTACTTTTCCGAGCTTGTCACCTGTAGAAAAAAAAATACAAGTCTCAGCCTAGAAATTCACATACTTAAATATTTTATTAAAGAAAAATGATGATGCGAGTAATCGTATATTTTCTATTACGGTATATTACTTTCTTCCGCAGCGTATAAATCGGCACAGAAAGATGGCTGTCTTTCTTCAAGGAGAATCAGGCTCACAGATCAAGATCAAAACATTTCCTGTCTTGATTTTTTTTTTGTATTTTGCTAAATATAAAATAGCCATTTAGTGTGCAGACTCACCGGGCAGCTTGTTGATATCGAGCGAAAGCTGGCGCTTCTCGTCGTAGGACATAGGCTTGGCAATGTCCTCGTCCTCGGAGTCGGGGTGCGGCGGCTGGTGCGGCACGGGCGCGGCGGCGGGCGGGGCGCTCTTCTTCTTGGCCAGCGGCGCGGCGCGCGCGCCCGCCTTGCCGCCGCCCGCGCCCGCGCCGCCCGCGCCCGCCGCGCCGCCCGCGCCGCGCGACCGCGCCGCCTTGCCGCGCGCCGTGCTGCCCGCTGCTAACAAACCGACAATTAGGCCCACAATCTCTCTAATAAAATTTATCTGTATCATAGATGCTGGTTCTTTTGGCAATTTATAACTACAGGTCGGTTAACTAAAGCTGGCACGTTTACAGTACTCACAATAGTATAATTTAAAAAAAAACTTTTTCTTCCTAAGCAGTAGCAAAAGCAAAACAATAACTGTCACCCTTGTAGACATAAGCTTGACCGCGCGCCAGAGGGACGACTTCATGATATGCATTCAGGGCGACGTCACGCAACGCGCTTATTCACAGACACTACACAAGCACAACGTGTGAATGTGTTGAACGCGCAAATTTTAGCTAACCAACCTGTATTTTTATACATAATTTCAGTAGGCAGACAGCATCTCAAAAAAGACCTGGTGCTGATGAGGAGTAACAAACCGTACCTAAGTAACATGACTCCTGTGGCTTGACAGTGAACATATTATGTTTTACATAAGCAACATAAGTAACTACACTGTATTCATAAAACTCATTAGAGTTTTTTGTTATAAAGAACTGGAACTTACCAAGATTTTCTGCTATATTATTTGCTTTCGCCCCGTACGCGGCCGCCGCATTCGGTTTAGGGATACCGGTATTAGGTACTTGTTTCTTTGACTTATCCTTCATCTTCTTTTTCGCCTTTTTCTTAGTATTAGATTCTTCAACCAGCTTTCTCATTTTTTCTTGTAATGCAAGGAGCTCCTTTTCAAGAAGTTTTACTTTGTTTGTTCTTTCCTCTTCAGAATCATCTGATTCTGAATCAGATTCTGATCCTGATTCTGAACTAGAAGCAGAACTTCCTTTGTCCATATTATTATGTGGAACTCCCACATGAACGGGTTCATCAGGAATTTTAGCATACCTGTCAAGAAATATGTAAATCAATTTTAATTCTGTTATATCAAACGGCGTTCACCAACATTTTATTAACTACAAGGATTACTTGCCTCATTTCAAAGACATCTTGTAATTTCCGCGCCATAGCGACCACGTCATGATCCGGTGGGTTATATTTGTAGCAGTTGGTGAATATTAAACGAACATCAGCGGCGAACTCTGCGGCCGTTTTGTACGCCCTGTTGTCCATTTTTTGTTTTACAGTTCCAAGATCCATTGGTTTTTTTATAATATCAAAGTAATCATGTAGACCCAAAAGTTCAGCATCTACAGGTTTGTAAAATGGCCAAGCATAACCCTGTAAATCAATTTCAGCACATGAAAAGATTGTATTTTCTCGCTATGATAATATATTTTTTATGTACAGTGAGCAACCTTTACAAATATATCAAAAAGTCTCACTTGAAAAAGAACTCTATGCCATGGACATTGAGCTGGAAATTGGTTGCAGGAATTTGACAGATTTGGAAAGGCTGATCAGACGCTCAGTGTACAAGTAGTTAAATTATTATTTCTAATAAACTATG
The DNA here is from genome assembly GCA_949319885.1 of Mecyna flavalis. Lineage (NCBI taxonomy): Eukaryota > Metazoa > Arthropoda > Insecta > Lepidoptera > Crambidae > Mecyna > Mecyna flavalis. The sequence goes on along the minus strand of OX439427.1, from coordinate 8,354,868 downwards.
AATTACTCACCGAATGTTTCTTGGAAAATAACTCTTTTAGTATTTCATTACAGCTCTTCAAAGCGTCTGATAACTTTTCTTTACTCTTGGCTAATTGAGGCGTCATAGCAGCATGATGCGAAGCACCCGCCCCACCTACGCCAGGTGAAAGGCCACCCATTTTGAACCCATCTTCTCCTGCTCTACTAACCTATACAATTTATATTTAGATATATTAGTATCGACGAATTGAAAAATACTAAACAAAGTTTAGATTATCTCTTAAAATATATAGGAGGAATTAGCTACCTTCTTTTGCCGCCCACTTTCTCTTCTCGTGGATATTTTGGCAGGTTTAGGTCCACTTTGTTGATCTATTGTAGGAGTTGTGTATCCGCCTTCAAAGGAACTTCCCATAGGGGTGGTAGTGTCCGCTTTTCTTTTAACTCCCTTTTTCACCTAAAATAATTGAAAAATATATTATTATAGGTCGCATTGTTTTCACCTACTAAAATAACACTAAAAACTAAAATAATAATACAAGCATTACAAGTACTATACCTTAGCAGGTTGAGTTTGAGATAAAGCAACCGTGGGAATGGTAGAAACAGGAGGCGCGGCAGGTTGAGCTACATGAAAACTTGAGGGTTGCGTCGCCACCTGAATAAAAAGTTGAGTTTTATACATAAATCAAAAGAGTCGAATCTCAGCCAAAAGTTCAGACCACACCGGGATCATCGAACAACCCGAAACGTAAAAGAAATTATTACTAATATCTTTATAACTTGCAAATTATTTAATAATAGCGAAGATAGTAAAATTATTTTGATTGAAATGCATACAGGATAAATAAAGCATCTTCAGTTTGCGAGGTGGTGTAATGGTGATAAGTCGGCTACACACCTGCTGCGGTAGGCCGGTGTGCGTGGCGGGCGGCGTGGCGGGCGGCGCGGGCGCGGGCGGCGGCGGCGCGGCGGGGAACAGCGCGGTGTGCGGCGCCGCCAGCGTCTTGACGGGCGCGCGCACTCCGCCCGCCGCGCTGGCCGCGCCCGCCGCCGGCGCCGCGCTGCTCGGCGTGCTCGCCGTACTCGCTCGCTTCTTCGCTCCCCCCTTCCCGGCCTTCGATGGCAGTTCTATTTCCTTCTCCTCCTTCTCCATTTGTGCTATCTGAAAAACGATCGGGTCCGGTGAAATAAACTCCTCCCGTTTGTTGCTGTCAGTGAAAAGAGTGAATTTTAATCTGCACTTCGCTCACCCTATTTAAAAATAGTTTCTCCAGCGTCTGCGCCATTATAACTACGTCCTCGCCGGGCTTATTATATACATAGCAGTTGGTGAACATGGTGTTGAAGTCTTGGATGCATTCCTGCGCCGAGTAGTAGTAATTTGACTCGAGTCGCTTTTTGATGGTACCTAAATCCATAGGCTTCTTTATGATTTTGTGGTAGTCCTGCAAACGATACAAATATTATTAAAATTAAACCGTTTAAATTTAAAATAAAAAATCGTGTTTTTTTTCGAAACAGCACTTACGGGAAGGTTTAATTTCTTTGCATCGACGGGCTGCTGAAAGGGCCATGCTAACTTGTGCTTCCATACAGCTTTCATTACATTTTTTTGAAGAAACTGTAATTGATTGGTCATCCGCCCTTGCCTCCGGGGCGCATCCTCTGGAGGGGCGCCATTGACAGGTTCCGCCGTAGGCTACAAAAATTAGCAAATATTAGTTACCACATAATTGGGTATTTATAACAAAATAAAATTATAATTAATAGATGATACATACCGTACTTGTCGTAGCAAGGGGATCAACCGCCTGCTGCATTGTGCTTGAGTCAGCAATCTACCTGCCAAAGTGACACAGTCACTGTAGTAGACACTTACAAACTAAATGTACATAATCAAAAGTTTTGAATAAAACTCTCACCTCAATAGTAACAAGAGGTTCATCTAATTTCTGACTAAGAGGCATCAGCTAAACCCTCTGATGACATTAAACTGTTCTATCATAATAAAAATATGTCGGTGCTAGGGCACCTAGTTAGAAGTCATTGCATTCATATACTGATATGTCCTACCTGTAAGAGATAAAAAAATAAATTCAAGTAAAAAGCAAAAACAATACACTATCTATAAACAAATGATGACAAAATATTTACTACAAAAATTCCTTTTATTTTTTACAAAAAATATATGCCTTAGTTTTTAACAAAATGGAAAGTCTACAAAAGTTACAAAACCTGAAAAGAATAAGAACAGTCTTTTTGTGTTAATTTTTAAATACAACAACACTGGGCCATGTTTGTTAAATATATACTTGTATTCTTACCTTGCAAGCAGGGTAGGAGTATATGCATGCAACTGCTTACAGGATACTCTCACCCAACCTGCAAAAAATAAAACAATTTGTTACTGTGGGAATGTTTATATCTATGTTTGCATAGACTAGCCAATTTTTGACTTGCTAGGAATTTTGTTTCTTGCAATATTTAGCAAGACCTGTATGATTATCATTTTCTCTTAGATAAAAATGTCCTATGTCCCCCATGAGTCTCAAACAACTCCAAATTAGTTTAACAAATGCAGGTGACATGCAGGTTTAAGACTAATTCATGCTGAATCTAAAAAGTCCTCAATAAAAGCGTGACTTCCCCACCGTACCACCGCCCATACCCCCAGTGGTATGGTGGGTCTAAAACCGTACCACTGAACAAATAGGGTTGTGGGAATTTAAATTGAAAAGGAGCATAATTTTTTAGTACTGACGGCAGCAGATCAACCTACCCTAATCTGTCAAAAATTCTCAATTGAAAGAGAACTCTAGGTGAAGTGAATAAAGCTGAAAATTGGTTGTAGAAATTTGACAGATTGGGGAAGTTTTTTAAAAGGAATTTAAAATTATTTCTGATGGATATATTAAGGAAATATTGTCTAATAATTGAAAAATGTTCTGATTTATGCGTTTATTCCGCCCACGGCTTTGCTCACGGTTTCCCGGGAATGTGATATTTTTCCAGAATAACAAGTAGCCTATGTGATTGTTCAGCCATTTCCATATCAAAAATCATGTTGATTAGTTGCTCTGTTGCTGCGTCAATTAAGTGCATCCAAAAACACTTCTATTTCTGTTATCCCATTTGGTACTGATCATTATAATGGAATAAAAGTAACCTATATCCTTTCCAAAGGTATAGACTTTATCTGTATCAATTTTTATCAAAATTATTTTAGTGGCTCTCGTGTAAAAGAGTAACCAACAAATTATTTTCACTTTCCTAATAATATTATTATGGATTAACTGCGGAACAAACCGCCATTAAACGAATAATTATAACAAAGTATAAAAAATACCTAGAGTAACATTGTAGTATAGATTGATTGGCAATACTGATTGTCCTGCGAAAATGGTAGTGCCTTATTCTGTTGCTTATTTAGAGTAATTCAACATTTTTAAAATTTTATTTTTGATGAAAATACTTCAGGTACTAACAAGGTATATTATACAGATTTGACCATATAGGTGGAACTACACAACCATGCTTTACAGACCATAGAATGAAATTAACTTATTCTGCAAATCTGCAGTAAATGTTCTTTCACACTTCAGACAAAACTGATTGACATGCAATACACAAATTAGTCACCTTTATGTTATGTTCTCATGTATATATTTCTATTGTAGTGGGGGTCTAAGTAAACATGTACATCATTGCATTTAAATATGCATAAAATTGATAAGGATTCCAAAGCTATACACATCTATTTGGTCTCACGAGGCCTATTACCTCTTACTAAAAAATTGCTTACTATTTTTATATGCCTTTTTGAAATCTAAGGCTCGAAGATCATATAAGCCTACAGTCTGGCAGCACATTTAGCGACGCTTCCTGGTAAAGTGTCCCTTAATGGAATAGGCCGCAGTGACTGCTTACCATCAGTTGGGCTGCGTTCCTGTCTGCAAACTGATCTAAATACAATACTAAGCAAAATACATTACTCTTCAGGGATTATTAACTAGGCAGAAGTCGGCTTCCCTCTACTACTCTTAAGAGAACTGAGATAATAGACTCTGAACACTGCATTTAACATATCCTTGATGTAACTGACAGACAAAACTATGTTGTGAATCAATTTAGCATGAGACATAGTAAATGGTTTCATCTGTCCTAATTAGTATAAAGGGAATGGTGTCAAAGCTATGCACTGCCCATTCTCACCTTGTCTAGCAGAAAGTGACCCTGTGTGTGTTTATGTTTCTACGACTAACAATATAGTTATTGTATTATTTTGTCAAAGCAGTTTGTACACACATTTAATTTCATGAAAATTTTATTTATATCATACAGAACTAATCCTGATAATCATTTTGATGCTCCAAAAACAATAACATTTTTTCTGTAGTTTGTAGATTGAATTCCTAAACCAAAGTTTATAATTAAACTTGTAACTATTCCATAGATGCACACATTTAAAGTTCGAATCTTTTAATTATAAAAATAAACGCCAGAACAGCTGCATCAATTTAAATAGTTATTTTTACTGTGTTTGTTATTATTAGAACTAGGTTTGTAAACAATACAGCACAAATTCTTACTATGCAGGTTGGTGTCACATAATATAAGTGCTATATTATACAGAATTTACCCTACCTAGGGTCAAACCAAGAAGCTGCAGTGCACTTAAGAAATGAGGTTGCCTCAGATACATCCAGGAGTATTTTTAAAAGATTGATATTAAAATTTAACTCAAGGCTAGGTTCTTTTTACTTATTAAATATAGAACAGTATAGAGATACATTTTATAGAAGATAACCTTCTACTTGAAATTCCATGCATATGAACTTGTATAGGTCAGATATTTGTTAATTATTCCTTAGTTATTCCATCATGCCTAGAATATTATCTATTTACGTTAAATGTTTTGCAGTCAAACAAGTCATTTAGCAAATTAATCGTTAATTAATACCCAAAACCATAACCAAAATTTGAAGCAATAACTGCTTTCATTTACAAGCAAAATTGAAAATTACATACCAATACCTCAGACCAAAAAAAAAAAATTGAAACTTAGCAATTCTTTGTGATAGCTGACATTACAGTCCAGTATGATGATTCATGGTATTTCTTCTGGTCAGAGAATAATGGTAACATAATTAACATGCTTGGGTAGAAGCTCAATACACTGTTAAAGTCTTCCTTAGAGCATTATTACTAAAATTAGTGTTTGTTATGGTACAAACAAACACAAGACATTTATGTCAACTATTATCAAGACCTAAGATTTTGTTATAGGGGATTTTATAATAACATTTCAACATGTTGGACAATAAAGAGATTGTAATGGAAAGTCTAGAATGTTCTCTGAACCAAAAACCGCCAAGGCAGAGGTGGCTAACCACAGAAATAGGTAAAATTAGGGACAAAATGTGAATAAAACTCTTTCTTATTTGGAAACAGCAAATAAATTATATTTCATTGAATAGATAATATGTAATATACAATATTAAAATTATGGAAAGTCAATCTACAAACAATGAAACGAAAATGTGTACATTCCCATTCTTTACATCATAAAATAAACATATTAATATCAAATTACGTCTACAGAATCATCACAACTTATTGAATTAAACCAAAGGAGAGAAATATCTTCAAATGAAGGTAAAGAAATGGGTGAAAATTACCTCTAAGGAGGCCAAGAACAAATGTTGAAATAATGCTATTACATCGTAACATGCACATATAATTTTTGGTTACAATTACGCCCTAAACAATATGCTACTAAAATTACATAAAAAAATAACACTATACTACTTTTAAAGCTAAAAATTATCAAAAAAAGACTTACGAAAAGATATTAACGCCAATATGGCGGACGAACTAAAAATACGACGTTGGGGAAGTTGGAGCAACTTCTTCAAAAGCAATTCTATTGATTTGCTCAGATACATCAAACACTCCACACATAATCCAAGTCCATAGTTAATTATCGTACCTACTAATTCATTGTTCAATAACAACAATATCACTGTCTTTTCAAACAATAAAGAACAGCACAACGCGAATTACAAAGACCCAGCCGAACATAGACATGGCGGCCAAGCAAGCTTCTATCAAAAATGGTGAGCGTCTTATTGACAAAGGTACACTTATTTTATGCTGGAAAGAAAAATACTATAAAATCTGTTTAGAGAATTCGAAAAATCACATTTATTTCGTATTTCCATTCACAGATGACATTGGTTTTCATAATATTTTTACGGATATAGTTCAATACGATCCAATCCCTCGAAATTGAAAACTGACATTTTGGTGTTGTCAAGTCATAACTTGCGAAGCCATTATTATTGTCTATGGGTTTTACTTTTTAAGCCCGCTCTACACTTAGCCCGCGAATCGCGCGCGATGGCTGCGAAAGGGCGCGAACGCTAAGTGTGGAGCCATCTCCTATTTTATGCGAAACGGCTCCACACTTAGCGTTCGCGCCCTTTCGCAGCCATCGCGCGCGATCCGCGGGCTAAGTGTAGAGCGGCCTTTAGGAAAGTATTCTATGCAGGATTTAGTATATAATTCTATGAGACATCAGACAAATATACTAAATCTATGAAACGAATGCATGGTTTGTATTTTTTTTAATATTGTTTAGAAAACCGATTTCATTTAAAAATAATCAAACATTCAAGGATTCAAACATTAATAGAAGATGATGGCCAATCTGGTGTAATGACTAAAACAGAACTAAAAAGTCGGCTTAAATTACAGACGATTCAGACTCGATCCCCAGAATCCAACATTTTTGTTTATTTTTAATTTAATATTCTCTTAGAAACCGACAAACTTATCTGTTCCGGTGGCCAAAATTAAAACTACGTGAAATGCAATGCAAAAACGACATTTATTGACAGTTCTAAATAGACAGTAGCGACGCCGCCACCGGAACAGATAAGTTTGTCGGTCTGGTTGAAATTGTTTATATAGTCTATGGTTTTTGCCCGCGGTCGACAATCTTATCTGTTCCGGTGGCGGCGTCGCTACTGTCGATTTAGAACTGTCATTAAATATCTTTTGTATTGCATTTCACGTAGTTCCAATTTTGGCCACCAGAACAGAAAAGTTTGTCTTGTTCACTTACATTCCATTACCTATTTTCGATTTAAATAGACCGACAAACTTATCTGTTCCGGTGGCGGCGTCGCTACTGTCGTTTTAGTACTGTCATTAAATATCGTTTATTTGCATTGCAAAAACCTCAATCAAAAACTGACATTTCACGTAGTTTCAATTTTGGCTACCGGAACTGACCGGAACAGTAAACTTATCTGTTCCGTTGGCGGCGTCGCTACTGTCGTTATAGAACTGTTATACTTTATTAAATCTTTGATGATCTCTGCGACAGGTGTCGCAGTGACATTTCTAGAGGCGTAGTCTTACCATAAACGAATGTTAAAACTTCGATTCGTAAGTAATCGATTCTTCTATCGATCTACACTGAACGATTGAGGACCTCTAATAAAAGTGATTTTAAACAAAGGACACATTTGGCATGCTCTATGACTATGCGAAAACATTTAGGTGACAAAGATTTGTGTTTGTCCTGTGTCTGGATGTTAATATGTAATAAGTACCAATTTGTGGTAACTTCGTTAGTTTTGATACTCGTACGTAACACATGTCATGCTCATGTGCTCTTTTACACTAACTTTGGGATCAGCTCAATGTATGTGATATAGTTTGGTTGTTTGTCGGAGATACTGAAATTATTATTTTCGAATTTCGGACTTCGATCATATTCAAATTGTTTTATCCAAACCGACTTACTTCTAATTAAATTAATTGATTTTTTATTATAAAATTGTACGTTTTAAGAGATAAACAAAATGAAAATTTTCCGATGTTTTAAAATTTCATAATCGATTATTACGTGTAAGCGAATGATAAAAGCAATGAACATCTCTAAGTGGGCGGGAACCCACAATCATGAACGTTATTTCTCTTCATACATTTGTCAGACAAAAATTGTGAAATTTAACAGCTGTCAAATCGATGACAGCTGTCGCAGAGATCATCTAAGATTTAAACAAGTATAAATATCGTTTTTGCCATAGATTTAGTATATTTTTTTTTGCATTGCATTTCACATAGTTCCAATTTTGGCCACCGGAAGTCCGGAACACATAAGTTCGTCGGTCTACATCATAGATTTAGTATGTATGTTTTTTGATATTAATTCCATGGTTTTTTGTCTACATAGATAATATTAATTCCATGGTCGGTCTATACCATGTCTATACCAGTCTGAGTATAAACATATTGTATTTTTATGGTTTGTTAAATCTTTGATGATCTCTGCGACAGGTGTCGCAGTGACATTACTAGAGGCGTAGTCTTACCATAAACGAATGTTAAAACTTCGATTCGTAATTAATCGATTCTTCTATCGATCCACACTGAACGATTGAGGACCTCTAATAAAACTAAAGGACATCATCATCTCATGGTTCGATGGCACATTTGGCATGCTCTATGATGACTATGCGCAAACATTTATGTGATAAAGATTTGTGTTTGTCCTGTGCTGTGTCTGGATGTTAATATGTAATTAAGTACCAATTTGTGGTAACTTCGTTATTTTTGATACTCGTAACACATGTCATGACTGTGCTCTTTTCACTAACTTTGGGATCAGCTCAATGTATGATAGATTGGTTGTTTTTCGGAGATTCTCAAATTATTATTTTCGAATTTCGGACTTCAATCATATTCAAATTGTTTTATCCAAATCGACTTACTTCTTATTAAATTAATTGGTTTTTAATTATAAAATTGTATGTATAAAGAGATAAACAAAAATAAAATTTTCCGATGTTTTAAAATTTCATAATCGATTATTACGTGTAAGCGAATGATAATAGCAATGAACATCTCTAAGTGGGCGGGAACCTACAACCATGAACGTGATTTCTCTTCATACATTTGTCAGTCAAAAATTTTAAAATTTAACAGCTGTCAAATCGATGACAGGAATGGCGCCATCTATTGAGAACTTTGTAACAAAACGGGCTGTCAGAAAATAGCCCATGCCATGCCCATGCCTATTGTTGAAATCTTAATCGATTGTGAAGGTGTGACATATCGATAATTGAAATATATAATCAAAAATCAAACAATTTGATCAAAAGTAAGTCTTTGTGGAATATTAAATCTGAATAATAATTTCTTAAAGGTAGTCAACCTTGCAGTGTAAATCGATAGAGGAATCGATTAATTAAGTATCGAATATTTTACATTTGTTTATAATACGACGACGTCACTAGAAGTATTGTCGGTCTGTAACAAGGTATAGACCGACAAACTTATCTGTTCCGGTGGCGGCATCGCTACTGCCGATTTAGAACTGTCATTAAATATCGTTTTTGCATTGCATTTCACGTAGTTCTAATTTTGGCCACCGGAACAGATAAGTTTGTCTATCAGATCGTTCACGATTAGAAGACCTCTAGCCGCTATATTGGTACTATTGTTTTTCAATATGTACTTTCAGATAATAATATCTTAGAGTAGAACATATGGAGATGCCCTATTGATCTATACAAAAAATTGCTTTTATACCGCGTTTACATTCAGCCATTTCCGTTGCTGCTTGCCTTGCCGTACATATTTCCCCATATATTGATGTGGCAACGTCAGCGGAAATGAGTGTTTACATTGCCGCTTCATATGTATTTTAAATTCGACTCTCGGCCATGGATAACGTGGAAATTGTCGCAGCGTCGGCGCTCTGCCTTTTAAGTTTAATTAATTATTTAAATGTTTTAAAGAAAAATAGAATTCAAAAGAGACGTCGTCGTCAGAGGAGATGGTGGATGATAGCAATTCATCGTAATAGAACACTAAGTATTTTTAAAGATATTAAACGACTGAACGAGAGAGCAACATGTAAACACACGTTGCCGCTCGCATTGCCGCGCTTTGATGTCCGCTAGAAAAACCGCCAAATGGGGGATAGCCGGGCAATGCGAACGGCAACGTCAAGGCAATGGAAATGACCTGTTTACATTCTCGCGTTTCCCAGTTTATTCCCCATGTTGCCGCGGCAATGGGCTGAATGTAAACGCGGTATTATATGAATATACATCGAATCGACACTTGCCTTACAAATATATACTTATCTCTTTTCATCTAAGTGATTGTTGCGTATGAAAAAACACTGAAAAGCAAAAAATAATTTTAATAAGACATTCATCAAATGCGCTTATTGTCTAAGCCTATTAATAACATTAAATTGTATTTACGTGCTAGGTAGGTACCTACTAATCTGTTTGAAGTCGGTGCCAAGCCAAATAGTAGGTACCCAGACTACGTACCTACGTCCGCGGATTATTTGTAACCCTGTATAATACATAAATTATTAGGTATGTATCATTTTTCATTACCTTTGGCTTGGCACCGACTTCAAACAAATTAGTAGGTACCTACCTAGCACGTAAATACAATTTAATGTTATTAATAGGCTTAGACAATAAGCGCATTTGATGAATGTCTTATTAAAATTATTTTTTGCTTTTCAGTGTTTTAGGTAGTTTTTTTTTGTTTTTTTTTTTGAAGTCGGTTTAATTTTTTTTTTAAAAAGTTTGTTTATTTTTCTATTTTTAGTGTGAATAATACGTAGGAGTGAGTAAAACTCTCTCATATTATTGATAACGAAAATACGAGTAAAATAGTAGAATTGTATTATTTGACAATATTAGGTATTCATTAAGTGTTCAGCACCATTCAGTAGACCAACTAAAGATGCAGCCCGCAAGAGGGACATAAGAATTAAGAAGTCGTACCCTTTAGCTTCCATCATCATAGTTGTACCTTCCATCATCAGCTTAGCTGCAAAAGTACATGAAATACAACTAACGGTCCACATATTCCTACAACACTGAAATAATTATCCCCTAACTCCTAACCGTTAAGGAGTTGTAGGTACCTTCCATCATCAGCTTAGCTGCAAAAGTATATGAAATACAAATAACGGTCCACATATTCTTACAATACTGAAAGAATTATCCCCTAACTCCTAACCGTTAAGGAGTTGTACCTTCCATCATCAGCTAATCAACATAAAGTGATGTCTATAGGACGCAAAAACTTAAATGGCTTCAGAAAAAACAAGTAACGCGTAGTGTGCGCCTATAAAATTTGAGGTTTGCCCTTGATTTTCCCGGGATCCCATCATCAGATCCTGACATGGTGACAATGGGACCACCTCGGAACTATGCACTTTCAAATAAAAAAAGAATTATTTAAATCGGTCTACAATTGACGGAGAAATCGACGGACATACATAAAAAAAAAAAAAAAAAAATACATACAGTCGAACATAGAACCTCCTCCTTTTTTGAAGTCGGTTAAAAAGAGACAGATATCTTTGCATTGTACCCATTTTGGCAACACTTTTTAGTGACGTCACACAGTTTTTGACGCGTGCCGGTTTCGCCATATTGTGTTCCAGCTAGTGATGTGGCACAATATTTTTATGTATCGATACGTTTTAGATAGTTATATTCTGCAATGGTATATTTCTGCAGATTTCCTGTAAGTGAAACTGTGAAACATTAAAGAAGAAATAGATAGAGTTAATAGGTGGGGAAAATATAAATCCGCGACATAAAATAAGGCACGTTTGCTCGCTACACTTCAACGAAAACTGGTTTTACTCTTCTGGTAAGGATTTTTGGAAAAATGTAATAGGTTATAATGAAAGGTGCTTTTCTTATAAAATACTGTGTCACTAAATAAACAAGTAAACGAGTATGTATGGAGGGTTGTGATAGGTTAATCTGTTTATGTCTCTTTTTTCATACGCAACAATCACTTAGTTGAAAAGAGACAAGTATAATATATTTATAATGAAAGTGTCGATTCGATGTATATTTGTATAAGCAATATTTTGTATGGATCTATGTATTTGTTTTAATAGGGCGTCTCTATTTATGTTTCAGTATTTTCAGTACTCAGAGGGCAATTCATATTAACCATGTAAAGTTGAAATTTCCATAAATATATATATATCACTAACCTATTGTTATATTAAGGCACTGCATCATCATTATTTTGTGATAGGAAAATAAGAAACTATTTATAGATTTCTAACAAAATATGTGCATTTATGATCGACATGTAAACTTGTATCGATAAATATATCGATATACAATATTGGTTGCACTACGGTCGGGCGCTATCATTGGTGGCGCCATTTTGTGTTCCAACTTTAGGTATACACGTTTTGTACCTACTTAGGGCTTCTCCATGTGTTCTACTCTAAGGATAATATTAATTCCATGACTTTCAATCTGTTTTTTGACAGATTTACAAAGCGTAGGCAATGCTGCCAAAATAGCGGCTAGGGGACTTCTTATCTTGAACGATCTGTAGGCGGCGGCGTCACTATTAGTACTGTCATTTTATTAGTTATCGTTTTTGTCATAGATTTAGTATGTTTTTGCTGGTTTCTGCATTACAAAAACTGACATTTCACGTAGTTTTAATTTTAGCCACCGGAACGGATAAGTTTCCGGCTCAGAAAAAGGAAGCTTTTCCTTTTTCTGAGGCTTCCGGTGGCTTAAATTGGAACTACGTGAAATGTCAGTTTTTGTTGCCAGTTGTAGCTGTTAAAAATAAGCCATCAATTTTATTTCGTTAACCCAAATTGCATTGTCAATATTGAGAAATAGAATTCAAAAATAAAAAGGTGTTTTAATTATTGAAACTACGTGAAATGTCAGTTTTTGAGGTTTTTGCAATGCAAAAACGATATTAAATGGCAATACTAAAACGACAATAGCGACGCCGCCACCGGAAGTTTGTCGGTCTTTAATACCAACGTATCTCAAGCCAACTTCATAGAACTGAAAACTCCAAAATTTTTATTTTAATCCATGACTTAAAAGTATAATTTTCGACAGCCCTAGGGCAGCAATTTTTAAGATTTATGTTTATATTTTATTTTTTAAGTATATTACCTCTAAACTTAGTTCTTAAAGTATGCACTTACACACACAAGGAAATTACACAAAAAAAAACTGGCTCCTTTTTATTTTACTTACTATACTCTTTGCTCCTTTTAAACAAATCTTTAACATGTTGACCAACGACTTTGTTTACGCAGATCACAACACAATATAACTTACTTACTTGTATCGAATTGACGAAAGCCTCCAGTGGTGTCGTGTGAACTTTTGAAATCCAAATCGTAGTAGCTTATGACTCTTATGAGACGTACACTCACATAAAAAGCGCGGAAGGAAGTGACAAGTGGATCCCAAAAACGGCAAAGCAAAAACAAAATCTTAAGTTCAGCGCGCGTGCCTAAATTAGGGTTTCATTAATTAATTATTTCCAGCAAAAGTAATTGCAATACGTAACTATGTAGGTAGGTACCTACTAAAAATCATGACACCTGTGCTTTTATACATTATTTAAGATGAAATATAATTGTATGATTCCTATTACACTGAATATTAGAATATTTGATAAAGTTTCTCTCCCGCATTTTTTACAAAATATTTTTTTCCTATCCGTACATTGAAGTCAAATGATTAGTTAACGATCAACGAACGAACAAGCTTATTAAAATATTATCAATTAGTACTAAGTACTTGCTAATTTACCTGCAGTTTTGTCGGCGTCAATATTTGTTTGTCATTATAGAATCTGATTGGCGTAATTACCACGTGGCAACGCGACGCTCCAAAAAAAGCCTTAAGTAATGACCCGTATCTAAGCAAATAAAATATTACATTAGTAAATCGCAACATCAAAATATAAGTCGTTAAAATTATGCCTATAATATTGTAAGATTGACACAATCGTACGTATCCAACGACAAATACCTAAATAACTTCTAAGATTGGATTAGAGTTTGCTTGCTATCCGAGGCCCGGGGGTGTTTTACACCGCTAACTTACTGAATCCGGACTGTGACTTATCTTAACAGAAAAACCCAATCGCAACCCCTTGCGCGGCCGTCGCGTCGCTTTAAAGTACGACCTACTAGCTACAGCACTGCGGAAGTAGTCAAATAATAATATTATGCCATTACAACCAAAATTGAGTTACAAATACTAGTACTTAGGTAATTATAGTTCAATCATTCAATGCTTTACAAAATACGAATTTTCAAGGGAACATAGGAAAATATTTCATTTAAGTACTTTTATGGCATGTAGGTTGATCACAAGCATATTTATTTTGAACAACGATTAAGCTTTATTAATCATAATAACAACAAATTGGCTTTTAAAAGTACCTAGGGTAAGAGGTACAATTATTGGCACTTTAAGGAATTTCGCAAATTTAAAGGCCTGTAGAAAATCAGCTAATTTAAATATCGACTTAAATTTGATTTCGTATGATTCTTTATTTATTTGAGAATAGATTTAAACGGGTTGATAGTTAAGAAATGTGTTAGAAATACGAAAATTTCCGCAAAATATGAAAAAGCACCGAAAGTCACTATTGTTGGCACCCTAAAGTACAAATATTGGCATAGAAAAATGTACAATTGTTGGCAGTGCCAATAATTGTACACGTGACCGTGCCAATAACTAATCGGATCGCCTGATAGTGATGGGAAAAGTGAAATCTATATACTTACGAGTACCTATACAAATAATTTATAATAATTTTTTTATAGGCGTTAAAACTAGAGAACGGCTGAACCGATTTGGCTAATTTTGGTTTTGAAACGTTCGTGAAAGTCCAGAAAATATTTAAAAATGTGAGAAAATAGAGGGATTAGACGTAGGTCTTGCTTGGCGGTAATTGGAACGCCAAGCACACCACGTGGGGCTCCCCCTCGAACAATCCGATCTGTCAATCAATCTGATCCTCAACAGGGGGAGCACGCCGACCTGTGTGAGGTCGTCGACATCACCCTGGCCACCTTACATTTGGCGGGCCGCGTCACCCAGTGGCGGGTGGCCGACGCGGAGACCTTTTCGGATCATAAATATATCCAATTTGGTATCTCCGTAGGTGGCCGTGGTACTCAAGTCCAACCGAGGAAAACATCCCGAATGGACGTAGGTGGACAAACTCAACCCCCCAAGTACAGCTACATTGCTGGCTCTTATATAGTCGGTATTAGCCACTTGAAGCCGATGACCGAGGAGCAAATGCGGCTGATACAGGAGGCTATCAAGGCTTCAACAAGGTGGTAGATGCTAGCCTCAGGGGGGTACCGAAACTCTTGGGTTTTGCCTACAAGACAGGCTGGATATTGGCGACTGCACAAACCAGGGAACCAAGGACTGGCTTGAGGGCTTAATCCGAGAAACGGAACCATGGCCCGGTGCAAAGCTCTCTATTATACCAGAGAGCGAACTGCCCAAGCCAAAAGTTGGGACCGCATTCTGCCCTGGAGCAATTTATGCTATGGGTGCAGAATGAAGATCTCAACCCAAAAGTTTGGAGGGTTCTCCACACGAAGGAGGAAGCGACAGGATCTATTGTGACCTTTTCTCTCGATGAATAGTCTGTGGAAGCCCTTTTTTTTTTTTTTTTTTTTTTTTTTTCTTTTTTCGGAGGAGAATGCTTTTATGCACCATAACCGCAGGGTAGCTAAACCTGCGGCCGTGTGTGGGACTCGAGACTAAAGCGTCCACTACCCACTAAACTCCCCCGGTTCCCCTTCACACCCGATTGGGACGAGCCGGTGCCAGCGCTAGCTATTGACCAGCCCATCCCCGGGTACCCCGACTTGAGAGGCCTCAAGTCGAGGTGGCGCCTAGGGAGGGCCACCCGAGAAACAAGGTGACCCTCAGACTTGGCTCGAGCGACCTGTGCAATGCGGACGTTGGGGAGCTACCCCCGCCCGCAGGTCAACCCTCAGGCCGGAGGAGGCGTGCTAAGTGAGCTCGCCTTCTCCGGCCTGGCCGTCTGCGCCGGAGGGGAGCAGCGAGGGGGTCGTCCTCGCGCTCCCGCTCCGCTGCCTCCTTCTGCGACATTACTTGCTCGCAGAAGGAGGCGGCCGCCTCCCACGCACTCCTGTTGGCGACCATGGCACGAGCCATGGTCGTCCGCCCACCACCAGCAGCGTAAAGGAATCGAAGAGCGTTGAAACCCTCGGGAGCCTCCAAAGGCTCCCAAGGCTTAAAGCCTCCCCCTCCGAAACCTAAGGGCGTCGCGGGACCCTCAGCTGAGGGTACCCAAAGGGCCCAAACGCGACTGGGAGGGGGAATTTAGCGGGAGCGCCGAAGGTACCAAAGGTTTCCCATGATATATGTTAATAGGTAGCTCACTTTTTATTAGCTGAGTAAATATACAGTCGTTTTAAATCGCCGTGTAAAAATCTACCCATTAGTAGGACTTATAATGCTTTAATAAAATATACATTGTACAAAACAGTGGCACATCACTATTAGAATTTCATAAAAGCTGATACAATCATTGGCACCCTTCGAGGTACAATAATTGGCAGTGCCAATCGTAAAAAAAGTACAATTATTGGCACTGCTAAAATTTGAAACCACAATAGATAAGAAGACAAGTAGGCATTTTATAAATAGAACTTTCGAGACTGGTTAAAACACAATCATAACATTTACAGCGATTTTGCAAAACCGTATTTCAATAATTGGCAGGGGGTGTCAACGAACTAGTTCTCCATACAAACAAAATTACAATTATTGACACCCCCTAAAAGTTTTTTTCCAACAAGATTTACGATTGTATTTGCTGCAAAACCCACTATTTAACATCTTATTTAACTAAAAAACATTCACTGACCAGAAATTATCTACAAAATAAAAAGTAATAAGTCGTTAAACTTACCCTGCATTCACAAATTTTTTTAAGGAATCACGCACAAACTGGTTTCTCTCGGGACCATGGCCGAAAAGAATTTTTTCTAGTGTTGTCAGTTGTAATTATTTAAAAACTACTATTTAGTGCTGTAAATGAATAATTGAACTTTTATTCTAAATCTTTAGTTTATGGATTTTTGCCGCGAAAAGCTTAATATTTAGGTTTAAAACCCAGAGTGCCAACAACTGGAGGGGGGCCAACATTAGTATAGTTTACCCTACTCTTTGCTTAGATACCTTGTAAAATCTAGCAAGATTCCTCCGACAGCTGTCATCTATTTGACAGGAGTAAAGTTTCACATTAATATTTGTTGATTGTCAAATGCTAAGAACATGAAGTTAAAGAAAAAACTGGAGGCCAAACTCAGTACATAAAAGTGAAGTCAAGTAGGTATGTATTCTTTCTCGCTCCTTAGGTCCCCCTCCTCTCTTTCTAACTTTATATATTAGAAAGAGAGGAGGGGGACCTAAGGAGCGCGACAAAATGCTGTCAATTTTGCTTCAAGTAGGTATGGAGAGTGTGGCCTCCAGTTTTTCTTTAACTTCATGGCTAAGAATAAGAGTTATTGTTCTAAAGTCAAATGTATGCAGAGAAATAACATATAAAAAAGTACTCTGTGGAAATAACGTTCACAATTGGGTGGGGGGGCCCCACCCACTTAGGGATGTCAATTATTGCTGAAATCTTTCGCTTACATTACACCGTTACACGTAATAATAATCGATTGTGAAGGTGTAACAGTAACATTTTATCACTTTAAAGTTTAAACGTGAAATTCTTTAATCAAAAATCAATCAATTTGATTAAAAGTAAGTTAAGTAAGTCGTTATGGATTGTTAAATCTGAAAATAAATGCGATTATAATGAAAAAAAAGCGAAAAAAGAATAATTTAATTTTCTTAAAGATAGTCAACCTTGCGGTGTAAATCGATAGAAGAATCGACTACTTAAAAATCGAATATTTGACATTTGTTTATAAAACGACGACGTGCCTAGAAATGTCACTGTGACACCTGTCGCAGGACAAAAATTACCTTAGAGTAGAACACATGGAGATGCCCTAAGTAGGTACAAAACGTGTATACCTAAAGTTGGAACACAAAATGGCGCCACCAATGATAGCGCCTGACCGTAGTGCAACCAATATTGTATATCGATATATTTATCGATACAAGTTTACGTGTCGATCATAAATGCACATATTTTGTTAGAAATCTATAAATAGTTTCTTATTTTCCTATCACAAAATAATGATGATGCAGTGCCTTAATATAACAATAGGTTAGTTATATATATTATTATGGAAATTTCAACTTCACATGGTTAATAAACTTATTACATTTTTCCAAAAATCCTTACCAGAAGATAAAGTGAAGATACTGTACTGTATCATACTACCATCACTTAATCTTGTTATGTCGAGAATTCTGTAAAACCAGTTTTCGTTGAAGTGTAGCGAGCAAACGTGCCTTATTTTATGTCGCGGACTTATATTGTCCCCACCTATTAACTCTATCTATTTCTTCTTTAATGTTTCACTTACATACAGGAAATCTGCAGAAATATACCATTGCAGAATATAACTATCTAAAACGTATCGATACATAAAAATATTGTGCCACATCACTAGCTGGAACACAATATGGCGAAACCGGCACGCGTCAAAAACTGTGTGACGTCACTAAAAAGTGTTGCCAAAATGGGTACAATGCAAAGATATCTGTCTCTTTTTTCATACGCAACAATCACTTAGATGAAAAGAGATAAGTATATATTTGTAAGGCAAGTGTCGATTCTATGTATATTCATATAAGCAATTTTTTGTATAGATCAATAGGGCATCTCCATATGTTCTACTCTAAGAAAATTACCGACAAACTTAAACTTAAACTTATCTGTTCCGGTGGCGGCGTCGCTACTGTCTATTTAGAACTGTCATTTAATATCGTTTTTGCATTGCATTTCATGTCGTTCCAATTTTGGCCACCGGAACATTTATCTTCTAACTAGTCTGTGACCGGAACAGATAAGTTTGTCGGTCTCTACGACGAATAGCATTACTTTTTTTTACTTTGTGTTGTAAGAGTTCTAAAGAGTATTCTAAATTCTTGTCTTTAGCGATACTCAAAATTATTTTATTAATCATGGAATTAATATTATCTATGTAACCGGAATGATATCTTCAAAAATTGCATTTTTGAAAATGAACACTAACCCAACGCATTAAAGTTAATTTGCTTGCGCCTTACGCGAGGCAAATCCGAGACGAGAGAGATATCAAGACGGGAGTAGCATGTCTCTTTCTTTCACATTGCCAACACGCAATGACAGTTCATTCATAGTTACAAATAGGTTAGAGTGACCATGAATACTAGGTCTATGGCAAGGACGGAGGCGTACCTCGTTCTTTCATATCGTCAGTATAAGAAATGTTTTTGGGCAACAATTTTGCCTGACCAAAAACTTAATTTAACGCTTGTATTTTAATGTTATTTTTACAATGTATTAATGTACAATTGTATATTTACTTAATTTTCGTTCAATGTATTCTTAAATTTGAAAAAGCGTAAATGTTATAAATTGTCTTTTTTTTATTTCTTAAGGTAGTTACCCCGTAAAGCATTATGTGATGAATAAGACCAGGAGCCTTTCTATCACATTTTTTGCACTGTCTACATCATTTTATAACATCGTCTTAAACAACACAGCTCTCTATAAACCTATATCAACGGTTGAATATGAAGTTTTGCTGCCGACACAACCGACTGTTGAAATATTTTAACATGAATTAAAAATACTATTATTATGTAGGCAGATCCGCAGATTGCATGTTTGAATTTGTCTTACTTATCCGAAACTTATTGTTACCCTATTAGAAAGGGACAAGCTGCTCTGTCTGACTGTTTCGCTCGGATCGTTTTTTAGCCACGAGAGCACAGTCTAGTTAGTTATATTACGTTTATGTTATTAATTTAAATATCATTGGTGTCAATTTTATTTTAGGTTCATGAATGAAATGTTTCAATTAAGTTTCAATCATTATCGATATCATAGGTCGGCGGCCGTCATTGTCGGTCTGTGAATAGCTACCTTAGCAATTGACAGTGACAATTAATGACATCTGACAGATGACAACTAACAATTTTGACAAGGAACTAGGAAGAGCAGCAAAAAAGCTGTGAGGTGGACGTAAAGTTCGATTGTGAGTTTTGTTTTTATTATCCTAATTTTAAAAGATGCCTGGAATATCATTAACAAATTCTAATAGTTTTTAAAAAATTTACACGTTAAAGTACTCGAGATTAACTTCCTTTGTTGTAATTTTTTTGAGTTCTTCGCAAATTTCGCACAAACTGCAGAAGGTAAGTGATTGTCTCATTATTATATAAACTGGTTGCATTGAACCCAATTGCCTTTTGTATATTACATAGGTACACAAATATACTATAGTTGTATATACATACATTTTCGTTTTGCCTATAGCATGCTCCTTGATGTCCAGTTACAGAATAATTGCTTCAAAATTGATTAATATACCCTTTTAATTGTGAAATTTATCTGCAAAACCTTCTACATTCCATTATTTATTATAATGAATAACAATTTTACAAAACTTTGGAAACTGGCCAATAAAATGTATGTTAAATTGTTTTGATATATTGAACTATTCTAAAACAATAATTCCACTATCAAACACTACAATAATATTTATTAATTCAACCTCATGCAACAAGTGTTAATATGGCACTGATAACACATAATCCTTGGCACTTAACCTTTAACTATGGACGTTACATTTTTGTTACACTACTATGGACGTGCGGTCTCACATACCGCTATCTTTAAATGCCAGATTCTATCTAGTTAAGTAAGAATAATACCAGTTTTTTGTTTTTATTCCTTTTAGGAGTTACTAAATGTAAAGAAAAGATGTAATTTTAATGAATATGTATTTATTTTAAACATTTATCTAGCCATTTAACAATCGTAGGCACTTTTCAGACTTTTTTACTTGAGATCTCTTTAAAGGAACATTATTTAAAGAAAATTACTTTTTTAGAGTGTTCCACTAATTCTACAATAAAATATAAAGAATAAAAAAACAAAAAAACTTAACATTAACTTCTTAGGACGAAACATAAAAAAATTGACAAAGGCCCAACTTGTACATATTTATTGGTACTATTTGCATAATGGCTTAGAACATTGTAAGCATATTGGCTGTTTACAGCCTTCGCACTCTGTGGAATCGATGAATTCGATGTTCGTTTGCATGCAGATGTACTAGGGTGCACGTTTTCTGCCATTTTTTATTAAAAAAATCTAGAACAAACAAAATCACCATCAGCTCAATTTATTACACAAACGCGGACGCGCGGTCTCACAGGCCGCACTCAGAATATAAAGCGAAATTACTCAAGTAACACACAGCTGACGATGTGACCTTCACTCTCAACACTCGTTTCGCCACTAGAACCGAAGCTACTGAGGCCGACAGACGCGTGGGGTACGCGGGTGGAGGGGGGCACGTGAATCACAAACTGCAAGCGGCCTGTCAGACCGCGCGTCCATAGTTAAAGGTTAATAAACTACTTACAAACAATATTTCTGGTGAACTAATAACAACTGGTCAAGTTAGTTTAATAAACCTTTTAAGCTTTGTAATAAAAATGGTTGAGAAATGTAGGAAAGAGTCAAGTGAACCTATCACATTGTATCTAAACAACAGTTTGAGATTTATCAATTCAAGATCATCACCATCAGATCATCATCTCAGTGTATTCTCAATTGCATCCAGTATGGAGGGTTTGGGTCCGCATCGACTATTATACTAGATTTGAGAAGCCTGGTTATTACAATGGAGCATGTCCCATCTGACCTCTGTAACCCTTACAAGGAAAACGAGACCTACTTGGAACATAGTCATATATTATTAATTCAAGATCCCATTAAGAATTTACATAAAAAAAATTAATTTAAATGTTATGTTCTATTATTTTGCTATAATCTAACTAAATGATGACTATCATTTTAATAATCCAACCATTATTCTACCTCTGTATTAACTTTCCATCCATTATCTTAGCATGTTCTTTTTTAACTTTTCACCATGTGAGAGAGGCAAGGTATATTATTAAACCGGGAAGTGTTAGTTTTTTCTGCAGGGGTATCCTTAAAGTCATCAAAATCTACTTTGACAGCTCTCAGTGCCATTAGAAATTAAACTTTATTCAAATGTAAGATAGTATTAGTGTTCTCTTAGACTTAATATCATAATATCATAACTACGCATAATTTCTATAGGAGTTGAAGGTAATTTTTTAATGACATTGGGAAACAAACATTTATTAGATCTAAAGGATTATATAATACTAATTTTGTAACTGAAAGTCATTTGCAGATTTATGAAATAATTATAATTGACTGTGTTTTAAGATTAGTAAACCTGAAAATTAGATAAAAAATAATTAAAAGAAAAAAAATTGTATATCATCAACAAAAGTGGCACTAAAATTATTATAGTACACCAGGATTAGAACTACAAAAAGGTTTAAGCTTTTTGTTGTATATCACTGTGGTAAATTAATGTCTAACATTAATCTAAATCTAAATAACATTTTATCTATTGTTTGAATCATTAAATAATAATAGCATCTGCAATTAATACAAAGCTGATTTAGTTTTATTAAACAATAATAGATTAGCTATATAATATGTTTCATGAAAATTTAAATTTATATTAATTTTATTTTAAAAATTTATAAAATTTTAAAACATCACATTATTTATGTTGTAAAGTAGGTAGGTCTCAAAACAAATTATAATTTTTTACATCATCTTGAATTGATTTATTTATGAATGTTATAATTATCATTGTGCATTCTCTACTGACTTCATCAGTGGAAGTTTTCTGAAGTAGTTTTTGGACTGATATCAAATTGTTTCACCCTTACATCATACAAATATTTTGTATACCCCTTTTGTACACCCGCCGTTAGGGCACGAGCGGGTTAAGTGGTTCTCATTGTTCGCAATGCTTCAAAGAAGTACCCAGAGGCATACCCTCTAAAACTCCTTCGACCGCTACCTTATCGTCTATAGTGGGGAGGAAACACGCCTTCTACGCGGGCCTCCCAGAACGAAACCGACTACACGTGGGCACATGGGCAGTATACTGTACTACCATACCCTTAGCTGACTGGCCTTAATTCAACGCGTACATTACTTGACGAGTAGTGCTTAAATAAATTGCGGAATTCGTCAGCTTTATAATTTAACAGAAATACATCATTTCATTACAAACTTTTACCGCAATTATTATAATTTAAGTTATGGTAACAAATTATTGACTTAGCAGTTGCTTTACAATGATATAGTTAGGTGAAAGTAAGTCAACTTACTTATGGTGAGTTATTCCGGTTGGATACCCCGTATTTGATACCCTGGGGGATCAATTTTGTTTTATAATATTTTCTATTCCACTTTGATCCACCGTGCAGGGTATCACAAATAAATTATAATTTTATATTCCGGTTGGATACCCCAGTTATCTATTAATATATTTTTGGAACAGTCATTAACAAAACATATTGTTGTAACTGAATATTATTTTATAAAGATTCAAATAAATAAATATAACGGAAACGTTTTGGCCAAGTCACTGCAACCGGTTTAAAAATGTTAGTAAATGCAATGGTGTCTCGCTGCACGCGGGGCAATGGGCGATTTTCTGACAGGCCATTTAAGAAAAAAAAAGTCTTCCAAAAGCTTCTCAAGATGGCTTTGAACGAAGTATGTTCATCTACGAGTTTAAGGACAATAATAATATAAATATCATTGTCTATGGAGCCAAAATCTTTACTCATTCTTCTTCTTCTTCATATTTATGTGCTTGTTTTGGGTTTTTTATTAAAATTTCGGCCAATGTCATATAAATACCATGTAATTATGTAATTTTTTTCAGGAATGACAATGAAATCTGACATACACAATACGTTCCTTTTATGAAACATGTCACATCGAAGTAAACTATTACGTTCCGTTCCTTGTAAGTGCATAGGTAGAACGGCGCCATCTAGGTATTGAGAACTAACTAAAAATCTTTCATTATTATTAAGGTTTTTTGAAATAAAAAGACCGATTGTCTGATTGTCTGTGATAATTTTATATCGTAATTTTAAGTTCTGTTTTTTAAGTAATTTTATTAAGATAGTCAAAATCTTTTATTATTATTATTAAGGTTTTTTGAAATAAAAACACCAGTTGTCTAATTGTCTGTGATGATTTTCAATCGTAATTTAAAGTAATATTTTTGTTATGTAGTTAAGATGGTCAAATCTTTTGTTATTTTATTATTATTAAGGTTTGTCCAAGTAGAAAGTCGATTAGTCTAATTATCTGTGATGATTTTAAACACTTAAACAAATAAAACAAAATATTATTTACATTAACAACTGTTTTTCTATTGACTGTACTTGCCTGTAAAAAAGACTAAGGGGATCATACCGGAATGACCCAGTTTGCGGTGGATCAATCGGGAATTAAAACATAATAATAATCGCCAGGGGATCAGATCAGGGGATCCAACCGGAATAACTCCTTATGGTCAATCTCAAGTAGGTATTTTACGTAATGAGCGCCATAGTTGTACGACTCTCATTCACACGCGAGGGTTCCGTGAGTAAACATGTCAATTGCTTATGTCTGTGTTATGGTTGAGTTTATGTATTGCTTCTGAATATCGTTACTTCGGTCAGATCGTGTTGATAAACTTTACATAAGGATCGTCGTATCAGTACACAACTTGCAGCAAAATATATCATATCTTACATTTTTATGCACCTACCTAACTAGCCTTTACATAGTACGTAACAAACAATAGTCCCAGTAATAAGAGTTTACCGTTTCCTTCGCGTATGGAACGTGTCACGTATTGGGTCGAAAACGTAATGTAGATAACAAGTAATGGGCTGTAAAATATAAGCCGTTATTTACCTCTTGATCTTTTACGTCTCTTTTGGTTATTTTGGATTTTGTAACTTTAATTGGAATCGTAAACTTTATTACCGACCAGTGCGTATAATAATGCTTGCTAATGTTTTGCAGTTCAATTTAATCATAATATCATAATACTCGTAAAATGGACAAATCAAGCTTAATGATGGGAAAATTTGAGACCGTTGTGTAGTAAGATTATCCATTGAGACAAAATTTAACTTCAAGAAAACTAACATTGTGGCATATTTATATCGGTCATTTGATTAATAATTTATGTAGTTGCTTAGGTAGAAAAAGTTAAGAATTTAAAAACATCTGCGTTAATTATATTGTGGCGAATTTGTTATACATACTTTAAAATAACTTTTATTCAAAGCGCTAATAAGGCTTCTTTTTATACATATGGACAGGACATTTACATTCAGACTCCCAGTTGTCTTACAAAAACGCCAATAAGTTCATTGACCGCAGTTTAAGCAGTTTTTACAGTGGCTCTTGCGCTTAACGGGTACCGGACCAGCAGAGATATCAATCTTAATATAGTTACACAGAAAGAATAGTACTATAGGCCGGCGACCTGACATGAGTGACATGCATGCATAGTTATTTCAAGGCTGGATACAATAACGAAGGTCGTTTTTACCCGTTACATGTGAGTTTAACTCTAAAGTGATTAACTAAACTATCGACACCTAATCAAGTTACGTACAGTATCAGCGTAATAATGTGTGGTTTTCTTTTTTAAATACGATTTCGCTGACGTTATACTCGTAGTTATAGGCGGTGAACCGTGCGGCGGTTTCCGTACGAAAACGTATTCATTTGTTATTCATTGTAGACTTGGGAACAGAAATGTATAGTAGCCCAATATGTTTTTGGTTTAACCATAATGTTTTATAAACGTTGGATTGCTTTAACAGTTTAGGCTTTTAAAACAATTGAAGTGCCATTATGTAGCCGGACCATCCATTGAAATGGTTTTCGGTTTGAAGGGTGTGCAAAGAAGTTAATTTTGAATTAAAATTACGTTCCTACTCATTTTAAGAGATATTTAAAGATTAATCATAATGTAACTATGCAATGAAATTCCTTCTGCCTAAATTATTAGTTATGTGTCATAGTAGGTCTTAAAAACATATTTTTTTATAGAACTAATGGCTGCAATGGATCATTTACACATGGATCATTCAAATCATGACATGGGGCATGCAAACCACATGGATCATGAAATGGAATCTGTAATACAAGAAGATCATCACAATATGACTCACCTTATGGGCCAATTTGATGTAAGTTTTACAATATTAGAACTTTTAAAATCTTAGTCTCACTCATGTTAGTGGACGATAACGGGTAACTGTAGGGTTGCCAACTGTTGAAAGGACCAACCCGGGAGACTTTGGGGAAAGAAAAACTCAATTAATTTTTAAATTTATATATCTCCAAAAAAAAAAAAAAAAAACGTTCTGCATTTTGCTGTGAACTCATCTTTTTTTGATAACCACGTATGTTGTTTTAACCACAACTCATTGATAATAATATGTAATAACCTCGTTAACGCAATACGCATTCATTGAATGAATTATCTAATTAGACTGAGAAGAAGCAGCGGCCATGGTGTTATGTGTGTGTGTGATTGCAAAACACGAAAAGAGAGCGAGTAGTGACGTGCGAGCGAAGGATGTGTATAATTTTTAGAAAAACCGGAGAAATTATTGTTCCCCGGGAGGTCGGGAGATTAACTATTATTTCCGGAGTCTCCCGGGCGATCCGGGAGGGTTGGGAACCCTAGGTAACTGGGAAGATTAACCTCATCATAAAGCAGGTCATTTCCATACAATTGTATTAATTTTTTTATTATTAACTTCAACGTACGGAATAATGATTCGCACAGACTATAATGTAATCATCACGCTTTCGGTGAAAATATAAGGAGATTTTATTTTAAAACCGGTGTAATAGTGCAGCAGACAAAACTTTATAAACGAATACATAATTACTGAATTAGAATAAAAACTTTTTAATTTGACGAGAAAGATTCAAATCAATCAGTATGTTATGGTTGATTATTTTTTTGGCGACTAACAAATTATCGAGCGACTACATACCTGTTTTGTCACAAAAAATAAAGTTTAGTAAAAGCGATTCCTACACTTTTTAAGATTATTGTATACTGAACTGGACTATGGCATACCTTAGGTATTAATAATATTATAAACTTCGTAAAAACTTTTTAGCTTAGTACCTAGTGGGGAATTTGAGAGTTTAAAAAGTTTCTACGTAAGGATCACTTTGGAAACTGTAATATTGGACATTAGGTAATTTTTGCTTAACTGGCGCCGTCTAGAGGGCAACTTGGAATAGCTGATTAGAACATTATCTGATTAGAAAATTACAATAGTAGATATGTTTACAAACACACAGGCCTGACCAGTTCGATTTCTAAGAATCGCAGTGCCGAATAATGATGATGAAACAATTAAGGTTATTTTATCCGTATCCGTTTATGCCATGTACAATTTGACGTTCATATGTGCTTGTATAAGCCTAAATTGAACAAATGAATTCTGTTCTTGATTGATTCTTGATTCGTAATAGTTTTCGGTTTGATGAATGAGAATATAATGTCATTGAAAATGATTTGTATGAGGATGCAAATTGATGGATGCCTTGGCCTACAATGGAACATTAGATAGTTCGCGGTGCTCCCACTAATGGCGCTGTGGGAACACCGGGAGGTTTTTAGTGGGTAGAGAACATCTGTCCGAGTCCCTCATGACACTAGCCCCTAGCTACAGGGTATGCCAAAACGAATTTTCTCCCCGACAAAAAAATGTTTATTTAGGTAAATTCGACTACTTGAAAATACAAGCAAGCTTTTTGACTTTTATGTCTCACTGGTTAAACATAGAATTTAATTTTGTCTTGTGTAATCAAAAACTTTGTAGTTGAAACTGAGTGACCGAACCACTCTCCATAAGGCCGGTCTAACTTTCCTGCTTTTGGTATTTTTATTTGAGAAGTTGTTTTTATAAGGAAAAGTCAAACGTTTATTGATCCTTCTTAGTGATGTTAGTTTCTATATAAAGTTAATAATAATTCAAGACATTTATTTACTTCTGATAGTTTTTAAACCATGTTGCCCTTTTAACTTTAATACTTTCTAAAGAACTCTACCTTATTCTCATGGGCCATGTTTATCCTAAATGAGATCGGTGAGAATAGAAAATTATCTTAGAATCAGCACAATTTTTTTTTATTATTATTGTTAACTAGTATTATTACATTAATACACGATTTATTCTTTATGGATAAGTATCTAGTAATGATTAATGGACTTTGGAGTCCCCCAGTTTACGTTACCTTTTTCTAAATTTCTCTATATACATACACCAACAAGCTCTTAGTTTCTTATAATTATGTATTTAGTATTTACTAGGTTCTTTCTGTCCGTGTTTAAATAATTTAAATAATAATCTCATTTACTGGTATAAAAAGTATGCTGGTAACTAGTCAGTAACACAAGTAATAATAAGGCATGTGTACAGTATGTATTTCTTAATAATCAAGACATACAAAATTTTATCCATCCCTCTCCATAAACCATTGCACTTATACTCGTAATACCTATTAGTTTTCTTTTTTAGAACTAACTCTCACAAATATCTTGGAATCTTATTTTTTTATATTTATAGCATTGCTTGGAAGATTGTTTTTACCTACATAGTATTGTGTTCTCTAGCTTGTCAATCATCGATATTATACATAAATAAAATGATTAGCAAATTATACAGAAGTTAACATAATGTATCGAGATCTTATTAATAGTTTTGAACTATTTTATCTCTTTCAGGATATATTTAATGGAAGTGAGAATATTACGGGTATGGATTACAGATCGGACTTAAAGAATCACGGTAGCCATGACGGTCATGCTGGGCTCATTGGCCACGCTGGTCACGAAGGACATAGTATGGGGGCGGGTCATGATATGTCAATGACGGTAAGAAATTCTTTTCATTATATTTATATCTCTCATTAGGTAGTAAAATTTATATATATAAAGTTATTACTTCTCTAAGAAACTCAGAGCAAATTACAACTTTCCCTATTGCCACACCGCATTCGGCTGTGTGAGGCCACCTTATGCAGTTAAGGGCCGCCACGGCCCTCTATTCTTTAGTATTTTCGTAGATATCAAACTCGCCTAAGTCCAGTATCGGTGACCGGTCGGTGCTGGACTTAGGCGAGTTTGATATCTACCGACGTTATAGGTACTTATATACCGTTAATCGGGGATACTTGAGACTACAGTATTATTAAGGACATCAGAAATTTTAACGTTTTACGTACCCACCCTGTTCAAACTTTATCTCTGCCGTTATGTTGACAGCAACTTCTCTGCTCCAGCAGCTACTCCTGCATTTTACATAGTGTAAAATGTAGGAGTGTGTTATAGTGTGTTTGAATACATCACGACATACTAGCAATAAGATCTCGCAAATTTTAAATTTTTGTGTATTCTTGCAAATAAATTATTTGATTTGATTTGTAAATGTTGCCATAATGATTAGTCAAAAATTATCATACGAAATGTCCTAAGTAATACTGTAGTCTCAAGACTCTCAAGTATCCCCCATTGACTGTATCAACCTTGTTTCTTGCTGCATACTTTTCTTAATAAATAATGTCATTAAATATATTATATATTTATGTGTATAATTTTTTATAGTTTCACGGAGGTTACGTGGAAAAAATTCTATTTTCCTGGTGGAATGTGACCGAAGTAGGAGAATTCATAGGATCATTTTTTGCTATATTCATCATGGCACTGCTTTACGAAGGGTGAGTTCATAAATTATACAGCGTGCAATTTTAGTCGTTGTTTTCCCGCAGTAAAATGATTCTATCTTAGTAGTAAAATAGATAAATAAAGTTATTTTTTAAGTGTAATCAAAAGTTTTACGATTTATGATAGACGAAATTCGAACCAATAGTAACGTAGTAATAGTAGTCAACGGCTGGGGTCATTGCCCTTCGCGTTTATCAAAAAAATTATTATTTACTATTTACTCACATTTGGTTTCCATTTTCCCATCAAATTTAAAAAAAAATCAAAAAAGTTTAAAAAAAAATTCAAAATAAAAAATTCAAAAAAAATAATTACATGCATAAATCGATAGTACTACTGAAGGTGAAGCATTCTGCTGCGGGAAAACAACGACTAAAATAACACGCAGTATAAACGAAAGTGTTATAATTAAACGTTATTTAATTAAAATCTAAGTCTACAAAAAAATTAAACCGACTTCAAAAAAAAAACAAAAAAAAAATTACCTAAAAACACTGAAAAGCAAAAAATAATTTTAATAAGACATTCATCAAATGCGCTTATTGTCTAAGCCTATTAATAACATTAAATTGTATTTACGTGCTAGGTAGGTACCTACTAATCTGTTTGAAGTCGGTGCCAAGCCAAATAGTAGGTACCCAGACTACGTACCTACGTCCGCGGATTATTTGTAACCCTGTATAATACATAAATTATTAGGTATGTATCATTTTTCATTACCTTTGGCTTGGCACCGACTTCAAACAGATTAGTAGGTACCTACCTAGCACGTAAATACAATTTAATGTTATTAATAGGCTTAGACAATAAGCGCATTTGATGAATGTCTTATTAAAATTATTTTTTGCTTTTCAGTGTTTTTAGGTAATTTTTTTTTTTGTTTTTTTTTTGAAGTCGGTTTATTATTTTTTTTTTAAAAGTTTGTTTATTTTTCTATTTTTAGTGTGAATAATACGTAGGAGTGAGTAAAACTCTCTCATAATATTGATAACGAAAATACGAGTAAAATAGTAGAATTGTATTATTTGACAATATTAGGTATTCATTAAGTGTTCAGCACCATTCAGTAGACCAACTAAAGATGCAGCCCGCAAGAGGGACATAAGAATTAAGAAGTCGTACCCTTTAGCTTCCATCATAGTTGTACCTTCCATCATCAGCTTAGCTGCAAAAGTACATGAAATACAACTCACGGTCCACATATTCCTACAACACTGAAATAATTATCTCCTAACTCCTAACCGTTAAGGAGTTGTACCTTCCATCATCAGCTTAGCTGCCAAAGTACATGAAATACAAATAACGGTCCACATATTCTTACAATACTGAAAGAATTATCCCCTAACTCCTAACCGTTAAGGAGTTGTACCTTCCATCATCAGCTAATCAACATAAAGTGATGTCTATAGGACGCAAAAACTTAAATGGCTTCAGAAAAAACAAGTAACGCGTAGTGTGCGCCTATAAAATTTGAGGTTTGCCCTTGATTTTCCCGGGATCCCATCATCAGATCCTGACATGGTGACAATGGGACCACCTCGGAACTATGCACTTTCAAATAAAAAAAGAATTATTTAAATCGGTCCACAATTGACGGAGAAATCGACGGACATACATAAAAAAAAAAAAAAAAAAAAAATACATACAGTCGAACATAGAACCTCCTCCTTTTTTGAAGTCGGTTAAAAATGTGATGACTCTGAATAAAAAAATCTGTTACAAAAATATATATCGTAATTTTACATTCACAATGTCGCAGCCAAGTGAAAGGCAATAACTAAATGAAAGTGTAGGTAATTAAGACACATAATGGACTTAACGTATTTGCTAATGAAGTGTATACGCTATTAAATGCGCATAGAATTTTAACTTATTTGTCACTTCCACTGATTAAAAATCTGTTAAAGGAATGATTTCACACAGTTTATTATGCTCAACTTATCTTTCTACATAATAAGTATACTGCACCCTTGTGTGTAAATAAAACCGCAAGATAATATTTATTTATATGCGCCGTGCGCCTACGCATTTGATAGAGACAATCGATTACTCAAGTGGCACTTATCTATTTGTATAATATGATAATATTCTTAAAGATGTATAATTTATTAATGAATGAATCCTTATCGTATTTCAGGCTCAAATATTACAGGAAACATTTACTATGGAAAACATATACAGGGCTTCAGTATTGCGCCGTAGCACCGCCAGATAAGGGAGTTTCGAATATTTGTGCACCAGATGAACCTCAAGTTATACAGTTGAGTAAACATTTTATTACATATTTTTGCCATAGATTCGAAGATTCTTTAATTCATAAAGGAAATTTGAACAACATTTTATCTTCACCCCTATATTGATTGTCTAATATTATAGGACGCTACAAGTTATATTCGAATCAGTCAAATTAAAAAAATCTTGTTGTATTAGTGCTGTGTTTAAATACATCATCTTCAGACTTAAAACGTGTACAATACCTATCTAATAGGTACAGGATTTATGGCAGCACATTTACCGATTCGTTTAGAAAGACTTCCTTTAATGGAATATGTCATAATTCCAATTATATTACGATGGGTAAAGCATAAGAAAAATGATCGTTAAAACCTCTTTACTTGAGTGAGAGTTTTTTCCAAAAGAAATAAGGCTGGATTATATGATGCTATAATAAGCATGTATGTGATCACTAACTTAGGTGGCAAATACTATTTATATATATTTGTGCGCGTATTGCATCTCTGAACTTAATTTTTATGTTAATTTAGCAACGTGAAGATTATGTCGGCTTCGATAAAATGCAATCAGTAAGACTTTCCCTAACAAGTCCAAGTGATTATATTAATTATGTAACCACTCTTATCGTATATTCAAGAGCAACAACGTTTGTGACTATTAAACTAATGAGTTCATTATCAATATAGTTTAACAACGAGGTTTGACTTACGCAGTCAAGAAAATGTAAGAAAAAAATTTAAAATCATTTGTATATTTTAACAGGCACTTCGGATAAGAAGTAAATTGCTACTTGTCCCTTTCTATAATAGTCCATAGTAAAAAATTCAGATCAGATAATGCCTAATAATTAGCCAAATATAGGTAAAATCTGCCACCAGTGGCGTAGCGTGGGTGTCAGCCGCCCGGGGCGGAAAACGATTCTGCCGCCCTTTTTTACAATTCTGCAGCCCCTTTTTTCTTTTTTTTGCTCCTCCAGGAAATTTTACCGCCCCCTAAAAAGTGCCGCCCGGGGCGGACCGTCGCCCCCGCCCCCCCCCCCATCGCTACGCTACTTTCTGCCACCATAATTTTATTGTATGACAAAGAAGGCTATCCTTTAAAAAAAATTCAAAGTTTAGAGGAATCAAAGACATGCTAGCATATTATGAGCATGGAGCGATACATTTTAGTGTTTATCTCCTCGCCTTCAGATCAATCTGGAAGTCCGCATTATAGGTAAAAAGCTTGTTCTCTTAGTAGGTACAAACTTTGCTGAGGTTGTCTTAAATCTCAGAAATGTATAAAATGGTTATCTAATAATGCTCCGTGAAATAAGTAACATGTAATTGCCATTTTGCGACAAATTTTCCTATAATAAAGTTTAAGCTGTTCTAAATTATTAAGGACTCATTAGTTTTTCCTTGGAAATGATTTATTTTTATTACCATAAACCCTGAACAAATCATTCCGCGTCTAATTATGTTCTTTTACTCCGGTTCCTATACGTAGACAAATAATTATGTATAATGAATAAAAAATACATGTTAGGTATGTACCTATGTTATTTTCAGTATACCGAGGCCACAGTATTACAAATTGTTAAACTGTGCCCAGGCCCACCTTATACTAGAATCAAAATCGTAGGTAATTAAGTTTTTAACTTTAAACAAATAGGTAAGATCGCACCATGATCGTACGATGGTCTTGTCCTTTTATTCTATTAGTCACTTTTATTTATAATTCTGTACACATTGAATTCAGGTCACGTGGCGTTTGATTCAGAAAATTACCTTTCTTTAGTAACAAAAATATCATTTGACGAGCCATTTGGTGTAATGGTCGAGAAGTCGGCTATTACACCAGAGGTCGCGGGTTCGATCCCCGCACGGTACAAACATTTGTGTGCATGAACATGTCTGTTTGTATCGGTCTGGGTGTTTCTATGTATAATATGTATGTATTTACAAAAAAAAAAGTATATAAGTAATGTTTATCCGTTGTCTGGCACCCATAGCACAAGCTAATGCTTAGTTTGGGGCTAGATGGCGCTGTGTGAATAATGTCCAGAGATATATTAGGATGAGGTGGACACATATATTAGCTTCATAAACAGCGTATAATATCATCTCGGTCCTTGGCAGCCCTTATCCGATACCCTTTTTAAATCAATAAAATCATGCCACGCCGCGTACGATATGTGTAGATAAATGCAATATTATCCTACATTGGTTTTCCAAATGCTAATCGTTTGTTTTTTTTTCCTCTGATTTATTTTTTTGTTCTAGGCCACTTCCCCATGTATTAGAACGGAATGTGTAAGTTGTCTTATTATATTTCATAGCTGTTAAGGGTTATAATTTAAGGATTGATCATTTTGATAAATTATTTGCTGATGAGTAATGAAACTTTACATACAGCTCAGATTGAAGAGATCTTAAAATATTATGTAAAACTACAGATAATTTATAACATTAGTAGCAAAATTATGATAAACGATTAGGTATAATGGTCGAAGGTCTATAACACCAGAGGTCGCGTGTTCGATCCCCGCACAGTACAAAGTTTGTGTGCACGAACAATTGAACATGTCCATTTGAATCGTTCTGTGTGTCTATGTGTAATGAAATTATGATAATGTATTTAGTTTTACGATCCATAACACATGCTTTGGGTCTAGAGGGCTAAGTGAATAAAATTTTGATCTGACCACAAAATAAGCAGCGTTAGCACTTGTATTATGGGTTTAATATTAGAAACAACGAAGGTACCTTATAATAAAATATACTTCAATACAAATTCACATTCAGACACTGGACAAACAAATGTGCATGGTTCAGATAATTTATAAATGTTAATTTTTTCCAGACCTACGATGCTAAGCACCGCGCACGCGTGGCAAACCGTGCTGCATGGAATCCAGGTGCTCGTGAGCTACATGCTTATGCTGATATTCATGACGTACAACACCTGGCTTTGCGCGGCGGTGGTGCTCGGATCCGCGACCGGCTACTTCCTCTTCGGCTGGCGCGAATCAGTTGTGGTAGACTTCACTGAACACTGTCACTGATATTACAAACATCGTGTACGTGAACCAGACTAGTATTATTATTGTTTAAACAACCTCGCTCTACGAAGCTCAAAGCATCTACAAACTCCTTGGTGTATAATTATCATGTTTTAAGAGGACAGACTTTGTGTAAGTAGGTACTTTTTGGGCGTCAATGTTTATACCAGTTATATACTTTTTAGGATATTATACATTATATTTAGGTTAGATAAATAAAATAGTTATATGCTTTGAAATTTATTTGTTTTATTATAATCTCTTTTTAAGAAATACACAGTAACACAAGGCATACATGCAGTAGGTAATCAACACATTTAGATGCGAAATTAAGATTACAAGATTTATGAATATTCAATGCTTAATTTACATACAGTAAGGTCCATTTCTACTTGCAATATATTAATTAAATTTATATCTTTGTACCAAAATACAGTACATATTCCAATTTCAAATGTCTAGTCTAATATTACATAGTGTAGGGACCAAGAGTACATCCATGAAGAATATTGATTCATCATCATCATATTTTTATCTAAACTTGATGATCACTAGGCTTAGCTATGTAAAAATATGTTATGCATTCCCATCAAGTGTGTGGGGGCTATCCCCTTCCTTTCTTTCACGCTCCACTAATTATTACCTTGACCGCTAAAAGGGGGAGTGCCCCCTAAAAACAGGTTTAAAAATATTTTTGCAACTTTGTACTTGAACCTGTTTGTATATTCTAGTATTCAAAACTACCAAACTCAATTAGTTTCGAATAAAATAAAGAGAATTTGATCCAATACTTATGCTGCAATGTTCAGATTGCATCCCAATGTCGATGTTTACAATGCTTTTTCAAATTGGAACTGCTGTTACAACGATAGCTACAATGTGTGCAACTAAATGGTCTCTCATTGCCATGAATTCTTTTATGAACTTTCAATGAATTTACAAAATTAGACCGAAATGAACATTGATCACATAAGTATGGTTTTTCCATTGTATGTGTCCTCTTATGTTTTGTAAGGTTTGAAGATAATTTACTTATATATTTGCATTGTGGATAATCACATGGAAATAATAAATTTTTCTCTGTGCTTGATTTGCCAACTGAAACACATTTTTCATGGAAGTCGTCCTGGTGTGGTTCTCTGAAAGTAAATTACCTTTTTTAAAACAATTTGTAACCTAGGTTCATAATAACTTTTTAGTTTATATATTGTAAATGTATTATAATTATTTAATATGCGTACATTATGCTCTCATTCTCGCCATTGTCGTCAAATATACCATTTTCATTACAATCTTTTGAGTCACTGTGATTATCAGAATCTAAACATTCGGAAATGATAGAGTTAAATTTATCATGTTTTAACTTTGTCAACATTTGAGATATCAACGATCGTGGCTGTGGGCTGAACTTAACAACATTTTGATTTTTTGGTCTGCCACTTTTATTATATTTAGAACAAGTTTTATCTGGATTATAATGTAAAGGATTTTCTTCGCTCATTTTCAGCAGTTAAAATAATGTACGGGCGTTAGGTAAATTTAATAAAATGGGAGGTTACGTTTTTGTAGATGTTGAATTTTAAAACCAACAATGTTTTACAATTCCAATTCAAAATTTATTGTATCGAATCACGGCACGACACGGTTTATCAAAAAAACAAAAATATTATTGTGAATCGCAGAAAAATATTACTCCTTGTGAATTGTTGACTGACCAAACCTGACAGGACTTGACTGACAAGTGACAGTGACATGCAGTGTTGCCAGCGAGGTCTTGTAAAAAGTCACCTGAGAGATGTACAAAAAAGTAACCTTTTTGTAGGAAAGGTAACCATTTACATTTTTTAGGTGAGCTCCGAAATCGTCCGAAGGGATACGATATGAACGAATCCGATTGACCGTGCGAGCGAAACGGACGGTTCAATTAGGCATTGGTGTGAAAGAGAAAATTATATTGTTACATTATTATTTGAAAAATGCTTTCCGCACGCGAATTCCAAAACATCACCTAAATGTAACCTTTTGTGTCATTGTAACCTTAAAGTAACCTGACGGAGTCAAAAATTACCTAAAAGGTTACAAAAGTAACTTTCTGGCAACCCTGGACATGATAGATCCTTAGAGTAGAACACATGGAGATGCTCTAAGTAGGTACAAAACGTGTATACCTAAAGTTGGAACACAAAATGGCGCCACCAATGATAGCGCCCGACCGTAGTGCAACCAATATTGTATATCGATATATTTATCGATACAAGTTTACGTGTCGATCATAAATGCACATAATATTTTGTTAGAAATCTATAAATAGTTTCTTATTTTCCTATCACAAAATAATGATGATGCAGTGCCTTAATATAACAATAGGTTAGTTATATATATTATAATGGAAATTTCAACTTCACATGGTTAATAAACCTATTACATTTTTCCAAAAATCCTAAACAGAAGATAAAGTGAAGATACTGTACTGTTTCATACTACCATCACGTAATCTTGTTATGTCGAGAGTTCTGTAAAACCAGTTTTCGTTGAAGTGTAGCGAGCAATCGTGCCTTATTTTATGTCGCGGATTTATATTTTCCCCACCTATTAACTCTATTCATTTCTTCTTTAATGTTTCACTTACAGGAAATCTGCAGAAATATACCATTGCAGAATATATCTATCTAAAACGTATCGATACATAAAAATATTGTGCCACATCACTAGCTGGAACACAATATGGCGAAACCGGCACGCGTCAAAAACTGTGTGACGTCACTAAAAAGTGTTGCCAAAATGGGTACAATGCAAAGATATCTGTCTCTTTTTTCATACGCAACAATCACTTAGATGAAAAGAGATAAGTATATATTTGTAAGGCAAGTGTCGATTCGATGTATATTCATATAAGCAATTTTTTGTATAGATCAATAGGGCATCTCCATATGTTCTACTCTAAGGATAGATCTTTGAGTAAGTTTTTTTTGTAAGTGATAAATAGACCGACCTCAGAACAAGATAGTTCTTGTTCTGAGAGACCGACAAACTTATCTGTTCCGGTGGCTAAAATTGGAACTACGTGAAATGCAATGCAAAAACCATAACTATGGTTTGTTAAATCTTTGATGATCTCTGCGACAGGTGTCGCATGACATTACTAACTAGAGGCGTAGTCTTACCAAAAACGAATGTTAAAACTTCGATTCGTAATTAATCGATTCTTCTATCGATCCACACTGAACGATTGAGGACCTCTAATAAAACTAAAGGACATCCTCATCTCATCTCATGGTTCGATGGCACATTTGGCATGCTCTATGACTATGAGTATGCGCAAACATTTATGTGATAAAGATTTGTGTTTGTCCTGTGCTGTGTCTGGATGTTATTATGTAATTAAGTACCAATTTGTGGTAACTTCGTTATTTTTGATACTCGTAACGTAACACATGTCATGTGCTCTTTTCACTAACTTTGGCATCAGCTCAAATGTGTTATATGTATAGTTTGTTTGGTTGTTTTTCGGAGATTCTCAAATTATTATTTTCGAATTTCGGACTTCAATCATATTATTATTGAAATTGTTTTATCCAAACCGACTTAACTACTTCTAATTAAATTAATTGGTTTTTTATTATAAAATTGTACGTTTAAAGAGATAAAAAAAAAAGAAAATTTTCCGATGTTTTTAAAATTTCATAATCGCTTATTAAGAGCGCTCTACACTTAGCCCGCGGATCACGGCGCGAATTCGCGCCGCGAACTTGCCGCGAATTCAACAATGACTCCACACTCGCAATGGTTCGCGGTATTTTCACAGTAGGCGTGGCAAAAGCGTATCTTGGATGAGAATGGATCATTTGTATCTGAATCAGTTCAAAGATTCGAATCAGTGAAACGAATCTTTTGAATCATTCGGATCATCGACTCCGCGTGAAGCGTTCACCGAAGTCGTCCGAATCCGCCCGAATCTCTCCTTCGTTTCGTTTCGTTCATTCATTTCGTTTGTGTCAGCGACTCAGTGAGCGAATTGAGAAGAAGATGCAATTGATTCAAATGATTCATTTGTTGAGGCGCTGATCCGAATGGATCAGTGAATCCCTTAAAAGATTTGAATCACTGAGTCGTTTCAGTGAAGAGTTACACACGACTATTTCACAGTTAAGTTCGCAACTTTGAATGAAATGGACGTCGAAGTAGCTGTTGCTGCGTCCCTAACAATATGCGCGGTAGCGTACTTTAATTATGAAATATAGAAAAATATAATTTCTTCCGGTTTCACGTGATGGCGCTGATCGGCGATAAAGCTGATGACTCTATTCCCCCTTAATAAGTAACTCTTTATGAACAACTAGCCTTCCGCCCGCGGTTTCACCCGCGCGTAATTTCTTTTTTCAAATATCCCCCCCCCTTCCCCCCACATTTCCGGGATCAAACGTACCCTATGTTCACCGGGGATAGTGTAGCTATCCAACAGTGAAAGAATTATTCAAATCGTTTCAGTAGTTTCGGAGCCTATTCAATTCAAACAAACAAACAAACATTCAAATCTTTCCTCTTTATAATATTAGTATAGATACTGACCGTCGCGGACTGCGAGTGTGGACTTGTGGAGTCATGCACGTTCGCGTCGCATTCGCGCTTCGCGCTCCCTTTGACGCGGACCAAAAAACCGACAAAAATTGGGGAACAAAGCGCGAAACCGCGAAGAATATGCGAAACGGCTCCACACTTAGCGTTCGCGCCCTTTCGCGGCGTTCGCGCGCGATTCGCGGGCTAAGTGTAGAGCGGGCTTTACGTGTATGTAAGCGAATGATAATAGCAATGAACATCTCTAAGTGGGCGCGAACCTACAATCATGAACTTTTATTTTATTTTTATTAATGGCCTCTATCCCGCGCCTGTTTGCGGCGCGGTGATTCTGCCAATGTCAAGTGAGTTGGGAGTTTCTAATTGCGTTAAAACATTGGTGTTAAGATGTTTTAACGCTTCATGGAAACACTGGAGGATACTCTCAAGGTCACGCACGGGGGAATGGACGCCATTGCGGTAAGAGCGTCTCATCTACCGATGAGACACACTA
This sequence comes from Mecyna flavalis, assembly GCA_949319885.1. NCBI lineage: Eukaryota > Metazoa > Arthropoda > Insecta > Lepidoptera > Crambidae > Mecyna > Mecyna flavalis. The sequence continues at coordinate 8,314,840 of OX439427.1, read as the reverse complement.
CACGCAATACCCGTCCATTCAGTCAATTTGTTTCAATTTTCTTATTTATGACACTTCGTTACACTTTACTGAATGAAAATCACACCACTTTTCAACACCAAACTGCACTAGATCACAAATAAAAAGATTTAAAACTAAAAGACGCGTGGACCCATCGCCTACCCTTCAGTGAATCCATCACGTTATTTCTCTTCATACATTTGTCAGTCAAAAATTGTGAAATTTAACAGCTGTCAAATCGATGACAGCTGTCGCAGAGATCATCTAAGATTTGATCAAACAAACCATAATGGCAGTTCTAAATATAAGCGACGCCGCCACCGGAACAGATTGGTTTGTCCGTCTTTAAAGACCGACAAACTTATCTGTTTCGGTGGCCAAAATTGGAACTACGTGAAATGCAATACAAAAACCATACAAAAATAGACAGTAGCGACGCTGCCACCGGAACAGATATGTTTGTCGGTCGAGACCGACAAACTTTTCTGTTCCGGTGGCCAAAATTGGAACTACGTGTTTTGCAATACAAGTACTTAAACGACAGTAGCGACGCCGCCACCGGAACAGATAAGTTTGTCGGACTCTAGTTTAGCCGGAATATCGGAAATTCGGAATATCGTGAAAGAAAAGAGAAAAAATGCACAAGCCGTGCAAAGCCAAAAATAAAGAAAAAAAAAATGCTTTGACATTGACAATTGAGTATATTGACATGCATGCTGACATTTGAAGAAATTGTTCGTTCGTTATATTAATGGTCGTACGCGTATCGATGGTGGCGTAAATTTGACTGCATTTATTCATAAAACAATAAGATTTTATAATGTCGCAGTTAGAGATTTCATGTGGCTTAGAATACGTGATAACACCAGACCTACAAGGATGTCTAACAGAAGCTTTGCATTGCAACTACTCGTTCATTGTATCACCTATTGTTCATCCACGTTTTCGCAGACAGTTTATATCGAATGCCAGTAAAACGGGTGGTTTTACTCGTTCCGATATGATATTATCACCACAAGACTGGACAAGTCGTATGGTAGGCAAGTTGTCGCCTTATTTAGAGGTGGATTCACCTATACCTTCAGTACGACAGCGGCATGAGGATTGTCTGAACGAAGAACTGGCGTACTGCCGAGGTCTTGGCCTGCCGGCTATCATGCTATCGTTATCAGGAGGAGTGAATAATAATTTAGCCAGAATTATTCAATCTTATTATGAGAGCAGGTATGTTTAGTATATTGAATTGGAATATAATATAATGTTTATTTGTTTCCTTCTTTTATTGTTTCATATCATATTAATTTTACAATTTATTATTGATGTAAATAAATATTAATATAAAATACAATTATAGCCATCATCCATCTCTAATTTGGGTTCAAGTTCCACTAGTTTGCGCAAGAACTCTAAGGGAGCTACCAGAGTGTGATGAGGATGATGAGGAATCAGCATGGAATGAGCCTTGGTACTGGTGGTCAAAGTTCCATGAACGTCTAGAGTTTGACAAGAGAGTTGGAGTTGTTTTGGAGTTATCTGCTGACCTTCCGTCTCAGGAATTGCTGAAGAGATGGCTAGGAGAGCCAGTGAAAGCTATTGTGATTCCAACATCTATTTTTCACAATAATAAAAAAGGGTAAGGATGATTAAAAAAAAATTATTCAATCATAGTTTATCTTTCATGTTAATAGACAAAATTACTGCTCACAAATATTTTGTTCTGAGTCTCAATATCACTGTATAATCTGTTTTCAGTTACCCAGTATTATCCAGGGCACATCAACAGCTTGTTGTCAGTATGGTTGAACATGAAGCCCAGGTGATTGTGAGTGGTGCACGGAGATCTAATGTGGAGTTCTACTTGCAGTATTTGTACAGATTATGGAAAAGACGGCCAAACCCTAATGATGATCCAATGCTTAGCTATGCTAGAGGGTAACGTTTATTATATTTGTTAGTAATAACACTAATAACATGTATCATTAATATATATATTTTTTATATAAATACTAGCTGACCCGGTGAACTTTGTATCACTTACTTTAGTATTTTACTCACAATTTTTCCATATTTTCTCATCGTTTAAACCTTCCCTGGACTTCCACGAATATTTTAAGACTAAACTTAGACAAACCGGTTGAGCCCTTCTTCGGTCTTAGCAGAGACTAACGAACAGCAATTCATTTTATTTATATAGATTTTTGCTTATATAACAAATTAACTGTATTGTATTTAAATTTATTAGTTGGGAAGATTACCTGCAAATACCTTTGCAACCACTTGCTGACAACTTGGATACACACACTTACAATGTGTTTGAAAAAGATCCTGTGAAGTATGATCAGTACCAGAAGGCCATTGCTCAAGCTTTAATACATGTTCAAAAATCCACTGATTGCTTAGAAAAAGTAAGTGTTTAAGACATGTTACATATTTTGAAAACTTATGGTTGTTATGGAGTTCCTAAAAGGTTAAATTTATATTTTTGCAGGCCACTTTTTTATTTATAGTATAATAAATAATTATAATAATGTGTTCAATGCATTGAAGACTTGCTAATTGCAATTTTAAACAAAAGCTGTATTTTTCTGGATTCTATTCTAAACTTACAAATAATGTAGTATCGTAATATTTGAATTTTTGTCATGATTTGCCAGATTAAAGAAGAAATTGGTCAAGGTGATCATAAATCTGACAGAGTTATAACTGTGATGGTACTTGGTGCTGGACGTGGTCCATTGGTGAGAGCTACATTCAATGCTGCGGACATTACAAACAGCAAAGTAAAGGTAAGATAGTAATCAAGAACTTTTTGTCTCTCATACCATATTCTACCATTCTGAACAATATTTTTAAGAACATCATTGTTGTTATTTATTGTTATTTCACACACTTCTTAAATAGGACATTATGGATAGATTGATGATGATAATGATTAGGGATAGATTGTAGTAAATAATTCTCTCATGCATTTTACTTGTAAATATTCTTACTTGTGAATTTATTGTGTAAAAGTAAATTTTGTTTATAGGTAATTGCAGTAGAGAAGAATCCGTGTGCTGTAGTTGTTCTTGCAGCACAAGTGAAAGAGGTTTGGCGAGATCGTGACGTTGTCGTCATTCCAGGAGACATGAGGCATATCAACCTGTCGCCTAAAGCAGACATTATTGTCTCTGAATTATTAGGTATAGTTATGACAAAGTACTACTTTCATGCAACTATTTTAATTGCATGTACTATTTTAATTGAATGACCAATTATATCATACTCTTACACCCTGTTGCAGAAAGCTCCATTAAAGTTAATGCTTCATTAAATCTAATGCTGTCACTTTTCGTTGTCATGAAATAAAAAGTGACAGCAATAGCTTTAATGACACATTAACTTTAATGGACATTTCTGCAACTGACCCTTAGTATTATAAATTATAATGGTTCAAAAAAAGTTTTTTGTACTTACTTTGATTTTAAATACAAAGGGCAAACTTTATATTTAAAATCAAACAAATTGTTTTACTGATCCATTTTATTACTAAGGGTGTGATATTACATTGCAACTTTAACTTATAGGTTCATGGGGTGACAATGAATTGTCGCCGGAATGTTTGGACGGTGCAGCAGGCCTACTCAAGCCAGGAGGCATATCAATACCCTGTTCATACACTTCATATGTAGCACCTATTTCTTCACCGCGATTGTGGGCAGCAGCTAAAGGAGCATCCTCTGGCACAACAGTCCAAAAAGATAAGAATTTGGAAACATTGTGGGTTGTATATATGCAAAATAAACATGATATTGCGGAGACAAAGGTTTGTAAGTTTGTAACACCCCAGATAATTTCTGTGTATGAACTGTTGCTAGTCTCTCCAATTTTTATGTTAAATGTATTTCTCACAAAAAAGTTTCAATAAATTAATATACATACAAGATACTATGTACAAGAATCAGATAATAAAATAATTGCTACATAAACTTTTAAGATGGCACTACAGTGTATTGTATATAAGTTTTAAAAAATATTGCATTTTAGGTGGTATTCACATTTGATCACCCAGCCAATAGTGTAAAAGATCATGATGGACAAGAAATGTCAGATTATAGAGGGCTCCCACTAACAGACAACCGAAGGTCAGCTACAATCACATGGACAGTAGAACAAGATAATGTCATGCACGGATTTGGAGGGTACTTTGACTGCACATTATTTGGGAGTGAAATGATCAGTATTGTTCCATCGACACACAGTTCAGGAATGATATCCTGGTTTCCTGTTTTTATTCCAATTAAGGTATTTTTTCAATGTTCAGTATCTTCTAATATTGGTTCATATTTCTTTAAAGAAATTCAACCCTTATATTTTCACTTATGTGAAATATTAATCTTTTTCCAGACACCACTGAGGGTTGAGAAGGGCGAAGTTATAACGGCAACATTTTGGCGGTGCGTCGACTCCCGTAGAGTTTGGTATGAGTGGATTGTGGAAGTTGGAAACAGGACTACACATTTACACAATTCTAATGGGCGACGCTCAGAAATGTTGTTATGATTATAAATTTGAATAATACAGGTTATTGTAAATGTATAAAATAAATGTTAAATAAAAATAATTTCTTATTATAAATAATGGTTTTTATTTAAATTTCTATAAACAACCTTAATAATTAAAATATAATTCTTATGTTCATTCTAAAAACATAATTTCATATAACGTCGCTGCGCCTGACAAGTTCCATATGTGTTTTTTGTTAGGTTTAGGACAACAACAAAAAACGGGTATATTTCGACACAATATGACATTTTTTAACGGTCTAAACACATATGGACTTTGTTTGATTGATTTCTATTTCGAATATCACAAAACTGATTTTATGGACACATGGAGAATTAAACGGAGAGTAATTTAAGCGCAAAGCACTAAAATCCAAAAAATGCACATATGGAATTTGGCACGCGCAGCGACGATAAATTAAAATGAAATCTTTACCTTGAAACAACTATTTACAAAGATGGCAAAACACAGTTCACTTCTTGAGTAATCTGACAATATTCATTTCTTTATGAAATTCATCAATATCTTGGTCCCATCTTTTCTCATAATATATTCCTGTGGGCAAAAATGTTTTTATTAGTTGATTTTTTTATATGACAAAAGGAGACCAAAATTTTTTAAAAAAAAATGTAAAAAGTTTTCAAAAAGCCCTGCTTTTTCAGTTACATGAATTGCTTTATCAGTTTAATTTCGTAAAGAATCTTTGTGTTTATACAGATAGTATTTTACCTTGCATAAATTTTGCACTATTTCCAGTTTTGATAGCCCAGGGTAAGTAATATTTCAGGTATAGTTGTCTGTGTTTTGGCTTAAGACGAGCAGCTCCCCAAATGCCACCATTTACGCACATTGGCAGCTTAGTTTGGATTCCTTCAACCCATTTTATTGTTACCTGTGAATAAATTAAAACATAATACAAGCATAAACTTATTTAAGCAATTAAGTTTATATGGCATCAATGAAGTGAATTGTAATTATAATAATAATAGCTGCAAAAATACATTCCAGACACAAAAAATTATTAACATTAAAATATAGAAATAATTGTAACTAAACTGCAAACAATTCCTTATAATATAATACTTGCCTCTCCTAACATAGAAGTCTTCATAAACAAAGTTGCATGCACTAAATCATGAACTTCTCTGTACCTTTGCATGATGTATGCCATCTCAGGGTCAGAAATAAACTGTACTGGTAAGCGAGAGTCAGCTATAATATTATTCTCTCTCATAAAGTCAGCATACACGCGCCCAATAGTGTTTTCGGGCATTTCAGATAACTTTTCAAGTGAAACAGTCTTTGAATTTATTCTTGGCATTTCCTTTAATATTTCTGAGCCCTCCGTCGTTTCAAGCATTTTCTCCCGCATGTGTCTAATTGCTCTGTCTCCAGTTACTTCCCCTAAACAGGCTATCATGTCACCTCGGTACGGGTTAAACAGAGAAACAGCTGCCGATCCCAATGATAACAAGGTTCGTTGAAATGTGTTAGTGGGAATAAAGTTCTTCTGCATCTCATCTTGGAAATTATTCTTTGCAGCAGCAGATACTGAAAACTTTCTTAATATAATGACAGGACGCATCTTTTTCAAGAGAAATTGATTGAATCCCGAACAAATTATCATTTTGCGAACCAAACATTACACATGCATTAAACAAATAAAAAATTTACGTTGACGTCTACGTCTGACTGACGGACGAACCTAAGCTGTCAAAGTCAGCTGTTTATTAGTGTTGTCGAATAATCACTAGAGTATCGATTATGAAATGACTTATCAATTAAATTGATAATGCGAACTTATTTTTCATAGAAATGATATCTTTATTTGCAAATCGAAATCTACATTACGTTGTATCTAAATACCACAGATTATACTTACATTACAACATATACAATTTTTTAAAACTTAAAATGTATTACATGACTTAAAAGTTATGGTTTAACAGCCCTAAGAATTTGTACCTGGCGAGATGGTTATGGCTTATGAAAAACTACCAAAATGGTAGATTTTCTTTTCAATTGATTTACTACTTAATTGATAACGATTATGTTCTTATTAAGACAGAGGGAATTCGAAAAAAAATTATAGATGGTAAAAAAAAACTACCATGATAGTAGTTTTTATTTTTAATTTATTTTGCCTACATAATCGATAACAGCGATGTTCCTAATAAAATTGAGTTGGAAATCAAAAAATATTGATAGTAAAAAAAAACTACCATAATGGTAGTTTTTATTTAAAAGTGTAGTTTTGATAGTGGAGTCCTACGCACGTTTAGGCGGTCTTAGACGACCTTCTGCAGGTACTCGTCGAAGAGGTACAAGGCGAGGGAGAAGATAATAATTAGTCAATTTAAATTTGGGTTTGTGGATACAAATAAGAATTAAAAATGGTATGCAAATAACGGTGCCGCGGTGTTTGTAAAATGGGGTTTATTCAAGTACGCATACTCGATTTTTTTACTTTTTCAATAGTGGAGATGATAACTATTGAAAAAAGTGGTTTAAAACATACCTTTTCAGACAATGATTAAAAATTGATCACATCACAAACGTCGACGATTGTTCGACAACACTAACTGTTAGATGGTCTATCTCTCTCTTGCTATAAGTACAGACCTACAAACTTATCTGTTCTGGTGGCCAAAATTGGAACTACGTGAAATGCAATGCAAAAACGATATTTAATGACAGTTCTTAATAGACAGTAGCGACGCCGCCACCGGAACAGATAAGTTTGTCGGTTTTTATAAATTACTGATGATCTGTGGTGTGGTCCATCTGACGGACGGATCATGTTCATGTGAATTTTGTTTGCAGTTTTTGACTGAATTTGAGGTTATAATTTTATTATAATAATTATAAGTCGAGCCGAGCGAGCGTGCGTGGTTTATTTGTTTATCCGCCAGGAATTAATAAACTATTTCCAATATGTCTACAATAAAAAAGCCTTTGAAATTTAAACAGATTAAAGCGGACATTGCAAAAGAATTAAGTTTTTTGAGAAATGTACTATCAGTTCTGAATATTCCAACAAAAAGTAAGTAATAGATATTTCTGTATATGTATATATTTTTATTATACATTATTACAAATTTCGATCTGGTCTAGCCACCCATTGATAGTTTTTAAATACACTATCAATGTAGCCACCCATGCCTTTTTTATTATTATTGATAAATTCTATCTGGAATGCCTTCTACTAATACTATAATAATTTCTCTGCTCTGAGTTAAACTAATATTCCTTCTAAATTTCAGGTGAAAATGAAGATCTTGACTATGAGATAACAAATAAAGGTGATAATGAAGCCAAAGAGCTTCCAAAGCGGGCCCGTAACATTACTGAACTAGAAGAAAAATTACAAAAATTAAAGACACAGAATAATTTCAGTTTTAAAAATAAATTGGTTAAAAAGAGTTTAAGCAGTAAATTAAATAAAAAAATTAAAAAACAGGAAAGAATGAATAAAAAAAAGGTAAAGGCAGCAGTGAATGCTGAGTTAGCAAATCATAAGCCTAAAACAGAAGTAAAGGAAAAGAAAAATGTAAATATAGCAAAACCCGTTTTCAACACTGATGGAAAATTGGTATTTTCCAAATTCGATTTTGCAAATGTTGGACACAAGGGTAAGACCAATACTCTATGTAATGACTTATTTGTAATAACTTTACTCTGTAATAAATGATGTTTTTCATGAAAAAAAAATGAAGCCCGTCAATATCGATTAAACTAATAAAGATAATTTTTTTACTGTTATGAGTTGTATATTTATATTCTTATATGTATTGCAATTAAATTTCAGAAAAGAGAGAAAGAGTGGAAAAGGATCCTAAGAAAATTTTAGACAATTTGAAAGAACAAGAACAGAAAATTAAACATTTGGAAGAAACAGGAAATGATAAAGCAAAAGAGTTGAAGGAAAAAATTGCATGGAAGAGTGTTCTACAAAAGGCAGAGGGTCAAAAAGTCAAAGATGATCCAAACCTATTAAAGAAATCCATCAAGAAAATTGTAAGTTATTTAATTGTAATATTACCATGTACATCATATTAAATGTATTTGGTTTTGAAATGGTTACTTAAAGATATATTTTTAATTACAGGAACAAAAGAAGAAGCAAAGTAAAAAGAAATGGGATAACAGGATACAGAGTGTGGAACAAAAGAAAGAAGAAAGACAAAAGAAAAGGAAAGAAAATATCAGTAAAAAGAAAAAGGAAAAGAAAACCAAAATTGTTAAAGCTGCAGTTAAAAGAGGAAGAGTTGTATTATAACTGTATGAATATTGTTTTGACTAATGTAAATACATTTCAGAACTCAAAACAAAATCTTTTTCTTTCTGTTGCTTTCTAAAGGCGTATCCACACATGCACATCCTTTTTCACATAATGTACATACATTAATTAAGGCAGTCTGAAAGCCAGCGGCATGTGTGGATACGCCTGTATAAGACCTATCACTAGCCTCAGATACTGCAATATAAATGCGATCGACGGGTAATGACGAACGATTTGGTGTAAGAGCGTTTGTCCACCGCCGACGTCACGGTGATGCCACACGGAAGCGTTGCGCTGCGCTGCGTCGACGCACCGCAAGCGCTCGACGGAATGGATGCCACACGATCCGATGCGTCGTCGCATCGCGCTGCGTTGTCTAAGCGTCGTCGTGCGTTGACTTTAGGTTTAGTTTGCTTCGATCACTAATAAGAATTTCTTTATTAGTGATCGATGTTAGTTTGTGATTTTTATCTCATAAAAGAGGTCTTTCCTCAACTAATGAGATAAGGTAGTCCACGTCAATGTCATTAATAGTATTAAGATGATTTATGTACTTGGGGCGCACCGCTATCTCGACTTCATAAACCATACTGCGACGCGTGCGCCGTCGCTCCGGTCGCCGTGTGTACGGACCGTGCGCTACTCGATACTCGCGACTCGATACTAAAGTAGTATACAACATTAGTATCGGAGACTTGCGTAGCGTTGTGTACGAAGGGCCTTACGGCGACGCGCGTCGCCACAACGGACCGTGTGGCATGCCGTTCAATTTGTATGAAATATAACGCATCGACGACGCTCCGTCGACGCAGCGCAGCGCAACGCTTCCGTGTGGCATCACCGTCACCGGGAACAAGATGACGGCGCCGAGGTAGCGGTACATTTTTTTCATTTTATTTATTTTGAAAACCAACAGCGTTACAGAAATTACAGCTTAATTATATTATTTTGTTAGTAAGGCCAATAAAAGGTTTCCCATAAGCTTACCAATTGTACTAGTATATATTCTAATCAAAGCCGATCCCGTAGGTGCAATAAAACTTAATGTGTACCGAGTAATACTAATAAGTGTTTAGAGAACAAAGCGTGAAATATGTCTTAAGAGACCTATCACATCTCGACTGTGATTTTTGCATAAAATGGCCAACTTTGGCGTTATCGATCTCAGAAACAAAAATACATTAACAATAATGACTTATTAAATAGTGTAGAGTATGTATCTATTGGAATAGTTTGTAGCGGCCTTGCTTTTTCGAAATTTTGCTTAACTTTTTAATTGAACCCAAAATTGCAGAGAAAGATTTTCATAAAATGCGCGAAGGCACATTTTTAAGCTCCTGGATTGAACTACTGTTCTGAGCAAATTAAATAAAAAAAATAGAATGTTATCTCTTATATAGTCGTATAGTTCTTAGCGGCCTCGGATTTTTAAATATCTTTGGTTTTATATATAAAAAAACATCTAGTCCTAAAGCAAAAATCTTCGAAAATCGCTTTAAGTTAACTGTGAATTTCTCCTTTCTACGACAACACAATTAGGCAAAATATATACCAAAATAATTGTTACATCATGAGGAATGAAGATTTTATAATTTTAACCACTCAATCCCGAACCGGCACTCGGGTGCCGCGTAACAATAGATTTTCTATTGTGTCTGGTGATCCGGGGCTTGAAAGATTAAACCATTCATTTATTATCCTATTTTGATAATAACATTAATATAACTGCAAAATTACTACAAAATGCGATGCGCTGGCCGTCCGAACTCAGTACTGCGTGGAGCGCTCTCGGCGTTGGACCTATGTCGAATTTTTTCGCGCCAGTACGATCGAGCGAGCGTCAGTGTATAGTGCGACCACCAAGTTTTCATCACGTAAGTATAATTATTTTTAGTGTTTGTTTTATATTGAATCTCCTACTCAAAACAAAATAAGGGCCTCCATAAAGTTTTTCTCAAATGTTGATTTATAAACAACTCGTAAGTTGATCACTGACAAAATAAAGTACCCACTATCACTTAGTAGGGATTATTCCGGACTGCCTCTACTAAGTCTGCCACCAGTAGGGGCAGTCGAAACTTTTTAGTTCCGTCTGCCCCTAGTAGGGGCAAAGTTTCGACTGCCCCTACTGGTTATTTAGATAGGTAGGAAGGGCTACCCCAGTAGATGCCTATATTATGTACCGTACGAATGCGGACTTGTTTTTGAGAGTATTTTTTGCGCGACAAGACGCGACGACGCGACGATTTGAAGAGTAGCTGTCCAATTATATTATCATTATTATTTCAAAAATTTCGGAAAACAAATGCATGTCGGGAAAACAAATGAATGTCGGGAAAACATTGTTTATTGATCTGAAGTAAGAAAAACAGGTGCATACATTTACTACAGTCGTTTGTCCACAACACGCCTGTCACCCGAGCTCCGGCATCTTGAAATTGGTCAGAAATAAACTCGGTTCTCGGTGACGGCGGCGGTGGACAAATGCTCTAATGGTCGAGTCATTAAGACGTCGTAGATTCGATCCTTTCAAGTGTTTTTTTTTATACTAGGTCAGTTGGCAGACAAGCACGCAGCCCACCTGATGGTAAGCAGCCACTGCGGCCTATTCCATTGAGGGACGCTTCACCTGGAAACGTCCCTCAATGTGCTGCCAAATACCCGAGCGGCTTAGCCACTGTTCCACGGAGGCGGTCAAAAGTTTCAAGTGTTTACCTGTTGTTTGGTTGGTACCCATAGTAATACAGGACAATTTAGCTACAATAATGCATGTATGTAATCCGTTATTGTATACAATTCCTAGGAATTGTATGTAATTCCTAAAATCGCCCGGAAATGCGTAAAATAAATTATATTAGACCCATTCCTAGGAAATCTATACATTTCTTAAATAGCAATAGGAAATGTAAAACATCTAAGATGTCAGTGTTTTGGTAACTGAAATGAATGGTAAATCGTTAATTTGGGGAATAGGTGTTAAAAATAAAAAAAAACCGCTGGACAATAACCACGAAGGATAAGCTGCGTCCCCAGTAGGCAAACTGTAAGCGCTGCGGCAGACTGAGTTTGCGGCTTATCGATTTAGTACGCCTTTCCATATATTTGAACTGAAGTGTCCACAGTTTGCGCGTAACGCTGCAAACTGCGTACAGTGAGCGCAAAACGAGATTTGATTTCATACATTTCCGGTAACCACCCCGGTGACGTAACGGGGTCGATGAAACAATTTTTTCCCAACGACCCCGTTACCGGGGCGGGGCACCGGGGTGGTTGGTACCGACCCTACTAATGCGTACTGTTCACACGACACAGTATCAAGGAATATTAAATTCATTGTATTGTATTTGTAGATAAGTACCTAGGTGTACCTAAATGTTCGTTCCGACCTATAAACACAAGGTTTAAGGTCAAATCTGGCTAAGCCGCTCGGGTTTAAAACCCGGAGGTCGTGGGTTCGATTTCCGCCTTGGGTCTAGTTCTAGTTGGTAAGTAGGTAGTAAGTTTTTTTCAGACTCCCGACTGACTAGCTACATCTCTTTTAGTTATTGTTATGAGAGCTACACAATGGCGGCAGATTTCAACTGTGGTAGTTAGCCAGTCGGGCTGTAATAGTCACCAACTAGGTCCAATGCGCGAATCAAACCCATATTCTTCGGGTTTCATGGCCTGAGGGCCATTGTTCTAGGGAGGCGGTCACAATACGGTATGACAAAGAAAATACTTTAGGTGCCATAAAAATACCTACATTATAGTTTTACTTACTTGTGTTTCGGGGATGTAGTATTAGCCCATTAATGTCCCACTGCAGGGCAAAGGCCTCCGTCCTTGAAATCAAGTCATCGTTACAATGATGGGTACTGGCTTAATCACCACGCTTGCCAAATGCGGATTGGTGATCACAAACCCGAGCTGTGTCCGAAAAAACCGACACTAAGTTAGCTCGACCCAGGAATTGAACCCAGGACCCCGTGATCTCGGCCCGGTACTTAAACCACTGGACCATTGAGGCGTTGATTTAGTTTTTGGTATTAGCAAGGAATATACGTTTATCAGTGTGACGGTAAAGGAGAACGCAAAACTTGCCATTGTTCTTGGGCCCAAAAATATTTAAGTTAATTTGCAAAGATGAGATGTATTCTACGTGAAAGACCACACACACGGTACATCAACTTTTATTATGATGACACCATAAGCCGTCCCAGGTCCCAGGGGGAAAAGTTATCGTCCATAATAATTTATTATTTTTATATGAATAAAATAAATAATTAACATAGGTATTAAACATATTTTTTTTCACTGGGACCAATATGTCGACGCCATAATAAAAGTTAAAGGTGTTTATTGGATCTACCTCGTACAGTCTGTTCACCATAAGTTGTCCTTTAGTCGCTATATTGGCAGCATTGCGTACGCTTTGTAAATCTGTCAAAAAACAGATTGAAAGTATTGAAAAACAGTAGTACCAATATAGCGGCTAGAGGACTTTCTATGTGTCCCACCCAACTGCACATTTTTTTTGGGCCGTCTTTTGCATTGTCCTATAAAGATTACTTTCCCTTTTTGCAACTGCACATTTTTTTGGGCCGTCTTTTGCATTGTCCTATAAAGATTACTTTCCCTTTTTGCATCAGGAGTTATATTTACAAATGGGGCATTAAATGATAATCACAATAACAGAAAAGAAACTTTTATTTATTCCCAATAATGTTATGGTATGCTACTTTTGTATTGTAAGTAATACTTTAATGTGGTAGCTAGCGTCTAAAACCAGTCATGTATTACACAGGCCAATTGACGCACTTTACATCCATGTTTCTTTAAAACTACAAAGTAGTTAGGATTTGGTATGATTGACCAAATGTTACTGGGAAGAGTCATTAAGTTCCTGAAAGTCGGTACAAAAGAATAAAATTGTTTTATTAAGTATTACACTGTTACTGGATGTAATGGACATCAAATCAAGAAAGAAATAATTGAAATACAATTAAGCACGCATTTATTGTATGGCCAACCAATTCGAATTGCCGCATTGTATTATACTTTATTGCTAAATATAAAACTGATATACCTATATTATAAATTAAACATTTCAATTAACAAAAATCATCTAATTGCACTGAAACTTGGAAGAGATTTTTTGCAAAATCAGAATTAACGCGTACGTTGTTAGAGGGTTGAAACTTTTTACATAATATGATAACAAAAGTTTAAAAGTTCCGTAATATCGTTATGTTGTAGGAATCGTAACATTTGTAACGCGATTGATTCATCGATACAACATAATGGTATTTTTGGATAGAATAAAACATAATACAATTAATAGACACGGTTTTAAACATCTACTTGGCTTTCTCAGTTTGGTTGACATCATCATAGGTCAAATTACCCAATGAGTGAAATTATTAAGATAAAGTAGGTAAAAGATGTTGATAAAGAATACTTTTAAAACAATGAAAGTTACACTGTTTCACAGTCTACAGCACTAATAGATAAACTATACTCTATGTAACTAAATTCATATGAACACATTTTTCCTTAATCCTAGGTGCATTAAAAATTACACACCATGCTATATTACTACAGAGACAATTGTAGCTATTGGTTTACTTTTCGGTATTCTATAGAAATAATATGAATGTGTATAAAAAGTGGTATACCATATTTTTTAATAACTTACTGCTTAAAATTTTGTACTAAAATTGCATTCCAGCAGTGAACGAATACCTAGGTAAGGAAATTACAATATTAAAGTAATCAACAACCGAAATTAGGAAGATATGAGCCTTAGTTCCTAGATTTGGGTGTTTTTGGGGCCAGATCTAAGGACGGACTAGGTAACACATCCTCACTTCGGCTTTTGATTTTCATGTTATACAGGCCACACCGGGAAACATTGATTCTATTCGCGTATCCTGCCAACACACATCTCACAAGTTCAAGACAGATGGCATGTGAATCGAAATTATGCCAAAATGGGCTTCCAATGTAGCCCGCATCCAATACACAACTGAGATAATAAAGTTTTATAAGGTAGGTATGTACAGTCAAAAGCACGTCAGACGGTAACACTTTGGTCTTTGTACCGCTCCTAAGTCGGGGCCTCGGGGGCATAAGTGCTGTTATCGAACTGCAAGTGTTTACATACATACGATAAAAAGCAAAACTTCCGATATTCCGATTCTTAATAATTACAGATAAAATTATACAGATTACAAACACAATAGGTACATTGCTCGACAGCATTCACTTCAGTTTCATTGCATGATTATATTAGGCTCATCCGGTAAAATATTAGAGGTACAGATATAAACCTTTTAATTATTAAAAATTCTAAAAATATCGGGTAGGTACCACTAGGCATATAAAGAATATAACTATGTACTACTATAAAAGTAGGTCTATTGTTTAAATTTTATTTTCTTACTTCTTAGGCAAGACTTATAATTTTTGATACAAGTAGGATTGTTACTACAAATGTTAGAAATATCATATTGTTATAGTAGTAAAATACTAGACTTTTAAATGAAAACTTAAGAATATTTCAATTTCGTAAAAAATTTAAATAGGGAAATATTTAAACAAAAAAAAAATACTTCAGAAGAAGAGCAGGATATCTGACAAATCCTTTGTAGGTCCAATCCAATTGATTTTACTTGAAATTTTTTCAGTTCGGTGGGACGAAATATTTTTCAGAAAATTTGAATTTCAGTGAAGCTCTTCCATAGGAGACCTAACTACCAATTTCAGAGTTGTATGATAAAATGATATTTCACAAACTAAAAACACGTTCAACAATTTCTTACATTCATGGTAACAAGTTTCAGGTATCAATATAATGTTCTTTAATGTAGGCAATACATTAAAGTAAAAATATATTCATTATAAATATCCGTTAAATATAAAAATGACGGTGGAAACGCTTATCCTTTCATAATAGCAGTAGTTTAATGATTAAATGTTTTTAAACTAATGTTTTCTTGTAAGTACTGCAAATTCAAAAATTGTGGCGGCAAACTTCTCTTAAGATGTTTTAAATGAACAGATTGAGATTATTGTCTTAATCGCCGCATGGGCACCATTTTACAATATATCGGTACCTAAATGTTATGCTTATTTACTTAATAAAAATATACATTCTTACAATTTGTATGTAAATAAGTAGCCAGTGATATATTTTGACTACTCTGACCAAAAGTGTGTTTCGACTACTGCGCTGCGATAAAACCTACTTGTAATCAATATCGTGAATACAGAAAACATATTAAGATATGGGTAATATTTTAAAATAGTCCGTGAAATTTGCGACTAGAAATGAATTATGTATCGTATTGTATTACTAAATTTTTCGTTTTAATAAAAAATATAGGTTGGTTTTGAGTCAAGGTCCTCTTGACATAATATTATTTAGTCAAATGTGATTGGTAAAGAACCACCCATAATATCTCAAAATATAGACAAACCAATACAATAAAAAAACTGTGCAGCACAGTTGTACAGATTAGCCATTTAGATTTTAGTGTTAGAATCCTATGATTTCTTTTTGGTTGCAAAGCATTGTCCCTTTATAATTTAAAAACTACTCTAGACAATTAAATCTAAACATTATAAAAAATAAACCAAGCTATAAGTGTGAAAACAATTGTAAATAGCAACAACTAATAGTAATGAATAAAGCCTCAGAATAAAAGTACTTTTCTCAAATAACATTGATTAAATAAATAAAAATAGAAATAAAGTTATAACTATACTCAAGATAAAATTTTATAGTATATGTAACTGCTATTTTATATCAGTTAAGGCTCAATAACATAGAATATAGCCTCAATCCTTATGATTAGGATGCATACATGTTACGCAATGAATAATAATAATATAATAGAACACTATACTTATCTATAATTCTATAAATTGCAGCAAAAAATTTTCAGTGTATAACACTTGATGAATAAATATTATGGGTAAAGAGAACACAACAAATATTTCCCATAACCACAACATGTTCACGGCTTCGCCAATGATTCATTGCACTTTTCTCTTACTCTTAAAAGTTTACTGTCATCAAATAAAGTACCATTTTATAGTTCAATTCAAAAAGTATGTTAAATTCACACAATATAAACTACAACTTATCAACTGTCTTTGGAGTACTTCAGAGCATTGCCTGCTCAGTCTCCTCTGACTACCACTTATATTATGTAGACAAACTTAAGTAACCTATATTATTAATTAAAAATTATAAAAATAACATAGCTCTTATAACATTCCAAAATAGAAAAATAAAAAAGAAATGTTGTAATACTGCACATAAATATTACTCTAAATCAGTCAAGACATTGTTATACAAGTTGTATATTGACAAATTCAAATAAAAATAAATCTGTATGCCACTGTGAACGGCATTGCCTCACATGTGGTTTAATTTATATTAGTATTATTAGTAAAGCTGTTCTTGTGGAACAATATGCCTTGTATTAAAATTTTATAAGTTACAAAATTAAAAATTAATAATCATTTGAACATACTTAAGCATACAGCACAAATGTGCTGAGTGTAATAAGAGTCAAAATTATTTCTAGCAATAGCTTCGGTGGGAAATTGGAATATCTAATTTTGAATATCTTTCAAAAACTTTCAGTAAAACTTTCAAATATGTTCAAATAATTATACAGCTTATGTTACTTTGTTACCCTACTAACTAAAGTCTAATTTTAAATGGTAATAATAAAGCAAGTCGTGAGGCGGGATATTTGCATCAGTCTTGTGAAATTCTCAATTGTGAAAATTATAACTGTCATTGTTTTAACTATTTGGTAATCTTGTAAAATGAAATCGGGTCAAATTCACTTATTTACTCTGTTAAATATTTGCAGCATATGTCATCAATTTAACTCAGATTTTAATGATGATAAGGTAGCATCAAGTACCCGACCAGCAGCATATCCAGGTATGTTCAGGTATGCAGGTTTATCATGCTCACATAATCCAGGCTGGGTACAGCATCTATTCATGCTGGAACCACCTGCCCCAGCAGAACCACTTTGGCTCCCACTCGCTTCAGATGACCCACCCTGGCATAGCATCTTGTGGTTTGTAAACTGTTCCAATGAACGTAACTGTTCACCACAAATTTCACACTTGAGTTCACGAGCATGAACCTTTTTGTGGCTATTCAAAGATCTGGAATTGTCAAATACTTTGGTACACATGTCACAATACTTTAAAACTTTCTCACCAGTACAAACCACTTTGTGGTTGTTGAGTCGGTCTAAAGACATGTATCGTTTATTATTGCACAAGTCACATTTAAACTGCTTTTGAGGTACTCTCCCTGTATGGACTTGCATATGTTTACGCAAGTTACTCTTGTCTTTAATGTATTTTGAACACACTGAGCATTTATTGACATCTTTCCTGTTGTGAGTGGCATCAAGATGTCTGCGAAGATGTGATTTTTTATGGAACGGATCCAAACAGATTTGGCATCTGAATGGCTTTTGGGCTGGATGCACTCCTGTTAGATGTGTATTGAACTCAAGAATAGTGGGATAGCTTTTCCTACAGTGGGGGCAATGGAAGAGTTTACGACATACAGCTGCACTGGAGTCACAGAATGGATCTGAGCAATCATCACAAAATGAGTCCATTCCCACAGGTGGAGGTGTAGTTCCAGTTCTATATGACTCCATATTATCTGTTTGTAAGGGATCACGGTCAGGGGTACCTGCCCCTGATGGTTCCTGTTTCACCTTTGTTTGTTCATCTTGTTCTGAGAAGTCATCTTGTGAAGGTAGGTTTCGTGATGTGCTGGCGAGCATCCACCATGGATTGTAGTGCCAAGTCCCAAGGCCAGGTTGCACTGACTGTCCTTTGATATCACTAGGTTTCGTTTGTGTTTCAGCATTGGAGAAACCAGGAAAGCTAGGCAGTTCTTGATGTTTGGATCTCGCTGACTCAAATATACTGTGTTGTGTTAGCAAGTTTTCGTAATCGCTAGACTCCAACTTTCTTTCATTTCGATCAGTTTGATCTCTTTTGGACATTTTTTGAAATATATCCTGAAAATAACAATAAAAGAAATGATAAAATATCTAATTATTATTATGACATTTGGATAAAAAAAAGTAATCGCTCAGATCGCTCAATATTGCTCCCATTACAGAATAACAAAAGTAAACAAACAACGCAATTGCGCGCCCACCATGCAGAAATAAATGAAAATGTATTTTAACTCCATATTTCTTCAGTTAATTATGTATTATGAATAAGAGGAAAACTTTTAAAATAATGTTATTATAAAAAGAAAGCAGGAAAACGACAAGTTCACGTTATTTCCGAAAACTTTAAACTTATTGTTAGAGCATAAACAAACAAATTGTTTTGTTTACTTGTTTTCACGATTATTTCAGCATATATGAACAAAAGTTACATTTTAGCCACAGTACACATTAAAAGGTCAAAAATATAACAGATATTCTGTGTTTATACATACTATTTACGAGTTTTCCATAAAAAAATTCTACAAAATTATTTTTATAGAAGGTCGGCCATTTTGTTTGGTGAAATTGTTTTTTTTTTTAGAAACATATATGTTAACATGGCTTTGGCATTTTAATAATGGGCGATTTTCAGACAGGCCATTTAAAAAAAAGAAAGGCTTCCAAAATCTTCACTACAGACCTACAAACTTATCTGTTTCGGTGGCCAAAATTGGAACTACGTGAAATGCAATGCAAAAACGATATTTAATGACAGTTTTAAATAGACAGTAGCGACGCCGCCACCGGAACAGATAAGTTTGTCGGTCTATAGATGGCGTTGAACGAAGTATGTACATTTGATGTCTATTGTTACCTAATCCTCTGGTTTTGTATCTAGGAGCCATAACATAATCCTTGCTTGACTCATTCTTCTTCTTCTTCATAAGAAGAATGAGTCAAGACAAGGATTATGGCTTATAATGAATAATATTGTACTTAAAGTATTTCTTATGTATTTACCTTTAAGTAGATAAAATTGTCATAAAAAAAGTTATAACAACATTCAATTTATTTAATAGGTAGTCTGTCTGTCTGTGGTGGAGATTTGGCTTAGAGTAGAACATATGGAGATGCCCTATTGATCTATACAAAAAATTGCTTATATGAATATACATCGAATCGACACTTGCCTTACAAATATATACTTATCTCTTTTCATCTAAGTGATTGTTGCGTTTGAAAAAAGAGACAGATATCTTTGCATTGTACCCATTTTGGCAGCACTTTTTAGTGACGTCACACAGTTTTTGACGCGTGCCGGTTTAGCCATATTGTGTTCCAGCTAGTGATGTGGCACCATATTTTTATGTATCGATACGTTTTAGATAGTTATATTCTGCAATGGTATATTTCTGCAGATTTCCTGTAAGTGAAACATTAAAGAAGAATTAGATAGAGTTAATAGGTGGGGAAAATATATATCCGCGACATAAAATAAGGCACGCTTGCTCGCTACACTTCAACGAATACTGGTTTTGCAGAACTCTCGACTTATCAAGATTACGTGATGGTAGTATGAAACAGTACAGTATCTTCACTTTATCTTCTGTTTAGGATTTTTGGAAAAATGTAATAGGTTTATTAACCATGTGAAGTTAAAATTTCCATTATAATATATATAACTAACCTATTGTTATATTAAGGCACTGCATCATCATTATTTTGTGATAGGAAAATAAGAAACTATTTATAGATTTCTAACAAAATATGTGCATTAATGATCGACACGTAAACTTGTATCGATAAATATATCGATATACAATATTGGTTGCACTACGGTCGGGCGCTATCATTGGTGGCGCCATTTTGTGTTCCAACTTTAGGTATACACGTTTTGTACCTACTTAGGGCATCTCCATGTGTTCTACTCTAAGAGATTTGGAGATTTGTTTGAGTGGAGTGGAGAATTTAAATTTTTTGTCTGTGAGATTGACTATGACATTCTAAAAAAAAGTAAAATTTCAAAATATTAAAAATTTTAGACGTATGTTCAAAAGTGTGGATTTTGACTCAAATTAATTAATTTCTTGATACATTATTCAATTTATATACCTCCATCGTCATCATTTAAATAATGGAGTGGTTCGGCTCAACACTCCTAAAAGCTATATGGCGGCCAACTTTAAATTCAGTTAGGTTAGATTTCCTTGATTTGATTAAATTCTTAAACTTCTTTTTTAATTTAATTAAACGACGATATCCCATGTCTGTGTATTAACTTACAGGACGAGATATCATGCAGACAAAACTCGATTGATAAAAAGATATGGTTATGAAGAAAAACTGTGGTCTGGAGGGTTGTTGCCGAGAAGTCAGGGAAAAGCTCTTCCTATCCCTGAGTATAGGTATAAATTTTTGAAAAAAGCATCCTGAAATCTAAATTAAATAGAACTGTAATAAGATATGCTTGTTTGACATTACAGGCCTATGAATGCATGGACAGAGAAGAGAGCTTTGTTTGGTCAAAATGATTATATTGACATTCTTGGACCAGGCAATTTACATCCAGTAAAGACTTTGTACTCTGTTCCTTCATGGATTAGAGGAGTGAGCGGAAGAGAATATCATGTAAGTGTTACACTTTCAAATAAGACAAATGATTGAATTTTTTTACTGTCTTACAGAATCAATATTGATGTGTTTGAAAAATTCAAGTCTATTAATAAATAATTTTTTAGATTTACCATTGTGTGGTAGCAAATAGTGATGGGCCGACTATAGCATTTGCCGACTAACCGACTAGCCAAGTAATCAGTTTTCAAATTGCTGATTATTCGGCCAACTAATTGGCAATCAATACCTTTTTGTTTCTCGGAGAATGCTTTTAGGCACCATAACTGCAGGCTAGCTAGACCTGCAGTTGTGTGTGAGACTCTGGACTATAGCGTCCCACTCTCCCCCCTGTCTAACCTCCCCGAATAATTCCCATCTTTTTATCACTAACAAATAAACTAACCATATTATTACTTATTATAAGTTATGGTATGAGTACGAATAAAGGACTATGCAAGGGAGCGTCCCCACCAACCAACAGATTTCAAACGTATCTCTATTTATACCTCTTGCCATACTGATCTTTTATTTGTATGACGACATGCGCCGTAGGAATGGGGATTTCACGCAAATCGAATTTGAATGTTGTTTTTATCAAGTATTTTTTTGAAACAATTAATTGTGAAAATAATGTGCAGGCGATCAAGAGTAACTCCCCTGGCCTAAATAAAAGTGTTCAATCAAAATATAATCTTAAAAAATATTGTACAGTCGAGTCTACTTGAAGCTAGATACTTAAAGCGCAATTCTGAATCTTTTGCGTACGGCATAAGCACGGTTTTATTGCTTTTTAATACCCCGTCTTTTTTTGGATTAAAAATGGTTATTTGTCTTTATATGGAATGTCATAATACTATTGAAACTAGTGCCAAGTCTGTTGGTGGGTGGGGACAGAGCCCATACAACTTCTTGCGTTGTCCTTTACAAGAAAACCAGAAGTATCCTGTGTCTTCTGGAAAACTTTAAAGTTTTTTCAAAAATAATTCTTAGGTACACACAATTTTTTTCTTTTTTTCTTTGCTTTCTTCTTACTACTAATATGAACAAGCAGGTTATAAAATATAAATAGTAAAAATGTTTTTTTGCTGTTGTAGATATTACTAAGGAAGAAGAAGATGTGGGCGAAAACAGGAAGTCCCCAAGTAAGACCTACAAAGTGGAAAGAGATGGAGAAAAGAATAGGCTTCCTTTACAGAAAATTAAATAGGAAAACGAAAACTGGCATGTCCAACCAATAGGTATAAATATGTAGAAATAACTTGTATATGGACTAATTGTTGTAGATGAAAATAAAATATTAAAACATACAACTTGATTTTTAGTCATTCTTCCATAGGTCTATTAACGATAGTTTGATTATATTTATAGTGTAGTAATAAACTGCAGGGGTTATAAATGGCCACCAGTATGCTTGTACTGGTGCCCAATTATAACCCCTGCAGTGAAGGGCTTCCTCCCAAATGGGATCACCTGGTCAATATTTTTTTTTCATTTTAATTTTTTAATTTTTTCAATGTGGCAGTGTTGCCAGGTTGTCGCATTAATAAGCTTCCCGCCGAATTTCTGACCAAGTGTCTGCCTGCGACATATGGGTAGTAGATAGATAGTGTGGTCATTTATTTATTTATTTATTTAAGCTTCATTGCACAAATCAAGTACAAAGGCGGACTTAATGCCTCATGGCATTCTCTCCCAGTCAACCTTTAGGCCAAGCAGAAAGAAACAGTGGGCAGTGCCAATAAATAAAAAACTTGAAAACAAAAACAACAGAAATAAACGAAATAATATATCATAAATAAATACACAATATAAAATTACATAAATATACATACATATTACTTAATATAAATATATAAAATATAATTATTTCATGAAATTATCAATTCTACGATATGGCCACGACATATACACTATATAGAATATATACACAGTACATACGGCTAACGACTGGAACAGGTGGTGGTCATTGCTGTCTGCTTCCGGAGAAGGTGACTTGTGCACTACGGGCTCGAGGTGGGGGCCACCCACCAAACTTATATTTACCAATTTTCACCTAAGAAAATAGTGGGAAATAAACCAGAAAATATATTTGTTTCATTTTTATTTATTATTTAATTACACTCACAAACATGCCTTTAACAAAATTCTACTTGCTATTATTTACAATTAATAAAGGTAATGGTAGATAATATAATAATCAAAATAGATTATTTTATCTACCTTCATATTTGGTATAGACTTACGTATCTAAATTAATGAAATAAAATATTTCTCACATGTAAAATTAGTTCTCGCATGAATAGTATTTATTATTTAAAAGCGACCAAAACATTTTTATATGATCGAATGTATTGATTAAAGGATTTAGTTTTTATTTGTTCGAAAAAAGCAAACTTCATCATTGTTGAAGAAATGCATAGACTTTAGGTACCTAATACAAAACCAGATAGTGATTGGGCTACACTTAATAAAAAACTGCCACTGCGGCCTATTCCATTGAGGGACGCTTCACCTGGAAGCGTCCCTCAATGTGCTTCCAGACTGTACTCATCTGATCTTCGAGCCTCTGATTTCGAGTGTAGGTACTAGCTCCCACATTAATATTGCCGGAACACAGCCAGAGCGGTTAATGGCGGCAGATTTCACCTGTGGGGGTTTCAGACAGATTTACATTTATTTCAAGGTGACATCGATCGGTATGCCCCAATCTTGTTTAATGATGTCGGCTGCTTTCTCGGCGATCATGACGACCGGCGCATGCGTGTGCGCCGCCGGGATGCGCGGCATGATGGACGCGTCTGCCACACGCAGCCCGCGGATGCCTTTCACTTGGAGCTTTGGATTCACCACGCCTGTAGGGTCGGCTTCTGGAGCCATTTTACAAGTGCCCACCTGGAATATAGGACGCCTAAATATTAGAAGAAATTTTGGTTACTCATACATCGCATATGCACTCGACGAGTTATGGGTATCAAAAACAACGAAGGTATCATCAATATAATTAAATACAAATTACGCATCCAGACGCCAATTTCATGTTTATCACATAAAGTATAAACGTTTGTCTTGTGTGGGATTTGATATTATTTAAACTACTAAATCATAATTCATTCCATGTTTTTATTCGATAATTCGACCACCTAACAACAATTACCTATGTAGGTAGCTGTATAATATTCTTCATCGAACAAAGAAAAAAAAAACCAAACACGTACTTAAATCATTGAGCATTGAAGCACTGAGCTACTATTACTACGTAAGTAGGTGGTACACATTATAATTCCATGGAGGGAAGTTTTTTTTTAAATTTTCAGCGTTTTAGTCGCAAAATTTCTGTAAGAAACATCGAAATCGTTTTACCGAGTACTTCAAATTCAGAAAAAAAAAACAACTCACTCATGAGCAATTTTTAAGTATTGATTTAAAAAACTATTTTTACCTGGTGATCCAATGTTATAGACGTCTGCATTATAGCACATTGCCAATACTCTTCGGAGTCAAACACATAGTTTGTACATCCTGGGAATGGGACAGTGTGAAGCCTTGTTCCGTAGCGTTGGAATGGCTTGGTCGCTATAACTTTCTGCACCTGTTTAAATAAGGTACTTAAGTTTATATTAAGTTAACAGGGATAAAGATTTTATATTAATTTTGTATACAGTTACATCAGGAACGTATAAAAAAAAATGAGATCGAAAATATCAACGATAACACTTCAAAGTCTTGTTTTGTAGTACACGATTCTAGCATCCAAATACTTAATTTAGACTAAAACTTACAAGTCGAACACCTTCCACGAGGGCGAGCAAATCTTTAGGGTCTGCGAAATAGTTCATGTGAATGGCGGGATGGTCGGTGAAGTTGGCCGTGCGCAACTTGAGCCTACCAACGCTCCTAGGCCTGATTAGCACGGGATTCATGGCAAACGAGGCCTTCCGCACACTAGGCGGTAAGGATCCGTAGACTTCCCAGAACCATTTATCAGTTACACCTGGAACCAATAAATATAATTTTACGAAGTTTCAAGACAAAAATGCCGGTTTTGATTTATTTTCAGCTGAGCTTAATAGCTAAGCGTTTGCTATTACTAAAGTGCCTTGTTGTCGTGATAATGGAATGAAAATTGAAAGGTGAGACTATTTTACTTAAATTGACTGAAAGGTTAGGTATCTAGAAGATTTACATCTTCGCAAGTATATGGGAATATGGATTAGTTTCACCAAGCACTGTCAGGTAAGTCCCATTTAAGGACTCAGGTAGGTAAGGTAAGTTTTATCTGATAGGTACATGAGATGCTGTCACTTTTGTTAGTTTTTAAAAACAGGAGACATCGTGAATGATAACTAACAGACACATTATCAGTGACTTATCAGACAGTGGTGATTCTAGGCCCTTAAAATTAGCAATTGGTAACTAATAACCAATCGAAGGCTTGCCTCGCTGAGACAGTCAATCTAGTAATGTATAAGAAGAGTCCTTTGCTCTCTTTCTCTAATGCACTGGTCATATCAGTAAATTAAAAAAAAAGAAAATCTACCAAGTAATGTCCGTAGAATGCCCAAGAGATCTCCAGCCAAAGAGCCAGCTCCCATCACCAGCTCAATGTCAGGCCGCGTAGAGGAGTGGTCTTCCACTGCGAATCGACTTCGTGTGAAAGCCAGCCCTGCTGCTCCTCCCGGGAGAGTCAAAGGACCATTGCCGGCTAAGTATTGCGCTGCTGATATTGGCGATGCTGCTCTGTCCTGTAAAATCTCAACTTTATTAAAATTGTTTTAATTTATCAAACTAAACGTGTTGTAAAGAAGGACCCTTCTTTATGATTACTTTGTGTACCAGGCCTAACCAATTTATTTGTATTCATTCGAGAAATGCTATCCTCAAATTAACTAAATAAGTCTCTGTTAGACAGAGCAGGAGATGTAAAGACGGAGTAATTTGGATTATGTAGAAATTTCAAGTTATTGAGATATTGATTAATTGCCATTCGCGAATGGATACTAACTAAATAAGTAGTCACTTCTTTGTTCTTTTAAGTAACTGACGGGAAGTGACATTGTGTGACTCCCTTGCTATCCCTTTTACCGGATTTTAATGATTCTCTGTAAGAATCACGATACGGTAACTCTACCATCTATTTGATCTGTGGTTAAAACATTGACGATGTGCATTATTATGTGTAGGTTTTGGTATATGTTATTATGTTCTCAAAAGAAAATTAACAGGGTATATTAACAAAAGACAACTAAGAAAACGTTTCAAAATTAAAGTGAAAATACGTACATATTTATATGCTTACATCGTTAACGCAAAGACTAGATTCGTTGACTAAAAATGCGTTTCCTGAGAACGTGACATGGTCTTGAAGGTTGTACCCCACAGGAAGATTGACGATTGGTTGCACTCCAACCTCTCGCAAGTGTTCTTCAGGTCCCACACCGGACACCATGAGAAGCTGGGCAGAGCCAATAGATCCTGCTGCCAGGATTACTTCACGACGAGCTAATACTTGGCGTCTGTAAGTGAAATAAATAACAGCTTCATTATTATAAACTTTAAGCAGTGGGAAAATAGCATATGTTGAACCTTAATGTCAGCGATAAGTACTTTATATCTTCAGGAATCGATTTAGTGGCTTACAGATTTAAAAGACGTTTTACTAAACGAATTGAAATTATATAGGTATGTATGATTAAAGTACGAAGTTCGTCTTAGGGGGCGTTCAAGTATTACGTAACGCAATTTGGGGGGAGGGGGGGTCTCGTAAAACGTTACGATACGTTACAGGGGCGGGAGGGGGTCTTTCTAACAACACGTTACGTAAAATTGTTTTTTTTTTTAATAAAAAATTTGGGAATAAATACTCCCAAATTGGCAACCCTTTTCATTTACGTTTTACGGGGAAAACATCGATTGTATAGTCTGGTCGTCATTTTTAATATTTTGTTTGTTCTCGCAAGTTCAGGCAAACCTTTTCGTTTATATTTCACGGGGAATCCCTAGATTGTGTTGTACGTCATTTCATGTTGTTTTCGTTGTCAGTATTCGTTAGTGTTTATGCAGAATCACATTGCTGTAGTCGGTGTAAAAAATAAATAAAATACGCAGATGTTGCGGATTTTAAAAATTTCTTGTTTTATTTAGTATTATTACCGCAAAGGCAATTAAAAGTACACCAAGGATAAAAACTATAACGTAACTTTTTGCGACTTTAGGGTAAAAATGGTCACCTGAGTGTTACGTAACGTTTAGAGAGGGGGGGGGGGGTACAGAAAAACGTTACGGTGCGTTACAAGGGGGGGAGGGGGGGTCAAAAATCTTCGAAAATTGCGTTACGTAATACTTGAACGCTCCCTTATTCTAATGGGTTTTAAGCAGTCGAAAGTGTCTTATTTTGGAATATATTTTGATTTCAGTTGTCTATACTAATATTATAAAGAGGAAAAATTTGATTGTTTGCTTGTCTGTATGTTTGTTTGTTTGAATCGAATAGGCTCCGAAACTACTGAACCGATTTGAATAATTCTTTCATTGTTGGATAGCTATTAGCTACACTATCCCCGGTGAACATAGGGTACGTTTAATCCCGGAAATGTAGGGGGAAAAGGGGGAATATTTGAAAAAAGAAGTTACGCGCGGGTGAAACCGCGGGCGGAAGGCTATTATGAATAATAATAGTGGTAGGTATACCTTAACCTTCCTTTTGTAAATTGGACGCCGAAAGCTGTTTTGGTATGTGGATCAATCAAGATTTTTTCCACTGTCGTATATTTAGTGACTTTCAAGTTTTTCCTAAAGCGAATGGGTTCTAAGAAGGCCTTGGAACTGCTGCATCTCCTACCATTTCTCATTGTGGCTTGAGGTTTTGAGAAACCAATCACATGCTCCCCGTTCGGGTCTCTCCATTTGTAGCCCAACTCTTCTCCAGCTTTCTTAAATAAGACTTCCAGGGGGGATCTGAACGGGGCATATTCTATATCCAGATACCCACCCTTTCCATGATAGGAAGAGTTTCTTAAATTACCTATTCTAATATTCTCAGACTTTTTAAAATATGGCAGTATTTCTGAGTAGCTCCAACCCTGGTTGCCCATTTTTGCCCAGTCATCGTAATCATCAGGGTGTCCTCTTTGATATATTAAAAAGTTTAGTACACTGCTACCTCCTAAAACTTTACCGCGTGGCAAAAAGCAAACTTTTCCGCGTAGATCCTTGCACGCTCTTTTCTCAGGAATGGAATTGTAGCCCCAATTCATTGGTGTTGCTGATAAAAACGACGCAAATATTGGAACGTCAGAGAAAAAGTTCTCATTTCCTCCAGCTTCTATAAGTAATATTTTCCATCCCAAGATTTCAGTTAATCTGTTTGCTAGGACACATCCGGCCGAACCAGCTCCGACAATAATGAAATCGAATTCTTCTAGGTTATGTGGCGTATAGTCTGGCACGAATCCTTCCCTGGGGTCAAGTGGTAGAGGACGAAATAAATTGGTCCAGAAGTCGAAGAATCTTGACGCATCCAACGCGTGTACCGTGGTGATGAATATTGATAGTAATAACCATTGCATGATTTATTCGTCATTCCTGAAACACGAGATACATAGGTGTTGATGAAACCACAAAATCAGTTTATATTCATAGAGATAAAATAATAAGGACTTTTTTTATACACTTATGTGAACCGTGAAGGATAAGCGGCATGATCGTTGAACTAAAGTTCTTCTCAATATCTAAGAAGTAGTTAAATTTACATAATCTTTATATATAAAACTCAAAGGTGACTGACTGACTGACTGACTGACATAGATAGCTATCAACGCACAGCCCAA
Organism: Mecyna flavalis; assembly: GCA_949319885.1. NCBI lineage: Eukaryota > Metazoa > Arthropoda > Insecta > Lepidoptera > Crambidae > Mecyna > Mecyna flavalis. The sequence goes on along the minus strand of OX439427.1, from coordinate 8,285,597 downwards.
ACTACTGGACGGATCGGGCTGAAATTTGGCATGCAGGTAGATGTTATGACGTAGGCATCCGCTAAGAAAGGATTTTGATCAATTCCCACGGGAACTGGAACCACGCGGGTGAAACCGCGGGCGGCCGCTAGTGTATTAATAAAATGTTTGGAACTGTTATTACTGTGAGGATTCAGGCGACTGGGACCAAATAAAACTGGGACCGCGGTCCCAGTTACCTGATAACATTTTTGAATCGGTCGACTGGGACCATATACCTAATTTCCTTTAATGTACAGTTAACAGAAAAATCAAGTTATAACTCAGGATTTTATTTTATTTAGTATTACGGTCAAGTATTTTTGAAGTGAAAACTTCTGACTACACTTTTTTTATGGGGAAAAAATGTTAAACTCGCGACAGATTAGTAAGATTGATTCGCCATGCTCGTCGAAGTTATAGGCGCCCAGAAACACCAAAGAGAAGTCACACGGAATATCTAATGGCGGAGTAGAATTTCATGAAAATAAAAGCGAGTGATGCAAAACTTCTATTTGAAGTACCAGGCGCCCATAAGTACCGAAGAGTAATCACACGGAATATTTCATCCTAAAATGGCAGCGTGGTGAATAAAATTCATGTAAAATAAAAGCGAAGTGATGCAAAACTTCTATTTGAAGTACCAGGCGCCCATAAACACCAAAGAGTAGATCGAAAATTCGTAAGACGGATGGAGAGTAGACAGGCGGTGCGGCGTTGTGTCAGTATGGATTTGTCATAAAAGTGACATTCGGTTGCTAAGTAACATTGTTATGAGGTGATGATTGCCATTGCAAATAAATATTACACCACGATATGTGCATCTTCTGACTTTATTATAAATATATAATAGGAGTAATGAGTACTTACTTTATGGTGTATAAAGTTAAGAGACATTAAGACTGAATTTTATATTATTGTTTTGAGGAGACTTCTGTTGAATGTTTACTTAGAATTACTAGTTAAGTAGGCATATGAGCCAACGTGATTTTTAAAACATAATTAAGACTGTTATACTGTTTAAGTAGGTAATACAAAAACTAACTTACCTTTGCAAAAATTAACTTTGTTTTATTTGTGACACCTTTTCTGCTAACTGTACTAAATCTTGTATTTCAACAATGGATTTGTGGTTAAAATTACGGGTGGTCCCACTCGCCTGACGAAATAAACAAATAAAAACTAATCAGGCAACTGGGACCGCGGTCCCAGTTATATAGTGGTCCCAGTCGCCTGAATCCTCATTACTGTCTGGTGTTGTACGGATTACAGATATTATATGTGCTAGCGTGATTTTCGGCAATTTATATTGAAGACACGCCTTATGCTCCATAACACGTGTTAACGCGCATCAAGGAATTTGAAGGTCAGTCTTTGTCACAATTTAGCCGAGAATATCTACTCCTGTTGAGTAGTAGCGATGTATGAATGAATACAAATGGCTAAGAGGTACTCGGCCGCATAATAAAACAATCACGTCTGATCGACAGGCCAATGCTATGAATTATAAGGAACAAATAAACCTACATACTCCTAGCAGCCAGTAGAGGTTAAAGGTAATTCTCGCTTGCGTAAGTATCTGTTCATTTCTCGATGTTATTAGCTGCGAGAATATCGAGACTCGAGAGTAAATCAATTTATCTCAACAATAGGCTTTTTTACTTGAGGAGTTCCGCAGAAGGCGCGCGGGTAGTTTGCCGCAACCGATTGGGAAAAATATTGAGTTAATTGCAAACCCCTACCCAAAATCCTTATCTTATAATTTCAATCTTATATAAGTATTTAATAGTATTAGATAGTAGTACAGATAGACAGCAGAGTGGATATATTAGGCGCAGTATTTTAGAAATGGTGCAGGTTCGATAATTATAATATAATCGCCATAATTTGTCTGTATGAAAAAAGATTGAATAAAAAAGGTTTATCATTACATACGTCTTGATAATATATCGAGGTATAGTATTTTTAATTATGTATTGTAGTTTGTTGTTAAATTGTGTTTGATTGTAACATAATATTGGGTCGTTCCAATCTTTGTAATAAGTCTTGGAACTAATTCTCAATATCTAAACATTGGATTAAAGATACTCTGCACAAAACATTGTGAAACCATTGTGAAACTCAGTTCATGGAACTTTGTTCTGAGATGGAACTAGGATGACACAAGGGTCTTTTAAATGTGTCAATAGGTCAGCGAACATTTAGCGTGTAGGTTTGAGTACCTACCTACTAATTGAAATGCCACTTAAAATGAAACCGGCCGCAGGCATAATAAAATATTATTCTGATTTTATATAATCGCTATTTAAGGAACCGAAGCATTTATGTTTTAAGATCACAAACATTTTTATTTACAACTATAATGCTCGCGACTTCGTTCGCACTCTGTTTGTCTGTATATTATGTTACCGGCGGCCAAACCCGATTTCAGGACAAACTAGTTTGGCCTAGGCCAAACTATTTTGTACTAAGGGCACAGAATATACAGTATGACAGGAAATGCGAGGGACATATTTAAACCCCAAATAGTTCATGCTACCATATAACAAAATAAGTATAAATCAATATAAACTCTGGTAAATATCTGTCAATAACCTTAGTCGAAACCTGAAAATCCGCGTAACGTGCGGGCACTCTTCCCTTCACAGTACCTATTTCGTGCACTCGTTCAAGTACGACTCAAATTGTACTGGCGTACAATTTTCTGTATGATTTTAACTTTTATGTATGATTCTGATGATGTGTTGTTTATGTAATGAATATGGGTTAAAGTTGCCTGAAATAAATAAATTTATTATTATTATTATTATTAACGAGACCTTTAATTCAATAACATACATTCTTAATATCATGAAGAATAAATCTAATTTATTTTCGTTTATATTAATCTATTATTTTTTAACAACTCTAGTAGGTATAGTTTTGTTACTAAATGGGTATGGTCACTGAGCAACTGAGCAAGTATGGTGTACGGCACGAGACTTTAGATAAATTTAAATCTACTGTATATAGTGCAGTCATTGAAGCGAAAAATACGGTCTTACCTCCGAATTTTTTTACTGTGAACCGATTTGCATGAAATTTTGGAATTAGGCTTATCTTACCCTTAACTTCAAAAGTGAAAATGATCTGAACTCCGCCTATTATTTTTAAGGGTTGTAAACAACCCCTTAATGGGAAAATTCACATTGAGCCATTTTATCGCTAGAAAATGATAAGTTTTTGGACCATAACTACTTCAATTTTCATGCTATCACAATTTATAAAAAACCATTGTAAAGGTAATTAAGAGAGCTACAACATCCTATATTGCAATATATAGTAAAAAACCTTTTTCTAAAACGGTGAAGGGTTAAAGGGCTTAAGAGAGGCTGTGATTGCGCTGCCACGCGCTCTTTAAACAATCATATCTCCGTCAATTTTTGTTTGACAGAAAAAACAAAAAAACCAAATTGTTTGTCAGAAAAATACCTAAATTTTTAATCCGTACACTTTTATACGTATCTGTCGTCATTTTTGAGATATTATGAAAAGAAAGTGGGTTTTTTAAAAATTTGAAATTTTGATTTTTTATTAAATCGTGACTTTTTTGAAAAATATGTGTCCTGAAGCAGCCAAACTGATACTATCTATCAAACTCTTCATAATAAAGTTATTTCTAGGCGGAATACGATTAATTTTAATTTTGGTGGAAATGGCACTTATGAAACCCATTGATTTTAAAGAAAAAACATTAGATGCTCCCCTTATTTGCAATACAGCTCACTTATTTTACGTGCAAAATAGTTTTAATAGTGCTTATTTTAAAGCTTATTTCAAGCACTACAAAACCCTTTTGTATTAGAATGCATAAAATGCATCTGCTCGCCGCTAGATGGCATTGACCACATCGATTAAATTTCAGACAAAATAAAAACGGCTTTGATCTTTAATATCTAGCTTAATATTGCACTTAGAATACTTTATAAAAATTCAAATTGTTCATTGTTTTACCTGCTACAATTTTGGTCTTTATAAAATTTTCGATAAAACGTATATTTTTGGAGATATTTGCAAAAAACCGATGAAATACGTGAAAAAATTGCGAATTTTCAATTGCCAATAACTTGAAAAGTATTGAATTTTTTGAAAAACTGTATAGATGATTTTTTGCTTAAAATTAGGCCTTCTATCGATATCCGAGGTTATTTTGATAAAAAAATAATTCACCCCCGAGAAGGGGTGGCAACCACCCCCATGGTGGTTGCGGAGTTCAAATCATTTTCACTTTTGAAGTTAAGGGTAAGATGAACCTAATTCCAAAATTGTATGCAATTCGGTTCACAGTAAAAAAATTCGGAGCTATAATGCTTCAATGACTGCACTAATATATGCGTGATCATGCATAAACCAAGACGGTTTATTTTTGCAGTTTTTTTTTGGGCAGCGAACCTACTCGTACACCTGTCTGTGTTCTGATCCGCGGCCCAAAGATCTTCCCTTTTCATTGGATTTAAGATATTTTTAAGTGACCTTCATATTCACAAAACATCATTAAAGCTATTGCAGAGTTTGTAAGTAGAAAAAAACAAATGTTAAACTAGTGACGTATCAATAGCTATTTCGATTGAGTAATCGATACGACTTGGGTTAGAAACGATTTAGTTGTCTGTCCTTGATAAGCGTTTAATGGTACCCATAATTATTTGAGATCTACCTACTACTGATTATAATTTAGAGAGTTATTCAAGAATCTAATTGCGTTGAACAATAACATCTTGCAAAATATATATTTGTTATGAACTTTTAACCCTTCACCTTGACTGCAAATGATCTTATATTTTCAATGCAGGTTTATAACAACCGATTTCTATGAAGCTAGTTAGGAGCCCAGTTATAATGAAAAGATTAGGGTGACAAAAGTTATTACGAAATTCTAAAGATGCTCTCTTACTTCGATTTTATAAAAATAAATAGGGAACAGAGAATTGCCTGTTGGATAATGCCAGAAAAAGTCATACATTAAATAAGATTAGATACGACATTTTTATCTGAAGTTCAGTCGACAGGCAGGCACGCAGTCCACCTAGCGCAGCTTGCAAGCGAAAAAACATTACCAGAAAGCATCGCTCAATGTGCTGCCAAATTGTAGATACCTCGTCGAGTCTTTGATTTTAAGTTTAGATAAGCTGGCTCCCGCATTAACATTGTCGGTACACAGTCAGAGTTATTAGGTATGACATCCGATTTTACCTGTGGGTGTCAGCTAGCTAGCCAGGAAGACTCTTAAAAGTCCTTCCACCAACTAAATCCACGGTGGGAATCGATCCCGGTCAGAGGACGAATTGAATATTTGTGTTGCAAGGATATGGATTTTTCTCAGCAATGACTAAAGCTAAGAAAATAAAATTTATTGGCAGGATTCATCATGTCTTTGACTTTGTATTGTCTCTTTGAATACACGATTGGTCAACTTTTGTAACACAGATTAATTAATCAAAAATACCTCTATAAAAACAGGGATTGTCATTTTTACGACAATCGGAAGCGACTTAAGCCTTCAAAATTACTAAATATAATCACGGAACCTTACACTATAATTGGGCCATATATTATTTAAAATACATTTATAGTTTTCAAATCACACGGACCATTTTGTCGCATACGCTCTTTTCGTTAGGCTTGTGTCCTACTCGTTCATGTCCGATTAAGAGACTAGTTCATTCAACTGACCGAGTACGAACTATTCTCTTCTGATCGTTCAAATCGGTCTTCTAGTACATTTCATTCACCATAGTTAAGCGACATCGGGATCAAATGACCGATTACGGGTGACTGAGCGGTGAGAGAGAGAGAGAGAGTTGAAAGATCAGAGACGCGTACGAGTGAGCGTGATGGACGATGTACGAGTACGAGTGATTTGAAAATTAGTCGTTCAGATCAGATCAGGATAATTTTGTTTGTTTTCTTTAGCGAAAGTGAATTAATTAATGTAAGTTGCGTTTATTCTACTTTATATAAATGTTAAGTGTTTGATATATTAAAATGACAGTCCTAAGCCTGCAAAGTATGAAGGGAAACCAATTTATGATCCGAGCCTCCGGTCCGAGTGTCCGACTGATGTCATAGTCACAGACTACTTAGATAGTGATCATTGAACTAAATGAACTAATAGTACTAAAAGACCGAACTAGTACATTTGAACGATTGTCCTAGTTCAGAGCGTTCCGTTCAGTGACCGAGTAAGAACAAGCCTACTTTTCGTTTAGAGCGGGTTTTCTAAGAGCGTCTTGCGTCGCGCGGCCCCAGCAGTACGCTCCCGGCTATTGCCAGAGACGGATCTATGACAACTGCTCTCCGCCCACGCTCGCTTTTGTTTTTCGAATATTTATTCAAACCACTGACCTCCATCATATACATAGTACGCTGGACTGGCTATACAGTCTGTTTGCCCAACCTGAGATATGTGTGGCCATATTTAGCTTCTAAGATTCACCATCATGTTTATAATATTATTTTTTATTGTGAATAAGAATAATCTAAAAAGATAGCTGACTACGCACAATCACTATCCGTTGAACTCGAGTCTTCAGAAATGCCGTCTGGTCTGATTCAGTATCAGATTAATTTTTTAATTCTCTTATGAACTTGTACATTTCGGCATCCATTAAGTACCTACTTCTGTTTCGGACAATTGGTCTTCGATGTGGATAACATGCTCACATTGTTTTTGCCATTCATCTGTAGTAACAGTGAGTGACCGATTGGAATGCTTCTTCTTTTAATTTGACAATATTGTTTGCATCTTGTACCACATTTTAACTCGGAACTCGCCTTTTTAGTAGACTCCACATAAATTAAAATCATCCAATACAATTTTCTTTAATTGATAACTGGTGCTGTTTTTTTTGGATAGACCTAAAATAATGGAAAACGTTCATTTGAGTGGGTTAAAATAAATAAAATGGTTAAAATTTCATAATCGATTATTAAGTGTAAGCGAATGATAATAGCAATGAATATCTCTAAGTGGGCGGGACCCTACAATCATGAACGTTATTTCTCTTCATACATTTGACAGTCAAAAATTGTGAAATTTAACAGCTGTCAAATCGATGACAGCTGTCGCAGAGATCATCCAAGATTTAACAAACCATAGGAACTAGTTTAGGGATGTCTAAATTCATGTCGATATTATGTCATTTCTTAGTCGACAATTTTATTTTATTATTAAAGGGACATAGTGATCTCTCACAATAATAAACACTTGATATGACAACAAAATAGAAAAAAAACTGATTTGTGATGATTGTATAATTAATTATGTTAAATCAGTGCGATGATTTTAAACCATAATTATTAAAAAATATTACCAAAACAACACGTGCTAAGTATCTTTCAATTGTTGTTTGGATGCAGAAACAAAAAAAAATTCTTTATCAATGACCGGTGAGAAAGTTAGACATTTTTTGACTCTGCAAATAATCTAGGCTAGATAATGAAATTTTATTCGTGGAATTAATTCCAGAATATTTTGGAGCATTGTCACATATTATCTCGAAACGTTGTTTTCAGACTAAAGCCCGTAGTTGTAGTTTTGTCTAAAAATAATATTTCAAGAGCCATTAAATAAAACAACTGAAACGGATAAAACTCGCGATTTGTCCGTTTAAGGTGTTTAGTTAATGAGTAGTAACTACTATTATTATATTATTTTACTAGCTGTGCCCGCGACTTCGTCCGCGTGGAATAGTGACTTTTCGGGCAGCTTATTTTAAATAACAAATACCGTCCTTTGGGTAGCTAAAAATTTGAGTGTTTACCCGTGGTCCCGTTGGGTCAACCCATTAACGGGTCCACGGGTAATTTTCATTCCCCGTGGTCCCATTGCATCAGGGATTGCTTTCCGTTCTTATGATTTTATCGATAGAAAATAAAAACAGTTAAACACAAAACTTTACAGTATGCTTCTCTGTAGGTATACGATATGTGACGTATGGCCATCGGGAATGAAAGCATACAGGCTCCTAGGATTGCTAACCCGTGTCAGAGCCACATACAACTGACCGTGCGAGAAACAGCTGATACTTAGATCTACACCCACAACTTTCATCGTCTGACCTTGGGCTTTATTAATTGTCATCGCAAAACATAGGCTGACTGCAAAAAGTGTTAAGATGTGTAAACTAAACGTACAAATTTTATGAAACAAAAGAATTGCTAGAAAAATTAATTAATAACCTGAGCTTATAAACTTGTACTTAAATAAAGAAAATCAAGAAAAGAATTGCCTAACCTATACCAAATACTTATAAATTATTCATATATACAAACCCTAAATAAAAAATTAAGATAAGTGTACCAAAAATCAAGGAAAGAAATGCCTAACCTATAACAAATGCTTACAATATTTATTTACAAATTTTTAAAGAAAATTAAGAAAGACAACCTAACCTACAAACCCTTAAATATAAATAAATGAAATATCCAAACTGTCAGTATTCAAGTAAATCGCAATAATCGAATGCAACTACCTATTCGCCATACTCTCAGCGCGCTTTATATACGGACGCGCAGCTCAGGCGCGAGGCGTGTACCTTTATATTGACAGAACTTTTTTATTTATGAACCGATTGACATGAAATAAACACTAAATGTTAAGTGAAGCTTACCACAATATATTAGTGAAAACCGCATCTCAATCGAATAAGCCGTTTCTGATATTAGCGTGCACAAACACACAGAAAAACAGACAAAAAAAATTTTAATTACAATTTCGGGTTCGGTATCGATATAATAACAACCCCTGCTACTTTTTTTTAATATATTTCCATTGTACAGACACCACTTTTCTACAAATTTATTATATGTATAGTTTTGTGGTAGTAACCGCGTAAACATCAGAAACCACTATTTCAAGAGTCATCTTAAGATCGATCTCATAGTTGAGACCTGTCTAGAAATACGGGCCTTAGTGACATTTGGAATTATCTAAAAGTTATAATAATTATTTGGGGTCTTTAAAAAATTAGGAATAATTTTTTTCTTTTATTTAAATAAAATAAGTGACTTGAGAATACTTTCTTAAGGACCTATCCCTCCACATAGAGAGTTAATAATAAGATACCTATGTACAGTCGCCAGCACATCAGACTACCCCAATCTGTCAAATTTCTACAACCAATTTTCAGCTTTATTCACTTCACATAGAGTTCTCTTTCAATTGAGATTTTTTGACAGATTAGGGTAGGTTGATCTGCTGCCGTCCGTACTTAGATTAGGTACACAAAGAGGGCACTTTATCTAAAAAAGTTTTTATTGATAACAAAATTCAGTCGTTGTATAGAACTAGTATTAGTTCCAAGTACACTCACTCACTAATTACTGCTCTCCAGCGCAGTTAGCGCCATTATGGCGATTTTCAAATCAGATCAAATAATTGGTAGCGATCGCCTGTCCAGCGTACTTGTATAATGGAGGTCAGTGGTTTCAGTGGACGCGCGGATCTCTTTGCTCCGTGCTCGTCACTCGTCATAAATGTGCGGGGTGGGGGGGCGGCACGCGCCGAATTTCAGACTTTTAGTTGAACGCGGCGTCACCGTAAGCGGACAAAATTTTATCAAATTATTCTACTTCAAATGTTCCTAATGCCTGCCTGACTGCCTGTCATAAATATGCCTCTAGTTTTCTCTCGTGTAATGTTTACCTACAATGTTTGTGAAAGCGCATTAGTCGGGGAGTCCAACAAACGCGCGAGGGTCCCAGAGGGCCATAAATCGCAATAGTGCACCGGTGGCACTCGCGGCTAACACCAGGATTCCACTCGCGCGCGAGATTTATTCTTCCAGCCCGAATATAATGCAATCCATTGCGATCTTGTTTCGTATTTGGCACCGTGATTATACATCAAAAATGTACTGAACTGCTATTATTGTTTAAAGAAATGTGCTTGTTGTGTTTAGACGTTCACCAAATCTAAAATCCTTTCAATTAGTAAAAAAATATTTAATGTTCAGTTAGTTATACCTCCTCCGTGGTACAGTGGTAAGAGCGTTGGGCTCTAATAACCGTAGGTCATGAGTTCGAATCCAGCGGGAAGCCATCACTTTGTATGAGGGAAGGGAGTGCACCTGTGCTTGCTTGTAGCCGAAATATCGGCTAGGAGGACAAGGACATTATTATTGGGACATGATTAAATGAGGAAGCAATTACATCATCATCATCATCACCATCAGTCTATATACATACGTTGGGCGTGCTGGGACACAAGCCTTATCTCAAATTGTGAGCACATGCAAATAAATATTAGTTCACAGAAACAACAAAATATGACTGAACTTTGGTCTTATAGGTAGGTTTCGTAACCCTTTTTATGTCTGGTACATTAATATTATTTGACCGGTCATGCGTTGCAACTTTAACATCTCTATATGTACTAGGCTACTAGCCGTCGTGACTATTGCTAGGTAGGTAATGTAGGTATGTTGTATGAACACATAAAGGTAAGAGCATAACATTGTTAAGCGTATTTGCCGATAGTCATTATGGCTATAAATGTTTATAAGAACGGCTATAAAACATAAAAATAGATATAGTAGATACTAATTTATTTATTCCCATCTTAACTAGCGAAAAACTATACTTTAGCGGGATATTGTTGATATACATAAGTAACTGTTAGTTTTTTGTGGCGGAATTCGATTTGTGCCTCGCTCGTCCCACTATCTTGTCCCACAATAAAAAAAATCCTGCTTCGTCCCACGGACAGGTGAGGATTTTTTTTATGTGGGACGAGACTCTTTGACGAGAATCCGGAATTCTACACCACCACCATTACTGGTTAGATGCCGGGTGTGGGACTCGGGAGTAAAGAGGTTGGTCTGGCTACCCATTAATTTCCCCACTCTTTAACTATTAAAGGGATTTTAATGTACGCGTATGCGGCATACGATAAGTTTATTTTAAACCATTTATTAACATACCTTAGCCCAAAAACGGAAGGGTGTATATTTTTCACAAGATGATATTTCGTATAATGCGTATAGAGCGCAAGTGGTACTTGAGCCTCCTTAAGCAGTATTATGTAGACGTTTGCATGTAGTTAGGTAATTGGTTTTTGTTCATAAGTGCGTAATTGAAGTCTGTAGGCAAATGCAGTTAGACAACATCTGTGAATGTCAAATGCATCCGTCGTTAGTTTCAAGGGAATATTTAGGTCATTGACCATGCAATTGTAGCTTTATCTTTGCAAGGCATTTATTTCTGTTCAAATGAGTTAAGACTTAAAAAGATGATGACAAAACAATTAGTGTTATCATATTATATTTGAGTCTTACCTTGATCTTAATATTAAGTGCCACGGTGGCGCAGTAATATCCCGTGTTTATATATTCCTTTTATATATGCCTTTACGCAGTGGCGTTACCAATGTTACCATACCAAGTTCTAGTATAGAATAGCTTTTCACTTTTGATTTTGTCTATACTAGCCCTAATGTGCGTGCGCACTTGTGCACTATGATATATTCTGCGTAGTTAATTAATCGGAGAGGTAGGCCGCCGGAGCCAGCCAGAACAGCATAGTACGCAGATATACTCGTAAGTATTAAGATAATAGCATAGTACGCATTTTTACTTTCCTTTAAACAATGCTGAGGCACAATGAACAAGAGCCTACTTGCGAAAGTATCTTGACTCTGATACTGAAACCAGTTTGAAGGCAGATAAATCTCAAAATCTTTGCACGAGTTTTGTAAAGAGGTTGTTTCACATTGTAACCAGATTTTAAGTATTTCATAATTAGGAACTCGTTATAGTCCTTTTAATATGAGCGAAAACATTTCACTTTGTTTTTTTAGGTAGCGCCTAAAGGCCGTGAAATATTGAATCATTTAGAGCAACCTTAAAAGAATATTTTAATTTTGGCCTGGAATTTATTTCATAAATCTATAGCGTGCACCACATAAATTTTAGTGCGATAGTCTAATTCCTTCAAATCTGTCTTATGGTTCGTTTAATACAGCGGCGAGTTAAGCAATGCCATCTTCTGATAGTATTAGGGTAATGACCGCACAGAAAGTTTCTTGTGTTTGCTAACTTTGCGAACAATGCACCACCACTGCGCCACAGATTACTCTGAACTATCGGATGAATAAGTTTATTACATCTCACATCATAAGAATGAAAAGACAAAACAATATTCAACACATGAAAGGTAGATGTGGAAAACCGATATCCCAGGTAGGGTATAAATACGTCTATCGTAAAGCTTAGATGTGATGCATAAAAGAGCGAATAGTTTGCAATTACGTAGGTACTTTTAACACTAGTTAATAAAAATTTTATATAAACAAACAGAGCGCACGCGATTGTAAGTGCCTATTTGGTCCAAATTGAGGGACATTTTCGCTTGAAAATAATCGCTAATGTAGCTGCTATTTTGCGCTACTGACTGAACTGTGTTCCATTTTTTCCATTGCAGTCGAGTTCATAATAAATTCTTAGATTACATTTCATTCTACAGCAAGCTTCTGGTTCTTCTTCTCTAATAAAATAAATATATAGTTATTGCACCTAAAATCATGTTTTGATTGGGATTTAGGACCTTTCTTTATAAAGACTACTGTCGAATGAAAAGATCATCAATGATATGTAGAGTAATTGAAAATCTTCTTCTTCTTCCATCTAAGTTCAATCAGCGCGCATTAATTCATAACACTGCAATTTTTGTGTTTGTTATTATCAGGACAACGTTTGCATAATAGCTGAATGAGGTTCACCATTTAGGTATGTGCGATTCCGTAACTACCGCAAAAATAAAAACGCCTCTGGCTCCAGGAGCAACGCATCTAGGATTTGTTTTTGTTATTTACCAACAAATTAGACCAACAAGGCGATCTAGCAGTGTCGTGCCCTAAATCTAGGATTATACTAGAACTAGTCGTTCGGATGTGTGTGCGCGCGCCGGTGTAGGTATTACGTAAGAGCTTACCCCGGCCGTTTTACCGGTCTCGGAGTGAGTTTTCTTACTTTAAAAAACATTATGGTTGTGACACTCAAATGCTTGCGATGTGCCTAGTTTTATGAACTTGATATTCTATTATATATGTTACAGTTGAAACACTTAACCAGTCAAAATCCTTATTGACCGGTAAAATTAGAGGATTCAGGCGACTGGGACCAAATAAAACTGGGACCGCGGTCCCAGTTACCTGATAACATTTTTGAATCGGTCGACTGGGACCATATACCTAATTTCCTTTAATGTACAGTTAACAGAAAAATCAAGTTATAACTCAGGATTTTATTTTATTTAGTATTACGGTCAAGTATTTATGAAGTGAAAACTTCTGACTACACTTTTTTTATGGGGAAAAAATGTTAAACTCGCGACAGATTAGTAAGATTGATTCGCCATACTCGTCGAAGTTATAGGCGCCCAGAAACACCAAAGAGAAGTCACACGGAATATCTAATGGCGGAATAGAATTTCATGGAAATAAAAGCGAGTGATGCAAAACTTTTATTTGAAGTACCAGGCGCCCATAAGTACCGAAGAGTAATCACACGGAGTATTTCATCCTAAAATGGCAGCGTGGTGAATAAAATTCATGTAAAATAAAAGCGAAGTGATGCAAAACTTCTATTTGAAGTACCAGGCGCCCATAAACACCAAAGAGTAGATCGAAAATTCGTAAGACGGATGGAGAGTGGACAGGCGGTGCGGCGTTGTGTCAGTATGGATTTGTCATAAAAGTGACATTCGGTTGCTAAGTAACATTGTTATGAGGAGATGATTGTCATTGCAAATAAATATTACACCACGATATGTGCATCTTCTGACTTTATTATAAATATATAAAAGGAGTAATGAGTACTTACTTTATGGTGTATAAAGTTAAGAGACATTAAGACTGATTTTTATATTATTGTTTTGAGGAGATTTCTGTTGAATGTTTACTTAGAATTACTAGTTAAGTAGGCATATGAGCCAACGTGATTTTTAAAACATAATTAAGACTGTTATACTGTTTAAGTAGGTAATACAAAAACTAACTTACCTTTGCAAAAATTAACTTTGTTTTATTTGTGACACCTTTTCTGCTAACAGTACTAATTCTTGTATTTCAACAATGGATTTGTGGTTAAAATTACGGGTGGTCCCACTCGCCTGACGAAATGAACAAATAAAAACTAATCAGGCAACTGGGACCGCGGTCCCAGTTATATAGTGGTCCCAGTCGCCTGAATCCTCTAAAATTAGTCAATAAGGTTATTGACTAAGGGTGTCGGTCAAAACCCTTATTGACTGATTTTATTTGACAAAATCAGTCCATAAGGATTTGGACCGACCCCTTCAGTCAACAACCTTATTGACTGATTTAAACACCAGAAGTTCATTCAATATAGGTCGGTAAAAACTACTTTTGTCTGACTTTTGCAGTCAAAAGTAGTGAATTCGGTTCTGGCAGTGTGTCGCAGTTCTAACCTAACCTAACATCACACATCACTTTGTGTGATGTTAGGTTATGTTAGAACTGCGACCGAACTGCGGCAGCGGCCGGCGAGTGCCAGAACCGAATTCACTACTTTTGACTGTAAAAATCAGGCAAAAGTAGTTTTGACCGACCTATATTGACTGAACGTCTGGTCTTTAAATCAGTCAATAAGATATTGACCGACACCCTCTGTCAATAACCTTATTGACTGATTTTCATAGATAAAATCAGTCAATAAGGGTTTTAACCGACACCCTTAGTCAATAACCTTATTGACAAATTTTACCGGTCAATAAGGATTTTGACTGGTTGAGGGTTTTGACTGTAACTTATATATTGCAAAATTATAATTGGGTATTTCAATAGGCGTTTTACATGCATAATTCGAAAGTAGTTTTTTGTCTTTTGGAAGTATTTTATAATTATTGTAGGCCGTTCTTGACATAAATTGCGTGTTTTTGAATCAGATTTTCAACGTTTGCGTAACTTTGTGCGGTTTTTAATTAGAGTTGCGAATCGAATTTGTATATTTTGTGTACGCGTAAAGCTGTGTAAATTTTGTATGGCTTTTTCTTTTTAACCATGTACAAAACGTTGAGTTTGTATTTTCCTAGACAATAAGAAATTAATCATCTTCACAGTTGCCGAGCTAAATGCTAGGCTAATACTTAATGAATGGATCGGTGATTAAAAACACTAAATTTACGAAAAAGTTGGTACGAGTCCACAATACACCCGTTCCAGATATTTATTTTTATGTAGATTAAATTTCCATAATATTGAAAAATCGTAATTCAGGGCATTGAAGGAAGTGGTAGTTGTTTTAATAGCTTTTGATAATATAGTTAACTATTCATTCAATTAAATACATAAATAAATATTTTAATTATGTAAGTAACAACCATACACGTATAAATAAACGTATAAATTATTTAATATAAAAAGTAGGTAAGTCAAATTTACAAATATTTTTAAAGGCTGTAGTTATTTTGTAAATGCGTTTTTCTACTCAGATGGTCCATCCTTTTAGCTTAAATAGTTTTCATATAATCGACGTAGCTAAGATAATAACGCGGAATTTATTGTAAAGGACAATGCTATTAACCTTTTAACTTTGTATAATGACTTTCAAACTTTAGTCATCTACTTTGCATTCTTGTATATCCTCAGGATTAGCCTGGGCCAGGCTTAGCGTAATTAAATAATGTTTGTTTTGCATGTTATTATGAAACGGTGGCAGTGACATGCGGCGAGATTAAATTAATAGCTTTTAGACCAATGTTTACGAGTAAACTTTTTGACAAGTTTAATTTTCTTTTTAAACATATCAGATTAAGGGTGCATGTCGGAGCTTGGATGACATGATAGATTTTGTTACATATTGATTGTTTTGCTAGTCTTTCTGGGAAAAATGACAAGAATTTGTAAATAAATTTACAGGTTTTTAAGATCTTAATATTTAATATGGTGTTCGTTTATTTTCGTGTATTAGGAATTAGAGATCAGATCCGAGACCACAAAGATTTAGCTACCACAGCTTGTCGTCAATATACTTCGGAGTTAATAAAGGTAAATCAATTATGTTAACTACATCAATAAATGAATGCTTACATAAACTTGAAAATGAAATAATTTTCTTGAAAAAAATATATCAATTTTAAAGTCTATATTTTTAAAGGTATAATTTTTGTTACATATTTAGGATTGTTTTTTGTTAATATGAAAATAAGTATTTTCTCTATATATATATAATTATATTACGAATGTATTAGCAGAATTAAATTAATTTACGCTACCTTAAACTTTCGCAAAAATATAAGGGCTCTTATTCTCTTCAATTTCACGAGGAAATATATCAAAACATATTTTGACACCTGTACTATTAATAGTAAACTGCACAGTCATTCACAAATTCACACAATTAGCACATTACGATCGGTGACGCGGTATCATGTTAATGATGGCACTTCGTATTTCGTAGGTGCACGTAAAGGAGGCATGGCGCACGGACTGGAGCCTACGCTAAATTGATCGCGGGCGCAAGCAGGTCCATGCAATATAAGGTTAACCGCATCAATCGGCCTCGAGAATTATCATTATCGAGAATTAGATAACAGTTTTTTGGGAAAATTGAACCGTTTAGTACGTGACACGACATAACGTGTCCGCCATGACCTAGGGTTTGATAGCGTTAATTAGCAATGTTTTCATAAATGAGTATAAGTGCGTGAGATAGCAGGTTGTGGGCAAGTCCTTGGTGTTAAATATTATTTATAAAAATACTATTATTTAGTGACCACAGGGACGTTCGACATCGTCCAGTTTAAAAAAAAATTTGTTTGGCAAAATAAACTGAAACACTACCTACTCGTGCAAATGAATATAAAAATACACTAGATTTTATTGCAAAACAGGAATTTCAAATAATCTTGATTTTGGTTTCGGGTCGAAACTTCTAATAGAGTTCCTGTTGATGTTAAAGAGAAATGAAAGCCCTTAATATTTGGATTTTTGGTTTCAATTTTGACAAATAATTGTGTTTTAGGTCAGACATTACTAGTATAATTTGTGTGGTGGAATTTACTTTTGTTGACATTGTAAGATTTTGTCAATTTGCGAATTTGACGATTTGCGAATTAGACTATTTGCGAATTTGGCAATTTGAGAATTTGACCGTTTGCGAACACTTGACATAATGCGAATTTGACAATTTATACCATAAATAAAATATAGTTTTTGGTGTGTTAAACAAAAGTGATTTTGCATGAAATTAGTTTCGAGCAGTTAGGTATGTACACAGAACAAGATTTATTTTTTCTTTTCTATGGGTATGTAAATTATGTGCGTACGACTTAAAATTTCCAATTAATTAGGCTGATGAAGAAATCGAACTTGTAATATCTGTGTTAGTACCTATAATTTTTCCACTTATTACACATCGGTAGACACCTCAATTCAAGATCCAGTTTTTATTTCTTTGAGTAATAGGTCTTACGTTGATAATTGTGGCTTTCCGTTTAATTTCTCTTAATTTACTGTAGAAAAACACGTACCTTGGTATCCAATACTTGACTCAGTTAAGATATCCATTAAGAGATAAGCTTTTATGTCACAAGGTTGGACTGGGTGCTCAACTGCTCATTCGTCTTTCACGACACAACCATTAGGGAAGGAAGACCACTCTTGAGTTTTTTTAGGCCAGATCAATTTAGTGGATGTAAGCCATTTCTAGGGCGTAGGAGTTCCTTACAGAACCCTCCACTTCCAAAGGAGGGTGACGGTACATAGCGCATTTCACAGGGAAAAAAGTTAGACTGGATATTCTGTAAATATGTAAGTGTAATTTGAATTTCGATATCCTTGTCTTGAAAGTTGATTACACAGCGATTTCTAAGCATATTTAAAAGGAGAAGCTTACCAGCCAGTATATAAACGTTTTTTTATCTTTTGTAAATATTACTTTAACTGATACCTTAAAAGTCCATCAAAAAATGTTTTGAAGTTATGATGTAATAGGTATGTATCGATAAAAAAATATTGAATTGCCTAAATGAGGCAGTGGGGGCGTTTCGAAGAGTTGCTTCGGGCGTTGGGCAAGTAGTCATGGTCCACCAATGCTCGGCTCGTGCTGATTAGTTGTGTAACGCTCTCTGCTCTTGATCTCAAGGACAGCACTGTGTCACGGTTACGGGGAAATTGGTTCATTTGGGTACTCACTAATGGTCGTTATGCATCGGAGGTCAACAGGGCAGATATTCTTTACTATAAACACCGATGGCATTGAGTGTGTTTAGGCAATTTTTATGTGGGACCCAGTATACAGAAACGACGTCCTGAGGATTGAGTACCTATAGCTTCTTGGTAAAGTGTCCTTTGTGCAGATGGACTATGCACTTGCTAGTATACGAAACAAAAGTAAAATAAAAAAAGTCGCTTGTTCTCACATTTCCATGTTTTAAGCATAACAACAGTCGAGCTACCCACGCCGCGGTCGGTTAATGGTAGGGTGACCACATGCTTCGGAAGGCACGTTAAGCTGTTGGTCCCGGCTGATATGTAGATATTAGTCATTGGCCATTTGGCGGCTTGATAACATCTGATATGGCATGACATGTCCCAGCAGTGGGAATGTTTATACAAGGCTGATGATGATGAAGCAGAAGTTGAACACACGTTTACTCCGTATTTTGCGTGCGGTAATTGTAATTATCTCTTTCATTACATTTTCCGCGAATAAGTACAAGTAAGTGCCGTCCCATAATTTTGTGAATCTCCAAATTAGTATACGTTTATACGAGGCTTTTAATATTGGAATCGATAATCACATTCTACTTAACCTTTTGTCCGCAACTTTGGCGATTATATTAAAAATAAAATTGCTTTCTCGACCGCGAAAGAGCTGTTCTGTTCGGTTATTGAGTACAGGGAGACCATTCTATTTTTGAACGAATATTTTTGGCTATTTATGATAAGATATTGATTGCACTGTTCAATTGCCTCAAGAAAGATTGTAAACAAGAATAAAGCTGTACCTACCAAAGATTGTTTCTGATTTTAAGAATAAGTTGGGAGTACGGGATCACAGACTAATAAAAAATACAAGAGCAAAGAAGCTCTTTCCGTGTCCGTCCTCTTCGTCTGCTATTGGTAACACAAATATTGTTTAGTTTGACTATGGAGTGTAAGTAAACGTCATTTATTCCTCTGCGTGCGATGTACCTATACTAACACATTTTATCCAGCCTTGCAAATAATATTGAAAGGTCAGTAACAATTACGTGGGAATGTTGTTCAGTCATTAGATAATATCTTTTGTTGTGCCTGCCCTTATTGTATGTTCAAAAAAGTTTATGCAATATTTTATTTACACAGCGGCTGTATAGAAAATCAGATCAAAATGTGGGGCGAGGTCATTGTTTTTTGAAGAGTATTTATTGTAACGTGTCTATCTGCAGGATCTCGTTTAAAATAATGACATTACACGTTTTAAACTAATAAATGTATCCTAGTTATTATTCACTATAGAATAAAATTTATCATCCAAAACAATTTCGTGTTTTTTTAACTACGAGTAGTTTCAGATTCTAACTAGTGCCAATTCTAGAACTAAATCTGTTTAGATTAAAGTAAATAACTGAAATGTATGTGTGTGCAGAACTTCAAAACGAGTATTGCACTGAATTTGTTTATTTGTTGTGTTTGTAATATAAAGGTTTGTCTCATTCATCAAGACGGACAGCATTAATGAGTTACAACTTTTTTTACACATTTAGGTTACGTAAGTTAGCAGACAGGCATGCGGCTCACCTGATAGTAAGCGGTCCCCGCAGTATATTCTCTTGAGGGACTCTATATCAGTAAGAGTCGCTAAATGTGCTGCCAGACTGTAGGCACATCTGATCTTCGAGCCTTTGATTTCAAGTGTACTGGCTCCAACATTTATATTGCCGGAACACAGCCAGGACTGTAGTGGCGGCAGATTTCACCTGTGGGGAGACTATGTAAAGCGAGTCATCTCATTAGGACAGTAGGCCCGAAGCCCGGACAGGTCTGGGCATAGAAAATGCTGAAATGACTTGGCTTTTGACATTGGTCTCAATAAAAACGTACGAGCGCTGCATCCTCGACCTCTTCTAATAAACTACGTAGAACATGGCCTAATGAATTCATTATAGTGATTCACATAAAAATCGACTCTATCTTACCGAAGGTCAGATTAGGTGTGGTCAGCGTATGTATGGAAAATTGGTGCTGACCTTTGTTATATATAACTATGAAATCGGTGTTCCAAATTGAGCAACACAACACTAATACTATTCATAGATTAAATTAGGCAGTTTTTAACCATATCTTATGAAATGTTAAGCTGGGAGGTTAGCGGTTTTAGGCGCCACTCCATGTGGTCGATAATTCGAATTTTGGTACGCCAGCATTATATGTAGAATAATCCGGATTTTTATCAATATGCGAATCCTAGAATTAGATGCGTAATTACCATTACTTGTAAAGAATGGTTCAAATAAATCTTCAATTAATGACAGATATTATATTTTATTTTGTAGATTACTTTAATAATATTTCATAATTTTTCTTACTTCTTATTCCGTGTATGTTTTGAAAACGATATATATAGTGAATGGAACAAAATAATTTCATATGTGATATTAATATTATATTTCATGTCTATCAACTAAGTTTTTCGCAAGTACAATTTATAACAATTTAGTTTGATAATGGTAAGTAGATGTTTGCAAAATATTTAAATCTTATTTTTAATTATATAACTAAACTGCTTTGCGAAAGAGCTATGAAAAACAAAAGTTATCGTAATTATAATTTTTAGCTCTTGTCTGGGTGTTTCTATGTATAATATGTATTTATTTACAAAAAGTATATAAGTAATATTAATTCGTTGTCTGGCACCCATAGCACAAGTATTTTCTTTG
Source organism: Mecyna flavalis (assembly GCA_949319885.1). Taxonomy (NCBI): domain Eukaryota; kingdom Metazoa; phylum Arthropoda; class Insecta; order Lepidoptera; family Crambidae; genus Mecyna; species Mecyna flavalis. The sequence continues at coordinate 8,264,657 of OX439427.1, read as the reverse complement.
ACTGTGTATATAACCCATCGGGTCGACCATTTCCGAAATGAGCGAGCAATTCGCTAAAACAAAGACTACGTAGCGTGGACATTAATTAAACTGGCACAAGCGGGCACACCCCTTAGACGTATATTATGTAGGTAAAACTACTAGTACCTACATTATTACCTTGCTTGAAGTAATAGTGCTACCGTAGCTTTTCACGTAGCCAGTTCCATATTTAAGTCAATAACCTGGCGCAAGGGCGTCGCCAGCTTATGGCTAAGGGGGGGGCAATGGGGCCATCATCCATCATCATCAGCATGTAACAGTCCACTGCTAAACATAGGCCTCTCCAAATGCTCGCCACGCTAATCGATCATCGGCTACTCGCATCCCAGCTCCTGCCAGCCATCTTGCGCAGATCATCGTTCCACCTGGCCTGAGGGCGTCCTACACTACGTTTACCAAGACGCGGTCTCTACTCTAGAACCCGTTTACCCCAACGGTTATCGGTTCTACGGCTGATATGGCCAGCCCACTGCCACTTCAGCTGGCTAATCCGGCGAGCTATGTCGGTGACTTTGGTTCTCTGCTGAATTACCTCATTTCGGATGCGATCCCGCAGAGAAACGCCGAGCATAGCTCTTTCCATAGCCCGCTGAGTGCCGTAAGTGTCCACGTTTCGGCTCCGTATGTCATGACGGGTAGGACGCACTAATTGAAGACTTTCGTCTTTAGGCATTGTGGAATCGGCGATGAGAAGACTTGACGTAGTTTCCCAAACGCTGCCGAATCCAACTGAAATTCTTCTATTCACTTCGTCCTCAAAGTTGTTTCGACCCAACTGCAACGACTGCCCAAGGTACATATAACTTCAAGGACGGCGCCGTGAATCGCAATCGGTTCCTGTAGAATATGTTCATTAAACATGACCTTGGTTTTGTCGAAGTTCATCCGTAGGCCGATGCGTAAAGAAGAATCAGCCAGGTCATTCAGCATCTGTTGTAGGTCCTGCAGCGTCTCCGCCATTATGACGATGTCATCTGCAAATCGCAAGATGTATTTGCCATTTATGTTGATGCCAAGTTCTTTCCAGTTCAGCATCTTAAACATATCCTGAACAATTTCGGGGAGATGACGTCCTTTGTCTTACTCCTCGATGCAACGGTATAGGATTTGTCTGCTGATTTTATACTTGGAACCCAATGCGGAATTTATTAATAGGTAAGGAAGTGAATTGCACTTGCACTTTGGTCGCTTTGCGGCTAGCTACATTTGATCTCTAGGGGGGGGGGCACCTGCCCCCCCCTGCCCCCCCTTGGCGACGCCCTTGACCTGGCGTGCACATGGTTTTAATAGACGTTACGGAAATGGATCCTGAGTCTAGGTTCATTTGGTAAGTAATAAATGTGAAAACTATACTTAGCTTAAAACCGGTTGAATGATCCAGCGGATTTTTACACTAAATTAAAAACTGCTTGAATGATAGTGTGAAGACCTGTAATTTAACAAACAGGTGTAGTTTGCCTTAAGGTGCTCCCTCACCGGGAGCATACGCGTGTAATGTAACGTTGCAGACTCGAGCATTACATCAGTGAAGGAGGAGAACCGAGCATTACAATGCGCACCTCGTAATGATACAATGTGTAATCAATCAATTACACGCGAACGTTCGTCGGTCTGGGACGTAGTATTGTAATGTACCTAATGCTCGGAAGACGAATCTATAATGTTACATTACACGCGAATGCTCCCGGTGAGGGACCACCGAACAGATAAACAATAAAAAAAGAGAAGGCTGAATACGAACGACTAATACGAACGAATACGACAACGATATGAATTAGTATGGAATCCTGCATCACGCAAGCAAAGTAATTGGCGCCCGCACTCGGGCCACTAGCCGAAGCCACAAATGCTACCACGTGAAGCTATAAGCTTGTAGCGTAAGACGACCCTTTGCAGCAATCTATATAAAATGTATTAAACTGCAAGAAATATGCTGGTGGTGAGGTTTTGTGGTTGTAGCCGGTGGCTCGTGTGCGGCGACACTAGCATATCAGTACGATGCACATGGTACATTGGACTATATTATAATATGGCTTAGGTGCCGGAGAAAGATATTCTAATATAGTAGTAAAGTTTCTTTAATGTAGTATATATTCTACAAATTGGCATTATAAAATACATAGGATATTTTCCTTGTTAATGAGCGGCCCAATGCAGTAAGTCACGGATTCAGAAGTTCCCATAACTTACGAATCCGTAGGGCATTTTCCTTTATTTTGTTAGAATTGTACAAGTATACTCTGATCGCTCGTTTATGACATTGCGAACAAAGCTTTGCTGAATAAGACCCATAAAACCCCCAAGTGGAGCCCTAATTGAATACACGTGTAACAACATAACTGATCACGTGTCACTCACTATTACCTTTAGTTTATGCCGCCTTAAATATGTCTAAACAAAAATAATTTACAATGCTAATACTAATATACAAAGCAAGCATTTGTTACTTTGATGACCAGCAGCATGGATGTGATAATGTTGTTAATTTTTCACTATGCGACCTTTGTGGGTTTTAAGGCCCTTATAAGCCCTTACAAGGGATGCCTTCATTGAATAAAAAATCATATCAAAGTATGCAAAAAAGATAAAAGATTCCCAGTTTTATAATAGTTAACTTTGAAAACATTTGGTTACCAGTTACTACATTAAATACAAAAACATTTTGTGTCCTGTTTTAAAAACGTAATAATACCTTTTAGTCGTTCTAATCAGTACTAAATATCAATGCAATGTTATGTAAAGATCGCAAAACCCCTTTTGCTCCCCAGCTACATGGGCAGAACAGAACCCAGTCAATAAATTTCCAATAAGGCAATTATAATATGTCTTCCATAATTTATTATACGTCTTACTCGCCTTTTAAAATTAAATTCCCCATTATATTAGCAGTCAATTATAGTAAGATGTCCAAGAGCCAGGCATCCTTACTCGGACATACACTGGCCCGCAATAAAATCGGCCCACTGGGCTTTTTTCATACAAACTTTAGCGTTCCATAGATAGGAAACTATTTGCAGCTTTGCAATGATTATTACGTAAATAGAGAGCCCAAACGCCCAATTGTCGAATCATCGTTTCGAAAATTGCCAAAAACCGCTCACTATTCTCAAACAAACCGAACTCAACGCTCCATATATCGACTTATTGTTTTTCCATTTTGAGAAAATTCAGCGGTTAGTGTAAATTCTTGAAACTGTGATTTGTTAATCGGGCTTTTGGCCTCTCCATTGACATAAAAATCGTTGCACAGCTGCAAATAGTTTTTTATCTTTGAGACGCTAAAGTGACCACGTTTGTATGAAAAAAAGCCCAGTGGGCCGATTTTATTGCGGGCCAGTGTATTTATGGACGAAGCAGATATCGTAAGATTGTATTTATCGGCCTGTGACGATTGTGCAATATCCTTGAGAATCACCAAAACATCTGTTGTAATATGCTGTGTTTATGCCTTCATTTTAAAGCCTTCATCTTAATCTAATGTGGTACATATAAGAAGACCAAGAAAATTATCTGCGTCATCTCAACAGGGAATCTTACGGGACCTGTCAAGGCATTCGTGTTTTTTCATCTTTCTCGTGTCTGGGTAGCCATATGGATGAATTTATTCTTATACCATTGCTGTGAAAGGGTGCCTGTCAAATGTGAAACTAAAAAGGAAGTGAATGAATTTATGAATGCCAAATGCAGCAGATAGAAATTCATTCTTTTGTTTTTTAGTTTCTGGTGGATGGAGCGAGCAAATGCGGGATGAATGAACGGTAATTACCCATTGAAATTGTCCGGATACATCAGCCGCCTCTTGAATAGATGTGTTGCAGTCTCGTTCATTTATAGCATTCTTTTAGCTTCTTGGCAATTTTCTGTTGGTGTATTGTGTTTAATTTAGTATATAAGTATAATGTAATAAATTGTAGTGTAGAATGACTGGCAGAAGCTGGATGCGAGTAGCCAATAAAATCGAACTAAGTGGCGAGCCTTGGGAGAGGCCTATGTCCATCAGTAGACTAAGACAGGCCGATGAAGAAGAATAAATTGTAGAAGGTACGTCCTTTAACATACTGGAGGTGAAATATGACAGCTTCATGAGGTATCAATATCTTAATGCCGACTGAACAATATAATGACTAATGAGCGAAACGCTTTCTTCAAAATAAAAATTTAGTGGTACTCTCTCCAAAGATATTTTATGTACAAAAACGAAAATATCTTTGTAACATTTGGAAACAGCACTACTGTTTTGATTGCCATTTTTGTTTCTAAATGCTAATATCGAATTCTCTTCAAGAATCTAGCTGTGATTCATCTGCATACTTGTCCGTTACGAGAAATATTAAGATCGACCACGCATCGAGTAAACCAGTTTCGGAGTGTCAAGGTGAAAGTTATTTAGGGGGACGTTTGGACACAAAACAAGTCAATAGCAATGTCATTCATTTATTAACATATTCCGAAGTAAGCGTTGCGTTGTTTTTATAACAATGGTGTTATCTGTTCTACAAACAGAAGCAATGTCGTATATGCGTCGTAGGGAGTCATTACAACAGCATAATTATTCTTGGCATATAATTTGAATCAAAAGAAATGTTCTATAATATACTACTTATACATTACAATATCATTATTTTGCAAATGTTTGTTTGAAAAATACGTTCCTTGTTGAAATCATTTTGGAAACTGTGGAACGTTATTCCTGTCCAACCCAAAAACTCACCGAACTTAGTGAACTTATGTTATAAAAGTTGTCCATGACTGTGCGTAGACCACATCATCACGTTGGACTCTGATATAGTTAATATAATACAAATACATATATTCTTTTAATTCTCTCTTTTTCCATGAAATATGATAGTTTTTCGGCACGCTAATATTTTAGTTTGACTAAGCATCAAAAGATTTTTTCTATATTTACCTCAAATTATTTTCTATAAGATCTGCGTGGTCTATAATATTTTGAACTTTTGAATAAAAAATGAAATTAAATTTTTGTTTAATTATAGTTGAAGAAATGTTTTACATTATAAACGATACAAATTATTGCTATAAATTATTCGTGTCTATTAATCATACATTGGCGCATCTAGAACTTTAGTCAATATCAAGCCATGGTTGCTTGGTTTGCATAACTATCTTAATCATACTAATATGTACAAATCTTGCCTAGGTAAGAAATGTTTTCTAAAAATTGTTATTTTGTATTAACTATTTACGGACCTACCTACTTACACTGGTAATTTATATCTAACAATAAATATAACTCCATCGAGTTTTCTGTTGGTCATTCGTTTAATTTCACTCTCTATCAGGATTCTATATCTATCTACAATTTCATAACGTTTATAAATTCTTTTATTTCCGTTCCCTAAACGCTGATTACGAGTACTACTTGTGCTCAATCTTAATTCCGTGCTGAATACAGTGTTATAAAACTCTACTCATAGGAGTAAGATCTTCAGAGAGATTTTTTGATATGCCAAAATAATTTCGGGTGTAGCTACCTCTGAACTGTACTACTAACAAAAACGTAGGTTCATTCAAATAATTTTTAATGATGTTATCTTTTTGCCAAGCAATGACATTTAATACTGTAACACTGTCTAGTAAGTATTTTTTGATCCCTTTCTGAAATGTCAAAACTTTCTTAAAATACATTCATGTAGTCTGTTCACCATAAGTTGTCCTTTAGCCGCTATATTGGCAGCATTGCCTACGTTTTGTAAATCTGTCAAAAAACAGATTGAATGTATTGAAAAACAATACTACTATGTAATATAGCGGCTAAAGGACTTCTTATCGTGAACGATCAGGTACAACTTCATAAATTGTTTTGAAATTTATACTAGATACTTTTTGAAAATATGGATCATCTTCTTCGTATATCCTTTCTTTGTTTTGGTAATTTATCTTTGTTTTAGTAATTAAATATTCTTTACTGTATGCATTTCACTGTCAGTTTAGAATACAACTCATTTATCAATTATATCCCTGCCATTTCATTGGTTCTTTTAGGGATAATGTAAGGTTGGCTGTGAGGAGTTTTGAAATATTTTTCTTTTATTGAATATGATTAATCCTGTTTAATTTCTCTAAGTCCTCTCTCCTACGTTTCTACCGCGTACTTCTACCACGACCCAAGTGTTCCACCGTTCAGTTCTAGGAACCGGTCCACGCTCAAATAATAAGTTAAAGCTTCATTAATTTAATAGATATGTAACACATACCTGTATGATGCATTACAGCGACCCTAACAATATTTCACTTTACAGTTTGCCAACTGTAATTTAACATACATAACTAGGATTTTAATAAACATTATGCAGACATTGCCAACGACAAATAGTACAACAATTATGCGTTCTATTTATAAAGGTTTACAATGCCATAAATCTATGGCTATAATTATGTTCCACATTGTAACTTCGGTTTTAGTGAACATTTTTAATTACAATGTAACAAATTCGAGCAATAAATGTACGGGTGTTTGTTAACAGTGTTACGACTGGTTGATTGGTTTTCATTGTAAGTAATTTATGAATGTATTTTTATTTGTAAACATTTCCTAAATATGAATAATGCTATGTTAACATAAAAATATTCATGGACACTAAAATACCTATTTGTCATTTTGTTTTAACCACTCAACGCCGAACCGGCACTCGGGTGCCGCATAACAATAGATTTTCTATTGTGTCTAGTAATCCGGGGCTAGAAGGATTAAGACCATAACGTAACTATTAAGACCTGTCTGACTTATTGCACGATTTTGTCACAGATGGTATCATATAAATAATTTATCATTCTTAATCTACTGTACATAATATGTACACACAATAATTAACATATATGTAGATGCAGGCAAACTTCTTGAGCATCGGTCATGTGCACTTGCAAATGACCAATAGCGCGCGTGAATCTTCCGTCGCCCGCGCGCACTATTGGTCAGAGGTTTGCTTCTGACCAACAGCGCACGCATCTCAAACTCGCGATCTGAGCAATCCCCACCCGATTTCAAGATGTTTGCTGGAACCTGTAACACTTGACACTTTTACTATAGTCCGTCACGCACCTGTGACTCGTCCGTTTACTAAAACCGCAGCGGTATATCTAGGAAGAGCTTCATCCTCTCGCCGAGTTCTCCGATGTCGGCGAGGGAGCGCTCATCAAGTTCCTGCTAGCTGTCGTCGCCAAGGCCGTCGTCGGCGTCCTCCTCGTCCAGCGGTTGGCTGGTGAGTGCGGCCCAGAGCGGCGAGCGCGCGCCCAGCTGGGCCGACCCCCGCCGCTAGCTGTCGCGCGCGCACATGGCCGCCGCCGCTGCGGTGCCGACTGCGCCTACGGCACCGAAGAGAATAGCTCCTACTTCCCGGTCTGGTGTTATTTCCACCTGGAATGAGGAAATGTATGTAAGTATTTTTTATTAGGCTTTTATGCTGTCTGTCTACCGGTACTAGTTATTATTTCTCAGGTTTTCCGCTTCGCTGCTTTGCTCCGCGCCGCTGGAAAGGGGCCGTTCAAGTATTACGTAAGCACTATGGGGGGGTGGGGGGGTCTTTGTTTTGCTTATTTTGGATGACATGGGGGGTAGGGGGGTCTAGATGATGATTACGTCATCGGTAGTTATTTAATTTTTTACACCAATGGCAACCCTCACATTGCCTATGCTTGAAAACGAAACCCATTTTCGGGGATTCCCGCAAATAATGTAAACGTTTAGGCACTCGCTTTAGAACCGATTAGGGGAATTACTGTGCGCTACTCAGTTGTCTAAATTTCCTCTGTCAGTGTATTGTTTCGTTTGGATACTATAGCGAGTAGACGTATTGTAAGCATATCAAAGCAAGTTTACATTTAAGTTAGAGCACCATGATGTGAGAAGACGTTAGACATTCTAAAATCGGATGAAAGTTAGCAGACTCACAACACTGAGCAGCAATCTAAGCAATCCAATGTCATCGAAAACTTAGAATCATGGTTTCGGGTTTCATGGACTGAAGACTGTTAATTTTAATTTAATATGTGTACCAATGTTTAATATGCGTCCGGTGCTTTAATACTCCTTCGATCGAAAGAGCTATAGAGCAAAATCGGGGGTCTAAGGTGTTCGTACAATCTCTCGGAAGAAGCCACCTGACGAAGCTGACCACAGCAAGTGGAGAAGTTGTTGCCTCAAAGCCGGCAGTCCGTTCGGAGGTAGAGGACTTCTATGGCCGGTTATACGCTTCGCATGCATGTCGACCTGATCCCGAAAATGAGGACTCTAGAGCCACGTTAAATCGCCATTACACTGAAGACCTGCCAGAAGTGAGCGTTGGCGAAATCGAGATTGCTCTTGGGCAGCTTAAAAATGGAAGAGCCCCTGGAGAGGCAACGTTACTACAGAGCTGCTAAAGGCTGGAGGTAAATCCGTACTGAGGGAGCTCCAAAAGCTTTTTTCGCTGTCCTGTTCGAAGGGAGAACTCCAAAGGCGTGGAGTAGGAGTGTAGGAGTTCTTTAAAAAGGGTGACAAAAGCCTGTTGAAGAACTATCGACCCATTTCCCTTCTAAGCCACGTCTATAGAAGTGACAGTGGGCTGGCCATATCAGCCGCAGAACCGATAGCCGTTGGGGTAAACGGGTTCTAGAGTTCAGACCGTGTCTCGGTAAACGTAGTGTAGGACGCCCTCAGGCCAGGTGGAGCGATGATCTGCGCAAGATGGCTGGCAGGAGCTGGATGCGAGTGGCCGAGGATCGATCAGCGTGGCGAGCATTTGGAGAGGCCTATGTCCAGCAGTGGACTATCACAGGCTGATGATGATGATGATGTGTACCAAAACTTTAAAATAAGTTTGTTATGTTCGTAAGATTATAATATTTTTGCCCCTTACTCTATGTTGAATACTGTATCAGTAAAATCTAATCTCTATCCTAAATCTATTTTCTTATTTATAAAATTATAATTATAACATTATAATTATAGTATAAAAAAAAATTATAATTGAAAAATGTTTACGTAAGCATAGGGGGAGGGGGTGAGAGCTTTGCTTACTTTTGCTGACAAGGGGGGTGGGGGGGTAAATAATTGCAATAAATCTGCTTACGTAATATTTGAACGGCCCCAAGGCACCCTTACTTTACAGTGGAACGATACGTATATTCGTACTAAACATATAAAGAGGGGAGCAGTGATGTCCACTTTTGCAAGTACGATGATGCTTATTAATTAATATTGCTTATTTTTATTTAATGACACTTGAAGCGCAACAGGTCCCTAGGGCTCGATCATAATTTATCTCGTGCAAGAAAGACAACAATATGCAACTTTTCTAAAAAAAACAGCCTAGAAATGCGTCATTACAGGACAAAGGTTTAAATTAATATACTTATATCGACATCGCGTACTTGATGGCAACGAAGGTTCCACAAAAGTAATATAATAAAATGAAAATAAACCTCCACATACAGAACAAACACAAATTTAAATGTTCATCGCATGAATGTTTGTCCAGGATGTGGGACTCAAAAGCTTAATAACTTGCTGTGTGCCCGAGTTCATTAAAAATTCAGAATGTTATTGCTTGGAATTCCAGATCACAACATCAGCATAATACATTTATGCACTTATTTAGAATACCCAAACGCAGATTTTTTAATACTTTAAATTATTGGACCCTAGACGCCACCATACCACAGAAATTCACAGAATATTTAATCGTACTACTGTGCCTAGACGTCTGTATCAGATTGTATATTTTCATCAATATCAATTGCAGTAAACTGTATGATCAATACGATCTATTTGTTGACCCGTACGCACGCCATATGGTACCGAATATTAGCCACCCGTGAAATTCGCGCGGAATTCAGTTGGGTCGAAAATTATGCTGCCGACAAAGCTAATAGAACCTTTGTCACGGTATTTTCCGAATTCAACCAAGTATTGTGCGGGAGCGACGTCGGAGGTATTGCAGATTCCGTAATACGACTATTTGATACGGATCCAGCAATCGAGATCTAGGCGATCTCTTCCAATATTGTATCCGTAGACAAAATTCTATTTTACTTTGCACGCTAAAATTTAACTTGCATGTTATTATAGTAACTGAAGAACTTGCATTTAAGGCAAAAGCCAAAAGTTTGTAAGGATAGATTAATGTTTTTTTTTATTTTTTTACACATGAACTACTTAACCAACAGTGGGTGGACACGGGCTGAATAGATAGAAACTACTTAATGAACTTTGATGTAACTTAAAAACTTGATGTAAATAAACTTTCTTAGCTGGATTAATATTAAGCATTTTTTTATTAATACTCGTATACCAAGCGAGCAAAGCTGCGAGCGGCAGCAAGGTATTATGTAATAATTATTATTGTATTATTTTTAATCTCCTCTACTCTCACGGTCATTTTCGAAATCGCCGGATCTTTCACCTAAATACTTGTACACTTTTACTTTTTGCTTATTTGTCTGAAATAAAATGTATTTAAAAATAGGAAACATAAAACACGTAAATGTTAGGTCATTCTGAAGGTCCCAGAAAAGGAAGTTTAGCGTTAATGCTAATTTAATAAACCAAAATTCAACAAAAAAATACTTTTTTCTCAAAACTGCCGGGTAAGATTTCGATGCCTCTTCGCAAATGGGTGTAGTTGAGGTATCCCCACATATATACCACAACAGTATCGCTATTGGTTCACAGACAGTGACTTAAACGTTCTTCAAACAAAAAAAAAACAAAAAAAACTTTTTCTCAAAATGCCGGGTCAGATTTCGATGCCCCTTCTCACATAGGTGTAGTTGAGGTATCCCCACACACATACCACAACAGTATTGCGATTGGTTCACAGACAGTGACTTAAACGTTCTTCAAACAAAAAGACAAAAAAATATTTTTTTCTCAAAACTGCCGGGTCAGATTTCGATGCCCCTTCGCACATGGGTATAATTGAGGTATCCCCACTTACATACCACAACAGTGTCGCTATTGGTTCACAGACAGTGGCCAAAATGTTCTTCAAACAAAAAACAAAAAATACCTTTTTCTCAAAACTGCCGGGTCAGATTTCGATGCCCCTTCGCACATGGGTGTAGTTGAGGTATCCTCACATAAATACCACAACAGTGTCGCTATTGGTTCACGGTCCACTTTTCATACAAATGTGCCCAGTCTCTTTTGAAATTGGAATAAGAACAATTAAAAATATTAAATATGATAATTGACTACTTTATTATGATCAAAACCTTATTTACATTCAACACAGTCATTTAACATTCTTTTTGACTTTCAAGACGTTTAATCACTGGATAATAATAAGATGATTGGGTGTGTTGACGGTCGGAATGTACATATGCGCCTTAAATGTAGAGAAAAAAAAACTAATGGAATGGAATTGTCAAAGTAGTTTGCTAATTTATGTATTGTTAATAATATGGTTGTCATTCTACAACAATCTAAACTGGGGTGGATATAAATAGTTAGTTCTAGGTTTAGATTTTTCCATAATACACGCGGCCTTTACTCAATTATACCAATTATTGGTTAAATCTCCGAAAGATGAGACCAAGCTATTGCCATCTCAGCTTTGTTCGTAACTTTGATTCTCAGTCAAATAATCTTGTTTTCGATTACTCCACATAAAAAAAAACAAGCTCGCTCCATCTCTCATTGAGTTTACTACTAAACGGGGACATTGACAGTGAAACTATATAGCTCATTTCACTGCCAATATCCCTGTTTCTGTGCCGTAAGACATAATGACGAGGAATGATGTTAGATATCAAATGAATATGTTGTAGTACGAGTAATTTATTTTAACGTGAAGGTTAAAAGTGTTTGCCGAGTTAATTAGCGGTTAAATGTAGGTACACGGCGCTAATAGCCAGGCAGGCAATAATCCACAGAGTGAGGTGGCAACTTTATAACAACATAAAAACTTTTCTTGATACTCATGCACGAACAAAGTTTTCTCGTCGATTTGCCCAGATAGACGGTTTCTACTTCAATTTGGTAATATCAGGCCACAAATTTTATTGGCGAAACTTCGTGAAGAGAAATTTTATTGCGATTCGATAAGAATAATAATTAAAACTATGATTTTTAATCAACTTACTTTTTAGACTCCAGCAATGATAGTTAAATAATTCTTACAAAGTTCTTTAAATATCTTTCCATGGAAAAACTGCATGAAGTCGAAGCCTTTTTGTAAAATTCCATCGTGATTACCTATTAAAAATGTAGGTCTGTTAGGAATAATGCGAAGCAATTTGTACATAAAAGTTCTGCACTGCACTTTTAAATATTATACATTTTAAAATTCAATAACTTCTCCGATTTGAAGAACTTGAGGAGTTGAGGCACTTGAGTCTGATTCAATATTCGCTGGAATGTTTAGTATGCCCAGAACTTATGCGACTTGCTCTTCGCCCACGATAGTTCTCAAGGAAACTACTCGAGACAGCGTGGTCTGCTGTGTGAGTGTAATGTGTATGCCTTGAATTCCTTTTGTGTTGACTGTTGAATTCGAGCATGGCTGGTAAGAGTGGTGAGTGTAGCTGTAGCGAGTGCATTAGAATGATGAGTCACAATTCGCTCCATACTGCGGTTATTTAGAGTTTGTGTAAAGATATTTCAGAGGGGTCTGTTGCGTCCTGATATAGGTATGCATGATGAGATGTCCATCGTAATAATCTCATTCGTATTTTATGTTCGGGTTAGCTGTATTATGTCCGAGTAAGCCGTATTTTAATATAAATTTTGCTCCTATAAATCGAAATTTATGGCCATGTGGAAGCCACGGACCAAGGAATTGAGTTAAGCGGAGTAATCCTTGCCACCTCACCCAAAGAATTCGTAATTTCTTGAGCTGAGCAAGAGGGTTAGAGCCACAATATTTTTTTTCCAAAAGATACTGTTGAACAAGCCTACACCATACAAGTTTTAGAATGATCGTGGTAGAGATCCTTGGAGCCTTGGCTTATGCCCAGCAATTCAAAAGGTTTCGTATAACTGATATGATGATAAAGATAATAATAATGTCCTCCTAGCTGAAGCTTTGGCAATGATAAAGATATCGTATTGATAACTAGTATGGTAGGTACCTGTGAGAGCGTGGTCTGCTCAGGGTCCGAGCGTTCTTCCAGCACGGTGTCGAGCTCGAGCGTGGGCGGCGGGCGCGGCGACCGTATCAGACTCACAGTTCGCTGCTTAGTCTTCACTGGCGATAGTCGCACCACCGACAGTTCCCCGCGGTCCAGCTCACAGTTGCGACGCCTGGCGCGTTCTCTGGGCAATGAAAAAACCGTGAATACATGTAAGTAAATGTATAGGATCTCTATAACGGAAGTCAACGTAAGTGACACAATCAGACGGCATCGCTCAATTTTCTGCCACATGTACTGTAGGCTACTCTGATATTCGATTTTTCAATTTCAATTCTACTGGCTGGCTCTAGCATGATGTATTCCCAGAACATGGCTGTGTTATGAAAATAGGTTCCATCTCGGTAGGCCTGACTTTTATAAATCTTATCACCACATTTCAGCAGAAGAAATTGAAAATAAGACCTCAGAGGGTTTTACCTTCGGAGGTCCTCGGAACCACTAGACCAAAAAAAAAAAACGGGTCGTGTTTTAGTAACTGTTACGTTACTAACATTTTTATTTTGAACAAGCATAAAAGCAAAGTTTCCTCGAATATAATTAACATCCTCGGCTGTTTATTCAAAAACCACAGCTAATGCTTTGACTTGTTTAGATAGATTTGCTTTAATCCCTCTGAAAAACAAGATTATCTAAACCTAATTATATCGAGACGTTGAATAAGCCGACGATAAACTTTAAGACCACGTTAAGTTTAATCCTTAGAAAAATGAGATTTAACTATAGATTGAGAAGATTTGCTTGAAGAAAGCCTTTTCATAATATCCACATTTATTTGTGAGTAATCACTCATTCTATCTTTTTCAATTTGCGAGGGTGCTCGGTTGGCGGGGAATGACGTAATTTCACAGAATTGGTTCAATAACGTCCGAAAATTAATCAGTTCAGGAGTAAGTCTAGCGAGCCAGATTTCATAAGGCGAAAATGTTAACATCATTACACCTAAGGTACCTAAGAAGTGAGTATAGGTTGGAGCAGAGGAGCACACATCACTCGCACGTTTATAATGTAACTTTCCTAGAAATTCTTACTTGTAATTTGTTTCTCCGAGATTTTTTGTGGGGTTATTCCCAATTGCCTCCACCGGCATCGCCCCCACTGGGGACAACTGGGAATTCGTAAAAAATAATGTCCCAGTTGCCCCCGGTGCCTCCTTTGATCCTTCAAACTTACACTCACTTACTTCTCGCAACATTATAGAAAAAATATCTAGTTATTCTCATGTGGGCGACGTTTCAAAATTTAAAAATTATACTCCCAGTTGCTCCTTCAAAGGAGGCACTGGGGGCAACAGGGACATAATTTTTTGCGAATTCCCAGTTGCCCCAAGTGGGGGCGATGCTGGTGGGGGCAACTGGGAATAACCGTTGTGCCCGATCTAGCCAGGGTACGCTTGCACCGTGATCAAGAATTTATCAAGTCCAATATTTATTTATTTATTTATAAAAACTTTATTATCCACAAAGAAGGCGGACTCAACGACATTTTATTGGGGCGACTCCTGTAAGTCTTAAAAAGGGCACTAGATCCAATTGGATCATGGCATGGATACACAGCGACTGAGCCGGTTTCCTCACGAATGTTAGGTATAACCGACACATCACAATTGTAAAGCGACGTTTGAAACCAAATCTGGGTCGAAATAATATTATAGTTCCTTACTTAGTCTTAACAAACATAATCGCCCATAATCATACTTAAAAAAAGAAAGAATGATTCACGAATCACGATAGAATTTTCATTGTTTCTACTAATCTTTGCCGGATCCCTAATATTTTGCAAAGAATTTGTAAAGAGTTCTGAAAGGACGCAATTACTTAATATCACGAAAATTATAGCGGGTACTTATTTTTCTCCGCCTATTCCTTATGTAAATATTTAGCTGAGTAGGGGCCTTTAAAGCGTTCAGAGGCACCGTAATAATGAAAATTGTAACAGAGCAATGAATTCAGCCCATTAATCTGAGGTGATAAGCGATGGAAATTCGCATCGGACATTTTTACGATGTTTCTTTTTTCAACGTTTTCGTATAAGTCACCTTCGTGTATCTAACGCAAAGGCGACATAGTGTTGTGGATGAAAATAATATACTAAATACATATTTAGTATATTCCTTTCGTTTAACTATTTGTTTAATAGGGGTTTGTTAAGTGTGACATATTGAATTCGTTCCCCTTTTTTGACCTTTTAGTAACATTTATAGTCAATTTGTGGTTTAAATAAAGTAATACGATTTGATACGTAAACTAGATGAGGAGATTTATTGATAAGCGCAGAATGTTTCAGAATGATCGAAACGAGCGAGCTTCCGCATAAGTTGATAAAAATGCTATGCAATAGCTTTACTGCGGCACGCGGCAGTCCCTGAGTGCCACAGTATTTTTTTATGTGTGCAATTGGATTTGGATTAAACAAAAGAAAATCTAGATTATGTATGATACCAAAAACATAAAGTTACATGTTCTTAAATGTTACCTGGCTAATTTAGCTCTCCTCCTCAGACAGCAGATCACCGTTAGAGCCAACAGGGGAAACCCGAAGATGCACGAGACAATTGGCACGACTATAGACTCCGGTGTAACTGTAACAAAGGTATCATATCAGTTATGCAATTCGCCTAACCCAAATATACGGCGCTTTCGTATTACGTCACATGTCGATGTACAGGGCGACAGGTTCGTGCCTAATCTTGCCTAGACCCACAACTATGACCTATAAACTTTGTCTGACATGAAACATTAGGCTTGTCGGCGTTTAGATCTCGTCTAATAGGCCGTCGTTCGTGTTGGGAGACTCATTGGGGACACCCAATTTGCTAGTACAAAACATTAAATTCATCTGTTTTCATTACACACTGACAAGGTAGCTGTTTGTTGTTGGTTTATTCATGAGATTGTATGCAGACTTTACCTTTATTCACTTTTATTCTTTTAACTATGTTGTGAAATTGACTTTCGGATTCAGATAATTCATGATATTTCAAGACACAAGTATTATATCGTTATGCTTTGGCCGTGATTAAGGTCCGTGTTGGCCTTAGAATTAAGTATAGTCAATTTTTAATTTAATAAAAAATAAATATCAATATCGTAATTAGCACCCGCTATCGCACGCGATTAATATTCGTTTAGGCGAATAGCCTACTATAATTAATATTATTTTTAAAAGTGGACGATTCGCACGTTCCTGCGAATTAATTTCGGGCGAATCGACTACTAACCCATATTATCGATGTCAGCGAATAATTTTTGGAACAAGTCTAGGTATAACTTGACTTGAAATTTATATTCCGCATTGATTTAGTCATAGTTTACTAGTGCTTTTCCCATTCATTGTAAGATATTTTGCTTTCAAACTAAAGGAAAGCGACTGCAACTGCAATAGGGAAGATGCATATATAATAATTATGAAAATTTTATGACTAAAATGTTAAAATAATATAAAAGAAAGGTCACTGCAACATTTTTATTTTACATAATGTTGTTTTTTAACTGTAATTACGAATTAAAAATAACTGAAACGAAACGTATTTTAAAACAGCAATCAACTTATTTGACGTTAGACCGCCAAACTTATTTGTTCTGATGGCGGCGTCGCTATTGTCATTATAGAACTGTCAATAAATATCGCTTTTGCATTGCATTTCACGTAGTTCCAATTTTGGCCACCGGAACACATAAGTTTGTCGGTCTATATGGTTGAAAAAGTAAATATTATTTTATCGGAATATTAATTGCGTTTTTGTAATAAATATGGAAGTTGGGTTCATCAAAGCAGACTCCAGGAATTTACCAAGAGTTAGTGTTGACATGGTTCTAACTTTATTTGTCGAAAGTGCTGAGTTTTCAAGGGTAGAAATGAAAGCGACTAAATTACTACGGTATGTATAAATCATAGTTGTTAAACTTTGTATTTTCGCAGCTTGAAACCACTTTTTTCTCAGTTTTGGGTCAGAAGGTCCTGTCAAAAACAATTAATTTGGAAACTTTGTTGAAATAGATGTGTGTTGACCGTGTTGACTCGTGTTTTATGCCAATGTCCACATTGGCATAAAACACGGTTTTTTTTCGGAATATTAGTGGTATTGTTATGATCACCTGATGTTGATAGATAGTCCATTTTAAATTTTTTACAAAAAAATATTTCAAAACTCGAAAAAATATGCAAAAGTATGAAAGCCAGGGACGAACAAGTACAGTGAAGTACGACCACTCGACTAGTGAGGCAGTGACAAGACTTGAGTGACGTCATTCATGTCATCGGAACCATAGGTCCGTTTTCGCGCGAAAATTAAAACGGTCAATTTAAAACCGCATTTTTTCCGATAAATTACAATGTATTAATTTTTTAATTTAACTGTGGTTTATTCTACATGGAATTCTTTAAAATGAAGACAAAAATAAAAATAGTGCATGTTCCCTATTCTAGACGGAATTGTTTTCGTTTCCTTAATTTCTCGAAGTCAATTATCGAGACATCGGTATTTTCAGGCACGCTTATTCCGTGACCAATGAAGTTGTACAAGAAGCCTCAGTTCACTGATTACTTTGATATTTTAGGATAGGCTGGGCTAATTTGATACTTTATGCGTGAGTTAAATGACATCGGATTTTTCAGTAAATTTGGAGGACCCCACCAACATTTTGGAAATAAAATGCAGTGTAAATTTTGGTGCTGTTCAACTGTCTAGATGTATAAACATCTACACAGTTTTATGGATATCGTGTTCCAATTTGTTTCCCGGGGATAAAAAGACCCTTTATGAATTTCGACGGGCCCAAAGTGAAGCGGAACAAAAAATACTCGACAGCTGCAGATTTTTTGCTGGAAAATCTGAATATGTTCGAATTATACTTTATAGATATGCTCCGTGCAATCGAGACTTTAAAAGGTTTTTCAATAGGTACACTGGGGAAAATTGATGTAGGTTTTTATGTTCAAATTGGTACTGTAAATAAAATCTTATTGCATTGAGGAACGCAACGCCCAAAAGCATTTCATAATAAGATAGCTGTTCTGTAAACTTACATTTTTAGTATTATTATTTTTCACTGTTTTGCAATTGACCCACATTTTAATACAATTCAATACAGCACCCGAAGTTATTACGACGACAGATTTCCGTAGCAGAATTGTAAGTTCTATGGATCTGGGTGATATCATAGTCATTGCTTGTACTAAAAACAAACATGATCGAGTTGCAAAGACTACGAGAGCATTGACCCCACCCTAAACCAATAAATTGAAAAGGTAATCTTTAAAGCAAAAATATGTAGGACCTCAGGCAACCTCAGACTATGTTGGCGACCATTATGTAAAAGAAAATAGTCAAATGGCGTCATGGCACGCACAACTGGCCAGAGCTCTGCATGTAAAAGCCTTCCTTAGTTATGTTACCTTCGATCGAACCTCCCTTTATAAAGCTACATCGGGACCCGCCCACCTTAGGTGCAATGTAAATATACTAAAGAGCGTAATGGTAATGTAGCAGATTCCTATCCGCATATAATATGTAAAGGTAACGAAATATTAATGTTTACAAAAAATCTATCCCCATATTTATGAATGAGAAAGTAAGTGTTGCTTTTTAAATAAGTCAATCGCATTTTTTTAAAGATTTCATTTATATGTTCATCATACCCGGTGTGATTTGACTAGCACCAAGCTTTCTAGGTAAGTATATTGTTCATGTGGTTTCTCTAATTCGAGCCACTTTAAAGTCACAGATCAATGTATTTTATGCTTTATTTATTTTATTTAATCCGTATTAAAATGAAAATGTAATTGGATTTCATTATCTTTTCCAAATAAATCGGGTCATATTTAAAAACGGATTCAGATGAATACAAAATTTAAAAAATGAAATAACACTACTGCTGCAATTGGTTCGAAAATATTCCCATACAATTTGTTAATTAAGCACTGAATATAAATGGTAATTTAAACCCAAACCGATAAAAGAATCCATTGTATTACTGTCCGCAAATTCAAAATACGAAACAAAGGGAACCACGGACGTTGATAGCTCCTTTATCAAAACATTGAAATAATAGGTCCGCGGGGAGACCATTCGCGTTTTATGCTCTATCGAATTATAACAAAAAGAAAACAAATTATGGCGGAATAGCAATAAAACGAGCCGCGCTTACAGGAAAACGCACAATACTGTCATTTCCAATTTAGTACATTTGTAACGGAATCGTTTGTGAACATTACTAATGTCATCACATACGGAAATGTTTGTCGTGGTTTGGATAGAACCAGAGAGTATATTGAATATACGGAGATAGAGGTATCAGTTAAAAATCGTACTACTAGCGCTGACGACGTTAAAAACCGTAACTAATGCGATGATATATATAACCTGACGTAGGTATAGTATATATAGAATGCACCATACGTGGTAGTTTTGTATTTTTCATATTTTTAAATGCTATCTTAGTCAAAAGGGAGAGATTTAAAGAAAACAAACGAATGCAATTTCGCCTTTTATTAAGCACAAAAATAATCCATGTTTATAAAATACAGATTTCATAAGATTATTTATAGAAACAGTAAATTACTTAGATACGATAGAAATTACGATAGAAAAGTTCAAGGTCCAGTAAGTAATACCAGGGTTCACAGTCAAAACAGAATCTTCGGGGCCCGGGGTCAATGCACAGTCAGTAAAAACACAGAAAATACCAAAAAAACAGAAGAAAATCGAGACGAAATCAAGCCAAAACACAAGTGAGTGACAATGACAGATGATGATTGTTGACAGATTATAGCCTGTCATGATTGTTTCTTTTCACAAATTCACAAACGAATCAAACATGTCTAGTTGAAATATTTTTTGAATAATATATTGTTTATAATGTTTGAACTCGTTAATTATATAAGTATTATAAATATGAAAAAAGGTAATTGAACTGTTATAAAGCAAGTTAAATATTTGTCATTTTCTTTTTGGTTAACTCTGCCATGACTCTGCCTGTAACGAAACGTCTTACGTATCAACTGCAAAATGTTGCCATAACGAATAATTATTTAGTGATACCATTACTCAGGTAAATTTCATGAAAAGAGCCATCTATCGATAATAACTGGAAATAACACAAATTACACGAATTTCATAGAACCTCTTTTTGTATGGAGCTGCAAACACCTGGATAGAACTAACCACCTAGTGGTGGGGGTGGGGGGGAACGCCATCGGACCAGTGAAAGTTTTATGTATAAAACCTATAAAACCATCATATTTCAAACTAATCTTTTGCCCGCGCCTTTCCCCGCGAGTTCAGGAATATTGTCTTTCCCGGAATAAAAAGAAGTAAGATGTCAATTTCCAGCACCTTATACATTTTTTTGCCCCATACCAAAAATTTCGCCAGTCCGGTCTGTGAGTCCGGTGCAATGTTGTAAAGTGAAAGGAGGACAATAAAAAATGCTTCAATTTCTTATCTCTTGGGAACTAAATAAACATTATGCTGGGATAAAAAGTGGTCTATGTGCTTTCAGTTCGGTACGTTCAGTACATATTAATTGTATGTCTGTTTCACGCTCAAATCAGCTTGAAGAGACGACACATTCAAGATTACAGATCACTATTTAAGCAAGTAACGACCGTTTGGAATAGTAATTAAGCTTTGTTCGGGGTTAATATGGTGCTACGTGATAAATGTTCAAGGATTAATGCTTTGTTCCAAAGATTTGAATCTCAAAGTTAATCGTCTGAAAATAATGATATTTATATACCTACGTAGAGGCAATGTTTGAGAATAAACAAGAAAGTACTTCCATTTAATAGGAAAGAAGATAGATAAAATACTCTTTTGTTAATGGGGAGGAAGTGTATAAGTACATTTTTGCTCGTACCTTGTAAATAAATATGAAGTACTTCAAGATAATTAATGGGTTTCGGAAAAGATCGGAAACTCGTAACGTAAAATATAACATAGACATTTTAAATATTTAAGTATTTTTAAATATACTTTGAAATTCAACTTTATTGCAAAAAAGTAAACAAAACAAACGTTTCTAAGGAAATATCGGTTCTCTTCGCTAGCACGAAGTTAGTCGATGCCCATAATTCACCTTGAAGACCTACTGTAATCAACTAATTGCCGTCCTTTTCCGAACGAAAGCCTTCTATAGTCCACCATCCTTTTTGCCGGGCTATTCGCGTCCAGGCGATTCGAGGCACCTTTTTCATGTAGCCGGTCCACCGTTCGTCCGACACCCTACGTAAGATTAAACCGGGCTCCACTTCAGCACGTTTCGGCTCCGTCCGACGGATCGCTTGGAAACATGTGCGGCCCATTTCCACTTCAGTGTACTAAACCTGCGAGCTGCGTGCAAGGTCACTGACCTTGGTAAAAATTTTAGTAAACATTTTCTCACGAGTTTTATCGAGGGTTTTTTAAAGTTGGGAGACGTTATAAGATGTAAGGCTTTAAGATGTTTGATCAATAAATAAATAAATAAATAACATTAAAATGTATAACGAAAAAGGGCATCACTAGATTGATGTTATTAATGAGAACGAACGAATTACGAATGAAATTAAGTACCTAATTTTAGTCTGGTAATAAGACGGTTATTCCTAAAATACTTCATTTGTGTAACAATGCAATACTTTTAAATATGAATAGAAATAAAAATCATCCTGTCATAAGCTTTGCTTCAGAAAATGGTGCAATTATGGACGAAATCTGGAATATTCCTAGAAATACGAGTAGGTATAACAGTTACAATAGGGCCACTTGCGCTTCGGTCAAATTGGTAACCTCAATCATTCTCGGCCGGATTTTATCGTCGAAATGACGAATTATTTAAATACTGTAATTAAATAGGTATATAACTGTCTGATTGAGTAGTACCTATATGGTATTATTTGGGTATTCCGCCGTTAAATTGTACATAACGAAGGACATTATGACCATCATCATTAAGGCCTAAATGCATGTGAAGGTGCATTCGGTCGATAGAATTTGTGCCCCTTAGCATTTCCTTTTATCGCACTAAAGCTGTCCTAAATTTTAATTGAAGCCAAAAATGTTAATTTGTTAAAAAAAATAATTACCTAACCGTAACTCCGGGTTACTTTGGCCTTAAAGCAGTGTTGGCCCAAAGTTAATCTGATTAATGATTAAAAATTAATGATTAAAAATCATAATCAAAAAATTTGATTAAGATTAATTAATCATTAATCAAATTTTTTGATTATGATTTTTAATCATTAATTTTTAATCATTAATCTGATTAATAAATTTTGATTAACTATTGAATACTTAATTTATTAATTTCTTTAATTTATTGGAAGAGCAACACCATGCAACAGCTTATGCAATACGTAATAGAGTTGCCTATCGATAGTCTATCGATAGTTGAAGTCATATCAATAGTATCGATATTGCAAATTAACAAATACTATTGATTGGAAGCAATATTATCGATAGTATCGATACTATTACATAATAATACTATCAATAGTATCGATTATTTTAAATTAATACTATCGATATTGTTACTAGTTTTCAAGGTTAACTATCGATAGTTGGGCAACTCTATTATGCTACTAATAAATATGCTACTTCAAAGTTCAAAAGCAGTAAATAAAGTGTTAGCATTCCTTAAAATTAATAATCGATTAAATTAAATTAATACCTAAAATGTTAATTTTTTTTTTATACAACGTGTTAATTTAAATGCGCAAAACCTGAAAATAGTTTGATCAGAACAACGAATAGAATCCATTAAACCAATTTTTAATATAGGTCACATTTTTCAAAAAATATTCATTAAAAATGTTGCCCTGTCTATTTATTAATAGGTCAAGCCGTCACGTGCGCAAACCATGCTACCGACCGACTCGTCGCTCGACGAAGCGTCGTCGCAGACGCAAGAAACGATTAGAATTGCCAGTAGAACTAAAACAACTCGTAAAACCTTTGAATTTTTTTTAATGTTGTTTTTTCCTTCACAATTAGATCAATTGTATTAAAAATCATTTGGGGTGTCTGAGGTTTTGCGCATTTAACATAACACGTTGTATTGGTTTTGGTATTATTAAGAACAGAACCTTTTTGGTTCGTAATTTTTTTTTAATAAAACATGATTCGGAACGCGACATGTTTTTTTGTCTGTCCAGGTCTTAAGATATTATTTAATTAATTGATTAACACTTAGCAGGTAATTATCGGTCTGATAATTATCACATCATTTGTCGGATAATTATTATCAGATAACAATATACAGTTATCTGATAATTATCAGAGAAAATAATTATCTTGATGATAATGATAATTTCAATTTTCGGATAATTATCGGATAATTATTATCAGGTAACAATATTCAGTTATCGAATAAATCTATAATAATTATCAGAGAAAATAACTATCTTGATAATTTAACAAATTTCGGATAATTATTAAATAATTATCGTATAATTATCAGTTTCTTATCAGATAATTATTATCAGATAATTATCGGATAATTATTTGAAAATTTGCAACCTTGGGTCTGTCGGCAAAGATCGGAGGTTAGTTGATTGAAACTTCAAAATTAGAATTCAGTGTATTTGAACGTAAGAAATTATTTTTTTGTTCTAAAATAATAATTTAAATCATTTTAAGAAATGTGTCATTATTTGCAACATTTGTCATAATTATATAGAATTAATAACGTTGATAGATGTATTAGTTTATTAATCAAGTTAAACAAGTTAATCAATTAATGATTAGTGATTAATGATTAACGTAAATAATCATGATTAAGATTATTTTTTTAATCATGATTATTTTAATCATGATTAATTTAATCTGATTAAAATTAATCAAATTAATTAATTGATTAAAAACTTAATTGATTAATGCCAACACAGCCTTAAAGCAACCTCTACCACTTGGCAGCGAAAACAGTAAGCCCTATTCAAGCTAAAACAGTCAGAAATAAATATAGGAGAAGAAAAATTGTAAAAACAATTGCCTTTTTAGTGAGATTAGAAACAGAAATTTTAAAAATACCTACCGGTATTTATTGTACCTAAATCTGTCTACCCGTTGTGGCACCGGTACCTATTTATGAGTCTTTTCCAACACTCTTTCTCATTGGGCACTTTTCTGACTACTGCAAGACGCCTTTCTTTTCCATTTTTAGGGACACCAGATCGAAAAAAAAAACTGGCCAATAGCTGTAGTTATTGACAATGATTTAAAGATACATTCACGTACCTTCTAAATAGTGTCTTACTGTAAAAGAACAACAAAAATGATTCTAAGCCCGCTTCATACCTAAAAACAAAGTTGCTTTTATTAAGTTGCTTTTATTTTCTAAAACTTGCACAAATACAGACTGATATTTCCAGAAAAAGAATATTTCGTTGTGAGGATCGTACGTGTCGAGTTTATTAAACTATGTTTATCTCGAAAAAGGCTCCTTCTTACCTTCTGTTTAACCGGTGGAAAAAAAATCGATGAATATGGAGCGTGTTTCTCTAGGGATACATATAATTAATTCATAAGACAGGTTTTTGCCAAACAAATATTAGAATTTTTCTTGTCCTAGAGGTCTGTTGTAATATTTAATCAAGATGGGCATCTCTGTGACGAAATGTTATTTTTATTTAGGGCCAGAAAAAAACACATTTCTCTATCTATAAAGAGGAAAGATTTGATTGTTTTTTGTTTGTTTTGATTAAAAAGGCTCCGAAACTACTGAACCGATTTGAATGATTCTTTCACTGTTGGAAAGCTACACTATCCCCGGGTGACATAGGGTATTTTTTATTCCGGAAACGTGGGGGGGAAGAGGTACCCCTCTTCCCCCCCACGTTTCCGGTATTTGAAAAAGAAATTACGCGCGGGTGAAACCGCGTAGGCGGCGGCGGCTATCTTCTTTATGTACATACCTACTTCTACAAAATATGTAAATAGAACATTATTCAAAGGCAAAGCTTTGAATTTTTTACTCGCTGTACTTCAATTTTGTCGTTTTAAAGCGATACATTTTATTTTAAAAGTAGGTTGTAGAAGAAATACAATCCATCTAATATTCTCTATCTCTCTCTAATCTTTCTATTTAAATAGACTCTTCAGTGCATTAAATCATCATCATCCGCCTGTCGCGGTCTACTGCTGGACATAGTCCTCTCGAAACGCTCGCCACATAGCTCGATTCTAGTTTACTGCAACTCTGAATGTAAGCCTTATTATAATATTTAAAAAATACATAAAGAATAGGTTTTTTTGTATCTTTTGAGCTTTTTCTAGCTTATGCTCAATAAGGCCAATGGAGTTTTAATAAAAGATTTGTATTGAAGATACTAGAGGCTTAACTTGTTGCTATTTGATACGACGAGAATTAATAAAGAATGGGAGCAAAGCGATGGGATCCTCGTGTGAGGCGGAGTAAATGTTGCATCAGTGATCTTACCGGTGGGGTATATGATGATGGGCGTGGGTCGCTTGCTGCCGTTGGCGCTGGGCTTGGCGACGCCATTGGCGACCGTGGTGGCGGCCGTGGTAGACCCCGCCAGCCGGTCTACCAGCCGAAGCGGGTCCGCCGTCGTCCGCGTCATCTCGGCTTCTGAAGACAATATTAATACTTGAATGTCTAACCTATGTTTCTACCAGTGGCGGATTAGCCATAAGGCTGAGAAGGCTTCAGCCTTGGGCGGCGGATTTTAGGGGGCGGCAAATTTGTCCCAAAAATTTTTTTTTGTCTTACAGAAATAAAAAATAAATGAATACCCAAATGTTATTAGATTTCACCACTTAACTGAACCAGTCAAAGTGGGGAATTTGACGTTTTTCAATCTGTTATTACATTTTTTATACAACGTATTTGTGTTGGTAGTCATTATTTTGGAGTGCGGTGCGGGAGCGAATGACGATCATTCGCTAACCCGTTGTCCTAGGTGAACGACAAACGCGACAACGCGACGCAACGCGGCGTAACGCGAAAATATCAAATAGTCGTTGTGTATGATAGTGTCCTACGTTTGCGACGCGACGACGCGGCGACTTAAAGAGTTTCTGTCCAATTACCAATTAAATGCAAATATCTGTAATGCTAACTAAGTATTTAAAATTAGGATTTTTATAGTAACAACACAGTACCTATACTTGTCCATAGTAAACAGTACTGAACTGAAATAGGAGCGAATCCGATACATTTGCCGCGTTTGTCGCTCTAACGGGCCTCAGATGAAACAGGACACTAGCCGCGTGAGTATTGGTCGCTTTACGTCGCATCGCGTCTCGTCGCTATTGTGTTCATCCTGTTCACCTAGGACAATGGGTAAGAGGGTCTGTCTGGCCGAAATGAAAGCGCGGGGGGCGGTCGGGTCGCCGATGGAGCTGAACGTCACGTTACGTGTGGCAGCATTGACTTCGGGAGCAAGAGAGAAAGATATTGATTTTCAAACTATTTATCTTTTTTTGTCAACCATTATTATATCAAAAATTAGTAAAAGTATTCTTATATAGTTTATCGTATTAGAAACTGTGCAGTTATTTTTGGAATCCAATGATGTTAAAAAGCCAGTATTTTGCTTACTAGAGATTCGTATGCTGCTGTATGTAAGTATTAGGGTTTGCCAAATAACCAAATAATAATTTAAATTTAAAAATCTTTGGTATCGAGAAATAACAACTATGTTCCAGGAATTTCCGGTACTGCACAAACACTAAAATTTTAGTAAAAAAATCGATTTAAGAATGCGTGTGAGGCGCGCGAACGCAACCACGATAAAAGTACGTGCGATTCGTACTCGAAAGTAATCGGCCGATACTATTCGGCTGGTCCACAGTCGCTGAGCAGGCAATGGAAAAAGTTATGATCGGATCCGAAATAAGGTGATCCGGCAGAGAACCCAAGTCGCCGGCTTGGCGATCTGAAGTGGCAATGGGATCGCTATATCAGCCGATAACCGTTGGGGCAAACGGATTCTAAAGTGGACACTGTCTCTCGGTAAACGTAGTTTAGGACGCTCGAAGGCCGGGTGGAGTGAAGATTTGCGTAAGACCTGACAAGAGCTAAATACGAGTAGCCAAGGATCCATAATATAGGCGAGTGTTGTAGAGGCCCATATCCAGCAGTAGACTTAAGTCCATATTAATTTTTTGCCTACTATTCTCATCTGGATGCTGCTAACCATGTGCCACCATCTTCCTCGTTGTGAATCAACATTTGAGTTCACCAAAATTCGTCAACGAGAGGTGCTTAGGTTCTGCGCAGTCTTGGTGTGATCAAAGCGAGTGGTCCAGATGGGATATCAGCGAGAGTTGCGGAGTAGTACACCCGAGCTGTCTCCAATCTGAGTGTTAGTTTCAAAATCGTGGAACTGGAAACTTGCAATGGTGCAGCCTGTGCTTTAAAAAGGTACCCGTGCTGACCCCTCAAATTATCAAACAATAGCCATAACCTGCCAATTTGTTGAGATTTAAATCCACTAAAACGTAGGTTTGTCTAGTTTCCACCAAAAAGAGCGCATTTAAGCTGCCTTCCTCTTTTTTCGTGGTGTATAGGTCCCTATATTAGAGCGACTACAGCTCCTTAATATGGAAATATCTTCCAACCTAATTTTGGGAGCTGTATAGAGTCTTAAAAGCTCGGCATCCATTCCAGAGTCAGGCACTACTTCACTGCGGAACAGCTCCTAAACCTTAACAGAGCTCAAGTTCTTTTCTGCATGGAGTATTGCTGCCATCTTTGGGATGGTTCTGCTTGTTACCAGTTAGATGCCTTGGACTCTATTGCGTGCAACGTGCAACTCTAGCAGCGTGCAAAGAGAATTATCGGTGACGATGCTTTGATTGACAGCTTACAGAGCCTCGATCATCGAAGGAGGATTGCTTGCCTCTCCGTCTTTTACAGACTTCACTATGGCGAGTGTGCTTCTCAACTGCACGACTTGATTCCGCCAGCTCCGTTACAACCGAACGAATAGACTCGGACAGAGACTCCATCCGTATGCAGTCGAGACGAGAGACGGATTTGCTTCGTCTTTTTTGCGGCGGACTACGCGGGATTTTGCTATGCAAGCGCGCTTCATCGTTGACCGCATAGATTTTTTTAACTTATAATATATCATTAGGCAACTTTGTAGTCAAGTGCTTAGTTCAAACATCCTTAAAATAATAACGAATGTTTGAAAAGAATCAGTACCGAAGTATCGAAAATTCCCGGGAATTCGAAAATCCAGTTCGCTTCCGGTACTGCAAGCCCTAGTATTTATTGATTTCATGGATTACATTATTTCGAAGTTTAGAAAATTTACTAAACTGGTTTAGAATAAATGTTATTAGTTTAGAAAATTTACTGGACAGGCTTAGAATGACTGTCATTAGTTCTTATTTTTTCATAAGTTATGATGGGTATCAAAATACAGAGGTCAAAAGTGAATAGCCTACTGGCGGCAAATGTGTTAATCCGCCACTGGTTTCTACACACCAACAAATAAACAGACAGACTAAACAAGTATTAATTCTCATATAAGTAAATCTCCTACTCCTACTCTTTAATTACACTCACAAAAGCATCTAATACTGATGATACGAGTATCTGGATTGAACTCACCAGAAACGGAAATAAAACCCATTATTATCCATTTTCAGTGCAAAGGCCTACTCAATGAACTACTCTAAAATCACCCGATGACGACAGATGACAGATGATTTCTGTGATGGCTTGATCATAGCGCTGCTTGAAAAGCAAAGCTAAAAATTCGAATAAATCTTGGCTTCCGGCATTTGAAAAATTCTCAAGATCATGGCCCGGTTTATAAAAACACTAGACCTGCTAGGCGTTATTGCAAGGCGATTAAAAATCTGTCACTGAATTAAAATATTGAATTAACATGGACCTTAGCAAGGAAAAAAAACTTACAGGAAAATTAAAAAACATAAAGAATTACCACGTTGAGTCAATTTGGCTGTGTTGTGAAAGCCGGGTATACCTTTTCGCAAGGTAACATCCCATTTTTTATTAGCTTTGGTTCTTTGCAGGATCCCGTTTAGTAGTGTGCGTGTTTTTTATGAACGCAGGATACAAAATGAGTGAGAATACACCAGTAATTTTTGCGACATTCAGTAAAAATTGTTTCCGTCTGACTAGACGGTGGGTAAGAAACGAAGAGTATTATAATATAATACGGAGTAAGAATATTTGCAGTTGTTAGTTATATACCAATGTATGCCAGAATACATGTAGAACTATTTATTGTAGTTATTACCTATGAAATGGCTCTAAACTTTAAAAACTTTACCCATGGCGATTATTAATCCTACAAAAAAGGCATAGGTATATTTATTTTATAAAAAAGGAGGCAAATAGATCACCTAATGGTTAGTAATCATCGTCACCCATGGATATTTGCAACACCAGAGACATCGCAAATGCGTTATCGGCCGAATAACTGCCAAGTGGCTTCGTCAATGAATAATAAATCGTATCATAAATAATAGTGCTGGGTCGGATGTTATTATAAAGCGTGCGTGGTAAAAAAATCGCGAGCAGCTTGTAACTGTAGACAACCAAGCACCCAGGCCGCGGTGTCCATTTTGTGACCTCACATGCGTTTTGTATAGTTGGGGCGATGGAAGGTGTACTATAATAACCTAATATAGAACAATGCTTTGAAGAAACAAAAAATAATGTGTTGTTTGATTTAGTACACATTTACTACAACAACCACGAAAGGAATACTCTTTTATACCTACGAGTAGCCTTATGCCCAACCTTTGTGCTCGCACAAATCCTTCTTACGTCGTATAAAATTATGAAAATAAATACTACAACAAACTGGCTCAAGATTCCTTTGAGCATCCGAAGACCGACTTTAATAGAAAATCTTTTGTATAACGACTGTTGGTCGTGGAAGAAATAGTTTTGTAAATAAAATCAGTTAGCCTTAGTTCTAAACATTGTGATGAGCATTTGGTGTTGTACTGCGTAAGCGTAGGAGGATCCTGCGGTTTAGATTCTGGCTAGAAATAATTCTTCTTAAAAAAGAAAGCTCGACACTCAAGCCAATACGTTTAGAATAAAACAATTGCATAGTAGGATTGTTTAAAAGTTAAACACAAGCCAAAGTGCACAGTCGTATGTATCGGCGCGGAGTTCGGCCCGTAGTTGGAGTTATTCAAATAGTTCACCTACCGTACGGCTGAACTAACCCACTTCCCGGCGGGGTTAAATAAACTGGGTTATTCCTGCATCAGTCTTTGTACCCGCTACGACGCGGCGACACATTTAATATTTATTACAATACGAAAAACCTACACTAGTGTGGCAATATATTTATAGTACTGTGCCCCTAAGGTGTCTACTAGTTTTTTTTTATTCTAGGACTTTTAGTCTCATTTCAATTTAGGATTATTTAAGTAGAACTTTGATAGGTTTCAATACATAAATATACATTTGAATAAACTAAGATTATGGAGTGGCAATACACGTTAACTTTGACTAATCCTTTATCGATTTATAAACAAGCCTAATTGCGATATAGGTAATCAATCTTCAATATTAGAAGATTTGTAAGCAACCTTGTGATGAATCTATAAATTAATATACCTTTGTGTTGCTTTTTAGGATTCCCCATCGTTGCCCTGATGTTCGAAATATTGTAGTACCTACTAGCTGTGTGGCACCAGCCTTGAATTGCTTCATTAAAAAAAGTGTTCATCTTTAGGGTGTGCAACAGCTATTAATGGCTACTTCTTGGAAAAGGATTTTCGGAGTGTCACAGACTCATATCTCCTATTAAAATAAATTATTACGATAAAAACTATTATTACAACGTTTCTTCATTTAATTAAGCATCGGGTCATATAGATTTCTTTGATTAAAAACTACGAAGATCTGAGTAATTCACCATCAACACCTCAAATCCGGTGAATTTTGCACGTTTTTTACGTGTCACACGAGCGCCGACTTCTGAACAATCGCACATATTTTTAAAACCACCCACGTTTTTAACCAGTTCTTTACACACATTTAAAATAGATAAATCAGTGTACATACTGGTTAAATTTTAAATTAATTGGAAGGAAACTTTTGATTTTATGGTCATAAGTATATATGTCACACGCTTAGCAAGATTTTCGCGGCGCGCCTTTCGAGGGGCACTGCTCAGGGCTGGCCAGGCGTAGGCGAACCCTGATAGGTGTATTCGAATCGTCAGTTACCCTGCAGCAAGCAGGTGAAGTGGCCATGTCGCTGGTTCCTGCGCTTTGGACGCTGGAGTACGTTCTTCAATTTTAAAAATTTTGGTTCACAGTTTTCCGGCATTCCCGTGTCACATTTTTTCAATGTAATTATACTACTTTTGGTAAATGGGTTTTGAGGTAAAATACCTAGCTTCTTAATGTAGATGGACAGTAAAAAACTAGCTGGTTATATCTTTTCAATGAAAAGTTATTTCAAAATATATGTTTTTTTGTAATTTCCATGTTGTGATTTCCATGGATAAAACACCATGGAAATTACGTAAGACCCATGGAAATTACCTTGTTTCTTTTAAGTTTATCATCATCAGCCATACGAAGCCCACTGCTGGGTATAGGCATCCCCCAAGGATCTCCACACTGATCAGTCCTTGCGCCACGCACATCCCGCGGTTTCCGACGGCCTTGGCAAGGTCGTCAACTCGTCAGTCCAGCTAGTAAAGGGCCTTCCCACTGAAAGTCTTCCAGTGCGCGGTCGCACTGAAAGACACCATTGCAGAACCTTTCTACCCCAACGGCCATCGGTTCTGCGGGCTAAGTGTCCCGCCCACTATCACTTTAACTGAGCAACTCTTCGAGCTATGTCGGTTACCTTCATTCTTCTGCGAATCTCTTCATTTTTGACTCTATTGCACAAAGAAACACCAAGCATAACTCTCTCCATTGCCCAATGTGTGACCTTGAGGCTTCTTATGAGAACCATAGTGAATGACCACGTTTCGCTTCCATTATGTTATCACTGGCAACACACACTGTTCAAAGACTTTCGTCTTGAGGCACTGAGGTATGTTGGATGAGAATATGTTCCGTAGCTTCCTGAACGCTGCCCATCCGAGCTGGATTCGTCAAGAGATCTTTTTCTCGAAGTTGGACTTACCTAACTGAACTGCCTGTCAAGGCAAACATAATGGTCAACAACTTCGAGCGTAACGTTTCCAATGCTATTTGGAGCGGCTGCAACATGGATGTTTGACACAATTTTCGTCGTGTCCATATTCATTTTAAGACCAACTCTTATGGAAAAGTTACTGAGATCTTTGAGCATTGTGTTCAGATCCACCATGGTCTTGGCTATGAGAACTACATCGTCGGCAAAACGTAGCTATGTTAGGTACTCGCCATTGATGTTAATACAGAATCCTTGCCAATCCAGAGGCTTGAAAATATCCTCCAGCACAGCAGTACAGTTTAGAAATTACACCTCCCTGTCACCTCGCTCTAGTTGGATAGGATTTGAGCTCTGGTTATGCAATCGAACTGATATGCAGCGTTTTGGTATAAGTACCTCAACACGTCGATATACATGTAGTCCAACCACCACTCCACCACCACAGGTCCACTTGGACCCTTTTTAAAGACTGCAGCACTGCCTAGGTATCGATTGAATCAAAGACTTACTAAGTTCAAGCTAAGCAACGCTTTTAAAGAATTTCAACAATTAAATTGAAGACTTAAACTGATTGATGAAAAGACTTATTTTATAAAAATTCAATTTGAGATTTTTTATGTTTACTATTATGTTTATCCATAAGTATAATGTTATGGGAACAATTTTAATGTATATGAAAGTTAATTGATAACAGTTTTATCACTTTCATGTTCCTACTTTGAGTATCATAAGTAAGTTTTGAAATAAAGCTACTATTTTTACTAAATATTGTTTTAATACAATGTAGATCTTTATACTACCCTAACTAACTAATATGACAGCTTAATTTCATATTTGAGATGGTGTTTAGCTAAATTTAATCTGCTGGGTAATTTCCATGGCCTTTATTGTAATTTCCATGGACCGCCAATTTTCTCCATTTTTTTTTAGCAAAAGTATAGATCCCGTACGTGGCGAATTTTGATATGTTGTTTAAATTTGCACAAGCTTTCGGAATATTTGTGCAATTCACCATAATTTAGCGATTTCAAAAATGCCGTGGAAATTACGCGGAGAGCACTTTTCTGAAGATCCACCCTAATAATCGTTACAAATGCTCACAAAGTTTTGAGATACAACGTATTCTTTACCTTTGCCGGGCTCTTACACTTTTTTTTGAACAAAATTGTATCTATGACGTATAATTTTAACGTACAAATATACATTCAATGTCACATTTATAAAATTGGGATTTTTTTGGAATTGGCAACGTTTGCAACACCAGAGGCAGCGCATATGCGTTGCCAATTTCCTCTTTTCTTAAAAGTCGATCGGTCATGTCGTTAGTAGTTATGACTTAAATTCCTCCAACAATTCCTACAAAATTTCGCATTTTTAATATGAGTAGGTGGCAATATTTTGGACGGAACTCTTTACGTGCAATCCGAGTAGACTATTTTAGTTTTGTTGAATGAAATTATCACTCCGTAGCCTTTTTTCAGCTCTGTATGTTCGTGCGTGACTTGCCTAACACGGATTGTTTAAAGGTTACACACATTGTTTGTGTAATCTCGAACAACGCATACACACTACATACGTAGTAATTACGTGCGCGTGATAATTGAGAATAGATTTATGTTATCGTTCCATTAATGATACATCATGGCGCTGATTGGAATAGGCAGATTTTAATTTAAAGCAAACACTCTATAGTAACGCTGGTTGGGTAAAATCAGCAGTTCGATCGCAGAGTGAGTATATCGCTATTATTATGTTTAGAGGTAGAGCCAAACCGCAGACAATACCTGTCTGTGAGTCAAAATAGGACGTCATTACTGGGGAAGCACCACTCTCTCACAGAAGACCAACAAATTAGTAGTAGCTTTACCATTGAGCTTCGTTTAGTGGGTGAGAGATACCTACCGCTTTTGCCATAAAGAACGAACTGGTGAATAGGGCAGGGTAACTACCAATTGCGCCACCGGAGCAGTCAACATCTTATAAAACATGCATTAACTATATGAATATAACCATTAAGAATACACCATTTAATTAACTTTTTATGTAAAACGTACCTAATAGCCACCTTGGGACTGGTCGGCTGGGACCTAGTATGTTCTTCAAATGAACATAAACTTTAACCTTACACAAAACTGTATGACTTAGTAATAGTATTCAAATGAAGATTGTATTGTATATTATATTATTTTTGTTTCGGCGATTGAAAAGGGTAACTGTCGAGTTTCTTGCCGGTTCTTCTCGACCGACAACTACATTCCGAATCCGGTGGTAGACTCAGTTTGTTAATGTATGACGATTTATAAGACTAAGTGCTTCTTTGAAGCCTACGTGAATAAAGTATTTTTTGATTTTGAATACTTAAGCGTTTGAATTTTATAAGAGCAAATCTCAGTTTAAGGCAAGAAAGAGTATATAATATTATTATGACCACTGATAAAATGTGGGTAAAATCCCAAGCAAGAGCCCTACTGATCGAGGTGTATTGGAGTTTGGAGGCTAGTGTTATCGCGGGGAGAGATTGCCCTTACGGACAGTCGTGGACACAAACGTTTTAGAATAAGTGGCGAAGAACTTGCATGCGGTTCCGTAATTTCTATTTTAACTTGGCTTGTTTATGGTAACCTGTCAGTGTGGCCTATTCCATAGTGGGATACTTTACCTGTAAGTGTCACTCAATGTGCTGCCACGCTGTAGGCTCATGATCTTCGAGCCTTTGATTTCAAGTGTACATACCTACTAGCTCCCACATTAATATTGCCGAAACTCTTATAAATTGAAAGAGTTTTATTTAGATAGCCATAGGCATACGCCGTTGATTGGCGAAAAATCACGAAGTATATCGATGTGCTTTTGTACTTGTAAATATGTAAATGCAGCAATACCTTATGGTGTATAAAATATTCCGCCCGCGGTTTCACCCGCGTGTATACTCCTTTTTCAAATATCCCCCCTTCCCCCCACATTTCCAGGATCAAAAGTACCCTATGTTCATCGGGGATAGTGTAGCTTTCCAACAGTGAAAGAATTATTCAAATCGGTTCAGTAGTTTCAAAATTGATATTCCCTCGGGAATGAGACGTTTCCCGTAGGAATTTTATAGCCTATGTCCTATTCCGGGTTATAAACTATACGTGTGCCAAATTTCATCTCAAACCGTTCTGCCGTTTAGGCGTGATTGAGGAACAAACATCCAAACTTTCGCATTTATAATATTAGTAGGAATTCAACACAAGTAGGCACATTAATGATGAACGTTGAATGCATAGAACCATTTATAAAATTGTTCGACATAATTTTCTGCACAATTTAGCATCAATTTATCCAGATAAAATTGTGTGCCTACTGCCTACCCACAATGTGCACGTGACTAAAAGATCAACTTTTGCTCGCGACTATCCCACTAGCTCCACCTTTTTTCTAAAATAGCTTTTAATTCTGGGGCACAGGGTTCAAGGCTGGGTACAGGGCGAGGTTTAGGCTGTCGCACAAAGCCTTATCTGAATACGGGTCGAAGCAAACGTGTCGATTGCATTACCCACGACGTTTATTAAAAAAGTTTCGTACGGGTTCGTCCAACGACGTATCATGTTTGTGCCAATTGGCTTAACAGAGAGGGGTCACGAAATCGCTCCTTGACTATGACCGGCCTGAACTTCATGAATACGTTAATAAAAATCACACTCTTTATTGGTTTAGACATTTTGGCGTTTGACAAACGTAGTTGAATTATCGATGAAGTAGAGCTAAGAGCTCATTCACACTGACTCCTCAATGATGATTTTTTTGACAAATTGTCTTTTTTCACGAATCGTTATTTTGATTTGTATGGGCAGCTATACATTTTAATTGTCCGTGTTCATTCTATCACGATTCATGAAAAAAGACAAAAGAAAATTTGCTAACACGAACCGTCATTGATGGATCAGTGTGAATAAGCTGTAAGTCTTTTAGGTAGGTATACTCATGTGAGCTCTTATAAATGTAAAAAATATCACTAACATGGTTGTACCTATGCAAATTGTTGTGCATAAAATACACAATACCTTCAACTTTATAAATCATTCACCCGTGCGTAATTTCTTTTTTCAAATATCACCCCCTTCCCCCCACATTTCCGGGATCAAAAGAAGTACCCTATGTCATCTGGGCGGGGATAGTGTAGCTTTTCAACTGTAATGGTATTATTCAAATCGGTTAAGTAGTTTCGGAGCTTATTCAATACAAACAAACAAATAATCAAATCTTTCCTCTTTATAATTATTAGTATAGATAACCAGTAGGAACTCAGTCGTTTAACAATGCAGCTCGGAATTGGCGTAATCATTTTTCGAACTTTCAAATTAGAACGACGCTACATTAGATTTAAGTTAAAATTAAGCTAATCTAATAGTATCACTATGCTCCGAGTCTGTAGTATATTTCAAATTTTGAATTCAAACTTTTACTGGCCAGCTTTGAAAAGAAACCCTATTAAATGTAACTATTCATAAGGTATACTTTACTATAGATTTATAAATACATGTTTAATAATCACAATAATTTTAAATCATTGAACACTTTTCCAATGCGTAAGTAACTTATGGTATTTACGAGTTAGTACACACAGGAATGCGATGTAAACTTATAAGCGTCAGATCCAATTCCGTGCGCATGCAAAAACTAGTACGTAATTTCTAAAATACCTAAATAGCTGTAGTGCGTGCGAAAAGCTCAGGGAAAGCCTTTATTCTTGTTGAATACATCCAGGTCATTGTGCTCTCAAGCATTTGTAGTTATATATATGTATGGGCTTGTGGTATGACCTCGCTGTTGTCGGGAGTCTGACAAATGTACAGTCAAAAGCACGTCAGACGTAACACTTTGGACTTTGTACCACTCTTATGTCGGGGGCATAAGTGGTATTATCGAACTGCAAGTGTTAACCGTGATGTGCTGTTGACCGTATTAAGGCCGCTAACTGCTGTTCGTAATAAAATCTTAATAACCATTTCTACCACAAATATATTGAACGAAGGTGTCCGTCAATATTTATTAACAAATCATAAGAATGATTGATATTGTTTTGTGGTTTTGAGCAAGAAACTTTTTTTAAATCATGCTACTTGACAAGCGTGCCTCAAAGGAATAATCAACAGTGGCCGCTTTCCACAAAGCTGTGTGCCTTACAAGTAAAACGACATAAAAATCCCAATGTAGAGTCAGATAATGTCAAGCATTTTTTGGAAATATAATAGTTTCTTGTAACTACATAAGTTACAATATTCTTGTAACTGTATAAGGCCTTCGCCACACTTGACGGATTCGCAATTACAATATAATTGGGGTTGTCGCGACAGATCCGCGTCGAAATTTCCGTCAAGTGTGGCGCTGGCCTTAGGCCTAAGGGAACTTCCTCAGCGCCGCCACTCCGACTATCTCCGACGACCAAGATCATTTTGAGGTTTAGTGGGCACTCCTGTAGTCAATCCCTACAGATGACCCCTTCACCGATGGCTGATTCTCAATTTCCCACATATTGCACGGCGCCACCGTACCGTAACGTTTGATGGCCGTAAAGTATTTCGCGCGTAAAAATGCAGTGACACACCACTGTCCGATTGTTTTTGTAATGAAATAGCAAAGAGTATATATATTTGAGATGAAAAGCATACGTGTACTCCTATTTATAATATTACAAGCAGTGAAATTAAAGTAGCATATTTCATACAGTTATTTGCAAAACCCAAAAATATCTTAAAACAAATCTAAAACGATGTTCAAAGTTGTTATTCCCTGCGTTTGTTTGCCAGCCGCCATAGCAGCGTGAAATATAGGCGTTTCTAAAATATTGGCGCGTTGAAAGACTCGGTGACTGGACCAATCTGTCCAGCAGTTTATCATCTGTTGGAACGCAGTGAGGTTAGGAAAATCTTAACTTTAAAATATTACTTGAATAAATGTCTCGTCAGCTTTGTGGATTTCATAACGGATTGCTATTTCAGCGTCCTAAGGCAAGCAGTTTAAATTTTTTTAATAGTTCAAGTTTACGTGACATAACCGAAATGATCCAATATTCACGGTGTCTTGTCAGAAACAAATCTGCAGGCAACGACGTCTTATTTTCTTTACGTGAAATCGCATAAATAAATACCTATGCATTTTTTAATTTTATGTGTGCGAAGTGTTTTTCCTTTTTTTTATTTTCTCGGAACAAGCGATTGTGAGACATTATTTTGAATTCTGGATAGTGACGTGACGACGACGACAAATTATCCGATTCCTGCGGGATCACGTCAGAATAAGTCGGGGGTGGATGGCTAGTAGGTACTTTGTATTCTTATTAGCTTTATGCAAATAAATATTAATAAGGATAGCCACGCTATTGCATTAGGTTTTTATAAATACATAAATATTTTCTCTGACATGAACGTCCAGAACACGGAAATGTTTGCAACACGAAAATTTATTAATTTTTTTCGAAGTGCATAAAACAATCGTTCAGAGCGACGGTATAATCCACGCTGTATTTTTTTTACGACAGTTTAAGACACAGCTTGTACAAATTGACGTGTCATTGTAATCAGGCGCCTTCTGTATAAAACACCGCGCAACGAATATGTTCCGAAGCGTTTTCTGCGGCGAAACTTATTTGGAGGAGTTTCAGTAACTTCACTTTGAAAGTAATGCTTGGAAAACTTTGCTGACTTATCTAACCTTTTGCAAATGCAATAAATATCTGAAAAGTTCTTACTAGAGTCAAATTAGTATTTTGCTAGTCAAACACGAAATTTTCAGGTAATTACGTTTCAAAGAAGTAACAGAGAAAGAACAATTCTTTTCGTGTCATTACATACCTTATAATTAAACTAATTTTTTTGTTGTGATATGGCTCGAATAGGGCTTACATGATGACAAAAGTATATCTAGAATCATTGTATCTAGTTGTATCTAGATATACTTTTGTCATCTACCCTTTGGGTTTGGTGGCATTAAGAAACATTCATAAACAGCAGTGACGCACCATTGTCGTGTCTCCCAAGTCTCCCAACTATTTCCCAACTATGAAATAGCAAAATAATTTATTCAAAAATAAAATAAAATGGTAATACTCGTACAAGTGAACGTAGGTATCAAGAAAATGGTATTCCATTCATATTTACTGTGATGCCAACTGTACCTTCTCTTGCCTTCGCGCGTCTGAACCTTCTAGTTTTGCATTGTTGTATTGTCCATCCTGAGAATGTCGACTTCTCTCGACAATAGGTTGACAGGGAAAGAGCGATGGCTGGATGTACAGGACCCCCTATAACCTTGTATAACTTTTACAGGAACTATTCAGTTATAATAGATTCCGTAAGAATGATATTGCGCAATAGTTGTGGGAACACGAATAATACTGTATATTAATTTGCTAAACGCAACTATATCTGTTATGTATGGTGAGTATACATACATTAATTATAGCCCCAAAGATGTTTATGCCAAAACGAAACGAAACGGACGATCATTTTGAGAGCCACGGCTGAAAACAAAATTACAAAAACCCTTGGTTTTGCCAAAATTTATTGTAATACTTTTTCGCAGTTTTTAATTAATCTACGTCCAATTGGCAAGGGTAGTATATCATATTGTAAGAAATATCTGTATTAAACAATGTTGTCTGTAAGAAAAAAGAACCTATTAATTAAAAAATATATTAATGTTTAATGTTTGTATGAGAAAGTCAAGTTAATATTGCTGTTATGATGACACATATGATAATGTGCAAAAAAATTCGTATACTAATTTTATTTGTAGAATGCTGATAGCGGAAGTTTCATTGAATACACCAAACGCAAGTATGAGTACGTTTTCAAAAAAAATATACCTGGGAATTTTCAACATACTCGTACAATTAAATTGGTAGCCTCGAGCGAGGTGTGTTTTCAATAAATCGCACGTTAGTGGCCTGCTGCTTTAAACATAGTAAAAAACTAAATGAAGTAGTATAAATACCACACACATTGGTAATACACCACTCACTAGCCATGTTTGTTTTTCTTGTTGAGTATTTTTTTATAGCATGTCCGTTTTACAACGTTGTAAAAATGAAGTATGTAAAGTACCTAAAGTAATTTAATCAATATGAAGTATTTACTTTATTTGTAATATTTTACGTGAAATTGCGAAAACTCTGCCGAGAGAAAGACAATCTGCCGAGTTTATTTTATAATCTACATTATAAAATAAACTCGGAAGATGGTCTTCTTCACAACTTCTTCTCAACAGCCGACTGACGTCGAAGTGGTGGTAAAGTAAAAAAGTATTTTATATGAAATTGTGTTCCGTACAATATAATTCACAATTTAGCGCAATCTTTCACGTTACCTACGCTGCCCACCTGCTTTGTGGTTCTAAATGGTATAAATGCTAAAGGGGCTTTGCTCTCACATAGCAACTCGCAAAACCCAACATCTTGGATTATGAATATGGACCCTTTTTAATATTGCGAAAATTCGTTCCTGAGGGAAAATCTAAGCATTCTTTCATAAGCCGGATCACGAGCGAAGCCACATAGGAAAAAACATACGACGAAAATAGAAACGTGCGCGCATTCGTAGAATAAACAACAGTAGGTATTTACAGTTCCGCATGGCCTGCTTCAAAGTTTTCAAAGTGACCAACGTAGAATTGTACAATAAATATTTGCCAGACATGTGTATTTTTGGTAAATTGTATATTCATACGTACGTATACCTGGCCCACAGAATTATAAATTAGATCGTTTCTAACACATTTACTTTAGTAACAAAGTAAACATTTCAAATCACACGTAAAAATTGTATGAAGTGTAAAAATTTAATACACAAAAATACAATAATTATGTAGAGAGGTAACGTAGATGCTGTCCCTTTTGTTAATTTATGAAAAAGAAAGATAAAGTCACTGAAGTATGACAGATAAATATTCTGAGAGATAAATTATCACTAACTGGGCGAAACTTGCTCATACTTTCGATCATACATATTATTATGTACCTATGACTATATTATCCCTGAAAAGAGGGAGCTTTTATATAGAAAAAGGAACTTGCTTTATTATGACTAATAGCACAGATAATATAATACTAGTACAGATGCCCCATCCCATACAAAGAAATGTGACCTTCCTAACTCGCGTTATTCTTCGGGTTATTCGGGTTATACTAGTACCTCTAGTATCTACAAGATGTCATTTTCGTTTACTCACATTGCAATCTAGCATAAATAGCAAGCGTCTGTGGTTTTAGATAAACTGTCAATAGATGGCGCTAGTGTATAACGCGCGGTGAAAATGCATGAAGTAGGTACGTACCGGTGCGTTGCCCGACCGACACTATGTTGTGCCTTCGCGCCAATGTGTGTGATAGTGAATTCCTTCGCAACGTCACAGTTAAATGATAATGTAATATATGTACTAGTGTAAAGAAAAATTACACGACATAACCCCATGGAGTTTTTGTTTGTTTAATTATTAATCTTGACGTGTACTTTGGCGCTTGACGTTCCACAGGGTCTGATAATAGGGGTGGAAGGTGGCTATGGGAACTCAGTAATTAATTAAACAACAAAACCCCATCGAGTTTGGTCTCATTTTATTCGTCTTGACAAGTGCTTTGGTGCAAAATGGTTACCAGTGTCTGATGATGGAGCTGGAAGGTGGTCATAGGAACTTAGTAATTAAACAACGTAACCCCATCGAGTTTGGGCTTGTTTGGTTTGTTTTTATGATTTCTTTGGTGCTAGATGGAAGCCAGGGCCTGATGATGGAGCTGGAAGGTGGTCGTAGGAACTTAGTAATTAAACAACGTAACCATTTCGAATTTGGGCTTGTTTGATTTGTTTTGCAAGTTCTTTGGTGCTAAATGGAAGCCAGGGCCTAATGATGAAACTGGAAGGTGGCCATAGGAACTCTGTAATTAAACAACATAGCCCCATCGTGTTTGGGCTTGTTTGATTTGCCTAGACTAGTTCTTTAGTGCTAGATGGTAGCCAGGGTCTGATGATGAAACTGGAAGGTGGCCATAGGAACTCTGTAATTAAACAACATAGCCCCATCGTGTTTGGGCTTGTTTGATTTGCCTAGACTAGTTCTTTAGTGCTAGGTGGTAGCCAGGGTCTGATGATGAAACTGGAAGGTGGCCATAGGAACTCTGTAATTAAACAACATAGCCCCATCGTGTTTGGGCTTGTTTGATTTGCCTAGACTAGTTCTTTAGTGCTAGATGGTAGCCAGGGTCTGATGATGAAACTGGAAGGTGGCCATAGGAACTCTGTAATTAAACAACAAAACCTAATCTAGTTTGGACTCATTTTATTCGTTTTACACGTTTTTTCGTACTTTGGTGCAAAATGGTTATCAGTGTCTGATGATGGAGCTGGAAGGTGGTCATATGAACTTAGTAATTAAACAACGTAACCTAATCGAGTTTGGGTTTGTTTGATTTGTTTTTATGAGTTATTTGGTGCTAGATGGAAGCCAGGGCCTGATGATGGAGCTGGAAGGTGGTCATAGGAACTCTGTAATTAAACAACATAGCCCCAACGTGTTTGGCTTGTTTGATTTGTTTCTATGAGTTCCTTGGTGCTAGATGGAAGCCAGGGCCTGATGATGGAGCTAGAAGGTGGTCATAGGAACTCTGTAATTAAACAACATAGCCCATCGTGTTTGGGCTTGTTTGATTTGTTTTTATGAGTTCTTTGGTGCTAGATGGAAGCCAGGGCCTGATGATGAAGCTGAAAGGAGGTCATAGGAACTTATTATTTAACAACGTAACTAACTCGAATTTGGGCTTGTATGATTTGTTTTGCAAGTTCTTTGGTGCTAAGAATCAAGAAGAACTCAGTAATGAAATAGGTAGCGCAACCCTGTTGAGTTTGGGCTCTCTTTGATGCTAGATGGTCTGATAATGGAGCTGGAAGATGGTCATAGGTACTTAGTAATGGAACACCTACCGGGTTCAATTGTATTTTCCAATCATCCAGGATATCATTAAAATAATCATACACTTCAATTCAACCCAAACGGTTCAGCTGTTTAAAAGTTAATGTGAAAAAGATAAGTACGAAATCGAAAGTATCCTATCTACCTATCCCTTGTTCTAATATCCGCTTTCCCGTAGTCTTCAAGCATTTTACTGCGGTAAAAAGTAGCCATGGTCATCAGGGATAATGTCGGGACTCGGGTTCTTATGGCAAAAGATTTTCTCAAAACGGTCCCTTAGTTTCGGAGCCTATTTATTTAATAGAAACAAACAATCAACACTTTATTATTTTTGTGTAGATAACTTATTAAAGTAGTTATTGTTTAAATTATAAAGAAGTAATATAAATACACAAGTATAAAAAACAAAAAAAAAAGTACTGGTTGGTCAGATTTGGACGTACATAATTATGACCGGTTTGTTCGTGTTCCACGCACTCAGGCAGCGTTGAACTCGGAGCCACTCAGCTGTTATTGATATTGGACGAAATAATGCACTTCTAAATAGTGTCGAGTCTGTTCGGGTTATTTATAAAATAAGAATTTATCGCACAACACTGGAACTGTTCTCTCAGCTCACTTTTGATAGACTGTCACTTTCACAACATTTGTCTTGTTGCAATCTGATTGCAATCACTTTCAGCCTTTAAACGATTAATTTATTAACCTTGAAAGAATTCTGCATCACAATAATTCCTTATTTATTAAGCCCTAAAACTTTACACCTTGTTCTGTAATCTTTGCGTTGTCATCATAATCATAAAAATCCATTTTTTAATGAAACCGGTAATCGAACCTAGAATGTTAATGTTAGTAACCCGTCACTTAAACTACTAGACCATACTGACGTAGCTAAACTGATGGAGCTGAAATGCCAATAAATC
Source organism: Mecyna flavalis (assembly GCA_949319885.1). NCBI lineage: Eukaryota > Metazoa > Arthropoda > Insecta > Lepidoptera > Crambidae > Mecyna > Mecyna flavalis. The sequence goes on along the minus strand of OX439427.1, from coordinate 8,220,520 downwards.
ACACATGTATACAAAAAGGAGAGGTAGAGACCAACCATTCTAATTTCTGTACGAAATACTTGTGAGGTTAGTACAGTACTTTTGAGTAAAATTAATCAAAATTATTATAATAGGTAGGTAATTCATTTCACTCACAGACCATACAAATGTAAATGCAATAAAGAAATAAAAAAATACAATTTTATGAGTTTTTAATTTGGCACTCGTTTTGATATTCGAATTGTGAAAAATGTGTTTAAAACCTCAATAACCTTAAGACCTCAATGACCTTGCGTCCGTTTATCCGTTTTAATACAGACAGCACTTTGGAACAAGCGCGATCTCTTTTTAATATACCTTGAAACGCAAGTGAACAAAACGAGACAGCAACAACGTCGCAAACCCGCAACGCGTTATCCACTTGCATCACAGAATATATACTCTTGCATGGAAGCAGGAAGTGTTTACGTACGACACTAAAGCCGCTCGTCTCGTGGGTTCGATTCCCGCCTTGGGTCCGGTAAGCGGTGTCCTTTTTATTCGTTAAATAATATTAAATAGTTAAAAGAAGTACACGATATTTTATTACTACAAAATATAAATTAGTATAAGCGATCGAAGTGTCTGCAAAATATTTTTGTTTAAGTAATATGTTTAAATAACAGATCAAACTGCATGAATATGGTTGGTATCGCCAGCCAGCAAAATATATATAAATAATTTTATGAAAACACTTTTTTCAGTTCATTTTGATGGGCCCGATTGTGATTTCGAATCCCACCCACAAAATGTGATTATTTATAATGCAATCAACATCAATTTATTATTGATTGCATTATAATTAAGTACATAATTATATTTGTGTTGAGTACCTTCGTTGTTCCATCAACGTATTTTTTGTCCAATTGTTAAAATTACAAATTTTTCCACATTCATTACCCAACACAACCAAAAACGTTTGGTAGAATTTGCAAAAAATAATTACTATAAAATGGATTTTCATAAAAAGCGCCATCTAGCGCCTTGAGGACGCGAGAGCAATAAGTGTGTCAGCGCACCCTAGTGCTTGCTTTCGAAATAATTCTTCACATCAAACTTTTCATTTTTGTAAATTAGGAAATCTTTCTATAATATAATTTAAAACACATTTGTTAGTTTTCTGGAGACTATATTTGTATTTTAGAACACTAATAGTCAATAAATATATCATATTTTAAAAAGTTGAAAACATCAATTGTAAAATCGATACAGGTCGCGCCATCTATTGATATATTTTTGAACTAAATTTCTTTTCTTCCTGATGGGACCCCATGCTAATAGTCACTCATTATTTTCAGGATGCTCGTTTAAATGATTACTTTGATGTGATTCGTAGATATTCTACTACGAGGCCTTAGTATATCAAACAAACAAATATAAGTATAAGCTAAAATTAATTTGGTATAAGCTTAATGGAAGTTAGATAAGTTTGTGAACACAGCATTTCAAAGCCGTTTATTTTCACAACTTCATCGTTTTCCATTTTTCGGCTAATCCGCGGTCCCAATATGCAAGGGTATTTAAATAAACATCAAACTTCGAATATAAAAACGGGCCGGCCTGTCGGAGAATAAATAATACCAAAAGTACTTTGGCGTATGTCGGCAAAAGCCTCTCAAAAGTGAACCCAATATAGACCGCACAGAGTGTGCCGAAATTCTAGCGCGAACTGTTCGGAGTCGGACCACTTAAAACATTGATTTAATACGACTCGGCGGTATTAAAAGCCCTCCATACATACCACGCCGTTGGATATAAATATGGCATGGAGGATAAACAAAGTCCTAACATCCGTGCTGGGGCTTATGAGAACTTTTGAAAGGTCAGTTTAACGGCTTAATTACGTATTTTGTCGTTTGTCAAACATTGTATAATTTTGCAACGCTTACTATTTTGTCTCTAAACATATTCATCATACTTAAACACTATTGTAAGATTTTTTTTTTATGTCAGTGGCAGCAAACGAGCCAGCGGGTTTCCTGATGGTAAGCATGCAAGTGCCGCCCATGGACATCTGCAACACCAGAGGGATCGCTGATGCGTTGCCTGCCTTTTATGTATGTAGTAACTTGAGATTCTATCCTTCCAGAGGCAGAGGTTCCGCATTCGATTCGTTGTGTTATGTGTGTAAATTTATTGTTAAACATTACATTAAACAAACATGATATACGTTCTACGAATATTTCGCATTTACTTAAGTTTAAAACATTGTTTTGCTTTAAGCTTTAAACAAGATTTATTTGCTTTGGACATAACTTTCACCAAAACAGAAGTTTGTCCCGAAAATGTCTACAATGTTACGAAGGTGGCTATCCATTTCAAATAACTAGTTTAACCATTTAGACACATTTTCGGTAATGGATTATCTTACAAAGGAGCCATTATCGCTGTTACTTGCTGAATCTTTAATCTATTTAGTTTTCGTCGTGACCCATCGAAGGTTCAAGTAGTGGGTCTAATTTGATTAGATAGGTAGCAAATTAGATAAGACAAAACACTCCTGATCTCCTAATGGTAGCTGTTAATATAGACATTTCAAGGGTTCAAAAAGTAGCAGTACAAAAAAAGTATAGTCATGCACGTCTGATAGTCACGGGTTGTTAGATTCATTTGCGTGTTTCAAAAAAATCAAAATTATCCGATCAGTAGTTTTTACGAGAACAGCAATCCAGACAAATTAATTTGTCATATAACATAAGTATTTAGAAATCCGGAACTTGGGTTCAATATGCATAGTTTGAAAAATCTTTTGTGCCGTTTAAATTATTGACTACCAAGGTTAGTTATTTACTATTTTTAATATAAGTATTATGTTCTAATCCAGAATGTTATTGCTGCCAGCAAATGATTGTTATGGATCTGTGAAAAATACGTGCAACAGTAGTAAATAATAAATAAAATTACGTACAAAGCCTACAGAATCCAATAGACATTGTAACCGCGTCTCGACACATCCGACGAAAAATACGTCTCACGTTGTAAATGGACGCGTTAAATTGATATTACGTTCCGGGATCTAGATAAAATGTTGTGAAATCGAATTAGGACGCTTTGTAAGAATATTAAAACTGTCGGAGCTGTCACACGCATATTTATTATCAATCTCGTATGTTGAATATAAAAAGGAGGAGGAGAATTGTAATAAATTGATAATGGTAGTTTTAGTTAAACCGACGGGCATGCATGAAAAGACTTATGAATGTAAAGGAATCAATAGTTGTGAGCCAGGATCGTAGCAAGTGAAAGGAGTTGGTCTCTGCCTAGCCCGGGAAAAAGGCATGACTGTATGTATGTATTAAATTTTTCGTATGTTAGAGACATACTGCAGGCTATTCCGGTCTGTCAGTCGAAACGGGTCTGCTCGACCGGGGAAGTACCACCCTCTCATAGACGAACGACGTATGCGTAAAAAAAGATTTGCTATTGCGTTTCGATCGTTGACTGTGGGCGCCGAAGGGTTTAACCTTCCGGTGGAATAGGGAGGAGGGAAGTGTTCTCAATTCAATTCAATTTCATTTATTCATAACAAATTACATTGTGTCGAACATTAATATATATTTATATATATAAAAAAACACTTCAATCTCCCATATCTCTTTACCTCCACAAATACTCTTGTTTTAAAGGCGGGCAACTCGTCTGCCTGATATCATGGATGCAGGTGTTCATGAGGGTTAGGGGTTACTTACCACTAGGTGACACTTTTGTGTATTTCTTGTAATGGCCTTCGACAGATTTTGTTAGTCAAGACTACCTAATGCAATGCAATGCAAATGGTAAGCAATGAGCAAGTTTTTTAACTTTCTCATAATGATTCCTCTCTCTTGTAAAACGAAAATAATTCAAATGAAGCAAGCAACCTTCATTGTGGTCTTTCACAAAATGGTTGATAACACGATTGAAGATAAAATGAAAATAAATGTTTGTACATATGAGCGGATTTTAAGGTAAAGGGTCGACATCAAGGGAAATGAAATCATCTTTGTAATGTAATGGTGCTATCTTGCATAAACATCACATTGTGTGTGTAATGTGTTTGGATTTATATTGCTATACTATTGTAATAACATTGTTATAGTTTTAAGCGTTATATAATTCTAACTAAAGTAATCCTGGTTGGTTGTCCTTATTAAAAGAAAAAAAAACCATAGCCTGAGTTTTTAAATAAGAAAACGAGACCTATTAATTTTCTCGTTAAAATTCTTGGCATAAAGTGCGTACTTAAAGAATAAGACAATTTAATTTAATTCGTTTTAAGTGGCACTTTAAAGTCAAAGAAAACTACTTGGTGGTTAAAGTGTCACATAATTTTTCTTTTCCCCGTTTCAACTAACGACATTTTTAACCCCAATGGATAGGGATGTTATAAGTTTACGTGTCTTTGTCTGTTTGTGACATCTTAGCTTTTAAACGTATGTATCAATTATATTTAATTTTGTTTCAAAGTTGATGTAATCGATATGGTTCTCAGCTATGAGGAATGAAGTCCGTTCAGGCGTTTCAATTCAAAGTCATTGTAAATCATGAAAATATTTAATAATCGAAATCGGTAGTAGGTAGGTATAATTCCAGAAAAAAAAATAGACCACGACGGTATATATTTCTATAACGTTACGACTCAGAACAAACATAAATAATTATCACATGAATTTTTATCCTGATTGGGATTCGAACCTACTGCCTCTGACATACAGAGATGTGTGACATTGGTAGTGACACTCAACCAAGCTAGTCAATCATTGCAGAAGCTTCAATCAAAGTCCATTATTTAATACACAGATAAATAGCAAAAACAAATAATATTATTTTTATAAGAAAATCTATGATAATTTACCCGAAAATACGTGGGTCTGTCTGTAGTAAGTTATAATAGACAGTTACTGACAAAGTTTCTTGTAATGGCCTTCGACAGATTTTGTTAGTCAAGACGACAACTGTTATACTAATATAGGAATAACTTTCTGCTCAAGGTTTTGTACACGTGGCAGTACAATGTCATAAATTCGTAGAAAATTCCTGACCTTACAGAGAGAATTTAAATAAAACAATTAACAAAAAGATGTTAAATGTCTTTTTTCCAAATTCAATTAAGATGTTGAACTTGAAAGAATGTGGAAAGTTAAAAAGAACATAATATAAAGCATCCAAGTTATCAGTTGTAAAGACAATTTTTTTTCGGAATTTATGCCCTGGGCGTCCAAAACCTTACGTGATTTTGGAAAATAGATAACCTTAGTAGCTTATCGTATGTTTTAATTATTTTCGGACATTCGACTTTGTAAGAACCAACGACAGCTTTTAACCTTTTGTAGGTGAACGAGCCTTTACCTTCCAATAGTGCTCCTATCTACGAGTATAAATAATTAAAGAACACGTCTTGGACTGCGTTAAAGCTGATTAACGCTCTGTAATAGCAAAGAACAGTATCAGTCTATTAACTTCACTGTAGGGCTCCGACTCCGAGCAACCCGGATTGTCGGTGCTGAGAGTTTTGGCGGTTGCTTAGATCCTCTGGCATTGCGTAGAGACATTGCGTCCCTGTGCATCTTCTACCGCCTATATCATGGGGAGTGTTCCGAGGAATTATTTGGCTTGATTCCTGCTGCTAAATTCCACCACCGTACAACCCGCCACAAAATGCAGTTTCATCCAAACCACCTGGACGAGTGGCGATCGACTACCGTACGTTTCTGCAGACATTTTCTGCCGCGCACGACTGTTCTGTGGAACCAGCTTCCCGCAGCGCGGTGTTTCCAAGCCAATACGACATGCATACCTTCAAGAAGCGAGCATATTCCACCCTCAAAGGCGGGCAACGCGCCTGTGACCCTAAGGGGGTCTCGGGTGCTTATGGGCGGCGGCGATCACTTATCATCAAGTGACCCACATGCTCGTTTGCCCCCCTATTACATAAAAAAAAAACTCCGTCTTTGAAATTATCGTTACAGTGATGGCTAACAGCTTTTGCAGCAGTTGATCATGAATTTGAGCTGAGTTCAAATAATTCCACATAAATTGAACGACCTGGAAATATAATCCTGGACCCTGAGATCACCTTACCTAAAACTATTAGCTAAACACGGCAAATACATAAAGGTAAGAAAATGGATCCATGGAAATAATGGATCACACGCATGTCGTCAGACCCGCAAGTGGTCAGATACACGCCGCGCGTATTATAATGGACCTCCCAGTGTCAGATACGCATTTTGTCAGACTAGTCGATGGGAACGCGACTCGTCAGATTCGCAACTCGTTAGTCGTTCACCGGCCCCAACCCACCCGGTCGGTCGCTGTCATAAATTTTTGAGCTCTACAATTCTTAAGTGTTTTAATTATTAAATTAGTTTAAGAATGTCGACAATAAAAATTTTAAGTATCTAAAGGTTCGTAAATCATTAGAGCATATAATATGGCAGCATATTGAGCTTTGCTTGCTGGTAAAGTATCTCTCTATGAAATGGAGAGCAGTGGGTGCATAAAATGAGGTGACCTACATGCTTGCTAGATAATTAAGTTGCACAATAAATTAACTGGATTAATCCGGTCAATTTAAATTTTGTTATTTAGCCCAAAAACCTATATACTGTTAAAGATTGGAATATCTTTTTTTTCATATTAAATAATTTATTTCAATGATAAAAATAAAGTTTATGAGGCTTCACGTAAAACAATTTAAAAATATCAACTCATTCTGTCACTTTCTATGTCACAATTACCACTATACAAAGGAATATTAATTATTTAAAAAAGCTTAGTATCTGTTTTCAGATAAACTTTGTTAAAATTCTTCCCAAGTAAAAATATGTTCTTTAAAAGTTTAAAATGCAAACACTTTACAAAAAAACCCCTACTTATGTTAATATATATGTATCTTTGTGCTGTGTGAATAATGTCCAGGGATTATTGATTATTTATATTATCGTAGTTCTTAATAACAATGATTTTTTTGGGTGAATCATTTTCTGTTAAACCACTGTGGCTAGACTTATTTCGAACCGCTCAAAATATTCTTAAACAGTTATAAAACGCATTCCAGAACATTGTAGTCCGTATTCCATTCTTTCAAACTCACCGTCGAAGCTTATATGCACGTGTCACAACTACTGCATCGTAGAATTAATTACCGGTTCGCAACTGTTCCGAAGTTAGATAACGTGGGGTAATGTACGGACGAAGCTCGCGGCGACGGGAGAGCGGGAAGACGTGCGTCCCACGCCTCTCCCGCTTGTGAACTAACTACGGGATATGTTCAGTTCAGTGCTACGGGCGAAACGGGAGTGGAAAGTGGAAACTGAACAGACAGAGGCGCTACATTCCGCGCGGTCCACTCCTGCCGTCTTATTAACGAAAATCTCGCACGGATACAACTTACAACCCTCGTGCTACGGTCATTCCGAAACTTGACTCAATAACATACTTACATATGTATTCATCATCATCAGCCTATATACGTTCCCACTGCTGGGACACAGGCCTTATCTCAATTGCGAGATAGTGTGGGCCATTACTCCACCACGCTGGCCCCCGTACTTATGTATTAAATTGTTGAAATTCTGTTCTATTTTTATAATTTTTTAAAGCATTTTGCTTGTTTAATGGCGATATTAATATAAATATATTAGAAAAAATTAAATTTGTCCAGTCCCTCGATTCTGTTCTATGTCGAGGAAGATTACATAATACATTTCATGTACCTATAGTTGTCTACTATTCACAATATTTGAGAATGAATTTAGCGTTTTTATACCACTACTTTTGACCTCTTCAGATATTGAGTAGTGTGTCATGGATTTTTTTCAATCCATTATTTATAATTTAATATTATAATTTCTTTGAGGAAATCTCATTATTACTGATTGTTTTTTGGATTACCAGGTGAAATCTGCCGCCATAATAACTTTGGCTATGTTTTAGCAAAAAAATTTTTAAGGAACTCGTAAATTGTTACACTTGCCCGTTTCCTCTCTCTTTAACAAACAATATATATGTCGGTGGTCCCAATAGTCTTGAATTCAAAGACTAATCAGGGGGAGATTTTCTAAAGTTCAGCGGAATATAAGGTGATGGCACAGATTATTAATGGTTCCTGAAAGAGATAGAGTTACAGTCATAATTTTAATATACATGAACAAGAACATAATCCCATAATGAAGAATGAAGTAGTAGTATGTAAGAAACCGGGAAAGTAATTGCACGGAGAGCCGTTATTATGTGCGGCTGGGTTGTTAAATTAATCATTTTTAGAGCAAGAGGAAAATAATTACCCGCAATAAATCCGTTAACAGTCATTTTCATGGGCTATTAAGCTTCTTTTTCTTGTTCACCAGTTAGTCCGGGTGCTATAATCGTGTAACTGATGTAATGGATTCCGCGCCAATTAGTTGAAGTTGTTTGCTTCAAAATGTTTCGTTTTTTTCTCCATAAAATCATATTTTTAAAGTAGGCCAGCCGATGATTCGTTGTTAAGACGAGGACGTAGCACGATTCCAAATTCGTTTTTCACCCGCGCGTCTCGTTGTAGGCGGAGCGCAACCGCCAATCAGAGAGCGCAGCGTGAACACAGTATAAGCAAAACAAGCAGACAATTCACCTCCAAACAAAAACTGGTAGTTTTAATATTTTGAGTAGGTACCTACTCACTAATATCAAAACTTTTACTACTGTTTACGAGATCTGGACATCATACTAAATTTTAAATATCAATATTTGTTTTAAGGCAGTTTTTATTTTATTTTTATTTTTTTTATGATTTAAGCAGGTTAATTAGGTTACTTTGCAGGCTAACTCATAAATTCTAGAGAAACTTAAATTTCGTTGGCAAAATAGCTAAAATAATTGAAAAAAGGATAATACATGAAACATGTGATAGTAAAAAACCACGAGCCCTATATGCAGCTTTTAGGCTGGATTCGAACCCTCGCGTCCGTGGATATTATACATTTATTATACATCAACACCAAATACATCAACGTGCAATAAACATAACCTCACACATACATAATATTGCATAAATAACTAGACGGAGTATTAAAAAAAACCCAGCCAAGTGTGAGTTGAACTCGAACGTGAAGGGTTCCGCACCATCACAGCCGTGACACTCTCTGTACGTGAGAGTTCGAGCGCCAGCGACCTTGAGCCAGAGCGTGTTACGCTAGGGTTGATGATACCGAAATGCCTACAATAATCTAAGCCGAAATGGAATTTAGACTTGTGGCAAAGGAGATTACATAGTATGCTAGGAAATATTAAACTTGTGCAAGGACATGGGTTTTATTTATAATAAGTTTTTGTAATCTCTAAATTACTTATATTAGGTAGGTACATCATAAATTGCAACTCATAAACTATATTTACTGTTATTTATAATTAGTTTTTTAATCTTTAACATGTAAATAAAGGAATGGTTTGATTTAGGTATAATTTTTTTTTTATTTATTGTCAATTTTACCTACTTGCGAGTTTACGAGTTTAATCGTCTGAAATCCTTGTTTTCAGAGCTTTTAATTATAATTAAAATTTCGTTTATTTTAAATTTTGAAATATGTAGTTGATAAAGGATGACGGGCGGAATGTACCCACCGACCAATAACGACCAGACGTATGCCGTTAGAGAGCTCTTTTCATGACTATCATTTGTTATTATGGGGGCTAGTCTCAATTCGTTGTGGGGAAAATGTTATAGTTATTTAAATGACGGAATGCACCCACCGACCAATAACGACCAGACGTACATATGTCGTTAGAAAGCTCTTTTCATGACTATCATTTGTTATTATGGGGGCTAGTCTCAATTCGTTGTGGGGAAAATGTTATACATAGTTACTTAAATGACGGAATGCACCCACCGACCAATAACGACCAGACGTATGTCGTTAGAGAGCTCTTTTCATGACTATCATTTGTTATTATGGGGGCTAGTCTCAATTCGTTGTGGGGAAAATGTTATAGTTACTTAAATGACGGAATGCACCCACCGACCAATAACGACCAGACGTATGTCGTTAGAAAGCTCTTTTCATGACTATCATTTGTTATTATGGGGGCTAGTCTCAATTCGTTGTGGGGAAAATGTTATACATAGTTACTTAAATGACGGAATGCACCCACCGACCAATAACGACCAGACGTATGTCGTTAGAAAGCTCTTTTCATGACTATCATTTGTTATTATGGGGGCTAGTCTCAATTCGTTGTGGGGAAAATGTTATACATAGCCGTAACTGTAACTGTTTTGTTAGATATCTAGAATAAACAACATTAAAGTAACTATAACATTTTCCCCACAACGAATTGAGACTAGCTTCCATAATAACAAATGATAGTCATGAAAACAGCTTCCTAACGACATACGTCTGGTCGTTATTGGTCGGTGGGTGCATTCCATCATTTGAGTAACTATAGCATTTTCCCCACAACGAATTGAGACTAGCCCCCATAATAATAAATGATAGTCATGAAAAGAGCTTTCTAACGACATACGTCTGGTCGTTATTGGTCGGTGGGTACGCGTCCCATATATTTTTGCCCGTCCTCCTTTATATTTTACTAGCCTTCCGCCCGCGGCTTCGCCCGCGTGAACTACAGGACGTTATCCCGCGGGAATATCTTGTAAATTGTAGCCTATGTGTTATTCTGATGTATAAGATATATTATTGTAAAGTTTCATTAAAATCAATTCAGTAGTTTTTACGTGAAAGAATAACAAAGTTCATCCATCCGCTCCCCGACCGGTACCGCCGCAACCGCTATGTCCCTGCATTTTAAATCTGTAATATCTTCGAAACTATTCATTTAAATTACATGATGTAAAGGGCAATTATGATCTATATTACATGCACAATTTATTTATGGTACTTTATTGGATAAGGATTAATACTCTATTGCTTAAAATCACTTTTTCGTAAATAAGCCATTATTTTATCGTAATAAGTAAAGGAAAATGGTTATTGTGGGTTATCCCTAAGAGATAGACATATACCATCGCGGACTTTTTTGTAAAACTTTTTAAGGTGTACAATAGTGTAGTACATTATTTTGATCTATCTCGTAGGGTTCAGCCAGCGTTTGCAATGTAAGCGCAAAAAAATGTGATTATTTACGACCTTCAATTAAAAACCTCTAAAATTATCAGTGTTTCTCTACTATATTATGCATGTATTATACATATAAACCTTCCTCTTGAATCAGTCTATCTAATAAAAAAAACCGCATCAAAATCCGTTGCGTAGTTTCAAAGATTTAAGCGTACAAAGGGACATAGGGACAGAAAAAGCGACTTTGTTTTATACTATGTAGTGATTTTAAATTCAAACAGCCATAAACACAACAATAACGCCCGCCCGGCATGATTTTGCGTCGCGTAGTCAATCCGTGCAATCAATCCGACGAGCGGCGAGCGAAAGTAGATATGTTATATGTACGAACCCTTGGCCGAGGCATTCCAGGACGGCCGGCTGCACACACCGCGCGCCGCGATCACCCCCGCCCGCGTCTAGGACACGGACACATAGCTCCGAGCGATTTTACGAGCACACCATGCTTGAGTGTCGCTTCTTTACTTTAGTATATGTTCTGTGGCACCATCATACAAAATGTAGTTACTTTTTTAAAGAACAATGGCAAAGTCCCATACTTACCTGAATAAAAATTGGGGCGGCTATGATTTAAAAAATGCTTATTTATACACTAGCAATTGTATTACATAAACATTTCCAAAAAGAATTTTAACAAACAGTGATTGCAAAAAAAATTTATAAGTATTTTTGTACTTTGAGGTTATTTTGGTAATGAAACAAATCCTTGTTTATTTTCATCTTTCAGTAATTATTAAAATATGTTTTAATAATAGTCATCTTAGAAGCAGTCAGGGTAACAATAAACAGTCTACTAAAACATTTATGAGAGATTAAAGTCTTACTTATCTAAGGAAATTTCTCCTGAACAGGCTGGTTTTGTGAAGGGGAGGGTTACTCGTGAGCAGATTCTGAATGTGCGCCAGATCACTGAAAAAGCCAGAGAGTTCAACAAACCGACCTATATTTGCTTTGTTGACTTCTCAAAGGCGTTCGACTCAGTGAAGTGACTAGTACTTTGGGAGACTCTCCTGGCTATGGGAACACCTAAACATCTGGTGGTCTTCTTAGGAAGCTTTATGAAGAAGGAACAGTCTAATACCGCATACGCGAGGCACGGTCCTCAGGATCCATCTATCCGCCACAAACCCCTCGGACGTCGTGCGGCTGCTCTCCCAGAAGGAACTTCTCCCGAGGCTTCGGCACTACCGCGAGACCCCTTGAACCTCTTGACTCCGCCGCCGGCGCATACCACGTGCTCATCGGTGCGTCCTGCTTCTCCGACGCCTCTACTTATCGCCGGGGCGCATAGCTACGAGCCATCCGTGCGCCGCCACCTACGCCGACATCTGCGCCGCTACCTACGCCGGCATCTGCGCCGTCACCTGCGCCGCTTGGGGCGCGTGCCCTTCTCTTGCTGCCTGGACGTCCCTGCGTGCCTGCCTACGCCCTACGCCCTACCTGATCCTACATTATTACTACCTATTGCTTTCGTATTTATTAATTTTAGCCCTACTTAGTCTTATAATCTTAGTCTGCAAGATTTAGGACGTGGCATTTGGTATTAAACTTCTGGCTTTCAATTATATTATCTTTAATTTCGAAATTTGCTCCGTTACCTTCCGTAACGTGACAACTCAATGGTCCACTCCATGAATGCACAAGAAGAGCTACAGTACGAGATGAGTGGCGGCGGATTGTAAAGGTTGCTACCACCCCTGATGTGACGAGCACGATCACTCTGCCAAAAGTGTGACGACAAAGAAGAAGAAGAAAACATTTATTGAAAATACTGGACCTTTTAAATATCGTCAGTGGCTAAAGTACAAACCGTACAAAGCCAAAACCTATAAAAAATAGACTGTCAAACAAATTGCTTTGCAGTTTCCTGCTGTCAATCAATTGATGATGATAATATCTCGAGGGTCATCCCGCGTGTATTCCTCGGGTCTACTATTTCTGGGAAAATGCTGTGCATATAAAAGTCAACGGTTTTTTTTTTCATTTTTGATTTCCAAAACTTATTTTCTCTTTCTATGTACAGATACTTTACAACTCCCTTCAAAAAAAAGTCTATGTATTTTAGAATAGTAAACTCTTAATAGTACCCACCTACCCTATAATCATCTCAAAATTACGTTAGTACTATTACTATATTCTGTGTCAAAATGCCATCAGATTGACATGATTAACGTTTCACAATTTTTTACTGTCAAAATGTATGCAGAGAAAAAGCGTTCATGATTGCCGGCGCCGCCAACTTAGAGATGTCCATTGTGGTCATCTTTCGCTTACAATTATTATCGATTTTAACCGAGTTAAATTTCGAAAAAAAATGTTTTGTTTATAACTTCATACGTAAAATCGTATAATAAAAATAATAATCAAATTGATTAAAAATATAACGCCTTGGATAAAAAATCTAAATGTGAATCAGATTCGAAAATAAGAATACTTCCTTGTAGTTACTCAATCTTGCAGTATTGGTCGTTAAAAATCGATACTTACGAATCGATTTTTAACTATTAGTTTAAGATAAATCGACGTCTCTAGATAAATATTATTTCACTGTGACACATGTCGCCGCAGGTATTAATCCTTGATTTTACAAACTATTGAATCATATTTGATTGACATAGGTAAAAAACAATATTTTTAGATCTAAAATCGGTGTTCGTTCGGGAATCGACAGCGCCGCATCTCTAGTGAACTTGTCAAAAAAGCAGCTGTCATGCGACACAGAGCGTCCGGAGCCGACCTTTCACCTCGAGCGCTGCTCGACAACTAAACGGGTTACCGCGGTCTATTTTTATTCTACCGCTTTGGGTTTTGAGTTGAAAATCGCATATCACACATAATGAAAATGGCGGCTTTGAGTTCGAAGATTATATTTTTTGCAGGTTTTCATTTAATTACTTATAATATAATTATGAAATAAAAAATCTAATCCGATACTTCTTTAGAGGATTAGCTTGGCTATTTATTTTGTAAAAAAAAAATTGGGGTCGTCGCTGAAAATTCAGAGTAATTGAATTTACGCAGTTTTTTTATTCGTCATTTTGTAATATTTTTTTTGAAAGAAACCAGATGGTTTTTTCAAATTATGCTCCGATACTCCACTGCAACAGACTGTTCTCTACCTACCATATTTTTTATAGTTCATAAATATGTTTTATACCCCCACACGTAAGCGTTTAAAAATACCTCTTTTGGTTGAATTTGGACTAATACCCTCCCTTAATGCTTCTTATTTTCATTTTCATTCGGCAAAATGCTGCTGTAACAACTTTTCTTGTTTGTTGTTTTTCAGTTTTTGTAATTGGTCTTAAATAATGACTGAAATTCGTATTTTTAATGTTATGTTATAATCTTTATTAGGCTTCTAAACACAAATATAACCATGTTTCCTTATCTTATTTACGTTAACAGTATTTTAACCAGTTTATTTTTAGCTTCAAGTCACTACTACTTTTATCAATAAGTTTATTGTAAAATATATGGACAATCATGCGACATCCCTCCTCCGTCGTGTACTGCTGTCCCACCGTGTTATGAAAGTGAATATCTAAGGACCTGTGTTTGTGTTCTTACTTCGTACTTGGACACAACATATTTATATCCTGCGAAGTTGGTTGATAGTAAAGATTGGCCGCCGTAATCGAAAAACTCGACTAGACGGACATTATAAAGCTTTGCTAACGATAATTTCCACGCCTGGGAACCCGGGGCGGGAAGCTAGTATTCGATAAAAACACTTATAATACAATTCTGTCAAACATTACCGAAAATGCTAAATCGCCTTTCTTTTTCAAATCCGTGGAATAACATGACCCTTCTAATTTAATTAATCATCTAATTACGTCCTGTCGCAGGTGGAAGGGTAAAGGCGGTATTCGTCAAAGGGAAGTCTTTCAAAGCGTCAAGTTGCGAAGGCTGTCAGCGCGTAGTGAGCTACGCTTTAAAGTGAGATGTGACCAGAGCCGCGCTATCTCCCATTAATGATAATTTTATGTTCGACGTTTCGGTAACCCAATATTGTTTTTGGCCGTTTGATGTTTTATTTTTAACATGCTTTTAATAACTACACCATTTTTTGCAATAGGAATTTTTTTGCAGGCATCATGTTCCTTAGGGCATTTATATACTAAGTTATGTAACGTATAAAGTGTATTTGGAACTCCACCCAAATTAGTAAAGTTAAATAGGAGATTCTTAGGATATCGAAACTACGTATATGTATAAATATAATTTTTAGAGTTGAAATTGACGATGATTATTTGAATATAATAGGAAATAAATGTCTCGAGGCTGTGTTAGTGATATAAAATAAATACCTATAGTCCATATTTATAATTGACGGGGGCATGTACGAGTAGAATAAACGTAAATATACAAGTATAGAACCATCTGTCGTAGGTTCGATTCTGTGTCTGGTGTGAGCTTGGACTTTTTGAGAGCCCGATTAGGTATAAGCCACCATAACAGCTTTCAGCTGTGTTCCGGCAATATTCATTTGGGAGCCTGTATTGAATTTAAGGGCTCAAAGATCAGGTTAGCTTCCAGTGTGTTAGAATATTAAGAGACGATTGTTGGTTAAGTGTATCTTAATATAAATACGACGAAATGTTTCAAGAAAAGGTAGGTAGTGCCCTTGCGCTTCGCTTCGTTTGAAGTCCCAGGTGTGCTGCGTGCCTGTCTGCCGACATACAAAAATCATTCCATTATGTAAGATGAGTCTAGTACATTGTACTTAAATCATATCACATCTGGGCTTTTGTAAGTTACTTACAGACGCGACGTAATTATATTTCACATTCGCTATTTTGAAGTCGCATTATGCTAATAAATAATTGGGCTTAGCTTAGATGTGACTTTTACGATATATCTTTGTTGTCCTAATGTTGACAGTGTACCTGAGACAACGACAACTTTGACTCCCTAGGGACCGATCAAAGGAGATCGAAAACTCTAACTTAAACAACGAACCCGTGGGTCCGTGAAAAGTTTTTGATTATTATTTAAATCGAACCTATCTGAAATTAGTTCTATAAATAATCGATTCGATTAAATGGATCTTCAATGTTTTCGCTTCAATTGGAGATATTTCAATTCACTTACACTAAAAGTTGGATTAAAATAAAGTTATCGCAATGATTCCAGAGATTACAGAATATCAGTGGAAGCTAAATGCGTAGGCTCATTCGAATGGAAATTGTAGAGAGTAAAACAAACGTAAACGGGAAACGCAAACTGAAGCAGGAGCCAAGTAAACTCATTACCAACTCGCCGATGCTAATCAGAAAACGATTTTACTCTTATTTTTTAGGATTCAGTATTTTTTTTAGTAATCTCATTGGTAGTCTCGCACAAACAACCTGATTGATGGTAAGGTACAATACCCATTGTTTTCTTACAGGTGAAGCGTCCCTCAATGAAATAGGCCGCAGTGTCCGCTTACCATCAGGTGCAATGGGCTGCGTGCCTGTATAAAAAAATAATGTAGCATTGCCTTTTGTTTTAGAGAATAACGTTAATCTATTAGTCTCCCTATTCTTATGCAATTTACTGTAAACCAAAGGAAATATCCAATCGCCTCATATATTACGAAGCAGAGGTAAGGAACCTTTTTTCTAAATTCCTGGCACTGCCAATTTTTATCGTTACTTAATATCTATTCCTACATTTGCCAGAGGTACGGAACCTCCTTTTTCAAACCCACCTTCCATTGTATAATTTTCATCATTAAACTCAATGTATCAGAGTTACGGAACCATTTTTCTTAACTCATCTGGTACAGCACAATTTTATCGTTATGCTCAATGGTTCAATATCTATTTCTCTGGGGGGCGGCTAACGGTAATTCAATTAGGTCGGCGTGGTTAATTGAATTGCAGTTGCTACTGGTAGTGTCCAATCAGTGTAATTAAATGGCATAATTTTAGATAACGCATACACGTAAAAGCTTATCTGTACCTAAGTAATATAGGCACAGATTATTATTAAATAGTTACTAACGATATAGGTAAGAATAGCTTTAATTTGTGAACCTATTTACACTAATTTATATATTACTTTTAATTTACATATGTTACTAAAAATGCAACGAATTTAAAGTAGTTTCCAGAAACTATGTATTTTTAATATTATAACATCTAACATACCTATAACCATACACTACACTTCTTAGTTAAGCGGTCATTTATAAACACCACGCCTATTCTATTGTTACTATTATTAGGTACTTCACTCTTAAGCAAAACTCTGGCATTCTGTAAGATTCTTTTGATATTCGAGCCCTTTATCTTGTGTACCGGTCCGTATCAGAGCCCCTACAATAAAGTCAGAACAAAGCCAGAGCTATTATGTTTTAACCTTCGGTGGTGGCAGACAGTCAGTTTGTATTTGGTAAAAGTTCTACTGCCTGCAAATTAAAGGAATTTAATCCACGAACGAGGCTGATTTCGAGACTTAAAAATTTTCATTGAGCAATAAAAATGTTGTGTACTATAAACTTGTTTATAATTTTAATATTAGGTCGGTAAAAAAACACATTTAGAACTTAACTTGTGCAAAATTAGATAACGAATAAACCCATAATTTATAATTGTTATTTTTACGTGCATGTCATACCTACTCATTTAGCATAATTATAAAATATTAATTTCTTTGCTAATCTCTAATCTACAAGGCTATTTGTCTTTTTCAGTGGTAAAAGAGAACCCCACAAAAAAAATTGCGGCTCATTTAATTTAAAGTTAGAAACCTGCTTTTACATTATTTTACTGCTCCCTTTTATTGAAAAAGTCACCATTGCAGGTACATACATTACTGGAATACCTATTACTTTTTATTATAAAGAAGACAAAAAGGCTTATTTAAAATTTAGATTTTATTATTTATGATGGAACCATATATTGTGAGACTATCTGCGTAATACCTAAATAAAGTATTAAGCCACGTTGAAACGACAGACATTAATCATTCACAGGCAAATTGCTCAGCTATCAAGTCTTTGATGTCACGTGCACGTGAAAACTAATCTCTCGGTATTTTCTCTGTTTCATGTTATTTCAGTAATAAAAAAATATATACTTACGTTCATAGTAATTTTTGTTCAAATCTGTGCCGAGCTCAAATAAATTGACATGTTTATACGAGTAGGGCAAAAGATAAAATACATCACGCAAGAAAAAAGATCCTTTGGAGTTAGGTACCTTTAACCGTACCTTTTTTAATAGAATAAGCCATGTTATTCGCTTATCACCAGGTGGGCTGCGTTCTGCAAAATTCACGATTACTATACCTTAATATGATTAGAATGAATAAATCCTGTTTCGAACATGTCAAAGCCTCTTCTTTTCGATCGTAAAAATCTATCCTTTACTCGAACAGAGTTGCTAACTGAGTTAAAGGGTTATTTCAGAATACCTAGTAAGGTAGAGTTAGGCACGACGCTGACTAGGCAAATTCGTTATCGTACTGTGTTGTAGAGGGACCTTTCGATCGTCTATCGATAGTTGACGTCATTTCAATAGTATCGATAGCCAATCGAAACTATAAAAAGTATTTTTTAGTATCGATTAAACACGAATTGACCTTAATACTGTTGGTTGAATGCAATAGTATCGCTAATGTCGATAGTATCGAAATGTTTTTTACACAATCAAAAGTTCAAACTATCGGTACTATAGAAATCAATGATAGCTTTAACTATTGATAGTATCGATACCATTGGAGTCAATACTATCGATAGTACCGATACTATTGCATTCAATCAATAGTATTAGTCACTTTGTGCTTTCGACATCACTATCGGTAGCACTATTAATATTGTTACTAGTTTTCAAGATCAATTATTATCGATAGCAAAACTATCGACAGTTGTGCAACTCTATTACTCTACTGTGTTGCTGTATTGGCTACGAAGCAAAGCTGCTTTGTTTCATCTCGTAGTTGGATGATTCCATTATGGTATGTGCTCACAATTAATTTGCGGTATTTAAAGTGAAATACAAGTGTTATTTGGTAAAGAAAATGAAATGTGTATTTTCATTTTCCGTCATTGTTGTATGTCATTGTTGTTGAATGTATTTTGATTTGGACTTCTGTGAACGTCTTTCTGTGAAGCCCAGGATTGTAAGAGGAAGAAACACGTGAGCCGGAAGAGCATTACATTTGGCACGGGATAAAAAGAGGAACTATACCTTTTGGTACGGGCCATCAGTATCTGGATGGTATGCGGACGGCAATGCAGTCTCTACTCTACGTAGCTGAAGAGGTTCTAGGGTCTTAGTCACCACTTGATCACCGACAATACGGATAGCAGGTCGCTGCAACCTGTCGAGGTCCCTGACTTTGTTGCCACCACACTTCAGTAATTTAAGATATTAAAAAGTATAAATCATAAATATGGACTTAAAGAGCGAGAAGCTATAAAATTTTTCTTACTTAGTAGTTGCGTAATTGTAAAGTACAACTTTTTACTTGCTTTAGTGCTTTTTATTAATTTGCGACTGGCTCTGGCTTTTTATGGTTGCCGTTTAGTTTTGAAGAAAAGGAGAAGTATTTTAATTAAAATTATCATTTCTATAAATTGAGTTTTAAACCTTGGATAGTTCCGTAGTGGTTAAGAGTTCGAAAAGTCCATTTTAAACAAATTAAACATTACTCAATGGCAATATCTTGCCATTACTGTATTACGCTTTCGCGTGTTCTGTCAGACACAATTAATGAAGCTTATTTTAAGTGAGTTAAAGGTCAATTTTTAATAACACTAAAATCTGTCAAAATAAACCTATTAAATCTCAACCTACACTTTAGATCATCACTGGTTTCTTAAACGAAGCGTACAGTTATTTTTAAAGCTGTTCAATGATTCACAGAAGTCGATATTGTGGACGCATCTGTATCTACATTTATGATTAGACAAGTCAAGTAAATAGGCACAAGAAATCAGAAGTCAGTGAAGGTTAAAATCAGGCAAGATTTCAATGCTATTAGTACCTATAAATAAAACAGGGCAATATGGAAGAAGGTACATTATTCAAAGTGACATTCAAAGATATGAAAACCTGAAACGCAATATTTATAGGCTCATAAAGCCTCGCGTAAAGTAACATCGGGTATACGTAGCTTTTCGGTGTTTCCGAGTCACGGCATCGCATTGAACAGAAATATGTGGGTGACATGAATATTTCACACCAATTTGCCTGTAAACGTTGCTTAGAGAGCTTGTGTAGTCGGCGTATCGTGTGATGAATAGATAAACACACTCTGAGAGGACCAGATGCGGTGTCTCTATAAATGTTTCAGTGCTAGAACCAGAGCTTCACATCTTATAAGTTGCATACGTTCATACAATCTCGCCTCTATTGTGTAAGGGTAGGCAAAAACACCTTTCATTTACCTGGGATTCCACACTTTTCCTGCTTCAACATTTATCAGCCTTTTTATGAACTTTAGTTGATTGAGGAGCACTCCTGAACTTGTTGTTATCAAAGATTTTCGCAATTTTGTCAATAAATACTTGTAATTGGTTTTCTTCTTTTAGCGCTTTATTCTTTTTCCCCTATTCAGTTTGAGTAAACATCACTATTTAAAAATATTCCGCTTGTACCAATGACGTTCTTTTAATTGAACGTCATTGGCTTGTACAATAAAAATAGGTATTTTTGTCATTTGGAATTGTATAACAACGAGATACAATAAAATAATGTTTTCAAACAAATAGGTTTCGAATTGAGGTCCCCAAAAGTTAGAACTATTTACTTCTAAAAGGTTAGTTCTAACAGGTGAAATTTCTTAAGAAAAACTTCTCTAGCTTAACTTTCTTTACTAAGAAATAAGTATACGTAAAACCTTTTATGTAACACATAATAAATAAAGAATATCTATGTAAAACTATGTATTCGGAACCAAACCGAAGTGCCTGCGAAGGTACTGAACGTTTTGTTCTTAAAGAAGGGCGTGAAAAAGTTTTTACAAAGTTATAACACGCGAGTACTTATTGCTATTGGTATTACAAGCGTCGAAAGGCGAAAGCTTTAAAAAAATACTCTAAGTTGAAAAGACTTTAATTTTTTTTAATAAGATACGGTTTATTTTTGTAAAATACTGTTTATTTTTAATCTCAGACCTGAATATGCTGTAATTATTGTAAAAAAGGTGGCAACCCTAGCCGTAGGCTTAAGCGCGAGCTTTGAAAAAACAAAACGAGTAGGTATGTTATGTCGTGTTGCATCTTTGAATTTCTTCTCCCCTTGAAAGTTAAAGACTCCATTAGGTACTACAGTTTAACCTGAACAATATACATAAGTAGCCAAACAAGTTACGTAAGAAAGTGTTTCCTTTCTAAGGGCGCGCCCCGTCACACTATTAGGGTAGGTAGGGTGTGTCATTGTTTAATTAATTGTACGTCTTTGCACTTAGCGAGCAGTAGGTATAGAAGGGCTTTTAGCGCTCATTACCTTTGATTCATTGGAAACATTAAGGGCCAGTTTCACTTCTGAAAAAAGTTCCAGCAAACGCGGTCTCTTTTGTCAATAAAAAAGGCGTCATTGTCATTGTAAGCTTGTAATGTATGTCTGTTTTGTAGTTATTTTTATTTTCTCTTATCTATTACATTACTTTATCATTACGACATAATCTGATTGCTAATGGTTGATGGAACATATTGTACGAATCTTTGCACAGCCAATGCCGTGAAAGGTTATCCATAGCGTGAAAACAGGCGATTTTTATTGGACACTTAAAACATCTGTCGTTTGATACGTTTGTTGATTGCTGCATCGGTTTATAATTGTAGTTGTCTCTTGCCTAGGTTGTCTTTTATTATCATCGTTTAGTCTCGGTAGTTGATTCCTGAGCCAGGTGGTGTTATTGCCAGCTGAAGTAATGAGGTAACGTAGTAAACTCGCTTGCACTCAAGTGGATTGGATGCCAGTTTCCATAGAAACGAGGAATGTTCATATTTTCCTTCAGCATGCCCATGTTTGATTGAACTGAAACTTTTTCATTTGGATAAAATTCCGCTTTTCTCGAGCCAGTATTAAGTAATTAGTAAACAATAGAACCCTATTAATGTTTAAATTTGAGGCAAAAGTACGATGGATTTTTGAAATCAGATGAAGCTTGTACTATTGTCAGATTGTCAAATCACATAACATGATAACGTCATCTGGCCATAACAGTAAATCGCTCAAATACGTAGATGTGCAAATCCTTCAATTGAAGTTGTATAAAAAAGTGATATTCTTCCACGCCTGCTTGGAACTTAATCAAGGATAAAGTTAAGCATTACGTAATAAATGCCTCTACTTAAATAAATCGTATCTCGAAGCAACCCGCCCGGCATGACGCGCACTTGACCGGCATAAATCAACTTCTTCCCAATGTTCCTACCAGATTCCATTTTAATGCATCGCCGACTCCGTTACAAAGCATTATTTCCACAAACGTGTTTCTCCACCGCATCATCGCAATAACTTAAATAAATTGTAATAGCCTTTAGAGCCAACCATTTAGCAAAAAGCTTACGGTAATACCTACACAAAATGTTTATATTTTAATACAATTCTCTCTGGTTCTTTCAAGAGGGAAAAGTATGAGAATTTTAATAAGGCAATTAAGGTTCTAACTAGGCATTTAAATTGTGTGCGTTGAGCTCTTTAATTGTAAGAAAAATAACCGTATTTTTTTCTAGAGATTACTCTTGGTTAGGCGCTAAAAATAACAAAGGAATGGTTTTATTTATTCAGTACAGATTAGACGGAAGGTAACTTAAAATTATAATAATATTTAACCTAATTTGAAGTTGGTACGTTATGGTAATCATACATATTTAGGATGTAATTATAATTTTGTTGAAACAAAAGATTATCTGTTTATTACAGTTGGTTATAATATCCAACCTATTTCCAAATTAAGGAGGCTCATTTACCTTAGGCTTGTTTAAATATTCAAAATTTAAATTCACGAGTTCGGCGGCTTATATTATTTAGTTAATATAGAGTAATAGAATATAGCTAATCTACTTTTGACTCTTCTTATCTGTCTACGACTATTTCCATCTATCTTAACAATTAAAAATTAATAACACTAGATTGACGATGACGGATAACACATCAGAAAAAACCTACCTATTGGAATGGCTGTGTAGCAATGATCAAATTGGTCTAATCACCCTGTTTAGGATTACGAAGGTCTGCCAAATCCTGGATCATGTCGCAAGAGTACCCTGACTAATTTAGGACCAAACGCTCGAAGAAAAATAATTAAATATTAATGTTTTTTCACGTACGTGTGATGCACGGTGTTTGTCTACTGCGTACGTTCAAAAAGTTTTTGCCTGATAATATTAAGTCATAATGAAAATTTTTTTTTTTTTATGTAATAGGGGGGCAAACGAGCAAGTGGGTCACCTGATGGTAAGTGATCACCGCCGCCCATAAGCACCCGGGACCCCCTTAGGGTCACAGGCGCGTTGCCCGCCTTTAAGGTATGCTCGCTTCTTGAAGGTATTTATGTCGTATTGGCTTGGAAAAACCGCTGCGGGAAGCTGGTTCCATAGAGCAGTCGTGCGCGGCAGAAAATGTCTGCAGAAACGTACGGTAGTTGATCGCCACTCGTCCAAGTGGTTTGGATGAAACTGCATTTTGTGGCGGGTTGTACGGTGGTGGAATTTAGCAGCAGGAATCAAACCAAATAATTCCTCAGAACACTCCCCATGATATAGGCGGTAGAAGATGCACAGGGACGCAATGTCTCTACGCAATGCCAGAGGATCTAAGGATATTTTCAAATCATTTTGTATTTATCAATGAATTCGAAATATAATATATCAGTGATATAGTTTCCATTGCGCCCTATTCCATTGAGTGACACTCAGTCAGCGTCTTTCAATGTGCTAGTATGATCTTCGAGCCTCCGAATTTAAGTGGCCCATATTCTATGTTTGTGAATAACAAGCATCGACCACCGCATGTTATGTGTCTGCAGGCGGCGCAATGGAATTGAAGAGGCTTTGAAATAGGCATTATCAGGTCATGAGGCCGCAGCGATCGATAACTCTGACACTACCTTACGTGGCCGCTGTCAGCCTCCGCTGTGACACCTCATTTCCTGCATCATATACCTGAACATTAACACATTATTGAAAAAGGGATACCTAAGTTTTACGAATTTTGTAATAAAAATAGTAAGAATCAATAAGTTACATAAATCATTGTTAGACAACATTAAATACCTACATGATCAGTCCCCACAGTAAGTGTCTTAAGCATTTTTATTATGGGTATTCGAAATCAATTATTTATGAATGACAATGAAACCATTAGTTAAATGCATAAAAACTAAGATACAGCCAAAACACAATATGTTTACCATTTCACATGTTGTTTGTTCTGGGTGAAATCCCAACCTATGTCCTCTAGAACATAGGACAGGCTTACTACTAAATGCATCATCGCGGGTGCTTGTCTTATATTAATAAAATAAGTGGTAAAATTTACTCTATTTCTTGATAACAGTAAGTGACCAAGACTTTATTAAGCGAAGGCATAACCAAGATTTTATTAAGCGAATAGGAGAGTTGTGAATAACAAGCAACAGTTTGACTGCCGCGTGCAATGTTTGTGCAGGCGGCTGTATTGAATTGAAGAGGCTTCGGAACAGGCATTGTCAGGTCATGAGGCCGCAGCGATCAATAATTCTAACGCTACCTGACGTGGCCGCTGTCAGCCTCCGCTATGGCACCTTATTTTCTGAAACTACTAGACCACCAAAATCATGTACTTGCATTTACATGATAATTATATGAACCGATTAAATAAAAGATGTAGTTAAGTTTAGGTAAACAGCATTTTCACACATTTTGTAATATGCTTCAAACATTTCACCACGATTTGCCTACCAAAACCCTATTTTTTTTAATGATACAAGGGCAAGAGTTTTACTTACAGGGGCGAAGATAAGTTTAACAAATGTTTGTCATTTAGATAATATCCTTTTTTATAGGCCTTAAAGCGGGTATTATGTCAAGATACCAGACTTCAGATTTGACTTGTTGAATACGCTTCAAGTAAAATAAAACTAAATTTTTATAAAGTTTCAGTTGGCGGGCATTCCACATTAATTTATTCGGAAGCTAGCCAGTCTGGTCCTGAAAAAGCCCTATCACCAACCTACATCATGGGAATCGAACCCACGTTCACCGTGCTTTAGAACCCAGCGGTTTGGCCACTATTCCAATTCCAACGAATTTATTCAAATATTTAAATAATGCATTTTACGGGATTTCTAAAGAACTGAATCAAGGGCATTTTGGCATCCTTTTGTACATATCCTATTAGAACTTATTAAAGATTCATTAATTAAAAGGCCTTTATCAATACGAATAAGTGTTAAAAGGTTTTTCATTTGTACTCAATGCAGTATAGGTTACTCGTCAATCCAAAAAAAGCTGATTTTTCTCTATCTTGAACATGTTGCGACTTCGTTCATTCCGACGAATCACGTAGACAGAATGGAATCAAAATTCCGTGAAAATATTTCCTTCGTTCGGCCGAAAAAAAGATGTCATTTTCGCGGAATGACAAAATTAGGGCGACTCTGTGATACTATTTGAGAAAACCCTGTGTTCCCGAGCCGTCCTGTTGAAATTTGCGGCCGGAAATGATGCGGTAGTACATTCTGCGCCTTTGTGCTGGGTTCCGAGGCCTGGACGAATAGTTGTACGTGTTTACATCTTCATGGCATAAAGCGCACGGAAATGCGGCTTGGAGATGTCTGAACGTCGACCACTAATAAATTTCATCTCAGCGAAAACCTGGCTAGCTTTCTTACCACCGTTTTCATTACGTGTACTTTACTTATCAGCCTAGGCCTATAGATGTTTAATCATTTAACTTTGATCTCATACTTTGATGATTCAGTCGAGAGAAAATTTTACAGAAAACAAAACACTCATCAATTTTTATACTCGTATTTAAACCAAGAGGATCATATAAAATGAACTTAATAAATGACGGATTTCACACTATGATTTATAATACATGGTGGCCCGTTTTTAAAAGCTTCTCAATGTTTGCAAATAGATCAATTGATTTATCTGTCTGTAAATATTAAATAATATTATTGACTACTATATGTAACGCCTCAATGGTGTAGTAGTTTAAGTTAAAACATCCTTTTGGCAGACTGAGCAGTCGGACTAAATTTAAAAACTTTTTTGACAACTGTCGCGTGGCTTGCCGTTTAATTTTGTGCAGCAAAAAGTAATTTCAGCTTTGAGTCCGGCGTAGGCAATTTAAGTTATTTTAGTTGGCAGTTTTGTTATTGCCGTATTGTGGTTCAGGTTCAGAATTTAGTGTTTTAGTTAGCCAATCAGTCTTTGTAAATAGCTGTGGTGTCACGTATGTAATAAATCATTTTGTAAACGTCGTAACTTAAAGTTTTTATGTTTGTTCATCTTATAATATGGAACAACTTTATCCCATAGTGTTTAATTTATGATAAGATTGTCATATAAATGATTTATATTATTTTATAATTAAAAATAAACTAGAATTTGATATATTTTCAATAATGTTTCTACATTATTTAATAGCACTATTTCTTTCAATGGCAAAGTTTTCCAGTTCATGTACAGAGGGTAAACCAACATAATAAAAAATAAGTGCGTCTCATAAAAGAGACATCTCTCTTGATAAGGAATTGATGAGACGGACATATGGCGACCAAACCCGCCCTTGGGAGTTGTTGACGGCTTTGCGAGAATATCGCAAGTTGCCTGGCACGAATCAATCGATCACGAGTTCTCATTAGTTATACTAAATGTGGGTTTATGTTTGGTCAGGGGAGGATGATAAAATATTATTAGCTGGGAAAAGTTACGTGTATATTATCTATACGGATGAAATAATACCACTGAAACGTCTCTGTGTAATATCAAAATGAATGCTTTTTCCTAAATGCATTTGAAAGGATGTCTGTTTCCAAAATATATTTCAATTTTAAGAAAAAATTTACTATTAGTTCGTTGATGTTATGCGGAATACTGGTATTTTTTATTTTTAAAGGTTATTTCATCTTAATCCATAAGGGGTGTAGAAGCACAGAATAGAATCTCCGAATTCCTTTAGCTTGTATCATAATTTAGTCTCATCTAAGAATTAGAGTAATAGGATACAACTGCTATTTCCCTTGATTTTGTCTTATAATATCTATGAATAGTTGTAGCCAAAATTCGGCGAGAAACTAGTAATACGTTATTATGAATACGGCAACGTAAATGTAGATTTTCTATTTACATACACTACGTTCGCAGCTTTGGGATAAACCCGAGACAGTATGCGAGTGTCAGCCACGATATAATAATATTACCATATTTTTGCTCATGTGTTATTTCGTAATTTGCAAGTGTGACCTCATTCGGCAAACGAGGGTTGCGTGGAACGCGAGTAGTCTGGTAGGGGTATTATTTTTAACAGCATTGCTAATTAAATCGCACGGTTCGTTACGGTTAATTTCATTTAGAGGGTGTGAAGCTACAGTCAAAGCAATTTAATTACGCATTTTACACGATATGCTAAGCAATTTTTTTGTGATTTATGTAAATATGGCTGCCACTGTGTATCCGAATTCCCGATTATAATCACGATTCCGAATAGGGTTTAGTTAAGCGGTAGGAAGTTTTCTGTCGCAGCCAATGTTTTATACTAAAACGAGTGACGCGTTAGAGCTGAGAGAGTAGGTCGTAGGTCCAGTTCCACTCTTTCTTATGTTTGGTCGTTGACACGAAATTCTCAGAGTTTGGCTAGCTACAATACCCACAATCGAGGAGTTCACGGGTATGAATAAAACCCGGGTATCCCAACCTAAGCAGGCCTAGGTAGCACCTATGGAGTACCATCCGAGAAACGATGTGATTTCTAGCCGCCGCACCTAACCTTTGGCTAGAAATTATATACAGAGTTACAGACATAAAATTAGAAATGCATCACTAAAATATTCACTCTTACTCCAGGCATGAAATGCAAGGAGCATAATTTATTTATAAACCTAGTGAATATTCCACTTGATAAGACGGTTTCATATGAAATAGGTAGGACGTGAAACACGATGTTACATTGACGGGAATGCTTAAAGTTTAAATGAAATGAGGAGCGACATTCTCGACATGGGTTTAACAGGACGGGTCGTTGCGTATCCGCCTACATAATAAAGTGGTGCGGTGTGCAAATAATTTGTATCGAGAACCCGATGTCAGGCGATG
The DNA here is from genome assembly GCA_949319885.1 of Mecyna flavalis. Taxonomy (NCBI): domain Eukaryota; kingdom Metazoa; phylum Arthropoda; class Insecta; order Lepidoptera; family Crambidae; genus Mecyna; species Mecyna flavalis. Next base: position 8,192,155 of record OX439427.1, on the reverse strand, counting down.
TTCTTTGCGTAACACATTTTAGAGAACGCGGTCCTCGATATAACAGTAGAAGATCATAAGGGCCATGCATGTGTTGGCTCGACGGTCTAAGAGCTTAAGTAATGTGCAGGCAAAATTTCTCATGATAATAAAGATTAGAGTTTGTAATTAAATAGGCAAGATAGGAAATCTCCTACACGATCCTTCTATCGATGGACTCCAAGAAAAAATCTAAGCTTGTTTTTTATGATAGAAAATCAAGGATTTTTTTTATAAGGAGGTAGTCAGGTTTACCTCACTCCACCTGATGGTTAGCGGAAGTGAGGTCCAAATATAAGGTTAACTGGCTCAATAGATCATACCCATTGAGCCAGTCACCCTTACCCTGAAGGCCTGAAAATTATTTATTTGGATTTATTTGTTACCCCTGAAAAACGCACGTAAACAACAACAGTTTATTAGCAAAACAGCCAAGCCAACACGTAAGTAGTTTTACGATAGCAGCTATTTGCTTCGTTTTTGTTTTTACTGTTTATTGTAGAGTCGCGTCGGCATTGGCTGTTAAACGCCTCCTTACCTAATGGTCCATAAACCCAGGATCACAGATTGGGTTCCGTATCACTACGAGTTACGAGGAAGGCTGCTTTATGTTATGTTCACTCATGGATTTTTCACTATGCGTTACTACAATTGGGTACTAAGAAAGTTTAAATGATATGTTAATCGTAAGATAGTGTTAACCTGTAGGTAAAAATAAAACGTCTTGATCATAAATAAATAGAAAGAAAGAACTATGCACGATCCGTTTTTGTACGTCTATTTTAAACAATTAATTCATTCTATCACAAAGTGCCTTAAATAGATTGATAGATTGAATAAATTGTTTAAATAGACGTACAGTCAAAAGCACGTCAGACGTAACACTTAGGACTTTTGTACCACTCTTATGTCGGGGGCATAAAACGTGTTATTTATCATTAAGACTTTCTTATTCGGAATCTAAATAAAGTTTGGGAAATCCCCTTTGGGATTCTGCTAAAGTAATCATAAAATGTTTAAAACAACATAATTTTGTATATATGAGTGCTCAGTTCCTTTACATGCATAATAGCTTGTTGACTTCCTAAGTACATTTAATTTGTATTCCTGAGCACTTCTTCAGGGCGCATTCTGCTCAAACTTTTAATTGGGTTTTCATTTTTTGACCTCTTATTCGTTACGCACGTTTGTGAAAAATGTAATAACAAGATAAAAGTAATGATAATTGTTAAAGTTGTAATTGCATTTAGGGATCCGCATACTTGAATGTTTTATTTTGAAAAGTTTTGTTGACAAACAATAATTTTGATTTTATTAAAATTTCGATATAATTTCTTTATATCCCTAATTTAGGTGTTATATCACAGGCTATATCCAAGTTCCAAATTACACACATTATCCTGCAATAAATAGGCGAGGGATGTTTTTGATAAATTTTATTCGAATGATAGGCATGGAGCTCGCTTGAAAGTTAATGATATAGTAATATGGTATTTCAATTAATGATATTTGTTGGCGAAATTCAATAAATATTCCAAATCAAGGTGTTAGTTACTTAATCAGGAATAATTACAAATATTTTAAATAATTTTGTGAAAAAAAATATGAAGTCTACGGAAATGGAAGTCACTGTAATGTTCACACAATTTAAAGGGCACCTGTATCAAAACAGCATAGATGTCCGGAAACGTTCTAAAATGAAGTCACTACCGCCGAGCTTACATAATGATGTGGTATTATATAGTTATTACAGGTATTGGACGCGGGCGGCTAAATTGAATAGGCGCAGCGGAAATTAAATCAGCGATGCTCACAACATTGTATGGTAGATAGACATTGTCACATTAAGCTACTCACATGTAGGTACTGATAGACCCAATTAGTATTACAATATCATTGATTTTACTTTATTATTTAAAATATTCTAGAATGACACATTGTTAGCATTTGTGGTTCGCATCCAAAAAATAAATCTTTTGTTTAATTGTTTGTACGTAATAAACAAAATTGGACGTATCTTAAATTGAGAACCTACGGAAATAAACGGTATAAATACAGTTTCAAAGGAGCCTTGACCAGGTGACTCTCTTGCACGATTTCCCCACTCGTACACTTTTGCGTCCCTCTTTTATAAAAAATGCAAGGAATTTTTTTTACAAAATAAAATCACAAGTGCCGTTGCCGTGACTTGTAAAATGATGTGGTGTGCGGTGCGGTGTGTATAGTTATTACAGGTATTGGACGCGGCCGGCTAAGTTGAATTGTCGTGGCGGAAATTAAATCGGTTATATTCACAACAACAAGCACGATTGCAAAAAGCACGTATTGGCACATTGAGCTACCCATTCCATACTGCTTACCACAGAGTACCTTATAATAGAGTCATCAGTTAGATCGCCGTTCAGCGCCATCTCGCGAAACCGGAAGAAGTTACATTTTTCAATATCTATAACTATAGCTACACCATTGACTAATATATATATAACTACATTATACCTACGTGCCTGTATATAGGTATACGTATTTTATGATTTAATTTTTATTGTTATATTTTAAACTAAAATAGGCAAAAATAAAACAACACATCTAACTAATATAATGTTTATTTATTTAAAATAAAGAATCTAAGTTCAAAACACAAGGCAAAGGTCGATAGGCAAAGAAATCGGAACTTCCGGAAAACGAGGCGATGGGTCAGAGTGTATGGGGCGCCGGAGAAATCGGAGTTCTAAATTCAATGCACTGGTCAGCGAGGGAATAGATAAATCGGCGTCCAGGTGAAAAAGCAGGGTCGGTAAATAGAAAAAACCACAAGAAAAAGCAAAATATCACATTCGTGTCACGTACCGTAAACAAACGGTATTGACATTGACACTATTGACAGATAGCCATCCATGATTTTGCCGCTATGTTAATATATGTACGTTCCGTTCCCCTCAGATTCTGCATATTTAAATAAATTTACTGAAATTTCTTATGTATTAAAGGAAACAAAAGAATTTAAAGTAACAATTATTAATAAAATATGCGATACAATGTTATGTAAATTCAGTTTATCTATTATTTTTAAGTTTTGAGAATAATAATGAAATAAGAAATTGCGTAAATCGTCTCGCAAATTTGTCGCTAACGCCATCTAGCGATATAGGAAAAAACTACTAAAGAGAGCTAATCCTCCTCCATAGAAAACTTCAAAGTATAGAAGTGAAAAGACCCTGCTGCTTACTGACAACCAATTTAGAGATTTGAGTAAGCAATAAAGTTGGACTAATTTAATACCTACTCTTTGTCAACATTTCTACTGTAAAATATGCCAGTTAAAATTTTGTTCTATTTGTTATGTTAGTCGGGGGTACCCGGGGATGGGCTGGTCAATAGTTACAAGGCTGGCACCGGCTCGTCCCAATCGGGTGTGAAGGGGAAACCGGGGGAGTTTAGTGGGTAGTGGACGCTTCAGTCTCGAGTCCCACACACTACCGCAGGTCTAGCTAGCCTGCGATTATGGTGCATAAATGCATTCTCCTCCGAGAAAAAAAAAAAAAAAAAGGTCTAGCTAGCCTGCGGTTATGGTGCATAAACGCATTCTCCTCCGAAAAAAAATTAAAATTAAAATTATGCTATATATTTCATACAACTTGTTTGAAAGCTTTGCATGCCTCTTAACATAGGTAAAATATGTGAAACAAAATAAATGTAACAACCTAATGTACCATATTTATGCAAATAAAGTGATTACGATTATGATTATGAAAAAAATAAAATAAAAAACTGTTAAGGTTCAAAGTATGGGATGACCGCAGGGCCCACTAACCATCGGGTGAGCTGCGTGTCTGTCTGCCAACTGATCTAGTATCAACGATATCGTTGTCTAGTATAAAAAAGTCACGCATTAAGATTTGAGAATTTTTTTTTTCTCTCTAGGATTTATAACTTACGCGTTGCATTACAGTATACAACATTTTGTAGTACTAGTGTACGAGTACTAATACTGCTAGATGTTCTGGCACAGAATATATAATTGGTTCTGGTCTATAAACTCCGTTTTCCCCGTAGCGTGCTACGAGTAGGTACCTAGGTGTCTCACCGCCTCCATTGTGAATTGTAGATGGACATCTGGCCTGTATGCCATTCTATGTTCTAGACACAATCGAAATTGAATTATATCAGCAATTGATATTGACGGTTCAGGCAATCAATGCAACAGGCATAATTAGTTTCACTTTGTATGAATAAATAATATCTTAAATTTTCCTTTATCAGATCTGAGGAAGAATAAATAACTAGTTTGCTGGAATTTTACGATAGCCATAAGATATTTTCGACGGAATTGGGGTTGAGGAAATTATTAATTTGTTCATAAAATTTTGGCCCATTTGGCGGTAGCAGAATACTGAATGAGTTCATTAATCACACTCTCCAGTGGAGTAACTGCGTACCTACAAAATTTGTGTTTGTATATTTTGATTAAGGGTTAACTAATTTATTTCCATAATGTTATTTCTGAGATAATTCAATGTTAATAATAAATAAATACTCGTGATGATTGTATATTCAAAGCATACACATTTAAATTATTTAGCAGTATCTAATTAAATTGGATTTCGGTCTTGACAGCTACTAATAAACTTAATTATGAATATATCCTGGTTATTTTTCAGTTTCGGACCCCAAAGTGCTCTAAACTATGCAAAGCATGAACAAAATTAATAGTCAAACTATGCCAGTGGAATTTAATGGAATTCCTAAATTGTACATTTTATACGGTCATTGACTCCGAGGGTATGGCGGTATTGGGAAACGCATCGCGATGACGTGGTATTCGCAGTTTGCGCTGGTTTATTTAGGCTAAAACCAACACGGGAGATAGTGGTGTCTACGTACACGAGATAAGCAAAATCGTGTATATTATAACCGCGCTCGAATATCGGTGGTCGTTCAAATGTTGTTTGATTTATTTAAAGCAGCATACCAGGCCTGTAGTGTAATCATGATTGTGTTTTTCAGTTTTAGTTTCGATGCGTTTTTTTCCAATCGCCTGTATCTGTATCTGATCTTTAAAGTATCAGTGAAAGAGGCAGGCCAACGAGCATGTGTGATACTTGTTTTAGTTTCTCGGGTAGCCCTCAATAGGCGACTCAACGACTTGAGGCCTCTCAAATCGGGTACCCCCGGAAATGGGCTGGTTAATAGCGGCAAGGCTGGAACCAACTCGTCCCAATCGAGTGAGAAGGACTACTGGAGGAGTTTAGTGGGTAGTGGGACGATTTGTTCTCGAGTCCCACACACGGGCGCAGGTCTAGCTAGCCTTCAGTAATATAGCCTCCGAAAAAAAAGAAGGTGTGATAGCTGATAGTAAATGGAAACTACCGCTTATGTACACCTCCTTCCGACTAGGGTCTCAAATGCGTTGCTGAGAAAATAATTATTGGGGATGGAGTTGACTAGGTATCCATCCAACCATCCATCTATACACATAAACTTTCACATCTATAATAGGTACTAATAAAATTGTATACCTACACTAAATATTTAATCAAACGATTCGTACAACTGTCCTTAAAGATACGGAAGTTTTCATTCATTGGGCGCATTCGTAAATAACTAAAGTTCGTAACTTTTGACCCCTTTTTACTGAACTCGAAAGCCTTGATAACGTCGAATTGAAACTCTCACGGTATCGATTCGGAAGTCACCCCAGTGACAAAGCGGTCCGAAACGTGCCCAAGAAGTAGAAAGTATTTCGTAACAACGTTCGGGGAATTAAAAGGGAAGAAGATAATCCTCTTTAGTTGAGGATTCAACTCAGCTAGCAGACAATGAAATATCGACGCTGTTTTGACTGCAGCAGGCAACCTCATTTTACGGTTCGAGAGGCAGAGAGGCACGATCCTGTTGTGTTGCCAAGTAAGCCGTTTTGTTGTTAGATTTTATCATTCCACATAAGTTATCTTCGTGAAAATTCTGGCAAAATATCTGTACTTGTTTTGGTACATACAAATTTTTATATTTTGTTAGATCACTATCTTAATACTACGTATTATAAACGTTGACATGATTTTACAAAAAAATTGTTACATTTTATTTCTCAACTTGGCAACACTATTTCGTGGCGCGAAACATTTCGACGTTTCGACTTCAAAGTTCTTCGCTTTATTTTCTTTTGTCTATTTTTAGAGATAATATTAATTCCATGATTTTTAGTTCGTAATTTTTCCGAAACTGTTTTCAGTGCATTTTTAAATATTTATCTGTGCTTTTGTTCTTTACGATGGCAGCTAGCTTCGTGAACAGAGACGTATCGACATTACTTTATGTATTTAATATAATTTGTTTTATTACTATAAATGAAATACCAGAATAGTTTTTTATTGTTTTTGATGTGTTACATCTTAGTTCTTAATAATTTTGTCCTTCATCCTCGTAACTTGTTACTCTTGCAAAACCAAGCTAAAGGTAGGTATTTGTCTTGTCACTTTCTGACGCGTCACGACAGTTCAGACCAATATAAGGAAGGATCTGTGTACCTACCTGTGATAACTACTTGTAGGCGATGTAGAGGGAGATCAGGGATTTTATAAATAAGTAAATTCGGGATAACTTGGAAATTATGTAATACGTTCAAGCAAACTATACAAAGACAGATGGAAAAACGAGTGACATATCAAAACAAAATACAAAAAAAAAAAAATATAAAATATCAATGACTTCGGTTTGCCACGGTCTACTAATGAACTAACTTGATTAGCACCGCGATGCTAATAAGCAATTGTTGCTAAGCCAGCCTTTAATTTTTCGATCAACGCCTCGTTGTAGTGAAACTTTTTCAATTTTCCGTGTTGAGAAGTTTATAGCCCATTATGATGTCGGATCAAAATGTTAAGCCCCTGAGCATGAATCGAGTCGATGAGTAAGGTGCTTACCGGTAGGGTTCCGTGTTAACTTTTAAACTTAAAATACCTAATGGAATAATGAGGTCGATGTTAGAATGAGGGCTTTTATGTACCTAGTACTCGTATAGTTAGTATTCTGTTTAGTTGGTGGCACTAGTATTTTTATGAAGATTGGTTTGCGGTAGTGTATAAAGTAGGCTGAAACGACGGAGCTAACTTCTCTTGTCAATTATTTGGCAAATATTTTTCACCACAAACTGTTAAAGTCGCAAGATGCGAGTATGATGATGTTAATGAAGCTCGAAGGTGAGGAAAGAAAGTGTCATTGGTTGTTTGATTTAAAAAAATTAAACACATTGCATTTTACAGATGGGCTTAATATATAATATTAATAGAATTTAAAATGTGATTAGAAAATTAAATATCTTACTTAAGTCCTCCCAATGGCGGCGTTTCGGCAGCTCCTAAAGTTTTCAAGATATTACAAAGAATGGAGAAAGGTTTATAACTTTTCATTTCAGCTGATGAAAAGTAACGTCGAACCCTAAAGCCCCCAATCTGACTATTTGATTTAATTAAAACATGATTTGTATAAAGTTTCGTGAGTAGCGAACTCTCAAGTCCGATGAAATAGAACGATGTGCTCGGGGCGAGGCGGAGTTACAAGTAACATCTCTACAGTTAAATATACATAAATTTAAGGAATATGACTGTCTGTTGTAAGTATAGACTGGAGTGAGTGGGAAACATTCTGATTCATATTAATACAATTGCTATTGTTTCAATTGGACAAAAACAAAGTTATTCATTAGCAGCGAAATTCTAGTGTCGATTTATATTTCTGTATTTACGTCTTCCCAACAATAAATGCATGCAGTTTTAAATAGAGATTGAAGTTTAATGTCTGTAAAGTATCAGCTTATTTAATATCCCACTGCAGAGCAAAGGTTTCCATCATTGAATAATCACAACGCTTGCCAAATGCTTGTCAAGTGTCAAACTGTCTAAATTTAATGTGATTTAAAACATTTCATAAGAATGTGAAACAATAATGTTACTGGTTACATTATTGTAACAAAGGTACCCAAATATACTAAAGAGATATCAAATAATCATAATAAACTTAAGTAAAGCATGGTGAAAGGTTGGATTATTCTCACTAGAATCTTTTCCAATGTATGTTATATTGTGGCATTCTGAAGTCCGGTGGCTGATAGGAACGTACCGTTTTGCCCGAGGCAAGGCGGGTTACAAGTAACATAATATATCTCCAGTTAAATATATTTGAAGGAACACGTCTGATGTACGCAGAGGTCCAACGCGATAGGGAAGATTCTTAGCAATGGCAAATCCTTCCCCGAACGCGTATATATTTCCGGTACAAGAAATAATGTGCGTGCCTCTCCTACATCTTTTGTTTTCTCTAAATTATGTTATTGGACTGTGAACGGACTAGTGTTTTATGATGTTTGCGTGGGTGCCTGTAAGTGGGAGCGTAAAAAGTAGTTGTTTGAAATTACGCCAAACTCCAAATAAATTGAGGATTGTTTTAGCAGACCTTTTATATTCTCGACATATTATACCCACCAGTATGAATACTGGAACGATACTTGCGAGTATTATGTAGTTCCTCAGTCTTGTCATTATGTTTATAACGTTTCGGTATAAAAGTGTACGGAATCGTTATAAATATTCTATTCGGTTGGAAGAGTGTTTACGTGTAAGTGAGCCTGAAGGTTCTAGATAAGTCGCCTTGTTTGGCTCAACGACACGGCAAAACTATTTCAGTTCACGGATTTCGCGCTGGCACGATCTAAAACAATAGCTAAGGTAAGTTATAGCTAAGTAGTGCTAGCTGAAATTTACGATAAGCACTTAGATACTATCATTTTATTAAAGTCACGCTGCAGGACAAAACTTTCATCCAAATATTGTATTTAAAAGTTTCTTGCCAGTGTCTTCTCGACAGAAAAACCATCCCAAACGGGTGGTCTTATAATTTTTTAAAAATGTATTATTAATATTTAGTAATATCACAGTACATTATGTTGAATTAAAATATTATTCTTTAACTTAAACGTACCTTTTAGTTTTGACGATTTATTAGTGCTTGTTATATACTGCATACATGATTAAAAATTAGGTGTGATTTTATTTGTTTACACAATGTGATTAAAAAACAATCAAATCGAAAAAAGGAACACTGTGCTTTCTTTACACATTGATGTGATTTGCAGTCTTGCAAGTCATAAATCCTATCAAAGTCCTATCTAATAGGTTAAGGACATTAATATCAGTGTCTATGTGAAACTGCATCTCTGTATCCGAGCTTCGTTTAAGTGCTAGGAAGACGGAATGCAGAAACGTTAAATCTAGACTAGAACTGCAGTTACCTCAAGTTAATCTATGTTTCCGTGCAAACGAATATTATGTCTCTCCTCACAGGTTTCTTGTATTAACTTACATTATCATCGTTAATATTATATTATTTTACAATACTTAAATATCGAGCATACATCAATATAATTTTAAAGGGGATCATAAAATACAAAAGTATTTAGAATACAGAACAAACATAACATTACATAAAAAAAGATTGTTCTGGATAGGAATAAAACCTACGGGCTTTTTCAAATCGTGCCAGTCGAAAAAAGATAACGCAGCCGAATGATACTTTACATATTTTATTAATACATACATAGATAAATTTTAACTAACGTTGTAAACAAGTTAAAACCAAATAGAAATCTCAAGATATTTGAGCGAATTGTACTCGAAACAAACAGAAGACGACATTCACCGTTGTTTACGCGCAGGCGAGTCTGCAAGTCCCGATAAAGAGTCCCATTTGGCGGCTCACCGACACGCCGCTACTATCCGCCTCCGCCAGACACCGCAGATATAGCCAAGCTAAAATACTCATATGTGAATACTTGACTACTTCAGACTCAGTACAAAGACCAAGAATGTGTAATACATTACGAGACGAGCCATTTGGTGTAATGGTCGAGAAGTCGGTTATTACACCAGAGGTCGCGGGTTCGATCCCCGCACGGTACAAGCATTTTGTGTGCATGAAAATGTCTAGTTGTATCGGTCTGGGTGTTTTTATGTATAATATGTATGTATTTACAAAAAAAAAAGTATATAAGTAATGTTTATCCGTTCTCTAGCACCCATAGCACAAGCTAATGCTTAGTTTGGGGCTAGATGGCGCTGTGTGAATAATGTCCAGAGATATTTACATACTCCAGAGATATTTACATTTAATAAAAGACAGACAGCCTCACATACAGTTATCCGATCTCAAACTACGCCATTAAATTAGTAAGTCACATACGCCAAACAGGTACTTACATTACAACGAACGACTAGAAATATGAATGTGCATAAAAAACAAACACCATAAAATAAATGTACATTACTCTAAAAAGCTTACAAACAGGGGGACAAGTACAACTAGATAGATGTGAAGACTAGATTACTGGCCTCATTTCGAATTTTGTAAAGAATGTAATATGTATATGAGATCAATTAATAATAATCACACAGCACCATCAGGTTTACCGCAATGCTCGTCTGACCGCTATACCATAAAAAAATCTAGCCCTATACTAAGCATAGCAAATACTACAAAAAGATAAACTTCGTTTATCGTATACGTCCGCAACTTTAACCTGACTCACGCAAGCGGAAAAATGCTCGGTAAGTGCAAACAGGAGGCGACACCCGTTGTTCACGCGCAAGTGAGCGGGACCCTGTGAAGAACCCTATTTGGCGGCTCATCGACACGACATAACTGTCCCAGTCTCCGTACGGAGCCCTTATTATATTTATGTGAGAAGCTAAGTCATCTGAATTAATAGAAAAATAATTTTGCCTGGTTGGTAAAGGCACACCACTCGGGTTAAAGTGAGAACAATAATTAACTTTCCGTATTCGAGTCATCTCGAGGAGAAGTAGCAGTAGCGGTCTTGGTTTTAAAACTCTTTTCAGGTATTTCTTTGCGATTTGGAAAAAACATCCGAAAATAACCAAGCGTACCAATTTACTGAGCATTGATAACTTTTGTTGGCTACACAACTATCGGTAGCAGACGTCGATATCAGGCTACCTGTCTACCGGAGCGGAGCAAGGCATCACAAAATCTCCGCTTAGACAGGGAGTGCAACCCTACTTGTAAATATTTTCCGTTTCTCCGCTCCACTGCTTCGCTCCGTACCGGTGGAGAGGCACCCTAATGGCGTCGCTAATGTCCACAGATGTGCTGCGCTGATTGCGAACTACTAATTGCCTGTTGAATTTGCTTCAGAATAAATTCAAATAACTTGTACAAGTCGTTAGTACTAGGTTATATTATAAGTACAGGCTACGGCAAGGGAGGTGGACCCAAGAAGTGTTAGCTTGGCGTCGGCGTCGTAGCGGATGACATGTGTGACAATGGGCTCACCATTTCAGATGCAGTGGACCGTTTGAAGTGAAGTGAAGGCGTATAAAAATGCAAGAAAGCTAACCCGGGCCCCGCAAGAAAGCAACCGGGACAACACTTGGATGATGATGATGACCTATGTATGTAAGTACAGGACGCTTTCAGAACACAACGGATAAGTGTGATTTTATAGTTGGATATAGAATAACGTAGAGCAAGTTCATGAGGACTCCAAATTACGTTTACGAAAATGTATAACAAAAATATGATGGACCGTACCGTCATAGCAAGTGAAGGATGACAATACATCCAATTTTTTATCGTTTCCTAAATATTTTATTTTAGTCCGGTTTAATCGTACGCTTAGACCAAGATCAAGGCTTGGCAAATATAATGAAATAATATGAATACAAATGCTCGTATTAAATGCTCCCGAGAGGAGTTTCGTATACGAGTGTAAGAAAAGCACGCGTTCTCGAATATGATAAACTCGTATCGATAAATTATCTCAGACAATAAAGCAGGGTCGTAAATTGGATATGAATAAGAAAACGATGCTCTCGATCTCGCTTTTAGGAACATTTCTCATCAATTAACAAAAGAGGTAGTATCCTAAACCAAGAGTGATTTGAGCACGAAAGGATTTTACAATAGTCTAAGTTCTGAGCTTCGGGCAGTTTACAATTAAAATTATATTTACAGGGAATACAGGATCAAAAGCTCAGGTACAGTCGCGTGATTTATTTGAATAAAATTATAAATATAAAATCATTAAGGCCAATCCTACTCCCCAAAATTTATCATCTTGCTTGGACCTATATTTAATCTCGAGGCCTCTTTGTTTAATGATCAAAATGGTTTGGCTGACGGGTCCATTAATAATAATCGTCTAGTACTTACGCCATATCTTCTTCGCGATTTGTATTAATTACGTTGGGTGGGCCCTATTGACTGCACTATACGTACATGTTATGTAAGCGGAAATTCAATAAAAAATCTGTCTATTCTATTTTCATGGCACTTCAAAGTATCTGAAGAGCAAACAACCAACATTATTAGTTTCAAAGAGTTTGTTGTCGGGTGGTTGGCTGCATAATTGAATTATGCCTTTAAAGGTCCTAAAATGATGAAACAGCGTTAATAAATGTAGAATAAAAGCTGGGCTGGATATGCTTATTTTTTACAGAACATGTAGCCAGTCAAATGACTTAATCTGCATATCTGCTCTCTTCACAACTTCAATAACACTTACAAATGACCTACATCCGCAAATACGAGTTAAGAGCAGCTTTTCATTTTCCAATACCGTTAGTTTACGAACAAAGTTTTGACTGTAAAAGGCCGAAGTTTTGGATGTTTGTTTATTTGATATTTATGTTGAATGTTCATCTAATGTTCAATTGGCTTCGCGCCAAATCTATTGAACCAATTTCAATGCTCTTTCCTGTAAATCAGTGCAATTTGTTGTAGACAAATAATTTGTACTATACTGTACTGTATATGAAAGCTTCATACTTTCGGAAATTCACGATTTAGAGATTCGTCTTATTATGAAAGCCGTGTTTAAGTATTTTTAAACGCTACGTATTAAGCATTAACATTAATACGTTAGAGCATTTATTCGAGTTTCAAAAGCGATATCATAGTTATTGTAGTAAGGAAATACAAAACATTTTTTCTATTTTAAGTGGCAAAAAGGCAGGGTTGATAACTGATGCTGGCGACACATTTGCTTCCGTTGCCAATTGTTTGTTTACCAACTTTGTTAAGTATCACCTACATACATACCTACATACTTTCAAAGGCCATTTACAACTTTTTAAAAACATGACAGCACAATAACGCATTACATTTCCTAAATTAACAAAGACGAAGCATATTCTCTGAGAAAATAAGCTAATTAGAATAAGCCCGCTAGCCGGAGCGAAGCGGGCTAAGATTGAGAACAAAACACAGGCGCAATGAATAGTCCGACTGCATTCTAGGAATCCTCTCTGTAACTGATGTGAGCACAACTACATCTCAGCGCATTTCCCCGAGTTCATGAGCGATAATGTATTTCGCTTTTAGTGCTTTCTTACGGGTATATTTAGTTTCTTATTTCCAATAATATTGTTTTAGATAGGTACTCAATATAATAAGCAAGTATTGGTGTTCAATTTTAAAATCCATTAGTCATGTCTATTGTGTATGAAGATGTAACATTCACACGCACCTAAGTCACATAAGATCTGTATTAAAAGCAAAAACACTGCTTGTGGAAGATTCACTAAACCAAGACAGCAAAAATATTTAAATTATTATGTAAAATGACTTTACATTTACTTTACATAGTAATGACATAGAATAACGTATAATTAGGGCCCTCACTCTAACCTTTATCAAAATCCAGGGAAGTAAATAGTTTTCCGCATGCATGTTTTACACATAATTTGTAATTATATATTAGTAGGGATTTATACATGTTTATACATAATGAACTCATTTGCCTTTTCAAATACCCTCTGTGACGGAAACGCAAACGGCGGATCGGTGCAATTTCTCGAGCCTGACAGCGAATGTGTTTAACTGAATATTGCTTTCACGATCCATTCCGTTTCTCTATAGATAATTTCCGGAAACTCGCTGAAGCAACCGTCTGCTAAACGAATGGGGAGGCTGGTAGTGTTTTAGAGTGAAATTTACTGTCATAATGACTTTGGCTGTGTTCTCCAATATGAATGTGAGTACCGGGGAACACGTAAAAGGCTTAAAAATTAAAGCAGCCTACAGTATAGAGGAATAGAGCGATGCTTCCTGGTGAAATGCCCGAAATCGGATAAGCCGCAGTGGCCTGTTTTATTCATTTGATCGTCAATCGTGTCATAATAAAAATGTAGGAGCATAGTGTACTCGAAGGGCGAAGGTGACTAGACAACAGCTCGTTGTCTATATTTAATAGTCAAAAGTCTACTATATACACTATAACTGTGCAATGCTATTAATGATCTATGATGTTGTATGTCTTCTTGCAACTAACAATTCTAAGAAGACAAATACACATACATCATGAAAATAAATGTAATTGTTGAATGAGTAGTAGGCATCTTAAGTAAATGTGAAAATATTACCTATAGTGAGAAATTATATTTCAAGTAGGTAATAAGTTATTTTAGTCTTAATTAATACAGAACTGAAAGAAGATTTGGCTGAAGATATAAGCGCGAATGAAGAGGCAAAAATTGTTTTTAAAATACCAGTATAGGAAATCCGAGAATTCGATGGAAAACCCGGGCTAGCGTATGATTGTGTAGACGACGAACCCACTTTCACTTAAAACTCCCGGTTTAATTCGATTTTCCGGAGACGGCAGTGTTCTGCTCGAATGCAAAACGTAAAAATATTGTATGTTTAGATTGCGACAATGAGAGTTTTATAGTTTATAACCTTGTTATTATTATTTGATCTCGGGCCTTAAGTTAAAATAAAGTAAATAAGATTATTCCATTTACAATTCACGAACTTCTACTACCTACTACATAACATCACCACCATGCGGCAATAGTCCAAGTTGTGACAAAAAGTTCGCAAAGCGGACGGTGACACACCACAGAAAAGAATCTGTTCTTTTCTGTGGTGTGTCCCCGGCTAATAAATAATAATGGTGAGATCGGTTGACCTTTACCTCAAAAGGGTTAATGGTGTAAACAATATTTAACCACACAAATAAATTAAAAAATCCGTATAGGTAATTTAATTTGGTGTGAGGTTCATTATACGAGGGTGTTTGCTCACGCAGTCGTCAGTCCCTTGATTGTAATTTACGACCAGGGGACAACGTGACCGGTGTTGCCAGGGTAATTAACCCAAATAAGACGGATGTGGTTGACTGGTTCCGATTGCGAGTAAATCGCCTAAAGCTGTATACACACCTTTATGTTTGCAAGATTAGGTCTATTTCAATATATTTTTTTAATCCTTGAACATTATAACTTTACAGTAAGAACCAAAAAACGATAAGCAATTTTTATACACTTTATTATTTGCAAATACGTATACTTTAAATACTTAGATTGAGGATACTCACTGTGCAAAAGAATTTCATGGTAAATCAAATTGCAAATAAATACTTTGACTAAATCAATACAAAGAGAGCAATTGAACGTCATTGAAAGAGAGAGACATTTTTATCGATTTCACAACCATTAAAACTTTTATAACTAAATTAAGTTATTTAATTTTTAATTCGAAAACATCTGGTCCTGCTTTATATGTTTAAATATTTAAGATTGGTGATTATGGAAATATGTACCTTTTGGAATGTGGATCAACGAGGGTTGGGATATTTTAAGTGACTCTGGACAAACATTTTCGTTGGCAGTGCTGGTGTGTCATGGTGTCTTTAAGTTTTTTCTGATGCACAAAACACTTTCTCTAGCTACTCATTTTGGAATTAAAATGTATATTAATATTTCCCGATATTACCTACTATGAATGAACTAATAAATAAAATGTATGAATTTGCATAGCATATACATATAAAATATTGCACTTCCTCGACCATCAGTTACAAAGTTTTGACAGACCCTCGAAGGCATAGTTCTTTCGTTTGTTTGTTCGTATTGTTCAGACAAAACTTTTCACTATGGAATTTGCCTCATCCCATCTCAAAGGAATTGAATAATGCTCAGATCGAAGATTAAAATCGTGTCTTTTCAATATTTCTTCGACAAGTATTTTGCGCTCGGATTTCAGTAGCAAATGAATATTTGTTACTTTTTAGCACAAGAACTATTGTATGCTATTAAATAAATTTATTTATTCATAGAGCGATCACGCAAGCCAATTTCTTTTTGCTATATTTATTTCTCTGACAAATGAAATGAGTAGAAATAAGCCTATAATTGTTGCCGTGGACATTTGTCCATGTGTGAGGGCTAACAGATAGAAATGCCATTATTACAAAAATCATAGTATCTTTGACTTCTATTACTCGTATGGAGGTATACAAAGAAGTATTTATTAAGTTTAAAATCTTCTGTTTTAGGCAATGACGTTCAATTAAACGTCATTGGTTTTAGGTTTATAATGTACAAATTTCAAAAAACAGTAAATAAAAGAAAACAAGAAAATTGGTTGCTCAATAAATAACATCGTGTTTTTACGAAATATGCTTATGGGACTTTCAATATCGAGGGTAATTGATCGTATTGACTGAATAGCGTCGGTTAAAAGGGTCTTTCGTCTACGTGTATTTGCGCATCTGAAGCATGTGGAAGGGTACGGAGGGTTCCGTATACGTATAAAATTTTCACGAGCTCCTCGATATTTCGGGCTAAGCGTCTCATTGAGTGCAGCGAATGCCCCGGGAATACTGCCACTTGAGAAGTGCTACATTAATAGGAGATGGGATTGAGACTTTATTTATAAGGGAAGATTTATGGCTAAGGATTTATGAGGAATAAATGTTGGACTAAATTGTCGTAAAGCAAAAATAAGTATACATATACAACCTGTATACTTATGTCGAAAAGCAACCGATTTGCTTTAAACATCGCTTCACATTTGTTTTGTAGTTCCAACGTTTAAAAAATAATTTGGACTTATTGATTAAATGGGTTAAAAATACATGTTAATATTTTGCTTTATGAAAATGAGGTGATTTTATGTTGACCTTTTTGGACCTTTTTGATTTGGTTTAAAAAAAAATTTGGACTTATTGAATAAATGGGTTAAAAATACATGTTAATATTTTGCTTTATGAAAATTAGGTGATTTTATGTTAATTTGACCTTTTTGGACCTTTTTGATTTGGTTGGAAGAAAACAAAAATAAAAATACCGTATCATATCGAATGTTTTTATCCTTCCTTTGAAAATAAAAAACTACGATGGAAAATCGTTGTTTAATTTGTTCGTTTATTAGACAACATTTTGATTTTTAATAATTAAGATTGTATTTCCCCATTTCCAGTAATATTGGCTAAGAGATTTTCTTCAAAAACAGGCCTAATTTTGTTGATCGATAAAGCGAATTTCCTTTTCTGTCAATCTTAATTTTGTTTGACAAAGTCTAACTGGCTGATTCCTATTCAGGAGGCGCATGAATGATGAGTGTTTACCGCAAACGGTAAATATGGAATTAGGGCATAGAGAAAAGATTAAGCAGAGTTTCAGTTTTTTGTTTTATTCTAAAAAGAAACGTGTGAATCCAATGAGAGAGACGAGTTACGTAATGCCAAGCATTTAAAAGATTTACCAAGTTAAAATTGGACAGTATATCAGACCGCCATTTTCACCTTCATAGGAAATAGCTATTGATGGCTAATTTGTATTGAAGTGACACTATGCAGTTATGTCCAACCATATTATTTAAATTTGGATATTTGGTCCGATCGCTCGGACAAGCTGGACCACGTGGTCTTGGTATTAGCAAGGAATAGATAGATTTTTTAAAATTATTAATTAAAAATATCCTTATTTAAATAATATTGTTCATATCTTTACTCGCAATTTTCTGCCACGCACGACCAAGATATGGAATTCTTTGTCGTGTGCAGTGTTTCCGAACCGATACGACTTGCAAGTGTTTAAAAAAAGAGTGCATTCCTTCCTTAAAGGCCGGCAGCGCATTTGTGATTCCACATGATTTGCAAATGTCTATGGGCGGCGGTAGTCACTTTCCATCAGGTAGGTATGCCGCATGCTCGTCTGCCCGCTATACCATAAAAAAATACGCAAGGAAAGGTATATTGGTGATAAAAATGAATAAAACTAGTTTTTAGGGATTTTAGTATGAAACAAGAAGTCACTTTTATTTTGTTACATTGTTTATTGTTTGAAATAAGCATTGCCTACAGTTTACTTATGAATAATCTAATACTTTCAAGATTATTTGAAAATTTAATTCTTAAGAAATCGAAGGTATGTTGGTGACACGGTTAGGTAGATTGGTGATACTAGGTAGGTAATTTGGTGATTGTAGTCTTAATCACATAGTTTGTACTTAAAATAAGAAAAATGTTTGACCAATGGGTATACAAAAAAACATACGATTTCTCAAGCAAGATTCCGATTATTTATTTTATGATTAGAAAAAAAGACTGAGCAAAAGATGATGGCAAGTTCTCTCGACCAGCCGCTTCAGCAAGGTCATAGATATAATTTTCTAATTTGATAAACAGTCAGTCCAAAGCCTAATTCTTGCATTTCTATTTTATAGTTGTAAAGCCTTAACTCTAAATCGCAAGTCAGTGCATAGGGCCTTCCCATTTTTCTTACAGAATCCTCTTCATTGCCAAGGTAACGTTTTAGGGTATTGAAAGGGACGTCTGCTACCTTGGCAGCTTGATATAATATGCTATCTTCATTTCTGACTAGACTGACAGGTTTTTGAAGTTGTTGCTGGTTATTTTTCCTATATTTTTCCATTGCCAATCTAGAAGAAGGAAAATAAGTAGGTAATATATGGTGATATAAAAAAGTGTATAGAGGTAATTTGACGATAAAAAAAAATGGCCTTAAATTCAAAATAAAAGACATCTTTCGGGTACCTTAAAATAATACCTAGCGAAGTGTATACTTGATTTCTCTAGTTTATTTTAAATGCAAGCACAAAATAGATCTAAAGTTAACCCCTCAAAATCACAATGAAAATATTGTCGAAAACACTAAGAAACAACGGTCACAAAATAAGGAATAAAAACTTACTTTGAGAGAGTCACGACTTCACTACAGCTATATTTTAATAATCATTGGTTTATTAAACAATTTCAGTAATTATTACACTGAAACACTAATTAAATAAATAATTATCAACCAAAATACGAAGACGCAGCCGACATTCAATAAACAATGGCGCCGAAAGTGCGAACTTGACAAAAAAGTTTGTTTACTAAACACAGGAACGTTGAAACGTAACGAGTTATATATGTCTATCTTCCTAATACTCGTAGGAAATCGCTAGCGCTGTCTCATGAATAGGCTCGCATAGGTAACTTTGTGGTGAACGGTTTAAAAAATATCACCAAATTACTTATATCACCAATATATCTCCCTTTACCCAACCTCAAAATAATTTCAATTTAGAACACAATTTAACGTCATTTTAAAGATCCTGATTCCGTCTGTGCCGCCTGAGCAATTTTGTTTCCTCGAGTTGGTGGACGATTCATTCCCAGTTACCAATTACGTTCATTCGCTGTCACTGACCGTCCGTCTGCTCTGGCACAACCCGTAATTGGCGAAGGCTCTAGAGAGAATTAATGGTTCAAACTATCCCTTAAGCCAGTTTACGTTTTCTATGAACTTTACAATACTGTTCCTTAGATGGAAGGATTTAGATATTTTTATAGCAAGAAAACGAGGTAATGGATAGAGTTGCCGAATAATCAATTTAAATAAATTGGTTATTGCCATTCCAAATAATAAAATAACTATAGGAGTATATATGTTACGCTCAAAGATCGAAAACGCTCAATAAGCGGAACACGAATAGCTCACAACGCGTTGTGGTCACAAAGTTTTTGTCAGGTTTAAAAAAAAAAAATAAGAACGAAGGCCAAGGCGGGAGTCGATTTTCGCCTCCGACGTTGTTTTTGTTTAAATTAATATCTCTCAAAATATAGTCTCCTATTTGTGTCAGTACGTTGGATGTTTTACTGTAACCACAACGCGTTGTGAGCTATTTTTCCGCTCAATGAGCGTTTTTGATCTTTGAGCGTGACATATACATCGTTTAAGTCACTCTCAAAGACAAGTATCTATAGATATTTCCAACCAAACGATAATATCAATAATTTCTCAACAACAGATCGATTTAATTGAATAAATATTAGTTAATATCCTATTGTACTCAAACTTGTATGTACTCTTTTTTTAAGTTGTCGTGACTTACGAGCTTGTAAAGAGCTGTTTGGTTTACTGCTTTAAGTGCATGACTAGCTCATAAAAGATAATTCTGATTGTGTGTTGCAGAAAATTACCGATATCTAAATCAGGTGTATATTTAATTGGGTCGACCCAACAAGGGCCCGTAATACCTTATGGTTCCCATATAATTTTCCCAGCATTAATAATATAGTAATTCAAGAGTTTAGGAAAGGGGTTTCTGTTTCCAAAAATGTCGAATTGATCCTTGAGGCTCATTTAGTGAACACAAGTGTGTGTATTATAGCATAGGCGCAGAAAAGCACATTTTCTGTTGTAATAAAATGCTTTCCGTAGTGCAAAGTAAAAATGTACACACGTTACTTCATGACATCCTGCCCCAATTTTAATATATATTTTTTGTTGTCATTTGTAATTTATCAGTAGGGCCTGCACGGAAAATCTAAAAGTACTTACTTTAAATCGAGAAATTAGTAAATTAAGGGAATTTACATACAAGTTTCTACTCCGTGGTCCATATAATCCATTAGACAATAATAATATTAAAGCTCCAAGATGCTACAGGACAAGTTTTTTAAACGTTATTTTTTACGTAGGCCTACCGGCCTACTAGGTTTTCTTTCTCATACATTCAAATTTTTAATGGCATTAATGCCTTCTCAAAGATCAAGACGAACTAAATTTTCCGCACGTCAATTATGGTAATTAAAAATTAACATTTGAACCGCTGAAGTCGGAATATATTCGAAGGCCGAAATTATCGTATCCTCACATTGCGATCGTATTTAATTAATTCGTTAAATCTGTTAACTTAATTTAACGTGAATTACTGACAGCGCAATAATAACGTGAGATTTCGGCACCGACCAGGGGTACCGGTGTACATAATCATTTCAGAACCAATTAAGTCCCGAGATTGCACAAAAGCCATTCCTCTGGACATTGAGGTACTATGTAAACGACGAGCCCGTATTAATATTGAACTGATGATATTAGCCTTACATGATATCATGTCCACCTTCTTGAGTTTCCGCTACGGCGATCAATGTAAGATATGATAAAACAATAATATGACCTTCTACCCGAGTTTCGGCTACAGTCTGCTTACGGTCATCGCAGAAGATATAATGATACGTAAATAGAGGACAAAATTACATTGAATTGGCCCCAAAGTGGCATAAGGCAGTGAAATATCGAAGGTCCCACAAATATACACTTAATTACAAATAAACATTCAGACGCATACGATATCGATACCTCCAATGAACACTACGCTAACTTCAAAAGTGCAGGTTTACAGGAGGAGCTCTTGAAAGAAAAAAGTTGATAAAATCTTTATTTTTGTAGTTATTTTCTTGATATTTTTTGTGTGAGTAACTAATTTACTGATGCTTAAGATCCGCATAGTAACATTTGAAAAAACTTATGGGTTTTTTAATTAGCCTCACTTAGCGGGATGTAACGCAGAAAGCTTTAATTTAAGATCGGGATACACTCCGCCAATCCTAAGTTAGCGGAATATATTCGGGAATATTACAGGCTACAAAATAATAAATTAAATGTATACTACATAAAATAAAATTAATAATTACATTTAAAATCGACTTCATTACGAATTTAGAGTATTTTGAACAATGTTTTTATTATAATAAGATCGTAATTTATGAAAAAGAAAAGTTAGCGTTTTGTAGTAGGATAAGCCGAAAATCGTTGAGCCGTTATACAAGCCGCTAACAAATAAATAGCGTAGAGTATCTTAACTGTGTCATTACTTAGCGGCCTTTCGTCCATATTGGTAACTAAGCTTATGTAACCAGTTCCAAAAAATATTATTTTTTCGTTGGTGTTTTAAGTAGTTGTGAGGGAAGAATTATTTTTCCACTTCGTAGATTAAATTATTTCCATTATAGTAACCCGAGACATTGTGCAAAAAATCCCGATATGATGTGGGATTGTTGTGATATACAACTGGCTCGGTGTAGTTGATTTGAATTAAAACGTACTATGCAAAACACTTTTAAATCATTTATTAATACTTAGAAAAATTTTAGGCAGTGGCCTACTGTAATATCTTAAATTTTAATTGCTGAATAGTTGCACTTATTTCTGTGTCAATATCATGATAATTATTTGGTATTTTGTCGTTTTTAACTGCTGAATTTATTTATTAAATTTTTGTTTCCTTTATTAGAATGCCCAACACTTATGCGATGGATGGGTTATTATTTTCCACAAAACGATTAATTCTAGCATGCCATCCTTCCAAATGGCTGCCATCCTTAATACTGTTTAACTGTTCCCCTTCACAACACCAGATTTTAATGAATCTTGTAGCCAGTTACGATCGAAGTATCAATTTAATTGTGCTATTAGATCAGCTAATATATTTTATAAGCAATTGGGCCAAACCTGCACATCTTGCAACATGCCGCCTCTGAGCTGGCTTGATACTTAGCTGTTCCGCTTTTTTAAAAAGACTTTGACTAAAGTGGTTAAAACAATCTTTTACATCTGTTTGAGGATATGGTTTCTGAATGCCATTAAAAGCAAATCTTCAAAAGCAACAAGCATTTTACGTGGTTCCAGAGAGGAAATTTAGTTTTGATTATTTGTAAAGGATTTTTTTTCTTGTCTTGGTTTTGGAGGATGGCAAAAAACAATGGTACTATTTTTGGGTAATAACAATCTAGCTGTGAATAGTAAAGTAAAAAAAAATCAAAAGTGCAAGTAACAACTTTTTCGTCAAAATTCTAACGTCATTTTAATCAGCCAATAAAAATATGAAAAACAATCGTTTCCTCCATAACTAATAAAATTCACAATTATTAATATTTGGTTTCCTTGACACCTAACACATAGTATAATAAACAATCATTATAAATGACTGTAACTCATTATACTAATAATTATTTTCCGATAGAAGTGGCCAGTCACAAACATTTAACGTTCATAATAGATAGCAAAAAGTTACAAAAATGGAAAAATTATTCTTCTTCCACAACTAGGTAGTTACCAAACAGCAAAAAAATATATATTTTGTAACTAGTTACATAAGCTTAGTTACCAATAGGGACGAAGGGCTAAGCGGTTCGTTTTATACTAGAAAACAAAACTCTTGTATTATAATTGTAGCATTTCATGCAGCTAATTTCGATTTTAATTTACTTCAAGTTAGTGAAAATTATTAAACTTAGTAATGTTTAACTCTGATTTACACTACGTTATATAATTATTTGTTCAAAAGTGCATTCAACGGGCGACACACAACGCTAACTGTCCCATGAACAAATACTTTCCCGCGCAACACCCCGCCAACTCCTAGTTGGCGGCGTATCTCCCGCGGGCCGGCAGTCGCGCTAGCCGAATACACACCGCTATATTAAGACAGCGGCTTGTCCACCCCGTAATTGAAGAAAGTACCTTTACTTGGCGTTATGTAAATCTCAAAACTTTTTTGTTTTTAAAGATATTGTCATGAAAATTTGGGGGCATAATATTAGTAAAAAAGTGGGTCGATTTCTATAAAAAACGAAAAATGGCAAATTTTGAGTTAGCGTAGTGTTCATTGGAGGTATCGATATGGTCACTACAGAATGCCCCATCGGGCCAGTCACAGAAATATACATAATTACATTTATCTTTCTTTACATAACTTAGGATACATAAATCGAAGCGTACAACTGCCTCCGTGGTACAGTGGTTAGAGCGTTCGGCTCTAATACCCGGAGGTCGTGGGTTCGAATCCCACGGGGAACATCACTTTGTGTGATTGTTTCCAGTTTGGTTAGGACATTGCAGGCTTGAATCACCTGAATGTCTGAAAAGAATGATGATTCCGTGCTTCGGAAGGCACGTTAAGCAGTTGGTCCCGACTATGTTCCAAGTAGGTCTGGTTTCCCTTGTAAGGGTTACGGAGGTCAGATGGCAATCGCTCATTGTAATAACCAGGCTTGTCAAATCTAGGATCATAGTCGAAGCGGACCCTGAGCTCCATACTGGATGCAATCGGGAATACGCTGGGATGATGATGATGATGATGACATAAATCGAAGCGTACGTTTCCTTTCACACGTGTTGATTACACCGCTAAAGTCTTATTGCCAGTCTGAGGAGAGCGAAACAAGAAATAAAAAGCATAAAAACTGAAAAGCAAAAAATAATTTTAATAAGACATTCATGAAATGCGCTTATTGTCTAAGCCTATTAATTAAATTCTATTTTACGTGCTAGGTAGGTACCTACTAATCTGTTCGAAGTCGGTGCCAAGCCAAATAGTAGGTACCCAGATTACGTACCTCTACGTCCGCGGATTAATAAGTAACCCTTTATAATACATAATATTATTATATATCATTTTTACCTTTGGCTTGGCACCGACTTCAAACAGATTAGTAGGTACCTACCTAGCACGTAAAATAGAATTTAATTAATAGGCTTAGACAATAAGCGCATTTCATGAATGTCTTATTAAAATTATTTTTTGCTTTTCAGTTTTTTAGGTAGTTTTTTTTGTTTCTTTTTTTTTTGAAGTCGGTTTAATTTTTTTTTAAAAAAGTTTGTTTATTTTTCTATTTTTAGTGTGAATAACACGTAGGTAGTGAGTAAAACTCTTTCATAATAATGATAGCGAAAATACGAGTAGAATTGTATTATTTGATAATAATATTAGGTATTCATTAAGTGTTCAGCACCATGGGTAGGAGGAGAATGCGTTTATGCACCATAACCGCAGGCTAGCTAGACCCGCGGCCGTGTGTGGGACTGGAGACCGAAGCGTCCGCTACCCACTACACTCCCCCGGTTTCTCCTTCACACCCGATTAGGACGAGCCGGTGCTAACCTTATTGGCTAGTGACCAGCCCATCCCCGGGTAATCATCAGCTTAGCTGCAAAAGTACATGAAATACAACTAACGTTCCACATATTCCTACAACACTGAAAGAATTATCCCCTAACTCCTAACCGTTAAGGAGTTGTACTTTCCATCATCACCTTAGCTGCAAAAGTACATGAAATACAACTAACGGTCCACATATTCCTACAATACTGAAAGAATTATCCCCTAACTCCTAACCGTTAAGGAGTTGTACCTTCCATCATCAGCTCATCAACATAAAATGATGTCTATCGGACGCAAAAACTTGAATGGCTTCAGAAAAAACAAGTAACGCGTAGGCGCAGCCTATAAAATTTGAGGTTTTCCCTTGATTTTTCCGGGATCCCATCATCAGATCCTGACATGGTGACAATGGGACCACCTCGGAACTATGCACTTTCAAATAAAAAAAGAATTATTTAAATCGGTCCACAATTGACGGAGAAATCGACGGACATACATAAAAAAAAAAAAAAAAAAAATACATACAGTCGAACATATAACCTCCTCCTTTTTTGAAGTCGGTTAAAAAATCCTGCCTAAGTGACTGTCACTTACGAGCCGCGGCACGAGCCCCTTAACCTACATCATCTCGATGTCATAACATGAAACATGTATTTCGAAGTTATCCCCGGCCGTTTACCGATCCATTAATAGATCAAGTGAACTTTCTGGAATGAATGTCAGATTGATAATGAACAATCTTAACTGTTCTTTTTACTTAAAAAAAGTTATTGAACATGTCTGTCTGTGTTGATTTGGATGTTTGTAGGTATTTACAAAAAATGTGCAATCATATTGTTTTAATATGACTTGTTGTAGTCCCGAATTATTCCCATTGAAAAACACTTCACTTGTAAGTATTCTAAAGTGCTTTCATTCCCTCTCCAAGTCAATGTTCTGCCGAGAAGCAAGAAGTTTGCAATAAGCCTGTAACAATAACAGTAAGAGTTGAGTGTTTAAGCTACTTATTTGGAATCAAATAATGGTGAAAAAATGTTGTAATTTTTTACCTTGGTAAGAAGCCACTGCGGCCTATTCCACTGATCGAGTAAGCAATAATATATCTTATGGCAATATTCGAAAGTTTCCTATGTATTAATTAAACAAATCCTTATTCATCAAACATGTAAATGTTTATAATGCACTAGCAAGTATGAAAATATTCAAGTACAGTATCCGTTATTTGGTTATCAAAGTTTAGATATGCAAAGTGTGGACATGAAATTAATTGTTTCATTTTCTCCCAATCATATGATTTTATGCCATAATGGCTAACATAATCGGTCCACATCTAACATTATTATTCCCACATTGCGGTGCAATAGAGCTGTTATATTTTTACTGTTTGTACTGAAAAGAGATAAAGTTGACTTTTTGTCAGTGTTCGTTTAGAGCAGGCGTTTAAGTTTTAAACGAATTCTTATAAATTTCTCGTAATAGTACTCGCAAGCAGCCTCGGGGCTCTTTATGAATAATTAAAATCCAGCGAACAGTATGATAATGTACACTTCCATATCCTTGCTGTTGTTCTGCAAAATGTAATGGAAATTTCCCTTTTGTCTCTTGTCCAATTTTAAACATTCATAGGTTTTCTCAGGTTTTCTATCGTATACGTATACCTACCTAATCGTTTAGTTAATGCCATACTTTTCCAAGTCGCATAATCAGGCTTTAGATGTTTTTACAGGTGCCAACATTCCTTACGCATGTCTCGGTGCACCTTTTTTTGGCGATGGAGATCGCACTGGTTGGCGACGCCTGCAACCGTGTGTGGGGCTCGGGACTAAAGACTTCGTCCCACTACCCAATAAATTATGACTCAGTGTGCCCGACTTTGACCTCAGCGTTTATTCCGACTAGTCCGATTCGTAGTCCGATCGTCGAACTATTCGGACATTTTTTGTCCGAATAGTCCGACTGGAGGATCGAACTATTCGGAAACGCGTTTATTCCGACTAGTCCGATTCGTAGTTCGATCGTCGAACTGTTCGGACATTTTTTTTCCGAATAGTTCGACTGGAGGATCGAACTATTATTATTCCAAATATGTAGTACTACTACGAATAAATGGTACAGTCAGAATTATAATGTATTTCTATCTTATATTGGCACACGTATAGTTTATAACCTGGAATAGGGCATAGGCTATAAAATTGCTACGGGAAACGTCTCATTCCCGCGGGAATAACAGTTTTGAAACGGCTGAACGGATTAAGTTGAAATTTGACACATGAATAGTTTATGACCTGGAATAGGGCATAGGCTATAAAATTGCTACGGGAAACGTCTCATTCCCGCGGGAATAACAATTTTGAAACAAATGAATGTCGGGAAAACAAATGAATGTCGGGAAAACATTGTTTATTGATCTGAAGGTAAAAAAACAGGTGCAAGCGATTTTCGACCTTATCGACATTTACCAAAATAACTGATTTTAATGAACTAGCAAAGATTGTCGACAAGAGGTTGCGAAAAAGCAACAAAATTTTAAATGTCAATAAGGTCGAAAATCGCTTGCACCTGTTTTTTTTGTTTGTCTATTGATTTAAAGTAAAAAAATAGGTGCAAGCGATTTTCGACCTTGTTGGCAACACCAACAAATTATTTAAATATTTTTTTACGTTGGCAACAATTGCCCACATTATGTCTCTCTTCTTGCACGACCGCTAACGCGGCAAAAACGTATTTTTCAAGTGTGCCATTAAAACAGTGTTTCAAGCAAAAAGACTTTGATTGCCCACCGACCAACCTCGCCACTTGCTACCAGCATCAATAATAAATACAGTCCACACTCCAACAAATGGTCCATTCGATCCATCGAAACAAGCAAGTCAATTCGGCGTGGTGTGGGCAAGTACGAGTTTGAAACCAACGAGCATCGAGGAACATACCTCTCATACTGTGAGGTTCTGAACTGAAACAGGCATTGTTGGTGATAATTAGACATGAACAATCTATTTATTTCAAAGATGAAATAAATGCAATAAAATCTAATTGTAATGTAAAAGGTACATTAAAAGCCTTACATCCATTCATAGATAGTAGTGGTTTAGTTAAGGTTGGAGGAAGGCTTCAGAATTCAGATTTTCCTTATGCACAGAAGCATCCCATTATTTTACCTAAAGAATCTTATATTACTAAGCTTATAATTGAAAATGAACACTTAAGACTGCTGCATGCAGCACCTAAATTATTACTGTCACATTTAAACGAAAAATATTGGATTGTACATGGTATACGAGAAATAAAAAAGGTAACACATAAATGTATAACCTGTTTCAGATTAAAGGCTGATACAGCAAAGCAGCTAATGGGTTCCCTGCCTGAAGCGCGAGTCACAGCTTCACAAACATTTCAAAAGGTTGCAATAGATTTCGCCGGTCCTGTCCTCGTAAAGAATTCGAGAGTGAGACGAGCCATAACAAGCAAAGGATATGTTTGTGTTTTGTCTGCTTTGTCACTAAAGCAATTCATTTAGAAGTGACCTCAGACATATCAACAGCAGCGTTTTTGGCTTGCTTTAAGAGATTTATTGCTCGACGTGGATTGCCCGCCGAGGTCTATTGTGACAACGGTGGATGCTTCAGGGGCGCATCGAACCTATTGGCTGATTTGTACAAGTTAAATGCTTCTGCAAGCCATCAGACCTTGGTGCAAGAATATAGTACTCAACAAGGCATTAAGTTTAATTTTACACCAAGTTATTCACCTGTGTTTGCAGGACTTGCAGAAGCAGCTGTTAAGAGTATGAAATTTCATCTTAAGAGAATTGTTTTAAATGCCATATTAACTTATGAGCAATTGAATAGTGTATTAACCCAAATCGAGGCGGTATTAAATTCGCGACCTCTATTACCGATGTCATCCGACAGTTCTGATTATTGTTACCTCACTCCAGGTCATTTTTTAATAGGTAGATCTTTAGTTTCATATCCAGAGCCCAACTTTAGTGAAGAGCCTTCTAACAGACTGGATTATTGGAAAATGTGTAATAAACTCACTCAACAATTTTGGAAAGTGTGGTACAAATATTATTTAAACACATTACAGTGTAGACCTAAATGGCGTAATGACATGCCTAACATAAAAGAGGGAATGCTGGTCATATTAAGGGAAGCTAATGCGCCTCCATTGGTATGGCCAATGGCAAGAATAGTAAAGGTTTTTCCAGGAAGGGATGGAAAAGTACGAGCCTTCAATGTCAAAACTCCCACTGGAAAAATCTATACTCGTTCATTATCAAGTATTTGTATATTGCCTATCAATTGATTTGGTGAATAATCATTTTAATATTTTCTGAACTTTAAGCAAAATGTATGTATGTATTACTTCAGATAACATGTAAAGTAAGAGTGGTTAAAGATATTCTAATATATATAATATATAATGTTTAATGTACTTTTAAACGGATACCTAGTTTAAATTTAAGATATACCTTTCTCTCATGTGTTTATAATAAGTCGAACTTGTATTAACTGTTAGTTACTAATGATAGATGTTAATATAGTTAAATGTGCATTAGGCACAAATATTCTGTTTTCGCCCTGCGCAGCATGTTGGCAACACCAACAAATTATTTAAATATTTTTTTACGTTGGCAACAATTGCCCACATTATGTCTCTCTTCTTGCACGACCGCTAACGCGGCAAAAACGTATTTTTCAAGTGTGCCATTAAAACAGTGTTTCAAGCAAAAAGACTTTGATTGCCCACCGACCAACCTCGCCACTTGCTACCAGCATCAATAATAAATACAGTCCACACTCCAACAATTGACATTTAAAATTTTGTTGCTTTTTCGCAACCTCTTGTCGACAATCAGTTATTTTGGTAAATGTCGATAAGGTCGAAAATCGCTTGCACCTGTTTTTTTTACCTTCAGATCAATAAACAATGTTTTCCCGACATTCATTTGTTTTCCCGACATTCATTTGTTTCAAAATTGTTATTCCCGCGGGAATGAGACATTTCCCGTAAAAATTTTAAAGCCGATGCCCTATTCCAGGTCATAAACTATTCATGTGTCAAATTTCAACTTAATCCGTTCAGCCGTTTCAAAACTGTTATTCCCGCGGGAATGAGACGTTTCCCGTAGCAATTTTATAGCCTATGCCCTATTCCAGGTTATAAACTATACGTGTGCCAATATAAGATAGAAATACATTATAATTCTGACTGTACCATTTATTCGTAGTACTACATATTTGGAATAATAATAGTTCGATCCTCCAGTCGAACTATTCGGAAAAAAAATGTCCGAACAGTTCGACGATCGAACTACGAATCGGACTAGTCGGAATAAACGCGTTTCCGAATAGTTCGATCCTCCAGTCGGACTATTCGGACAAAAAATGTCCGAACAGTTCGACGATCGAACTACGAATCGGACTAGTCGGAATAAACGGACCTCAGAGGGCGTGCAAAGTCTTTTACGAACACAGCTTGGGATTTTGATGAACAATCAACAAAAGATTGTTTATTATTAATCATAGGAACGATGAATTCTTTTAATTGCAATGGAATTTATTATGTTTACTTTACATCTTGTTAAAGTATATAATGTATCGATCTATCCTAGATTGTTCTGTCTAAAATTTACTTTGGGTTTGCAAAGAACGGATTGCGATACTGACATCAGCGACGGGCTATTTTGATCCTAACTACATATTTTAGACAAAGCAATAAATAGTTTTGATGTGTCGATAAAGAATGCATGAGCGAAAGCTATTAATAATATAAATAAATGTGTTGTAGATAAGTTCATAGTTTATTAACCATTTATTTGAATCATTATTATGCTCTAAAAAGATCTCAAATACGTTGATTAGAATTTAAAAGATATTGAGTAACAGTTGAAAAACCCTAGTTTATTACCCTTTCGGAAAATAAAATCAAAATAAAAAGTATCATTATTATTCTGTTAAAACTTAAAGAAACGAATTCTTAACTCCTTCCTAACAAAGTTTAATGAATCATTATACAGAGTCCCGAAGTGAAAACGGGAACAATCTGAGACTGGACAATGGCGCGGCCATTAATTTTGCTAATTACCTAAAAAATGGCGTCACAGTAAATGAACCGTTCCATAAATCCTTCCAGTATAAGTACCTACCTCTGTCAGGGTTGTCAGAGCACATTTATTAAAATTTTAGCTTTTTTTAGTAAATGTTCCATAAATATTTATTTTTGTGCGCAAAACTAAGCTTAACAAGACAAGTGATTATATTTTTCTGCAATTTTATGAAAATCATCTTAGGTAAATAAAAACACATGTTTCTCTGCTAATAATACATTATGGGGAAAATTCTTATCTAGTTCGCATCTGGAGCAAGTTTTTTAAGATAAGAATACATAACGTTTTGCATTCGAGAACACAAGACTTCGACAATGCGCAATACAAAATCCTTAAAGTCAGTAAGCCTGATCCCTAAAAAGCACGAAAATTCTTACAACATCCCTAAAAAAAAAACTAAAAAAAATACTTATTTTTTTTTAAAAAGGTAAATAATTTTTCAGCAACATTTATTTCCTTCACGAAAATGGCGCACCAGTTTCTTTTACTTTAGTCAGCGAAGGTTCAGATTTTGTCTGGATATGCAATTTAGTTTTTCGCCTTCCATCTCGTTCTTCTAACAGCTCGCTCGACCAACTTGATGACTTTTTAAAGTGGGTCGGAATCGTGAAATCCGCATTCTAAATACAATCGTATTGCTGAATGGAACAAAAGTATTGAAAAGGATTGGGAGTGCTCCGTCCACTTGATAGCTATTGTTTTACATTGGAAGCACTGGATTAAACATCATTTGAGTGGGAAAGAGGATGTTACGGTTCTGTTGCTTGGAATTTTTGCACCACCGCATTTGTTATTTGTTTTTAAACCTATGTTATAAGTGACAAAATCGCCGTAAGTACCACAAATATATACAAATACATATTATGTTAGATTAAAATATCCAGATAAAGAACAATAAAATATTGACCTCATACATTTTTTGTACTAATTACGTTTGAAACTCACTCCCAAATTCGAGCCACCAAGCCATTCAAAATGGATAATCCATAAAAAAACATACGACTCATACGAGGTTGTTTAGCCCTATCAACAACGCTTGTACTCGTATTAAGAGAGCCAGGCAACAGATAGCCGTTGCACAAATGTTTTTTTGTCATTATTATTGTTAGCGATACAATATCTATATATGTATGTATATAAAACTCAAAGGTGACTGCCTGACATAGATATCTATCAACGCACAGCCCAAACCACTAGACGGATCGGGCTGTTTGGCATGCAGGTAGATGTTATGACGTAGGCATCCGCTATGAAAGGATTTTGATCAATTCCCACGGGAACGGGAGCCACGCGGGTGAAACCGGGGGCGGCCGCTAGTTAACTATATTTCTCGAAATGGCAGCCCTACTTCCTGCCTGGTTTTCACTTTATTTATCCATTAGAGGTTCGTAACCGCAACATCTGATATGCTCTCTATGGCGGGATTATACCCGGTATAGAATAGGGCTGGATTATATTAGTTCTAATTCTACAGTATTGGCTTGGTAACTACGAGTAGAACCTAACTGCGTACTTACTACATTAATCCTTCTGTCAAGTTGGTTTAGTTTCAGGTTGAATGTTAATTTAATTTTGTCAATGATTGATTTGTGATTTTCATCAAATATTGACAGGCAGAGATTGTAGGCTTGAATCATGGAATTAATATTATCTAGCTTGAATTAACTTGAGGGCTTGAAACAAAAAGTCTTGATCTATGTCTATTTCACTAATCATTTTGGTTTACCGTAGTATTTTTTCAATAAGCCTACATTTTAGGTACTAACAGGTTATTATGATGGAAAAAAAAATGTACCTAACAATAATCCAAGCTACAGCCTAGAGGAAATGGTTTGGAAAAATCTTATATCGTAAGAGATGAGAGGAATATTATCGCAGTATTAGAGCTCCACTGAACAACAAAACACCGAGCCTTTAATTTAAAAATACACGACAAGTTAAAATACAGATTAATGCTAACATTAGCGTTTGTGCTCGACTGATATTAAAAAAAAAGGCTATCAGTTGGGTGTTGTGTTACTTTGAACTGCTAAAAATAAAAAAGTTTTGATGTGGAAAAGAATTGAGTTGCAAATCAATTAGCAACATAAATAATTTTAACAAAAAATATAAAACACTAACATTTACTTAACTTGAATATGAGCCATTTGGAGCAACAAAATGGCGACTATTAGGGCGATTTGTAGCTTGTGCAAAAAACTCGATGCGGCCGATTCCCCCGTAACTGCGGCAATGGGCAGCTATTTCAGGGCAATCAATGCGCGCATTCCATTTGATAGGACCGTAGACTACTTGGATAGATAGGCCATTTCGTTTTAAGTGACAACGGAATTTATAACCATGTATTCCGCCGGCGGCTTCGGCCGCGTGGACTATTTAAAGTTATCCCATGGGATATGCGTCATATGCGCACTATCTCGGGATAAAAGTAAGCCTCCTAAGTCTAGTCCTTTCTTCGAGCGCTTTATCCTGAACTAGCCAGGGACGCTTGCACTATGATCCAGAATTTAGCAAGACCAGTTATTACATTTTGGAGCGATAGAACCTCCTAAGCTCTAGTCCGTCTATGCCAAATCGTCAAACTCTGTCAGATGTGGTTAAATAAAATAAAAAAATACCCCATTAGTCCACTCGTTAGTAGTAGTACGAATTATTATATATCACAATAAAACATTCTTTCTCTATGTCTTACCTTTCACTATGTAATCGTGTAATCGTCTTATCGACATAAGCGCCAAACCAGGCGAAAAAAACGAACCTTCTGTACTTTTTTTTTCATAATATGCCTAGCTGTATCTCGTTTACAGGTCTGTGTGCTCGAAATGCTCGAATGGGTGTT
This sequence comes from Mecyna flavalis, assembly GCA_949319885.1. NCBI lineage: Eukaryota > Metazoa > Arthropoda > Insecta > Lepidoptera > Crambidae > Mecyna > Mecyna flavalis. The sequence continues at coordinate 8,158,160 of OX439427.1, read as the reverse complement.
GTTAGATTTATCATGTCTGCCGCATTATCTAGGCAAACGCCGAATTACGGGCTATTGAGGCCAGCCAGCCCCGCTTAGCCCAAATCTCCCTGTTAATTTATTAACAGATGTAATTTAATCGCGGTGAGAACCTCACTCGGGTCCGTAAATATGTAGTAGGCTAAAGTTTACACTAACACTCAGTGACTATGTAATTATTGTCAATTAGTAAACCAGTGGTTTAGTAGAGGATTATTCGAATGGAAACTGTAAGCGGTAGATAAATACCTAGTAAATAAATAAATACAGATAAATAGATAGATAGGTTTCCTATGTTTAACCGGGTTATTTTAAATGGCAATCAAGGGGATTTATAAGGCTTCTGCTAATTACCTACATGCTGTCGTCACTAAACAACAAAATTAACATGTTGTTTTTGTTTAACATCATTTCGCGTAAAAAAATAAATAGAAAAATAAAATGCTTCATGCATGAATGTCAACATTGTCAACATCTACAGCTGTTATAACTATTCCCTTTCTTTTTTGAAGAGAAAAGGTTTTTGTCCAGAAACGTTCAATAGTTTCTCCCAATCATATTAATGGATGAGATGAGATGAAAAGATATAAAAATCTATCCCAAATACATAATATTGTACATGTGTACTCAAGCGCCTTATAATAGGAGAGGCCAAACGCCCAATTGTCGAATCACAGTTATAAAAATTGCCAAAAACCGCTAAATTTTCTCAAAAAGGAAAAACAATAAACCGTACTCAACGCTCCATACATCGTAACATGAAGTTTGACAAGACTTCTTTGTTTTTCCTGAGCGGTTTTTGGCAATTTTTATAACTGTGATTCGACAATTGGGCGTTTGGCCTCTCCATTGACGTAATAATCATTGCACAGCTGCGAATAGTTTTCTATCTATGAGACGCTAAAGTGACCACGTTTGTATGAAAAAAGCCTAGTGGGCCGGTTTCATTGCTGCTCAGTGTATTTTCTTTATGTGAAATTTATTGTTGGTAAAGTTCTAGCCTCCATTTTATGATTTTTTGGATAAACTTACTTAAAAAACCTATATATATATATAATATTTAATCTGGGTTGTCTCGCTTTATTCAGACATCAGAATATTTTTCATAAAAGATATTGCTAAAATGGATCTACGAAATTTTGATGAACAGACAAAGCTGGTTTAATAAATAACTTTTGATTAAAACAAGGATTAGGTTCACTCAATATTGTTTTAATAAACATTGTTTCAAGTCAAATTTTGTAAAAACAACACGAAATGACGGAAATATTAATACGTCCCTCTCGAATACATTTTGCCGTCTAAAGTCGCCGGATTTGAATTAAAAATGAAAAGCAATCGCCTCAGCCATTTTATTGGTCCTTTAATCATCATAACTGACGAATTTCTCGCTTTGATTAAACGGTCAATAAAACTCCCTCAAACTCACGAAGTTATTCCTTTTCCACAATAAAAAAGAGTCCGATCAAATTTTATTGTTCTCATAATTTTAACAATCATCCAGTTTTTTTTTGTAAATAGCTCTATGTTGACGTCTCGATTGCAATGAAGCTAGGTCTAACAGAAAGATACATACTGGCTTACCGTCCGCGGTTTCTATCGTGTGTTTATTATTATGCGATAGTACTTATTTGTAACTAGCGGTCGCCCTCGCGGTTTCAATCGCGCGTAATTTCCTTTTTCAACTATCCCCCCTTCCCCCGACTTTTCCGGGATAAAAAGTATCCTATGTTCTAATCCCGGATATAAACTATACGTGTGCCAAATTTCATCTAAATCCGTTCATCCGTTCTTGAGGTATAAATAGTGTAACTAACACCAACTTTTTTTTATAATGTAGGTATAGATATACATAGATTATTGTCAATGTAGAGCATAATTTTGGCAATTGTTTTACTGAAATGCAGATAAATTAAGTACGAAGTTAACACAATACATTTTGTTTGGCGTTACTTTATTACATGACGGCGCTTCCAACGATCCAATATAAAAGATTCTCACAAGTTTTCCTAAATATTATGTACAATACAATATTTGGGTTAACACGACCACAAGCCAGACAAGTCTGATTAAGTCGTTCGCCAGGCCCAGATTTTTTGCAACTTGGAAGATGTTTTTGGCTTATACTACAGGAAGCAAATATTATTTGGATTCTTTCCCAACTCGATTTGCGCCAAAACTGCAAAAGCATTTACGTCAAAGTATTTCACATAAGACCGAAGTTGGGCCAACGATTGGTTGGACACTATAAAAATCAATATTCTTGAATCTCTTTTCCCTCAACGCCATTTAGCCTCATACAAAGCAAAGGGTTTTAGAGACAACGAATACGAGTATATACTAACATAATAAGAACCTTTCAAAACACAACCTTTCAACACCTTTCAAACAACGGTAAGCAAAGTGAAACTAATAATGTTTGTTCTATACTGGTACTATGTTGTTTGTCCAAGTCTAAGTCTGGCCAAGTCTGGCGTAGGGAACGTACCTACCCACGAGTTCTTGAATATTAGCCGATTGAAATACTTGATCGGTCGTTAAAAATATGAAAATGCTCGCGGTTCTTTGGAGATCGTAAAATGTTAATGAGCCTACAGTCTGGCAGCACATTGAGCGACGCTTCATGGTGAAGTGTCTCTCAATGAAATAGGCCGCAGTGGCCGCTTACCATCAGGTGGGCTGCGTGTCTGTCTGCCAACTGATGTAGTATAAAATTACTACAATAGGCTGGTGGCTGGTGTGATCGAGAATTCATTAAAATTATTTAAAAATCTGTTTGTTTACTTTTGTTTTTAAAGCAGAGCCAAATTGCTTACCCCAGCTGTCGGTGCCCCTGCGGGAGAAGTTGAGATGAAGTCGAACTATTCTTTCCGGTGAGCAGGTCACCAATTACTGCTCCACTGTCTCGGTGCATGGTTGCCCAACGCGGGATGCACTGAAATGCTCTCTTCCGTATGGTACACGTACACATCGTTTGGATAATGGTAACCCACTCCTCGCCTACCGACGTTTGACAGCGTCAGGTCCATAGTCAAGTCACACCACACTGTCTGTTGACAAGGTGTCAAAGAACTTCCGTTTTTTTAAATGTAAATTGTACATCGAAGATGTTACTGTAAAAGGCAATTGTTTTGGTGTTTACCAATATCTTCACATTATATTAAACAACTTAAACGAATAAAAATTAGCGGTTTATAACCTACATTTTTATATAACCTGTCGCTTCAACTGTTTCGTCCTTATGAGCACGATTGCTATGCGTAATAAACTGCGTATTTTTATCTGTTTAAGTTATTTGATTTGATGAGCGTAAATATCAAAAACTGCTTTATATTATTATATCTTCACAGTTTTGGTGCCGTCGTCTTCCTCCGCGCTACCCCTCACTATACTATGGTGAAGATATCCATAAAGTTCGTGTAACAATTCGCGCGGGGCCGAAAATGGCCAATTTTGCCGTGATTGTTTTCAGATTTAGTTGCGTCCATAGATTCCGACTACAGTTTAAAATCATTTAGGGTGCCTTTGCCTTTGCCCATCATTTATTTAGAAGTAACTTTCTTGTAATTTGTAAATAAGGATTTAGATATACAATTTTGCAGGTTAGCAGGTATTTGTCGAAACAGAAATTGTTTTTCATACTTATAAAAGAAACGTGATAATTTGCGAAGATCAATGTATTCGTGTTCGTAAATGTTCCAATAATAATAATATGAGATAACTACCTATGTGTCCAGATTTCATTAAATTAATAATATATTTTATAAACACATGCAAATGTAGTGTTCTAGGTGGAACTTTGATTTATCATCTCATCGGTCGTGTACCTATATGTACATTATGTCAGGTACTTGAGAATTCGAATAAATTACAAGTGTCCGTAAATATAATCTAAATAACTGGGTATTTATATTATGTAGTTGTAAGTTACTTCTCTGCGTTAAACTATTTAGTAATCTGTGTCTGCGTCGTAAAAATAGAATACCCCCTCAATTGATGACATCATGGCGACCATTTTCCTTTATTTTGATTAGGAAAAACAAAATGGCCGCCATTTTGATTATTTTTTTACTTTTAATTTAAAAAAAAAAATATTTTAAATCCTTCCTGTATGCAAATACCAGTCATTTGGTATCAATAAAGTCATTATTAAATGGTCTACAAGTAAAAATTATATAATTTAAATTATATTCTACTGTGTTCGAACTGTATGCGAGGGAAAATACAAGTGGAATGAAATTGGGTAATTAAAACTAAAAAATCAAATTAAAAAAATAAACAACTTGTTGCTTTAGTTGTCCACTTTAAATTAACCTGTTACTATTAAGCAATAAACACATTAAATAACATTCACACCTTTACATAATAAAATATCAAGTAAATCAACAATTTCTGCATACAGTCACAGCGCCCGGCGCGCGAACATTTTAAAAAGATTGACAAAACTCCCATCGGTTTCAAATGTTCGCGCGCCGGGCGCTGTCATTTGCTAGTCGCTGGTTTGTTCTACCAACCTAACAAACTAATAAAACACAACGAATCGTCAAACAAACGAAAACAGACTTTAAATACGGGCGATAAGGAATTGCCTTCTAAAGGCAGCCCATCAAACGTCGACCATCATGGCGCTGCCTTTAGAAGGCAGGCCATCAATTGAGGGGGTATCTGATTTCTCTTAGTGTTAGATTGTTGTTTGAAAACAGGCAATACATAGGTATAGGTGCTTATGCGCACATGTGCATCAAACTCAGTGCAAAACTCTGTACAAGTGTGTTTCCTCGAGAAGGTTTTAACCATCTGTGGTTTTAACTAAAAACCTTCTCGTTAGAAACCGAATAAGTGCTTTTTTGTAGCTAATATGAATAAAAAATATACTTTGACTTTAGTAGCGTAATAACGCGAGGCCCTTTTATCTGAATAAACATAGACTGTCCACTTTCACACAAATGAAAAAATTAAGTTCGTTTCAGTAAAGCGACGCCGCTCGACCGGATATCCTCCATTACGTCCGTTTGATTATTTCCAAACCCCGGGAGAAATTCCGTGAAAGGCCTGTGATGCGTTTCGATATTTTCCAAAAAAATGGAGTAGTGTTTTGGGTATTATCAAATGAGATTAACATTTTGATTTTTTTAGGTAGTGTTCTATTTAGGTGTAAAGTTTCATATACTATATGTATTATCATTTGACATTTATGGGCTTTATTTCATGCTTGTTGTATGATTGAACATTAATTTCTGGTAAGTTTACGGATGTTTAAGCCATTTGCCATATTGCTTAAGTAATAATATTATTTATTAATTCCGCAAAGACGATTTTTTACGGTGCTCTTTTACACTTCCACAGCTAACGTTTTTTATTTGAATAGCACGGAATAATTAGAAACGTTTATATACATACTAACACAATAAAATTTCTGCTCGAATTTAACAAATATTAAAACCTTTGCGAGGACGATTGACTTATAAAGCTTAGCTTAATGAGCTCAAACTATCGGTGTGGAAGTTTTCAATAGGTGGCTGGAACGCTGGCGGCAACTTTAGATGTAATAGTTTGCTGCAATTTGAACACTGCTGATTCAAGTTTTTCAGTAGCCAGACAATAGGGAACGATCCGAATAGAATTAAAAGCCGGCTTTTGTAATAGTGCTTTAAATCATTTTTAAATTCCAGTTACGTATTTGACTGGCTTCTTAGGATTCGTTCTTTTTCTTCAAATGGCTCAAAAGTTAGGAAGCTATTTAGCCAGTTGCAGGAAATTCTAACTTTAAAACACAGTTACTGCTTTCCGTCCGAGATTCTAATTTGAAGATAGACCTCTTTTACTAAACATCCAAATAGTTATTTGCTAGGCCAAATGAACAGATTGCAGTGAACTATTTCGTGTCGTTACTCGTTACCGAGGACGCCTGCAGTAACTTATCGAGCGAACAAAGTCCCAACGAAACACTGAGCGCAATACATTCCTTAACGTTTCTGCCATTCAATTTATATTCTATCTGGAACGTGTTCTCCTTGCTATTAGAAATGATTTCGAAAGCTATTTGGTCACTTTTTTAGGTGAAGACCGACACGCAGCCCACCGGATGGTAAGTGGCCACTGCGGCCTATTCTGTTAAGGGATTTTTATCTAGGAAGACTCGCGCAATGTGCTGCCACAATGTAGGAATATTTGATCTTCGAGCATTTGATTTCAAGTGCGCTGGCTCCTACATGAATATTACTGAAACACAACCAGAGCTGTTATTCCGGCAAAATATTAGATTTTCTTAAATATAAGATATAAACTTACAGGTCACACTTTTAGGTCATAGTAACTTAGTTCCGAGATTCTTAATTCCATTCAAAGACATTTACTTAAAAGATAGAAACAAAACCAATATAATTGTACAAAATATCATAATTATTTGCTTAGTCAAGTGTCCAGATTGCAGTGGACTATTTTATTACTTGTCGAGCTACCGCGGACGCCTCCAGTTACCATCGAGCGAACAAATTCCCAACGAAACTCTGAGCTCATTACGTTTCGTATCGCTTCGCTTTATTTTGTTCCGCAACAACTTTTATTGTGTTTCGCGTTCGGATTCGGTCGGTGTCTTGGCCGGAATCCGCGAATGTTTATTTAGAGTGATTCAGCCGGTTAAACGCTGCCCGTGTTTTCTCCGGAGCGGGTTATTTCGCTACCAACAAAATTGTGAAGCTTCCAAATGTCAATTCGTTGCATTTCATTTCAAGAATGCTGAATCGTGGAAGCTATGAATAAATACGTATATTGTAGAGTAACTTGCTGCTCATTCGAGGAAATGTGTGCTTTTGTAACGTTCTGGGAGTATGTCATATTTTTTTTAATAACAGTAGAGCTAAGGACCTACATTGCCTTTTATATACAAATCATTGTACAAAAGAAAGCACAGATAGGATATGTATTTTTTGTACATGTATACAGTTTTGTCCATTAATTGTACAAAACAGGATAGCTAAGTTAAGTAAATATTAAGTTTTACACTCTACCAAAAAGGGAAATTTGTACCTAAGTATGTAAAATAAATACGAGTACTCATCGTTAGCTTCTGGGCTAAAATAATTACTTGGTCAACAACAGTGAAACAATCAATGAAGTACTTAATCAATTCGGGAAATCACGTTTTGCTTACCGATACTCGGCACATCTCTTATAATAAATATCAAAACATTGCAAACGTCCAATACAGTCAAGCTCAGTCGGAACGGAACAGCATTTAGCACTGGTCGATATCGCCCTACAACGTAATTTGAACTTTAACTCTACCACTAATAAGGGTCATAAACACACTCGAGGGCTGCGCGTGGTAAGTGGTCGCAAATTATCGGTATTATTTCAAGGCGTTCATGGGTTGTTAGGCTGTATGGACGCTTGCACTAATTTGAGTTGGATTGAAGTTAGTTATGACGTTTTGCTTAGGTTTACCCATGTGTTAATCGGATCATAGTGCTTGATTTGTGGATCTAATGTGCAGTGATGCACGCGAGATAAAACGTCATGTGCTTACTAGTTTAGAGGCGTAGCGGATGGTAAGTAGTTAGCTCACGTGTTGTTTGTGCACAGAGTCTCCAGGTAAGGGGGCCTTCGGCAAGTACGTGACGCTTAAAGACGCCTCAATGCTTTCTTGTTGAAAGCCACCCTGCGCCTGTGTTATGAGTGTGATTTTGATCGTTTAATAGACGTTTGGGACCAGCAATTGCTACCTTAGCTAATATACTCCTTGCACATCGTAAATTAATTTAGTTTCTATTAAATACATACCGTCACGCCTTTGAATAGAATCGATTCAAGCCAGGTTTTTTAGAGGTAATCCCGGTATAGAACGCTCTAGCGCTCTCAAGAGTACTTAGAAGTGGACACTTTCAGTAAAATTAACACACAAGTTTCGTTCTTAGCCGAAGAGAAACTTATCATACCTAGGCAGTGGGGTAATGTATAAGTATAGAGTTTAGATGTACAGAGTGTTATTATTGCTGTTGTAGAGCAAAGAAATGTGAATAAAAAATGGAAAAAATATTAAGTGTCGCAAACAACACGAACATTTTAATCCGTGCTGCTAGAAGCTTAAAAATCGTACGTAATTATACAACAAAGGTTGAACGCAAACATTTTTTGAGACTCGGTCGATGATATAAAAATGCATGTAAGATTTCACATGGATATTTCGTCAGAAATACAAAAATCAGGAATGATAATAAGAAAATATGTTCTACCCAAGAAGACGGCGACCGCAGCCGGTATATTGAAAGATAAACCAAACATCTATTGTGGTTACAGCTCTCGTAGCAATCGTAGCAGTGGTAAAGTTCGTAGCATCCTTCGTAGTTTCTCCAAATAATTACTGCGCTGTTAAGCTTAATTCATTACGCAAGACATCTGCCATTAATAATGTTTAAATAGAAATGAGGAAAATGAAATCAATTATAAAAATAAATTAAATTTTCATTAAAGAATATTAGTACAAATTCGTAACTTATTCGGAGCCGATTAATAGCATTAGTAATAAAAGTACATAAACTTTTGAACCTATCTTAGGTAAATGAACCCTATCTTAAATGCTGAATAATCAAATTAATGCACTACTACTCCATTCAGTGGAAAACAAAATAATTGAAATGAAGTCATTGTTATTATAACGGGTAGCCGATTTAATTTTAACGCTTGTCAATAACGACCGAGAAATAAATAAATAAATAAATTAATTTAATTTCAGCGATGTTTCCTTGTGAAGGGTCACTTAAAAGCAGCAATGCGTGCCTATCAGGTGGCTGAAGCGATATAAAAAAGAAAATGCCCTAATATTAAATACGCGAGCATTTTCTCAATGCATAATTGGGGCAAACATATCGAGCGATCCGTCCCGATAACCTCGTTACAGGGCCCGCTGAATACTGGCGCGTCTTGATTTTGTTAGGCCTGGACCTTTCCGCTCAGGGTCGGATTTAGGGCAGGAAAGGGAGCTGAAAGACGAAGTTATTTAATAATATTCAACCACATCGTATAAATTGTTCTGACCATTATCAAAGGTACCATAAATTTAAACAGAAATTATTACATAATATGTTTGTCCTTGGTAGGATTTCAACCCACTACCAATAGGCTGCCTTTGCCGAATACACCAACGGGCTATTCCACGGGCCAGTTGGTAAGTAAAGGTAAAGTAAAATAAGAATGCTTTAATTTTCTCATGACTTTCGTTAAGTGTTTTACGCATTCACCATAAGAAATTGTTTTTAGCACTTAAATTTATGTGGGCAAATAGAACTGTAAATTAGAGAGAGCTGACTGCATTTCAGAAGACTTTACAGAATTAAAGTCCAATTCAGACATAACTCAGTAAGGTGACTGTGGTATATTCCTATTATCAAATCCAATCCAATTAAGCCAATCAAAAAAGAAAATCCGACGCAAAAAGACACAGGAAAAAAGAATAACATGTCCAGGGATTTTTGTTTAGGTCTCATAAGATCCTGACCACTGCCCTTAGTCCTTTGATTCGCACGTCACTGTTCTCGATGTAAGACAAGTTAAAACAATCTTCTACGTGACTCTATTCGAAAACTCCCGCACTCCAACAAAACTGGTAGATCTGTATAGACTTTCACGCTTCATTGACTTGGAAGGAACAAATCCATTTCGAACCAATTTAATTTCCCAAATCTGTTCAGTGGTAGGTAGGTGCTTGCGTAATCGAATTTTCGGAGATTACATCTCATAATATATTTTACTGAATTTTAAATTTATATTGAATAAACAAATATTCATCTTGATTATCCCTAAGTTTTTATTGAGAATAAATAGTATTTAGAATTTGACGTAAATTGAGAAACAAATCAAATAAATATGAACAATTTATTATCCTTAAGAAGAAAATATTTAATTTATAAATTGAAAGACGATAACCTGTCATCTGAATAGATTAATATGTCGTGACACTAAATCCTACTAATATTATAAATAGATAATATATTCTTTATTAGGTACAGTCAAAAGCACGTCAGACGTAACACTTTGGACTTTGTACCGCTCTTATGTCGGGGGCATAAGTGCTATTATCGAACTGCAACTGTTTACCGTGATGTGCTGTTGACCGTACGTAGCCCATATGGGCAAACGGTAATTGCGGCCTATTCCAAACATGGACAATTCCATAGGGTCTTCTAATATTTTAGTCTTATATTTCAAGTGTACTGGTTCCCACATGAATATCGCCGAAACACAGTTCAAATACCCTTCTAAGATCCTTTTCCGACAAAGTAAGCAACAGCATTAATAATATGCTGTTAAATCAGAAATTATTATCTCCTTTTAAGTCTTAATAAAGATCACTTTCACAACTCCCCTTTTGTTTTAATACTAAGCCGAGGATAATGTCACCACATTTTATTCATAAAGAAAATATACAAGCGTATTAACATGAGGCTTAAACTCGCGTCACGTCACAGGATCCGTATTTAATGAATCGCTGGAGGTGTTACTGTTTGTCATATTATCTGAAGTTTAAGCCGCCAGGGATTATGAAACTGCTTATTAATTTCTCACTCCATCTGGAGGTCGGTTGTAAAACTAATTTATAGGGTGACACGCTCGGTGTTAGGTGCAATGGGGTTTGAAATGAAACGGCTGTGCCGCCATTAGGAGAGCAAAAATGTCTTTAATTAACAAGTGGAGTGGTTTTTTGCTGCGGAAGCGGGGAAGCAATTAGCACAATCTTGGGATGGTGCTCAGTTTAAATAAGGGCTCATTTAGTTGAGTTATTTCGTAACCCTAGCTTAGAGGGCTCGCAAAATATTGTCTGTTTCAGAAATGATTGTCCTCTACAATACAGAGCTTAATGTTTACAAATAAATTATATGAAACGAGTTTTTCATTATCATTTCGTTATGGTTGATCTAATTTTTTATGTCTAAATTTTAATCTGTATTGACCAGGAATGCAGCAGTAAGTATAGGATCTTTGAGATGGTGCTTTCTGGTGCTAATATAATTGTACCTATATTAATGATTGTGCTGATCTTATAAATAACTTTTTAATAGCAAAAGTATATAAAAACATTTACGAATTAACGTTAATTCTTTAAAGATGAAGACTAAGCAAATATAGTAAGACAATAATAGAATCTGAAAGAACTTAAATCCGTAGGCATGCTGTGTTTTCATGGATGAAACGGACAATCAACACATAGCGGGTGCGAAGGGGAGTTTAGTGGGTAGTTGGAGGTTTAGCCCCGAGTCCCACACAAGGCCGCAGGTCTCGCTAGCCCACGGTGTTGATGCTTTAATGCATTCTTCCCAGCCAAAATGAAGAATGGTCTTTATCTACTACTGTATCTGAATTCTTTCAACTTCCTTATACCCTTTAGTAATTTTTGTATTGTATTATAAAATATACAGGTCTATTTTATCGTCATTATTTTTTACGGTAATGGAATCATCTTCCTAAATTATTTTTTATATAAACCACGACATGGCTCAACAAAAAAGCAACGAATAAGGCTGCTTTTAACTTGCCCGTTGAAGAATATAATAAGCAATTATTTTCGAAGAGAAAGGCCGGAGGTTAGCATATAACAAGAAAAACTGATGGGATCTAATCAATTCTATTTTCTTCGTCCTAGTTTTTTCTTGTCGACTTGTTGCTTTATAAATAATGGTTTTATAATTAATGATTTTACATTACTTGGTTAAAAAGATATTATGGCATGTCATGAAAAAAGATTTTGCTGCTATAAGGTCGTAGCATAGTACTCGTAGAAATAGTACACAGTACGTAGTATCTTCATGCACCGCACCGCGCGCGGCTGGTCCTGGAATTTGTGCGCCATTAGTCCGTTAGTAACTATTTAATAATCTGTGCCATTAGTACCTACCTACGTCCTACATGCGACGCCGCACGCACACTCAAACAAAATCTCTTTCTTTGCACTGAAAAACGGGTCGAGATAACTTCTTTCTACTATGGTCGTAGAAACGCATGTTAATTGGCTATATTACTTGTATCACCCATATTATTCTATTGGGTTTCAAAGAACATAAGAACTAAAAGGATACCTAATTTTTTTTATAATCGCTCGCCTTTTCAAGAAAACCCGGGCTTCCTAATTTTATTAGAAGGTTCAAACACGCGGTAAATTTACCCCTTAAAATGTTTATATTAAAAAAAGGAAAATACCTAAATTAATTTTGTAAAACTAAACAAAAGTACTTTTAGAATATACTAACAGAGGAGAAACGCTGTGGTTTATCCCGCCTTATAACTTACTTTAAGCAAACCATGATCAATATCTCAAAAATATACCTAACTGGCTTGATTGCGCATTTGGTAGTGTGACCCTGCCCTGTGCGCCAGGAGTCGTGGGTTCGATTCCCACCTCGAACAAACATTTATGTGATGAATATTTGTGTTTGTTCTGTGTCTGTATGTTCGCTGGTATTGGCACCTTCGATGTTTTTGATACCTATAACCCTTTACCACAGAATATACTTTACTTTGGGGTCAGAACAATCTATGTTATGTTGTCCAATTTTTAATTATATTATTTCAATTTACATAAATCGTTTACAAACCTTGTCCTGATATTTAAAAAGGAACAACAATAAGAAGAAGAAGAAGAAAAACCAAGAAGACTTTTAAAAATATACGCCCAAGAAGGATAAAAATGATTAATGTTTGAAACATAAGACCACATCATTTGATATGCGGATCTCATTCGTGTGATCCGATCTTATAGGGCTTACATGCAGATCTGTGTCGCGGGCTTTCACACATTCAGGCAGTTTAATACTTTTGTTATTTCTAAAACGTGCTAATATTACCATAATATAATATGTACAGATAATAATAATATGCGACTATTTGTAGTGAATAAAGAAGGTACATAGCATAACGTCTAGAATTATAACTTTCTTTTAGTGTAACCGCCTTTCTGGGTTAATGTTTTGGCTCTTCTTTAAACTTGAACGTTTTGGATTTGATTCCCGCCTAAGTCTGGGTAACTAGTGTATATTTTGCATGCTACAAAAAATTTAACTACCATTTTTTGCATCAAATGGCTTAGACTGTGTTTTGGTTATAGATGAGAATCTCAGTAAAAACTTACAATCATGTAGATGTATAATGAGATGATATTGACGCAACGATTTTAACAGCTTAGCACAATATTGATCTGGTCGGGGATTGAACCTGTGTGCAGCCATTACATTTAAGTACGACGAGATATTGCGCTGCTAAGGCAGTCAAGATGGCATAAATCCTTTTGATGCTTTAAAAATATACCGACAATTTTTTTTGCAGAATGCGTTTATGCACCATAATCGCAGGCTAGCTAGACCTGCGGCCGTGTGTGGGACTCGAGACTAAAGCGTCCACTACCTACTAAACTCCCCCGGTTTCCCCTTCACACCCGATTGGGACGTGCCGGTGCCAGCCTTGTGGCTATTGACCAGCCTAAGAATAAACTGACATATATTCAAGATTTTATCACGCAAAATAGCAAACTCCAACTAGGCAGGTAAATCGATTTCAAACGTTGCGTACAAATAATTGACTGTCTACCGCATGAACAGAGTAAAAGCCTTTCAGTTTTCCCCGTAATAGTGAAATTCCTTGTTGAATTTTTGCCTTCACTTTGTGTTTATTACTTGCAAAGCTACAACAAAGAGCACTCGAGTTGTTTGTACACTTTGCAGTAAATTTAAATTTTTATGAAAGACATAAAAGTGTACCTACCTTTGGTATAGCACACTAATCTATACTTCCATTGTGGTCCCCCAGCGCCCTGACAAACATATTGTACACGTGACAGTTGATTTATTAAATGGAGAGGCATTTTTTAAAAATGTAGTCAAACTGACATTGGCATCCCGTTGCAATCACATAAATGCATCAATTCAATAGAGTTAATTTCGGCAAAACTTATCAGAAATAATAAAAAAATCTAACATTGGTTATTTAAAGTTTAAATTGTTAGGTATTGATAAAATTATTTGAATTAAGTGTCGGCTTCCTTTTGAAGTACCTATGCAATTTAAATTACGAGTAGGAGTTCATCCCCGTCATTTAAAACATACGAGATAATTTTTTGTTCATTAGTTTTTAATTTTGTTGGCCATAAAGATAACTTTTTCCTAACATTTTGACACTGCGTTCCAATATTCAAAATAACTTTATGTATAATAGAATTTAATTTTGAATTTAGATTGCAATTTACTTTATTCACAGCGACGGATTTTACATTTCGATGAACATGGTCGTGCTCAATGTAATCCTATTTAATTTAATGTAATCCTGTTTAATTTTATTCGGGAACGAAATTATGGATCTGTCCGCTGAAATTGTAAACCTATCAATTTAAAATCTAATTTAGACCGTGTATAGCGGGAAGATTGATGACAACGTTGGATGAGTGCGACTCGGCGAATATTCGTTCTTTTACTAAGCTGTAGTGAGGGGTTATCTCGTTTAATATTGCGTGATTGTGTGCTATAACTTAATGATTTTATGCAATTTGGTATAAAAATAGACTAAAACTTTGCAAAGGACATAAGTAGATTACTTTTTCTCGGGATAATACTCAATCCCATGAGATGCCAAAAATTAAAGTCCGTGCGGATAAAGCTCATATAATATAATAATTATAATATCATGGTTGAATCAGATCGAAGCTATAATGGCCAATTTAATAACAAAATTATACCTACAATTTATTAATCCCACATTACATATTGGAGTGCATAATGCATTTTAATAGATGGATCAGATTCAGGGATTGAGAACTCGCTGTTTACGGATGTATTAAAACTACGCCAGCGATAGTAGTAGAAAAATCATAACAACACTTTATGGAAAATGTATACTGCAAAACTCATTACAGATCTGTTACTATTTTTATACCACTCGTATGAAGGTAATAAAATGGTTAACGACCCATCTGATAGTGATATGTAGCACTTTATTTTATTGAAATAAAAGTGCAGTTTGAAAAGTTCTGTTATCTACCGACGCGATGCGTTTACTCATTCAGTGAAATTCGCGGTCTGATAATTTTTTGTAACAGGAAGCTCAACTTTCATTCCATTTTCAAGTAAAACCACTGTATTTACGTGAATAGAAACTAATGTAGTGGACATGTTATCATGGTATATAAGACAAAAATTAATTATAATCATTAAAAGGAGGGTATATTTTCCACTCGCGTGTATCTCTTCTCTCCCTGCCTACCATTTCCTACTTTCCTACCTTTCTTCACATAAAATTAACATGATAACGTTTAAAAGACGCCAATAAACTAATTGTTGGTTTTTTTTAAATATATAAACATGAAACTAGGTAATTGTATAAGTTTGGTCGAACAATGGCCACAACGACCGGTTCTGAATATAAAGGGGAAACCGGGGGTTAGTAAGGAGGATAGTAAGAGAGAAACAGAGGTATTTCAGATACCTGTCAGATACCTAGGAGATAGATTTTAGATACCTGCATCGAAGGTTTTCTTTTAACAACACGTAAGTATTATATGATTCACAAATAAGGCTTAATAGCGAAGGCGTTCGGCGACTAACTAACCTTATAGACTGGCTTTTCAGAGAGCATGTGCAAGTTTTAGTATCTAAGCGTTTCCCTCGAAGTTTTGCCTTACCCAAAGTAGGATATGCATAAATTAATCGGGGATGACTAGAAGCAGCCTTTTGAATTAAACAAACGTTTATGTTTCCCTGATATCTCTATCACGCACGACACATATATAGGTATAAGACAATCGAAATTAACTTACAAAAGATAAAATAACTTTGGACTGAATTAAAACATAAACACTAGTTCGGGATTTTATACACGGGATTTTATACATTGTATGTCATTGTGATATACTACAATAATTTTAAATAATTATTTACAATTTTAAGGTAATAATGTTCTCGCCTACACTTGAGTACCTACGTAAATATTTTTCGTATAATTCATAACATTCATTCATTTGTCAGTAACATTCATTCAAGTCTACCAAAGAGCTTTTTTAAAAAAGTTTTTTTCTGAAAAAAAAAGTCTTTTTGCTTTCAATATAATTGAGGATTTTCCCAGTCTATTTTTTAACGTTTAATCATCAACCGTCACCCATATCGATACAATTATTTTTTTTGCAATAATTTATAATAGTGGCCTAGAAGCTTATAGCTGGCTACGACTTACAGAATGACGCGTTACGTTTTCACGAAGGTTTCCCGACTTTATTTTCATTAGGTGACGATAATACAAAATTTCATATTATGGAGGATTAAACGTTTTATTTTTTACTAGCCTTCCGCCCGCGGTTACACAAATATCCCCCCCTTCCCCCCACATTTCCGGGATCAAAAGTGTAGCTTTCCAACAGTGAAAGAATTATTCAAATCGGTTCAGTAGTTTCAAAACTTATTCCAGCAGGAATGAGACGTTTCCCGTAGGAATTTTATAGCCTATGTCCTATTCCGGGTTATAAACTATACGTTTGCCAAATTTCATCTTAATCCGTTCAGCCGTTTAGGCGTGATTGAGTATCAAACATCCAAACATCCAAACATCTAAACATCCAAACATCCAGACTTTCGCATTTATAATATTAGTAAGATAAGATTAGTATGATAAGATTAGTAAGATAAGATTAGTAAGATAAGATTAGTAAGATGACATTAACAAAAGTTGCTGTTACGAAAAAATCAATACGGCTACTGAAATTTTTAAAATCACTCATAACGATATTTTTTTTACAGCAGTTGAATACTGTTATCAGCAGAATGATAACAGTATTCAACCGTCTATGTTACCTATGTCAGAAGTGTTTATAATTTCTCATCAAAAGATGACGTTTGCCATTGTAGTTCACGTTGATGAGTTTTTCTTGGACCTGTATAAACATGTAGGCAGGGGATTGACGTAATAAATTACTTATTCTTGGATTTTGAGTTTTTTATTTCTCAATATTTTCGGAGCTTACAGCTAGCTACGGACTACGGAATGACGAGTCACGTTTCCCGACTCAGTGTTCATTTGGTGACGATGTGCGCATTACTTCTGCCAAATTTGTCTGCTTAGACAGCACATTTTGCTTCCTTCAGTATTAGCACTAGAGAAATGCTCGCAACAGTATGCGATCATTGCGTTGTGTAATAGATTTAGGAAAAGGGGATTACCAATTTAAAATCTTATTTGCAATTTTTTTTTGCCGAGTAAGTACTTGTTGTAATTTGTTTCTCATGAGAATAAAAATATCATGGACATTATTGGAAATATTAAATATGTTACGTCCATAATTTTCTATTTCAGGTTGAAATATAAATGTCGAGCTTACATAACTATAAATCTAACAAAAATATTGACGAGCCATTTGGTGTAATGGTCGAGAAGTCGGCTGTTACACCAGAGGTCGCGGGTTCGATCCCCGCACGGTACAAACCTTTGTGTGCTTGAACATGTCTGTTTGTATCGGTCTGGGTGTTTCTATGTATAATATGTATGTATTTACAAAAAAAAAGTATATAAGTAATGTTTATCCGTTGTCTAGCACCCATAGCACAAGCTTAATGCTTAGTTTGGGGCTAGATGGCGATGTGTGAATAATGTCCAGAGATATTTATTATTTATTTATTATTTATACTAAATCTATGAAATCTAATAGATTAATCCTTCTAGCCCCGGATTACTAGACACAATAGAAAATCTATTGTTATGCGGCACCCGAGTGCCGGTTCGGCGTTGAGTGGTTAAGCTGATAAGGCTTTTTAAATTTCGAAACAATTTGGTTTTTACGATGTTTTCAATACTGACATATCAAAGTTTTATAAACTTTTTTTTATGTGGCATTGACAAAAGTCGGTATTAATAAATCAAAACTCGACCAGCTTACGACTACGTACGGTTTTCCAAACCCATTTTCATTTAGTGACCATTTAGCATTACTTTTGCTTTTATCTGCATAGATATTACATAACTATTTCCACTTTTATTGCTTAGTCCTAAAACAATGAATGCTTGAAAATATTCACATCTGCGTTCATTCCGCTGTATGATAGATTTAGGATTAGCAAAATCCAATATGACGGATTATGATGAAATATGGCTTTATTACGAAACAGATAAGTAAAATCTATATAGTTACCATCCAATGGTAAATTCACGATATTTCATAAATAGAGGTTTATTCAATTTTATTTCAAATCTTTCTATGTGGGTCTGTAAAATAGATAAGAATATAATGAAAAATTATTTACTTAAAATATCGATATGACATGAAAGAAACGAGCATATATCTTTCTTAAAGGCCGGCAACGTACTTGATAATTATAATTGACAAAGTGATTAGCACATTTTTGAGCCAACAGAGCAAGTGGCTCGTAATTAGTAATCAATACATTACTAATCCTATTATATATTCTGTGACTAATCTTATAAACGCGAAAGTGGTTTTTTTGTTCTTCTTCATTTCGTAACTCAGAATCAAAAAAACTTTTTTTTTGGTATCAGAATAGATTGGGAACTGGTGAGTGATAGGTTATATTTCAGCGGGCGAAGCATAGTGGAAAGCTGTATCATTTATCATGTCATCTGTGTCATGTCACAATTCAAAATACTACAAAATTCTTACAACTTATTCCTAAAGGAAATCTTAACGAGCCTATATCCTGTGGGAACGCAGGTTGCGAGGATAATGAAGATGCTGACTCGGAGAGACTCGGGTTTAAAGCACGCCGACACAAAACCTCACGTATCCCACTATATCTGCTGATTTAGGATCAGGGCTTGAGACAAATAATGGTTTTTATTTAGAGGAACAAATGTAAGCAGACTTTTTTACCTATTTGTACACACGATTGGGTCTGCTACGACATTTTAAAGATTTTTATGTTTGACGGCATTTTAAACAAAGCTAGAAGTAAAGTAAGCAGCACATCAACCTACCCTGGAGGCGCAAGTCTCCGTGGGCCGGTGATATTAAAGCGGACAGTATTTTATTATTAATTGTATATTACACCTACATTATTCGCAAATATTTAAAATTATATTTAAACAAGTGGCCCTCATGTAAATAATTTCGGTATATAACCCGATCAAATATGAATTACAGCCGAGTAGTAAAGTGAAATAGGCCACCAATTAAATCAAGTCATCGTCACAATAAGAGCTCGTACACAAGAACAGCAGTTTGCCGTCGACACAAAACGTTAGAAGGCGGCGGCTAGCTGTCGACATGCCGTCGACGTGCTGTAGATGCGTTGGCGGCTGCAGCCGGCAGATGTCGCCGGCTAGCCGCAACGGCATCGACGCTTTTAGAAGAGTATTATTTTACTCTTTGGATTAGAAATGGCATTAGGCACTGACCTGATCTCCACGTTCTCACTCTCTGGTCTCCGTAGTCTCTAGTTAGATCCCTGGGCCCAGGGTATTTACGAGTCCACGACACACAAGTAACTGTCCTCAGAACACAGATTTTTATAGACTTCTCAACTGTAGATAAATAGAACCGGTCTCAGCGATGTTTATCAAAGGGCGGCCAGTAAACAACTTAACTTTAAATGGTGGCTAATTTATTGTTCAGCTGCGCATACGTCACATTGACAGAGACAATTTGACAGATATAATATAACTAAACAGTCCATGAATGGTGACGAGAGATGGAAGGGACGGGAGAGGGAAAGGAAGCGCTTTGCAAGTTACTTAACAATAAAATTTAAATAAAATTAGGATACCCAACACAGGGTGTGTTGGGTATCCTAATTTTATTAATCAGGAAAATTCCTACAATATTTTTTTTTAGCCTAATGTACTTAGCATAGGTTTTTAATTTAATAGAGACATTTAGATGAGGGTAATGTTGGTTAATGTGCTACTTCCCATTGATAGTGTATTTAAAAAAGAGGTAGATATGCCATCCTTTGACGCACGGCGATTAGAATTTGATCCGTCGAGATATACTAAATCTATGTGCTTCACCAACCGTTGACATTATGCGTCTAAAATGATTTGTGTCAATTAACACAATATGAGCGGAGCATTTTTCGAGCGCTAGTGCCGTATCTACCTCTTTTTTTAAATGCACTATCAATGCTACTTCCTATACATCCCTATAGTCACGGGGAATCGGGGGAATGTAGATTATAAAAAATAGAAGTGCAGTTTTCTCACCTTGATGCGACGGCTGCGTCTACATTTGAGCACGTTGAAAACATTATTTTGTGTTTTATGTTAAGAAATTCTCAGTTCCAATGCAGTTCAGGAAATGAGGGTGTTAATGCCTTTAATAATCCTTGGAAGCGATGCAAGCCTTTTTGTCTTTGCATCTGAATTCTCATTACGCGCATTTCATTTCAGTCAGAGGGTATATTTAGTACAGTCACGGTGCAATGAAAAGTATATAATATTTAGTTGTTATGACCATGTGATATGGTCACTATTTTAGAATGCGGCTGTAGTGTATACATTCAAGGTTCGTGAGTTCTCTATACTGGTACATAATACCATGATAAAGCATATTAGATGCTAAATAACCTTTTTGAAGGACAAAATAAAACTATACATTTATTTAAATAAAATAAGTTCTTTATTGAACATATTTACAAAGGTAACTTTCCACATTCTTATAATACATCTTAGCTATTTACACAATATTCAGATTCAGGAGTTGACACTGGGATCACAAATATTTCTATGCATCATTGTAGCAGAAATATACAATTAAAGCTTATCTTATTAAAAATTAAGGTTACAAAATAAAAGTGCTGGAATAAAAGATTCACAAAACTTACCATAAAGTTGAATGAATATAAAATTTTAGTAAAATAACAATCTTTATTAGGTGTTTTATTTTTAATTATCTGCAAAATTTGTTAATTGGCGCCCAATTATTTGATCGTTAAAAACCACGAATTCTTAACCTCTATTCAGTTACGAGTACCTATACTATGTGACCTAGTTGGTCAACCAACTGTAAGTCTATTGTAATATTTAACACAGAACTAAGCACACCTAAAGTTGTCTGAATCTTTGTTTAAGACGGACATACGTTCTAGATCAAAGAAACTGACAAAATGGAGGAATAACTTCGCAAAACTAGATATTCTGGTCAGGAGCCAACCTTGTTCGATGGGTTGTTATCACCTCTATAAATCTGTGCGGTCCGCAAGAAGAAAAGAGGTGCAAGATTGCTGACTTCCACATTCGGTAAGGGCCATTAAAGAAACTGTTAGTGCTTCAATGGTTAACACTTTTAGATGTTCCTTTAATTAAAGTACTGTCTGTATCTAAAGAAACGTTTGGTTTTAAGAAACTGTGTGTGTTGCTTTGTTATTAATAAAATGAAATTGTCCCTTGATGCATTTGTTCTTAATTAGGGCTTAGGACTTTAAAGTTATTTTTGAAACAAAGCTTCAGATTAATACTATATTTTTATCGATTTAGGTACTAAATCTAAATTGGTTCATTGGCAAACTATATTTTGTGCCATGTATAAAATATTTCAACTAATAAAATCTTTTTCCTTAATATATTATGTTGCGATTATATTGCGAGATGGCAATCGTCATAAATGTTAACCATTGCCACCTTGCGAAAGCCCGTCATCTGACGTGTCGTCAGAAAAAGTAACGTGAAAATCATAAGTATTCATTCAATACCTTCATAATAATTCTATATTATGTGTGATTTCCTTGCTTCACTCAGACGTGTGGTGTTGCGCAGACTCTTGTTAACCTAGATCTAACGCCTGAGCCGAGATTCAGCCAAAAATTGAGACACTATCCCACACAATTTATTACACAGACGTGAGTAACGTGAGTTCGTTACAGCCGATTAATCAACTAGATTTCTAAATCGAACGTCTTTGCTCAATTACTGATCTATGTAGTTGGATGCCGATTAAAATGTATAACGTCAGATCAGTCAGATGTTGTCAGATTCTTGGATGATTGTTCTCATGCCGTAGTGACGTTTTTTTAACTGGTTGACTTTTATTATGGTTGAACAATCTGCCTTAGTCTGGTAAAGGTTATACTGAAATATTCGACACAGAACAAACAAAAATATTAATTATTCATTGAGGTCCCCACGATCCCGTGACCACGTAGTGTAGTGCGTAGAAGAAAGTCTCTCTGAAATAGGTATGCTATCGAGCCTTTGTTAAGCGAAAACACAAGTGTTCTCGAACCCCAGCACAAGTCAGAACCATTGACAACTATGTCATGAAGCCAATCATTGAAATCAATTTAACTCAAAATTGCAAGCGTTGATCCGCCGCTTCAAAGTATAGTCACGAACACCTCAGAAATGAGATATCCATAACTAAAAGTGTTTCCTCGTAAAGTGACAAACATTGGCTAGTTCCCGTAACATGGAACGTATCATGTTGAAATATGTCCGGGTTCGGTTTGGCAGACACCGCCGCATACCCCATATCGATCATCGCAGTTTACCCTCATATACTGGGCTTGATACCACCGGAATATGTAAGTAGGATATTGAAAAATGTACCAAACTGGAACATCGATACTGAGATTTTAATTCCACACACGTCTATAGTGCCTATTCAAAATAATTATATGCGCTGATATTATTAAAATGTATATTGGGAACGTTTTTATATATTAACTAATACTATAGTTAACTCTATATTGCCCCTCTATATAGCCTTATTAACAACTGTGTCTCTTTCTAACACCGATAGGTATAATAAATGCTATTTGCATTATTTTGTGTTTTATGTTAAGAAATTCTCAGTTCCAATGCAGTTCAGGAAATGAGGGTGTTAATGCCTTTAATAATCCTTGGAAGCGATGCAAGCCTTTTTGTCTTTGCATCTGAATTCTCATTACGCGCATTTCATTTCAGTCAGAGGGTATATTTAGTACAGTCACGGTGCAATGAAAAGTATATAATATTTAGTTGTTATGACCATGTGATATGGTCACTATTTTAGAATGCGGCTGTAGTGTATACATTCAAGGTTCGTGAGTTCTCTATACTGGTACATAATACCATGATAAAGCATATTAGATGCTAAATAACCTTTTTGAAGGACAAAATAAAACTATACATTTATTTAAATAAAATAAGTTCTTTATTGAACATATTTACAAAGGTAACTTTCCACATTCTTATAATACATCTTAGCTATTTACACAATATTCAGATTCAGGAGTTGACACTGGGATCACAAATATTTCTATGCATCATTGTAGCAGAAATATACAATTAAAGCTTATCTTATTAAAAATTAAGGTTACAAAATAAAAGTGCTGGAATAAAAGATTCACAAAACTTACCATAAAGTTGAATGAATATAAAATTTTAGTAAAATAACAATCTTTATTAGGTGTTTTATTTTTAATTATCTGCAAAATTTGTTAATTGGCGCCCAATTATTTGATCGTTAAAAACCACGAATTCTTAACCTCTATTCAGTTACGAGTACCTATACTATGTGACCTAGTTGGTCAACCAACTGTAAGTCTATTGTAATATTTAACACAGAACTAAGCACACCTAAAGTTGTCTGAATCTTTGTTTAAGACGGACATACGTTCTAGATCAAAGAAACTGACAAAATGGAGGAATAACTTCGCAAAACTAGATATTCTGGTCAGGAGCCAACCTTGTTCGATGGGTTGTTATCACCTCTATAAATCTGTGCGGTCCGCAAGAAGAAAAGAGGTGCAAGATTGCTGACTTCCACATTCGGTAAGGGCCATTAAAGAAACTGTTAGTGCTTCAATGGTTAACACTTTTAGATGTTCCTTTAATTAAAGTACTGTCTGTATCTAAAGAAACGTTTGGTTTTAAGAAACTGTGTGTGTTGCTTTGTTATTAATAAAATGAAATTGTCCCTTGATGCATTTGTTCTTAATTAGGGCTTAGGACTTTAAAGTTATTTTTGAAACAAAGCTTCAGATTAATACTATATTTTTATCGATTTAGGTACTAAATCTAAATTGGTTCATTGGCAAACTATATTTTGTGCCATGTATAAAATATTTCAACTAATAAAATCTTTTTCCTTAATATATTATGTTGCGATTATATTGCGAGATGGCAATCGTCATAAATGTTAACCATTGCCACCTTGCGAAAGCCCGTCATCTGACGTGTCGTCAGAAAAAGTAACGTGAAAATCATAAGTATTCATTCAATACCTTCATAATAATTCTATATTATGTGTGATTTCCTTGCTTCACTCAGACGTGTGGTGTTGCGCAGACTCTTGTTAACCTAGATCTAACGCCTGAGCCGAGATTCAGCCAAAAATTGAGACACTATCCCACACAATTTATTACACAGACGTGAGTAACGTGAGTTCGTTACAGCCGATTAATCAACTAGATTTCTAAATCGAACGTCTTTGCTCAATTACTGATCTATGTAGTTGGATGCCGATTAAAATGTATAACGTCAGATCAGTCAGATGTTGTCAGATTCTTGGATGATTGTTCTCATGCCGTAGTGACGTTTTTTTAACTGGTTGACTTTTATTATGGTTGAACAATCTGCCTTAGTCTGGTAAAGGTTATACTGAAATATTCGACACAGAACAAACAAAAATATTAATTATTCATTGAGGTCCCCACGATCCCGTGACCACGTAGTGTAGTGCGTAGAAGAAAGTCTCTCTGAAATAGGTATGCTATCGAGCCTTTGTTAAGCGAAAACACAAGTGTTCTCGAACCCCAGCACAAGTCAGAACCATTGACAACTATGTCATGAAGCCAATCATTGAAATCAATTTAACTCAAAATTGCAAGCGTTGATCCGCCGCTTCAAAGTATAGTCACGAACACCTCAGAAATGAGATATCCATAACTAAAAGTGTTTCCTCGTAAAGTGACAAACATTGGCTAGTTCCCGTAACATGGAACGTATCATGTTGAAATATGTCCGGGTTCGGTTTGGCAGACACCGCCGCATACCCCATATCGATCATCGCAGTTTACCCTCATATACTGGGCTTGATACCACCGGAATATGTAAGTAGGATATTGAAAAATGTACCAAACTGGAACATCGATACTGAGATTTTAATTCCACACACGTCTATAGTGCCTATTCAAAATAATTATATGCGCTGATATTATTAAAATGTATATTGGGAACGTTTTTATATATTAACTAATACTATAGTTAACTCTATATTGCCCCTCTATATAGCCTTATTAACAACTGTGTCTCTTTCTAACACCGATAGGTATAATAAATGCTACGCATTTTGTGAAAGATCTATCGCACTTGTGTGGTATGTTTATTAACAAGTTAAATGTCCATATACTACATACTATACCTACGTACTACTACACAATACTTGTTTCTTGATTCATATACTTATCTATGTATGTCAATTTATTTTTTTACACTGGTTCTAATTGATCGATATTAGAAGTAGATACCTATGTCCAAAAGTTTTATCACCCACATAATATTTCTTTCGGGTAAATAATATTCAAATTTAACTGGCTATAAAGGGCCCAAAAGCCGTGTAATGGAGGTCACTGCCGCTTGCAGTTCCAGTCCAATATTCCCCGTTCTATAAATCAGTAAGTCAGTAGAAGCTGAAGGCAATGGGACGAGCTCTTCTGTCAATGGATTGATAGATGTTTCGCGCAACGGACTTGCGACTACGGAACCGCGAATCGTAAAGTTTGCTTGTGAAGTTGTGAATAAACATCTCTAAGGCTACCATTTTGGGAGTTTACAAAAAGTCACGTCTCTGGAATACGTTCGAATATTTGTGTGTGTAGGGATCTAGGTAGCTTTGAAATGTAATAGAAATCAACGGCAGTGAAAGCAGGGCTAAAGCCTTTGTGATTGAAATGGATAATTTACTTACAATAAATCATGAAAAGTCATGAAGCTGGCGATCACATACTAGCTTTGCTGGGGACATCTAAAACATATTTCGCCTGATGTAGGTTATGGCATTAACTATTAAATCAAGAAGGCGTTAGGAAATGGTTTAAGGAATACATTATTATGTACATTTTTTTATTATTGGTTATAAACTGTTTAAGTTTAAAATATAATAAATAAATGTATGAAAAACGTATTATAATAGCAAATATTTAAAATGTGTGTAAGTAATGTAACAATTCTTATACCTTTTTTGCGGGAGAAAAACCTTTCAAATTATATTATAATTACGGGTAATCCAGGTATACTAAAGACTAAGCCACTGAATAATAGTTTTGTTCAAAATACATATTATTCTGAAAAAGTGAATCCCAGTCGGACAACTTTTAGTTCTGACCCTGTTATAAAAATATCGTTTACCTTACATAATTGCTTAAATACTCAACCTAAACTAATATCATTGAGGCAGCCAAAGGTAACTGGTCAAAATATTACCCATACCCTATTTGTCGGGGGGCAAAACCTTATAATTTACCTACTATACATGAATTTGAGCTGTGAACACTAAGGAGGTTTCTTTATACGTCGAACCAAATAGGCCTACGTTTAATTGTTATAAAAGACGTGCCTCCACTTGCATCGCAACGTCCTACCGGACTATAATATCTACCAGAGTCTTGTAATAATAAAATAGAAAATATGCATGCAGTTTGGATTTAAGAAAACAATAATTACGTATACTCGTAGAAAAACTTATAATCTTCTGAACACATCGACACTGAAATTATACAAAAGTTGAAAGAACAATGGCAGTTTTATACCTGCATGATTTTTAAGGTGTCTTAAAACTTGACTTATACAAAAACGATTATTTGAATTAGCCAGATTTTTACATCATAACACATTTTTATTTAAAGGCTGATATTAAATCATGAATTATAAAATCCTCTCAGTTGATTACAATATTAATATCTTACGCGTTTGTGTTGCCGCTTTAGAAAAAATAACACATTTATATTTTTTTCAATAATAAGAAAAAGGAATAAAAATAATTTATTTCAATGCAATGTGTAACTTAGAAATTATATATCATTAAAAATAGCACAGTGGAAGTTGGTACATCAAACAATACATACATAAAATAGCGTAATGTTTCTTTATTGGTAAAAATGTAACTTTTAAAGCTGTCTCGTGTAATATTTAACTATCTGCCAATTGCAACACTGCTACCAAAGTTATTTTGACAGCAGGAAACTGCAAAGCAATTTGTTTGACAGTCTATTTTTTTTTATAGGTTTTGGCTTTGCACGGTTTGTACTTTAGCCACAGACGATATTTAAAAGGTCCAGTATTCTCATAAATGTTTTAGGAGACTGTTTATTTTTCCTCTGACTGCTTCTAAGATGACTATTTTAATGAAAAATAATTTTATTAATTACTAAAAGAAGAAAATGAACAAGGATTTGTTTTTTTACCAACATAACCTCAAAGTACAAAAATACTTATAACTTTTTTTTGCAACCACCGTTTGTTAAAATTCTTTTTGGAAATATTTATGTAATGCAATTGCTAGTGTATAAGCATTTTTTAAATCATAGACGCCCCAATTTTTATCCAGGACAAACGTAGTATGGGACTTTGCCATTGTTCTTTCTTATCGAAAATAATATCAAATGTGTTAATATTAATTATCCAACCCATTTAAAAGCCGTATTTTTGATTCAAGGAGACCAAAATGTCAGAGTTCCGTACTAATTCCCCGTCGCGATGAGTACTGTACGACACACAATGTTCGTCGCACGTTTTATACGAGTAGAGCTATTAAGCTCGGTGATATTTCAACGCTCTAAAACTTTTACATTTTGAAACATAAAAAATCACTTATACGCTTATTTCTTGATCTTGTTTTCATAGTTAAAAAGTGATGCATATTCCCTATTATTCTCTAATTCTATTAACCTCGACGTAGTGGAGTCTGTATAAAGCCAGCCCGAGGCATGGAGGAGTGAGATAGAGTAATTCCAAATGCAGCCGATGGAATGTTTCCATGACCAAGGCGCCCCCTGCCTCGGGTCAGTTGTTCAGGCATTTCGATATACTAACTACGACCGTCTTTTTTGCTATATTAAACTGTTTTTCAATGGCTCTTGTGCTTGTGACTTCCGCTGACAATCCTGATGAGTCTTACTGCGGGCGCTTCGAATGCGATCGAGATTATGAAGGAGGCTAAGAACGCCAGCACGGCGTATCCAGCATATATCGTGATCTGTGGACAAAGTAAAAGAAATTATTATTTTCTGAGACCGACTTCAGATATACTTCAATACTTTTCTCCAATACTTTCGTTGATATTTGAATACAAATTAAGAATTATATCTTATAACCCCGTTTTATTTAGCATTAGAAATTTGGTCACCTAAGAAGCAGTGGTCGTAAACATTTTCTACAAGCAAATATTGATCAAATATTGATCAACTATTGATCATGAGGCAGGACGATGTTATATCGCCGAAACTGTTCACTACTCTTTTGGAGGAAGTGTTTAAGCTTCTGGACTGGAGAGACTTGGCATCAATACGCACCTTCGCTTCGCTGATGATATCGTAGTCATGGCAAGACCTTGGAAGACCTAGGCACAATGCTCAACGATCTCAGTAGTGTCTCAACAAGTTAATGTACACACCCATTTCCACACACACACATACATGCCCACACGTACTTAATGCTGTCATCTTTTCCCTTTTTTTGAAAAAGAAAAAGATTGAGACTAAAAACTGTTGAGTTGCGTCCATCTGTTTATTGTTTTGTTAATTATAGTCTGGATATTGCAATATAAGCTTATAATACATATATGCTTAGTGCAAAAGCCGCTAGATAATTGTTTCTAAATGTTAAGTGTTCTAGAAATAAATAAATTTATTATTATTATAAGTGGGTCTTAAAATGAAAATGGAAAAGACGAAAATTATTTCGAACTTCCATGTCGTACCCACTCCTGTAAAAGTTGGGAACTCAACACTGGAAATTGTAGACGAGTACATTTACCTGGGCCAAAAGGTCCAACTTGGTAAATCCAACTTCCAGAAAGAGATCGATTGACGAATCCGACTCGGCTGGTCAGCGTTCGGGAAGCTTCGCAGTGTATTCTCGGCCCGTTTACCGCAGTATCTCAAGACAAAATTCTTTAATACGTGTGAGTTGCCAGCGATGACCTATGGAATTGAAACGTGGCCACTTACAATGTGCCACAGGCAAACTCAAAAACTTAAAATCGCGCAGAGGGTAATGAAGAGGGCTATGCTTGGAGTCTCCCTGCGTGATCGCATCACAAATGGTGAGATCCGCAGAAGGACCAAGGTCACCGAAATTGCCCAAAGAATTGCGAGCCTTAATTGGCAGTGGGCAGGCCACATTGCAAGAAGGACTGTCCTCGAGTGGTGGCCACGTAGTGGAAAACGCAGCCGTGGTAGGCCTCCCACAAGGTGGACCGATGATCTTATTAAGGTCGCCGGAATCCACTGGATGTGGGTGGCGCAGGACCGATCGGTTTGGAGATCCTTGGGGGAGGCCTATGTCCAACAGTGGACGTCTTTCGGCTAAAATGATGACTTAAAAGTTAAACCGATGATGGAAACGATTTATTATCACTTTCACCGAGTAAGTTTTTCGTATGATTGAATGAACCTGAAGAGGCAAGAAGAGACAAATAGAGCGTAAATAAATTTAATTACAACCGAATTGCTTATTAATATACATTTAAAAAGGATTGATAAACAAGCACTTTTACAACTTTCTTAGACAACTCCTAAATCTCGCCGCTAGGGGCGCGCGGGTCTTCTTCGTCAATCTTTGCGTTTCATGTTTACAATCGCTGCTTCTTGAGGTCTTTTAAAGTGCAAACTTTTTACGATGATTAGTTTATTTCTGTTAAATTATTTGTTTTGTTGTACAAATCGAAATTAAGTATTTAAATATTGAAAATAATAATCAACGATCACAATAATGGCTATAATTAGAATCGGAAGTGTGTAAATAAAATAATTTGACATTTTAAACTTATATTTTCGCTTGACACAAGTTTGTGCATATAATAAAATACCTAAATTTCGTTCTTTCTAATGCTAAATAAAATGAAGTTATAGTTAACTTTAAACGTCAAAGTAATGAAGCAAACAAGAATGGATGAAATTTATTTATCACATAAAAACCATAAATCACATAAGTGTATCCAAAACGAGGAAGCGATGTATATATATTACAATTGTTATGTAAGCCAAGCCGGCGTTCAAATTGCTATGCAGATGCGGAGGGGCAGAGGTGCGCGCAATAACTCCGTTATTTCGCCGGCCGGGACGTAAACCGCGATATTGACGAACTGAATAGGCACCAAATCTACATAATCTCCACTCGCAAACGACTTTTGTTGTCTCAACTGATCCTTCCGTAGTACATTTTGATGGCTCCCGACTTCACCTTTACAGCCAATCTTGTTTATTCCGTATAGAGGATTGGTTTACGAATGCTGTCACTCGTAAATTTATTAATGGCTACCCGGCATAATTTATTTCGATGATTAACCACGCAAGGATGTTTTTGCAGAGTGCGCAAAACAAAACTATACAATAAAGCGCAAAATGGTTGGGGTTTTGTTCGATTGCTTCGAATACGATAAAATCTTATCACGATTTGAATTGTTCATATCCAAAGCAATGACATCATTGCTTTAGACTATAGTCGCCCGGACGCGTCGCGCAATTTTTTTTTTTGGGCTGCTGTAGTCGCCCGGCGTTTGAGTGGATAACTTGTAAACAAGAGCTGATACAAAAAAAACGAAGGTATATCTAGTATCAGCGATGTCAAATTAGTAAACATCATTGTGATAAAAGTCAATCATCAGGCAAAAGTTGCAATTTTGTAGTGCAGTGTTATCCAACTAAGGAGAATTATTTAGTTTTGATAAACGCTGATAAATTATGACAAAAATTTTACGGAAGATTTTTTTTTGTTTTTTATATTAATCAGTTGGCAGACAGACACGCAGCCCACCTGATGGTAAGCGGCCACTGCGGCCTATACCAGATTGAGGGACACTTCACCAGTAAGCGTCGCTCAATGTGCTGCCAAACTGTAGACTCATCTGATCTTCGAGCCTTTGATTTCACATGTTTTTATTATTATTTGATATACTTGACTACATTTATTCAAATTGATTATTATAATGACTATACGCATCTAGTAATGTAGATGTTCTTTTTTCCTGTCGAAGCACAATAACCTTAAAATAACCAAAGCGTTCCAAGAATACTTAATACCAGACAATATTGAACTGGTCCTTAATCAACAGAGAAGCTTTGTCCAAGAATATTACAATAAAAGAGAACAATTGTATCCAATTTGCGGTTATACTCCCTCAATAATATTAAATGGCGGTAGCCGCACTTAAAATTCAACACTAAAAACGAACAATAAAAAAGCTTTCATTCAAATATAAGCACTATCGACTTCGTTATTAAAGGAAGGAGAAACAAGGCTTCAATTTAAGTAAACCAGACTTATTTTGCATATCTGATCATTGAGCTTTTTGAATATTAATGGGTATTTACAGTTAATTGCAAAACACGACCGAAAATAAATTTATATACCTCTAAGGTATCGGCTTGTTTCGCTAGCAATTTTCATACGATTGTGGGAACACGAAAGGGGCGGTTAGTGAAAATGTCCCGTCTTACATTGCGCACAATTGTGGAAATTGACTTTACTTCAACGTACATATACGAAGGAAAAATATGGATGTCACTTGCCTGATTCAGGTTAGAGACTTATGAAAGAAAATATATGCAACTTTTCCGTAACGCCGGGGGTTATAAGGGATATTACCGATGTTAACATAATACCAGCTCAAGTTTTGCTTGGTTTAGTCATGCACACCGGTAGTCATAAATGGGAAAAATAAATACAAATATTTTTTATATAGGTATACCCTTCTTTTCCCTTATTACTAACCCGTATGTGGGTTGCTGGTAAGATATCTTTGCAATTTGATGGAGTTAATTTCCATTCTGTAGGTACGTTTTAGTTTTCAGGCCATGAGGAAATAGATCGCTTTTGTGCTTATATTATCTTTGTTTTAAGACTTTTAAGTAATATGCTAGTTGATACTAAAATAGTTCAAGATTTTAGAAGTCCGTAAAATTATTAAAAGAAAAAAAAATGGCTTA
Organism: Mecyna flavalis; assembly: GCA_949319885.1. Classification (NCBI taxonomy): domain Eukaryota; kingdom Metazoa; phylum Arthropoda; class Insecta; order Lepidoptera; family Crambidae; genus Mecyna; species Mecyna flavalis. Next base: position 8,126,046 of record OX439427.1, on the reverse strand, counting down.
CATTTAAACTTTTTTAAGGCCAAGACTCAATTATTCATTTCAACATAATGATTTTAAAACTTTATTTTTGTTTCGGTGTATAAATCAAACAAATAAGTTTATGAAACAAATACACAACTGAAACAATATGACTGACTTTATTAATATTTTCGGGGAACTGAAACGAAAGTATGAAATTTGAAAAATGTTACTCCGAAGTTGGACGTACAAATGATCTCAATTTTCGTATTTCAGTTTCAATAAACTATAATAAAATATCAAAGTGGAAAACGATTTTGTATGCATGAGTATGAAAAATTTGGTTCATTTATTCAGAATGGAGAATTTATTTGACCGCTGTCAAATTGTTTCATGCACAATTCTGGGCTCTTGAAACTTTGTGCTCGCAATGCATTTACCCGAAGACGAATATATGTAGTAGACAAAGTTGGAGAGAATAATGAATTTGTAGTTTTGCGAGGGTACTATAGCTGCCACTGTGGCGCAGTGGCTATAAAGAGGTCGCACTTTATGTTGGATTTTAGATGGCATCGTTGCAAATATGTAGTAGTAACAACGGTGGTGAATATATCTCCAATGTATATTCGTCAAAATATTTAAGAGTTAAATAATTAAAATTTGGAATTGTTTTCAAGCTCGGGGACTAATAAATGTGACAGATTTCATACTGTAGATTGATGGAGAAGTTTAAATCGGTGGGACACGGGGCGCATTTCAAATACATTTTTGTGGGATGGGTGAAAAGCCGGCTAGAAAACCATAAGTTACCGGTACCACATAGTACTTACAAGTATTTGTGTGCATTAACTTGAAAACAATTCTAAAAAGTAGAAGAATAGATGTGAAAAGTAAAACTAAAGAAGACGAATTAGAGTATAGAAGTTTAATATAAATATGAATGCCTAGCACGAGCTACAAAGGCCTCATACTAGATCGTGAAAGGCCTGTAGACTGTTTATTGTGGCCATAAATCTCCCACGCGAGGCGGCGCGGCAATCGCGGACTAAAGATTGCTCCGAGCAAAACATGTAAATTAAAGATTAACACGCCGGGAACACTGCTGATAGATTTATTTTTTACGTCAAAACTGTTATTTTTTGCCCGTGAAGAGTTTTTATACTGCGTACGGGGATAGTCTCCATGTAAGGGATTTTTTATTCAATGTGTAACAAGACGAGCAGATCGTACACCTGATGGTAAGTGCCACGTCTGCTCTTAGACAGTTCAGTGCCAAACAGTAACTAAGCAGTTACTGTCTGGCACCGCCCTGCACCTGCTACACCGAGACGATAGTTATTAGATCTTTATACCCAGTAATTTCACTACCATGGATGTTCATATCACTCATGCCATGTCCGGAGATTACCTAGTTTCTCGATAGTGATCCTTTAAAGGCGCCATCAATGTGTGAAGGGCAAACCGAGGAAGTTTAGTGGGTAGTGCGACGATTATATTTGATCCCGAATCCCTTATAGGCCCGCTGGTCTCGCTAGCCTGCGGTTATGGTGGTTATGGAGTTACAACGCTGTTGTGTTTGATAAATAAATCATCAGGAATGTATGACAGCGGTGAAACAATGGTGGGCCTAAACATTCATATTGCACTACTACTAATATTGAAGGAAGATTGAGTGACTTACTGAGAGTAGATTATGTGCGCCGATGAATGAACTCCACTGCTCATCCATCCCAGACCTTATTTCCAGACTATTAAGGATCTTATTCGCATCGATAGTTGGCAGTTGCAGACCCCGGCATTGAGTGATGTACGTGTTCACGACGATTAATGACGGACTATGTGCGCTTGTCGAAGGCGAGATAAGTGCTATGGGCAACTCTTCTAGCAGGGTTCGACGACCTGTTTGGAGTAATGGTTAAGCAGTCGACTACTACACCAGAGGTTGCGGGTTCGATCCCTACAATTTTTTTGTGTGCATGAACTACTACTTATCTATTTTTATCGAACTGGTCTTGGTTCTGGTCACGAGTCCCACACAGTAACCTGCAGTCGAAGTTCTTAAAAGCGTTCTCTTCCAAAATTAATCTTACTCGGTTCTAACATAGTATTGGTAACAAATACCTAGTATGCTCACCAATGTGATATTTCATATGAAAATTCTTGTGTTGCGAACTAGTAGTGATACTCCAAACGAAGGTGAAATGGTTTTTTCACGCCACAATTCCATACTAATTTATGATGTGCTCGTGCCAAGTGATATAAGTGCCTTCTCGTTGTCACGAGTAAGTACTTCACTAGACCTGATGCGAACATTGCCATCGATCTTGTTGACAGCTTTGATAGGGTACTTTAGACTTGAACCTGACATCATTACTTAAATCTTTACGAAAAAATTCAAGTACCTATTCTACCAAATTTAAATACTTTTCTTACGAAAGAGTTGCAAACGTCCAGAAAAGACACCTGATGGTAAGTGTTCACTACTGTCTATGATCATCTGCGACTAGGTCGATAGACCTACTTACTCGTCTTTTACAAAAACTGGCAAGATAGATATACATATCTTGCAAGATTTTGTAAAAGAAAGAAAGAAAGAAAATCATTTATTGGCCCAAGACAGAATACACAAAATTACATTAAAAAAAAGTAACAGAAGATGGTGTGGAAATTCATCACTCTCACTCACCAAATGAAGTGTAATATCTAAGTTAGTTACTTCTAATACGTCTGTGTTCTTTGACCAGTATTTCTCCTGACAGATAAGAACTGTCCATGGTCTACCACATACAGAAGTTATTTTCTTGTTTAATGTTCGTTTACTACTACGGTGCTATCTTCATTTTCTTTGTTAAGTAAGTTGTTTTAAGGGTAATTAAAATTTTCTCGTATTTATGCGGGCAATTCGAGATAATATGATGTACGATATAAACTTTCGTCTAGGGCTTAGCAGTCGATTAAAAAAAATTGTATGTTTTAACAGTATAAGCATTGTAAGCTTCAGCTTCCTATTTTTTTTTTGGTAGACAATATCTTTAAGAATGATCTTAACCTTAGGCTATTTGTGGGATTTGGGACTTAACATCTTTGTCTCACTACCCACTAAACTACCCCCATTTCCTAAAGGGACCAGCCAGTGCCGGTCTTGGGGTGATTTTCCGGCTTAAATCAAACCGCAACCCCTGACGAAGGGGCAAGGTTACAAAACTGGTCAAAGGACGCTTTAGTTTATGTACCTACAGTGTGTGTGAAGTAGAACATTTTTCCTAGCACAAGAAGTCTGCAATTAGTCGCTCCGCCTCGACTGACACACTGATGAATGAGTTTAATGATGGACGACGCGTGCCGAGGCGAGATAAGCGCCGTCCAGCGGTCAATACTAGCAGCTAAGGCTTACCGATTTATTAATAATGGCCAATTTACTGCTAAGAATTAGGTATGTACACTGCTTTAGACGACCGATTTCGGAGTCGAATGCCGCATGATAAAAACATTTGTGTAATTTTGATGGTATTTATGGCGACAATTCTTATATTAAATCAACAAGTTAATATTTTTTTTTTATTGAAATGAAAGATGCCCATTTTCTTTGGATTCAATTATTTTCTTATAATCGGTAATCGTATTCAACACGCCGACTTCATTTATAATAATGACAGTCCTCAAAATATCTTCACGACATTATCCACAAAACGATGTCTATAATTTAGTAAGATAAAGCTTTTATAAAAACTAATAATAAATAATAATATATATTTGGAAATGGCGTTTAAGGTGATTCCAAAGAACGAAGAACATTGAACGAGAGCTTTTCTCATTTGTGTAAAATTATTAGATAACCCACTTTATCGTACCTTTATATCAAACCCTCAACCTGTCAACCTCAACCAAGTATTATTTGTAAGACTCGTGGCGTAAATTTATGATGCAGGTCATGAGAGTGTGGCTTAATCTTTTAGCTCTAGATATCGATACCAGAAATATGAATTAACGTAAGGGACATTTTGGCGAAAATGAGTTATATATATCATTGGATTCAGAATTTTCTGCTCTATCGATTGGTGTTATTAAAAAAGTTCTATCGTTAAAAAAATGTCCCTTACAGTAAGAGATTTTGGCCTGCGTAAAACGTTTTATGCCAAAAAAAAATGATGTAACAGACGTTTACATTTTTTTTTCTCTGAAAAATAAAGTAAGTCAATAGTGTTAAATAATTTACACCCTTACCTTGTCCCTTACTTTAATTCGTGATTAGAGTTTTTTAAGAATTTAATTATCTGTCTGCCCATTCCTAATTATGTAATCTTGTAATCTATGTATATAAAAGAAAGTGGTTACACTATTTATAACTCAAGAACGGATGAACCGATTTGGCTGAAAATTGGTGAAGAGGTAGCTTCGAATACGGACATAGGATTACATTCATTCAGTTACTTAATAAAAAGACTGTTTGATTAAGTCTGAGATTCTTCTTTCAATTTAATTTCTGATTTTAAAGCCAATGATACGTAATTATTAAAACTACAGAGTTTGTTATAGGACTCTTAATTAAAAGAGATAAAGTCAAATTATTATTTTTAATTCATAAGTAAAAGGTGTCTAAGACTGCTAATAATTTAGGACATGTATTTAAACATTGTTACTTTTATAACATTTACTTAAACTCAACAAAAAGTTTAATAGACTGATTAGTGTGTTGAATTTATAATAATTACGCAGACATAAAAGTCGAACATAAAAAAATATTAATAATAAATCGTTTTATTTTTGCCTCCCTAAATTTCATTTAAATCTGCGATAGCTAGGCTGAAACTAACATTTAATCATGCAAATAACCTATTTGCATGGTATTAAAATACTCTAAATTTAGTATATTATATCTATAGTTACATCAAATTGTAACACTGTAAAAGTCCTTTACAATAGAATTTTGTATAATTTTCTATTTCTCTTGCTGCTTACGTTATGCTTGACGGTTTACAAATAAAATATTAGCAACGTAAGGTACAACAAAACGTATTTTTTTAATGTAAGGGACATGCTATTTCTTAAACCACTGGGTATTTCTAAATTATTCGTTCATAGCATGAAGGAAGAGAAAATTCTAAGAAACTTTGCTCTAGACACAATTAAAATTGAAGCAGACAGTAAAAAGTTATAGAGAGATTTAATTTTTTTTTATCGTTTTTTGGCTCTCCTGAAAAACAGTGTTTTGTCCCTTACGTTAATTCATATTTCTGGTATCGATATAATGCCTCGTAAAATCCGTTCCGCCAAGCGATATACTGATTGGAGTGAATAGGGTTGAGAAACGAGACAAAATATAAGTCATCGTGTCATACTTGGATGAGCCTAAAATAAATAAAAACGAAGATTGTGCTATGTGTAGGGAAATAAAGGTAACTGTCACAAAATTAAATTTTTATCTATTTAGTAGGTTCATCATTATATTGTTCTCCAAGTTGAGTTTTGTCTATGGCAATAAATATTTACGATCAACGAACTACGTAGAATATTTATAGTGCACTCACTTAGTGCGTAAGTACAGGTGCACTCACTATTCCCTCACTCTCTTAGCACGGTAGGTATGAGTGCAATCTGACACGTCCGGGGAGAGTCCAAGAGAAGAGTCGCATAACCACCTTTAGATTTCAAATAATAATTCTATCTGTTCATCATCATCATCAGCCTATATACGTTCCCACTGCTGGGACACAGGCCTTATCTCAATTGTGAGATAGTGTGGGCCATACTCCACCACGCTGGCCTAGTGCGGGTTGGCGGAGGGGTGCGTAAGGCAAGTGACCAACCTTAATGTCAGATGTTATCAAGCCGCCAAATGGCCTCTGACTAGGCTTGACGACTAATATTTACATTATAGTAAATATCAGCCGGGACCAACAGCTTAACGTGCCTTCCGAAGCACGGAGACGCTCGAAATTAATGTCACTAAATATATGGTCAGAATGGTCACCCATCCATTAACCGACCACGGCGTAGGTAGCTTGACTTTCGTTATCGCTAACGAACCACTGTCACAGCTGCGCCACGAGCGCCTTCATTTTCTATCAATTCAATTCTATCTGTTAATGTCCTTAAAAAAAGCAGTTCCTATATTCAATCCTGCAAGGGACTCACGCTGACGTCTCAGTAAGTATAATGTTACTGTGTCATTGAGACTAAATATGTACCTACCATAAATTGTCGTAGTAAATGAGGTTGCATATGACGTTAATTACGGCATTACACGTTCATTTAATGTTAAAGGTGACGTTTTACGCGACTGTGGTGGATGTAATATGTATCAATGGTAGTAGTCAATTGGCGGAACTAATGAATGTATCAATGTGTATACCAGTAATGAGGATATTATTAGACTATTATTTGCAGAACTAGTAATCAGAATAGAAATAGAAAAGAGACTTATGATAAAGAATTGGAAAAAATTCTTTAAATGAAGTTGATATGTTTGAAATCAATACATCCATGCCATCGGCCATTGTAACTTAGGGTCTGATTGGAGGTATTACTATTCTAAAGTCAGTTTTGCTGGTCGCCCGCCCTACAATAGATTTACAGCATCCAATCGGCGTCTGTGACCAATATAGGTAAAATTTGACATCTCAGTGGCAATTAACTAGTACGTCTCCTGTCGAATGAAGTTTTATGATAAAAAACATAAGCATACGCGATGATAGGAGTTTCTTCTGGAGAATATCTTCCAATATCTAGAAAAATCACTAAAAGTACTTACAACTATGGTATTCTGGAGGTGGAATGGCCCATCGAGCAGGAAGCAGGTGTAGACCATGATGGTGGGGTGCACGAGGTAGGCGCAGTAGGTGAGCCGGCTGAGCGGCAGTAGCCCACGGTAGGAGAGGAAGGAGTTGATGAGGCCTCCGTAGCCGCAGCAACACGCCACTGCCACCCATGCTACCGCCAAACCCCATGCTGGAACAAGTATGAAATCGACTTATATGACTTATTACTATAGATGACGAGCTATTTGGTGAAATGGTCGAGACATATTCTGGACTAAATCCCATCACCATTCACAACCGATCTGGGTATTGAAATCAACTAATAAATACCTACTACTAGAGGAAAACTAGTTTTAATAATAATAGAAGCAGACTACGCTGGGAGCCCTACCTCCTTTAATTCGCGACGCCCATGAAAGCTGACATATCAAGGACGCGATAGTTATCCGAAAAAGGTTTCGTTACCCTGACGTTTTACAGCTAAACGGAGTACCCGATTATTTTTAGTGGTGATAGTAATACGAGACAATTCACGGTTATGGGATGGATGGGCTACTAACGATTCCCACATAATCCATTCATTCAAATTAGATTTTTCTTAAGTGAAAAAATAAAAGTCACTTTATCATTATGGCAGCTGATGATAGGCTAAATAAAGAACTTTTAACACCAAAACACTCTGATGCCAAAAGTATGAGAGTAGGGTAGGTCTTCTTGGGTAGGAAGAATTAATAAATGGAAAAACTAGTTAATTCATTCAAATATAAAAAAAATCATAGAACTGTTTTTATTTGCTGATAAATATTGTCTATTTACTTTTGAATTGCTAAATCTACGAACCCTAGACGTTTAGCAAATATTTCCTTAGTAGAAATTTTAGTCTTTGTCGATATCATTTTCAATGTTTATAGAATACGGCTTTAATTGTCATTGTTCAACGTTCTAAGTATTTAAACTTCCAAAATTCAGGCAATGTCATCCGTTTTCATTACCTAATTAAACTTAAGTGGAGAACTAGATACTATAGAGAAATGAAATTAAGTTATTCAAGTAATTAGCACAAGCACCGTGCTTATTTACATTGCTAGCTAAGAGACAGAAAATTAAGAGAGACTGTACTGAATAAAATGAACAAGGCCTGATATTTGAAAGTACTGTTTATTTTATCAAAAAATGTCTTAAGAAAACCAAGTCTTGCTTTATAATTACAGATAAAAATTTGTAATAGGTATTATAAGAAATAGAGTTGCTTGCTTTCCATTAGGTTATATGATTAAAAAAGGAAATAAGTCGAGGTCGAGTAATAGAAATAAATTATGAAATGAGTACTTAATATAAATAATAATAAAAGAGCAACAGAAATAAATAATGAAATCCTAAATTGCATACAATGTTCAATAAACATGATGATGCGGTTTTCTTTTATTTGTTCAGGCTAGTTATTAAGCCAAATCCAGCTGACTTAAACACAGTTTATTTAGTTGTGTTAAATTCTTGCGAACGTTTTTTTAACGTATGTAACATACCTATTTATGTCAGACAACAATTGAGATGTTACGTTGTCGTTGTAATCAAACAAAGGCTCGTCAAGTGTAAATTGCGATTGACAAAGCGGACGACTTATCAAAGGAACACCGATACCTTTGTCGGACATTCGGGTCGGTTAGTTTCGCACCAACAACCCGACTGTAATCACCAATTTATATGCGCAATTTCTTGGCAGTTTTTTATTTTTTATAATGAATTTGAATTGGCCAGTTACACATTTTATTGTAAAAATACCAGATAAAGGTATTTTGAAAACAAAATTTTTTTTTTAAATACCTATTTTGTACTGAAGTAAGGGTTTGAGTAAACTGATACTTTCAGTTAGTGCTGAATTTACTGACATATTCAACTCTAATTCGGTGCTGTTCTTCTGAATTTATGTGAGGCGATTCACACATTTTGAACACTTGCCATTAAAAAAATATCTTTAATCTTACAATTTCAAAGTTACTGAAAATGAAATCGTAGTCCATAAAAGAACCGTACCGTCGTCCACAGTCCTCCATCCTAATTCTTATTGTGGCGGCCTCAAAGTTACCCCTCAAGACTACAAGATCGTTGGAAGGGTCCCGCCTAATTTTCTTTCGAGCATTCAGAGGGTTAAGTCCCGCAAACTCCCCTATTACTACTCACGCAGTAATGAGCAACGTTTGTTGAATTTTAAGCTGACTGACTCAACCTTCCAAGTTTTTTAGTCGATTTGGGTTTCAGGTACATGCTTAATGCAAATTGGATCGACACTGAATGCAGATGGGTATCAACAAACGACTTCTTTATTTTTGTTTATTTATCAGAAATTGTGAAAGTTACGACGTTTGCGTTGATACTATGTAGTTATTTTTTGGTTATAGTTACAGTCTCTGAAGTTCAAGGCAACCCAAGTATGTAGTTTAGTTACAATTTGATTCTTAAATTTTATTTTATTAGGGTTATGATTATTTTTTGATTTTGTTTTGATAGGAGAGCATATAATTAGTAATTATTAATTAATTGTTGTAGATATGCCATTTTGGAAATAGGATAATAATAAGCTGACCTCATACCCTTATTAGGAAAACTAGTATTGTAAAGATGCGATTATTAGGATAGGTCAGCTTATAAACAATAGAAAAACTAGTTCTGTAATAGATCGTTTCTCGCAAATATCTCGCAAAATAGCCTGTGAGAAAAAAGGAGAGCCCCAAGTTCCTAGTATTCCAAAAAGCTCAAATATAAATAAATAGTTATCGCTAATAATCTCACCTTTATAACCTTTATTATCGTTAAAATCCCTTTTTTAAATACCTAACAGTTTTTTGTATTAAAAAGGTCATGTCAGTGATCAGATCAGTAATCAGTCTTTTAATATTTTGTTAAAATAATAAATAAATCGATTTTAATACAACACACAAAAATGTTGAGGGCGGATCAGTGAAATTCAGCAATGTTCCATTATCGACTTAGCCTACGCAAACTGGCTGACAAGAATCGAATCCAATCAGTATGGAGTGGAATTAAACGTATTGACATGGCAAATTGAATGGCAGGTTTTGATAGGGACTTTGATACGGCAAAGATTAGGGTTAAGGCCGCTTCGTTTGAATTTTAAATGAGCTTGGATTAATCAAGAGGATCGTGGATGTACAACCGACAGACGCTAATGATGAATGAGATGTGTGTTTTTATTTTGAAGTCTGGATTGTTGCTTCAGAAATTCTTTTTTTATAAGGAAGCAGTCATGATGACCTCACTTCACCTGATGGTAAGCGGGTGTAAGGTCCAAATACATAATTATAAGGTTGACTGAGTTTGCTTAAAAGTTGCTTAGCATAAAGAGGTCGGTATTACTTTTGTTAATTATGATGAAAAGCTTTTTGCTTGTCGCTAATAAATGCAACCAAGCAAAGAAGACCCCAAATGTTTAAGAATTCTCAAAATAGCCTTCCTCTATGGGTTTTTCCCAAGTTACGTTTGCACCATATTGCAGGATTTAGTAAGTCTAGTCATTCCATTGAACTCTTTTTGCCTTTAAGTCGTAAAAGGGCAGAATTTGGCGGTTACTCTAATCTCCATATAAAAGTCCTAAGTTTTGTCGGCAACACTACGTCCTAATTTAAGTCACAAGTTAGGAATTTGCAGTGTTTACGAAGCAAAGTACACATACTTCAACATAATACAATGTTCCGTAGGTTAAATCGATAACGTCACTAGCTGAAGGTACACAATGGGTGGCGTAAATCGGGTGCCGAAACGGTTGGTTTACCCGTTACAGCAAGGGTTAAGCTATCATTTGCTGAACGTTTTTTTTTTTTTTTTTTTTTTTTTTTTTTTTTTTTTATAAGACATTTGGAGCCCTCTAACATGATCAGAGATCTTTTTATTGCTATTTTGATTGTTTACTTTAATATATTTCAACTTTATTTTGTCAAAGTACATCAGGTGTACTTTTTGAAGTTTTTCACATGTCTTTTTAAGACATAATATTGTGCGTGATGTATTATACGATTTTATATCAAGAATTTTTCTTTATTTATATATCTAAGAAGAGATTAATGTGCTTTCGGAAAAGCTTTATTTGTTCTATGTTATATATAATCAACTTTTATTTACAATAATTGATTAACTCACTTTTTGGGAGCTTTTGCATGTTAAGCCTATATATGTTTTTTTTTTTTTTTTTTTTTTTTTTTTTTTTTTTTTTTTTTTTTTTTTGCTGAACGTTTTGTTTATATATTCAAACGTTTGTAGTATCAAATATTCAAGTGTGCAGTTTTTGTTATAGTCGATCAGTTGGCAGACTGGCAGGCAGTGCCACTGCAGGCTATTCCGTTGAGAGACTTCACCAGGAAGCGTCGCTCAATGAGCTACCACTTTGTAGGCTCCTCCGATCTTCGAGCCTTTGATTTATATTGTACTGGCTCCTACATCATTATTGCCGGAATACAGGCAGATCTGTTATGGCAGTAAACTAAGTCCATATATAATTATGTATATATACTTAATAAGTATAATAACACTAACAGTAACTCTGTCTGTCATTCTGTCTTTTTTGCTTTCACACAAATACCTACACCACTGAAAAATACAAAAATATTATATAAATAACTCACCTGTATGGCCAACGCTGACGTAGAAGGCCGTGGGCCAAACTTCAAAGTAGCCGTCGACCATGCCGAAGATCAAGCTGCCAATGATGGCTAGCGCGCCCACCCATCCGACGGCCACCAGCCAGTACGGGATGCGGACCTTGCACTTCGTCTTGTGGAGGAACCAGCCGACCATCATACCTTAAATGAAATAAAATTATTTCATATTTTCAACAAGCGAAGTGACTCCACCTACGTGAAAGAAAGAATGGAATTTCTAGATAGATTCTACCGAGCTTTTGGTCAATGATAAAATTGACATTATCGCACTAATAACGTTATTTTAAAAGTCGCCTCTGTTGGCACGAGGTAACTTTGAACATTTTTTTACGTTAGTCCGGGTCGCAGGTGTCCAGTTGTTGTTTGCGTCAGTTACCATCATGTTTCTCTTGCCCGCTAATTTTCCACTTTTATAAAAAAAGGTTTATAGGAATGGGATTTCAATCAATGAGGCCTGGCTGGGTCGTCACCAAACGAGCTTGTCGGAGTGAGAGAGCATCCAATCATGCTTGTATTGATTTAGTTAGCACAGTTGATTGTGTGTGGTTATTAAATTGACGAGTCAATGTTGACTAATTATTATTGTCAATGTGTTTGGGACTTAATTGCAATGTTGTTTCATATAATTGCATAGATTGAAGTGTTGATTATCGGATGTGTATTAATATCTTAATTAATAATTGTAGTTGTACCTTAATTCAGTATGTATCTAATCTTCAAGTTTACAAGAATTCACCTGTAATATCGATTTAACTACTTTCAAACGTCTTAGTAAAATAGTATATTATAGCTTGCGTTTATGAGCAATATGAACTCACACTGTGGCTGTTCCCACCTACAAGGGGAATAACTTTGCTCTCGATTTACTACAGTTGCCTTTTCAACTTTATTAGAAGTTAGTGGCATTGTTCCCCGAGGTATCGTATACACTAAAGTGCGTTTATTGAATTTTATTACCTTTTGTAACTGTTTAAGTGCTTCTGGATAATATGTTTCCTTTACATTTTTGTGAAAGAATTTTAAAAGCATCTTTATACCCGACTAGCAGGAGCCCGCGGTTTCACCCGCGTGGATCCCGTTCCCGTGGGAATTGATCAAAATTCTTTCTTAACGGACGCCTACGTCATAACACCTACCAGCACTCCAAATTTCAGCCCGATCCGTCCAGTGATTTGGGCTGTGAGTTGATAGATATCTATGTCAGTCAGTCAGTCACCTTTGAGTTTTATATATTTAGATTAATAACAGTCATACGGTTTGTATGTAAAAATGTTGGCCTCTTGAACGTGTCTAGCTCATAGATCCTGTGGTTTAAGTTCTTAGTTCTGATCTCAGGGGTACGTCTTGTTAAAAAAAGGATGGATTTATTTATAACAAAGTAAGTATGTACTTTTAGATATTGTTAAAAAGATTATCTAAGTCACTCTAAGTGAATCTCCATTATCTGCCTATCTTAGCTACAGAAAAGTTACATTAGGAAAATTTTTAACTTCGCAAAGATTAGCAGAGTGATTGATAAGAAAACTTCTAACATCACAAAGATCCAAAGTGAGAGTTTATTTGGACAAACATTTTGGACCGACAGCGGCCTCGATAACAATGAAATATCGTAGAATTCATTTAGTCCCGTTTCGTTTCACAGATAAACAGCTCCTAACTTCAAAAAGATATCTCGAGTGAATGGGGGGCTCGCCAAGTTATCGAATTGTTCGGGTACCTATTCGCTTTCTGCGGAGCGCCTTTATAGCGGACTCAGTGACCTTACGAAGGGATATCCGATATGTACTTACAACTAAACTACAGCTTTTTGTCGGAATCGATGGAGATCGTAACAAAACGAGGGGCACTTAAGGGTTGAGCGCAGCGCCCACAACCCGCCATCGTGGTGCTAAAATCTTTATCAGTAGGATTTATGGTGGCTTCCTTCAGAATTACTCCAGTTTTTATTCTGCTACTTTTTGTGGATCTTTCGGTGGGGGACTCATGAATTTTTGATACTGCATTTTTTGAATGAGCGCTTTAAACGTTAACTCTAGATTATAAATTCTTTAAGGTCCAAATATATGGAGCTTACGTTGAAAACTATTGCAATTATCATCAAAATATACCTAGAAATGTATCTTAAACTTACCGATTAGATAGGGTCCAATCCTAGCCCAGGGTTTATCGTAGAGCGTGTCAAACATTTCGAAAGGCTCCTGTATCCTCGCTTTGTACTGATGCCAGACCGAGATGTAGATCGTCGTCGCCCAAGAGCTACACAACACCACGCCTAGCGATACTGTAGCCAGTTTTGGATGTCTGTAATAAAATAAGATAATTATTATTCATGTTCCAAAGTTAAAACGAGCAAAAAGAAAGCTAAGAGCTATTATTGTTAATCAAAGCAATTTGGTAAAGCAATAGTCAGCTATTATATTTAACAATTGGTATATTTAATACTATTATAATAACTCTATTTTAACTATATCTTTTTAACTTTAAAATCAAAAACACCAAAATTGTATAACTTGCAAGAGATTATGGGACGTAATGAGCAAAAATTAGTTGTTTGCATGCAAAAGAAAGCACGTCGTCAAAAAAGGAAATTGGCAGTTAAAACTAAGGTACGACTGGTCAAGTAAGGTAAACTAATATTGTGATATTAGTAAAGGCTCTATTAATCACTCAAAGTCTATGTGCGCAAGTGCTAGTCACGTCCTGAGATATGGGCGAGGCAGGAAGAGGGAGGTAAAAAATGGACTATATGGCGGCTAATCCAAATCTTCAGGATATGACGGTCACTTACGCGTAAAGAGAAGTAACCGTAAGTTAACAAACTAAATCAATCTTACAGAGCAAATCTAATATTTAAAGCGATAGCAAAGATAAAATGAAAAAAGCAAATGTTCTCGCAAAAGAACCGCACTTACTTCACAGATATCAATAACAGTATAATGCCAACGACATAGAACTGCGTGTCGTTCGCCATGTACCACGACCAGACCATGCACATCTCCCGCTGGGTGAACAGATTGTTGATGTAGAGGAGGTTGCGCCACCAATACATGTCGCACGTGATGTGGTCGGGGATAGCGGGGTCGAACACCGACTGGTTGTAAATGTACCTGAGAGACACCTCCGTGATACCGATCACGAAGCCGTAAGCCGGCGTCAGTCTCACAACTCGGTACAGGAACAACACAAAGAAAGATTTAACCATCCTAAGGAGCTCTCCCTTGGTGTACATCTTAGCTTTGATGTCGAGCAAGTCTTCCTTGAACGACTGCTGGCTGATGACTGAGATGGAGAGGGCGGAGTTCGTGTAACCGTTGTGGTTTTTGTGTATGTCTTGCTTTTCTTGTTCGGCTTTCTTCATTCTGCGTTCGGTCTTGCGATCTTCGCTTCTGAGGAAGAGTACCGTTACGAGCAGCCCACTGTAAAAAAACAAAATTGGTAAAATATTTTTTTAACAATCTAATCCAATTTATTTGAATAGTATATAAGCCAGAAACTAAACAAAAACCGCCCATACCGATACAAATGGACATATACAAAAAATATTGTATCGGGCGGGGATCGAACCCGTGACCTCTGGTGCCGTAATAGCCGACTTTATAACAATTTCACCAAAACAGGTTTTCAAGAGTATTTAGCATCTATATATTAAGATGTTGTGGTTTATTGGCTTCCGATCTAGATTAAGGCTAACTTTAGAACAGCGACTACTTACACGACTGACACTGAACATGTAAAATGTATCATATGAAATAATAACACATAAATTCGGAGTGACGAGGCACATATTCTTACAAAGTAATTGGAACAAGCCCCAACAAAACTTAACGAAAGTGGCACGACAACCGAAATCCCTAAAGCCCAAGTCACTTTTACAAATTAATGTCAGCTCGTGATTCCATAGTTAAAATTATAAAAAAGTCACTACTTATTTCTCATTATCTACTTTCTTCGATGGCTCGAAGAATTTGCCATTGTACTCTACAATCAAGGACGTTTAATAGTCTACAATTACATTTTTTATAATTTAAATTATGAAGGCATTGAAAGAGATTGATTATGCGTACCTAATAGATTGGTTACAGCTATAAAATTGTCTCTCGAAAGATTTACTTTTATAGAACAAACGACTATTACATTTTCATTATTGGAAGCACATTAGAAAATGCTTTCAGCAGATTCAGTGAATTTAATATTGATAAGTTGCTCGCTTTTGATGACAGCACTTAATATACTCTTGGACATAATTAGATAGTCGTAAAAGAGACATAAACTTGTTTTATCTTTTCTTGGACCAATCTGAATAAAGAGGGGACAATTTTAGACATCATTTTTACGACTTACATCTGTTTTATTAGCACTCTCAAGATTCAATTTGGTTTGGATATTTTAAAACTTTGTTTCCGTAATGTGAAAGTTTAGGAGTACCCAATACAAGAGTTTAATCTTAGCTCAGAATTTATGTTAAGTTCTATAAGAGTAACGCATCATGCGTTACTAACTACAAAAAATAAACCTCATATGAAACATACCTATAAACAATTTAGTGCAACTATCCTTCGAAAGTCGTCGAGTAGTCATCATTTATAATGACACCAACTTGGCACCGACTTCAAACAGATTAGTAGGTACCTACCTAGCACGTAAAATACAATTTAATTTATAGGCTTAGACAATAAGCGCATTTGATGAATGTCTTATTAAAATTATTTTTTGCTTTTCAGTTTTTTAGGTAGTTTTTTTTTTGTTTCTTTTTTTTTGAAGTCGGTTTAATTTTTTTTTTAAAAAGTTTGTTTATTTTTCTAGTTTTAGTGTGAATAACACGTAGGTAGTGAGTAAAACTCTTTCATAATAATGATAGCGAAAATACGAGTAGAATTGTATTATTTGATAATAATATTAGGTATTCATTAAGTATTCAGCACCATGGGTAGGAGGAGAATGCGTTTATGCACCATAACCGCAGGCTAGCTAGACCCGCGGCCGTGTGTGGGACTCGAGACCGAAGCGTCCGCTACCCACTACACTCCCCCGGTTTCTCCTTCACACCCGATTAGGACGAGCCGGTGCTAACCTTATTGGCTAGTGACCAGCCCATCCCCGGGTAATCATCAGCTTAGCTGCAAAAGTACATGAAATACAACTAACGTTCCACATATTCCTACAACACTGAAAGAATTATCCCCTAACTCCTAACCGTTAAGGAGTTGTACTTTCCATCATCACCTTAGCTGCAAAAGTACATGAAATACAACTAACGGTCCACATATTCCTACAATACTGAAAGAATTATCCCCTAACTCCTAACCGTTAAGGAGTTGTACCTTCCATCATCAGCTCATCAACATAAAATGATGTCTATCGGACGCAAAAACTTGAATGGCTTCAGAAAAAACAAGTAACGCGTAGGCGCAGCCTATAAAATTTGAGGTTTTCCCTTGATTTTTCCGGGATCCCATCATCAGATCCTGACATGGTTACAATGGGACCACCTCGAAACTATGCACTTTCAAATAAAAAAAGAATTATTGAAATCGGTCCACAATTGACGGAGAAATCGACGGACATACATAAAAAAAAAAAAAAAAAATACATACAGTCGAACATATAACCTCCTCCTTTTTTGAAGTCGGTTAAAAAGCAGCAGATATGCAATGTGCGCATTGGGAAGACTTGAAACCGAGCCAATCAACTATTAAGTTTTTCTTTGTCCATTAACAAGTGGGGTACATTTTTTTAAATTATAGCAATCAATTTTTTTGCAAGAAGCTCCGTATATTTTGCTTTATTAATATCACCGAAACTAGAAAAGATTTTCATTTTAAAGAGATATCGCCACAAATTGTTTTCGAAGTAATATCTCTCTTGTTAAGAATATAATTCCGCGTATCAAAACATTTCTTTTTAGTTGGCAGACCAACACTCTGCTCACTTAACTTAATTCACAGCCTCATAAGAATTTGAACATCTCATACAAACTTCAAAAGTTCGTATTAAATAGCGAACGGCTAAATACTAAACTAACAAAATACCACAAACGCATGAGTAATCTTAAAATTCTTACAATTTCAAAAAAAAAACGTGATGGCAAGCGGCCACTGTGGCCTATTCTATGAAACTGAACAGAAACTACTATTGAATTCGCAAATGAAGGGTAAAAAGGAAGAATAACAGTTACCCGATGAAGAAGAAAGTGTCAACGCAGTAAGAGGCGTTCCCGACGGACTGGTACATGAAGTTACGTTCGGTGACCACTCTCATGGTCTTGTTGTCGCCGATGGTGAACACGGTTAAGTATGTGTGCACCATGATCACCCATAGCACGGACAGGAATCTGTTAGCAAAAGAAAAAATATCACATACACACATAAAATATACTGGCTCCAAAAAAAATAAGGAGTCAAACTTAGGAGTCAAATTCAATTTAGACATAATGAACACCGAGCAGTAAATAAAATATTATTAAATTGAATTGATGACATATGTACCAGACGTGAAACAGGCACGGTTTCGTCTCTTTTTGCTAGACCAGAACACGAACCACTACTTTGGTATAACAGTTTCTACTAAAACATTAAATGTTGACAAAGTAAAAATACAATTTACTACAAGATGTTACTAAGGTATTGAAAAAATTGCCACTATTTTCGTTGGCCCAACAGAAATATCGACTTTCAGAAGGTATGTTCAAATACAATAATTGTGAACTGGACACACTTGATGTGAAAGCTATTCTATTACGATACTCTTTTCAAACACAATTTCTTGGACAGCTCCTCGATAGTAGCCGTTCGGATACGGTCACGTCTCACTCCGGAAACTGCCCGCATAAATGGAAAATCCTGGTTTATTTTCCATTGCCTTTCCGTAGACGCCGATACTTTGTAAAATCGTGGACCTTTTAAAGCCTTGGTTGGGTTTGTACATATTTACACAGTGGTTGCAAGTGTATACTTCTGTATGTATTTTAAGTAAAGCCCTCTAAATTGTTTAGGTTCAGCATAACATGTTTTTGTGCTTATTCTACTTAAATATTCTGGTATTGTATTCTGGAAAATATGTTTCGGGACCCTTAGCAAAAAATTGTAATATTATCACGTTATGAGCATGTTGATTTTTGTAACATGTTATGTAACGGTACATTAACAAATGTAAAATATTACTTAATCTTTTTTAAGTAATTCTTAACCTGTAATTATAATCATTGGTTTTTTAGTTTGATTTAAATAATATTAAAAATGTCTCTAGCTTTGAATAAAGAAGTCACTATATCGATACCAGAAATATGAATTAACGTAAGGGACAAAACACTGTTTTTCAGGAGAGCCAAAAAACGATAAAAAAAAATTAAATCTCTCTATAACTTTTTACTGTCTGCTTCAATTTTAATTGTGTCTAGAGCAAAGTTTCTTAGAATTTTCTCTTCTTTCATGCTATGAACGAATAATTTAGAAATACCCAGTGGTTTAAGAAATAGCATGTCCCTTACATTAAAAAAATACGTTTTGTTGTACTTTACGTTGCTAATATTTTATTTGCAAACCGTCAAGCATAACGTAAGCAGCAAGAGAAATAGAAAATTATACGTAATTCTATTGTAAAGGACTTTTACAGTGTTGTAATTTGATGTAACTATAGATTATAATATACTAAATTTAGAGTATTTTAATACCGTGCAAATAGATTTGCATGATTAAATGTTAGTTTCAGCCTAGCT
Source organism: Mecyna flavalis (assembly GCA_949319885.1). Classification (NCBI taxonomy): domain Eukaryota; kingdom Metazoa; phylum Arthropoda; class Insecta; order Lepidoptera; family Crambidae; genus Mecyna; species Mecyna flavalis. The sequence continues at coordinate 8,106,943 of OX439427.1, read as the reverse complement.
ATCGCAGATTTAAATGAAATTTAGGGAGACAAAAATAAAACGATTCATTATTAATTTTTTTTTTTATGTTCGACTTTTATGTCTGCGTAATTATTATAAATTCAACAAACTAATCAGTCTATTAAACTTTTTGTTGAGTTTAAATAAATGTTCTAAAAGTAACAATGTTTAAATAAATGTCCTAAATTATTAGCAGTCTTAGACACCTTTTACTTACCAATTAAAAATAATAATTTGACTTTATGATCTCTTTTAATTAAGAGTCCTATAACAAACTCTGTAGTTTTAATAATTACGTATCATTGGCTTTAAAATCAGAAATTAAATTTTAAAAAAATCTCAGACTTAATCAATTTCCCCCATCAAAGGATCCTATGTCCGTATCCTGGTTCGAAGCTACCTCTTCACCAATTTTCAGCCAAATCGGTTCATCCGTTCTTGAGTTATAAATAGTGTAACTAACACCACTTTCTTTTATATACATAAATTACAAGATTAAATAATTAGGAATGGGCAGACAGATTATGATGATAATATAACTATTGGTAAATTAAATTTTTTTAATGGTGAAATTGAAGTGGTTAGAATATGTAACTTTTTCTATTTAATATTTTATCTAGTTATAATTATCAGCTGTCATCACCATCTTCACCGTTCGTCGGTGTCATTTAGGGTATCTTTAACTGGGGTTAAATTAAATTCTTAAAAAACTCTAATCACGAATTAAAGTAAGGGACAAGGTAAGGGTGTAAATTATTTAACACTATTGACTTACTTTATTTTTCAGAGAAAAAAAAATGTAAACGTCTGTTACATCATTTTTTTTTGGCATAAAACGTTTTACGCAGGCCAAAAAATCTTACTGTAAGGGACATTTTTTTAACGATAGAACTTTTTTAATCACACCAATCGATAGAGCAGAAAATTCTGAATCCAATGATATATATAACTCATTTTCGCCAAAATGTCCCTTACGTTAATTCATATTTCTGGTATCGATATGTCACTATTTAGCGCATTTGGAATTCCTTTGGTGTTGCCATATGCAACTATCTATGAGGTGCGGATGGAGTCACTTACCATTTTGTATGCCGCATACCTAAAAAATTAAGTACTCATGTATGTTTAGGTGTGCCATTTACCTTATTCCGTGAAGGCAGGTGAGCGCTCCATCGCTGGGTCTCTGAGTACTCAGGATGGTACGTCCGTTCGACAGTATTGAGAACGATAAAAGTAGTTCTGACAGCATGCCTGACGAAAACAAGAATCAAATTAAATATAAAAACTGAACAAAATAAAATCTTACAACGTTTACATCAATGATTGAGCCTCTCTTGCGCAAACCGCTACCATTTTATGCGTGGCTGAAATCGCTGGCAAATGTACAACATTGGCCTAACAAATTAAAACTTAATAATTTTTTAGGACCTTAATTGTAATTAAAAAAAAACCAATATAATAACAATCTCTGGGCACATCCTATCTGTCTGAGACATATTTTCTCGCGCAATATTAGACAAGAAATATCTTCAGTAATTTGCATGTAAATAGAATGATTAATTCAAGAAGTTGGGAGCTTGTCCGAACTCTTGGTGTTCATTAAGGTTCATATCTTGAGGCCTTGTTTATGTACATACTAACTTCATTAAAAGCAAGTGGCCTCACCTAATGTAAGGTGCTATTATACTACTAACACATTGGTACTGGCGTGCTCACATTTCATAGGGAGTTTCAAAATGTATGTATCGATTAAGCATCCAGTATCCAAATTCAATATAACACAATCTGTACCTACATAAATATAGCAATGATGTTTTTCCTATACTTATTTTCTCATTCTTCAATGATTCGCTTACTTAAATAACTCATCAACCTATCCAATCAGTCAAGCTCCTTTTTTTTATTTATTTATTAGAAAAACAAACAGCAGTTTACAGCACATATGTACATATAAACAGCTCAATTAAATTACACATTAGCCAAAAAAGTTTCCACGAATAGGTTTTACATTTGTATCGTTTGTTTTAAAACCATTTTTTAGCTTAGTGTCGATCGCATAGATCAAATCAAATCAATCAAATCAAAATATTCTTTATTCATGTAAACTTGTATCAAGTATTTATGAATCGTCAATTACAGTGTGACTCTACCACCGGCTTCGGAACGCAGTCATCTGCCGAGAAGAACCGGCAAGAAACTCGACAGTTACTCTCTTAGATGTAAGGCGCTTTGACTGATTTATACAATGTACGGACAGCAGCAGATCAACCTACCCTAAACTGTCAAAATTTTTAATTGAAAGAGAACTCTAATATTGTAGTTCAATGAATATAAAAGAAACTGATGTGATGTGCTGTTGACTGTACATATGCGCCCTGTATAGTAGGTTAGCCAAATTAAGCCTAAAAATATTACTTAAAAATATTCAGTAAATTACTATAGGTACTATATTTATAGTAAACGGTAGTAAATTAAATTGGATTCAACAGGGACAAAGTTTTGCCTTTCATTCAATCTAAATTGCAGTTTATTTATTTGTTACGAGCAAACTCAACTCTCACAAACTAAATTTAACATACTAGGATGCTTTGTGAAACTGGCGGGTTTGAATAGGAGAAAACTATGAGTGAAGCATTTTACTGCCGGAGCCTTGTCGGCGATGAGGAAATGAGGTCATTGGAATCAAATGGATCTGACTTTAATTGCAGTCCTCGGCACTTTTAACGCAACTTTTCACATAGATAAGAGAACATTTTATATCTTTTACCAAATCAACCAATGTGCCTTACTAATTTTTGAAAAAAGTATATGAAAATGAAAATATTAATTTTAACTGTGTAAAAACTCATTTTTCTTAATAATTAGGTCAATAAATACATTGGCTGAAAAAATTAAACCGACTTCAAAAAAAAAAAAAACAAAAAAAAAATAGGTACCTAAAAACACTGAAAAGCAAAAAATAATTTTAAAAATACATTCATCAAATGCGCTTATTGTCTAAGCCTATTAACTAAATTAAATTGTATTTTACGTGCTAGGTAGGTACCTACTAATCTGTTTGAAGTCGGTGCCAAGCCAAATAGTAGGTACCCAGACTACGTACCGTCCGCGGATTAATTAGTTACCCTGTAAAATACATTATTATTATGTATCATTTTTTATTTTCTTTGGATTGGCACCGACTTCAAACAGATTAGTAGGTACCTACCTAGCACGTAAAATACAATTTAATTTAGTTAATAGGCTTAGACAATAAGCGCATTTGATGAATGTATTTTTAAAATTATTTTTTGCTTTTCAGTGTTTTTAGGTACCTATTTTTTTTTTTTTTTTTTTTGAAGTCGGTTTAATTTTTTTTTAAAAAAGTTTGTTTATTTTTCTATTTTTAGTGTGAATAACACGCAGTGAGTAAAACTCTTTCATAATAATGATAGCGAAAATACGAGTAAAATAGTAGAATTGTATTATTTGACAATATTAGGTATTCTTCATTAAGTGTTCAGCACCATGGGTAGACCAACTAAAGACGCAGCCCGCAAGAGGGACATAAGAATTAAGAAGTCGTACCCTGTAGCTTCCATCATCATAGTTGTACCTTCCATCATCAGCTTAGCTGCAAAAGTACATGAAATAAAACTAACGGTCCTCATATTCCTACAACACTGAAAGAATTATCCCCCAACTCCTAACCATTAAGGAGTTGTACCTTCCATCATCAGCTTAGCTGCAAAAGTTCATGAAATACAACTAACGGTCCACATATTCCTACAATACTGAAAGAATTATCCCCTAACTCCTAACCATTAAGGAGTTGTACCTTCCATCATCAGTTTAGCTGCAAAAGTACATGAAATACAACTAACGGTCCACATATTCCTACAATACTGAAAGAATTATCCCCTAACTCCTAACCATTAAGGAGTTGTACCTTCCATCATCAGTTTAGCTGCAAAAGTACATGAAATACAACTAACGGTCCACATATTCCTACAATACTGAAAGAATTATCCCCTAACTCCTAACTGTTAAGGAGTTGTACTTTCCATCATCAGCTCATCAACATAAAATTATGTCTATCGGACGCAAAAACTTGAATGGCTTCAGAAAAAACAAGTAACGCGTAGTGTGCGCCTATAAAATTTGAGGTTTGCCCTTGATTTTCCCGGGATCCCATCATCAGATCCTGACATGGTGACAATGGGACCACCTCGGAACTATGCACTTTCAAATAAAAAAAGAAATATTTAAATCGGCCTACAATTGACGGAGAAATCGACGGACATACATAAAAAAAAAAAAAAAAATACATACAGTCAAACATATAACCTCCTCCTTTTTTGAAGTCGGTTAAAAAGTACAAATATCAAAGAAATTCCAAATATTTAAATTCTAACTCCTTTTGGAGGGCAAAAATATTACCAGTAAACTTTCGTGTTTAAAGCCTAAAACATTAATTAATTTTTGCAGACATCTAAAATTGACTTTATTCTCGCATAATGACGTTTTCACACCAAACTACAATTTCCAATAAAATTTATAGCTGCAATATATTTCAAACGAAAAGATACTTTGTGAGTTATTTTAATATTGGAAATGATTTTATTACCCGGCTACGATTAAGGCTGAGGCGAGTTATTCTTCCAGTCTATGTTCCTTTATATCCTATGGTTTTATTACTGGCACAGTCCTATGGCAGTTTACACGTTACCCTGCAGCCTTCGAATCACTCCCTTATTTTATAGTCTATTTATCTTCACGTCCGATCACAATCCGAATACGAGATTTTTTTTGGACTGATAATCAAATCAGGGATCCTAAATATTTCTACGAGAAAGTTTAACGTCGTACCTACTTCGGAAAAGATTTTTCGTGTTACGAACTATGTATGTACATTCGTGCGGAAAAGTAGCTGTCGCAAGACCTTGATACTATGATACGGGTAATATTGGCAATTTCACGTGCTCAACTCTTGCAGTCGGTTGGATATTTCAATCTTTCTAAAATCTAAGCATATTGGTAAAAAATAGCCGTTAATTTCAGAGCACTAATGCTTTAAGATAGACATAATTATTATAAAGAAAACTTAACACAAAATCTTACGTGCACATTATTAGTATGGCAGTATGGAGAGAAATCAGACACAGAGCCAATACATGATTTCCAAGGGACTGATAAATCATACAGTAAAGAGCACGTTAACCTACCTAATTCTGGCTTTCCACAAACAATTCACAGCTTTATTATGTCTATCACATACAAAGACTTATATTTCAATTGATTTGCAGGAAGCATACAATTAAATTAGAAATCTATGTAATCTGACCAACTAAGAAATCGTGGCAAAGAAATGAATCAACAACTCAATAATAAAATAGTACATAGGTACGTTAATGGGGCAACATTTATAACTATGTATGTTCGAACGGGTGTTTTAAGAACGCCAGAGGCAGTTTGAAACTTTAGCAAAGACCCATAAAGTTACATGATAAAGGGTCATTAGTTAATCATGAAGGGTTCAAATAAAGGGGAGGATGTTTCGATATATCTCGACAAATTATTTGAACTAGGGTATTGTGTGGTGACATATCATGTATTTATGTGACCGGGGCGCTTGAGATTGTGTGTCATATGACTTATTAAACTAATATCGTACAGTGATCCGACATTCCGACAGTTAATTTGATATAGTGCCACAAATTGTATTATAGTGCCAAGAGCTTTTAGTAGTTAAAAGGAATCTAATTTTTATTTATTTTATTTTTTTTATTTATTTATTCGGTTTTCCAACAGTTATTACACTAAAACATTTAAACTAAAATACATAATACAGTTTTTCTTCATAGTGCATAGCTAATTATAAGAAAACACCGCATGCATAACAGAAAATGTAAAAAGAAATCTAATAATTTGAACAATTCCACATATTTTGATCATTAAAAAGAAATTCTCAAACAGAGTAAAATCTTCAAGATTAAAAACCTTTAGAAATATTTAGTAAACCTTTAGTGACAAAATCCCTAATCCTTTTGCGAGTAACAGCAATGGAAGTCCAATGAAAATCAATCGATGTGCTACATTCGTTATAAAGCCTACTGAGTCTTGGGACCGGAGAATTAAGGCCAAATCTCGTCCTACGCGCCGGTGGGCACAGTGGCTTGAGAGGTATCCGTGGGTATCTACTAGGCGCTCTAAACAAGAACTGTTGAAGTAACGATGGGCAATCCATATGATTATTGAAAAGCTTACACAAAAAATTAAGATCTAAAATGTTCCTTCTGACCTCCAATGACGATAATCCAAACTCGGAAAGCCTGCTTTCATAAGACTTGAGCGATCGAGATTTACCAACGGAAAATGCCAAGTGCCACATGAACCTCTTCTGTACCCGTTCAAGACGCAAAGAGTGCGTAGAGTAATGAGGTCTCCAGACTACACTGCCATACTCCAAAATGCTACGCACGAAGCTATAATAAAGTAAAATTTTAAGTTTGGGACTTTTAAAAACCTTACCATTCCTGATTACAAAGCCAAGCATTCTAGAAGCTTTTTTTATTATTGAATCAATATGGGGGACGAAAGTAAGTTTCCTGTCTAATGTTACACCAAGGTCTCGAACAGTATCAGACTCTCGCAAGCTCTGACCTCCTATACGGTATGATGACTGCTCGAAATTTCGTTTGCGAGTAAACTTTATATGGATACACTTTTCCACGTTTAAGTGCATTTTATTATCGATGCACCATCGGCTTAGTGCGTCCAAGTCTAACTGCAACAAAGCCACATCAGCCTCTGATTCAATCACGCGGGAAATCTTAAGGTCATCTGCATACAGAGATGGCTTAGAATTCCTGAAGCTCTTCGGAAGGTCATTTACAAAAATGTTAAACAGAACTGGCCCCAAATGTGAGCCTTGAGGAACTCCAGAACTGATTTGGTAAGTCCCTGATGAAAAACCTTTCAACACAACATAAAACGACCGACGGGCAAGGTAAGATTCAAACCATTTGAGTAAAGCGCCGTGTATGCCATAAGATGAAAGTTTATACAGAAGAATATTGTGGGAAACTTTGTCAAATGCCTTAGAAAAATCTGTGTAGACTACGTCTACCTGCTTATTATTGTCTACCGAATGAATCAATTCCTCAACAAAACACACTAAATTTGTACATGTCGATCTGCCCCTAGTGAACCCATGTTGGTTTTCAGACAAAAATCCCTTGAAAAAATTTTGAATAGTAGAAGTTACAATCGACTCCAATACTTTCCCTACCTGCGATAAGATAGAAATTGGGCGATAGTTTTCTATATTGTTTGGATTATTGGATTTGTGAATCGGCACTACTTTGGCTATCTTCCAGAGATCAGGAAATATTCCAGTGCTTAGAGATTGGTTGAAGATGCAATGCAGTGGAGTGACGAGTTCAGATGCGCAGTTAACTAAGAACACCGCTGGTATTCCGTCGAAACCGGCGCCTTTCGTTTTATCTAAGTATTTTAATTTCTTATAGATAGTTTCCGGTCTAATGTTATAAGAGCTAAAACAATCATTTTGGGCTGTGATTATTGGAACCCCTTCAGAATACTGGCTAGAAGTAGGCTCAGGATTATATACAGATGCAAAGTTTGATGCAAATAACTCGCACATTAACTGACCATCTGTTGTAGAAACTTTACCGTTTGTCATTTCCGCAGGATAAGCATCAGCACCTTTGCGTTTCGATTTTATATGAGACCAAAAGAACTTGGAGTTGGCTGTGATTTTATCTTCCAAGTGCTTTATATAGGAATTATAAGCAACTGTTGAGAGCTTTTCACATCGTTTTCTTAAAACATTGAATTCTATTTTATCTAAAGGATTCTTAAAAGTTGAAAGCCTTCGTCTCAATTTGTTTTTTTCTCGTAGTGCTTTTATCAATGATGGATTAAACCATACTGGATATCTATTAGATTTTGTTTTAAAGTTAGGAACACATTCCCCTATTATTTTCTGTAGCTTTTCATAAAACAGTGATACCATAACATTTACATTTTGAATTCCTTGAAATATATGTTCCCAGTTTAATTTTCCCAACTTTTTATTTATGGACTCGTAATCAGCTTTGGTGGGTGGGTGTAACACATCGACTTTTGTTAAAATATTAATGGCAGAGTCAACCTTAACCTTTATTTTAGATTGATCAGTGAATATTAGATCAAGGATTTTGCCACCACTGTTCACAATATCATTACATTGCCTTAAATTATTTGTATATGAAAAATCTAACAGGGTCTTACAGACCAATGGATAACCCTCAGACGATGATCCCAACTCAGTCCAATTTATTCGGCTTAAGTTAAAATCACCAACTATCATAGTTGAAACATTATCCTTCAACTGTTCAAAATTTTTGCTACAGTTATCCAAATATTGATTCAATATAGTGCTATTAACAGGAGGTGGAAGGTAGACTGCATTAAGCATTAGTTTAAAACTATTGTACGAGCACAGATTCATCATGACCCATATATCCTCACAATTACTCTCAAATTTGGTTATTCTATACGCATTAATTTTTTTACTCACTGCAATCAGAACACCTCCACCTCTTTTACATTTGTGAAAATCATTAGTTTCCCTATCTCTGCGAAAAACAACATACCGGTCATCAAAAATTTCCAAACTCGATATACTACTATCCAACCACGTTTCAGTTAAGATTATAATATCATAATTACTACAACATAAGTTACGATAAAATACATGTGTTTTTGTCCGCAGTCCGCGGACATTTTGATAATAAATACTAATATTTAGCTCCTTAAATGACAAAGCAAACCAGTACATACCAAAAGTTACAATACAAAAAAAAAAGAAAAAAAGGGTACCCTAAATATACAAAGGTGCCCCTATAATTTGGACAAGGTGTCCATGTTCCTAATTAGTATCAAATTTCCTTCATCATCTTTACGCACGAATATCTTTCCATTCCTAACCCAAACATACTTGTAACCTTTTTCCTTTGCCCTTGATCGGGCTGCAGCGTGTAGAGCCTTGTTCGCCGGTGAGAGATGCTCCGAGATAAAAATTGGTGTCTTTTCTCCCGTAAACCCAAAGTGAGTGCTGTTGAGTTTATCCTGGGGGGTGGATTTATTGTAATTTATTGCTGCGGCCAAGATTTGATCACGGGTACGAACAGAATCAAGCTGTACGACGATTGAACGTGGTCGGGAGCTAGCAGGATTCAGTTTTGCTATCCGCGAACATCGGACAATGTTCTGCTCTGATAACTTGCAGTTTATTTTAGTACCAAGGCGATTTATAATATCCATAAGATTTTCGTTCTTTCTATCTGGCATGCACTGTATCTCAATGTTGGTTGCTCTTGCCGCTTGTTCCATTTGATTGACACGGAACTTCAGTTCGTGGATTGAAGGTTGAATTTCGTCGACATTAGCTTCTATTTCTTTTATTGTTTGCTTTGACGTCTTTAACTCCTTAGTTATTTCTTCATACTGACCATTTATAAATGATATAGAATCTTTTACGTCTTTCAATTCTTCACTAATCGATTTTAACTGATTTTTAAGCATAGTTCCCATAGTTAAATTTAATTTAGCAAGCATGTTATTCATTTCATGTTGTACTACTTCTTCTATTATGTTTCGCACTTGTATAGTTAATTCGTTTGAGCTACTACTCGTAAGTGATTTTGCATCTTTATTAAGAGGCGAGTCGGAGGCTTGTCTTTTATGCCTTTTATTGTCATTTTGCCTATTCGTCGGAGTAGAATCGTTTTCTTCGATTTCTGTATCGGAGGTCAATTTTATAGGCGGTGTCCTTTGTGTACTCATTTTTGATCGAACAGTTTTATTTTTCACTTGAAGAAATACTTAGAAAAACGCACAAAAAGACGTCGGGCGCGAGTCAGATCCGATCCCTCGGACAGCTTGATATGTATGATCGAGCCTGTTGAGCCACTGTACCAAGCTCGTTATTTATCTCTAGTGACGAAATAGTGCACTTGTTTTGACCGTTAGTTTTTTTTACGTGTAGGTACTCTTGAGTTGTTTATTTTTTGCTAATCGCGACCGCCACTGTTTTTAATTCTCGGCACAATCGTTATAATTAATCACGTAAATTCACTCTGTTCAATAACAACCGGCAGTTTAATGGATGAATGAAGGTTCCGTAGCAGTTCGTTATCTGTTCGAGTAATTTCTTAAACACATAGATTCGACCAAAAATCACTGTGAGATGTTCGTGTTTTAATTAGTCTAATTCACTTTGCCAACGTCTGCCTACAATGTCACCATAAAAATGCACCACGTATATCACAATTTGCATTTCCAACTCACTCAGAACCAATCACAAATTATTAAATTTATACGAAATGAGGAGCGTTAAGTTACTATGACAGAGGCGCCATCTTGAGTTGAATCGTCTAATCGCGGTCGGTTAACGGATGGGTAACCATTATGACCACATTTAATGACATTTATTTCGAGCGTCTCCGTGCTTCGGAAGGCACGTTAAACTATTGGTCCTGGCTGATATTTACTATAATGTAGATATTAGTCGTCAAGCCTAGTCAGGGGCCATTTGGCGGCTTGATAACATCTGACACTAAGGTTGTTCACTTGCCTTACGCACCCCTCCACCAACCCGCACTAGGCCAGCGTGGTGGAGTACGGCCCACCCTATCTGATGAGACCAGGGATCAACCACAGCTCTTACATAGAAGATCGACTCAGAATAACACGAGAAATAACTTTGCTATTGCAATACCCTTCAATAACCCTTAATCTTTCCGCTCCCTTTATTTTATTTATTTACTTATATTATTTTGCAAAGGCGCTCAGACTGTAGTCGCAAGTGTTATTATGTGTGTCGCGGTAGTGATAATTTACTATCAGGTGTTAAACTACATAGGTCTTTCATGAATAAAGTGAGCTGTTACAATTTTGTAATAAATGTTGCTTGAGAAATACTACAAGGGGGATAATATTATATTAAAACCACGAGATTAATGAACAATCCTTAGCATTTGACGGAATATTAAAACCTCAAGACTCCCTACAGCTTCGCATACAATATTCATCCTATTCCTAATAATAAGGTTCTGTAAATATTGAACAATATCTCGAATGTGCGTAGCTGTTAATTAATCTGTGCGCGCATTGTACAGTCACGAGCACTGCCATGTATACAAGTACCTTCAAAAATGGACAAATAAAGGATCCATAGGTTCAGATCCGGCTCGAAGGACCAATGTGAAAACTGCGATGTTAAAGGTTCCGAATAAGATTGCACTAACGTTAATTGCAAAATATATTTAAATTACGGAGCACACATGGCACAGCAATGTTGCCAACATTGAAAAATACACCTTTATAATATTATGTTGCCAACAACCTTATCGTATTGGCATAATACTACGTGTTTACATCTAATTGCACGTGAGTGTTCGTCTCGTCTGACTTACCACAAGTTTCCCGGCGAAGGTCTTTGTCTTTGTCCGCGTTCGGCTTCCCATCGGCATGTGCCACATTGTTGTTAATCTGCAAATATTGTTCACACGTTAATTTCAAACAATTGAATTGGCGACCTATACGCGATGATTCATCTTTGTAATTTGACATTCCTTAGTTGAAGAGGTCGGTGCATTCTTTGCATTGATCGTAAGAGCTATACGTGGATGACCTACCCTACACCTGATCGCTTTTCGGTCGTGTACTACCTGTCCTAATTGTGCTACTAAAGAGAGAGAATAGGGAGGACATCTGTGCTTGCATACCTACTTTTGCATTATTCCTTCCTGAGCTGATAGTAGCCGAAAATCGAGTCCACATAAACACTCAATTCGCCACCGACATAACTATCATGTTAAATTAATTAATTACATTGAAGAATTATGCAATATGGGAAGCGTGATGCGAGGATTTTAGACCATAAGCGGTTAAGAGACCTATCACATCTCGACTGTGATTTTTGCATAAAATGGCCAACTTTGGCGTTATCGATCTCAGAAACAAAAATACATTAACAATAATGACTTATTAAATAGTGTAGAGTATCTATTGGAACAGTTTGTAGCGGCCTTGCTTTTTCGAAATTTTGCTTAACTTTTTAATTGAACCCAAAATTGCAGAGAAAGATTTTCATAAAATGCGCGAAGGCACATTTTTAAGCTCCTGGATTGAACTACTGTTCTGAGCAAATTAAATAAAAAAAATAGAATGTTATCTCTTATATAGTCGTATAGTTCTTAGCGGCCTCGGATTTTTAAATATCTTTGGTTTTATATATAAAAAAACATCTAGTCCTAAAGCAAAAATCTTCGAAAATCGCTTTAAGAGTCCTATGACATCTCGACTGTGATTTTTGCATAAAATGCCCAACTTTGGCGTTATCGATCTCAGAAACAAAAATATATTAACAATAATGACTTATTAAATAGTGTAGAGTATCTATTGGAATAGTTTGTAGCGGCCTTGCTTTTTCGAAATTTTGCTTAACTTTTTAATTGAACCCAAAATTGCAGAGAAAGATTTTCATAAAATGCGCGAAGGCACATTTTTAAGCTCCTGGATTGAACTACTGTTCTGAGCAAATTAAATAAAAAAAATAGAATGTTATCTCTTATATAGTCGTATAGTTCTTAGCGGCCTGGGATTTTTAAATATCTTTGGTTTTATATATAAAAAAACATCTAGTCCTAAAGCAAAAATCTTCGAAAAGAGCTTTAAGTTAACTGTGAATTTCTCCTTTCTACGACAACACAATTAGGCAAAATATATACCAAAATAATTGTTACATCATGAGGAATGAAGATTTTATAATTTTAAACCATTCATTTATTATCCTATTTTGCTAATAACATTAATATAACTGCAAAATTACTACAAAATGCGATGCGCTGGCCGTCCGAACTCAGTACTGCGCGGAGCGCTCTCGGCGTTGGACCTATGTCGAATTTTTTCGCGCCAGTACGATCGAGCGAGCGTCAGTGTATAGTGCGACTTCCAAGTTTTCATCACGTAAGTATAATTATTTTTAGTGTTTGTTTTATATTGAATCTCCTACTCAAAACAAAATAAGGGCCTCCATAAAGTTTTTCTCAAATGTTGATTTATAAACAACTCGTAAGTTGATCACTGACAAAATAAAGTACCCACTATCACTTAGTACGGATTATTCCGGACTGCCTCCAGTCAAGTCTGCCACCAGTAGGGGCAGTCGAAACTTTTTAGTTCCGTCTGCCCCTAGTAGGGGCAAAGTTTCGACTGCCCCTACTGGTTATTTAGATAGGTAGGAAGGGCTACCCCAGTAGATGCCTATATTATGTACCGTACGAATGCGGACTTGTTTTTGAGAGTATTTTTTTGCGCGACAAGACGCGACGACGCGACGATTTGAAGAGTAGCTGTCCAATTATATTATCATTATTATTTCAAAAATTTCGGAAAACAAATGCATGTCGGGAAAACAAATGAATGTCGGGAAAACATTGTTTATTGATCTGAAGTAAGAAAAACAGGTGCAAGCGATTTTCGACCTTATCGACATTTACCAAAATAATGGATTTTAATGAACCAGCAAAGGTAGTCAACAAGCGGTTGCGAAAAAGCAACAAAATTTTAAATGTCAATAAGGTTGAAAATCGCTTGCATCTGTTTTTCTTGTTTGTCTATTTATTTGAAGTAAAAAAAACAGGTGCAAGCGATTTTCAACCTTATTGACATTTAAAATTTTGTTGCTTTTTCGCAACCGCTTGTTGACTATCTTTGCTGGTTCATTAAAATCCGTTATTTTGGTAAATGACGATAAGGTCGAAAATCGCTTGCACCTGTTTTTTCTTACTTCAGATCAATAAACAATGTTTTCCCGACATTCATTTGTTTTCCGAAATTTTCACACATTGTATTAAATGGATTGCTCTTTTTTGAAATAATAATAAGAAAGAGTTGATCTCTGAAAATAATAATAATTGGACAGCTACTCTTCAAATCGTCACGTCGCGTTGTCGCGTCTGGTCGCGTCTGTTGTTACCTTAGAACTCTGTAATTATAAACCGTTTTCTTTTTTTTTTTTTCATTTAGAAACATTTAAGTCCATATTGGTCCCGTTGTCATTACAATCCAGTTATGATGACGGGATCCCCGAGGAACTAAGGGAACTTCTCAAACATTATAGGGGCACATACCTACAAAGATTTTAATATTTTTAGCTACAAATCAAGCATTTGCATTCAGAAAGTATCATTTGGTGTGGTAGAACCAATGACGTTCAATATAAAACTAGACACCCAATCTCTAAGAAAAATTCCTCAAAAAACGTCCGAGTGGCTTTGACACTGATGACATTAACACATTCGTTCAAATTAACACCTTATCTCGTGGCATTTAGTGTTTAATGTCAATTGTATACAACTAAACGAAAACTCTGCCCAATATTCGGGTGGGCAGACTTTTGCTTCGGACAATATTTGAGCGTGATTGTGAGTCTAGTTTTTTAATTGAACGTCATTGGGTAGAACTAAATAAGAAGACCGCAGATGGCCATCCGAACATATTCGGCAATATAGGCAGATATTATTTGATGACTGATTTGGAAAAACAAATACCGCTTTCGGTAATTTTAATAACTATTCAAGCATTTACCAGTTAATATTATTATTGTAGTGGAAGTCCAAAAGTTTTTTTTTTGTGCCAGATGTGCAATTTGAGGTCGGTTGTTTTGTCAAAATTATTTTGAGTTTACAAAGCTTTTTATGTTGTTAAATTATTCTTAATATTCATTTCGTTATTTTCAGCATGGGTCGAAAAACACAAAACACAAAAAAAATTCAATTAATATAGACGAACCGCCAGTAGCAGAACTTGAGGAGATAAATGCTAGGACGATAGAAACAGAATCTGAGAATGTAAGTATGAATGAACCCAAGAATTTTGAAGCTGTTATTCTATTTTCATATTTTATTAATAAATATAATTGTTTCAGGTGACAGATTACGTAGTTCTGCCTTTTTGCAGTTTGGACTGGTCCGGACTATTAATGAAAGTAGTTAGAGTTCCACGGAACGATAACTTTTGTAACATCGAGATGTTACCCAAATTGACACGCTTTTACTACGAGTGTCTGCTCCCAGAAATAGTCAACTCTCAAAAATCGATGCCATTTAGGCATATAGTATTCTAATCTAAACAAATGTTTGGCCTCGTTTGACTCTGTAATAAAAACACTGTCTTTCTAATGCTTTTTCACACCAAAATACCTAGTTACTTTATGGTGTTTTATACTAACCATGTAAATTGTCATAAGTTTTATTCTAATCTAAGCTATAACTTTTATCTAAAACGAAAAACGTCATTTGCTAGATAAATGACAAGGTAATAAAATAAATTTAATTTTTAACAAATATTATCTGTCTCATTTATAATATCATCTTCATATTATAATCTGTTTCTTCACCTACTAGATCCATGGCACAAATGTGCGGGTATAGCGATAACGATTATTCCATAGAAACAAAACAACAAAACTTGGGAAAAGTATCATAATGGTTTGGTCGTTATTTCAACACAGTATTGTGGTCACGTGACCAATGAGTTGTCAAAACATGTCAAATGCCTATTCTCGCAGAGTGGAAATTTGTAATAGGCCTCTTAAGTTAACTGTGAATTTCTCCTTTCTACGACAACACAATTAGGCAAAATATATACCAAAATAATTATTACATCATGAGGATTGAAGATTTTATAATTTTAAACCATTCATTTATTATCCTATTTTGATAATAACATTAATATAACTGCAAAATTACTACAAAATGCGATGCGCTGGCCGTCCGAACTCAGTACTGCGCGGAGCGCTCTCGGCGTTGGACCTATGTCGAATTTTTTCGCGCCAGTACGATCGAGCTAGCGTCAGTGTATAGTGCGACCACCAAGTTTTCATCACGTAAGTATAATTATTTTTAGTGTTTGTTTTATATTGAATCTCCTACTCAAAACAAAATAAGGGCCTCCATAAAGTTTTTCTCAAATGTTGATTTATAAACAACTCGTAAGTTGATCACTGACAAAATAAAGTACCCACTATCACTTAGTAGGGATTATTCCGGACTGCCTCTACTAAGTCTGCCACCAGTAGGGGCAGTCGAAACTTTTTAGTTCCGTCTGCCCCTAGTAGGGGCAAAGTTTCGACTGCCCCTACTGGTTATTTAGATAGGTAGGAAGGGCTACCCCAGTAGATAAAAAATAAATAAATAAATATTTCTGGACATTATTCACACAGCGCCATCTAGCCCCAAACTAAGCATTAGCTTGTGCTATGGGTGCCAGACAACGGATAAACATTACATATATACTTTTTTTTTTTTTGTAAATACATACATAATAAACATAGAAACACCCAGACCGATACAAACAGACATGTTCATGCACACAAATGTTTGTACCGTGCGGGGATCGAACCCGCGACCTCTGGTGTAATAGCCGACTTCTCGACCATTACACCAAATGGCTCGTCAAATCTAGATGCCTATATTATGTACCGTACGAATGCGGACTTGTTTTTGAGAGTATTTTTTTGCGCGACAAGACGCGACGACGCGACGATTTGAAGAGTAGCTGTCCAATTATATTATCATTATTATTTCAAAAATTTCGGAAAACAAATGCATGTCGAGAAAACAAATGAATGTCGGGAAAACATTGTTTATTGATCTGAAGTAAGAAAAACAGGTGCAAGCGATTTTCGACCTTATCGACATTTACCAAAATAATGGATTTTAATGAACCAGCAAAGGTAGTCAACAAGCGGTTGCGAAAAAGCAACAAAATTTTAAATTTCAATAAGGTTGAAAATCGCTTGCATCTGTTTTTCTTGTTTGTCTATTTATTTGAAGTAAAAAAAACAGGTGCAAGCGATTTTCAACCTTATTGACATTTAAAATTTTGTTGCTTTTTCGCAACCGCTTGTTGACTATCTTTGCTGGTTCATTAAAATCCGTTATTTTGGTAAATGACGATAAGGTCGAAAATCGCTTGCACCTGTTTTTTCTTACTTCAGATCAATAAACAATGTTTTCCCGACATTCATTTGTTTTCCGAAATTTTCACACATTGTATTAAATGGATTGCTCTTTTTTGAAATAATAATAAGAAAGAGTTGATCTCTGAAAATAATAATAATTGGACAGCTACTCTTCAAATCGTCACGTCGCGTCGTCGCGTCTGGTCGCGTCTGTTGTTACCTCAGAACTCTGTAATTATAAACCGTTTTCTTTTTTTTTTTCATTTAGAAACATTTAATTTTAAGTCCATATTGGTCCCGTTGTCATTACAATCCAGTTATGATGACGGGATCCCCGAGGAACTAAGGGAACTTTTCAAACATTATAGGGGCACATACCTACAAAGATTTTAATATTTTTAGCTACAAATCAAGCATTTGCATTCAGAAAGTATCATTTGGTGTGGTAGAACTAAATAAGAAGACCGCAGATGGCCATCCGAACATATTCGGCAATATAGGCAGATATTATTTGATGACTGATTTGGAAAAACAAATACCGCTTTCGGTAATTTTAATAACTATTCAAGCATTTACATACCAGTTAATATTATTATTGTAGTGGAAGTCCAAAAGTTTTTTTTTTGTGCCAGATTTGCAATTTGAGGTCGGTTGTTTTGTCAAAATTATTTGAGTTTACAAAGCTTTTTATGTTGTTAAATTATTCTTTATATTCATTTCGTTATTTTCAGCATGGGTCGAAAAACACAAAACACAAAAAAAATTCAATTAATGTAGACGAACCGCCAATAGCAGAACTTGAGGAGATAATTAATGCTAGGACGATAGAAACAGAATCTGAGAATGTAAGTATGAATGAACCCAAGAATTTTGAAGCTGTTATTCTATTTTCATATTTTATTAATAAATATAATTGTTTCAGGTGACAGATTACGTAGTTCTGCCTTTTTGCAGTTTGGACTGGTCCGGGCTATTAATGAAAGTAGTTACAGTTCCACGGAACGATAACTTTTGTAACATCGAGATGTTACCCAAATTGACACGCTTTTACTACGAGTGTCTGCTCCCAGAAATAGTCAACTCTCGAAAATCGATGCCATTTAGGCATATAGTATTCTAATCTAAACAAATGTTTGGCCTCGTTTGACTCTGTAATAAAAACACTGTCTTTTTAATGCTTTTTCACACCAAAATACCTACCTAGTTACTTTATGGTGTTTTATACTAACCATGTAAATTGTCATAAGTTTTATTCTAATCTAAGCTATAACTTTTATCTAAAACGAAAAACGTCCTTTGCTAGATAAATGACAAGGTGATAAAATAAATTTAATTTTTAACAAATATTATCTGTCTCATTTATGATATCATCTTCATATTATAATCTGTTTCTTCACCTACTAGATCCATGGCACAAATGTGCGGGTATAGCGATAACGATTATTCCATAGAAACAAAACAACAAAACTTGGGAAAAGTATCATAATGGTTTGGTCGTTATTTCAACACAGTATTGTGGTCACGTGACCAATGAGTTGTCAAAACATGTCAAATGCCTATTCTCGCAGAGTGGAAATTTGTAATAGGCCTCTTAAGCAGCGGATATTATGATCAGATCATTTATTATTTAGGTATGATGTTTAGAAAGGTGTAATTTCAACAAAAGAGCGAACATAACATAACTGTTATGAAGCCATTGTAGCTCTTTATGAATAAATGCTCTGAACAATATCTAAGTTCTATTATTATAAAGGGTTCATTTCATGCATAAAAAACAAACATTTGTAACCGAGCATCAAAGAAATATTAGGTCTAAGAAAATCTTTGGCGACCATAGCCATGTAATAAATTAATAATAATAAATATCTTTGGACCACTGGCCGTGTGAATACCGTTTTTTTTCTGACTGGAATGTAAACTCCAGAATATTTTATAAGTAGAGAAATTTTAGTTTTCGTTTCGCTAATGTACACGAATTGAAACGAGTTTTTTTAATTTTTAATTACCGTAATAATAAATAAAATAAAAATTTGAAAAAAGCCAATAAAATCAGAAATTTGGGTACCTTTATAATAAATGAGCAACACCTATTATATAATATATAAAATAAATTAAGTATATTATACCATATACAAATAATAATAACGTACGTTTTTGTGGTTTCCGTCGTCATTGGCAATCTCAAGATCGTCAGCGTCATTCATCATCCGGTACTTCCTCTCCAGGTAGCCCTCGTAGAAAGACGCCAGCACCATCAGCACAATCACCAGCAATACCACGGATCTGGTAATAAAATAATTTTATATAAAACACACATTTCATACATCTTTTTAAAAAAATATATACCACATCATATTGCAGCTTTACACCATTCATACCGTTCATGAAACTTTTTTTTTATTCTTTATTTATTTCGGGGCTTTTGATGAAAATTAAAATGTTGTTAATGACACAACACGAGAAATGATATTTTTAAAATTTTGAGAACATCATTGCATTATGAGGATTCAGGCGACTGGGACCACTACATAGCTGGGACCGCGGTCCCAGTTGCCTGATTAGTTTTTATTTATTTATTTTGTCAGGCGAGTGGGACCACCCGTGACAAATCCATTGTTGAAATACAAGATTTATTACAGTTAGCACAAAAGGTGTCATAAATAAAACAAAGTTATGGTCCCAGTCGACCGATTCAAAAATGTTAACAGGTAACTGGGACCGCGGTCCCAGTTTCATATGGTCCCAGTCGCCTGAATCCTCTGCATTATCAGCATTTTTACCACACCTACTATTATTTTGCTAATGGTAACACGGTTATTATAACTACCATGTTGAATATTTTATACATTTTTTTAAACGAAACCATTTTTTTTTTCAACTCCAATCATTATCTAATGCATGATGCATTCAAATGCATTTATCTCGATAAATGTCCTAATTGCAATGGAAATTCTCTGGTAAGCTTATTTCTATTCAGCTATTCTTTTTGTTCCAATAATACTCCGTCCAATATGCAAATGCCGACAATGCGAGCCTTTGAGCACCGATGCTATGCAGATTACCTTCACTGGACTAATGTTTCTCATCTGCTCCTACAAATCGATGATCAAGTAGGTTCATGCTTACAATTTAAACAGAGCAGTAAGAAGAAGTTAGAAGTGTGTCAAGCACTTCTGTGTTTCGGGGAAAGGGCACTAGCTAGTGAAATTACTGGGTATATGAGACCTAATAACTGTCGTCTCGGTGTAGCGTTCGCAGGGCGGTGCAAGACAGTAACTGCTTAGTTACTGTTTGGCACTGTATTGTCTAAAGGCAGACGTGGCACTTACCATCAGGTGTACGATCTGCTCGTCTTGTTACACATTGCAATAATAATAAAAATTGTAACTTCATATTTCCTTTACTACATATTATAATAAAAAGAGAAGAATGAACGTCAATTTACATTGACTACTCTAAGATTAGAGAAGTAGAGCGTAATGGATGTTCCAATAGAATAAGCCGCCTGTCTACCTATTTCTCCTCTAGGCAATCAGTTTTCACGTACTCATAAAAGAGACTGGGCACATTTGTATGAAAAGTGGTCCGTGAACCAATAGCGACACTGTTGTGGTATATATGTGAGGATACCTCAACTACACCCATGTGCGAAGGGGCATCGAAATCTGACCCGGCAGTTATGAGAAAAAAGTATTTTTTGTTTTTTGTTTGAAGAACATTTAAGCCACTGTCTGTGAACCAATAGCGATACTGTTGTGGTATGTATGTGGAGATACCTCAACTATACCCATGTGCGAAGGGGCATCGAAATCTGACCCGGCAGTTTTGAGAAAAAAAGTATTTTTGTTTTATTTTTTTTGTTTGAAGAACGTTTAAGTCACTGTCTGAGAACCAATAGCAATACTGTTGTAGAATGTGTGTGGGGATACCTTAACTACACCCATGTGAGAAGGGGCATCGAAATCTGACCCGGCAGTTTTGAGAAAAAGTATTTTTTGTTTGTTTTTTTTGTTTGAAGAACGTTTAAGTCACTGTCTGTGAACCAATAGCGATACTGTTGTAGTATATATGTGGGGATACCTCAACTACACCCATGTGCGAAGAGGCATCGAAATCTGACCCTGCAGTTTTGAGAAAAAAGTATTTTTGTTTTTTTTTTGTTTGAAGAACGTTTAAGTCACTGTCGGAGAACCAATAGCAATACTGTTGTGGAATGTGTGGGGATACCTTAACTACACCCATGTGAGAAGGGCCATCGAAATCTGACCCGGCAGTTTTGAGAAAAAAGTATTTTTTGTTTTTTGTTTGAAGAACATTTAAGCCACTGTCTGTGAACCAATAGCGACACTGTTGTGGTATATATGTGAGGATACCTCAACTACACCCATGTGCGAAGGGGCATCGAAATCTGACCCGGCAGTTATGAGAAAAAAGTATTTTTTGTTTTTTGTTTGAAGAACATTTAAGCCACTGTCTGTGAACCAATAGCGATACTGTTGTGGTATGTATGTGGAGATACCTCAACTATACCCATGTGCGAAGGGGCATCGAAATCTGACCCGGCAGTTTTGAGAAAAAAAGTATTTTTGTTTTTTTTTTTTTGTTTGAAGAACGTTTAAGTCACTGTCTGAGAACCAATAGCAATACTGTTGTAGAATGTGTGTGGGGATACCTTAACTACACCCATGTGAGAAGGGGCATCGAAATCTGACCCGGCAGTTTTGAGAAAAAGTATTTTTTGTTTGTTTTTTTTGTTTGAAGAACGTTTAAGTCACTGTCTGTGAACCAATAGCGATACTGTTGTAGTATATATGTGGGGATACCTCAACTACACCCATGTGCGAAGAGGCATCGAAATCTGACCCTGCAGTTTTGAGAAAAAAGTATTTTTGTTTTTTTTTGTTTGAAGAACGTTTAAGTCACTGTCTGAGAACCAATAGCAATACTGTTGTGGAATGTGTGGGGATACCTTAACTACACCCATGTGAGAAGGGCCATCGAAATCTGACCCGGCAGTTTTGAGAAAAAACACTTAAAAATACATATGTTTAAAGTACATTTTTTGTTTGAGAAACTTATGTCAACTATTTTTTAATGCATTAGACTTCAGCTATGTGTATTTTCTATTAGATACAGTCATCATCATCATCATCATCAGCCTGTCGCAGTTTAATGCTGGACATAGGCCATAAAACAAAAAATACTTCTTTCTCAAAACTGCCGGGTCAGATTTCGATGCCTCTTCGCACATGGGTGTAGTTGAGGTATCCCCACATACATACCATAACAGTATTGCTATTGGTTCACAGAGAGTTACTTTAACGTTCTTCAAACAAAAAAAAAACAAAAAAAAACTTTTTTCTCAAAACTGCCGGGTCAGATTTCGATGACCCTTCGCACATGGGTATAGTTGAGGTATTCCCATATACATACCACAACAGTATTGCTATTGGTTAATAGACAGTGACTTAAACGTTCTTCAAACCAAAAAACAAAAAAGTATTTTTTTCTCAATACTGCCGGGTCAGATTTCGATGCCCCTTCGCACATGGGTATAGTTGAGGTATCCCCACTTACATACCACAACAGTATCGCTATTGGTTCACAGACAGTCGCTTAAATGTTCTTCAAACAAAAAACAAAAAATACTTTTTTCTCAAAACTGCCGGGTCAGATTTCGATGCCCCTTCGCACATGGGTGTAGTTGAGGTATCCCCACATAGATACCTCAACAGTATCGCTATTGGTTCACGGACCACTTTCGCCCGGTCTCCTTTAATACGCTATTTATTATGAGTTTATTTTAGGTGTAGTTGGTAATATCTCCTTCACTTTACATATTTTCCTTTAATTCTGATACCTATTATCAAATGTGAACATCAGTATTTTTGGAGATAAAATAACAAAAAATTCCCTTAACATATAAATTCCATAGTTTATCTACAAGAAAGATAAAGGTTTCAACAAGAAAACAAATAAATTCATTTAAACAAGGTTACAACAACTTTTCACATTAATTTTTCAGAGTCCGCGTTTTACATAAAATAAGAACATGTTATGCCCCCGGCGTCTTAATAAATCTTTACTAAAATCACATTTAGACCATACTGCCCGTAAAGTAAACGCAGAATGCTGGAAGAAAAAACACTGGCAATGAATTTTTTGTTGAGAATGGCTACTTTGATACCGAGCGAAAACATCACAGAAATGCTAAATTGCCTGAATGGTAAATAATATTTCTTTAAAATCCAGTAATTGTTTTTGTTTGAATAAATCAATAATCTCGGTCAGTCATTGGGTATGAGAATCTCTAGGCTTAATATATGTAGTTTTAATTCTTAAGCTAGTTCTATTGCACGAGTTTCGGTTACACCACGGTAATGATACCTTTGGATACTTTTACTGTCTTAAAGCAGAATGCTTTAATGTACCATGACTATAGCCTAGCCGGCAATTTTACCCAGGACCTCTAAATCAGGCCATTTTCGGCTTGGTAAGTATATATAATACGAGTTAGATATTTTAAACCAAATCTATAAAAAAAAGGTGGCATGTGGATTGTTATTTATGTCCTCCCATTGACTTCTTTACGCAGAGGGAAGAAAATCGTAAAGAAGTCGATTATAGGTTCTCATTGCGTCGGCACGTCCCTTTTCAATACGAGCCTGATTGTCTCAGTGACTAAACAGCAGCGCTCATTTAAACCCTGCCATGACACATAAATCACAGCGATACAGTGGGATTTCGTTGTCACTTGGCATGTAGATTCAATTACCATTGAATGCGAAAGAGGATCAATGTTTGTCACGTGAATGCCTGTTCCGTACAAAGCCGGCTTACCCATCTTTGTTAAGGTATCGTTAACGATGACGAGAGGCGGGTGTGTATACTTTTTTTGAGCAAAAAACTTTTATTCTTAGACCACATCTTAAGAAAGGATCAGGCACAAGGAGCAATCAGGGCATCATAATCACGACACATATCAACAATATTCAGCAATCTTATCATTAGAAAGAGGTACAAAAGATTAAACAAGGTGGTATATGGTTTATTTTGTTCCTGAAGTACTTTTTAAAATAATACTTTAGCAATGTTTTTCTGATTCAATAGCATAATCTGTTACTTATTAAAAAGCCTTTATATTTTGGCTATAAAAACGATAATGATTCAATTAAATAGGCAAAATGTTAACAGAACCTTATTCAGATGTCTAACTAGATGCTAATGTTAGTACATATAAAGTTCGCAACTGTCCCTCTTTAGTTCAAGATTAAGTTTGTTTGTGGAAGACTGGGAGTACTTTGCGCCATCTGCTTTTAGTTGATCGAAAGTGCAACAAATAACAAAAGGCCTAAACGTTAATGAATATTTGACTTGTTGAAAATGGAAGAAAAAATTAAATCCTTTAGACATCCATATTCATCCTGTAATTAGGTTTAGGGCAATTTACCTACCTGATGTCCGATGTTTATCATTACTGAATTAAAATATTTGAAATAATGTACATTCTTATAGCTTTTGTTTTATCGCGCGCAATCCTTTCTTATATTATTTAGATAGAACATTTGTCAGTTCCATTCACAGCACAGTAACGGTCGGCAATTATGAACATTGTCTGGGATACTAGAGCCGCCTGTTCTTAATGGCTAACAAACTACACTACATTTTCAACTCTCTCGGAGCTTACTTTAGCTTGTTAGATAAAAGAAAAAACCGAGACACTGCTGCAAAAACCTTTGGATTAGCCATTACGGAGACAATTGTCTTGTTTTCTGTATTCTTTATTCTTTCATGCAACATTTTCTTACGTATTTGCTTCTGTTTTCTTTATCCTTTGTTAATATCCTTCGTGATTTAAAATAAGAGCGGTTTCCCGGGAAATCCGGTTGAACTAAAAGTTTATTTCTGATGCATTGTTATAAAAAAATAGAGACTTTCCTCTAAAGTTTTATCAGCTTAGTTGGTTACATTAAATATTGCAAAATAAAGTAATTAATAAATCACTTAATATCAGTCATTAGTGACATAAAGTCTTTACAGTGGCGGGTACGTCGTGAATTTTTTGGTATGGTATTATACTACAGAAGTAACGTATGACTATGACGGTCAAAACCTTGTATTCTTAAATTAACTAATATGAAAATAATACTACTGATGATTAATGGGTAGGCCCATTAATAATATTTTCAAATATTTCATTGACGCAAAGATCAAGTACACATGTTGATCTTGACACAATTCTATAATCGCTTTCATTGCAATTTCATTAGCGAAAATAATAATATAAGATATAAATATTTATATAATATGATTGTTATTTTAGTCAACGGTCACGTTGGGTACCAACGTACTTAATTAAAATATGACTTGATCACGCACTTAATTCTAAAAGTTAGCACCTTTATTCGAGTCCTAACAAATTGTGAGCACTTGTATAACGTAGTATGGTAATAATTAAACAACTATATTGAGCCATGGGAGTAAGTAACATACAAATACTCACTTGCTATTTAAAACCTCGTTGGTCTAGAAAAAGAGCTTGACCTGAAGGTCATGGGGTATAATTCCCGAGTTGTATAAAACTCCGGTTTTGTAATCGCAAATCAGTATTTTTTTGGAAAGCATTGTGATTAAGCCAGTACCTACCCTTGGACCGATGACTTGGTTTCAATGGCTTTAGCAGCAGTGGGACATTAATAGGCCATCTACCTATTTCACTTTACTGTTTTACTTTACTCAACTTACCTTACTCAAATTATCATCGGAGTAAAGATCGTCTTCAATTACATTAGGTTATTACTATACATCGTTATCGCGCGGGCAGTTTCGGGGCAACGCGTGGATACTGGCGAATAGGGTTGCCACGCATAGATCTTTTTTTTTTCAATTATATTTGACCAATAAAAATATCGATTTTTAAATCGATATTATGCATTGAATCTATTTGTAATCCTAAATCGACCACTGACACAACAATGTTACCTTACGATTTTTTTCGGTTTCGATAACTTAACCAATTTTATGAAAATGTTATTTTTATCCTAATTACTCATTTATAGCTGTATGATGTCAATTTCTGACTTACTGGACTGAATCAACCCTCAGAGAAAGTGTTGCTAACTTAAACAACGCTTCTACACTACTTTGTCCCAATTTTGAATACAATATCAAAATAGAAATAATATTCTATTTATCCTCATAAGGTATTTATTCTCATAAGGAATATACATAACATGAAAGGCTTTAATTTAAAGAATAAAAAAACATGCAAATATTCTAATACTCGTTATATACGTGTGACAGCCCTTCGGTCATCTATGCGTCGCCCCCAAACTGCCCGCGCGATAACGATGTATAGTTATTACACATTCGCTATTCTCAACTTGCCCTTAGTTTAAAACATTACTTACGACCTCTTGCTCAATAAAATGCACTAAATCAATGTCCAAGTCACCGCAGTTATCTTTCGATTACAAGGGAGAGGTCTAATCAATACAAGTGGCCATTTTTTTGCGTGCAAAGTGCGGTTGTATGATTCATCGCACCGTCCGCAGCTGGCGTGTTTACAAATGGAAGTTCTTTGCGCCTTATTTGTTTGGTCGTAAATATTGCGCTGTTCAGACCTGTCTGAAACCTTCTGATTTATGTCATTGAAAAGGGAATATTATAGATAGATAGATAGAGTCTATAGATAGATAGAGGCGCTCGTGGCGCAGCTGTGACAGTGGTTCGTTAGCGATAACGAAAGTCAAGCTACCTACGCCGCGGTCGGTTAATGGATGGGTGACCATTCTGACCATATTTAGTGACATTAATTTCTAGCGTCTCCGTGCTTCGGAAGGCACGTTAAGCTGTTGGTCCCGGCTGATATTTACTATAATGTAAATATTAGTCGTCAAGCCTAGTCAGAGGCCATTTGGCGGCTTGATAACATCTGACATTAAGGTTGGTCACTTGCCTTACGCACCCCTCCACCAACCCGCACTAGGCCAGCATGGTGGAGTATGACCCACACTATCTCACAGTTGAGATAAGGCCTGTGTCCCAGCAGTGGGAACGTATATAGGCTGATGATGATCAGATAGAGTCTTTAATATGTTACATAATGTTAAACAATGTAGGCGGACTTATCGCTAATAGCGATCGTTTCCAGTCAGCCTACAGGTAGAAGAAGTCTAATTAATTAAAAAAAGTAGGCAGTGCAAAACTCAAGAGCAAGAAATAAATACGAGTAAAATAAAAACTTCTCAAAAAAGTTAGCGATACTAATATATGAAATAGATCATTGTTAACTTTTTAATTAAAGATGAACGAGCTATTACCCTTTTTAGAAAAAAAAGTAAAATCAGCTTTTGCTGCTACACAGGCTAAAGAAATTAAACATCGTTAGGTATAATTATACGTATTGGTAAAATTGTTTTTCAAGCTATGTAATGCACTTTATATTTCGATTTTTACCCAATAGTTGATTGGTAGATATGACATTTAGTCAATAAAGATTACATAGATATTTAAAAAAATATTTCCTTCTCCGAAGCAGATCACACTTATACCACGAGACACAGTAAGGCTTTGGCATTATGTTGTCGTGGAAAAATACATATTTTAAATATACCTAATGTTGTATGCATAATTGCACAATGACAGTCCTCTCACTCGAGAAACACGACTCTCGAACTATTTTGTATAATGATGATTAAAACGCCTGGACCTTGAACAGTCAGAAAACGCAGATTAGCACTTAGGCTATTCATTATTCTATGTCGAAACAATCCAAACACGAGGTCACAGGGTTGAACAAGCTAGAACGAGGGCAAACGCAGTGGCTTGAAATGTATGTTTATTTATGTATTTATTTTTAGAAGGGGACATAATTATGATACACTTTGAAGTATCAGATCATAGGTAAACTGGGAATGGCACGTTCCTTCGGTACATGTACTTGTGTAAAGTTATTTCCGATGATGTATATACGTTCTGCACAAAGTAGCTTACCACTTACTTACTATTAATTTTACTCGTACTTAGAATTGAATACTGCAAGTGAGCATTAAGATGGGGTTTACTTTGGTCTTGTAAATTACCGAATAAAATAAATAAATATCCCTGGACACTGTGTATATCAAAAGAATTCCACGAGAGTTAAAGAGGGTAATCGCGGCGAACTCAAATCTCTCCACACAAGGTATATCTAAGCTGCGTCCAGAAAGGTGCTTTGCACGCGTAAAGATTCGCGTCAAATACGCTCTTCTAGACATGGCCTAAAGCTACAATACTTACGCGAGTATCTGGAACTTGCGGTCGGCGTAAAGGTCGTACGAGCCAGGCACGGGACGCACGCTGATCGTGCGCAGGTCGGCTGCGAGGCCGGCGGCGGCAGCGCGCGCGGCAGCTGACGACTCCGCCGCCTTTATCAGCGCTTCCACTGCGCCCGTCCCGCAAGATGCTGGCAGGCACTCGCCCACGAATATAGTCCTACCCTGCAAGTAAACGTAAGTGTTAGAAAGTCAAATCAATCGCTTCAGTAGCGCCATAACTGCGCGCGGGCCTCACGATGCCGGCAGGCGCTCGGCCACTAATATTGTTTTACTCTAAAAGCAAACAGAATGATTGCCCAAAAATCAGATGAGTCTCTTCAGCAGCTCCTCTACTGCGCCCGCGCCGCACCATGCCTGCAGGCATTCGCCCATAAATAACGCCCTACCATAAATAAGCAAATGTAATGATTGTTAGGAAGTCACATGAGTGGTTAGTTTAATTATTGTTGTTTGTTGACTTTAGTATATTGCGAAAACATAGCCTTATCTACCAGTTATATGTAGCCGGCCGGATTGGTGAAGGCGTGCGTATGTGTGCCCCTGGCATGCGGGTGACCAGGGGAAGCTCTAAAACTTTTGCATTGCACAAGATCACCTAAAACTCTTATCTAACCTTTTTTTGGAGGAGAATGCGTTTATCTACCATTACCGCAGGCTAGCTAGACCTGCGGCAGTGTGTGGGACTCGAGACTAAAGCGTCCATACTCACTCAACTCCCCCGGTTTCCCCTTCACACCCGATTGGGACGAGCCGGTGCCAGCCTTGTGGCTATTGGCCAGATTCTTTCCCAGTTTCACCTAGTTTCTTAATTATTAGTTATCCTAACAGTTTATGAATTTTTCGATAAATTTTTTCTTGAATTAAAACAACCTAAAACTTAAGCAAATACACCTTAATTTATTCCAATTAATACCATCATCTACTTATAGATACATACAGCTTTTTTGCATGAACGAACTACAATTAATAATTCATAATAATAATATAATCAGAACCACCGTACTCAAACTAGTGCCAATACTAAGTAATAAAAGGACACGGGCGAACATCCATAGAACGTTGGGCCTTGATTTTTTATGAATTACACTAACCGATTTACTATTATTATGTAGAAATTGAAGTAATATTCCAAATACACTACAATTTATAAATCCACTCCCTGGGAAAAAATAGTTATAGGATGATTTTGATTTCTACAAAAATAACCCCAATTGTCGAGTTCACTGGATCCGTTGTAAGAAAAGCTTAGGTCGTTTGTTTTAGCTGAAACCGTCATTTAAACGTAGCGAAAGTCGTCAAATATTAAACCAAGCATTCCAACAATAACGACAAAACAAAATTATTCACATATGTTATTCAAAATAAACAGAAACGAATGATTGACAGACGTTGTATGACATTTGATTTTTTTTTTTGACTTTTCTGTTGCCATAATTTTTTCAGAAAATTATCGTGCCTCTATTCTAAGCTGTCATTTGTATGGGATCTGATCGGAAAATCAGTATTTAAGTATCTTAACTAGCAACATTATTATTATTCTACCGGACGTACTATGCACTATGCACATACCACACCGGATGCACTACAAAACCAATAGTATTTTCATTTATTAGATTATATTTTTATCCCGGGGTAAAAATATTAATTAAAATTGAATTTAAATATTAAAAATCTTGTAACGAATATTAATTATATTTTGAATAGTGGAACGAACGCTTAAGATCGAGCCCATTTCTGCCGATGTCCTTTCCCAACTTCTACTCATATCGCAACTCTCAGCATGTATGGTAATCCTGCTTATCCCGTACTAAATCTTCCATTCCACTATTAAGCCCGGCTCCTCTCACGCTAACTGACGTGAGCCGATAAACGGCATTCGATTCCACAGTCCCCCATCAACGAAATTTCACCCTTCGATTGTTCGACCGCTCGAAATTTCAAACCTATATTTTCTGGCTGCCGGGAGGATTGGAATTGATCGGATATCGCAGGGAATTCGACCAAAAAATTACTAGCGCACTCAGTATTTTTATTGCGTTAGACTTTTAACCACTCAATCCCGAACCGGCACTCGGGTGCCGCGTAACAATAGATTTTCTATTGTGTCTGGTAATCCGGGGCTCGAAAGATTAATAATGGATGAAAAAAGAATGCCGTTATCGAGTAATTGTTTAACTCACCGCCGTGTTGCGGTCACAGAAATTATAATTTATGGTTAGTAATTTAAACTTTGTGTTTGCTTTTGGCGGCGGTATTTCATGACAAATGTATTTATTCAAACTTTACAAGAACCCTGTCTAATAAAATCTAAACTCCTCTTGACTAGTATCAAAACTAATTTCAGTTTGTTGTCTAAAAGTCAGAATTTTATTGTTGCATGCATCAGAACTTTAATACTGCTAAAATGTACGAGTAAAATTATCTACGTTTTGATAATCCATCTAAATCTTCTAGAATATTGCAGCAATTACAATGTTCCTCATAAATAAACCAACAATAATATTTACAACACCCTAAAATAATAAACACGACGACATGGCTTTATTGATCATGGTCATAAAAACTATACTTAAAGCGAGTAGGCAACTATAACAAAGAGATTTCATTTATTCTACTTCCATTTTGGTTTACGAGTACATATAAGAAGACTCTTATTAAAAGTTTATTAGCTCAGACAGACTTAAAATAAATATGTAGAAATGCATATTATAAAAACATTCTAACTATTGTCGCCCACATAAAATAATTAAAATGGCCATCATCATCCAAAGAACCAAGTCTTCAAATAATCTATGCTTAAAATCAACCACGATTGTTACCTTTAGTTACAGAGGATGAATCAACATACAATAATTTATGTCCTATTTACTTTCGTTTTAGTTTTCCAGAATACCAGGGGTCAACTCACTATTCTAAGTTTAGGAATCCAGTTCTCAGTTCTTCCAAAACTCGTAATGAACACAAACCCACATTTCCAAAGTTGAAATCTCAAAAGATTCGAACAAGAGTGCTCCATCAAACTAAGTGTACAACGATGTCATCATAACGTCGATCGCTTTACAATGAGTAACTCCGGCGAACTGTATGTTTTGGACAGCGACAAAGATTAAACTTTCAAGCAAAGTTCATATCGACAAGTCGCTAAACGAGTACTAGTGAAACTTTTATATTAAAAGTAGCATGACGTCGTCGCCAGCTTACACTCAGTTTGACTTGTGGCTTTGTTTTTAATACTCATTTTTCAACTTATGTTTTACGTGTGGTTTATTATCGCCCAACGTGGGAGAACGAATTCATAATAATAATTTGACAATTTAACCTTCGTACTATTTTCGATATTTCGACGATAGTTTCTATTGAACATTTTGATCTGACAAACTCTAAAAGTTAGTAAATTTTTTTACAAAATAAAAAAATATTTTCTTAAATTGAGTTCGACCGATATTTATTCTAATATTGTAAAGAGGAAAAATTGATTGTTTGTTTGATTGTTTGTATTGAATAGGCTCCGAAACTACTGAACCGATTTGAAAAATTCTTCTACTAGTGAAAGGCTACATTGTTTCCAGGTGACATAGGGTACTTTTGATTCCGGAAATATGAGGGGAGGAGGGGGATAACACACAAAAGAGTTGCGCGCGATCAGCTATGAAGGTAAAGTACACAATAAATAACATAAATAACGCTTGTGTGTGGATAGCAGGTAACAATTTGTCGAAGCAAAAGAAGATAGCTACCTGTGGTATATGATCTCCGTCCAAGGTAATGTTGATCTTGACCATGTGGAAGGCGGCGGCAAATGGCGGCGTCTGGTCGTAGTACTGCCCCAGTTGCAGGTCGCGGCACTCCATCATCGAGCCCAGCCAGAACTCGTTGCCGAACAGCATGTTGGGGTTATACTGCCCTGATGCATCGTACACTGAAAATAAGAAAAACACTGTTAATTTGTGTATTGGGCAAAAGAGTCTCGTTATCTTCATTTAATCTCTACCTCTATCTACCTGTTCAATAAAAAAAATTGTTTTTCAACAATGCGTACACCACCAATTTAGGTTTACTTACACCGTATACTGGTTTAGATTATTATATTTAGGCCATTTATAATTTTAAAATCATCAAAATAAATAAGTTGGGAATTGAACGTACTGAAGCTTCCTTATTCATCCTCCATTTCTACAAAGCGTCACAAACCTTACTATAAATTAAGTTTAAGCCCAGCGCCACACTTGACGGAAATTCCGCCGCGGATCTTCCGCGACGGAACTGTTAGGACGAGCCTGGGCGAGGGGGTTTTAAAAAAACGATTTTGAGTTTTGAAGATTGGCAACCGTCACGCGCCGTGTCCTAACCCAGACTGGCGTACTCGTGAAGCGAGTGCGCCGGCTAAAGCCTAAAATGCTGATCTAGCAATAATATAGGGATGTCAGCCCTAAACCATTCAGATGCGGGATGTAACACTTCCCCCCCATGAAAAAGAAACTTAGGGGTTAAATCCTCAAAGTTTCTGAGTTAAGGCTGGAATACTAAGGTGAGTTTACTATAAGTTTTCTAAATATTTATTTATTTATGTTTTAATAATTATTTATTTATTTTACAGGTTTCTACGGATTCTGGGAGGAGGCATAGATTTTGTGGATTCCAATTCTACGGGCGCGCTATCTAATTCAATATTTTCATGATTTTCAGGATTTGTAATTTCAGGAGTTTCGCGAGGCCGGTGAATGTTGCCAATCATATTTATTTTATATTTTT
Source organism: Mecyna flavalis (assembly GCA_949319885.1). Lineage (NCBI taxonomy): Eukaryota > Metazoa > Arthropoda > Insecta > Lepidoptera > Crambidae > Mecyna > Mecyna flavalis. The sequence continues at coordinate 8,073,856 of OX439427.1, read as the reverse complement.
GAAAGAATTTACACATTATTACAATTATCACAATTATGATGGAAAGTAAAATCAAAGTGGAATAATGTGCTCCATATTTTAAAATATGAGGTTCATTAATGATTTCATTTAATTCTTTATTATTGTTATCATTATTACTGGTTTTGAAATTTATTTTATCTAAATCCAGGTGTTTTAGTTTAATACTGGGAGCATTACTTTTAATTTTATTGAATGTTAACAAATCACAACAGGGATCCTTTATGAGGTTAAAATCTAAGTTAATACTAGGTACACTTATATTTAAAACGCTAAAATTAGGTAGAAGGCGTGTGTTTTTACAATAAGCCTTACAGTATGCCGGCACATTCACTATCCCAGTGCCTTTTATGCTGTATTCAATAATTTCGGAATCTACACAATCAATAGATAGTTTACTGGATGCAGATTGTACAAAAATCCATCTATTATTACGGAGTGGTTTCCAGACATCTACGGTTCCTCTTATGAACTCTGTTTTGCATTGAACCGGGATTTCTGTAATTACATTGGCTAAGAGGATACTTTCGCAGCTAGGGTTGGCACTTGTTGGGAAAACGTTCATTAATTTACATATCGACGGGAGAAAACGTAATTGCTGTAAGTAGCAAAAACACAACTTTACACCAGAGCCAAAAAACTGATAAAAAATTGGAAAAAAAATCATAACTTTTAAATCATGCGTAATAAAAAGATAATTTTTTGTACAAGCTTTTGTTAATATAGTGCGCATTTATAGCAATTATTGTTTTAGTCCTAAAGTTTCGGGAAATAGGGTTTTGCTCTACTTACAGCAATTGACTTTTAATTTACTGACCTCAACAATGCTGTAAGTAGTTTCAGGTTTTGTATTGAGCAGTTCTTCTTGTATAAATTTCCGGAAGTATAAAATGATGTATTTAAATTATTTTATTAAATAGGTAACATAAAAGAGAGGTGTGACTAACTTAAGAATAATATTGATACCAACATAATAGATTAAGTTAAGAAATTTCTGAGGGTGATGAAATAAAAATGCTGTTATTACAATGATTTTGTTGATTTTTTTGAAAAAAATGCTGTTATTACAATGATTTTGTTGATTTTTTTGCATTAATGTTAATGTTTGTACCAAAGAATAGTAGATCAAGTGTAATTATCATATTAAACTTATTTAACTAAGTATAGCTAAGGCCCTGAACACACGCTGAAACGCAACTGAAACGATACTGCAACTTAAGAGATTCATTTTAGTTTCTGCCATAGACTGACATTTCATGGTGCAACCAGGTTATTTTTTGTTTTAAATTGGTGCTAAAATGTTGCTGGTGGATACAGGTCACAATAATCATTATTTATTCCTGTCTGTTTCGTTCCCACACTAGACAGATGAGGAGACAACCAGATTTTCAAATACCTCAACAACGCAGCTGAAATTGCCCAACATTGATACCCGTCAGTCAGCACAGCTCGTCCTTCTGGGGGATTTTAATGCCCAGCATAAAGGGTGGTTATTCCCGTTCCAGAAGACTGACCTTGCTGGAAGAGAGGCGCGAGTTTTGGCTCTGTCACTTGGCCTAATCCAGTTAGTAGAACGTGCTACTAGGGTTCCTGATGTTGATAGCCACACAGCTAACTCTCTGGACCTCCTGCTAACTGGGGGTGCATACTTTGAAGAGAAAATTCAACAAAGCTGCCAAGTCCTGCAAGAGGGTATTACGACGTGCTCGCTTCAACCATTTTGGCCGGATTGGGGCCAAGTTAGCTTCGTACCCTTCAGGTAGTAAGTTATTTTGGTCACTAGGCAAATCGGTTGAGGCGAATTTCTGCAGGACATCACTTCCGCATTTGCTACGCTGAAAAGGCTAATCTATTTGCCCCAGCAATTCGCATTTGGCTGCTGCTAACCATGTGCCACCGAATCTTCCTCGTTGTGAATCAACTTTTGTGTTTGCCAAGAAGATTCGTCAACGAGAGGTGAGGTTCTGCGCAGTCTTGATGTGAACAAGGCGAGTGGTCCTGATGGGATATCAGCGACAGTGTTGCGGAGTTGTGCACACAAACTGTCTCAAATTTTGACACGCCTGTACCGCCTCTCTCTCTGAGGAAGGGTTCATTTCTGAAATCCTGGAAACTTTCTAACGTGCAGCCTGTTCCCGAAAAAGGTCGCGGTGCTATACCATTTCTGCCGCACATTAATTTTCTGTTGGCTACTCTCGGAATTATGGGGTATGCTGACGATAGCGCGGTAGTCGAGAGATACGTTTTGTCCAATGATTGTACAGGTAGCATTAAAACTGAGACCTTAAGATCAGACATGGTGGACAAGTTAAATCAGTCTCTCCAAATTGTCCCAGACCGGGGAGATGCCAATTTTGATAGCTCCAACCCCACCAAAACGCAGGCGTGTCTATTTTGCACCAAAAAGATCGCATTTAAATGACTCCCTCTTTTTGTGGCGTATCTGTCCCTCTATCTGACTGACTACAGATGAAATTATCTTCCAACCTAAACTTTGGGAGCTACATAGAGTTTGTACCAGCATCTGCCTCTAAAAAAGTCAGAATCCTTACCAGAGTCAGGCACTACTTCACTGCGGAACTGCTCCTAAACTGTAGAGACAGAGCTCAAGTTCGTTCTTGCATGGAGTATTGCTGCCATCTTAGGGATGGTTCTGCTCGAAATCAGCTGGCTGCTTTAGACACTATTGAGCGGCGTACGAAGAGGCTTACCGGTGACGATACTTTGGTCGAGAGCTTGCAGAGCCTCGATCATCGTAGAAAGATTGCTTAACTCTCCGTATTTTACAGACTCCACTTTGGTGAAAGTTCCGTTCCATCATCGAACTACTAGACTTGGTAAGAAGCAACTCGCAGACCGCATTGTTGTTTAACATCAGGCAACTTTGTGGTCAAGTGCTAGCTTAGTCCAATACAAATATTATGAAAAGTAACTAAAATAATATTTTTAAGGGACAGGAATAAGAATGATTTACTTTGCCGGCCTGTAAATTTACAAACCTTAAAGAATGTCGTGTAAGTAAACTGGCGTTCAATATCCGCCCTAGAGAATGGCGTAAGTAGTCTAAGTTTAATTTTAACTCCCCTATGATTGTTGTAAGCAAGTGAATATGCACATATACGAACCGTGTAAGTAATAATGAATTCCAATCACCTGTCTGCATTTTGCTGTAAGTAAATAAGTATCAAAAACATTATACTTACGACAAAATTTGCATAGAAATTTTTCAAAACCAGTCCCTTAGAGTGAATTTTTTGTCATCGTAGAGACACGAGACCCGGACCATTCGACGCAGTATTTTTTTCTGATTCTAACTGTGTATTTAGTCTACTTACGCCATTTTTGCTACTTACAGCAATTACGTTTTCTCCCGTCGATATATAGTTTTGATCGTCTATGTTTTTACAAATTTCCAAAGATTCTATATTGCTATAGTGAGTTTTGTCCTTAGTTATAGCTATATATTTAATACTGGGGATAATTACACTAAATGAGTCCGGTTTACTTGAATTATGAGGTATAGGCAATGGAATAATATTATACAAATAAAACTCTTGGGGTTCTACTAAGGGTATCTGCAATATAAACATAATTTTGTGATTCATGTAATAGCTAATAAGTTTAGATACAGTCAATAAAGTATGAATTTTCCGTAAGTCTAATTCTACTGCTAATTCTAAATTATCTGGTAAGTATCTGTAATTATCTGCAAGCTCTTGGTATAACTGTTTAGGATTTATAACTGAGGGGTGAACAATGTTCACAGTACTAAATAGAATCGCGTTCGTTATGTCTTCGATTTGAAATGATAAATAAACCAGGGATGTTTCTAAATTGTTAAACACAGAATTAATTTGGGAATTTATTATTAAGTTATTTGTGATATTAGAAAGGTTTTGATAGTTTACAGAGAGCCTGTCGATAGCTACGTTAAGATTTTCTTCGTTAATTTGAAGTTTATTGAAAGTTTCATTGAATTTACTTAAGACGCTTTTAGTCACGAGTATATGTTCTTTTATTAACGAAGCCAATCTTTTCTGGTTATTGTGCACATGATTGATTGCGGTATCATATCTAATGGCATCATTTTCGTCTAATGTTCCAAATATCAGTTTCATAGCAGAACCTACTCCATTTATCCAACCACGTTTAAGTCTAGTGTCTATCAGATGGGTTATTGATGAATATGCCATCTGAAGTTCTTTAAATCTGATATTTAGAGATTCAAACATGCTAGAGCATTCTGAATTATCTGTTGCCTCCATTCGTCTACAAAAATCTACGGCGGTAGCAAGTACGGACCCAACGTTTTCTATATGAGGTTCTATATGAGATATATTTAATGGTATAATTACGCTAAGATGTTTATTAATTATTTTAGATTTTCCTATGTAATCAAAATAAATGCCGGGACCTGGTGCTATTTGGGATATATGGTCTGGCGTGGTTGAGACCGACACACTGAAAGTAAACAAATTAAATGTAAGTTCTAACGTCTAATGATAACTAATCTAATTTATATTACCTAAACTAAGGAGAACTGGGAAAGACGCCAGCTAGTTTCACTTCGTCACAGTGATGTTTGACGTGGCGTCTATTTATTAAAAGAGTAAGGGTATTGTTGTTGTGAACAGCAATAACCTTGTATGGTCCTTTCCATATGGGTGAAAGTGCTTTACGCAGTCTTACATGATTTTTTAAATATACAAAGTCTCCCACTTTATATTTAATGGGATGAGTCCTGCTATCGTAATAACCCTTGGATCTTTCTTTGGATCTTTCAATGTTTTCAGCAGCCCGTCCCCAGGATAATTTAAGTCGGTGTTGGAGCATCCGGACGTAGTCGGGGTAAGTAGTGAGGTCTTGGCTATAAATGGAATCAGGAATAAAGGTCTTGTGCCCGAACAGCAGTTCGTAAGGGGTGAAGTTTGTGGTACAATGAACAGCTGAGTTGTAAGCTAGGATAGCCGTGTAAACGTAACGGGGCCAATCGTCTTGGTTCTCGTTTACGTAAGACTTCAGATATTCCTTAAGCGTCGAGTGACTTCTTTCCAGAGCTCCTTGAGTTTGTGGATGATACGGAGTGGACCATATCTGTTTTATTTTGAGAAAGGAACAGGTCTTTTTAAAGAGGTCAGCGATAAAATTTGTGCCTTGGTCGGTGAGAATTGAAACTGGGATACCAAATAGGGAAATGAAATGGACCAGACAGTCGGTTGTTTCTTCGGAAGAGACACTACGTAAAGGATAAGCTACCGAGAATTTGGTAAGATCATCCTGTATTGTTAGTATGTATTTAAGTTTTGCGGGACCTGATTCGGGAAGTGGACCTACAATGTCCAGGGCTATCCTTTGAAAAGGGCTAGTAGAGGTGGTGGTTATTTGCATGGGCGCCTTGTTAGTTCTTCTAAGGGCCTTGTTCTCTTGACAGGGAGTGCAGTTTTTAATATATGATTCTACGTCGCTTTTCATTCCTTTCCAGTAATATCGTTCTTGGATTCGACTTAGCATTCGATTGCAACCCAAATGGCCGGCAATCGGGAGGTCGTGATTTTCTCTTAGGATTTTCTTTATTTCGCTAAGGCTTGGATGAATTATATTGTTGTGGTAGATGTTTACTGTAATATTAGTGTCGTGGAAAAGGTAGACAATGATGTTGTATAATTTAGCAAAGGAATGTTTTTCGAATGGATTTTTAAAGTCGGGTAATGCGATTTCGATAACGTCATCTGTTGATTCTAATAAGTGGTTTCTTACAGTTTTCAGTGTTTGGAATATTTCTGGGTAAGTACACTTGTCAAAGTGGTTCACCTTTGGATAGATGAGATAAATTGATTTATTATTAATGTCAGGGATTCTTTCGAATGAATATAGCTGTTTTTCTGAATACAATATTTCCTTGGGGTCTGTAGCTTGTTCAAGAATTTCAGAAATATAAGCATTGGACTCATCTAAATCGATGGATGTAGGGACTAGTAGGATTTTAGCATGAGATTTCAGGAGAGATTGATTATGTTCTAACACCTTTGTGTTATAATTTCTGTTTTTATTATTGATTTCTTTCAGGAATTTGGAGTAATCATCACCGAGGGCTACGTGGTCTGGACTTGAAGGTAAGTTGGGACTTAGGTTAAGTGTTTCAGGATCTTGCAGGGGAGAGTCAGGCGTTGGAAGGAGCAGAGGTGAGGTATCTTGATTTCCAGGTGGTGGATCGAGAGCTTCCAGGAGTGGCTGAGGAGGTAAGTTTTCGGTTTTAGGATTCAGAGTTACAGGTGGAGCTTCTCGGCTCGTAGAAGGTTGGGGTTCAGTGACCCTCGGGGACTCAGAGCGTTGGCTTATAACCTTACCTGCTGCATCATGATTTAGAGGACTGTAAGTTATGAGGTCATCGTCTTCTTCCAGCAGGTCGATACAGGGTAAGCTGCTACTGTCAGCGTTGGAGTCAATAGGAAGGTGGACACCTAGATCTTCTAGAGTTAGAGGGCTAAAGGGAAGTGGTGATTCAACGTCTTCGTTTTGTCTTACAGGTGGAGTTCCTTCAGGTAAGTGACCCCGCTCGGGGTTATTAGGATTAGTAGATACAGTGGGCTCAGCGCGGTTGGTGGATTCAGGGGAAATAGTAGAATCAGTAGACTTAGTAGGTTGATCGGTTAACAATGGATTTACAGGCTGGCGGGACAGTGCGTCGGCAGCAGAGTTGAGTTTGCCTTTTCGGTATATTATTTCATACTCGTACTCTTCCAGTTTGAGGCGCCAGCGTTGTAATTTGCTGCTGGGGTCCTTATGGTTAAATAGCCATTTTAAAGGGCGATGGTCTGTGACTATTTGGAATTTACGGCCGTACAGGTAAGGCCTAAATTGCTTTGTGCCGAAAATTATAGCGAGGAGTTCCTTTTCAGTGGTATTGTAATTGGATTCGCTCCTATTGAGGGTGCGAGAAGCATATGCAATGGGTTGGTCCTTTCCAATAGAACCTTGGGAGAGTACGGCGCCGACGGCATGATTAGAAGCATCACACGTGAGTATAAATGGTTTAGAGAAGTCGGGATAAGCGAGAAGTGGAGCGGATGTGAGCTTTTGTTTCAGGACATCGAATGCCACCTGTTGTTGATTTTCCCAATTGAAGGGGGTATCCTTTCTAAGAAGTGTTGTTAAAGGTTTGGCAATTTTAGAGAAGTCTGGGATGAATCTACGGTAGTAGGAAACGAGTCCTAGGAATGATTTAATGTCCTTTGGGGAATTAGGAGTTGGAAATTGGACAACCGCTTTTATTTTGTCCGGATTAGGCTTGACCCCTTCGGTCGAGATTATATGACCGAGGTATGCGACTTCGCGTCGGAGAAATTCGCATTTATCCGGTTGCAGTTTTAGGTTGTATTTTCGAAGTCTTTGGAACACTTCAGCTAAGTTCTGGATCTGGGAGGAGAGGTCATACGAATATGTGACGATATCGTCGAGATAGACGAAACAGCGGATGCCTTGTAGGCCAGATAGAGCTGTGTTCATCAGGCGCTGGAAAGTGGCTGGCGCGTTCTTGAGCCCGAAGGGCATGCGATTGAATTGGAAGTGGCCCTGAGGCACATTGAAGGCCGTTTTCTCGGCATTATTTACTGGTATCTGATGAAATCCAGACGCCAGGTCTAGGGTTGAGAAATATTTACTATTCCCGAGTTGATCCAATATTTCAGCTATTTGGGGAATTGGATATGTATCACCTATTGTGATATCATTTAATTTTCTGTAGTCGATAACGACACGCCATTTTTGTTGGCCCGATGCGTCAAGCTTTTTGGGTACTACCCAAATTGGAGAAGACCAGGGCGATACGGAGGGTTCTATGATTCCCTGTTGAAGCATTTGATCAACTTGTCTATTCACTTCTTGTTTGTGGACTTCGGGGAATCTATAGGTTTTTGTATGAATTGGGACCTCGGATGTAGTTTTAATGTCGTGCTTTATGGCATTAGTATAGGAAAGTTTCTCATCAGGGAGATGGAAAATATCAGAGTAGTCTGAACAGATCTGGAAAAGAGCTTGGACTTCTTCGTCATTGAGGTGGTCTATTCTTAATAGATCTAGAACTCGTTTGGTTCTTTCGACACTGTTTTTCTTTTCAGGTTCGGAGTTGGAATAGAAGACAGGAGCCGCGTTGGAGTCTGTCTTGGAATGGATTGAGTCGATCGAGGTAAGTATTAGGTTAAGGTCTGTTTTCAGGTTCACAGGAGATTCGGAGGTATTTATTACTGTAAGATTTACTTTCTTATTTTCTTTAACTTGAACGAGACAATTGGAGATTAGGAGTTCATTGGATGGGCTCTGATCTAGGATGAGACCTTCTTTGAGTTCAGGATTGGAAACTGAGCATTCTATTACCTTTTCGGTGCGGGCTGGAATAACGTAGTATGGATCGGTGAAGAATAACTTTAGTTTGTGTTTCCCTAAGTTCAGAACATCTTGTGTGAAGTTGATGTTGCTTTGGAATTTGCTGAGGAGGTCGTTACCGACGATGCCATCGTACGGGAAGTCTATATCTCCCACTACATGAAATTTATGTTTGATGGAGTCTTTGGAATTATTTGGATATATGATCAGGTCGAGAGAGCCCAGCGTTGGGACAGAGTCATCAGTGGCATTAAATCCTTTTAATTTAAGTATTTCCTTATTGAGCGGAGTATGAGATCTGATAACAGATTTTTTGAGGAGGCTGATTGAAGAACCTGTGTCTACGAGGAGTGAGAGAGGCATGTCGGCGCTTGCAGTATTTATTAAAACATGTGGTAATGATCTCTTCGAGGGGTCGAATGAAATTTCATAGACTTTCGTGTCATTTATGGAATTAGAAGTTGTCAAAGAAGATCTGAACTCGGAAACAGTGGGTTTGGAGTTCGAAAATGTGACGGACGTAGTGGATTTAGCAGTGGCCTTCTCTGAGGCAGATACAGAGGGTACAGCGGATACGGTGGGTCTCTTTGTTTCAGAGGATACAGCGGATACGGTGGGTCTCTTCATTTCAGACGATACAGTGGATGCAGTGGGTCTCTTTATTTCAGAGGATGCAGGGGATACAGTGGGTCTCCTTGTCTCAGAGGATACAGCGGATACAGTGGGTCTCTTTCCTTCAGAGGATACAGCGGAAACAGCGGGTCTCTTTGCTTCGGAGGATACAGCGGATACAGTGGATCTCCTTGTTTCATAGGATACAGCGGATGCAGTGGGTCTCTTTCTTTCAGAGGATACAGCGGATACAGTGGGTCTCTTTGTTTCAGAGGATACAGCGGATACAGTGGGTCTCCTTGCTTCGGAGGATACAGCGGATACAGTGGGTCTCCTTGCTTCGGAGGATACAGCGGATACAGTGGGTCTCCTTGCTTCGGAGGATACAGCGGATACAGTGGGTCTCCTTGCTTCGGAGGATACAGCGGATACAGTGGATCTCTTTATTTCAGAGGGTACAGCGGATACAGTGGATTGACAAGCAGAGGACGCAACGGATGCGTATGTCCTCTTTGGGCTTGTCTCATAATATTTAGAAGTAGTAGGTTCATGAGTAGCAGTAGTTGTGGTGTCCTTTTTCTTAAAGAAGACGTGGCGTCTCGAGTGACACCCAGTCGAGACGCGATTTAGTTTAAATTAGGAGCGGCGGTATAGTCATGATTTGGTTCGTCAAGGTCTTCTTCGGTCTCATGGTCCTGAGTAAAGTTTACCCTACGGATAGGGCCTTGATTAGGATTGGACTGATGTTGATTCCTGAGTCTATTATTATACTCTCGTTTGCGGCAATTCTCTATTGAATGCCCCGGGAATTTGCAATATCTACATATCATGGTGTTTGAATTAAGACCACCCGGAATGGGTCTATTAGGGCCCGTATTTGACCCGTATGGGACCAAAGACCTTGACTGGTTAGAGTTAGTAGAGTTAGCATATGATTGAGGGGCTCTGCGAGGTCTTGGCTCTGCTGGGATATTTCTTTTGTAGATCGTCTGTTGGATTCTTTCCTCCGAAATAGCAAAGTTTATAGCTTCATTTAATGTTTTAGGTGATTTGCACCTGACGATACATGAAATTCGCGGGTGTAGACCCATCAAAAAGTGGTGCAGAGCCAATTCCTCCATAGCTGCAGTACGACCTGGGAGTTCCTTAACTTTTGTATTAGACAAAGCAACTTCTGTAAGAAGTTGTGACAAGTAGGTTTCGATTTTAAGAGAATATTGGCTGACATTCTCAGATGGGAGTTGTTTACTCTCCTGTAATTCGGTGAGAAGATGCGAGTAATGTTTTCTTTCGCTAAATTGTGTCTTAAGGAACTCTTTAAGTTGCTCCCAGTTCGTGAATTCTTTGATGGAGCATGCTAATTCAGCTTTTCCCTGGAGCTGACAAAGAATGTACTTAAATAATATTGGTTTCTGCGCGTTGCTAGCGAGTTCGTAGGCATTGTTACAATTTATTATAAAAGAATTTAAAGTGTCCCTGCTACCGTCGTAGGGTTTAATAAATTTTAAAAGAATATTTAGTTCCAGGCCTTGCGTGGAGCTAGTAGGAGCCTTTTGGGATTTAGTGCGAGATTTCTTTTCGCTTGGATTAGGGCTAGAAGGCCTCTCGTCCTCAGTGTCGAAAGGCAGGTCCACATCAGTAGGCGGAACGAGCAGTTCCGTGTTTTTGGTATCCGGCATGATTAAAACAATGGAAAATTAAAACAAAGAAATCTAAGTCGAATGATTAAGCAAGCTACCTAAACGAGATGTGGGCGAACAAAGGAACAGACTCACAATAACAATGTTGCAGTCAGGAATCGATACATTGTAGCGAGGCGATAAGACGGCGCGGCCCGACGACAGCGTTCCCGCAGCTCGGTTACTATGTTGCACTTCTTGTTACTGGGCGATTGCGCAATCGGTGTTACCTCTTTGTTTCCAGGAATGCGAGTGATGCTGTGATGATGGTAAGTATTCTTCAGGGTTGCGGATAATGCTCCAGGATATGGTAATGCTCCAAGATATAGTAAGTGCGTTTCAGGATACGGCGATGCTCCGGGATATGGTAATTACGTTTCAGGATACAGCGATGCTCCGGGATATGGTAAGTACACTTCAGGATACGGCGATGCTCCGGGAAATGGTAAGTACGTTTCAGGATACGGCGATGCTCCGGGATATGGTGAGTACGTTTCAGGACACGGCGATGCTCCGGGATATGGTAAGTACGTTTCGGGATGCTCCAGGACGTGGTAAGTATACGATACAGCGGAGATAGTAAGATGCAGCGATGAGCCTTCCCTTGTACTTTGATGTTGAGTGCTGACGGCCACGGTAAAAGTCAGAGATATCACTGATTCACGTATGAAAGTTTCACAGGGCACTTGCACGGCACTAGGAGTACAGTATATAGTTCACTAACTTTGATTTAGGAGACGACCGAGGATCTCTAATTTTACAGATCCCTTTAACGCTGCCACCAAATGTTAGGACGAGCCTGGGCGAGGGGGTTTTAAAAAAACGATTTTGAGTTTTGAAGATTGGCAACCGTCACGCGCCGTGTCCTAACCCAGACTGGCGTACTCGTGAAGCGAGTGCGCCGGCTAAAGCCTAAAATGCTGATCTAGCAATAATATAGGGATGTCAGCCCTAAACCATTCAGATGCGGGATGTAACAGAACGCTAACACATGTTATTGCATATAAATTACAAACAGCGGGCACACTACGCGGAAGATCGGTCGCTCCGTCGTGGACGGTTTTATATGAAATTATTTCCGTCGCGGACGATCCGCGGCGGAATTTCCGTCAAGTGTGGCAAAGGTCTAAGAGTTCAAAAGCGTATTTATTACCTACATTCATAACGTACAAAAATCATTTCATTTAACATATGAAATTATGAGTATATTATGTTGTTATTAGACTAGACCCATAGGTACTTAAAAGCCAAAACGCATGAATTGTTCATAATAACATTGTCGGCCAACGTCATCACGCTAGTGATTTCGGTCAGGGGTTAATTCCAACTAAGCCGAATGCTACCCGAGGGATTCTGCGGTTAACCAAATATTCCGCGACTCGGACTCGAGTGAGTAATCTTATTGAATAATGTCGGCTCTTTACGCCATCGCGATGCATCGGTCCAGCATCAGCTGACCCTCAACCTTGCTGAGCGCTTTGACCTACCAATTTGAAAAAATAACGTGTAAGTAGTGCCTAATAAATTATTATATCCAAACATTACTAATTATTTCATTAATACATTGTGTGGTTGTCTTTTAAAAAGTTGTTTGAAGTGCATTGTAAGCATTAATTGGCGCCCAACGTGTGGCTAAAAAAAACTTTTTGTTATTATATATTTTACTTACTCATTTATTTACAATTTGATTAAATAACCCAGTGATGCACAAAAAGACAAAAAAGAAGGAGCTGGAAACCATTAAAAAATATTCAATCATTCCTTATCTTATCAGTAAGTTCATCAAAGGGGAGGGTCGGGGTGTAGCTTTATTAAAAATCAATTAATGTTTTTTTCCTAAGCGTTTGCTGCAGTGCTGAATCAGCCTTCCATTCGTTTCAAACAGGCATGTATTCCACTTGGAAAAGTTTTGGGCTTCGGGTCCCCATGGTCACATAATATCTAAGATGACTTATGAGGTAACTTTTAGACATTTTGCATATAATTTATTTCATTTCCTTTGTATGAAGAAGGAAATGTTTACTTATATCCTCTCACGTATGTGTGATGAATATGAATAAAGTTTGTGTGTTTGTTATAAATATTGGATTTGATAAGTTCCGATGACGTACTAAATCATTATTATGATACTGCAAGTGGGACACCCGATCAATCGATGCTCCCTACAGCTTATATGCACCTGCAACTAGGGCCTCAAATGCATTTCCTAATAAAAAACAACTTTCAAAATAAAAACGTTAATCGAATATTTAAATCAGATATACCATTTCAGCATTGCGCACGCTTTTAATATCAGTTGCTCACTCAGCTTTTATCTGCCATCAAATATGTATCGCGTAAATGGGTTGCAGGCACCGAGCCTGTTTACGCGTGCGATAACCGCTCTCTACCGAGTTGGCTATAAATACCTGGCGTAAGTGTTCGACGATCTGAGATAACATCATCTTGTCTCGTGAAGACGCCGCATAAAGAGCGATACATCTATGTGAGATTGAAATAAAAATGTGTGCTACAATATCCCACCTCTAGCAAAAGTGAGTTCTCAAGAACAGTAGACACGGCTGAATATTTATAATGTAGATTCAATGCTGGTTTTATGCGTTTTTTGACGTTTAAGGGGTCTTCGAGTTTCAGACTACAGCTGGTTAAGTATACCTCAATTAAATGTGCAGCAGTATCATTTTACATCATAGGTGGGCTGCGTGCCACTTGATCAAAGTAACATTTAATACACTAACACTTTCATTTTTATTTATTTTTACTTTCGGAGTTAAAAAAATACATGTGAGGAGTGTCATAGTTTTGCTGAGATTTTTTAAAAGAAATTTTTGAGCTTACTCACGGGTAAATAGATGATAACAGCGAACTATAAAGGTTTCAAGTGAACTACGGGACCCTAAAGGCTTTCCTAGCCAGTTCCGAACACACGGAAGAGGGCACCGGGACCGCCCGTAGAGGCTGCACATTCAGCTGATTTATCGCGCGCACTTTTATTAATACGGTGAAATATCGCCACGATGAGCCTTTCTTCCGCGCTTGTTATGCGCGTAGACTCTTTATGTTTTTATTTACGACCCCCATGCTTCATTTGGTATCGCTTTGTACCTAAAGGGTCATGTAGTGAGCAAACGTTTATGTCGAAATAGAGTTACAAAAACGTTTAATGAGTGACGAGTATTCGGCTGTATGATTTAAATTATAGTTTTTATCGCCGAAGGTTTAACGCATTTTAAGCATAAAACAGTGCTTTGTTCACAGTAGTTAGTATCTATTTAATAATATGTGGTAGAACTAACAAAGTAGAACTAGAGAAAAACATGTTAGTAACACCTAATACAGGTGTGCCTCGACGTTTAATTAAATAAAGCCCTTTTGAAAACATGATTTACAGATAATATTAATAACAAGAAAACTTTGTATAAATAGTAAAAATAAACACGGCCAAATACATAAAGACAAAAAGGTGAGAAGTGGTCCTACGCGGAATTACTGTAAGGGGAAAAGTGCACCTGTGTATGCTCAGTTGTGCACTTAACTTATGTCCCGCATAATTCCTACCTTATTAAGATTTGCTGCCCTGAATTCAGCACAGAAGCCTTATTATTATTTAGTTTAGGTCCAAATGGTAAATTAATAATGTAATGAAGCAATTAATTTTATCTGCCTGTTTCTGATGTATTTTATAAATACGTTTTTGTGTATTCTTTCATATTTTGGTAGTTTTTACCTATATTTTAACGGTCTGTAGGGACTATTAAGAACTAGACCACTAATAAACAAACAAATTGTATGTAAAATGTAGTAATGTATTCGGCCATTACATAAGCAACTCATAGGTACCACATTAGCATTTATATTAATAATTCGCCATGGACCATCAAAAACCTATAAAAGGTTACAAAATTGTCAGAAGTCAGATCATAAACTATACATTGTGTCGCCTAATAATTAGAATACGTGCCATTAGCACATCACGCTTAGTTAATCTACGCATCTGTCCGTAAAGTCGTAAAACTGTTTTTGCATAACCCTTCACACCTGATTAATACACGTGCCCAACTTATCTACTTGGTCAGCTAGTATATAAGCTGTAGCTGTAAGGCCCATGGATTCATTCTCTCCGACGCAGCTCTGATTATTGTCTTAAATTGTATTTCTGTAAAACTGTGTAAACTGTGTTTAAAAGTTTAATTATAAGAGTAACCCAAAACTCTTGCCTTTTTTACTTCAAATTACCAACCACCAAAATCTACGAAGAAGTCTCAAGCTCTAAAGTTGCTCCAACTTCACGCCACGACGGCGAAGCTCTTACTGGCGCAGCCGGTAGGATACTCCGCTCAACAGCATCGAAGACAACTGAAGAAAGGTTTGAACAAGTGACCAAGTAAGCCAGTGGCTTATGCAAGTAGAACTTTAACGGATACAGAAAATAAATATAGTGCAATAGAAAAAGAATTGTTAGCCGTAATATGGGCAGTAAAATATTTCAGACCCTATTTATACGGAAACAAATTTAAAATTTATACGGATCATAGACCACTTGCCTGGCTTTATTCGCTAAAAGAACCAAATAGCAAATTGACCAGATGGAGATTAAGATTACAGGAGTATGACTTTGAAATTATTTATAAAAAGGGTACACAGAACACAAATGCAGATGCGTTGTCTCGAATACAAATTAACACTTTAACAAATATAATACCTAATAGTGTTGACGATGATCCTGAAAGAACTATGAGTGCATCTGAAGCAGAACACGATTCAGACACAAACGAGGATACCAGTTCTCCTATTCCAAAAATAATGTCAGCCATAGACAATAAGCAGAAACAAATTTTTGTATGTAAATGGTTTAAAAACGAGTTAAATATAAAAAAATATACCCGTGGAAAACAAGAAATAATGGAAGTTCATTTACCTTTAGATAGGCCTGACTTAGTTAAACAATTCCTTAAAGAAAATATCGATATTGATAAAAAATATTACATTCACTTTGAAGACGATTACCATCGCGACGTTTTTAACGCCATCGTTTCGGAACTATTTAAAAATAACTCTTTAAAAATGGTCGAATGTACAGAGCGAGTGTCAGTAATAGAAAATGAAGAAGAACAAAAAAATTATGTCCTTAAATACCACGAGGGTAAAACCTGCCATAGGGGTATAAAGGAAACCTTATCCAAACTAAAAAGGAGCTACTACTGGCCCAATATGTATGAAACTACCGCTGCTGTAATAGGCGCGTGTCAATTATGTAAAAGAATGAAGTATGACAGAAATCCTCTAAAACCTCAACTTCAATTAACGCAAACGCAAAACAAACCGTTCGAAGAACTTTTTATAGACTTATTTTCTATCGAAGGCAAAACTTATTTAACAATTGTAGATGCATTTAGTAAAATCGGACAGGCTTTAGAAATTCAAAATCGATCAACTCCTGAAGTTGTGAGAGCCTTGATTAAGTACTTTTCTTATTATGGAACACCGACGAAAATTAGTTGTGATGCAGGATCAGAGTTCAATAATACACTTATGCGAGAAACATTATCATTGTATAAAATCGATTTACACATAGGAACCCCAAATAATCCAAATTCAATGGGAATTGTAGAAAGATTTCATAGCACGTTAATCGAAATATACCGATTAGCTAAATACGATGAAAAACCTTCAGATGCCGCATCAATAATGACATATGCAATCATGGCATATAATAACGCCATACATTCAGTAACAGGTTTAACACCTCATGAAGTAGTTTTCGGTCATACGGCATCTAAAAGTATATTTGACATAGAATTCGAAAGAAATTTTATGCAAAAGCTCATGTCAGATCACGCGAAACGAACGAAGGTTCTTTACAGACACTTATCTGAGAAAATGTTAGAACATAAAGAAAACGTTAGACTCAAAAGAAAACACGATGAGCCAAGTACTAGTTTCAATATCGGAGATACTATTTATACCAAACTCGTTAATCAGAGAAAAGGCAAAGATAAGCCACGTTACGAAGAAGCAGTCGTAACTGGCGAGCCATCGCGAAATGTAGTACCAGTTACTATTAATGAGCGTGAAACTAAAGTCCCTGTTAAAAATGTAAAAAAACCAAACTTGTATGATATGGTTAGCCAAGGATATAATTGGTGGACTAGCCAATAAATATAGCAATACAATTATCAGCATGTATAAATGTAATAAAGTATGAACATGTATAAATGTAACAAATTATCAACATGTATAAATATAACAAATTATCGGCATGTATAAATGTAACAAATTATGAACATGTATGAGTATAATAAATTATCAACATGTGTTAAAGTTATTATATAGAATAAAGGATAATAACCAGATTATGGGATATATTTTCAGCAAGAAAATGAATAAGATTTAAAAATTGTGGATTATCAAATGTTATGTAATAACAACAGAATAATAAGTAAAATAATTTTATTTTTATTTTATTTTTATAATGTGGCAAATAGGTTAAGGCTTTAAATAATGTAACTTAAAGTAAGTAAAATTAGTTATTTTTGTAACAAATGTATAATAACTCCACTTCTTAAAGTGATATTTTATATGTTTATCTTTAAAATGTATAATTAAATAATCATTTAGATATTGTTTAACATTTAATTGTATTAAATACATTTTATACCATGTAAGAATCAATTGAAATGTTTTAAATGTGAAGTTTAACATAGCTTTAATTATTAATATTAATTCCGCCTATTTTTGTAGAACAAAGAGTGTTTAATTAGTTCAGAACGGGTAATAAAATTATTACATAAATAACTTTGTAAAACGTCAGAGCTTTGCAAGTTACGAATCAACTTGCAGTTTATTCGCAACTTCATTCTTAAGGAGGGAGGAGTAATGTATTCGGCCATTACATAAGCAACTCATAGGTACCACATTAGCATTTATATTAATAATTCGCCATGGATTCATTCTCTCCGACGCAGCTCTGATTATTGTCTTAAATTGTATTTCTGTAAAACTGTGTAAACTGTGTTTAAAAGTTTAATTATAAGAGTAACCCAAAACTCTTGCCTTTTTTACTTCAAATTACCAACCACCAAAATCTACGAAGAAGTCTCAAGCTCTAAAGTTGCTCCAACTTCACGCCACGACGGCGAAGCTACAACAAGCTAGTTGAAGCACCTTCTGTTCACCGGAATAGGAGATCAAAAACCTATAAAAGGTTACAAAATTGTCAGAAGTCAGATCATAAACTATACATTGTGTCGCCTAATAATTAGAATACGTGCCATTAGCACATCACGCTTAGTTAATCTACGCATCTGTCCGTAAAGTCGTAAAACTGTTTTTGCATAACCCTTCACACCTGATTAATACACGTGCCCAACTTATCTACTTGGTCAGCTAGTATATAAGCTGTAGCTGTAAGGCCCATGGATTACAAATTATCAACATGTATAAATATAACAAATTATCAAATTCAATCAAATTGTAGAACAAAGTGTGTTTAATTAGTTCAGAACGGGTAATAAAATTATTACATAAATAACTTTGTAAAACGTCAGAGCTTTGCAAGTTACGAATCAACTTGCAGTTTATTCGCAACTTCATTCTTAAGGAGGGAGGAGTAATGTATTCGGCCATTACATAAGCAACTCATAGGTACCACATTAGCATTTATATTAATAATTCGCCATGGACCATCAAAAACCTATAAAAGGTTACAAAATTGTCAGAAGTCAGATCATAAACTATACATTGTGTCGCCTAATAATTAGAATACGTGCCATTAGCACATCACGCTTAGTTAATCTACGCATCTGTCCGTAAAGTCGTAAAACTGTTTTTGCATAACCCTTCACACCTGATTAATACACGTGCCCAACTTATCTACTTGGTCAGCTAGTATATAAGCTGTAGCTGTAAGGCCCATGGATTCATTCTCTCCGACGCAGCTCTGATTATTGTCTTAAATTGTATTTTTGTAAAACTGTGTGTAAAAGTTTAATTATAAGAGTAACCCAAAACTCTTGCCTTTTTTACTTCAAATTACCAACCACCCGAATCTACGAAGAAGTCTCAAGCTCTAAAGTTGCTCCAACTTCACGCCACGACGGCGAAGCTCTTACTGGCGCAGTCGGTAGGATACTCCGCTCAACAGCATCGAAGACAACTGAAGAAAGGTTTGAACAAGTGACCAAGTAAGTCTGCACAATTCATCCTTGCTGCTTGTCCTGTGCTCAAGATTCCTTTCAAGGATTAAGGAGTACCTGCCACCAAATAAATTTGTAAGAGGAGGAGCTCTACAGTCAGAGACAGATTTCGCAAGATTCCGCTCGCGCTCGGTTTGAATCGGGAGGATCCATAAGACTCAGCAGTGTCATCCTTCCTTAACAAAGACAATTTTTCGTACAGTGTTACAATTTAAATTATGTTTATAAAAGGGTCTCTTTAAATAAGAGCGTCCTATTTTTTAAGGTCCTATTGTAAGGCACCATTTTTTTTAGCCCAATTGCGAGGCAAATTTTTATAAAGGTCCATTATAGTATTAGATAAGGTGTGAATAACTTCAATCTTGGCTGGCCCCCATGTTGCGAGACCACCGTTTTATTTAATTACTTGTGGATACTTTCAGTCAGGGATTGATCACCCTTGATATTGTAAAACTTAAATCAGCCTATATAAAAGGCGATTAATGAATAATTCAAGTTGCCCTCACACACACGTTGGAGAAAGTAGCAATGGTGGTAATTAGTATTTATATATTTTATCACTTCAAAAGGTTTATCAATTTTTATTATCATATTTATTTCAGAGGCGTTCTGGATAATTGTGTCCGCGTAACCATTTTTACAAGTTATTAGTGCAGAAGGCATCCTAACATTCTTTGTAAATTCTACAAACTCCAGAAGACCTTCTCCATTTTGTAAATTAGTCGGTAAAGAGACTTTATGCTCTGTACGAGGCGATAAGTTGATCATTGACTCAATACAATCGCATTTACAATATAAAATTTGAACTTCCGTGGTTGAAGTTAAAAGAACGTGTTTCTCAAAGTCAATCGTCGCATTTAACTGCTTTAATAAATTTATTCCTATAAGACCGTCATAAAAATCGTTAATGTCGTAAACGTAAAACTTACTTTGTGAGTTATGTTGAAATATTTTAAAGGTGGGCATTAATATGGCTTCATTGTGTTGACTTACGCCGTGCGTGCTTATCAGCTCGAATGGTTCGTAGTATTTGTAACGCTTGAGATAAGAGTTAGCAAGTTTGTTGCTTATGAACGAACATGTGCTTCCGGTGTCTAACATGAACTTGGCCCGGTTTAGTTCCGGTATAATGATGTAAGGTAAGGTATTCACATTTTCTTCTGATTCGAGGCTTTTAAACGAAAATTTTTATTTGTCGATTCGTCATTAACATTCGTAATGGTTCTCGATGTACTTGGTGTTGGCGTAATTTCATTCGAATTTGTGCTCTGAGAGGATTCATGGTAATTAAGTTCCGGACGTTGATTTTGAGGGGGTCGGGGAGGAAAGCCCACATTACTATTTTGATGGAATCGATTGTGAGATGGTCCTTGCATGGGACGGTAGTTAGTGTTATAGCGATAATTGGAGTACTGATTCATTGGTCTGAAATTGAAATTAGGACGCGGTGGTGGAGGATTCATGAATCGATTTGGTTGTACTATATTTCCGTACTTTCGATTTTGAGGTAGATTTAAAGGTTGTGGTTTAAAAATAGGCTTGCGCTGTGCGCTGTCCTTTTCTAACATATGGTTTCTCATGTTGTACTGCTCGTTAAAGTTTATCTCTTCCATTACAACTTGTAATGCATCTTCCAAACTTTGTGGGTTTTTGAGACGAACCAGTCTCATCAAGCCTTTAGGCAAGTTATATAAAAATACATTAAGGGCGATATGGTTATAAATGTCCACTTTACTTTCGCGTTTTATTTTATCATTTATGTGAGCAAATAAATTGCTTCGTTTTAATTGAATTCGATTGCACAGGTCCAGATAGGATTCTCCTGGTTTGTGGGTAATTGATTCTAATTCCATTAAAAGGCATTCTTCCGACTTTTGATCGCCATAATGTTGGGTTAGTAATTTTTTCAATTGTTCCCAATTAGTAATTAAGTCATCATTATCACTCGCTAGAGAAGCGGCTTTGCCTGTTAGCTTTGACGTTATAATATGCAATAAATATGTTTCTTGCTCTGGACTGGGTGTGAAAGAAAAATTTGTTATAATATATTCACATTTCTTTATAAACAGATTCAAACGATGACTATCGCCGTCAAATACAGGAATTATTTTTAATAATTCTGAAGGGATGGTTGTAATCAATGAATTCATCTTTTCGGGAATTGAACTACGGTTTTGCTCGTTTGAAATAAATTCGTTAAACGCGTTATTTGTTACCCCGCTTGGGCCTACTTCGTTTTCGCCTAACTCGTGGGATTGTCCGATGTTTTCCAAATCGCTTGGGCTTCCTACGTGACTCATTTTAGTTTGTAAGTTTGCTCTCGAAAAACGTAAAATTTTGTTCCTTTATTATAAAGTAGTGTATACTTCTTAAGTTTAAAATTTGGTTTTGTGGTAGCAATACACTTATCAGATGTTTCACAATTAATTACTGATATAATTTCAAGGTAATATAATTTATCACACCTTTCATAGATGTTTACAAAACTTCTGGTCCCTTTTTTAGTAAAAATACCATCTAACCTAGGTGGTGAAAGTTTAATGATCGGACTCATACGTTAAAATATTCAGCATGCATCAAAAATCTTGCACAATAGGAGAATAATTCTGCTACTTTTTCAATTAATTGATTAATTAAATTCAAAATAGTGCGAAGCATGTACTTGTCACCTTCATTTAAAAATGTATAATTGGTATTAAGATTATTATTAGGATTATTATTGGGATTATTATTAGAGTTGCTACTTTCTCCAACGTGTGTGTGAGGGCAACTTGAATTATTCATTAATCGCCTTTTATATAGGCTGATTTAAGTTTTACAATATCAAGGGTGATCAATCCCTGACTGAAAGTATCCACAAGTAATTAAATAAAACGGTGGTCTCGCAACATGGGGGCCAGCCAAGATTGAAGTTATTCACACCTTATCTAATACTATAATGGACCTTTATAAAAATTTGCCTCGCAATTGGGCTAAAAAAAATGGTGCCTTACAATAGGACCTTAAAAAATAGGACGCTCTTATTTAAAGAGACCCTTTTATAAACATAATTTAAATTGTAACACTGTACGAAAAATTGTCTTTGTTAAGGAAGGATGACACTGCTGAGTCTTATGGATCCTCCCGATTCAAACCGAGCGCGAGCGGAATCTTGCGAAATCTGTCTCTGACTAACCGGTCACGTTCTTTTAACTTCAACCACGAAATTTTATGCAAAAGCTCATGTCAGATCACGCGAAACGAACGAAGGTTCTTTACAGACACTTATCTGAGAAAATGTTAAAACATAAAGAAAACGTTAGACTCAAAAGAAAACACGATGAGCCAAGTACTAGTTTCAATATCGGAGATACTATTTATACCAAACTCGTTAATCAGAGAAAAGGCAAAGATAAGCCACGTTACGAAGAAGCAGTCGTAACTGGCGAGCCATCGCGAAATATAGCAATACAATTATCAGCATGTATAAATGTAATAAAGTATGAACATGTATAAATGTAACAAATTATCAACATGTATAAATATAACAAATTATCGGCATGTATAAATGTAACAAATTATGAACATGTATGAGTATAATAAATTATCAACATGTGTTAAAGTTATTATATAGAATAAAGGATAATAACCAGATTATGGGATATATTTTCAGCAAGAAAATGAATAAGATTTAAAAATTGTGGATTATCAAATGTTATGTAATAACAACAGAATAATAAGTAAAATAATTTTATTTTTATTTTATTTTTATAATGTGGCAAATAGGTTAAGGCTTTAAATAATGTAACTTAAAGTAAGTAAAATTAGTTATTTTTGTAACAAATGTATAATAACTCCACTTCTTAAAGTGATATTTTATATGTTTATCTTTAAAATGTATAATTAAATAATCATTTAGATATTGTTTAACATTTAATTGTAACAAATACGTTTTATACCATGTAAGAATCAATTTAAATGTGAAGTTTAACATAGCTTTAATTATTAATATTAATTCCGCCTATTTTTGTAGAACAAAGAGTGTTTAATTAGTTCAGAACGGGTAATAAAATTATTACATAAATAACTTTGTAAAACGTCAGAGCTTTGCAAGTTACGAATCAACTTGCAGTTTATTCGCAACTTCATTCTTAAGGAGGGAGGAGTAATGTATTCGGCCATTACATAAGCAACTCATAGGTACCACATTAGCATTTATATTAATAATTCGCCATGGACCATCAAAAACCTATAAAAGGTTACAAAATTGTCAGAAGTCAGATCATAAACTATACATTGTGTCGCCTAATAATTAGAATACGTGCCATTAGCACATCACGCTTAGTTAATCTACGCATCTGTCCGTAAAGTCGTAAAACTGTTTTTGCATAACCCTTCACACCTGATTAATACACGTGCCCAACTTATCTACTTGGTCAGCTAGTATATAAGCTGTAGCTGTAAGGCCCATGGATTCATTCTCTCCGACGCAGCTCTGATTATTGTCTTAAATTATTGTATTTCTGTAAAACTGTGTAAACTGTGTTTAAAAGTTTAATTATAAGAGTAACCCAAAACTCTTGCCTTTTTTACTTCAAATTACCAACCACCAAAATCTACGAAGAAGTCTCAAGCTCTAAAGTTGCTCCAACTTCACGCCACGACGGCGAAGCTCTTACTATGTACATTGACCGATGCACACAGTCATTTACTACTAGAGGTTCGAACCCGCTAGCCGTAACAACAGATTTTTCGTTAAATTGTAACATTCGAATCTAGCTACTAAAATATTAGTGCAGTCATTGAAGCATTATAGCTCCGAATTTTTTTACTGTGAACCGAATTGCATACAATTTTGGAATTAGGTTCATCTTACCCTTAACTTCAAAAGTGAAAATGATTTGAACTCCGCAACCACCATGGAGATGGTTGCCACCCCTTCTCGGGGGTGATTTATTTTTTTATCAAAATAACCTCGGATATCGATAGAAGGCCTAATTTTAAGCAAAAAATCATCTATACAGTTTTTCAAAAAATTCAATACTTTTCAAGTTATTGGCAATTGAAAATTCGCAATTTTTTCACGTATTTCATCGGTTTTTTGCAAATATCTCCAAAAATATACGTTTTATCGAAAATTTTATAAAGACCAAAATTGTAGCAGGTAAAACAATGAACAATTTGAATTTTTATAAAGTATTCTAAGTGCAATATTAAGCTAGATATTAAAGATCAAAGCCGTTTTTATTTTGTCTGAAATTTAATCGATGTGTTCAATGCCATCTAGCGGCGAGCAGATGCATTTTATGCATTCTAATACAAAAGGGTTTTGTAGTGCTTGAAATAAGCTTTAAAATGAGCACTTTTATAAGTCTTTTGCACGTAAAATAAGTGAGCTGTATTGCAAATAAGGGGAGCATCTAATGTTTTTTCTTTAAAATCAATGGGTTTCGTAAGTGCCATTTCCACCAAAATTAAAATTAATCGTATTCCGCCTAGAAATAACTTTATTATGAAGAGTTTGATAGATAGTATCAGTTTGGCTGCTTCAGGACACATATTTTTCAAAAAAAGTCACGATTAAATAAAAAATCAAAATTTCAAATTTTTAAAAAACCCACTTTCTTTTCATAATATCTCAAAAATGACGACAGATATGTATAAAAGTGTACGGATTAAAAATTTAGGTATTTTTCTGACAAACAATTTGGTTTTTTAATTTTTTCTCTCAAACAAAAATTGACGGAGATATGATTGTTTAAAGAGCGCGTGGCAGCGCAATCACAGCCTCTCTTAAGCCCTTTAACCCTTAACCGTTTTAGAAAAAGGTTTTTTACTATATATTGCAATATAGGATGTTGTAGCTCTCTTTATTACCTTTACAATGGTTTTTTATAAATTGTGATAGCATGAAAATTGAAGTAGTTATGGTCCAAAAACTTATCATATTTTGTTCTACTTAGTAACTGAAAATTTCGGAGTGTTTGGAGGATGCTTTCCCTCTGGAGGTGAGACTGTTAGGAGAATGCTCTCCCTCTGGGAGGTGAGACTGTAAGGAGGATGCTGTCCCTCTGGGAGGTAAGACTGTTAGGAGGATGCTCTTCCTCTGGGAGGTAAGACTGTTAGGAGGATGCTCTTCCTCTGGGAGGTGACTGTTAGGAGGATGCTCTCCCTCTGGGAGGTGACTGTTAGGAGGATGCTCTCCCTCTGGGAGGTGAGATTGTTAGGAGGATGCTCTCCCTCTGGGAGGTGACTGTTAGGAGGATGCTCTCCCTCTGGGAGGTGACTGTTAGGAGGATGCTCTCCCTCTGGGAGGTGACTGTTAGGAGGATGCTCTCCCTCTGGGAGGTGAGACTGTTAGAGGAGGATACTCTCCCTCTGGGAGGTGAGACTGTTAGAGGAGGATGCTCTCCCTCGGGGAGGTGAGACTGTTAGAGGAGGATACTCTCCCTCTGGGAGGTGAGACTGTTAGAGGAGGATGCTCTCCCTCTGGGAGGTGAGACTGTTAGAGGAGGATACTCTCCCTCTAGGAGGTGAGTCTGTTAGGAGAGTGCTCTTCCTCTGGGAGGTGAGACTGTTAGGAGAGTGCTCTAATATTAGTCACATGTTTTCTAGCGATAAAATGGCTCAATGTAAATTTTTCCATTAAGGGGTTGTTTACACCCCTTGAAAATAATAGGCGGAGTTCAGATGATTTTTACTTTTGAAGTTAAGGGTAAGATGAGCCTAATTCCAAAATTTCATGCAAATCGGTTCACAGTAAAAAAATTCGGAGGTAAGA
Organism: Mecyna flavalis; assembly: GCA_949319885.1. Taxonomy (NCBI): domain Eukaryota; kingdom Metazoa; phylum Arthropoda; class Insecta; order Lepidoptera; family Crambidae; genus Mecyna; species Mecyna flavalis. Next base: position 8,048,210 of record OX439427.1, on the reverse strand, counting down.
CCGTATTTTTCGCTTCAATGACTGCACTATATACATGGTAAGTTGTTCCCTAGAAAATCAATTAGTCTCTAGATACTGATTCCACTCCATTATTCCGGAACCAAGGTCTTGAAATTATAATAAAGCTGTTTAGGAAATTCAGTCAAGGAGATCGACCTCTGTGCCAGGCCTCAGAATGCGATATGAGTTAGAATCTGTGCATTTATGCGTAATTCCATTTATTATTTGTGGCCAGCGGCCCCTAAACGTCAGCTTACCTTTCTGAAATTAATGACCTTTGCCGGCAAATTAATGGATAGCAACAGACCAAATGACAGTGTACACAATCAACTTATTATTCAGTAGCAAATATTAATAAAATGGGAACGAAGTCATAAATAATGGTTCCTTTCCTAGCAAGGATTTTGGCTATAGACTGATATCAATGACTCAATCACTCACTACACAAGTAGCATAAGATTTACTCCCTGTTACTTCATTCGCGCCCCGATGGTCTAGTGGTTAAGGTACCGGGCCGAGATCTTGGGGACCTGGGTTCAATTCCCGGGTCGAGCTAACTTTGTGTTACACACAGCTCGGGTTTGTGATCACCAATCCGCATTTGGCCAGCGTGGTGATTAAGCCAGTACCCATCACTGTAACGATAACTTGATTTCAAGGATGGAGGCCTTTGCCTTGCAGTGGAACATTAATAGGCTGATAATTTTACTTTTTACTTCATTCATCTGCTTACTCCGAGAGTTTTGCAATAGGAAGGCACTAGGCAGGGTACTCTTGCACTAGCCGGTCAATCATCTTTAGTTCTGAATCACGACACCAGCATTCTTTACCAAAAAAGGAGTACGCTTACACTATGATCTAGTGAAATTACTGGGTATATCAGATCTAATAACTGTCGTCTCGGTGTAGCGGGCGCAGGGCGGTGCCAGACAGTAACTGCCTTGTTACTGTTTGGCACTGAACTGTCTTAGGGCAGACGTGGCGCTTACCATCAGGTGTACGATCTGCTCGTCTTGTTACACATTGCAATAAAAAAAAAATGGATTTGGCAAATCCAGTTGAGCGACTGCCATCTGAACTCCGTAACATTTAACAGGGGAATTAAACCAATCGGATATCATGGGATGTGTACACAGCCATTCGACTACAGATTGATAACCTGCAGTCGCTGTATCGCAGAATAACATTTCATTTTTAAATAAGGGAAGGCTTGTGCCCATTTTAGGTGTCCATTTCACTTGAGCTAACGAGACTTGCTACACCGAGTACTGAAACGTCACTAATTAAGCCTAGAGGTGTAACAGTACTCTTGTGGTCCACCCTTGTCACTGTCAGCGTATTTAAACACCGTAGCCCACAGGAGGAGTACTTGTAATGCCTACATTAAGACAACAAGTTTGATATTACATCATGTTATTTATATACAAATTAGTTCACTAGTGATTGGCAGAATATGCCAAACACTTTTTCAGCTTATTTACAGGTAATGGAGCAATGCTGTAGACAGTTCCTGCCTATCAGTTTAAATGGGACGGCTTGACCAAAAAAGACTACCTTCCCTCTTCTATTCCCTCCTCCCCATTCCCATAGCACTTAACCTTCCCACTCTTTAAATATGTAACAGGCATAATAGGCGTCTAAGACCCGTCGCAGGCCACGAATTTCGCGGCAGCGGAAGCGGCGGCGCACGCACTTGACTGCGGTCACCTCCTGACGCGAGCCGTAAGAGCGGTACGATGCTGTCAAGCGGTAAACCGCAGTGCACCTGCGTGCGCCGCCGCCCCGCTGTGTTCGAGAACGGCTCTATGGGATTCCATACAAAACATCTCGCCGCTGCCGCTACCACCCCGATGCTCGCGAAATTCGAGGCCCAAGCCTTACCATCAAGTATCTCACTCCGTGATTTACCCCCCTCATAAAAATATTGCTCTATGACAGGTAGAAGAAAAGCATTCCATAATTAAAATTCGCATCCGATTCGGAAATGATCGAGTTCTCGAAATCCACCGATGCGTCTGAGTTGTATCGCACCGCGAAGGCTGTCGTTTCATAATGGACAGTTAATTAAGCGCTCTCTTGTGTCGCGACCGTCGAGTCACGGCCGGCCGTCGTGCCAGTTTCTGTTTAATCGCGTATTTCCCTGAATCACATCGTAAAAACTGACGACGGTACTCTCATTCTTTCAGCAGTTATAATTGATATGTATGGGACCTAACTCACTTGGCGACGGTTTGGCAATTTTGACATTCCCGTACTATCTGACGGGATACGGTAGCCGGCGACATCGCCATGGCGTCTTAGTGAGGCAGGGATGGGAAACCAGTGAACAAATTATTTTGTATTAGTCTTGTACCCGCGTCTTTGCCCACGTGGACATTATTGAGAACTGAACTGTAGACTATAGGACTTTCCGAAACGAAAAGTAGCCTTTGTTACGCCCCAGGTCACAATAATATCCTAATGCCAAAAATCACGTTGATCCATTGCTCTGATGCTTCAAAAAAGGACAAACAATAACACACATACTTCTGTTATCAAATGGGAACTAAGTCCGGGAATCAAAGGTAGAGTTATCACATTCACAAGTCTGTTTGCATCAAAATCGGTCTTTTGATATCTTTAGGCGTGAAAACGAAACAGACAGAGAATTACTTTCGTTTATATAACACTAGCCTTCCGCCCGCGGCTTCGCCCGCGTGAACTATAGGACGTTATCCCGCGGGAATATCTTGTAAATTGTAGCCTATGTGTTATTCTGATGTATAAGCTATATTATTGTAAAGTTTCATTAAAATCAATTCAGTATTTTTTACGTGAAAGAGTAACAAACGTTCATCCATCATCCATGCGCCCCCCGGCCGGTCGGTACCGCCGCAACCGCTATGTCCCTGCATTTTAAATCTGTAATATCTTCAAAAGTATTCATTTAAATTGCATGCTGTAAAGAGCCATATTGATCTATATTACATGCACAATTTATTTAAGTTACTTAATTGGATAAGGATTAACACTGTATTGCAAAAAATCGCTTTTTCGTAAATATGCCCTTATTTTCTCATTAGTAAAGGATAAAAATGGTTATTGTGGGTTATCCCTAATAGATAGACATATACCATCGCGGATTTTTTTTGTAAACCGTTTTAAGGTGAACAATACCGTAGTACATTATTTTGATCTATCTCGTAGGGTTCAGCCAGCGTTTGCAATGTAAGCGCAAAAAAAATGTGTTTATTTACGACCTTAAATTAAAAACCTCTTTAATTATCAGTGTTTCTCTACTGTATTATGCATGTATTATACATATAAACCTTCCTCTTGAATCATTCTATCTATTAAAAAAATCCGCATTAAAATCCGTTGCGTAGTTTCAAAGATTTAAGCATACAAAGGGACATAGGGACAGAGAAAGCGACTTTGTTTTATACTATGTAGTGATTATAAGCTGACGAAGTTACTTCAATGACGGTCCGGTCGGTGGCCACCGTGGAATATTTCATTAATTTTCTTTTTCCTCAAATCAATTGCTTAATAACTGACCTACTCTCACTCGACATTCGTTATAGGAAAACCAGTGACGGAATCTCTCACCCGTGTGTGTGAAGTTATGAAATCGTGAGGCGTTTAAGAAAGCTAGTCTTTCCTCGTCAAAGTGGTTTACTAAATTTAACCATATACTTACACGATTGAAATAATAACATTAGTTTGACCTGGCTAGTTTTTACCGAGGGATCTATTGTTTTTTTATGAGTTAAACAGAGGGCTCGGTCACATCTTATTTTTTCTTACACGGGGAAAGGAAGGGTGGTTCTTACTTACATAGAGGGGAAGAGGTTAAAACGTGGCAAATAATGTCTTTCATAATAAATTGATGGCGCTTAGGGAGAAAGTGCCGACAACTGATTGCAAAATTTTATTATTCGAACGACTTATCTGGTCCCGTATGACGTAGGATTCTATGAACAGCAAGGTTTCGTTTGATTGGTTTCATAATGGGAATCCATAAAAGTTTTGATTAAGGAAGTTTGAAAGCAACAAGTTACATATACGTAAATAACTAACTTTTACTTGTACTGAGGTAGTTGGTACCGCAAACTATTCCATTGAGGGACACTCCGTACAAGTGTACTGGGTCACATTAATATTGCCGGAGCACCGCACGAGCTATACGGCAGCAGATTTTACAATTGGATCATTTCTATGCTGGCAAACCAACCGGACTCTGGAATAATTCAACCACTATCCAGATGATTTACGAGCAACGTCTAGTAAATTGAAAAACAAAACAATATTTGAAAGCAAATTAAACTTAAAAATTAATTACAAAGTTTCCTAAAAAAACACTGATTATTCTAATTACAATTATAAATTATGTGCAGTAAGATGCTTAATTGTCAAAGGAGAAGACCGATTTTGGGCCCAACGATACAGACATGAAACATATACTAAAAAAATCTATATTTTTTTTAGATCAGCCTATTTGCGTTTTACCATCAATTTCAATGGCCAACAGCAAAAAAAATGGATTTTTATGATTTCATTATATTCAACTTGCTTTATAAACGCGAATTTCATTAGACTTATTTTCGACTATCTTTCTAAATGCTCTGATAACAATAAAAAAAACGAGTGAGACAGTTTTAATCGATTTAATATTAATCGATACTTAAATATATTTTATACGGTGGCTTTTTTTTGGCATAATACTGAATAATTTTTTTCTTATAAGTAAAAACAGTTACTTGATAAATATGATTAGACATTTGCAAATGAGTTTTACTTCTTTAAACGTTGTTACAAAAAAGCGAGTCGAAAATCGATTTATACCAGTTGTGTTTTTAATCGGATATATACGGCACTATTTATTGTCTGTACTGTCAATGTCAGTAATGTCAGTGTCAGCTATATTTAATCCTATTTAATCAGTTATTTTGGATTTTGATTTTATTTCGTTTTTCGTACTCATGCGTTAGTAATAAATGTGTTCCTTTGTATTGCTCCTGATTTTTGAAAGACCTCTGCTTACTTACGGACTCTGAAACCGATCAATTATATTTATTATAAAATCCTTGGACATCGTTTTCTGCAACCCATGAATACCTTTGAGTGAACATCGGATAACCTAATTCCTATTGACGACTACAGCGTGATTTATGGGTATAAACACATGTTTGCAAGCACATGCTTGTGCTGTGGAATTGTATCGTGGAATAGCAACGGGTCGTTTCAGCACAACACAATACGAAGACGCATTGGAAGAAGAAGGATGAGCCCGACACGAAGAAAATACAACATCCCTGCCCAGTTTTTGGATACCTACTATATTAATATTTTGTATTGATGATAAAGAATAAAATATAATTAAAACTTTATGTTTTTATACCCATTTATTTAAGAATAATTTCAGATCCTTTGCATTATTTACATGTGAGGTAGGTATGCATAATTGGTATGTTGTCAATTATTCATAGTCATAGTTTAATGTTGGTTGTACTGCAGACTGCCTTGCTACCTAACAAAAGACCTAAGAATGTAATAAATCAAAACGCATGAAAATCGGTTCATCCGCTTAGGAGCTATGTCGTTGCCACAGGCAAACATACAGGGCACTATTATTCCTCTTTTTGTGTCGGGAGTTAATAAAAGTTCAAAAACTAGCACTTTTCTTACTAAAAAATTATCATGGGTTACATAACCTCTAATATTTTCAGTAGATTATTTTACTGACTTGGCCATTGAAATTCGCAGTGAAAATTGGCCTCGTAGGAAGTTTTTAAATGAACAAAATATAGGCCAAGTTACAGCCCTGTATCGCCAGGCCCAAGATTGTATGGGGATCGGTCTTCTCCTTTCGACACGACTAGGCATAATGTCCAGTGCATAGATTTTTAGATTAAGACTTTAAGGCAGATTAGGGTTAATGTACATGCAATTCAGATAAACGAATGGGACGACAAACTTTTTGTTTAGTCATTTTCTAAGAATGTAGCCCTAATAATAAGTACTCATAAAACACAGCAGCCTAGTCCTGTTGCTTTTATCTATGCTAATCCGTGCAGATATTCCAAGTGGTATAAACTGGTCCTATGAGGTAATTCTAGAAAGTCTGTGCTCTAGTTAGTCATGTCAATCTCTAGGTACATACTCGTACTTGCCAACAGTCGGTATAAACTATGATAAGGTTGTTGCGGTAGCTGAGCGGTATGAAACGTCACTTCACATGCCTGAGGTCACCGGTTTAAATCTTGGCGTGCACTTATCGATTTTTCACAACTCGTATTTTTTACTAACTCGGCGAATTGAATGGCTATGTAGTATGTAGTCATAATCTAAACGGTTTTGTTAAACTTTGTGTTACAGAGGTCAGATGGCAGTGGTTCCAATGTAATTACCTAAGCGCCGGACTGCGTTGCCATCCGCATACTCATACCATCCAGACACTGATGGCCCGTACCAAGAGGTATGGTTCCTCTTTTTTACCCCGTGCCATTAAGTCATGGAATGTCCTTCCGGCTCACGTGTTTCCTTCCTCTTAATAATCCTGGGCTTTTTAGGCGGGGCGTGAAGCGGCACCTCAGCAGGCCTTCAGGGTGAGGGTGACTGGCTCAATGGATCTGGAGCCAGTCAACCTTATATTTGGACCTTACATAAGCTTACTTTCAGGTAGAGTGAGGACATCCTGACTGCTTCCTTATAAAAAAAAAACTTGACTTTCCAAAGCCTGGATCGGGACAGAACGTTCGGAGAAAGAAAAATAGGGATGTCAATACATTTTCACACTTCAATAAGTGGTTAGGTACACTACTTAGGTTAAAATGAGGACTTCTTAGAGATAAGATGTTTTTGAACCGCTTACCACTGATAATTTTTTTTGTTACTTTATCAGTTAAACAAATTAGATGCTGTCACTTTTTTCAGTTAAAGAAAACAGCATAATTTTGTCTGAAAAGTAAATATCACGAACTTATAGGCTCATCTTCATCAATCTTTGATTATAATTATGTCTTTTGGTACTATAGTAATAACTTTACTGTCTAAAACGTTTTACACTGTGATGTATAAATAACCTACATTATAGTTTGTATATTTGTTAAGTTTTTGAAGCTGTTAAAATGACACGTATCAGAGAATCTATGAATGTTGTTTCGAAATGCAAGTGATAATAGCTTCAAAAGGTCAAATAATATTTTCGTTTGCTTTGGTGTTCGGTAATCATGTTAAATGTACCTACATAACATTATAGGTAATGTAACTAACAACACGTGGAAAGCCGGCGAGCAAATACAACTATGCAATAAATGAAAAATTTTGAAAAGGACATGCTGATAATAATATATCAAAAAAAACCAAGTCAGAATAAATATATCAATAGTAGAAATCAGTTAATTGGAGTGAAAAGGATATTTGTATCGACTGGCGCATTAATTAACGTATTTATGTATTAAAAAAGTAAGTCAAACGTGTTTCGCAAGTAATTTGGCAACATCCTTTGTAAAGTGAGCCACTCTTGCATTTCTGGCACGCGCAGCAATCGTTGCATTGTGCATTCTGCAACAGACATTGGAGCAGTGAATCAACATCCGTATGACAATCCTGAACATTCAATTTAAACGCGTTGCTATGAAAAACTTAACTTATTCATATTATCGAAGGCATATTAAGTCACTTTTCCTTTACTTGATTCGATTCCCTTCTTCATAATCTCATGAAGTTTAGTCTTGAGTCAACCATAGAACTTTTTTTAAAGTCTATGAAGTACCTAATCTAAAGAAGCTTTGGAATCTCCCGGAAGTATCTCTCAAAATGCTAATATACAAATGTCTTTGATCTTTAAAACTTTGAATTTAGGTGGGCTGGCTCCTTAATCAACTATCAGGCAACCAGTGTACCTGAAATCTGATTGTAATAAAAATAAAAATATGGCGAAAATAGCCTTGAGAAGCATGAAGCTAGGCTCACTCTGAAAAACCGCCCCACCAACAATATAAAATATGTAGTTGGCTTAAGGAGAAAATAAATTAAAAAACAAATAATCTATGTTTATTTTGTACAATGTAATCACATTTAATGTAATTCCTATTTCCTAGGTCTTATAATGCGGCCATGATACACTTAATCAACAGACGATGAATTACCAAAACTTAAACTGCGCAATGCGATTTTGCTTTCACATGTAAAAATAACATTAGTTTGATTCCCAGTTCCTTTGTGAATAACTTGGAAAGTGGGTTCTTTGCGGGGTTCGTGTCTGCATTAACTAGTTTGTCCTAGTACTTTTCAGGGCGACCACACTTTAGTCAAGATTTGCTTTGTTTCTGAGACAACCATTATTATGACTGCTCTACTTCATCTTCCAACCAAGGTCACTTCAATCTTGACAGGCCAGATAATCCGAATTTTAGGTCTAAGATTGTAAGTTGCAGGCGCGGTTTTGAGGCTTAATCACAATGAGTTTGCACAAACATACATTCAAATATTTCGACTATTGTTCAGTGAGTATTGCAATGCCAATTATGTAAAAGGTGGACTTTATTACGGGCTATCTAACTATTAGTTAAATTAATAAAAATTGTATGTGTTGACGTCTGATTGCGTTAACAGATTAAAAACCTTTTCAATTAAATAACATAAACTGTTACATAACTAGGTCAATTGTAAACGACATACGACAAACATAAATTGTATATAATTATTACTTACATATTCAATTTCGAAAGGTTTTTCGCTTATTTTGTGGGCAAGTTTTCGCGTTCGCGTCAATAACCGGATACCATTAAATCCAAATTACTCGCTTATTACTATACATCGTTATCGCGCGGGCAGTTTCGGGGCGACGCGTGGATACTGATGAATAGGGTTGCCACGCATGGATCTTTTTTTTTTAAATTATATTTGACCAATAAAAATATCGATTTTTAAATCGATATTATGCATTGAATCTATTTGTAATCCTAAATCGACCACTGACACAACAATGTTACCTTACGATTTTTTTCGGTTTCGATAACTTAACCAATTTTATGAAAATGTTATTTTTATCCTAATTACTCATTTATAGCTGTATGATGTCAATTTCTGACTTACTGGACTGAATCAACCCTCAGAGAAAGTGTTGCTAACTTAAACAACGCTTCTACACTACTTTGTCCCAATTTTGAATACAATATCAAAATAGAAATAATATTCTATTTATCCTCATAAGGTATTTATCCTCATAAGGAATATACATAACATGAAAGGCTTTAATTTAAAGAATAAAAAAACATGCAAATATTCTAATACTCGTTATATACGTGTGACAGCCCTTCGGTCATCTATGCGTCGCCCCCAAACTGCCCGCGCGATAACGATGTATACTTATTACGAACGCGTATTGTAAGCCCATGATATATTCGACCATAGAAATGTTTATACGCATTTATTTTTACAAGCGTATGTATTTTCCCCCTACTGTGTGACCTGAACCAGTGGACCAAGGTCGTGTATTCTGATCCCACCCAGAAGAACAATTCGTAATAATAAACACACAGATATCTATCTGGCTGTAGAAACCTAACGAAATATCAAAATTCAAAGTGATCACATGAAATTCTTTTGGCAAGAAAATTCATTTGGCCTGCTAGATAAATCAAACATAACATTAGTTGGGTTAGTAGTCGATTCGCACGAAAATAATTCGCACTAAAGTGCGAATCGACAACTTTCAAAAATAATATTATTTTTAGTAGTCGATTCGCCCGAACGAATTTTAATCGCGTGCGAGTCGACCCCTTTAAGAATTGATAGTAGGCGATTCGCACTTTTGCAGAATGTGGATAAAAAACAATCAAAGTACAGTCGTGTCAGGAAATCTTTATAATATTTATAATATTATTAACATATTCCTTGTCTATATATCTTACAGCATACAGGATCAATTAAATTTCAAATGTTATATTTTTTTCGGACAGGAATCATGTTAAATTATAAACTAATATCATTAAGCGTTAAATTATATTTGAACACTTTAATATTAAAATGACACCAAAAATTAGAAACGTGTTAAGGACAGCGGAGACAAAATCTCAATTTATGCTTATACTAGGTTAAATTTTATTTTGTTACGTAGGTATTGTAAATAAGTGAAATAAATAATTTATTGTAAATAAGTGAAATAAATATAAATCCAATTAGTTACGCAAGAACTGTAATAGGTATTAAGCATAGAATGTGTAAGAATCATAGTTTTGTAAGAAGAACTTTTTACGTAGAGATAAGATTCTAATAAGAAAAATTGTTGTAATCAATATGTTTTCTAATTAGAATTAACGCGAACTTTAGAACGATGTAAGATACATGTATATTCTAATTAGAAAAATTATAGAAATAAGCAAATAATGTCAACTTGCATAGTGAAAATGCAAGCGAAATTGTGTAAGTTTAACGGGGCTCTCTTTAAGGTATTGCTCCGAGGTACTTAAGCGTGTAATGCTTTACGTAATACGTTTATACATATTCGTTTCTAATTTTTGGTGTCATTTTAATATTAAAGTTATCAAATATAATTTAACGCTTAATGATATTAGTTTATAATTTACCATGTTCCCTGTCCGAAAAAATATAACATTTGAAATTTAATTGATTCTGTATGCTGTAAGGTATATAGACAGCGAATAGGTTAATATTATTATAAAGATTTCCTGTACACGACTGTACTTTGTTCTTTTTTTATGCACATAATATTGCAAAAGTGCGAATCGCCTACTATCAATTCTTAAAGGGGTCGACTCGCACGCGATCAAAATTCATTCGGGCGAATCGACTACTAAAAATAATGTTATTTTTGAAAGTTGTCGATTCGCACTTTCGTGCGAATTATTTTCGTGCGAATCGACTACTAACCCCATTAGTTTCGTTTCGTTTGTATTAATCAATTTTCAACCGTAAAATGGTTTAGGTGTATTATTGTTTTATCAAGGATTTATTTATATTGTACTACAGTCCACCTATGGCGGATGTGGATTTTTTACTCTTAGTTGGACTTATACCACTCATCTTAAATCTCTTGTCTAGCTGTCAAAACGCATCTACTAGAATTCGAGGACTTGTAAACACTTGTATTGTTGACTTTACATACGTGTGGCAACTACGGCTGCGTCGGTTTCTACACACGCAAATTAGACAGATCGATGTCAGGTGGCAACATCTGATGCGATATCGAATTACGCATTTAGCAATCCTATTAGTGGTCTAAATTGATTGTTGCCGTTGCGTCGCCCTGTTATGCTAAGTCCGCTGTGCAACCGCATAATTGGAGGTAGCCTGGACTGTGAGAAATGGAACTGCGGTTTTTCAAACCGTACCGTCTTCGGATTTCGTGCGGTTTTCTTACGTTACGTATGTGTAATTATGTAAATCGTGATAGAGCGTCAGTATATTTTTCGGCCAATTAAAATCTAACTAAGCAACTGCTGGAGTCCCGTTCTAGTAAGTCTCGTGATATAATGGTTCTGTCATTAGGGTTCAATCATGAATTCGATTACAGAAAAAAATTGGCAGTAAGTATTTTTCATAGTTGGCTGATCATCAGTTATCAGTTTCACATATGAAATGGTTTATTTCGTTCATTAAGCCTTAACCATAGTGTCTATCTGGCTTTTATTGAATAAACGTTTATATTTAAACTACATAGTATAAAGCATTTATCCATTGATCAGAGATTTGCATGTGTGGTTAAGTTATCCTTTCCATGCTCCAAACGACGACCGGCTTTAAGAAATAACGATGCGGTCTTGCACGCGTTAAGCTCAAAGCCAGAGTTGCGAAGTCTAAAGTGTCCCCTCTTCTCAAATGAGAAATACTAAGATTGTGAAATAGGTACCTACCAACTTATGCACCTGCTAGGAACTGAAGATATGAATTAAAACATATTTCGCAGTTATCTGGTGTGTCTTACCTTCGACAATAAGTAGTGGTTAGTTGAAAATTAGTTGGCCAGTAAGTTTGGGAATAAGTATATTACTAACGCGAAATACGAGAATATGAATTAGAACATATTTCTTGGCTACCTGTGTGTCTTACCTTCGTCAAAGTAGTGGTTATGTTAAAAATTAGTTGGCCAGTGTGTTTGGAAACTAGTATTTTACTAACGTAAAATATGTGTGCTTACCTATTACGGTAAGTATAGCTAAATATGTATAAATTATAGATATTTAGGTAGTACAAAATGTTACTTCAAAATATCAAGTACCTACGGCTAACAAATTCCTAACTAATCGCAGTCATTTCTTTGGACATTGGTTAATTTTACCTATTGATAAATAATAAATTATACGAACAACTCTACTTCACAGAACTAAGTTTTGTGTTCGGCCTTAAAAGTAGGAAACTGTGGAATTCTGCCCACTTGATGAACCAAAAATACGTCATTAGGGCCTAAATTCAACATTACAGACGTAGACGTAAAACTCTATTCTTATTTGGTAAAACTAATTTGAGTTTAATTTAGAGGTTGGTCTTATTATAAAGCTTCAACTAACTTTCATCCCTTATTAACGCTACATTGACGTTATTTTGTTGCTTAAAATAAAAGAATAAGTAAGGACCACGAACCTTTAAAATCATTTATTATAAGCGTAGAACATTTTAATAGTATGTTAAAGAACAATATAAATAATGGAATAGTAGTGTTAATAAAGTTTTTACAGACAGCTGTGCTATTGACATGGCAATGAGGTATTTTCCGGCACCATGGCCGACAAATTCAGGATAAAAAAAATACTGAGTTAGATACACATGACACACACACACTCCATTCAGTTATCATAATTGGGTCATAGGAATGCACAAAATGTTAGCAAGTTTTATGAGTCGATCATATTGGACAGCTTTAGTATTTACTCATAATTTGACGAGTCATTTGGTGTAATTGTCGAGAAGTCGGCTATTACACCAGAGGCCGCGGGTGCGCATGGTGCAAACATTTGTGTGCATGAACATGTCTGTTTGTATCGGTCTGTGTGTTTCTATGTATGGTATAATATTTATGTATTTACAAAAAGTGCCAATATTCGCGCATGCACGTCAGATCGTGTGAGTAAAATGCTTACTTTCACGGGTTACTTATGAAATTTGCGATTTAGAGCTTGCGAAAGAGTGGCCAATGCGCGGCGGCGGTGCGCATTACGTCACAGGCCACTGCGCTCGTTGCCCAATCATGTGCCTGCTAAGTTCACGTTTGTCTTCTATTGCAATTTGGTCAAGTATGAATCGGAATCGCGTACGAAGGATTACTTAGACCTTCGAAAAATCGTGAAATAAAAAGACATTTTCAAACGGTATTCCTGTCGGTTTTTTTTAGCTTGGGCTGTGATCCTAGTTTTGGCATGTCCTTTTGACTTTAAGAATCTATTCAACGAAGTTTAAAATGTAACATGACCAATTTTCGACTTGCATACGACATTTAGAGCATACATTTAGAATAGTTTCAACGTGAAACTTTTGAATATCACATACGTAAGTCGAATCTCAGCGAATCCCTAAGGATTTTGAGTGGTGTATTAGGTACCTACTAGCTCGGTGATGACGAAAAACTTCGAGAAGAGTCGAGAACTTTTATTGTAAACAATAATGTAATTATTTATATTATGTAAACCTGTAATGAGTTCCAAAATATACATACTATTTTCGCACTAATTATTATGAATACCTACTAATAATAAATTCCTTCACACCGTCTTTTATTCTTGACCTAGTATGCAAAGTAGACAATTAATTTAAAATTCGTTATGTAATTGAAGATATAAATAGAACATTATTTAATACGAATTAGCTTCATGACCTTATAACACGGACATTAGGTATTTCACTACAATATAAGTACATAGAAAATTTCCACCTGTGTATTTGAATTGGTCAGAGTGAAAAGTGTTGGTTTTTGTGACTCTACCAAATTATAGTTAAGATTTAAAAAAATATATTAATATTAAACAATTTTATTAACCTCGTTAGTCTAGTGGTTTGTAAACCTAATCTTGAGGTCGAGGGTTCCATTTCCAGGTTAAGCAAAATTTGTTTCGGTGTTTCGAAACATTCGCTCAGGTTTCAATTATATTCTGCCAACATCACATACCTAGGTACCTTCATCTTACCCAAAAGTAAGTAACCTGAACACGTGTGTTATTTTAGTATCAGAATAAATTTAATAAATTAACATCCAAACCCAGACCATCATTTAAAAAAAAAATCCAAACATGACCCCTTGCGCATACGGCAGGGTCACTACCCAGACGCTTCATCAGCCAGTCAGAACAAAATAAATGAATCCATCACAGACTTTTCTAGTAAAAACCATGAAATAAAAAACAATAGCTTCTTCATTTCAGCTGAAACACCGCTGAAATGGCACCGCAGTAATTGCTCGTCCTCGTAAAAAAGTAGGTAAGTAGGTAGATGGTCATTGGCCAATGTAAAACAGAAAACAAACTGGGTTGACCGATCGTTTTGTAAACCTCGTCCCTGTCATGGGCATTATCTTGATATTTTGCATAATTTACTGCAAAGATATATTGCGATTTCATCGGAAATGAAAAAAAAAATCTTATTCTTCTGTATATGTCTGATTGTATTATGCATCATTATAATTATATTTTTATGTGTATTTTAAATAAGTAATGTTTATCAATTGTCTTGCAGCCATAACACAAGCTTACCTATGCCCAGTTTGGGGCTAATGGCGCTGTGTGAATACTGTCCGGGAATATTTATTATACAGTGAGCAATCAAACAGAACATTCATCTGAATGATGGCCTAGGATAAAATATGGACACGTTCGTCTCCCACAATTACAAAACAAGTGGTTGCGTAACTCGGAAGCTTCTCATAAAAATGGAACAACAGCAGTTATCTCATGTTTTATATTTCTTGTTATTTCACGCCGTTCTGCTACCAGGCATAATATTTCGCAGGAATGAATGGGCGACAATATTACTGGTGATTTTTGTTGGGAAACGTACTCAGCACACTCTGTTCTTGTAAACAAAGTCCATTATACTATTTGCAACGTGTAAATCTTGTGTTCTGCGCTTTTAAAGACTGAAAATGTCAAAGTCGCTGAATAATGGATTATTTATGTTGTCCGCAGAAACTTATCTAAGCTATTTGGCTGGAGATGACTTTTTTTCGGAGGAGAATGCGTTTATGCAGCATAACCGCAAGCCAGCTACACCTGCGGCCGTGTGTAGGACTTCCACTACCCACTAAACTCCCCCTGTTTCTCCTACACACCCGATTGGGACGAGCCGGTGCCAGCCCGGCAATTGACCTGCCCATCCCCGGGTTCCCCGACCTGAGAGGCCTCAAGCCAGCGTGGCGCCTAGGGAGGGCCACCCGGGAATGGCGGAAGATGACTACTGATTGCCACACAAAATGCGCAGAGTTACAAATGTCCAGTTAAAATAATTTGACAGGCTCCATTTTTTTCTGTACCAACGCCGTATTATAATTTTTAAATAAAAACTGTTTCTCGCGAATCCTGGAGTTGTAGATAGTTATACGAATATGTTTTTTGTCCTGGAAAGGTTCAAAGGGTAATTTGTTTCCATTTTTCTTTGAACTTGGACCCAGCATCCGATTCCCTAAGGCCCAACCCATGTTATTTTGACGTAATCAATTTTGACGTACGATGTATCCATATTTATCAATAATAATCGTGTTATGTTAAAAGTATGACTAGATACCTACTAAAGATTGGGTTAGTGGCGTTATGCCCCAGTTGCGATTTGACCCGAAAAATTAATTTGTAAGCCAGTTGCAATTTGACCCGAAAAAATATATATATCTATAGTTGTATCAGATACCTGGTTTGAACAGGTACAATTAAGCAGAAAAACCTTAAAAAAATTAATAAAATTATTAGTTCGTTTTAATCAGATGTTAGAAAGTTTCAGAGCACGGACATAAAATATAATGCTTGCAGTTATATACTATGCAGAAGGCAATTTTTTTTCAGGTTTGAAAAAAAAAAATAACCACGAAGGCCTAGGCGGGAGCTCCGCTTCGCTCCACTCCCGCCTTGGCCTTCTAACCTATATCCATCCGAGTCAATTTCCGCCTCCGATTTGTTTTTATTTAACTTAATTTCTCTCAAATTAAGTAATAATTTAATTTGAAGTATTTGTCTCCTTACCTGTACCTCTCCTACATTTTGATATTTTTTATTCGGGTCAAACTGCAACTGGGACATAACGCAACTAGTTGATTTCGGGTCAAATCGCAACTGGGGCATAACGCCACTAACCCCTAAAGATTTACCAACTATGTTGCCTGATGTTTAAGACTTGTCTTTTTACAATGATTTTTTTTAGTTGGCGTACTGACGTAGCCTACAGAGGGTAAACGGCCTAGTGAGGCTCTTTCGATTGAGGTATACTCATCTCAGCTCAGCTTTTGCCTCACTTAAAACCACTAAAGATTCCAGCCTTCGTTTTTCATGGTCCTGGTTTCCCACTTTAGTATTCTTTTCTTAATAAATCTTTCATAACAAAAATCTTACACAGAAATACTAGAGAACATGATCAATGACCGTGCAACGGGATACATTATGGCGTGCTCTAAACAAGACGAGATGACGGCTGGATGAGAACACGTCGCGACAAACGACGCATCTCCCAAATAGGGTTATCCCTCCATAAGAGCATAAAATAATATACGCATAGTTTGCAAGTCAATTTATTCAATAGGTACATGATAGAAAACCCAATAAAATGCTTTGAAGCGGTTAATTTAGTTGCACTGAACTAAACATGAATTGAAATAGCTTTAAAAGGAAAGGATATCCTGTAAGGTGGTATAGAGTTGTTTTTTATGTAAAACTGTAAATTCCTACATAGCTTGAATAAATAAAAGAATTGCTCCTCTTGTGAAATACATTTTTATTAGATTAAAAATAAATAATAAGACATATTACTTCGTTTATAAAAGCAAAACGAACATTGCTCTGATCGTGACGCATGCAGCTTAAGCACTGTTATAATATTGTAAGTATCAACCAAGATAATAACAACAACAAAACCTCAAAACAAACATTTACATCATCAGCAAAGAACATCTGCTGTGAAGAAAGTGTAACCTTATCCACAACAATCGGACCGTCAAAGAGATGCTTTCCAAAACAATCATAAAGATAATTATTTCGAACACGGAGAAACATGGGATCGAAAGCTAATTACAGCGAAAACATGTAACGCAAGCAATTAACCCAGAGAATATATACGCAACAACCTATTCGATCCCACACGAAAAGGATTGAATTCAAAAGTTAAACATAATGTTCTTCTATTGAACTGTTTGTAGATCAAATCTTTTTAATCGCGGTATACAGCATCAGTCATTACATCACATTAATTGCCTATCAATGACCGTGGGAATGTCTTTGTCCTCGAAACTTTTTGAGGAAAGTAAAGATGTATTTGTTGATGAACATTTGTATTCATAGATGAAATAGAAACTACGAGATTTAAACAAATACAATAACGGAGTGGAGTATAATGATGCAACAACTTGACATTTTGCAGGAAAATTCCTGGATTTCGCAATCACTTGTTTGGTTGGATGAAGATGGATGGAGAATGATGACCCTCGCAATATTTATTAAGTTTCTATATTTTTTATTTCCATTTTTAAGTCAAAATTATAATATTGAACATAGAAACAGAATGCATCCTGCAATTTTACACATTTTTTTTTACAGCTTTAAATAGTAAACCAAGCCGGTTACCAGCCGTTACTGTTCGAGACTCGCACGAATCAAGATTTTAAGCAAATCAAAGGTTATGGAACTAATTTGTTTTTTGCGTCGCTCTGAAGTCCATCATCAACACTAATAGCTAGAATTGAGCTCACAAATACTGAGTTTAAACCCAGCCCTAATAAACTATATATTCCAGTATTATTGCTAACTGCGAAACGCCAAGCGTGTAATTAAAGCACTACGAAAAAAAACAGAGGTTCAGTGTAATCGATTAAGTGGCGAATATTTAGTCGGGCGAACGCTGCGCACGAGTCGAAGGCGGAAACACGTGCACGTGCCTAGGAACTCTTGCGTCCGCTGTTAACACTTCAGCTTTTTCACAACAGTCCCCATTTCAACACGGTATAATCCTACTTCCTACATGTAATTATAAAGTCGAAATGTTATAAGAATTCACGGATGGATTTTTGTTAATAAGTATTTGACGCAGGAACTACCGAACGGATTTCGGATTGTACACATGTACCTAGTTAATGACCTGAATTAAAACATGATTATTGTTATCCCGGTAAAAGATGCAATCATTATATAAAATTCCACGCAGCAAACGTAGCGAGCAGAAGCTATAGTGCATAATAAACTGGCCAGCTATTTGATATTTCATCTTTTCGTCAGGAAGTTGCCAATACGTACTAGTAACTAGAAAAATATTCACGAAAATCTGCGTACATCCAGCAACAATTAACTTGATATGAACACAGTTTAACAAAAACAGTAAATAATATTTTCTTTCCTTTTTTCGACACAGAATATGAAACATACCAAAATAGTACATAATGAGTATATTGTAATCTCCTAAAATATCTATTGTAACTTAAAACTTCACTACTATCGAGTACGAGTATGTATATGCCGCGTACAAAGCTAGGCATTTCCCTAAGCCCTTAGTAGCGAACAGGGTTAAATCCTAGGCGAGAGCGAGCGATAGACGCGAGCTATTCGAGGTAAGCTGATCGAGCGATTACACAAACACAGCTACGTGTTAGCGGCTCACGGGTTCATTTTGCATTAACATATCCTCGCAACATTAATGGAATATAATTACAATAACGAATATCGTGAACACCTAATTGAAACAGAGCTCCTATTTCATGTACATTGTACAATTTAGTCATGCCTCTTCAGTAAAGTATACTGCCTCGATTGTTCTTTGTTTTGACTGAAGTTCTATTGTTATAGTAAAGCCGACAAAAGTGTTTAACTGTATACGTAAAAACATATTTTAAGGTTTAGTTTCAAACACAAATACAAAGGGAGGCACAGGAAAACAATTGACGTGACGTGCGGAGTTTGAATTTGAAAAGCTTAACATTTTCAAAAATTTTAAAAAGTTGCTGTTTGTGAAGGTATTATTACTCCTCGACAGAGGTGCAAACCCTACATTTTATAAAATGCATATCCCAATCTAGGAACCATACAAAAAGTAATCTAGCGAAATGGTAATAAGCAGGGCATCGGGACCATTCTTCATTCATATGCAGCGAACTAGTTATACCGGCGACAGCTGGCTGTGATGTAATCTTGCTTCGAATAGCTGGCTACTTGGGAAGATTTAATTCGCTAGATTTTTTAAATTATTTTAGTAGTAGCTCATGGTTTCTGACTTTATTCTATTTAATAATATCCTTGGGTTTTTAAACATTTTATAGTGAAGTTACATACCAACTCATGAGTTCATATAAGTAATCCCAATTTGTCACCTAAATGTTGATGAGACTTACCACCAAGAATGGAAATGTAAATGAACCGTAGCAAATAAAAAGCAAAAAACCAGGCATGAGAACTCCACATGTAAAAAAACTAAGCTGTTCCGTTTAAAATAATAAACATTTCGAACACGACTCAAACATTCAAATTCCGATTTGAAAAGGAAAATTCCAAAGCCCATCCGGTAGGATCAATCAAACGTTTCGATTCACTGTTCTTCTTTTTAAATAAGTTAAACTGTAACGCGAGTTCCATTACTGCGCTTAATTTCCAGCGGGAGCGAATTGGCAGCATTCCTTTTTCTGGATGTGGAATATCGAATTTCATGAATTAATAATTAAAGCCAGCTATAAAGGCGTTCTTCCCAATATATGAATAAATATTTTTGTTGTTGTTTGATGTTTTCTATACCATTTTCCGTTTCGGAACACTGCGAGGTACCTAAACAAAACATTTTTTTGATAAAATGTACAGTTTTTTATGTCGCTGTCTCAATAACAAACGTTAAAACAAATATTTTCCCTTTTTGTTATTTTATTTATGTGTTATAAATTTTATAATACTTATTATACATATAGTGATTCACTATTAACGCCTTTAATTTTGTGAAGATACTAACCTCATACCTTGTTGACATACCATTATCTGCAGTAAGTTGGAATCGGTTTTGTGTGTAAACAATAAAACAATTTCCCTTGTTTGCAATCCAACTGCGTGGGTGACGATATAATCGTACGTTTGTTTACTCAATAGTTTAAATTAAGTAAATGTTTACCGATACCTAGTCAGAATTTCCGCTACAAATTGCATTTTATTTTGTTGACATATTGATTATACACAAAATTTTCACGTACGTAGAAAGGATAAATAAATGTACCTTATTTATTATTATAGTATAGAGGCTTACCATCAAGCATACGAAACAGAGGTACGCTGAATGAACAAAGTTCTTCTGTTTACCCAAGAGATTTATCTCGATTCCGGGTACATAGAAGCAGGCCTTTGATTTTGATAAATAAACCATTTTGTGGTTAAAATAGTAGGTAAGAATATATAAGATGTTCGACGAGATTTTCTCAAGAGATCTTTCGTTGCTTTTTCTTTGGCCGTTGAAAATCCTTTGAAGCAGCGATCTTTAGCTACGAACTTATTTAGGTGTTTTTATTTCGTCGGCTATCATTTTAACTGTACGCTGTTTAATAAAACGACATTCTTAAATATTTAATTATCTTCTCTATCGTGTGATTAATATCTTAGTCTATCTGCTGCCAGTATTTTACAAGTTACTGACTACGTTTCTCTTCACAAATACCCTCCTACTTAGATCTTTCACACACTTGTGATAATAATTTTATCTACAAGCTCTGTGGTGAGGTGACATAAAAGAAGGATATTTATAGGAAAACACCTCTATTGCTATCCTGGGATAAAAGTAGTCTGTGTGCACCAAATTTCATCAAAATCGATTTTGTGGTTTTAGCGTGAAAGCAAAACAGACAGACAAATAGTACTTATGATATTACTTTCGCATTTATGATATTACTATCCGATTCAATGCTATTAGGAATATTAGGATAATATTTTTTGGAGTTGCGTGACGCGACAGTGATGACTTACACACATACAGATCTATATTATTATGCGTTGCTAACGTTACGGACAAGCGCAGTTGACGTCATTTTTCGCTCCATTCCAAAAGTTATTATCGTAATATAGCATTTGAACCGGATAATAGTATCTCTTTTTACGTACCAGATCGTATCTAAAGTTTATTTACATAAAACGTAACAGCATACTCTGTAAAAACATGCTAGCCCAACATAAAACTGACACGGAAGAAGGATCAGACCCGACGTGATGTCGCGCGACAGAGGCCGGATTAAACAAATTGCTGCGAGGCGGCCGGATACAGGAACTGAGAGAAACATTCACTCCTCCTGATACTCACACGTTACGGAATATGACTAAAAAGTGTCAGATATCTAAACACAGCGTCTCGATAAACAAAGTGGGGCGCTCTCAGTTCATGTGGAGTGACGCGCAGGATGACTAGCAGGAGCTGGAGGCGAGTAACTAAGAATTGAGCAAATTAGCGAGCTTAGGAGAGGCCTATTTTCAGCAGGGGACTGTGGCAGGCCGATGATGATGATCATCATCATCGATGATGAAGGACATCTCCTAAACAACTAAATAAATTCTGCGTGGAACAGCAAAATTATATATACAATTCATATGTTTATCGGAACCCAGAGGTTAACCACTGTTTTTATAACTACTAAAAATAACCATACCGAGCAGTCTTCGAAAAATCCTAAACCAATGAACTGAAATCCCAGCGATCATATCCCAGAATCTTAAATCACTAGACTAAATCAACGTTTTACATAATATTATTAAGAGAAAAGATTTTAATGTTTGTATTGTTTGTTTGTATTGAATAGGCTCCGAAACTACTGAACCGAATTGAAAAATAGGTACATTCACCGTTGGGAAGCTACAGAGGGTACTTTTGATCCCGGAAATTTGGAGGGAAGGATTGGATTAAATGACAAAAAATCGTGAGTGAAATCGCGGAGGCGACTGCTACTATGGTATAAATATGATGAAAACTTGATACTAGGGACCTACCTACCACTAAACATAACTTTTTCATCTAGTCAAAATAACAAATAGTTACACGGCTTGATGATCAATTACCTCCGGAATGTCTAGGGCCGACCCAGCTCAAAATGAACTGGGCCAAGTTAGAACTTTTTATAGTGGCTAAAGCCAGTACTAAAACGCCGCTAGGATGAGCCAATCGCCACAAGGCAGGTATATACTAACTCGTACCATTTTTGGTGTAACAAAGTGGAGAAAACGTCTTTACTATTGAGTCCCAAGTCCCAAATGCTTTTTTAAACGAATTCTCGCGGCACAAAAGAAACTATTTTCACTAAACTATCTGTTTTAATTTTCCCACCTAATACGGCTATTGCTTCCTACGGCATTCTCAAGAAACATCTCTCGATGTTTTGCCACACTGAATGACCCTCTGTTATTCCACTTCCAACCTTTGATTTCACGTGTACTGGCTTCAATAATTTCAGAATCTATAAATAAATATCTTCTATTTCCGTTTATCGAAGTTAATGCCACATTGTATTCATTCAAATTATCATAATAAATGGTTTGTTAACCTTCTGTGATAAAAGCTTACCTAAGCGTCAAACAATTTAAGAAGCGAAATAAAAATAAAAATTTCGTGTTTCATTTCAAATCAAAGATCCCTAAAATAGACGGTCTCGAAGGAAAGCAGCCAGGTGTAGGTACTTTTCTTTGTGAAAGTTCACAATATAGCCTCGTCCACGTCACTTGATTCATGGCCCAGATTATTTTGCAGAAATGATTTATACTTCAGCCAAACCTGTCCCTTGTTGCGTTCAGAAAAATGGTAGACACTTTGAGATTAAAATATGCCTTTAAGTAATCGAAATTGTTTCATCCTGTTTACTCTATCTTTTCTCGTAATTTAATGTGGAAGACGCTTGAAATGAAAGGGTCAGTAAAAATAATGCGTGTAATAAGCGATGCTTCCTGATTTAGTACACATTTCAATACGAGTAGAATACGTTTTAGTTTGCACTTAGAAGCAGAAGATAAATCTGCTTGCCAATTAAAAGGTTTAAAACACTTTTGTTAATTATTGGAATAAAATTACAACAACGTCTGAATAAAATATGGTTATCTATGTTAAGTCAACCATTTTATAAAGTAGCTATTCACGCATTCAATAAAATTGCAAGTTAATTTACGACAAACCCTTCCAATTGCATTCGATCGATCTCAACCAAACGAAACAATTTACGATAAACATAAATTACACACAAATTACACACACAATAAATTGGCTAACCGGTAATTTTAATCATTATGAGGTAAAAAATATATAATGAAAACGGGAAATAATGCAACTTTGTCCTTATTGATACAGTTAACCTTTTTAATATCTGGGTTACAACATAATATGTTCATTCTTAGTACGTTTAAAAGTGTTGTTTTATTTTCTGAGGTTATTCGGTTGCTCAATTTATTTTTATAATAGCATATTATGTTGTTACACTTTCCTGTTGGGTACTAAAATGAATAGCTCCAGTAGACAAAAACACATTAGCCGAGACTGGATTAAAATATTGCAAGGTAGGAATCGAAAGTATTAATCATGGGCAGTTTTCACACAGTGTCAGCTTTACTTTAAACAATGATAAATAATAAAAAGCTTTTTTTTGACACATCAATATTGTTGCAAAACATTTACACTGACTTATAGGTGCCCGGCAACCTATAATATGCTTGAATCTATACTAAGTTAATATTATAAGTGGGAATGTAAATAAATGTATGTCTGTTCATCTGCTACGCTTTCACGCCTAAACCCTCTGAACCAATTTTGATGAAATTTGGTATATTATTATACTACATACAAAGAGTCAATCTTGGAAAGGAAAATTATGTAAATATTCTGGGACATGCTATTCCATAGTCCCAAACTTGAAGTTGGAATAAGGTAGGTACATAATAGTTATTTATGTGACTGTTGCATAATGAGGGTCATTAAAATACGAATGTGGTTTTATGAAACGAACGAAGTGAGTTTCATAAAAGGATCACATGAGTATTTTAATGCCTAATTATGTACAGTCACATACATAACTTTATCTTCATTCATACGATAAATGTCTATTTTAAAGTCAGGATCGATGTGAAACCGCGTGGAATATAATCCGTAGTACCAGGAGAGCAGAGAAGAACAAGAAGCTAGGCTAGCTCGCGTCTTTCAAACTCTTTGATTTAATGAATAGTTACGCTGCGGTTATGCTCTCCTGGTACCTTTGAAAATACATCAAGATGTTTTGCTTACAATGTTAGCTTCAAATCCATTAATTTTTTCTTTTTAAGAAGACGTTCGTTTGAACGTAATTAAAGTATCGGTTACCGATACTAAAATGTAAACATTACGATGCAGCCACAGATACTTATATCTAAATGTAGGGCGTTTGCTCATCGCTCCTGACTATAAAATAGACATATCATGGTATGGATGTAGATAAAAATATTTTTAGTGTAAGTAAGTTCCACACCTTTACTAGCAACACTCTTGCAAACTCAAAACTACACCAAAACAATATATTAAAGTGGAGTCATTTTAATTGGTAACATTTGATAGTTCATTTATTTTATGCAAAGCAAAGTGCTTCTTATGTACATCAGGAGTACAGTCTCATTTTGTAAATAAATAATTTATAAAAAAAACGGAGGTTGTTTTCTTGAGTTTTATTCCTTTAGCGTAAGGTATATTTTCTTTGCATAAATGAACTGTCAAATGTTACCTATTAAAATGACTCCACTTTAGTAAAGTATACATCAATCAATATAGATAATATCACGCGCGCGCCAAGCCATCAAGGCCACAGATGTCACTTATGAAATATCTAAGTGCATTATGCTCGTCAATTTAGATCCAATGTTTATTTGAATGGGCAATTTACAACCCACTCTTACCCAATAAAGTGTTAACACATACTAACCTGTAAGTTGCATGTTTATGTCACAACATCTAAAAAAGGTCTTTGTACAAAAATCTTGATAGTTTTATAATTTGTTGTTCATTAGCAAAATCGACTATGTCACATAACTATGTAATACATTTCCATCACAAATTCACAACGCATTTGTGCATATCTAATAATTTATAATGCACAAATTAACCTGTTGATTTTGATGAAATTTTGTACAGTTAGATAAATATTAGACCTTAAGAAGGGACATAGGTTTATTTTTATCAATTCAACGAAGATACTGATAAGATGTAGTTCGTAAATGGATGCATTATTTTCTTTCAAAAGTACCAAGGGAATATACATTTTTCTTCTAAATAGAAATTGGGAACTGATTCCCATGGTAGCAATAGACCTTTAGATGTTCGTTAACATTTCGCTCCCCATTCGCCAAACACGCCCTTGACACGACTCCCTAATTGCAGCTTGATTGCCTCTATATACCAGTACTATAATAATTGTATTCGATTAAAATCAATTTGAGAACTTACGACGGTAATGAAGAGATAATGTACTGTTAAAAACCTGCATTGCGTCATAACACATTTTTTATCCAACGAAATGTAAGGCTGTTACTTGATCTGTTGTTTTTAGTCAACTTTTAATGAACCACCTAATGATGATGTTAATTAAAACGAAAAGACAAATGACGTCATCATATTCATCGTTTTAAGAAATTACAATTTAAACGGCATGTGTACTTGTACATACGTCGTAATAAGACATGCCACCTATCTCGGAAGACGATTTTCGTGTAACGTCATAATCAATTATTTATCAGACCTGTCATTCATCTCATTCATCATTCTTACACATTCGGAATATTGAATTATAATATAATATTTTTTGTGTTTTATTCCGAAAAAGGAAAGCAAACGAGCATTTGTGACATCTGATGGAAACCAAACCACGTGGACACGACTAAGGACTCAGGTTTCTTGCCCGCCTTTGAAAAAAGAAGTTTTAGGAAGAGGGAGATAGGGATAGTAGAATAGAGAAAGAAAGGGAAGCGGTCGGGCCTTCGGTACTCTCACTTACCAAATGATAATTTTAAACAATAGTAGGTAGTCATAGAAGCAACTTTTAAAACCAGCTCTCATTCTTAAATATTTTAGATATTTTTGACAATTATTTTATTTTGTGACATGTAGGTACAATTTAAGGTTCATAATGTGCTCTTCGCCGAAACTGATTTAACGATTTTGATTATATTGATTCTTAAAAAAAAACCTATAAAAATCTATATTGACACCTACGCAGTTCACTCTTGCTTTCTCACGCGTTGAGTAAGGAGTGATAACCGCAAACATAACTTTCTTTATTTTGCAATGATGACTCAGTAAGGAAAGTTCTGCTATCGTTTTTATGGCGTTACTGCTAGGATTTACCTTACCTTTATTGCACAACAGAATACTTTATAAGTAGATGATGAAACTTGCGTCGAAAATCTAAAATCTATATTATTACTTATTTTGTACTTATTAGCCTAAAAGCGCAAAGCGCGCCCAGATAACATACGAGTGTACTACGAAAACTAATCATTTCAAATTGGCTTACTTATTACATTATGGAGTTTCCTTCAGGAGGCTTCATAGTACATTTCTAATAAGGTTTTTTAAAAATTTACGAGGTAAATTATAAAATATTTTTATTATACTAATTTTAGTCTTAAACAAGCAGGACAAAAAATGTTTAAGAGGACACAGCATAATCAATACTATTAATTAGCTAAAGCCACGGTATTAAAGCTTTCCAAAGCATTAAGAATATCTTTCGAAAAACTTAGGTTCTCTTTTTAAAAGTACGCGGTGCCAACAACAAGCTCTCGATTTTGTTACTAACAATCAAGTTTATAATTAATTTATATAAAGGTGTTGTACTTATTATTTTTATTGTTTAGCTGTCACCACGGCTAGTGGCACCAGGGTAGAATATATCCTTGTCTTGATAATAACAAAAAAAAGAAAATAATAATTACTATCGTTACCCAACTTTTCGTTTCCTTTCTATTAGTAACTCTATAAATAATCATCACTTTATAAACAAAACAAAAGATGACTTAAAAAATAAAACCCAACACGTGTATCTAATGCAAAAAGCATGTTGAACTCGAAGTTGCAATATTGCAACCTCGTAAGTATACCACTTCGTAATTTCCATAGAACATTGAGTTAAAACGCAAAATTACGCCTGAAATGCAAAAATATACGCAATAAAGTGGAGTTCCTTGTATGAGTTTATGTTACTCAAATGGTACATACAATCTTCTTCTTGCGTGCTTTTGACCTTGATATTTTCTTTTTATCTTAAAAATAGATTAAACTTTTTTCGTTTATTCCAACTTCAAAATAAATTAAGCCGGAGGCTCAACCGTTACTTTTTTTTTTTTTTTTTTTTGGTATCGCAGGGGAAATGCCGTCGGCCCAAGGTGCAATGGGCCGACACCCTTTTGCATATCCGCCGTCAGGGGACGGACGGGGTATGTGGGGCTCTCCGTCTGGGATGCTTCACAGAAGAAGCTACCCAGAGGCATACCCACTAAAACCCCTGCGACGCTCCCTCATCGTCCATAGTGGGGAGGAACCACGGTAAGCGGCTCGAAACCTTCTACGCGGTCCTCCCCGGACGGAACCCGCCTACACGGCGGGCGGGACACTGCCCCCCCCGGATGGGCTGGGGGGGACGATAGGGACAGCCGAGAGCGTCGAGCCGTCTCTAACAGGCAGTGGTGGAGGCTGGTGCAATGTCGGCGCTGGCACCCCCGTACCATACACCGACTGGCCTCCTCCAGGGTGAGGAGGGAGACGACGGGCAACAGTTCGCCGTCTCCCCCCTCTCCTCGCCCTTCGGAGCGCGCCAGCAGACGGGTCTTGCTCTCGCGCGCGCTCCGCCGCTTCCTTACCTGCCATGACCTCCTCGCAAAAAGTGGCGAAGGCTTTCCAGGCATCCTTACTCACCAACATAGCCAGAACTATGCTGGGGAGAGCAAGGTCCGGACCCACCTTCGCCACCAGTGCGTTGCGCTGCGGAGCCCACTTTTGGCAAACCGTTACTTACCCAACGTACCGATGTAACTCATGACGACTCTAGTAATAACCATATTACTAATGTTATTAATTAATGTACAATAACCATTAACCATATTGTACATTAAATTACATTCAAAATAGAACATTGATTTAACGTCTTATTAGTGCACTTTTTATTGAAAACATGAGGGTCGGATCACAATGCCTAAAACATAATCGAGTTTATACAATAAAAAAAGGTTGACTCACCAGAAGACTTGGTTCTTCACTAGTTCGGGAGAGAAACACTCAAAAAGATGAAGACTTACCAAATCTTAAATCTTGAGCCAGAGTGAGGAGTGGCAGGGCGATTAGTTAAATTCCTAGTCCCACTTATAACACAGGTCTCGTTAGCCTGTGATTACAAACATGCTCCTCCTCAAACAAAATAAACCATACATCAGGCGCACCCCGATTTCGTGGAGGCAAAGCCCAGTGGAGGCATGTTACCTACTCTGAATACGAATGGATGTTAATGGTCTTGGAATTTCAACATTTTTATTCAGCCCATGGTGACGCAACAGGCACTAGCAAAGCAAATATAGAGTTTTGATATTTATTACTAGGATAAATCGTTTCCTTACACGAATGCTTCGTTTTCCGGCATTTTGTTGCTCGCGAAAATGTTATGATAGACAGTGAGGCATCTTTGCTTTCAAAACTTAGAAAAAGTAATCGTTACTTTTTTATCATATTTTAATAAAATTAAAAGATAATAGAAAATATATTTCAAACTGTGCTAATTTCTGCACTAGCGTATTTTAGAAGTATTGGCTTCATTTTAGCTCGCATATTATATAAATACAAATACAAATACAAGTATATTTTATTATAGAGAGTGTTCCAAGTTACACAATGCTTATCAAATAAATTACAAAGGTTATACATATTACATAGGAACTCAAGTGCAAGTTTTACCAGCGGCCACTGCACTAGGCTCAAGGCCTGTTATATATATTTCTTCCTTGGCGACAAAGCTTAAAAAATATGTTTATATCATACTATCTAAGTGCTTAATTATCTTCGAGAAACTTAAAATCTCTTCATTTTTTTTATATTTCTTCACTGTCATATATTTTAATATTTTACCATAAAGTTCTGCGTTGGACGACCGGCGCGGTTATCGCCTAATCTCTTTCATTCATTCCGCCACCCTCATTTGGCGCTATTTGGCTGATCACCATTCTTTCATTTGCTTTTTATTACTGACCAAAAATATTATTCCCTCTTTAGGGTTTAGGGTCGCCGGTAATGATACAATTTGCATCTCTTGAAAAAGGTTTTGCAAAATGTTTGAGAGGAGTGAGAGGTGAGATATTTTACCTTGGTCGTTAGTAGATTCTTGTCCTGTACCCTGTTAAATGAAATAGAAAATCAGCTAATAAAATAAAGATTATTACAAATGGAGCAAAAAGATATACATATCGTTGTATTCATTATGTATATCTTTGAAAGTTGTATTTAGTAGGCACTACAGGAACTAATACTATATAGTTAGTAGGACCTTTCTGTTTCATCGAAAGAAAAAAATATCAATAAAAAAAGCACCGTGTAGTGACACGTTAAATATATTTAATACTCATATGTACTACAAGTAAGTTAAACTTTACAAAACACTTTATTCTGTTATTAAGTTTTGGATAGTTAACCTATTTTAACGAATAATGAATTGAAAATTAAGGATCTTTATTAAATGCGTAAACTTACCTTTATTTAACATGATAATAACAGTTTGTATTACGGAGAGTTAATTAAATCTTCGCGCTAACCTTGTTATGTTTACTAAGTGTAATCGTAACATCTGGCACCTCTTCGGATTGCGTTACGTGAATGAAATCGTATACATAATATAATACACAGACATGCTCTGATTAGTACAAATGAATAGAGATGCGGTTTCCTTAGTATGACACTTAACACTGTGAAGTGTGAAAAGGGCGTTGAAAATTGAAAAGAAATTGAAATCCAAAATAAATTGTGGTCTAAATATTTTTAAACGATTTCAATAATGCTGAAGTGGTGCTCAGATTTTTTCTAAGTTGATCATTGATCATTGGTTGTAAATAAAAATATTTGGAAGTATGTAGTTGGTATGTTTTGTAACGAATTAGTTACTTTTTGCTTCTTGAACACTAATCTATAATATAAAAATGAATCGCAAAATGTGTTGGTAAGCGCATAACTCAACAACGCCTGGACCAATTCGGCCAATTTTTTTTTTTAAATGTTCGTTGGAGTTCAAGGATGGTTTTTACGGCGAGAAAAATTGAATTGATTGATTGATCAATTCCCACGGGAACGGGAACCACGCGGGTGAAACCGTGGGCGCCCGCTAGTTATATATAATTTTCTGGGTATTTTGGCTGGACCAATGACAAGGCCATGCAAGACGGTTTTTACAGTCTTTGAGTCAGAGTTCTTTTTTACGGATTCGCACCGAAGCTACTTTTAAGTTGTGAAGTGCAGGTTATAACGAGCGATATTGTGCATGTGAAGTACTTTTCTGTGAGGTTCTATTTAGCATTTCATAAATCTACATCTACTCGTATCTACACCTTAAATATAGTCGTCTCCTTTTAAAAGCTTTACTTCACATTGCACTCTTTTCAAAATGCACTCTATTTTTTATTGATTACTCTCACCTCACGTTGTTAAATTTTCTGCATCCATTACGACTATATACAGGACAGTTTATGCTTGTTTAATGACTTGTAGTCTATATCTGTATCAATTCAGATGTGTTCAATGGAAATGAATGCATTTAGGTAAACTCCTTTTGAGCAGTAAAAAGTTACTCTTAGTTCAAATTCTAGGGGGCTATGGGCCATTGGAATTAACCACCATCTTAAGTCGACGCAGTAACTCTGAAGTTTGTGTAATTAATCCATACAAGTCAGTTTGAAGACCTCGTAAAGAGAAGTTTATATTTGAAAACGTAATTACACGTAATGTTTGGCAGGTGTTCCTTTTACTTTATAGTCAAATTAGTCTACTTTAAATTGATTCAACCTATTAAAATAACTTCACATTAATTTTTATAAAGCTTCCAGGTTGAGTGTCCCTCAGTGGAATAGGCAACAGTGTCCGCTTGCCTGGGGGGGATTCGTCATTTGACACCGGTCCCGAATACACCGCGGTGTCATAGTCTTTATGCGGTTGAAATAAGGACTATGACACCGCGGTGTATTCGGGACCGGTGTCAAATGACGAATCCCCCGCCAGATGGGCTTGGGGCCAGAGTTAAAAAATGGGCTACCAGTACCTGGTTGATTTATAAAAAGTTTGTCATCGATTTTCATTATTTTGTCTAGGACACAGAGGTTATCCGAAATTCAAATAGAAGCTAATGTTTGCTTTACAAAACATAAGTAGGAATAATTTAATCTATGTTACGAGTAATCAATGCAAATGGAGGAAAACCAATTTTATGGTAGAGGATGGTGTCTTGTTTGAAATCGTTCTGCAAAACATGTTTTGTCTAACAATAACATTTGTTTAGAAAGTGTCACATAAGACTTTTTATTCATACGTTTACAGTAATATTCGGTTCGCTAAATGTTATTTCTCGTGGTCTGCTCTAATATCATATAGGATGGACGCAATATGTTTTTATGGCCGTACCATATATACCTACACCGTTTTGGCTTTAGATTATATGTAGTTTGGCAACGTGCCAACTGAAGTTGTGCTTGTATAAAGAATTAACGTAAATAAACTTACAATCTACACAACACACAACAAAACTAAAAAGTTGTAGGTAGATCGTGACAAATTATAAATAATTATATTTTACTAGTGGTCGCCTCCGCGGTTTTACCCGCGCGTTTCTTTTGTGAATTATACCCCCACATTTCCGGGATCAAAAGTACCCTATGTCACCCGGAAATAATGTAGCTTACCAACAGTGAAAGATTTTTTCAAATCGTTAGTTTCTGAGCCTATTCAATACTAACAAACAAACAATGAAATCTTTCCTCTATATGAAATTATTAAATTAGTTAATTTTTGGTATGTAAATAGAGTAAAAATCTTGGTATAGTAGGTAAAACTAGATATCTCCTTTTTTTGAAAGAGGGAAGGGAAAAACCTCATTTTGGTCTTTTGTAAGAAGATGGTACTTTTCCGGTCGAGCCTGTCCATTTTGTTTACCAGACAGCAACTGTCCTCAAATCAAATCAAATCTTGCATTTGATCACTTTATTCTAAATATAAGGTCAACAATAAATTCATTTAAATTTTATTGTTGTCTTTTAGATTATTTAGTTACATTAGAAAACCCATAAAGTGTGACATTTATAATAACATAGCGGTTATTTTTTTTTCGGAATAATAATACATAAAAAAGATAAAAATCCTTTACGTACGCGTCCTTGAGTATCATTGCCAAATGTGTTACACATTGAATAAAAGCCAAAGAGCACCTTTAAAGGTATTGATGATTGATACCGTTTCGAGAAATGATAAATGTACTTCGACTGAGACTGGCATACGTAAGAAGCCTGAATTTCAGTCACGTAGGGAGAGTGAGGCTGCGATGCCACTATTTATGGTACCGCGATGATTCCGATAGCAAGAAACCGATGGCTATCGGATGATTTATAGCGAGCAAGGAATAATGACCGAATTATACGGTCTGGGCATGTTTTAGTTAATGTATTTAGCGTGTGGTAAAAAAATTCAGCTTTGCCACGATGTAACAGACCCTCTTTGTCGCCTTAGTTCTTGTTCTTGGGAGTCTATATTTTATTACAGTTCTTTTAAATTGGAAGATTTGCTCGGACGAAATTATTCTCTGTAGAAGGCTTTATTTGCAAGTTTTATCGAACTTTTTTGGAGGCCACAGATTACTAAATAGTAACTAACGTAAGTTAGGCTGTGTTTTAGTAAAATTAATTTGGGAACTAGGTCCTCAAGTACCTATGGCAGTGAAATAGCAGAACATAGAAAAAAACGTTCACATCAGTTTAGCCTGATTATTATAGTCGTGGTAGATCCATGCTGCAAACAATTGCAGCCTGATGTCAGTCGAAATAGGCCAGCTCGTCTGAAAAAATACCTCCCTTCCACAGTGTTAGTAGTAGCTTTGCTTTGTTTTGTTTGCGAGTGCCAGAGATGAGCACCCCCTTTTTCTCCGTACTTTCCATTCATAATCCTCTTTCTGATATTCTTTTCAAAAAGGCCGACACATCTAAGAACCTAGTCGCAGGTCTCTAAAGTAAGGGCGGTACTGATTACTTGCTTTCAGGTGTGACTTGCTCGTTTATTTCCTTATGTTATTGGGATACACAGGAAGATACAATTATGTTTCCTGTACGCAACTTCATTTGGCAGATGAACATAATTTCCTGATATTTAACGTCCACTTAACTACCTTCAACATTAAGACACACTTAATCAAAAGGATCTCTTAATATCCTGCCACACTAGACTAGCTTCTAGTCTTAAATTTCACGTAAGCCAAATACTTATCATAAGATAGAAAGAGATAAATAGCATCGTTCAATATGCTCTTACTAGACTCTTCGACCCCCTCCTGGTCTTTAGCCTTAAAGTTCTTGGCAAATTCCGCAGTCAAATGCTCATCATACGATAGAAATAGATAAGCAGCTATTATCATAGTGCGCGCATTGATCGTATGAGCCCATCGTCATGCATGGCCGTTCGTGATAGATGAGCCAAGCTATCATGTCTAGCGAGTGCCTAATGGCCCGTTTAATAGGACCAATAAATTACTCTGTGATCTCTCATCCTACGTACGGCTGCGTAACCGCTAGTTACTGTGACAAATGTGGGATAATCTACAGATGAAGGCATGTGAAACGTGGGTCATAATTTAACTGGAAACTATTACATATTAATAGTTTAATTACAAACTATGGCCATGAATAGGATGGTCATTATAAGACGCATTGATATCGCTTCCGTTGTCATGCCTATGCTATGGTCTCCCCACAAGCATAAGGCTGAGTTATCCATAACAGAACGACATCACAATTATTTTTTTGGAAGTTTTATGTTTTTCAGGACAATGTTTGTATCGACCATGTGGTTGGAGATCTGTTAAATTAATCCCTGGCGTAGAATAAAAAAGGGAATCTGGCAGTTTGTTCTGTTCAAATATCCTTGAGTAAGTCGGCAGTGTGAGGCGGTCTCACGTTGTTGAATGCCGTGAGGGAGCCGGAGAAGCTGTGACTTTCCGTGAGGCGCACTGCAGCTATGGGCAGGGCAGTTGCATGAATTCCTACGTAGGACCACGCTTTTCCTCAACAAGCCTCTGCTGTTCCACCAACCAAGGAGAAATCCATAAATGTTTTCTTCACTTTAAAAATCAGCCTTGCGTAGCCGGGACGGGCAGCTAGTAAAATATAAGAATGATTAGCTTTTTCGTAACAGATATAAATAGGGTGGGACCTCTTAACTTTATAATAAAATAGTTTAAAATTTCTCAAGCGATTACAAAATGTACTTTTTACCAACGAGTGTTTGGCACATGGTATTTCATGAAAGTCGCTTACAATTCGTTGCAATATTAATACTATTTAGGTTTAAAGACATTTATTTCTCATAAAAAACTACAAGTTTTACTTAAAATGAGATTATACAAACTACACATACATTACACTTTTGCCTCTGGTGCTTCATTAATATTATGCAGATTATTAACAATTTAAATTGTAAACAATTAAAAAAAAACTATTAAAAACAGTAAAATACTATTTGAATAAACTACCCGTTTAAATTACAACTATCCAGCACTTGTTTGTAATCGATTACTCGAAAACCGGCTCTAGTGTTTCAATAGCTATTTCTCTAACATTACTTCATCTCAAGAGTTCTCAAGATGAAGAAATCAGTCCAGAAATTTCACCTGCGCAAATATTTATTTTTAGTTTGCAAAACTCTTTGCTCAAATCTCGGTCGAACGAACTCATAATAGTCGGATGAGGGAAAAGTTTCATTTCATTTAAAGGAATTGTGTTTCTTGAATAACTGTCCCTTGCAGCACTCCCTTGGGGCGGAACACAGGACCGTTGAATCAGGACGTTCGAGAAGGATGTTATCATAAATCAGAGTCGTAATTTGAACACCTGGCTCTTATAGAACCATTGAACGGGTACTGTGAACAAACAGACCCTTTTAAATTACCGTTGAAAAGTATTTCAAGATAATTTTACTAGCTCTGTTTGTTCAATACGCACTAACCTATGTACTCGTAAAAAGGTTGAATCATCGAATTCGTTAATTTGATCAATGTCAAATTGACAAAGGTTCACTTCTCTAATATTTTACCCATTTTGTACATACAACACTTTTTCTCTTATATACATGCAATATATTTACGTTTAAAATGGGAATTAAGACCTTTTTTTTTATAGCGGAGAAATCCTTTATGGATACCCCAGCCGCTTGGGGGAGCAGCTGAGGTTATGTCAGAGTTGCCCTATGTTGGGGGACTGACTACTTTAACATTATTTTTCTTAAAACATTTTTTATAAATGTTATGCAAATTATGCCCATGAATTATTCAAAGCCTATTCTTTACTTTTTGTTTTGAATTATATAATTATGACAAAAGGGTGATTATTCCACTATGTTTTACCTACTTTGTGTGACTACCGACAACTATAGATACCTGTAACATCAAAGAAATTAAAATTGTGTTTTCAGCCTTTTCTTAAAGCTTTGCAAGTTGTAATGCTTTCCGCTGGAGACCCAAGAACTCCATATTTTGGTAGAAAAATGCGTTGAAAAGATAATTTAATATATTAAGCTTGAGATAACGTACAAAGCTATGTGAACAACGTTCGTCAAACCCGGCAATAAACAAATATACTTGTCCTCTATGCATATCACGTCTTTTATCGCGCACTTGACCCTCAAATTCTCCCTTAAGTCAGAACCTCTTCCGAAATCATAACGCGAAGCGAGGGCCGTGACCTTTGCAGGGTATTTTTAGGCCGCACATAATATCTGTCTGCTGTTTATGCCAGCAGTAAAGTGTTAATGATCTGAGGGAGGGTGAATGAAAAAAATTACGCCTGCGCAGAAGTGGATTCGGCGGCAAACGATATGGTGCGACAGGCTGGGCAAAACAAGTTGAGTGGGCTATCTCGTGAGGTTTATAGAAAACTTTTCTCTTTTACTTTAAGAAAATTTGTTAGCATTCCTCGACGGTTTTATTATGTCTTGTTAATTAGTAGCCGAGTTTCGACTACATCCGCCAGTCTACAATTAATCAATAATGCAGAATTTATTATTAGGTACTAGCGACTGCAACACGGAATTATTAGTAAAATTATATTGTTTATATTATATTTATGGAATGGCATAATCCATTAAAGGTGACAATATTCACAGACTGCATTCCAAAATATGCTAAACATAAGCTCTGTATATTTGTATTATTTTTTTTCGAATTAGAGATAAAAGAAATATCCACATTAATTTTAGTGCATTTTTCACATTAAAATTGATACACACACAGACTTCCCTTATCCCACGCATTAAAAGTGATAAATCAAGTTTTATTTTTTTTATTTTAAGTTGGCTTTCATCAAGTTACAGCAGACAGAAAGTATCTGCAAAATAGGTAAGTAATAGGTAGGCCTTATTGATATGTTAATAAAGTCTAATGCCAGCTTAAAATGCGCAACTACCTTTGCTGCCGACTGTACATCCTCACACGACGGAGTTCGCGCTAAAATTAAAAGCGTTTTCATTTTCCAACGTGAATTATAACTAAGGAACAATCCTTTGACACGTTCAAAGCGGGTAATGTTGCACCTCTCAATACATTCTTTTGCGTTTCTCTTCCAGTCAGAAAACGCTTCGCATTTTGTTGCCACTAAAAATGCGCCGTTTTTCAAACTCGTTTCCGAAGTTTGAAACTACAACAGATTTTTAGATATTAGATTCCAAAACGTGATTATAATTTGGATTCGGCTGTTTTTTTTTCATAAATTAATCTATTTATGACATAAAATAGGTATTTTTTTAAAGCTTTAAAGTTGGCTTCAGTTAGGTACCTATCCTTTTTGACAATTATTATTTATTACTCTATTTTAAATATGGATCATCTGAGGACTGCGACCATCCTTATTTTCTAAACTAAAGTAAAATAACTAATTTTAAAGTTGTTTTTTTTAGGAATCATGCACCGAGTTTACGATAATTATATTAAATCGATATCACTTATAAATCATTAATGTTTATATGTACTAACATGAATGATTTATAAGCGGTATTATACATAAGTGTACAATGTTAAAAGTAAACAATTTATGTGAAGTGTAAGTGAACATTAATGTCTGTGTAGGTAAGTTGTTTACAATTTTTTTCGCTTGTTCAAATTAGTACCTAAATACAATTGTTAATCGTTTTTATACAACTACATGCGTCACAACTCATAAAATACTATTGAATAATACATTATCAAATGCCAAGAATAAAAGCAGTAAACACAACAAAAATAAAAAAAATCTGTGACCTTGAAATATACATATAATATAATATGAGTGACAGTTGCGCAATCTCCAAGTAAAATATTAAGGAGAGACCTAAAAGTTGTAGATGTAGGAATTCCTTTTAATAAATTCCTCCAATTGTTAAGCGAGGGTGGAGAGGGCGTTTCTTTCGAGTTCGAGATTTATTTGTTTCCCTTTCCTATCGTTGTTTAAATTTCTATTACAAAAGAAATTATACCAACAAAATATAACGTCTCTATTATCTTACTTCCTAAATGTCTGTTCTTATTGTTTTAGAACTTGATGCCGTTATTAAATCTGTTAAAGAACAGAGTAATATGAACTCAAAGGACAAAAATACCCGAAAATGGTAGCCAGGACGTTTTTGTTTTACCGACACGGTTATATGGGACTCTATCAAAGTCGGGCCTAGACGGTCCTATTAACGAAACTCCCACGAGGACCTACAACCCTTTGTGCAACCTGCGGGTTTCGCAACAAACGCAGCACCTGTCGGTCAGCCTGCTTAAAACATCGCGCAAAATAAGTGCACTAAGCTGCCTCTACGATGGGGAAACGTGCAATATTGTGATGCGCCTCACAGCCTAGTCTATGCAGGTCTGCTCTTACGCCATTCTTTTCTTCTTATCTACCATTCTATTTCTTTATTCTACCATTAGACCCATGAAACGATCAATAAGATCAACTAAGAAGTGACGCTGACGCTTAATCTACACCATACACGGAGCTAGCACAATTAGAAAGAAAATGTCATAATTTTCCCAAAACATTTAAAAAAGTGTCATAATTTATTTGTTTGAAATCTTGCTATAAATGCCACAAATAAAACTATGTCATCATCATTATCTCAGCGTATTCCAGATTGCATCCAGTATAGAGCTCAGGGTCTGCTTCGACTATGATCCTAGATTTGACAAAGCAGACCCTGAGCTTCATACTACTACTAAATAAAACTATGTATAAATCTAATAAAAGTACACTATTTACTTTTAAGTTCGGTATTGAGATGGTACTATACTATGATTATCATCATAGAAAAAATGTACGACGTAGGTACGACCCTGCAACCTATTTAGGGTTTATCGGCCTCCCGCAGGTAGCCTATTGCTTTCATAATAAGACAGACTTGTTATAAAACACTGCGAAAGACTATTTATTACTATCTTTGATATTCTATATTTTATAAAAGGTCTCGGTACTAAATCCACGAGATACCCGGTGTGGTAGCCCTGCGACCTACTTATGGCTCAACTGGCCCCCCACAGGCAGGCGACTGCTTTCGTTATAAGACATTTTTGTTATAATGCAACGCAAAATTGTAATTACTTTCTGTTACTGTTACTTTCTTCGATATTTTGAACTGGTACTTGATACTGCCAAATAAGAGTAAAAGCAATGTGATTGACCTGCGACCTATTTATGGCTCGTTAAAAAAAGCTGTAATTAATAAACGTGTTGAAATAGTTTTAATGTATCATAAAAACAATGTTTATAGCTCACTTACAAAAAAATATACCTATCCTAAAGTACGCTATACTAAGTAATACCATCATCATTGCTACATATATTTCGTATATATTTCGTACTAATACTAAAAGGTCAAAAATTCTGCACAATATTTTATGTTTAAATTCTTCTCGAATAGATCTCATTTGTTTATATTAATTATTCTGTTTGGTTCTTAGTAACTCAAAGGCTCGTAATACCAGCGCGTCTAAGTCGATTCTTCAAAGTACAAGTCAAATCTCTGAGCTTAATTACATTAACACAAGAGAATTTTAGTAGTATTGAACCTACCTACGAGTGGTTTCCACAGGTGGAGCAACCATGTGTGTCTAATCGTTTCAACGAAAGGACTTGGCTAAATACAGTTAGGGCCACTGCCTCAGCAATGTATAAATACTTTACCTAGTTGTATGCAATACTGGGAGGCTAAATGTTACTCTATTGCGTGAAAAAAGTTTCAGGAACTTTTCATTTTGTAATAATATTGATAAATATATTTATTAAAATTCCTACGTCATTAGCTAAGCAAAACATCTACAATAGATTTTTGCTGAGAACTTTTGACAGGCGTTTGTGCACGGAGTACAAATAAGAGATAATTGGGGCCTGTGGGGCCAAATGACAGCTAAACAGCTTCATAGATTTTCCTCACATGAGCGCGCCAGTCTTGCCGACGAGCCGGACTAAACACAATCGGCATAGTAAGAGTTAAAAACCCTTTGTAAGACATTTGGCTTTTATATACAGGTAGAGATGGATTGTTACGTAAATAGTGCTGCAGTAGAATCGCTAATTAAATAAGAGCTGATTTTTCAATCATCAGTTATGTTTTAACTGATCGATAAAGAACAATACGACTAAAAATAAGATTTCATAATCGAATTTCTTCAGAAAAGAGCATAGATTAATGGCATTTTGTATTTCGTCGTTATTATGCTGCTGCTGTAGGTAGGTATGTACCTCTTAAAAATTACATATTAACACTCGGATATGTATCCGAGTGTTAATATTTGATTTTTAAGAAATCAGCCCAAAGACGACTGAATAAATAAATACTTGTTTGTTGATGTTTTTATATTTGATCATTTAACGTTAGTTGATATTAATTAATTTTAATAGATTAAACAATGTTGCATTTCGAAGATATCGACTCTTTTTCCCGGCCAGTTCAAACGAAATCGAGTATAATCGACATAATATGACATCTGTACGCGCGCCGAATAGTCAAAGGTCACCGGATGTTACATGAATAACTTTTAAATAATTATTTATTTTGCTAAAGTTCTAGAATAAAAATAAACATGTGATTAATTATTAATTATTATTTTAATGTTACGAACTAGTAAGATATATTTATACATGATATAGGCAGACGTTTAGCCATCACCTTTCCGTAGATATTTATTCAGGTATTTAGCACTTATCGGATTAATCCAGCGTGGTACGTACGGTGGTATTAATAATATAAATACATTATAAATATCCCTGGACACTACACACAGCGCGTAATCTAGCCCCAAACTAAGCAGAGCTTGTACTATGGGTGTCAGACAACGGATGAACATTACATACTTAATTTTTGTAAATACATACATATTATACAAAGAAACACCCAGATCGATACAAACAGACATGTTTATGCACACAAATGTTTGTACAGTGTGGGGTTAACCCGCGACCTCTTGATGTAATAGCCGAGTTTTCAACCATTACACCAAATGGTCACTCGGTTCGATGGTAATTTTTTTTATTGCAATGTGTAACAAGACGAGCAGATCGTACACCTGATGGTAAGCGCCACGTCTGCCCTTAGACAGATCAGTGCCAAACAGTAACTAAGCATTAACTGTCTTGCACTGCCCTGCGCCTGCTACACCGAGACGACAGTCATTAGGTCTCATATACCCAGTAATTTCACTAGCTTCAGTGCCTTTTCCCCGAAACACAGAAGTGCTTGCTACTTCTATTTCACGGGAAAATATCTGGCACTGCGGTGGTACCCACCTAGACGGTCCAGTACAGGAACCTACCACCTGGTAAAACCGCCTGGTTTACCGCCTATTGGATTAATACGGCAGCGTGTACCATGGTACATACCTAACTACGGTGGTAACCCTGCGACCTAGTTAAGGCTGGACCGGCCCACCGCAGCCGGCGGCTTTCTTTCCACTTGTTCTGCCGCACTCGCGCTTACATAACGTGACGTAAACCGAGCCGTTTGCTGTACGCATACCGTAATTATAAAACAGGTCGATACTCTTTGGCTTTGTGCTGCTGCGGCCGGTAATCTGATGAAATCGAATGAATCGTCTTTGTGACGTTTGATATGAACGATTGTAGGTA
Source organism: Mecyna flavalis (assembly GCA_949319885.1). Lineage (NCBI taxonomy): Eukaryota > Metazoa > Arthropoda > Insecta > Lepidoptera > Crambidae > Mecyna > Mecyna flavalis. The sequence goes on along the minus strand of OX439427.1, from coordinate 8,006,718 downwards.
TAAGCATTTAAAGAAACACAACTACTATTTGTATAATAGTTGTGTTGTTAAAATAAAAGCTTTTGGTGTTGGCTGTTATTTAATACTATTATTTAAAACAACGAATTTAATATCGTTGTTTAAAAAGCATAACTAAGTACCTAGGTCAATTTAAATTTGATTTAAAAGAAGTAAAACTTTTTTCTAGCACCAATAATAACACCTCACATTTGTTGGTTTTATAATTATATTTTATCTTCGTATTTTACTTATTTTTAACATTTATTTCATTGAACATATCACAAATTATCCTAGTTTAAGAAGTTCCATTCAGCTGATGAGTAATAAAGCAATCTTTGTATTATTTTCTCCGCGTAACGTCATGTGTAGACAAATATGTGTTTTAACTAATTTTAGAACCTGATAAAAATATATGAAAAATCAAATTATCTCAGTTAATTCTATGTTTAAAATAAATCAAAAGAAATTATGTTGATTTCATATTTTTTGCTTGTAGTATTAATAATAAATCCAAACACGTGATCGCCAGTGCCGACCACCGTACGCGCAGTAGATTACGTTGCAACAACCATTAAATGACCGTAGTAAAATCGGCCACAGACGTTTTTTGCATAATACCAATCTCGACCGCAAGTTATTTATTCAAGAAAAAGTCTATTACATCGATAGATCGGTAATGATAATTGGATTATGTATTAAGTTATAGCCCGGAGGCTAACAACCGTTACTTAATTGTGTAGACCTTTTATGGTATGATATTTCGATATATCATTATTTGGTATTAAATCAATACTTTTTAACACAATACCTTAGTATTTTACGGCTTTTTTAAATAAGTTAAATATAAGTAATCAACATTTCGAACATCTCTGGCTAAACTCAGAATCAGGAAGTATCATCTCCTTTAGTTTAGTTTAGGAATAAAGTATGGTGTGTACTTTGTGATCCAAGTCACATTATTCGTGAATTTTAATTGTGCTAGTGTCCAATTTATAATAAGAGTAATACAGTAATATATTACTCTTTTCAATGACTTTAACACATTTTATATGAAGTAGGTAAATAAACTAATAGTTGTTCACTTGCCTTCATACCGTAAGGTACATAAAATAATTGTCATTTCCCAACAGTGAATATAAAAATATATTATGTTGTAAGATGCATTTGATATATTTTATAATATCTCGATTCGTCAAATATACTTGATGATTTTGCATCTTGATTGCATAATATGTAACCAATAATAATCACTAATGCAATTTCGCTAGCGTGGTCATTACTACACTGAAAAAAATAAACGGCTATAAATAAACAAGTCGTTGCTATTTACAGCCGAGTAACTCGCTTCGGAGGGAGCCTGCAAAGTTTGTTGCTAAAATTACACAAGTCAACTTTGTTAACGTTGTTGGTTTAATATAAACCCAGTAAGTTGGTCAAAAAATAGATATCCAAGGTTGGTTGCTTCTAACCTATTCACTCAGTAAACTTAGCAAATTCAATCGGTCACTGCAACAACTAACTTGGTTAAAGAATTAACACAACTGTCGTCACAGCCAACGTGCTTTGTTGTGTTTAGCAAAGTAATTCAGTAGAATCAATTATTTTGCTTCGTAAAACTAGCTAAGTAGCTTGAATATTTTTAATCATGTATATTGGGTAGGGACAGCCAACCTACTTTGTTATTTCTACTCAATTCAAGTTGGTATATATAGCAAAGTTACTTGGTATTATCAATCGTGTTCATTGGGTAACTACAATTAATATACTCGGCTATTTCTAGTCAATTAAAATTGGTATATTTAACCGAGTTACTTGGTATTATCAATCGTGTTTATTGGGTAACCGTAGCTAAAATACTTTGTTGCAAGTAAGTACCAATTTAAACGACACATATTAAGCTAGCGTGTTTTTTTATATCCCATAATCTATGGTTGAGGAGACTGTAAAGCTGAACGTCTTTTACTATGGGACAAACTCTGAAATCGCGGAAAAAATCTGCTGTTTCATACAAAAATTAATAACAAAAAAATCACAATGTATGAAACAGCAGATTTTTTCCGCGATTCCGCGGTCCCATAGTAAAAGTTGTTCAGTTTCACCTAGAATTATGGAATACAAAAAAACAACTGACCTGTGACTGTACGTAAGGCTTAATATACCTACAATGTGAGGTCAGCTCATACTGAAAATGTGTAGTTCGATATGTTGTCGTTTATACCATTGTTACTCACTGTGCAGTAGGCAAAAATTTGGCATGTCGGGAAAAAACCAATGAAACGTTCTGCGTCTGTAGTAAAACAACAGATACATATTTTGCCGACAGACCAAACCGCAAAGGAACTGAAAGAAAATGATATACATTAATGTTTGTTTTATTCTTTCTTACACGATACATAGTATGTCTGTCGTCACAGATCAAAGGTAACATTTGACATTTCAGGTAACATTACTGGTTAGACTCGTATATTAGTCTTAAAAATATAGCTCAATATTTTTATTTTTGCTGCTTTTCTTGCGCGCCTTTGCCAGTTCAAATATTTTTGGCTTGATTGTAGGGAATTTTTCAGTTATTTCGGTAAATTATTGTCCTTTGTACAGGTTGACAAAATCATTTTCTAGCTGTGAACAAATAAATGAAACATAAGTAAGTATACAAATATTTAAACTAAATCAGTAAAAAAAACTAAAAACTGAACTCTCCAGAAGATATCCTTCCTACTTTTATTTAATTAAAAAAAGTTGTTGTGTATGTCTACTTACGTTTAATAACTTCAATATATTCTTCCAAATTCCATGCTGTGAGAAGATTTTTAACCTCTTCATCCATCTTTTAGATATATCTAAAATCCTGTTTTCACTTAACACACGCGCGGTAAAATATCTGCAAAAAAGTAGGTAATTGTTTATTTTTGTCACTTCACTGTTATAAAATAAACAAGGCAAAATTCATAATAATGTTTAAAAGTGGTTTTTATGTGAAAATTGGAACAACCTTGTAGGTGTGAGGCAGCAGCGCTTCAAAAGACGTTCGTCACTCAACTATGATTTAAGAGAAATGGCCGAATTCACAGGCTATGCAGCCAATTCCTTTAGTTTTATCAAGTTACAACTCAATTTTTAATTTCATTTCTTTACATCTTAGCCTACTTCCTTCCAAAAGGGCATCTTGCAGTTTTATCTCGTTTTCCAATTTTTTGGCCTTCAAATGGGCTACCTTGGTCTTCACCTCCCCTAATTCAGTCCATGTTTTGTTTGTTGTAGTGCCAGTGTACGTTCTTTTACAGTACCGCCTCACTTCGGATGTACCTTGTTTATCCTATAATACAATATTGTTCGCATTAAAAAACAAATAAATGTGGCGTACATAAAGTCTATTATCTATACACATAATAAAACAGGAATAATTAAAGTCTGTACATTGAAGATATTTATGAAAATAGGTTCATATATCATTTAAAGGGATAGTCAGATAAGTACCTGTAACAAGGGCCAAGGGGCAAGTCAAGGGGCTTCGCAACATAGCTGGAGTGTATGTATCCCAATTTTTGAGATTGTTATCCTTCCTAGGACGGTCGAATTCTTCCATTAGAAAACTGTCATTAGCCTAAAAATAAAAATAAAAATTAATATATTTAATGTAACAATCATTTTTACCTTTTTAATAATAGCTGGACTCTCAATATCTTCTTTGTACTGTAAATCTTGCAAAACAATGCAAATCAATTTATTAAAGTATGTTGTAACACTTATCTAATATCAATCAATATAAATCAATATGCACCTTCAATGGGTCTGTACCACATACCACCACCACATTTTGGCTTTCATTATCCTGTAAAAAGAAAAATTTGTTACAATTATGATTTTTCATACTGTGTCACTTGTGGGATAGGCAGAGAAAACAGACTGCGAAACATACATAACTCCTATGGATATCATTGTAATTATTGCTATTTAACATGTTTATCGAATATAACTTCTACCCAAAAATTGAGTACTTTCATGTGAACATAATTTTAACCAGTTATGCTAATCACTGTGATATAAATGATAGGTGATAAATATATTTAAATGACTATTCATGTTTCCTATGGCCAGCAACTTAATCTTTTACAGTTTTCTTCATATTTTCCCATTTCTTTTTTAATACTTTGCTGCACCTAGATTAATAATTAATAATACTCCATTAATACTAGATTAATACTCCATTGCTTAGCAAGAAATAAACATTTTATTAATGTTTGCTTATATTAGAAGTGCAAAATAACATTATAAATACCTGTTAGTTGTGTTCTGGGAATTGAATTCTAATGCAATCTTATCCCATTGCGCTTGTTTTGGAAGGATACCGCATCACTCTTTTTATTTTCAATAATTTTAAAATATGTGATACATATTTTTTGTAAAACCTCCAACATAATTGTGAAGTTAGGACTTCTTTTTTTGGGTGTATCCATAGTATTCTGAAACAGAAAACGAACCTTTACGTTTTGTTTTAAAAATCAAAGCAAAGATCTTTATTAAAATACTTTAATTTACAACGATTCTATAAAATCTTTACGCTTGGAAATATTTTTAGGGAAGGTAACTCACACACACACTATTAAGCTTAAATTATAAAATCCACATATAAAATAAACCGTGAAAATACTTACAAAGTAATTCTTTTTGGTAACCAATCCAAATACAGTAGATTCAGACTACGGCGGGATTGAAATACGCTTAGAATAATAACATATTCTAAGGAAATACGCCATTTTTAAATTAAGCTTCACTAAACATTTCCAATGTTAATTGCCGAGCTGTGCTTATTTACGAATAGATAACTAACTTGTATAATGTTCACTAATGCGTTTATTCAACCAAACATGTATACACTATCAGTTAATGGCAATATTAGTGAAAAATTATGATAGATTCACAGCTCGCGAACGCAGCACGAGAGTAGGAGCGACACATTGAGTAATTCGTTGCTGACTGGCTGGAGTGCATGGCGCGGCGGCCATTCTAGCCAACTATGAATGTTTAAAATTAAATAACTTACTTATCAATAAATAGACAAGTATGCTCGTCTATTTTTTACCGAACTTCATGTTTATTTTTAACCAAGTATGATTGTCTAAAATTAAATAACTTACTTATCAATAAATAGATAAGTATGCTCGTCTATTTTTACCGAACTTCATGTTTATTATTAACCAAGTATGATTGTCTAAAATCAAATAACTTACTTATCATAAAATAGCAATGTAATCTGTCTATTTTTACCCGAACTCGGTGTCAATTTCTAGCCAACTATGATTATGTCTAAAATTAAATAACTTACTTATTATGAAATAATAACGTTAGCTTGTCTATTTTTGCTAGTTTTTGTTAGGGGTAAAATTAAACGAGTCGGTTATTTAGAAATAAATGAGTACTTTGTAAATAACAACCAATCATTTTTAGCAATACTCGCTTCTATAATATTAGCAAAGCTCTATTGCCCATTTTAAATATGTCTTGGTTGAATGCAGCCGAGTAATTTTTAACAGAGCTAAATTGGTACTTTGCTAAAGCAAATTTTTTTCAGTGTACAGATGAGTCACATATTAGCAATGATAAATATGTTTGACACCTTTAACCTTTTTCGGTACTTCTGAAGCTCTCTCTTTTCTTTAGAATCTTCTAACGGCCTGCGGTAAAAGAAAATGTTGTGTTAATTATCGACTGCAATGTGAGGGATGGAAATGAGGACAGCGTCATTCACAGACTAGCGATCTATTGTTTGTTGAAAAGGCCAGAAACCATGACCTTGAAAGGAACTCTGTGAGTAATTAGTCTCTGGCCAATTAGTGTTTAACGATTTTTAAATATGCTGATGAAGGAGAGTTGAGGAGGTAGCGTGTTTTCAAAGATCACTTTAAATGCTATCAGTATTTTAGGTTTTTTGTTTTAAAGAAAGTTCCGGACTTAACTTGTTGCCGATTTTTTTAGAAAGATGATCATTGTATTAAAATAAATAGCATATTCTTGGCTCGTTGCTCCAGTGGTTTAATATTTTACCTTATTCCTTCTAGATAATATGGCGGGCGAAGCCACGGGCTAATTAGTTTATATTAAATATTATAAAGATATAGAGGGAGACATCTTTACAGATTTTACAGTAGCTTTAAATATCAACCTGACCAGATGTTACCGCGTTAATTAAAATTTTCACTGTCTTTAATTTCATCCTAAAGTAAACACTTATTACGTCCATTTTTACCGTTATTAATAAGAGAATTGTTTTAATTAAAATAACAGATTATGAGAAACCATTAAACTTATTACATTTTTTGCAATAAAATAACGCGGCAATTTCGTTGAAATGGGGTCATTTTGCGTGACCTCAGACTTAAATTTTAAATTGGTTTTCCTACATTATTCGTTTTGGTTGGTGGTAGAGCTTTTTCAGAGTCCGACTGGCTAGCTACCACCCCCACAGGTAAAATCTGGCGCCATAACAGCTCTGGCTGTGTTCCGGCAGTATTAATGTGGGAACCAGTTCACTTGAAATTAAAGGTTCAAATATCAAAAGAGGCTACAGTCTGGCAGCATAATGAGCGACGCTTCCTGGTTAAGTGTCCCTCAATGGAATAGACCGCAGTAACCGCTAACATCAGGTGGGCTGCGTGCCTGTCTTGAATACGACAATAATTGAAAATGCTTAAAAATAATTCTAATGGATTAAGTAGATCTTGAAGAAGTCGATAAACAATTTTCATTTTAAATCATCCCTTCCGTCTTTTTCCTGCAACAACAAAGACAACAGGCAAATAGCAACTTTGCTTGTTACTAGTTTGAAGAAAGCAGTAAGACGTTCAACTATAGTAACATCTACTCCAAAACAACTCAGAAGTTACAAGATGTACCTGGTCGTCCTACCAATAGCAATCTCTCATTTTTACGCTACTCATAAATCACTCACGCAATCGACTCTAGAAATTCTGCCAAAGTTTGTTCCAAAGACGCTTGCGAGTGTACGAGGACAAATACGTCATGCGTCTATTGAATACAAAATGATGAACCAAAAGTGCTTCAGTATTGACACGTGCAAGTTGGAAGCACTAAAGGAAAGACCCAATAAATAAGGTGTTGTAGCAAACTAGTCTACTTTTCAGAATTATGTTACTTAATGATAGATGCTTTAATGCACATTTTTCGAAAATTTCCTTTTTTAACCATGGGACAGGCTAGTTTTGAAAAAAGTTAACTTCATAATTACATTTTTCTGCGGTTTCAGCGGTTCCCTATTTTTTCGCATATTTTTTTGTCATAATTTAACATGGCATACTTTTATTTAACCTAATAATAACTAGTTGCGCATAATATTAATATGGCATAACTTAATTGGCATAATTTTTGTAGACATACCTTCTTAAAGCATAATAACATTCTAAAGCCTAATGCACTCAGAGAAAAGAAAACTTTTGGAAATACTTTTCCTATATTAAAATAAACATGTTGGCGGCTTAGGGGTGGCCCAAGGGCCCCGCCGCACCTTAACCTTCTGTTACACTATAATAACTTTTAGACAAATAAACAATATGTCTAACAACTTCATGCGAATCAAAATTAGGGAAAAAAACATTCGTCTAAACGATATTTATGCTTACTGAAACAGTATGCCAAAGAACAATTATGTCAAAATAATATTATGACAAAAAAACAACTATGCCAAACTCGTTATGCCAAATTAAATTAGGACAAAAAAAGTTTTTCAAAAAAAGGGATCCCGTTTCAGCACTATAACCGCAGGCCAGTGAGACCTGCGACCGTATTTGGGACTCGAGTCTAAAGGCATTATATTTATTCCACCACCCACTAAACAACCCTGGTTTCTCCTTGCTTGACTTGACTCCTAAAAATCAACCAGCCAGCTTCCTATAACATGAATACCTATTGCCTCATCGAAAACGAACTACCACCATTAATAACTGAAACCTTACACCGTAACCTTATTAAACAACCATTGACACAAAAAAAAATCTTATTTCATCGTTCCACTTTAAGAAGTAAACAGCTTAAATACCAGGTCAAGTCTATTTCGGAGCAAGAAATCTCAATAGCACAAATACATTAATAAGTACGTAGTTGGTATCAGTGTTTTGTCTAGAGAGGCGCGGTTACGAGACAGCCCGGCGTCTGTTGCGCAAACGCAAATGCCATGTGGCCGCCACGTACTAATCTCTTTTATGCTGTAAATGGTATGGACCAAGTTCTTCATTATTTACGGAATTACGAATAGCGACGAGCTACTTTGAGCGAAGTCAATAGATATTACCAAGATATTGTGAATGGTGTTGCCATATGTGTGGTTTTTAAAAGTTGAGCTTTACTTGATTTGAAAAAGAACCATGAACTTTTAGAACCTGACTTACCAGTGACAGGTTAGTTCGTAATAATTTATCTGTTAGATAACAATGATGCGGTTTTTTGTAAATAGGCAATAGAGACATCATCTATGTAAGTTTTCAGACAGGTATAAAAATTATCACGGAGTGTTCAAATTGACCCGTACCTTTAAACCTATAATACATCCGAGTCGATTTAAAACCGTGTGCTACCTAAAATACGAGTATAATAACATTCATAATGATAAGATAAATGAATAAATTAAGATTACTTCACCGAAAGAAGCTTGTCATTATTTATAATGCTCGACCATAATGAAAAGTGCCCAATATATCATTGTTCCATAACATATACACGTGTTAATGCGCTTACATTCAATCAACTGATCGATAAGGCGGTGTGATGCAATCAGTTTAATAATTGTGTGACAAGATAATTAATTCGTAAGTCAAATTATTGTCTCAATGACTTAATTGTATACTAATAAATACTAAAGAGAGGAGCCCTATACCCAATAGTGGGTGATCATGGGCTGAATAATAGTTTTTTTTTTAAAAAAAGCAGTCAGGATGACCTCACTCCACCTGATGGTAAGCGGATGTGAGGTCCAAATATGAGGTATTTATAAATTATATCTTATATATAAATATAAGATAGATGGAAATGCCCATCCTCCTCTAGTTTAATTAGCACCTCTTTGAGGAATTAAAATTATTTTAATAAGTATATTTACATAATTGTAAGTGTATTATACTATTATAACTAAGAAAACACAGAAAAGTCCGCATTATTTACATTTGCAAAACACCAAGTTTTTTTGGCATTATTATCTCTCATTTTCCACTCTGATTGTACAAACTCGTTTTTAATTTGTAAATTCCAGAATCAAATAAGTTCCGTTTATTTGATCTCACTAGTAAGAGAGAATTTAATTCATCCGGCAGTGCAAGTACCTAAATAACATTTTGTATTATGTTTAGATGATGTTATCTATTCTAATGAGTAAGTAACAAAAACGGCTACATTTCTCAATATCATGAAATGATACAACTTCCGCTTAAATGAATTAGTTCGGTTAAGAAAAGAAAAGATATTATGTTCATCAGTATCCCTAAAAATACATATAAAGTTTGGTCGCAATTTAATAAGCATTATTATTAACGAGGATTAAAACAGTTCTCTTCTTATTAATAACATTAAAATTCCGTTGTATAACTTTAGCATGTTTATCATATTTGCTCCAATTCAATAATTGGTCTATCCAAACCCTGGATCATGACAGGAAGTGTACCTTAACTAGATCGAAACAAAGCGTTTTGAAAATAGTATTATCGTGCAAGAAAAAAATTTAACTCACTTTTAGAAGCCCATAGTTTCCCCGCGTCTAAAGCCTTGAGGTAACTCCTCAAGTCCTCGTCACATTCCTTCGGGAGACCAACGTTCTTCTTCGCCAACAGCTCTAACCAGTCATGGTGGTCCAGCAGACCCTTCATCCAGGCCATTCTCGACCCCATCACTTCACTCGTAGAGTTCAAATTGGCACCAACTACACTCACTAACACTAACACAGTCACGAGAAGCATTGTTCTTCCTCCACAAGACATTTTGGAACACATTTTGGTGAAGTTTCAGCAAATTTCCATGTCCAGCAGAGGACACGATCACAGATTTGAGCGCATTATCACCAAGTTTATCTGCAACAAAAAAAAGGTTAAATTAGTTTATTATAATTCATTTATCTGTATTAAACGTACATAGGTGCAAAGATATATATTAATCTATGTATTTGTTGAGTATGTATATCATTTATAAAACCAAACCAAACATTCTGGTAATTCAGCACCATTTATAAATTTTCTTTTACGAAATATGGAGACCATCGAGTACGTAGTCACTACCGCCCATAGACACCTACTAAGGGTCTCGATGCGTTGGCCGCCATTGACCAAGAAAATGGAGGGAGAGGAATGAAGACCGGCTACCACATTTCAAAATGTTAAAACTATTTCTATCAAAGATTTATAAATAAATAAAAGTTCTAAGAATAGTTACTATAAAAATTTTAGCAATAAAACAATGTAGATTTCATCGAAAGTCTATTAAAACTAACTTCATCAAACATATAATGAGTGGAAGTACTTTTATAACAGAAATATGAACGGTTCCCACAGGATTCGACAAGGACTTTCAATGAAAACCGAGTTCCAACATCGCTAAGCTACGAGCTGGCTCCCTCAGGATGTTGTATAAAAGCAAAATATTTTGTCGAGCACCTTTAAAATTCTGTAGCATAATCTTCTTGTGCCATTCTTACGGATTTTCACAGCTTGCGAGAATTTCTACAAGCACAAAGCAATCCAGATCTGCCGACATTATGGCGTAAAGTCGCACTCTGTTACCTACAATCCTCTTTATCCGTACTGTACTGCTATTTCGTGCCAAAATTTTAGGGAACGGAAATGAGAGCATAATAACTTGTCCTGTAAAGTATTTTTATTGCATACTAGCTGCCCGTCCCAGCTTCTTAGCGCACGGATGCTGTAAAAATGGAGATATAAACATTTCATTCAATTACGTATACGGTTTCTGTGTATCTGCTAGGTATTATGTAAGTTAGTAAAATTCTTGACACGGCTAATAAAATTATTATCTTTCATTCATATCATATACCACCCTATATAATACAAAAATGCACGTAAAAATATTCTAAGCATTAAGTTTTGAAATGACCCTCAGCCACAGCTGTCATATAACCCATACAAGGCTTAATCCCTTCATTTTTCTAACTTATGACGTGGTTGTGAAGCCTCCTCACAAAAAACGCGCATGCTTTGTTCCCAAACAAACCCTTTTTTGTTTGTTTCCCGGAGGCTTGCTTATTTAATTTTATTTACCCCACATTAACTTGGATTCATGTAATGCTAAGAATAACACACAAAAATCAGTCAAGTGGTGGCAATGATATTTTGATTGTTCTTTGTGTTTTCAGAGCCCAGCTTAGCTTTTTACGAGAACCTTATTGAAGATCATCAAGTGATCGTATATTATTTCTTTCCAGTTACCAAATTTTTCTTCTACTTCCTAAATATGCATTTAAAATTTATATTAAAATTATGATCGATTTATTGATTGTGAGAAGACGATTCTATTGATTTCATTAATGATAGATTAGATAGTATCATGAACGCAAACTGGCCATCAATAAAAATTGTAGGTACTATCGATTTACAATGATAGAATTATATCGATTATACGACCACACTGCAATACCTGCACGCTAGAGAGAACTGTGGAATTCGGGATACTATTTACTATTTCTACGCTCTACTGTTTACTATTTAACAAATGAAGTCCTATAAATACAAGTCGCATTTTACAATTAAATGTGTCATCATAAGCTTGGATATAAAACGCTGTGTCTTCCTGTCATGACTACGCTTTCCTGTTGGCTAATGAATAAAAATATGAATTTCATTCTTGTCTAAAATAATAATCAACATTAATCTGGTACGTGGAGGGATATCCCGCCTAACCTGCACCCGAGTGAGCTGAATAATGAATTTTACGCTTTGTTTACAACCATTTAAATAAGTTTTCATCAACTTGAAGGGAGAAATGAAACCTTTTGTTATGTAGATGAAAGTTAAAATCTTTTGATATCATTTTACGTGTTTTATGGACTCTCAATCTAAGCTTCTCGTTCCGAACTACCATGTTTAATTTATGAGAACATGAAATGTTTTGATAAAGTGCTTGGAATATAAATGGCCATGGCTGTTTGTTTCTAAACAAGTTCCAGTTATTAGTTCAACTGAGGATCTCATAAATTTACTAAAACATGTTTTCAGTGTTGAAAGTAAATTATTTTATGAATTACTGTCGCACAGAAGTTATTAATATCATAGTGCAATGCGTAGGTCTCTCCAAATTAAATAAACATGTTCTGAGCCTTTATTTATCTTATTTTTTCCCATAAATATGTAGCATTTTCTATACTACCTAAACCTAACTGTTTTATTTCCTATTGTCTATTTTCTGAAGTTTAAGTTTTCAAAAACTTAACGGTTTATTCATTTTTCAATAAGTAAAAGGTATCCATCTTTCTTGACTTTGTATTAATGGAATGTTATTGCGATAGAGATCACAATATAGACCAGTTTCTCGTTTATGAGTGACCTAGAAACAAAACTTACATTTTACCATGAAGTATTTTGGTAATTTTAGGCGCAACAATATCTAAAGCGCGTGTATCTCCATGATACCAAAATGTCTGTAACAGACAAAACGATTCCAACAGTTGGATACACCGTACCACGGTAATAGTATACATTACCGTGACCGTACCAACATTGTTTGATGCTATAAATAGATCTACCCGAACACAAACTGCCTTCGAGGCGCGTCAACGTTTTCAGAGTCAGAGCACAACGCTATAAGTCTGAAAACAGTATAAGACGAGTCAGTAAGAAATAGGGAACATTTATACATTGAGAATCAAAGTCCACCGCCTTGGTATGTACGTACTTTTAGATATAAAGACCTTTCTCTTGATAATTACAATTTAATAAGCTTTTACATTATTCGGCACTAAACATTGCAAGCGCGGTAAAATCTATCTGTCAATCTCTCCGGCTAGTGCGGGGCACCGTACGCGGTGACCATAGTGATGACATGTGTTAATCGAGTAAACCAATTATTCGCCTAACAGTACATATAAGCCAGTCAATAAGAAAAACAAGTGTTTGTTACATTAAAATAAAATCAACTACTTCAAAACACTGTTCTAGGTTTTTATTAAATTACAATTTATACTCAGGTACGCAACAATCCCCATGATAAGGGCTACTGTTCTATTGAGGAATACTTGACTAGGAGGCGTCAGCATCTTCCAATGTGCTTCCAGACTACAGGCTCATCTGATCTCCAAGCTTTTCATTTCAAGTATATTGGATGATGTCGATACTTAACTAAAACTGTGGTTGATTTTATCTCTGAGGACTGGATGTGGCAGTAAAAGTCAAACCACCAACCAGACTTTAGGCTAAAATCGAACCCACATCCTTCGCATTTTATGACCTGAGCGAGAGAAAGGATGAACCACTGTTCTACGAAGGCTGTCAAAACATAATTGTTACGTATCTATGTACTAGTAGATTACAAAGTACAATACGGCCGATCTAAATATGATTTAAGTAGCCTTCAGTAAATATTACTAATATTTCTGATATTTTGTGCTTGAGTCCAGCCAAATGGTAATTACAAAGAAGAAGTGTTTGTGTGTATCTCTGTTTTATTAGTATAGAGTCGGTGTTTTTCGTTTCCAATGTTCTTCACTGTCAGGAATTTATGTGGTCCGAGGTGTGGAAGCCAGACCGGGCGGCCGCAGTCGGCAACATGCCAAACCGAATGTGGTAATTGAGTGAGCCTTTTGTGACGTCGCAAAACTTTTCTCGAAATGACAGTCCACGTCCAGTTTATATGACGTCACAATTCAGTTATGAATTCTGTGGCATTTCGTCGCCACGAATGTACTTCAGGCTGTTTGCGGAAGCCTGTTTTCTTTTGTTTTTCTGAAATTGTTTCTTGGATGTGTTTTGTTATGATGATGTAAAAACAAAAAACTTCGATGTATGTACCAGATTAATTCATTGTCAAGGTCGATTTTTTTTTAATTTTGTCAAAATAATTAATTTTAACACAGTATCATGTTTTTTTCTTATTCAGTTTGTTTGTATCTATCTTCTCTTACAAATATGCTACTTCATGCAGACTTACGTGAAAGTCTAGAAGCTCTACAGAAATACTCAAGATAAATATAAAGGAGTGCGGCAGAAATGGGCTCGATCTTAAGCGTTCGTTCCACTATTCAAAATATAATTAATATTCGTTACAAGATTTTTAATGGTAACCTATCTTATTTTCGAAACTTTAAAGTTCGAATTTTAAAAAATCGAAAACTCTATAACACAGATTTGAATCGCAGATATATTTCTTGACATAATATTGTATGTAATAAATTTATTTTACATATGTTTCATTTTCCAGAAAAACTAATACCCGACTTTCATAACCCCTTTTTTTCTTTTTACAGTTGTATTGCTTACAATATTTTTAAATTCTAGATGTATTAAAATATCAAAGTATCTGTAAAAAAAGATTTTATTTAAAGGTTACAATTGGTTTGGTGCTTAATTTTGTGCTACAAAATGTATTGACAGAAGCGAAACGCTGCAAAACCGACTTCACGTAGTCTTGTCTGCCCTACCCCTAGAGTGTTATTCAAGCCCGCGTAGGCGCGGAGGGGCGAGGCGGCCCGCGAGCTGAGGAGCAGGTGGTTTTGACGGCCACCGCCGCGGCTGAGGCTGGCCGGCCTAGCCGGCCAGCGAGCCGAAGCTGCGGTGGTGGGCGAAAACCATCTGCGACGAAAAGCTCGCGTGGGACCGCCGGAGCCCCGCAGCGCCGGAGCCGTGACAGAAACAATGCATGCTGAACTTGAATTATTAGAATTGGTCTTTTGATTATATAGAAAACGATTTTATGGAAACTAAATCGTCTAAAATATGTATATTTATCAAAGGTTGAGTAAGATTTAAAAACTTATAGATTTTAAAAAAAATATCACTTGAAAATTGTATTAGCTATATGTCAATAGTTTTTTCGGTAAAATAAAAATATGGAAAACAAAAATGTGACAAAACGATTTCGGTTTAATGAAATTCGTACTAAAAACATTCGGATTTAAAATAGGTAACCATTTTAATATTTAAATTCAATTTTAATTAATATTTTTTACCCCGGGATAAAAATATAATCTATTAAATGAAAATACTATTGGTTTTGTAGTGCATCCGGTGTGTTATGTGCATAGTGCATAGTACGTCCGGTAGAATAATAATAATGTTGCTAGTTAAGATACTTAAATACTGATTTTCCGATCAGATCCCATACAAATGACAGCCTAGAATAGAGGCACGATAATTTTCTGAAAAAATTATGGCAACAGAAACGTCAAAAAAAAAACAAATGTCATGCAACGTCTGTCAATCATTCGTTTCTGTTTGTTTTGAATAACTTATGTGAATTATTTTGTTTTGTCGTTATTGTTGGAATGCTTGGTTTAATATTTGACGACTTTCGCTACGTTTAAATGACGGTTTCAGCTAAAACAAACGACCTAAGCTTTTCTAACAACGGATCCAGTGAACTCGACAATTGGGGTTATTTTTGTAGAAATCAAAATCATCCTATAACTATTTTTTCCCAGGGAGTGGATTTATAAATTGTAGTGTATTTGGAATATTACTTCATTTTCTACATAATAATAGTAAATCGGTAAGTGTAATTCATAAAAAATCAAGGCCCAACGTTCTATGGATGTTCGCCCGTGTCCTTTACCCAGCGAACTGACTTTATCCATCCATTATTTTATCCATTCTTAACGAGTAATAAGTACCTACCGCTTTTTATTCTATTATAAATTCTGTATACTCTACACACTTTAAAAGTTTACAACCAAAGCTTCAGCTGCATACAAACTACTACCTTTATTCTGTAAGCCATCACACCTTTTACTTTAAAATTTACGACACTTAGAGGTACGTTTAACCCGTCCTAAGCGGATGGCTTAGAACCGGTTAAAAAGTATACAAGACTGTGTTAAGGGGAATTCAGCTTCTACATTCTAAGCTTCGCGATATTTTACGAGCACAAGCTGCCTTGGAACATATTGCCGCTTATGAAAATAGGCCGCCATTGCAAGAATGACAAAGTTGTGGTAACGACGCAGCTTTTATGAACTATATGAACATTATTGGCAACACTATTTTGTATTATTTGGTTTTGTGAAAGGATATTTCTTTATTTCCTTTTCTGTGGGTCCGGCCGTTATGCCCCCATTCCGGGTTGCCCCCGGCCGGTATGCCCCCACGGTTTAACGGCAAACTGGAAGAAATGTTTTTGTAAAACTGACACATAGCTTAATAATACCTACTTCATTGCAAGTTTAAGGATTCTATTGTTTAGGAAATTCATCTAAGAAAACATTTTTCTTCATATTAATTTCTGACATTCTTACTTTCCTAATTTCAGCAGGATTTTACACAGCAAACCTTGTAAAAAGTAACTTAAGCTAATTAAAATTTAATACGAGCAAACTCACGGCCATATCTAGAAAAAGGTGAATATCGTCGGCAAAATATCGAAATATTTATTTTGACAATATAGTAAATCAACTCCCACGGCGTAAAATAACTTAAAAAGGTCACAGAGATTCTAAAGTCCTCAAAAGCACAACAAGAGTAAGCTTCTTTAACCGTTAAATGCCGCGCCTCGTACATTATGAGCAACTTATGTCTCCGAACTAGACTTAAGCAACTTGAAGATGAACTGGTAGCGTCAAAGTTTCGCCAATATTTCGGCAAGCATCACGACGTCTTCTGCATGCAGGAAGCTACCGCCCTTATGATTTCGGGACGAGATACCGCCGCTTTATAACCACATAAACTCGTGTAAACCACGCCTTACATCTTATTCAATCTCTCGCGAGTTAAGAAAATGTGTAGACGACTTTCGCAGCACTTCTAGACGTGTTATACTTATTTACGAGAGCTTAGCTGGGTTTAGGATCGCTATTTTGTGAAAACACGTGAGGCGTTCTTTATCGTACAAGAAAACATATTTACAATAAGTATTTCATAAACCTAGAGAGAGGAGTGAGATCATCGCCGAAGGTTGCAAAGTTATATTGCAAAATAAAGAATAAGCCTATTAATGTCCAGTGGAACATTTCAATGCCTTTGCCCAGCCACTGCTGGTTGGACGAAAAAAAAGTCAATCATCATCATCAACAATTCACACAAAGTCATCATCGCAATAACTTTCACATCGTCATTGAAATAATGGGTACTGGTTAAAAAAACACGCTTGCCAAATACAGATTCGCAATTAAAAATCCGAAATCGTGTTCAAAAATTTAACACAAACTGTTTGTTTGCAACTTTTTTATCTTAGTTTTTTAATTTTTACAGCTAGACAATAAGAGTTCATTAAATAGTCTACCTATTTGTGAGGTATATTATAGGCTAACCAATCCTAAGGCTTTCTTATATATAAATGTTACCTTTTTTTTACTTAGTTACCGATAACGAAAAACAATTTCATACAGAGAAAAACAATTCATCAAAAGTAATATTCCCGAGCCACACAATGAATTTATAAATCTATAAATGTCTCTGCCAAAAATCGTGATATTTTATCAAAACACAGACCATTACATTCAGTTTATTATTCTCTACAGCCAAAACGCACGTTGCGAATGGTATTTCAAATATCATCCTGTATTTTTTTCCTTCCATTTAAGCCCTGTTCACTGAAACATTAATCAGTCGTCTCTTTCTTTCGGGATTCTCGCTTAATGTTTAACAAAGGTATGACTTCAATTTGGTTTAACGACTGTCGTAAAACAGAATAGAATTCACTTGCTAAGATAGATTCTCACCTACTCTACGTTTGATGGAAACGTGTACACGTTAACAATACTCGTAAAGTTGCAAAATACTTCGTAATGTGTACCTGTGGTATAAGAGTATTTGTCAGATACTGGGTAAAATCTCCATTATACAAATCAAGGCATCATTACGCTTAATAATTACACGAAATAAGTTTAAACCAAAATGCATTTTAAAAAAAACATGGTAATCTAGTACCAGCCAAATATATCATCGTAATTTTGTAATTAAATTACAATATTATTGTAAGTTGTCTTTACTGGAACCAACTAGCACAAAGACGACAGCAGTTAATTCTTCTTCTTCGTCTTCTTCTTCCTGCCCTGTTCCCAATTTATTTGGGGTCGGCGCAATATGTTTTCCGCTTCCATTCATCCCTGTCACTCGTCAATTCCTATTTCATAATGTCGAACTGA
The DNA here is from genome assembly GCA_949319885.1 of Mecyna flavalis. Lineage (NCBI taxonomy): Eukaryota > Metazoa > Arthropoda > Insecta > Lepidoptera > Crambidae > Mecyna > Mecyna flavalis. Next base: position 7,988,420 of record OX439427.1, on the reverse strand, counting down.
TGTGTATTTTTTATTTATTTCTATATTCGCTGATGTTTTCGCATTCTTTTATACATTTTGGCAATTTATTAATAGTACTCCTTCAAATAACACTGTCGTTTTTCTATAATTAGTACGCGCAGTTGTAAGTTAAAATTAATTTTAATGTACCATATCAAGTAATAGTAAACATTTTGTTGACGAATCTGCATAGATTAGAAGGTAAGATATCGAGTTATGAGGACATTAAACAGTCTTATATTGAGTTACTTGTTTATAGGCTCGTATTTTCTAAATCATTTATCTCGTCTCAATCGTTCCATCAGTCTAAATAAGAATTTTGCGTTAATTACAATATTACAATATGCGATCGCATATAGGTCAACCAACCAGACACACTCATATAATCTAGTTACCCATCCCCATACACATTCCCCTTTCCCCTCCCTCCATCAGTTGGCAGACAGAAACGCAGCCCACCTGATAGTTAGCGGTCATTGCATTTGAATTAAGTGTGTACCTACTAATAATCTATGGATCCTAGATATCTGGATTAAAGAATTATTATTAGGTATTATTATTATTATTATTGCGGCCTATTCCATTGATGGACACTTCACCTAAAAGCGTCGTTCAATGTGCTGCCAGACTGTAAGCTCACCTGGTCTTCGAGACTTTGGTTTCAAGTATACTGGCTCCCACATGAATACTGCCAGCTCACAGCCAGAGCTGTTATGGCGGCAGATTTCACCTGTGGGCGTGGTAGCCAGTCGGACCCTGAAAAAGTCGTACCACCAACCAGACCCAAGGCGGAAATCAAACGCTCGACCTCCGGGTTTTATACCCGGGCTTGGCCACTATTTTACGGAGGCGGTCACTTACCATCAGGTGTCAAACTTGCTCGATTGCTTCCTATTTCATAAAAGAAACAAAACAACCTCTAAACGGTTTAAGACTGTGCCTACCCACTCAACCTAAATTCGCCTATTCGTTGGCTAAATCCCCGAAAGCAGTTTCCCTTGATTACGTGACAATGAAGCTGAAGTCAACATAGTCGTTGTTAAGTGCTCTCGTTGCCATAACCACCCCCTAACCATCCGTGGAGGGGGGTGTACTCCCCCCGAGTAAATGCAACCCCCTAATAACTGCGCTAAATGAAGCCGCCGCGAACGATATGGCTTTATCGGCTCTATCAAGAGTAAATATAGGTAATGATATTGCTGAAAGTAAATGGTCTTCCTTCTACAGATATTTGCCGGTTTTGTTTTGGTTTAAGTACCTACGATTTGGCCGTAAAAATCTCTGGATATTTCCGCGGGATTAGTATACAGTTTAGCCCTTACGTTTATAGTCGTGATAAATTTTCTTTACAACCTTCACAGCGTAGTTACCTCTCGAGTATGTTTGAGGAAGTTCTAAAAATTTCAAATTTATAACCATCAAAAAATCTGTCTAAACCACAAAGTAGAGCATAGGGCCGCGAAATAGGTCAAGCTATTTAAACCACTAAAGATGCTTTTCCCATTCTTTCTTTTTCCAAAGACAATACGCAGCCAAGAACAAAAAAGAAAAAGTCTAAATGAGAACATCTTTCCAACCAAATGACGTATAAGCTGTACGACCATAATTTAGCCACGTGCTCATTATGCCCCCAAAGAAATACGGCTCACGCGCAATTATGACGATCACCTCGTAACGCCTTGGCGTGTTACGTTACGACCGTTTTTATAACAGTTGTAGAATTTCACCATAGTTATAACAATTACGTCGATGTACCACATACTCACATCCGTTAATTGAGTTGAGGGATTTTGGGCAAGTTCAAAGAAGCATCTATTAGAACAGGGATTTTTCACTAGGCTATCGCGACTAGTGAAAAATCCCTGTTCAATATTTATCTGGATGTCTCAAACGCAATATATTGTTTGAAGTGCACCCCGGGCACCAGCTATGTATATTAAACGAAGCATTCGTTAAGTTTCGTTGATTCGTTAAGTGACGAATGTGCATATTTTTAGTGCACACATATAAAACTATTATACGATCATAATAAAATAATGGATGAGATTCGCAAATGGAAGGATTTCCCACGATTTCACACATGATCCATTAAAATAATAAGTTATACGGACCAATAAAAACTGGACGTGAAAGAGAAGTGAAGCATAAAATATATATTAAAATACTTTACCACTGCAGTTCGATTCGTGAAACGCAACGAAATACGAAATGGAAAATTGATTCATTAATTAAATTTCCATCTCGCGTATCCAGTGTTCCGTATCAAGAGAATATCAATTTTTTAGTGTCATCATAAAATGTAATTAAATTCCTATCGCGTGATTCGTTTTTGGATAACAATAAACATAACCAAAAATATAAAAGTATGAGATACTAGCCTGACGCCCGCGGCTCCGTTCGCGTGGACTGTGAGCTTAGAGTTAGCACCTTACGTAGCCGTTAGACTTTTTGGAAAACAAACTACACTAATCATAAATACTTCTAAGGAGTAGCTAATTTTCCTTTCATCTCTTTTTAATAATATTTTCACGTAACTGTTATTAAAATAAATACACAGGAAATTTATGTAAGTACATAGTACTTAGGATGCAGGAGACAGAAATTATACATTTATATGACACATTAGGATAGTAAAGAACCCTGTGCAGTGATACAACTTACGACTAATTTATAGCGATTTTTTATGAGGCTTCAGTTAGCAGACAAGCATACCTACATTACCTACCCACTGAATAGCAAACAGTCATTCACACATCTAACTGTGCTACTAATTCTGTCAGCCCTTCCAAACTTCGATGTACCGGTCAATTGCCACACGACTAGCATTGGCTCGTCCCTTTCGGGTGTGAAAGGGAACCCACGGAAGTTTAGTGGGTAGTAGAACGAACGTCTTTTGTCCCAAATCCTAAACACGCATTTGCTAGCCTGCGGTTATGTTTAAATCATTTTCTTCCGCAAAAACCCATTTCGTTAAATACTAGGTATTAGTTTGGAAAATGTTGTAGTACCCCTCGAATTTCACATTAAATGTGTTTTTAAAGTTATTTCATTTATAGGGTAGCTTAGCGTAAATATCAGAAACCACTAAATAATGTACTAAATAAATGTTATTGCGGCAGATCTTACTGTTAGTAAATGATGGCTTTATCCCAAGCTAACCTTAACTCTAAGATAATCAGCAATATATTTTACTGTTAAGCTTTATAAAATTCTACGCAATCTAACGTCAAATTACATCCTCCACCGGTAGTCAAGGCTCTTGTCGTTTAAAATGAAGGTAATTACAGACTGCACTGACACTATCTTGCGGGCGATTATAACTGTCAAGTGTGAGCAGAAATTATCTTTACATAAAACGCATAAAAATTGTCAAGGAAATAAGTGTGTATGAAATACATCCGGTAATTAACTAAATGATCGGATAATACTGTTTCTTGAGTCTAAGGTCTGTGACCTAGTGTGTTGTTTATAAGCTCAAAGATAACCTTCTTTATGCGCTGTATAGAATGACTGTGTCTTTTAGTAAAACATCCAACAAGCTTTAAAATTAACCAAAAAGTAATCCAAAAACTATATTATCTAGGAGCAGTATACTACTAGATTAGTATCATCATCATCATCATCATTTCAGCCAAACGACGTCCACTGCTGGACATAGGCCTCCCCCAAGGATCTCCAAACCGATCGGTCCTGCGCCACCCGCATCCAGTGGATTCCGGCGATCTTTATGAGATCATCGGTCCACCTTGTGGGAGGCCTACCACGGCTGCGTTTCCCGGTACGTGGCCACCACTCGAGGACCTTTCCGCCCCAACGGCCGTCAGTCCTCCTAGCAATGTGTCCTGCTCACTGCCACTTAAGGCTCGCAATTCTTTGGGCAATGTCGGTGACCTTGGTCCTTCTGCGGATCTCATCATTTCTGATGCGATCACGCAGGGAGACTCCAAGCATCGCCCTCTCCATTGCCCTTTGCGCGATTTTGAGCCTTTTTATGCGGCACATTGTAAGTGGCTACGTTTCCGTTCCATAAGTCATCACTGGCAACACACACGAATCAAAGACTTTCGTCTTGAGGCACTGCGGTAGTCGGGCCGAGAAAACGCTGCGAAGCTTCCCGAACGCTGCCCAGCCGAGTTGGATTCGTCGATCGACCTCTTTCTGGAAGTTGGACCTACCAAGTTGGACTTTTTGTCCCAGGTAAATGTACTCGTCCACAACTTCCAGTGTTGAGTTCCCAACTTTTAAAGGAGTGGGTACGACATGGGAGTTCAACATGATTTTCGTCTTTTCCATGTTCATTTTAAGACCCACTTGTTGAGACACTCTACTGAGATCGTTGAGCATTGTGCCTAGGTCTTCCAATGACTCAGCCATGACTACGATATCATCCGCGAAGCGAAGGTGCGTCATGTACTCGCCGTTTATGTTGATGCCAAGTTCTCTCCAGTCCAGAAGCTTAAACACGTCCTCCAACAGAGTAGTGAACAGTTTCGGCGATATAACATCGCCCTGTCTCACACCCCGCTGGAGCCGAATGGGTTTTGTCTTCTGGTCCTGGAGGCGGACTGACATGGTGGCGTTTTCGTACAGCGACTGCAACACTTGTATTGTATCGGTAGTCTATTTGGCACCTTTGGAGTGACCGAAGCATTAGTAGTACTAGATTAGTATACTTATTTTTATTTAGCAGTACCTCTCTAAAACAATGAAAACACCGCATTTATTTTAACCCATCAAGATACCACAGTATTACATTATAACCCTATATATGTAAAACTATCTAAAAATAAGTAGGTAAGCTCCGATAGTTGTTATGAAGCCTCGATCAATACACGCCACCATGGTTACTAGATATTTTCAACACAAAATGTTAATGAACGAATAATTAATATCTTTATTAAAAATGGGTAAAGGTTTTTAATTTGAAGTTATATCGGGAGCGTCCCACGTTAAATTACCGCCATTATAATAATCGAGAAGGACCGGACAAACTGAAATACTGCCTTTGTGCCACAACAGTACCTCGGCGAACAATGACCGCTCCTTGATTAACAACACAAAGTGGCCCAAAAACAATTACACAATTATATTAACAATCACACATAATAAATAAAACAGGTAACAAACGTCTCACTTACTTACATAGAGGCTGATAAATAAACCATTTTAGAAAGAGAAATATACTGATACAGTAGAAGTGGATGCGAACTCAGCATAACTATAAAAGTTAAATGCTTTTATTGCAACCAAAAGACCTGAAGATACAACAATGGCGAAAGATCAGTTCCTTGATAAACAACAAAAATTGGCTTGAAAAAATAAATAAGATCCCTTGCAATATAAATCCTTCCGATTTAAAATCTTATCGCAACGGATCTTATTTTTTTTTAAACTTTAAGGAAAAATATTAAAGAGAACATAGAATTACCAATATATTTTACTAAGTTCCACAAAATAAGATGACTGCTGATGACAAGTGATGATACTGTGAATGATGAAACATCAACTAACTATGTTCTCAAATCACTGACTTTTTTAACTAATGAAGATAAGTGTATGTGATGTATGCGTATGCCACATTATTGGCTGTTTAAAATATTCGCCAGTATCCATTGGCAGTAAAGTTATCTTACCATAAGGTGGTTGACCTTCCTCTTTAAACAAATAATACTGCAATATACTGTACTGCAAAACCCTCAATCTGTTCAGTGACCTACTTACAGCACTCGACAGAACTAAGATTTCTAATCACGTTGCTCCCCTCATCCCGAATGCGTAGTCCCGGTGTAAAACAGCTCGGTACAATGCCGTCTAATTGCTCTCGGCTCGTCTTAATCAAGGAATCGGGATCGCTTGCGGAGTGTTCTGTACGTTATATGTATCATCTTTATTGCGTGCAGATTAAGCCTGCGTTACGCAATACAATGCGACACGGCGTCTGATACTGATTAGCAATGTGTGCGGTTCCCTTGTGAAATATTTGTAGAGCTAGGTGATCACTCTGTGGTATACTACTAATACTAATCAGCAGATAATATTAATATAGGAGCGAATATAGGACTATAGATAGAAGACAACACTAGTACATTTTTACCAACATCGTCATCTCTTCAATTTTGCAGAAATTCAAAATACTGTTACATATTTTTTTTATAGACGACATTATTTTCAAAGCATTCTTTTGGTATTTTTTTTAAACGTTTGCTTACTTGGTTGTCAAATACCATATTATACCAGACACATCAAGTTTTTTTTAAGGTAAAATAATGTATTTAAAAATATTAACGACAAACTCTCATTCACACATTATATAAATACTTAAACATGAAGCCTAAGTACACCATTGTTTTATAATTACACATTAGCATCAAGAAAGGTGGCTATAAGTTCTCAAAATGGTTGCCACCGCCCACCAGGCTATTAGAGGGCGACATAATACGGAGTAAATGGGCAAAAAGCATTCACATAATTAGGTTAATGGATCGCTAATATAAAGTATTGGGGCGTTGCTACTGTGAGGTTTGAGCAGGCGAACAAATATAGCTACAAATTAATGCACTTAACAGTAACCTCGACTCTTTGAGTTCCAGGTCAAGCAACGTATTTGCCTTCCTTGTAAAAATTAAACAGGGTTTTATAAAATGCAGTCTAAAATTTAATTAATTTTGAACAGATTATTGCAATATTTTTTCGTCCGTTTTATTTAAATTCTTGTGTGTTGTAATAGTCGTCAAAATCTAAATTCTAATGTGTTAAGCCCGTTTCAATAGGATGGTGTTCTTCATAAAAACTAGCGTATATGTATCTCGATTATATAGTATGTTGTAGAAATTAAAACTACTATAAATATTAGAGTAATGCAGTACTATTATATTATATTCTGTGGTAACGATTCGATGGTCTGGTGTAAGATTGGTCAGATTTTTTTACACAGCACGAGTTTGGGATCACCCATTCGCATTTGGCAAGAAGTGTGAAAATAAAACCCAAAACCTATGTAAAAAATATAAAATATTACAATAGCTACAAATGTTTGAGAAATAAACTGTCGTCAGGAGTGTTTGTCGGGTGACAAAAGTGTTTACGTGCCCTCTATTATAAAGCTATGGCGTATCCCGTCGCGCCGCGATGCGAAATATAATTAAAATCGCGTTATTTGCGCGTCACGGAACCCAAAAACAATCAACTTTTAATTCCAATGCTAAACTTTTTTATGATGGGTTTATCCTTTAATGAACTCTGGCTGTAATTTCCGTAAATGCGCCTATAAAAACCATTTAAGCAAAGTCAGTTTAGGCTGTTTCATTACTTTCATTTTCATTGGTACAAGTTATAAAATGAACTTTTATGCAATAATCGTTCAATGTTATGGATAAATGTAAAACATGCCTTGTATTTCAAGTTTATATTATTTAAAGCATTTTACTGGCTAATGCCAACACATAGACATTGCGGAAATGTAGTTCCCCTTTGCTTGCCAACAAAGACAAACAGGCTTATATTGGAACGATACAAAAACACAAAAAAAATAAACAAGTTTATTTGCACAAATAAAATGGGAGTTGATAAAAAATCATTGATGTGGATCATTGTGAGAGTTTATAATAAACAAGGCGCAAGTTCCCCCACAATAGCGCGCAGCCTCTTCACTGACGAGCAACTCTGCTAAGTTTTAATAGTTCGCGTTCCGAATTTAACACTGTACAGCACGGATAAATCCACATAACTGAACAAATTAATTTAACGTTTACGATACAGCTCAATAGAGTAATCCTTCTAGTGAATGACCTACATATTTACGGAACGAATATTTACAAGCGGGAGAATCCACATTTTCAACTAGGGTTATTTATCTATCTGACCTGACAGAGAAGCGATTATTGGCCCTCATAGAATAACAAAGCTTAATTATTAATCGAACCATTTATGAGCATATCAAACATAAATATGCATAAGAAACTCGAGAGACAAATTAACAACTTCAGGATAATTAGAGGATATTGACTAATATTGATTAACAGGCCAAGTTACAATTTCGGCAAGAAATTAGCCGAACCATTCAGCTCAGCCGAAACGAACCTTCTTGAACTAAACGATAAGTACCAGATTGATTTGAGCGGTAGGGCAGGCCTAGGGATTTGAATAACGTACTTACTTGTAACTGGGACTTTCCCAGCAGAAAAGCACAACTTACTACGGCACGAAGCAGTCAACCTTATTTCAGTACGCTAAAATACACACGAAATGTTTTAGGAAGAAAAGACTCCGTTGCTATTATTTTGACGATTCCGATTTACAGTAATTTAGTACGTCAGCCTAAAATCCTGGAGATCCGAGGTTCTATTACCAACTTTTTTGTGGTTGGTGGAAAGACATTAAAGAGTCCGAAAGGCTAGCTCCCGTTTCAGAGGTAAAATCATTCAATAGTGGTTATTAAGCCAGCACACAAAATTGTAACGATCACTTGATCTTTAGGATGGAGGCATTTGCCCGGCAGTGACATTAATAGGCTGATGCTGTAGTCGGTGTAGTCGCACGTTTACCAATAAAATTGGTTTTTGTAGCCATATGAGGGCACATAATTGAGCTGATCAGCAAAGCTCGAGCTGAGATGAAGAATGCAGTCACTGTGACCGAAATCGGTCTGGAGGATCATCATCATCATCACTGTGAAAACATTTTGTACATTTACACGGTCCATCGTACGAAGTGTACATTGTAAGCCGCATGCGTTTATGACGTAGTTATTCATGAATTTGGCGAGTGTTGCGGTCGCTGCAATCGCGGTGGTGACGCGTGCAATAAAATGCTCGGCTATTGCGTTGTCTCAATTTAATGACGTTCATTTAGTTTAATATTGCTCGCCTTTTATGACATTGACATCAAATGTGATGACAGCTACAGAACCAGCTCACGCTTTTTTGCCTTAAGGCTAAATATTTTTAGTAATGAAATCTTGTGACAGCACATTTGCAGATTTTTGTCTTTCGACCGCGATTTCACCAGCGCGTAATTTGTTTTTTCAAATATCTCCCCCTTCCCCCCACATTTCCGGGATCTAAAGTACCCTATGTCACCTGGGGATAATGTACAAAGCATAGCTCTCCAATAGTGAAATAATTATTCAAATCGGCTTAATAATTTCGGAGGCTATTCAATACAAACAAGCAAACAAAAATAACTTTCCTCTTTATAATATTAGTATAGATTTACTTTATAAATTATACGTGTACACTGTCCAGGCCGGGGTTCCAAACATTCGTGAAACATCTACATTTGTTGTCAGTACAATATTGATACAAACAAACAACATCTTCAAGACTCATGGTAGCACTTAAGTGGTTTCTAATAAAAACCTAAGGCTAAGCTAAGACGTATTTTCTCCCTGTCCGGCGATCTTACCGGGAGGTCCGAGCGGAAAAACAAATACCTTAAAAGCATTGCTTTTAAAGATTTCGTCTTTACATACACACACGCTTAATTCTGTGATAGGATAACAATGAAAGTGTGACGATTCAAACTTGTTACTTAAACGAAATTCTAGATTCTTTTGTGTATCTCTAACAACTTGAAAATGGATAGTATCAGAATCAGAGAAGTAATAACTTACAGAAGCAAAACACAGTGCTTTGATCTTGTGCTAAGACCATGCTTCTCAAAGCTCTGAGGCAATATTTGTCCGCTTGTAGTTGTAAATACTGAAAGCCTTTGAGCTTGATACATCGTTGCTAATATGTTATATGTTACTAAAGTTTTCTTCTTTGCTTCGTAGGTACATCTCTCAACCGATTATTTCGATACTTTGTTATATGGATTCCTCTTTGCAAAGAGTTATTTAAAACATTCTAAATTAAAAAAAAAACTTTTGATATTTTGTTGCAATCAGTCGCATAAAATAATTAATTTTTTAGTTATTTTCATTACACAATACTAATAAAGGAAAGTGTCTTCACATTGTTTATCGATCAACTTTAAAGAACAGATATTTCTTATTAGAGAGCCTGTTCTAAAAACAGGCACGCACGCATATTATTTGTTGAAAATCAACTAGTATTATGTAATTCACGTACTATTCAGTTTCACAATAAATATAAATTGTGTATTTGTTCACAGAAAATAAAATACATAATATTCGATTCCCACAACACTCGTAAGTTAAAATAGCTCATTGTGTTAAATTCCTCATAACTTTTACGGAATTCATGAATTGGTAAACCTGAGGTTTGCTGCAACACACAACACAACTATTACGCTGTTGCAGAATAGATCTGAACAGACGCTTTAAATATTCATCATGGCATTTCATTGAAGTTTGCGTTAGGAACTACTCAGCTAATTCTCGAAAATCTTGTGACCATCACACACCACACTACACATTATTATATCTCTTTTTATTATAATATTATTTTAATTGTCTGTTGTTTTGTTTGATATAATGATGGGCAATAAATGTTTTTTCTTTCTCTTTTTCTAGAAGTTAAAATCTGGAGTAGTAATTTCGTTCTAACTAAAACAAAGGAATCTTTATTGTCTTAGCTTGATCAGCAGTCGGCACAAGCGATCTCTGCCGAGCCCCGGGAATAAAAATCAAATGTATTTCCGAAAAATAAACCTGTTTTCTAACCCAATGTTGGCTAATGTTGCTCACGATTTTTCCAGCATTGCAATAACAGCGAAGACATGGTGCGAGGAAAATAAATATTATCAACACTTGAATCAGCCTCACAGCTGGTAGCGAAGAAATAAATCTAGACAATAAAACATTATTAGAAAAATGGGCATAAAATCATACGCATCATACTTCTTAAGCTTTTAATAAATGCAACCTGCGCAGGTATGACTTAGTAAAATCCATTTATGAGTATATTTTATCCTTATAAGTTAGTTTACCTTCTCACAACTTTCTGAAACTTCTTCGTTAATATCCTGCAGGATGAACCAAAAACAATGTTGGCACCAAATATTTGGCACAACACGTGCATTGGCGTACGTCCTCGCGGTAAACCGCCGCAACAATACGCTTGACAGCGGTATTCGCGCTAATGTCGCCTCGTGCATGCCTGGCGTCCCCCGTAACCACCACAGGAAAAGCACTACTACTCCAAAACAGGGCAAAAACAAATGAAATTAAGCCGTAAACGTGGTGATTGAACCAAGCTACATTGATCCAAACCATATCCGCAGGCTTTCCATACCTGCAAACATGTGAGGGATTCGGAACTAAAGACGTAGGTACCCATTAAACTCTCTCTTTTAATCGTAAAAAGGACGATAAGGTGGTAATCAAGCCGGCCCATCCCTGGAATGAGTCATTATTGTAAACCATTCAAAATTATCGGCTTTACAAAAGGATTTGCCCAACAAAAGAATTTCAAATAGAGACTAACTACTTACTTTTTTTAAACTATGGCCATATAAAATAAGTTATCTTACAGCAGGTATGTCTGCAGTGGAGTGTAATTTCCCACAGGTATGATACTTTACGTACGATCAAATGTGAATGGAAACAAAAGGAATAATATAGCGGTGAAACATGAAAAGAGCAGCGACGTGGAAGGTTAAAGTTTTAATCGGGAGGCAGGTACGGTGGATTGCACATTTGCACCTGTATAGGTCCCTCATTTTGCAGGAAACCGGCCAACTGGTGCATGCATTATGTGTAAATATTAACAAGATAGATTTCTATTTTTCATCGGGTGGTTACCTGAAACAAAAAATAATAAATTTTAACCACACACAAAAATCATAACCACAGCTTTTTATTAAATGCACGTGTAAATATATGCAGTACATCAATATTGTTTTGACCGTCTCCATTTATTCCGAATAACCTTTGGATTTGAACTAAGCACATACCACTCAGAAATCTTGTACAGAACTGAATGTAAACACAAAAAATAGGCTTTGACAGTCATACGTGGAATTTAGAAACACTATTATTCACAAAACATGTTACGTTGAAAACTCTCTAATGTCCGAGAGTATAGGCTTGACTCTTTACTTAGTTACTTTCAGTTTACCTAGCTGATGTATTTGCTACATCCCTACGTGCTTTTGTTTTAAGGCTCATTGGTATAAAGATGATAAATTGCAAAACTATGAAGACATCTTACTGTTATGAGCAACTCTGATGTATGTTGTAGTCTGTTTTAATTCTATCTTTGACAGAACACATTTTATGACTTGTCACAATATTTAAATAGATTACTTTTTACACCAAAGAGATAATAACTGTACATCATGGACCCTTTAATTTCAAGGTAAAACATAACGTTGACTGGAAACGCCATGCCCTCCCTTATTAAGACCTTACCTTACTCACTGATAGAAAAATCGCATAAGAGTTATGATGAGTAACTTCATTGTGGTCTTACTCACTGACAGAAAAATTGCATAAGAGTTATAGAGGAACTTTATTATCTTCTTGACTCATTCGAAAAGAATATCCACTATTCTCTATCCATCTTAAACTGCTGTGTTCTTAATTACAGAGTTTCTTGATAGAGATAGTCATTTAGTAATATGGTTGTTTAGTGAGTAGTGAGTTGACTTTATGCATACAAGTACTCTTCTGTTGGATGTACCTAATAAATTTTCGCGTCCGTTGAGATACGCCTCTAATCTAAAAATAATGACAAGAAGGGAGAGGGCTCCGCATCTTATGAATGCGAGATATTAAAAGTATCATCCAAAATACATTTGACGTTTTCTCAAGTTCGACTGTTGCGTTTGGCTTTTTTAATATCACATCAAATAACCACAATTGAAATCACGTATGTAATTGTCACGGTGGCGGGTACAATGACAAGCTTGGTGATTACAAACACAAGCTGTGTTTTAAAAATCTGACGAAATTTTCGACCGACCCGAGAATTGAACCTACTCCAAAATCACAACAAGGTAAACTACTACGCCTTTGAAGCGTTCTACACCACGAGATCAAACAGACATTTATATAAAGAAACTAAAATACAAAAGCAAGTCGTTATTATATTAAAAGACTAACAATATAACGTTTCATCATCAAAAGAAACTCACGATGAACGAGTAATCTGACGTTCACGCAGGCAAAACCTATAATTATGTCACGTTTTTAGTTAACTTAATTTTGTCCTAGCCGTTCCACTAAGTGATTACTTAGGGCACTAAGTCTAGGCGGACTGTACTCAATTTCGCTCGTAAGCGTTCCAGATTCCCTAAAATATCCTATCAAGAACTTTCGACCAATTGTGAGAGAAGGGGGGGGAAGAAGAAATTACTACTTTTACAAAAGATAAAAATAGAGAAAAAATTACTTTTACAAAAGATAAAAATAGTATAAAAAACACATTTACCTACGAGTATACCTTGAATACATAGTAAATTAATTCGACAAGGAAAACCTTTTTGTTCTAATAACGAAGCATGTTTACGAAATGATCTTGTTTGGTAAACACACCTATTTATTTGTGTTATTACTAAATAAATCGACAAAGAAAACAGTTGCACTGCCAACTCGGCCCACACAATACGTTTATTCGCGTAGTAAACTCAAAGAGAGATAACAAACAACGTTTCAACACAATGGAGACAACCGATATTTATGTTTTACAGTCAACATCGATTGTGATACAGTCGAATAAACGAATGATAGCATTCTCTTAATTATGGATTTAACAATATCATATTGTATTGAAATCCGCCAACGTTTATTCTTAAAAAAAATAGTTTGAAAAAAGCGGGCAAAAAGTTCTTTATACTTTTGTACAAAAATTAAAAATAAACGCTTTTTACAAATCACATATTTTAAAAGGAAGAATTTTTTAAACGTATCTTCTAATTTGTATAACTCTGATACGAAAACTATTTATAATATGTACGAGTATATCGCGAAACAAAATTTACAACAGTGCAATAAGTAACTACAACATATTTCAGGCGCCTAATAAAAAGTAGATTAAAGGAATGTTAGCTAACGGAGCCGGCTGTAATGGAGTCTCTTTATTATAATAAATGAATGTTTCATGAAGGTCGCCGCTCGGGTAGTTCTTAAACATTAGGGTACACGTGACAGCGGGCATTGTCCGAGTTCTTTTTACAATTATAGTATTACTACTAGTATTATATACTTGTGGTACTACTACATTATGTTTCAGCAAATTAGCGGAAATAACATGCACGGGGCTAAAATGTAACAAAAGTTTGTTTAAATTGTTGTTTTCACCGTCTGCCATATTTATGAGGAAAATGCGCCACTATTATGTCATTATTACTTTAATTACTACCATGTGTCATTAAATAGGAACATTAATTATAATATGATAAAAAAAATTCATCATTATTTTAACTTCAAAACAATCTCTGCATACATTTTACCAATTATTATAACTAGGTTCATTTACCCGTTAAAAAGTTACTTAAACGCTGAAATGCTGGAAATATATTAATTATAATGTTCTGAAAATTTCATTGCACACTAGCCACTTTTTAAACAATGGAAATCATCATTTTAATAATATCCAGAGATATTTATTTATTTATTATTATTGCTATTTAAACTTAGGGTACAAGTGACAGCGGACAATGTTCTAGTTCTTGTTACAACCATTACTTTGAGTACTACAAGGCTTTAAGCACTTTGGTGGCACTTACATGGGTGCCACTAAATTACATGACCGTTAACATTTTTTTACATAAAATTTAACCTTAGCTTGTTAAGGCACAACGCGTCATGGTTTAAGTACTAAAATAGTGTTGAACAAAATATGTTCTATTATTAGAATTTGGCAATTGAGTTCAACTCAATCATTTTAAGGATGTTTTGATTTTAATTGTGGAACATGAATATTTGATGATTCTATACTTAAATATAATTTCTAACAAAATGTCTAGATAATATTATTATGCAGGTAAGAAGAGATTGCATAATCGAAATAACTTCGCAGCTTCTAAAGCTACTTAACTAATAATTTTGATCAAGGTTATGCGAAACAAAGGAATTTAAGTGAAATACTTTGTGCTTTGTACTTGCTCGACATGCCTTAGATGTCGTTTGGCTGTGAATTTATCGCAGAATTATCTAGACAACATTCCGAGAATTTCTCTTCGATTGACTCGCCTAGGTTAGATATTTTTGACGACCGCATTGGTGTC
Source organism: Mecyna flavalis (assembly GCA_949319885.1). Classification (NCBI taxonomy): domain Eukaryota; kingdom Metazoa; phylum Arthropoda; class Insecta; order Lepidoptera; family Crambidae; genus Mecyna; species Mecyna flavalis. The sequence goes on along the minus strand of OX439427.1, from coordinate 7,973,288 downwards.
ATGGTAAGCAATCACCGCCGCCCATGGACATCTGCAACACCAGAGGGATCGCTGATGCGTTTCTTTAACATTATCGAAATAAATCAAATGATTCAGTGTTATAAAATCTTACATGAAACCGAAAATGTACATATTATTTGTTTGACGCTGTTAGTTTATACAAAACACAATAAGTCAGCGCCATTGGGTCAGGGCAGAAATATTAAGAAAACCACATACATACCAAAATGCTGTTTGTGCAAAATTATTGAATACCTAATTAATCTTCGGTTATAGAAGGCAATCCCTAAGGATCAATTAGCATACAAAGTGCTCTTTTTACCGCAACCAAAAAAAATTCAAAGACACAATAAAAAATGTGATAAATTGATATTCTTGAAACGATACCGTAGCCCAGCAGAGCGTGTTATAATAAATTAAAGGTTTATTTCCAAAGCGTGGCGAACGACTGACTAATCCCCCCAGTGAAATAGGAGGGAATTTATCTTAACATTGGATCGCCTCCATGGAATAGTGGCTAAGTCGCCCGGATATAAAACCTGGAGGTCGCGGGCTCGATTTCCACTTTGGGTCTGTTTGGTAGGAGGACTTTTTAAGGGCCTGACTTGCTGGCTACCCCCACAGGGGAAGTCGGCTGCCAGAATAGGCTGGCTGTGTACCAGCAATAATAATATTCGAGCCAGTGCACTTTAAATCAAAGGCTCGAAGATCAGAGCAGTCTACAGTATGACAGCACATTAAACGACGCTTCTTGGTGAAGTGTCTCTCAATGGAATAGGCCGCAGTGGCCGCTCCGCCATCAGTTATCTGCCAACTGACCTAGTACAAAAAGAAATTGGATTGAATATCAATTATGCACTGATATGACTGTGGCAACTTCTAACTTGATCAACAGACATCAAGCAACTCGCCAGTAACAGTTCTACCAACTGATGATAGAACGAACACGAGTAAGTATGGGATCCTGCATCGCGCTAGCAGAGTTATTAACCGCCGCTAGCATTTATATACAACAAACCAAAGATGGTACATTGGACCTTGGTCCCCGAGCACAGTCGATCTAGCTCAGAGGATGATCTTCCACTTTTAAGGAAGCATTAGATCTCCTACAGATTACACCACCAGCGCATACGTATCTAAACAAATGATTGTAAATTCACCGCAAAAGCAATGATGTTTATCATAATGTAAAATATTTACAGGGAAGAACCCAACTCAAAGTCAGAGTGAAATGTTTCCTCCGTTTTTTCTTTTCCAAATAATCGAGGGTCTGTAATTTGTTAAAACGTGCAAATTGTATTGATCACCTTGAAGAGGGTCCAGCATTGGTTTAATGTAATTACGAAATTGACAAGTTTACAACGTTCATAATGGCAAACGAAATAGTTAGAAGAATTTCATTATTTTTACGCCCGATTTGGTATTCAAAAGTAATGGTTGAGAATGCAGGTATTACACCTAAGGAGATGGGTTTCCACAAGGCTGGCACCGGCTCGTCCCAATTGGGTTGAAGGAGAACCAGGGGAGTTTAGTGGGTAGTGGACGCTTTAGTTTCGAGTGCCACACACGGCCGCAGGTGTAGTTAGACTGCGGTTAAGGTGCATAAACGCATTCTACTCCGAAAAAAAATAAAAAAAGGTGTAGCGCAAGGGTTTTAGGGCAAGGTTAGCAACGCTCGTCCCTCTTCGGGTATGAAGGGGAATCCTGGGTAATTTGTGGGCAGTGGGACGCCTTAGTCCCGAGACTCACACACAGCCGAAGGTCTCGCTAGCCTGTGCATTTTACTGACACGTAAAATAAGCTATGCTTAGTTTTAGACTAGATGGCGCTGTGTAAAAAATGTCCAAGAATTTATTTTGGCTCTCACAACAATTCTTTACTGGCAAGTACATAAATTGAAATGTCTTTCTGTTTACATAGTAAATCAAAACTAAGGAAACGAGTTTCATTTCAGCGAAGCATCTGAGCGCAATAAGCTGAATATTGCAGCAGCAATAACTCATCCGAGACGAACCGATTCTTATTCACATTCCACACTCACCGATTTACAGACGAACTGTTGGGATAGAACCGCTTGAATTTTATTCCTACGGTTTCTGAATAAAGTATTAAAAAAAAATGATCCTAGGTATGGTGAAAATAAGCAAAAGGATTTCAACCCACTTAATTTATGCTAAACTGATGCTTTTTACTGTTTATATAACGGTAAAAAAAAGGAAAAAAAACTAAAAACTGTACCCATCATAAAAACGGTTGTCGAATTAAAGAAATACTGTAGAAAAAATAGTATTCTTTTTCTTCATTTCAAAGAGTATAAATTGTATTCCATTTTGTGCATGACATGTCTTAATAAAGCAGTACAGTCACAAACTGTACTCTTAATCGTTTGACAGTAATCAAAAGTCACTGTGCAAAGAACAGCAATTCTGTTTATGTAGGTATCTGTTGATGTTTTTTCACGCGTCGCTTGAAGGAAGCAATAAACCAAAATGAAAGGCCCAAAGATCAGAAGAGCACGTCGAGTGATTCTTCTAGTGAAGTGTGCCTTTGTCGAATATGCCTGAGTCTGCCTATTATCAAGAGTGGTACGTGCCTCTCCCTATGGAAATTTACAACAAAAAAAAAAACAACTAAAAAGGTCATATTTTTTGTTAAAACTTTTGTTTAATTTCATAATATTGTGTGATAATGCACAGGTAGTTCTTCTTAACATGCTGCTCATGGGAGACATTCAGTTTATATTAACAAAATTGATAATAATGGTTAGGCTTATAATTATTGGGACGTATTTTTGTTTTAAAAAAAAATATATGAAATATCAGGCGTTATTACAATTTAGAGGAGTTAAGTAAAACACAAGGGTTTCTTAAATCATATCTATATAAATAAAAAATAATTGCTGTTCGTCTCGCTAAAACTCGAGAACGGATGAAACGATTTGACTAAAATTTTTGTCTTGAAATATTCGTGGAGGTCCGGAGAAGGTTTAAACGATAAGAATGAGAAAATATGGAAAAATTGTGAGGAAAATACTAAAGTAAGAGATACGAAGTTCACCGGGTCAGCTAGTTTATTATATTTCACTAAACGCAAAAAAAAAATGTAATAACTCGGTACCTCATCCATGTAAACGTTTTTTAATATTTATTATGTTTCAGCAGATCCACTATAAAATTCGAGCACTTATTCGTACATCTAAAAGTTTTCACTAGAACTACGATGCTTTTATTTGTATTCAATGTGCAGAATTTGAATTGGATTGAATTTCCCGTAGAGCGATAAGTTTGCTACGAACTCGTAGCACTAGTAGCAATTACAAAGACATGAACGATATAGTGACACTATTTTCTTTACTCTTGAAGGATAATAAAATTAGCACCATACATTAATGATTAGAAAACATCTTAAATATTTTAGTTACACGCGAAAGTGCTGCGCACATAGTTTCAGACCAAAAAAATTAATTTGTAAAATAAGAAGTTATTGCAACTTGCAACTTGGTGTAGCTACACCAGCTATTAAATGAAAAGTCAAATCTGATTTATACGCTATACAGTCCATAAATTTGTACATTTCAGCCGCATGCTAAGCTATCGAAACTATTTTTATAGCCTGACCAAGAAAATAAAAACCTGCTCTGGAGGCGCCACATTAGCTATGGTTATACAACACTTGGTTGCAATGGTTATACTCACAAATAACTCACAATATCCAAAAGTATTACGGCACGGTTGACAATTGACATCACACTTTGACAGACAGCAATAACGAATGACATCTTATTGTTTTTATTTGATTGTTAATTGCCAGTAATTGAAGAAATTAGTTCCAATATTTTTCCGCAATATGGCAAGGTTTTTTATTTTAATGGTCTGGCTATACTTATCATTTTTATCCTAACTTGTACTAATAATTTCAAGGTACGATTGGGCCGTAATTCAAAACTCTTTTCGTCCAGTAATGATAGTGTCTTTTGTTATTTTTAAATGGCCATTGTCAGGAGCCTAATGTTGCCTAGGCTGATCCAAGCCCATCTATTTATAAAAAAGAGTTTTATTCAAATCCGTCCAGTAGTTCTGGTGATTAGAAAGCGGCAAACTTTTATTAGGGTCGTGTTCTATATCTGTTTCTTTACACCCCTTTTTATTTTTTTTGTAAATATATTCAATGTACACACACAACTTTTTGTCAGTTTTATAATATGTATGAATATTGATTTTATTCGGTACACATATAATGTTATCCTTCAAATATTATGTTAAACGAACGCCACCACGTATATGTATAATCCAAAACATAACTCCACATTAAAAGGCATATCTTTCTACTATCATAAGCACAAAAGCCTATCCTACAAAAACAGGAAATATTGCGTAACGGAACAACAACCGGAGATCCGGTCACTCTGCATGGCCTGTTAAACGACCTAGAAAAACCGGGCCGGACCACCTACCCCTATAGCGACTTACCAGACCGCTATGATAGGCGGCGGATGTGTTCCTGCTTGGATATTGTGTGTTTCCGCTCGTTTTTACCTATTTGCCACGGTCTGAGTAACTCTGTCTGTTACTAATGAGTACAGTACAAAATCTTTATGAAGTAATAGAGTGTACCCTTTACACTCTTTTACTTCATAAAGATTTTGTAACTAACTGGCTTAACTGTAACTATTAAGTCATTTTTATCCGTTGTTTGGTACCCATCACAGAAATCTAAATAATATTATTATTTAGATTTCTATGGTACCCATAGTACAAATTATGCACTATGCTTGTTTTACAACGAAATAGCGCTGTATGAATAATGTTCAGGGATTTGGTATTGTATTAATAACCTTTTTAACATAAGTAAAAAAACTGCCAATCAATTAAATAGTTTTTATTTTAAAAACGGACCTAAAATCACAGAGAAGTAAGTAGTAATAATTTTTTAAATTGCCTTTACATGGCGCTGTTCGTGCTTAGGTCACGGTAGAGTTGATTTTTCAAAACAAAATAAGTATGGCTTGTTATTTGAATATTCAGTCACTCACCATGCTTTGTTTAAGAAGCAAGTTCAAAATAATTATATCCTAAATTCGCATAAGTTAGTTCATAATCGCAGAGTCATAAACTAGAAATTTCAATGTTTGTTAGAACTTGCGCCAACTTCAGCGGGGACGTAATCGTTGCACAAAAGGTTGCCTACGCCGACTTGCGACTGCATTTTCGAGCTTGTCTGCACTATTTGCTATTCATAACTGTTATAGGTACTCCGAGATTACAAAAATATTTTAGAAGTAGGTATATATGGTGCATTCAGTAGCATTGAGATTTGTGTATATGTTTACATTTTCGTAGATTTTGTGCTTTCTACATTAAGCTTAAAGTAAATAACCTGTGTGATTCACTCCGTGATCTTATCAGAACGTTCGCCAATGAAAGATTCAAATACTATATAACTCCAAACTGACAAAACAAGAGTATTAAACCGCAAGTTTATCCATTAAAGTTTGTTTTATTTAATTACTAATCGTAAATATCAGAAAACGCTACAAAAACAAGAGGATAAACAAGGGTGCTCAAATAAGATAAAAACAAACAACATAAATTGATCAATATCATACACTGATGAAGTAAACTTAGACGCGCAACAAGATAATTTGATTTCCACCGAAAAAAATCGTACGGAACTTGACGATATCCATCGCAGTAGGTTACAGTGGGCACAAAAATATCTTAATTATCAGCCGCAGAACCGACGACCGTTTGGGGTAAACAGGTTCTGGAGTAGAACCGCGTCTTGGCAAACACAGTGTAGGACGCCCTCAGGCCAGGTGGAATGACAATTGGCTCAAGCAGTAACTGCAACAGGCTGATGATGATGGGTATAAAAATACGAGTGATGAGCCGAGGGATCAGCTGGAAGAATACACGTGTACCACAGAATATATAATACTCGTAATAAGTATTAAACATGTACAGGCATTATATCACTACATAGTGATTTATTGTCTCACTTATATCAGTCTTATATTCTCGCATGAACAAATAGGACCGTTTAATAAATTGGGTTACTTCACGAAAATTTTGGGTGACTTTTTGTTGGCCTATGAATTTTTATAAAATTCAAAAATCAAAATTCTATTTTTTTTATGAAATTCGAGTGTGTGCATGAGATCATGGATAATTTGGAGAAGTTTGATTCATTTATACTGTGTTGAAATAACCGAGCTTTCCAAATCGTAGGGCATGCAAAGCTTATCTTGGGTTAATTGCCCGGAAAATTATGAGGAGAGTTATTTACTTTTACGCACGCTTTAATGGGAAATTGAGTTTTAAAATGGTAATTTCGCTTTGTTTTTCATTCGTATCTGAGCAGTGTTTACACACAATTCCTCATTTTAGATCGTCATCGCGTTCACGTATATTATATGCCTACGGCATGACTTTTTAAGAGACCTCCTTTGAACGGAGCGATGTATTTGATACGGGTACAGATTTCCCTAGGCAAGTATGAATTTATTATTTGTCCCCAACGAGCAGTGAAAAGAAACGCGCCGTACCTTTTTAATATTACACAAGTCGTGGCATTTGTGCTTTATGACCGTTAATTTCACGTTGAAAATAAATATAAAAATGAGCCGCTTGCCACAACTGTTTATATATTTGAAGGCAATTTTACGGCCTATTCTCTCGAAACTAAATTATGTGAAATACGTGCAGCATTTGATAAAACATTTTCCAGTATCTATTTTCGTAAAATAAGTAAAACCTCCGCTTTTTTCAGATTTAAAATTAGTATCTAATAATAAAAAAAAACTATAAAATACTATAGTATAAAAGCGTCGGTAATTATTTATTACGTTTTTATGCGTAAGCCACAGAACCGATTTTGATGAAGTCTCGTTCAGACACTATCTAGACCTTGACGAAAGACAATATTATTATTATTATTTTATCATTATATTTATTTATTTTGTTAGACGGATAATTAGTAGAATCGAATTACACATCACTATGGTCACCGCGTACGGTGCCCCGCACTAGCCGAGAGATGACAGATAGACTTTTACCGCGCTTGCATAGTATAACGCCGTTTACTTAATTCCTAATATTGTAAATGTATAAGAAATTGTAATTAACAAGAGAAATGCATTTATCTCTAAAAATTTAAACCATATAGATACAAATAAATTCCATACATTATAAAAATCAAGCAAATCACACATTAATAAATCAAATTTCATATAAAATTAACACATGCAACACATAAAATTCAATATAAAACAATAAATTACAAATAAACAGATTAAAAAATGCAATTGAATAAAAAAAGGAAGCTGGAAAGTGACATAGGCTCCTTTTTATCTCGGAAAAATACAGCTTCTTACGGAATATCTTCGAGTAGACCGCGCGTGTGAAACCGTGGACAGAAAGGTAAGTATTATGTATGACCACAGATTATTAAATAGGTATGACGTAGGAGCGAGCAGGACTCAAATGAAAGGTTTGAAGATCATAAGAGCCTAAAAGGTGACAACAAAGAATCCCAGATTTGACTATTTCCTTTACAATTGTTACATGATATATAAAATAATTAATAAATCACAACAGCCAGTTTACGAAAAAAAAAGATTCGAACTACACAAGTACAAAAAAGTAGGTATTTCATTCATTGAATTATTATTTGTAACAAGCGAATTGAATTTGTAATAGCATCCACTTAACATACATTAGGTTATGATGATCGTAACATAACCGACTTTTACCGGTACACAGACTCGTGCAGTAACTTTTATAAAGATTAAAGACTCATTCAAATGTAAGTCTTATGCCATCCGCATAAGACCTTATGTTACCAGTTGTAACTGTGCGGGGTAGCTGCGTAGGCGCAAGTCGGGTATAGACACCGACCGGTACCACCGGCGACTGTAACACTTCGCGTGACCTATCAGATTTAAGTTAGGACGTACAGAATAACTAACTCTGACCCGTTTGATTGCGAAGAATAGACTCCCTAATATAAAGTATTTTTTGTCACTATTTAACCGACAGACGGAGAAGCGGACACACCCTCCACCATATTATCCATAGTGGTAAATAACCATTTAACCACCTCTTATTGAACTGCCACGTCCTATGGCAGAATCGTCACCCAACACAAACAGATCATGCTTCTGATTTTAGTATCGATAAAATTTTGTGAATAATTCAATACTTATTAATTTATTTCTTCCCTACACAGGAATTGAACACTTCTAGGTCAATGAAGAAAAGAGAAATACAGATAAAAAAATTAAGAATAGACTTAAGTCTATAGAAGTACTTATGTATGTGGGAGGCCTTTGCCCAGCTGTGGGACAGTATATAGGCTATATAAAAAAAAAGTCTTAAGTGACTACTGATCTTGAGCGCCTGTCAAATGAATCATTCTTCGACTGATTGGAGTAGCAAATTGTTTTATAACATTCCGTGTTTATAACATTGAGTCATGTCATGTGTACAGGAGTAATCATTGCGCTTTCTAAACGCGAATTGATGATAGTCTCATTTTTTGTGTAGTCATAATAAAAACGATGCTATGTCATGAAAGATATTTTTTGACTGCCTCGGTGAACAGTGGGTCATAAAATCTGGAGGTCGTGGGTAAGGCTGGTTTTAGTCTCACGCGCACCGTCAGCGCTCACAGCTCAGCGCGTAGTTTGTCAGCGCTGACGCTCAGCGTGGCTCGTTTTAGTCTCGTGCTGACCGCCTTACTGTACAGACGACGACAAAAATGCGAAGTGTATTAATAATACTGCTTTGTACTATCTATCCCAAAATAATAAAAACCGGCGTCGACAAAGACTCCATGATTGACCAGAGAGCCGTTGCAGGAGAATTTGTCTTGTTATATTGCACTTTGAGGGCTGACAAAAGTAAATTCTTTAATTACTTTCGAATGTCAACTAGAACTTTTGACGAATTACTGGCAAAGGTATCGCATGCATCCCACAATATCTTCCTCAAGTGTACCTCATCGATAACTTGACCTGTATCCACTTCGCGATTCGCCATGACTGTACGCGCTGACGACGTTCGCTCCGCGCGACACTAAAACGCTCCCTGAAGCCAGAGGCGCTCGCGCGGTCGTCAGCGCTGACAGCTACGCGGCGCCGACGCGCGGCGCGTACGGCCGCGGAGCTGTCAGCGCGCACGGCGGTCAGCGCTGATAGCTACGCGTCATTCAAAAACGCTCCTACAAGTTCATAGATCTCGGCCGTCAGTGCTGACGGTACGCGTGCCGTCAGCGTGAGACTAAAACCAGCCTAAGAGTCCCGCCTTGGGTCTGTTTAGTGGTAGAACGTTTTTGCCAACCTGTATTGATTGCCGATACATAATTTGTAAGTTTGAGTATTTAAAAAAATGTGTTAATATATTGGTATATTGGTCCGTTTTGTACTCCTATTATACCTACATAGGACAAGCTTTGATTAAGTTTAAATTACGAATGAAAAGGTTTGTGTCTGTGAGGTTTTAAAAAAATCTTCTATGAGAAAATGGTAACCTTATTAAAATTTGTTTTATAACCAGCCGTTATACGTCAGATAAAAAATGTGCTTCTGTGCTGCTTCTCACAGCTATCAATTAACTACTTGCTTATAAAGAGAAAACTGCTACTTAATTAAAATAGTTACTTAACACCAATTTTATACGTACACACAATTTCTCTTTTAGTTAACTAATAAAGCAATATTTGCAGCATACTTTTTAATTTTCACTGCCTTAGTTGAGCAATACTTAAGTAAAATGGTATATAATTTTAATTTCAAACTGCATAAAAACTGCGATCATCAATCAAGTCTTAAGTCTTAACGTTACATTAACTTAATCGCCACGGTTAAGTCTGGGTAAACATCCGTAAACAATTAGATTTAGGCCCAAATTAATTAGGTTAAAATACCAACGGTGCTCTCTTCTTTTATTAACAGCATCTTAGTTATTTGACAGATGAATTATCACAAACTTATCTGGCTCTCATTAAATCACCCAATATAGAGTTACAAAGAAAGGGTTACAGGACAACTTCAAACTTAGAGAAAAACATGAAGCTGGACGATCTTAAAGATATTTCCAGGCTCATCTTACGATCATATTATTTTCATACTAGCCTTCCGCCCGCGGTTTCACCCGCGCGTAATGTCTTTTTTTCAAATATCCCCCCCTTCCCCCCACATTTCCGGGATCAAAAGTACCCTATGTTCACGGGGGATAGTGTAGCTTTCCAACAGTAAAAGAATTAGGTATACAAATCGGTTCAGTAGTTTCAAAATTGTTATTCCCGCGGAAATGAGACGTTTCCCGTAGGAATTTTATAGCCTATATCCTAATCCGGGTTATAAACTATACGTGTGCTAAATTTCATCTAAATCCGTTCAGCCGTTTAGGCGTGATTGAGGAACAAACAAACATCCAAACATCCAAACATCCCAACATCCAAACATTCTAAACATCCAAACATCCAGACTTTCGCATTTATAATATTAGCAGGAAAAGTAGGATAGGATCCATTCCAAAAATACCATACCGGTAAATTGATTGCCGGCGACTGTCGTGGGGGTAATAGATTCCACAAAAAAGGAACTAATCCGAACTAGTTATTTCCGTAGGAAATTAATGTTGGATTAGTTCAGTGAAACATGGGATGAGAATGTAATATAAGTCTAAAAATAATTATATCTATTATTGGACACTGAGAAGCTCATAACTTTGCCAATATCAAGATAAGTTATTAGGTTTTTGACGGTTCTAATGCTAATAATATAGTCGTATGGAACTTTTATATCGCTACGAGAAAAAAGGAAAATCCAAATATCGTTTATGAAAGGAAAATAACTACTTCAGGCCCTTACAGCATACATTATTCAAGAAAACTCATGACTCATCTATTTGTAATTGATCAGTCATATTTTACAAGATCTTTCAGTACGATCTGCATAGTCACACATAAACATCATCAACGAAATCTTAAAATGTATACTTCATAAAAAAAAACAAAAGAGACAATCTTTCTGAAATAACCGCTACATTGGTCTTTCCTACCAAATATGAATCTAAGACGTTCCAAAGAAAGAACGCTTCCAATCAAAATAAGCTCTCATTCATACAACGACATCATGACGAGGTTTACTTTTAATAAATAAATAATAAATAAATAAATAAATAAATATTGATCCATTTTACTATTGAGCCATTGATCAATAGTAAAATGCCACTAGTGAGCTTAAAAAAGTAAAATTTTCATGGCAAAAGTAACATTCGCAACAACTTAAAAGAAAAAAAAGACTTAGGAGGCACTACTAATATTTATACCTATTATTGAATAAGAAGCTCAAACATTAACGACTACAAAAAACAACTTATTTTGGTAACAATCATTTAACTTTTTTGATTGCTGGAGGACTTAAAAGTAACATTTTAAGTCGTGTAACATGTAACTAACATGCGAGGGACAAAAGTAGCGTAAAATGTGTCAAAAGCAAGATTCTGGCAACTGCGAATACGATCTTACATAAAGGTACACACGCCTTAGCGCAAATGCGTGACGCAACGTGACATCTCTGTCGGCGGCCAACAAACGGTGAAAGTTCAGCCTCGCGCGATTCAAGATGTGCTATCGATTATTAAATGTCAATATTGTTTTCTGTGTGACCATAGTGTAGGACGGGTACCAGTGAACTTGAAACCGCGAAGGAAAATAGTATGGTAATATAGCGCGACCTCCCTCTGTTGTGGTAGCAGACTTCTCTCTTAGCCGTTACATAAAATCGGTCGGTCAATTAAGAATTTTAATCGAATTATCACCACCTTCTTTACACTTATGTTTTAAAGTTTTTACCGGATATGATTAGAAACAAGATTTAACAAGGTCGTTATTTATATTCGAGCAATGACGGTGAAATTTTCGACACCCTTGACAAGGTAATCCCATCCAATTTATCCACAGACGTGACATGTGTAGATTTTCTTACTTAGTTTTCTCTGGCAGTAAACTAATAATGAAATGATTCAGAAGTCTGAAGTCCCAAGTCTTTCGATACGTTACTCGTAGCTTTCAAATACCAAACAGTGTTTCATTATCATCTAATTACACGGAAAAGTGGGACATCTTCATGGCCTTTATTAACCTTATAGTCTGACATAAATGACACAATTTATGAAAATAAGCTCCTACAAAATGATCTGTCCCTAACCATATCCCCTCCACGTCGTCACTCATCCCCCCTCCGCTGGGTTACGAGTACCAAACAAGGTCAGGTCGAATATCTCCCACCGTCATTAATTAATCCATTGTGACGGTGGCGGTCGACCGGATACATTCTATGAGCTTTCCACTGCTCGCTAGGTTAAGGTTGCGACATTCCACCCAAACGTAACACCGTAATGGTTACGCATCTTCATGACACAACGGAACTCGATAATCAATTGGCGTTAATATGACTATTATTGGACTGTCAATGAGTTTACTTTCTCTTTCTCAAGAAACTAAATGGGCGCTAGAGATTGTATTAACGAAATGTGTTAATTTTACCGCCGTATGTACATTATGACGCAACTCGCGATACGTGCGATGCTGTTCCTTGTATTTCCATTTGACTAGGCTCAGGTTTAGCATTTACTTAGTATGTTATGTTTTAAAATTGGACAGACTTCCGCCCACATTTTCGGGATCAAAAGTACCCTTTATTCACCGGAGATAGTGTAGCTTTCCATCAATGAAAGAATTATCCAAATCGGTTTAGTAGTTTCGAAGCCTATTGAATACAAACAAACAAACAAATATTTCCTCTTTATAATATTAGTATAAACGATGTTAAGAAAAACGAAATTAAATTCTCACGGTACTATTTAATGGGCAAGAAACATTTCCTCAGGATTCCTCACTTTCCCCTCCGCTAACCCTAGTTAGACAGCGCCTGAAATGGAGCGGCAACCCAGGACCGGTTGCTTTGTGCTCCTTTACGCAACCCATCGACGCAATCCTCGCCTGAATTCCGCGGCAATGATTAACTTGGTTATGATAAGCACTACCTACTTTTTACCTACCTTAATGAATGCCGAAATAATGGTAAGTTGAATATTTAATCTGTTACGCAACTGCTATTGAGCTGTTTCTAACTTTTCTCATCGTAGTAATGGTTTTAGAAGTAGGTTGAGAACTTCTGACAGAGGTCAATCATACTTCCTTTTGTTTAAAGTAGGAAATGATTCATAATTCCTACAGATATTCAAAACGGCTGTACTAATTTAGATAAAATTTAGTATCAAGATAGCCTTGAGACTGAGAAGGTCATAGAATAGTTTTTATCTGAGAAGGGGATCACAATAAAAAAATACGTTTTCCTACCAGTCAGCGCATTAAAGAAGCAGTTAAAATATGTATAGCAATAATAATAAAAATTAGACAGCTGAGGTCCAATATGTATAAGAAGAAATTCATCATTTTGTAAAAAATCGCTTGAAGGCACGTGACATAGCAAAAATAAGCTTTTGAATAACAAGTGATTCAGTAACTTCTTTACAGAAATAGCATGAAATATTAAAAACAACTTTGTCCACTTTTAGAGAGGAAACAACAAAAAACTTTTTTTGCCATTACGATTTAAAAACACAAAAGATATAACAATTGAAAAATATTTTCAATAACAAATCATTACCATTATTATGATAACCATTTTATAAGGCTGCGTCCCCAGTAGGCAAACTGTTAGCAGCAGACTTATTTTGCGGCCTATCGATTTAGTACGCCTTTTCATATACATATTAAAAATGGAGTGTCCACAGTTTGCGCGTAACGCTGCAAACTGCGTACAGTGAGCGCAAAACTAGCAAACTGTGGACACTCCATTTCAAATATATGGAAAGGCGTACTAAATCGATAGGCCGCAAACTCAGTCTGACGCTAACAGTTTTCCTACTGGGAACGCCTTATGATATTATGCTCTTACTACATCTCTGCTAAAACTGTTACTTTCATTATCAATTAAACACAGCTCGCGGTACGCGTGCGAATCTCGACGTACTATTAATTAAAACGGCCTAAATTCGCGAACTATTGTGTAATTAATTTTCATCTAATAAAGTTCATAATAGTTGTGTTTAGGTAACAACCGACATACATATGTATAGCTCATTGCGATATAAACGCACGGTAAGGTGCATAATAGTAAGTGATATGTTGCAACTATGACTACTATGAGTAGGTACGAATTAATATGACCAAGATTAATTAGAATTGATGTTACGCTAAGTCGCGAGTAAAAATCAAAACTATTCTTGTACATGACATAGGCATATCAAAATGATGATTGACACCAAAAAACACGCGATAGCGACACTATAAAAAATATATTCTGACCTAAATTAAAAACTACTCTTACTCTTATAGACTCCAAAGATGCACTTATGAATCGTTAATTATACAGTGACTCTAGCACCGGCTTCAGAATTCATTTCCATTTTTTTCACAACAATGATCATATTAATATCCATTAATAAGCCAGCGCGTCGCCTGATGTACACCAGAGGGAGGGCTGATGCGTTGCCGGCCTTTCTGGTTTGTGAGAGTGCCGGAAGTTCACACCCCCCTGGGTGTGAGCCTCTGGCACTCTCACAAACCAGACGAAACAATACTAGTAGTCACTTCACTTCATTTCACGCTGGTGTTCTGTGAGCTGGAGGTATTTCCCCGGACGAGCCGGCCCATTCGTAATGAAAAACGAAACGGCTCTACCACTATAAAAAATGTGTTGAATGCTTTTACTAAGCCATACACTTTTCTGCGTAAAGGTTGAAATACGAGTATGTTTTTTTTAGTAGAAGCGAAAGAAGCAAAGTCAAACTTTGTCTTCTAGCTAGGAGCTACAACAGTTAATTTTCTAAACCGCAGGATAAAAAATAAACAAATTGAAGTTTGTTAGAAGTCTTTGAGACCGCGACTTTATTACCTTACGTTAATTTCGTTAGGGAACCATTTTTTTTTTGTCAGAAGCACTCATAATAAGCATCCTACCTCAAAGAATTAAATTGGTTTACTTCTCTCAACATCCTACTTAAAAACCTTACAATATGAAGAAGATTACCTTCGCACAATTAACCCCAAAAATTAATTAAAATCAGCGGGAAACGTAAAAGTCTATTGGTGTTTCTGTGAAAATTCAAGCTTCAAGTTTTAGCGCCAATGATCGATTTAGGAATTTAAATGTAAATTATAATAACAAAAACGACTGATTTATCCTGAACTTAAATCTGATACAAATAACACAACTGCTTCAAGTATTTTGAAACCAAATCAAAGTATGTGATGTTGTGATATTTAATAAATTACAAACTGGTTGAATCATAAATGCAGTTGCAATTTGTAGACAAATATTCTGGTTGGAAGCGACGAGTCGATTATTTATCATTACTTGATATCGAAGCTACTTCAATAAATATGATTTTATTCAATACCTTGACACAGTATTATTTTAGAATGGCCTGAGCAGGAGAACGTTGTGTCCATATACCGTCCGATATATTAGGTACTTAGGACGTAAATACGTATAAAGTAATGTATCCAGATAATTGTAACCAAAATTGAAAAAAAAAATCAGTCATCAGCCTATTAATATCTTATAGCAGGGCAAAGGCCTCCATCCTTGAAATCAAGTTATCGTTACAATGATGGGTGGTGATCACAAACCCGATCTGTGTCCGAAAAACCGACACAAAAGCTCGACCCGGGAATTGAACGCAGGATCCCGAGATCTCGGCCCGGTACTTAAACCACTAGACCATCTAGGCGTTTTCAATCATGCCGAGCCGAATATTCATTAAATAGTTTACGCTTTTGGAGGATTCATTAGCATAATTACTAACGTCTCCGTTTGATTTAATCTATAGGCTAAACTTTGATGTTGACGAAAAATTAAGTGCCGGGAAAACATCACATTCAGGATAACGTCCTAAAGTCCACGCAGGCAGAAGGTTATTAAAATTACGCACGTATTCAGAAAAGTTAATATTTCATCGTGAATGATAATGAATATGCAATACACAATTACATTTACAGCAGTAACGATTAATAAACCACAATATAGGAACGTTATTATTTATCAGGACGTAATCAGCATATCATTTACTACCATGGCGCTTTGCTCAATTCTTCGTGACATGAATACAAAGCACTAGAATATAGTAATATCAACATTTTAGTTATGTGATAGTATCTCGCCATAATAATAACTTAGGCGTCACACATAGATTAAGATAAAACTAAAAATAGTTGTTTCCTTTGCACAATATCCTTGTCGTCCTTTCCTGTTTGACCATCTTGATAAACTTGAGTGTCTCCGTGGTGCAGTTGGCTGTTCGCACTGTAAACCGACGGTCGTGCCAGAGGTCATCATCATCAGCCTACATATATACGTTCCCACTGCTGTAACACAGGCCATAACTCAATTGTAAGATAGTGTGGGCCATACTCCACCAGCGGGCCCAGTGCGGGTTGGTGGAGGGGTGCGTAAGGCAAGTGACCAACCTTAATGTCAGATGTTATCAAGCTGCCAAATGGCCTCTGACTAGGCTTGACGACTAATTTATACTTACATCATTGTAATAATAAGCCGGAACCAACAACTTAACGTGCCTTCCAAAGCACGGAGACGCTCGAAATAAATGTCACTAAACGTGGTCAGAATGGTCATCCATCCATTAACCGACCTGGTATGGGTAGCTTGACTTTCGTTATCGTTAACGAACCACTGTCACCGCTGGGCCACGAGCGCCTCCTAACCAGGAGTTTCAGTAAGGTACACTCAATCACAGTCCAGAGTCTTAAAATTTTTAAACACTTCCGTGTCATGGTTACCACGTAAAGCCGTCCTGCTCTTGATTTCTCTTATGCCGTGGTAGACTGCTGTCCCACCGTTCTATGAGAGTTTTGCGATAGGGAGTGCACCTGTGCTTACGTAGGCCTACTCATTTGTATAAATCTAATCCTATAGGTAATGCTAATCCTGTGTAGTTAATCGTAAATATTGACCGTCATCGTATCTTGATAAAAATACAACTTCACAGTTCAAATCTATACTAATACAAAGAGGAAAGATTTGATTGTTTGTTTGTTTGTATTGAATAGGCTCCAAAACTACTGAACGGATTTGAAAAATTCTTTCACTATTGGAAAGCTACACTATCCCCGGGTGACATAGGGTACTTTTGATACTGGAAATGTAGGGGGTAGTGGGGGATATTTGAAAAAAGAAATTACGCGCGTGTGAGACCGCTGAGGCGGCCGCTAGTACCTAATATATAAAAGTAAAAGTAAAGGTTATTCACTCTGCATATTCATATTGTTTACGACTGAGGCTGAGGTCATCTTTTATTTAGTGGTACGAGAAAAAACAAAAAGAAAGCTCAAGGACTGGTAGATTTGTAGCGCAGTGACAGTGCCACTCTTTGCAACATTGCAAATTGTTAAGCAACTTTCTGAGTCGTTAGCGGTGAATTGGGGGCCAAAGCTTAAACATCGATGTTCCTTCGTAATCGAAAAATTTGGATGTAGGTACTGGTTTGACTCTAAATTCAGATTGGAAAATTCCAACACCGAGTTTGTTGTAATGTTTAAGATTAAGCTATTACACAAGAGGTCGATGGTAAAAATATTACTGCCTGAATGTTCTATGTATAGTATTTACACAAAATTATATAAGCTGTGTTTATTCGTTGTCATCATTGCAAGGTATTGTAAGGTCATTCTTAATTTGGGGCTAAAAGGGCTTTAGTGAATAATTGCAATGGTTTATAAATCTAAACGGAACTAATGCTATCTAGCTATGTAAGCCATTATTTGAATACAATACATAAAAAACATAATTAACAAAAACCAATGATTTATTAAAGTACAAAAGCATACCAAAACAATGATGCCTTTCAGTTGCAAATAAGACTAAATTTCAAAGAACGCAAGTACCTATCTTGTTTCTTTTACTACCGGGTCATTACCGTTCATTCTAAGTCTGCTAGCAATACTTGAGTAGGCATTAGTTGAACAGCTAACACTGGATCCCCTACCAAAAGTGCAAAAGAATTTCTTGGTTGGAATCAAATTGCAAAATAAATACTTTGACTTTGACTTTGAAAGAACATTAGGCACTCTAAACTTTAATGACTTGAAGCCGCTTTCGAGGTCTCTTTCAATTATAAAATGTCAGATCACAAATCAGTATGGTAAAGCCGACTGTAGTACCTATGTTGTTACAAAAGTTAAACCAATTTCTCAATAAAAAATAGATAGGCCTTTAAATTAGTTCAAAATTGATGTCATATATAAATTCGTCCTTTGGGCGACACAAATACGAGTAGTAGTAATACTCACGCCGCAACATACACGAAAAGTAATGACGAATTCTTAGATTAAAACAAGACAAATGAAAATTATGATTGCGGAAAAATATAGGACGCAATATGAAATACATACATATTGCGATATATTTATTTATATAAATGTTTATTTATAATTCGACGATAAAATGAAATATTATGTATTTCAACGAAGGAATGGACTATTACAAAATAAAATACATAATATTCTAAAAATATATAATTTATATGCTAAATTGTTCAGTCAGAAGGCAGGTAACTCTAAGTCAAGTATAAATACGACGTATCCTAGGTTACGACACGAGTGATAGTGTGACCTAGAAAATTATGAAATCTTAATAATAACGAAGGATAGTTAACAAGATCAAACTTCTTTAGTCATTACGGCCGTGACCTGGAGAATCTAGATTTAATCCTCAGAAACAGAATATTTAGAAATACTTTATCAGACCAAACAAATCATGTTAGCAATTATTCAAAGGTGTTTCTTGAACTTGATATTCTAAAATATGTATAATAATGTCTAATTTTTTAACTAAGTTACTGTTATGGAATTTGTTTCCAAGAGCTTCAAATTCTTTAGTTTATAACCTAGACTACCACGTTCATCAAATCAAAAGTTTCTTTCAAATACGGGTACGTACATTTAAACGTAAATATTTAGACATCCACCATATATCACCAACTTTCCCCTGTATAATATTTGACAGTAGATGTATAACAACCAATCATTGTTGTCAGTATTTTCCATATGTACCTACCTACCTATTGCAAGTATCGCATGTGTCATGGTTACGAATGTGATAAATTTTAATAAAATCATCTTCCTTACGCAGCGGTGAAAGTTTTACCTCTAACTTTATGAACTTTAAATGGACGTTATTATATTTATGAAGCTTTTACCTTTACAAGCCTATGGCAATAATGAAAATTTATTTAAGACGTAAATATTTAAGCAAATAAATAAAGCCTTTTTTTGTTGCCTGTACCTACACTTAAAGTCAAAAGCTCAAATAAAGGCTCCATGCAATGCACAATTTTGCTGTATGGTCTATTTTTTTTTTTTATTATTACTATAATCAAGTAACAATAAGATAACAGATAAGTAAAGTTTAAAAAGTTTTTAATTATTGCATTTATAAATAAACAATGTTTCCTAGAACTTACATTATGCAAAATCACAAATCATAATTGTAGGAAACCAAAACCTACGTAATCTAAGAACGTATACGTAATTCTGTACAACTGGATAATGTTTCCTAATCTTTAAGATATAAGTATCTGTAGGTTAAAAACACAATTATGTTCAGGAAACAGGGGGCTATTCTCAATTTAAGTAGGTATAATAAATAACTCTAGACATTAAATGTAAATAGTCTTCAAATTAAGTTTCATTTAATAAGCATCTCACACCACTCTTAATAAAAATAAAGATAACATAAGGTACAAATTGTTATTTAAAAAAAGCTTTAAATAATAATAAAAGTTTACAAACCTTTCCAGAAGAGTGAAATCCCGTTAAAATCAACAAAATAAAATACAATAAACACCACAAATAATATCCACTGCGAAACAGTACAATCGTAAACGTAATTCCTCGACTAACTCGGATATAATAATTAGCAATATAACCCGATAATATCGAGAGGCGATCGAATGCGCGCGCGCAGCGTCGGCGTCGGCAGTCGTGCGGACACTGGCGCTCGCCTCCCCAACCGGTATGAAAGTACGCTACATCAAATTAATATCACTTATTCGAATTTTCCTAACATTTGCCACTTATTATGTCAACAACGCATTGCGCAACAAACCGCGCCCACCAACTCTTTCTTGCAAATTGCCCAACTGCGTACCAGCCCATCTCCGTTCGCGAAGTACTTAAATAAAATTGACACATTTATCATTTAGAATGCTACGTCTTCAGCTGACGAAAAAGCTTGGCCTATCTAATAGCAAACTTTTTTTATAAGAGGAGATCGCATTTACGCGCCATACCCGCAGGTTAGCGACACCTGCGACCGTATGTGGGGCTCGGGCTTAAGATTTTGTCCCACTTCCCTCTAAGCTCCTCTGATATCCCTTTTCCTCTCGATTGGAAGGAACTGGCTGGAACCATCCCATTGGCAACCATGGTATTTTACGATGAGTGGGCTATATTATAGATCATCGCCCAATACCTATGCAACATATATTATTATTATGTAGGCTCCTGTAATTTAAACGTTAATGTTTAAAGCTCTTTCAGTATATTTTTACCTTTTTAGTTGGTAGCTACTCCGGACCTATAATTATGTTTCTGGTCTCCTACAAATGTTATATAGCCTTGGTTTTCCTTAGGTGACAAAAAATACCCTCCAGAATAGTGCCCTTGTAAGAGACTTAAATTCTACACCCTTTATTCACAATTAAATTAATTGAACGTCACAGAAGTTTCATTAAGTGGAAGCGAGTGAGGCTAGAATAACAAAGAAGCGGGATGATGACACGAGCGCCTAATATCAGCGGGCTGACAAATTATAGGCCCTTAGTATTCCCTGCCTCTGCACGGCGAAATTACTGTTCATACATCTCCATAATATGCCTACCTACTTCAGACGTATTGTAGAGAACCGAGCACCTTGGTTGTATACCCTCCCCTCGTTTAAACAGATGAGAGGTTACTTGAAGTTCGTTAAGTGGGTAAGGTATATAAAGTATGGACGTGAAGTATCAGCCTATTAATGTCCCATTGAGGGGAAAAGTAAAGGCAGGAAATACATTTAGTGATGTATAGATTTTAGATAGACATTGGCTTTATTAACAAAGCAATATTTTTTCTCAAACCAGGTTTAAAACCCAGATTCCTAAATTAGATCTTAGAAAGCAATGTAAAGTATCAATGGTAATAATCTTCCAAAAATCGCTCAAACTATCACGGAACGTCGTATCAATATAAAATATGGACCATCTTGCACCTCTAACCGTGAAACTCAGGCGAAGTACCTATAGGTACAGCCCGAAACCGATATTGAATCGAATATTCAATGAATCTGGTTTCTAGATGGAAGGATTCGATGAATATTAGATAAAATTAACTTGTGAAAACCTAAACGCACAATTTACGATTCTATTCGCCTCTGAAATATTAAATACGGTAGGATTATGGGTATGCTGCCTCGGTACAGCTGTTGGTTGCTATTATTAAATGCGAAGACCCGGGACCAAGGCTGAACCAGCACTGGGTAGGGCCTAAAGTAACAGTCATCTTACAGAGAAACCTATTTAGTTCTCGGTCAAAGTATCCTGCCTGATTGGTCTGGTTGTAGATAGGAATAGCTGACCAATTCTACCATATAATGTATACGGGACAATTGCTGCACAACAAAAATAGTTCTCACTGTGTTACGGCAATACCTATCTATGTGGAACTCGCTCACCAAGTCTTCTTTGCAAGGTAGACAATCTGGCCCATTTTGATTTACAGCAAAATTTGGACATCCGTATTTGTCTGGTTAATAATTTCAATTTTGCGTGAGTTGGATCCAAAGCTGCCTGCCATAAACGAGTATAAATTAAATTGAAAACCTTATTTTGATGCCGTGAAGGATTAAAAAACAACAGATGTTGCTGACATTTACATGCTTGGAATAAAAAATATCTAAACATAAAATACAATTTGCCAATAAAGGCCAAGTTCTGTAAAAGCAATGTTTTATATGTAACCAAAATTGATAAGATGTGGTGTCTCAAAGTAGCCAAAATTGGTAAGATGTGTCGCATTTTTCGATCCCTTCCGTGTGCAGTTTGCAACCAAAAAAGAAACGATCTCTAATCAATCCAAGCCGGGAATCGAAGCGCCTTAACCACCACTGCTGAAGAAGTCAATAAACAAAGATTAATTATTTATTTATAAGCATGATGATTTAAATGCTTATCAAAATGTATTTAGCCATGTTATTTATTTATTTAATTCATTGCTTACAATTCACGGCTATCGAGTAAGTATGCAAAAAAGGCCACTCATCTCTGGTATAGCTCTGTTATGAAATAAAGCTTAGCACCTAACAAGCGATCAAAACATTAGCGATCGTTTGCACGAAGTCAATCTCCGATCCTGAAGGCCACTAGTAGTCCGTAAAAAGGGTAATAATTGCTGAATCATAGGGTCATTTATAATGGACTATCTATCACGCAGGTTCGTCTATTTGGTGATCGGCCCAGGACGGGAAATATGTTTTATAATTTTGTGAGTTCGATCGTCGATGGTTCGAATCTCGTCGCGCACCTATTATATTTATATGTGTTTTTAACACAAGCTCAGCGGTTAAACCTACACAGTTGAATGGCTGTGTAGCCATCACATAATTGATCTATTTCCCCTGTTAATGGTTACGGAGGTGTGACGGCAGTCGCCCTAGTGTAACAAATGGACT
Organism: Mecyna flavalis; assembly: GCA_949319885.1. NCBI lineage: Eukaryota > Metazoa > Arthropoda > Insecta > Lepidoptera > Crambidae > Mecyna > Mecyna flavalis. Next base: position 7,950,490 of record OX439427.1, on the reverse strand, counting down.
TGCCAAATCTTGTGGATCGTGGTCTAAGCGTACCCTAACTAGATCGGGCCAACGATGGAGAAAAGAAATAATAAGAAATAATAATTTAATCTAAAAAACTCAACATGAAATCTATTTAAATAAAACTCAAAGGTGACTGACTGACTGACTGACATAGATAGATATCAACGAACAGCCCAAACAACTGGACGGATCGGGCTGAAATTTGGCATGCAGGTAGATGTTATGACGTAGGCATCCGCTAAGAAAGGATATCTCGATATTCCCACGGGAACGGGAACCACGCGGGTGAAACCACGGGCGCCCGCTAGTGTTGACATAATTTTTAACGTTTAATGTTATAATTTCTGATATGACGGGAAGCTGCAATATGCGTCCCATATTATTTGCATAGTGTACGTTGCAGAGTCGTTACAACTATTAATTTACATTTTAATGGGCTATATAATATTACAAAATATGTGCAAAGATAACTTCGCTGAACGAGGCAAATGGATAATCATTGGGGTTATAAGGGTGAAACTGTCTCAATTAAAAGGCTATTATGCAAAAAGTACAGTACTGAACTCTATCGGAGACTTCGGAGTGCTGCAAAAATTCGCTTCATGATTTATTTGTCCTTTTTGTTCTTTATAATTGCTATCTAATAACACTAATCCAATAAAACAGAGTTATTAGCATCAATAATAAGTCCAACCTTTAGAAGTTTTTATATTCTATATTCAAAATATATAATACCTATTTAATTTTTAGAAATAAAAAGTTATGTATGATTTGGTTCCCCGAATTCCGATTTTGTTCTAAATTGAGACTAGCGAGAGTATAGGCCACAGTAAACATATGCTCGTAGCTAAGGGTCAAATAAATCTTGTGAAAGTGGTTTTTCAGGAAACCTGGATCGCTATGGAATGCGAGAGAGGTTCTGGCTAACCTCCGTATGTTTGTGTCTTTTGCTTTAATCTTTCTTTCTGTTTCCCCTTCCTATTATTAAAGACTTTGGCCCTGTGTGCAGCTTTTATTTTTTACAATCTTCTTACTTCGATAAAATCATATAAATTAAATTATTAACCATGTTTATTATAATAAACTTACTGGTTGTATGAAATACTAGCGGCCGCCTCCGCGGTTTCACACGCACGTAATTTCTATTTTCAAATGTCCCCCCTTTCCCCTTATTCCCGGGATAAAAAGACCCTGGTCTACCCTATGTCGCCCGGGAATAGTTTAGCTTTCCAACAATGAAAGAATTTTTCAAATCGGTTCAGATGTTTCGGAGCCTATTCAATACAAACAAACAATTAAATCTTTCCTCTTTATAATATTAGTTAATGATGATTTGGAATGGATTTCCCCAGGTGGTGGACACGGCGCACTGCGTCAAGTCACTGTTCTCTCAGCCGGTCGCCATCACACTGCAGAGCGGCAAATTCATCATCAGGGAATACGGACGATTCATACTGGTATGGCTGTATATTAGGGTGACAAAATATAACTTGTCAAATCAAAATAGTAATAATATTATAGTGAAGTACCTACCCATATCAAACCAACCAACCAACCAAATATTATCAAATATTTATTCTGTTTCGACTATGTATTAAAATACTAATTTAGTAGTCGATAATAATTTTATTTGTATCTCATTATCAATGATATTATTAAAATAAAAATTTCATTGCTCATCATCATTCTTTTCAAATAATATGCAACATTTTTTGGATCATTAAAAACGCTAGCAGCATAATTTCCATTTTGACAGTAATAAAAAGAAAATAATTGTTTCTTTTTCCTTTAATGGCGTTATGATGGTTTTTCTGAAGAATCTAGCCAGCATAAAATGAAACATTTGCATAATAACCTGCTTGGTTTTTTCAATGTAACTGGCAACAGAGTTACGAATAATTTGATAAAAAGCAAACCTTTTTTTTAAAAGGAATATCAAAAAGTTTAGAAAAGACGTTGACCTTCTTTATTTTAAAGAGACACTGGCAACAGTGCTTCTGAAATTTGACAGCAATAAAAAGTAAATTAAATATGTTTTTTATTTTTATTGGCGTATAGATTTTTTTCTGAATAATTTAGCCAGCATTAAATTTTTAAAAATTTATATTATCCTGCTTGGTTATTTGATGTAACCTTCGTGGTTATTTTGTTAATATAAAGTAGGTACCTAGCACTGGCAATAGTGGCACAAAAATTTGACAGTATTTTGTTTTTCTTTTAGCGTTTCGAATTTTTCTCAAGGTCTTTTCCTAGCATACACAATGATGTTCAATATAAAACTAGACACCCAATCTCTAAGAAAAATTCCTCAAAAAACGTCCGAGTGGCTTTGACACTGATGACATTAACACATTCGTTCAAATTAACACCTTATCTCGTGGCATTTAGTGTTTAATGTCAATTGTATACAACTTAACGAAAACTCTGCCCAATAAACCCAATAAAATAACGGGTGGGCAGACTTTTGCTTCGGACAATATTTGAGCGTGATTGTGAGTCTAGTTTTTTAATTGAACGTCATTGAGCATACAGTAATAAAAACGCCTTTTCCTAGCGTTTTCCTAGCTTTTTAAGGCCTGCTCTTCTGTAACACTGCCGGCTAGGTATCCTTTTAAAGGTCGCTGCTATTTGGACGTTTCTTCATTTATCTTGACTATCTATCTACGCAGTCTATATAGCGGCCGCCTCACCCGCGTATTTTTATAATTTAATTTCTTTTTTCAAATATCACCTCTTTCCCACACATTTCCGGGATAAAAAAGTACCCTATGTTCACCGGGAATAAGTGTAACTTTTGAACAGAGAAAGAATTATTTAAATCGGTTCAGTATTTTCGGAGCCTATTCAATACTGTTGCGGGTACGGGGTACGTCAATTCAAATTAAATGCCGGTTACGAAAAGACAATTATTTATTAAAACCACTAAACTGAGATACACCACTTTAACACAATTACACTTCACACTTTACGTAGACAAAGTTAAAACAAACACTGGTAAACGCTGTTCACTTCAAACGTCGCAGGATAGTTCGCACTGATCGCTTTCCGAAGAATGAATACTGCTCGCAGCGTCGCTCACTCTCTATTTATACCCGGCGCGGGCCCTCTAGTATTTCGTGGATGATTCGTGAAGCCTCTCGAACTGGCGCGAGGACACACGTTTGAACAGGACCGTTCTTTTCATGAAAACAATCGCGCGCAGGTAAAAAGCAGGCGGCCGCGCGCAGGTAAACAAGCAGGCGGGCGCGCGCGAGAATGAACCTTATTGCGTAGAGGAGTGAGGTCCGTTTTCGCGTGCAAGCTCCGTTGCCGGGCATCGTCGTAACATTACCCCCCTCTTAGTCATGCTCGTCCCGAGCATTATTTGATCCGTAGTAGCGTGCCAACCGATCAATGTGCACAATCTTAGGTTTGCCCCTTGTTCCTTGCTTGATCCGATAGGTGAGGTCATTCAGCCTTGTGATGATCTTGTAGGGTCCTTCCCATCTTGGCTGGAACTTTGGTGACTTCCCTTTCTTCCGGAGTGGGTTGTGTAACCAAACCAGTGCCCCTTCTTCAAAGCCGGTAGTGTTGGCTTTACGATCGTAGCGAGTCTTCATTCGTTCGCTGGATTTCAGACTACAGTCTCTAACGAAGGCATGAATCTCGTCCAATCGTTTCTGGAGGTCAGCCACATAATCTGTGACAGGTTTCGGAGCTTCGGGTGGTGTACCAGTCAGGGCATCCACTGGAAGTCGCATTTCTCTGCCAAAGTTCACCATTGCGGGGGTGGCACTAGTACTATCGTGTACGGCAGATCGATAGGACAGCAGAAAAAGAGGTATGTACTGATCCCAGTCTCGCTGATGTTCATCGACAACTTTAGCCAAGTGATTTTCAAGCGTTTGGTTGAATCTCTCGACCATGCCGTCAGATTGTGGATGTGCTGGGGTAGTACGAGTCTTGTGCATACCAAGTAGTTGACAAACCTCTTGGAATAGTGCGGACTCGAAGTTTCTTCCTTGGTCTGAATGTATCTCGAGGGGTACACCAAATCGGCAGATCACTTCCTGGACTAGCTTCTTCGCAACCGTCTTAGCTTCTTGATTAGGCGTCGCGAAAACTTCAGGCCATTTACTGAAATAATCTTGAACCACAATGATGTACTTATTTCCCTCCTCAGATTCTGGAAAAGGTCCAGCAACATCGACCGCGATTCTTTCCCACGGGGCGCCGACATTGTATAGCTTGAGTTTTCCTCTATTCCTGGTTTGTGGGCCCTTTACTGATGCACACGTCGTACATTTCCTGCACCAGTCTTCAACGTCCTCTCGACAGTGTATCCAGTAGAACCGTTGTCTCAGCTTCTCTAGGGTTTTCTTCACGCCTAAATGTCCTCCAGATACCCCATCGTGTATATACCTCAGTAAGGGCGCCACTTGTTTTCGGGGCACAACTAGCTGTAAATTGCTTTGGTCCCCTTTTGGCGTCTCCCATTTTCTAAACAAAACTCCGTCTTTAATTACTAGACTGTCCCACTGTGCCCAGTAGCTTTTTGTAGTGGGACTAAACGACGATACATCACTCCAAGAAGGTCTTTGGTCTTTTTCCTTCCATTTAAAGATTTTCTTCAGGTCGATGTCCTCCTTTTGAGCTTTTCCAATAGCGTCCTCACTCCATTCATGGTCAAGGCCCTGGGTGGTTATAATCCGGACTTTCTCTTTGGTTTCTGACTTAGAGCAGTGGCTACAGGACTCAGGGCAAGGTCTTCTTGAAAGGGCGTCCGCATTTAAATGCGTTCTGCCGCTTCGATGTTCCACCACGAAGTTGTACTCCTGTAGTTGCTCTAACCATCTTGCAACTTGTCCTTCTGGGTTCTTGAACTGCAAAAGCCATTTTAATGCTGCATGATCCGTCCGTAAGGTGAACTGTCTGCCGATGAGGTACTTGCTAAAATGTTGAAGAGTTTTCACTACTGCCAACAGTTCCTTACGAGTCACGCAGTAGTTCCTCTCTGGCTTTGAAAGCGACTTGCTGAAATAGGCGATAACGACTTCACGGTCACCTTGCTCTTGTGATAAAACTCCACCAATTCCAGTATTGCTTGCATCGGTGTCCACGATGAATCTTCCTTCTCTGTTCGGGTATCCAAGTATGGGAGTGGTGCAAAGGTGTCCCTTCAGTTTATTGAAAGCTTGTTCACATTCCAAGTCCCAGGCAAATACTCGTTTGTCTTCCGTAAGTCGATGAAGTGGCTTGGCGATGTCGGAGAAGTTCTTGACAAAGCGCCGATAATATGCGCACAAACCCAAAAAGGATCTTACATCCGTCTTGTTTGTTGGTGTAGGCCATTCTTGGACAGCTTTGATCTTCTCTGGATCAGTCCTCACACCCTTCGCCGAGATGATGTGTCCTAAATAGGCCACTTCTTCCTTAAAGAATGCGCACTTCTTCGGACTGAGCTTTAAATTTGCTTCTCGAATCCTGGTGAACACCTTCCCCAGATTCCTTAGGTGTTCTGCGAAATTTCGTCCCATGACGATGATGTCATCCAGGTAAACAAGACATGCGTCTCCCAGCAGTCCAACCAAAACCCTCTCCATTAGCCGCTCAAAGGTCGCCGGAGCATTACAAAGTCCAAAGGGCATAACGTTGAACTGCCACAGCCCATTTCCAGTTCCAGTGGTAAATGCCGTCTTTTCTTTGTCTTCTGGATGGATGTCCACTTGCCAGTAACCACTTTTTAGATCAACTGTTGAGAACCACTTCATACCGCTCAGCATATCCAATGTGTCGTCAATTCGTGGCAAAGGGTAACTGTCCTTCTTCGTTACATTATTTAACATCCTGTAGTCAACGCAAAATCTGGTGCTGCCATCCTTTTTCTTAACTAGGACTACAGGCGATGACCACGGGCTCGTCGAAGGTTCTATGATGCGGTTCTTGTGCATCTCGGCAATCATCTCTGCTACTTCCTTTTCCTTGGCAAACGGAAGGCGCCTAGGAGTCTGCTTGATTGGTTGCGTTTCTCCCGTGTGTATGCGGTGTTTAACGAGGCCTGTTCGTCCTAAATCATGGTCACCCTTTGCAAATATGTCATTGTAATCGTGTAACAACCTCTTAGCCTGTTGAAGTTCCTGTGCAGATAACTTGTTCTTACAATCTTCTAGAAGCTGCATGACGTCATCTCGTTGACAGGATTCTGGCTTCCGAGTTCTTTTCAACTTTCTTATAGAATAACCTGTTTCACACCGACCGATCACACAGTTTCTTCGTAACTGTACCTCATTTCCACTAAGATTTATTATCCGCACTTTCGCTCCTTCTCTGGTCATCGCCAACGTTCTTGCTGTGATCCAACTTGGATGATCGCCACAGTTTTCTATTACTACACTACGTCCTTTACACACATGAGGAGGGAATCTAACTTGTACTAAAGTTTCAGACCTCGGCGGTAATGTTGTATTTTTCAGGCAGTAGACTGCACACGATGATCCTCCCTCCAGGAATACTTCTTGCTCCGGAAAACTTAGTACTCCCTTAGAGACGTCTACTACACATTTCTGGTCTCTCAAAAAGTCCAATCCGATGATGCATTCATCCGTGATATTTGCTATTAGCACCCTGTAGTCGAAGGTCTGGTCTCCAATTGTTATCTTCACCACTGTCTCACCGAGGACAGTTACTGGCTGGCCTGTTGCTGTTTGCAGCTGGATGGGTAGAGGTCTGCGTCCCCACATGACAGTTCTCTTCAGTAACTCCGGGCGCACTATGGTTCTTGAAGCACCGGTGTCTATTGTAAAGATACATGTTTTGCTGTTCAGCTGGCCTTCCACTGAAAGGTTGTTTCCATTTCCCATCTGTGATACAGTGATAGTAGGGGCTTGATGTTGACCAGCCAGCGCCTGCCCCACGGCCCTGGCTCCATTTAGTTTAACGACAGCTCTTCAGCGTCCACTTGGGTTGAGGACGCTACTGTCGTTCTGTGCGGCAATCTTCTTTTGGGGCAACTAATCCGGATGTGGCCCCTCTCTCCGCAGCCATAACACATTGGACCCAATGATGGTTTTTCCCTTACCACCATTTCCCGTAGTCTATGCGTTCTAGGGTCCTGGCGTACAGCTTCTACCTCCAAGGCATGGGCCAAAGCTTCTTGCAAGGTCTTATGATGTCCCAGCCTAACTGCTGCTCTGATCTCCGAGTCCTTGATTCCATCGATGAACGCTTGCAGGATGGTTGCTTCTACCAACGTTGGGCATGAGACATAGGCACGACGAACTAGTCTTTCAATTTCTGTGGCCCATTGTTGCAGACTTTCACTCGATTTCTGCATGCGGTCACGGAGCTGTGCTCTGTACGCGTGTTCGAGATGTTTGTCGCTGTACCTGCTCTCTAGTGCTTTATGGAGAGCATCCAAGGTCCTACTTTCCGGAGGCAGGTTTTCTAACGTCAGCAGGGCATCACCACGTAGAGCTAGAGTAAGCGCCATCATCGATTCTTCGTCGCTCCAGCCCTTTCCTTTGGCCACCGTCTCGAACTGGTACCAAAATGCTGCCCATGATGTTGTTCCGTCAAAGTGGGGTACTTCAATCCTAGGAGACCCAATATGTGCTGGAAGTACGGCACCGCTTTGCGATTCAACCTTCAGAATTTTATTGTGCAGTCGCTGCAACGTCACATCGTGTTTCTCTAGCGTTGCATCAACCTGGGTCAATCGCTCTTCGTGTTGGGTTTGCTGTGTCTTCACCTGAAGTACGTCCTCCTTGATGTGCCCTACCACGTCCGATACAGCAACAATTTGCTTTTCCATCGCCGCCTGCTTTTTCTCAATAGCCCCCAACAGAGTCTTCGCTAACTCATCCTGACCACGGGCCTGATCCTCGCGTAGTTGAGCTAGCTGCGCCTCTTGACGGCGAGCTTGTTCTTCTTGACCACGGGCCTGGTCCTCTCGTAGTTGAGCTAGCTGCGCCTCTTGACGGCGAGTTAGTTCTTCTTGTCGACGAGCTAGTTCTTCTTGTCGACGAGCTTGTTCTTCCTGTCCACGGGCCTGGTCCTCTCGTAGTTGAGCTAGCTGCGCCTCTTGACGGCGAGCTTGTTCTTCTTGACCACGGACCTGGTCCTCTCGTAGTTGAGCTAGCTGCGCCTCTTGACGGCGAGCTTGTTCTTCTTGTCGACGAGCTTGTTCTTTCATCAAGATAACCAGGGTGTTAAAGTCCAAAGCCGGTGGTTGTGCTGCTACTGAACCCGTTGACGACGTACTTGCGGCTTCATCTCCTTGCGAAGACGCAGTTTGGCTCCTCGTCACACGTCCCTCGCTGTCTTCTCGTGGCATCTTGAATTCCGCTTCTGACACCAATGTTGCGGGTACGGGGTACGTCAATTCAAATTAAATGCCGGTTACGAAAAGACAATTATTTATTAAAACCACTAAACTGAGATACACCACTTTAACACAATTACACTTCACACTTTACGTAGACAAAGTTAAAACAAACACTGGTAAACGCTGTTCACTTCAAACGTCGCAGGATAGTTCGCACTGATCGCTTTCCGAAGAATGAATACTGCTCGCAGCGTCGCTCACTCTCTATTTATACCCGGCGCGGGCCCTCTAGTATTTCGTGGATGATTCGTGAAGCCTCTCGAACTGGCGCGAGGACACGCGTTTGAACAGGACCGTTCTTTTCATGAAAACAATCGCGCGCAGGTAAAAAGCAGGCGGCCGCGCGCAGGTAAACAAGCAGGCGGGCGCGCGCGAGAATGAACCTTATTGCGTAGAGGAGTGAGGTCCGTTTTCGCGTGCAAGCTCCGTTGCCGGGCATCGTCGTAACAATACAAACAAAAAAACAATCAAATCTTTCCTCTTTATTACTTAATAGTATCTGATTAATGGAAAGTTACTTTTGTTCGTGGACAAAACAACGTACCATACGTATATGTCAATAACATAACCGTATAGATTTTCTTAAAGATAACGCCTCCATAGTCTAGTGGTTTAAGAACCGGGGCGAGATCCCGGGAGCCTGGGTTTAATCCCCCATATGCAAAATTTGTGGGGTCTTTTCGCATACAACTCGGGTTTGTGATCACCAACCCGCATTTGGCAAGCGTGATTAAGCCAGCACCCATCATTGTAGCGATTACTTGATTTCAATGATGGAGTCCCTTGCCCTAGAATAACAGTAAGGCAAAAATTAGGCCCGTACTTAATAGATTAACAAATGTTGAACGTACCTACACCAAAAAAAAGGTTGAACGTGCACCAAAAAGGTTGAACGTGCACCAAAAAAATTGAATTGCTAACCTAACCTAACCTTTGGTGTGTCCCATCACTGCGCTCAGAGGGTCATCGTCAGGTTTTAGTCGGTAGGACCGAAGTGCGACTCCGACACGTCTATGTCCGACACACCGCTCGGGACGAACCTCCGTCCCTGAGTGACCCCCGGCTTTAGCAGGGGGGGTCCGTCCGTTTTGTCAGGGACGCCGGACTGGTGCGTAACAGCATTTCCTGACGCAAAAAAAAAGGTTAGCAATTTAGTATTTTTTTGATGGTCAAGTCAATCAGTATTTTTTGATGTGCAGTTAAATACAACCCTTTGTTCTTTCTTTCTTATTTCTTCAACTGGTTGAACATACTGAAACAGAGGACTAAGAACTACTGGGGCTGTAAAGGTGGCCATTAAATCTCAATTACTCTTCTGAAAGGCATTACCAACCATCATTTAGCGTCATGAATGGTATGCTCTCACTAGGCTACGCTCATAAATCATGCGGGTTGGAGCCAGTAATCTGTCCATTCATAGCATGTTGATGTCGCACTTATGAAATCTTGACGCTAATATTATGTCAACCTTGTCAACAATTAATAATTATAGATTTAACTTTAAAATGCGATTTTATTTAAGTTCAATTACAAATTGTCATTTATTGAAAAAACTAAACAGTTTTTTTATAAAGAAAATTCCGTATAGATTTTTGAGTTGATAAATGGATATTGAAACATTTTGAATTCCCGGGTCCAGCTAACTTGTGTTAGTTTTTTCGGATACAGTGGGACATTAAATAGGCTGGCCTACCTTTACTTTACTTTTTTACTTTTTACAACAATTTACTTTCACAATGTGACTTATTCTGGCATGCAATATTTTATGAAATTATTCTGCACAGGGAGATAGCATCTCAGAAATATTTTCAAACCGGTGTGCAAAGAAATTACGAAAACAGCGGCCAAACCCGTAAGGATCCATAATCGTGAACATTCTTTAAGAAGTGCCCGGCTGAGAAGTTCAAGTTTATTAGAAAGCTACCTACGTACCTATGTGAGTCAGCACTTTCAGGCATTCGAGTTTTTAAAAATCTCATTTCACCACAGGGCGCTGTGAAAATTAGATAGGCATTACGCAATAACCACTACGAAGCAGGAAAACCATTTAAATATTTGCACAATCCCCGACCTCGGGATGGCGCGTAGGTACCTCCAGTTCCCGCAAAACTCGTTTTGACTTGGGAGTTACGAGTGCTACCAAGTACCACTTTGTAGGGTTACTCTTTCGCTTTTACCGCTTAGTATATAATTCATTGCCGGTCCAGCATAGGAGTTTGTAAATTGTGAACCTGTAAAAGCAGTAGTGGACGGTTATTCAGTAATAAGCTAGTTAGTCCATATTATGCAATTGTTGCGTGGCGAGACACGGAAGGCGTGCACTCGGCCAATGGAGCAGGCAAAGCTGCGCAATGTAAACACCTCACGTCTCATGCAAGCAAAATTATGCGGTAAGTTTGTTGCTGTAAAAATGAATTACCTAATTAATTACATACTGGACTGGACTCATCTTTGCGGTGCTGAAAAATATCAGCAGTCACATTTCGCTATTTTATAGCAATTAACCCTCACCACGGGAGCCACAATCAGAAAGAGTTGATTTGATTGTTACCCTATCCTAGGGTCTAAAAATCGTGGGAAAAAATCCTATCCAGACTAGCGAATTATTGTCTGTTTAAAAGATCTAGCGACTTTGGCAGTCAGTTCAATCAATGTTTTTGAGGTCTGATATAAATTATATTAATTATTAAAGTAGGCGATGAGGAGTGAGCACACCAGACTACCCTAATCTGTCAAATTTCTACAACCAATTTTCAACTTTACGTTCGTATCTCCCGAACGCCCGCAGCTTGGTTTCATGAAAGTTTTGGATGTGACATGATAAATATCCTGTGTGATATTATCACTTTACCTGTTAGCACTGGTTCGGATGTGGGATTGTCATGCTGGAAAGTAGAAGGTCCTTTAAAGCGATTGCCTTCTTCTGAGAACTCCCGGCTATTTATGGAAGTCGGGTTGGCACCGCCAGTTATGGCAGTAAAAAAAGTGGGTAGTAAGTCCTGCCCCCTCATTCCTGGGAGCGGAGCTGCGCCCTTTTAAGGTACTGAGAGGTCCAACACCAACCTGTCCCGCATCAGTATAAGAAGTATAGGTACGTTGAGCAATTATTTCAAAGCGACCAGTCTCACACATCAAAGGTATAGCTTCATCGTCTCTCACATTTTCAAAATCTTGTTGGTTGGCTTTTGTAACATCGTAATATTTTCTGAAGCACTTTCACCCGATCTAATCCAGGTTAAAACTTCAAGCACTATGGAATTACCTTGAGATCATATAGGAATGCCGTTAGATGAAACAAACTTTAAATTGTATCGAAATAATGAACAACAAAAGGCCACAGCATGGCCTTACTTTTCAAAGTATAAAGACCCTTCTTGATTGATATTGTAAACAAAATTACTACTATAATAACATTAAGGCTTAATTAACACCTGTCACTCATACTAGCTTACATGGTCATGTGTAATATTAAAGTTATGAAATGAAATTATTTATTTCTGCAATTGGATTTATAAAAAATACTTTTGCACGTCAAGTATTTATTTAGCTACCTACTAAATGCTACTACTACTAAAGACAGAATCATAAACTTGAAATAAAAACATTGGCATCTATTTATATAAAATAAAACACATCATCAAAGTCCTCAATATAGATTTATTTTTATATAAAATTCAAATGCGTCCGTTCATCCATCTCCTCACTATATATAAATACATTACTATACGTTTTTGCCTATAGCATATAATCAGAAAATAGCATTGGCTAGTTACGACATTTAGCTAGCAGTATTAACTAGTACATTAAATGGAAAGTAACGTAAGCACATTATAATACATTGTATATTGGATACAGTATCAATTACATACTAACTGATATTCATTTGAGGTTTAAGTTTACATATTTTACATTTCACAGTTACTAAGTATATTAACTTCATAACCTATTTTTGCTATAATTTCAATAATGGCAGAATCACATAAAAGCAAGAGTATAACTATTCATAAGTACGAAAAAAACCTTAATCCATAAACGGCTGGCACAATGAAGATCTAGACGTGTTACACGATAATACATTAACATTACGCTATAACGCCACCGGCATACATGAAAATATGTATGACACGCAGCCAACAATATACACAATAAATAAGATCATGGAATGTTATTATGATTTCGTCGTTTGTTCGTAAACGGCCTCCGCCTGAACAATGAAAGACAAAGATAAAAAAATAACGCTAACATTTCCGTAACGATAAATTATAGCAAAAATATATGTTACTATAGAGGCCACAGGTGTGTACGCATGTACATTATGTGTACAGTAACATAGCTCGCCGGGACGATTGCACTTAGCACGGAGCGCGAGACGGAGCTCGGAGTGTTCACGACACGACACGACACATCACGACGCGACACGACACGTCACTACGCGACCAGACACGACACTACGCGACACTTTACGACACGACGCGATTCCGACGCGGAAGGGACGACTGCGCGCGTATCGCCAGGCATCAGCTATCAGCTCGACGCCGGAACCGCGCCTGCCAGCTGTTGTCATAGCTAGAACAATAAAAATCAATCAAACACTTCACTTGACCAAAAGAAGAAAATGTTAATCAAGCAGTTTTGACTTTTTTTTGAAAATTTTTTTAGACTGTACTCATGAATATGAATTTATGTCTGCAAAAAAAACTACATACTAATTACTATTTATAATTATTTATCTGTTGTGTCGCACCCATTTTGATTTGCGGTAACTTTTATTTTTGCAGAGGAAAATGCTTACAATTGTAACTGCAGCAGGTAAGCGTACCTTCGGCCGTGAGTGTAGGGTTTATTTACCTAGCGCTAGTCGGCGTAGAGCGTGGTGGCGATGTAGGTGGTGGGCACGAAGCCCTCCTCGCGCGTCAGCTGGCGGCGCACGCGCGTCCAGCCGTCGCCCGCGTCCGTCTCCAGCACCAGCAGCCGCTCGCCGCACTCCATCCGCATCGTCGACCCCGTGCCGTTTGCTAGAACAAACAAGGTTAATATTTAACTTTAATTAGATTTTCTTTCAAGTAGTTAACCATTATTATTTTTTATAGTAGCTCAGTAAACAAGCGGAGCCCAAGGACAACGGACGCAACATCGAGCTATTCTATGTATTCGTTGGCACCGCTACTGCCCGGCAAGGTGCTTCGTTTGAAGGAACCCATGTTATAGGCAGGGGGAAATACATGGGCCGGTAAAGAGTAAGATTGTTTTCAAAATTCAAACGCAAAAAGCGCTTACTATATCCAAGTGGCTGCAGGTTCTGCTCGCAGCCGGTGTCTTGAGCGCCACCTTAATGATAAACGAACTGCACAGCAAATTACCTTCAAACGCATAAAGCGCTTTGCAGTACCCGAGCGGCTGTAAATCCGGCTCGTAGTAGTAATCGAAGTCCGACTCATGATCATTTTCATGGTCGTGGTCGCCGTTGGCGTGTTCGGCGTGCGCGGCGGCGATCTCCCCGCCGAGGCCGGACTCGGGCGAGCCGCCGGCCGCGCGCCCGCCCGCGCCGCACGTGGACCCCGGCCCGGCCCCTGCGCCCGTGCCTGTGCTTACGGACGATTCGGACGCTGACCGCGATAGGGATTCGCTGTTTGATCCGATGCTGAAACAAAGTGTTAAAACATTATAAGTCGTCGCAATATTATAGGTCCGATCTATATTTTTTAGTAAAGCACGTAATAAAGCCGATCGAGGGAAGCGGCGAGTATTACAGGAAACCTATGTCTAGCAGTACGGCGACAGGAAAATGATGAAAACCGATGGATGCGTCTGATCTCTTTTAAGTCGTGTCATACACAGTAAGTCGTGTATAACACAGTAGTTTTGAGGGAGATAATGAGGGAGCAATTAATGAAACTGTGCTTGCGCACTCACTTGTCCACTTCAATATATCCTATGTTATTGGTAGATCGTAAAGATTGGTGGCGACCGGATAGCAGGCCTCCTGGCCCATTTTTTGTATTATTTTAGTATAAGCCACTGCGACCTATTTTATTGGCAGACACCTCACCAGGAAGCGTCACTGAAGGCTCATCTGATATTCGAGTTTTGATTTCAAGTATACTGGCTATATTAATATTGCGTTGCGGGGACAAAGCAAAGCATAGAAACTAAGACACGTTCTATACCTGGTCGCTTGCGTGGGCGCCGCTCCATTAGTCCTGGCCGTGGGGTGAAGCGCGGGCGCGCTCACTTGGCTGTTAGCTTCCGCCAACAACTCCTCGTACTTGCGAAGTTGCGCGCGAAGCTTCTTCAACTTGTCGCAGCACTCGTTGAGTTGACCTGGAATAGCATTTATGCAATTACAGATTGGAATAAGGTCAATGTGTGTAATTTTCGCCAATATAATTCATTTACTATTTATATTGTAGCTAAGCCCAGATTGTTAATTCTATCAACGGCTACTAAAATGGTTTCGAATACGTAGAGCGTAGTACTAAAATATCAAAGCAAAATTAGAGTAATGCATCACATACCTTCAACAGTCATGGGATCTCCTAAAGTGGGATTTGTTTCATATACACCTTTCATTTTCATAAGACCCTCCATTGCAGCTTGTTCCTGTGCCACCTGGAAATAAAACCATAGTTTTTAAACACCTGAATATTTCCGAAGTTTTATAAAAGAAACGTTAACATACACAAAGGAGGGTAGGTAACAGTTTACTTGCTTAGTCGGGCATAAATCGAAATGGATGTCTGAAAAATCCAGAAAAACTTTCAAAACTGGATATTAAACTTCTTGACCATTGAGGAAGGAATTAGTTATTTAGATAAATGAAAATACATACCTGTTTACTCAGTTCGAGGACTTTAGCCTGTAGTTTCTTTTTCTTTTGGTTCGGTGGCAAATCTGAATAATCCTCCTTTCCATCCGTAGACATGTTGTTCTGAAATCAATCAAGCTAACTTAACAAGCCGTTTACGATTCACAAAACGTCTCGAATGCAAACCTCACTCACACAACCACCGAATTCAACTACTTACGAAACGACAAAATATTATATATTCTATAACGTTATGACTATCTATTCTATATTAGTAAATGTGATTCTGTGATCCCTAATATTTATTTTAGAAATCATAACGACAGCATGGCAACTTTGCAAAACTGTCATATTCTTCAATTTTAACTGTCCTTATTCTTCTGTTTCTGGTTCTGGTTGAGAGTGGCAAGGGATAAGACCCATTGGAAGGAATTGGAGGAGGCCTATGCCAAAAGACACACCGAACTTAGGGACTTTTTGTAACTTGTACCTATGTTTTGGAATAAAGGGCTATTATTAAAAAACAATTTCTGTTTTAAAAAAAACTTATCAGTGTCTGTACTATTAATTTATGCACAGTCATCCTAGAAGTTTATAGCCCGATGACGCATTTAAATTTTAAAACAATGACAGACAGCCAACTCAAAACGTCTGCGAGTATCACTTGCATTGAACCGTTGTATATTATTATTAAGTTATTTGACAAATATATCATCACAGTACATCTAAAATTACACACGATATTAATAATACTATTGCACATATAATTAAAACGAGCTGTACGACAAGGAAAACACAGCTCTGCAATTTTATAAATCAATAATTTGAGCATTCGTATATTAAATGAAATACATAATAAACAATATATTCAATATATACAGTTGGTGCGTGCTCTGAAACAAAGAAAGCCGTGCAAGCGTAGAGTTACCCAAAGCCACACAGAGGCACGGTTGGATTTCACATTGGTAACTTTTACTGGTCATTTAGACTGCTTTTTTATTGAAGATATAAAAAAAAAATTATGAGGGATCGTAATTTCAATGAAAATATCAAGCAAATCTTCATAAAATTTATTGAGAATCGTAATACTAAGATAGTAAAATTATTTTACTGATTAAAGTTAAAACAGTTACTTTTCTATCATTGCAATCCGCCCCGACTTTGCAAGAGCGCTAATTTACAACCCAGAAATAGGGTAAAAAATAAAAATTTTCATATACGACTACTTTTCCTATTTTCCGCCTGCCGATTATATTAATCTTTCATACAAAACTTATCCTTATTATAATATTATTCTACACAATAAACGATAATCAGCGAAACAATACATGCAGTTGGACGATTACTATGTATGTAGATATAAATTCATGCAGCAATCGCTCTTTAATTTTACAATTTATATTTATATTATTTGCTTTATTATCACTAATCAAACTATTTCCAAAAACAAAACATCCAAATCAATTTTGTTTTTACTTTATCTCAAAAACAAAACTTACTACTTCATTTCAAACATGTTTTATAATTTTCCACAACCGATATTTTCTAATCAACCAACAAAAACGACCCCCAAATAAGGTCAATCAATTACGAACACCAATCTGCATGCTTGTCCAAGTTCACCTGTCAATTAAAACTAAACCTTGAAAAGTCACTGCAAACAATTTCGTCTAAAAGAAATCAATTGACCAATAAAAGTTACACGACGTTACCAAACCGATTTTGTCTCGCAGAACTGACCTTGATCGAATTGCACGCCTCGACAATCTTCTGTAGTCAAAGCGTTAGCGGGAGCGGGCAGACGCAGGGACAAACAAACAACATTAAACAAGGATATGTATGAGGACGGGATGACCGCCGCACTGCGGGCGGATCCCATCTAAGCGATAGGTAAACGCAAAACAACGTAAGGGTACAGGTGTCTTTTAATATTGTGTTTAAAGTGAAACAACACATCTAAAAAAACTTGCAAATAATAAATAAAAACCATTAATAAATTAAGCTAAATAATTAAAAGTGGGACACTGCAATTTCTTTTCACTAATAACAACAATGTGTTTCTCATGTTTTTAAAAAAAATGTAGTAGATTCGATTATCTTTATAAATCAATTTCGTAATATTTTTATAATAATTTTGCTAACAAGTAGGTATTCCCGTGTGGAGTGGACACTGACTACAATCGGGAGTACTAAAAGAGCCCTACTAGGTATTTTCCTTCTATTTAAAAAATCATCTGTTATCGTGATTAGTTCATGTATTTTTTGTTTCTGGCCGACCGATATGGACGACCGATCAATAGCACTAACTTATTCCAATTTATGAGTCACTGCTACTACCATCCCGCATGTCATATTCAGTGGTGCAATTATTTTTCACTTTGCCCTCATATCTTAATTAGTGAAAACGTATCATTACTATACTAGCGGCACGCTATGATAGCCACTTTGACTTATTATAATAAGAGTTTTACTTTAGATAATCGAATCTCTTTTTTTTAATACTAAACTAGCTCTTAAATGATTAAATAAACGTTAGTTTGGTGAAACGATTAAACTACGTGCTCTAGCATTTGAAACGTAAAAAAAACGTAATTTTAAAAGCATCTTTGATATTTCAGTAGCTAAACGAGTATTTTCCATTATTTTCTGTGATAAAATGCAACTGAATTCACGAGATATAAAATTTGTGTGCTCGATGGGCGGTACAAAATTTAACGTTATGATAAAATCATCCATCAAAATAAGATTATTAAATATTTAATTAATAAATATACATAAAGTTAGCATACCTTTATATATTTATTGATAATTTGAGGATATTGAAAATTAATCAGATATTTTGTAACCTAATTGGGGATATTCATGTTGATTAGTCATTTGACACGATGATTATTATACAGAATTCAAAAATTACAAAATTACGTATATTGCTGCCTAAATAACCTAAAACATTGCAACATACTATCAACGAATTTAAATTAATATCGTTGCATACTATACTAACGAGTTGCAGCAATGACACAGTTGCTCTATTTGTATAATTCACGAGTGTAAGGAAAATGAAGGATGATTTCCTTATCTGTGACTTGTGATGGTAGTATATTTACATTCTAGCGCAGTGATTATCGTTAAGTCTGAAACACAGATGTGTTGTTGCGATAGACATGTTACGAGTGTAGGATGTTTATCAAAAACTTATGAAAATGGAAACAAGAGATTATCAGATGTGTGGTAATAGTATTCAATGAAAAGCCAAGTTTAGTGAGTCATGCCTAAAGTCCCCACAACACTGACTTACTTTTTTTCACGTGACAAGGCACCGCGCGCCGCCAATAATGACAATTGGTTGTTATGTATACCCATGTTAGGTTGGGATCGAAGGGAGTAACAGACAAAAATAAATTAGTACCTCCAACTTTCAACAGAATCATATAAATAAATATGTGTACTCGTAACCAGTGTTTACTCAATGACTTTTCATGTGGGGAAAGTGATTCATAATTAACATATACACAACATGAGTTACGTTCATTGATTACACACCGGCTGCGTAAATAACATGGCAATGAATGTATAGTAAAAATATTAAAATAATAATTTACTTATAAATTGTAGTTAAATAGAATCCCAAAAGCATGCAGTATAATGAATTAATTAAAATTAATTCATTACAAATAAAAAGCTATAATTTGAAGCCAGTTACTTCAAGCGCATGGACCTTGGTACCTTTGAAATAAACAACAAGGTGAAAGATAAAAATTGATATAATATAAATATGTATGTGGCGGTATTTCTTCAGAATCATTATAATTATTATAAGCTACCGGGAAATTATAATTTTACGGTAAATTGTCAATAGGTTGTGTTAATTTAACGGGCTACTTTAGTGTTATTGTTATTCCACGGATATACCTTCGTGACATTTATATTTTAACAATGTCACTGGACGTTAGATTATAAGGTGGTAACTGATTGCTTAGTTTTAAATGAATGAGACCACCGCTAACTTATACTAATATAGCCTTGTGAAACTACAACAACACTGAAATAAATCTTTAAATTATATAAAGCCGATTGAGAATACTCGTATACCGGGGAATCATTATTCACTTGGTAGATTATAATATCACGGCTTTGACAACAAACCGGCCAGCGAGATATCCAAATAACTAACTACTGAATAAAATATTACTAAATTTTAAAATATTATGTAGAACATAATAATGAACCATACCAATTACAAGTGAGCGTTCACACCAGTGATTTCTCGGCGAGGCGATAACGTTACACGCTACGATATCGTTGCGATTTTTTAACATCTACAGAACGTGTACGCTTCAGTTACGATACGGTAACGCTACGGACGCGCCCCGCCGAGAAAACGCTCGTATGAACGAGCCCCAAATGTAAAATATCACGACAACGCTGCAAGAAAACGCCCGTGTTAACGAGCCAAGTGTCAATAGAGTAGTATAAGTGTTCTCACCTTGTTCGAACTGAATATCGACAGGAGTCCCCCCCGTTTCTTTATTCTGTTCCCGGACACCGTGCCGCGAGCCGCTGTGAGGTGGTTGTGGTGCGGATGAGCGGCGGGCGCGTCTGTCGTGTCGCCGCCCGTCGTAGCTTCGAACTGGAAGTCCTCCGGGGGCATGAACCCTGATTTGTACCTTTCAATAACTAATTGTGTGTCCTGGAACAAAAATAGTCACGTTTTAATTTGACTGGACTGGAGCAATTTGTAGTGACCCTGACCTATACGCCAGGGGTAGTGGTTTCGAATACATTCTACTAAACTTTATGTAAGTACCATTTCTGAGATGTTTGTATTTAAATATATTTGTGGTACATGCACTGTTTCTGATGCCCATGACACAAATGCTCAAGATGCTCAAGTTGGGATCAGAACAATGTATGTGATGTCACTAGCCGTCAATTTCCGTCGAATCAAGTTGAATATTTTTGTTCTTGTGCCAAGAATTTAAGATATTCTACGAATGCCATCTTTTTATAGCACCCGAAGTCAACAACATCTTACGTCGAAAATAGAAGATCATTGTGTCTAATTTTTAAAGTTCTGGCTGAATAAAAATTTATAAATTTATCTAATTTCTATTATTATTTTTTTAGCAGTTCATTTAAAAGAGAAATAAATTTCAACAACTAGATGTTCTAAACACTTATCGGCCGAAAGTAATAGCTTTGAAACTACACTTTTTATTGTATACTTACCTCTTTTTCATTTATACTATTAGCTGCATTCTCCATTCCGTCCAAGCACTGCATTATAATCGGGAAAACTTTCCTTTCTACATCAACCGAACTTAACATAAAGTTTTTTATGTTCTTTATTCTTTTTTCGTCTAAGTCCTGAAACAAGACAATAACAGTAAATAAACATAAAGAGCATGTATAAGAGAAATGTTATAGTAAAAAAATAAGAGGAGATTTACAATTTGTGGCGACCCAGTTGGCGTAGCGCCAGATTGCAGCCCCGAGCTGAAACGCATTCAACGGCGAACACAATATCTCAAATGTTTCAATGCACTACATGACTCGTTCGTAAATTCCAACTATG
Source organism: Mecyna flavalis (assembly GCA_949319885.1). Lineage (NCBI taxonomy): Eukaryota > Metazoa > Arthropoda > Insecta > Lepidoptera > Crambidae > Mecyna > Mecyna flavalis. Next base: position 7,929,745 of record OX439427.1, on the reverse strand, counting down.
CGAGTGAAAGTTTTCGTTTCGTGACTAATTAGTTATAGAAAACTAAATATCTTGCCGTTTATAATTTGAAATTTACCGGCCAATTCATCATCTGATTCATATCTAGTTACGGTCTATGATGAAATGTTAAATTGATTTTTCTTTTATGATTTTATTAGCTAAACAATTTGTAATGAGAATATACTACACAGAATCCACACAGTCGAGAATAATAAACTATTGTACGTCGAAATGACCAAGTTTTGTTAATATTAATGGTATTTATTTAAATAATTTGTATTTTTTTTCTGCAGATAATCGAAACAATGCATTGATTCATTCAGTTATACTTAGTTCGCCAAATCACAAATGCGTCAAAGCACTTCTAAGTTTCTAACCACAATGATTCATAAGTGAAATCCATCATTAAATTAAAACTAAATTAAAATGATAATGGTTGAAAAATAACTTAAATTTTTTCCCACGAACTCCGAATGCCAGTCTAACTAACAATAGGCCAGAAAAATCTTCATGTAATTTGTTTTTAAGTGTCATTTTTTTATATATGCCCATTTTGCTATCTATGCGTTTTTTTTAATGGTATAGCGGGCAGACGAGCATGCGGCACACCTGATGGAAAGTGACAACCGCCGCCCATAAACAACTGCAAATCATGTGGAATCACAGATGCGCTGCCGGCCTTTAAGGAAGGAATACACTCTTTTTTTAAATAATTGCAAGTCGTATCGGATCGGAAACACCGCTGATGACAAAGAATTCCATATCTTGGTCGTGCGAGGCAGAAAATTGCGAGTAAAGCGTACAGTTGTGGACTGCCAAGCATCGATAATGTGGGGATGAATTTTTTGTCGCGAAGATCGGTGACGGAATGCAGCGGCAGGGATAAGCTCGAATAGCTCCTTGGAACACTCCCCATGGTAAATTCGGTACATAATGCAGCATGACGCCACATCTCTCCGTAATGTCAAAGGATCAAGCCGGTCCGAGAGTACCGGGTTATCGACGATACGAGACGCTCTACGTTTAATTCGGTCAAGGGTTTGAAAAATATCAAGCAAAAAATCCTCAAGCTTTATTGTAAGTTGGTGTTGCAAAGATTTAAGCTCAAATTCGCAAATCATCTGATAAACATAGGCGTAAATCACAAATACATATGTTACACATTTTATCGTCGCAAACTAACATCAAAACTTATGGTGTGTTTCCCGTTGACCTAGAATAGTAAAACTTGGCAAGAAGCAACATCTCGAAGTAAAGGAAAAAAGTACGAAAAATCACTCGTGTAGTTTGGCGCAGACAAATAAAAGACCGTTTTTTCCTTTTACTTTGTTAAAAGAAGGAAGATGGATAGTCTATACCTACATGGATAAGTTTTTGTGAAACGAGTAAACATTTATGTCGATTTTTATGACATTACTAGCCTTCCGCACGCGGTTTCACCCGCGCGTAATCTCTTTTTTCAAATATCACGGGGGATACATAGTGTAGCTTTCCAACAGTAAAAGAATTATTCAAATCGGTTTAGTAGTTTCAAAATTGTTATTCCCGCGGAAATGAGACGTTTCCCGTAGGAATTTTATAGCCTTTATCCTAATCCGGGTTATAAACTATACGTGTGCCAAATTTCATCTAAATCCGTTCAGCCGTTTAGGCGTGATTGAGGAACCAACAAACATCCAAACATCCAGACTTTCGCATTTATAATATGAGTAGGAACATTATGGCTTCTGAAGCCAGTTTTCTGTCGATATCAAACAGTACTTATGTTCTGGCTAATGTCATCTGGATCAAAGCAAAATCTTCTTATTTTTGGTCATATTTCACAGGTCCTTAAAACTAGCTAAATCACGTTTATAAAACTGCCGGTCATTCTAGTGTCACTCATTAACGGATTAACAGAAAAGTGTGAGGAAGCCTTTCGAATGCAGAAATGTAAAGAAGTACGCACTAATGATTTATAAGTCTCTGGACAAACAATTTCTTCCTTACCTGTAGCTGTTTGAACACGTATGGTAGCCGTTGTTCGTAGTGTGACCGCTGCGTCTCGTTCGTCTTCCGTAACTGATCCGTGTACTCCATTTTAGCCTCTTCGCACGCCTGGCTTCGGTTTTTCATGTTCGCTTTTTGTTTCTCCACTTCTGCTCGACTGGAAATTTTAAAAAAGCCACATCGTTAAAGAGCCAATAGAACGTTAGTCACACAACTGGCAAGTGTAACCACATAAATTGGCTTTGGTTGCCAATCTTATCAATTTAAATGCAGCAACTACATCAATCGAATGACCCACAGTAGGGTAAAGGCATGTATGTATATCAATGAAATAGATCAAATAGAGTCATCTATACATTAATATGGAATTAGCTCTATCACCGTGCTTGCCGAATACGATATGGTGATAATTTTGAAGCGAATTTTGAAGGACTCAATACATTGGCTCACCCGGGAATTTAACCCAAAGTCACAATAGATACGTAGCTTATCCCCACGACCACTGCCCACACATAATACTTTCTAATAAAATCATCTGATTCCAAATTAGACGAAGATACCTACTAAGAAACACCAAGACTATAGTATAGTTCATTAAGATTTGTTTTCCTTTTGGTCTCTAACATAGAATCGAATCCCAAATGCATTAACGGTCAGACCATTTACGACCATTTCCTGGTAAGGTTGAGACGAAAAACAGAAGAGAAATTATTTGATTCAACATTAATGATCACACAGCGTTTGATCACAACACAGCTTGCACACGAAGCCCAGACAAGATAAATGATGGCACAAACCTTGTTTGATTTTATATTTTCTATCAAGCTTTAACGTCGTAACACACCAAAGAAATTAATTGTTTATTACACAATTAAAATCATTATGTCTTCAGCGTATATCCAAAACAATCACACCTGTTATCACAACTGTTAATGGCTTGTAAATCAAGGAAATATTAGAATTAGATCAAATAAATAAACAGAACGTCCGACTGCAGCTACTAGGTACAATTCTGCTATTTATTTGTGTTAGAAAGAGCTAACAAACTTTGTCCAGAACGTTCTTTAAAACAACGTTTGTCAACCTTTTTTAAAAGGCAGACGGCCCAAATAAAAACTGTAAAATATTAGTAGGGTAACTTTTGTTCCCAACTTGGAAATACATATTTCTAAATCTATATCTATAAATAAAAATTAATCGCCGAAATGACGCATAACTTCAAACCAAAACGACGCACCAAAGATCATTCTATTTTTTGTTGTTATTTATTATTAGGACTTTTATTTAATTTATTTAATTTTCACTTGTAAAAAAGTTGACGCCGGCATCAAGCTAAAAATGTGTCAGCCTAGATATACAGCGTGTTAGGTAAACCGAGGGACATTTTTAAGGAGAGTGTTCAGAATCCGATTTAGAGTCCAATTCGCTATAAAAAATATATCCTTAATTTTTTTCATAATTATCCTAATAATTTACGTATGCATGAACTACCTAAAAATCCCGTGTGCTGAGCGGCCGGTCACGCCCCAAACTCAAATTGTACGCGAGTACAATAATTTGAGTAATGAATGAGTGCACGAAATAGGAACTGTGAAGGGAAGAGTGCCCGCACGTTACGCAGATTTTCAGGTTTCGACTAAGGTTATTGACAGATATTTACCAGAGTTTTTATTGATTTATACTTATTTTGTTATATGGAAGCATGAACTATTTGGGGCTTAAATATGTCCCTCGCATTTCCTGTCATACTGTATATTTTTATTACATAAATAATATTAAACTTTGAATTACCTGATGGGGCATCAGCTGGTCCCTGAGCTATGCACCAATGGTAAACAATTGTTTTGTTCTGTGTGTTTATATGTATAAGTACGTTCAATTATTTTAGATTGCAGCATACCATAATACAAAGGCTTCAGTCACTTTGGGATTAAACCGATGCAATAATTATGTGTGTTCGATATTTTTTAATTTACACTTTGAACAACACTGGTCTAAATCCATATGGCGGCGCATAGCGGGAATACTGTCATGCAACACGTTTCACGTTATGACATTTCGCGTTGCGTGTCAATAGCCTTATTTCATAGGCAGTGCGTATTTCAACATGAAATATTCACTCGTAATCACGCGAATATTTCTACGAATCAACTCTTCCGCCGATGTGTAGTTCACTCCTGCCCGTAAATGGTGTTTGATTATGGCTACTGGTTTTATTTTAAGCCTACATAAATATATTTTCTGTTGAGTGTCTAACTTTGGTTGAATTGTCCTAGTTATTATGAAAAGAGGTTAACTTAATGGTTAACAAATATTGTTACAGTTAAATAAACATGGCATAATCAAGTAGTCGCCCAAACCATTTTTACCTTATACTTAACTGGTCTAATCTTCTACCCCAACGGAACTTTATATTTAAATAGTAAACATGAATAACAATTATTTATGACGAATGTTGCGTTATTAATTATTGATACGATAATAAACTGTATATCCCTCATTATTATTTGTTACATAATAACAAAAGCCGATAAGATATCTTATAATTAACCATGCTAATTAAATACTACGTACTGTATTTGTAGTTATGGAATATAATTAATATAAATATACTTATTTATTTACCATTTACCCAATCATTAGCTTTTCTCGCAAACTAGATCAATATCACTAAGAGCAATATATGTACATAATTACAAATCTCTCAGCACCTAAAAGAAAAGCCGAGTTCTATTAATAGTCCAAAAAAAATACTGACGTTACGCAAACATTGTGCTTTAATGCTTACTTGAAGAACATCATAACCTTTTATAACATCTTCATTGCCTTGCCCTCATACCTACTTTTTTCAACGGATTTACGGACTTTCCTAACACTAAATCAAGTGTGATAAAAGCACTCAAACAAGCACGGCGCTTAAATATCATACGCACCCGTGACACCGTACCCATTTAATTCTTCCACGAATATTCTTATTTCTTTAGGTTCTCACCTCAAGTTGAGATCCGCGTCTGCCCTATGGAACGCCTCGAGCGCCCGCTCCGACTCTCTCGCGGCGCGGTCGTACGCTCTCCGCGCCCGCTCCAGCGCGCTGATAGCAGAGTGTAGGACAGCCATCTGTTTCGCTCCTTCGTTTAAATGTTGCTGAAAGAAGACATCCATATTATTAAAATTGTAAACTACAATATACTAAGTATAGGACGCCATCAAGCCAGGTGCAGTGGCGATTTGCACAAAATGCCTGGGAGGATCAAGCAAAGTGGGGATCGGTTGCAGAGGCATTTATGTTCAGCAGTAGTCTACGACAGGCTGATGTTGACGATTATATAATTGCATATCCACAAATTATACAAATTGTATGCTAAATGCTGATTGAAAAGTCCGAGCTTTATTCAGAAAGTTATAATAAAATTTGATGGACCGGACCCGGTGATTTTATTTCAAAGCTCTGCAATAGGTTGTTTCAAATTATACATACATACATTTTCTATGCGTTTGAGGCCAACCCTTTAAGTACTATTCTTTCACGATCCTAATTATATGCACCGGGGAATTCCCGCAATCCGTTTCTATAGCACCCAAAAAGCTTTCAATGAGGCATACCGTTTTTTTTTTTCAAACTTAAATCCATAAAGACAAAAGGTGCGAAATCTATTGGAGTTGTTAATATTACAGTTGGCAATAGAATATTACTTTAATAACAGAAGAATTAAAACATTTCACTTTGTTTCTAAGATAATAATTATAATAAATAATTCTCACTAAACTGAAAGTCGTGATAATGGTACATCTAAGTTTAAACTTAGATTTTATATCCAATACAATTACACCGCAACACCGTTATGTCCAGTACATAAACTTTAAATATTAATGACTTCCTTCTTGTAGCAGTTATATTCATCGTCGCTGATCACAGTTTATTATCTTAGGCCTAAGAAATATCACGCAATTGGGATTTTGATGATCATTTTCATTAGGTATAGACATATTTTAAGTAGCGACTTTTCACTGAACAACTTCATAGGTTTCACAAAATCACCGATACAATTTCTAAAATTTTTTGGAACCAATCATTAAAATAGGCAGTAGGCTTGTTACTTTCAAAACTACTAACTCAAATTGGAAATTTCATGACTAAAAATCAAGTCAATTTACCTATTACAGAGTTTTTGTTACATAATTATTAATTTATATTTAATTATTAATTAATTATTATTAATTTATTACATAGTTATTAATTTATTTTTATAAGAATCACTAACCTTCCGCTTTAACACATGTAGAGAAAAAAGAGGCGGAAGTTTCTGGACGTGGCGTTAAAGATGGCATAAAACCAATGACGTTCAATATAAAACTAGACACCCAATCTCTAAGAAAAATTTCTCAAAAAACGTCCGAGTGGCTTTGACACTGATGACATTAACACATTCGTTCAAATTAACACCTTATCTCGTGGCATTTAGTGTTTAATGTCAATTTTATACAACTAAACGAAAACTCTGCCCAATATTCGGGTGGGCAGACTTTTGCTTCGGACAATATTTGAGCGTGATTGTGAGTCTAGTTTTTTAATTGAACGTCATTGCATAAAACGTATACTTTTGTATTATTATTACCTCGCTTAAATCAAACATTTTCAATTCATAGGATTTAAGGTATGGTTTTGTTGACCAGGCTTCGAGCTTTCCCACAATAAACTCGTAGTCACGCAACGGAATTTGCGCCGTATTTTCCAGACCAGTCTTGTACTTTACGGCTGTTCCTTCGTTGAAGTATAAAATTACTGCATGTAACTCGAGTATTGACATCGCATTAGGTTTGCTATTTCTAAAGACAGACATGATGAATATTTATTTATTTATTTACACTTTATTGCACAAAAACAAGTACAATTGGCGGACTTAATGCCGAAAGGCATTCTCTACCAGTCAACCATTGGGCGTAACAGTAAGTGCGAAATTGGTGCGGTAATTGCAAGAAGAAAATGAGATAGACAAATATAAACATGATAAATCAACAAAAATACACATATAAGTACAATTTATAATACACATACATATACATAATTAATATTAACATGTTAGTTATGTTAGAATATTTAACATGTTAGTATTAAAATATAATTTTAATTGAATTATAACAATAATAAATATTCTTTATTGCACATAAAACAAAAATACAATAAAAAAAGAACAAAAACGCACAATGCAGGCGGTCTTATCGCTTTAAGCGATCTCTACCAGACAACCCCCAAGTAAAGGATAACTGAAAGAATGGGTACAACTAGGTATGCATTTTGAATAATAATAGTAAATTACAACTATGCAATTTTAATAATAATAGTAAATTAATTTAATTTAATTATGAAAGATAATAAAACCTTTTTTACAAGCTTTGTTAAAATTATGAGACGAGAAAAGTAGCCAATAGATAGCTGTCTTTTCCTCTTTATAATCTTATAACAAACCTAATCCTTGTTTTAAAATAATTTAGGTTTAAGTATTTTGGAACAATGAACTAAAATTATAAATTATGTCATAGTGCTAAACTAGCAGTGTTAGTGTCCATTATTATAGTCTTTCAAAGGAGCAAAGGTTTTACCTCCTCTATTTTCCTACAATTATTACTACGATAAAGCGGTATTAGTTAAAAAAAATACAAAATTTATTTAGTCCACTCTCAACTCAAAACGAACAATTGTTATTATAAGTTCCAGCCAAGATGTTTCCGCTCCGTCGACTACCAGATCATCAAGAAGTGATTCCCGACCAATTTCCTGTCGGGACATCGGTTACCTTAGTACTCTAGCGAATAATTCAAGTTGCGATACGAACTAAATCCGCCGGAGAAACCCCGAGCATTCGCGCTCTATTGCACATTGACCAACCTTGAATTTGTGGTTAACACATTTAAGTTTGTTTAACTTTAGCAGACATTTTCTCGGTCACTTCGCTCGCTCACTCCGGTCGGTGGCTGATTTCGCTTCTCCTAATTTCCTTGTCGTTTTGTTAAAATGAATTCAATTTTAAAGAGTGACGTCTTGTATGTAGTGAAGTGGAGGATAAATGATATTCAGAAGGAGTGACTATGTACAGATTTATTTACAAGACGACAAACCAAAAATATATTACAATAAACTGACAAATCAAAAACAGAACACTTGACATTATCAAAAAGAAACATTTCGAAAAACAAATAGTAAAAAGTATTTACACGAGGTGAGCCGCCACATCACCCCCCTCCAGAGACCAGGGGTCGAATGTTGACCCAGGCTCGGCTGCCTGAACGAAAGAGCTTCAAGTGCCAGTGAGATTCTCGATTCCACGGTGCGTCGGGAAGAGAAAGTAGAAGTTGCTCGATTCCTCGGTGAGTCGGGAAGAGCTTGTGCTTGAGGCTACGGTAAGTCGGGCCGCCACAGTAGTAAATAGGAGTGTGCAATAATGATACTTTGGTTTTCCCCATATTCAATGAATTTGTAACGGGGCAAAGTTCACTTTTTGACTCAAACTTACTGAATACAATTGAAAAATGATAGGACTACTCAATATTCATTCAAATTGGTTTTTAATCACATCCCAAGTAATACCAAAGTGTATTAATTATAGTGCTTTATGCACAAGTTCAAACCTTTCAAACTCCTAATAATAAAAAACCTATTTTATTAAAACCAGGTAGAAGCATATTTTTTATACTGATTCCATACAATGAATATTTATGTTCAATATATAAAAACCGGCCAAGTGCGAGTCGGACTCGCCCATGAAGGGTTCCGTAGCAGCAAGTATCATCATAATATAAAAGTTCTTGTAGTTCTTTGTAAGTTTGATCGACGTTTTTATATTTGAGTTGATTGAATGAGAGGAAAATTGCGGTTTACGATTTATGACGTTTTAAAAAAAAACTAATTACTTGATCTCGTTCAAACCAATTTTCAATGGAAGTTTGCATGGTAATGTACATCATATATTTTTTTTAGTTTTATCGTTCTCTTATTTTAGAAGTTAGAGGGGGGGTGACCAACATTTTACCACTTTGGAAGTGTCTCTCGCGCAAACTATTCCGTTTAGAAAAAAATGATATAAGAAACCTTATTATCATTTTTAAAGACCTATCTATAGATACCCCACACGTAAGGGTTTGAAGAAAAAATTTTGTTTGAGTTTCAGTTCTAAGTATGGGAAGCCCCAAAAATTTATAAACTAATTCTTGATCTCGTTCAAACCAATTTTCAATGGAAGTTTGCATAATGATGTACATCATATTTTTTTTTTAGATTTATCGTTCTCTTATTTTAGAAGTTACAGGGGGGGGGGCAACATTTTACCGTTAAAAATCTTAATGCGGTTCACAGAATACATCTACTTACTAATTTTCAACATTATAGCTTTTATAGTTTCGGTAAAAAGTGGCTGTGACATACGGACGGACAGACAGACAGACAGACATGACGAATCCATAAGGGTTCCGTTTTTTGCCATTTGGCTACGGAACCCTAAAAAGAACTGCATCAATATTCAAACGAATTAAACAAAATGTACGACCTATTCACAGGATGGTACGTCGTTAGATTGCGCGAGAATATACAGCAATAATTAAGCTCTTCTGCATACAATGATTGTACGTACGTACTAGGGAATGCAAATCTCGCGAGATTAGGGCTCAAGCGAGATCTCGCGAGATTATGAATATCAGTGCTGCGAGATCTCGCTAAAATCGAGATCTCGCGAGATTGGCAGTTTTGCGTGTTTTTTTGCAAATAATCACAATATTTGATTACATTAGGACACAATTATAATAAAAACCATAAGTATTATAAGATAAACATTTATTTTCACGAAATAAAACAACTTAAAACGGATGAAAACTAGCGATAAATTATACATTTTAACCCTTTCCCCGCCACGCTTTTTTCCGAAAATGGTGCCCCACACGCCCGCGCCACGACCATTAAAAAAAAAATTCCAAAAAATTATTAGGTTATACTCAACTCATTCAGGCAATTAAAAATACAACGTTTCTTGATCATGTTTTTTTGTCTGATATATCAGACATTGGCGTGGTGGGCACGAAAATGGTTTGTCTGATATATCAGACATTGGCGTGGAAAAGGTTAAATCCGTGATCACGACTGTTGAAAAGTGGTCGAAACGTCGGGTTTTAAATTTAAAATGTAGAATATATCGCGAGTTTTTATCCGTTTTAAGTTGTTTTATTTAATGAGTAGTAAGTAACCGCGTAAAATCCGAAACGAGTATTTATTTTTACAATTTTTTCAACCATATTTTTTTAATGTTTGAACTAAGCCAGCACTTGTTAAACAACTATGCGGTCTACAATAGAGCGCACTTGCTCAGGAAAAGCCCGTTAATTCTGGTCTTGAAGAGCCCCAAGTTATAATGGATAGGCAGGAAAGACTGACCCAGGCATAGAGTTCCACTACCGCGCAGTCCGTGTCAAAAAAGAAGAAGCAAATCGCTTAGTCCGTGGTCTTGACTCTGTCGACTGCATTCGGATGGAGTCTCTCAGTCTAGTCGTTCAGTGATGGAACGGAGCTGGCGAAATTAAGTCGTGCAGTTGAGAAGCCAAAGTGGAGTCTGTAAAAGACAGAGAGGCAAGCAATCCTCCTTCAATGATTAAGGCTCAAACATTGTTTGCCTCATTGTTGCACGCCTGACACGAACGAAACTGAGAGACACCTCCTCCCTCGACCACTATCTCAAGCCGCCGCCTCACCCGCACCAAACGAAACCGATAGATCGCAAGTCCGACCGTGTCAGTTCGGGCTTCGAAGAGGTTTTTGTGCTCGAGTGCAATCTCGTTAATCTCGCGAGATCTCGTCCTGTTTTCGACCGAGATTCAATCTCGCAAAAAAAGGCCGAGATCTCGCGAAAACGAGATCTCGCGAGATCGAGATTGCATTCCCTAGTACGTACGGTCAACGCCTCAACGGCACATCACGGTAAACACTTGCAGTTCGATAATAGCACTTATGCCCCCGACATAAAAGTGGTACAAAGTCCAAAGTGTCTGACGTGCTTTTGACTGTACATATTAAAGCAGTCAAATAACTAACCTTCCTCTCCTCTCGCAGCTCCTTTGCGAGTAGATGCAGCTCTCGAACAACGTTCGACTGTAGGTTCTCCGCGACCACCTCGCGCTGACCCGCGAAGTCGCCCAGTTCTTGTAACAGCAGCCTAAACGCTTTGCACGCTGTGTATCTGATGACAAACAACACATATCTCAAGCTTTAAGTGTAGGAGGTTGCGGTCAAAACAACTTATTTGTTCTTTTTTTTTATATTGTCTGATTCAGCAGACGGGCACTCGGGAGTTAGCAGCTTGCATGTCTAAAAACGGCCACTGCAGCTTATTCTTTTGAGGAAATCTTTTCCAGAGTGCATCGCTCATTAACACAAGCTTTGTTACTGAGGAAGACTAGACAAAAAAAAGTCGTTAGGAATGCTATTTTAATTGTATTTAGTGGAGAGATCCACTAAATTGTTCTCTCTCCTTGCCTCCACTAGTAATCCTGCAGGCCAAAATTAAAAAAAAATCTGTCGTCAGCGAGACAAGTCAAATAGGTAAGCAATCACCTCTCGTCTCAGTTGAATGAAACAACGATATACAGGGTGGCCCTGAAAATCGTGGATCAAACGAAACAGGGAGATAAAGGGGGTTATTACCGACATAAACCCCTCAACAGTATGACCTCACATCGACTCTACAAAAAATTAAAGCTATTTTTTGTTTTGAAAAAAATAATGCCTTATATTGTAATCAAATGGCAAAATAATGAAAACATATTGTTTTTTCTTTCTTTTTTTTGTGTTCAATTATTGTCAAAGAAAGTATCTTTACATAAAAAGTATCTTTACCACTGTGGGAACACAAATTCGTGAGCAATGGCGACTTTCTTAAAAGAAATTAAGTTTTACGAAAAATCAATTCCAACTTCAAAACAGTACTGTGAAAAAAAAATGTATGACCGACAAGTGACCCTGTATCAAAAAAATTAGCCTGTTTTATCACCATTTAAATGAGGTATAACACTTGGCTATTTGTAGCTAACTTATTTTACAAAACTTGTTTATTGGCGCCAAGTCTAACTTTCAATAAATTAAGCGATCAATAAAAATCGTTATTCGCATTGATATTTTCACTCTTAACAATCCTAGAGCTTTAACATTGGAATAAATACCCGGTATCTTTTGTCCTTTTCACACTCGGGTCGGGTACGTACCCGACTCGGGTCGTACATACGATCCATTGTTTTTGGCTCAGGTACCTAAGCTTGCGCGTACGTTTGGCCCACCACCGCTCCCGCCGCGGCGGCGAATCAGTGACTTGCTACCTGCTTGTTATTACGCACGTGTTCTGCCGGTTTGCTCTTCAACGTCTCCTGAACGGACTCGGATTTCTTGTCTAACTTTGACCTAAGCTTGCCATACGGACTGTGAGTCTTGCCAAACTGTGACCTAAGCTGGCCATGCGGACTCTGTTTGATTTCTTACCAAACTTTGACCTAAGCTTTCCAATCGGACACTAATTCTTGCCTAACTGTGACCTACGCTACGCCAGATGGCTACTGTAAGAAGAGTGGAGTACAATCTGACTGTACTCCACTCTTCTTACAGTGGCCATTACAAAAGCCGTAGATGTAATGCATGTCAGCATACTCTCGCTGACGAAGGAAGGCTTCAAGAATCAGTGTCCGATTGGAAAGCTTAGGTCACAGTTTGGCAAGAAATCACACAGAGTCCGCATGGCAAGCTTAGGTCACAGTTTGGCAAGACACACAGTCCGTATCGCAAGCTTAGATCACAGTTAGACAAGAAATCCGAGTCCGTTCAGGAGACGTTGAAGAGCAAACTAGCAGAACACGTGCGTAATAACAAGCAGGTAGCGAGTCACTGATTCGCCGCCGCGGCGGGAGCGGTGGTGGGCCAAACGTACGCGCAAGCTTAGGTACCTGAGCCAAAAACAATGGATCGTATGTACCTACGACCGGAGTCGGGTACGTACCCGACCCGAGTGTGAAAAGGACAAAAGATACCGGGTATTTATTCCAATGTTAAAGCTCTAGGATTGTTAAGAGTGAAAATAATCAACGCGAATAACGATTTTTATTGATCGCTCAATTTATTGAAAGTTAGACTTGGCGCCAATAAACAAGTTTTGTAAAATAAGTTAGCTACAAATAGCCAAGTGTTATACCTCATTTAAATGGTGATAAAACAGGCTAATTTTTTTGATACAGGGTCACTTGTCGGTCATACATTTTTTTTTCACAGTACTGTTTTGAAGTTGGAATTGATTTTTCGTAAAACTTAATTTCTTTTAAGAAAGTCGCCATTGCTCACGAATTTGTGTTCCCACAGTGGTAAAGATACTTTTTATGTAAAGATGCTTTCTTTGACAATAATTGAACACAAAAAAAAGAAAGAAAAAACAATAGGTTTTCATTATTTTGCCATTTGATTACAAAATAAGGCATTATTTTTTTGAAAACAAAAAATAGCTTTAATTTTTTGTAGAGTCGATGTGAGGTCATACTGTTGAGGGGTTTATGTCGGTAATAACCCCCTTTATCTCCCTGTTTCGTTTGATCCACGATTTTCAGGGCCACCCTGTATGATGATGGTACGTCAATGAGTACCCAAAAGTGCCTTCTCATTCAGGCCTTTGAGAGGCCCCAATTCCACCTTACGTACATTAAGTTTCACTACTTTCTGTTCACATTACATGCATGAATCTTAATGTTTGAATTAAACATTATAACGGAAATTGTTTGCTTTACAGGAAATACGTGATACTTATCATGTTAAAGATTTTCTTACGAATTTAGCTAAATTCGTAGGCCTCAACCGCATCTACTGGGCCTTCAGAAACCTCAAGGCCGTACAATATGAATAACTAATAAAGTAACAAAACTTCGTTAATACAATGACCATTGATCTACGAACGAACAATAGAAATTCTTTCGGCTCAAACACTTGAGTCTTTGCCAAGCATTACCCATTTTGTTCAGATATCGCACTCGTACCACTCATATCAAATACAGTAAAAGGTTTATTTACAGAATACTTACTGGTATTCATCTTCTTCTTTTCTTTTTGGTTGATAGTTTTTCACAAGCCTCCTGAAAAGACAACAGGTAGGTAAGTATTGGGGCAATGTTACATACATAAAAGATAGTGTATTAAAAATACCAATTCCTAAAGTAGAAAAAAATCTGTATTTGATTATGCAGTATCATCTCTATTTACAGTATGGTGTTTATCTCTATTTACAGTATGGTGTTTTTCTCTATTTACAGTATGGTGTTTACGTTTTTAATCGAAAACTAAAATTTATTGCTTAAAAGCCACATGTTCAAAGTTACATATTATAATACTTGTCTAACACTTGCAACTTAATGTATTTAAACCTGTTTATGTTTGTTAAAAAAAAACTATTCAAAGAACATAAATCTTATTCAAATTTCTTTAGTTATTTAAATAACACATCATAACATGCGTTTGTAAAAGCGAGTAAAAGTGATCAAACCACAAAAAATTTAACTCGTGTTACCGGTTTACGACAACTATTTTCCTATAAAATATACTTTCTTGTCTGGGACCTATTCACATACATATGTAACACATATTTATATTAACGTCATAATATATGGATGTTTTAGAACTAGTCGTAAAATATAACATCAGCTGGTTTTAACAGTTTTGAGTAACATTTAGTCATTTATATTATCCATTATTTGAAAAATTGTGATTTGCATAAATATAAATATAATAAAAAACTAAATTAAAAATAACAGTATTTTATCTTAATATGAGTCAGTAAAAAAGACAAGACAGACAAAGACAAAAAAACTCGTTATTTGAGTCTTTTGATAAACTTACCTGAGTTTTCCTGCATATTCTAATTCTATAGCACACCTTTCCTTAACAAAACTTCCATATTTGTCTAGAAATTCAATTCCTTTGTGTGTGTGGGCAGCTAAGTTATCAAATTGATCCTGTAACAAAAGAAAACGCAATGGTTAACACATTGTAACATAGTTATGTGGTCATTATAAAAATAAAGAGGAAACGGGTAACGATACGAGGTCATCTCGGCGGGAAATGGTCTGACGCGTAACACCCGATAACTAAGCATTACTAATAAACACACAATTATACATTTCAATCTGTAATTAATAATTATTTGTTGCATATAGAGAAGCGATCGTTGGGTTTCACTGGGCTATTAGTAGAATTGCAGCGAATTATTGCTGCCGATCACGATTTTGCTAGAAGATGTATTTTATTGTTTGATTTTCGAATTAATGTTATCTAAAGCACGACGTATGCTATGAGACTGTTTAAGAAACCAATTATTAACGATATATTTATTATTATTTAATGGACTGGGAGCCACGTTTCATGGTTATTAACGTCTTTTCAAATGTGAATTTAAAGACAATGACAAATGTTATAGCTTTGATTATCGCTTAATATCTAGTCGTTGGTATCATTCTTTGCATACTTGCAAACGCCACATTTAAATTTTGAATGGTATTATAATGTTATGTGAAAGTTATTCAAGAGCTACCAAGAGTTCATAAGCATTCAAAGCATGATCCTTTTAGTCAAAATTCCCTGGTCTTGGAGTACAAATTGACTGATCATTATCAGCTTCTCTACACCAGAACCGTGCATTTCCTAAAAAAAATATACTTTCAATAAGGAAAATATAATAAAAAAAATTATTTAACTAAGATTGATCTTATAAACGCAGTAAATAGCGCGTGGAATTGGTTTTCCACTTTTCCCAATCCCACCGTGTGCGGTGAGCCGGTGAAGCGATGCGCGGGATTGCGTGCGGGCGGAGATGCGCACGCGACGCGCGACCCGGTAGTCGCCCTTGACTCGCGCCGAGGCATTCAAAGTGCAACGACTCGTGGACGTGGATACTAAAAAGCGTCCTTCAGTTATAAAAATTTACTGTCGGCACTAAACAAACAAAACAATTACGCGTTCAAAATATAGTCGTGCCGTATGTTGTATTAATGTTGTACGATACTTTTATTGATTAAATGTCGACACAATCCTAACATCCACATTTTATCATTGTTTTGGTTTTTATCATTTTCTTATCTATATTATCTATCCCTGAATGCAAGCGCTAAGCTAGTAACGAAAATAAATAAGATAATTATATTTCAGTAACAATATAGTATGATTATGTTTCTGCGTATTGATAAGGCGATAATATCTTATTAATAGTAAGTTACGTATCATACTTTCGTAGAATTACACAGATTAGAATTTAAACGTATGAGTGAATAAACTGTAAAGGACAAGTAGGTAGCTATACTCATAAAGTCTCCCCTCTAGTTACCTAGTGTCTTTAACATAAAATGATAATATGTATTACGATTTCATTTAATTTAATGTCAAACGATTGAAAATCCCTAATATAAGTCACACATTTTACTACTTAATAGGTATAAATACGAAAGTTCATAATGATAGGTGGATGGATGGATGAGTGTTAGTTACTCTTTGACGCTATATAAATTAATAACAATAATAAATGGAACAAGTGCAATATACCTATTATAACTCCGAATAATATCCATTCTTATAAAAAGTTAGTAGAAAGTTAACATAATTATTTCTTTTAAATCACGATTCCTTATTCCTAAATACGCTTACAAATACCACAAAAACTTTAAATCGGCGAATTAAAATGTAAATGTTATTATTTTTAGATATGACAACAGATCAGTCAAAAGAATGCCTTATGAATTTAAGACTGTGAATATTACAATCACGTACACATATAACAAGTAGTTTTGAATGGCTGATGAATGAATAAAGCGAAGTGGGACAATAAAGGAATAATAGATGGGAAGTGTATGCCCGCCGAAGAATGGGGGTCAATGGATGTAATGACGCTCTGGCTTAATATTACTGACTGTAAGAACTCTAGAACGCACAATACCACAACACCTAATCAAACAAATATCATTATAATGTTCGATTCCAATAGATTTTAAAACAGCTTGTTTGTAAATCGTATTTTTGGATTGACAAGTGACAATCGTTTATCTAGGTATATGTTTAACTAAATTTGCCGCATACCTACGTGTTCCTCATTTAACATCGGCTTGTCCGACTTGGCTGAGGATTGTGTTTTGTTGTACTCCTAATTGTCGGGTCAAGGCGAAATAAATGAGAAAATGTTTAGGAAATCTGTCAAGAATGTCAGACATTTGTACAGTGAATTTTTTTTCAATACACATATTATTTGGGTATCTATCTATCTACTCTCTAGTAATACGATTGCAAAAAACCTCCCATCTTAATTGAAATCGATTAAATTCGTAAACCAGTCAGGTAATTGATGAACGAAATCATAAATTTCAAATGACGAATGTTCATTACCACGGTAATTGAAGATAATCTGTATTCAGGCATAAAAGTTCTTTTAATTAAGCAATAAAATGTCCTGTGCAGCGAACTTAAATGTTCGCTGGTCCTGTGTAATTTCACATGCACTTAAAGCCCTGTCAGCCAATAACGCGAATGATATAAGTTACACAAAAATATCATTTGTTTTTGGTCGCTCGATCAGATACCGGGGTTATATCTAGCAGTGGACTGTGACAAGCTGATGATGATCAGATACTATGAAACCTCTAAACTGTGGTGATCTGTACAGCATTTATCTTATGACATACCAACAGAGAGATTGGTGTCACGTCTATTATAGTTTCAGATGTTATTGACTACAGTTATGCGCGTTAGTGTAGTGAGCGCAAAAAAATTACAATGGCCCATATGGACTGGTACGTGGCCCGGTTCGTTAACCCGTTGGGCCAGCATCAACTCTGCCATGTTGCCAAAGCTACTGCTGGGTTAGGGATGTCATTTCGGAACAGTGTAGGCACATTTAACATGAACAGTAATTATGAAAACATTCCATTAAGTAATAACAAAACTACGTAACAGTGTGTAGTCGCCGTTAACCCTGACATGATTTTTCACTTTCGTTTAGAAAATCGGAAAGCGTAAAAAACGTTTTTCATCACTGATAAACAAAAATGTATTTTCTGTTTTATGTCACTCAGGACATTTTTCAATCTACGGATAAGGGTTGACAGACTAGTAAAATATAATAAGATTAAAAATGATAATGCTGTTAGTCATGCGATTATAGACGTAAGATGAGTAAAACGTGAGACAGTTTTCATCCGCCGAGAACTTTATTGCTATGTTTACTTTTATCTGACGTTTTAAAAAATGTCTTAAATGATGAATTATTGAAGGTACCAAGTAATTTAGGGCCGGTATTTCAATGTAACCTTATCTTATTGCCTAAGTTAAGTATTACATTTAAGATAAGTATTACTTTTGACAGGTAAAACTGTATTACTTTAGGTGCCGCTTAACTTTAATCCTATAATGAAATACACTTAAGTCATACTTATCATTAATCCCGGATTATTTCAAGATAAGTATATATTGAAATACCGGCCCTTAGAGGATCATACTACGCAGAAACAAATAAAGTATTTATCAATAATTCTGAAAAAGAAGATTTACATACAATAGATTGTCGATCTTAAATCTTTTGTGACAAAATTATTTGTGTAATTTATTCTCCCCTGACTTTTTCAATTTAAACCCATAGTATGTATGTTATTTATTTAGCTGATGCTTTTATGTAATTTTAAAAGGCTTCCCAAATAAAATAGGTACTTATATTTTTTTAATTATAAGGTGATCTGTATACCTATATCCGAATCAACAACGAGATCGTTTTTGATTTTGATACCCATAACACAAACATAATTTCCTATGGAACTTACTTTACGGCTAAATCAATATACTATGTAATGCCTGATAATTACCTACTATAAGTTCTTATTTTAATTCTCCAAAGTACTTTTTACATCACACGACAGCAAGCTTGGCAGCTACATAAGTGTTCGGGGGCTTCGTCGTTTGACCCCGGTCCCGAATACACCGCGGTGTCAAACGCACAAGGACGATTTTTGAATTGGCCGTTTGACACCGCGGTGTCAAGTGGTGAACAACTTTTTTCGACTTCGTCACTTGACACCGCTGTTATTATTTATGTACAGTTAAAGACAAAATTGCATCGAAAAAATATCTCAATATAAGTATCCGTTTTTTGTAATGACAACTTTGTCCCATAGGCCGCACCAATAGAACGCTCGTATTTCAGCTCTTTACTTCCAACCACTATCAGCCACTTTTTGGGATATGGTCACTTCATCTATACTTCATTTTATTTAGCATTAGAAAGAACGAAATTTAGGTATTTTATTATATGCACAAATTTGTGTCAAGCGAAAATATAACTTTAAAATGTCAAATTATTTTATTCACACACTTCCGATTCTAATTATAGCCATTACTGTGATCGTTGATTATTATTTTCAATATTTAAATACTTAATTTTCGATTTGTACACCAAAACGAATAATTTAACAGAAATAAACTAATCATCGTAAAAAGTTTGCACTTTAAAAGACCTCAAGAAGCAGCGATTGTAAACATGAAACGCAAAGATTGACGAAGAAGAACCGCGCGCCCCTAGCGGCGAGATTTAGAAGTTGTCTAAGAAAGTTGTAAAAGTGCTTGTTTAACAATCCTTTTTAAATGAATATTAATAAGCAATTCGGTTGTAATTAAATTTATTTACGCTCTATTTGTCTCTTCTTGCCTTTTCAGGTTCATTCAATCATACGAAAAACTTACTTGGTGAAAGTGATTATAAATCGTTTCCATCATCGGTTTAACTTTTAAGTCATCAATTCAGCCGAAAGACGTCTACTGTTGGACATAGGCCTTGGATTCGTCAATCGATCTCTTTCTGGAAATTGGATTTACCAAGTTGGACTTTTTGGCCCAGGTAAATGTACTCGTCTACAACTTCCAGTGTTGAGTTCCCAGCTTTTACAGGAGTGGGTACGACATGGGAGTTCGAAATAATTTTCGTCTTTTCCATTTTCATTTTAATACCCACTTATAATAATAATAAATTTATTTATTTCTAGAACACTTAACATTTAGAAACAATTATCTAGCGGCTTTTGCACTAAGCATATATGTATTATAAGCTTGTATTGCAATATCCAGACTATAATTAACAAAACAATAAACAGATGGACGCAACTCAACAATTTTCAGTCTCAATCTTTTTTCTTTTCAAAAAAAGGGAAAAGATGACAGCATTAAGCACGTGTGGGCATGTATGTGTGTGTGTGGAAATGGGTGTGTACATTAACTTGTTGAGACACTACTGAGATCGTTGAGCATTGTGCCTAGGTCTTCCAAGGTCTTGCCATGACTACGATATCATCAGCGAAGCGAAGGTGCGTCATTTATTGATGCCAAGTCTCTCCAGTCCAGAAGCTTAAACACTTCCTCCAAAAGAGTAGTGAACAGTTTCGGCGATATAACATCGTCCTGCCTCACACCACGCTGGAGCCAAATGGCTTTTGTTTTCTGGTCCTGGAGGCGGACTGACATGGTGGCGTTTTTGTACAGCGACTGACCACTAACTTGTATGTATCGGTAGTCTATTTAGTATTTGGCACCTTTGGAGTGACCGAAGCACGGCTCATGTCTCGACAGAATCAAAGGCTTTTTCATATTCCACAAACGCTAAGCATAATGGTAGATTATATTCCTCGGACTTTGTTCGGGAGGCAGGAAGTCATCAAACCTACGTACGAAACGATTCGTTATAACTTTAGAGAACGGCTTGTAAACATGACTCAGTAGTGTGATGGGTCTGTAGTTCTTCAGCTGCGTCCTATCGACGTTTTGAAGAACAACTTCACCACGCCCCTCTGCCATGCTGTTGGCGTTTGACACTCGAGAATAACGGAGTCGAATAGCCTCTGAAGAGCTTTCAGGACCGTCGACCGGTCGACCTTCAGAACCTCCGCTGTTACTCCGTCATCCGCCAGCGCCTTGTTGTTTTTAAACTGTTTCAGAACTACACTTACTAATACAAAGGCTGACGACGTCCGGGATATCTTTTGTGTGGTGTCGGGTCAATTTGACTCTACTTTACGACTTTTAAGTACCGTTAAATAATTAAGTTTTTAACGAGGTTTTACTTCATTTCGAGTAGGTACTTAAGTTAGACCCACGTTAGTCCGCCGATGCCCCTAGTTTTACAATGGACTAACTTTCAAACGTCAAAACGATAACACTTTTAAAATTTTGCTCCGTTTTACGTATAGAAAGACAATTTTTGAAAAGAATAATGATGATGATGATGAAAACATGCCATAAAACAAAGTCTTGTAAAATGAAACGCACTGAACGAGTTAGTACCAGTAAATTATTCTTAAGTTGGTATTTGTTTTGTAATAAGGAAAGGTTTTAAATTATAGTTCGGACTTGGTACCTGTACTAGTTAGTACAGTTTTAAACCTGTTCTAGCGTATTTTTTTGTAATAAGAGGGAATAAAGATTTTAAAATGGCTACAATAAAAAAGTTAGTTCCAGAAGCCTTCTGTCGTATTTCAGCAAGTAATTGGATGTCATCCATCCAGCAATTCCAGCATGTTATTAAAGAGCAAGAAAAGATGCTCCGCTTAGATACATCAATAGATAATACTGTGGAAAAGTTTGCTATCGTTGTAGGAGTAATCTGATTCTTCAGATTCCTCTGAAGATGAATAAAGTTTTCAAATTAAATCTAGTTTGTTTTATTTATCTGATGCACTACATATTTCAAATAGCTTAAATTTGCTCTCAACTCAACATCATCTTCTTCGTTAGATATTTTTTTAAATACTGAGGCCGTCTATACGGAACCTTAGTGACGTTTGATGTGGTGATGTTGTCACAAACAATCAATATCTAGATCCAGAGTATCATAAATCGTTTGAATCCTCTTAACCATATGATCAATACTTGATCAATATTTGATCAATATTTGCTTGTAGAAAATGTTTACGACCACTGCTTCTTAGGTGACCAAATTTCTAATGCTAAATAAAACGGGGTATAGCTTCATTTCAGCTTGTTAACACGTTGACTGCGGCAAAGACACACCCTTGTGTTTTTAAAATTGCAACTCCAGTGCGGCATTACACGTTTGACGCGAGCGCAAAAATGTCCATACGACTGTGCGGCTCAACACAAAACGTGTGATCAAGGCAGCCGCTTCGCGTGTGGCCGCACACACCACCAGTACTTAATGATTTTTATGCTTTTATTTTGTATTATTAGCTATTTATACATAATATAGATAGTTAAATTTTCGTCAATACACAAAACGACAAGTAATTTATTTATTGAAACATTAAATTCGTTCATATTATTATACACAAAAATTTTATGCATTCAGACCAAAAATAAGCGTCTTATGTCGTTATTTACAATTTTTTTTACAAACAAAGCAGTGCACGACACCTGCAGCTTTCATTTACACGTAACCACCAAATACTTAAAACTACTACTAAAAAAATACCGACAAGGCAATGCTTCCAGGAACAAGTGACCTTACTAATTGAACCATCTTACCCTTTTGGCGATAAGGCTATTGTAATAGCTACTCGTTTATTACTTCTTTTGCAAAAGATACAAACTTCTAACGATTCCAATATCGCAAACGTGTTCCATGCAAAAACCAATACACGACACGTTAATGCTTCCTAAAAACAAGTAACTTTTCAGAAAAAAAATATAACCTACTCACTAAAGGATCCTTCAAATCTCCAACTTACTAGTGTACTCAACTGTACCAAAATCAAAAATAAGATTTT
The DNA here is from genome assembly GCA_949319885.1 of Mecyna flavalis. Classification (NCBI taxonomy): domain Eukaryota; kingdom Metazoa; phylum Arthropoda; class Insecta; order Lepidoptera; family Crambidae; genus Mecyna; species Mecyna flavalis. Next base: position 7,906,957 of record OX439427.1, on the reverse strand, counting down.
TATTGGCGGTGTCAAATGACGAAGTCGAAAAAAGTTATGCCCGCTTGGAACCGCGATATTATTAACGGTGTCAAACGGCCAATTCAAAAAGAGTCCTTGTGCGTTTGACACCGCGGTGTATTCGGGACCGGGGTCAAACGACGAAGCCCCCAAGTGTTCGCACTTCAAATTAATAGGTCAATGTGTCTGGCTCATGTAATTATTTATTTATAGATAAATTAAGCAAGCTTTACCTGCTAAGGTTTTAGGATGATCACCGGGCTATTCAGTGCGTGTAATACGTTAACTTTTATGGTAAGTAGAATATACATCTAAACAAGGTTAGTTTAGGTTCTAGAATATAAACTTTTAACTTTTAGCGTTAAATTGTTTAATTTTATGAATAAATATTATCATTGAGCTTTGGGATATCACATAAAGAATTATACACACATGACAAACGAAACACGAAATACGCCTAAACCACGATACATTATAATATTTATATTCTTTAAAGGTCCCATTATCGCATTTACTTACGACTCACGTCAAGCGGCTAAGGCGGTGTTCCAAGCTATTTTCTTTTTCCCCCTTTTGAGATCTCTCCTTAGACTTTATCCTTTCTGACGTTAAATTAGCAGTCAGGCAACCCTAGCCCGTCCACAGCGCAGCGATGCCATGTTGGTTGGCAATGCGGCGCCGAGACTGGACGTGGGAGAACAGGCTCGATGTCAACTATATACTTTACGCGGTACACAGCCATAAAAGAATGTCCGAGTACGGCTCGGCGAGCAATTACTTTGCAGATTATTAAAACCGGTGCTATATCTGGAGTCGTTAACTTATCCCGTGGAACAAGTGGGATATTTGCAGATACGTAGAAACTAGAATATAATCCTACTATTAGTATTATAAAGGCAAAAGTTTGTGAGATAGAAGATGCCCTTTCCAAACATGCATTATTGATACAAATGAGGTAAAATTTAACCAGGTAAAAGGCCAAAAACCTAGTATGTACCTACGAGTATAAGCGCACATTGCAATAACGAGATTGGAATTTTTCAAACGTCATTCAAATGACGTCCACAAAAGTAGTTAGTCATTTAGTAATATCTTCAAAACCAGGTCAAACTGGTAACTACTAAGCGTAAGTGAATATAAATTCTTATAATTTAGCTGATCATTAAGGTATGAACTCAGCGTCTTTTCCTAGAATTTGATTTTATTAACATGTTTTTATTCACTTAAGTTTCTGAATTTGTTAAAAAAAATATTTTCCTAAACAATAAAAATATTGGATGGAAATCAGATACTGATTTGATCTCTTTCCAAAAATACATTGCTTCAAATGTGTTCTGATTATCAGAATACGCACAGAACTTATACATACTATAATGTTTACTTTCTTGAATACTACAAAGCGTATTTAAACTTTTGAATGAGTTCAAGTACTGCAATACTGATTGTTTACGATACGACAGCGTACGTAATGCGCAATACACGTAGGTAGCATAAATTAACTGAAGACATCTGAATTGCGTTCCAGTGTGTCAGTTCGGTATGCAGTTGTGGTTTAAAAGACGTTAATAGTGGACGCCAGTCCAGCCTAAGGCATCACAGGCGATTGAGGCGATGCATGAGGCGAACCGATAGAATGGAATGCGCACACGTAATGTTCGGACTTCGGAACACCATCTGTATGCGTGCCACGTATCAAGTGCCAACCAACATGTGTACAGCACGCGGTTACCTAAAATTTAACTGCTTGAATAATAACTCTATGATAATTACGTTACAAACTAGTATCATATTATAACGTCATTTAAACAATTAAAATATGCGGCACCTTTTAAACCACCGTTATCAACTAATGGACTGCGACTGGTATTAGGTACAAAGGAAAACACAAGGGAGCGGCATCTAACCTAATGCATACCGTTCAATACTCATGGTCGACCAGTTATTAGTAATTACCTACTGCGAGTACAATAGAAAAATTGCTAGTAAATATTCTATAGGTACAGCGAATTGTAAACAATTTCAACTTTGACAAATAGTAACAAGAACAACCGACCAGTTCAACATGGCATTAACGATCAGTGGAGTAAGTAACGAGTTGTTTTGTTATCGCCAGTCCAGCCAAATGGACAAACATTAGTCGCGCTATCTTTACTAGCCAGTAAATACCGTCTCGTCATATTTGGCACTTGCGTTGGTATGTCGTTGAACCTGCCATGGTGTTGATGCATAACTGTGGCATGCCACAGTCGTCAATAGCCGGTAATTGCCACATGTCGCGCCGTACGATAACCAAACATTAGTTTAATCGCACCGGCGACGACGACACCACGGCTAACCTACTCGTATATGTATTATTATTACTGCAGTAGGCTGTTAGTTGTTATTACAGAGAAAATATCACATTCACTTCCACACCACATTTACAGCAGATTACTTTAGAAAAGTGGTTTACGTTAGGATACTTTTATACTCAATCAATAAATTATATTATTTATTAGTTTCTGTTAGTTAAGCAAGGAATTAAAAGAGTAATTGGTAGGTCTTCCCGAGACTTGGGATGATGACACTTACTTTGGAGTTTTAGAATTACTTCAGTAGTTCATTCAAAAAACCGCCGCGGTAGGGTTTTAGAGGAAATTTATATCCTCCCGCCAGGCATTACTCTATATTAGCCAAATATTCTGTACCTAAGGTTTCGGAGATGCGCATGACTGCTTTTCTCAGCGGCAAAAAAGGGGAAGGCATTTATCCTGTTGACAAATCGCAATTTCGAGTCGTGATAAAATAATAATGTAAGGTTATGGTAGTAGCTTAAAAAATTTTGAATAATTATGTACATAGATTATTATCTTAATAAATGTACACTTTAAACCGATGTCTTTTTAACACTCACGAGTATACTCATAAATAGCTTATACGACATATGTAGAAATCTTGATTCTTGAAGCGCGTTATTATTATATTGCAAACAGGTATTACAAATGACCTTGCATTCTAGGTATCACCCAGTATCGGCGTCTCACATGAATGCCAATGTCATACCACTTGCTATGAAGTATAGCAAAGTCGGGTCAGGTAACACCGACGTATTCTCACGTTTTCCTTGTTAATGTGCTCTGGTTTCCACTTAATAAAAAAAAACTTTCTCCAAAATTCCAGGCCAGATCATAATCTGCATTAAGTGTACTTCGTTCTCCAAGAAATTGCAATTATGATATGATCAATTGATCATACCAAAAATTAAATTCCGTGAAGTGATAGAAAAAAAAGTCTGTTAAGAAAAGAAACAAGGGTTACTTTATTTATATCATTAAACGCATATTTAAAGTCACATTTAGTTACAGTTGCGCTAGTGTCTATTTGAAAAACTTTGAGAAGCTTCAGTTTGCTCTGTCTTTCTGTATTTTATCAATTATACGATGCAAAACTACCTACATAATTTATCTTCTCTTCTGTAATGTTAAAATCGCAACTTTTCATGATGAGAAATGTTTCTTTGTCTCAGAATAATTCACATTACAGAAGCGTTCAGTTACTTTGATACATAATAAATCGCAGTACCTACTTTAGAGCAAGCCACGGGCAGCCAGAACTCTTCTGTCATAACACTCATAACGGTACGCGGTACCTAAAATTTGATACTACCGTAACATCAAACCGCAAATTATAGCTTCAATTCTGTCATGTGCAAATTGAAACGTCCCACTTTGTCCAACCCTCGAAAACTGCGACCTTTCGCACGCAAAATCGCGCACCCATCGAACACTTCCGCTGTCTGGATGCATCACCAGCACGGATTCACACCGGAATCGGTCGCGACGACCGGGGGCAATCGATCGATTCAACACAAGATGACTCACGGCAGAGGAACGCCCTTGCCCTGGTCTCAACTGATTACCACATAATTATTACTCATCGTTAGCAATCAGACAATGCTCATAGGCATATCCGTGATAAGATTACTTTGAAACAGTCAGGAACAAGATTTCACCTTCCTCAATGCCCAGGCTGTATAAATATTAAGCGTTTACGGCACTTAGTACGGCTTAATGATATAATAATCAACTTCTATATTTAATGTTGACAGGTAACAACATTGTGAACTATTCATTCATAAATTATAATTTTGCATCTACCTTTCAATTTATTGCATTTTCATTTTCAACTATATAGGTACCTAGTTGAATTTTATCGTACCTTGTATGTCAATTTTTGAATTTTTGAATAGGTATTATTCTTAATAAAATAAAAAACAAGTATACAGGCGTCTTAGCTCTGCAAGCCCCCGCAAGGTGGATTAATCGAACAAACATCGTAGGCATCAACTGCATGCAGACGGCGAAGGGAAGACCGATCCGTTTAAAGGTCGTTTTCCAGCTGTAAACGTCTTTTGCCTGGAAAACTTTCACATCACAAAATCACACTCAACTCTCAACTATTATTTAATTTACAAAAACAAAGTTTTACGTGTAGTCAGTTCATTTCCGTCTTACAAGAGGTCAGGGCAGAAATTATCATTGTTATTGTAACCCGACCTGTATGATGTGTTTTAACGATAAAACATAAATTAACATGATTGTTTCAAGAACAAAAAGTAAGTAAGAAAACAATATACTTAAGGTACTTTTTTCACTTATAAACAAATATTTTGTTTTGTAAGAGAATAATATTACTAAATTATATCTCTCGGTGCGCCCTTTATAAGCCTTGCTAGGTGTCGCAAGAATACGCTAGCACTCCCTGGAATATTATACATTCTTCTTATCTAACTCGGTTAACAAAACATGAGATACCATGACCAAAAGGTATTCATAATGTTTTTAAATATCGAGGAGATAAAATTAAAATATATGTGACTTACGTAGGTTCGCAAGATTGAAAAGTTTTAGGGGATGGATGTTCGTAAAAAAGCAAACTTTAGCCTTTAGCCTCATAAATAACCCGGTAAAAGATATTTCACATACCTATATCTTACATTTGTATAAATGATAACGATTATCAAATATAGAAACTCTTCGTGTTATATGTATTTTTAAATACATAAGCTCACAATTTAGCTAAAAATTGAACTCATCTTTAGTACAAATTAATTACTCTAGTCGCTAGTAACAAGAGCAAACGTCATATGAACAGTTTGATGTGACAATGGACATGAATGATCTCATTATTAGTTTAATAAACGTGATGCTTTTCCACCACATATTGTATTAACATGTTACGTTTTATATCGAGCGATAAAATTCTAACAGCTCCACATAATGCAAAATTATTGTGCAGTAAAAGTATGAAGCTTAAAAAAAGTCAACAAACCGTCTATTCACATGTAACTTCAAAATCCACCTTAACAACAACATATCATTGTGAATATCACTAATACAATATTGACACGACGTATAAACACTAGAAATGGTGTCACAGTTCCGATACCGTAAGTGAAAACATCATATGGTACACAATATATTAATGACGTATAGAATTTTTGCCTTGCTGCATTTCAATGTTAAATAAATTAAGGTTGTAATGAAAAGAGTGGTATTAACCTCGCATTTCGCTGTTGACGATGACAACCATAATTCCATTCAAGTGAAATCTCAAAAGTGTTATAATTTGCGATGAAACGGCAACAAATGAGTAGGGCTTACTGTGTTTTCACACCGCATACGTGAGACTCGTAAAGGTTCACAATAAGCAGGTCACATCACGTTTTCTCTTACACGGAACGAAAAACTGTGCAAGTTATTTTAAAGTTCCCAAAACAATAGAAGCGTTTTGAGATATATTTTTCGTAAAATTGTCGCATTTGACAAAAAAAATATATAATCATTATTTCCCGTTGCTAATCTGGCTAATTCATCCATATTATATTGCAATCCGACAGGGTAACCAGACTAATTGGAGGTTACACAGGCAATTTTATCTGACAGTGTAATAATGTATCATCACCAATGACGTATAGATAAATAAACCTATTTCAACCAAATCGATCGTTAGGCATACTAAATAAAACATTTTCCAGTAGGTAGAAGCGAAACGTGTAAACCAACCAAAACCAACACAAATAAATCTTCTCAATTTCGCTGTTCTAAGTTCGGATTTTCGAAAGTGGGAATAAATCTCATTGAGAATAACAGGGACGCTCGAAGCGGGGGTGTTTCCTAAGCTTGCACAATGCACGCGACGACTGGGGCTGGCCGTGCAAGTCTGCTCTCACTTTATGTAATTACCGCTATTACATAAGGCACCCCAGAACAGGTGACATGGTTTTAATATCGATGATAAACTAATATGATCTCCGGTGGCCCAGTTAATTCACTCTGCAATACTCGTATACACTTTCCAATATCGTTAAGGCAACCGTCAATTAAAATTGTCTTCGATTGCATTTCAGAATACTTAGTCGTGTATAACATTATAAAAATAAAAGCAACTTTACTTATCGTACAATATTAAGGGAACAAATTAAATGACCACCAAAAAACACAATCGTTACCCAAACAGCCTCATCCAAAATAAATATAATATGTACAAATAAACGAAACCTGTACCAAAATATTTCGGGCTATTTAAGTCATGCCTGCACTACAAAAACTTTTCGTAACCCAAAAAGGCCACGCGTGCACCAAATTTTAACTAGCAAAGTTTTGTGTCATTCTTACCCAAATATATCATTACGTTTGCCATAAAATGTATTCATATAACCAAGTAGGGTGACTGATCCAAATGCTAGCACTGCACCAAATAATCAGCACTCCAAATAAATAGTAAAATTATAAGGTTTTCACTAACTAATTTGGGTTACCACTTTACAAATAAATAAATTGATGTTTTTATAATCCTACTACTCGCAATACCATACTTTCCGACATTAAAATGGCGAATTTTTTGTAAACAAACGTTTATGTCCTGCAGTCCATCCTATTTTTTCCTGTTCTTAGTGATCGAACGTAAGATCATGTGTTTACATTTTATACTATATTAGATCTTGTAGATATTTTCTACTGAACCTTTTGATTTATCTGATTTCTTAGATAGTTTACGAGGATAATTTAAAAAGTCAGAGTTGAGATTAAGGTGATATATTGTTAAAACATGTGGTGCTGATATATGGATCTAATATTTTGCGAATTCCAAATTATCAGCACTGGTGCTGAGAAAGATATACTCTAATGAAAATCTATTAAAATCTTAGATGCAGTAAAAAATGTATGCAGTAAAAACTGGCCTCGAAAACCTTTAAGAGGAACTATCCAATCGCGATTAAGAAAGACGCGCAAGAAGCTCCCAGGCCCTGATCCAATATTGTTGAACGAAGAAGGGAAGTTTTAGTGAAGTGGGTTTCAGATTGCTGACGGAAAGGATTCCCAAAAAGAAAGATGTTACACTTTGTTAAGTTTATAAATACTATTCTGTAAATTATAAGTAAAAGATTTTTTTTATCCTTAGTCACATAATATTACTGTACTGTCTGCTTATTACGTGAAGTCGGCTCACTGCTCTGACGTCACCCGCACGTCCGTCCTGCTCCGTGTCCACCAACGAAGTGTCGGCGGGCGGGCTGTATGCCCTTTTATAGGGAGAGGCCCCCACTCGCCGCTACCCAGGTAAGCGGCGTGTGGGCATGAAACGATCGTTCTTTTAAGCATCATATTCACATACACTACATCTCTTCCTTATTTTAATGAATTTAAAATAATTGCATGAGTTTGTGGTTTAAACAGGAGATCTCTCGTTCTAATTCCGTTTCTAACAAAATATATGGAGATGAGCGTGATATCGCTGGATGTATTCACTCGTCGGTGATTGGAAATAGAATGTCCGCAAAATGGGGGCACCATGGTTTATATTCTCAAAAAAAAGAAACTAAACTGACTTCCGTTTAGATACGCAATAGTGTTGCCCCTCAAATTAAAATCAAAAATAAACGGACGTCCTCTTTCTTATTTTAATTAATTTTAACGACGTCCGGCGAGCCAATACTACCATTAAAAAGAATTTTAACTTTAGGTTAGTGACTACTAGTTAGTACTAGTGCTGCCACCATGAAGTTAAAGGAAACTACACTGGCTTCCGGTTACTGTCAGTTAAAAAGAATTAAGTAACGATTATCACGCCATCTTTACAATCGAGTTGGAACTAAAATAAGAAATCAAATCGATTATAGGATTGAAATTCTAACGGTCTTGTAATCATCAAGGTGGACGTTCTCCGACACGGCCATTCTGACAACGTCAAGCGTCCTCGCGGACTTGTTGGACTTATTTATTTATTTATTTATCAAACATCTTAAAGCTAACAGAATTAATTCCAAAACGCTTAAAGATAAATGACATTACAAATTAAATTAAATTGAATTAAATTAACAAATTAAATTAAATCAAATTAGAACGTACATTACAATTGAAATTAAAATAAAATATAAAAGGTACAATGTCAATCAAAATCATTTCAATTAATTTCATGTCAAACAAATAAATATGTCAAAAGTATAAATTACCTTGCAATTGAAATTAAAATAGAATAAAATATAATACTTAGGCACAATGTCAATCTAAATCATTTCAATCAATTTCATGTCATACAAATAAATATGTCAAAAGTATATAATAGTCAATAATTGTCATTTAATATTTTCCAAAATTGATAAAAGAGATGTCCTAAACTATCTGCAAATAGATCGATTGCATAGTGGATGTGCGCCGCACACTCTTTGTTTGTACCGGAGCTACGACTACACACCACATATGCAACTAGGAGTTATGAAACCAGGTTGAAGAAAGGGAAAAATAATTTTGACATTAGGCATTAAGCTCCTTACGCTCAGCAGCTTCAGGGGGTCACTAACCGGTACAGACACACCTCGAAAAGTCAGGAGTTAAGTGTAAAGTACTCCGTTTAGCTGTGAACAAACACGCCTGCGTTTTGGTAGTGTTAAACTGCACAAGATTGGCGTCGACCCAATCGGACACAGATCCTAATGCGAGGTCAACACTGTTAACCATGGTCTCTCTCTCTCTGGGACTGGATCTCAGCCATGCTAGCTCGGGCAGTGGATAAATACTGCAGAAGAACAAAATCACCTACAGCAAAATGTTGAACTTTCGCCTTTGTGCTGTCAATATGAGACTTGTCATAGCTATAGTTTTTATCCATGCTAGTTACAGCTTGTCGGATGCCAATCCGTGGGACACTTGACGGACTGCCTCCTGAGCGACTGCCTTCTAGATCTCCTATTTGGTTGGATAGTGCGCACCAGGAATATAACCCTCAAAGCGAGTGGCGTGAATCCTGGGAAAGTTTCCAGCACGACCCGTGAAAGGGACTGATACCGGACCCTACTGTCAAACCTGCTGGTTTTGACAGTAGTCGTACTGTATGGACGAGGGTTAATCGGTTCAGAACCGGCCACGGGAAATGTAACTACCACCTCCACAAATGGGGTCTCCGAGATGGGCCGGACTGTGACTGTGGGGCTCCAACCCAAACAATGACCCATATTGTTGAGGAATGCCCTCTTCGTCGTTTTTCTGGTGGTATGCGTGAGCTCCATAACCTTACGCCGGCGGCAGTGGACTGGTTGCGGCAACTCGACATAGACGTTTGAGGATTCATGTGGAGGCCATACGAAATGATGATGACAGCTTGTTCGCAAACAGCATCGATGTCTACGATATTGATGATGGTACAACTCCACGCAAGCTGAACATCAGAGAGAGCATCTTGCCATGACGCTCTTTGCTGGACTCGACAGCGGTCGGCGTTTTTTTTTCAGAGTGCTCATGACCCGTTCGACCTGACCTTTTGCACAAGAGTTACCACTAGCAATGAAATACAAGTTTATACCCTAAGACTTACAAAACTCCTTGAAAACAGTACTCGCAAAACACCGGCCCTGATCGGCAATGATACGCTTAGGGGCACCACATAAAAAGGGTGATTTTTCCTAACGACTTCATGTACTTGTGGACTCCACTTATACGGCATACGATACACGGTCTTATTTGTATCTACTAGTCGAATCTCTAACGGGTTCACGTAAGCATGACCATAAGGTGTTCCAGAGACGAATATTCCTAAAACTCCTTTAGTAGGTTCACAAGTTTAGGCTTGGACTCTATGGGAACACCCGTGCCTATCTTATTAAAATCAATTATACTAGAGCTAGAAGTAACACAAAAGTTAACTATCAATGATAGTAAAATGAAAATGTCCATAATCGAACATAATATTGTCGTAAGTATTTGTCCAGAAAAACATGAAAAAGAACATCATCTTGGTCTTATCTCTCCACTACTGATAACGTATCCTAAGTATTCTACCTCCCGTTTTAAGAAGGAACACTTCCTCTCAGTAGGAATCGAAAGAACAGTTGAAAGACCCTCAAGAGCTTCTTCAGCGGTCGTGGCCAGCACTAACACAGTAGTGAAGTAGCCCACCATGCAAACGAGCTATCTGATCGGAAATTAAGGACAGCGGAAACCTATCGGGAACTGTGTTATCGTTGAGTTTTCGATAATCGACACAGAGTCTATCACTTCCATTATTTTCCTTTACAAGGAGAATGGGGCTCGCAACGGCGATAAACTGAGGCGAACTACACCGGCCTGCGGCATCAATACGTTCGCGTACCACACTCCGTTCTTCAGTTGACAAACGGTTTTATTTGGATCCCTAAATTCAATCTGCATAGGTTTAGTCTAGCCACGGTTATTAGGGATACCGGAAGCAAAGTGGTGTTAAATTTATCTGTAATAGCATCAAGTTGAGGTCTTACATCGGGGGAAACATCTGTGTCTATCAAAACTAAACCACTATCACAAAAGTCTTGAACTTGACAGGTATTTAACAACATTCACTTTCGCAAATGACCAAACGCCAAACGACGACCTCCGCCAAAGCCCGACGATCAACATCTATGTACATACATATATCAAATATTAGCTGGGACCAACAGCCCAACGTGTCCTCCGAAACACGGAGACACTCAAAACAAATGTCACTAAATGCGGTCAGGATGGCCACCCATCCCTTCACTTTCCGCGGCGATACAGCTTGAATTTCGCTATCGCAAAACATCTAACCACAAAACGGGCACCTGTAAATAAAATATCAATGGTTAATCAACGGGCGTCACCCGGAACTTGCAGTCATAACCGGGTATTACCCGCGTTATGCCGCTTTAACGGGCGTCACCCGCGAACATGCAGTCATAACCGGGTATTACCCGCGTTATGCCGCTTAACGGGCGTCACCCGCGAACATGCAGTCATAACCGGGTATTATCCGCGTTATGCCGCTTTAACGGGCGTCACCCGCGAACATGCAGTCATAACCGGGTATTACCCGCGTTATGCCGCTTTAACGAGCGTCATTCGTGTTATGACACTTCAACGGGCGTCACCCGGAACTTGCAGTCATAACCGGGTATTACCCGCGTTATGCCGCTTTAACGGCGTCATTCGTGTTATGACACTTCAACGGGCGTCACCCGGAACTTGCAGTCATAACCGGGTATTACCCGCGTTATGCCGCTTTAACGAGCGTCATTCGTGTTATGACACTTCAACGGGCGTCACCCGGAACTTGCAGTCATAACCGGGTATTACCCGCGTTATGCCGCTTTAACAGGCGTCATTCGTGTTATGACACTTCAACGGGCGTCACCCGGCAACATCAAATCACAACACGGGCATCATCCGTGTTATGACACTTCAACGGGCGTCACCCGACAACATCAAACCACAACACGGGCATCATCCGTGTTATGTCACTTCAACGGGCGTCACCCGACAACATCTAGCCATAACACGGGCATCATCCATGCTATGACTGATGTTTTTTTTTTTTTTTTTTTTTTTCAATTCCGTATTATTAAAAGTTGAACGAATCCGGGCCGTGCCCCAGAAATTAATATACTGGTTTACTTGTAGTAATAGTGATTTTACTGTTAAATTACAAAGCAATAATTACATTTTAATTTTAATAAATTCAGTGGTATAATTTTTTCTTTACCCGCAATAAACACGGAATTTGAACTATTTATTGTTCTAGTTCCCATTATGTATTTTAGTCAATGGACAACCGACAGTTTGTTCCATATCATAGTAATTAGCAGGTTGGTGGCCTATTCGGGATAAGAGTTAGGTTCAGTTTAGATCAAAACGAAGTGAAAGTTGACAGGGGAAGCTTCAGCAACTTTTTGTTTACATGACTTTGATCTCTCCCGCAGTTTATGCTTACATAACTTTGTAATATTCCGTCTTTCAAACCGGCGCATTGAGACTGGAGTTGAACAGTAACTGTAACTTTCTTCGTTATTTAGTACTTCTTTATAATTGTACACCCAATTATTTTTACATACGAGTACGTGAAGCCAATCTTAATCGATTACTCACAAACTACAAAATTGAAATTGTGTTCCAGTTTTTCATTACTTTTATACGTCATAATTATGCAACATAGAAATAACTACGTTTATGTTTTATACAACTTGCGCTTCCAATTCTATGTGATAATTAATTATTTATGCAACTTTGCTACCGATATATTGTAAACGGAGAGTAATTACACGCCACACACAAATCGAGAGTGAATTCGCAACTTATTCCCTTGGTTTAGATACCGCTTATCGGGCGGGAAAGTATACAAAACAAAATGTACTTCAGGTATGTACGTTTTAGTTAATAAATTATTTTACAAAAAAAAATATTATTATATAAATTGCATTATAATAGATTATATTCTGTATATTTATTAATTTTTTATCGAACATCTATTATAGTTTCAGATTACTCAAACATTGAAGAATATATTTACTCCGTACCGGAAATAGCCGCCATTACAAAAATATTTTAAGATCAGAAACATTAATCATATATTTTTCTATCAATTCTTGAGAATAATTAAATAATCATATTTACTTTATTATTTTATGACCTTATAACAAATAAAATAATAGCATTTGCTATGTAGTGATTTCTGATATTTACACGGTTACTACTCATATACGCGAGTTTTCATCCGTTTAAAGTTGTTTTTATTTAATGAGCATTCGCTATGCCTTTTTTTTTTTTTTTTTTTTTTTTTTATTTTTTTTTTTTTTACGGGTATTTCTGTTTTAATATTTTCCATAATAAACACTGGGTACTCACGGACTCGTCGCCAAAATGTACTGTCTGCTTATTACGTGAAGTCGGCTCACTGCTCTGACGTCACCCGCACGTCCGTCCTGCTCCGTGTCCACCAACGAAGTGTCGGCGGGCGGGCTGTATGCCCTTTTATAGGGAGAGGCCCCCACTCGCCGCTACCCAGGTAAGCGGCGTGTGGGCATGAAACGATCGTTCTTTTAAGCATCATATTCACATACACTACAATTACCTACCTATTAAAGTCAACAAAAGAAATTATAGGTACAAATAACCATTTTTTATTTCATAAATTACAGTGCTGATAATTGGCTCACTCTATGCTAATAATTGGTGGTGATGGTGCTAGTAAATGGGGCAATGGTCAATTTTTACTCTTGCCTATCTAAAAAAAATTTGGATAAAGATAAACATATTTTTTTTCAATCATTATCTTACTGATTGTATATTGATACTAAAAAACTCGTCATGACCGGTGAAACAGTATTTTTCAATGTGATAAACGGGCTTAAGTTAGGACTAACTCTTAAAGTGCTGATAATTGGATCAGTTACCCTATATTAAATTGATTGATAAGATTTGTGTTAGGTTAGGTTAGAACTGCGACCACTAAACGCACGAACCGAGCGAGCGTAGCGAGCGTGCCGCGGCAGCGGCCGGCGAGTGCCAGGACTGAATTCTACCCATTTTACTTGGTCGGGAGTCGGGACAGAGAGAAAAAGATTTTGTTTATTTACTATCAATCGTCAAATGGTATATAGTATCGGTAAATCTTAAGAACTTCATTTATATTTTTTGGGTATACAATGATTTTTGTACGCATTACTTTAATTTATTAGGATAAAAATATGTAACATATTTGGATGAAATTTTTAAATACAATGCGAGTACAAAGAACAATGGCAGTTTTATACCTGCATGTTTTTAAGGTGTCTTAAAACTTGACTTATACAAAAACGATTATTTGAATTAGCCAGATTTTTACATCATAACACATTTTTATTTAAAGGCTGATATTAAATCATGAATTATAAAAACCTCTCAGTTGATTACAATATTAATATCTTACGCGTTTGTGTTGCCGCTTTAGAAAAAATAACACATTTATATTTTTTTCAATAATAAGAAAAAGGAATAAAAATAATTTATTTCAATGCAATGTGTAACTTAGAAATTATTTATCATTAAAAATAGCACAGTGGAAGTTCCCTTCGTACATAAAATAGCGTAATGTTTCTTTATTGGTAAAAATGTAACTTTTAAAGCTGTCTCGCGTAATATTTATTTATTTAACTATCTGCCAATTGCAACACTGCAATCAAAGTTATTGTGACAGCAGGAAACAGCAAAGCAATTTGTTTGACAGTCTATTTTTTTTATAGGTTTTGGCTTTGCACGGTTTGTACTTTAGCCACAGACGATTATTTAAAAGGTCCAGTATTCTCATAAATGTTTTAGGAGACTGTTTATTTTTCCTCTGACTGCTTCTAAGATGACTATTTTAATAAAAAATAATTTTATTTAGTACTAAAAGAAGAAAATAAACAAGGATTTGTTTCATTACCAACATAACCTCAAAGTACAAAAATACTTATAACTTTTTTTTTGCAACCACCGTTTGTTATAATTCTTTTTGGAAATGTTTATGTAATGCAATTGCTAGTGTATAAGCATTTTTTAAATCATAGACGCCCCAATTTTTATCCAGGACAAACGTAGAATGGGACTTTGCCATTGTTCTTTGGTGCACGCGTGGCCTTTTTGGGTAGCTCAGCGATTATTCTGACTTTTTTTTTAGGTTAGCAGACTTAACGTTTATTGGTGATCATTTCATAATAAAATGGGGATTAAATTCTGGTAAGTACTTAGGATTTTTTGGGCGTTATATTTCATTATATCTGGTGGTTGCTTAAACCTAAGCCCAATATTAATACATGCTCTGGTCACGAAATTAAAAGTTCCCCAAGCATGATAATAATGCCAATCATATATGTAGATATCTGAACCAACGAAAGTGCCACAGATAAACCTATACACATAAATAATATAAATAGGTGCTAATATAAAATATTTATGTTTCGATGGTAGTGGGTCCGCGTAATTTCGCTTTGTACTACCTATTTACATTCAATTTACTTAATTACGAGTATGCATAACTACAAATTACACTATGCCACACTAAAAAACATCAAGTTGTAAGTAAGCTTACCGTGTATGATGAATCAGTGTTAATTATAAAAATGACCGCTAACCCAATTAATTACGTCAAGGCAAAGAAATCTTACATGCAACCAAAGTTATTCACACGGTTCGTTCAAAATTTGCATTAAAATATAATAAATATTGAGAACACGAGCGTTACATTTTAACATATTTTTATAGGCGATGCAATGCACATTAATTAAATTGCATAATGCAATTTTTAAGCCCGATCGTTCTAACAATGCGACTTCAAAATGTAGTAAAGTTATTAGGAATGTTTTTTAAATACTTATCTTTCTTTACCCAGACACTAAATAAATGCATGAGTAATTTTTGAATGACCGACAGTTACATCTAAGTAACTTTTTCGTATCCAGATAGAATAAGTATCAAAGACACTGAGGTTAAAAATAGGGATCAATAAACGTCAACAATTTCCTTTCCAGACTGTACGCGCAAGGTAAATCTAATTTGAGTGGTGCTCGCCCCAAGACCAAAATACTAAATCGGTTTGCGTGACTCACTTTCAATGACGTCACGGGGTGCCGAAGCGACGTCGGGGCGCAGCGCCCCTGCCTGCGTCACCCCGTGACTCAACGTCTAGCGCATTTGCGGCTAGACACGTGTAAATATGTGCCCTCCACATACCTTACCTATAAAGCAATAAAGATCAAATTGACATAGGAGGAATATACTTCACATTACACAGAACATTGTTGCATTCGTAAATAAACATAAGTTGAAAGGAAACTTGCACGGTGATATTGATATTTCAATACGAGTCTAAACTTCAAATGAATCGTCCCTGTTACGTAATTTCTTTGTAGATTGGAATGTGGCGTTGCGAAGTTGTCATTGTTATAACTAATTGCCTATTTAAAATGTATACCACCATTGATCCCAAATTTATTCACTTTCTTTTTAGTAGCTGCACTTTCGACATATCAATGCTCGGCACGCCTTTACTACATACACGTAACATTTCCACTTTCATCTTCACGTACAAAATAAATGTCACGTCATGTTGAAACAAAAGTGTCTTTCAATGAGTTTGGAATGGTAATGTAAAACTCGTGATCTTAACAGTCAACAGGGACATTAACAGTAGTCGGCTAATCAGTAGAGTTTTTTTATTGAAATAAATAACCAGAGTAGTTTAACACCCCGAATTTCTAAGCTCTATCGTAAATTTCTATTTCACATCTGTATGTGATTTAAAGACCTTATTTAACTAATTTAAAGAATATGTTCGCTGGTCTGTAACAGCGAACATATTCTTTAAATTAGTTAGGTATCTTGTTTTATTCAAAAATTGTCAGTAGTAGAAGAGAAACGGTTTTCACGACATTCTGAATTGACAGCAGGTAACCTAACTAATACCCAAACTGATTTAACAAGAAAAGAATAAAAGGCAAAAGCATATTATAAAATATATTAAAGGAAAGCAGAAATATTTTGCAACAAGATGTACTGTTACACGTTATACTATCTCGAGGCCAATGTCTGGATCTTAGGCGTCGCGACAGGGCTTGAATCTTGATGTCTCATCCAAACCAGTCTCGCCTGTAAGACTACTCCTTCTACTAGTAAACCTCAAACGTACCGTTTGAAACTTTGAACTGATATTACGTTACATAAATGCCATATTTACTGTGAATTTTATCGAATTATGTCGAACTTAGAAATATAACTCCGATTATATTATTAAAGCACTTATGTAAACAAAACGTGCCGCGCCTTACGTCCGCAAAATTCAAATTAATTCCGTGCGGCACGTACGAATTTACATTGCAGCCAGTTTTGGTACTTTCTGCAGTGCGCTTTTGTTCTTAACACGTCTATGCAATATAAGAGATGACGTCACCTAGGCGACTACAAGATGGTTAGTCAAGAATAAGTTCTATTTATACCTATTCATTAAGTCAGTAGCCAAATCAAGCTCTTTAAAGGTATAAAAGTTGAAATGCATACAATGAAAAGTTAAAAAATAGGAAAACTGGTTTGAGTAGTATATAATAATATCTAAAGGTCTCTTGATGTTTATAAATATTTATGACATCAATGCTAGTTTAACGCCATTGATTGGAATATCTATCAAATGCACAATACTAATGTTGAATTATTAAGTATTCAATTACCTAAGCTTACTAAATGTTTATCGAGACTATGTTTGTGTGCCTTACATGGCATCATAAAGGAACCCGCTATCGATGTAAGATTCTTGTCTGGGAAAGTAGCTCTCGCTCGGGTAGAAAGCACGAGGACATAATAAGCCTCATTAATAACGATGATCAACTCTACCGTACGCAATTTAATATTAAGCAAATTATTACGAAATTTAGAAAACATCCTATGAACATTTTACTGGCGTTTTACTAGCGAGTTGCAAGATTTGGCCTTCGCAAAGTAATTTTTTTGTGAAAGGGCTTACAAATGTAGCGTACAGAGTGGCATGTTTAAACTGCGTCGGTAGTCATTATGTAATGGCATGCCATATTAAGCTTTATATAAAAAATTTAAGACTAATATACAGTTATCTACTTATAATCATTAGTGGAGTTGATTATTATCCATCACACGCATCTGATCATCGAGACTATGTCAATCATAATCAAATATCGTTCCGAATATACCGAATATACCACAAATGCTGTTTTTATATTTTGACGTAAAAGCATCATGCTTCATAGAATTTGCCATCGTTGAAATCGGGGGGCTTCGTCGTTTGACCCCGGTCCCGAATACACCGCGGTGTCAAACGCACGACTAACTGTCGTTTCGGACACAGTGTCCGAATTGACACTTTTTAATTTTAATATTTTTACACTGTCGATTCGGACACCGCGATATAATTAGCTATTTTGTACAGTCAGATAAAAAATCTTTCTACGATTTCTTTTCGTAATAAAAATAAAGTCTTAACGTAGCCTTCTACACGAAGCTATAGGTAACGTTTCTAAAGATGACTAGGTCAAATGTGTGAGGCATGCAGAGGAGAATTATAGGATTAGGATTTAGCCAAGGCAATTTTAAAAGATCAGAGAATACAGCCTCAGGTAATAAATTTACACGAAGATGACAGCGCTCCTGACCCGTAGTACAACTGCGATGTCCAACTGGTTGTGCCACGGGGAAGTAAAGTTAAGTAAGTAGAGTAATGCTTGTTTGGAATTTATTAATGCATAATATGATTAAACTAAGATTTAAAATAACAAGCCAAATCAAACTGTGCTTGTACAACTTTTAACTCTGATCAATCTGCGATTTGTAATAGTATGATCTTGTTTTTTTAATTATCAAAATAAACATTTTTATTAACATTCTGTTTGATTCATCAGATTTATTTTATAATGAAAGCTGGCGAACAATAATTTGCTTTACCAGATTGTAAGGAGTCCCTGTAGCATATAGACGTGACATCATAAAAATCACTCGCGCTACCTTATTAATAAGTATCTACTCACTAAAGAATCCTTCCAATCTACAACTTACTTGTGTACTCAACTGTACAAAAATAAAAAATAAGATTTTTATTGGCGGTGTCAATTGACGAAGTCGAAAAACGTTATTCCCCGCTTGACACCGCGATATTATTAACGGTGTCAAACGGCCAATTCAAAAAGAGTCCTTGTGCGTTTGACACCGCGGTGTATTCGGGACCGGGGTCAAACGACGAAGCCCCCTGAAATCGTAATATAACGACGAAGTCGCTAGTTGATTCGTATCAGTGTTGCCGACATCTGATTTAACAAAGGTATCTGTGGATAATAATATGTTATCATTCCAATCCAACACGCAACAAAAAAAAAGTTTGTCCTGGCTGTCCAAGTTTCAATTAAACTTACTCGACATCATAAAAGTTGTGACAAAATAGTTCCGTAGTTGAACTGTTCCGACAATTTGTTGGATTTCACAGAAGCGATGTCTGTAAAGTTTTAATACCGCAGCCGAGCCTACGGATCCTCAGACAATGCACTCCACAGTTCTCGTAGGCCCGAGCGGCCTCGTTACAGTTCACCAGCTTCAGATTGCTATTATAAAGTTCAGATACAAAACATTCAGCCGCAAAATAATGTCCGATGTCGATACCAAATAGAGCATAACGATTTTACTACCACAATGGGTATTTTAATGTATAATATAATTTATCTTCAATATTCGAGTTATTCCGGTTGGATACCCCGTATTTGATACCCTGGGGGATCAATTTTGTTTTATAATATTTTCTATTCCACTTTGATCCACCGTGCAGGGTATCACAAATAAATTATAATTTTATATTCCGGTTGGATACCCCAGTTATCTATTAATATATTTTTGGAACAGTCATTAACAAAACATATTGTTGTAACTGAATATTATTTTATAAAGTTTCAAATAAATAAATATAACGGAAACGTTTTGGCCAAGTCACCGCAACCGGTTTAAAAATGTTAGTAAATGCAATGGTGTCTCGCTGCACGCGGGGCAATGGGCGATTTTCTGACAGGCCATTTAACCCTTTCCCCGCCACGCTTTTTTCCGAAAATGGTACCCCACACGCCACGACCATTAAAAAAAAAATTCCAAAAAATTATTAGGTTATACTCAACTCATTCAGGCAAGTAAAAATACAACGTTTCTTGATCATGTTTTTTTGTCTGATATATCAGACATTGGCGTGGTGGGCACGAAAATGGTTTGTCTGATATATCAGACATTGGCGTTGAAAAGGTTAAGAAAAAAAAGTCTTCCAAAAGCTTCTCAAGATGGCTTTGAACGAAGTATGTTCATCTACGAGTATAAGGACAATAATAATATAAATATCATTGTCTATGGAGCCAAAATCTTTACTCATTCTTCTTCTTATTCATATTTATGTGCTTGTTTTGGGTTTTTTATTAAAATTTCGGCCAATGTCATATAAATACCATGTAATTATGTAATTTTTTTCAGGAATGACAATGAAATCTGACATACACAATACGTTCCTTTTATGAAACAAGTCATATCGAAGTAAACTATTACGTTCCGTTCCTTGTAAGTGCATAGGTAGAACGGCGCCATCTAGGTATTGAGAACTAACTAAAAATCTTTCATTATTATTAAGGTTTTTTGAAATAAAAAGACCGATTGTCTGATTCTCTGTGATAATTTTATATCGTAATTTTAAGTTCTGTTTTTTAGGTAATTTTATTAAGATAGTCAAAATCTTTTATTATTATTATTAAGGTTTTTTGAAATAAAAACACCAGTTGTCTAATTGTCTGTGATGATTTTCAATCGTAATTTTAAGTAATATTTTTGTTATGTAGTTAAGATGGTCAAATCTTTTGTTATTTTATTATTATTAAGATTTGTCCAAGTAGAAAGTCGATTAGTCTAATTATCTGTGATGATTTTAAACACTTAAACAAATAAAACAAAATATTATTTACATTAACAACTGTTTTTCTATTGACTGTACTTGCCTGCAAAAAAGACTAAGGGGATCATACCGGAATGACCCAGTTTGCGGTGGATCAATCGGGAATTAAAACATAATAATAATCGCCAGGGGATCAGATCAGGGGATCCAACCGGAATAACTCCAATATTCTTGTGGACTTATTTCAAAGTTTTATCGTGTGTTTCAGTTTGTTACATGTCCTTTCAAGAGCTTTCGCTTCATTATTGTTGGGTAGAAATGATTCGCCGGATATTTACATCATTGACCTAATGTACCAAACCGCAACAATGCATTGACGTAAGAACTGCAGCAAATACAAAGAAGTAGAGTAAGTAGGTATATTGGTCCGAGACACCAAAATAATGCTTTTATTAAGTAAAATAAAAAGATGAGCCGGTCAATCACCACGAACAATGTGTTCCGGCTGTGAAGAAAGATCCGGGGGATTTTAGTGGTTAGTGGGACGAACGTCTTAAATCTAGTGCTCTTACACACCACCGCAGGTTTTGCATGCCTGTGGTTACCGTGGCTATGTGGCTCCTCTGATACAAAAAGGTAAATAAAGTAGTACAAGTCCAGAAGCCACTCCAGGCGTACACGCAATGTCTACTAACGACGAGACCGCAGCATTCAGTGCAAGCTTGCATCCCGTCTGCAAGGGAAACGAGAACTTTTGTTTAAAAAAAATATTTTTATCGTGACCACGACTCTGGTCGTTGGCCTCGTCCGAAATGGCATGTCGTAAAATTAGAACTTCTGTGCGAGAATGTAATGTGATTTTGTGCCACTGTCAGTTTTTCTTACAAGCAACGTCCTCGATTACAATAGGTACTATAGCCACCCAATACCCTCAACACAAAGTTAAATTACTCGGTAGTAACGTCAACGTCGTTACGTCTACCTATATGTAAAGCATGGTTACTAATTTAGTAAATTTATAACATCAAGACGAACAATAACTAAATATTACCCTCATCAGTGTTGAAACAATACAATTTTTGACCTGAAGCTTATATCATAGAAAGATCATAACTTTCGTCTGTCATATAATCAACATTACGCTCCACAATGCTGGGTATTGTAGACCTACGTGGGAAGGCGGACGAAGACAGCCGCGGGCGCATTGTGCCCGTCCTGGTTACTAAAAAAAGTTTTTGTCATTCTATTGCTCATTGTTAACTCACAAAGGGCTTGTTTCCTGCTATTAAATTCATACAAAAACATTAAAATCGTACGTGCATAATTTTTCAACGAAAGTTTTTACTCGTGGCGTGCAACACCTCGTACGCTCGGAGATAAAGTCGATATGCGCCCCTTCTAAGGGATTTGATTAGATTAGTAGCCCCAAGATAGCTTGGCCCTTCTCGAAGGGTAGCAAGTGGGCAATGAAATAGAGCACAGGAATTTATTGAAGCGTAAACATTTTTTCGGTGCCCTTGAGCACGGATTTTGAACCCGGCTTGGTTCATAATATCATGTTCATGGCTATACAAAAAATAATACGGATCGATTTTATCGGACTATATGACAGAGTTTTACGACCTTAACATGGTGAGAACCCAAAAAATGCTTAAATGATACTTTCAATATAACGGGCTATAACGTTTAAATAAGTTAGTGGTAATGCACAGGTATTCAACGAATTCCCAGAATGATTTACAATAGAACTGCAGGCTACTTCCCATTTGGTAAACTTCCCATTTGGTAAACCTCAATCAGTGCCTACTCAAAAGTTGCGTTTGGTAAACATTTATTTACTACATACGTTTTTCATACATTTAGTCCCATTTGGTAAACAATCGAAATGGGACTAAATGTATGAAGTAAATAAAATGTTTACCAAACGCAACTTTTGAGTAGGCACTGATTGAGGTTTACCAAATGGGAAGTTTACCAAATGGGAAGTAGCCGAACTGCAGTATGTATCGCTCCGCACGAGTCGAGCTATTGTTCACACACGCGTTTCCGCTTTCTCGTGGAAAAATGCAAGCAACATATTGCTGGAAAGCCGGTATGAGATGATTTGAAGAATATCAAGTTTAGAATACCTTTTCGTTAATAAAAATTAAGTTTACATCTTACAGAATATTTTTCCAGAAATCTGATATGATTTTAAAGAAACTTTTTTAAAGCCTATCTTAGTTAGGTATTAACTAAACAACGAGAACAACATTAGGTACCTATGTTGGGTATAGGTATTAGACGTGCGAATGTAATCGTCCTGCCTGACACAATTGGGGACATTTGAAATAATGTTTCAGCGTGATAAATATAATTTAAACAAGACTATGCGAGGTTACAGTTTAATAGAAAGGTCAATAACTTAAAGTGCACTTTGCAGGCATACCTTCTTTGATAAAAAAATCGAATTCACTCAAATTGCTGCACTAAAAAAAGGGCACGCAAAACCTGCGGCATACTCTCGGTAAAGTATGCACGAAGTCACGAATGTAATGTATTTAGATGTACCAAGTATCTGAAAAATTACCAAACCAATACTCACGTTACATTGTGGAGTGGGAATGTTTAAATTAAACTTCGTACTTTTTATGCAACATACACTGCTTATGAGTTTAGTGCTGTTGTGTAAAAAAAAACTCCTAAAAAATACCGAAGTATGAAGCAGCAAAGGAGGAAAAAAGCACCTTACTTACATACTTACATACATTAGAAACATTATTTTGTAAATCATAAAACTAAACTTGATGAGCTAGTTCGAAGGTCGTATTTGCGTTTTGTGAAAATTCTACTCTGGACAAACAATTGTCTGATGGACGTTTGCACTTGTTCTGTATCTAGACGTTTACCAATATTCTTCCATACCCATATTTGCATCTATTTAATTAACCTAGCGCATCATTACTCTGAAGGTTATTGTCTGTACAAATACTGTTAAGCATATTCATGCAAAATCCAACAAACTGTATTTGAGCTCTCTCGAAGGAGTCAAACAATGACTACATATTTTACTATCTAGTCATAGTACTCGTAGTTGTATGGCACTTTTTCTACGCATCCTCAAATTATTATATGGATCATTTTATAAGCGCACTGAGAAGGAAGTAGGGTGCACCAGTGCCAAACCAGGTACCAGTAGTAAACCATTTCTAATTTCACATCAAAATATTAACCTTCTGTCAAATTTCCCGCCACTATTTTTACGTTTGGTAGCACTGCCGTACTTCTACGAATCATATAGTCATAGATAAAAGCGACAAACACGCCATTTACATCAGTTTTAGAAGCAAAATTCGAAACGACAATCGTGCACTTCGTTTCGGGCGGCCATTATAGTTAGCGACACGTCGACGGTAAGTTTTTTAAATTCGTTTAAATCTTTGTTTATATCAATTGTTGTAACTGTTTTTTTAATTAATCGAGTAATATGGTTTGTAAAGCAATAATATTACGTCTTATTTTATCAGAAAATGCTCATTTTAACCAAAAGTTGTCATTGGTCAACTAATGGAACACGAATTTAATGATTTTCCAGTAAATTATACCATTTGGTCTACTACTGGTGATTTAGCTTTTTTAAATTATTCTTACTTTTTCTTTTACATGTATGTTTACTTAATATGGCAATAAAATATTATAAGACAAACGATTACAATATCCACAATGTTCCAGTTGTAGACCAGTGGTTTATTACTGGTAATATCTATACTAAGAGTTTGTTCCAGTAATTGACCACCTACATTTTTTTTTATAGAAAATGCAAGATTGAAGATGCACGTTGATCAAGAAAATCCTTCTACAAGAAAACACCACCAACCAATAAGCCCTGCATTTGCATCAGCATTTGTGTGGTCCTCTGAATCTCCAATTATAGGCAACCAGAAAAGGCGTAAAAAAGTTCGCCTACCGGATGCAGGATTAAGTATTACTTGAAACTTGTAGCCTGATGAAAATCTGTAATGATTACTATGTACAAAACATTTAAGTAATTAAAATTTAAATATTCTTCATAAAGAGAAATTATTTTATTTATTGGTTTACTATTGGCTCAACGTCTGGTCTACTGCTGGTACAATCTGGTCAACCTTAGGCACATTGCGACTTTCCACACTGATTGTTAAATAAAAAGAAACCTAACAGCAATTAAGAAAACTTGATTAAGCTACATGATTCTATGGTAGACAAGGAGTACTTAATTCATTTTTTGCAATGATTGTTCTAATAATTTAATTGAGTCACAATATCAAAATAACTCTCAAAATGTCGCTTAATCGGTTTGTTACTGGTACACTCACCCTACCTAGTGGAAACGGGATTAGTGGACAATCGGTATTAGATGACGGCCGCAGCGCTACCGTGCTGTGCCGCGGCTGGCGCAGTGGCGCCGATCGCCAATCACAAGAGGCTCACTGTTCCAACGCCTCAATGGGCGTGCATCGTAATCACTGTGGTATTTACCGACCGAGCGGTTGCATTGCTGCAACTTCACGTAAAACGGAAAATGCATGTGGATCGTATCATAAATATTTCATATCTAAACTAGAACGCATGTCTGAAATTAATTTTTTGGTGCAAAACAGTAAACCGATTTGCCGTCTGGAAATAACGTGAAGCCCATGACGTGTTATGCATGTAAAGCTTCAACAGAAAACGTTGACGTTTGAGCGTGCTAGATATTAACAGCATTTTTTGAAAATTGTTATTCTTTATACATGGTACAATCAGGAAAAACATACGCAAAAATAAAACGATGACCAAATGAAAGATGTACCTACCTAGTATTTGAATTATTCCGATCTGTCACCCTGCTTTGTCCCCTTGGGGTGACAGATCGGACAAAAATGTTCGATCTGTCCCCCTGTTCCCGACGAGGTGACAGATCGAACTTCATTCACCTCCTCAAAGTTTTATCTGTCCCCCTTCTACCGATAGGGGGACAGATAAAACTTTTTAATTCCTGTTTGTCCCCCCATGGAATAAAACATAGGTATATTCTTAAGTAAGCAACCTTTTATTAAATAAAAGACAAAAATGGTTTCGGTTTATAGGTAATCGGCTTTATTTATATAAATTATAAATATTTCTTTTATTTCTCTATTAATTATCAGTCTCGTAAATCACGAAAGGTACATAATTATTACACAATAAGTATTATCAGGAATATAATAACAATCACGAATATTTATCTATCGATCAACATAAATTTAAATCAGACTTCTTAATAACCTACCTACCTAACCTTAGACCGAGTGGCGATCAACTACCGTACGTTTCCGCAGACATTTTCTGCCGCGTACGACTGTTCTATGGAACTAGCTTCCCGCAGCGGTGTTTCCAAACCAATACGAAATGGAAAAACCCCTCAAAAAGTGAGCATATTCCACCCTTAAAAGCGGGCAACGCGCCGACGACTCCAAGGGGGTCTCGGGGTGCTTATGGGCGGCGGTGATCACTTATCATCATCAGATGACCCATGTGCTCGTTTGCCCCCATATAATATAAAAAACCCTAGTCACTACAAATGACCAAGCTGTGTGGAAGAAGGGAGCCGCTCTTGGGCTAACTATATCAAAACTTTTGAGAAGGCAAGTGGTATTGAGTGCCGTCCTCCCACTGATTCCTACTAATGTTTTAAATGGATGGGCTTATATCGCATCTGAAAGTCCGAATGATGTACAAAGTAAGAAATTTCGTCTGTATATGATCAATTAATGGATCAAACCGCGTGATGCTGACTTCAGAAAAACATGGTGTGTTTTTGATGAACGTCATCGCACTACAAATCTCGAGGGCTGGCACCATGCATTAAATAACGCAGTCGGCAAAAAACAGCCTAACATAAACATGCTGTTGGTTATTCTACAAAAGGATGCAGATTTTAATAGAGTCATATCACAACAGATCCAAAACCAATTGTGTCCAACGTTAAATAGTCGCTCAAACAGTAATATTCTGAAAGACGAATATATAAATAATTGTCAAATGCAGTTTGTAGCTGGCAAAATTACTATTGGTCATTTATTGGAGAAATTGCGATAGACTATTTTTTTTTATACTAAATCAGTTGGCAGACAGACACGCAGCCCACCTAATGGTAAAGGCCTGTATTCACTTTGATTAGTGCGAGTGCGAGTGATTAGTAGCTGAGGGTGATTAGTGCAGGTGCGTAGTGCAAGTAGTGTCCAATTGTTGGCGAGTGCGAGTGATTAGTAGTTGAGGGTGTGTGTGTGTGTGGCAGGCACGCCGCGAGAGAGGGGGATGGGCGGGCGCGCGGGACGTGGCTACTCGCAGTCCACTCGCAGAAAAATAGAACACGCTTCTAAACACTTCACTACGCAGCCAACTAATCACTCGCACTAATCAGTCGCTGTCCACACTTATTTTCTACTAATCACTAATCACTTGCACTAATCACTCGCACTCGCACTAATCAAAGTGAATACAGGCCTTAAGCGGCCACTGCGGCCTATTCCATTGAGGGACACTTTACCAGAAAGCGTCGCTCAATGTGCTGCCAGACTGTAGAGTCATCTGATCGTTGAGCCTTTGATTTCAAGTGTACTGGCTCCCACATTAATACTGCATTAATACGGCAGATTTCACCTGTGGGAGGGGTGGTAGCTAGCCAGTAGGACTCAAGCCCTACCACCAACCAGACCCTAGGTGGTAATCGAACCCACGACCTCCGGGTTTTATACCCGAGCGGCTTAGCCACTGTTCCACGGAGGCGGTCAGATATTTTATTTAACAGCAATTTTTTTTACGAAAATGTTTTAAAATTTGTTAGACAATTGATTTCGTTTATTTAAGTTTTGACTTATTTAGGTACAACTTTTAGTTTAATAGTCAACTTTTAATTTGTTAGTTACTACAAATTTGGTTAGTAAGAAGTCAAATTGAAAGACTGATTGTAATATGTACAATATCTGCTGTGATTTATGGCACGGTTTTATGTTGGTTGTTATTATATTCGTGATAGGACTGATTGTGTAATAATTATGTACCTTTCGTGATTTATGAGACTAATAATTATTAGACAATTAAAAGGAATATTTATCATTTATATAAATAAAGCCGATTATAAACCGAAACCATTTTGTCTTTTATGTTAATAAAAGGTTGCTTACTTAAGAATATACATATACCTATACCATATTTTATTCAATGGGGGACAAACAGGAATAAAAAAGTTTGATCTGTCCCCCTACTACCGATAGGGGGACAGATAAAACTTTGAGGAGGTGAATGAAGTTCGATCTGTCCCCCTGTTCCCGACGAGGTGACAGATCGAACTTTTTTGTCCGATCTGTCACCCCAAGGGGACAAAGCAGGGTGACAGATCGGAATAATTCATGTCTAAGTCAAAATCAGACTGCGTTTGAATCAACAAGTATCGCGACGCCCGCCTAACTGCTATTATAAATGAACAAAAGACGATTACATCACTGCAATATTTTGACAAAGCCCGTGTAGTTTTCGCATTCCATGCCCAAAGCATATCTAGAGCCTATGTTAAGGATTAGTTATCTCTTATCTGTCCATTTGTCATAAAGCTGTTTGTTGTTTATCGAACAAATAATGGGGTAAACACTTAAAAGTCTCAAAAGGTGTTTAATACTGTGTGACCTGCCCCCCTAGACAAGCGGCATTTATGACGTTCGATATAGCTCAATTTGCGATAGCGAATGTCAAATCCCATACTTTCAACACGTGACGCTTTTATGGCATCTGTCAAATTTTTTAGTCTTCAACATTTTCAGAAGTTTCAAACATCATGTGAACAATTTAACTTCGTAAACGAAAAGCCACGTCAACATACTCAATATCCTAACTGCGATAATAAACCAGATTACAAGCGACCGCACCAAGCAGGTAGTCTAACATCTCACATACACAAAGGCGTTCGCATTTAACCTCAACCGAGCCATTACCACAGGCCTTAAGGTTGTGAGCGAGGCAGATGTGCATAATTTTCCAGCCGAGCGGACGCGGTGGTGGGACCGGTCGAGGGGTCGCGAGTGGCGGCAGGTGCAACGCTCATACCACGATAATACCACATGCGACGACTGATTGCTTTGCTACCAACATACACACACACACACACATAGAACAGGAATAGAATTCTTTCGCCGCAATTAATAGATGTATCGCAATGATATTATAATAAAAAAGAGGTAGGTAGATAGGTTATGTCAGTAGTGTCAGTACTGAAGCGAAGTCAACTGACATTTCACGTAGTTCCAATTTTGGCCACCGAAACAGATAAGTTTGTCGGTCTGTCAATGCTTTCGCTCAGGTTTGCTACTATAAGCTCTTATTATAGCTTAGTTTTCGGGTGCCATTTTTTTAGCACAAGTAACCTATCTCCCTCTTTTTTATTATAATATCATTGATGTATCGTCAATCATGATGATTGATGACAAATGAATTTGTAAACAAATGTTACTGACGTCATATTCATTATCATAATTATTAAAAAGATCGTTTAAAGTGTTAAGATGGAGTGATGAATAGATACAATATCAAAACAAAGAATATTGCCAATGAGTCCAGGCAATGAATAGGTTCTACTTTTAATAATAATACTTTCAATGGAGCAGTAAAAAAACACTATAAAAAATATATGACTTAAAAACAAGTCACACGTTGTTTGACAGTGGTTATGTTTAATATCAAACGAATAAACCACATAACATCTATTTATTTATGAATAAAACAACATTCGAGAACGATACATTTCCCAAATGGCCCCCAACTGACGTAAACACTTGCCGAAAACTCACTCTGCAATGGTGGCTATTTCGGGTTTCACCGGCGCCTGTATTATGATGACCGAACAGCCAAAAACGATTGGTATTCCGGACCAGATTAACAACAGGAGTGGTATAAACGATAAACGAGCTAAAATCAGACCAACGAATAAACTGAGACGATGCTTGACATACCTATATGGATATACATACATATACCTATATAAGGTCATACAAAATCTTTGCTCAATAATTTGAGGACTGATTCTACATTAAATTTAAAATAAATTCATATAATATTTATTAATTGTTTACGCGCTAGTTTTCGAGAAAAATGACGAATTCCGTGATGATCAAATAGTCAAATACTACATCCTGTGTATTACGTAGAACGCCATTAGTTTACTATCGATACTAGAAAGGTCAAACATTGAACTCTACACAAAGAAACCGCGTACGCACAGGCCGTGTCCACGTGGCGGTGGTCCCACCCCCCCTTCTTGCCTACTCGCTCTTTAGCTATCGCGCTCTTGCTCTGCTGAAGGGCCGGCCCCCCATCAGTGTTACCAGCGTAGGGAGTTGTTTCTAGATCTAAGTAAATTAGCAACAGTTCAACTCTTTTTAGTCTCTTAGGGAAAATTTGTAACAGTTAAAAAAAATTAAGGCAAAAAACCGCGATATGCGCGACAACGTAACCAGAAACTATTTCGAATTCACCAATTAGGTTACAGGTCCCGGCAAACCTCTTGAAATCGGGTGGGCATTGCGTAGAACACGAATTTGAGTCGCGAACTTTCCCCCACTGTCGACCGAGCGTCAAGAATTTTGCCGGCACCTGCCTACTTTACCACACTTGTAACATCCCTTTTATTAGTTGTTGATAACTACATAAACTACTACTGCTAAGTACCTACTCACCTTCATATGGTCTTTCAACACCGGCCAGGTACAACAGCTCGAACAGACTCTCGTGCACCATAGATACTCCTGCTCATGCACACACTAAGTTCGTTCTTTTTATTTAATAGGATAACATTTAACATAAAACAGAAAAAGTCCAAAGGCGCTGATCCCGGCGACCCCAAGCCTGGGTACCATGGCGATCATCGTAATCCGACCATAATACGATTACTGTCACACCGGTGATCTGAATAAATGGTACAATATTTTTCACTTTCATTACACACACATCTCACTATTAACTCTACAAAACAAACTACACTACGAGTACATCGTGAAATTGCTCATAGCCCGGGCCCCGGAGCCACTAGTCCATCCGAGGACACAAGATATTACCGTGAAACAAGCGAGCTAACTAAAATAATAAAAGACCGAACAATCGGAAGGACACTAGTGATGTACTTATCTACCAATGAGTAAATATTACGATCGATAATAATTTATTTTAAAATACGATAAAAATTTGATTTAAAGTTGAACTTTGCATAATTTCCTTTGTCACTTTTATAAACCAACGCTTTTAACCACTCAATCCCGAACCGGCACTCGGGTGCCGCGTAACAATAGATTTTCTATTGTGTCTGGTAATCCGGGGCTCGAAAGATTAAGTACCGTACCGAGATCTCGGGGTCTTAGGTTCAATAGCCGGGTCGGACTAACTTGGTGTTGTTTTTTTTTTGACAAAGCTCGGGTTCGTCCATCAATCCGCAAGTATGTTGATTAAGCCCGTACCTATCATAGTAACAATAGCTTGCCATCATTGCAAGATGGAGGCCTTTTTCCTGCAGTTTGGCATACATTTACTTTTATAAACCACAGAAAAGTCGTAGTCCAAAAACATGAACAACGTGCACAAATGTAAACGAATCACTTTACTAGCATGAAAACGACACATGATAAATCTTTTTAATTTTTTCATCACACAAAGTGATGCTCCTCGCGGAATTCGAACCCACAACCTCCGAGTTTTAGAGCCCAACGCTCTAACCACTGTATCAAGGAGGCAGTTTCAATTTAAATCTTTATCGTTTCTATTTCGAGCATCTTAACTGCTTTGATAAAACATCTCTCGTAACACAACAAAATCTTTTAACATAAAAGTATCGAAATATTCGTGTATTGACCGCCATCACTACTGTTCTGTGTTACTTCCCTTTGAGATAACCGCTGCGGTCGGCACGTGCCGCGCTTCCCTTTGAAGAAGCCGCCTAGCGACCGAATCGACTCCTTTGGCCGCTTTGCTTACAAACCGCCAAAGGAACCGTCTTTTGGCGGTTTTTAACACAAAACGGATAAAAGGGGCCGATAAATACGCCATTTCTTCTTACACGTGTCGCGATCTCCCCACCTACAAACGCACAGTGGTTTGGTCTGATCAATTAGATTAAAATTTAATTTAGATAAATTGTTTTTTTTTTGTATGACTTTATTTGTATTTTTTTTATTTACACTGAAACAATCGTGTTACCAATAAGTACCCAAATCTACATAACTTTCTGTTGTACTTGTTACTTTATTTTAAAAACTACCCAATTAGGAATAGCTATTCAAACATGGTTTTTGAACAATAATTACCTAAACATTTTACTAAAGTTTGTTTTGCAAGACCATACTGAGAGGTAATAACTTGTTGGTCTAGTGTTGGTTGGTGTGATTGTGATCTCGGGCACCTCGGGAAATTAGGTAGATAGGTACTTTATTTCTACTTACAAATTAATCTAATCGTAAAGAAGTTCTTAACGTCATTTTTTATTATAGCAATAGATATGTTACAGTCAAAACTCGTAGCCGGTCAAAACCACTTTTAACTACAAAAATCATGCAAAAGTAGTTTTGGCGGATGCCCTTAATCAAAAACATTTTTGACTGATTTTTGCAGTCAAAAGTGGTTTTGTCGGATGCCCTTGGTCTAAAACAGTTTTGACTGATTTTTGCAGTCAAAAGTGGTTTTGCCTGATATTAATTCAAACGATCGGTCAAAACCATTTCAGGTCAAACTAGTTTGGCCTAGGCCAAACTAATTTAAGTCAATGAAAACAAACGAACTCGACTACGAAAATCAGTCAAAATTGTTTTTAACCACGGGCACCGGTCAAAACCACTTTTGCCTGGTTTTTGCAGTTAAAACTGGTTTTGATTAGATACATATTTTCTACCTGTTCCAATTTAAAAAGGTTTGTTTTCTCTTGTTTTAAAGGAAAAGAGAAAACTTATTGTGTGAAATCGTGAATTTCGAATTAACGTAACTTTAAGCGACCAATTAAAAACACATTTTGGGAGGGGTAGCTCTAAAACTGTAACGTTAAACCAATTAAAACGAATGTAACGATAAACAAGTTTTAAGTAAAATATTTAATATCTAAATTACATATTTTAAAATCAAATCAATTTGACCACTGTGCAGTAATAGGTGTTCGACGTGGGACTCGGGAGTGTGATTTAGTTCGTCGAGGCACGTCTTAGTGTTCTGTTGTTTGCGCACGTAACTAAGACGCGCCGTATCGCTACTTATCCCTAAAATACTTTAACATGGCCGTATGCTATGCTATCACGACGCCGGTGAGATTGTTGCGGGCGCGAGATCTCTACGAGGAGAGGTTTCTATTGGCGGGTTCTTGGGGCGGTGAGAGGAGTAAGCAAGACGTGTTGTGTTCTGTGCGAAGGCATTGCCTGGATCGTGCCTGAATGTGTGTGCGTAATGGAGGTAGGAACAGGTGAGCAAGACGTGTTGTGTTCTGTGCGGAGGCATTGCCTGGATCGTGATTCGTGCCAGAATGTGTGTGCGTCATTACGCACATCCAACAATTAATGTAAATAGGTACGTATGTGTTTAATTTGTAAATAATCGTAGTTTTTAATATTGATGAATTTTGACTTTAACACGTAAACATGCTTAGCCTTTTTAATTATTTACATTTTAAAGTTTACATTATTAATCAAATTACGAAACAAATAACGAGTTCCTTAACTTGTCAGTCCAAAGCCTGAAAAAGTGTGATGGAGAGTCAAATTCTAAAATGAAGAACAAATGTTCGTTGTTTATTCTTTTTTGTGTTTGATTTATTTTATGTCAAGTAGAATGTAATGTAATTTAAGTGCAAGTCGTGCAGTGTAGGCTGGCAACACGCTGACACAAATTTGTGAATGACCAGTACAGCTTATGAATTAGAGTGGGAAGAGTGCAGAAAGAGTAAAATGAAAGAAAACGGCGATAAGCAGAATAGTTTATGAATGAATGAGGGAAAGAGGAGAACGAATGAAATGAGGGAGAACGGCGATATGTAGAAGCAATATTTAGATTATTCATGAATGAAAATGGGTTCACGCGAGGTCATCTTATACACAGGTTGTTCTTAAAAATAATTAAATTTTTTTGTATGAAAAAGTAAAAACCTAAATTTGTATTGATATATAAATAATACATAGTGCACTGTGTGTGTCTATCATTAATGAATGTCTGTTTAAAATATTTCAAACTAAAATGACATGACCTTATATATAAATGATACATTAAGCTCAGTAATTAACAATCGCGCTTTGTGTTTCGGTCTAAAGTGGTTTACAGTTCCCACGAGACGACATTAAAGAAAGACGATTGGCCTTTTCAGCCTGTAAAGCAAACACATTCAAGCAGTTGAAACTACACATATGTATTATAAATGACCCCAATATTTTTTAAGAATATTAGGCACTTAAGAAGTTCAACAACTCGAAACATTATTTGGTAACCAATTAACACTGTTCGTATTCTGAACAGAGATGCAAGCATTTGAGAACAACATACACATGCACATAAAGGAACACTTAAGCACTATAAACATAATATACACTACACTTCGTTTGTGTAACGGTTAATGGGAAGGTACAAAAAGATAGAGCAGTCACTTATTTCATTAATAAAGAATATGATAATATGTATGAATCAAAGATTGTTGATATTATAAAACCGTTTATGTATACCTAGCAAGGGTTGTAATGTAATTTACCGGTTTCAAGAGAATTTGTAAATTTTCTGCTTTCTGAAACCAATGAACGGGCAACACCTCGTGAAATTTTTTAAGGGGAACGCTAGGTACCTATACAGAGTTAAATGATATTTAATACGAATGCGAATACGAACTCATATATCTCATTATTTTTTGAACCAGCTCATGAATCATATTCATGATTATTGCTTTTTATCTGTGACATTTTTTTATTTTTATTGACTTATTATTAAATTTATCATAATTTTGTGACATGTAAAATTTGACATTCATATGTGCTATAATACGAGCCAAAATTGAATAAATGAATTTGATACTTGATTCTTGAATTGGCTGTAATGCGGAACGAAAAGTACAGTCTTCTGATTCTGCAACTGATCATCCAGGGTAAAATCCAGGGTAATAGACCACGAGGTAGACGAAGAACATCATGGCTGAAGAACTTACGCCAATGGTACAACACTACAACAAGAGTACCCGATCACTGTTCCGAGCGGCGGTATCTAAAGTTGAGATCGCCATCATGATCGCCAATCTTCGTAAGAAGACGGCACCATAAGAAGAAGAAGAGGTACCTAGCGTTCCCCATTCGCACACGGCTTAATATATTAAAATTTAAAATATTAGGGTCGATTGAAAACTGCAATTTGGGGAACCAATACCTATTTACAAATTAGCATATCTTGCAACGTTGATATTTTAATACATCATTGAATTTTCTGGCAAATGTTGTTTAACAGTTTCGCAGACTTTATTGATAGAATTTCGACACGATAATAGTACCTCCGTATAAAAAAATAGGCACTTAAATTGATACTACAGTTTCTGTTTACGACCCCTAATATGCTATTACGAGCCAAACAATAAACCATCAGCATCGTTAATCGGTTGCACAATAGAACTATTCTTAAAAGCTCACAGGGCGCGGTGGCGAACGTCAAAGCATTCAACGCTACGTGTGTGCATCAACGAGGGCACAATCCATTCATTGACGTCTGAATCACAAAACGCAGCACATGCACCATCCAACAGGTGACGCATTCAAAACCCAACTTGTTTACGAAGAATGTTAAACCGTAAACTTTGTGTCTTAATTTGTGATCCGTCCCAAAACAAAGTGACGTCATTACTTATAGACCTAGTTTGGGCGACTAACTGTCGTTTCGGACACAGTTTATTCGGACACAGTGTCCGAATTGACACTTTTTAAATTTAATATTTTTTCACTGTCGATTCGGACACCGCTATATAATTTGCTATTTTGTACAGTCAGATAAAAAATCTTTCTACGATTTCTTTTCGTAATAAAAATAAAGTCTTAACGTAGCCTTCTACACGAAGCTATAGGTAACGTTTCTAAAGATGACTAGGTCAAATGTGTAAGGCATGCAGAGGAGAATTATACGATTAGGATTTAGCCAAGGCAATTTTAAAAGATCAGAGAATACAGCCTCAGGTAATAAATTTACACGAAGATGACAGCGCTCCTGACCCGTGGTACAAATGCGATGTCCAACTGGTTGTGCCACGGGGAAGTAAAGTTACCCATGGTTCAACTGGTTGTTCTATGATTGTTGTGCGTCCCCATGATCCATCTCCCTGATAGTTGTATTACAGGGAGTTGGACCAAGAAAAAAAAACTCACCCTTGATTCAGAATTCCCAGCAAAGTGGATTTTTTTTAACGAATGTGTGTCTGATAATCTATTAAGGAATGGCGGTACGTTAAGCCGTTGGTCCTGCGCCTGATCTCTCTTCGGTCGTGTCAGACTGCTGTCCCACCGTGCTATGAGAGTGAGGGAATAGGGAGTGCACCTGTGCTTGCGCACTCACTTGTGCACTATAATATATCCTGCGTAGTTGGCTGATCGTAAAAGATTGGCCGCCATAGCCGGATCGGCTAGGAGGACATTATTATTATATTATAAGGAATGGCGGGCAAATGCAATATTCTTTTATCCACTCATACGTCCACTGTAACCACAGTTACAGAGACCACATACCCCAGGACAGTCCGTGTAACTACAGTTACATTTTTAAGAATTCGCGCCCGCCGATTGTTTTTTTCTTTTTCTTATCGCTGTGGATGTTTATAGTCTGTAGTGTTGCTGGTTTTTGACGCTCTATGATATGTACCACACCTTATTTCAAGTGGAACATAACTTCGGCTCATGGCTACAAAAAAAAATAATTGTCAAGTTGCTTGTTGTTTTTGTGGATCAGTGCGCGAGTGACTCCAGCTATTTTATTCGAGAAATCATGCCGTAAGTAATAAAATACTATTGTTTTGTATATCAAAATATTTATAATCTTACATATTTTCATATTTTATAACATTATGTGCGATTCCAGTCAGTTTTGAAGTAAAAATTTGGATTAAAAATAGGTCGGTGACACTGTGTTTTTATTAGTGAATAATTGGAAGATCTAAAAAAGTTTTTATATTATATCGTAATTAAATGTTTTAATATGAAAACTTATTAATATTATAGCCTGGTTATTACCATACTTTCTTGAAATATTCCATATTTCATTCTGGATTAGACAATTTACCATACGTGAACTTCGATTTCACAGATCATGTAGCTTTAGTTTTTATTTTATTTGTAATATTTTTAAGATGATTTATAATGGGATTTTGGTTCCAAATGAAAGGCTATTAAATTACCTAAAACCCAAAATTGTTTTAATATTGTAAACGTCAAAAATATCTAATAAAAAAAATATTTAAATTGAAAACTAGGACAAAATTAGCATTTCTTAAAGTTCACTGTAAGATCATTAATAGAATATAATGTTAAAATCAAACATAACTATTGCCTAAAAATCGTCAACTAATGAGCCTTTCATTAGTATTTTTCATTTTGCGATATTTGAGTTATTTACTGAGTAATAAGCATTTATTTAGCATACGTCTCCTATCGATTTTATTTTGCGCGTATCACGTGACTCGCGGACTGTCCTGACAACCTAGCGAAACGCGCGCGGACGTTTGAGTGGATAACAAACATAACTTTTCTGGATAACGTAAACTTTTTAAATAACTCCACTAAGGTCATGTTGCCCTGGTACCCTTTGCTGAGTATTCTGAATCAAGGATTAAAGGGGGACAACCACAACAATCATAGAACAACCAGTTGAACCATGGGTCACTTTACTGCCCCATGGTACAACAGTTAAAAATTGCAGTTGGACCACGGGTCGGGAGCGATTCCCAGTAGTATAACTATTTGGACCAAGGAAAGAACAACTCACTCGAGTTGAACTATTGGTAAAGATATTTCCCCATAGAACAACCAGTTGAACCATGGGTAACTTTACTTCCCCGTGGCACAACCAGTTGGACATCGCAGTTGTACCACGGGTCAGGAGCGCTATCATCTTCGTGTAAATTTATTACATGAGGCTGTATTCTCTGATCTTTTAAAATTGCCTTGGCTAAATCCTAATCCTATAATTCTCCTCTGCACGCCTCACACATTTGACCCAGTCATCTTTAGAAACATTACCGATAGCTTCGTGTAGAAGGCTACGTTGAGACTTTATTTTTATTACGAAAAGAAATCGTAGAAAGATTTTTTATCTGACTGTACAAAATAGCTATTTATATCGCTGTGTCCGAATCGACAGTGAAAAAATATTAAAATTAAAAAG
This sequence comes from Mecyna flavalis, assembly GCA_949319885.1. Lineage (NCBI taxonomy): Eukaryota > Metazoa > Arthropoda > Insecta > Lepidoptera > Crambidae > Mecyna > Mecyna flavalis. The sequence goes on along the minus strand of OX439427.1, from coordinate 7,868,878 downwards.
TGTCAATTCGGACACTGTGTCCGAATAAACTGTGTCCGAAACGACAGTTAGTCGTTTGGGCTCAAGAACAATTCCACGAAACTTAAAACTCACTTGTAAGAACTTCTTAATGTTTTTGAACTTTATTTTTATTTTAACGATTTAAAGTCGTTAACTGAAATTTTCGTATTTGGTAGGTACTTGGCCGAATTTTATTAACCAGACATTACAATATTTACAATCTGACCGGTTTCCAAATTGTTGTTATGTAATTCAGTTGCTCATGATTGACATTTAGCTAGACTAGAATGTCGCATTACGATAAAACCTAATAAAAACGGCAACAGTGTCGAAAAAACAGGTATTTTTATTACTCGAACTTCTTATTAATTCCATTTTTATAATAATATCTCATTTAATTTCATAACCTAGGTCGATGGTAAGCGTAGATTATGATGCAACGCTTGTAAGGATAATCTTTTACTTTCCGTTGCAACGTCATACCGTCGACGGTACTCAATACATACATGGTACCCCAGACGCAGCAAAAGACAATTTGGATAAATTTTAAATGATGAGATCACTAGATTAACTAATACGTGACGGATTAAATGAAATAATCACAGATAGGTATATCAGAACAAGAATTGTTTCTTAAATTCCAGTATTTGTATGTACAAAAGATGTCAAATCCAGTTTATGTCGATGATTCTAGAATATACCACTCCTCCATTTCTAAGTACCAAATGTAAGCATTTGCAAGGTAATTAAAATTTATAAACTTAAGGTTTACGATTTGCAAATCACTAGCTGCGTTCTGGCTATAGATATGAAGTGTGTCGCTTCCTTTCAATGTGAAACCTTGAAATATAATATTGTTATAGCAGCTGCCTGCACTAAGCGGGCTGCGCTCACGCCGTTCGAAGGCAAATTCACACGCGAATAGCACACAATCATAACCTTACGAGGTATTCATTCCCAGTGCTTACACACTTCACTGTTGGACACATTGTCATTGTTTATATTAAAAGGGAGAATAGAACAATTACAAAGATTTCCAGATTAATAAGTCAATTAAAATTTAAAAAATGGAAAGCTACATAATTATTGCAACCGTTGATGCAAATAATTCTATACGTTATAAACTAGAACTCAACGAGGATTCGACATTTAGCAACTTTTATTTATTTTTTACAATATCTGTGCTAATGTGTTACAGTCCTTTCACTGGTGTTCCATGTGCATGACGTAAGTTAATGTGCTAACAGTTATATTTCCTAATGACGTTGAACAGTAATTTTCTAGAAAGATCGTTAATAAAGCGTATCACGGTTGATATTGTTGTTCTCGGCGCGTTATACAAGTTGTAGGGTGATCATGAACACGAGAAATTCCTCGAAAGTAACAAGACAACATTAGTGGCGGGCGCGGCGGAGCAGAGACGAGGCGATTGAAGCGCGACACATCACCTACTTGCGAGGGAGGTCCGGCGCGCCGTGCATCGACTCCAGCCGGCACTTTCGCTACTGGTCATAACGACTCTCCGAACAACACTCGGTACTCGGTACACTAATTTAAAACGCTTCGCATGAGAATTCGCATTATCACGTGCTCGGATTTCACCAAATAATGCGAAAGTTATTTTCACACATTCTAATCTACTGCAATCACATACAAAAAAAGTATATCCTATCTAATGTTTCGATGGTGTACGTAATTGATTTACTTAGTTTTTAATTTTCGTAGCCGAAAAATATCGTAGTTTTATTCTATTCCGCTATATTACTACAATATTTCTTTTCTTTTTTACTTACAATCCATTAAACGCGAACGCGCGTATGTGGCTCACGAGTCTCACCACGCAAAATGAACGTTAGATAAGATCAACGCACTGAGAAGCGTTAAACCGATAATATCTTTACAGTTGACGGTGTTGAGAATACGAATGAACCGTCACAATAGTCAAAATTGACCCAGCGGCCTTCGGGTTGCGAAATTAGCTGGTGGAAAAATTCTATAACTCATCTCACTGGATAACTAGACACAATAATAAAGCGGAGAAAACAATATCGAAGTGAGCTTCGCTCGGTTGTCTCAGTTGCCTAACACAACCAAACGACCGGTCTTCTGTCTTTAACCTCTTACAAAACAACATGTGAAGAAAGAGCGAAATTTAATGCCATGAGAACCGTGCGAATGTGACTATGTAAGTATTACAAATTTGTTCAACAGAACAGATCAGCGGATTGAGTTGACTATTGCAATGAGCAGACGAGACGACTCGTATTGACAACAATTCAACAGATAACGCGGAAGTTTTTATCTAATCGAACAAATGTGTCTTATCTAGCGAGGTCCCACGTTGGTGCAGACATACGAATCGGAGAAATAATCAATTCCCTTGAACGTGCCTTATATTGGTTGACGAACGACTTATCTATTTTCTTGACCGATAGATGTTTATCGTAAATCTTTCGATTCGATCTCAAGTGCAAGGGTTCTTACATCAATCCGAAGTGGTTAAGTATAAATAGTTTAAACAGTACATGCACCGCTCAGAATGAAGCAACAGGAAATCGATGTTATGCCAGAGGCTAATAACTTTGTAAACATCGTAAAGGGTGCATAGGACGGCCCTTGGCATCAAATTGCGATCGATAGGCGATTGTCGATTGGGATGATCGATTTCACAGAATTAAATGCCGTTTATTTTCCGTTATAACAGGACCATTCTTAGTAGGTTTAGAACGTTAACGTCAAGGCACTTGATAACAACTATTATAATATTTAAGTTTAGATTTGTAATTGTTACAATTTCGCGCAAAGATTAAAAATGGTTTTTTTTTTCAATATTACAAACTAACATTGTTGCTAAAGTAATGCAAGATGTGACTCGCATATTATTCTGTATTTAGCACATTACCAAAATAACAAACAGGAAGCATACAGAATCATTGATATTGTGCAAAGTGATATTGAATTAGTAAATTGTTACCAGTTAGTGAATTGCGTGCAGCTGCTTACGTAATTGTTACTCACCTGAAACCAAAACAAGACCCACATTAGCATGTTTATAGATTGTTATTTCCAAATCGGAAAACATCGTTAGGAACAATTACTAATTAATAATGAAGTCATTTTTCCATTCTTATTGAAAAATTTGTTTTGACCGCGCTCACCGGACGGAATCATTTCAAAGAATGCCAATTTCATATCATTGCATTTTGACTCATACCTACAATGCAATTTTTACAAGGCTGCTATATTTTTTTTTTAATAAAAATATAATTAAATTGAAAGTTTCCCACTTCTGTATTAATTTCAAAGCTTATTTTACTTAATTTTAAAATGTAAAGTTAGATTATAATGCATGTGGAGCTAACCTGTAATTGTCTGTTGCATTTGGAAATTAAAAAATAAAATAAAATTTAATAATATTAATTAAAAAGATATTAAAATATTTTTTCTCTGGTCACATAATATAATAATAGCAATATTAACTCAGAATATCTAAAACGTAGAATCTTTAGAGTACAAAACTTTAAATCGTCTAATAAGCTATTCGAAAAGGAGAACAGCTTCTAATATTTTCACAGTATAATGTAGATGTAGAACAACCGAATTTTTTTTTAAGTTCGGGAATATTTAGAGCCAATAGTGTGAGTGGGTAATAAGCAGAAATTACTCATTGCTGTTGATTGACTACACACATCCATGCCACCCACCCTTAATTGTGCTTCGTAGGTAGGTACCTACGTGCGAGGCATTTTTATCAATACTTTGCGTCAGAGGGTGAGGTTTCGTATTCCATTGACACGAACTTCGTTTGTTCTATTTTTGTTCATGCTTGGACAACGTTGGTCGGCAATTGGTTATTATTTTATTTTCTTTTCATGAAAACAATGATAAAAAATGTACCTAATTCCAATAATTTTTCTTTAAGTTTAATTCCTCCGACAGAATGGAAATGAAAATTCAATTGTCATAATAAACTTTGCTTTTTTACTTAAACTTTAGTCATATATTTCTTCCCAAAGAAACGTTTTGAAGCTAATAGATATTTATTTATGTTCAATAACAATTTGGCATCTTACTATTATGAAATATTATCAAGTTATCTAATTCAAACTGCAATAGTCCCCTAAACAATCATTTCCACGAGTGAATAACCTCGAACTTGGAGAGTACAGTAAGTAAACACAGAAGCGAGGCCGGGCGAATGAAATACCATTCGACGAAAGAAAGGCACGCTTCCGCATCTGCGGTGAACACGTGCCACGGTGAAATCCGGCAACACCATACATGCACATATGGCACGGCATCCCATCAACAAGTTATCTACCGTATGAACACAGCAGATGATAATGCACAGCACTGATTTATAGCCTGCTCGTTACCTCTGTTACTGATTCTCTGATTTTATGAATCTTCCTTTAATATGACCATTTCTGGTCAAAATGCAAATACCTATACCTAAATAAGAGTTAATATAAAAAAATGCTTTTGGACTTTGGATAAAAATATATTTCATTTATTCCTTGTCCTGACAATAATAAATATGACAAAAATGAATAATACAATACCGAGAAGTAACACCATCTCGATTATTATCTCATTTCCCCTCAACCAGAGATACCTCATATCTCTGGTTGCTGCTGTTCTGAAAACCATGAAATGTAAAATTTCCTTAGCTTTACCAAGCTATGTATGTTTATTAAAAGGTTGAAGATTCTATTCCTATATACTATAACTACAATGTAATAAGCCAACATAAAACTAGAAATACTAAGTCCACAGACAGCTATCAAGTACCGTAGCGTCATGTTCAGGGAAGAAACTCGATCCGTCTTATAAGATGACAACACTGGGGTTGCAAGTTGCGAGATAAACCCGAAGATACGAAGTGTGATTAACCGACCTCGTTAAATGACGTGTCGCACATTAAACTTCCTGTTTCAAGCTCAACACGCAATGCGTCACTAACGGTTTTGCAACAACTTTTCTTTATTCAAAATCAACTGTTATCGAGGATAATTTACCTGCGTGCAATTTGGGACCACCTATTTCAAAATCAATCAAAATCAAAATATTCTTTATTCATGTAAACTTGTATCAAGTATTTATGAATCGTCGATTACAGTGTGACTCTACCACCGGCTTCGGAACGCAGTCATCTGTCGAGAAGAGAAGATTTGGGAACATATTCAGAGGATAACAATGACTGATTGATAAATGAATGAAGATAATAATAATATATTTAAATAATCTCATAATGATGAGATTATTTTTAATAATAAATACGTAATCAGTTAACTTGTAAGAAAGTCCTGCAGGACAAAAACACTGATAAAACTTTATTATTGCCCTTTACTTTATGTGGCGCAAATACTTTCACATGCATTTTTATACACTATTATAAGTTAATAACATACTATTCATTTTTATACGTATTAGAACACCATTAGCACCTACAGCGATTTGCTACCGCAAAATTGAAAGTGATATTTAAATTATAAAATATACCTATTATAGAATTAATATTATGTATATTATATTCCATAATGCGGAGATAATATCTTCATAAGAAAAATATCGTCAAGTTATGTCAACAAGTCGTCTATACTACTTTCCACGGTTCATTTACATTTATCGAGCAACTAATTGATCTGAGGACGCGAAACTGCGAAATCGAATTCCAAAGAAACAGCGCGATGAATTCGTTTCGCTTTTATGGTGTTTTGAACTAATTCCAACTTTCCGGTTGTTGCATAACAGACATTGACCTTCGAATAAAGTTATTTAAAATACCTATTTACCACGAAAGTTTATTACTCACACCTTCTATATCCTGTGATGTTGATAATGAATTAATTGACGATACAAGGGTCTGGTATGGCATTTGAAATTGCAATAATGCTTTAATAGCGATGAAGTAGTGACCTCAATCGACGACGATGCATGAAAACGCTGAGAAATGTGGAAGCGAAATATGTAAGTCAGGGTCGTAGTCAAATAGAGTGATGTAATCTCTAAGTTTCCCTAAGGAAAAAAGGTTTGTCGGTATGTCCATATTATTATGTAAAGATAAGTTACATACATATTATGTTATGAGTGTTATGACAGATGGTCATAGTAAGTCAATAGTATACCTTGATAAAAGATTTGTTCAAGCTTTAATCTCCCTAAATTCCTTTCCTCTGGGAAATTGTAATACAATGTCTGTCCCACACACACATCCCACTACAGGGTACAAGCATCTTCATTTTAATTCAATCGTTACCATGCAAAGCAAGTGACCTAATTGCCATGTCTATGTGGGACCACAACACCACTTATTTAAGATTGGCGGAAATGTTTCTGATTTAAAAAAGGCCAAACTTAATTGTAGCTGACGTTTAAAAAGGAAGTTTAAGCCTTTAATTTCGTATTGGTATAATTGAGTATTGTTCAGAATCACAATTCAAAAATGAAATGAAATCTTTTTATTGGATGTAGGTATGATAAGTATCGGTTGTGTATTTTTATCTGTTAAGTTAACATTTTTGCTTCGTGCACATTTTCTGAAGAGTCAAACCCTTGCACCATCTCAGCATTAATTGCCATTTCATTCCCACGAGCTTTCGGTAACTTTAAAATACAGTGTTTACTCTTACGGTTACCTGTACTACTTTTACCTACAAATAAATATACACCTAGTTGTTAGTTTTATGCTGCCAGTAATTATTTGTTAAGAAGCTTACGCATTCGTAGGTAACAGACTAATGACACTATCATCATATAATTACTGTACTGTTTGCTTATTACATGATATCGGCTCACTGCTCTGACGTCACTCGCACGTCCGTCCCGCTCCGTGTCCACCAATGAAGTGCCTCGGCGGGCGGGCTGTATGCCCTTTTATAGGGAGAAGCCCCCACTCGCCGCTACCCAGGTAAGCGGCGTGTGGGCATGAGACGATCGTTCTTTTAAGTATCATATTCACATACACTACATCTCTTCCTTATTTTAATGAATTTGAATTAATTGCATGCGTTTGTGGTTTAAACAGGAGATCTCTCGTTCTAATTCCGTTTCAAAATGGAGATGAGCGTGATATCGCTGGATGTATTCACTCGTCGGTGATTGGAAATAGAATGTCCGCAAAATGGGTTATATTCTCAAAAAAAGAAACTAAACTGACTTCCGTTTAGATATGCAATAGTGTTGCCCCTCAAATTAAAATCAAAAATGAACGGACGTCCTCTTTCTTATTTTAATTAATTTTAACGACGTCCGGCAAGCCAATACTACCATTAAAAAGAATTTAAACTTTAGGTTAGTGACTACTAGTTAGTACTAGTGCTGCCACCATGAAGTTAAAAGGGAATTACACTGGCTTCCGGTTACTGTCAGTTAAAAAGAACTAAAAGTAACGATTATCACGCCATCTTTACAATCGAGTTGGAACTAAAATAAGAAATCAAATCGATTATAGGATTGAAATTTTAACGGTCTTGTAATCATCAAGGTGGACGTTCTCCGACACGGCCATTCTGACAGCGTCACGCGTCCTCGCGTTGGTGTTCAATCTGAATAAACCACAACCTCCCTGCCATGCAGCGACGGACTGCTGCGCTACCGCAGCTCGGGCAGCGGCCTTTCTCTTTGGCCTCGTCAGGAGCGGGGCATAGGTGTCCTCCGAGGTCATCCCCCGCCTGCCGCGCTGCAGAGGTGGACGACAGCTCGCTGGCCGGACTGGCAGGAGCAGTCTCTCGTCCTTCTCCAGCACCTCGAACCGGACGTCGAGCATGGCCCCGATCTGGGACACAATGCTGGACTGCTCCGTGGGCGCCTCAGACACGCCGACATCCGTGGGCATGTGCCCGGACGGAACCTCTGATCGGATGGCCTTAAAGGCCTCGACTTCGCGGCAAAACTTCTGATACTCCCTCTGGAGCCGCATTCAGCTTACGGACTTCGTTGTCCGTGGTACGAAGCCGCAACTCCTCTACGGAGGCCCACTGCACGATGGTGTTGGTGGCGGCCGTGACGTTCCGCACGATCTTGTAGTCTCTTAATCAGCGATTATTTTAAAAACTTCACTTGACCAGCGATACCACATAACCAGTAATAGGTTGTATTGTTGGACTTATTTATTTATTTATTTATCAAACATCTTAAAGCTAACAGAATTAATTCCAAAATGCTTAAAGATAAATGACATTACAAATTAAATTAAATTGAATAAAATTAACAAATTTAATTAAATAAAATTAGAACGTATATTACAATTGAAATTAAAATAAATATAATAAGTACAACGTCAATCAAAATCATTTCAATTAATTTCATGTTATACAAATAAATATGTCAAAAGTATAAATTACATTACAATTGAAATAAAAATAGAATAAAATATAATACTTAGGCACAATGTCAATCTAAATCATTTCAATCAATTTTCATGTCATACAAATAAATATGTCAAAAGTATATAATAGTCAATAATTGTCATTTAATATTTTCCAAAATTGATAAAAGAGATGTCCTAAACTATCTGCAACCAGATCGATTGCATAGTGGATGTGCGCCGCACACTCTTCGTTTGTACCGGAGCTACGACTACACACCAACATATCCTCGTGGCGCCCAGAGATTTTTTGGCTCTTCCTTGACTACGGCCCGACTGTCCTTCATAAAGGACATAATTGTTATAGTCCTATCCGCCCAGGGTTTTGAGTTGAAAATTGTATGTGTTATAGTTATCGGTTTGAAATGAAACTTTCAGGGTATAGTTATGATTATATTAGCAAATGTTTTTAATTTCAATTGCTCGTTTATCTTTTGTCCTTTACAAAGGTCTCTGGGCCACAGTTACTATACCAAAATAAATGATTAAATGATGTAAAATAATAAAAAATTAGTAACATTAATATTATTATGTTTATTTCAGTTCTTTTTAATGAAATAAAATAATTTCCTTACATCTATTACAGTTTTTTTTTATAATCATTCATCAATATAAAGAGGAAAGATTTAATTGTTGTTTGTTTGTATTGAATAGGCTCCGTAACTACTGAACCGATTTGAATAATTCTTTCACTGTTGGAAAGTTACATTATTCCCGGGTGATATAGGGTACTTTGATCCCGGAAATTTGGGGGAAAGGGGGGATATTTGAAAAAAGAAATTACACGCGGTTGAAACCGCGGCGGGCGTAAGGTTAGTTCATAATATACATTTTCTTCTATATATTAACTTCTCCTCATTAAATTCTTTCATTCTTTCAATTTTTATTAATATTTCACGAACCAACCAAACATAAAAACAAATTAAATCATAAGGTAATTTTTTTTTCATACTAACTTCGGCCCAATGGGCTTTACAAAGGTCATAATATTTCAACACAAGATTTCGCCGAATTAAAGCTCTGAAAATGCTATGTAATTGATTTCATAAATGTGTTACTTAATAATTATCAACTTTTTGCACAAAAACAAACCTAATAGTCACGGATTTATCATAAAAAGTACGATTTACTTACACGTTCTCGTGAGCCAGCCATAGCGCTGTCCATTTCCTTAGAAATGACGTCTGTCAACTGTTACAGCCAATGGTAGCATACCGGAAATTGTTCCATAGTGTTTCGTTTACAAATTTAATAAAATTGTTTCGACAGCCCGCGTAATTTCAAAAATCTACACAGACTTTTTTAATATGTCCTTCTGAAAGGCGCGTGGGCGGTTATTAATAGATTGTGGAAAAAATGTCTGGGCCGGAGTCGCCATGTTTATTTTGTCCTTTCAAAAGGCTCGTGGGCGCCACGAGGATATGCAGCTAGAAGTTATGAAACCAGGTTGAAGAAAGGGACAAATAATTTTGACATTAGGCATTAAGCCCTTTACGCTCAGCAGCTTCAGGGGGTCACTAACCGGTACCCCTCGAAAATTCAGAGTTAAGTGTAAAGTACTCCGTTTACCAACACTGTTAACCATGGTCTCTCTCTCTCTGGGACTGGATCTCAGCCACGCTGGCTCAGGCAGTGGATAAATACTGCAGAAGAACAAAACCACCTACAGCAAAACGTTGAACTTTCGCCTTTGTGCTGTCAATATGAGACTTGTCATAGCTAGAGTTTTTATCCATGCTAGTAACAGCTTGTTCGCGAACAGCATCGGTGTCTACGATAGGCTCATCGTTAAGAAGTTCCAAAGGCCTAGCAACTTTTCCTATAAACAGTTCAAGGGGACTTGACTTAGTGACCCTGTTGATGGTACAACTAACTCCACGCAAGCTGAACATCAGGGAGAGCATCTTGCCATGACGCTCTTTGCTGGACTCGACAGCGGTCGGCGTTTTTTTTTTTTTTTTTTTTCAGAGTGCTCATGACCCGTTTGACCTGACCTTTCGCACAAGAGTTACCACTAGCAATGAAATGCAAGGTGATACCATAAGACTTACAAAACTCCTTGAAAACAGTACTCGCAAAACACCGGCCCTGATCGGCAATGATACGCTTAGGGGCACCAAATAAAAAAGGGTGATTTTTCCTAACGACTTCATGTACTTGTGGACTCCACTTATACGGCATACGATACACGGTCTTATTTGTATCTACTAGTCGAATCTCTAACGGGTTCACGTAAGCATGACCATAAGGTGTTCCAGAGACGAATATTCCTGAAACTCCTTTAGTAGGTTCACAAGTTTAGGCTTGGACTCTATGGGAACACCCGTGCCTATCTTATTAAAATCAATTATACTAGAGCTAGAAGTAACACAAAAGTTAACTATCAATGATAGTAAAATGAAAATGTCAATAATCGAACATAATTTGTCGTAAGTATTTGTCCAGAAAAACGTGAAAAAGAACATCATCTTGGTCTTAACTCTCCACTACTGATAACGTATCCTAAGTATTCTACCTCCCGTTTTTAAGAAGGAACACTTCCTCTCAGTAGGAATCGAAAGAACAGTTGAAAGACCCTCAAGAGCTTCTTCAGCGGTCGTGGCCAGCACTAACACAGTAGTGAAGTAGCCCACCATGCAAACGAGCTATCTGATCGGAAATTAAGGACAGCGGAAACCTATCGGGAACTGTGTTATCGTTGAGTTTTCGATAATCGACACAGAGTCTATCACTTCCATTATTTTCCTTTACAAGGAGAATGGGGCTCGCAACGGCGATAAACTGAGGCGAACTACACCGGCCTGCGGCATCAATACGTTCGCGTACCACACTCCGTTCTTCAGTCGACAAACGGTTTTATTTGGATCCCTTAATTCAATCTGCATAGGTTTAGTCTAGCCACGGTGATTAGGGATACCGGAAGCAAAGTGGTGTTAAATTTATCTGTAATAGCATCAAGTTGAGGTCTTACATCGGGGGAAACATCTGTGTCTATCAAAACTAAACCACTATCACAAAAGTCTTGAACTTGACAGGTATTTAACAACATTCACTTTCGCAAATGACCAAACGCCAAACGACGACCTCCGCCCAAGCCCGACGATCAACATCTATGTACATACATATATCAAATATTAGCTGGGACCAACAGCCCAACGTGTCCTCCGAAACACGGAGACACTCAAACAAATGTCACTAAATGCGGTCAGGATGGCCACCCATCCCTTCACTTTCCGCGGCGATACAGCTTGAATTTCGCTATCGCAAAACATCTAACCACAAAACGGGCACCTGTAAATAAAATATCAATGGTTAATCAACGGGCGTCACCCGGAACTTGCAGTCATAACCGGGTATTACCCGCGTTATGCCGCTTTAACGGGCGTCACCCGCGAACATGCAGTCATAACCGGGTATCACCCGCGTTATGCCGCTTTAACGGGCGTCATTCGTGTTATGACAATTCAACGGGCGTCACCCGGAACTTGCAGTCATAACCGGGTATTACCCGCGTTATGCCGCTTTAACGGTCGTCATTCGTGTTATGACACTTCAACGGGCGTCACCCGGAACTTGCAGTCATAACCGGGTATTACCCGCGTTATGCCGCTTTAACGGTCGTCATTCGTGTTATGACAATTCAACGGGCGTCACCCGGAACTTGCAGTCATAACCGGGTATTACCCGCGTTATGCCGCTTTAACGGTCGTCATTCGTGTTATGACACTTCAACGGGCGTCACCCGGAACTTGCAGTCATAACCGGGTATTACCCGCGTTATGCCGCTTTAACAGGCGTCATTCGTGTTATGACACTTCAACGGGCGTCACCCGGCAACATCAAATCACAACACGGGCATCATCCGTGTTATGACACTTCAACGGGCGTCACCCGACAACATCAAACCACAACACGGGCATCATCCGTGTTATGACACTTCAACGGGCGTCACCCGACAACATCAAACCACAACACGGGCATCATCCGTGTTATGACACTTCAACGGGCGTCACCCGACAACATCTAGCCATAACACGGGCATCATCCATGCTATGACTGATGTTTTTTTTTTTTTTTTTTTTTTTTTTTTTTTTTTTTTTTCCATTCCGTATTATTAAAAGTTGAGCGAATCCGGGCCGCGCCCCAGAAATTAATATACTGGTTTACTTGTAGTAATAGTAATTTTACTGTTAAATTACAAAGCAATATTTACATTTTAATTTTAATAAATTCAGTGGTATAATTTTTCTTTACCCGCAATAAACACGGAATTTGAACTATTTATTGTTCTAGTTCACATTATGTATTTTAGTCAATGGACAACCGACAGTTTGTTCCATATCATAGTAATTAGCAGGTTGGTGGCCTATTCGGGATAAGAGTTAGGTTCAGTTTAGATCAAAACGAAGTGAAAGTTGACAGGGGAAGCTTCAGCAACTTTTTGTTTACATGACTTTGATCTCTCCCGCAGTTTATGCTTACATAACTTTGTAATATTCCGTCTTTCAAACCGGCGCATTGAGACTGGAGTTGAACAGTAACTGTAACTTTCTTCGTTATTTAGTACTTCTTTATAATTGTACACCCAATTATTTTTACATACGTGAAGCCAATCTTAATCGATTACTCACAAACTACAAAATTGAAATTGTGTTCCAGTTTTTCATTACTTTTATACGTCATAATTATGCAACATAGAAATAACTACGTTTATGTTTTATACAACTTGCGCTTCCAATTCTATGTGATAATTAATTATTTATGCAACTTTGATACCGATATATTGTAAACGGAGAGTAATTACACGCCACACACAAATCGAGAGTGAATTCGCAACTTATTCCCTGGGTTTAAATACCGCTTATCGGGCGGGAAGGTATACAAAGCAAAATGTACTTCAGGTACGTTTTAGTTAATAAATTATTTTAAAAAAAAATATTATTATATAAATTGCATTATAATAGATTATATTCTGTATTTTTATTAATTTTTTATCGAACATCTATTATAGTTTCAGATTACTCAAACATTGAAGAATATATTTACTCCGTACCGGAAATAGCCGCCATTACAAAAATATTTTAAGATCTGAAACATTAATCATATATTTTTCTATCAATTCTTGAGAATAATTAAATAATCATATTTACTTTAATATTTTATGACCTTATAACAAATAAAATACTAGCATTTGCTATGTAGTGATTTCTGATATTTACACGGTTACTACTCATATACGCGAGTTTTCATCCGTTTAAAGTTGTTTTTATTTAATGAGCATTCGCTATGATTTTTTTTTTTTTTTTTTTTTAACGGGTATTTCTGTTTTAATATTTTTCAGTAATAACATAAACACTGGGTACTCACGGACTCGTCGCCAAAATGTACTGTTTGCTTATTACATGATATCGGCTCACTGCTCTGACGTCACTCGCACGTCCGTCCCGCTCCGTGTCCACCAATGAAGTGCCTCGGCGGGCGGGCTGTATGCCCTTTTATAGGGAGAAGCCCCCACTCGCCGCTACCCAGGTAAGCGGCGTGTGGGCATGAGACGATCGTTCTTTTAAGTATCATATTCACATACACTACAATTACAAAGCGCTTTAAATTCATCGGACCCCAAGCAGAGCCCATTCTCAGGGTCTCAATTACGAATAACGTTTTCGACTCGTGCCGTGCCAAGTAAAATATACTCTTTGTGGGAATAGGTGTTTTGAAATCAACCAACGGCAATTACGGTAAAGTTAAATTATACTTAGTTTTGACTCCCACCGTTACTTTTAAACGACTTGCTAAGTTAACTACTTGTTCATTTATTAACTATAAATTTTACAACTCATTATTTAAATGAAAAGCAAGTTTTTTGCAACATTGTTATTGGCTATGATGACTAGAGGTAAATAATAGTGAGTACAGTATGGGTGTAGTTTTTCCCACCATGCCACCGAAGTTTGTTTGCGATGGTGAAGCTTTTGCAGGTTTGTAAAATAAAATGAAAATACAGAACACCAGTAAAAATTATATTGCAATGCAAGTTCACTCCAGACAGTTTTGCGGACACAAATCGACTCTGGCGTCTACATTGAGCGTTGAACGTGATGAACGTTACATTTGGATACACTTTCTCTTAATATGCACATCTAACGTGTTAACTTTCCCAATACTCACTACGTTATCGCTTGTAAAACATAATATCTTGTAAACAGCAAAAAGGAGTACTAACTGCAAAACATAAGGATAATGTTTCATTATTGGTACCTAACAAAAACTACAATGAGGCTGACCGGTTTAGCAACAACGACCCACGAGCCCGGACGGAGATGGCGTAGGACGGTGGCGAAACTCGAGGTAACGATACGTTTGGGGCACTCAAAAATAACACAACTCCAGGATGCTAAAACGAATAAGCGCATGTTAGCGGGCGTCTGGAGATGGTATTAGAGCGACCTTATGAATGAGCGTATAGAATTGAATGTTGCCCAGTCGCTTAACACTCGGGGCCATTATTTGGCCGGCCCTGTGTATTCTGGTCGAACCGGTTCGGCGTCGGAGTCCGCAAGTGGACCTGCTGCCACTCGCCAAATGAGGCGCGCGCCTGCATCGCAAATGATGCCAGTTCGCTGGAGGGGAGCCAAATTAAGAAAATCGATCGGGAATCACAAACCACTCGGACGGACCTTGAACGCGAAACTTTTAAACAAAGCAAACGGGAGCGGCTACCATCAAGACACATGATCGTTCAGCAAAAGGTCACGCCCAACGGCAATCCGAGACTAGTCCAATTAGGCAAAAGCACTTAGTAACCGCGCCCTCATTCTGAATGGAGAATGTTACTAGGTAGGTATGCCAAATCGCTTGAAATTTTGTCACAGTAATGCCTGTATGTATACAAATACACTAGTTTTTGTTGTAGTCAAAAATACCTAGTAGTTTTGATTCTATAGGCATTCAAAGTTTCGAAAAATATCGAGTCCCGCTAACAGTCACGTGACCGCTTGTGACGTCACATCACAACCCGCCGCGCGGGCCGAGCCCGGCTTAGTACAAGTTGCATAGCTTGCGCTTGGCTTGTGCAGTATTTTGTTGTGTTTTCGTTAATAGACTTAATAGTAAATATTATTCAATTAATAATATGGACGAAAAAGGGCAATCGGATAATATAATCTACCTAAAATAGATGGAATAATGGTTGCGCATTATTTAACAAATAGTGATTTCGTTGCCGCCGAAATGCGAGGAATATCAAATAGTAAAAGTATCTACCTACCATTCAATGTTTATGTTAAAGACAACAAATAAATGTAGGTATTATAGTTTTGTAACTATAGGTAAGTAGGTACGTATGTACATATAGGTACCGCTCTTCTTAGTAAATTTAAATAAATACATATAGGTACATTGATATATTGCAAACTAGCTTCCGCCAGCAGCTTCGCCCCCGTTTCCCTCGGGAACTGTACATTTTCCCAGGATTAAAAGTAGCATACCTACCTATATGTTATTCCAGACTTCGTCCAGATCCATTCAGTAGTTTTTGCGTGAAAGATAACAAGTAAACACACACAAACTCACAAACTTTCGCGTTTATAATATTAGTAGGAACTAGGATAGTACCTAGGAATAAGAGCGGTAAGGTAACGCACTATCCGATCCGAATCCGATGCGAATCCAATCCGTCTCCGTGAAATAACGGTCCGGAGTATTTCTAGTGATTTACGAACTAGATCCGTCATCCGAATGTCTTTGTGATTTTGATTTCACGGAGACGGATCGGATTCGGATCGGACGTAGTGCGTGCGTAAGCGCTCTTAGGATGTAAGTAAATATAGTGTTGTATTTTTTTTACTTACAAAATACGTAAAGCCATTTATTTTTAAAAGAAGCTTATTTCAGATCAGCAAGAGACAGCTATGGTGATGATGCTATTAGTCATGTTCAAATAAAAAGACCTACCTAGGTGATGTATGTAATGTAGAATCACGCCAGAACACCGCATACGTACCACACCTTATCATTGCATTCTAAACTGATAAGGATCAAGAAGTTTTAAATGTAACCTGCAAAGATTGTGCCGCCAGCAGAGGTGGCTGTAAACATACTAGGATTTTTAATGTGGCTACATCGTCGAAGCGAGGAGCCTCAACGTCCTTTCGAACTATAAAAAACAACTTTTCCTGCGAATTGGTAGTTGTATTTTTACATTTAGGCACACCACATGATTTCCTAGTATTTGGATTGGACATTTTTAAAAGTATTTAGGTTTAATTTCGACGGCACGGGCGCCGAACGCTAGCGGACTGAGTGCGCCAGACTGAGCGAGTTGTACAATGACGTCACACCGGCACCGGCAGCCCGCGCGTGCGGTTACAACTTGTTTTACTTCTAAATCGGAAACTAATTGACGTATCGAAGTAATTCTTTCACTAGTATTTTTTATTTTTTACAAAGAATATGGACTGCTAATAATCAAAATTAGTTAACATTCTTCATTGTGGATAGGACATTTTTATTAACGCGCAAAGGAATAAAATCTTTGCTTTTATCAATGACGCAACTTAAATGGAAAAAGCTCTACACTGTAGCATCTATCCTTTATACCAAACATTACATGAATGACTCCGTACCGTAAGCAACTGTTTACAACCAAATAAAAAAATCCGAACCTATATTTTGGTACTGAATAATTCCGAATAACAATAATTCTTTGGCTAACAAAGCTACTCAGACATAAGGATCAAGAGCATCGAAACAAAGTTAAGCGATGAGATCATCTCCATCAGAGTACCCATAATAAGGCTCAAGTCCATTTTTCGTTTCGATCAACCCACGTGGGTTTATCATACATAATACCAAGGTGACTTGGATTAAAGGATTTATCTCAGAACATTACAAGCTCCGAGTACGATGAAGTAGGTCGCAGTACAAGTACCATACATGATACAATCATTCTAAACAATAACCAGATTGTAGTTGGCTTTATTACACCATCATCCTAATGACCACAAAACAAAGCCTAAACGATCGATGTCGGAATTTTCAATAAGGCAAATAATCATGATTATCTCAGTCTTATACCCGTGTTTGTCAATAGTTCCCGATATTGACGCAAAACACAATTGCTATGGACAGTGATGTAACAAACTACATACTTGCAATCCAAGACATTTAAACGTTAGCGAATTACAACAATATTTTAGCAATGAAAACAATATTTAACCAAATATACTCGTATGAATGGCGGGCTAGTGACACAACAGCAGTTAAACATCTAATAATCATAAAAACGTAACTGTTTTATTTTATTTGCTTAATCATCACCAATAACAGACAGTAAAATAAGTAGAAGACGAAAAGTAATCAAAGTAACAGTATCTCCATATATTTCTCACGTGTAATGGTGATTGCAATTACAATAAACACCTAGTTGAACTGGCAAAGGTCAAACCATTCTTCTAGTGCATCAAGAATTGCTCAAAAGAGCAATTAATAAAGATATGAGAGATTTTGTAACGAAACTCTCTTCAAAGTCCCAATTGCCTGCGATGATACTGAAAAACCGCCTGCACTTCTAAATGCTGATGGTTTTCCCACCACTTTCAAAGTAACCTACAGCGGTCTTTATACGATACTGGACACCATGGCACCAGATTTCACCTATCATAAAGAGCACTGCTGAAATACGCGTCAGTCACATTCCAATTTGTTTTTCTCCCGTAAGGAATACGAGTACCTACTGATTTGATAAAAGCATCATCATCATCATCGCACAAACAGCTGAATGTGTAAATTTGACATTAGGATCAGCATGTTCCTTTTAACACATTATACACTTAGAGATGGTGTTTAGAAATTAATCCCGAAAGGGGTTGTAAGATTGCATGAAAGTAACCTGAAACGTGAATTCGGTAGTTAGGTACAACTCATCGGGTAATTCGGGAACTGGGGCGAGTGAAGTTCTTTCGAAAAGCTTACTACCTACCTACTTGATGAACTAAAGCTGGACGTCACGCTTCTATCCGCTGTTGCCGATGCAGGTCGCGTTACAAAATGCTTTGCGAACTAGTTCAGGGACGTAGCTCGATAATTCAATTTTGTAACACCTGCTCTAGGTTATAATGGAATTAGAAGGCATAGTTTCGGACATGCTTATTAGTGTGGTATAATTGGAATTTCAGAATTTTAGATTTTTCTGAATGTGCATATTGATTGGAGGTAGGTAACAAATGTTCTCGTTTCACAAGTGGCGAGAGCGGAATGCGGGCCGCCACCGGCCTTGCAGCTTGCCAACGCTGACCACTCTCGCTAATGTGACCAGGTGTTCTGTTATCACGGGATTGGTGTATCTTAGTTGATTATCTAAATATAACAGATATACTATATTTACCTACCTACTTGATACATGTTTCTCTCTCTTTATCTACAGTAAATAAATAAATGCATAGATTAATCAAAATTTTCTACCTATGCCATGATATGTTTCTGAATTCTGAATGTAGTTTTAAATTTTTCTAAAAGTAACTATGCTTTGTTATCACCAACCCGCATTTGGAAAGCTTACTAAACAAATCAATTGCGGCGATATTGCATTGAACGAACCAAATACAATTAACTGTGTATCCCTATGGAACGTACTATGCGCCAAAGAATAGGTATGTTTGAAATAGTAAAATGAGCACCACCAAAGTTAATTTCCTTAGCCGTCGACACGAAAAGAAGAGAATAACGTAGGTACTGTTGTCGTCTGTCTTTATGTAAGAAATGTAGATAACATGCAAAATATCCCGCTATTGATCAACGAATGCCTGCTAACACCAGCTCTCGCACACTTCTAGATCTAAATGGTCGCTGCAACGTAACAGATACCTCTGCATGCGTGTTAGTACATTGAGGGCGATGACCGTCATATTTCCGAATAAGAAACTTTCGCTGTGTCTACACTTCCCATAAAAACCTTTTGGCACAGATTAAAATTACTATAAAAACTATTTCTTTTCAGTCGAAGACTGGTAAAAATCTAAACAAGTATTAAATCTAGAACGTTCTAAAACCATCAACGTCAGAGTACCTACGATTATAATAGGAAAAGCTTCATCAGGCTCGAAAACGCATTTGTTATTGTTTCTGACCTAATGTGCTTGTCTTATTAAAGAAGCCTTTATCCTAAACATGAAATAGGGTGTTTCTTTGGGTAGAATACATCTTAAAAATCCTATTAGTAGACAAACTTGGAATGCAGATTAGCGCAGGACCGTAGCAAGCGGTCAAAAAGATAGGCACCCAGCAGTGGGATGATAAAAGCTGTGCATGAATGAATTAAAGTTTAGCAGCAACCAAACGTACCTAAATAGTCTTACATTTTTATCAATATCTACTTAAATTCATTATTTAGGTACAATTAAGATAAGAAATTTTCAATTTGCATTCAACATACCTACCTACCTACTGTCTACTGTACTGTATGACAGTGGAGCATCGTTTTCGTGTAAAGTCGATCTTCCGAATGCATTAAAGCTATTACTTGCTTTAATGCATTAGGAAGATTCGAAATCCTATATATGAATTTCAACTGCCTATTGATCTAATTGTAGGCAGTCGCTCTGTATTAGCACACAATATGTATGCCTGGCATTGATTATTTCGTGCGTAGAGCATTGTTTACCAAGTGAGAACGAAGAGCCGAGGACTCGCGCCGCTGTCTGATGGCAATCGTACGTATGACTTGAATAACGAGTGTGTGCCCTAATGTACAGTACCCAAACAATAATTAAAAGTACACTATAAACACATACATCTACGATGATAGTGATTTTTTAAACATTCGTGAATGCGGATGCGAATATTTTCTACCACTTTTTTAATTAGGCGTTACTTTTCTATGGTACGACTTGGAATATAATTTCTGTTTTAAAAATTCAGATGAGAAGTTGCATTATATTTTATTAGTTACAAGGTAAATTAACTTTTTCAGAACATAATATTCACAAAACATTTTCACAAACATTAAGAATGCGAACATGCAAAAATATGTGAATATAATATGTTACATAACTTATACAATATCATGATTATCTCTCGTTAACATAAAGAAAAAGAAGCATAAGTAGGTCCTGTACTATCGTGTCGACTTGACATCACATTCTGATACACAAAATTATTTTACACATAATAAATAAAACAAGACCTGTAATAAATAGGATACCTGTCTTGTTCTTTTTTCTTGTGACAATATTGCTTATTTAAAATAGGAATTAAACATGACGCTTTGACCTCTATCAACAGCTGTTAAGTAGTGTGAGGAGAAGTTATTGCATAACAGACAGAAACAACAATTAGTTAAAGGGATCCATTGTTTCAGAAAACATCTTAGTTCCATAATTCAATATGCTGACATTTATCAAATGGGAAAACGAAAGTCTGTCGTCGTAGTATGATCTAAGCCAACGTTCAATGTTGATGTTCGAAATATATTCAATATAGAACATGAGAATCTGGCGCGTCGCGTCGTGTCTTCGAGTCACGATGTGGTGACGTGAGAACAACGATACGAAACCTTAGATGAGGTATAACCTCACGAAAGCGAATGCATGATGTATCGGTGATCCTTCCTGCATTACAATGATAAACTAATGTTATACTATCATTCAAATTGATATTGATAGAATTAGATGCCAGTGTAGCATTTAGATTCCAAGTCTGGTTTTAGTTAGAACCATAATTAAAGGCGGTAACAATGATTCACCAGAGCACTCAAACTATAGATTGCCACGAAACATGTAGTAAAGAATTAAAGCTTAAATAAAAAAAAATAGTATTTCGTCATTTTTAATTATTTAATTTTGAGTTAATATATCTTAGAATACCCGATAATAAAAGCAAGAAATAAAAACTAAATGCTATAATCTGAACAAAATAAAATTAAGATAAATTTTCATCCAGAGTATTCAATAATCTGAATCCATGACTCTCTTATGAATAAAACTGCTTTTTAAAAACAATATGTACCTATTTACATTTATTGTTAGAGTTATATGTGTTACCGGCCAGACCCGACTTCAAGACAAACGAGTTTGGCCTAGGCCAAACTGATTTAAGTCAATTTAGAATAGGTACCTATATTATTATAGTGAAAAGGGCTTAGCCTTCTAACCTATATCCATCCGAGTTGATTTCCCCCTTAGTACAAACTAGTTTATCCTAGGCCTAACTAGTTTGTCCTGAAATCGGGTTTGGCCGGTAACATTATATGCAAAATGAGCTATTATATTAAAAGCAGTTGTTTACATGAATTCAAAATTACCTCAATTGTGTATTGAACAGATTGTAATATTCACAATTTTTTTTTTAAGTTCAGTTAGGTAACAATACAGTAAGAAGGATCTTATTAGCTCTCAATTTAATTTGTTGGCTTGAACTAGGTATTTGATTGTGTTTGTTTTGATGACCAATTAGATATGGGATGTTGAGTTGTAAACAAGTTTTGAATCTCATTTTAATAAAAACATAGTTACTATGTTTTTGGGAACAAGTTTCCTAAGCTTCTGACACTTATCAAAAACCATAACAATCTCTAATATTAAAAAAAAATAATCAGTTTTATATTATTACCTACTCACAAAACTATATTTTGCAAATTAGTAAGAAAATTATTCCATAGTAGGTACGATCGAGGTATACCGCGCGTGATCACTTTTGGAAAATATACCGTGCACGCGCATCGTGACTTCTTAGGAGCAGCGCTTGTGAACATGAAAATACTGCACAGGATTTTAGCCTTAAGGGTGATCACGCGCGGGTGACCTCGATAGTACCTAAGTAAGAATAATTTGTAAAGTAAAATATACATCCATGACACAGGGTATCCTAGTCTCAGAGGAGTAGGTTTAAAAACTATTTTTTATACATTTCCGTTATCATTGTCTTTACCTTGAAATACATTGCTAATATTTATTTAAGTATCAAACAAGAAGAACATAAGAAAAAATAAATACATTGATCATGTATTCTAAAAATTTGTAAGCTATAGTTTTTGCAATAAAGTCGTGTGTGATGTTATGCTTAAAAGAAGGGTTATTTCAAGGTACTAAAAATGCAAAAAGATTAAGAATTATATAGTTAAGAATAAAATGACAATAAAGTTAAGTCTTAAGAAATCCTTTTCTTTTGAATGACTTCAAATTTGAACTCTAAGTACCCACATGTTTTACCTTGAATACTTTGCTTGTAGAATAAATTGAAACAATATTTTTATTTTAAAGAATAAGCTTAAGCTCATACTAAAAACAGATACAACAGCTTTCCTTTCCAAGTTATCAATTAGCTGCGCATGCCTTTGGACAAGTCATGGTCAACAGAAGGTATATATCTATATTACATTAAATTATATAAAATAATGATATAGTGGTATCTACCTTCCATTACTATCATATTTCCATTGCACTTCGGGCCCCACACATTTATAAAATAATATTGTTAAATTGATGAGTCAGACTATTGCAATCATTGAAGGAAAATTAAAACAAATAAAATAACACTCATGTTCTCAATTATAAAGAACGTGATGCACTGTAATATTGCCGTAAACAATGTAATTTAGCCATGGTAAAACCACATACACCTTGCTACGTACCTACTTATTTTACTTTTGAATTACAAGAAAGTTTGTAAAAGCAGTATTGGAGGTACCTAATGTAACAGTTCTTGTACAGCTGTTACATAGTAATGTAACAAGAAAGGACGCTGGCAATATGATTTATATATAAATTGCAACATAATTAACGAAATAAAAGTGTTTATAACCGACTCAAGTGCTTGAGGAAGCTTGAAACAAATTGGCAATCACCGTAACGTACCGATTGCAATAAAACTATGAACTTACCCAAAGCTCTGAGCCCCAACTCATTTTAAAGCAGTTAAATCACCTCACTTACACAAAAAAACACATTTAAGCTTCACTGACACAGTATTATACCATTAAAATGTAAATTATTTTCACAGCTTCAAATTTTCATCACTACCACCATTTCCAAACACATTCCTAAGAAATAAACATGGCTGACTAAACTGACGTGACATTCAAAAGACTGGCTGGCTGCACTTTGCCGACTGTGTTGCCGACTGACAGCGCGAAGTAGTAAATGGAAAAGTTATGTTTTAGTCTATGGATAATGTTGCTAAGAAAAATAACATACCACATTTTGGGGTAAACTTTTATTAGTTTTTCTTATAAAATGTTTTTATAAATAATAGGACAAGAAAAATGACATAAATATACTTTTCATTCGATATCACCCACGTCCTTTGAAATGAAAATCTTTATATGTCTCTCGTCTGTATCATTACGAGACTTCAATAAAGATCCATCAGATCCACGTCTCACCAATGCAGTGCGACGTACTTCCTGAAAAAAATATAAAGAAGACATGTTATTTTTAATTGATAGTGGTATTTTTTTAGTAAAAAGAAATGAAAATCTTGTGTTGTCAGGTCAATAGCGGTGTGGTTGCAGGCAACGTCGAAGGGAAACGACCCAGAGGGAGAAGCCCGACACGTTGGACCGACCAGATCCGCACCACACTCGAGTCCACACTCCACGACGCTTTCCATACCGCCGCAGATCGACATCAATGGCGGTCAATAATAAAGCACAAGTTGCTACATAAAGGAGGTCACGACCCCCAGTAATTGGGGTATCGACGCAAGAAGAAGAACTTTCAACTGATTTCGTGAATTGACAAGACAAGATTGCATAAAAAAATAAATATATGAATAAATAACCTTAACAGGCTCCAATATTATGTGATGACTAGATCTTCTTGAAGTAGATGGCCCAGTTATAGAGGATGTTCGAGAAGACGGCAGAGGGCTCTGAAAAATGCATAAATTATTTAAAATCTGTGGAATTAGAAATACAAGGACTATTTTTACTAATAAAAACTAAAATATTTGTAAGTGTTACACAAGAATATATTAGTGAGTTGGTGAAGCGTATTATAATAATCTGATGAAAAAAAAAATTATATGAAATTACTGCGGATATTTATAGTTATTTAAGATGCAACGTTTAATTACTTTCAACGCAGGTACAAAACCAAAATCAGATGGCAATGGTTGCGTTAGTACACTATACATCCCTTCTTCCGATGCTACAGATACAATCGAAGGGCGAGCAGATAATTGCTGTGCTAAGAGAATAGGATCTGCATCTGAAAAAAATACCGTAATGTATAACACCGTTTATTTAATATTATTTTATTTATTATTTATGAGGAATTCTTACCTATATTCATGCATTTAGCAACCCGAGAGGCTTGAACAACTCTACCAGCACTCCTTCTAAAACGTATTCCTTTTTCTGTTTCCCGCCTTAATCTTTGGGCAGCTGCAGCCGCTTCAGCTATTGCCATTGCGATCGACCCCATGCCAGATCTTTTTAAATTAATGTCTATTATGTAGCTTAGACAAATGGCATTTGATAAAACCATATCACTCGGCTGAAATTAAATAAGTTTATAAGCCTTTTTTATTATAATATGTTTGAGAAAATTATTATACAGGCCTAGAAAAATGAGTAACAGAACGTGGACATACTGAACCAATGTTGTTAACACTTATATCCAACGACCTCAAAGGTGTTTTTATCAAACCAATGGCTCTTGCCAAAAGCTCTCCGCAGGTTGGTGTATTCTCAGCAGTAGTGGCAGACCAAACACCTGCTGGTGGCTTTGACAGAGGCCCAGGAGTTATTCCACAGCCAGATATATTTAATCTAAAAATAACATAAATGAGTTGAATTAAGATAAGATACGCAACTCTGTGTTAAAATCTTTATCAGTTATGGTATAATAAATTATGTATTTAATTACGATGTAAGGTTGCATCCTCTTGCAATGGACACTGCAATATGACCAACTCCTTCTGAACCCATTTTATTATTTAGTCTTAAATCTAAACAACGGACTCCACATCCTAGATGATTGAGACCATGAGAGATATTTTCAGCCCCAGTTGGACCTGTAAAATAATTATTAACTAAATGAAAGCTTGCATCATTATAGTAAACTATTAAGAAACACTTTTGAATATGAAATCGGCAAATAAATTACACAAATTGTAATATTTTAAACTTGTTTACCTACCAAAAATATTATCCACCAATATCAGATTTCTTAAATTTTCGTGTCTTGAAATGAACTTTGCAATCGAAGATGCCCCTTCGTCAGAAATCTTGCAATGACTAAAGTCAAGTGTTTCTAAGAATTCGTGATCAGCTAAGCCTCGTAAAATATATTTAACTTTCTGGCAGTTCATGTCAGTCCTAGTTAACCTGAATTTTTTAATAATTAAGGTTTTAAAAATAAAGGCTCATGCACGATAAATATGCATACATATTATTCATTATTTAACTCACCTAAAAACCTTTAACTGACTGCATTTCTCCAATCCACGAGACAAGTTCTTTGCATCATTGATGGTAAATTGAAACTGGTCTCTTCGATAGTCGACACCTATACCACGTAGCTGGTATGTTATATGCAATTCAACTAAATTGTTTAAGCTACCTAAAGCTGCATGTAAAGAAATGTGGTCTGAAAACATAATCACGTTAAATTCAGTCACGTTTTCTTTATGTCCAAATCCTTGACCTTCTCCACAGAGAATATATCCAAAGATAGTGTTATTATATAATAATAATTAAAACTTATGAAAGTATTTATAAAAAGGTATATTCATTTTGGTGATAAAAAAATCCATAGAATATTAACGTCTCACAATTTTAAAATGTGTAAATACTATACCTCTTGATAACATATCAACACTAGACTTAGAATCCATTTTGTTCCCATTTTTTCGCTGACTTGTTATGAGATCCGCCATTTCTGGGGATGTAGTTCTTTGTACAGGAATGTCTGATGGGACGAGGCTTCGAATTGATAATGATTGAATATATGGCCCACAAAGTTTTACTAAAGTCTTAACCTATAAGTAATAGGTTTCCTTAAGTATCTAAAACATCTTGATTGCTGTATGCAAAACTAAAGTTTATAACCAATATACTAATATACTTATTCTAAAATACTCAAGTTTTCAATGAACACTTTTAGTTAAGTATGTAATACACAAAATAATTCACCTTTTCTGGGTCATAATGACGAGGGTTCATATTTTCCAAAATATCTGCGTAGTGTCTTTCCAGATAAAGATTTATCCATTTTCTCCCATCTGATAATAATGAGGAGTCCGTCCATTTAGATGAATAACATCGTTTCCAAAAAATGTCACTTTTTATATTATCGACCAAAATTTGAAGTGGTACTTCAGTGTTCAAAATTCTTAAAAAGTACTCGCGGTCCTTAGCAACTAGTTTTTGCAGTTTAGGTGTTCCTAAATGATGAATAAAATTATTGGAGAAATTAATATACCTACATTCTTTGGAATTGCGAGTACATATTTATTTTATTTCGTGTTTAATTAGGCTTTCGATGCCGAAAATACTCACCGGACCAATTTTCACTTAACTTTTCAACACATAAAGTTATAAGCGACTTTGGATGGTTAGAATCCCATACAAAATTTTCGGATTTAATCTTACGATCAGGTTCTAAATTATCCGTTTGCTTATAAGCTAAATATGTATTATAGCTTACACTGTCAGTTAGTTTCATTATTACTAGAACCGTGTTTACACTTAGTAAAAATATTGCCTGTGATAAAACCTTAGTTACAATGATAACTACGATAGTAACTATGATTACTTAAAGTTAACAACCTAACAAAAGCTTTTATTTGCAACTAGGATACATGATTTCTATGGTAACGAAACAAACGAAGTTATTAAATTAAAAAAAAATGATTTTTAAATACCCTTAACCATAGACTATGAATGTGTTTTATGGGGTAATTTTAAAACTCATAATACCGAACGGAATAAAAAAATAATCCTGTGTACATATTTTTTTTAAAATATTATTTATTTTAAAAGGAAGATAATAAGTCCTTCCTTTGAGAATTTCAAAACAATTTAGTTTCGTATAATTTATTATTAACAAAGTTCATCAAATGGAACACTTTATGCTAAACTGCAATAAACTCATAGATTTATTATTTTTTAAATAAACTGCTGTCATTGACAGCCTGTTATGTCACTGTCAGAGTTGCCCAACTATCGATAGTTTCGCTATCGATAGTTGACCTTGAAAAATAGTAACAATATCGATAGTGCTATCGATAGTATCGATAATATCGATACTATCGATATTACAAATTAACCAATACTATTGATCGGAAGCAATACTATCGATAGTATCGATACTATTACATTATAATACTATCGATAGTATCGATTGTTTTTATCAATACTATCGATAGTATCGATACTATCGATAGTATTGATGT
Source organism: Mecyna flavalis (assembly GCA_949319885.1). NCBI lineage: Eukaryota > Metazoa > Arthropoda > Insecta > Lepidoptera > Crambidae > Mecyna > Mecyna flavalis. The sequence continues at coordinate 7,841,118 of OX439427.1, read as the reverse complement.
TTTAAATCATAAATACTATCGATACTATCGACAGTTTGAAAAACTATCGATAGTATTACACTATCGATAGTTGAATAAGAGACTGACATAGGATATTTTGATGGGGGAAGGGGGATAGGTGGGGGGAAGGGGGATAGGATTGACAATGGGGGATAGGACGGGGAAGGGGATAGGAGGGGGAAGTCTCCTGGGTCTAAGCTACCCCTCCACAAATTTGCAGCCAAATCGGTTCATCCGTTCTTGAGTTATAATATAAAAAGTGTAACTACGCTATAATTGAGAAACGATACTATTGGCGTTTATTCAACTATCGATAGTGTAATACTATCGATAGTTTTTCAAACTATCGATAGCATCGATAGTTTTTATGATTTAATACATCAATACTATCGATAGTATCGATACTATCAATACTATCGATAGTATTATAATGTAATAGTATCGATACTATCGATAGTATTGCTTCCGATCAATAGTATTGGTTAATTTGTCATATCGATAGTATCGATATTATCGATATTATCGATACTATCGATAGACTATCGATACTATTGATATGACGTCAACTATCGATAGACTCTCGATAGTTTAGCGATAGTGGACTATCGATGGGCAACTCTAGTCACTGTCACTGTCAAAGTTTAATGTCAGCCTGTTGTCAGCTTAGAGTAGAACAACTCTTATCTTAAGGTTGTCAGTCACAGCAACAAACATTAAAATTCTATCTATTAATTAATTTCAGCATTGTATTTTTGAAATATAATTTCATTCGAGCATAATGGACAAACACAATAGTTCAGAAATATTAAATTCCGACTTTTCATTGTCCAAAAATGCAAGTTCAGACTCGCTGGATTCCGACTCCAAATCAAGTTCATTGAATTCTAAACACGGACAAGACTCCGTAAGTTTCCTAAAAGGATTAAATTTATGCTTACAGGGTGCTGTAATAGTTACCTTACCATTTCCTGTGGGTTTAACTTAGTTTTTGTCATTGATTATTCAGTCTTTGTTGTGTATTTGTTGAACACAGTTATCCAGTGCTTTAACTTTTTTAATTAAGTTAAAAATGAGTAAAACTAGGACCATTCACATTTGTCTGTTCGTCAACCGTATCCATAGCCAGAGACAGCACTCTCAATTATTTAAGGCTGGACTCGCCTACAGTGTAACAGTACATTGAGTGACACTTTCTGGCTTAGTGTCCCTCAATTGAATAGGCCACTGTGGCTGCTTGCCATCAGGTGGGCCGGGTGCCATTGTGCCAACTGTTCTACCATAAAAAAACAGATGATTTATCTCCAATTAATCAATTACTACTTTTCTTCTAACATTTTTCTTTTCTGTCATATTTTTTCAAACAAATTTTTTTTATGGTTTGATTTTGTATACCTTATTTTGATGACAATTATTTTAAGCTTGAACATTATTTATTTTTTGTATAAACCTTTACATTATCATACCTTTTAATCCTTCTAGCCCCGGATTACTAGACACAATAGAAAATCTATTGTTATGCGGCACCCGAGTGCCGGTTCGGCGTTGAGTGGTTAATGTCGTTGAAGGTTTTGTTTATAGTTTCAAACAAAATTTTTTTTGTATTCACTCTTAGATGACCTCAAGTAAAATTATGACCAACTAATGGAATTTTTTTACTTTGACTTTGCCCGGGAATTGACCCAATTATTACAATTAATAAAAACTATGGTTATATTAAAATATGTATTATTAAAATTATAATATGTCTAAAAGTATGTGCATGCATAACTTCAGAAGAACCTTACCAAAGTAAATGATTAGTTCTTTTTTATGTTGGTTTAACAGGATAATGTTTAAATCCACCTGTTCAAAGCGGATTGAGTAGTCATAGTCAAATTTATTTAATAGGTTCGCTATGAGAGTTCCCACTGTTTTTGAAAATTGCTGTTTAGTTCTATAGAAATAAGATTCATGAGTTGTATCGTTGCTGTTCAGCCTGACATAACACTTAAGACTTCTTTAGATTATAAATCAGGCAGGCGGATGTGCCAAGTTTAGTTTCCAATGGCACTGGAAGCTGTCATAGCAAACCTATAATTATTTGCATTGTTGTAAAAACTATTTTATCTTATTTTCAGCCTCATGTGCTAGGAGATATTCAGTTGCTAGACAATGAGAAAGTAATGAGTGTGGCCCGAGATGTTACATATTTAGACCCATTCAGTGGCCCAATCAGAGGGGTCCTTAAAGTCACTAACTACCAGCTGCATTTTAGACCATTGGATGCAGCAGCTTTACAATGCACACTGAGTGTTCCACTTGGAGTGGTAAGTTTGAATATGTGGTCAAATTGGTCAACCGTTCTGAAATAAAAAATTATCTTTATTCAAGTATATTTGTTTAATAAAAACAATAAGTTCTTTTGAAAGGATAGTGATGCATAATCCCATATTATTAAAATTAAGTTTGTAAAATTATAATAAATACCTACATGTTTATAAACATAATATGTTTGTTGCTATACATAAGTTTTATTCAATTATGTGTTGTTTTTCATAGGTTTCACGAATTGAAAAAGTAGGAGGGGCATCATCTAAGGGAGAGAATTCTTATGGCATTGAAGTGTTTTGTAAGGTAAGTTATATGTATATTTATAAAATTTCATTAGTAAGTATTTCGGGAGTTTATAAACTTTTTAAAACTGTTACTATAAAAATGGGTTAAGTGTGATATGTTTACAGAAATGTGCATACAACTCAGCTAACATAAAAAGCTTTAGTTTAACCTGAATTAAGTATTCCATTCTGATGTTAATAGATAAATTATTAAATATATAAATATTTCAGGATATGAGGAACTTACGCTTTGCCCACAAACAAGAAAATCATTCAAGACGCGGCATTTTCGAGAAGCTACAACAATTAGCTTTCCCCCTCTCACATAGGCTGCCCCTGTTTGCTTTCAGCTATTCTGAGCATTTCCCGGAAGATGGTTGGCATGTGTATGAACCAATTGCAGAACTTAGGCGAATGGTAAGTCTGAAACTAATATTTATTCTTGGCATTCATTCATTCGCACTTAAAATATTAGTATCAAGTAATTTTTAAATAAGATATTTTAAATGTATGCAGAATAACTCTTTTATAAACTGAATCATCCTTACTGGCTCGTTTGAACATCGTGTGCAAGCCTGCGCAGAACACAAATGTACGTGACAGCAGAGGGACAAACGGACACTCTAAGCTAACTTCAGACAAGCCAATTAAGTTTACGCATACTGTACCCTTTTTCTATTGTGATATCATTCGATAAAAAAATATGGTCAATATCTCCATTATAGAGACTTATTGCACTACTTATTTACTACAAATCTGCAGGGTGTCAACAACGATATGTGGCGTATAACCCGCATAAACGACAAGTATGAAGTGTGCGATAGCTACCCAGCGGTGTGGGCGGTGCCAGCCGCAGCCAACGACGATCTGCTTCGTTCGGTGGCTGCGTTTAGGTCACGTGGACGAATTCCGGTCCTCGCCTGGATACATCCGAGCTCGCAAGCCACTATTACTAGGTGCAGCCAGCCGCTTGTTGGGGTAAGAAGTTCTTAGAAGTGTTTTCAACATTTAGAGCCTGCATTACGTACACATGTTAGGTATTATTGTTATTGCTATACAAATTAATATTTTGCGTTAGCAGCGACGACGTATACGAATAAACATAATTATGTTGTGTAAAGGCAGTCAGAGCAATCTTGCTCTGACTGCCTTTATAGTCAGATAGGGGATTCGTATTGTGGATAAGCAACAACCAACAACGATAATAATATAATTGGATCACTCTCGGATTGGTGAATTTGGAATTGGATAATTGTAAATGGAATAAAATCTTAAGTTTTCTTTTCTTGTTTGTCTTTAACCGGTTTCGATTGGAAACAGTATTCATACACCCTGTTGCAGAAAGCTCCATTAAAGTTAATGCTTCATTAAATATAATGCTGTCACTTTTCGTTGTCATGAAATAAAAAGTGACAGCAATAGCTTTAATGAAACATTAACTTTAATGGACGTTTCTGCAACTGAGTGATAGAGTTTAATACAAAATTTTCGCTGACTATTTATTTGATTTTGCTAATTTTATTTTCTGTGTCGAATTCTTCATCTTTATCTGCATCTCAGTGTTGTTGTGATGAAATGTTAACTAAAACTTCTTTGCTTCGCCCTCTATTTTAAGACCATGACTAATTTTAATGAACATTATTTCAGGTGAGCGGTAAACGAAGCCGTGAAGATGAGCGTTACATCCAACTGATAATGGACGCCAATGCGCAAGCGCATAAATTGTTCATAATGGACGCCCGGCCGAGTGCCAACGCTATCGCTAACAAGGCTAAAGGTGGCGGGTAAGTGTATTTATTAAATGACTCACAGTAGCCATTGGGTCCTTTTTTTCTGAAGGGCTCCTGCATAAAGCCACTACCCAGTAAACTGCTCCGGTTTCCCCTTCACAAAGTTCAAAGTATCCTACGTTGCGTTGGTTACTGTGGCGCCACTTCTCCAAGTGGCGTACTTTAGGAGCTTTGAGAGAGATTTATTTAGTGACTTGTCTGTACTTTCGAAATTATCTTGATTGAGGTTTCGATCTATGGAATTTCTAATATTATACTTACCTACTGATTTTTTTTTCAGTTATGAATCTGAAGATGCATACCAGAATGCAGAGCTAGTATTTCTAGATATTCATAACATACACGTTATGAGGGAAAGTTTGCGGAAATTAAAAGAGTTATGTTTCCCACAGATTGACCAGACGAGGTGAGGAATAGTTGTTTTTTAGACAATGGCATTAGCACAATATCACACTCATTGTATTTTTTTTATTCCAGATGGTTTAGCGGAATCGAAGCTAGTTGCTGGTTGAAACACATAAAGTGTATTTTGGCTGGAGCTGTACGCATTGTCGACAAGGTAAATTGTTATTATCTTTAATTAGTGGAACTACAAAGTAAGTCTAAAGGTAAATTAAGAGCCACACCGCAAACTAGCTCAACCAACTACAAATAAACCATAACACGTTAATAGAGAATCAGAATTTTGAAGTGAAAACTTCTTTAGCTGCGTAAATTTTTTTTGTATTGGTAAAAAATGTTAAACTCGCGTCAGGACACGTGTTTTTTGTTTAAGCGCCATCTATGAATTTGTGCGGGAACTTTCTCGCCGAGAAAATACTTTCTTGAACAAAAAGTACCAATTTGCGAAATTTTCCTAGGGGACGCTAGCATGGCGAATACCAAATTATTCAAGGTTTCACTTCTGCCGGCACTCCCGGAGTGCAACCCGTCATTTTTTTTGTGTATTTAACGCTGATGTTTGCATAAGGGATATCGGGCATACCAACCAAGTCTACATTTGGACCTTTTTGATAAGAGGTTGACGTTTATTTTGATAATTTAATATGCATGTGGACTTGTTTTTCACGCCTTCCAACTCCATTTTATTAACTACTGCCAAGTGCCAACTTTCATTTTCGTATCCACCCAAACTAATAGGTATCGTTTCTCTTTTTTCTTTAAGTCACGTGACTCCCTTCGTGATATACCCAATGCTAAGGTTGACCTCCACGTTAAATGTTCTCGTATGTTTGCAGGTGGAGAACCACAAGACATCAGTTCTTGTCCACTGTTCGGACGGGTGGGACCGAACCGCTCAGCTTACGGCTCTTGCTATGCTGATGCTCGACCCGTTTTATCGGACGCTAAGAGGCTTCGAAGTGCTTATAGAGAAGGAGTGGCTGTCTTTCGGACACAAGTTCCAGCTGGTGAGATATGGACTAATGTAAAAAATAAAAGTAACTATGTGCGATGAAATATCAGATCCCCAATGCAATAAACGAGTCAAGGTTTTTTCCAGTTTTGGCAAGTGATCGATCACTAATCAATTCAAGGTTTTTTCCAGTTTTATATGAAAATGTTCGGCAGGAACAATAAGTGACATTTACGTTTTGGTACCATTCGTTTTTTTTAATTGGTTCAAAATATTTAATTTTATCTGTAACTCCCAAGATTTTCAATTTTAGTTATAAATGTTCTAGCACGGTTTCTAGAGTAGTCATAATTGTCGTGTTGTTTTAAAAATTTTCCTATTAGATGATAATAAAATGAACGTGCCTGTTCATTTTATTATCCTCATTTTACTATAATAGTCAGAAGTAGTTCTGTTTACTGAATTATGAAATAGTGGCCATTTAACACCAGGCGCCTCAAAACAGTAAATAAAACAATCAACCCTCATTCTATACCTATTCATTTGTTTACCCAGCGCATTGGCCACGGCGACGAACGCCACTCAGACGCAGACCGGTCCCCAGTGTTCGTGCAGTGGGTGGACTGCGTGTGGCAGCTGCAGCAGCAGTTCCCGACCGCCTTCGAGTTCACCGAGCGGCTGCTGATCACCATAGTGGACCACCTGTACTCCTGCCGCTTCGGGACCTTTCTGTTCAACACTGAGCGCGAGAGGGTTAAGGAAGGTTAGTAATAGGTTCGTTGGTGTCGAGGCTGTCTATGGATTTTGGAGTCCCAGGGCATCACTACTTGCGACAGCGAGAGAGTCGCCACGTGTTTAAGTGATAAACCCTGCCCTGCCCCCTTTTATCCTGGGGAAGGAGTGGCGGCGAACGTCACTTAGGATGACTGGCAGGAGCGGCATGCGAGCAGCCAAAAATTTTACCAAGTTGGGTGCATTGGAAGAGGCCAATGGCAGTGGACTGCGACAAGCTGATGATGTAATTTAAAGTCCTCATCATCCTATTAATATAATAATTGTAACGATAACTTTACCACCTCCACGCTAGCCAAACGCGGATTGGTGATCACAAAACCAAGTTGTGACCACTCGATCATCGAGGTGTTATGATGATGTGATGTGATTGTATTTATTTCTTCTTGTTACAGAAGTAAAGACGAAGACAGTCTCCCTCTGGTCGTACATAAACAGCCGCCAGGACCTGTACCTGAACCCTCTGTACTGGGGTCCGTCTTCAGGAGCCAACTCGCCGCCGTCCCCGTACTCGCGCCCGCAAGTCGTGCTCGTGCCCGTGGCGTCGCTCAGAGTAATCAAACTGTGGAAAGCGCTGTATTGCAGGTGGAATCCTACGATGAGGCAGCAGGTGAGAAATAAATATACTTGAAATCAAAGGCTCGAAGATCATAATATGAGTCTACAGTGTGGCAGTTCCAATTTTGGCCACCGGAACAAATAAGTATGTCGGTCTATACCGCTCTTGACAGCTCGTAACGGCGCGCGTCAAGGGGTGATCGCGGAGCGCCTGTTATATTTTAGTTACTTCATTCATCATCATCATCATCATCATCCCAGCGTATTCCCGATTGCATCCAGTATGGAGCTCAGGGTCCGCTTCGACTATGATCCTAGATTTGACAAGCCTGGTTATTACAATGGAGCGATTGCCATCTGACCTCCGTAACCCTACAAGGGAAACCAGACCTACTTGAAACATAGTCGGGACCAACGGCTTAACGTGCCTTCCGAAGCACGGAATCATCACTCTTTTCAGACATTCAGGTGATTCAAGCCTGCAATGTCCTAACCAAACTGGAAACAATCACACAAAGTGATATTCCCCGCGGGATTCGAACCCACGACCTCCGGGTTTTAGAGCCCAACGCTCTTATCACTGTACCACGGAGACAGTTAATTTTAGTTACTTCATTCAATATATAATATTATGTTATACAGGACCCTATATACCAACGGACACGAGAGCTCGTGGCACTACGGGCGCAGCTGGAGGCGGCCGCGGCGGCGGCGGCGGGCGACCACGCCGCGCGGCAGCATCGGCTCGGCCTCACGCCGCCCAGGGTGGCCAGCCCTCACCACGTCTGAACCCTGTGAGTACACTCCATGCATGTCCCGTCCCATACAGGATACATATACCAACGGACACTAGAGGAGGTGGTACTACGGACCAATAGCTCGTGTCCGTGAGCGGTGGGCGGGGCCTACACCACCCACGCCTTACGACGCCTCTGGATACTTCTCGTTATTAAATATTCTTTCTTTTTATTTTAAAAACTGTATTGATCACAAAATTAGGGTATAAAAGGCGGACTTAACGCTTAAAGCATTCTAATCTATTTTTATATGTATAAAGTATTTTTTTATTTTCAGGTATTGACTGTCACAAGTTGTCTTAGTTATGGAGCTCTACCGCCAAGTTTAGAAAGTATGTACTGTTTACCTTTAAACTATTTATATTTCTTTGTATGCTTCGTGAAGCGTTATTCTGCGAAAAGTACATATTTATTGCGACAAGAAAAAGATTCATTATTATGATTTATTGTTATGAAAAATATTTTTTCAAAGCAAAGCGATTACTCTTTCGCCACGTAATCTTCCCACAATGCATTTACTTCAGAAAACTACTTTTTTAAGCGACAGGATTATGTATGTATATGTAATAAAATAATGTATGTATTATGTTTAGGATTTTTAACAGTGGCATTACATTCCGTTTCATTAAATTCTTTCGGCTGAACGCGCCGTTTGCCTTTAAAAATTATAGCTGGAACGTATTATATTATTGAAAAAAAAATATGATTATCCACGTGGAGTAATTAGGTTTGTCGCAAAAATTGTGATAAATATTCGATTTAAGTTTCTCCATCACCAAGTTGTTACTATTCCAAAGATTGGTTATTCTGACCTTCATCCCTTGTTATTTGTCATAGTATTTATTGTTAATATTAACTGCACTAATATTAAAACTTGTTAGCCGAGGCAATAAGATATTGGGTTCTCTAACGCACGTGCGGGTCTTATAAAAGTCTAAAATCATCAAAGATGATATGTGACGCCACACATGCGTCTATTTCTAGATCACTGATAATTTATTAATACATGAGACCTGCCGAAATGGCAAGCAGGCAGGACGCAACATGGTCTTCTCCAATCATCAAAGTTGAAATGTGACGCCACGCATGCGTCAATCTCTAGAACACCGAAAATATTTATAGCACCACGAACAAAGAGTGATTAATAAAAGTATATTTAAATTTTTGATTGTACTTGTGTTTTTTAAAATTGCCTTTAAGTTAGTTATAACTGCTAGGAATGTATTATTAGATTAATTTTTTTGTCTATAGAAGTTTATATCTTACTCACATTATTTACTTAGCCTGACAAAATAATTGTATTGAATCATTGTGGTAAAATTATTTTAAAATGTCATTTTATTCAACATTATGCCAACTATTCTAGGATAATAATATTGGTGATTATTATTGTTGAGAGATTTAACAATCTATTATTGGATTTTGATGTGACTGTTCAACATTAATATTTGTATATAACATAAACCTTAAGAAACATACCTAGTTGTCAGTGTTGAATGAACGTATTTTCATAGTTTCCAGAATATTTTACTGCTGGATATGTTGTGCACTAGACTTTATAGTAAAACCGGAAGCCACCCTGAAGTATAAACTAAGGACAAAAATTTGACCGTGATTAATATAACATCATTATTTTTTTGTGATGTGATTTTGTAATGCCAATGAAATGGTAAATGTGGGGCTTGTTACATTGGTATACATCATATACATGTGGTTGTGGGCAGTTAGAAAGAGTCGGACAAGTGTCGGAAACTAGAGCTCACGAATCTTGGCTGCAATTTGAAGTTCGACGAGTGGCTTCCAATTTGACTTGAAGTTCCTAGGTGTGCAAATTACTCTTATTATTTCATTCGGTTAAATCGCAAACAACTGTATAATGTGAATAGTACGATCGTAGTTATTAATATAATTGTTACGGTTTTAAGAGCGTTATATCTTTGTAAATAGTGAACATCGCAAAGGTGTATATTAATGTATCAAAATTATTATTAATTACAAAATGATAATTGCCAGAATATGTATTATTTCTTTCATTGAACGTTCCCTCTTATTATGTTTTATTCTGCTTTAGGGCTCTTTCAAATTAGACGTTTTGGATGGCTGCGATGCGGTAGCCGTAACAGTACGGTTGACGTCTTGCTGTCGAGCGTTCGCGGTACAGTTGCCGCACCGCGTGTTTTGTGTGAAAACTACAGAAATTATGCTGGTGGCGGCGTTTTGAGGCTGTGGCGTGCGGCCCGTGTGCGGTGACACTATCATAGCCCTGGACACCATTCGCAAAACGCTGTCCAGCCCCAGACTAAGCGTAGCTTGTAATGTAAGTGCCAGACATCTTCCCTACAACCAAGATTTCAAATCGAAGAAATAACATAAGTTTACAATTAGACAAAAAATCACAAAAGTTCAACGATACTCCTAGGTATAGAATAAATAAGTTATATTTAAACATCATTAATTAACTGAATTTATAATTAGGTTTAAGTGTTTGTCATTTTTATCAATTGCCGGCGGATAAAACAATACCATACTTACGTTATTATTGTACCTACATTGAGGAATGTATAAAGGCAAAGTGTTCTACAATAACAAATAAAAAGCATTGGTTTGATAAACAAGGCGGCTTGGGAATTGAACGTTGACTTGTACGAATTTGATATGATAGGAGATGGTCCGGACTTGGTAGATTTATTAGATGCTTTAGACAATAGCATTGATGAGTGTCGACTTTGTTGAAGACCATTATTATTACAATACTAAAAATTATAAAAAAACATACAGCGGTGAAAGTCATTAATCAAGAGTAGGTATCAAAATGTTTGTTGTGCAAGTCCAGGACAAACGTCTTCCTCATTTTAATTAGGGCATCGTTTCAATTATGGCTTAATCACCACTAAATTATGTAGAAGTAAGTACTTTATTTATATACTTGTACCACACTTCAAACGCTCTTTACTGAATCGGTCCAAATTCCAAACATTTTCTCCAATATAAAAATACCGCGTGTTTTTAAGTCGTTGTTTTCCCGCAGCAGAACGCTTCACCTTTAGTAGTACCGTAGTACCTATCGATTTATGCAAGTATTTTTTCCATAGGGTAAAACCCGGATAGTTGCCTCGGTCGGATACATGCCTCAGTTTCAAATGCTCTATGTTAGACGTATTGACAGTGTTTCTTTTTGATCTTAATTAAAAGCGTACCCCGCGCAGGCCTAAGTGCCACATAAGCCGTTCAAGTAGGCCCACTTGTATTGTCCGTGTGAGTAAAAATCTTCCGCGGCGATACTCTGACAAGCGTCAGAATTATATTGGTAAGTAATATCTTTTAAATATTTTTACAACTGATTGCAATTTCAGTAAAAAAAATATTTCTTTGAATGCATTAGAGTCTAAATTGCACTGTTTATTACGTTTTATTGTTAAATATTTTTTATTTATTTCGTAAATAAAAAGGGCAAGTATCCGTATCAAAAAGGATAGTTGCCCGGACGTCTTTTGCGGATTGTTGCCCTAGGGGCAACTATCCGTAACTATAAATTTTTAACAAGCAGACAGATTTTTTTCTTTGTTGTTTTATTTCATTTTGTTTTACTATTTGTTCTTGATGATTTTATTATTTGGTTTTACTATAGTTTATCTTGAATAAAATAAATACTCAACAGCAAACTGCCTCGCAAGTTTAAACGAAAGCCTGGCGTGGTGCCGCGCCACATCAACTGGACAAAAGATAGTTCAGCACTTGCGTTCGAAGAATTGCGAAGAAGAAGAATAACATTTCATTATTATTTTGGATACCTAATTACTATTTTGGAGTCTATTTTAGTTGTAATTTCATAATTTTAATTGAAATTTAATTAATACTTAGTAAAAGATTGTATTTTATAATAAAAACCAATTATATAAATTAATATAGTTGATTTCTATTTGAAAAAAAAACAGACAGGCATCTATCCCCACATAAGGCAAGTATCCCCCGAACGATTTTTAACGTTAGGCTACTATCCGCCATAGTAGGCAACTATCCCCATTTTTAGAGGTCACATAAAACATGATTTACTCGAAACTTATAATATTTATATTTGCAAAAATAGGCTATGTAAGAAGATTAATAAACTATGTTTAGGAATACACTTTGAATAAAACATTTATTGGTACACATTTTGAATAAAAGAGCTTTTTTAAAAAGTGTGGCAACTATCCGGCTTTTACCCTAATTCATTTTAGAACTTAGTGAATACATAATAAATTATCTTGAAGTTAAATTTTTCCCGCAAAAAAATGTTTACAAACGTTAGCAATTCTGATTCCAACCCTGTTTTTCTCCAGCAAAAGCCAGTGAGTTGTCGTCATCTTACTCGTATCAATGTGGTCCCCGCATTGACCCGCGGTACTCGCGTACCAAACACTCGGTCGTCACCCGCGGGCGAAGAAACACAAGTGGGTCAACATGTTTAAAGTTATCAGGGATGTTAGTGTAAGGCGGAAAGCTTCTAGTTTTCTAAATAATTTAACGCGAAATGAGAAAAGACTGTTGTCTACGCAAACTGAGGTGGTCTCTTCGGCTGATGTTGTTATTATCGGTAAGTAATTTTTGATAATTATTTGTTTATTTTGGACCTAATTTGACCGAAACTTTACGTCTCTATATTATCTTGTGTAAGCTTTAGATAATTATGATTGGTTATTTACATTAAGAAGTGCCTAAAAATATCCCTAATTATTTTTTCGATAAAATATTTTTCTTGATAAATTACCGTTGTATCCTTAGCCATCATTTTTTTTGTTTTTTTTTTATCCTATATTTATTTCCCTGCAATAACTACAGAAAGTACATGTGTTAAAAGGCTGAACTACTTTGTAGATTGTTATTAATTTGTCTCCTGTTTTGCAACAAGGTCCTTATCTATAAAATCAATGAGTTTGTTTTTGTAATACGACTTGTACCTACTTTGCAGGAGGAGGTATAGCAGGGTGCAATACTTTGTACCAGCTTACGAAAAGAGGAGTCAATGCAGTTTTGTTGGAGAGAGCCAAACTTACAAGTGGAACGACATGGCATACAGCAGGTGATAAGATTTGATACGATATTTTAATGAAGACAACTTAGATATGAATGGTGCAATGGCAAACTGACTCTACCCTAAGTGCCAGGGATCATGGGTTCGAATCACACCCAGGGCAAACATTGCTTCTAATGCCCATAACAAAAGTGCTATGTTTATTTACTTTTGGATTACATCAATATGTGATTTTGTCCAATATTTAAGTATTAGAAAAAAAACGGAGTGCGTAAATTGTAATAAATGTAAGAAGAATTACCGTTATCTTTCAAACACAAAAGAAACGGACGATATGTTGTTGAACTTTTTTTTTTAAATAATTGAGTACGTCATATACGTGTAATTAAAATAAACTGATAAATTAAAAAATCGAATAACAAGAATAGCGATTAAATGTTAATAAAACACGACAATTACGCGCGCCTTCATTACCTAATTTTTTTTTCTGAATTTCTTGATAGATATAATATTTAGAAAACAACAATAACAAACAGATAACAGTTGGAAAATAATTCATGTAATAACAGAATGTTTGAAAACATCTGATAATGCGTTCTATGCGCCTACGCATTTGTGCCTGAATTAGGGTGAGCGCAAGTTTAATAGATATAAAGTGGCCAATTGATGATCGACTCCAATACAAGGGCTTCGCCAAACGATCTTCTACACGTGGCGGATGCTGCATTTTACTTTTTAAAATAAACATAGGACATCATCACATACATTTATCTGACCCCAAAGTATGTAGGCATTTGTGTTATGGGTATCAGAAACCACAAATAACTATATATATAAACATCTAGTAATTATACAGAACAAACACAAACGTCACTACACTGCAGGCCAGTCAACTCAAATGCAATATTATTGACAAAATAATCTGTAGCCGTCAGGTCAAATGATAACTTTAATGATTTTATGTAACTCTTAATAATTAATGGTCATAATATTATCTTTTCTTATCCGAAATATAGGTTTTTAGTGGTTTAGTTCTCCGGATCCTGGGTTCAACTCCCGGTTTGAGCTAACTTTGTGTCAGTTTTTTCGGACACAGCTCGGGTTTGTGATCACCAATCCGCAGTCGGCAACCGTGGTGATTAAGCCAGTATACCCATAATACTTAGTAAAGATGCTTCATTTCAAGGACGAAGACCTTTGCGCTACTGTGGGACATTAATAGCCTGATATATTAAGTAAAAGATTCCTAGTAAGATTAGAATTTCCGTCTGTAAAACCCCTTATTCCTTGCAACGTAGATATACATTGTCTTCGTCTGTTTAAGGTCTGGTGTGGTCTCTCAGGCCATGTGATTTAGAGGTGAATTTGCTTCGCGACTCGAGATCCGTGTACAGTAATTTGGCGAACGAGTGCGAGGACTATGCTGGCTGGATCAACAATGGAGGCTTATTTATATCTCGTAGTAAGGTAATTTGATATTTATGTTTACTACATTCTTAAAAACTAAGTAAGCTTGTATTTTGTCTGGCAAATGTTAATGGCTGACCAAAAATTAGATACTGTATCTACATAGGTACTCGTATATCGGAATAAGTTTTTAATTTGGATCTAGGCTAGGTGGTATCAGTACAAACAACGATTGTCAAATGCCGAAATCAGCTAGATAAATATCTCTGGATAAATAAATATCTCTGGACATTATTCAGACAGCGCCATCTAGCCCCAAACTAAGCATAAGCTTGTGCTATGGGTGCCAGGCAACGAATAAACATTACTTATACAGGGTGTTCGGAAGAACGTTGAACATACGATAATGGGGGGTAGTTGGGGTGGTCTGTTAACTAACTAGCTCAAAAGATTTCACCTAGGTCTCAAGTTTTTTTTTTAATTAATTTTTTTATAAATTTCTATAATTTTTCGGTTTTGTACCTTTAAACCCGTCTAACTTTTTTTTTTATGACCAGATCCAAATATTTTTTTCATTATTGGAATCTTAGTGATTGGTAGGTCCCTTTAAATAAAAAGTTGTAAATTGCACATTGCTAGAAACAAAGTTATGGGCCCTCAAACATAAAATAAGAGTTGAAACAAATTGTGAATCTCAACTTCGCTTAGCATTTAAAAAATAAATAAAAGGGATGGATGACTTCTGATTTGTTAAAAACATCTCCAAAGTGTGAGCTTTCTTACGATATGTCGTTTGTTTTGATATCTTTTTTGTAACCAAAATTATTCGATCTTTTCTACCCAGGCAGACCATTTCGACGAAAATCTACATACGTGAAAACTTAAATGTTTTGCGAAATTTATCAATGCAAAGGTCAAAATAACGAATTACTGGGATAGTGACATAAAGCAGGTAGATTTTTTCTCACTCTTGCACAAATAACGGCTATCTTTTCTCTCTTTCACTCTGTGTGGAATGCGCGGCGAGTGACGCTTCCCAAGATGGTAATAATACTAATGTTTCACTCTAGTACACTTACATCGTATCTTTCCTCTCTTTCGCTTTCGGAACAGGCGACTCAGTGTAAGTGACAAAACCAAAGAGGACAGAATTCTTAGTCGAGACTAACCTGCCTCTGCGATCATACGTGCCCTTTGTGCCTACTCTTGTTACAGTTATCTTCGTTTTGTATTATTGTTATCAGTTGTTTTGTTAAGTTTTGTTATTTTTGTTACGTTTGTTAATCGGTAAAATGACTTCATTTACCAATGAGGAATATGCGGACATTTTAATGGCATATGAAAGAGCTAACTCCAATGCGCGTGAAGCGCGTAGAATTTATCAAGAACGAAGATAACTGTAACAAGAGTAGGCACAAAGGGCACGTATGATCGCAGAGACAGTTAAGTCTCGACTAAGAGTTCTGACACTTACACTGAGTCGCCTGTTCCGAAAGCGAAAAAGAGGGAAGATACGATGTAAGTGTACTAGAGTGAAACATTATTATTATTACCTTCTTGGACAGTTAAGTCTCGACTAAGAGTTCTGACACTTACACTGAGTCGCCTGTTCCGAAAGCGAAAGAGAGGGAAGATACGATGTAAGTGTACTAGAGTGAAACATTAGTATTATTACCTTCTTGGGAAGCGTCACTCGCCGCGCATTCCACACAGAGTGAAAGAGAGAAAAGATAGCCTTTATGTGTGCAAGAGTGAGAAAAAATCTACATTCTTTATGTCACTATCCCACTAATTTGTTATTTTGACCTTTGCATTGACAAATTTCGCAAAACATTTAAGTTTTCACATAAGTAGATTTTCGTCGAAATGGTCCGCCTGGGTAGAAAACATCGAATAACTTTGGTTACAAAAAAGATATCAAAACAAACGACATATCGTTAGAAAGCTCACACTTTGGAGATGTTTTTAACAAATCAGAAGTCATCCATCCCTTTTATTTATTTTTTAAATGCTAAGCGAAGTTGAGATTCAAAATTTGTTTCAACTCTTATTTTATGTTTGAGGGCCCATAACTTTGTTTCTAGCAATGTGCAATTTACAACTGTTTATTTAAAGGGACCTACCAATCACTAAGATTCCAATAATGAAAAAATTATTTGGATCTGGTCATAAAAAAAAAAGTTTGACGGGTTTAAAGGTACAAAACCGAAAAATTATAGAAATTTATAAAAAAAATAATTAAAAAAAATCTTGAGACCTAGGTGAAATCTTTTGAGCTAGTTAGTTAACAGACCACCCCAACTACCCCCCATTATCGTATGTTCAACGTTCTTCCGAACACCCTGTATACTTTTTTTTTAACAACACACACAACACACACGAAACACCCAGACCGATACAAACAGACATGTTCATGCACACAAATGTTTGTACCGTGCGGGGATCGAACCCGCAACCTCTGGTGTAATAGCCGACTTCTCTACCATTACACCAAACGGCTCGTCGATAGCTAGATCTGATGCTGCGTAGCGGGCTTTTGAAACGTTTAGGTAATCATTATATCATTTCTTGGTTCTTTCAATCTTTGATGTCAGGGGTTAATGCGTTGATCTGCTTAATATACATATAACAATATTTACTTGAATCTTTCTTTCAATCTAGGTGCGAACACAAGAATACATGCGCCTGCACACACTGGGCAAGGCGATGGACATCCCCAGTCAAGTGCTCAGTCCCAACGAGGCGCAGAAGATCTTCCCGCTACTGGATCCATCTGTGTTCGAAATGGCGCTTTACTCACCCCAGGACGGGACTATAGATCCGGCTATGGCTTGCAGTGCATTGGTTAAGGTGGCTACTAAAAATGGAGGGAAGGTATGTTCATACGTTCTACTCGTATACACTAAGGAAGTTTTTTGCCAATTTATAGCCTAACCAGGAAAATGAACAACCTGCTCTGGAGGCGCCACATTAGCTATGGTTATAGCAACACTTGGTCGCTATTGTTATACTCACAAATAACTCACAATAACCAATACCAACAAGGCACGTTTGATTATTGACATCACACTTTGACAGAATAATAATGAATGACATCTTATTGTTTTTTTATTTGATTATTGCCACTTGAAGAAATTAGTTCCAATATTTTTCCGCAATATGGCGAAGTTTTTTCTTTTATTGGTCGGGCTATAAACTTATACCGGCTATCTGCCAGTACCACATATTCCTAAGGAATAACAAACTGGTCATTTTTGCGCCTCCCGCATGCAGAGGATTCCTGCGATCGGCTTTGGTTAGGTATGTGGACCGATGACCGCAATCAATACAACCATTAATATTTCAATATCAACAGGTATACGAAGAGTGTCCAGTACTAGACATTCACTACAACCACAACCTTCTTGGGAACAAAGAAGTGACCGGAGTGCATACAGACAAGGGGTTCATTAGGACCAAATGTGTCGTCAACTGTGGAGGTAACATTATCTTACTCATATTTTGCCTTTCGGCCGTGTTGGCAACCAACCTTCGCAACCGGTTGTGAAAAAGACATTTTTATTCTTTGTTGGTGAATTATTATATTTTATTGTTGCCTGTCCTATTAGTTCTACTGTCCTACTTGAAGCACCGTGGAATATTGGATCTTAAAAACCGGTTACTTATAGCGAGTAATTAAGACTAAGTTTGGTCATAATTATAAGTGACATGTTGAATTGTTCATGTTAATAAAGCTAAATGAGAAATAGATTATCTACCGCAAAAATGGGTCTGGCTGTGTTTCAGCATCGTTTATAAACAAAGGAGCTGAAAAACTTAAAATCACATGCTCGAAGATCTTTCTTCGATATGGTATCCTTCGGTATATAAAATATGCCGCAGTGGCCTTTTACCATCGGTGGCCCGTTTGCCAACTGTACCTTGCATGAATGTAGTTAGTTATATACAGGGTGGAATTTTGTAATGCCACCTGAAAGGGAAGTACTCTTAATACTGTAGATAGAAAATTTTACTTAAAGAAAACATTCCTTTATTTTTTTAAAGAAAGAAAACTGTATTCAAAGATTTTTAAAAATTCGCTTGCTGCACCCGGTAATCGAACCGACTAAAATCTGTAAAAGTTGCACCCTGTACTTTTATTGCATCGATCATTAGGGTCAATAATAAGGATGAAATCTCTCTAACAAACTTCATAAATTAAATGAAAGGAAAACAATGAAATCCTAAATTATTGATTCAATGGGTCGTTAAAGCACTTTTTTCATTGTTTTCCTTTCATTTAATTTATGAACTTTGTTGGAGAGATTTTATCCTTATAATTGTCCCTAACGATCGATGCAATAAAAGTACAAGGTGCAACTTTTACAGATTTTAGTCGGTTCGATTACCGGGAGCGGCAAGCGAATTTTTAAAAATCTTTGAATGCAGTTATCTTTCTTTTTAAAAACAAAAGAATGTTTTCTTTGAGTAAAATTTTCTATCTACAGTATTAAGAGTACTTCCCCTTCAGGTGGTATTACAAAGTTGCGGCAAGCAAATTTTTAAAAATCTTTGAATGCAGGGTTTTTTCTTTTCAAAAATAAAGGAATGTTTTCTTTGAGTAAAACTTTCTATCTTCAGTTTCAAGAGTACTTCCCCTTCAGGTGGCATTACAAAATTCCACCCTGTATATTTAAAAATATTTTATTTTATTTTGCCAGGCGCATGGGGTCCCCGCGTTGCTCGCTACGCTGGCATCCCATCTCTACCCCTCGTTCCCTTCAAGCACGCGTACGTGGTCACCGAAGCTGTCGACAGCATCCGCGGCTGCCCCAACCTGAGGGATCATGACGTCGATCTCTACGTAAAGATACAGGGGGACACTTGCAGCATTGGAGGTTATGAGAGCAATCCGATTATGCTGGATCAGGTAACTATAGCGTTCTCTTCTGCTGTTGCCCGTGGCCGTCCATTAGAGCGGTGAGAGAAGTAAGAACCACGGGGTGTTCCCTCTGGGACACAGGAGCAGTGCTCTTTTTAGGGCAACGGGAGTCCCGCACATGGCTGTGTTCCGTTCCTAGGGCAGAGTTAGGGGGCATTAAGCATTCAGCCTTACAATAAGTACTATAGCATTGAGAGATACAAGTTTAGTTTATTTTATACGCAGCAGGTATGTTACGGAACCGAAGCGATTTTCTTTTAGTTGTATGTCTGTGAGGTATGTGTTTTAGCTTAGCTATTTTTTTTTTTTTTTTTTTTTTTTTTCACGTTTAAATTTGCGCCGCCTAGCGATCTGTTTACACATTTAGCTGTTTCTTTGTTTGGACTGTTGCCTGGCATTGTCGTTTGATTATATGAGGTCATCCATTGATTCCCTTTATATCAGCTGGTGAATCGGTCAAGGAGGCATGGAACACTGTTCCGCCTAAGTCGTGTGAAACTAATGCTACCAGAGCCTGATAGCTTATTGGCTAAGGTGTTGATGTGTCTTGTTAGTTTTTTCTGGTAATGTGAGCCTCTCTGGGAGATTTCCTCTTTGACAGTTTTTAAGTTGAGATCACGCAGGATGTACTTGTTGCTGATGCAGTGTGGGATGTTGAACATAGATCTCATCGCTTTTGTTTGGAATCTTTCCAGGATTTCAATATTGCTGTTACTTGCAGTCCCCCACAATTCGATACCATATGTCCAGACTGGTTTCAATATTGCCTTGTAAACAGCCATTTTGCTTTCGTTTGACAGTTGGGACGTTTTACCAATCAGCCAGTGCATATTCCTGAGTTTAACGTCTAGTTGCATGCGTTTACTCCAAATATGTTTTTTCCAGGTCAGCCTCCTGTCCAAATGCATACCGAGGTATTTTGCGCTTTCTTCCTGAGGTATTGGTTCACCATGCAATAGAACTTGCGGGCATGTCGCTTGCTTGAGAGTGAAGGTGACATGAACAGATTTGCTTTGGTTTGCCTTTATTCTCCATTTTTTCAGCCATGTTCCTAGGTCAATGAGATGGTTTTGCAGGTATTGTGATGCTACAGAGCTATTATCATCAACTGCCAGGATGGCTGTGTCGTCTGCATATGTCGCGATGGTAGTGTTGTTGTTTGTCGGTATGTCTGCAGTAAATATCAGATACATGACAGGACCTAATATGCTGCCCTGCGGTACTCCTGACAGTATTTCGTAAAGTTCTGACAATTCGCCATTATACTTCACCTCATAGCTTCTTTTCTTTAAATAGCTTTCTAAGATGGTGTAGAAAGAGTGTGGAAGAAGTTTTTTAATTTTAAATAGAAGGCCGTCTTGCCAGACCTTATCAAAAGCCTGCCCGATATCCAAAAACACCGCTTAGCTATTGAGCTTCATTTGAGAAGTGAGAATGCTGGAGGCAGGAGAATGGAAAAGGTGGT
The DNA here is from genome assembly GCA_949319885.1 of Mecyna flavalis. Classification (NCBI taxonomy): domain Eukaryota; kingdom Metazoa; phylum Arthropoda; class Insecta; order Lepidoptera; family Crambidae; genus Mecyna; species Mecyna flavalis. The sequence continues at coordinate 7,820,426 of OX439427.1, read as the reverse complement.
CACCTCATCTCCTTGAGCTTTACTGTTTCCCTCCTTCCATATCTTCTTCTTCTTCTCTTGCATTACACTTTTGGCAGAGTGGTCGTGGTCGTATCTCCAGGGTTAGTGACTCGTTTTACAATCCTCCACCACTCGGCTCGTATAGCTGCCTTTCTGGAACATTTATGGACAGGTTCACCAAGTGCGGATTTCATCTGGTCCTTCATATCCTGTTCTCAAAGATGGGATATTTATTTTAATTTTGATGGGTGGTAGTGGTCGTGTTCACTTGCCATCAGGTGCTCGTTTGCCTTCCTCTTTCACATCGTATACAAAAAAAAAACATAATAATATTAATTGTTACAATAGGTGCCCGACCACCTCCAATTCCACCTATACGAGCTTGACTGGGACGTGTTCGGCGTGCACCTGACGAGCGCCACCACGCTATGCCCCAAGCTGGGGGATGCTGGCATAAAGAGCACTGTGTGCGGACCGGAGTCCTTCACGCCTGACCACAAGCCGCTGTTGGGAGAAGACCCTAATGTATTTGGTATGTCTGTTATATTATTATTATTTTAAGCTTTGATCCAAACTTACTACATATTATGTAAACTTTACTGAGTAGGTTCATGCGAAAGATTTTACAACATATACTAAACTTTATAATAATATAGCTTTTCATCAGAATATGTAAGCTACTAAAAATCATGCGGTTGAAGCCGTGGGCTTAAACTAGTGATTGCATGAAACAACAGCAGTCAGACTTGTTTGTTTACAAGTTTGTTGTTATCTTGACTTATATCTATTCAAACGTTAATAAAATATAATACGAGTATTAATTAGGTTGCAATAGCAAGTGTCCAACTGCGATATATTGTCTAGAGTCAGCCAACACAACACACATTATCCAATTATTCACAGTAATTAAACGGCGTAGGGCATTGACACTGCCTCGATTGGGTACAAGTTACTACATAGGTACTGTCGCGGTCGCTCTGTTTACAACTTACTACTGCTGAGCATACATAAGCTCTTGTGCACTAATCAACACAAATATCGTAACTTTTATTATGGTAACTATTGTTTGTTTTATACATGAAGTTGGGCGCCCCCTTAAGTATACCTATTAGATGGACTAACCCTTTACTTTATGTAATGGACTCCTACTTTTATTATAACATGGGAACTGAGCATAACCCCGGGATAAAAGTAGCCTAAGATCCTTCCTAAAGTCTTAGTTAAAATCAAAATATTCTTTATTCATATAGGCTTCATTGTTGCTCTTATGAAACGTCCATATCAATATTATTATGAGTGGCTCTACCACCGGATTCAGATTTTATGTAAGGTTTTCTTATTTTTTTTTTTATACTAGGTCAGTTGGCAGACAGACACGCAGCCCACCTGATGGTAAGCGGCCACTGCGGCCTATTCCACTGAGGAACACTTCGCCTGGAAGCGTCGCTTAATGTGCTGCCAGACTGTAGGCTTATCTGATTATTATTGCAGGTTTATATCACAACTGCGGATATAACTCGGCGGGAATGATGTTCTCTGCCGGCTGTGGTATCCAAATGGCGGAGTGGATTATAAGTGGAAGGTAAAAAGCTATTATTATCTATAGAACTTACAAAATATAATGTTGTGTAACATAAAAAACTTGAGTAGGGTCGTTCTTCTTTTTAACCTACAATTTGATTTACACTTCTGTCACGCGGATTGACGACTCTGTAACGTACTTTTTACAGTGAAATTATTAAAAACATTTATTATTTAATCGTGCACAGTCATTAATGTTTAGTACAGTGCCCAACGAATTTAATATCGTTGACAGTGCCTGTAAAAATACAATTAAGAAAAAACTTATGGTAATTTCCTTGTTTTTTTTTTCACTGAGCAGTGAAGACACCTTTTTGTAGGTTAAAAAGAAGAACGACCCAGTAACAGTTTGTACCATAACTGAAAGCTAGAGTGTCCTGTGGCCGTATGTAGGAAAGTTTTTTTATACTACATCAGTTGGCAGACATACATGCAGCCCACCTGATGGAAAGCGGCCACTGCGGTCTATTCCATTAAATTCACACTTCACAAGCGTCACTCAATGTGATGCCACGCCTTAGGCTCCTCTGTTGCCCTAGACAAACGGCATTTATGACGTTCGTTATAGCTCAATTTGCGATAGCGAATGTCAAATCCCATTTTTTCAACACATGACTTTTCTATGGCATCTGTCAAATCCATACAAATTGGACTTTAGCGAAATTCGCCATCTATGAAGCGATGTCATCTTGTCTAAGCCCCCTGGTCTTCGAACCTTTATTTCAATTAATATTGGTGTTCTCTTAACAACTCTTTAAAAAAAGTTTACCTAAATACCTACAATTTTTGTTAACATCTCAACCTCCCCAGGCCTAACTACAACATGTTCACATTCGACATCCGCCGGTTCACTCCGGCGCAGCTATCCCGCGCCCATTGGGTGCGCGAGAGCAGCCACGAAGCGTACGTGCGCAACTACAACATAGTGTTTCCGAACGACGAGCCGCTCGCGGGCAGAGACGCGAGCCATGACGCCTTGCATCAGGAGTTAGTCGATGATGGAGCTGTCATGCAAGCTAGAGCTGGGTGGGAGCGACCCGCCTTCTTCATGCCAGGGGAGAAGGTATGAGGTTACTTTTCCAAATCAAAATAAGTACATACTTATGATTAGCAGACGAGGCAAAAAAGATCGACAAGGCTTGAAGCTTAGTCAAGCGCGAAGCTTAAGATTACTGTAGACACTTCTGCCCCATCTCGCTGGCCCTTTGTCACCGAGATGCCTACAACATAGTGTTTCCGAACGACGAGCCGCTCGCGGGCAGAGACGCGAGCCATGACGCCTTGCATCAGGAGTTAGTCGATGATGGCGCTGTCATGCAAGCTAGAGCTGGGTGGGAGCGACCCGCCTTCTTCATGCCAGGGGAGAAGGTATGAGGTTACTTTTTTTAAATCAAAATAAGTACTTGCTTATGATTAGCAGACGAGGCAAAAAAGGTCGACAATGCTTGCAGCTTAGTCAAGCGCGAAGCTTAAGATTACTGTAGACGCTTCTGCCCCATCTCACTGGCCCTTTGTCACCGAGATGCCTACACAACATAGTTTTTTCGAACGACGAGCCGCTCGCGGGCAGAGACGCGAGCCATCCATGACGCCTTGCATCAGGAGTTAGTCGATGATGGAGCTGTCATGCAAGCTAGAGCTGGGTGGGAGCGACCCGCCTTCTTCATGCCAGGGGAGAAGGTATGAGGTTACTTTTTTTTAATCAAAATAAGTACATGCTTATGATTAGCAGACTAGGCAAAGAAGATCGGCAGGGCTTGGAGCTTAGTAAAGCGTGAAGCGACAGACCGAGCGCTCAGCTGTCTCGACCGATCAGCTTCTCACCTTACAACTACAAGTATGACTCACCCGCAATCGTGAGATAAAACACACCACTTACAGAAATACACTTTAGGTAGTCATACTGTAGACAGTTTCAGTCAATCAGCTGGAATAGGCCTTCTCCATCGGGAAAGATGCGCCGATCCCATAGAAAACCTTCTTTTTAGTAAAGCTTTGTTACTTTTCTTGGTACAGTGAGTGAGCGTGACGGAAGCTAGAATAATAAATATCGTTTTGTGATGGCTAAGTATAGACCTAACCGAGATCGACATAATCTTCCACTTCCTTCGTTTGAGCTTTAACATAGTTCCATTTGGTTTCAGATAAGAGTACAACAGTACGATTGGGGCGGCACTCACGATTATCCTAGAAACCTTGACCAGCGCTACGAAGAAATCCTAAAAGGGGACCATACTTTTGATTTCTCAAAACATCATGGACTTGTGAGTACCTAAAGACTATGTGCATTATTGTGTAAATAAGTATATTTACACAATTTTATGCAAAGACACATATTTTTTCCCCGATTTCCGAGAGAAAATTTTTATTTACTAATTAGGTTCATTTTTTTTATAATAACTGCGTTATGACAGTTTGGATTCAAGCGGCTCAGGATTATGCGAAAGACGATATTTCCTTCCCCTTTTAATTACTATTATTTCTGGTAGAGCCACACATCAAACAATTTCTTTCTGTTAGTCGAATTGGGCTGGCTCACCCGGTCTGCTTTTCTCTTTCATAAAAAAATACTTTCTATGTACATATATCCACAGATAGGACAAGAGGCTTTAGCATGCAGGAATGCAGCGGCGCTGTTCAATATGTCTTACTACGGCAAGTTCTATTTGACCGGACCGGACGCGCAGCGCACGGCTGAGTTGGCGTTCACCGCTGATCTGACTAAAGGCGACGATAGGTAACTGTGGCTTTTATTTTATGTTAGATTAAAGCCCTTTTTAGAAGGTAACTTAAGCGCAAAGAGGTGGACAATGCGCCTGTGGTGCCCTTGTCGTTGCAAGCCGCTAGTATATGCCTAACCGCTAATAAACAGGTGGCAGACCGCTTACTTGTTGGGACCTTACTTCAATGGCGGGCAACGAATCTGAGGCATAAAAGGATTGTCACAAACCCATATTTTTTGGTATAAATCACAATGGTACTTCTAAGGATATATTGCCGCCTATCGCTTCCGTATTTTAGCCCGCTTCAACATTTTATACTTTTAAGTCGTCAACCAGCACGATGTACATTGAAACTTAGACACTTATTTTCCAAGAAGAATTAATAATAATAATAATACTCACCAGTGTAAAAACTGAGATAATAAAACAAAAGTAAAATAATAAAAAAGTATATTTATTTCTCTTTCGCAATTACAGTTTACAGTCTTAGGTCTAAATTATATTTAACACTATATTATATGAGGCTATAATGCGAGAGACTGGTATCCGTACTAGGTTAAACCTGTCTTACAGATTACCAGGTCCCCGCCTTTTGAAAGGTAACAAATATAAATTAGTTCTCCTTAGTAATTTAAAAATAATTTTGCGTGTTTCAGAGTTGTGTATTCCCTGCTACTGAATGAGAAGGGAGGCGTTGAAGCTGATGTGACCGTCAGTATTCTTGATGGAGGCAGCGGTCAATTGCACGGACCGATTTTCAAAGTAAGTACTTTTTTAGTACTAATTACAGCAACGTTTGTTTAAAAAGTGTAGCGTAAGGCCCCTTTCACACGGCATCCAGTTTTGCGGGACCGGCTTTTTACTGTATCCTGCAAAACTGGACGATGTGTTCACATGGCAGTTCAGTTTTGCGGGATCCAGTAAAAAGCCGGTCCTGCAAAACTGGACTGCCGTTTGAACACGGGCGCGGGGCGGGGGCTGCCACCACTTCACTATCCCGCAAAAAACAGTGTCCCGCAAACACCGCACGCGGGAAGCAGTGTGAACACTGCTATATAAATATTTGTGCGACTAAACGGGATCCCGCTTTTTACTGGACGACGGATCCAGTTTCTAGTGACAAAACCGAATGCCGGATCGGGTTTTCGCAGTATCCCGCATGCGGGATGCTCGTGTGAACGCTGCCATATTAACACATTCGCCATCAAACGGGATCCTGCAAAAAACTGGACTGCCCGTGTGAAAGGGGCGTAAGCTGTAACAAAGCGAAAGAGTACCTACAATAGTTTTCATATTAATTAACACTCAGTTGCAGAAACGTCCATTAAAGTTAATGTTTCATTAAAGCTATTGCTGTCACTTTTTATTTCATGACAACGAAAAGTGACAGCATTAGATTTAATGAAGCATTAACTTTAATGGAGCTTTCTGCAACAGGGTGTTTAATTTTTTCGCTAAAAGCTTGCGTTACTAAAGTCGTCTAAACATAATTGTCATTGCACGTGCTTAAGCTTTATTCTCTGTTCTTTCAGGGGCGAGGTTACTACGTGGTAACAAGCGGGTTTAACGCGAGCCACACACTAGCGCACTTGAGGCGCGTCATCCAAACGCGCAATCTGAGGGCCACCATCACTGACGTCACTAAGCAACTGTGCATCCTCAGTATCCAGGGACCTGACAGGTACGTTGTTAGAACACCATCAGCCCCTTTATCTGCCAGAAATTAGGTGGAGCACCCCGGGATTTGGTGGGGAGACCTCCCGTTTAGAGTGGGGGAATCCCACATGCTCTGCATAAAAAAGATGCCCGTGATGACTCTGGTGTTGCCAGCCTCTATAGGCTTTGAACACTTTACGGTCAGATAGGCCAACTGTTTGTTCCTTAATGGTATTAAAAAAACAGATCATCAAACTGGCCAAGAACGAAGACTTTAGAGATACAACTCGATACACTCCAAAAAGAAAAAGAGAGTAGACGGTTTGCCCTGAAGAAATCGGAGATCCGCCTAAGCCTCCTGCACCGACCGCAGCCTAGCCAACAGGGCCATAATCAAGAAACCTGCCGTGTATTATTTTCTCCCGTGATGACCATCACCCATACAGTCCACTCGCTAAGCCAACGGCGTCGTATGAACCACATTGCATTCCAATACTAAATGACAGTTCCCTTTCCCGTGCACATTTTATGCCAAATCCAATATGTTTCCATTTCATCAATTTATGTCGCATGTGTCACTAAAGTCCCACATAAATTTTCAGCCAAAGAATCCTACAGCGCTACACCGACTCTGGTCTTTCAAACGACGCCTTCCCCCTATACACCCACCGCGGCATCCGAGTATCGAAATCTCCCAACGCTACAGACACCAAGACATACACCTGTAGAGCGTTGCGAGTGGGTTGGTCTGGGGAACTGGGCTGGGAGCTTCACGTGCCGTCGTCGCACGCGATACAGGTCTACCACGCGTTGAGACAAGCTAAGGATCTGAGGAATGCTGGCTGGAGGGCGCTGACGTCGCTTAGTGCGGAAAAAGGTACGTATAGTAATGAGCTTGATGTATAAGTGGTCTTTTGTAGACTTTTTTTTTATGTTGTAGGAGGGCAAACGAGCAAGTGGGTTACCTGATGGTAAGTGATCACCGCCGCCCATAAGCACCCGAGACTCCCGTGGGGTCGCAGGCGCGTTGCCCGCCTTTAAGGGGGATTTGGGCCTCCGGCTATCTCACTCACCAGACGAAACACAATAGCTAGGCTATCGCTATAACGCCGGACTTCTGTGAAACTGTGGTACTTCCCCGGTCGAGCCGACCCATTCACATGACCCTTTGTAAAGAAACAACTTTTATATTGAGTTTCTATGAAAATTCCCTTTAATGTAGAATTGTAGACGATAGTTGAAAAGTGCGTCATTTTAAGGGATATTTCTGTAATAGAAATAATTATGTTCTAATGATCCTGAACAAGGTTGGTACTGCCTTGGCCGAGTCGGCCCATTTCGACTGACAAACAGGAACTGCAATATGGCTTTACCATACATTCTTCATGTTTTCTACAAAACTACATACAGATCATAACATATTTTATATTAAATTTGCAGGTTATCATTTATGGAATGCAGACTTGAGGACTGACGACAACCCAGTAGAAGCTAACTTGGGATTCGCTTGCCGGAAAGATGGTGACTACATTGGCAATGAACAAGTTACTAAAGCAAGAACGAATGGAGTCACCAAGAAATACGCTTATTTCACACTCGAAGACAAAGTAAGATAATGGGCAAAAATATTTATTTTTATTTATTTACCCTGATTTTATGCAGCAGCTATTGACGTCAATTAGTGTTTGATGTAAAAAAAATATGTAAGAAACTAACCCTTTGATGAACATTTATAATTTTATACAAACTGAACTGTCTAAGGGCAGACGTGGCGCTCACCATCAGGTGTACGATCTGCTCTTGTTACAATGTGCAATGTGCAATAAAAAAAAATACGACCTCACCCTTGATTATTTATTTTTTCACACTGAACTTTCATGGTAATCAGTTTTTCATTTCTTTATTTTTTTTTTATTATTTTAGGTCGCCATCTTCGGACAAGAAGCAATCTTTAGAAATGGAGAGCCAGTTGGACACCTCAGGAGAGGTGATTATGGTTACTACCTCGACAAGTCCATTGGTATCGGCTACATCACGAACAAAGGTTCAGAAGTCAAGAAAAACTATTTGAAAGAAGGCAATTACGAAATCGAAGTCATGGGAACGAAACACAAGGCAACGCTGCATTTGAAATCGCCTTTTGACCCTAATGGTCAAAGACTGTTAGGAAACTATGGAGAAAGGGGAATGGATGAAAATACACATGAACCACATGCAGGGCAGAATGAAAGAGCTGGTGGCAGCGAATAAATTATAAGCTGATCTCAATAATAAAATTCCTTTTGGTATCGTCATAACAAGGAGTGGCTGTTACTTTTTGTTTTACAACTATTGTATATTTTTACGAAATAAAGTTACTTTTATTATTTCTTATATTTTATTTGCGAAAAAGAGACGACAAGCGAACTGTTGATCGTCGCCGACTGTGGGTGAACAATTTAATCAAACCTGGATCAGATTTTCTTCCGGAGGAGAATGCGTTAGGCACCTTAACCCCAGACTTGCGGCCGTGTGGGACTCAAGACTAAAGCAACTAAACTGTCCCACTACCCACTAAACTCCCCAGATTCCCATTTTCACCCGAAGAGGATAACCAGGAGTCAGCCTTCTAGCGATTGACCGGCCCATTTTTGGGACTAGACTAGACCAGACAAGGCCTTGAGAAAGGCCATCGAGGGATTCTATTATAATATCCCGGGATACGGGGGTTCAGGTTTCTATGGGATACCAGGATAGAAAAACGCGCCGTTTAAGTTTCGGGTAGGAGATACTTTTAAAAATACCTTAGTATTCCTTATGATCTATACTCTTTGGTTATGATAGCTATGATTGTTTTTGGAATATTTTCATAGAATTTATTTTATTGGGCTATTTCTGACTGGCCATTTAAAAAAAAGAAAGCCTTTCAAAAGCTTCACTAGATGGCGTTGAACGAAGTATGTACTCATACCTCTGGTTTTGTATCTAGGACTAGGAGCCATAATTTTGACTCATTCTTCTTCTTCTTCATAATGAATGTCTTGCTTTGTGTTTTTTTATTAACAATTCCGCCAATTGTAATTTTTTCGGGAATGAAAATGACATCTGACATAAACAAAACGTGCATAGGTGGAGTGGCGCCATCTATTGAGAACTAACAAAACAGCGTTGCCAAAAGGTTACTTTTGTAACCTTTTAGGTGATTTTTGACTCCTTCCTTAAGGTTTAGGTTATAGACCGACAAACTTATCTGTTCCGGTGGCGGCGTCGCTACTGTCTATTTAGAACTGTCATTTAATATCGTTTTTGTCGTTACTTTTTCCACAAAAAGGTTACTTTTTTGTACATCTCAGGCATAGAGTAATAAAAACGCCTTGATCTCAGGCACAGACAATATTATTTCCATGCATAAACGTAATATATTTGTATTTCCATGGGCACAGACATAGAGTATGTTGAATAAACAACACTAATCTCAGGTGACTTTTGACAAGACCACGCGGCAACACTGCCTTGGAGTCTGAGCTTCATAGAAAACTGAGCTTGGAGTGAACTATTTATCTTTTAACTAGTCTGTGAGCATAGAAAAATTGTCTGTGAGTGAACTGGAGTGTCAACAAAAACATAACCTCTAAATTATAACTATTTTTAAAAGAAACATTGAAATAATAAATTGATAGCTATTATTAAATAAGCATAATGTCTGTTACGTTACACACTGATGTCGGAGATATAAAAATAGAACTATTTTGTGAACAATGTCCGAAGGCTTGTGAAAATTTCCTGGCTCTCTGCGCCAGTGATTATTATAACGGGTGCTTATTTCATAGAAATATAAAGGTAAATATAACACCAATTAGTGCTATGATTACAATTACATAATATTTATATTTTACTCACTTAACATCTTGTTGGTATACCTTGGTGAACTTACCACACTTATTTTCAGGGATTCATTGTGCAAACTGGTGATCCGACTGGCACTGGTAAAGGAGGTACATCAATTTGGGGGAAAAAGTTTGAAGATGAATTCAAGGAGGAACTAAAGGTATACTATTATTTTAGTCAGAAGTCAGCTATGTAATAGGCCAGCTTTCCAAATTAATCCTCACACAGTAGGTGCACACATTTGTATGCATGAATGTATGGAAATATTGTCAGTAACTGATACATTAATCTTATAATACTTAAATAAATTATCATTACATTCTTTAATTTTTCAGCATAATGCAAGAGGGACAGTGAGCATGGCCAACAATGGACCTAATACAAATGGAAGTCAGTTTTTCTTTACATATGGAGAACAACCCCATTTAGACCTCAAATATACTGTGTTTGGAAGGTATGTTATGTTTAGGAAGTTTTTAAGTGTTATTTGACCCAAAGTACAGTTGTTTAAATTTAATTATTAAGTTAGTATCTAAAAAAATACTTATAACAATACTTAATACAGTATGAGAAACAGGCTTTCTGATTTACCAAACACTGTGCATGCAATAGCTCTTAAAAAATAATCCCATTTGAATTTTTTGTAAAGATCTAGGTCACCCCATAATATTAAATGTAGGTTACCTTTTGGTCTAATTAGAACTATTAATTTTGTTTCAGAGTTATAGATGGATTTGAAGCACTTGACGATTTGGAGAAGATGCCAGTTAACCCCAAGACATTCCGACCCCTTACTGAAGCTAGGATTACGTCTGTTACTATTCATGCTAATCCATTGGCTGGATGATTTGTTGGAAAATATAATATTACGGAGAGAAATTTATGTTTCATATTGAAAAAATAAATTAATGAGGTTTAGTAATAAATAAAAACAATTTGTAGTATGTATTACAACTTTATATATTTCATAAAAGAATTTTGATCAAGATGTTGTACTTACTTACACATTCATAGTGACAATAACAGTGATTTCAATTCAAACAAAAAGTTCACAGATGGAAATCCATGTACAGAGTGTGTGTCACTGTGCAGTTATAAAATAATATGGAACATTGTTAACAATTTTTGTCATCAGCTGCAGCAAGTTTGGTGATAATATGTTAGTAATCAAATTGCACATTTGTTATGTTACAAATTATTTTACAGATACTATTTTATAACTGTAGAGTGTCAGCATCTTTCAACAGGTCTAATAGTAACATTGATTCATTGAACAATTTGTAAAAACAATTTTTAAAGATCAATAATTAGTAAAAATAGCATTTGTGCGTTGCTCAATAATGTACATAACAATAAGATTTTAATGCATGATTATATTTTCTAGATCAACTATAAATTTTTTCACAATTTTAAACATTTTTTATTTACTAACCTTTGGACATTTCAAATTACCAATAATTTAGCATGGCAGTAATAGGTGGGTATAATTCCAAACCCATTTCCTAGCAAACCTATGTTGTCCCAACTACACCTAATACATTTTAATTATATAGGCATATTCACAATTACCTGGTAATTTTCATAGTTCTTACAAGAAATATAGGCCATATAAAGTAGGTACTTATTCTAATTTCGAAAGTTTACAACAACAAAATTTATAATAATTCTTATGTAATTAAAATAGTTAAAAAATATAAACTGTAAACAGAGTTCAGTTTTGTATTGACTTACATAATTATTAAGGTCTTTACACATTAAGTACTATAGTGGAACAAACAGTAAAATAGTGCATAATTAGGACATTTTTTCAATGTCATTTTTTGAGTCTCAGGTGCCTAAATCATAAAAATTCTCTTCTAACTGAAAGTCTGTTTCCTCCTCTTTCTTAATCTCAGTTTCTGAACTCTTATCATCAAAATTATCTGTAAAATGTGATTTAATGTGGGCCACTAAATCTGCTTTCTTTTCAAACGTTGCACCACATTCTATGCAAGGCATATTCACAACCAGGCATTCATGAGTTTGTTCATGTTTATCTAATTTGTCCTTTCTAGTAAACTTCTTATCACATTGGCTACAAGAAAATGGTTTCATTCCAGCATGCATTATAGTATGACGGTCCAACTCTCTCTTGCGAGGGAATTTTTTGAAGCATATTTTACATTGAAAAACTCTAGATCCAATATGAGCTATTGAGACATGCGTCTTGTATGCATCTAATGAAGAAAATCTTTTAGGGCATTGATGACATTTTATATTCTTAGGCCTGTTTTTAACATTTATAGCTTTTGGTTTTGGTGGTGAGCTTTGCAATTGTTTACCAGAAGTTGATGGATTTTTCACTTGGTTTATGAAACTGCTTTCTCCTGAAATGTGGTCTGGCACACGTGGCAGATCATAATCAGCATTTGTCACCTCAGAATTAAGCTGTGTCGGTGAAGTCATAAGATTGCTGAAAGGATTGACGTTAACAACCATGTCATGTGTCTCATCATTTTCAAATTCATTATTGTGTCTCGGACTGATAGGTCCATGTCTCACTTCATGCTTCAGAAGTTTATCTCGTCTTCCAAATGTCAAAGGGCATTTTCTGCAAGCATATGGTTTCATTCCTGAGTGGACAAGTATATGCCGCTGAAGATCACCTTTGGCCACAAAACTTCTGGGACACAAAGGACAGACATGAGGCTTATGTCCTGCATGAATTCTTAAATGCTTACTTAGATTTGTATTCCGTGAGAAACTTTTTAAACAGTACTGACATTGATAAGGCCTTATTCCAGTATGTACAATTGAATGTTTCCGTAGATCAGAGCGACGGCCAAAACATTTGTCACATTCAGGACAATGATAAGGTTTATCATTTCCATGAACTTGTTTGGTATGTTGAACATATTGATTGCGTTCAGCAAAAACCAAACTACATTCCACACATTTATAAGGTAAATTGGGATCATGGTATGTTTGTTCATGTTCTTTACATTTCTCTTGTGAAACAAAGGCCTGATCACAGTACTGGCACATTGACACATTTTTGAAGAAAGATTCTGATATTGGCTCTCCTTCTGGTGTATTGTCTCTCTCTGTCACCTCATTCTCAACTGGTTCTGCTGTCTCTGATTCCTCTGAAGAATCATAATCAAGACTTGGATCGACTACCATAACAACACTATCTTCAACTATGTAGTCTTCTGGTTTTGGTTTCTGTGAATCTTGAGAATTTGTATAGTTGTAACTACTCAGTTCAGAAGAATTGGAATTGTCCATTTCATTACTTCTAGTTGTGATCTGTCTTAGTCTGGTCTCATTTTGAATACATTGTAATTTGAACTTACAACATTTGTCAAGTTTAAACAGGCATTTGTAGCATATTCTACCAGGCAATCCATCATTAGGGTCCATCTGTGAACAAAGAAAGGATAATTAATTACATAGAACATACTTTACACTTTTTACACGGTAAATAGTCTTCTGTCTTACGTAAATACATTAGACACAAACCTGCAGTTCAAAACATTCGGCGATTTTGGAGGTTAAAGCAACATTTGCCTCATCATCAGGCGCAGCCCCGAATAATGAAACTGTGAACGTGCTTTTACTCAGGCACAGCCGACAGAGCGTGTGGAAATTAGCAATGATGTAGGAATCTTCCATTTTGTTTGAAATCACATTGAACTTCTTTTAACCAAGAGTACAATCCGTTGACAGTAAATTCCGTCGTCGACTGGATTTTTCGAATTTCAAATTTAAATTTCCAAGGGTTATGCTTGTCTAAAACAGGGCTGGCTCAGAGGCTACGGCCGTATGCGCGACGACTACGCAATCGTTCGATCCGAAGGTGCAACTGGGGCGATGTCCGTCAGGGCTGCGCTAGCGGAATGTCCCGCCGCAGCTGTCTGGCTGCTTCGTCATCGGGTACACGTGGAACATATGAATTATTCACAATTTGTCGCTCTTTTCCAATGAAAATTCCCATTAGTTAACACATATTAAAATAACTTTCATGGTGACACAAAAAATTCAAATTTGAATAAAAATCGGCCCCGAAACCGCGCTCCTTTCGCAGAAAAATGTAACATTGTTTTCAACGTCAAATATTAATAATAGAAAGAGATAGAAAGGACCCCGTGATTCGCTATTCCTGAGGCTATTCCGCTATTCCAATTAAGTTTTCGAAAATTTTAAATTGGACCAATCGCCGCGTTGTGTTTTCTTGTAAATGTAACTGTTGAGAACATACTTATTGACTAGTTGCCAAGTTAAAAATATTATTAAAAAGCACGAAAAAAACATTTGAAAATCGTCGCATTTTATAAAATTAAGCATTATTTATGATTATAATATTAAAATAAGTACATATATTATTTCTAAATGTATATTTTAAAACTTAATTTTGTATTTCAAATTGCTGCGACATCTAGACCTTCCTGTGAGCAACAATAATTCAACAGTCAACTCACTCAAATACAGTGGTGGTCACATGCATAATGGGCGATTTTCTGACAGCTCGTTTTTTTAGTTCTAAATTTGATCAATAGATGGCGCCACCCCATCTATGATAAAAGTCAATGTTAAGCAGCCACAAGGAACGAACCACAGACTAGTTAGGAACGAGTAAAATTTTTCTATGCAAGGAACGGAACGAATGACTTCGAAGTGAATTTTTGTTTCATAAAACGGAACGTTTTGTTTATGTTTGGTGTCAGATGTCATTGTCATTCCCGAAAAATTCTCATGCATGCCATAATAGCTTACCTCGGTTCGTCGAATGCGCTCACTTGTTTATGTGCGTTACTCTGGCGGCATGCTAGCACGTCTAGAGATGAAACAAATTAGAATAATTTGTGCATTATATGCTGTAAATGTGCACCATATATAAAATTTGTGCCTAGTGGGGTTTCTGAGATATTAATGAAAATACGATTCCGCCAGCGTAACGCTTGAAAACGTTATCCTGGCGGAACGATTTTTACCTATTGGTCCTAGGGCAATTTTAAGTAGCATAAAAGATAGCTTAAATTTGTGCCCTAAAGTAGCCAAGCAGCGGCATTTGTGCCCCCCGTAGTTTTTGAGTAATTGCAAATGCCGCTGCAGTAACGTTTGGCTTATTTTCCATATCTTCAGAACAGCTGGACGTACAGAAATGATTTTTTTGTGAGAAGATGCCTTGTAATTTGTGCCTTCATAGTTATTCCAAAGAAATACATGGTTAATGATTTACAAAAGATTTTCTAAAAAACGAAAACAGCCTCTACCTCTTGAACTACTTACGATTACGATAGGCGCTGAATGTCTCAATCAAGTAGCTGATGCCTATATGATACAAGGTTCTTCTGACAAAATTTTATAACCCTACTGATATTGACGAAATAAATCAACTTTTTGAACTGAAAACTGTTTACTTTTTTCCTACGTATAATGCACAAATTATTGTATATTGTTTCATCTCTAGACGTGCTAACATTTCGCGCTTTCCGCCAGAGTAACGCACAACACTTGTTTCGTATTGTGTTTTGTGTGGTGAATCCTGTTTGACCCTGGCTTGCTTACTGGATTCTGGACTCTACTTAATACGACTATTTCGGCACGCATTAACGGACTTTGATTTGGCCATACTGTATTGGATAATAATAATTGAAGTTGGTGATATTGCGATTGTCATCGCGAGACATTTTTGGCATGAATTTTATATAAATTAATAAGTAACCGTTTAAAAACCCAAAGGAAACTATTAATACAATTATATGTATAAGACTAAAAGTAACTTTTCTACTGATGGATGAGAAACAAAAACGAATTATAAACTTAAAAACTTATCAAAAACAATGAACAAAATAACAATCACAACAAAACGTCAGCGAACACTATGAGTATGACACATGCCATAATATGTATGGGCATGCAGGTCGTTATGTTTTTTCACTTGTAACAGCAACCTTAAGTTATTACTACTGCATTAAAGGTCATTATAGATACAATACCAGAGGAAGAAATCATAGAGAAATAGCAAGAAAATCATACATGGTTCAACGCCATCTAGTAAAGCTTTTGGAACCTTTTTTTTTTTTTAATGGCCTGTCAGAAAATCGCCCATTAAAGACACTCTTGGTGTTGACTACGTACATCAAAATAATCGAAAATTAGACACCCAAAATAAGTATGTATTAATTTCATTTTTATTGGTTTTCATACGTACACTGTTGTCGTATTTTTAAAATCCGGACAGCGAAAAAATTATAAAAGCAATATTTTAGTATTATTTCCTTTTTGCAAATGTAACACAAACTTTGTCGATACATTTTTCGCTGGTCAGCTAATTAAAGACAGTGCGTATTTCATGTTCTAAAGTAAGCATAACCATAAAAGGACCACTTTATTTTTTTCTATCCTGCAGATATTTTTCTTGACAACCCGAAACTAGTTAATTTTTTAACTTGCTGATAAAATTGAATTATTAATGGGAAAGGGCAAAAGATGCGATTCTCCCTTGTAAAGGGAGAAAATTGTAATTTTTTTATATCAAAGGTTGGTCGGACATTACATTAAAAGATCACTTACGATGCTCTAAAATATGGTTATAGACGATATGCGGCATTTTAAGAGTTTTATACAGTTCACATGCCTAGAAAATCTAGACCGAGAAAAACAACCCCCTCAAAAATAGCATCATTTGGTTAAACAAAGACCCATAAAATGACTTAAAAGTCATGCGTTTAAAAGTATTTGGTGAAGAGGGGTCTAATTATGTATCTAACAGAACGATTAGAAGGAAATTATGGAAGTCAGTCTTTTTTGAAAGATTTTTCCTAAGGTGCTTCTTTTGAAGGAAGAAAAAAATCGGAACAAAATTTCGATTTGCTCAAAACTATTCATATCTGGACAGAAATACTGAGGAAAAAAATTGTTTATTTCCAAAGAACTTACATTAATATGGTTAACTCTAAAGGAAAAGTTTACGTTAGGAGTCCTCCAAAGAAAAAAAAATCATCCAAAGTACACAAAGAAAACTGTCAAACGTTGAGGGGTACTTAATACAAAAATTTGAGGATGTTTCTCTTAACGGTGTGGGACCATGTGGGACCTAATAAAAAAAATTCAAGGTAGCAGGAATAAATTTAATGACAGAGTATTTAAGAAAAAGTATTGTTTCCTTAGCTTAGACCAATGTACATTTGCCGGTGATAATAGACTTTTCAACACGATAACGATCCCATAAACACTTCAGCAGGAGTCAAAGAATTGCTTAGGAACTAATATTAAGTAACAGTTTTAGATTGGCCACTGTACTGTCCCGACACTAACCCGATCAAAAACATGTGATCTAATGTGAAGAAAATAGTGACAAAAACATACTAGTAATGTTCATCAACTTTACTCGACGAATAAAACGGCATGGGTGCACATTACGATAGAAACCTGCAATAATTTGAAGGTATGCCTAGGCGGGGTTGGACTTTTATTGCTGCTAAAGGACATGCGAAAAAAAAATTAATGTCGTGTTTTTATGTTTTTATAATACGTCCAAAATGTATTAAAGTCAAGTTCGTTTCAAAACTTACTAAGTTGATTTTTTTATAGTTTCCTAATGAGTCTGTCTTTAATTAGTTGGCCAAGTCTTTGTATTCGTTCGTACTAATTGCAATAAACTTAACCAACAAAAAAAATTAATAGAACATCTTTGTATCTTTATTTTACTTCAAACATTTTAGGATAACCCTAAGAATAATTTAAGTAATATTGCAAGTTAATAATGTATTATAATAAAAGTATAAAGGGCAAAGTAAACTCTGACAACTTAATATCTCCTCAGTGTCTTTAATTATATGTCCACCACTGTATAGGTTCTGACTGAAGCAAGATGGAAGGATATGTACCTATTTATGCAGGGCATTTTTATATTTTTGAGTAGGTACGATCTGTACGGAATAATTTCACTATATAGCACACTAGCGGTCGTCCTCGCGGTTTCACCCGTGCGTAATTTCCTTTTTTAACTATCCCTCCTTCCCCCCACTTTTCCGGGATAAAAAGTATCCTATGGTCTAATCCCGGTTATAAACTATACGTGTGCCAAATTTCATCTAAATCCGTTCAACCTTACTAACACTAACTTTCTTTTATTTAAATAGATTTAAAAAGGGTTGGGTAAAAAATATAATGTCTAAAATAGCAGTAAGTTCTGAGCAATTAATTAATTTATTACTTTAAAAACTAAAATACAACAGAATCATTCTTCCATAATTAAAACGCATGTTATAAATATTGTTACTAGAGAATTATACAAAATTACTGTCTACAATTTTGCACGTATTCCGCATCTATGCAGATTTCAGATATTTCGTCAAAGTATAGACCAGAGTCACATCGGAGGAGACGGGGATGACCTAGCTGGCAGGCAATATACTCCTTGCAGCTCTGACCAAACCTGAAAAATAAACGGTAATGTAAGTAAATCTCAACAACTTTAACATAAACATAACCCTTTCGGCCGTTATGCATGGCAGGCACTAAACTTCGCAACCGGTTGAGAAAAAAACATTTTTATTCTTTGTCGGCAACTAGGTACGAATTTTTTTTTTAACATTACGCCATTTAGCCCCACGCTAAGAGAAGCTATTAAAACATAGATATTAATTTCTACTATGGCACAGAACATAATACTAAAGTAACTATGATGTAATAACAGTACTTATAAGTAAGTACTTTAGTTAATATTTTTTTGGAAAATTCTACATGAAACACCCAATCGTATACATCCACATATTATTGTTTGTTTAATATACAAATACGAGGGAGCCAAAAGTATTAATTGAACCAAACAAGCTATCTAGCTTAATACCAGTTAACGATTGTATTATTGTACAAAGTCTTGTTTAAATCAGAGAAACAATCCAAAAACGCTATTATTTTTCTTAAAAGGGGTTTGAAATATCTTTAAACACTTTTTACCTGTATTTGAATATCATATCCGAAGGAGTTCCATCTTCTTCCAAAGGTGGAGCAGGGCACGTAAAGCCTCGGAACACTGTAAAAGTTGACGAAGATAGGTTTAATATTTATAGCACAATATGTATGTAATTACTCCACTGGACCGTATCTTCTCGCTAAGCACAATAAAAATAACATTCATCATTATTTGTAGACGAACTGACGCTATCCTATGGAATTACAGGTGAAAGAATTTTTGTGGGGTAAGAAATTCTTAACCCATAAGAAACCTCTTTTATTAACGATATAGGTAAAATCAAAATTAAATGATCTATAATAGAGTGTCATGTCTTGGATCACTGCACGCGGAACAAAATGAACCATCATAACGATAATACTCGTATACCTACCTAACTAGCGGGCGCCCGCGGTTTCACCCGCGTGGTTCCCGTGGGAATATCGAGATATCCTTTCTTAGCGGATGCCTACGTCATAACATCTACCTGCATGCAAAATTTCAGCCCGATCCGTCTAGTGGTTTGGGCTGTGCGTTGATATCTATCTATGTCAGTCAGTCAGTCGCCTTTGAGTTTTATATATATAGATTAGACTCTTGATTACTATTTATCTAGCCTCGTGGCGCCCACGAGCCTTTTGAAAGGACAAAATAAACATGGCGACTCCGGCCCAGACATTTTTTCCACAATCTATTAATAACCGCCCACGCGCCTTTCAGAAGGACATATTAAAAAAGTCTGTGTAGATTTTTGAAATTACGCGGGCTGTCGAAACAATTTTATTAAATTTGTAAACGAAACACTATGGAACAATTTCCGGTATGCTACCATTGGCTGTAACAGTTGACAGACGTCATTTCTAAGGAAATGGACAGCGCTATGGCTGGCTCACGAGGACGTGTAAGTAAATCGTACTTTTTATGATAAATCCGTGACTATTAGGTTTGTTTTTGTTCAAAAAGTTGATAATTATTAAGTAACACATATATGAAATCAATTACATAGCATTTTCAGAGCTTTAATTCGGCGAAATCTTGTGTTGAAATATTATGACCTTTGTAAAGCCCATTGGGCCGAAGTTAGTATGAAAAAAAAAATTACCTTATGATTTAATTTGTTTTTATGTTTGGTTGGTTCGTGAAATATTAATAAAAATTAAAAGAATGAAAGAATTTAATGAGGAGAAGTTAATTTAAAGAAGAAAATGTATATTATGAACTAACCTTACGCCCGCCGCGGTTTCAACCGCGTGTAATTTCTTTTTTCAAATATCCCCCCTTTCCCCCAAATTTCCGGGATCAAAGTACCCTATATCACCCGGGAATAATGTAGCTTTCCAACAGTGAAAGAATTATTCAAATCGGTTCAGTAGTTACGGAGCCTATTCAATACAAACAAACAACAATTAAATCTTTCCTCTTTATATTGATGACTGATTATAAAAAAAAACTGTAATAGATGTAAGGAAATTAATTTTATTTCATTAAAAAGAACTGAAATAAACATAATAATATTAATGTTACTAATTTTGTATTATTTTACATCATTTAATCATTTATTTTGGTATAGTAACTGTGGCCCAGAGACCTTTGTAAAGGACAAAAGATAAACGAGCAATTGAAATTAAAAACATTTGCTAATATAATCATAACTATACCCTGAAAGTTTCATTTCAAACCGATAACTATAACACATACAATTTTCAACTCAAAACCCTGGGCGGATAGGACTATAACAATTATGTCCTTTATGAAGGACAGTCGGGCCGTAGTCAAGGAAGAGCCAAAAAATCTCTGGGCGCCACGAGGCTAGACAGGCTTCAGCAGACTGGTATGGGGGGAAATCTCTTCCTGCATTTCACGTCTCCCGGTATCCGTGCTCCAGTCGGACGGAAATTGCTCGGTGCTCCCCGGTAAATCCCAGCATTTGAAGGGCGAAGGAAGCGTCACACCGCCCATCACGATGTAAAACGTACCTATGCTCCACAAAAAGTTGCAAACTTACCGTCAGGGTTGCATGAGGGAACATTCGCGGGCCAATCGCAAGTGTTGGTGTTCGTGTTGAACACCAGACCTGGCGGGCAGTTCATGACAGTCGCTATGCCTTCCTGGCATATTATGTACTTGCTGCAGTCTGTGTTGGGCACTGGGAACAGTCCGTACTGCCTAGGACAATCCTCTGTCGGTTGAGGTTCGCCTGAAAGCAATTAAATAGGCATTTTGAGGTAGGTACCTACTTCCGAATGCGAAAATACATTGATCAGACCCAGCTTTTATAAACTTTTGATATGGGTATCAGAAAAAACGAAGGAACCGCAAAAACTTAAATACAAATAAACGTCCAATCCAGACACAACACAAACACAAATGCTCGTCTCAATGCTTGTTCTAGGCGGGATTTGAACCGACGACTCCAGGCGCGGGCAGAGCCACTAACAAATGCGATATCACCAATATTATTTATAATAGTATCATTTTGATAAAATTTTACGTAATACAATTTTTAGGGTTCCGTAGCCAAATGGCAAAAAACGGAACCCTTATGGATTCGTCATGTCTGTCTGTCTGTCAGTCTGTCTGTCTGTCCGTCCGTATGTCACAGCCACTTTTTACCGAAACTACAAGAGCTATACTGTTGAAAATTGGTAAGTAGATGTATTCTGTGAACCGCATTAAGATTTTCATACAAAAATAGAAAAATAATAATAAATTTTGGGGGCTCTCCATACTTCGAACTGAAACTCAAAAAATTTTTTTTCATCCAACCCTTTTGTGTGGGGTATCTATGGATAGGTCTTTAAAAATGATAATAAGGTTTCTTATATCATTTTTTTCTCAACGGAATAGTTTGCGCGAGAGACACTTCCAAAGTGGTAAAATGTTGGTCCCCCCCCCCTCTAACTTCTAAAATAAAAGAACGATAAAACTAAAAAAAATATATGATGTACACTACCATGCAAACTTCCATTGAAAATTGGTTTGAACGAGATCAAGTAATTATGTAGTTTTTTTTTAAAACGTCATAAATCGTAAACCGCAATTTTCCTCTCATTCAGTCAACTCAAATATAAAAACGTCGATCAAACTTACAAAGAACTACAAGAACTTTTATATTATGATGATACTTGCTGCTACGGAACCCTTCATGGGCGAGTCCGACTCGCACTTGGCCGGTTTTTTAAAGTTATTTCTATTCAGTTAGCAGACAGGCACGATGCCCGCCTGATAGTAAGCAACCGCTGCGCGCTGCGGCCTTTTCCATTGAGGGGCAATAATAATTTTAATGGATGTTCTTGATGGTTTGACCAATTTTGTGATTATTACTAAAGTATTCTAGAGACATTGATGTAATATACCGTTAGATGATAAAAGTGGTCATATAATGGTAATTGCTATCGTGGTAATTTAATTTCCGTCTCAATAACGTACGTGATCTTCCTTTGTTTTTGTTGAATTTTTTTTTTGTAAATTAGTGTCTGAAATTTAATTGTAACATCAAAGACGACGAATAATAGGTATTACTTAATTTTTGATGGTGGGATTTTTATAGACTTGGGATAGTAAACTGTAAATTAAATTGTTGTAAGCTGCATAGGCCATAACTGTATTATTCTAACAAAAGAGTCTTTTTGATTCTAGGTAATGGATAATCAGGCAGGACAGTCGTTTTATGAGCATAGTTTTAGATTTCTCTGAATTAAAAAAAACCTATGATAATGTAACTAATAATAATATGATATACATTTCATTGACTAAAACATAATACGATTCAACTTTGGCTTGTCTGACAACGAATTTAAATACCCTAGAAGCAACATTGCCTATAAAACCGCCTTCAAAAAGTGTCCCAAAAGTACATAGCAACGGTGGGGGGTGCGCTAAGGAGGAAAATACTATCAATTCTAATTTCAATATTCAAAAGTTGACCTTAATGCACAGGTATACGATCTCACTTCAAATGCAGGCCTCCGCGAGTTACGACATTTTAAAATGTACGCAGGCAGCAAGCTCGTAAAATTTTTATTGCTTTATTGCTGTAAAGACGAATGTAGGCTGTAAACCAATAGAAATAAGGTCTAGTTCAGTTTGCGCTGTTTGAAAATCATTAAATCGTTGCATTTAGAACAGAGTTAGTAGAGGAGTCGTCATCGATGTTATTTTTTTATTTATAATGAATTAGAATGAAAAACAAAATTATTTGTTAAATGACTAACTAAAGTTTATCTACTGAAGGAACGATTTTTTATTAAATTTAAATAATATAAAAATTCAATTCATTGCCTGATGGTTAGCCACATAAACACGCATGTTTCGATATACTTTCTGTTGGTGTCTGGAACAATTCCTTAAACAAAACTTTAGGATTTCGTTAAAAATGTCATTTGTGTCGCTTCATTCGTGTCGATTTTTATGTAACACTAATGAAATTCATTTTTACACGAATGAAATTGTTTCTCATGGGTACTTTAATATTACATGAAAACTATGCATAACACCTGCGTCTCATGTCATGAAATACGGAGCTGATACGCGGACACTTACAGCACGGCTGGTCCATTAGATTAAAGTCAACAACTATTCTGATGCGACGTCCAGTCAGAAAATGTTTTATTCAAACATAAACTGGAGCGGGGATCCCATAGGAAGGAAGTTTGCCAACAAGGGCTTGGTGCCAGACCTTGTTAAATGCCTTTGGTATGTCCAAGGACAGCAATGGCCTTACTGTGGTCTTGCTCTATAAATGCGTTGCGTGCGTAACCAAGAAGGTCCATTGTAGAACTACTTATCAAACACGAATTGAGAGTCACATAGGAGATCGTTACCTTTTAAATAAGCAAGCAAGCGGTTATTAATTATACGCTCTATTATCATACTGTCTATTTGGTCGGTAATTTGAGGATATTTTCACATTAGTGAGAACTAAAGAATGTGTTTTTGTGTTAAAAAATATTTAGGTATAAATACAACTGCTTAGATCCGGGTCTTCTTATTTTAATTACTCATTCAAAAGTTACACATTTTTATAATTTAATCAAGACATCATTAGGGTTATTAAACACCACTTGTGTTTAATAAATTTTCATTAGTGTAATCACCCAACTCATTCGTGTAACACCAATGTTGTTTTTTTCCTACTTTGAGCACTACCCCTTCGGAATTTATCATTAGGGGTGTATAATTTCACAAAAGAAACCGTTTTAGGCCATCAGTCAGTCAAAACACGACAGTCTTTCAAAAACACGATTTTTCGAACCCGCGTGAAATCGAGCCAATTAATCATTAAACACCGAATTCTTTTTTATTCTTACAGTTCTTTTATTGTTATACAGATATTTTTGTAAAAAGTTGTGCAAATATTGGTTGTAATATTGGACAAAATAAAAAAAAATACCATAGTAAATTTTAGTACTACGCGACTCCATGACTACTATGTTCTAAATATTACTCTGTGTGAAAGTGTTAGAAGCATTAATACCGCAGCGCGTGGGAAAGGGACAACTATACAGCCAGCCACGTGTCTGATTTCTTCCGATTTTTTTAGAAAATTACAATTTTAGCACGTTTTAGGATAATTTTTACCATTAATGCATTCTATTATCAAAGATCGATTTATTACTTACCGGAAATACGAAACTCCATCCTTTTTTTGAGTGGTTAAAGTGTTGTTCTTGCACTTTTTTACGGAGCACTTCGGCATAATGACGCTAGGCCGGTTCGCGCGCGACTGGGAGCGAACAAGTGCTTAAACCGTTTTTAAGCACTTGTTTTGCGGGACATTTTTTGAGCGCTGTCAGTGTATCTAGGGTATTTAATATCGTTGTTGTCTGAACATCGTGCGAGAACCTGCGCAGAACACAAATGTAGGTGTCAGAGGGGTGCAGACTGCAGCCACGCCCCGCACCTGTGCAAACGACGCTCGCAGCTAACTTCAGACCAGCCAATTAAGTTGAATCGTATTAAAGTATCTACTATTATTATGTGCTAAAACTCAGTTACTTACGCCTAAGAGCGTTGCTTTCACATTTGACCTCCCAAGGATAACCGCAGGGGTACTCCGGCCAGACTGCACGAGGGTTGTAGTGGAGACCGTCAGGACACGTGTACATCGTTGCTATGCTCGCCTGGGAACAATATGGAATAAGAAAAAGCACGCACAGTAATAAACAGAACATCCACATCAATCAAAATAGAACTCTATGCTATGGACATAACATAACCTAATAATTGTTGTAGGAATTTTACAGATAAGAGTAGGTTGATTCAAGTGCTGTTTTAGATAATGGAGACCAACAGGTCGTGGGTGCGGGGCAACCTTACCTGCATAGCTCAGCGCTCCCGGTACTCCGGGTCACTCCCGCAGCCCCCCACAGAAAGAAAGGCTCGAGAAGCCTAAAAATGGAGGCTTTCGCCGGGAGGCTCACGGAGCAAGGGCTTTGCTGTTACCCGTGGCCCCCCAACAAGGCGAAGAGGGAATACCGCGCGGTTTAGTGGGTAAACCCTGGACCTTTTTAAGCTATTCCAGGAGCAGCGTCCATTTAGGGCGCTGGGAGCCCCATACACGGCCCTGTCTGTCCCCCAGGACGGGTTTACGGTGCGTAACGCATTCCCCGCGAAAAATAAGTGCTGTTTTAGAAAGTGCCGACTTAACTTTTATTTTCAAAGTATATTTTTTTTGAATTAATTTAAAAGGTTACCTTGCATTCGACGTAAGAATCGCAGTCGTTGGCAACACCATAGAATTTGGACTCGGAGGTGCACGGATAATCCATCAACTGCGTGGGTGCCGGTGTTGACGGTCTTGGCGGAGAGATCAATCCTCTTCCTTGTGTAGTTGGTGTTGGTGGCAACGTTGGTTTCGGTTTCACTGATGGAACAGGAATTGGCTTCACAGTGGTGGGTGGAATTAAAGCTTTGCTAGTGGTTGGTTTCCTAGTAGTTATTGGACGTCTAGGTGGCTCAGAAGATGGCTCAGTGAACGTCGGGGGTATTAAGGTTTTACCCATTATGGGTTTCCTTGTAGTTATTGGTCGTCGCAATGGTTCAAGGGGTGTCGCGGTTACCGTAGGGGGAAATAAGGTTTTACTGATAATCGGTTTCCGACTTGTAATTGGACGTACTGATGGTTGAGGGGTTGTCGGTAAGAATGGTACAGGTTTTCTTGTAAGTGGACGCCTATTCAGAGGCCTGCGGTACGCTGGCGCACTGCCCACTGAAGGTAACAATGCATATTCCCTTTCTATCGGAGGTTCAGCAATGGGAACAACAGTCATGGTTGGAGGCAATTTATTAGATACGTCCGGTTCCTCTTCAATCACTTCTTCTTCTTCTAAAATATAAACAATCTCATCATCAAGGGGTTCACTTATTTTTGGATAGATTTCCTTTTCAGGTATCGACGTTTCTATTTCAACTGCAGGTTCTTCGCTTGGGCTGCTACTTATTAGAGCAACCGATGATGTTTCTTCTGGCATGGATTCCGGCAAGACTATGACTTCTGGTAATAATTCTATCGGTTTTTCTTCAGGCTCTGGTACTGGTTCTTCTTTTAAAATCATTATTGATCCTTCAGGTGCGACGGTTGGTGCATCGGTTGGTGCAACAGTTGGTGCAACGGTTGGTGCAGCGGTGGGTGCAACGGTTGGTGCCATTGTTGGTGCTACTGTAGGTTGCACGGGCGGGACCCTTTGATTATGTGAAGGCCGTGGCAACGGCCTGGCCATTAAAAAGTGTCTATTGGATCTCCCTGATGGTGCTGGGCCAGGTAAAATTACTTCTATATCTTCGGCGCTTGCGGGTTCTTCTTGCAGGATATCTTTTGGAGATATCACTCTTTCTTCATAAAGGGGTTGCCGAATAGGTACTTCTAAAGCAATCACTTCGGAATTAGATTCATCGACTATGGACTCAGAGGTAATGGAAGGTGCAGGAGGGTCTGCAACTGGAGGCTGGGTAATTTCAATAGGTGGACTTGCCACGATCGTACGAGATGGAGACCAGGTAGTCGGTTGTCGTTGAAGAATAACGCGTTGTGGAAGCGTTGGGTAGTTGGCGCGGGTAGTTGGTTGTTCTTGTTCCAACGCAGCTGAACTAGTTTCTATGGGCACTATTTCACTAATTTCAGGTGCGATAGCTGACCTCCCACGTTGGATTTCGACCGGCTTCGGAAGAGGCCTCGGAATATGATGAACCGGCGGAACAGTTGGGTTGGGCGTTGGGTCGGCGGGTAGTGGTCGTCGTAAGCTTAAATCCCTGGAGCTCCAACCCCTGCTATTTCCAATGTAGGCCTCCGCAGTCTGCACTATAAATTGAAGATAACAATGCATTGGTATTGGTAGTTTGCACACGAAACTTTCGATTAGCTACTTATTTGACAATTAGATAGTCGGATTAACACAGTTTCTTACCATTTAACTGTAACAATGAGTATAGTATAAACACGAAACCTCCCCACATTTTGAACATATTTTCTAACTACTACTTGCAATTAATTTAAATATGGCTGTACCCGCTTACAACACAAGAACGACACTGAAATATTTTTTACTCATCAACGTTATATAAATTGTTTTCTTATCAATATGAATATCAATTAATATTTTTTGTCATCAAAAAATGATTTTCGTGAAATGAAGAGACGTGTGGTTTACCACACTAATGGCATAGGTAACTCTTTCATATCTAACTTACTGACGAGAGTGCCTAAATACCTTCGAACGCTTTCGTCAATCGCGAAGGTATTTAATAAGTCCGTTATTTAATATGGTCCACATATGATCTTTAGTGTAATTCATTGGATTGATACTTGGGACATGCAATATCTCAAATCCCGATTATTGATGGAGTAAATGAATATTATGTATTTTATGTTTTTACCCCGACCCGCTTCTTGGAGTGCGAGTGGGACGAAAGGATAGTTTCACATACCTACCCCGGGCTCCTACAAAAAAAGGGTGCTGTATATTTCTATACTAATATTATAAAGAGGAAAGTTTTGATTGTTTGTTTGTATTGAATAGGCTCCGAAACTACTGAACCGATTAGAATGGATCTTTCACTGTTGGAAAACTACACTATCCCCGGGTTACATAGGGTACTTTTTATCCTGGAAATGTAGGGGGAAGGGGATGATATTTAAAAAAAGGAATTACGCGCGGGTTAAACCGCGGAGGCGGGCGCTAGTCACTACATAAAAACCGGCCAAGTGCGAGTCGGACTCGCCCATGAAGGGTTCCGTAGCAGCAATTATCATCATAATACAAAAGTTCTTGTAGTTCTTTGTAAGTTTGATCGATGTTTTTATATTTGAGTTGTTTGAATGAGAGAAACATTGCGGTTTACGATTTCTGACGTATTAAAAAAAAACTAATTACTTGATCTCGTTCAAACCAATTTTCAATGGAAGTTTACATGGTAATGTACATCATATATTTTTATTAGTTTTATTGTTCTCTTATTTTAGAAGTTACAGGGGGGGGGGGCACCAACATTTTACCACTTTGGAAGCATTGATAGTGTATTTAAAAAAGAGGTAGATATGCCATCCTTTGACGCACGGCGATTAGAATTTGATCCGTCGAGATATGGTCGAGTATACTAAATCTATGGTCGAGATATACTAAATCTATGTGCTTCACCAACCGTTGACATTATGCGTCTAAAATGATTTGTGTCAATTAACACAATATGAGCGGAGCATTTTTCGAGCGCTAGTGCCGTATCTACCTCTTTTTTAAATACACTATCAATGTTTGGAAGTGTCTCACGCGCAAACTATTCCGTTTAGAAAAAATTATTTAAGAAACCTTATTATCATTTTTAAAGACCTATCTATAGATACCCCACACGTAGGGGTTTGATGAAAAATTTTTTTTTGAGTTTTAGTTGTAAGTATAGGGAGCCCCCAAAATTTATTATTATTTTTTTATTTTTGTATGAAAATCTTAATGCGGTTCACAGAATACATCTACTTACTAATTTTCAACGGCATAGCTCTTATAGTTTCGGTAAAAAGTGGCTGTGACATACGGACGGACAGACAGACAGACATGACGAATCCATAAGGGTTCCGTTTTTGCCTTTTGGCTACGGAACCCTAATAAAAAGCAAAGTCGCTTCCCGCTGTCTATCCCTATGTAGGTATGCTTAGATCTTTAAAACTACGCAACGGATTTTGAAGGTTTATATTATGTATAATACATGCATAATATAGTAGAGAACAGCCTAGATAACAGGTTGCGGGCTACCAGGTGCCCGCGAGCTACCGGTTGGGCACCACTGTACTATCGTATTACTCACCAATATTTTAATCTATCTATTAGCTCTTTGATATGGCTGGTCTTTCAAATATATTTTTATTAGGATTCGTACACCGCTAGCTTTCGGCTTCGGTTTTAATATTAGTAGGTACCTATTACTGTGTAGTACACTTGAAATCAAAGGCTATAAGACCAGATATGAGCCTAGTTTGGCAGCACATTGAGCGAAGCTTCCTGGTAAGGGATCTCAATCCCGAACCGGCACTCGGGTGCCGCGTAACAATAGATTTTCTATTGTGTCTGGTGATCCGGGGCTCGAAAGATTAATGGAATAGGCCGCAGTGGCTGTTTACCATCATGTGAGCTGCGTGTTTGTCTGCCAACTGAAGTAGTATAAAAAATATATTTTTTTAACCTTTTCCACGCCAATGTCTGATATATCAGACAAAAAAACATGATCAAGAAACGTTGTATTTTTACTTGCCTGAATGAGTTGAGTATAACCTAATAATTTTTTGGAATTTATTTTTTTAATGGTCGTGGCGTGTGGGGCACCATTTTCGGAAAAAAGCGTGGCGGGGAAAGGGTTAAATTCTTTGCCTCATTTCTTTTAGAATGAAGTAAAATAAAAGAAATATAGCTGTAATTTATATTAGTAAATAGCGGTCGCCTCCGTGGTTTAAACCGCGCGCAATTTAGGCGCCACCTCGCTTGAGGCTTGAGGGTACCCGGGGATGGGCTGGTCAATAGCTACAAGGCTGGTACCGGCTCGTCCCAATCGGGTGTGAAGGGGAAACCTGGGTAGTTTATTGGGTGGTGGGACTAAGTCTCGAGCCTAAGGTGTTTTCAACTATGTATTCTACTTTAAAGAAAATCTCTTTAATATTTTAAAAATAATTAATTATTCAGGTTTAATGTGGTGTTAGGCGATTTCGTAAGATTCCATTTATATCATTTTGCTAAGTCCACTGCTAAGCAAAAACGAACAATGGTCCTATTCCTATTACACATGATAGTAAGTTAATGCGTTTCATAGATGAAATAAAGAGATTTAAAACAATTAAAGCTTTAGAATTCCTCAGTGTTTTGACCAAATACGATACTATTAAGAGACATAGAAGGGAGACAGGAAATGGACCAGTGAATTTTAGTATGATTTCTGTGTATAAATTAGGATTAGGAAAATATGTAAGTTTATACTTATTTCTGTGCTAAATATTTTCTTTTGACTTATTTAATTTTATTTCTGTAATTAAAAAAATGCTGTTGTGATTTGTGTTAACTATTGTTTTCTATTTTCAATAAATGGTTTGTTTGTAATAATTACCACTTTAAACAGCTCACAAATCTTGCTTGAGACATTGTTGAGACTATTGTTAGTACGAAATTAAATACGTACCTAGTCGTACTCTCTACGCTGATTTCTGTCACCTATTTCAAATTAAAAATAACGTGCATTCCTGTGATAGGTACTTCATTTGGAAATAATATAATTATGTAGTTAAATTATTAGTTATAGCTTAAAACGTTGTTGAGGCTTTTATGAAGTACCTATTTTACCAGTTGCCAACTTAGCATTTAAAATAATTATGTACAAACAGCACTCGTTCTTATCGTCGGTGACTGTACCTACCTCCGTAATTGAAGCGAGTTCATAAATTCATGGATGCCGAAATGGGAAGAAGCCGAAACGAAACTAAACCCGTTCCACTTGCGTTTCACATATTTATTATGATTCACACACTCAATCCTACATTCGGCCTAAAGTGGGATCGTAGATAATAACAAGTCAAATATTAATAAATCAGGTAATATATTAATAAATCAAATAACAATAAAACGATAAAATACGTTTATTGTCCATATTGTCCTAGCACTTGACGATGCTGGAGTCCTCGCAGCGGCCGGAGGCGGCGTCGAAGGCGTACCCGGCGTCGCACATCAGCAGGCGCGCGTGGCCCTTCTCGCACGAGAAGAATGCAAAGCAGTTACCCTCGTACCTGTTAAAAATATCGTAAATATAAATAATTAACATTAATATTTTTTTATTGCAATGTGTAACAAGACGAGCAGATCGTACACCTGATGGTAAGCGCCACGTCTACCCTAAGACAGTTCAGTGCCAAACAGTAACTAAGCAGCTTAACTGTCTGACATTGTCCTGCGCCCGCTACACCGAGACGTCAGTTATTTATTAGGTCTCATATACCCAGTATTTTCACTAGCTTCAGTGCCCTTTCCCCGAAACACAGAAGTGCTTGACACACTTCTATTTCACGGGAAAATATCTGGCACTGCGGTGGTACCCACCTAGACGGCCTAGTACAGGACCCTACCACCTGGTACACATCCAGTGTTACCAGTGACCTTCAGTAAAATGAGACTTGAGTAAATTGCAACAGTGATTCGGGAGCAAAAAATTGTCGTCGACTTCCACACAATTGAGGCTAAAAGTGCCTTTGGTTACATACTCGTAAAATTATTATTATGTGTTCTCCTTTTTATTTTTTAAGTTTTTATATTTAAAGAAGGAGATGAAAATCATTGCGTGGAAAACAGTTCAAAACAGTCATACTAACCTGTGGTTCGTGGCTCCCTCTAGAGGCTGACCATTTTCATCAAGAGCAGGAGCAGGGCACTTGAATCCAAGGTAAGCTGAAAGAAAAAACATTAAAGATCAGAATAAGATTGTTCACGTAGAAGTTTTAATAGATTCTAGAGAATTAATTCTAGCTGATACATTTATCTTTAATGTTTGAATCAGTCATCCAAAATTCTGAATTACCTTTACAACTGATTGACGTGATAATAAACCTAGGCTATCAAATACTATAGAAACAGTTAATCCATCATCGAAAAAGAAAATATGGGTCTGATTTTGTCAGTTTGTGTTGTTTGATGATGACATTATTCATCAAACATAGTCCAGAAAAACTGAACGCTTCATAACTTTGTAATCTAACATAATTGTAACCTTTTCAGCATTAGAAGGACGATTCATACCATCAGCATTGCAGGAAGAGACGAGATCAGGCCAGTCGCAACGAGCGTTTTCCGGGTTGAAGGCCAAGCCAGGGGGACAAGACATCTCGATAGCCTTGCCTTCGACGCACATGCGGTACAGACCGCACTCATCGGGCGTAGCCAGGGGTGATGGGTAGAAGCCGTACTGGTGAGGGCACTCAGAAGTCGGGTTGGCTGGCTCTGCAGTGAAACATATTATTGAAGTATTTTTTGTTAAAATCTGATTCAATAATTAATTAAGGTAGTTTATGAAAAAAAATTGGTGAATAATGTCGACATTTTCAATTTTAGACAATTTTAAGTTCAAGAGTTTCAAAATTTACTTAGCATTTTATACTATTACCAGAGTACTTTCACTGCGGTATAGTGTACCTATAGATGGCACCAGTACAGTAACAGCTGTTTAATTAAAATGCTAAATGAATTATTTACTTTCAATAAAGAATTATATAAGAATTATAATATTTGCAGCTACATCAATAACTGCTATTAAATAATTCGTCGTGTTTATCTTAAGCTATACTTACGAGGGGCACCGCGGCCTTGGCAGGAGACTTCCATGGGATATCCACAGGGGTAGTTCGGCCACTGGGCCTTAGGGTCGAAGTGAAGACCGTCTGGGCACTGCATGTCTTTGTCGACGAAATCCTGTGGAACAGATTATTCGACAATACTAAATGAGTTTATATTTCGTCATGACAATTCTTTCCAGAAAGTTACTGTTGAAATGAAATAATTTGTTTGTTCCTTATAACATGGTAGAACAGAAATCTGATATGAATGTAGAGAAGGACAACCAAAAGCCTTTAAGACCTTACCAACTGAAGGAGTGCCATCACCACTAACTCATTAATTCTAGACTGTAACTGCTAATTCTTAATTATAGAACTAGTAATCTGGGATCGACCCCTAAGGTTTGACCCAAAAATAGTAGAACTAGTATTTAAAGTGCATTCCTACTGCGGGAAAACAATTTAGTTGGATGGTACATTAGCACATAATTAAATACCTATCAGTTTAGACATACACTTTGACACATATTGCATCACAGACCCAGTCTTAAGAACACATCTTTATGCAACATCGGTATGTGCAAAGATGTTTTCTAAGCATTATTGCGAACCGGCTCTCAACTGTTGTTTTTGCATTACTTAAGTGTATCCATGTTACAAGTATCAGTATGCCAGAATATGTTTTATGTGACAGCGTTCACATATGCGAATACTCAAAAAATTATTAATTATTATAATTAAGTCTGTTAGTGAATGGCGCATGTTTTGATTTTGCGTCTTTCCATATTATAATGGATTATCGCAAGATTGTTTTCTCGGATTTCAGATTAAAATTTTTCTCCAGGATACATTTTTAATCCAGGTTTTCCCTATCAATGTTATAATATGGCGTGATCCGTTTTACTTAAAACTTGGGTTAATATGGCTGTTTGTGTTATATAATTATTTTTACAGGAAATTGCAAATGGCGGAATACCTCCTCATGTTTTTTGACTGACCTGAGGTTGATTTGAGTGATTCCGCCCTATGTTAAATGCCGTTTTGTTACGGAAATAAGGTAGTAAAGTGCTAAAATATAATGTTAGTTATTAGCAGCCCTAGTTTTTATATAATTTTAAAAGTGAATAAAAAATCCATGGAAAGTTACTCACCCGGCATTCTATGTAGGCATCGCAGTTGCCGTCCACGGAGTAGTAGCCGTTGCGGGACTTGCACCGAGGACTCCGGTATTCATCAGCAGCTTGTCCATTGCCTGTTAGTATACAATTTTTAAAACTATTGTTAAGGATACTAATTAGACGGGAAGAAATGGAAGACTTAGGGAGAGGAAGAGAAATATCCTGCACTCGACGTCTTGTCTGTATGTAAGCATTTTGATGTATAATCAATGTACTAGGTAAAAGTCCAAACTCCCAGTTTAATATTTTCTAAAACATTTTTAATGTAGGCCTAAAGTTGAAGGCTGTATTGGTTACTTTCAAACTTGCTCTATTACAATCATAAGAGGGGATAATAATTAATTATATATTATTGGACTAGCTGTGCCCGGGACTTCGTCCGCGTGGAAGAGTGACTTTTCGGGCAGCATATTTTAAATAACAAATACCGTCCTTTGGGTAGCTAAAAGTATGCTTCTCTGTAGGTATACGTTATGTGACGTATGGCCATCGGGAATGAAAGCATACAGGCTCCTAGGATTGCTAACCCGTGACAGAGCCACATACAACTGACCGTGCGAGAAACAGCTGATACTTAGATCTACACCCACAACTTTCATCGTCTGACCTTGGGCTTTATTATTGTCATCGCAAAACATAGGCTGACTGCAAAAAGTGTTAAGATGTGTAAACTAAACGTACAAATGAAACAAAAGAATTGCTAGAAAAATTAATTAATAAACTGAGCTTATAAACTTGTACTTAAATAAAGAAAATCAAGAAAAGAATTGCCTAACCTATACCAAATACTTATAAATTATTCATATAAACAAACCCTCAATAAAAAATTAAGATATTAAGTATACCAAAAATCAAGGAAAGAAATGCCTAACCTATAACAAATGCTTACAATATTTATTTACAAATTTTTAAAGAAAATTAAGAAAGACAACCTAACTTACAAACCCTTAAATATAAATAAATGAAATATCCAAACTGTCAGTATTCAAGTAAATCGCAATAATCGAATGCAACTACCTATTCGTCATACTCTCAGCGCGCTTAATATACGGACGCGCAGCTCAGGCGCGAGGCGTGTACCTTTATATTGACATAACTTTTTTATTTATGAACCGATTGACATGAAATAAACACTAAATGTTAAGTGAAGCTTACCACAATATATAAGTGAAAACCGCATCTCAATCAAATAAGCCGTTTCTGATATTAGCGTGCACAAACACACAGACAAACAGACAAACAGACAAACAGACAAAAAAATTTTTAATTACAATTTCGGGTTCTGTATCGATATAATAACAACCCCTGCTACTTTTTTTTAATATATTTCCATTGTACAGACACCACTTTTCTACAAATTTATTATATGTATAGATTTACTTACATACTGCAACCAAAACCACCGCAGCACAAACAAACCGAAACATTTTTATTATTTACTGTCGACTGTCCTCCGATGAACTAAATCTCGGAAATGGTAACAAAACTCAAAACAAATTGCATTTTATACTTCAACTGTCATCAACATTGAATTCGTCTACATCATTAGTGGCCACTATAACAGAATTATGCGGTTACAAAGTGATTAAAACACCAATTTAACATTAACATTTTATTATAGTTTAAACAATATATAAGTAGGTGTGGGAAGTAGTCTCAGTTGAGGCGGAAGAAGATACAAAAATGTATAATCGGTTAAACATACCAAATTATCTGTAAAACCTCGAAAATAAAATGTTTACAAATGATATAACGTCATTATATTCAAATTAATTGTCAACCCACGGTATTTGACGTCACAAGTCTTTTCTTACGAAATAAATTACGTATCTATGAATCGTTTTTTATCCATTTCATTTATCACCCTACTTTATACATTCGAGAGCTTAAATTTTCCCTTACATCTATTAAATCTTAATATCTGAATTTCTCAAAATTTATGGTGTCTAAAAAAGACAAAGTAAAGCGTAAAAAGTGTTTTCAAAATACGCGTCTTTGTGAAAAAGAAATACAATTACATATTTGGTTCTATGGTAACTGGTAAATTACGCTAACGTGACTATTCTAACGTCAGTTAATCTCAATGACGTCATGTACATTTCTGCAATGGCAACAAATTTCTATGACTAGTATCTCCTCTTCTGTTGTGGCGTCAGTTTGTTGACAGCGAGTTCTTTCGCTAGCAGATCCTTTTCGTCAGCTCGAGCCCTGGCTGCGGCTTGTCTTAGCTCCGCAGGGCAGGCATCCACCTCATCGGCGGAGACACAGGTGGACGACAGTTCGTCGAAGGCGGAGTCTCCTCCACAAGAGAGAGCGCGGGGACGACCCTCAATGCACATGAAGTACTTCTGGCAGTTCGTGTCGGATCTGGAAGTAAAAGATAAGCCATTCAAGTTTCGCAAATTTTTAAAGAACGAAAGTCATCGTCATTTTCCTGCCCTTATCCCACGCTAAGTAGGGTCGGCGCAACATGTTTTCCCCTTCCACATATTCTTATCAGCCGTCAATTCTACATTCACATCTTTTATTTCCATATCATACTTCACGCAATTCGAAAGTATGATTCTTAATTATTATAACATATGTACCTCCTATAGGTGTATTTAATAGGTAATTTAAAGAACCGATACTAAGAAACTTATGCGTTTTTAAGTTAACTGGAATCCAATAGTTCTACAATGACCAGACCAATGATAAACTATTTGAGGGTCAGGGTTATAAGAAAGTCTGAAGGCATTCGCAGCAATGACTTTGCTAAGTGCTGAATCCGTTAGCCAGTTCCTGAAGCGTTTAAAGTATAAATATATTGATAAGGTTGTATGAAAAAGAGACCAACGTGGAGTTTTGCTTTTTTTACTCTTCAATGTATTCCTTCAGGGAGCAATGTTTGTGTGAACGTGAAATATCGCGTAAATACATAAATAAGGCCTTGGGCTGAAATTAAATGAGCATCTCTATAACACCTGCGCATAACATGCAAGTCAATAATAACATTAGCATAATGTAGTAATCAAAATCTGTTTTAAATATAGGTAATACAGGTTCTTATTGATTAGTAAGAAGTATACAAGCATTTATTAATTATCATTCTCATTAAGGAACCGTTAAATTTTAAGTTCTGTCGTTTGTAGAAATATTATTTTTATTTGATGAGTACATAGTGTGTTTGTCAAATGAGATGTTAAAAACAGAACGCAATTAAGTTACACAATTTTTTTTGTAGAATTTGATTGGCCACAATTTTAAAGAAGATGTTCGAGGACTAAATCCTCGCAATTAAATTTTTAAAAAAAATAACGCTAAAAATTTGAAGCGCTTTTTTTTTTTTTTATTTTTTTTTTATAGTGGAGAAATCCTTTATGGATACCCCAGCCGCTTGGGGGGAGCAGCTGAGGTTATGTCAGAGTTGCCCTATGTTGGGGGTACTGACTAAAACTCCACTGTGGCCTTCTCAAGCACAGGCTGGGGGGCCGGGTTGCTCTATGTCGAGATTCACACAATTGCCCCCCACCAGCTGAGCTCTGTTGCTTTAGTGCAGCGCTCCTCAGGAGAAGCGAGCGTAGCCTCCCCCGTTTCCTCATGGCACTTGGCAGTGTGAGGCCACCCCACACTGCCATCATACTCAGGGATGCTCTAAGGGTACGAAGGTTCCCCACCCTTCGCACCAACATCCCTGGGATCCCCGTCTGGGGATTCTTACCCCACGCCGGGGAGTACGGTGGAGGTACTCTAAGGCCCCCAACCACAGGGCCGATGTGAAGCGTTCCAAATTAGAACTCTACGCGTCAATTGTTTTCTTTTGTTTGTCTGTGGCGTAATGTAAACGTAGAGAGGTTGCATTTATTTATTTGTTTATGGTACATAATTACAGTTCACAACATTATTATAACTTGAAAATAACCTATAAAGTATTACAGACATTGTCGCGAAAATTACCTACTGCGTTGTTTTATAAAATATATACTATACATATTATTTAGTTATATTTACTTATATTATTTAATTAGCGGCCGCCCGCGGTTTCACCCGCGTGGTTTCCGTTCCCGTGGGAATTTATCAAAATCCCTTCTTAGCGGATGCCTACGTTATAACATCTACCTGCATGCCAAATTCAGCCCGATCCGTCCAGTGGTTTGGGCTGTGCGTTGATAGATATCTATGTCAGTCAGTCAGTCAATCACCTTTGAGTTTTATATATATAGATATTATAAGTAATAAGATGATAAAAAATATAATAATAAAAAATAAAATCATCCAATAGCGGATATTATATTATTCTAAGGATACGAGTATAGTCCTTTTAGTTATGTTTCTCTAGGAAGTTAAGAATAGAATTGCAATGTGCCTGTCATCACATAGAATAAGTACCAGCCGTGTAGAATACTTATAGTGCAATCAATGAGAGATATGTGAACATTACTTTATTAGGTAAAACATTTTATAACTTGCTTTCCGGGTTCATGATGAGTAGAGTAGTAAAGATGTAGCTATCATTAACTTTATAATTATTTCTAATGACTATTATAATGTGATTGATGATGTTTACTCATATGTTAATGCTTATAACGTGAATATAACAATAGGTTTTTTTGCTAAATGAATTGGCAGACCCATTTGATGGTTAGCGTCAACTTCGACCTCTTCCATTGAGGGAGTCTGAAACAAATTGACTGAATGGACGGGTATTGCGCTTACCGCAATGGCGTCCATTCCCCCGTGACCTTGAGAGTATCCTCCAGTGTTTCCATGAAGCGTTAAAACATCTTAACAACAATGTTTTAACGCAAGGAGAAACTCTCATAAAATCACTTGACATTGGCAGAATCAACGCGCCGCAAACAGGCGCGGGATAGAGTCCATTAAAAAAAAAAAAGAGGGAGACTCTTCACCAGGAAGAGTCGTTCGTTCTTTTATTTCAAGTAAACTGGTTTCCAAATTTTATATTTCCAAATTTTTTACGACTTTCACGAAAATTTCACCTTTTTTCTTGGGCTTGGGACTTCTACATACCGTGGCCCAGGATGACGGAATGTTAGTAAACAAGAGATTTCCATCCAAACGGACTATGATAAAATACGTGAACGTGCAATACTATGTGCACTTCATGTCTTTAGTGTGTTCACTTGAATAGTATTTATTATACCATTGTCCTGTACCATCGAGATTAGTTCTTTCTGTATTCGGGAGTGTAGTGTTGTTTGTTTTAAGATTAAGTATGCCTGGGGCTTACTTAAACTATTAACTTGAACATTACTTTCGTTTGATGATAATTGACCCTGTATTGGAAGATGTTATTGATGATGTTAATCATTTAAATCGGGTCATAATGACATGATGCAAGAAACTAGGATGTGTTTACAATAAAATCATACAAACTACATACACGGGTCGTGTTGGCAAATCGCTGGCATTTCTAATAACGAGGTTATATAACGAAGGTCACCGCTCATCTGCTGACATTTAGCACGATGACCGGTCCATTGGGTAACCAGTTCTAACTCAAGTTTGTGAATCACTGATACTACTTAATAAAGTACATTATTGCCGGTATCAAATTATTCATATTTTTATATAAGTAAGGTATCTTTTTTATACGAATTCAGGTGGCAGACAGGCACATGGAACCTCTGATGAAAGAGCGAGTGGGCCACGGAACTTGTGATCTTATTGGTGCCTACACCTATGTGGCGCGACCATTGTGTCACGGATGCAAATAAGTTATATACCACCTCATTGGTGAATCGCGATCTATAATCCTGATATCTTTGATGCGGTCTTGCCGTACATATCTTAGCGTCTACCGAATTAAAAAATGCCTCGAGTTTGTAATCAATGGGGACGGATTGGCAACGTTGACAATTTTGACATTTCCATACTATCTGAGAAGATACGGTAGCCGGCGAAGTCGCTGTGGTGGCGTCCTAATATGGCAGGGCTCTTATCTGATCTTCAAAGAGAGTATTTTCAAGTATTTTTGAGGTTTACCTGTAGAATCGGTAGCCAGCTGGTGCTCCTAGTTCCTTGGAGATAGGAATCTCGGGGCATCGGAATCCAAGGAAAGCTGAAATTAAAAAATGGCTATTGTAAGGAATTTTCTTAAGCTTGAAGGGACCTCATAAGGCCAGTTGCAACGGTAGCTGTCAGGGTTCCAGGCCCGGCCCTCGGGCCAGGTAAAGTGGTAACTTATTTGCCGCAGCGGCGCGGTGACGATCCTGTATGCAATGGCAGCCAAAAACGCTGCCGCTGCGGCGAAATGTACCCTAACCTAACGCTTGTGTTTGTAAGATCTCTTAGAAACATAAAAATAAACCTTCAGCGTCACACTCGGGGACTTCATCAGGCCAGTTGCAATGGTAGCTGTCGGGGTTCCAGGTGAGCCCCTCGGGGCAGGTGAAGTCGAAGCCCTCATGCTGTATCGGCGGTCACGAGCCTATGTAAGATGGCAGCGAAAAACGTTGCCGCTGCGGCGTAGTTCTGGTAAGATCACTTCGAAACCTATAGATACCAACCTTCAGCGTCACAGGCGGGGACCTCATCAGGCCAGTCGCAACGGTAGCTGTCGGGGTTCCAGGCCAGGCCCTCGGGGCAGGTGAAGTCGAAGCCCTCATACTGTATCGGCGGTCACGAGCCTATGTAAGATGGCAGCGAAAAACGTTGCCGCTGCGGCGTAGTTCTGGTAAGATCACTTCGAAATCTATAGATACCAACCTTCAGCGTCACAGGCGGGGACCTCATCAGGCCAGTCGCAACGGTAGCTGTCGGGGTTCCAGGCTAGGCCCTCGGGGCAGGTGAAGTCGTAGCCCACGCCGTTTACGCAGTTCCTGAAGTAGCTGCAGTTCCTCGGGTCTCCGAGACTAAAGTAGCCGAACTGATTCGGGCAGTCGGCTGTTGGTTGTGCTGGTTCTGTAATTGACGGGAATGTTTTCATTTTGCTTGCTTTTGTAAACTGTACCTATAATTGAGAGTTGGACCTCTGTGCTTTCCGAAATAGTAAATTAAGTTTCAGGATAGTTATGATTAAAGAGTGCGGAGCTGGGAACTTTATAGGCTATAGTTCTCAAATATCAGTAATCGGTCGGTATCTACAGTTAATCAGACAAACTCAGATATCAGACTTTGGCCACATTGACAGATAAGACGGACAAAACCTGGAACAGCTAATGGTCACTGGCAAAGTCGACGGGAAACGCCCACCAAGAGGCCGCAGTCCGATAAGATGGTTTGACCAAATCCGCACTGCACTGGACGCCAGGTTTCACGATGCTCTCCACATTGCAAAGGACCGCAACAAATGGCGAAATATCGTCAGGGAAAATGTGATTTAGCGGGGGAATCACGACCCTCAGTAATGAGGAGCACGACGCGAGGTGGAGGAATCAGACACATCCGCGAATACTATCTAGCTTTTGTTTATGTACGGTCAACGGCACATCACGGTAAACACTTGCAGTTTGATAATAGCACTTACGCCCCCGACATAAGAGTGGTACAAAATCCAAAGTGTTAGTCTGACGTGCTTTTGCTGTACACTAATTTCTAAACTCTCTGAGATAGATTCCGTGAACTCTGGTGTAGACGACTTCTCATCAAATAGGTTGTCAAAATTATGAAAATACTTTATATGAAGAAAAGTGTTGAGTCACGCCGCTATAAGAGTTACTGATACGACCACTAGATTCGAAATATAGGACGATACTTTGTTGCAAGAGTGTGTAAACGGATTTTGGGTCACATATGGCAGTAGTTTCTCTAAATAAACTGCAGTAAAATGTAAGACTACATTGGTATTCCGTCTTGCATAATTTGCAATGGAAGATGTCGACGAATTTATGTAGACAAAGCCGGTTAGACGCGTGTTTACAAATCAGGAAGGGAAACATTGCCAAATTCTGAATTTGAGACAAAAGAATAATCGAATATGTAAAACAAATTGTTCTTAATAGTGTGTCTGTGTCAAAAACGTGCTTGGAGACCACCTAGGAATTTTAAAATAAGTTGAATTTTAAGTCGAAACAAGAGATGATATCAGCATCCTCAGCGGGTATTCCGCGATGCATACCTGATTGTGGTGACGGCTGAGTCACGTGGCGAGTATTCCTCGCCAACACATGGACTGTGAAATATTGCGACAAGCCACCTTGCATCCCGCAAAAATACAATCTGAATATAGGGCTGGCAACTTGCTTTATTTCATACTATTTTATTTATGTACGGTTGACGATAATCGGTAGTATCGGTACCGATCATTAAAATCATTGCTAGCTCTTTCTCTTGCGTCATGTCTAATTAATTCTGCTCTAATGAGCAGTTAAGCAGTAAACGTTTTGAACGTGTAAATTGAATTAAATGAGAGGTACTAGCTTAATCACCACGCTTGCCAAATGCGGATTGGTAATTACAAAGCGAAAAAACCGACACAAAGTTAGTTCGCCCCACTGGAATTGAAGCCAGAACCCCGAGATCTTGGCCCGGTAGTTAAACCACTAGACCATCGAGGCGTTCAATGTCAATGTGTGCGCAGCACAGAAATCTAAATAATATTTAGATTTCTGTGGTGCGCAGTTGGCAGTGGTACTTTGGCATCAATTTTGACACATTTTCCTAAAGTGACGCCTCGATGATCTTGTGGTTTAAGTACCGAGCCAAGACTTGGGGTTCTGGGTTCAATTCCCGGGTCGAGCTTACTTTGTGGTCGGTTTTTTCAGACACTGCTCGGGTTTGTGATTACCAATCCGCATTTGGCAAGCGTCGTGATTAAGCCAGTACCCATCATTGTAACGATAACTTGAATTCAAGGATGGAGGCCTTTGCCCTGCAGTGGAACATTAATAGGCTGATACTACTACTTCCCTAAAGTACATATCCATTTTATATTTCCGCAGATCAGGTAACGCCAACCCTATGAACAAGGAATATGGAAACTATTCAAATGCTACTCACGCAGCGCGGACCGCTCGAGGCACTGGACGTCGTTGGGGTACTGGCAGGGGTATATGTTGAAGTTCACGTTGGGGTTGAACCGGAGACCGTCTGGGCACAGCTTCTCTTCCGCCGTTCCGTTCTGCGAGCAAACGGCCATTGTGTCAAGTCAACGAAATTATGCGATAAATTTATTACGCAATGTGTTTTGAGGACATGCTAGCACTCTCTTCAGTGGGAATATTATGTTTTATTTTTTCATACATTAAGTATCGGGAATCTTTACGCGCGAACACATTCGGGGCTCAATACATCACGTCCACAAGCATCGCGCAAGTTGAAGATGCAAATCGCGGCGAATTCGCCCCTTTGTGGACAAGGTCAAATAGGCTTGTTTTTGTCTTTGTCACGGATTGTGTGCAGGCCCTATTTGCTGTCAAATAAACGACTGGATCGATAGCGCATTTTTTAAATTTGCTACATTTGTGTTACGGGTACCAGAAATAGCGGTTCCTTGTATTTAGCTCCCAGTTTCTGAGTCACTTGTTTCGTAAAGCCCCCGATTTTGGATAGCTCTAAAACAATGAAATTCAGATCGAATTTATCGATTGGATCCCGCAATCGCTCAATTAAACTTTTTGCAGACTACCACTACCAAATCCGTTAACAATTCAGAACATAATTATACTTACAATGCACTCGATATATCTGTCACAGCTTCCAGACACAGGGTAGCGTTCATTGCTCTCCCTGCAGTTGCCAGGGCTCGGAGCCTGTGCCGGCTGTGCTTGGCCGA
Organism: Mecyna flavalis; assembly: GCA_949319885.1. Lineage (NCBI taxonomy): Eukaryota > Metazoa > Arthropoda > Insecta > Lepidoptera > Crambidae > Mecyna > Mecyna flavalis. Next base: position 7,776,970 of record OX439427.1, on the reverse strand, counting down.
AAGCACCCTGGGTTGAGAGCTGCTGCCGGCCCTGCTGTCTCGGTTGGCCGAAGGACGCGAATTGCGCGGACGCTAGGTGAATAAATAATGAGGTTAATAACAAGATAGAGGATAAAGGTGAAAGTGTTTTGAATGATGATGATTGATGTATACAGGCGTGTTATAAATACACAATGATAAAACTAAGAAGGGGTAAAGCGGAGTGAATCTTTCTTCCACTCAAATGTGCATCCCCCACCTAGGAAAGTATTTCCATCTCACAGGAGAGCACGGTAAAGTAGCACTTCATAACAATAAGTTGTGCTATGTTTTTGTAGGAGAATGAAATCTCTATACAGCTTAATTGGAGAGAGGGTGGTGTTGGCAGCGGGACACCTTTATTTTACTGCCAACGTTATATTTTTCCAACAAATTACCTACAGGGTCGATGAGCCAAGAGGAATGTATCTAGTGTTACAAGCGTTGAAAGGTATAATGGTAATCGCATCAGAAGCGGGCTGTAGGGTTGAGCGTTAAATTTAACTACCTCTATTCGTCAAGAATTGTGGTAAATATTACCAAAAACTCTACGGTGAGCCACGGATCAACCTTCCCAAATCTGTCAAATAAAACTCTACGCGATGGTTATTAAACTGAAATTCGCTACAGGAGTTTGACGGAGTAGTTAGATTGATCTGTGACTTGCTGTACCTACATAATGTAATAAACAACTTTTTTATTTTGAACTTGAAAGTTTTTAATACAGTTAGTCATACATAATTTTGTTATTTTTTTATATATTTAATGTATTTTCATTACCTTATCACAAAAATAATTTAAATTGATATTATAAAACACATATCATCAAAATCTAATTTTTAAATAAGAAGATTGATTTTATCACCTGCATTGGAATGCTGTTATCAGCGGAAAGAAAGACTAAATAATGTAATAAAAATAATGTTGCGTGAATAATATTAATGTTTCCTTTTAGTTATAGACTGTATAACGATAGACATGCTACGACAAAACAAAAAAAGTTAATAATAATTTCACAGTGAACACACTGTACTTATTTTAATTAAGTAAAAAGAAAAAAGCATGCTCATGGTGCCTTTGTCGAAAACAAAAGGTTTTGCGAACGCAGTTTGCAGCGTGTTAAACAGTTTATGCGGGTAGGACAAAAAATTTCGTTACGATTCAAAACGAAAGTGGTCAACAGGGGCACTAAAAATATATAAAACAGACCCAAATAAGTATTACTTTTCTATGTTCTATGTTGTGTGTAGTGCAATAAAATATATCTATCTAACTATCTAAAAGTAGATTATTTTTTGATAGTAAAATCGTGTAAAGTGTGTAAGTGTGTTATGTGCTGTGAAATAATTTAGTTTATGACGTGAGAAAAACACTGAATGCTTGTAGCTGACTGGAGTTACAATAAAAATATTAGAAAGAGGATTTGCCGAGGATGAGAAAGGGTAATTATGCTTTACCTGCTATTATTAGGTATCTCATGCCTAATAGTAGCATACCTACATACAGTAAGAAATAGCAACCTTTTTGAGAACCTCATAGTTTACACAATAATCGCATTACTTTCGTTTCAGCATGGAAGCCGATGCTTGTTTCATGGTAAGTGAGCTTTGTTATTTCTTTTCGTGCAGAACTTGTTTCACTATGTATGATAGTTTCAATTGTATTACAAGAAAGAGTAGGTCAATTTTTATTACTTTACTAGCTGACCCGGTGAACTTCGTATCACTTCCTCGCAATTTTTCCATATTTTCTCATCGTTCTAGACTTCCCTGGACTTCCACAAATATTTCAAGACTAAAATTAGTCAAATCGGTTTAGCCGTTTTCGAGTTGTAGCGAGACTAACGAACCGCAATTCATTCAATCATATTTTTTATTTTCGATTCTTAGGGTTATACTCGTATCGATTTTATCTGCTCATCTGAAACATTCCTTTCACATCGACAAGTAAAACAAAATTTACTGTTACGAATCACGACAGTTCAAAACTAACCACGTGAATTATGTGTAGAATGTGTGTAGGTACGAATTTATTTCGTGACAAATGTAATATTAATAGGTTTCGTACTTGGAAACTAATTAAAGGTGCTCGGACTTCTAATGCAAATATTATAAAGCGGTAAAATGGTAAACGCAATTAAGAAAGCCTGTCTATTAGGGGGGAAAGAACGGAGAGTTTCCCCGAAACATAAAATATCCTGCAGGGACAAATATCAGATTTTATTTTACTGATTATGCCACTCAAAATGTGATTTGTCCGCCGTTGAAGGAACTGTGAGAGGTGAATGGCTTGGCAATTGCAATTTTCCTTATAAATATATTATATTTGTCCGTAAATATATTGTTTGTCATGTCAGATTAAAAAACTAGGGTCTTTAAATAAAAATACTGTCCTTTTTCACATATTGTGTGAGAATCCTACCTAAGCTTTTAATGTATTAGTGAGTGAATAATAAATTACTATTGATTAACCCAGCGCTATTGAACCCTAAACTATGAAAAGCTGGTACTATAGTACCTTACAACTGATAAACATAAATCATTTAATAAAACATCAGGCTAATCGGAAAATAAATCAATCACAGTCTGGAGTTGGTGGTGGTGTAAAAAACCCCGTGCCTGTGAAAGCTTGCTTCAAGCCGTCGCCAGATCTCTTTCTTTTCGGTCGCGTCAAACTGATGTTCCACCCTACAAGAGTGAGACCCTCACACGTGCACTGTAATACATATATCCGACGTAGATGGTTGACAGTAACGATTGGCCACCGTAGCTGAAACTTAGCTTTGACGACATTACTAGGTAACTCCTCAACCATTACACCAAATTATTCGACAGAAGTAGAAGCTTACAATATCTGTTTTTAATTGATTTACAAAATCTTTTGAAAGTTATTTGATAAAGCTTACGGTTTAGGTCGATGCATCCACAAGGCTAAACCCCTACTTAAAATGAAAAAAACTTAAGTTTACACAAAAAGCATGACCTTTTTACTTAGGTATTTCATTTGAGTACCTCGCAGACAGGTAGATACCTCTCGTAAAAGATGGAAGATCGGCAGGTTTTTATTACACATGCATTATTATTCACGATGTCCTCACATGCTAGAGGTCAAGTGCATTATGCATATCTATTAACATCTAGAAATGTCTATAAAATATTTACATAATTAATTATTTTTGAATCTAGACGTTAATCTTGTTCCGGGTCTATGTAGTTATACAAAAAAACACGTTTCAAAAACTATTTATATACTTTTAGGCTAACTTTTGCTTGGCAGGCCAGCTACTTGATAGCAGCTACTGCAACTTTTTAATCTGAAGGATACTTTTGGGGAAGAAGCATCGCTCTATGTGTTGCACTTGCTACTTTGAGTATTGCTTCCACAGTAACATTAAAACGTAGGGTTTTATCTGTGGTGATTGGTGATAGACAAAATAAAAAAAAATACTATCAACCAAACTCAAGGCGGCAATCGAACTCACGACTTCCAGGTATTACAAACGAATTACGTAACCACTGTTTCATACACCTCCTGTCACAATTTTAGGCCTCTAGGGAAAAACTACGAATTTAAAATACCTTTTGATTTTATTTTCTAACCCACTATCTATTGCGCTACCTAAGCATTCATGTAAGAAACCATGTCATCGGTTCATGTTTTTATGCAGTTCCATCATTAATGGACTGTTTTGTTTGGCTGTGTGTCAATTCAATGAAGATGTAAAATTATTCAAAATATAATGAAAAAATATCTGAGATTGTTTACTTTGTTTACACAATGAATTGTTGTTATAACATCGCATTCAAGCCATTGTGGGCGGCGAGCGACGCGTGTAAGACGCTAATATAATTATAATAGAATTGCCTAATTAACCTGTCGAGTTAGCGGTATCAAGTTTATCCCGCTCGCAGGACCAGCAAATTGTTGAATTAATTAATGCTTAAGTGAATAGTTTCTACTCAGTTTAATGGTTAATGTTTATAATATAATCGAATGTTTGAATGAATATAATAAAGGACATATTAAGGACTTTGCATTGCGTAAGTCACGTTCTTAGAAGAAAAGAAAAGTTGTGACGTATTGCCAAACATAACTGTACTCAGTCTCACGTAATGAAAAAAAAAGTGATATTACTTCGTTTATATTTTTATCTCTGACTTAGTGGCCCTGAATATAAGAAAACTGAATGTTAAATGTTTTAAAAGAGACTTTTTTTAGTTATTAAAACTGGATGGACTAGACCAGATGAATGTTGAGTAGTCCAAAAGTAAGCCGTACATTTATTTACCATAGCAATAAAATCTTTCATCGGTTTAATGAAATTGTTTACTTGAATTTTATTATTTATGTTAAATTACAAATTTTGTAGTTAAGGATAAAACATTAGACGAATAGATAAGAAGAATACTAGAGCTGAATGAACTGAGCATCGTCAAGTTATCATTAAAATTCAAATCATTGTCTTGTTAATAAAAAAAATGCATAATCAATCTCCTGAAAAGTTAATTTAGTGTACCTACAAGAAAAACTATTTTTTCAGTCGTACATAATTATTTCAGAAAGATTATAGTAAAATAAGCTTAACTGAAATAATAAGCGTCTCCGTATTTATGTTCAGGTACAGGTAGTACCTATTAAATTTTCAGGCAGGCATAATATTTTTTTTTTTCTTTTCCCTTCTTTTTAAATTGGATTAGATTAAAACACTTTTATTCATCAATTAAATTCCAATATACAATAAACGCATCCCCTCGCCAAGGCTTAACTTAGCAGGGTAGAGAATCGCAGTAAGATAAAGAGCATCATTCAGAAGTAGCAATAATAAAATAAACTCACCATAGGCGCAGATGCACGCCAAAACCACAAAAGCCTTCATCACTGCAGACTGTAAACCAATGCGCTCACACAAAGCTTCGGACTGGCACTGAACGATGGCAGAGGATCGTGAAGCTCGACCTTGGGGACAGACCGTGGCGCAACCGGGTCTTCTCGGCCGCACCTACGTTACATCAGGTGGACCTGCGTAACGCACAAAGCCGGACATTCTAAAGTCACATATGTGGGGGTCATGAGTCTTGTTCAGATCTATCGGTGACATGTGTAGCGAATTGTTGTCAAGCTTGTCTCCCAACGCATCAGGCTGTCTTTTAAAATTTATACGGATAGTAGCTTCTGGTTTGCGTTACCTTAGTAAATACTATGACATGGATTATACCAGTATCCCATACTGGTATAATACATTACAGGTCACTAACAATTTGTCACAAATAGTAATATCTAATCATCCGCCAATTGTAACAAACATTCGCTTTTATTATAATGTTATGTGTTATTGTTGACATAATCTTGAAGTATTTTCTAGAAAGAGATTAATGTGTGTGGTATAATATTCATAGGGACTTAGATAGCAGCCAAAAGTTGTTATTGAACTATTGATATTATGGTTAAGTAGATCCATCGCTGCTAGGGTCGGCCAGAAAGAGTCTAATGGGTCACTTAAGTAGGTGTTACGCTGTTTAAAGATTTGCTAGTTTAGAAGCACATCAGGTTGAGGCCTAAGACATCAACATCGATCTAGCTGAATGGTTTCTTTTTGATCGTCTATCGTTATTGTGTAAGGTTTACTCGCGACAAACAAACCGGCATTGCCTTTGACAGGGACCTTTCAAAGTGATTTGTTGCGTGGCGTGTTGGCAATAGCTTGTGCTATCATTTATCAGTCTATTTACATAAACATGGCTCGTCTGCCTCGTCTCCTTAGTTTGGTTCTTAAGTAGGTAGGATTGAAACTAGATGGGGTCTTGCAAGAACCTATACTACATTACTTTTGAAATATGCCTTCCCTCCAACTACCTTATTATTTATTAGAGGAGTCTGGAGTCAAATATATTATATATAAATATTTTCTTTCTCTGTCTTGCGCTGCCGTTTATTCTGTTCAATCAATCTATTTTCATACTTTCCTCTTTCCTAAGGTTGACTGGAAGAGATCGCTGTTTAGCGATAAGTCCGTCTATATTGTACAGCTATTATATGTTACATGTTTGTCCTAAAGTGTTTTGTGCAATAAAAAGTATCTATCTATCTATCTATCTCTCTACCTTCCCTCGAAAAGTGCGTGCTAGCTAAACACATGCGCCATGATTTCCCCTGATTCCAAGTGGCTACCGCCGCCTAAAGATTTCTGCAACACAAGTTACAATGAGGCGCTGCAGGTCTTAACAATTTTAACATATTTTCACTGTGTACTAGAGGTGAAGTGCCTACAAAAATACAAGCTCAAATGCCCTTTACTTGTGTAAAATGTAAAAGCAGCCGGCAGACTGCAGAAATTGGTCCTAAAAGCTAGCACTATGATCCAGGATTTGGTTAGTCCAGTTGTTATATACTCGTAGGAGCGACTGCCATCTGACCTCCGTAACCCTCAACAGAGGAACTCATAACCAATTGAATCAAAATCATGGCGTGGCAAAATATGTTTACGTCATCCCCTACAATCTATATATATAAAACTCAAAGGTGACTGACTGACTGACTGACATAGATAGATATCAACGCATAGCCCAAACCACTGGACGGATTGGGCTGAAATTTGGCATGCAGGTAGATGTTATGACGTAGGCATCTCCGCTAAGAAAGGATTTTGATCAATTCCCACGGGAACGGGAACCACGCGGATGAAACCGCGGGCGCCCGCTAGTATATTATATATAATATGGACTCCACCATCGTAGGACATTAGTAGCTTTAGCGATTGGGAATAACCAAGTTTATGTGACCATTTATGTCTACGATTAAAGAATTTCTACGTAACATTTACTTAACACTTTTGAACTTTCAAGAATGGTTTGCTATAAATGTCTGCCCTGTCTTTCTTGTTTATTTCCAATCATATAATGAATATTTATTTATATATTGTTAGTACAGTTCGTTGGTATTTGGTTTCTTAGGGATTTGGGTTCGATCTCTTCTCTTGTAAAGCAAATATTAATAAATAAATAACTGTCCAGAGATATTTATTTATTTATTATTATTTAATGCTTAGCTGTTTAGTCTTCAAGATAATTGGGTTTTGGGTCTTCAGCTCTTACCCACTAAAAGAAGTGCAATAGAAAAATTACTAAGAGGGTAGTATTTCCCAGTCGAACCGGCCTATTTCAGCATTGCAGCTCTCCTGCATTTAACTACTATATGAAGATTTTTTATCGAAGTGCTGGTAGGTTAGAAAAGACTTGAGGTGCAAAAGTATTTTTTATAAATCCAATTGCAGAAATAAATAATTTCATTTCATTTCATTGCTGGCTTAGCTTTTGTCTAGGTATTGACGGGCGCGCTGTAAAACAAAATAGCAATAAAAAGTTGCCTTATGTAAGAGCATTTTAAACAGAAGGCAAAGTATAACAACTATTAATAGTAACAGTATTCCCATTCATAGTCATATAACAGTTATAACTAAGAGATAAGTAGAACTTCTCCGTACCATGTAGGGTGTCTGTCTCTACGTATATAAATAAAGTAATCTTCGTGGTTCCACTCTAGCCATTAAAGATTCCATTCGCTTTGTCTATGGGACCTTATCAATGGAAGTCTTTTTACGGTGCCTTATAAGCTCGCTTATTACCACAAGCTATGGTCGTATCGATGCAATGCAATAATTATTTTAAATGCGGCTGTCTCGAGTCTGCTAGAGCCATTTTAGTAGTTTTTCATTGATTTGGTTCTTTGAGAACGAATGCTGTGAAGCAAACGAAACGACAGACTTTTAAATGTAGACCGAAAATAGTGAATTTAAGACTGTTTAAATAAATTTTGGTAACGTTAGTTACAGATTGTAAATAGATTTATCTATATTTCAAACTTAGCTTTATTATTTCGATTTCGTGCGCTCCTGCGGATTTTTCTACGTGCGTTTTTACCACTAACTCGGCTTTGACGGAAATTATCGCGAGAAACCCTGAACAGTCAAATGGTCATGATCTTATTAACTTAGTTCAATGTTACAGGATACCGAAGTCAGATTTATTAATTTAAGCTGCAAAGACGGATTTAATGCCTCATGGCATTCTCTCCTAGTCAACCTTCAGATTTAGATGTAGTCGCTATAATGTAATAACTGGCATTGCCTAATTCTAGATCATGGTGTAAGTGTATCCTGATTATATCGAGACAAACAATCGAAAAGAGAAAAACAAAAACAGATCGGTAGAAATGGAAAACAAGAAGACTGGTTGAAAAGAAAAAGATTAAAGTCATGGCGATAGTAATTACAACATCGCGTTCTAATGACAGCGATGGGACGATTCATTCCCATTCCGCTTGGAAATTACACCTATCCGTTCTTCCCAGCGCCTTCTAGTAATGATATATCCTTTAATTGGGTCCTATGCCGTATAATTAATTAATTAGACTCCGCGGGTTCTTTCATATGTGTTCTTAGGACTCATTAGGAATGGCTATTGATATGTGGGAAAAAATAGCTTCGTGTCGTCTCAATTACAGATATCCCTAATTGACGTAATGGTTATGTGGGTGTGTGTATTAAAACCTATACACCGTCATTTATTGCCAATGTTTATTGCACTATGGGGTTTCGCCGGATAGCAGATAAGGTGTTTTTGATATCCCATGGGAACCGAGCACTATTTATTTGTAATTCCTGGCATAATGCTTAGCTTAGGAATAACAGATATAGAAGTGTTTTTGTATGTCTTTTTCCGCCTATTTTTTGGTGTGGGGATAGTTTGCAAGATGGCGAGTAACCAGACTAATTTTTATCCTGGAAATATAGGTATCACATTCTTGTGGGATACCGTCTTAAAGTCCACGCGGGCGAAGCCACGGGAGGAATGCTGATAATTCGATAATAAAGTGTGCATACCTACATACGTTTATCCACTTGATAGTTTTTTTTAAATATTATAGGGGGGCAAACGAGCAAGTGGGTCTTTACATTGTAATGTTACTTACTTGCTTACTACTTACTTAGATGGCGCAGCGACCCAAAATGAGTCTTGGCCTCAGTAATAAGGATCTCCACTCCGGTTTAAATGTTAGTAAGACAGAATCTATTTTTAAGTGCGTTTGCATTGAGAAAAACCCGGACGATAAAATAGTCGACCCACTACTATAATATTATTAAAATTTTAATAATTCAAAAGTGGAGATTCTTGTCTCATAACAAGCGAGTTCTTTTGTTGTATTTAATGGGCAAATTAAAATTTGTACACACATAAAAATAATAGAGTGAAATCATGATGAAATCATTAATCATTTAGCGACCTCAATGACGCGTTGTCTGAAGGCTGCAATTTCCCAGGTTCCGATCGCGGTCAATTCATAGTAATACTTTCTGCGTATTTATTTAATATCCGAATGGATGACCAAAAGATATTATCGTAAGGTTCAAAAATACAGACCTTGTTAGAGGCCTAAATAAACTGCTTTAATTTAACTGATCTTTTAAAGTCATAAAGATTTTCTATTAAACCTATTTACCTAACTACTATTTATGGTATAAAATCAAACCACTACTTGTGTAAATAATGTAGGATAATAATAAATAATATTAATGGAGATTTTTCACACAGTGCATTGTACGTACGACGTAATGAAACCCAGACTCTATTACAAACAGTCATGTTTGTATGCAAACAAATGTTTGCGCTCACGAGAATCGAACCCGCGACCTCTGGCATGAGTAATAAGGCCATTTACTTTTCATTATTTATTACAAGAAACTATAAATGCGTGATGATTGATGAAATATTCGTAGAATTGGTTTGGTAACATATAAGTGTATTTAAAATGTTATTTTGATCTGAGGCTTAAAACGAGTCGTAATGAAGATCGTAGTTTCAAATATATTCCGTAACCTTGAAGATTAAAATTCAAAAGGAAATAAATTTATTCAATGCTGTTTGAAAGTCAAGGACCCACCATATTAGATGGTTTGTAACGACGCTAATCAGAGGACGCGGATCTCTTAGTATTGTTAGAAAGAAATTAATTAGCTTTACCTCCGGGGGATATTGCAATACAATAGTAGATTTCATAGTCAAGCATTAACGCCATAATTACCAGCATCGGACATACAACTTTTTTTTATCGGTTTAAAGACTGGCTAAAGTGCCTTATAAGAAGATTTTTTAAGAAACGTCACAAATAAGTACCTATAAGTATGTAAATTGCGACCTCAGAGGCATCACTGACGCGTCGCCGACTCTAAGCCGACTCTATATAAACCTTTTCATATACTTGTAAAACCAATAACGGGGTACCCCGTTTTGTTTCCTCCCAAATTAAAAGTAATTATTTTGATTGTTTCCCAGAAATAATATTACCTATTATGATAGAAGCTTAGGCAAAATAACAGCACCCTGACCAACCAACCCGATAAAAAAAAGTTTTGATTTGTACATATTTTATTTAAGTACACGTATTTTATTATATGTCCGAAGATTTTATTATTCAAAAAGAAGCATGTTATTACAAGCTTTTATGAAATATTTCGCGTTTGATTTTTCGCCCTGACCACGCTGCACCAGCTTTTTAGGAAGGGGAAAAAATCCCTCTGTGTTATAGGTACGTTGCAGTAGCCAGCACAGAGTACTTTGTAGCCAGGGCTTGCGGGTCAGTGGAGTAAATGAAACTTTGAAGAATGTTTATTAAGTAAAAAGATTATATGCATCATTGTTTTGCAAAGATATCGAGCTAATAACACCACACGTAAACAGTAGGTAATAACTTTAGGTGAGACTCAGACAAAGATTGTCCAATTACAAGTGATCTTTATAGCAGGTCAACTGTAGAAGATTTAATATGCCACTAAAACTGGAAGGCCTTCATCCGAGCTAGATAGAATGTGCTAAGGGAACATCATTTAATGTACCATAATGTGTTTGTTGTATATTATAAGGCTATTCGGCCAAAGGCTCTTTGTACGTTGCCTGATTCTGTATTTTTTATGTCACTTCAATTGGCAAACAGGCACACAGCCAGCCTGGAAAAGTCCTACCAACAAAAAAAGAAACCAGAAAAAGGATTGCGATATAACGGTATTAGTTGTATAAAGGAGTGAACAAGTTTGTTCTGAACACGCCAAAGGGCCTGTTAACAACACATTTAACTGCGTTTTCTCAGGGTTTAGTTTTTCATCTGTTAACCCAGTCGCCTTGTGACGTAGAATGTCATTATGATAACTGTGCATTCCGTTTCACGATAGGAAAATAAATTCGTGCCAAATACGGAGTACCTACGCTTAAGCGCACGAAGCTACCCTAGGTTTTAATAAAAGTACAGAAGCTCCGACTAGCGTGCGACGTGCATTAAATACCTACTTAGTTTGTAGATCATAGAACTGCTCTTAATTCATAAAGATATTTGTACAAGTTATAAAATTCTAATTGTTTTGACCTGCTATTAGTCGGTGAAACGTAGAAATAAGATAAGATTTAAAAGCGAAAGTTTATCAATAAAATTACTCGTATTATAGTCGTCAACATTTCTGTTGGATGTTACCCAATTTGTACTCTAAATATCAATTTTAATACTAAATATTGCTTATTAATATGAACCTATTTCACGAATTGTAGGAAGTATACAGCAGTTAGTGGTGATGGCAGGGGAAGAACAATTTTTTTTATTTTGCTGTCAATATTATGTTGTTCCTTAAAAAAGACGTTAAGTTTCTACTACAAAACCTCCAAACAAGAGCCTATTTCTGTAACTATTCAATTTACACTTTGCTTTTGATTAAATATAATCACCACCGACCTTCGCCTTTTATCGAGTTAGATTATCTTTCAGTGCCCTTTGATCCGCCCTTTCATAGAAGTTGTATACAAAGTGTATTGATCGTTCGAAGTCGATTTTCCCTGCTGGCATTTCCACGGCTCTCGGCATAATGCGTCTAAACTTAATCGAGCCTCTAACTTATAACTTGTATAGAGCGAGGGAATATTCTGTGTGCTCTTGTTTAATCGTCGATAGTTTGTTTCAATGCCTTTTGATTCATCCTTCCACGGAAATTAAATTCAAAATGGAAACGTAGTTTTATTTATTTTACTTTTTGACCAATTTGCAAAAAACAATTTGGTGTACAATGGTTGTAATTGATTGCAGTTGTAATTTTTGTTGTTTGTGTGAGGCAACAAACGTGCTGGACACCTGGATTAACAATTTACACTAAACATGAAGATACAACACACCTTGTATTGTTTGTTCGAGATCGATATTCGCAGTATTTGTCGACACCATCTGGTGTCTAGACTCGCTACAGCAGGCAGGCGCTACCTCTGAACAAGAAACTTGTACCGTCTGAACGTTCTGTACGCGTTGTATTAGCTGGCGGCATATTATGCGTCGCACGTCTCGTCTGCAGATCAACTTCCTTATCTCGCGCTGGCTCATCGGCATTCAGCACCGCGCCAGTCTGGGATGTTACCGTCATTTTGGAATTCTCACTTGTTACTTTGACTCTTATAGTTGTGGGGCCAAGCGTTGCAGCGTTGTTGGTCCAACTTTTGCGGTTGCCTGCTTAATTTTAGTCGGAAGATTTGCGCGCACCTGATCTTATTTAATGGATGCATAGTATCTTTATTCTATTTCATGTATTTATTGAACTTGTTTATTTAATTAAACAGGTTATTAAAATTATAGGACTAAACTTTTCGTCAACGAATTAAAAAGTCACAGTGCAATGTCAAACATAATGTCAATTGAACTATTTACCTACAAGGGAAATGTCATCAGTGAACGCTTTTTTTAGTTCAATATTATTTCTTATTATTTTTCACACAAACTTCAGATTATTACTTCGCCAACGTCCTAAACGTATTATTAGCAAAGTGCCTTGCAATGTAGAGTCGTATAGTAATTCAGAATACAGGGTAACTACTTATTTTTTCGACGAAATTTATAATTTTTATAATTTAAATAACATGAATAGAAACATCTCGATATTGTTGGCAAATGGAGAGAGAGGTGATAGTGGAGAAGAGAAATCAAATGATAACCAGCCACAGCCTAAAGAGGAAGTTTCTAAAGAAGAAGAAACAAAGCAAGAAGAAGCAAAGACAGAAGAAGTAAAAGCAGAAGAAACACAAGTTGAACAAACAGAGGAAACAAAAACGAGTTCGGATGATGATCAAAGACGAGAGACACCAGGGATTCCGCCAGTTCCTGAGACCAAGAGTCGTATTCCTACGTACGATGAGTTTGCTAGGTATAGGAACTCCAGTAGACCTCCAGATAGTCACTATTACGGTCCGCCGGGGCCTGGTCCTTTCGACCGCAGACGTCGAGCGAAGGGAACAGCTATTAGATGTCATTTGTTGTTGACAATCTTGGGACCAGTTGCATCTTTAGATAGAGCGTTTTTGTTTTAGATTATTGTAATAAATGTTTAAGAATAATATCATTTAGTTCATTCATTCTTTTCATATTTTTTACCATTGTCCAAGCGCCTTTCAGTTGAATAATTTCGTGATTTATGGGAACTGTACCGGGGTATTATAGTTGTGCCCATGTGGCAAGGAGCTTAGGAAGTATGTTTAGAAAAGGTGTCTACATAACATAGGTACATGCTTATGATATGACCGATTTCGTGCAATTATTTTTGATTAGTATGATGTTAGGTCGACTAGTATTTCGTGTTTTCTTAATATGGTGGTGAGGTAAAAGAAAAAGACTTGTTAGAAATAAGATTTCTTTTATTTGAAAATTCCGATTACACGTTACCTGTAGATTTTTACGAAACCGCTGATATAAAAGTTAACTACTTACATATTTGATAAATACATTTTCGTAAATGATCACATCGAAAGACTTTATATATTGCACTTACATACTAAGAGGCACTTTGTGAACCCTAGGTGCCAAAAGTGAAAACTCACCACATGCAAGTAACCATTACCAAATCCCAAATAACCTAGATACGAACTAAACTACCAAGATCGGGAGAATAAAAGAAAATTGAGACTTAAATAAAAATCTTATTAGTTAGAATTCTTATTATTTAAAACGGAAAAGCATTTACAAAGTCTGTAAACCGTTTCTAGATTTTTAACGTTTACAAAGATACGAAGATGTTAAAACCATATTTATACATCACAAATCTACTTCTACTTAACTTAAACATAGACAAGAACAAAAGATTGTTTTTCTAAACTACTTACGGATCTAAAATACTATTAGTTCGAACGTGGTGAGCTTAAACACTATTTTGTATATTACAGTATCACTAATACCATAAGGCTCATCTTCACACATTGTGTGTTATTTTACAAATTGTTCAATCTCGACATTGGCCTATTCAATGGCGAAATAGAATTGTGACCTAATAGATTTAGCCCGAGATCTATATTAAAAGTTTATAGTTGAACAAAAGCTAAAAGTTTTAACAATTTTCATCGAATAATTTTGTGGAGTTCAATGATGCATTCTTAGAAAATGTACTATTCTTTCCAATAGTAATTTCCATTTTGAAACACATATTCTGTTATTTAAAATTTATTTTGTCATAATATTGTTAAGGTATTCGAGTATTTTCGAGGACAGTAAATCGATTTGATAGATACAAATTAACTTCTACAAATCTCGAGCATATCCAATATAAATCCGTTCATAGATAAAAACGTTAATATAGTATTTCGCAATGCGTATCTTCAAACGGATTTATTAATACCTACATAATAAATATATAGCGCGTATACAATAGGCACATTATTTATAATTAGAATACAAAATGCGTTTCAGGAATTCTAGCTCGTTTGAATAAATGTGAGGCATAAGTTATTGTTACAAAGATATGTTTCACTTACTTGTAGGTACATGGCTAGACAATTGTTTCACAAACTTTTATGGAGTCGATATCATGCGACTCATAAACTGAATATGAATACAAAATTAAACTTTGTATAAAATGATGTTAATTGAAACATTGTATTATATTTTTAATTTTGGCATTATGAAATAAAACCGCAACTACAAAACACAATCTAATAAAAAACCAAACATGATAATTTACAATTGCGATAATTGACTCCTAAGTTATTAATTTCAATAAGGCATTTATAAAACAATATTCGTTGCTTAAATAATAAAAATATTTACATTAAATTATATCTGAACGAAATAAAAAGAAATAAAATATACACAAACTAATACACATGATTTCTTCCTCCAATATTTTAATCTTGTAAAATCTTGTTTAAGTATTAGTATAAATTTAGATTTATAATCAATTGGGTATTAATTATCCTTATAAATTAAAGTATAAGAGATGTAAGGGGTAGATACTTAATACATATTGTTTCAATAAGGCCTCGGTTTCATAAGCATTAACGCTAAGCATACCATAGAAGACAAATAATTTACCATTCAATTATAAAATGTACCGCAAACTATCAGTAAGCATATTATTGAATTGTAATACACGGTCCTGCAACAAAGAATTATTTGACATGTGACCGTATAACAACTTATGTCCTATGGTTACATTATGGATGAGAACTTTAATCCTTCTAGCCCCGGAAAACCAGACACAATAGAAAATCTATTGTTAAGCGGCACGCGAGTGCCGGTTCGGCTTTGAGTGGTTAAATATAAGAAGTAAAAAAATATACGATACTATTGACTTAGATATTATAAAGGACGACAGCGCAACAAGTTACCTCACAAAATAAAATAAAAAAGATTATAAATTGTAACTATTAAAAAAGTTTTCGAGCCCAGTGCCAATTTAGGGCTAGTTTCATCACTATTAGATTTGTTCCTAATAATTCATTTATCAGAAATAAAACCCTGTTTTTTCTTTCGAAAACTGACAAAAGACATCTATGATATCTGTAACCTATCTGACGGCCATGAAACTGATTCTTAAAATCATAAAACAAAAAAATTAAGGTACTAGTGGAAAATGTAAGAGGTTTGATATTCAGTATCTTACTTAGTAACTGAGTAGTAATGCACTACGTAATAGAAGAAATTTCAAGTGAAAGTCCTTCGTTCGTTACCTGTTGTTAGTGTCATAGATTTTATGATAATGAAACAGCGTGTACCTACTACACAAAACTATTACAAAACTGCGGTAAGTGTATGACTTAAAACATTGTTAATTTTTAAATATTTGCACTCAAAATTTTAATTTCATGATTATCGTAAAATCATTTTACAAGATATTTAAAAGTCGCTGTCCAGTGTATCTTTTATTAATATGTAGTATATTTTTTTAGATTAGGTAAAGCTATGTTATGTCAAATATAACATGGAGATTTTAGGTATTAAAATGCTTTAACTTTGAAAATAAATGGGAAGAGATTCTAGGTAAAATAAATCTACAAATGTTGTTAAGGTTGACGATGTGATAACAGATATTGCAGGGAATGAGCTTAAAACGTTTTTGTACAAAATCTGTGCTACAGTATGCTTAGATTCGAGATATTAAAGCAAACTAACTTTTACATACTTTAATAATTATACATGTAAAAATGGCAGTAGAAAATTGATCAATACATATCATAAATATTTAGGAATTTACAAATGGTCTTACCACAAACGTGGTTTTGCAACTATGTACATTTTGTAAAAAAAGGTTAGGTACTGATCCTTATAACCTATCAATTATGATATGTTTCGATTCGCTCTAAAACGCTAAACAATTACGAGTACCTACTTTATCAAAATCAGGCGGTTAGACACCCTGTTATCTGACAATTTATATAAAGCCTTTTTTTACGAAAAAGTCACATTTATGGGGCTTTTGTAGGAGGATTACGTGGATAACCATAAATTATTAAGTTTACCAATTTCCGAAATATGATTTATGCGATTCGTTCTTGAACTGTCTTTTAGATTCAAAGAAGAAAAAGAGTACATAGTTTAATAAATAACTAGTTAATAAGACGTCTAAATAGCCTCTAATCATAGGCTTTACTATAAAAAATAATATCCTGAAAGGACCATGCTTTTTAATTTACACATAATAGGCCATTTTTGGATTGGTTTACTTAGTATTTCACATTCTTAGTAAAAAACAAGCCCGACTTTAGCTTTCTAACCGATTTTCTCCAGCGTTGTTGTACTCGTATATTACAGCCTCTTAAATCAACCTTTATGGAAAAGAAACATGTGAACAAGTTTTTTAACTATGTTCTTTTGGTATAATCTAAATTCGACCGTCCTTATACTAAGAGTGCGATTCAATCCACATCACATCAAATTAGTTACTGTTACACAGCTTAGGTGTGACATAGATGTAGGTATAATAGGTATCTGGCCTTGTACAATATCCATTACTTCTCTACAGCACTTCACGACTCAATAATAGTCATCATTTTCAGTTATTGTACGAGACACATTCCTCATTTTGAAGTCCTGCTTCATTAGGAAAATGTTAGGTTTACTAACATCACCGATGTGACTTCTAAGCTGTCACAGTATGGACTAGTCGCGCCGATGCCTCTTTAGAAACGTCAGTCTTCGATATTCAGAATCCTAATGATCTTACGTTTTCGTCACAGCGCGCACCCGCTTCTGGTACCGAAGAGTTTCTTGAGTTCTGGCATGATCACGTTGTTGACGAACTGCGACTGCTTGCCGGCCAGAGAGTCTCTCTTGGCGTTTTTGACGTAGTGCTTGATGCCAGGTTTGTGTATGAGGAACGCGTTGTTAAGTATCATGAATTCGTAGTCTTTGACGCAGAGAATATAGCCCTGGAAAGTGAGGAAATAAGAATTTAGATTTTTGATTTTAAAATCAGTAACAACTATGTTAAAGAAATCAGAGTGAATAAATAAAGATAGTGTCATCTAACACAAAAGACACACGACACAATTGTTCTATTATGAGATCACATTTGACCTGATGGAGAGAAAAACACACCTAATTACTTTTTTAATTCAAGGCGGTTGCCATTGAGCAGTTGGTAATCTTTAGGAAATACAACTGTTATTCGACAAGGTATATTATTAGACAGTCAGTCGACATATTTTAGACGACGTGAACTGCTAGTACGTGTGCGGAGTTTTTTTACACGTATTATTTTAGACCATTCATGATCACATTCTTATTTTTACGACATCTTATGCATGATCTATAAAAAAATTGCCACCGAAGCAACTTTTACCTGCGTCATTTTATCCTTCTTCCCTTCCCAACTAAGCCGATCATCGTAGTGAGGGTCCTGGTGGGTGCCGATGAAGATGGGCTCCCAGTGCACGAAGCTGCCTTGCCTCTTGCCAACGTGGAACACGTCCATTTCTGCAAACAAATTAGACCAAACATAAGCAAACGATTTTAAAGCACATGATTTACTGCAACAGCTTTACCATTAATTCATGTCTTGAACGAAAATAACGGTTCAATCTCAGGTACAAAGTTAGTGATACAATTCAATTGGTGCATCCTTAAGGTTAGAAATATTCTGACTCTGTTTGATTTGGCAAAACGAAATATATGGCTGTGGCTGTTCGTCATTTTGTGTTTATATAAAGTGGCAAAGCAAACGGTCGCAGTTTCACCATCAAAGATCATAATTCCTACACGGAATACCAGATATAGAAGATATTTTTAGTACATGATGGATGGAATCTCCATTAGTAACGTAGAATATTTTAAACAAATAAAATCAGATTGAAGTGACGTTAATACCACATTGTCTGATATTGCCATGTACAGACTGGGTGGCCATAATTCTATATTTACACAAGAGGAAGCAAACGGTAGTCGGTTTTACCGTACGAGCAAACATGAAATTACGGAAATTATGAAAGATGAAGTCCATGCTGGAGCAGAAAGTTTGCGATTTTGCAAATTGGCGTAAGAAAGACCCAGGCGTGCGTCTGGGAACGCCGGGTAAGGCGCGGTCATTGAACCATAATACGCAATTAGAATGCCCCATACGACGCAAAAGCCATGCCGCAGACGGCATAAATAGCACTCGATACTGTCGATTAATTGTTATTTGTTGGTGAATCACTGACGCAGACGTTTGGCACGATAGGATCTCGGTCAAGGGGTGGGTCTGATCACGTTTATTATTACCTAGCTAGAAATGTGAGAGATGCGTTTCCTTCAGCGCGTCATGTACACATTCGTGGGTGCTACTATTTTTCACGTCGTACACTCATCAAGTTCAGTCGAGTATCATGTTTTTAGTAATTTGTTTTTACAGAAAGAAAAGTATCAGTCTATACTTTCAACGTTAAGTGTACTATCATATATAATAAACCTTAAACATAATGGTTCAACTTGGAGTTGCTTTTTCTTTTTAACTAAATTAGTTGTAAGTCTGAACACGATGTGTATGTAAAACTCTAGTAGATACAACTAAGAATTCGTATCGATAAGCTTTATAAACCCCAATAACTTCGAACAAAGAGCAACTAAGTAAAATGTAATATTATCTTTTTTTTTTTTTTCGGAGGAGAATGCGTTTATGCACCATAACCGCAGGCTAGCTAGACCCACGGCCGTGTGTGGGACTAGAGACTAAAAAAGCGTCCACTACCCACTAAACTTCCCCGGTTTCCCCTTCACACCCGATTGGGACGAGACGGTGCCAGCTTTGCTATTGACCGGCCCATCCACGGGTACCCCGACTTGAGAGGCCTCAAGTCAGGGTGGCGCCTAGGGAGGGCCACCCGAGAAACTAGGTGGCCCTCAGACTTGGCTCGAGTGACCTGTGCAATGCGGGCGTTGGGGGGCTACCCCCGCCTGCAGGTCAAAAATGTAATATTATCTAGTATTGGCAGTGGAAAATGATCTTTATTTAGACTTGATACGGACGGACGCAAAATTACTAAAGGCAACAGCGTTCATGACGCGAAATCTTTACCGATGTAACCAGATGCAACATCTCAGTTATAGTGTGTATCTTTACGATGTTTTCTGAGCTTTCAATAAAAAAATCTGTCTTTCTTCCAATTGAAAATAAATTTCGATTTATTTATGAGCATCGTAAAATATTCAATCAACAAACACAATCGCTACATCCATCCCGTGTCGTGATACTCGTGATTATATTCGATTTTTATTGCGCTTTTATTGAAAAGTCTAGTAGCAAGGGTGATTGCAGATAAAAAATTAATTCCGTTTTCCATATTTAGAAATCGAATAGTTTGGAATTCAATTGAGTCAGACCAGCGTAAAAGAAATGGTTTTAATGTTATGGAAGAAGAAAAAAGAAGAATTTAAGTTACGCGGTCTAGCGATTAGAACCAACTGTTCTAGCTGATAATGCAGGAAAAAAATTAAGGTAGAAGAACACCTGGTCGAAGAATAACCTCATGGCTTAAAAACCTCAGATTTTTTTTACTCTGAGCACAAGATCCCTATCCCGCGAGGTTGGGTCAAGAAAAAATTTGAATGTGAAAAGTTGATGGAGAGAAAATTGCCCCAATGTTAGCCGAACTTCGGTAGAAGACGGCACTTGTACTATGGAACTCATCCATCACTCATCAGAAGAAGAGGATGTTTAATAATTATTTACTTACGTTTTGTCTCGTTGGCGTTGATCCACTGTTGTCTCTGAGGGATATTGTGGCAGTTCGGACACACGTACTTATGGAACGGAATGGCTTGTTTTGAGGCCAACATTGCTTGCAGCTGTTTCTTTGTTGATGGCACCTATGAGATAATATGATATTAGTGCTATATTTGGTTAGTCTTACTAAGGTATGAACTGACCGCATTAATTTAAGACTGTCGGGTGCAGTGGTTGGTGAACTAATTAATTATCTGACGAATGATTTGTTTCAGTGGGTAATCAGAAAACCTTTCGTTGATTTATAGTCACGTCAGAAAGAACACCATTTATCGAATTTTGAATGATCTGGATGCACTTTAACTTTTGAGTTGCACTTTAACTTTGAGTTTTAAGATTGCTTGAATAAAATTGTACTGTCCTGAGCAGATGCAGCTTTAGTATCTATAATAGTTGTCTGTAGATTTTACAGTGGAGTTTCAAAACTACTGTAGATGATGATTTGATGTTTTTTTCTATAATTGGACTTTTGCTACAGATGGAACTAAAGGTAAGTTTAGCTGGAAAATTAACTTTGTCTAAGATCCGTTATATAAAACGGGGTGGTTATCAAAAGAACCTAAATGAAATAAGACCAAGCATGAACAAATCTTATCTACTGTTATACTGGTTAAGGATAACCCAAACGGTTCAAAAACTTACTTGAACTTTGGCGTCAACTTCAAATATGCTTATTGGAAAGACTCTGGGTTTCGTTGAGGTATTCAGCGGTTTCGCATTCCTTGCGATCATGTTCAAGAATCGAGGAACCAAATTCGGACTCGGGTACAGTTCGATGTCCGACGGGAGCACGAAGTGTGTGAGGGCGGAGTCCCTCGCGATGTTCCGGGCAACATTCACCGGGTATAATAGGCCCTTCTTCTTTAGGTACGTGTCGGAAGAGTTCACCCACATGTAGGGGGGATCGATAGTGCAATTGTATGGGGTTGTTAGGAATTTCTCCGGCTGCGGAATCTGGAAGAGAAAATACATTGTCTTTTCTTTCAAACAATATAACATAATCGGCCGAAGCTGCGAATAATTTCTCTGGTATTACAAGAGTTTTATTACCATTACATGATATTTTTTATCTATATAAAACTAAAGTCGTTTAACATAATGATACTTCTAAATATCCTGAAGCAGCGAAAGTTACTTTGTTTGCTTTACCACAAAGAGACTTTCCGATGGAGTTTCAGATTAATACGATATTAATGAAACTTATTTGGAGAAGTAGGTTACGTCTTCCAAGTAGGTAACAATTTATCACGAAGATTTGTCGTTGATAGTCATTTGGAATCTAGATCATCTATTCTTATTAGGTTATTTTTTGTGCCTCGATCTAATATAGAGGCCATTGGTCTCGGTTGATATACTTATGGACGAGCCATTTGGTGTAATGGTCGAGAAGTCGGCTATTACACCAGAGGTCGCGGGTTCGATCCCCGCACGGTACAAACATTTGTGTGCATGAACATGTCTGTTTGTATCGGTCTGGGTGTTTGTATGTATAATATGTATGTATTTACAAAAAAAAAAAAGTATATAAGTAATGTTTATCCGTTGTCTGGCACCCATAGCACAAGCTAATGCTTAGTTTGGGGCTAGATGGCGCTGTGTGAATAATGTCCAGAAATATTTATTATTATTTATTTATTATTACTTAATTGCCAAAATGTGAATGTTTATAGGTAAGATCGAATATTAGAGCGTTCTTTTTTAATTTTCAGTTCTCTATCTCCCTGTGTAACTATAATTATCTTTTAAAACAATATACAGAAAAACACACCAGGTTTTTAAACAACATGTCTTTTTTCCCAACTGAAGTAAGTAAATGTGAATAATGTCCAAAGGTATTATATTTACTTACATTTTTATTGCTTAGACTGTTAAATGTTCCAGGGCCAAAGACTCTACCATTGATAACAAGTTATCATCACAATTATGGGTATTGGCTTCATAACCACGCTTGCCAATGCTTGATTTGTGATTATAAACACACAGTGTTCGAAAAATCAGCCTCAAATTTTGCATGACCTAGTAAGTGAATTAGATCTAGGAGCCCAAGATGACGGCCCGGTTATTAACCACTGGACACTCAAAGCGAACCATTAAAAAGGTGGATAAAAAAGGACTTACCTTAGAAGGTATATGCTTGTTGCTAAAAAAGATGTGGAAAGTGACGAATTGGCGGACGAGATCGTTCCCGATGCAGTCCCGAAGGTACCTGATGCTGTTCACCGCCGGCATTATGTCGGCTCCCGGCGCGTAAATGGCTAGACTTATTGGTGCCATCCATCTGAAACAAAAGAGAACAAGATTGAATATGTCGGTCCATTTAACTTTAGGTACGTAAAAAGAAGCAATGAGCAACCATAACAAATATATTTGTTATGGTTGTATGAATGACTGACTGACTGACATAGATATCTATCAACGCACAGCCCAAACCACTGGACGGATCGGGCTTCAGCCCGAATTTGGCATGCAGATAGATGTTATGACGTAGGCACCCGCTAAGAAAGGATTTTGATCAATTCCCACGGGCAAGGGAACCACGCGGATGAAACCGCGGGCGCCCGCTAGTAACAAATAAGACGATTTTTTTTGCAGATGGAAGAAGTTGAAGAGATATATAAAGAGCATTATAAATTTAGGACTTATGACTGCAATGATAGCTAATGAAAACTTAATAATACATATTGGAAATAATTGTGAAAGACAACGGAGCGGCTAAAGTTAAGATTATAACGTTATGTTCTTTCCATCGAGTGTTTTCTATAATTATTAAACTGTTAATTGGTAGGTAAATGTTACTAAGGCCATTAATGACAATGTTATTTCACTGCATCCTTAAGCAATAAACCAATTGTACAAAATACTACGGAAGATACCTACCCAAAAGTTTGTTCAACTCGAAACAATCATTCAATTAATAAAAGACAATTGCTATCGGTAAGAACTATCGTCAATTGAAAAATAACTCTTAATTTAATCTTTATTACATGTAACAGATTCAGACTTTCGCGTGATATTGCAAGCATTTTACATATAAATGGAGCCAAATAAATGTTCCCTTATTTGTATAGAGACAGATGGCAGTGCACTAAAGAATAAGATTTGCGATGTCGGGAATCTTGCACCTTGTTATTCTGTTTAAGTACTTGGTCAATCAGTAGATAGGGCGGTCAAAAGCCCTGTTTGCATTAGCGTGTTAATCAATAGCTGAGAAGCTAGGGGAATCCACTTGCGTGTCGCGCGACATTTACGCTTGACACCGGTTGAGGCGGCAGCCAGTCCTAGCGACAACTGTTATTCAATAGGTTGAAATGCCGTGGCTGTGTTTAGAGGATAATTCTATTTATTAAACTGTCTTTTAGACGGCAATAATTGAATGTTGTATACTGATATTTGTTAGACTACTGAATTAGAATGTTTATGGAAGTTAAACTTATTTGTTTGTTAATTCGTATTTCGCATTGCATGGTCCAGCATACTTCATCGGCAGAACAGGTGCTTCGGCCTTCTAGGTGCTTGTCAATTGATTTATAAAAAAATTGTCTGGAATTTGTGAGACCGGAATTACAAACATGGTGAATTTGGGGCTTGGGCAAATTCAGGACTTTGTTGTGCTCATGACTCAGAACTTGAATCATTTGGTTAGAAATGATAATTCTACGAGAACTTTGACTCGATCAAATAAGGTTACAATTTCATGCATTCAATCGAGAATCATGGTACATTGTAAGATAAAAAAAAAATCATACGCTAGCCAGCACATTAACTGAAACAATCAAATATTTTGCTGATTTCACATGTAAAGCTGAAATCGGAGCCTAAAATTCAAGTACTTTCTTACGAATTTAAGCTTCATCATAACAGTTTTTAACTTACGTTTATTCCTTATCGTTCTATCGTTTGTATAGCGAACTACTACGGGTTGTATGGTAATTGCAAAGTGGGATCGTAATCAGGGAGGGGCCACCCGAAACTTGTTTAGCCTCAATGACGCTTACGCATAATGGCTTGCGGCCTTCACCTAGTCTAGTGTATGTCGGCTTATTTACCTTTTATACATGCTAAAAATGGGATTTAAGCAAGAACACTTGTTTGATTCACTATTTTGGTATTTTAAAACCATTTTAAGATTTCGTACATTATGTGTATCTTGATGATATAGGCGTAGATCGGCTACTAGGAAATGATAATTTTGGCGTTACTTTTAAGTAATTATGATTTATATGTCGAATTAAAAAATCTCTGAAATAAAATCTGGGCCCTCAAGTTTAGTATATAGCGCGTGATACAAATTACGTCGCCGCTGTATCAAAAATAAACCTTAAGTATAACATTTTTCTTTTTTTAGCAGTAACAATGATAAAAAAAGACTTTCCAGCCTACATTAAGTAAATGGCCGTGGTTATTTACATAATATTGGGGGACCAACGACAGCATGATGTAGCCATTTCGACAAACGACTTATTGATTAGGGGAATGCTTTCGTTACAACCCCTCGTAGCGAAGAAAAATGGCGACGCAAAGGTGAGGCGTCTGCCATGAGGTTTTTAGGTCACAAAATCACATTAATCGTCGCCTGACATTTCATTATCCCTCTTATTACAGAACGTGGTTTAAAAATTAAACCGAGCTTAGTCCTGACTTAACTCCTGACTAAAGTCAAACGCTATTACAAAACGAAGTTTTACTTCATTTCGAGTACCAAAGTTAGACCCAAGAAAGTCCGCCGATACCCCTAGTTTTACTATGGACTAACTTTCAAACGTCAAAAGATAACACTTTTAAAATTTCGCTCCGTTCAAATTTAAGTGATTCTTTTCAAAAATTGTCTTTCTATACGAGAAAGACAATTTTTGAAAAGAATCACTTAAATTTGTGAACAGAAAATTAAAAATATATGTTACTTTTTCTTACAAAACATATTTATAAATAAAGAATTATTATTTTTACTGCCTTATTTAAAGATTTTAAAACATGACATAAAACAAAGTCTTGTAAAATGAAACGCACTGAACGAGTTAGTACCAGTAAATTATTGTTGGTATTTGTTTTGTAATAAGGAAAGTTTTAAAAAATAGTCCGGACCTAAACCTGTACTAACAAGTACAGTTTTAAACCTGTTTTAGCGATGTTTTTTGTAATAAGAGGGTATGACTTTACGAATAGGACTGATACATATTCATTGGGGGAGTTTTAAATTGTACTGTGACTAACTGAGACCTTCTCCTTTTTATTAAAGCTATGCTGCAGAAAATCCCTGCCTGTCAGTCAAAATGGCTGCCTGGACTGGGGAAGTCCCGCCCTCTTACAGAAGACTGACGAATGAGAAGTTATAGTCTTCGTCTGGCGAGTAAGAGTGCCAGAAGTTTGACACCCTTCTTTCCTTCACTTCTCCCCATCCTTCCATTTTGTAATGTTTTATATTGAAGCCAGCACGCTTTGAATACATATTATATTCCAAGTTGCTGGCTCGAAGAGTTGATGCTACGTCAGCACATTGAGCAATATTCTTTAAAGGGGATAAAAATAAATAAATAAATATCACTGGACATTATTCACACAGCGCCATCTAGCCCCAAACTAAGCATTAGCTTGTGCTATGGGTGCCAGACAACGGATAAACATTACTTATATACTTTTTTTTGGTAAATACATTCATATTATACATAGAAACACCCAGACCGATGCAAACAGACATGTTCATGCACACAAATGTTTGTACCGTGCGGGGATCGAACCCGCAACCTCTGGTGTAATAGCCGACTTCTCAACCATTACACCAAAAGGCTTTAAAGGGGTTTTTACAATGATAATCTAGAAAACTAGACTCTTAAAACTTGTTCGCAAATGCATTTAATCAGTGCGGTACTGAGTTTCGAACGGTTAGTCTGAATCTAACTAGGTGGGTTCGTTTCTGACAAAATAATTATTATGCAGGAATTGCAGGATCCACTGCTACAAAATGAGAGTATCTAAATGTTAGTGGGCTCTACTTGGCTGAAGATGTAATGATACTAAATTCCTTTAGCGATGACCTCAATAGCTATTACACGGAATAAACTGCATTATCGCAACAATAATGCATTCAGTGACCATAATTTGGGAGTTTTCAAAGACGTCTTAAATAGTTACGAAAAATCAGCGCCATCTAGCGTAAAACTAAGAAAACCTTGTTCCATGAGAACTAGAAAACTGATAGAAACACTTGTTCTTTGTAAATAAACAAGAAAAATATGTGTAATTATACTTAATAAACGTTTGTATACATTGTTACCGCAAACAATAAAACGGAATAATGTTATCGATATTTAATAAAATGTAGACTGCAGTAAAAATAGGTCAAGGCTTAGTCAAACATCCCACATAGGTAGATTTGACCGATTTAGGCGGCCAAAAGTCGAAATATTGAAAATCACCACACAAATAAACAATTGACACCATTATGTACCTAACATTCCAGGGCACCTACCCTGATAATTTTAAACTTTTAGCTAACGACTGTGCAAATCTACAGGTAATCGAAATTAGGTCGTCGCATGCAGTGTACGTATCGGTTCTCGGTGCCTTCAGTTTAAGTGGTGTTATAAATTGCAACAAAAAAAATTCGGCGTACTTTTGTGTAGTGAATGCAATGGATTCCTATAATTCAGGTAAGAATCTATTGATTAATTAAAAAAATATGAAAAATTAAGTCAGTTTACTGTATCTAACAAGCATTTCAACGTAACACCTTTTTTCTTAGCAATTTTTTGTAAATTTTATTCTTCAAAAGACATTTTGAAATACTTCCCCGGTCTTCCCCGGTATTCTTTATATCACAATAATTTTGACATATATTCAAAATTAAAATAACAATAACAGTTTCTGCCTAATAGCGCCTATCGCTAAATAAGAGTAAATCGAAGTTGTCAGGGTAAAAACTCTAAAATCCGTTTATTTAATTATATTTCTTATTAGTAATTCCTTTTCTTTTTGTTACAGAGTCTGCCAATGCCTCTGGTGTTACAGTAGTGACTCGCAAATATTTATTTCAGAAGATGATGAGACAGAATTTACTATATAAATGTCAAATGTAATTACATATTTAGAAAATTATCTTATTGAGTACTAATAATTAGTTATTTGTCAGTTTTAGTTATTTTTTTTGTGAAATGACAGTGTTGTGTTATTTATATAATTATTACTGTAGTAAAATCATTGTGTTATTTTTTTAAGTTCAATTTTTTTATGTTTTTCTCTTTTTTTTCTTTTTTGTGTTTTTTTGAAAATAATAATTATTTTCAATAAAATCCGACGTATTTTTATTATAAACTCCAATTTAAAAAAAATTAGACGCTAAAATAATTTTGGCCGCCTAAATCGGTCAAATCTACCTATGTGCATCCGTTAATGATACCAGCACTCTGTTTTATTATAATTTTAGTTCGGGTCCATTATTTTTTTTACATTGAGAGGAACCTTCCGCAAAGTTTTCCGCATATTATTATAATAGTATTAGTATTCAGTAGACCATAATATGGTCTACTGAATACTCCCCCCCGATGGGCCATCACCTTGTCGCGGTGGGGGGGCTTAGTAGCCGGGTGGGCTCCGGTGAACTAAGAGTGGCCAAGTGGGCGGACCGTCAAAACTGTCAGGTCTGCCTGCGACACGAGGGGAGCGGACAGTATCCATTACTGTCTGCTCAGCGCGCCCTCGGGTGCGAGGTGGGGGCCGCGGTGCGCAACCGGTTGGAGGGGGCCGGTGTTACGTTGCCGTTCCCCCCTGCGCATCGGCGGCCCAAGCGGGGCCACACCGCAGGTTGTGGCATGGGGGAAGTACAGGGGGCCAGTAGGCCCCCCGTGTCGGGCGGTAGCAGCTGCCAAGTGCTGCTCCCCACCCTCCAAAGCGGAGGGTGCGAGGGATCCGCTGGTAGTGTCACAGATGCAGGGCTGTGGCGATTCCTGTGACACTACCATTAAGGCGTCTGTTGGGCACTGTGGGGTTTAGTGGGTATACCTACCCCTCGGGTAGGAGTGTCCCACATAACCCTCTGACGGGTGGTGTTGTCGCTCCTCGCCAGCACCAACCGGCCGAGGGTATGCGTAACGCATTCCCCACATTAAAAAAAAAAAATGGTCTACTGAATACTAATACTAAAAGGGTGTGTCTTTTTCGTTTATTTTGTGTTATATTTAATTTATAAAATATGGCGATGAATGGCTCCTCTATTGCCATGTTTTATAAATTGTAACTTAACACAAAACTTTACTTGATAGTAGTGTTGCCCAAATGCAAGAACAAGACGAGACTTAGCCAGTCTTGGTCTTGGTCTTGCGCCAATACACCTGGTCTTGGTCTTGGTCTTGGTCTTGCGCTCCCAGTCTTGGTCTTGGTCTTGGGCTTGCAGCAAGAGTCTTGCAAGTCTTGCAATTACCTATTAGTCTATTACTATTTATTAAAGTTTACTTTAAATCTTAGAAAAACGTATTAGAATTGTAACATTGTGAGCTTGAATTAACATAGCCATAGTAAAGATCAAGCAGATTAATAAATAATTGAAGATTTGATAAGAAATTCGAAAAATCAACTGACCTATATGTCGTTTTCCATGGAAGTAACTGTTTCTTAATTTTAAAATAAATAAATAAGTCCTGAACGTCACTATACCTCCAAAGTTACTATTCCTCGTGGACGAAGTCGCGGGCACAGCTAGTAAATACTTACTCTCATCATCTCTCTCAGAGATATTCGGGCTGGTAAGTAATACAAAACTCTTATCGCAGGCTTTTTATTTTATTAGTAGGTAAGTACCTACGCTTTTTATATTATTTATCTACATCCATACCATAATATGTCTATTTTATATTCAGGAGCGATGAGCAAACGCCCTACATTTAGATATAAATAAGTATCTGTGGCTGCATTGATATGTTTACATTTTAGTGTCGGTAACCGATACATAATTTCGTTCAAATTTCGAACGTCTTCTTTAAAAGTAAAAATTAATAGGTTTTTTCGATTATCGAATTAGTCGATTAGTAATTTTATGTTCCATTCCTATACATTTAATTCGATGCTGAAATTATAACAATCGATTTGAGAATCGAAATCAACTCGAATCTAGATTGTTTATGGATTTTAAAAACTACAAACGTCAGTCATTATGTCAGTACTAACTTTTACATACAGATTAAGTTGGTAACTAGGGCGTTTGCTCATCAATCCTGACTATAAAATAGACATATTATCGTATGAATGAAGATAAAGTTATGTATGTGACTGTACATAATTAGTCATTAAAATACTCATGTGATTCTTTTATGAAACTCACTTCGTTCGTTTCATAAAACCACATTCGTATTTTAATGACCCTCATTATGCAGCAGTCACATAAATAACTATTTATTAGTTTTGTAGAATTTTTTTACACGTTTCAAGTATATTTAAAAGTGGCTACAATATTTATTAAACGGGTGATATTTGAACACTTTTTTGCTATTTTTTCTTGTAAAAACTTAAGAAATATACCTAATGACTAAATGTACAATAATAGTACCTAAGTAATTAGTTTAAAACCATATAAGTAATCAATATTATAAAATATACTTACTAGAATGAATTAATATGACATCTACTACCTATCCTTACCATTTTATCCTAATCATAATACTACTTGCGTGATCAGTATAATGTATCCCACCAAAAACATTCTGTAAAAAAACTAGCCAAGTCTCGATGGAGCTGCTTGTTTATCTCTAAAAAGTAATGAAATCTAGACATAGTCGTGCCAAGTCTAAGGTTCCTTACTGCGATTTCTTTATTATTATAGTTAATGTTGTGTGACTTGGCCGTTGAAGGGCCAGACGGCCAAACGGACCTGCAACTCAACTTCGAAGGGCCAAATGAGACACTAGCGTCCAATTAACAATACCAGTATGGGCTATTATATAGGTAGTTACAACAGATATAACATTACATGTAAACAATGACAGATTGGTGCAATGGAGTAATGGTTTTGTACCCTTGTGTACCCTTCAACGGCCAAGTCACACAACATTAACTATAATAATAAAGAAATCGCAGTAAGGAACCTTAGACTTGGCACGACTATGTCTAGATTTCATTACTTTTTAGAGATAAACAAGCAGCTCCATCGAGACTTGGCTAGTTTTTTTACAGAATGTTTTTGGTGGGATTTCACTTCTTTTTGTAGGAACGTGGGCATATTGATTTATTTTGTATCTATTTGGAATGAGACGTTTCCCGTGAGATTTTTTTAGCCTATGTCCTGTTCCACGTTATAAACTATACCTGTGCCAAATTTCATGTGGATTGGATTGATAATGTACTATCCCATCCCCCCACCTCCCCCTCCCATTAATATACCCATCCCCCCTCCCACCCCCCCTCTCATCTCCTTTCCCCCATCCCATCTCTCTTCCCCCTCCCATCGCCCCTCCCATCCCCCTTTCCCCTCCCATCCCCCTTTCCCCTCCCATCCCCCCTACTCCCCCTCCCATATACTATCCCCACCCCCCAGCTACCCCTCCCGTCCCCCCTCCCATCTCCCTCCCCTTCCCCCCTCCCCCTACCCCTACCATCCCCCTTTTCCCTCCCATCCCCCCACCACCACCAAATGAAGCGGCTCACTAAGTTGAGTATTTTTTGTAAAGGCGGTATATGTCGATCTGTAATAGTTTGGTTGGGCTCTTGTGTTTTCTAATCAGGGTCACCAGGTACTCCAGATCTTCGAATATACTAGTTTTTATAGTTTTCCCTTTATGTAGCCATTAAACCCTAACTCTGTACCAAATTTCAGCTCTCTGAGTTTATGGGAAGTACTAGTTCTATTTTGATGATCATCAGTGAGTCAGTGAGTGTCTGTCATAAATGCGAAACTTTGCTTTCGCTTAACTTCGGAACTAAATGACTTACAGCCTTGAAATTTTGTATTCTAAGTATGTGATTATAGCTTACTAAATGACGAAAATTTCTGCTTTCTGGTCTTATCCAGAAGTTCTCAAATAGGGGCCTGAAAATGCGGCGAAATGGTTCCAGTAAAGGATGGTACGGCAGTGTTTGCTTCGCGCTCGACTTGGCGGGGGCACTACCGTGCCCCCAGATTCATTTTCATTCTAAGCACTCTGAAGCTTATTTATTCTTTGGAACACCTGTAGGTACTCTTAAAATTCGAAATTATTTTGCATGAGTATACCTACGCCCTATGGCGGCAATCTAATAGTGTCAAATGTTATGATTTCGGCGTGGCGGCAACGATTGTTTTAGATTTCAAAAGAAGCCGCCGGCGCGTGTATCATATTCATAACCATGTACTTCCGAAAAGCGGCAAATTTCTTTGAGAAGTAAGTACAAAACCTTTGATGCCGCATTATCAAAGTGCCGATGGTTAAAACATAACTATGCATGCACTCAGTTTGATTTTAATAGATATTTTTTTATTCGCTATGTTTATGGTATTAGTCCAGTTTTTCATATTCTTTGATACAGTTTTTTGCGTCTCATAGAATTCCTAAGCGTACCTACCTATACACCGAACTGTTACACCTAACTACTCAGTGAAATAGCGCTAAGTCCTAGCTGCAAGACGCAAGAGTCTTGCAGGCTATGTCTTGTTCTTGCTCAAGTCTTGCACGGTCAGTCTTGGTCTTGGTCTTGCTAAAAATACGCGGTCTTGTTCTTGGTCTTGGTCTTGCAAAAACGCAAGAACAAGACCAAGACTGCAAGACCAAGACTGAATTTGGGCAACACTACTTGATAGTAATAAACCATCATTTATTATGTATGTCATTTACATATTGTTGGGCTATAACATACATAATAATACTTAACTTCATATGCCACAAGATGTTTTGTAAAGTATCTCTGATTCATCAAGGTTGAGCAAACAGTCCTGCTGTGAGCTAAATTGATGGTCACTTATTTTAATGCACCGTGTGTGAGAGAACGGTGCGCAGTGACATCTTAAGTGTTATTTAAATGTAGATTTCTATTCACCATCACATGCGTACGCGGCACTAGATCGTATTGCGATTGGAATTCGTTCTATTTGCAATCGTTGATATTTAAATGCGGAATAAAAATGCTAATACCTAGTTTAGTTTAGACTGTAGTATTTATGTATAAGTTTTTTTTTCTGAGTTTGGTGTGTTCACTGTTCAATTTAGATATAGGTACTCCGCAGGTAATATTGTAAGAGGCACGAAATTTAAATATGATGATATCGAGCTTTTTGTTTCAATTTTATATTACGAGTAAATGTGCTGTGCTTAAATAAACGTGAAATAAATAGGACAACCAACTGTACTTACTATTATGGAACATCTTTGTAGTAAGTACATATGCAAGTTTATAGCTAACTGTAGATGCCTTTAAGTTCCTTTTATACATATAAGTATGTAGTATTTAACGTGGAACTGGCTATTACCATGTATCGTGTAATGCATGGAATGTTTGTTTGCACGGATGCAAATATTATGTATGTTATAATGTAAAACGACGTTCTGCGTGTATGTATTCTTCCAGATGTAGAAAAAATAATAATACTGTTATTACCTTGTTAAATTATCTTTGTATCTTTTGTTAATTACTCTTCACTGCTCAAAATATGTGAATTCCTGGCAATCCGAAGTGGTGGGCCTGATGATCTGTGACACAGGTATTTTCTACCTATAACGGACATCAGTCTCACACAAACTTTGTCTGTTCTATGTAACCACTGTTTTTGTACTATGTTTAAGTTTGTAGTGAGAAATAAAGATATCATTATTATTATGACTAACGCCGGGTTTCCAGCGCGTGTTTTGCCGTATACAATCAACAAAAACATTTCATTATTAGTTTTAAAAGTAATGTTTCTTTGCCAGTGGCGGATTAACACATTTGCCGCCAGTAGGCTATTCAAATTTTGCCGCCCCTTTTGACCTCTGTATTTTGATACCCATCATAACTTTTAAAAAAATAAGAACTAATGACAGTCATTCTAAACCTGTCCAGTAAATTTTCTAAACTAATAACATTTATTCTAAACCAGTTTAGTAAATTTTCTAAACTTCGAAATAATGTAATCCATGAAATCAATAAATACTAGAGGGCTTGCAGTACCGGAAGCGAACTGGATTTTCGAATTCCCGGGAATTTTCGATACTTCGGTACTGATTCTTTTCAACAATTCGTTATTATTTTAAGGATGTTTGAACTAAGCCAGCATTTGACCACAAAGTTGCCTAATGATATATTATAAGTTAAAAAAATCAACGATGAAGCGCGCTTGCATAGCAAAATCCCGCGTAGTCCGCCGCAAAAAAGACGAAGCAAATCCGTCTCTCGTCTCGACTGCATGCGGATGGAGTCTCTGTCTGAGTCTATTCGTTCGGTTGTAACGGAGCTGGCGGAATCAAGTCGTGCAGTTGAGAAGCACACTCGCCATAGTGAAGTCTGTAAAAGACGGAGAGGCAAGCAATCCTCCTTCGATGTTCGAGGCTCTGTAAGCTCTCAATCAAAGCATCGTCACCGATAAGTCTCTTTGCACGCTGCTAGAGTTGCACGTTGCACGCAATAGAGTCCAAGGCAGCTAACTGGTAACAAGCAGAACCATCCCAAAGATGGCAGCAATACTCCATGCAGGAAAGAACTTGAGCTCTGTAAAGGTTTAGGAGCTGTTCCGCAGTGAAGTAGTGCCTGACTCTGGAATGGATGCCGAGCTTTTTAGACTCTATACAGCTCCCAAAATTAGGTTGATATTTCCATATTAAGGAGCTGTAGTCGCTCTAATAAAGGGACCTATACACCACGAAAAAAGAGTAAGGCAGCTTAAATGGTTTTTGGTGGAAACTAGACAAACCTACGTTTTAGTGGATTTAAAGCTCAACAAATTGGCAGGTTATGGCTATTGTTTAATATTTGAGGGGTCAGCACGGGTACCTTTTTAAAGCACAGGCTGCACCATAGCAAGTTTCCAGTTCCACGATTTTGGAACTAACACTCAGATTGGAGACAGCTCGGGTGTACTACTCCGCAATACTCTCGCTGATATCCCACCTGGACCACTCGCTTTGTTCACCGAACCTAAGCACCTCTCGTTGACGAATTTTAGTTAACTCAAATGTTGATTCACAACGAGGAAGATGGTGGCACATGGTTAGCAGCATCCAGATGTGAATAGTTGGCAAAAAATTAATATGGACCTAAGTCTACTGCTGGATATGGGCCTCTACAACACTCGCCTATATTATGGATCCTTGGCTACTCGTATTTAGCTCTTGTCAGGTCTTACGCAAATCGTCACTCCACCCGGCCTTCGGGCCTCCTAAACTACGTTTACCGAGAGACGGTGTCCACTCTAGAATCCGTTTGCCCCAACGGTTATTGGCTGATATAGCGATCCCATTGCCAATTCAGATCGCAAAGCCGGCGACTTGGGTTCTCTGCCGGATCACCTTATTTCGGAGCCGATCATAACTTTTTCCATTGCCTGCTCAGCGACTGTGAACCAGCCGAATAGTATCGGCCGATTACTTTCGAGTACGAATCGCACGTACTTTTATGGCAGGTTATGGCTATTGTTTAATATTTGAGGGGTCAGCACGGGTACCTTTTTAAAGCACAGGCTGCACCATAGCAAGTTTCCAGTTCCACGATTTTGGAACTAACACTCAGATTGGAGACAGCTCGGGTGTACTACTCCGCAATACTCTCGCTGATATCCCACCTGGACCACTCGCTTTGTTCACCGAACCTAAGCACCTCTCGTTGACGAATTTTAGTTAACTCAAATGTTGATTCACAACGAGGAAGATGGTGGCACATGGTTAGCAGCATCCAGATGTGAATAGTTGGCAAAAAATTAATATGGACCTAAGTCTACTGCTGGATATGGGCCTCTACAACACTCGCCTATATTATGGATCCTTGGCTACTCGTATTTAGCTCTTGTCAGGTCTTACGCAAATCGTCACTCCACCCGGCCTTCGGGCCTCCTAAACTACGTTTACCGAGAGACGGTGTCCACTCTAGAATCCGTTTGCCCCAACGGTTATTGGCTGATATAGCGATCCCATTGCCAATTCAGATCGCAAAGCCGGCGACTTGGGTTCTCTGCCGGATCACCTTATTTCGGAGCCGATCATAACTTTTTCCATTGCCTGCTCAGCGACTGTGAACCAGCCGAATAGTATCGGCCGATTACTTTCGAGTACGAATCGCACGTACTTTTATCGTGGTTGCGTTCGCGCGCCTCACACGCAGTCTTAAATCGATTTTTTTACTAGAATTTTAGTGTTTGTGCAGTACCGGAAATTCCTGGAACATAGTTGTTATTTCTCGATAACAAAGATTTTTAAATTTAAATTATTATTTGGTTATTTGGCAAACCCTAATACTAACATACAGCAGCATACGAATCTCTAGTAAGCAAGATACTGACTTTTTAACATCATTGGATTCCAAAAATAACTGCACAGTTTCTAATACGATAAACTATGTATAAGAATACTTTTACTAATTTTTGATATAATAATGGTTGACAAAAAAAGATAAATAGTTTGAAAATCAATATCTTTCTCTCTTGCTCCCGAAGTCAATGCTGCCACACGTAACGTGACGTTCAGCTCCATCGGCGACCCGACCGCCCCCCGCGCTTTCATTTCGGCCAGACAGACCCTCTTACCCATTGTCCTAGGTGAACAGGATGAACAGGACGCGACAAAGTGACAATAGCGACGAGACGCGATGCGACGTAAAGCGACCAATACTCACGCGGCTAGTGTCCTGTTTCATCTGAGGCCCGTTAGAGCGACAAACGCGGCAAATGTATCGGATTCGCTCCTATTTCAGTTCAGTACTGTTTACTATTGTTAGGCGAATAATTGGTTTACTCGATTAACACATCACTATGGTCACCGCGTACGGTGCCCCGCACTAGCCGGAGAGATTGACAGATAGATTTACCGCGCTTGCAATGTATAATGTCGATTAATGTAAAAGCTTATTAAATTGTAATTATCAAGAGAAAGGTCTTTATATCTAAAAGTTCAGAAGTGAAATTATACCCACGTGCGTAAATAGTATTTGTTATGTACGGAATAAACAACGCTGGAAAAAAAAGTATGCTTAATTTGTTGCACTGGTTGTAATGGCGATGAAAACGCATAAAAAGTAATTTTCCGTGAGAATGAACAAGTAAACTATGCTTAAACCTGGTTACTAAGCTATAACAAGTATTATGGATGACTTTTAATCAAGATTCGACGTGTATTATTCTAAATTGGAGATTTGGATTCTTGTGCAAAATTGACAAGTTACGACAAGTTTGGTTGGTTGAAAATGTTCACATCTGCATTGAAGAGGCATGATAAATTGTGATAACATTTCGAAATAATGCTGGTTTTATTGATGGAAGTTCAGCGTGATGATAAACTAAGTGAAATCTTTGGTCTTGGTTGATGAGTCCCAAGGTCATAGAAAGACTTGCACTTATATTTCTATACCTTGGTATCCTTTTAAATAAGTTGCAGTTTTTGATACTAACTTTGACAAAGGATGTATCAGCACCTTATGATGTGTACTCAAATTAAAATGTTTCTAATGTGGTAATATGAGCATTGTGATCAGAAATTAATTAATTAAGGAAATAAACATTGCCATGTTAAGGCAGATTGTTTTAAGAAGATGGAGTCAAATATAATTACTGTTGTCTGGTAAAGGATGATTGGAAAATGTACATTATGTGCTAAATTGTTGAAACAACCTGCTACAAAAAGAAAATAAACACAAGTTTTGTTCTTTCTGAAAGTGTAAAGGGTGTCATTGAAGAGGAGAAAGAATCAGTAGAATTACATAAAGTAATCATGGTGGCCATATGAGGCTTATTATAATACACTGCCGTGAGGGGCCTAAGGTGTATCTGCCGTGAGGGGCTTATTATGTTACACTGCCGTGAGGGGCCTAAGGTGTACCTGCCGAGAGGGGCTTATTATAATACACTGCCGTGAGGGGCCTAAGGTGTACCTTCCGTGAGAGGCTTATTATAAATACACTGCCGTGAGTGGCCTAAGGTGTATCTGCCGTGAGGGGCTTATTATAAATACACTGCCGTGAGGGGCCTAAGGTGTATCTGCCGTGAGGGGCTTATTATGTTACACTGCCGTGAGGGGCCTAAGGTGTACCTGCCGTGAGGGGCTTATTATAAATACACTGCCGTGAGGGGCCTAAGGTGTATCTGCCGTGAGGGGCTTATTATAAATACACTGCCGTGAGGGGCCTAAGGTGTATCTGCCGTGAGGGGCTTATTATGTTACACTGCCGTGAGGGGCCTAAGGTGTATCTGCCGTGAGGGGCTTATTATAAATACACTGCCGTGAGGGGCCTAAGGTGTATCTGCCGTGAGGGGCTTATTATGTTACACTGCCGTGAGGGGCCTAAGGTGTACCTGCCGTGAGGGGCTTATTATAAATACACTGCCGTGAGGGGCCTAAGGTTTACTTGCCGTGAGGGGCTTGGGCAAGGCCGTGAGGGGCGCACACTGTATTAATAATAATAATAATAAAATCATTTATTTCAGATCAAGTATTGCCGTGAGGGGCTTAATTGTGCAAGGCCGTGAGGGGCGCACACTGCATTGCCGTGAGGGGCGCATACTGTATTGCCGTGAGGGGCGCACACTGCATTGCCGTAAGGCGCTTATGATGCTACAATGCCTTGAGGGGCTCTTGGTATACTGCCGTTTGATGATGATGTCTTTATGTAGGTGAATTTTGCCACCTGAGGCGGAAGCCTGAAGGAATTTTGCAGGGAGTTGCAGTAAAGCTGTCCGGGAGGAACCTACCACGGAAGAACTTGTAGCAGCATGGACATTTGGAGAATGGAGGATCCTTCGGGGACGAAGGACTTGCAGGATGGCCGACTGTTAGGCGAATAATTGGTTTACTCGATTAACACATCACTATGGTCACCGCGTACGGTGCCCCGCACTAGCCGGAGAGATTGACAGATAGATTTACCGCGCTTGCAATGTATAATGTCGATTAATGTAAAAGCTTATTAAATTGTAATTATCAAGAGAAAGGTCTTTATATCTAAAACTATGGACAAGTATACTGTGTTGTTACTATAAAAATCCTAATTTTAAATACTTAGTTAGCATTACAGATATTTACATTTAATTGGTAATTGGATAGAAACTCTTTAAGTCGCCGCGTCGTCGCGTCTTGTCGTGTAAAAAACAAGTCCGCATTCGTCGCAAACTCACTAGGACACTATCATAATATGATACACAACGACTATTTGATATTTTCGCGTTACGCCGCGTCGCGTCGCGTTGTCGCGTTTGTCGTTCACCTAGAACAACGGGTTAGCGAATGATCGTCATTCGCTCTCGCACCGCACTCCAAATAATGACTACCAACACAAATACGTAGTATAAAAAATGTAATAACAGATTGAAAACCGTCAAATTCCCCACTTTGACAGGTTCAGTTAAGTGGTGAAATCTAATAACATTTGGGTATTCATTTATTTTTTATTTCTGTAAGACAAAAAAAAAATTTTTGGGACAAATTTGCCGCCCCCTAAAATCCGCCGCCCAAGGCTGAAGCCTTCTCAGCCTTATGGCTAATCCGCCACTGTTCTTTGCACGTTTGTATTTGCATTACCAATATTTTGGGCTATTCGAGGGGTAGATTCACAGAAATCTAAATAATTATTTAGATTTCTGTGGGTAGATTAAATGCTAACTTTTTTAACCTGATGGTAAGCAATCACCGCCGCCCATAGATACCCGCAACACAAGAGGAGTCACAAGTACGTTGCCGGCCTTTAAGAAAAACATAATTATGCTCGTTTCTTGAAGATTGTCATGTCATATCATAAACTGTGATTACTTTATCTCTGTTGTAAGTTTACATAATATAATAAATACCTACCTAGCCTTCCGCCCGCAGTTTCACCCTCGCGTAATTTCTTTTTTCAAATACTCACCCCCCTTCCCCCATATTTCCGAGATCAAAAGTACCCTATGTTCACCGGAGATAGCTTTCCAACAGAAAGAATTATTCAAATCGGTTCAGTAGTTTCGGACCAATTACCTAATACAAACAAACAAACAATCAAATCTTTTTTAGTTAAATTAGTATAGATAGTCTTAACATGTCCGGAAAACCCGTTGTTGTGATTAATTAATGTGTTATTTTCTCCTCAAAGTTTAACTTCAAAGAGAGTCTAGAACTCTTTACTTTATCGTAACAGATATCAAAAGTTGCATTCCTTTTTAAAAGATACAAAAGCTTGTCTTTTACGTTTCGTGGCACAGCACAGTTGACATTTTCTTTATTTGCAGGATTTTGTAAAAGTTAACGGTATTTTCTTTTAGTTTCTGTTTGTCTTGGAGTAAGCTTTGGCATGCAATAAACAGACAGCAAATGCTGCAAATGCGTTGTGATACAATATTTCGTTTTGTTTTAGTTTAATACATATCGCACACCCGGTAAAAAACTGTCATAACATAAAAACAGGCAAATCTGGTAGAGTCATTTTGTTACTTAATAATAATTGACCACATATTCGCACACCCGCTAAAAAACTGTCATAACGTAGAGGCAAGGCGGGTCTCACTTTTTTCAGTAAAATAATATTTTTATAATCTCACTTTTTGCAGAAAAATAATATTTTACTGCAAGGGGTGAGATTTGCCTGTTTTTGTGTTATGACAGTTTTTTAGCGGGTGTGCGATATATAGCCTAATTTGAGAACATCAGCAGATAGTGTTTTTTATGTTCTTAAAAATACAATAATTGAGTTTAAACATTTTGTTACTTTAAAACAAATAGGTATGTATAACTAAAACAACTCAAATGTGACCTCTGACAACTTAAGGGTACCAAATCTGCCATCTAGCCAGCCAAATCAATAGACAATCAAAATAAATCCTAGTCTATAAGCAAACCCTAAAAGTAATAACAGGTTTAAAACCTAATCCTGTCTATCAACAGCATTCAATTACTCCAGACATGAAAGGGCTTTCCAGTGTGTTTGTATTGAACATAATCTGAAAGATTTTGGTCTTTATTTCAGGACACGAAGGTCTAAAATAAAGTCTGTGCCTAGGCTGTATCGCTAGCCTTGTTGTGAGCGTTCGACCTGGGGAGTTAATTCGGAAGGGTGCGACAGTCTGGTGTTTTTGCCGCGTTCACACATGACAATTTACTCGACTAAGTAGATACTAACTTTTTTTAAACTTACCGAGTGGTAATGGTAAGTGGTAGTATTATCGAATGTATTTCTATCGCGTCTCAGTAATCGTAGTGTAGAACGCCCGCAGGCCAACTGGTTACTGGAGTGAATATTTGCGCAAGATGGCTGGCAGGAGCTGAATGCGCGTGGTCGAAGAGTGTGGCGAGTGTTTGGAGAGCCCTATGTACAGCAGTGGACTGTGATAGCTGATGATGAATTCATTTTATGACTAGTTTTTTATTATTCTTAATCGCTTTTTATATGCCACATGTCTAAGGATATTTTTTAATTTGGGCTACTTTATTTGACACTCGACCGGGTCCCGGCGGAGGCAGCATATGAACTGGTTCAATTGGTTTAAGGTTAGGGCACGATGTGAGCCACAGAATGCTTTGAAGCCGCCTAGCGAGCAGGCTACTTAACACGTTGGCTGCCACTCCGGTCACCGGTGACCGGACCCTTGCTTACATCACGGCGCCACTACGGTCACCGGTGACCTCGTAGCAGACCCATTTTCAGAACGAATTTGTGAGCCGGAGGACGTGTTTCCTTTACATTTTTTGAACTGAGGTGACCGGAGTGGCGCTGTAGATTACTTCTTCCGCGTGGTTTTGGTCTCTCTACATTTTTCTAGAAAAAACTACTAATAAACTAGGTGACAAGAAAATTGTTCCTTTTTAATCACTCAAAAGACAACTAGATTTGAATAAAACTTATCTAACCAATGTGACCTTAGAGCATTTTAATATGGCTAATGCATTAGAAATTATAGATAAGAATATTTAATTCTTTTTACCACGAAATTTCTATAAAGATGGCTGTTATAATCAAAATTTTAGAGTCCGACCGAAACTGGTTTTCCGGCCGAAACCGAAACCGTAACCGAATATTCGGCCGTGGCTTCAGTTTCGGCCGAAACCGAAACCGAAACCGAAACTCACGTGGTCAAGAATAAAGTTCCTTAAAATATTGAAAATTTATGCATTTTACCCATTTTCTGCATTAATTGGGACATGAAATGGAATCACAGTATATTAATTTTGTTGTAATCATTTATGTATTTAATACTAGACTTCCGCCCCTGGCTTCGCTGGCGTAGGCTACTTTTTAAACCACTATGAAACCCCCCAGGTAACTTCCAAAACCCCCTTCTTAGTGGAAATTTACACATTATAATAAAATAAATAAAAAAATAAATAAAAGAAATAATTATAAAGCACGCTTTTAGATTTAAAGTCAAAAGATTAAACCATTTTTTAACACCCTTGAGGGGTGAAATATTCAAAAACCCTTTCTTAGTGGGAGCTTACACATTATAAAGAACCCCTGTACAAATTTGGAAAATTTTATTTTTCAACCCCTAATTTACTCCCTTGGGGGTGTTTTTTTACCCCTTTTTAATCACCATTGGGGGTAAGTTTTCAATAACACCTTTTTATTTGAAGCTGACACTAAACTAAAAATATACTTCTCGAATTTTAAGACTGTAACTTTTAACCACTCAACGCCGAACCGGCACTCGCGTGCCGCATAACAATAGATTTTCTATTGTGTCTGGTGTTCCGGGGCTAGAAGGATTAAAATGACAAAGTTTCATACAATTTTACAACCCTCTTTTTACCCCCTTGGGGTTAATTTTGGAAAACCCCTTCTTAGGTAACTTACACATTATAAAGAATCCTTGTAGGAAATTTCAAATTCCTGGGTCTTGTGCTTTGGGCTGGGCGTTGATTGTCAGTCAGGAATTCATTCAGTCAGTCCATTTTCTCCCATTTATATAGAAGACTAGCCTTTTGCCCGCGGTTTAACCCGCGCGTAATTCCTTTTTTAAATATCCTTCCCTTCCCCCCACATTTCCGTGAAAAACCCGGGGATAGTGTAGCTTACAAATAGTGAAAGATTATTCAAATCAGTTCAGTAGTTTCGGAGCCTATTCAATACAAACAAACAACAAATCTTTCCTCTTTTTAATATTAGTACCTATACCTATAGATAATACAAAAAAACATATTAATACCTAATTCTTTTATTATTTTTTCAAATCAAGTTCTCATAGCAAAATGTTTATCATTTATCAATAATCGAATCACTAATTGTTACTGTTTAACGCACTGACTATGTTGTGTTGCTACAGAGCTATCCGAACGACGCAAGACAATAATTCCCAAACAGGTGCGCCGCCGCCAAAGCGTTGCCGCGAGAAACGAAGTTAGGCGAGCGTGCACGACAACTTCCGAAATCAGTTTCGGTTTCGGCAAAAGTTTCGGCCAATTTTGGCCGAAACCGAAACTGCCGCCGAAACTTGATTTTTGGCCGAAACTCGGCCGAAACCGAAACCGAAACCGAACCTTCGGTCGGACACTACAAAATTTAAAGAAAAAATTAAACAATGTCAGTACGAAAATCACTGTAGGGTTAGATCATAAAATCAATTCGTCAGAAATAAAAATACCACCAAATCAAAGAACTCAGAAAGACTTTTAATCAGGTAAAAAAACTTAGATGAAAGAGTAATTATTTTAAACACATTTAAATTGACAATAAAGTGATGGACTTATCGCCAATTTTCAGGACTTAGTAATTTCTGAGAGATATTTATAGGACTGAAGTATTTTATAAAAAAAAGAATCTTCTTTTTATATTATTTTTCAAAAACCTGCTTAGGGATTTTATATCAAAAAATTAAAAATACACTTTGATAGAGAAAAAAAAACATAAAAGAATGGTGTTATCAACAACAACAATTGCAACTTTTGTTACACACAAAAATTTGCAACATTTTTATGTTATTTGGCTACTAGATAGCTAATAATTTCCAGCGTTTGCGGACAACTGCGGGGGCGGGTGACCGGAGTCGACGGCACTTCGGCGCCTTCGTAACGGTTTTATTGTTTTTTCATTCACAGCGCCACGTAGGTCACCGGTGACCTCGTCACGTTTTTTGAAAATATTTTGAAAACTATTGAACCTATTTAATCGAAACTTAGATACATTTTTATATCTTAGCATTTCGCGTAATTTTTCACCAAAAAGTTTTTATGTAATTTTTGTTGTTTCTTCTATGGCAGCCAACGTGTTAAGTACTTAGAAGATAGTATCTTTGCGCCGGCGTCATTTATTAATTAATCGATTAAGCTCCTCGATAAATAACACACTCAATATCTCAGGCCCAACTTTGTAAGTACAAGTCCAGGAATGCTGTTACCGAGATATCAAAACATGCTTCTATCGTGACTAGACTTAAATGAATGCGCTAAGTTAATGAGGGAGCAATCAACTCAGGGATTTGATCGTATTTTTATAATCCGCATGTTTTTTATGGTTACGTATTTAATAAGTTACTTATATTATATTTAGCTTACTACAAAATGAGAATCGAAATTATGCTACATTGTTTGTCGTAGTAAAAAATGCTGTTATAGTAGGCTCGGAAACATAAATAGTAGAGTCCGACCGAAACTGGTTTTCCGGCCGAAACCGAAACCGTAACCGAATATTCGGCCGTGGCTTCAGTTTCGGCCGAAACCGAAACCGAAACCGAAACTCACGTGGTCAAGAATAAAGTTCCTTAAAATATTGAAAATTTATGCATTTTACCCATTTTCTGCATTAATTGGGACATGAAATGGAATCACAGTATATTAATTTTGTTGTAATCATTTATGTATTTAATACTAGACTTCCGCCCCTGGCTTCGCTGGCGTAGGCTACTTTTTAAACCACTATGAAACCCCCCAGGTAACTTCCAAAACCCCCTTCTTAGTGGAAATTTACACATTATAATAAAATAAATAAAAAAATAAATAAAAGAAATAATTATAAAGCACGCTTTTAGATTTAAAGTCAA
Organism: Mecyna flavalis; assembly: GCA_949319885.1. Lineage (NCBI taxonomy): Eukaryota > Metazoa > Arthropoda > Insecta > Lepidoptera > Crambidae > Mecyna > Mecyna flavalis. Next base: position 7,732,340 of record OX439427.1, on the reverse strand, counting down.
AAGATTAAACCATTTTTTAACACCCTTGAGGGGTGAAATATTCAAAAACCCTTTCTTAGTGGGAGCTTACACATTATAAAGAACCCCTGTACAAATTTGGAAAATTTTATTTTTCAACCCCTAATTTACTCCCTTGGGGGTGTTTTTTTACCCCTTTTTAATCACCATTGGGGGTAAGTTTTCAATAACACCTTTTTATTTGAAGCTGACACTAAACTAAAAATATACTTCTCGAATTTTAAGACTGTAACTTTTAACCACTCAACGCCGAACCGGCACTCGCGTGCCGCATAACAATAGATTTTCTATTGTGTCTGGTGTTCCGGGGCTAGAAGGATTAAAATGACAAAGTTTCATACAATTTTACAACCCTCTTTTTACCCCCTTGGGGTTAATTTTGGAAAACCCCTTCTTAGGTAACTTACACATTATAAAGAATCCTTGTAGGAAATTTCAAATTCCTGGGTCTTGTGCTTTGGGCTGGGCGTTGATTGTCAGTCAGGAATTCATTCAGTCAGTCCATTTTCTCCCATTTATATAGAAGACTAGCCTTTTGCCCGCGGTTTAACCCGCGCGTAATTCCTTTTTTAAATATCCTTCCCTTCCCCCCACATTTCCGTGAAAAACCCGGGGATAGTGTAGCTTACAAATAGTGAAAGATTATTCAAATCAGTTCAGTAGTTTCGGAGCCTATTCAATACAAACAAACAACAAATCTTTCCTCTTTTTAATATTAGTACCTATACCTATAGATAATACAAAAAAACATATTAATACCTAATTCTTTTATTATTTTTTCAAATCAAGTTCTCATAGCAAAATGTTTATCATTTATCAATAATCGAATCACTAATTGTTACTGTTTAACGCACTGACTATGTTGTGTTGCTACAGAGCTATCCGAACGACGCAAGACAATAATTCCCAAACAGGTGCGCCGCCGCCAAAGCGTTGCCGCGAGAAACGAAGTTAGGCGAGCGTGCACGTCAACTTCCGAAATCAGTTTCGGTTTCGGCAAAAGTTTCGGCCAATTTTGGCCGAAACCGAAACTGCCGCCGAAACTTGATTTTTGGCCGAAACTCGGCCGAAACCGAAACCGAAACCGAACCTTCGGTCGGACACTAGTTTCTATTTTATTAAATAAAGGTACCTACATTCAATACTAACAACAAACTAAGTTATATGCTAGTAAATACTTTGCTAGTGCGATGTAGGATTTCACACAAAAATCGCGATCTTTGTATACCTGAACAGGGACACTCCACCCACAATGAAAAGACTCAATGTGCTGCCATGCATAATGCATTCCCAAATAAACTAAAAGCTAATTGGCGAATTAATGGGGAGTGCAATATTAATATTGATCGCACCCGTACACTGGTACCAGGGTGGACGTGTGAATGCGCCTCACTCGATGCTCAAATATTACGCACCTCTGTGGCCCCACCGCCCCACGAGGAAGCAATTTTTTGTTAGATCGATATCGTCTACTTATTAAAACAGCTATTTGTAGACGAACAGCTGTGCTACTTAATGGCCAAGTAATGAAAAGAACCAACGCTGCTCAAAACACAATGAAAGTTAAAGCTTTGTAAGAAGATTGTACGTGTATGTACCTACCTTGTGTTGTGGCTAGTACCTTTGTTTATATTAATTTATTTTTATTTATTTATTTATAATATTAATCCCGTACAACGATATTTAAATTCGTTGATCCCGTAGGGCATTTTAGTCACGATATAATAAATAGATGAGTTCTTCTCGGACCTCTTTTGACTTTTTCCAATCAAATTCCTCAAATATTTAATTGGCATTATTCAGGACAAAATATGTTCTATTAATTACGAGAATGAAAACTCCCTTTTGTCCTTCTATAAACTTAATTTCAAGTGAACGCTGTTTTGAAAAAAAGTCAAAATGGCGGAACTGGAAGGTAAGCCAGCCTCCATACAAAAATCTTCATACCCCATTCTTCATAGTTCGTTCACACAATATTGGTAACGTGCGGGGATCGAACCCACGACCGCTAGTGTTATAGCCGACTTCTAAAACATTGTTCGAAAAATGACTACTTCCGGTAGGATTTCAACACAATCTTTGTTCATTATTATGCATAAATCCTATCAAGCGAACCGATCACACGTAATATAAATATGATACGTTTTTAACTATTATTGAATAACTTTACAAGTCACTGATGTAGAACGATGTACTGGTGCGGAACGCAAGCTTCCGGATCATTACCTGTCTATAAATCATTTATAGTACGTCAAAAACTAGGTCATAACAGCATTAAAACAAATATTAGTTAACTTATCACGAGTAAATAGATCTACATAATATACACGGTTAAAAAAACGACATAAGATGCCTATGACATAAGTACTTTTTGAAATTATTTAACGGCAAAATAATTATCGTGGGGAATTTTTATTTTTAATTTAGATAAATAATTTAAAAAAAATACTAATTTATTGTGCGCAATGTACTTCTTTATTTCAACCGGCGCCGATTCGTTCCATTTCTAAGTTATAATATGATTAATAAAATATATGTACGACAGCTTTACGACCATTAACATTTATTTAATTTTAGTATCTAAGTCCTACCATACAATTTTACATGCGGAAGCTTGCTTTACGCAATTTTAATATAATAAACATGCCGCTAAGCCGCAATAAGGTAACAAAACACCAGCTAAAACACAATTTACTACAAAAAGAAATGTCTTGGAAAAAGGTTTATACATTAGTTGTAAAATGTAGCTAGTTATGGCTTTTCAGCTGCATAGTCCGAGGTATCTAATATAAGGAATGGAAACTGTATAATATTTTGCCGCAGCGCTACGCAACCAGGAAGTTTAAATTAGATGTATCGTGTAGTGATGTAACGAATATTCGTATTCGCATTAGCGAATATTCGCACATTTTTTGCATATTCGCGAATGCGAATCATTCGCGTACTGCGAATGTTTTGCAAATATGACAAAGTTCCTATTTTCTTTTACCTCAAAATACACTTGTTTAGAATCGGATGCGTTCGTAAAAAGTTCGTAAAATGTATAATTTTTTAGAAAAATCGACGTCCCTAGAAATGTCATCGTGACACCTGTCGCAGGTATCATCCTAGATTTTAGAAACTAAAAATATAACTCGGCCATTCTCGAAAAAAAAAAACGGAACGCATTTCGTGCAAACGGGACTGCCTCCAAGGTCACAAAGCCATAGATAAATGCCGCCAAATCAAAAAAAAACCCTGAATATTCGCATTCAAATTAGTAATCGCGAATGTTGGCAGCAAATATTCGTATTGGTATTCGCGAATGAGTGTAATATGACATTCGTTACATCACTAGTATCGTAATCGTGGCGAGATTAATCGTGATTGTGTTATAATTTAGCAGAGCGTCTTTCATTGGTCTCTTTGTATTGTATGTTAGGATTCAGGTGGATACTGCTGTAGCTTTTGTAGTGGCTATTAATACAACTGTCTCAGTGTCTTGTCACTAAAATTCAGTTAAATTCCGTACAACTCTATTCCAAGTTTGTGAATTTTAAGTCATAGACTTGTTCCGCGGAGCTCGGAGGTTATTCGCTTAAATTATCACTCCATAAATATCAAGATCAATTCGGTTTATTCCGTGAAGTATACTTATTACAAAATATTTTTTTATTTAAATGAAAGCCAACTTAATGTTGTGACTTAATTAAACTGTCAAGATTACTTCGGCAGTATTTTAATGTCTAAGCGTGGCACAGGTCTACAAATTACTTTTATATTTGCTATTTTAACGTTAGTGTTCGCCTTTATTAACCGAAATACTGGAATTTTAATTTTAATGTCACCATAAAATGTTGAGATTTTAATCTTATAAGTTATAATAATGTTCCCCAGTATTTCTATTACAACGGCAAATCTTAACGATTAGTCAACTTTGCATGGCACATTGAAGTTCAATTGTGAATATGCAAAGTGCATACGCAGCCACTTCCCATTCCTGTACTCTCAGGGTCCTGTGACCCACAGGACAAAATGGCTTATCGTGCGTGGTTAGACCAACACCTTCAACTTCAGCCTCTGGCTTGCAAGTATTTTTTTATGCTGGTTTAGTTATTGGCAGACCGGCACGCAGCCCACCTGATAGTAAGCACCCACTGCAGCCTATTCTATTGAGGGGCACTTTACCAAGAAGCTTCGAGCGAGTCTATTCCTTTATAGCGCATTATGCAGTTGACATTTTTCATTGGGTTTCCTTTAGGTTTACATGCATGCATGTGCATAAGGTTCAAATTATTTTTAAAACTATTTTGATACTGCCCCAATAGAGGGCTAGTCTGGCGGTGGTGCTCTCAACTATCAAGTTGCCATACATATAATGCACTACCGCCATAGTAAAATGCTAACAATAAAAAAGTGACTTAGCAAAATTGACAAAAAAAAAGATTTTATCGGTAAAATAGTCATCTACATATTGTATAAATGCATCACCTGCTAGGTTAGTGCCTAATTACCATCACGTGTGAAATATCACGTGACTGCTACCCCGGCGCGGTTATCTCGAGGCCTTGCGGTCAACCTAGATGCGCCCGCGCAAGTGCGTCTTATAAGGCCTGCGCACACGAGAGTCCTGGGCAGGTGTATTTCTCTGATTAATATGTACTGATACTACTACACCAATGGCTCAGCGACCCGAAGTATGTCTTGGCCTCCGATACGAAATCTCGCCATCCTTCCCGATCCTGTGTGCTCGCGCGCCAGTCGCCAACACGCAGCTTCCGGAGATCAGCCGCCACTACATCGCTCCAGCGATACCTAGGGCGACCAACTGGCCGACGGCCAGTAGGCCAGCCCAGATAGGCTATCTTGACACCTCTCCCATTCTCTCCAAGTGACCAAGCCATACAACCAAGTAGTAGTGATTATTATTTATTTATTTAAAAAATTGGTACACTGACAGATTACAGTCCTTATTATTCGTAGATATTGCTAATATCGAATACAACAAGAATTACACGCTGTCAGATAAATAGGTTTAGTAGTTATAAAAATAATGTTGCCTTTTTTTGACTGACTATCACGAAATAATCTTAAATTGATGAAACTAGGAAATCCTAAGTGCTTAATAGTAAGTTGCATTTTTGGTCTTTCGACCTTTGAATTTTGAAACCAGCATACCTACTCAACAGTGCCCCGGCTTGTGTTACTTCACACCACTGCTGGTGAAAACTACTGATACACTACATTTAACACCTTGGCTGTTGTGATTTTTAGTTGTGTATCCTTGTGTGATAGCAAATTTAATTCCAGTGATCGAAATATTCATAAATATTTTCTCACATTTCTTTGGGCTTTTGTACATGAGACCCTCGTCTGCGCAAGCTCTTACGGCACTGCAGCGTACTGTTAGCCGCATGCGCTGTGGTCACATGTAGGTCGAACGAGAAAGGAAATTTATAGCTTGTGGGAATTCCGAACTAATTGCCGGGGAAATTGGTGGCCAATGATAGCTGTACCGTTTCAGCGCGTCAATGTCTTGGCTTCATGTTGAAAGACGCTCTAATATGTGTCAGAACAGTCGGCCACAAAATTAGATGAACGTCACCAAAGGTACCATACACATAAGGTCGTAGCAGTTAATGTGCTTCTTTTGCAGCCGACTGTACCATAGCCGCGCACCGTCTGGTTGCCCTTTTAAGATTTAGGGAGGTCAGATGGTAGTTGCTCCAATGTAATAACTGGACTTGCTGAATCCTGGATCGCGGTGTAAGCGTACGTACCCTGACTAGTTTGGTACAAAACACGTGGAAAAAGAGAGGAGTTAAAAGCCGACAGTAGTAGACCTGCAGCTCACATAGGATTTGCCTTCTATGCGGATGGCTACTCTTAGGCTGACCCCACATATGGCGGGCGCGGTTGTGGAGCGGGCTCCCGACGTGTTCGCCGCGTTGCTGCCTTATGTGTGCATGAACATGTCTGTTTGTATCGGTCTGGGTGTTTATATGTATAATATGTATGTATTTACAAAAAAAAAGTATATAAGTAATGTTTATCCGTTATGTGGCACCCATAGCACAAGCTAATGCTTAGTTTGGGGCTAGATGGCGCTGTTTGAATAATGTCCAGAGATATTTATTATTTATTATTATTGGTTTGTGACGGTTTGTCTATTAACAATATACGGCCTATAATTATAGGCCTGTTGACTAAATTAATAAAACTGGGTAATTCTTTCCGCGCGGTATCTGACTGATACAAAAAGAAAAAAAGAAAAATCACATTAAAACCGACTTCAAAGAGTAGGATGAGACGTTTTCTGACTCGTACATAGGTAGATACTGCTTAAAAAGGTACTGTTTATTTAATAATATTTGAAATGTAACTAGGTACGAGTACATCCTGTAGCATTTTTCTATCAAATATGAACCTGTTAACGATACAGATTTAATTTTATTTATATTGAATAAATTTAATTTTATAATAACTAATACACATATATTATAATTTTGTAATACGATTGATGGATAAAAAGATTGAAGTTCATTGCATAGGTCTCTATTACCGAGATATTACAGAAAATTTTCTACCTGATTACAAGTTTACAATGCCTGTCAATAATTGATTTCATGAAAATTAGTACGATTTAGAATTGAAGCACGTTTATCGATTCTGTAATTAATCAAATGATCGCAGCCTGATTTATTCTAGGCTCTAAGACCAGAGAAACCCACAATGGCAGCATAACAAGTCATGTCGGGGATGGGCCGGTCCATCGCCACATGACGGGCACGAGTTTCGGATGTGAAAAGGTGGAAAAGTTAAGAGAACGAACATTTTTATTCCAGAGTCCCACACGCGGCCTTACGCGGTTATATTCCCTACAGGTTAAGATCAATAGGTTTTGACCGCCTCCGTGGAACAGTGGCTCAGGTATAAAAACACGGAGGTCGTGGGTTCGATTAACGTCTTGGGTCTGGTTGGTGGTAGGGCTTTTTTAGAGTCCGACTGGCCAGCTACCAGGTGAAAGGAGATCATTCAGGCTCCATACATTTTTGGGCCTTTTCTCAAAGTGCCGGCCAACAAAAAATAATAGTATATATCGATAGAACTAGCCATTTCAAGCAATAGTTAATATGGCACGAAAGTTGTAGGATTGCTTTAAACCAAGTTATACAAGGTCAAAGATTCGCTATTTTCATACATTTTATCAATTTCTGAAAGTGCCGGCCAACAAAAAATAATTATCGAATTGTTAGAACTAGCCATTTAAAGTAATAGTTAATATGGCATGGAACTTGTAGGATCGCTCTGAACCAAGTTATACTAGTTCGATGATTCATCATTTTCATGGGTTAGTTTTTTATACATTTATTGACTTCTGAAAGTGCTGGGAAACATAGAATTATATTTAATATGGCTAAAACTAATCTTATCAGATGTCACTACATTGAAAAAGTGGCCAACTTCAATTCAACTTCATACTAGGGGCCCAGTCTTACTTCACAGCACTGTCTACTTGTCATTGCGTTAAACTCAAACCGGACCCACTGTGCACCGTAGCTGACAGTGAACCAGTCTAGAGTCACTGGGATAGGATTCAAGCCGCCATGACCGAAGCAGCAAAGGCGGTGCTTGGCACGTCTAAGGGTGGACGTAAGCTTGACAAGGAGACTTGGTGGTGGAACGACTTAGTACACGTGGAGATTCGGGGTAAGACAGAACTCTTCAAGAAGTGGAAAGTGTCCAAATATGTTTTAGATCGCGATGCGTACATGCGAAGATACCTGCGAGCTGCTAAGCGTGCCGGGAATAAAGCTGTAGCCAGAGCTAGGCGATACCATTTTGTAACCGCCATAATGATAAGCTGGAATGGTCTGAGGGGCGGAAGCTTATTTACCCTAGAACGTTTCAAGTGCTAGGGTCAAAGCGACACAGGACACTACCAAATTCGCTACCAATTCGCGATATTCTATTATGCGAGGACCTTGTGGTGAAGGAGAGACGTCGCTCGTATTACCATGAGCTGCTTAAAAAAGCAGCACAAATAGGTACATCCACCTGACCTTCTCCTGAATCCTTTTAAAACCGTATGCTCACCGAGGGGATCCTAGTCAGTGGAGGCTGTTTCATCACCCCGGTCCTCAAAGGCAAGTGATCAGTGCAGGAGTGCGGCAGCTACCGCGGCATTAAGGTCATATCCCACACCATGAACTCTTTTAGCGGATAGTCGACTCTTGCATACGGCAGCAGGTGTGTTCGTTCTCGGAGAGTCAATATGGCTTCAACCCCGGCTATGGAACCATGGATCCCGTTTTTGCATTAAGGATCGCCATGGAGAGATACAGAACAAGGGATACGCCTCTACATCTCCTGTTCCTAGACATGGAGAAGGCCTTTGACTGTGTTATTCGTGCGATAATCTGGTGTGCATTGCGATCCAGGGGGTTCCTGAAGCTTATGTTGATGTCATCCACTATATGTACAGCGATTCCTTTTCTTCAGTTCGAACCGCTGCTGGGGACAAAAACCCTTTACTACTAATGTCGGAGTCCACTAGGGATCCACCCTTAGCCCATTCCTGTTCAGTATAACTTAGTTTAGAGCGATCCTACAACTTCCGTGCCAAGTAACTATTGCATCAAATGGCTAGTTTTAGCAATGTGTACAATTACTTTTTGTTGGCCGACACTTTCAGAAATCAATAAAATGTATGAAAATAGTGAATCTTAGAACCTGTATAACTTGGTTCAGAGCGATCCTACAACTTTCGTGCCATATTAACTATTGCTTCAAATGGCTTGTTCTATCGATACGTACCAATTTTTTTTGTTGGCCGGCACTTTTAGAAAAGGCCCAAAAAAAATGATCTCCTTTGCTGCCATAAGCTCCATAGCTCTGGCGTGTTCCGGCAATATTAATGTGGGAGCCAGTACACTTGAAATCAGAGGCTCGAAGATCAGATGAGCTTACAGTCTGGCAGCACATTAGGCGACGCTTCCAGGCGAAGTGTTCCTCAGTGGAATAGGCCGCAGTGGCCGCTTACCATCATGTGGGCTGCGCGTCTGTCTGCCAACTGTCATAGTATATAAAAAAATCATTACGGGATAAATAGGTCAATCAGATTATGAGAAAACCATGTACTTGTATTTCCTGCAACAAACGGCAAAGAGGAAAAAATAATTGAATTTATTTATTTTACTGATAATATAAGTGAAAGCATTGAAGCGAAAGCTACAATGGTAAAGAAAGTATTTCCTCTATCACATGCTTAGCACAATACTATTGAATTAGAAGGTGGGACAATGAAGACTAACAAGACCTAAACTGTCGGTTTACTTCACGCTTTGTCAAGTTCAGCAGATCGATCGGTGCGGGATCTAGGGCTGATATAACTAAATTTTAACTTTTTTTATTATGTTGACCAGTAAGTTACTAATATTTTATTATTTTATTTAAAAAAGATACTAATAATTCAAAATTACGATTCTCTGCTAACGTCTGATGAACTAGTGTTTAAGTACATGGCCGTGGTCTTGAGTTCAATTCCCTGGTCGGTCAAATATGTGTTGGGTTTTTCGAACACACCTCGGGTTTGTGATCAACAACCAATAAGCGTGGTGATGAAGCTAGTACCCATTATTGTAACGATATGTTTTGAATCAATGGTGGAGGGCTCTCACCTTATAATAGTTATAATACAATTTTCGGCGCACTCAATACGTAGCTTATATCAAATTGCCTTTATAAATTATTCAATATTCATTACTGGTCTTTTAACGAAGACTTATACAATGTATAGAATTATGCTTTTTAAGAACAATGTGTTATTCTAAATTTCATCAACTTTATCAAAAGAGGACAGAAAAGGGGGGACTGTTTGGTGTGATTTTATTTATTGAACAGCAACCCTAACAGTTAACCATAAACATAGCGTGTCCAGTCCAATTGTAACAGAAACCTATTCATAAAATTGAGGATTTGTTGGTATTTATTTAGTTCCGGCGGGTGTACCGGCCATTTTACCGAATAAATCCTTTTGCTTCAGTCGGAATGAAACAGTCTTAATCGATTTCAATCACAGCGATCACGCATTTGATAATGGCGTGAGCATATCGATATTATCTATTCGAATATAGAGCGAAAATTTTGCTTTCTCTTTGACTTCCTCGTTCTTTTAATTAAACGAAACAAAGATTTAATTAACGAAAAGTAGACAGCAGGTGAGGCGCTCGTGGCGCAGCTGTGACAGTGGTTCGTTAGCGACAACGAAAGTCAAGCTACCTACGCCGCGGTCGGTTAATGGATGGGTGACCACTCTGACCATATTTAGTGACATTAATTACGAGCGTCTCCGTTCTTCGGAAGGCACGTTAAGCTGTTGGTCCCGGCTGATATTTACTATAATGTAAATATTAGTCGTCAAGCCTAGTCAGAGGCCATTTGGCGGCTTGATAACATCTGACATTAAGGTTGGTCACTTGCCTTACGCACCCCTCCACCAACCCGCACTAGGCCAGCGTGGTGGAGTATGGCCCACACTATCTCACAATTGAGATAATGCCTGTGTCCCAGCAGTGGGAACGTAAATAGGCTGATGATAATGATGATGAGACAGCAGGTTTACTTTTTCATTATTTAAATTCGATATCTTTGTTATGTATGATATAATACACCTATTTTACCAATCTAGGATGAAAGCTCTATTATTTCATAAAATGAAAGAATTCCCCCAGTTGACTGTGAAAGGTACACAAATATTATGGCTCCAAAATCACCGATACGTCCAAAAAACGAACTGCTGCTACAACTTTTAGGCAAATAAATAATTTGTATTTGTACTGATTTTTTTGATAGTCCCATCTATGTAGTATGATACTTAACCCTTTATAGGGCAGTGTCCAAATAGTGGCCACCATAATTTGAACCTTATGTAGTGGTAACACCGTCGAAAACCAATGAAAAATTTAAACTGCCTGTGCGCGTTAAAGGGTTAAATCAGAAATCATAATCCAGGATCATGAGATTCGATCCGTCAACATATAAAGCGGTTCTAGTACCATACAAAACAGCTCTCAAGTTCATAATACTTACATTAATTCTAAACACATTCTGCACGTGTAACCCTTACATGGCCTTTTATAATTAATTCATACGAGTACAACTCTCGATATAAAATCGTAACGGGAGAACGTGTCCCATGCAAGCCGGTGTAATAGCGAGCACGCGTGTCAGACCCAACCTGAACTCAGTGTTAACAACTTAATACTAGAATTCCCGATCAGCACTTGAACTCTTTAATAGCCTCCGCATCGCTAACATTCGTTGCTAATAGTGCAGTCATTGAAGCATTATAGCTCCGAATTTTTTTACTGTGAACCGAATTGCATACAATTTTGGAATTAGGTTCATCTTACCTTTAACTTCAAAAGTGAAAATGATTTGAACTCCGCAACCACCATGGGAGTGGTTGCCACCCCTTCTCGGGGGTGAATTATTTTTTTATCAAAATAACCTCGGATATCGATAGAAGGCCTAATTTTAAGCAAAAAATCATCTATACAGTTTTTCAAAAAATTCAATACTTTTCAAGTTATTGGCAATTGAAAATTCGCAATTTTTTCACGTATTTCATCGGTTTTTTGCAAATATCTCCAAAAATATACGTTTTATCGAAAATTTTATAAAGACCAAAATTGTAGCAGGTAAAACAATGAACAATTTGAATTTTTATAAAGTATTCTAAGTGCAATATTAAGCTAGATATTAAAGATCAAAGCCGTTTTTATTCTGTCTGAAATTTAATCGATGTGGTCAATGCCATCTAGCGGCGAACAGATGCATTTTATGCATTCTAATACAAAAGGGTTTTGTAGTGCTTGAAATAAGCTTTAAAATGAGCAGTATTAAAAGTCTTTTGCGCGTAAAATAAGTGAGCTGTATTGCAAATAAGGGGAGCATCTAATGTTTTTTCTATAAAATAAATGGGTTTCATAAGTGCCATTTCCACCAAAATTAAAATTAATCGTATTCCGCCTAGAAATAACTTTATTATGAAGAGTTTGATAGATAGTATCAGTTTGGCTGCTTCAGGACACATATTTTTCAAAAAAGTCACGATTAAATAAAAAATCAAAATTTCAAATTTTTAAAAAACCCACTTTCTTTTCATAATATCTCAAAAATGACGACAGATACGTATGAATGTGTACGGATTAAAAATTTAGGTATTTTTCTGACGAACAATTTGGTTTTTTTGTTTTTTCTGTCAAACAAAAATTGACGGAGATATGATTGTTTAAAGAGCGCGTGGCAGCGCAATCACAGCCTCTCTTAAGCCCTTTAACCCTTCACCGTTTTAGAAAAAGGTTTTTTACTATATATTGCAATATAGGATGTTGTAGCTCTCTTAATTACCTTTACAATGGTTTTTTATAAATTGTGATAGCATGAAAATTGAAGTAGTTATGGTCCAAAAACTTATCATATTTTGTTCTACTTAGTAACTAAGGGGTAGTTTTAAGGGTAGAAAAGCTAAAGAATATGATAATCATTTTCGAGAGTGTGGAATAATATTGAAATCCTTTTCATTTTATCAAAAAAAAAAATTTTTTTTTTTATCAAGGGGTATTTTTCAAGGGTTGAAAGGGGTTCACCCCCTAGTATTTGATAATTATTATAGAGAATATAAAATATTACTTACTCTATACTTACATCTTTTTATGTCATACCAAAGTATTTTTTTGTGATTTTTTCAATTTAGGGGTTGTTTGCAAAGGATGTAAGATTTTCAAGGGGTTGAAAATTATTTTAATATGGGGTAATTATGTTAGAAAATACTTTACAATTTCACCACTTACGATTAGACATGTTTTCTAGCGATAAAATGGCTCAATGTAAATTTTTCCATTAAGGGTTTGTTTACACCCCTTAAAAATAATAGGCGGAGTTCAGATCATTTTCACTTTTGAAGTTAAGGGTAAGATGAGCCTAATTCCAAAATTTCATGCAAATCGGTTCACAGTAAAAAAATTCGGAGGTAAGACCGTATTTTTCGCTTCAATGACTGCACTATAATCTAAATTACAGTTACTCAGTCATTTTCCAACATGCCGGGAATAGGGTTGCTAGGTGTAAAAGTAATAAATCTTCTGTTTAAATCATAATACTCATTAAATGAAATACTCGTGATAAAATCATGATAAAATCTATATGTACTAAACTATACTATTCTAATATTATAAAATGAAAAGATTTGTTTGTATTGAATAGGCTTCGAAACTACTGAACCGATTTTGAAAATTCTTTCACTGTTGGAAAGATACACTAATCCCCGGGTAACATAGGGCACTGTTGATCCTGAAAATGTGGGGTGAAGGGGGATAATTGACAAAAGGAATTACGCGAACGCTAGTGGTAGATAAAAGTCTAAAAACGTATTGAATGACCTGCAGAAATTATAAGCAAAAGAGAAAATAAGTTAATATTTATAAGTATTCAGTTGTAACGTATTCAGGTGCAGGGTTGCAGGGTTTGTCCGAGGTAGGAGTAAAACGCGTTCTAGGTAGTCAAGTGATCAACAATCAACTCGTTTATTCACAAAAATGCCCCTATCCTTATTCTTCCTGAGCGTGTCGCAACTAGCGACCCGCCGAAGGAGCTACATTCCACAGCGCGCCTCAACATTGTATAGCGCTGTCTCTTTCTAGCGCTATCTCTTTCTAAATGCGCACGTGGTATTTACATGGTATTAAAAACTTATTCTACAAATCTTACATATACATAAATCTTATACTAGGAAATTGTACAATATAGAATACTTGAATACTATCTAAACTTACACATACATATCTTCTTATTCTATATAAAATCTGTACAATATCGTTGTAGACCATAAGTTTCTACCGTCTATACTTATATACATAATCTTATGCTAGAAAACCGTTCAAACTATACAATAACACATAATCTTTTCCTATTTTCCGTGTCTGCCGTCTACATTCCACCCCCTGGCTGAAGACTGCAGTCTGAAGCACCCGGTGACTCGGTAGGCAGCACGGCGATCTTCGTAGCAGGACGACGTAATAGGCCGTGGGCTGTCTTCTCCGGTTTAGGCTTCTTCGTGGGAGGCTTCGCGGTCTTCTTTGCCTTGAGCATGGCAGCGCTCTTCGTCTTGGCTGCGGGTGCCTTCTTCGCGGCGGGCTTCTTCTTGGCGGTGGCGGCCTTCTTGGGGGCCTCGACTTGGATAGTGAGGAAGCGGCGGCGGCGGCACTCTTCTTCGCCTTGCTGGCGGTCGCGGCGGCGGCACGCTGCGCGGTCGTGGCAGCGGGTTTGCTCTTCTTAGCCCTGCTGGCGGTCGCGGCGGCGGCAGGCTTCGCGGTCGCGGCAGCGGGTTCCTTCGCAGGCGCGGCGGCGGGTTTCTTAGCAGCGTCGGTGGGCTTCTTTGAAGCGGGCGGCTTAGATTCGAGTTTGAATAAACCGGACGCGCCCTTTTCCTTTGTCTGGCTCGGGGCGCTCGACTCGACGGCGCTCTTGAGGATTTTCCTCCTGAGCGGCGCTAATTTCTCGGCGTCGACCTTGTACCGGGCCGCGATGCATTTCTTGATCGCCTGGAGGGAGGAGCCGCTGTGCTCCTTGAGCTCCTTAATGGCGCTGTTGACCATTCTGCTTGTCTTCAGGTGCGTAGGTCTCGCCTTAGGCTTCATGGCGCCGGTCGCGGTTGTCTTCGGCTTCTTCATCGGCGTCGCCGGTGCTGGAGCTTCGGATGCTACTGCTGGGTAGGCCTTTTCACTCGCATTCCCGAACATGTGAAGATGGCCTTCTTCTTGTAGGCCGTACCACCTAGGTATCTTCAGGTCCTTCACTTGTTCCAGGTCTTCCAGCCGCTTCATCCCGTCTTGATGACTCTCGTCAGTCAGCTTTTCGTCCCGCTGCGTGCCTGCTCTCCACACCTTCAACATTCTGGAGCTGATGGTAAGCGGGCAGGTGAGTCCCAGCGGGTCGAAGAGACTCATGATGAAGCGCAGGAACTTCTTCTTGGTGGGAACGACGCTGTCTTCTTTGATTTCTTTACTCAGCCTTTTGAATGAAATATCAAAGGACAGAGTATCTTCACTCGTCGGCCACGTGAGTCCCAGCGTCCGTTCCGTTTCCCCGCCGAGTTTCGACAGGCTGATGTTCTCTGGGACGACTGCGGGTAGCCTCTGGCGCAGCTCAGCGTTGTTAGTCGTCCACCCCCTGATGTTGAAGTTGCCGTGACGATGAATCTTCGTTATTTCGCCGATGAGCTTCATAGCAGTGTCCACGTCGTCCACGCTGTCGATGTAGTCGTCCATGTAGTGACGTTTTTGAATTGCTTCCACTGCTTCAGGATATTCCGCTCTGAATAGCTCGGCATTGCGATTCAGCACGAAGATTGCCGATGATGGGGAAGAGGTGGCGCCGAAGATCATCGAGTCCATCACGTATGTGTCAGGTGTCTTGTGGTGTTGGGCCTCCAGGGCCCCCATGAGATGGAGGCTGATGGGTAGATAGGTAGCACAATGAAAGTCAGTATTGTGTAGAGTGAATGAATCCATCTTTATTACTGAGTGCAGCTTATATACTAATATTGAACGTGCGTTACGTGTTGTAGAGGAGAAATACCATAACGTATAGGGAAGGTATCTTATCAAGATCAGAACGTGATATTCCTTTATTCCATCCATCACACCTCCCCTGAAACGTTAGGCGTCCCTCCCCTAAGAAGAGTGCCCTTACTCTATGAACTTTTAAGTTCTATTCTTATGTATAATATATGCTTTTTTTTTTTTTTATCTTTAGATTAGGTTCCATGTCCTCTAATACAGGAAATGGACCTAGATACAAATCATTTGTCTTGTTATTATTTTCATTTCTTAACCACACAAAATCAACTACATTATATTTGTTATCCTTACATTTTACATCGTGTTTGGTTTTCTTATCTATCTTTGTACTTAACAAATTATTCTTAGCATCAACTGTGCTTTTTGTTACCTCTCCCCTGAAAGGACGAACTTATATTCATAGTACGAATTACCTCTAAAAATATTCTATAAAATAACAATTTGACTATAGATCTCAAAATTAACAATAATACAAAACATTTCGCCTCTGTTAGGAATCGCATACTTCCCAAAAAAAAAATAACATAAGTAATTTAATATATTACTAGTTATTCAACTTTAAAAAAACCATTTGGTCAAAATAATTTGCCTAAATAATAAATCATTATTATACAAAATACAGAAAATCTGAAAATAAAATTTCTCATAACATACGAGTATTCTATTATTCTCTATTACGAGTAGTTCCTCTTTCATATGAAATTAATTTTACATGATATTTTTATCATTAACATTACATACACTCATTTATTTTCCTTCACAAGAAGATTAAACAATATATCGATACAATCATATTTTTTTTCATCATAATTTACGTAGTTAATAGTTCAAGTATAAATAACCTTCATAATCATTATAATGACTCCTTTTTCAATTTATAGGGAATTTTTTTTTTCATATTCTATAACTTGGCAACGTATTTAGTTCGACATTATGACACATTTATTCATTATTTCATTTACACAATATTATAATACAAAAATCTGTCTGTCTGTCGGTGCCCCGCCACAGGAACAGCTGCGCCCCTTGGTCTTCTTCTGCAATCTTCACTCTCATAAACATGTCTTCGATGTCTGCTGTCATCGCTATTGGCTTCGACCGGAACTTGAACAGGACTCCCAGAAGTGAGTTTAGGAGATCCGGGCCGCTGAGCAGGTTGTCGTTCAGCGATGTGCCCTTGTACGTAGCGGCGGCGTCGAAGACCAATCTTAACTTTCCTGGCTTGTTCACGTTGGTCACGCCGAAGTGAGGCAGGTACCAGGTGACCGGTGAGTGTACCGCTCCTTCAATTTTCTTGGCGTAGCCTCGATCCAGCAGTCGATCCATCTGCACGCAGTAGGCGGCGGCGAACGACGGGTCACGATCCATCTTCTTTTCAATGCCTCGTAGTCTCTTGTTGGCGTCTTCATAATTCTCTGGCAACTCCACGTTGTCTTTCTTCCACAGCAGTCCAACTTCCCAGCCCTTTTCCGTGAGCTTCGCTGTATTCTCGAGGATCGACGTTGCTCTGGAGTCTTCATAATTGTCGCGTTTGGTTTCTGTGATACCAATCGCGTCCAATTCGAACTGTTGTTTGACCAGTTCGTTCAATTCTGCGATGTGATTCACTGCTTCGATGTCGTTCTTCATCTTCTGAATGGGGCCGTGCAGTACCCATCCCAATTGGGTGAGGGAGGCTACTGGCTGACCAGATCTTCCCTTTTTGATGTCACCTCCGACGATCAGCTCCCAGTTATCCTGCCCGATCAATAGGAGAGGCGTCGCGTTGTCCATTGGCTTGAAGTGCAGGTCTCTCAAGTGTCGGCACTGTTGTAGTACTTCCTTTGGCACTGACTGCGGTGGTAGCTTGATGTTCTTGATGGTTCTCATCTTCAAGGTGTGACTCTTCTGATTCGGCCCTCTTAACGTGACTTCGACGTTTCTTGAGTTTTGGTCGAAGACTGAGTGACCGCCCGCGCTGATGATGTGCAGCGGCGTTGTCGGTCCCACCAGGTTGGCTGCCAGTGAGTTATCGATGAGTGATACTGTAGCGCCGTCGTCCAGTAGCGCGTATGTGCGGCGCTCTGTGTCTCCCGTCTTGATGCTGACCGGTACCACCTTCAGTAGTGATTTCATGTGATGACCGCCCAGGTTGGTGACTAGTTCTGCTTGCGGCGGGTTCTCACTTGTTTCTTCTTGACGTTTCACCACATGCAGTAGTGTGTGGTGATTGTAGTTGCACTTGGAGCACTTATTCGCACGACACGATGAGCGATGATGTTTCTTGATGATGCACTTGAAACACAACTTGTTTTTCTTCACGAAGTCCCATCGCTTGTCTGTTTCTAACTTGCGAAACTTCTCACAACTTGTTAACTGGTGCTCGCCTTGACAAAAGTCGCAGTTCGTCTTGGGTACTGCTTCCACCACTTTCATCACTTTGTGCACTATTCTTGACGGTCGCGCTGGCTGTTGCGGTTGTCTTCGTGCGAGCGGGGGTTGCCTCGCAGGTCGGGCTCCGCTCGCTTCTGCAGTCAGCGAGAAGGCGGCCGTATCGGCGAGCTTTTCCAGGAAGTCCACCAATACTGGCAGCGTCGGCGACACACGCAGATCGACGTTTGTCTCTGCTGATACACGCTCGGCAAACTCGCCGTACTTGATGCGCTGAGACGGTGTTAACTTGTCCAACAGCTCTTGCACTAGATCTGGGTTATTCAGGTACCCGTCTGCCTTGATGTTCTTCAGTGTAGACACGCAGGATCTGACTGCTGCACTGAAGTTGCGTAGCGTGTCGCTGTCGTTGTCGGTGATGTTGGGTAGGCTTCTTATCTTCGCCATCGCACAGCGTAGTAGTGTGCGCGGATTGCCATACGTGCGATCCAGTACTCGTATTAACTCGTCGGGATCGGTGCTTGTTCGCAGTAGATCTTCCACCAAATCCTTCGCGCTTCCGTGTATTGCCATCTGGATCCTCGCCAAGTTTTCTGACGGCTTGAAGTCGAAGGCTGCTGAAGAATCTTCGTATCTTCTTTTGAAGAAAAGCCAGTCTGCAGGATTCCCAGTGAAGTTCGGCAGTTCGTAGAAGGCGCGCGGAGTGATGCGCGGCTTCGCCATGTTCTGTAGCGCGGCGGCTATTTCTTCCACTGCTTTGTTCCGCTGCCCGCGCTCCTTTGACATATCGCGACGCCCGTCCATCGATGTATTCTTCATAGCTTGGTACTCGCGTTCTCTCTCTGTTCGATGCGGCGTCTCAGTCGGCACGAACGGGGATTTGGATACCCATTCGCCGACTATCTCTCTTCGTACTCCGTGATGAACTGGTTGCGGTTCTTCTAATGTTTCGTCTTCAGCTTCCAGTTCGGCCAGTCGCATAGCTTTCTTCATCTCAGCTAGGCGTTGTTGGGACTTGAACAGCTCCAGTTCCGCTTCGTATTCGATGCGACGGCGCGCGGCTTCCCGTTGCGCTTGACTTGTTCGTGACGTCACGCTGCAGGCAACAGACGAGGCGGCAGCGGCGACAGCGGAAGCGGTGGCGGCGTCGATGGTCGCGGCGGCGTCGGCGACGGCGGCGGCGTTGCTGGCGCCGGGGGCGGCGTGTGCGGGAGCGCGCAAAATTGTACGGGTGGGCGAGCTCTCTCTTCGGTGAGAGCGACCCACAGAATGCGCGCTGTAGTCGTGCAGACGTCCCCCAACTAGCGGGATTTCAGGCACGTCCTCGTCGAATAATCCCCGTTGGTTTGATGCCGACGGCGACTGGACGTGGAGGTTCGACGCAGCGACGCCCGAGTCCGTCGCTAGGTGCGACAGGCTCGCAGTTGATCCGGGCGTAGGTTCCCGCTGACGTCGAGTCTCTTCCTGACTTGACTTCGTCTTGCTCCTTGTTGACACGGACATCTTCAATGTATCCGAATTCGAAGAATCCCGATGTAGAATTCGGACCCCAATAGATCCGGCTCGAAGGACCACGTTGTAACGTATTCAGGTGCAGGGTTGCAGGGTTTGTCCGAGGTAGGAGTAAAACGCGTTCTAGGTAGTCAAGTGATCAACAATCAACTCGTTTATTCACAAAAATGCCCCTATCCTTATTCTTCCTGAGCGTGTCGCAACTAGCGACCCGCCGAAGGAGCTACATTCCACAGCGCGCCTCAACATTGTATAGCGCTGTCTCTTTCTAGCGCTATCTCTTTCTAAATGCGCACGTGGTATTTACATGGTATTAAAAACTTATTCTACAAATCTTACATATACATAAATCTTATACTAGGAAATTGTACAATATAGAATACTTGAATACTATCTAAACTTACACATACATATCTTCTTATTCTATATAAAATCTGTACAATATCGTTGTAGACCATAAGTTTCTACCGTCTATACTTATATACATAATCTTATGCTAGAAAACCGTTCAAACTATACAATAACACATAATCTTTTCCTATTTTCCGTGTCTGCCGTCTACATCAGTACTCGTAGAATCGCTTTATGGTATCGCAGCCTCAGGGCAGTACTATTGGTCTTATTGTTACAGATTGTTACGCTTTTATTAAGCTTGTGTAACAAGCAGAATTAGGATGGTCTAGCCATATTGTTATTATGTAAGGCTCTGTACGATCTGATTAGATAGCTTACCTACCTATTATTATATTGCGATTGCAAACATTGCTGTTTTATGTAAGTATGATGAGAGCGTAACTACAGAGACAGATCTTGAGTTATATCAAAAGAGTGTCAGGTAATCTTATAGTGGAGAGAAGTGTTGTGTCGAAATTGGACTTCTGTAGTCTTATCTGTTTGTAGCATGATCTAAATTATCTAATCATTTATCAATATGTAGATAAAGGTAAACAATTCAGCAAAACTCGTGACATATGTTTGTACCAAGATCTAGATCTTGATTGCTGCCTAGATTAAGACGGTGAGGGCCAGAAAGACTATTTTTCTTTGTCTTCTGGTTTAATCATCCCTTTTTTCAAGATTTTTGTAAATATACAAAGAAGTTGATGCAGTGTTGGTTTATTTTTCGAAGAATCATCATACATATTTTTTTCATCATTTCCTTGCCCTTATCCCACGCTAGGTAGGATATTTTTTATAAGTTTTATTTGGAATGATTAGGAAAAGTAGTAAAACAAGTTTATGATGAGGTTAGTAATATTCTGTTTACGTCTTTAGTCTTTTTTGTTGCAGCAATCATGCACTTGTGTCTGATGTCTGAACAGCGAAAAGGCGTTTCCTTTTCGCGTTTTTATTCCAAGTGTATTACTCATATTCTGTAGTTATACTTAATATATGCAATCCGTTCTTGCATTTTTATACAATTGCATTTGATAGACAGGCACGTAGAGTACTTTACTGAAAGCAGGCTTTAAGTGTACAGAAATTGCTGCCATACTGTAAACAGCACTGGCTGGCTACTTCATTATTAAAAGATATTACACAAAAGATATAAAAGAGAGGATGAGGGAGTAACAATTATGCAATGTGATTCAGGAAAAGTTCAATTACAGACTATAGTTAACGCAGGAATTACAAATTACTACTGTTTTAAAGAACCGATCAATAATATTATTTATTTATTTCAAATATTTGGTCTTTTCCTAGACAACCCTATGTAGATTGCTTATTCGAGAGAGTTGTAATAAACATTTCATGCGCCTAATGACTTCCTGCATTCTAAAATCAATCAAGTAGGTACGTTTTCAGGTAACATTACATCATTAGTGATGCTCTGTGCATTCACTACATCTGTTTTATTACCTTCTCCATAAAGGTCAAGTTTGAACGAGTCTCGTATCCAACGGTTGACCCACTAGTGCGTTCATTAAAATAAAACGCTTCAAATTCGTGGCATCTCGTGGGTCCCCATTATTCAATGTCGAGCACACGCGAACCACTCCTTAGCTACAATGGAGCAAAAGCAGTTTGGATTCTTTGTTTTAACCTTGAACCTGCAGTATGAATCTATTAGCGATTGGTATATTATTATGGGGCCAACAAAAAAGTAACCGCATGTTAGACAATCAGTTTACAATATATTTTCAAATACAAAAGGGTATTTAACTTATATTTGCCTTTTAGACGCTCATGAAATATTGGAATTGGAAGCAATGTGTTGTGGATTTTTGAAATTGAATTAAGACAACTAAAACGTTTTTATTATAACCAGGTTTGAAAATACCCAGCACTTTGTATACAAAAAGTAGGTTTACATATATGGCAAGAGAATTGAAATGGGTATAGAAACTCTGTAATTTGATTCACAAACCATTTCATCATTTTTCGTTGTGTGCTTACACGTGGAAATGCAACTAGAGTAATTTTGTTGGTTTCACATTATTTAGGTGTCATGTTGTTTTAATTTAAAATAAGGACTGCTTATTTCTTAAATTTAGTGGAGGCCATTGCCTGGTAGTGAATTTAGTTATGGAGGCCATTGCCTGGTAGTGGGGCATAATGGGTTGATCTGTAACTATTTTCATTATTTGAAGAAGTTAACTTTAACTGTTTATGTTCTACGTTCATTCTTCTTTAATACAAGCCCATCAGTAATATAGACGGCAGACGAGTAATAACTATGCTACATTACACCCATGAAATGGAATAACTCTCCATCACTTTTAAGTTATTGCGATGATCTATTGTAACGTGAACAAAATAATCACTCTATTGGCACGTATTTGTGCGTCCTTGTAGCCATTATTGTGATGGATTTAGAGTTCAAACTTGAACAGATGGATTTAAAAGTCGTAATTAGTACACGTGGCATGGCGTGGAATGGTTAAGGACAGGACCGGTTTTGGTTCCCTCGCTAAGTACTGGTATAGAGTTAGGAACAACAGTAAGGTAAGTTTGTATAATTATTAAACTTTAAATGGCATTGCGATTGTATTGGCAGGCATATTTTATCATAAAAGTATTAGTCAAATTTCGATGGAGATGGACACAGAGTATCTACATAATTTATG
Source organism: Mecyna flavalis (assembly GCA_949319885.1). Lineage (NCBI taxonomy): Eukaryota > Metazoa > Arthropoda > Insecta > Lepidoptera > Crambidae > Mecyna > Mecyna flavalis. Next base: position 7,709,749 of record OX439427.1, on the reverse strand, counting down.
TCACATTAGTGTGCATTTGGTTAGAATTTACTCTGGTTTGCATTCTCAAACGTTTCCTTAGGTAAAGTATTCTCAGGAAAAATTGTGTACCTATTTTAAAAATAGTTATTTACAAAAAAATTCCGTTATTTGGGAAAGAACATTTAAATATGGATTTTCCACTTTCTTTGAAACTTACTACACAGCTGATCGAATTTATTTATAAGAGTTACATTGGGATCATTATAAATGCTAGTATTAATATTAAAGGTCTTGTGACAAGTAAAAAGTGACGGTGGTGAGGTGATTTACGATGAAGGTTTATGAGTATTTTATTTACATAGCTATAAATTTATGAAATAAATGGTTGCCTTACTCTTACAGCAGTCGCCGAAGCAAGTTCGATTTGTCGCGTATCAAATATCTACCTACTATGATAGCATTTAAGCATGGTAGGATTTTGTGTATCTAAGAATTCGATCATAGGGCAATAACTTACTGTCTATCCTAAACTTACTGTGTAACTGGACCCCACGTGTCGTATCGCGAATGAATCAATGGGATCACTACCTTATTGCATTGGATTACGTTCACAATTGCGTCATAGGTGCTCGTGAGTCGTTTGGCTGCGTCGAAGACCAATAGTTCTCGATGTGAAAATAGTTGAAAAAGTTCCCGCTTTCGCTTGTAGTTTTTAAAATATTACGAGATTAGTCATGCAGGTGCTTCGTTTTCCTTTTACATTAGCTAAGTGTTAACTTTCCGGAGACAGTAAAGTGAATTGAGAAACGTTTTGTCGTCCATCAAAAATTCTTTAGATTATTTATAGAACAAGTTAAGATTTGTGATTCGACCTTATTTACAGGCAAATTAAAATTTTCCGGCTAACTGGCATTTTGCAGACATTAAAAATTGAGCTAGGTTTTTAGAACCGTTATAAGGTTATCAATTTTATCATTTGTTTAGATTTGTTACACCTTGTTTGCTATAAATCTAGATACTTATAATGGTTTATTGAACTAGTCCACTGAAACACGGCAGAGACTTCTTAGCAAAATTTTGATCACCATATAAGTATTGATTGGTTAGCTCCGAAGATCATTACAAAGAGGTAATAAAGACAATGCTATGCAAAATTCTACTGCCATCCAACTGCTGCTTTCCTCGCGTTTTACGTCACCAATGAGCTTATAGTTATTAAGCACATAAAAAATCCATCCTACTAATATTATAAATGCGAAAGTTTGTTTGTTACTCAATCACGCCTAAACGGCAAAACGGATTTAAATGAAATTTGGCACACGTATAGTTTATAACCCGGATTACAACATAGGCTATAAAATTCCTACGGGAAACGTCTCATTCCCGCGGGATATTTGAAAAAAGAAATTACGCGCGGGTGAAACCGCGGGCGGCAAGCTAAGGTTTATACAAAAGAAATATTTTTCATACCCATTGATTCAAATTACAAAGTAGGCTAAGCCATTGCCTGGAGGATGTGCAACAGTGATTTCAAAGATAGTTACCCTAAGGTCAGCGCATGACCGACCTGCGCCCTCGATCTGAGGGCCTTAACTCCAATTCGGTAAGAGAAAGTGCTTGAGATAAGCATACTTTCAATAATTACGTTTACCTTATCTAAAAAACAAATACTATTATAAATACCACAGAACAAGAAAATTTTCTCTCTGAGGTAAATACTGATGTTGTATTAACACAGTATCGAAGAAATTGGTCTTACTAGTGGAAATTTAATTACGCAAGCTTTTGTTCTAGTGGGGTTACCGGGACCTGATCTAGGGATTCTGGGTTCTATTCCCAGATCGGGATGGGCTGGCCAATACCCGATTGGGATTGGTCAACAATACTCGTCCCAATCGGGTGTGAAGGGGAAACGCCTAAGCTACCTTTCTGAGATGATTTTATTTCAATACATATTATATTTACTCATTTATTTGTTATTTTTATAAATAAAAATAAATATGTTTACATCAGCGAACATCAAATTTGAAAACTGTTGGAATTTGGAGTTGGCAACCATTGACGCAAGTGGGTTTCGTTTCCATTTTCTTCTTTACATAACCTTGTTTACAAAAGCGGATATTTCCTAATTTTCCCTTTGTACCTTGTAATGTAATTATGTTAGAATCACGGAATAGTATTCCGTGGTTAGAATTAATACGACGATTCCAGTTTTGATATTATAGCTGACGGTTTGTCGCAATTAACTTATTAATATTTTATACTTAAATAATCTGGTACTTAGATAAATCTCAGGTTATACAGGGTGGAATTTTGTAATGCCACCTGAAGGGGAAGTACTCTTAATACTGAAGATAGAAAGTTTTACTCAAAGAAAACATTCCTTTGTTTTTGAAAAGAAAGATAACTGCATTCAAAGATTTTTAAAAATACGCTTGCCGCTCCCGGTAATCGAACCGACTAAAATCTGTAAAAGTTGCACCTTGTACTTTTATTGCATCGATCGTTAGGGACAATTATAAGGATAAAATCTCTCCAACAAAGTTCATAAATTAAATGAAAGGAAAACAATGAAAAAAGTGCTTTAACTTGACCCATTGAATCAATAATTTAGGATTTCATTGTTTTCCTTTCATTTAATTTATGAAGTTTGTTAGAGAGATTTAATCCTTATTATTGACCCTAACGATCGATGCAATAAAAGTACAGGGTGCAACTTTTACAGATTTTAGTCGGTTCGATTACCGGGTGCAGCAAGCGAATTTTTAAAAATCTTTGAATGCAGTTTTCTTTCTTTTAAAAAATAAAGGAATGTTTTCTTTAAGTAAAATTTTCTATCTACAGTATTAAGAGTACTTCCCTTTCAGGTGGCATTACAAAATTCCACCCTGTATATCAGTAATATCAGTAGATTATTGTTTTTTAATATTATAGATGACTTGAAATATCAGTACACATATTAAAATTGGTCATGCCCCGATCTATTCTAAATAACATAATAGGTATTATAATAAGACAAGCCAGCGAACAAATAGAATAAAGTGAACAGTCATCATTTCATAAAAGGCCAAATGTATGAGAAAATAAAAATGTCATGATTATGCCTAATTGCATCATTAACAATAATTGTAAGTCGTTGGTAGAATTCACACCTGTTATTTATTAGCTATTTCTATTACACGCTTCCGTACATCTGGAAAGTAAGAGTCGTGAGTTCACACAATGGGGATCTATTACGTGTTAATTCCCTTGAAAAAATTGCCATTTACACATACCTTCGTTGTAGCGCTAACTACAATAGTGTTGGCTCACGCTCCATAGTTTACTACATATTGATAGAACGATTTGTCTAAAAATACGCTATCAAACAATTTTATTATAATATCATAGCTATCAAAAGTGTATTGATACTAATTATTTTGCATCGCAATAGTATTGATGAAGTTTACTTCGAAACAACGCGAATAACTTTTCAAGATCAGTGACATTTGTCTTAAATACTTCTTTGGTTAACATTTGTGATCATATCCCTAGCGAGTAAATAACTAAGTATTTATTTACTCTCTAGGAAACTCCGAACGAAAAAATCTGAGTGGGTAATTAAGCAAAAATATATCGATTGTCTAAAACTATCAAAATATCGTATTTAATAGCACTTATTTTTATAGCCGGCTAGGGATGCCGGCCTATAAAAATAAGTGGACAGTCGGAATTAAGCTAGTGAGCATCATGAACCTGAAAGTAAATGGAGTAGTTTGTATTTTAACACGGATTAAAAGAAAATACGGCTTTTCTAAGAAACGTCAAAACCCACCTAATTCAATCTATATAGGAAAATTATAAGTTTTATTTTAAATAAAGCAAGAGGCAACCCAAGAATCGTGGAAATATTTAGTCATAGTTACCATAAACATGGTAATACCAAGCGCTAAAACTCAAATGTTTATTCAAATAGTTACCATCCACCGAGGAAGCATTTTCACTTTTCACTGTGAAAATCGACAGATAACACCTAGTTCATTTACATAACTAGGTATGTCTAATATTCGACACCGATCGGTCGCGTGATGTCCGCCATTCATCTAGCACGGTATACCCGTAATTTAATTAAGACTAGTCGGTCAAACTTTTGTGCATCAAATTTTCGAGGTCATTCGCTAAATCTAAACCATATTCCATGTGACGTCACTAGTTTCGTGAACGAAATATTCACAATCTATTCATGTGCCACTTGGAGAAATTAAGTAACGGAAACTTGATAGGTAATTTTCGGTGGTTTGTGATTGATTATCTACTTGAATGGCGGTTACGGGTGCCTAAGTAATGAGAGCGGATAAGTTATAACTAATGATAGGTGTGCGCACGTAATGATGATACCTTTTCAATTTCACTGCCAATGTGAAATTGGAACACACGAATTTAGTCCATCGACATTTTTAACTAGAACAGTCGTTATAGTTCTTGTAAATATATATACCTTATGTATACTTTTTAGAATAAGAGCACAGATAATATATTACTAGTACGAGTGTCGTAGACTATAGAGCGATGATGCGTAGCCAATTCCAGAATTTTGTCTGTTTATGTTTTAAAACTTATTTAAATGAGTATTGTGACTCAAGTCATACATTAATACCCATACTTATCTCGTGCTTCAGTTTAAGCATTTGAGATCTACCTATTTGAATTATGTAATGAAGATTTAAATCATTGCGTGTTAAACCATCAATTATATCAGAAAACATATGAAATTTTAGTAAACACTTTCTACATTTATAACGAAGCGAAATAAGGAAGAAATTAACAAAAACAAGAAAGTGCTTCATATTGGCGCGTATTCATCCGTAAATCCGGACAGCGTTGAAACGAGGCCAGTGGGCGCACGCGTGGCCGCGTGGTCTCCGTCTATCGCGCCTGCGTCCGGCGATAGCGCGATCCACTCTTGCGCAACTTTGATGCGCGGGGCTCAGGGCTGCCTTGAGAACTCGTCAATGACAAAGTCTATGATTCAAGGACTAACCACTTAAAATGTAGTAAAATTTTGACGGGCCGTTTGTAATGGTTGAGAATTCGACTATTACACGAAGAGGTTGCGGGTACGATCCCCGCACGGTATAAACATTTGTGTGCATGAACAGAACATGTCTGTTTGTTTCGGTCTAGCTGTTTCTATGTTTATTATGTATGCTAGTATGGGGATGGACGGCGCTGTGTAAATAGTGTCCAGAGATTTTTGTTTCCATCACTTCAGTTGGCACACAGGCAGCTCATACAGGATAAACATAACAAGCAATCATTGCAGCCTGTGCCATTCGGGACACGGCAAGCAATGCTATAATATGTACTCGTATGAAGTAGAAGTAGTAGGTATGTAGTAAAAAAAAAAAAAAAATTTTAGTGTGCTTTTCAAAATTTTCATGGGTTTTCTGATCTTCTAGCTTTTGATTACGAGTTTACCAGCTCCTCCATTATTGCCGGGCCGAACACAGAGAGGGCTATTAATGGTGGCAGATTTTGTCTGTACTTAGGAGTGGTAGATCATTTTAATTACATTGAATTACAACAAATTGTGATATCAAACTGTATGGTGTTGTACAGTCAGTGTTATAATGCACGCAAAGGCCAAACAAAAGTCATTGATCTTTTAAGGATGCGTTAGAGTGGTCTGTCTTAAAGGTAAAGCAAATAATGTTGTCCTCAGTTCTCACTTAACGTGATATTTGATAATGTCATCCATCACAAAGGAAGAATTTGTATCTAAAGCCATTCACATATTTTTTTGGTAGTATTCTTTTACACAAAAATTATTGAATATCTTTGCAGGAGCCGGTTTTAGACGAAACTTTACAATAATATTGTTTATCAAATTAACACAATTTTAAATTGTAATTACAATATAAAGATTTTAAATTTGCAACTGGTGGAAAGCAACTATTTAATTAATCTTTTTTAAACTCGTATGTGCCATTAAAATCTACGAATTTTAGTATTATGGCCTCTCTATAGTATTGACAGCCCTATAAACACTATTTTGACGATGTTAAACAACCTTGACTTTCAAATTTGTATGGTCTACCTACCTTAAAGCACCGATGAGACAAAGTGGTTTCTACTATGAACAGTTTTTAAAGATCTCGTTTTCCTGCAGTCCTTCTACGAATAGATGAATGAACCATGGCTAATTTGGTTATTTGGATTTAATTGTTGCAATAGGTAAATTTTTGATGCTGTCATACCTCAAACTCTGTAGTATAAAATAATATCGAAGGGAAACCTACACATTCAGAAAACACTACATATTATGGGTTAATCATATTATGTGGGTGGTAGAGACTGTATTTTTACCGAATGCTTTGTCCTTCGGCCAAGGATTACGGAAGCTTGACGAAAGTTGTTCAAAGATAAAACCTGACTTGCCCAACCAAACTTGGATTATGGAAAAATGTTATTTTAGGATCAGATCAATGTATATGATATTATGCAATATTTAAATAAATATTTCTTTTAAAGATGTACTTAAAATACTATCGTAAAAAATCCTCCGACATACTGACGTAGCAGTCATTTTGAGGGAGCTAGACTACATTTATAGACCAACTTTACATCTATTTTTACTTTTTAATTAAACATAAGTAAATAGGAAATGCTAAGGAGCCTGAAGTATATACCGTTTTGCATTTAAAGCTACCTAGATCGTATCTGAAGTGAATATTTACATATTTATCCATATCCGTTTAAAGCTGCCTATGACTAAGTGTTTACATACATCATAGTTCCGTTAGGATCAATTGTATTATCTAACGTAAACTGTAGATCCCACAAGCGATTTATTAAGAAAGTCCTATTGGCATGGTAGCAACAGATGGATGTGAATGTCAAACTTTATCTTGGAGATAAATCGGTACCGTTATAACAAATGTTCCTATTGACTACCCACTAGAATATTCTTAATATCCTGCACACTCGCCATAAAACTAAACTATTATGACTTTTTGATTATGAATATAATGAGCGCGAAAGTAATTTTGACAGATTGTCTTACGTTTTCAATGCTTTTTTAGTTAAATAAGTAAAGTAAGCAGTTTTAGCACTTATGTTATAGGAATCAGACAACAAAAATATCTCAAATATAAACATTCAGACACAGAGCAAACATAAATGCTCATCTTATACATGTTTGTCTCCCACACGACTCCTACCGAATGCGCCATCAAGCCAGTCAATATTACCAAAGAAAATATTAATATGTACCGTAATTTTGAAAGTTGGCAACACTGGTTATAATTATGCATCAGTATGCGAATGCAGTTGTTGATAATGTTTTATCAACATTGCGGATGGTCGTGCGCCAAGGCGGGGGTCACATAGCGATGATATATTAATGGTGGCATTCACAGCAATGACTGTAAGGGGAATTGCACCATAATGCTGTGCTTTTGGTTTCATCCAAAATTGAAATTTACTCCGACGAAATAAGTAAACGTTAAAACAGCATTTTTCAGCGGCCTTAGTGTGTTCTAAATGCACCATATTGCCGGGTGTTTGCTGTAAGGAGACGATCAACGAACGATGTTAATTTTTTAAATATGGCTGTCTAAGCTTCTTCTTCTTTGATTTTTTTTACAGTCTAGCAATATTATAAGTATGCAAAGGGCAACAAAGTCAAAAATTCTATTTTATTTCCTAATTCATCAATAATGTTGAATATTGATGAATTAGGACAACTGATAAAAGCAGGATGAGTGACGATTATAATTGGAAAGATACATTTATTTTATATGTATTACAGATTTGTCATCTATGCGCTTCTAAGCAGTTTTTGCTGTCATTTATACTAAAAGTTTATATATAATATTGTTATTTTTTGCAAGTTAAGCGCAATTAGAACTTAAATTTCTCAGTGTGAACAAGCGTTTACTGCGTGTTTTGAAATATTAGACAGTTTGTCCTCTAGCCTCGCGCGCGACATTGTTTATGATCGTTATATTACGCGTTCATAATGTTGCCTAGGTGTAATTAGTAATCCGAACCTGGGAGGCAATACTGCGGACATTATTGCAAGATAAATTAGAATTATGGGAAGTTAGTGCGGAGTTTTTTTATAGTATAGACTGAAATTGAAATAAAAAACAAAGTTTAGAAGCATTTTGAACTTCCTATATAGAAAGTTTTTTTTTTTCTAAATGTATAAGAGAGACAATATCATTGATATCAGGAGAATAAATTATGAGGCACTTATCTGAGGAGGAGCGGTGAAACTGACACAAAGATAACAGATTACACATTGAATAACGCTTGGTGAAAGAAAGATTCCTCAATGGTATAGAAAAAGGTACTTATAATATGTATATACATAAATGTATAGTGACTCATGCACAATGTATGATTTTAAGTTCGTATTTTAGTAATGAGAAATCGCATCATAATTATGTCTAGTTTTTTAAAAAAAGTGCTTTACGTTTATACCAGCGGTAATTATCGATATTATCTATAACAACCAAATGCTGCTAACTATTGTATAGTAATGACCTATCAGGTTCTAATTATACCCTAGTATATTATAGCACGTAATACAGCTATTATGTCAATAGGGTTCAATGTCAGGGTAGAAACAAAGGTTAATACTAGACATGGGCGTTTCCGATATTTTACATTAGCCGATATGTAACCGATATGGAGCTTCAATATCGGATATGATATCCGATATCACATATCGATTCTCCTACAAAAAAAAAAAAAAAAACTTGGCACCGACTTCAAACAGATTAGTAGGTACCCACCTAGTACGTACGTACGGTCCATATATTCCTACAACACTGAAAGAATTATCCCCTAACTCCTAACCGTTAAGGAGTTGTACCTTCCATCATCAGCTTAGCTGCAAAAGTACATGAAATACAACTAACGGTCCACATATTCCTAAAACACTGAAAGAATTATCCCCTAACTCCTAACCGTTAAGGAGTTGTACCTTCCATCATCAGCTTTGCTGCAAAAGTGCATGAAATACAACTAACGGTCCACATATTCCTAAAACACTGAAAGAATTATCCCCTAACTCCTAACCGTTAAGGAGTTGTACCTTCCATCATCAGCTTTGCTGCAAAAGTGCATGAAATACAACTAACGGTTCACATATTCGTACAATACTGAAAGAATTATCCCCTAACTCCTAACCGTTAAGGAGTTGTACCTTCCATCATCAGCTCATCAACATAAAATGATGTCTATCGGACGCAAAAACTTGAATGGCTTCAGAGAAAACGCGTAGTGTGCGGCTATAAAGTTTGAGGTTTGCCCTTGATTTTCCCGGGATCCCATCATCAGATCCTGACATGGTGACAATCGGACCGCCCCGGAACTATGCACTTTCAAATAAAAAAAGAATTATTTAAATCGGTCCACAATTGACGGAGAAATCGACGGATATACATAAAATAAAAAAAATAATAGTACATACATTTGAACATAGAACCTCCTCCTTTTTTGAAGTCGGTTAAAAATAAACAATAACAAACATTCTTCACTTACTTATCATAACACTATAAAAAGCATAATCCTTATTACGCTCGAGCTTGATTCCCTTTTGCTATGCGTTTCCCTTGCGAATATAAAAATGCCGCGAAATATACTTAAAACATAATCGATACAAGATAAATTGACTCTTATTGCTAGCAAATAAGAGCGGAAATCGCCTACCCATTACGCCGTAATATCTGAATAACCGCCTCATCTCTTTTACTCCAATGTAAGTATACCGAATCAGAAAGAGAAAAGGCGAATATCAACTGACCAAAGATATCGATAGTACGGTTATGAATAGTTCCGGCGATATGAGTTTTGTTACAGTTTTTCGATATACAGTTTTGAGTTTTGGTTTTGATATTATAGTTTTTAGTTTTTGAAATATCGGTTACGTAAAATCCTATATCGATATGATATGATATCGAACTGTTAGCCGATATAAGATACGTTTTGATATATCTGTCTCATGTCTAGTTAATACAAATATTTTAAATCATATAATATGCATTTTAACAGTTTCGACTCGTATAGAATGATTTGGAAAAATATCATCTTCGCCAAAAACTTGAAAAGACGTCAGTAATTAAATAACGAAGGCAAATGAAAATAAATATATACTACTTAAAAGTACTTGGTTGCACTGGCGGTATTACCATTCACCAGACCAACTTCCACAATGGGTCACCCGTCACCAGGCAAAGGAGGGGTAACCCGTGGTTTAGTGCGTAAATTCCGCCCTTTCGGGTGGTAGAGTCCACAAACCCCGCCCCCGACGGAGAGTAACGACACGTGAGGTATTCCCCAGGTAATGAAAAGCAAAAGAAAATTCTAAAATACTTATGACAAACCAAGGGGTAGGAATGAGGATGGCTTCTATCTTTTCCTGTTTCTCATAGGCCGTTAATTTATTCAATATAAGAAATTCCCGCGAGTACTTTTTATTCATGATGCATGGTACTGTTTATAAATAACTATTAGACAGGTTTGCCTGCTTATTCATCTGTGGGCCTAAAACAGCATTCTATTAATAACAACTACAAGCCCACAGCAAGTATCTTGTAACACCCGGTTATTTATAAATAGGGAACACAGAAGTACTGGGTATCGTCGATGAAAAAAGTGCTTAAAGTTGGTGTTGCCGTTGTCAGATAAGTTTCGAAAAAAGTGTTTTCAAGCCGGTGATACCGCTGTCATATAAGTTTGCGATAATAATAGGCTTCAATAAAAACTGTTTAAAAGAGGAAGCATAAATTGTTTTATGGCAGGTTAATTCTTACTAACTAGCGATCGCCTCCGCGGTTTCACCTGCGCGCACTTTCTTTTGTCAGTTTTCCCCTCTTCCCTCCACATTTCCGGAATCAAAAGTACCCTTTGTTAATTTTGTTCATTGAGTTACAAGTACTACGTAATTTTGTTGATTATTATAAGCAAAAAGATTCTTCTCATTTCACTCATTTGTGTCAAACTCTACAAGCTTTTGCCACTAGATTCCGAAAAATAAACTGTAAATAGCGATTATAAATCTGCAAAGAGCATAGTCAAGTTTATAACGCGAAAATAAGTCAACGTTATAAAATCTTATCCGATTGCGCTCTCTGTTGTAATAAAAACAATGGATCTTGTGACTATCTGATCGGGTTGAACGGTTTATGTCACACTAGGGTTGTAACTTTCCGCCTCCTCATACTTCTCATCTTTATAATTTATTTTTATTGATTTTCGTTTCAAGTAAACGTTATTTTGCCAGTATTATATAATACTCTACACTTTTTCACCATCCTTATAAGGTTGCCTTTTCAATTATTTTATACAATAAAGCTTTTACTTATTCTTTATAGGCTTTCAGCCCCCCTAGACAAGCGGCATTTATGACGTTCGCTATAGCTCAATTTGCGATAGCGAATGTCAAATCCCATACTTTCAACACGTGACTTTTCTATGGCATCTGTCAAATCCATATAAATTGGACTTAGCGAAATTCGCCAGCTATGAAGCGATGTCATCTGGTCTAAGCCCCCTGTTTAATAATCGAAACCGGTTACACTTTTTTTAAAGACAAACAACCAAATGAATCAAAGTATGACGAAGAAAGGATTATCTTAATGATACTTTATATAATTTAGCTCTAAGACAATACTTTTAAGCCTTAAAAAGAGCTAACCAACTCAAGCCGTTTCGCCTCTTGCTATTCTGAATAAAAAGCCCCTATAAATGCGGCTACTGCTCTTATTTTTGGCGGTTTTTTTTCCTAATTATGAATGTAATGTTCCCTTTGTAGTTAACAATTTCTCTGTGCTCGCTCTGTACATATCGTGTCTCAATATGTGGAGACATCTATGCGTATTGCTGATCTGGCAAAGTATCAGTTAGACCATTAATTAAAAATGACACGCAACCATAAAGCAAGCGTCTTTTATGAAATTGACACCCCTAGTGTAGGTACTCGTATATAATAATGATGAAATCGAGAACATAACATACTTTTTAGGAATGCTAGTTTATTTGGACCCTTTTAGAACCATTCAAGGACATTTTTTGTAAGAAAACACTTACAAAATAACTAATGTTAAAATTTCATAGCTTGTGATATGAGCACGAGTTGAACTATGCCGACAAAAACTTTTTAGTAAGGTTCTTATTACAATATCGTGTAAGCTTCAATTTAGTTGTATTAAAGGTATGCATATAATTTTGTTGTCTGCAAACCTTTTTATGCCCCAATTAAATCTTAGTCATTTGCAATGTGGGCAAAAAGTTCCTTGTCTGCGGCTTAAGAAAACACCAGACTACATCATCTTCAAGGTTGTTTGACGATTTGGTGTTATATTTAAGAAGTCAGTTATTAGACAAACATTTGCTTGCGGGAGAAACCCTTTGAAATACAAATGTAAATTAAATACATAGATCTCCAGATATTTGCATTTAATGGTTTGGACAAAAATGCTTGACAAATTAATACATCTCCAATAACCGAAAGGTTCACCTATATACTTTAATTTGTATTCAATTTACCTGTGTTAGAGCCAACATCACGTTGGGACGAAAAAACCCCTAAAGAATATTCAGGGGTCAACTGGTCCCAACACCAGAATCAAGATGGGACCAGTTGACCACTATCAAATTAGAAAGGGTAGAACTGGTCCCCGGGCCCAGTTTTGGACTGGACGAGTTGCCCCCTAACCCAACGATACAGTTCTCTTATCTGTGATAAATATTTAAATTCGTTGTAAATATGTTATAATACATATATATCATCAGAGCAAATTATCCGTTGTCTGGCCTAAAGAACAAGAACAAGCTGTGTTTAGTTTGGGGCTAGACATTTGGCAAAACGGCATGACCATTGACCAAAGGCGGGCGAAGGCAATGACAGAGTGATGGCCATGGGGTGCCGTGCGATTGCGAGGCTGACCGCCAACTCAATGGTCGGAAGACATCGTCAAGATTGTCGGGGTCAGTTGAATTTGCTCAGGACCGGAACAGCTGGCGAGAGAGAGGGGAGACTTTACCCAATATTGGATGGACACGGGTGAAAATATAGAAAACTTGTGCAGTCTTGCATTGATAAATCTTCGAAATATCCGTTATAGGTACCCATTGTTCAGCTGTCCATGCATCATTATTTTACAAGTAGTGTACCCATGGCATGAAGCTCGATTAAGCATAGCATTAAATTTGACCTACAGCCCAGAACAGGGAAAGGCAAATGAGCGCAGAGCTTGCCTTTGCCCTCCATTTCCTAATGGTCGGCCCACTGACTCGGGCGGCGTGCATTATTGCCCACTGACGTTTCTTACGCCTGTCATTACGTTTCCATGCAGCAATCACTGTCGATCACGTTACAACAGTTCGCTTGCGACATGTAGGCTGGGGTGGGGTGGTAGCGATGGAATTAGCGATTAAAAATTTGGAATAATTTTTGTTTTGAAAAACCCGGACCTACCCAATAGGGTATTTGACTGTGGTTGAAATTTTAATATTTTGTGACTGTATTCGATAATACAACACAGAAGTATAATATAATTGAAAAAATATTTAAAATCGGTTAAAAATCAAGTGAGTTACAAAGCAATTTATTTTCAGTATAATTATCTGTCTCTTTCTAAAACAACATTTTATATGGCGCGTGTATGGAGCTACTTGCATGTGACGTCACATACAAGTAGCGCTCTCCTTGTCTAATCGTGAAGTTTACAACTCTGTAACTCCGAAAATACAAAAGATATTTCAAAATTTTAAAAAGCTTAGTGCTATTTATTAAATAAACTGTATGAAAAGCAAATAAAAAAATTATAGTCATATGTATACCCTATTACCTAATGAAAATAATAATATTAAAAAAAATATTAATTTTCAAAAACCTGGTACTGATAGGTAGCAAACCAAACAAAAAGAACGATTTCAATTGGTAATATTCTGAATTGCTACAAGTTATTCTGAATTTATGCGAGTACAGACATTTTACAATTAAGTTCTATTTATATAGATGTTGTAACAAGGCAATATATTATGGCTTGAATAGCAGATCATAATTTATGTTATGGATGTTTGTCTGTAGCAATGAATCCCAACCCATCATAGTCACTCAGTAGTATAGTAGACCGTATCTGTCTACGATCAGACGTACTATGTTCAAAAGTTGTTGTTTCAAGAGGCTTTCATTTTACTATAACCTACACAGAGCCACAGGCTTTTTGGGATCAACGTATCTAGCCGATTGGAATTAAAAAAAAGTCTTGCCAACAAAAAGACGCCGCGGGAATACACTGACGATCCGGATTTGGACTGAAATCGATAGTGTTGCCCAAATTCAGTCTTGGTCTTGCAGTCTTGGTCTTGTTCTTGCGTTTTTGCAAGACCAAGACCAAGAACAAGACCGCGTATTTTTAGCAAGACCAAGACCAAGACTCACCGTGCAAGACTTGAGCAAGAACAAGACATAGCCTGCAAGACTCTTGCGTCTTGCAGCTAGGACTTAGTGCTATTTCACTGAGTAGTTAGGTGTAACAGTTCGGTGTATAGGTAGGTACGCTTAGGAATTCTATGAGACGCAAAAAACTGTATCAAAGAATATGAAAAACTGGACCTATGCGCATTACGACTAATACCATTAACATAGCGAATAAAAAAATATCTATTAAAATCAAACTGAGTGCATGCATAGTTATGTTTTAACCATCGGCACTTTGATAATGCGGCATCAAAGGTTTTGTACTTACTTCTCAAAGAAATTTGCCGCTTTTCGGAAGTACATGGTTATGATACACGCGCACGTGTTTATTAAGAAACAGTTACTTCCATAGAAAACGACAAATAGGTCAGTTGATTTTTCGAATTTCTTATCAAATCTTCAGTTATTTATTAATCTGCTTGATCTTTACTATGGCTATGTTAATTCAAGCTCACAATGTTCCAATTCTAATACGTTTTTCTAAGATTTAAAGTAAACTTTAATAAATAGTAATAGACTAATAGGTAATTGCAAGACTTGCAAGACTTGCAAGACTCTTGCTGCAAGACCAAGACCAAGACCAAGACTGGGAGCGCAAGACCAAGACCAAGACCAAGACCAGGTGTATTGGCGCAAGACCAAGACCAAGACCAAGACCAGGTGTATTGGCGCAAGACCAAGACCAAGACTGGCTAAGTCTCGTCTTGTTCTTGCATTTGGGCAACACTAGAAATCGAAGCGGTCTATCATTGTAATATTTTTCCTACTAAGTTCTCAACTCATTTGACGTCGTCGGTGCAGTATTCTTCAATGAGCATTACTCATACTACACAATAAATCACACCGAAATCAGTTAACCACAGCTCTACCACGGGTGTCACGTTGATCCGCAAAGCGTATGAAGTGCGATTATTATATTGTTTAAGCTGCATTGACATAATATGATACTTATCACAATGCCGGTTCGATACGATTGTGTAGCGGGATTGAATGACTCCGATACGTTTACATTCGCATTTCTTGAAAGATTTTATGTTGCTTTGTAGTTATTTATGCTATGCATAAGAACAGTACGCATAATGTAGTTTTTATGGATCAGAATTTAGAGCAACCTGTAGCTATAGGAGAGATATTAGCAGCTTTATGATTCTTAATGTTCTTTTAACTATGCACAAGGAGTGTATCGATGTCTGGAAGGAGATCACTTATAGCCTTATAACACCTTAAAGAAATACGTTTTCCATAATATGCAAAAGGGCACAACCTTGCGGGAATTTTCTCAACCATACCTAACTAATTAGGTTGTCAATTTTTAAACTGATAGGACTGCTAAAAATTTCGTTTATGTAGCCTTGTTAGTTAAGACTATTAGCTGGTTTCGATTCAGTAGTTAGTAGACGCTTTACTAAGGTCAAATATAAAATTCAGTAAGAATATATTAAACAATGTAAGTAATTAATAGTATAAAAACACTAAACGCTTCCAACTAATTGTGCTGGATTTTCCCTGTTATCCACTCAAATATAATCGTACCTACTTATCAGTTTTTATTTCCTATAGCATTGAAAAAAAAAATCATTTTTCATTAGGTATAATACATCTCCTTTTATTCCCGCTTCTGTGATAAGGCTGCGTAATAAATTGTTTGTTTAAATACGCACATTTGATGTAAACAGCATTTATAAATAAAAGTGAGGGAGCCCAGTAAGTAAAATGTATTTATTATCTTTTGTTGGCACGAACCGTCCCCCAATCTTATAATTTTTTTTTATACTACATCAGTTGGAAGACAGTCACACAGCCCACCTGATGGTAAGCAGCCACTGCGGCCTATTTCATTGAAGGACTCTTCCACACTCAGTACTAACCAATCAATTAAGATAGACTCAGCCTATTTAATTATTTTTATTAGGTCCAGGAACTAATGCTAAGTTGAATATTTATTTATAATACACAAGTGTATTGTATTGTAAATATCTACACAGACAGACGAAAGAGAATAGTCGAGGTCACTGTTTTTTTCTATACGGTCATGAGAAAAGTGTCATATGGTCATAATGATTCTCTTATGCCATGTGCACGACAATTAAAATATTTTCATCGATGTAACTTGTATGACTTCCGCATTGCGCAAGCGAGTTTGTGTAAAGTACTCAAACGACGCATAAAAATAATAGAATTCTACGGTGAAAAAATCTATAAAATCTAAAAAATGCATAATCGTAAAATTACAACAAACACGGAAGTGTTAAAAATAGATTTATTAATAGAGCCTTTTTTTTTGGAGGAAAATTCTTCGCCAAATCTAAACGCCAGTTAGCGAGACCTGCGCTCGTGTATGAAACTCGAGACAAAAGGTACATTCGTCCTACTACCGACTAAACTACCCCGGTTTCCCTTCATACCCAAAGAGGGACGAGCAGGTCCCCGTCGCGGTCCAGTACGAATGCTACATAAACCGGTAAGTGACCAAAAAAAAAAACTCGAGTATTATAATCTAATCACGAAGCGGATGAACGAGACATTTACCCAGTTATACATTGAAGCGGCTCCCAAGTTCAAGAGGAACTAGAAATTAATCAATGTTACAATTAAGTGTCTTTAGGATGTCTAGACTCCTAGATTTTTCAACAAATGTCAATTTGTTACAAGAAGACATTTTATGCATTTAGTTTTACAACAAAGTCATTATTTTGATGTAACAAATCCAACATTTCAATTTTATTATTTACTATGTAGTGTTTAGCTCCGTGTACTTAGGTGAAAATTAACTTATACATATACTTATTGCGTAATTGTCCAAAAACACCAAAATAAATGTGTGTGTTTATTTAGATAGATTTAGAATATCTAATCTAATGTTGCCATAGCTTTTCGATACAGATAATATTAAATAAATAAACAAATATCGTGTTTGTATTTGTTGTCGTAATTGACCCAACCACTCCGCTGCCGTCAGATAAACTAACAATGTTTGGATCGTCGTGCCAAATTACAAAACCCGATGATGAATGTAGCGTTTCTGATTAAATGCTCTGATATGTGCAATTGTTACGGATTACTTAACAATTTCGGCGGCGCTTCATTATGAAACTTTCACAGTGTGAGTCGGCGCAGTTGCTTCATAGTTTTTCAAGTCTTTTATGAGATTTTTATACCACGTCAGTTGGCAGTCAGGCACGCAGCCCACCTGATGGTAAGCGGTCACTGCGGCCTATTCTATTGAGGGACACTTCACCAGCGTCGCTCAATGTGCTGCCAGACTGTAGGCTCATCAGATGTGAGCCTTTGATTTCAAGTGTACTGGCTCCCACATTAATGTTTCCGGAACACAGCAATAGCTGTTATGGTTGCAAATTTCACCTTTGAGGCTGGTAGGTAGCCAGCCGGACTCTAAAAAAGCCCTACCACCAACCAGACCCAAGGTGGGAATCAAACCCACGACACACTACACTTGGCTTAGCCACTGTTCCACAGATGCGGTCGAAATTAATGGGAGATTACCGTTCTAAACATTCCACCGTGAAGAGTTGAATTCCGGGCTACATTACCTTATGATGAGTCAATTGAGGAAAATAATACTTTGAGAAGATAAGCGTATTAGCCAGATTACTAAATATTTACTAGTATTAGAGCCTGGACACAGAACATAATACTAAAGTAGCCTGGATTAAACGGCTTAATAAATCTACGTTATCAAGTTAATTAAACACTTAGTCAATAATAAGATTATATAATCAGGAACTTAATAATACATTTTTCCAATCATTGGTATCCGGTTTAATTATAAAGCGTGCCAAATATGAAATCACGAAGACGAAGACATATTATGTAGGTATGTTCTTTCACGACCCGCTAATTGTAGGCTAACTCATGTCCTAGGTACTAGCCTTCTGTATAGACTGGCTAGTATTAGTCAAATACTAACGAGGCAGAGCTATTTATTGAAAGTGAGAACGTCTTAACGCTTTCCTGCACTAAGCTAATAGAAAATATTACGATTACAAATCACTGCTGCCGTTCGACATCCACCTACATCGAACTCAGCGTATTCATGAATGGACAACTTTCATTCGTAAATCTCGACTGTCCACTTCCATTTTTATCGCGTCGATTGATGATTTCACAGTTTCACTGGACTAAGTAAACGTACCAGACGAGAGTGAATTTATAAACTTTTTTTAGATTCCAGGTTTGTGGAGGCAATTAAAGTCTTTTAGAGAACAGAACGTATATTTTTTTAATCGGTCATGTAAATAAAAAGGATGTTTGATATCAATACGTTTGATAATGAACGTCAGTAGCAATACTCGCATTCAACCTAGAAGGTCGTGAGTGCAGAGGATTTCCACCGTAGGGCTGGTTTATGTGAGAATTATTTTAGAATTTTATCAGGCTAAGCTTTTTTTTTTCTACAAGTGGAGAAATCATTTATTTCCGCAGCCGCTGACAGAAGAAACTACAGGGCTTACGTCAAAATCGCCCTCTAGTAAAAAGACTTGCTTGCTGTCATAATGATATTGGCTGTGTTCCGGTAACAGCGAGTACATTTGTAAAAAAGACTCGAAGATATGCTTCTTATGCTATACCATATACTATAGAAACTCTACTAGTATTTGGCTATACTTCCCGGTAGAGCAAATTAACAAGTCAAATAAAGAAGAACCTCTCTTTACGTTCTCTATTTAGTCGTATCAAATAGCGAGCGACAGATACCAAAAAAAAAAAAAAAAGAAAGAAATATGCCGTAGGTTTTATTTTAGATTACTTAGGTTGACCACGTTTCCGTTTGTCAGCTAATGAAGTATAATACTAATTCATAATTTTTAATTCGTAGGTTAATTCATACCTTCTAGTCATAATCAGTTTGGAACTAATCGGTTTAACAAATCGTTTACACATTTCCTTGTTGTGTCTTTTGTGTTATGTCACACAGCACCTACATTTTTAATCGAATCTTTAAGATTACGCCGTGAATGCAACAATCTTCTTCGGCTTACGCTTTCTGTGTCAAAAGACGTAATTGCCTATTAACGTTTTACGACAGACCAACGGCCAGCCCTATTACTTCCATGTATGGCTACTATCGATTACAACGCGGTGTGAGTTTTTACGCTAATTGTCACGTTAACAAAAACTAGTATTTTGAATTCCTATTAATAATCACAGATATAATTGACGTGCTATGTCTGCAGTTGGCGAACTTTTATATTTTTACTCTTAAAATAAATGTATTCCAACTTTATTGTAAAAGTTTAATTGGCACTCCAGTCTACCCCATCAAGCAATCACTCAAGCTGTTCATAGGTAATTCAGAATGTCAAGCTCCTTATTTAAGAGGCATACTGTATTTCTTACCTAGTTTAAACTTTAAAGGATCACACTCAGCTCGGAGCTATGATTCCCCTTTATTAGTGCTGGGCGGTAGCACCTAGTCTCAGATAATTTCTATTACCAACGAGAATTAACATAATAAACCTTAGATGCTAGAACTTTAAAACTTTTAAACGCGTCGATTGAGAATTTTAGAGAGATAAAGATTCATTTATGTATAACTATGGATTTCTATGAATCAAAATATTTATTTATTACATAAAACTATCATCATTATGCATTTTAGAATTTTCATCGAGGCTAGTAAACGTTAAAAATAGGTTGACTCTTACATATGTATGTGGCTCACTTTCATCTGTTACTTCCCATTGATGTAGAAAAGTTCAAAACTTCAGTAATGATAGTCTTCATATTATCCTTAAGCAATGTGGATTTAAGCTTTACCTTCGAATTAAGGGCATGAGGTTGTCTAGAAAGTCCAGGGTACAATGCGTCGTGTAGGTCACTGTTTCGTAACACCGCACATTCTTATGTTCCGCGCGCACATAGTTCTTCAACACCCAGTACCGATCCCTCTGAAGGTACTCGGTGTAAAAGTCTCTATCATGACATTTTAGTAAAGAGCGTAGACGCAACAGATTCGCGCGCGATACTATATGCTTTTGCGCATGATTCGTCACGACGCATGATATAAGACACAAGAAAACAGGTGCCACAGACATTAGTAAACCCCGAAAGACGAAACGATAGTAGGTACTTGGCCATCTGTGTCCATCGACTGTATGATCTTGATCACGACTGCGTTTTAAATCGAATTCTATTCTGTTGTTTTTCACCAGAGTTTATCAATATTTACATTGCACTACTATTGTATGTGCATATTGTTGCGATGATAACTACGGCTTTGTAGGTATTGTAAGTTCGCTCAATGGTCATTGTCAAACTAAAACCTTTGAACCTTTATAAGCAGACGTCACGTCATCGTATTGATGCAAGAATTTATAAACAACACAAAAAAATATAATAAATATAGGTGCAGTAGGACACAACCAAAATTTCATCAGTACCTAATACTCGTATTCCATTAAATTCTGAGCTGAGTTCTACTGCTATAAAACATAATGATTACATGAAAATGATCTTTACTAAATGATGAATAGGAAGCAAAATATTCTAGAGACGAGTGTAAGAGCCGCGTAATCAATCGCGTGTCATACTTTTAAGAGTTTAAGTAGATAGATACTATTCTTACCTTTCGACTAGAGGTTTAACATTATCAAGGAACTCGAAGCCAGCGTGCGTCGTGTAGGTAATAGTTTCATGACACAACACCATTCCGTGGTCCGCGCGCACGTAATTCTTTAACACCCAATATTCACCACGTTGTAGATACTGAGGAAGAAAGTCTCTTTCGTTGCACGCAAGCATGAAACGGAGCCGGGCCAGCGTCGCGTCGGACAAAGCGTCCTCGTCCACTATGTCGAGCGTGTCGTTCGTCATCTCCGCCTCCGACGATGTGTCGTGCAACTTCTTCTCCAAGTCAGCCACAGACGTCGTGCTCGAGGCCGTCTTGTTCGTCGTCGGCATCGTGGACGGCGTCTTCTGAGAAGTCGACTCTTCCATATTTCTCACGCTCGACTCGACTAGTCTCGTCTCGGTGACGTTTCGGAACTCATCCCTGTTCAAATACCGCAGTTCAGCGCTCCGCTCCGAACCGTCCACGGTGATCGGGACCCACTCCACCCCCGGCCCGTTGCTCCCGGACAAATGCATCGCAGCGTACAGCAACACTGCGATGTTGATGACAATGCTGACCCTAAATATTAAGTTGCGACGGTTACCCATCATTTTAACGGTTTAGGCACTTTCACTTATACTAATGAATCGTCGGTGACAACGTCCTTCGCCGCCCTCTGGGACGCAGTTTCCTGTAGGGTCCGGTTGCTGCCAGCATCACAATTTATTCTGTCATCAGCAGCCGTGTGGAGGCTGGCGCCGCGTTGGCGCCGATCTCTCGCGTTTCTGCAACAAACATAAACTCAAATTAAAATTCAACGTTTATTTCATATTCATTACGACTATTAACGTAACGTCCATATTTGTGTTAAAAATGAAACGATGAAGACTTAAACCATTAAATGTTAATGAGCTTTTTAATGTTATTTGAAGACCATTTTACTACGACTTCTAAATTTCTACTTAAACATTTATGGTGATTTTGACAAAAATTATTAGGTATACCTAGTTCCAGACCACGAAAAAGTTTTAAAAATAATGCATAAATGGTACAAGTGTAATGTTACTTTAAATCATTTAGTCAAATTGTAAATAGTACAATGGAGAGCAATGCAAAGTCCCACAGAATGCCTTTTCGTTTTTGGAAAATATTTAGTTCAGCTACAGATTACTAAAAAGTTACTAACGTTTCAGCTTTAATTTAGGTAAGTTAGCCATCTACATATGTGAAACTATGGAAATTGAATATTACCGAACAGTCCAATGGGATTATTAAAACAAGAAAAATAATAGACAGACATTCTAATCATCTAAACGGAGTGAAATATTAATACGATAGAATTCCTATTTGCAAAGGATTTAATGACCTACCACCAATCCTGCCACTTAAGTTTTTTTACGAGTTGTAATGGCGATATATAAATTATATAACCCGAAGAGTTAGAGCCTAGAAAATATGCTCTCATTTTCTTGGTAGTAAGGATGTAACTGCTGAATTATTTCATTTCCTTTGTATTATATTTTGTACTAGCTTTTCGCCCGCGGTTTCACCCGCGCGTAATTTCTTTTTCAAATATCCCGCGGGAATGAGACGTTTCCCGTAGGAACTTTATAGCCTATGTCCTATTCCGGGTTATAAACTATACGTGTGCCAAATTTCATCTAAATCCGTTCAGCCGTTTAGGCGTGTTTGAGTAACAAACATCCAAACATCTAGACTTTCGCATTTATAATATTAGTAGGATTGATACGTTCACATGTCAATTACAGACTTCCCGTTATAAGCAGTATCGATTTAATGTTGTATAGTTATAATATGTTATGTTACTACCACAAGTATATGATACTCGAATTTAAATAAGGTGATCTTTCCACGTAGTACTGAAAAATGTTGCCAGTATAGCTAGGGTCCATTAAACTTATTTTACTAATTCAATTCATGTTTCATATCATTCGCTAAGCAGTATTTGACAATATGGGGTGGCCCTACACTGACGTGATACGGTCAAAGTTCCCATCGTATACCGATATAAATGTGGGAGAGCATATACTTGAAATAAAAGGCTTGAACAGAGCTTAGGAACTTTTTTTTTTTTCATTTATTATTAGAACCATTTAACAAGGTTGTAATATAACATTGGGTATAAAGTATAGTACAACAACTTCACATCATTACAATCTCAACATCAATGGTACTTAGTGTGCACTTGGCAATCAGGCCAGTATTTATCTTTTAACAACGATTATTGTTTTAATGGGGGAGGATATTGTTCCGCTGTGGAATATAAAAAGGTCGATACTTTACTCATTAACTTTTACGTATCGAATTATTTTCGTGCGAATCGACTACTAACCCATTATCGCGCGTCACAAATATTTAGCGAGAAATAAGATAAGATAGAAGTGAGTAATTTTTGCTGGTGATAAAATATTAAATATCGGGATGTGGTGGTATCGAAGATAGGTGTAATCAGAAAACAGCTCGCTAATTAATATGACTGGCTCGATGGCGCATTTGGTAGCGACCCTACCCCATGCGCCAGGGGTCGTGGGTTCGAATCCCACTCAGGACAAACACTTATGCGGTGAACATTTGTGTTTTTTTCTGTGTCTGGAAGTGGATGTTTATTTGTATAAATTTGTGGTACCTTCGTTGTTTCTGATACCCATAACACAAGTGCTTACCTACTTACTTTGGGGTCAGAACCATGTATGTGATGTTGTTCAATATTTAGTATTATTTATAATTAAGCTACTGATAGCATTCTTAATTTGTTTGCACAATTACCACACATGACATTTGTCACAAAGCACATTATTGAAAATAGGACAAATTAATTCCAACAAAGAAAGGGTGCCATCAGACGGACTGCACCGCAGCGACTGCGCGCAGTCGATATATTCAACTGCATGCAGTTGCTATATACAACTAGCCGACCGCGCGAAGTCGAAGGCACGACTGCATGCAGTTGATATTGACTTCACACGACTGCAGCCGACTGCAGCCGACTGCGTGCAGTTGATATCATGACTGTAAGCAGTTGAATATAGCAACTGCATGCAGTTGAATATATCGACTGCGCGCAGTCGCTGCGGTGCAGTCCGTCTGATGGCACCCAATCAACAAACAAGCTCAGTACAAACTACTTAGATCCCCCTTCTTTCCAATGTTATATACCTACTTATTTAATCGATTGTAAAAAAATGGGCCAAGAAAAACAGGAAACCTTTGAGCAAACAAAGTCGTGCATGCTGGAACTTTACGGTATAGGGCCTACGGTCAGAGTCATTATTTCGGGAGAAGGAGTGCTGTCGTAAGAGAAACATTTTGATAAAATTAAGTTAAATGTATGAATATTTTAAATTCTCTAAGCTTGAAAATGTTTACCACATTGTATTTAACAACCATCCAAGTAAGTAAACTTGAATGAAGGGTATAAATAGACGCTTAGAACAGGTAATTCACTATTTTTAGAAAAGATTGCACCTAATATTTCTTGTTACAAAGAAAAACGACGTTCCCTATGACGTATAGGTAATTACACAAGTTATTATTCAATAAGCGTTTAGAAAAAGACTATGACATTGATACAATTGAATAATAGCAGTGAGCAAACTTTGAACTGTTTATAAAAGTAAAAAAATTTTTATGTAAGTACTGTACTGCTGTCCAGTGGAAGAGCAGCTGTTAAAAAACCATCACTCAAAGTTGTCAAAGTTGTTTATAATATTTTTTAATTTTAAATCTCTAATTACTGTAATGAATATGTATGTGCATTGCAATGATATTTTAAAAGCAGTTCAATTGTTTATCGAAAACACCGAAGAATTAGCTACTACCACCAAACGCGCGATAATTATAATTTGACTAGCCTTCTGCCCGCGGTTTCACCCGCGCGTAATCTCTTTTTTCAAATATCCCCTTCCACCCACATTTCCGGGATCAAAAGTACCCTATGTTCACCGGGGATAGTGTAGACTTTCCAACAGTGGAAGAATTATTCAAATCGGTTCAGTAGTTTCAAAATAATTATTCCCGCGGGTATGAGACGTTTCCCGTAGGAATTTTATAGCCTATGTCCTAATCCGGGTTATAAACTATACGTGTGCCAAATTTCATTTAAATCCGTTGAATCCATCCAAACATCCAGACTTTCGCATTTATAATATTAGTAGTAAGTAAAGGATTCCAGCATATACCGCCACTACAGCATACTTCATTCATATCTTAGATTATGAATAATGCCCACCCTATCTTGGGCCAAGTAATAAAATAGGTGCACAATAGTGTTTTTGTTTATTAAAAGACAAAAAACTTACAATTTTTTCATGAAAAGTTACTAAAAAATAAGCGGCATGTATATATTACCGGCCAAAGCCGATTTCAGGACAAACTAGTTTGGCCTAGGCTAAACTAGTTCTTACTAAGGGGGAATTCGACTCGGATGGATATAGGTTAAAAAGCTAAGGGCGGGAGCGAAGCGAAGCGGAGCTCCCGCCTTAGCCTTCGTGGTTTTTTTTTAAACCCTGAAAACCTTTTTTGTTTTTACTATAATAATATATTCTATGTTGACTTAAATTAGTTTAGCCTAGGCCAAACTAGTTTCGTCGTTAAGTCGTTAAATCGTTAATTTGGGGAATAGGTGTTAATAAAAAATAATTACGAAGGCTAAGGCAGGAGCTCCGCTACGCTCCGCTCCCGCCTTAGCCTTCTTACCTATATCCATCCGAGTCGCTTTCCGCCGCACGTAAGGCACGGCCGCGGTCCAATTTATCACATTGCCCGGCTACAAGTAGGGAATTATTCATACTGCCCGGTCCAAGTGATAAATTCAAGCTATCTTAAACACTGATTTATTACATGGACCACGGGCCGTCGGGCATTATAATAATAATTTTTTTTTTATAATAATAATTTATTTTATTTTCCATCACATATTGGTAACACAAAACAAGAGATACATATCTTAGAACCACTATATAATACCATATATATGCGAGGGACTGGCGCCTAAAAAAGGTATGCAATACCTGTACTATAGGACACCAGGCCACCCTCCTACGGATAAAGGTCAACTGAATGTGGGTACACTTGGGAGTTATGGTGTTTACCATAATGGGGGATAGTAACTGGTCATTAAAACATACAGTAAAATTATCTGACAGGAAAGGGTATCAAAGAATCAGTTCGAACAGCAGCCATAAAAATATTGAAATATAAAATATAAGAGTGCGAGGATTGCCAATGTACTCATTTCTTATCATGAGATTTTATTATACTTTATTGTTTATTTAAATAGAATTTTATGTATATTAATGTGCGTTTAGCTTATGCAAAGTATTACCTAGGGTTATGTATGAAAAGATGTTATTATTCAGGTATTTTAAGCAGGTCTTCTGTCGATTGGTATGTGTGTGATTTTAGCCAGTTGGATATCGTGTCTTTGCATCTGGTTTTAGGTTGGTGGTAAATTTGTATCGTTGTGTTTGTCCTATTATAAAGATAGTTGCTTAAGAAGTAGTATTGCCTTTGTGCGAAAGAGGTAGTCACCGTTATATTTGGACAAACTTTGTTTTTTCTCCTCCTTCCATCATTTAGATTAGGGTCGTATGGCAATTCGGAGTGCTTTTTTAGCAAAGTGCGGAGGATGAATAGTTTCCTAATGGAGTGAACATCCCACAATTTGTATAGTTCGTTTGTTGGGGAACTAAAAGGTAAACAAGCCGCTGTCTTTAGAACTGCGCGTTGTGCTCTCTCTGCCTCGATCATGTTGGTCTTTGTCGAGCCACCCCATGCTGTGATGGCATATGTTATAATAGATTGACATAGTGCAATATAAATGAATCTAATTATTTTACGATCAGCAATATGTTTTAGGGATTTGAATACAAAAATTAGTTTTCTAATTTTACCCGTCAAAGAATGTAGGTGCGGTTTGAAACAAAGGACAGAATCAATAATAATGCCCAGATATCTGAGGTTCTCGACACTTTCCAACACTGGACAATTACAGTCAGATCGGCTTTCAGGGTCACAGCAGTGGGCTTTGACGCATTGACTCATTGGCAACCCTTTTTTGTGGGTAGCAAAAGCCATGAGTTTTGGTACATTGTTTTGTAACCAAGAACAAACGATGTTGAATCCCTCTTGGGCACACGCAAAGGCATTTTCCCACGAGTTGCCAGTAAACAGAAGAGCAGTGTCGTCCGCAAATGTTATAGCCTCCCCCTGAGGAAGTGACAATTGACACAGCCCATTTATGTATAACAGAAACAACGTGGGACCGAGTATGCTTCCTTGAGGGACTCCATAAGTTGTAGGTAGCTCATCACTCACTGTTTCGCCGATTTTGACTTTTTGACACCGGTTTGCTAGATAGTCTGTAAGAAGCTTGAGTGGTAAACCTCTAACACCCACTGCTTCCAGCTTGTTTAACAGCAGAGGAATGCAAACCGTGTCGAAAGCTTTAGCTAGGTCCAGAAAGATTATGATGCACTTTAGCTTATTATCAAGGTCTCTTACGAGTGTATTGAGCACCTTGAGTATGGCATCCTCTGAAGATTTACCAGAACGAAAGCCGAACTGTGAGGGAGACAAAATATTGTTAGATTCTAGAAAGTTCACCAGTCGACTATTTATTACTTTCTCGAGAATTTTAGAGAGCGCCGGCAGTATCGCAATAGGTCTATAATTACTTGTAGAACCTTTATCACCCCCTTTATGAATAGGCTTAATAAGCGAGGCTTTAAGTGCTGTAGGAAAGGTGCCAGTACTGAGGGCTAAGTTGCATATATACGTAATGTGGGGAGTAAGAATCTTGCTGTTTTGGCGCAGTACCCATGGTGGAATGTTGTCAATCCCAGCTGCACAGTCTTCTTTCAAGGATTTTATGAGTCCTTCAACTTCACCTGGATCTGTTGGTGACAGATAGAATGACTTAGTATTAGTGCAAGATTGTATTGGAGAACTAAATAGACCCATTTGGCTACCGCGTTTAGTTATTATACCTTCGGCTAATTTCTGTCCGACCCCGGTGAAGTATTCGTTTACCATATTAGTGCACCTTTTAGGATCATTTCCCGAGACCAAACAACGGGCCGTGTCTTCTTTTGTTTTATTTAGATACGCAATGTTTTTAACAACTTTCCACAGTTTTTTATTATTTGAACCAGCTTCCTTAATAAGCGATTTTTCATGCTCTCTTTTTAATTTTTTTTGTAAATTACAGCAGAAATTACGATACCTCTTGTACGTGCACAGAAGAATATCATTAGACGGCGACATTTTGACTTTTTTGTGCAGACTGTCTCGATTTCTCAGGCAACGCAATAGTCCCGGTGTGACCCACGGTTTGCACGTTCTTTTACGCTTTGGAATGTTGACTTTTTTGGTGTTTTGAGCGATCGCGGCCTGGAGTGTGCCTACTAGGAAATCCGTAGCAATGTTAGCGTCGTTCATAAGATATAGAGGAGAAAAATCAAAGGTTCCAAGGTATGAGGCGACACCCTCACGGTTAACTTGATTCTTGCTAGAGATATCTAAACTTCTTTTTGTGTCTAAACCAGGGAATTTCAGTTCAAGGCTGACTGCAACACAGTAATGATCGGTTATGTCTGCGGGAATTACAAAACAGTGAGATTTATTTTTAGTTTTTAACATAGCATGGTCTAGACACGTATGGCCATGGGTTGGTAATGAATGGGCAGGTAATATGCCATGACTTGCTAGTATATTCAGGTACTCGTAGTGCCTGGTATCAATGGATGCCGCTGAGATGTCAATGTTAATATCTCCCATTATTATGAGATTTTTGTAATGAGTAAGGTTGCTTAGTAAAGCATTTAGAGAGGAAAAGAAATTATTTGTGTTTCTGTGGCTAGGCGGTCGATAAATACCGATAATACAGGTGTCTGGATTTAATTTAAGCATGAGGCAGTTTGAATCTGCTACAGGTGGCTCTTCAATTTGTGGATTAAGAGATGACTTATAATAAAAAACTATACCCTCGTTCTGCGATACATTGTTTTGAGTTTGCGCAACATTGTATCCATTCAAGGGAGGAATAGGTTTGTGTCCCCTTAACCAACATTCCGACAGTAAAACAATGTCCCAATCAGCCTCAGTTCTATATAATAGGGTACTGAAACTATCAAAATTGCAGTTTATGCTTCTTATATTCTGTGATATTATGTTTAAATGTTTCGATTCCGAGGGTAAACAATATTTTAATTGATCTATATTGCAAGACATAGCATTTGATATCTCGAAAGCCTCCAGTTCATCACTTATTATTTCATTATTTAATAACGGAGCCATCGCAACCATTCCGAGGGTAAACAATATTTTAATTGATCTATATTGCAAGACATAGCATTTGATATCTCGAAAGCCTCCAGTTCATCACTTATTATTTCATTATTTAATAACGGAGCCATCGCAACCATAATGGGGACTAGTGGACAATTTTGATTGTATAATTTTTAAGATTGTCAATAATAACAATGAAGCTTGATGTATATGGGTAACTTTCAAAGTTTCTATGTTAGGACAGTGATTTGATAAATGTTGTATGTTTGTTTTAGACTGGCTAGTATGTTCCTCGTTGTTATAGAGGTTGTGTGTAAATATGGCGCACTTGCAATTGGCAAACATCGCACTAAGTTCGGCTGTTATAAAAACGCAGATGTAATTATGTAAATAAAGAAAAAGATATACTATGACAACAATATACACTATAAAAAAAGCTTCTCAAGATCAGATTCGTCGTTAATGCGAATGGACGGTAATCCGTCTTGCTTCCTAACGTAGATTTTCCCGTAGGATGTCCACGCAGCCGTGATTTTGCGCTCTTTAACCAGTTCTCTTGCTTTAAAGTGGATCCCACGGGCTTTGGCCGTGAGACTCTCCGACAAAAATATAGGTCTCGCAGGTCCAAGGAAGTTGAGGCTTTGCGTGTTGAGTTGAGGTTTGTTAGACTGGCGTTGCGTTTTGTTGAACTCCTTGAATTTGGACACAAGTTGTTCCTTCCTTGCCCTCGTTGAGAGGTCCACTACTATGGTGTTCGTTTTGTTTCTGTAGATTTCACGTACCTCCGTGTCTTGGAGAGGGGGTTCTGAACCGATAGTCAAGCTTAGATTTCTTACAGTATCACAAAGTGTCTGTTTGGATTCCGTCTCATTTTTAGGAATGTTTCTTATTTCGACTGTTGTGGCCCTGCGGTCCCTTTCCCACAAGTCAATCCTTGTTTCTAGGACTTTTATTTGAGATTGATACTGTTTGTTTTCTCTCTCTAGAAGTTCCATTTTGTTTACAAGCGAATCATATTTTGTTGACATAAAGTCCATAGATTTTTGAAGCTCTCATTATTAATAAGGGCCGGTCAAAGTGATAAATTAATCACTTTGCCCGTCGCTCTCGGGCATTATTAATAATGGCCGGTCCTTATTTATAATGCCCAGTTAATCACGTTGCCCGTAACATATATAAATAGAGATCATCAACCTCCGCTTTAAAAATAACGACGCAAGGCCAGAAGGTTAGCTATGGAATGTCATTTTTCCTGATTTGTGATGCCCTAAATATGCAGTATGTATTGAAATATATTAAAATTAATTTGCTGTTTACAGTGACTTTTATTGTTACAATTTATTTTAGTTTATTTTTTAATTTGTAGCCAGTTATTTAGAATCCATTACTTGAATCTCATCTATACTGTGGAAGCGAGGTGTGATCGAGATTACCACCATTAATCGCGAGTGAGTGACACGTCTTTCCAGCCGTTTAACGCGTCAGTGCATTACTTCACGCGTCATTTCTTCACGTCGACTCTTTACACTTGCAAGCAAAATGTGGATACAACATTAATCAATCACATGTAATTTAAAGTAATAAGGGTATCCGTTACTTTAGTGGAATTATTTCTGTTGTTAATATCGTTAGGAGAAATATTTTTTGAAAATAATAAATTCTAATTTAATAGATACATTTAAGAGAGATTTTAGCGTTTTACACACAGTACTATCCACCATACAACTGTAAACGAACTATGGATTGACAAGAGCTTTTTTTTGGAAATAACAATAGAACTAGCAAACTTCCGGCGAAATGAAAGCTAAAAATAAAATTATACAATCCAAAAGTTTATGAGCGAGTCACATTATCAATTCATATTATTTTCAATGACATTTGCACACATCCGTATTTATTTAGTCAATAAATAGAGCAAAAAACCCGAGCTCAGTTACGGTAGCCTAATCAGTCTAATCACCGTATCTAAAACTGATGATAGTGTGTCGTAATAAAGTTATTTATGAAGGCTCGTAGCATATTTAAATAGCATAAGCAAACAAAACTTTACAAAACTACCTTTTTCAGATATAATATATTTATAGTTTAACTACGCAATAAATTTTATTACCGGCTTAAAAGTAATCAAGTGTACAAATCTCAATTTTTTTGCTCGTAAGTGTATAACTGTATAGGTACGTACTTCGAAAATACAATGTTTCTCGCGGCGGCGCCTGTGGATTTGCGGATAAACTTGTTATTGCCCTGTTATTGATGCATAATTTCTCAGGGCCTATCTTTAAATAACCATTCACAATTTATGGGGTTTGGTTGATGGCATAAATTGAGCTTTAACTTTTTTTTATAAAGAGGTAGGCAAAAGAACAGGTCTGACACCTGATGGTAAGTGATCACTAGCGCCCTTGGACATTCTGACTATTCAGTGCGTTTTCCGCATTTGAGTACGAGTAAAAGGGTAACCTTATATTAAGACAAAAGTTCACTTGATACCTATCTGACAGCAACAAACCCAAAAATTTGTGAATATCAAAACATAATAACTTCGAAATGTATATTATACTATTTAAGTAAATTGAAAAGGCAACTAGGCTCTTCTATTGACTGTATATGAGTGTAAAGTCGACAGGCGGCAAATTGGTAATCTAAAATAACAAGTACACTATTATTTTTCGCAGACCTTGATCCATCTTTGAATAAATGATTCCGGGCTCGTAGTTCGTAGTAGTTACCTTCACGCGATACTGATTGATCGGTCAATACAGACGTTTTTACTAAATAAATAAATGACTGCCTCTGTGACGCAATCACTTGCCAGCTTTTTTATACTAGATCAGTTAGCAGACATACACGCCTATTCAATTGATGGGCTCTTAGCCAGAAAGAGTCGCTCAATGTCCTGCTAGACTGTATGCTCCTCTGATCTTCGAGCCTTTGAATTCAAGTGTACGTTGGCTCCCACATTACTGTTGCCAAAACACAGCCAAAGTTGTTATGCCTTGGCCTTAAATTTCGTGGAAGCAGGATCTCCGCTGGAAGCGGGCCGTCACGAGCTGTCAAGAGCGTCGCGATCCTGTCAAGTGGTGACCGCAGTGCGCCTGCGAGAGCTTCCGCTCCCGCTCCCGCTGTGCTCGAAGACGGATCTATGAGAAAAACATCTCGCCGCTTCCACTCCCGCCCCGCTTCTGCGAAATTCGAGGCCGAGGCCTTATGGCAGAAAATTTCACCACAGTAAAAGTCCCCGCTGATTCCCTAATGCACTCCCTAGTGCACATGTTCCTGTGCAGAAAATTCTGCGTAGTTGGTTAATCATCATAGTCTTAACTCGCAAACGAGAACATAGAGTTCAGTTACACACAATTACACATCAACATATAATCTGTCAAAAAGTTTCAATTGAAATGGAACTCTATGCAATGGACATTAAGGTGAGTTCGACTTATAAGGTGTGCTACTGACTGTACTGTACACACTGGTAAACTGTGAGAAACAGAATAGCAGACGGTGGAGTAAATATTTTTAGATAATTAAAAGCGTTCAAACATTTATGTGTTTACAAATTCTCGTAGTTTTTGTGACCTTGATTATATAAAAGTGTTTTACTCCATTTGATTTTGGTATAGCGATTGTTTATCTCACGTCTTGGTTTGTGGATGATCTAATGTGAAAGGCTTTTAACTGTATGCTTCTTAATCAGAAATATCACATGCATCCATTGATCCGATTCTTAGCGTGAACAATATTAATGTTTTATTAAACGAGTTACAGCTATTTATTATTTTAATAATAGTGTTTAAATAGAGCTACACAAAATCTGTTTGAATACACTAATTCAAGTTAAGCACCGTGAAACTACTCTACCATAGTGTAATAAATAGCAGTATCGCATGTTTGATGCTGACGCTTAGAAAAGAAAGGACTTTTATTTATTTATTTTAAACTTTATTGCACAATACAAGAGTGCAAAAGGTGGACTTATTGCTTAATATGGATTTTAACTACGATGACAAGAATGATGATGATGTAAAATTACGAAAAATATTTATCTAATTCGGTGAAGTCGTAACTTTATAAGTACGTTTTACGTTGACGAATAACTATTTTAAAAACTACCAAAAGAATTTCTGTTCTTAAAGTTCAAGAAGTTTAAGGCTTACACCAGCACCATCTTGGGCGCCTCTCTTTGTCAAAATTCTTAGCTTTCAAAGGCATGGTCTTGCACTGTAGGTAATGTACATATATATATTAGAAAAAATTCAATTTGTCCAGGTATCAGGCGGGACTCGAACCCACGTCCCTCGCTGTCCGGGCGAGTGCACTACCAACTATGCTACCGAGACCTTAGTGGACCCGTTGAATTTCTTCTAGTATTGATTTACGCTACGGCAGCGCCATCCCTTCAATGTTGAAGTAAGAAATTCAACGGGTCCACTAAGGTCTCGGTAGCATAGTTGGTAGTGCACTCGCCCGGACAGCGAGGGACGTGGGTTCGAGTCCCGCCTGATACCTGGACAAATTGAATTTTTTCTAATATATATTTGTATTAATATCGCCATTAAGCAGGCAATATGCTTTAAAAATTATAAAAATATAATGTATAAATAATCTCTTCTCAAAGATTGGTAAATACTTGTAAAAGTATTCCTTTCGGATGTTGTAAGTAGTAATTACTGCAACATTGAAGGGATGGCGCTGCCGTAGCGTAAATCAATACTAGAAGAAATTCAACGGGTCCACTAAGGTCTCGGTAGCATAGTTGGTAGTGCACTCGCCCGGACAGCGAGGGACGTGGGTTCGAGTCCCGCCTGATACCTGGACAAATTGAATTTTTTCTAATATATATTTGTATTAATATCGCCATTAAGCAGGCAATATGCTTTAAAAATTATAAAAATATAATGTACATATCTCAGCTCCCTATGTAGTCATATACTATACTAACAATGTTTTCAACAATAAAATCGTGTAATGTAAGTTAATTAAAGAAAATTGTATAAAGTATTATTATTATTTTATTTATTATTTATACAAGGTGGGCCAAAAGAAATCACCCTATTGAAAGATGCTCTTATTTTTGCAAATGACCGCCAATGTCAATTATGTTTTGACATTTGTGGACTAGACAGATGTAGAATACAAGTGAACTAGCCATGGAGCGATACACCCCCCAAGAACGCGGAATAATCGTGTCTATTTTTTTGCGTAACAATTCGTCTGTGTGGTGTTGACGCATCGCGAATTCCGTCGCCGATTCCCCGGCCGTCCGACACCGACTGCGCAAACACTGCGCTGGTTTGGCCACCAACCTTTAAAAGTATGGGACCATACGAGACGTTGCCAGGAGTGGCCGGCCCCTGAGCGCCCGTTCTGCCGAAAATATCGCCGCTGTTGCTGAGGATGTCGAGCTATGTCGCCGGAAGAGACAACAGTGGACGGTGCGCGCTGTAGGGCCATGTTAACCGAGTTTTTTTCTACCGCAATTGGACGAATTAGGACTGGTGGACATGTGGCTTCAACAAGACGGAGCAACGGCACACACTGCGCGAGCCACAACCGATATTCTGAAGGTGGCGTTCCCGGGTCGCCTTATTTTTCGTTTTGGCGATTTGCACTGACCTGCAAGATCGCCCGATTTAACCGTTCTAGACTTTTATTTATGGGGTTTTTTGAAGTCCCGTGTTTACGTAAACAAGCCCGAGACCCTGGAAGCCCTCAAGGACAACATTCGACACGACTGCGAGAATCTGTCGCCCGAAGTTCTCGCCGAAGTGATGAGAAATGCCATAAGATGAGCCCGTATGGCAATCAATTGTGACGGCGCCCATTTGACCGATATCATTTTCTTGAAGTGACCAATAAAATTCTAAAGGTTCAAATAAACATAATCAAAAAAGAGAATCGAAGTTTTTCATTAAGAAAAAAATGAGAGCCAAACAACATCGGATGACTTCTTTTGGCCCACCTTGTACTTCACTGTCATTCGAGCGTTGTGTCTCCGCTCAAGCGAAGTGGTCGTGTAATCGGCCGCGGTCACCTAATCTAATAACTCGGCTACTGTTACTGTTCTCAAGTCAAGGTCACCGCTCGCATTACCTGACAAGACATGCGTGCAAAAAGTGCGCAGTTACCCATACTTATATGTATATCGATTTGTGTTCGTTTCGCTGACGTTGATGTTTAAAAGAAGAGGACTTTGTATGTGGACTGTTAATCATAAATATAATGCTCAGATCAGATTCTCTGATCTGAGCAAATGACGATCATTTGAAATTATTTTTTATAGTATTATAAATAAATTCATTTCATGAAAATCATATCATTTACTTACTCTTTAAAAAAATAACTAAATGAATAAATAATTTACTGTAAGAATCGCATCATACCTTCGTCATACCATAAAAATTGCAATATAATACAATTATTAATATAATTAATAATTATAATTAATTTAATATCAATTATTATTGTTTTTATTAAATAAAATAGACCACTTTATGAAAATTTTATATTATTTAGTTTTTAACAAAAATACCTCAAGGACAAAGCATTACTGTAACGGGGCTACTGTTTCTTCTGTAAGCTGTGCCTTTTACCTTTTGCCTCTAAACTTTGTCTACCACTCTTGTACCGTGTCTAAGTAACAAATTTTAACAAACACTTGGCTACCTAAAGTTCAATACAATGTAAGCCTCTTCATATAATATTGACAAACAGCATTGAACTAACAGTTCCCACAAACACATTTGGCACGTATTGTACAGTGTACACATATTGTACGTAACAATATGTGTACACTGTGTACAATGTGGGTAGGATATCAGTAAAGAAGTGCAAAACACGTCGCTGCACTATATTAAATACCTAATGAAAAAAAAATTAACTTAACGCGACGACATCATTAATTGATCTGACTGCAGAGACAGTAACATATTTAAACACTTCTTCCTTTTTTTAGAAAGAGAAAGAGTAACGAGCAAATACGATGTCTTCATCATCTTATAATTAATCCCACCAACTAAACATTAGAATTTGAACATCTCATACAAACTTCAAAAGTCGATTCGTATCAAATAGCGAACGGCTAAACACTAAACTAAAAACAAAAAATACCACAAACGCATCTTTTAAAATACATACATACACAATCTAAAATTCTCTGGAAATACACCACCAGAGTTAAAAAAAAAAAAAACTATTACCGCCCACGGACACATGACTGTGTAGGTCTAAGATAATGTGTTGCCCGCCGAAAGAATATGGAAGAACGGGAAAAGGTGATGAGACTAATGGTGATATGGGGGATGCGGAGGAGGGAAGGAAAGGCTAATTTACTTAAACAGCTAGTATAGTAGCAGCATATTAAAATAAAAATAGCTTTAAAGGGAATGTAATAGGTCTGGTAAACAGTGAGCAATAAATCAAAACGATACGATCGGGAGAGATAATGATCGATTGCGTTTCTATAATGTATTTTAACATTTAGTCTCAACGAGGACTGGATTCTGGCGGCTAAGCTCAGTTTTTTCCTTTTTCAAAACAATACACACCTGTCATATAATCTTACACAAGTACGTACCTACATATTTCCCTAGTCGCTATACCCCGACTTGAGGTCTCTCAAGTCGGGGTACCCGGGGATGGGCTGGTCAATAGCCACAAGGCTGGCACAAGCTCGTCCCAGTCGGGTGTGAAGGGGAAACCAGGGGATTTTAGTGGCTAGTGGACGCTTTAGTCTCGACTTCTCGAGTCCC
This sequence comes from Mecyna flavalis, assembly GCA_949319885.1. Lineage (NCBI taxonomy): Eukaryota > Metazoa > Arthropoda > Insecta > Lepidoptera > Crambidae > Mecyna > Mecyna flavalis. The sequence goes on along the minus strand of OX439427.1, from coordinate 7,672,686 downwards.
ATATACGGCCGCGGGGTAGCTAGCCTGCGGTTATGGTGAATAATCGCATTTACCTCCGAAAAAAAATTCCTTACTTAAATTGGTTTAGTGTTGTTTTTTATGCTGTATCAATTGGCGAATATGCACGCAGTCCTCCTGATGGTGAGCGGCCATTGCGACCTATGGGACACTTAACCAGATAGCTTAATGTGCTGTCACATTGTCGGTTGATCTTCAAGTCTTTGGTTTTAATTATTTGGGCTATTCATTAATATTGCCCAAACACAGCTGAGCTATTATGGCGGCAGATTTCAAAGCGGGAAGGTAGCCCGCCAGTGAAATTCTGAAAATGTTCTACCATGCACCGACCAAATGTAGAATGCAGATGACGGCAAGTCTCGCGTTTATTTCGGATTGGATACTTGGAACGTATTTATTAAGGAATGCGGAAAAGTTGACAACATTTAACTTTATAGAGTTTCTACTTCCGTAGCTACAGTGGGTGGGCCAGGTACTTACCACTTTTATAAAGGGTCCACCAACCCAAACCACACACGCTTTGCACATCGTTTCAAGGTGATTGCTCACTGTATTTTATTCCTTTGTGCGGTAAGGTCAGCAAATAAAAGCGCATTTGTTGGTTGGTCAGTGCCACATTGTCGGTACAATGGGTCGTAAGTCGTGCGGTCATCGAGAGTGGCTATAGTGAATTTAACTATTCAGTTTTCAACGGCTACGCAAATATGTAAACTGCGGTTTAAGTGCCAGGTATGCACGCTATGGACATAGTTAGATGTACGGTAAATACCTTTACGTATATATATATATATCTTTTCCCACCCAGGTGGGATAAGTGGAAAAGTCGCATGAACTTATATTCCACTTATCCCACCAGGGTGGGAAGAGTGGAAAAAAAATTCCACTTTTCCCACCCGGGTGGGATGGCTAGGTGGGATAAGTGGAATAGCCCAAAAATATTCCTTCTATGGTTGAATGGAATGATGGCTGACATATTATACGTCATACATACATTTGTTCTTTGGAAGCTGGTCGGCGGCTAAAATATTTTTTGTACACATCTCACAAGATTGGATGACTTTTTAACTTTTTTTAAGATCGCCATAAAAAAGCCTATTAAAACATAGGGTGTGAGAAGCATAACTTCATTTAGAGAAATTGAGTACAATATAGAAGGGAAGGGAAGATGTACGAAGGTAAGTAAATAAATACCATCAGGTGTACGATCTGTTCGTCTTGTTACACATTGCAATAAAAAAAAAACGCTAAAACAAAGTCAAATTATGTTAAAAATTATATTAGAATTTGCAAGCCCTAGTGATAATTGTAGCATAGACATTGACAGTGGAACTCTCCTGGGCTAGACATGCTAAGTCCTAAAAGGCAAATAAAAGTTTAACATTTCCCACGAAAGGGCACCGTGGGATTCTCTTACATGCACATCAGGCAAGCATGCTAATGAAAACACATTTTACAGGTACTAGCTGTAAGAACTTAATTAGTTTTCCCATCGTAAAAATGTTGTAAATCGTGTATGTTATAGGAAATGCGTTTTATAAACGAATATTGTTATATGTCTACACCGTATGTAATTAGATTGGCCCAATGCACAATGGCCCATTAGGTAGAGATCCTACCCTATGCGCTGCCGTCGTGGGTTCAAATCCTACTCAGGGCAGACATTTATTGAACATTTTTGTTTCAGTATCCTATGTATTTGTGGTACAGTCGCCAGCACGTCAGACGTGAACGCTTTCCGTTCGAGTACCTCGAAAGTCGAACAGAGAGAATCGCGCGAAAGAGATAACTAGTTGTTTAAGAGCGGAGCTTCTAATGCGCGCTGCTGCACTGACGCCGCACACATAGATATGCGTGTGTGCGTAATACGCGTACGCCTGAGGATATTTTGTGAATGACTACCAGCCCGTCGCTCGCGTTTGTTGTAAAGTTAACAATTGAAACGATATCTATCGCCTCGTGGCCAGACCAGTTTTGTGCGAAATACTTTTGAACGTCGAGTATCATTATAGGCCTGTATTCACTTTGATTAGTGCGAGTGCGAGTGATTAGTGCAAGTGATTAGTGATTAGTAGAAAATAAGTGTGGACAGCGACTGATTAGTGCGAGTGATTAGTTGGCTGCGTAGTGAAGTGTTTAGAAGCGTGTTCTATTTTTCTGCGAGTGGACTGCGAGTAGCCACGTCCCGCGCGCCCGCCCATCCCCCTCTCCCGCGGCGTGCCTGCCACACACACACACACCCTCAACTACTAATCACTCGCACTCGCCAACAATTGGACACTACTTGCACTACGCACCTGCACTAATCACCCTCAGCTACTAATCACTCGCACTCGCACTAATCAAAGTGAATACAGGCCTTATCGCTGTGCGCGCTGGGTTAATAACGATAGAGAACTTACAAGATTTTATAAAAAAAATAATACCTATAGATTTTAGGATACTCTTAATTTATAAAATGTTTTGTTTTATATACGGAATAAATAGATCGTAAAAGCACCTGTTTTAAAGCATAAGGAATTGTGTTTTGTCGATTTTAGGGTAATGAATTAATATTAGTTAAAGCACAGTAAAATATTAACTAAATTTGACCTCAGGTATGCCTTTTTGTAGCCTTATCTACGTATGCATTATAGAGATATTGAAAAAATAATTCCCTATCTATATTATGTTTATTTCTGTTTGAAAAGAAGGTCGGGTTTTATATGAAATGTAGTAATGTATTCAATAAGTATCAATCTCAAATCGCCATAGGCATTATGGCGTTTTTATCCGTTTAAAGTTGGTTTACTTTCGGTAACTCGATACAAACCGCTTTGGATTTCAATAGGAATAATATTTCTTTAATCTATGCATAAAAATTAAGTGTAGTAAACAAAACATCCAGCCCGGATTGCAATCTTAACAGCTCAATATAATGACGTTTATTTAATTTTAAATGTGGCTCTTATTAATAATAATAAATATAATAATGGCCTCCAAGCCCAAATTCGAATTTAGCTGTTAATCATAGGGATTATCCAACTGCGCAGGATATATTATGACAATGCACGAGCTTATGCGCAAATACAAGTGCACTCACTATTCCCTCACACTTAAAATCAGATGGAACTGCTGTGATAGGGTTTCCTAAGCACACTTTTTTATCTGGCACGAGTATCGAACCCGCTACCTTCAGATCGAAAGAAAAACGCCTTAAACATAAGTTAAATCATTTTTATAATATTTCTAACATTGAAATCTTAAAATAAAAATATGACTAATCTCAGCGTAACCCTGCAAAAACCACAGGTCCACTGAAGCGAGGCGCACCAATAGAATTGGTGAAATTAATACCTATTGGTGGAGCGTTTGATAAGCTCGGGACAGGCAGCGTCAGGTCTGTTAAAGTTTGGTGTAAGGTGTGATGTATGGCTCTGCTTTACTGGCAGAAAACTGCTGCCAGATCCGCTAGTTAAAAATAAAATTCACTTATTAAACCAAAAACTTTTATTACTAAAACATAAACAACTTATGAAATTCGCATATTATTCAAAAAAAAAATACAAATGTTTACATTTAACAGATAATTTAAACCAGGTAACTAAAATTTAGAAGTTACACTTTTAAGAAAAACCAGATTCTAAATTACGTAAACCACAGGAAATACAGGAATCTTATTCATTTATTTTCATTGATTTATCAGTATCACATAGTTGACAAAAATTAACTATGAAACTATGTTGGTTTTAGTATGTTACAATTAAACATCATCATCCTACTAATATTATAAATGCGAAAGTCTGGATGTTTGGATGTTTAGATGTTTGGATGTTTGTTCCTCAATCACGCCTAAACGGCTGAACGGATTTAGATGAAATTTGCTATAAATATCCTACGGGAAACGTCTCATTCCCGCGGGAATGTCAATTTTGAAACTACTGAACCGATTTGAATAATTCTTTCACTGTTGGAAAGCTACACTATCCCCGGTGAACATAGGGTACTTTTGATCCTGGAAATGTGGGGGGAAGGGGGGATATTTGAAAAAAGAGATTACGCGCGGATGAAACCGCAGGCGGAAGGCTAGTCTGGAAATGTGGGGGGAAGGGGGGATATTTGAAAAAAGAGATTACGCGCGGGTGAAACCGCAGGCGGAAGGCTAGTGTTAGAATAAAATCTAGTGATGATGTAAATTAAATCAAATTATAGAACAACTAACTCTGACCCTTGTGTATCTGTTATAGGTCAACCTCGAAGCTCGAGTGCTCCTTGGTTAGACTGGTCAGGTCAATCTCCAGGTGTGACATAACGACTCAGTCAAGCCTATAACAAATAACGTTTTCCGATTATTGACTAAATAATTTTATTTTCGTCAAACTTCGGAGAGACTGATTTGGTCAGGCATTAGGCATCTCGAAACTTAACTAAATAATATCGGGGTTTAACGAGTCAAACTTCAATTAGGTATTAAATCCGTTTATTCAAAAGCATTTTAAATTGATAAAGTAAAAACTTTATTGTGGTATTTAGAAAAATACCACGTAGGCTAACCTTTTGACCCTTATCCATCCGAATCTAGATTAGGTTCCTCTAGGTTTGACTAAGAATATTTCAGTCAAAGGCCGAAATTGAAATGAATTTCGGGGATGGCCTGAGGGCCTTGGTCAAACCTAGGAGAAACCAGTCCAACCTAGGAGCGCTGGAGCTTGGAGGTTGGCTAAAAACATATCGACGTAAGTGTTTTTCGCCGGTCGGCAACACTTCATCCCCGCTTCCTTCAGTCAGCGTCGCGGTGTCCATCGATATCTAAAACAAGAAAATATAACATAAAAACCCATTCCTCAATATTTTTACTTAATTTTTAGCAATAACAAAGTTTAACGGGACTCTGTATGTGCGTCCTGCACCTACGAGCCTTTAGCTGAAGACTCGTAGGTGATAACAGAAAATAAGAGATTAGGCGCGGGTGAAACCGCGGGCGAAAGGCTATATATAATAAATAAATGGCAACATGTTTGTAACAAAAACAACAAATTAAAAGCAAGGTTGTTTCCGACCTCAGGTGCGTTTCCGAGTTTGTCGTCGGGCACCTCAAAGATTGTCGTCGGAGACGGAGCCATTTGAAAACTGATAAGAAAACAATGAGATCGCGCGGACTCATAAAAATTAAGCGCTCGGTTATAAATAAATAAATAAAACTACCTTTTAAAAAAGCATACACAGCACACAATACTTGTCAGGTTAGCCGTGACGTGAATGTTTAATTGTGTGCATCTATAACTTAAATTATTATTCATTGGAAAGCAATATTATGCAATGGGAAGAAGTTTTAAAAAAAAAATCTGCAACGTAGCGTAGACAAAACTAATGAACTTTATTTTGATTCCATTGAAGCTTTATTTCCTGTGACAGATGTAGGAAAATATTATGTCTTCATTTTTTTGTGTTTTTAACGTGTGTCATATTATTTGCAATTTGGTGGAAATAGTCAAAGATATTCCTATCTTACAAGGCTAAGGCTTTACAATTTGGACGCTATCAGCGACGATATGCTTTGCCATTAGTCTTTAGACGAATATGATTGGCTATCAGGTCAGAGAAAATAAGCGAATGGCAAAGTCTGGCATCGCCATAACTATTATAAAATAATAACCTTGAGAAAATTAGAAAGATATTATAATTATGATAAACTTACATTAAACACGTAAATGAAGACTCTCGTGTGCTCAAAAATGATTGGAGGATTGGACAGCGACAATGGCGGCATCCTCCTCTGAGGTGGTGGCTCTTTCAAACCGCTGACGATGATGAGTTCCAGCGGCGCAACCAGAAGTAGGCAGTTTTTCCCTGTAAACATGATGAATTTATCAAATTTATTGATTATAAACTAGCTTTATTAATGAGGCGGTTGGACTGTCTTAAATAAAACACGCTACACTTTCACAGAAAAAAACGAAAATATTTTTTGTAGCCGAAACTCACAATAAAGAACTTCTCATCTCTATGAATACAGTGAAAAAATATCGGCATAGTTCAAAACTGAATCTTACCAGCCTTAAAATAGTGCATATTTTACAAAGCGACTCGTCGGTCCTACAGGCCGGCAGGTAGGCCGGCTAGCATGACAAGCCAATTCATACCTACACTAGCAACATAGAAGGTTGATTTTAGTGCGCAGCTAACTAACTTGCCAAAATAGGTAGTTGTTGCGCGGGAAAATTGCAGGCAGCCAAGTTTTAACCGACTCTGTGGAAAGGTGGCTAAGCCGCTCAGGTATAAGCCCGGAGGTTGTGGGTTCGATTCCCGCCTAGGGCTTTTCAGAGTCCGACTGGCAGCTCTGGCTGTGTTCTGGCAGTATTAATGTAAGAAGTTCGGATGAGCCTACAATCTGGTAGCACATTGAGCAACGCTTCCTGTGAAGTGTCCCTTAATGGAATAAGCCGCAGTGGCTGCTTACTAACAGGTGGGCTGCGTGTCTATCTGCCAACAGACATACTTTAAAAAAAGACCTCCCGTAGTAAAAAAAATATATTAAGTATATAATTATAAAATAGCCCGAAGTTTATGATTATTTTATATTGGATCGCTGATTTTATGATTATTTTCGGCAACTTTGGGTTTTAATTAATTCTTATTTTTAATTCCAAAAATAGTCGTGCAGGAAATACTTAGAAAAAATTTGAAAATCATTTTAATCCTTTCAACTGCTTGCTCTATTCATCCCTGAACAATGTTTGTTCTACGTCCTTTTCAACATAATATTTATTTAGCATTTCATACCAAATTCGATCAAAAATCAATAATCGATCATATCACTTTCTACGACTAAGTTCTCCAATTCAGATAGACTCTGATGAATAAGGTATCAAAATATATTATTTATTATTACAGTTGATTATTAAAAGTTTGTTAAAGCTGTTAAAATCGAAACTGAAACATTTCAATTATCTCTATATTAAAAAGTTTTTGACCGAAGTGTATATAGCATATGGTTGAATAAATTAAAACCATTTACAACATAAACAGTATAAAACTATTAATCCTTCTGAATCAAACTCATAGGTATTCATAGATTGGAGAATTTTCTATCGTAGGCATTTATTAAATTTTGATATTAATATTGATATCATTATATTATTATGATTATCTCCAATCCATAAACCTATGAGTTTGAAACAACCTTTATGAGCAAGAAAAAACCCAAAAATGAATTTAAAAAGTTGTAATTACCTGATTCTTATTCAATTAAAAAGCCTTTTATCGAACGAGTTCGTCAAGATGTCGAAAGTTTTTTTTAAATACCCTACACAAAACATTAACTACCTATTCTATTTCAGAAACAAGCATGTCGCATATTATTTTGTGGTGTGGCTCTGCTTGTAAAAATCTGGCCTCTGAGTGCTTAATTAATGCCACCACAACAATAACAAAATACCTACAACTGATAGAAATAATTAAAATTTTCCAATCCCAATAAGTTATCTATTTTTAATTCTCTATCAAACGAATTCAAAGGATTCATTTCATATAAGCTAAGGGCTAAAAAAGGACTGTATGCTTTATTCATCAAAATAAATTACAACTTAATCATTCCTTTCTAGATATTTATATCTTCAGAGTAATTTTTGTTTAGTTTTGAAATGCAAAAACTTCAGAAAGATAAATTTCTCATCCTATACTCTGTTTACATAACACAACATTGAAAAAATATTTAAAATTACTTACCGATAAGCCAAGTTGACGACATTTAATCATAACACCATAACCACTTCGCTTAAGGGCAATTATTCTTTCACGTTCCACTCGCGTTCGAGAAGGCGCCATTTTAGAAATTTGTTTCACGCGACACACGTCCCCCGTGACGTTGTGTTTTGGGAAGACTGACTGTCAAGGTCGCGTCGAGAACGGCGGCGGACGCGCAAGGGGCGGGACTAGCGTGGCAATATTTTTTTATTGGTCCTCCCGTTTACTCCGTTCCGATATTGGCTAATTTTGTTAAACTCAAGAATCTGACCAATAACGGCAAATGCACTTTCTTTCTAACACATCGATCGTAGCTATACTTATACGTATGTAGGGCGTAGTAATCGGACGTGCTGCCGACTGTACCTTCGTTATTTCTGATGCACAAAAGAAGTGATCAAGCTGCTGACGTTGGAGTCAGATCATGCACGACATTGTCATTTTAACGTTTGTTTATTTATAAATGTTAACATAATTATTCGTTCTTACAATACATACTTTTTATTTTAAATTTAGCTATTGGTGAACGTCGCTTATCTGATAGAAAACGATTATAATTGATATAGGATTCTTTAAGCATTTAATCTCTAGTGTAGTTTCTCCCGCATAAATATTGCCCTAATAATGGTAAAGTAAACATTATTGCTGCTATGATCTTCGTGAAATTTTATGTTAATTTCCTCAATTTTGTATTAAAATTTTTAACACAATACCCCTAATATTCATGATTTTTTAAGCACTCAATCAACTACATTGCTAACATTTTTGTCAATGCTATGAGAAACGGAAACGAGTCTTTTCTCTGGCCACAAAATGAAAAGCCCATTATAAATAAAAAGTACAAAGAAATGTCATGTTATTCCAGATAATGATCTACATATCTAGAGGTATGATCATCAATAGAACCAGTTTCTTTCAACATTACTCGATAGTTATTCCAAAAAATGTTAAAATTAGATCGATAGAACTTCTAAGTCAGAATTGCTAAAGGTGTGTTCATATCAATTATTGGAAAAGATATTTTTTTCGAGGTATTGTAAGAATTATGAGTATTCATAATATCGTACCAATTTTAGACAATAGTTTTAGATTATATGTATTGTTTTGAATATGTATCCCTTTTCCTGTTTTACGGGACCATTAAAACATTTTATTGCGAATAGCTTTACACGATAAATAAATCTAAAGTTATCTTGCTTTAAACTTGCTAAAACGTATAAATAGCAGGAACTCAAACATAGTTACAAAACGATAATGTGAGCATCGATATCGAGATCTTTCACCAACGACCATCCCTATAAATTAGCTCGGTTACGGCATCGGCGCACGCGCTGTTGACAACGTAACATTCAAAGCACAGTGGCGACCTTCAATGGCGAAAGTGGTTTACTTGCGACGGATTATAATGCTTCATGTTAATTGTTAAGCCACCTCTGAACATGATAAGCATTACTAACTCGGCTATACATGCTGGAGGGATTCCAATGCAAATGGCAATAGGTCAGTCGAACCGTGTCAAATAATATTGCGTTCGTAGTGAATGGACTAATCTAGGAGTTAATTGGGTGGTAATTAGTGGCCAATTTGTACAAAATGAACTCAACGTGCAGACAATCGTGCTTTCGAAAAACTTTTAGTGTTTTTTTCTGCTCTGATTTCGTTCGATCAATTTTAAACTTTCTTTGTTTTTATTACCATTCTTGATTTAGGGTGCATAAAAACTTAATTTGATTCCGATGAACGTGTGAGATATTGTCTGATATAATATTTATTTGTGACTATAAGTACCTATGCATCGCATGTCCTTAAATTTTTTGGTAAATTCTAAACATTTCACATATTATATTCTAATGAATGAACTGAACAGAACGTTTATGTTTCAAACGTAATTGTCTTAATAATATTTACCACGATATGCCTCGACTCCAGCGCATAAAAGTAATCAGCGTGGATGATCTCATTGTGCCAATATCGATCCATTATAATGGCAATTATCTTACAAATGAGTGTGAGATTAATGCCATGTAATAATTGAATCATATTTCTACGAGGCAACGACCGGAAAACTATTAAAACGACGTTGGAGATTGCTTATAGTATATAACTTTATGCGGAAATGTTTAGGTATGCAAAGAATATTTGTTTTCAGGTTAGTGCTATTTTTTCTTGTCTTAGAAAAGCGTAATGTTTAAGTAAAAGTAATAAAACAGAATATGGGTTAATTTAAAACGATTGACCAACTACGCAAGACTCGGGTATCTTTATGCTACGAGAGTGGCGTTTAAGCTTACGGCCCTTCTGATGATAAGCGGTTACCGTAGCCTATCTATAGACGCTTTTAACACGAACATGTATGTAGCTTAAAAGGAAAACATTTCACGTTGGCAGAAATAAAAAAGTTATTTCCCGCTGCCAGCAACAGCCCTCCCCAGTATTAAAAATAATAATTTTAAGCTCATTCTTTTAGTCCTTTGCTACAAATAAACAATGGAGACAATGATTACATAGTAGAAAAAATAATATCATTACACAATTAAGATCGCTACGCATGGAAAAGCTAGAATCAAAGTAACTGTACACAGATTGTATAATTTACGACCAAGAAGCGTTCGTATTACCATGTGTGTAATTACAACTGAAGTTACGATTCACTAATGCACGAAGATAAAATTACATATTCGTAACTGATTGATCTGATATTTCTTTATATCTGACGGTAAAGATAAATGATGTAAGTACGTCCATTTAAACAAATTTAATAGTCATTCATTTGGCTGTTCTTTCTCAGTTTTGTTCGTCAGAAGTTTTAAGAGATTAGCCTCGTGAAAAACTTACTGCTTGGTTGTAATGTAAGGTACATTTTCGCAGAGCTCAAAAATATTGTTTAAATATCGGTCTGGGTGCTTGTTTTGAAATGACAAAAAAAAAACAGTTGTCGGGTTCTAAATAATACGAGCATTGGGATAGATGGCGCTGTGTGGAAATGTCGAAAGATGTTAATAATATAACCGTCGTTGCAATTTGAAGTGAAATTAAATTAAATTTTTCTTAACGTGTGCGTTTCAATTTGTGAAGGTACTTGGAAATTCTCATTTCAATTGGCATCTCATTGCACTAGGGAAAAGGACCTGGGAAAATGTTCAAATGTTACTCATTTATTCTTGAATCACTTTCATACACAAGGAAGCTACTACTGCAGTGGTTATAATAACTAGATAGACGTTAGCTCAGTTTTATTACTGTTACTACTACTGGGCATCTTTGATCTCGGTTCAGAGCAATTGAAACCGTCCGTCTCTATTTTTAAACATGTTTCTATAGAAGAACTTTTTAATAGGGAGAGGGCTCAGGGAGTGACGTTTTTGATATTTTTTATTTCCACTTAGAATGGCGGATAGGAAACGGTAATTTAAAATTTTAGATATAAAATATTGCAAGAGTTTAGTTTAAGAATTAATTTTTTTATTCTGTTATATGGATCATAACATGATATAGATCAGAATATCAATAACTAACTTGCAATTGCGCTATCTTGTTGGCGTCCCGTTATTCAAGAAAGATATATACGGATTGGAAATAGTGGTAAGGTAATCTAGATATTAAATATCGCAAGATCATTCGTTTCGTGTTTTTTATAGAGAAAGAATTGATTAACCAGCAATTTACATGCTTATCATGGCAGTTTTTGTCCCGTTGTCCAAAATGTTACGAAAAAGAAAAAATAGCACATTCGCTACGGTTTAGTAAAGAATTTGATATTAAAAAGATTTATTACAACTGTGAAATTGAGAAATTGGTAGTCTTCCAGTAAATTCATGTCGCTACTGGGCCTTTGTACGCTCACTTTTTGTCGTTTACAATATTATAGGTACTTTTTTTAAACATCATGAATTGGGCATGGTCGACGACGGCAGATAAACCATAAGTAAGTCTTAGTACGGAGGAATATTTAGGTTTTTCATTTAAAAGGAAATAATAACGAATTTTGCTTTGTTTAATAAAGGCCGTGTATTAATTGATAATTATTATTGTAAAATAAAATACTACTGCGGATAGCAGTTGTTTTAACGGCATTAAATATCTGATATGATTTCTAACTTAAAAAGATAATGCTTTTGCATTGCAAAATAATAATGACATCTGACCAATCATTAAAATTATTGATGTATCGTATCTTTCGCTCTACCAGCTCTACTCATCAGTGAAACGGCAACCAATTTGACACAAATTATTATGGACGAAACATACATAAATATCTATTGTTTAAATATGTATCATAGCTGTTATTAGATATTGTTATGACTACTAAAGAATATTTAGAATACGAAGCTATTAAAGTAAGAGTAAAAGCTGCCTTTAATTAATTCACATACGTCAATAACATTTAAGATGGTGCACATTATCCATGTACAATAAATACATCATTATATAGGACAAGGAATTTGAATGCAAATTATATTGGACACGATATTGTTTGCAGTTTATATTTTTGAACATCTAAGTGGCTTCATTCGGCTATCGTAATTTATTATCGTGAGTAATGCGCTATTGTTCTCTTACGTAACAGCTACTCGCAGTACTTTGAGGCATAAACATCAAAGTACACATGTTTTTGTTTGCTTATTTTTTGTAAAGAATACCTACATTAACTGTATTTGGCACATGCGTCACGCCTACATTTCGCATGGATGTGGTAATTTTATCGAAATTTTACTTAATTTGTTGGTTTGTGGCTTTTGTTATATTTTCTGGTTTTAAAAGGAAGCAGTAAACACTTTTTTAACTTCTAACTAGGATGGCATTCGTAAATCAAGCCTTGTTAAAGAATAAGAAAAAAAGAAAGAAAGTAAAAGAGCCTTTCTTTTTATTACACCAAATAGAGCTGCTTATCAGCAATATGTTATGGCAATTAGAATGTATTATAATAATATGTATTCAAAGAGACATTTAAAGATATGGCGAAGCTTTTCTCACGAAACCTTGAGATGTTATTTCAACTCATTAGAAGTATTTTTACGCTATTGCGTATGTAAAATCCTTGATATGACATGTTAGTATTCGTATCTTATTTTTTACTTAAATGTGGACAAAAACGTGATTGACAAACAAATGTATTCCTTCGCTGTGATTCTACTTGTTTAGTAATCTATGGTATATAAGTAGGAGTCATTTGCCCTACGCAAAATACTCGTAGCAGTGAAGTAATAGGCGCAATGAAAGGAATACTGCGAAAATGTCGATTGGAACGGTATATAATTGTATAAAATGTCAGTACAATTTTGGTTATGCACGTTGCAGCAGTGGGAAATAATTCTTTCAGTAAGAGGGGAGATCGCGCACGCTGTCAATACACCAAAGGCATTCTCCAGATTGGGATCTACGGGCTGGAGTTGTAAGGGTACCACCACCTGCATTGCAAGTTTCCCTGTCTCTGACGGATGGAAATGGCCCACCGGTGCTCCGGTCATTTCCTCCATTTCCGCGTAAAAGGGGTATGTAAGGCGGAGTAGACCATCGCTTGACGGGTGTTGTTGTGAAAGGAAATGCTCTCATCGGACCCCCACGACTTCTTCGATACGGCACGGAACTCTCTTCGGTAAAATAACAAGAAGTATCTATTATTCCTCCTAATACAGGCTTAGTAAAAGATAACTCTATCGCAATAGTCTTAATAGTAATAAATTGGTCTGGTTCCCCTGTCAAGGTTTATTGTTATCTAGTGGCGGTCGTTTCAATGTAAATTAGTGGGCTTGCCAAATCACGGTTCATAACAATATAAGTACTCTATTTGAGATAAACAGTGCACACATAACACATAGTCTGCAAACGTACATTTGCAAGCACATTAAGTTTACTCGACCGTTTCGAGAAATCGTTTCAAGTTTTCCGTACACAGCAGACACGAGGAAATTGACTTTTGCATTCAAGATGAACGGCTGTCCAACCCGTAATCAATGCATTGACAGTTACAAGAATTCGACGCTAATACAATGGTGTAACTGTGTAAACAGCAAGACAGGCCTTGCAATTTGATAGAATGCGACTTGAGACTATTAACTCTTAATATAATATGGAAGCAGCGACAGGGGCGTTGTAAGGTAAGAAGCTATTGTGTTTTTATCTCGTTGGTCACAGAGGTCAGTTTTGAATGGCCACAGTGACCGTAGGAGACATAAGGCCGATTCATTAACAGGAAACGTAGTCCGCGGTCTGCATTCGTGATAGACCAGTATTCCTACGACTGACTGGAAGTGAGGTCCACGATTCACGATGCGATCTAGGCATTAATAAAACAACGGACGATTTGTTTATACAGTCCTAAGCGTGACTAAGAGCGTTCATTGAAAAGGTTTTGTGTGAACTTTTATCTTCTCTAGCATTTGTATTGATGACGTTCATAAGCAATTAATGTTGAACTATTGTAGGATGATACTATTGTTTTGATATACTTATTCGCTAAGGTTACGGGGATATTAAGTCAAGGTTTATAGTCTAGTCATTTTAATAGGTCACATTTGACAGTTCATTTATGCAAAAAAAAATACCTTACGCTAAAGGAATAACACTCAAGAAAACAATATGAGTTCTTATTAAAACAATTATTTATTTAGAAAATTAGACTCTACTCCTAATGTACATAAGTAGCATTTTTCTTTGCATAATTGAACTGTCAAATGTGGCCTATTAAAAGGACTCGACTATACCTGTTTATATTGCCCATATACCTTTCCTATAGAGACCTCCTTCATATTCTTTTCTAAAAGGCAGGCCCCCTGAGACTCAAGTCGAGGAGCAATATCATACCATCAGGTATCATATTGCTCTTTCATAAATATTATATTATTATTTATTAGGTATGACGACCAACACAAGATGGTGGTGGCAGCCCTTTGTCATTTCAGTAGTCATGCAATCGAAGTGTTCAAAGATGGCTGTCAAATGAGCATTATGGTCCATTGTTTGTGGCGTAATGTGGATAAAGAAATACGAGAATGTAAATACCATTGTCTGCTGAAGTTGGTAGGTGTTCGATTGAGTCCCGCACGTCTTTAGTGCCGGATAAAGCGAATGATAAAAGTCGGTATAATAAGAATCTGTATTTGCGTCGTTTGTTTTAATTTACATTCGTATTTGTTTAACCTTCACGTACCATTAAAGGTTGGTCACCGTTGATGCAACTTGACTTGAATGACAGGCAGTTGTAGTAGAAATAATGGGACTGTTTATGAGATTTTGGCTGGTTGTTTCCTTGTCACGTCGAAGCTGAAGGTCATTTTTAAAATAACCAATAATACGGGTATAAAATAAATTTAGTTACGAACTTACCATTGAGCTACTATTGTTACGCGCATTGTTTTACATGATTTATTTTGTGTATCTACCTAGATAGGTTTTAAAAAAATATAAAATTATCTTTTACCTGTAAAGCCTATTAGAAATAGAGCTAAGAACAAAATTGTAAAAAAGAATCTTTTTGATGCATCTAATATCATTTGTTTTGACTGGTTTTGACGGGCCTTATCCTATTTTTGATTTGTGATTTAGAATACTTTCTTGAATACTACAATAATGATTTCCGACGCAAGTAGGGAACGCTACAAATACAACTAGAACTGTAGGTAAGCAGTAACCATGTTATTCGGCGCGTGTCGGGTCGTCTCTTGGGAAACAGAATTGTCTCCTATCTTGGAACTCACTGCGAATTTAATCAAAGTCAGGATAGGGGTTTCAACGGAATGAGATTATGTGGATGCAGGGATGTTAGCCCGAAGTAGCGCGCAGAATAATGTATGTACTTCTGCTTTCTTGCATTCGTATACAATAGTAGGTAAGTTTATTTCTAACCCCAGTAGTTTCTGAAATACTAATTCAAAATTGAAATGGGTATCGATTGATAATATAGCAGAAAACTTAACACAAGTGTTTATTTGTAAGCGCACTTATTATGACTGTTAATAAATTCTCATTTATTAGAGAACCGATGGATAAATGTGATGACATTATTGTTTGTTATGTGCCTTGGTGGTTATGATACCTACACTTAGTTTGAGGCTGACCCCTATGTTTAAATTAAAAAGCCCTACGTTTAAGTATAAGTCTGACTTTTTTTTTTACATCTATTAAGACGTAAAAGTACATTAATTACTGTATAGATTAGTAGAACATTATAATATCAGACACTTTCTCTTAATAAACCGCGACCTTAGTAAATTGCACAAACGAATTTATCCGAAGATTTGTGACGGAGATTTGGATGTACATAGTGTTAGATTTTTTGAAAAAGGTCATAGACCTAATGTCGTTTTATTTTATTATAGATAAAAAGAACTCGAAACTACCGTGATCGATCAGTCACTGCGCAATGCACACCATTTATTTTGTCAGTGATAGCATATCCGGCGAAACTGCTACAGTAGAGAAACATAAAAATTAAATAAATAAAATGCCAGAAACCCAGGCTTTTACAGAATACCCGTGTTACCGAGCGTGCACCGTTACGTGATACTTTTTTTTGTGAGAAACGATGATGCTCCATAACTGCAGGCTAACGAAACCTGCGGCCGTATGTGAGACTCGGGACTAAAATAGTTTGTTTTGTTTTGTTCCACTACCCACTATTCCCACTAAACTACCCCGGTATCCCCTCCACAACCGAAAGGGACAAGCCAGTGCCCGCCTTGTGGCGATTGACCGGCTATAATATCTTAGAAAAAGAGAAAGAAAGAGAGAGAGAACTGTTCAGGTAATGTGTTCTACGTCGGTAAGTCCTAAAAGGCATTAGAGGCCTTTAATCACGTTGATTTTAAAAATGGTATTTTTCCAAATAGTCGAATTGTGATAGCATAGTAAGATAATTAATGATGTTGCTTCACTGATATTTGTTTTCCTGTGACTATTATAGTTGTTTTCTGACCCGTCATCTTATATTATATTTTATTGGATAAATTGCGTAATATAATAACATAACTTTGTTTTTTCTTTTGCAACTTTTGACAGTTTGGGGTAATATTGTTTGGTGAGATAACGCAGTTAGCGATTAACTTTTGTTGTAACAAAAGATATTAACGTGTTTCTACCAACTATGTTGCAGAATTTTCGTAGTTGTGGAAAGAATATTACGCAAAATGCCAGGAGATTTTTGATGTTATTTCTCTTTTCCTTCTTCACCCGAATGTAGGTTCCCCCAAATAGGTATCAAAAGTCAGAACGCTTAAATTGGTGTACGTTTTTCTTAATATCGTTACCTTTTTTTGATTGTTATTCATACCAGGGTACTGGTATGTACCTGTGTAGGGCCACTTTGGTTAACATATAGTAACACAGCAATATTTATTAATTAACAAATTACTTATATTAAACGACTTTTTTTTGCTGTCGGAAGTGTACAGTGTTGATGCACGGTTAGAAGTAGTTACCTTAGTTACACAAACACTGTGCTTTTCTCGTCACAGTGATAGGTACTGGGTTAATCACCACTCTTGCCAAATGCGGATTGATCATCACAAACCCGAGCTGTGTTCGAAAAGTCCGACACAAATTTTGGCCGACCCGGGAATGAATACAAAGATCCCGAGATCATGGCCCGGTATTTAAACCACTAGTTTAGGGATGCGAACTGTATATGTCGCAGTATCATAGTTAGAGCCGAATTATAGTTATATGCCAAGGGTTATAATTATATAACGTAAGATGGTTATAAGGAAGCGATTTATAACTATCGTACGGCCACAATCTAGTAATATGGTTATCTGACTAAACTAATCTAGTTACATAGCTATAAATTTACTAAACAATTAAATAAAACGATTTAATGGTCTTTATTTTTGTTATAAGCAACTTTTTGTAACCTACAATTAGTTACATTACAATACTTTTTATTAATAAAACGTGTCAGTCCGAATACGTAATTTTAAAAACCATTTCTTTCATTAATTTAGGGAATAGGTGTTAAAAAAAATAACCACGAAGGCTAAGGCGGGAGCTCCGCTACGCTCCGCTCCCGCCTTAGCCTTCTAACCTATGTCCATCCGAGTCGATTTCCGCCTCCGGCCGTTTATACAATGTTTATTACCTCACTAATAATATTAGTCGCCAAGTTATATTTATTACACCTCATCTATAATTCCATACTATAAAATATTTAGACGCCCGTTAATTTCTTAGTCGCCCCAGTCGATTTATAACTATAGAACTAGATTAGTTTAGTCAGATAACCATATTACTAGATTGTGACCGTACGATAGTTATAAATCGCTCCTTATAACTATCGTACGTTACATAGTTATAACCCTGGCATATAACTATATTACAGCTTTATCTATCTTACTGCGACATATATAAACTTTTGGACTAGCCATTTGGTGTTATGGTCGAGAAGTCGGCTATTACACCAGATGTCGCGGGTTCGATCCCCGCACAGTACAAACATTTGTGTGCATGAACATGTCAGTTTATATCGGTCTGGGTGTTTCTATGTATTAATATTGTATTTACAAAAAAAAAATATAAGTAATGTTTATCAGTTGTCTAGCACCCCTAACACAAGCAAAGGCTTAGCTGGGCTAGACGGCGCTGTGTGAATAATGTCCAGAGATATTTATTTATTTACTTGTAAATAAATGAATATTCGCCACAAAGGCATACTCCTAAGATTTCCCTAACCGCGACCACCGCGCTATCCTGTCATTTAATTTGCGCAACTACAGACAATTTATAAAACTATTTGCAACAAATTGTCGTCTACCGCAATCACTAGGTGGGCAGGGCTGTAAGAAAAACCTACAAATGCGGCATACTTTTATACTTTTTTTTTGTAAATACATACATATTATACATAGAAACACCCAGACCGATACAAACACACATGTATAAATACACACATTATAAATTAAGAGTAACTGAAACATTTATTAAACATACATTATTATATTTAAATTAACGGAAAATTCTCAGGTAACCGTGGGTCGTTGTATGTCTCTAAACAATTACTGGTCAGGGATATTATTCAAAACCGTACAAACCAAATACTTTATTAACAGTTCAAATATTGACCAACCTCACGTAACCTGTTAATTAAGGTTAACAAAGCGATATTAAATGTTTCAATTCCATAAATTAAGTCAGCACCACAAATCCCGGCGCGTGCGCAACGAAGGTCGCAGGTAGTAATTTGTTGCCCACGCGCATTCAATTGCGGCATTATCCCGCTAGTTTTGTCGTTTCATTACGAATATTACGATAGCGCTCGGCGCTTCTCGCCTGAGTTGTGGTGTCATGCTTTTATTATAGCTTTTCTACTGCCTGCCTTTCTTTTTTTTTACTTTTTTATACTACTAGCCTTCAGCCCGCGGTTTCACCCGCGCGTAATCTCTTTTTTCAAATATCCCCTTTCCCCCACATTTCCAGGATCAAAAGTACCCTATGTTCACCGGGGATAGTGTAGCTTTCCAACAGTGAATGAATTATTCAAATCGGTTCAGTAGTTTCAAAATTGTTATTCCCGCGGGATCGAGACGTTTCCCGTAGGAATTTTATAGCCTATGTCCTATTCCGGGTTATAAACTATACGTGTGCCAAATTTCATCTAAATCCGTTCAGCCGTTTAGGCGCGATTGAGTAACAAACATCCAAACATCTAAACATCTAAGCATCCAAACATCCAGACTTTCGCATTTATAATATTAGTAGGATTAGTAGGAAGTAGGATGTAGTTCAGTTGATGGTAAGCCACTGCGGCCTATTCCATTGAGGGACTCTTAGACAGGAAAAGTTGCTCAATGTGCTGTCTTATTGTAGGCTCCTTTGATCCTCGAGCCTGTGATTAACTAATTTAACGGAAAAAAAATTGCTGTCAGAGAAAATAAAACTAAATTCACCAGTATGTTAGATAAGTGATCTTAAGGTTCTTATTATCTCAAATTCTTTTAATTCTTTAAACTTAAGTAGCAACGGACGGTTGACTTGTGGCCCCGCTGATGGCTACAGAGACCTCGCCTTATGAACTATCGGAGCAGCAGGGCTTTGAATACCGGTAAAATTCAGGTATCGTTACCTTCATTCTACGAAATTAACGTTATAAAGAAGGTAACGTTATGCGAGATAACGATACTTGGGAGATGTGCGTTATTAAAAGTCAAGACAGTAAATTATTATTTTATAAGCACATGGCCGCATGAGTTGGCAACAAGTGCAACAAGTAACGTTAAAAGTATCGATACTTTTAACGTTATTAAATAACGTTACTAAATCGTTTCCATACCAAATTACCGCTACCCGTGTTACTGTTAATAAGGTAACTTTATCAATATAACGTTATATAACGATACTTTTAGTGTGAATTTGGTAACGTTATAAAGCCCTGTGGAGCAGTCTTCCTTAGAATATTCGGTAACGCTTATTAATTGCTGTTTGTAACATCTTGTTCTTCTTGAGGTTAATATCGTGCTATTTAATTTGAGAAATGAGTAAAATAAAATCCAATTAAACAACCTTTAGCTACCGTTTCTTGCCCGTGGTTCTACCACGGAGTTCTTACTAGACCATCCTTTAAAGTGCCTCTCAATCGAAGGTTGTTCGGCAACTTCGGCAGCATGACTTTGTGTGTTGTTCCTATCTTCCAACTAAAGTTTTACAAAAACCGGTTACTTAATCGATTTTCCTGTTGAAGTTGTAGTTTTTGTTGGTTTTTTTTAAATTAGATACTACTAAATTTTCACAAGAGCATTTAATCTTTTTTTAGACCTTCACGGACTAATGATTAAATTGATTATTCTGAATATAGATTATTCAGAACTCATGACCAAATTGATCCTCACCATTATCCTGCGATCGATGTTACGCAGAAAGCAAACAATGTCAAGTCTGTATGTAACATCTGGCCGTCTTCCAACGATGAAGGCAGCGAGGACAGTGAGTCACTAGGCTCTCTGCCGGGTCGATGTCCTCCTACGTCACCGCAACAAATCGGCAAAGGAACTTCCGAGAACAGCCGCGCGAAAAAAAGTAAAAAGCTATAAACAACGTCACGACTTCCATCGCGTTTACGGTGAGCCTGTCTTATTTCAAGCCTAATTAAAGGCCGCGGTATAATTTGGTCAGGGTTTGATAAAGCACGAACCGTATCGAGCTAACACAGAAGAACAATTGGATTTTTTCGCACTTTTTTCGACCAAATCTCAGGTCAGGCACCCTAAGTTGGTAATGCGATTACATTAAAGCCGGCAAATAGTTATTTTAGAATCAGGTTCTCTGTTGAAAAATTGGTAGACCATTCCAAACTGAAACTAAGGTTAAGCAAATGTGATCTGACTACATAAAATTGAAGACGTTTGCTTCTCTAGTTTCCTAAGTCCTAACTAAATCCATACTAAGTTAATTACTTCGATAATTTTGACTATGCTGTTTGTAATCCAACCTTGAACTGACCAATAAAACAAAACTAAACAGATGGAGACCCGACCTTTTAATCAATCTTGACACCGAGCGATGGAATGACTAAAGAAATTAAAAAAAAAGATTACAAAATTTGAAAACACTGAACATGAAATAGCTCTAACTTTAAATAAATCCCTAAAAAGGTTTTGCACAGCAAATAAAGTATGAGTTTATTAGCAACATTACAACAATTGATGGTAGAATAAAACGATAGTGAACGCATAGCCCTGAGATAAGCGGCAGGTCGTAATCAGTATTGGAGCAATGTAATGTTCGCTCGATAAACGAGCGACAATGTTGCTTTTCATGGTGATTAAATGTCCCGATGTTGGTCGTTAACATAAAATCATCAGCGAATTTTATAGTTTCCTTCCACCGCTTTGAAATGAGCGTCTAATGAGGCTCATCCTGCGAACCACTAATCACCTGTATTAGGAACACATTCAAACAGTTATAACGAATTTTGTTCATGCAAAATTCTGTTTTACTGAAATCTGAAATGTTTTACTGTTTTTGTGATCCATAATATCCAGAACGTTGGTATCGTTTTGTAGTTGCAAAGTCAGTTATCTCATAAAAATATTATGAGGTCAGGTGTGGATGTTTGAGATGGATGTTTAACGTTCAGCGCATTCGTGATTCCTCCGTTGTTGCAGATGTCTAAAGGTGCTCCCTCACCGGAGCATTCGCGTGTAATGTAACATTATAGATTCGTCTTCCGAGCATTACATTACAATACTACCTCCCAGACCGACGAACGTTCGCGTGTAATTGATTGATTACACATTGTATCATTACAAGGTGTGCATTGTAATGCTCGGTTCTCCTCCTTCACTGATGTAATTCTCGAGTCTGCAACGTTACATTACACGCGAATGCTCCCGGTGAGGGAGCACCTTAAGAGCGGCGGTAGTCACTTATCATCAGGTGTCCCGTATGCTCATTTGCCTGCTATTACACAAAAATATTATTTTAGCCATCCTTGAAAAACACTGACAACTTTACTGATTTTACTACAATCATAGAGGAGTCAGTATAATATTATAATATAAACTAGTGCTTCACAATTTCAAACGTAATTGGATTGAGGGCCTAGAACTTTATGCTGTACAGATTGGACTATTAAAATTATATGGTCGGGCTAATTGCACGTTCATGGATAAGACTTTAAAAGACTAGATGTTTGAATGATCACTCAAAGGAACTAACGTAATTATAATAACAAGGAATAATTTTCCTCCATAGCTGTTTCGCTTGCATACATAATGGAGCCAATATACTGCGTGTTATTTTAGTCGTTGTTTTCCCGCAGCAGAATGCTTCACCTTAAGTAGTACTATCGATTTATGCATGTAATTTTTTTTTTTTTTGAAATATTTTTTAAACTTTTTTTTATTTTTTTTTAAAGTTTGATGGGAAAATGGAAACCAAATGGGAGTAAATAGTAAATAATCATTTTTTTGATAAACGCTAAGGGCAATGACCCCCTCCGGTGACCGTCCGCGACGCAGCTAGTACTATTGGTTCGAGTTTCGTCTATCATAATAGTAAAACTTTTGATTTTACTTAAAAAATAACTTTATTAATCTATTTTACTACTAAGATAGAATCATTTTACCGCGGGAAAACAACGACTAAAATTGCACGCTGTATAAATATATTCTAATAATACTACAAATGCAAAAGGATGTATGTAGCTAGGTGGTTGGCAGTGGTTGGTATTTCATTTTTGTATACGAAAACCTACTTATAGTGGAATTTGGCAAAAAATATATTAACCAAAATCAGTTTGATAATAGATTTTTCTTTCTAGCAAAATGGCATAGGTAACTCTGAATTCGATGAAGACGAAGTTGCAAGTAAAAATTAGTAATTCATTGTTCCTTGGTCAAAACCCTATTTAAACTCTACTTTCTTTTGGAGATCATTTAGAAATATGGATAATACGGACGGACTTAAGGAGATAATTTAGAAATATTAATTTTACTGCTTATTACACTGATTACTTCGATTCATAATAGACTTACTTTTAAGTAAGTCGATTTTAAATCGAAGTAAATCATGCATCATATTTATTTGGGTCATGATCAATAAACGTAGCAATTCAACTAATTGAAAGACCGGTCGCACTTTGGCTCGGTGCAACTAAATATATTCAAGGACAAAACGTTAAGTACTGGACTAGAATGATAGACAATATTTTGCATTGTATCTATACTGCATTGCTATTCGTGCATAATAAATTGCGGGGCGGTATTTCAATAAAACCACATAAAATTGTCATTTGTCTAAACATTGTTTGTATGATTTTGAGATTTTGGTTGTTCTACCCTATCATAATCATAATTTTACTGCTGTTACTTAAAAGAAGTGAAGCAAGGCCTTAGATAGATAGATAGATACTCTTTATTGCACAAAACACTATAAGACAATCATGTAACACAATTCCATAAAAGCTGTACAATATAGGCGGACTTATCGCTAATAGAGATCTCTTTCAGTCAACCTTAGAAAAGAGGAAAGTATGTAAAATAGTTTGAACAGATTATAGGGTAAGGTAACTAATTTGCCTTACTTTTAGTCCAGCTGAAATTGTAGAAGTTAAAAGATATACCTACTATATAAAATAGATTCTTTATCTCTGCCCTATTAATTGTAAATTCGAACGAGATCGGACACGCGATGCTGGTTAAAGTAACTTTAATATACAGTCAAATCTACAAGTCGTAACGATTTGTCTATAAAATAAATTGGTTACAGTACGTCGCGCCGGTCAAGGCGATTCGACGGGGGAAATATTCCCTCCACTTATTCCAAGAATCGAGTGTTTGTCGATAAATAGATACCACTAAAAATCACTATCGAAAAGTTGTTTTCTTTCAAAATTATATGTGGCAGTTGGTACTCGAAATTTTACGGCTCAGTTCGAGAGACGGTTTGTAAGGTTTTGAGGTGAAAGAAATATTATATTTTTGTAATTCCTATACAAAGTTGTTAATGTTTCTTGTCAAATAGAAAGGGTTCATAAAATATCTATAGGTGTGCACTCATCAAGAACGACACCATAATATAAGCTTTGTTTGTTTTAAATTTAAGGTATTTAAAAAAGGCTAACTGTAGAGTTTCTTGTGGCATCGGCATTTCTTTTCAACAGATCATTCACGAGTAGGTTTAGGAATATGACGTGCAAGAGAATT
This sequence comes from Mecyna flavalis, assembly GCA_949319885.1. Taxonomy (NCBI): domain Eukaryota; kingdom Metazoa; phylum Arthropoda; class Insecta; order Lepidoptera; family Crambidae; genus Mecyna; species Mecyna flavalis. Next base: position 7,648,315 of record OX439427.1, on the reverse strand, counting down.
TAGTAAAAAATCAAGTACGTAGCCGGGGAAGACGGTAATATATATAAATATATATTATGTGAAGTACACGCGGTATTACGTATTCGTCATTTACGCTTTCATTTCGAGATTCAACCGAGTCGTCCGAATGGAAAATGAAAAGTAAACTGGACTACGGAATGTCTCGTTTTTGTTCCGTCTAGCCAGTGGTCGGCTGCGGTTGCAGGATGCATGTGTCATGTAACTAGGTACAAGCCTGTTTCTTTTTGCGTATATTGAAATCTAGTAGTGCCCTGTGAAAGCGAAGCATTTCTACACATGTATTAAAAAGGAAGGAAGGGTTTGATGTCACAAACACGAGTTATGTTGAGTGAGTTGAGTCTGACGAACAACTGTGTCTCTAGTATTAATAGTTAATATTTTTAAGTTGACCTAAAATTGATGAGTTTTGTTTACTTAATCGAATTTAAAAAAGATGACATCACTCATTTAATCATTAAGATAATTTTCATAATCGACATCTTTGTACCACATAGGATGTTTCATTTGTTCTGTAATTTTTTCCACATTCAAGTCTAAGAAGAACGTTTTATTTGTAATATTTAAGAAATTAACGTATAAAACTGTTCAGTATATTTCAACGAATATCGTTGGTATATTTACATTATAATTGCAACGAAGCTACATGTTTAAGAGTCAAGAGTAAATTTAGAACGCGCTCTACACAAGTACATACGTCAATAAGAATGTAAGCAACGCAAGATGTTTGTTTTGATGAAATAATTTTAGAATTTGCTTTACGCCGAATGATTTCTATTGCTTTGTATTTCATCGGAATAATTTTACGGTATATTTTCTGTGAACTATTGTTGAAGTCAATGATTTGCTGCCCTCGAACTTTGTTTTGTAATATTCGTTCTCTGTCGCACCGGGTGCTTACTTAAACGTAAAAACACGTTTTATTATTATAATAGGTACTTTTTATTTTTCAGGATGACTAGGAGATTTGCACATTATTATTGATTATTCCACTTTGCCCCACCAAGACGCCCCACTGGTGGGGCGAAGTGGAACGTTTCAAAATTCGCAGTGGAATATGCCCCACTAAATCGATTTAGTGGGGCAGATTCCACTGTTTTAAAATTTGGTGTATTCTGCCCTACCAGGGTTGGCACTTTAGAATGTAGGAAGGTGGGTTTACATATTATATTGTAATATTTGTCTATTTAAGTTTTATGTTACTTTAAAGTAAAGTAACATAAAACTTAAATAGACAAATATTACAATATTTAAGTCGCAGGCAATTTGTATGATTCCGTCGTTTATATATGGCACACTGAGAGAAATTAAGTTAAAAAAACACATCGGAGGCGGAAATCGACTCGGATGGACATAGGTTAGAAGGCTAGGGCGGGAGCGGAGCGAAGCGGAGCGAAGCGGAGCTCCCGCCTTGGCCCGTGGTTATTTTTGGCACGTGGTTATTTTTTTTTTAAACCTGAAAAAAAATTGCCTTCGGCATAATACATAACTGCAACAGTTTTTAAACTGACCACGCCGTATGTAAACGGCGGAATCATACAAATTGCCTACGACATAAATATAAACCCACCTACATTCTGAAGATTCAACCCTAGTGGGGCAGAATACACCTAATTTTAAAGCAGTGGAATCTGCCCCATTAAATCGATTTAGTGGGGCATATTCCTCTGCGAATTTTAAAACGTTCCACTTCGCCCCACCAGTGGGGCGTTTTGGTGGGGCAAAGTGGAATAATTCATTATTATACGGTTAGGTACTTCTCTAGTGCGTATAATGTTGGTCCTATTTTATTGTGCATACCTACGCTCTATAATGTATTTCTGTAGATATGACATTATTTATTTTATTTATTTATTCTAGATCAGTTTGTAGACAGGCACGCTGCCCACCTGATGGTAAGCGGTCACTGCGGCCTATTCCATCGAGGGACACTTCACCTGGAAATTTCACTCAAGTGTTGCCAGACTGCAGGCTCATCTAATCTTCGAGCCTTAAATTTCAAGTGTACTGGCTCCTATATTAATATTGCCGGAACACAGCCAGAGCTGTTACAGATTTCACCCGTGGGGGTGATAGGTAGCTACCCAGTCGCGACACTGAAAAAGCCCTACCACTAACCAAAACTATTATACCTAGTAATATGTGTTCATGATTTCTTTTATAATATTCAAACTTCTGTTGTTCAAAAGTCGCACAGTGTAGATACACTATGAGATAGTATAATATTCTGATGAGATCATCTGAATATTATATTAGCCTACCTACTTCATTCACTACAGTCAGTTCCTGTGAATCGATTCGCTACATTTTACACGAGTACAATATTTAGTAAACATAGTCTGGCAAGTTGCCGAATATTCTTTCGGTCTTACCTGCTCCCATTAATACTGTTTTACGAGGTTGTTTATTTATTTAGAGGATTAGGCCTAAATAAAATTATTTGCTATTGGCACGCTGCTGGTATCCATAATGTGGATTCTGGTCTTTGATGAAAAAAGTTATCGTTAGAATAGCACAAAATATTCTTACTAGTTTTTAAGGTTAGTATCGATACCGCTATCGATAGTATCGAGCTATCGATCGATACCGATATCGATAGTATCGATACCTTTGGAGTCAATACTAATCGATACTATTGTAGGTATTCAATCAATAGTATGCATTAGTCAATTTGTGATTTCGATACATTGAAATGACTTCTTTCGATACGCTAGTAATTGTAGTTCAATGTTTCGATAGGCAAGTCTAGTTATCGTTGAGGAAGTTTAAGGGTCTGGTCTTCACAAATACCTACCTAGTATTTAATTCTAACGTAGATTAATAAACGATTTGTTTATAATGATGCTTTTTATTTACCTGACCTTGAATACGTACGAGTAGATTGAACTTACATAGGTATTATTATGTATGATTACATATTACGAGAGATTTATTTTATGGATTTCAATTTTATTTATATACCAACTAGCCTTCCGCCCGGCTCGCGGTTTCACCCCTGCGTATTTTTTTTTTAAATATCCCCCTCTTCCCCCCAAATTTCCGGGATCAAAATCACACTATGTTCACCGGGGATAATGTAGCTTTCCAACAGTGAAAGAATTATTTAAATCGGTTAAGTAGTTTCAGAGCCTAGGTATTTAATACCGACAAACAAACAATCAAATCTATCCTCTTTATGATGTTAGTATAGAAGTATAGAAGACTTAAAAATGCTTACTCAGAAACTACATTTATACCTGTATTAATAAATACTCGAACGTATTATGTACAAATAATGATTATCTAAAGTTTTTAGATCCCTTTAAATGCTTTTCTTTTTAGTGCTTTCTTAACTGCTTATTGTTTCCGCTAAGAACTTGTAAAAGGCTGACCTAATGCCACTGATATCTTACATTTTTACGGTTTCTGTAATTGTCCAAACACTCAAGTTTCCGCACTAATGCGTGTGCGTCATACGGTGGGTGACGGTTCTGTTGTGCTTTCTATCAACAAACGGTTTTAGTGGGTAGTCATAATCGACTTTTTTAATGTCGTGTCGTCTGTGTTCAAGCGATGCAAACTTCTGCCGTTCCAAATATTTACCTGTAACAAAGAAATTAATCTAAAGTCAATTAAAATTACCTACATACATATAGGACAAAAACATCTTACAATCTAATGATAAAATCTATAATTGATTTACATATAATGATACTTAAATCTAATAATGAACGATTAGTTTTATTTTTAGTGTTTTAGATACTCACACACAAGACAAGTTGAATATATAAATAAAAAATTATATATAAGGTACTTTGTGACCATTTTGAAAGTCAAAAATGTATTTATTTGCTACAAAAATCTCTCTTTAAACACATGAAAACAAAATACGGATCGCTAAATCTATTTTATAAAACGTAAAATACCAACCTAAGTGGTTTTTATTAAGTATAAACTCAAAGCTTCCTCATCACCTCATTTTCCTCATTGGAATCTTAAACGGTGATACTATTATAATTATAGTTTCCGTAAACGGACATGAACATAGCCCATCTAGTGGTGAGCACTAGTGAGCAGCTATTACGACCCCTTCCATTATAATAAAAGTTAATAGAACAACATTTGCAATATTCAGGACTAATTAGGAAGCTCCGTAAAGCGAAAAATATAATTTTAATTGTTGTATTAAGTAGACTGATGATATTTTCATCTCGACAGAAAATGATTTTTCAACAAATCGCTTTGTTCGACTTCATTTTTAATTAGGAATCTCTGGTATGTAAATACATACCAAAAAATGTTTACGATACGTTTTCTTTTTACAATTTTTGCTTTAAGCTTGGAATTGAATGGTGCTCTGTGAATATTGCCATTGAATTTGATAATAATATCGAATCAACGCAATAATGCACGATTGCTTAAATAGCATCAAGTACAGTATTATATATTAGTATAAAAGATTTAAATGGATATTATTTTATTACGTTGTATAGTGTTAATCCTAATATCAATAAAAGTGTTGACAACGAAAAAATCCACAAATATTGATTTGATAATGATTCATGGCTTACTCAATCTAAGATACAACCAACGTTACATACACGTAGATAATATTGTAATCTTATCGAGAACACAGTAAGTACTGTATTTTGATTTTATTGTACTTGTAGATACTATCAATGACTATCAGTACTTTTTCCTACTCGTTGCACGTGTTGACGAGGGGTAAAGAACTGTGGTGGAACTCAAGGCTCTGTTAGGCACCCACGAAAACTCCAACACGGCTAGGCGAAGCATCCCGCTCACGGGCTGTGGATAAACCACGCGCCCTATTTTCAAGTTGGTGGGTAATCTACACACTACCCTTTTTTTTTATTTTTTTTTCGGAGGAGAATGCGTTTATGCACCATAACCGCAGGCTAGCTAGACCCACGGCCGTGTGTGGGACTCGAGACTAAAAAAGCGTCCACTACCCACTAAACTCCCCCGGTTTCCCCTTCACACCCGATTGGGACGAGCCGGTGCCAGCTTTGCTATTGACCGGCCCTCTACACACTACCCTGCGCCTCCTACAAGGTTAAAGGGGCGTGATACATTCGTGGGACTAAAATATTCTATAATATAATTTCACTGTATAAATAATAATCTTTTAATGCCACACTACTTAGTTTAAAGTCCAGAATTTTTTTTGTCGGAACGCCATCACTTCAGATCAAGACTTGTAACAATAATAATCTCAAGAGGTTTTGAACCACTACTTAAAGAAAAGTTTAATAAAAGGAAAGTAAAAAGTAGGTGCAATATTCGTGCATAGATAATTAAAAGCACTTTCTGCACATTAAGTTACATCAAACAGATAAAGCCTAAAGGAGATCATCCTTGACAATAGACGTGGGATAAAAGTAAGAAAGTTTTCTCTACGAAATGTATAGAATACGACACCATATAGCATCCATCTATAAATTATTCATAACACTTTATTTTGTTTTCATCAAATGTACTTGTATTGTCAAGTGGTCAGTTCCGTGAGAAGGTAACTATTCGTACTCAAGATAAATCGTTTGTTTCCTTTAACGATATATTGTTCACGTCATTTTCGTCATGTTTCTCAAATCACGAAATTGGACAGACAATATTCAAGCTATACAAAGTTGATCTTTCAGCAACTAATATTGAACCATAAAGATCGTACCGATAGATTCAAAATGTATTGAGAACATTTACCTATTTACAATTTACGAAAGTCTGTGGTGTGAAAGACTGTATACTATTTTAGATCCGTATTTAGAACTGGGTTTCTCTGACGTTCGTACCCTCGTTTTTTCTATTCCGTGTTCGTACCAACTTATTTTAACTATTAAATGGAGATTGTTTTCCAAAATTTATGAATAAACTGATAGTGATCCTTATAATAGTTTCGCTTGAATCATGAATGTCATACTATTTGATCTGCCATGACTAAGCAAGCATGTTTTAGCTTGGATAAATCAACAAGAATAAACTGTGCTATAAAAGCGTGTAACACATTTTACGTAACTGAATCACCAGATATGCAGAGAAGGATGAATGAAGTGTAATTTGTTACAATTTAATCTCACATAATATGTAATTACGCCACTTAAACGAGTTGATATTTTAAGTAGGAAAAGAAAGTGTATATTAAAACTTTAGTATAACTTAAAGTAAACTATATTAACTAAAAGTCGTAACTCATGTAATTTGCTAATAATTATGCGCGGATACAAGAAGACTTACCATAACGAAACACAGGGCAAAGGCTTCCATCATTTAAATCAAGTCGTCGTCAGCGTCACAAAGATGGGCACTAGCTTTATTACCATGCTTGCAAAATGAAGACTGGTGATCGCAAACCCGAGTTGTGTTCGAAAAGATTGACACGAAACATGTATAAGCATAATATTGCGTGTGACTCGACCCCATGAATGGGAATTGAACCTAGGACCCTAAGATAATTTGTCTTGGTACTTACGCCACTAAACTATTGAGGAGTTATCACTTGCTACAATAGTAGTAAAAATAAATCACGTTAAAAACCTATGACATTCATTATACAAATAGGTACACATAGCAATTAACACGCTAACGATCATCTGCGCAATAGTTCTTTATACATGCAGCATGATTTCAAGTGTATAAAGATCATTAATCAGTGGCATCAATTCTGACATTGACGTGAGTTCTAGTCGAAGGGTCTACCGGCAGCCATTTTGAATGTCACGATCATGATCAAATATTTCTTTGATCGGCACGCTTCACTCCGCTTCCTGATTTCTTCGGATGCCGCGTTACCGGTCCACCAAGGTCGCTCACGTAAAAACAAAAGATGCCTCTGAGAAGTAGGCATGTGAACACTTTTGGACCAACAAGGAAGTAACAATACAAGGCTGATTTTAACATATTCGTTTTTGCGGAGTTCATTGTATTTTGAGGAATTGAATCGACTTCTGTGAACGATGAGACGAGATGTGCTCCAAGTTTCTCCGACTATTACAACAAACGTGGCTAATTTTATAAAAAGTACTGTACTGAGTTACTGACAAAAGGCACTTTGGCAGTTTTAAAAGTTCATCATTGAAAACTAGCCAACGTAGTTGTATGGCCACTTTCAGCAATGTCAGATTAAGTTGTTCTTTATGATTTAACTATCTATCCAATACTCGTACCAATATTGCTATCTTATCTTTGAAAATTGGCAATAGAGACAGCACCTCAGACAACCCTGTCGCAGACCTTGGGTATGCATTTAAAAATGTTTATAAAAGCTTCAATCGTTTAAAGCAAGTCTCTGTGATAATGATTAGTAAGTACTGGTTTAATCAGTTGGGCAATAACTCTCAACTCAAGAAAAAAAAAGATTTAGAATTCCATATTATGGGTTTTATCGAATTTTCCAATAAACAAACTTTCATGTATGTTTCTTTGTGGTTGCAGGTTGTTGACGTACACTTCCATAAACTTAATATGAATCATGCTTGTGTTTTTTATTCTTTGTATGGAAATTTCCACCGTGTGACTTGGGGTCGGACTCATACTTATTCAATAAGGATTATCCTTATTAAAGCTAGGATAGTAAAAAAGGTAATAGAGCTTAACTATAGGATGCTTTTTGTACAGTCTTTAGGTAGAAGATTACTCATTGCAGTATTTAGAAATGTGCTTTTCTAGCGGTGAATCAACTAACTTATACATAATGAGTCTAGGAATGTATACGTGCCGGCAAACTTCTTGACCATCGGTCAATGGAGTGTGGGAAAGTTCGCGCATGTGCACTTTTTTTTTTTTTTTTTATAAATAGGCAGTCAGAATGACCTCACTCCACCTGGTGGTAAGCGGAAGTGAGGTCCAAATATAAGGTTGACTGGCTCAATAGATCATAGTACCCATTGAGCCAGTCACCCTCACTCTGAAGGCCTGCATAGATGCCGCTTCACGCCCCGCCTGAAAAGCCCAGGATTATAGCAGGAAGGAAACACGTGAGCCGGAAGGGCATTCCATGCCCTACCGTACTTACTTGCGAATAACCAATAGCTCGCCGTGAATCTCCAGTCGCCAGAAAAATAACACCGAAAAATCTCCCACAATATGCTGAATTACTGATCTCATTTGAACTCAACAAATAAAAATATGTAGCTTCAACTTTGATGCTGAGGGTGTCATATGTTGCAAGTGAAAAAAACATCTGCTTTATTCGTATTTTATCAAATAATTAATATAAAAGAAATAAGAATTTTATTACTCTTCTTTTAGCGCAAAAGGAGTTGAAACGACTTTTAAATTTTTCGATATAACACTTTAGCTAACATAGAAACCAATAATTATGTTACCATTTATATCCTATGCTTTATAATTTTTCTACCTAAATGGTAGAAGGAATGGAAGAGTCGTCGGTGGTAGCTAGATCCTGTTATGTGTGAAGTACATACATAACAGGATGTATCTCTGACTAGTGATTTATCTGCCACAAAAGGAAGTCATGTTACTGATAGCGCGAAACGACCACTTTAATTCATTCATACATCGAATTTATTCACATTGTGTAAAACATTTTGGTAGATAAATATCATCTTGCCAACTTCAACATAAAACATGATTTTTTATTTTATTGTGCCTGTTACTCCATTAAAGATTACAAACTTTTTTGAAATGTTACTTTATGACAAGAAATGGATATTACTGAACACATATCGTAAAGATGTCGTAATAACTTCCAATGACATTTAAAAAGATCACGAATTGTGATGTTTTTTAACTGAATTTTAAGTAATTCATTCCACCTTTTTCTATTGTGTAATCGGTTTATCTGCTGTAAAACTTTCAGAGGCAACAAGTAACGAGCCAGGTCAAACACAAAATTACTTATGTAATCGATTTTTCTAAAGGCAACTGAGGGAATAACGTCTGACATGTCCTTTTACCTATTTTCTAAGTTGTAGTATTTACCAAATCTAAATGGGCGTAGTTATGCAAAAACGTTTCAATCTGTCTCCATAATTATACTCGTATAAATATGCTATTTCATAAAACCTCTAAATATTCTAAACCGGATAAACTCGCAATTTATTTAAATCTACACTTTTAGACAGATTTTTGAATGAATCAAGCTCGTAAATGACAGAAGGCACTATGCAAAATGCACTGGGCAACGGCCTCCATCCTTGAAATCAAGTTATCCGTTACAATGATGGGTACTGGCTAAACACCACGCTTGCCAAATGCGTATTGGTGATCACAAACCTGAGCAGTGTCCGAAAAAACCGACACAAAGTTAGCTTGACCCGGGAATTGAACCCAGGACCCCAAGATCTCGGCCCGGTCCTTAAACCACTAGACCATCAAGGCGTTGAAGTTTTTTTATGCTCCTCAGTTGTTCTTGGTGCAAGGTAAACCCACAAAAATGTGACTTTAGCTCTCTAATTTCTCATTTTACTGTCACTGGCAACAACACTGTCTCAATCCAACGTACGAACTGAAATGCTTCTGCACTGCATAACTACGGCCAACTGACGTTTATTGCACAACGTTTATACACGTTTATACACAACACTCGCAAATGTCATTCTAATTCACTCGACCCAATATAGAGGAGGTAACGGTCCGTCTGCTTGCAAATTTTGAGGTAAATTTTTCGAATCACGTAGCATTAAACGGTGACTGATTAGTCCAGGCGCTGACGAACGGTTCTGCCATAAAATCGGTAAACTCTTGGCTCGTTGCCAGCGACGAGTGGGTGCAGCGGTGCATCACGTTGCTGAGAAAATGCGAGCATTTCAAATTAGTTGGTAAACATAGGAACATTCTGTCGACAAAGAAGTTTTATTTACTTCTTCCTGCATATTGAATAGGAAGATGATTGTTTAAAGATAATGGATGAACAATCAGTCTGATTGCTTATGTAGAGCACAAACTATAATATGAGCCTATAGACAGACATTTATATCTGTCTATTAAAATATATTTATCGTTCTACCTATGTATTATTTATTTAATTTAACGTTGTAACACATTGCATTGCAAAATTTCTCTTTAGTGTAGTTTTAAATAATTATTTATTTAAGCGTAAATCTACTGCGCTACGCAGCTAATTTTTCGGTCTGTGATAATGTTAAAATGTTCCCATGATAATGTGACCAAATTATGTTCAGTTCATTTTGCATTAAGAATCCTAGCCTTAGAGTAAATGTTTATATTGATTTTATTAACCCATTACATCATAGTTTAAACATTATATTGACATTAAGATTTTACGGTTATGGCAGTAATAAAAATCAAAATATAAATTAATTTACTTTGTTCGGGCACATAAAGAGAATGTCCGAAGGCAATGAGAACATAAAAATATAATGTTGTATTACACAATAATTATATCGAGTGACAGTATGAATAAAATGATTTAAATTAAAGAGTTCAGTGTTAAACTTAATTATTCAGAAGAACTCAATTTTTTTTAATGTTTAAAGACTAAAAATGAGGAGAATTTTAAAACCTTTTATGTAATTAATGTGAATATCCAAGTGATATAGTATACCTAACGTAATAAACATCTTACCGTTAGGCCGAGCGCTATACTGGCTGATATTAATGCACAGAGATCTACACCTTTGATGCTTGTGTAATATTTTTAAAGTTCTTTAAATAGTTCAGTCTTAACATAATTGGGTTGCCAGACGAGAAAAGCACGTAGTGTATTCGTCACATAAATGAAAGCGTGTTTTCATATTAGTTTGATTTATTGTAAAATCACGAGAAATATGGTATGCCACCATTTTTGGTATGATTTTTTATTTGCGTTGCGTACCAAAATAATTGTGGTCAATTTTTATTATTGTAGCGATGACTGATTCAAACGTAGAGATTTTGCCTTGGAGTTAGGCATAGTTAGCCGTTAATGCTTAACTACAGTGCAAAGGAAAGCAATTGCCATATTATTATTTTATGGTAAGCTCCAAAGACTATATTATATTTATGATGTGAATGTGAACTACTATTTTGCACTTCATCCAAATTATCATCTGCAGGTGTTACTAAAATAAAATTATTGATTAAATAGACGTACATAGTTATTTTACTTTATTTACGATCATCTGATATGTTCTGACACTTGACAACTTAAGTACTCTACACACGACTGTTGCTTGTGTTTACAAAATAAACAATCACTTAACCGTTTCATATCTTATTTTTCTGTTCATCATACTGGTCAGTGGTCATTAACAAAAAATGAATAAAAGAAGCAAGTAGGTTGTTATGAACGAACATACGGTAGTTACCAACATTTAAAGTGCCTGTGTACTGTGCAATATCAGCCATTGAAGCGTCATTATCTTACCTTCTCATTATTTGCTCTTTTGTAACCTTTAGGGCAAATGGTTTCATCAGATTTTTAATTGGGCTTATCTACTGCTCAATTGCGATTAAGGTGGGTCGTGAATTTTTAAATTTGACGTTTGACCTCATGAAAGGTCATTGAGTGACGATTACGAGGTCAAAGACGTACCTATTTGTGAAAAAGCTTTTTTTTTTGTTTCAAGTTTTTTGAAGTGTTAATATATACTTTTTTTTAGTTGACTTTAATTGTAGCCTTTCCTTTAAAGTTAAAAATTCAGTGTAACTTCCCATATTTTCGTTCTGTATTTTGTGTATAAATGTTTTTCTTTATTTCTTTCGTATTTTTTCATTTAACTCAAAACTGTTGCAAGAAGTGCAATACAGGCTGTATAAAAACTAAATCCTTTGCTCAAATCGGTTGCGTGGTTTTTATCTGTCACCCGCGCGCTCAGCGATTGGTGTGTGGCGCCGAAGTCGAGTTAACCTTCGGAATGCCACTCGGCATCCCGTCTGCCGGTACCGTTGCGCACGGCCAGTGCGTCCACGAAAAACATATAAAAATGCGCAAATATTCCTCCACTTACTTTCTGCACACGGGTTCTTTCGATCAGCCTTGAGCCTATGTCCACCTACTGTTGGATATAGGCAACCTATATAACATGTTAGGTTTATAATAACAAGTTTTGCATGAGAAAAAAATTAGGATCTCTAAGGCGTTTCTTGAAATAATTTTAACACAAATATAATTTTTAATATTTATTTAAGTATATACATTGGTATGACTCCGGGATAATGTATGAGTCATACAGTGTTATGTTATGTGATATTGCAATTATTTGTACGTCGTCGGTAAGATATTAGGCTTAATTTGAATAGCACGCTCAAAATAAATACGCGCGTCGCACGAATTACGAAAAACCACACGCGGTTTCTTATGATGAATTATGAAACAAAATAAATAGCGGCGGTACCTACTGGTTGTAATGTTTTTTTGAAGGTAGGTAATTCTATTTCATGAAATGCCGACAAAGAAAATAATGCTAGTGAAAGATGAGTTTTTTATTAAGTTTTTAAATAATGGCGTATAAAAAAATTGAGTCTAACTGTTACGTAGCTTTTCTTAGTTCACGGCAAGAGGTTCTGTGGGTAAAATTCAACTAAGAATTTATGTAAAAAAGTTTTTGAAATTGAACCTTTTGTCTCAATAAAGAAAATTTTTAATGTAAATATATGTAAAAAACATGTTTTTTAATATTCGGGTTTTCATTACAACAACAAATACGTGACATTTGTCACAGTTAAAAATGTATTTTGAATGAGTTAAACACGCATAATTTATTTTGTGATACAATTAAAGCGATTTTTTTTTCTCTTAAGTCAATACAACCGCATTGAAATTACAATGTACATACATTTTCAGTCAATATAAATAAAGTTTTAAATATACCCTGGTAAAATATAAATGTCAGTCAACATGACAATAAGCCTTAGGTACATGTATATTAGGAAAACCATTGATCCATAGTTATGAATACTCAAACAGAAGTTTTTTTTTTAAATTAACACTACATAATAAATCCCATGAACATTTTTGTTTTTGCACTAAAAACAAGATGGCTTCTTTTCCTTACCGCAGGAAAGTGAAGCTGTGTTTGCTCGAGACAATGGCCCGCGATCTATCGCCTGTACGACGCAGCTCATTCCCCCTTAAGTGGTTGGTGAAGTAATTAGCGAGTTACGCAGTTGTGTTGGCTGCAAGAGTGCAAGTGACGTCGACTCATTAAATGCAAAAAAGAGTTAAGAGGCAGCGTTTTGGCGGGATTATGTGAGCACCCGATCGTTATTTTAATATGAAATTTGGCGGCGTATGGGGATATGGGGTTTAACACCAATTTTACCCACGACTGACTCCAAACATCTTTAATTTATATTTCAACTTATAAAAAAAATAGTAGCCTGATATTTTAGTTTGTTTGTTTTAACAACGTTTTTACATTATTCAACCTTTCATTATTTCCAATTTTATAAAATATGTTTCTTTGAAGTTTATCTAATAATAACCAATTTATTACTTACCTGTAAACTCATGCTAAACCATGTTTTAAACTGAACAATAGTAACAATGAAATAAGTCTTATTTATCTATTTCTTTTTTTTTCTAAACAAGAATCCATCTATGAAACTATTGCAATTATACTCGTCGTATTAGTATGGGCAATTCAGTTAATAATGTAAAAATGTAGTAATTATATAATGATAATCACCAGTGTATTACAATAATTTGTTAATCCACTATGTCAAATCAATCATGTAAAATATGATAATAGGTAATGGTTATAACTTAGAAGTTAATGAGAATAGAACATTGACACGATTACTAATCGATGTAATGCTAATGAGAAAACCCTACCGAAAATGTAGTACGACTATTCATGAACCTTGGGCCTTGTTTTTCTAAGAAATAAACTCTATTATTAGTGTAGTAATAACTGAAGGAAAATAAAGCTATGGTACTGACTTTAGAATGGGCGAGGCAAATGTAGGGAGGATTCAGGCGACTGGGACCACTATATAACTGGGACCGCGGTCCCAGTTGCCTGATTAGTTTTTATTTGTTTATTTCGTCAGGCGAGTGGGACCACCCGTAATTTTAACCACAAATCCATTGTTGAAATACAAGATTTAGTACAGTTAGCAGAAAAGGTGTCACAAATAAAACAAAGTTAATTTTTGCAAAGGTAAGTTAGTTTTTGTATTACCTACTTAAACAGTATAACAGTCTTAATTATGTTTTAAAAATCACGTTGGCTCATATGCCTACTTAACTAGTAATTCTGAGTAAACATTCAACAGAAATCTCCTCAAAACAATAATATAAAAATCAGTCTTAATGTCTCTTAACTTTATACACCATAAAGTAAGTACTCACTACTCATATTATATATTTATAATAAAGTCAGAAGATGCACATATCGTATATCGTAGTGTAATATTTATTTGCAATGACAATCATCTCCTCATAACAATGTTACTTAGCAACCGAATGTCACTTTTATGACAAATCCATACTGACACAACGCCGCACCGTCTGTCTACTCTCCATCCGTCTTACGAATTTTCCGATCTACTCTTTGGTGTTTATGGGCGCCTGGTACTTCAAATAGAAGTTTTGCATCACTTCGCTTTTATTTTACATGAATTTTATTCACCACGCTGCCATTTTAGGATGAAATATTCCGTGTGATTACTCTTCGGTACTTATGGGCGCCTGGTACTTCAAATAGAAGTTTTGCATCACTCGCTTTTATTTCCATGAAATTCTACTCCGCCATTAGATATTCCGTGTGACTTCTCTTTGGTGTTTCTGGGCGCCTATAACTTCGACGAGCATGGCGAATCAATCTTACTAATCTGTCGCGAGTTTAACATTTTTTCCCCATAAAAAAAGTGTAGTCAGAAGTTTTCACTTCAAAAATACTTGACCGTAATACTAAATAAAATAAAATCCTGAGTTATAACTTGATTTTTCTGTTAACTGTACATTAAAGGAAATTAGGTATATGGTCCCAGACGACCGATTCAAAAATGTTTTCAGGTAACTGGGACCGCGGTCCCAGTTTTATTTGGTCCCAGTCGCCTGAATCCTCAATGTAGGTACCTACGACTTTTCTTTTATCCTAATTAAACTTTTATAATAAAATTGGGACTGTTTGTTCTAAATATTTTTATTTAAATACTTACTTAAATATACTTCCTAGTATTTTTTGGCTTTCTTAAATATTGCTAAGTACTGAGTGCGATATTTATTTTTTTGCCATACATCCATCCAGCCTTTCAAATTTAAGTACAATTTACTATAAACCTTAGTAAACAGTTGTATAAAGAACTCAATACTGCCGTAAAAGCGAATGCCTCGAGAACCTGAAAGTCTCTTGAGACTACTATAATATTGTTTATCTGTGGTTGACACTAACCTGCCTGAAGTGCGCAGGCGCACATGTTTCTTACTTAACGTTTAACTTTTGAGCAACACTTGCAAAATTAAAAATGTAATATTTGTTGTTCATTGCATAGTTGAGTAAACATCTTGAATTTTATACGAGACGGGAAGATAAGTTTTGCAAGTATCTCGTAATTTTATATAAGACGAATTTGTGTTGGCCACAATTCGTCTCCTAATACAATATAAATTATTATCTCTATTAACTGTTAATGTGCTATTTATTTTGTAAAAAATAATATTTTCTATTTAAGAAGCGTTTACCCTGTGGGATATGACTAGACAAAATATACTTTATTTTCTTTTTTTGTCAACTTTACGAACAAGAGTAAAAACGCTTTCGCAGTTACGTCGGTGATTAAGTAAAATGGTTTTAAACAATGCGTAAGTTATAACAAAGTAATGTAATGATATTGTATTCAGTGGAATTCATGGTAAAATAAACAATACTGATGCGATATATGTATAATATTCGACTAATGGAGTTCGAAATCATCGACATAATTATGGGCTAATCGCGTTTGAAAACGTTTTATTAATATTACAGAAATAGAAATAGTAATACTATACAGATTATATGTAATAAGTATCACACAACAACTTGAACAGTCTAAGGGCAGACGTGGCACTTACCAACAGGTGTACGATCTGCTCGTCTTGTTACACATAGCATTAAATAATAAAAAATTGCCTGATCACGAAGTAGGTAGCTCAAGCACTTGTATTATGAAATCTGGGATAGATGTGTATTATGTCATCACTGACAGATGATAGTCCATTAATAAAGTTGGAACTATTTTTCTGCTTCTTGCCGCCAAAGGTGATAAAGGATTTCATAATTGAGACAGCCCACAATGACAAACGGATCTGCTATCTAAATCTGCTCAAAATCCCAGGATTCCCAGGGATAATCCTGTCTGGTCCATGAATTCAATAATTCTAGTTTTCCGAGGACAGCTTTGAATTTCAATTCTAATTTAGTCCATACTAACATTCCATAAAATATATGAGACATCAGTGCTAACATTAAACCCGATGTATTGATAACTTTCTAACTCTTCGCTTATGATTATTAAATAGCTGTTATTATTCTAAATAATTATACAGTCAAACTCTGCTTCAGGGCAGGCGTGAGTGGCACAAATACCACTTTTAATACTACCACTAAGAAATTTCTCAACACTGCCTCTGCAGCTACATCTTTTGTTATACAAATGAATTGTGATGTTACAACCGTTTGATACATTCTGATTAACACTTTACGAGTGCCGTGGTGCCTACGGTACATAGTTTCAGCTGCAATAACAATGCCACACCAGCACTGACCTTCTTTAGGGGCATACTCGTATAAGCGCAATGCTGTGAGAAAGAGTCGATGCAGATAGATGACACAAAAAATAGGAATGTATAAATGAATTTTAAAGCAGGCTGTTCACTTCATCGTAATACAATGGAGCTGAGTGTTCGTTTATGAGAATGAACTTTGAAATTACCTAAGTCCTAATTTGATTGCGCGTAGGTATAGGAGAATTGCAATGGGAATTGGAGATAATTTGATCGTGATTTAGGGTATCGTATGTTGTACCTCACCGGGGAGTAATGGTCTGTCTTCAAGAAGACAAATATTTTATTTGTGTTATCAGGTCAAACTGAGGATTATATTTTCCGACGTAAGAAAGTACATACTTTACTAAGTGTACCGTATTATTCCCTTACCTAGGCTTGAAAGACTATAAAGAAACAATACCGCGGGGAACTACTGGTCTTTATTGCGAGTGACTCATAAGAAATGCAGGTTTGAAGCATTCCTCTGTCTAGCCCGATTGTATCATACATACTATACTTTTGGACGTAATTCTTTTACAAAGTGATATAATTGGTGTTATTATACACAAGCTGTACACGTGGCTTCATACAATTTGATGTGAGAAATTTTCTTTCAACAGTCCCATTCCTGATGTTGTCCATGAATTTAAACCTTGCTTATATCTAAATCTTGTCAGGAGCCGGGGAGCTCAAGTAATGTTTTTGCGGCGAATATACATGCGATAAATGTTTAAAGCTACTCATTATAGGATCAGAGTAATGCCTGTAATGTTGTCTTGTTTTTTGTTAATACAAAACTTTTATTACATTAATTGGAAAAGCCCAACCCCCACATTTTTTAAAAGTTTAATAATCGGCCGCAAGTCATAAAGTTTATAGGACCTCTGAACCATCCATTTTATAATTATCTACCTGTCTTGTCAGAATTCGTTTAAGTGCTTTCACTAGAAAAGTAATAAAAATTCTTTTGCAGAGACATGCCGCTCATCTAGTTTCTCAAGTTTGTGAGTTCGACAGTTTAAAAATAAACACTATATTTATTAGCATCGTGCTGCATAATAATGGTTATTGTAATTCATAAATCTAGGCTTCCATTCTAATATTATTTTGTTTTTTATATGTAATTGATTGGTATGGTGCCACTGTTTAGTGGTTTTTAAAACGAGTGTTATGCTTGGGGTTTGATCCGCAAAACGCAGATGGGATGCGGAGACATACATAAATGGAGGTGTTAATATAGTCTGCCTTCCAGGAACCACCACTTAGGAATGCGACTTAACACTTAGAAGTGTATTCGTCATTACAAGAAAAAAATATTAGGCACATATCTTCAGTACGGTAATAGATTACATTACCGTGTCTTCAGGGACGTATCTTTTGCATTTACTTAAAACTTTAGTCAGTTATTTCCCAGTTCGGATGGTGTCATGGAATGCTGCCTGCGCAAGCGCATTGTGCTCAGTTATCTAAACACCACGACTAGCTCCGAGTAACAATTCAATAATTCTGACTGGCGCGCACTTGTTTTATTTGTCCAGGACAATTGAATTTTTAAAACTTTTACAACTAGCTTCGGGAGATGTTTTATAAAAAACAATAAAAGTATTGATTATTGTGTGTATTGAGTATTAGTCTATGATTCAATTGTACTTTTAGTAAAATATAATATATAGGTACATCTTTATTGTAATTGACACATTTATATTCGTCTACAGCACTCAACTCATAAAAATTAAGTAAATATCGTAGTTCTTTACCAATGCCACTTCGTAAAATTGTTTCTGCTGGCATGAAGATGCAACTCAGTAGTTAGAATTTTTTATAGCGATCAATCCAATTATTTTGATTACAGTGGTTTATTCGCGGTCACAATTTCATCACGTACTATAGTTATTAGGTTAAATCATTATTTTATTTTTCCTATTCATAAACATTGTTTCAATTACGGTCAATGATGGAATTCATGCCTAATTTCGTTAGGGTAGGAACATTTTCTTTTACAACTAATTCCTTGATTAGCTCGTCGTTTGATGAATCTTGTTTAACTATTAAACTAATATCAGTTATATCAGCATAAGTAATTAAATCTCCTCTAGCATAAGTAATTAAATTGACATCTTCTTCTTTATACATAATTATTATTATGTAGGTAAGTAGATTCATACTTAGATTAAATATTTAGAAGTCTGTCATGTCAGATTAGCTTTCAAGAATGAGCAAAAACACCATATTCTGTGGGCTTTCTTCATAAATTGCTATGTTTATTGCAGGGCATAATTTATGCCACTTATCTAAATAACTGTCAGACGAGCAATACACGTCATTCTCATATAAATGCATAAAATTTAGTGTTCGACTTTTATTATTTATTATACGTCGCTCTATGAATAAGAGGAACATTTTGCTTAGCCGAGCACTTCACAGAACTCTACAAATAATCACCTGCGCAAGCTTTTTAAACAGAATCCTGAAAGAAATATAATGATTGATTAAGTTAGTGTGCGATTTAAATTCTAAAATAAATAGTTGGGCATAGAGTACTGGCTATAGTAATATTACGATATAATTTTCTGACTGTCCTTGTAACATAACTCAGAAGTCGAATAATAATATATTTAAACTGAGAACTCCTACAATATGACTGTCCTTTTTTGTAAGTGCACAAAAACCTTCACCTAGGTACTTCAAGTTCTTCAGAAGACAATCATTTCCTTAATCAGGTACCTAGGTACCTATTAGTATTATCTATTATTTTGTAAGCGACATTTCTAAGTTGTGTTCTATTGTAACAATTGAACACCAGCAATCGTCCAATTTCGCGCCACTGTATAAATCTGTTACGTCACTATAATTATTTAGGTGATCGTTTATTTTGCATTTAGTGCATGTATTTCATTAGACCATTTTATTGCTTATGAGTGGTCAAATGATAAGCTGATATAATTATGTCATGGTGTAATGTTCTTTTATTAATAAGTTATAAATACACCGACAGATTTTTTCTAGAGTAGGATTAATTTTTTAAAGTAAACCAATCCGTAAGGACATGTTTACGGATAATTCAACTTTGCAGTATGTTTATAATTGTAAAATACTCTCAAACAAAGCTATTCTAAATCTTCCTTCTACAGGCTTATCGAGATTATTTTTAAGTATAAGTGTTTGAGTCAGCTACACGATATTATTATCTTTAAATGGTTGTGGCATTAATGGCCCTCTCAAACGTCCAACCTTTTTAGTGGAAGGAAAACTCAGGAAGAAAATTCTGATCTTCCAGCACTGCATTTAAAGGCAGCCCTTTTCGAAGCAACGACCGTTTCATTACAGCCAACTTTGTCACGCGAGGTGGGTAGATAAGAGTAGTTTCAATAGTAATAATCGTTCAGCTCAGGTAGTAATGTCACGTTTGGCTGAAGAAAGGGTGCGTGAGCCCAGTTAAAACTGAACTCTCAAACCAATTTCAACGGTGTCATTGTAATGACATTTGCTGTCTTCCAGAGTTCATGTGCAACTGGTTATGTCGCATCAGTCTATGAATAGATCCGGCTCTTTGTCCAGGGTAATAAGGATAGCATCAACACAGGTAACTATAAGAACAGCCATGCATGCATTTGCTTCGAGCATGCCAGTTGTTGTTGCGAAAAATCTGTCATTTATTTTAATATTGCACTCTTGAAATATTCAGTCCAAAATGGGTAGTTTGAATTTATAAAGATTCGTATTTTGATCTTGATTGCAATCTCGACAGACAGCCCCAGCTTTTATGTATTTTCAAGTCATTAAGTGATATAGGAATTCCGACCTCAATAAAACAAGATTATTTTGGGGGAACTCGTAAACATTTTGAGCAGGTAATATCCAAATTCCATTATATACACAAGAAGACTATTTGTAGCATTGTAGGAGTCCTTGAATCTTATAGAGGATTTACAGTTGATTTTCATAACATTTGCCCAGTCTAGCTAGAGCAATTCATTTGAATTCATAAGAGTTGAGCTCGTGTTTAAAGTCCGTCTGGTCTGGTCCATTGTGTTGGTCTATTGATTCCCCACAGCGACAGAGGGGCGTGATTCAAGCGTGACGTACCCAGACATACCTACTTGATATTTTGCTGTACTGCATAGATAATGTACAGCTGATATTCTGCATACTTACGTGTGGGTTCACGCACTTGGAGTATCATGTTCTCTAAACAGATATCGCGGGTAATGTTCAACGTGTTGAGGTATTACAGTACGATGTTGATTGAAGTCTATTAGTTCTGTGTGTATTACGTCCGTGTTGTAAAAAGTTTCGTTAAATGTGCTGGTTGTTGGACTCATACCGAAATATATTAGTTTTGACACTTTTGACATTGAAAATTTAACTTTTTTTAAATCTTGGTTTTATCGGCACGTACATTTATAAAAAAAAAATTTACAGGAGTAGGTAATGACCTACTCCTTTGTTTTCTCATCATATAAAGGACAAGTAGCTAAAAAGTATCTTATGAAATTCTCTTGTGTCGTGATTTAAATTGACGTTCCAATTTCACCACGGAAGATGCGAACTTGAACATATTTCGCAAAGTCGGTGCAGACACGTCGCGGCCCGCCTGTTATAGGTGCTTCTCTAGATGTCTGCCAAAGATTGCTAGACTGCCTTGTGTAATCAATCTAGAATGCAGTCTGCGACGTGCTTTTTTCTCGGTACCATCACACCAAATTGAATTACCTACGCTACGAATCAAGGAGGAATTTTTTGAAGTACAGAAATTTAAAATTGAAAATGCACTAATAAATATGCAAGTAGGTAACTTGTTTACCAAGAATCAAACAGTAGGCAACGAAATATTGAAAGGAGAAAACTTAATTCGTAACAAATTTCTTTACAACTTAATCAAAGGTTTAGAGATGATCACCATTAGCTTTGTTTTGAAGAACCTGTTTAAAAATGAATGAGACACATGTTGAATCTTTGATAATGTCGTAATTAACAGTTTATTCATAGCTATGTCTACATCTGATAGTAGTGATAGTGCTAAGTGACAGGTGTAAATTTCCTAAGCAATATTTATGTAAGAAAAAAAAATGCCACGTGTTGTCAAAGTTGATGTTGTAAGCAAACTAAAAGCAGAAACAACTAAAGGATTGGCAGGCCATAAAAGGAGTAGGTAGTTTCACTTTCGCCAAGTTATTAATTTCCAGAATCCAACGCAGTAAAAAATCTACGAAAACGTCGATAATTAACATAACCGGTATGGACACAATTGTTAGCATAAGTTCCAAGGATGTAACGATATGTTACTTAATGGAAATTAAAGTTTGTATTATAACATCAAACAACTAACCGTTGTGCTATGTTTGTTTTTTTTTGCTGCAAGTGATCTGAATCTGCATTTGCGCGGCCAGGTTGCACGCGGTCGCTCCGTTACACGCTACGTATGGTTGCACTATTCAAAAGCACACTAAATATTAGTTAGTAACGAGTATGCACTAGTATCTGCAAGTTGCGAGTAGGAAAGTTTTGTATGACGCGCGCGAACTACACAGGCGCCCCGAGCGGCGGTGCGCGGCTGACTGGCCGAGCCGATTGGTCCGTCCCGCGCCTCGGTCGGAAGCGCCAGGGACGAGGGACCGTGAAAGAAGGGCCGCAACCCAACGTTTTTTGTCCCGTCTAAGATTAGCAACAAACACTGTCTGGATGAATTCATTGAAGCTATTGAGGGTCTCGCCGGACCGTTCCGACAAGCGGAACGCACTCATGGCCATATTGAATATTTAAATAGCAACATCAAGATTTAAATAATTAATTATACGAAACACGTGATTGCAAAAGCAGCTAATGGGCCGGACGGCGGTGCTCAGGTTTTTATCAGCAGACCTAATCCAGATGCATACTTTGTGAGAACAAACAAACGAGATAAGTTTCGGAATCTAGATTAAATCTTGCGTTTCCACTTTCGAGAGAGAAATGATTTGCGTTGTTGCATTCCTACCTACATCCGCTCGGTACAGAGTGCAGACGGTCTACCTAATACGTTATGGGACGGGGATATCGAGCTTCCCGGTCTGGTTGCACTAGGAAGCTGTGATTAGGAAATGTATTGCGCAATTTCCTGAACTACGACCGGACTACACCAGATGGCTTTTGCACGACGTCGTTTATTGATAAGGAAATGCTTGTATGAAATAATAATTTTCGGAATCATTACTGTATTGTTAGAGGGAGAAGACTTTAAATAGAACAAATGGCAGGATAGACTACGCCTACGGTCAGTTAATGTGTCAGTACATTAGCAGTCACCCGAAGTGACCTCATCATCGATGCCTGGTGAGAAATTTTAGATTTTCATAATATTATCACCGACATACAACATATGCACCAAAATATTTTTAACTTTAGAGGTAGGTATAATGTGTAGTAATGACATGACATCAGAGGTGCAGTGCATAGGAACAAACCATTATTATATTATAATGTAAGATATAGATGTGACATAAGGATTATTACGTTTATCTCTTATCCAACCGTATTATAATAAATGTACATCCGCAGGCCAGACTTTAGTTACTCTTTCTTTGTCAACATTTCTGACTTATTGTTTGCTATCTGCGTAGGGTTTTCTTTTCAAGCGGTGCGCTTGGAGAGCATACATATATTTTTAAGTCTCTCATTATTAACGTAAGTACATTTAAAGAGCATGATCATGTTACAGATAAAAAAAAAATCGTGATAAAAACTGACCAGAATGCCATGATAGTTCCATAATTCACTAAACATTGGCCACAACATTAAATGGATGTAGACAGTTCCGCAAACCAGAACCAAGCCTCACATAGGTCAAAAATTAGTAAGTATTAATACACAGTTGTCATCCTTTCTACTCGTATGTCGACGTGCTTACAAAATATCATAGACCTACAGTGTATTTGGTATTGCCCTACTGCAGTGCACAGACCTTCATCGATGACATCAATTCATCATTATTATATCTTTTAATCCATATATGAAGATAATTTTATTTAAACGCCAACAAGAAAAGACATGCGGATGTTTCCCCATGCAGCAGTTACTAGCTTCCATTTATCGGAAACCAATTTCGTCGAATCGAATGGCACGAAAGGCGAATGAAATTCGTTTTGTCCACATGTGTACCAGACCACAAGCAATCTGAATGCTTGAGATATCGACAGAAGGATTAATAATGACGATTTAGTCTTATTGTGGGCAGATGCCGAAAGTTAATAAATAGATCGAAATAAAACAAAATGTCCTATGGAATCGGAATGATTTGAAAAAGTTAATTTGTTGTTTTAAAACAAAATATAGTAAATGGCGATCGTATTGAAGATGTTGATACCATTAAAGGTCAAAGCAACATTTTAAGGCAGATAATACATTATATGTTATAAAATGGATGTTTTAAGTGTTCTGGCGTTGTATTGAA
This sequence comes from Mecyna flavalis, assembly GCA_949319885.1. Classification (NCBI taxonomy): domain Eukaryota; kingdom Metazoa; phylum Arthropoda; class Insecta; order Lepidoptera; family Crambidae; genus Mecyna; species Mecyna flavalis. The sequence continues at coordinate 7,624,217 of OX439427.1, read as the reverse complement.
AGCTTAACGAGGACAGTAGTAAACTTAAATATTTACGATGCAAGTTTGATTAATGAATATTACATACTGATGTAAATAAATTAGCCTTTAGCAAACAACGAATGCAATTATATCTAGATTGTATTTTTTATGGAAATAAACCTCAAAATTAAAACATTACTATCATAATATGGTATTAAATATAAAAGGTTTCAACAAAATGGAAGCCTATAAAATAAATCTGATTATCTTAATGTGAATAGTTGGGAGTTAAAAGCAATAATTGCTCTCGTAAAACCTGTACATGTCTTATTGCTACACTAAAGAAAATGCAATCAGTATGGTACTGGTTAACATTGAAAGAAGTCCTAATGATCGGAAGGAATTCTGTAGAATTTAAAATATTATGTGCTTACCTTCTTTAAGGATGTATTAACGTGAATACGATTTTCCATGTTAGATTTTCAATGATCAATCAGAGTCTGGTTATAATTTAGTGAAGATAAATTAAATAGGTATAGTTTACTATACTTTGTACTAATGTAACTCCGTAGACATGATATTACTCATCATTAAATTATTTTGTATTTTCAATTTTCTAATATTTTTAAGACTTATGGTATGTAGGTAAGATATGACTTTCTTATTTCTTTTGGGATTGCATTACCTGTAATTAAAATGTTGCCTACCTTTCTTACTGTCAGTTATTTCCTTGTGCTAATGTTTTACCCGTAAGTATTTAAATTACAGTTTGTTTCCTGTCATTTGTCGAACAGGCTTGACGCGTTTGTTATTTACACGCAAAAGTACAACAGAAGGGTATGCTGAGGAAACGTCTTTTGCATTATGATCACTTAACAATACCTTGTCCACCACTTAAAATTACAAAATGTCACAGTTCAATTAGAAAAGTGTAAAAATAAGTAAAATAAGGACTAAACTTTACCTAGTAGTGTTATCTCGTGAAAATAAACACAAGTAATGGACAAAAAGTGAATAAGTGATTGTTGTTTACACAGTGAACTTACAAAGCAAAAAGAATAAAATCCCGCAATAAAAACTTTGAGCAGACAAATACATTCAACACCACAGTGAATCGCATTCTCAGTTGTGTACATTTAAAGATAAACAATCTAAATACAAATCTTAAGTGATAAACATTTTTTAAGTGTTGGTGGCTGTGTTATAAACTATACAAATCCACCTACAAATTACTCATAAGAAACAACGCCACCGCATTGGAACATACTGAGTTTTTCGCTCGATTCTCTAACGACAGAATAGCCGAGTGGTACCGCGCCGAGACTTAACTCGCCGGGCGTTTCAAGTAGCGAGGGTTCGATCCTCTAATAGAACTTTTGTGTTTTGACTTTTTTTGTTTTTGTTTTTATTTTTTAACGAATTTTGCCACAAATATGTCATCAGAAATGGAAAGAATTATTGAGGCAATGAATAATATGGAGGAGAGAATAACAACAAATATAAACATGAACACAGATATGAAATTTGAACAACTACACACCGAGCTACGGGCTATTAAGACTACCAATGAAAATCAAGAAAACAGAATATGCTTATTAGAAAGACAGATACGGGAAAAAAACCTTATTTTCTTTGGAGTATCAGAAGGAGAAAGATCCTACGATGAACTGGAAAGAAAAATCCTAAAGATAATTAACAGCATACTAAAATTGAGTTTTACGGAGAGAGACTTAGAAATATTAAGAAGGATGGGAAAGAGAGTGCAAGGGAAATGGAGACCAATTAATGTAACATTTGCTACTCTGGGTCAAAAAATAAAAGTATTAAAAGCAAAAAGTCTTCTTGAAAATACTGGTATATACATTAAACACGATTACCCCCCAAAAGTTTTGGAAGCAAGGAAAAACCTTCAAGAACAGGTACAAAAAGAGAGAGAGGAAGGAAGAAACGCGGTTATCAAATACGACAAAATGATAATATTAAAGGGGAAAACAGATAATGCAGAGAAAACTCCACTAAATAGCAAAAAAAGGATGTTAAGTATCACCCCACCTCAGAAATCCCAAAGGGAGAACAACAATCATCAAACTCCTCAAACTCAGTTGAGTAAGAAAAATAAAAGTACCACATACGGCATCCGCCAATACACAAAAATACATAACAGAGAAGAAGATAACCAAGATAAAATAATATAGCAATTACAGAGCCCTCCCAACATAACCAAAACATGCAGCGACCAAACAAATATACATATAAAAGTAAAAACCAACCAAACTTTCTCAAGACGGCTAGTCACCGTGAGAAATAATATTGACTGCAACCCCCCATCATCACCATCACCGGAAATAATTGAAAATAATAAGAATGTTACCAAAAATAAAAATATACTTAATATACTTACACTTAATACCAGAACGTTGAAAAGTACGGACAGATTAAAAGAACTAGAAGCAGCTCTCCAACTCATAGAATGGGATATCCTTGGAATAGCAGAAATACGAAGAGAGGGAGAAAAAATTACAGAACTAGAAAACTTTGTGTTCTACCATTTCTGCAAAATTAAAGGAACATACGGAGTTGGTTTCTGTGTTCATAAGAGGCACAAGAAGTCAATAGTGCTATTTAAAGGAATAACAGACCGTATTGCAATCTTGAAACTACAACTGCCAAAGTCAAACATAATAACGATAATACAGATCTACTCGCCCACTAACGTAGCTGATGAAGAAGAAATAACAACTTTCTATGAGCAATTATCAGAAACATTGGAAACTGAAACAGAAGGTACACTTATCGTTATGGGAGATTATAACGCCCGGATAGGACAGCAAAGACCACATGAAAAACATATCATAGGTCAATTCGGAACAGGTACCCGTAATAGAAATGGAGAAAAACTTTTAGCATTTGCATCTGAAAATAGCCTTAAAATACTAAATACATATTTCAAAAAGCGTTGTCATCGTAAATGGACATGGATATCACCGGATTCAAAGACTAAAGAGGAAGTAGATTTCATATTATGTAAAGACTTACAAAGATTTCAGGACGTGGAAATAATTAACAGGTTTCAATTCTACAGCGACCACAGAATACTAAGATGTAAAATGATGTTAAGCACGACAAGGCTAAATAGAAAAAAATACTTTACTAGAAATCAACCACCAATATACATGGATACAGAAAGAAATACACTCCTTAACCAGGAAATAAATAAACGAAAAACCCAAATAAACACTATTACCAAAATGCAGGAGATGTACAATCAAATAGAAAAATTAATGCAAGATACTAAAACAAAATATCTGAATAGCCAGGAAAAACAAAAGACAATACGATTATCTGCAAAAACTAAAGCCCTAATAGAAGAAAGAACCAAACTTAACTCAACTTGCAATAGAGATGAAACACAAAAATATAAACTGAAAGAATTAAACAAGGTTGTGAAGAAAGCAATAAAATACGATATTCGTAAATACGATAATGAAATCATAACAAGATTCATAAAACAAAATGGTTCTATTCGGAAAATAGAAAAAGAGTTAATGCAAGAAACTACATGGATACCAAAAATAAAGAAACATAACGACGCTGAATCTCATGCGACACGAAGAAAAGATATTGTTAAAGAAGCAACAATATTCTATACAAACTTATACGCAAACAAATCCTTAAAACAACATACATTTGATTCAAAACCAGAAGATAAGAAGAAAGAAACACAAATATTATCTATACTAAAAGAAGAAGTAGAAATGGCTATAGACTCACTTACAAACGGAAAATCTGCTGGCACAGACAATATAAGCGCAGAACTTCTAAAGATCAGCAAAGCTTCATCAATAGATATGTTACAAAATCTATACAATAAAATTCTAGAATCCGAACACATACCCAATCAATGGGAAATTGCTAATATAAAACTGATTTATAAAAAAGGAGACCCTGCGGATATAGGAAACTATAGACCTATAAGTATTACTTCTAATCTATATAAGGTATTCTCAAAAATTATTCTTAACAGAATCACGGAAATATTGGACAGAAGACAACCCAAGGAACAGGCGGGATTCCGAAAAGGCATGTCAGTATATGATCACTTGCATGTTATGCAACAGATCTTCGAAAAAGTAAATGAATATCCACAGACAGTTTATATTACCTTCATTGATTTCTGCAAAGCTTTTGACTCAATAAACCATGAAAGCTTATGGGAAGCACTAAGCGAAGATGAAGTACCAAAATATCTTATAAATATGCTACAGACTATATACAAACACAGCTATGCACATATTGTGCTTGACTCAATAGGACAGCCATTTAAAATCGAAAGAGGAGTAAAGCAAGGGGATCCTATTTCTCCAAAGCTGTTTAACTCGATACTTGAGTTTGCTATGAGAAAGATACAATGGAAGAAATACGGAATTACTATAAATGGAGAACAACTATCAAACTTAAGATTCGCAGACGACATTGTGTTAATAGAATCATCGCCACAACGAATGCAAGAACTAGTAACTGAACTTAACAATACATGTAAATCTGTGGGATTAACTATGAATAAAGCTAAAACCAAAGTTATGTCAAATGCTAGCGAACACTTTGAAATTTATGTCGAAAAAGAGCGTCTAGAACAAGTTGAAAGCTACATCTACCTTGGAAGACTATTCTCATTCAAAGACTGTCTATCTTTAGAAATAGAACGAAGAATAACCAATGCTTGGAAACGTTTCTGGCAACTTAAATACATATTTAAAAACAAAAAAATATCATGTAATGCAAAAGTAAAAATATTCAACAGCTGTATACTCCCCATTCTAACGTACGGAGCACAAACATGGTCACTTAACAATACCCTCGCCAAGAAATTGAAAGTTTGCCAAAGAAAAATGGAACGAATAATTCTTAAAAAAAAGCTAATAAATAAAATATCAAATACACAACTGCGCCATGAGAGTAATATGAAAGATGTACTTAGAGTTGCTAAAAAACTAAAATGGGAATGGGCAGGTCATTTGATAAGATCAAAAATCAACCTATGGACCCATGCAGCTACTACTTGGTGTCCGAGATACCTAAAAAGATCTAGAGGTCGGCCAAAAACAAGATGGCGCGACGAATTAGAAGACACTGCAGGAGTAGCCTGGAACAGACTTGCCGCTGAAAGGAAATCCTGGAGTATGATGGGGGAGGCCTTTGCCCAACAATGGGATGATTTGTAGTGCATTGTTTTACTATAATTAAATTTTATTTTATTTTGTTTTGTTAATGTACTACAGGGCTAATATAAATAAATAAATAAATAACAATACCTTGTCTGCTGGTAAGGTATCAGCCTAAAAAAACTAGGTCCACTGCAGGGCAAAGTTTTTGAAGTGAAAACTTCTTTAGCGCGGCGTTGTGCACTTTTTTTGTATGGGGAAAAAATGTTAAACTTGCGACAGGATTTATGTGTCACGTGACCTGATCGAAAATCCATATAAAATTTGAAGTCCGGACACGTGTTTTCTACAAACTTATCTGTTCCGGTGGCCAAAATTGGAACTACGTGAAATGCAATGCAAAAACGATATTTAATGACAGTTTTAAATAGACAGTAGCGACGCCGCCACCGGAACAGATAATTTGTCGGTCTATAGACAATAATGGTTTTTTGTTCAATTTGACAGCTCATTTATTAAATGCAAAGAAAAGTGCTTCTTATGTACATCAGGAGTAGAGTATGTAAATAATTGTATTAATAAGAACTGATGTTGTTTTCTTGAGTTTTATTCCTTTAGCGTAAGGTATATTTTTCTTTGCATGAATGAACTGTCAAGTGTGACCTCTTCTACTATTATAGCCGCAGTGCGGTCGCTTCCTATATGCTTCCTATGCTACAAAGTGACCACAAAGACCTTAATTTGATATCCTGCAAAATTCAAAATTTCATTGCCGTAATAAAACATTTAAAAAGTTTGGAATATCTTTATTCGCCGGAATTATATAACAGTATTTTATGGAAATTAACACCACTTCTCCGCAGTCTTTGGATCCGCTATGCTGCGGAGCATGCATCAGGTCGTATGAAGTTGGAAATGCTGTCCGATTTCCTGCGACAAGAGGCTCGTTCTCACACACATTTTGGCTTGTTACCCTAAATTCCCAGTGAACATCCTCGAAAGCGACATGTTGATTACTGTAACACCACTCGTGTTATTAACGATTCGGGAGTCTGCGGATTCTGTAAAGGGAATCATTTCTTGGCCGATTGCTCCAAATTCAAAAGTTTATCCGCAGATTCCAGTATGCAATTAGTTGTAAATTCCAAACTTTGTTTTCGTTGTTTAGAAAATAAATAGTTGTCAATCAAAAAAGTATGACATTGACGGTTGTCAATCATTTTATCATCATTTATTACATGGCGTTTCAGTGTCACAGCAAGGAGTTTCTGATAAGTCTGAAAAAGTTTCTGATTTCATTAATTCTGAGAGATAAACTTTTTAATGTAATATAAATTGTCATGTTTGTGTACGATAGCGCAATAAATAAATATTGTATTTTACCACATAAATGATAGTACTTTTATACCTCTACCAATCAATTAAATCCCTAACCATTCCAAAATACATATCAAAAATGCACAACGTTAATATTCAGGTTTTCACTTCTGCCGGCACTCCCGGAGTGCAACCCGTCGTTTTTTTTTTTTAGACTAGGTAGACCCCGAGATCCTATTTCATTATTTTTTTATTTATTTATTTATAAAAACTTTATTGACCACACAAGTTAGGTACAAAAGGCGGACTTAACGCTAAAAGCATTCTCTACCAGTCAACCTTTAGGAAAAACGAAATGTTTGAATGCGGCAAAGAGCAAACTAAAGAAAAAGAACTTTAAAAGATACGTATATAATCTTACCAAAACATAAGATAATCTGATAATAAACATACACAAATACTAACATATATTATAATATATATACATACATACATTTACATACACATAATATTAACGATGATGTCCAGAATAATGATTCAAATTATGGGAAGTGAAAACCTAGATGAAGAACAATTCCACGTCAGGCTTTTAACAGGAATTCACGAACCTGCCTGATTTTTAATGTTACTTCCGTAAACAGTTGGCAGGTTGATTGTAATCGACCACTGCTGGTTTTTTCATTGTGGGGTGCACTCATTGAATAAAAGGCATATCATTTAAATTAATAAAAAGATTAAGGAATCTTATGTTTTGTTTTTGAGAGTATAAGGGATTTTTATGTTATCACAATAACACTTAAAATGTGTAATTTTTTTTGTAGTTTTCAATAGTACAAAAACGGCCGTTATTGACACTTATGGTTTCTACATCAAATAAGAAACATTAAAACAGCCCTGTTTCAATAACGTAAATATTTTTTATCCTCTTTTGTACAAACGCAATATAGGAATCTTAATCTTTGTATTAATGTATAGGATATGATTTTTTATTCCATTTGACTTTGACGACACTAATCGCCTTAACCAGAAAGCATCGCGCAATTCGCGCAATGTGCTGCCACACCGTAGGGTCCTCCGATCTTCTAGCTCTTGATTTAATTGCCGTAATTATATTTAATATAACTTTACGAGTAGTTTGTAAGAATCGAAATAAGGTAATTATGATCATATACTTAGCTTCTTTTATTTTCTCGAGTTACCGAGGCAAAAAGTCTTAGTTTATTATTATTAGAGGATATTTCAGAGTTAAGTGTTAAGTGGCTTACGTAGGATCGGCAGTGTGAGTTTCATTCCGAAAATAGGCACGCGTATTTTATTCATTACTTTAGAGTGATTTATTTTAGGGATTAAAGTGGTCCATTGGGTGGCCTATGTGCACATGATGTGTTTTAGTGGTTAAGCCGCCTTTTTATCTTTTTTGAAACATTGATTGAGTCCCGCAAAACCCAATCAGTCCCTCACAAAACTAAAATATCTACACATAATATTATCACAAGTATTGACATTTCAGTATACAAGATTTGGTTCAACACGATATAAAAAAATTAGAATAGGTTTATGACTAACTATCAAAATACATAATTATGTATAAGTTCATTATCAGTTTATTTATGGTTGTCGGCATTACCAACATAAACGCCCCTATTGGCTGGTGTCAGTCAAAATGTATGTGTAAATGTCTTCAGTTAACTTGGCCCATAAAACCGTAGTACCCTGTGGCCTTAAGTCTGAGGCCACCGTCCATTTGTGAAGAACATAAATGAAAAAGCCTTACTCTGAACTGTGACGTATTGACAACTTCACCTTGATTGGATGTAAAAAGTAACTGCTAGTTAACAGTTAAGTACTTACATATTTATCCGTACAGTGACAAAACCTAGCTGTTTTGATTTTCATACATATTCTTATTCGTTAATTTAATATTGTACGTATTGTAATTGACAAGGCGAGTGGAGTAAAAAGTAAACAGCTCATGCTCGGAATAGTAAGCTCAAGAAAATTTGAATAAAAGTTTGACCTGTAACTAGCAGCTAAATACAGAATTTTGCATTATATTAATTTGCAGTGTTCTACACTTAAAATAGTGTGTAACAGAACATAGGGTTATGAGTCTAGGTTAAGGGTCCGTCACGTCAATAGAATAAATAAGCCGCAGCGGTTGCCCGCCATAAGATGCATGCCTGTCTCCAAACTGAAGTTGTGTTATTAAACATTAAAAGCAATCTGGCAGGGAAGGGGAATTTTGACAACACTGTAACAGAGTAGGCTAATTATAAAAGATGAGCCCTGTCTAGTTTGGTTCTGATCACACTAACGATCTTGGCTGTTACCTCAGGTTATTACAAGTGCGTTCCGCTGAATGCACCAAGCACTATTACATTAACAAGCTCGTTTTTAACGGCAAGACAAGTGTGATTCCGCCATTCGACGAAGATAGAATGCTAACGACCGGTTTGTGCAGTAGGATATTTGGAAAATCGCTTTTCGTCCAGATCTTTGGATCTCTCCTCATTTTCCGAGTGGTTTGGAAATCCATAGCCTGTTAGAAGCAGCGGACATCTTACGCATGAAATTATGATGACGATGATCTCTTTAGATATTTGTTCTAAGTATAAAACTAACTATGCGGTCTACAATGGAGCGCGCTTGCTTATAAAAAGCCCATTAATTCTAGCCTTAAAGAGCCCCCTAGTTATATTGTGTAGAAAAGACTGATCCCGGCAGAGAGTTCCACTCCCGCGCAGTCCGTATCCAAAAAGATGCACCAAATAGCTTAGTCCGTACGCGCGGTATCTCCACTGTATACGGATGGAGTCTGATCGAGTCTAGTAACTGAGCAGCACATTCACCAAAGTGGAGTCTGTAAAGACGGAAAGGCAAGCAATCTTCCTATGATGATCGAGGCTCTGCAAGCTCTCGACCAAAGTATCGTCAATTCGTCACCGAACTCACCGATGAGCTTCTTCGCATGCCGCTCAATAAAGTCCAATGCAGCCAGCCACCTACTTGCCCTTTTACCGATTTTATGACCATGACATATTTGTTTTAGTCATCAAATATACCAGATTTTAGCAGAATATTGCTTCGGTGTGAAATATGTAGATTCTTTTTTTTTTCTTATAGATACTATGTCAGTTGGCAGACAGACAAGCAGCCCACCTGATGGTAAGCGGCCACTGCGGCCTATTCCATAGAGAGACACTTCACCGGGAAGCGTCGTTCAATGTGCTGCCAGACTGTAGGCTCATCTGATCTTCGAGCCTTTGATTTCATGTGTACTGGCTCCCACATTATTACTGCCGGAACACAGCCAGAGCTATTATGGCGGCAGATTTCACCTATGGGGGTGGTAGCTAGCCAGTCGGACTCTGAAAAAGCCCTACCACCAACCACACCCAAGGCGGGAATCGAACCCACGATCTCCGTGTTTTTATGACCGAGCGGCTTAGCCAATGTTCCACGGAGGCGGTCAAAAAATGTAGATTTGCCACTATGGCGATAGAAATAATCCTATTGATTTTATAAAATCCTTTTAGTTCTCGAGGTTTAGGACTTTGATAAAGTTCCAAGCTTTCTAGTGATGCTGCGACATGTGTAATAGTGCCATCCGTCATACTCCGAGTCTCCGACGATTCAGAGCTCTGACGACGGGATAGATCGCCGTAATAGCCGAATATTTCATGTCACTATTTCTTATAAAAAGGACATCAAAGACATGAAGACAGAAAGTTATGTGTTGAATAAATAAACATTTAAGCAAAAAAATCAGTTTTACCAAGTGGTGGTACCACTTGTTTTGTCACAGTGTCGAGCTCTTTTTTTAATTAGTTTCTTACAATGTTTTATTCGTTTTTTTCAGTATTTCATTTGTTTCTTACAATGTTTCATTTATTTCTCGAAGTGTTTCATTTGTTTCTTACAGTGGTTCATTTGTTTTTTTTGTTCCACTTGTTCACTCACAGTCTTTTATATTTTGTTCTCTCATAGACTTTTACTTGCGTGACATTATTGAGGGATACTTAATGTAACTTTATAAGTGTTAGGTTTTCTTTATACAAAACACATTCGGTATCGCATCGAAAAGGTTCTATTTATATTATCCTATGGAAACTGAGAAATATAACGGGCTAAAAAGCCTATGTCGTTTCCAATGGTCTCCAGTTTCCAAATGATTTCCATAGTTTAATCTTGTCGATCCGTTGCGACGTAAGTGAAAAGTTTTGAAGATTAAAAATCTTCAAAACTTTTCACTTACGTCGCCAAATGGCTAAAAACGGAACCCTTATAGATTCGTCATGTCTGTCTGTCTGTCTGTCTATCTGTCCGTCCGTATGTCACAGCCACTTTTTACCGAAACTATAATAACTACACTGTTGAAACTTAGTACGTAGATGTATTCTGTGAACCGCATTAAGGTTTTCATACAAAAATAGAAAAAAAACAATAAATTTTGGGGGCTCCCCATACATAGAACCGAAACTCAAAAATATTTTTTTCATCAAACCCTTACGTGTGGGGTATCTATGGATAGGTCTTTAAAAATGATAATAAGTTTTCTAATATAATTTTTTTCTAAACTGAATAGTTTGCGCGAAAGACACTTCCAAAGTGGTAAAATGTTGGTCCCCCCCCCCCCTGTAACTTCTAAAATAAGAGAATGATAAAACTAAAAAAAATATATGATATACATTACCATGCAAACTTTCATTGAAAACTGGTTTGAACGAGATCAAGTAATTAGTTTTTTTTAATACGTCATAAATCGTAAACGAACCGAAACTCAAAAATATTTTTTTTATCAAACCCTTACGTGTGGGGTATCTATGGATAGGTCTTTAAAAATGATAATAAGTTTTCTTATATAATTTTTTCTAAACTCAATAGTTTGCGCGAGAGACACTTCCAAAGTGGTAAAATGTTGGTCACCCCCCCCTTTAACTTCTAAAATAAGAGAATGATAAAACTAAAAATAATATATGATGTACATTACCATGAAAACTTCCATTGAAAATTGGTTTGAACGAGATCAAGTAATTAGTTTTTTTTATACGTCATAAATCGTAATTTTTTTAAAATTACGCTATTATTAAAACATCAATCAAACTTACAAAGACTATGTACTAAGAACTTTTAATGATGATACTTGCTGCTACGGAACCCTTCATGGGCGAGTCCGACTCGCACTTGGCCGGTTTTAAATTAAATAAAAAAGAAATCTTCGTAACGATAAAAATAGTTTCGCCGAACCTTGATTTTATTTGGTAAAACAGTATCTGCATTATAACGACCCTCAGGGGAGACGATAGACCTTGTACGATGAACCATGAAGCTAAAAGTACAATTGGATTTCCAAAGTTAAGAGCATCTAATTTAAGCTCGCGCTAAAAAAAATATAATCACAATGAGATCATCGCGAAGACACAGAATATATACTAAAGTAGCGAAGACGCGCATGATATAAAACTGCGTGGCGTCAGAGGCCCTAGGTCTGCTGTGTCACGACTTACGATCCATCACCAGTACAACAACCCACTTCCTATTAATAAATCAAGATTGCTATACTGAATTAAGAATATCTGTATAAATAAAAATGAATTGCTGTTCGTTAGTCTCGCTAAAACTCGAGAACGGCTGAACCGATTTGACTAATTTTAGTCTTAAAATATTCGTGGAAGTTCAGGGAAGGTTTAAACGTTGAGAAAATAATTATGAAAACATTGTTCCATTTGTCGCAGACAATCGGGTCGGCCGGGATGCACCGATTTTATTTCTGACAGACTTTTGGTCGGACGTGAGCGTTGCTCCAATTGCTATCAGTACAGTAGGGGCCCCGTAAGTTGAAACATGCGCAGTAACAGATTTTTAGGTGTCAATCGAAGTGCGGTATGAGGCGGGACGTGAAGGGCCACGCGTATCCACGGCAACGCAGCGACGCTAGTCGCTCTTCGCCCCTCTTCACCCGCACACGCTCCGCTGGGCTCTAGAGTACAACCGCGCATAGTGTTCTTAAATATATTTTAGGCTCAGACCAAATAAAAAAGTTTATGACGTGCAAAAGAATTTCATGGTAAATCAAATTGCAAAATAAATACTTTGACTTTGATTTCTCTCGCCGCTGTTGATTGAGAAATAAAATCCTATGATATAGGTATTACGTTGGTTTTTCTTTAAACAAATTGCCTTACCTACCTCACATTCACAATTCTTAAAAGTGTATACATGTTTGAATACCACAAAATAACTTTTCCTTTTAGATTTTGATTATTTATTTAAATCTGTCTAACACTTTTCTTCATAATTTTACCTGCGCAGACGACCGCCATTTTGTTTCAACTTATAGGTCCCATACGTACGTTCTATTTGTCACCGACAAAAAGTCGGTCACCGATTATCCGACGTGGGCGGGTAGCCTAAGATAATAGTGTCCTAATGGTTCTAACCATGATGCGTATCTGTTGCTTACTCAGTCCTAAGATCATATTCCTGTGTAAATTAATTTCATAAATGTATCTAAAACATTTCGACAATTTATTCTAATTAATTTTTAATTTATGTAAGTCTGTAATTCTCAGATAAGACTAGAAATAGGAATGATTTAGTTTTTACAGAAAGACCTTTTATTTGAATAAAAAAAGGAATTCTTTGGTAATCGTATACTAATAAATTTTTAATATCAGAAAGGCAGTGTGATACCTATGTTAGATTTATACTTGCCTTGTGCACGGAACCCGAAAAGTTGTTGTAAATCGAGAACCTAATACTGAAAACGGCCAAATTTGCGTAGGTACCATTGTGTATTGTTTTTTCAATAAAGGAAAAACATTTACAACGTACATAAGATTTAAGATTTTATAGGGGTTTGTTCCCTGAATTACTGACATGACACAAATTAGGGCAAAAGCATCCTTTTATAATGTAGGTGATCACAAAGGATTTTTGGAAATTTTTCCCGTAAAAGGGTAAAAAAGGGGTCATAATAAGTTTGTTTTGAAACTCCGTCAATTTCTTTAGCTCATTTTTAAGCTAAATCGATTAAAAATGAGCTAAGTTTGTTAGAAATTATGTATTTCAGGATTTCTGAAAACTTATGAGCGTGTACAAAAAATATATTGGTGACGTTATGTATCTTTAAGTGAAAATATATTAATTGTTGACACAAAAAGTCAATAAATTAGAACCATAAGATGTCGCTTAAACATAATAATAACTTGAATTATCAGTTTATGGATTATGTATTAATTGCTTTTACGGTAATTTAATGAGTCTTACTTAAAGGGGTTTTAAAAGACCTTGGAATAACAACGATACGTCCGATTTAACACCTTGACCCGTTGTATCCGTGGATGCGTAAATAAATTGCTATGATATCATAGTTCATGTTAACATCGCACGAACTTATTCTTGTTAAGGAAATTTTAATTTACGGGATACGTAACAAAATATTTGAATGATCAATCATTACAAAGTAGTATCAATTCCGGATTTTTGTCAGCCTTTTTTGTCATGTGACTCACCACTACCTCGCGTCAGAGTTTATAGAGATTCTTGTGGTCGTAAGTATATTACCGTAGTGCTCACCTAGGTGGCGTAAAAGCCCCATAAATGTGGACCCTAGATTAGCCGGTGCGAAGGATGGGGGTCCAATGCACCGCTCAACACTGCCGATCGTTGCCAGGTGATGGACAGGCTATGTCCTTCCATCAGCTGTGCCAGCTACTTTAATGTGACTTGGGGCACTTTAGTGATTTCTACTTAATTTTCTGCTACCCGGCCCCCAGTTTTTGCTGAAAGCGGCCAAAATCTATGTACCTATTACCATCGGTGGACGTCGTGTAGCTGAAATGGTTATGATGATGATGTTTTAGATACTTAATACTGAAAACGGCCAAAATCTATGTATTTCCATCTGTGGACGTCGTTTAGCTGAAATGGTTATGATGATGATGTTTTACATACTTAAAACATACTGTTTTACATACTTAATACTGAAAACGGCCAAAATCTATGTATTTCCATCGGTGGACGTCGTTTAGCTGAAATGGTTATGATTATGATGTTTTAGATACTTAATACTGAAAACGGCCAAAATCTATGTATTTCCATCTGTGGACGTCGTTTAGCTGAAATGGTTATGATAATGATGTTTTACATACTTAAAACATACTGTTTTACATACGTCTTAATACTGAAAACGGCCAAAATCTATGTATTTCCATCGGTGGACGTCGTTTAGCTGAAATGGTTATGATTATGATGTTTTACATACAAAAAGCCTTTCCCCTCATTTTTAAACAAAAATGTATTGGCACAACAGATTTCATAACATGATTAAATTCAGTAACCACTTTACAGTATGACAGTAAATGCGAGGGACATATTTAAACCCCAAATAGTTCATGCTTCCATATAACAAAATAAGTATAAATCAATAAAAACTCTGGTATATATCTGTCAATAACCTTAATCGAAACCTGAAAATCCGCGTAACGTGCGGGCACTCTTCCCTTCACAGTAGGTACCTATTTCGTGCACTCGTACAAGTACGACTTAAATTGTACTCGCGTACAATTTGGGTTTGGGGCGTAACCGGCCGCTCAGCACACGGGATTTTTAGGTAGTTCATGCATACATAAATTATTAGGATAATTATGAAAAAAATTAAGGATATATTTTTTATAGTGAATTGGACTCTGAATCGGATTCTGAACACTCTCCTTAAATATGTCCCTCGGGTTACCTAACACGCTGTATAATTGACGATAACAGCATCCCATTTAACGTGTCATTGTTGCTTAATTGTGGTCGCCAACAACAAACCATCATCTGATAAATGAAATGCTTTATTCTGTTCCACAAACCGAATCTAATGCCGTCGCAAAAAAAATGTCGTTAACAGACGCCCACTCGAGTGAGTGCAAAGAGAAAAAACTAAGCGCCGCACCCGCTATGTCATATCGAGAGACCTCTAGTAAAAAACTGTTCAGTTACACGCCGGAGGCAACGAACCCGCAATCTGGGACGACCCACAAAAACATTCTGGACGAAGGAAAAAGTGTCGAATTGAATGCTGGCCGACTACTCAAATCCAACAATTGACAGCGAATAGGTAGTTGACGAACGATTTGGTCTACACCAGAGGCTGTTTATTTGGTTAATGGCAAGATCCGAAGATCATCATAACCATTAACGCAACAAGACAAATAAATTCAACTAATTTTCATAGTAGCCTGAGGACTCTTGTTAAAGGTATCAGAATCAATAACTAAGGAACCTCAAAATTAATACTTTAAAAGAAAATGAACTTCCAATACAATTATTTAAATGCTTATTACAGTAACTTACGTCTCCAAGCAAAGTCAAAATATATTCGCTCTTTCTTTAAAAACAACAATACCCAACTCAATAACACAGCTTAATGTATGTTTTTGCTGATCTAAAGCTGTGTTTTTCATGTGAACTGATTATGTTCGAGGTTATAAATCTGCAGATGTCAAATCATATCGTTAGGTATGTTAGTACTATTAGATATTCTGTGCATTAGGAGTCATCCATCAGTAAAAAACAACAACTTGTTATGATAAACAAGGCCGATTTATGAAAACAGTTATTGAACATTGAATTTGTTATGCTTCAATCTCTAATAGACCGGTAAATTTAATTTTAATGATAGACCGTATCAATAGGTGCGAGTATGCAAATTATTGTGGACTCAAGCTAGGTCATCGCAATCGCAGCATCTAACTTCGTGCTCCAGTTTATTTTGTATCAATCAGGAATGTTATCAAAAATAGTTTTTATGCGTATTGCAGGCCGCAGACTTGAACGTCACCTTCGTTGTAAAAAAAAGGCGCAAACAAAATTACACGCGTGATTGAACCTTAATTAACGGTAATTGAAAATAATCTACCTACGTCATCATGTATACGTAGTACATACCATTTACCGGTAAAATTGGAAGGAATGAATAAAATATTAATTATTCAACTGGTTGTTGTCTGAAATCTATTACACTAGGAAAATGCCCTGGTTGAGGACCCCTATAATTACTCTGTAAGCAATACCTTTGGCGCCTTTTGTATGTTACATCCAATCACAGCCATCACAGGTAGACTATATATTATCATTTGTGGAGCAAATTGCACGATTGCATGAAGCCCTGTCAAATGTAATGATGGGTTGTTATATACAGTCTGTTCTTAGACCAATGTAATGGTCGTTCCAAACAACTCTGTTGAGAAATGTTTGTAATTAATTGTGATTGTGATAGTAAACTTATTTGTTTCTATCATCATTATCATCAATAATCTTTTGTTTAAAGCTTAAAATATATCGGTCATAGTTTAAATGGAAAATCTGATCACCAACACACTCCTAAACGCCTCAATGGTCCTACTGGTTATGGTACCGGGCCACATTTTGAGAGTCCAGCTCGTTTCGATTCCTATATTCAATATAATATTTATTATTATCGTAATAAAAAATTGCACACCATAGCTTTGCTGTCATGCTTGAAAATAGTAAAAGCCTACAACAATTGGTCGTGAGTACAGTTTGTGTGTTTGGAAAAAACTTTGAAACGCATGTACCTACTTTTTTATGAAGTCGGGCAGCTAGTGATAAATAAATATACATAGGAATTAGGAATAGAAAAGAAAACGTGTACAAAACAGCGTGTAATGTAAGCAAAAATCGAGAACAAAACCTGCATACAATATAATTTTAAAATTCCCAAAATTTAAACATTGTGTCAGCAGAAGAACAATGCATGATAGTAAAGAAAGTTTTGCAAGTTGAAATTAGTTTGTGTTTCAAACACATTGCATGCTTAGCAATCAACGAGGTTTGGTAAGATTATGAACGATTTTTCTAATCTAATTACGATTGATTTGATAATAATTAACTGAAGTAAAGCCTATTTAAAAAGCCACATTTGACATTAGCTTCATAGTGAGATGAGATGTCCAAGTAAAACGTAAAATTGCCATTATTGCAATAAATATTATACGATAACAAGCATACTATAACGGTTAAAAGTTATGTAATTGTGCAATTTTAACTTTGAAATATTTTGCTGCTCCAAGATAGATTTCATCAAAATTGTTAAATGTTGATGAAATGTCAAATGTGGCCTAATCAATTAATTGGCTTTACATTAATTCGGTTAAAGCCGTTTGCTTTGTAATGTGTCAATGCTCTTATTTTAACGCATAATGTGACTCAAACAAATACTCTTGCATATTCCTAACAGTGTGTTAAAAAAATACAGTCAAAATTCTATTGCAGTTAATACGCGAACTCTACATGTCACAGCCAATAATTATTATCATTATCAATTACGTAATTTATCTGAAAGCTCAAATCTTCAAATCGATCTATTCTGAACAACGATGTAACAACAGCTTTATTTAGTGCGATAAATAATGGATAATTAATTTTAGTATTTTATTCTAAGGATGATATCTAGTGATTTAAGCCATAACCATAACGGGGCCCTGGGTTCAATTCCCGGGTTAGGCTGAATTTGTGTCTAATATTTCGAACACAGCTGATGAGATGATGAGCTTGAGTTTGTGATCACCAACCCACAATTTTATAACTAAACATGTTTAAACGGAATCGATCGTGTGAAGATGCCTACTTGAGAATTCTGTGCAAGCAGAAAAAAGCTTAGCTTCAAAATGGAAACAAGTCACGGTTGAATCAGATTTACCTTCGTCGGCAATGTGTCTGTAATGCGTCTATTGTTTACCAGATAACCACACATTGTTTCATTCGCACATGTACCTACACTATAACCTGTTAAGACAGACCGGCAAGCCGACGCGTACGAAGATGGATTGAATTGAAAACAAGATGTGCAATTTTGTATCGGGGACGGGCAGGTCTTTAACGCTCTTCCCTTTTGTATCTAGGAATGTGGAAAGCATAAAATAGCGTTAAAATCAAGTTTAGAAACATTCCATTGGATTTTTTTTTAAATTTAGTTTCAAGAGAAGATCTTCCACTTAAATAAGCTGCTCGCCTCCCATAGCTGTTGTTGCTAAAGTATCTATGAAAGTATCGTACAACTGAACTTTCGACACCGTGTTCGATATAATAAGCTAAAAATCGAATTAGACTTTAGAAAACAAGTAGGGCACTCCTGTTAGTTAGTAAGGTCTTCTCGAAAGACTCTATAGACTATTAGAGCTCAATTAGGCGACGACGCGCGATGACCGCATACTGTGTATGATGTGTATCAGATGCAATCAAAAATGAAATTTATGAATCCTCAAAAACTGCGAAAATGGAATTTATATAATAGATAGTAAACTATACAATATGCATATGTTTTGGATAAACAAGATAAAATACTAATAAATACAACATTTTTTAATCAAACTACTGCTGGTTCGGAATGTTATTTCTGCCACGCAGGCACCGGCAAGAAACTTGAAATTTATTTTCATCAAGGAAACACAGACCAGTGCAATATAGAAGATAGTTATACCCAAGACACATGATTGTCATAACCTTCGGTGTGGACAGTTTTCGTCAGTTGCATCACGTAGCGAAAGTGCTAAGCGGCCAAGCTATGCGAGTTGTGACAGGACAATTAGAGCTTGTGACATGCGATGACGGGTGACGACACCCACTACAAGCATACGTATAAGAAAAAAATATTGCACTGGTAACATAATACCTATGTGTACCTATGTAAGCGCAAGAAGTGAATTAAAAATTTATAAGATGAGCTTACAATTTGGCAGTTCATTTTTACACAACTGACAGAGATATGCTACATTGATAAAGCAGTAAAAATATACTTATTCTTTATTCAGTAATCATTATCTCTTTAAAGTTGATTACTTGAAACATTTTTTCTTACAAATGTAGTGGTACTTGTCGTTTCTGAAATTTTGAAGTACCTAATGACACCAGATTTGCGTAAACAGACAAAGGGTTTGCTAAAGTCTCGGTAGCATCGTTTAAAGTGCACTCATTCTAAAATCGAGAGGTTCGATCCCCGTCTGATACCAGGACTTGACATGAGTTGTTTTTTTTTTTCTGAAGTAATAGTTGTTATCTGCCACAATTAATTCCTACCTGTAAGATGTAAAATAGCCATTTGACGATGTTCAGATATTTTACTTTGAAAATACAGTATGACAGGAAATGCGAGGGACATATTTAAACCCCAAATAGTTCATGCTTCCATATAACAAAATAAGTATAAATCAATAAAACTCTAGTAAATATCTGTCAATAACCTTAGTCGAAACCTGAAAATCCGCGTAACGTTCGGGCACTCTTCCCTTCACAGTACCTATTTTGTGCACTCGTTCAAGTACGACTTAAATAATTGTACTCGCGTACAATTTGAGTTTTGAGCGTAACCGGCCGCTTAGCACACGCGATTTTTAGGTAGTTCATGCATAGGTACATAAATTATTAGAATAATTATGAAAAAAATTAAGGATATATTTTTATAGCGAATTGGACTCTAAATCAGTTTCTAAACACTCTCCTTAAATATGTCCCTCGGGTTACCTAACACGCTGTATACGTTACTCTCTAATCTGTTAACATTTCCTTTTGTAAAGTCACCAGTCATGGACAGTTTAGGGAAGCATTTTTTGGTTTTTCTCTCCTGGTTGGTTCATTTTTCAATACAAATTCTTTTGGATTTGAAGGGTAAATGAAATGTTCTTTTCTCAATAATTATTCAATGTTCAATTTCAGTTGAATGATCAGTACAATTAAATATTATTTAAAAATAAAACTCCTACTCAGGCACCAATTATGGACGTAAATGATCCAATGCCGGACCTCCAATTATGGACATCATTATCCTCGGGGCTTTTTGGTGGCAATATATCGAATTCTCTTTCATGTTCAAGTTCTGAAGTATGGGAGATAGGTATTCATCACTCCATGATAGTTGCGGCAACTGTCTTAGGTAATTACACGTGTCTTCACCCCTGGTTTCGAAAAATGGAGATTTGTCACCCCTACCTTTGACACGCAAGCCCCACCAAACCATTACAGATAAGATAGCTTTTTGGGAATTGTGTACATAGACCCTGTGGTTTTGACGATAATATTTTTCTTCAACCGTAAAAAAATATCGCATCTGTAAAAAGAATTCCTCCATGGCCACCATCTGCGTGTCTCTGCAACAAATTCTTCGCTTTCTTAGTTCGTTTGAGACGAACGGGTCCTTATTCGATAAGCCCTAAGGTATTCATTTATGATACGACATACATTCCTAGAGGAAATGTTCATTTCCCCAGGCATGATTTTCTGCTGACGGGTGAGATTTATTCGCATTTTCTCAAATATCTTATAATAAGTTGGGACCTCTTACTTCTTCGATAATCTTGGCCATTTGTTCTTGTGTGTACCTACTTGATTTGGACCTATTTCTAGGATGAAAAAATTTTTTTTTATATTGGGAATATGTCAACCTA
This sequence comes from Mecyna flavalis, assembly GCA_949319885.1. NCBI lineage: Eukaryota > Metazoa > Arthropoda > Insecta > Lepidoptera > Crambidae > Mecyna > Mecyna flavalis. The sequence continues at coordinate 7,603,327 of OX439427.1, read as the reverse complement.
TTATGTACACCTAGTCATGGACAGAATATCCCACATGTCCATTATTGGTTAGAGTAGCAATTTACTGCTGATTTATATAGGAACAGTAAAATATACTTAGCAGACGTATGACGTATTAAAGAAAAGAAAAACAATGAAATCCTCTTTATGGACACTCTGTCCATGATTGGGAACACGTGCTTAAATAATATCCAGTTACGGACACCGGTAAAATTTAGGATTAGAATGCCAATGTCATTTCGGTTATAATATAAGAGTAATGTATTACTATTCATAAATCATTAAATGTCGTGAATTTCAACAACAACGATACACCTAGCACAAAATAAAACGTTAAGTGTACCTTGTGGCGTCGCGATTCTTATAAGAAATTAAGATTCCCGACACTAAATAATACGCGTTACTAACAACCGTAAAAATCCGGCATGGAAATGGCTGTTGGCTGTCAAAAACAGTTGGTATGGGAGCTTAAATACTGGCACAACAGATTTGTGTTATTATTTGAAAAGAAATACTTCCAGTTTGCTTAATTTAATGGTAAATTTAAAAAATTGTCCATGACTGGTCAGCGTCCATCATAGGTGCCTTAAATAGCCACGCAGCGTTATTACGCTACAGCAAATTCACTGAAACGCAATTTGTCATCAGTTTGTACAGGCGTTTCAGTCTTTTAATGGCTTTTGCCAACTCCTAATAAATTGGTTCACAAAACTTTAATCTGATTTTAACGCAGGTACTTCACTACCTTTATTGGCGAAATTACAAAAAAAGAATTGATTTATATGTATTTGAGGTGGCGGTGATTTCACAACTACGTCTAATACATTAATAGGTAATGTATGACCCGTGTGATTTCATGAACAGATTACGATTTTAACAATTATTTTTGGTGAGAATAAAGTACCATTCAAAATCAAATAGTCAACTAACCTATTGCAGGCTGGATGGAGCAGTTAGTTGTATTTTATGTACTTCGGTATTTTATACGTTCCTAGAAGCACCTACTAGACAGATAAGCGAAGTTAATAGAATGATCCTTGACATTTAATTTTATTTGCGATGTAATTCGATTGACTGAAGGATTATTATCACTGTTTGTCTAATCGTATGTCACTGTAATAGGTTTATTTTTTAAATTTAGCGCACAGAATCTTTGTTAGTTTTGTTACCGTTCGAATTATCAACTTCTAGGTCGACCTCTTGACTAAAATTCATTTTAATAATTGCAAGTTCTGATTTGGAACCTAAGTCAGATCAAAATTCATAATGTACAATAGTTTATTTCTATTACCGTTAGCAGGTATTACCGTTGTTCGTTTTAACTTTGGACGAGCAGACCCGAGCAGTGAAATTCTGCTAGACGATATAGTCTTCTTATCGTACTAATTCCTATCCTTCTGACCTATTTAATCCCTCGAATACCATAAATGCGAAAGTTTTTGAGGATCTTCATACATATTTCTCTCACACAAAATCTTGCGAAGGAAATTGCACATTGTATATGTATGTAACTTTACAGTAAATATAAACATACACCGGAATAACACAAAGATTATAAATTAAGCTTTAACTGTGCTATTTTAATTAGTAATTATATTAAAATACAAACCAGTAGGTGATGCATCAAAAGCAATACGTATATATACATACATGTAATACTAGGTAGGATTCTACAGAATCAATTTGAAGATTGAAATTGATTGAATCATAATTAAATAATTTGTTATGTTGCGTGACGCATTGTCGTCGTAATTTTGTAATAGGAAATTGTATCTAAATGGAGACCATAGGGTCGTAATTGGATAAATTCCTAGACTAAATAATGTTTGTTTTGATTGTTTATTGATATTAATTACCAAAGGGGTAAAAACAATCAAAACAAACATTAATGGTTAAATGGCGCGTGTATTTACCACAACAATAATGACACAATACGCTTATGTAATAGAAAAAACAAGTTTACTTATTTCTCTTATACGTAAATATAATATTTATGTATTATTTATGCATTTTTTTGTTTCCTACTATGTATTTACTCCATCTTGTGGCAAGAAATATACCTATAGTTGAAATCAATAAAAAAAAAAACTACCCAAATAGGTAATATCAGTTGAAGCAATATAGGAGAGTCTACATTGTATGGCTGATAAAAATATATATTTTTTTATGTTATTAATGACGAGCCATTTGGTGTAATGGTCGAGAAGTCGGCTATTACACCAGAGGTCGCGGGTTCGATCCCCGCACGGTACAAACATTTGTGTGCATGAACATGTCTGTTTGTATCGGTCTGGGTGTTTCTATGTATAATATGTATGTATTTACAAAAAAAAAAGTATTTAAGTAATGTTTATCCGTTGTCTGGTTCCCATAGCACAAGCTAATGCTTAGTTTGGGGCTAGATGGCGCTGTGTGAATAATGTCCAGAGATATTTATTATTATTATTATTAATGCCCACTATGCATTGGCGCTAAATGTTTTTATGATATCTTTCAAACAAATGGTGGTTATGTCAGCGAATATAATCAAAGACCTTTATTTGTAATTGCCGTTGTCCCAGTGGCCAACTGGCCTACATATGGTTAGACAATTGAAGTACTTATTCAATTTAATAATTTACCTTTTTTACATTTAATATTTTCAATACGGGAGTCGCAATTATATTTTGTAATGTCACTATTATATAGTCATAAATAAGGTTAATATTTATGACTTCGGTGTCGTGGGTAAAGATGGACCCTACGAAGAAAAAGATTATATTAATGAAGACACTGGACTTACGCATACCATTTATCAAATAAATGGCAGTTAAAAGCAGTCATTAATACCAATCTTGATAATTTTGCAAGATAAAGCCATTTATAATAAATAAGCGCATTGGATCGTAAACTTTAATAATCACAGCACAATCTCAATAAATGACTTACCTACTGCGGCATGTTCCAGTAATATTAACGTTTCTTCTTATTTTATTTCTGAAAGATATTTATTTTTTATAAGTTAAACCATAGTTTTAGGTGAATGATGGTAGGCTCACTGTACTAAAAATCGAAGTATGAAAAAAATTCATTTATAATTTATATTGATGACGAAAAGAAGTATGCCCCTAAATAGTGTCTATTTTTAAAGGCGGTGAAATGATTTGTTGAATATGATGTTGATTAACATCAAAGGCGTCATACGCCTATAAGGCACCGCGCCGTATTCAAATTTCGCAATGCATCCACAAATACTCGTATAATTCACAATATGATTACGTACAAGACAATTGATTTGGGTCAACGATTTGTTCAGCGCATTTGCGAGTTGCTCAATATTTATATTATGTTTGTTTATAATACCTACTTTTATGATGAGTTGTCGACAATGCATGAATAACCGGACGTAGGCCAATTTGACGGAGGACGTTCCATCTACATAGGTCTTATTTGTCTTAATTTTAGCGCAATCACAGTGCGGTAATGTCACATTAATGTGCATTTATTTTTTTAATAGGTATCCTTTAGATAATGTTTACATACTCGTATTCTTTTAATAAGTGATAGTAAAAGTTGTATAGTTAAATTGTTAAGTTTTACAATAACTAGTTTGTTAAATTGTTTAAAACAGGTAGACGACACGTTTGATTCATTAAATCATCTGGTCTTTTGAGTCTTTTATTTTAATTGTACTGGCTCATGCGGTTATATTTAAATTCTAGACACTTAATTTCTGTTTATAAAATGATACACCTGTGCTTTAGATACTTTGGATCTGAACTTTATTGCAATTTGAAAGCAGGAAGAGCAGAAAGTGTACGAACGTCTAGACTGAATTGTTGATCTTAGATTTAGGGTTCATTCACGCTTTAAGGGTACCAAAAGTAAGAGTAAAAGTATTGACAACTACAATATATAGTTAATTATAATAAGTTTTTTTTTTTCAATATTACAAAGATAGCAGCTAAATAGATAGCACTTTAAATATTGCTAGATGTATTTACAGATTTCGCTGCTTCAGGCACAAGACAAATGTTGATCACTAAATTTTTAACGGTATTTGAACCAACGACCCCATTCGGCGAAACCACTAACTAACTAATGCGTAATCTTGCCAGTCCAAATCATAATCTATCTGTGCTTCATGAACTCCGATCATTAGACGTACTCCGAGTAATTTAAGAGCAACCACATTTTTCAAACAATGTAACTGTTCAAAATGAGTATGAATCCATTTATCTTCATTATTTATGTTCTTCGCATTACCTAGCATTTATTGATGAATTAGAAATATCAAAACTGATTTTAGACACCCAGTAATAACATTTTACAATTTGCGGAGAGAATGATTTTTTTAATTCTATCGAAACTCGAAAGTATACCTGCTTTATACTGTATTCAAACGAAAGGTCACAGCCCTTTCACACGGGCAGTGCCACAGAGATCTATGGACGGCAGTGCAGTATCCCGCATGCGGGATACTGCAAAAACCCGATCCAGTCGAATAAAATTGTGTCATTTGGTTTTGTCACTAGAAACTGGATCCGTCGTCCAGTGAAAAGCGAGATCCCGCTTCCCGCGTGCGGTTTATTGCTGGACACTGTTTTTTGCGGGATAGTGAAGTGGTGGAAGCCCCCACCCCGCGCCCGTGTTCATAAGGCAGTCCAGTTTTGCAGGACCGGCTTTTTACTGGATCCCGCAAAACTGAACTGCCATGTGAACACACCGTCCAGTTTTGCAGGATACAGTAAAAAGCCGGTCCTGCAAAACTGGATGCCGTGTGAAAGGTCTGTCACTCAATCATTCACTCATCACGAAATTTCAGAAACTAATACCAGGGGTGAAGAGATTAACATCCGGATCCAGAACGCCTTGCGGTGTACCGCTGCATTTCATAAAGTATTAGTGTCCAAGCTCCTTAGCCGAACAACAAATATGGGAATTTATAAAACCGTTATACGGCCAATTCTCATGTATGGGTGTGAGACTTGGACACTAACGCTCAAAGAGGAAACTAAGTTGCTGGTTGCCGAAAGGAAGATACTCCGAAAAATGTTTGGACCTAAGAGGACAGAGGATGGAAACTGGAGAATCCTGAAAAATGTTGAGCTAGAAGAACTGATGGCTGAGCCCAACATAATCGGAGAGACCAAAGCACACAGACTCCGATGGCTCGGTCATATTGAGAGAATGGCTTCAGATCGAAGTGTCAAGAAAGCATATCTCGGAATACCTGTTGGTCGACGGCCGGTCGGTCGCCCTCGCTACCGGTGGAGTGACGCTGTAGATGCAGACCTCCAAGAGCTTGAATCGGGAGACTGGCGCGAAACCGCAGGGGACCGAGATAGATGGCGGTATCTTGTATCGGAGGCCAAGACACATTTTGGGTCGCTGAGCCACAGGAGTAAGTAAGTACGAGTGGAGGAGTTTAAAATTTTAAACGTAAGTTCTATTTAGGACGTAGAGAACGGGATTTCGTGAAATTCAACCCCGAAATGTGTGCTTTTGTGATTGATTGATATTACACGGAAAAGTGGCGGGCGGCTAATAAAATACTGTGATCCCAAGTTAGCTTGTCGCCCGTTGAACATAGTATAAAAAAATTAAAAATACACCTTTCTACGGTGGTCATCGGACCATATGAATAATGGCAACCAGTTCTCCAGACGAGAGTTATTAGTGTCAAATGTCAATGTCGAGTATTGACATAACGGTTTGTAGTCTAATAAGGTAGGTGGTCGGTGGTCGAATCTTCAAATTCGTCGGAAACACTGGTTTATGCATGATAAGGCGATAAGGCGACAAGTCCGAGAATAATTATGTTCGCTGGTTAATAAACTGCATGGGAAATTCAACTTTATTCCACAGATAACAGATACAGACTTTTCGATGAAACTTCACTTACGTCGAAATTACTATAGGAAAATGCGTTATTTAATCAGTACAAATTGTCCACCAATAAACCACTTGACACTAAATATGATGTGACAAATATCATATTTTTAATCTAATACAAGGACTTTAGCCCACTTTTTGCGACTAGGATAGGCCCAAGGGTCAACAAGTTTACGATTAGATCTGGGGTTTGTGATCCAAAACATTTCACGTCCAAAGAATTTTGGACGATAAGTTCGATTTCTCGATGATTTCGTGTAATTTTTTTTAAGGACTACACAGTTTTTTTTATTAAATGGCTGTGTAGCTATAATCCAATTGGTATTGGTCTAATCCCGTAAAAGATTACGAAGTTCAGGTAACAGTTGCTCCGATGTCTCCAACTGGACTTGGTCATGGTGCAAGTTTACCCTGACTAGTTCAGGACAAAACGTACGTTTTTGTGTACAAAAAATACGGACTGCCGACTAATATCCTTGGACGTACAAGATTGTTTAAAAATTTGATGATATTTTTTTTTGGTCAAACAATGACCACTGTTAACATACACGAGTACCTATTTAACACCAGTTCATTATACCAATGTAGACAGCCCCAAGGATAACTGGTGTCGTCGACCGTGAAGTTTTACTCAAATATTTACGATCTTGCTTTGTACTTAGGATTCAGTACCAAAAACGTAACGGTAAATCGCTTATCGTTAGCATTTATCGTAAAGTTTAATTAAATCCGCTAATTGAATAAGGCACTTTGCTTAAAATCGTGCTAAGTTCGCGAAGGCGAAAAAACAAATAAGGTACCTACCGAAGGTGAATTAGTGCTTATTTGTAAAAACATGTTCGTCCATTAAACAATGAACTGAGTTATTTATTTTCAAAAATATCATAATTGAATTATTCGTACCTAGTATAAATAAATGTTGGCAAACTATTATTTTTACTTGTTTTTTTATTTGCTCAGACTACAGATGACCAAGTGCCCTAACATTTTCAAAACTAAGTTTTGGATTCTAAATATTAATGATTATGATTCATAATTTTACAGCCCTATGGCGCTACAATGACTCATAATTATCAATACAAATTATAGATCACCAAACTGAGGTGCTTTCTAATTAACAAATTACTTATGGAAGAAGTAATACTTGTGCATTATGCATGTCCCTTTGGATGTATCTACGCGATTGTAAGATACGAGTAAGTGCTCACGCGTTTATTTCTTACAAATTGAACTTTGCATTATTCATTACATTCACATAATATCTATCAAAAAATTCCAAGAGGGATCGCCGACCCCACAGTCCCGGGTTCACAATATAATAAACTGAAAAAACACGAAGCACAGGTTGTCAATTAGGTATTACCGGGTAAAAATAAATAATATAATGACAAATAATATGATGAATTGTAGTTCCTTTGGTTTATATGTTTTATAGGTTAATAGTAAATACAATACAATACAATGGCATCTGGTTTATAACAGAAATGTTGACAAATATAAATATTTTACTCCTTAAAATATAGTGCTCCTTGCCACATTAATTTTAGGATACATTGCTAAGCGCGAGCGAAGCCATCAGAAAGCTTTAACGAGAAGGCTACACCCAGAGTTACACCCGGGGCAAACTGTGTAAACTTATTAGAGAAAGGAAGGAAAGACAAGATTATCAATGAAAGTATAAGGACCATTATTGTATCATTACGTGGTTATTAATTTTCTTTTTTATCACTGCACTTAACCAGACAGGAACTTATTTCCTTTCTCGTCAAAGTTTGAGTTTTCTATATGCATTTGTTTACTGTTATCCTCTCTGCACTGTGTCAGGATGCAGCTAAATAATAACCGTCTCCGGCGACGGAAATCCCAAACGGTTGGTGTCTTTTTTGTTCTTTGGCTTCTCGAAGAATGAATAATGCCTTTTACATCGTCATCTCGGCATTCGATCTAATGACTAAAATTACATGTTGCGAAATTGTTACCGGGAAAAAATGAGTTGAACAAAAAGTCATATGAGCCTAGGGTTACCATATCTCAGGATTTGTCCTGAGATTTCAGGATTATTCGACACTTCTCAGGATTCCGGCCGGATTTAGCAAATCTAGTGATAGCTCAGGATTTTTAATAAAAAACAGGTTACATTTTAAAGATCTCTCTTATTAAACTACTAAAAATAATCTTCTTTTGGTAACAATTGCAGTTAAAATCAATACTTATGTATTAATTTAAAACAAACTTAAAATAATCTTCTTTTGGTAACAATTGCAGTTAAAATCAATACTTATTTATCGAAGTAAAACGAACTAAAAACAATCTTCTTTTGGTAACAATTGCAGTTGCAGTTAAAATCAATCCCTAATTTGAGTGCGATGTACATATGTACAAGCTTGCAACGCGTCGCGTAAAACGCGTGCGCAAGATCCGCAGTGTATACAACGATAATAATACGTTTTTGAGAGAAAATTCTCATCTGTAGAAAATCTCAGGACTTTTCCATGGAAATCGGGCCGTTTCTCCGGACTTTTGATTTTTTCATCTGGTAACCCTATATGAGCCTCACTTAAGTTGGTGTTTCGTCAGAGTCATTAGTTAAAAATCTTCCGGACTACAGATCAGTATTTTTTACTTTAATTTCAGGTCAGTAGTAGGAACAGTAACTTGGAACAGAAGGCTCAAAAAACAGAAGAGCATGTTTTAGACACAAACATTGAGCAATGCTTCCTTAAAAAATAAGTATAGTAAATAGGTTTGATTTTTAATATAAGTAAAACCGAATAGTTCAGCTAAACGAAAGCTGAGCGTGAAAATGTCAAATGAGGGCTTATTTTCTTCGATTATAAATATAGATTATCAATATTCTGATCAGTATTTTAGCCACAAACTTTACTTTAAAAAAAGTAAAGTTTCTGGCTAAAATAGTTTCAAATGAACGAGACGTGAAATCAAAGTAAATTACATTCTATAACAAAAGAAAAACAACGAATTCTAAATGGTTTTTTGTTAATACATTAGTAAAATAGTGATCTAATGACTCATATTCATGTGAAATCATCTCTCTCATCTAATTTGGCAGGAATCGTGAGCAATAAGTATGTATTGTATTTATCTTGTTAGTTGTTGGTCATGGACAGTTCTACAAAAAGCTCCCATTTTCAATGACGTCAGTAGTGGACAGTAGTAAGTAGTGGTAACTTAATCTTTCTACAAATTCTTTTACTTAATAGCCTATTCAACTATTTACGAAGATAGATTTGCTCGTATCTGCCTAAACCGCATGTGTGCCCCACTAAATTGAAAATGGTATTCAATTATTCTGTTGGTTCCTGCTTGCATGTAAAGGGTCAGCTGGCATTCCCAGGGGTGTTTCCGTGACTTGGATATTCATAGATTACGAGTGGAAGACAGATAGATTTGCATTGTAATCTAACGAAAATTCGGTAATAGAAATGGCCCCATAATTTGATTTTTTAATGCAAGTGTGTGGTGTACTCTGGAGTTTAAAGACCACTACCAATTAAACCAAGTCACAGTGGCACAACGAGCTGTTTTTACTCGAGGGTTTTCATGTAAGTTAAGAAATTAGGTTTTAATTTACGTGTAAGATCTTTTCTTATTAACGATTAAAAAAATATAAAATGACAATATCTTGACACAGCTGCCATCTGTGTAAAAGTCATGCTGAATTCCACCTCAAACTACAAAATTATAGTACCTGATAAATTGTTAACTAAAATAGCACAAAACTGCGCAAATGGCAAGAGCGACGAGAATAGCTCTTGATCTAGCACTAGGTACGTATAAATAAATTTCCAAGGAAACTGTAGCAAAACAAAGTGGATGTCTAGCATCGATATACTTACGTAACTAATCTAGGTGGCTTTTGTTATTAAATAACTCTGGTCAGCCCACCATTTCTTATTACTGGATAAAATATTATTCTTATTAACATTATGCATAAATAAGTCCGCATTTGCTTTGTTTGCAGTTTCCCTGAAAAAAGTTCAGCCTGCAGTATCCAGAATATGGGGAGCAGCCAAAGCAGTGGTCGTTAAAACACCAGCTAGGCCACTCGTTTGCAATATTGTTATCACCAAAGTAGAATCGGTTCTTGGTAGGATCGCCGACTTATTAGTCTCCGGGGTAACGACTCTCCGAGATAAGCAATTGCCCAGAGAGGAAAAATATCTCGAAAGAGAACTAGATAAAGTGAGACAAAGAATGTCAGGAGATAGCTCAAATGGCCGAGGGAGATCTTGTTAATCCAGAAACTAAATTAGGAAATAACAAGAAAATTTAGTAAGCTTAAAAACAAGAGATAGCCGCTCAAGGTCTATTGTATACCTATATTTTTTATCATTATTAATTATTATTTGTATAAACACTTATTGTCTTCAAGGTAAAGTAATGTCAAATATTTATTCAAAGTCCATTTTTTTTTGTACATTTTAGCTATGAGTAAAGCAGCAAGGCCAGCTTTAGGATGTGCATGGCAATATGCAAAAACAGAAGTTGTTCCTCCTATGACATTGGGATTCTTCCATGGACCTGGAGGCAAAAAATTAGAAAAAACGGTTGCATCAACAGTAGATGGGTTTATTTCGGGCTTGCAACAAAAAATAAAAGATATTGAACAGGAAGAGATCAGAGCTCAAAAAGCGAAAGAGGCTGCCATCAAAGCAGCGCATGAAAAGGCTAAGGCTGCAGCAAAAGCAAAAGAGGAAGAAAAGAGAAAGATTGAAGAAAAGAAACAAAAAGAAGTCGAAAAGGCTGCTAAAGCTAAAGCTGATGCCAAAGCAGCTGAAGAGGCTAAGAAAGCGGCAGAGAAGGCTAAAGAACCTAAAAAGGCAGAGAAAAAAGAAGAAAAAAAGAAACCGGCCAAGAAAGCTCCACCTCCACCAAAATCTGAAAAGAAAAAATAATTGTTTGTGTATTTTGTTTGTTTTATGGATTATTGTTGTGATATTATTATATTAAAGGCAAAAAAATCTTTTTATTTTACCTTGAAAAGGCATAGCAATTAATGTTCCACCTCCGTTAAACATTCGTTTAGCCGCTCGGATTTAAAGAAAGTCCGCCGTAGGTCGTGGGTTCGATTCCCACCTTGGTTCTGGTTAGTGGTAGAGTAGGTAGAACTTTTTTTGAATCATTCCTCTAAGATACACTTTCCTCGTAGATACACTTTTGAAAAATCCCCGCGTTTGTTCCTGTAAGATACACTTTGGCCAAGTACCTACAGCAAACCAGAAGTGTTTGACGACCTATTTGGCGTAATGGTTGAGAATAAGTGAGCTACTTCACAAAAGTCACTATTGGTCACATGTCAATTTTTGTACCGGTTTGCGGTTCTTCCGGGTGGTCAAACTATTTTGTCAAACTGATTTGACCACGAGGAAAAAAATTCCTGTTGGTCAAACTTCTTGAATAGAGTCCCCGTGATCAAACTATTATCAGTGCCAACCACTCCGGTGACGTGACGGGGCCGTTCTACCGGGGTCGATGAAACAATTTTCTCCCAACGACTCCGTTACCGGGGCGGGGCACCGGGGTGGTTGGTACCGACTCGAACTGGCTAGCTACCACAACTGAAAACTGAAATCTGCGGCCATAGTAAGTCTGTATATGTTTCGGCACATTAATGTGTAGAAGCTAAAACATTTAAAATAAAAGGTTCGAAGATCATAGAAGCCTACAGTATGGCAGCGCATTGAGCAAGGCTTCCTGATTAAGTGTCCCTCAATGGAAAAGGCCGCAGTGCAGTGGTCACTTACCATCAGTGGACCATGGAATATTATTCTAAGTCAGTCATTGCCCATGGTCCACCTTTATAGTTCAATATTATTACGTCTATGCAGTGGACTGTGTGCATAAAATACTTATATACTCACGTCACTATGGAATTTTCCCTGTCATTGTGGTCCCTGGTCGTCATGTCTCGGTATGACATTTGTATTGGATTTTAATTTTACTAGGGATACAAACAAAAGTAAAAATGGCTAGTGGAATAAAAACTTTAAGATTTATCAACAATTTCTTTGGTAAGAACTAAAAGCGGTATTTCCGTCATATCTAGACATATATTTAGAGTTTGACTGGCTATTTGGTGGTGATTACCCTGTATCGCACGGTCTTAATAGGTATTCAAAATCAGGTGATCATTTTGATGACGGCGATGGTTTTCCTCACTGTTGTGGGTACCAGCGGGTCGCCTGATGTTAAGCAATCACCGCCCCCGTGGACATCTGCAAAACCATAGGGATCGCTGATGTGTTGCCGGCATATGGGGGTATCGGGTGTGTGGGCCTCCGTCACTCTCACAAACCAGACGAAACTCAATAGTAGTGACTATTATTTCACGCTGGTGTTATGTGAGAGGGTGGTACTTCCCTAGACGAGCCGATCCATTCGTACTGTAACACAGCATGGCTCTACCACTACAAAAATGTAGAAAATTGAAATTTTACTTGAATGTCTGGAAATCTACAATCACGGGATAGTGGACCGTAGTGTAAATGCGAAAGTGAATGTGCGAATAAATTGGGAACAGGGCAGAAGAAAAGTTGCAAAAATTATTCAGGCTAAATATTGTACTTTTAGGATCAAGAATGGCATTGGTTCAAGAGCTTGCGGAGATTTACAAACCTACAGTCACCAGGAACAAGGAAAAACTGATAGAATTGATAAAAGGTTAGTATTAGCCCAAAAATTTAATTGTAAATCCTATCCTTATAAAATGCAAAAACCATTAAGGCATCACAATCTGTTTCCTTTATCACAGAGTTGCTCTCATAAGCCCTAAGATGCGGCAGTACTGGAAAAGTCCATCTGTTTCTGACATATCGTGCCTACCCGCAAATACAACTACAAATATGCAGCGTACAGTAAATAAAATTGAAACTGTATTGTACTTACGTTACAAAATTACTGTCTACCATTATCTACTTTATGACAATGATGTTTAATCATATTTTATTTCTTTCAGAAAAAGCTAAACGTGCCCGTCAGTCTGAAATTGCTCAGAAAATGAAAACTGCTAAAGGATTTTACACCTTAGAGATGGCTCCACCGAGCTTCAACGAAATGGCGGTAATTTATCGAACTGTATTATGTCTGTCCAACACTGAAAATTCGTTTTCTATGCCCTTTTTTGATTTCAATATTAATGTCAACATGCGATTGGTTTATTAGATGTATCACTAAAAATGGAAAATCCAAGCTAGATCGCTTGCGTCCAGTTATTAATACAAAATTCATCTTTTGCATTTATACAATTTATATTGACTATGAAAGCGTGGTTATTTCTTACAGAAGCTGCAGTCTGACCTGGCTTTAGTGAAGGAATTCTTTAAATCAGGCTGCTTCAAATACCTCACTGTCAAGCAAGCTTGGCTATTAATTCTTGTGGGCACTGAAATCGGTCTGTGGTTCTTCATAGGAGAGACCATCGGGAAGATGCACTTTGTTGGATATAAAGTGTAAAATGCAAGGTTGATGGAGAATTGGTTACTGTGGTTCGATTACCGAATTCTAAATTATTTTTGTGACCCATATTATTGAAGAATTTTTAATAAAACAAAGAAGTGTAGAAAACTTTTTCATGTTTTTCCAATATTTTCTTAGTTAAGTACCTTCCCTTTGCGTAGGATAAAATCTGTCTTTCCACTCCGACCAACTTAGGTGTTTTCAACCACAAACTCTTACTGAACTCTCTGGTTTCCCCTTCACACCCGAAGAAGTACAAGCCAGTGCCTCTTTTATACGTAGAAAGCAGGGGATTCGCCACGCCTTTCAGTGAAGGATTACGTATCCTTGGATTCCCACGGCTTTGAAAAGGGAAATATAGAATGTAAACACTATAAGGTCTAGACTTTGAAACCGCCAAGCGGATTATGTTTAATGTTGATAGGTGTTACTAATAATAAGAAGTAAAATTCACCCATAAACTATTCTTCCATCAAAGCACTAGGTATCTGATTAAACCTAAGTCATTACTTATTTCGAAGTCAAGGCCTTTTGTCCATTATTCTTCCCCTCAACGACCATCCACCTACCGATTACTTAGTTTAAAGTTTTAAACCCTTCCCTTGAACAAAAATAGTAACATATTTTGGCAATGACGCGAACTTTATACAAAACCGAAGGCGAAGAAGGAAACAACAGTCGGATCTCGGTGGATCTCGGCGATATTAAACAAGTGACTGGCAGTTTGGAAACATGCCAGCACAAGGCAAGGTTTTCAAGTCAATCAATTAGGTTAATACATCAGTTTTTGGAATCAAATACCTGAAGTATTTGATTCCAAAAACTGTTGTATTAACTGAACAAGAAATGTTCCGTGGTATTTTTTTATACGACGTTCGTTGGCAGACAGGCACACAGCCCACCTGAAGGTAAGCGGTCACTGCGGCCTATTCCATTGAGGGACACTTTACCAGGAACCGTCGCTCAATGTGCTGCCAGACTGTAGACTCATCTGATCTTCTTCGAGCCTTAGATTTCAAGTGTACTGGCTCCCACATTATTATTGCCGGAACACAGCCAAATCTGTTATGGCGGCAGTTTTACCTGTGGTAGCTAGCCAGTCGGACCAGGGTCCGCTTTTTCAGGAAAAAGCCCTACTACCACCAACCAGACCCAAGGCGGGAATTTGTACCTCCGGGTTTTTTTATACCCGAGCGGATGGGTTGACTTGCTACATCTCTCAGTCCATCTACCTCTACCTACCTACATCTCCTTCAGTCACTCATTTGCATGGACTTATTAACCAAGTTTAGAATAAAAAGTATGGACTTATTATCCTAAACTTGGCTTGACTTATACATTTTAAAACAATAATGTATTTATTGTAACATTCAGAGCGATTTGTATCGAACTAGGTTCTGAACAGAACAACAAAATATCTATCAATATAAAATACGTACCTACATTCAATACATAAATCTTTTCATTTCATGAACATCAATATAATATTTCAAAAAAGTCATTGAATAGAATACAAAGTAAGTACCTACTCTGTGATTTTAATATTAACCAGGATAATTAACTACACGCGTTAGAGCTTAGAGCAGCAAGGATTTGCAAAAGTTGAAAGTATCGGTTGAACTTTAAGTTGTTGCTGCTTTTTACTTGCTCAGTGCTCTACCTATTTGTTTATGCGACCGCCGTGCTACAGCATCGCGACGCATTCACATTTTAGTTTTGCGTAGTTGTAGACGTCTTTAAAGTTTGTATTTTGTAAACACTACAATTGCACTGTTCGTTCACAATAAAATATACCTAAAAGTTAAATAATTTTAAAGTTGTAAAGTGTACGCATAGTGAAAGTTTCAATGTCATAGCTGTCATCGTATAAAAAAATAAAATTTTGACAAATCTTTCAAAATGGCGGTGGAGGTGCAATGCGGTGTTTCCGCGGAAACGCAAAGCAAAGAATTATGATTCTAATGCGGTTAAAAACTTAAAAAAAATGATAGTGAGTGTGTCTTGGTAGTACTCGTATTGCATAAAATATTTCCATCCTTGCAATTTCCCGAAAACCGTTTTCAATCGTGTACAAACCGTAATGTTGCGGCGAGTCAATTTTTATTCAATATGTTTCGCGTTTGGTCTCAGTGTTCTCCTAATTCTAGCTGGAAGTCGATATACAGATAACACAAATTATCGTCCGTCCTCTGAAAGCCGCAGGAATATTAGGAATTATTTGAAAATTGAAGATGGAGAAGACAATTTACCGCAGCCAGTGCCGACAAACCCCTACGATGGCTCGCCGAATATAGAAAAAATTATAGAAAAAACTAGAAGCAAAATAAAATTTGAACTAACAGGCTACAACTTTACTGCTTCTGGAGTCCAGAAGTTGGATGACTTGTTAATTGAATCGGCAGGAATACCAATAAGAAGTCTGATTATATCAACTTGGAGATCGGGAACAACATTTCTTGGTGAAGTTTTGAATGCGATGCCAGGTAACTTCTACCACTATGAACCCCTCCTAAGTTATAACATTGTACAAATAAGAGGGCCTCCTTACTCCGAGAAGGCTTTAAGTACTATCAAGAGTATGTTTATTTGTGACTATGAGGGTTTGGATGAATATTTTGAGTATGGAAAAGTGCACTTGCACCAATTCAGCCATAACACAAGACTATGGGACCATTGTAAATATAAGAAGGAGTTGTGTTTTGATCGTGACTTCACATCGAGGTTTTGTAAGCTGTTCCCCTTCCAGAGTATGAAGGTTGTTCGGGTCAGGTTAAGGCTCATTCAGGAACTTTTAGAAGATAAACAGTGAGTACATTATTAGCAGCATATTTAGTTAAGAACATGTGAATGCTAATACTGAAACCTCATAAGTCACACCGCTCCAAGGTTTGATTTGAATGTAGGCTACCGATAATCATAATATAAAGGCTGAAAAATGTTATTAATGAGATACATTCTGACCAAATCATACAAAATAATTTTGTTTGGAACCTTACTACTTATCTATTCTAAGGAATACTGTCTACAATTTACAATTATGTATAAATTGAAATTTAATACATATAGTATACCAACAACAGGCTATTAAAGATAAAAATACACAGATGACACACTAACAGACCAGACAGCTATTCATTATGTAAAATAAAACATTTATAATTACAAACTCATGAGAAGTTTTTGCCAATTGAGAACATGAATTAATAACTGTTTAAATTGAAATCACCATAAATTGACTATAAAATTGCATTCTTATGATCAACTAACATGGTCAGTATAATTCAAAATCAAAACTAGGTAAAAAATGAAATAAGTCATTTTGATTTAAAAGTTCGTATGTGCAGTTAATGTATACTATTTCCAATGATGCATTGAAAATAAAAAGTAACTGGGTCAGATTCAATTGAATCTAACTCGGGCTGGTCCGCTTGGGAGCTAGGTCAGTATTGAAGGCCAGATTAATTTAATCTATTAACACTTTTTTGTGAATAAAATTTGGTACATTTTGACCATAAGAATTTGAGTTCTGATCAATAAAATATTTACATTATACTTTGTACATTCAGATCATTAATTTTAGAAAATCATGATCATCCTAGCGTATTCTCGATTGCATCCAGTATGGAGCTCAGGGTTTGCTTTGACTATAAATAAATATCTCTCTGGACATTATTCACACAGCGTCATCTAGCCCCAAACTAAGCATTAGCTTGTGCTATGGGCGCCAGACAATGGATAAACATTACTTATATACTTTTTTTTTGTAAATACATACATATTATACATAGAAACACCCAGACCGATACAAACAGACATGTTCATGCACACAAATGTTTGTACCGTGCGGGGATCGAACCCGCGACCTCTGGTGTAATAGCCAACTTCTCGACCATTACACCAAATGGCTCGTCAAACTATGATCCTAGATTTGACAAACCTGGTTATTACAATGAAGCGATTGCCATCTGACCACCGTAACCCTTACAAGGGGAACCAGACCTACTTGGATCATATTCGGGACTGCCTTCTAAAGCACGGTATCATCATTCTTTTCAGATATTCAGGTGATTCAAGCCTGCAATGTCCTAACCAAACTGGAAACAATCACACAAAGTGATGCTTCCCGTGGGATTTGAACCCCTCAACCTCTGGGTTTTAGAGCGGAACACTCTAACCACTGTACCACAGAGGAAATAAATAAACATAAATATCAGACAAAATAACATTCATTCCAGTTAAAGTTGCTTGAAAATTTATTTAAAATTCATACATTTTAACATTTAGATATGCCATTAAGTGAGACATCATATTCACCTATTTGGTGGATTCTGCACTAAGCCTTGACCTTTTTCTGTACAGTATTGATTTGTAAAAAAATTCTATGTATATTTTGCAGCTGAATATACAAGTTATCTGTCTATCAGAATAATATTTTTCACCTTTGTTGGGACCACCCAACAAAGGAGCCTTGAGCTTGGTTCACTTCTCAATTATGTAAATTACTTTTTTGCATTAAATTGCCTGATTATTTAGCAATAACATAGGTATTTCGCAGTATTTGTCAAAAATGTTTAAACACTGAACAATGACTTTACATTTTACCATGATTACCTTGTAGAAAAACGGTAAATGTCATAATAATGTAAATAAAATGTTCTGCTAAGTTAATATACTCTACATTTTATCTATAAGTATGAATACTTTATTGTCCTCTATCAGTAGGCTGTCTGATTGTTTATAGTACAAATCTATATAATAGTCTTAACCATTCACTCTTAGATGCTAAAGGCTGAGTCATAATTGGCATTTTATTGATGTCTGATTTTTTATTAAGTTAACCCTTTAACTTAATAAACAATTAGACAATACTACATATCAATATTAAAATTTAATTTAAGAAATTATACTTAGTTTGTAATCATTTAAACATATTGATGATACTACAAGTTTAATAACCAGGCTTGTCGAATCTAAGATCAGTTGAAGCGGGCCCTGTGCTCCATATTGGGTGCAACTGGGAATACACTGAGATGATGATGGTGGTACTACAAGTTTGAATGGTATTATTTTCAGGCTCAATTTAAATGTGGTGCTTCTTATCCGAGACCCACGTGGTGTGATGCAGTCGAGGCAGCATCGGGACTTCTGTCAGCCAGCGCCGGACTGCTGGCGGCCGGAGCTGTTGTGCGCTGATATGATCAGCGATTATGTGGCTGCTGGGCGGCTGCTGCAGCAGTATCCTGATAGACTTATGTAAGTAATTAAAATACAGTGCATGGCAACCATCTAAAAACCTTTTGACCGCCTCCGTGGAACAGTGGCTATGCCGCTCGGGTATAAAACCCGGATGTCGTTGGTTCGATTCCCGCCATGGGTCTGGTTGGTGGTAGGACTTTTTCAGAGTCCGACTGGCTAGCTACCCCCACAGGTGAAATCTGCCGCTATTACAGCTCTGGCTGTGTTCCGGCAGTATTAATGTGGGAGCCAGTAAACTTGAAATTAAAGGCTCGAAGATCGGATGAGCCTACAGTCTGGCAGCACATTGAGCGACGCTTCCTGATGATGTGTCCCTCAATGGAATAGGCCGCAGTGACCGCTTACCATCAGGTGGGCTGCGAGTCTGCCAACTGGTATAGTATAAAAAAAATTGGGTGGGAGTTCGCAGAACGCGAATTTTGGGTATACGTGCCTGGATGTATGAGGGCGAAAGGGAGATGCGCGCGCGCTATTGGTCATAATCAACTGCACATACGCGGACTTTCCCCCACTCCTTCGAACGAGCGAGCGTCAAGATATTTGCCGGCCGTAGAGTCCATACCGGTTTCTGTGCCACGTCTGCCGGTTTCGGATACCATAGCCAAACCCATGAGTAAACATATTTTTATACCTAGCTGCTATATGTTTCCGTAGTCACCCTGAACGACTTCTTATGTACATTCTTTAACCCGGCGGAACACAGGTTACTAAGTCGAACACGAGAACACAGGTTGGGTCATATTGACCCGTTTTTGTTTTTTAGTTTATGTTTAAAAATAAAAAAAAAACAGTATTAACCAATGAGTAATGTTTAATGGTGTTTCTTCAATACACCCTGAAATGTTTAACAAAATCAGTGTTTGATATTGTTTTCACATTAACAAATTAGTAAATGACATAATTTTGAAAAAATACACACGAATCAAAAATATACAGTTAGGACAATTATTTATTAATTACGTTAAGTAATTAATAAATAATTGTCTACCTATGTCTTAACATAATAAATTTATTACGTTAAGACATAGGTGGGTCATATTTACCCGTTGTCAACTTTGAACGCGTGTATATCTCGCCAGTATTAAACGTCGGCTGAGGGCTGGTTCAAAACGAATGTTATTTCGCACTACCTCCAGCTACTGAAAAAGTTGGCACTATAACTATTCCGGAAAATGATATAGAGGGTATTATACATTTGAATGGGTCATTTTGACCCAACCTGTGTCCCGCCGGGTTAAATGGTTTTACCTGATAATGCGTGCTGATACTGAAGCACGCACGACGCATAATATTACCACTTTTGGTCACCAACAAGTTATTAGAACCTATTAACTACTTTTTTTGGGCCGAGATGTTTCAGTGAAAGGTCTTAGTTTTTATGGCGTCCAATTATATCTATCTTCATGTAATTTAAACTAGGTTTTTAGGGTAAGTCTATTAAATGGTGAAGACATTGTCCATTTTATTTCAATGAATAGCCGAATCATTTATTATTATTTTCGTTATGTAAGAAATCAAAATTATTTTTCTTAGATAGGTAAAGATCGTATAAATCTATCAGAGATTTCTAAACTGCTAGAAATAGGATAAACAAAAATGTCATGCCGTATACGGCACGAACGGGTGCTGGTGGAGCGGGAATCGAACTTTTCTCGGATATTGGCCGTTAGCCAAGCCACTAGTCACAGAGGCGGTCAAAACATTAGATAGCCTAGAAATACCTTAGCTTATAAGTACTTACAGACTACGAATACTTGTTTGATGCTAATGTATGCAATTTGCGACCAGTTTAAGAAACAAGACAAGATTAGTTCACCGGTTTTCCTTTACTTAAAATTCTGCTTCAATAACTTGCATTTATCCTTACACAGGTAAAATAAGTTTTATATCGAAATACAAATTTTAAATATAGGTTCCTCCACTTTTAAATTTTATGTGGAATGGATTTAATATTATACTATTCTCCTACTGTAATTGTGACACTAAGAAAATCCCTGAGTCATTATTTCGCTGTCAGAGCTAAGAGCTTGTAATAATCCCTTGTAACAGGTTGTGATCCATAATTAGTGAATCGATCGGGTTATGTTGTGTATGGGGCCGTCCATAAATTACGTCATCGATTTTTTCAGATTTTAGACCCCCCCCCCCCTACAATCATCCTATCGTCATTTCTTAATGACCCCCCCCCCCCTTCTCCCAAAATTGACGTCATTACCAGTTTGACAAAATTAAAACATTGCAGATTTGAGAAAAATAGGGTATTAATGATTAAAACACTTGATTATAGAATCACCTTTTATTATTTTTACTTTGGCAATAATCATTGGTATAATATAATATAAAAGTAAAAAATAGGGAATAATAATATTATATATTATTATTCCCTATTTTTTACTTTTCTTTGGATAACTCCCACGGAGTTTTCACCCATTCTTTTAAATTCTGGATCACGGGTAATATCTCCGTATCCTCCCGATATTCGTTTTGGCTCGATTACTTTATTTACTGTATTTGTGTACATCTATGTTGCATTATGTATGTTTAATAACAGTTATTTTAGTACTGTACGCGCCTTAGCCGCCTCTCACATTTGCAGTCTCACTTACTAGGTGTGCTGGAAGAAATTTCTTTTTAGAAATAATCTTTTTGTACGTGAACAATAAACTATAAATAAATAAATAAGAATGACGTCAATTTTGAAACACCCCCCCCCCCCCATCTATCATTTGCCGTCATCCGCAGACCAACCCCCCCCCCCCCCCTAATTTAGAATGACGTAATATATATACAGCAGTAAATGACAGCAACAGTTTTAGCTTGCTGTCGTTTAATCTGAGGAATTGCACTGATAGGCTGCCCCGCTGACTTTTGAGAAAAACAATCTTTCTTAGCACACTTTTTCACTCAAAAACTTACACACAACCGTACAACACAAACGCACGCACGATTACTAAATTATAGCACACATACACAGACACACACACGCATACACACACAAATGCACAAACACACACAACACACACATTCACACACCACAATGTAAGCACATTGGTAAAATAATAAGAATTTTTAGTTTTGTTTTAATGTATAATTATTTTGTTAAATGTATTTTCTCATAGCCGCAATACTTGGTAATTTTTTACTGAATTGACCCTCACGAAACAGGCCTGCCTAGTGTGAGAGTCACTGTCTTTTTTTGTAATTGTATGTTATCGTATGTTGGTAAATAAATATTTTTTCATTTTTTCATTTTTTTTCATATGGACGGCCCCTATTATAATTTATGCACCCGGCGTCTACTATTTTTTAAGTGTCGCAGTCATATCGTATTTACAAGTTTTTTTTAAATTATCATTGTAAATTCAATTATATAACTGTAAATTCCCCTTTTATGTTTACATCTCACTGGTTATCGTTTTCTTTGGTACCTACATAGGTATTTTTGGAGCAACTGCCGATAGACATCCAAGATTCTTAATATTTCATAGTTACACAGCCAGTTCAAACTGACTGCAGGCATTCTCACAATATCTTTGTCTACCACGGAATAAGCGGCAAACCCATGAATATGAGTGATTTAGAGCTGGCCTAATACAATCTTCCCTAATATTCCTGGACAAGGAAAATACAATCATTTTAAGGAAGAATTTTTTTCTAAATTCTTATCAGAGTCCCGCAAATACTTCACGATTTATCATGTGTACACATGCTTCAACAATTCCGTGAGAAATAATTCTAAAGGGCAAACAATTTATAACAAGTTTATCAGCGATCATATCGAGTGTATTGCATGGTAAATATTTATACACACTTGCGTGACATAAAAACTGTTTATATTTGCGTGGGATACGAACTTATGAACCAGCGACCCCGAACGCATGGAGCAAACAAACACGTAGAAATAATGGACTTTTTTACCCAGTAGACTGCTAATAAAATAGTTCTTAACATTAAACTCCTTTGACGAGCTTAAAATCAGCTTCATGTTCAAATGCTCATAAACGATAGCATCATCATCATCAGCCTGTAATAGTCCACTGCTGGACATAGACCGTTTCAAACGCTCGCCACGCTGATCGATCCTCGGCCACTCGCATCCAGCTTCTGCCAGCCATCCTGCGCAGATGATCGCTCCACCTGACACATTATCAAACAATTGCATAATATACGTATCAATAAAATCTAAAGGTTTAGAGCTATGCAATTAAAATTTTATATGTTTAATAAGTCTGCTATTGGCAACATATCCCCAAAGTTTTGTTGATCTGGCAAAATCCAAACCCTAGTTATAGGAGTTCAAAAAAAGGACGAAACGTTTCGAGAAAAGATAGATAGTGCCCTTGCGCGTTTGATTAATCAATTGTCTTTAAAAGCGATGACGTCACAATACTGCTTTGTTGTACATAAAATTAATTAATCTGTGTAACAAATGAAACCAAAGTTAACCGGATGAAATCGCGATGATTCATTTCAAAACCCGAATGTTTCGATTTTTTTACCGGAATTATGATATTGGAATGGAATACATAATATTAAAAAAATTAATATCGTACGAAAGTTGTTAAGTTGACTTTCACATGTAATCAGATAACTAACCTGAAATCATTTTCATATTAATTAATTGGTCGGCTGTTACTGTGCGCGAGTTTTTCAATGTCGATTCTACACGGATAGGAAACAGTTAACAGTGATAGGCAGTAAAAGTTGTTTTCAATCTAACCAACTTATCGTATCCAGCGCTGACTAGAATGTACCACTTAGTTTTTACTGTAATAAACTATCTTTGCCGTGACTAGTCATTCAGGACGTGTGAGAAACGCGTATTTAAGATGTACATGAGCCACGGATCAACCTTTACAAACTTGAAATAGAACTCTATGCGATGGACATTAAGCTGAAAATTGGTTGCAGGAATTTAACAGATTTGTAAAGGTTGATCAGAGGCTCAGTGTACGTATCAAATGTTTGCACGCCAGCAAACATGTCTATTTTGGATTTATGGCGATTTTACTCTTGAATATATTAAAAGAAGCAGCGCAAGAAGTTGCTGTAGGTAACAACTAAATGAACTTTTTTCCATGTAAAACTTTATGACTTACTATATATTATGTTCTATGTTTTCGGTAAAATTTTACAATATACCTAGTTTTATAATTATTCTTTATTTCTCCTAGCGTTTTGTCGGGGTACGCTTGAACCATGATCCGGGATTTGGCAAGTCTAGTACAGTCAGTCAACAGCACGTCAGACGTAACACTTTGGACTTTGTACCGCTCTTATGTCGGGGGCATAAGCGCTATTATCAAACTGCAAGTGTATACCGTGATGTGCTGTTGACTGTACATATTACATTGGAGCCTCCGCGATCGAACTTCCGTAACCAGACCAATTGGATTATGGCTACTCAGCCATTTGACTGTGCATTTTACATATTTCCCTACTATGTTTTCCGTCACCGCCGAGCTAGTGGTAAAGGTTCGCTTCGAGATTTGAATTACCAACTTTACGCATGTGGAACGACGCTTAAAATCACTCTGCTACCACAGGTCTATTTGCCTGGTTTTAAAATTATTCTTATGAAGATCGCAAAAACATATAAATACTAGAAGAGGTAATAATTTTCCATGATTAAAATTAACAATGGCTCATACAAATTGTCAATTGCATTTAGGAATATTGCTCACAGCTATCAAACCATGATTGTTTTTCTCATCATACGAATTGTATTGTATGTAAATAAACACCAGTAGTGAAGTCATGAGTCCGCTAATTGGTAGTAGTTTTAACTAGGCATTGCCTAGCCTGGTTTTATGTGAAGATACTGACGAGTCACGTCTAATTTAAGATATTATCATATCCGGAGTATAATGTTTCGATCTAATCGGAACTCTGAACGTGGTCCAAATTGTGTAAATCCCTTTAATTCATCTATAATACGATTACCAATCGATGTTTATAGGCCATATTCTTTTCATAGTAGAATAAAATAAATCGAAAGATGATTAAACAGTCTGTTTAATCTGTAGTTAAGTTTCCTTCACTGTCCAAAAGAAAAATCCATTATTTGTGTAAGCAGGCGTTGGTACGGATCATACGTTCAGAATCAAGACTCTAATTCAAGCGGTCTTTTTTGTCTATTTATGTATGTGTTTTCTTTTTTAATGGACACCTGGCAACTACACAAACAAACGGCAACACTTGCAATCAAATACTTGAACAGAGCAAGTATTTGATTGCAAGTGTTGCTACATTTTTGCTGGAACATAGGCAAAACTACAATGGCGCCAGATCTCACTGTTTTCGCATTTATAGCAAAAATGAAATTACATGTTTTCTTTTATTTCTAGGGTGCTAAGGTATGAAGAACTGGCTTTAAATCCAAACGGCACAACCCACAAGCTTCTAAAATTCTTAAGGCTGAGTGCAACGCCATCAATCGACGAGTTCCTACACTCCCACACCAACGTTGAGGTCGCTGGCGTGAGTTCCACCTTCAGGGTGTCCCGCGACGTGCCTTTCAGATGGAAAAACGTCCTCGACTTTAATTACGTCGAGGAAATACAAGTGAGTCGTTTAATTTGACATGTTAATCACGTGTTTTTTGTTTGCATACAAAACAATACTGTGAATTGTGTTAATTTAATTGCGTTGTAAGAATTTAATTCATATTAATGTTTAGTTTATGATTCGAGGTTAGTGTATATTTGATACGCTGTATTTTATTATTTAATAATGACATTAACACATTCTTTTATTCAATAAATTATACCAAGGCACCTCTATAGATTTAATCGTACAGGCCCCCACAATACAGATACATTCTAATGTAGGCGCCACAGGGATAGATGAAGCACTCAACAAGGAAAATCCTAACCTCCTATCGAAACCTGAAATATTTCCTACTCTATATTGTATCTTAGTTCCTTCTTGTCAATAAAATAATTTAGTTATTTTTTTTGTTAATTTCAACGATTATAAATCTGGCAAGTGGCAAATCTCGTTAAACCTGCTATTTTATAATTTATTTCTTATGCTACATCAGGTGACAGACATTCGCGCAGCCTACGTGATAGCGGCCTTTTCCACTGCCTATTCCATCGAAGAACTAATGCCAGGAAGCGTCATTCAATGTGCTGCCACACTGCTATGATCGTTGAGCCTTTGATTTTAAGTGCATTATAATAAAAAATAAAATAAATATCTCTGGACATTATTCACACAGCGCCATCTAGCCCCAAACTAAGCATTAGCTTGTGCTATGGGTGCCAGATAACGGATAAACATTACATATTTACTTTTATTTTTAAATACATATGCACATATTATACATAGAAACACCCAGACCGATACAAACAGACATGTTCATGCACACAAATGTTTGTACCGTGCGGGGATCGAACCCGCGACCTCTGGTGTAATAGTCGACTTCTCGACCATTACACCAAATGGCTCGTCATTGATAGAGCAGTTTATTATCAGTGAGATTATTGGAGCCGACTGTACAAGATGGTCTGTTTTTGTTGACAGTTGGCGTGTAAAGAAGCGATGGAGCTGTGGGGCTACCGCGCGGCCCACAACGCTTCGCACATGGCCAGCAAAGACTTCAACCCCCTAGATCAATACTCCGTCACGCAGTGACTCGACAAATATTAATACTCGAACAAATAACTTATTGTTACTCTCGCGACGTGATTAAGTGAATTGACATTTTTGTAAGTATTAATTTTTTTAGTAATGTTTGAGGATATATGATTATGTTATAATTTGAAATTCTAACATAGCATATTATATCCTCTATGGCGTAAAAATACCACCACCGTGCTCCGTCGTAAAACCCCTATATGACTCTATGTTGGCTGACGCCGTCCAAGCTTTCCCAAGAAAATATTTAGGGTGCCCTCCCTCCGGGGGGTACTTGAGCAAGTCCCGCACAGGGCTTGACAGATTAAAATAAAGACGGCCAGAGTGGAGTTTCAATCATTTATACTCGCAATTTGATACAACCACAGCTGCACCTCAGGGCGGCTAAGGGATCCTTTTAGACAATCCCCCTTCTTCTAAATGGTCTGCGACTATTCTTGTTTTCTTTCCTATATAATATATAGTAAAGACGAATGTGCTACCGACGAAAGGAAAAAACTTTTAAAATGTGTGATTTTGAGTTTTTCTTCATTATTAATATTAATTGTTATTTTTCTTTGTTTCAGACGATGTTCCACACTTTCCTATCACACCTCAGATCAAAAATTCGACTTAGATTAACCAAAAGATACTTAGCTGAATCTCGCGTTTTACATATAATTTTAATCTGTTGTATTGGCGCATCAAAATTACGAGGTAATATTATTATTATTCTTAGTTTTTTAAGGACACGAGCCTTCCATGGCGTATGTATTACGTAATATTTATTTTATTTGCTAATGGTTGAGCGTTTCTAGTATTCTTTTATTCTTGTTTTATCAGTATTTTGTATTTGATGTTTTCTAAAGACTGATTGTATTTCCAACTACTCCTTATTCTTCCATATACATGAATCAATGATCCACTAGAATGTTTGTGCACTTGTCTTTGACATGACCCAGTAATAAATAGAACGATCGAGTTATTGTTAGTGACCTCAGGTTGTGTACTGCACCGTGGGTGTGTCAATATATCAAAATGTAAAAGATGGACCATTACCCTAGAGGTCGAAATCGCTTGCACATACGGTCACAAGTACAGTAAACGAATGCGTGCCTATGTTATTACAGCAAGCGATTCTGACATCTATTTAACGCGTTTTAATTGTTAAGCTTAGGCGATTTAATATTTTTAGCACTCACGGAATTGACGAATTGTTGATGCTTCCATTGTAGACACTCGATTATAGTTTTAGTGGTGCATTATGTCGACGCGTCCTACTATACAGGACGGAATAAGGTACGTAGAGTTAGCAAAAAGAGTACTCAAGTGAGCGGATAATGTATTACGAGATTTTGTGGGTTTATAAGTACAATAATCCCATACTATAGTCAGCTACTGCCGGTAGTGTAGTTGATTATGTATATCGAAACCTTTTATTGCTAGCTGTACATCTCGTATACGTAGGATCCGTGGATTTTATAGGTTATAATGATAAAAAGTTGGCTTTTATTAGCTAGAGTAAATATTTATATACAGAAATGTGTGCTCATTTTAGCCGCGCAGTACGTAGATTTATTTGATAGTGGCCTAAATAAGTGAAGGTGTTGTTATATTTTCACATTAATTTTGAGTTATATCTACTCGTACATATTTGTAATATCCAAACGATAAAACACAAGCTTCAATACTCACAGGTTACTAAATACTTGGGTGTTAAATGGCAACTTAATTTTGTCATTTGTTTTTGCATTCAAAATTGATGTTTGCGCATCGAAAAACTACGTTGTCTATTTTCATAAAGTTCCTAATGATCAATGAATTGAAATAGTGCAATTGAAAGTGCTATGCGCTTGGGGGAATTGGTTTTGTAACATAGCATATTGGTACAATGAAGCATAATTAGACTGAGCGGATAAAATGATCACATTACTAAAACATGTAAGCTTATAGTAGCGTAAAGAGAGCGTTTTGCTTACAAACATACGGATATTGAGCGAACAATAAATTGACTGGCTAGCTACCACACCCGCAGGTGAAATCGCCGGCATAATAGCTCTGGCTGTGTTCCAGCAATATTAGTGCGGGAGCCAGTACAGACTTAGAGCCTAAGATCAGTGGAGCCTCAGTATGGCAGCACATTGAGCGATGCTTCCTGTTGAAGTGTCCCTCAATGGAAAAGATACCATCAGGTGGTTTACCATGTGTCAGTCTGCCAACTGATGTAGTTAAAAAGTATAATATAATATGTATTATATATATACACATATTATATCGGAACACCAAGTGTTAAACACCAAATAATATACAATGTTATAATAATAAAATAGATTTGAAATATAACGTATTCCCTGATCCATAACGAAACTGAATGTCACTGATAATCCTATTGATATATTCATGTTCAATACAAATTAATCGTTTGTTACGTCCGTCCATGCGTTAATTGTCCAAGAGAATTGTATATCTTGGATATTATATACGTTGGAATCTGATAGAAAACCTGGTAACATGGCAATACTTACAGTTATACCAGGGATGAGTTATGATGAGTCAATTAGAGTTTTTGCGCAATGACAATAGGAACCGGGTGAAGTAATTTATATGTCTTAAAAGTATGAGAAATCAAAAAGGGAATTTAAGCAGATACATTAATTTTTTAAATATAGTCGTCGCAGCCAAACCGATTTTTATAGGGGCAGTAAATCATAGAAAATTAAGTGTGTTAATTTTTACATACTTAGGTAAAGCATATTTATTTACACGCTCTATATTTTATGCAAACGGTGGCCTTTCGTCGAAACGTGTATTTTGAAATTCTTGTAAAATTAAACTGCTTGTCCGTTGTTTCTGAAAGGGCAATTTTATTACGCAGTGCCTCCTTAAAACTTAAAGGAATCATATCTTATTATATCTAACAAAACTGCAATATTTACATATTATGATTATACAAATATAGTACTCGTATATTCTACGCTTCTTAGCAAATTGCTTGATATAAATAAAAGGTAAACTGTAAGTATTGCTTGACCTCATATTATACTTAAATCGAAAATATCCTGACGAAGTAGCTAGTTATTACACCGAAAGTGTATCCGTCAATTTTATCATAAATTAACCTAGAGCTTATAACAATGCAGATAGTACATTTAATAATTAAAACATTTTCGAAGGTAAAATGTAGTAATTTATGATTGTTATAAGGCCTTATTAACACATTTTTTGAAGGGGGAAGCACAAAATTGTCACATAAAAATGATTTGTCACAAAATTTTTAATACGATGCCTTGCGTATACACTGTGTAAGATTTAATAGTCACATTATTTTATCCATAATTAATATAAAATGTAGATTTGAGTTTAGCCAGAGTAGCATCAAAATGATCAATAAGTACGGCATCTTTGTTACATTCAAGTAGTGAACTACTGTAAAATTAAGTAAATTATTGATTGTCACGATTGTCACGAATCTTATTTGACAGTACCGTGGTGAAACTGGCCCCCAGTATTTTTTGAACAAATCATAAATTAGAACATAGGTTAAGCATATTGTATAGAACACGAAGTTGAAATAGTGTGACTGTACAATATTACACTTTGTATAATTGAAAATAATTAGTATTATTTGAAAATTATTAACACAATTAGAATTACGATTACGGTCCGAATTCGCCGTATCGTTATGTGCTATAGTTTAAAATATCATGATTTGTGTGCACAAGAGACTCGTCATATCGCATTGGCAATCGTAAGGTATGCAAGTCATACGCGTTGTTAAGCATCGTATACGTTAATATGTATGCAATATCTTTAAAGTGAGAGGCAGTGAATTCCACAAATACATCTTTGATAGACAATATTTTGTATTACATATTATAGATATAGACGAGCTAAAATCTCTTTCATCATCATCATCATCTTAGCGTATTACAATGGAGCGATTGCCATCTGACCTCCGTAACCCTTACAAGGGAAACCAGACTAACTTGGAACATAGTCGGTACCAACGGCATAACGTACCTAAACTAAAATCTTTTTGTTCGTTTAAAACAGGACTATATTATATAATAATAGAAATTATTATTTTATTTCTTTACCATGATGGTTTTCACAGTTTTAAATTACAAATTAAGGCATTTGTTATAAACCAGGTAGAAATTAATTTATTTTGATATTAAAATTTACATTAGTAACTGAAATACTGTGAGGTAGTATATACAAGCATCTCATAAGCTATTGTTAGAAATATTATTGTGTTTGTTTTAATGATACAAATAATAATACAGTATTAAAATAATGAGTGAACAAATAAATTGCGAGCGAATAATGTGATAAATATTTTAATGACTTCAGCTGAGAGCAACAGCGATAAAATTGTTTGAACAAAATCAGTAATAACTTTTATTTTAAGCATCGTCCTTTCTTTCATATCAGTTATATTATGCGACCTCTAACTTGATCAAGAAACATCAAGTAATGTAGTCTCAGATTTTTTTAATGTCACAAAGGATTTCTTTAATCGATGTATTTGTGGAAAACGTAAGCGATCTTCGCAGCTGCGTAGTTTAAAGGAGGCTAAAATAATTCTAACAAATGGAACTATAAGTGTAGTGAGAACTCATTAAGTGCACTTGAGTATAAGGTAGATTTAGGGAAACGATTAAATTGAATCGATAAATAATTTAATATTTGTGTGTAATGATTTTCGCGAAACTTCCAG
The DNA here is from genome assembly GCA_949319885.1 of Mecyna flavalis. Classification (NCBI taxonomy): domain Eukaryota; kingdom Metazoa; phylum Arthropoda; class Insecta; order Lepidoptera; family Crambidae; genus Mecyna; species Mecyna flavalis. Next base: position 7,572,381 of record OX439427.1, on the reverse strand, counting down.
TGGCATTTGGTTGACGTAGCATACTTTAGTCTATCGTTAAGATATTTAGTCACTTCAATTGTATTTGAGGGAGATGTATTGTTTATATAGATTCTTGCGAAGTTTATTTGGTTGTATATTGGGAAACAGTATCGAATTGTTGCATCTAATACCTTCAATTTATACAAAGGCGCGGACCTCTAGTTGATTATAATGAATAATCGAAATATATTTAATTTTGACTTGTCTCACTTATACATTAATAGTATTAATACTTAATAATAACAATATAAAGCTAAAAGTACACATGTGTGTAACGTGGCCGCATCGGCGCGTGTTACACTCATGTGATCTCGATTTAACCAGTAAAAGCTTACGAAATGTCAATAAAGCCATCAATTACTAATTAAGATAACATGCTTCCTGATAGATCTGACAATATATTAATATATTCAGTTATGCCTTAACGAAATATTGGTAGTGATAATAGGTAAGATTTATTATTGAATTGCATGTTAGTCATATACATACATAATAATTATTTATAATAAAAAGTTCTGGTGGCTGGCTGGACCCAGTGTAGATTTTTTATCATATCATTAGCATATCATAAGGTATTATGGTAAGGTAAATTTATTCCCCGGAATAATGATTGCGGTTCAATTTTATTGAATTGTAAAATAGCCTTTGTGCGCTTGAGTTAATCATTTATTTTTATAATTTTATGCTTGGTGATATTGGGCTTTTGGTCTTAGACGTATAATTGTTTAGTCATGAATTTCGAATATATTTTCATAGATTCTGTTTTTTTATTAATGATTTTATTTAAGTTAAGTAAAGTATGTGAATAAAGTAATGTACTCAAACTACTGACGCATATGCGTCTTTCCATTCTATACAAGGACAGAACGCAGCCATAGGAAACTGCTCGAGTATATATTGTAATGCTGTTTTTAACTCTGTTATTACAATGCATACACGAATTTTGCGTACTGGTCGTGTATAGTTTGTATCGTGGATTCTCGCGTCTTTGTTCCAAACTATACTACAAACTTACTTACACTTGACAAGTGTTCAGTCTTGTTTTTTAATAAAATATGAATTTTATTTTAACTTTATTAGGTAGAAATAAATACAAAACAATTACTTAATCATAATTATTTTGATTAAAAAGTTCTTTTCAACGAGCATTATTAATATTATTAATATATAATATATAATAATTATATAATAAGTTAATGCTAGGTCGTGTTTCCTTTTTCCATTTTTTGTCGCGGTGGTTGTTGAAGGCCGGCCTGCTAGTATTCTATTTTTGTAACATTTTTTTTTTTCAGATTTAAAAAAAAATAACCACGAAGGCCAAGGCGGGAGCTCCGCTTCGCTTCGCTCCCGCCTTAGCCTTCTAACCTATATCCATCCGAGTCGCTTTCCGCTTCCGATGTGTTTTTTTTTTTACTTAATTTCTCTCAGTACGCCGTATGTAAACGGCGGAATAAAACAAATTGCCTGCGCGACATATACACGATTAGTCCGTATGCGCACTGGCGCTGTATATTATGGAACAAGAAAAACTTGTTCGTTACTACGAAGTATACGCGATTATTTGCGTACTACTCTTGTATGGATTGGAAGAACTTAGTAAAAAAGTTATTTACAATATATAGGTACTCGAGCAGTTTCCTATGGCTGCGTTCTGGCATTGTATAGAATGGAAAGACGCGACGCATATAGATATTATTTAAATCATTTATCGAATTGTATTATGGTCAGTTGTCTAATAATGAATCATATTTAAAAGTCGGTAAAGAAACAGTTACACAGTGTGTAATAGAAACGACGAAATTATTATTATTTTAATATTGGACACATGACCATAATGATAATTATTAATAAAATGTAAAATAAATCTGAATATATGATTGTAGTATTCAACCAAGTGAGGTACAGGGTGTGCGAACTGTTGGACCGATGAAATAAGCCATGTGAGTACATGTAAAAGTCCTTGGGTATTTTATAGGTACAAGTAGACGATGGTAACAATAGAACGCACAGTGCAGATGCCTAGTGTTGTATTCCTTAAAGGAATAGTTGGTAGAGATGCGTAGATATAATAAAGTTTTATAAATATTAACTAGATTTCGTACTGAACATGGCTTTAGCGCCCTGTCACACTGAGAAAAAATAAATAAAAAATATATTTTTAAGTCCGAAGCAAAAGAATACAATTTGTTCTATTTTTGAACAAATAATGGTTATTGTATAGCCTGACCAAAAAAAACCTGCTTACATTAGCTATATAGCAACACTTGGTTGCTATGGTTATACTCACTAATAACTCACAATATCAAATAGTACCAAGGCACGGTTGACAATTTGTCATCACACTTTGACAGACAGCAATAATAAATGACATCTTATTGTTTTTTTATTTGATTGTTGCCACTTGAAGAAATTAGTTCCAATATTTTTCCGCAATATGGCGAGGCTTTTTATTTTATTGGTCAGGCATAAACACATACCTACTGTCGATAATATGAGGTTTCCGACGACTGGTAAGGCGGTCCCGGTTAATTATTTTTAATACGTATGTATATTTTCGTATGGCAATGGGACCACCTTCAAATAACTTTTGAGGAGGTCCCAGTCGTAGGAATAAAAATATTAGAACTATAAATAAATCCTATTTTCTCAGTGCGTCTCATGAAGTTGAATACTGTAATCTCATATATTTAGATATTTATTAGCAATATTTTAAAAGAGTTATAATCAATGGCTGGGATAATTAATTTGTTGAAATATCGATGAGATTTGTTGAACAAATTGTGTAAACTATATTTTGCGTATTTTAACGTACATTCAACATGCATGTAGGCAGTAATGTATGAGGTTTCGTGCAACGTGGATTCTCTATTAGATTTTAAATAATTTGGCAGTTTTTCGGTTGTGATTTTAATCTCTCTATACTAATATGACGTAAAATAGTTAGCACTTATAACATATACCTATAGGCAATGTATATCGAAGATACTGCAATTTTATTTATTAGGCACATGTTACATTTTAACATCAGCTTTAAATATAATTGCAAATAACATGATTATCGAAAAAGGGACAATAATAAAAATTATAATTATTTATTAGATTTAATTAACTAGAAATTGTAAATAAATAATTTAATATTTATTTTTATTTTATTACAAAAGTGGTCAAAATGACTTTATATTATGCGTTTATTTGTCATTAAAAAAACTAATAAATAGCAACATACCGATACATATTTACGGAATTAAGCTCTCTTTATTGTCACTCATTTCTTATTTTAGATCCCACTAAATTGTCAACCACTACAAGAATACTCATTCGTTATGCATAGAACCAAATTGATTTATCAGTAAATGATATTAGTAACTTAATCTTACGTTTTTATAGATGGGACTTTGAAAAAACTCGAATAATAATTGTTTTTTATTTATATGCTCATTGTTATACAATCTTTTAACATAATAATATACAAAGCCATGTTGCACGAACCTATAACAGGCCCATACTTAAGATTGGAAGTGGTAGAATTTAAGGGTAGCCTTATTAGAATAAGAGTTACGATTGAACGGATAAGAATGTTGAAGTTTTACTTAGTAGACTAGCACAGCCGGCGTTATAATTGCAAACATTGTATTATCTTTTTTTATTTGAAGTTAATAAAGTTACAATAAACTGATTTTATTGTTTAATTTGTTTTTATAAATATTTGAAGGGTTTAACCTTTTGACAAAAAAACCTGCCTCTAAAAATATGTTTAAAACGATTACTGGTATTTTTGCCTTACATTCAACAATAAAGAATAAACTAGTTTTGGCGTACAGGACTAGTGTTGCAAAAAAAAACGTTTTTTTTCTGGTGTGAAAAAAAACCTTAAAAAAAAACTGTTTTTTTTCTGGACCATGTTTTTTTTCAAGAGTACGAAATCCAAAACTTTTAAGACAAATACTTAAGAATACATAGGTAATAGAGTTTTCGGTTTATTTTTAACTCTACTATACTTTCTGGTTGAGTAGTACTAAGATTTTATGAATATATTGGCAACATTTTTACACCAACGAAAGGGAAATTCCCAAATCAATTACATTTGCACACGGAGAAATCCCCTTTAGGTTTATGTTTATTTGAACGTAGGTAGTTGGCGTGTGTGACGGACGGAGAAAGTTCAATTAATCACTAAAATTTAAGGCAGAAAAAAAAACCAAATTTAGAAAAAAAACAACGGTGCTAAGTTTTATTTCATGTTTTTTTTCAAAAATCTGAAAAAAAAAACAAATTGGTTTTTTTTCATTTTACATCACTATACAGGACACATCTCAGTGCGTTCGTAGCTTGGCGTTCAAAAGGTTAAAGGGTTAAGAGCCATTTTACAAATCTCTAGGGCTCTAATTGGGTAAAAAACCGTACCTTGTAAATAGAAAATCAATTATGTAAAAAACCGTTAATGTTATGTTAACCAACTGTTGGTTCATGGCCCACGCTTGTCACGGAAGATAGCAATCCGGTAAAGATAAGAGCTAATTCGGGTGGGTAGGGCATGGTATTGGTAGCTGGGAAGGACCTTATGTTGCTGCCAACGTTGTTTATTTTTACTTCCCTTATGTCCCACTGAACTTGATGGTGGGATGAACGGGAATTATTAGTCAGTCTTCATGTCTTCTAGTTAATCTTGACGAAAATCGTGTAGACTGCGACAATGAATGCGCATACGCTTATAGTGACAATGGACATGTTGAAGACGTCTCGAACGATGCCAGTGAGTTGAGAACTGGAGTTGACGTGAGATTCCACAGCAGGCCGAGTGTTCGATGTGTTTGAGTCTGGCAGATGGTGAAGTCCAGATCCTGGAAAACAAAATTGTCTTGGTAAATATTATATTTGACCGCCTCCGTGGAACAGTGGCTAAGCCGCTCGGGTATAAAAGCATCGTGGGTTCGATTCCTGCCTTGGGTCAGGTTGGTGGTAGGGCTTTTTCAGAGTCCGACTGGCTAGCTACCCCAACAGGTGAAATCTACCGCCATAACAGCTTTGGCTGTGTTCCGGCAATATTAATGTGGGAGCCAGTACACTTGAAATCAGAGGTTCGAAGATCACGTGACTTCCCCACATCAAATGAGCCTACAGTCTGGCAGCACATTGAGTGACGCTTCCAGGTGAAGCGTCCCTCAATGGAATTAGGCCGAAGTGGCCGCTTACCAATCTTACCATCAGGTGGGCTGCGTGCCTGTCTGCCAACTGACCTAGTATAAAAAATATAACGTTTTCTCTTCTGTTGTTTCTGTCGTTGTCTTAGCAAGAAGCCCAATAGGGCCTCTCTAAATGTCTTGACCGTCCACTTATATTACCTGAGTCAATTCTGGTAGGTACGACTGCCTATACCTACTTATTGAGTGCGTTTGGCAGAAAAAAGCGCTAGCGAGCGCTTACTAGCGCCACAGATTAATAAATAGTTAGGTACGTTTTCAGCCAGGACACGTTTGCTACCTTCATAGCGCGAACCACGGAATATAAAAAACAAGACAAAACTTGTCTTTTTCTATTCCGTGGCGCGAACATAATCCGCCATTTTGCTTATTTATTTTGTTTGTTTTGAAGTAGGTAGATCATAGATTTAGTATATTTTTTAAGGTAGATAAGTTTGCTTACAAGCGCTCGCTAGCTCTTTTTTCTGCCAAATGCAGCCTTTGGCTGTGAAATCTCTTTTCGAGAATAGAAAGTATGCATGTATTATTTTTAAAAAGAACACCTACCTAATGCATTAATGAAGAAAAAATCTCACTCCAGAAATGTTTCTTTTTCTGTATATCGTAGAAAATATTTATTATTAATAGAAAATTATAACATTTTCACGAGTGGAAAAGATACATACAAAGGATGACGTTACGCGAAAATAAATAGGGTATGTTGCTTTTATAGCTTTATAATATTGTTAATAGGAGGATAATGGTGTGGGCATCGCAATAAGCAATTTTATAATAATGTATGATTTTGTAAGATTAGATAATAAGGTGTATTGTGTATGCTGTTAATTATTATCCCAAATAAAATAAAATAAAATAAATAAAATAGGTCTGGGTGTTTCTATGTATAATAGTTATGTAGGTATGTACATATTCACAAAAATATTATATATATTATGTTATGTTTATCCGTTGTCTAGCACCCATAGCACAAGCTAATGCTTAGTTTGGGGCTAGATGGCGCTGTGTGAATAATGTCGAGAGATTATTTATTTTATTTATAGCGCTTCGGCAGCCTCCGAAGAACAGGTGGCGTGATTACGTCATTCGTTTAAACCCAAGAGGATGAAAACAACAACAATAATAAAAATATAAAAAATAAGGCATTTCCAAAAAATCTTCCGTTAGCTTACGATGGTCAATCTGCACAAAATATCCACAGAATATTGTGATAAAAACAACAGCAAAATTGCACGCATACCTAATTGATTATAAGGGTACCATTGTTTCAACTGTTTTTTTTTTAATTTTGTGTTGTTATGTACTCTCTTTGGGTCGTTGCGCTAGTAAAGTAAGCAAGTTGTTAAGATATAGGTATTGTGGTTTTCAATAATAAAATTCTTCGTGCAGTGGCTGCGTGAAATTCAGTCTGTCACACCCAAGACCGTCAATAGTGCTTTTGTTTTGAAATATAATATTTCAAAACCATAAACTCATTTATACATTTATGTATTATCTTAAACGTATTAACGCACTATAAAAAAAAACGTATGTACCTATTATAAGTAATGTTTATCGGTTGTCTAGCTCTCATGGTACAAGCATATGCCTGTTTTGGGACTAGGTAGAGCTGTTGAATAATGTCAAGGCTGTTATTTCAATGCTATTCCGATAGAACATGCCCTATTCCATTGAGGAAAACTTTAAGTATGCATAGCTGTATGTGCTGCCTTACTGTATGGCTTAGATTATCGAGCCTTTGGTAACAAGCTTGCTCGGCTCGGTCCCACATTATTATCGCCGGAACACAACCACAGACTTTTATGGCGGCAACATAAGTTTATTCTATTGTTTTCTAATGCATGTAGGTACACTAGTACCTACATGCTTTAGGTTTTATGGATCAGACAAAGGCTTACCTTGAGCTATGACCTGAACAATCAGAAGTGTGATGGACGTTAAGACTAAGAGCACACGCAACATTTTCATTATTTTATCGCGTCAATCGTTAAATATTTTTTTTACAACTGGTAACAAATAATAAAAATAAAATGTATGGTCTTTGTTTAACGTAGCTCGTAGGTATGCCATAAAGCTTTCCAACTCGTGTCGAAATAAGCTCGAATCAATCCAACACTCATGCAAATAAATTTTATCAATCAGTTATCAGATAAAATAAATGATATTCTTTTGTTAGAGATTCGTTGGTTCAAGATATTAATTTTAGGAAAAAACAATAGTACCTATTATAGTATATTGATAGTAATTAATATCACACTACTAACATGGTTCTTAGCTGAATTTCGGCTACCAGTAGCCAATAAAAAGCTTGCAGGAAGAATCATAGCCGAAATATATTAGTTACTACCTTTTAAGATTAATATTCCTTTTGCCTTAGGTACCTTATCTACCTAGGTAATATTGTTGCTCACTGAATAATTCATGGGAATTATAATTAATTATATATTTCCATAATGACGTGGGTATTGATGCAAACTAGTTTGCTGTACTCGGTTTCAATACATAGATATTCATCTGAATAATTGGGCTGTCTACGTAGGAATCGTAGGATGGTTACATAATATATCTACACCAGATACAAACGTAGTATAATAATATTTAAAATCATGACGTAAGACAAGATTTTGGCCATCATCAATGTTTAAACTTTCTTGTTAAGTGCACCAGAAGTGGTTCTAACAATGCCTAGTACAAATAATACAAAGCTACCGCTAGCTTATTCTAATCAGCATTCTGAGAAGTAAGCTTTCAAGCTATATACATAATACAAAGTGAAATGGTTTAGATATAGACATCGCTAAATAAACAGCAATTAGCAAAGCCGCCTACGTGACACACGTCACAGATGAGTTTTAAACTTCTGACCTTTTTGTACAGTACTACTCATTTCATTAGCCAACCCTGGAAAAAAAATTTTCCTATGTGCAAACAAATAGAATCCAGCTAAATAGCCATAAAAGCTGCTTATAAAAAACCCTAAATTGTCAACTTCGGTCTTTTTTTTCTATAAAAGATGGCATGCAATTGTAACCAGAGTTGCCCAACTATCGATAGTTTCGCTATCGATAGTTGCCTTGGCACACCGTTCTATATTTAGCTCTATACAAATAGTATCTAGTTTTTCTCAGAGCCAATAAATAATTGGTTATGGAACAAAATAGATTGCGTGTACCTTGAAATTATCTGTCGATTTGCGTAGACACTAGGTAAGTACTTTGTTAAGCATTTTTTTTCTGTCCAGCATAGAATGCTGTTTTATTGGTTTAATACTTGATCGTGGTCTTACGTTTTTAACCGACTTCAAAAAAGGAGGAGGTTCTATGTTCGACTATATGTATTTTTTTTTGTAAGTGTCAACGATTTCGTAATAAGAACGAAATAATTGTATATAATTTAAAACTTTGCTTTGCTTAGACTTGAAGTATTTTAATTCCGCTATTTCTCTTTACCCGATATTGACAGAGTACGGTTGCACCATGATCCGGGTCTTGTCCAGACCAGTTGGAGCAACTGCCATCTGACCTCCGTAACCCTTTAAAAACTAGGGCACCGGACGAATTCGATCATGGCTACACACTGCCTTTCAAAGTATAACTGCAGTAAGGTGTGATTTCATGATAATGACATAAATATTTTTCGTTTTTTTAGTTTATCAGATTTTCTTTACTAAATGATAGTAAATTATTTCTAATTACAATGGAGTAAGGTGATGTTTTAAAACACTCGGCTACCGCAGCTCTAACAAATTCGTTAAATGTATAATCTCTACCGTATGATATAAATTATTTGTGTACAATGTTATACATGTTGAAGTTTAGGGCGATTGTGTTTGGAACTGGATAAGTAAATGAGAACGCAAGGTCGTTTTAAGTCAATGTCAAATAAAGGCGTAGAACCAAGGCTGTTAAAAATATAAACAATAAAATAAATAAAAAGGCCCCAGCCAATTCTTCGACATAGTCATGATAATCAAAATCTGCTGTTGTTGACAACATGCACAGTTTATGGAAAAATAATAATATTATTCTGCTTACTTTGTATGGTAGGTAGGTATTGTACAGAGTTATTCGTCATCTCGCCCGAAAAAAACTGGCCCGATCGGGCGGCTTGGCACCTTTCAAATTTACCTAATATTTCTTTCGTCAACTCGCACGCTCATATAAAGTACAGCCAGGTAAAAAACTTTGACATTATATTTGGAAACTAGGTACTTCGAATAAGTATTAAATTTTAAAATAAAGCTACAGACTTACAGTTGTTGTTTTATATATGGAAAAGATTACATTATTAAGTATATCTATAAAAATAAAATATTTCGGCTGTACACTTCAAAGAAAATTCTGACGCGAAGAGAATAGCGCTCTTCTACACTACCGGGCTAAACAGGTTATGCTCACAAAAGGATAGTGCTATCTTTTTTTTTTTTAAGGACTCTATCCCGCGCTTGTTTGCGGCGCGGTGATTCTGCCAATGTCAAGTGAATTAGTGAGGGAGTTTCTCGTTGCGTTAAAACATTGGTGTTAGATGTTTTAACGCTTCATGGTAACACTGGAGAATACTCTCAAGGTCACGGGGGAATGGACGCCATTGCGGTAAGAGCGTCTCATCTACCGATGAGACACACTACACGCAATACCCGTCCATTCAGTCAATTTGTTTCAATTTTCTTATTTATGACACCTCGTTACACTTTACTGAATGAAAATCACACCACTTTTCAACACCAAACTGCACTAGACTAGATCACAAATAAAAAGATTTAAAACTAAAAGACGCGTGGACCCATCGCCTACCCTCCAGTGAATCCTCTTTCTTTTTATCTAATCCTTTATCTCAACCTTGGCGCATCTTAGTGACGTGAACGTCAGTCAGTCATCCCTTAAGCGTCTTTTAATGCGCCCGCGCATATAAAAATGGCGACATGCATTAAGTAATTTATTGTCAAAATGTGGGTGTTTTTAGTGTTTTTCATGTACGTTGGAGGTAAGTTTATTAATATAGTGTTATTTATTATGTCTTAATCAAATCGAAAATGGGTGCCTAATACAGGGTGTTGAACATACGATAATGGGGGTAGTTGGGGTGGTCTGTTAACTAACTAGCTCAAAAGATTTCACCTAGGCCTCAAGATTTTTTTTTAATAATTTTTTTTAAAATACAAAAATTTTTCGCTTTTGTACCGGTCTTTGCCTTGTAAACCCGTCTTACTTTTTTTTAATGTCCAGATTCATTTTTTTTTCATTATTAGAATCTCAGTGGTTGGTAGGTTCCTTTAAATAAAAAGGTGTAAATTGCACATTGCTAGAAACAAAATTATGGACCCTCAAACATGAAATAAGAATTAAAATAAATTTTGAAACTCAACTTCGCGTAGCATTTAAAAAATAAACAAAGTGATGGATGACTTCTGATTTGTTAAAAACATCTCCAAAGTGTGAGCTTTCTAACGATATGTCGTTTATTTTGATATCTTTAAATGTTTCTTAAATTATTTTTATTCAAAAACGTTTTTTAAAAAGGATTTTTGTAGCTGACTGTACATAGTTACCTCACATTTTTATGGTCGGGCGAGTTGACGACAGAAATTTTAATAAATTCTAAAGGTGCCAAGTCGCCCGATCGGGCCAGTTTAATTCGGGCGAGATGACGAATAACTCATTGTACATACCTCATTTTAAAAGGGGTTTTTAGATTAGCTTAACATAAAATTTTATTAAAACCACTTGAAATTAAATATTTGAAGATTTACCTAGTCCGATATCCCACCATGTGTCTTTCAAGCCCGGACAAGTACCTATTCCATGGAACAAAACAACAAGCTTATTATGGGCACCATTATTTGTGCTAAGTACGGTTTTCTATAACGTAAGATGACGGTTTTAATGAAAGAGGTCTTTGCCCCAGATGTGAACTTTGCTTTTATATCCGCCAATGTATTTAAAGAAAGCTATTATGATTGTTTACATTCGTAATGGAGTATCTGGAGCAAATAGTCCAGTTGGACGCGATAAGACGCCAGTTTACGCTATTATTAAACCAGTGACTATGAGTTTGAGTATCGTGGGTGGACTTGTCAGTGCACCTCGGGCTGTCGTTTAAGCCGGCTGCATCGTGGTAAGACGTATATTTGCGATACGTGCGCCCGCGCATGTTTACATACAGACTTTTAAACACGAAGCTATTTTTAAACGTGTCCTTGCAACGGATATCTGGAGGAGGTGAGTAAACTTACATTTTATTTACGTTTTTAAGTAATTTATTGTGTACTAGTAAAGAATTTGATGTAAGTCGATCTTACTCTTAATTTTATTTATAAGGAAGCCATTATAAATTTAGTTCTACTTCCTGAGTAGAGTATTTGACTAGCTGATAAGTAATAACAAACAACAAAAACATACATTAATTATTTTGGTTCTGTTGTTCAGAATTTACGCGCGTAAATATATTTTGGCGAATCATTTGTGAATACATTTTATTCAGAATACATATAATAGTAAATTCGGTGCCACCTTAATATGGTAGCATTTTAATGCTTCTAACTTTCAAGCGCATAATTCCCATTCAAAACAATAACTATAATAGCCTAAGTATCTATCTGTTTATGCAACTTTGAAATGACTTCGTAATGCTCTTTTTAAGTTAGGGATCATTATTTATTATATCATTAACCTTCGTGATAGCCGGTTATTGACATGCCATATCATAGACGTAATTACTGCAATTCATGCAATTCAATTAATCCTTCTGTTGACAGAGTTCTTTACCTTTCTTATTCCTTTATTTATCCTACGTCTCGTTTGATATAGTGGTTTGATGGCAGACAACGGATAAATATTATATAAATGTTTATAAATATATAATTATTAAACATAGAAACACCCAGATGGATACGAACAGACATGTTCAATTCATGCACACCTTAAAGTTCTAAAATGTCTATTAATGTTTGTACCGTGCGAGGATCGAACCCGCGACTTCTGGTGCCGTCCTTTATTCCCATGGGGTTCCCATGAGTTTTCTGCTGCTAACGATACCTAATTTTTTTATAATTAAATTATATAGGGCAAAATTTAAAATTGCAGTGCCCAGTAGATAAGCTACTGCTTCTCCCTGTCTCTAATATAAATGGGGTTTATGTACTTTTAGCGCAGGTTATCAACCTGATCTGATGCTGTCATTTAAATAATTCAGGTGACATTTAGTTTCAATTATACATAGGTAGGTACCTAATTAATAAAATTGTCACGTTCACAAACACGTGGTACTAGCCCATCATACCTCCCGCCAAATTCACACATTTAATTTCAATCTTTTTGCCTCTGCTATTAGGTTCAAGATACATAAATGCAAAGTTTGGTGCCATTTGGATAGCCGGTTTTGCTGTCCTGCGCACAAACGACAATAAATATCGATGAACTGCAAGAACTGCATGACAAAATAAGTTTACATTAAGGCCATTACACACAAGAAAATTATCTTATTCATACATAACCGAAATGTTAAGTTCGGCGCCACCGGGGTTGTCGCGCTTGCGCACCCGCCAATCATAGTTTAAACTTGAAGCATATAACATTAGGATAGGGTTGCCATCCGTCCGGGTTTCCCCGGATTTGTCCTAGTTTAGAGGGCATCCGGGGAGTGTCCGGGGAAGGTTTCATTTGTAGACCGAGTTTTAAAAAATAAATTAATTAATAAAAAAAATTTGGGCCGCCTGCGAGACACGCATTATGCCCGAACACCACGATGTTTTTTATTACATTGAATTTGTTTAATAGATCTTGTTGACATGTCCGGCTTTCGGACTCTAAAATCCGGGGATTTCACGCGTCTTGTCCTGTTTTCCAAATTTTAGAGATGGCAACCCTACATTAGGATAATATTAATTCATAAACCAATACATATTTACACTCGTTTTATGTGTCGATGTCATGTTCTAAATCTTCAAAAATTGTTCACTAGATATTTTTAGGAACTTTTTACTACTTTCACCATCAAGTAAGCACGCTTACATGATTCATATATTTATTGCTTACACAACGCAATGTGATGTAAACAATGTATGGAAGTAACGATTTGACACCAGATACCTTGTATTGGTATCGAATATCAGAAACCTACAAGTTACTTGGTTTTCGGTTTCACTAACCAGCACTCAATGTTCGTATGTATGCAATAATTACAACATGTGTGACGAAACGTTCGTCTAATGACATCGCCGTTTTCTTAAGGTCCAGGATCCTGCAAAAAAACTGTTTCGGATTTTATTCCCACAATTTTGCGATCGCCCATCTGAAATTAGAAACAATCTTGTTAATATTAATGTCCTCCTAGCCGAGTTTTCGGCTACGGCGGCCAATATTTTACGATCAGCCAACTACGCAGGATATATTATAGTGCACAAGTGAGTGCGCAAGACCACCTGGTCTTGCGCACTATTATGATGAGGGAATAGGAAGTACACCTGTACTCCCTATTCTCTCATCATAACCCGGTGGGACAGCAGTCTGACACGCACGACCGAAGAGAGATCAGGCGCAGGACCAACGGCTTAACGTGCCTTCCGAACCACGGAGTCCTCATTCTTTTCAGACATGCAGATGATTCAAGCCTGCAATGTCCAAACTAACAATCTTAAAGCTACTATTGAAACTTTTTTGTGTTGGCATTTTAATAGGATTCCGAATCTGCTGGTAGAGTCATTCTGTAACCATATAAATAGAGATGTAGAATATTTTGATTTTATGACAAGTTGACAAAATGGTTACTATACAGTTACTTTGTCTTGTGCAAAACCAAGTTTTGCGTGATAACCACGTGTTTTTGTAAATTGAAAGAAGAGCCGTATATTCTCTCATTGAAGTTTTTGATACAGTCAAGTAAAGTTCCTCAAATTAAAATTGTTTGTTACCAACTCATTCTTTCCGTTTGTTGTCGTCTTGTCAACTCGTTTCCTAAACCAGTCTTACAACTTTCGGAATATGTCTATCGTGTATCGACACAGCCCTAGTACCTTTTCCAGAATAATATCCCAACAAAAATGTAAAGTTTTTGAAATCGATAGTCACGGATTCTTCTATGTAGACATGGGAATTGTTTTAGACGATGTGAAAAGGCTGGAAGATCACAGTATGGCAGCACATTGAGCGATATTCAGTTTTGATGGCATAGTCTGCAGTGGCCGCTTATAATCAGGTAGGCTAGTCGTGGCTGTCTGCTAATGAAGTACCTAACTTAAGAAAGATATTGTAAAATGTTAACACATTAAAATTCAAGCAATTCACATGTTATACCATGTGATGATATCGTGTGCATCGCTCACGTTAAGTGTATTAAAATACAATAAAAAAAATATTCTCACAAAAACATGATAAAATTAAATCAAATAAAGTTATCTTAAATTAATTAGCACTTTTAACTGTTGTGCTATGTTGAGGGGATCACGGTGTTGGCAATAAGAGGAACCTTTTTTTGTTGCCGACGATATGTTTTTCCAAATTGAAGAGTCGGAGACGCGCGAGTGTAGCTTTGAGTGTTACAAGCTGGTGTTTGACACATTAGGATAAGTCAGACTTTTCCTAATCTGTCAAATTTCCACGACCATTTACAGCCTTATGTCCATCTCATTATAGTTATATTTCAATTGCGACTTTTAGACAGGATATTATATTATTTGGTTGATGTTCTGCTTGATTTACCCTTTCCAGAAAAGTCGTTATCGTATTCGTAGTGGTCGCATTCTTTCAAAGGTTTGTAAACAATGAACAAATGAATGATAAAATGCTAATCCTGAAGCCACATTTCTGTTAAACGCTGATATCGACACAGAGAAAATGAGTTTCTTCAAGTTAAGGATTCACTGGCAGCTGCAAGATAACCTCATCTACGTCGATAGTTTGACAGCGGCCAACTGGCTTAATTTAAGTAAATATCGTGCCCAATTCACCCGAAACAGATAAAGTCTGAATGTAAACAAAGTGCTCCAGCATGAGATAACGACAGATTACCTCACTTCGCGAATATGTCTTATGACTTGATGTTTTATGAAAGAAATGAAATTTTAAGACTTTTAACTAGTGAACCAGTATATATCTAAATCTATGAATCCATCCATACAAAGGCTAGTAATATTATGGATGCAAACATCAGTGGATAGAGCCATTTTGTTTTTTACTTTTGGATTAAATATAATCTATGATCCCGATATGGCCCTTTGCCCGTGACTAAGCTTATTCCATAAGATTATTCTTATTATAAGTTAGCAACAGTTAGTCGCAAAGTCGCACATAGTAATTTACAAGTTTATCTTATATCGGCTTATACACACATATTTTTTAACCATTGTCTTAAGAATGCTTTATGAATAAACATTATGAATATTTATTATTCACTGTCTTAGCTTGTGGGATGCTCCACAGTAAGCAGATGTTTAGGTACCAACTATCAAGGCGATAGAGTCATGTTTGTCGCATATTATGTTGTTATTAACAAAACGGGAAATGTTTACATTTACCAATACAGCTGGAATCAGTTAGGTTCTTTAGAGAACACTAATGCTGCTGAAATCTCGAAGTCATAATAGGGAACTCCTTTAAAGCGTTGAGTTAATAATAATTAAAAGATATGGATCTTTAAAACATTGTCACTTAATATGTGCAGAAAATTAAACCACTTAAATTTTTATTATCTTCTTACATAATAAACGTGAGTGATGCACCTTTACAGGACACGAGTATTGTCAGTTAGTGAAGATAACAAGATGGCTTTTATAACTAAATTAACTAAGTTGCAGATGGCTTTTTTAACTAAATTAAAATGGTTATAGATGACTATGTTTTTTTATTTTTATTTTTACATAAAATATTTCTCAAGAAAAATTCATTAAACTATTTTATTGCTCCTCTAAAATGGTCATAATTATTATACAAGTTTTTATTTCAAATTGTGAGATAATTAGTCTTTGAAAACAAGAGCTAGGTTGACTAAATTTTTTGATCCCTAAACACTTTGACTGAGTAGTTAGTATCTAAAACAGTGATTTTGAACTTAAGATTCAATTTTAGATCGATAGAAAAATAAAAATACATTCACCCACTTGTGCATCCTGTTTACCGAAGCTGAAACTTGAGTTAAAGGATGTTTTATTAGTTATTATAAATTAAGATCCCATCCAATTAAAACCACGATTTATTCTTTATTCATGTAGAGAGTGTAGCTTGAAAGAAGCACTGATGAATATAATTATACAAAGTGTTCTACAATCGACTTTCGAATGTGGTTATCTATCAAAAAAAAAAGAAACACGACAGTTCTCTTTTCAATCGCCAATTTTTTTTTACAACATTGGTATCTATTTAAATAATTAATGGAATACTAAACAGTTTTCTGTGTGTGACTTAATATTCAATTATTTTTGAGTCTTTCTAGTTTTAAACATCCATTTGAGAGTGATTGAATTTACGAATCGAAGCTTTTTTCTCATCAGATTTTGCTAACAGAGTATCAAGATGTCAGTAATTATGGATTCAATGGATCTGGAGGTGGAATACAGCCCTAGCAGGTGGTCACAGCGGTTTCCTACTGCCAAAGAAGTATTGCAACACCACGTCAAGTTTGTCACTGCAGGTGATATATATTTTTTTAAATACAAGTTCGCAGATATACAGGTACTCTATGGTTGAGCTATACCCTTTGGCAGACGTGTTAATTAACTCTGTCACAATGCTTCTTGTTACTTAAAAAAAATGCTTAAAGTTTTTGTGCTAGAGATCAAAATTATTTTGTAAGACTGTCTAGGTCTAAAGAGACGTTTCTGAATATAATATCTCAAGTAAAATTGCCGGTTGTACCCTCTTCATTTCATTCCCATTCATAATTTTCAATTTGCTAGGCCTAATTAATTGCTAGGCCTAATTAAGTTGTTACTGCTTTAATCACTAATTTACAATAGGACTAGCCAGCACCCATTTATAAAAGTACTAAGGCAAGCTCAATAATTCTGTGATTTAATGATGTCATGAATAAGGAAAATATTTTTTTAGGTCCCTAATGAGTGAATGTCTGGGAAACCTTACCTTTTTGCTTGGGAGAGGTTTTAGGTACGAAAGCATTTACTCCTTTTAATTATTCCACATTCTCCTGGTCGAAATTTTAATTAAAATATTTTCGAGGTACATTTTTTCAGTGAATTATTAAAGCGTTGGGTGTTTGAAGAGGTAACATACCATAGGATGTGGACAAATACAATTTCAACCGTACAAAGCTTTGCATAATTAACTGAAAAGGTTTCAATGACTTACATTGTATTTTTAATGTACACAATAAAATATTTTTATTCTTTTTTATTACAGCGAGTGAGGTGGCAACGAATAACATACCACACAAACTGGAAATAGAATATGGACCAACGCCTGGTCAAAAACTGGACATTATGGGAACAGATTTACCAAATGGTAAGTTTAGTTTAAATCAATAATAATTCAATGCATTTGTGACTATAGAAAAATTAAAACGAATCACTACTTATATAACATAATGCGTAGAAATGTACGGTTATTTGTTTAACAAACGTCTTTTATGTACATACTTACATAGGTATTCAAACATCCCTTAATCATTTGATAAGAAATGATGTAATATCGCACTGCAATAAATAAACTAATGGATGCATCAGGAAAGTGTGATGATATGATAAGTGGTCTATGTATTAATGATAGTTTTGTTTTTGACCTTATTAGGGATACCTTACGTATCTACCGACACGCTCCTTAGGAGCCGAAGGGTATATAGTGCGTGAGACTCCCTATGCCCTTTTTTTTCCAAGGATAAAGCGTTAAAGGTATCATAAAGCAGGCTATTAAGACCTTCGGCCGTGTGTGGGATTCGTAACTAAAGCATCCCATTACCCACTAAACTCCCCCGGTTTCCCCGATCCTGCTGTTTTTCTTAGTTTTAATCTTATCTATTTTGTGGTTTATGTGTCAATGTTTGTGTATGTGTGATGTTTGTAAACAATAAATGTTTTATCTATTTATCTTATAATATTATCATGGTCCCTTGGTACGAGGCCTTTTCGTGTGGCGTGATAAAGTTTAACGACTGATTAATATTAATGAAATAATGATTTCTCCACCTTCTACGGGACTGCGATCAGTCCTTATAGTGCCATTCTAAGTCTCCAGTCATAGATATCCCTGCTTCTTAAGGTACATTAAACCGTTGCTAATTAATGGTATCACTGATAATCCAAACATTAATCCATGCTCAAAGATAACCAAGTTTGATGTATTGTTGATCCTCCACTAGATTTTCTTTCTTCACGCTAGCAGTGTGGGCACCCAGAAGCAATGGTAATATCACACTCCACCCTCCGCCCCTACCATGTGTGAAAATACGTAACGCAGTGCACGGTCAAAAAAGTATTTAATCATGCAATAGCAAATAGACTTATATATCAAAATATATGTTTGTAAAATAGGCTGATTAGAAATTGATCCATATACCTTTCGCTTTACCTTTTACCGCAATTCTGCGGTCGTGAAAACTTAATATTAAAGTGATAAGACGTTAAGTATTATTAGATTTTATATGAAGTGCGTGAGTACTGTCGTTGCATCTATTAATAAGAAAGTAGGTCAACAGAGACTGCAATGAAGTGCACTGATTCGCATGTGTAGGCAATGTTGATAAACGTAATCGTATTGGCATAGGCGGCTTAGTGATAGCGGGTAAATAAATCGTTCGATCGTTCCATCATGCGGTCACCGTAATGGACAATCAATGAAATACTGTTAGATTGTTGCGTTAACTTTCAATTAAATCGCATTGATTACGAATTGACGAACGATTTGGTAAAATGGTTGAGGATACAAAGCAAATACAAAGGTAGAGTTGATCTGTGCAATGAAGTTCCTGATGTCATTTCGGAGAATTTTTGTTGAATAGTATTTTAAGTGCATTAACCGCACAAGCTAAAGAGACAACACACATATTGTAAACGGACAAACAAAATATAATATTTACTCATTGAACTACAAAATTACTTAAAAAAATTGGCAGGGGTGTTACGTACGCGATATAAAACTCGATGCGGTGACACTAGGTACCTACTTAATATAATTAATCTACTTTTTTTGCTTTGTGAAGTGGATATATAAAATAATATGTATTTCTGTCAATCAATGACAATGACGAATGATGAAATGAAATCAATGACGTTCAATTGTTTAATTTAACGTCATTGATTTCTGTCCATTTATATTGTTTCTGACATCTATGTAGCTTTTACAGATAAAACATTACCTTGCACAAAATTTCTCCAAAATGACGTTAGAACTACATTAATGGAAAGTGGACTTTATTTATTTGAAGACTACTTTGTGCACAATTATAGCTGCCTTCAGCCATGAGAAACCTACTCTGAATCGGTCGCTAAATAACAAAGACATTTTACGAGTATTCCTACGAGACGAAATTTCCTTATATTTCGTCTCGTAACCCTCCTATTATCTCCCATAATATAATTATTGCACGGTTTATTTTGCATAAAGTAATTGCATACTGAATTGAGCCGAGCATATAAACATTAGCTTAATTAATTATCGCTTCGTTTCCTTTTAAATGTCTTGTTTCGAATTGTTAATACACTTACCATAAATCATGTATTTTTAATTTTATAATTTTTGTCATGGCGTTTTGCAAATGGATGGATAATAGATGGTATTAGACTTCCGTAGCTCTTAACAGGGGAACTATAGCAATTGGATTATGGCTGCAAAGCCATTCGATTGTCCTTATAAAAAAAAAGAACATTATCTACTATGGTAATGTGCCGAACTAATTAGGTGAAATCTTTTACGATAATACTTAATATGTTAACTAATATGTAAAAGCAAATTTATATGCAAATTTCTGGTAGATGGCAGAATGATTAAAGTATGTACCTATAGATAATGAAAACTGTAACGTGTCAGTCCCATATCCATCGATAATACTGGATTACCGTGACATGGGGTTACTGAATATTTTGTCAGATAATGCATGGAACTAAAATCATTGCTTCATCAAAACTAATATAATAAAAGCAAAAGTAGCCCTGACTGTATGTTACGCTTTCTCACATAAACCTCTCGGGAGAATGCTCAGTTCCAAATATAGATGTGTTCTGGTTTGACCTTCTTTCATTTGAAATTGTATGCAGGATAACGTATAATCCACACGGGCGAAACCGCGGGAAGAAGTCTAGTTTGTTTATTGACATTGGACCATCAAACCATATAACTTAAAAACCGCCAAGGGTTTTGACTTCTGGTCTGATTAAAAAGCTTTTGATCTATTTTACATCTTACACAATGTTATGATTAAAATATATCAGACAATAACACATCCTCGTACATTGACGTAACCTCAAACTAAATAGCTTTAACATAAATGCATAATTAAATACCATTAAACACTCATTAACAAGTAGACCTAAACACAAAAATGTTTATTTCTAAATTGATGAACATTGGTGTTAGATACACTTGTCACATCTTGGCAAATGGCTGATTTGTTCCTGTTTCGCCCCACCAAGTTTCGTCCCACATTCCAAAGGGTTAGTTCCGCTATGGTACTGTACCGGTATGGAACCCTCGCGAAATACCTACCAAAAAGTCCCGCTATGGTACCTATCCTTTAATTCTACATCAAGGAACCAAATGCATCTTTTTGCATTGGAATTTTTGTGTCAATTTAACCGACACTGTTTGAAGAAAGGCTATTAAGCTATTAAGTAATAAAAGAGATTTGGTTCTACATGTTGGCTTAAGTTGAAATTTTCCAAATACTTGTACAAATAAGAAACTGTTGTCTTCTCAATACTAATGAGATTTTAATTATATAGGTATTAATTACTTCGATAAGAAGTGCGTTGTTGGTCGAATGAGAGGAGGGGGGCGGGGGGGGGGGGGGTGTATGAATAACTAAACTCTAAACTGATGGACGTCGATTTTATCGTATTAGTTGTGAATGCCAAAAATTTGTGAGGATATAATATGGAATATGGGTGATTTTTGTGAAAACTATCAAACACATTCAGTCAGTTGACTCAGATGAGGCTCATGTTATTCCCTGTTGTTGTCTTTAATGAACTGAATGAAATGTTTTACTAGTACAATACTCTTTTATTTAAATCTAACTTCCATTCAACTTCCAGACGCGCCGATCCTCGTGTTCATCCACGGCGGTTACTGGCAGGAGCTATCCCGTGAACTATCTCGGTACCCCGCGCCTGCGCTGCACCGGTCCAAAGTGAAGACCGTGGTGGTGGGGTACGACCTCTGCCCCGGCGCCACGCTGCCAGAGATCGTCAACCAGGTCGAGACGGCCGCCAAGTTCGTGTTCGAGTACGCTGAGAAGATGGGCAGCAGGTAGATAAATCTTTTAATCGGCTACAGAATAATGATAAAAATACTAAATATTGAATGGATAAATAATTCAGCGGAGCACATATGAGCCACAGCGGAATAGTGTCTAGGCTCAGTGCAGCAAGTTCAGCCATGACACAGGCAGGAGGAAGGTAGTAAAGTAATCTTGCTCGAGTCTGTAGTTGCCGTTAGTCAGAAACGGGGCGCAAAGCCATAAAGCAAAGCGATACATACATACGAGTACAATGCGCATACAAAAGTTATGTCTATAAACTAAACATATGTATAAAATAATAAATACAAAAAACATATCACCCGAATTGACAACAAACTTCTTCTTTTTTGAAGTCGGTAAAAAATGTGAAGTTTATAAATCTAAACCAATATGTCAATGTAGTACACAAAAAAAAAAAACAAAAAGAAAAACTACCTAAAAACACTGAAAAGCAAAAAATAATTTTAATAAGACATTCATCAAATGCGCTTATTGTCTAAGCCTATTAATAACATTAAATTGTATTTACGTGCTAGGTAGGTACCTACTAATCTGTTTGAAGTCGGTGCCAAGCCAAATAGTAGGTACCCAGACTACGTACCTACGTCCGCGGATTATTTGTAACCCTGTATAATACATAAATTATTAGGTATGTATCATTTTTCATTACCTTTGGCTTTGCACCGACTTCAAACAGATTAGTAGGTACCTACCTAGCACGTAAATACAATTTAATGTTATTAATAGGCTTAGACAATAAGCGCATTTGATGAATGTCTTATTAAAATTATTTTTTGCTTTTCAGTGTTTTTAGGTAGTTTTTCTTTTTGTTTTTTTTTTTGAAGTCGGTTTAATTTTTTTTTTTAAAAAGTTTGTTTATTTTTCTATTTTTAGTGTGAATAATACGTAGGAGTGAGTAAAACTCTCTCATAATATTGATAACGAAAATACGAGTAAAATAGTAGAATTGTATTATTTGACAATATTAGGTATTCATTAAGTGTTCAGCACCATTCAGTAGACCAACTAAAGATGCAGCCCGCGAGAGGGACATAAGAATTAAGAAGTCGTACCCTTTAGCTTCCATCATCATAGTTGTACCTTCCATCATCAGCTTAGCTGCAAAAGTACATGAAATACAACTAACGGTCCACATATTCCTACAACACTGAAATAATTATCCCCTAACTCCTAACCGTTAAGGAGTTGTACCTTCCATCATCAGCTTAGCTGCAAAAGTACATAAAATACAAATAACGGTCCACATATTCTTACAATACTGAAAGAATTATCCCCTAACTCCTAACCGTTAAGGAGTTGTACCTTCCATCATCAGCTCATCAACATAAAGTGATGTCTATAGGACGCAAAAACTTAAATGGCTTCAGAAAAAACAAGTAACGCGTAGTGTGCGCCTATAAAATTTGAGGTTTGCCCTTGATTTTCCCGGGATCCCATCATCAGATCCTGACATGGTGACAATGGGACCACCTCGGAACTATGCACTTTCAAATAAAAAAATAATTATTTAAATCGGTCCACAATTGACGGAGAAATCGACGGACATACATAAAAAAAAAAATAAAAAAAAATACATACAGTCGAACATAGAACCTCCTCCTTTTTGAAGTCGGTTAAAAAGAAGATATATTCTCCAAAGAAAACTCACAAAATATTTACGATATTCTGCAACAAGTAAAAACGGAAACAAATGTATGCGAGTGTATGCATATTTATTGCTTTGCCGCATTTTCACGGGGTTAACCGCGATACCGTGTTAGAAAAAGTAACTTTTATTTTAAAGGCAATAAAGTTAAAAATGTCTTGCGTTGTAATCATAGCATGTCACATGAGGAATTCTTTTGCACGTTTCGATCAAATTGGTACTATTTAGTTACGTATTTGACGTTTCCCCCTTTTTTAAAGTAGTTTAAGTAATGCTGATCCTACAAACTAATTCTGACGTTTGTACTAACTTTGGTTTATCTATTTCCAGAGGAGTATACTTCGCCGGTCACTCAGCAGGCGCTCACCTAGTAGCCAAACTGCTCTCCAACGCCGATTTCCTCGAAAGCACAGTTGGCTCCCACCGCCTCCAGGGCGCTTTCCTCATCTCAGGCATCTATGACCTGCGAGAACTAGTCCACACATCAATCAATGAGGCCGTTCAACTACCTTCCGAGTGGGCTATCCCTCTCTCACCACAGTTCGAATGCTACGACCACCTTCCGATGAGAAGAGTGCGACTATACATCCTCGCAGGACAACACGACAGCCCCACCTTCAAAAAACAAAGCAGAGAATTCTATGAGCTGTTACTGGACTCGTGTCTTATTCAGAACATGTATTTAGAAATTAAGGACGGATTGGATCATTTCGATATTGTTGAGTGCTTTGCGGAAGAAAACAATTATTTGAAGAATCTATTGGTGCACGATATCCGGAAACATTTGTAGTCGACGCATTTGCAAAGAAGGGTATTGGTTGAGACACCATATTAATGGTGATGACATTGTAAATATGGATGGGCAGATATAAAAATAACGCAAAAGACTTGAACGCTAGGCACAAAATACTGCAGTTAATAAACTTAAGGATTTATTTCACCCATTAGCTGATTTAAGCCAGCTCTTCTGACTTGTCACCACAGCATCTAGTGAGGTAAAATCCTATTGGTTTAGTCATTTCGAAACTGGCTTCCACCACAGCTCGGTAGGGACGGTTTGCCCCCGACGGCTATGCAAAAGGGTGTCGGCCCACTGCACTTCGGGCCGGCGCGCGGCGGCATTTTTCTGCTCTAACAAAAAAAAAGTCATTTTGAAAGTGCCAGTCAATGACGTTCAATTAAAAAACTAGACTCCCAATCACGCTCAAATATTGTCCGAAGCAAAAGTCTGCCCACCCGACTATTGGGCAGAGTTTTCTGTTAGTTGTATACAATTGACATTAAACACTAACTGCCACGAAATAAGGTGTTAATTTGAACGAATGTGTTAATGTCATCTGTGTCAACGACGCTCGGACGTTTTTTGAGGAATTTTTCTTAGAGATTGGGTGTCTAGTTGTATATTGAACGTCATTGGTGCCAGTACATTATTCAACAATACCATAATAACAGAATATCCTTTCAGAAATCAGTCAGGGTTTTCACATTTGCAATTTTAACTATACTATTCCGCGTAACGTTACAGTCTTGCGTATTTAATATGTCCACGGATGTGTTACAAAATTTCGGCAGCTAGAGAATTTTCGTAATCTAGAAGTTTTGACGTAAAATCGATACAAAATGACAAATGGAAGTCGAAAATGCTCTCGCTCTATCGGTTCTGAAGCGGATGTGCAGGGTTTTTAAGTAAGTTAAGTGTTTTATGTTAGATTTAGAACTAAAAATTAAAACAGTCAGTTCATTCAACTATCTAATTTTTAAAGATTCAAATACAAAGTTTCATCGCTGTCGGATCAGTTATACATAATACTGTCGGAATATAGTCAGTTCGTGATAAATAGATATTTTTTCTGTCAGATGTCTAATACGCTGCCTGGTTTTCAAAAAGAAGTAGCATCATTGTTGTCATCAAGTACACTTTTAGGATCCTGACATTAGTGAACTAGTTCTAGGCTCTAAGTGTTATTACTTTGTGATAAGTGAAAGTCCGAAATGACATGCTTTTACTATATCTGCACAATTTTTCGATTGCATATAGCAACATAACTTTGTGACGTAGTTGAAAGTCAATAAGTAAAATGGTGTTTCAAATAAATAAAAACTGAAATACCGAATGAACAGGCAACAGAGTTAATAAAGTTTTATTAAATTTCTTCAAATCATCTGGAATCTCACCTTTAGACAAATAAAAATATACCGTAATTCGTCAGTATGTAAAGTATGTTGTTGAACGTCAACTATGTATATTTACAAATACCTAATAAGAAAATGTAGGTAGAATTACTTTGCAAATGATTGATAAAAGTTCGATAGTTGAACGAACGTGTCATAGGATCGAGATCCTTTTGTTAAATAAGAATAGCTTATGAAAAAGCTAATCAAATCGTACTAGGTAAGATAGTGTAAAAGTGTAAGATGAAGAACATACGACATAAATTCGTTTTATTTTACTAATCAAGAATATAACAAGGAGATTTTTAAGTATCATACAATAACATTCCTTGAACCACGTGTTTTTAATTTAAAAAAGTTTTATCAGAAACAGTCTTATAGACCGACAAACTTATCTGTTCCGGTGGCGGCGTCGCTACTGTCTATTTAAAACTTGTTTAAAACTGTCGTTTACTACCGTTTTGCATTGAATTTCACGTAGTTCCAATTTTGGCCACCGGAACAGATAAGTTTGTCGGTCTATAGAACGAAGTAAGGTTCAAAGTCAAACGATCTAACAAGCAGTGCAAGTGTAGTGTGAACTGTTTTTATCTTTCTCTTTTGGAGATGCGTGATTGCAGCAGTCTGTAAGTATGTACATATAATTGCTGTCTCTTTTTTAATATTTGAGGTT
Organism: Mecyna flavalis; assembly: GCA_949319885.1. Taxonomy (NCBI): domain Eukaryota; kingdom Metazoa; phylum Arthropoda; class Insecta; order Lepidoptera; family Crambidae; genus Mecyna; species Mecyna flavalis. The sequence continues at coordinate 7,546,253 of OX439427.1, read as the reverse complement.
CATACCAAACATTGGTAACAGCAGTAATTGACGAAAAAATGTTATATTGTGTTCATTTTGTTAAAATATGTGAGTGCGTTCGTTTAGTAAATTGTTGGACTTGTTGGATTAAGTACAATTTTAAAACCTAGTCGTATTTGTTTGAAAAAAAAAACAGGTGTACTAACGTATTATGATTTCCTTTGTTTGTATATTTATTTTACCGTACATCCATACTAAAATTTAAAACCGAAAGTAATTCTTTATGTTTGTCTGTCTGCTACGTTTGTAAACTGACTAGACTATGGGAAAAGATATTAATTTTTTTGTAAAGATAATGCTTAGTTCTTTGGGATATCAAAAATGGGAGATTTTTTTTTAATCTGTCCTTCTTTTACGTCGCAAGGAGTAACTTATCGACTTGATTTAGAGAAAGTGAGTGGAAAAATATCATAGTTCTCGCGGTAGAAGCCGTGAGCATATATGGGTAGTATTAAAAGAACTCACATTTTAATGGACATTCTTATTAAATACCAAGGCAAAATAAATTGTCTTCCATGTTACCATTCTTTCACAAACTAAGTAGGTGTCCCGCATTACTACCTGGTTCAAATGCTATTAGGATAATACCATTTGGAGTTGCGTTTAGCGACAGTGAAAACTGACACACACACTGACAAAATAATGCGTTGCTAATATGTTGCTAACGTTACGGCAGGCGCAGTTTACATCATTTGTCGCTCAATTCCAAAAGGTATGATCCGAATAGCATTTGAATCGGATAGTACAAAAGTCTGTAGATAAATCTCATACAAAGTGCACCCTATCGACACTATTATAATTGAAAGGGTCGAATAACTCCGACAGCTCGGGACTGGAGTGTACGGACGGCAGCAGATCAACCTACCCTAATCTGTCAAACATTGTCAATTGAAAGAGAACTCTATGTGAAGTGAATAAAGCTGAAAATTGATTGTAGAAATTTAAGAGATTAGAGTATATAGTCTGATGTGCTGTCGACTGTATAAGACGCCTCTGATTTTGGGGTACATTCCACTTTCATTACTGACTATCGGAATATTTTGGATGGCATCCATCGGAATTGCTCAAACAGGAATGCGGTTTAAAATATCTATTACCTACTTAGACTCTTTATTATGAGAGGTTATGAGATTTACATTTTTGGAAGCAATGGAATACTCTTTCTACTATGGCATTAAGCTACGCATTGAAGCTTATATAGCTCTAAAATATGTGCCCCATTGTTGGGCAGACATCTTGCAATTAAAATGCGTCTTCCCAACAATGCAACGGTTTAAGTATGTTTTTTTGAGCTATTATGGCGGCAGATTTCACCTGTGAGGGTGGAAGCTAGCCAGTCGGACTCTGTAAAAGCCCTACCACCAACCAGACCCTGGTCGGGAATCGAACCTACGACCTCCGGTTTTATACCCGAGCGGCTTAGCCACTGTTCCACGGAGGCGGTCAAGATGTAGGTACTGTTTAGATGTCCAAATCCTTTATTCTCTAAATCAAGTTTCATACCAAAAACTGAACATACTGCAAATCTTGGCTTTTCGTATTACTTACGAAACACCCTGTATAACGGACTGACAATCTGTTCTTCGTCTGACTGGCACAATATTTTAAAATACAAAATTCTAGTCCAAATCAGAACCCTTACTCAAAGCCTATATAATGTTAAACAAAATCTCTTAAAGCAAAACATTTAAGGCAACACAACTATAAATTGTCTGAATAGACTATTTACCCTTACAAGTACTACCTACATAAAACACGTAGCCCACATAAGTACCCTTTCTTGTATACCGCCATCCTTCTAATGCGGAGACGGGTTCTGCAATTAACGACCTGACATTAAAATAAAATCAACTCATTGTCCTAAATTTGAACTTTAGCGCTACTGTAATAAGGAGACGATAGTACAATACATCTATTAATAGATTCCTCGTTGCGGTGCCTTACACCCTTATTTTGTGGATTTACTTCAGACTGAATTTTGTAAGGGTTCACGCTGTAGCATCCAGTCTCTTGATAAAAACTCTTGTCGAATTTAATTTTTTAATTTCTTGCCCACTCACTCCCCCTACTTCTGTATACCCGTATTTTGTGCAAGAGCAGTGTTATTTAACAGCGTTTATTTAACGAAATGATTAAAATTTCTTTTTTCAATTTGCTTTGGTTGTGTCTTCTTCCTTACAATTCCCACCGTTGGAGCATTGTACTCGTATTTGTGAAGGCTTTTAGTATCTACCTTTAAAATGATTTCGTGCTAATTTCAGCCAATGCTCAATGAATGCGAGATAGATCACAAACTGCCAATGTATGTTAACTTGTAGCTTCCCAGCAGTGAGGTGTGCTCAAACTCCCATCTTCAAAGAAAAAAATTTGCATGATAGCAGCACTCATAACACAGCCTTTCCACAGATTTTACCTATCATTAGTAATAAAGGGGTATGAAGATTTTGGGCATCCTACTGGTCCGCCATTTTGTTCTTTTTTTCAAAACAGTGTTCACTTGAAAATCTTTCAAGTTTTACTTTATTTGGTTTTTCTTGAGAAGTAAAACTTTGGTTGCTTATATCTTGGTAATGTGACACTTTACGGGTTTTTGTCTTAAGACATTTTATGTTTGTATTGATACAAAGTATCCGTTTTTGAAAGAATTTCAAGTAAACACTGTTTTGAAAAAAAAAAAAATGGCGGACCAGTAGGACGGCCAGCCTCCATACAAAAATCTTCATACCCCTTTAGTATAAATATTGAAGTCAATACCTATACCTATACTAGCCTAGCCAGAGCACCTGCTCTATGTATCTTTCTGGTTAGAGGGCACCGATTAACCTCCAAGATCACCCGCATATTTCACCACTACTAAAGAGCACATCAATATATCCAAAACCTCTATGATGGATTGCACTACCGATATACGCATGAAATACGGAAATATGGAGCTCCATTTATAGCGTAATTTATTTATTATTTATTTTAATATAGATTTGGGTCAATCTGTAATTCAGTATTAGCGCGAAATTTGCATACTTTAGAATGTATCAACGAGTCAACTAGTGGCTAATGTCTAGAAGCTAAAATGCTGATTGTATAATTACTATACCGTAACTAAAGGAATTGGTATAGATAGGGTCTCTCACTATTATGGGGAGCAGTAATTTGATCAGCAAACATCAAGGGCATGCTGTCACATTACAGAAAGCGGTGCCCTACGATTGCGAATTAGTATTGATTTCTGCATCGCGCAAGCAAAGTGTCGCGATTGCATATTACCGACACACCAAGGAGTACATTGGGCCTTAGACCCCAAGCACAGTCGATGTACTTAGGTCGGAGATATTTTAAACGGAACATTAAATCCCTTATATTTTATATTTTAATATTCTCTAGAATAGAGCATTTAAAAACGTATTATTTGCGTGTTTAGACACACGCTTCATCGAGAGAGTCACATTATGATCTACAGACAAGAGACAAAGAAGTATTTAAAAGATTACCGAAATAAATCACATAGCGACAGCTACATACAAACACTTGAGTTTAAATTTATCTTCGGTTCGGTATGTTTTACTCGTTGTATAATCCTCCAAAAAGGACAGAATGTATTTTATTTTGGACTCGCCTCCGCTTAGTAAGTGGGCGCACCCGCATCCCACATTACGGAAGTGGGGAAGTAAACAAAACCGTCTTTCTATGGATAAGTTTTTATACCCTCTACGTAATGTCATTAGTGACTTATTATCACAAAATTTCTTGCCCACGGTTGCTAATAACAGTTTTTACTTGCGTGACAACGATAGCCTTTTCAACTTCAACAAAAAGTTTTCGAGTAGAGCTTCTGCGTGAATGCCTTATTTTATTAAAATTCAATGCCTGGCTTTTATTTCGGACTATACTTCCGCCCGCGGTTTCACCCGCGCGTAATTTCTTTTTTCAAATATTACCCTTCTTCCCCCCACATTTACGGGATCAGGCGAAAAAAAAACTATATCAAGTTGAATGAAATGATGGCTAACACAGACTTAGTAGTAGAGTCTTAAAGTTTAAACCATTAGGTATCTGTCAAGCAGTAAAAAATTTTAAGGACAATAATTACTTTTGTTTTTTATTTGTAGTACGTACTAACTTTTACAAGGTATACCGATTGTCACATTTGCTTCTTATGCCAGCCATAAATACCTACTTAATTTTATCTTCCAGCTACGTTCGATTCGATGGGTCAGGTAAACAGTATTGAATGCCTTCTGGGACCTTAAATATTATAACTTGGTACCAATATGGTACCTTTCCGTTTACATAAATAATCTCATTTTCCTAGAACGTTCGTTAAGGGGAAAATAGCTTAATGGTAAGAAAGTTAAAAATAGTAACTGTGTTTTTAATTATAAATAGTATTAACCTAATAAAAACTTAGGTGTGGTGCTTTCGGTTGATGATAGTATAAAAAGGCGGTGGAAGGACTATTTTGAAAGGCTCATGAATGAAGAAAATGATTGGAATGGAGTTATTGAAAGGACAGCATTAAATTTAGGAATGGTAAGAGAAATTATTGTGGAAGAAGTTGAACTGGCAATAAAAGGTATGAAAAAAGGAAAAGCAGTGAGGCCAGATGAAATACCAGTTGAAGTATGGAAGTTATTGAGAGCAGATGGATGGAAGTGGTTAACTTTATTCTTCAATAAGTTGTTGCAAGAAGAAGCGATACCTGATGAATGGTGCAACAGTCTACTGGTGCCCATTTTCAAAAACAAGGGAGATGTGCAGGATTGCAATAACTATAGAGGAATAAAGTTAATATCACATAGTATGAAAGTATGGGAAAGAGTAATAGAGCGACGATTGAGAGAAGAGAGTGAAATATCTGAAAACCAGTTTGGTTTTATGCGTGGGCGCGGGACAACGGATGCCATTTTTTCTATTCGCCAAATGTGTGAAAAATACAGAAGTGCACATAAAAACTTGCATATGGTGTTCGTTGACCTTGAAAAGGCATACGACCGTGTCCCCCGTGAGATTTTGTGGTGGGCCCTTAAGAAGAAAGGTGTGCCTGAGAAATATCTGAAGTTGATTCAGGCTATGTACAGCAAATGCAGTACTAAAGTCCGGTCCGCAGTCGGTACTAGTACTAGTTTCAATGTGGCTGTAGGCTTACACCAAGGGTCGGCTCTTAGCCCTTACCTCTTCCTTATGATAATGGATGCTCTGACATCGGACATACAGGAAGAGGCTCCCTGGTGTATGCTATTCGCCGACGACATTGTGCTAGTGGCCGAAGAGGCCCTAGAGATCCAGAATAGACTGGAGGAATGGCAGCGAAGACTGGAGAGTGTTGGCCTGAAAGTCAGTAGAACCAAAACAGAATATTTGTTCTGTGACTTCGGCGGTCTCTCTAGCTCTTCGCCTATAAAACTCGACGGAGAGTCCTTACCAGTCTGTTCCGAATTTCGGTATCTCGGGTCTCTTGTGCAAAGCGACGGTGATATTGACAGGGAAGTCAAGCGCCGAATCAACTCAGGTTGGATGAAATGGCGACAGGTCACTGCAACAACATGCGATCCACACATGCCCTTAAAGTTAAAAGGCAAAATTTACAAGAGTGTGATAAGACCTGTCGTATTGTATGGATCTGAATGCTGGGCCGTTAAGAAGACGGATGAAAGACGAGTGCATGCAGCAGAGATGAGAATGTTAAGGTGGATGTGTGGGGTGACCAGAATGGATAAAATAAGAAACGAGTACATAAGAGGAAGTATGAAATGAATGAATGTCTTTTCTATCACAGGTGCTACACCTGTGATAGAAAAGATGAAAGGGAATCGTTTATCTTGGTATGGGCATGTGATGAGAAGGGATGAAAGGCACGTTACGAAAAGAACGATGAATATGAATGTTAGTGGATGGAGAGGAAGAGGACGTCCGAAAAAGAGGTGGATGGATTGCGTGAAAGATGATATGAAAGAGAAAGGAGTGGATAGCTCGTTGACCAGTGACAGGGATGAATGGAAGAGAAGAACATATTGCGCCGACCCCAAATAAATTGGGAACAGGGCAGGAGGAAGATTAACCTAATAAAAACTTAGACGAAATAGAAAACAATCAAAGTCAAAAGTCAAAGTCAAAGTATTTATTTTGCAATTTGATTTACCAAGAAATTCTTTTGCACGTCATAAACTTTTTTTCCTACCTTTTTTTTCTACAATGAAATCGAATTGGCATGTAGCGTCAAGTAACATTTTTTTGCATTTAAACTTAGGCTTTAAACGTCATAATTACTAAGAACAGAACTGTGTTAAACTTTTAAAACAAAGTTTCTTTAAGTCCGAAAATATCTTAATTTTCGATGACCCTGGATTTATAAAAAAAAAACTATCCATAATTATCTAAGACTGGAAAAATTTCGACAGCACAAAAATCTTTATTAGCTGGAAACTTTTACTTTTTGAATGAAAAATGTATAGATTTTACTCAGAATAGATACTCAGAAGATAGCTTGAATAGGTGCCATCATTAGTTAAGTAGTCCTACTCATTATAAGGCTAAGAACTCACGGCGCGATTTTAAGTAGCGCCCGCAGCGGTTGCGGGCCTGCAGCTTCCTGCGTTTTAATTTCAAAACTCACGAGACCCGTGACTCCCGTGAGTGCCACTCCGCAGCCGCCTTGAGTAGCCTTAGCGCTTGTTCACTTTGAACGCGCGGGCGCGGTGGCGGGTGCGGATTTGAAATATCAAACAATATGGATCGAAGTGTTCACGTACAAACGCGCGCGCGGGCTATGAAGCGAGCACCGCGCCCGGGCCCGCCACCGCGCCCGCGCGTTCAACGTGAACAAGCACTTACGTCAGATATCAAAATTTATGATAATATCCAAAGCGCCGTTTGTACAGAGCTCTCAAAAAGGCCTTCTGAACTTTTTAGAGCATAAGCGCGTACGTACTTTCGTGTGGGTTCCATATGCAAGCACTAGTTTCGAGTTTAGATCTAACTAGGGCACTAATATACTAGTCGAACCACGTGATCACTCCGAAAATCCCGCGATTAATGTAAGTCTGTCCTTAAAATAACCCAAGCAGCAACCAAGCGTAATGAACACCTAAAAAGCAGCCAATATAGCACTTAACGCTGTTTTACAGCTGTATAAGAACGTTGAATAGACATTGTAGTGTTATAAGGTCGGTTTAGGAGAAATTATTCAGCTCTAACTGTATTAAGGAGTCAAAGTACGCTTAAAGTTCTAAATCAGTGTATGATATCTGTCATGTACAGCTTTAAGTTTCCTGTAACGCTTTAATCTCATTTTAGTATTAAAGCTGTACAATAGCTGCATTTTGCATACCGTCACTTACTTAATACAGCTTAGAGCTGTATTAGGAGGTCCTAAAATCTTATTTCTGTATTATGAAGTAGGCAAACTCTCTTCTACAGCTTCTTTTTATGGTGTAATTGTACACCCTTTTACAGACGATAGCTGTCTAATTTCTGTCTTTGAGAGTAATAAACAGCAATAAAAATAAATGACGCCTATAGTACAGCCTTAATCTGTATAAGACCATCAAAAAAGAATTTAGGCTGCTTAGCAAATTGTCGCCATTTTATCAATTACAAATCGAAGATTACGAACATGAGTACATAAAAATTAGACTAATGTTTTTATGTTTATCAATATTTTCAGTTTCTCCAATAACCTACTATGCACCAATGATGCTCTAAGTCCATCAATTCAAACATTTTTAAATTCTAACCTATAAAAACCATATTTACTTCCTTATGTAATATCTCTTTCTAGGTTATTTTGCTGGCGCGTTTATTTTTTATCACAAAACATATATATGTCCACAATAAATTTATTTTTGCACGATAATGCATTGTATCCTGCGCCTATCGAATCTCCAAATCTTCAAACACAAAGCGTTTATATAAATGTCACTTTGATCAATACGATTATAAACGCCATCATTAAAATATATCTTGTTTCGTCTTAATTCTTTTGTAACTCTGTTCAACAGACTTTTTACAACGTAAAGCTTAACAAGTAAGTTACAATGTAGTAATTGGAGTGTATTGGTTTCCTCGTACACCATAGTACAGCCGCAAAACAACTATTATGCAGCCTATTTTATGCTTATACCGCTATTGTACAGCTAATATAACACAAAACGCTGTATAATTTGTGCCCTTTTCAGGGGTATAAGGGCTGTATAAGCGCTTATACAGCCTTTATGCGCCCAACAAATACAGCATTAAGAGTATAAACGAACTTTAATAGAGCTGTTATACAGCTTGTGATGCTGCTTGGGAACAAATACAACAAAAAAAACTAAGTGCAGTCGTTCTGAACATTTCGCTGATTCATTTTTTAAATACTTCTTTGATGGATCAACGATTTGTAAGCGAAATGACTAAAAAAATTAGTTTTTACGTTAAAAACCAAATTACTTGAACATTAGTTGAAAGCGTCTAAAATTTAAAAGGCTTAGCAAACAATCCAATCCTTAGTAAAGTGTTCATAAAATACAAATCAGCATTCGATTATCCTAATTTGAGGCAAAAATTTCAGAATATTGTTTTCACACATTTGAGCGTTTATTCTCACGTATCGCAAACCAGGTTAATTGAGTGCTTATAAGCACCGGGCTCGCACGAGTGCCAAGGGGGAAGGGAGAGAGAGAGGTGAATATGTAGGTACCCCCTTCGAATCCGTCCATATGATTATTTTATCCAAGAATTGTTCAACTCAATTTTTTTCATGCATGCGATACTTTTTACGCTTTAGATTATTGTTAATGAACGATAGGTACACGTGTGTTTTTGAAAAGTACAATTTATTTCATCTCGGACTATTATGTAAAACTCTATTTGAAATTTACTTTATATTTCTCCCCTAATATTTACATCCATACAAATATTATACATGAAGGCTAGTAAACAAATAAGTAGACAACCCAAGTTTGACATCACGCGTAGTTAACTTACTAAAAAAAGATTGTAACTGAGTAGTTATAATGCAATTTTGTACCCAAATCAAATGCGCCCTAGATAATAAATTCGCGAAACCCTTGTCAACTCAACACTTTATCCTTTTCATAAGAACATTGTAACATCTTGTGCAATACGGAATAATATAACTAATTTGAGTAAAACTGATGTTACAAAAAAAAGTAAAGTATCAGCCTATTAATGTCCCATGCAGGGCAAAGGCCTCCATCCTTTGATACAAATTATCGTTACAATGATGGGTATTGGCTTAATCACGGTACCACGCTTACCAACTGCGGGTTGGTGATCACAAACCCGAGCTGTGACCGAAAAAAACCGACACAAAGTTAGCTCGACCCGGAAATTGAACCCAGGACCCCGAGATCACGGCGTGGTAGTTAAACCACTAGACCATTGAGTCGTTCAAATAAAAATGTTTAATTAAAATAGCCTTTGGCGTTATTTACAAAGAGCTATCTAGCCCTTTTGGATTCATCATTTTATTTTGGCATAGAATTTTGCATATTAGGCAGGGCGTGAAGCGGCGTCTCAGCAGGCCTTCAGGGTGAGGGTGACTGACTCAATGGGTACTACGTTCTATTGAGCCAGTCAACCTTATATTTGGACCTCACATCCGCTTATCATCAGGTGGAGTGAGGTCATCCTGACTGCTTCTTATAAAAAATAATAAAAAAAAAATTAAACCGACTTCAAAAAAAAAGAAACAAAAAAAACTACCTAAAAAACTGAAAAGCAAAAAATAATTTTAATAAGACATTCATCAAATGCGCTTATTGTCTAAGCCTATTAATTAAATTGTATTTTACGTGCTAGGTAGGTACCTACTAATCTGTTTGAAGTCGGTGCCAAGCCAAATAGTAGGTACCCAGATTACGTACCTACGTCCGCGGATTAATAAGTAGCCCTTTATAATACATAATATTATTATATATCATTTTTTATTACCTTTGGCTTGGCACCGACTTCAAACAGATTAGTAGGTACCTACCTAGCACGTAAAATACAATTTAATTAATAGGCTTAGAAAATAAGCGCATTTGATGAATGTCTTATTAAAATTATTTTTTGCTTTTCAGTTTTTTAGGTAGTTTTTTTTGTTTCTTTTTTTTTGAAGTCGGTTTAATTTTTTTTTTAAAAAGTTTGTTTATTTTTCTAGTTTTAGTGTGAATAACACGTAGGTAGTGAGTAAAACTCTTTCATAATAATGCTAGCGAAAATACGAGTAGAATTGTATTATTTGATAATAATATTAGGTATTCATTAAGTGTTCAGCACCATGGGTAGGAGGAGAATGCGTTTATGCACCATAACCGCAGGCTAGCTAGACCCGCGGCCGTGTGTGGGACTCGAGACCGAAGCGTCCGCTACCCACTACACTCCCCCGGTTTCTCCTTCACACCCGATTAGGACGAGCCGGTGCTAACCTTATTGGCTAGTGACCAGCCCATCCCCGGGTAATCATCAGCTTAGCTGCAAAAGTACATGAAATACAACTAACGTTCCACATATTCCTACAATACTGAAAGAATTATCCCCTAACTCCTAACCGTTAAGGAGTTGTACTTTCCATCATCACCTTGGCTGCAAAAGTACATGAAATACAACTAACGGTCCACATATTCCTACAATACTGAAAGAATTATCCCCTAACTCCTAACCGTTAAGGAGTTGTACCTTCCATCATCAGCTCATCAACATAAAATGATGTCTATCGGACGCAAAAACTTGAATGGCTTCAGAAAAAACAAGTAACGCGTAGGCGCAGCCTATAAAATTTGAGGTTTTCCCTTGATTTTTCCGGGATCCCATCATCAGATCCTGACATGGTGACAATGGGACCACCTCGGAACTATGCACTTTCAAATAAAAAAAGAATTATTTAAATCGGTCCACAATTGACGGAGAAATCGACGGACATACATAAAAAAAAAAAAAAAAAAAAAAAATACATACAGTCGAACATATAACCTCCTCCTTTTTTGAAGTCGGTTAAAAATAGAAATCGTTTGTAGAGCTCCAGACTCAAGGCGTTTGTCCCACTACCTACTAAACTCCCCCGGATTTTCTTAACTACCCATAACGGGGACGAGCTGGTGGCCGCCTGACGGCGATAGACCAGCCCGAGAGCTATCTTTTAGAGCCCCAGACTTAGCAGCTACTCTCAGACTAGCTCGTTTATTTGCTATTTGACAAGAAAAGTTGCCAAGAGAAAGACTGAGAGAGCTGTTTCAGGTGGCACAATAGATACAGTATAATAAGGTGGCATATCTGTAAGCAGATATAACAAATAATGATTTTATATTATTGTCAAATTATTGAAGTAGTATAAAGTATAATTGTACAGATATTCTTTAACATAAAGTCTCAATTCCATCTCGAAACGAATTTCGGCGAGATCGGGACTGGAGTGAGTTATTCATAATGTATTTAAACAATAAGCGATCCAATAATTTTTAAAGTTTTCTGTAATTATTTCCAAAATATTAACTGTTTATCACATTTGTCTAAGACTTGGTTCTTCCCCCTTCCCCATCCTCATTGTCTTGTGCAAATGCTCCGATACAGATCTTTGTGAAGGCTCAAACTTGAGATTAGCCCCAGAAACTGTTTGGCCGAATCAATTCAACTTATAACAAAAGAAGATATATACCTACCTACGTATATCCAACCAAATTCAAATAATCAATAAAAGCTCTGTTGATAAAATAAATATAGATAAAAAAGTAGGTTGCTTAGATTCTTGTATTACAAATATCTTGGAAGAAGGTGGGTTCCACTTAAAACTTATGAAAAAGTATAGTAGTTTCACATAAACAAATACACACATTCATCACACGAATATATTTTGTACTTTGTAAGACTTGAACTTACGACCTCTTTTAAACAGGAGAGGCAATTAAAAAATAAAAGATAAGCTTTAATTCATATTACAACACCTACATACTCGTACACGTGCACACTAACGTAGAAAAAATCTACTGATACTGAAGAGATTTTTACACTATAATTATTAAAGTTATTTTATTAAAAATTTCACCATAAATAAAATAAATTGTTTATTTAAGTATACCTTAAAACTAAAAAATAATATATCCCACTGGACTGTGTCACCATTCTTGTTCACTTCCATTTCCACGATTTCACGTATCTAATAATACAATCAATGGTTTTCATAATACCCAAAATGAAAGACTTGACTTTCCGTAGCTGCGTAGCTGCACGTCGCTTACTACGGGCACTACGGCGCGTGCCAGTGCTACGCGGCAGATCGCACCGCGCCGCCATGGCAGCCCGCCGCGCCAAGTAATAACCCTTGTCTCAACTCAACTCGTTCCAACTCGGAACACGAAGCAATACTTTTAGCTCATAGTTCTTCATGTATCAACTTCTTTTAGACGTGTTTAAGTAGACAACGTAGTTTGGTGTGCTTTCAATGACGACGATGGTAAGTTTTTAAACATTTTTTACTATTGTTTATAACTTTTTCAATTATCATTTTTGACACGTATTGACTTGTCTTTTCGAGTTACAATCGCGGGGTATAAAACTAAGAGTTTAAAATACCGAGATTGAGCGTTTTATAGCCTTCAATAAAACGATAAACTTCCTAACGTAAAGTTTTTAAATAACTTTCGTTTTTGTCTAGTCTTGAAACTTCGACACAAGTAGGTACAAACAAATTATCTGTTTTATTTAAGTAGGTACGTGTAATTAGTTTAGAAAGTTTGTTTTGTTTAATTATTAAACAAGCAAATATTGGTTTAAAACATGTTAATTAGTTAAAAATTATAATTAATTATATTATCGATACAATTATAAAAAAAATATTATTAGGATTTCACAAAATTAAATGTTGTTTGTTTCTACTATTTGTTAAAGAAAATATACATACATTTTGTAAAAAAAAAAACACAACCGTATCGTAACTTTATACAGAATATTATTTTGACATCAGTAGTAATTCCAATGTCTATTGCATCTTTGGTCTATTGTTTATTATTACCTACGGTATAGTTCATTAAACTTATCTATTAAATATTGTTTCACTTTCGATATAATATTCCTATTAAAACGAAAGTTAATTATACCAGACCACTAGTTGTTGTGACAAAAAAAAACGAACATAACATTTTGTTTACAATCCTTAATGCATAGAAAGCTTGTGGAAAAATAACGAATTGCCTCACTTCGATACCGTGCATGTATTGACCAAACTAGCGTAATCTACATTGTCCTAAGTTGTGTGGGCGATAATTATGTCACTGAACGTATGTTTTGGCCGCATGTAACAACATGACTTTGTTAATTTTGTATTACCTCCCACATTGTACGAAAATGAAAAATAGAAATATTATAAGGTAAGGTCGTTTCCGTCGGGTTTGAAAATTTAGATTGAAATGAAATGTACGTTCAGTTTTAAGTGTATTATTTATTGACGAAAAAACTTAAACCCCACTATACCGCGTGTTTTTTAGTCGTTGTTTCCCCGCAGCAGAACGCTTCACATTTAGTAGTACTATACAATTTTTAAAGATATTTTTATTTTACTTATTTTTTTCAATTTCTTGTCATTTCTCACTAAAATTATAAATACAAGTATTTGGGGTGGATGGCTAAACGGCTGTAACTATGTACATACCTTTAATTGAACCTGACAGTTGACACACTTAGGTAACTATAGAACCATCAACTTTTTGTGTAATCACTCAATTCTAAGACAATGGCGCAATCATAAGCTAATATCTTCACAATATAATGAATCGTTAATATCATGTTAAATAAATAAACATAAATAGATTCATTATACTGACATCCTGACAGATATGAGAAATTTAGTAAAAGAAAAAAGTATATTTGAGACTGCTAACGACGATGTTTACCTAAATCTCTCTACATGAAATATTTTTAAAACTAGCTGTCGACCCCACCTTTACACGGCACAACTTGCAGTACAAACCTTGTTCTAACAATAATAACACTACAAAATAATTCATATAATATAATTCCTTACAGATATGCACCTATGAAATTAAATTAGGTGCAGTGGTCCTGGACCATACCTAGCTTTCGGATACGCTCTCAGCCGCCGTACCGAACAGACGTTCCCAAGCAAAATTGTAACGGTATTGCTAAAATATACCAGTTTTATTTACAATCTCAAACTCAGCTTTCATTTAAACATACTTGAAAGAACCGTAATGTTCCACACGGAACATAAATTGGCCACAAGGAAGATAATATTATCGAATATTAGTTAAACAATGAATTCATTTATTAAACGGTTACATAAAAGAATAAAATAAAGAATAAATGGATAATTTAATTAAGAGGCAGCTTGTTTTGCAAGAAAATCGTTACCCACAAATATTTTTATTCCGTTGACTAAACCTATCATATTTTTTTTTAATAAATTTAGTAAGACTTTCCTTTTCTTTATTCCTATTCCTTTATTTTAGACTATCACCTCCTCTATATAACTTGTTCAATAAACTATCCAGTCAACCTTATGAAGTTTAACTAGATTCATTTTCACTAAGCTAGAGTGATTTGACTCTGTTCGGGGTCAAGTCACTGTAAGTAAACTTCATTTCTTATATTAGGTCCTAGAAAACGGTGCTAGAAAGAAAATCCTCTGTGTTATTAAAATACAGGTGGGTTTTTTATACTCACGTTGCATTATAAAGTAAGGTTTACCTAAAAATATTGTCAATATTCAAATAAGCTTGGTAAAATTAATTTCCATTAACCAAAAGCTACGTAAAATCAATACTTAAAATATGAATTTCGCGCCTAAGCCAAAGTACCGATTTTGAAGAAATTAAGTTCAAAGCTAATCTAGACTTTGGGTACTTTTGGTAAGGATATCTTCTTGTCTGTGTCTGAGCTATGGTAAATTTTATTATTTCTTATACAACGCTTTGGAGCAGCAGATCGACAATATGTTTCTGCATACCAATTGATCCTTTCAGTGTGTTTGACAATGTCTATACTATATTTACATAAACTAATATAAAAGAGAAAAGATTTGATTGTTTGTTTGTATTGAATAGGCTCCGAAACTACTGAAACCGATTTAGAAAATTCTTTAACTGTTGGAAAGCTACACTATGTACCCGGGTGACACAGGGTACTTTTGATCCCGGAAATGTGGGGGGAAGGAGGGGATAATTGACAAAATAAATTACGCGCGGAAAAAACCGCGGTGGCGACCGCTAGTCTGGAATAATTTTATTTTATTTTTAAATATGCGTATTTAAAAGCTTTCGATGCAAATATAACGCCTTTAGCTTGAAATAACAACATCAGATAGATACCTATCTAATTCTACGTGTATGTGTACTTAAATATTTAATGAGATCCTACTCACCCTCCCATTAATTTTTGTCACAACCAATATATCAATGCGTTCGGCCACGATATCGCCCCTGCTAAACTATATCATCCATTCTATATTCATATCTTTAATTGACACAGGCGTGGGCTTATCTAATGATCCGTATCGATATTAGAGAACATCGATCACTGTTTCTTTGTTCTTCTAACAACATGTATGTACTTATGTTACATTAAAAAAGACTTGTAAAGATTTCTTGAAGAACTTTAAAATATTAAAATATAGATATTCTTGGACATTATTCACACAGCGCAGTCTAGCTCCTCTGAGCAAAGCTTGTACTTTGACTGCTAGACGACGGATAAACGGTACTGATATATTTTTTTTCTTGTAAAAGCATACCTATTATACATACAACACCCAGACCGAAACAACATACATGTTCATGAACACAAAATGTTTATACACCAAATCAGTCGAGCTTTGGCCACAATGTAGCCTGATGGTCAAGATGCTGTCAAGCGCGGCGAGCATCTCAGAGCTATTCACAGATTCTGAAGCCACTGCTTCGGAATCAGTGAATAGCTCTACCCGTAGGTCACTACCTGGGAATGCAGGAGTTCCATTCTTAGCTACCAAAACAAAAATTGTGATTGAAATGTGGAATAGTGATACGGTCCACCATTTTTAAGGTTGGTATTCTTACTTAGGTCGATGGCGAAACGTGGCTGGCGGGATAAGCTCAAACATTGCGCTTGCTCTCTCCCAAGTGTGTCTTGGTGAACACAGAAAATCAGGCATTTTAGCAACTGACAGATACACAATAATAAAATGAAATCAATGAAAAATATTAATTTTTTTTGGTTAAAAAGTAGTTTATATTTTTTTCAGGCCCCAAACATTATCCATTCCAAAAATCATATTGACCCGTTGGTCCGATTCGACGTGAAAAATCAAATAAAAACACTATTATTTAACTGATACTATAGGAACGAGCATTATCCCAGATTTGTAGTATACTATAGTAATAGTAGCTATAATATGTATGTTCTACCTAATAATTTAAGCGTTAAAGCGTAATAGATAAATAGACAGAGTTATTGCACTTACTTATAATATTAGTATAGATTAACACAAGGTGTTAAGGTACTCTACCATCCCACACACGGCTCGCCTACCCCAGACGAGTTATGGTGCCTAAAAGCATTCCCCTCCACAAAAAAAAAAGGTACTCTACCATTGTACACGTGGACAAGCTTTTATGATTACTTAACAAAACGCAAAACGAGAATTACTTAGTAGAAACCACTGGTGTTGGTAATTAAGTACATAACCACCCTTGCAATTAATTACTCGTACACCTGTTGGTACAAAGGTTTTTTTACAATGCTTGTAAAGAATTTATCTTTTTTAATTTAATACTAACAAATAAAAAGTTCATTTAGTGTAATGGTTCCAAAAAGTATTAAGGTATACTTTTCTCAGGGCACGTTTGTTTAGGGTCATATGGCATTGTGTGATAAATTCCCCAGGACTTTTATTTATTTAAAAGATAAGACTTTATAATTATTAATGATACCGACTGGCTAGCTACCACTGGCCGCCATAATGCCACCATAATAGCTCTGGCTGTGTTACGGCAATATTAATGTGGGAACCAGTACACTTGAAATCAGAGGCTCGAAGATCAGATGAGCCTACAGTCCGGCAGCACATTGAGCGACGCTTCCAGTCGAAGTGTCCCTCAATGAAATAAGCTGCAGTGGCCGCTTACCATCAGGTGGACTGCGTGACTGTCTGCCAACCGAACTAGTAAAAAAATACCACACATCTTATATTCACAATTCTAATGCGATTTCTAACATTGTTTTCTTGCAAAGAACTCTGTTGCTATAGATCTTTCCCCTTAATTATCTGATAATGAGGTTTTGTTTAGACCTTTATATACTCAACAGTGGGTGGATACGGGCTGATTAGATAGATAGATAGATAAGAGGTCTGTTTTCTGGTATTTTCCCTACACTTCGCTCGATTGGACGTGTCGTCTAATATGTTGCAGACGAAGTTTCTGCATACGTATTTGTTCTTATAGATCTATGTATCTTAGAAATAAAAAAAATGCATGGACGAAATGTACTCGTGCACGACTGCAACAAATTAGAAAAACTATTAAGGCGATAAGTGTCGCCAAGTGGCGCCCTCATTAAATAAAAAAACCATATCGTATATATATTAATACAAAGATTAAGAAATCCTGTTGCGTTTGTATAAATCAGTTTAGGGTACTTTTGACGTTATCTATCAAAATAACACTTAAAATGTGTTACTTTTGTTGAGTTTTCAAAAGTACCAAAAACGAATACGAATAATTTTGAGCCCCATTTTAATAACGGAAAAATCTTTATTCTGTTTTATACAAACATAACAAAGGATTTCTTAATCTTTGTAATAATTATGATTATGATTATTTATTCAATTAGCTGGCGCCACCTGGCAACACCGATCGCCTTAATTATTTAGTTGTGTCTGTTATTATTAGGATTACTTTTGTATTTAATATTTGTCACATGTAAAACCACGACGGCCAGTCTAGATATACTCGTACTAATACTCGTATTATAAAGAGGCAAGATTTGATTGTTTGTTTGTTTGTGACTAGGCTCCGAAACTACTGAACCGATTCGAATAATTCTTTCACTGTTAGAAAGCTACACTATCCCCAGGTGACATAGGGTACTTTTGATCCCAGAAATGTGGGGAGAAGGGGGGGATATTTGAAAAAAGAAATTACGCGCGGGCGAAACGAAAATTACAAAGTTGATTTTAGGAAATATTCAATTTAAGGTGAATTATTCCCCAAATTGCGTCTCGTTCCTCTAAAAAGTAAACTTGGAATAAGAAGGTAAATCTCCTTGTCAATAAAGAAAGTCAAATAAACAAGGGTGTAGCTACCGAGCTCAATTTGAAGTAATATCGTCGACCGTACCTATTTTTGCAAATATTTAAGAAGAGCTTAAGTTGCTTATTAACAAAAATTGGTCATATACAAACCTTACTGGTTTGTTACTAAATAGTAGGATAGTAGTAAATATCGGACATCTATTATAATACCTATAGATAAGTTCATAAAGATTTTTATTTAGAATAGGCTAGTTCAGGATCCAAAATAGATACTTAATACTAGTGCTATAAGTATCAGAAGCAATAAAGGAACAATGTCATAAAAATGAATTGCCGAATGTGTATAAATGCGCGTAGCTTCAGACCCATTGTTGAAATTAGATATTCCTTATTTGTTGTGTTACTAGCAGGACAAGTTTTGTATGTACAAAAGATATTTTTTCTTCTTTTGACCACTACACGTGCAGTGCACAGCAGTAGCGGGCAGCTATAAATGAATTTTTTTTTTCGGTCTTGTTTAAAATGGCAAATTTTTAAGTGTACATCAAAAAAATACTGGAATGTACTTACATCAAAATAACTGATTGCACAACAAAGGTTAGGTTAAGTTAGCAATTCAGTATTTTTTTGATGCACAATCAGTATTTGATGTGCAGAATACAACCCGTTTATAATATCAACAATTCCCAATCCCCAGATTTTCAAATGACGAAATGTTTATCAGCTGTAAATAAAGGCCGTAATTCCTTCGACGTGACCGCTTATTATGATACTGTTAAGTAGATTAGGAACAGGATTTTGATCAAGTATTATACGATACTAGGAAAAGGTGTCCTTAGTCATGATTTTACCTAGTAAGAGTATGACCCAACTAATACTCTTAGTGACGTAATTAAATAATAATTAATACCCCTAATGAAATACCCCTAACTAAGACGAAAGCATAAAATTTATAATACACGTCGTGACATCTGATGGAGAAGTTATACAGCGTGTTAGGTAACCCGAGGGACATATTTAACCCTTTCCCCGCCACGCTTTTTTCCGAAAATGGTGCCCCACACGCCACGACCATTAAAAAAAAAAATTCCAAAAAATTATTAGGTTATACTCAACTCATTCAGGTAAGTAAAAATACAACGTTTCTTGATCATGTTTTTTTGTCTGATATATCAGACATTGGCGTGGTGGGCACGAAAATGGTTTGTCTGATATATCAGACATTGGCGTGGAAAAGGTTAAGGAGAGTGTTCAGAATCCGATTTAGAGTCCAATTCGCTATAAAAAATATATCCTTAATTTTTTTCATAATTATCCTAATAAATTATGTATGCATGAACTACCTAAAAATCCCGTGTGCTGAGCGGCCGGTTACGCCCCAAACTCAAATTTTACGCGAGTACAATAGTTTGAGTAATGAACGAGTGCACGAAATAGGTACTGTGAAGGGAATAGTGCCCGCACGTTACGCGGATTTTCAGGTTTCGACTAAGGTTATTGACAGATATTTACCAGAGTTTTTATTGATTTACACTTATTTTGTTATATGGAAGCATAAACTATTTGGGGTTTAAATATGTCCCTCGCATTTCCTGTCATACTGTATAATTGTGTTGATTTCTATAATAATAAATGCCAAATATGACACAAACGCCTCGATGGTCTAGTGGTTTAAGTACCGGGCCGAGATCTCGGGGTCCTGGGTTCAATTCCCGGGTCGAGCTAACTTTGTGTCGGTTTTTTCGGACACAGCTCGGGTTTGTGATCACCAACCCGCATTTGGCAAGCGTGGTGATTAAGCCAATACCCATCATTGTAGCGATAACTTGATTTCAAGGATGGAGGCCTTTGCCCTGCAGTGGGACATTAATAGGCTGATACTTTATACTTTTTATGCATGACATGTAAAATACCTCATTATCCAAAAAAATATTTTTACACTATAAAATATTAGGAAGCAACACTCGACTCTATGATGCACTTACGGCACAGTATTACAAATAAACTGTGCTTACGGTAAATAAATACTTATACCTCTCTGTAAAATTAAATAATGCACACGTAAAGGGACAGATCGATTTACATCAAACGTTATTAATACGTTAATGAGTAGTAACCGTGTAAATATTAGAAATCATTATCAAACGTTATTTTAAGAACTGCCTATTGCTTTGAAAATGAAAAGACAGGTGGCTTGCCTACTAATTACTTTTTATTTAAGATAATAGTATCAATATTTATATTAAAAGTCTCATTAAATTATAATTGAACTAGCTCTATGGCGCGTCTGATATTGGTTCTGAACTATATGCCGGGGGTCGGAGTTTCGAATCTCGCATAGGACAAGTATTTATGTAAGTATTTATGATACCGCCTTTGATTCTGGTACTCACACTCACACACACAAGTTACTTTCTTTGATCCATTTATTTTCGTGGGGAACATTATGATGCATACGTTCGGCTGGAGCATGCCGAGAATTATGCATTTTAGGAGAGTATGCGAGACTCCTCCGCCCAGAGGAAATGGATACCCACTATACCAGCAGTGGCACAGGAACTGACATAGCCTTTACTAGTTTGTCACTGCCGAGCCTATGTTCAACTATTTAATATTTTTTTGCGGAGGAGAATGTGTATAGGCACCAAAACCGCAGGCTAGCTAGACCTGCGGCCGCGTGTGAGACTCGAGACAGCGTACACTACCTACTAAACTTCACCGGTTTTCCTTTTATAACCGATTGGGAGGAGCTGGTTACAGCCTTGTGGCTATTAACCAGCCCCAGTAACACTGGCATAGCCCAGAGGCTAGGCAGAAGCAGGCTTCTGTGACACTGCCGAGCTTATTTTGCTACATAATGTAAATCTGCTAACGGAGTATCACCGACAGCGAGATAATTAAATGTCGTATCGTCAAATGGGATCTGGTTCAGATTTAGCTGACCTACATCTTTTGATTACGCGTAATAATACGTACGCCTGAGTATATGCTTTCCCTGCAACGTCTATCGTTCTAATAATAGAAGCCTTTTGATAAAATTAACGTTTTAAATGGAGATACGAACAATACACCTGTCATATTCAGCTAAAACGCGAAACAATAACGTACCTCAATTTTCTGTTACTTTTTGTCCAATGAGCGCATTGAGCACGATAAGAATACAGAATTAAGTTTCTAATTAGATTTACAAACATTTTATAAACTATGAGTGTATTGGTTTGGAAGTTGGCTATTACACCAGAGGTAGCGGGATCAATCCCGCACGAAAGTGTAATGAAGTAATTTAAATAAATAAATAAATTCATAAAAACACTTTTGCACGCCAATCTTTTTATTCCTATCAGTAAAAACGTTTTCGTGTCAGTAATTAAAAAAAATGTATAAGCAGTGTTTATCCGTTGACTGGTGCCCATCTGATAGTAGGTTAATTTGGCGCTAGAATTGAGAGGATTTTCAATTGAAACCAATTGGAATGTTTTCCATCATTGCCGAGCTACTGGTAAATGCACATTGAACGGATCCATATAATGAATCGACCGATCTTACACACGATTTGCTCTGCTACTAAAGCTAAAAAAGGAATATTCTTCATAAATATAAATCCGTCATAAATAATCATTGTTGGCATGTTTGTCAAACAATAAAAATACCTCAGCATTCATTAAAGCTAACTAGATTATTAATACCAAACCATTTTCTATTCTGGATAGCCGACGGTCACGCCACCCATCCAATGCCTAACGGCTGAAATGCCACGCTCATCACTACCTAATACCAGCATAAATTGTGTGAAGGTCTCGTGAATAAACTGACTCACGAGAAACTTTACTCGCATAATTGGCTTACAAATAATTCGGAGAAGTATAAGTTACTTCAGTAGATTTCTATTTTTACTAAGCAATGCGAATAAAAATATCTTCATATCAAATCAAATACCTCCGTATTGGTTGGAGCGTTAGGCTCTACAAACCGGAGGTCTTAGGTTCGAATCCCACGAAGAGCATCACTTTGTGAGATTGTTTCCAGTTTGGTTAGGACATTGCAGGCTTAAATCACCTTAATGTCTGAAAAGAATGATGATTCCGTGCTTCGGAAGGCACGTTAAGCCGTTGGTCCCGACTACGTTCCAAGTTGGTCTGGTTTCCTTTGTAGGGTTACGGAAGTCAGATGGAAATGGTTCCATTGTAATAACCAGGCTAGGATCATAGTCGAAGCGGACCCTAAGCTTTATACTGGATGCAATCGGGAATACGCTGGGATGATGATGATCGAATCAAATGGAAAACGTAGTTTGGCAGCAAAAAAAGGGTTTTCCCGCTACCAACACCATGCCCTCCCCAATTGAGCTTTGGAAACCTTACTCATCGATAGAAACGTAACACAGTAGTTAATAAAGTGCTACTTCGCAGTGGTCTTTTGTAAGGTGGAGTTAGAGCCCAGAGAGCGGCTCGTTTGAATGGAATATCTAATTTCTTGTCTGTTAACTTAAATTGTTGGGCCTTTTTTCCCTTATTATCTTACAATAACTTTGTCTCCCTGGAGGAATCACTGTCTTCTATGATACAGGTTTAATCCTAGTTTAGTTGGCAGGGACATTCCAAGATTAACACCATAATTGTAAACATAGTACTAAGAATGAAAATTGTAAATTGTCACATTTTTTGGTGAATAAATAAACTGTATTATTATTATTATCATATTATTATATCCGCTTTACTTGATATAAAAAATCCTTAGTTCAATTATTACATCTAAATACCTATATACAGGCTGGAATTTTGTAATGCCACCTGAGAGGGAAGTACTCTTATACTGTAGATAGAAAACTTTATACGGAGTATAGCGTTCGTAGTAGAGATATCTCTCTATTAACCTTAAACGCCAAGCTACGAACGCACTGTCGATGTCGTGTCTTGTACACCAGGGCTGGGTTATTCTTTATTGTCAAATGTAAGGAAAAAATACCAGTAATCGTTTTAAACATATTTATTTAATATTTTAAGAGGTAGGGCTTTTGTCAAGTATAGACGTCGTTGGCGCACAGGGCCCGCAGGTGCTTGTCAAGTATAGACGACTTTGACGTCCAAAAGGTAAATATTTGGAACATTAAGTTTGTACAGTGTGGCAGCCCTGGAAGATCGGTTATGACTATTACGGCATATTAAACAAGTCTTTCTGGTGAAGTGTCCGTCAATGCAAGCAGTAGCCGCTTACCATCAGGTGGGCTGATGGTAAGGAGTATTCCACTCTAATCCACAGCGGTTTACCTGTCTGCCAACAGTTCTTGCATAACTAAAAACAGCTTCGTACCTAGTTGAAGTAATATTAAAATACCACCGTGTCTTTTCCTATGGACGAAATACTTTTGTTCAACTTGTGATCGATTAAGGGATAAGCCTTCCCAAAAGATTACAGTCTTGTCAGATATTATTTTTGTACAGAGAGGGGAAAAGTGTTTCCCATAAAAGTGAATTGATTAAAATGTTTTTTTGTCAATATACATAATAATATTTTACCGCAGTATAGTAGGTAGTACTCAATTATTATTATTATATTTTTATTATTATTATAGTCAGCGGAAGACATTTACTATAGAAAACGGCCTGTATCAATTAAAATTACCACCATGTGAACGATTTCCATGTACATAGGTAAATACCATTGGTCTAGGTCATAGGACATTTAAATGACTACAATGTGTACCTAACTTACACCGTCCCGTCCAGGCACACAAGTTTACTGTGAATAATGTTATTTACATGATTTTATTTTATTATTGAATTAAAATATTTTGTTCATGCAATGTGAAATTATTTTAGTTACCTTAATATTAGCTAAATCGGTATGATAGCCGATTACGGTTTAGAGTTTTTTCCTGCCTCTGGTATTGAACCCCAAAAAAGTGCTTTCGAAATATTATTTTATTGCTACAACATGGACTCATTTGACAGATATCTGAAAGCTTCTTAAATTAAGTGTATTTTTTTCTACACGACAGAAAAATTCAATCACACTTTTTGATATACGTATCTTAGATCGACCAGTAAAATAATTAAAGACACGTTGAAAAGACGGTAGGTAGGTACTCGTACTTTGTACGGTATTATGGTGTACTAAATAACATTAATTTAAAAAATGTAGGTATTATAAAATATCTCAAGTATATCTTATTTAGCCTGTCGCTGTGTCGCAGTTCACTGCTGGATATAGGCCTTTCTAAACGCTTGCAGGCATTAGGAGGTTTTGCTTATAATCGCTGCGCTGGGCAAGCGCTACAGCCTATCACCGGCCTGTATCGTTTACCTACGCCTTTGGCTTTGGATGTTCATACCGATCTTCGGGATATCAAGCTCAAGGAATAAAAAGTTTGACGCCAAAGGCTTCAGACAAAAGTAGATACAAAATATTACATATTAATATTAAATATGCCCGCCCACGTCAGACTTTTTGTATGACCGACAATCGGTAAACGACTTTATTTCTATGGTTTTTTTGACCGACTTTTTGTAGGACGTGTGCGTTGCTCCTTTGCTATTGCACTACTCCCGACATTTTCAAAAATTTTTGAGGGTCTAATGTCAAAAAGGCTTTACTCATATTGTGAAAAATATAATATCTTTAACGAAAATCAAAACGGCTTCCGTAAAGGGAGATCAACAACACTAGCCGTTTTCAAATACATAAACGAAATATTAAACTTAATAAACAAGAAAAAACACGCTGTGGGTCTACTCCTAGACATGAGCAAAGCTTACGACAGGATTCAGTGCAATATATTACTAAATAAGTTATATGGTATAGGAGTGAGAGGCCACCCATATGATTGGTTTGTCTCTTATCTCACCAATCGAACGCAATATGTGGAAATAGATTACTGTGACCCCAAAACAAAAAATATAACTAAAGTAAGATCCAAAAAATTAAGTACCAATAAATCAATCCCACAGGGCAGCGTGTTGGGTTGTATATTATTTTTAATATACATCAACGACTTGCCAAAGGTTATTGAAACCCCCTGCACTCTGTTCGCGGATGATTTATCTTTAGTTCTCTCTTGTGACAGTGACGGAAATGTTAATAACAAATTGGAAAGTGCTCTGTCAAACATAGAAGCCTGGTTAAACGATCATAATTTGAAAATTAACTATACAAAAACTAAAATCATGCAGTTTAAACCCTACCAAAAAAGAGCACTTTGCATATAAGGATTCGCAAATAGAACCCGTAAATTCGTACCCACTATTAGGCATAACAATAGACACCAGTATAAATTGGAAACATCATATAGACCGAATATCTTTGAAAATGGCAAGATTCACCTATGCGCTGTATCAATTAAAAAAAGCCACCGATACAAAAACAGCAAAAAGTGCATACTACGCCTATGCACACTCATGGCTACGTTATGGAATTTTACTCTGGGGTAATAGTGTAGGCGTAAATAAATTATTTATTTTACAAAAGAAATGCATACGAATATTAGCAAATATAAATCAAATGACAAGTTGTAAGCCATATTTTGTACAGGAAAAAATTTTAACTTTAACTAGCATTTATATCTTGGAAGTTAGTTTATTTGTAAAGAAAAATAGTATTATGTTTCCAGAACAGCACCGACCTAAAAACTTACGCCCTCAGGTAAAACGAGCTGCACCTAATTCCAACCTACAAATGGTAACGTCAGGACCATTCGGAATGTGTGTAAAAATTTACACTAAGTTGCCTAGTAACATTCAAACTGAGCCAGATATTAATAAATTTAAGAAAATTCTTCAAAATTATTTAATTGTAAAATGTTTCTACTCTCTAGCTGAATTCCTATGTACATAATTATAAGTAAGTAACACCATTAACACCTTATTAGTAAAATAAATGTTTATTTATATAAAGTTAGATAGTTAGTTAGAATATTAAATTAATAGTAAATAATAAGTAAATATTGTAATATGTTACTTAATAAGATAATAAGATAAAGTATATAAACATGTAAATTGTAAAAATAGCTTTGAATAGTTTATAATAGATATTAAGAAACACTTTGTAAGTACTTACGAGTAACATTGCAGTGCCCTAACGGGGTTCACGTTAGAACTATATTTTAAAATAAGATCTTTTGTAAACACGTGAGAGCAATAAAGACTTTGAATTTGAATTTGAATATTAGTACGTTCTATTTGTCTTCTACAAAAAGTCGGTCACCGATTTATCGGACGTGGGCGGGCAGCCTTAAATAGGTCAACGCGCAATATAGAATGGACTTGCAAATCTTCAGCGCATTGTGATTCCTCTAGTGTTGTGTTGCAGATGATGAGTTGCACTTACTATCAGGTATACGGCAAGATTGTCTGCTAGGTATTTCATTAAAAACAGAAAGTAAGTCTCAGCCATTTTTTTTCTCGGAGGAGAATACTTTTAGGTACCATATCCGCGGCCGTGTGTGGGACTCGGGACTTAAGCGTCCCACTACCCACAAAACTTACCCGGCTTATTTATTTATTTAAACTTAAATGCACAATCAAGAGTACATAAGGCGGACCTAATGCCTAATGGCATTCTCTGCCAGTCAACCTTTGGGCCAAGCAGAAAAAAAAATGGTGGGTAGTGCTAACGGGCTAAAGAGAGAGAAAAAAAAATGAAATAAAATAATTAAATCTAAAACAAATTAAAATAACATAAATAAAATATAATTATAAATACTCTACGGCTTCTCCTTTCTACCTGATTAGAAATTAAAACGAACTGGTTCCAGCCTATTAGTGGCCATAAACCAGCAACTAGGTCTAGGCCTAACCCTTAAATGATTGAAAACAAATGAAAAACGAACCACGACTCCATATCTTAAATAGCGCATCCATCAGCACTAAATTAACCGACGAAAGAATCCCGGGATGCCACGATCAGCAATTAACGACAGGCGCTAACGAGCGGCACTAATTTATGGCTCAAATTCTGTTTCATTACCTCCCCTAATGATTTTCTTAAAGGAATTCGGAAATTACGTTTTCGGTTGACTTATGGAGTTAGGAATTTACTGAGGTAAAATAGATGCTAAACCTGTTTAATTATGGGTATGATAATGCTATCGCCATTTTTTAAATTAATTTTTATATGTCTGAGGCGGCAAACGAGCCAGCGGGGAACTAAGGGTGCTAGACAACGGATAAACATCACTTAAATACTTTTTTTTTGTAAACACCCAGACCGATACCAACAAACATGTTCATGCACATAAATGTATGTACCGTGCGGGGATCGAACCCGCGATCCTTGGACTTCTAAACCAATTCACCAAACGGCTCGGCGTCGTGTGGCAGCACATTGAGCGACACTTCCTTATTTAGTGACCCTGATTGGTATATAGGCCGCAGTGGTCACTTTCCATTCATATGGGCTGTGTCGGTCTGCCAACCAGGAGATATTTTATTTTGAAACTTACTCATTTCCCTAATCTGAAGTTTGGGCTGTAATTGAAAATTTTCAGAGAGAAAGTAAACTGATAAAACAACTGAACTAAAAAGGCGATCGCGGTTGAACTATTTATAGCTTGTTGTCTGTTCATAATGGGTGATTAATATGATAATCCAGTAATGACTAGGTACAGTCGACAGCACATCAGACTACCCTAATCTGTCAAATTTCTACAACCAATTTTCAGCCTTATTCACTTTACATAGAGTTCTCTTTCAATTGGGATTTTTGTCAGATTAGGATAGGTTGATCTGCTGCCGTCCGTACCTAAAAGTACAGTGAAATATAAACAATCCGTGATTTAATTGGAACGTCAGTGGTGCCTGACTTAAATTACTTTGTCAACTTTTAATCTTGAACTCTTCGTTCCTGTAACATAAAACCTATTTCTGACATCCTCGATGTTTTTAATGAATAAATTATTCATATTTCTGCACAAAGATGTCATCCATAATCCATTGAGTTATTGAGAATTGTGCAGAAAGAATATTATTGAATCAATTGTGGGAAGAGAGCTTTTAAATAAATGCAGGAACAAGGTAAATATTTTGCAGAAGATGTAGTTTCTTTAAGGGGTTTAAAGTTACTAAGCTATTTAGGCTTGTCCCATTTTTTATAACGGAATAAAATACCCGCTTCTCAAACATTTGCGATTTAAACATTTATCTTATAACACAAATGTTTGTCTTGTGTCTTTTGTTTTAAGTACATATTTGCGACGGTCGTATAGTTTGCTGTCTCCAAGAAAAATGAGTGCAACGTTTGTTTGCGTGCTTACAGAGCATAATGTCATAGAGTCGCAGTTGGATATATAACCCAAATTAGGTCCAGGCATATTTGATATTTTTGCAATTGTATACTTAAGTGAACACAGAAAATAGGTTTTCGTTTATGGATGCTATAATTAAACTTCTTGACACGTAACAAATTAGTTTAAAAATGTTGATCAAAATGAAATTTTCGTTAAGGTCTTTCTCAAATTCTGCCTTAGTCACAATCTGAAATCCTCTTCCTCTTTTTCTTTTGATGAAGAATGCGTTTACGCACACCTGCCATTGGGCGTAGCTGTGGGTTTTGTAAGAACAAAACCCTAAAAGACAAGAAAGAAGAAGAAGAAATCTTATCAGGCACTAAACACCGCATTAAACCTTTATTGGGTCCTTAGGGATCGCAAGGTCGAGCACTGCAGGGTTAACATAAATAAATAAATAATAAATCTTTAATAGTCTTTCTCATTCTGCCATAATGTGCCAGCCAATATATTATTCCCTAAAAATTAAAGACTACTTTAAGAATACTTTAATTTTTTCATGATAACTACTGGCTGCCTCCGCGGTTTCACCCGCGTGTAATTTCTTTTGTTAATCATCCCCCCTTCCCCCATATTTCCGGGATCAAAAGTACCCTATGTCACCCGGGGATATTGTAGCTTTCATCAGTAGAAGAATTTTCCAAATCGGTTCAATAGTTTCGGAGCCTATTATTCAATACAAACAAACGAACAAACAATCAAATCTTTCGTCTTTATAATTCATAGTGTACAACTTGAGCGGAGTCGCGTGTGAAAAGCAATTAATATCATAAAGTAAAAGATCTCCAAAATGGTATAATAGAGCAGTCTTCCACGGTTAGATTATGGCCCCTCGTGGTAACAATAAACTCCTAACGGCCTTGGAAATTGCTTGTTCTCGTTTATTGCGTTGTAAAAATAAAAAACTCGCGACTTGTACCGAAAATGTGAAGGGATCATTTATGTTTTGAAATACGAAATTACTTATTTAGGACAGGTGGGAGCGAAATGTGTCCGTAAACAACCGTGGGTTTATAAACACTGCCGTGTTCGTGTTTGTCTTTATTTAATTTGTATGAACCTACATACAAACAAAATGCCATTATACTCGTACAGTCATTTTTATCATGTATAGATGAAGATGTTTATATTAGATTTCACCCTCACATTTCCGGGATAAAGAGTACCCTACGTCACCCGGGGATGTGTAGCTTTCTAACAGTAAAGGAATTTTGAAATCGGTTCAGTGGATTTGGAGCCAATTCAATACAAACAAACAAATCTTGCCTCTTCATAATATTTATTAAAAATAGATAACGGGAGTTGTATACAATAGTTGACATTTATCGTTTGTGATCGTGTTCACGACCCATCTTTAAAACGCGGGATTTCTAATGAGAATTTTTAACAATGAACCTTTAACCCTGTGTCTGTTGCGTAAAAAAGTAGTAAATATAAACTATAACAGTTGCAACTTCTGTATTTTCAATCTATAACAACTTTCTAGGCTTAAGCACTTACGTATAATTTAGCCCTAATCTATATTCGATACATAAGATATACTAAAACATCAACGCAACAACGCAAGTGATTTGAGATAAACATCAAATTATGGAAACTACAAACCACTACTATCACGTCAACATAACATTTATTTGAAGCTCAAACTAAACAAAACATTTAAGTGCAAGCGATCAGCGTTCACTTTTAACTTTAAATCAATGTTTTCCCGGTGACGACCGCGATACAATTCGTGACTAATATTAATAGCCCAATGAGGTATACGGCGGCCGATCGATCAGCTACATAGCATGGATTAGTGAAGGTTGGCCTTAGCACCCGGCTGTAATGCAATTGGGGCTAATCAACCGCCATTAGCGGTAACAATAGGATCTCACACGTCAGGGACAGATGCTGAGCAATTTGCAGGTGAACAGCGTGGTTAAAGGCGATTGGTGCCGTCAAAGTGGCCAAAAAGCCCTCATTGAATAAAAATCATATGATTTAAATTAATTAAAAGATTAAGGAATCCTATGTTGTGTTTGTAAAAAAGAGTATAAGGTATTGTTACGTTATCCCAATAGCATTTAAAATGTGTTACTTTTATTGCAGTTTTCAAAACTACCTAAAACGGCCGTTATTGACACTATATTGGCTACTACATCCAATTCGAAACAGAATATCCTCCTTTGTTCCTCCTTCTTTGTACAAACGCAGCATAGGAATCCTTTAACTTTGTATTAATATATAGGACATGAATTTTTATTCAATGAGGACGCCACTTTGACGACACTAATCGCCTTAAAGGCTTAAAACATTCAAGCTCTATTTTATAATGACTTAAATATATTTTACGTAAATCTAAACGTCTGAAATATTATTATAACGTGCATACCTAGGTACACATTTGAGAAGGTATATTGTATTTAATGATTTTAAGTACTATACGAGTGTGTTAGTAATGTCTCAGTAAATATAAATAAATGTAATTAAGTAAAAGTTGAACCTAGAATTGCTTAGAGTTTTCTAATCATATACATTAAAAAAAAACTGATTCTTAAATAAATAAGAGAGACAGCAGAAGAGCCTTTTAAAAATATTAAGTAGCACCACATAAATTACTATAATAATATTATATTACTTTGATTTGATATTAAACGCAGAAAACGGGGAGATGATATACGTATCTTTAGGTATGGTAGCTAAAAAAATGCACGTAGGAAAAATACATCTTCTGAAGATAATCTCGACCGAAGCCGACAAAACATGCTGAATACGGCGTAAAAGCTTTGACAGTGATGTAACTTAATGGTTTCACAAGGGCGAGGCAATTTAGACGTATAAAGGGGAGTGTATTGTCTTTGTGCCTTTGCCGTGCCATTGGGCCGCAGACGCCTGATAACTGATGATAACACATGCGCGCTTTTATGATTTGGTTACCTCGCGATCGTACTTCAAGAGACGTGGCAGTGTATTGACATCTTCGAAGTTGGCCAATTTTTTTGTTCGATGTCAATACTTTTGCTTCACAAGCACGGGTGTTTTGGTGTAGATAACTGATATTCAAATAAAATAAAACATGTACGATCGAGGTCTCCCGCGCGTGATCACTTTTGGAAAAATATACCGTGCACGCGCATCGTGACTTGTTAGGAGCGGCGCTTGTAAACGTGAAAATACTGCACAGGATTTTAGCCTTTAGGGTGATTACGCGCGGGTGACCTCGATAGTACATATTAAATGAAAGAAACATTCGGAAACACGGTACATTATGTAGTATGTGTCTTGAAAGTTTTGTTAGTTCATAACCTGTTTATAACTCCTGAGGCCTTTTTTTGTGGAGTAGAATGTTTTAAAACATATGACCGCAGGCTAGCGAAACCTGCACCCGTGTGAAAGACTTGGGACCAGCAAATGTTCGACATAATACCCACTAAGCTACCCCGGTTTTCCCTTCACATTTGATAGGGACAAGCCGGTCCCCGACTTGTGACGATTAACCGCCCGGAAATTCTGAGGGCCTGGAATAGAAGCTGAGTTTAAGGCGTCACCCAGACCAAAAGTCTTGTTTTTAACGGCTCTCAACTCCTTATTTAATGCTTAAACAACAGTTTAAAAAATACGTAAATAATCTTTGTAGTTTTATCTTAAAATTCCACGTTTAAAGTTTGTGTTTATCTTTATTTATCACTACCAAAACTGACTTTGAAAATACGTCTAAAATAATATTATTTCATGCACTCCTCCTAATTTAAACGTGTTTTTTAAATTTGGCTTGCGCCCATCGATAGACAATCAAAAAAACTATAAATTGGCTGCAAAAAATTTGGAAATCATCCTTTTCTTGATTTTTACGGATTATTATTCATAATTTCGGACGGCCATTTCTCTCACGCGCCCACAACGGGTAGCGGGCGGCAGTCGGTCGCTAGCTGTGCTACGGGGAACCCGTGTCGCTCGCTCACACACGTGACAGATCGGTGAGACAGCGACACCTAGCGACACAAACAAGCACTGACGTTTGCTTGCTTTGTTTACGCAAGGACGATTTATATTGTGAGGCTGAGGTGTGTCTTGTATTAAATGCGAAAGGACGATTTAATTATCTTGTTTAATAATAGTAGTGTAGTAAAACTATCAATGGCGAATGCTACACGCTCGATTTAATATAAATATAAATATCTCTGGACATTATTCACACAGCACCATCTAGCCCCAAACTAAGAATTAGCTTGTGCAGCACTAAGCATTAGTTGTGCTATGGGTGCTAGACAACGGATAAACATTACTAATATACTTTTTTTTTGTAAATACATACATTATTATAAATAGAAAAACCCAGACCGATACAAACAAACATGTTCATGCACACAAATGTTTGTACCGTGCGGGGATCGAACCCGCGACCTCTGGTGTAATAGCCGACTTCTCGACCATTACACCAAATGGCTCGCCAAAATCGCGATAACTTTCCAAAAGTGAATGAATTTTACAAATCGATCAGTAGGTACCTACGACGGTAAATTTCACTGACTACACTAGGCCGCCTCCTCGGTTTCACTTCACCCGCGCGTAATTTCTTTTGTCAATAATTATCCTATAATCCTGTCGTATGTCACCCGGGCCGGGAATAGTACCCGGGTGACTTTCCAAAAGTGAATGAATTTTCCAAATCGTTTCAGGAGTTTCGCAGCCTATTCAATACAAACCAAGACTGAGTCATGAGTCTTGAGTTGGTGTATTACATTATCCAATGTAATACACCAACGAATGATTGTTAAAAAAAGTGAATAATAAAAAAAGAATAACTAAACAATCTCAAACCAAAAAAAATGTTAAAAAATTTTTTTTGGACTACTTGGGATTTGAACTAATGTTCACCAATTACGTCAGCGTATTTGCACTCGGCCACCGAGCGTTGTATAGACAGGATGAAATAAGCGATGAAGTATGGCGCGCACCAACAGACGTGAATAGGGTCCAAAGATCAGTATTGTTTGCTCGCAGAGGTCCGT
Source organism: Mecyna flavalis (assembly GCA_949319885.1). NCBI lineage: Eukaryota > Metazoa > Arthropoda > Insecta > Lepidoptera > Crambidae > Mecyna > Mecyna flavalis. Next base: position 7,512,739 of record OX439427.1, on the reverse strand, counting down.
TGGAACATGAGTCACTTTACAATATTATTTTTACATGCTTTATCCAATATTGCACTCGTAACCGTCACAGTTGGTTTAATTTTGTTAAAAAACATCCAAAATGTCAACTAAACGATTTAAAATTTACACCACAGGATGCGCTATTTCTTGCCGCACATTTTTATACAACATTTACTAAAAACTGTTTACTTTTTACACTTATTAGAATAATATTTAAACGGAGCAATTTTAATACGTGTACTTTGGTGAAACGTTGCGGACCCTCCCAATCGCTAGTGTATTCATCAGGGGGTGTTCTCCGGGAAGTATCATCAAAGGGTGTTCACCGGGTTGTTGCATCAGAGGGGTGTTTTCAGGGTAGTCACATCAGGGGGTGTTCTCCGGGTACTATTACCAGTGGGGTGTTTTCAGGGTATTATCATCATTCAACGTGCAACGTGGTCAGTCACGACCCTGAGGATTGGGATACGGAAACTGCGTGCTATTTCTCTCGTAGAATATCTACTCCAGTCAACGAAATTCTAACTTTGCCATTTTAGTTGTAAAGCTGAAACTGACGCTAAAAGGACAATGCTCAAAAAGAAGCTAGGTTGAAATCAAATTATTGGTAATAATATGTAATTAAATATTCCATAGGGGGCATCATCGAAATCAATGGTGGTATGTGTGAAATTGCTATTCAGATTTTTCTGGGGTCACATAAAGTATCAGTTACATAGTTACTGAATAATAAACGCACTTGTTGACCCAAATCTATAAAAATTAGAAGGAAATCTCTTAGGGTGTGTCGGAGGATGCATAAAAATCATTCCAATTGGAAAATATGAAAAAACCCCGTTTTAAATAGCGAAAAACATTGTTCGTGCTAATTTTCGCACATTGTACGCGATTTCCTAGCAAACGGGGCGCGATACGCGTAAAATGATTATAACCTTTTTTGTAGACAAAGTAATTCTCTACAGCTTTTGTCTAAAACTTTTTCTCTTAATTATGTTAGTTTTTGAGATTATCGGGAAAAAGAAATTTTTCACCCTCTTCCATTTTTTCGAATGACCCTGGTGACACCACCCCGCCCCGCATTTTTAGTATGTTATCATTATCACGGGGTCATTAACGAAAAGGACAATGCTCATCTAGTATGAAAAACAACCCAGGCTGGAATCAAATGAAAAGTATCTCTAATTATTGGTAATAATAATTATGTAATTAAATATTCCATAGGGGGCATCATCGAAATCAATGGCGGTATGTGTGAAATTGCTATTCAGATTTTTCAGGGGTCACATAAAGTATCACTTACATAGATACTGAATAATAAAAAAATATTTTTATAATTTTTTATAAAAATATATTTTTTAGCACCTATTCAGTAAAGTTGTAGCTTCTCATTGGTGCAAGAATTTTTAGAATCGGTCTTGTAGTTCCTGAGATTAGCGCGTTTACAAAGACAAACAAACTGTTACGCTTTATTATATTAAATAATAATAATTAATCTAGAGTCCGACCGAAACTGGTTTTCCGGCCGAAACCGAAACCGTAACCGAATATTCGGCCGTGGCTTCAGTTTCGGCCGAAACCGAAACCGAAACCGAAACTCACGTGGTCAAGAATAAAATTAATTAATTTTGTTGTAATCATTTATTTAATACTAGACTTCCGCCCCTGGCTTCGCTGGCGTAGGCTACACTTTAAACCACTATGAAACCCCCCAGGTAACTTCCAAAACCCCCTTCTTAGTGGAAATTTACACATTATAAAGCACGCTTTTAGATTTAAAGTAAAATGATTAAACCATTTTTAACACCCTTGAGGGGTGAAATATTCAAAAACCCTTTTTCAGTAGGAGCTTACACATTATAAAGAACCCCTGTACAAATTTGGAAAATTTTATTTTTCAACCCCTAAATTCCTTTGGGGGTGATTTTTTTACCCCTTTTTAATCACCATTGGGGATAAATTTTCAATAACACCATTTTTATTTGAAACTGACACTAAATATAAAAATATACTTCACGAATTTTAAGACTGTAACTTTTAAAATGACAAAGTTTCATACAATTTTATAACCCTCTTTTTACCCCCTTGGGGTTAATTTCGAAAAACCGCTTCATAGTGGGAATTTACACATTGTAAAGAATCCTTGTACGAAATTTCAAATTCCTGGGTCTTGTGCAATGGGCTGGGCGTTGATTGTCATTCAGGAATTTATTCAGTCGGTCCATTTTCTCCCATTTATATAGAAGACTAGCCTTTTGCCCGCGGTTTCAACCGCGCGTAATTTCTTTTTTAAATATCCTTCCATTCCCCCCACATTTCCGAGAAAAAGTATTCTTTGTCACCCGGAGATAGTGTACCTTTCAAATAGTGAAAGATTATTCAAATCAGTTCAGTAGTTCCGGAACCTATTCAATACAAACAAACAACAAATCTTTCCTCTTTTTAATATTAGTACCTATTATTTTTATCTACATCCATACCATAATATGTCTATTTTATAGTCAGGAGCGATGAGCAGACGCCCTACATTAAGATATAATTATCTGTGGCTGCATCGTAATGTTTACATTTTAGTATCGGTAACCGATACTTTAATTACGTTCAAATTTCGAACGTCTTCTTAAAAAGTAAAAATTAATGGATTTGAAGCTAACATATGTAAGCAAAACATCTTGATGTATTTTCAAAGGTACCAGGAGAGCATAACCGCAGCGTAACTATTCATTAAATCAAAGAGTTTGAAAGACGCGTGCTAGCCTTGCTTCTTGTTCTTCTCTGCTCTCCTGGTACTACGGATTATATTCCACGCGGTTTCACATCGATCCTGACTTTAAAATAGACATTTATCGTACGAATGAAGATAAAGTTATGTATGTGACTGTACATAAGTAGGCATTAAAATACTCATGTGATCCTTTTATGAAACTCACTTCGTTCGTTTCATAAAACCACATTCGTATTTTAATGACCCTCATTATGCAACAGTCACATAAATAACTATTTTCAAATCAAGTTCTCATAACAAAATGTTTATCAGTTATCAATAATCGAATCACTAATTGTTACTGTTTAACGCACTGACTATGTTGTGTTGCTACAGAGCTATCCGAACGACGCAAGACAATAATTCCCAAACAGGTGCGCCGCCGCCAAAGCGTTGCGGCGTGAAACGAAGTTAGGCGAGCGTGCACACAAATTCCGAAATCAGTTTCGGTTTCGGCAAAAGTTTCGGCCAATTTTGGCCGAAACCGAAACTGCCGCCAAAACTTGATTTTTGGCCGAAACTCGGCCGAAACCGAAACCGAAACCGAACCTTCGGTCGGACACTATATACAATTATATAATATAATTATATTAGATATAGCCATTTTATACACTTTTAAACCGCAACTGTATCTGTTTACTCCTTTAATTGATACTTTATGTGACCCCTAAAAATCTGAAAGCAATTTCACACATACCGCCATTGATTTCGATGATGCCCCCTATGGAATATTTAATTACATATTATTACCAATAATTTTACAGATACTTTTCATTTGATTCCAACCTGGTTTTTTTTTAGCATTGTCCTTTGATTCATCTTTTCAGCTAAAATGGCAAAGTTAGAGCTTCGTTGACTGGAGTAGATATTCTACGAGAGAAATAGCACGCAGTTTCCGTATCCCAATCCTCAGGGTCGTGACCACGTTGCACGTTGAATGATGTTAATACCCTGAAAACACCCCACTGGTAATAGTACCCGGAGAACACCCCCTGATGTGACTACCCTGAAAACACCCCTCTGAAGCAACAACCCGGTGAACACCCTTTGATGATACTTCTCCTGGAGAACACCTATGATGTTAATACCCTGAAAACACACCCTGGTAATACTACCCGGAGAACACCTCCTGATGTGACTATACCTGCTGTAATTTTTACTCGTAAAACTTCTGATAATCCTCTAAGAGTTTTTTTTCAATCTAGATATCCGTTGAAAATATCGAAAAAACCGTTTGAATCGAATTCTTCTTTTGTATTGAAAATCTTTCATGTTCAAATTTCTATTTTCAAACAGAGAACAAAAAAATTAAAATTAATCTTGTTGTATTTTATCGTACTGAAAAACATTTCGATTCTACTTATAATTATGATGTGTGTATCTACAAGATACTTTTTTTTCTATGACAAATAATATTCAGTCTGCTAATAGTGGCTTTATAATGTTAGTAATAGTTTGGCGCTAGTTAACTAGATGGCGCTCATATTATTACCGATGGTTACGAAGTATGGGGTGAGGTGAGGTGGGGGTAAGTGAAGGTGAAATGCTCAAAGTCATTTGCTCTGGGTAAGGCCTTAATGCAAACTTTTGTTATACGTTAAAAAACTTAACGTGTATTGCGGCTTATTTGTGTATGCATACAATATAAGGAAATGATATGATGGTATCGACGTAGAATTTTTCAATATTAACATCCGTGGGAAAATCGCTTAACATCCGGTTTCATGACTGTGACACGAAAATTCTTATAAAGGGATACGAGAAATAAATTGAAAAGACGCAACTTCAAAAACTTGAGTATTTTATGATTAATATTTTTTTTATAATTCACGAGTGTAGCGATCACCGTCGCTAATATGGATGGACGCTTATTACACCAGGGAGGCATCACTCGCGACTTTGTAATTAAAAAGGAAAAAAAATAATGTTACGTTTTAAAAGAATTGCTATCGTCCAACTTGTTGGCCAGCAGTCGACAGAGAGGGGGAAAGTTTGCGAACTTGCGCGTGACCCTAGCGCGCACGTATCTCCCGAACGCCCGCGCGCGCTATTGGTCAGAGGTATGCTTCAGACCAATAGCGCGCAGGCGTGTCAAAATTCGTGTTCTACCCAATCCCTACCTAATATTTTAGAAGTTTTCCGGGGCCTGTACACCAGAGATATCACTCGCAACTTTAATAGTTTATATTTTTAGTATGTAGGTATTTTCTATTTCGAATGGAACCCAATATATTTCCCTATGGCTATTCCCTATTATCTATTATGTAAAGAGGCTATCGTTGAATAAAATGAACTTTGTTAGGAGTAAGGTTTAAACTAAAGTAAGTAAAGATACAAATTGTAATATTTAAAAATATCGATTGCTAGTAATGGACCACGAACTTCATTGACATGAATGACCAGTGACCTACTTTGACTTTACGAATGTTGTCTCAGTTTCGATCAATTTGAGAGAAATAATGAAAAAAAACTTGCTAACGAAATATAAAGCTCTAAATGAAGTGTTTGAAGATGTTTAAGCGATTACTACTCATTTAAACAAACAAACACAATTAAAATCGCGGTTAATTAAGATAATTTTTAAACCAGACATTTCGATGATTTACACAAAAGCAAAATGGGCCTACAATATTGGCGATGAAAAAGAGTAATTCTATTAGATAAATATATACAAATACATACATAATTAGATAAATATGTACAACAATCCGAAAAATAAAAGGGTATAAAAAAACATGCCATAATAACATCAACAGGCACAGTTTTATTTAGACAGAAAACTTTTTGTATGAAAAGTAAGGTTTTATACACTTGGTAATAATGTTGTTACTAGTAACACACGTCATTACAATACATTACGAATTACTAGTAATACATTCGGAACCAAATATAAATGTCAGATACGTTAGATACAGTCGTAAAAATCCTTAATTTATACACCTACCGCTGTGTCGCGTCACACAATAGCGCAGATTTAGCGTGTTCAATATGACTTCATTAAGCTTATGTACCGTTATTCGAAGCCTACACATTATTTGAGAGTAGCAGTTCCGTTTCCGTTTCGCGTGTCGGTCATAATTCCTACTTCATACTACGTCACTTCCTTTCCCACCACTGTTGCCCCTCCATTTTCACCAGGCGGGGACGAGCGCGTTGGCGCGCGCGCCTCCTTTAGCTCATTGGCGTTTCGTTTTTCGTAGCGTTCGGTTGTGCCCAAAAAATCTCTGAAGGATTTTTTGGTAAGTTCCTTATAAATTTAAATTTAAATTTTTTTTTATATGTAATTAACGGTGTTACCGTTCGATTTTTATTTTATTTTAATAATTAATAATAAATTACCGTCACTGTTTTTTGTTTTTAGAATAAAATGGAGGATTTAAATTTGTCAAGTGCGTCATCTTTGGAGGATGAAGAAGTCCAGGAGGCTACAGCCCCGCTGCAATCGCAATCACAGCAAACGGGTTCGAAAAGGAAAGCTCCAGAGGCAGTATCGACGGCTTGCCCACCAAAACGGCGTAGATACAGTGAAGCAATAATGTATCTTACAGAACAGGTCAGTCAAATTATGAATGTGTTGTCGAATAACTACCAAAACTTTCAACCTAATTTGCAATCCAGCCCTTTTAGCGATAGGGTGGATGCTGATGTAAGTCGCGACATGTATTCTGAGCCAGAAGTAGGGCCATCGACCTCTGGCATAGCGAGGGCTTCCGTCGAACCCTCTAGTATAAAACTTCCAATTAATACAGTCCTTAAAGAACCTGCTATGCCGAAAACATCCGAGGACTTTATAAATACAATTAATACTATTCAGCATTTTGATTCAAGTGACTGGTCAAACGTTAGATATGTGGATGCTCAAAAGCATTATTGTTCCTCTCCGGGTTTCACAGACCTGGAGACTAATGACGAATTTAAGCCCTATGATAGATTTAACAACCTCAGTCTCTGTGAGCGTGGATTTGCAGCAATTACCCAAGCATTGGTGAAACAGAGTCAAGCAGCTCAGATAGGGTTCGAGGCCCTCGTTTCATGGTCAAGGACTGCCGATTTGTCTCCACAATCAATTCAGGACAAGATTACTGAATTATTTGTCCAAGGTGATTTCCAACAGATATCTAACGATGCTTTGCAAATCGCCTGCGGTCATCGCGCCGACTTGATACAACAAAGGCGCGATAATATACTCAGATCAGTAAAGGATAAATATGTAAAGGCTACATTAAGGAAGATCCCACCAACCTGCGAAAACTTGTTCAATAAAGACTCTCTCTCGACAGTGATCGATAAAAATGGGGGTGTATCCAAAGTAATGTGGCCGCTCCGTGCGCCAACTCAAATTAAGCTCGCTGCGCAAGCGGGTGGCTCGTCTCAGCAACATTTTGACAAAGGACCTGCGCAAGGTTCCTACAATCTTTCTGCCGGGCCCAGACCCGTTGCTGCCCATTATGGGCCTACACAACAGTCTTACCCATTACCAACTTCACTTCCTGCACAAGGAAGCTTTCGCCCGCAAAGGCATAATAGCTCTCAGAACAGACGTAACACCCGCGCCCAAGTACAGGACGGGCACAGCTACCCTAGCGGAAACAGGCCGCGTGGTAGACCCAATGTTCCGCGTAGGGACTACCCCCAAAAACGGAAGTTCTGACTCGACCACCTTTCAAGCGGGCCAGCTTGCAAATTACGTTACGCAGTGGGAAATATTACACGCCCCTCCAGTCCTAATAAAAATAATCCAGGGATTTCGGATACCGTTTCTATGCAAGCCCCCGTTACACATACCGGACTTTGTACATTACCAAACCTGTCCTTCAATAGAAATGGTAGCGGCAGTTCAGGAGATGTTAACAATGGGTATCCTAGAACCAGCAAACCCGAGCCCCAGTTTCGTCTCACCTATGTTTCTGACCCCAAAAAGCGACGGTTCCTTACGTCCAATCTTCAATCTCAAAAATTTGAATCGATTCGTACAAATAAGCAAGTTTCACCTCATAAATATGCACAAGGTTCCCGACTTCATACAAGACAGAGATTGGTTGACAAAAATAGACCTCTCAAATGCTTATTTTCACCTGCCTATAGCCAAAGCCCACCGGTGCTTCCTACGTTTGATTTTCAAAGGAAGCCTATTGCAAATGACCTGCCTACCATTTGGCCTGGCATGCGCCCCAAAAGTTTTTGCTTCCCTGACCAATTGGGTCGCTCAGATCCTAAGGGATCGAGGAATTCGGATCATAGTTTACCTGGACGACTTCTTATTGGCAAACCAAGACCCTTGCCTCCTGAAAAACCAGACCCAAGAAGCTCTCACGATTCTTCAAAGACTGGGGTGGCAGGTAAATATGGCCAAATCTGTCTTAACTCCCCAAAACAGTTTAGTGTTTCTGGGCATCCTGTGGGATTCGCATATGAATCAAAAACGTCTTCCCTTAGAAAAACAAAGAAATTTGCTCAGAAAAGTAACGTCCTTGTTCTCCCGGAAGTCGGCGAATCTAAAAGAGATTCAGAGTTTAGTAGGATCTGTAAATTTCGCCAGTTTCCCCATTCCTCGAGGACGCCTCAATCACCGACATCTGTTAAATCACTGTCGGGCACTACTCAGTTTAAACCCCAACTGCCGCTACCCTATACCCAAACTAGCTTTGGAGGAACTACATTGGTGGCTCAGCAATATAACAAAGTGGTCTGTTATCCATCATCCACCAATATCCCACTATCTGGTGACAGACGCATCAGACCTGGCATGGGGGGCTCAGTTGGACAATATAAAGATGTCAGGTCAATGGTCGCCCGAGGAGATGAACCTCCACTCGAACCAGAAAGAAATGTTGGCCATAAGGTATGCCTTAAAAGATCAATGTCGGCGCCTGGCCGGATCGTCAGTAATGATTCAGACGGACAATACCTCGACAGTCTCCTATTTAAGGCGCGAGGGGGGAACGAGATCAGTGGCCTTGATGGATTTGACATACAGCATCTTTCATATAATAGACCATTACAATATCCATATACAGGTTCATCACTTACCTGGCCGATTCAATTGCGAAGCAGACAGCCTGTCCCGATTTATGAAGCCCCCAGAATGGCATTTACTACCAGAAATCACGGAAGTGATTTTTGCGAAATGGGGAAAACCCGACATCGACCTGTTTGCCTCAGCGGAAGCGCATGTTGTTCCTATGTACGGGACTTTGGACGCGACAGACAACAATGCTCAAATCTACGACGCATTCAGCCTAAAATGGCATTACAATCTAGCGTGGTTATTCCCTCCCCCATTCCTAATACCACGAGTATTGGCTCACCTCAATTCCGCAACGGGGACGTACCTAGTAGTAGCCCCACGCTGGCCGAAAGTATTTTGGAGGCCCGACCTGAAAAACCGAGCAATAGCAGCGCCATTCGAAATCCACAACCTGAAGAATGTTCTCTTGGACGTCTCGACGAGGATGCCGCCTCCCAATACCCTCAACATGACCCTGGAAGTCTGGAAATGTGGGGGTGGACAGAAAGTCTGCAGTTCTGGTCCCAGGAACAAAAGAATTTTTTGAAATCTAGTTGGCGTCATTCCACCTTACAAACGTACAAACCTGCCTGGCAGAAATGGTGTGTTTGGTCCCATCAAAATTCAGTTAATACAACTCGACCCACTGGCTCAGATTTAGCAAGGTTTCTTATTGATTTATCGCAAAAAGATGGTTTGGCATATAATAGTATCCTGGTATATAAGTCGGCAGTAGCAACTCTTTGCGACCCTACTTTAGAAACAAGTTTAAGTGCTAATAGCTTAGTGAAACGAGCACTAAAAGCCATTTCTTTAAGAAATCCTAAGCCGACAAAAGCTCCAATTTGGGACACTGATATATTGACAACATGGCTACAGAATAAAAGTAATAATGAAAATAGTCTTTATGAATGTTCACAAAGAGCAGCAGTCCTGTTGTTATTATGTTCCGGTCGCAGGGTTCACGACCTCACCCTACTTGACGTTAGTCCCGCAAACTGTATTGTATCAGAAGCATCAATAGTGTTTTGGCCCAGGTACGGTTCTAAAACTGACTCTGATAAGAATATTCAATCTGGCTGGCGTTTGCTCAAAAACCTAGATAATAAATTGCTAGACCCTGTATTTTGGGTTAAAAGAGTTCTCGCATTATCGGAACCCAGACGAGAACAGTGTAAAAATAATAATCTGTTTCTAACTACTTGTGGGCCACCTAAACCGGCGTCAAGAACAATAATCTCTAACTGGATTAAGAACATTTTATCGCAGGCTGGTATACAAGCAAGTGCCGGTAGCATACGACCAGCAGTGGCCTCTAAAAATTGGGTGCAGAACTTGTGTATAGAAGAGATTTTAGCTCGTGGAAATTGGCGTTCAGGAAATACTTTTAAAAAATTTTATTGTCGAGAAATTAGACAAACCACCAGCCAGCCTAGCGTGTCCCACCTTTTTGTGCCCATTGGTGATTAGTTTATATACTTAGGTGTAATAAGGATGATTAGATAAAGTGCAAACAGAATAATATATGCGATTGAAATACCCGATTGTACAATCATAAAAGCTTGCTGAATGTATTAAATTATTCGTTTGTTTATAGTATTGTGAGAACTATTATAAAATAAAATTATAATACTTATTATTTCATGTTATGGTTTTTATTTAACCTTATTCCTTTAACCGTTTTACCTTTTCTTCAATGAATCGTAAATGCATCATTATTATTAAATTACAATTGCAATTACTTACATGATTAATCCGTTGATAATGTTCACATTGGCGTTGTAACTCAAGGGTTCACCAGGCGATAACAAACAGGTCTCAAATAATGTGTAGGCTTCGAATAACGGTACATAAGCTTAATAGCAGCGTTTTACCTAACAATAAAACGCTTATTAAGCGAGTTACCTTATTCGAAGCCTACAATTTAATTTCTGCCTGGCGTTTTTATCACTCGGGTACATTAAAATGACTTATAATAAAACTCAACGCACTTATCACTAGCACTATATAGTATTAGGTTTTCACAAAACACCTCAACGCACTTATCACTAGCACTTACTACTTACTAGCACTTATCACATAGTATTAAGTTTTCACAAAGATTCACTGAACAATGAATCGGCACTCTGCTGGTTCTTCACCAAATATAAGAAAATCATAACAATTTTTAATGTACCCTCATCTTTATTGCAAAATTATTTGAGAAAGCTATGAGCTAAAGGAGGCGCGCGCGCCAACGCGCTCGTCCCCGCCTGGTGAAAATGGAGGGGCAACAGTGGTGGGAAAGGAAGTGACGTAGTATGAAGTAGGAATTATGACCGACACGCGAAACGGAAACGGAACTGCTACTCTCAAATAATGTGTAGGCTTCGAATAAGGTAACTCGCTTAATAAGCGTTTTATTGTTAGGTAAAACGCTGCTATTAAGTTACATTTTCGGGAGCAGCCATTCACGTCCATCACGAAAACATATTCTAGTGTTGAGAAATATCGATAATATCTTCCGGAGAAAATATATCCGGTGTATTTGTTATTTTGCTAATGTTCTTGAAGATTAATTAGTTAAAAATATAAATGGATAAATGTGTATAAAATACCCTATGCAAAATAGGAACATAAGCAGATACTGTATGACTTGGTATTCTACAACTAATTATACCTATAAACTGACAATTGTAAATAATCATGGCGATGAAAAGGAGCAACTGCCGAGTTTCTTGCCGGTAACTTCTCGGTTAAAATAGAAGCAGCATGTAGCATTCAGAACCGGTGGTAGAGTTGCATTATAATAATATGTATTTATATTTATTAGTATCGAAATATATTATTATGTATTTTTTGCAAACTCTATTAAAATAAAATATTTTAGTTTTTGACAATTCTTACGAGTAAGTGCTTCTGTGAATGCCTACTCGTATGTGAATAAAGATATTTTTGATTTTGATATAACTTTGATTTAGTTGTAACTATTGTATTGCTTATTCATCTTTCGGAGAAATAGGCGTGATCGATATTGTACTCGTCTCTACGAATACCAGTGGCGTAGCGTGGGTGTCAGCCGCCCGGGGCGGAAAAACAATTCTGCCGCCCTTTTATTTTTTTTGCTCCTCCAGTTGGCAGAGCAGCCCACGGGGCGGAAGACGATTCTGCCGCCCTTTTTTACAATTCTGCCGCCCCTTTTTTTCTTTTTTTTTGATCCTCCAGGAAATTTTGCCGCCCCCTAAAAAGTGCCGCCCGGGCAGACCGTACATTACTAAATACCCACGATAGAGACGTTTTAGCCTACGGCCTACCAGATGATCCACTTTGCTCCTCTTCTGTTGAAACCTCGTTCTATCTCAAACTATTAGAAACTGTCACAATAGTTAAAGATAACGAGCCGTAATAACTTATCCATGACACAGAAGTACAGCATGTCAACATAAAGGTGTTTAATGCGAATCGATAACCGCGGACGGCGTTGGCCGGCGTCCGGCGAGCTGTAAAAATTTAATGCACCACTACACTATCGACCCTCCCTTGGTTCACACTTAGTTGACCGATGGATGGACGCCGCCCTCGTGTCTTGACAAATCTATTTTGTTAAAGTATAAAGTACGAGTATTATTGTGTACACATACTGCAGGGCAAAAGCCATCTTTAAAATTGTGTCAACATCGTCTCAATGATAATTTCTGGGTTTTTTTTATTAAGATCCACCAGATTTTTACCAAAACTTTAATATTTCACGATTTTTTAAGCATTTTGCCTGCTGAATGGCAGAATATGTTAATATATTTTAGAAAATCTATTTGTCCAGGTATCAGGCGGGTAGGCGTGCAAATTTTATTCAAGTGAAGACCAAAAATATTAAAGTATTTTCCGGGCCCTGAATAAGAGGGTTCTGAAAGTTTTTTGGAATAAAAATTACCCTTTTTCTTCTTCTTCTTAGCCGTTCTCAACCAATTTGGTGTAGGCCTCCTTCAGATTGCGCCATCTCATTCGGTCTTGCGCTACCTCCATCCAATTCGTTCCGGCGACTTTCCTGACGTCATCTTTCCACCTCATTTGATGATCACTCACCTCAGATGTGAGTAATGCTGTCTCACAAACTTTACACTGGTTTACTGTTAACAATTTGTTATTGAACACCAATAAAACGAAATGTGTTAAATTCACAATGCCGAATGTGCGACAGGTGGTTCCTGAGATCACTGTAAATGGAGAACTCATTGAAATTGTCAATTCAACAGTGTTTCTGGGGATAACCCTCGACTCTAAATTGCAGTGGGGGCCTCATGTAACTGCTCTTGCCAAAAGACTTAGCTCAGCCGCATATGCTGTCAGAAAAATAAGAAATCTGATTTGGAAACGGCGAGACTAGTTTATTTCAGTTACTTCCACAGTATTATGTCTTATGGGCTGCTCTTATGGGGATCTGCCGCTGACATAAACAATATATTTATTTTGCAAAAGAGAGCCATCCGCGCTATATATGGCCTCAAAACCCGTGACTCGTTAAGAGAATTATTCCGGGAAATAAATATATTAACTGTGCCATCACAATATATACTGGATTGTGTTATGTATGTACAAAAGAACATACAAAATTTTTCAAAGAAATCAGATCATCATCAATTTAACACAAGAAATAAACATAGGCTTGCTATTCCAAATATTAGACTTCAAAAGATTGGAAATTCTTTTAAAGGAATAAGTATTACAATGTATAATAAATTGCCAATGGATGTTGTTAGCTTACCCATAAATCAATTTAAGTCGTGGATCAAGACCCGTCTGATGAAAAAAGGTTACTATAAAATTGAAGATTTTCTTAATGATGGAGATCTGTAGATACTGGTAGTAGGAATGCTTCGCTCCCTGTCAGCGCAAACTGTATTTTAATCTGTTGTCATTTTTGTTATATCTACACTACGTCCTACAGTTATAATTTTTTTTTATTATTATTATTATATCTACATTCACACGAAAAACTGTATGGCTTAGTATAGATAGATTTATTATCATTGTTGTATAAATTTCTTTGGCGATTAAAAAGAGTAACTGTCGAGTTTCTTGCCGGTTCTTCTCGACAGATGACTGCATTCCGATACCGGTGGTAGAGTCACTCTGTAATTGACGATTCATAAATACTTGATACAAGTTTACATGAATAAAGAATATTTTGATTTTGATTTCATTTGGGGTCTTCCTCGAGGTCTTTTCTCGCCCCACGGCCTCCATTCCAACACTGTTTTGCCCCACGAGCCATGTTTGCGGGCTATGTGTCCTGCCCATTGCCATTTCAGACTTGCCACTCTTTTTACTGCATCGGTGACCTTACTTTGTTCCCTGAGCCAGGTGTTAGTCTTACGGTCTCTCAGCGTAGTCCCCACTAATTTTCTTTCCAGTTTTCTCTGGGCGACCTGTATTTTATTGATGTTCTCCTTCGTCAGGACCCAGGTTTCTGCCCCATAGGTGAGGACCGGTAAAATGCACTGGTCAAACAACCTGGCTTTCTGCTCAGCAGTAAAATTCATTTTAAAAGCAAAGTCCAGTTTTGCGTAGGCAGCCCACATGAGACGTATTCGTCTATCTATCTCGCTACTTTGATTTTCCTTTCCCATCCTCACTTCCTGACCCAGGTAAACGTATGTCTCTACCTGTTCAATGACGGTAAACGTATGTCTCTACCTCCTTTCATGGGAGGAACGTGGTCTTAAGTTACCGGGAGCAAGACTGAACAACCTAAGGTTCGCTGACGATATCGCTCTTCTGAGTGACAATCCTGAAGATCTTCAAATCATGATCTATGAACTGAATGAAGCCTCCTTAAATGTCGGTTTGGAAATGAATCTTAGTAAAACTAAGGTCATGACTAATGATACCCGGTCGGCTACGATCAAAGTAAACCAAAAATTACCCATTACATATTATTTGTTGTAAAAAGGAAAAAGATCAACGAAAAAAGTCAAAGTAAAGCTTCTATATTCGCTAACTCAATAACACGTTATCTCATACAATCTTAAATTCGCTTCAATTTCTCCTCTGGCTGTATTCTATTTGCCCTCAGTAACCACATGATAGAACGTACAAAGCACCTCACATTTTCTTTGAAACTACAAATCTTATTTGAAATCCGCGGACCCGCGGGGACACAATCCACTAGCCCAATCTAAGTAATAAAGAAGCGGATATTTTCAACAACTAACCCCGCTCTGGGATCCAAAAAGCTGTTATTTTTGATGTTCAGTGTAGACTTAAGAAACACTGAACTGCGCGGCGTAATTGCGCCCATACAATTCACTGTGCTGGTGTGTTAACTCACATACAAGAAGTGGGCTGTTACACAGGATCGAAAAATGTGAAGTGATTCGAAAGGTGCTGTAATGCCTCTGTTTCTAAGTGTCACTTTAGAAATAATTTTAATGACCTTTATCATCCGAAATACAGAATAGACTGACACATACACCGCGCACTGAACGCGTTTCCAGTCACGATGAGCATAACGTGCAGATAGCTTGCGAATCTATAATCGACGCGTTTAATTTTCTTACGCCATAGCGGAATGAGTTATTCGTCATCTCGCCCGAAAAAAACTGGCCCGATCGGGCGACTTGGCACCTTTCAAATTTACCTAATATTTCTGTCGTCAACTCGCACGCTCATACAAAGTACAGCCAGGTAAAAAACTTTGACATTATATTTGGACTCTACTTCGAATAAGTATTAAATTTTAAAATAAAGCTACAGACTTACAGTTGTTGTTTTATACAGTATGGCAGGAAATGCGAGGGACATATTTAAACCCCAAATAGTTCATGCTTCCATATAACAAAATAAATATAAATCAATAAAAACTCTGGTAAATATTTGCCCATAACATTAGTCGAAACCTGAAAATCCGCGTAACGTGCGGGCACTCTTCCCTTCACAGTACCTATTTCGTGCACTCGTTCAAGTACGACTGAAATTGTATTCGCGTACAATTGAGTTTGCGGCGTAACCGGCCGCCTAGCACACGGGATTCTTAGGTAGTTCATGCATATGTACATAAATTATTAAGATAATTATGAAAAAAAAGAAGGATATATTTTTTATAGCGAATTGGACTCTAAATCGGTTTCTGAACACTCTCCTTAAATATAAATGTCCCTCGGGTTACCTAACACGCTGTATATGGAAAAGATTACATTATTATTGGGAAGCGTCATTCACTCGCCGCGCATTCCACACAGAGTGAAAGAAAGAAAAGATAGCCGTTATTTGTGCAAGAGTGAGAAAAAATCTACCTGCTTTATGTCACTATCCCAGTAATTCGTTATTTTGACCTTTGCATTGATAAATTTTGCAAAACATTTAAGTTTTCACGTATGTAGATTTTCGTCGAAATGGTCCTCCTGCCCTGGGTAGAAAACATCGAATAATTTTGGTTACAAAAAAGATATCAAAACAAACGACATATCGTTAGAAAGCTCACACTTTGGAGATGTTTTTAACAAACCAGAAGTCATCCATCCCTTTTATTTATTTTTTAAATGCTACGCGAATTTGAGATTCAAAATTTGTTTCAACTCTTATTTTTATGTTTGAGGGCCCATAACTTTGTTTCTAGCAATGTGCAATTTACAACTTTTTATTTAAAGGGACCTACCAATCACTAAGATTCCAATAATGAAAAAAATATTTGGATCTGGTCATTAAAAAAAAGTTAGACGGGTTTAAAGGTACAAAACCGAAAAATTATAGAAATTTATAAAAAAAAATAATTAAAAAAAAATCTTGAGACCTAGGTGAAATCTTTTGAGCTAGTTAGTTAACAGACCACCCCAACTACCCCCCATTATCGTATGTTCAACGTTCTTCCGAACACCCTGTATAATAAATAACACGCCACATATTTCTTGATGTCGTTGATACTTTGATATTGTTGATCGTATTTTTATACTAAGCTATTAAACAAGTGCTTTTGTGATTTTTTTTGAAGCTGATTATTATTTGGTTTAGTATGCTTTTATATTCTTGAGATGTTGATTTGTGAAATATATCTAAAATTATGATAATAATAACATTTTGTTTTATTTTCAAGTCCAACCATAAAATATTAAACGTTTCTTAAAAAGGATTTTTGTAGCTGACTGTACATAGTTACCTCACATTTTTATGGTCGGGCGAGTTGACGACAGAAATTTTAATAAATTCTAAAGGTGCCAAGTCGCCCGATCGGGCCAGTTTAATTCGGGCGAGATGACGAATAACTCAGCGAAATTGACTTAATACAGTATACTGTCGTAATGGGGTGAGTTTTATCTTGGGCCCCCAATAATTGAACATTTCATAGAGAAAGAAAATAGTGGAAATCTGTTTGTGTGTAGTTCTCCTCTCTATATTCTTCGACTTAGCCCTACCTACTACCGCGACGGACGGGACATGCGTAAAGCCTCGGCCTCGAATTTCGCGGGCAGCGGGGCAGGAGCGGCAGCGGCGAGAAGATTTGTATGGAATCCCATCCCATAGACCCGTTCTTGAACTCAACGGAGCGGGAGCGGTAACGGCAGCGCACGCAGGCGCACTGCGGTTCACCGCTTGACAGCTTCGTACCGCTCTTGACGGCCCGCGTCAAGCGGTGAACGCATTACGCAGTGCGCCTGCGTGCGCCGCCGCTCCCGCTGTGCCGCCCCGCTGCCGCGAAATTCGAAGCCGAGGCCTAATACCCACTAAAAAAAAAGTACATTGTGCTTGAGTTACTGAGTTAGCAAGAAAATTCACTGAGTTACCCAACTACCCGTGTCTATTTCAGTGCAGTACTCTAGCCATACTATTCAATAAAATTACGACCGCGGGTCGAGTGGTCTGATATCGAAGCTTTTCAAAACATAGGGTTAGGACCGACTCGTTGAATAGATCAAATATGCTACAGATAATCAGAATAGAAGTGGCTACAGTGTGTAGAGTGGTAGTTGAGTTTTG
Organism: Mecyna flavalis; assembly: GCA_949319885.1. Lineage (NCBI taxonomy): Eukaryota > Metazoa > Arthropoda > Insecta > Lepidoptera > Crambidae > Mecyna > Mecyna flavalis. The sequence goes on along the minus strand of OX439427.1, from coordinate 7,495,022 downwards.
TGACATTTCGATTCCAATAACAAGTTGAACTTTTACACGAAACTAATGATAACTGAAAGTCTACACACAACTGTGAAATAACCTTTAATAACTAACTCTTCTCTGAAATATGAAAACAAATATTCTGATTAATTATCCACACATCGTCTGGCTGAGGAAAGCTTGCGTTATGGGTATCTGACAACACCTAGACCAATAAAAATGGCATGTTCATTGTTCATACACACAAATGTTTGTAAAGTGCTTAGTATTAAGTTCGAACCCGCAACCAAACCCGTTTACTAGGCGTCTTTTTACAAATTGATGTTGTATAAAAAAATATACCAAACCAGCCTTCCACCCGCGGCTTCGCCTGCGTGTACTATAGGACGTTATCCCGCGGGAATATCTTTATACATAAATTGTAGCCTTTGTGTTATTCTGATGTATAAAAGCTATATTATTGTAAAGTTTCATTATAATCCATTCAGTAGTTTTTACGTGAAAGGGTAACACATTCATCCATCCATTGGTGAATTATGAAGTTTAAAATAAGCCACAATTTTAAGACAGTAACTGCTTATTTAAGTTCGAAAGTTGTCTCCTAGCTCGGAGAAAGGTAAATATTTTTCCCATAAGTAATATAAAGTTCTTATTAATTAGCTGTCAAGAAATAATTTATAGAGGAATATCAAAGTAAAGTATCTCAATAATTCAAAACTTGCGACGTCAAATTAATCGCATTATCCTGTGTTTAATTAATTACTTTGCCAAGTTGATCCCTCTTTAACATTTTGCATAATATGCGTTAACGCTTCGTATACAAATGATTGGCCATTGGACACCTTAAAATCATGGCTTAAAATATCATTATCTCTTGATATCTTTATTTAAATTTGTAAAACCTTTTTATTTTAACTCGGGAAATACGTTAAGTACTTACCTACTTTGAAAGTTAATTATGGGTGTGTAGTATCGATTAATATCGTGGTTGCGGAGAGTACAGGTACGATCATGACTTTCTTACAAATGACATTGATATATTGTATTTTGTTCGCCATTTAGTTGAAAAATCAAAATTAAAATATTCTTTTCATCCCACCATCTCGGAACTCGGAAAGAGTATTTTTAATCTTCAATATCTAGCCGTTTTTATTCTCTAGAGGATAAAGTAAATTGAATTTAGAACATCGTGTGCACTAAGTTTGTGAATTAAAAAAAACATTAAACCTATTTACTGCTACCTCTATGGTGCCGAATATATCATACAACTATTTTTTAATTTGTTAAAAACTCAGACTCGGAACCTTCTTGGTGTTCTTTTTTCAATTTGCTTTTTTTTGCATTAGTCATTTCCTCGCTGAGGTGGAATGAAAAGTTACGTGTTGCACTCGAGTGCAAAGATTTTTCACCTCGTGCTCTTTTGATTCCCTCGCTAACGCTCAGGATTCTAATTTTGAATCCTTCGCTTGCTCGGTCATCAAAATTGAACACGCGGTTAAAAAGCAACTTTGCACTCTTGTATAACAAATAACTATTATTCATGTAAACCTGTATAAAGTATTTATGAATCGTCAATTACAGAGTGACTCTACCACCGGATTCGGACAATTTAAGTTGTCTTAAAAAAAATACGATAATTTGACATCAATTTATAGAGGCCTTTGCCTTGCAGTTTTGGTCATTAAATAAGTTATTTTTTTTGGACTTGAACTTTAGATTTTATTGATTCTATAAGCTTAATACCATGTGCTTAATAAAGTACATATTGAACGCGTTATTAAATTAATATTAATATTAATAATTAAAACCTCCAAAACGTCTATACGTATAGTACCTATTGATTTTGTCCAGACCTTTACTGGTGATAATGACGTTAAAAGAGGAATAAATAGCATTTCTTTGTCATTTTATTTATTTTATATTTGACCATAAACGTTAATTCCATGTATTTGACACACGTTTGACAAAGTTGAAGACGCAAACACAGCTTATATCTTTTTACGCACAGATTAGCTTTAAAGGCCAAAAATTGCAAACATTGGTTTATTTTACAGTTCAGCCACCAGGGCCTCAACCTTTGGAAACACTGCTTTAATACCGGATTTGATGACTTCGAAACACCGCGAGTTATTTTACGAGCCATTTTATCGGTGAGCCACATGCCGCCGAGAACAGGAGTGGGGACACCTTCCATCAGTTTTTATTGGTTGACATGATAAAGGTGTACCGTAAAAAATAAAAAGAGCCCCGACGCTAACGTTTTACGTACAAGCTATAAAAATATGCAGTTTTTATTGTTTTTGCCAGATTTATCGGGCTTTTCGGCAATTTAATAAAAAACGTATATGGGCACGGCCCATATACGGTGAAGGCTTATTTTGTATTTCTAGGAATCCGTACTTCAAAAGCTACTCAACTTGTTTATTTATTTTCAAATACATATCGAATACTCAAGACATACCTACGTTACAAGAATCATGTTATAGTAGTAAAAGAATGAAATGCAAAACCAAACTTAATTTAACACGTGAATTGATTATGAACTTCAGGGCAAAAATATAAAATCACCCCTGTTTTTTAACCGTTTTTTAGCATAGAATTAAGTGAGGTTGATAACTATTATTATCAAACATTATAAAGATCAAGGAAAGGGCATTGCCATTTACCTACTTAAATTGGTTCTGTGCTCAAAATAGGTTACAAGGAAAACGTGTGTTTCCATATTTTTGCACGCTCGTGTAGTAGGATAATAAAACAAACAGTCGAATTGGTAGCCCCCTCCTTTTGTGAAGTCGATTATAAAAACAATGAAACGACGTTTTTTCTATTTGTGTTTTACTAAGGGTTTCATATTAATATTAGTGTGGGACCCGGTACACTTGCAATAAAAGACTTGGAGATCAAAAGAACTTACAATGGCCAGCATAGGTAATTAGGTATATATGCTACATTATCAAGTTTTCCTCAATGGAAGGGTGGCTACTGAGGGGTTCAATTTGTGTTTTGAAGATCGCCACGGGGCAGTTGCGAGGTTCACTACAACTATTTTGATCACAGTCTTTTGGTCTCAGTCTCAGTACAAGAACTTACGATAGAACACGTCCCAACCTTTTATTTTTTCATGGTTTATAATTCTTGTGTGGTAAAACGACATAACAATTTAGAAAAAATTGACTCCATGTCACTCCTTTGGAATAACAACGTGACATTTCTAAAATCACAATTGTTCTTATTATTATTTATCTTACCTACTAATAACATTTTTTGTTGTTTTTCACTGTCGTTTTATAACGATTTGAATGTTAAAAATTTACCTCCTGAAAAGTTGCGATTTAAAAAATGTCACGTTGTTATCGCAAAGGAGCGACGTAATAAATAATGTTGCAAATTGAATTTAAAAAAGCGATAAAGCTAGCGCGATCAACGAAATTAAATTGAAAGGGGTTTCTCAAACACTTATCTTCACTTACACTTACTCACTTACATTATTGTCACAAATTGATCAGACCTGTTCTAAACTAAAATCAATTATGTATTTGTTTTCTTGTTATAGGAAATAAATTCTCAGACGAGAGTAAGTCTCTTATTCAGCTGATAGAAACAAATGCAACGGACAAATAGCAAACAACGAACACAGACAAAAGAAGATGCAATTCCTAAATACAATAAACCTCAGGGTAGAAAATAGCATGAATAAAGCGCGAGGTCACTAAAAGGTTTTTCTGGAACTGAACCCTAAAACAACGCAGCGGCCACAAATGCAGTTAGGCGCAATCTGCAGTAAAGTGATGCTTGCAAATCTCATCGGCTGTCTAGCTCATTTATGCCGGACCTCTACTTACCTTGGGAGGCTTTTAGACGAGCAACTTTATTTCATTTCCTACATTTATTTTGGAGTGCGTTTAGATCTTGTATTTTACATCTTCCGTGGTTTACGAATAAAAAAAAGAGAAATAGCAAGAATCTTTACACTATAACACTGCGACCCTGAACAATAAAAAAAAACATGAACTTAACTTATAACGAGAGGAATAATTAAACTCATATGTTAATAATAAAATAAATCTCAAGAAATTATTTGCACAGCGCCATCAAGCGCCAAATTATTTTAGGTAGGTATAGTTTGTGCCACGGATGTCAGAAAAAGAGTTTGAGAAATGAAAAGATGTTCTTCAGAAAGGAAAATTGTAATGTTTTGACCCCAACGGAGCAATGCCCACTGATTTATTATAGAATGAATCATAATTATTATAGTCATGAAGCTATGGGCGGTAAGCGAGTACCTACTCCATAAAATAATAAGTAGGTATAACGGTTGAACAATATTGCTCGATTTATCAAATTCTACACTCAATACTACACCTCTTACATGACGCATTTTGTCTGGCGCTATAGATATACTCGTATAATTGCATCAAATAATTGTGAAATCGCAATGGAGCTCTAAGTATCCACTTATTGAATGTGATTTCATTAATATCTCCTGAACGGGAGGCAAGTACCTATCTAATTCAATTACAGGGGCTTAACGCGACTTTCTTTATAGCTATCGAAATATCATTCGAAACTCCCCTGAGATCTATTTTGTTATTTATTGCACGAAGGAATTTCGAATCGATGAAATAATTAATAATGATTAATTTGGTGTGTTATACCTACTTCTAGATGGAACCTACGGTATCATTCCAAATATTAGATTCAAATTGATTTAATTAATAAAATACTGTGTTGAGTTTAAAATTGACGTCCATTGATTTTCACTGAAAAGTACCGACACCGAAAGATATAATTTACAGAAATAAGTTTTGTGGTTTGAATGTCCACTGCCGAGCCCCATACCTTCCTAAATATTCGAGATGCGATTTGTATGTACTAATCTTTTGTGGGTATGTACATATGTGAATCTGTTCTCATAACGTGACACATTAATTTATGTTAGGCAATTTGCCCCAAACGTCAGTTATATCGAGCGCCTGCCGAGAGGGACGACGGGACCTCATTAAACTGTAAAAGATATTGCGCCCTTAATTACTGGTTAGAATGTAAGTGACATCCGTAATTATTCGGTTGATTTGAATTTCTTGTAATTAAATACGTCAGCTGACGGACAGGGACAGTTTTTCATTAACACAAGTCAGCGTAGTCTTTTTCCTATTTTTGCAGAGGAGTATGCGGAACTATGGTCCCACCACAGGCAAGCAAAGACCAAAGCCGTGTGTAGGTTTCGGGAATAAAAGCGTTTTTCCCATTGCCATTGCCCACAAAACTCCCAAGGTTTTCCCTAAGTACCCAAAAGGTCAAGCTGGTACCTGCCTTGTAGCAATTATCTAGTCCAGATTTTTTCGGAGGAAAAAAGCGTTGACGCGTCATAAAAGTAGGCTTGCGAGACCTGCATGCAGCGGTTACAGTGCAATCCTTGAATTTTTGGGCCTCTTATTTCAAGTCTACAAGCAACGACCACTACCTACTACTAATCGGCCCGTGTCAAATTACATTTGATTAATTAAAACACCTTTATAGATATTAAAGCAGATTTCACGTATCATGACATTAACGTCATGTCAAAAACCTTAGGGAACTCAGACATTCCGATGTCTATAACTAGATTACAGAGTGCTTAATCACAATAGAAGCAGAGATCAATTCCATTCAATTTCAATTGTAACAACAATTTTCCAATGATTGGAGTAGAGCTCTATGAGTCATTAAAAGGCCGTTACTTTAAATAAATCCCTGTTAATTCAAACACCAGAAATATCTTCATCAACTTGAAACAATTTGTTACAAGGGAGACGTCTATCAAACAGAAATTTCAGATGAAGCTTTGAATGTCTCGCTACCAATTTATGGAATAATTTACCACTTCTAATCCAAATTGAAAGACGAGTTCATTTTATTATCAAAACAAGCGCTTAAATCATTTTAATGAAAACGGTGCTGTAAAGTTGGATTACAATACTTACTTACTTACTCCGATGGCTCAGCGACCCAAAGTGTGTCTTGGCCTCCGATACAATATTCCGCCACTTGCCACGATCCCGCGCAGTTGCACGCCAGTCGTTGGCTTTCAACTCGCAGAGATCCGCCTGCACAACATCAGCCCAGCGATATCTGGGCCGGCCGACAGGGCCTTCCAGTTGGTCGACCCAGATAAGCTTTCTTCACACTACGGTCTTCTTCCATTCTTTCCATGTGGCCAAGCCATCGGAGTCTGTGAGCTTTGGTCTCGCCTATGATGTTGGGCTCAGCCACGAGCTTTTCGATTTCGGCATTTTTTAAGATCCTTATGCTCCCATCGGTTCTTGGTACTAAACCAAGGATTTTCTAAGATAGTCAGGAGCCTGTCTTCTTCTTTGAGTGTTAGAGTCCATGCCTCACATCCGTACATAAGAATGGGTCGTATTATAGTTTTGTAGATGCGGATCTTCGTGCATCTACGTAGAAGCCTGGACACCAACACTTTATGTAAAGCAGCGCTACACCGCAAGGCATTCTGAATACGAATCTCTACATATACATATTAATCTATACATATTGGATTACAATGATCTGGTATAATATCTGGAACACTTTGACTAGAATAAAATATATATTCTGGGCTGGTAAATCGCCGTAAGGCACGACCCTACAGTGTTCCTTGTGTGTGAAGTTACAGTGATAAAAGTATTATATTATAGTCGTAGTAGTGATCGTTGTGCCTATTCTGAATGTTGAAATGATACCATTTAGTAGTAGCTGCAATAGCAAAATCTGCTACTGAATTTACTTTCCTAAAGACGACATTTGTCCAATCATTAAAATTCTAACCATCATTATCTATGCGTGATGTACCGTTTATTTCGCTCTACTCATCAGTGCAAGAGGTCAATGTACTACATCAATTTTAAGCTTGGCACAGATTTCAACACAATTTAGAACGTAACATATTGATTGTTTTAAATATTATTGATTGACTCTTTTACAGTTTTATAAAATTCATATTTTTATAGATATAGATAGATAGATAAATATGAATATATAGCTATCTATATAATAATCTATTCTTATAAATAACAGAAGCACGAATTTGACCCAAAACTAAAGTCGCACGCATTCATTGAACTACAATTACTAGCGTACACGCATTACGCAGACAGTACTTGTGGTGCACTCTGCTTTTTCTTTAATAAAACACTGCTTATACACAATATCGAAGGCGGTAGTGTATGTGTTTGTTAGAACACCAAACATTTAACACATTCACATATAAATTGGATTCGTGATTGAGCACCCGATGATCGAAATGTCTGATAATGACCTCATTATTGGATTACGGGACATGATTTCGTTCTTGCTTTTGTAATTTGGGTGGTAGGTATTTATATTTATTCGTTCGCATGGAAGACAATTTTAATTGGAATTATTTACACTAGTCAAATACCCAAACTGTTAAGGCAAAGTTGGTCTAGTCTTAATTAACCGTACAATTCTCATTTTCGACGTGTCTCTCTAAACAGTTAACGAATTAGTTAAAGATTTACTAGCGACATAAAGAGATCGTATGACATTATTACCTATGCCCAAATCTTAATACTTTAATTAGTTTTCAGCCCTTGGTTATGTTTGAATGAAATTGTATACTGTTAAAAATTCCAAAGCTGACCCAACAATGTAAATATGCAAAAATGTAACATTATTACTTTTTAGGGTTAATTTTCTGAAACGTTACTGTCTCGGGGCATTTAGCAGAACACATTCTGGGGCTCACTTAAATGAGTGGTATGTTAAATAAAGCGAGTGTACAATGTGCGTATACATCGCTTATCCATTGAAGGAGGTCTGACCCACGTCAGTGTCAGTGTATATCGGACTTATTATTTTTGAATAATGCCCAATGTTCCAGACTTTGGTGAATTAAATACACAAAAGAATGAGGGTTTGTTTTAAGCTACCAAAATCTTATTATTTAGGTGCAAAATAAAATTATGCCCGCATATGCCTTATCTCGGAAATGAATGAAATCGTGGCTGTGTAACTTTTACATTGTTCCATTTGCTTTGTACATCGATCAGAATTATTTTTGGAGATAAGCAATTTTAAGCATACCTAATTGGTTTTAAATGGATCAGCAATTTTCTTATGTGTTTAAAAATGCACCAGTAAGCCACCATTGAGGAGATGACCTGTTTTTGAGGCATTTGCCCTTTAGACACTGAATAGTCTGATACTATACACAATCACATTAAAAGTCTTGGATAATTTAGATGAGATTCAAACAATAGTTTTTTATGATGTCGCTTTAAAAATTTTCTGCTGTCTTACCTTAAAGTAGACACAAAGCTAATGGAGACTTATAAAAAATATACAGTAAATTATTTTTGACGTTAATTGACGGCAGTTAAAGACAACAAAATGTATTAAGAGAGTAAAAATCATCAAAGCTTTTATCTTTATCAGCATTTTTCACGCTTTTTCCATTACTTATGCAAATTCTTAATGTAATGGCTTGCTTAGCCAAATCTCTACAAAACCTGCTGAAAGTAAATTGGAGGATTTTCTGCAGATTTGAACTTAACCACATCATTTAATTGTTTGTACTTATGTGAGTCCTCGAATATTCATTTAAGTTAAATGTATTTTGAACATTCAAAAGCTTGTCATTACTTTGAAAAAAAGAAATGAAACCAGTGGTAGTCTTATGAAATTGATTTATAATCATAACTTTTGATTATCATTTTCATCAGCCTGATTTAGTCCATGCACTGCTGTATTTTATTACCTGGAAATACGTGATTTTTACTATATATTTTAGATTAAGTTTGTAATTAGATTTTTAAAGTGCTTCTTTATAATAAGCCTACATGAATAAAGACATTTTTGATTTTGAAGCATACTAAAATTGTACTCGTTTAAATATGAACTTTATCACACCTGAAACGTACGCCAAGGTTAAATGGTGATGTATAAATATTGTAAAAAAATAAAATAAAAATAATATTTAAAAAAAAATTGTCGAAATATTGCATGTTGTGTTATGTTACGTAAACCTAATGATAACTTACCAGGAATTTATTAAACATCGGTAACTCTAAATCACACTGCTCTGACAGACACATCAATCTGTCCCCTCTCTCGGAAATAAATCACTTTTGTTCATTCGAAAATAAATTGTTAATCTCTGCCATTAATAAAGGAATATTTTATTTACGAATCGCGATAAAAGAGGTTCGTCTTCCGTTACACTCGGACAAGATTAATCACTGTTTTTCCGCCTCCTTCGTTTCGGTAAAACAATCGTTTCTTCGAAAAATATTGCGTTCTTTCCTTGCGAGTTTACAATTAATATTACATCGCATGAAGGTCGTGAGTGTCCATAGGAAAATCAGTTAAGATAATAATTCAATCGCAGTTTCCCTAAAATAAATTAAAAATATTATTGTTGGTTATCTTTTTACTATCGTGTGTGGTTATTTTTTCCCCTTTATTAAATATTGGAGCTTTATCAGAAAGGTCATAAAATAAAACCATTATTAATTACAATAATAGAATAATTTGAATATCACTGTAGCACACGTTTTCATACTTTATTGTTACAACAGCTGTTTTAAATAAGTAGGCACTTGTTTTTGTTTTTTTATTATTAAAAATAGTAATAGTGAGTAGTATCTACAATAGAACTTCTTCTTAATGTACAATACGACTTTGTTCTAAATATAGATAGAGTACTATTAACTTCCCAGACACTTGAATCATACTTCTAGATATAAGTGGGCATTGAAGGAAAGTCCCGAACTTGAGCAGTCCGATAGAGGGATAAGGTATCTCCCCGAGGAATCTCTGCGTGTCTTATCGACGCCTAACAGAATTCGAGCGAGTCAAATTTAATTCCGTCAGTGCAGGGCTGTGTCTATCATGAAATGTATCCGAGTGGTATCCCATCAAAAGACAAAGGCTTTCAACAATCAAGTCATGAATATAGGAGATAACTATTTTAATTATATAACTATTAGCAAATTCATTCCGAGAGTATTCTGAAATCACAGCTCAGCAGCATTAACCATGAAGACAAATGAGCCATCTTAACGTAAATGTTTGTAATAATGATAAACCCACCCATTAACTACATTTTTTTTATTGCAATGTGTAACAAGACGAGCAGATCGTACACCTGATGGTAAGCGCCACGTCTGCCCTTAGGGAGTTCAGTGCCAAACAGTAACTAAGCATTTACTGTCTGGCAACACCATGCGCCCGCTTCACCGAGACGACAGTTATTAGCTCTCTATACCCAAGTAATTTTACTAGTGTGCCCTTTCTCCGAAACACAGAAGTGCTTGACACACTTCTATTTCACGGGAAAATATCTGGCACTGCGGTGGTAGACCTAGACGGTCCAGTACAGGAACCTACCACCTGGTAATTTTAATAAACAACCACAAAAGTATGCATATATATATTTTTTTTTCTATCACTCCTATCCACAACTAGGTATCTTCTAACTACATAATATTATATTACATAAATAAAATGTGTGACAAGATACTAATGACAAAGTTAAGAATGAAATTATGAAAATTAATTACACCAAAAACGTCTTCTTTGGTAATATGTCACGTTCAGAAGTGTTTCTAAAACTGTTTTCTTCAAAATAAATTATAAACGAAATATGCGTTTCGTTGTTGTGTACCAACATAAGTTTAAAAAATTATTACTTTTTGTATTGTCCCTTTTTAAGATTATAACTTGTTGTATCTTATAAAGCAACTTTTATCTAATATACCATAAACGATTTATAGGTTGGTTCGAAAGCACTCGAATGACTATCATCGCATTTGTATTGCATTGTATTTTTAGGATAACTGGGGCTTTAATGTATTTTTTATTTACTTTAAATATTTCTTATTAATCCATCAAAACTATTGGCACAGTTTGCAATAAAGATTATTTTCCGAAAATCCACATCTTCTAGGAACACAAAAGTTAATTGGAAATTAACCAAACTTTTCTGCATATTTACTTTTTCTTGCGTTTTAATACGAAAACAGGGATCTATAAAATATACGTGTCTCACTTCATTCACTTTTGTTTTTGTTGCCAACAAGCAATATAATTTGAGAACCACGAGTTTTCATAAAGTTGCTTCTAAATATATTTAAAACGTGATTACACTTCAAGTGATTAGTATTTATAGCGTTACCAGGAATTCAACATTTGCAAATTGAGATAAGAGAGTTCTTATCAAGTCTTAATTTAAACCTAGATAGATCTTGAATACAAATATATTTTTAGTTCTAAATAGGTATCATCAACGAACAATTATGAGTGTCTGAAAAGATAAATATAATTTTCAAGAATAATTCTAATATTATCCGTTGTAATACTTATTAAAATAATTGTCTTTACAAATTTTTCCGATCTGAATTTCTTTTATTTGTAGTTATTTATATGTGTCTCAAAACAATATAATTGAGTCGGAGCAGAATGCCCACATTTTTAATTCATACCCCACCCAGTTGTTATATTAATTAAGAAAGTGAGCTTCAACAATGCTATTTGCAACTTGCAACCGCAACCACAGGGACATTTTTTGCACCTGTGCGTCGCATTTTTCGTTTCGGACTGAAATATAATACCGGCTAGCTAGTTCAGTATTATGTCGGGCAACAATGTCATGCTTGAAAATATTTTACTTCTCTGTACAAAATAATGTCCGTCTTTTATGTCTAATCCTCTTTCCTTTAAGTAAAATGTGTTAGCTCCGCGATGCAAAGGTCAAATACAACGAAAATGTTTAAGCTCTCATCTATATATTTTTTTCTTGATATTGATACATTATTGTAATCACCTACACGAATTTTCAAGAACTGCTAAATTTATGTTGGGCTTTTACGCCTAAATCACTGAACAAACTGTGATGTGACCTATACTTGCTTACTTTGTACTCAGTCACAAGCATTAAATTGAATACAAGCTCATTATAAAATACGAGTAGGTATAAAATTTCCATAAAACCAAACGTTTTTGTACATTTCATTGCACTACTACACACGGGTATATAAGCTGTAAAGTGTAGAGATGAAAATATTATGCGGAGAAAACGTAGCTGACAAGAATCAAATCAATCAAATCAAATCAAATCAAAATATTCTTTATTCATGTAAACTTGTATCAAGTATTTATGAATCGTCGATTACAGTGTGACTCTACCACCGGCTTCGGAACGCAGTCATCTGTCGAGAAGAACCGGCAAGAAACTCGATCATTAAGTCCCGTTTAAAATACCCAATATAAATTCGGGCAGTCGAAACTCTTCATAAATCGCTTCTCGTCTTTTTTTCCACTGGCAACCCTGCCAGTAGGTGAGTTTGCAGGAGCTAATGAGATTTCCAAATTTGTCACCCGTCGCAAGACGTGCCATCGCATCTCGGAATGCTGAACCGACACTTTTGTAAAACGTCGTTATGAGCGACCCGAAGAATTAAGAGTTACGAAGACTTCTAATTTAGTAAATTTACAACGTTACCAGTAATAATATAACTTCGTTTAATTTTTACTTCTTTTTCTTTAGTAATGCTGTGGTCGCGTAGACGAGATTTTGTCTTTGGCTATATTGTCTGAGCTCGGATTTTATAACGTAGTCTGCGCGAGTACAAGAAAACCCCTTACAGCGCTTTCACACGGGCAGTCCAGTTTTTTGCAGGATCCCGTTTGATGGCGAATGTGTTTATATGCTAGCGTTCACACGAGCATCCCGCATGCGGGATACTGCAAAAACCCGATCCGGCATTCGGTTTTGTCACTAGAAACTGGATCCATCGTCCAGTAAAAAGCGGGATCCCGTTTAGTCGCACAAATATTTATGTAGCAGTGTTCACGGCCCTTTCACACGGCAGTCCAGTTTTGCAGGACCGTTTAGTCCACAGTTTTTTACTGGATCCCGCAAAACTGAACTGCCATGTGAACACACCGTCCTGTTTTGCAGGATACAGTAAAAAGCCGGTCCTGCAAAACTGGATGCCGTGTGAAAGGGCTGTTAGGTTTGCATACGGCAGGATCTATACCGAAATAATAAACAAATGACGCCAACTTCACACTATTTACCTCCCCCGTCCCACCGCGCCCATACCCCAGGAGGTGACTACTTTAGTCGTGTTTTCACATCAATAAGCATGTAGGTAGAGTAAGAAGCTTGGCTCTACATGAGATCTGTTAACTTTTTGACATTGCACATTGCGAGTCTTGGCAACATTTTACATGAAAATGTTTTTGGTGGGATTTAATATGTTCAGTTTATGTTATGCTGCTGTTATTATTATCATATAATTGCTTATTGTGAATGTACATTTTTACATACTATATAGATGTACTTATGTTATTTATAATGCTGGATGCATTTCTTTCCGAGTAATGTTTGCATAGAATTATGCCCAAAAATGTAATTTGTTTCTTTTATGTAGTCACAAAATTATCGTGTTTTCATTAGTTGTGGAGACCTGTTATTTTATTTTTTATAATTCAAAGTGCCTTAAAACACATATTTCTTTAGAAAACCACGGACGAATCTGTAAATCCAAATATACGAGTAAATCTCATTACTAAATAATGTTAGTGAAACGTATTTACCCAATTACATTGTCAAAACCACTGAACAGTCTTGTTGATATTCTTCACAAGTTTACTATACAATTCCCTTTAATCCAATAGTGCTTGAGTAACAACTTTGGCATTTTCTTAAAGTGCAAACAGTGTACAAGATCCGCTTTGTTAAGCTTGGGGAAACATAAATTCCGAAATATAATTAAAATAAACATCTCGCGATTTCTGTTCCCACTTTAGCAGCCGAACGATTATGTTTATTTAACCGCTTGAGGATTTGGACATGTACAGTCGACAGCACATCAGTCTACCCCAATCTGTAAAATTTCTACAATCCATTTTCAGCTTTATTTAGTTCACATAGAGTTCTCTTTCAATTGAGAAAATTTGGCAGATTAGGGTCGGTTTATCTGCCGCCGGCGCCGTACAGTGAGCCACAAATAACCACCGATTACCCTCTCACATAATACCTACCAGTGTCAAATAATAGTGACTACTTTTGTGTTTCGTCTGGTTTGTGAGAAGGCCGGCAACCATCAGGCGACCCGCTGGCTCGTTTGCCGCCTCTGACATAAAAAAAACCTAAAACCTCGATGGTCTAGTACCGTCGAGGCTTTCTTCTTATTATAGTTCTTCATCAAGATAGAGAGAGAGGCAAGTGATTCTTAGTGTTCTACGTTATCCTAAACAGTGTTAATTGTACACTGAAAAATAAATATTGATAGTTTCTTCCCTAATTTTCAAACGGCCGGTACGTTTAAGAAATGTTCCTAATCGTAGGCGGTAATGTTGGCATAAACATTTAAACACATTAGCGTAACAGTTTGACCTTTAGACCCAGTGTCATTATCTCCAAAACGATTTTTCAGCCGTAATTGTTATTCGTGATGGGGTGGTATTTCAATTAATCACGAAAGATCTTTCTCTTAAATGAAAACTGTAGATTTTCTTTTACTTTGACTTTTTTTTTTGAAGTCAACATTTTTAATAAATCTGAGACAGCACAAAAGAACATTGATCTCGTCTTGAATATGTATCTTCAGATAAATAACAGATATATTAAGAGAAATTCTTATTAAATTATTGTCTGTCATTCAAAAGACATTCGAATCGAGAATTTTGTAAAAAGTTTTAGAAGCTCCACTGCACAAAAAAAAATTATTAATTCCCAAACAAATTATTCGATCGAATACCTAAAAATATTGGTGTTTAATAATTATAATAAACACATAAAGAGTTTGTAAAATTAAACGTTTAGCAAGTACCTGTTTAACAGTAAAATATATAATTTTTTGTGTACACATACCACTACCTCGGTTAGGCTAGATATCGTAAGGGTGTTGCCAGACCAATCTACCCGTATGCCAACGTGATATAAGGTCCATTTCATGATGACCTTTACACATTTCAATGCACGTTGTATTAAACCACTAGACCAACACTGTTATTTGAATATTAATCGAACATACATATTTATAAGAGATACATATTAGAAGGAGCGTTGGCACCGCTGCTTAACCTACCGTTAACTAAAGACCAATATATTGGAAACGTGCTGTTAAATTGGATGAAACTTCAATCAGTCCTAGTCTTCTATCGGGATAAAGGTTTGATAAAATAAAGCAAATTATTCTGAGATTTACACGTAAGAAAATATTTATAACCTGGAAAGGATAGATGAAAGTAAATGCCAATATTCATATGTTAAATGGCTCAAAATCCCGCAGAGGGCAATGGAGAGGGCTATGCTTGGAGTCTCCCTGAGTGATCGCATCAGAAATGATGAGATCCGCAGAAGGACCAAGGTTACCGACATTGCCTGAAGAATTGCGAGCCTTAAATGGCAGTGGGCAGGGCACATTGCAAGAAGGACTGTCAGCCGTTGGGGCGGAAAGGTCCTCGAGTGGTAGCCACGTACTGGGAAACGCAGCCGTGGTAGGCCTCCCACAATGTGGACCGATGACCTTATAAATCCACTGGATGCGGGTGGCGCAGGAGTCAGGGGACCGATCGGCTTAGAGATCCTTGGGGAAGGCCTATGTCCTGCAGTGGACGTCTTTCAGCTGATGATGATGATGATGACGTAGACAACATTTTAGCTGTTGCTTTTTAGTTAAATCTTGTGTTTAGCTAAATCATAAGGATTTCAGAGAAATGGCTCGGAATAATACAAAACATTATAAATGTTCTGTTATTATCATATGCAATAAAAATTTGACAACAACACATAATATTAGGTAATCTGAGCTCAAAAATTACTAGTTTTCACCATTTTTTTTTTCAATCTCAAACAATCCTCAGATCAACCGCGCAGTCAAATCTTTTTTATTCAATTGACTCGAGCCATTTATGCAAATCAGATTTCTCAGTTGCCTAATGTAGGGTTGTTTAGTTATTATAGACCTTTTTACCAAATAGAGTTTCTGAAGTATCAAATTAGAATACTCGGATTTTTATGCTATTCTTTAGTAAGACTAGTGAAGATTAGATAATCCTATGTTATAGGTAGTGTTTTTTTTTTATAATACGTATGTTATACTTTGCCCAGTAAATATTTTTAGTTTATTTACTTTATTAGGGAAATAAACAATTTTGACAACACATTTAAAAAGTCACATAATAGATTAAACATAAGCCAGCAAAGTTTCCACTTATTAGTAAAACTTTGTTTGTAGTAAATTTTCTTGTTCTGTGGTAGTAATGTTGCCGGCCAAACCCGATTTCAAGATAAACTAGTTTGGCCTAGGCCAAACTAGTTTGTACGAAGGCCATAAAGGCACAGAATATATAAGGGGGAAATCGACTCGGATGGATATGTAGGTTAGAAGGAGCGAAGCGAAGCGGAGCTCCCGCCTTAGCGCCTTCGTGGTTTTTTTAAAACCCTAAAAACCTTTTTTGTTTTCACTATATTATTACATATACATATATATTCTATGTTGACTTAGAAACACTGAAATGGGGTTTGGCATGTAACAGTAACATAAAATAAACAAAATGTTTACAAATCATTAAATTAATTAGAAAATAAATAGACTATGTACTGCAATTAATATTATACAAAATCCAATAGTCAATAAACGGTTAAATAGATCAGTTAAATACTTTGCTAGCCTCTATTTTTAAATCAATACCCAGTAAAACACACTTAAACATGAATATTATATAGTTTTTTTATCAAACCCGTGTACCCTCTTGAACCATTTTATTTATGGAAACCCATTCAGTAGTCACTCAACCCATTGAAAGAATCTATTTTTGTGGGTCCGATGAAAGCCCTATTCCCTAGCGTGTCCCTTCAAATGGCCCACACCTATCCCATCAGCGCCCATTAGCCACTCCATAGGTGCCTATGACATTACAAAATTTGTGCCTCACTTAAAATAATATCGATATCTTGCTTCTCCTAGGGTAGATTGAATAATGCCGGGTAAAGTAGATTGTGAACACTATTGAGTTATGTACCTAAAAGGATTTAGGGTCCTGTGAGATAATGTTCGGAAGGGGCACTTACACGATTTTATCGGGTTAATTCTTTTTCATGATTTTATTTTTGCCTAAAATACGTTTTCTTTCTTTCCTCTTCTTATGTTTAAGTTAGGGCCAGACATTTTGAACGTGACCTTTTTGCTTGTAGTTCGAGGTAGTA
Source organism: Mecyna flavalis (assembly GCA_949319885.1). NCBI lineage: Eukaryota > Metazoa > Arthropoda > Insecta > Lepidoptera > Crambidae > Mecyna > Mecyna flavalis. The sequence continues at coordinate 7,477,819 of OX439427.1, read as the reverse complement.
TACAGAGTTTTATTTTGACCTCCTCCATGGAACTGTGGTTCAGCCCTGTCATGGGTTTGATACCCGCCTTGGATCTGGTTGGTGGTAGGACTTTATGAGAACACAACTGTCAAGCTATCATCCTTACAAGAAATTTTTGATTATGTTCCGAAAATATTAATGTCAGAGCCATTATACTTGAAACGAAAGGCTCGAAGATCAGAGAAGCCTTCTGTGTAGCAGCATATGGAATTTTGATTTTTGTAAATTATCCTTATATAGGATAGGCCGACTTACCATTCAGGTGATCTACGTGCCTGTCTGTCGACCATAATAACATAAAAACGAATACAATTTTACCACAGAACCTGCTTGGCAGAAAATTTACTTGGTTGGCTTGGTTACTTGGCCTCTTATTTATGCCAAATACCACACAAAAGTTGTATAGCTTTTGCGATCATTGCAAAGAACGCTACTAACTTCCTTTGTTATAAATTTTTAAGGTAGAATATCGGATCCTCGACCCTTGTCCGGAATCATACCTAACTGGCGACACCTCAAGGAGCACCTTCGCAAGGACGCAATTCACTAATGGAGAAAAACGAGTTTCTTTCTTAAAGTTTTAATTTCCAAAAATCTTTCTTGGTAAAATATTTGAGCGCGAAAACATTATTAATAGGGTATTTGACTATAATTTTTTTATTTGCTTTTTATACAGTTTATTTAATAAATAACACTAAACTTTTTAAAATTTTGAAATATCTTTTGTATTTTCGGAGTTACAGAGTTGTAAACTTCACGATTAGACAAGGAGAGCGCTACTTGTATGTGACGTCACATGCAAGTAGCTCCATACACGCGCCATATAAAATGTTGTTTTAGAAAGAGACAGATATACTGAAAATAAATTGCTTTATAACTCACTTGTTTTTCAACCGATTTTAAATATTTTTTCAATTATATTATACTTCTGTGTTGTGTTATCGATAATACAACACAGACGATGTTGTATTAACGATGATATTCGAATACAGTCACAAAATATTAAAATTTCAACTACAGTCAAATACCCTATTCAAACATTGAAAGACTGCTTTCGTGTCCCTTGGCAGAAGAGGAGCCAAACCGATTTATAGCTATGACTGATTTATGATTTATTTGACCTTGCACAGACCATTAAAATCCAAAAATGTCAAGATTATGAATTACTTTTTTATTCAGTATTATTCAAGGTTATGGATAAGGATCACTAAGTTAAATATTTATGTAATTATTTAAAACCATCAAAAATCTCGATATATTTATCATGCATTATTGTCTACCACCTCTGGGTCATAAATGCCATTGTTAATCGCTGATTAAGTACCACACGGAATTACTCGTAGGTTTCTCCGCAGCAGAACGCTTCACCTTCAGTAAGTAGTAGGTACCTACCTACTACGATTTATGCAAGTATTTTTTTGTTATTTTTTTTAAACTTTTTTGAATTTTACTTTTAAAGTTTGATGGGAAAATGGAAACCAAATGTTAGCGAATAGTAATTTATCATTTTTTTTATAAACGTGAAGGGCAATTACCCTGGCCGGTGATCGTCTGCGACGCAGCTAGTTACGAGTTTCGTCTATCATAATCGTAAAACTTTTGATTTGACTAAAAAAAACTTTATTGTCTAATCTATTTTACTACTATATTATGATAGAATCATTTTACTGCGCGAAAACAACGACTAAAATTTCACGCAGTATAAACCGGTTGAAATACACAAGAGTCGATTACGTATCCTCACCATCTCATTTTCGTACGTTTCATGTGGTGGGCCTACTAAATATTTACCCTCGACGCGGGGAGAATTACGTTCGTATTTACTTCATCCACTTCTTTCAAAAGTTAAACAGAACTTTTAGCTGATGAATTTTGAACACGAGAAAATGTTGGGCGAAGTGGGTGGCTTAAACGGCCGAACTTCGTTTGGCAAAATAATCAAAAACGGATGGCACTTAAATGTGGTGAATAACTGCCTGGAGTTAATAAATTCGGTGTTACAATTGCATCGTGAATTTGGCGTTGTAAGTTTTATTATTTTTCTATCTTCAAGTCACAAGTGAATGTAGCTGATTAGAAAGACCACCAAAATAATTATTTAATTTGGTGTCGTTCTAATTTTAGGCGCGGACATAAATCGCGTTTTTTTTATTTATAATATACGAGCTTCAGCTCGCAGCTTCATCAAAGAAAAGATACATATATCAGAAGCTGAATAAAGAAAAGATAGACAGAATTTAATAATGCAATAATGTCGCACTACTGTAATAGGATTAATATTTGACTAAAATAGAACTCAATTTTTTTTAACGGATCGTTATTTTATTAAGTATTTGTGAACTTTATAACGATAAAATATAATATTACATTCCTGCGAAACAACACTGTTTCCACGCGGGGGAAACTGCGGGCGGAAGGCTAGTTGAATTTAAACATCGGCATTCATTTCTCCGAGCACCACAGTTAAATACTTTAAGAGCTCAATTTTGCACGATACAACCTTGCAACGCCCAAATACTTTTCGATACCAGTAGACAAGCCTTCCTTTACAATTTTAGTAGGGACAGGCACTTTGTTTTCTAGATCGTAAGTGCCACCGCAGCCTATCCGATTGAAATACAATTTGTCGTGAAGCAAGTTTTTTTAAAATACGCGATGGTGGATGGTACTTTAAGTACTGGGCCAAGATCTCATCTCCGGATCCTGATTTAATTCGGTCCGGAAAAATTAGTTTCAGAATACTGCGCAGGAGTGTGATCACAAATCCGTATTTGGCAAGCATGACGCCAGTATTCATTTGATTTATCATTGTGCCTTTGCCTTGCATTAAAAAGACTGGCATACTATACTATAAATTTTAACCGTTTTAATATCTTTAAGTATCTCCCCATATAAAGTATTTCCAGTAAGTCATCTGGTGTCGGCGTCTTCATATATTTTTTGACTTTGATGGATTGTCAACGAAGATGCTACTTTATGCGACCAAAATGAAGCATTTGAATAATTCATGATAATAATATTCCATGTCTCGCATTATATTAATTGTCCGGGAGGTAACAAACTATACTAAACAACGATATGAAAAACAAATCAGAATATTATGAGTATCAATGCTGATTGCTAAAGGATTTTTTTATTTGCTGATTCTTCCAACCTCTTTGTCTTTTTTGTGTCTTTACAAAGCAAAAAATTAGCCTGAATACTGCAGAGCAAAGACCTAGAGTCTAGGTCCTAGACAAACATCAAGTCATCGTCTCAATATTGAGAACTGGCTTTATCTTTATCACCACGATTGTCAAATGCGGATTGGTGATCACAAACCCGAATTGTGTTCTAAAAGTCCTACACAATTTTTTCCCGGCTGGGAAATTGAATTAACGCCTCGATTGACTAGTGGTTTAAGTACCAGTCCGATCTCGGAGTCCTGTGTTCAATTCCCGGATCGAGCTAACTTTGTGTCGGTTTTTTCGGACACTTGTGATCACCAATCCGCATTTGGCAAGCGTGGTGATTAAGCTAGTACCCATTATTGTAACGATAACTTGATTTCAAGAATGGAGGATTTCAAGAGACGTCTAATGCAACACTACTGGCCACCGTTGTATACCTATTATGTATTTTAGGATCAAAACTATAACTTTGATAATATCCCTATTCTGCGATAAACCATATTATACAAAAGCCTCAAAGTTCATGACCCAGTGCAGATTCCAATCAAGATACTATTATTCCAGAGTGAGGTTGATTGATGACCTAACATTTGGCTAAACTGCCCGTGAACGGAAATAGGCCGGAAATAGAAAAAAACTTCAACGACAATTGTGTTTGTATTTAGTGGAAGAAATACCATTTGCAATTGCATCTTGCAATTCCGTTTGTTTACTGAAGTAATGAACGGGTGTTGCCCTTTGATGTGGAATAAGTTTTTCTTTCAGTTGTCGTTCAGTAAAAGAATAAACACTACATCTTCAATATTCTACTTTGAAGATGGGATCGATGGGGTGTAATGGTTGAGAAGTAGGCCATTACAGCAGAAGCCTATACAACGTGTTAAGTTAAATGCGTGAAACCTGAAATTAGTTATATTGATCAGAATAGCGAGCAGAATCTATTAAACCAGGTCACATTTTTGAAAAAATATTCCATAAAAATTAGCCTGTCTATTTATTAATAGGTCAAGCAATCACGTGCGCAAATCATACCTACCGACTCGTTCCTCGACATAGCGTCGTCGCAGACGCAAGAAACGATCACAACTGCCAGTAAAACTAAAACAGCTCAGAAAACTTTTTTTTTAATGTTGTTTTTTCCTTCACAATTAGGTCATTTAAAAAAAAATCATTTGGGGCGTCTGAGGTTTTGCGCATTTAACATAACACGTTGTATGTGAATGTAGTGTCTCCACTCAAACGACGACCCAACTGCTTTCTTGTCCCGCGTGCCCTGACACATGTGTTTCACGAAAACTTGTTGCTTGCTAACAACAAGCCTGTTCTGGTGCGGGAATACTGGTCTAGTAAAATACAGCCATCGACTCTCTATGAAGGATTATGACCCAGAAATCGCATACTGCCTTTAATCTAATCACTTAAGTTATTACTTCTATTATTGTAACTGACTTATGTCTACCCTCGATAAGGTTGTCTTACTTTTCCCATTCCATTTATGTGTTTGCGAAATTGTATTTAGATCAGGGCCGTACTAAGTCGACTATTAAAACTTTACAAAGTCAGAAACTCGGAAATATATTATCAGTATATAATTGACTGATTGTCCTGCACCTACACAATCGCAAAACACCAATGCTGCACCTGGATTCGAATTACACCATGCGTCTGATGTGTTGATCTGATGTGATGCTAATCTTGTTAGGTTTATGTAGTGTTCAGTCAACTAGTTGACTTTCAAACCAGTATAACTAGTCCGCCATAGTGGCTTAGGTACTCACCCTAAAAGGGTACAAAATTTGTAGGTACATCAAAAAGCATAGTAAGCTGAAATTAAACATTTCGAAGTAACGATAAGTATTTGTCAGAAGAGTAAGGCTTTGTTTGTACGGTAAAATATAAAAAAGGATGCGTGAAATCCGTCTCTGGTTAAACATATGCGAGGTGCGGTGTGAAGCCGCTCAAATAAATAGAGCGCTGCACAATGCACAAAACACTCGACAGCTCTGTGATACGCTCATAAGAGCTCCTGCTGCAGTATGATTTGCACGCTTTGTGAAATTACGCCATTTTCCTGTTGCGCAACTTTGTTAACTTTCGTATTATTTGGCTGCATAGTCCCCTACCTATATCTACCATACCGTCAGCTCAGCCTGTAGCTCAGCGTTGTACTATCCGATTCAAATGCTATATTAGGATAATACCCAATAATAATACCCAACCTTTTGGAATCGAGCGAAAAATTACGTCAAAGGCTGTATTTTGAACCAGATAGGTATTATACGGTTTTTTAATTGTGACAGCTAATTCAGTATAATGGTCGGATATTACACCAGAGGTCACAGGTGCGATTCCCGCACGGTGCACGCATTTGTATGAACAAGAACGTGTCTGTTTGTATCGGTCTGTGTGTTTCTGTGTACATGTAGGTAATTGTTTGTATTTAAAAAAAGTATTTAAGTATGTAAGTATAATTCATAATAATGTTGTCTGGTCATACGATATAATTCTATAACCACTTGGAATGTATGCCTGAATTTACCTGCTGCATTATTATCGGTAATTGAAGCAATCGAGAATAGTTACTGTATTTTTTACTAAGGAGCCACTAAATATAATATAAGGGATGATTGGATTAAAAATCAAATTTGGCGATATCACTGGATTTCCGGTAAAATAATTTGGCTTTTTAGTGTTATTTCAGTCGACCCACTGAACGATTCAGTCGTAAAATAATATTTTCTAGTTACACAAACTTGTTATAGTTGTTAGTATTCGATCATCGATTTTTTTCTGGTTATTGTAATTCTAATGTATTTTTTTTGTGTGAAGTATAAGTATTACGTACCTACTCTCGTCGTTATTAAAACAACCGATTTAATATAATTCTTGAGAATGACAGATTATCAGAAGGCTGTTAGAACTTAAGCTTAGAACAGAATTTGTAGGTAAGATCTCCTCAGTCAAAACATTTCTGAGCACCTATTCTAAATTCCTTATAGTTGTTTTTTTTAATCGTAGTATCTATCTACTAGAAAAATGCCCATGATTTTACAAAGATCGAAGTTCAAGAAACAAGTAGCATCAGTTTTATACGACCCCGATTAAATATAAATCTGGCAAATTATGTGGGAGTGCATATGATTTAGGCAGACTCTTGGCTCGGTTATATTCCGTTCTAATTAAAACGTTGAAAGCCAAAAAGCAATTTGTTCTACGCTGATTACTGTAAACCGGGTATCCGCCACAGTGATGCAGATATAGAACAAAAGATCTTGGAAAGCAAGAATTAAAATATCAAGAAAGCGGAAGATATCTAAGAGCTAGTTCAGACACCGCGGGAACCGCGCGATTTCAGAATCGCATGGAAATCGCGCGGGTCTTATTTGTATGTATGAGTTATGTCGCAGTTATGCTGAACGACTAATAACTCATACAAATAAGACCCGCGCGATTGCTGATATTCGCGTCGGCAATCCGCTCACTGCCGAACAGTGGACGCAGTCTGTAAAATTAATCCCACCAAAAACATAAATGTGAAAAAGGAGAGCCAAGTTCAATACAAAAATTATGTTTGGCTGTGGGCTTCGCCGCAAAAAGAATGGAGATCTAATTGAGTGCCAAGTTCTATGATCTTAAAGTAGGTAAGATTTGACTTGGCCAGTTTTTATTACATCAGTCATTTTATAGAGTTATTCAACATATTATATAATTTTATGTATTTTAAATCTGATAAAAACTGGCCAAGTCAAATCTTACCTACTTTAAGATCATAGAACTTGGCACTCAATTAGATCTCCATTCTTTTTGCGGCGAAGCCCACAGCCAAACATAATTTTTGTATTGAACTTGGCTCTCCTTTTTCACATTTATGTTTTTGGTGGGATATCATTACTTTTTGTAAAAAAAACTAGGCAGGTATTGAGATTTAATGTGGTGCCGCGCGCCGCCGAAGACACACCGTCGCGTTGGCCGGTTGTTTAGCGCGCGTTTAGGACTGACTGACTTATAGTAGCAAAACCTAACCTACTTCCAGATGACCTAGAAGGATGAAATTTGGAATCCAGATCGATAATTGTGTGTGACCGTAGGAAAAAATCGGAAAATGGAAAAAAGTTAAAAAATAGGGGGAGGGGGGGGGGGGGGGTTTCCCCCCCTAATTTGTAACTTTTTTCCATTTTCCGATTTTTTCCTACGGTTACACACAATTATCAATCTGGATTTCAAATTTCATCCTTCTAGGTCATCTGGAAGTACGTTAGGTTTTGCTACTATAAGTCAGTGAGTCAATACTAATTTTTACGACTTTTTGACCTTCATATCTTTATAACCGTTTGAGTTAGCTTCATGAAATTTGGGCTTCTAGGTGTCCTTATGGACCTTATTAAACTCACGTAGTTTCATGTGTTTACGTTAAATAGGTATTAAGTTATAGAAGGGTCAAAAGTGCCACCAAATGGTTCGTGTAAATATACACTTGGCGCTGGCTAGCCCGTTCCTTTCCTTTTTGTTTGAACTTGGCTTGACACGCTGCCGCGTGTCTAGATCCGTTTGATGCGATCCGTCCGATGTGTCCGCTGCGTGCGATGCGGACCTGTGGACTCTTAGCTTTAGTGGCATTTCTGTGGCGGTCCTATTTAATAAGTCAACACATTTCATTTATATTTGACATTCCAAATTCAATTATTTGACTGAACATTGAATAACATTTGAAATGTAATCTCCCGCGCGTTTTAATGATTACTTTGTTCGAAACGAAGAAGGCGTATTCAATATCAACAATTATTTTAAAATGTAGGTGCATTATAATATAAATATTATAATCCCATTCTTAATATAATAAATAGAACATAATGTTTGTTTTTCTTTTGCAAATACCTACTTGGATAGGGCCAAGCAATGACACAATTGGAATGACCCTGCTCTCTATTTTGCGTTTGTGCCAGCGATTGTGAGTTCGAATCCCACCCAGGACCATCATTAATTGTGTTTACTGTTCATTCTCTGTCTATTTAAATATTTAATTTTGTTTGTGGTACGTTTATTGTTTCTAACACCCATCACACAAGTAGTCTAGCTACTTACTTGTCTTGTGATGTTGTCTAATATTATTTTATTAATTTAGTCACTATCCACTTTATTACCCAACACCACTTTATTCCGTGGTTATTACTGTGGAAAAATCGTAGGTTCAGCTTTTAAATAATCATTTTCATGCTAACGCAAAACATTTATTTTAGTTAGCTTTTTAAAAATAAACGTTTTCTTTTTTTTAACACGTTGATTGCGGCACCAAATTTACTGAACTTACCCAGGGTGCGACATGAACTCCATGATTCTCACGCAGGACTCCACTGCGGTGCGTCATGAACATCATTTGTTCACATTAGTTAATAGATTCAAGAGGTCATAACTATTTGAAATTAAAACATTTTTGTGTGTTCTTTTTTTTTAAAATGTAGGTAATATGTATTAGTTTCTACAGCATAAATCGTTTTTAATTCTGATTTGTACTTCCCCAGATTTAGGAGAAAATGTACTACCCTGATTTCATGAGAAACATTTTGCCATGCCGCACTGTGTTAATGAGACGCCTAACGAGTAATAGTGATGGGCAAGCAATAAAAACCAACAATACAAATCAACCATTCATCATAATCATTACAGTGTAACAGCCCAGTATGCTTAACTTAAATGATTTTTTTCTAAAATCGCAGTAATTAAGGAACTACAATCAAAATCAACAATAAAATGCTAATCATCATCATAACTTAAATTTAACGTTATTTAAATTTAAAGTTAACTTAAATGAAATATGTCTCTTATAACACAGTAATTAAGGAACTAAAATTAAAACCAACAATGAAATATTAATCATCACATTTGCGTTTGATTTAATTTGTGTGCGGACGTTGTGCATCACTATGCGCGACTGGCGAGAATGGCGCGCCCGCATTCGGTGCGGCATGAGGTGCAGGGGCGTGACCATATACTGGCCATGCCGCACACAGCGCAAAAGTACACAACTCTGTGCGACGTGAACATTATTTTGCCATGTCTGTTTTTGATAAATTTAGAACCTTTTTAAAAAAACACTCGGAAATATCTATTTGTTCCTTTCTTACTCATAGAACAACATATAAAAAAACCCCCCGCACTGTGGTGAGAAACACATTTTTCTGCACCGCACGCTGGTAAAGTCAAGCATGGCCCTATATTGGTCATGACGCATGGAACGTGTTAATTCACTGACTCTTCAGTCAGGAACTTTTAAGCGTTGATCGTATTCGCGTATCAGTGCAAGCCAATTTATGCCCTATGGATACTACATTATGACACAAATAGACCTGATGGTATCTACAACTCAAATACTGATTATTTATCATTTCAGAATACCCTCACAAAAGTCGTAGAGTAAAAGTTATTTCAAATGCTGAGTAAAATACGTGGTTAAGGGAATGTAACGTTCAACGATACAGGCTGTTCTGAAAAATAATATTGTAACATTTGTAAAACAAAAATCGAAAACATCCTTATTGACACATTATGGAGTAAGTTAATTGTTACTGTAGCTTTGAAACCTGTACAGAACCAACATTCCATCGATAGATACATTTTTCATGCGATAAATTAATGATAATAGGATAAATATTTTACCATCTTTTAATGTGTCTATTTTTTAATATTTTATTATTGATATAATAAATTTCATTATTTTTACCTATATTGATTTTATTTTCCATATTAAAAGAGATAGTCGGATTTTTTTTGTTAAAAAGCAGACTATTATAACAGCTATTTCAAATTAAAATATTGTGTTCAATATAATATTTTCTTTCAATACTCAGATTACTCGGCTACAATTATGTTGAAGACAAAATTGAAAGACAACATTTCGAGTCCTACACGTGCTATACGTTCAGAATCTGAAGTTCAGACCTGAACTTCAGATCATTGAACCATCAAAAAAACTCAATACGTTGATCCGAAGATTTTATAACCTGGAGGTGACCTAGTAGTTATAATTCTCATGTAAAATAAGTTTTTTTTTTTAAAGCTCTGGCTTTTGCTGACCTTTTGCATTTGCCAAGCGTAAGGGTTCAGCGATCACCGATAATTAGCGATGACTTGACCTTTCCCAAACTGTGAGGCATAAAAAATCTGATAAAATATTTATGCTTTTTGCAAATCCATGTTTGTAAACGCCACATGGTTAACCATTCTGGCCAGCTATTTGTTGTCTGTCCATTGTCGGTCCAATTTAAAGAATATAATATTTTTTATTAAGTACATTATCAGGAAGCGATGTTTCCCCTATACCTAATGACTAAATAATCATGACGAAATTAAGCTGCCTTTCTCAATTAACTTTGTAATTAACTCGTCATTTTTCCAAGTCTTCTATCAATTGAAATAAAAATGAATTCCCGAAAAGTACCTAAGTACGAGTATGTGCACGCATTTCAGAACGACAGCACCAATTTTTTTAAACAAAGTATCCTTACCTACTTTTTCAACCACCAGTCTGAAATAACAAATAACGGATCATTCTCACTAGTTCCGGTCAAAAAAGTTCCGCCGGAACTAGTGATACTTTTTTTTCTCATTAGTTCCTTGTCACTTTGACACTAAGTCCCGGCGGAACTAGTGATACCGTTTATATAACTGTGTCGCTAGTACACTAGTAGACTATAATTTTCCATTTCCCTCCCCCATTCAAAACTCTTCAATTTCACAATTCGTGTAAATGACGAAGCGCAACTCGTTAATTATTTTGCTCATTCCACTTTACTCGTATAACTTTTTGAGCATACTTTTTAATTTTATTTTGGCAGATACTGTTATTTTAACTAGTTATCTGACTTTTCGAATAGAAAAGGGTACTTAGTCTTTGCAGAAAAAGTATAGCACATTTTTTATTTACCTTCCTAATACCAACATATGAAAATTTAAAATTCACTGTTGACAGGGCAATATAATGTTGAGGTATCTGTCGCCATGAGGCGAAAGCCTTTGGGAGTGGTTTATGTCTAACAAGTCATACCTCATTGCAGGCTTATTGGGTACCTATCAAAGTCACGATCTCCGCGGTTGGAACGCAATATCGAAATTACATTTCCACTAGCGCGAATGATGGAAACCACTTTGTTAATTTAAAAGATACTGATAAATCATCAGTATCTTCTTTCTTTAGGACAAAATAATGATGTTAAATGAGAGGCAGCATCAAAATTATCTGACAGATTAAATATCGCTACCTTATCCAAAGCGGTGAAACCAGCCCTTACATTTTTTAATTAACATTATTGACTTTTTTTCTTTCTTTAAAGACTATCTAAGATTGTACATACCTACTTAAATAGAAAATGGCCTGAATTAACATTTGTAATCCCAAGGGATCCAATTTTTGTCCTAGACAGACATTAAAAGTAAATATACCGTACCGGTTTCCTTACAGGCTCATGTTCCTGGTTTTGTTGCTTTGTGGAAATGCCACCCTCTCCGTTTGCTCCTTGAAGACGCGTGGGTACCGGACGGAGTCGCACGATACCCAAGCCCACCTTCCGATGGGGGTGGGTCATTCTTCTTTTTTACCTACAAAAGTCTCATACAAAAATCTTGTGACGGAGGTGTATTTGTCTCCTCTGTCACGCTAATTTTGTGATAATGAGTAAGATATAATCATGCATTTAGAAGTTCTTATAATTGCTTTAATAGCAAATACTGTAACGAAAATGAAAAATATTGAAAAATTTAATATGTTATTTTATTACACTGTTTTTAAAATATTTAAGTAGGAGACAAAATTTATGTAGGTAAAAAAGAAGAACGACCCGGGTACGGAAGGTAGTGTTGGGCTGTCCAGCGGCTCTTTTATCCCCATTATGGGGAGAAATCCCGGAATCAACCAAGTTATGTCCCGGAAATCTTATTCCTTGTCCTACTGGTAGTTTTTTATTTAAGTCCATTTTTCGGTATTTATCAACTCCGATATAGTATCAGAACCACCCGTATCGCGTTCTCGCTCGAGTTCTCGCAGTAAACGCGCCACTCAACGAGTAACAAGAGCCGATACTTAAAAGCTTTTCAAATGTATAAGCCATAAAATGTTTACTGGTCGGGATTATATTTATTTTACGACGCTCCGCATTATAAAGACGTTTAATAAAGAACGAGCTAGTTTCACAAGTTTTCACGAAATAATCTGGGTAGGGTAGGAACACCGGTTTGCGACCACTTAAGCGACTTGTTGACTTCAGAGTTGATTTCTATCATGATGCTGTACGTCAAGATTTTCCAAAAAATTTACATTTGATCTTACACTAGTCTAGTTTTATAAAACCTAACGTTTATAAACGTAGCAGTGATACATAATTTTAAAAAATGTATTATTCGTAAAAATAGCAAAAACACCGGTTACCGGCCGTTTGGCCCAGTTATCGACCACCTGTGCACCGGTTATCGACCACCTAATTTACGGTAGAAAAATGAGTCTTATTTAATAGCCATAGGGTATATTATAGTATGAAAGTGAATGAGTTAATGAAATCAAAAAAGCGGTATATTTTTACTCTCTTTTGCGACCTAAAAATACAGTTAAGTAACCAAAAGGTCATATTTGTTGATTTCTTTTGATTTGGAACACGATCGAAAAGCCTATCCTATAATATAGTGGATCTTGGAACTCCGTTCTGCCGGCATGCTTCTCTGTAGGGCAAAGGCCTCCATCCTTGAAATCAAGTTATCGTTACAATGATGGGTACTGGCTTAATCACCACGCTTGCCAAATGCGGATTGGTGATCACAAACCCGAGCAGTGTCCGAAAATACCGACACAATGTTAGCTCGACCTGGGAATTGAACCCAGTACCCCGCGATCTCGGCCCGGTACTTAAACCACTAGACCATCGAGGCGCGAAAAAACAAAAACACAAACAAAAAATGTAACAAATAGAAATAAATTAAATGTTTAGTATTTATCGGGTGCGTTTAATTTCCTAGTTCAAATAAAGTTTTATTTATTACTAATTACGTTTCTCTCTTCTCTTCTATCTTTTTTATACTTTTCTTACTAGCCTTCCGCCTGCGGTTTCACACGCGCGTAATCCCCTTCATTTAATCTAGTCCCCTTTTTCAAATATCCCCCCCTTCCCCCCACATTTCCGGGATCATTTTTATAGTACCCTATGTTGACCGGGGATAGTGTAGCTTTCCAACAGTGATAAAATTATTCAAATCGGTTTAGTAGTTTCAAAATTGTTATTCCCGCATGAATAAGACATTTCCCGTAGGAATTTTATAGTCTATGTCCTAATCCGGGTTATAAACTATACGTGTGCCAAATTTCATCTAAATCCGTTCAGCCGTTTAGGTGTGATTGAGTAACAAACATCCAAACATCCAAACCAAACATCCAGACTTTTGCATTTATAATATTACATACATACATATACATAATACATACATATAATATTATATAGTAGGAAGTAGGATTAGTAGGAAGTAGGATTTTTTTGAACGGCCGGAAACAGGTACAATTTTACCAGTTATCGACCGCCTGTTAAAGACGGCCGTTAACAGGGTTCGTTTTCACCGGTTGTCGGCCACTAAACTTTTGGTATTTTTAAAGGTCATTATCTTTGAAACTATGAGGTATACTGGCGGTCGGAAACTGGTTGCCAAGTCACAAATTCCTAGCTGTTCACAAATGTAAATGAATCTATGTTGGTGCATTTAAGGTTTCCGCAATGTAGGCAAAGAAAAATGACGTAAATAAACCGGTTTTCCGACCACCCGGTCGGAAACTAGATTTTGATATGAATCGATAACCTATTGCCCGACCACCTAAAATATTACAAATTATGAAATGTTTGGTGAGTTTGGGCACTTGAATATTGAAATTAAACATCTTATCCTACACACAAACCAAATCAAACCCCTATAAAATAATAGTAACACTCAAAATCTTACATTTGAAAATCGATCCACCTGCAATTATTTTTGCTAAATTTGTCACGTGTCAACACACCAAATTTTGAAATGGCGACTGAGGGCTCAGTTCGCAAATTATAAAGTCATGCTGTTGGATTAAGAACCGTGGAGTTTGTCCAGGTCGACTGGCGCGAAATTAGAAATGAGCTGTCTATAGACTATCTATTATTCAAAAAAACGTGTGAAGTGGTCGCAAACTGGTGCTGGCCGGCAAACCGGTGTCACTACCCTACCTATATGTTGCGACATTTTTAGGTGACTTTAAAGCGTTTGTCTTTAAAAAAGTGAAATTTTTACTCATTGACTGTAAGTAAACAGGTTCTATCATCTGTTTTTAACTTTTGCCACATCCATCCATGAAGTACTGTGTACGTATCTTTAAATTAATAACGATGAGTATTTATTTATGTTCTATACTCAAATAAATACGAGTATATTAAGTATATTAAACAAAGATAATATTTATTTATAACGTATTTTTAAAGATACCTAATGTTAGATAATAATTACCTTATGAATTCATGAACTCTCGTAATGGCATTTAGACAATAAATTATCGGATTATATGTTAACCTTTAAGTATTTTTATTTTTTATGTATGTAAAATTAATACCCAATGTTATATGAAATAAAATTAACTTTTACCATTCAAACAATATCTTTTTACTTTTTGAACACACGAAAAATTTAATAAGTCTTCAGAATATGTAGCAGTAAAAAGTAAAGAAATATTAACATTAAAAACCGTTTTATGACTGAAATGAAACTAGTGAGATATCAAATCAAATACAGATTTCTTTGAGAAGCTGTTCGCTATTAGATTTAAAGAAATTCACAGTTGATTCTAGAGATTCCCCGTAGCTCAACATATTTTTTAAACGTATGTATTGGCACAGATTATTAAATAGTTACTAAGTATTGGTAGCAAATTGACTTCTTCCCAACCATAAAACCTAATCAGAGGTTAGTTGCTGCCTTAGTTGGTGATACTTGGTAGTAACCTGGTAATTACGAGATCCGTCACATTTAGAAACGTTGGAAACGTTGTACTTCCGTATTTATACTTACTTCTGTCAAATATAACTCAGTCAACTTCTAACAAATACACATGAGCAATTTGTTAAAAGTGTCTAATCCTCGGCCGGGTATCTTCTTTTTATGCTAACGGGATATAAAGTTCAAAGGTTCAGTAAAAGGGAACCCATTTATAGGCTTATTTAATTATTACTCCGGTTTTCGGATTCAAAAACTTTATTCAGCAGATGAAATCATATAGACTTGCGACTTCGCGAACATTGTTCGTAAATAAGTCACTGAAAAGAACTTTTATTTCTCTTCTTTCTCAAAAAATATTGTCTCTTAACCAACTTATAATTCGATTCGTCGTTTTTTAAGAAATGAAATTGTTTTTAAAAGGAAAGTTGTTATTTTCATAAGCATGTGCCATTTCTTTCCATTAAAAAGTCTGCGTTTTAAAGAACCATAACGCAGAAATATATTAAAAGAATTTCGTTACAATTTTCTACTTCGTAATGAGGTATTGTGTTTTTACACTGCGAACTGGGGTCCAATAATAGTTAATTTGAATGTAGGAGATAAAATGATAAGGTTGTTCTTTGAGTTTCGCTAGGAATACTAAGAAATCTTGCAAATTAATAACGGCTATAATGCCGAAAACATTAGTTAACGAAATACCTGATACGTAATATGCATAGTCAGAAATTCCATGTCACCGCATCCAATCGGATTGGGCCTTGGTTATGACAAAGTAAATCAGAATACTATCAAAGTGGAATGGACATAAAACAATTATCTGCTCGATCGAACGAGCCTAAATAAATATTCATCTAAATGTCAAAATAAATGAACCTTTGTTTATGAATTTGATCTGTCTATTTTAGGAGGATGTGAAATCGTTTGCCACATTCGTTTAACGTTTTTTGGGCTGACTAATTGATTTGTCAAATCCCAATGTTCTGGAAAATAAGCAGAGCTCGGTCAACCGATTCTTTATAGGTATCTAATGGATTTTGTCAATCAGTACGTACCTACTTATGTCTATTACCTAAACTTATATTTGTTTTATCGACTCGGATTTATTTTTTAATATGTAAAGAGTATCGTGTAAAGATTGTATATCTCTCAAGGATTTGGACTTAATTTTAATAATAGAGGTATTTCCCCTTAGAAGCCCTTAATAACTCCTATGGGTAAACTGAAATGGATTTCTTTTTTTAATGATAAATCATAAATAAATATCTCTGGACATTATTCACACAGTGCCATCTAGCCCCGAAGAACTAAGCATTAGCTTGTGCTATGGGTGCCAGACAACGGATAAACATTACTTGTATTTTTTATTGTAAATACATACATATTATACATAAAAATACCCAGATCGATACAAACAGACATGTTCATGCACACAAATGTTTGTACCGTGCGGGGATCGAACCCGCGACCTCTGGTGTAATAGCCGACTTCTCGACGTCTTTTGGCGACAGTCAGAATCAAACACTGCAAAACTGGAGAACAAAATATTTTTAAGGTGAACAATCATAAATATTTCTGGAAGTTCCAACACTGAAGTTCTGACACAGGTCAAAGACTAGTAATAGACGAAAATATGAAAGAACAAACCAAAGGAATAGTATAAGGAGAAGCTTACCATTTGAATACCAACGAAATGTTTATAATGGATGGTGCAAATGGAAGGCTTTCATGAACCCTCAAAGCTGACGACTGAGCCAACAGAGTTCACTGGCTTCAGCCGTGCATGTTAATATTTATGAGTTTACTTAGCACGCATGTGTATTGTGTATGCCTAAGTAATAAACAAACAAACTAAGTACAGTGAAGAACCTCTACGTGTACCTTAATCGTGGAGCTCCGATTCCGTTAAGTCGGAACTTCCGATTAAATTATTATTTCACTTTCGGTTCCGAAACTTTTAAATCGAAGGTTGGTCGAAGCATAGCAATACACTTCTTTTGGAGTAACGGAGTCAATGGTTTATTTTGTTGTTTAGTTAGAAACTTGTTGATTTTCCTGTCTGTCTGTCTGTGTTAATTTGTTCTTATAATTAAAATAAAAAAAAATACTGCATGATGTTTTATTTGTCCTTCAATAAAAATAGCCACTAAAAATTGCCGCGTCTGCATCTGACTCCGATTCTGATTCCGGATCCGATTCCGCTAAATCAAATTTAAAAACTCCGTTTCCGACTTCGGTTCCGATTTTACCTCCTTTACATCCCTGATGGATACAGGCTTAATCACGACGCGTTGGCAAATGCAAATTCATGATTACGAACCCGAGCTGTGGTCGATAACTCTGACACAATACACAACCTGGAAATTGACTGTTTTATTTCCGGACCACATACTTAGGTATGTAAAAAAATTAGAAGCGCACACTGAGTTGTATTTAAACCTATAATAATAATAATCCTTTCAGAATAAAGATTAAAATTAACACTAGAATAGCGTCTATTTACATATTGTTTTCTGTTGTTGTTAATGCACCATATATCTTTTTGACGAGCCATTTGGTGTAGTGGTCGAGAAGTTGGCTATTACACCAAAGGTTGCGGGTTCGATCCCCGCATGGTACAAACATTTGTGTGCATGAACATGTGTGGTGTTTGTATGTATTTACAAAAAAAAGTATATAAGTAATGTTTATCAGTTGTCTAGCAACCATAGCACAAGCTCATGCATAGTTTAGGGCTGTGTGAATAATGTCCAGGGATTTATTTATAATTATTTATTTATCTACTAAGGAACATTTCTTCTCTGTTCTGAACACAACTTATAAAAGTCATGTTAAACAGTGAATGTGAGCAATAAATTGAATTAATTCATTAGAGACAAACATCAAATACAAGTTTCTTTACTGTTTACGTATTTACACTGGCAACATGCATACAATACTATTGTAACCCGCTTTCGAGTCTGTTTCAAAATAACTTTATGTCCCTATGTCCATCACAAACCCATTATATTATGCCACTTAGCTTTATTATTTATGAATTAACATGGGTCGCCTTGAAGGTCTATTGGCCTTAATTTCATGCTGTAATCACGGGGTCCTTGCTCAATTCCCGGGTCAGGCAAAACTTGTTTCAATTTTGAAACTGCTCAGGTTTTTGATTATCACCAATCCTTAAATCGTGACAAACTTTACTTTATTATGATAGTTCTTTTAAATTTAATGTGTCTGGTCTGGTATTTCATGTGTGTTAAAATTTTGTATAAGCTAGGCCTCCATTTTGAGAGATCTCTCTTTATTTCCTCCAAATCATCGAACATGGAGAAGGTCCCTCGGATACTTGTCACTTATCCGCGTTTGATAGCTAGTCTTATACGTTGCCAATATCCAAAAAATAAAACGATAAAAATGATATCCAAATTAAACACGTAGACGCGGTAGTAGGTACCTACGTAAAATACATAGCCCTCGCAAACTTTTATTTATTCCGTATTAACAAGCAGGGTGTGGGAAGAATATTAAACACAAACATGGTAACATACCTGATTTCCATCTGTAATATTTCATATAATAGATAAAGGGGTTCCAGAGTGAAGACCGCTTCTCGTTTAACGTAGCGTAGGCCGCCCTCAGACCAGGCGGAGTGACGATTTGCGCAAAGTGGTTGGCAGGAGCTGTATTTGACTGGCCGAGGAATAAACAGACTGGCGAGCTTTTGAAGAAGCCTATGTCCAGCAGTGGACTGTGATAGGCTGATGATGAAGTCCATAAGGCTTAATATGCAACAAAATATACAGTATGACAGGAAATGCGAGGGACATATTTAAACCCCAAATAGTTCATGCTTCCATATAACAAAATAAGTATAAATCAATAAAAACTCTGGTAAATATCTGTCAGTAACCTTAGTTGAAACCTGAAAATCCGCGTAACGTGCGGGCACTATTCCCTTCACAGTACCTATTTCGTGCACTCGTTCATTACTCAAATTATTGTAGGTACTCGCGTACAATTTGAGTTTGGGGCGTAACCGGCCGCTCAGCACACGGGATTTTCAGGTAGATCATGCATACATAAATTATTAGGATAATTATGAATTTTTTTTTATAGCGAATTGGACTCTAAATCGGATTCTGAACACTCTCCATAAATATGTCCCTCGGGTTACCCAACACGCTGTATATATCAAACCCACCCTGCATTTAAAATAGGTCAAGAGGAAACTTATATTAGTTTTCCACCACGTCTGTCCTTAGATATTTAGTTAATAAAATTGAACGCCTTCAGCGGATTTAAATTGAAACAAATGGAGCGAAAAATTAAGGCTACTTCGAGTTCATTGCGCAGTGAGATTTACTGCAGTTGGATTCTTCAATTTAGGAGCGAGGCAGAAATATTTACGTGACTACTTCCTTGCAAAGTGGGCAGCGGCGAAAAAGGACAGAAGATTAAGCCTATTAATAGCTTTGGTCAAAATTCCCTATCATGGAAAACAACTCGTTTCTAATAATGAGTGTTGATCTTGCAAACTAAAGCTAAGAACTCACGGCGCGGTTTTTAATCGCGCCCGGAGCGGTTGCGTTCTCGCAGCCTCTGTAGAATGTTGAAAAAAGTAAGAGCAGTTATCACGCAGAAATCCGACACCATTTTGCACTAGTGACATATGGCAGCGTGACGCACCCAAAGACAACTTATCGTGGACGGTTTGTAAACGCACGGTGACGAATCGCACTAATACCGGTCTCGTGAGTTTTGAAATAAAACCGCAGGAAGCTGCGGGACCGCTGCGGGTGCGGGCGCGATTAAAAACCGCGTCGTGAGTTCGTAGCCTATCTCCGGTAAATACTACACAAAAATATGAACCGCTTTAAATCCTGTTGCGAGTACAACATGGTTCGATCGAAATAGTCCAAAAAAGCTGACCTATTCGAAACCAATATTCCTTGATTCACAATGACCTTTTGCAATAAATTAATGCATTTTCATACAGTTACAATAACATTACCTACAATGAGCTGTGTAACAAATTCTTTTGTAGGGCTGATATATTCACCACACGCGCCCATTATGGTATAGGTACCTATTAACCGACGACACTTGGGTAGCTTTTTCATTTATTAAATTAATTATTTCCTTGCCATTGATGTGTCGTTGTTACGCAAGTAATTTTCGCCTTAGATGATGCTTTTACCACACATAGTAAAACCAAATTACTATTGACTAGCGGCCTGCTTTATCTGCGCATGACATGTGTGCGGTTCAAAATATGAAAGAAATATTTAGTTTATAAAAATCCAAACAAAATGTTTTATTTATACACATTTTTATTGGCAGACAACAGCAGACAAGCATGTTATGGTACACTTTGGTATATTACTTAAAGGTACATTTAAACCAGATAACAGAATTTGTTTATAAATAGTAACATTAATTAACGAGTAAATAAAAAATTTAACGATAAATAGGTAATAACATTCAATTGGCTTTTTCTTTGTTTCAGATTCGCCAATCGCTGGTTCCTGTGCTGCTGCTGGCAACAGCGGCATTATCCTCAAGTAACGTACTTCCAGTGCTGTCCATCGACAAGCTGGAGCCTGAACCACTCGCATTGGCCAGCCAACAAAGCGACAATATATTTAGTAATAGATACCAACCTAGACATATTCTGAACGATATATTTTATACAATATCAATCGCCACGTCCCCAAACGACCCAAAACATAAACTGCGACTACCAATACAATTTGTTGATGTTGACAATAATAAAGCCGAGGACGATTCTAACGCATCAAGTAACAAAGGAATATACAACGGTGAAGGATTCCGGAAAGAACAATGGCACAACTATCCAAGACAATTGGATCGCCTCCACAAATATCTCTACGAACACCATAACGCTGATAAAAGAAATCCAGATCCCGATGACCCGAATATATCAAATGATTACAATGATGACACAGCAGATAATTCAGACAATGTGAAAATCAACGAAGTTCGTAAAAACACAAACGATGAAACGCAAAATGGATACGATACCGTTGTAGCTATGACTAACCCCTTTTTAATTTTTAAAATACGCTTAGCATGTTTGAGTAATGATTTAAAAAATAACAATTTAGATAAATACTCTGATATAATAACGTCGGAGCCAGAATATGTCCCTGGTAACAGAGATGATGTAAAAGAAATGGTTAACGCAATAAACCCCCAAATGAGTGTAACTAAAGTAAAGCGTGAAGAAATCGGACCTCAAGATGCACCGATTGCAGGTAATATTAAACATTAAACCAAACACATTATATGTATTTGTGCAGTTTTTCCACTTTTTTTTTATAATAGGTACATAATAATGAATGCACTTAGAGACAATGAACATGAACTAAGTATAATAATTGTAGTTAGTTACTTTTAACATGCCAGCACCAACCTCACACATGCACAAACCAGTTGCATTCATATCTTTAAAGTTAAATATTATAAATAGACCACTACTTTTAAGAGTTTTAAGTGACAACTTAAAAATAAAGATCTACACTTACATTTTAATCTATTTCTAGCAACGAATCAATTCAAGAAAATCAATCCGTTTAAAACCCTGCAGTTGATTATTGGTATATTGGTTTTTGCACCTCAGTTGTTTAGCTGCTAAAAATAAGTTGACAGAAGCAGGGCTGATTCAAATGTTTACGAGTAAGAATTTAAGTTTTTTTTTTAAGTCAGGTGGCAGACAGACTCGCAGCCCACCTAATGGTAAGCTGCCACTGCGGCCTATTCCATTGAGGGACACTTCAACAAGAAGCGTCGCTCAATGTGCTGCCAGAATGTAGGCTCATCTGATCTTCGAGCCTTTGATTTTAAGTGTACTGGCTCCCACATTAATACTGCCGGAACACAGCTAGAGCTGTTATGGCGGCAGATTTCACCTGTGGGGGTAGCTAGCCAGTCGGACTCTGAAAAAGCCCTACCACCAACCAGACCCTAGGCAGGAATCGAACCCACGACCTCCGGGTTTTATATCCGAACGGCTTAGCCACTGTTCCACGGAGGTAGTCAAAAGTAAGTCAGTATAACTATGAAAATGGTAGGAAACTACAGCAAAATATTATAAATAAAGTTACGCTTTCCATTCTAGAATCCACAATGAAGAAGAACCGAGCAGTGAAGAAGAGAATCTTCTCCCTGTGGAGTCGTCTCCAGAGCTTCAACCATAAAGGCCACGAGTTGCAGCACAGGCGCCACCTCCACGCCTTCTACGGTCTGCCGTCAGATGGCGACGCGAGCGGGGTCCTCACTGCGGAAACCAGAGCCACATTCTTGAGGCCACCAGGCTCCCCCCTGCGGTGGGGATGAACGAAATACCGCAGCTTCATTCAGTCGTGCATTTGATTTGCGAATTATATTGTGTTAGAATGACGATGACAGGAGACACAAATGTCTATGTTTAGAGAACTCTTTCGTTGAAATACATGAATCGTATCTGAAAAGATATGACCAAAGTGCGGATAATATGAAATTGTGACTGTGAAATATACAATCAACATTATTAGTGTACCTACATTTATTACTTTGCTATCTTATTTTGAAATGGTCTAGAGATTTTGATGATTTTCATGCCAACATTTGAATAAAACAATAATAGATAATACGGATTTGCAACTATGTACCCTGATCGCCTTGAGAAACCTCGCTGAGATAAAAAAATATCACTTTTCATGATATAAGTAGACAAACAAACAGATTTTCACAGTCCTTGACAAGGAAAGCTGAACAATTTATAATATCACACACGTGACCACGTTACATAAAAAGTGTCAAGTCCGATAGGAATTGGTAATAAAAATATCTTTGACTTCATCTTACTCCAATTTCTCCTATAGAAAGCTTATTTCGTATAATATTATTTGCTGAACCCTAAAATAAGATCGCAAAGAACACGAGTAGCGAAATTATTTCCCTAAATAAATAGACATTTGTGTATTCAAGAATCGATATCGATTACCGTGAAGTATTATTAAATCCTACGAGGATCGTCGACGAAGCTGAATAGTACAATAAAATGACCAAACATTAAATTGTCTATAATTTAGATGAGTGTTTACTTGTTAGATGGTTCTATGGCATGAGATTTTTATTGACTGTTTTACATTAATATAATGCAAATGCAGAGAGTAGTAGATATTTGCTCTAACGTTACGCGCAATACTATGATATATTAGATACATAAGTACAGACTGTCGCAATATTTATTACATTAATGTGCATTATAAATACTGAAGCTTAATGTCTTCTAAGTAAGTTGTATTAATACGAAATTCCATAGAAATATTAATCTAAATACTTCCACGCCTATTGTGTCTATAACGTTTCCTAGCGAAATATTTTATTAACCCTCATAGAGATAATAATTAAAATATAATTATAATTACGTATATTGTCATCATATATGTAAATAAAAATAAATACAATGTATATCAGCGACAATGTTTTATTTATATGTGCACTCGTTCTGAATCAGTAGTATATAATATAAATAATATACAAATTACTTTGTTCATATAGGTACTTTGTATTACAAAGTCATTAAAGAAATCAAGTTGCGAAGGATTGGTGCCAAAATTGAGTATCTATGCTGTAACTAACAAAAGGAAAGTATACTATTTTGTATACATTTACATAATTTTAGAAAGATCCAACATGACTATGCTTCATCAAAATACATTTACCTATAATCACATTGAAGTAGAAGTAGGTAAGTAATATGTTTATGGACTTACACGTTTTTTTCGCTTAGGTATTTTTGGCAAGTTACTAATTTTAACCATAAATGGTGAGGTAATATCGACGACTTTTATTTTTTTAAACCGCTAGGAGCCCATCATGATAAAAAAGGAATGTTTTTGTTTATTTTATTATTGAAAATAATTCCCTTATACTACCATCTGTTGAGTTACTGTTGAACTACCACAAGACCCAGAAGTTATCGATCCAACGCAACCAGAGACAAACTACTTTCTAAAATTAAAATAAGAACAGGTTGTCTATGTTGGTTGTTTTGACAAACAGCTGATAAGCGGTGGACGTGGTTAACTTTTGTAAGGAGGTTAATAATTTGTTTCACAGAATATTATTATATGTACATAAGACCTATTTAGTATTTTCTAGTTACTTAAAAGTGTACCACAAATCAGTATGGTGAGTACGCTTATCGTTTATTTCCTAAAATACAATGTTTCTGATCTCCGGATTTATAGTTAAACAGTTGGTTTTATGTCAAACAAACAAGAACTTTCTGTAAAACTAAAAGCTTTAGATTTGGACCGAAGTTTGGGTGGAACATTACAAAAAGTCAAAAACTATATACATAACCTTACCTTTATAAATATCTTAGCCATAAAAAACATACCTAAACAACTAGGTGTCAAACAACCATACCTACATTGATCTTCCCGAAGAGCGTGAGTAACGACAGTTTGGATCCTACACTATATTCAAGTGTAGGCCTACCATTACCATATTAGCAAATGTTAGCTAATCAGACTCTTAAAAAACCTTCCATCCAAACAGACCTCTAACCTTAATCTACTTAAGAACCTGTGGCCAACATTTTAAGGCACCTATACTTTACTAGGCTGAAAAGGCGATCCTATACGGTTATCGTTTTTCGTCGTGCACGTGGCGTGTTCGTGCTGCCTTGCTGGCAAAGCGGGTCCCGTACGAAGAGAGATCAGTTGACATCTGGCGGGAGCGCAAGCAGCTGACCGAGGAGTACCGTGCCATCAACCCTGCGCAGAAGGTTCCTGCTCTTTATATAGGTAAGGCTGGTTGGTGTTAAAGATTTCGACATTTATAACCTCCTTTCGCCAAAGCATGCGAACCAAAACTTCCTTTCTCAAAGGCCGGCAACGTGCTTTTGCTCTCTTTTGATTTACTTCTCTTACATTAAAAAAAGAACTGAAATGAATGGTCCGATGTTCGATTCCCTGGTAACCATTAGCAAACGTCGGTGTAATAGTTGAGAAATCAGCTATTACAATATAGTGTCCAGGGACAGTAATTCGTGTTAAGGGTATCAGACAAGACGAAGACGAAGATACCACAAATAAAATAACTGGACAATAATCCAGTAAACAAAAAAGTTCATATTAGGTGTTGGTTTTAGTGGAATTCGAATTCACGATCCCTGGCGCATGGGTCACTCACTCACTACCAAATGCGTCATCGGATTCGCCATTGTCAAATTACTTTTAACGCCATTGTGCATTGTTATTCGACAAATGAAATGAATAATTCAGTTTTATTATGCCTTGGCAATCAATTGCTAGGTGACTCTATGTATAGATATTTAGGTATTTGAGGTCTACCAAATGTCTTTTGATAATGAAATGAAATGATCTGCCGCCATATGAGCTCTGTCTGTATTACAATAAAATTATTTTGGGAGTCTGTGTTATTGAAACTAATGGCTCGGGGGGGTTCGTGCCATTCTATTGACTTACGAGCACGTCGCATCGTATATAGCACAAAAACAAACAAAAAATACGTGTGGCACTCGGGGACTGCCGCGGTAAAGCTATTGCTTAGCATTTTTTATCAACTTATGCGGCAGACTCCGGCACAGTGTAGGTATGCGTGTAGACTGTACGAAGCTCGCACGGATCGAGACGAGCTGCTCGCGGTAACCTATCTTATTTTCGAAACTTTATTGTTCGAATTTTAAAAAATCGAAAACTCTATAACACAGATTTGAATTGCAGATATATTTTTTGACATAATACATACATATGTATTGTATGTAATAAATTAATTTTACATATGTTTCATTTTCCAGAAAAACTAATAGCCGACTTTCAAAACACCTTTTTTTCGTTTTACAGTTGTATTGCTTACAATATTTTTTCATTCTAGATGTATTAAAATATCGAAGTATCTGTAAAAAATGATTTTATTTAAAGTTTTGGTTTGGTGCTTAATTTTGTGCTACACAATGTATTGACAGAAGCGAAACACTGCAAAACCGACTCCACGTAGTCTTGTCTGCCCTACCCCTAGAGTGTAATTCAAGCCCGCGTAGGCGCGGAGGGGCGAGGTGACCCGCGAGCTGAGGAGCAGGTGGTTTTGACGGCCACCGCCGCGGCTGAGGCTGGCCGGCTGAGCCGGCCAGCAAGGCGAAGCTGCGGTGGTGGGCGAAAACCATCTGCGACGAAAAGCTCGCGTGGGACCGCCGGAGCCCCGCAGCGCCGGAGCCGTGACAGAAAAAATGCATGCCTTAGAATAATATGTTATTATTCTAAGATGCATGCTGAACTTGAATATAAGAATTTGTCTTTTTATAATATAGAAAACGATTGTATGGAAACTAAATCGTCTAAAATATGTATATTTATCAAAGGATGAGTAAGATTTAAAAACATATAGATTTAAAAAAAAAATGTTAATTTGAAAATTGGATTATCAGCTATATGTCAATAGTTTTTTCGGTAAAATGAAAATATGGAAAACAAAAATGTGACAAAACGATTTCGGTTTAATGAAATTCGTACTAAAAACATTCGGATTTAAAATAGGTAACCGCTGCTCGCTCGTATAGTCGCACGCACCCAAACACCGTGCCGGAGTGTCAGGTTTTTTCCTTAGGTTTTCCTTCGTTACGGAATTTCTTGATTCAGTCGCCGCGCTCAAAGCCCGCGATAAAAGCTATGCAATAGCTTAAAATTCTGAGTTGCAGCCCTGTATGTAGAAGTAAACGGTATTCCTGCTACGCATAAAGCCGTTAATCTTAGAACTGGCTTTATAAGATAGTGTCATTTGGACGTTATGGCATGCCTGTAAGTGACGGCTATATTCATTGCTGGACATCCGATGACTTATTTAAATAAAGTTTTTTTTATTAAAAAGTGAGGGACTTTATCCTAATTCTTATTAACGCATTACCTACAGACATTATCGCATTATTGAGATTAAATAAGGCACAAACAAGCGGTTACCGGCTCCTTTGAAGAATTTGTTCCGTCTGAGTGGCGCGTGAATCTAGCTCAATCGAGCAAATTAAGATTAAGGTATTCCGTTTCAAGCCTATTGAAAAGGGTCTCCCTAGACCCGTAAGATATTAGAGGTAATTTGACATTGTAAAACTTTCCATGTAACACTTATACAATCATCACCATCATCTCTGCGTATTCCCGATTGCATCCCGAGCTCAGGGTCCGCTTCGACTATGATACGGTTAAACGGTCAAATTAACAATTTTCATTCAATGTTTCAACCATTATTCATCTACTTTACGAGACTTATCTAAATATTCTGTATAATGTTCATTAACTTCTGTGTAATATTTTTGTCAACTAGATCTCATAATGAAGTCAATCTATCACATATCACATTATAATATTGGCTAATTAAGATTTTATGGACCATGCATATTTAGTTCAATAATCGCTGATGTCATCGAGAAAGATAATGAGGCAAAGTAGGGTAACCATAAGACAAAGGAAATGATATTCAACTTTTAATACATGTTGGGGCGGAATATGAAATAGCTAGACTTTATTTAACTGAATGCATCGTCCCTCTAAGCATAAGGTCAAAATTCAGATTCTTCGTTCATTTTTAGCTGAGCACTGAAATCAGTGCTCCTGAATTGTCTCCAATATTGGTGTGTCTTTTCCATACCCAACGTGTATCGTTCCGACCAAAATATAATAAAAAAGCTTGAAATATTTTGCGAATTTGACAATTTGCGCCTAAAAGAATCAGTGTAAAACCCGTCTCCCTAAAACATGAAGGTATATCTCTCAAATTATTTTTTAATGTAAATAATTAATAAGCGTGCTAATCACATACTGGATTATAGAAATAAATCATCACACATTTTTGGAATGAAATATTTCTGTCGGTATATTTTTGGCAAAACCATCATCCACTCAAAGCAGCGCTGCGAATTCAAATGGTTCTCCTTTATTCATAAAAAGCTTTTAAATTTGGTCCTTATTTCGTTGAAATAAGCGTCATCGTAGCGCCACATCACTCGGTGGCTCTTGAAGGGATCGAGTGCACTCCGCTCGCGACCTCTCCAGCTACTTCACTGCCACACTCCTGCACATGCCACTCAAACTATGCCTTATTCCTAACGACATAAGGTAGAATATAACATTTTATGGACGTCACTAAAATTGACGGTTTTAGTTTTTCCAGCATAAAAAATATCGGAGACGTTAATTTATTTTGAACGTATGGTTGCACGGATGGAACTCTAAATTACTTTAATAAGACTTGTCCAATTACAATAAATAATATTTGATAGTAGATAAATTTTCAATAGGTATTAAATAAAACTTTTTCTGGACACCCTGTATATATCGCGAGTTTTATCCGTTTAAGTTGTTTTATTTAATACCTATTGAAAATTTATCTACTCTCAAATATTATTTATTGTAATTGGACATGACTTATTAAATTGAATAATTCTTTAACTGTTGGAAAGCTACACTATCCCCGGTGAACATAGGGTACTTTTGATCCCGGAAATGTGGAGGGAAGGAGGGGATATTTGAAAAAAGAAATTACGCGCGGGTGAAATCTATATACATACTAGCGGCCGCCCGCGGTTTCACCCGCGTGGTTCCCGTTCCCGTGGGAATTGATCAAAATCCTTTTTAGGGTTCCGTAGCCAAATGGCAAAAAACGGAACCCTTATGGATTCGTCATGTCTGTCTGTCTGTCTGTCTGTCTGTCTGTCCGTCCGTATGTCACAACCACTTTTTACCGAAACTATAAGAGCTATACTGTTGAAAATTAGTAAGTAGATGTATTCTGTGAACCGCATTAAGATTTTCATACAAAAATAGAAAAATAATAATAAATGTTGGGGGCTCTCCATACTTAGAACTGAAACTCAAATTTTTTTTTTTCATTCAACCCTTACGTGTATCTATGGATAGGTCTTTTAAAATGATAATAAGGTTTCTTATATCATTTTTTTCTAAACTGAATAGTTTGCGCGAGAGACACTTCCAAAGTGGTAAAATGTTGGTCCCCCCCCCCCTGTAACTTCTAAAATAAGATGACGATAAATCTAAAAAAAAAATATGATGTACATTATTATGCAAACTTCCATTGAAAATTGGTTTGAACGAGATCAAGTAATTAGTTTATATATTTTTGGGGCTTCCCATACTTAGAACTGAAACTCAAAAAAATTTTTTTCTTCAAACCCTTACCTGTGGGGTATCTATAGATAAGTCTTTAAAAATGATAATAAGGTTTCTTATATCATTTTTTTCTAAACGTAATAGTTTGCGCGAGAGACACTTCCAAAGTGGTAAAATGTTGGTCACCCCCCCTCTAACTTCTAAATTAAGAGAACGATAAAACCAAAAAATATATATGATGTACATTACCATGCAAACTTCCATTGAAAATTGGTTTGAACGAGATCAAGTAATTAGTTTTTTTTTAAAACGTCATAAATCGTAAACCGCAATTTTCCTCTCATTCAATCAACTCAAATATAAAAACGTCGATCAAACTTACAAAGAACTACAAGAACTTTTATATTATGTTATGATGATACTTGCTGCTACGGAACCCTTCATGGGCGAGTCCGACTCGCACTTGGCCGGTTTTTTAAGATGTATTCTGCTATTCGGGACGGGAACAAATCCAACAAATCAAAAACCATGGCAATCGGTCCAGCCGTTCTCGAGTTATAAGTGTTGTAACAAACACGACTTTCTTTTAAATAGATGTAAAAGAAAGTGGTGTTAGGTACACTATTTATAACGCAAGAACAGATGAACCGATTTTGCTGAAAATTAGTGAAAAGGTAGATTAATAAAACCAGGAGACGGACATAGGATACTTTTTATCTCGGAAATATGGGCAAGGGGCATAGTTGAAAAAGTAAATTACGCGCGGGTGAAACCGCGAGAGCGACCGCTAGTATTTAAATAAATATGACCTTTTAAACGCAGAAATAATTAAGATCGATAGCAATTTTGAATAATGAGGTACAAGAATGTCGACAAAAAAGCAGTAGGTAGTAAAATGCAGACGAATTTCGAGACATCCCGTATTTATGAAATATTGAAAACTGTACCCCACTTTTTGGTCCCAGGAATTTTTAACTTAATAATTTTTGTCATATTATAACAACTTCGAATATTTGTATTATCGGACGCCTAAATATTTTTTTACCTAGGTACATTTTTCCTTTTTTTAAATTCATTTTTGCCTATTCTACTTCTAATTTCACAGACATTACGATATACTCGTATAAACATTAATTTATAAGATTTTTACTCTTTTACTAAAGTGTATTATGTATTTACTTGATAAGTTGAACCATAGAATCTATCGTGTTAAGTACGTACCTACATAAGGGATACCCGTTTTAATTACTGATTCAAGCTCTGTTCAACTCTGAAAACTTGGAATCTTGAATTAAATCTTCTACTAATAACATCAGTCTCTTCTAATTGATAAATAGTTAAACGGACACAGAGTATATCAGCAACTACAGACAACTAAGAGTTTCCGCAACTTGTATAATAACAGGATTAAAGTTCCATAAGCTAACAGACCTGGAAACTAACATAAGCAGGAAACTTCTCGCAAAAGGACACACCTCATTTGCATATTAGCTTTTCCAAGCAAAACAACAACTCTATTTATATTTTGTTGTTCAAACTGGAAAAAGCTTGCGAAAGTTTGACGTCTCATTGGTTTCTCTTTGATTTGAGGCTGCTTCGACCTGCTGCAATCGAACAATTTGAAGTTGTGCGTTTTAATTGGTCGTTTAAGTTCAGGAAAATAATTTG
The DNA here is from genome assembly GCA_949319885.1 of Mecyna flavalis. Lineage (NCBI taxonomy): Eukaryota > Metazoa > Arthropoda > Insecta > Lepidoptera > Crambidae > Mecyna > Mecyna flavalis. The sequence continues at coordinate 7,446,834 of OX439427.1, read as the reverse complement.
CTTTGTCACGATCGTTTTTCCTTAATTGGATGTCTGGCAGGAACATTTAATTTTTCGGGCACGAATTTTAATAAAATAAACTATGTAAAATTATTATAAACGTGCGACATCCGACAAAGGTACATATTACTAGGATTATCTGTTTGTACCTGGGCTTTATCATCTTAGCCGAAAAACGTCCATCGCAGGACCACGGTAATGATATATATATTACCGTGGCAGGACGTAGAATCGACTTTGCGCCCACTTGCATCTAGTGCTGCGTCCTCGATATGAGTCCAACACTCAAGGAATTTTCGGACCTGTGACTTCGAGAATCCGGGATCGTAATGGAAGTTATATGATATTTGAGGATATTTGTGCTTTGATACCTAAACCTTCCTATATCCTTGTGTCTGTTAAAGGAAATTTTTTGGCATCATTTTGTTTGTTTTTGTCGCACAAAATAAAATTACTACAGCTATTTTCTTTGGGGTAATCAAATTAATTTATTCAGCTGTTTGCCAACATATCTTTGTCTTATTTACTAAACACATTACGAGTAAAGATTATAACAATTGGACATTATTACCGATATCCACGGAAAATTCTTAACAAAACAAACAACAAATAATCACACACAGGACTTTGCGACAAAATTTCACCGGTTGCGATAGAATGGGCTTTTATTAAGAGTTTTTAGATAAGTCGGTGTTAAAATCTTGGCGTGGAATTGTGTACATTTTCTTATCTTTAGGATAACGAGGGGCCTTTACAGTATAAACGAAACGTGTTCGCCTATTTATGCGGATAATTTGCTTTTCAGGCAGATTTCAATAAAACTGTTGTAGATTAGGACGAGCAGCGACTGTTAATATTCTCAGATTAAACATTTCCAACTCAAGTTGGTTCAATTAGACTTAGAACTTATGTTAGTTAAAACAAAAGTGTTTTATTAGAAAAAAGCATTAATTTTTTATGTTTTCATATAATCCACGTATTATTTTAAGTTATGTATTATTACGCGTAGTAACCCAGAAAAGTTAGGAAACTACATGAAAATTATAATATTTACTTAAAATTAATAACAAAGGACATTGACCATCTATGTATGGACGTTGGACCAAGTGCCGCCCAACATTGAGACATAGTGCACAATGTTCCTTAGATTAATACTAGTCTATAACTCAAAGCGCTTCAAAATCTATCCCAGAAGTTTTAAGAAAAAAAAATTGAATGTAGAGGTCTTACATTAACAAAAATCATAACCAACAGCTTATTTTGAAAATAAAAGAGTGTATAATATGAACAATGGATTTATTTGAAAAAAATAATTGGTTTACAAACATGATAAACATAACAAAAATGATAATTACCCTATGTTATAATACCTCATGTAGGCACTAACATGTCGTCTAAATAAGTCTAAGATTATTGTATCTAAAAATAATGCAGAGCGTCTCACAACGTCTTGGTGCCTAATAGCCCACCCCAAAAACCAAACTAGGCACTAATCCGTTATTTAGATCCCTGTAATACGAGCAATGCTCTGTATAGGACTAAATAATTGGTGTGAGTGGTCCAGGATTTATTTATTTATAAATCCGTGGCAGGATTTTTTTTATTATATATTTTTTTATAACTATTCATGTAAGGAAACAAATTAAAGTGTTCCCATGCTTGGGCAGCATTTGGTCCAGAACCGGTCAAAAACTTTTTGTATTACCCGGGAATTGTACCTTGACCTGAGACTATGAATCAACTAGATATAAAGCATTAGTACAAGCTTTTCTAACTTTTATCAGAAATGATTTAAATAACTTCTACTACTAACTAAGCTCGAAGATCAGATGAGTCTACAGTCTGGCAGCACATTAAGGGGCGCTTCCTGGTGAAGCGTCCCTCAATGGAATAAGCCGCAGTGGCTGCTTACCATCAGGTGGGCTGCGTGCCTGTCTGCCAACTGACATAGTATAAAAATACTCTCTTCTCGGAATTTTATGTTTTAAAAAAACATTATAGCCTATTACGTTCAATCAACTCTCAACCGGAGGCAGAGACGTGAACCAAATAGATCGGTCAATAACTCCACGAATAGCTATTTAACGAACGTGTCGCCATTTAATAACGACTGCATATTAAAATGTCTAAATTGATAACAATTTGGGTCATTGTATCTTTAGACAAGTCACCAACCTCATTCGGGATGAAATCTTTTATAAATTATAATGGTCTTCCTTCATAGAATAAGTAAATTCCGGCTCACGTGTTTCCTTCCTCCTATAATCCTGGGCTTTTTAGGCGGGGCGTGAAGCGGCATCTAAGCAGGCCTTCAGGGTGAGGGTGACTGGCTCAATGAGTACTATGTTGTATTGAGCCAGTCAACCTTATATTTGGACCTCACTTCCGCTTACCATCAGATGGAGTGAGGTCATCCTGACTGCTTCCATAGAAAAAAAAATCTTTAGTCTACTACAATGTTAAGAAAATCTGAAATATTTTTTTAAACATAAAGCTGGCCGGAAAAAAAGAGAGGGGAACCCCTTACCAACTAAATTCTTATAATGACATCCATAATTTATTCGTTTTATTAGTGAATATGACTTCCATATTAAAAAAGTTAATGTATACGATAATACCTTCTGTTTGTTAAAAACATTCAATCACTAAGCTGCCTTTTGTAGGTTATAAATTGTTATACTTGTTAATCAAATACGGTGGATTGAAGAAATACTGTCGTGAGGACTGGAAGGGTTGGTAGTTTGCACAGGATCAAAAGGTTTTACGAGACTAACTTACTTGTATACATGAGTATAATACAAATTGTGGCCACATAAGCGTTCTAAAGACGGTCGGTTCAAAAGACACAATAGAATAGTCAGTGTGAATTTAGTACTATTGATAGCTACAATTTGCAGAAGACATTTGTGTGGAATTCATTGTGTTAATTTTCATGACAACCTCTTAAACTATTATATTACATGTACATATATATCTTCGAGCTTTCCAATTTTTCTTTCCAATTTAAAGAGTTGGAAAAAAAAAACAACGACAGTGACAAAAACCTTTATAAAAGTAATAATCTAATTAGTTCTAACGCAAATTCACATAAATGCGTAAATAAAATATGTAGATAACGGTTGAAAAATCGGCTATAACACCATTTTTGGTGTGGTGGGTTCAAACCTTTGTATGCATGAACATGTTTGTACCAGTACAAGCTATGTTTAGTTTGGGACGGCCCTGTGTGATTAGCGTCCAGGGACATTTATTAAGGGCCGGTCAATAGCAAAGCTGGCACCGGCTCGTCCCAATCGGGTGTGAAGGGGAAACCGGGGGAGTTTAGTGGGTAGTGGACGCTTTTTTAGTCTCGAGTCCCACACACGGCCGTGGGTCTAGCTAGCCTGCGGTTATGGTGCATAAACGCATTCTCCTCCAAAAAAAAAAAAAAAAAAAAAAAAAAAAAAAAAAAAAAAAAAAAAAAAAAAAAAAAAAAAAAAAAAGGGACATTTATTAAAGAAAAAAAAACAATTATAATATGTGTGATTATGTTATAGATGGAGTGACATTAGTAGAATCCATGGCGATCATCCAGTATATAGAAGATACACGGCCAGAGCCACCACTGACGCCTAAGGCACCACTCGACAAAGCTCGGATGGCAGAAATATGTGAAGTGAGTATTACCCAAAGAGCAAATACATAAACTAAGAGTCTTACAATTTAAAAGATCTTCCTTCAGTTCGGACCTGACGCTACTGCAAAGGATTTTTATAATTTGTATATTCCTTTGTTCGCGACTCGGTGAATCAAATCGTCTGGATCTAGTAAGATATTTGGCTCTACTTTTTGGAGCTGTTGACGAGTGTTCTTTAAAATTTCTTTATTTATATAGGCTACAAAATAGCACTTATGATTTCGAATGGTCAAAACTTCTCGGCTCTTACAGTACAGCAGAGATTGTAGATTCAGTTCCTGATTATTTGTGTACAAGAAAATGTCTTATTTTATCGCGTACGATGTACGTATGTATATTGAACAATAAAATGTAAGTTAGGTAATATTAATCCATTGTTTTTGTTTACGATTTTGTGTAGGTACATGTGGTCTCCCCTTCACCCGATGACGCGCGTTTTAAACTTTGTTACAATAATATTATTGACAAAACATCACTCATTAACCTTTAAGTTAAGAGTAAGGTAACCTTTTCACAAGCCTCCTTTGAAATATTATTACGTATTACGTGTTTATTTAGAAGTCCGCATGATGGCAATTTGCTAGAAAGGAACAGTAACAAGTTTGGCTCATCAATTTGTATAATAGTTTTTAAGGCAAAAGGCTTTTGTAAAAGGTAGCAATTACTTATATTTTTTTATTAGAAAAATAGTCGCAAATATTATTAATGTGTTTGGAATCCTGCTCAATTTGCCACGTCGGGGCTCGAAACCAAAACAGACATTTGTTTGACAAACATTTGTGTTTGTCCTATATTATTTAGTAATTATTTTTTTAAATATCAAGGTATCTGGTTTAAATTTTTTGTAATTATGCAATGTTTAAGAATGAATACTGGGCTACTGAAATTTTTAATAGGCCACCATTAACATTAAGTATTTCTTAAAAATTAAGTCTTTTGATATAGGTACTTGAAATCTTCAAATAGGTACATAACCCAATTATATTAAATAGGGGTTCTGAGTAATATGCCAAACACGCCTCACCCCCTTAGCAATTTAATCTGTTTTACTTAATACAATCCAGATAGTCTTACTACGAGTAGAAATAGAAAACAAACGACCTTATTAACTTTATTTACTTCGTTTCATTATAATAAACAATATTATTTTAAATTTAGTTTATTGCTGCATCGATGGCCTAGTGGTTTAAGTACCGAGATCTCGGTGTCCTGGGTTCAATTCCCAGTCAAGCTAACTTAATTTCGGTTTTTTCAGACACCGCTCGGGTTTGTGACGTATTTGGAAAACGTGGAGATTAAGCCAGTACCTAGGTACCTACCCATCTCGTAATGATATCTTTATTTCAGGGATAAAGAGGTCTTTGTTCTGCAGTAGGACACCAATAAACTGTTACTTTGTTACTTTACAGACTATAGTTTCCGGCATCCAACCGCTCCAGAACGTGGGTCTGAAACCATACTTAAACGATGAAGAGTACTTAAAGTTCGCCCTGCACTGGACTGATCGAGGCCTGCAAACACTTGAGGAGCTCCTGACAAGGTCCGCGGGCACCCATTGCGTTGGAGACCAGCTCACGATGGCAGACTTATGCTTCGTGCCACAGCTGTTCAACTCTACTAACAGGTTAGTTTGCAGTTTAGGTAGCAGATAAAATGAAATATTAATAAAAATGAAAGAGGAAACCAGGGGAGTTTAGTGGGTAATGAGATTTAGTCCCCAGCCCCACACACGGCCACGGGCGTCGCAAACCAGCCAGTACACTTGAAATTAAAGGCTCAAAGGTCAGATGAGCCTACAGTCTGGCAGCACATTGAGCGACGCTTCCCGATAAAGTGTCTCTTAATGGGATAGGCCGCAGTGACCGCTTACCATCAGGTGGGCTGCGGGTCTGTCTGCCAACTGATGTGGTAAAAAAAACCATGCATTTAAAGCGCGGAAATGCGTTCTTCTCCGCTAAAAAAAAGGTTAGCGAGGCCTGAGGCCACGGCCTTACGGGCTCGGGTCTCAGCCTTACCTTTTTTTCTAGGACTGACTTGACTACCCAGCGGGTTCCTAATGAATGAGTGCGTCATTTGTTTTCTAATACGAAATCCAGCAGTAGTACTTTGTATAATATTATTACCTTGTAGGTAATAATATATTATTATAATAATATGTTTGGACATTGTTCAATTTCTAAATGAGCCGTAATTATTACGAAATCCAGCAGTAGTAGTATAGGTAATATTATTACCTTGTAATATTTATTATAATAATAATATGTTCGGAAATTTGTTCATGTCTCGTTATTATCTGTAGTTGGCGTTTTTAACATTGCCTAATGAAGAACCTATCCCAAATTACTTTAGTGATTTCGTATCTTTACAAGAAGAACACCCTTTCTTTCATACGAATACAATATTATTATTCAGATATAATATTATCATGTATGATAGAAATTGGTGCCTAATTTCTATTAGTAATCACAATAACCATTTTAATTGGATTAATATTGAAAACCTTTGTATATGGTAGCTTAAAAGGTCTTAGGCTAAATCGATAAACCAAAACGCACTATATTTATTAACAATATATTTGATATTATATTATATTAGGTATGTACTTAATTTAATATAACAGGCTTTCAGCTACTGAAATATTCGTAAAACCCAAGCATATTCAAATTATGTATGTTATTATGTTGACAGGTTCAAGATGGACATAAGTAAATATCCGACGGTGTCTAAACTAAATGTGAGATTGTTAGCAGAAGACATATTCAAGCAAAGTCATCCAAACACTTTGAAAAATAAAGATAATTCGTAAAATAAGATTTTTTTTATAATTATAATATTCATATTTAAAACTCTTGTTTTAACTACCTTTATCTGGTTCAAATGCTATTGGGGTACGACCTTTTGGAATTGCGTGACGCGACAGTAATGACTTACACACACACACACACACAGATAAATAATGTGTTGCTATTGGTTGCTAACGTATTACCTACCGACAAGCGCAGTTGACGTCATTTTTCGCTCAATTCCAAAAGGTATTATCCTAATAGCATTTGAATTGGATAGTACATATTATTATATATATATGAATGAACTAACTTTAACTACACTGCTTACCCCACGAAGTGGAATAAAAATAAATCGCCAAAATGTGTCACAACTTTTGTCATTTTGCGTTTTGGATGATTCCAATTCACCGATCGATTATTATTTTCGACGTATCTCAAATAAATTCTCAGCATTGGGGAATCACCATTATTGCATTTAAACAATGGCTCAAGTTCATTAAAAAAAAAAACAGAAATTATAATGCTATAATACGTAACTGCTACGTATTCTACACGCTTAAAACCAGGGGCAAATCATTTTTTCAGTAAAAATGAATCTGGAATAACAGAGTCGCCAGGAACAATAATTTATATGCGAGTCCCAATCCCACGTGGGCTGGCCTCGATCCCGTAGAATAACTAAGTACTGATCGCAAAATGCAAATTCTATTCAATTGGTTTGTCCTAATACATCTAATCAGTTTACAGACAAACAAAGGGAACTATAAACCAATCTCGCGAGGAACTTATTGATAGCATTTTGGCGCTGCCCAACTTTAATCCATGCCTATTCACTATTCTAACAACTAGGGCGGAGAACTACCTTCGAGCGTAATTTATGTTGTTTACTTTAGAGCCAGAGCCGGCTGATTCGAATAAGGTAACGACAGCTTGAATAAGATAAATAATTAACAATCAATAAATAAACAGCTTCCATTATAGAATAGTGGTAAGATTACATCTATCAACAAGGATGCCTTGGATTTGGTTGGTGGTGGACTTTTTCGCCGTCCCACTAACTAGCTTTTACAAGGTGAAAACTGTTACAATGACAGCTTTGACTGTGTTCCGGAGTTTTGGTTGGTGGTAGGACTTTTTCAGAGTCTGATTGGCTAGCTACCACCCCCACAGGTGTAATCTGCAGCCATAGCAGCTCTAGCTGTGTTACAGCAGTATTAATGAAGGAGCCAGTACACTTGAAACCAAAGGCTCGAAGACCAGATGAGCCTACAGTCTGGCAGCACATTGAGCGACGCTTCTTGGTGAAGTGTCCCTCAATGGAATAGGCCGCAGTGACCGCTTACCATCAGGTGGGCTGCATATCTGTCTGCCAACTGAAGTAGTATAAAAAAAAGAAACCCAGTATACTTTTAAGGCTCGAGATTCAGAAGAGCCTACAGTGTAACGGGACATGAGCGATGATTTCTTGTTAAGTATCCCTCAATGGAATAGGCACCAGTGCTCTTTAGGGTCAGATCAATGTACATACATAAAAGATATTTATTTATTTATTATTTACTTGACAGGGCAAGATTTTATTATCAGGATAAATGTTTTATTGAAAAATGTACCGGACTGACTGAAATATACAGCTATCTAGGCCAAGAACTTACGGACCGTTTTACGCCCGCGCCGCGGCGGCGGAACTGCGATTTTATTTCCAAGGCCTTTGCCACACTTGACGGAAATTCCGCCGCGGATCGTCCGCGACGGAAATAATTTCATATAAAACCGTCCACGGGAGCGACTGATCTTCCGCGTAGTGTGCCCGCTGTTTGTAATTTATATGCAATAACATGTGTTAGCGTTCCGTCGCGGAAGATCCGCGGCGGAGTTTCCGTCAAGTGTAGCGCTAGCCTAAGCTCACGAGACCGCTGATTTACGCGGTCCCGTCCCGCAGCCGCAGCGGTAGCGGTCATCGCCCGCATAAGTAAAGATTTTTGGACGGCATTGTTACACTACTAAACTGATCTACATAGTTAAAACCAGGCTTTTCATTTTGTATATTTATTTACTTTAAAGTGTCTGTGTTTCAATTTAAACTAACTGAAACCGGTGCTGTTTAGCTCTAACTGATTTGTATCTAAGTTCAGTCGGCGCGGGTAACCTACATTCACTTCTTAACAAATTTCCCGAGAAAGTTTTGCGAAACTTTCGACGGAAATAGTAATTTGTCAGAACTCTATAGTTTCTATAAAGGAAAACTACTGAAGGAATGAATATTTGTTTACAGTAAATCAGTACTTCGGTAATAATTTTAAAATCTACTATGCAAAGTAGGTTATAGGCATTTTATATTAAGTATAAATATAAAAATGATTACTATAACTCTTATGATTATAAATAAAATATATTAAAATATACAATATGGCGCAATTAAATTACGGTTTTGTAGTACACTATAGCCATCGCACTAGCCCCTCGGGAAAAACCCGCTCTTTTCTTTTATAGATAGTATTGTGTAGTTCACGCAGGCTATTTCTTTGCTAACGAGCAATTTGCGGCTGAAAATCGCGTTTAAATCATTGTGGGTTCGATCCCTCTTGTGTCTTTACAGATTGGCCAGCTACCTACTGGACCGGCCAATCGCAACAAAACGGATACCGGGACGTCCCTATTCGGGTGTAAAGGGAAACCAGTGGAGCTGAGTGGACACTAGGATCATCTAGTTCCAAGTACCACACACGGCCGTAGGTTTCGCTGGTGATGAAAAAAAAGGTCTGTATAAAACATTGCTGAGCTAAAGCGATAGTTACAAAGACAAACAATATTCGTAACGTTTTCGCAAATTCGAAGTAAGGCTGCCCGCCCACGTCCGATAATCGGTGACTGACTTTTTGTAGGTGACAAATAGAACGTACTGATAGGAAGCAAAAGAAAATGCCGGTCTGAAATACCATCATGGAAATAAAATCGGTCACCGATTGTCATACAAAAAGTATGTCGTGGGCGGGCACACTAAAGATTTCAAACATTGATGTAGACAAGGAGGTTCTAATATCATATTTGATCCAGCAAATTGATTAGGAATCCGTGTAGATAGCGGGGCGGTGAGTTTGGTAAATGACAAAACTTTGAGCATTAGCGTCGGCAGGTAGGTACGCTGGCACAGGCTTCAATTATTTTGATTCAATTACTGTTCAAAAGCTAGAAGGCAAAGTTGCGCCGTGCATGTTAAGTGAGAAAATTAAGATATAAACACGTATTAAAACTTCATTAAACTCATCGTAGAACTTTAAGTTCGTTACTTGATTTCAGCGTCTTCTGTTTACTAAAAATTGAATATCCAGGGACATTTATCGCACTGAGCTATCTAGCTCCAAACTAACCATTGATATCTACTATGTGTGTAGGTATAAGACAAGTGAGAGACATAGGTACTTAAATTCTTATTTCACGTATTTTTATAAACCCTACAGGACCAAATCTTCTTGCCTATACCCACTTGGGTCCCACTGTAAGAACTTTTATGGTGGCCCATTTTTACATATATTATGCCCGAGTCCTATGATTGCCAAACTTACCACCTGCTGCTTTCCATATGAGTACACTGGTATCCGCAGAATATCAGCGACCGCCGCGCACACCTTGCCGTTGCGGTCCTATTCTGAGCGGAGACCATTTTGGCTCCAAAATGTTAGTGCATCTCTTAGTTTAATATTGTTATTTATAAGTTTAAGTTTATTTATGTTGTAATTGTTTAAGTTCATCTTGTAATTTTGTTGCAAAATAAATTTTATTCTATTCTATTCTATAATATAATTCACATATTATATATTTCTAAAATAGTCGTACGTCGACATGATATTATAGTAAAATATTGGATAATAATATTACAATGTCGCTTCATAAAATGGTGATCAAAAACCTACGCAATTAAAACATTCGGAACATTATTTGCACAACTTCAATCAGCACGCATTTGGATAGCGTATATCATATTTATTTAACGGAGGATTTTATTAATGCATGAATAAACATATTTTAAAAGACAAAATATTCTCTTATAAATATTCTTCTAAATAAAAACATAAAAAGTATACCCTTTTGTATCTTAATAACGGGCACCGAAAGACCTTTTAAAGCGAAACCAAAGGGTTTCCTAACACAAATTGCCACCCCAAAGGTAGTAACTTTAGAAGTGACACGCTACTCGACGTTCGTATTCCAAACGTATAGAATTCAAAATGAAACAACAAATTCCACAAGAACGAGTTCTTGTGCTATGAAGCGAACTAAGATGTTTTCTTATATAAAACCCATCGGTTCTTCCATATTTTTGTGCGACAAAATCGCCCGATTTGGAGGACATTGCCGTGACATCCTTCGGGTATGCAAAGGGGGAATCTACATTACATTTAACGAGGATTGCGTAGGTCGAAGATTTTTACCATGAAAATAAAATATCGTCACGCTTTGGGATTTTACCTGTGTACCGTTATAAATGAGGAAGGAATATATGAGGAGGAATAGGTGTAATATATATTATTTCAAGTCAGTATTGGAATACTTGTATTTTTACAGCCTACGTGGGCTGCGTGCCTTGGGTCTTCGATTACGTTCTAGTTGGGTCTAATTGGCGCTAGTTAACTTTTTCTGTATCCGACTGTAGCTTCCTCCAGGTATTATGGAGGTTTAATGGAAGTTATCCTATAATATGACTGGTCTTTCTAAACCTTGAATCATACCCGCAGCAATCAGCATAAATTGATTTCAGAGAGAAAAACATTTAAAGAAACAATTAATAAAATATAGGTATTTAGGTACCTATATAACATGCGTCGTATTAATGCAAGAAAATCTACTCAGTATGGCACTACTAAGACAATCTATTTAGTATGGAAAAGAAAGCCAAACTCGCGTTTCATAAAAAAGTTTTAACTACCAAAGTCTTTCCGGAAACTATCTCGAAACATTTCTTTTCACGAAAACTTTTATCTTCGTAAAAACTTTGATTGCGAAGTTCCATCCAATCCGAACACCTTAGTCACTTCACCAATTACTTCTATACCTACATATTGTTGCGTTGTATTGCTTACATCATATTATCCTCTTAATGTTTTGAAAATTATATTAGAACTTACTTTTACTAAATAATCCATTTTCACCATGTTTACTTAATAGGTCGAATGATTAAAACCTTTTGGTAAATTGCCTTAACAAATATGTAAGAACATTTTGGTACAACATTCTTTAAGTTATATGTGCCTCAGTGGATCAATGTACAAAATACGAGTGGATTCGAGCGTTGCATCACATGTGTGATGACCATGGTTCAAATCTCCGTGCGCACCTACGGATGTTTCTTGCATATCGGTGATTGGAAAACATCGTAAGAAAACCTGCACAGGCCCTGTAACCGTGATCCAATTGGTCTCGTTCTCCTGTTTAAGAAGGGAATGAATGAACAAATTCATATCTAATATATTCTTCATCTTCCAGACTTTCTACATCTGCCAGAATACCAGCGCTGTTGGGGATTTTTTTTCTCGCAGCTTATGCTGACTCAGGCACACACACTCGCACACACATTATTAACCTACAGAAATGTTACTTTTTTTTTACTATCTGTAACGGGCAAGCGAGGCAGAGGCCGGCTACCTACGAGATGGACAGACGACTTAGTGGGGATGGCAGGGACGCACTGGTTGCAGGTTGCGTCCGATCGGACATTGTGGAGGTCGTTGGGGGAGGCCTATGTTCAGCAGTGGACGTCTTGCTGATGATGATGATGATGATGAATATTTTCTGCAATGTGTATGTGGTCAGTAAAATTTTTCTTCCTTTCTCTCTTACAAAGCATTGATAAATATCATGATCAATATTAGGTACACTACTACCGATTCTACCCAGATGTAGCAATCTAATAACCCTGAAGTTTCATATTCCATATGGCAACCTAACTATTTATAATTTGAGTTCAGTCAAATACGTCACAATTGATCATTAGGGTCAAGCCTGGGCAGTAACTTTAGCTGCAACCCGTCCCATGTGGATCTATTCCTAGAAGACTGTAATGGTATGTCACGACACAGGCAAATAAATTGTTGAGTTACGACCAAAGACAACTGGGTCACAACTGGCTGTTAAATGCATTTATGCATCTTTTATTTGCAAGTAGGTACATACAGTAAAACAAGTTGTACAATAAAATCTTAGGAATGTGTCACTATAAAACCTTTAAAATCAGAAGATTGCGTGTTCAAATCACGTCGGGATCACCAATTTGGCTCTTAGTATAGACCGACACGATGGCTGTTTGAATTTACTTTTCCCGATCTAGAAGCCAAAATTTGAAGTTATACTAAGTTATTAAAAATGAATTGATAACAACAACGCACTGTGTGTAATACATAGTACAGTCATTATAAAATTGCTTATTTCGATAGGTTTGACAACAATTAAAAAAAAAATTTGTAAAGGTCATCTTTGCATTCTATTAGTTGATCAAATAACAATACATATAAGTATTTTTTAATCAACCGGGTCAAAAAATATTTTCAATTACAGCAGTAAGTGTAAAGAACTTTTGTTTGAAAGTACATGTAAATAACTTTTGTTTGAAAGTACATGTAAAGAACTTTAGTTTGAAATCGTATTCGCATCGATATCGGTAGAGTGTACGAACTTGAACAATATGAATTTATCATATCGTATTGAACGTATTCGTTTGATGTTTTATCTTTCCAAATACGCATCGCATATCCTCCGACCTTTTATAGAGCGACTGAGTTGTCATACAAATAAACTGATCGGTAGTATATCAACAGAAATGTGTTCTGCTTAGAAAATGTCACAGCCGTCGTGAATTGCCACAGTGAAATATCAAAGAGTAATACACCTCCGTTTACTATCAATGTTGTGGCAGTAACGTAGATGGGTTTCACATTGTATTACTGGCGATTCTGGCGAAATATCTTTTGTATGAATTATTTTCAGTCGGCGGCACCACGGCCTACGTTGAGGAGTCCTTCCTTTGTGGAAAGATGTGGCCTCACGAATATGTTTTATTTTACGAACAAAAATCAATTCTTTTACACATCAAAATCAGCTTCCCAATTTAAAAGATTATGTAGAAGTTGGTGGCTAAATTCAGCTTTCCTGACAATAAAATTAAGTAGCTTAGTTTACAGTTCGTGGACGTTTCGTTCAAAGCTACGTTAAATGTGTTTGATTATAATGCAAATCTGAGTTTACTGTTCTTTATCAATTGTGGCGTGTTACTGATGCGTCGAGTAATATTTATTACTGCTCCAAATTACAGGCCTTGCCTCGTCGCAAGCCTAATCAATAACTCTAAGCACCAGCTGGCTGGGTATTGTAAGCTACATTTCTCTCCTTCACAGTAAACCACTAACACAGATAAATGTGTGCTATTTAAAATATATGCTTTACCTATGTGCAATACAAAATGTGCTATTTACATCTCTTACTTGGGTAGGTGATGTCTTGTACTTAATTGTTGGTTCTCTGTAAATCGATTGTCTAGTGGTTTAAGTAGATACTTACCGGACCATTATCTCGGGCTCCTGGTTTCAATTACCGGGTCGAACACTCTTCGAGTTTGTGACGTCATTATCATCGGGTTTGTGATGCGCAATCAGCATTTACATCAAGCTATCGCTAGGTACATTATCATTGTAGCGATGACTTGATTACAACGATGGATGCCCTGCAGTATGACATTAATAGTCTGATACATGTATGTACATGCCCCTATCGTGACCGTCAGTAAACTATCGCAAAGTCGATTATACTAAGAAGAAACCGGCAATACACAAACTCTGTTGTTATTATCGCCCTACCTAGAGGTTGCAGAGGTTATTCAAAGCGATAATAAAGTTATACAGAACCCAAAGTCACCTAGTGAACATAAACATAACAATTCAGGCCAGGTAGTACCTACATGTTGCCCAGACCGCGATTATTCGCAAGCCTTCCACGGCACAGCGCACAATCTCAAACTTGCAAGACTTTCGCCGTCTTCGATTCGTATTAATCTACCTCACTAATTTTCGCTTCCGCCTCCATGGAACAGTGACTAAGGGTCTCGGGGATAAAACCAGGAGGGTGTAGGTTCGATTCCCGCCTTGCGTCTGGTTAATGGGAGGACTTCATCAGCATGTGCTATTCAGTAAAAGCTGAATTAGACAACAGATTTTTACTTATTAACTTCTCTTTTTTTATTCGTTCATATCTAGTACCACACGTAATTCTTTCATTGCTTTGTTTTATCTACTATTCAAAAATAATAACAAAACCTTTGAGATATTTTCTATTAGGAACAGCGACTGATTGAACTCTTGTTGAAGATTTATCTATCCACACTAATCTAAAAGATCAAATCTATAAAAGTAGGGCACAATTACATACCAAGGTCATAAAGTTTTTACGAAAAACATGTTAAACTATCGCCAAGCAGGTCGGGAGGGAAATAACATTTATGGTACAGTGAAACATTGTATACAACTCAACTTAAATGTTACATTGCTATTTCTGATTACGCTCTACTAAATTTCTGACCAGAAAATAAAAGTTGGCAATTTACTACATACATACATGTCTATATTGTTTGCCGGTCAATCGTTGGCACCGGCTCATCCGGTGTGAAAGAGAAACAGTAATCTAGATTGTAATCGGACGAATCATATATAGCCTTATACAGCCTTATACGCATTTTCCTCCGACCAACAAAAATGTCTGTATGTGTTGTCTCATAGAACTAAAGTTCAAATAAATTCAGTGATCAGGCCCAAAAAGTTATAGAAATTCAAAAAACATATAACACAAATATTGTCTAAAACAATACAACACAATTCCAGAATGGATCCGATCACACTCTTGCAGTCACTACCAAAATGGGCCATTGTGAGGCATTAATTATTAAGTATGAATTCCCTACACAGTTCTTATGTAACTATTAACTAAATAGTATTTTTTTATTTATTTATTTATTTATAATCTCTTATACTATCATTACAGGTCTTAGCCTAATGCGATAGCATAACTTATCCTATTACCTTATTAATACTACTTAATCTACTGACTTATTTATTTATAGCTTATAATATTCATGGCTATTCTTGTGAACTCGCTCAGAGAACATGAAAAAATGTCCATACGCTCAGCCACCGCGTTAATAGTGCGCATCGCGCGCGTGAGCGGCGCCTCGGCCAGCAGGCGCGTGCGCGCGCGCGGGAGCGCCAGCAGCGCCGGCGCGCGCCGCCGCCCCACGTACTGGTTTGGTACGCTAAACTTAATATGCCGAAGGAATTCCGCGTTGTGTACCTTTCCCCTCAATATCTTGTGGATATAACACACTAACGCAAAATCCCTTCTGACCCTCAGCTCGCTATATCCCACCATTCCCAAAACAAATAAATTAGGGTACAGCAACGGATAAAAAGGATAGACACCGTAAAGCTTCATGTAGAGATACCTGGTAAACTTATTTTGAATCCTCTCCAACATGAGCCTATATTTTGTTTCATGCGGTGCCCAGATAATCGCATTGCACTCCAGATGACTCCTGACCAAGGCGTTATACAAAGAGATAACCGCAGTGATGTTGGTCTACATCCATACCATAATATGTCTATTTTATAGTCAGGAGCGATGAGCAAACGCCCTACATTTAGATATAAGTATCTGTGGCTGCATCGTAATGTTTACATTTTAGTATCGGTAACCGATACTTTAATTACGTTAAAATTTCGAACGTCTTCTTAAAATGAAAAATTAATGGATTTGAAGCTAACATATGTAAGCAAAACATCTTGATGTATTTTCAAAGGTACCAGGAGAGCACAACCGCAGCGTAACTATTCATTAAATCAAAGAGTTTGAAAGACGCGAGCTAGCCTAGCTTCTTGTTCTCCTCTGCTCTCCTGGTACTACGGATTATATTCCACGCGGTTTCACATCGATCCTGACTTTAAAATAGACATTTATCATATGAATGAAGATAAAGTTATGTATGTGACTGTACATAATTAGGCATTAAAATACTCATGTGATCCTTTTATGAAACTCACTTCGTTCGTTTCATAAAACCACATTCGTATTTTAATGACCCTCATTATGCAACAGTCACATAAATAACTATTATCGGTCTAGTTTTTACAGTACAATGCTTTTTTCTACAAATACAGTGTCAGAAATAAATATTAAAAATAAATTCTTTATCAGAGAGAAAAATATTACTTTTTATCTGACATAAATGCAGTTTTCGAATTGTACTAATGGCCAGTAATATCAGCTGTCACCAACCTTTCCCGATCAATATCAAGCAGATTTATAATTTCCCACGTTCGGTGGGCTGTCACGTGGGATAAGTTTATTTTCACGTGATACGGGAATCGCAACTCGCTACTGTTTGTCAAGACCAGTTACGACCCCTGTCATTCTGATTTTGAATCTGCATCATTATAATAATAAAAAAAAAGTTTTACACATCGCCTGAAATTGTGCCATTTCACGATTCGATGTTTTCACCGACACGTTTCGGCTATAACGGCTGTACATAATTTTGTACTTAGTGCACAAGTGTGACCGCAAGCACAGGTGCACTATGGAATGAGATATGTCAGGCTTAACATAACTTCCGAATGGAAGATATTGTTAATACCACCTAGTCAGGTACACGGTAGGTACAAACATCGGTATTACAATATAAATATGCCTTAACGTCCTCGCCACAGGAAGTTATTATCGCAATCGCTTGTCAAATATGATCTACTCTTTAACACTATTCTATGTAGTTGCCAAGGGCAATAGTCACCTCATGTATCCACTAATTGCTGAAAAAAACATCGAGTATTAAGCGATAATAGCCTAGATAAATCTTACTCACTCTAAAAATGTTCATAGCTCACAAATATTCAACATTTGACGTCCCCAATTACCGATCTGCGTTCATTGATCTTCATTATGTTGACACCAATGCGTTAAACAGTCGATGCGAAGTGATGTGGTGGATGCCTGAGGCTGCTTGCTCAGTAGCGCGGCCGCCTCGGCAGGCGAAGACATGTCGAACATGTCACTACGACACAGAAGATCACACAATCTATAGTAGCTAGGCCTCCCATCCGCCAACGGAATGGGAGCAAATGTAAACACCCTTCAACATATTTACTCGGGCCGATATGGCTCTTCAGGCGAAGGGCTTACTCCTTTTATTGTTCTGCGTACTCAACGGTGGAAATGGGGACGGTGAGTAAATACTGTTTAATTTAAATACTTTTACTTTCAATTTTCGGGCATGATCCCGCATATTTTGGACAGCACCTGTAAGTTATGTCTTAGACGATCAATATGACAACGATTACAGCAGTCTTCCCGAATTTTGTTTGTATAATAATGTAAAGTATCAGCCTATGAATGTCCCACTGAGGGCGAAGACGTTCATAAATTAGAATCAAGTCATCACTACATTCAAGTCATCACTACAATCATAGGTACTGGCGATTATCATCACGATTTCCAATGCGCATTGGTGATCACAAACACGACTCAAGAGATGTGTCCGACAAACCGATACAAAAGTCACACGAAAATACTTCTGGTTTTATTTTTAAGGAGAAACTACAGGTTCACGTATTCAGTTACTGTATGAAACAAAAAAGTACAATTTCTAGATGACGCCGAGATCTTCGACGCCCTAACAATCCTGGCGGAAGAAGAGCTCCCAGATGGCGTGGCCCTCATCCCCGGCCGCTGCCAGACCGCAGCCACCCCGAGCGAAGACTGGTCAGCATACAGCTTAAACGAGAACGCCACAATACATCAACTGTCTGCTGGACTCTTCTACAACAGATTCCCTGAAGATTTCTCCATTTTGGCCGTCGTACGACTTGCAGGTAAACTTAAAATTAATTATATTTTGATTTTCTCTGCTACTGTTTGAAGACTTGATTATCAAAAGAGAACTGAGGGTTGATCTAAATTGAAATGAAGAGAGTGAAAAATGTAAGTAAAACTCTGCACAGACCTACCACCAACCAACCATATAATATTATAATATCTTAACTTCTACAAAAACCAGATAATCCCTTAAGTAAGAGAGATTGAGCATAGTGAATCTTCCACTAAAATGATCCGCTCGCCTGGAGAAGTACCTCCATCTTTACAGAAGACCATCAGTAAAATACTATTTCGTAACTGTTGTGCTATATTTTTATTGATGAGTAATGTCGTCAGAGCCTGATTGGGGAGGGATATTGTTGTTGGCAGCGGAAAGAACCTTTGTTGCTGCCAACGGCAACGTTATGTTTTCCTTCAAATTGCATATTTGGTATGGAATGACGATGTAACATCGATTTGGCCAGTTCTTACATTAGATACTGACATATTTTTCCACGTATATAAATACCTCTTAAATTGTTCGGAACTTACAGATACTTACAGTAAATCACAGATAAATAATACCAGTATATTGTATCAACATTTGCTTCGTGTTTCTTTTTAGTTGATTCGGTGGCCCTACTATCGTTGGGTTAAAAGTAGGAAAAACTAAACCAAAAAGTAGTAGGTATTAAAATGTAAACGTCGTTAATCAACTGAGAATAAATGGAACGTCTTAATTTTTAAAAACGTAATTACATTTCGCTTGCCGCTAATAAGTGCAGATGAGTCTTTCTTTTGTAATTATTAGGTTCGTTATTAGCTCAGGCACCGACGCCATCCATTTGTTCTAGTCAAAGAAACTTGACATTAATTTTATTACGAGTCGTCGTTGCTAAGTGTAATTAGTAGGGTTATAGAATAACTGTGTAGTTTAATTTTAGGTCGTCACGAATAAACATACTTTTTTATATAGAAACACGCAGACCGATATAAACAGACAAGTTCTGTTCATGCACACAAATGCTTTACCTTGCGCGGATCGAGCTCACAACCTGCTACGTCCCCCCCAACAAGTTTTCCATGCAAATAGCATTCTATAACGAGATCCTAAGTAGTTGACTTCGCCAATTCATTTGAATTTATTGTAACAATTTAACTAGACTCAACTGGAGTTTAAACTTCGGCAATTGAAACTAATTAAGACGTGCGCACGTCTAATAGGACTTGCTGGAATTCGTGCATCAAGACTGTTTAAGTGTTACAATGTGTTCTGGCAGTACGAAACAGGATTTGTATCTCGGATCTTATGTGGCTGGCGTAAACACAAAGAAAATACTATGTAGTTTATCTGCAATGTAGCCTACCTGCCTTCAATGTGGTCCCGATTTACATAGGATTTTTAGTTGAATACTTAACTGTAATAGGAATATAAATGACAGAAACGTTGAAAACGCGCTATGTCAACAGTTTTTATTTATTAGTTGTTTAGTATTTATTAGTTGTTTAGTATTTATCCCGGTGGTTAAACAATACTGTGTAAGTTTTAAAAAAATATATATTGGACTACATCACATATTATTCCGCACATTGACCCCAAATTAAGAGCAACTTTGCGGGTATCGGATCAACGATGGGTATCGTATTACAAAAAAAAAATATTTTACAAAAGAAACCATTTTAGACAATTAGTCAGTAAAAACACGACAGTTTTTCAAAAACGCATTTTTTCAAACCCGCGTGAGATCGAGCCCAAAAAAATTTATTATTGGGCTCGATTTCACGCGGACAAACAACAGATAGGTACAGGACACGTCACATGAATGTTTGTCTTTGATGAAATTCGAAATCACAACCCACACTGTACGAGAAGGCTCATCATCTTAATAACTCCGCAGGGACCTCTCAAAACCCTCTCTTCGTGCTGTACTCTGACGCTGGAGATGAACAGCTTCAGCTCGTTGTTGGTGAAATGGTAGAACTATACTATGAAGACACGCGCGGCGACCCTCAGGACCACGAGCTTCTCACCTACCGGACCAGCGTGGCTGATGGAAGGTAAACAGGTTTTGTTTGTTTCTGGAGAGCAATTTCCAGAATATGCTCAATAAGGTCATTAGAGTTTTAATAACGGAGGCGTTTGTATTGGAGATGCTAGCGGTTTAACCTGTTGCTGTTTGATATAACGAGGCTAGAAGTAAGAAGGTAAACAGTAGACGAGGGTAAAACAGGTCTGGATAATAGCCATAGGTAAGACTGAAACCAGCTCGTCCCAATCGGGTGAAAAGGAGAAACCGGGGAAGTTTAGTGGGTAGTGCAACGCTTTCGTTTTATGTCCCACACACTGCCGCAGCTAACCTGTGGTTACGGTGCCTAAACGAATTTTACTACGACAAAAAAAGGACGCGCGTTACATAGAGCAATATAACTAACATAGCATCTTTGCGTTAACTCAATACTCCGACGCAGTGTACTGCGGCCAACGAATTTTGACTGCGGCTAATTTGCACCGGCAGTGGCGCAAGAATATGGAACGCGATAGTGAGCAGCGAAGCGCACGACCATCTGTGCCATAGTTAACATGTGCATCACAAAGCAAATACTAAGTAGTTAGGTGTATGCAATGTAATCAAAACCAGGTAGATTTTTTTTATGAAAGTGGTAGGCATACGGACTTGTGTGACACCTGATGGTAAGTGATCGTTCGTTACCAACGATATTTAAATTGGTATTTAAATTCGTTGTTCGTTACCCATTGAGATCTGTGACTAGGTCTAAAATGCGTTGCCCGCCTTTGAAAGAACAAGTAGTGTGGGATAAGATGAAGGGCAATGAAGATAGGGAGGGGAAAATGAAAACGGAGAAGTTTGGGCCTCCAGTTCTATCTATTTATAAGTATTTTTTACAAATCTAATTGCAAAAATAAATCATTATCACTTATCAAACAGAACACAATAGAAACACTTTTACACATACCTACGTCGATCTTCTGTGAGAAGATGCTTCCCCAGTCATGCCAGCCCAATTCTATTGTCAGACAGAAACTCTCTGCATGTCTTTACTTTACCGCACTTTTAGTTGCAGATATATCATGAAATGATCGATAATACGTCACGCCTGATTGAAAGTGAAACAATTTTTTTATACTATTTCAGTTGGCAGACAGACACACAGAACCCCTGATGGTAAGCGGTCACTGCGGCCTATTCCCTTGAGGGACACTTTACCTAGAAGCGTCGCTCAATGTGCTGCCAGACTGTAGGCTCACCGGGTCTTCGAGCCTTTGGTTTCAAGTGTACTGGCTCCCACATTAATACTGCCGGAACACAGCCAGAACCGTCATGGCGGCAGATTATACCTGTGGGGGTGGTAGCTAGCTAGTCGGACTCTGAAAAAGTCCTACCACCAACCAGACCCAAGGTGGCAATCGAATCCACGACCTCCGGGTTTTATACCCGAGCGGGCCACTATTCCACGGAGGCGGTCAAAACTTGATATTATGTTTGTAACGTTATTTGCCTAAATAAGTACATCTCCACTCGTAATCAGGAATCAATTAATAATTTTTCCACACATCCTTTATATCTCACCCACCTGCAACCCACAGAATAGTTATTTCTGAATAAATCAGATACTGAACGTGTAAGTGGCTATTAAGATGTCCATTCTGAACACCTCCGCGCATCGTTCACTGCCGGTGACGCGCGTATCCCGCGGAGAACAATACCGATTTAATCGAAAACCTGGCAGCACCTGTGTGATTTTAACAGACTTTTCGTAGTGAAACCTATAAAATATAATGATTAAAATTGGCCAAATACTGGTGATACAAATCCGTTCTGTTGAAAAAAATTCAACAAATTTTGCCCCGCCCAGAAATCGAGACCAGATGATGATGAAATGTCAAATCACCGCAAAGCGGACACCAACTCGTTCCCTTCTTGGGTAAAAGAGTAAACTGAGAGAGTTGAGTGGTTAGTGGGTCGCAGGCACAGAACAAGAAAATTTTCAGGGTTGAATGCCTTTAGTCCCCAGTTGCACACACCGCCTCCAGGTCTCGCTAGAGGTTATGGTGATGAAAATAATTTTTCTCATCATCAATCACCAAATACCCCAATATCCCGACCAGGTATTTAAGCCACTTCCACGAAAAGTCGTTAACACTTCGTCTATGGACTTAATAATGTCAAGCTTAAACAACTTCGCTTAATCATAACATTTGAATAGTAATTTAAGACTGGCATGTTCAGGAGCTTTAAGTAAGGCAGCACATTAAGCGATGCTTCTGGTGAATGTTATTTATTATTAAAGTAAACTCTAAGTTTATACCTCATACCATCAGATCACGATTTGTATTTTCGAATATTAAATGGGTTCAGTTTTATTACAATTCGTTATATTGCAACCCGAAAGTGTACCTAGCTTGTACCACACAAGCACCACACACGTGTGGTGTCATATATACTCATAGTTTTTTTATCAATTTCCCATAGATGGCACCGCCTCGCACTGAGCATCAAAGGCGACTCGGCGACATTGCTCGTTGACTGCGAAGTGAAGGAAACTCTGCGGCTGGACCGCAAGCCTGGAAGCACCTTCAACCTAGCCGGCGCCTTCGTGGTGGGGATGCAAGTTACAGCCGATCAGTTTTATGAGGTGAGTTGGTTTATCAATACGAAAATCCGGTCTAGGGTTTTACCAAACCAATCGACTGCAGATCGACGAGTTCGGTCAACGTTGATTGAAGTTGGTCGACTGGTCTGGTTGATCGTTTGATGGCAGGGAATATCGATCGACGTCGACTAATCCTTCCATTTCCACAGGTCCACAACAGCAATTGCCGGCATTGTTGCATGTTATATTTTTATAATTATTATTACTTATCATACACATAGTTGATACAAAAAGACATGTCCAATATGTCCATGCCACGTCCTTGCACACAAATGTATCGTGTGCGGTGATCGAACCTGCGACCATTTTAACCATTGCACCAAATTGGTCGTCAAAAGTTGAAAAGAATATGCGTTTTTCATCGTAATTAGCTATCCAGAGCTACAAGAAGCAGCCAATTAATATTTTCTCCTCTTATTACTGAGCTAAGCACTTAACCCATGCCGGGTCGAGGACACTACTACTTAGTTCTTTGAACTGCACATACTCGTATATAAGTAATCTTCTAATTTACTTTGACAACACGTCAAAGGGAATGCGATTGCTTTTGTGGCATGACTTCGTCGGCACCAAAGGCTGTGGTTCAAAGAAGTCGAAGAACCTGCTTATTCTATACTCTTCACAGAAAGGCGCGTTTATACAATATAGATGTAATTGAGGTGGTTTGTTAACCTCTTACAAGCTTATGTTATATTCATTAAAAGCATTTAATGATTTAGATTTGATTAATGAATATTCGTCGTTACTTGGATTTGAGCTTTAATAAGTACACAGCTTACAGATGAAGATACCGCAAATAAATGGAGAAAAAAAAGAATATCCTTGTAATTTTGAAGACATTATTCACACAGCGCCATCTATCCCCAAACTAAGCAAAGCTTGTACTATGGATACCAGTCAACAGGTTAACTAGTCTTTTCCAAAATTAAATATAAAAATTCAACTTCTACTAAACTGTAGAAAGTGATTAATGAAATTGGTTACAAATAAATCAAATAACACTTAAACGGATGTACCAATGTTCTGATTGCTTTTACAGTAATCTTGATCACGATTGCTTTGAAGTAAACGAATCTCGAAAAAAGTAATCAGTAAAATAAACATTTACTTTTACCTGAAACTTGTCTCCAGAAGATCGCTTCAAGCGATGATAACAAATTGTTTGGATATGCTGCGGTAATTTATTATAACCTTATTACATAAGGAAAATTGACTATCGATGATCTTGATCATCATCAGCCTGTCGCAGTCCACAGCTGGACAAAGGCCTATCCCAAAGCTTGCCACTTTATTCGATCATGCACAAATCGTTACTCCACCTGGCCTTTTTTTTTTTTTTTCGGAGGAGAATGCGTTTATGCACCATAACCGCAGGCTAGCTAGACCCGCGGCCGTGTGTGGGACTCGAGACTTAAATGTCCACTACCCACTAAACTCCCCCGGTTTCCCCTTCACACCCAATTGGGACGAGCCGGTGCCAGCCTTGTGGCTATTGACCAGCCCATCCCTGGGTACCCCGACTTGAGAGGCCTCAAGTCAGGGTGGCGCCTAGGGAGGGCCACCCGAAAAACTAGGTGACCCTCAGACTTGGCTCGAGCGACCTGTGCAATGCGGGCGTTGGGGGGGGCTACCCCCGCCCGCAGGTCAACCATCAGGCCGGAGAAGGCGTGCTAAGTGAGCTCGCCTTCTCCGGCCTGGCCGTCTACGCCGGAGGGGAGCAGCGAGGGGGTTACTCCACCTGGCCTGACGTTCCCTACGTCTTGGTAAATGTAGGCGAGACGTTTACCAAGATGCGGTTTTCATTCGAAATTCCGTTTACCCCAACGCGCAACGGTTGGCGGTTCTACGGCTGATATGACCGGCCCACGTTGACTAGTTGACAAGTTGACTATAATATTATTTATTATTCGAAAGATTTAATAATAGAAAAGGTAAGAAATCAAGCGTCATTAGTTAATAAAAGTGATGAGTAAATGAGAGGTAGATGACCTTCTGTAGTGGAAACTCTATTATAAACTTAATTGCCATTCTCTGTAATATGATACTACCATATTACCTACCTATCAATAACACGTACTAAATTCACGAGATCTTCAGACGTTACTGGTTGAAATACTGCCTATTAAGCGTGTGACAGGCAGTATTACACAGCCGTCCATCAAACTAATATACGGAACTGTGTATAGACGCGTGTGTCCTCCTATAAGATTGGGAAATCAATTTGTGTTTGCAGAGAACAGGAAATTAATATTTTTACATACTCTTCCGATATGTTTACTTTCATTGTCCTTGTGCTTATATCCTGTATTTGCTGTACAAGTGGTTTCGCCAATTTAATATACGTGATATTAAGGAATCTAGAGAACAAGCGATTTTTCAAAACGCAATTCTAATGCCTTTATCTATGTATTACATACTAGCCTTCCGCCCGCGGTTTCACCCGCGTGTAATTTCTTTTTTAAATAATTCCCTCTTCCCCCCAAATTTCCGGGATGAAAAGTACCCTATATCAACCGGGGACAGTGTAGATTTCCAACAGAGAAAAAATTATTCAAATCGGTTTAGTAGTTTTGGAGCCTATTCAATATGAACAAACAAACAAATCTTTTCTCTTTATAATATAAGATAGAAGACAAGTTTTGCTAGGTTTTGAGCATGGCGACGTCGCCGGCTACCGTATCCAAGCAGTTTGTTGAAATGTATGGGACCTTACTCACTTGGCGACGGTTTGACATTTCCATATTATCTTATTGCTCTTTATCCCCTTTCTTTGTAAATAAGTCCTTAGGTAATACTATTTATTTACTATTTTCCTCAACCTCATTTGTCCACAGGGTGACATCGAAGTATTACAAATCTCTGACAAACCCGACACTGCATACGATTTGTGCACAACAATAGCCCCTGATTGTACTATCTCTGGATATTCTTACGGATCGGGCGCCTCCGATGGTGCCAACACATATTACGATAAAAACTTGGAGGGATCAAATAGAGACCTTGAGTCGGCCACAGAAGGTCCTAATTTGAATACGCTGACTACTGGAGAGGACAGACGGCATGACCACATTGGAAGGAGACGGTTCTTTCATGAGAGAAACCGGTCTGATAACCTTTGGGAGAGTGCGACAAGGGACCTGACTACAGAGAACCCTGTATGGCCTGCTCCCAACTTTGTCGGAGTTACCGCGCCGTATCCCGCCATGACTGACTCGGGTAAGCTTAAATACTTACCTACTTAAGTAACTTTACTCTTTCCTACTTAACATTTTTTATTCTTTACTTCCAATGGGAGGGAAACTTCAAAAAAGGATTACATCCTTTATTAGGCACAAGATTTATTTTATAGAACATGTCAGAGCAAGTACCTAAACTTAACATTCTTATTTTGTATTTTAGACGAAAACAGCATCTTTGGTACCTTCACAAAAGAATATAACGAGGTTCTTCCCACATCACCACCAATAATCTTTGGATCTTCAGAAACTCTGGAATACACTACGCCTAGGGTATGTATGACATTGAAATCAGTATTATTTCTTTGATATGTTTCTAACTACAGACTGAGTGTGAAATAGAATCTTATAAACTAGCATGACGGTGTAAAATAAAACACGATTTGTACCTGTGTAATTAATATCACATTCAATAATAAATAATAAATATCTCAGGACATTATTCACACAGCGCCATCTAGCCCCAAACTAAGCATTAGCTTGTGCTATGGGTGCCAGACAACGGGTAAAAATCGCTTATATACTTTTTTTGTAAATACCTACATACATATTATACATAGAAACACCCAGACCGATACAAACAGACATGTTCATGCACACAAATGTTTGTACCGTGCGGGGATCGAACCCGCGACCTCATTTGTAACAGCCGACTTCTCAACCATTACACCAAATGGCTCGTCAAATTCAATAATGACCATGACATCTGATGAGTCGCTTATTTGTGTCAATTACAATACAATCAAGAAGCCATAAAACGTCTTCCATTACAAAAACTAGACGGAATCCATCAACGAATTAAAATACCAAAACATCAGAACTCTAAACTCCAACCGAATTGAATCTCCAGCTTATATAAAAGCTGCTACTTCGCTATGAAAGCGTCAACTTTATAGCTGATTTGAATTATTTACCGAACGCTAGTCTATTCATACGAATCGTTCTAAAATATCTGACAAATACGATCAACGAATATGTTTGCGCAAACATTTATACCCGCGCTTAGCGCTATAGGTATGCGAACAGAAATGGGATTTTTATCACAACCCTGTCGCCGACCACTCGTATCGACGGTAATAATGTGCCAATCTCTATTTAGGGTTCCGCGATTTGTTGCTATTTTTAAATTTAAATGCTTTAAAAAATAATAATTACTTGAAAATGTGTGAATGTACGTACTTACGTAGGTACATTCACACATTTTCAAAGCATTACGTAATATGTATGGTTACTTAATATGTACCTAATCGTAATCAATAGTCCTTGGAAGAGTCATAAATTTTATTATCATATTTCGTGACATCACTTATTGTATTCGTTGTAACATCTAACTAAAAAAGAGCCAACCAAATAAATTAAAGATTCATTGGATTCTGTCATACATGGCTTTGTGAGAAAGAAGTAGAAGTTGTTTAATCCAACCAAAATTGCTTACTACCTTTAAGCCGGGTATACCAAACAGAACAAATCGTTATAATTTAAACTAAACAAGAATTAGGTGAAACATTTTAGACGAAATGAATTTATTGTTTTAATTACCACGTAATAGTCGTTTGTTAGCCCCACGTTGGGCGCCATTCAAATCTTGTTGAATTAACTTAAGGAACTAAATTGATGGTAGCGCATGGAAATACTTTAATTGGAAACGTATCTTTGATAGCCACTTATATAAAGTTATTAGAACCCCTCTTGATTTTCTTACATACCGCCTTTTTTAAAACTTAATTACGTATAAACAAAATAGTAGAACATTGATTGTTTTTCTAACATCATCCATCAAACAAGGGGAGGTAAGGTGAGTAATATAAACAAAAAACATAAACATTATAGACAAAAAATATATATCATATGTTTCATTACAGCTAAAACGAGGGGATGGCGAGGACTTTGGTTTCTCCACGGTTATCACCACCGAGTCCTATCTTCCTATCACAACTACTGAGGATAGCGACTGGCTTACACACCCACCGGAGGTGAGAAAATATAAATACATACGAATAAAAAATTAAGATCTTGATTTAGAACCGAATTTTACTTTTTAAACATTTTTTTTTATTAAAATAACCATATAAGTTTCTTAAGTTATATATGGCTTGGCTCACCTAATAAGTATTTTCGAGATGTTACATACAAACGTGAACGACCAAAAAAACCTATCTTAAGTAAAAAAAAAATAAGTACAACGCGTTGAGAGCTGTGTACTGATACGTACATTATCTTAATCTCAAGTTAATCCATGAGAGACATGCCAACCCATGCGTTCCGATATGTACTAAAATTAGAATGTTTTAAACACAGGGCAATGGTTCCATCGGTTGGGACTCATCGGAAACCTACTACGATTACGGAAGCTCGGGGAGTTACATGGGTCCGAGGGGGTACCCAGGCCCACCAGGACCTCAGGGCCCTAGAGGACCAAAGGGGGAACCGGGGAAATCTGGAGCCGAGGGTCAACAGGGATTCCCAGGAGCGCCCGGACATGTCTTCGTTGTACCAGTAAGTTAATAATTATAATTAATATCTTTTGATTGATTACCTAATTGCTATAGATACGATACGAGTATAATTGTCACTGGCTTGATAGCGAAATTAAAGGATCCGTGCCCATTGCACCAGGAATCGTGGTTCGAATCCTACATGCAATTAAACTATAGACATCGGTGTCTATTCTTTGTCTTAATGTGTTATCCCGTAAGTAGGACGAATTTAATAAGGAGGCATAAGGAGGTAGCTGAGTTTAAAACCCGTCAGTTTAAAAGTTTTTTTACACCAAAAAAGACTGTAAAGGTGTTCAATTTTATTAAAATATTAACAATCCCACAGTTATTTGGGATATACTCGTATATAGTATTAGTTATTATATTATCTGTGGTATTAGTATTATTTTTGTAACAAACATTTTTTTTAACTTAAAAAAACATTCCTAGATGCGAGTAGAACAGTTGACCAACAAATTGATTTAACTCCCTTAGGGCGAATGTTATCTAGACAGTGAAATCGCATGTTTATATAAAAGAAAAATAGTTTATTCTGGGTCAAATTTTAACCAACGATTTCTGGTCTAAAATGCACCATGCAGATTGCACCATCATTCAGTAAAAAAAATCTTCTCCATGGTTCCGCCCGAACGAATATAGGAACTGCGTTCGGTGTGTATATTCTGTAACATACAATTTCAACTACTAGGAAGTCTAGGAACATAATGTATAAACTGTGGTCTTTTTAAAATGGTTACAGAGATGTTTTGCAAGGTTTTTACACTTTTTTATAGTTGCACCAATCTGGAAACGAAAAAGGACCCGACGCGCAAGCTGAGGCGCTGCGCCAAATGTTAGCCCAACACATGGTAAGTGAAACCACAGTACACAATTATAGTACAGAACAGTACTTAAATTAGAAACTTTAAAAGGTCTCAACCACATTAAGTCTTTTCCACAATTTTTTTTTTATTTTTTTAAAGTTAAATTTCAAAAGTGCACCTACTTTCAGATTAGTACTTTCCTACATTACAACGCGCAACGTACATAACTTACTAGCTAGTATTATATAAGCTTATTCATTTTTTTTCTGGCTGACTTAATAATGACCTTTGTTTTATTAGGTACCTATATTATTTTCTTTTTTCAACAAAAAACTTTAATATTTGCAAAATATAATTCAGGTTTTTTAAAAGTCAACATTATGTAGGTAACTAGGTACCGCACTGCTATTTTTACGACTGAGGAGCAACCACCTCAAATTAATTTTATTTTTATCGACGGTTGAGCGTTTCTTCTTTTATCTTATTTCAACCCTACCAATGCGGGGGCGCCGTCAATTTTGCTAATAAATTCTTCATAAGCCTTTTAAAACGGTTTCTCAAAGTTTGTTAAACTTTATCGATATTTTAAACTCCAATGTTATACGTGTAAAATTAGACATTCGAACAAATAACATTAAATCAATATTAACTTATTATTGACTGAATACCGGAAAATAATACCTAAAGTTTCATCCTATTGATTTAGGGTAATTTTAATTAGTTTCATAATTGATAAGAACCGTAAATAACAATTGTTATGATTTTTCGTGAAAGTACTTAGGTAATATATATTATAACTAAGCATTCTAAGCAAAGCTTATTTATTGTACTTTTGTTTATTGTTCCAAATAAATATTAATATTATTATAATTATTATTATAGCTGCAATTAGAAAAACCGCTTCATGGAGAAAGTATAAGTTACACTGTATAACATAAAGTGTTTTAACCAACATACAGTTACAACACAGGTACAATAAACAACTATTGCGATAGGTACAAGACAATATAAAACGCTGTATCAATAAGGACTTTTTACTTTGATCATTGGTGTTTTTAGTAAAAAAAAAAACATACCCGTGGCATATTAATTGTATAAAACTTTCTCATTTAGACAATCGCGTACAAGACCTAAATGGTCCTTGAGCAATTAAAAATAATAATTTTAGCTAAGTGTAAACTTTGTTGATCAAAATATACTTTTAATGCACAAATCGATTGGATATTGTTCTAGTAAATGGACCTAAACCACGTCAAATATAGATTCTACCCTTTATACAAATTTAAAGCCCATCAATTTGTTCACCATTGTATTCTCAACTAGTCAGAGTCAAATGGAATTTCAATATTTAAAAAAAATATTTTCGCACATCGTAAATTCTCTAATATTGGTTTGTATGTCGGGCAGAATTAGAATCATTTGATTTGTAAATGGATTAAAACAAATATATTTTTTCATATTTTTTTCATTGAGAAAACGTGAAAGAAGAGACAAGAGGGTCGGCCCTTTAAAATTTCACTTAATAACAACTAACAAATATAGCGATAGTTTAAAAACAACAATCGCAACATTAATTAAAACGTTATTTTTAGGCTGCCATGCGTGGTGCCGAAGGGCCTATGGGGTTGACTGGACCAAGCGGGCCGGAAGGAGAAAGTGGTCCAGAAGGACCCAAAGGAGAACAGGGAGAACAAGGTGAACCTGTGAGTATTGAGTGATAAAAAATTGAACGACGTTTAATTTTTTTGACTTCAGATCAATAGACAATGCTTTTCTACCTTTACTTGTTTCCCCGACGTTCATTTGTTTCCCCGACATTCATTTGTTTCCCCGAAATTCATTTGTTTTCCAGAATTTGCACACATTTTAGTAAAATATAAAAAACACAAATACAATAGCGGTGAACATCAGGAAAAAAAATTTTCGATGTCTACCACTGAGGGACAGAGCGACTCATTTCTTTCCATGGTCCACCAGTGGGAGCCAACGGGAAGATTCCAGTAGCGTTGTCCCCCAACTGGTGGACATAGCAACTTTTTTTCCCGATGTCTACCAGTGGTGGACAAATAGTGGGGGGCATCGGAAATAAACGCAGTCAATAGGTATTGATATTGTCTAAAACGCATTCTTTTCAAACAGGGTCCCCCCGGTCCTCGCGGTCCAATTGGTCCCACGGGCCGCTTAGGAAGACGAGGACATGCTGGTAGGGACGGAGAGCGTGGGTCCCCAGGGGCAACCGGGCCTAAAGGGGAACAGGGTTATCCAGGACAACTAGGCATGCCAGGTGACAAGGGAGAGAGGGGGTCCCCCGGGTTACAAGGCGAGCCGGGCCCACCAGGCCAGGATGGGCCGCCAGGAGATGATGGGTCCCCTGGACCTCCAGGGATATCCGGTGAACTGGTAAGTTAATGTTATTTATATAATTTTAGTGCCTTATACCATTTAAACGTATACAGCGGCAGCAGATCAACTTGACCTAATCGATCAAAAAGTCTCAATTGCTGAAAATTGTTAAAGGAAAGTTGAAATGTATAAAAGCAAAAGAGAAAAGCCGATGTTGCCAATGTCCAAAATTAAAATTCAAAAATAGAACACAAATATTTGCTGATTATTTTACGATATAAAATGCAAATAAAGTCCAGCTATTATACACGATGATTACCTATTGTGTATATGGTTTGTTTAAAATAATATCTATTGTTTTTACTTCTTTTAAAATAGTTGGAAACACGTAAACATTTACAAATTAAAACAACATCATTAAGCTTAATAATTATTATAATCCCAAAAGTCCACTATTTAATTAAAACTTGTTAGTAACGTAACGAGCCTCAGATTTCAAATTTTAATTTTAATAAAACTAACAATGCTACATTAATGAGTTCAATTCTTTTAGGGCCCAAGAGGCTTTATGGGTCCACGAGGATTCCCAGGATTAATTGGATATCCAGGAATACCAGGAATTGAAGGACCTCAAGGGTCTAAAGGTGCTTCAGGGCAACCAGGACCTCCTGGGCCCCAAGGGCAGCCAGGAACAATGGGTCCACCTGGGTCGAATGGGCCCCAAGGCCCCATTGGCGCTCCTGGGATACAGGTAACATATTTACAGACACAAATTACAATAAACATTGCTTCACATACTCACTTAGAGCATTCAACTTCTCTAATATATTTTACTCCCTTTCGTTATGTTTTTGAAAATGTGAACTCTATTGACAACGTTTTCACTACATTTGTCACGTCCTCTTACTTACAGGATATTGAATATTAATTCTCGAGATCTCTATTGCGTTCTCAAACCGCTTAATCAAACAATGTTTGCTGTAGGTATCATCACTACACTAGTATAAATGCTGTCTGTCCATAAGTATGCTTAGATCTTTAAAACTACGCAACGGATTTTGATGCGGTTTTTTTTAAATAGATGAGTGATTCAAGAGAAAGGTTTATATGTTTATTACATGCATAATATAGTAGACAAACACCATTGCATCCGTGCGAAGCCGGGGCGGGTCGCCAGTTTATAATCTAATCATATAAATCAAAGAGAAACCTTGTTTGATATTCATCTCTGGTGGAAAGTACAAATACCATAATTGACGACGTTAGAACCATAGTGATCCAAGTGACATTTTTGTCAAAATCGATATTTTGTTATTAACATCTCAAAAAAAGACATGTTTTTCATGCCACACTGATCCAAGTGCTTATTATAGCCATTTCATAAGAAAACTCATATCGGTCACTTTGGAATAGGACAATTTCAGGAACAAATCCAAACGCGTTTCCCTCGTTTTCTCAAAAAGTTGAAAATGTGACTTGGATCACTATGGTTCTAACGTCGCTAATTATACTATTTAATTCCTAGGGACCACAAGGAAAACCAGGAATTTCTGGACTACCCGGGCCGGAAGGATCTCCAGGCACTCCAGGCAATCCCGGACAACAGGGATCGCCGGGCGACGTCGGACCACAAGGACCACAGGTAAAGAAACAGCGTTGCCAGAAGGTTACTTTTGTAACCTTTCAGGTGATTTTTGACTCCTTCAGGTTACTTTTAGGTTACACGACATAAAAGGTTACATTTAGGTAATTTTTTGGAATTTGCGTGCGGAAAGCATTTTGCAACTAACATCAAAATTTTCTCTTTCACACCAATGCCTAATTGAACCGTCCGTCTTAGCTCGCCCAGTCAATCGGATTCGTCATTCGATCGTTCGTATCCTGCCAGAGCTCACCAAAATAAAAAATGTAAATGGTTACTTTTCTGTACATCTCAGGCATGGAATTAATATTATCTCTCAGGTGACTTTTGACAAAACCTCGCTGGCAACACTGTAAAGATACTCGTAGCAATCATGTATGAACGTACACAAAAATCATATGTACATGAAAAAAATTATACGAAACCCTCAATAATTTAACCCGCGGACAAATGGAGGATACTGTAAGGAGGTCCTTTAAATGTAGTAACACACACATAGTAAAATTTTTCTGGCATGACACTCCGAAGCCAATAGGTCGAATCAAAATGTGTCGTATAAGCTCGTTTGATCGTCAATTTCGAGTGTACTTCCTCCCCCTTTTCAGAACACAGCCAACGCTTATTACTGCGGCACAGATCGTTAAGGATGCATGCCCCAATAATTGCGTGTCCATCATCCAATGACGGATTGGCCGTTGATGACTTCAAGAGTTAACTCGACCCCGTTTTTACCCAAATGACCGAACCACTATTACGCGAATATAGTAAAAACTGATGAAACTGTTTTTTTTTTCAGGGAATGATTGGATTTCCAGGTCCTCGTGGCCTTAAAGGAGACGATGGACCCCGCGGTTTGCCTGGAGATAAGGGAGACAAAGGAATAAGAGGTAGTCTAGCCATATATTTAGTATGCAGCAGTAATGATATCTTTTACTTTATCTACTTAACTTTTGATTTATTGTAAGTTACGCCCATAGATAACAGATTTAGATCTCTATGGTTACGCCTGTGCTCATAGGATGAGATCTTGAAATGACTTCTTTGAGTCAAGAGATTCAATACTCGTATGTAGAATAAGTTGACAGATACCTATTTATTAATTACTTTTAATTTGTAGGTATTGAAGGTGAAAAGGGTGAACTAGGACCAAAAGGAGATCGTGGTTTGCCGGGAGAACCGGGGTCTGCTGGAATTGAAGGACCCGAAGGACAAAAAGTAAGTTCACGTTTCCTCATTTAAATATAAATATCTCTAAATAAATAAATATCTCTGGACATTATTCACACAGCGCCATCTAGCCCCAAACTAAGCATTAGCTTGTGCTATGAGTGCCAGACAACGGATAAACATTACTTAAATACTTTTTTTTTTGTAAATACATACATATTCTACATAGAAACACCCAGACCCCAGACCGATACAAACAGACATGTTCATGCACACAAATGTTTGTACCGTGCGGGGATCGAACCCGCGACCTCTGGTGTAATAGCCGACTTCTCGACCATTACACCAAATGGCTCGTCATTTTTATTTGTGTTTACAAATTATTTACTCCTTTTTTCTTATACTGTACAAAATAATTAAAATTACGTCTCAGACTGACAGTTGTTCATCTTTTATTTTAACAAGGGTACGGAAGGTCCAAGAGGTGAAACTGGACCAATTGGACCATCGGGAGAAAAGGGAGCTACGGGGCCTCAAGGCCCACAGGGTTACCCTGGTAGTCAAGGAGAGAAAGGCGACAAAGGAGCTTCGGGGAGACGCGGTCGAAGAGGCACTAAGGGAGTCATGGTATTTTTGTTTGTACCTATTTTACAGTACATAATTAATATTATGTATATTCCAAAACCACCGTTTGGCTTGAATTTGCTTTTGTATACAGGGACTTACTGGAACACCAGGTGATCGAGGAGAAACTGGACCGAGGGTGAGTAAATATGTATAATGATCTTATTGATTTGATTTAAAACTTATATAAATAAATGTATTTGGACATAATATTATTTGGTGTTCTCTTGTTATTTTCGTCCTTATAAAAGCGTACTTGTTTTCTGTCAGTTTTAGTTAAATAAAGAAAAAAAAATTTGCATTTTTTAAATTATTACAAAAAAATACATTTCCTCTTAATGTGGGTTACCTATTTTAAATCCGAATGTTTTTAGTACGAATTTCATTAAACCGAAATCGTTTTGTCACATTTTTGTTTTCCATATTTTCATTTTACCGAAAAAACTATTGTCATATAGCTGATAATCCAATTTTCAAATGAACATTTTTTTAATATCTATAAGTTTTTAAATCTTACTCAACCTTTGATAAATATACATATTTTAGACGATTTAGTTTCCATAAAATCGTTTTTCCATAAAATTTTCTATATTATAAAAAGACAAATTCTAATAATTCAAGTTCAGCATGCATTGTTTCTGTCACGGCTCCGGCGCTGCGGGGCTCCGGCTGTCCCACGCGAGCTTTTCGTCGCAGATGGTTTTCGCCCACCACCGCAGCTTCGGCTTGCTGGCCGGCTCGGCCGGCCAGCCTCAGCCGCGGCGGTGGCCGTCAAAACCACCTGCTCCTCAGCTCGCGGGCCGCCTCGCCCCTCCGCGCCTACGCGGGCTTGAATTACACTCTAGGGGTAGGGCAGACAAGACTACGTGGAGTCGGTTTTGCAGCGTTTCGCTTCTGTCAATACATTTTGTAGCACAAAATTAAGCACCAAACCAATAAGTAACCCAATGTCTTAAACTTTAAATAAAATCTTTTTTTACAGATTCTTCGATATTTTAATACATCTAGAATAAAAAAATATTGTAAGCAATACAACTGTAAAAAGAAAAAAAAGGGTTTTGAAAGTCGGCTATTAGTTTTTCTGGAAAATGAAACATATGTAAAATAAATTTATTACATACAATATTAAGTCAAAAAATATATCTGCGATTCAAATCTGTGTTATAGAGTTTTCGATTTTTTAAAATTCGAACATTAAAGTTTCGAAAATAAGATAGGTTACCCTTAATGTGATGTTAGAAACATAGTAGGTATGTTTAAACCTACATCAAAAGAAGATGTTATTAGTAGACAATATTTGATTTTGGTCCTGATACCGACGTGATTCTAACCGTAATGTATTATAACGTTACAAAATCATATACCTACAAATTAAACATGTCTTATGGTCTTAACATCTGCACACACATCGTATTGTTTGAAACTATCTAAATTGTTTTATTGAACATTTTAGGGTTATCGAGGACCTCGGGGACGACGGGGCTCCGATGGGCCACCTGGTCCGAAAGGAGATACGGGTCAACCTGGCCCCCCTGGCTCTATAGGAGAAAGAGGACCACAGGGTCTCGAGGGTGTGCGAGGTTTCCCCGGAGCTGTCGGCCCTCCAGGACCAGATGGGAAACCAGGAATGCCTGGACCGCCAGGGGAAAGAGGACCTACGGTAAGTCAAATAACAAAACGGGGGAGTTTAGTGGTTAGTTAGACCAACGTAGGTATTTAGTCCCGAGCACCACACAAGGCCGAAAGGGTAAAGGCTTTCTTCTTGGCTAAAACAAATTGTCAATTATAATATAGAAAACAAATCCGACCGCTTCAAGACTCTTTAAGGGTTCAAATAGACACCTTAATCCTTCTAGCCCCGGATTACTAGACACATAGAAAATCTATTGTTATGCGGCACCCGAGTGCCGGTTCGGCGTTGAGTGGTTAAACATTACAAAATAAATTGAAATACCTACTACGAACGTATACTTAGAGGAAAAGCTTAAAATACCCATTGCAAAGGGTCACTACTTAGATACCCCTTGGCACGTATTAACCGCCATGTTTGATTAATAGGACGTGTGGACTAAAGATCTTCATCTTGTTGTAACTGAGCAGATTACTGACACCCTGTTAGTGAGCAATTGTGTCCTTCTCAAAGGGATGGAGCATTCAATGCGATCACTGTCAATAGAACTCGTACTTAATACCACTAGCAGTAATTTTGTCTCAATGAAAGTGTCCTTAATAAACGATGACGTATGTAAGTCTAATGAGTTGTTGAACTCATTAAACTTCTATACCTATATCATTCGCTTTTGTGCTGATATTCGGTAATGCTACCAGTGTAGTGTAGCTATTATTGTTACATAAAAAATAGAATCTTATATAAATATCTTTACAAAAATAAGTATTTGTCTGAATACTACAAAATTTAAACTAATTTCTTAATCAGGGTGAACCAGGATCACCGGGCCTAACCGGGCCATCAGGCCCAGTTGGACCGCAGGGACCGAACGGGGAACCAGGACCGCCCGGGCCGTCCGGGGCGCCAGGTATTCCCGGAACACCGGGCGAAGTTGGCGCTCCGGGAGACATGGGCAAGGAGGGGGCGCCGGGTCCCCCTGGGCCCGAGGGGAAACCAGGCCCGGCTGGATCTCCGGGCCCGCCAGGTCATCTTGGTGAAGCTGGATTACCTGGACCGACGGTAAGTACTTTATTATTAGTCACCACTGAGAAGCTATGAATCGAATAGAGTTTTAAGTTTTTGTTCTATAGATGCAAACATTATGGTGCCAAATCAAATCCTATCTTGTATCCAAAAAGGACTTTAGCTTTTGACTTTCAGTTTTCCCTCAAACAATAACCTTCTCTAGCTGGATGACTCGTAGATACGAGTTATTTCAATTGAATCTTTGTTTGTTTTAGGGCGCCCCGGGAACGAAAGGAGACATGGGTCTACCAGGCCCGCCCGGCGTGAGGGGTGACAAAGGAGAGCCAGGAGATACAGGCAATGAGGGGCCTCAAGGACCTCAAGGCCGCGAAGGACCACGAGGTTCACCCGGCCCTGGTGGGCAGAAGGGAGAAATTGGCGAACCTGGGCCTTTAGGTGCAGTATAAAATGATTTAATATTATTGCATATTACGTGCTACTCGTAGAGTGTTTTGTGTGCCAACTGTAATTTAGTACTTAGGTAGAAAATGAAGAAGAGAAGACTTCAAACGAACTTCTAAACAGAAATATGATGGGCATTCGAAATAGAAGCATTGAAACAAATGAATCCATTAAAATTCTGCTGGTGGTACTAAAACTAACCCCACGTGAGTTTAGAGTATTCACAAACTTTGAACGACAAACACCGGACGCTTCTGAGAACAGCTTATAGGTAGTGTGAGTTAGCGGCATAATCCTTCATGCGGTTATGTACCTATATTATAATACAGTTTAAAATAATATAACGTTAAGCAAACAATTACTTCTGCTACAAACATGAAATTTAGGAAAACTTATACCAGGTCTGATTTATTGTAAACATAATTATTGTAAATCGAAATGTTATTTTTTATTATTTTGGTTAAGCAGACGATTCCATTGACTGTT
This sequence comes from Mecyna flavalis, assembly GCA_949319885.1. Classification (NCBI taxonomy): domain Eukaryota; kingdom Metazoa; phylum Arthropoda; class Insecta; order Lepidoptera; family Crambidae; genus Mecyna; species Mecyna flavalis. Next base: position 7,407,922 of record OX439427.1, on the reverse strand, counting down.
CAAGTTTTGAATGGAAATATTAAATAAATCATGTTTTTTTTTCCTCTTAGGACCTATTGGCAGAGACGGTCTCCCAGGTCCAAGAGGATTGACAGGGGCACCGGGGCCTGTTGGACCCCCTGGCGAAGATGGGGACAAAGGAGAGGCAGGGCCACCCGGTGAAAAAGGCTTCAAAGGAGCAGCTGGAGAACCTGTAAGTTTAATTGTAACCGCCTCCGTAGAACAGTGGGGTTACACCGCGCGGCTCACTTAAAGCCAGAAGTAAAGGATTCGGTCTGGTAAAACTTTTTAGAGTCCGTCTGACCACAACCTCAAGTGAAACCTGCATCGCAACAGCTTTTGCTGTTTTACGGCAATCCTAATCGGCAAAATCCTGATGAGCCTGTGGCAGCACACTGAGCGATGCTTCGAACTTTCTTGTTTTTATTAAAAATTAAAACTTTGGGCTTAGACCCACTTGGGTAAAGAGCCATGTCATGATTTTACTACATACACATTGTTTAAGATTGTTTACTAAGCATTTTTATTGTTGTAGGGTCCCCCTGGATCACCCGGTATTCAAGGCTTACGTGGCGAGCCCGGCTCAGTCGGGTTGCCAGGCGATAAAGGCCCACAAGGTGACGTGGGTCCCCCTGGGGCCCCAGGAGCCGATGGACCTCGGGGCCTTGCTGGGCCGCAAGGACAGGTCGGTCCACCTGGAGAAAAAGGACAACAAGGATTTAAGGGTGATACCGGAAACACAGGACCAATTGGTAAATATAATATGTGTATGGAAATATAAAAAAGAATAAGCCCTTAAAAGAGTAAACCCACATCTTCTTCTTAAAATATAATTCAAAATAAATATTATGTTTAATTTAACACAAGAGTTTTAACATAGAACAGAATAATAACATGACTTTGCGTTGATTCTAGGCCCAGTCGGACCTATTGGACTTACCGGCCCCCCAGGAAGGCGCGGGCCTAAGGGCGTACCGGGCGAGCCGGGGCCCCGGGGCGCGGAAGGCCAGCACGGGCAAGTCGGCAACCCGGGGGCTCCGGGCCCACCAGGACCACAAGGCCCGGAAGGAAAATTAGTATGATTATTTACTTATTTAGTGCAATTTATACGATTAAGTTTGTCTATTTTCTAAAAAGATCTAACTGACAGATAAGTTATTACGAATTTTAATAAGAACTGCCTTAAATGGTAGGTACAATATTAACTTTTAAATAAAAACTTTTTAATTCTATGTAACTCTAAATATTGACGAAACAATATATTTTTTGCCGCACTGTGAAATACTCACCAATCATCGTTTTCCTAACAAGAACAAACACAGGTTCGTAATTAACATTAAGACAATTTCAGGGTCCAAGAGGCTCAGCTGGACCAAAAGGAGAAGATGGTCCTCCGGGAATACAAGGGGAGACTGGTGCTAAAGGCCCGCCAGGCCCGGAGGGACCTAAAGGAGATGCAGGCCCGGCTGGTTTCCCGGGAGAACGCGGTGAGCCCGGTTTGCAGGGCATCAAGGGAGAACCAGGAGCGGATGGACCAGAAGGAAGCAATGGGCCGCAAGGCCCACCTGGGCCTACGGGCCCTGTTGGAAAAGCAGGCGAAATGGGACTTCCAGGAAACCCGGTTAGATTTGTCAAACAGTTATTACCAAACATGGGAAAAATAAATTCTTCTATCTTTCTTTCAATTAAAATGGCTTTATATTTTTAACGCTATAATTGCAGGGTTCTGAAGGGCCCGCTGGCTTACAAGGCAGTCCAGGTTTACCTGGAGAAAAGGGAGACCAAGGTCCAAAAGGTGCTCAGGGAGAACCTGGCCCATCGGGACCGACTGGACCTCCAGGAGACGTCGGGCAACGCGGTGTGAGAGGACCACCGGGACCCAGTGTAAGAACAATTAATATCTAACATCATAACGCCTCGTTGTTTGAGTGGTTTAGGTACCTGGTGGTGATTTCGGGGCCCTAGGTTCAATTCCCGGGTCAAGCATTTGTGTCCGTTTTTAGAGTCAGTATGGTGATTAAGCCAGTGCCAGTACCTATCAGTGTAGCGATGGCTTAAATGTTGGATTACTTTAGCTACATAATGTCTGTAACTTGTCTAAACATCTTCGAGTTTGTAAAGAAAGAAATAGTATATTTGTCAAGTAAAAAATAAGACAAGCTTAATAAAAAATACTCTTAAAAGTGCCAAGAAAACATCTGCATATAATTATTTACCTCGACAAATATACTCAAAAAATACATATTTTAGGGAGAAGTTGGTGCCCCTGGGATGATGGGTCCCTCTGGACCACCAGGAAAAGCGGGCCCTCCAGGTGCTCAGGGTTTGAGAGGCGAGAAAGGAAATAGAGGACCTAAGGGCCACATCGGAGACACTGGGGCTATGGGATTGAAGGGTGACCAAGGAGAAACGGGCAAACAGGGGCCCCCTGGCCCAGTGGGTCCCATGGGACCTAAAGGAGATACGGTAATATTTTATTAAATATATTTAATAAGCTTAGCATGGGAAAAATAAAATAAATCTTAGGTTGTTACCGGTAATATCAATCTGTTTCTTTCATAGAAATAGAAAAAAGAGAAATTTTTCTTGTTCTGTGGTTTCCATACCCACGTACATTAAAATGTTATTATAATTAAATTTTTAGTAAATCAAATTTATTCAAAAAACAATCGTTAACAGGGACCATTAGGACCTCCCGGACAAAAAGGAGACACAGGACCAATCGGTATCTCTGGGCCTGAAGGCTCAGTCGGGCCTAAAGGTAACCCAGGCCCAGAGGGAAGGCCAGGCCTGCCGGGGCCTCCTGGAGCCCCAGGCCCGCCCGGGCCGCCGGCGCCGTCGCCGCAGCTACCCGCGGAACTTTTCGCTTCTTACAGACGGCGAAGGAGTGTGGACACGCAATCGGCTGAAACAACTACTGATGACAACTTTGAAGAGGGTACGTTACTTCCTCTATAATACGAAGATTTTTAAAAATAAGATTCTGACCAGAAACTATTTAAATGCTCTTCATTTTGTTTTTATTTCCTAATGTACAAAAAAATCAATTGGTAGACAATAAAAAGACCCGGGAGCATTTTTCTTTAGGCGCCCATTAGTGTTGCCCAAATTCAGTCTTGGTCTTGCAGTCTTGGTCTTGTTCTTGCGTTTTTGCAAGACCAAGACCAAGAACAAGACCGCGTATTTTTAGCAAGACCAAGACCAAGACTGACCGTGCAAGACTTGAGCAAGAACAAGACATAGCCTGCAAGACTCTTGCGTCTTGCAGCTAGGACTTAGCGCTATTTCACTGAGTAGTTAGGTGTAACAGTTCGGTGTATAGGTAGGTACGCTTAGGAATTCTATGAGACGCAAAAAACTGTATCAAAGAATATGAAAAACTGGACCTATGCGCATTACGACTAAATCGTAAAACTCTTTTATTAAATTTCTTATAAGTTGAGGGTTCAATCTCTTTCTAGACAGATAAGTATTGTTCTTTAACCTTTTCCACGCCAATGTCTGATATATCAGACAAACCATTTTCGTGCCCACCACGCCAATGTCTGATATATTGATATATTTTTGTCTGATCAGACAAAAATACATGATCAAGAAACGTTGTATTTTTACTTGCCTGAATGAGTTGAGTATAACCTAATAATTTTTTGGATTTTTTTTTTTTAATATTCGTGGCGTGTGGGGCACCATTTTCGGAAAAAAGCGTGGCGGGGAAACGGTTAAAATACAGTCAAGTTATTGTAATTAATTTGTTTTTTTACATGTTTTTTTTTATAAATCATAAATGTTTATTAAGAAACAGTTACTTCCATGGAAAACGACATATAGGTCAGTTGATTTTTCGAATTTCTTATCAAATCTTCAGTTATTTATTAATCTGCTTGATCTTTACTATGGCTATGTTAATTCAAGCTCACAATGTTCCAATTCTAATACGTTTTTCTAAGATTTAAAGTAAACTTTAATAAATAGTAATAGACTAATAGGTAATTGCAAGACTTGCAAGACTCTTGCTGCAAGACCAAGACCAAGACCAAGACTGGGAGCGCAAGACCAAGACCAAGACCAAGACCAGGTGTATTGGCGCAAGACCAAGACCAAGACTGGCTAAGTCTCGTCTTGTTCTTGCATTTGGGCTACACTAGCGCCCATATACTAGTCAATTGGTGTAACTGTAGAAACTCCGCAAACGATACAATCTATAAAACTCATGATTTGTTATATAAGTGTACCAAGACTACCAAGACAGCTATCAGACAAAAAGCAGACCCTGGAGCTTTATTAATTAGACAGAGTAGGGACTCTACCCAGCTAATTGGTGATAGTTCATAATATTAAAATAAATATAAATATAATTGTAGAGGAAAGTCCGGAGTGGGCGAGTGAAGTGATGGCGGGCGTGATATCGGCGCGCGCGGCACTAGAGGCGGCTCGGCGGCCGCGCGGCTCGCGCGCGAACCCCGCGCTCTCCTGCCGAGACCTGCGCACGGCGCACTCCAACCTTACTGACGGTGAGTATTAATATAGTCCGATCCAACTTAGTGTGCCCGCCGACGACAAACTTTTTGTATGACCGACAATCGGTGACTGTGGTATTCTGGTCATGACCAACTTTTTGTACGACGTGTGTGTTGCTCAATTGCTATCAGTACGTTCTATTTGTCACCTACAAAAAGTCGGTCACCGATTATCCGACGTGGGCGCCTTAATTGGCTTGTCTGAAGTTAGCTACGAGCGTCGAATGCGCAGGTGCGGGGCGTGGCTGCACCCCTCTGACACCTACATTTGTGTTCTGCGCAGGTACTCGTACGTTGTTCAGACAAGCCAAGTAAGTTGTCGCGTATTTATACTGTCCATTGAAATGTGGTGAGAATGTATTAATGCACCTAAACAGTAGGCTAGCGAGGCTAGCTCCCACTACCCTGGTTTAACTTGCACATCCGGAAGGAACGAGCCAAAGCTCGTCTTGTAGGGATTGACCGGCCCAGGCCCACAGCCCACCTGATGATAAGAGACCATTAAGAACTATTCCATTGAGGGACTCTTAGCCTGAAAAATATCTTAATAAGCTGCCATACTTTATGCTCATCTGATCTTCGATCCTTTGATTTCAAGCGTACAGGCCCCCACATTACTAATAGCGGAACACAGCCAGAGCTGCTATAGCAGATTTCACCTATGCTATGGGGTGGTTGCTAGCCAGTTATTCTAGGTTATGACGGCTAATCATCATCGTTTTACCAACTATTAGTACAAAATATAACATCCCACATCCCCTATTCACTAACCCGTTAAATTGGTAGGTTAACAACTTTAGGTACTAATGTCATCAATATATTTGGTCCGACCCTGGGATTGACCAGAACCAAAAATAAACCACTAATAATCAGATAACACGGAAGAACAGTCAGTAAAACTATAATAATTACAACATGGCAGTAAAATGCATCATAATAACAGAATGATGAAATAATGTTTGACATTGTTACCAAATTGTCTAAATTGTCGCCTAATGAACCGGACTTTGAATCAATGCGCCATTGTAAAACGTTCGTTAAAGAAAATTGGGTTAAGGTTTGTTAGGCGAGCTTGATTCAACAGATTCAATAAACTGAAACCACGTACAAAGCAAAATAAAACGTTACGAACTTAGTGTTTAAGTAATTAAATATTTTTTGTCCAACCACGCAACATAGGTAAGAGTGAGACTAGTAAGTGTCAGCCTAGATACTGAAGAGCAGACCATGAATAACATCAATGCATGGTAAAATTTTTCCATTCGAAAAATACCAAAGTAACTAAGAACTGAATTACAGTCCGGCGTCGGTGCATGCCGGTGTAAAGCAACCCGTGCCTCTGAAGTCCGAAACGACATTGGTCCTGCGCCTGATAGTTTCAAAACCTTTCAAGCTATCAATTATATTTGCTTCAAAGGTTTCTACTGGATCGACGCACGAGGTGGGGGCGCCACCAAGCCAATCCGCGTTTATTGCAAAGGGCATCACACGTGCCTCTACCCTGACGACGCGGAAAGAGCAGTCTACACTGCAGACGAAAAACACAAGTTCTCGCAGTTACCTAATGGATACCGAGTAAGAGCCTATATTATTCTTCAATACCACAAATCTTAATCATCATCAACAACTATATATTAATATGAAAAATACCACACAGTTACCAACATTGTGTTCGTTAACTCGATCATGTCAAAATAACAAGTGTTAAAACTGCAATTACTTATCTATCTTTTAACATACTTCACTAAGGCTTGTAGGTATTTAAGCGTACACCAAAAAAGCCTGAACGTTACACCAAAAAAGACTGAAACGTGCAAAAATTGAATTGCTAGCCTAACCTAACCTTTGGTGTGACTTTGGTTTATTTTGGTGCACGTTTCAACCTTTTTTGGATATACACTTAAATATTTCCCCTTCACTAAACTGGAAAACCTTTGATTTCAAACTTTATTTCTCTCACAAGAGCTTTTCATTTATCTTAGGACAAGCAATAGATATCTAAATGATGCTTGTTTGACGAGCCGTTTGGTGTAATGGTTGGTAAAAAAGTCAGCTTACACCAAGGGTCACGGGTTCGATCCCCGCACGGTACAAACATTAGTGTGCATGAACATGTCTGTTTGTATCGGTTTGGGTGTTTCTATGGTAAATATGTATGTTATTTACAATAAAATGTATGTAAGTAATGTTTATTCATTGTTTAGCACCCATCGTACAAGCTATTCTCTAAAAAATTAGAGCCAACTAAGAGCGATTTTCTCTTAGTTGAGGTTAAAATGATTGGCACAAACAAGATAATTCGTAAATCAACCAAACCCGATTAGTTAAAACAACAAGTTGATCTGTGATTGATGTAAACAAGAATGGACACTTGTTAATACTGACAAACATTTACGTTGTTTCTATCATTAACAAATTTTTATGTGTAATTCGATCATATGTAATAGTTAGCACGAACAAGTAATGTTTGTAGAATCAAACAGTTAAAATTGATCTAAATGATCATGTAAAATAATAGATTTGAATATTTTGTTTGTTAGATTATCAAGGCAGTCTTATTTGATTTACTTAAGACCTCTTATTCAGATCATCTAACATTTTGGTTTTTAAAACAACTAAGAATAATATTTAAGCGAACAAAACCCATTAGTCAATTTGATAACTTCAAATTATTAGATTAACTATGAATCCAATGTTTCATTTTACTAAGACTAGCTTGTTTGATTCGATTTTTCATGTTAGTTGAAATAAACTTTCAATTGCTCGAATCAACAAAGACAAGGGAGAGGGAGCGGGGGGGGGGGGGGCGACCGTACCCCGGCGCTTGCGATGCGAGCGAGCACTACAACCAGTTTTTTATTGTGTGACGCGACGCGGTGACGTTTCTTCAGCGTAGGTGTATTTTTTTTTAATTTGAACTTAAACTTGAGTTATTGTTCATGTGATTCTGTTGCATCTGTTCTGAACGGAGTAATGGAGGAAGTTGATGAACTCCTCAGGACGTGGCAGATGGAATATTTAATCCCTGAATTTAACAGTAAGTACCTACTTTTACCAACTAAACGGTTGGTCAGTTTGTTAATAGGTACACTATCTAGTAGTAGAGTATAATTTCTATCTTAAAATCTTGATCACTGATATTATAAGAATAATCACGGTAGGTACCTGTAAGCCTTTATATATACAGTTAACGTCCAAATGCGCAGCCCTTCTTTCATTTTATCTAGTACATCCTTAGATTAAAACAAAAAAGGGTACATCCAGTTGTGTAGGCCGAGCTTGCCATACCAAGTCACTATGATGCAGGTGTGCAAAACTGAAGACTGCGCATCTGGAAAGTTACTTACAAGTTCTTGTAGGTCTAGACAAGTACATACAATAAACAAATTATATCTATCTATCTCTTGTACAGTCCCCTCTAATATATAAACTAGCTGACCCGGCGAACTCTGTTCCGCCTTAGAGGTATAAATAAGTAGACTTTGGATTTTAATATAATTGTATCTTTTTTTTTAAATTTTATACAAACGGGATAAAAAGTATCCTATGTTTTAATCCCGGTTATAAACTATGTGTGTGCTAAATTTCATCTAAATCCGTTCATCCGTTCTCGAGTTATAAGTGTTGTAACAAACACGACTTTCTTTTATATATAGATACGAAAGTAAGTTTTATTTGCAGCGTAATACATAACCTACCCATTAACAATTACAACCTACAATAAACAAAGAGCATTCCACCACTTAAACATGACTTAACATTTGAAGTTTGTTTATAAGTATTTTAATAATTTCAGAACAACAAGTAACAATGCGGATTAATGAAGAAAGTCCCACATATACACCGAATCCATCTCCAAGACCTTTACCGAGTATTTATACACTGACACAGAGGAGAACTTGAATGTTGAGGATGATTTACAATGGCTACAAAATTCATCTGATCCTTGGATTATAATATTACATGGATCGAAAAATATTTTGAAAAGTATCCAGCATTGCGAAAACCTCAAGGATATAGGAACTTTGGTATATTTTTTAAATGGCCTTTTATTCATAATACTTATTATTGTAGAATATTAAAGGAACTAGCTGTAGCTTGCCATGTAACATTGGAATACTATTCTAAATACTTATTAACCTCTTTTGGTTCTAAAACCATTTTTATCTTTCCCACATAGTTTTAGATTTGCCCCTTGAAACCCATAAACTCATTGATTTTGTAAAGTACCAAGAATGGCATGTCGCATATTATTACATTTTAAATTATTTTTTATCATGAATAATATTTTTACAATAATTGTTAATAAATGTGTTTTTATATTTTTCAGTTACTTAAAGACTTTAGTGCTGCGCATGAGACTTACAAAGACAATTTATTTATAAATTATCCTTTGCTGAAAATTAAGTTGGAAAAGCTCTTAACAAACAAGAAATCAACTGAAACATATTCCAACAATCTAGTAACGCTTATCAAAAATGTAAGTAGAAATAAATTTCAGCATATTAATGAATAAAAAAGCTTAAGCTGGGTTGTTACTACACAAATCCATTTATGTTTGATCTTACGGAGCGACACTTGGCGGCAATGTGACGCTCGCCTAGGCAGCGATAGCATCGCTTGGACCTCGGTTTCAAATAAGTACTCAAACCTAGTTCGAGGGTTCCTAGCCCTGCAACAAGAGTCCGGTGAGAGGGATGAGACCGGTGTATGTTGGAATAGGTGTTTCATATTTATGGTACCTTAGTTACTGGTTTCTTCTGGAACCTAGGCTATGGATGTTGTTATCTCATATTTCTAATATTTCAGCTTCCCGCGAGGAAACGTCAAATTTAGCTGGGTTTCTAGGCGTACCCTATTTACTAAATTCTGCGGCGATCAAGAAAAAACAAAAGCGCACTTCGGATGCAGGCCCAAGTAACTGGAAGCCAAGCAGGGTTGAAGTTAGAGAAGGCTTTATAAAGCTCGTCAAATCTAGTGCTGAAATCAGCCAGGCAGTCGAACAGCGCTTTCGTCGTAGTCGAACATTATTGAATAATAAAGGTTTGGCATCCCAACCATATAATTATGATAGTGGTAGGTGAGGTGAGTCATTAAAAAAAATTAATACTTACTTAATTATTGCAAACCGAACTGTAATCTATGAAAGACATAGTATTTTGCATGCTGTCGATACATGTTATAAAATAGTTTGGGCCTTAAATCTTGAATATGGTATGGACACATACGGTATGGTACTTTATTCAGAAAGTTATATACAAAATGACATTGTCATATGATAAAGGCTTTACTACCGTTGAGTCCCTCCCTACTTACTGATTGTAAAATGTAATATTTTAGTTTTTAATACATGTGACAGTGCCATATTCAAGCGGCTGATTATAGATGTCGTGTACCTGATTCCAAGATGCACTTCATTATTAAAAAAATTGTGTAAACGATGTACTTTCTTTACACACATTAATAATATAAATTTTACGAACTGTCGATGTTATAAATGTAACCCACACACTACCTAGTGGCTTCATAACCGATCCCAAGACTCTTGTCGCAGGGCTAGGTAGCAAGTACGTTATTTCTTACTTGCATAATTATGTTTAAGTAAAAGGAGATCGCTGCAAATTAATAATTTAGATGATCAGTTTAAAGAAATAAATATTTTTCATGTTCTATTCTATTCTTAATGTATAAAAATACTTGTTACTTAGCTATTGAGGGAAAAATATATAGGTAATGTAGGACCTGAGATACCAAGTTGAATTACTAAGTACTTAATATTATGCCAATGTAAGTCATTAGACAAAGTTTCATGGGCTACTAAGTATGTATTACTCCAACTCGCTATGTAGGTGGCACTATTGTAGTTTGTAGTACATTTTCAAACCAAGCATTGCCTGTATTTTCAAGAATACAACATGTTTATTTGTATGATTCTCAAATTCTTATTTTTATTGGAAATCTAATACAGACACTGAAGTTTGATGATCATTTCTGTAGTTACGAAGTTATAGAAACAAATGATGCGCGGAAGGCTATCAAACCCAGATTCATTAGTATCGCCAATTACGTGTAGGTAATATTAATATTTTAAGCAGGGGCAAAAAATATGTGACATTGCGTTGTACTCTTTAAAGATAATAAACAACTTGATTTTCTATACTTTTGTTTTATTTTATCACAAATATTTTTCCAATACCTTTGCGCAATTATTCTTATTCAAATAATAAATAAGATTATCCTAGCAATAATTCATAATTATTTTCCAAAACTGAGTGAAACTTTAGACATTATAAGTACTTCTAATCATGTGCTGCCAACTTACACATATCATTCTCTTTCAGAGATTCTGACTCTACTAATCTTGTTTTAGAAACTGCTACTAGCTTATATGAACATAATTTTTTTATTACTTTCCGCCCCGAAACAAATTTTCTTATTCGTTTGCAATTTAAACAGCATCCCTGGAGTGGCACATTATGAATACCTTTATAATGTGCCACTCATAAACCAAGACACACTAAGGCCCTTCTCCCATTACGATACGCCCGCGCGACTCTAGTCTCGGAGACTAGTCGCCGCAAAGTATCTCACATACATTTATATGCAGACTTACCAGTATGGTAGTGTGCGAGTCTCCATATAAAATATGTATGTGAGATACTTCGCGGCGACTAGTCTCCGACACTAGAGTCGCGCGGGCGTATCGTAATGGGAGAAGGGCCTTAGTGTGTCTTGGTTTATTTGAACAAGTTTCATATTCATGTTGACGAAGATCTTAGTTGTTTCAAGCAGGGTTTATAAGTAAATACAATCATCCTTCATGATCATACTGACCAAGATCTTAGTTGATTTAATCAGTGTTATTAGTAAATACAATCATCTTTCATGTTCATACTGACCAAGATCTTAGTAGATTTAATCAGTGTTATTAGTAAATACAATCATCTTTCATGTTCATACTGACCAAGATCTTAGTAGATTTAATCAGTGTTATTAGTAAATACAATCATCTTTCATGTTCATACTGACCAAGATCTTAGTAGATTTAATCAGTGTTATTAGTAAATACAATCATCTTTCATGTTCATACTGACCAAGATCTTAGTTGATTTAATCAGTGTTATTAGTAAATACAATCATCTTTCATGTTCATACTGACCAAGATCTTAGTTGATTTAATCAGTGTTATTAGTAAATACAATCATCTTACATGTTCATACTGACAAAGATCTTAGTTGATTTAATCAGTGTTTATTAGTAAATACAATCATCTTTCATGTTAGTGGTGTACAATCTCTTGGTTATATTAGATAAGCAGCAATAGTAAGAGCAATCAAAACCATCTTTGTTAATTTATCTAACTTCTTGTCAGGCTCGTATGGAAACAAGATGCATGGTCAGAATAATCACAATCTTGGTTGGAACAACAAGTTTTTTTTTAGAGTGTATGCTTAGTTGGGGCTTAATTTATTTATTTATTTGTTGACCGTTTAAAATAACTAGCACCGTAATAAAGACCAACAAAATAAAGAGTAACATGAAGCTAGTGAAATTACTGGGTATATGAGACCTAATATCTGTCGTCTCGGTGTAGCGGGCGCAGGCGGTGCCGACAGTAACTGCTTAGTTACTGTTTGGCACTGAACTGTCTTAAGGCAGAGGTGGCGCTTACCATTAGGTGTACGAACGATCAGCTCGTCTTGTTACACATTGCAATAAAAAAAAAACATTTACTGCACAAATTCAATAACCCGTAAGAGGGTCAACCGCCCATCTTGTAATGGCGCGGCAACTTAAGCTGCGGTCTAAGGAGTCTGTTTTGATAGCCCAATCCGAAAACGATTTGTTAGAGTGGTCACGGGTCATCACCGCCATTGTTTTTACTTTAATTTGGGTTGCGTGTATTTTTATTCCACGCACAAATACTTGAATCCTCTAGAGATATGCTGAGAGTACTTGGTAAATTGATCGGTACTCGATTTACTCGGCAAGTTTTATTAGGTAGGTACTTGGCCGAATACTAACACGTACTATAACATTTTTTTAACTATAAATAATAGGTACAACTAAACCGGCATCTATGTACTTAATTAGTCATTGTGAAATTAAATCACATTAAGAAAATAAAAAAGAGCGAACTTGTAAAAAAGTATAAAAAACAATTTTTACAATCTTTAGATACTTGTAATTAATGTTTTTTTTTTCTGGTGATATTACCGTTTTTCGTTTTTCTAGCCTAGAATTAGTAAGCTCATAGAATTAGTAATAAAAACAAATGAATTCTGTGGGCTAGCCACACTTAAGTTACGCAATAGTCCACGTCCTTGTATATTGTAGTTTCATACTTGTATTATCATAATAAAGTAAAGATTTACATCATTGTTATATTTTTTCAGATAAGTTACGAAGGCGAAGGTTTCGGCGCGATTCAACTACGTTTTCTCCGGCTCCTGTCTAATGGCGCAAGGCAAAACTTTACCTACACTTGTGTCAATACAAAAACTGTTCAACGGTAAATAAACCAAAATCGTATAATTTGCAAGATGTTTTGAAATATTTTTTTTATTGTTATGACCGCCTCCGTGGAACAGTGGCTAAGCTGCTCGGGTATAAAAACCTGGAGGTCGTGGGTTCGATTCCCGTGGGTCTGGTTAGTGGTAGGACTTTTTCAGAGTCCGACTGGCGAGCTACCACCCCCACAGGAGAAATCTGCCGCCATTACAGCTCCGGCTGTGTTCCGGCAATATTAATGTGGGAGCTAGCCACAGACTCTATGTCTATGGAGCTAGTACACTTGAAGATCAGATGAGCCTACAGTCTGACAACACATTGAGCAACGCTTCCTGATGAAGTGTCACTCAATGGAATAAGCCGCAGTGACCACTTACCATCAGGTGGGCTGCGTGTCTGTCTGCCAACTGATATGATATAAAAAAAAATTACGAATAATTTACAAAACTGTCGCCGGTAGCGTAATTAGAAAATCTAGTCGCCAGACTCATTTCCCATTTACTTTGTAACTTTTTTACAGACTTTATCAGAATATTATTGATCTCTCTCTTTCAGTAGGGAAAAATAAAAACCTTACAATTATCATCTTATTTTTGTGATATTTACTAGCGTAACATAAGTTTTGCAAAAAAAATACTTGTTCCAGGTCAGACATTCCAGCTGATATAACAAGAACAAATGACATAAAACTCATTGGATATAATTCAGTTGAGTTTAAAGAACCGCAAGTGATAAAAGATGATTGCAAGGTAAACTCGTGGTTTCTTTAAATTTTGATTGGAACGAAACAAAAACGGACTGTATATATCTACCTATAACTGATGTCGTACTTTACAGGAAGGCACGGGCGAAATAGTATTACAGATACGCACATCTCGCACAGAACGTCTTCCTCTCAGCGATTTCCAACCTCTGGGGCATACCGACGCCGCACACCAATTCACCTTCACCGCGGGGCCTGTCTGCTTCGCCTGAACGGGGATAGCTTTAGCATTATGTACTTAAGACTGGACCTTTGTAAATATTGTAAATATATGTTGTGACGACTGATTTTTATTTCATTCTAAACGTTTAAGTGAAAAACTCGTCTGTAAATAAATATTTGACACGTTTATTTTACATTGATTCGATCTCAAAGTGGCGTAAACACTTGTGTTAGGTAAGGCTATCAAAAACAACGAGGGTACCACACATTATATCCATACTAAAATACAATTAAATACTGCACAAACACAAAATGTTCATCGCTTGTTTTTTTTTTATCTTGGGTGGAAATCAACACCCAGCCTTTGGCGCCTAGGAAAAATATACCAAGTGTTATTGAGCCAGTTAATTTAAAAAGTTTTTGCATTGATTTGTTCAACGGTATGAAAATTGAGAACAATTTAGTTACGTAATTTTTGTCGTAATTTCTCTGTCTAATCTAGACAAAAATTATTTGGCATTGCATACTGAAAAATAAATACCTAGGTGCTCGTTAAAGGAAAATATAGTTTAACACCACGTTGGGCGCCAGAAAACAATAAGTGTTGTTGGATCACACTAAGCAACCGAGTGCCTCTTTAATTGCGCGGCGTACCGTTGCCCGCCCTTTCTTTTGTTTCTCCTTCTAGTAAATGATTGCTCTGAGTTCTCAAAAAGGATAGACGCACAGGAAAATGCGATTCCGTGCTGCTATATGTAATCCAACAATGTTTATCATTGTGTCGAATTGTAGCCATATTTTTAAATAAAATCCACATGTGTCTCAAAGACCATTTATTAATTTATCTCCTTTATATAAAGTTGTGATAAACGGCACGATATTATTAAGAATGTCATACGCAAAATATAATATTACTCACTACTCTAAATGTATTACCGATCTCTTCTGCGTACTACTCGTAAATAAAAATCGAACGAACCATTTCTCTATTACTATCATTAAAAAATAAAAATAAATGCTTAGTTTTATTAAACACAATTTTTCAACAAACTTATTCAGACTTTCCTTTGGTTCATATTTACACAATCGCATCTATCAGATTACAATTATATATATTCGATACAAATTATAATTATGATCTAACTGCCATTACTGTATAACTAAAACAATTTCCAGAGCTTATGTCCAGTCTTTCTGGTTACAGACTAGTCAAAGCCCCGAAAACCCTATTTCAGATAAACTATTAAAATAAATCAGCGACCTGAAGGCGAAGTAAATAAGTTATTATTTAAAAAAAAAATATTTTTATAAAAGTCTCTTTTAGATACAATGACGTTCGATATAAAACTAGACACCCAATCTCTAAGAAAAATTCCTCAAAAAACGTCCGAGTGGCTTTGACACTGATGACATTAACACATTCGTTCAAATTAACACCTTATCTCGTGGCATTAAGTGTTTAATGTCAATTGTATACAACTAAACGAAAACTCTGCCCAATAGTCGGGTGGGCAGACTTTTGGTTCGGACAATATTTGAGCGTGATTGTGAGTCTAGTTTTTTAATTGAACGTCATTGTTTAGATAGCAAATTATTCACTTCTATACCAAATGAACGGAATAAGTTTTATGTATGACGTAATAACATCGCTATCTTCAATCTACGAATTAATAGACTAATGTTTTTGCCGTCCGGCACAGTGCCTTTTTATTGATCCCTTAAATTCTCTTCGTACTTTTTTCACCATAACTAACAGTGCATAGGCCTAAATTTTTATTAATACTATTTTCTCACCACACCATTGAGAAAATAGTTAATAAATCCACGAGTGTAGTAGTATGGGCGACTTTACGTCCAAAACAAATCCACGATTTGTCACTGAAATAAGAAAACTTTATTTTGCATTGAGACCGTTTATTACGAGTCCTTGATAACAAATCGTTAACAGTGTAATTTAATTTTTGATTGATTTATCGATAGTTAATTTATGATTCTCTTATTGTAAGCAAGACGTTTTCCCATTAGAAAGGTTAATGGAAATTGGGAAAGCAGCTGTAATTTTTGATGTAATCGTTCTGGGTGAAATAGTCATTTCTTTTTATAGTTAATATTTCCAATTTCACTGCTCATGATAAAAGTTTTCAATAGAACGGTCAAGTGAGCAACGCTCGGCTGCACAATACATAGAGGGAATGTTGGCGTTTAGTTATGGTCGGAATTTAGACGCACATAAATTATCTACTTCTGGTCGCTGAACTAGTGAAAAATTTAAAAAAATAAAGTAAAGTGGCCATGCACCGAACACACATTCGGGAGGTATACAGAAATGTCTAAACCAGAATAAAATTTAAGGCTCTAGGACGCAATTACGTTACGTTTATATCAATTCCGGCCACATAAATGAGTATGAAACATATCATAACATGAGACTTCTAAAGATGGTATCGAAATCAAAAGCTGTCTTGAAGTTCTGTCAAAGGAAGGTCTATTAGAAAAAATAATCAGTATTTTAGAAAGAGTAATTTCTTACTAATCATTTTATTACAACATATTAAAATGGAATAGTAATTTAAAAAAACAAAGGATTACAGAATCAGGCCAACAATTAAATATACAGATATTTTATTTTGTTTGTGATAGTGGAATATAGCTCCCAAGGTGTTAACTTGTAATATTTTTATTGTTAAATAAATACTTGTCCTTTCTAACGATTTACTTAGTGCAGTCCAAAAACTGAATAATAAAACAAAATGTAAACTGAAAGAAACTGAAGAGTTTTTAGAGATCAATACGTCGTAGTCTACTATTGTGTACTATTACTATTATCCTTATAGAACCACGGAAGCTTTGACTATAAGTTTTCAAATCAAATTATTACTACTTACTTATATATTCTATAACTTATCACTAGTATTATCCGACTTATTAGACTCCACAATCTGGTCTGATGCGATTTCAGATGAAACACCAGATTTTTTAGAATCATCTACAGGTTCGATTATATCTTGTGAATTTTCCTTTTCTTCAACATCTAAAGAGTTTGCAGAATCACATAATGTATTTGATATCTCTTTAGCTAAATTTTCCTTTTCTCCTTCATTAGTTATAGTTTCTTCTATAACTCCTTTTTCTCCTTCCGCTATCTCTCGTTTATCCCCACTGTCTTGAGAAGTGGATTCTTCAATTACTTCCATTTCTTTTTCAGAAGAACTTTCTTTAACTTCAATCATGTTAACACTTTGTACAGAATTTTCAGAATTTGCCTCTACGGAATTTATTTCATCGTTTTTATCCACAGATTCAATTTCTCTATTTTTATTTTCATCATCGCTGTTTCCAGTTTCTTCTATTACTCCTTTTTCTTCCTCCGCTATTTCTCGTTTATCCCCACTGTCTTGGGAAGTGGATTCTTCAATTACTTCTATTTCTTTTTCAGAAGAACTTTCTTTAACTTCAATCATGTTAACACTTTGTACAGAATTTTCAGAATTTGCCTCTACGGAATTTATTTCATCGTTTTTATCCACGGATTCAATTTCTCTATTTTTATTTTCATCATCGCTGTTTCCAGTATTTTCGACATTCTGATCAACATCCATATTAGGCTCGTCAGACGAATCGTTTTTCAGTGAAACACAAGGAAGACTATCTACTGAACTGGCATCGTCTTGTTTTCTACATAATGTGCTATCTATGCCACTCTGTTCCTTATTAATTCCTTCAACAACCGTATCCCCAATAGATATGTTGTCATCCTTCAGGTTAACACATTCCTCGTCAATCACAGATTCCATATTTTTATCAGGTTCTTGTTCATCATCATCTGTTGAAGCAAGAAGAATATCTTCGATAGATTCATTGTATTCGTCATTATTTGTCTTGACGTGTTTCTTTTCAATGCCATTATTAGAACACTCTAATTCTATGTTAGCATCCACTGTTTCCTCAACAACATTATTGATCTTACTCTCAGTTACTTCGATGTTGGGTAAATCACCTTTGATTTCTGACTCAGAATAGCTGGAGTTTTCAATACTAATAATATCACTTGAACGTTGTTTTTTACTATCGCTACTAGAACCTATCGTGTCGGAAATAGCTACAGGTATATCGGAATCAGACGAATCCAGGGTAGAAGTATTATTCAGATCATTTTCAGAATGGAGTTTTTGCAATAGATGAAGTTTGTCTACATCAGATTCGACATTACTGCTATCGTCACTTATAGAATGAGCTTTCTCAATACTTTTCACTGACGCTAACATATCAGTATTCGCCTCTCTTTTTTTCAGTTTCTCACTTTCAATATTTTCTACCTCAGTTATCTTGTGTGGATTAGTTTTATTATCTTTTTCATTTGTTACTATTTCAACAGTATCTGAATCTATAGTTTTTACAGATTCATTTTCACTAACGTCTTTGTTTTCAGATGTTTTTGTAGCTTCTTCCTGCTGTTTATTATTTATCTCAGTACTTTTATTGGCGTCATCGATGTTTTGGTTGTCCGTTTCATGGTTCTGATGTTCACTATTATCATCTGCTAAGCTATCAATTTCTGCTTTTTTACATTGTTCATTCTTCAGTTCGCTATCTTTTTTATCTTTTTCATCTTCTTCCATATCGCTCCTTCGCGTTTGAAGGACCATTTTCTTAGACTTATCTTGAAAAATCATCTTAAGTCTTTCTTTTCTCTCCTCCTTCTTCTCCGAAGATTTCTTTTCGGCCCTTTGTATTTCTTCCTCGTCATCGTCATCGCCTGGCGACTCTTCCGCTTCCTTATCTCCTATTTCTTCAGCTTCTAACTTCAACTGACTCTGTCTATCAGCATACCTAAAAAATGGAAGTATTTTATTAATTACCATCTTTTTATCAAGATAATCCCATAATATTTCAATGCCACCTAATCTGTAAGTTGCATGTCGCGTTTTTTGTCTCTATTTCTAATTTCTGTAACACGTCCAAAAATTTAAATACTAACTTATTAAACACTTCAGTCTCTTTCTTTGCTGCAATTTTTTTGTTATCATCCAACTTTTTTAGTAGTTCCTTATTTTTTTCAGCAGGATCCACATCCGTAGCTATTCTGGACGCAGCTATTCTCCATTCATTCTCTTGTCTCCGTCTTTGTAATTTCTTTCCACATCTCGTAAATAAGTCTCGCGCTACAAGTATAAAAACAATGTATAAGTCAATAATATTTACTACAGTAGTAATCAAATTCAGGGATACGTATTGTTATTAATTATACCTTATATACTTTTATTAATTAAAATTGGGGCAATATGAAAGTGTGTATGTTACACATTGTTATAGAGGTATTATATTTGATAGTAGTTGTTTTAATGTCTGGAGCCAAAAATCTCTAAATAAATAAAATAACATCGTTTTTGAAATCAGCAAAAAATCTAATAACAAAACTTACAAGACCTATTTAATTGTACCTACCTTCTTCCATTATATCGGCTTCATTCCACCCTAACTTATCTTCCTCATTAGCTTCTCTGACACATCGAAGCACATCGTGGAAATCAGGGAACGGTAGTGGAGTTCCAATCGGTACTTTCTTATTGACCCACTTCTCAAGCCTCTTTGCTGGCCCGGGAGCCTGCCCTGGCCGGGGGTCAATCTGAACCCGGGGCTCAGATGGCATCTTCGTATTAGTAAGCTGGCAGAACTTCGCGTGTACTCGGACCATCCTCTCCTTGTATCTAAAATATGCAATTAAGTGAATTCACAAACTAAAATAACACTAGATTTGAAGCAAATTATAGTACTGTAGAGAAATTAAAACAAAAAACATCTACTGTAATAAGGACATGTCATCATTGCCACCTTTCATGCCTCAGAATTCAATACCATGAAATAGTTTAAGTAAAGATATCTTAAAAAAGCCTTCCACAGATCACCAAATAACTTCACATAATAAGCCTTACAATTATTCGTAACATCAACTTATTCTTGAACAATCGCGTAAAGGAAGACAGGGATTTTTTTCTACGGCACAATTATCATATTCACACATGGCTACACTCATTCCTTGCCCCAAACAAACACTGCACTAGATAAATAAAGAAATACACAGAAAATGTCCAACTTTAAAGACTAAAAGTAAAAATGAAAATGGGAATGGGATGAACGATAATAACATAAAGTAACAAATTATACATAACATGCCTTTTTATTATAGGAAAATTATACTTATAATACACTTATAGGCAGCTAAATTAAGCTGACTGTATTTGTTAATTGAAATTCTTATTTCTTCTACAAGGAATATCTATAACAACTGATGACTTTTAAGTCTGATGATTAAAACCATCAAAGATAAATGAACATAAATATTGTTCTGTCATGAATCTCTTTCAAGTATAATCCATGCAATCATCACATTAATATCTACTTGAACAAGTCATCACTCATCAGTATCAGATTTGTGGAATATAAATATTTTTTATGTAATTTATTCAATTTTAATTTGGTCTTGGGTCAAAGTTATACAAAAGAAACTTTTCAAAGAGATTGAGGTGTAAACTTTTAGGCAAAGTAAGCTTAGATGAAATTGGCATTTCATCTACCAAAATCTGATATTTCTAAAATTATACTAAGTTCACTTTCAGCAAGATTAAATTTTGCTTACAACAGCTTAGAATCTGTGTGCTACCATTATTACGAACGTAAATAAAAAGACTGTTAAATAAAAATATATATTTTTTTTCTTTTTTAATGAAATCAAAAGCAATGGTAAAAAAAGTGGTTGAACTTCTCACCAACACACCTTTGCAATAGAGCTTTTGGGTCTTTCTCTAGCTGTTTATCACTATCCTTATTGGAAGTACTGCCCTCGTCACTGCATACAAAATAAAAAGATGTTACTCACCCACTGCTGGTGAATTTAATTTTTTCAAAACATCTGCACATAAGTTCTTAGTATCGAATATCAAAGTCTAAATATAAAGCATGTTTATGTAGAAGAAACAATTATACCAGAATATATTTCAAAAAAGGCTTTCCTTAATACTCACAATATTGTATTAGCCTTTTCAATTTTAAAATTACGGTTTTATGCACAAAATTTTCTAGCGTGATAAATTTAACAACAATTTGTCATGTTACATTTTGTACATATTGTTAATGGATCCTCTGAAATAATCTTCTCAATTCATAAATTAAGATTAGCATAGTATTTTAGTTAACTTACAATTTGATGCAAAGCATTTGACTTTTACATGAAAGTTTGTATGCAGTACTTTATTTATCTAGTGCATTTAAATTATTACACACATTAGCTCTTCTACGAGACAAGTACTGCTTATATGAGTTAAATTATGACATATAAATTTTGATACAGAAATTAATGGTAGTTGCTGGTAACAAAACATTTTAATTGCAGTCATCATTAAAATTAATAAATCATCAGATTAAATAATAGTTACCTCTCTGTCAGCAAGTAGACAGAGTCCTCTTCATCATCGAAGTCTACCTCCTGGTCTTCTAACTTCTGAATAGCTCTGTGCAATTTCTTAAGTGTCTTTTCTAATTTCCGAATCTGTCTTTGCCGTTTAGAATCAAACTCACTATCATAAAAATACTTTTCTCCATCTGTAAACCAAAGAAACAGAAAGCTTAAAGCAAAATGAACACATTTACAAAATTGGTTCCCTCTATAGTGTAAAATTAAAACATTGGTTGAATGATAGGTGGTCATGGACTTATCATTTTTGTTACACAAATGCTCAGCATATTGCCAACAATTGTGTGCAAAAGGTATGGTGGTGAAATAGCTCCTTCTGGATATATTCTGTGATAAAAGATAGTAATTACCTGAACTCTTTTTTTCAGTAATATTACTTAGTACTTGTGATTTTGCCATCTTGCGTTGCAAATTCAATTCATCTACAATGTCCTTAATATACAAATACATTTTTTCAGGTCCAGCCTTCATAAGCGACACTTTACCAGCAACCATATCTATAAACTCCTCAGATTCAGTATATTCTTTAGGCACTTGCCTGTAATAAGTCTTAATCTTTTTCTCAACAATTTTCTTCATATCTTCTGAATTTTCCAATTGGAAACAGAGTTTTATGAAACTCTGATAAACTGGATGAAATTCACTTAACTCATCGGTGACTTGTGGTTGGTGTGATTCTAGTTCTTTAATTGAATCTGGAACTGCTAATGGTGGTCTAGATTGGCCTTTTTTTGGTGTACTTGCCCCATGTCCCTCAACTTTCAAAGGAGATTCTTCGATTTCAATTACAATATCATTATTCTGCTTAGGTTCTGGTTCAGCATTATTCACTTCCTCTAGTGGCTTGTCATCCTCAGGAGTTATTTCAAGCTCCAAAACACTTGAAATCACTTCGGATTCTTTTGGGTACTCCAATTTTTTCTTACTATGAGGAACTTTGCCCACTAATTTAACCTCACCATCACTCCCACTACCTTTATTTTTCTCCACAGTAACCTTAATTGGGCTATCATCTATAGTAACTGTTTGCTCTGCAGAAACTTCCTCCTTTTTGTCTTTTTGACTCTTTTTGTCTTTAACTGGCTTTGCAGGACTATCTTCAATTGTTATTTCAATCATTACTTTTTTTGCCTCAGGCTCTTTATTGTTTTCTTCTTCTAATGTAGTAGATTGCTCTTCTGGCCTTAAGTACCACTGCGGACTTGCTGTGGATGCAGATGACCCCTCATCATCATCCAGATCTACTGTGAGGACTTCTCCAACAGCTGTTTTAGGGATATTTCTTTTCTGTTTTTTATGTGCCGTGTTTGATACAGCTGAAGGTGCCACTCGTTTTTTACCTCCAGCAGTCCTTGTTACAGTGATGCTTGGAGGTAAATTATTAATTGTATGAGGGCTATGAATTTTAATAGCATTCTTGAATACTTTAGGAGTTGTAGGAACCTTATTAATTACAACTTGAGAATTGATTTTCTTCATAATACTTAATGGATTAACATTAGTCTTGTTTAATACTAATGGCTTTTTGGGTATTTGTGGAAATGTAGGTATTTGCTTTTGGGGTATTTGTGGTAATATAGGTATTTTCTTTTGAAGTATTTGTTTTTGTTGAATCTGTTTAGGCAATATTGGTTTAATGGGTATTTGCTTTCCATTTAGTTTTTTTTTAGAAGCATATGGATTTGCCAAAACATTTGAGGCCTTATTTTGAACTTTAGTTATTGTAACATTCTTTCCAGCCAATTCTCTAGGAATTCCAGATGATATATTAGATATCGCCGGTTTTATAGTTACATCGTGAAGTTTAGTTGGGATATGGACCATTGCATTAGGTGTTGGTTTCATCTAAAAACAAATACAATAATGTGAAATCAATATAATCAAACTGTAGGTTCAAGCAAGACAAAGTCTAATTTATACCTTTTTCATTGCAGGCTCGGCTTCATCATCAGAGGATCCCAATTCTATCACATCCTCACTAGCCATTTTGTTAAATAATGTATTTCGCGTTCAAACTATAACCACATAGATGACATTATGTGAAGAAATTTTACGAGGTTTGATGAAGATTTACTCAATACTCTTGTTGATAACTTATCAATTTCTCATGAACTAGAAGCTAAAGTACATAATACACATTTTATCGTTTAACAACTTAAAAAACAATATCGTACGCAAATCGCAACTTCACCAGAAAAGCTCAAAAACTGACAACTCGATGTCGTTGTCGATGTCGAGATGTCGAGTCGATTGTCTTGTCGGTCACAGATAATATCAATAGATCTTGTCCACAGACAATACAAAATGACTATCTTTTGATTTTCATTTTTGGTAAATAAAAACTTTGTAAACGGAGAATTCAATTACTACTCAGATAACAAAACAATGTTTAACGTTTATCACACCAGTTTGTACATGAATGAATCACACAATAAATTATATAGCGCTGTATACGCCTTAAAGGACGTATCTTAGTATTAATGGAACGCAAATGGCAGAATGTAAATATTCTGTCTGTGTGACCTGTAAGTTCCTTGGCTATTAATGGCTATGGTGAGTTTTAAAAAAATCGGTAAATTTTAAAGACCAATCAAAAAATTGCATTAATAACAAAATGGAATCGTTTCTTGTTCTGAGGGAATCGTTGCTTGTTATTGGCCAGTAAAGAATAAATAAATTCCTTAATTATCATTCATTCGTTATCCTTCTGACAGCACTAAAGGCAGATGCAGTCGGTCCAAGAGAGACACTGGATGATAAGTACAAAAATTAGCTGTCAAAATAAATCGTGCTTTCATTTCTAATTTCTATTTATCGATTAGATTAGGAAAATGATTAAACTTTTTTCATTAAAACAACAAAAGAAAGATGAAGAAGGTTCAGCAAGAGCAGGGGGATCACAAAAAAAAGCATCAGCAGCTCAATTGCGAATCACAAAAGGTAAAATATTGTCAAGATGAGTGTACTGATCAAAACTCGAAAATCTTGAAGATACGTCTAAAAATTACTTTAATTCCATGAGTAACCTTTCACTCATAATATTTATAGCAATCAATTTAAATTATTTTGTGATTAAATAAAAATTATAGAAATAAATATCCAAAAGTACCACAAAAGTACACCATCCAATGAGCTGAATTTAAATCAGTTTCTTTTGCATTAAATTTATAATATAAGTTCTTGTATTTATTTAAAAGAGTATTTTGTCAATAAGGGCCTGTTGAGTTTGTATCAATTTTTGAAAAACAACAACAACCATTTATTTAACACGATAGCTATAGATAGTTTATTTTAAATTTATATGAAGTTGTATTTGTATAGTATGGAAAACATAATATTATGTTTTGTTGCAGTAAATACTTATTTCAAAGAATGTTTATATGTGCTCTCATATAATTGTTGTTATTATGTTCCAGATTTAAATGAATTGAACCTTCCTAAAACATGCAGTACGGAATTCCCAGATCCAGATGACCTCCTCAACTTTAAACTTATTATATGTCCAGATGAAGGTTTCTACAGAGGTGGCAGATTTGTATTTAGTTTTAAGGTATGACAATTTGTAGTATTATATCATTATGCATTTATTTTCATTAAATGTCGTGATCAATAATAATTTACAAAAGCTATGCTATATGTAAGCTGAAGTAAATATTTCCCTAGTAAGTGATAGTAACTGTTTAAAAACTATGTTGCACAACATTCTTATATAAATTTCAGAAAAATCTCGCTAAAAAAATATTTATTGACAGTCATTACATATCAATAAGGTTCTTGTAGCATATAATATTAAAATTATATCAATAATCAGTATGGTCATTAAACTATCAACACGCAATTTCAATGCATATCATCATGGGAAACTTTAGAAAATTTGAAGGGCTATTAAAGTAGATATCAACATTATCAATTTCTTTAACTATTTAGATAAATGAAATGGTATCGAAATTAAGATCATCTTGATATCCATCAAAATTTGATATACATCCAATGTGCAAATTGAAGCACCAATTTCTAGTATGAAACTACTTGTTATGTACAGCGCGCGCGGGCGCTCAGGAGATTCGCGAGCGCAAGTGCACTTGCGCGATCTTTCCTCCACTCCGTCGACCGATGGTCAACAAGTTTGCCAGCGCGTATACTATCAATTTCCTAAATAAATAAAAATATTAATTTTTACAGGTAGGACCAAACTATCCACATGAACCGCCCAAGGTGAAATGTGAAACTGCGGTGTATCACCCAAATATAGATTTAGATGGCAATGTGTGCCTCAACATACTCAGAGAAGACTGGAAACCAGTGCTCACAGTCAACTCCATAGTCTATGGGCTTCAGTATTTATTCCTGGTTAGTATTCCCAATTTCACGTCTATGAAACCTCAACATTATACCTACATAATATTTAAAAATTCTCCTGCTGCTCAGTCATATAAATTAGAGATGCAACGGATATCCGGTTGCTATCCGGTATCCGGCCTATCCGGCCATTATTTTACTATCCGGCCGAATACCGGATAGTTGCGCACTATCCGGCCGGATACCGAATAGTGATTCTGTTTAATAATAAATATCTCTAGATCTCTCCAAGCCCTTGAATCCTGCATGACGCGCCCGCCGCCAAACTAAAATGTAGGTATCGTTTGGCCGGCCGAATATTCGGCGGCCGGATACCGGATATTCGGCCGGTGATCAGGCCGAATATCCGGTATCTGGTATCCGGCCAAAGAACTATCCGTTGCATCTCTAATATAAATACTCATTTAATAGATTGTTTGGTCATCATTCTGACCAAATGATCTTGACGGAGCTTGAATCTATCCAAACGCTCAAAAGTGGGCAAGTATATCCACTGTTGTGGACACAATGGGCATGCTTACAAACACAACCCTAAAAGATTTGCGCCAGTCACATCATTATATAAGTGGTACTTGATTGATGCCATTTCAGATGTCTGATCCAATGATGTCATATCTATACTTCTATACTAATATTATAAAGAGAAATAATTTGATTGTTTGTATGTTTTTAATTTAATTTATTCAAATTAGTAGGTTTTGCTATGTCATTCTACATAAAGTGAAGATAACATTTGACCAATCAATATAATTATCAGTAAAACATGTGACTTTAAGATTTTAACATTTTCAACACAAAATTTTTCAGATAGTAGACTTATGTTTAAATATAATTTTCTGCGGGTCGGGACCGCACCTATTCCTGAAATCAGTGCTCCAGTTTGCTCCCTTATATCCTGGTTTGCTGATGGACTAATGTGGCAATCTACGTCTAATAAAACATGCCTAATATATCTTGTGGCATTTCCAGGAGCCAAACCCAGAAGATCCCCTAAATAAGGAAGCGGCCGACGAACTCCAGAGCAACCGAAGGCTATTCGAGCAGCATGTCCAACGAGCCATGCGCGGCGGCTACGTCGGCTCCTCCTACTTCGAACGGTGCCTCAAATGAAACAACAACTCCGCTGTAAATTAATCATACCAACCCTATATAAATAAAACAATCTCACTTTATTTTTAAGTACTTTTGATTTGATTTTTATTACAATATTATTTTAACTTAATCTATATTTTTATGAACAAAGACTTATGTAGCAGAACGATAGCAAAGTAAAACTTATTTTTATTAATTTGACTTTCTTCAATTATGCTCTTCTGGTAAAAGTGATAATTAGCAGTACTGAGACATTACACACAGCGAAAGAAATGTTTTTCATGACAAAGGTCGTTTATGCTAGTTGAGTAATTTAAATGTATTCATAGTTTTATAAATTATTAAATGGTATAAATTTGTCGTTAGTGATTTTTCTTACAGATATAGAGAAAACAAGTCATCATTTAGGACTTGGCCCCTGTCAGGATAATTAAAATTTAGAAGAGTATTATTAAATGCTACCAAAGGTAATAATGAATGTATTATCTTTATTTCTTTTGTATTATTATTGATTATAAGTTAGGATATTTAGTTTGCAACAAAATTTTATAATATGAAAGAATTCTTGTTGTCTACTTATAAGATTACAGATTCACTTACGTGTTCTTCTATTGATAAGTACATACGTATCTTATCTACAGTTGTAGCATTTTATCAGATATCATTCATTAGAGGCGCCATTTCCATTTAATTCCGCGTTATGGGCTAGATGGCGCCACATTGATTTTATTAATTACTGCAGGAATAGAAACGAGCGATCTAAACACAAAGGCGAGCCATCCTTAGCGATGTAATTGCATGATTTTACTCTTATACGGCTAGTGAACGGCATGCGAAGGTTAGTATGACGAGGCGTCGAGGTGGAGGCAATCGCTGGGAAGCGAAGTGAGCCGCGAGCGTCGAGCGAAGTGAATCAGAGGGCCGATGCCTGCGCGCCGCTCGCCGCGACCGCCGACGCCCGACGCTGCCTGCCTGCCAGCCAGTGTGACCGCGAACGCCGAGCAGTCCGCACACTCGTTCCCCGAACGCGCTTTCTCCACACGACAGCGTGCTCAAGGCAGAGCTGTTTCGACACGCTACTCGGTTGCGAAAGTCTGCGCGATGATATACAAGTGAGAGCCGCCATCGAACGCCAGGGTAACGCTCATCGCACACGGTGAGCCAGTTTATTGGACTAAAGACATTCGAAACTCGCCAGGCACGGGGGGCGCGCGACGCCGTCGGGTCGCACACGCGGGAGCAACGTATCCACATACTTACTCTGAGAGAGCGACGGAAACCAATTTTTAATGTGTCAAGTCAGTATAGCATACTGCTGCTACGTCAGATCGCTGAACGCCTCGAGCAGGAACTACAAGGTTATGCAAATGAGTTCTGAACGCTTCTATACTAGGGGTAATCAAAAGACCATTCACAACTTCAATAAACTTTAACGTTTAGGTTCTACCACACGGTGTTTATAAGTGCTTATCTGTCATTTTCCTATCCTTACATTATCTTTCGGAGTCGCGATCGCTAATTGCTAATTACTGTGGAAGTTGAGTGATAACGAGTCTGTGATTCGGCTGAGTGGGTGCCTGACGTGTGACGCAAGCAGACCAGCTGGAGCCCGCAGCCATGGCCGCCGCCCAGGAGGAGACCCTGCTCGCGCGCTGCGAGATCCCCATCATCGACCTTGCGCATATAGGTGGGTATTATTACTTTTCATATTTAAATATCCAAAATAGTCCAAAGTACCTATATTTCGTTTCACACAAAGCCCAGGCAGACTTAGTGACAACAACTATTATTACTCTTCAATTCAATCACGATCCAAAACAGCATATTGTAAAGGATACATGACGCCCTTCTCTTATTTCAGTTTGAACTGACAAATACATCAGGAGGATAATAGCGCGAAATATATTTTGTGCGTGTTATTAATCAAGGTCGGTCAATGTTTCGGTCTGGCCACTACCTGGTAACAACAGGCTTGAGAAATAAATCAACATTCTAAAGGCCGCAGGTAGCAGAATTCGATCTTTTAAAACCTAACGGTCCATCCTGCAGCCGCTGCGATGAATACGAGTTATTCTGAACAAAAAGACGAAGATGTCCCGACTCCCGGCTACCTGGCGCATCCCTATAATGGCGAACCCTCCGAGACTCAGACTAGCGTGAGACAGCGACAGCTGTGCATCGATGCTTTATTTGTTGTCATTAATCTGTGCATCCATCTCGCTCGCGGGGGAGTTCAAAGACCGCTCATTGGATACACCGTTCATCGTGGTTCATCCACTTATTCCCCTAAAGTAAGAAACTTGCACGCAGTAAATGAATGATACAATCGAATTTAGAGTATCACGTTTAACTGAAGATATCGCATAACAAAACAAAGACTGGATTCGCTGAAATGATGAGTAATCAGTGAGAGCCGTGTTGTGGTTCAGTTGTGATGCATTGCGACGTGAATCAACGTCGTATGTAACGTAAATAACGTATTTCTTTGTTATACACTCATATCAGTTATTAAATGTTTGTACCAGCATTTTTTAACCATATTCGGTACACTGAGTTGTTAATGGGGACAAAGAATAATGGTAATGTTAGGTATAGCCACCATTTTTTCTGCAGATGGTACCTAATTAATAGACACTTTCCTCTACCACTTATTAAAGCATAATCAATCTTATTTTTATCACATTTCTCAGCTCGCTGCATAAATTAATCACTATAGTTACTCACCAAAGAGTCGGAAGCAATAAGTCTAAACATAGCTTACAGAAAAAAGAGCTTTGAGCTTTTGCAATATGGGGGCAACGGCCGGGCGGCCCTTGGCTCTGTCCCTACCGCACGCACGCATCACACGCGTATCGTGTGATCGGACCAATATAAAAAGGGGAATAGGAAGCCGTTGTCATGGAAACAGAAACTAGGATCTAAAGCGACCACGTGTAATAATAAAATAACAGCTATTACGTGCAGAACTATACAACTTGATGCATACCATTACGTATAGTTTGACTGCAAATTCTCGATTTTTGCGTAATAATACTAAAATAACAGTAGGGTTATATGTACGTCAGCTGTTAAAACTCATATTATCACTCATTTCACCGGTTCTTTTTTTTATAGGCCAACAGGAAGTATCCTTACTTTACATAATTATGTTTTATGAGCAATTTAACAGTAGATGACGTAAATGCGTTCATCAGATCTATAAACAATAGACTTTTGTATTGATGTTAAACTTGTGTTATACGTTATAAGAAAATATGAAGAGATTTTTTTATTTGATATTGATTTTAATCACAATAAAGGTACAATCTATATATATAATATAAAAGGTGCCTGACCGACATAGTGATCTATCAACGCACAGCCCAAACCACTGGACGGATTGGGTGGGCGTAAATTTGGCATGCAGAGGTCCCGTACGTAGTTTCGAATGACGTTGTAGCGAATGGTCGTTGTGGCGAAAAACTTTTAGCGCGGTACGCTGGA
Organism: Mecyna flavalis; assembly: GCA_949319885.1. NCBI lineage: Eukaryota > Metazoa > Arthropoda > Insecta > Lepidoptera > Crambidae > Mecyna > Mecyna flavalis. The sequence goes on along the minus strand of OX439427.1, from coordinate 7,377,564 downwards.
GCGAAAAGTCATTGAAGCGAATTCCACCAGGGCGAATGACACTGCAGCGACAAACATTGTGGCGACAATGTTTGAAATTACTTATATGTTACTTTAAAACTATTCAATACTTACGGGAACGGGAACCACGCAGTTGAAACCGCGGGCGGCTGCTAGGTTATAATAAGCTAGCTACTTAGGCATACGAGTAGGTACAAGTTTTTAGATGCGTATACGCATACTTACATTAATGGTCTTACCCTATTTGGCGTAAAGCATCTATGTGATCTCTGGGTAGTCTAGCGATAGCTGGAAAGTTCCATATCCATTATGGACGATCGTAATGTCAGAAAAATCTATTACGGTCATTCACTACATTCCTCTAACTGTACATAACACAGATTCCTGCAAGTAGTTGCAAACCATGAAGCTGTTACATGCTGAATTGCTGTTTGCATACGGTCGACCGTATCAGATAATACCTTATCTACATAGCAATAAGGCTTTACAATAATTATAATAAATCTTTTCCGGGCTGTATTCTACACATACATACTCGTACCCACATACAATGCGTGCTTAGTTACAAGGAAAGGTTAACTTGTCTTGAGGTTAAGACGTATGCAAACAAAAAATATTAACAAATAAAAACACAAAATAACTACGGTATTGCGGTTTTAATTTTTGTATTGTTACATATAATTTCATTTACAATTTCATGTTTAGATATAGGTTGACACAACAACCAATTGACACAAGAAACCAAGATTGTCTTTTTTGACAGCAAATAAATTATCCTTTATCCTACTAATATTAAACGCGAAAGTCTGCATGTTTGGATGTTTGTTACTCAATCACGCCTAAATGGCTGAACGGATTTAGATGAAATTTGGCACACGTATAGTTATACCCGTATACGTTTAGTATAACCCGGATTAGGACATAGGCTATAAAATTCCTACGGGAAACGTCTCATTCCTGCGGAATATTTGAAAAAAGAAATTACGCGCGGGTGAAACCGCCATTTTAGATTAAACTGTTTTAATTTATAACTGTTATAAATTGCTATTACAAGTATTACATCCATCCGCAGCCATCCGTTCGTTACAGAATAACATAAATATTTGTATAAAATAATAGGTACCTACCTACAGTAAACGTAGTTCAGTGGTGTGGCAAAATTTCTGATAAGATAATGTCACACTCGTTCATGATGCAAATAAAAACAAGCGAATACAGAATCTTTATCGCTTTTTTATCAAAGTTGAATTACGAAACAAACTGATCACGTGTGCCGAATCTGCAAAAATAAATATCTACATACGAGTCATAGATCACTAATACGAGTACAATGAAACAACGTAAAGGTGGCGTAGGTCAAATTCTGTCGGTAAGATCAAATACTTAAACTCATCTGCAATTAATAATAATCATTAATAAGCAAATAAGTAATTTACTCACGTGCCGACTCACGTTAAATGAACTCTCTATAAAACATCATTTACTTACTACATTTATAGATATAATAAATTATAGACCTTTTTTCACTGTTGTTAAAATGGCTATTGCTGTATTTACAAAGGTGAACGATTTACAAGTAATGTTCATAGGCGATAAATAAAACATAACCTACTACTTATTCTGCATGGGTTAGGAAAATATTCATTAATTTTAGGAATGTGAACGAAACAGAATATTCTTTCACCCCGACAACACCAAAATTTACAATAAGTATGTGTTTCCATACAAAACGACCAGAGGACATTTTATGCCGTTACGAAGGTTACCTGCTAAAGTGAAAACGGTTCTTTTATCTCTGAATGACACTAGTTGCGCTATATTTTGAACGAATAACAGTCATGTGTATAAGTAATTAAGTTTTATTTTCAGTCAGTCACCTTTTACGACGTTGACTTCATTCCAATGATGGAGGTTTTTGCACCGAAAATGGAATTTGAAGACCTTCATTTGAAACTATGTTTAAGGATAACCAATTTTAGATAGATTGAGCTTACGTTAACGAGATTGGCCATACAATAGAACAAACCAACGACTAACTTGTAAATTACAATCCCAAAAGTTAAAACAGAAAAAAGTTTCGTATTCTTAGATTTCTTAGGCCAAGAAATCCAAAAATATTATATTATTCTTGGTTATTTGATATGACCAAGCATGAACTACTATTAATTCTCGAGTTACAGAAGGCAGACAGACGCAACAATTACTGCAGTGTTACGTAGCAAACGAGAGCGCTTTTACAATATAAGCCTCTTATATTACGTTACGTGGAGGTCAGAAATCTTAATGTTTTTGGCATTAAATTTAAGCTCCTGGCTCAAATTCTCCTAGTAATGGTTCTTAAAGTTGCACCAGACTTGACCAGACAAATTCAAATTGGATAATATTCTACTTACCTAGTTACTTTAATTTCTTTATCCTATCTCAAAAGGTAACCTACATTGTCAAATTTCAGGGAAAAGGACTTCCTAAAAAAAGAGCACTATTATTGTTAGAAAATATTTCGGAAACTAGAACTTAGTGAGCTTATAGCGAGATTATTTCGTTCGGAGAGCAATTGTTTATTCGCTGATCAAGTCTGTATGAAATTCTTGTAACCATTACTGTAAAATTACATACCTACTTATCCTTAAACATATTCTTGTCTTAGAGTTTTCAAAACTTTAAATTGACTTTAGTTCCTTTCGTAGTCTTTATTTAAGCGCTAGACTTCATTTGAAAAGAACATAGTAACAGTACTTTTATGATTCTGAATCCGCGTATACCTAACGCCATCGCGTAAAATATTGACATTAGCGCGATAATTGAGCAGTCACAACTGTCTGGCTCACGCTGACCTATATCCGAGCCATTCATCACTGCCAGGCCATTGTGAGTCGTGAGTCGTGACACATGTCCTCTAACGAGACGACTGTTGTTTGGCTTCCAGTCGTATAATTTTAATTGCTATTAGATGCTCTATGCAGGCACTTTCTACAGTCACGCGCAAAATGGGGTCTACGGCACTATTCCCTATATTCTTTTTCTAAAGTAGGTTTTGAAGTAGTGGTAGGCGGTTGGCGTAAGAATGTTGAAGCTTTTATGTATGTTAGCAACATAATTATACCTTTAGTCAGATTAGGTACTGTATCCTATTTTAATGAGTTGAACCTGATTGAGGTTGATGAACTAAAATGCAATCATCGTAATCAAAACACTTTTTTTTAATGGTATAGCGGACATACGATGCGTGCAAGCGACAAACCTGATGGAAAGTGACTACCGCCGCATAGACATCTGCAAATCAGGTGGAATCACAAATAAGCTGCCGAACTTTAAATGATACAGCTTTCATAATATGAATCATAACAACCTACATATTTCATGGACCTAGAGTTATTACCTCAATGTCTTCAATGTCATTGTATCAGTTGTTTTATTTCAAGATAATAATATATAGCCCATAGAAAACCTACAATACATATGTAATACATTGTTAAAAGAAAATTATGATCTCTTTACATGGTCGTTAACATTGTCTATTGTGTTGTAAAATGTAAGCATCTCTTATTCCCTTCTAGAACTAGATGGTGGTTACTAAATAGGTATGTAATTTTTAACAAATTTTTGTAGCAAGAAAGTGGCCTATTAATAAAAAACGTGAGCTATTTTTCTTTACATTAAAACGGCTAAAAGGTAAAAATATTAAGATTGGGTACCTTCCAAAATGTAATGATCTTGAAAAATAATAATTTTCCTGCAATTTTGCATACCTACGTATTGTAAGTGTTAAAATAGGTACATACATATTATGTAGTTTTAAAATTCGCCGAAGACAAACTGATAAACAAGACAACCTCCGATACTACGAGTAAAGTCGCAAATAGCAGATAGGCGTATCAGTTTTTTTAAAGTTTTTGCATATTTTCATGCACAAAATATTTACAGACTAAACCTTTGATCTTTTTAAGTAAACTTATCTCGCCATCATCAGTTTATTACGCAGTTTCATTTAAGAAGAACAATTTAGCTAGCAATATGTTTTAGTTTGCTATCTAGGCTACCTTTATGAACGCGGACAAAAGTTTTTATGGAAGTGAGTTAGGTACTTATAGCCTTAGGTAATAAATTAATTGCTTGAACACTATTGTGCTGTATTGCTTTTTTCTATTGATATTTTAAGACGAAGGGCCAGTTTCATTTTACCACTGACTGATAAGTCCATAATAATTTGTCTGCCGTATAACTCTTAATGCTGCCTCCTTTGTAAACTTTAAAGAAGATGGCATTGTTATTAACACACAGATAAATTATCACGAACACCTCGGTGAAAAGGACCACATCTCAACTTTCGCAAATTCCGTCAAACTGTGTAGGTATCGGTAGATGTGTAATTAAAATATATTAACATTCGCGCTGGTTGGGCAATATTATTTCGCCATCGTATGACGTCAATAATGGATTTCCTCTAAAACTAAACGACATCACGTTTTCTAGCTATATTTATCCATTAAATTACTTAAATACACATGACGAATCTTAGACTAGACATCATGTGTAGGGCTTCCAAATCCGTAATTACGTAATTACGCAAATACGTAATTAGGGGTAAAATGTGGAATTTTAAAAAGTACGTAACTGAATGCACGAATTACGGAATTACGTAAGTTTTTTTTTTGGGATATTTTTAAGTGTACATCAAAAAAATTCTGAAATGTACATCTAAATAACTGATTGCACACCAAGGGTTAGGTTAGGTTAGCAATTCAGTAATTTTTGATGCACAATCAGTATTTTTTGATGCACAATCAGTATTTTTTTGATGTACGGTCAACAGCACATCACGGTAAAAACTTGCAGTTCGAAAATAGCACTTATGCCCCCGACATAAGAGCGGTACAAAGTCCAAAGTGTTACGTCTGACGTGCTTTTGACTGTACAGTTAAATACAACCCATTTTTTTTTTTACAAAAATTACGTACTTAATGCAAATTTAATTAAGGGCATCACTTACTATTATGAAACTATCTAAAGCGAAGAAGTAATTCCCCGTCTGTAACTTATTTTGTTAATTCTTCGTGGACAAGTGAATTTAGTTTATCAGGAATTAAAATAGGGGTAATTATTGAGCGATTTTTAGAAGAAGAATATTCCCATAATTGCATCAGTTGCGGATAGCTACGTGCGTGTGGTCTTAGTAACTAAAAACGAAATTAAAGGGAATTCCTACGATTTGTATGTTCAAGAAAGTATACCTTATACGGACTCGTAATAATTAAATCTTATTGTGCGATTGACATTTTGTGTTGAATGAATGTAATTATGTAATGAGTATTTACGAAAATGCTGGTGGCGATTCAGAAGTTTTTTAACAGCCGCATACAATTATTTGCTCTTGATCATACCCACCTGTTTAGAGGCTGAGCAGGCTTTCTCATCTGCTGGTATTTTTGCAATAAATTAAGAAGCTCCTAAGGCGATCAGACCTTTTTTCATACTAGTTCAATTGGCACTGTTGGCAGACAGGCACGCAGCCCACCTGATGGTAAGCGGTCATTGTGGTCACTTTACTAGGAAGCATCGCTTAACGTGCTGCCAGACTGTAGGCTCCTCTGATCTTCAAGCCTTAGATTGCAAGTCTACTGGCTCCCACATTAATATTGCCACAGCCAGAGCTGTCATGGCGGCAAATAAAAATTCGTCGTTATTTCAAGAATAACAAAATTTAAAAAATATCATCAAATAATGGTTTGTTTATATTGTTTTTTGACAAACAATTCCATGTTGATGATGTGATTTCAAGAATAATAACGAATTTAGGGTCTGAAGTTCTGAACTCTGATCGCCTACGGTGCTTCTCAATTATTATTTTTAATACTTCATCAGTTGGCAGACAGACACGCAGCCCAGCCCACCTGATGGTAAGCGGCCAGTGCGGCCTATTCCATTGAGGGACACTTCACCAGGAAGCGTCTCTCGATGTACTGCCAGACTGTACGCTCATCTGATCTTTTATTGTAGGTATGTTTTCAATTTTAAATCGTTTCAATGGATTTTGACTTTTGTATAAAATGATTCCATATAATTCTATAATTACAGACATTTAAAAAGTCAAGCCAGAAGAATACAAAGGTGCATTATTTTAGTCGTTCTATGTTTTTCATAAAATACATCAGTTACGTAATTATTACGTAATTCCGTAACTGACCCGTAAAATGCGTAACCAGTTACGTAATTGATATTTCCGTAATTTTGGAAGCCCTAATCATGTGCGCGATTTGCTAACAAATTTTTGTACCGCGCGGGATTCCTAGGGTTTCTTGACAACTACCACCTATTTAATGAAGCAGATGGTATAACGAACAATGAAGTAGTAATAAGATGTAAGAATATGTTTTGTAAAAAGGGTTCAAGGATCCTTTTATACTCAAGTTCATTGTACAGTTTGTCGTCACCTGAACCGTATGTAGAATGTTTCGTATCCGCTCATACCCAGCTGCCTGCTTTAGTCAATATCCCAGTCAGAGAGAGCATCATCTAAGTTTTTTATAGCACGTATCATAATATGCTATTTTGCGCTCCAGAACTGAGTCACAGAACTCACAGAGGATTTCGCAGAACGTTCGTCCTGTTAAACACGAACGTCACGGCCATTCTTTGTTGCTTCAAAAGCAATAATGAGTACGAAATACCGTTGCTTCCGCGTACAAAACCACATATTGCCCTGGACTTGTTTGTTTTTCTTTTTATCTTTCGGTATCGTGTCCGAAAGAAGTCGGTTACTCGGTCATTGGTATGCCGCCGGTGACTGCCATAAACTGTAAGCTCGGATAAGGAAAAGAAACATGTCAGTTGTAACATTGATATGCGAGCCCACTATATAGGATAATAAGCAGCAGTTATCTCATACTTCAAATGTACCTTTTGCATACTACGATTCGTATTTAATGCAATAATTGATAAGAATCGGGTATTACCCAAATGAGTCCATGAGTTAGGAGGTAAAACAAAGTTTTCCTCTATAAAACATATGTATGTGTTAAGTGGGTAAGTTTAAGTATGATAAATTCATACATAATTTTAGGAGATGTAACTAAAGAATATAAAGTACACAAAATAAATCACAATTGGCTAAAATAAGTTTTATGATGGAATTAAAATAGTAGATTATGCCTCGAAACACATCTTCGGAAAAGAATTACTGGTAGTGGAAGAAACACCAGCTGAAGTTCTTTTGGTTAGTTAACAATTATTCAATCATGATGTTACTTTTCTGGCCGCCCCATGTAAAACGTCTTACGTCTTCAGATTATTTATGTTATCTTAATTAAAATTCTATTGTGCTGACTAAATACATTACCATTGTAATTTATTTTTTCCATTAAGTTTCTTGTTTCACCTTCACGGTGGCAGGTTGTTGTCGCAGGTTTTATAAAAACAGACGTATAATTACTTTGCTTAATGTAATTCAAATGAAGGGTTTGAAGTAAAAATACCTATCGTAATACCTACGTATTTATAGATATATCGGACATATTCTTACTTTAAATTGTTAGAGATCGTCTTTTACCGTGGATCCCAAAAATATAATATCATGCTTTTTCTATACAAACCCCAAAAACTCATTCAAATAACCTATTAAACCTATCAAACTGCACTCACTGACTTAGTAACTTAGTTTTTTACACAACGCCACGTACAGATATGCCTACGCAGCTCAACTACATAGGCTGCCATACAAGCAAGACGTCCTATAAATTCTTCTAGCCTTTCATTTCCCACATTAATATTGACTGAAGAAGACAGCTACAGCTATTATGGCAGCAGGTTTCACCTAGGAAGTAGGAGCTAGCTAGGCATTAACAATCGATCAAGGCATGTCTGAAACGAATGGTAAAGTTATTCTGGTCTCATATAATACATACTTTTAATTTACTTAACTTTTAATTGCGAAACCATAAATCATATATTATGTTGTACAAAAAAACCAATGATGACGGTGAAAGTCTGGAGCATTGGAAGAATCAGAGCAAACACCTAGTTGTTTTTTCTGTAGAGAAGAAGTAAGAAGTGCAGAAGAGGGGCCTTACATGATGCCACAGCCAATCATTTAAACATTTAAGAAGAAATAGCTATTCCTTTTTCTGTCCAATTATTTATTATTTCTGTCATCAATAGAGCTCTTACAATAAGCACACTATTAGAAATACTGTTTATAAAAAAAATCTCTGAAATGACGTCAGCACCACATTGGAGAAAGATAAGACAGACTCCTGCATAGACGAACTCTGTATTCCCTTTGTTGGAGAAACTGAGGAAACGATGTTACCCATACTATATCCGTTGAATCCGAATCATGTCGTGACATCGAATCGTATCGGTATGTCTATTGTCCCAGCATGACGTTCGTTCCAATGACGCGCGACCATTGTGCGTAGCGAACCATCTGTGTACACCAAATTCGCGACAAATATTTGCATTAATATGTATGTCCGTTTCTGCTGAATTATGGATAAAGCGCGGATATCTACGCCTATTTAAGTAGTTTTTTGGCTACTTTCTAAATTCTAAAATAGTGTAATGGTCAAGCCGGGACTAGAAACTCATCAAAACATAATTTTCCTTCATCCAAGTTGATCTTTTTCCCCCGGCTAAGCTATTGCACCATCGAAGAATGATGACAGATAGTTACATAAATTGTGTTATGTAACTTATCATATCACACACCTGCTTACTCTGACTTTATGAATCACGTGAAATATCTAAACAGCGTAATAAATGTCCACTTTATATCCGTGCAGCACGTTTCGTAAACATAAATAGACAAGTAATCTTCTCCCTTCATTTATTGAAAATCGTCACGTTTATATTATGCAGACATCGAATATTTTAAATCAATGTATGCAGATAACATCCCTTCGAATTTCAACAACCACATTTTCTACGTTACGAGCTGTTTCCTGTCAAAATCAAATCTTAAGAGCATTAAATTGATTACCGTTATCGAAAATCTCTCGTTTATCGAATGCATGTCAAGTATATGTACTGACGCAGACACGCTTATTGGTGCAATATGATTTATATGCATTGACGCAACACGTGTCGTCGGAGAGGGTCCTCGTGAATAGACCGCCGTTTGTTTTACCACAGATAACAGACAATTAATGTCTGTGCCATGCAGTCAGCAGTTGGCAAGGAACTTTCCAGTAATTAATTTTATAAATTTTATGGCTTCTATCCCGTCATAATTAATTCTGTCAATGTCGAGACATTTAGGAAAATCGTGTCCTGTTTTGTTTTTGTTATTCTTAGAAGTATCTCTATATATCTACATAGGTAATAACAGTTTGAGACCAATTCTTCAAATGATTCAAAACGTTTTCTTTTGTTCTTTCCGCAAATGGTTACATGATTGCAGTAAAAATTACACAATTGAACATATTTCACAAACATACTTAAAAAGCAATTGCTATCAGACATGAAAAAATACGTAAAAGGTTTACAAAATGGAAAATATTCTCATGATTTCTGACATGCAAGTAAAATTATTTATTGAACTAGGTTCACATTTAGCTAACATTGTAGTAATTCTAGCCACAGTTGAGTTAGACGAACCCACGCAACAGGTTTTCTCCATTTAAATCAATTTAGCGGGACGTTTCTTTACTTCAAACGGAGCAAGATAAACAAGCGCCCATTAAAATTGAGTGTTTAGAAAGCTAATGAGTAGGTACTTCATCGTTGTCAGCGTGGTTTACCTCCAGGTGACAGATGAGGCAAATGTTGGAGAAACCGTGAAACAACCCGCCTTAAAAATTAAGTTAGCGTTCTTCCTCGACATTATACCTATTGTCAATAAAACGAATTATCCTCCAACAAACCTCAGATTGAACTTGAATTTACAAATAACAGTCGAAACAATGTTCGTATTAGATAAGTCAGGTACGAATTTACCATATCCATCATTTTAATGCCATAATCCGATAAAATAAAAATATATTTGTCTTATAGACTTCTCTTTAAAAATCAAAACTAAATACCGTTTTATCTTTGTTTTGTTGCTTATTATTTTATTAAGGTTTAGGTATTTATTCATGTAAACTTCGTTATAATCAAATGTAAAAATGCTGAAGAACTTCTTTAGATGAAAATAAAATTAAAAGGTTAAGGCACACATTGACCGAAAAAACAAGTCAAGGATTTGTCTTTCACTACGATAGGTCATTCATCTGGTTTACGACAACAATCACTACGAATCTATTCTAATGACTTCGCAACCAAATGGGAACAATACGAATTCTAATCATGGACACATTTATTTGTTATCTATGACAAATAAGTAGTTTAACAATAGGCACGGAAGAAAAACTTTATGTAAAAAGTTCCACACAAATACAGCCGATTACAACGGTTGCTTGAAATATGCAATCAGTGAACGGCGCCACAAATAGATTTCACTTTCTATTCTAGCCTTTGTCACCTTGCAAGTTTTTACAAGTAAGAAGTAAAACTCTTTTAAACGCCTAATTCAGACACTCAAAATTGTGAAATACTAAAAATATGTAGGTACAGCCTTGTCATTGAAGGAAAATATCCGTTCCACACGTTGACTAACTTCAACTAAGTAACTCTAGCTTTTAAGCAAAATGCGCGCGAGTGTCTGTGTAAGTCAAAATGGGCTAAATTGTCAAAATCATTTTGCATTTTGTTGTATTGTATTCGACATCTTTGAACAAGGCACAACAGACTTCGAACGTCACAATGCCGAAGTCGTATCGATGTAGATCTAGACTCTAGACAGAGACACGCGGCAGCGTGTCAGAGCCAAGTTTAATTCGTTTTCCCAAAGAGTTTAGAGTCCGACTTACTTTACTTCAAAAATTATTATTAATCTAATAAGTATGATGTAGTTTGTATATAAGTAGTAGTAAAGTTTGTATATTATTAAAAATAAATATTCGAGCTGTAACCAATGAATTGGGAATCGTTATTCAGGTTGACCGACACTACCATAGAGTTGATTTTCTTTTGGACGCAGACTTTAAAAGATGGTACGAGCACAAAGGCAGGACTAAACCTAAGTCTACATGTCTAATGAAACGGGTTTCTGTTCAAGCGGTGCTAATAATAACTCACTATTTGCAAACGAGGAGAAACTCGTTATCGAAATGTCAAACTGTGTGAAGAACTGAACAGGGCAACAGGCCTGCATTTGTATTTGCGACGTAACGTCATGGCGGCGGCAGCGAAAGCGGATGCACTAAGAGTCTTAATTATTAAATGTTAACTTGACTTACAAGTACATACGTTATTCGGTGATAAATGTGGTAGAGCCATGCTATATAAAAACAGTTGCTTTCCTTTTTTTATACTAGGCCAGTTGGCAGACAGGCACGCAGCCCACCTGATGGTAAGCATGGCAGCCACTGCGGCCTATTCCATCGTGCGTGGGACGCTTCACCTGGAAACGTGTCTGAATGTGCTGCCAGACTGTAGAGTCATCTGATCTTCGAACCTCTGATTTCAAGTGTACTGGCTCCCACATTAATATCGCCGGAACATAGCCAGAGCTGTTATGGCGGCAGATTTCAAATTGTCTGTCAGGCGAAATGGATCAGCTAGACCCGCGATCGCCCTCTTACAGAAGGTCGACGTATGAGTAGCATTGAATTACAATACTTTTAATTGTAGTTCAATGATGAGTAGTAGCTTCGCTATTGCCCTCCGTTTAGTGAGTGAAAATGATGGAGGTCCGTACAACAATAACTCCGCAACGTAGAACCATTGTGTTCAGTACAGGTCCCGGCAAACTTCTTGAATATAGGGTGGGGACTGCACAGAACATGAATTTTGACACGCCTGCGCGCTTGTGGTCACGCACAAGTGCACATGCGCGAACTTTTCCCCTCTTCGTCGACCAATGTTCAACAAGTTTGCCGGTACCTGTATCAGTGATGGAAATAGCCAGTCAAACTCTAAAAAAGTTTAAAGGATGAAACCAAAATGGCTGAGGAAATTGAAGTGTATGTTTATGCATCACAACTCAAACCAGAATGTTCTTGAATATGACTTTAGATTAAGTACCCAACAGCCATCCAATTATGATAACAAAGTCAAATTAAAATGGGTCCGGCCGTTATGCCCCCATTCCGGTTTGCCCCCGGCCGCTGTGCCCCCACTTTTTATCGGCAAACTGGAACAAATTTACTTAAAATTGTGGGGGCATACCGGCCGGGGGCAAACCGGAATGGGGGCATAACGGCCGGACCCATTAAAATTCATTAGATTTTGTTATCATTAAACAAATTCTTGTATGTACGTGTTGGTGACGTCATTCTTACGCATGTGATAGCTAAGTGAGCTATTATCAGTAATTTTGTAAATGGGATTAAATACCTACTTCATCGATTAATTCGTATTTGCAGAAAATGGTATTTAAACCCTGTAATAAAGAGTCTTCGTATTCTTTTAAAACAATGTATTCCATTCAGTTATCTTGATCTGAGTATACTGTACGTCGCGACGTATGTACACTGTCTGTACGTACATGTATACAGGTTCAATATGTACATTTAATTCATTTATAATTAACTACCTTACTCTTATTAATTTTCGTAAAGAAAAAGAAAGAAAAAATAAAGAAAAAGCTTTTAAGAATTGATGTTTTAAAAAAGTCTTATAATAATTATTAATTACTAATTTATAACTGACTTACATATACTTACATATTAAATAGGCCGCAGTGGACAAAAAAAAATTACTATAAAGTACGGACGGCAGCAGATCAACCTACCCTAATCCGTCAAAATTTCTGAATTGAAGGAGAACTCTATGTAAAGTCAATAAAGCTGACAATTGGTTGTAAAAATTTGACAGATTAGACTTTAGAGTAGTCTGCTGTCGACTCTACAACGTTGGGGTTGTTATTGTTGGTCTTGTGACAAAATCAGGACCCCACGACGACGACGATCCTTACAATAATTATAAACAAAACCGGCTTTAATATTTATCAAAAATACTTATATTTTTTTCTTTTTTTCAGGTAAGGAGAATCAAAATGTCAATAACACAAATAACTTAATCACAATGTAGGTAAGTAGGTAAGGTATGAGTTTATATGACGGCGTTAATAAATCGTTGTTGTATTTCAAGAGAAAACAAGACTCATGGAACTTTCTGATCTTTCTTATCATAACTCAACACAACTGTAAGTTGACATGTACTGTTAATAAACAATAATAATAATAAAAAACTCCACAGCATGATCAAAAATTTGACAAGCCAACCATTTTAGCCAAATTCTAAACTGTTAACAAGATAAGTAAATTATATGACCCCATTGCGGTAACGGGCCTCAAGGGAAAAAAAGGAGTCAATTATTTGGGTTATATATTGATAACAATAAAATAATTTGCTAATTATACCTACAAATAACACGTTTGAAAACATGCATATTGACTTGCAAAAAGAATGTCATAAAAGAACTAATCCTGTAAGTAATGCTTTTTACATTAGAGGATACACTCGAGGTTAATTCTGAGAAACAACGTGTTTTCCTTATACCGTTGATGGGTAGTATAAAAGGAAAGTTGCAATAAGATAATTATTATGAGTAGGTACCTTATTTTCTTCTACAAGGCTGGTGGTACGATACATCGTCAAACGAAACGTCATTGAGCACCAGCATTGGCAGATTTGGCAGCATTCCGCATCCTGCAGTCAATAATATTTCTATCGTTGTCAAAACATTTTGAATCGATTTACAATTTACACACACATATTTTTTTTCTCATCTTCAGTCCCTGTTATTGTTTCTCCTTCAATCTGCCAAAATATTTAGGTAAAGCAAACACGACGCCTACCTTTTCTGATTATTGAAAAATCATTACGCATTAATGGAGAGAGAAAAGTCATGTAAGATTCCTATATTTAAGTAAATACTACACAGGATCACCCGTGGGAATGTGTTACTGCACCGCGAACATTTTATTCTATTCGCTCTTGGCCTAATGGCCTCCTTTACATAAACTTAGAGCTGACCTAAAATAATTTATTTGGGAGCAGGGCATGAGAATTATCACACCGGTAATTCCAGACAATTCAATATACCTACCTATTATTACTGATTTGACTGGCTTATTGGCGCGTATTTAGCAGTGAACCTACCCTTTACGCCAGAGGTCGTGAGATCGAATCCCACCCAGAAAAAACATTTGTGTTTGTGCTGTGTCTGGATGTATCTATGTGGCAGGAACTTTCTTAGTTTTTGATACACATAACAAAAGTGCTCAACCTTTTTTAGGGCGTAGGATATTTTCCAAAATGTGTTTAAACTTATTATTAAAAAAATAGTCAATACATCATCTTAAATGAACTTACTTGATAAAACAATAACACAAAAAGCACTACATTCAACAATCGTGTATAAAAAAGTGCGTTGCATTTGAACGGAGTTAAGGTCGCCATAACCCGATTTTAACAATCGGTTGGTTCGTTTGTTGCACCTCATTTGATAAGCAATCACGTTGGTTCGTGCCGCACGTGTAAGTAGGTAGAAACTTCTTTCATTGCCTTGCTGTAATCTTTAAGTAAACATCCGCGTGAGTAGACCGAGTCCGTTGTTAATGGACAAAAGTTTTTTTTTTATTGCAATGTATAACAAGACGAGCAGATCGTACACCCGATGGTATGCGCCACGTCTGCCCTTAGAGAGTTCAGTGCCAAATAGTAAGTAAGTAAGCATTTACTGTCTGGCACTGCCCTGCACAGTGCGCCCGCTACACCGAGACGACAGTTATTAGGACTCATATACCCAGTAATTTTACTAGCTTCGGTGCCCTTTCCCCGAAACACAGAAGTGCTTGACACACTTCTATTTCAACAATGTCTAAAGATAATCAAAACGCCACTTAGCACAGTACTGACCACGTCATTATTTCCTTAGAAGTGAAGCATATAATTATGTGAATAATTATCGCGGTAATTCCTAGAAGTACCTATGTGGTATTTTATTATCTGCATCCAACATCAGGATTCTCTCTTAGAACTACAATGAAAAAACACAAGCCAACAATATTTATGTGAGAATTATCATTAAAGGTGTTATGATAGTCATTTGCATGGTTATTATTTCCATAAAGCATATTATTTGCATGTCAGCCTGCTAAGGATCTCAAAATAAGAACCAAAACAAAGGTTCCGTTAGCAAGTTAAGTAAATTAGTAAAACCGAATAACAATATTTTTAACGAAACATAATAGTAGTTACTACTATTTGACGCAATTAGTGTATAGTAAATACTATAGTTACGGATAAAACATCTTATTTGTGATGTATCTTCTAGTGGCGATCCTAATGTATGTACGTTCACAAAAAATAGTCTACGTAGTACATTTAACAATTATGACGATAAGAGCATAGGTTCTATGGAACAGACGAATCCAATTGATAACACTGATAACTAAAACACGACTTTTCAGTCTTTGTTTACAGCGAGTGTTAATTTTATCTATTAAATAGACTTAAGTTTACTACACACATTTCTGACTTTGATTCATTTGGCTCATGTGCTATCTTAATAAAACAACAGATTCATTAATCTACAGCATTATTAATTAAATTGTTTTTTGTGTATTCGTTCTCTGGCCACGAACGCTGAACCGAGGAATTTCAATGTCATTCAATTTGTGCTAAGTCGTTTAAATCCTTCATGAACAACATCCATCCGATGCATCCATCAGAAAAATACTTGCTCTGCGTGGCGACGGCGGGTAGTCAAGTATGTACTTCATTATTTGACGAGCCATTTGTGTAGGTACCTAATGGTCGAGAAGTCGGCTTTTACACCAGAGGTTGCGGGTTCGATCCCCGCACGGTACAAACATTTGTGTGCATGAACATGTCTGTTTCTATCGGTGTAGGTGTTTCTATGTATAATATTATGTATGTACAAAAATCCGTTATCTCCGTTATCCGTTGCCTGGCACCCATAGCACAAGCTAATGCTTAGTTTTGGGCTAGATGGCGCTATGTGAATATTGTCCAGATATATTTATTTATTTAGTTAATTTATTTTTTAACATTTTTTTTCTACTTAGAATTACAGCTTTATTTGTAAAACAATCTTTCCCTGAGTGTTTTGTCCTGACATAGTCCGGGTGTGCTCAAAATAAATGGGCATGGCATGGGACAATTTCACGGGAGTTTAATGATTTCTATTGGTTATTTATGATATTAACATCTTTTCCTTATCTAGTTAGCTATTTTACGACGATGTTTTGCGTTTAATTAACGACATTTTATTATTCTATAGCTCTTTTTATATAATAAAGTGTTTGTTTTCTGTGGCTTAATTGGACCATGAGAACTTTTCGAATTGAGAGATAAACGACCAAGTAACCTACCTAAGCCGCCGCCATTATAAATATAAAGTTTCGATGAAAAACCTTTGTCACGAATTTTCTAATCTGATTAGAATAATTCACAAAAGCGCCAAGCCAATATAAGAAAAAAAAATGTGTTTAAAATAGAAAGAATGGAAACGCTTCAATGGGTTTACTTACGCCTCAATGGGTATATTTATAGTGGTTACTAGTTTTTCTTGCGAGCGGTAATGTAAAGGTAAATATACTTACCCTGAATCAAATCATAACTTATTACCCGCATAACTCATAAACAAGGTAGTCCTCTTTACAGATGTTTATCTGTATAATGGACGTTATTAAAAATGCAAAAAGAGTTCAAAGTACAAAAAATAATAATTGTAGGTACAGTTGTTACTCTAGGTTTATTTTTAAACTTGACGCGATTAAATTATCGTGAAGTCAAGAAAATAATGATAGGAGATAAGATTTTCCTTCTATGATAGCAGTTCTATTTTTGCACCATGAAAGAAAAAGAAGAGACCCAGCCAAAAAATAACTACAACACTAAAGAAAGACATCAACGCGCCCAGAACACTGCATTTTGGCATAGCTTCGGTACATAATTGTCGATTAAATCAAAACGACTATTAATAATTGTATTATACCTAAATGCGAAAGAGTTTTTGTTTGTCCTTTCTTTCTTCATCTGATTTTTGGTATGAAGATACTTTGGAATTTGGAGAGTGACATAACCTTCATACCTACTTTTTTTCTAGAAAAATTTTCATGTTTTTGCAAAAAAATATCGTTAAGTCTAGTCCAACAGCTAAAAAGATCCAATTTGATTGGACTTTAAGTTTTAGGATTGCAAAAAAGCCACTGGCCAAACTTTTTGTTTTTACAAAAATTGACTTAACTCTGCGTGTTATTTTACTCACTTGTCCTTTATTCAATGTTCCAAAGTTTAATTTTTCTGTTTCTATGTCATTGACTTTTACGTAGGTATTTCAAATGACCTTCACCGGTCAGGCTCACACGACACGTGAGATTTGATTTTCTTGTATAATAATATGCAACGCAAAAAAATTGCGATAAAGAATGGTTTTAAATATATGTATGAATTGCAAAAACCATTTTCAATATCTCCTTTGATAGGCTTTTGATAAGGTTATCTTGATCGAGATTACTGAGATTTATTCTTAAACAAAAGTAGCAGTAAGTTCTCTTCATTACGAATAGGTGTAAGTGTTTTATAAAAACCACTTCAGAGTTTTGTCGAACTGGCATTTATTTGTAAACATATCTTTTAAAGGATAGAGTGGTTATAACCCCCGGGTAGCTCATGGCCGCATTAGATTTGACATTCTAAAACGGTTCGCCCACAATCGTTTGATCCTGAACGGTTTCTCCACTGATTCTTTCCCCACGAACGTTTAGCTCAATGTTTCTCCCGTTAATGATTTTCCATATGTATTTTTTACCCATGATTATCGTTTAGCCCCAAGAACGTTTCGCCAATGAATTCCTAGCTAGGCTCAAGCTAGGTTGGCGTTAGGTTACTAGTTGATTGGTTTAGTGACTAGGTCACAGTTTTAAAACATCGGCAGAGTGACTCACTTACCCCGACAATCGAATGTACCTACCTACGTAAATTGCGCACACACCATTGCAATTATTTACGCCAACGAGTTTTCTGTATACATATTACACATTCTGTCATTGTATTTCCAGTTGTTTTTTATGGTTTGAATGATAACCTTAAAGCATAATTTTCATAATTTTCCACAGCAATTGTATAAAACGTAGACACTTTTTGTTGCCAACACGACACAAACCATTGTAAGTGTAACATTGTATGTAAAGCAAGTGGACACAAAAGATACAGTATAGTATACAGAGAGTTTTTTAGTCGTTTTCCCGCAGCAGAACGCTTCACCTTCAGTAGTACGAACTACGAGTATTGTGTGTGTACTATCGATTTATGTCACATTAGTGTCTACGTCTGTGCAGCTCCTAAGGGCTTTCACAATTATTTACTCTTCTTATTTTGAAAACTGACAAACGATACAGCGTTTAGATATCTTACGCTTATATTATGATTAATCGGAGGTAAAACGATTTATGGGAAATTGATCCAATTTTTTAAATTATAAAGTCATGGGAATTAGAAGAAAATTAGAATACATAGAAAATAGATATCAATTTTGCATGTATACACATTTTTTTTGAAGTGAAAACTTCTTTAGCGGCGTTGTGCACTTTTTTGTATGGGGAAAAAATGTTAAACTCGCGTCAGGATTTATGTGTCACGTGACCTGATCGAAAATCCATATAAAATTTGAAGTCCGGACACGTGTTTTCTACAAACTTATCTGTTCCGGTGGCCAAAATTGGAACTACGTGAAATGCAATACAAAAACGATATTTAATGACAGTTTTAAATAGACAGTAGCGACGCCGCCACCGGAAGATAAGTTTGTCGGTCTATAGACAATAATGGTTTTTTGTTCAATTTGACAGCTCATTTATGCAAAGAAAAGTGCTTCTTATGTACATCAGTAGTAGAGTAAATAATTGTATTAATAAGAACTGATGTTGTTTTCTTGAGTTTTATTCCTTTAGCGTAAGGTATATTTTTCTTTGCATAAATGAACTGTCAAGTGTGACCCAGTGCGGTCGCTTCCTATATGCTTCCTATGCTACAAAGTGACCACAAAGACCTTAATTTGATATCCTGCAAAATTCAAAATTTAATTGCCGTAATAAAACATTTAAAAAGTGTGGAATATCTTTATTCGCCGGAATTATATAACAGTATTTTGTAGAAATTAACACCACTTCTCCGCAGTCCTTGGATCCGCTATGCTGCGGAGCATGCATCAGGTCGTTAGAAATGCTGTCCGATTTCCTGCGACAAGAGGCTCGTTCTCACACACAGTTTGGCTTGTTACCCCAAATTCCCAGTGAACATCCTCGAAAGCGACATGTTGATTACTGTAACACCACTCGTGTTATTAACGATTCGGGAGTCTGCGGATTCTGTAAAGGGAATCATTTCTTGGCCGATTGTTTCAAATTCAAAAGTTTATCCGCAGATTCCAGTATGCAATTAGTTGTAAATTCCAAACTTTGTTTTCGTTGTTTAGAAAATAAATAGTTGTCGTTGTCAATCAAAAAAGTATGACATTGACGGTTGTCAATCATTTTATCATCGTTTATTACATGGCGTTTCAGTGTCACAGCAAGGAGTTTCTGATAAGTCTTAATATTGTATTTTACCACATAAATGATAGTACTTTTATACCTCTACCAATCAATTAAATCCCTAACCATTCCAAAATACATATCAAAAATGCACAACGTTAATATTCAGGTTTTCACTTCTGCCGGCACTCCCGGAGTGCAACCCGTCGTTTTTTTTTTTTTTTTTATACTAGGTCAGTTGGCAGACAGGCACGCAGCCCACCTGATGGTAAGCAGCCACTGCGGCCTATTCCATGTTGTTAGGTAGAGATTGAACTCACTACAGTCACTACCTACCTCGTCGCAGTAGCCCTCTTAAACTATTGCGTAAAACCAGTACTTTTTGTTAGTAATGACTTGATTGTTATGATAAAGGCTTTACAATAGGACATAGGCTCTTTAATCAGATACCATCATGAGCTCGTTCATGGGACATGATTATTTGCGATTTGAAATATAACTGACATTTGATTCTAAGTTATTACCCATTATATGTAATGGAATTAACCAACAACATTGGCTACTTCAATCATCCAATCACATTAAAGAACAATGGTTCCTCATGATAATCAGTGCAGTGATTTGATTAGTTTTCCAACAATGTTTCCTTTACAATGAGATATATACGCCATTGTATTGAGAGTAGTGGATTTTGAAAACATAGGTCATGAGATATTTTATCCTGTTCTAGAAAGATTACGAATATTACGATGAGCCCGAATTAAGCGAGATTTTATTTGTTTAGTAATTCATTTCATTTTAAATTTGTGTTATAAAGAATGATGAAGATAAATTTTAAATAAATATTCACTTAAATAACATTAACATAAAACCTTGTATGAAATACCTATGTCCAAGTTGGCATTAACCTTCACGGATGCAACTTTATACTGTCTCTCCAAATTATACTTAAAAGTTAAGTATATATAAGAAGCAAAGTAAATATTGTACAAAGTTAATGACTACATGTCATACTTATTTTCAGGGATGAGTAGGTTTTTCGGGGAGGGGAAGGAGCGAAAGCTAAAGAACTTTACATAAACAGACGCTACGCTACGCTTCTGCCCTTAGCATAAACGTATATATTTCCTACATTTTTTCTCTGAAAATTAAATGCACACATGGCAGTATTCATAATAATATGATTTGATGCGCATGCGATAAAGTTTATATTTGAATGACTTTTAATCACGGCTTTTAATACATTGCTTTACACAAAATTGGAAGCTTTTTCGAACCTAGATAACTGCTCCTACCTACGTGATATAACCTTGTTGTAGACTTTAAGTATTATATCTAAATAAATAATAAATAAATAAATAAATATTTCTGGACATTATTCACACAGCGCCATCTAGCCCCAAACTAAGCATTAGCTTGTGCTATGGGTGCCAGACAACGGATAAACATTACTTATATACTTTTTTTTTGTAAATACATACATATTATACATACAAACACCCAGACCGATACAAACAGACATGTTCATGCACACAAATGTTTGTACCGTGCGGGGATCGAACCCGCGACCTCTGGTGTAATAGCCGACTACTCGACCATTACACCAAATGGCTCGTCATAAATATAAAATGCATAACAATTTATCTTTAATACCAACACTACAAAAATGCAAATGAAATGTATCAATGTCTCTCAGGCATCGTGAATTAATGTGGCTAAATGCTGATGCTTATTAGTTAGTAGATAAAAACTAAAAAGTAACTACATAATATCTATTGGACTATAAGACCATAAATATCAAAAATGAACACGTTGAAGAAGAATTTATTGATAGCGTTAAGAATTTGATGTTCAAACGACACAAACATTCTAACTAAAGGAAAATCTTTGTTTATATACTGTAACATTGGTAAACATCTTAGAATAAACTATTCTAAGGCATATAAACATTTTAAGTGTACAAGTGTCAACATTAGAAGAAGACTCTTTGCTTTACAATAATAAGCAGGAAAAACGACTTGGTAATAGGTAATAGGTATTCGCGCATTGGTATTCCCATCCCTGATCATGTAATGATCTCATCAATTCGTCCATTCATGTTAGGTCCTTAGACCAGTCACTAATTACTTAAATACTGTGGTACCTAAATAAAATAAACACACAGTTGAAATTATACATATTATATATTTCATAATTTAATTTAATGCAAGAGTGGTGGTCTCGGCATTTTTATTATGGAAATTAATCGCCATAAAGAATCAAAATACGCGGAAGTAACTATTTAATATAACATTTGTATAATAAATAATAATTAACTCGTTTAGCAAAGGGTTTCCCTATTTGTCAAAGTAAATGAGTACGTTAATTCCCTTAGGCCGCGTGGTCCCTGTTGTTCGATTGATCGAACTCTAAAGTTCTCGTGGTCCGATTATCGAATTACTCGTTAATTAGTCATTTTGTAAGCCCAGTTTTATAATTTCCATTGTAATGATTATGGATCGGTTTCAAAGTTAGTGAGGAAAAATGGATGTTTGTGACCTACTGCAGCTGTCTGCTGTATCTGAGGATTCAGGCGACTGGGACCACTATATAACTGGGACCGCGGTCCCAGTTGCCTGATTAGTTTTTATTTGTTTATTTCGTCAGGCGAGTGGGACCACACGTAATTTTAACCACAAATCCATTGTTGAAATACAAGATTATGTACAGTTAGCAGAAAAAGTGTCACAAATAAAACAAAGTTAATTTTTGCAAAGGTAAGTTAGTTTTTGTATTACCTACTTAAACAGTATAACAGTCTTATGTTTTAAAAATCACGTTGGCTCATATGCCTACTTAACTAGTAATTCTAAGTAAACATTCAACAGAAATCTCCTCAAAACAATAATATAAAAATCAGTCTTAATGTCTCTTAACTTTATACACCATAAAGTAAGTACTCATTACTCCTATTATATATTTATAATAAAGTCAGAAGATGCACATATCGTGGTGTAATATTTATTTGCAATGACAATCATCTCCTCATAACAATGTTACTTAGCAACCGAATGTCACTTTTATGACAAATCCATACTGACACAACGCCGCACCGCCTGTCTACTCTCCATCCGTCTTACGAATTTTCGATCTACTCTTTGGTGTTTATGGGCGCCTGGTACTTCAAATAGAAGTTTTGCATCACTTTGCTTTTATTTTACATGAATTTTATTCACCACGCTGCCATTTTAGGATGAAATATTCCGTGTGATTACTCTTCGGTACTTATGGGCGCCTGGTACTTCAAATAGAAGTTTTGCATCACTCGCTTTTATTTCCATGAAATTCTACTCCGCCATTAGATATTCCGTGTGACTTCTCTTTGGTGTTTCTGGGCGCCTATAACTTCGACGAGCATGGCGAATCAATCTTACTAATCTGTCGCGAGTTTAACATTTTTTCCCCATAAAAAAAGTGTAGTCAGAAGTTTTCACTTCAAAAATACTTGACCGTAATACTAAATAAAATAAAATCCTGAGTTATAACTTGATTTTTCTGTTAACTGTACATTAAAGGAAATTAGGTATATGGTCCCAGTCGACCGATTCAAAAATGTTATCAGGTAACTGGGACCGCGGTCCCAGTTTTATTTGGTCCCAGTCGCCTGAATCCTCCTGTATCTATCTATCTACTGAATTTAGATGAGACTTTATAATACCTATGTACAACTTAGTTGTTACTTATACACATTAGAGTCATTATACAAGAATACACATAGGCTAACAATTTATGAAAATTTTGTGTCATTTATTTTAATAATAATAAAGGTGTTTATAATGTACAATTATACATACATAAATTTACTCTTTATAAGAACCAATCTCAGCGGTACCTACCGGGTTGAAAAAGTTGTTTATAAGTGTAAGATAGAAAACATACCTACCTAATTAGTATTTTACGACTTTTACGAGATAATAGTTCATCCAAGCTCAATAGACCAACTCACTTTCATCAAATAAAAACGTGTGAACCTTTCGCTAAAGCAACTTCCTTCCAACGTTGATGCAAAGGCGGAAGGCTAAAACGTGTCTATCTATCTATCATAGAGTTTAGTGCGGCTAGAAAGTGCGAGGAAGTGATTGCACCGCTGGCGCATAGAGATAACTTTATAAGCAATAAATTATGTAAGCCATTTAGACTAAGGTAAGGTAAAATATTACTTGCCGCACTGGCATTGCTACTGCTCGAGTTACTGTCACAAAAGTCGGTGACCATTCTCAAGTTTTGGTGTGTACCATAATACCATAATGAAGGTAGCTAAAGTTGCTAACTGTACTCGTACCTGTATAGAAATCCTGCTCTAGACTTTTCAAAAATATAGACATTAACTTGATGCATTTTTTCATATAGGCTAGGTCTGTTGAGATGTCTTAATTAAATTGTAGGTATATCTAATCTATCTAAACCCGAAACCTCGTTCTTGAAAATCAAGTCACCTACTTAGGTGATAGGATTATTTTATATTATATAAATAAGAGGATGCATTGAACCACCAAATAAGTCCCACACAAGGCGGTGTGGGACTTTCGGGTGAAGCATCCTACTACCCACTGGAATCCCTGGCTTCCCCTTCACACCCAAAAGAAAGAGCCGGTACCTTCCTCTGTAATTATCTGTTCAATTTCATGTAATTAGAATTGTATTAGTAAATCGTAATAAATGTTAACCTCAAGTGTTTCAATTATCACACCTAATTTAATATCGTAGGTTTCCAAACGGATATCGTCGATCTTTTCAACTAACGTGTTTTGTAATTGTAATACATAGAATAATGCTAGCCTAGACCATTACGTGTATTACGTAAGCACTTGCATAAGCATGTTTCACACAAAAACATACCGCAACTTTATAGGTACCTCTACTTTTGTTGATTCGATAAATAATTAATTACTGAGTTGACATTTCCGTTTTGATAAATAGTAGACTAATAGAATATTATGTTTATTACATAACTGTGAAAACTGAACTAGAATGGAACTGTTGGTTTTAATAGAGTTCGGGATAAGTAATAGAAAAATGGCGCCAAAGGGGAATGCAGAAATAAGGCTCAAGAGTATACAACATAATTCAATTACATGAATGAAATCTAAATATTTGTACTTTTTTCGCTTTTTTTTCTTTTTTCAGTATAAGATGGGAAAAACATTTACTATAATAATTAAGTACATATTTCAACGATTTTATCCTTTACATGTCACTTCTGATGTTTGTTTAAAAAAGTTGCTATAAATAAGAATAAATTATTGATCCTAAACAGTTTATTTTTAATTAGGTTTTCTGATTATAGTTAGCGGTAAATATTAATATCTACCTGTCTAACGATTTTCGTTTAACTCTAAAAATGCTTCATGTCATGTCAGACACGCACAGGTCCACGTTCGACATTCACATTTTTAATTTACCAATAGAATAGTTGACGCTCCGTCGACAGAGTTACATAGTTTTGTATGTAAGCTGCAAGGAGGCGTACAGTCAACGGCAAAAGTAGATGATCAAAGTCAGAAGTTCAATACTAGTTATCGTAGTTCGCGTCAGAACTGTGTGGTGTCAAGATGATTCTAAAGTAAGTGACTGTAAATCATACCAAACATTAACTACTAGTACAGTTGCCAAAAATGCCTGATAAATATTGACTTCAAAAGTTGTGATTGAAATTCACATCAGAACTAAGAAATCAAAGAATTGTTCAAAACTAGTGATCTGTCAAGCACTCAAACCGACCCAAAAATAAATCGATAATTTTCACAATAACAAGAAAAAAGACAAACAAAATTTAAAAATAGAACGGCGCGCCGTTCTATTTTTAAGTTACGCTTACAGCATTAAAAAAAAGGTTTAGCCCCGAAGTTTTTAACCTGCTATTATAATCTTATTCATAATAATAATAAAAATATTTATAAAAATATAATAGCTGAAATAATAATTTAAAAAAATAATCTGGAATTGTTTCAACATTATTAATTATTAATTTATAAATTTAAATGACATCGTCTACTTTTGAACATTGACATAAATTCACAAAAACGCAAAGATATCTATATTCATTCAGTTATGATTTGTATTGCATCACTTTCATTTGTTACATTGTCACAAATTCACAAAAACGCAAAGATATCCATATTCATTCAGTTATTATTTGTTATTATTTGTATTGTATCACTTTCTTTTATTTGTTACATTGACACAAATTCACAAAAAAGCAAAGATTTCATTTATAATAATTTAGTGCTTTATCAGTTTTATCACCGACTTTTACACATTTGAAAGTTTACAATTGATTTTTTTATTTAATTTAAGTGAGAGATACAATTGCAATGAAGCTAAACTAAATAAAACATTATAAAGTTTTTTTTACACATTTTTTTTTTATTTGATAATTATTTAAATTTTTCCTTGAACCCGACATTAAAAACTTGAATTGAAATCAAAATTTATTTTAAACTTGAATCAAATTGAACGCAAACACAACAACAAACAAACAGACTAAATAATTCGATATTTACAATATTAGTATGGATGAATTACTTGCATCATGAATATGTGGCACCATGATAAAATTTTTGTCAACTTGACAGATCACTAGTTTTGAACAATTCTTTGATTTCTTAGTTCTGATGTGAATTTCAATCAAAACTTTTGGAGTCAATATTGATCAGGCATTTTTGGCAACTGTACTAGTAGTTAATGTTTGGTATGATTTACAATCACTTACTTTAGAATCATCTTGACACCACACAGTTCTGACGCGAACTACGATAACTAGTATTGAACTTCTGACTTTGATCATCTACTTTTGCTGTTGACTGTACACCCAGCGTATAATGACGAATACGCGTTGTTTCTTTTTAAAAAATAGACTACATTTAGATAGATAGAAACGGACAGACTAGCACAGAAAGGAAGTATTTGAAATAATCTGTTTTACCCACAATTTATGAATACATCATCAAGTCAATTGGTATTTTATACTATGTAATTGAAACCCTCACCATCTAAATGGAAGTATCTACAATCTACATAACATAAATCACTTTGGGGCGACGTAAAACAATGAATCAATACATCGAACATCACAGAAGCATGTCAAGGGTTGCAAATCGAGCGAAGCAATCAATACCACATCGAATTGACGAAACAGTAATTATACGATACATTTATGGGTTCTTTATAAGATTCGATCAACTAATCTCACTTAGTTATTGTATTGTCTAAAAAATAATTAGCAATAAAATACATATTGGAACACCATCCACCATATTATATTGATCTCATCTCTATAAGTAATAAGTTTTGACAGTCTCCGAGGATCAGTGGCTCGCTCGGGTTTAAAAACCCGGAGATCGTAGGTTTGATTCCCGCCTGGTTTCTGGTTGGTGGTTGGGCTTTTTAGAGTCCCACTGACTAGCAACCCCCACAGGTAAAATCTGCCGCCATAACCAAGGACGTTAAAAAAAAGAAAGGACACCGCGTCACTTACATAAAAAGTGAAGCACCCAAAGTAAGCCGGTTCGTTTGTAAATACGAACCCACACGCACACACTTACACTAAATTAAGCCGGCCGACCGCCATTACGCTGTCTTCATCGTAAGTAAATAGTGCAATTTTCGTCGCGTACCAAAAACTAAAATAATGCCGTCGTGTGTTGTTAAATGGTGCAAAAACAATACCACGTCACATAAAAATTGCCAAGGAATTACTTTTCACAGGTAGGACAGTAGTAATTACATTATTTTCTTTTAATACAAACAAAATAAATATTTGGAACACAAAACCTCAACTGCATGCGAAAGTAACAGCCAGTGTTGCCAGGAAATAAATAAGGAATTCACCCGAAAATTTGGGTAAACTTTATTCATTATGTTCTTATAGATAATGTTATTGAAGGATTGGACACATAAATCAGAGATTGTCCATTAATCTCGTGAAGGGGGGGGGGGGGGGTGGTATTATAAAAAATTACGGAATATCACAAGGGGGAGGGGGTGTAGTAAATTATCACGTGTATTTATTTTTTCGGCAAACGCGCTTATACCTGTATTTTTTTAAGATTAAAAAAATTAGATATATTGTAGGTTCTAAAAATACACGTGATATGGGAGGGGGGGGGGGGGCAAGGGTAGTCTAAAAATGCCAAAAAAATCAACCCGTGATTTATTGGACGGTCCCTTAGATAAAAATACTGAAAGCGAATAAATCGAGTATTAATAGCACAGATTATTAAATAGTTACTGTAGTAGGCCGATATCGAGTTGGAGGCTCACTTTCTTTTTATATTAATTTATTGTGGTAATGAGAAGGCATATTAATTAAAAATTTACGCACATTGCTACAAAACCAATATACACCATTTACAGATTAACACTCGTTATTTTCACGAATGGGGAGAAATTTGTGTTATGGCATCCCCGAAACGCACACACGTGCAGAATAAAAGTGGCTTCACTTGCTATAGTATCGCGGTGCGGGGTCCTGTTTTTTTTACGTCCTTGGCCATAACAGCTCTGGCTGTGTTCCGGCAGTATTAATGTGGGAGCCGGTACACTTGTAATCTAAGGCTTGAAGATCAGATGAGCCTACAGTCTGGCAGCACATTAAGCGACGCTTTCTGGTGAAGTATCCCCTAAATAGAATAGGCCGCAGTGGCTGCTTACCATCAGGTGGGCTGCGTGCCTGTATGCCAACTGACCTAGCCTATAAAAAAATAAAATAATCTGAAGTATTTATGTTACGGAGATCAGAAAAACGAAGCTATCAAAAATACAAACTTAATACAATTAATAAACCCAATTCTTTCTTCTTCTTGTTTCCACGCTTACCTAATATAACTCGCAAAAATATAACTAGTAAAAAAACTACCAAATTACATTTTTACTTCCTGACTTGAGAGACTGAGTGAAAAACCAGACTATTTTTTTTATTATTTTGAATATGAATAAAAATGAGTGTCTGGCTTGAAAAAATGCAGCAAAAAGTCAAGTCAGTCTGCGTTTTCAAAGATCATTTAAAAAAATATGACTTAATGTATTGTATATTAAAATAACCATGTATTGTATGTGCATAAATTGCAACATTTTTCTATAATTACGTGAAACATTCACGTGCAGAATAGGTATATTTAACATGTTGCTAGGATGTTGTGACTTTATAGCAGTAAGTAGAATAAGAAGCGGGTGTAATGTTACTGCAATTCAATACATTGACGTGATAGACACGCACGAGAATTGACTATAAGACTCAGGGTGGTCCCAAAAACATGTTATTGTGTCTTGTGTCAACTTCATAGCTCTATTAGCAGCGCGCCAAAATGTTACTTTTGTCACATTACTTTCAACCCTCTCATAATTTACGCGATTTGGAATGTGACTGTTTCGTTTTCTCATAATCATAGTTTTTTCATCGTCGTTAACTTTGGTCCAAAAGATTAAAGAAGCAGTAAAAAAGTGTTAGTTGACGACCATTCTTTTGCTCCTCAGTTGTTGGAAAGGTAGATTTTTCCATGAAAATGTGTCATTTAACTATACATATGTCTAGGAACACTGCTTTTTAACAATAAGTATACTTTTGCATCATGTTAATGTACATATGTCTATTACACTACACATAAGAGTGTATTCGCAGTTTACAGTAATAGTGTGAGTCACAATTAACAGATGAATGCATAAATCAGTAATGTTTTCTTCATCAATAAACATTATTTGAAAATATTTGCCTACAATGACGTCATGGATATCACATAAGAAAATATTATTTAATTGAAACATTACGTCACACTACACGACAATTTACCTAGTTAGACAGGCAGTAACAAATCTTGCAATAGTGGTACCATAGAAACGACAATATTCACTGTAAGGAAATACATTGAGCATTCAAGACTAACGGACTTATAAAAACGGTTATTTGGTGTAAAACAAATGACGCCATAAATTGTGTAATCGCGACGGCAATTGAGTCGCGTCAGTGGCCTGCGCCCGCGCCGAGATAATAGTATCCGCTACTCGAACAGCTGATTTTACCATTAGCTCATTCATTACTGGTACAATAATAATAACACCGATATTGTGTATTTAACCGTACACCAAAAAAGGCTGAATGCCTGAATGTACACCAAAAAAGACTAAAACGTGCACCAAAAAATTTTAATTGCTAACCTAACCTAACCTTTGGTGCATTTGGTTTATTTTGGTGCACGTTTCAGCCTTTTTAGGGTTCCGTAGTATAAATATACACTTAAATATTTCCCAATACTTAATAGACCCTAACAGTTGCTAAAATATTGCAGTGATAAATAATATTTTGGAAATATTATTGACATCATGAATAGGTAATTTCTAGATTACTCATGCTGGAGTGACGCATGGCGCATAATCAAACTATGAAACTTCTAAGATTTGTCGTCGTCAGCACCAACTAGTCTTAGGCCTACTGTCCACGGCGGCGTAGCTTCATAAACGCGTATTCGTCATTATACGCTTGGTGTACGCCTGCTTGCAGCTTACATAGAAAACTATGTACCTGACTTTGTCGACGGAGCGTCAAAGCCTGCATGCAGCGACGCGAGCGCGACGTTGACGCTACGTCGACAGAGTTACATAGTTTTGTATGTAAGCTGCACAGAGGCGGATTATCCTAAAGGCAAAGTAGGCATGTGCCTAGGGGCGGGACGGTACAAAGGGGCGCGCGGGCAGAAAAAATATACAATATAGCATAAAATTAGGGGCGCCGATGAGATGCTTGCCTACGGCGCTCTCAACGTTTAATGCGCCTCTGAAGCTGCAAGCAGGCGTACACCAAGCGTATAATGACGAATACGCGTTTATGAAGCTACGCGCCGTGGATAGTAGGCCTTAGACACACGCTTTTACCATCTCGGAATAAATCTAAGCTATTTATGACTTTTAGTTTGGTCAAAATTTCGCGCTTACTTGGCAATACTGGTATAATACATGCTGTATCTCAAAATTGGTTAAGTTGATGTAATTAAGCCACCACGCTTCAGCCAAAAGTAACTAGAACTCGTCGTTAATTTTAAACAAAACACGCTACAATGTTAAAGTGACGGAGGGTACTAAAAAAAACTATTCTTCCGCTATGGATATAATATCAACTGCAAACATTTGACCTCATTTAAACCGTAATAATAACATATTCGTCCCCTTCCTTTGTTTGAGAACTGTACATAAATAATGTCCTGATTTGCATCAAATGTAGATTAGATATTTTACACCCCATATTTGTCTTTTGGACATGTCCTTTCATGGGTTTGGTAGCCGTACCTAGTTTGTCAGACTTCATGGTCTCCATACAAGATTATTCCAGTTTACGCCCACGACAAATATTCGTGAAACGAACATTTGCGTGCGCTTAGTCAACCTTAACGCAGATAAAATTGAAATACTAAGATTTTGCGCCAATAAAGCTTATGTTGCGAATGGAGCCGAATCAAAAAAAAATCAAGGTGCATAGATTGCAAAGAAACTTCTCTCTGTAAAACTTACAAATACCACTAACTTTGTTTCTTGCTTTTCCATTTTCTCTCGTCTGTTTGGGAGTTCGGGACAATTCCCAACAGACGCAGCATTTGACGCAGTACTTGTTTGATCAATCCCACTGGTTAACAAATACTGACTTTCCCACTGTTTATAGCTACACACACAATAAAACTATTTTATTACTTTACTAGCCTTCCGCCCGCGGTTTCACCCGCGCGTAATCTCTTTTTTCAAATATCCCCTCTTCCCCCCCATTTCCGGGATCAAAAGTACCCTATGTTCACCGGGGATAGTGTAGCTTTCCAACAGTGAAAGAATTATTCAAATCGGTTAAGTAGTTTCAAAATTGCTATTCCCGCGGGAATGAGACGTTTCCCGTGGGAATTTTATAGCGTATATACGCGTGCCAATTTTCATCTAAATCCGTTCAGCCGTATAGACGTGATTGAGGAACAAACATCCAAACATCTAAACATCCAAACATCCAGACTTTCGCATTTATAATATTAACACGTTGACTGTCCATGACCCACATGTGGGTCATTTTGGGTGGGAACGAGACGTCCGTGCCATACATGTGGGTCACCGCACTTTATATACATAATGGGTTCTTACTTTGTGGCTATAAGAGAAAAATATTAGTATTGTATATGGACGTATGCGTAAAGTTATAAGTAAAATAAAAAAGCAATGAGCCATCGAACTTTTTTTATTTTGAAAATTTAACCTTAAAAAAATAAATGATGAATTTTTATCATTAGTTCCATTATAAATGGAACTAGTTTTATTGTTGACTTGACAATAGTACCATTCACAGTTCCATGATGAAACTACTGAGAATAATTTGTAACACCAGTCCCATCCATTTATTTTCTGGACACAATAGAACTCAATGTCAATTTTGTCGTTTAGTTCCGACCACCACTATTGCATTTGCATTTTTGACATATTTTAATAAAATTGTGCAAATTCTGGAAAACAAATGAATGTCGGGAAAATAAATGAATGTCGGAAAAAACAAATGAATGTCGGGAAAACGTCATTTTTCTTAATTTTGACATCTAACGTCCACATGACACACAAGTGTGTCATAGAATTATTAGCTTGTACGTCCATGACATATATGTGGGTCATTGGAAAAAATGGGGTCTAAGGGTACTGTATTAACTTTTATGGCCTTTATGTATCTAAAGTTGTAAAAAGATAAGTATTCCAGTACATAGAAATGAAAAAGTGAATTGGACGTGGGAGCTAATTTCAATATTTTGGCTGGACAGTTAACGTGTTAAGTAGGATATACCTACAAAAGGAGTAAGGATTCATCATTGCCTATTTTGACTTCTGAAAAAATCTTATTTTTGACGTTACTGACCCTTTCCCATAGTTGACCATAGGTAATAACACTAGTTCTAAATGTAAGGTTTAAACCTTAAATGCAGAGATGACTAACCTTGGAACTTTGAAAGATACGAGTATACTATGTACACACTCGTATTACTGGTTTCGCATACATTAGGTACTGATCTTACAGCAATGTCCTTTTTAGGCTGTTTTTAGGTAATATTTTGGAAACAAAGGATTCACTTTTTTGTAAGGAAAAATATAACATCATAATACGTCGTCGCATAGGTAGTTAATTCGATAGAGACACAACTACCTCGACGGTGACGGAAAACATCGTAAGGAAATCTGCAAAGTAGAATGGATGTGTAACCATGATACTATGTATTTGTCTTTTTCCCTTAAAGGCTACAGAGGTCAGACGGCAGTCGTCTTCTGCAGCTGAACTTAATAAATAAATAAATAAATATCTCTGGACATTATTCACACAGCGCCATCTAGCCCCAAACTAAGCATTAGCTTGTACTATGGGTGCTAGACAACGGATAAATTACTTATATACTTTTTTTTTGTAAATACATACATATTATACATAGAAACACCCAGACCGATACAAACAGACATGTTCATGCACACAAATGTTTGTACCGTGCGGGGATCGAACCCGCGACCTCTGGTGTAATAGCCGACTTCTCGACCATTACACCAAATGGCTCGTCAACTTGCTCGTCAACTTGCCAAAACCTGGATCATGGTGCAAACGTTCTTTGACCAGATCGGGATAAAACGCTCGGTAAGGCCGTTTGTCCACCGCCGCCGTCACCGGGCCGTCACCGAGAAAGAGATGTCGGCGCCGAGGTAGCGGTACATACATTTACTACAGTCGTTCGTTTGTCCACCGCACGCCCGACGCCCGTCACCCGAGCGCCGAGCGCCGTCATCTTGAAATTGGTCAGAAATAAAATCGGTTTTCGGTGACGGCCCGGTAACGGCGGCGATGGACAAACGCTCTAAGAGTTACCTCGCTACAACTACCTCTGTATAAAATCGGACCACACGGACACAGCAATAAATCAGTTTTAAAAGGCAACACCTCGATGCGGCTACTAAGAAGCGCCTATTAAGGTTACTGGGTTAATCTAAACAACCGAGATCATGCGTACATCTTCCGTGCTTTGTTTTGAAGTAGAGCGAACACAGCTATATCACCTGAATCAAATAAACAAGATATTTAACTTTCTTTAAATACTTTATTTACTGCATATTGTAAAATGATTACGATAACAGAAGTTCCATTTATGTAGACAAAGTTTACCAATGAATCACTTAATGGCTTCATGAATTCCTACTCAAATTGGTTTCATGACAGTTTCCAAGTGCAAAATATGAACTAATAACACTATGTAGGTAAATTAGGTATTTATTATAGGTCCTGTTTAATCAAATAAGGCACATACACATTTTACGTATTTGCCACGAAAATCTTCAATAACAACACATAATCATAGAGAGCACACTAACCTGTATAGACTAAGATTTTCAATTTCTCAAAATGATCACTAGTAGCAAAATGTCCTTTTTGCAGAATGTCCTTTTAGCAAAATGTCCCTTTAGGACTTGGAATTTCCAGTGGACATTCTGCGAAAGGGAGATTTGGCAAAAGGGACATTCTGCGAACAGGACATTGTGCGAAAAGGACATCTGCTACCAGTGGACATTTTGAAAAAGGGGCATTCTGCGCCTGAGCCTTTTGTACATGCTCGCCTGTCTTGTCAACGAAATCAGTTTCGTTACAATTAAAATAATATATTCTGCTTTCACAATATGAAGTTATCTATATAATAATTTATAATTAATACACATATGTATATATTAATTATATACTATATGAACTTTGATACAGACAAAATGTAATCTTGACGGTGATAACTCACTGTGGAATTTATGACACTGAGAAATTCACAATGTTATCGTCCACAATAGCATGTTCCATCATTCGATTGACAAGGCCATGTTAACACATAACATAAAATCGGCCACCAAATAAACATATTAACCTAACCTAATCTGTCAAATTGCCACAACCAATTTTCAGTTTAATGACCATCCCATAGAGTTTTGATTTGTAACGTTTAGTCCGATCAGGGTAAGTTGATGTTCTGATTACTGTACAACTCTACAATACTCAAGTGATAAGTTATTTAATGCCGGTTTTATCTATGTACCTATTGCTATTTTACACCCGTATGGCGTAGCGTAGCTCATATTTACTAAACGTACACTTCTAAAATATTCCATTTCTATCCTTTATCATTTATCTGCTCCTACCTAAAATATCTAGACCTTCATCGATTACTATTATCTATATTTCTGTCATACTAAATAAAAGGTCATCGATCTTAAATTAAAAGTGACAAGGGCGTTATTACAAACCAGAATTTCTTTTATCAACAATGTCATGTGTGACATAAAAAATCGTCGAAGTAAAAACTATCAAGAGAATCGTGTCACGGCCAGACCTTCAACTAACTCTGACGATCTCTCGCGTTGTGCAAGACGAGGCGAGCGAGGAATCCAAAGTTCGGTTGCCAGTCTAGGTTACCTACTGACATACATAGCTCACTTCACGATGCAACTAAATACTAACTTCACGACAAAAAGTGTACATCATTTCGCTTTTAGGTATAAGTCATAGAACATAACCATCGTAGATACACTCTCTATTTAATATCGTTTAAGAATACAAACAGAATAATCTTTCCTTAACTTCTTTCTCTAACTTGCTTTTTCTCCTTTGTTTCAGGCACGGATACATGCCCTATGAAATCAGTGGTGAGACGAATTGGACAACAGTTGTTTACTGCGCTTAGCGGAAAGGGATTGGCGGTTCTCGTTAACCATGGAATTGCAGATGAGAAGGTAAGAAACGTCTATGGCTAGTAATTTACGAGAATAAGTCTACTTTCTATATGCACGATGTTGGGATCAAATTAATAAAACAAAACAACAGATATGATCTAAAAGTAACTGCGTGAACATGGTAGAAAACAAACTTAGTTGCTGTACCTTAAAAGCTTTACTTTTAATCAAAAAAGTTTTAAAAGCAGCAAAGCAAAAAATACAAGAAATAACAAGACTGGCCCCCTTCTTACTTCTTTGTTAGTAAAATACCTATTTACTAAGGTTTACCATTACCATTTTCTAAATTAAATTGAACACACATTAATTTTTTTGACTGTATTATTTCATATTATTTCCATGCGCGTAACAATAAAACTGTTACTGCACTATGAAGTATTTTTCTCGAAAATTCGACTATCTGTAAAATTCCCCGTTACTCACGCCAAAAAGTCAAAGTCAAAGTCATAAATATCTTTATTCATATAGGCATTCTTAGAAGCACTTACGAATCGTCAAAAACTAAAATATTCAAGTATAAAAGTAGTTTACATAAAAAAAAATACATATGTGTATATTTCGATACATACAATATACTAATAAATATACATACCTAGATGTAATGAGATTCTACCACCGGTTCGGAATGCTGTCATCTAGTCGAGAAGTCACCGGCAAGAAACTCGCTAGTTACTCTTTTTCATCGCCATGTTTGTTAACAATTTGTTGGTTACAATTTTTGATTAGTTTTAGAATACCAAGCCATACAGTATTTTAAATTATAATCGAGAAAAATACGCAACCCTGGAAGACCAGTGCCCAAAGGTGGCACCTGCAGCACAAGTATGACGTATGTGCCAGCCATAGTTTCACTCAACCATATTAGAGGGAATGTAACCACCAGACAAATAGCGCCACCACCCCAAGCACATTTTAGCGACAAATACTTATGAATGATTTTTATACATTATTTTTAATTTTCGATGCAATATTTTCAGTTAAAGGCAGTGTACGCGGACCTGGACAACTTCTGCGCCCTCCCCGAGGGTTGCCAGGCGCAGTATCTAAGGAACCCCGTCAGCAACCATGGCTACGTGCGCCCGGGAATGGAGCAGTTCGATGCTACCAAAAAGGTAAAAACTTCCTGCCACATAGGTACGCTAAGGTTGTGGAATGAGCTCCCCGGCGAGGTGTTCTCTCGAGCGAGACTCAGAATGGGGTCCTTCAAGAAGGGCGTGAAAGGTTTTTATCAGGTCGGCAATACGCACGTGATACCCCTGGTGTTGCAGGCGTTCATAGGCTACGGTAACCGCTTACCATCAGGTGGGCCGTATGCTTGATTGCCAACTTTATGGCATAAAAAAATATTTTTATTATCATTTGTCTTACCACGAGGGTAGCGCTCAAGTCTACGGTTTGCCTGATGGTAAGCGGTCATTGTCGCGTCGTAGCGACGCTTTTAACACCAGAAGCATCACTCGCGCGTAGCCGACTCCTGTAATTTGAAGGAGCTTTAGAAATCATACTCTCCGACAGAAACATAGCACAAAAGTTATGAAGTGCTATTCATCATAGCCTTTAAGTGGCTCATTAAAATTTGAGTGAGAGACTCACTATGCTCCACCTCTTTTACCTTGATTCGATTGAGTCAGAGCTCGGGACAAAATGGTAAAAATAAGAATTCCCGTTTGTCCGACAGCGCACAGATAGGACGAACTTGGTAGGACGACCGGGAATCACCTAATTTGTCACGCGCATACCTAAATATTTCGTTATTTCCTATGCGCTTTGACTACACTATAATACGGACACTGTAAGAGTAACGCTTTCCATTGAAATGTTCCTCAAAGGGAAAGAGCGTACTGACCCTTTCCATCAGGTGGGTTACGTGCCTGTCTGCCAACTGGAATATAGTTAATTTAAGAACCAAATGGCGCGGTTTTACCATTATTACTAATGTCTAGTGCGTTTATATTGCAGATGTTTTTAATTTATTGCCAATAAAACGATTACCTGTTTCTAGGAGCTGCGTCACGCTTTTAATATCACGTCGCTGTCGGCGACAGAGATGCCTGCAGAGGAGGAGGTGCCGGAGTTCACGAAGCATGCCGTCCCTCTCGCACGGGACCTTACCAACCTCTCCAGAGTTCTTCTTCAGGCACTGGCATATGCTTTAGGTGAGTCCTGTCTAGAAACCTGTAAGAGCTACCTCACTTTTTACTTTGTCAGAGAACGTTTATTCCATCTAGTTCAACTGTAGTTTGATCGTCAAACTTTGGACATTTTTTTTTCAAATAGTTAAGTATACGGAGGATCGAAACTAAGTACATCTTAGTTTAAATTAGAAGTGAATTGAAAACTAATTCAGTAACTAAATTAGTTAATCACGATTTTATCTGTTACTGATAATAAAGCTCAACATTTACTGCAGAAAAGAAATAGAGGCCTCAGGTTCATTCCCCGACCTGTTCACTTTTTTTTTTGTACGGTTGTTTGTTTTGTTTGTAACATTTGTTATTGCAACTACCCAAACAAAATAAAAAAATATTTACTCATTTGATATCTGTCTGTTGTCTAGTTTGCTCAGTTTGGAGCTTGATGGCGTATGTAAAGCAAAATATGTATTTATATAAAATAATAAAATCTTTTAACCCCCAGGTGTCCAGCCTGCGTCCATGCTGACGTGCCACTCCAGCATGCTCCAGGGCGACGGCCAGAACCCGTCCACCATGCGCCTGCTGTACTACCCCCCGGTGCCCCCTGAAGACGAGGGCCCCTGCTGCCAGAGTGACGTCGTCCACTACACTAGATGCGGGGCGCACTCCGACTACGGCACCTTCACTCTGCTGACACAGGACTCTGAAGGTGGACTGGAGGTAATTGAAGCAATTTAATATCTCTTAATATTTCTGGAGGTAAGTTCCGGCTACAGTTGCCAGCCTCAACGATTTATATCATTGTAGGTTTGAGGCCGATTAAAAAGTAATGTCCCACTGCGGAGCAAAGGCCTCCATCCTTGAAATCAAGTTATCGTTACAATGATGGGGATTGGCTTAATCACCACGCTTGCCAAATGCGGATTGGTGATCAAAAACCCGAGCTGTGTCCGAAAAAACCGACACAAAGTTAGCTAGACCCGGGAATCGAACCCAGGACCCCGAGATCTCGGCCCGGTACTTAAACCACTAGACCATCGAGGCGAGGGACCGATTAATCGCAACAAAATATCCCAGCTCTCCCGTATTCGGATGTGAAAGTAAGCAAGAGGAGGAGAGGAGATTAGTAGGTAGTGGGTGAGACGAAGTAGTCCAGAGTACCTACCATACACGGTTGCAGGTCACCTTAGCTTGTAGGGTAGGCCATCTACCAGCACGGAGTCGTATGTTTGCAGCAAACTATCGCGTGTTGTGGCATACTGCTATATTCTGTTCCATGCTGCAGCTAACTGCTTCCACGCTTCCAGGTCAACCAACCCTTACCGTACACATGGGTGGTTTATATACTTCCGACTTCCAGACTCCGCACTGTTCTATACGACAAGAGGATTAAAAGGACCAAGGAACCTGGGTCCCTGTGATAAAGTATGACATAAATAAAAGCCACTATGCTACGAAAGCAGACCTGTCGAATATCTAATAATGGGAATACGGAATACAATAACTATCTGGTCTTCCCTTTCAGCCGGCTTTGCCAATAAGTTTTAGCACTTCACATGCCCGTTATCTTATTGATTCTTTTATATAATTATTAAAGTCTATCTTTTTATAATTATTAAGTCATTTAAGAATGTCACTTGAGAGAGAGTCTTGAGAAGACGTTCAAACACGTGTAGGTTTATACGTTTTATTGTTTCATATTACACGTAGCATAATCGTGATCTAATATACTTATATTACACCTTTTTTAATCGTTACACCTACTTCGCAAAATTTTACTGTTTATCTGGTGTGCAAATCTAGACTGGCCAAGCTATTGTATTTTTAGAGAGCATGTGGTAGAAGAATGGTTGCATAAGTACACGTGAGATCAGTGACCTGAATTCCGACTAGGATCTTTAGATTTTCTACGTGCATATTTACCACTAGCTTGGCGGTAACGGAATCGTGAAACCTGTCACGTCACATTAAAATAGCTGTACCTATTAATTGGTCTAGCATTGGACAATTGTCATATTCGTAGTTAAAGATTATGGAAACAGTCGCTAAAATGAACAATATAATGGACTTGCTTACTGCCTTATCATAGGCCAAGATACCAGGGTACCTGTCTAAATCAGAGAAAAAACCTTTGGAAAAAGAAGAAGATTGTACTTATTTTTTTATTTTCTGTGAGTTAATCCACTCATTGCAGGCCAGCGTCGTCTAATATAGTTAGAACGTCACATAAAAATAACTCGGTTCCAGGTGAAACTGAATGGCAGCGAGAAATGGCAGGCCGTAGGACACCTGCCTGGCGCCATCATCGTTCAGGCTGGTGACCTGCTGGCTGCCTGGACCTCCAACATACTTCCTGCTCTCGTAAGTATCGCGATACAAGGCAAATCATTTAATTACGTGGGAAGAACCAAAGCTTATTCTGCAACTTAATCGGAGCAAACACGCCATTTTATTTCCTGATTGAAAACTGGTTAAGCCACGCATTTAATTGCGCATTTACAGGTATAATAGGTCTAAAAATAACATGTAACGTACAAGTCACTGACCTCAAATTCTACCGCGAAGTTATACGTCAATGTACTGAATTGCCATGATACCTACTTCAATTAAATTTATCTTGCAGTATTTCCTACTCGTACATTAAAAATAAGCAACAGAGGCGGCCCACTTGCTCGTTTGCCTCCCTCTTACATAAAACAAAAGTTAACGGGTACTACAAAAAGTACCAAATGGGCCGCAAAATAGGATTTTAGACTAAGCAAATAAATATTTGAATTTCCAGATGCATCGCGTAGTAGTCCCATCGGGTACATACGCCCGCGCCCGCGGCCGCCACTGCGTCGCGTTTTTCTGCCACCCCGACAACGGCGCCAAGCTGCCGACGCTGCCGCTGAAGGCCGCGCCGATCCCCGCGCCGCCCGCCTTCACCCCGCACACGCACCTCACCCTGCACAACCGCCTGCTCAATGCCGCTCATCACCTGCAGAAGCGCTTCCGCGAGACCTACGCGTGACTAGCGCGCGGCGGCGACGGCAAGCTCGCGCCGGACAAGACGCCGCTCGGGAGGCGACACACTGCGCCTTAGGTCTAAACAACCTATGCCAAAGGTACTCGACCGAAGTTCGGCATGTTACCAATGATTATCCAACAAAAAAAAAAGATCTTCAATGTTTCGCAAATTAATTCTGCCACGTAAGTGCGACACTTATGGTGCGCCATGTCAGCCGAATACGTCGGAACGTAAAATCAGCTGCGGAACTTCGATCGCGTACCTTCAGCATAGTGTCTTTAGATACAAGCAAGCAGCAGGGCTTAGCTCATCCTACAGGCGTGATAAATATCTTCATGCGCAACTGTTGCAATTAATATTGAACGCAACGACAGTTTTCTAAAATCAGAACATTATGTGCGTGATTCAACAGTTCATTGGAATTTTAACTGTTATAATTGATTTTTACAGCGGACGTTGACCAGCCCAATGTTTATCTCTCTGCATCAGAATATGGTCAGATGATTGGCTGTTTAAACTCGCTTAATATTTATATGATAAGAATATTACTTAATTTCTTATTTATCTATTGGAAATGGCATTTTATTACTTACGTATTCTATATCTAATTGATATTATTAAGAGTGTTATTTTTTGCTTCTACGGCATGAGATTTAAAAGGCATAGGCGGGTGTGCTATGTTATAGCTTCACACCAAAAGAACATCACACAAATTACAAATCTACATTTTATAAAAAATATTTGAGAGTACTGGTGCGTGTTCGAATTATTAGACAATACTTTCTTGCCCAATAGGTATATTTTAAAGCTTTTACTACTTAAGTTAAGTTTCAAAGACTCGTTAATAATTACCATTCCTGAAAATTATTATTTGAATTTTTATCATGTTATGTTACGTCCATTTTTATTTACTTAGTGGTGAGAATTATCAGACTCCAAATTATATTCTGATTTCTGTACAATATTGTAGTAATGTGTGATTAATTTCATAAATGTAAACGCAATCTATCATGAAGAACGACGATGTTAAAAAGAAAATCCAAATTCTAAAGACTGCTTTACATGGCACATATCTTTTTAAGTGAATAAGTTTGGAACTAAAGTATTTTTAAAGACTTTTGAGAGTCTGATCCATTTATATTTGGTAAGTTAGCAATTAGCGGCGTATTTCGCTATTCGTTTACTATTATATTTCATGGTCTTTGTACCTCGTATTCTGCTTCTGCATTTTATAGACTGGACAGGAGGCAAAGACGTCGGTGTTGCTAGGTAAATTCATTTGCAAATAACTGTTATTTTTAACAGACTTCAACTTCTAATTCTGTAAGTGAGTAGGCAAGTAACTTCTATGAAATAGAAGTTTAATCTGAATAATATTAACAACATATTGCGCTGGATGTTTTCGGTAGCCGCATCTCTGTGGCGACTTTGCCTTTAACCAGGTTTAATTTTTAGTTAATTATATTTCTATTATTTTCTATTTATTTGCTGTCCACCTCACGACTACTTACTATTTTATTAAGTAAATCGTGTGATAGCTTCAGTAGCTCAATTTAGTACTGTACTTTAGTATACGATATTGTGTTCGAGCATCGAAATTACAAACTATAGTAAGTTAAGGTATATGTTACAATTATGAAAAGTTTTCTGTTTTGTGCATACAAAATTACCAGTAGAATAAAATACTACTTAATAATTGAATTAATTCAAAACCAAATTATGTACAGTCGCGGACTATAAGTGTTTGCTACCAATAACTTATGTACACCACTCGCTATTTGCAATTCCTGTTTACTAAATAAAGTTCGGATAATGTAATTAGAAATATGTTTTAAATATTAGCATATAACAAAAATATAAAATAAATATTATTGCTTTGAGTATGAAAAGAAAGTCTAGAAATATGGTAAACTCTTTTAGCCGCTTCTATACCTAAGTACTTAAATAAAATACCACTTAACTCAATTTTTTAATAATGTACTTACTTAGAAACCTAAATACTTTTTTATTTAATTGGAATGTTAGGGGTTATTTTGTCTCTTTAAATTGTATTGGTAATAGTAGCTGTATTTGATTTGATGCGTGTACTTAAAATATAATTCAAATCAAGCAGCTATAGTAATCAAACCAATGCATAAAACAAAATTTACCAAAACTGTGATTTGGCATTGATTTAATAAAAAATATTTTTTTATTCTGCTACGCGCGTTTTACAGTTGAACACTAATTGAAACGAGGAATGAAAGAGTTTTTCAAAGGGAACCTATTTTACTTTAACATCCACTATAAATATCATTCAACTCTCTTTCCCGACTGTACATCATCGCCTGTATCTTTACTTAATTATTGGTATTGTAAAATTATTTTAAAGTAACAAACTACGAACATTTATATACAGATTCTGGAAATTTACACTTATTATATGGAAATGTGAAATAAATTTGTGCTAATAAATATAACATGATGTTTTAATTATTTCACCATCAACATAAAGTATGTATAATTTATACATATATACATTTTACAAGTGCAATGTTTTCACGACTTATACAATAGGTATTACTGGATCTAACTGGCCAGCTCAAAAAAAAAAGGTTGGTCGACTATGATTTGAATGTTATTTTATTTATAATAAAAACAGAACTTATTTATTTTTTGCCAAGTAACAAAATTAGACAGCAAAAGGCCTTTTAAACTTTTTAACGACATGCTATGAACGCATGATGTCGTGTCCTGTAGGGGAGGGGGGGGCATAACGGGGACGCTAAGGGAAATAAACAATAAAAAATCTAGAATAAAATATTTTTATTAAAAACTAATCACAACTCTTTGGTCACTTATTCATTTATAATTTGGCACCGAAATTGGTGAAGTAAGAAATCAATTAATATGTTTAATTTCAATTTTACGAAACCTTCATGAAAACCCCATTGTGCCCCAGGGTAGGGGCAGTATGGGGTACCCAGTGCGGGGCAGTACGGGGTACACTATTTTAATTGGCACAGAATGAGCAGGTGTGGGTTTCTTCCAAATCTGCGTCATCAACTCCTGCACAGGCTATGGGCCCACTGTCCACACCGCTCGCGGGCCACCCAACGCTCCGAAGACTTCAAATAGGTGTGGTTTTCGTCAAGACAATAGATACATAAGGCATCTTCCTTGGCATTTTCTCCATCAGAACGAGCTTTTTGGGCCTTTTTTGCTTTTTTTATGTTTTTCTTCAACCGGGGATCATCAGGATTTGAACATTTCTTTGTCCGTTTAAGTTGTTCGCGTTCTTCTAGTTCGTTTTTGTAGGGGGTTGAAGTGAGAACAACGGTTTTCCCTCTACGATAATTTTTTCTTGTTTGGTTAGTTTGTTCGACTGAGGGGATAGGGAGAATGTCTTTGGGAGAAGCGTTGTGAAAGGAAGTTGTTAAATCACGACAAACTCTTCGAATTGGAGATCGGGAAACGCTGTTTTCGTCTTGCATAGATGGTCCAGGCTGAGGCTCCGAGATAGGAGTTTTCTGTACAAAATCTGTCGAAATTGCAGGTAAACCAGGTTCAAGAGGATGCTGAATTTCAGCAGTTGAGTAAACTGTTTCAGGTCTGTCATTTGTAAGTGGAATGTCTGTGGTTGATGCAGCTAAAAAATCAGAATCTGTGAAGTTATTTTGGTTATAAGGCCATATCCCACATTTTCTAAATGCATTACCTACGCCAGAGCTAGGTTATTCTTTAATGTCGAATGTAAGGAAAAAATACC
Organism: Mecyna flavalis; assembly: GCA_949319885.1. NCBI lineage: Eukaryota > Metazoa > Arthropoda > Insecta > Lepidoptera > Crambidae > Mecyna > Mecyna flavalis. Next base: position 7,333,335 of record OX439427.1, on the reverse strand, counting down.
AGTAATCATTTTAAACATTTATTTCATATTTTTAGAGTCATGGTTTTTGTCAAGTATAGACGTCGTTGGCGCACAGGGCCCGCAGGTGCTTGTCAAGTATAGACGATTTTGGCGTCCAAAAGGCAATGACGTTCAATATACAACTAGACACCCAATCTCTAAGAAAAATTCCTCAAAAAACGTCCGAGCTGCGTTGACACAGATGACATTAACACATTCGTTCAAATTAACACCTTATCTCGTGGCAGTTAGTGTTTAATGCCAATTGTATACAACTAAAAGAAACTCTGCCCAATAGTTGCGTGGGCAGACTTTTGCTTCGGACAATATTTGAGCGTGAATGGGAGTCTAGTTGTATGTATATTGAACGTCATTGCCAAAAAGTTTTCATTTTTAAAGTGTGGAATTCAAGTAAAAAAACGTTTTAAGGAAAATACAATAATGTGTTCGAATGTGTATATTTTGGGGATTTTTTTATGTTTACGAAGTTACTCTTTTACGATTTTTCTTTTATTGCGGAGTCTTTTGATATATCTCAAAATTATTGAGAAACATATTTTTTAGTGTGCCCTGCCCGCCCACGTCAGACTTTTTGTATAACCGACAATCGGTGACCGACTTTATTTCTATGGTATTTCTGACCGACTTTTTGTAGGACGTGAGCGTTGCTCCATAATTGCTATCAGTAGGTACGTTCTATTTGTCACCTACAAAAAGTCGGTCACCGATTATCCGACGTGGACGGGCAGCGTTAAGAGGCTTTTGCCACCTAAATAGCAAAAAAATGATCAATGATCACAACGAAAACATGTTTTTATATACTGTTACGGTTATTTTCACGATTTACTAGAGATTAATACATTTCCCTTCATAATTCTTATTTAAATACACTTTTTCAAGAGTTCCACATTGCACATCGAAAGCGCGGTAATTCCGTCTCGTTTTATCTGTCAAAATCCTCCCCGGCTAGTGAGGGGTACGCCAGATAGTGTTGTATAAATCGATTGAACGATTTATTCGTCTAACAGTCGGCCATCCTGCAATTCCTTCGTCCCCGAAGGAACCTCCTTCCTTTAGATGTCCAAGCGGCTTTATGTTCTTCTGTGATAGGTTCGTCACGAACAGCGTAGCGACAAGGGAGCTCAAAGTGGTAAAATCCAGCTACATAAAAGAAAACACAACATTGTTAATTAGAACAGGTCCATGCCCGTGTCACAAGAACACAGCATAGAACCACAGCTCTTTCCAGCAGACTATGGCCTCACACGGAATAAGTTTCTCTTACCAACACCATGGTACTTTAGATAGAAGCTCCCTTACAGAAGGTGCCAGGAGCAATCACTATGAGAAATCAAATCAAATTGATTTATTCGTGGAACACAGGTTCAAACAACCATATTGAATTAAAATTGTGATCAACCATGTCCTGCTTAACAGCATATAAAATTAATGATAACGAAATTAATGATGACAGTCAGTCAATAATTGGCTCTTATTGTACATTTGCCAATCTTCAGTCCTGTAACGGCAACACTACATGTTATCTCCTGTTAGCATGATCAATCACTGAGCCCTAGCGGCATGTATCGTTTATGTATTTGTTGTTTTACTGACAATTCACTTAACAAATTAAAAGCGAACACATACACTATTAACTTTAAACATCCTTAACAATAAAATCAGAACTATAATTGCTCGCCTACTGGGATCGTCGTATCGTTTAATGCCCTTTTTGGCTTGTGTAAGCGTAAGCCCTAAACAACTTGCATCGTCTAACGCCTCTATTGCCATGTAAAATCATAAGCCCTCAACAACCTGTAGCATCTTACCCCTTTTTCGGCATGTTAAAACACAAGTCGCTAACGGCGATTATTAAATGATGCCCCTTTTTGGCATGTAAAATCATAGACCCATAACGGCAAGTATAAACTAACGCCCCTTTTAGCATGTAAAATTATAGGCCCCTAACACTATAACATGAGCCCATCACGGCAGTACACCATTATCCCTTTACAGCAGTGTAACATTATAAGCCCCTTACGGCAATACATCATGAGCCCCTTACGGCAGTACATCACAACTCGTTTATATCCGTTCAATGCCATCCCCTTTCGGCCACATTGCAACGGTCTCTCATTCATTTGATGCCTTCCTCTTTCGGCCATATTTAAATTTTCGTATCCGTTCGACGCCATCCCCTCTCGGCCACGTCACAACGGTGTCTTATTTATTTCGTACCTGCCCCTCTCGGCCACACCACAATTTTCGTATCCGTTCAATGCCATCCCCTCTCGGCCACATTGCAACGGTACCTATCTCATTAATTCAATACTCTCCCCTCTCGGCCAAATCGCAATTTCCGTATCCGTTCGACGCCATCCCCTCTCGGCCACGTCGCAACGGTGTCTTATTCATTTGATACCTGCCCTTCTCGGCTACATCACAATTTTCGTATCCGTTCAATGCCATCCCCTCTCGGCCACATTGCAACGGTACCTATCGCATTAATTCGATGCTCTTCGCTCTTAGCCACATCGCAATCGTATCCGTTCGATGCCATCCCCTCACGGCCACATCGCAACGGTACCTATCTCACTTTATTTATTTATTCATTAACAATTTTACAATTGTATTTGGAATGACCTAGCATGCAAGGCTTAGAACTAAGTTAGTTTACCATTATGGACCATAAAACTTTTTTTTTTAATCTTTTTTTTTTCTTTTCTTTTTTGTTTTTTTTTCTCCTTTTTTTTCTTTTTTTTTTACATTTTTTTTTTTTTGGTCCCTAATTTTTTTTTTTTTTTTTTTTTTTTTTTTTTTTTGCCATCATTCATCAGATGAATAGTCACACCTGCCATGCTACTTAACTTTGTCACCCTTGAATAAAGCAGTAACCCTGGATTGCCATGCCATACTTTGTCACCGATAAATAAACCGGTATCACTGCCATAAAGTCATAAAGACAGCTTTACAATATAATACTTCATAATAATTATTAACTATTATACACTACAATTTCCAGCTTCACCCCGTTATCAGAAAACAACAATCATATTTTGCCAGAATTTCATCCTAATTAAAGGACACATCCTTTAATTTCCATTTAGATATCCCCTTGCTTTTAGACTATCCATTATAGCTCATGTTTTCCTTAATAAATTCTATCTTTGCAATAATAACTTTCAATATTATGTACCTTTTACCAAAATTCTAAATAACATTTTATTGTCATTTTTATATTATTGTTAAATGTAATTTTAAATATTATGAGTACATAATTAAAACTGAAAATAAGAAAACTTGAAAAAGTTAATTTGTAATTATAAATTTATAGTGAATATAAATGAATGTGAATCCATCACTCGTACCCTAAAATATTCTTTCCATGCAACAGCATGCTCTATTCATTTTGCCTAGCCTCATAATGCCATTAATAACAAGACCCAGTATTAGGTTGCCTTCTGCACTCATCCATGGCCATATTACACCTAGACCAAACCTTATTTATTACACCAAAACCAAACCTTATTCGAATTCCTCCTCTTAAAACAATCTGCCTCAACATGACTCCCATCATTGCAAAGTAAAAATTTAGTTAATTTGCTATACCTTTAAATAATAAATTTCTGCTGTCCTTAACAGCGTTGTCAGAGACAATGCCTGTTCGCATAAGGCACATTTTACTACTTGAGAAACATTAGGTGCTGCACTGTACATGCTGTTATCAATCAATGTTGATATTTTAATATTTATACCGACCAAATATAAAAGAGTACCAGTGACACAATAACCAGTTGTGTGTGTCAACACCAACCTCCAATACATAGTTTGTTACCGTGAGTACCAGTAATGTCTTCAGTGCCATCACTGAAACTTACACACTTTAGTCATCCTAACTTTTTCACTTACTGGACAAGACATCCCATGCCCAACTTTTTATAATAAAACTTTAAGAAATGTTCGCTTGGCAATTTAACACAATTCACTAATTACCTAATCTGTGTAAATTTACTATTGGAAGATGGAAATGCCTCAATTAGTTTATCCTTCCACTCTGCCCAGCATCACATAGGATGCTTGTTGCTCACATCACCTCCAAACATTTATCTAATAAGCTTTATTATTTGTGGCATATCAGTGTATGCTCACCCCATCTATTTTCATTTCATTATAAATAAACAAGTAAACCAATAATCACCAAATATCACACACAAACAACTTCCTTTTCTTGTTTGTGGGTGCACACCACCAAGATAATGCAATCAAAGTTAGTAATTAACACCAAATCCAATTCTTTGTTAATTATGAATTAAATTTACTTTACCAACTCATCACTATAAATTTCTTAAAATATACATCTGTCATTGACTACTCCAGTGTCCATTTAAATTTATTTCCCCTTGGAAATATTACTTTAATTTATTGGTGTCAATTACATATATAATAAAAGTATAGAATAATACAGCTCACCAAACAGCAACATAAATGGATGGATGCTTCCTCAACTCTGGGACTCACCAACCAAGACCTAACTTGGTTTACCACCATGCTGAACTTCCACCAATACAGCCAGCGTCACTTCACAAACCTGTCACAACTTTTTATGTGCCACAACAAACCACATGCACATGTGCAAACATGTTAAAACTATATTAAGCTTGTATTAAGCACTTGAATTAGTCCACAATTCCCACATTTTACTTACAAGCGCCCATTCATGCAAGTAAGAACTTGTTTTATTTTAACAAATGACTGACAAATGAATTTTATTGTCCCACGAACTTCGCAATCGCAATCTGTGCAAACCATGGCTTGTAGATCACTTTACCATGCTTCTATAATGAACAACCTACAGCCAAAGCAACTTGTCGTAACTTGTCAACTATGCACGAGAGTCCAAATCTCCAACTTAGAAACACACACACACGTGTACTCATGATTTAAAGTAAACCATAACACTTATTTTGGCTTGGTAAACAGGTTTAAGCACAGTTTACTTGTCCTTTCTCACAGAAAATTACTTTTCATGCGGTTTCTCGCGATCACAATTAATCACGGTAATCATCATCAAAAACACTGTTTTGGCACGTGAATTCAATCCTGCTTCTGATTCTGTTACGGTTATTTTCACGATTTACTAGAGATTAATACATTTCCCTTCATAATTCTTATTTAAATACACTTTTTCAAGAGTTCCACATTGCACATCGAAAGCGCGGTAATTCCGTCTCGTTTTATCTGTCAAAATCCTCCCCGGCTAGTGAGGGGTACGCCAGATAGTGTTGTATAAATCGATTGAACGATTTATTCGTCTAACAATACTTTCACCACTATCAGCCCCTTTTCTAAATCATCTACTGCTGAAAACCACAGCCAAGCCAAGCCACAGCTGAAAATTATGACCAAAATCGACCAAAGTGGTAGAAATCTTCCAGAAATGGTCATCCTGATTGTTCTGTCAGACCTTTATGAATGCCAGGGAAGCCAGGAGCAAAATATGACCATCATTATTCTAAATTCAAAATTCAAAATTCAAAATAATTTATTTGCCTTAAATAGGGTGTTCACATAGATGGTACAGAATGTTCATGTAGGTACTTATGCCTATTCAGCTTTTTTTATAAAGCATGCAAATATGAATTATATAACATAATATTTACAATTCAAATATGTATGTTACCGGCCAAACCCGATTTCAGGACAAACTAGTTTGGCCTAGACTAAACTAGTTTGTCCTAACACGTTTAGGACAAACTAGTTTAGCCTAGACAAATACGCACACTCTTGGATAAACTGGAAGGGGGAAATCGACTCGGATGGATATAGGTTAGAATGCTAAGGCGGGGGCAAAGCGAAGCGAGCTCCCGCCTTAGCCTTCTTGGTTATTTTTTTTTTAAACCCTGAAAAACTTTTTTTATTTTCACTATAATGATTATATTCATTATTATAGTAAAACAAAAAACGTTTTCGGGGTTTAAAAAAAAATATTTTGCGTATTTTCCTAGTTTGGCCTAGGCCAAACTGGTTTATCCTATTGGGCTTAGGACAAACTAGTTTAGCCAAGGCCAAACTAGTTTGTCCTGAAATCGGGTTCGGCCGGTAACATGTATAACGTACAGGTACCGGCAAACTTCTTGAATATCGGGTGGGTATTGCGTAGTACACGAATTTTGACAGAAGACCTCTGACCAATAGCGCGCGCGGGCGTTCGGAAGATTCGCGCGCGCTATTGGTCACGCGCAAGTGCACATGCGCGATTTTTTTTGTAGTTTTTTAGTTTGACGGGTATATGGAAATCAAATGTTAGTAAATAGTGAATCTTTTTGATAAACGCGACGGTCAATGATCCCGGCAAGTGTCCGTCCGCGACGAAGCAGTAAGTACTATTCGATTCGAGCTTTGTCTATCAAAATCGTAAACTTTTAATTTAACTAAAAAAACATCATTTATATATTGTATGTACTACTTAGGTACCTAAATAGAATCATTTTACTGCGGGAAAACAACGACTAAAATGTCACGCAATATGTAGTATGCTTCAGAAGAATATCTTCTGAAAATACACCGATTACACAAGAGTTGTCTCCACCAACCCGCACTGGGACCGCGTGGTAGAGTATGGCTCACACTATCCCACTTTTGAGATAAGGCCTGTGTCCCAGCAGAGGGAACGTATAGGTATAGGCTGATGATGACATAAGAGTTTGTTAAAAATGCACTTTTATGGTATTTTGAGATTCATCCGATGATTTCGCCAGAGTCAATCATCACGTCAATTGACATGCCTATATTATTACAAAAACATAATTATTTAACTATTTATAATTATCTTGTGTCACAACTCACAAGATTGAACACGTGAGAAACGCTTTTCGCTTGCAAGTTAAACTTGTATGTAATTTTAATTTTAATGGATTCGATGATAAACATTATCTGTTTCTTTTTTAATCAAGTATTTCCAGGCACGTGTACCTAATAAATCTAATAATATAAAAATTTACCTTTTTTTATTTTCTTGAGTGAACCTAAAATTATTAAACATATTGTCCCTTAACTCTTATTTTTTTAAAGTTACGAAACAGGATCAAATAAATAAATCTGTACGGTGTATCTGCGGTTGCTACGATCGATTACAAATGTAATTTTAAATTGTCTCCTAAAGCTTGGCAGAGATTTTAGGTATCGAAGGAGCATCACGTGTGGACTTTATCGGTTCACCGCTGTTGGGGGGAAAGCTGCGCGTAACCAGCGTCACTCGGACACAGCGTAATACTATTTTAATTTCGCCGCCGCGGCATAATCTTGGTGGCTATTTTAGACTTTTTATTTTGGCGTAGTTCGCGTGTGGTCGATCCCGTCACGACCTTTTGGCGGGAAAAGTCACAGTCACTGGCGATAGCCATCGGTGCACCCACTATCCAACTACGTTAATCTTTGTATTTATTCAAAATTTCAAACAAAGTACATAATATAATTGCAATTATATACCACCATCGAGAATTAGGTAGACTGAAGAGCCCTTAGTACACTTGGACGCAATGGTGAGTCTTAACGATAGATAAAGTAACCGAGATACCTACTTGCTGTTAACGGTACCCTAAACAAAAAATACTTATCTTATGGGCTTTTCAAGTTGGCAGACAGGTTATGCAGTCCAGCTGATAAAGAGGCCAATTCTGCCTTTTCAAACTTTAATAAACCTAAGGCTGGCTTTTACAAAAACCATGCGATGTTTTTTAATCAAGGGGTCGCTATGGAACTGACCGTAGTCATTTATGAGGAAAGCTCTAAGCTTATCTATTTTTCGTGTTCGAAGTCGATCGTAATTGTAGAAACCTACAATGTCGATAAATGTTGAATTTTGCGGTAGGTAGGTATTTTATGTTCGGAAAACTGAATATCGACATAGCAGTCATAGCTAAGTGCAACATATTTTTTTTACGGCCGAGAAACTGTGTTACTACTTTGATTATAATGATTGATCCAGAAACAAACCTACAATAGAAATTTCATGAGCCTTGGGCGAATTCAAAGAAAAATAGATAATGTTTAAAATTGATCAACAAATAATGATTGCAACATACTTTAATTTTTAAATTTAACTGCATTTGTAAGTTTTTACTGGGTAGGTATTTTATATGATTACATTTTAATAATGTGGTCTCATTCAAAATTTGAGATCGGACAAATAGTTTTTGAGTGCTTAACTTAAGTTACTAAAGTAATATGTAAAGTAATTTGATAAAAGTCTCAGCTTTCATGTTGATGATGTGGTATTAAATATTTAAAAATTACAATTCAAATATTGACGAGTCAGTAGAGACCTATAACTATGATATCAACACAGATTATTTGACTTTTCTAATTAAATGAAATATAGGTAGATTTGTCACCTAACTGATATAAAGTTTCCTGTTCGACTAAGTGACTTATATTAGGTACCTACTGTATAACGTTAACAGAAGAATAAATAGGAAGTTATCTTATATCATCTAAGAAACCAACTAGTGCCAAACTATCTTGCGAGTTTGCAAGTACAATAATAGCACACACCGGTGAAAACTGGTCGAGATTTTATCATGTTTGCTGATATAAAGTAGACAAAATATTGCACCATAACGTGAAATAGAAAATCTAGTGATTTGAAATACCTAAAAAATTTTAAATACGCAACTGTTGCGCCCTGCGTCCCAGATGCATCCGTGTCGAACCCTTTTATATTTTTCACACGGATTTTTCTATTAGCAAGTTCAGAGTTACAGTCCAAAGTGTAGTAGAGATAAGATCCCAGTCCAGAAACCTAGATACATTTATCACTACTCGAACTGAAACTTTGTTATTTGACATTTTATTTAATACATAGTCCAGCAAAAAACCAATCTCGTCACTCTATAGATCGTTTTAAACCAAAAGCAGATTTTTTCAACTCCCATGTTTAGACATTCTGTATTTTCACAGCCTAGCCTTATCATTACCAGTGACAACTTATTTAAACTGCCCTTACACAAATATTATTCTCTAAAACTAAATAAATTATTTGAAATGTACCCAAGGTCTCTGAACAAAAACAAAGTAATCGTAGAGAAAAAAAATCCCCAACCGAGATGAACACAAGTTATGAATAACATACTCGTAGGTATTACCCGTGTTCTTAAATAATAATATTATTAGACATCTTATCAATAAGTCATTTCGGGTTAGTAGTCGATTCGCACGAAAATAATTCGCACTAAAGTGCGAATCGACAACTTTCAAAAATAATATTATTTTTAGTAGTCGATTCGCCCGAACGAATTTTAATCGCGTGCGAGTCGACCCCTTTAAGAATTGATAGTAGGCGATTCGCACTTTTGCAGTATGTGGTTAAAAAACAATCAAAGTACAGTCGTGTCAGGAAATCTTTATAATATTTATGATATTATTAACATATTCCTTGTCTATATATCTTACAGCATACAGAATCAATTAAATTTCAAATGTTATATTTTTTTCGGACAGGAAACATGTTAAATTATAAACTAATATCATTAAGCGTTAAATTATATTTGAACACTTTGATATCAAAATGACACCAAAAATTAGAAACGTGTTAAGGACAGCGGAGACAAAATCTCAATTTATGCTTATACTAGGTTAAATTTTATTTTGTTACGTAGGATTTATTGTAAATAAGTAAACATAATATAATAATAATAATAATCTTTATTACTCAATAAAATACAATTTATGTGTTGAGTCTGCCCCAGTAAGTAATGTAATACTTGTGTTGGGGATGACTCGCTCTTTCCAGTTTTTACTTTCAGTTTTTCAGTTTTACTTTCTAAGTGAAATAAATATAAATCCAATTAGTTACGCAAGAACTGTAATAGGTATTAAGCATAGAATGTGTAAGAATCATAGTTTTGTAAGAAGAACTTTTTACGTAGAGATAAGATTCTAATAAGAAAAATTGTTGTAATCAATATGTAAGTTATGTTTTCTAATGAGAATAATTAACGCGAACTTTAGAACGATGTAAGATACATGTATATTCTAATAGGAAAAATTATAGAAATAAGCAAATAATGTCAACTTGCATAGTGAAAATGCAAGCGAATTTGTGTAAGTTTAACGGGGCTCTCTTTAAGTTATTGCTCCGAGGTACTTAAGCGTGTAATGCTTTACGTAATACGTTTATACATATTCGTTTCTAATTTTTGGTGTCATTTTAATATTAAAGTTATCAAATATAAATTTACGCTTAATGATATTAGTTTATAATTTAACATGTTCCCTGTCCGAAAAAATATAACATTTGAAAGGGTCATGGTCAAAATGGGCGTAAGACCAACAGCTTTGAAATATATTTTATGTGAAAGCTAATGACCATATGTTATTTTTATACTATGACGGCAATCACCCAAACCACCGGGGAACAGAGATATTCAGTAATATTCAAACTTATACGCGCTACGCACTATTATGTCGCGCTTAACGGAATTATTACATTCCATCCCTTTCTAACGTCTCTCTTATCGACTAGCTTCGGATATAATAAACATTATCGATGAAAAAATGAACACAACAACGAATCGTTTATTCGATTACGTCGAACTTAAAAATCTGAATCGACAACGTCGAGACTTTGTAAGAATGGAAGCAAAACTACCATTCCTAAATGATTTTCCACGTTTAACAGAGGAATGTCTAGTGCTTCACGCTTTGGGAACTTATCATATAAAACTAGCAAAATCGTATGTCGCAGAACATTTCCGCGATGGTGTTTATTTAATTGAATTATATAGAGAGGAGTCATTGGATGATTTAAGCAGATGTAATATTCTGCAAACTAATGTGTGGTTGCTTAGAATTAAAATACAGTCGCGGCATGTCAGATCGCGCACATATATAATACTTACATTTTGATTGATAGAGACCAAATCGGTAGAAATGACATAGTTGAGCATTACTGTACTTGCTTAACAGGCAGAAGAACAGTAGGAAGTTGTGCTCACATAGTTTCAGTTTTGTGGTTTTTAGGGTTAGGACGGCACGAGCCTTTCTTTGCACCCGCAGAACATTTGTTAGACGTTATAATTGATGAATGAGGCGCTCGTGGCGTAGCTGTGACGACAGTGGTTCGTTAGAGATGATAACGAAAGTCAAGCTACCCACGCCGCGGTCGGTTAATGGATAGGTGACCCCCTTCTGACCACATTTAGTGACATTTATTTCGAGCGTCTCCGTGCTTTGGAAAGCACGTTAAGTTGTTGCTCCCGGCTAATAATGTAGATATTAGTCGTCAAGCCTAGTCAGAGGCCATTTGGCGGCTTGATAACATCTGACATTAAGGTCGGTCACTTGCCTTACGCACCCCTCCCCAACCCGCACTAGGCCAGCGTGGTGGAGTATGGCCCACACTATCTCACAATTGAGATAAGGCCTGTGTCCCAGCAGTGGGAACGTATATAGGCTAATGATGATGATGATGATGATGATAGTTGATGAGTACCATTGATATGTGAATAAAAAGTATTAATAATAGTAGTTTTACTATGTAATATGTGTTTTATTTAACCAATCTTTGGGCTTATTTTGCAGGCAAACCCGGTCTATATTAAGGTTAAAAAGTATTTAGGGGGTATTTAGGAGTACAATGAAGTACATTACAACACATTTTATTTCTGTTGGTTTTACGCCCAGCTCCCATACAAAAATGCCCATGATCCTTTAATTGATTCTGTATGCTGTAAGGTATATAGACAGCGAATAGGTTAATATTATTATAAAGATTTCCTGTACACGACTGTACTTTGTTCTTTTTTCATGCTCATAATATTGCAAAAGTGCGAATCGCCTACTATCAATTCTTAAAGGGGTCGACTCGCACGCGATCAAAATTCATTCGGGCGAATCGACTACTAAAAATAATGTTATTTTTGAAAGTTGTCGATTCGCACTTTCGTGCGAATTATTTTCGTGCGAATCGACTACTAACCCGTCATTTCTGAATATATGACATGTGTATAGGTATGTATACCTTCGAAGGAGAAAAAAGGACAAATCGATCGGATTTAATTTCACTTTGGCATTAATAATAGGCTCCCTTTTGACGAAAACCCAATAAAGTTACACTTTACACCGAATAACTAAAATTTAATATTATAAAATCGATGGTTCGATTCACGAACCACTGACAAAAAAATTGCCCATATAGATCGACTAGTAGAACTCCGTGGTATGACCACGGGCAAGAAACGAAATTAAAGGGTTCAAAAACGTTCACCTGGTTGCACAAAGTAGAATTTTTGGAGCTTTTTTTCTGCGCAGAAAATAACACATCCTTGGATTCCACATAATCTGTTTCTCGATTTAATGCCGAATACAGAGACAACAAAATTCTAGATTATAGAGTTTTTCTTAAAATATAAGAACAAAATTTTATAGAAATGAAAGCTATACATCTGACTGACCACCACTCAAGCAAAGCAATTGCAGACGAGATTCGTAGACAAAAAAGTTCAAAAACTTCCGTAAAGTAGGTACCTTACCTATCTCCACGCATGAGATAATCTCTTAATAAATTGTAGGTAACACAAATAGACCAAAATATGAGAATTGCAATTCTCAAATAGACAGTACAAGCTTCGCTCGTATACATATTTGTTGTTTAGCCAAATGGGAATGCCGATAACCAGGAACTGCTTGTAACCGGCGCGAGTGACCCTTCCGCTTGCCCTGCCCGCCCGCGATAATGCGCACAGCTTCGCAGTTATTGCAAAATTTGTTGTTTGTAACACATCTTGCAATATGCGGCTGACATACAAAGACAAAAATCTGAACAACAAAGGCAGTTGTGCAGTTTAATAACTTCTAATTCAAGCTGCCATACGCGTTATTCCTACCAAACGCGTATGAAAATCCTCTGGCTATTATTTTATACTTGAAACGAACTTCTTACATTACGACATCGTATTAAGTAAGAAGTTTTATATTCGTTTCTGTTTAAGCCACTTATTTGACGCCGATTTAGCTTAAACTTTTTTGAATTTCCTTTCAAAGTAGGTACAAAAATGTTAGTTAAATGAAAACCTTTATAAACCAGTTTTAGCCGCATTAAGAAAAGCAAAATCATAACGTTTTACAACACAAATTATTAATAATACAATAGATACATATTATTATGTATTAGCCGACAATAAATTGAGCCCAGTTAAGAAGCATGCCACATATTTTATTCCAGCCATCATTAACTTTATTACCGATAGCAAGACACCGACTGAGACAACAACAGGCGGTGGTGATAAGCGAACCGCTTTTAACCGGCGCACGCGCCGGCCGCAGGGGGCCGCACCGCGGCGCACACACGCGGGAGACTCATCCGCACGACGCGTGTCGCTGGCACACATGCATAGACTCTGATAACACCGCGGCTACGAGTTTACACAAGCATTCAATGACGCACAATTTTGCACCACGTTTGCAGAAGATTACAGAACAAACGAGGTTGTCATATCGTCTAGTTTAGTGCAAATATGAAATAATGCGTTGCTGTGCAATATTTGTTGTAATTGAGTACAATCACACCGTACGCCATTAGTTGGTTCTAAAGTGTTTCCAACTCATTCGGGTAGTAATTGCCGTACAGCTTTTGTTAGGTTTCCCAAAGTGGTTTCCTCTCTCTCACTCTTTCCCCTAAGCAATAAATATTAGGTTTTCCCATGTGTGAGTAAGATCTCTTTTCCAGTCTCCTCTTTCCACTCCATTTGATTCGTAGACAGAGAAAACTAGTTAGAAAAGTAGTTTTCTCTGTCTACGATTTGATTGGACATGTTGTCTATGAAAACTTTACAGGCACTTATATCTCTGGCTATGGTATTTTTCATCTCATCTTTGGTCTTCCTCTTTTTCTGGGTCCAGCATTGTTCACATCCATTGTGACATTTCCGTGTCTTTAAAAGGCCTATTTACGTGTCCGTACCATCTTTTATTAAGTTTCCTGCAGGTGTGAAAACTTTTAAAATCTTGTTACCTGTTCCGCTCCCGTCCAGCCTCTGGCTTTGTCAATGATTACCATTAGCAATTAAAATACTAAGATTTTTGTTCAAACACACAGTAATAGTTATCCAAATGAAAAAAATATATAAAAAATTACGTATCCGCAGCGAACTTAAATTTAAGTTCGCTGCGTATCCGCCTCTGCCAAGCTGCCAAGTTTAATTAAACTGCTAAATAGGGACAAGCACGATAAATCCTAATCCTCAATTTTCGGTCAGATAGACAGTTTTGACAAGATCACCGATTCAGTAGACACATGATTTGATAAGATTTTCTTCAAGGGAAAAAAAACCTGCTTAATGTAGATACGGCATAATTTGAACGATCATCATGTTCGTTACAATCATTAGAATTATGCATATTATGCCTCATTCGATAATTATATTATAATCATTTAGACAGTCACGCTCATTGTTTATTGGGGTTAGTTAGGTAAATCCTAATAAAGTAGTCCCCTGTGGGCATCTTCGCGCCGCTTAACGTGGTCTCTCCCCACTATGGACGATGAGGGAGCGTCGCAGGGGTTTTAGTGGGTATGCCTGACCGGAGAGCCCCACATAACCCGTTCGCCCCCCGACGGCGGGTATGCAAAAGGGTGTCGGCCCATTGCACTACGGGTCGGCGGCATTTCCCCTGCGCTAACAAAAAAAAAAAAAAAGTCCCCTGTGGGCATAGCTGGGAATCGCGATCGTTAATCAGTTAATCCATTAACACGTCATAGTAAAAACTTTTGTTCCCAACACTGTAACCTGAAACTTGTCACACTGTAACAATTTAGGAGATCTTTCTAAAATGATTTCTAACCAGTCACAGCACAGGACATTATGACTAGTTGGGAATCATTTTACAAAGTTTTCTCAACGAATCATAGTTTAACACTCACAGTGTTGTGAACAAAGGAAATCTTTTCGTGTCGAGATGACGAAGTAATAAACGATACAAATTTTAATTTCACTAAATTGACACTGTGTCCTGCAGTTTCGTGTGTAGGTACAGTTGGTGATTAACCCCTAAAGAGTATAGCTTAAAAATTTTTTTTACTATGTGTTGTAACGGATTCACGATGCCCAGCTATGCCTGTAAGTAAAATATGTACATAGAATGTTTACAGAGTAATTAACTGCATTTAATAATAATGTATTCAATAAATATGTTGCTAAAACAATTTTGAGGGGGGATAAATACCTTTATTTTTTAGGGTGTCGTCTTCCTCTCTCACAAAAAAAGCGTAATAGTCAAGCCACTACTAGGGACCGGAACCACTTACCCTTAAAGGGGTATTTGATTGGGTATTTCATAGACTTGTTTTCAAAAACCCTATAAAATCGATAATTACATCGTCGACTTAGTCTAGCTAAAGGCTTACCAAATCAATTGAGTTAATTCGGGAAGCACTAACCGAATTCGAAAACCCCATTGAAGCTTACCCATTCATATGGGTTTTATAAGGTAGAGAGAAATCAACAGTACGAGTGAGGAAAAGAGATAAACATAAGGTGAAACTCACACGTTTAGATTTGACTGACAGACAGAAAATGTCAGGCGAACGGCTCCACCGCACAAAAACCGTAACGCCCTTTAGCAAGTATACATTATGGTAACCTGCCTATTTAAAATGGACCTAGCAAACACTTATTTATTTAACTTTTATGCACAATCAAGAGTACATAAGGCGGACCTAATGCCAAATGGCATTCTCTACCAGTCAACCTTTGGGCCACGCAGGGGAAAAAAAATGTGGGTAGAGCTTAAAAGTGAAAATAATGCAGTGAACTAGGATAAATATATAATATAAATAACTAAATCCTAAACACAACATAAACACTTCATTTTTGTAATTCGACCAGCAAATAAATATTACTATAGAGTGCCCTTTCAGAGTTAAGAAAAAGACAGATACAATGTGCGCTGCCGATGCATGTCACAGATTTCTTAAAAGTCCGGGCTAAAATACTTGACTTCTAAATAAAAAAGTTATGTAAATAACCAGTGTCTGAGACAGTCATAGACTTAGCGCGCCGCTGGCAAAAAATTGGTACTTCAAAGTACAAGTAACCCTGACAGGTAACGTGTGGCATTACTGCGCAGTTTACTTATCACCATGCCCATGCTTTATCATCTTATCTTGTCTAGATCCGTGTTAAAGGGATTCCAACACACGCTGTGACGTAGCGTCTCGCCGCCAGCCGCGGGGCTCATGCGTTTCACGCGCTTGTCTGCTGCCGCAGAGTGGCCGATGCGTGTACTCCAAATACCCAACTTTAGAGAAGCCTACACACGATTGTGTACTTTTAACCATTTAATTCTGTACATACCGTTGGAAAATGCATTACGTCAGCATGCAATGGGTCTGAGTTTTCACTGTCTAGCCTTACAAAAAACTACCCTTGAGTTGAAACTAAATGATCACTAATTCGATGAAACTCCAACCAGTAATATTCTGTAAACACATCTAGTATCGTTGTTTTAACGAAAAGTTGGAATTAATAAATTGTTCCACTTTCAGTAATGTTTTAATACTAAATATTGACGCTCAAGGGCACTTCTTGAAGCCCCAACACAAAATGACACATTTCCAATTCTTATATACCTAAATGTAAAATTGGTCAAACCATACACCATTTCTTGGTGTATTAGACACAAAATGGCAAATTCTGTAAAGAGAACCAGTAAAAGGTCGCTTTGCACCGACGCGCATATCAGTCACCTATTGAACCACGGACTATCAAACCAGTAATAACTGGACAACAGCCGCGGCAAGCGGCTTCTGATAATACTTCCACAAGATACCACACGAAACACATTCGTTGTGGCATGACAGGAAAGCACGCGAATTTAGACTTTATCGACAACTAAATTTCAAAAATATAATTCGACTCCATTGATTATACTTGTCCTGGATACCCTAAAATGTACCGTTTATTGAGGACTTCTTTTTTTCATACACAAAGCAAACAGTGAAAAAGCATTGACATGTTCGCGGGGGACTCGGTCGCTTATCACTCGTATCAGCCTAAGACAACGTTTTATAAGTAAGCGGCTCGAGCTCCCGCCACCACTGTCCACAGCGAACTCATAGTGACCACTACTAGTGTAGCTTATAATTTCGGTGATATTTACCAGTGCAAAAATAAAACAAAATGTTAGTGTTCCCGCAATGGAGGTACGACGTGGCAAGTGACGGGTGTAGAGTACAAAGTTGGATGCCTGCTGAACGATTCGCGCCATATCTGGCTCGACCTGTCGTTCTTTCTTCACCACCACAGGTATTAAAAAAATGCGTGTTGCTGAAAACATTTCGAAATTTTGTAACATTTTTTTTAATGGTACTAAATAGTTTTTTTTGTGTCCAGATAGAAGACGAAAATTCGTCTGGAAGTTCATCGCATGAAAGCGTCGAGTTCCCCGATGGGGGTGAAAACGCTTGCGGGTGGCGCGCGTGTGGCGCTCGGTTCCCCAGCATCGCGCGTCTCTCCGCGCACGTCGCGCGCACGCATGCCCATGCGCACAGTGATGGCCTCTTCTACTGCGGCTGGAAGGACTGCTCCAGACCCCAAAGAGGATTTAACGCACGGTATGTATAATTTACATTGGTTATGTTTATCATATCTGGATTCGTTCTGTACAGCACTGGCAATAAAATTTATAGCATGAGGTCTTATGCTATTGCGATAAGGTTCCTATTTGAATAAGGCTGTAGATACATACAAATTCACATGACTGCCTTTCAAAAAGTTTTTTTCTTTTTTCTTAAGACTTGACTATTTATTTGTGTCAAGGATTTATAAAATACTCTTCTCTTCCCTCCCTTTGTAATTTACAATCAAAAGGAATTTGACCTATTTTGTGGTACAGATTTTCTCTCAGATTTTTTATGATTGATTAAAATTATTTTTGTTTTTATAAAAGTTTGACAGTATATTAATAAGTGTTTCTATTGTTTACAGTTATAAAATGTTGGTACACGTACGCACGCATACCAATGAGCGCCCTCACACATGCAACCAATGCAACAAAAGCTTCTCCAGAGCAGAAAACCTGAAGATTCACCTCAGGTCACATTCTGGAGAGAAGCCATACGTTTGCCCTTATGAGGTAAGTTATTTGCAAAACAAGATTTTAATGCAGTCTGTCTAGTCAGATGACCTTCAATACATACTTAAATCTAAAGTCAATTAACAAAAATTTATGTAACGGTGAATTCGACCACAAAAGCAAATTAAGTACTAAGTAGATACAATAATTAGGTGTTAATGGTTTCTATTTCTACAATTTTACTTGACAATCAAGCTTGCAGCTTATCTATAGAATGCAGCCAACTGAGCCTTTTATTTTGAAGACTATTTCACTAGAAAGCATATTTTAACAGCACTACAGGCTCCTATTTTAGCTATACCGACAGCCACATTACCTATGTATTACCTGAGCTTAGCTAAACACAAATGGCTATCCCACTGACCAAATAATAGAAATTTACCGGTATTTTTTTTTGTTAACAGGGCTGTGGAAAAGCTTACTCAAACTCGAGTGATCGCTTCAAGCACACACGCACGCACACAGTCGACAAACCATATTGCTGTAAGCTGCCTGGATGCAACAAACGGTATACGGACCCGTCCAGCTTACGAAAACACGTCAAAACATACAAACACTTCGCCACAGAAGAGCCGGCTCGAAGAGAATCATCAGATGAACAGAGCCCAAAAGCATTCTCGCCACTAAACGAGTATACACAGAAAGAAGAGCCTACCTCGCCTCTGTACTCAAACTACAGCCCACCAAGAAATGTCTCACCGACCATGCCTTACAACCCAATACTGATAAGAGAACCTGCAATACCTGTTGGATATCCTCCGATCGAGCAAGTGAGCTACATCAAACCTTTGGAACCGATGTACCCCATGAGGATACCACCCCCAGAAATGTCATACTTAGAATACACACAAATGTACGATCACACGTACAGAAATTATTACTCAAACAGTATAAATTATCCCGTCCTACGACAGAGTGTGAGCGAGAAAGCATTCACATATGAGGAGCAACCACGGTATGAGGACGTGACAATGCCAGAGGTCTACAACACAGAAAGATATTCGCATACAGATGAAGAAATGCCTCTAAACCTGATTTGCGCTAAGCAAAGGACAGAGTGCAAACCCATCGAAGAACTAGTCAGACGCACAGACTTGCCATTAGATTTAAGTACTAAGAGTTAGTCATTACACTAAGAATAAATTATTTATATTCGTACTTACATACATTTTATTTTAATTATTCCCTAAAACTTTTACAAATAGCTCTGATTTAAAATTAGAATACTGATTAATGAAAAGGAATTTACTAAAATATCAAATGCAAAACATCTAAGTCATACAATGAATCTGCTGAATGAGTTTATCTTCCTTTATTTACTTACTTAGATGACGTAGAAAGATAATGTGATAAGTTTCTGCCTACTAATATATGACAAAAGCCTCAGCTCCTATCTTCTACATGTTTATATATTCCGATGTGACAACAGACTTAAGTTCTTAAAAACAGCATTTGCTGTATAAACATGTTTAATATTATTTATATAGCGATATACATATATTGAACATAATAATATTATATGAATAACATAACATTATTATGAAAATGGAAAATCATTTCTGTTTCTAGTCTTAGTATAAGGCGTTTAAAAACCCTCCATACCTGTCATAATCGTACTGGTACTCTGAGAGAGAGATAAAAAAACATGCTTAGTTCAGGTAACTAGACTCGCACAATATTTGGTCAGATTTCCAGTAGTCATGCTCCCCAAATATTTTTGGTGATGGCGCTATTTATCGGGTCATTATATTTCCTTTAATATGGTTGAGTGGAATAGGGGGAGGGGGGGCACATTGATTCACGGGGCACATTGGTACAGTATCTATATCTCAAAACCTATAAACGCTACACAGTCCGGCACATCACTAGAATGCTCAAGGACATTCACAAGAATGACAGTTGTGACACCGCTCGCCGCCCGTTTGCCGTTGGGCCTCAACGGTCACTAACGTATTGGAAGTGGCGTGCGCCGCTGCCTACAAAAAAAATACGTGAAATGTAATTGTGTCTCAGGAGGATACTCTTAGTTGTTTTTGGTATTATTTGTTACTAAAGGTAAGTAAATGTAGTTATTATTGTATTTTAAAATGTTTTTGATTGCAAGATTATTTTATATTTGATGAAATTAATTGTTTGTGGAAAAAGTCCTTTGGGGCACTTTGATACGGTAATGTGCGGGGTACAATGATACGTATCAATCTGCCCCTCTAGTGTATTAAAGTGTATTCATTTTCCGTAGGTTTAACTCGATATAATATACAGTAGATTGTTTTGTAATTTATATGAGTTTTATGATTAGTTTTGTTGAATTTTTGATGTTTGTTTAATTTTTTAAGAAAAACATTTTTCATTTTGATAGGAGGTTCTATATTATATTTTCATTAACAATATTCAAAGTCTGATTACTTAGTAAGTATATAACTGATTATATAATTAAGAAAATAACAGAGAATTAGTCTTGTTCTATGATGACAATATTGTTTTTTTGTGATTATATTCCTAATACCTAATACACTCTTAATAAAAAGCATTTTGCGATCTCAATCAATAAAATTGTTTTATTTCTTAATTTTAAGTAATAATACAGTTTATATTAGGTTTTAAGTCAGTTTAAATTTGCATTTCATATGGATCTAAAATACGTATCAAACTGCCCCACCCCATGTATCAAAGTGCCCCACTAGTGGGGCAGAATGATACAAAAATGTTTTTTTCTTAAAATCAGTTTATCTCTATACGTCGCCAGTTATTGCGGTTTTTGCGTAGCCAAAATATAAGCTGACATATCAGCCAATGCACACATCAAAACAAATATTTAAATATAATGCTTTATGGTCCTCAGAAAAGAGATTGAATTTTTGTGTATCAAAGTGCCCCCCCTCCCCCTAAGGCTAATACATACGTCATTATTGTGGGGACTGGTCGGCTGACACAATTATTTCTTAACATTTTTTTAAACTCGGACTAACTCAGAAGGCTGTTGAGGTAACGTTACCTTTTATGGACTTTGGAAGACGGTTGGATATCAATATTGTAAAAGTCTGTGTTAGAGGTTTAGCAACCTGTACAGAAAAAAATAGTTTACAGGTCTTACACCGATGACAATGTTGATGACAAAACAGACGATGATGGTCAAATCTCTGGGTACTGGATTTTATTTTGTTGATCATATTAATGCAATAGAAAGAAAGAAAGAAAGAAAGAAAAAAAGGAAGAAAGAATGAAAGAAAGAAAGATTTTTTGATCATATTTCGAGAATCGTACTATAAAAGTCGCGCTGTTTTTTTACGTACTGCTAACGACCTTATGTGAATGCGGCTTTAAGCCTTATCCCCAGTTACTTAATCACGACGTAATGACATTGATAGGACAAAAAGAAGGAACAGACAAGTCATCATAAGTAATCAATATGATTTCATATTAGTGTGATAAAGTTAACAGATAAGATTGAATAAAGACTAGGTAATTGGCTGTATAAGTAGATAATCTTATAAATGGGAATTTTCCCCCCTATGCATTAAACCACCTGGTATTATTATATACTAATTAGGTAGATAGTGGAATCTCCCGTCGCACGCGCGCGCTATTGGTCAGAGGTATGCTTCTGACGAGTAGTATCTCAAAATAAATAACATTTACTGATATTGTATGTATCTATTAAAAAAACAGATTTAATTATTATCCAATTTGATTTTTTTTACAATTTGATCTGAAGAAGAATCCGATAGCAAGAAAATTAATTGTAAGTATGATGAAATTAATTTGTTTACTAAATCATTAATAATTATTATTTAAATACCCTGTGAAATTGCCACATGATGAAAACGGGAATGCACCTAATATAGAAAAAAAAATCTAATAAAAACACCAAAGTATACGCAAACTCTTTTTATTAATAATATTGGAACGTGCAAAATTATTTTAATACAGTCAACATGCCGATTATAGCACAGGCCATCTAGCGGTCCATTTTTGTTTATCACGAATTAATTAATAACTGGGCTTTTTCTACTGTTGCGTTTAGAAGAGAAAATAATTCTAAATGAAAGAAATACGATAACCTATATAAATTATGTTTGATTTCAAGTATAATACGCGTCAACTTAATTGGCTTGTGTGAACAACGTACGAGTACCTGCGCAGAACACAAATGTAGGTGTCAGAGGGACGCAGCCGCGCCCCGCACCTGCGCAATCGAAGCTCGCAGCTAACTTCAGACAAGCCGATTAAGTTGAATTCAGTAGTACATCGTACATCTTTGTTCATAGAGCAGTTACACCTCGAAATCCATAGTGATATTTACTTACTACAACATAATATAATTAAATAATTATACCAATGAGTTACATAATTTGAAAAAAATATAATTGTATAAAAATTTGGTATTAAGGGCCAATTGAAGAATGTTATAATACTGTACAAATAAATGTCTGTACATCATCCCAATATTTATAAATCATACAAAATAATTCTTTCATTTAGAATTACTATATTTCTACACTACAAAGTAAAATGAAAACCCATACCGCAGATCTGTACCCATCACTGAATCGAAGGCATTCGAATAATATGCGTCGGCAGGCCTTTCTGGTTTCATGACCGAGATGACTTTCAGCGGAAGTATCGCTGTTTTTGTATAACAGTGTCTATCTCAACAGCGAAGTAGACCAGCAATGTATGCCGATCGCTTAATTAAACCAGCCTTAGGCCCGGACGAGTCGCGACATGCCCTCGGCGATGGTGTTGAGCGCCGCGAGGTCGTTGCGAGCCGTATCCAGCAAGTGCGCCATGCCTCGCTGTTGCAGTGTTAAGAACTGCTTAACGTCTTCTTGTGCACCTGACACAGAGAAACATAGGACATTAGACAGTTACAGCATTTGGTTTCAAACCCTTCCCTACAGGTGGGACTTGGGATAGGGAATCTTTATGACGCTAAGGTAATAAAATGCTGCTAATTGCATTTGTATTTGTTTGATAAAGGCACGGAGACGGCCGGAAAAGTAGCCGAACATTATAAATTTACGAAATGCAAACAAATATCGTTATTTAAAAAAAAATCTTCCAAATCTATTTGACTTATTTAATATACAATTGTAAATACTAACGTAACGAATATGATTTAAGGTCAGCTTAAAAGATGCAGAACTTTTTTCTTGTTTGCACATTTATTTATTATGATATGCACAACACGATAAATTTTTAAACAACAGCTGTGTAGGGTGCATCATATAACTATAAAATATAATGTTATTTGATACTTATAAAAACGAACACCAAATGGTGAAGAATTAATAGTCGCGTAAGTTACTTCGTTTTCTACAAAAACGACAATTTTGGTCAGGCACTTGTTACTACAAAATATTTTAAACACAAAGACCGTTTTGACTAATTATGATCGTAACTTCTAGAATATATCTCACCTGGGTCCAAATGGTATCTTTCCTGCGTCGTGCCCGTACTAGCGCTTCGCTGCAATCTCACAGCACATAGCAACTCGTTAAGGCGACCCTGAAACAAATATACTGCTATCTTCAAATATTCTAATTTTTATCATTGCATACTATTTCAGACTGTCGGCTTCGTCCGATATGGTCTGAGCAATTTCTCAAAACTTTGTCTACTTCTTTTCCTACTTCAATGTATCAATGTCGTACTAGCTAAATATTAATAAAACTTGAGTAAAAATATTGTTAAGGACAGACATATTTGTATGTGAGCTGAGAGTCACTGTAAACGGATAAAGATGATCAACAATATAAAAGTATATGCATTTAGTAAATATTGTTTCCAAATGCGATTCTACAAAAAGCACACAGAGGATTACAATTATATTTAAAAATAAATCACAACAAAAGCAGCAAAGGCATAATATGGATACGCATGAAGAATGGAGCCTCCAAAAAACATTTTTAGAGGCACAAAGAAAGGTTCCCACATACAATATTAAATCGTTCTAAATTGTGTACGTCGTGCTCTATCTTTTTTATTATCTGTGCAATCCATTAGATCTCATTTGATCCGTCTGTAAGCTCAATTGGATCCCAACAAATAATTTAGCCAAATATTTTTTTATGGAAGAGGGAGACAAACAAGCGTGTGTGACACCTGTTGGCAAGTCATCACTAACGCCCATAAACACATGTGTTCCCGCCTTTAAGAGAAGAATAATGGAGAGAGGAGGAACTGGAAGGTCTATGGGAGATGGTGACGTAAAAGGGAAGGAAGAAAGTAAGGGGGTTAGGGCACTCTCCATCATCAAACGAAACACAATAGCAAAGCTACTACTCTTACGTAGATCTTCAGGGATCCTATACTAATATCAAATGTTTATCTACAGAACAAAAAATTGGTGTAAAATTATATTTATATATCTTATTATTTATTTTATAAAGGATCAACTCGATCAGACAATAGTAATTGTTACACGAGTAAGAATACACGAAAACTAGTTGCTGAATACATAAGTAATTAATCTGTCATCGATCACGGAAGCTTGCGCGTACCGACGGTATCCACCTGCCGAACTGGTTATAACCAGTCGCACTGATAACCTTATTTAACCTACGTCAGTACAGCCACACGCGTGTCTAAATAGCAGCAGTCCTAATTTACTATCCTAATTACCGTACCTTCTGTTACATTTGAGGCACCTAATGTCGTTTTAATGACCCTTGTGTGAACGCATATTTCACCGTTAGCAACACACAAACATCCGCAGACTTAACTAATTTACATAAGTTATTCTTAGAAACAATTCCAACGTACAATGGCCCTAACAGTAGAATTTGGGGTAACAACGAGAGATAAATCATATCTTGCAAGTATACATGTTAAAAATGACTAACTCGTATCATTCCATGTTAGTTTATAGTCCCTTATTATTTTATATACTTTTGCTTCCTCCAGTTACATCTGGTTATAGATAATCCAGATAAAACAGACTGTTGGTTAATGTAAAAAGCAGCATAAACATCTGGAATGGTGGTGTGCAAAAAAAGAATAAGAATTTCAAGGGCATATTACACCTAATAGACATAAAAAATTACTTATGGAGTGTTTAATTGAGACGTGTAACTAAATAAATTATACTGTAGGTATTACACGTCTTAAAAGTAATAAATTTCTACGAAAGTAATATATTACTTGCATACGCCAGGTAAAATAAAATAAAAAATCATTCTGTTGCCATTAGTCTGTTTTTCCAGGAAAAATCAAATCTGTAACCAGTTCAAAATAAAGTATACAATATAATAAGGTAAATGTTATCCTCACTATCTGACAATAAAACACCTATATTATACATGTTAGTGTTAAAAACGTCTGGAGATAAGATGTTGATAAAAAAACACGCGTAGGGCGAATGCAATTTCAGCCAGACAAGGACACCTATTATCGTAATCTACGGGTTTACTTTGTATACGCAGTCTGTTCTAATATCATGATATTAACTACAAGTATTATTAATAAATAAAAATGACAATGTGAGAATAACTTTTATTCCTTATTGATATCCTTTATGATTATTAGACTTTGAGTTATGATTATTAGACTTTAAGTTTTACAGTCAAGCAAAGTTATAAGATTGAATTATTATATGATGGGCATTACATTGCCTCTAATATAGTTGAGTGAAATGATAGCTGACAAATGCATCATTTAGTAATCAGATGATCTTCAATATATTTCAATTCCATATATAAAAAATACTCTACTTTGAATCTGAAAACTGCATGACTTAGTAATTTAGTAATCAAATTGGGATTGTTTTGATTAAATATTGTAAAAAATTTGGCGATTAACTATCCGATTCTTTTCGATACATATTTACATTCCGGAGCAGATGATAAAGTCATTTTGTACCATTGATAATAATTGCCAATTCTAAAGCCTAACATGAATAAGAATAATTGATTATTTTAATTTATTTAAATTGAATTTGAGACCGGCGTGACACCAATTCATGACTCCCGTATTGCGCATATTTTAGTAATAAACCTCTCTGATTATTTAAATGCTTTCCTACATTAATCAATAATTATGCAATTATTGAATCGAAATGCTAAAATGTAGTAACCTCTAGATTTTAATGTTTCTCATTACATACATGCACACTTTATCTATCCTATTAATAGACGATAAAAAAAAATCATCTTATCAAAAAGATCGGCAATAGTAATTAAACACAATACTCAATAGTAACACGTGGTATCAAAACAGATCAAGTATGCAATGATATTTTCTTAAAGCCCACATAGCCGAATCAAATATTTATTTACGCTATTTTTTTCCTGCTTTTAATTCAGTTTCAACTGCATCCATTGGTCAATTTAAATAAATAACGGAACCTTCACAATGCATAGTGAGGTTAGTGATTGATAAACCGCATGAGACTTCCATGCATCTTGTCCCGCATATCTTAATCACGCATCATCCACTAAATTTAGATCGATCATATCCTATGATAAAATGATTCATGTCTAATATAATAAGATAAAATCTATGAATTTACAGTGCCATAACATGAACATTAGGTAAACCAGTGACGACCAGCTGATCTAAGCGTGATACCAATACTGTTATATTAAGTGGGTACTTAATATATCAATCTAATAATTTTTCTACTAGTTTCCACATCACGGTTCAGACGCGTGTAGATGTCGCAATAATTCCCTATTGCAGACAGTCGATAGAGCGACTATATTACGGTCAACATGATTTTTCATAAGCGTTATTATTAAACCGACATTTAATACTAAGACACGAAATACCCTGCGAATGTGTAACAGTCATTGTATAGTCTGTTGAAAAAAAATATGAGACATAAAATGCAGCCCATTTTATTGGTTTTTTTTTTCTTAACGACCGTCCAGTACGCGGTGCGGCAAACGCGCGGCTACCGTACCGCAGCCGTCCGACACAAAACGTCTAATTTGAAAGAGCCCTTTTTTTCTTTTTTTTTTCCGGAGGAGAATGCGTTTATGCACCATAACCGCAGGGTAGCTAAACCTGCGGCCGTGTGTGGGACTCGAGACTAGAGCGTCCACTACCCACTAAACTCCTCCGGTTCCACTTCACACCCGATTGGGACGAGCCGGTGCCAATTTGAAAGAGCCCTTACAAGATATGTACTTCAAAATTATTTCTTCATAAAGACGTCATAAATAAGCCCACAGCAGGGGGAGATGATGACAAACGGCTAAGAGAATGTAATGCATTATTACAGAAAATAAATAAATAAGAAGTCATCTTGGGATAACGGAAATGTTATTTTTGAATAGAACTAAAACACCAAATGAATAACTTACGTTATATAGTGGAGGCGCCGCAAGTTGCGAAGTAAGCTCGTGGAGGCGAGCGCGCGTCGCTTCTTCTTCAGGGCTTAGCGCCGCTCCAACCCGTCCTATGCTCTCTTGACGGGCTATCACCTAAAATATATAAAAATAACTAAGATGCATGTTTATCCCTCTTTTAAAACACCATTGGCCAGTTAAAGGTGACTGTTGCTCTATGCAGGAAATACTAAGTGGGTAATTTGTACTTAAAGCATGTGACGCAGTCACTACCTGCTACGACGAACAGCATTGTAACACAAGGATGCGTCACGTGGTTGGAAGAGACGAGACAAAACGTAATATTTTCAGCTAAAAAATAACAGCGAGAGGCATACGCGTCTTTTACTTGGCCAGGCGGCAATATCACTATCACGGCGGTTGGATGGAGATAGTCATAAGCGTCGCCTGTTTGATGCGAGAAAGGCAAGGCTCTATTGGACAACCCCGGCACCACGGTGTCTGCTAGGTGGAGCGCTCTGGGTTTTATCACTACATCCCACTTGTAAGGTCATCATATTAATTTGATGATAGATGTGCGGCCTTCAGTTACGTCATAAGCTTGTTTCAGCATGGCCTTAGCCAGAGTGGGGCAAGGGCGCTTGTCCCATCCTGGCTCTGGCCTGTAAGGTACTTAACCAAAAGTAAAAAACTGAGTTGTTACTTTTTCTGAGTATTTGCACTTGCAGGATGCAGGGTGCTATAGGATATTGGGGTGAATAACACCATGGCCCCCCATGATCTCGTAGCGACGGTGAGAAAGTACTGGGAGTTTAGTGGGTAGTTCCCCTGCCGGTGCCTCATCCAACCTAAGGCTGGATGGGGCAGCGGGAGAGACGGAGAGTCCCACATATCCCCACCCCAACTACCAACGGAGTGGGTAGTAATGTGTAAACGCATTCTCCCAGTATAAAAAAAAAATAGGGTGCTATTTATAGGATGTAACAATACCGGGGTAAGACTGCGCGTATAGTTTGCTAGTTACATGTTGTTTTAAACTGCTGCCCCACCCTGAACCCATGGTTCCCCCACTTTGGGCCCATGGCTATCTACGCCCATGTCTTGTAGTAAGGCATATAATATAATATAACGACGGTCATCGTACCTGCAGCAGCGTGTGCTTCAGGCCATGCAGGCGCGCGGCGAGCTGCGCGAGGCGGGCGGCGGCGGCGGCGCGGCGCGTGCGCAGCTCGGCCAGCGTGTCGCTCGCGCGCCGCAGCCAGCTGGCCTGCAAGCCCGCTTCCTCGGCCTGGCAGCGTGCTCGGAACTTTATCTGCACGATCATCGTTACACAATCAAATATCTGCTGTACTACGAGGGCCAGCCTTAAAGTTTTTAAAACTGGCCACTTGTAATAAATATAATAAAAAAATAAAATCTAAATTTTGAAAATAGAACTCTTTGCCAATATTATTGATTAAGAATTTATCGCAAGAAAAGGGAAACGCCAGAAAGCCATTGTAACTTACGAAAACTCAACCAAAAGACCAATAAGGGTCTATTTATAACATCCCCCTGTAACTAAATTTTCTTAATATTTAATAAATCATACCTCAGAAAATCCAATGATGGGCACAGGAATGTAATTTTCAGGGTCGGGATTATCCGCTTGAGCTTGTTTCCATAATCGCATATCCATTCCTAATAACAAAAGAAGACAAGTTAGACTTAAATGATAATACATCACGCAAAAGAAAGAGATAACAAATTACCAATTTTACATTCAACCAATTGTAAGTTGGTCAAATGTTAATATTAATCTCTGAATTCTCCTGGAATCTGGGGTCGATCCCCAGGTCATGTTAAGTTCGTGTCGGTTTTTTCGTACACAGCTCGGGTTAGTGATCACTAATTCGCATTAGGCAAGGGTGATGATTAAGCACTGGCTTAGGTACTGACCTATCATCGCAACGATGACTTATTTTAATGATGGAGGCCTTTTAGCGTTGAAAAAAGCGGGAAATTTTCCCGTTTTTTTCAAATTCCGTCGTTTTTATACAAGTTTTTTTCGAAAGTTTCAAGAAAAATAAGAATGAAAAATTTCATGTTTTTTATTAATAAAACGGAAACAATATGAAAGAAACGGAAAAATATGAAAGAAACGGATAAATATGATAAGAAAGATTAGAAGAGAAGAGAATTACAATATTGATTGTAGGTATTTACATACCTACAATATTGACATTATAAAAAAAAAACTGGTAATAAAGTTTTTTTCCAATCGTTTTATTTTATTTTTCGTAACAAACGACGAAAATTTCAATAAAATTGGTTTTTTTCCTAAGGTTTTTTTCTGATATATTTCAATGTAATAAACCAATAAAACGGAAAAAAACGAACAAACCTTTTTTTCCCCGAAAAAAACAATTTGTTTCTTTCGGAATTTTCAACGCTAAGGCCTTTGCCCCGAAATGGGACATTTATAGGCTGATTACAAAGCCGGGCTAACTTCTTGACGCTCGTTCGACGGAGTAGGGGAAAGTTCGCGCATGTGTACTTGTGCATGACCAATACAGTGGTGCACCCGGCGCCGTTGAGGGCGGAGCGCGCCGTCCCGCCGTTGAGGAAAGTACTCAGCTCCGAAGCCTCCCAGACCATTGTGCAAACCACTGGAGAAAGAAGACTTTCCTTACCTGGAGGTGGAGTCTGTAGGTAATGCTGAAGCATCTGCGGAGTCAGCCTGGTAATGGGCGTGACGGTGGTGCAGCCGGCGCCGTTGATGGCGGAGAGCGCCGTCACGCCGTTGATGAATGCGCTCAGCTCCGACGCCTCCCAGACCATTGTGCAAACCACTGGAGAAAGAAGACTTTCCTTACCTGGAGGTGGAGTCTGTAGGTAATGCTGAAGCATCTGTGGAGTCGGCCTGGTGATGGGCGTGACGGTGGTGCAGCCGGCGCCGTTGAGGGCGGAGCGCGCCGTCCCGCCGTTGAGGAAAGCACTCAGCTTTGACGCCTTCCAGACTATTGTGCAAACACTTGGAGAAAGAAGACTTACCTGGAGGTGGAGTCTGTAGGTAATGCTGAAGCATCTGTGGTGTCGACCTGGTGATGGGCGTGACGGTGGTGCAGCCGGCGCCGTTGAGGGCGGAGCGCGCCGTCCCGCCGTTGAGGAAAGCACTCAGCTTTGACGCCTTCCAGACTATTGTGCAAACACTTGGAGAAAGAAGACTTACCTGGAGGTGGAGTCTGTAGGTAATGCTGAAGCATCTGTGGAGTCGGCCTGGTGATGGGCGTGACGGTGGTGCACCCGGCGCCGTTGAGGGCGGAGCGCGCCGTCCCGCCGTTGAGGAACGCACTCAGCTCTGACGCCGACACGTGGGAACCGCCCGCGTTCTTATCCACCACGTATATCACCACCTGGCAAATTATAATATCTACATCAATAATGATCAAAAAATTTGAAGCCTTAAATTACATTGACAGTTTTGACGAGCCATTTGGTGTAATGAACAAAGAAGTCGGCTATTACACCAAGAGGTTGCGGGTTGAATCCCCGCACGGTACAATCATTTGTGTGTATGAACATATTGAACATGTCTGTTTGTATCGGTCTGGGTGTTTCTGTAATATGTATGTATTTAAATATAAAAGGTATTTAAGATGTTTTTCCAATCCATTGTCTGTCACCTACTACTAGATATGGTAGATACAAGCTATGCTTAATTTGGCTGGACGGAGCTGTGCGAATAGTTAACTGGGATATTTACACAAGTCACAGTCTGGGAGTCATAAAATTTTGAGACATCCAAGTCGTTTAGCTTGTATTTTGATGATCTACAATTTTTAATAAGAATGGGTTCTTATAAAAAATCTCTTTGATTAATTTTTCAAGTCAAGTCAAGGTTCAAAGCCAAACTTTGGTTTGGCTTTAGTACCTTGACTACCTAGTTACTGGTTTAAACCTGTACAAGGATTTTTTTGGTACATGCTATGGTGTAAAGTTATATCAAAAATGTCAGAAACTTTTTTACCTGGCTCTTTTGTTCTGAGACAGCTTTCACAGCATCAATGTTTACAGCTAAGTTTGGTTTGTTTCCCAGCAAACCAAATAATGATGTCGTCAGTGCTTGTTGGTTATTTCTAGAAAAAAAATTATTATTCTATTACACTAGACGTTTATAGGCACATAATCATCGGAAAATATCGCACTGCTGTCTGTATCGGAAAATAGTTAAAGTAACAAGGTAAGGTTTTTTTTATAGTAGCTCAGTACATTGGCTCCACTTAGCCTGATGGTAAGCAAAAGGGGGAACCCAAATTACCATGACAACGGACGCAACACCGGGCGTTCTATCCGTTGGCATCGCAGTACTGGCCCGCAAGGTGCTTCTTCACGCTTCGTTTAAAGGAACCCATGTTATAGGAAGGAGGAAATACATGAGCCGGCAAAGAGTTCCACTTCTTTATGGTTCGACAAAGAAAGGAATCATCGAACTTTTTTGTACGCGATGGAATACTTTAGGTATCGCTGCGTGAGGCGTAGGACCTCGGCAGACATCTTATTAATAGGCGGACGCGCTTCAGATGCCCGCCACGGGTGCAGGCTCTCTTCGTGCGTCCGAAGTGGACACCCGCGCAAGTTCAAGCGGAGGATAATTCGTCTAAACACCATAACCTCAGGTTAGCGAGAGCTACGGCCATTGGGACCGCATACCTTTAGATAAGATAGTACCCGGCGCCTTGCATATCTAATTTGGGTACATACATTTAGCATTATTATTACCCATTTGACTATAAGCAGAAGATTGGTTGTTACCAATCTTCTGCTTATAGTCAAACAACATGTTATGTTTAACAAAGGGGTAGGGGGGCTAAGTCAGAACGCAGGCAGTAACAGAGAGTTACTTAAACATAAAAGTTGACAATTAATGGCAGATAGATAGATATACTCTTTATTGCACAATATTATCAAAGAAAAATATGTTATATAATTGAATGGTGCAATGTAGGCTGGCAACCATATATTTTTTCAATTTGTGACATTATTATGTTTCAAATGTCGTAAAATTCATTAAAAAAACATATATTTAATGGACTTATCGCTAATAGCGATCTCTTCCAGTCTACCAGTAAATGGTATTGTTACTTACTTGATATCTTGTTCCGGTTTGTTGAATAACATCGCAACGTGCCCATCTTTATCCTCTCGTCCACCCAATCTGGAATACCCAACCGCTTTGAATCGACACAGCGGATTTTGTTCATTCAGCTCTAACGCTGGTGCATTGCGGCTGTAATATGCCTGACCTGTAAAATAGAAAAAATATATATTACAGAAGGGTTTCCCATACTATTTATTTGGTTCTAGGTAGATAATAATATAATCCTTCCCATGTTGTGTTACTCATTATTAAGGGTCGTGATTATCTTGGTGGCAAGATTTCTTTTTCCCCTACGATTCTCTCCACTAGTTTAGTTGTCGCAGGAGGCTGAGGAGGCACCACGTAAATAGGCACACATAAATTAGCAGAGAGGGATAGGGATGTCACTTTACTTATGAGGAATAGTATTTTTGCAATTTGGTAAAAGAAAAATAAAACTTATACAACTTTAGAGATTTTCTTATTAACAGCGCTCAGAAAGCACTAACAATTAGTTTTATAAAGAGAATTTGAATATACTCTGTATGTAAATGACGACGTACATACATACATAGTAAGTATGTATAGATGTCCTAGAATTTAATATAAATAAATAATAAATAATGTACGCCTAAAGAAGACAAGTAGGTACCTAAGCTACTTTATTTTAAAGTACGGAACCGTAAAGAGGATCAACCTTTTACCCTAAATAGTGTCATACCCAAGCATGACCTGACACTATATACGGTTTTTATTCCATGTTTTCCAATGCCCATTCTTTTAAAATACTGTACTTGTTGCAAATAGTAGACAATGCTTACCAATGCCCCACTGCGCCTGTAAGAGGTTCCACTTAGCCAACACCTGGTCTCGGTCGTCGCCGAAGACGCTGCAATTGAACACGGCGGCCACGAGCGCCTCGTGCGCTGTCGCAGGGCCCTGCTGCTGCGGTGGCTGTTGTTGCTGAAACATATATGTACATAATGTACCTCAAGTTCTTTGGGCACGTCACCCGAAACGAGGAATCAATGGAGCGATTGGTGGCGCAAGGGAAAGTTGAGGGCAATAGATCACGTGGACGCTCTCCAACCCGATGGACAGACCTTAATAAATCGGTAACGCACTCCAGCATCAGCCATTGCTCTCATTCCGCTAAAAATAGAATTGCTTAGCGTCGCATTGCAAGAAGAGCGTTTACACGGAAATCGACTGAAATATGACCACAACCACTCTGCCAAGAGTGTACGACTGAGAAGAGATATGTACAATTGTACATATCCATTAAGCAACGTTTCCTACTGAAGTATCTTTTTTTTATACTAGTTCAGTTGCCAGACAGGCACGCAGCCCACCTGACGGTAAGCGGCCGCTGCGACCTATTCTGTTGAGGGACGCTTCACCTGGATGCGTCGCTTCAATGTGCTGCTAGACTGGTAGGCTCATCTGATCTTCGAGCCTCTGATTTCAAGTGTACTAGCTCCCACATAAATATTTTGCCAGAACACAGCCAGAGCTGTTATGGCGGCAGATTTAACCTGTTGGGGTGGAAGCTAGCCAGTCGAACTCTAAAAAAGCCCTACCACCAACCAGAGCCAAGGTGGGAAGCCACTGTTCCACGGAGGCGGTCACTCAATGAAATAGGTCGCTGTGGCGGCATCAGGTGGGCTGCGTGCCTATCTGCTGGCTTAACATCAGGCCTTTGCCTGCTAACTTATGTTATGAAGCATAAAAAAATACTATAAGACCTCAACCGCATTAAATAATTTACAGTTGGGCAATTGAAAATATATTTTAATCTTAACTTTACTAAGAAATTAGAGATAAATAAACAATAACTATTATAGTTTAGAATAATAAATTATTCTCCTGAGTATTAGCTACGGTGGCCAAATTCCAAACTTAAGAAAAACCCAAACAAAAAAAAAACATTTCCAGGATCCCTGGTTAAAGTGCAAATTAGTCACTGCCACTGCTACAGATGCAGTCAATTTATTTTTAATTAATATGAAAGTAATGCCTCAATGGTCTAGTAGTAGTGGTAGTTGTTTAAGTAACTAGCCGAGATCTCGGGGTCCTAGGTTCGATTAGCGGGTCGAGCTATCGTTATGTCCATTTTTTCGGACACTACTCGGGTTTGTGATCACCAATCCGCATTTGGCAAGCGTGGTGATTAAGCCAGTACCCATCATTGTAACGATAACTTGATTTTAAAGGTTTGCCCTGCAGAGGGACATTATTAGGCTGATACTTTAAATATGAAAGTAATAACCTGTTGTTGTCCAAATGCTGGAGTAGTCCCAAGAGCAGTTCCAAATCCACTGAAACCTGTTGTTGCTGGTTTTGTCCCAAACGCTCCTGCGCCGAACGTGGAGCCAGTTCCAAAGTTTGACCCACCAAACGTGTTAGACCCTAAAGTATTAGTGCCGAACGTAGGTGCTGCGCTGCCAAATGTGGATGTCCCAGTACCAAATGTACTACCTGTTCCAAAAGTGCTGGTACCAAAGCCACCGGTCCCAAATCCTGGAAACAGAGAATTAAAAATTAATCAATATTTAATGTGCTTTAGATGTAACCTAAACGTAACGTTATAAAAAAAAAACATCAAAATTAAAATTATTTTAATCTTCTTTTATATTATATTATAAAAATAATGGCTATTGTTTAATAATGGCTTCGAATAAGCACTTTATGAATCGACAATTATCAATGTTTTGTTAGTTAAAAAAAAACTTAAGTTAATTAAAATAAAATTCTCCTTTCTTCATCTTAAGGCTGTTCCCCGAGCAAATTACCTTGACCATACAAACAGCAAGGGCAATGGCGGTCCGAACGTTGACCGAAATTATGAATAATAATCCTTAAAATTCAATAATAGGTTAATTGACAATTTTTTGCGGCCAATTTATAGTTTTTTTCATTGTCTATCGATTGGCGAAAGCCAAATTAAAAAAGAAGAATTACTTTAGAAGGAGATGCATGAATGAAATCTATTATTTTAGACGCATTTTCAAAGTCAGTTATCGTAGTTATAAATAACGATAAACACAAATTTTAAACGAGGAATTTAAAGATAAAACTACAAAGATTATTTAAGTATTTTTTAAATAGTTGTATATGCATTAAAGTATAAGGAGTAGAAAGCTGTTAAAACAAGACTTAACTTGGTCTGGGAACGGCCTTAATGCCTTGAAGTCAGTTATTGTTGACAAAATAACTTAAGGTTTGTTCTGTCAACATTTTTATATGTTTTGAAGTATATATTTGTTGTTTCTGATACCAATAGTGTTTTTCTAGTCTAGCCACTTACACATTTCAATTCCTTAATTTACATACAACATGTTTATTACCAGTAGCAGGTTTTGCTGCAGTCGTTCCAAACCCTGTGCCTCCAAACAATGAAGGTGCTGTAGAAGCCGGTGTACTTCCCAACCCACCAAAAGGAGCCGCTGTATACAAATATCAAAAATGAATTAAACTGCAAGCAGGATCTGAGGGCACAAGTCACAACTCTATGAAAAATATCATATAATCTTTTGTTAAGTAATTCACTCAGGGTCACTATTGCCACCAATATGGTTTACAATATGGTTGGTCTTGGTTATGATTGGCCACCTGGCCAATCATAACCAACCATATTGGCCAATAATAAATTTGTTTTCTTAGATCTTTTTACGAGCTATGTATATTAGATATGAATACAGATAACAAAACTTTTTAAAGAATCTACTCGGAGATTTTTGTTCTTTCCCCTGTTACAATAAGCTCATTAGAAACTCAATATTTATGTTAGATTAAAATCTAAAACGTAACTGAACTACTTTCAAAACATTACTGATAACTGAACTACAGTGGAATCCGTTTATAACGACATCAAAGGGAATTGACAAAAGCGTCATAATAAGCGGACGTCATACAAAGCGATATGT
Organism: Mecyna flavalis; assembly: GCA_949319885.1. Lineage (NCBI taxonomy): Eukaryota > Metazoa > Arthropoda > Insecta > Lepidoptera > Crambidae > Mecyna > Mecyna flavalis. The sequence goes on along the minus strand of OX439427.1, from coordinate 7,296,868 downwards.
AAACAAAATGTTTATTCAGTTGTTTCTAATGATTTTAAAACACTGAAATAATGCGTTCATTTCTTGTCGCGATTTTCGAACCGTTCAATTTAAATGTTTTAAAACCAAAAGGTTTCAATTGAACGATTGCTTGATGCGGTTGGATGAGTTAGATTCTCCATTTTATAATCTGCATATGCACATAATCTTGCATCTTTCCCCTCAAGCGTAAATGCTTTACAGTGCAGCGTTGAGATGTTATTTTTTTCACAGGATATCTCTAAAAACAATGCGTGACCTTCACGTGTCAATTACTTACTGAGATTCAAAACAAAAACGAGCCGCGTGCCGAACGTCGACGGGAATCAACGAACATTACCAATCATGTCGGTCATTATAACCGGACATAATTTATTAAAAATGGGTCATAATAAGCGACATGTTTCTGTAAGGGAACTAGGGAAGTCATTATATCCGACATTTTAACAAAGAATTTTATATGAAAACCAAACTCCTTAGAGTAATTACGTCATAATAACCGGTTGGTCAATATAAGCGGAGTCATATCAAACGGATTCTACTGTACTTTCAAAACATTACAGTGGAGTGGTTTTACAGATTATTATAATTGTTACATACAGAAGAGAATTTCCTAAATTTAATTTTCAATACAAAACAATTTAATTTACCTGTACTAGTAGATCCTAATGAACCAAATCCAGAAGAAGAAGTAGAGGTGCCAAAGCTAAATCCAGCACTGGATGTGGTTGCTGTATTTGTACTTCCGAAAGAAAATGTTGCTGCAAAGTAAGGACCCGAATTAAAAATAAAACCTTGTTAAAGATAACACACAAAGATAAATTATGGTTATTTAAATCACTAAGTTCGGAAATAGGTTTAAACATTTGTTCCCAACAAGTCACACTGTAACGAGTAACACTGTGACTCGTTGGGACAACTTTGTAAAAAAATTCCCAACCAGTCACACTATGACACGTTGGGACAACTTTGTAAAAAAATCCCAACCAGTCACACCAAACTGTTGGGCCAACATATTAAGTTGACTTAATTTAGTTTAGCCTAGGCCAAACTAGTATACTTAGTAGGTTGGCCCAAAGGATCATTTATACTACGTGGATGCATTATTTGAACTTACGTTTAGATGCGGCCCCAAAGGGAGTACTTTGAGTTGTGGTCGAAGCGCCAAAAGAAAAAGCCATGGTATCACAAAATTTTATTTAATCCGTTTATATAAAAATATAAAATTTTATAAAGTACTTTCACATTACCACTAATGACCAAGTTTTATACTTTTTAGTCAGCTACTGACGTTATGAAATTATTTAGAAATATTAATGAGAATAATATCACGCTCAACCACGACCTCGCCAAACCAAAGTATTTTTTTTTGTGTCTGTTTGTCAGTGTCTTTTTTTTTTTATTTAATTTTTTACGGCTCTGTGTTTGTCAGTGTCTGTGTGACTGTGTCTGTCACAGTGTTGCCAACTTTATTTTTACGACCCACCAAATGAGGCCGTGTAAACCACCAGAAACCACTAAAACTTAGCGGCCCTCTTAGACCACCAGAACTAGCCTATAGTTGACAAAATTTGGAAATTCGTTTAAAACTATAGTTTAGTATCTATTTTACCCCAAATATATATTATTTTTAGAAAAATAGGAAATAAACTTAAAATTAACTTTGGAAAGGCCAAGACTGTCATGGCGTCTTGAATGACGTCTATCCTCGCGAAACAATCGAGTTTGTTGATGTCAGTCGACAAGATCATTATACAGTGCAACCGATGTTTTGCAAGGAGTGACGTCACGCTTCTCTGATTGTTGTTTAATGTCACGTGATTAAATTAGTAATTTTGCCGATTTTGATTTCCAAAAATATTTGTAATCTTATATTCATCATCATCATCATCATCAGCCTATATACGTTCCCACTGCTGGGACACAGGCCTTATCTCTTATTGTGAGATAGTGTGGGCCATACTCCACCACGCTGGCCTAGTGCGGGTTGGTGGAGGGGTGCGTAAGGCAAGTGACCAACCTTAATGTCAGATGTTATCAAGCCGCCAAATGGCCTCTGACTAGGCTTGACGACTAATATTTACATTATAGTAAATTCAGCCGGGACCAACAGCTTAACGTGCCTTCCGAAGCACGGAGACGCTCGAAATTTATTATCTTATATTATTTTAGTAAAAAAGTTGTTTTTTTGTCTACTACATATTATCATGATTAATCATTAGAAACTCTAAGCCATCCGATTCATTCTTAGTGGAAACAAGCCTATTCCACTAGAAAATTAAAATAATATGATTTATTCTCCTTTTCTGATCTGAAATTTTTTCGAAGCTTACCACTAAGGGTGCCAACAGACGGACTGCACCGCAGCGACTGCGCGCAGTCGATATATTCAACTGCATGTCACTACACGACTTCAGCCGACTGCGCGAAGTTGAAGACACGACTGCATGCAGTTGATATTGACTTCACACGACTGCAGCCGACTGCGTGCAGTTGATATCATGACTGTAAGCAGTTGAATATAGCAACTGCATGCAGTTACATATATCGACTGCGCGCAGTCGGTGCAATGCAGTCCGTCTGATGGCACCCTAACTGGAACAAACCTAAACCACAAAAAAATCTACTAGCCACTAAACCCAATTTTTCCCCACCAAAAGGGGTGTCTAAACCACCAGATCTAGTGGAAATTCCACTAAGTTGGCAACACTGGTCTGTCAGCTCACAGCTGTCAGTTTCATTCGTTCAAAAATTTTATCTATTCGTTCAAAAATTTGACAGATTTGGGTTAGTATGGTTTGAGGTTTGTTAAATCCATGGAATTAATATTATTCGTTTATGGTTAAATCTTTGATGATCTCTGCGACAGGTGTCGCAGTGACATTTCTAGAGGCCACAGACTAGATAGAAGATAAATCAGACAACCGACTCACGTACTGTAAACATGGGCTTTACGGAAAAGGGGGCCAGTGATATATGACAGCTCTTTTTTTTTTAAATTGTGGTGGTGTCAAATGCAAAGGCATTCTATTCAAACAGCCACTTTATTTATTTTGGTGTATTATTTGCAGGATTACATACCCTATTTGAAATAAAAGGGAATTCATAATTTCATATACCCGATACATGAATTCCCTTTTATTTCAAATTTGAGCCAAAAAAGATCATTTTAAGAAGACTATTTAGGTGAAAAACAAAATAAAACAAGTTAATTACTTATTAATTGATTTATTTTTCAATTTCTTTTTGTAATAATTAATCCTTCTGTTGCATATTATTTGGTAATTTTCTCCTTTGTAAACACGTCAGTCCCTTTCAAAATGTTATTAATAGTATTCCTGTTGCATAAATCCATTTCTCACGAGTTTTATCATCAGTCGGAAATCTGGAAACAACAAATCGCTTGAAATTCCCTGAAATATGGGGTAATTTTGGGGAAATTTTTCCTTTCATTAGGCATCCGGAAATCGAATTATGAATCTACTAATTATTAATAAAATTTCAGTACATAGACATCTATGATAATTATTATGCTGGCTTCTGATGTAAATTTGTAATAATAAGCAATTATTTTACCGGTTTGCATGTCAGATGTTTTAGAGGTTATATTTAGAAATAATTTTTAGATATTTCCCATTTATCAAGTTTTTGATGATATAACTAATGATTTAGCGCAGAAACTTGGTTCCTGTGAGATTTGAGAAAGAAATACGTGATCAAAATTTATAAAACAGTGTACTTACGTATGAAATGTAACACCCGCTTTTTCTCTTTGATTGTTGCTTTTGAAGCCAAATATTGAACACTCTACCATTTTGTATGCTAGACACAAACGTTCCACATTCGATTAAATCATATTAATTTAGGTAGTAATCCACAAAACCTTTAATTTCTTTGGCACTTTAATGATTTTTTTGCTCAGTTTGATTCAGTTTGATTTGAAGTTTGAACTCTTCTCTATTCTATTTCCTCTTACAGGAATCTCAATAAGACTATCTCACTCTGTCAAAGCATGTCAGCAGACCCATAAGCGAGCTGGCGGGGGAGAGGGGTTACGACCACAGATTACGAAATGTCATCTGAGGTTGGCCCCCTGTACCACAGATATAACAAACGCACCAATTTTATTACTTTGAGTCAAACGGCCGTGCTAGAGGCGTAGTCTTACCATAAACGAATGTTAAAACTTCGATTCGTAATTATATAATCGATTCTTCTTTCGATCCAAACTGAACGATTGAGGACCTCTAATAAAACTAAAGGACATCCTTACTTATCTCATGGTTCGATGGCACATTCATTTCACATTTGGCATGCTCTCTCAGACTATGCGCAAACATTTATGTGATAAAGAATTGTGTTTGTCCTGTGCTGTGTCTGGATGTTAATATGTAATTAAGTACCAATATACGTTCACGTCCACGATCAGAACCAGCAGAAGTCCCCTAGCCGCTATATTGGTACTACTGTTTTTCAATACTTTCAATCTCAGAAAAATGAAACTTTTTTTGAGATTGAAGAAAAATTCGTTTCCTTTTTTTGAGCTTTCAATCCGTTTCAATCTGTTTTTTGACAGACAAATTTACAAAGCGTGTAGCGTAGGCAATGCTGCCAATATAGCGCGCTGCGCGGTTATAGGACAACTTATTAAGTTATGGTGAACAGCAGCAAAATATACAAATTCTATGTATAGTATTTGACAGGAGCTCAGACCAAACCAAATAAAAAACCAAGACGGAACCCGTGGACGGAACCTCCCGAACAACGCACACTGAAGCCAGTTTTTTGCATTCGATGTGTGCGTGCCGGTGAATGCCATGTGACCCTCGCGCTCTGTGATTGGCTGTGTGACAAGCACACACATGTAACAAAACTACGTCTGACGTAGTTTTTATTGGCTTCAGTGCGTTGTTCGGGAGGTTCCGTCTTGGTTTTTTATTTGGTCTGAGGACAGGAGAGCAGTGTTCTAATAGCACTCTTTAATACTCTATGTAGCACTCATAGCACTGAAAGTCTGAAAACAGTTGGCGCCAGAATTGGCTCCCAGGGGACACGTTTGCTAACTTCATAGCGATAAAATAAGCGAAATGACGGATTAGGTATGTTATTAACATACCTAATCCGTCATTTCGCTTATTTATTTTGTTTGTTTTGAAGTAGATACTCCATTTTGCTTAGGTACTTTTTCTGCCAAACGCACCCATATATCGCGGATTGGGCTGAAGAATCCGGAGATGGTCAGATGCTCTAGTAAAAATGTTCTTTGGTCAGATGGCCTATTAAGTGCTCTTTTTACTATGACACCGCGCACGGAGTCACCACGACGCGGGGTGGGATAACCGCCAATATACGTGTGCTTTTACCTTTATGAATGAGAAGAAAAAGAGGGTAAATTTATAATACAGCAAACAGAAGATACAAAGTCAAATTACTATTTTTATTGCATAACATAATTTACAATTTTATTTTGTTGAACATCTAACCTTTTTTTTGGTGGTAACACTCGTCGCACAATGTCGTAATCGCAAACAGAACATTCGAGAGGAAAATAAATGCTTACATCATTTTATCAATGATGGCTTATTATTATTGAAACCCTTATTAACAGCAATAATGAGAGAATTTATTATGCAATAAATAATCGGAGTTTAGTCTTCGCCTCCCAGGGAATCCGTTATTTCTTTCCTCCAGGAGGCTGTAGTGGTTGGCCACGTTCCTTTCCCCGTAGTTTTATTCCAATTGCCCTTTCAATTTTTCCAAGCACAATATTGTTAGGTATTCCTCTACCGGCTTCGTAATCATTTACAATTTGAGGTTTTTCACATATTTTTGTGGCCAAATCTTTCTGACTCATGCCTTTTGCTTGTCGTCCTTGCATTATAAGTTTCCCCAAGTCCAGTGGTATCTTCTCATGACGCAATTCTTCAGTTTCTCTGTCCAACTTAGCAGTATTTTTCGTAGTAACATGTTGTTTATTAGTTCCTGCACCATATTTTTGTTGAGTATCCACTGGTAACCCTTGTCGACGTGCGGCATTTACAGCTTGCTCAGTCTTCAAAGCAGACGCCTTAGGTGGTTTCTTGCGTAGAATAGTGACAGTATCCCAATCAGACATAATGAAATTAAATATCACTGGTTTTAAATAGTAAGAGGTTGAAAATTAAGAACGATTTCTACGAAAATTTCTTCGCTTTGACGTCGAACCACACTCGCTCGCCGTCCTGCATGCAGTTGTCTTTTACACAGATTAAAAATAGTTATTTTAACGTTTCATTAAAAAAAAAAATTTTTTTTTATTATATGGCTGCAAATGCCTCAGTCAGTAGGAAATATTTAATATGAATGCAAATAAGATGCCGCCACGGGCCACCATGGGCGGGCGTAGCCCACTACACGATTTTTACTATGGATTTTTACCTATTGGTCCCCTAGGCCAGTTTTAAGTAGCATAAAAGATAGCTTAAAGTGCCCTCAAATAGCCGAGCAACAGCATTTTGTGCCTCCTGTAGTTTTTGAGAAATTGCAAATGCCGTGGCGGTAACGTTTGGCTTATTTTGCATATCTTCAGAACGGCTTACGATTTTTTGAGAAAAGATGCCTGTTAATTTGTGCAAATTGTGTCCCCAAAATTGTTCCAAAGAAAATAAATTCCCGCTTTTCACCCCGCATCGACGGACGACATTCTAAAGCCCGTATTTTTTTCTCGTTGAAATATTCAAAGATCCTGGGGCCTTACTATCAGCTCTTAAAGCAGGCCTGAAATTGAACTGTTCTGCTTTTTTGTACCATGACCTCCATAAAGCAGGCCTGCGGCAGGGCCTTGGCAGGGCTGTTTACTTTGACGTTTTGACTGACAACCGTTCACCTTTTTTTTTGTATGGACGTTTCGTACCATGAGCGACTTTAAATGTCAAGCAAAGCGTCTTTTGAACGTCGGAAACGTCAAATAAACCGATCCTTAAAAAGCTACTCTGCGTGCTCTGGAGTAGCTTTAACAGAATTGTTTTGTGATTGTGTGAGTGAATCTCATAATTTGTCGTCGAATTTTGTTGCGTACCTTTTCGTTTTTATGTTCATGAGTCTCATATGCCCCGGTTAGGAGTCAGTATTTTTGTCAAACGTAAGTATCTTTTGATAAGAAGTGGATTATTGAAAGTAAAATTAGCGTTTAAATAAAATGTGACCTATTTTAAAACATTTACACCTATTTTTGTAGAAGTGTGACGAATTCTTTATGTATTTGGAAACAGAATTCCAATAAGATGGGAGAAATAAGCTGCGTCGCCTTCGCGAAATAAGTGACCCGTTCGAAATGGAATGTTTATGATACAAGCATGTCTATTTAATTTGTTTACAAAGCCTGAATGTCCAGTTGGTAAGCAAATAAAGAAGTGAACTGTGATTTTAGTATTTAGAACTTCAATCATTACAACTTGTGGTAACTTATACTCCCTTACCGGTTACAAGATAAACTGCTTGACAGAAAATGTACTGTGCGAGACTTGGGGGTCATTTTTGACGAGCAGCTCACATTCCGGCCTCATTTTGAACACATCCTGAAGCAGAGTAATAAACGCTTAGGGTTTATAATTAGGTCAACTAAGGATTTTAGAACCCCACAAAGCGCACTAATACTTTTTTCGAGCTATGTGAGAAGTGTCTTGGAATACTGCTGCCCAGTATGGACCCCCTTTTACCGTATCCACATCGATAACATAGAGAGAGTGCAGAAAAGGATATTAAAATACCTTTCTAGAAAGCACAACTTCGGTCGTTCACTGAAGGATTATGGTGAAAGATTGTCCAAATTCAACATGATTCCATTAGAGACGCGCCGTGTGCGTTACGACTTACTATGTCTTCACAAACTCATTCACGCTTCGATTGAGATCCCTAACCTCCTTTCGTGTATTAGCTTCAACGTCAGGTATAAAACACGCTCCCCGAACATCTTCTCACTGAAAGTTTATAAAAACAACACATCTTTCTACAATCCAGTAACACGAATGTGTCGAACTTATAACGACCTTGTACGCAATGGCAGAGATGTAGACATATTTAATGATAGGTTCCCTCTATTTAAGAGAAATATATCACAGATCCTGGGGGCAAAGGCGTCCCCGACCTCGCAAGTAGTGTCATAAAATTGTTATTCCCTATTTTATTTTTTTCTTATCATAATATTGTTTTAATTAAAATTGTTAATCTTGTTTAATATCTTTTCACCCAAACATGATGTGTACACTAATTTTAGGTTATTGTCTAGTCTTAACCGAAATGCTATTCTTTCACTAACACATTACCGACTGTAACCTGTATGTGTACCTTAGTAAATAAATAAATAAATATTGTATTTTCATCCTAAACCTACTAAGTGACGAGCTATTTGATGTAATTGGTCGAGAAGTCGGCTATTACACCAGAGGGCGGGTTCAATCCCCACAGGGTACAAACTTTTGTGTGCATGAATTATATTATTTTTATCTTTATTTATAAAAAACAAAACCATTATACTTTTTCAAAATAATTTTATAATTAAGTACATTTTTTAATAAACATAAACAAAATAACACAATGGGCTTATAAATAATAAGATTAGCATAATTACAATAATATAATAGACTTACAAAACACCTTAAAAACAGTAGACAACAACGGAAGTATCCTTCCTTCAACTTTATCTAACAAGAACACAGGCACACACAGTACAAACTGAAACTTAAATAATATTTTATTTTAGGTTATTCTGGATATCTACTCTGCAAAAGGATGATGTCAACAACTTTGGATGCTGAACCAGACACTCACGAAGTTGTAGGCAGAAGGTGGCAATGGCTCAATAGGTGCTGAAGTAACCTGTGCCATTGTTGGCAGTTACTGAATGTGCTTCTGTCAAATGTTCTTGATTAAGTAGAACTCTGTAATAACAACATGAATGATTTTAAGTTTGTCACATACTATAGTATGATAGAAGCAAATATAAGTGCAGACAGAAGATAATATTTTTTTATTATAATTTTTAAAGCATATTGCCTGCTTAATGGCGATATTAATACAAATATATTAGAAAAAATTCAATTTGTCCCGCCTGATACCTGGACAAATTGAATTTTTTCTAATATATTTGTATCAGAAGATAATAATTACTTAATTAATTAGTTTGCTCTTTGCCGCATTCAAGCATTTTGTTTTCCCTAAGGGTTGACTGGTAGAGAATGCTTTTAGTGTTAAGTCCGCCTTTTGTAGCCAATTTGTGTGGTCAATAAAGTTTTTATAAATAAATAAATTACATTGTTACTTGTTTACTTCTCATTTCCGTAAGCTCATCAACACAAGGTCCTTCTATAAGCATCATTGATGATCATTATTTTGTTCAATCTTGGCCTTCAGGTCTACCCAGCACTGGAATTATAATAACAAATTATATTACAATCACTTCATGTTATCTATACTAATATTATAAAGAGGAAAGATTTGATTGTTTGTTTGTTTGTTTGTATTGAATAGACTCTTGAAACTACTGAGCCGATTTGAATAATTCTTTCATAGTTGGAAAGCTACACTATCCCCTCTGGTGAACGTAGAGTACTTTTGATCCCAGAAATGGGGGGGAAGGGGGGGATATTCTATTGTAGCGTGTCGAGTATTCATTCATGTACTTAGTCTTAATAGTTAACAATATTAACTGAAGAGTTGAGCCTTTGTGCTGCTGCATTCCACATAATCTTCGGATGCTCCAGAAATTATCCTTAGAATATTTCAGTCAAAGTTCGAAAGTCTAAACGAACATGGAAGTGTTCAATGGGGATAAATGATAATGAAAGATAACATCTAAAGTGGTTCGTCAAAGAATTCAACAAAAAATCGTAGTATTCTCAAATTGATAACCATGTTCTCAATCAATGTATTCACTGTGTTATACTCAATGAAGAACATGCATTTCAATGACCAAATCGTAATAAATCACGGAAAAAGTTAATTTTTTGACATTTTTTTTTTTTTTTTTTTTTTTTTTTTTTCCTTTCTTCTTGGCACTGCACGGTTTGTGCATCGGCCACTGACATTGGTCAAATTAAATTTTCATTCTTCTTGATCGTTGTGGTTCGTTGGTTTTCGTAAGTTTTCATTGAGGACTTGAGGAGTGGAAAATGGAGTACTTTTTGGGGATTGTGATGGAAAGGTAGGGAAACGGGAAAGTGTGTAAATTTACGGAATCAATCGGAATAGTGATCAGGAGAGCAATTTAACTAATAAGTATACAAAAATTATATGATTAAATTACGAATCTATGAATTATATTTTAATATTGTTTAAAAGAATAAATGAGACTATACAATTATATATAGATAAATTATTTAAATATAGTAAGCATAATACAGAAGAAGGAAAAGGAACACGTAAGGAAAGGAGTTGAGTTATAAAAGTAAAGCGATCAAATCTTGGACAGGAGAAAAGATAATGATTGATGTTGCCAACATCGTTACCACATTCACACATATTGCTGTCGACAATGCGAAGTTTGAACAGGTGATCTGGGGTACAGGTGTGCCCTAGTCGCATACGTATGATTATTGATGTTGAATGTTTATCAAACTTCGCTTTGAAGAACCAAGGCTTAGTTGGAATATTCGGCTGTATTAGAGAATAGAATTTCCCTTTGTCACGGCTACTCTTTTCCCAAATTGCTTGCCAAGCTTTATTTAGATGAACTTTTGGTAAAGCGGCCAGGTCATGACAGTAGTTTTTAAATGGAAAAACATCACCACAATGAACTGCCTCATTTGCTAATCGATCTGCAACTTCATTACCGTGGATGCCTTTATGACTCGGTAACCACGCTAAGCAAATAGAATAGCCTTTCAAAAAACAGTCAAATGCAATCTTTCTAATGTCAAAAATTATCGGAAATTGGGTTTTGAAATTGAATGGGAATTTTTCTAGTGCCTGAAGGGCACTTTTAGAATCGGTAAAAATAACAACTTTTTTAAGTTTCATTAATTTAGTGTATTCAAGGGCTTTAAACAATCCGTAACACTCTCCTGTAAAGACTGAAGTCTCTGCAGGAAACTTAATTTTTTGCACAATGTGATATTGGCTATGATAAATACCGACACCTGTGTATTGATCATCTGCATGTTTTGATGCATCACAATAAATGTGATGGCAATCAGAGAATTCATTATCTAATAAGAAGTTAAATTGCGTCGGGACATTAACATCATCCTTATTAAGAGGAAGATATCTAACGTTAATAGTAAACATGAGGGAACTGAGGTTACATTCAAAGAGCGGTAATTTTGTCGAGCGGTGAGTGGGTGATGAAAAGGCCATAATTTTATGAAAACTAATCAGTAAAGGCGGAACCAACTTATGTTTCCAGTAACTAGAAGAAGAAGCCAAATCGGATAAGGTCTGTAATTTAGATAACAAAGGATGATTCGTTTGGAAAATTCGAAAAAGGAATCTGTCTGACAAAAATTGTCGTCTTAATTTTAATGGAGATTCGCTACATTCTACCTGTAAGGCATTAATTGGGCTAGATTTCATGGCTCCTGTAATTATCCTAAGAGCTTTAGATTGTAAAAGGTCCAGTTTTTTGAAAGCAGTTATATTACCAGGTTCTAACAGAAATGTACCATAGTCTAATATACTCCTCATCAGAAGGGATGAGCCCCCCACCAAACACCAGATAGGCATCTAAGTAAATTAATCAGCCTTTCACATTTTCCTACAATATATTCACAATGAGGAACACCAGAGAGCTTCGAATCTAAAATAACGCCCAGGAATTTCGCGTGTTGATTAATTGAAATTGGAATGTTATCATAAACTATTTGAGAAGAATGAGACTTTCTTGATTTAGTAAAAATAACGGCTGAGCTTTTAGGAGCAGACAGTTCTAAGCCATTTGTGTCCATCCAAGTCTTTAAAACAGATAACGCAGAAGATATAATAAAACAAGACTCTTCAATTGATTTATTAATATTATAAATTAATAAATCGTCAGCATACTGAAGGATGTTTACATCATGGTCGACTAGAGATAGTTCTAAATCGTATGTGTAGACATTATATAATATCGGACTCAGTACCATTCCCTGCGGAAGGCCTTTATAAACCGTTCGCTTATACTCAGACTCTGCATCAGTTACCTCTATATAACGCTCTGATAACAAAAAACTAATAAAGTTTATAAATTTCTGAGGGACAGATAAATCTCTTAGTTTTTTAAGTAATATAGGAATAAGTACATTATCATACGCAGCATTTATGTCAAGAAAAACTGCAGAAACTATTTCTTTGTTACTAAAAGCAATTTGAATGTCAGTTGTTAGTACGCTGATATTATCTAAAGTCGATTTTCCTTTCCTAAAACCAGATTGAGATTTACCTAACAAGCATTTGTTTTCTAAATGCCACTCCAGTCGATTTTTTACCAAATATTCTGCAAGTTTTATTAAAACAGTAGATAGGGCTATAGGACGATAAGCAGAAGAATCTGACGGAGATTTATTCGGCTTAAGGATAGGTATAACTATTTGTGACTTCCAAGCGGGAGGAATAACATTAACATCTGCCAACATATTGATTATATCAAGAAAATACAACAGAGAACTGTCAGTTAAGTTATTCAACATTGAGTACTGGATGCCATCAGCTCCAGGCGCTGAATCTTTCCTGTTACGAATTACTTCTTTAAGCTCAGCTAATGAAAAGGGACTATCCATATCTGTATTATTATTTGATACTGGAGATAATAGTAGATTATTATTGATATTGTCCAAACATTGGGGCACCCAAGGAGGGGCCAATTTGTCTAAAAATTCACTAGTTAATGATGTAGGAATGGTCGTTCGAGAAGAATCGCACATTGCTGATTTAAACCGTCTAACATTGCGCCAAACTAGTGATGGAGGAGTATCAGGAGAAATAGAAAGGCAAAACTTTCTCCAACCTTCAAATTTCTTCTTTTTAAAGAGCTTACGCGTTTCTCCTATTATTGTAGTTAAAGTTTCGAAATATTCAGTGGTCATGTGAGACCTATATTTTCGCTCCGCTTCTTTACGCTTCTTAATAGCCTGAGTACATTCTGGGTCCCACCAAGGCGGGGAGGGGATTTTATTAGAACCGATGCTTCTCAAAGGAAACAACTCTTTAGCAGATTGATTTAGAATATCAGCAAACATTTCAGCACATTGAGAATTGTTTTCAGATTTTATTTTTGGTAAATTCATAACTTTATTTTCTACTAAGTTTTTAAACTTATCCCAATCATCACTATGTTTCTCTGGAAGTTTGAACCTGATTCGATTGAAATTTGAATAAGAAGGTCTGGAAAAAGGGAAGGATATGAGAATAGGAAAGTGGTCACTACCATATGATGATGGAATTGTTTCCCATGATAAAGAGTTTACATAATTAGGGGAACATATTGAAATGTCAACAGCGCTAATGCTTTGGCCAGGTGGAGTGAGCCTTGTTGGACAGCCAGTATTTAAGGTGCAGAGATTATGATTATCTAAGATTTCAAGTAATTTTTCACCAAAATAATTAGATGATGAGCAGCCCCAAGTTTGATGATGGGAATTAAAATCACCTAATATTAAACATGGCCTTGGAATTAAGGAAATAATGTTATTTAAATCATTAAAAATAGTAATGGATGGATGAGGAATATACACAGATACTATATACATATTATCATATAACTTTACAGCTACTATGGATAGCTCATTACCATGGGCTGGTAAATCAAAAATTGTAAAAGGAATACAATCTTTAATAAATATGGCAGCACCGCCATATCCATCTGGTCTATCATCCCTAACAGAATGATAGCCTTTAACTTTAAAATTAATAGTAGGTTTCAGCCATGTTTCTGCCAGAGCAAAAACAAATGGCTGAAACTTGTTCAGTAAATATATAAAGTCATTTTTCTTATTAATAAGACTTCTACAGTTCCACTGTAGTAGGTTTTGTTTGTCCATTATTTTTTTTAACGATATTATTAATATCTAAGGCAGCGTTGGACAGTGTATCTGGATTACATTGTGATAATATTTTAATTAGAGCTACAATTAAGTCAGATATATTTGGAGGCAATTGGAAATTATCTTTAGATTGATTATTCAGTGCACAGCCATTTTCAGAACTAGGAATACTAAACTCCTTAATAATTGCTTCATGAGTTTCTTTGTCATAACCTTTACTTAAAGGTGGAGGAGAACGGGGTTTTAAAAACACTGTTTTTTTATAAGAATTATGAGGATTGATTCTTTTACTATTGTTCATTGTTTGTTTATCACTTGAAGAGGTAGAAGACCCAGATTTCAGAATATAAGCATACGATTTATTTATCGGAGGATGTGATTTTGATGCTTCAGCATACGACACAGCATTACGGGCCATATATGTTTTAATATTTTTTTGTCTGATGAACTCTGGACATAACTTATTCGTGGCGAAGTGGGGTCCTGAACATAAGCAACAGATTGCATTTTCTTCTTCCAATTGACATGAATCACCCCCATGTTCCTGACCACACCTATAACAGCGCGGCTTGGATCTACATTGTACTTTAGTATGACCAAAACGACAACAGTGGAAACATTGCAATGTAGGATAAATATATAATTCTACCGGTAATGAATTATAACAAATGAATATACGATCAGGTAGAGTTTGTCCATCAAAGGTAATCACAACAGTTTGAGTTGGATTCCAAATAGGATTTCCATTAACAAAAGTTTTATAGTTAATTCTTCTAACTTTTATTATTTCACCAGTACCCATAGGAAGAGAGACATTTGCAATGACTTCCTCAGGTGACCAATCCACAGGAATACCTCTTACTAAGCCCATTCTGGTAACATTAAAAGTTGGAATAAAAGCTTTTAAACTATTGGATTCTAAGTTTTTGTCCTTCATGAAAGCATTAGCATCTAAGTAATCTGAAAAGGCAATTGAAATTTTATTGCGTCCAATCTTTTTGATACTACCATTGACTATATTTTGAATAGAATGATTTTTAAGAAATCTTCCAAAAGTAATTGGATGCAAAGTGACATCTTCATTGGGGTTAGGTGATGTTTTTTGAACATGAATAACAAACGGAGCCATATCTTTATCATTGTAACATTTTCGTCCAATTGAAATTGGTGTATTAGGTGTCGTTGGTGGGAATTCTTTCTCAGTAGGGTTAGTAAAATCTTTTTCGGAAATAGTGTTAGTTGAATTTTTTGGTGAAATGGTAACGTCCGCACACATACAATCAGAATATCTCATCTCGTGTCCGAATTTTCGCCGTCGTTTATTACAATGTTTACAAACATTTACACGTTTAGAACGCTTGAGGGAACGGCTGGTAATCGAGCCGTCCGTATCCATACCTGACTCATTTGAGATAGTCACAAACTGGCCTGCCGGGGGAACGAATTCCCCCGGAGGCGGTTCCTCCATAGTTAAAATAAAAACTTACCTATTGCACAGCTACAAATCACTAAATACAATTATATTATATACAGAATAAATATATATTACAAAACTACACTCCTACTGATCACTTTTGTTATAAAATACAATTAATAAAATTGGAAAAAAATTTAACCCGCCCGGTCAAGTCAAACGTTTCCCGCGCTTTTCTTTTTGACATTTGTTTGTATTATTTTGGTGTCAGAAACGTTTAAAAATTTAAGTAGGTTAAAAGGAATAATCGGCACGCACGGCTCTTTTATAGTTATTGCTTCACTTATTGAAAACTACTGTAAATCAAGAAAATTATACTGATAAAGTAATCTAAACCCATAAAAACGCGGTTTTACTTGAGCATTCGTATTATAAAAAATAATTAAAAAACCGGTAAAATGAAAATAAAATCTTCAATGGATTTTCGAACGAATTCGATTGAACGGTAAAAAGACCAGAGACAAAAGAAACCGTTCACCTTCATGTCAAACAGTGCAATAGTCGTTCACTTTTTATGGGGTCATAGTATGATTTTAAGCAGGCCTGATTCTGCCCTGCTCGAAAGCTGCACTGCGATTGGATGGTTTTCTTAAATGCTCATGGTAAGGCCCCTGTCTACTCGTCTACTTCTCATCTATTCTGTGACTCTCTCTCTCTACAAACTAATATAAACGGGAACTCTCTATAAACTAATATAACTAATTTAAACGGGAATTTAACAGCTGACATGCAATGCAACTGACATGCTGTGTCAGTGTGTTTCATGTTTGGTTGTCATGTGTCATTATCAGCTGATTGATGATGGTTTCGTATAATTAGTTTTTCGGATGCAAGGACGTTAAAAAAAAGAGTTTTTTTTACGTCCTTGTTCGGATGGATGTTTTTCTAGGAGTAAGTAGTGTTCTGTGATGTTGTTTCAGACAAAATTGATTCGTTTGTAGTTGTAGATTAAGTGTGGAAAAGTAAAAAAATACCTACAGCAACTTTTATCATTCAATTTTTAAAAATTATACGTGGTGGTCATGGACACCTCCAGCAGTGATTCAATTAAAGAAACAGAAGAAGAATTACTGGTTTATGTAGAATTTGAAGACAGCGTCGATATAAAACAGTATGCAAACATAAACATAATTGGAATAAATGAAAGAAAACCAATTGCTCAGATGGATGATACATTCTTCACTGGTAATGTAAAATTTTATTTGATGTTACGGTCTATCCAACCAAATTAATTAGGCTTGCCAGCTCCTAAAACAAAAAAGCCGGACTCTGCTTTTTAAAAGGCCGGACATTTTGCTCTAAAAGCCGGACAGGAGTGGGCCGCCCGTTTAGCGACAATTGCCTTTTTCTTTTTTAGCTGGTCGCCACTGGTCGTACGAATTTTCTAATTCCCCGCGCTTTGTGTTTGTTGTACAGGCGCAACTCGCAAGTTATCATGGTTTATCGCTAAACAAAAAACCTAACAAAAGCTGGACAGGCCGGACACGCTAATATTTAGCCGGACGCGACCCAAAAAAGCCAAACATGTCCGGCTAAAGCCGGACACCTGGCAACCCTAAACCAAATACAAACATGCTGCATTACTTAAATATGTTTTTAGTTTATTAAAAAGTAAAATAGAAATCACACACAATTTTATTATAAAAGAAGATGATTTTCTTATAGTACTTTTGTTATGGTTCTCATATCACAATCCACCCTGATTGTGATTTAAAATCACCTAATCCTAAGTAATCTCTTTCATTTACATTTCACAGGTTCATATGAAGTCCCTTTAGGAACATATATGTTTTTTGAGGAAGATCTTGCCCCGGAAAGCTTAGACCCATTATTTGATAAATTACCTGAACGAAATTTAAAATATGTGGATAAAACAAGGAAATTGATTAAAATGGAGCATGCATATGTGACTTCTAAAGAAAATGGAGGTCAGTACTTTTTTTTTGTATTTAAGTATCAATTTGTGGTAACTACATTATTTCTGATACTCATAAAACAAGTGCATAAGCTAATTATTTCTAGAACAAAAAAAAAATACTAAGAAGTTCATCATCATACCTTTATTTATGCAGAACAAAATATCAAGAAAGAAATAGAAAAAAGTTTGATTGATGTGCCAAATGTGAAGTTTGAAACTGTACAAGAAGGAATTGATCAGTTCAAAACTATTGTGATAACAAACACACTCACTAGCACCGAGGTTCCAGTTGAGAATTTCAACATAAGTTCAATGGAGCATTGTAAGTATAACAATAATAATTGATTTTTGTCTATTCCTTACATGCGCTCATAAAAGGTGTAATTAGATTTTTTTGTTTTAGAATGTTTGAAATCGGTAGGTCATTATTATTAAAATTAAATGTTTGGTTCAATACACATAATAGGTTATTGATGTTCGATTTTTATTTACTCATCAACAGTCATCCACAGCTATCATTGTCATGCTGTTCCATAATAGGCTTTCAGTGGTGAAGGCCATTAGTCACGTTTTCCGCTATTTTGATTTTTATAGGTTTGCCTATGGTGCTGCTGGACGAGTGTCACTTCGCCTACATTCTCTGGAGGACCATTTAACCAGTAGCGTAGCGATGGGGGGGCGGTCCGCCCGGGCGGCACTTTTTCGGGGCGGCAAAATTTCCTGGAGGAGCAAAAAAAAAGAAAAAAGGGGCGGCAGAATTGTAATAAAGGGCGGCAGAATCGTCTTCCGCACCGTGGGCTTCTTTGCCAACTGGAGGACCAAAAAAAAAAGGGCGGCAGAATTGTCTTCCGCCCCGGGCGGCTGACACCCACGCTACGCCACTGCATTTAACTGACTTCTTTACTCTACTTGGCGTCACTTAGCTTTACCTATTTATGTACATAGGTACCTATATCTCGCTCGCCCAGTATTATTTCAATCTTACAATTTCAGTTCTAATGTTTCGAACTTATTGGTCGGATTTCATGATATTTGCGGTCATAATTGTGGACCCAGATCTTGAACCTTGATACCGAGCATAAGCCGGTCCATAGTTATCTGTGCTATTCGTATACAGTCTCATGTGAGTCCACGTTTCGGCATCATAATTATATTAAAGTGACAACACACTTGAAGACACACTGATTATGCAGGCAGCCTAGGTTTTCACTGGTTTTCACTTTTGCTTTTTTTAGGCATCAAGGTAGCAGCACTAGGCGAAGGACGCTTCTCGTGGGCGGGCGACCATAGTACGAACCATGGTCGCCAACAGGAGTGCGTGGGGGTCGGCCGCCTTCGGGCCGGCCAGATTTAGCTAGCCTACGTCTTAAAGGCATTCTTCTTCGAAAAAAAAGTCAGCCATCGTATCGTATTTTGAAATTTGGCGACCTATTTTATTTACAAAAGAAAGACTATGGCCAAGTTGCACGTATCTTTCAATCATCTCCAAAAATGTTTCACATCACTCATGTTCTGCGTTATACCGAGCACTTTATTATAGTGCATTCTATTCTGCCCTGGATGAAGAAACACCGTTTTGTTATTTAATCGTCTAAAAAGTAGGTGTATTTAGTATCCACGTCAACTCCATTGAAATTTTAACCGTAACTTCTTACGTTAAGTTTGATTATTAGTTGTCAATTAGTTGTACATCTAGCATTTTGTGAAGGGATTCCGTGATGGGATTCCCCTACCAAACAATTTGCATCAGATGAGATCATTCGAACACTCGAATCATTTGAATTGGATACATATCTAATATTAGTAACAGTTTAGGTTTTCTCGTATTCAGAACAGAACAAGCACCTCGTGAAAGTTATAATTATAAATAATATTGTAATAGCGAGAATTTGTAGACGGATTCCGGTTCCAGATTTAGCTAAGGTTTGGGCCCCTGCATGTATCATTTTATTCAAATACCTACATTCTATCGTCTCTCCCAAACAATTTCGTTCGTAATGTGTTACATTATTTTCTTATGTTGTAAGTTTTTTTTGTGGTCAATAGTAGCTGTTCCAGACACTTCTCAGGAAACTACGTCTAATTGCATAATATACTTATTTAAAGCTTTATTATGAACATCAAAGTTATCGAAATGCTTCTATAATTCCCGTTATATTCAAGTCCCATTTCCGTTGTAACGAAGTTTTTAAAAAGCAAGACTGAGAACTCTTTTGTCTATAAGTCGAGATGGGTTAATTCACTGCCCGACACTAGGTATGGTTAGTGGTTGGAGCTAACTGGCACAATGCCCTAATAATATGCATGCATGAGTACAATGTACCTACTAGCAACATTGTCCTGATAACCACATTTGGGACAAACGCATCATTACGATATAGGCTATAATAGCAGCATTAAGACAAGTATGTGTTTTTCCGGACACATCAGATATGTTTATTGAGTATTCACGTAGTAGAAAAGATTACCATTATTTTGCATTACTCTGGTTATTTTGTGTCCAATTTATATTAAATTTAGTATTTGTTTGTATGTGTATTATTATTTAATAAAATAATTTTATTATTATATTATGTAACAAGTAACACATGTTATTTTCAGGAAGATGTCGCTTTCATCAGGAAGCAAGCAGACGAACATCGAAGAAATTTTTCAAAATATCAACAGAAAATATGTGAAAATTCATAAAAATGAGAAACTAAGAAATAATAATGCACTTTTCTCTGTGTTGGAGAAAATACTAAAAGTTATGCAAGATTCTAATGATTTATTCAGTAGCATGAAACCAAGACTTGCATTCATGGGCAGTTATTATGATGGATTACGTGTAGGTCATCCAACAGAATATGATGTCAACGTTGTGCTGAAAATACCCGTCAACTACGACCGAATAGTACTTCAATCTATAATAGATGATTATACGTACATCAAAATGCCTTCCGAGTTTCGGAGATTAATAAACAACCCAGCGACTGCTGATATGGGTTTTAAAAAAACTGAGATGTGGTGTGACCAGTCCCACCGTTTATCAGTTAGCAAATTTCGGTCTTGGATGCAGAGCGTGGTCGATATTGCATTGGCACAGCTACCTTATGATGACGGCAAACGAATACTGATAGTAAATAACAAGCGTTTTGGGTTAGTGTGTAAAATGTCTGGACCTGCCTACAATTTGACCATACACGAGAACAATAATATAATCGACATAGATTTGGTGCCAACATTTGCATTTGAACTTCCAAAAATACCTCTGAATTCAAAAATTGATTTTACGAGGCCAGAGTTCAAAGAAGTCAAGACGTACTTTGTAGTACCAAAACCTTCTTCAGACGATTTTAGTTGGAGGCTGAGTTTCCCCTTCCAAGAAAGAATTTTAATACAAAACAAAGGTAACTTAAAAAGTGCTATAAGACTTTTAAAACTACTTCGTGATGTGCAAAGGTTTAACAAATTAGCTAGTTATTATATAAAAACTTTATTTTTATGGGAAGTTATACAGACAAGTGTATCTTTTTGGAAAAAGAAGCCTCTTTTTTATTTAGTGTTTTATATGTTAAACAAACTACGAGATGCTTTACAAGGTAAAAAAATTATTAATTTTTGGTGTCCTGACCAAAACCTGCTGGAGAAAATAAAAGCAGAAACGTGTGAAAATTGGGCAAATAGACTTACTCATTTAATAAACGTTATGAAAACAAACAAGAATAATCCATCAATCATAATAAAATACTTCACACTTCGTATGCCTGATGATGATGACTACATTAGAAAATCTGAATTAGAAAAATAAAATTTTAAGACAATAAAACTTTGACTTATTTTTATTGGTAGAGGACAATTTCCGCTTTATAACAATTTCTTATACTTCTCAGATTAATACTGGGCGCTGCATTTTTACGAAAACAAAATTGGTCCATACAGACTTCTTTTGGTCTTTGAAACGTAATTTAATTAGCACACTTTATAGCAGTGGTCTAAAGTGCAACCCTTAAATAAAAAGCTATGAAATAACAAATAAATTGAAAATTCCTGGAACGCGATTATCCCGGTATTCATTTTACCGGGTCACACTTTCGCGCATAGGTAATATAATCCCCACTTCGATATTGATTTTCATTTTTAGCGATCATTAGGCTAGCTAGTTTCACCACTGTCAAAATATATGTTGCTGATAACTCGTCTGTCAGATGCTGTGTGTGCGTGCTCCCTGATGTACGGTACGATAATGCTTTTTGATAACTAAGTAAGCTCTTTAATTCTAAGTTGCACCCACTGAAATCAGACAGACTGACGTGCCTGTCTAGGTACTTTCAGGCAGTTTCCAGCAAAGAAACTAATATATTATCTTTTTTTATACTACATCACATCAGTTGAAAGACAGGCACGCAGCCCACCTGATGGTAAGCGGCCACTGTGGCCTATTCTATTCAGGGACATTACACCAGAAAGCGTCGCTCAACGTGCTGCGACACTGTAGGTCACTAGGTACCTACCTAAGATCTTCGAGCCTTTGGTTTCTGATATGGCGGCAGAATTCACCTATGGGAGTGGTAGTTGAATGAAAAAGTGCTACCACCAACCAGACCCAAGGCGGGAGTCGAAACCTTGACCTTCGGGGTCTTATCCAAGCGGCTTAGCTACTGTTTCACAGAAACGGTTCAAAACTCGCTCGTACTCGTACAGTCAGCGTTAAAATGATCTGAGCGTTTAAAAACACCAAAAATATCTGAACCAAAAATCAACCTTACCTCAAGACATAGGTAAAGGTGCATTTTTACTTGTTGTAATGTTGTTTGAGAACAAATGACAAACGCAACATTTTGGCGCTGAGTGCGCTGACTGTATGTATGTACGTACGAGTATATAATAAACCTAAAGAAAATCAAGTAATTATAAGTACCTAAGCTATATACTTTTAAGGGGATATTCACCAACTGTACACACCAGACTGGAAACAGTGTCAATGTAGTGAAATTAAAATTTGTATCATTTAATACTTCGTCATCTCGACACGAAAAGATTTCCTTTGTTCCCAACACTGTAATCTGTAAAACTGTGACTCGTTGGGATAACTTTGTAAAATGATTCCCAACAAGCCACAAGTGCTGTGAGCCTGTGACTTGGCACTTGGGAATCATTTAAGAAAGATCTCCGTGTTACAGTGTGGTGTGCTTACAGGTTACAGTGTTGGAAACAAAAGTTTTTACTATGCCCAGCTATGACAAGACGAGAAGAAAGGAAGTTCTAATAAAAATAGAGGAACCCTGACCCTGAGACCTAAGCCTGTGACTAAATAATTTGGTCTGTCTGAGGCGTCGCGGAAGGCGGAACCAATCAAAAACCGCGGTCACACAACACAACACAGGTGGATATCATGGGATGGGATCTGGTCATCTGGCGTCGAACAAGGAGTTTAATTTATTCTTCCCGTAACTTACAAAAACTCATTTTAAATCTCAAAAACTGATGCATGATAAATGAAAGATTTGCAAATTTATTGCTTTAATTTATAATAAAATACGTATCAACAAACATAAAAGATGAAAAAAAATTTTGTATAGAAATCAGAATAAGACTGAAATAAAAGTTCAATGGATGCTAATTTATTTTAAATTAATCCATTATCTCATTTCATAGTTTTATAGCGCCAAGATAAAACCAAAATCTACTATAGGAGTCTATTAAAAGTATGGCAACATTTTAAACTTCAGTCGCCATTTTATTAATATCGCCATTTCGTTTCTTTCATGAGATGGAGAATGGAAGTATTGTAAAGTGAGACAGAAAATAAGGTTCTGAATATTTTTGAATCCTGTGATTTAAAAATAACAACACAAATTGTTATATAGTTAGTAAAATTCAGGTAAATGTGCTTTGTACAACTATTTTAATTTCATACAGTGTTCTAAATTGGTGGAATCTCGGCGTCTCATCTCTTGTCAGTGTCCTGAAATGCAATGGCGTCCGTTCCGTTTACTCGAAGCGCGTACAAATTTATTCCGTCATCCTTTTCTTACACATATCGACTATTCAGGAGACACGCTTTCGCAGCGAATGATCTTTTTATGAGCAGAGTAGACTGATAAGAAATATTTCCCGTTACCTTCACACTTTGTGTTTTGGAGTTTCTCTTTCTTGTCTATCCGCCGTACAAATTATTAGCCGCGCTTTTGCCCAGTAACACTAAAAAAAGATGTTTCTATCATCTAAACATTTAGATGTTTTGTGGTGTTGCAGATATAGACTGTTGTGGTTGATTTAAAGTGTAATGAAGTAGGCAGTCGAATACCGATAATGTTTACCACAAACGCCGTGCAGACCGGCACAGTGCCGACGTTGCAGTATCAGGAGCATCCTACTCAGAAGACTCAAGGGAAAAATATCGAAAATGTTCAGCAAAAGAATCCGCAGCAGGCTCAAACACAGCAACAACAACAGGTTAGGAATTTCTTGAAGCGCTTTTTCTTTGAGATTTAATTACAGGAAATAACTTAGTTTTAAATTAAATTTACAAGTATGTTTTCTGTCCAAATCATTTGTGATGAGTATAGAGTAGACTCAATATTGATTTAATTTATAATATTTGAAATTTATACATGCTTTAATTTGCAGGAGTTCCCAACATTTTGCTACACAACTAATGTCAATATGATTGGCAAGATTGGTACTGGGACTAGTGGTGGCACTGGTGGTGTAACTGGAGGAGTAAACATAGCGCAACTTACCACCAGTGATGACAAGACTTGCTACATAGCTCAGCCTTTCTCCTACAACTATGCCCTCGTGAATCAAATGCAGATAGCCCCAAATGGAATACAGAACACAATTTCCAACATTAGCTTTAAATGTGATGTGTGTGGACTTATGTTCGGACATCTTGCTCTTCTCAATGCTCACAAAAGGATACATGCTCAAGATACAGGTAATTTGCCCTAAATTAACTTGATATTTAAAGTTTAGTGCTTCATATGATTGCCTTCAGATTTATTCTTTAGATAAAATAATTCTATACATTAATAAAATTGTTTTATTTCAAGTTTTGGTTGCATTGTGCATCCAGCCATTTAACATTCTTAGACCACATTATGTCTGACATATTTGAGACATTTATTTGTTGTTGTTTATGTATAGTTTAGGTTGAATACTTGTTTTATTAATGTCAATTTTTCATATCTGTTCCAGATAACAATATCACAGTGGTTGCAACTGGTGTGAGCACCAGTAATGATGTAGCAATGCCGCCTCACATTCAAATTCTCTCCTCAGATCCGAATGACCAGCAAATACAACATGTACAGTTACAAGACAGTTAGTGTAATATTATTTATGATATAACATTTTTATTCATATTTCGGTTCATTATTGGTGTTATGTTATTGTATTAAAATAATTATTTTATTATAATAAAATTAAAATAACACCAATAAATATAACATAAGATTACTAAAATTTTGGTATATTGTAAAAGCTAGATTTTATAATATACTCCTTTACTAATGAGTAATTACAATTTTGTTTCAGCTAAACCAGTTATACTTGAAAAAAATCAAAAATGTATCACATGTGGTGGTCCTATTCCTAGCAATCCGAAAAGAAAAGGACCTAAGTTAATAAGATGCGAAAACTGCATTGCACAAGATTCTGTTGAACAAAGGAACAATCAAAGTATGTATTTTTGAAATATTTAAACTTGGCAGTAAAATAAATAAATATATTATGTAAAAAAATTAGGAGCACTGATTCAAATTGGATGTTGTCTCTCTCTCTGTCTATGTCAAACATAAGCAGAATGTTATACCAAGGCTCAATCTTATCCTATTTGATTATATCCAATGTAATTACTCAATAAAACA
This sequence comes from Mecyna flavalis, assembly GCA_949319885.1. Taxonomy (NCBI): domain Eukaryota; kingdom Metazoa; phylum Arthropoda; class Insecta; order Lepidoptera; family Crambidae; genus Mecyna; species Mecyna flavalis. The sequence goes on along the minus strand of OX439427.1, from coordinate 7,271,614 downwards.
AGGTTCTCAATGCAAACTAAATTGTATTCTGTCTTTCTTTTGTTCCTAAACAATCCTTTGGTTTTATAGGACATAAGCTGATTTTAATCAGAGCTCAATTTGCTTACTAAGAATATTATCAGAAAAAAATAACTGTGAGCAAATAAAAATTTACTTTTTTTTTATCTATAGAAATGTGCAGCCCATATTCGTCCAAAGAGAATGACAAACTAAATATAATGTGTAAATTTCTTAGATAATACCAATAAGTTTCTGTCACTAATGCTTGACTGTCTTTTTTTAGTGAATTCAACGCAAATATATGTTGCATCTGAAGATGTGAAATATGAAGTTAGTGGTGTCAGTGGTGTACAGCAACCTGCAGACCCTCTCACTGCCACACAGACAAATCAACAGCAAACGCAACAACAAAAAACTTGTAAGTCATAAACAATGTCTAATCTTAGAGTGGTCTGGTGGGTTAGGGTTAGGTACAGTCAATGGCACATCACGGTAAACACTTGCAGTTCGATAATAGCACTTATGCCCCGGACATAAGAGTGGTACAAAGTTCAAAGTGTTTAGTCTGACATGATTTTGACTGTACCTTGCCATTATCTTTGGGGTAGGTACCGGGATTAATTCAGATAAATACTGAATGTCTTGGATAGAGATTGGGTTTCGTCTAGCTCCAGTCTGGTTTTGTCTCAAATTCCTCCCCGAAAACGTCTGACATGCTCCGAATTGGATGGCATTTAAATTCCAACTCATAAACATTTTCTCCAGAAGTCCTCTGCTTTGTCGCTTTTCTGTCCCAGCTGTTAACTATATATGTACTGTGTATATATTAATATTTATATCATGTTATATTATTATTTCGTTTATTTCTGTTGTTTTTCACTTTCTCTGTCCGCCATTTGTACCCTATGTAGTGCAATGAAGTTTAAATAAAATAATTTGAACTTTTTTTGTTACAGTACCTGGTCATCATCCTGTCAAGAAAAGAAATTTAGCAGCAGTAACAAAATGTCAGACCTGTAATGGTTCTGGCATCATATTTGTAGGGGGAAATAAAAACAAACTAAATCAATCCATTGAAAAACCGTTCCACTGCAATATTTGTGGTGGATCTTTCTCTAGGTATTCCTCATTATGGTCACATAAAAAATTACATTCTGGAGAGAAGAATTTTAAATGTGGCATTTGTGGAATAGCATTTGCTAAGGCTGTTTATTTAAAAAATCACTCGAGAATACATACAGGCGAAAAACCATACAGGTAAGTTTGAAAATATAAATAAGACCACCATACCTGTCCTGTCTTTAGTGCCAATAGTGAGATTTACAATTTTCTTTTTTATATAATTCGAAATAATATCGAAATATTTATCAGTAATAAAAAAAAATCTTCCCAAATTGCAGTTTCGAACTTTTCCTAAAACACTCCATACTATGGATGTTCGAAACTCTTCATATGGAGTCCATACAAACAGTGTCAAGTTTGTGACATTCTGGGTTAATTATGTGTACAGTAATACCCCGCTTTACGCGACCCCGTTATGCGCGGTTTCACTTTAACGCGAATTTCAAATTTCGCGCTTAAATGCCTGGCATTACGCGAAAAAGTGCATAAAAACATAATGTAGTCATCAACTTCTCTATGGTCGCGGGAATCCCCGCTTCCTCTGAACATTCTGTTTGAAGAATTGGGAATTCCCCGTCCTTCGACTTTGTTCTATGGGGATATGTTTGTTAAATTTTGAATAAAATTATTAAATTAAAAAAAAAAAGGAATGGAATTTTAAATACTTAAAGGGGCCATATTACGCGCGGGTGATAATTAAAACCTTTTGTTCGATAGCTATGTTGTTATTGTTCCAATATTAGTTTTCTAATTGAAAAGACTATATGCAAAAAACTAAATTAATGAAATAATATAGTATTTTAACAACATCAATGTTTTAGATGCAACACCTGTGGTATGCAGTTCTCACAGTCGCCGCATCTAAAGAACCACGAGAGGACGCATTCTGGAGAAAAACCATATGTTTGTGAAGTACGTTCCCACATGTAATTCTAAATGTAGTAATTATTAGTGATAGGAAAAAGTATTTCGGGTGGCCCTTCCTAGGCGCCACACCGACTTGAGGCCTCTCAAGTCGGGGTGCCCGGGGATGGGCTGGTCAGGTCAATAGCCACAAGGCTGGCACCGGCTCTTCCCAATCAGGTGTGAAGGGGAAACCGGGGGAGTTTAGTGGGTAGTGGACGCTTTAGTCTCAAGAAACGCATTCTCCTTCCTAAAAAAAAGGTATATTATTAGTGGTATTACACAAAATCTGTAAAAAGGGTTGTAAGCTATATTACAGTTAAGGTACATTTAAGACTTATTCAGTATTTTTGCGTAAAAGTAATGGACAGTTAATTAAGTATATTTTTTTTCGGACTCAAAATGTTCCTCATTTCGTGTAAATTAAACTATAATTTTGAGTACTGTAGAACACATAATGATGGGTAAGAAAAAACGAGGTGTCATTTCAGTAAATGAGAGTCATTCTTGGATTGATCATTTTGTTGTATTTCGCGCGGTTTCCTGCGGTGTTCCTTTCTCCCGATTGGGACGAGCTGGTTCCAGCCTTATGGCTATTAACCAAATGAGTACGATCGAATGTAACCAGCGGTTGCAAAGAGTAACTACTGGCAATAATTTAATAAACATCTTTCACAGGTATGTGACAAGGGATTTGCGAGACATGCGACGTTATGGAATCACCGGCGCATCCACACCGGCGAGAAACCATACAAGTAAGCTATTCAGATTATGGCCAATTGAACAGTTTACTATTCACATTCTTATCAGAAGCGATCACCATGACAAGTATATGAAATGAATATTGAGGGACTTTGTCCCCTTTACATGCAGAAATACTATAGTATAATTTTATATAATATTGATCTTGGTTTCTTGCTAAAATTATTTGTTATTTTAAAGAAAGATGCCTAAAATGGTACAAAATATGGTTGCCAGGTACCTAGTTTACCTGGTAAAACTCTACCACTTTTACCTGGTAAACTGGGTTCTATTCAAAATATTGTATTTATCATGTCGACTTTGACCTCTGATTCTTTCATAATCAATTATCTAGTTAGTGTGAAATATAATTGAGCGCATACATACTTAATTGCTTTAAATAGGCACCTTACCCCATTTTCCAGAGGCTATGGGTTCTGTTTCCACCCAGGACAAATTGTTTAACTTGACGACCATCTCCCTCTTATTACAGAACGTGGTTTAAAAATTAAACCGAGCTTAGTCCTGACTAAACTCCTGACTAAAGTCAAACGCTATTACAAAACGAAGTTTTACTTCATTTCGAGTACTAAAGTTAGACCCAAGAAAGTCCGCCGATGCCCCTAGTTTTACTATGGACTAACTTTCAAACGTCAAAAGGATAACACTTTTAAATTCCGCTCCGTTCTACGTATAGAAAGACAATTTTTGAAAAGAATCACTTAAATTTGTGAACAGAAAATTAAAAATATATGTTACTTTTTCTTACATTACTAAAACATATTTATAAATAAATAATTATTATTTTTACTATCATATTTAAAGATTTTAAAACATGTCATAAAACAAAGTCTTGTAAAATGAAACGCACTGAACGAGTTAGTACCAGTAAATTATTCTTATGTTGGTATTTGTTTTGTAATAAGGAAAGTTTTAAAAAATAGTCCGGACCTAAACCTGTACTAACTAGTACAGTTTTAAACCTGTTTTAGCGATGTTTTTTGTAATAAGAGGGTCTGTGTTTATTTGGTGTCTAAATCTTATTTTTTTTTTACATACGTATAGATTTGCGGCATCTTTGTATAGATGTTAGTGTGGAACCCGTTAATGTGCAGATTAACTAGGTAATCTGCAGAATACCGGATATAATCCGTTAAAGTGTACAATTTTAATTAGAAAAGCTCATTATTGCACTTTACTTAATTAGTCTGCACAGTAACGAAAGGTTAATCGTTAATTACGGGGATTGGGTGTAAAAAAAAAAATAATCACGAAGGATTGGGTGTTAAAAAAAATAATCACGAACCTGTATCCATCCGTGATTTCCGCCTCCAGTCGTCCTTGTTCCCGTATGCCTGGTCGTCAGCCTGCAAATTACCTAGGAATTCTACAGATTATCTAGTTTTTGTAAGAAATTAATCAAATTTTCTCTACCGTATTTCTGATTCAGCCCGGTAATCTGCAGATTACTAATCTGCACTCTAACGGATTTCCGCACATTAACGGTAACATAGATACTAATACCAATTCTTGACAACTGCTAAATTACTTGAAGATCAATATCTGTTGTCGTCACATATTTAAAATTATTTTATTTATCTAATTTAACTCTCTTTAAATCCAGTTTCTTGCTTCTTCTCGGAAGATACATTCCGAATCTGGAGTTAGAGCAACTCTGTATAATAGACGATTCATAAGTGTTTTTTTGAAGTTTGCATACTATTACTACAAGAGGGTTTTTGTTATCAGATGTGACACGTGCGGCTCGGCGTTCAGTCAAGCGGCTCATCTGAAGAACCACGCGAAGGTTCACTCCGGTGAGAAGCCCTTCAAGTGCGACATATGCACCGCCGCTTTTGCCGACCGGTTCGCGCTGAAGCGGCACAGGGGCATTCACGACAAATACGGTAAGTGCTTTCATGGTCTAGTGGTTTAAGGGGGGGTGGGAGTACATAAAAGAGGCATAGACCGACAAACTTATCTGTTCCGGTGGCGGCGTCGCTACTGTCTATTTAGAACTGTCATTAAATATCGTTTTTGCATTGTATTTCACGTAGTTTCAATTTTGGCCACCGGAACAGATAAGTTTGTAGGTCTGTATTATGCGACGTCCAAATATGGCGCCGCGCTCGCACATTTCGTAGTTTTTTAAACATAGTAAACGAGACACTAATTTTATCAAGTCAAACTCTGCGAATTTATCTGTAAATATTTAGTGGCTATAATTGAGTGAAAATTCAAATGTTAATTGGCAGGAGCTTAGACATAAAATACGAAAATCGTTAAAAAAAGGGGTAACTTTGGGATTTTTTTCTATCGAGTGAAGTTTATAAAAACATGTAATTGAATGCGATTTTAACTAGATCAGATCCTTAACTGATACATATATTTTTTTTAGAATTGAAACCACTGATTTGTATGTCTCAGGTGGCTTTTAAAAACCATACGCGCGGCATCTGCGGAACTACACAGCCTTAAGTACGGGTTCAATTCCCGGGTCGAACTCACTTGGGCTGGTCAATAGCAAAGCTGGCACCAGCTCGTCCCAATCGGGTGTGAAGGGGAAACCGGGGGAGTTTAGTGGGTAGTGGACGCTTTAGTCTCGAGTCCCACACACGGCCGCGGGTCTAGCTAGCCTGCGGTTATGGTGCATAAACGCATTCTCCTCCGAAAAAAAAGGATCGAACTCACTTTGTGACAGTTTTTTCGGACACAGCTCGGGTTTGTGATCACCAATCCGCATTTGGCAAGCGTGGTGATTAAGCCAGTACCTGTTATTGTAATGATTACATGATTTCGAAGATGGAGGCTTATGCCTTGCAATGTAACATAAATCGGCTAAATTAAATACTCCTATCGCGGTAAGTGCTTCATTGATGCGGTATTGGGGGATCGTTAAGTAGGTACCCGTAGTTGATGTTGCTGAAGTTAGAGGTCGTCATATCCTGCGCGATTGTTGTTACTTGAAAACGGTCATAAAATAGATAGGGCCGCCAGACCTGACAAAGGAGCCTTATGGCCAGTAGCGAAGTAATTAAATGTTAAAAAATGGACAACATTTCAGTACACCAAATTTTATACTTAACTATCGTAAACACGATACGATTAGTAGAACTGCGATAAACGTCGTATTTAAGGACACTATGTCAGAATAAATACAAATAAGGGAAACCTCTTATTGGCGATAATTTATATTAAGAATTTATTGTAAACCATTTTATGTAATCGCTGTTGGTTTTCCTAATAAATAAACAAAATACATTGTTTCGCTTTAGAAAAACTATAATAAAAACAGCAACCCATGTGTGGGTCCCAACGAATTTAAGTGGGTCCAGTGTAATGTCCAGTTTTACAAGTTTCACATGTTTAAGTGGACGTTACGACATCTCAAAAACAATCCCTCGCAAAATGTTCCGAGTTAAAATAATAAAATTCATTTATCCTTATGTTAGATTTTTTTATTCTATAGGACAAACTGCGCCACTCCCCTCCAGAATACAGCAAAACCAACAAGAGCAACAAACGAGTCAAAACGCGGAGCAGAAGCCAGCCGTGGAGGTGGAACACCGGACTGAGGCTCTATGAGCCTAGGACATCTTTTCAGTTGTTATATCCCACCCAATTTTTCACAGGAGAAAGCTAGCCTAATTAAAATGTCATTGAGAACAAAATCCTGTACATAATCCGTTCTGTAGCACCAAAGTTAATAAGAAATCCCAAAAAATACAGTTCCATTTATTATATTATATAAGACACTGGTGCATTATAAACAGCAAACACTGCCATTAAATAGTGATTAAATTAATATAGATAAGATTTTGCTGTCATATACAGTGCAAATTATTTTTCTGTTTCAATGGTACACCTAATATTAATATTTTGTATATAAAAGGCCAAGATAATAATAATGAATAGGAATTAAATATGTAAAAAACATAATATTAAACACGGCGACGATTCTCACTTTTTATTGGTTTCTCTGATTTTTTTTTCCTAGCCTATTTGATCCCACTGTTGAGCAAAAGCCTCCCCTTCTGTCCGCCACATCTCCCTACTTTGTGCCAGTTGCTGCCAGTCGGGCATAAAGGCGTTTAAGTCATCCCGCCATCTCCGCCTAGGCCTGCCACGCCTTCGGTGTCCGTCACGTGGAACCCAGTGGGTTTCTCTGATTGAATAGTTAAAATCGAACATGGATATTACTGATTATTTACTTGTACTTATAAACATTAAACAACATTTTTGTGCAATACAATGGATGACAGCCGCTAAGTACTTAGAATGAGAAAATGAAATTCATGTTACACATTTTAATATTATCTGAATTTAATGTACTTTGGAAACAATTTCGACCTAAATCAATGACTAATTTAAGTATAACAAATTGGCTGTGTTAATAGCAAAATTCTGTTGGTAATTAGATATTATTTTGGAATTGAGTTTTGTACACTTGAAAATGTCATGTGTGCCCACAATTTTGGTTACTTGTGAGAAAAAATTGATGAACCATAAAATTTTGACATGTAAATACTTAGTTCAGTTGTTAATCTAGAAGCCTATGTGATCTAGTATTTTAGCATATCCAATGACTCTTTTAAATTAAGGTTTTATTTATGGTGTATGAGGTGTACTTACAAATTAAATAGTAATTAAAAAAATAATAAGCCTTATTGCAATGGAATAATTAAGGTATGTTAATAAGTACACATCAATATTTGGTAAGTACATCTCATCCAAAAGCTTCTGCATCAGAATGATGTATATTTTGTAAGTTAGACTTGAATTTATAAAATATGGAATCATAATATAGTAAATTTTGTCTAGACTGACTTTTTCTTTCATTTTATATAATACCTATTAAACAAACCTTTATAATTAAAACTATTAAATTCACATGCAAACCCTACAGTGAAATAAAATTAATTTATTCTTGATACTATTTATATAATTATTAGACTAATGACATTAGTCTAATGTAATGACAAAATTAGATACGAGCACATGTATACATGTGATATATTTTTTGTTGCTTATTCATAGTTTACAGCTTTGATTTTTTGAGCTGCCATTAGTATAATAACCTGATCTTGATAACAGCTAGAACTTGACCAGTTTTTTTCATACTAGATCAGTCGACAGACACGCAGTTCTTGCGGCCTATTCCATTGAGGGATACTTCACCAGGGATCGTCGCCCAATGTGCTGCCAGACTAGTTTCATCTAATCTTCAAGCCTTTGATGAATGGGAATAGACGTTAATTTCATGTGTGCTTGGCTCCCACATTAATACTGCCGAAACACAGCCAGAGCTGTTATAGCGGCAGATTTCACCAGTAGCATCCAAGTCCGACTATTAAAGCCCTACCACCGACCAGATCCAAGGGTGGGAGTCAAACCCACGACCTCCAGGTTTTATACCCGATATATATACGCCACTGTCCCTCGGAGGCCTTTTAAACAACTATGTGGTCTACAATGGCTCCCGCACTTGCTAGAAAAAGCCTGTACAATCTGGCCTTGAAGAGGCCAGAGTTAAGTTATATTGTGTAGAAAAGACTAATCCCGGCAGATATTTCACAAATTAAAGAAAGTACCTACAAATAAATGACAAACAGCAAAAAGCCATTTGCAGAGGTAGCATCATGAGTTTATCTTTCATCCCACCAACAATAATAATAATTGACCTTGAACTGTCATTGATTCATTGAACAATATTTGCAATAAAATTACATATTTTTCTAATTAATTTTTTTTGGAAGAAACAATGACGTCATTGGGAAGAAATCATATAATATTATGTAAATAATAATAATGATGTTTCCCTGCTCTATGTATTTATGCTTTCCTTATGGATTAAAATATCTGTAATTAAAATATTGGTTTGGTAGTTTGGTAGACAAGACCTCAGGACAGGACAGGTTTCTGACAATAATAAACAGTAATTTATATGAATAAGTTTAATTTCAGTTAACTTAAAAATACATAACCTACCCCACAGGTGTGGATTTAAATTGTAGTTGGAATATTATCTTAAAAAAAATAATTTATTCATAAACCCAGGTTTCATCGGCTGGTGACCAACCAACCAGTTCCTTTTCAGTGAACCAAAGAGCGATCTCCTTGTTAGCAGATTCAACGGCGTCCGAACCGTGGATTATGTTGCGGCCAACTTGAATGCAGAGATCACCACGAATGGTGCCGGGTTGAGAATCAGCGGGGTTTGTAGCTCCAAGCATTTGACGGCCAGTCTTCACCACGTTCAGGCCTTCCCACACCATGGGAACGACGGGTCCAGAACTCATATATTTCACTAGTCCGGGGAAGAAAGGACGGGATGACAAATCGCTGTAGTGTTTCTGCAGTAGTTCTTCGGACGGCCACATGAATTTAAGTGCAACTAACTTGAAGCCCTTCTTTTCGAAGCGTTTGATGATGGTGCCGACGAGTCCTCGTTGAACTCCGTCGGGTTTGATCATGATGAATGTTCTTTCACGTGGTTCCGCCATAATTATGTCTGTGAGGTTCTGTACGAGACGTGTAAAGTAGGTTATGAAATAGACCAAAGTGGCGATCATGAAAAGAAAGGAAGGAAAGGAAGTCGGCGTGGTTCGTTCGTACCGGGAAACGTCAGTGAAATGTTGCCAGTTTAGTGCGCCAGTTCCATCCAAATTCCAATCAATAAAATACAAAATGCACTGATCGCGTCCCAAAATGTCTCGTCTGCCATTACCAGCAAGAGTACAACATACAATACAACACAAGCAACAGTCAACCCAAAGAAGCTGATTCATCAAAACTTTGTCGTGGCTTAAGCACAAACCGTGCAGAGCCAAAAAGAAAAAAAAAAAAAAAAAATACGCCGCGCGTATTATAATGACCTCAGTTACGGTGATCCCACACGGACGCGCTGCGCTGCGCTGCGTCGACGCACCGCAAGCGCTCGACGGAATGGGTGCCACACGATCCGATGCGTCGTCGCAACGCGCTGCGTTGTCCACGCGTCGTCGTGCGTCGTCGTGCGTTGTCTGCGTTGATTTTAGGTTTAGTTTGTGATTTTTATCCCATAAAAGAGGTCTTTCCTCAACTAATGAGATAAGGTAGTCCACGTCAATGTCATTAATAGTATTATGATGATTTATGTACTTGGGGCGCACCGCTATCTCGACTGCATAAACCATACTGCGACGCGTGCGTCGTCGCTCCGTCGTCGGAGCGCTGCACCACTCCCCCCGCTTCGTCTGTCGGCTACGCGCGCGTTGTACACGCGTTACGGCGACGCGCGTCGCCACAACGGACCGTGTGGCATGCCGTTCAATTTGTATGAAATATAACGCATCGACGACGCTCCGTCGACGCAGCGCAGCGCAACGCACCCGTGTGGCATCACCGCTCAGTGACAAAATGTCAAACTATAACTAAGAGCAAAACTGGAAGCCACACGTCGTCGTTAAACATCAATATCAAACTGTCTTCTTTTCTTACTCTCCTCACGAGTACATGTTATTACATTACATACTGGTAATAAATACCATATAAATAATTTTTATTTACTCTTTATTTCTCTCATCTCAACCGTAACATGCTCAAACAATATAGGTATTCATTTCTTTGTTTTGTTAGAATAAAACTGTAAAAAAGTTGATTATTAAAAAATAGTACATACATAAGTCATCGTGTATTTAAAAATTTGAATTACTATACTGATTACTATACTAATAATTATTTACTACGTAACTAGCCTTCCGCCTGCGGTTTCAAACCCTCCAAATTTTTTCATATGTCCCCACGTACCCTATGTCCCCCGGTAATACTGTAGCTTTCCAACAGTGAAAGAATTATTCAAATAGATTCAGTAGTTTCGGAGCCTATTCAGTACAAACAAACTATCAAATCTTTTTTATAATATTAGTATGTATAGATAGAGAATATTAAATATTATTTCTTTCTTCTTGGCACTGCACGGTTTGTACATCGGCCACCACTGCTTAGAGAGTAGTAAAATACTGACATTGATGATAATTTTGCCGACAACAGTTGCCTGCCCCTGCCCTGGTCCCTACATTCCGTCCCTGTCTCCCTTCCCTCCCTCTCTATCAGAACATGCTGTTAAGTTCGCTGGGCTGGGCCTCCCTCAAGGGTCTCACCTCACCTAGTGTGCTTATCCGCACAGAGGGACGCAGCGTCATAGGGAGGGGGAAAGATCGGCCCCGTTAGGCGGTTACCACACTGCACCGCGCTCCGCCGCGGTACGCGGGACGACAGATTTATTTGATTCTATGCAAGTACCTCAGTTTGTATTGAAAACACGCGCGGCATACTGAAAACGCGCACGCGTGCGGGATTTTTACAATGCAGCCGGGGCGGAGCGCGGCTCAGTGTGAACACCGCCTTATGGGGGCTGGGGCGGCCGGACACCTCTACCGGGCACCGAAAGGTGTCTGAGAAGAGAAGCAGCCCGGGTAATGAGCGTAAGTTCGAGATTCGCAGATGCCCCTCATATGGGTGAATAACCACGAGAGTGATAGTACTTTATACTTGGTTTGGTTTGGGTTTGGGATGATTTTACTCTGATATTGATAAGCGGAAAATGGGGTACTTTTTGAGAGTTGTGATAAAAACGAGAAGTGTGTCAAGCAAACATATCAGTCAAAATAGTGATTACGAGAGCAATTTAAATATTTTTATATAAAAGAAAAAAGGGGTCTTCTAAATCCATGGAGTTATTATCTAATGACTAAATCCATAGAATAATATTACTCCAAGGAGACTAAATCAGAGTAATGTTCCCTACATTATGTACTCTGAGTATTTTTAATTTGCCGGAAGTCAAACAGCTGTCACATCAGAAAGCACAAACCTTTTCTCACTAAACATTTTAAAAATTTTACTTTTTAATTTTTATTTTACTTTAATAAAGGACTATGCAAAGGAGCGTCCCCACCCACCAACAGATTTCAAACGTATCTCTATTTATACCTCTTGCCATACTGATCTTTTTTTTGTATGACGACATCCGCCGTAGGAATGGGGATTTCGCGCAAATCGAATTTGAATGTTGTATTTTTTAAGTATTTTTTTGACACAGTTAATTGTGAAAATAATGTGCAGGCGATCAAGAGTAACCCCCCTGGCCTAAATAAAAGTGTTCAATCAAAATATAATCTTAAAAAATATTTTAAAGCCGAGTCTACATGAAGCTAGTCACTTACAGTGCAATTCTGAATCTTAGGCGTACGGCATAAGCACGGTTTTATTGTTTTTGAATACCCCGTCATTTTTTGGATTAAAAATGGTTATTTGTCTTTATATGGAATGTCATAATTATATTGAAACTAGTGCCAAGTCTGTTGGTGGGTGGGGACAGAGCCCATACAACTTCTTGCGTTGTCCTTTTAGCAGAAAACTTATCAGACTGAATTACTTTTGCTGAGATGTCATTTCTTTAGAGCCTTTAAGTTGCCCTGGCTTAATTCCAGAGATTGGCTTGTAAATAAAGAAACTTTTGTTTTAGACTCGTGTTCTGTGACTGTTTCTTTACCCATTCAATAAACACAAAACAAAACAATCAAAGAAATGAATACCTATATTTGTGCTGAACATGTTTTGGTTGAGAGAAATAGAGTAAATAAAAATTATTTATACATTTATTTCTACAAAAACAAGCAATGATATGATCATTTATCATACCACATGCTTGCATAAATGCATAACAAGTTGTAGGTCCAACAAATTTGAATCCTTTTTTCTTTAATGCCTTGGACAGAGCACTTGACTCTGCTGTTACAGTTGGTATTTCCTTACTATTATTCCAGTTACTAATTAATGTTTTATTATTAACAAAACTCCACACAAATTCTGAAAAGTCTTCTTTGTTGTTTTTCATTTCTACATAACATTTAGAGTTATTAACAATGGCTTCAATTTTACCTTTGTGTCTCACAATGCCAACATCAGTTAGAAGTCTTTCTATGTCTTGAGTAGTAAATTGAGATATTTTATAGGGATCAAATCCCTCAAAAAGTCTTCTATAATTTTCCCTTTTTTTCAATATGGTAATCCATGATAGACCAGCTTGTTGGCTCTCTAAACATAACATTTCAAAAAGTTTCTGAGCATCATACTCTGGTTTCCCCCATTCTAAGTCATGATATTCAATATAAAGGGGATCCTCAGTTAGCCAATCACACCGTAAGTGTTTATCTTTTGCCACATTCAAATTCATTCCAAATGTATACTTGTGGTTTGTGTTTACTTTTTTCATTATACACTTGTGTTTTATATTAGTATAAATAAAAACCTAGGTTCCAAAACAAATGGTTGAAACGCCAATAATAACTGCAAATTTTATAATATGACAAAACAATTCTCCTAATTCTTACAACACACTAGTCGCAGATTGATTATTTTGATAGATTTAAAGGTATTTTCACAGACTAAGGTATTTCTGCTAACACAGACCAGACCACTTGCAGACCACATTGATATAGCTTGCTACTTAAATTAATCTGTGTTGATGAATGATGAGAGAGATGATTTCAAGATTTCATGTTTCATGCATAGAGTATTGACAGCTGTCAATTTTTGACATTTCAGTTCAGTTACCGCAAACCTTTTCTCGCAACGCAATATTGAGTGATTTCTTTTAAGAAAGACGAGATTAAAATTAAACTCTAAGGAACTGTTTGTAAATAGTATTTGTTCTGTGCATTCAATATGTCATGCAATTTATATTAATACTTTTAAGTATGTAGATAGATTTAAAAATAATGCTAATTCCCATTAGGTAAACTTCCCATATGGTAATAAACCTCAAACTGTACCTACCTACAAAAAATTTGCGTTTGGTAAAAATTTATTTACTTCATACATTAAACCCCATTTCGAAAACTAACAAAATGGAATTAAATGTATGAAGAAAATAAAATGTTTACCAAACGCATATTTTTAGTAGGTACAGTTTGAGGTTTACCAAATGGGAAGTAGCCAAAAATAAGTATGATCGAAATGTTTTTAGTTCCATACATTTAGTTTACTTATTTATAATCTATTATTTAATTATATTTTTAATATTAAATATTTTCGAAATTAAAGTATCCTGAATATTAGGATACTTTTATTTCGAAAATTCTAGTCATTAAAATTATTTATACAAATTACTACTGAAAAACAGGTTTGTGGTAAATAAAGATTTGTGGTAAATAAAGAACAGAACAGACTTGACCGCTGAATTCCGTCAAATTAATTAATTTAAAGCTAAATTACTACTCATTTAAAAGATCAAATATTTCAAAGCTTAAACAGTCATCTGAGTGATCTGAGTAACAACAATAAGTCACCGGATTTCTGGAAAATGGATGGGATGTACAATGTGTTTGCAGTTTATTTCATTCATTGTTATGCTAGTTGTTGAGTCAATTTGTGAACTACGGCAACTGTCCTTAAACACGTTTTAATTTCTAATCAGTTTATTAGTTACTTAGTCATATATGCTAGGAGTATTTAAATTCAGATATCCAGTGCAAATCAACCATTTTGGTCCTCCATATATTTTTGCGAGTCTAGATTGGTGATTGCATCGATGAGGTTTGATGTATCTCCTCGTTTCCGGCCCCGTGACTAAACTCTTCATGAGTTTTATGTTGTTTCCGCTAAGCGTACCATCTGAAAGTTGCTGGAGTAAAGGCAAGTATTCTGGTTTTGACAATTCAGACGATATGCGAAACATCTGAAAAATGATTTAGTAGTAATTAAATTACACAGAATAATGAGTTTGAAAGCGTCAAGTTTTATATTAATTTTTTTTTAATACTAAGTCAATTGGCAGACAGACACGCAGCCCACCTGATGGTAAGCGACCACTGCGGCCTATTCCATTGAGGGACACTTCACCAGGAAGCGTCGCTCAATGTGCTGCCAGATTGTAGGCTCATCTGATCTTCGAGCCTTTGATTTTAAGTGTACTGGCTCCCATATTAAGTTACTGGTATACTTAGGTACTCACGACTAATTTAAGTTGGCTGTCCGTTAAAGGTGTCGTAATAGGCCCTAGCAGTAAAACGCTGCTGTTCTTTTCGAGGCTATCTGGATCCACTGATATCAGCTCATCGCTACCGTTCGTTTTTATCTCATCGTTAATGATTAAAAACATGTGTTCATTTGTCACTAATTTACGATCTTGCGCATTAGAGTTTTGCATAAAGTTTAAAGGCAAAAAACCATTCGATATTGTTTGATATTTCGTCGGAATCCGTTTGGTCGACGTTTTGGTTTTTTTGCAACAAAGTGTTTTTAGCTGTGATATAAGGACATCGAAAAGTAATTCTTTCTTTTCTTCCTCTTCTGCATTCTGTTCGTCTTTTTCTATTTCCACAGGACGACTATATAAAATATTTGATAGTTTTTGGACTGCATTATAATTTGGATCACCATCAGATTTTATGCTGTAAGGATCAACTTGTTTATCCTCTAACCTGAAAACAGCTATCTGTGGTTTATTTTTTTCTGATACAGTACGAAATCTTTTTTTGTTAACATTGTTTTGATTATCAAATTCGCTGAAAACTTCTCGAGGTCTGGAGTCTGCAATATCGGGCTTAATTTTTTGATCTTGAACGAATTTTGAATCAAATGCCAACTTTACGACGTCATTTAAATCATATTCATTCTTTTTTGGATGATCATTTAATAATTTTACAAGTTCTTCGTCTGATAATTTAGAAAGGAGATAGGTTACTTCGTTATCTGAAAATAAGATGCTGTAGTATTGAGATGCCATTATTTTTTAAAATCGTATGTAATATTTAAAATAAATTCGATAATAATAAATATTAAGCAATGGTGATAAAATTACCAGCGCTTTTCACCACAGAAGTTTTTGGTAAATATTTTTCACTTGGTAAGAAGTAGCCTTTGGAGACAATTATATCTACCACGTCGTTGTTCGCATTGCTGCTGTCCATGAAGTAGGAATGTTTATTAATCAGTGACATAGAATTGACTGAGTTTATCTGGAAACGGAAATTATTTAGTTAAATAATTTTTTTCTGTTAAACTTACTAAATACCATTGACCTCAATAAGGTAATTATGCAGTACAGACGATCAACACCTTAATTTGCACTATCGATATGATATGATGCAAAATAAGATCTTTGGGCACAAGTTTAGTACCGTCGAATGGGCTGACTATGTGCGCAGATGACTATGTGCCATTGGGTTTTGTCTTGAGTCTTGACATTTGATGAATTACCGCTTTATCTGTGATTATTTGTAATTTTTATGGCCTAAAAACATTTAGGACATAAAAATTTGAAGATAATCATAAATATAAATTTTAATGTCAAGACAAAAACCCAATGGCACATAGAACACACATACCAAGGCACATATAGTCACCTGCGCGGCACATAGTCACCCCGTTCGACTGTATTGTTATTTGTTGCTTGGTTATTTGTGTGTTTTTATTACTTCCTGTTTTTAAAGTTAGATTAAAATTTATTAATTTTCAAGCAAATGCTGCAGCCAATTTGTAATAACAATAACTATATTACTTATTAAAAAAATACTGAAACTATAATTATTCAGTAAAAGGCCGTCCCCTGATATCATTTCTTTAATAAATAATAGTTAGAATGGGTATGAATTTTGTAGAACATCGCAAAGAAAAGAGGTCTATAATGTCTAAACTAGATACCTACTAATAAGAAAATTAATTACCAAACGGTTAGAGAACTAAAATTAAAAGGTGTTATACGAAATATTTCAATAAGGAATTACGCATTAAAATTATTAATTTTGTATACGTACCCATGTGAAGGATATTGATATTATAAAATAACAATAACTGGATAACATGTCTAAAGTGTCTGATAAATAATTAAAAATTCAAGGAAGAAGTTTAATTTCATGGATGAATTACAATTTCATACAAGCTATTAAATGCCCATCATCTTTACCGATTTAACAATGAACAACAGCTCGTTAAAGTTGTTTTCATCAGCGATAAGACTGCTGGCTGGCAGGTTTGTGGAATCATATTAGTTTTTTCTATTTCTCATTTTAGTTTCTTGTTTTTAAACAACGATATCGTTGACTAGGAAGCTCGATATTATCGGAGTCGTATGGTAATGATGCGTCATGCATGTCATGCATGCATGCTAACTATGCCACGCTCAATACGCTCTTAGGGAATTCAGGGACCGGATCAGCGGGCTAGGGCCACTTGCATTGCACGACTCCCTCCCACATTCTGATGGAAATAGGTCCGTCCGCTTCGTATCCACTAAGCGAGTGACAAAGACTATTGACTATTAAGTAAGAACAATAATATCTTAAAATCAACTTAAATAGTTATTTATGTGACTGTTGCATAATGAGGGTCATTAAAATACGAATGTGGTTTTATGAAACGAACGAAGTGAGTTTCATAAAAGGATCACATGAGTATTTTAATGCCTAATTATGTACAGTCACATACATAACTTTATCTTCATTCATACGATAAATTTTAATGTCTATTTTAAAGTCAGGATCGATGTGAAACCGCGTGGAATATAATCCGTAGTTCCAGGAGAGCAGAGAAGAACAAGAAGCTAGGCTAGCGCGCGTCTTTCAAACTCTTTGATT
Source organism: Mecyna flavalis (assembly GCA_949319885.1). Classification (NCBI taxonomy): domain Eukaryota; kingdom Metazoa; phylum Arthropoda; class Insecta; order Lepidoptera; family Crambidae; genus Mecyna; species Mecyna flavalis. The sequence continues at coordinate 7,254,227 of OX439427.1, read as the reverse complement.
TAATGAATAGTTACGCTGCGGTTATGCTCTCCTGGTACCTTTGAAAATACATCAAGATGTTTTGCTTACATTATGTTAGCTTCAAATCCATTAATTTTTACTTTTTAAGAAGACGTTCGAAATTTGAACGTAATTAAAGTATCGGTTACCGATACTAAAATGTAAACATTACGATGCAGCCACAGATACTTATATCTAAATGTAGGGCGTTTGCTCATCGCTCCTGACTATAAAATAGACATATTATGGTATGGATGTAGATAAAGTAATTATGTGCGTTTATTGCCCGTGTTACGGTGATGCCACACGGGCGCGTTGCGCTGCGCTGCGTCGACGGAGCGTCGTCGATGCGTTATATTTCATACAAATTGAACGGCATGCCACACGGTCCGTTGTGGCGACGCGCGTCGCCGTAACGCGTGTACAACGCACGCGTAGCCGACAGACGAAGCGGGGGGAGTGGTGCAGCGCTCCGACGACGGAGCGACGACGCACGCGTCGCAGTATGGTTTATGCAGTCGAGATAGCGGTGCGCCCCAAGTACATAAATCATCATAATACTATTAATTACATTGACGTGGACTACCTTATCTCATTAGTTGAGGAAAGACCTCTTTTATGGGATAAAAATCACAAACTAAACCTAAAATCAACGCAGACAACGCACGACGACGCACGACGACGCGTGGAGTGGACAACGCAGCGCGTTGCGACGACGCATCGGATCGTGTGGCACCCATTCCGTCGAGCGCTTGCGGTGCGTCGACGCAGCGCAGCGCAGCGCGTCCGTGTGGGATCACCGTTACTACCATTCCTACTACCAGTAGTAATACCGGTAAAGTGTTTACCCGTGCCGTGCCATGCATGTGGAGACTTACTAGAAAAAAAGTTAGATTTTTTATGCCACAGTTGGCAGACAAGCTTGTAGTAGCCTATTTGTAATTTAATGTAGTAATTCATTGTAAATAATCATTCCAACCGTCTCAGTTAATAAATTCTTATTAATCAACCCAATCACGTTTCTTAAATAAATTCACAACACTTGCAAGTGGTATCGGATCGGCTCAATCTGCCGTTTCCGCAAGGAACAGACGGAAAAAAAATTATATTGACAATCTATGAATGTGTCAATACTGTCAATTTGACACTGACTGACACAGACAAAAATTTTACAAGCAGTTTGTTGAGTTTGTTTTTTGGTTTGTTTGTTTGCGTTCGAGAAACAGTGTTGTTTTTAATAAATAAAAGATACAAGCAAGAGTAAAAACTATTCCCAACAAAAGGATCTGAAGATGAATATCCCTTTTCCACTTTTAACTCCCCGTTTAGTTGATTCTAAATGGTTTAATGCAGACAGCCCTTGTGATGAAGAAGCAGAGTTAACAGCTTTAGAACAAGCTAATCAACACTGGGTAAGCTGAATAAAGAATAGGTGCTTTTGTACTTCAGATGATATAGACCGCTGATCTACTCTAACTTATTCAAAACTAATAGTAGGTATTTTAATAAAATTTTGGCTAAAACGGACATTCTTATGGAAAGTCGAAAGTAATTTTTTCAAAAGTGTTTTCATTATAGCTAAGTTCGATCGGTCAACAATATATGAAACGAGCACCACTAGGCAAAGCTGATCCCGAACCAATGGAAGAGGAGGCAGATACTGATGAAGAAGAAGGTAATGTAATAATGTTCCAACAAGTACTAAATTACTTATATTGAAATTGTGTTTATAGGTAGTATGCTTTCACATAAATATATTATACAAGACAGGTATACTCTGGAAGGTTGGGTGTATTATTTAATTGAATTGGGCACTAAACCTTTTGTAGTTCTTTGTATATATGGGTGAATATACAAAAATTGGGTAACTATACAAATCATCAGCCAATATATACAAAGTCTTATTATATTTTATTGAGATCAAAGATAAATCTTTGATTGAGATTACAATTTATTTTAATCCTTTTAGCCCCGGATTACTAGACACAATAGAAAATCTATTGTTATGCGGCACCCGAGTGCCGGTTCGGCGTTGAGTGGTTATAACAATGAAAAGTCCTTTATTTGGTCACCCAATTATTTTAGCTCTTCATTTTAAATACAAGTTAATAAAAAATTACAATAAATGCTTAAAATGTCAGTCCTCTGGCATCACAATCCCGAATACCAACAATCAAGTGACTGTCTATTAAAAATTATCATTAATTTCAGAAAACTTACTAATTTACTACAATCAGTGATGTACACAGTTAATAGTACAACTTCCATAAGGCATTGTTCTCCACTTTATTTAAAAAAAAAAATAAGAAACTTTGTGTTCAGTTTCATTCATCAGTCCGTTGTGTCTTGTTTAAACTTGAAAAACGTGCCAAATATCATTGACTCAACGTCAAATCCCTGTTTGAATTTTAATGTTAGTAATGAAGTTAGTTGTGGACCACTCAATTTGACGGCCGCCATAACGGTACCAGTGCTAGGGTTGTGTTTGTCGTCTGCAGACGCGCTGATCCAGTCAAAATGTCAGTCCCTTGGTGAGTAGTTATTTTCTTGTTAATCTGGGGTTTATTCCCATTTATACATAGTTAACTATGACTTGTTAATTATGTACAGTCAACAGCATGTCAGACGTAACACTTTGGACTTTGTACCGCTCTTATGTCGGGGGCATAAGCGCTATTATCGAACTGCAAGGGTATACCGTGATGTGCTGTTGGCTGTACATTGTTGATATTCGAAATTACCAAAAAGACATAAGTTCCGCGTATTACCTCAAATTTATGTCTTTTTCGTCAGTCCGTTGGCGTCAGTCCTTTGTCAGATATCGCGCCAGAGGACTGACGTGTTTCCATGGTACTGATGTTTTTTTGTTTTAGAACACTTTTATCTTAATTGCTACACGTGTATAAGCATTCCTATTTTATATTTCAGTTTAAAACATCATGCGGCACGCTAAAATCAAATTGACTAGGGTAGAAACACTAAAAAAAGAGAGAAGCCGATAAGGCTCGCTTGGCCAGGATTAATAGCGACTTTGGGCCAAAAACGCGAAAGACCAGAATTGAAGACATGGTGAAGATATAACAAAAAAGAAAGAATTAGTGAAAAAGACACCACCAAAATGCAGGCGTGTCTTTTTTCCACCAAAAAGAGCGCATTTGAGTTGGCCCCCTCTTTTCGTGGCGTATCTATCCTTGGTATGGAATTATCTTCCAACCTAAACTTTGGGAGCTACATAGAGTCTGTAGCAGCATCTGCCTCTAAAAAGCTCGGAATCCTTTCCAGAGTCAGGCGCTACTACTGCGGAACAGCACCTAAACCTCTACCTAACCTCATGAAGTATTGCTGCCATCTTTGTGATGGTTCTGCTCGATATCAGCTGGCTGCTTTGGACTCTATTGAGCGGCGTGCTAAGAGGCTTATCGGTGACGATACTTTGGTTGAGAGCTTGCCGAGGCTCGATCATCGTAGAAGGGTTACTTACCTCTCCTTATTTTACAGACTCCACTTTGATGAGTGTGCTGCTCAGTTGCACGATTTGGTTCCACCAGCTCCGTTCAATCATCAAACTACTAGACTCAGTCAGGGACTCCATCTGTATACAGTGGGGATACCGCGCGTGCGAACTAAGCGATTTGCTTCATCTTTCTTGATACTGACTGCGCGGGAGTGGAATTCTCTGCCGGGATCTATCTTTTCTACACAATACAACTTGGGGCTCTTCAAGGCCAGAATTAACGGGCTTTTCCTAAGCTAACTTTGTGGTCAAGTGCTACCTTAGTCCAAATATAAAAAAGGCCCTTTTTGGGGAAGTTATTAAAACGCAATTGGAAGAAAACTACTCTAAACTAAAGATTCATGAAGAAAGAAAAAAAATTAAACAAGTTATATTTGGAAATGTAGTTGACAAATACAAACTATAGAGAACAAAAACAAAACTGTCACTTATAAAAAAAACTGGACATAACCTGACAAATAAAAAAAAATACATACATAAAAGCAAAATTAGAATGCAAGGATTAGTGCAGACATTTTTAGAAGATGATTCTAATAGCCGTCAAGCTAAAGGAAAGAAAGAATTCGTGTCTTGTAAACAAGTTGAAAATCAGAAGAGATTTTTACTTGATACCATGAAAAACTTCATAAAAAATTTTTGAAAACCACTCTATGTGTAATATTTTTGTACTGATTTTTATTAATTTCATTATAATTCTTACAAAATTGTGTATTTTATCATTTATTCATTATAATCCTTACAAAATTGTATATTTTATCAGTACTATGTTACCCTCGTCAGTCCCCTGGCAGTCAAATTCTGAAAATTTGAAATATCTCACAATCTACTTAAAAAAATGACTGGCCCGATTTGGAACAATATATTCATCAGATTAGCTATCATATACACCCGAATTTGTAGAAATTCGATTTAATAACTATAGTAAACAAAATATCTTCAATAGTTACCCAACTTTTGTATAATCACCCATATATTTCCAATACAAGTTCGCCTGCACTTTTATTATCTGATTCAGTATAGCTATTATAAGCAGACTATACTATTTAAATACAGTTGTTTAATCCTTTCCCCGCCACGCTTTTTTCCAAAAATGGTGCCCCTTATGCCACAACGGCCACAACCATTAAAAAAAAATCCAAAAAATTATTAAGTTATACTCAACTCATTCAGGCAAGTAAAAATACAACATTTCTTGATCCTGTTTTTTTGTCTGATATATCATTCATTGGCGTGGTGGGCACGAAAATGGTTTGTCTGATATATCAGACATTGGCGTTGAAAGGGTTAATGTGAAATGCTTGCTAGTACAGATCACGTAATTTTAAATATTTTTTTCATACTATTTTGTGAATATTTTCAGGGAATGATGAATCTGATGAGTCGGAGGAATCTCATGATGAGGATGAAGAAGAAGAACTTCAGACAACATACTCCCCAGCAAGGAATAACAACGAACTAGAACCAGATAGCTTAGATGATTTAAATGATGCTCCAGAGTTGAATGTATCAGACCAAAGCGCACTTTATTGACAGTACACTTTGCGAAACAATCGCAGAAATGTTAGACATCTGTCTTTCTAATCACATCTTAGACAGGAATTTGTACACTAATTTGTTATGTTAGGGAAATTGACATTAAATACTATGTGTTATGATAATGTTTACATGTGATTTACTTTAAGTGAGTGCATAAACATAATTTGTAAAATCATTTATTTGTAATTAACACATTATTTTTATTAACTTTTAACATTTAAATTAAAATTAATCACTGGTAAAGAGTAATTTGTATAAACATAACATGCATGATTAAGCAAGGTATTTTGTCATTGGTAGCTTGGAAGAATAAGTTATTGGATTCTCTGTTACTGTGATGATAATTGTAAGAGTGTGCAACAAAGATGTATGAAAATTACAATGGCCACAATGACTCTGATAATCCTTTTTTATACAAATTATCACAATTCTGTAAACTGTTGATTATTAAATAGTATGCATGTACAATAGAATTTTTGTAAATGGATAGGAGGCTTAAATAGTTACATTTTATATAACATTGGTTACATCAATTACTACATTCACAACACGCGCTAACAAAGGTTTAATATTATCTTTTGGCACTGTATTCCAGATGTTTGCAAGACATTTCTCCACATTATTGTGTGTAGACTTTTGATCTGTAAATTAAATAAAGAAATTGATAAAATCATAACAGGGTTTTGAATATCTTATTTTAGTATGTTTATGATAAGAAAATTAGCTTACTTGGGAAGTCTGAACAGTTGGCGAGGTTTAGTGTGAAAAATATTGCACTTTTTGCAACAAGAGGATTATATTCATCACAAAAGTAGTGGAAAGCCATTGCAAGGTTTGATGGTACTCTGTCCAAATCTTTAACGAGCATCACACCTGATTTAGCTACATCTTGGCGATATTTGTTCATCAGTTCACTGTGGCTTTGCATATTCAATTCTGAACTGTGAAGAACCGTAGGCTGATTGTACTTAGTATTATTTCCTGAAAGTAAATAAACATCTTTATAAAAAATATCATATAATAATATACAATTTAGTCAATTTAAAACTTTATTCCTCATTGAAAATTTAGGTTAGTTCAGTAATTTAATGTTAGTTATTTTTTTGTGAGAATAATAGTTACTGATTTGTTTACCCTTACTAAATTATTTCTTTGTGAAATAGTTTAACAATGTATGTGTGAATATTAAAATTTACATAAAAACAACAATAACCATAGAATTAGCGTCATAATAATTGACAAACAAATATTTAATAATCTTACGAAGATATCGAGCAGCTGCTGAAGCTATTTCTTGAATAAAATTGCTAAATCGCAAATAATTAAATTTGTCAGATTTTGCATTATAGACAAATATAAATGAACCACTATCATTTCTTCTTAATATTGTGGATATACCTGTAAATAACAATCAAATATTAGTAACATTTTAAGTATGCTGCCTTAGTTATGTCATTATTAAAATAATATTACTCACCACTTTGTACTTCTAAAAGGGAGTGCTCATTAATTTTGTATTTGTCCCCTAAATTATTTATATCTTTATTAAAATCAATCTCATCATAAATACTGCTTGTTCCTTGGGCTAAATTTCCAAAATCTTTATAACAATATACAGCTAAACTGATGATTGCAACAGTTAATGTAAATATTATATGTTGACAGGATTTCCCACTTTGTGTTGAACCTTGATTACTATTATTAATATATTCTTTAAATGGTGTAGAAGAACTCTGATTATATTCATTTCTATTTCTTTCTGTTCTACTGTCAGAAAATATGTTACTGTGTGTTTTAGACAAATCACTTTGCTGTGACTGACGTGAAAAGTCATTGCTGCAATAGTATGATGGAAGGTTGGCGGGTAAAGATTTCGCAAGCATATTGCTGCAATAAAAGACATTACCAGCTCATATTTACCCACTAAATGTGTTACGTCTTGATACACTGTCTTGCTGGTTAGGAGGCATTATTAAGCAAAGAAAATTAATAATTTAAAAGAAAAAAGACTGATGGTGTAATAGTAACATGCTTTAATGAGGTGGTAATGCTGATAGTGCTGTAAAAATTAAGATGATTTCATTTTGCAAAGCTCAAAAACCAAATTATAAGTAACCCAAGTTAATTGGTGATCAATAAAATAAGTTCAATCTATGTGGGAACAATCACATAATGAACTTATCTCAAACTTAACCCTTTCACAGCCAAGGTTGGATTAATCGTTCAAATATTTTCATGACCATTATGCCAAGGTTGAGTTTTCTGACAAAATATCACCACTTGTTTATCTGCTTTTTTAGCAAAACATGTGTAGTAAGTACAAGTGGTTTATTAAGAGAATTTATATTAATAAATAAATGCAGAGGTAACTGTAGCATTTTCATGTCTAATAACCAGAGATCGGATATTCGGATGCATATTTACCTAAAGTTAAGGTGCTGCCATAACATGGAAAGCACTTTCGTAATACTTTTGTATAAATTTAGTTTTTTATTATAGAATCAAATCGGGTGTAGCTATATTTACTTATTTTAAGGTGCTAATATGGAGTGCACTTTTGTATAAAAAAAATTGGGGTTTTGGATTCCACAAATTCAATGTTTTTATAACAGAAATAACAATTGCCTTATATTTTTTCTTCAATATTCATGAGATTTTTATCGAACAAATCCAAAAAAATACATCCAGTCGGATATATTACCTCCTCCTTTTTGAAGTCGGTAAAAACGTTTAGGCGCATAATGTTAAAAGCGCAAAATGTTAAGCCCTCGCAAAATGGTAAAAGAGCAAAATGTTAAAGGAGCAAAATGGTAAAAGCGCAGAATGGTAAAGGAGCAAAATGTTAAAAGCGCACAATGTTGAAAGAGCAAAATGGTAAAAGCGCAGAATGGTAAAAATTTCAGTTGTATAGCTATATAGCTGCTAGGATGATATTATGTACATTTTTGTGAATTAAGACTTCCTAATAACAGAAATATAATAAAAGGTAAACAGTTTTTGGTAAAACATATTTATTTTCAAAATCAAATAATCGACATTCATGATATCACCATATGTTTTACCAAAAACTGTTTACCTTTTATTATATTTCTGTTATTAGGAAGTCTTAATTCACAAAAATGTACATAATATCATCCTAGCAGCTATATAGCTATACAACTGAAATTTTTACCATTCTGCGCTTTTACCATTTTGCTCTTTCAACATTGTGCGCTTTTAACATTTTGCTCCTTTACCATTCTGCGCTTTTACCATTTTGCTCCTTTAACATTTTGCTCTTTTACCATTTTGCGAGGGCTTAACATTTTGCGCTTTTAACATTATGCGCCTAAACGCGGTAAAAAAAATGCCACATGCTAAAGACGTCAATTCCCATCATAATATCGAATAGATTCGCATTCACTAATTTCCCAGAATCCTGGGATTTATATTTTAAAAAATATTTTATAAGAAGCCGCTTCCATAATATTGTAGCCAAAAATGAACTTTAGGTAAATATGCATCCAAATATCCGATCTCTACTAATAACAATGTGTTAAAGGCAAATAATATATATTTGGTAAATAATAGACCATGTAATAATTTAAAACTTATTTCTTTTTTAGTATAATAATTATAAGACAATTAAACATCCCAACATGTTTGTTGTAGGTAATTAATTTTAGATTAACTGTGCTTGGTGATGAGAGCACAACAAATTATATTATAAAGTCTGGCGGTGAAAGGGTTAAGCATAAAAGTATCTAATACAAAACGACGGTCCCTACGTATAAAGCGACATGTCAAAAATCCTCCATTTTTGACATGTCGCTTTATATGTAGGGACCGTCGAAAATACATCATTGGTAAGTTTAATAACATCTAGACCAAAATCAACGGACATACATAAAAAAAAAAATACAGTTGAACATAGAACCTCCTCCTTTTTTGAAGTTGGTTAAAAATGAAATAAATGTCAAATACTAATGCATGTCCTGACTTAAACCTTAAATTTAACTCATTTATGCTATTATTAATAACACTGCCATTCACAGTAGGTACATCAGTTAAAATACATTGGCATTTGTATCTTTATTTATTATGATGTAATGTTCTTAAGTCATTATATTCTATAAAATAAATCAGACTTAGTATTTATTTCATTTTAGAACAATAAACTTACCTATCAGATTCATCATCATCAGATGTTTCTGGATCATCAAGTGAACTTCTTCTCCCTTTTCTTTGGTTATTTATTTGTCTAATTGGTATGGGACTGATCTGTCGTGCATGTTTACTAAAAATAGTCAATAAGATTTAAATATGGTTAACATGAAAACTTTCTAAGATATAACAATTAAAAAAGCAGACTTTTGGATTTTTCCAAAATTAACTTAATATAAACAGATTAAAGCTTGTTTATTACTTCTTTTTGGTAATTGTAACTGACCCTTAGATGAAAGGCTTAGATTTTAATTAACAATCTTTTAGACCATTGTAACAACAACAGTTTTAATTATGTTAGATCAACACTCATTTTTATTCTACTAATCTACAGTCACAATGCCAAATAGATATTCAGTATCCTAAAATACTTACAAATTAACATATTTTTCAGTTTAAGTTGCAATTCAGGTACAATATGAATATAGTACAATATAGTTCTTACTAACCTCATGGCATTATCAACTTCATCAGTGCCTTGATCTTGGTTATGTGAAGTCCCTGCTGATCTCATTACGGGGTCTGAATCAATGCCATATCGGCCCATGTTTTTACAGTCCAAAAATATACAATTGTCGTGGTTGTGAATACTTTGTCTCGCTGATGGAGATGGATATGGAGATCGCCTAGTCTAAAAATGCGCATAATAATAAGATTAAAATTTGTAAGATTTATGCGTGAGGTCGAGTTGACAAAACTAAAATAACTCACTTCCTCCTCGTCTGGGTCTTTCATTTAAAGATTATTTTTTATTGTTTGCGATCTAAATCTTAAAATCTAACTAGATTTTACCTCGCAAAGAAATTTAATATTTTAATGTTTTAGGCATTCACTGGACTGCTGATTGCTTTGCTTTTTTTTGTCAAATATGTCAGTCAATGTCAGTATTGTCACTGTCACTCTGTTAGTCTCTTTTTTTTATTTGTGGCTTCGCACGCATGGTTCGTTCATTTTAAATTACTAAAAAAAAAAATGTTAATCGTCATCAACTCTCAAGTGTGAGATAATGTGGGCCATACACATACTCCACCACGCGGGCCCCGTACGGATTAGTGGAGGGGTTCGTAAGGCAAGTGACCAACCTTACTGTCAGATGTTATCAAGCTGCCAATTGCCAAATGGCCTATAACTAGGCTTGAGATTCACTGGAGGGTAGGCGATGGGTCCACGCGTCTTTTAGTTTTAAATCTTTTTATTTGTGATCTAGTGCAGTTTAGTGTTGAAAAGTGGTGTGATTTTCATTCAGTAAAGTGTAACGAAGTGTCATAAATAAGAAAATTGAAACAAATTGACTGAATGGACGGGTATTGCGTGTAGTGTGTCTCATCGGTAGATGAGACGCTCTTACCGCAATGGCGTCCATTCCCCCGTGACCTTGAGAGTATCCTCCAGTGTTTCCATGAAGCGTTAAAACATCTTAACACCAATGTTTTAACGCAAGAAGAAACTCCCATAATTACTTGACATTGGCAGAATCATCGCGCCGCAAACAGGCGCGGGATAGTCCATTAAAAAAAAAAAAAAAAAAAAAACTAGGCTTGACGGCTAATAGTTATAGCACGTAAATATCAGCCGGGATCAACAGCTCAACGTGCCTTCCGAAGCACTGAGACGTTCGAATTAAATGTATACTTAAATGTGTTTAGAATGACCACACATCCATTAACCGACCGCGGCGAGGGTAGCTTGACTTTTGTTACGGCTAACGAACCACTGTCGCCCACAGCTGCGCCACGAGCATGAAAATTTATGTTGAAATCATTAAATAATTTATACTTAATTCACCAGGTACACAAGGACAAGGACTTGACTTGGGTGAGAGGCTTCAAGTCGGGTGGCACGGTGCCACCTAGGGAAGGCCACCCGAGAAACTAGGTGACCCCCAGACAGACTTGGCCAGGCGAGATAACTTTCTCGCAGAAGGAGGCGCTGCCTCCGAGGCGGCCGCCTCTCACGCACTCCTGTTGGTGACTATATGGCACCAACCACTTGTCGCCAACGAAAGGGGCCTTCTGCCTAACAAGGCTATAAGTTCATATGACCGCGCGATTGGAGCATTCACATGACGGCATGTACCGCGCGTAGACGCGCGGTACCGCCATTTACTATGGTCTTGTATCGCGCGATGCCGCGCGGTCATATAAATAAACTTAGCCTAATCCTTAAAAAAGCAGACTTCTTTTAAGCATTATACCACCAGAAGGAACCAATGTTGCATTCATTGCACAAACAACATTGCTTATGCCTACACGATAGCGGGAATCCTCAATGAAAGTACCACATCGAACGGCGCGCGGCGAATCGGCGCGCGGCGGCGCGGATGCGCCGGCAGCCGACCGCGTCCGCTCGGCCAAAAAATGCGAAGGATACCGCGTGCCGCGCGGGATGCGCTCGGAGCCGCGAGGAATAAGCGGAGCCGACCGGCTGCCGCGGAATCCGCTCGGAGCCGAACCGGCTGCCGCCGCGTGACTTCCCCACCGTACCACCGCCCATACCCCCAGTGGTACGGTGGGTGCTCGCGCAAAATGATTTAGTTGGATGCGAATTATACGACCTTAAGAACTGATAATAATAAAATACCATTTCCACTGCGGCTTTGTAAATGGTTCATTCGCGTTCGTCCCACCATTGGGACGAAGGGAATTGAATAATATATTTAATTTTTATTCCCGTTCGTCCCACCAGCAAGTTCAGTCAATGGGGGACGAACGGGAAGTGAAAATAAGCATTCCCGTTCGTCCCACCAAATGTAATAGAAACGTATGGCCCGGGTAGTAAGCCGACAAGAACACGTGTTGTTCAAGGTGAACGACAAACGCGATTTGTCGCGACACAAAGCGAAAATATCAAGTAGTCATTGTGTGTGTATGAAAGTATATACCTCGGAACAAGTCATTGTTCTGAGGTATATACAATGCGCTCACTCTGCCAAAGTTAGAACATGTCAAAGGACGGAGAACTAATGAATAAACCAAAACTTTATTTTCTTCTCACAATCAATTTTTAAATAAGTGAAAAAAAGACTACTTTTACTCTACAAGAAGTAAATTAAAGATAACAATAAAATAAAGAAATGAGGTGAAGTATTTTTTACGGAAGAGCTGGTCATTTTATAAACCTTTTTCTCACGTATAACAGGCTTAAGAGGATATGTTGCAAGCGATACTTGTTCTTGTTCTTCATTCTTTTTAATTCTCTCGTCCAGCCAAGCTTTGAAAGTATAAGTTGGTAAAATATCTGCCATTCTCTTATTAGTAGCGTACGTTGCAGACATTTCTTTAGTGCAATCTTCTTGACCTCTTACTACGATTCCTATTAGTTCGTTGTCAAATATTACAGGACCACCTGTGTCTTTGTAGCAGGTCATGACTTTTGTTTCGACACAATCAAAATATCCTTTTAACAAGTCGCTAGGATCAAATGGTGATCGATGTTCCAGGCCAACATACTGCAGTTCTCTCACCTTGCCAACTTCTGCATTCAGCCCGAATCCTATGGCTTCTAAGTCAGTGATACTTCGTGAACTGGTATAATTACTCAATCTGATCTTTGTAGCTACGGAATTGTTATGTTTTTCGGTATAAATGAGACCAACGTCTTTTAATGATTCTTCACCAGTGTAAGAAGGAAACTTTTCAGACTTCGACACGTGAAGCATTACTGATGTGTCCTCCTTCTTATCTTTGGTTGTATTAATCAATACATAACTTACTGGTTGTTGAACACATTTTGCTGAAGTAAGTATCAACCCGTTGGAAACTATGGCGCCGGAACACAAATATTCATGGCTTTGTGACATAATCGCTGCTACAAATGGGAACTGTTTGCTTTTGGCGGCAGTTATTTCATGCATTTGACTATTTTGTCTTCTAGTACAAGTCAAATTATTCGTTTCGTTTTCCACGGGTATGTCCAATGATTCATCTTTAGATTCATCGTTGTCGCCATTTTCGTCTCTTTCGTCGACGCTTTTTTTCACATTTTCTGCTACAGAAGTGCCCACAAACTGGTAAATTAGTAAGACTAAAATTATGAATTTCCAGAAAACGAAAACGTTCTTCATTATTTAAAAATTCAGTGGTAAACCAATCCAGAATTTTTTGAATTCTCTTTTCACTTCTATCACATTGCTGTTGTTTTTTTCAAAACTTGTAGATAGTAATTTCGTGCCAGTAAGAAATAAAATAATGTGTAAATAGGTTTTATCTGACATTTTTTGGTCCGTGATTTTTATTGTGGTTTGAAAATTATTGCTGGAGCGTCGCTCGCTCCCGCCTTAGCCATCGTGGTTTTTTTTCAACCATTCCCCATTTGAACGATGGTCGATGTACCATTCGTTACTCTGCAGAACTGCAGAGTAATTAAGTAAAGTGCAATAATGAGCTTTTCTTATTAAATTTTTAAACTTTAACGAATCCTATCCGGTATTCAGCAGATTACTTAGTTAATGTGCAATTGTGCACATTAACAGATTCCGCACTCTAACTCTAGGTAGGTAATCATAAATCAAAATGAATAGTGGTAGAGAGTGGTAGCCACTCGGGTATTAAACCCGGAGGTTGGGTTCGATTCCCGCCTTGGGTTTGGTTGGAGGTAGGACTTTTTCAGAGTCCGACTGGCTAGCTACCACCCCCGCAGATGAAATGTTAAGGCAGTAGCATAACAGCTCTGGCTGTGTTCCGGAAATAATAACGAGGGACCGTACACTTGAAATCAAAGGCTCAAAGATCAAATGAGCCTACAGTCTGACACCACATTAAGCGACACATATGGGGAATTAAGGTCCATGACACTGCCACGTTCGCCAGGCTGATACGTTGTACGAGGTTTATTAAACAGATTTGGAATTGTGAGATGACTGCAGCAAAACGCTAAGAACTCAGTTTTTAGCGATTAAAACGCGTCGTACCGTACTCGTGAAATGTGCTCTTACTTTTTCTATTTAAGTAAATCAACATTGATGCTGCAAGCCACCACCGCGGCGGGCACCCGCGAAAACCGCTCCGTGGATCGATGTCAGTCTGTATCGTGAGAAATAGCCTTAGATTTCTCACGATACAGACTGACACTCGATGCCTACCTGATACCCAGGGCCTGATTTACCCATAGGCTAATTAGGCTGCAGCCTAGGGCGCGAGGATCGAGGGGGGCGCTGAAATCGTGTCTTCGTATGCACTAATCTAGCATCATTGCATCTACCCTATTTATTTCAACTAGACCAAACATTAAAACTAAATGTGTGCTTGAGAGTCCCTGATTTGAACATTAAATTTTGAAATTCCCCTACAAAATAATCTTCAATCTTTACGTAAACGCGCGTTTCTGTGAGGCCGTGAGGTGAGGCGAATTCAACAAAACTCGCACCGCACACTACAATATAGTCGTGTGTAACTCTTCACTGAAACGACTCAGTGATTCAAATCTTTTAAAAGATTTACTGATCCATTCGGATCAGCGCCTCAACAAATGAATCATTTGATTCAATTGCATCTTCTTCTCAATTCGCTTCAAAATATTTACTAAAAAGACAATAAAAACGAATAATTCTAAAGCTTCATTCAATGACTGGGCATCTACAGGTATTTATAAGAGTAGACATAGATTACCTATATGAACTGTATGGTTTAAAAGCATGTTCTAAAGATCCAAAGGTCATAGAATATGTTAAAAACTATTCCAAGATTTTTAAGAAAGTATGTTATAAAGCAAAATCTATTTACTTGCGTAACAAAATAAATAAGTTAAGTAACAAAGTCAAAGCTAATTGGAATATAATTAATAAAGAGACATGTAAATTAAAGCCATACGAAAGCGACTATTCCTTAAAAGTTAACAATGAAATTCTTAAATCTGATATAGAAGTCGCTAATGCCTTTGAAACTTTTTTCTCAAATATACCTATCATAACAACTAGTCAATTAAATTCTAGCTCACACCAAGCTCAAATTTTATTAGCTTCGAGTGTAGCTGAATGTCAGATTCCGTTTAAATTTAATTATATAAACCCAAACACAATTTTGAAAACGTTCAAAGAACTGAACATGAAAAAAACCGAAGACTTATGGGGCATCTCTACTGATATAATGAAAACAGAAATTGATGTTATTTCACCCCATTTAGCATACATTTTTAACAAATGCATTGATGAAAGTCAATTTCCCAATTTTATGAAGTACAGTAAAATAATACCTTTATTTAAATCGGGCAATAAAAGTGACCCATCCAACTTCAGGCCAATTTCTATTTTACCATCTTTAAGTAAAATTTTTGAAAAAATTATGTTTAATCAATTACTTGAACATTTCAACATCAATAATTTACTTCATAAAAAGCAATATGGTTTTACTAAGAACAAAAGTACAACCGATGCGGAAATTGAACTTATTAAACATATCCTTGATGCTTGGGAAGGTAAACAGAACGCAATAGGTATTTCTGTGATCTATCAAAGGCATTTGATTGTATGGCCATACAATATTACTTAATAAATTAAAACATTACGGTGTCTCCAACGCTGCCATGAAACTAATTAAATCGTATCTCACACACAGGATACAAAGAGTCAATATCAACAATATTAATTCGTGTGGTGCTAAACTGAGAATGGGCGTGCCACAAGGCTCTATACTGGGCCCTTTGCTATTTTTGATTTATATAAACGATCTACCATACTACACCGGGGACCTCTGTGAGATAGTTCTGTTTGCTGATGATACTTCTTTGATATTTAAAACAGATAGAAATGAAAAAACATTTGACAAGGTGAACAGGGCTCTTTCGCGAGTGTCACAATGGGTTAACTAACACAAACAA
Organism: Mecyna flavalis; assembly: GCA_949319885.1. NCBI lineage: Eukaryota > Metazoa > Arthropoda > Insecta > Lepidoptera > Crambidae > Mecyna > Mecyna flavalis. Next base: position 7,238,161 of record OX439427.1, on the reverse strand, counting down.
TTTATTACTAAATGCAAAGAAACGAAATGTGTTAAATTTATGATGCCTAATGTAAAACAGATGGATACTTCATTACTATGAATGATGAGCAATTAGAAATAGTTAATGATATTTTATTTTTAGGAATTAATATTGATTCCAAACTTCAATGGGGTCCTCATATTGCTGCATTAGCAGCAAGACTTAGCTCAGCTGCTTATGCAGTAAGAAGAATAAGATATATCACTGATATTGAAACGGCAAGATTGGTTTATTTTAGTTATTTTCATAGTGTCATGTCATAATTGGTCTACTGTTATGGGGCTCTGCTGCTGACATCGAGTCTATATTTATATTACAGAAAAGAGCTATTCGTGCAATCTACAACCTTAAACCTTGTGATTCGCTCAGAGATCTATTTACACAAATTAACATTTTAACCGTTCCTTCACAAATTTCACAATACATTTTTGATTGTTTAATGTATGTTCGGAAAAATTACAATAATTTTCAAAAAAATCCGACTGTCACAAATTTAACACAAGGAATAAGCACAGACTTGCGGTTCCTAATATCAGGCTTCATAAAACAGGAAACATGAGGAAAGTCATTTGTTGGACTGATCATTAAGCTATTTAACAAAGTACCACAACGTCTTGTATGTAGAATTACCTTTAAATAAATTTAAAGTCATAATTAAAGATTACCTTTTGAGGAAATTTGAATCAGTTGCAAAAATGTTTCACTTGTATGATGCCCCTCCTCTTTTTTTAATATTTAATATTTATTTTTTCTCTAGAGTAAATATTTAAAAAACTCAAGTCGATTCAATGGCAATGGAAACTAAGTTGTCTATAGAAACTAAGCCAATACAAGTCATGCTGGCAAACACGAGATGGATTTGGTTTACTACTTGGTAGCCTGCAGTCACTTGTTATGGTTTTGGTCTTATAATGCGTGAGGTTGCAGATCGATTTGAAAACTTTTATACATAGGTAGTATGATGAACAATGTGAAATTTTCATAATACTACTACTCTACTCAGTTCCTACTTTTAGACCCGTCCGTAACACACCTGGAGGGGGCGCGTCCTCATATTTAGCCTAGGGCGGTCAGAACTCTTAATCAGGGCCTGCTGATACCTGACTCGGACTCAGAACAAGTTTTTGTTTTGAGGACTCGGATACCTATTTGCGATTTGCGATATACTTGCCGACCGAAAATGGAGAATGACACGGCCGGCACCAAAGTATCGAAGCAAGTGGCGTCCGTCCCAAACAAGGGGCCGATAAATAATAGGCATTTAAAAATATTATATTACCAAAGGTTGACTGGTAGAGAATGCTTTTAGCGTTAAGCCCGCCTTTTGTACCCGATTTGTGTGGTCAATAAAGTTTTTATAATTAATAAATAAATAATAATTACATAATGTTTCACCATAATATTTAAAAAAGTGTACCTGCTTTATTTGTACGTTTTCTATTTTTCATGTTGACACTTAATTTTTTTAGAGGTTTGACAAAACGGTAAATTAATTTAAGTGACATCTGTTCTGTACAGTTTGAAATAAAAATCTTTCTTCGGTGAGTTGGCTGGAGAAATTTTGTTTTATTATCGGTAATAATTTGTTATTTCGCTGCATATTATCATGTCGAAAAAAAGGGGTAACAAGAAAAACCAGGACTTCGAAGATGATTTTGAAGAGAAAAAGGTTGCCAACGACACTCAAGACCTAACCTCCAAAAGTAAGGGTAAAGGTAAAAAGAAGGGTAAAGGTAATGCTGGAGATTGGAGTGATAGTGATGAGGATGTTCCTAAGAAAACGGCAGTTTCTGACGATGAAGACGTCCCAAAGCCAGCTGCTAAGAAATCACAAAAAAAAGGTCAGTATTGTTGGCATATTGTGCAACATATTGTTTTCAGAGTTCTCAACTATATTCCTAACTTTTATAGGGAAGAATAAAAAGAAAGGAGGCGAATTATCTGAAGATGATGATGATAGCAAATCTGTAGTGAGTAATGCCACCAGTACAGCATCAAAGTCTGCCACAAAAGCTAACAAGAAGAAAAAAGGTGAGTCCTTAATGTAATTTTCAGGAATAAGTAATTTTTTACCTTACTATACAAACACACATACCTGGCCAGTTGTTTTTGGACTAGACTATAATGATAAAGATTACCATGTGGTATGGTATGTGTATACATTAAATCAATGGTATGATTTAAAATTATAAAGTGTATTGAATAAAATGAACATACATTAATTTGATCCAATCTGAAATACCACTGATTTTGTAGTTTTTCCCTTGGTCTAAAATGGAATGGAATGCAACTTGCATTGAAGTGGTTTAACATAAATTATTTTATTTTGTGCTAGGAAAAGGCAAAAAGGATGATGATTGGTCAGATGGAGGCAGTGATGTTGAGCTTAAAGAAGTTTCCGAAGATGAAATAGTCAAACCAGTCTCCAAAAAGAAAAGTATGTATTTATTTTTTATTCTATATCATGTTAGTAATGGTATAGTTGTAAACTGAGTATTGCAATAAATATATCTTAGTATTGTTTGCAAGGATTAAAATAGGCATAGTTTTTCACACACTTTTGCTCACTCAGTAGGATAGCAATTAAATTAAAATAAGGAAAAATTTTATTTTTTGCCAGAGGCATTTCAAGATTTATTTATTGAATAATATTTGAGTTGGTTTGTGTCTTTTAACATAGTAAGCGTGAATTTAGGTAAAATATAATTATTCAAATGATTGTCAATTGTTTGATTGTTAAAAAATAAGAGTGTGTTTAATCCAAAAACTAAAAATATTATATACTAGCCTTCAGTAGTTTCGGAGCCTAACCAATACAAACAATCAAATCTTTCCTTTTTATAATATTAGTATAGATAAAAATATTTTTACTAAACTGTAATTCAGTTTTTTTTTAATTTTAATTTCCGACTCCCGAAAACTCATTTATACTATGATAATGTTATAGTGCAAGTATTAATTATCTATTCTGATTGTTTCAATATGATTATTATGATGCTGTCTGGTGCAGATTTAATCTCATTAGTTGAGAGAAAGTGCAATATAAAGGTGAGTATAGACTACAACATTTATTTGTATCAGAACATCGAGCATTGGTCATTTTAATACAGTCTTTTTTAAAAACCAACGAGCATATTAGTGTAACATTTCGTTGAGCCTTTGCACGAGCGCGGGCGATGTGCGGGTGCGGGGTGACGCGGGGGAAGAGGGACAAACATTTCAAAGAAAAATACTGCAGGTACAATGAAATGTTACGGGTAAATGCACACTCGCTGTAAGCATTTACCCATAACACAACGCCGAGCATTCACACGAATATTACATTACACCGAAACGCTCAAGGAAATGTTGTAGTCTATACTCACCTTAACAGAGAACGGTACCTCGCATGTGTATACGTTTTATTTCTCAAGTAATCAAAAGACGTGTAGGGATAGCAAAGATTTATGCTTACCTATTTACTTTGGCTTGTCAATACAAGGGCTTGACAACTATGGTTAACACTGAAACACGTTTATGGTGGACAATTTGAAATAAAACTAACTTATTTCAGCAAAAAATAAAAAGAAAAATGTGGCGGCCGAGTCTTCAGATGAAGAAGATATTGTAGAGCCAGAGTCAGAACCCGAGCCTGAGCCGGAGCCTGAACCAGAACCTGTTAAAAAAGCTTCAAAATCTGCAGCAAAGTCAAAAAATAAAAAAGGTGTGTACAAGTATTATACATATATTTCGTGGCCATATCGTAGAATTGATAATTTCATGAAATGCTCGACCATTTCGTGAAATGGTTGCATTTCGTGAAATTGTCAACTGTCTATTGGCCACATCATGATGTGATTTGGTCAGATCGATGATTGAAAATCGTTTCTCGATTTGGGCAGCTATACGGGCGACTACTTCATGATTTGGTCAAGATTATTTTGATAATATCGTAAAATAGTTACATTAGCCGGTAGAGGCACTGCAAGCGCTTTGTTTATGTGTAAAAGATGGCGGCCGCGGACCATATGTTCTGAGCCGCAGACGGATTAATACTAAAAAAAATGAATGTGTAACTTGACATGTTTGATTGAAGATCGGACACGTTTTATTCGGACACAGTGGCTGAATTGACACTTTTTATTTTTAATGTTTTCACTGTAAATTTGGACATCATCGATTTTTGAGTCAAATTAAAAATTTCTTTCGGGTTTATAAAAAAAAAAAACCACGAAGGCTAAGGCGGGAGCAGAGCTCCCGCCTTAGCCTTCTAACCTATATCCATCCGAGTCGATTTCCGCTTCCAATAGGTTTTTTTATTCTGAAATATTTGCGACAACTTTGTTTTTTCACGATCCGTCCAAACGTGGATGACAAAATCGTGAACCGTAGACGATTTAACGATCTGGCCAAATGGAGTTGGCCACATCATGAAATGCAACCATTTCACGAAATGGTCGAGCATTTCATGAAGTGAGCAATTCAACGATATGGCCACGACTACACAGGTAGTTAGGCGCATGGACTGACATATTATTTTGTTGTGCTGGTGGAGTCATTTGCTATCTTTCTGTCTTTAGTACCTGGCCTAGGAGTTACGGTTATGGTGATACGATTTTATGGTCTTTTTTTCTAAAAATAGCCAAAATTAAATTAAATATATTTAATGTAGTTATATAATCTATATACAATATACATCTGTGTATGGATTCGTAGGATCGATAGAGCCGCGGCTGATAAAAAAATAGAATTATTTATTTTTGTAAGTATAACTCCAAAATAACAATATTCACAGGTAAAGAAGATTCACCTGAGGAAGAAATTGAAAAAGAAGTAAAACTACCATCCGATGATGAAGATGACCTGTCAGAGCTGATGGTTAAAAGTAAAGGTAAGAAAATCCATGTTAAAGTTTGTAAGTCAATGATTTTATTTTTATACCACGTCAGTTAGCAGACAGACACGCAGCCCACCTTATGCTACGCAGGGACACTTCATCAGGAAGCCTCGCTCGTTTGGGCGCATTATGTCCAATTCGCAAAATGTCCAACTGTCAAATTCTCAATTGGTCCAGTTCGCAACTGGTCCATTTCGCGACTGGTCCAGTTCGCACCTGGTCCAGTTCGCGATTGGTCAAGTTCGCAATTAGCGGTGATCCATATTGTAAGGGTGGTTGATGTTTTGGTAACACCCAACTTGAGAGTGAAACGCATATACTGCGTGTTTTTTTAGTCGTTGTTTTCCCGCAGCAGAACGCTTCACCTTTAGTAGTACTATCGATTTTGCAAGGATTTTTTTTTCAACTTTTTTTTTTATAGTTTGGCGGGAAAATGAAAATCAAATCATAGTAAATAGTGAATTATCTTTTCTTTTTATCTTTTTTTTATAAGCGCGAAGGGTAATGATCCCGACTGGTGACCGTCCGCGACGCAGCTAGTACTATTGGTTCGAGTTTCGTCTATCATAATCATAAAACTTTTAATTTGACTAAAAGTTCTAAAAGAACTTAATTTTTCAATTTTACTACTAAGTTAGAATCACTTTATACTGCTACTTGTAATAAAACATCTTTAACAAACATTTAAACAACAGTTATTTGAATTGGTCAATTTGAGAATTGGACCATTTGCTATTTGGACAATTTGAGATTTGGACAAAGTGCGAATTGGACAAATTGCTAATTGGACAATTTAAGATTTGGACGTTGTGAGAATTAAACATTTTGAGCGCACTGGACCTTTTGCGAATTGGACATAATGCGCCCAACCGGCCTCGCTCAATGTGCTGCTAGGCTGTAGGTTTATCTGATCTTTGAGCCTTCAAATGAGTACTTTTAACCCTAAAATAAATTATTTCTACAGGTGCAGCATGTAACTGAGTAGATCTAGTTTTGTTATTTAACTTATTAACTTTTATAACTTCATAAAAAAGAATTTAAATATAGATTGTTAATTTTTTGTGAATGACAGCTCTGTTACGTCACCTGCTGGCTGGGTGAACCCCTTCCATACCACTGTGCTACTGCAGGAACCTACTCAGTTAAAAGGCTTCGCTTGTAATAAGTTCCCTTCTAGTTACATTGCACTTCATAACTTTTAGATATCTCATGCCCATATCTCATTTATTTTTATAACTAGAACTTTGTGCCAAAATTTTAAATAGTACAAATATAGGTAACTGACAGGGATGAATGGAAGAGAAGAACATATTGCGCCGACCCCAAATAAATTGGGAACAGGGCAGGAGGAAGAAGAAGATAGTTAACTGATAGAGACAAGGGACTTATTGATTTTTTTTGTACAGGAAAGAGTAAAAGGAAGAAGAATAATATAGATGATATAGAAGCCGAACTAAAGAAATTTGAAATCAAAGATCCGGAACCAGTAGAGGAACCTAAGAAAACAAAGGTACAGTATGTTTTATAAAAATATAATTTGTTTAAGTGCAACCCATTTTGGACAAACTGCCGAAAAGGATAGTGTTTTAAATATAAGCCTCCATTCAATAAATTTTGTTTACAATGCATTATTATTACATTTATTAAAAATACATTCTGCATCAACCACTGCCATTTCTTCCTATTGATGGTTAGCTGATGTTGTTGCTAAAATTACTAATTCATTTTTTAGGATAAGAAGAAGAAAGGCAAAGATGTTGACGATGCAAACAAATCTGATGATGAACCATCCCAAGAAGCCGATGATAAGGTAACTTTCTGACAGCTTTACATCTGGTTTTATCAAAAGAAGTTTCATTCTTATCATAACCACCATAAGACTCAATGTAATAATTTGTACTAGCAGTGAAACAAATTGTAAATTAGTGTTGTGTTAAAGGTAACAGATCTGCCAGATAAAGAATCCGCTGAGCCAGCAGAGAAGAAGCTAAGTCACAAAGAAAAGAAAAAACTAAAGAAACAGCAAGAGTATGAGAAGCAAATGGAAATGATGACTAAGAAGGGTGGGCAAGGACACAGTGACTTGGACGCCAACTTCACTGTGAGCCAAGCCCAGAAATCTGCAGGTGATTAACAATAACAAACATCTAGGACCAGTTTATAAGTTGGTAAAAATTATGTCCAATGGAAATTGAAAAAAAAACCTTGCACACATCTGTCTGTCTGTCCCTTAATTTGCGAAATAACTTTCAACAAAATTAAAGTCTTTGTAAAGACCGTCATTGCTATTGCACGAAATAGCTTTTTCTCATATAAATAAAACAAACTTATATCTGTTTGTATTAAACCAAGGGTTAATGTTTAAAAAAAAAAACTATTGTTTTAAGGTTCTAACACATTTTAATACGGTTTTAGGTCAGATGGCAGCTCTCGAGAACGCAGTAGATATCAAAGTGGAGAACTTCTCGATCGCTGCGAAGGGCAAAGACCTGTTCGTAAACGCAAACTTGTTGATCGCAAACGGGCGGCATTACGGCTTGGTTGGGCCCAACGGCCACGGCAAGACTACATTGCTACGGCACTTGGCTCAGCGTGCCTTCCCTCTTCCGCCCTATATAGACATCCTGCTCTGTGAACAAGAAGTCACTGCAAGCAACTTAAGTGCTGTTGATACAATCTTGGAAGCGGACGTCAAAAGGACTGGTAAGTACTGACTGCAACATCTTGAATATAACTTGTAACGCCACTTGGCTCAGCGCGCCTGCCAACTCCTGCCTCCTCCGGCCTGTCGGACTTGACTTGTAAATGCGATGGTTGTCGAGAGCTATTAAGAGAATAGATGTAATTAGTTATGCAGACTTTCCGCAGAAATAGGGTCAGTATAGTATAATTTATTCTAATATTTACTAAAATAGATATAAAAATGCAGATAAATCGTCATAGCGCTTAAGAAAAAATTCTTACTGTAAAGAAAATTAATCCGGTTTTTTATTTTTACAGAGCTACTTAAGGAGTGCAAAGAACTCGAAAATGAAATTGAAAAAGGGAATCTGAACAAACAAGAAAGATTGAATGAGGTAAATTAGGTCTTCGTATTTGCATATTATGTTCGATTATAATGATAAGTTACGAATGTAAATGGAACATTTAACTCTATTACATTTCTGTACACCACTATTAAATTTTATTTGTGTGCAAGTTCTGAACTATGGCCAACGAATTACGAATTACATTCGTAATTGTTTGATAAGCCTTTTCCCTTATTATATACGAAAAAACCACACGGTTTTTGGAAATACGCAATAAGCAACTATTTTTAATGACCGTAATTATATTATGTGAATCATGATCCACCTCATCGCTCCCGTAATATTTTATTGGGTTATTGTTTTCATTTATTTGCGTTAGGAATAAAGAGTCTCAGGGAGTGTAAGAGAGAGAGCACTAAGTGGTGTTTGGGCCGGCTTTCTGGGTTGGAAAGTCCCACAAAACTCTCGACCGTGTGGTGTGAATTCAATGCACTCCCACAATAAAAAAAGCATAATAGAGGAATAAGAGATAATGTGTGCATTCAGGTCTACTCAGAGCTGAAAGCTATCGGCGCGGACTCGGCGGAACCCCGCGCGCGGCGCATCCTCGCCGGTCTGGGCTTCTCCCGCGAGATGCAGAACCGGGCCACCAAGAACTTCTCCGGAGGCTGGCGCATGAGAGTCTCTCTTGCTAGGTAACGCACTTTCGGGCCTTTGCCTCGAAGCGAAAGCGGAAGCGGGAGCGGGGCGGGCGTAGCCCGCACGGATGCGCACAGGCGGTCACCGCTTGACAGGAGTGCTTCCGTTACAGATCGTTCACGATAAGAAGTCCTTTAGCCGCTATATTGGTACTATTGTTTTTCAATACATTCAATCTGTTTTTTGACAGATTTACAAAGCGTAGGCAATGCTGCCAATATAGCGGCTAAAGGACAACTTATGGTGAACAGACTGTACCTTTGTTTAAAGCCACGCTGCCGCTGTTTTAAGCCAGAATTACTGTAAAATTTTAATGGTTCAGTATCGTCGTTGTCGTCAAAAACTAAGAGACTTTTTTCTAGATTTGCTCGGCGCTAGTGGCAGTGCTTCTCAGCAAACCATTCACGTCAGTGCTTGAGAGATAAAAATTAAAATGTGAATCCATTTGCAAAAATAAAGTTTAGATTTACAGTGTTGAATAAGATTTGCGTCGTATTTTTCGAAGACAGCTCGGGTTGGTCCCTACTGATGTGATAGCCAATCCACGTAGAAAAGAGTATTAAATAAACATTAAAAAGCAGTATTCGGGTACGTGTAGCGTAATCCGCCGGTGTTCTATAGTAATTTCATTTGTTTCCAGGGCGCTGTATATTGAACCCACGCTACTTCTGCTCGACGAGCCGACCAATCATTTAGACTTAAACGCCGTCATTTGGTTAGACAAGTGAGTATTGACTGTTGACTCGTCTGGTAAACATACATTAAAGTTGTAGTGCTCTTTAGATGGCGCTACTGGCAAGTAAGGCCCTGAATCTGTTGTCAGTAACAATATCTAGCAGTTAAATAATAGTTGAACAGTCAGTTTTGTACAAAATAGCTGAGGTATAAATTGTCTGAAAGCCGCTTCGCTTTTAATGCATTTCCTCGCGTTTTCTGTAACTTATTAAAAAAAAAATGTACCGATAGTTGGTTTATTTTCGCCTGCAAATTGTCACCTTTCAGATGCCTTGCGCTACACTAGCGCCTCTAGCGGCTAATTCATACGCCCTTAGTCTACATCCCTTACGTTTGTTTTTAAAATGAGATTATGTTTTCAGTTACCTTCAAGGCTGGAAGAAAACCCTTCTCGTAGTATCTCACGACCAGTCTTTCTTGGACAACGTGTGCAACGAAATCATTCACTTGGACCAACAGAAGTTGTTCTACTACAAGGGGAACTACTCTATGTTCAAGAAGATGTACGCACAGAAGCGAAAGGAGATGATCAAGGAATACGAGAAGCAAGAAAAAAGACTGAAGGAATTAAAGGCGCACGGACAGTCGAAGAAGGCGGCGGTTGGTTGTGTTTATTTTTTGCATGTTCTAGTGGTTTACGTACTAGGTTGTTAGTTTTTGTAATAATAAATAGAGGCAAACGAACATACGGATCACTTGATGAAAAGTGATCACCAATGGATATTTGCAACAATAAAGATATCGCATGTGTCTTGCCAGTTATTTTAGCAATACGTTCGGGTTAAGTGTCTTTTTAGATGTTTTTTATAACCGTTAAATTGCATTGTTCAATGAGGGTGTTTCAGAATTAAAAAAAAATGCTAGATGGTGCGATGTAGCCATACGACCCAACTAAAGCGTGATTGGTTTATTTTTACGTTGAGATGTCAAAACGCCATCATGAAATTCAAAATAAACCAAGACAGTTTAGTCGAACCCTATGGCCACATAGCGCCATCTAATATTGACGACAAGCCGTTTGGTGTAATGGTTAAGAAGTGTTTTATGTATAAATGTATGTATTTACAAAAAAAAGTAAATAATATGTAAATGTTTATCCGTTGTCTAGCACTCATAGCACAAGCTATTCTTAGTTTGGGGCTAGATGGCGCTATGTGAACAATGTGAAGGGATATTTATTTATTATTTATTTTATTCCGAAACCCCCTTATTGTTGGTCAACAGGAAAAGAAACAGAAGGAGTCGCTGACGCGCAAGCAGGAGAAGAACCGCAGCAAGTCGCAGCGAGAGGAGGAGGCGGACGGCGCGGCGCCCGTCGCGCTGCTGCAGCGGCCCAAGGAGTACATTGTCAAGTTCTCCTTCCCGGACCCGCCGCCGCTGCAGCCGCCCATCCTCGGTCTACACGGTACGTACCCAGGTCTCTCGTCATCATCATCAGCCTGTTGCATACCACTGCTGGACAAAGGTCTCTCCAAACTCCTACTCCTGTCAGCCATCTTCAGCAAAAAGGACGCGGCCTTCACTCTAGAACACGGTTATACCAACGCTTATAGGTTATACGGCTGAAATGACCAGCCCACTGCCACTTCAACTTGCTAATCCGGCGAGCTATGTCGATGACGTTGGTTCTTTGCAGGATCACTTCGTGAAACTACGAAATAAAACGTAAATAGTAAAAGTGTTAAATAAATAATAACAAACAACATTACCAATAGTTATTATAGCCTGACCAAGAAAATAAAAAAACTTGCTCTACACCACCACCAGGCGCCACATTAGCTATGGATAACCATAGCTAATGAGGCTATAGAGCAACACAACACTTGGTTGCTATGGTTATACTCACAAATAACTCACAATATCCAATAGTAACAAGCCACGGTTGACAATTGACAACACACTTTCTTCTTCTTAGCGTGTCGATGGTTGGTATCTTTAGATTTGACAGACAGTTATCACAATCTTTTAGCCTGAGTTTACACACAAAAATTAACAATTTATTGTTCTTTTACAGATGTGGACTTCAATTTCCCCGGACAGAAGCCCCTATTTAAGGGGGTAGACTTTGGAATAGATCTGAATTCTCGTATTGCCATCGTGGGTCCTAACGGAGTGGGAAAATCCACCTTCCTGAAACTACTGGTTGGAGAGCTAAGCCCTATTCGCGGCGAGCTGATTAGGAATCATAGATTGGTTAGTTGATTTTTTTGGTGTTACATAATATTAAGATAATAAGTCGTCGAATCATGTGTCAATTGTAGATGTTTCTCGGTTAAGAAACATCTACAATTTTTAGAAGTAAGTTAGAAACAGTTTTAAACATGGTACAGATTACAACTGACTATATACGCCATAATATATACAGGGTGGAATTTTGTAATGCCACCTGAAGGGGAAGTACTCTTAATACTGAAGATATAAAGTTTTACTCAAAGAAAACATTCCTTTATTTTTGAAAAGAAAAAAACCTGCATTCAAAGATTTTTAAAAATTTGCTTGTCGCAACTTTGTAATACCACCTGAAGGGGAAGTACTCTTAATACTGTCGATAGAAAATTTTACTCAAAGAAAACATTCCTTTGTTTTTGAAAAGAAAGATAACTGCATTCAAAGATTTTTAAAAATTCGCTTACCGCTCCCGGTAGTAATCGAACCGACTAAAATCTGTAAAAGTTGCACCTTGTACTTTTATTGCATCGATCGTTAGGGACAATTATAAGGATAAAATCTCTCCAACAAAGTTCATAAATTAAATGAAAGAAAAACAATGAAAAAAGTGCTATAACGACCCATTGAATCAATAATTTAGGATTTCATTGTTTTCCTTTCATTTAATTTATGAAGTTTGTTAGAGAGATTTCATCCTTATTATTGACCCTAACGATCGATGCAATAAAAGTACAGGGTGCAACATTTACAGATTTTAGTCGGTTCGATTACCGGGTGCAGCAAGCGAATTTTTAAAAATCTTTGAATGCAGTTTTCTTTCTTTTAAAAAATAAAGGAATGTTTTCTTTAAGTAAAATTTTCTATCTACAGTATTAAGAGTACTTCCCTTTCAGGTGGCATTACAAAATTCCACCCTGTATATTGTCCCTTATAAGGACGTGACGCGTGACGTGCCGAAATAGTGCCCACCATTTTCTACCTTATTTACTTGTAATACCACCGAAAAGGATTGATTTAGCTAGTACCTATCGTTGAAGCGATGACTTGATTTCCTTGATGGAGGCTTTAGCCATGGCATGGGGATATTCATGATTTACTTTTTGTAGAGGATAGGTCGTTTCGACCAGCATTCAGGCGAGCATCTAACTGCAGAAGAGTCTCCCGCGGAGTATCTTCAGCGGCTGTTCGGGCTGCAGTACGAGAAGGCGCGCAAGGCGCTGGGCACGTTCGGGCTCGCTTCGCACGCGCACACCATCAAGATGAAGGACCTTAGTGGTGGTCAGAAGGCAAGAGTTGCGCTCGCCGAGCTGACGCTTATGGCTCCGGATGTCGTTATATTGGTAAGGATTCAATTCTTAAAAAAAATCGGTTGTCTGTAAAGTCGTTTTACTGACGATACTTGAACGTGACAACGTCATATAAACATGTAAATGTGTTATTGTATAGCAGCTGTCCACGCGGACGCATCGCTCACTCAAGTAGGAGAGAGACAGATGTCGAAACCTGCCGAACGCGCAGGCCGATTGTGCCTCTTTGTCGCTCGTTCCGCGCTCTTGCACTGGAACGCCGCATGAGTCATGTTTTTTCGTGCGTGCAGCCGGCTCTATCGAATTATAAGACGTTGTCACGTCAAAAACCAAACAAGGCTTTTGTTTAAAAAAACCTCACTCAAATCGGTTCATTCATTCAAGAGCTACATACATACACAGACAGAGGGGTTAAACTTATAACATCCCTCTTTTTTTAACCATGTTGGTGGATATGGTTCTGTTTTTTTTTTTGTATGATTGGGTGTATGTTGGATGAAACGTGAAATGGAATAGTATGAACTGCCTAGAAAGGAACGTACGCGAAAGAGTGAGAGATAATAACAAATGAGAAAAAAAAAGGAGAGAAGGCTCGCGTCTCACGCGCACACCATCAAGATGAAGGACCTTAGTGGTGGTCAGAAGGCAAGAGTTGCACCCGCCGAGCTCACAAAAAGGGACCTAGTTCAATTTATTATTGTTTTGGTTAGATTGAGTGTGTAATGGATGATACGTGAAACAGAATAGTATAAAGTGTCTAGATGAGAGAGTGAGACATAATGACAGGTGTAGTTATTGTTGGGGCCCAAGATGGTAAACGCAGAAGAACAGAGGGGCCTACTACAGTGTGGCAGCATATTGAACGATACTTCGTGATTGAGAGTACAACACTGTGTGAATAGTGTCCAGGGAATAAGTTGTGCCTAATACTTTAGGCGATTATCCCACTCCACTGCGCGGTCTTCCGGAGCAGTGGGATGATCGCCTTAGGGTTAATTTCCTCCTACGCTGACGTCGGAACCGTACGTCAGTCGCGCGAACTGTAGAGACATAAAAACATTGTTGTAACATTTAACTGAATGTTTATTTGTTAGCGTACAACGTAATCGACGTCAGCGTGTGAGGCAATCAAGCATTAAACTTACTGTTATTTCGATAGGATGAGCCGACGAACAACTTAGATATCGAGAGCATAGACGCCCTAGCTGAAGCTATCAACGAGTACAAGGGCGGCGTGGTGATCGTGTCCCACGACGAGCGGCTCATCCGCGAGACCGACTGCGCTCTCTACGTCATCGAGGACCAGACCATTAACGAGGTTTGTGCTTTATCGATATTATTTCGAGTACACCAGCCGTCGCGGGTTCGGCCCACGGGAGGTCCGAGGGAGGCAAACGAGCAAAGTGTGACACTTGATCGTATGTGATCACTACTACTCATAGACACCTACTGAGATTCACAATGGTGAGGAAGGGAAGGGGGGGGGGGGTTTGTCAAGTCCTTTGGCACACTCGCACACCAAACGGAGAGCAATAGCAATGATTTTACTCATATAATGGTTGGTCTTCTGTGAGAGGTTCTTTCCCGGCCTATTTTTCTTCTCCGGCCGGGTTTTCTGTCAAAAAATTATAAAAAAAATAAGTAAACGCCAATTTGAAGAAAAGTCAAAACGGCGGACCAATTAAAAAGGCCAAAATCTTCATTGCCCTTTGTATATCAGTTGCCTTGCTACTTATAGTAAAAGTATTATTAAGTTTGGAGGCTAGATGGCGCTGTGTCTAAAATGTTTCACGATATTTATTTTCTTAGGTGGACGGAGACTTCGACGACTACCGTAAGGAGTTGTTGGAAAGCCTCGGTGAGACTATCAATTCCCCTTCGATCGCCGCAAATGCCGCCGTTCTGCAGTAGGTGGGTCCATCCTTGGAGTAAACGGAAAACCTGCTTAACTTATGGATTTATTTGTAAAATTTATAAAATAATTGTGTTCATCAAAGGATCAAAACTTCTCTATGATTCAATCGATTGCTTGATCAATCCGATTTTTTCTCTATCGAATACACGTAGTTCAAACTTTCATGTTATTATATTGAATATTAATCATTTTTTAAACTTTTAAACTAGTCCGATTGATCTAACGACCGATCGAAACGTCGGGAATGAATGAGGCGAGTAATTATATCGGGAATGTGTTGGAGAAGTTGTACAGTTTATCTAAATATTATGTTCATTTTATCTTATAACTCTTTTTATATCTTACAGGTTAAATTCATGAATACATGGTGTTAATGAAAGTGTTTGTTGTATGTATTCAATAGTTAAGAATATATTCGTGCAAAATAATTAGTGCCTTCCTGTGTAATTAGTTACAATAGTGTACTTCATGTCCTTCAATTTTTCAATTCGGCCTATTTTATATACATAATTGTAATTAAGTATTGTTAATTTATTAATTGTTGATAATATTATATTCACAATGTATATATTTTATCTGCATTTATGTATATAAACATACTCTAATATGTCATATTTTGGAATTATTTAGGCAAATAGCGAATTGTTCTACTTGTGTAAATATTTTTCATCATAGAACAATAAATTGATATGTTAACAACAGGCAAAAATACTCATTCAAAATGAATTGAAATTTATTTATACAAATATTTTTATGCAAAATAAATTCTATAAATAGTTAGGTGTCACATATCGCATTTCATCAAAGTTATTGACCCCAAAGGGACTAAGTTCAAAAATAATATATCATTTCATCTCCAATAAGTAATTCAGATTTTACACTATACAAAACTGTTCAAAAGTAATTTCAAAGTTCTATCGTTCCCGTTAACGGCAAACTCGAATAACTAGATTTGAGTGATTGGTAAATAAAAATAGCGAGAAAGTAGTTGCTATTGGCCGATAGGACTAATACCAATCGCTAAAGGTGCTACCTCACCGGAAGCATTCGCGTGTAATGTAACATTATAGATTCGTCTTCCGAGCATTACATTACAATACTACTTCCCTGACCGAAGAGCGTTCGCGCGGTTCTCCTCCTTCACTGTTGTAATGCTCGAGTCTGTAACGTTACATTGATTCCGGTGAAGGAGCACCTTAATGCAACTTCCAAGTTATGTCTATTATACTTGAATATCATATAGAACTTCCATTATATAAACGAAATAATACGCTATTCAGGTGCTATTGTAGGTTACATAGGACGGGCGTTTTTTAGAGCAATCATAATGTCTATTAATTTTAGTCAGTTTAATTATGCTGCTTATATGACCAGGTTAGAAGTAATTTGCATGTCCATTAGGTTACATAAATATCTCACACAAAAACATACGTTTTTGCGTCAATAAAAAATATAAAACTGTGAAAAACTGTTTTTATAGATGAGTTAATACAAGTCAGTCCATAAAATACCTATAATAAAATAAGTAAATCTTTAAATGTTCGAATGCGAGGCATAAGCTGCGAGATTGTTAAATCAAGCAGTTTTTACATAAATCGAAATTAACTAATCAACATCAGAATTACAAATTACTGGTACTTCTTCTCGACTTAACCTTCACTCTTATGATCACAAACCATTAGACTGATAGGTGTTTAGGCAAACAAAAAAAATGTATTAAAAATAAATAAAAAGACACTGAATACTTCTCTTTCCCTCATAATTGCTAGTCACTGTAATTTTCGTTAGAACAGTATTGGCACTTATACCTAAATATTTATTCTTTTCGTTTAATGTTATCTAATAAATTCTCCACGAATATACATGTATGCATTCTAGATGATGTCTTTTAATTGAATTTTAGTGTAAAATATTATTTTAGTATTTATACAAAATAAAGTTTTTTTTACAAAAGCATTATTTGTTTTTTAATAACTTTTCAGTACAGAATGATTTTATAAATCAAAACAAAATTTTATGTTTCACAAATCTAAATGTTAACATTATCACGAACGGGAAATTAATTTAAAACTAAGAAGTTGAACCTCTGTCACTCATAACATGCTTTCGGAACCGCGAACGAAAATCTTTGTAGGTATGTACTTATGTTCGGATAATGAGCGTTAAAACCTTGCATAGTTTTTGATACATCTTATTTCTTTTTTCGGGATAAAAAGTAAGCTATGTCATTCTCAAACTCAAATTATCCCTACCTATAACATAAATCGAATCGATCTGTTGCTCCGCTGCGACGTGCAAAAAGAACAACCAACCATCTTAATATGATCTGTTATGCATGGGAACTTAGCACTACCCCCGGGGATAAAAAGTAGCCCATGTATTTCCTATGTTCTAGTTTATGTGTGTGTTATGGGCCAACCTCAAAGCTCATGTGTACTATTCTAAATTGGTTCAGTCGTTTAGGTAGGTAAGCGTAGCAGACAAGACAGTTATTTTGGAATTAAGTTTTTTTTTTTAAATAGGTAGGTACTTAATGATAATCCTTTCACGATATATAAGGAGATTGGTGCTTTACAATATAAGTAGGTACATTTACCCACCGCGCCGGTATCTGCAAAGTTTTTCCTCAATTTGTCCGCAGCCTTTCGCCCCTCCATTACAAAGTTCTCAGCTTCATTAGAGGATTTAAAACGCAAATTTCCTTTTCGATTGTAACTTTTTTCCACTTCTTGAAAGGAAGCTTCTTTTAAACTCGAAAGAAAATTAGTATCCTTCCCTTTGAGGGTGGGGACGTGTTTTTAAAAGATTCGTTTGGATACTCGACTCAATCTGCTAGAATAATGATGTTTCCGCAGATGACTGCTGGGTGCAATTACGTGGAATATTTTACTATCTCTATCGGCTAATTAGGATTAGGGGAATCTACATACAGTTTATTATTTTAGAAAATATAAATAAGTTTAAAATAATTAATTTATTAGATGAGTACGTTAGAAAATCTATTTTATATCGAATGTAAATAACGTTCAAAAATAGATTTTCTAACAGGTAAAGCCATTTTAAAGGTTGCCATGCTCTTTTTTTTACGAAGTTGAAGCACCGTAACCACAGGCTAGCGAAACTTGTGGCCGTTGTGTGGTATTCCGGACTACTTCGGCCTACTACCCACTAAACTCCCCTGTTTACCCGGCTTCGCTTCGCGCAATTATTTTCACAGATATTTATTTCAATTGGCTAAATTGGAAATGGCTGATTTTTAGAAATGGCGATATTGATACTCATAACACTAGCAGAGTATTTTTGTAAAACTGTGACACTAGTGTATACCTACGATACGTATACTTTCTGGTCGGATCAATGTATGTGATGTTGATGTTTTCCGATTTATGTAGATATGTAGGTACCTATATCCAAAACATATTATAGAGAATGCTTAAAATTCACTAACGAAAGACATCAATTAATATCGCACCGTGCGCTTCATTCTAAGCAAGCATGGCACATACTCCTCAAAGATAAGCTTATTAAGTGTAACCGCAGGCAGATTTCCATCCGCGTACGCCACTTACTAAACACGTTACTGCGAATTAGCCGCTAACAAGCTAACAATGAGAGGTTTGCCTATCACCCCAAGAGCCTATTACTGTCTGGAGAGCAACCCCGCCCCTCCTTACATAGTTCCCGACCCCTGCCACCTTGTCGCACACACTCGCTCCAATTCCTACCCACTGGAGCACCAAAGATGAGAGACGCATTATTACGACAAGGTTGTAAAACTCAAGTAGAATAATTTCGTACAATGTGTACACAATGGAAGCGATTACTCTCCCCCGCGACATGATTTTATTTGTGCAGTTATTGCGTCGCCGGAGAGATATTTAAATTTCATTAGGTTTGTTTTACACTTAATTTGTGAGGGGAGTGCGTATCGCTGGGGTGGGGCCCCGTTATTGCCGCGGGCTTTGCAACTTGTTTCGAATTGCCCTCGTGTATTACAATGGCGATTTGAATTTAAGTAGATACACACATCAGATAGTCACCCCATTATACTGTTATCGCTTTCCGTTGATCTTTTTAAGTACAAGGATTAGGGCATTATGGCCGTTAACGCCTAACATTTTTGTCGTAATTGACTTTGTATAAGTACTAATTTAGTTTTATTCAACCGTGATTTTCCGTTTCACAATAAGCGAATAAGCAAAGTAAAATTCCTTTATTGCAGTTTCTTACAGTAGGTACAAGTAAATCATGTGTTAGCAGCATTCTGTCGTTTATTTTGTTCTGTGTCTTTTAGGTTCGTTAATATTTTGTTGCTATAATCGTTGTGTCCAGAATATGTTTCTAACGCGACATGTCAATAAATTGTCCTTTTAAACGTACAGATCGTTCACGACTATATTGGTATTGTTGTTTTTCAATACATTCAATCTGTTTGTTGCGTATTACAAAGCGTAAGCAATGCTGCCAATATAGCGGCTAAAGGACAACTTATGGTGAACAGACTGTATAAAGAATCATACTGACGCAATGCAGTAATGAATTATAAAACAGCTTAAAAGTTAATTATGATCTTCTTCACTGGCTCAATGGTATCACCCGGCCTCTTTGTACTAGGGTCGTTGGTTAGGTTAGGTTAGGTTAGACCAATATTCCGTGATGATCATTTATTTAAGCGTACGCTGACTAGACTGGGACAAAATGCTTGGCGAAAGAAAAAGATTGTAATTATGTTGTAATACAAATATAACAGGTACATTTTATCATAATATACTTAAGTAGAATAAGCGGCGATGGATACGCTGAATTAGCAATTTAGTGGCGTATTGGCCATCGGAGGCGCACTAAGTGGGAACATTTCGCAGACGCAGACTCCATTAGCGGTGTTCGCCGGACTGTCACAATCATTTTTCTTTCCCGCCGCGGCTAATTCTCAGCCGCGGTTCGCTGAGCATGCACTGCATCGACCAGTCTTGATCGTTGTATTTATTTTAAATTAATCTTAAGTAAATTAGGTAAGCAAGTATTTAGCCTAATAATGTCCCACTGCAGGGCAAGTCTTTAATAAATCAATTATCTTTGCCATAATGTGAATTGGTATTCACAAACCGGGAATAGAACCCAGGACCTCCGACCTCCGCCCGGTGCGTAAACTACTAGACCATCGAGGCGTTAATCTTATGTTACTGACCCAAAGGGCTATGATTTTTGTTTTTTGCTTTTGTTTTTGGAGGCTGACTGACCTATTGATCTGCCATTTTGACTTTAACATTTCATTTAGATATTTTTTTCAAAGGTTATTCTCACTAGTTCCGGTGAAAAAAGTTCTAGTGGAACTAAGTGATACTTTTTTTCTCATTCGTACCTTATTGTCATTTTGACTGAAGTCCCGGCGGAACAAGTGACACTTTTTTTGAAAATGGATTCCTGATGTAAAAACAAACACAATAGACGAAAACTCGTAAAGAGTCACGTTTTAAAGATATTAAAGTAAAACAAAATAAAGCAAAACTTTGGTTCAAAATTTTAGATTGAAGAATTGATTCATCTAAAGTCATCTTCGTTACAAAGTGTCCGACTAAAAATGGCCAAGTATCAATGGATGGCAGTCCTTCGGCAAAAGTTCAGGGGCTGATATCGACTTTTATTACTCTGGAGGGGTTGGTCATTAGCGGGATAAAGTGACTGCCACCTGATAAAGTGCGTTTTGTTGCTCGCTTACATATTGTTCTACTCTCTACTTATCACCACTCAATTTGAGCCGGCTCTTAATTTCTCTTCGGTTAAATCCGAAAGCTTAATTATTTTCAGTGCATGTCACTTGCAGTCATTAAGACTAACTCTTGATGTTCATTCATAATGTTCTGTTCTGAGAGATAATTTGTGTATGATATTATCTTTTTTTGTAATTATAAGTTTAAACATTGTAACAACCACAACAAGTAGGTACCTACCTAAACAATGTTAGGAAGGATTGTAAAAAAAAATCATATGAAATGAATATAGCAATTTTGATCCGGAAAATGTTCGAAATTCAAAACATACTTATACCTATAAAAACATGTCACTTGGACATTAAAATTAAACATACAATAAATAAAAACCCATTGAACTACAATTACTTAAAAACCTGCGTCTTTTTGATTTGTTTGTTTTTTTTTACTGCAAGAAAGCTTTGTTTAAATTAGCCATGTCAGATATAAAAATAGGATCGAAAACTCGAGACTAATTAATAATAACTTATTGTTTTTTTTTATTAGAATGCATGAATCGGATAAAGTTTTTTTCGAATTACATAAAAAATACAATAAGTATACGTTAATGTTTGGTTCTATTCGTAGCATTTCGTAGCGCAATACGAGTTACGACAGTACGCGCGGTGTTCCCGCGGTGTCACCAGACGGAGGCTGCGTCTAAATAATGAACAATGTAGCGTTAGCGTCGATTATTAACACTTTATCTGTGTGCCGCGAGCATGATTGATGAGCCGAGCCCTGTTCCTGGGTAGGGTTGCCTTTATTTCTCTTCAAACAATAACAAACATTAATAAAAATATCTTCGAAGAAACCCATAACTATACACGCGGGCGACGATTACCTTGCTTGCGCGATCCAGGATTCCATAACAATTTCAAATCATCGGGCAGCCTTCTGGAATCAGTTTGCAAATATGCTTGTGGCGAGCGGGTACTTAATGTCTGCTGATCAAGTTAAAGGTCATCGCCATAGAGTCTCGATCAGACTCTG
Source organism: Mecyna flavalis (assembly GCA_949319885.1). Taxonomy (NCBI): domain Eukaryota; kingdom Metazoa; phylum Arthropoda; class Insecta; order Lepidoptera; family Crambidae; genus Mecyna; species Mecyna flavalis. The sequence continues at coordinate 7,216,667 of OX439427.1, read as the reverse complement.
GAAGTTGGCGGTGTAAAAATCTCTTTTCTTTGGTAAAGTACGTAGGTATAGACTACTTTACTAAAGAAGATAATCCTAATCTCTCTGCGGTCGTGTCAGATGCTGTCCCACCGCTATGAAAGGAAGGGAATAGCCGCACCTGTGCTTGCGCATTCACTTGTGCACCATTTACATTCTGCGTAGTTGGGCGTAGTCGAAACTCGGCTAGAAGGGCATTATCATTATTATTCTAATAACCCAGGATTTCTCCCCATTATTTTGGGAGCAGTGGCAACCCTATCCCGGGTGAGTAATAGAGTGCCAGAAGCACATGATATTAGTTCCCGCGGGCTCCGAATTACTACTACGCGATTATGCTCTCACGGGCTTATGAGTGATACGATTATTAGAAGGGATAATCATGCGATTAATTTATATTACAGTTTTAGGAATTCATTAGCCTTATTGAATGAATTCTTGTGGAAGCAGGTTGGTTAACCTAATCGAAATTAAAGCCTAATAATTTGAAACCATTACGACTATGGTAAACAGTAAAACAAAACACTTCAATCACATCAGTTACAATGCGTAAGTAGGTAAAAAGTTAGTTTTGAAATTGATTTTACTTAAAATCTAAATAGTGTGTACTTTCTCGAATTTTAACTTTGAGATAAATTTATGTATATTTCATAGTAGCTGATACCTTCTTCAAGAGTTTTTTATTACGATATTTTTAGTAGGTAACATAAGAACCAGTTCGTGCTTGACTGACCGTTCCAGAAGGTAGGTATTTGCCAAAATAAATATTAGATTACAAAAAATTTTTGCCAACGTGGGGAATTGGGGATTAGTATTTTTATTTAATTTAATAACAATAAACGTTGCTCTACAACGTTACAGGTACCACCGATACGTATCTAATGTCGGTTAGCTGTAAACAAAATCCAATATGTAAGTAAAAAATATGATTACAGCCGAAGAATCATGACGCTTCTTTATTAAGATATTCCATTAGTTAATATGGATTCAAATAAAGAAATCGTAAATTTCCAGCCGTCGCGAGGACACAGAGTTGTTTTCGTCTGCGACCGGCCGCGCTCACCCCATGTGCTCCGGGGCGCAAAACCCGGGTCGGTCCATAAACGCGATTAGACAAACACTTCCTGACGCGGGGCACTTTTTCCAAACTTGCCGAATAAATCAGATCGGTGGTGCGTCGCAGTTTTCTCGTCGTCTTGCCAAATTTATGTACCGATCGGCCCTTTCGTATGGAGATGTGGCCCGCTATTTACATATAAATACCTCGATTATTTGAATTATTCAATCGAGAGGGGGCGGCGCTGACAAATCACTTCCTCGGGAGATGGCATAAGTCGGTAGGCTCGACTTCAGATCGACGTGTGGTGGCAGGGAGACCGTAATGTCACCCGTTTTTAAATCTGACTTTTATTTATTTATTTATTCAAACTTTAATGCACAATCAAGAGTACATAAGGCGGACCTAATGCCTAATGGCATTCTCTGCCAGTCAACCTTTGGGCCAAGCAGAAAAAAAAAATGGTGGGTAGTGCTAACGGGCTAAAGAGAGAGAAAAAAATGAAATAAAATAATTAAGTCTTAAACAAATTAAAATAACATAAATAAAATATAATAATATATATATATAGATATAATATATATGTATATATAATAATAATAATAAAGAGTAAAACAAAAAAGAGAGAAATGACGCTGGTTAATGATTGGGACAGGTGGATGACGATGCTAGGGAAGTCTGGAGATAATGTTTTCGGAGAAGGAACTTAAAAGACATCCGACTCGGTGCCCGTCTGATGTTCTCGGGGAGAGCATTCCAAAGCCTAATAGACGTTACACAAAAAGAGTTGGAGACAAAACCGGACCGGTGAGAGGGAGTAGCTAGAACTGTTTTATTTGAGGAGCGTAGCTGACGAGAATGTGTCGAGCTAAGAAGCTTGAACTTTGATTTAAGGTAAGAAGGAGCGTGTGGATCGTTTAGGATAGAAAAGAGAGTAGTGAGAATTCGGACATTACGTCGAAGTGGGATAGGTAACCAATTAAGCTGAGTGCGAAAGGAAGAAACGTGATCAAATTTACGAAGGTTGTAAATGAAACGTATACCATTGTTAACTAAACGATCCAATTTGTTGAGAAGATCTTTATTTAAATCAGTAGTACACACATCCGCGTAATCAATTAAGGGAAGGATAAGGGCTTGAACAAGAGTGATTTTAGTGGGAATTGGAAGAAAATTTTTTAACCTGTAAAGAGCTCGAAAAGTGGAAATGACTTTACGACTAAGTTCACCTACATGTATAGACCAACTTAGTGTATTATCAATATGCAGGCCTAAGTCTTTGACACTACTGCAGAAGGGAATAGGGACACCATCAAAGAGGACAGGGGGCAAAGTGTCAATAGCGAGCCGACGCATGTGGTATGGACTACCAACAATAATGGCCTGACATTTGTTCGGGTTTACTTGATTGACTGACTTTTGATTTCGTTTGAGATTTCTTTTGCTTTAGTCCAGTCAACGAAGCTCTAACTTTGCCATTTTAGAGGAAAAGCTGAAACCAGTGCCAAAATTTTCGTTAATGATCCCGTAATAACATACAAAAAATGCAGGGTCGTGAGTCACCGGGGTCATACGAAAAAAAAATGGAAAAGGTTGAAAAAATGCCTTTTTCCCAAAAATCTCAAAAACTATAAGAGATATGAGAAAAATTTTTAGACAAAAGTTGTAGAAAATTACTTTGTCTATAAAAAAGGTCATTATCAATTTACGCGTATCGCGCACCGTTTGCTTGGAAATCGCGTACAAAGTGCGAAAATTCACAAAATCGATGTTTTTCGCTATTTATATAGGGAATTTTTTAAAATTTTCCAACTGAGAATGATTTTTATGCGTTCTCCGATATCCCCAAAGAGATTTCTTTCTAATTTTTATTGATTTGGGTCAACTTCAACACGTGCCTTTTTTGCAAGTTTTGGTGTGCGATTTTTTTAGGTTTTTAAAATAAATATAGCCATAATCCCTAATTTAAAGGTGATTATTTTCTTATATTTTCTAGTTAAACCAATAAATATTAACAACTTATATTTTAGATTGCCACCACATCTGAAAATTTGTCACCTGATATGATATTGCGCTACCAGTTCTTAATATGTATGACAATCGGAAGTAACACAATGGAAAGACATACAGATAGAGATAATAGAAAAAGCAAAAAGAGTGGAAACGAATAAAGAACAGATTAGAAATGGGTCAGTTACGCAACCAACAGCTCTTAATCTTGCCCACAAACACTAAAAACTTCAAAAACATAGTAATTTAAAGTTATACATAGATAAAACAACACTTCCATGTCCTGCAAGAAGAAAGTAATTCGTTTGCGTGATCATTGCGTTCATCAATAACCAAAAGAAATGAGCGTCCAGCTGCAAAACAATTGCAGCTCTTGGGTGCCGTTGGGATTAAAGGTGGATTTGGCTAAGTTGAAACAAAGAATATGCAAATTAATAAGGGATATTTTTAAGTGTACACCAAAAAAATATTGAAATGTACATCAAAATAACTGATTGCACACCAAAGGTTAGGTTAGGTTAGTATTTTTTTGATGCACAATCAGTATTTTTTGATGTGCAGTTAAATACAACCCATTAAAAAAATGGAAAAACAAAAGAAAACTTTACTTTGCTGTTGGTCTGCAAAACTCCCATCAACTTTCCGATTATACAGGGTGGCCCTGAAAATCGTGGATCAAACGAAACAGGGAGATAAAGGGGGTTATTACCGACATAAACCCCTCACTCAACAGTATAACCTCACATCGACTCTACTAAAATTAAAGCTATTTTTTGTTTTGAAAAAAATAATGCCTTATTTTGTAATCAAATGGCAAAATAATGAAAACAGATTGTTTTTTCTTTCTTTTTTTTGAGTTCAATTATTGTCAAAGAAAGCATCTTTACATAAAAAGTATCTTTACCACTGTGGGGACACAAATTCGTGAGTAATGGCAACTTTCTTAAAAGAAATTAAGTTTTACGAAAAATCAATTCCAACTTCAAAACAGTACTGTAAAAAAAAAAATGTATGACCGACAAGTGACCCTTTATGAAAAAAAATAGCCTGTTTTATCACCATTTAAATGAGGTATAACACTTGGCTATTTTGTAGTTAACTTATTTTACAAAACTTGTTTATTGGCGCCAAGTCTAACTTTCAATAAATTGAGCGATCAATAAAAATCGTTATTCGCGTTGATTATTTTCACTCTTAACAATCCTAGAGCTTTAACATTGGAATAAATACCCGGTATCTTTTGTCCTTTTCACACTCGGGTCGGGTACGTACCCGACTCGGGTCGTACATACGATCCATTGTTTTTTGGCTCAGGTACTTAGGTACCGCTTGCGCGTACGTTTGGCCCACCGCTCCCGCCGCGGCGGCGAATCAGTGACTCGCTACCGCTTGTTATTACGCACGTGTTCTGCCGGTTTGCTCTTCAACGTCTCCTGAACGGACTCGGATTTCTTGTCTAACTGTGATCTAAGCTTGCCATACGGACTGTGAGTCTTGCCAAACTGTAACCTAAGCTTGCCATGCGGACTCTGTGTGATTTCTTGCCGAACTTTGACCTAAGCTTTCCAATCGGACACTAATTCTTGCCTAACTGTGACCTACGCTACGCCAGATGGCCACTGTAAGAAGAGTGGAGTACAGCTGACTGTACTCCACTCTTCTTACAGTGGCCATTACAAAAGCCGTAGATGTAATGCATGTCAGCATACTCTCGCTGACGAGGGAAGGCTTCAAGAATCAGTGTCCGATTGGAAAGCTTAGGTCACAGTTTGGCAAGAAATCACACAGAGTCCGCATGGCAAGCTTAGGTCACAGTTTGGCAATAGGGCTTCCAAAATTACGGAAATATCAATTACGTAACTGGTTACGCATTTTACGGGTCAGTTACGGAATTACGTAATAATTACGTAACTGATGTATTTTATAAAAACAAAGAACGACTAAAATAATGCACCTTTGTATTCTTCTGGCTTGACTTTTTAAATGTCTGTAATTATAGAATTATATGGAATCATTTTGTACAAAAGTCAAAATCCATTGAAACGATTTAAAATTGAAAACATACCTACAATAAAAGATCAGATGAGCCGGTTTATTCCCGTTGTCCCCGAATGCCGTGTCCCCGTCCAACGGGGACAGCGGTACTTTAATTAAATATTTAAAAATACTTCCCGTTGTCCCCGTATTCTGTCCCCGTAAATATAGTTGAATAAAATAATAAAAATTATTGCCCGCTGTCCCCGTCTTTTCTTTTTTCAGTAGTATTACGAGTCGGCATCTTTTACCAAGCTAAGAAAGTTAAGGAATATTGTTAGATTTGTCTTAGTACCCGGTAGATTAATAAAAAGAAATTTTAACCTTGTTTTCAAGTTTTTAATCTGAATTTTTATATAATGAATTTGATCGCAATAGTGAATTATTGTGAATGCTAATGCTGTCAATTTTGCTTAAAAAAATAGGTAAGTATACAATCATAAATGAATTTAATTACATGTCTAATATTTTAATTGATACATTCAAAGTTAAGTTTTCTATTAACTATGATAAACGGAGCGACCTTGAAAAGGATGCGTCGCCGGTGTCGTGCGCGCCTATGCAGCTACGGAACAAAAGCGCAGATAACATTGTTTTTGCAGAGCTCTCATTGGCTCATGCAAAATTCCACTCCAGAATTCGACAAAATTTTTGTTGATTAATACTGTCTATTATGTTCAAATTGTGTTATTTTTGTAAGTTTAATAAAAATTAGGTTTTTTATTTACATTTAATTAATATTCTAATAAAAATTAATCAATTTTGTTAAATATTCCACTCCAAGTTGAAAACTAAGCACAGATTTAGGGGACAGCGACTCGTGAAATTTTTACTTCCCGTTGTCCCCGTAAGCCGAATCTACGTTACGGGGACAACGGGAAAGAAATTTAATCACGTGCCGATGTCCCCATGACGGGGACACGGCATTCGGGGACAACGGGAATAAACCGATGAGCCTACAGTCTGGCAGTATATTGAGAGACGCTTCCTGGTGAAGTGTCCCTCAATGGAATATGCCGCACTGGCCGCTTACCATTAGGTGGGCTGGGCTGCGTGTCTGTCTGCCAACTGATGAAGTATTAAATTTTTTTATTGAGAAGCACCGTGGGCGATCAGAGTTCAGAACTTCAGACCCTAAATTTGTTATTATTCTTGAAATCACATCATCAACATGGAATTGTTATGTTTGTCAAAAAACAATATAAACAAACCATTATTTGATGATATTTTTTAATTTTGTTATTCTTGAAATAACGACGAATTTTAATTTGCCGCCATGACAGCTTTGGCTGTGTCCGGAAATATTAATGTGGGAGCCAGTAGACTTGCAATCTAAGGCTCGAAGATCAGAGGAGCCTACAGTCTGGCAGCACGTTGAGCGATGCTTCCTGATAAAGTGACCGCTTACCATCAGGTGGGCTGCATGCCTGTCTGCCAAAATTGCCAACTGAACTAGGTAGTAAGAAAAAGGTCTGATCGCCTAAGGAGCTTCTTAATTTATTGCAAAAATACCAGCAGATGAGAAAGCCTGCTCAGCCTCTAAACAGGTGGGTATGATCAAGAGCAAATAATTGTATGCGGCTGTTAAAAAACTTCTGGATCGCCACCAGCATTTTCGTAAATACTCATACATAATTACATTCATTCAACACAAAATGTCAATCGCACAATGAGATCTAATTATTACGAGTCCGTATAAGGTATACTTTCTTGAACATACAAATCGTAGGAATTCCCTTTAATTTCGTTTTTAGTTACTAAGACCACACGCACGTAGCTATCCGCAACTGAGGCAATTATGGGAATATTCTTCTTCTAAAATTCGCTCAATAATTACCCTTATTTTTAATTGCTGATAAACTAAATTCACTTGTCCACGAGGAATCAACAAAATAAGTTACAGACGGGGAATTACTTCTTCGCTTTAGATAGTTTGATAATAGTAAGTGATGCCCTGACATGTAATTAAATTTGCATTATGTAATTTTTGTAAAAAAAAAAGATGTGCATCAAAAAATACTGCTTGTGCATCAAAAATTCCTGAATTGCTAACCTAACCTAACCTTTGGTGTGCAATCAGTTATTTGGGTCGATCTTCAGAAAAGTGCTTTCCGCGTAATTTCCACGGCATTTTTGAAATCGCATAATTATGGTGAATTGCACAAATATTCCGAAAGCTTGTGCAAATATAAACAACATATCAAAATTCGCCACGTACGGGATCTATACTTATGCTAAAAAAAAATGGAGAAAATTGGCGGCCCATGGAAATTACAATAAAGGCCATGGAAATTACCCAGCAGTTTAAATTTAGCTAAACACCATGTCAAATATGAAATTAAGCTGTCATATTAGTTAGTTAGGGTAGTATAAAGATCTACATTGTATTAGAACAATATTTAGCAAAAATAGTAGCTTATTTTGAAACTTACTTAGGATACTCAAAGTAGGAACATGAAAGTGATAAAACTGTTATCAATTAACTTTCTTATACATTAAAATTGTTCCCATAACATTATACTTATGGATAAACATAATAGTAAACATAAAAAAATAACAAATTGAATTTTTAGAAATAAGTCTTTTCATCAATCAGTTTAAGTCTTTAATTTAATTTTTGAAATTCTTTAAAAGCGTTGCTTAGCTTGAACTATGAAAAAGTCTTTGATTCAATCGAGACCTAGGCAGTGCTGCAGTCTCTAAAAAGGTGCCAAGTGGACTACATGTATATCGACGTATTGAGGTACTTATACAAAAACGCTGCATATCGGTTCGATTGCAAAACCAGAGCTCAAATCCTATCCAACTAGAGCGAGGTGACAGGGAGACGTAATTTCTAAACTGTTTACTGCTGTGCTGGAGGATGTTTTCAAGCCTCTGGATTGGCAAGGATTCTGTATTAACATCAATGGCGAGTACCTTACACAGCTACGTTTTGCCGACGATGTAGTTCTCATGGCCGAGACCATGGTGGATCTGAACACAATGCTCGAAGATCTTAGTAACGATTCCATAAGAGATGGTCTTAAAATGAATATGGAAACGACGAAAATTATGTCGAACGTCCATGTTGCACCCACTCCAGTTAGCATTGGAAACGTTACGCTTGAAGTTGTTGACCATGCCTATGCATATGTTTACCTGGACAGACAGTTCAGTTAGGTAAGTCCAACTTCGAGAAAGAGATCTCTTGACGAATCCAGCTCGGATGGGCAGCGTTCGGGAAGCTACGGAACATATTCGCATCCAACATACCTCAGTGCCTAAGACGAAAGTCTTTGAACAGTGTGTGTTGCCAGTGATAACATATGGAAGCGAAACGTGGTCATTCACTGTGGGTCTCATAAGAAGCCTCAAGGTCACACATTGGGCAATAGAGAGAGTTATGCTTGGTGTTTCTTTGTGCAATAGAGTCAAAAATGAGGAGATTCGCAGAAGAATGAAGATAACCGACATAGCTCGAAGAGTTGCTCAGTTAAAGTGATAGTGGGCGGGACACATATCCCGCAGAACCGATGGCCGTCGGGGTGGAAAGGTTCTGCAATGGTGTCTTTCAGTACGACCGCGCACTGGAAGACTTTCAGTGGGAAGGCCCTTTACTAGCTGGACTGACGACCTTGCCAAGGCCGCCGGAAACCGCGGGATATGCGTGGCGCAAGGACCGGTCAGTGTGGAGATCCTTGGGGGAGGCCTATACCCAGCAGTGGGCGTCGTATGGATGATGATGATGAACTTAAAAGAAACAAGGTAATTTCCATGGGTCTTACGTAATTTCCATGGTGTTTTATCCATGGAAATTACACCATGGAAATTACAAAAAAACATATATTTTGAAATAACTTTTCATTAAAAAGATGTAACCAGCTAGTTTTTTACTGTCCATCTACATTATGGAGCTAGGTATTTTACCTCAAAACCCATTTACCAAAAGTAGTACAATAACATTGAAAAAATGTGACACGGGAATGCCGGAAAACTGGGAACCAAAATTTTTAAAATTGAAGAACGTACTCCAGCATCCAAAGCGCGGGAACCAGTGACATGGCCACCTCACCTGCTAGCTGCGGGGTAACTGACGATTCGAATACACCTATCAGGGTTCGCCTACGCCTGGCCAGCCCTGAGCAGTGCCCCTCGAAAAGCGCGCCGCGAAAATCTTGCTAAGCGTGTGACATATATACTTATGACCATAAAATCAAAAGTTTCCTTCCAATGAATTTAAAATTTGACCAGTATGTAAACTGATTTATCTATTTTAAATGTGTGTAGAAAACTGGTTAAAAACGTGGGTGGTTTTAAAAATATGTGCGATTGTTCATAAGTCGGCGCTCGTGTGACACGTAAAAAACGTGCAAAATTCACCGGATTTGAGGTGTTGATGGTGAATTACTCAGATCTTCGTAGTTTTTAATCAAAGAAATCTATATGCCCTGATGCTTAATAAAATGAAGAAACGTTGTAATAATAGTTTTTATCGTAATAATTTATTTTAATAGGAGATATGAGTCTGTGACACTCCGAAAATGCTTTTCCAAGAAGTAGCCATTTAGATGTACATTTCAGTATTTTTTTTGATGTACACTTAAAAATATCCCAAAAAAAATAACTTACGTAATTCCGTAATTCGTGCATTCAGTTACGTACTTTTTAAAATGCCACATTTTACCCCTAATTACGTATTTGCTTAATTACGTAATTACGGATTTGGAAGCCCTATTTGGCAAGACTCACAGTCCGTATGGCAAGCTTAGATCACAGTTAGACAAGAAATCCGAGTCCGTTCAGGAGACGTTGAAGAGCAAACCGGCAGAACACGTGTGTAATAACAAGCGGTAGCGAGTCACTGATTCGCCGCCGCGGCGGGAGCGGTGGGCCAAACGTACGCGCAAGCGGTACCTAAGTACCTGAGCCAAAAAACAATGGATCGTATGTACGACCCGAGTCGGGTACGTACCCGACCCGAGTGTGAAAAGGACAAAAGATACCGGGTATTTATTCCAATGTTAAAGCTCTAGGATTGTTAAGAGTGAAAATAATCAACGCGAATAACGATTTTTATTGATCGCTCAATTTATTGAAAGTTAGACTTGGCGCCAATAAACAAGTTTTGTAAAATAAGTTAACTACAAAATAGCCAAGTGTTATACCTCATTTAAATGGTGATAAAACAGGCTAATTTTTTTGATACAGGGTCACTTGTCGGTCATACATTTTTTTTTCACAGTACTGTTTTGAAGTTGGAATTGATTTTTCGTAAAACTTAATTTCTTTTAAGAAAGTTGCCATTACTCACTTATTTGTGTCCCCACAGTGGTAAAGATACTTTTTATGTAAAGATGCTTTCTTTGACAATAATTGAACTCAAAAAAAAGAAAGAAAAAACAATCTGTTTTCATTATTTTGCCATTTGATTACAAAATAAGGCATTATTTTTTTCAAAACAAAAAATAGCTTTAATTTTTTGTAGAGTCGATGTGAGGTTATACTGTTGAGGGGTTTATGTCGGTAATAACCCCCTTTATCTCCCTGTTTCGTTTGATCCACGATTTTCAGGGCCACCCTGTATATCAAAAGCATACGAGTATTCATCATACTTATACAATTGTCATGGTTTCAATACTAGAAATAAATAAATAGACAAGTAGTTTTCCTTTTCTATATGGTGCAATGTATATGCAAGTAACTACATGAAGTATTATTAAATGAAATTTTAGATATAAAAGCCTTTTTAACAAATACATATTGGTTTTTGGAAGCATTATGCAGAGTAAGAAGTTTGAATTTTGACACCAACACCACCAAAACGAATTAAAAGAAGTTGATAATAGAAGAGATATTTGAGTCACTTTTTCGGTTATAACTTTAGAATTAATAAGACTACAAATTATAAATACCCTGCTGTAACTTACAAATGGTTGAGTAAGAGTAAGAGCATGACTGATCAAATTGCGTATCCAAACCATTTTATGGCTAGCACGTCGTACGTGCTAAAATTTTGCCGACTCAACTTATAGTTTTGCCTGGACAAGCTTGATCAACTGTCATTTGTATATTCAAAAAGGTATAAATATGCAGTTTTACAAAAACGTGACTCCAACATGTAAAGTTTTTCAATAAGAGCGCTCGTACTTTGAACTGAAATATAACAACCCATTTAGGTGATATTGCTACAATTTTTATTTTATTTTAAAGTACATTTTATAACGCTATTTCTTCTTCTTCTTCATCCCAGCGTATTCCCGATTGCATCCAGTATGGAGCTCAGGGTCCGCTTCGAGTATGATCCTAGATTTGACAAGCCTGGTTATTACAATTGAGCGATTGCCATCTGATCTCCGTAACCCTTTCAAGAGAAACCAGACCCACTTGGAACATAGTCGGGACCAACGGCTTAACGTGCCTTCCGAAGCACGGAATCATCATTCTTTTCAGACATTCAGTTGATCCAAGCCTGCAATGTCCTAACCAAACTGGAAAAATTCACACAGAGTGATGCTTCCCGCGGGATTCGAACCCACGACCTTCGGGTTTTAGAGCCCAACGCTCCAACCACTATACCACTAAGGCAGTTGTGGCAATATCACCTATACAGGTTATTTTATTCCATTTTAAAGTTCGATCGCTCTCAATGAAAAACCCTATATATCTGTTACTGCCAAAGTGATCAATCTGGATATTATATATTATATAATAACTAGCCATTATATATAATATCTACTCAATTTGGTTAAAGTGATAAATGACACAGAATTGATCACATTAACCAGTCATTATATATAATATCTTCATAGACTTGGATAATGTAATAAAACAATGCCTGACTGGTAATTTTTTAAAGAAATTATATTATTAATGTAAGGAATGGATAGATTTGTGTTAGGTTAGGTTAGAACTGCGACCACAAAGAAACCGAATTCTACCCATGTTACTTGGTCAGGGCAGAGAGAGAGTATTTTGTTTATTTACTATTAATCATCAAATGGTATATATGTTACGCTCAAAGATCGAAAACGCTCATTGAGCGGAAAAATAGCTCACAACGCGTTGTGGTCACAATTTTTTTTTTCAGTTTTGAAAAAAAATAACCACGAAGGCCAAAGCGGGAGCTCCGCTTCGCTCCGCACCCGCCTTAGCCTTCTAACCTATATCCATCAGAGTCGATTTTCGCCTCCGACGTTGTTTTTGTTTAACTTAATATCTCTCAAAATTTAGTCTCCTCTGTGTGTCAGTACGCTGGACGTTTTACTGTGACGCAACGCGTTGTAAGCTATTTTTCCACTCAATTAGTATTTTGGATCTTTGAGCGTAACATAGACATAGTTCTATCTGTTCTTTTTTTCGTTTGCACTCTTTTTGCTTTTTCTATTATCTATATCTGTATGTCTTTCCATTGTGTTACTTCCGATTGTCATACACATTAAGAGCCCTATCACATATTGGCTGTGATTTTTGCATAAAATGGCCAACTTTGGCGTTCTTGATCTCAGAAACAAAAATACATTAACAATTACGACTTATTAAATAGTGTAGAATATCTATTGGAATAGTTCGTAGCGGCTTTGCTTTTTGTAAATTTTGCTTAACTTTTTCATTGAACCCATAATTGCAGAGAAAGATTTTCATAAAATGCGCGAAGGCACATTTTTAAGCTCCTAGATTTAATTACTATTCTAAGCAAATGAAATAAAAAAAATAGAATGTTATCTCTTATATAGTCGTATAGTTCGTAGCGGCCTGGAATTATTTAATATCTTTGGTTGTATATAAGAAAAAAGATCTAAAGCAAAAATCTTCGAAAATCGCTTTAAGTTAACAGTGAATTTCTCCTATCTACGACAATACAATTAAGCAAAATGTATACCATAATAATTGATACATCATGAGGAATGAAGATTTTATAATTTTAAACCATTCATTTATTATCCTTTTTCGATAATAACAATAAATAAAACTGCAAAATTACTACAAAATGGTATTGTGGTCACGTGACCAATGAGTTGTCAGAACGAAGTGAAAATTTGTAATAGGGCTCTTAAGAACTGGTGGCGCAATATCATATCAGGTGACAAATTTTCAGATGTGGTGGCAATCAAAAATATAAGTTGTTAATATTTATTGGTTTAACTAGAAAATATAAGAAAATAATCACCTTTAAATTAGGGATTATGGCTATATTTATTTTAAAAACCTAAAACAATCGCACACCAAAACTTGCAAAAAAGGCACGTGTCGAAGTTGACCCAAATCAATAAAAATTAGAAAGAAATCTCTTTAGGGATATCGGAGAACGCATAAAAATCATTCTCAGTTGGAAAATTAAAATAAAATCCCTATTTAAATAGCGAAAAACATCGGTTTTGTGAATTTTCGCACTTTGTACGCGATTTCCTAGCAAACGGTGCGCGATACGCGTAAATTGATAATGACCTTTTTTATAGACAAAGTAATTTTCTACAACTTTTGTCTAAAACTTTTTCTCATATCTCTTTTAGTTTTCGAGATTTTTGGGAAAAAGGCATTTTTTCAACCTTTTCCAATTTTTTTTCGTATGACCCCGGTGACTCACGACCCTGCATTTTTTGTATGTTATTACGGGATCATTAACGAAAATTTTGGCACCGGTTTCAGCTTTTCCTCTAAAATGGCAAAGTTAGAGCTTCGTTGACTGGACTACTTACTTTGTTCATGATCCAGATATTTTTATTTCGCTCCGCCAAAGTTTACGTAGACACTAACATATATTTACACAAGATTTATACACGAATAAACAAGATCGAATATTAAACAAAACCATTATTATTTAATAACGACGCGCACAGAATAAAAATTATGACTCCCACGTAAGCGTTTAGCGTTGTTTTGTACGTTTTAAGTTTAGTAAAACATATTTCGTTACTTTAATTAAAAGTTAACTAAGTACCTACTACCAATGATTTAAAATATACGCTATAGTTATAAACATAGTAACACACATTAATACAAACAAGATTTTAAAATTTAATTAAGTATAACACTATAGCCACTTATTTATAAAAACGCTTGGTAGAACCACTGAATAGTGAACTTGAAAACGGTTTTGAGGAATCACTGTTTATTCAAAATATTAAGGATTATCCTTATATTGTATTACTTGAAGTAGTAATAGGTACTTTCTCTGATTTAACTATAGAATACCTGTAAATAACAAAACTGCTAACACGGCTATAACTAAGTTATAGCCGTGTTCCGAACAACTTTTGCAAAGCCAGTAATAACAGCCTACCTAATGCATTTATGTACAAAGCTATTTGCGTTTGCAAAGGGTAAAATAATAAAAGAGAATAGCTTTAGCCTGGGTGTAGTTTTCCCGCAGTTTTATGTCCTCTCACGTGCCATTTAGTCCGGGAAATAGAAGTTTTTGTATGGAAATCGGACGTACTAAACCGCCGAGGCTCGGGAGCGCCTCTGCCTATTGTTGTTATGTAACAACCCCATAAAAGTTTATCATTGCATGTGAAATTTAGTGTTTTTAGTGGTTGTAAATATAAGTCCGTCGTCCAAAGCGAACTCTCTGGCAGTTAAGAACATGGTAATAATAGATAAAGGGATTAATTATTTAATTTGTGCTTTTAGGTTTTGTAGACTTTGTGATACAGTTTTTAACAATTGAATCGAACTTTATTTTTTATGTTTTATATATTTTAAGTAAGTTTTTACTTGTGTTATTGCAAGACAAAAAAAAAACGCTCTGTGAGATTAGAAGACCTAGCAATAGAAGCAGAGTATTGTAGATAAATCGTTTGAGAGAAATATTCAAAACTTACATTTATATAAAAAATTCTAGTTTTATATCGTTTACGTTATTTCTGATTCATTTTTTCTCTTTTCTTGGTTGTCTTGGATTCATCAATCGAGAGAAGAACAACGTAAAAACAATGAATCAATAAATTATGAAAATTGTAATATTAACTCTATTCAGTGGAATCAACCAACGCTTTCCTTTCTTTAATATTTTTCCCGCGTCTGTTTAGAATTGCAATCTTGGAAATTATTTCAAATACTGCATCTTAAACAAAGGGTCGAAAATACGACCCAAGTTATGATTTGCTACATGAGTCACGACTAAAACAGCGTCGGAAAGCCATTCAAACCGATTTCAGTCACAGTGCCACAGATCCGCGATATCGGCATGCAGTCCATTAAAATCGGCCGATAAGCATCTGTAATAGCAGCCTGCCCCTTGTTCTGCTCTTGTTACAGTATTTATTTCACTAATCGCGTTATTGTCTCGTGCTGCAGTGGCCGGCACCCGTTGCATCAGATAAGGCGTTTGATATGCTAATAGCGGTAGCAAATGTTCGTGTAATGAGCGCGCGACGCTTTAGCGCCTACGATACGCCGACAGTGTTCACTGGAGCACCTTTAAACCTCTTTTATTTATTGCCTTGATATAAAGATTAACGGGAACATGTAAATATAAATCGTATTTAGTGTG
The DNA here is from genome assembly GCA_949319885.1 of Mecyna flavalis. NCBI lineage: Eukaryota > Metazoa > Arthropoda > Insecta > Lepidoptera > Crambidae > Mecyna > Mecyna flavalis. The sequence goes on along the minus strand of OX439427.1, from coordinate 7,201,074 downwards.
ATTTACTTTACATGCTAGATTACCTTTGCGGAACTGTACTAACACTGGCTTTAAAAGAGATTTGTTATTTGAGATGAAACGGTAAGTGCGGAAAATAAAAATGTTTTGAAGACACATCGGATGGTTAGGTGGAATAGCCGGATTATTGGTTCATTCCCGTTCGTCCCACCAGGCTTCGTCCCACCAGTGCATGCAGTGGGACGAACGGGAATTGAATAAATAAATTAATTTTTATTCCCGTTCGTCCCACCAGCAACTTCAGTGGGACGAACGGGAAGTGAAAATAAGCAGTTCGTCCCACCAAATGTAATGGAAACAATTTGGTATGGGTAGTAAGAAATTACGCGTTGTTCTAGGTGAACGACAAAAGCGACTTGTCGCGACGCAACGCGAAAATATCAAGTAGTCATTGTGTATGATAGTATACGTCATTTAACAAGAAAACATTAAAATTACAAAAAATATAAGAAACATTAGGAAGGAATTTAACTGTATTTGTGGTGTTCGGACTAAGTTAAAGTTTTGCAAATAAAAAATAAAACAACAGTTTGTAAAGTGATGTACCTACAAGTATGTGGTCTTTGTAGATATATGATGCCTAAATATAAGCTCTTTGTATTTATTAATCTTGGTTATTTTAGAGCATTATACTTACTTAGCTAATGTGAATAAAAAGAGTGGTAAGGGGGCGAGTAAAATTTGCGGATTAAGATGCTATCAGCGAACATGATCGTGTCGGCCGCGCGTAACCGCTGCGCGCGCGCCTATCCGATCATCTGCCAACCACAATGCGCACATTGTTCTTCTTACCGTTTATGTTTACAACGGACAAATCTATTTACTTATTTAGTACTTGTTTATTAAATATATATTATCTAATCTTTTTTTTTATAATAAAAAGAGGCAAGCGAGCAAACCGATTTCCTAATGCTAAGAGATCACCGTCGCTCATGGACATTTGCAACACCAAAGGCATCGCATAATGCGTTGCCGGAAAAAATAACCAAGATCTGAATAAAACTTAAGATTTTAGTTGAGTTCAATTATAAAATAATATTATAAAATTTGTCTTGAAGGACAGTCGTGTTTTTAGATGGTCCTTCGAGTCGGATCAAGTTAATGGATTGAAAATTGTTTGTCAAGTTGGTACCATGGGTAGATAAACAGTTTGAAACGGTCCCGATCGCATCGACTATTGATCGGCCGAATCTCTCCGGCTACTTTTCCACCCTCTCTGTAAAGTAAATCGCATTTACAACGTTTCAACCTCGCTAACATGTTAAAACAGAACTAATGGACATTCGCTTCAGTCTCAGCCCGCAGGAGACGAATAATACAAGTAAAATGGTCCCATCTCCACGCTTCATTAATTTTATTGCCCCGAGGCGCTTCGGCTCAAGTCGGAACGCCGCTGGCGAAAACACGCCATTATTCTGTGTTGCCAGTGACTTAAATTAAATAAACACAAGCCATTATGCGTATTTTGGAACGCAGTCGCTTTTCTTTTGTCTCATCAACAACTGTCAGTATTTTGGCGCGTAATCCTTTCCATGTAGCAGAGAGGCGACAATGCGGTCCAACACTAATGTAATGGAGATATTAGCGCGAGAGCGTGGCGGAATAATTCAGACATGGTTTTTTGTATGCGCACGACACAATAGGATTATTCTCCATTGATCATTGCTTATTATAAGTAGCTGTGGAGGGTGCGTAACATGAAAACTAAATTTGGTTTATCGGCTATTATGGAAAGTAGGTGTTAATGGGGAAATAGTAATTTATGGTATGATCGTGACTTCCTCGTTTTGAATAAACTTTCACGGTTTCAGCATCAAGCTATGTTTCCATTAATCTTATTGTAGCTTAATACATACAATTTCCCTACTTGCGTGCCTAGTGTTTCTTCTTACACAGGCATATTATATTAAAGTACCATTTAATTACTATAAGTGGAGTCATTTTAATAGGTCACATTTTGACAGTTCATTTATGCAAAGCAAAGTGCTACTTATGTATCAGGAGTAGAGTCTCATTTTCTAAATAAACAAAATTGTATTAAAAAACTGATGTTGTTTTCTTGAGTTTTATTCCTTTAGCGTAAGGTATATTTTTCTTTGCATAAATGAACTGTCAAATGTGAACTATTAAAATGTCTACACTATAATACCCTATATCCATAGTAAATAAGGGCATAGTATTACAAAAAGAGAGGCAACTAAATCAAATAAATATAAGAAGTTTGTGATGCGAAATGAAATGTTGTTTTGAGGAATTTAAAATCCTTTTCACTGGCGAACTGTACCGCATGTTTGTTCATTGTATGCAAAAACTAAGATGCATAAAAAACAGCCAAAAAACTTTTATAACAATCATAATAATTTCTTGGCAATCAATCTGAAATAACTTTAGATGAGGTGACAAATGATATCATATTCATGATATAACATATTATGTAGATAAAACATCTACGAACGTTAAAGCCCGAACGAGAGCATAAAAAAAACAATTTTCCCGTGTATTTTCTTATTCTGTGGCGCAACTACTAATGTTTACTTAGTCGGCGCGCGACAAAGGGCCGGAACTATTGTTTGTTGGGAAAGCTTTATTTCGCGACCCTTGCCACCGCGACAATAGGCTACCCGACTTAAAAATATATTATCTCACTATACGTTGGAATTGTATGAACCGTTTCAAGATCAAAAAATAATATAATAACTAATTATTTGAATAATTTTTCGCTTAAATCAAATCTAATTTTAGAACAGAAGTCATTAAAATGTTATTTGGCATTATACTCGTAATAATTAAAATCTATGCATGTGCGTGAATGTTAATGCCATCAATTAATATCTAGGAATAGACCTCCTATTATTCTTATATTTTGTTACATTTTTAAGTACATACTCGTACATTGTCAAATTAAACCAAACCAAGACTTATCCCTAGTTCCCATAAGAGTAGGTATCAGTATAAATGTCTTACTGAAGGCTTTCAACATTCAAATTTGGTGAAGTTATAATAATAGTACAGGTCTAATCAGCACGATAGCTAAATGTGGGTTGGTGATCACAAACATGAGACGACAAATTTTACCCGACCTGGAAACTGCACCCAGGCAGGACCACGAGATTATGTCCAAGACCATCGAAGCTAATTTTATTTATTTGATTAAGTATATAAAAATATTTTATCATTCCCTAAATGTACAGCAGTCGTATCCTCACAAATCCAACTTCCGGCTAGGGCGGGGGCGCTGGAGAGTTGAAAATTATCCTTTTCACGAACGACCTTAAGCATAATAGAGAAAGCACTTAAGCCATTTTCTCCGCCTTTGAGTGGCGTAAGCGCGGCCGTTTGCCGCGGCTACGTGTCGTGAGCTAGAAAATCAGCCATTACAGCCGAACAGGCCGAGTCAAGCCGGCTCATGTCTGATTGTATACAGCCGGGAGAGGGCGGTGAGCCGAGCGTTTCAGCCTAATGTGCCCATTGGGCGGCGCTAACAGCAATTAGGCTACATGCGAGCAAATGGATTGTGCATTACCGACGACATGGATTGATTTATTGGTCGGCTCGGCGACCGCAAGATCCCAATCATACATTTAAATTAGTGGAGGTGACCACCAGCTGTTCTGATATAGCCATTACGGAAATGGACGTCAGTCATTTCAGTTTAAGTATTAAACGCGATCAGTGCCGTGACCCGGGCCGATTGCTCGCCAATCATGTTCATATAATGAGACGGAATAGTGCAAAATTGATAGCTTTTTCGAATCGAAGTGAAACGAAAACTCATTTCCCGCTACTGCACTCGCATGTCACGCGACTGGATATCTTTTTATAAAACGTAGGTATTTGTCGATTTTTTCGCATGTACATTATTCGATTCCTCCACGAATTGGATTCACATGATCTTATATTAAATTCATGTCCCTTAGAAACACTGCTCTTTATACGGACTTCATCTTTTGATATCACTTCACGTAAAAGATCGCATCTGTTAGTGGCCGGGCATCTAGGTACCGGTCTATGAATAATAAATGTGTCGAGCTAGCCGATTGGGGGAAATTGAATTTTATAGTTCGTAACACATTCGAGGACAGATGTCACAGAATAGCTGTTCGCCCGAGGCTACGTGGCGCGTAATCGAAATGTCAAATACAAATCAAAATTGGGTCGAGTGAAATGTTAATAATTAAATAATGATGGGCTCGGGGCTCCGTGCGGCATGTGTGCGCATTACGCCGGCTCGCGGAAGGTGCGAGCTTCATTGTGAATAACAGCGTTACTTCTGTTTGGGTGGACAATTATCCGTCCATTACGTAGAGTACATTACATACCGGCTTTCCATTAGTTTATTGAATACATACTCGATCACGAGCCCCGGTAATGTTAAAGTTTATTTTTGATGTGATACTATTATTAAAAATACAGTGGTAGAATGATAAATTGTCGATTTTTATGGAAGTGTTTTCTATTATTAATGCAATGTTTATAAGGCAGTGTAGGAACGTATAGGTATGTATAGGCTAAAAAATGTAAGCTGTATGGTCTTAAACACCCAGTCCACGTTTTAAAGTTGCACAATATCTAATCACGATTTAAGTCAGAGGTGAGAGAAATTGACGTGAAGAAACGTAATCATGACTTAATAAATCTCGTCCCTATGTATGACCAAAGGTTGTGAATTCCCCAAATCTTCAACCTGGATCCAAAGAAATCCTCAAAAGAAAGATCAGGATTTTACGATTTTAAGTATGTTGGATGACGCTATAGGTACGATGTTGGGCCACTGACTGCCATTGACAGTCATTACTTGGCCTAGAATGAAGATTTTGCGCATTCGCTCACAAACTTTTATTTTGCGATTCCAATTTGAAATAAAAACTAACTTTTTATTTACAAACATTATTGCCTTACATACTTTAAATAATAGATAAATTCCTGTTTAAATTTAACAATAAGTACAATCTTAAACCTTTTAAAGCTGACAACAATATCAAATAACAAAGACTCGATTTGCCCTACAACTGATATATTGTCGTTAATTGATTTCCCCTCAGCGACTCTCCCCGAGCGGTTCTCAGTTAGATAAATTCGCGCTATCCGTTTACATCATTAAATTTTATTAGTGGCAACACAAAGGCGACCATCCGCGCGCGTCTGCGAGAGAGGGACTTTTCCGACGGTAATGGCGTCCCCCGCCAATTCGCATTTCCTTTTGCCACGAATTAAGCAGGCTATTAAGTCGCCTTTGAGACGTATGACGAATCGTAAAGCCGGACCGACAACGGAGACGCATTCACATGAATATTGCGACGATTTGCGATAAAATAGCAGCTTTTGAATGCTCTTTCGGTGGAATTTTATGTTATTTTGGCAATCTTCACGTTGATCCCCATACTAACCTATTTCCGGAGGAAATATTCGTTGTCCGATAATTAATATGCTATCAATTTGCTTCAATTGATCAGGCAATATGTAAGCAAAATACATTAATGAAAGTTAAATAAAACTATCATGAAAATGTAGCCATAAAAGAAAGTAAATCTGGTTCACAATTCAGTTGGTTGGTATATAATAGGTTTTATCAATCAACAAGGCAATTTATCGCTTTATGGAGCTCGTGGAGTACCGCGTACCTAATCTTCAATCTGTCCATCGCAATCATTATTCGATTAATGGAATTCAATCTTAATGCTGTCATGTATTAGTTGCGTCATCTAATAGATAGATGGCGTGTGTGGTGGTTATTAGTGTTGCCAGTGTCATAATCTGTCATAAATGTCAAGCGAGCGAGCCGATGCGACGGAACTATTATTTCGAATATTATCGTCATTTCAATCCTAAACAAGTGGACCTCTATCAACCATTGTTACAGAAAGTGTCACGCAATCAAATCTAATACGAAATACTCGAGGAACAGTTGATGTTCCAACCGAAATACTTGTGTAATTGACTTATTACGATTTGGGTTCTTGATAATGACCGAAAATTATTCCAAAGACATAAAAGACCAATTTCATTCAAAAGTGTAATCGTAGTGTAGATGCGATCAAGTGCTTATCTAATGAAATTAAATATAAATTAAATCTCTATCTAAGGAAATTCTATTGTTGTACGCTAACTCATTCCCTAAGAATAGGTATTCCGTCCAGTTTGGCGATCTGCTGCAGACGATTGGAAGCTTGTGTACGCCAAGTTTCAACGTCAGGTTGATTATCGCAGATGGGATTACCGAGGAAAACCAAGTCCCTTAGTGCTGGACACTCCTATGTGTAAGGAAAAAAAACAACAATATATTTTGGAGCCTCAGCGAATGGGATTAGTGCACAAGTTGGTCGCAAAAGGCTCTGAGCATTTGACCTTACAAAAAGGTGGTGGATAGTTATTACCAGAGGTAGAAATACAGTTATGGGAAAACACGAATATTTAGATATGTACTTTGTAAACTTTCATAGACCAACTGAAAGTGTTGAACTATGATCACGGGTAGAAACTAAATTAATTTTCGATTAGGGACAGGTTGTAAAAAATGAAAATTTAATAAGACTGAATATTAGGCTAGCATTTATATAGATCTATAACAGGATTACTGATTTAGCGAAGTCCAAGTACAAAGAATCCTCATCATTATCATCATCGTGTCGCAGTCCACTCCTGGACATGGCCTCTTCAAACGCTAAAAGCCAAAAAACTCGTACCTTTATTTACTAGGTGACTTATACCGACCTGTAGTCTATTGAATTCCACCCATTCCTTGATGGAGTTGTTGCACATGTATAAGACCCGCAGCTGTTTCATGGCGCCGATGCCCTTCATTTTGTCTATGTTATTGTAACTAATCCATAATTCTTCTAGAGTGTCAGCTACGGTTTCCTTGCGAATAAAATAAATAATTAAATATATAACTCGGCCGCATGACCGCTGCGTTTTGGGTTCACATGCGATCGATTCGGACTTAAGCTCGACTATCTCCTTTAAATATGACCTCGATAAAGAAGTAGACAGAATGGAAATTACAAGAAAAAAAAAAAGTTTCATGCATTGTTATTGTGCTAAAATATTGGAATGTGCTTTTATATTTGACGAATCAGAGGCTTGACGAATTCGAACAAGCGTAAGATTTAGTTATCAGAACTTTCACATGCTTGGACGAATCAAAACGTGATTCATATTTGACAAAATATATAAACAAAAAATTGCGTCAAAACTTGAATCAAAGAAACAGTTTTCAGGCTTCACCAATCACACCACAGAGATAATCACTCCCTAAACCAATATGAACATGACTGTCTCGACTTACTATTCCAGCCAAGGATTTTATGTAGTTACGTCCAAGTGACAGAATCTTGAGACTTCTCATCCCAGCAATGCCCGCAATTTTATCGATCATATTGGACGAAAGGCTTAGCTTCCTGGAAATATTTATATCATTGAATTAAATTATTACTAAGGCTGTTTATTTGGCCCGAGCAATGCCCACAAGGCGGGTATCGCGCGGGTCGTCCTTCTTCGGGTGTGAAAAGAAACTGGGCAATTTAGTAGGTTGTAGGACGAAGTAGTCCTCAGTCCCAGTCTCGGCAGTATCGACGGCCTGCAGTTATGGGGCATTATCCTCAACCCGTTTTTTAATAATTAATAAGCCAATGGAGTTGAAACCAATGTTAACGGTGGAAGTTAAGGATAAAAGTTGGACTCGCTAACTATTCATTAAAGTGACTAAATCGGGAGTCAAGCCAAAACGCTCGGAAAATGATGTTAAGTAGAACACACAACGTGTTTAAGAATACTAACTCGCAGGCGACAAGAGTGGAAAGCGCTCCGTCCATTTTATCTATAGGGGGCCACTGAAACTGAAGTTCAATCACTGTGGCGTCCGCGGCCACCTCCCCCTTCAACTTCTCCCACCGAGCAATGGCTTCTTTGCAGGTTGTTGGTTTCAACGCCATTTCAACTAATTACAATTTAACTTATTGAATAAATAAAATATTTTAGAGAATATCGATATTGCGCTGATATTATTCTCAAATATTATTAATGTTAACTTTACGAACGTTGTTATGACAGCGATTCAATTGACAACAACGTTTGCCTCTATAACTTTGTTTTTTGAACAAAATCTGTAGGTAGTGGTAGAAAAGAGGTCAACTTTACTAAATCTTTTTTGACTATAAACCACTGAGCTCTATGATAATACGCTCAGCGTATTACGCTATAAACGAAATTCAATTTATCTTTCCGTCTTCCGGAAAGGTAATAGGGTTCCGTTTTTTGCCATTTGGCTACGGAACCCTAAAAAGCTTTGTGGAAATATAAACCTTTTGTTATTTTTAGAGAGAGACGCAAACTAGCAAGAGTAAAAAACTAATGTTATGATGGTGGTAATTCTCAAAGCACGATAGTGTCCTATCGTGCTTTGAGAATTACCTGAATCTGAAAACGATCGAACAGACGCGCAGGAAATGTATACATATATTTCGAGGCACGTGGGTGCTTTACATCGCAAGTTTTTAGACTCTGGTATCTACCTAATTTATTTAATTATATTTTCCGAAAACATAAACCCCAACACAATTTCTTTTCTGTCCGATTCAGGATTTGAACCCAGGACCCTTAACACGACCATTGCCTTATAGAGTGGCCTACAATCCACTGAAACATGAAGGCGTCTGCATAAACAAACTTTATCTTTAAACTAACTTTGGCCAGCTTTCGTTTGTATGTAAAGTATCCTAAGGAAAGTGCGCAAACAGTCGTCAGCATCACCATTTAGCGTTTAAACCATGCAACCAACTGCTTTGGAAGGATACTCATACTTACTCGCAATTGACAAGTGTTGAGAGGGCTCCGTCCATCTTATCTATAGGAGGCCATTGGAACTGCAGTTCTATGACTTTAGCATCGGCAGCCACTTCCCCTTTCTCTTTCTCCCAACGGGCTATCGCTTCCTTGCAAGTTGTGGGTTTCAGAGCCATTTTTGTATTCTAGTTTTCGTGTGGTGTAATTAATATACTGATACAAATATTTATTGTACAGAAAATTACAAATTAAAATTATTACGAAATATCTTTGTAAATGGCTGATTGACAGCGATTATAAAGGATATTGTCTATGGTATAATTTACCTATCCAAAGATTTAATATAAAATAAAATATGTTTATTATAGTTATGTATGTATGCAATAGAAATATAATTTTTATGCAATCTTCTTTTTATTTATAAAAGGCATTAGGCCTGCTACGGTATCTACAAGAAAAATAATTTTATTCATCTTCTTCATCATCATCATCATCATTTCAGCCAAACGACGTCCACTGCTGGTCATAGGCCTCCTCCAAGAATCTCCAAACCGATCGGTCCTGCGCCACCAGCATCCAGTGGATTCCGGCGATCTTTATGAGATCATCAGTCCACATTCATCTTCTTCCCATAATATAAATTGTAAAAATAAGTATAGGTACCAACAAACTCGTTATGTACCGAATTTAACATCTTAATTTTTAGGTAGATATTTAATATAATTAATAGGTATTGTTGGTTGAAAATGTTCTTATCGAATGAATGGTGAATGCACATGTGAAAGGCAGTTATTTAAAAAATTTATTCCGAAGTAAATCCTATTTACCATTACTAACACCGCCGTCGTCCTATAAAAACAAAATACCTAAAGCCAATGCCTAAAGCTCGTCACGTCCCAGCCTTTGCCTTATAATGCGTTATATAAATAGGTAGTTGGCGGGGTGGCCGGGTCGTGCCGGTCGGACGCGGCAATCACGTCGCCCTCACGCCTCCCGACTCCAGGGTACTCCCGACTCACGGGCCATAGTAGAAAGAGTACATCGTAGGACATCTCCGGCCCAAAAGTTATAATTGCCTACTACTAGTTGCTCTTACTTGATTCTGGGCCGCGTAAGGTTCCGAAAAGCCGAGTCGTGACGCGCAAGCCCTGTTCGGTGGTAGCCCCGACTGGAGCACTGAGGAACGGGTCGAGATTTTGTTTAAGTGTGCGTTCGGCGAAGCATAAATAGTATAGATACTATGGCGCACAATTAGGCTACCTGCCCACTCAAGCGGAGCGAGGCAGCGGAGCGGAGAAACTAACAAATTTTAACCAATAGGATTGCACCTGATTGGACAAAATCTCTGCTAAGACAGGGAGTTGTGTCTCCGCTCCGTGCTGCTGGACCGGCACCCTTAAAAGCCGCATGAAAGAAAGGTTCTCTCTACTCATTGAACTACAATTACTAGCGTATACTTGTAAGTGTAACTCAATGTTTCTACTATGTCCGGGCACTCCCGACTCCCGGATCACACGCGGTATCGCGCTCCCGGCCATTCTCTGTGCGCGTCCAACGCCGCCCTCTGAATTTCAACTACACGGATTTTGCGGTTCATTTTTGTGACGGGATAAGCCGTTAGATATAACGTTACCAATCTGAGGAGCCGTGGGTGTGCGTGAAAATATGAATCAAGGCGGGTTGGTTTGGTGAATTGAAATCTAAATCGCTTGATCTTTGTTTTAAGAGCACTTAAGGTATGTATGGTGAATAAATCTCTTAAACTTCACGTATGTGTTGAGGGCATCGTAGTAGCAAAAGAGGAGCGCAGCGTACTTTCTTCTACCATGTAGTTATTTAAAAAATATAATAGTCCGAATAATGCATCGAATAACTACTAATACCAAAAAAAAATACGTTTATAACGGTCCTGTCCACCACTTTGAGCACAATAGGAAATCGATCCTCCCTTTAAAAGAAAAATATAAAAAGTAGGTAACGTTCACAAATAAAAAACGCCTACATCGCTACAAAAACGCGTCGAAAAAATCGCACCTCCGCGAAAATAACTTTCAATCGGTAGTGATGTCATTTGAAAGCTCAATTAATAAACTTTAAAAATAAAACATTTCGTTACATTAAAAAAAATGCTTGACATCATAAATGTGACTTTAAAAAGAAATGAAAATTTTGCTACTCACAAGGGTCACTATTTGCGGTACTTGTTGCAGGTATAAAAAGGTCAATACGGGTTCATTCGGGGTCATTTGCTCACTAAACGTCGAAGAGGACACACAAGAAGAACTTCCGTAAGAAAAACAACTTTCCAGATGGATACCACAGCTGATGAAGCCGCCCAAGTGGTTGCACTGCTGCGATCAGGGATGCGACAGTGTGATGTCCCTCGGCAACTCAATTTGAGCCGTTTTTCGGTTCGGAGAGTGTACCAGCGGTTCCTGGAGACCGGTGGCTACGTTCGGAAGCATGGCTCTGGTAGACATTGGTGCACCTCGATGAGAGGAGACCGATTTCTCGTGACGACGTCATTGAAAAATCGGTTCTCTAATGCTGTTGAGTTGCTACAGCAGCTCCAGGCAGCACGCAAAACAGCCGTGAGCATCTCCACGGTTAGAAGAAGATTAAAGGAGAAGAAGATACCTACTCATAGAGCTGCTACTGGTCCCAAATTGACCGCAGAGCATCGGCGAGCCCGATTGCAGTTTGCTCGCGAATACGTCAAATCTAGCCTTGAACAGTGGAGAGCTGTTCTCTTCTCAGATGAGACACGTGTATGTCTTTACTGCAACGACAGACGCAGAAGAGTCTACAGAAGACGTGAAGAACGGTTTACCCAAGCCTGCATCCAGGAGACGGTAGAGTTTGGGGGCGGTTCCTGTATGTTCTGGGACGGCATGTCAGCCGACGGCAAAACCGACCTTGTTTGCGTCTCCCGGACCGGAGGTGCTCGTGGGCAAGGGTCGCTGACTGCTCACCGGTACGTCACAGAGATCCTGGAAGAGCATGTGGTCCCCTATGACGGTTTTATCAACGAAGGGTTTACATTAATGCACAATAATGCTCGCGCTTACACTGCAGTTATTGTGCGTCGACTATCTTCGAGACGTCGGGATCTCTGTCATGCAGTGGCCGGCGAGAAGTCCAGACCTGAACTCGATAGAGCACCTCTGGGACCACCTGAAACACAAGTTTCGGGCTCAAGATCCCGCCCCCACGACTCTACAGGAGCTTGAGAAGGCCGTTCTTGAAGAATAGGCCAGTATCCCCCAAAAAGAGCTCCTCAAATTGGTTAGGTCCATGAGAGAGCGCCTGGAAGCCGTCATTAGGGCAAGGGGGGGTGGTAACCCTAGGTTTTAGGTTATTTTTAAGCATTTTTTTCCTATAAAAATATCGTTAATAATGTGTTTTTAATAAGGTTTAATTAGGGATTTTTTATTGTTTTGTAAGCTTAATTTTTTTTCAGTTGGTACAATAAACAAAATGTTAAATTTAAATTGTTTTTAGCTTCTCTTTTTTATTACCTTTCAAACGATACCCAACATCACCCCATAATTGACACTAAATAAGTTTTGAAGGTGTTTGAAGCAGTTTTTTGTAAAGGTGCGATTTTTTTGACGTCGAGTGTATTACCTACCTACCAACAGTGTTTCTTTCTTCGTAGTCGCAAGAGAGAAGCGTAGCTGGCCCGTAGCTATATACTTATTACTACTACGTGCTACGTAGACATCCGATAAAAAATATGAATTTCGAGTGATGTTATTTTATTGCATTTTTACTTTAAGGTTTTGTCGTATCCGTTTATATTTATGTTCTTAATATTTTTTTATTAAAATGACTCTATCCCGCGCTCGTTTGCGACGCGGTGATTCCGCCAGTGCTGAGTCGAGTGGACGATATGTTACAAGTTGTAACTTACAACTATTTATAATCCCACCCCAAAACATCTCTTCTATAAACAATGTCATCATACTCCATTCATGCAAATGAGCCCATAGAAAGATTGATCAAGGGGCTTAGACTTATAAACATGGTTTTGCAAATTACAAATATTTATTCCACCCCATAGACGGCATAAAGCCATCGTTTACGCCACGCGCTGGCACGCGGATCCTCGAGTTCGGCATCCGCGGCACGTGCGTGAAATCTATCGTCGTTGATTCGTAAATAAATAAGTAAATACACACTATTTTGCCTACCTAAAGAACTTTTCTAACGGCTCTTAAATGTGTTATACTTCTGTATGATATGTGATATAGGTACTTATTATCACATTGCCTAATAGAATATCGGGGTTTCGGGAGGTTGGTCATAATAATTAGGTACCTACTTATAATCAAGGTATGTACACACTTACCTACGTAACATAAAAAAATACTGTGTTATTATGTTGTTTCTTGAATAGGTGAGTTATTCGTCATCTCGCCCGAATTAAACTGGCCCGATCGGGCGACTTGGCACCTTTAATTTTGTACTAGTATTAAGTGTACATAAAACCCAATCGCTACAACAATGATACGCTTAATCACCACGATTGTCAAGTGCGGATTGGTGATAACAAAAATGTGTCCGAACTATTTATTTTTATTTATTTATTTAAACTTCAATGCACAATCAAGAGTACATAAGCTGAACCTAATTTAAATGCCAAATGGCATTCTCTGCCAGTCAAACTTTGGGCCAAGCAGAAAAAAAAAATTGTGGGTAGTGCTAACGGTCTAAAAACATTTAAAGGTATAAAGTTGTAAGGTCGGTTTAAAACAAATCAAACCATGCCGTTTAAAACCAAAATTTTGGTTTAAAACCGTTTAAAACGGTGTTTTACGGTTTTTATGGTTAGAAAGAGTGTTTTGTTTATATGAACTCAGAATGCATTAGATTATCGAATTCGCCATGCAACGGAGTACCAAACTGTGTATTTTCATGTTTGATAGATTCGCTGACTGTCCCACTCGCACCGTGTCTTTCATCGTCGCCGCGCAAGCTGCCCTTGTGCCAAAGTATAATAGTTATACATAGGTAGGAAGTTAAATGTTTTTTCGTAAGAAGTACTAAGAGAACAATTATGTAGGTATTTATTTAAAGTAACCAATAATATAAAAAGTAAGTAGTACATAATATTCTTTTTTACTTGTAAATATTTTATTTCAACAAATAAAACCAAGTAACTAGCTTGTAAAATATTGCACGTTATTTTATGCCTTTACAATTCTAAATACATAACTCTCTTTTGTCTCCGCAGTCGGGTATTACACCGTTAAAAACGGTGGCTTTCGGGTATTAAACGGAGCGATTCAGTTTTAAACGTTTTAAACTGGTTTTTTACAATTAAAGTCCGAACCGAAAAAATTGACAAAAAGTTCGACCCGGGAATTGATCCCAGGACCTCGACATCAAGGGCGAGGTTTGAGGCGTTTAAATTTATCAATATTTTAGATGTATAATATTATGATAATGTTACGCTACTTACGCTACTTTTCCTATATAAACGAAAGCACAGCTCGGTGGCATTATTGCCATTTCAGAACGGAGTACCGGCTTATTTTATTTTACATGTTTCCGAACGCTTGTTTTGCTGTCATCTGTCAAACATTAAAAAAAAAATAGTTCCACAACAAAGTGCGACATGCGATTATAACCTATAAAACATCATTTATTATTGTGTAAAAATGGAAGATTTACAGTTAAATATATCAGTGGCAAAAAAAGTAAGTTTGAATTTGCATTATTACTTACTAAGACTCAAACAAACGTTACTAAATTATTTTATTTTTGTAGGTTAAAAAGAAAGTTGGTGTTCCTCATAAAACTGCCTCTGAATACAAGTTTGTTGAGAAACCACAGTTCACAGGAAAGACAATTGCTAGAAAAAGGCCTCAGAATCGGTCTGGTCAGAATATAAAGACCAAATTCTCTGGAGAACCTCAGAAAAAGGTACCAAAAATATCTACAAATGAACCAGTGAACTTAGCGTCAAGATTGATAGATCTAAGTGAGAATAAAGGAACATTTGAGGGTAAAAATTATCAAGAGTTAAATGATGAAATGCAAACAAAGCAGAAACCGAGGAGTGGTGCTTGGATTTCATCACTCTTCAAGAATAATCCTGATGTGCCAAAGATTGGTCAGCGTGCAGTCAAGCCGCTGGTAGAGAAAGTATTTTCTGGGACTACTTTTGCTGATTTGGACATTCATCCTCACAGTGTAGCCAATTTGCAGCAAAATCTTGGTTTAAAAGAGCTGATGACTGTACAGCAAAAAGCAATACCTGTTATATTGCAGGGACGGGATGTTTTGATCAGGCAAGTCATAACATAATATTTTAAATGTTTAAACTTACATATTAAAATATTACTATGCCTAATTAAGGGCTGCGGCATTGTTGTTGTTCGTTGTGCAGGACATGTTTAACAATTCAGTTGGTGTGGTAAAACTGTAGATAGAAGAGACTGTACTAGAACTGTAGATATTTACATTAGTTGAAGTTAACACACTTTTTAATATTGTAATACTTTATTATTCATAGAATAGAATGACTATCATTTACAAATTATTTAAATAATTTCTACAAAAGGATAGTAAAATTTAGAAGTAAGAATTTTTTAAGTGATAATTTTCATGACTAACAATTAAGCCCACAAAGCAATTTATTGTGTAAAAATTTATTATTAGAAAAAAAAAACAAAAATTTTATATAATTAGATCTAAACCATGTGCTTATACAGGGCAATGATTTTTCAACGTTTTGTAATATTTGTTATTGTCTCTCCTGTACTTTCTAAAACTCAACATTTCATGGTAATAACCCATCCTTTTTCTGTTATTACATTTCTCAGGTCTCAAACAGGGTCTGGCAAGACTATTGCATATGCATTACCTGTTATCGAGGGTCTCCAAGCAATCCGACCTAAGATAAACAGACATGATGGCATTAGAGCCATTGTTGTTGTACCAACTAGAGAGTTAGCAGTGCAAACTTATGAACTGTTTGTAAAACTTGTTAAGGTATTGCCATATTTGATGATTTATCTCTCTAAATTAAATATTATCAGTTTTTATTTCTGGGTAAAGTTAGTAGGTATTTTTGTTAAAGTTGCATATGTTGGGCCCCACGCCAACTTAAGCTTTTCATATTAAAATAGATAAGAATTTTGGGAAATCCAATATTAATATGGTCAGTCCTTAGGATTTTTAACTTTTTTTTAGCCATTTACGTGGATTGTGCCTGGTTTGCTTAGTGGAGGTCAGAAGAGGAAAGCTGAGAAGGCCAGGTTAAGAAAAGGCCTCAGTATACTGGTTGGAACTCCAGGTCGAATTAATGATCATCTCAGACACACAAAGTCTTTAAATTTTGCTAAAACAGGGTAAGCATTTTATTTTTTCATATTGTATTTTATTCATGAAACAGAAGAGTTTTATTACATTTTGTGTAATTTTTAATAAGATGTGAAAGTCACAAAAAAAACTCCCTTTCAATGCTATTTTAGCTGTTTAATATTAGATGAAGCAGATAGGTTGTTGGATATGGGTTATGAAAAAGATGTAGCTGCGATTGTAAAAGCTATAGAAGACCACAAGAAAGCAGCTACATATGATCCAATGGCACTTGTAAGACAGAATGTGAATAAGAAATTTGAAGATCAAGAAACTCAAAATGAAACCAATGTTGAGGAACAACATGACATCAAACACAAGTTGACTGAAGTGTTTTTGTCTAAAGAAAGGCAAACTGTTTTACTGTCAGCGACCCTTACAAAGGTAAGCAACATAAGAAGATAAGTTACTTATTTTTTTATAACTTACAAATATTCAAATGAACATTCTTTTCTTTTCTATAGGCAGTAGAAAATTTGGCGGGAATAACTATGATGGATCCTGTATTTGTAGATACTTCCGAAGGTAGAGCGCTTGTTGCGGATTCGCTTAAACCTAAAAAAGGCGATAGTAATACTAGCACAAATGTGTCTGATTCTAAAATGTCTAAAAAGGATGTTAGGAAGGATGAAATCAATTCAGAAAATGAGAAAAATGGTTTTGCTGAAGAAAACATCCCTATGAAAGACAAAAAAGATGAAAATAAACCAGAATCTAAAAGAGGTATTGTATTGTTTTTGACAGTTTTTGTAAAGAAATATAGAATGAAAATACTTTCAGTTTGATTTCATAATGAACTACATTTTTTATTAAAAACATTTGTTTATATTTATTTTAGGTTTAGTTGCTTTTAGTGGTTTAAAACATTCTGAATTGTTTATCAAAGAAGATAAAAACAACTATGTTCATACTAAAAAAGTGGTTCAGCCAGTTTCTAATAGTACAGAAGAAAGTGATAGTGATTCTGATTATGAGTATTTCAAGGTCCAAAAACAGTTAGAAGCTAAAAATACAAAAGTTGAAGAAGAAATAGAAGAATCTGAGGAACCTAAAACATCTGATACAGGAAACACTTTTCAGCAGGCCCTAAAGTCAGCTATAGTAGAAGATGAACTAATTTTACCTGCTAGTGTTAATCAGACTTTCTTAATTGTACCAATGAAGTTGAGATTAGTCACACTGTGTTCTCTTATTGTACAGCATTGCATCTTAAATAAAAAAGGTGGTAAAATGATCGTGTTCATGGCAACACTGGAAATGGTTGATTATCATTCCGAGTTGATTGAAACTGTTTTAACTGGTACTAAAAATGAAAAGAAGAGGAAGAAAGATAAAGCTATGAAAGGAAAAGGTAAAAAAAGGAAAGCAAATGAAGACGACGATGATGATGATGTAAGACTTGCAAATTATTTAGAATTGAGATTTCTGTCTCTTAAATAATACTAGTGTCCTTAAAACACAGGGACCCTTAATGGTAATAGTGATATAAATTGGTAAATATATTTTTAGGAGAAGTCAGACAGTTCAGAATCAGAATTTGACGTGGATTACGATGATCCGGCTGAAGGAGGATTGGTACCAGTAGACTTGGAAATGTTCAGTCTTCATGGCTCTATGCCTCATGAGCAAAGAATGGAAGTTTTCAAGCAGTTTCGGACAGCAAGAAATGGTGTACTAATTTGCACGGTAAGTTGTTTGTATTTTCAATACATCGTATCATAATTTTCGCTTGTAGGTACTTGTACCGCTGGCGCATTGCCTGTCCTCTTTAGAAAAAACAATGCTCTTAATTTTTTCATTTTTTTATGTTAAAGTTGTTTGCTTTTTCAAATTCCAGTCACTGGTTATGCCATTGCAGTAAAAACTAGTTTCATTAGTCTTAGAAACGATTTTGATCACGCAACTTCTTATTCGAAATTAATCATTCGTCATCTAACGCCGTTGCTTTTCAACGGTGTAATGTGTTGAAATTCATAACATCCACGCCACCTACAGGCGTATTCGTAATCCAGCAACAAAGCGTGGCCCCGCGACCGCTCACCTCGCCACCGGTAGTTAATTGTTGTTGGACTGGAGTTATTAGTTGGTCATTCGTTTGGCCTCTGTCGGCTCCCACAGCTTCAGCACAAGGGGCCTCGATTAAACACTATTATCCGTATTTATTACATCTGTAAGCGCCGCCGACACGCTCCTGCTTTGCTGTCGACGTCGTGAGATATAATTAAACGCTTTCACATGAGCCTTTCAAATACTCTATTCAATTACAAACGGAATTCTTTGCAGTCTGACACGCGGCTTTTAATGTTCTCTATTCGTAATTTGTAAGAGTGTCATCTTGTTCACATTCAGGGCATTAGGAATAAGGTGGGTTTGATTTACGATTCTCTTTTCTTACATAGGGTTGCTGCCGATATATTCTGCTGTTTATTTGTGCTTAGGCATGCCTGTCTATTTTATAATTTCCAGGCGTAGCATTTCCTCAATGCCATTGGAGACTTTTATCTCAGTTAGTCTTCTTACTGTTATGACGATTGTAACTATTTCATATTCTAAAGATAGCTCTTTTAATATTGTTGTGTTTGTATTTTTTTATAAAAGTAGTTTCTTAGTTATTTTATAGGCTAAATTACTTAATATAAACTTTCGACGTCACGAGTTATTGTTGTAAAACAGTAACAAAATACGTTCACCGTCATCGTCCAAAATGATCACATCTGAGGTCGATAGGTTAAAAAGTAATATAGAAATTGATTTATATACTTACTCAGTAAATTAGAACCAGTCAAAACGATCTTGATATCAAATTCTAAGCTCGGTAGTTTCTTAACACTAGTAGCACAAAACATACGGTCGCTTAATGCGCCTGCCTATTATATAAATGTTTTATTTCGGTGAGGATAATGATCCGAAAGCTGCTGACTGCGCGGTTTTGATTAGCCACTCTTATGAGCACGATTTAATAAAAAACCTTCTTAGTCTTTGGTGCACGATACAAGCACTAAGCGATTTTTCTGGTTTATTTTATTTTTATGTGGAGGAGCGTAAGAGTACCTTTTCTACGCAAAATTTTTGAATTTACTCCGCTAGAGCTACGCGCCGTACTTGCATTGTATCTGTTTTATTCACAACCTATTCTAGTATATACTATACTATATTTACGGTTTATGATTATCAGATAATAAGTTGTTTAGATTCTAAGCTTACCTAAGTTATCAACTAAATCTTAATACATATCCTTTTTTAAATTCCTTTTCAATTACATATTACATGATGTAATATGTAATTGAAATGTAATTTACATCGCCTTTAATGAATCGTCATAACCTTAACAATTTGTGCATTAAGTATTTTTAAAACGATTTTATTACTGGTTGTAGGTATAAGTACATATGATTAACCGGCACAGGTGACGAGACAGATTTCGCTTTTCTGATGGTAAACTTGATTCATGCTAAAATGTCCCGGGCGAACCGGTGTGATGTACAGTCTTTTTTTAAATAGCTTTTTACCAAAAGGAAACTGATAGAAATCCAATAAAACACGAAGTCTTCCGAGTGACATTAAGAAAATAGTTAGACTGTTATACGCTCTTCGATCACAACTTAAGATGCAGCCGTATTGTGTGAAACCATAAAAGTGACCGCCGCAGGTGCAATGTAGTATAAAAGATTATATTCGTGATAATTTAAAATTGAGATTATTAAGTTACCATTATTGGTACATGGTGCGTTTACTTGGTGTGTCGTTTATAATAACTTATACGTTACCTACCTTAATGTGCATATTTTTTACGTTTCTTCCCCACTGCTCAACTAGATTGCTCAACTGGTTGAGCAGTTGAGCATTAGGACATAGTTTGTATTACCGAATATTTTATGCTCTATAGCTCAACTATTTATTGCTCAACTCAGTTGATCTGTGGGACATATTTGTTGTTTAATTAAACATATGACCTACCGCTCAACTCTTGTTATTACTTTTGTTAAAACCGCTTGTTTTCCTGTGTACCCTTAACTGTTCCCTTGATGATACAGTGGAAAATAAATTTTTTACCGCTGTACCCTTGCCTGTAAAACCCAACCAAATCAAATTGAACACGTGACCAAGAGAACTGGTTTTTCTAAAATTTGGACAAAAATAAAAACAATTGAACATCGGTGAAAACAAATGAATGTCAGAAAAACAAACGAATGTGGGAGAAACAAATGAATGTCGGGGAAACAAATGAATGTCGGGGAAACAAATGAACGTCGGGAAAACAAGTGAAGGTAGGAAAGCATCACTACATAGTATAAAACAAAGTCGCTTTTTCTGTCCCTATGTCCCTTTGTATGCTTAAATCTTTGAAACTACGCAACGGATTTTGATGCGGTTTTTTTTATTAGATAGACTGATTCAAGAGGAAGGTTTATATGTATAATACATGCATAATATAGTAGAGAAACACTGATATTTTTAGAGGTTTTTAATTTAAGGTCGTAAATAATCACATTTTTTTGCGCTTACATTGCAAACGCTGGCTGAACCCTACGAGATAGATCAAAATAATGTACTACAATATTGTACACCTTAAAAAGTTTTACAAAAAAGTCCGCGATGGTATATGTCTATCTCTTAGGGATAACCCACAATAACCATTTTCCTTTACTTATTACGATAAAATAATGGCTTATTTACGAAAAAGTGGTTTTAAGCAAAACAGTATTAATCCTTATCCAATAAAGTACCATAAATAAATTGTGCATGTAATATAGATCAATATGGCCCTTTACATCATGTAATTTAAATGAATAGTTTCGAAGATATTACAGATTTAAAATGCAGGGACATAGCGGTTGCGGCGGTACCGGCCGGGGAGCGGATGGATGAACGTTTGTTATTCTTTCACGTAAAAACTACTGAATTGATTTTAATGAAACTTTACAATAATATAGCTTATACATCAGAATAACACATAGGCTACAATTTACAAGATATTCCCGCGGGATAACGTCCTATAGTTCACGCGGGCGAAGCCGCGGGCGGAAGGCTAGTTGTCTATTAATCGGTAGTTAAAAAAAACAGGTGCAAGCGATTTTCGTCCTTATTAACCTTTAAAATTTTGTTGCTTTTCCCTAACGCTTACATTTACTAACATAGCTGTTTCATTAAAATCCGTTATCTTGGTACATGACGATAATGTCGAAAATGGCTTGCACCTATTTTTTTACTTCCGATTAATAGACAATGCTTTCTTACCTTCACTTGTTTCCCCGATGTTCATTTGTTTCCCCAACATTCATTTGTTTTCCCGACATTCATTTCTTTTCCCGACATTCATTTGTTTTCCCGACATTCATTTGTTTCTCCGACATTCATTTGTTTTTCAGAATTTGAGTTCCATCATGGAACTGTATCATGGTACTAGTGTCAGAGAACCTATTATTTGACTCTTCTCGGTTTACAGCGGAACGAGTGGGAAATAAAAAGTTCCAATCGTCACCACTGGGGACGAACGAAACGTTTTTTTTCCACTCGTACCCAGAGGGGGGGGGGGGGGGCAGAGTGGGGACGTCCGGGAATAAACCCACGTACTTAGTTGAGCAATTTTAGTTGAGCAGTGGGTATGACCCTCTGCTCAACTGTCGTAGTTGAGCAATGACCAGTTGAGCAGTGGGTAATACCCACTGCTCAACTTTATGGAGTTGAGCAATCTAGTTGAGCAGTGGGGAAGAAATTTTTTATTTAAAGGCATTCATATCGTTGTCATTTTAAGTTTTCTCTTGTGTCAAGGGCAATGACGTTCAATTAAAAAACTAGACTCACAATCACGCTCAAATATTGTCCGAAGCAAAAGTCTGCCCACCCGACTATTGGGCAGAGTTTTCGTTTAGTTGTATACAATTGACATTAAACACTAAATGCCACGAGATAAGGTGTTAATTTGAACGAATGTGTTAATGTCATCAGTGTCAAAGCCACTCGGACGTTTTTTGAGGAATTTTTCTTAGAGATTGGGTGTCTAGTTGTATATTGAACGTCATTGGTCAAGGGCCTTTGTTTTTGGCGGAGGAGAACGCATTTTCGCGCCTATCCGCAGGCAAGCGACGCCTGCGGCCGAGTGTGGGGCTCGGGACTAAAGGCGTTCGTCCCACTACCCACTAAACTCCCCCGGTTCCTCCTTTCCACCCGATTGGGACAATGCGGTGCCAGCCTTGCGGCTCTTGACCAGCCCATAGTGTAAAGTGCCTGTGTATGTCTTTGATTTAACTCAACGCTATCGTATTACTTCTCCAGAGCGTGTTTGGCCCTACACATTCAACAAAAACATGTTAACATTTACCCTCCCCTCATCACACGTATTTTGTGTAAATATTAGTTTTGACCAGATATCGAACGCAAAAACATAGTGTACCTATTATCCCATTCAAATGCTATTAGGATAATACCCTTTAAAATTGAGCGAATAATTACGACAACTGCTTGATGATTTACACACACACATATTATATTGTTTTGCGTTGCTAACGTTACGGACAAGCGCAGTTGACGTCATTTTTCGCTCTATTCCAAAAGGTATTGTCCTAATAGTCTGAATCAAGTGAAGTTATGTAGGTACAAATACACCTGGTCAGACAGTTTAAATGATTACTTAATTACTGATACCAAAACCCACAGTCACGTCGTCTCCTTATTTAAAAATTCTCTTGTCAGCAAATGTGTCAATAAAAAAAACGTATGGCGTTCAAAATCAGGTGCGAATTGGAAACGTTTTGTGCGCGATGTGCCATTAAGAGTCATTTTGTGATTTTATAATTACATTAAAATGGCAAGTGGGTGTTCTTTATAAGGGAGTTAATCAAAACCGAAGTCGGGTCGGGGCAATCTCTTGCGCAGCGGGCGGCCGCTACCGCGCGGCGCGCCTGCGCGTAATGAAGCTTCTGTTCTTTTATTAATCCTTACGGTACAGATAATGTTGTCTGAATTGATGTAGTCGCAACATAACATAATTTTTTACTTGGTCGGCGTCGTTGGAGAAGCCACTGGTCAAGTTTAGTAACAAAATACCAAATTGTTTTCATTTATGATGTAGGTATTAGATGTAGGTCGATCTGTCAAACATTGTATTTGCTTTATTCATTTGCGCACGTTGTTTAAATAATGATAATATTGTATAAAAATCTCTTACATTTGATTTCACTTCAGTGAGATCAAAGGATCTCCCGAATCGAATGTCAAACAATATGTACAGGTATTATAAAATAATATTCTCCGAACCAGTTACTATTATTAGAATCTGGTTTTCTTCGTTTTATATAATTTTCTCTTGTCTGTGTGTATCGTTGTCACGTAAAGAATCGGATTTGTGACTTTATTATCTGGTTAATAGTAGTATTAAATCTGTTAATGCCGGTGTAATCAGTTTATACAAAAATATAAATCGATGCTTTAAGAACGTGGTTGGTGGAATTAGATTTCAGATATAACGTTATGGAATTTATCAATCCTGAGTTTCATTTTATTTGATCTCTGCAAAGTGGCATTATGGAATTAGGAGAATTTCATTTTACGCCAACAACAATAAAAATTTAAAAGTTATCGTATTTTGTCGTTTGGCAATTTAGATTACAACCGTTGCTAAAGGTAAAAAAAATAAGACTTGATTTAAATATGTTGTAACTATGTGTGTTAGAGCCATGCTGCTGAAAGTTTCTATCTGTCAGAGGACATACCTACCTTCTCATGGAAAACCGACGTATGAGTGGTACCTTTGCCTGCTTGAGACCCGATACCCCCTTCCACTCCTTTTTCTTCATCCCCAAAGTATGCCTCCCTCCTTCCATATGCTTTTTTAAAATACAGGAAATGCATTTAATCAGAATGACGAGTAGAATCTATTAAACCACTTTTTAATATAGGTCACATTTTAAAAAGAATAGTCATTAAAAATGTTGCCCTGTCTATTTATTTATAGGTCAAGCCATCACGTGCGCAAACCATGCCTACCGACTCGTCCCTCGACAAAGCGTCGTCGCAGACGCATGAAACGATTTGAAATGCCAATGAAACTAAAACATCTCATAAAACCTTTGAATTTTTTTTAATGTTGTTTTTTCCTTCACAATTAAGTCAATTGAATAAATCATTTGGGGTGTTTGAGGTTTTGCGCATTTAACATAACACGTTGTAGGTATATAACAGCGTAATTATTATCTGCCAGCGGTAAAACGCCCTCATTCGAATATTGTTGCAATTACTAATCATTAGCTTGTATTGTTCTCGATATCCTAATTTCAAAGGAGATATTTAACGCACAATGAAACAGCTAATCGATATTTACTTTCCTAGGACGTAGCCGCTCGTGGTCTGGATGTGCCCCGTGTGGACATGGTCCTGCAGTACTGTGCTCCCGCCTCAGCGACAGATTATGTGCACAGGTACATTATAAAATAATAAAAAATTAATATCGGACAATATTACATACATTATCTGACCCCGAGATATCACTTTAGAGTTTAGACGATGCCTGTTTGTAATTTTAGTAATTGAAAATAGGCGTATAAATAAACTTGCGTGCAATAAAACTTGGCCACTGGGTTTTTTTCATACAAACATGGTAACTTTAGCGTCTCATAGATAGAAAACTATTTGCAGCTGTGCAATGATTATTACATCAATGGAGAGGCCAAACGCCCAATTGTCGAATCACAGTTTTAAAAACTGCCAAAAACCGCTCACTATTCTCAAAAAGGAAAAACAATAAACCGAACTCAACGCTCCATACATCGGTCGTCTATGAGACGTTAAAGTTACCATGTTTGTATGAAAAAAGACCAGTGGCCAAGTTTTATTGCCGGTGAGTGTACGATCGAGGTCCCCCGCGCGTGATCACTTTTGAAAAAATATACCGTGCACGCGCATCGTGACTTCTTAGGAGCGGCCCTTGTAAACGTGAAAATACTGCACAGGATTTTAGCCCTAACGGTGATCATGCGCGGGTGTCCTCGATAGTACATTCACGGAAGTACGATAACTAATTTTTCCCATTTTAAAACTCTTGCTTAGAAGCATATCATTACTAATTCCACATTTAGTGTTACTGCCAGTTCAATTGTAGAGTTTTTATCACACAGAGTGGGTCGTACTGGGCGAGCTACGCAAGTTGGTGCTGCTGTGATGTTCCTGCTACCAAGCGAAGCCGAATTTGTTAGACATCTAGAACAGAAGAGGATAAGGTAATTATCATTTACTTAATACGATATCATTGGCTGCTTGCTCGTTAGGGAAAAAGTTATGAATGTACTTATAGAAGAAGTTTTGTTCATGATCTGGCCGAACGATGTCGAAGTTTCAGGATTTTGCTGTTTTTAGTTAATTTCGCTGATGGATAAATGCCTTAAATATATTTTTAAAAGATAGTAATTTTTTAATGACTATAAAATGATATTAGCATGGAACGTATAATTATGTAGTAGTTTTTTCGTTATAATAATTCAGGGTGAAAGTGGAGTAAATAATATGTCTTTCGAACAAATCTCAACTTCATCATAAAATACGGGCCTGCAGTTACACCAGCTACTCGCATCACACTCATTTTCACAGTAGATACAAAGCTTTTGCTTTCTAAAATTGGAATGATACAGATAAGATAAACATATTTTCCGTGTAGGCTGCGTCAAGCAGACGAGTCGTCGTCGTTGGAGGCGCTGCGGACCGTGGCGCCGGCGGCGGCGAGTGCTGCGCGGGCGGCGATTGCCGTGCAGACGCGGCTTGAAAACACCGCGCACAGCAACCGCGAGTGGCTCGCGCGCGCTAGTAGAGGTCAGCACTATACATTACTTTTTTTAAATAAAGCAAAAGAATCCCTTAGTTTGAAGTACTCATCCCTATTTGCAACACTAACGGCATGAAGGAACGGTGAGCCATGAAGGAAGGAATATGTTTGCTTATTTTTCTGTTCTTTTGTCTTCGTGCCAGATAAGGAGTATTTTATCAGCGGGACATTAAAGACAGAAAGAAAAAAGAAAGAAAATATTTATATTTTTATTCTTAGATAAATTAATTTTCTTTCTTCAAAAACTGTGTTTTTGTTTTAAATATGGTGATCTAATGTAAAGAATTTAAAAAAACCCTTCTTTAGTGCACTCTAAAGGGTAACATTGGTAGTACATATGTTATTTATCATTGCCACTCGGTATGTGATAATTATGCTTAATTTCATCGCGGCTTAGTTTAGAAAAATAACTGGCAAAGTTTAATTTTCGCATCTATAAAATCTCTGCATACATCATCTTATATTAATACTTAGATATTAAGATAGAAGATGACTATTAGACATTATGCACCTCGTTATTAGCGTACACATCATGGGTGCGGTTCTACTCGGGCTACCCGCGCGAGGTGCGGCAGTGGCTGGACGCGCGGCAGCTGCACCTGGGACACGCCGCTAAGGCATTTGCTTTACGAGATACGCCGGCCGCATTAGCACGTCGAGCCAAGGGACAGCCCGGCGTCAAGGAGAGACCTGTCAACAGGCTCACTGTGCACGAGGAAGAAGAGAAGAAGAGACCTGGGTGAGTGTCTTGTTATACTGGAAGTTCTTATTTTAGGTTGCGCAAAATTGTAAAAAATTTGAACAGGCTACATTTTATACCTCTACAGAAGTAACATGACAACTAAATGACGGTACTTTAATTATTTTACAATGGAAATAATTTTAGGTGTCATATTTTTACTAAATTACCTATATGTTTGAAAATATTTACGTCGACGTGTTGGATTTAGGAAAAATCACAAAGTTAAAACACTGGTATGATGTTAAGTTGTGTACCGAAAGAGTAAAAAAGTTAAAAAGTAGAATTCATTCGGATTCTTAGCAATCAAGATTTACATTGATGATAATGCCGTTGTTCTAGATTCCCTAAGATGAAGATCGGCAGATACGGCAGTAACGTTAGCAACAAACAGAGTTCGATGCACACGGCCAGCGAGTTTGACAGCGGACTGCCGCCGTTGGAACACACGAAGAAAAAGAAGAAAAACAAGTGAAAAAAGCTATATTGTTGATTGTAATATTATCGATGTTAATAAACCGACTATAGTTTTATTGTGTAGTTTTATTACACGGGCTCGTTCCGTAGGAGGTAACAAATGAAAGATGGCCGGGGTCCAAAACACTAATCGCGCCAAGCTAATGGAAGCGAAGCCGATGGCTACCGTTTCCATCTCTGACTCACGAGTGGCTCGAATGAAAAATGATTTTAAACCATTACTTTGCCCCGTCCGGCCTTTTGATATTTAAATTTTTTTCAAGCGGCCGTCATTACGGCGGTATGATTTGCGAATTTCGCCCTAGCTCGCGGTTTTTGTCAGACTCTGAACGAGTTTTTTGTCGCTCTTATTCACAATGTTTTTATTGCTGCATAATGACAAATTAAAAGAGTATTGTGAGGCGCTTTCATGCTATATTCTGCGCCCTTTTCAAGGTTGAGGGGCTTTTCTTTTGAGACAGTTGTGGATGAGTTCATCGCGATGTTATTGAAGATCCTTTAAGTCGTTAGCATGCTGACTCACGGAGAGGTTAAACGGTCGGCGCACTGGACATAAATAGGACCATGAAATGATTCCGAGAAATGACATGATTAATTTATAAAGCATTATAACGTGGATAACTTAACCTTAACCGTTGGGCATCATACAAAGCTCTTGAAGTTTTTCTTCTTGATTGACAATGATGTTCTATTCATCATTGTTCTTTCATTCGGGTGACCATCATCATCAGCCATACAACGCCAATAGTGCGATAAAAGCAGCCATAGAGATGAATCAGTCGTAAGATATTTAAAAGATTTTCATCAAGGATACAACGTTTCATTGAGCGATTAGTAAGTAATTGAAAGAAGCAAAGTTTCTCCGTATAGTAATGACGTCAGTGTTAAATCATGGCGAGCCTGCCTAGTCGTACATTGTTGGTAGTTGTGTGGAGCAGCTTCGCGCGTCATTACCCGGCACATTTGCATGCCGCCCAAACCTCGTGAAAATGCCCCTTCATTACCATCAGCTCCGCTGAAAAATCGTTTTGCCCAACTTCACTCGCTTTTGTTACATGATTATCTATCTCTTTTGTTGTTTGCTATTCGTCTGTTGGAGGAAAGCGGCTTCTTTTTTTAATAATAAAAATTACGTACGTATCTAACTGTAGGATAAATCCGCCAAGCATTTAAGTTATGGTGTGTTAGAGTTAAAGAGTTTCCATGTCATGCAAATAATTTTACTGTCTGATTTATCGTGATAAATAATCCGGCTATTATGTCATATTATGTCGCGGAATAAAATCAAATTAAATAAACAGACACAGTAATCTTCGTTTTATTGAAAAAAGTACAATATAAAACATTATTATAGCTAGGTATTTTCTTTTACTTCACACCTCTCATCATCATCATCATCATCATTTCAGCCAAACGACGTCCACTGCTGGACATAGGCCTCCCCCAAGGATCTCCAAACCGATCGGTCCTGTGCCACCCGCATCCAGTGGATTCCGGCGATCTTTATGAGATCATCAGTCCACCTTGTGGGAGGCCTACCACGGCTTCACACCTCTATATCTTCATAATATAATATATTTTCACCACCTACCCAATAGAGTAAATATTTTATTAATTCAACAAACTTTAAAACGAAGAGTTTGATAAAATTACAGAATACTTACCTGCCCGCTGAATCTCGAAGTGCATGCATATACATCTCGAGTAGATATTGGTATATCTCGTAGTTATTCAAGTTTGAAAATGTTCCCGATCGACACGATAATATTAATTTCGCCAGCGATCGCATACGTGATTGATGCGAGGAAATGTATCAGATTAAACAAATTTATGCCGCCATAGTAGCTGCTTTCACGCCGAAGCATTCCTTTCATAGAACCGAATGAATTCGGTAGTAGGTACAATAGGATTGGATAGCGCGGTGGTCTCGTCTGGCTTATAGATTATTTTGTATGGACTGATATATTTTGCCTACAACAACAACTATTCCTGGAGAGTTTAAGTTTACAAAGGCTATCGATTGTCCCGGCAATGGCACAATATGATCAAGAATTAATTAAATCTGATGGTTGTTGGTTTACGTAAATTATCTACATAATATTATTAACTACTGTTTCTAAATTAATTCAAGTAAAATGTAAATTAGTGGTTTAGTTCAACGTTTTTATGGAGGAAAATTGTGAACTTAACATCTTCTTATATAACCTCTCTTATCCTCCTATAGGACTTTTAGAAATCAATACCCTATATTCAAAGGATGAAAAAACGCCAAAAGACAATTAGAACCAGCATGTGCCTGTGGGGCAAAGGCTGGTTTTCATTTAAGTCCTAAAATACCAGTGTCGTCGCAGAAATATAACAACGGCAAGCGAACCGGGTTTCCCCAGTACTGTTTTGAATAAAACTCGCTCATAATTTCATAACTCATTAGTTTTATGTGAAGAACTTGTTCAATTTAAAATGAACGGTTCGGAAATAAACTCATAATAACATTTCCCATAGAAAACACTCTCATTTTTCATAATTTAAGTGAAAATTATCGCGTAACGCGTCTATGTGCACGCAGCAGTTGGTCTATGCGTTGGCTTCAAACGCGCCGCGTCACGACCCACCGAATTATGAGCACAAAGCGCCGTTGATACCGAATATTCCATATAAATATTGAGCTAATCGCCCTTTCAATGAAGCGGCCCGCTTTTTATTAATAATTGATCGCAGAGCGGCGAGTCATGCGCCGCCTTATTGTGTAGTCGAAGGCGTTTTTTGCCGCAAGTCGTAATGAGTGGCCGGGCACATGACGGTAACGCGCCCGAAACCAATTCCCGATGACTCCAGGGCAAATGTGGAACCAATTTCTGTTTGTGTTCGTAACGGCTAATTAATAGTTTTTGCAACGAATGTGACGTAATTAAACTCTTTGCGTTACAAAGTAGAATTTCCTAGTTTAAACGTTCCCCTATTATTTGTTTTTAATATTTCAGGGGGTAGTTTTAATTGATTTTTGATATTGCTATTTAATGGATCTAACGAGCAAAGGGCTTTGAACAAGGGACTATTTGATAGGTACTATCATTTGTATTGCATCTTCGTATGGTATCGATGGTGTTTGGCGCCATTTATCTAACGATATTGTCTAATTAAAGACATAACATTTTTTATTTGTCACAAAATAAAACGAATCTCTAAGCGGAAGTAGGTAAACATTCACTTCCTGAATTTACAAAGAATATGTGTATATTCTTGGCCAGTAGATTACCTATCTCTAACATACCGACTGTATCTTTCTATCAGCTGCTAATCTGAATGTGTGCAAAGTGATATTTTTTTATTTTGATTCCAATCTTGTTTAGTGTTATAAAATTACCCATGCTCTTTGTCGTTCGCACCTACCTCGCCTCATAATAGTAGCTGCATAAGTATAACGTAATAAACTTCTATCTGATTACGTTTCTATTCGTTGTTCAAATTTGGCTGTAATTCTTAATTAAATTGTATAAATATCTATTTCTTAATCAGCCTGGGAACTCGGGAGTGCTCAGTATCTGTGCCAGTGTTTACTAGTGTGTTGTCACTTTCGTTGATACCGAGGGTTCCGCAGAGCCCACTTATTTAATTAAACATTCTCACACGTTTCGTAAAGAATAACTTTTAATTTTTAAGTATTACGAGTGCACCGCTTACAGGCAGTTAGGTTAACAGTAACAGCTCCGTGAGAAGTCGGTTAAAATGCTAGGGTGTCGCCACGATCTTTAAGATACGGATAATATCAAGAAAAAATGTGTGACTGAATCTTTGGGTAACCGTACATCATTATGTAACGGGATAGTCTCTGAAAAATAAATCTTATTGATGTAGAGATTACATTATTTCTTACAAAATCAAGTCACAATATGTTTTTTTTTCCCGTGGAAATGTTTTTAAGCTTCCACTAAACTAAAATCTCCACAAGAAGCTTTTTAAAGAAACATCAGATGCGAAGAAAAATTTTAAACACACACAGACAAATATATTGCATCATTGTAGCCCTATTTATTAATTTAGTTAGTATGCAAACTGATTACAATTTTTAATATGTAGATCTTATAAATCTCGAAGTATTAAAAAAATCCGACAAAATTCTAGAAATGTTTGGTAAAAAAAGTACGATACGGTATTTATATGGACATTTGGGATTGTTTAAGTCGTAAAACATTTTGTACACTCGGTAAATTTCGTGTTATATTTATACGAAGTTAATTATACTGGGATATTAACGCTTGTTAATAGAGTTTTGTATTATGGGGTTCCATGTAGAGATAACTTTGACATTTTACAGCATGAGACATAATATGTATTGCATGTATGTAGAGAGGCGCAATCCAATTTTGTCATCGTCATCGTCGAATAAACACTATTTAAAGGTCAAACAGGTATCGAAGTTGAAACAATAAATGTAAAACAACGGTCAGAAAATCCGCAGAATGGGGACCCGAGAACAAAAAGTCAATTAGCTTGCGAATGTGTTGCAACGGACAATAAACCGTTTAACATATTAGATTGCTAACGTACACTGAATATTCAAATATGCATTAGTGCGTTTATAAGTTGTTACGCGTATATCCCGTAATTTCACATTATTTAGATATTCATGGCTACCGCGGCAAAAACGCAGTGTCATTGTTCGCGAGATGTTGCCGCTGATTATCGTTATTGTTTCAAAGCGGGAAACCGCTAACATTCACTCAATTTAATATAATTGAGTGAACGAGAAACGTCATCAATTATTTACTATTGAGCGAGTTCTAATTATCTAGTATGTTTCCTCGCATCAACATAGGAAAGTAAGTTGCCTATTATGGAGATTTTTCTGGGAATGTCTTGTTTTTGTTTCGCGCGGCCTTTGAGGTCTTTGATGTGTGTTGTTGGGGAATCAAGAACTTTTAGAATTTTATGAGATAATTGCATGAATTATGCACTTAATGGACCAATTGTTTATTTCCATTACGAGACTGTGGCTTCTGTAATTGAAATCAAGACATCGTTATAATAATTAGTGATAGACCATGCTTGTCGAGGTTCTTTCGATAGCGGTCCTAAGGCAAAAACGTCTCGTTTTATTAATATATAGCATATAGAATTCTTTTTGACATATTTTTTTTTTATATTTTACGTGCCTGGAAACAGACCTAAATTCTCATCACACCGATATGGGTCTGATAACTATGTAATGGTTTGATTAAGGTATTCATAGTTAATTTCTTGAATGCCGTTGGAATTCCGCTTAATTTAATGCATTATTTGCTCTTTTACTTCAGCTCCATATTTCATGCATTCCTGCTTGTAGACGGTCACGTATAAAACTAAAAGCCGTATTATATCTACATACCTCCGTGCCTAATGACTTGGAAACCGATTCAAACGATCGAAACAGATGAAAAAACTAGATAACTTGTAGCAGACACTTTGCAAAACACTGAATAATAGCAAGAAACAACCGTTTTACAAGAATTAATCATAGTGTAGGTGGCAAAAACAAGCTATTAATGCTCCCCGAGCGGGAGTCAGGCTTTTTACTATTCATGAGTAAATTAACGGCAAATATGGCAAAGCTCTCACACTAGCGCACGGGAGACGCGTCCGATTACATCACTTTGGCTGTATTTCAATAAGCATAAAGGTGATAGTCGAGTGTCACGTGCGGAGACGCATTCCATCAATTGATTACGCGCAATGTCTTCGCGATGGTCGTCGTGTGCGTGTGATTTATATTATTATTGGAAACTGGCGCTGCTGACGAGTGAAAAAATATTATTGCATATAGGTATACCTGCTTCACTTTTCTCACCACGATGTTACCTCATATGATGTTTGTACTTCGCTAATTAAACCCGATTGAAGTATTGGTGACGGTAACATAATTACTCTGTGGTAAGTATACTTTAAAAACATGAAGAATTTCTTTATGTAGATCAGGCGTGTGATTCTTAATTATTACAGAGAGGAGCTATTATTCCACTACATACTTTGAAATTGCACTGTCATCTACACCTTTAATACATATACATATAATGCCTAAAATAAGTATGTTGGTGTTTCCACTTTCAGACCTATCTTGTTTAAAAAAATTCAATGCAAGTAGGACTATAAATATTTATAATATCATCTCATCGTATTCCCGATTGCATCCAGTATGGAGCTCAGGGTCTGCTTCGTCTATGATCCTAGATTTGACAAGCCGTAATTACAATGGAGCGATTGCCACCTGACCTCCGTAACCCTTGCCAGGGAAACCAGACCTACTTGGAACATAGTCGGGACCAACGGAGCCTTCCGAAGCACGGAATCATCATTCTTTTCAGACATTCGGGTGTTTCAAGCCTGCAATGTCCTAACCAAACTGGAAACAATCATACAAAGTGATTATCCCCGCGGGATTCTAACCTACGACCTCCGGGTTTTAAACCCAACGCTCAAACCATTGTACCTACCACGGAAACAGTTTATTATGAGTTTGAAGCTATGTTTTGATTAATTAAAGATAGAAAAACATAATTATATTGGTGAAAACAAATGGGAAAATACATAAAGAAGAATCAATAAGACACAGAGGAAATGATTAAAAGAACAAACCATGGCTAGTGAGGGCAACAGCGGCTGCGACATTTAATTAATAACGGCAAACCAGCGCTGGTATTACCATGGGTATTACGTATAACGTGTAAATAATCTTTCATTGGGGTGAATTTGCAATAATTTCTCTTTATTGTTTCTATTGTGCCTTTTTCTAACACGATAAAGAGCCCATTAACCGCCGTCGTTGAAGCTATAGACAACAATTGTGTATATTTAAACATGCGAAAGCCATAAACTTGGGGTCATAGATACAGTCATCACAGCAATAATTCCTAATTAGTCAATGTGCAGGAATAAATAATGGTTAAGTAGTTAGACGAGTATCCCAGTGTGGGTTACACTTCGTGCGTGTTAACGGCTAGTAACTTAATGAAACTTAGATTCATATAAGTTTTTGCTGCTTGTCTGTTTATGATACCTTAAATAAATTTTTGTTTTTTACCTACTTGAGTAATTGCACCTGTCAAACATTTCTAGTCTATATATCGGTTAATTGTCGTCGTGTTAAGCAGTAGGTGTGTGACATGATATATGTATCTATATCCTTTTTAATATGCTCTTCGTCATGGCGAGACATGTCTTAGAGCAATAAACTGCTGATTAACATTTATTGTAAAGAAAACGAATACTCAAAACAATACTGTTTGATGTAGAGAAAGAGACAAAGAGAGTGAAAAACGTGTAGTCATATATGATTATATATGATAAAATACAGTAAAATTCATACGCAATCTAAAGTAGTCAGGCAAATTTAATTTAATTTTCAATTATTCATCTGTAATTATTTTGTTTCTTAACGTTTTTCGTTTTAATCGCGCAAATACCACATTATCAAAGTGTAATTTTATTGTCTGTACAAAAATCAGATTGTAAAATTCATCTTAAATACTTATCGGAAGCCCACAAGAGTAGTAAGCGATTTCACCGGTGCGGGTAACTCGACGCGAGCGGCCTGCGGTCGCGCCGATACAGAATACTGCGAAACTGCGTCTGCGCACAATATTCGCCGAGAATACGCGCTTGTACGGATTTTACCAAAATATTAATTTATGTTATGAAACACTTCAAGAGGCGCATCTTTGGTGTAAGCACGAAGTGGATCTCAAATACAAGCATTATATTGGTCGGCTGATTTAGAGCCTTTAAGCCTGTTTTTTTTATCACGCCGACGGGTTGACGGCTTAGGATGTCATGTAGGCACTTTCAACTACTCTTTTGAACTGCTGAACAGAGCAATAAACGATTCCACGGTCAAAGAATTTAGGTATCATCGGAAAATAATTTTATTAAATTAAGTGAGACTGCTAGAGGCCCAATACCAAATTCCTTCTACAGCTTTCTCCTATCTTTACTCTATACTCTGAATCATCTGAGACACTAATCGCAGTGTCATACGAAGCTATAGTGAGGAATCAGTGGGTCACTCTCAATCGTTTGTCTCCGTCCGTGTGAAATTATAAATAGATACTTTGTTTTGTGATCAATAGGTATTATTTGTTGTGTAACTTATTGAGCTATTTAAACACAGTAAAATTTTACAGATGTCTACTTTAGAAATCATTATGAGTATCATCACAGCTGACGCCCAGTAAACTTCTTCAACCACATCATATCACAATATTCCTGTATATAGAATAAGCTTATTAATTGCGTGTGTGAGTCCAGCCGGCCGCAACCCAGAGGCTCGGTTTACTCGTCACCGATACATTAACCAATAGTTTAACTTAATCGTATCACTTTACAATTGCCCAGTTAATGTACATTTGCTGCGGTATGTATATTGAAACTGTACGAATGTACCTTTATTTATCAATGCTGATCTTCTGATACTCTGTTGGCTTTCAGTGATCAGCTACGGACAAACTATAGACTAGCTAGACCAAAGCGAGACTTGACCGAATACGTTTGTCTCCACTGGCTACTAAACTTCCCCGGTTCTTCACATCCGAAAGGGCCGAGCAGGTTCGCCTTGTGGCAATTGCAGGTCAATTCTCTATTGTGTTGTATATGCTCAAGCAAGCTGTATGGTGACAAATAAAGGTAAGGAAGTAATGTTTTTGATCGATCTACAAATAGTAGCAGGAAATAAACTGTTATTAATTCATCGACGTGACTTCAGAACGTGTCGTCCGGAGTTGCTTAAAAAATCATGAAAGAGGAACAAATGTATTGTTAAACAAGGTGTCTAGTCATTCTCACGAATGATATGAGCTATAATATTCCGTGTGGGAGTGGGCTGGTATTTAGCCGAGATTACATTAATTTATCGAGCGATCCGAGGTGACCGCAAGCCGCACACATGCCCAGTTCGTTCAGTAGACAGGAATGTGAGTATCAAGTTTACTTATATGGTAATATTGCAGTTGTTATAATTTGTACGTACATGCCTAAAAATGAAAAATTTATTTCGTATCAAAGGAAGCGCTTAATGTTTTTCACACTGTTGCTTCTGTAATCTTCCAATCCAGACCTGACGACCGATTTGAAAAGTTGGCTATTGTCGCCATTTCGGCAACAGTGGCCGGCCTCGACGCTGCCGACCATGTTTTGTTGATTGTGTAGTGTAGAGTACTAGACTATCGTGGTGGGTAGACTGTCCTTCTCAGGACGGGTGCCCCACCACATAACATTCAGCAACCCACGATGGTGGAGTGCATGCGTAAACGCATTCTTCATAAAAAAAGGGCGTAAGACACGCTTACTTAATTTCACGCGCGTTGATGTCTTTTTTTAATATACATACAAAAGTATATCTGTCTCTTTCGTTGCTACGAAATGCTACGATCTTATTGCCTAAATTGTATTAAGGTTTCTCAGTTGTTATTGTTATTTTTTGTTGATTGTGTGTTGGCGTATATGTATGTGTTGGTGGACCGACACGCACTCCAATTGATGGCAAGCACTGCGGCATATCCCATTGAGGGAAACTTAATTAGGAATCATCTTAGTTAAGTCTAACGTAGGTAGTTGTCGTTTCATCTGTTCTTCAAGACCTTAATTTTAAGTGTAATGGTTCCATAATTATTATTGAAACATCCAAAGCTGTTAGCGCTGCAGATTTCATCTGTGGTGGTTGGTAGCCAGTCAGTCAGCTTTTATAAATTCTTAGTACCAATCAGACTTAAGCCAAGGATCACGATCACGAGACATTTGGTGTGATGGTCGAGAAGTCTGCTTTTACACCAGAGGTCGCGGGGTTCGATCCCCGCACGGTACAAACATTTGTGTGCATGAACATGTCTATTTGTATCTGGGTGGTCTGGGTGTTTCTATGTATATAATAATATGTATTTACAAAAGAAAAGTATATAAAAGTTTATCCATTGTCTGGCACCCCTATGGGTGCGGACGGAACGGTGTGCTGTGCTATCACAAGCTAGTGCTTAGTTTGGTGCTAGATGGTGCTGTGTCAATAATGTCCAGGGATAACAAAACACGACCTCCGGGTTGAGCGGTATAACCACCGTTCCACGGAGGCTATCGTCATTTTAAAACTATAAATACCAATCTAAACATCGAACACGATACATGACCAGCAGTATTAAATCCGTTTACATTCGATAGCTTCTATAAGCTGTGGTCAGTACACTATCCATCAGATGCTTATCGTGTGTTTAATAGAGTATGTGAACATGATACCCGGTGGAGTGGTGTGTAAGGAGCAGGGCTCGCAGCCCAGTGGGTCGCGGACGCTGATGGGAGCGGACGCGCTGTGGTTAGGTGCCACTGACTCGATATACCTACTATGAGTGTCGCTAACCGCTGGTTAGTTGACTGCTATTAAGGTATTTAAACCTTGATGGGCTGAACTAGTACATGAATACATGGAGATCTATAAATTATTATTGCCCTATTAGGGATGAACTGCAGAGCATAGGCTTGAAACGTTAAAATGAAAGAAAATCTTTAATTCGCTTTTTAATCTTAGTGGAACAAGGGCAAGTGAATGTGAAATAGGTTTTCAGTCGTGTACAATAAAATTACGTGAGATAAAACCACTGCAGACAGTTCCTGTCTATCAGTCTAAGCTCGAGTCTGGGCTCGAGAAAGTACCATCTTTTCACAGAAGACTACATCTGTAGTGATCGGTGAGTGAGTGTACTGGACGCCCATCCATCCTTCCCCATCCCTAATAGCTCTTTCCCCTACTTGTGGTATGGGTAGTGATTGCTTACCATCAGGTGCCAACTATCACACTGGCTATTTTGCCTACCTCTTTCATAAAGAAAACAATCAGTGCATAATATAAAAAAAGTTACAACAGTGGTTCTCTTAAACTTTTCCACAAAAATCGAAACTCAACTCAACTACATAAGTAGAATAACAAAGTCAGTATAAAAGATAACCCTTGATCTTCTTACTTATATGACATGTAATATACCGACCGCTTCCGTGGAACAGTAGCTAAGCCGCTCGGGTATAAAAAAAAAGCCGAAGGTCGTGGGTTCGATTCCCGCCTAGAGTCTGGTTGGTGGTAGGGCTTTTTCAGAGTCCGACTGGCTAACTACCCCCACAGGTAAAATCTGCCGCCATAACAGCTCTGGCTGTGTTCCGGCAATATTTATGTGGGAGCCAGTACACTTGAAATCAAAGGCTCGAAGATCAGAGGAGTCTACAGTCTGGCAGCACATTGAGCAATGCTTCCTGGTAAAGTGTCCCTCAATCGAATAGGCCGCAGTGACCAAATACAATCAGGTGGGCTGCGTGCCAGTCTGCCAACTGAACTAGTATAAAAAAATATCTTCATATCAAACTTCGTCTATGAACACCACTTAACTAAAATTGTTATGACGAGATGGACGCGACCACATACTAACAGAATGCAGTGATTATAAAAATATCGATTAAAAAATCAATGGGACAGTAATCGAATCCGAGTAGGAATCGTTTCGATACATTTGAGCATGGGGCGTGACGCGTGTTTTGCGCGCCACTGGCTCCGACGAGTTTAAACGACGAAAAATGTGACATTTGGTAATCAACACCTTTGTATTTTGATCATGATATTTAAAACTAAGAACCGATGTGTAATCATAATATTATGTTTATTAGTATGTCGCAATATCAATAAAACCGTGAACTATTTATAGAGTAGCAAAAAGTGTTCAGGTCTTAAGATTACAAAGTCTTTTTTATCCTAAATATGTATAATATAGTCTTTCTTAGCTCTAGTATTCCTTTTTTCTTTAGCTATTTAGTGAATTTTAAATTATTTTAAAATAATTATTTACATTGAAATTGAGTAATAATTGGTGTCTCTACAGAATATCGGTGCCATAGTCGTAGCCACCCTTTGAATCTCTTTTCTTAGGCTGTGTCGCGCGTAACGCTGCAAACTTCGTACATTGAGCGCAAAACTAGCGTACTGTGAACACTCTATTTCTAATATGTGGAAAGGTGTACTAAATCGATAGGCCGCAAACTCAGTCTGCCGCTTACAGTTTGCCTACTGGGGACGCAGCCT
The DNA here is from genome assembly GCA_949319885.1 of Mecyna flavalis. Classification (NCBI taxonomy): domain Eukaryota; kingdom Metazoa; phylum Arthropoda; class Insecta; order Lepidoptera; family Crambidae; genus Mecyna; species Mecyna flavalis. The sequence continues at coordinate 7,161,801 of OX439427.1, read as the reverse complement.
TAATTATAGTTTGAACTAAAAACTTATAAGTATAAATTATTCTAATAGCCGACTGAAGACTTCGACAAATATGACAATATCATGATCTTATTGGTAATCACGCGATAAGAATACTGAATAATCCATTAGAATGTTCTATATATGAATACATGAAAGAACAACGAGGCATCTAATGGTTTTCTCACAGCGCTCACGGATAGAGGCGGTAACTCGATCAGCTGAGAGCGCGGCGCGCGCGCACCCGTGCGTTGAGACGCCGTCTTCCTATTCCTACTATCGGCTTACGGTAAACGGAGAATGACCAAAACATAATCTTTGTTATTTAACACCTTATTGCACAACCGAATCGAATGGAGGAAGCTTTGAAATATTTAGACGTTTATGACGGCCATTATTTTCTAATTGGTCAAGGAAATATTGTTCTGGGTAAAGTGTAAGTCGTTCTTAATTTGCCGGTTGCACCGACGTTCGTTATAAGAACTTTTTTAGGAAACTGAAATAATAAGGTTCTTTTAACTAACCTATGCTGTCCCACTTCTGTGCACTTTGCCAGTATTAAACAGAAAAAGTGTTCAAGGGTTTTTCTGTAACTTGATCCTGCGCATGGGCTATGAGAACAGGGAAAAGGGTGTTTGCACGTTCTCTTATCTTCTATTTTCTTTATAGGTAATTGAAAGTTGCGATTTGCTGGTATAGCCAAAATCTTCTTAGGAATTACTATTATACTCGTATATGTATCATAGTGACAAAGTGGGCAATTAGGTAATTAGCTAAATGACAGCTGAAAATGTAATCTGAAGTTCAAAATATCTAGATATTTACTCCTTAATTCGTCCCTAAAATCCACTTATAAATAAACTATTACCTACTTATTCCAAAAACATCAAAGCCATTAAGTTAAAACGCGAATGTAGTTCATTATACAGCGCGATAGTCAACGTACTCTAGTCGTTAATGTTTACCCGCTGAAGTCAATAAAACGAACGCTCCCATTTACAAGATTTGTAAACATAAAAGGGTAGATTTACATTTTGATTTTCGCAAGTGCTTCAGGGACTAAAGTGGCGTTCGCTCCCTAAAATTTTAAAACATCCATTTGCATATGCTTTGAGTACATAAACGACACTTTCTGAAGCACTTTCCGAGAGGGGGGCGCGGCGGACATTGAATCTGAAGCTCACGAAATGTGGAGGATACGTTTTTGACATGCTTTTTTAGAGGAAAAAGAAGAAAGAAACGCTTCCTACACCTGAGCTACGGTGTAGAATTAAAGGGTGTTTTTGTTTTATTCATAATTTTATGCAAAAGACAATTGGCAAATTGGTATAAGTAAATAGTTATAAGAAATCTTAAGTGATTATTCAATGTCTTCTTGGCTCTATTTGTTTAGAAAACTATATGATTATGGTAGGCGGTAAAACTTTTTACCGCCACCGCCGCCTTTTTATCCACTTGGATATTTGAAAATGCCTAGTCTAAAGATGGCTTTAAATGAGCAAACCGCATAATAAAATCACATCGGTTTACAAATTAGTATTTTCCATACAATAATTTATCACAAATAACAAATTAAGTTTTCATAAACAGTATTAAAATTTCACTTGTACCTGTTAATAAAAATCACTTCAACACTCACTAAGACTTTAATACGTCAATTTGCATACGTTTACGTGTTTAGGAGTGCAGGGGCGAAGGGCCGGGCGGTAATCAGCGTAATGACAATCATGCAAATGCGGAGATCCGACTGAAAGCCTCAACCGGCTTGTTTCAGGAGTTAAAATGGAGATCCACTTAGCGGGCTACGCAGCTCACATACGCAATTGATGGGGATGAGAGACGGCGCACGGTACAGAGCGGTCGTTCCCTTTTAAGATTGTGCCCAATGTCTCTACTAAAAAGTTTCAATAATTTTACTTAACCCAGAATTCTAGAGTACTAAACGCAATATTCGAGTGGGTGGGTTCACTATTCCATTTCGAAAAACGTTTCGTCGAATTATAAATAAATATCTCTGGACATTATCACGTGTCTTTGTCACGTTAATGTCACTGTTTAAATTATCGGAATATTGTAGGTCGACATAAAATTTCGTCGATAGTTCATTTCGTATGTGTCGTTAAAAATTAAAAGGTTAGTAGGTATATATAATATTGAAATGGCATCGTTATTTATAACTGTTTCAAGATGTAAAATAAATTTAAATATTAAAATTGAATCAAAAAAAAAAAAGAAATTGAACATTAAAGACAGTGTGAAGTTAGCATCGTTAGTCAGTTAAATTCGGCAATATTTATGTAGGAACCAGAACAGCTACATAAACATTAAAGGCTGGAAGCACATTTAGCGACGCTTCCTGGTTAAGTGTATTTCAATGGGATATAACATTTTCAATAATTTAATTAATTCCTTTCTGTATTCTCTTTATTCTATGCCACGCTACGAACGAACACAACATTGCCCGCTCCTAACGAATTTAAACGCCGGCATAAACTGAGCCCCGCGCGCTATAATTGAGGATTTGTAACGCGAATTCCCAGCCAGAAGGGAAGCTTCTTTGAGCGCCTGTAAGAGTTTTTGAGTAAAGAAACTATACAGTAACTTATATATCTATAGGGATTTTCTAAAAGTTCAGTTTTGTCTTTCTGGGCTAGTTTGAAATGTACTTAGCCGTGATCTCAAGTCCTGGGTTCTTTTTCCGGATCGGGCAAAATTTATGTGCCGGGTTTTTCAAACACAGAATAAGCAGATAACTAAAGCTGGATCTGTGATTGTTTTTCCACTACAAAACACTATGAGACAACATTTCCTTACTTTTTATGAAATCTTAGCATTGCTTAAGTAACAATGTAGAGCGCAGTTAATTTGATTTTTAAGCATAATTCAAAAAGGTACTCATAAAGTAGGTATATAAGTTAGAAAATTGTTTATATAATGCTATGTAAATTCTACTGTATTACAATAATAAATAAAAAACGATGGAAAAAATAAAAATGTCCGAATTATAATAATTCATATCTTTGACTTTGAATAAAATGGCAGCACTCACGTCCAAAACATTGAAAAACACCGCTCAAATATCAATTCAGTTCATTTACACTTTAATCAGAGTGCTTTATTTTATTCTAACTCTCCATTAAAGGGTGCTAAAAGCAATATGGCTGCCGGATCCGCTTTTCCCGCTCCGAATTTGTATTCAGGGCATGGCAGCGAAGGAGCGAGTGCAGGTTTAATGTTGACATTTTTAAATATTAAAATTAGATTATTGTACGCGAGAGGAGACTTGGGTGTTGATAAATACTTCATCACTAAACTAAATTGTTTGAAGTTGGAACAGTACATTTTGGTGTTTGAGCAAAACGTAGCGTACTAGTAACTGGGCATGTTTACCACTGACAATCTAAGTTAGGGTAGTGTTTATAGTGTACATGTTTGTTCACTAACGATGATGTTTGCTGATTAAGTTAGAGGTTTATGCACAAAGTATAGGCTGCAGTGACAAAGTGTTTTATAAACTGATGGATGACAGAACGCGCTGACCTTGACCTGATCTGAATTAATATGGAATTCTGGGATCCTACATAACGGGCATCATCGCCCACTAGTATTTACGAAACAGTAAAGATGGTGCTCGGGCACATTTTTTTTATCTCGAAGAAGTATATTTCACTTTATGGAACATAAGGTGGTTTCTATGGTAGGCCCTCAATCAATCAATAATTATTAATTTGAAAAAATATGGTTACACAAGTTTTTAATTATTACAGTCCTAGTCCAGCTTTTTTTAAACAATACGAGGTATATTTCCTTCGAATACAAATATCTATGTATTTACATGTATCTAATGCTTGTCAGAGTTAAAACTTTTTGCAGATGCTTTATTCATAAATAAACATGAATAAAACTTCCCAAAAAGCAGCTTTCTAGTCCTCAATATTAGTTGTGGGTTGATTGCCAAGAGAACTTACAACATGTAATAACTCTCACCTATCATAGACCTTTCCTAACCTTTTCTTGTTGTTTGATAAATGCTTAAACGTGAGCCTTGCTTTGTTTCGAAAGCTATTACGATTCAAAGCAAACGTTTGGTCACGATTTGGTTTATACTTCTATTCTGTGATAAATACATAGGGGTACAGATAGTAAACCCTACTCTTTTGTGTATGACTACTTACAATTACAAATATTTTAGCATTTCTTGTTTTGCCCTGTGTTATAATATTTTGTGCTACCTTTGTTGTTCTATAATACAAGTGCTCAAACTGCTTTAGAGTATGTGCGTCAGGGGCATTAATGTGTTTGTTGTTTTTTCCAATTTGCCCTACTTTTATTATTGGTAACAAAAAGACAACTTTTCAAAACAATTCACAAACTGTACGCATCAACGTATCTACCAAGTGTTTGTCCGTTTGACAAAAAAGTTAGCAAATTAGTTCCATTAGGTATCCGTTTTAGGCTTGTTCTTACTCGGTCACTGAACGGAACGCTCCGAACTAGGACAATCGTTCAAATGTACTAGTTCGGTCTTTTAGTACTATTAGTTCATTTAGTTCAATGATCACTATGACATCAGTCGGACCGGGAGGCTCGGATCATATTTGTTTCTCTTCATACTTTGCAGGCTTAGGACTGTCATTTTAATATATCACACACACACATCCACTTAACATTTATATAAAGTAGAATAAACGCTTAAAATGGATACATTCACTTATATTAATTAATTCACTTATTAATTCACTTTAGCTAAAGAAAACAAACAAAATTATCCTGATCTGATCTGAACAGACTAATTTTCAAATCAGTCGTACTCGTACATCGTCCATCACGCTCACACGCACGCGTCTCTGATCTTTCAACTCTCTCTCTCTCACCCACCGCTCAGTCACCCGTAATCGGTCGGTCGGTCATTTGATCCCGTTGTCGCTTAACTATGGTGAATGAAATGTACTAGAAGACCGATTTGAACGATCAGAAGAGAATAGTTCGTACTCGTTCAGTTGAACGAACTATTCCCTTAATCGGACATGAACGAGTAGGACACAAGCCTAATCCGTTTACGTACAACCATACAAAGGAGCACCGGAATTAGGTATCCAAACTACATTTGTACCGGATATTGCACCGGAGAGCCAGTAAAATCGATTAGCATTCAATCGTGCATCTCGACACGCCGCGTGCAGTGCCGGCTTGTAAAAGCAGTGAAAAGGTGGGAATTAGGCGGATTAACATATCAAACGCGGGTTCGTTACTCGCTACATCCCCCGTCGCCGCGTCGCCTGACAAGTTTTGATATTTGTCACCCTTTTGCGCGATTTTGAAGTGACAGTCCGGAGCCTTTGTGCAATGAATCGAGTTGCAAATGCAGTAGTTATGGTACAGATGTACCACGCTGCCCTTTTTTAAAACCTTTATTTACATTTTCTAAAATAATTTTATTGTCAATATCAATAACTTCTTTATTTTTTTCTTTCTTTCTTATAGTATACGGTCTCTTTTAATTACTTGTGACATATCGGCACTTAGTATCTTAGTTTTACTGATAACAATTCTACAGGTAAGGTGATTTCTTCCTACAGGAGCGGGACTTTATAAATATACATCGTTATCGCGCGGGCAGTTTCGGGGCGACGCGTGGATACTGACGAATAGGGTTGCCACGCATGGATCTTTTTTTTTAAATTATATTTGACCAATAAAAATATAGATTTTTAAATCGATATTATGCATTGAATCTATTTGTAATCCTAAATCGACCACTGACACAACAATGTTACCTTACGATTTTTTTCGGTTTCGATAACTTAACCAATTTTATGAAAATGTTATTTTTATCCTAATTACTCATTTATAGCTGTATGATGTCAATTTCTGACTTACTGGACTGAATCAACCCTCAGAGAAAGTGTTGCTAACTTAAACAACGCTTCTACACTACTTTGTCCCAATATTGAATACAATATCAAAATAGAAATAATATTATATTTATCCTCATAAGGTATTTATCCTCATAAGGAATATACATAACATGAAAGGCTTTAATTTAAAGAATAAAAAAACATGCAAATATTCTAATACTCGTTATATACGTGTGACAGCCCTTCGGTCATCTATGCGTCGCCCCCAAACTGCCCGCGCGATAACGATGTATACTTTATAAAAATGAAAAGTAAAACCAAACCAAGTTTTCACACACTGCAAAAGAGGGATTAGAAAGAAGCCATATGAAGATGGATTCTTATTCGAGCGTGCTTAATCTTTCACATAATCGTGATTGTCTATTGTGACAACGCCTCTGCCAAACTCTCGTCTTATTTCCTCGCAACCCCTCCTTAAAGAAATTATGAAATCATGTAAAGCATGCTCAAGTCTCGCCCTAGTGGGTGTGTCGGCCCACCTCGAGCCTCCGCTAAACGTCGCTAAACGTTTGGGCGGCCCGCCCTGCCGACTTCGATGCGACACAGTCACTCCTTCATCACTAAACTAAACCTTATCACCATTGAACAGAACCCATTACAGTGCACTCGACACGAAACAGATGGAACCCTTCCACAGTAACCTATTACTAATATCTCTACGTATAGTTTAAACGGTCTCTACCTATTATTATCAGGGCGTTTCTGTTTTCCTTTATACCTACATAAACGAGTGTTTACGTAAGATGTAGGAAGACGATGATTTGTACATGGAAGTAATTATGAAGGCTGCTGCAATACAATTAGTAGTTTCTATTTGATTTTACGTGTCGTAATGTCAATTTGACATGAAATTTATGGTCGGCTTCGGTTATGCGTAATTTGATTTTATGTGAAACATTAAGTTATCGTAAAGCTTTCCATTGCGTGCTTACTTTACAGAACATTACAAGTTAAAGTTACTTTAAAAGATGATTTCTCAAGATAAAGTTGAGTTGTTCACGATCTGTATTTTTAATATTTTTGATTTTAACATAATTTGGAAATGTTGTTGAAATAGTGTTAGCAATTTTTTTTTTGAAATGAATGGTAAAAAGAAAAGAGCAATGATCATTATCTCTCAAAACCAAATGCAAAATGAATCATGACATGATCTAATAACTCACTTAATTTTCATGAATCATACTATTTCAAAAACGTGCCAGTAACAAACTTGATTTATATCTTTAAATTACTTTGTTAATTACATTTGCCGTTTCTGATGCTATATTTTGTAATACTTTAGACTAGGCTAGATATTCTAGTGCATATAACTCGGAAGATGATTTTCTTATTCAGACTGGGTCGATGGTGCAATTGGTATGGTCCAGTAGCAATGGGTAAGAATCCCACACTAGACCCAAGAAAGTGTTTGTAAGAAGAAACAAATGGTTTGTGATAACCATTTGTTTCTTATAACTACAAGAAACACTATAGATTGTTTTCCCGCAGCAGAACGAATCCCGGCAAGTGACCGTCCGCGGCGAAGCTATACTATTGATTCGGGTTTCCTCTATCACAATCGTAAAACTTTTGATTTGAATTAAAAAACAAACTTCATTAATCTATTGTCCTATTACATATAATATGTAGATAGAATCTACTAACTATTAAAATGGCAACCTTAGTAAGGCAGGCCAATTTAGCGGGCACGGTTTTTTTTTAATATTTTCTGTAATTAAAGAAGTAATTTTAAGGGATCACATCAATGTATTTATTCAAAAAACATACCTATATAACCACACAAAAAAAACATACTTTTCACGGTTCGCAGTCCCTCATGTGGGTGTAAACAGCTTATATGTATTGTTAGGAGTTATGAAGTAGTCGATTTGGCGAGTAAAGCCGGTCCATTGCTCGGCGGGAGGGGGGAGGAGGCTAAGTGTCGCGCCCCCTCCTCCCGAGGGACACGATTAATAACCTCTCGGTAAAAGTTATGCGCGCTGGCCCGGACTGAGGATTCTGCAGTCTGGGACAAATATGCAGTACTACCGTGGGCTTTATTGTGATTTAATATTACAATTAGACACACATAGTTACGAAAAAAAAACACATCACAGCATGTAATATAAAGTTAAAAGAATGGTAACCTAGTCGCAGATAACCACAGACGGTAGAGATAACTTGTCGTTAGGAGGTCCTTTGTTCGTTGCCTCGTTTACAAAACATAATCTATAAAGCGAACTCGTCAAAAAGCCTTAAGCTAACTATAGCCATCTAGCTCCAAACAAAGTAAAGCTTGTATTAAAGGTTCGAGATAACTGACAAACATACTCGTGTAAAAGAATTTATGAGGCAAGGTTGCGGTGGAGTTCGGCCCTGTTATTTTTCCGCCCTGTAATACTCCGGCTCCTGACTAGATACGACTTTTTGCATTAGTCAGGAAACCTAAACCTTTTTTGCAGTACTTCTTTTGTACATTTTATGCCGTTCATCCGACTAGTCCATACATCATTTTAAAGTTATGGCGTAAGAGTCAGTGGCCAAAATATAATAAGCCATCAAGAAATAGTTAAGAGTACCTAAAACTTGTTTTTTTTAATATAATACCGAAGTTTGTGCTTTTGCTACGTTATGCACATTTGTGATAAAACTATGTAATTAGTTGAATTACAAATATAGGAACAGATATTTGATTGATAAAAAAGCTAAACTGAACTCAACTAAAGAGATATCAAATGTTTCTTGCTTTAAAACATAAAAGCATTAACTTGTTTTTTTTCAATTTAAGTTTATCATACAAGTGAACTAACTTGTAGCCTCTTCAACTTTTTCTTAAATAACTCTGAATTCCAGATTCACCACTGCGAAAAATTGATGTACAATAATTTTCCAGCGAGGTTGAGAACCCCTGCGGCGTCGATTTTTTGCACGCCTAGTTAATAAGCGTCTACTGGTTCGTGAAATATTACAAATTGCGTCCCCCGCCGCAGCCGGCTTTGCGAGGATATTCGATCAGGGCTAAATGAACATATCTGCTTACATGGACCGTTGACACTTGAAAGTAATTGGTGAAAATGGTTTGAAAAAAGGTACGGGAAAATGTGTTGAAATGATGATGAGATATTACGTTTTTTGTGTTTGGTGCTAAAATTATTGCCATTGGTCGCACGGCTGAGACAAACCTGACTAGTAAAATGAAATTTCTGAATTTTATTAGGGAATGAATCATGTTAATTATCTACTTTTCCAAATTGTCAGGATAAAGTAAAAAGGCTTTGATTAAAGTAAAAACACAACGTTATTATTTACTACCTTTTTATGCGTATTTATGTATTTACTTACCTTTAAAGAACACCTCAATGACATATGTATGACAGATCTAACATGTTTATGTGTTGAAGTAATAACAAATGAGTAGTTGTAATGCTTATGTTCTTTACGGTGCCGGAAAATAATATTATACAGAATAATCTGAGAAATAGCTGGTACATTCCACCTCTAATCGTATAATGGTAACGAGATAACCATCTAATTCTGGTTATACACAAGAAAGTAACATAAATTTAATTACGAGTTCCCTTTGTGTTAATTTCCATTCGTTACTTACGCTCTTCGATTACTATACAGGCCGGTATTATGGCTAATTGTATTGAATCATTACAAAATCAGTTAGAACGCGATAGATCCAATCAATTTCCTTAAAGGATAACTTTATAAAAGGGAAATTGGGAAAGTGAATTAAGCGCCCCACAAACTGGTTATATCAATCATAAACTTATTCGATTAATTACGTTTTGCGGAGTTAATAGCGACATCTAATATCGTTCGTAGGGATGGGAAGTGTTTTGGTGTGTTATGTATCGATATATTGAATTACGTAATTCGTGATGGGTTTTGTTATTTTATTATATTTCGTTTCCGAATAAAGAAATCATTCGTGATGCTTTTCTTACACGAGTATTTAATTGTTTTGTTTTTAGTACCTAAAACTATTACTATTGAAGTTAAACTTATCCAAATTCTACGAGTATTATAAAAATAAATCATATTTTGAACATCAAAACAAAACATTTGTCCATTTTTAGCTTCTTAATTTTAAAAGGCCTCTATCTCATCATCAAAAGTTGGATAATAATCGATATGTAAAGATAAACGACTAATTCAAATAAGAATTACATGTTTTTTAAGTAGCAAAATCAGATATAGTTTGTACATATCGTTTTTAATTTATTGCTTTTCACTGCCAATTGCAATCATTCTAATCTGAAACAACTGATGTGTAATTGCCACTCAAAGATTAAAATCACTTTGCTTCTTTTTTCAATTTTGTGTGTTTTTAGAATAAGTAATCGTATTGGTAAGTGTCCAAACTTTAGCGCTATAAATGCTCATTAGGATGTCCTTTAAACTTTTTCGTTAACTAGAATTAGTTCCATAGATAATATTATAATGCATTTTATGCGACTCGTTTTGAGCTGACTTGTTTTGAGCTATAAAAGTAACACGTTAAGTTGTAATGTTTATCCGTTGTCTAGCACCCATAGCACAAGCTAATGCTTAGTTTGGGGCTAGATGACGCTGTGTAAATAATGTCCAGAGATATTTATTTATTTATTTATTAATATCGACAGGGTTGTGTCCCATCACGTTGGGGCCCATTTCGGCGGTGTCATTAGGCAGGCTGCGTTAATGATTAATGCGGCGCCGCTCACACGACCCGCAGCAAATAAAACTCAACCGACACTTAATCGAGCTACCCCTTTTGATGGAGCGCTCTGTCCTCGCCACAGCGTAATATGAGGTACAGAAGCGATTTTTACCTCTTGTTGCCTCGTATCGGAGCAAAACAACTACTTAACCAAATTAAGTTGATGCCAGTTATTTATTTCTTGTACAAGCTTTCAAAGAGTAATTACATGGGGTATTTGCGTTATGATTGTCGTTAAAGTTGTGTTTATAAACCGGACTAGGGTTAGTTTTGTATTTGCTAGGAAAAATGTAGAGTAGAGTGATGAGCTTGTCTAATTCTCTCATATTGTGGTTGAGGAGAGTCCTGGGCAAAAATGCAATTTGGTTGGTTATGTTGATGAATATAATATAATTATGTACCATGTAAATACATATAAACGGTTTCCGATATCTATTATAAAAGTTGTTTTTACTGTAGGTGTGGTGGTGGTGATTTGTGTGGTTGCTTATTCTTGTAGTCCTGAAATCAGTTTCTGTAATAATAGTGAAAAAAGGCTTTGATTTTATTTTGCAGTTTTAACGCCCTATCAGATTGGTTTTTAAACTGTCGTTTTGTGATAGTTATCAAATATGCGTTTGTCAAGGGTGGACATTAAGTATGCCAGTATTCATAGCTGGGCATCGTTAATCAAATAGTTAACTTCGTTAATCGCTAATCCGTTACTAAAAAAGTTAACTTCGTTAAACGTTAAAGCGCTTCTTTTGGGACGAATTAACGCAAGTTAACGTTAATCGTTAATCCGTTAACACATGGTAAATAATGCTTAAAAAAATCAGAAATTAAAGGGGTTATTTACCAACTGGACACACGAGACTAGACAAGGTGGGTCCATTTAGTGTAATTAAAATTTGTATCATTTATTACTTTGTTATCTCGTCACGAAAAGATTTACTTTGTTTCAGGTTACAGTGTGACTCGTTGGGATAACTTTGTAAAATGATTTCCAACTAGTCACACAGAGTCACACTTGACTGTAACCCGTTGGGAGCAGTGGCGTAGCGTATTCCCAACCAGTCATACTCATTCAATATTTCAATCTACAACAAAAAATATTGAATCTCCAGTTACACTGTAAGGAGGTTATCTTTATGATATTCAATGATAATAAAAGACAAGAGAAAAACTAATTCAAAGATACCGGTTGAGAATAGTGCTTTTACAATTTCTTCTTCATTTCATTCCAGGTCCACGACTGGTGGACGTTTTCTGAGGTGGACGTTCAGAATAATATATTTATCTCTTTTTCGCTGTTATTGTTCCTAACGTGCCCTGTTGGTGAACTTTGCGAACAAAACTTAAAAGTTGTCGCAACGTTGCTTGGTGGACCTTGGGAATAATCCAAATGAAGTAAGGTTGTTATTCGGGCAATTAATTTCTTTCTCAAAGGCCGGCAACTTACTTGTGACTCCTCCGGTGTTGCAGGTATCTATGAGCGGCGGTGATTGCTTACCATCGGGTAGGTACATTAAAAAAACGCAAAATTTGAGTTCTACTTATTATATTTTTCAACACCGATACTTATATTTCCGTAACTTTGATTCTTTATAGTTGCCAAATCGTTTAGTCAGACGATGGTCTATTTACGTGGCATTAATCTACGTGATCTCAGGCACTTTACCATCATCATCATTTCCTTGCCCTTATCCCACGTTATGTAGGGTCGGCGCAACATGTTTTTTCCTTCCACACACTCCTATTAGCCGTCAATTCTACATTCTCTCCTTTTATTTTCAAATCATACTTCACGCAATCCATCCATCTCTTTTTCGGTCCTCCTCTGCTTAAATCTCCGTCTACGCACATATATATCTATCATTCTTTTGGCGACATGTGTGTCTTCTCTTCTCATTCCATATTAACCTTGCACTCCTTACTTTATCCACTACCGGTGCAACTTTCAAACTTCCTCTTATATACCTACTCATTCCTAATCGTATCCAACCTCCACACATCCATCTTAGCATGCGCATCTCAGTTGCATGTACCTTTCTTTCGATCCATACATTGCGACAGGTCTGATGACCGTTTTGTAATTTTTTCCCTTAAGCTTAAGGGGCATCCGTGGGTCACATGTTGTTCCCGAGATCTGTCGCCACTTCATCCATGCTGCATTCATTCTATTCTGCACGTCCCGTTCCATGCTATGCTGTTCGTTTAATGTTTTGTACTTACTTCACCATAATAATGTTCTTATTTTATTAAACGTGTTCAGTTGACGAAAACATGAAAGTGATTTATTTTAAGTTTTCTTAAGTGGACACGTGTCGAGATGACATAGTAATAAATGATAGAAAATTTAGATTAATTGACACAAACAAAAAAAGAGTGTATATTTAGAGTGTTTAATGGCACGGTGCGGTAAACCGTCCTCCTAGCCGAGTTTTTCAACTACGGCGGCCAATCTTTTTACGATCAGCAAACTACGCAGGATATATTTAAGTGCACAAGTGAGTTCGCAAGCACAGGTGCACTCTCTATTCTCTCACTCTCATACGGTGGGACAATAGTAAGTAACGGATTAACGGGCTTGGAAAAGTGTAACGGAAGTTAACGAGTCCGTTAACATTTTTTTAAGTTAACTTAAAAGTTAATCCGTTACTGGAAATGTTAACTTCGTTAATTAACGATTAACGGATTAACGAGTTAATGCCCAGCTATGCCAGTATTCCACCATAGTAACTTAATTGGAATGTTTGACGCCTTTCCCCAGCATTGAGTAATATTTCGCTCGATGCAGTGTACGGTTGGTTATTCATAAGCTTCTGTTATTCCTATTATCCTGCGCTCGCCTATTTTATTCGCAATCGGCCGGGTCGTGACCGCCGCGCACGATGTGATGGAGCGGACTCGCCGCGATTTGGCGCACGTTTCTCGTATTGAATTAAGTGTTTCGTTTGGTGCTCTTCGCTGCTTTCATTGGCAGAGTAAGAATACGCTTTCTTTGTTTAATCTTGAAGAAGGTCTGAGTAAGCGGTTATCTAGTTCTTATAATATTGTAGGAGCCAATACACTTAAAATCAAAGGCTCGAAGAGCAGAGGGGCCTATAGTGTGACATCACATTGAGCAATGCTTCTAATGGATTTGTCCTATTTTGGAAAAGACTGCAGTGGCCGCTTACTATTAGACGGGCTGGGCGCATATCTGCCAATTGATCTAGCATAAATATAACTAGAAAATATACGCCTAAGAATAGAGGTAAAAGAGTCAGGACTTCTCTTGGCGCTAAAACGACATAATTTTTTATCAGAAGCATTGTTTTAGTGTTAAATACTATTAACCCCTTCAATAAGGTGTATTGCGTTTCTATCTAACTTTTGAAACCTGTAATTGCAACTGCTTTGGGATCAGCAAGTAAGTGCATATCGTACTATCAGAAAGTTATAAACGCTAATGGTTCGATTACGATCTCTCCTTCAAATTGAAAGTTGAAAACTAAGAGCAGTTTACATTAATTCAACCTTAATAGCATATAAGCGCGAGGAATCCATGCCGCAGCCTCATAACCCACATTACATAAACATAATTACGATCCATATTCACACTTGACATCAGCGTAGCACTTTTTGTTCGTTCAAATCGGCAATCAAGGCTCCCGCAAGCAATTATTCGTGAGCTCACCTCGGGTCGTCTGAGGACGAATTAAAAGGATAAGAAGAGCGCAAGGTAGCAGGCAATTAGTCGCGTGGGATGATGGATGACGTCGGGCGAGCGTCAGAAGTGCTCTGACGGGCGGGCAGGGCAACGCGAGCAACGAAACACACGTAGAGATGTGCCGAGTCACACTACCTATCAGGTACTCACATATTCGAGTACATAAAATACTATATTCGGATCCACAATACTCGAGTACGAGGCATTCGAATCCTACGTCGTTTATTATAAATATGGTACTTAAGTAACTTAAATATGAAACTTCTTCAAACTTACATGATTTGTGACGAAATAACAAGTAAAGCAAAGTAAAATTTCGATTCAAAAAGTATGTACTGGAGTCAACTGAAGCATTCGAATACTCCAGTACTCGCATACCTGTCCAAGCCTTCCGACTCAAGTTACTGATTCGAATATTTTTTAAAGGAATACCAATATTCGAATGCCAAAAATAGACGACTCGGCACATCATTACAACGACTCATTATACGCCCATGATAACGCGGTATGAAGCTGTAGTTAGATACGGGCATGATTGCAGCTCGCTTTGTGCCCGCTGATTACAATTTTAACAGCGATAATGTTTTCTTGTTGTCTTTTTGACCGCCTTCGGACCGGCTTTAATCTATAATTATGCAGTGTGCACTCCGAATCTTGTGAGTGTGACATGGGAGTTTGGTATACTAATCTATATGTCAATATTTAATAAGCTTTATTATAATTTGGAGTAGACACTGAAGTCAATTGAGCAACTTTTTAACGTCTGTCAAAATTAGATCATTCTGTTAAATGTGGTTTAATGCTCTAAGAGATGACATAATAGCGAAGCAGATATTTTGGAGTCATACTTTTGTTTAATTGAGTAATCAATAATTTACTTGAAAGAATTCAATACTAAACTAGCAATAGGTGTAGTCTGGAATGCAAATGAAATTAAAGGGTTTGTATGAGTGCAGGGTATAGTGTGGGTGCTCAACGAACAATGTTTCCTGATGAAATATTTTACACTGATTGTCAACCACATGCTCTACATCAGTAGAAATAACATAAAGAAAGATTGTTGTTTTGTATAACTGCAGTTGGCAGACTGACTGGCAGTTACATGTAAAGGCTGCGTGGCTGCTTCTAGTAGTGACCACTGCGGCACATTTATCCATGAAGACATTGCTCAAGATGGTGCCGCACTGTAGGCCACTCTAACCTTCGTGCCTTTGCTTTCAAGCTCTTATATAAATATAAGCAGAAACAAACGAAGAACGGCCAGATACACTATTCACATAAGCTCGAAGTTATGACAATGGTGTAGAGTCTAACCTAATATTTTACAGCTTGGTGCCATTTATTTTGCAGTAATGACAATGCTATTAAACTTTCGTGTTCGACCGCTAGCCATTACTTTGCTTTTGTCCCATTGGCTCAAAGCATATTAAATTAACCACGGTGTAAGCGAATAAAGAAACTGTTACTACCATTACCAAACTTCAAATATATGATGTCGTTGGCTATGTGGCATAACGGCCACGGTTTACTCATGTTTATACTAATACTGTGTGCAACAGTGATGCAAATTGTTAGATAAAATGAAAGAGTGTTAAAAATGTCATTAGAATCGACTAATATTTTAATAGGTGACGGTCACAAAAAGGGTTTACCTTAAGATTTTACTTATCTTAAATTGGACTTTCTAAGTGAACTGGTTTAATTTTTTTTATATTAATTCAGTTGGCAGACAGGCACGCAGCCCACCTGATGGTAAGCGGCCACTGCGGCCTATTCCATTAAGGGACACTTCGCCAGGTAGCGTCGTTCAATGTGAATATTAGAACCTGTTAATTTAAGTGTACTGGCACCTACATTAATACTGCCGGAACACAGCCAGAGCTGTTATGGCGGCAGATTTCACCTGAGGAGGCGGGAAAAAGTTTCCAGTGCTTCCAACTCTCTCGTTCCAAAATATTACAACAACTATGTTCGATGATGATCATTGGCCATTCGTAATGTTTGCGATGTTGCGACACGCAACCGTTTGTCCAGTGAAGGTGCTGTTGAATCTGTCACGCATTAGCGTAAGACAGAGGCGGGCATTAGGCTTCTGTCCAACAAAGAACCCAATGATTCCTAGTGTAGGGTTGTGTGCTTTCTGAAAGAAGTGGTATTTAAAGTTTCGACTGTTTCGTACTCTTTCTTTCCAAAATATTACAACAACTATGTTCGATGATGATCATTGGCCATTCGTAATGTTTGCGATGTTGCGACACGCAACCGTTTGTCCAGTAAAGGTGCTGTTGAATCTGTCACGCATTAGCGTAAGACAGAGGCGGGCATTAGGCTTCTGTCCAACAAAGGACGCAATGATTCCTAGTGTAGGGTTGTGTGCTTTCTGAAAGAAGTGGTATTTAAAGTTTCGACTGTTTCGTACTCTTTCTTTCCAAAATATTACAACAACTATGTTCGATGATGATCATTGGCCATTCGTAATGTTTGCGATGTTGCGACACGCAACCGTTTGTCCAGTAAAGGTGCTGTTGAATCTGTCACGCATTAGCGTAAGACAGAGGCGGGCATTAGGCTTCTGTCCAACAAAGGACCCAATGATTCCTAGTGTAGGGTTCTGTGCTTTCTGAAAGAAGTGGTATTTAAAGTTTCGACTGTTTCGTACTCTTTCTTTCCAAAATATTACAACAACTATGTTCGATGATGATCATTGGCCATTCGTAATGTTTGCGATGTTGCGACACGCAACCGTTTGTCCAGTAAAGGTGCTGTTGAATCTGTCACGCATTAGCGTAAGACAGAGGCGGGCATTAGGGCCATCAGAGGCGCCGCAGGTGTCGCCATTTGACACGCTACCGGGCCGGTGGCGGCGATTTACGAACCACGCTCAACCAATTCGACTCAGGATAATGTGGGTGCTTTAGGATTTACGTGCGTTAGTTTAGAGATGAAGTCAAGAAAACGATGTTTAGAGATGAAGTCAAGAAAAGTATGACTTTTCATCTAAATAAGGGAACATTCTTTAGTTTCTTATCGTAGGAATTGACTTTACTTGAGGTATACGTGATAAATTGACCTGAAACCAATGCTATTTCAACCTTAGTTTTAAAATGCACGCTCAGTCAATTTTTTCCTGATGAGGAGCGAAAGATAAGAGGCGCTACACAAGAGTAAGATATATAGATAATAGAATATAGCTACCTACTAAACTCCCCCAGTCCAAAGGAAAGATATAGCTAATTTTGTATATAATTGCATACTATAAAAGGTTTAGGAGGTTAATGCTCCTTAAAGATCAGAAAACTTAGGTAAACCGTGTCTATTAGTTATTAGAGTAGAGTTTGCAAGAACTACGCGTTCTTTAACATGTCTGTTTTTCCATACATGCACAATATATATTTGTCCATATAAAATGTGTAATGTGTTGATGAGGGCCGGCACTTAGTGGGATTAGTTATGTCGCCGCCATTACGTCAGTGCGTAACATGTAATAAAAGACGATGGGCGATGGGCGCTACCGTTCAGCCGCTGGCGACAGGGCGATTTCGCTGCAGTCAGGGTTGCCGACCCATTCATACTAATCCACACTAATATTATCTATACTTCTAAGTATACTCATATTATAAAGAGGAAAGATTTGTTTGTTTGTTTGTGTTGAATAATTGTTTTACTGTTGGAAAGCTACACCATCCCCGGGTGACATTGGGTAATTTTGATCCCGGAAATGTGGGGTGAAGGGGGGGTATTTGAAAAAAGAAAATACGCGCCGGTGAAACCGCGGCCGGTAGGCTAGTCTATACTAATATTATAAAGAGGAAAGATTTAATTGTTTGTTTGTTTGTATTGAATAGGCTTCGAAACTACTGAACCGATTTGAAAAAATCCTTCACTGTTGGAAAGCTATACACTATCCCCGAGTCACATAGGGTACTTTTGATTCCGGAAATGTGGGGGGCAGGGGGGAATCAATTATAAAGTAACTCTGTCGGTCTACGACACTTGCATGCCTAAAATACCGATGTTGATGGTCCAGAATCAGACTAAGACTTTAGGAAAAGGACCTAGACTAGATTTTAGGGTAAACACGATTTTATTCCTAAGTCTATAATGTGGAACACAAGTTATAAGTGATGTTATAGTGTTTACAAAAACGATCATTTCGAAGACTTTTCTTTCCAATTAGTTATTGCGATTACTAATTGGAAAGTCAGACCTTTCTTAATCCATCAAGCCCCGGAAAACCAGACACAATAGAAAATCTATTGTTTACGCGACACCCGGCTTTCGGTCGGGTGTTTAAGAGTTAATTACATTGCACATTATCAATTTCTCCGTCATGGTCGGATCCAATTCGACAAATATTTTCGTGTCTATTTCGCCAAAGTCGCGGTCGTATTTAGCTAAACAAAAACGACCAGGTTTTTTTTCAAAGGGTTAACAGTTATGGCATCTAATTATATTGGTATATTGCAATTAGTCAAAGATCTAAATACCATTATTTTTTAAATTATAAGCGTCATCAAGGAATGAGAAAGAAGTAAGAAAGTTGTTTTTGCATTAATTCTATCTGGAAAATAGTGTAAGCCAACCCTATTCAAATAGTAGTCAGAGGACACATTTTAACATTTCTAAGGTGGAAATGACGCGTGGAGAAGCAATGCGTTCCGACTTGGTAACCGGTTACGCTGCGGACTGTACACACCATCGCTACCTGGATACGTCGGGCTATCGCATTTTCTTTGGGAATCATGAATTATTTATCAAATTGAAGTATACATTTCGAGTAATTCCTACAAGTATAGGTACATATATCTATTATTGATTCATGAAAATCACTAGAAAAAATTGCAAACATTTGAAAAAAATATCTTATGTAACTGAGCAGTTTTCCAAATTATTCCAAATAATTTTTTCTGCTGCGAATAATTAGTACCTATTACCTAAGTTTGTGGGTTAGAAAATTTGGTTACTAAAACTTATAAGTAATCTTAAACGCCTTTTTGATTATGATTACTGACTAACTGGATCGATAGCTCTCTTTAGCTATAATTTCAATAACATCAGCACCTGAGCATAATACGAGCCATACACGCTAATGTATAATGGGTCTCATGTCATGCGAAATACAATAGTAAGTATAGACTAATTCGGACTCATTATTCGTGGCCGTATTAGGCAGTCATTTGTCATGTGTATAAAATTAGCGTCACACTTTCGCCTAATTTGTTGGCGGTTTTGTAATCCGACATTTTGATTGCCCCCGCAAAATTACAGTAATTTTTCATTTATTTATATTAATACGATTTGTTTGACAAAAAAATTCGCTGGAACTTCTCGTGCAATTGGAGGGTTTGATGGACAACAAATTACTTGTTCTCTTTCGTGTTATTATGATTCTAAAGACCTACAAATTGCGTGAACATGTTAAGTGTAATAGTACATATTATGTATTATAACCTAAGTAATACCAGCCCGAACATAAAATATTCTCTATTACCCGTAGATGTAGAGTTTGAATAGAACTTTGAATGATAAATTAGTAAATGTAAAAGTACTTTATACTTTAAGCTTGCATGTCTGAAGAAATAAAACAAAATAATAAGTATGTACAGTCTATCGGGCCACAAGTAAAAGTTATTGTGTTTTAATCAGAGGCAAACGTTGTAGATACGCCGTAAATTGATAAAAGAGAAAAACTGTCCGGATTTAACATAATTCACACGTGTTATCTCGGCCTGGGCTGAGTGCACGAGGCTCGGAGGTGCCCATATATCTACACATATATGTACATATACCTGTGGGTACGTATAGAACGGCAAGGGCAGATTGTGTTCTGCGGTAAAGCGATAATTCAGCTCAATCTATGTCGTGAGCGCTTGCGCTTTGTTTTATCCGCTGGCTTCTGTGCGCCTTTATTTAGAAAATTGATGAGAAATGGTTTCCATTACGATCTACCGCCTTATAAAAGATATTACGACCCCGGATCCGCTGTGCGTTTGTTCCAGCGAGGGGAAATGAACGCAAATTTGTTTTCGTGATTGCGAGCTTTGGAGCGAACATCGACTCGAATTGATATCGATATCATTTTCTTGCGCAATCGTATTTCTCATTAGATATTTATGTGTGACCCCGTGAGAGCTCCGCTGGTTCCTTATTCGCGATCACCTTTGGTTATAAAGTAACGTATCTAATATCTGTAATCGAATTGTATAGCTCGGAAGAGATAAGATTTGTTTTTAAGCAGGGAATTTTGAACTGCTTAGATTTGATTTTGGCGATGAATGTTTTGGTTATAAAGTGAGGTGTAAATAGGGCGTTTTGTCGGTAGGTACGTGTGTGCATCCAATTTGCGTGCTCGCATCTCGGTACGGACAATCAGCCACAAATTGGCGGGCAGTGATTGCCCCGGCGTTTATCAATATTGTAGCCACCGCTTGCGAGGTATTACCCGGCATTGTGCAATCCGCCTGGATTGATCTATTGTATAATTGTGTATAGCTTGTTGGATATTTTGATAGAGCAATTTTCTAACAACAGTAAACAGGAAATGCATTGGTTTTGTGGTTAAATTCACATTCTTTGCCTGGGAATATCTTACGGTCTGTATCAATTTCAATGTTATGTTGAAGGATTACAATCACTTAATACTTTTTTGCAAAATAAATACCGAGTGGTGTCTTTAGGCCACCACATAGGTCTATTTACCGATGTAAGGTCAACGATAAAGATACAAAAAAATTTATGCACATAGTATGAATAAAAAAATCTTCTGTGTTTTATATAAAAGTATTAAAGGTATTCAATAGCTCAGGAGTTTCCTTCTATTTTAGATATTATTTAATTTACCTGTAGGTACATATAATATTTTCACCTCCCACGTTTTTGTGGGAACTTGTCATGTGACTCTCTGATCTTTTTTATTGATAAGTAAGTATCAATGAAGAGATAAAAGGAAATACTTCTGTTATAAGACCTCTAGAAACAAATGGCATCGGATGAAAAATTATCCACAGAAACACCACCGCTGTCGCCTTTGTTATTGATAATTAAGGCAATCGTGTTGCATGCCACGAATCATTAATTAAGTCAGCCCAAAACACAACTCACCGATAACCGTGAACTGTTATAATCAATAATTAGAAAATTATATTATCTACAGGCGGAACTAATCGAGCGGTTCCTACTTTCGTGTGTCGACGCACAGCAGGCAGCACAATGGTGGGGTCATCTCACAATGCCGTGACGTTTACCGACGTGTCGAAATCCACCATTGAAACTCGATACCGAAAAAAATATCGATTTCCGTAAATAAGTGAGTGTGGCGCATTTATAATAATGATGAATGGAGCCATCGGGTGCGCGTCGATATTGCGTGACCAATCGCGCGACCGATCGAAAGAGCTACGATATTCATTGAGTGCTAATTGAAAAGGTATTATCAACCCTCTATAAATCTAATATAAACTGGGCCGCATTATGTCCCTTCGTCCTCTAGATGTAAGAATAGTTTACTGTTGTAAATCATACAGATTAGTTTCCTTCTATAAATCATTTTAAGAACTGGGCACTTCGTGGATGACTAAGCTTTTATTACCGAGCTTGCAAAGCTTTCCACTATGATAAAGGTGACATTCATTTTAATGTTAACAGTTGTGAGAATTGAGTGTATGATGTCAGTAGATAATTTAAGGACCAACTTTGGATATTGCTGAGAATGATAAATGTGACCACCTTTTTTTGGCACCATAATAAGGAATTGATTGTGGATTAAATAGACAGACAGTAATTATATTATTAAGGTGTGCATTGCATGTGCATTTAGGTATTCAATAATATTTTTTTACAAATTTTATTTAATGTATTGATAAAGCTACTGATGAAAGGACGTGTATAAAATTAACTGTTAAGGAATAACCACTTAGCTAAGAGTTTTGGTACTCTGATAGAAGTACATCTTTTATTTTATTTTTAAAGAAATATTCTTTTTAATCTAAATTGCATTAAATCATAATCTGCATTGACACTTAAACGACAAACGATAACGTAATGCTGTATGTATGTATGTAATCAATTAGGATCAAGAGCTAAATTGCGTGTGACCGTTGTCGAACCGAGTATAGCTTCCAGTAACCCTTGGTGGCAGAGTGTGGCCAATGGCTGCATTCAAACTGCGTGTGTACTTTAGGATAGGTACAGTTGCTATGCAAAATTTTAATTTATGTCTCACAGTTAACGAACTATTGACATTTTCATAAACTTAATATGTGTTTTTATAATGTGTTTATTATTATATATTTGTAGCACTTTCGTTCGCTCCCAGAAATGAGAACTGGTAGTAACGCCGTATGCCGCGACCCATGAAGATGCTGAGGGTTTGCTTCTGGGTCTAATATGGTGATGATAAAACCAGTAATCATCATTGTAAAGATGACTTGATATCTTGAATGGACTTGATATAAATATTGTATTATTTTTGTTATCCTCAAAATCAAAAACATCTAAAACCTACAGAGGTTTGACTAGTCATTTTTGCATTAACAGTTTAGAACCTTTGTCGCAATTTCTTAATACGAAAGAACGCAGGTGACGGAATATAGCATGACCTGCTGCTATGTTCAGCCCAGCTAGATTAATTACTTTGACAGGGTAACATTAGGTGGGCGCTAAATGGTACTAAAAGTGCAATTCAGAAAAATAACAGCAATAAAATCCATTAACAAAACGGAACAAAAAATTAAAAAAGGGAAATTGTCAAGCGTGAAAGTTGCAAAAGCTAACCACCCATAGAACAGCTGTCGCCGATATTAAACAAAAGACGGCGCGAGCGCGGACAAAAGGGACCACAACGTAAATGCACTTCCAATTTATCGACACTAATTACGTAATTATGGGGGAGGATATAAAAAAAATACATAATGGCGAGCATTCCCGGCGCCGAGTCGACACATTAGCTCACGACATTTCTCGGCAGTGAATCCGTAACGTTTTTTTTCCTGCAAATTGAAAGTCATGCATGGTTTGAAATATGACTTCGACGAGCAAAATTTTAAGGCCATTACCGCATTGTAATATAATTACTTTGATTGCCGTTTGCTGTAGGTATTAATTAAGGTACCTATTTGAACACGGCCTAATGACCCAAATGTTGGTAACATGCAATTTCTCAAAATTTACATTGTTTCATACTTGCTGCGTAAGTGTTTACTAACAAAAAAAACTAACGATAGTTATTATGAATGATGTCAACTTGTTCGTTTTTTTTTTGGCAAAGCAAAACTTCGTAATGTAAACAGTAGCATCATAGACGCTTATTGATGAGGAAGCACGTTACACGCTTATTGATGAGGAAGCACACCTGAAAGCGAACTCGAATATAATATAGCTTGAAAGGAAGAGCGATGTTTCTGTCCCACAATGTAATAGGCCGCAGTTGCCGTTTACCATCAGTTGGGCTGTGTTCCCGGTTGCCTACTTAAAAAAAACTTTGCATTTACGCCTTGCATGTGATGGGCTCACACATGATTACACACAATATGTTATACCAATATCTATCTATATAATAAATATAATAATACTTATGTAGGATACTTGAGCAATTGAACAGTCGTTGCCATGTGATTACAATTCCTAATATTTCTTGTTGAAAATAGGTAGGTAAATTATAGCTTCATTCTCCCAATGCAGCATTCCATTGCATACAGTCGGAAATAATGAAAAAATAATTACCACGCAACATGATCAATTTATACCATGTCGTAATCGTCAACAATGTATCGACAAGCGTTCCTTTGAATTATGACTTAGTTATTGCATTCTCTAGTACTAGTACTTTGGCTTGTTTTTAGTTTTCTTGCTTTAATTCCATACCTTGTTGGGAAAAAACTTGAGATATTTGTTAGGTTCTTCGGATGTCGTTCCGCTTTACCGGTATGAAGTACAAATTAGTACCTATCATCTTTATTTCATAATATTTTAAGGGGTGTATTCTTTTGTCAACTATACTTACTCACTTAGACTGTAGGAGCTTTTAGGTATTATAAGCTCAGAAGGTTAAAATTATTAGTCCTTCTTTATTTTCATTTATTTGTAGAAAATGATTCCCTCGCCTTTTATACTACATAGCTTATCGTGGTACCTGCGTTTTCCTATGATCGCCGATTTGACTAATGGCTTATTACATTGCAGCGAATGTGGTCAGACCTCCCGTAATCCTTCGCCGCGGAACCTAATGGGCTGTTTTTGTGTCCACCAGTTGGCGCCCCCAGTAAGAGTAGTCCCAGAACATTTGCCATAATTTGTATGCAAAATATTTGCAATTTATATTTACGGACAAAAGAGCGGTAAACAGTGACAGGTGATAGTAGAGACCTGACGTTCCACTTACGCTTTAGGTATCCTTAATTGGATAATTGTTACAGAGCTTTCATCTTCAGCCCGTCGCAGTTCACTGCTGGAAATAGGCCTCTCCCAAATAAATGAAAAAAAATCTAAAATGTTGGAATGCTATAAAAAACACTAAAACAAACCGAATTCATAATAAAAATCAGTTTCCTCGGCGAGAATCAGTAGTGTTGTGTTCTGCACTGTGTCATATGGAGCAATTAAATACAATAGAGAGGAGTCATGTTCCATTACTAACGCGATGCACATGACATTATAATAAAATGAATACCTCGTGAACACTGTGTCCATAAATGTTGATGACGGAGTACAAATTAAGAAACGACTAGGCATAGTCCGCAACATGAATGTATCACGATCCTGTTTGAGTAACATTTAAAACGAAGAGACACAGTTTTCATAATAAAAAAAGATATCAAGGATCGTTGACCCTTGTCGGATGCAATTCACTTGGGTTGATACAATCCTCCTAATACATTTTGCTATGGCGAAAATTTGTGACGATGCTTGTCTGCTTGTGTATTATACGCATAAACTTCTCTACGGATTTTGATATATACCAGCACTGTCACTGGTAAAACTGTTTCATCTATGTACACAGAGTGGCTTGATCTCTAAATCATTTTGTAATGTTTATTTACTACCCCTACATAATAAATGAATAAGCTATAGCGAACTTTGTAAAGCATAATCTTTTGACAATGTATCACAGAGGAGGTGAGAACCTGGCACATAAAATCTGTAACACAGGTTGTCCTACGAGTAGTAGGGCGCCAGTTTTTCACAATGTTGTTATTAAGTTTATATTTTATTTCTACCTTGTATCTTAATAATAATAGCTTTATTGTTTGTTTTATTATATTATTATCTTCATCATCATCATCAGCCATACGACGGCCACGGCTGGACATTCTAGATATCATAAGTTCATCATCATCACTTGATGGCCACCAGCGGCCTATTCAATTGAGGATATTTCTTCGATATCATACACATATACGGTGATACCATATACCTACACTACAACGTAGAACCTATAACATTTGTAGCGCTTTTTGGTAGCGAGTGTACGTCAGTTGTGTCGGTCAGTGCGTTTAGATGGAAAGCGCCGGGAGGGGAGCCCCGCACAGGTGGCGTCACCTGACACCAGTTCGGAACCGGCCACTTCCGCCGGACGCGACAATTAGTCGCGCACACACGCACGCCCGCGCACACACGAATACGCAACACGCACATTTACGCATACACTAAGGCGGTGTTCACAAAAAAGTCATAAGAAAACACCAATTGGTTTTTTTTGCTCGTATGGAGTTTTGCCTAGATGAACTCTATTGATGCATTGATGTGATTACTGGAGAGAGAGAGAGTCAAATTGTCGCGAACACATAATGCGCGTTGGCGAGGTACTGGGGCTCAATACATTGCGTTCACAACACAAGCATCGCGCGAGTTCAAGACGCAAATCGTGGCTATTTCTGGACAAGGTCTAATTAAAGCCTGTTGCAAATTGATTTACACAAAAAGATAATAAACTTCTTTAGTTTATTTCCAAATTGAATCGTTTTTGAGACTTGTGACTTGTATAGTTAGTTGTCTAAGTTTGTGCTTAGATGCGAATAGGTTTCGTATAATGCCTTGCAGTTTTAAATGCACCAAGGCTCTGAATATAAAATATGATAATAATATAAATAAGGAATTGTAGTATTTTAAAATATAATAGAAAAGTTATTTATTTATGCTAAACGCAGTTGTTAGTACAATAAAATTGTTTATCAATTATGTGGATAATGCTATATTGATTTACTATGTTCTTCAAATCCCTACTGATAGTCATGCGAAATAAAAGTAACTCTGTCAGTCTGTTACTTATATATTCACACAACAGATTTTTATGAATATTGGTAAAGACAAAGGCTAGACCTTAACATGAACATATGATAGGCAGTTAGGCACCTTTATTTTGGATAAACTTCACTTTAATAATGAGACCGTTGATTAATAATCATGTCTACTTACGCTTTGCCATGTAAACGTAGCTTTAGGCACGCACACGTTGAATACCATTTGAAGTGCAACTTTTCATCAACACACGGTCCCTACACACACTAACACACGCCGGGACAATAATTAGTGTCTGATCTTGATTAAGTGATTGTTCTATTCGGCAGTAATTGTATGTTTAGTTTATTATTTGCTATACAATTAGCTGTCAGTGATTACACACGGTTGGAAATAAACACTTATTAGAGAAAAAATTGCATGGAACAAGGCTTACGACCACATCTTTACAATTACAAAAGGGAGTGATGACTAGATAAATACTGACCGGAGTGAAAGGAACAGGAAAACAAATCAGTCTGACCCTAAATGACCTGGGAATCGAGTACTAGTTAGCAAATGATGACAAATTGTGTTTCGAATTTCAAAACTACCTACATCTTTCATTTCTTGCTTCTTATAAGACAAGAAATTGTAATTAGCGGATAGATAACACTTGAATTTGGATAAAGAGAATATAATGAAATATTAATTTACTATATCTTTTAACTTAATTTTAGCTCTATTTATGTAAATAACGTCTATTTTGAAGTAAAGATATTTTTTTTAATTCAACAAAATAAGTGTTGTTACTTGTTACATATATTTTTTCATCTTTAATTGCGTCTTGTTCATAGAACATGCGATTTTATTAAAGACGAAATATTGCCAGTATAAATAGTAATGATTGTTCCTTGATATTTTGATACACTTCCATTATAATTATATCATTCTTGATTCAGATTTTCTTTAAAAAAATTCAGTTAACTGATTTTAATTATTTGAATTCATTAAAATAAATGTAAACTTTTTTTGTTATCACGTACTTTTTAAACTAATTACAAAATTATTTTTAAACGGAAGTGTGTGATAACGCTGTTGGAAGCAAAGGTTACTTTTTCTTTGCTTTAATCATACTCGTAGATACTTGTAAAAAGTAAACGTGCTCCATTGTAGAGGGCAGACGAATGTCACAAAGAACGTTTTCTAGCTTTTTACTAATGCAAAATGCGGTCTATTAAATTAAACAAGGCAGGACAACAGCACCTTTCCATTCCGCGCACGGACTAATTACAAGATATAATTCGATGCTAATAGGTCTCCGCAAAAAGCGACATATGAATACCAAACTACGTGTGTATTGTTAAACTATTGTTCTACGAACATGGTAATTGTAACTGTTTTTTGCACTCATTTTAATCATTATTAAAAGCTCACTTAACTGACATGATGTAACGAAGCTTAAAATCTTGGTACAGTGGACAATTAAAACACGTACGAGTGTAAACCTTCTTACCCTGACATAGAGAAGCGATTATTTTCTTTGCCGTCGTTGTATGTAGGTACTACGTAATTCATAACCGGGGTTTTGATGCGTAAAAATAAGGTTAAAATAGTAATAACGAGTATCATGTTTTTACATTATACAGATATTATCGTTTTTGACAAGTTCCATTCCCATTATCTTGTTTTATTAATTTCATTCATAAATACGTCTGTATTTTAATCTTGGGTCTAAGAAGACTAAATTTTATTAAAACTATTTTATGAATACACTAGCCTTCCGCTCGCGGTTTCACACGCGCGTAATTTCTTTTTTTAAATATCCTTCCTTCCTCTCACATTTTCGGGATCAAAAGTACCCTATGTCACCCAGGGACAGTGTAGCTTTCCGACAGTGAAAGAATTATTCAAGTCGGTTCAGTAGTTTCGGAGCCTATTCAATACAAACAAACAAACAATCAAATTCCTCTTTTTAATATTAGTATCTATAGATTTTTTGTTACATGTAGTCCACCCGATGGCAAGCGGCTAGTGCAAACTATTCTACTGAGGGATACTAATGTACAGTTAACAGCACATCAGAGTTCCCTAATCTGACAAACTACAATAAACGAGTTTTATTCACTTCACATAGAGTTCTCTTTCAATTGAGAATTTTTGACAGATTAGGTTGATCTGCTGACGTCCGTACTACCACACTTCTCTGATGTTTGAGTTTTTCATTTCCAGTATTCTGCCTTAGGTATTGATATTGCCGCCGATTGGTAATGGTTGTACGCCGATTTCCTGCTGTAGTGTCCAAATGATGACTCAGAAACGGTTTTATTGCCTATCATCTTATTCTTACAGCGAGTGGGGATGGGGGATGGGGATGCATACTGACACTACTAGAAACATTTCAGGCATAGGACCTGCTTTGTCCTCTAAAACATGGGGTTGATACTTCTGCACTTTAACATTACTAAACCTTTTAATAATTCCAACTTTGGTGCACTATTACATAAGTATGAGTACCTAAACTAAACATCGTTTCACTTTTCTTCATATTTAGTAACGTATACATAAATGTGTTGGAAAAACCCATACCTACTCCATTATTAAGTTGAACGTGCATTTAAAGGCCAAGCTGGTGCGAATATTATGTTGTGGTCAATCATGTTTTTACATTCAGCACATTTAAAGAAAAAAGACGTGCAATAATGAGTTTATGGAAACCATTTGACATTTATTTAACATTGCGCACTTAACTACTGCCGTGTTACCTGCACTAAAGTATTGTAATATCTCCATTTCTTTTACAAAATATTACCGTCATAAATGTTTAGCCAAGAAATCATTGCTAACTTAGTATGACATGCAACAGGGGCCAGTGGTCACTGGGGTCTCGGTTCAGTGCAGCGGCAGAGGGGGGAGGGGGGTGCAAGGTGGAAGGGGCGATAAGATCGCGATTACGCGCTACAAAACGGACGATATCGTGCGCTCATTAGCAGCGAGGCTTAGACTTGTGGATAAAATTATGTTTTACCGTTCTTACCACACATGTTAATTTTTTTAGCCCATGGAAAGCTTCACGTTTACTTAATATACAGGTACCTAGTCTGTACAAGTTTGCTTACAGAATACCATATTTGTATTAAGAACCCTAATTTAAAAAGTTAAAGTTTTAAGTAGATTGTTGAATAAGATTTTTTTACTTTTTTTGGTAAATTGTATCCAAAGCAACATAACTCAAAGAGAAATAGAAACATGTGAATTTGTAGTTAATAAGGTAAAGGCGTCTATTACCGCGGTATTTCGAGGGAATTTGACTTTAGAGTACAATATTGTGGAATAAGAACTGTCCTTGTCTAATAGGGATTTTTTGTAGCGTTCTATAGACTTTTAACTTCATACTTTCGCACTTTTCATGAAATAAGTTTGAAGCATTATATTTATTTTAATTGTTTTTAGTCAGGGCTGCTGCGTCCTCTATTACCGAGGTATTGATTCTATTACCGCGGTATGGTGGCACCTATTACCGAGGGTAGCAGAAAAAAATAAACTTAATATAAATAATACTAAAATTCAATACTTAATATAACTTATTAAATATAATAGACGAGCCATTTGGTGTAATGGTCGAGAAGTCGGCTATTACACCAGAGGTCGCGGGTTCGATCCCCGCACAGTACTAAACATTTGTGCGCATGAACATGTCTGTTTGTATCGGTCTGGATGTTTCTATGTATAATATGTATGTATTTACAAAAAAGTATATAAGTAATGTTTATCCGTTGTCTGGCACCCATAGCACAAGCTAATGCTTAGTTTGGGGCTAGATGGCGCTGTGTAAATAATGTCCAGAGATATTTATTTATTTATTTATATCCCGATGGTTTAGATAGAAGTCACCCTGTATCCTGTAGTACAAATAAACATCCAGACACAGAACAAACACAAATATAATGTTCATCATATAAGTGTTTGTCTTTGGTGGGATTCAAACCCACGACCCTTAACACATAGGTCAGGGTCACTACAAAATGCACCATCGGGAAAACCAAAAAAAAATGTATACATAATTATTTCTTTAGTTACCTAGTAAAAAGTAAGTTTATCTATACAGTAACGGAACCCTAAATAATTAATTTTACTTGTTTTATCACTCGGTAATAGATTATATGGAAACTCTTATTCCGAGCCCTTGACCCTCGGAATTAGATCCCCATAGAATCTATTACCGATGTATGCCACGGTAATAGGAGAAGAATAGAATGTTCTAAAATGTAATTCCGACCCATAAAAAACTAATAAATTTATAAATACTTGGTGCCAGTTCGCAAAAAGAGATTTCAATCTTTAAGGATAACAGTATTTTACATCACTAGATATCCCGTAACATCCATTTTTTTACGAATTAATATTGCAATTTTTTCACGACATTTTGGACACTCGCTACAAAAGTCGTCTTTCAATACGATAGTTTTTATAAGAATATAAAGGTTTCTACTGAACTTTGTATACATCGGAATTAGATTTTTAGTTTCTAGAGAATATGAGGAATGAAAAACATTTCAAAGTTCACTAAGATAATGATTTTAAATATACTTAATTAGCAAATATCTAGACCCTTAATATTTTCTATTACCGATGGTACCCTCGGTGATAGACGCCACCCTCAATTTTAGGCACCTATTACCGCGGGTTTTTAAAATTCATATTACTATGTATTTAGATATGATTTCACCATGAAAAGTATAAGACAATACGCTTATTAAACACATAAACAAGAAAACAAAACTCGAAGTCAGATATACAGTGTATAACATTTAAAATTACATATCAAAAATATGAGTGCACTAGCATGAATTGCTCCGTTTTTGTATGGAAACCGCCTGCTCCTGCGCTCCCGTCGCACAAACTGATTTTTTTTATCCGTTTGCTTGTAGGCATGCTCACTGGCACCCGTTGGTTCGATGCAAAGTACTACAAGTTACAACTTGTCTCAAACGGTATTTTGCTAAAGTTGCTGCTATTAATATAAAATGCGAAAATATCGAATACCTCGGTAATAGGCGCCGATTTTGCGTACCGCGGCCATAGGCGCCTTTACCTTAGTTACAATAATTCTCAACCCAATTAGTTGCCGTCGCATTTTTCATTTAAAACGCCATAATTCTAACTGGAACATTAGCAGATATCAGGTCGAAGAACTGTTACACTCCGACGCTATGATACACGTATCGTACAGCCGCTACACTAATTCAATGTCAGAACAATAAAATTACAAATGGCGTTACACCGGGCGCAGGTATGTGCGAGAGCCGGGGGCAGCTAACCGCGAAACGTCCATTTCATTTCCATAATTTCACAAAAAATCCGAAAAGAGCGCTGACAATCGAGCTGCTGGCGGGAACAATGCCGCTCGTAACGTTTCCCGCGTATTATCTAATTTGCCTGTCAAAAACATGCGCGCGCGCCGGGCCAAACAAAGCCTTAAATGACATGTGGCTAAGAATAACTTAAATAATTTCTCAAGTGTCATTTGGCTTAAATTACAGAAGAGATACGCTTTTTACGTAAACATTGTATTATAACATTGTTGGAATGCCTCGAGCGGTTGGTTTTACCGAAATTACGTAATGGTAATGGAAAAATGTTGAGCGTAATGCACGTTGAAAATGTTATTGACGAAAGCAAATTCAAAACGTGTACCGTAAATGGAAACTTAGTGGACACACAGTGTGCATACAAACAGCGCGTACAAACAAAAGTAATCAATCGATGTGGAGGAATTAATTACAAAAAAGTGCATACAAAGCGCGCAGCGGTTATCGGCGGCGACTGAAATGAAACGACTAATTGCTCGGCGGTCGCGCGATAGCATCGCTCCCACACCGCGGCCACTTGTGTGTAAACACACTGTCGAATTAAACCTATAAAACGACAATAGAAAATGTTATAACCATTATTTCACTTCGAGTATTAAAGCTACTGTTTATATTTCGCTGTCACCTTGAAAAAGCGTTTATATAAACTATCAATTTGTATTGATCTAGCAAACATTTCATTTTTATGAATATTCAATGACTACATTTATGAGTAATTTTCTAACGTCATAATATATTTAATCTTTGAGGTTAGAGATCATTGAAGATTTTGTACATTGATAACAACAAAATAATGTGTAATTACAATCAAAATGATACAACGTTAATCTAGTTATTTATAGAACAAAATACCTAATAATTAAAACATGTAGATAAAAACCATTACAGATTATAAAATCATCTGTCTGCTACCGGAACTTAGTCGAAGTTCAAAAACGTAAATACCTACACCGTGATCTGTAATATATGTATGTACTCAAATTGTTATGCTATGGAGCTTTCTATAGAGTTGATTAGTTAATTAGTGAATATGTTTAACAATACCTCTAAATTCAAGGCAGCTGTTTTTCATGCGCAGTGTCAGTGATGAATGGCCAATGTTTCGGCCCCGGCACCTGCTAAGTATTGGAGTACTCCGCCGAACTGTTCAAAAGCGTAACAAATTATTTACTCATATATTAAAGTTACTGATTAAAAAAACACAGCTTCCACTATTTGAACCTTCAATGGTTCCTATGCGAAAATTATTGTACGGGTGATCCCTAAGCTTCAATGACTCCGTACGAACATCACAAATAGCCGGTTGAATATCAGGCTAGATTGCAAAGAAAACTACTTAAGTTTTTTAGTTAAAAAAATATATGAGTTAGATACCGCTTGTTGAATCTCAGTCACGCATTTTAAATAATTGTTTCTCAAAGCGGCTTTAAGTAGATTTTCAAAAACTCAAAGTACGAAGTTTAAAAAACGTTCATGGGATAGGAACTTTAAAACATTCGCAGCATGAGCAAGCAGGCAAGCATTATGATTACAATATTTTCGTTGCGTGGATTCCGCCGGCCAATTTCGTTGCACTCAGCGCTCTAAGTAATTAGTTTATTGCTCGTACTTTATTGCACGCCATGCTTACGTACGGGCACGTTAAATACTTGGCCAGTCGCGTCGCTATTAAGACACGTAATTGAGCAGACAATACGATTTAATAGCAAAGCGGAGCAATTTTTATTTTACACGAGGCGATTGTATCTCGCAACGCGCAAGTGACGGCCGGCGGACGGTTGTCAACGCCTCCTAAGTTACGATTTCGTATATAAATGTGTACGTTTCGAAGTTATCTTTGTCCCCTGTGACAACACTTTTTTCAGAAGGTGTTAAATAAGTCTGTCTTTTAGAGGGCGCCTTAGTCTCTTTTTTAATCTCAGTTCTATTTTATAAAAAAATGGTCATAAGCGAATATAATAGATGAAGAATATTTTGGAGTATTAGATAGAGTCACTACCCAATGTGCTGCAAAACAGGGTAGCGCTTCTACTTACCATCAGACCTAGTTTATTAACTAAACTGTTACAAAAACCAAGAAAAAATAATTACTCCTTTTTTTCACCTCACGTACAAAACAAGTTTCCTAAAAAAATTGCGTTTGTATGTAGGCGGTTTCACTTACTAACCGCTTGTCGTAATTAACCGTACCGTTTAGTCGCCGTAAGCGATTCCACAGCACCTTTGTAGGTACTTGCATACAATCTGAATAGCAATGAATTATGCGGTACAAACTGCGATTGTAATTAATTATTGTTATTATTACGAAATATATTGCCGACTACTGTAGTGTGTTCATTACCAAGACAAGATCATAAACTATACTGACGAACTTCGTAGAATATTTTTTATGGGCTGTAAGTAACGCGGGTGTTCCTTTAGTTGTACTTAGATTGTTTTGACATTATCAAGATTTGTTTCTTTTGTATTATCTAAAGAGTTAAATAATTTGTAATTAAAGGGGCACGATGCGGGTGGCTGCCTCCTTCTTGTCTCTACAAGGAGAAAGCTTCAAAATATTCACTGCTTAGAGTGTATAGTAGTCGGTATCCTATACATATGAGCGCGGCGGGACGGGGGAGTAAAAAAAACGGTTCATTCCCGTTCGTCCCACCAAGTTTGTCCCACCAGTGGGACGAACGGGAATTCTTATTTTCAGTCCGCTCAGTTCGCCTGCCTGTCCAATGTTTACCTCATGCTTCGAATCCCCTGGACAAGCTTAAGCTAGACATCCAGCAGCGTCTCTCGACAATATGGCTACACAGAAAACTACAGTACTTTGGTCATGTAGTACGCCGAGGTACAGATAACTAGTGGAGAGGCTCATAGTGAACGGCAATGTGGATGGTAAACGACCGAGAGGACCCAGACGATGGTCCGGCCTAGAGTTGCCCAACTATCGATTGTTTCGCTATCGATAGTTGACCTTGAAAAATAGTAACAATATCGATAGTGCTATCGATAGTATCGATAATATCGATAGTATCGATACTATCGATAGCCCAATCCAGGCAATACTATCGCGGGTAAGCAATACTATCGATACTATCGATAGTATTGTTGATCGATAGTTAAAAAACTATCGATAGTATCGATACTATCGATAGTATTGTTGCTCGATAGTATCGATACTATCGATCGTCTTTTTACTATCGAGCAACAATACTATCGATACTATCGATAGTATTGCCTGGATTTGGGCTATCGATAGTATCGATACTATTGATATGACGTCAACTATCGATAGACTATCGATAGACTATCGATAGTGGACTATCGATGGGCAACTCTAGCCGGCCAGGTGTCCGAGGAATTGCGGATACCGATATCCCAGGCTCTCCATCAAGCTGTAGACCGTAGTAGATGGAGATTGCAACGTTTTCGTCGGAACCACGATCCTCAGCACTGAGGGACCGACTTAAGGAGGAGGAAGAATCGTCAAAAATGTATAATCACTAATCAGAGGCCCTAGCGGCAATTATGACGTTCGTTATCGCTCAATTTGCGATAGCGAATGTTAAAACCCATACTTTCAATATCGATTGACCACGTGACTTTTCTATGACACCGTCAAATCTATACAATTTAAACCTGGAGAATTTCGCTATCGCTGTACAAATGTTACTTTGTCTAGGCCCCCAGGAACATACAAGCGATTTATCATTTTCGGCTCATTTCCCTGGGAATAATTTATGTGCGAGCAAAAATTAAAATGCTACTTTGAAGTAAAGCATTAAATGCACACCATATGAACAATTTGAACAATTTTAATTGCGTCCATTAGCTGAGTTTACGTTCCCAGCCTTATTAATATGCAAATACGTTATACACGTTAATATTTTAAATTCCCCCTGTGGATGAGTGTACAGGTGCTTTCACTTCTGTTTTGATTAAATGCATTAAGCTCCATGTTTTTAATCCTGTAAATAAATCCACGTGAGACTGATCCATTTAGAGATGTGTTAATTGAGATTTGAGTAGAGAAAAATACACTTAATCCATTTATTCATTTTAGATATTTGGGATATATTAAATCTTATTTTGGACAGAAATGTGTTTGTGATTGTTAAGACTAGGACCAAGTTCAGTACTGACAGATAAGCGAGACAAAACGATGCTGTCTTGTCTTTTTTGAAGATTAACAAAAGAGAGAGCATTCTAGTTAACCGACCCTCATC
Source organism: Mecyna flavalis (assembly GCA_949319885.1). Classification (NCBI taxonomy): domain Eukaryota; kingdom Metazoa; phylum Arthropoda; class Insecta; order Lepidoptera; family Crambidae; genus Mecyna; species Mecyna flavalis. Next base: position 7,125,703 of record OX439427.1, on the reverse strand, counting down.
TGTCAAAATCCAACAAATATATCGCATAGATTTAAATTGAAACTAAGAACATAGTTTGGATGGGTCGACATGATGCCTATACTTGCTATACACAAATTCAGATAGTTTTATCACATAACAAAGATGCTGTCTTATTTTCTTGAAAATCACCGAAATAGACAGCATCGACAGCAATACCTATATCTGACGGTGAAATTATCACCAACTTATTTGTCAGCGGTAAAGCCGACCTTTTAGATGTCCGTACTATTTACATACCTATTCACGTGCCGGAAATCGTGTTCAATCTTTACATGAATCACAAGTTTATGGCTGCGATGACTTCAGTCGGTTTGAGATGAACGATTCGGTAACATGCGAGCCATTCGTCACACATGGCTAACAGAAAAGTGCGTTTAATTGCAAATATTCGTCCGCTTTTCTTCCATCCGTCTTATCATTTTATAGTCGTTCAACAGCTTTCAACAAAGTTGCATCTACTTTGCCCCCATAAAGTTATCACAACTGGTAAATCTGCGAAAATACTCGTATTAATGACTTAAATTGCAATTAAGTTGCTACAAAGCCAGAGTATCTTTAGTAATCTCTACATCTTTTTATCATTGTACATGTACACATTTCAAAATTGGGAAGGTATCAATACTTCGAAATCTTTTTGTGTTGTTTTAATTTTATTTTATGCAGATATATGCACTGTCTCTTAGGACATTTTCATCCGTTGTTTGGCACCTTTAGTACAAGTTATGTTTTAAACAATTTCTCAGGATATTCATATCTATGGAGCAATACTAGACGGGTGATGGAAATTCAAAATCGCAAACTCTAATCAACCATAATACACAGTCTAAAGTATTGTTGTATGTATCGTTACCTTGTCTACTGCATCGTGCATTTAGCCACCAAAAAATACTTACCCCAAAAGTAATACGGATATTGTATTCACATCCTTCCTACAGCTGGAAAGGTATTAAAAAAAATTAAGCGAAACTTAAATGAAGTCGTCTGTAGTACAAGTTAAATTACTTAGTACACAGCAAAGCCGGTGTGTCACAGGGTTTGACAAAAAGCCAAAACCGGAATTCAGCTGTAACATAGTAGAAATAGTTACAGTAGGCTACCCCTAGCCTGATCCGCGATGTAATTGCCTACTATGCTTAGGTAGGTAGTCACTTTAAGCTAAATGTAATTCGGTGCCACGTAAGTGGTGCTGGAAAGCCGTGAAGCGCGTCCCTTGATTGGTGTTAGCCTCGACTGTCGCACTGAGAAACGAGGTGAGCGTGCGGCGACGCATATGGCGCAAGCGTACAAGCCGCGCGCGGTGCGTTTGTATGCAGATAACGTACTTTCCACTCTTTCTACTATGTTTGTATAATGAGTAATTACCGCGTCCACGACGGAAGCGATATGGATCTACAGCGGCGTCGCTGCCCATTGATTTAGCGGCAAATACTCGTTTAACTCCATACAAAGCTAGACCACCGTACAAAAGATTAATTATAAAAATCCTGTTTAATTACATGGGAATAAACGTTGGCTTTTTATGCTAGCATTGACAAGTTTTGTTATAATTGTTTTACGTTTATATGGGCCTGTTGTTTGAAGCTAAAAAACCATATTTTTTGAAATTTAACCACTGGGCTGTCACCATAGGAATCCAAAGCAAGACAGAGGGCCAGGTATACCGCAAAAATCTTCAGTTCTATAGCGGCACATTTTTACCTAATGGAGTAAATATAAAACAGTCTTCAGCTTTCTTACCTATGTACAGGGGAAGTAAGTAGCTCCCTCTTACAGAAGATCGACGTACATATATACATACGTCGAGAAGTACGAGTAGCTTTGCTTTTGCGTTTCAACTCTTAGTAGTTCGACATACGAACAATTTCAAGAGACTTGCAAAGTGTACGTCGATGGAGGCATTACTGAAACTGCACAACATCACGTCATTATGAAGGCATTACCACTGGTAAGTTAAATGACCCGCTCGTTTTAACACAGGAAATATTAGTACTAGGAAACGTTAATAGTTGAACGGTTAATAAAATGTTAAATATGCGAAAATGAGGAAACGCTTGCTGTAATTCAAGCTGTTTAACAATCTTTTAGCAATAGACTGCTAAGGAAGCTATAAAATAAATGATTTCAAAGTGTTATTTTTTACAGTGCATGTTGATTTATATGGATCATTGTATCTTTTTTAGTGGAAGATTAAGAAAATCGTAAATCTTACTCGTTTTCATTATGAGGCTACACATCCACATTATGATTTTCATATAACCTCAACAAATAAAGACATTTTTATTTTATCTCACTTGACCTGATCCGAGTAGCCAACGTTGGTATTACTTTTGGATCTTAACCACTCAAAGCCGAACCGGCACTCGCGTGCCGCTTAACAATAGCTTTTCTATTGTGTCTGGTTTTCCGGGGCTAGAAGGATTAAAATATAATTTCCCGGGAAAAAATGGTAAACCCAGAAATATTGGTAGGCAAAGAAAGGGCAAAACACACTCGTGCGAGTCGTGATTAAACAACGTTTAGACTGCATAAATATTCATATATTGCATTGGCACTACCACTTACTATCTGGCTGGCGTGTTAACTTGCATTTAACTTTTTTACAAGTACGCTCTCGTCATTCGGTACAGTCCTCTTAGAAAATTCACACCAATTTTATTGTCTTATAAATCATAACATAAACAATAAAGCGTGTCTTCATTATTCATACTTATTCACAACTTACATTAATTTAGTATGTGAAAAATAAAAGTTGTGCTATAAATTATACCAAAGTTATGTTGGACGAAATCGATTGTTTGAAATTATCAGTATAACTTAATTATTATTACTATGTATTTACTTGTAGCAAGTAGATGTTTGTTAATCTCATTAATCAAATATACTCATGCATTGCAAAAAAAAATAGGATATTACGCAATATTACGGTTTCATTCATATGTGGCACCTAATTAATTACTAGTTAAAAAACTAAAAGGGCTGAAAGTACCTAAGTAGTAGGACCAAGTAAGACTTCTTATTATAAGGACAATTATACACTGCATAACGCACTCGTAGTTTCTTCTAAGAATAAACTGACGGTGCGTTGCGGGCGTGCGATGAAATATGTAGTACCTATTCCCCGAACGCGTACTTTTGTGCACTTTTTTATCCTCTCTTATGCCAAAAAGGATTTTTCTGAGTCCGACTGTGTACCTAAGTCGAAAATTTTGAAGACTAAAAAATAGGCATATTTTTGAAAACCTATTTTTATAAAAAAAACCGGCCAAGTGCGAGTCGGACTCGCCCATGAAGGGTTCCGAAGCAGCAAGTATCATCATAATATAAAAGTTCTTGTAGTTATTTGTAAGTTTGATCGATGTTTTTATATTTGAGTTGATTGAATGAGAGGAAAATTGCAGTTTACGATTTATGACGTATTAAAAAAAACTAATTAGGTACTTGATCTCGTTCAAACCAATTTTCAATGAAAGTTTGTATGGTAATGTACATCATATATTTTTTTTTAGTTTTATCGTTCTCTTATTTTAGAAGTTACAGGGGGGGGGGACCAACATTTTACCACTTTGGAAGTGTCTCTCGCGCAAACTATTCCTTTTGGAAAAACATGATATAAGAAACCTTATTATTTATCATTTTTAAAGACCTATCCATAGATACCCTACACGTAAGGGTTTGATGAAAAATTTTTTTTTAGAGTTTCAGTTCTAAGTATGGGGAGCCACCAAAATTTATAAACTAATTACTTGATCTCGTTCAAACCAATTTTCAATGGAAGTTTGCATAATAATGCACATCATATATTTTTTTTAGATTTATCGTTCTCTTATTTTAGAAGTTACAGGGGGGGGGGGACCAACATTTTACCACTTTGGAAGTGTCTCTCTCGCAAACTATTCAGTTTAGAAAAAAATGATATAAGAAACCTTATTATCATTTTTAAAGACCTATCCATAGATACCCCACACGTAAGGGTTTGATGAAAAATTTTTTTTTGAGTTTCAGTTCTGTATGGAGAGCCCCCAAAATTTATTGTTATTTTTCTATTTTTGTATGAAAATCTTAATGCGGTTCACAGAATACATCTACTTACTAATTTTCAACAGTATAGCTCTTATAGTTTCGGTAAAAAGTGGCTGTGACATACGGACGGACAGACAGACAGACATGACGAATCCATAAGGGTTCCGTTTTTTGCCATTTGGCTACAGAACCCTAAAAAGGGTTCACAAACGAGTATACGCATTACCGGATCATGTGATCATTGATCATTGTCACTAATTTACATTTGCAACACCAGATAGGCATCACATTGGCGTTGCCTTTACAGAATACGCTCTTTTAATAAAACTTGATCGTTTGACTCTCTCATAAAAATGTTCTGACGGACATAACCAATTACTAATTACGTTCAATTTCTTGGGATATAGAGTATACAAGATTTCGTGTATAATACTAATAAATCAAGATTTTCCATTAGGTCATCGGTGGGCAAGGCTGACTGCTCTCGCCACCCATTAAGACTGCTAATTCCCTGTCTTAGGTAGTTAACACAGTAATAGAATATTAACCGCTGCTTAAGACTTTGGTAATAGTAGTATTTCATTACATGACTTCAATGAATCAATGTTTTTATTTACCTGTGTAAGTCAATGGGTCATATTTTACAGATTACCTAGTGAATTTTAATATTGCGTGCCAAAGATTTAAATCGTATCTTTGTTGCGTGCAATTTGAAGTCAAAAGCACGTCAGACGTAACACTTTGGACTTTGTACCACTCTTATGTCGGGGGCATAAGTGCTATTATTGAACTGCAAGTGTTAACCGTGATGTGCTGTTGACCTTACATGAATTAATGCTACTCTTACATTATAATGGACTTACTTGTTACAATTTGTATTTTATAAATAGAAAAAAAAAACATTGAATCAGCTTCTAATATTGCCAGACTTTACGCGTTGTTTACTATATAGGTACTAGGGGAAAATCCGAGGTGCAATGCAATGAAAATACTACTACCATAGAGATCTAAATAATAGTTTAGGTCTCTATGGTTTCTGTTATCTATGACTACTACTAACCTATACTTGTTAATTTTCAGTGAATTTATATGTGGGATCATGAATTAGCTACAAGTTCTTAATCAGAATAACAAGCTGCGCTTTCTGAATTTGGCGTAGTGTTTTGAAAGGCGGTGTATTTAAGTATACAGTTGTGGGGTATCAACTTTGATTTCTCTAATACAAAATACTTAATACGGCAACAGTTACAGCTGAAGCTTGTGTGGTAAAATATACTCTGCCATTAAATATAAGGGGAATGAGCGGAGGCAATAGTAATCGTAAATTACCTTTTCACCTTTAGTACCATAACAAGTGTAAGATCACTCCATCAAACCTTCTCCATAGAGTTTTTGTTTTTAAATTCAGTTTTTATTCCTTAAAAAAGCTGGCGGCTATCGTTACCCCCGGCTGGATCACGCAATAGTCGTGGAGGCGATTCTAGAAAACGGTCGTTTTGCGATTAGATCAGTACAGGCATCGTATGCTGGCGTCAGCAGGGGGAAGGTGGGGGATATTGTTAATTGCTCCGTTTTGTGAACACGGCCGGTGGCGTGCTCGGCCGGCAATCAGCGGCCGCTGACTGATTGCTTTTTAAATAGGTTTTATGCCCGCTAAAAATGTTACGAAGGAAATCGAAAGAAAAGCCCCGCGAAGATTTCGTGAGCGGCGATTGTGTAAACGCGAGCGCGGACAAGTTGTTTTATACCACCGAGTACCGTGACCGCCCGCTCCGAGTATTTCGGCTGCCTAATGACGCGGTGCCATATTTTGCTATTTTCAAACTGGCAGCTTTTGTAACAGTTTGCCAGTTTGAAAATAGCATCGTACGTACGTACGACTTGTGATTTGGTAAGAATAATTTACTCGTATAAACTTTGTGTTACTTCAAGCCTTAGTCCGTCTCTGGGCGGATCAACTGATCGCTCTACCTATTTCTGAGTGAAAGGGTAGATAACGAACAAAGTGACATTCACGCTTATTATTTTTACATTAACCATTTGTCGATGGTTAATCTCTAAACGTCCCCAATTATTATGAATAAATAAATATTCCTGAACTATTCAAATTAAGGTAGGTATTGAATGTACATGAATACGTACGTATTAGTACAGTGAATACTGCTGCCTAACGACGAATATAATATGAACCATTACCTGTATATATAAAAACAGTATAAAATATCAAAGGAAAGTTATAAATAATGTGGAGGATTGGGTTAGTATTTTTAGAAACAGCCTACATTTAAACAATCGTGGGTATTTAGAAAAACTTATTAGGTTTTTTTTTGTTTCTGTAGATATAAATGTACAATCTATTCACATATGCAGCGAATTATACTGCTAAGAAACGAGTTATCAAAACTTATCTAATGGTAGATTGAGAGTATTATTTATTTGCTTTGCGTAATTTCGGGTCAACTGTTTTACACTTGTAACATTTTTAACGAATACAGGTCATTTAATTACTCATTTGTAAAATTACTTAATATACCATTTCACATATTATTAATTAAAAACCGTCTCCGTCGAGAACAATGCTAACAAACGTTTCAAAACGACCCTACTTAAGATAATGTAGGTACCAGTCCCTCTTAGTTCGCAGGCGTTGTAATAGCGAAGTGTACTTCCATTTCCAATAATATACTTTTCTGAACAGTTGAACAGAGCGACATGAAAAAGGTGTAGTTGGGTCTACAGTACATCCTGTCTACTTCGAATGGAGATAGCACACACAATTTAACACGGGCCTATTAGGCGCGCGGCGGACACCTAGCGATGGCGTGACAAAACGGAGTTAGCCCGCCTCGGCATGCTACCACTGTTAGGTATTCGTTACAACTGTTTAACTGCTCCGATTAAATGCACTTTTTGTTGAATTTTCATTCATTCCTACGCATACGGACTTTCGAAGCTATTTCGAGGGAAATAGAGATCGTTTTAGAACACGCTGCGCTCTGTAAGCATTCAGATAACGGGTGGAAGAATCAATGTTACGATGATTTAGTAAGCATTAACTTTTATATTTATATTTTATTCATATATTTAACAGCTACGCTGTTGTTTATACACGCTTGGTTTTTTTTATGATATAATTTTCGCATTTGGTTATCTCGTGTTCAGCGGAAATAATAGTTATAAGTAATAATAATAGTTATAAAGTTTCCTTGAACCTTACACTATCACAAAATAATAGATTAAAAATTAATAGGAATCAAAATTCAAAACACAAAAATAATATTATAATACGTACTTACAGATAATATTTCTGTAGATACGTATCCAATTATTATTTTGAACTATATCAATTTTATCAGGCTTTTGTCCACATGTTGAGGAAGAAAAATAGTTGATCCATTTCAGTTGGTCGGAGTGGAAGGACAGAATATAAACGATATGCAGTCTGTCGTCAGTCAAACTAATGCAGGTAATTAGTTCTAAGGTTGCTTCATCTTTTGGATCATGGCTGTTCAACCCATGTCATTTTTATATTCAAAGTTCATCATGTTTTTGTCATCGTCAACCTTAATAGTAAGGTTAAACTTAATAGTAAGATTACATTGGAAATAAACTTGCACACTTAGCTTATTCTTAATGTGTTACCTTGGTTATAGCTATTATTAGCTACGAGTATATCTTATTACTAAGTTTTGGTGCCAGTTTCACCGCCGTCCTTAAGTTCCTGCTATTTTATCTATTAAATAGTTAGATTAGATGCTACCTCTTTTGTAAATTATCAGAAAAGTAAAAAGGTTTAGTTTGTAAATGTAAATGTAATTTCTTACCTTTTATAGCCATTGAATTACTTAACTATTTAAAGATAGTGGAAAATAAAATAAAATATAATTGACAACATTTTAATTAAAAAACACCACAAAATCTATTTGACATAAAATGCCACATTTCGAATTGCTTAAGTACATATTCGCTATTGTAACTAATATAGCTTTTAGGTACTATACATACATTTAATACTTCAAGTTGTGTATTTTATACTAGTAATATATAACTACAGGTTACGAATAGATACTAATATTAATTTAATAATAATATAATATACAGTTTCTTTGCACAATGTTTTGCCGAATATTTGACGGCATTTTAATCACATATCCATCTGATTTTACCACGTTTGAATATATTGAGAATATTACATAACTGGGTTGGTAGGTACTGTTAACTTAAATTTCAGTTTCTCAAAGTGGGGTTAATATACAGAAAATAAGGCCCGTTTCGATAATCCAATATAAATTCTATAGTAAATTTAGTTTTAGATTGAATTATCAGTTTTTGATTGCGCATGTCTATATTTGAAATGTCTTTAATACCTATACAAGTTTTTGTGTTGTGTTGTGTGTTTTGTCTCTAGCTATGCCACAAAGATGACATGCCTTAGAAGCACCATAATGGCACCCGATCGATCGACTAGCTAGACCGACCCGATAGGATGAATGAACTAAACGAATAACACCACTTAGTCAGACAATTGCAAACCTTTTCTGGTCTAAATAAAGGTCATTTTCAAATATTGCAATTATAAATATTAATTCAGATATCTTATTCCATTCAGAATCGGCTAAAATTCAAAGGTATGCAACTTCTAAGACATGTTGTATTCAAGAAGGAAAGACACTTTTTTTGTAGGTGATAATAGTGTTTAATGAAAAACTAAATGAGTTCATTTTAAAATTATAAAACATCATGTCACTGTACTTGTTGATATTGACCATCACTTTTTACAAATTATTATTAAACAAAATTTTATCCCATCTTATAGCACATTAGTTTTATTGTTATTACTTTTATTTACTATAATTTAATGTAATTATTTTTTTTAAAAATCAGCCTCAAGTACCTAAAGTAATTTTGTTTCCAAAAATATGATAACAATATAAAGGATAACTTCAAACCTACGAGTAGTTACTTGTTTTTTAGTAATCATTGCTAGGTCTTACGTGATTGTCCAGTTGAAGTAATCAAAACCAACACGTGTTTTTAAATTAGCACAAAAAATAGATTCACCAGAGAAAATTATTTTTGTTTTCAAATATGTGCGTCGTTGTACTAAGTCAACACCAAGGTAGAGTGCACTGTTCACATTTAGTATTTAATAGGTCTTTTGAATAATCTGATCTAACCTTTAACAGGCATGGCATCGATTAAAGATCATTAAAACGATAGTAGAGCATGGCAAACTATAAAAACATTTTTATAATGGATTAAACAGATAACGTTGAAAAAACAATTTATACACAATTTACATTTACGAGAAATACGACACAAAAACAATATATTATAAATAAGTATGAACAGTACGGTCGTGGTTCCCAATCGTGATGTTCATGTCAATATGGAATGCATTTAGTTCCAGCCTACTATCCTATTGACTTATAAAGCGAGTGTACTCTAACTATTAATAATTACACAACATCAATTTATACATTACTCCTTATATTGAATCTGGGCTTATAATATCACATATTTTGGACAAGCATCGCTCAGCGCTCGTGAACAACATTGCCAAATAGGAAATATGTTAGTCAACGTCCATTTTAGTGCAGATTACTGTAGTGCATAATAAACGAATACTGTACGTTGTCGAAACCCGGTTCAAGTTTGGGGTTTCTTTAGTCCACAAAGTTCTTCACATAGCACAATTGAATGTCAGGATGTCACAGTAATTTTGTACGTCACAAACTTTTAACAGTGGGAACTGTTTATATCACTTCACTGCAGTTAAACATGGATGGGTTCGTCATCATCCTCATCATCAGAGCGCCTTTCGACGGAGGGTTCTCTTGGGGAGCGTGGGGGAGGCGCCGGACTGCCGGGGTCCACGTCAGGCGAGGGGGTGCGTCGCGCTTGCGCGTAGTACCCCAGGGCTCCCAGAGCGGGGGCACCGAGGGACCCCATGTGCGCAGATGGGCCCGGCAGACCCAGGCCTAACGGTGGGACTCCAGCTAGAGGTGTGCCAGGGTATAACCTGTAGAAAAATGGATTTATTATTGGCAATTTCTTATGATTGTCTCAAGTTCATGACAAGTCAATTAGGATAAAGATAATAACAGGAAACAACGTGCATAGACCTGATACCAACAATGACCTGATACCAAAGCAGTGTACATCGAGATATAAGACTAAACGAACCTACAAAACAAGTAATGTCCAGGATATCATGAATTTGAGTTCTGGACGAGTAATTTTTCTTACACAACTTTTGGTGTATTGGGTGAAATGTGTTAAATGGATCAACCATATTGTTGATTGCCAATTCGAATAGTTGAAAGAAGTTATGATATCGGTAAACGGTGCGTGTTAGAAGTTTCTACTTAAAATAATTTATGTCCACATTTTTTCAATACAAAGTACCGGTAATATCAATTTATGCAGAATCGAACGGTAATTGAAATCGACTAGAAAATTGCATAAAAATTTTACGATTGTTCGGCGTTTGTTAAAATTGCAGAGATTCGTCGAAGGAACAGTTTTCCCTCTATTAGCCACCCAAGTAGATCCACTTAGCGATTTTCCACTAGCGAGTAGCGCTGTTTAGGTATTCAGTGTTAGGTTGAGGGCCCCGGGGGTTTTATAGGTTGAGGCTAACAACTCCGACTTTATTCGGAAAAAACGACGTGTTTTGCCAAGAAATAAAAACTGCTCGCCGTGTTACATTGTAAGCTGAGCTATGTAACACTATCCAGTTGCTCTTTTATCAAGTAATTTATACGATTTACACCACTTAACAATCATAGTTTATTAGATGCAATTGGCTATAAAAGTGGCCTATTTTAAATGTAATATGTCAGTTTATCAGGCACACATTGAACAGTGTTTGATACGATTTTATTAGGTATAGGTAATCAAAGTAGCGTGTTGGTTCCTGCGCGTTACTTTATTATGTTTTGCACTAATGATAATACAACCAACCACAAAGCAAAATCTTAGTATAGTTGGTCTATGCAATGTAGTCTACCTTTCTTCAATTTGGTTCCAAACTTATTACGAAGAAAAAACGACGTCGCGGTACTCCTCCTGACTAAAAAAAGTACGGCAAATCTTCTTAGTATTCGCTCTGTGCAGCCAACCAAGTAATTCTTGGTTGAATTCAGCCCTTTGCTCTCTACGGTATTATTAAAAACGTCTAGTAGGATGCTTCCTAAAAGTCACTGGGATCTAATCAAACAATAGTGCATTTTGACCCGACTTTGTTTCAAATCATGACACAGTTTGATTGCTCGAGAATACGTACGTAAGGAATTGTAAATATTCCTTCTTTTAAATAGACGGGGCTGGAAAATTCTGATGCACGACAACACATGACGAATAATTTAGAAATGACATCAAAACCAAAGATCTTTATCTCTTACCGGTATGGAAGCGGCTTCTGCAGCGTATTAGCGGACGCGGATGCAGCAGCTGCAGCGGTTGCAGCGGCTTGCCGGTAGTACAGGTCCGCCGCCGCCGGCGCCGGCTGCGCGGGGTACGCCGGCACCCCGGCCCAGTACCCCCCGTATAGCCGCTGGAAGGCCGCGTAGTTGCCTGCCTCTGCTAGCAACTCCAGGCCAACCGCTGTTTGACGCTTCCATTTCGTTCTGAAGACAAATGTTACTGGTTAGAGACATTTTAAAAGAAAAAGTACAAACCTTCTTTGATAGCCGAGTACTGGCCATCGAACCGATGTGTTGACCACAGACTTTGTTTTTGAATTTAGAACGGAACAAATTTTTGTTGTTAACAGATACGTAAAAGCAGCAGCTAGCCTGACATGGTGAGAATATTAATTTCAAGAGGACCTCAAATGGCTACTTTTTCAGTCTTTATGGCTGTTGTAGTCAGTCGTACATAAATTTACTTTTTTAAATTATGAATTCTTAACTGTAAAGTTACTTAAACATTATATTTGTAATCTTTACTAAATTAATTATTAAACTTAATTTTATTAAACGAATCTGGGATTAAATGTTAAACTTCCGCCTAATACCTGCGTGTTATGTTGTAAAAATAATAATATCATTTTTGTTTCAGTAGATCATAAACACGATTACCTACTAAAGGTTTATTTGTGTTTGCTACTTCCCGCATTAAACACTTTAATAGACTGTGTTATTAATTTCTTGCAGTTCCGCGAAACCGTTACAACTAATGCATAATAAACGAGCAACGAATCACGTAATCAAAATAGTTTATAAAATTAATAATAACTGGCTAACGTGTTGCTGGCAAAAAGCAAAAGTTCCCATTTTAAAAAAACGTGACAAAGAATTCACAGTCCATTAACACTCGGCATACCGAACTAGCATTTTGCGATCCCACAAGAAATCACACAAAAACGATTTATGCTACATTAGAAACTTAAATCGACTCTTAAATTCTGTAAACTATCATTTACGTTCCCCAAGCCATAGATCACTAACCCTACAGCTTGTGACCCCAATCGTCATCAAATTTGTCACAGGCCACTCGAGCGCACAATGAAGACGCCGCAATGAAACGAGTAATAAAAGCGGTGCAATGAAAAAATATAAATAAAATAATAAATTTGACAAAACGTCTTGGGCACTCGTGTGTGCTTTGGAGCGTGGTCGAGTGCTCTAATTTGATTTATTTGCCGTCGAGAAAGGGTGAGCGCGTATAAATTACCAGATATTGCTACTGGGATGTCGCTGATTTTTTTAATAGCAATAACCGATTCCTCTGTAACGGCAATTCTGGAAGAAACTCGGATATTTATTAGATTGATTTTATTCATCTTCAGTAGTTATTCAGAGTAGAAAGTTTTTGCGTGGAACCTTGGTAATAAAAATTTATGAATAATTGTATATTTCGAGTTAGGCTTGTAAAAAACTTATTTTCTATTAAGCCCTCACATGATTGATACAGACAAAATTAATTCTAGAGTAATAATAAATTAACCGTTGTAATAGAAAATTATATTTTTGGTCTCGCATTTACTACACAAACTTAGCGACATGGGAGATAAAAATAATAAACAAATCCTTCACAAAAAACGGGTTCAATTTCTAGCGGAACACAATAACGCCAACCAAACAATTGTAATAATACAATCCCCAGTAGTAAAATTTAATTTAATATCGTCCTCGAGTTTTCGATTAGTTCTGCGAGCAGACTGCTATTGTCATCGAGCGAGCTTTTTATTAATTCGGAGGGAGTTATTATTGCGGCTGCATCGCCGCGTTGTCGGACTATGGGGTTGTGTGGTTGTTAGCAGCCGGTTCACTGCCCACCTCATTAATTAATTTCTATAAATGGATCATTTAATTTTATTAAATGTAAATGAGGGGGAGTTCAGACAGTTCAAACTCATCTCCCGAATGATTTATGTCCTTTCATTTTACCGCTCCAAAAGAGCTCATTTTTAGACACCGCGACAGCACTCAAATTAGCATAATTTTTTACCTCTACTCATAATCGCCTTTATGATATGAGCGTTTACTCGCAATACCGACTAAAGCGGCCGTTAATTTAAATACCAATCCCTAATTATCGGTAGCTGACAACTGATAGATAGAAAGCGGCTGCGCTCGCATTAATCATATTATTATGACGGGTTGTTCTTAACGAACGTCATTCAAGAACACTTATTTAATTGTCGAGTGCTGAATGAGAAGCAATCTGCTCAGTGACACTATTCTTTTATTGCCCCCGCCGGCTACGAACAAAAAGCTCTCCGCGAGCACTTAAATTCGGATAGCCGTCTTAAGACCTCTCAGCAGACAGTAGCGTTCTCTCGCTCTAACATAGGCGCGGGGCGCGCGAGGCGAGCTCCTCCGTCTCTGTCGCGCAGTCCCCCGGCGGAGTCTGAGTACGCTCCGCCCAGTGGTTTAGTGATTTGATGCTGCGTGAACTGATTCAATTGTTGTACGAGGAAGTCCATCCAAAAACGCGCCTTAACAGTTCCAAGTTAAAGACGAAAATCGTCCGGTAAAACGTTCCCGCTTACGACCTCTCCAAGGGGGGAGGTTGTTTATCTCGATTTGGGTTTTTGGGCGACGTGATGCGAATTCGGCTTGTATATCCGGCAAACAAAGAACACTTTCATCGATCTGCGGAGTCGGTGCCGAGCGGCGCTTGCGACGTTCTGGTCCGCACGCCTGGCCCAATTTGAGCTTCATCCGAACGTTATTTATACGCTGCTTAGAAAGTTTCAGAAACATGTTTGTACTCGTGTTCTTATGGGAATTGTTTGAAGTTCGAGCGCTTTTATTGTTATGAAGGGGTATTATGTTTACATAAAATGATACACATACATTTTATTTTATCTCCCTCGTCGAAAGAAGATACGCTGGGTTAGACTTGATCATCGAGTTTTATCTAAAAGTGTTTTAAGGAAAGATATCACTACAGTGCAACACGTTATCAGTTATCAGTTAAAATGCTTTACGATAAATATAAAAACCTCATTCTTCAATGACATTAATATGGCGTCATTTGAAAATGGGATTTTTGAAATCACTTAGATTATCTTATCATTTGTGATTGAGGTCTGGAAGAGGTATGAATAATAAAATTCATCCAATTTCGCTTAATATTGATTTGCATATTCTGGAATTAAGAGTAGTAAATAAAAAAACAGCATCAAAGCTATCTGATAAATTTTAACGAACTTATCTGCCATTCGGTAAACCTGGCTCTAAGTCGTCGAAGTTTATTAAGGAATACAATACCTATCCAAAGGGTAGGTACCCACGTAACAAAAATATAAAAGGTATTTCAAAAAGAAAAAAATATGGTGTAACATACAAATATTTAACTTTTCTTCATAATATTCTCTGATAGTTGTCAGTTACAGTGCACGGGCGCACATACATGTTACCATAATCAAATTAGTTTATGTGAGAGTTTTAATGAAAGTTTAAGAGTCTTGAATTATTCGATGGAAAATCGGACTAAATGAGTGCAATCTATTAAATGTTCCAAAAAATATAAGAGCTCTTGTCCAGTACAAATAATCCAGTGAAGGTAATTTTAATATGAAATTGTAGAGCTTTTCGAGTGACAAGTAAGAATAAAAGTTTATTAAAACCGTTTTAGTAACTAAATTTAACAATCATTAAACGGCAAATTTTAGTCGAAACCCGAATGTTATCGGAAAAATTATCATTCCATGCCTTGCTCACGATTCGGAGTTAGAACGGTCAAAATTATAAAGTACGAATAATCCGATCCGCTTATTAAAATCCGTCCGAAACCCAAATGGCATTTGCAGTATAATGATTAGTGGTAAATGATAAGTCAGGCGACCGGAGCGACCTTGGCTCGATTCCCGTGTCTCTGAGGTGTAATTTGGATGGTTCGCCCTAACCGATTAGTGGTTCTTGGTAGCTGCCCGCGGAACCCACGTATTATGTCATTACACGTGTGTGTATACACTCGCGGAATCCTGATAAGTTTGTGTCACACAAGGGCTTTGGTTTTTTTAATTGTTTGCTGTCACTTTTACTTCGTCAGTCGGGATAATCACTGCCATTTTTGTTTATTAAACTAATACCACTGTGGTAACAATTTCGTTTTCCACGAAAAAGATTTTCATAGAATTCTCATCTGTTACCTTATAATATAGACGAAATTGTTATCAATATAACTCGTAGGTATTGTTAACTTAAGAATAAAATGTGACTCTACTGTGTATTCACCTTTCTTTTCAAAAAGAATAAGCACCATAATTATTGCACCCTAAAATGTAGGTATGTGAGTATGTAAAGTGACTTTAAATTTCTATTTATAAAAATATGGACATTTCTGGAAATTATTTTTGAAACTTGTAATACAGATCAACAAATGTTCAATTAACATGAATATTAATGTTTTCAATATCTGCCTATCCTTAGAGGTAAATGTTTTCCGATTTGCCAATTACCAGCTGTTGTAATACAATGTAAGAAATTGTTCCTATGCGTGCCTACTTCATTACAACATTTAAGTGAATTATTGTCTGTATGTCCAGTATTTTACGTTTTTAAAAGCAGGCATGCCTAAGTCGGGAAACCTTTAAGTTTCAATCGCTTGCCTCGGTGAAATGCGTGAATTTGTTCTTATTCATAGTGTTTGCAACATAAAAATTAGAAACGTTTGTGTGGTTAAAAAAAATAATCTTTAGTAGGTAAGCAGGACAAAATTTCTACGTCATGCAAGTGGGAATTTTAGGATCCTCACTGATCAGACATTTTGTCATCGCACGTGGTTCATCGGCATATGTGTAAGTAACGAAGCGACCTGCATCCAGACCCATCGTATCTCAAAGAATGCAAAACTCATCATCATCATCTCAGCGTATTCCCGATCCAGTATGGAGCACAGGGTCCGCTTCGACTATCCTAGATTCAGCAAGCCTGGTTATTGAAATCGTCCAAAGCAGATATTGCAAATAAAAAATGTCGAAGTAAACCCCATCGCAGGAGGTAGTGCAGAACAGGCATCGGTTCGTGTCATTACATTCGTCATTAGGCGAGCTACACGTCGCGACTAAACGCCGATAAACGCGCCAGCCTCCGGCCTATTACGGATTTACGAGCGGCTCGCAGACAGTCGCAAAGCATTAAGAAGTTAACGATTCTGTTCAATCACACTGCCGATCTGTAGCCTGTCATTTTCATAAACGCTCTGCAGAGATCTCTGCCGGTGAGGTAAAAACGGATAAATATATTCGTACACTAACCGACGCGCGAATTTATTTTCACGTCGCGTTAAAAGATCTGCATTATGACATTATCTATTAAAAATAGAACAGCACGTTTTTACATCTTCTAATTCCTATTTTCAATAATTAGGCGAAGGCCAGGCCGAAAAAGGAATGAGATTGTGAAACACGATATTATAAGGTGATTGTCTATTTTTACAATGCTTGTTTTACTAGCCTCTAACCTAGCTTTCATATGGATCATCTTATGGTTCTTCTTTTAGTATTATCTGATAAACTGGTGTCAAACTCAAAACAGCTCAGCAGCTTTAAAAAAAAATCTCAATTTAAGTAGTATAAAATAGGGTAGTAAAAATTTAATAGCTTGAGTCTATTTGTTTTGGTAAGATTCGCAGATTTGTTGATTTTGACACGACAAATGTATCTAATTATAAATCCAAAAATAAGTAAGTGGTACTTAAGTATACATCTGAACATTACACTTGTCTTTACTGTATTCTTATCTGCAGCCATTAAGTTGAATCTCGACCTGAATGCATTTAAGACAAATAACTACATCGACATACGGCTATTACGGTAGTGTCAAAAGTGTCGGCGGAAGGGCCGTAATGAGTAGCCGGTGCGCAGGCGCCGATGACTTGCACGGCTCAGTTTTAGGTCCACTGTATCTCTGAGGGAACCGCCATAAATGATCTATAATCATTTATATTTATTTGTCCGCTATTTATCCAACATCAACCTAGTTAATAAGGACTTTTGTAAGCTCATTTTGGTATATAAAAATTAAAAAAAAAAACATTTTAGTAAAGCTGTTTGAATGTCGATCTTTGTTTATCATTGGTACTAATACAACAAATTATTTTTACGCACGGTACGATATATATTTATTAAGCAAATAAAAAACTAAGTTTGATTTTGATTTTTTAGTTGTCCCCAAGATTTTTTAAAATGTCCCTTTTGCCAGAGGATTTTTATACAGGTAAGTAATAGGCCGTCGGAAATAGACATTTAATTCGAAAAGTGTGATGTAGTTCTGCATTTTTGATATGTTGTAAGGGTCTATTAGGGTAGTGTGAATTCCAATTTGCAACTTCGGAAAACCTGTGGAAACCGAGAAAATCGAGAAAATCTTCGAAATTTTGGGACTTTTTTTACTATTTGCTCGCCAGGGCCAAAACTATGCTTTTATTGCGAATGATGTTTTCTACACTTATAAACTGTATTAAATTACTTGCAATTTAAGCCTAACAGCAACGCTATTGACTCCATAGCAGCCAAGCTGTGGCACTTTTAAGATGACCAATATTTGTCGAAATAAGAAATTTTCAGGATACTCCCACTTATTTCGTGAAATATTGGCAAAACCACTTGGCCTTTGAAGAAAGGTCACTGAAAATATTTTGTAGTACATTTATTTAACATTTATTAAAGCACAAAACGAAGTCTGTGGGACTAGCTGTTCCCTCACAATCTCAAAAAAACGAAAAGAAGGTAAATGGGTTATAGAAACAAAAGACTATTATATTGGGTAATTGGAAATTAGACAGGAATTTTAAACATAGTAGTGGGTGGAGGTCATTTGCGATCTGACTGCATGCCCCTCTACATTCCTTTTTGCATTTGCAGGGTTTCATTTTTAGACAGTCGCAGTTTTTTCGGTTAATCATCATTGATTTTATGTTTTTCCTAGAAATTAGATTCCAAATCAAACTTCAAGCGAGCCTAAACGATCGCAAATGACCTCCATCCATTACTATTTATAACATTCCTGTCTAATTTCCAATTACCCAATATAATAGTCTTTTGTTTCTATAACCCATTTTACCTTCTTTTCGTTTTTTTGAGATTGTGAGGAAACAGCTAGTCTCACAGACTTCATTTTGTGCTCTAATAAAAGTTAAATAAATGTACTACAAAATATTTTCAGTGACCTTTCTTCATAGGCCAAGTAGGTTTGCCAATATTTCACGAAATAAGTGGGAGTATCTTGAAAATTTCTTATTTCGACAAATATTGGTCATCTTCAAAGTGCCATAGCTTGGCTCCTATAGAGTCAATAGCGCTGTTGTTAGGCTCAAATAAAAGTTAAATAAATGTACTACAAAAGATTTTCAGTGAACTTTCTTCATAGGCCAAGTGGTTTTGCCAATATTTCACGAAATAAGTGGGAGTATCCTGAAAATTTCTTATTTCGACAAATATTGGTCATCTTCAAAGTGCCATAGCTTGGCTCCTAAAGAGACAATAGCGCTGTTATTAGGCTCAATTTACAAGTAATTAGATACAGTTTATAAGTGTAAAAACATCATTCGCAATAAAAGCATAGTTTTGGCCCTGGAGAGCAAATAGTAAAAAAAGTCCCAAAATTTCGAAGATTTTCTCGATTTTCTCAGTTTCCACAGGTTTTCCGAAGTTGCAAATTGGAATTCATACTACCCTACTGGACCCTTACAACATACCAAAAATGCAGAACTACATCACGCTTTGCGAATTTAATGTCTTTATACGACGGCCTATTTTGTCTCTAACCCATTTTACCTTCTATTAGATTTTTTGAGTGAACTACTAGTCTCACAGATTTCGTTTTGGGCGTTAATAAAAGTTAAATAAATGTACTACAAAATATTTTCAGTGACCTTTCTTCGTGAAGCTAGTGGTTTTGCCAATTATTCGAGAAATAAGTAAGTAAAACCTGAAATTTTCTATTTTCGAGAAATATTGGTCATCTTCGAAGTGCCATAGCTTGACTCCTTTGAAGCCAATAGAGCTGTGATTGGCCTCCAGTTGTAGGTACTTTAATACAGTTTATGAGTGTAGAGAACATTGTTCACAAAAAATGCATAGTTTTGGCCCTGGAGAGCAAATAGATAAAAAAGTCCCAAAATTTCGAAGATTTTCTCGATTTTCTCAGTTTCCACAAGTTTTTCGAAGTTGCAAATTTGAAATCACATTACTCTAACGGACCCATACAACATACCAAAAATGCAGAACTACATCACGCTTTTCGAATTTAGCCCCTTATTTTGTCTATTTCCGACGGCCTATAAGTTAAGTTGGAGATTTTAAGCGTGTTAGTAAAAAGAAATCTTTAAGCAGTTATTTAATTGGAAATTTACGCAATTTGGATTACTTTTTTAGAAATTATTCTTACATACATTCACAGACTATATAATTAAAGCAATTAAAAAGTAACTTACATCAGAATTACACTATACCAATTTATTAATTTAATATCTAATTGAAGACAACGCCGTTATTATAAAACTATTAATTAATTACCTTTTGCCGCTAACTCGGAGCAATTCGGTCGTTTTTTGTTACACTTAAATAAAATTTAATGAAAGTTAAACGGCTCAAAGTTTCAAATGTTGTTGAGAACAATCACTAATTAAATACATAATGGAACGCATGCATGTAGCCAATTAATCTGACTTTACACAAGGCAAACGCGCCGTAATTAACACAAATTATTTTGGTTCAGTTAAACAGGCTAATCAGACTCTTGGTGGTATTATTTGAAAACAATACGCAACCTAAAATTTTCTATATTTATACTTATCCAGTACTCTATTAAATATTTTAATAAAAATTGCAACAATAAATTGTCGAGGTACGAGGAAAATAAGAAGGCTCTGATACATAAATACACGTGTCCCTTATGCCACTTGAGGATTCAAATTAATTAGTTATTGAGTTTCAAAAAAAGCTAACATAATCCTCCTATGAAAACACAATTCTGTAACTTTCAAAGTATTAATAATTTTAACATGCACAAATAATGTTGAATTAAAACAGGTTTTTCTATTTTTTTTTCACACTTGAGACAATGGACAAATATTGATAAACTTATTTTTTTTTAATTGGACCTTAAGTTTATTATAAACGGTAATTACTTTTCTTTCTCTGTGCTTATGACTTTTCAAAGACTAGACAAAGACGCTCCATTGTTGTCGGCTAAAGAACAGAAGAAAGTGACCGCACAAAAGCCATTACATCCTTTAATTATCTCCGATTTCACACCCTTTCACGAACCGAAAAATCGAAGACCAAACATTAGTTTAACCGAAATTATGGAAAACCAACAAAAAGTAGGGCAAAAAGCGGTGGTGATTGAAAAAGTCAGACGGGGCGGACATTCGCCCTGTGCGGCGCCCGCGCACGTCACGCGACCTATGACGTCACCACTAATGCCAGAGTAAACGTGGCCAACTGGCATTTATCATTAGTAATTTAGCACTGACTTGTACAAATGGACTTGCCTAGTTGAGTTGACCTTAGCAGTAATGAGTGTAATTGTACTGAAGCGGTTTGTTTTTTTAATTTCTCGATAGTTGCCTAACTTATAATTTTCCTTGCTGTCGAGTTATATTACTATTTAGCGTTTTAATATTTAAAACGGTTCAAAGTATGTTCGAAAAAACAGCAACTTAGTATTTTACATTTGAGAAATTCTTAGTCCTATTCCAATCATTAGAATTATTACATACATTGGGTATAAATACCTACTGCTAAAATATGGTACGATGTATTTTAAGTCAGTAGCCCAGTAATAAGTGGCGGAGATGATTAGAAAAATGCTATTAAATCAATAGAAAATTAGTGGGGTTTGTTTTTTGACTACCGTCGTTTTTGTCGGCGTCGGCCGCCCGCCTAATTATAAACGTTTGTTTTTGAAATCGCCGCCGGTACAGCCACTGACATAGTCGTTTTCCTCTTTTAATAACACTGTATAAACAATGTAGCTTCGGATTCTGATGCAATGATAAAGTTTATTGCATCACATCAATCGTAATTCTGATATTTATTATGATAATTTTCCGTGAAACTTTTCTGTTGTTCCAGTAGCTGGATCCACTTCTTTTGTATTTCGCTATTTTTCTAGGTTTCTTGTAATCAATAACCTACTTGTATGTACGAAGTTTTGTGAATTTATTTAATATTTGTATTGTTACTTTCTTATTTAATTTACTTCGTGTGTATTAAATGTACAGTGATGTAGAAAAGTGTTACGTTTTAAAAGCTCATAAGAAACCTCCGATTAATAGTCGGTTCTTCTTGTCTAATATAAAAAACCTATGCACGTATAACCTCGCAGTAGCGATACAGGCAGTTTCGCTGAGTCAGCACGCTCTGTGAACCGCGCCGACTATCTCACGAGTCGCACTCTGCTTGGCGCCGGCAGACGGCGCAAGGTGGAAAGAATAGCGGTGGAGTTGACGTTAGAAGTGTTTTTGTAGAATTTAGGTAGCATTTCAATAGAACCCAACTCTGTTAACTTTGAGTCATTTCTGAAACAAAAGCTACCAGGTTCGGTCGCTAAGATTTTTTACGACTAATGAAAATCATATTTTGGAGCCTTCAATTGAAAGAACAGAGGTAAGAATTAAGGCTTTTGGCTCTCCCAAACCTTTATCTCAGTAATGTTTATGAATAAAATATATTATAATTGCTAGCGATATCGTTCATTGTGAATTTGATTTAAGGAACACTAATAAAGTTACACTGTAAATCAAATCTATAAGTCATTGTTATAATAACATATAGCATATAGAAACAATTATTAAATAGTCTTAACAATTGGTAAACCAGCTAATTACAGCTGAAATATCAATCAAAGTTTATGACTTGTACCAAGCGTCAAAACGTTTGATAATTGTTTTCTTCACTCGGCCTACCGTCTTTGTAGTCTTTTTAATTCCATTACATTCAGTCTGTGATTCCGTGTAGGTGGCAACCGCTAAGCCGCGCCTAAACCGCTTTTCTCGGGCATTATGTAAACCTGTTTCCCCTAACCACGAATTACTAGTAAATCGCCCAAGTTTTCTTATAATATGTACTTCATATTTTCTAAGTTGAAAAATCAACGCACATAAAAGTTTTTTTAAACATTTTCAATAAAATAAGATTAATGTAGTTTGTAACAGCTAAAGTTTTTCCGACGTTCCATAAAATGCGCTAGATTAAATAAACGGACAGCATCGCATTGTTTAATAAACGAGTAAAATAATTATAGCGGAATTTCATAAAAACTTTTTGCATCGAGAAAACAAACAACTTTTTATGTATCGATTGTGTTGGCAGACGGCCACGCAGTCCACCTGATGGTTGGCGGTCACTGCAGCCTATTGAGAGACACTTCATCAACAAGTATCGTTCAATGTGCTGCTTTCACATTTGAAGTATTTTCCGTAAAAATAGCCTTAACTTACCGTCTATTCTGGTACCAGGTCTTGACCTGCGTGTCGGTCAAGCCCAACTTAGCAGCTAGCTCCATCCGGTCCTGCACGCTGAGGTACTTCTGCCTCTCGAAGGACTTCTCCAGCGTCTGCAGCTGGTGGTCCGTGAAGGCGGTCCTGGCCTTCCGCTGCTTCTTCGCGAGCCCTGAGGAGTCGCCGCCACAGCTCTTGCTTGACACATCGTCCGAGTCATCTTTCACTCCTGCAGACAACGATACAACATTAATTTTTCAAACATATGGCGTAGTATCGAAGTGTTCATGTTGAACGCACGGTCAACATGAACAACTTAGAGTTGAAGAACTATGATAATTATGAATTATTACTTCGCGTTTTTACATTTCAGTCTCGAATTTAATTAAAAACTTGAAAATTTTAGTAAATACGACACTGACTTCTGACTGCTGGTACCAGCTTGTGGGGCAAAAGAGGAAACCGGGGAAGTTGAGTGGGTGGGATGAAATAGTCCCGAGTCCCACACAAGGCCGTAGGTCATTCACCTTCGAAATTGATTGATAGATATTAACAGTAACTTATTTTCAAAAACTACCTTTGGTTCTAGCTGTAAATTTTTATTGCATCATGCCAGTCTTGCTAATGCAAATTGTAACACCGTTTATTTCATTCTTAATTTGATAATAATCACATTCAGTAGAATCGAAACAAAATTAATATTCAATTTGAAAATAATTAAGTTTCTGAATTTGATAGTCGTATTACTCAATATAAGTCCTTGAATTGGTAAGTATCGAGAAATATGGACCTAATAAAGTGTCCTTATAAATACTATAAATAAAGTTTTGATGTAATGTATGTTGTGAAGCAGAGAAGCAACTGCGATCAATACAATGTATCACTGACAATAATCTCGGTTGAAACTCTGTTCGCATCCGGCCGTACGCAGTCTTGAATCAAATTTCATACGGGTAAAAGCTGTAGGTGCGTATTTGATTTATAGATATGTTGTCAATATAATGTTTCAAGCGTTCTCGGGCAAACAGCGGAGCGTGTCCGTGCCGAAGCCGCGCGGGGCTTCTTGCGGTCAGCGTTTCCTCCGCCACTTGTCTTACTGACCGTCTACACTGCTAGCGATTTAACAGATTTAAAGCTAAATAAGTTGTTGAAATCCCTTCGTTTGACGACCTACTTCCTAGTTTAGCTAATACAAGCTACGTTTCCGATCCCGCACTATACAAATGGGTGAATGATGTTCACTTTCCCAGGTGTTTGTTGTAGTTTACTTAAGTTATTTTTCTGTATTCATTTCAGAGATTTATACTTTTGTCTTTGGTTACATCATATAATTATAATCAATGTCACTATGTATCAAAGTGTAACGATAATATAAGTAAGACGTAATAAATTAATTCGAAACTATTTGAGTAACCTATTCATTAAATTTGTTATATAATATGCCTTGCAGATATTTCGAATGTTTGTCTCGAAGAAGAGTTTTAATTTTTGAATAAAAAGTTGTTTTTAACGAGCTAACAATTTGTAAAATATGACGTTTCTCGTTTGCTCAATAAGTAACGCTTATCTATGTGTAACTGATACGAATATTTAGTTTAAAAAAGTAACACGTTTGCTTGGTACTGAGAACCCAGGACTTCCATTACAAGGGCTTCACGCTACACGTAGCATTACACGAAGAAGTTCAAATTGAATAGATTAAAGAAGTTCTAATAATATTATACAGGGCGTCTTACAGAGTATTATACATAATATCCAGTTTTTATCTTTCTTTCTTTTTCAATTTTTGGTATAAATAGAACATTAACGTATTTAAAAGCCGTCCAAAATTGCCCCAAAAAACTTGAATAGTAGACGATAAAGATATCGAATTAGCATAAAAATTGGTATCATAGAATGATCTTTGAAGACATGAGCACAGATTATTAAAAGTTACACATGAGTGCAACATAATTGTTATTAAATGATAAATATCCAAAATAAGTCAAACTTCAAGACCATGTTGTAACATGGTCTACTACGGGGACTACTGTGAGTGAAATATACATAGATTTGTGATAATGTACCTGTAAGTAAACTCTTTAATCAATTTTCTGAATTATCGAGAACTTTTCTGGCCGCGGTGAAACTGACCTTAAGTGTACAGCTGAATTGGGCGATTGGCGCTGCTAAGTGTAGTCCGAAGTAGTCTGAATCAGCAAATCATACAGTTACCAAGACATCCTCTAGCAAGCTTAACTGCATTGCATGTCCGTGAGTGATGGGACAAAGGATTAACGTAAACCCGGAGTGGGGTATTAGCGCAGCCAAGTGTAGGAGCGCTTGCGGTTCACGCCGCCCCGGCCGCTAATAAACAAACGTTTGGCTCAAGTGGATTAACTGATAAAATATTAACTAGATTTCGCCGGTTCGTCCCCAGTGGGAATAGGTTGATCAAGTCATATTCTTTGTTGCTCTATCTAGAGCTCTGAGCATGATTAAAATAAGCGCCTTTTTTGCTGTCTTTATGTGTGTTTCATTTTATTTGTAGTCAAATTTATGGAACCATCTCCTTATATAGGAATTGAAAACAATTATCAATAAATCGTCATTGCTTATATACGAATTAAACTTTACTTTTTTTTTTAAAACGCAAAGGCTGATTTAAACATGTAATACTTATAAACAGACTCATATTATTTTGTGGGAATTTAAATTAGATTGATAAACGCATTTTTTTATTAATATAGCAATTTATCATTTCACACATTTTAGTGATCTTATCTGCAATGCAATTAATAAGTAATTTACAATAAACATCAGACTGCAAAGGTTAAGATAAGGTTAAGTTTTTACAAGACATAAGCAGGAAACCGCACTTTAAAAACAAAGCCAAACAAAAAGGGCACTTAACAAATCTTTTAATGGAAAATTAATTGCGGGTGGAAGGCAAATTTCCTCGCGGTAAACTCACGAATCATAGGGAGAATTAACATAATAAAAATAATGGCTCGTCAAATTTTAGATATATTATATATGGGCTTATATCAAGGAATATCCAACAACATAGTACATTTATAGTCCACAATTGTTATTTTTTTATTAAACTCAGTAGTACACGGATGAAATAGAAAAGAGAGATGTAATTGGATTTGAGAAATTAGTTTTCTATACTAATTTCCTAACAAACATTTTAGTAGCGCCACTGCGGCGATTAGTGTAACTCATAGAATTCCTAAGCAAATTAATCGATTCGAATTACTTTTCTCTTTTTGATAGTTGTCCACTCTTTTAGGCCTACAGGGTTCCACCATAATACCCGGGGACAATGAGAGCGGGAACAAAGTTTTAGTACAAATAACAGAAGTGTTTAGTTTGTTTATTATAAGGTCTTACGATATCTTAAAATGTGTTGTTAACTTGTTACTTTTACTAACTGGAGATCGAATCTAGATTTAACTATCGCGCTAAAGTGCGACTTGTTACCTGCGCCACTGTGGAAGTGGTATTAACATATTGGGGGTAGCAAAAGGTGATTTTTTCCCGACCCTTTAACAGTTTGTAATATTGAGTGTAATTATGAACCGGAGGCCCATTAGGGCGCCGCCGTTAATTTATTATAATAAGGTCCAACTGCCGACTTCGGCCGACCGTGAAAATTATTATCATTAGTGGACAATAATGTACGCACACAGTTGCGTAAACACGGCATGTTGAAATTATCACTGCAAAGCGGTTTTGTTCGCGAAACTAGGCTGTTTACGTGAAATAAAGCTGGATAAAGTTAATGTCAAGCTGTAGATACAATAAACATTTTATTTTTGATTATGCACGCTTCTAAGATGTGGGTGACAGGTGCCATTGTCATACACGTAGATCCTCTAAGTACGGATATTATGTAAATTATACTGACAATAAATATTGATATGTCCTTTATATTGACTTTAATAACAACCACTTTTTTCTTTTACCATATAAATGTCATTTTGAACGATGTAAAAAGGTTCCAAATTCTATATAATCTTTTCAGATATAAGATTATGCATATGGAACTTAAGCTACCTATTGAACATAATAGACTGTATAAAAATGAAAGACATATTATGTCCAATTTAGAGGTAGATACGTATGCGTATCTCATCAGGAAATAACAAATGTAATCGTTAGTTCCTCTCAGCCAATCATAGCTGACCCCAAGTAGGAAGGGCGATGCGTACCTACACGCACTCTAATGTGCTTATAATTGAAATCTAAATTGGTTTTATCGCGTGATTTCTCTCAAACTATTCAAATAGCTTTTATTTAACGTCTACTATTCGAATAAAAAAATCATCGTTATACCAGTTAATAATTGCTTTTTGCACACATGTAGGTAATACCTTCTTGATGAGCGTAGATAATACTATGCCTGTTATGCATGCAAGGACCCGTGTTCAATTCCCGCGTTTAATATGAAAAGCATTGGGTCTGGGACTCTTTCATCTTTGAATACTTAATTTTGCTTTTCTTGACGTATTAGTGAGTTAAGTGAATTTGATGTAATTTTTACAGAACATGTCATGGACATTTTTTGTACAGAGTCATATACCAAAACTACATCTACAAAGCATAAGTAACATGAACTATGGTTGGCAGACAACTGATAAAAATGTCCCAGAACGAGACAAACAGACATGTCGATGGTTAAAATGTCAAAGGGCTTAAAGGACATTTTGGCGAAAATGACTTTTTGTTACATTTGTATTGAGTTTTTTGAGCTCTTTCTAATGGTATATCAAAGATTCTCCTATCCCTTATAGTTAGCGAGATATTCATGGTTAAAAATTGGCCATTTTTGTATTATTTGCTTAAAGGTAACTGATAATGTATTATGGCATTTAAAGCTTACTCTTGCATATTTTGATTTAGGCGTTTTGGGCTTAAAGGACACTGTGGTTCTATTTCAAATAAATCACATTCATTTCCCTGCCCTTTACGCCAGGAGTCGTGGGTTCGGGATCATTTGTGTTTGTTTTGTGTCTGGATGTTTATTCGTACCTATTTAAGTATACATTTGTGGTACCTTTGTTGTTTCTGACACCTATAACACATGTTCTTACGCTACTTACTTTGGGGTCAGATCAATGTATGTGATGTTATCCAATATTTATTTAAGACCAATAAGTAATTCAATAATACAATAGTTATAATTCTTTTTATAAACCGACTTCAAAAAAAAGAGAAACAAAAAAAAAACTACCTAAAAAACTGAAAAGCAAAAAATAATTTTAATAAGACATTCATCAAATGCGCTTATTGTCTAAGCCTATTAATTAAATTGTATTTTACGTGCTAGGTAGGTACCTACTAATCTGTTTGAAGTCGGTGCCAAGCCAAATAGTAGGTACCCAGACTACGTACCTACGTCCGCGGATTAATAAGTAACCCTTTATAATACATAATATTATTATATATCATTTTTTATTACCTTTGGCTTGGCACCGACTTCAAACAGATTAGTAGGTACCTACCTAGCACGTAAAATACAATTTAATTAATAGGCTTAGACAATAAGCGCATTTGATGAATGTCTTATTAAAATTATTTTTTGCTTTTCAGTTTTTTAGGTAGTTTTTTTTTTGTTTCTCTTTTTTTTGAAGTCGGTTTAATTTTTTTTTTAAAAGTTTGTTTATTTTTCTATTTTTAGTGTGAATAACACGTAGGTAGTGAGTAAAACTCTTTCATAATAATGATAGCGAAAATACGAGTAAAATAGTAGAATTGTATTATTTGATAATATTAGGTATTCATTAAGTGTTCAGCACCATGGGTAGGAGGAGAATGCGTTTATGCACCATAACCGCAGGCTAGCTAGACCCGCGGCCGTGTGTGGGACTCGAGACCGAAGCGTCCGCTACCCACTACACTCCCCCCCCCCCGGTTTCTCCTTCACACCCGATTAGGACGAGCCGGTGCTAACCTTATTGGCTAGTGACCAGCCCATCCCCGGGTAATCATCAGCTTAGCTGCAAAAGTACATGAAATACAACTAACGTTCCACATATTCCTACAACACTGAAAGAATTATCCCCTAACTCCTAACCGTTAAGGAGTTGTACTTTCCATCATCACCTTAGCTGCAAAAGTACATGAAATACAACTAACGGTCCACATATTCCTACAATACTGAAAGAATTATCCCCTAACTCCTAACCGTTAAGGAGTTGTACCTTCCATCATCAGCTCATCAACATAAAATGATGTTTATCGGACGCAAAAACTTGAATGGCTTCAGAAAAAACAAGTAACGCGTAGTGTGCGCCTATAAAATTTGAGGTTTTCCCTTGATTTTTCCGGGATCCCATCATCAGATCCTGACATGGTGACAATGGGACCACCTCGGAACTATGCACTTTCAAATAAAAAAAGAATTATTTAAATCGGTCCACAATTGACGGAGAAATCGACGGACATACATAAAAAAAAAAAAAAAAAAAAAAAGAATACATACAGTCGAACATATAACCTCCTCCTTTTTTGAAGTCGGTTAATAAATTGATGAATGAATCTATGGATATTTTCAATCATCATCATCATCATCTGAATATTACAATCCACTGCTGGATATAACCTCCAAATGCTCGCCACACTGATCAATCCTCGGCCGCCCGCATCCTGCTCCTGCCAGCCATCCTGCGCAATTCATCACTTTACCTGGCCTGACAGCGCCCTACACTACGTTCACCGAGACGCGTTTTCCACTTTAGAATCCGTTTGTCCCAACGGTTATCGGTTCTACGGCTGATATAGCCAGCCCACTGCCTTTGGTTCTATGCCGCATCATCTCATTTCGTATACGATCCAGCAGAGAAACGCCGAGCATATCTCTTTCCATAGCTCACTGAGCCACTTTTAACTTGCGGACCAGCCGTGCCGTAAGTGTCCACGTTTGCCTTGCCTTTTACGACACCCAGGAGAGGAAGAGAGTGTGCTGGTCAATAGCAACAAGACTGGCACTGGTTTGTCCTAATCGGGTGAGAAGGAGAAACCGGAGGAGTTTAGTGGGTAGACGACGCTTTAGCCTCGAGTCCCACACACGGTCGCAAGTCTAGCTAGCCAGAGGTTGTGGTGCATAAACGCATTCTCCTCCGAAAAAAAAAGAGAGGGAGAGATTGATGTTTTTTGACGCTGTATGCCGACAGCGCTTCTTTTTGTACTATATTGAAAAAGCACAATACAGCTTAACAGGCAAATTCATGTTAGATAGGATATATTTTTTATCAAAATTTTATCTTAAAAGACCAATTCTGTTCTAACACCTGTATTAACATGTCCTTTAAGCCAAAGCTAATGATTTATCTCAACAGAAACTTAAGCTTAAAGGACAAAATAATCGAATTTCAATTCTTAAAGGACACCTATCTCGAAAACTATGCTATCTAGAATAAATAAAATGGTTGCATACGGTTCGGCTTGAAAAAATAAATAAAAGTGTCCTTTACAACAAACCGATAGCTTTGAAATCAAAAAAGTTATGCCCAATTTTTTACTTATTTCGTTTTTCTGCTCTCCTGAAAAATCATGATTTGTCCTTTAAGCCCTTTGACATTTTAACCATCGATGTTCTTGAACACAAATGTTTGTTTGTATGGAGCAAAGAGCCGCGAGAGGAACCCACGACTTCTGGTGTAATGGTGAACTACTCAAAATCTATATATAAAAGAGATCTATTACTTATATAGTCTACAAGAGCGAAGGCGCCGGCGGAAGTTAAAATCGTAAGATATCACAATGGCATTATCAGTAGGCCAGAAGTAATTTTCAAAGTTACAAACTTTCAAAAAAATGTTAATAACAGTAAAAAATTTAATAGTCAAATTAAAACATTACATGCTCTATTTCTCTTGGTATAATATAGGCTTCGGTCCCGGTTAAAATTCTACAGACAAGACTTACTAATTATATATTCAATTTTTAAAAGCTCGCTTTAAGTATGCGGCTAGTGTTTCGTATACATTATAAATAAGCCAACACGTTAATTGAATATTAACTTCTCGTGAGACAAGTCATTGATTGATTTCCAGTGGGGCTTTAATTGCTTAATAAACGATCCGATCTCCACGCGGACAAATCTTTTCAGATTGGGGTCAAGTATGCTTAGCTAAGCCGCAGAATTCTTTGGATAGTACAACGGACAGTAAGTGCATGCCAAGTGCGTACGCAAATTCCAAAACTGCAAACATATTGAGGTTGATACATAGAAACTTCGACTGAAGGAATTTTGGCTTTTACTATCAATATACCGTAGAAAATGATATCATCTTTATGCGTAGAAAATAGGTTCGTTCCAATCTAACAACTATTTCTGATCCACACATTGTTGAAGCGCTCAAAAATCTGACTAATGAAGTAAACGATATTTGTTGGAGCTACCTTAATATTCATAATAAATAGGTACTTTAGTTAAAAGTTTTCTTGGCGTCCATGGTTCTTAATTCCATAGGTGACAACGAAAGGATTTTAGAGGTGTCAATACGGCTTAATATGTACCTAAGTTGTATCAGCTCTAAACATACCAAGAAGTCTTCTAAAATCCACACTTAGTGGTTGCTTATTTTTTAAAATAAATATTATTTAATGATTTCTAATATTTACACGGTTACTACTCATTAAAATAAAACAACTTTAAACGGATAAAAACTCGCGTATATTCTACATTTTAAAATTTAAAACCCGACGTTTCGACTACTTTTCAGCAGCCGTGATCACGGTAAATATTATTTAACTTTGTAAATTGTTTTGGCTTTGTGTTTATAATCTAATCGTTAGATTATACAAATAATCTTCTGAATTAGAAACGGCAGCATAGTTACATAGGGCGGCTCATAGGATATCTATTACACATGCTACACTTCCGATAAATTTGATTTATAGGAGTTGCCTAACACAAGCGGTAGCGGGTTTATAAGCACGTATTGAACTAAGCACGATAACAAATCGAGGCTATGAGTAAATCTATTTGCATTGACACAATAATTTTGTTGTGGATTACTGTTGTAGATGTTGTCTTCAGACAATTAATATCCCGTAACAAGCCACTGCAATGAAGTGTTAAAAGTATCTAAAGAAGGCAACTGATAATTTTCTGAAAACCCAGTCGCATATAGTGTGGTGCACAGTAGACGTATGCCCGATAGAAGGCTCTTTATTCAAATACATGTAAGAATATTTAAAAAAAAGTAATCCATTTATTAAACACAAATAAAAATGTTTGCTTACAACTATCAGTAAGAGAATCTCTAACGCGAATCTACAGTCGAACAATATTTGCAATTCCGGCACTTACGTAACAATGGCGAAACTTCACAGCCACATAACGGTGTTGCTAATACATAACAAATCTTTTTATAGACACATGAAATTAATTGCCTAGACGAAAACCATTAACGCCTTAGTGCTGATTTCGCAACCGCGCACGCTTATGTTTTTTCAATTGGCAAATCTACGTATGGTGACTAATTAGTGCATAGAAGTGGGCGTGAGGCCTAATTAAGTTTAAACTAAATATTATATTTAATAAGGCACGCTGGCCTTGCTCTGGCAACTAGAGGGAAATGCCAAATGCACATACCTCGAGTTTTATTAGCTATATAACAGCCTTCTTTATTGAGATGTCTATATTCAATTAAAACTATAACAGTTTCTTTAGCTGTAGGTATTCTGGCTGACCAACTTTAATAATAATCTTTTTTATATTAGCTGTGTATTCGAATCTTAGAACAAACATTTATATGAAGAAAATTCGCCCTGTGTTTGGATGTTCTAAGATACTAATAACACAAGTGCTCAAGCTACTTAATTGAGGATCAGATCATTGTTTGTGATATTGTCGAATATTTATATTCTCAAGTAAACATGACCAAATTTGAAATAACACACCTTACTGGAATTCATCTTAGCAGGGAATATAAAATAAGTTCATTCTAAGTATGAAATGAGTCATATAATAAAAATAAGGCGAAACGGCCTTAACCAAAACTCTTTCTATAATTTCTATAAAAATTGGACGTGAAACTATATATATATATATTGTCAGCCCGTAATATTCCACTGCTGAGCAAAGGCCTCCCCCAATTTCCTCCAATTCTTCCTCTGCATGGCTACACTTTGCCAATCCCTACAGTGGCGGTCTAAGACAAGTCATCCCCCCACCGTTTTCTGGGCCTGCCTCGCAGAAACTATAAATAATTATTTTAAAATATTACGATTTAAAACGGTAACAGTTACAAGGCCAGTATTTAAAAAATGGTATTCCCTGCAATTATTTAACATTTATTTTGAGCGGATTGAAAAACGAACACTTCCTTGTAATGTGAACTGTAAATGATTCATATCTAATTAATGTCCTATTAGCAGTACTGAATAGACAATAATTCTCTATAATCGCACGATTATTATAATTAAGTGGTTACGAGTGGGTAAATGTACAAGTAATTAAAACTATCTATTGTTAATGGGCTTCCTAGTTCGCCATAAGTGGCCACTATTACAAGCCTTTAAGGAATCAAATAATAAGATGGGTGATTATTTCAATATCTACTGTGTTTTAACTGATAACGAAAAAGCTAGTTAATTTTAAGTTGGAATGTAAAGTGCTGGAATGCTGTTATCTTTTACATTAAGAAGACTTTAAATAGAACTTATTTTTAAACTAAAGCATTTATTTCTACACAAGGAAAGATATAAATCAGTTCCGTTTATGCCAAATTAAAACAGTTCTTTATTTTAAAGAAGATACTTAGACTAAAATTAACGAGATAATGTAGGAACTGAGCGGAGATAAAATTAGCGGCTTCTGGTGTAGTAGCTACTGTTATTCTTTACCATTACACCAGTCTGCCCTATTTTTAATGATCACCAAAACAAGAAAACATGTTTGTACTGGGCTAGGTGTTTTTACCTTTAAAATACTTATGCCTAATTTTATTCAATTATAAAAATAATATAAACGCATAGTATGACAGAAAATCTTCGCATCAATTAACTAAAGAATCTCTTTCTTAATATACAATTACATATTACACATTGTTTAATTTGAATTGTAATTATTATCATAGTACGTACTAGTAAGCAGATATCTCAAGTCTCAACATTAGGATCGCATTTTAAAAACATTAAAATTTTCACTCACTTTAATATAATTACAAGCACATTTATAATTATTACTATAACACACAAATTTAAATTTCATTAAAAATTATGTAAATTGGCCCGCGAAACCCAGTACTAATAGCTGCTACGGTTTAATCTCACAGTTTAATTGCACTCGATGATTACAAAATAATGCTATTTTCGTTTGAGTTACATAAAAATGGAACATTACTTGCACTAAATGATGTTGGAAATCTAATCTGATTGCAATTAAAATAACCGGCAGTGGCTTTAAATGATAGTGCGCACCGTACGGACATGTGTGGCGTTTATACAATTTGCCTAATTACTGCAGCGCTTGCTTTCCAGAGCACCGAGGCAAGAACCACTAAGGCTGTTCACACGCGTTTCACGTGACGTTTAAGAAAAAACATCTCTTGTATATTAAGCAATTGAAAATTATCATGGTAGGTTATTTATTTCATTAAGCGGTCAATAGCGAACACATAAGGTCGACGAAAGACACACAAGTCGCTCAAGCTATTTGGCTGAAGACATTCCTGCTGAACAAAAGTTAACGGTTCAAGGGTTAATATCTAGAATATTATCTTTTGGAGCTACTGGATTAATACCACTTTATCAAATACTTTATAAATGCTTCATTTTGAAGTCGTTTCGCATTCGAAGTACTTGATTGCAATGTTAAACGCAATAATTAAAATACTTTGGGTCAGCGTGGAAACCCACCGCACTGATATCATTATTGTTGAAGTTGTTTTATTGCTTGGAATTTATTACATAAATATTAAATTAAGACTTCAGTGTGCTTCCACAATAACAACCGCAAAGGCCTAATAAGTATTTGTCTCATGCGGGGTTCCAATTAATTAATAGCGTTACAATGGCGGGCGGAGAGCCCGTGAGAGCTCATGCGCGGCACAATGCGCGCGCGACGAGAGTTATATTATGTCACTCTACGGAAACCACGCAGTTTATTTTTTGACAGTATACACTGATTTTAAATAGGTTTTTCACACCAAAATTATCTTTAAAGTTACAAAATGTAAAAGAAAGAAAGAAAATGTTTACATTAACAGATAATGTAAGATGGAATAACTTTTAATGCCTTACTTAATGTAATGATTAATTATTTATTAATAGTGACATTTGCTGACTGACCTTCATAATACTTGTAGTAGCCTTAGTTAAACAAACGATAAATATATATTATCATTTTTTAAACCTTAAAACAAATTTTAAGACTTGAAGACATTATCAGGTCCGATTGGTTGTCAGTATTTCCTTGGAGTCCACTAATTAAAGCAACGCCTGGTTACACCACAATGTTATAACTGTGGCATAACATAAGTCAGATAGGCATGCCTGCATAATGCCGTATAATAAAGCAAATCATATTTTGTTTTCAAAACTCTTTTCTGTTTTGCCAATTAAGTGCGAATTACTCCAAATTACATTCGTAACATAGTGAAGATTGCCTGGTAAGTAAACCTTAATATTATTATAATGAAACCTTTTTGCTTACCTACTCGAATAACGCTGTTGCTACGTAAGAAAATAGTTTTGTTTTGGCTAAAACTTTCGTAATTATGACAAGCTTGTAAGTTAGCAGAGAGGCTCGTCGCTCATGAACTCGTGATTAGCGATGAATTAATAAATTTGCTAGTATGATGCTCTTGTTATCGAAAAAAGATATGTACGTAGAGTCTACAGCACATCAACTACACTAAAACTGTCAAATTCCTACAAAAAAAAATCTGTTTATGTCAATTGCGTAGAGTTCTATTTCAATTAAGACTTATTCACCTAGTAGTATAGGTTAATTTGCTGCTTACTACACTTATGTATTTGGGTATTTATCTATCTCCAAGATGATATCAAAATAGATGGTCTCTGATTTAAAACTTAACAGCAATTCTTCCCCATTTAACGTCTCGAATTGACATACGATTTAAAATTGTTCGAAAGAGCGACACTCGTTGGCTACTAAACGGCCCCCTGCAATTAACTGACCGCTCGTTTCGCGTAAATAAGGGTTGGCAGAATTAACAATCATTCAAAAAAAAGATATAAATTGCCTTATGCAAACCTAAAATATGAATACCTATTATTATTTTGTTATATTGTTGTACTGTTAACTGCTTGAGTAGCTATTTTGTTATTTCCTTTTAAACTTTATAAAAAAAATGTGCAACCGGAGCAGGTCGGCTTGGATCTGGTTGATGGCAGCACTTTTTCAAAGTCCGACTGGCTAGCCACATGTAAAATCTGACGCCGTGTTATAGCAATATTAAAGTAGGAGTCAGTACACTTTAAATCAAAGGCTCGGAGATCATACAAACCTACAATATGGCTAACATTGTGGCACCACATGTCACTTTGCAAATTATTCCACAATGGATTGGCCGCAGTGGCTGCTTACGTACGTTGTATGCATTGATTTATATAAACTTGAAAACTTTCATAGAGTTATTAAAACAATTGAAATACAACATAAAAACGTAATTAATAGATAAATTATCTACCTATCTGATCCTAACGAACCATTCGTTCCATTCTAGCAACCCTACAGTTGTATAAGTCAATAATACTCAACACTTACCTGCAAGCGTAATTTTGCGCGATGCTAATTACTTAGAAAAGCTGCGTGATTAAAACAATTGCCTACAACGTATTGCATTTTTAAGAAATGATTAACTCCATCGTGTGTACGTACGCAACCGCTGAGTGCAAACATGGTGAAAAGTATTCGTTGTGTGCGCGATGACAGCGCCCCTAGTGGCCACAACTATTCAGGACTTGTCATCTGTCAAATCATGTCAACTTAGATGATAAGATATTTTTGTGATATTGATTTTCGACTAGTTTTTCAACGAAATTGAAAAAAAATAGTGTAAAAAGTGAGTGTGTAATTATACCTACCTAGCGATTTTCTTCCACGTGAAAAATATGGATATTATAATACGTACGGGATTTGAATCGATTAAGCATAAAATACATTTCCAACCTCAAACTGAGCAAAAAGGGAAAAAATTAGTATTAGCACAGCATGTGAGAGAAGTGGAAGAGCTTAGAACGAACGGGAAAAGCTTCTTAATAAGAGCTCTGATCATAAGACAAACGTCTGTGACACAAACTCCCTACAAAACATCATTAAATGTGAGTACATACCTACCTACATATCAAGTTATAGAAATAGTATATTTGAGTTAGCTTCATGTCAGCTTACTTATATTAATTATTTTATTGTTTATCTTAATTCCAGATAAATGATGAAGCTTTTCCCGTTCGTTCTAAGCTCTTCCACTTCTCTCACATGCTGTGCTAATACTAATTTTTTCCCTTTTTGCTTAGTTTGAGGTTGGAAATATATTTTATGCTTAATCGATTCGAATCCCGTATTCTCTTCACAGCAGCTATCTATTTTTGTCTTTGCTGTAATGTCCACTTTGATGTTGGAAACGAATAAAATTTGCACGAACTGTTTTTCTCATTGTTTTTACAATTTACGACACAGCATGTACTATGACCCATATCGCAAATTTTTACGTTTTTACTTAAAATTATAAAGGAAGTTATGAAAATAAAGCAATTTGACACATGACAGCCCAGAATTAATTCACATTTCTGCCACGTCGTGCGCTACGATCGATTTGCCGTTCCCCACCACCCACTTCGCACATAGACAATAGGTTTTCGTTTGCCAATTGACTGACAATAAACAAGATATATGTATATTCCATTTTAAGAATATTATTTTCTTTGCCAATCTTTTCTTGGTTACTTTAAGCATGATAGAGAACTATAATTTTATTCCTGGGACAAACAAATTAAATTGAAACTACATTAAATATTTTGCTCGGTTTTAGGCATTTAGAAGGACTTTTCGGTACTAATGGACATTTCATCAATAAAAGACTTACTATTTGGTATTAAATCATCGTTTCTCTTATAGTAATAATCATTGAGGGGTGTAATAAAAACGATAATAGAATTGCTAGTTCCACGATAATCATGACGTGATAGTCAATTGATGATAATGAGAATACCATTACTTTTCCATATCTTTAGTTATCTTAAGTGAGATTTTCACATTCGTATTACTTAAAGCACAAAATGGCGTCGAAGCTACCGAAAAAGGCATTCGAAGAAATATTTACAAAATACGTTACCAAGTCAAAGGATCGCGGTCGGCAATATTTTGGACATATCGATGTGAAATCGAATGGCAAATTATGCGTTTTCCGACGCTTTCGTAACGCTCACTCGAGTGGACGCTCGGAAGCCATTACACGGTGTGTGGTTCGAAGAACGCGCATGTAATACGCTTACGTTATTGCATGTGACGCATAAACAACGTACGCTATGTCAATCGCATACGGAAAGTTATGTTAATTCACAATGTTCGAAAATCTCGTCTCCTAATCCCGTACATCTAACCTAATGATAACGGATGTGGGAATGCACTGCGAGTAGCTAATACACCTGAGTGGTTTTAGTTTCCTAGATAGATATAATTTACTTGAACTACTTGAACACGCTTAATTTACGAAAATGCAATGCGTAAAAATTGTGAGTGATTGTTATATTAGGTTGTTAGTCACACTACTTTCCCTAAACTAAAACGTGGTCAGTGGTCGGTGTTACAGTCGAAATCGTCATTTAAACATCTAAAGTCATTTTGTTTCGATATTATTGTCAATTTTTATTAATTGGGTTTAAAAACAGATTTCGTTTTAGGATAAAATGACGTTCAACACATAGAAATAAGTAAACTTATGATGTCTTTTAGTTTGAGGCCAATTTGAGGCCAGTAACGTTGCTAAGGATGACGACTCACAGGAAAGTTACTTCAAATAATATTACTGCGTATATTTATTCTAAGATAGGCACTACGTAGGCAAGTATAACAAGACATCGCTCGAGATTAAGTTTCTCATTCAAATTATCCAAGCTACTCGGTTGACAGTTCCAACATTAGTACAACTAAACAAACTGTAAATAATCCCTGTTGAAAAAAGTTTAATCGCAGTCTTGAGACGAGCCTTTATATTTTTAAATCGAACCCAATTTCACAGCTCGCATCGCCTGTCAAAAGCGACACAAAGCCGCGAATGGGAGCCGTATTATGAGAGAATTCAAACTGGCCCTATTTATATCAATGGTAATCTATTTATTGTGACAATAAAAAGTTTTGATGTTATCAACTCGCGATGAAAGAATTGTCACTTTTTTCTCGCCCTTATCATGATGCCAAAAGTCACGGTATGGTTTCACGGCGATTTAATTCCGACCCAAATTTGTTTGTGATAAAGTTTAATTCTAAAGAGTTGTTTGATTATAAAGAGCCTCCAGCAAGACATGCTAAGCAGCTTAGGAAGCAATGGTGCGCTTTTGAGGTTAGAACTGACGTTTGAAGTAACGAGGCGATGGTATCCGTAAGCAGTCAATGTACAGGCGGACACAAAAAGTCTTTATTTAAGATCGCGAGAAGTATTCAAATATTAATACGCAAAACTACTGATTTAATTATAAATTACATTACCATTTAATAGGTATACATTATCTACGTGTTTAAATTTAAATTATGAATAATAATTAAGCACAACATAAGATTTTACAAATGGGTACGTTGATTACGCGGCTGATAACTCAGTCATTTAGTAATGTCAAGGAGATCAAGATTTCAAGACAAGTAACTACATCTTTTAGAAGATCTATGCAATCATGTTAATTTAGAATATGAGTAATCAATTTGACGGTGCGTCCGCGCACCCCGCTATTAACAATGGATTAATTACTCCGTTAAATTGTCAGCCGGACTTGTATGGGCATTAATTGCTATAAACGTTGTATTTTTTCACATTCTGGGTAGTGGGTTTTTCAAATTACGCGCCGAGAGGTTTTGTATTTACAGTTGCATGAGACGTTTAATTGCCGCCGGCGGATGTTAAATACAGTAATTGGGAGGCGAATTCATGAGATAACGAATGCGTTAGAGAAAAATAATAACTATAACCTTTAATCACTTAGTAAACTCACGGATTTTGACTCTATATGCTGTAACAATGGTAATAAAGATTTGTACCGTTATATATGATGTTTTTTCCTCGGTATAAAGACTTAATCCCATTTGTAAATTAAATCTCTACAAAAATATCGCAAACACAAGTATATCAATTTCTGTTGCGAATTCAGTTAGCCTCAGTATTTTTAATTTATGAAACAAAGTCTGATAAAATATTGGTGAAAACTTACGAGCACAAGTGTACTCGCCACCCTGAACCTCGGTATTTGGTGAGCTATTTAAAAATTTAAAACGCGTACGTAGTGACGTTTGACAAAAAGCTGATTATGACGTCAGTTATTTTTTCTTTTCCCCTGAGCCCTTCGTGGATTAATTTGGTCCGTTTTATAAGGGCTTAGTTATCTCGGGCCGAGAGTCGAACGGGTTGTATTTATCGCGGCCATTATACGTTTTATTATTTAATTTATTTAACGCCTCTCCTTATCGGCTTGTCTATTAAATTGTCGAAGGGATAATGCGATCGAAACTCAAACATTACTTAGTATTAGATATCTAAATTTGTTCATTTTTTTTTTTATTCGAATGTTTCTGTAATCAGACGATCGCATTTAGAGCTACAATGAATTCCGATCTTTTGTTTTTATTTCACGTTTTATGTCTTTAAACTAGATTCCTCAATTGAGTAAATGTAGATCTGGGTAATCTAATAATAAACATTCTTACAACATGTCATTGCAATGTAGAACCATTTTATAAATCTTGCTAGACAATGATGTTAAAACAGAAACACTTCATAATGAGTAGTATTCTTTGTGCTATAAAATTCTGCAAATGCAAGCAACTATCAGAATTTTCAGACAACTCTCATTCATAATTTAAAATTGTTAATTGCTCTTATTGTTTTAATCTCGATAAAAAGCATTTGTCTTAGAGCACACTAATTAGTCTCATGGTTAAATTAAAGTTAATGAGTAATTATAATGTAGATTACACGGCCTAAGTTAAAATTGAATTAAATTTATATGTGCCGCGCTTGGCGGAGGCCTATCGGACCGATGTAATCGTTTTAATGGCGCATCCATAATATATTAAAAAAATAATTGTCTAATCTGTAAAAAAAAAATTTCTGATACGTTACAGATTAGTTCGTAACCAGATCTTAGAAGCAGGGTATAAAAATAATGCTTGTATTTCTATCCTCTAC
The DNA here is from genome assembly GCA_949319885.1 of Mecyna flavalis. NCBI lineage: Eukaryota > Metazoa > Arthropoda > Insecta > Lepidoptera > Crambidae > Mecyna > Mecyna flavalis. The sequence continues at coordinate 7,084,397 of OX439427.1, read as the reverse complement.
CTATACATTTCTCCTATTGATATAAAATAAAACTTTGATGGATTTTTTGCGTAAGCCCGTGAAGGTTTCTTTACTCTGTTCAAAGAAAGTAGGTTGTGCAACGTTTACCAGATACAGCTAATGACTAATACATACACTGGTAGTTGTTTAACCCTTCAATAGTTCTACATCTTTTTTATTCGCGGTCTTCATCAGAAAACTAAGGCGGAATTAGAAAAAAGCAAGACATTACAAATTAATGACTTTTTTAAACTTTTTTAAACTTGTGCTTTATTAAACAGACTCTCTGTTTATCATGAATCATCATAAAACACTCATTTAAACCAAAGTTTTTCTTGCATCGGTAAAAATAAAAAGTAGTTATTTGTCCTCTACACATTCCCTAACAACTAGTACAACTAACATATCATAATTAAACTAGATTGGAGGACAAAAATATGAAAACGCTATCATTACAATGATCAACTTAAGGGTTTGGAATGATATCACTATCATTTAGTTACTTATTTGATTCTATGCTAAAAAAAGGTTAGAATAAGTAGTCATGATTCCAATAAAGACTTATATAAAATCAAATTAATGAAACAAGGATATGTAACTTGGACTGATTTTGTATGGCAAGTCATACAAAATCAGTACCGGTCGGCTGCCCGGCCTTAGCGACGGGTCGGGTTACACCCTTGCACCTGGCAAGCTGAAGGTCGAAAAATAAACAGTGACATCACAAGCCTTCAATAAAACATCATATAAAACTTTTTAGTAACATAAACAAACAAATAAATTCTTATAAGCTGGCCTGGGAAAAAAGAAAAATGCAGTTTAGTTGCGCAGTAACTGTTTCTTAAAATTGTTTTTGAATTAATAAATTTCATTATTGATGTTTTGTCTTAATTTAATAACATGCTAAATAACGATGAATCAAACGTATAATACTCAGTTAAATTGCATAAATCAGCATTTATGTCATCGCAGTTTTAACAATACACGGGTTGCTATTCTGGCAAAAACATAGTATTATCTATAAAGGTCTTTTGGTAGGTATAAGTTCTGTCGACTTTTATATAGTTTTTTTTTTAACAATTAACGATTCAGTAAAATTCCTTTGGTAAAAGCATAGAAGGAGATGTAATGGTGTTAGGTGACTTTTTGCGCGGTCTTCGGATTCGTGAATAAAAATTAATCATTGATATTTATTGCTCTATGTGTCTTTAAACCTTTCATGCCCATATTTGACGAAAGTTGGAACCAATCCAACTCTTTTAGAGAACTCAATGACAACAACATTAAAAAAGGTTATTTCACAGAAAAATAGCGCCACCTATTATCATTAATTGGCAATGCTAATTATCTATGCAGTGAAATGGCTCTAAATATGTTAAGAAAAACTTTGAGTTAGAAAGGAATAATTTACATAAAATTATACCAGCATTGCTGTTTACGAAGATAATAATTCAATGGGATCGTATAACATAACCTCGTAATTTAAGTCAAATAATAAAATATTTTGTAAACGTTAATAGATTTTTAGGACTAGTGGTAGTGGTAGTGGTATCAGCCTATTAATGTCCCACTGCAGGGCAAAGGCCTCTATCCTTGAAATCAAGTTATCGCTACACTGATGGGTATTGGCTTAATCACCACGCTTGCCAAATGCGGATTGATGATCACAAACCCAAGCTATGTCCGAAAAAACCGACACAAAGTTAGCTCGACCCGGGAATTGAATCCAGGACCCCGAGATCTTGGCCCGGTACTTAAACCACTAGACCATCGAGCCCGAGGCGTTTTAGGACTAACAGAAAGAAAATTACCTGCCGCCATAACAGCTCAGCTGTGTTCCGGCAATATTAATGTGGAAGCCAGTCAGTAGTACACTTGAAATTAAAGGCTCGAAGATTAGATATTTTTTTGATGTACACTTAATAATATGTCATAATAAAACGATAAGAAAAACATGTTTCATATTTAAGTAGATATTGTACGTTTTAAATGAATGGTTTTCATGCATTTTAAATAATAAGTACTTATATTTTTATCAACATTGTTTGTTCATATTTATGCATATTCAATACCATTATATTTTTTCCTACGAATGAATTTACCTATTAGATTACTGCTAATGATGCCTAGTATTTGCATACCTTTATCTCTGTGGGTGGAAATAGTAAATTAATAATGTCGGCCAACCGATAACCCATCTGGTCTAATTTTGTGCGATGCATATTTATATTAATAACATAACTTCATTTACCAGAATCGAACTGGAATTCTTATTTTACGAGTTAATATGCAATTTCTCCTACAACATGTATGGAGTAATGTAACATCTATATCGGTTCTGAAGGTTAATCGTGTGACTGTGTAGTAAGTACGAGGACTGTTAAGTTTGAACAGTCGAAGACCAGAGGAGCCTTCTGCCTGTCAAATACGACTACGTTCCTGATATTTTTTTTTATGTCAGAGGCGGCAAACGAGCCAGTTGGTCGCCTGATGGTAGGTAGGTAAGCAATCACCGCCGCCCATGGGCATCTGCAACACCAGAGGAATCGCTGATGTGTTGCCGGCCTATGGGGGTATGGGGGGTGTGGGCCTCCGGCATTGAATTTCATGCTGGTGTTATGTGAGAGGGTGGCACTTCCCCGAACAAGCCGACCCATTCGTACTAAAACAGCATGGCTCTACCACTATTAAACATTATATTTATATCATTCAACAGTAGCAGTCGTTCGGCTAAAGTAATGATGATTATGTTATCATAATATGTAGATGCTATCAATTTCTTCGTTTCTTTTTTATTGTATAAACATATAATTCGCCTAAAGATTCATATACTCGCACGTAAAAATCTGAAATTACCAGCGACAATTATAAATGTAAATTATATTTAAAACAACAACTTATAGGAGCCAATAAGGATAACATACAAGTAAGAACACTAATTAAATACTGATAGACATAAAATCACATTAATATATTATCATATTTGTATAAATAGCAAATAGGCGATATTTATAAAAATATGTATACTAATTAGAATATTAATAAACAAAATCGGGGATAAATATTTAATTTTTGTTGTCACATTTTCAATTTCTGCATAAAATAAATCTTATCACGAAAATATAATGTGAAGAAATTATGATAATTTCTAAATAAGGTGAAGAAAAAAGGCTCACCTTTTTCTTAGTATGATGACCATGACACAGTTGAATCGTTGATGTCTTTAGTAAGAGCATGAATTAACTCAAGAATACAATCCTATTTATGTACTCAAAAAATTAGTTTTTTTTAACGTTTGTATTTGTTTTAAAAGCGATGTTAAAATTCACAAACTATATTATAGGAAAAGAAGAGAATAAAAATAATTACAGATGAACTTTATGTTCAATATTTTAAATAATGTTAAGAAAAACTTAATTTTAATTTTTCCAACTTTAATGCAATGTGGTAACTATATACTAAAACTTAGTAGACCTAATTTTGTAACTAATACAAACAATAACTAACTCTTAAATTCCCATGTCACAATTTAAAATGTATGCCTCGATGGTCGAGTGGTTTAAGTACCGGGCCAAGATCTCGGGGTCCTGGGTTCAATTCCCGGGTCGAGCTAACTTTCTGTCGGTTTTTTCGGACACAGCTCGGGTTTGCGATCACCAATCCGCATTTGGCAAGCGTGGTGATTAAGCCAATACCCATAATTGTAACGATAACTTGATTTCAAGGAATGAGGCCTTTGCCCTGTAGTGGGACATTAATAGGCTGATACTTTACTTTATGTCTTATGTTAATAGAAACTTAATTGTGCAGATTTAAGTAGTTACTACGAGCATGTCATCTTCTTTAGACGTGCATACATTTTTATCGATTAGGAAGGAAAAAAAATCGCAGAGAAGATAAAATAGCATGAATAAAATTATATTATGTGCTATTATTATTTCGAAACTATTATCGCGTCCAAAAATCTGATTACTTTTAAATAAAAATATTGAAAATAGTTCGTCAGTTAATTGTAAATTAACTGATAAAACGTTACTATCCAATTAATTAACTTTAAAAACAAACAGATGATAAAACGTTGCTTAATTCACTCACATGAATAAATTATTTGTATTTTGATACTTCACAGTGAGAGCGGTATTATTTTGCACTTACAACGCTTCCACATTGTTTATGTTATGAATATTAAAACTATTCAAGTGGATAGTATTAAATTCTAGTGATGACATTTAAAGCTTTTTGGTAAATCTTTTAATATTAGCGTGTGAACTCAACTACATGTCATAAAAAGCAAAATGCTGTGGTTCCAAGACTTAAGAAAATCTCCGTTTTACGAGACGCAAAACCCTTTACACGTATACGTAAATTATTGACTTTTTTATATTAGACTAGCGGCCGCCCGCGGTATCACCCGCGTGGTTCCCGTTCCCGTGGGAATTGATCAAAATCCTTTCTTTTTTAAGATGTATTCTGCTATTCGGGACGGAAACAAATCCAACAAATCAAAAACCATGGCAATCGGTCCAGCCGTTCTCGAGTTATAAGTGTTGTAACAAACACGACTTTCTTTTATATATATAGATAAGTTTTTTCATATGTCAAAAGCACGTCAGACGTAACACTTTGGACTTTGTACCGCTCTTATGTCGGGGGCATAAGTGCTATTATCGAACTGCAAGTGTATACCGTGATGTGCTGTTGACCGTACAAAGTATTTCCATAAGTTTTATAATTATTATTTCCATAGTTAAACTTAAATGACATCCCTTAAATTATTAGGTATCTATGTGCGAGACTATTCAAAAGTTAGTGACTTAAACATCTTAAAAAGACTTTATGTATGAAGCAAGTAAACATGATTCCGCCCTGAGTCTGAGTGAGTTTATTACCAGTTTATGAATAAACACACATTCATAGAATAGACATCTTGCTTTTGGAAAGGCCAACAAAAACGCAGCAGCATCTGCCAGTTTTAACGGCATTGTTTTCAAATAAATGATTTGACATTTCCTCTCTAGTGGATATTGCCTTGGTGGGCTAAGGTACGGCGATGAGGAGAATCAGAACAAAAACCGATATATCCAAAACACCATATATTTTATGTACCTATATCAAAAGTTAGAAAAATTTCATGAAAATTATGGGTTTTGGATCCGACAACTACTTACTCGTAGAACCTCTTGAATCTGAATATTTTTTTTGATCGGTTGTCTCATTTGTTACTAGAAAAAAAATATATAGGTAATTATCTTAAATGCGACATATCGGTTTTTGTTCCGACGCTCTTATTGAAGAACGGTGCGAGTGGTCTTACCTGGCGAATCCGTCGCCGATCGGTCGGAGTCGGAGTCCCTGTGCGCGCTGAGGTCCCTCGGCGCGGCGTCGTGCAGGATGTCGGTGATCATGAACCGCGTGCGGGGCGCGCGCTCGCGCTCGTCGCGCTGCACCGTCATCGCCAGCGCGCCGCCGGCGGGACCGCCCGCCGCGCCTCCTCCCGCGTCCAGCGCGCGCCACCGCCCCACCGCGCCCGCCGCCACCGTCGCCACCGTCGCCACCGTCACCACCCTCACCACCGCTGCGCTGCCTTCGCCGCGCGCGCTCCCGTCACCGGAACCACATCACCGCACCAAACACACCGGTGACCCGCCGCCGGCGCATCGCCGACACTCCGACACCATGCAGCTTCCACTGACTCAGTTCACACTGGGTAACTTTGTTCTGTTTGTAAACACTCGGCCTAGCACTGGCGAATTGGAATCGGAACGTTCGGAGAAGATTCGGATAATTGGTGTGGACAAGTCGCGGGCGCACTCGTGTTCGTTGACGTAGCGCGGAGCAGCGGATGCGTGTATGTCGCGCGACGCGAGCGGTGTGCGAGTGCGAGTGCGCGCCTGGGCAGGGGAGAGCGGACTGCGGCGCGGCGCGGCGGGCGGGAGGCGGGCCGGCGCGGCGGGCGGAGCGCAGCCAACGGCGCGGCGCCGCGCGCGGGGCGTGCCGGAGCCATGTTCCTCGCGGGGCCGCGCTAATGCTCTTTTTGCTCGCTGAGAAAGCTCGCGGATTTAAGCTTTTATACGTGGATAAAACGCTTTTATGGCGAAATAAAGCGTTCTCGCAGCGGGATATCGCACTTTATGACGGCGTTTTACTGAAAGTTGGCGACACTATACTGCGGTAATTGGTTCGCGCCCGCCAAATTGGGATAGCGTGTCGTAGACTAACTTTGCAAATATTAAACTTGCTCTGTGATATCATTGCATTGGTATTACAAATAGCGGATTGACTGTTCGTTTAATGTTTAAGACCTTTCTCAAATTAGGACTAAGAAATGAATTAACGAATTACAAAACGGTATAAGCGAATCAATGTTTATAATAACTTTCTAAAATTATGAACTTAATAGGTAATCGAGAAAAAGAGTTAATATAAATTGTAAAAATGTCCGCTTATAACAGCTCTGTTGTTAAAGTTTAATTAATAAATATATTAAGATAAATTTTAATTGATTTGTGTAGAAAACAGAAACCAAATATTTATTAAACATAACATACTCGATACTCGAACTATATACGTATTGTATGTACCTACTTACAATACATACTCGATACTCGAACTATATACGTATTGTATGTACCTACTTATAATATATATCCGCTTACTCAGTTTAAAGACCTTTGAAAATAGCATTTTTCTATTTATAGACATCTTAATTAGGTAGACATTGCAATTGAAATAAGACAAACGTTTGGAACCAGAACCAACTTTTATAAAACTTTACGAGAATTCACACGAACAAACGGAATTTCATTTGAATGAGATTAGAATCCATTTTGACTTGAATTGCATATATTTAGAATTCCACAAGATTCTCTTACGTTCTGACAGTGGCTGTTAATTTACAAATATTTTTTTATTTCATATAATTATACGACTTAATTATTTTTAGACTATTCTTTTAAATTTTAGTCTATTTAGCGTTTAATTGTAGAGATTTTGTTATGTCTAACATTTTGAAGAACATAGAACATTTTGAACAATCTTTTTAATAATCACAAAAGTAAAATTTCCCTACTCTTGATTTTCTAGAATAAATAAATTTACTTTTTATTTTAATGCATATTTTGCTCCTTTATTGTATGCTTGCTTCGAAATATTAGAAAAAATAACGATATAGATGTAATGAGGGAATAGGCTTAGGTAGGTACATCTGTGAAAACATGTCATTGTCACAATTTTTACTGCTTTAATGCGCTCAAAACTCGTTCTCGTTCGTTTTTCTTAAACCCAGAAAAACGCACGAAATTTATTTATTATGATTTATTGGGTAAAAAAACGGACAAATATGAAATGGATAATGAAATGGATACATTACTTTCGCTGTTCGACGCGATTTCGCGCATGTGAAAATATACCACTTAATTAAGCCCGGGTCAAACTCGATCTAAAAACTAATTTCGAAAAATGTAAAAAAAAAATACCAGACGTTTTTGTTTATTTATTTACGTAAGATACCTACAATTCTCATATGATTTTTTTTATAACAATGTAATTTACTTATTAGAATTTTCAATTAAAATTGGAATTATTAAATTGATATTATGTAAGAATACTGATCACTTTTTAGCAAGAGATCATCTTCAGTACCAAAGGGACCACAATATAAATGCATGTCAACACGCTGTAAAGTCTTAGAGCAAATATTGCAAATATTATCTCGCTCTATAAATACATAACTTTTTTAAATAAATAGCGCCTACTCCGGCCAATTTCCAAAGGCCAAATGATTATTTACAAAAAAAATATTACTTACAAAATAATATATTTTCATAAAGTTTACGCACAATTAAGCATGAATGGTTTGTGCTCTGTGGAAAAACACTGACACATTTTAAAAAAAAAAACGCCCAAAAAGTAATTTAATACTTTGTGTATCATATATTATACATCGAATACACTTTTTAATATGCCTATAAATAGATCTATATTAGACCAAATTCATAAAAATAATGAAGCTTATAAGAATTTACAAAGGACAATAGTTTTTTTGTCACTACAAAGAATTTGAAAAGTATGTCGAATTAATGCACTAAAATATTTTGGGATAACTTTCTTTTAGCATTATGACTTAGTTTAAATAATGAAAGCTCTATCGCCCTACGAGCCTACGACACAGATGCCTACGAGAATTTAAATTACACTGTAGCTAGTGGTAGGGTAGACTACACTACGTCTAGTCAGGTTTGCTTGGTAACATCAAATGCATGCAAAACTGCTGGTTTTTGTTTTATTATTTTGTACACCATTTAGCAATTGATAAGTTACAATTCGGCAATAAAAAGTAAGTTGAAGCGCAATTAAACTAGAATTACAAAAAAATTGTTTACCTACCATTGGTAACCCAATATTAATACCATATTTTTAAATACCGGTTTCACCGCCAAAATATTATTGTACCTATTTTTAAAGATGTTAATAAAATTAACTAAACGTGACAACAATTACATAACTATAGATTCGGTATCCTTAATAACCAAGTTTATTATACATAGGTAGGTAGGTACATTGTTTACATTTTTTGTTGCCTTAGCTGAAAAACAATAATGTACACTTGAAATATCTAGATTTTTGTATACTATTTTAATTTATTTTTAATTATGACAGAATATGTAATTTTGTCTTATTTTCGATCCTTTAGTGTTTATAAAAAGTCTCAGCATATCACCACTATAGCACAGCTAGTATGACTATAGGTTAAGCGCGTCCATCATTGGAATCAAGTCGCCGTTACGTAACTTGATCACCAACTTTATGTTTTAAATCACACGAGTTAGATAAATAAATTTTACCCGACCTGAAACCTGAGACTTCTTCTCAACAGGCCATTCACGTCGAAGTGCTGCAGTAGAATAAAAAAGTTTTGACGTGCAGAAGAATTTCAGGTAAATCAAATTGCAAAATACATATTTTGACTTTGACTAGAATTTGGGACCTGAGAACGCGTCCAGGTCTTAGGTCACTAGACCAACGAGGTGCTCAGTCCAAAGCTGTATCCCATAATAGGTTAACTACCCATTAATATTTATTTATCAAACGGCTGTTTTTGTTAACTGTGTTAGCGTGATGGAACACAGGGATAGCATGAGAATACGCAGTTCTTTACATTCGGTAATTAAAAATTATACACCCAATTGCTAAGATACACTAATAGTTCCTTGCACCGCGGTGCAGTTAGTGGATGCAATGCAACTCGTAAAGAGGGCTAATAGCTGCAGCAAAAAATGCCAGTAAACGCTGCAATTACAGCCGGGTCACAGTACACTGCGCTTGCGCACCCGCTTACATGTATAGGGTAATTCGAGATGACATTGTTGTATGTCGATGTGACAACTTTCTAAAAAAATATCTTCCAATTTACAAGTAAAATATATATTTTGTATTCTTCTTCATGTTTTAAAGTTGGCAGTACACTCCACCTGCCATTTTGTTTTTTTTTTCACGAACGTTTTATTTCATTCTAAAATTATCAGAAATAATAACAAGAAACATACCGGTATTAACAATTCTAAAACATAGAAGTAGTCATGGAGTAGTATGTTTAGGAGGCCAGTTGGGAAGCCAATGAAATAATAATTTAAAATGAAAAAAATAAATTCTTACATTTTATATTTTGGTTGTGTTATTGATCATTTTGTCCACACATTTCAGGCCTATGCCTATATCTTAGACTCTAATGTCCAAAATCATTCCGTTTTCCCAGTTTTGTTATAAGTTTTATGTAGTCATCTTTCTGTTTATTATTTCATATCATTTCCTTGACGCAACAAAAAATCAAAACAATAAGAAGCGTATTAACGTTAATTAGACATGCAAACACAATGTATTCCATTTGGCAAATGAAGTCATATGTATGTAAAGTTGCATTAGTTATTCGCCTTTCTCATCGACTAACAGCGTATACTTTTTATGATGTTTCCCAAGATCCAGCAAATCGGTCAAGCTACGGAACATCTAAAAACTAAGTTGCTAACGTATACGTAATTTCAACGATTGCCATTCAATTGTGCATTATAATCTTTATACGATTACACTGCAACGACTAGAAATGGAGACACTAGTATTGTCTTGCTTGACTTGACTGTCGAACTATTTTTGCAACATTTTTCTTTAGGAGAAAGAAATAAGGCGCATAAATATTTGGGTAGATAACCAAAATTTACATTTTGCAGTACAGTGAGCGACTGATCAACCTTTGCAAATCTGTCAAAAAGTCTTACTTGAAATAGAACTCTATGCGTTATACATTAAGCTAAAAATTGGTTGCAGGAATTTGACAAATATGCAAAGATCAGTAGCTCTCTGTACATAATCGCAAAGAAATCTCAAAACTCAAACAATTTTCCCTTAATTTCAATTTGATTTGGTACGCAAAGCAAAATATTTATATAATTCTAATTACCAATAAACCCACGCAGTCACCCAATAAACACCCACAAACATCATAATAATCATAATTTTCGAGTGATGGATTCATCTTGAGTCCGGTATCCCTGTAAATAAGAAATACATAAATATCTATTAAGAGATCATAAAATATTTGAAGAGAGACGATATAAGAACGTAAACATGAAAACTTCAACTGACACATTTATTAACTTATACAATAATACTCGCGCAAGTCGATAACGTGTAGCAAGCCTTAATCAAGTTATAACCGATTGGGTGAAAAAACAATTCTGTGAATTCCATATGTATTGTGTAGTATTCGAATTTTCATTTCACGCTTGCATGCGTCTCTAATCGCATGTGCGGCTATTTGATATTACAAGTGCTCTTAAGTGTTTATCGAAAGGCATGCGAATGTGTGCATAACAGCGGCCACACCGAAGTTGTGTTGCCAGTATTATTCTTGCCGTAATAGGGGTGTGAAAAATTAATCAGACCATTTATAGATTATACTTGTAGATAGAAATCTTCCCTGTTTGGGTGAGCTACTCATTATCTGAGTAATTTTCTGAGGAAGCAGACTGATGTGGGAGAGATGAAATGTAACGCGGCAGAGATGTCATACATTGTGATAAATTAGTGGTGAAGACAACACGAAGTTTCACTGTATTTTAGGAAATAAAAAATACTTCTGCCTCTAATACTACAAGGACCTGCTCAGTTAAGCGCTACCAGACAACTTGTATCCGCCACAATTAAGGTTTGATCCCTGGTTCAGCAAAAACCATTTTGAGAATTCCGACTAGGCCTCGGCAACCATCTTTGTGGTGAATAACATGTGATACCTGTTTTCATAAGGTAAATGGATTGGAAGTATGAAAAACTTATGAAGCAGTATTGAAAATAAAAAATCCCTAACATATAAAAATACAGTAGCAAATGTAAAAGCACTAAGTAAAAAAGTACCTGTTTTTTGCTTATTAACTATCACGTTTTTTTTTTGGTCTGGCCTCATTAAATACAGAAAAAAACAAGGATTGCGATACTTTTAAAAATGTAGGTACACTATGGAAAAATATAGTTGTTTGGATTTATCCATAAAAAATTGTGCCAGTTGAATTTATTTAATTTATTAAGATTTCCAATCAAATGCCGTTTCATATTTTATCAAAATATTCAGTACCTTTATTTATTTAAACTTGAATGCACAATCAAGAGTACATAAGGCGGACCTAATGCCTAATAGCATTTTCTGCCAGTAAACCTTTGGGCCAAGCAGAAAAAAATTGTAGGTAGGTAGTGCTAACGGACAAAAAGAGAGAAAAAAAACCTTACCTTAGCTTTGTTGGTGGGTGGACTTTTCCGGCTGGAGGAGTCCGACTGGCTCTACCTATTGCTGTGTTCTGGCAATATTACTGTGAGCGATGTATCAAATCTTGATAATCTCGAAGGCTCAAGACTCACTTTCTGCGTACCAACTGAAGTGACATAAAAATAATAATAAATCCTATATTCCAGTACATACTTTATACAACAAATAACTAACAGAACTTTATTAAAAATAACTGATCATTTAAACATTACATACTTTTATAAATAAAAAATTTAAGCATTTTGCCTGCATAATGGCGTTATGACAAATAAAACCTTTTTTTTTTTGATACCTGGACAAATTGAATTTTTCTAATACATTTATATTCATGATCATTTAAATACAATTCAATATCTTTTTTATGTTAGAGGAAGACAAAATAAGTCACCTGATAGTAAGAAATCACCGCTGCCCATGGAAACCTGCATCAAAGTTGCGTATACACTCGCAAAAAACCCACCTTTCTGTACATACTCCCTACATAGTCTCTACAGAAAGTACACCTTACAGAAACGACTATCCGGTTTAAATGCTGTTAGGATGTGACCTTTTGGAATGGAGTGAAATATGACGTCAGTTGACGCCTGTGAGTACTATAGAAATACATAATATCACTGTGTAAGTCGTCAGTGTCGCGTAACGGAACTCCAAAAGGTCGTATCCTAATAACTTTTGAACCGGATAATAAATACAGGCTGTGGACGGTCCAGTATTTCTGATTCCAGTATCTTTGATCAGAGCCTTTGTACTTTTACCACATGGCAGTAGCTAGCAACACAAAGTTAACCTGATACTTGTAAAAACCTGCGGCTCGCCGGGTGCGCGGTAATTTCACGGTGGCCGCCGGCGTCAATGCTGAAAAACTCTAATCGCACCGCGTTTACGGCTTGAGACTTATGCTACAAATATGATAATTCGAAATGATAACAAAATTTATTAGCCCCCGTTGCAGCTATAACTGGGGCACTTATCCGACTTTACGTTCCGTGGGGCGTTTTTCACTACTTACGAGATGCTTGGACTCCCATGGACTAGATATTCGCTATATTGAATATCGCATAGTACCTATTAAACACCCAACAAAGCACTTGTGTTATTAGAAAGAGAATCAACACAAGTAATAAATACGAACTAAGTCTTTTTCCACACGTTGATTTACAATATTTTGACTATATAGCCGATCTGGTAGTGACTTGCTCTACCAAGTACTTTAGTATATATTCTGTGACCTAGGCCAAAAATAAATGTGATGAACAGATGTTCATCATGACCAACAGATGTTGGTCCTTTGTCTGGATGTGTATACGAGCACTTTCTCTATTACATACATTTTCAAGTTAAGTATTTGTGGTAGGCCTAAGTAGTACCTCTGATGATTAGTACTTTGAGTCGGAAGAATGTATGTAATCCAAGATTTAAACTTACTATGCTAGTAGCATAGATACAGAGACTAGGAAAATACAGTACAAAGTCTAGAGCTTACGTCTAGCAACGAGTCTTAGATAACTGTATGCCACAACGACTTATCTGCGTAGCGTCATAGCGTCACAAAATAGAGCGTTTATCGAACGTTTCCGCTCGCTCTATCGCTGTGCGTTTTTCCCTATCGACTTCCTCGGAACTGTTTTAATTAGGTTTGTTACGTTTGTTATGCTTGTTACGCTTGTTCAGTTCCCGACGGCCTCTTTCATCTCTCGGCGAAACCCCGGCAGCTAACAACGTTATCAACGATTTGCCTACAACGTTAGGAAGTAGCGATAGTTGTTTTCGGAATGGTTTCCTATTCGATATTTATTACGTGTTCTTGTAAAAATGTGTAATTAATTAGTTTCCAATAAATGTGTAATGAATTTTTATTAAATATGCCACAGTTATGAATGAAACTTTTTTTAAAGGACTCTCTGGATGAAAGCGTATTAAGTATGTTTATTCAGTTCTTTTTTTTATTTCAGTGACAATTACATCATTATCTAGCGTTAATTTTACATTCTTTACTTCCCACGCGTTTGATACGGTGACAGTAGAAGTAGAAAGGAATAGTTTTTTTATACTAAATTTGAAATACCTACGTCAAAAGCTTGCGTTGTGCGTCGGACGGATATCCGTTATAATGTCGCGGTCATATCTGAGCGGGGACTTTAGTATATAATACGATGTATTCATTCACTTGACTTTATTATTTTGAAGTCATTTTTATTAACGTTAAGTTCCTTGTTTTTGAAGTGAAAACTTCTTTAGCGGCGTTGTGCACTTTTTTTGTATGGGGAAAAAATGTTAAACTCGCGTCAGGATTTATGTGTCACGTGACCTGATCGAAAATCCATATAAAATTTGAAGTCCGGACACGTGTTTTCTACAAACTTATCTGTTCCGGTGGCCAAAATTGGAACTACGTGAAATGCAATGCAAAAACGATATTTAATGACAGTTTTAAATAGACAGTAGCGACGCCGCCACCGGAACAGATAATTTGTCGGTCTATAGACAATAATGGTTTTTTGTTCAATTTGACAGCTCATTTATGCAAAGAAAAGTGCTTCTTATGTACATCTGGAGTAGAGTAAATAATTGTATTAATAAGAACTGATGTTGTTTTCTTGAGTTTTATTCCTTTAGCGTAAGGTATATTTTTCTTTGCATGAATGAACTGTCAAGTGTGACCTCTTCTACTATTATAGCCGCAGTGCGGTCGCTTCCTATATGCTTCCTATGCTACAAAGTGACCACAAAGACCTTAATTTGATATCCTGCAAAATTCAAAATTTAATTGCCGTAATAAAACATTTAAAAAGTTTGGAATATCTTTATTCGCCGGAATTATATAACAGTATTTTGTGGAAATTAACACCACTTCTCCGCAGTCTTTGGATCCGCTATGCTGCGGAGCATGCACCAGGTCGTATGAAGTTGGAAATGCTGTCCGATTTCCTGCGACAAGAGGCTCGTTCTCACACACAGTTTGGCGGGTCCCCTATATGAGTGCGAAAGTTGATAGTTCGATTTTCATTATATCGAACACGCTGTGTCGATAATTCAGTAGTACGATGTTTTATTACATCGATGATTTGTTAGTGCGATGTAACGTTTGTGCGAAAAATCTTATTGCGAAAAACCATACACCGATTGCTCATTAGTTCGATAATTTAAATGTCTTTATAGGCTGCTTTAATGAATTTTCTTAACGTCTATAATGCAAAATTAGGCTAGTAATTAAATCTCAGAGATGATAGTAGCCATTTTAAAGCCGCATACTTACTATAGAAATAATAAATTATCGAACTAATGAGCAATCGGTGTATGGTTTTTCGCAATAAGATTTTTCGCACAAACGTTACATCGCACTAACAAATCATCGATGTAATAAAACATCGTACTACTGAATTATCGACACAGCGTGTTCGATATAATGAAAATCGAACTATCAACTTTCGCACTCATTTACGGGACCCAGTTTGGCTTGTTACCCCAAATTCCCAGTGAACATCCTCGAAAGCGACATGTTGATTACTGTAACACCACTCGTGTTATTAACGATTCGGGAGTCTGCGGATTCTGTAAAGGGAATCATTTCTTGGCCGATTGCTCCAAATTCAAAAGTTTATCCGCAGATTCCAGTATGCAATTAGTTGTAAATTCCAAACTTTTTTTCCGTTGTTTAGAAAATAAATAGTTGTCAATCAAAAAAGTATGACATTGACGGTTGTCAATCATTTTATCATCATTTATTACATGGCGTTTCAGTATCACAGCAAGGAGTTTCTGATAAGTCTGAAAAAGTTTCTGATTTCATTAATTCTGAGAGATAAACTTTTTAATGTAATATAAATTGTCATGTTTGTGTACGATAGCGCAATAAATAAATATTGTATTTTACCACATAAATGATAGTACTTTTATACCTCTACCAATCAATTAAATCCCTAACCATTCCAAAATACATATCAAAAATGCACAACGTTAATATTCAGGTTTTTACTTCTGCCGGCACTCCCGGAGTGCAACCCGTCGTTTTTTTTTTCCTTGAATGACTTTCTTAAGCCATGTTACAAGAAAATAACGTTAGTTCCATTCCATTATTTAACAATCTTATTAATGTGTCTTGTATCTTTCTAACCTAACAAAGTAAACTTTTCTTAGACCAACACCAACTTTACAAAATCTAGGTCTTCATTAAGGCTACGTCCCCAGTAGGCAAACTTTTAGCGGCGCGCTGCTATCGATTCCATATAACAAATGAAGTGTCCACAGTTTGCTAGTTTTGCGCTCACTGTACGCAGTTTGCAGCGCTACGCACGCCGACTATCTCAGTGAGCGGCCGACTCCTAGCAACACTGATTGCGACGTTGTTCGAAATTAAAATTTTAGTTCGCCACTTTACGGCTCACTCATTCTGCCGCTAACAGTTTGCCTACTGGGGACGCAGCCTTACTGAATTAAGGCTTAATTACTAACTGGGAAGTAGATTGACCCAATTTAAATGAGAACCGTCGCGGTGCGCAGGCGTCGCGTGATCGTGCTTCGTAACGCGTCGGTCGGGATTGACAATCGTGAAGATCTAATTTATTCCCACGTAATCGATGGCTGTGACATAATTGTGTCGCTTAGTGCGGCACGCCGCTGCGACAGCCATTGTACAGTCAACAGATATATTATGATTATATTATAGATGAATGATATTAGATGCTAGCTGAGTTTTATCTGAAGAAAAAAATAACCACCAAATAAGCTGGATATTCAGTAAATAAGCACGGAATTCAATAACAATTTTTTTTTCATAATATCCTAATTTATTTGAAACTTGTATATTGTAGTTGCTGCCAAAATACCTCGTTACCTCTTCCAGCAACAACTTAGATACTAGTTATTTACCAAATTATGAAAATGTTTTAACGCAGTTTGAAAGAATCAAAGCTGGATAATCATTATATAAACCAACTATGTAATAACTTTGCCTAATTATTATAATTCAAAAACCCATAAACTTAATTCAAAATTTTTTAACTGCCTAAATATTTACTTGATTTTCGTTTGAATTATTTTTATGTCATAATTAGGTGGCATTTTTAACGCTAATGAAATTACACTTTAAAAACTGTATTTTACAACTGTGAAATGTAATAAAAATGTCTAGTTGTAAGCAGCTTTCTACGATTTTCACAGTTGTTATAGTAATTGTAAAAGTGATTTATTCTTTCAAGCCTGGAAGGCTGTGCAACATTTTAAACCTTAACAAGCCTCTCCCTTCCTTTGAGATTTCTGCACCAGTTTCAGTAATAATAAATTTTTAGTGTGTGAATGAATTATTTTCTACTCATTAGTAGAAAGATTTTTTTCAAAAACATCGTAAACGCTAATTATGATTTGGGAATATGTTCTAACAATAAAAACATTATTAACATAACATCACCAACTTAACATAGCGTAATTATAATTAATTAAACAAAGCGCAGGCATATGAAATATCTGACAGCTAACGCGCTGACCGTACTCTAATTGCAATAATTACTCATTATCAGGAAGCTGGTGGCGCACATTAATTTAGCGAGCGTTTTTACTCGCAGCCAGCTTAACAAATACTTATTTAATTGCTTCTCTCTTTGTTCCACCAAGATTATTAGACGTGACGCAACCGTGGGTACCACACACCAAACAATTTTGATCGTTGTGTAAGCTTATCTAGGCTAGGGCTGCCCGCCGCACCATCGCACATCGCACCACCCGAGGCGAATCTGGAGGCCTAGACAAAGTAACATTTTGACAGCGATAGCGTAATTCGCTAACTTTAAATTGTATGGATTTGACAGATGCCGTAGAAAAGTCACGTGATGCAAGTATGGAATTTGACATTCGCTATCGCAAATTGAGCTATAACGAATGCCGCTTGTCTAGGGGGGCTGCTTTCAGAAGATGCGTTTCCCTAATCGCACCATTTATGCTACGTTTACGATATAGGTCATCTTTAATTTTCAGTAAGCAGCACATTAACTTACCTTAAAAGTCTCAATTGACGTTAAAATCTATGCGATAGACAATGTTATTGTGAAAAATTGTCCGATTTGAGTGCAAGTTGATGAGTTGCTTATTGTAAGTAAAAATATGTTATTGCTATTTGAATATCGAGATGAACTTCTCTTACCTACAACATTTAAGACCTTGTAAAGTGAGATATGAGGCGCTCGTGGCGCAGCTGTGACAGTGGTTCGTTAGCGATAACGAAAGTCAAGCTGCCTACGCCGCGGTCGGTTAATGGATGGGTGACCATTGTGACCATATTTAGTGACATTAATTTCGAGCGTCTCCGTGCTTCGAAAGGCACGTTAAGCTGTTGGTCCCGGCTGATATTTACTATAATGTAAATATTAGTCGTCAAGCCTAGTCAGAGGCCATTTGGCGGCTTGATAACATCTGACATTAAGGTTGGTCACTTGCCTTACGCACCCATCCACCAACCCGCACTAGGCCAGCGTGGTGGAGTATGGCCCACACTATCTCACAATTGAGATAAGGCCTGTGTCCCAGCAGTGGGAACGTTTATAGGCTGATGATGATGATGATGATGAAAGTGAGATAGGTAGGTACTACATATAATATTAGTCTATTTCAGCTAGAATAATATAAGTCTGAATGGATGTTAATGTTATTAAACGAAACTGCCATAAAATATCAAAATTAAACTAAGCGACAAACAGTTTCAACGTTTGGGCATTTTCAGCAAAACAAAGGCTCGAAAATTTTAGAACCCTTAGTGTTACGACACATTGGGCCCTCCTTCCTTGTAAAGCCACCTAATAAAAAATCACTTTAAAACCAAAACATTTTTTTAATTTATAGACAGAATAATAAATAGGTTGATTTAGCAACCCTAACATTAGCAGTGCAAGTAAAAAGTTAGCACGTTTATTGCTACGAGAGCTCGCGTGTCGGGCCTCCTTCAATCAGATCTCTTTGTATTGGCGCAACACTGAATCGACTCAGCCTCATAAACTCAACATGCGTAAGCGGAAAGTGAACTCATTAGGTAACGAAGATAATTTCTTATACAAACAGCGATCATTACTTAAACTTTTTACTATTGCATCCGTAATTGCATATTTCAATCGTGCAAAAGTTTTTTATAAATCAAGTTGCAAAGTTTGATTTGAATTTGGTATTACATCTCCTGCAGAGGATAAACACGTTATATTAAGTAGAAAAAAGTTTCACTTATACCTTTGGCTACCTTATACCTACCAATCCAAATAATTCACTCTGAATATTACAAAACAAAAGAATAACAAGAAGCGAATTCTTTTGTAATAAGCAAGTTTAGTGGATAAAGTTTATGTAAATCTTTGTGATTCAGCTGTACTGTAACGGTTCAAATCAGTGCAAGTCAAAGGTATTACCGTCAATATAAGATCATACAGTCAAAGAGTAGAAGAAATACTATTGCTGATTATAATTCATCATTTTCATTTAAATGACTAGTATCAAACTATGTTTTTCTATTACTTTGACGCGTAAAGTTTCGTATATTCATTACTAACAGGCAAGAATACAGTATCACCCCCATTTTTTTTAACTTATTTTCAGCTTAGAGTCAACTGAGGTTTACTATAAAGATCAACTGGGCTGAGAGGGGCTTGAAGATATTCCCAATAACATTTATTTAGATAAATTTATTCTATACTAAAAATTAGTTAAAAGAAAGAGTTATTATGATTCCAAATTTTTGAACGTTAAGTCCACACTAAGCCCTTTCGTGTTTTCTTAATTTTTTATATGTATTTATTTCGATTAAAGGTCCACGTGTCAATGGAAATATGTAAAATCACATGTTACAGGCAATTTTGTTACTTGTTCATGTAAGACAGTTCCGCTCCGTCGCCGGACGCAGTTTTTCTTAATTTATTGCCTACTTATTGACGACCATACTGAGTGGCCAACCGACCAGACAAACTACCTACTATTAATTTTTTATTGCAATTGTGAAAGAGAAACTATGGAAGCAATAAATATGATTATTACATTAGAAAAAATCGACAATTAAATTGCTTTAATCGGTCGTGTTACGTTTATCATTACATTTTTCTGTACATTCGAAAATTAGTTCTGAGTAATCGCATTATTGTGTTTTGTCTGATTGATGTTACGAGGCAAAATTACCCTGATGAAGAAGTATAATTTATTGTAAGATTAATTCTGTTTTCTAAATGCCCATGCTTTGTTTATTAATGAGTTTATGTAATTATAGAGTTTTAAGCAATACTCTCCAATATAAGTCAATGACATGTAACTAATACACTCCAATGAAATAGTTGTTGGTTGAGTAGGTAGGTACCAAGTTAAGAAACTCAAGTGCCTTTAGAAAAGAGTTACTCCGTACCTTAAAAACACCGAAAAGACTTAATGTTATAAGTGTTAATATATAATCTTACCTACTGGTATATGGTATAAGACACAGACCTACTTAATTTCAGTATTTATTACCTTTTTTTAAGTAATTGTTTTTTACCGTTTTTCTTTGTTTTTCGTACCGCAAATAGTAAGAAGTTTGCCACACTCATTAAATCCTAGTGTAGAGACTTGAGGAAACTACTGTTTATTCATATTTGTTAGTGCATGATGTAAATCAATTATTATATTTTTTAAAGCTGTCTATAAATTTATTAATATGACCAATCCAGTTTACTAAGTGAAACCGAATTTGCCTAGGGGCAGCGTTTATTCCACTGTATACTTATAGCGCGATGTAGTTCCACGGCAGTGGTAACCCGCAGTAACAACCTGTCTCAATCACAGACGGACTCCGGCAATCCGCCCGCTGTCTGCAGGCGCGATGCAATTTGTAACTGTTGCATAATTCAGAGGTCGCATCATCGGGTCCCGCACAATGCCGGCTGCTTTACGGACTGTAACTCAGGGGAACCAAGATATAACCTTGTTACATTTTTTCTGGATACCAACCGAATTGTTAGATGAGAGTTATTTGGTGTAATAGTTTAGAAGTTGTTGGCTACACAAAACTTCTCAGTGTGATTCCAGTATCACACGCAATAATGTGCATGCATGAACGAGATCGAACCTTCCCGGGTTAAGTGCCACCAGGCACAATCGTCATGTTGATTGTTGTCGCATCACCAAAACGTTAATTGATACTCTTAAAAATCCTACTGCAGTGTAAACTTAAAGGCTTCCTCTACACAAGGTACTCGTATTTACACAACTTTAGGTATTGTCTTAATCACTTAATTTACCAAATTCGAATTGATGAACAGGATCACTAATCCGAGCTGAGTGTCAAATTTCGAAAGAAAAATATGTCCGCTCCAGGCATTGTAATTTTTTTATAAAAATGTTAAACTCAATACCTACTGCAGATCCGAACCATACAAGGCGTTACATTAGACATTCATGCCCCACAATTACACAATGTATATCCTGAAGTAATTTAACGCTGACTAGGATTTACTACCCCTTGACGCTATATTTTATGAGCTTGTTGTCGATGTGTCTACGATAATTGCGCTTACGATAGCCCTTCCCTGACAATGCAACATTATGTTTTTTCTATAATAACATATTTTTTGTCAGCAATATAGTAGACGCTAAATCACTTTTTACTTAGTATATTTATAGGGTCACGGCTATGTATTTACATTCCAATTTACGCAACAGATAGTTTTTAAAAGCTATTTATTTGAATGTTGTTCTTGCATAATTTTACTTTTACACAAGCATAAATAGGCGAAAATGTAAAAAAAAAACAAATATAAATGAAAATAAATTTATAAGTCTGGACACTAATTACACAGCGCCGTCCAGCCCCAAACTTAGCATAAAGCTTGTACTTTGGGTGGTGAATAAATAGCCTAATAACGGATTTTTCTAATCATTAGTGTTTTATGATTAGCTACACATCGCAAGAAACTTATGCAAAAATTTTACTGGCTATTAGTTATCAAGCCAGGCAAAAAGGATTTGGTACACATTTTATCCCAAAAAAAATTTTTTTTTCGTCGACATTGCTACATAGATTATCAATACACAGCAAAATACGCAGGAGATGTTAACAAATGTCAGTCAGAAACTTAACATAAACGTAGCAGAATGTAAGAAATGCTATAAATAGATAATAATGCAAATTTCACACGATTTATAGCTAATTTATTTATAACTGTAACAATACTGTAATTTTAAGCTATTTCTAGACACAAGTAGTTGGCAAAACTGTATTCACGCAACCGCCCATTCATATTAATGAATTATTTTACGCTTACCAGTCTACTGTAAACACGTATTTTTGTTACGATTTAAGTAAATATACTTAAGTCATTTCCTGTGGATATCAATTTCATAGGTTGCATGTCTTAAACGGCTATAACTATACTTTTTAGCATTTCCACAGCATTAAAACAACAGATTTATACGTTTTCTCAATGTTATAATGTGAAGCGGTCGGCGGATAGCTCATTGCAACAGACCATTAATTATGATTTGTTTTTGCATCTACCACGAATGGGTACAATCACGTTCTAAAGTTTAACAATGCATGATTTAATAAATATTCATAGCACATGGTAATGACAAATTAAAACGTTGGAAATGTACATTTAAAAATATTATTCCTAACGTTATAGTCACATCATATTCGGCAAGAAATTAATTAACGTGTGTAACGCACACATTAAACTTAATGGTATTCGCACTACTAACAGAAAACTGCTCTATCACAAAATCTTCCCAGTCAAGATTTAACATTTTAGAAGATAATATTTCGCTTTTACAATAAATTTTATTTTTGTTATTAATGTCAAAGTCAAAATTGTAAACTAAATTATTTATAGTTTTGGATGCTACAATTCGATATTCAATAAAGTAATAGAATAAACGATCTAAACCGAAATTCCGTATTTCACCGTATCACGTACTTATTAAAGTAATACTTACGATTATCAAAATGATGTCCTGTACCTTTCTATATTATATTGTCTGATTCAGTATGTGTTTTGCAACATTAAAGACATTTACTTCACATTGAGTCAGTTTAAAAAATTCATTTTCATAAATATAACTAAAAATAACACCTTATTCAAAACATTATAATGAACATAACGTAAATGCTCCTATTACCGCCAGTTTAAGCTGTCTAAGGATTCACTTTAAAAAAATAGATATAAGCTGTTATGTTAGAAAAGATTTTATAATTTATAATTAATCTCAATGAAGTATTCTTTGCAATTCAGTAATTAAATTCAATATTCAATAACACAATATTTACAAAATAATTATTTAATCTAAAAGAGTAGTTGATTCTATTACCGACCCATAGAATGCGGCAAGATTCTATTACCGATTTTTCTACTTCTATTACCGACCGCTACGAAGTTGTCACTTTTTCTATACTATTAAATAAAATAAAAAACCTTTTTAAGGTTTTTATTATATAATAACAATAGTTAAGAGATCAACATTATTACAATATGAACATAATTATTTATTGCAACGCTTAGAGCACTTATTTTTCGGTATTTTAATTAATAAAAAATATAATTAGCCTCAGAAAACAGTCTTCAAATAATTAAACGCTTATCTTTTAATTACCTACATACTAATTAGATATTATAAATCAGTAACAAAAATATTTTTACCTGTAATACAATCACAAAATACCTTTATAATATTTCTTCCTCCTTCGTTAAAACTGTTTGTTTTCCACAATATTAATTTATATGTATATTTATTATTTCTCTTATCACGCAGAGTTGTCCTCGGTATGCCATGTTTTTGAAGCTTCGTATGCCTATGCTGATACCTTCATTTATAGCTAGAAGCGCAGCTTCTAGTTGAGCAGAGAGGCGTACTGCTTGCGCTTCTGCGGCTCCATGATTCTATAAAAGAACACAATATAGAATTTAATTCTTCGAAAGAAGTTTTAAAAAGCTACATGGCCCCTATTCTGTCCTGTAATTTTTATTTCATTTGAAAATATATAAAATACCTACCTATAGCCAATGCCATGAAGCCATGAATGAAACTGGATTTATATTACATTAATAATGTGACAAAATCTCTCAAAACGTCACGTATGCAAAAAATAAGCCAATTTGTTCAAAAATATACATTTTGTTTTTGTGTACATACTGTAATACCAAAAAACCAATAATATCGTCACAGCTGTGAGTCGGTAATAGAATTAAGTATGAAGGTTGCAGTATTCTATTAGCGACCAATAATTTTAAAAATAAACAGATAAAATATCCGTTTTATGGAATACTGTTAAATTTGATCTTATTGCTATATTATTTCTTTTAATGTCAGTTAGTCTTTAATTCAGATAATAAAGGTTATTTTCATTATAATAATAGGGATATTGTCTAACGTTGAATCGAGTTTTACACAAAAACTTGAAGAAATAGCTTTGTCGTTAATAGATCTCAACGTAGTAAAATAATTTTAAAAATTGAACAACAAAAAATTTAATCAAATAAGTTAGTTTATAATAGATATTATTTTAAAATACTAAATGCTCTTAAAAATCTAACAACGCCATGGGTCGTTATTAGAATCAAGTTTTGAAATTTGGATTCTATTACCGCCTTAAATTAAAACATGATTTTATCACACAAAAACCAATAAAAGCATTATATTAAGAGTTAGTTTAGAAAACGAATATATACGTTAAAGTTGTAATGTAATAGCAAGAAGACAAACCCATTTTTAGTGTGTTATTTTCCATAAGTAATATTTAGGTGTACTTACGTGTCTGGAGACGCGACACTATGAAACTTGCGTCCGCTTCGGGCGCGTCTCACTCATTGTCAAATTATTTCTTTCACTGGCTATTTAAACACATAAAATTTACTCTATTTGTTGTCAAACAAAAATACGTAACTAATTTTTAAGGTATGACCTCCTGGAACCCTATATTATGTCTAATATGAGTGATTTAAAAATTAGGTCGGTAATAGAGTCACATTTTGATGGGTCGTTAATAGGAGCTTTTACGTTATAAGATTTTTTTAAATATCTTTTATAATAATACTTAGTTTTTTTATTACCAGCCTTGTATTTTAAAGATAGCTTTTTTATGAATCAAAGAGAAACATATTTATCGATAAACAATTACCACGTAAATTATTTAATCAATACAAATGATCTTATTATTCACGCAAACAATTCTTCAGAAATAGTAAAAGGAGGAAATGAATGTTACAAGTCTAGTTGGTCCTGATGGCTAACTAATAATATACTGAATTAAGTATTTTTCTTTTTTTATCGCCTTTCCATAATTCTACCCGAATAACCATACCACAACGAACTATTTTGCGCAGTAATGCGAACTGCAAAGCTGTTGAAATCATTGCCGGCGTTTGTAAAAAGTTTATTTGCCAAAATGCAAGCCGGCGTTTGTAAAAAGTTTATTTGCCAAAATGCAAACCATCTTGAATCAGTGAAAAATGAAAATTAATGTTAAAGAATAATTTTACAAACATTAGAGCTGATTCAAAAAATAAATCTAACAAAATGTTATTTCTCAGACTTATAATGAAGCATGTAAATGTAGCAGCAATTATTTGCTTACAACAAACCGAATAGAAAAAAGGTCATTCCAATCTTACATGAGCCCAAACATTACCCCGCCTTCATGAAACGTAAGCAATTATAATAATAACCAACTACCCACTATACTCTGGCTTTCCTTACGTTGATACAATCTAATAAGTACATACGACTATTCTTTACGAGCGAAAATTAATTAATCTAATTCTCGGATTGAAACTAAAAATAGTGAGCGTATAAAAATCAAATAGTCACATAACCATAAAATTGGTGTTTAGAAGCACCGGAAAGAACTTGGAATCGTAGAGCGCGCAACAAAATAATGAACAAAAGTCATTATAAGTGAGGAGATGGTCGCGATAAGCCGGCGGTTAGAGTAAACGCGCTTTTTACGTTAATTAAACTTACTTCTGTAAACGATGATGGTCTCATTATGTGTATAAGTAGCGGCGGGTTCGGCGGTTCGCTTTACGCAACGGTGCGCGGACCGTCTGCGCCTGCGCCGCGCCTCTACTTATCGGCCTTAGCTGTAAATTGGACAATGTTGACATTCATTAATTATTTTATGATTTATTTACTAGCACAAAGAACATTATTTATCTTTTATAATTACTACTTAATTCACATTCTAATTGGCTTGACAAACTTGAATTGAAAGTAACAAGTTACAACAAGTAGGTAAACAGGTTTTGAAATGTAGAATTGTATAAAATAATGGAAAAGTAAGAACAAATACAATGAAACCATTATTTATTTATGTGAACCATGTACTACACCAGTCTATCAAAATATTCAAAATAAAAGGTATTTTTTTTTTTTTGGACTCTGGTATTTTAGCTCCAGAGAGAGCTTTAGAAGACAGAACGGGGTTAATTAAGATTGTAGACGGTAGAGTAGGTAGACGGTAGAGTAAGTTTTTCCTTTATAGTTGCTTTCCCAAATAATGTAATTATTTTAACTATGTAAAGCCTGTAGGACGCCAACACTCGTAGAAAGCTCGTGAAAGGTAGAGTTCCCGATTTGAAATTACGTAAAATTCGATTTGTATTACTATCATACTGATATGTATTTCTTCATTTTAACATGTCTCAATGCAAAGTGGAAAACTATGCCGGGAAACCCAAGTATGAGAGAAACATTAAAAATGTCTAATATATGATTTCGTCTTAACATATACCGTTTACCCATGAAAGTACATATTATTTTCAAAAGCACATAACCGACCAACGATTGACAAAGAAAATTGAGCATCATTGGCGGCTATTACGCCGCAGTGTCTCATTAGTGGTCGAAAGCATCCCGTACGATCGTTACCTAATAAAAAGCGTTCAAACCGAAACACTATTTTCGGAAATTGGTCACAAAATGACATCTTTTGATTGGCAGTGCGGCGGCAGCGGTAGAGCGTAACACACAGTACAATATACACGCAGTAACTCATCGTTATAAAATGCATGCCTTTTTATTAATAAATACGGCAAGTAACTACTTTTACAATCATGTATTTTTATTTAAACAGTTATAAACACAACATATATATAATTAACTTTTATTATAACAAACTAAAACAATAACACCTTTTTTTAGCTGGTACGCTTACCAATCTCTACAAAATTGTAGGGTGCAAGCACACGACTCCCAGCGCATTAAGTACCTATTGTAAAACTGCAACATGCGTTATCGAGTTTGTCAAACACCAGTTACTGCACACCACGTATACTACATCGTACTAGCTTATAATGGCCTTTGATGCCAAAGGACATATGACAAAAAGTAGCTCATTATCCGCTTCTATGACAATCCAACTCCATTTATAATGCTATTAATAAAATAATGGTCGACACAACAATAAGAGTTTAATTCTGCATCAAACGAACATTAAATGTTAATTTATCGGCAAGAAATATCCGTTTTGTAATGTTTTAATGACAATATTTATATGTGCATTAGGAGTAAAGAAATGATAAGCATATGATCCGTGTTTTGACGTAATTAATTTACGTAGCATTGTTAAGTTTTAGTTGTGTAACTGTCTCTATTACGAGTTTCTGTGCGACTTCCGCTATTATTACTCCAACAAAAATAAATGTGTAAAACTGGGGATATCTCATTCTACTTTACCAAGTCTATAAGGCCTTTTCCTTAAAAAATAAGTTCAATAAGCAAACCATGCATAATATAATAGCAAAACAAATTCTCTGGATATTTTTTGTGTATTTACAATATTCACTTTTTACTTTTTACAACATTAAAAATATATACAAAAAAGAACTAAACATAATTATAAATAAAAAATTTGGCCGAGGTCTCCGTCCATGGGAAAAGTACCCAGGACACTAGCAACGTTTCCACGCTGGATGGCTAGGCTGATACGCTGCCCTAGGTACAGACCAGCTTTGGGATCGTGAGATGACTCCAGCAAACGCTTAGATATCTCACGATACACCCTGCGAGCGCTTGGACCCCAGGGCCCCAGCGTTTCAACCCCAAAAGGCTCAAATATATAGGCATCACTGATGACAGAATATTTGCGCCTTTTGAGGTCTTCAGCCAAACCAGCCGCAGAACCAGCCCTGCCAACCGACAAAGGAAGATGAGACGGCGCCAAAGTATCAACACAAGTCGCGTCCCAAACAAGGGGCCGCCCCATCTTCCAGGGGACAAGGGTCATTCCATCCGGGCGCTTACCATCGCTGCGTGACAAACCATTAGGTTCTAAGACAGCTGGGATACGAGCGGTGGCAAGAGCACGGCGGATAATGTCGTTAAGGCTGGCATGACGGGAAAAGCGGCCGGCACTTCTGCCGCAGGACAGCCCGTGGTGCCCGAGCTGGTTTTTAATGTTGTAAAAAGTAAAAAGTGAATATTGTAATTTACAATACTTAATAATAATTAAACCCCTTTTTTGTGTTAAAACCAAACTGAATAATTTCATTACTAGTCATTAAAAAAAAAAACGACGGGTTGCACTCCGGGAGTGCCGGCAGAAGTGAAAACCAGAATATTAACGTTGTGCATTTTTGATATGTATTTTGGAATGGTTAGGGATTTAATTGATTGGTAGAGGTATAAAAGTACTATCATTTATATGGTAAAATACAATATTTATTTATTGCGCTATGGTACACAAACATGACAATTTATATTACATTAAAAAGTTTATCTCTCAGAATTAATGAAATCAGAAACTTTTTCAGACTTATCAGAAACTCCTTGCTGTGACACTGAAACGCCATGTAATAAATGATGATAAAATGATTGACAACCGTCAATGTCATACTTTTTTGATTGACAACTATTTATTTTCTAAACAACGAAAACAAAGTTTGGAATTTACAACTAATTGCATACTGGAATCTGCGGATAAACTTTTGAATTTGGAGCAATCGGCCAAGAAATGATTCCCTTTACAGAATCCGCAGACTCCCGAATCGTTAATAACACGAGTGGTGTTACAGTAATCAACATGTCGCTTTCGAGGATGTTCACTGGGAATTTGG
Source organism: Mecyna flavalis (assembly GCA_949319885.1). Lineage (NCBI taxonomy): Eukaryota > Metazoa > Arthropoda > Insecta > Lepidoptera > Crambidae > Mecyna > Mecyna flavalis. The sequence continues at coordinate 7,055,543 of OX439427.1, read as the reverse complement.
GGTAACAAGCCAAAATGTGTGTGAGAACGAGCCTCTTGTCGCAGGAAATCGGACAGCATTTCCAACTTCATACGACCTGATGCATGCTCCGCAGCATAGCGGATCCAAAGACTGCGGAGAAGTGGTGTTAATTTCCATAAAATACTGTTATATAATTCCGGCGAATAAAGATATTCCAAACTTTTTAAATGTTTTATTACGGCAATGAAATTTTGAATTTTGCAGGATATCAAATTAAGGTCTTTGTGGTCACTTTGTAGCATAGGAAGCATATAGGAAGCGACCGCACTGCGGCTATAATAGTAGAAGAGGTCACACTTGACAGTTCATTCATGCAAAGAAAAATATACCTTACGCTAAAGGAATAAAACTCAAGAAAACAACATCAGTTCTTATTAATACAATTATTTACTCTACTCCTGATGTACATAAGAAGCACTTTTCTTTGCATTTAATAAATGAGCTGTCAAATTGAACAAAAAACCATTATTGTCTATAGACCGACAAATTATCTGTTCCGGTGGCGGCGTCGCTACTGTCTATTTAAAACTGTCATTAAATATCGTTTTTGCATTGCATTTCACGTAGTTCCAATTTTGGCCACCGGAACAGATAAGTTTGTAGAAAACACGTGTCCGGACTTCAAATTTTATATGGATTTTCGATCAGGTCACGTGACACATAAATCCTGTCGCGAGTTTAACATTTTTTCCCCATACAAAAAAAGTGCACAACGCCGCTAAAGAAGTTTTCACTTCAAAAATTTGCCCGCAATACGGTTTTCTGTTTAAACAAAACTAAATGAAGTTAAAAATAAACCTCGCCATTTCCCATACTTACTTAACAATCACTTCGCTGAACACACAAATAGGTGATTAGAAATCCGGCCACAGCACAAACTAAGTAAGTATAAACAAACTAAGTAAGTATAATGAATAAAATAAACTGATTTTTAACGCATAGCCCGGTCTGCAGTGTAGTGTATCGTTATGTTAAATCTGAAGCACAATCTGCCATTAAACCATGCACTGTCGTTAATTAAGACATTTAAGATGGTAGGTGTTTGTGTAAAATGCAATAAAAATTCATTTTCGAAGTATGCTAACGATTTCATAACAATACATCTTAAAGAGAGAAGAACGTCAAAAATTTGGCATTGTATATGTATTTTTACAATTAGAATTATTTTAATTGAACTAATTATAACATTAACAATGTCCTCATATAATTAAGTGGAAACGTCTTTATTCGTCCGTAGGGAACGATCTCAGACACGAACGGATTTCATAAAAATTCTTTCACTTCGAAATAGATGCAACTAAGTACGGTTAAATAATGCTTTTACACTAATTTGCTTCCACATTCATTCTTAATAACTTGTCTAAATTAAGCCATTTTAATCGAAAAAATTTCGAATTTAGTGAGGCTACTGTTTTGAATACTTCAAACAGTTTGCGATAAAATATATGTAACAAATTGAACCAAATTGATAATACATAATATACACACATTTACATGTACAAATTAGTACAGCATATTAAGCTTAACATTTGGTAACTTCACTTTAGCAAGATAACGTAATCTGAGTGATCTTATAAACCACGGTATGAATGTATATCCAATAAAGAGTTTATGATTCAAAAACAGCTACACAGATAAAATCTATATTCAAATTATGAATAATACTGTGAAATAAACTAATTCTTACACAAAGTGTGATACGTTATTATCATTAGAAAGGTTGTCAGACCGTGATATCATGGCATGGAAGCTATTATATATTTATAAATAGTTCCTGACAGTAACTGATATTTAATAGCATTACTTATCTAGACCAGACTCACATGACGAAAACTTATTGATGCAGTACTTAAAGTTTTGTGGAGATTTGTTCTACTTCTATTCCAATTATGGTTCTCTAACACACCGAACCTCATCTTAGCAACTTAACGGCCATCTACACGCATAGAAATATTATGTACAATAGCTCAATGTCTACACGCCAAAGATACGTACGACTTTGACATAATATACATTTATTTTTGTCTCGATCCTCCACATCACAAGCGCAAACAAAGCTCCGAAATTGGAACTCCAATTCCAAGTATTACCATAATCCGAACTCGCATAAACAGACGCGGCCATTACCGTCATCGATTCGATCGGGCAGGGCAGGGCAGGAGAAGGAGAGGAGAGAGATATAAACGCGAAATGAGGGTACTTATTATGCCGGGCGTTAGTATGCATGGGCTGGGACGCGCCCTGCGGCCCTGCTGCACCGCTCGCCGCCTGCACATAAGCGCCGCTTGTACATAATACCTAAGGGCGGGATAGGGTATTCCTTTCAGCCAGTTTGTTATTGCCTTTGACTTTATAAACGGATGACGTAGTTATATAAACTAATAAAAAAAGGTACGAATTGAAGAAATGACAGCCAGTTTTTCAGTGGTAGCAAAGTGTGTCTACTCCAGTCGCTTTGGGGCGGTACTACGACTGCTAGCGTAGTCGCCCAGTATAATAGCAGTAGATACAGCACAATTTAGTGAAAAATAATGTTTTTATTAAGCGTTACACTTTACTCGGAAAATGTTTCTTACAGTGTCACATAGATACGCCAGAGACGCATAATATAGACAAATGGTTGCGTCTTCTATAGTATTATGCAAATAAATAAAAAATTAAATAGTTACCGTGTATACTTTCAATATACATTATGAAACATAATCCACAGTTTTTCTTATATTGTTATAAGAAAACATTGTTCCAAAACGCATGAGTGACTGTCGAAAAAACATAAGAAACCACAAGAAAATAATTACATATATTTATTGCCATCCATACCACCACCACCATAAACCACGTATGTATTCACAGTCCTTTATTAATCGCATACAATGTTGTAAGAGTATAAGAACTACCCAACGACCATTACCCCGCATATAAAACATAAACCTTCACTAAACACCGTAATTCGATTCTTAATATTTCAAAATTGCCCATTTCATTTGTCTTCAGAAAAAACTAGGAAGGATGACATTCCGACATTTTCTCAGGGACATTTCTTCGAATTAGACTATTATTAGTTGCCGATCACGTCGTAGGATGCTTTTAATATTGAATTAGGGGACCCTGTGGTTATTCGCCCTTAATCGTCCCCACGACCGTATTAACTTTATATCCACAGTCGGGTAATGGCGTAAGTAATAATAAAGCCGAAATGACACAAAATATTGTCAAATTATAGGCTCTGAAAGCATGAGCAACCACTTACGGCGTCTGCCGCTGATCCCCGCCCGTACCGTCAGAAGCGGAAAGGAGACGATTTCCGATGCTATTTTTAATATCTTTAATTCAGGCAGTCTTTCAAATATCTTTATTTAAAATAATACGAAGGTTAAGCAAAAGTGGATAATAAGAGTAACTTGAAAATAATCAACATGGGCACTAAATCAAGATTAAAAAAGATCATTTAACGCCACGTCCTTAATTTTTTTACCACTTCCTTGTAGTTACCAGTACAAGTACCAGTTCCAGCTGGGGTATAAGTACATTCCCCAGCTGGAAGTCCTTTTAGCTCCTTAGCCTTTGTAGGCAATATGTTACAATACTTATGCCTGATGAAGCGGATGGATAGAATGATTGCCAACTGTCAGTAGTTAATTGACAAAACATTAGTGAGCTACGAGCTACGAGATCGTTTGTTAAAGTAATAAAGACTATTTTCTTAAAGAAAACATAAAATCGTCGCGTACATGTAAATAACAATGGTACCAGAAACCACCAGCCGTTTGTAATTGGCTAAAAAGATGTAAGTATAAAGTTTCGTTTGACACAAGTCGTCGACATCTTGTGATATTATTAAGGTTTAATTCAATAGTGACTGAATAATTTATCGACATATACAGGGTGGAATTTTGTAATGCCACCTGAAGGGGAAGTACTCTTAATACTGAAGATAGGAAGTTTTACTCAAAGAAAACATTCCTTTATTTTTGAAAAGAAAAAAACCTGCATTCAAAGATTTTAAAAAATTTGCTTGCCGCAACTTTGTAATACCACCTGAAGGGGAGCCTACTCTTAATACTGTAGATAGAAAATTTTACTCAAAGAAAATATTCCTTTGTTTTTGAAAAGAAAGATAACTGCATTCAAAGATTTTTAAAAATTCGCTTGCCGCTCCCGGTAATCGAACCGACTAAAATCTGTAAAAGTTGCACTTTGTACTTTTATTGCATCGATCGTTAGGGACAATTATAAGGATAAAATCTCTCCAACAAAGTTCATAAATTAAATGAAAGGAAAACAATGAAAAAAGTGCTTTAACTTGACCCATTGAATCAATAATTTAGGATTTCATTGTTTTCCTTTCATTTAATTTATGAAGTTTGTTAGAGAGATTTCATCCTTATTATTGACCCTTACGATCGATACAATAAAAGTACAGGGTGCAACTTTTACAGATTTTAGTCGGTTCGATTACCGGGTGCAGCAAGCGAATTTTTAAAAATCTTTGAATGCAGTTTTCTTTCTTTTAAAAAATAAAGGAATGTTTTCTTTAAGTAAAATTTTCTATCTACAGTATTAAGAGTACTTCCCTTTCAGGTGGCATTAAAATTTTCCACCCTGTATACTATTACATATATATTATGATATAATATAATCTTCTTTTTATTGCAATGTGTAACAAGACGAGCAGATCGTACACCTGATTCAGTGCCAAACAGTGCGCCCGCTACACCGAGACGACAGTTATTAGGTCTCATATACCCAGTAATTACACTAGCTTCAGTGCCCTTTCCCCGAAACACCAGTGCTTGACACACTTCTATTTCAAAATATCTGGCACTGCGGTGGTACCCACTTAGATAGACGGCCTAGTATAGGAACCTACCACGTGGTAGTTATATTTATTGTAATGTCTCACAATATATGAAGATATAATTTTAAGGATAAATATTTATTATATTATACATTTCCATATTTATAATAAACAATTCTGCTGTCCCTACTCCGCTATACACAGTACACACATCCAAGCGATAGTTTTCCTTTTTGGGCGCACGAAGGAGATCCAGAAACGGCTGTGTCATATTATTTTAGTGGATGACGCCGATCGCATATCTAACAGCTGCAACGAGCCCTTGATTGTAGTGTTTATCCGCGATACCAATCGATCGAATACGATTTGTATCGAATGATCCAATGGTCTAATAGGAGCTATCTCGCTATATTTTTCGGCTCTCTGACCGGTCATTTGGTCCGTACGTGATGCGCTTACGTGGAAAATTAATCGTTTGAATAGTATTATACCCGTTCGTATCATTAAATGGTCGTTTCTGTGAGAACTTTGATTTGAACGATGCGTCGGAATGCGTGTCTACTTATTGATAGATTTAGAAGTTATATTGAGACCTTATGAATACCCGATTCAACTTAAACACAAGAACTTGATAATAAATGTTACATTAATACTACCAGACCAGACAAAGATTTTATTTTCAGAAATTGTTCATTGCAAATCAATCTCTCTTTTAGTAAATAATAAGTTACAACGATCGCATTAATATACTGAAATAAAATACGTAAAAAACATTTCAAGAATTTAGAAATAAAGAGACAAGTTAGTTCATGGGATGTATGACTTAATTGCGACGCCTTCAAATACGAACAAATATACTTGTATGTACAGTCAGGAGTACATTAAAAACTATTTCATGCACGTGTAACAATCTGTATCAATTAAATAACGGATCTTGTCATGTTGTACAGGTTTTTTAGTTCGACAGTTCGGACGAACGAGGAGTGTCCAAGCCGCTTTCTTCAACCAAAAGAGATATGTTTAATCCGATTTGTTTTCACTTTTATCTCCGGTCCATCGGTACTCGGAGGCTAATTGATTAATTAAACTCTTTATTAGGCTTATATAACAAATTAATTCGAGTCGATCGTAGGCGACTAATTAGTTTGGCGCCTCTTAACGCCTGTCCTTGTTCAAACTTGACTACGGGAATAGATAATTAAATTATTTTTAGTTCCATAAAAGTTAGTAGTTAGTAATGTAAGTGTGAATTGTCCAGCATGTAAATAAAATATTCTTTTTTATTAACCAGAATTTAAGACTATGTTGTCTAATGGACTGAAAATAGTATAATATGTACCGACTTTCCGGTGACTTCGCAGAAAAAACATTCGAAACTGGTAAAGAGTCATATTAAATTGTATTACAATAATTAAATCTAAATTTAATATGACTCTACAATAGACATTAAATGTCTCATAATATATGAAGGTATATATGGATAATTTTTTATCATATAATACTTAAGTTTAAGATAATGTGTTATTTTTTACTATTCTTAAGTGCATTTATATGCCTACTTGAATAAAGATATTATTGATTCTAAAAGTTACAATGCATTCAACTTAATTAATGTTATCATATTCCAAAAAATTATATGCAATAACAGTTGCTTAATAATTATATTATTATCGTTTATTCAACAACGTAATATAAGAAGAGACAAGTCCCCTAGTTTGGCCCGGCACTCCCAACCCGACAGCGTTCGAGGTGTCAAGACGGGACTCAGATAACACACGCCACCTATTCCTACCACTCATTTAGAGTATAGCTATCGAACAATCGACTTTATTACAAAAGAACTAAAGGATATCGTGATTTCGTCATCCGCAAATACAAGGTACAGCATGAAGGTACTTAATGATACCTGGTCGAAGGCAGGATGACATCACACGGCATTGTTGAGGAGATACGGATAATACGATATCCGAGATTTTGGTTGCACAAGCTACAACTCTATGCTTAGCGATGCATATGAACTTTTTGACTCGACCGGACAAGGCTATAATAATCTTTGTTTATTTAATTCGTCAAACACAAAATAAACGGATATCAATGGGTGGCACGATGACGCATTTGCTAATGACCCTTGGCGCCTGCTGCAAGGGGTTGGGGGTTTGCATCCTGCACAACAAAAATTAATGTGATAGAAAGTATGAGTGTTATCTCTTACTTAAAATACTATGTATCTACTTTGCTATACTTAATTATCTATTCTAATAAGGCCAAATGCACTTATTTAAATCTAAAAGAAAAGAAGCTGGAATTGGCGATAGCATCATTCTTGAAAAAGTGACGACATAGCCTATGGAACCGAACAGTTTAGCAGACATGCCAAAATGCCAAAGAGTCGTTTCAGAAACAATCCAATTATGGATATGTTTTGAATATTTTGACGACTGAATTATTGTAATGGTTGAGATTGTAATGGCTATCACACTTTGGTGTCGACCGTTTGGGTCAAGGATATGATTGAACTCAGAATGTATATTGAACAACTTATAAAAAAAAATGGTCACGTATACCAAACAAATAATTTCTTTAGTGTTAGCTTAGTTAGCTTTAAAAATGTGTAAATAATTTAAATTTCCCGAACACGCTTATCACCTGTTTTATTTACCGTTCCATTAAGACGTATCAAAACGCACAGTTTGCTCAGAAATACTACGACGGAGTGCCAGACGTCAAACCCTGATCCCGTGCAAATAATGTAAGCCCTGCCGATCTATCGTCAGCCCCTAGGGGGAATAACGTCCGTGTTGTTTACCCTAGAGTTTGCGGTCAAACAGAACATTGTCCTAAGTAAACACGAGGGGGGCTTTCGATTGGTGACGTAAGTCAATTTACATATTGTATTTATACACATTAGGATACGGAATGTAATTTATACTGTACATCAGGCATAAGTTACTGTAAAAAGTGTCAAAATAAGCTTTTTAAGAGGTGGTTACAAAGACGCTCTTAATAATGGTTAATTATTGTTAATGTGACAGAATGACTCTACTACCCGGCTTTGGAATGTTGCTGTCTATCAGGAAGAACTAGCAAACTCGATACTTGGCACAATATGTCAAACAATTCCACTGTTTGACGAGCCGTGTTGGTGATATCATTTTTACTTTGGCATTCAGGTATCTTTCCGTATACTATACAGGTGATCCACTCTCACCACTGCGGCTTCCTAAATGAGCTCTTATTATTTATATTATTATTATTTATCATTATTTATTTAACGTCAGTATTACCACAGTATTACATGGTTTGTTAAACTGTGGTATTACCTAGTATATGGCTTTTGTAAATAACAAACAATGAGTTAAGGTTGCACAGGCAATCATGCGCAAACGATTACAAATATCTGTTTAAATTGTTTCGAATAACTGGTGGTTACACGTAATTACATCGGGCAGAGCCTATCTCACAATCGAACTCCGCTAATAATGAATATTGCTTCTATTATATTATTATCTTGCGACTTTGTTTGGCATAAAATACTTCTAATTACAGGTATTATTACATGTAATCATTCTTCATACATTATGACCGCAGTACTTAAAATTATGAGTAAATAAAAAATAAGGATATTTATTTCTATTTCTACGTAAGTTATTTAATATCGAGGCGTATAGGCAAAAAGTATGAATCGTATTTATTACGGGAATTACTTTAAATATTGAATGTGTATCTGTTTTTTTTTCTGCAAGTTTAATTTCCAAATTATATTTAATTGGTGTGTTGTGTCATAAAATGTTACCAACAATAATTTCATTTTAACGTCACCACACGAATTTAAGAGTTTTTTATTATCTGTAGCAACTAATACGAAGCTTAATAGCATTACAGAAAAAGTCTTACGAACTACAAACATCCCTATTTAACAAACAAAAAATAACTCATGAGACAGTCGCCAACAGATTCGCACAAAAAAAAAACTATGAATGAACGCTAAATAGCCAGTTAGTGCCGGAAATGATCTTTTAAATAAATCAAAATTGCACCATAGGAGCAGGTTAATAGGAGAATTAGGCCGAGCCAAAGGCCCGACCGCTCGTGGGCTATTCATTAGTTCCGTAGAAATGACAAGGCAGAGACAAGGCACACTAATTATTTACTCTGCCCTAATTTACTTCGACCGTTTTCCAGGGACCGCTTAGGCCTGGGATTGTCCGTTCATTCATAACGTTTCCTGAATGATTGGTTTGTGAATGTGTTTCATTATGAGATTAAAAAAATATCATCCAATGTGTGAATTTTTGTTTAATGTGTCACATTATGGCGAACAGACCAAATATAGAATGACAAACTTAGGAATGAAATTACCGAGGGAAGTAGGGTTTCTCAGTATAAGATGACCAAGAGTTGGTAAGACAATTCTCTGTAATGCTTCAATTCGCCTCTCTTTTACCCTCTCTTTTTATGATTTCAGCTATAAATAACCAATTAAAGACGAGATAGGTTTTGCAAGTCTAGTTATAACTTTGAAGCAAATGTTTTCTTACTATGGCCTAAGCAACCTAAGCATGGCTTGTGCTATGGCTACCAGACAACGGATAACAATAATAATAGTACACAAAAATTGAGTCGACTGCTCAACCATCTTTTATAAATTTGATTATAGTTGCGCCAGTGTAACCTTTATACCTATGCAACCTTCCGATATTTTCTTTATCCTCAAATTTTTCTTAGCAAGCGAAACATAACATTAATTAAATAGAAATTTATTAATCTGATACCTTATGTTTTCGATTACTACAATTAATTCATCGCTATCCGTGTTATCAAACAAGCACTTAGCTACTTCCTAAGTTTAATAAATCAGACCTAAGCCTGTGGTATGGAAGACTATTGTAATATTTTATAAAATAAATCCCTTGTATCGATTCATTATTTTATTCATTCTGAGATAAGGCGCGTCGTCTTTTATCTTCGGGATCCATGTTATCCAATAGACGTGTACAGTCAACGTCGAATTAACGAAACGTTCGAAGTATAAGTAGTTTATATTTTATAAATTATAGTAGGTACTATCTGTTTCAAATGCTATTAGGGTAAACACACTCTGACAAAATTATGCGTTGCTAACGTTACGGAATACGGACAGGCGCAGTTGACGTCATTTGTCGCTCAATTCCAAAAGGCATTATCCTAATAGCATTTGAATCGGATAATACTTATCTAAACATTGCAGGCTACCCATATAATTGATTAATAGCTACAAGGTTGAAACCCAGCTAAGCTTAGTAGGTAGTCGAACGAACGTCTTAAGGTTAAGGCCCAAGCTCCGAACTACACAGGCCGCGAATTCTCCTCAGCTAAAAAAAGGCTACCCATATGGTACCCAATTACGTGGAATTGGTATTTAATTTATTATCTCTAAATATAGATATAGAATCAGAAGTTACTTATCGCCCTTATTAATACGATAAGACGGAATTGACTTGCCCCTTATCACTACACCTTCTCAATCCTCCTACCGTTGAGTTTTTTTTTTTGACGGGAGGAAAATGCAATTATTCTAAACTACCTTACAGCTTAGGTACTTACTAAAACTCTGTTCTCACGACGCTATGAATAGAAGTGTGATGGGTATCCGGAAAAAGCCTTGACTTTGCTCCACTTGCGCCCTGTTGAGCACTTGGAGAACCTACGTCCTACAACAATAGCCGGCACTATTATTTATTTGAGAATAGATGATTACAAGATGATATCAACTTTTTTGGTTTACCCAATGGCGCGTTTGATTTGATAGTGACCCTGCCCTTTGCACCAGGCCAAATGGGTTCGAATCACACCCAAGGCAAACATTTGTTCCGAGTCTGGATGTTAATTGTATATAAGTGTATATTCAGGTAAGGTCCTTCGTTGATTCTGATTACCTATTATCAAAATGCTTACTCTACTCACTTTGCGGACAGATTATTTTATGTGATATTATTCGATATTTATTTTATTTTGTACACCGATCAATATCGTGTTGACTATACACCACCATGATACGGTGACGTCACAACTTTCAAATCTTGTCATGCTGTTAGCTCATTCATAAAATGCTAATAGATCTACAAGTTCCGGATTGTTTTCGCTAATTTATAGCCCGGGGCGGCGAACTTACGATCCGTTAGACCCCCATTAATTTTATAATTAACACCTGGCAAAAACATTTAAGTGAACATTTTATGGTAATGCGCGAGGTAGAATGCTAACATTGAGTGTTTTTGCAGTATTCCGCTTTTAATTAGTCGATTGCATTAGAAATAAGCGTTAGAAGTACTTGCGTACGTTAGTGGAATTTTATTTAAATATTATTTATCTATAAATATACCAAGATATCTTTACTTACTTTAGCGATTGCAAAAAGCACATGGTAATGTGGTTTATTATTCTACACAGTAGGTTATTCAGGCATACATCATATTGATATTAAACGATGATAATAAAATCCTCAATTGCTCAATTTATAACTTATATCAATTATAAAAAATCTACAAAAGCGATTAATCATGCTCAGCGATATGTTACAGACTCAATGACTATAACAGAATATTTAAAAATTAAAATTAGGTTCTTGGGCCGTCCAGGCAATCGAATCCCCGGCCGCAGACGTCAGTCTGATACTTTAACCATTAGACCAACAAGGTTTTATCAAGTATTCCACAATAATTTATAAATTATTCATATGTGCTCGTTGCTCAAGTGGTAATGAAACGACACTTCGTCCGGTCCATTGCATCGTATTGCGGAACTATCTAAACGCACACTAAGTGCTAATGGAGATGATAGTCACGACTATCTCTAAATAAATAACTCGAGACCATCATCGACACTTCTATATCTCAAAAACGGATATTCAAAATTGGTACAATAAAACGCTTAGGCCCAATAGGTTTATCTCGACCACTTCCTACAGTCCGCTAATAACCAAAACAAACAACCACGACGGACAAAGGGAGGCAATAAGACCAAAAAGTTCTAATATAAAAAAGTGTGCCCGTTTTTATAAAGCAGCAAGTAAGTGTGAGGTCGGGGCGAGGAATGTTGGCGCCTGTCTGAGTACGTATACCTGTCCGTTTATCAATGGGCCGCGGACAATAAGAAGAAAAAACAACGAGAAAAAGTATCAGAAAAGCGCTTCATCAAACCGATGCATGTCCGGCAAGGGTTGTCGCTTAGCCGGCGACGCCGCAGCTGTCTTAGGCGACCCATTGGAACATGCTCAAGCCAGACATCATATAATATATGATGTCTGGCTTGAGCATGTATCAACATGTATCAACATCAATATACATATTATGTATATTGATCAAACCCGAAAGTGCATTGCTTTCACTCTCGTATTTTGAGTATCAAAATGTCAAAAAGTATGGCGAATGGATGTCCTATGAGTATGTGTCAACATGTTCTATCGACCCAGTAAAGCTGTGATGAAGCTAAATAGAACAACAAATTCTTGACACACTTAGTACTTACATTACATACTTGACTTGATGGGCACAATTTGAATGAAAAGTCTGAAAATTAAAAATAATTACATATATATACCGTTCAAGATAAATTACCTTTAAATCTCGAGGGCAAATATGTATATCGCTACAGTGTTTTCTCAAGAACATACAATTAGCAGTGACACTACAAGTCCAACCATATTTTGTTGGAGCCCCGCCTTGTTGTAAAGCAGCAAGTCTAAAATTTATCTCGTAAAATCCCTCCATTCATGCGCAAGAAATCCCTTACTTATATCAAAACAGTCCGTAGAGCATAGGCTATAAGTTGCGCACATTGTCGCGGGTGGTGTAGGCGCCCGCGCCACCCGAGAGACGTAAATATCCCGGGTAAAGCCTAACACAACTCAAGATGAACACGACAAACTGATAACGGCCGCCACGCCTCGCCGAGACATCCCAATTTAGTGCCGGCCCTGAGATAACGCTATTATACAGCTTTTAACTATACGGACGATACGCTAAATGTGTTGAAAACGGCTCATTGTGGCATTTTTACGGCCGGCCGTCACCTGCGTAGGTATCGCCGATTACGTGCGAGTGAAGTGAGTAATCAGTGCTTATTTCGCTAAGTGATTTTTTATAAAATGCATAACACGAACTTTATGAGAGCTGATTGTAAATTGAGGCCAATAAAACCACCAGTTTTATTTAATTACAAAAATGTTTAACCACACAAATTGGAACTAGTACACAGGTGGATATTATTTTTTAAATCTACATACGAATAGTCAATTAGTGATTGACAAAATGATGTAAGATTTCAATGACTGAATAACTCTGAAAAACGAATTTTATTAAAACTTATCGATTATCTGAACAGTTTAGAAGAACCTGACAAATGGAAAGCACAAGATGGAACTTGAGGAATGACCTAAACTATTAACGTATATTATTTATATTTTTATTACTGTAGACCTTTAGTCATCACAACCATATATTATACTTTTTACGGTTGCACAATCCTCTTATTTTGCACAAGACTAAAGGTCGAGACTTTAAGTTAAGTAATTCTTAAACTTAGAAACAATCGTAAAAGTCAATCTCCGACCAGACAACGCGCCGTTTAACAGTATTATGTAGATGATGACGATTGACACAATATGCTGATGTCCATATTATTTTAATTGTGTCGGTTAACTTCAAACTCGGATAAATCCACTCTAAACGTTTAGGAGATATTTAACAAAAAGCTATAGTTATCTTAATTCGGTTATTTGAAACGCAGTATTTTTTTACTGAGGTAACAGTATTGAATAAAACAATCCTGTATAGCGAATTCAGTAATAAAACTATCCATTCTGTAATAAAATTGATATTAAGATTGGATTTACCTTCATTTGATATAATTGACTGAAATTTATCCATCTTTGAAAAAACTCAGTGTGGATTTGTAGTGTTTTGATAAAACAGATCTGGATTTATCAAGATTTGTAAAAATACGTTTCGAAGTAGGGATGTGCTAAGTAGTGAAATAACGGAATACTATCGACATGTCGATTATATACCGCTATCTCTGCTGCTTAATGCTAGGTAGGTATCTAAATATATAATATTTTAGAAAAAAGGAAACGAAATAAGTAATCAGCTAATTCGGTATATTAAAAAAATTATAAAAGATAATTTAATTTTGTTTGAAATATTTGAAGGAATATTTAATTTTGTTTAAAAAAATATTTCAAACAAAATTCAATATTTCTTGTGAATCATCATCTTCATTTTCTTCTTCATATTGTGTTGGTCGGCCTATAATGTTCTCAGAATTTAGTACTTTTTTGTAGTACTGAAGTTGCCCCAGCGATGCCCAGTCTTGACCAAAGTGAGTTTCCAATAACTTGCGAACATCCACTAATTTTGCCTCATTTACCGGAACACCAATAGGCAGGCTTTCTGGGCTAAAATTGTTGAATGATTGGCCGCGTTTATTTATTGATTTGTCAACACCCGTATCGGAATAGTAGGAAATTTCCCCACGTATTAGCACTCGTTCTCCATTTAAAGTTATTATAAATCTTTTGCATTTCGTAATTTGGAAGTGAAAACTTTGAGTCGACTTTAACACATTGCGGCTTTGCGCCATATAATCAAAAATGGGAATATCAGTCCCTAAACGCAAAACTGTTGCGTGCTCTTTTAAAATATCTATGTATTCTTCAGGTGTTAATATTGTTTCCATTTTCTTTATCTTCTTTTCTGCCAATGCGAACACGCGGTCTGCTGGCAGAAAAGAATGGCCAGTCACTGGAAAAATTACCTCTATATTTTTGACATTGTGCGAGTTCATTTTTAGCCAATACATCAAGGCTCCCAACAAAATTGAATTTTTATTCTGGCCTCCGCAGCCATCGGCCATGAGGCGGATCTTCTCTATTGCACTTAAATTTAGTTTGTTCAAACAATCAATTACTGCCGAACATATTTCGTTTGAACCTTTATGTGATGTTTCTTCTGTCCAAACGTACGAATAAACGTTGTCTTTGCACAGATGGCTATGTGATGATCCTCTAACGATGGTAAAATTATAAAAATACAACTGTCGTGAGTAATAAACCGATTGATCCGGTATTTTGGGCAAAGGCAGATTTTTTTGGCAGTCAAAAGACAACAATATCTCCTTGTCATCTTCGTTCTTAAGAAGTTTAAAAAATGCCTTTGCACGAAGCTTATGAATCCGGTATTCTGTCATGAGTCTTACTTTTTCGCTATTATTTTTTTCGACTTTTATTTTTTCCGTCAGTTGGAGGCACGTGGAACACACGTCCTGTCTAGGACTGCCAAATCCAATATTAAATCTTGTTACGAAAATTTTGCGAAAAAAACTCAAACTAACAGAGTAGCCAGGCAGTGCCACATCCGAATACATATTATATAACTTTTTTATATTAAGCTCGGGATGCAAATACTGCCGTTGTCGAACTTTGTTCCGGCAATAGTGAATTTCGAGAGGTTGTAAAGTCTGAATATACTTTTCAACAGCTTCTTTGCGTGACCGATAAGAGTGGTTTTTTTTATCACCACCTCGATTTTCAACGGCCATTGATCCAGTTACATAATGACGTTTAGCCACACCATCAACTCTACCTTTTTTCAAATTGAGAATGCCTAAAAAGGCTTGTTTGCAAACAGGGATCAACGTTTTATCTTTTTTCTTACGAATGAAGTATTTGAGGGTCATTTGCCTTCCTGGTTTGTTTCCATTCTTAGGGCGTCTTCTACTTATGGCTGTAGATACAACATGCTTTAAAATAAAATTGTCCTGTTTTATTTTATCATTTGTTCCTTATAACACTCTATTGAAGAAAAGGACATCATTTGAATTTAGTTTGCCACATTGATAAGCCTTGGTGTTATGGCCGCATGTCGGTTTTATCGGTGGCTGATTGGTTGAATATCTGAAAACAAATCCAAGTTTTAATTAAATAGTTTAGCCAGCCTACCCAACCTAAGCAGCCCATGCTCTTTTACAAGGTAAACCACACAGACAAGACCAACCACAACATGATGAAAACCAAAATAACAGAAGCGGAGGAACCAAGGTAATAGGAGAGAGCCCTTATTCGATACAAAGCAGAATCTGGTGCAAGACAATTAGTTTCAAAAGAGAAATTTAGTGAGATTATTTGCGATGATACCTATACAGAGTGGAAAAAATATTCGGTAAAAAATACTGTATCAATAGGTAGAATAAAATTGCCAGTCTTCATTTTTCCTGTTTGACTCCCGAGCAATTTAAGCAAACTAAAAAATGTTTCATGTATTTAAAAAAATAAAGGGATGTTTTCTTTAAGTTAAACATGCTTAAGGATTATAGGTAGTTTTATTCCAAGGCCCAATGTTTTTTCCCACACTGTATATAAATATAGATGCTTTTTTCCATTTAAATAAATACATTTTGTAAGTAATTTGTCATGATTATATTTTTAATTATGTAGCGTGCATATAATATGAAAAAGGCAACATTACGAAACACATCCATACGATCAACTTCACAAGGCACCTATTTTAAAACTTACATTTTGTTTCTGTACTCGTATACCTACCCAAATCAAATGGGACAGTTCATGTAAAATGAAAGTAATAATATTAAATTAATTACGTATTTATAACATCCAAATGATTCTGGAACAGTAGAACAATAAAATTATAGATATCTAATATTGTATGGTTAGCACAACACTAGTGCCAACTTAACATCTGCAAGTGGCGAATAACAGGTTCAAATGAAACTTACCTAATTTTTGCCCTTTCCTCTTTTTTACGGCGGACTTCTATATTGGGCCGTTTGCGGGCTTTATTTGGTGTTACAATTTTAAGGCACTTATCCATTTTCACTTGTTAATTTATTTATTTGAGCAATAAAAAGCGGGAGAGTCCACGCGTACGGGCCGCAGAGTGTACGACAACTAACGGCCATGTTGAATCAACGCAAGTCGCTGATTGGCTGGGATGGATTTACCTACACTTGAAAAAAACTGTCATAAGGAGCTATCGACTTTTGAAATAATTCATTGATTTTAACGGCTGTTTTCTAAAGAGCTATGCGGATTTATACACAACTGGTAAAATTGTGTGAAAGCATTTTTTTTGCCCTTTCTATTGATACCAAAATCTTACAAAATCTTGAAATTGGATTTATCCGAGTTTGAAGTTAAGCGACACAATTGTCAACCGATACATTTTGTCCACTTTTAATACTAATGATCCTTAATTCTGTCGTAAAAGCTGATACGCTGTCAAACAAGTTTGATACGAGACAATTAAACGACCGCTGGCTGTGATACGATATAAACATAGCATTCACGGCCTTTGTTTCTCAAAATTCTTTATTTTTTTTATACTACATCAGTTGGCAGACAGGCACGCAGCCCACTCGATGGTAAGCGGCCACTGCGGCCGATTCCATTGAGGGACACTTCACCAGGGAGCGTCGCTTAATGTGCTGCCAGACTGTAGGCTCATCTTCAAGCCTTTGATTTCAAGTGAATTGACTCCCACATTAATACTAGTTCTACTAATATTAGTGGTATTGTGAACCCAATAACGGTATTTAGATTTTAGAGTTAGAAGCCACCTTATAAACATACCTAAAACAACAATTCATAACGTTTCTAATCTATAAATAAAAGTAAGGATATTTTAAGACGTCGTTATAAATATGTATTTAAATTATGTAAAAGGAAATCTCCGTTGATTACATGATTAAACTTAACAATATATTTATTTAAACTAATATTTTTAATAGTTTGTGTACAGATCGATATAATTTTGAGTGAGGTATGGGGGTTTTTTGGAGCTGGAAAGTTGCAAAAGCCACATTTACTTTTAAAAAATATCATACTGCGGAAACATTGACCACTACTCAATATACTGCTGGCTTAATTTTGAGAGGATTTCATAGTTCCTTAAACACAAGAATAAATTCTAAATATCAATGGTTTTTAAAATATAACTCCCACGACTTACACTCTTTACTTTAATGCCCATTTTTTTTTTTCAATTCAAATGTTTTTAACCTGAAGACAACCGTCTGCAGTTTGAGAAACGGCGCATTAATAGAAAGTTTACTTATTAGTATGATTATCTTTGTATCCCGCCTACGATTAGCCTACATAAAAATGAAGTCATCAAAATATTTAGAGACATTTTTGCAAGACAAACCTGTTAATTAGCGTATTTAGCATATTTATTTCTTTACTAAATGTAATTTATACAGAAATATGATAGAAAATGACATATCTCCACATTAACATAATCTTATCAATAAATCTGAAAAGCATAAATCATTTCGTAGGTAGCGCAATCACGACATGTAAAAGGTTAGAAAAAGAAATTATTTTATAATAAGGTATACGGTATAAGGTATAAGGTAAGGTAAAAAAAAAAAAAAAAAAAAAAAAAAAGATGGGAGTATGCGCTGGACGTGCACTCGCTGTTTGTAGATTTTACCAAGGCATACGACAGCGTAGATAGGGAGACGCTGTATGGTATTCTTCGTGAATTTAAGATACCCAAGAAGCTGATCAGGATGATCCAGGTAGCCACGGTAGAAAGCAGGATGCGGATCAGGGTAGAGGGTGATTTAACCGAAGAATTTGCTGTGAAGACTGGCCTTAAACAGGGAGATGCGCTTTCCCCTATGTTGTTCAATTTAGTACTAGAGTACGTGGTCCGCAAAGTTATGATGACCGATGCAGGGGTGCGACTGAATGGACAGCATAGAGTGGTTGACTACGCAGACGACTTAGCCTTGTTGGGCGAGACAGAAGATCAGGTGCGAACGATGGCAAGAGTTCTGGAAGAGGAGGCGGCCAAAGTGGGTCTCAAGATCAACCGCGGAAAAACAGAGTACCTTCACATGAAGAGATACAGGAATACCAGACGTCCCCGTGAGCATCTTCACGTGGGAGATGTGACCTACAAGGGCATCGCTACATTCAAATACCTTGGATGCACGGTTACCGATACTCATACAAGAGAGCAGGAGATCGACATCCGAATACAAAACGCCTTGCGATGTACCGCTGCTCTTCATTGCGTGCTGACGTCTAGACTTCTAAGCAGAACGACTAAGATTCGAATTTACAAGACGATTATACGTCCAATCTTAATGCATGGCTGTGAAACCTGGACGCTCACACTGAAGGAAGAAAACAAGCTTCTGGTAGCCGAAAGAAGGATATGGCGGAAGATTTTGGGACCGACGAGAAACGAGGATGGCAGCTGGAGAATACGCAAAAACTGTGAGGTTGAGGAACTCATAATGCAGCCTAACATTATGGGAGAAACCAAAGCTCACAGACTCCGCTGGCTGGGCCACGTGGAGCGCATGGAGGAGGATCGCGCAGTGAAGCGTGCATACATGGGGGTACCAAGTGTTCGAAGGCCTGTCGGGCGTCCAAAGTACCGCTGGAAGGATATGGTGATGAGGGACCTGTTCGAGTTACTGGGGCCTGTCAATTGGCAAGAGGTTGCTCAAGACAGGGAGCAGTGGCGTAATCTCGTGTTGGAGGCCAAGATCCACTTCGGGTCGCTGAGCCAGCGGAGTAAGTAAGTAAGTAAGGTATACGACCAAGATGCAACTGATAATTTTATTTATAAATGAAAATAAAAATAGAATGACAGCACATTTTTTACATACATATATAATAATAATAATATATCGTTTATTTCAGGCAACAGAATTACCTACATGAATTACAGGCCCATACTATAAATACCTTACAGACTAAATTAATTTAGTATTGCCGCCTTAAGGCGGGTTGAGTCAGCTGGGTGGGAGCCGTCCTCGAAACCTCCGATAGACGACACCCTGCGGCCAGAAGTCCTCCTTCATAAAAGTCTCCAGGTGATGGGTCGGCACTCTCACCACAAAGGAACCGAAGTTGACTTTATGGCGAGAACCAATCGCTCAACCCTTAGAGTGAATTTGGACTTTTTTCGGAAATGTTAAAAGGAAAGCTTGGAAGTTGGAATTGCTGGTAATGTACATAGTGTATTTCAATATTATTTTATTATGATTTAGGTACTTTGTTTTAGTATAATTAGTATAATAAAAAATATGGAGATGCCTTTATTTATTTGGTTGATTTTCTAGTCGAAAAGTAGATGAAAACCAGTTGAATCAGTATTGTGCTTCTAACCACAATAATCATAATTGTACAAAATAAGAAGATCATTACAAAATTTAAATATCACATAACATCTCAATATATCCAATATTTTCACAAGACAATATTATGTAGCCAACATAAGGTTTATCAGCATACAGCATACCCCATACTATAAACAACTAAAGTCAAATATGTAAAATACAGATTATGTGGAATTAACAAATCAAACGATTTTATAAGTGCTATTAACATTTTATTGATTTAGTGAGAGATAGAGAACCGATTTCCATATATTTCAATTTTACGACCCATCGAAGTATGTTAGCTATTAGCTTTATGTGATTATAGTAAATGCCACATAAGCAAATATTGATGGCTAATAAATAACTAATGATATCTTATATTCAAATGTATCTTTTTTTATTATCGTTATTTTGGCGAAAGCGTATTTATGTCACCATAATATTGAAAAGTGTTTCGGAAAGAAGCTAAATAATATAATTCAAATAACCGTGATTTCATATTCAACCGTCTTGCGCGAAGACTCGACGAGTTTCAACCACCGGAACAGGCTGGGTTTCGGAGCGGATACGGCACCATAGACCACATTCACACTGCGCGGCAGATTATACAGAAGACCGAGAGAGTATAATCAACCACTGTGTCTAGCATTCGTGGACTATGAGAAGGCCTTCGACTCGGTTGAAATCTGGTCTGTTCTGGAGCCCCTGCAGCGTTGCCAAGTAGATTGGCGATATATCCAAGTGATGAGATGTCTGTACGAAGCAGCCACCATGTCCGTCCAAGTACAAAATCAGCAGACAAATCCTATACCATTGCATCGAGGAGTGAGACAAGGGGACGTCATCTCCCCGAAATTGTTCACAAATGCAATGGAGGATATGTTTGAGACGCTGAACTGAAAAGGACGTGGCATCAGCATAAATGGCGAATACATCTCTCACTTGCGATTTGCAGATGACATCGTCATAATGGCGGAGACGCTGCAGGACTTACAACAGATGCTGACTGAATGACCTGGCTGATTCTTCTTTACGCATCGGTCTACGGATGAACTTGGACAAAACCAAGGTCATGTTCAATGAACATGTTCTACCGGAACCGATTGCGATTCACGGCGCCGTCCTCGAAGTTGTTCAAAAATATGTGTACCTTGGGTAGTCATTGCAGTTGGGTCAAAACAACTTTGAGGACGAGGTGAATAGAAGAATTCAGTTGGGTTGGGCAGCGTTTGGAAAACTACGTCGAGTCTTCTCATCGCCGATTCCACAATGCCTAAAGACGAAAGTCTTCAATCAGTGCGTCCTACCCGTCATGACAAACGGAGCCGAAACGTGGACACTTACGGCACGGCTAGTCCACAAGTTTAAAGTTGCTCAGCGGGCTATGGAAAGAGCTATGCTCGGCGTCTCTCTGCGGGATCGCATCCGAAATGATGTGATTCGGCAGAGAACCAAAGTCACCGACATAGCTCGCCGGATTAGCCAGCTGAAGTGGCAGTGGGCTGGCCATTTCAGCCGTAGAACCGATAACTGTTGGGGTAAACGGGTCTAGAGTGGAGACCGCGTCTCAGTAAACGTAGTGTAAGACGCCCTCAGGCCAGGTGGAGCGATGATCTGCGCAAGATGGCTGGCAGGAGCTGGATGCGAGTGGCCGAGGATCGATCAGCGTGGCGAGCATTTGGAGAGGCCTATGTCCTGCAGTGGACTGTCACAGGCTGATGATGAACCGTGATTTTATTAAGGCTTCGAAGCCTATAGGTACGTATGATTAATGGTTGTTTAAATAATCTACAGTTAAGTGTCATTCCTAAAGCAGAAAATTCTAGTTTAGTATAGCAAGTTTTTACTGTGGTATTTACAAGATATATCCTATTCTAAACCATTACTGTAATGCGTGTTTAAATATACCTTGTTGTCGCACATCGTGTGAGACCGCTACGAGTCTCGAATTTCCGTTTAACTAATTAAGCGAAAACGACACAAGCAACGCCATTCAGCGTCGAACTAATGAATGGCCCTCGAAAAAGCCAATTTGTAGTTTTTTTAACGCAACAATTTGTGCCGTAAACCCCAAAAAGGCTCGACCAAAACCACAATCGAATTAGTGTCCCTTGTTCCGGAGATTAGAGGACTGTCGAGTCCTTATCTCGCTCGTTCGTTATTTTATTGGCTTGTATAGAGTAAGTCGATAAACACGACGCATAATGGCCCATAATGAATCGTCCGCACCAACGGTTTGACTAATCATAAAGGTTTTATGGATGTCGTATCTGAATACTCGTTTTATGACGTGGCTTCAACTAAGAACACATCTAAGAAAACATTTGTTGCATAAATATCAAATAAACGGCCCAAAATATCTCCCAGAGCACGTTACACAATTAAATCGTGTATAATTGTAAATATCATGTAGTGCAATAATCATAAAGCCTACTAGAACGTTATGTCTTACTTAATTTGTCTAACAGATAACAATTACCGTAGAAATATGAATGCGAGAAATCGTAAACTTAACCATTACCTTCTGATTCGAGAAATTGATAAAAGCTAATGTCTGAAATATGAATTAAGACACGGTCTGAATACCTTTTGTTGTTACAAATTACTTTTATAACTGTTTTCTGTTCAAGTAAATGTCTAAAATAAGCTAAACTTGTTATCGCCGAGAGCGCTCAACAATGGTTGACACTCGGAACGGTAACGGCCTTCCCGTTCGCTGCCCACATATAACGAGCTCGGTTAATATCGTATTAATGAACACAAAATGGTGTACAAACCGCGTAAAAGCACTATTCATAAGGTGAATTAAAATGTCTGAAATGTCAAATTGCGAGGCGCATTGCTTATTAGCGGTGACTATCCGCGGCCGACACTTACAACGTTGCGTAACCAGAAAAAGTTCCCAACTTAGCTCTCACACTTTGGCTGTTTGCCAAAATCGCTCCGGTAACTTAGTATATAAAGCCATGCCTTGGAGGCCAAATGCCGCGTTGTGTCCGAAGCTATATTGGCCTGAAACTTTAGGCATATTTACAATAACTTTAACGAAATGGCCAAAGTGATCGTGAAATAAAAAGAAAGAATCGTTTTGGTAGAGCAGGTCTGCAGAATTTCCAAGTACTAAAACTTGCTTTTATTCGTAATTTATGTAAAACAAGGATAAGCAAGTTTCAGAAAAAACTACACATACATTATTTTCGGCACCAAAGGGTCCTGGCATACGCTGCAGTGTGACTGTGGCCTACGGGCCCACCGTTCTCGTGAAATAGATGCCGCTCGTTTTGCCACTAATGACTTCCTGTATTTTTTCATACGGCAATTATTTCCCATGGGTGAGCAGGGCGAAGACAACAAAGTTTTTATGAATGCTCACGACCAACTCGGTTTCGATTTAATTCTGTATTACTACAAAGTGCTACTTTAAGAAGCCGATAGAGAGCTTATTACTCGAAGCTTTCGCTGTATGTGTAATAATTTATTGTAATTGCGTAGTTCTTATTATTGAATATGACATTATGATTGGTGAAATTACATATAAAGGTCGATGTGAAATTATGTCTGTATGTAGATAAATCGTCATATTAATGATTAGGTACTTATTTCTGTAATAACTTTGGTATCCGGTTGTAATTTTAACTGTTTTTGAAATCAATACTACATTTTCAATTTATTCTAATATCTGTTTACTTTTTGTTTAATTTTTTTAGCTATTAAAACAATTTTTACAATTCAATGGATAATTATGGTCGTCTTTTAAAAATGGTAACGAACAATTATTATTTAATAATTTGTTACCATTGTTGCGAGGCTTAATTTAAAAAGTTTGTAACTTGTAAATTCATTTTAAATTATGACGACGTAAAAAGGTAGTGGAATGCACGTACTTAGTAAGTAAGTAGGTACCTATGCATATTTTGCAAGCTTTGAATTCGAACATAAACACGGCACTTTAGACCAAAATTAATTGCTCGGTCCTTACTCAAATAAACAATATTTCGGGCTCAATTCGCTTAGCAAACAACATCTCAAACCTGTTGTGTACCCCGACTGGAAACTAAACTGCTGTCCAGGCATCCCATTAACGGGCACCAGTGGGTGGCTGCAATAAGTCACCGAGAGATTTATAACACCTCGCCTCGATAACAAACCATTAGCAATTGAAGTTGTTTCACACAAAATGGCCAGCGAAATAATTAAATAGGGCTAAGCAGATGTGACGCTTAGAAGTCTTTGCTTTTTGATTATCCCAGAAACTACAAAGCTAAACTGGCATTATGAAACAAGTTCAATTAAATTATTTGCAATCCACATTATTTCAGTGTTTGTTTATTTTCCTTGCAAAATTTTATCGTATAGATAGTACAGTCAAAAGCACGTCAGACGTAACACTTTGGACTTTGTACCGCTCTTATGTCGGGGGCATAAGTGCTATTATCGAACTGCAAGTGTTAACCGTGATGTGCTGTTGACCGTACCTACCTAACACTATTTTCACGTCCCGTTTATACTATGACATGTGAGTTGCAATAGTTCAAACCTCATACATACATTTTAAATAATTTTTTTGATGACGAGTCATGCTTAAACAGTAGGCAAACAAGCAAACGTATCGCCTCACTGACGGCCTAGGGACAATTTTACTACACTAAACGCATCGCATTATGCGTGGCCGTCGCTTCAGGGAAAATACCCTCTTGTCTTTTATTTGAATGTGAACGAAGCAAAGGATGACAGAGTGAGAAGAAGTTAGTGTCGAATCAATGAGACACAACAAGTAAAGAGTTGAAACTTGAAGGTGAGAACTATGGTCAGTTGCGAACCAACCTCGAAAAGGAGAAAACGAATGAAAAGTTGTTTTAAGTGATAAAAAAGACGGTGTTTTTGGTGCATCTTTAAGAGCGTCATTTTAATTCCACTAATATTATTTTTTTCAAACTTGATTTTATTATCAAAGAAGTTTATAATTTATAAAATATCAAAAGCACCGACTTTATGTTTGAATGTTAATGTAAATGTTATTTGTCTGAACAATTTATAGCAGTCCAAATAA
Source organism: Mecyna flavalis (assembly GCA_949319885.1). NCBI lineage: Eukaryota > Metazoa > Arthropoda > Insecta > Lepidoptera > Crambidae > Mecyna > Mecyna flavalis. The sequence goes on along the minus strand of OX439427.1, from coordinate 7,030,503 downwards.
GGGATTTGTATTTCCAAAACGGAGATGATTAAATGTCTCCCACATGATGAGAAGGTGGTTCTCTGAATACACAGTCTGACTTCAGCGTAAATCTAGAGGCGTCAACAGACTCTTTTGATTCCGTTACAAAAGATTCATTATTCAGACAACGTCCTAAGAACACAATAAATGAATTATAATAAAGTCGCGGCGGTCGTCATTGGAACAAATGTGTTGACCGTGTCGCCGCCCACGCCTTCGCCGGCGTATAGGGCTGCCTCACTCGTATGTTTGTCTAAGACAACCTCCACATAGGGCTGATATAAGAAACAAGCTATCTACGAGTTTTGTCTGGGTACACTTGCACTATGACCCATGATTTGGCGAGTCCAGTTAAATATTTACGTGTGGTAGCGCCTCATACTGAAGACAGTTGCGTTCCATTCTGTTCAGTCTGTCAGTCAAAATGGGTGGGCTCGACCAGTGAAGTCGACCCTCTCACAGAAGCTCAACATTGGAGCGACTGCCATCTGACCTCCGAACCACTTAACAGGGGAACTAGACCAATTGGATCAAGGCTACACAACCATTTGTCTATGCATATACGCGTATCTGGATGGTAATATAACTTTTTCAGAATCTAGCTTCGTCGCCATTCTACAGATGAAATCCGCTACGGTAAGAACCCTATGGGCCTGCCCAGATGACGCGTTTTACGCGCGCTTTGACTCGCGCGTTTGAAATTGAACAAAAAAAAAACGCGCGACTGCATGTGGACAGGATGTATGAAGTATGAACCTCTAGTACCTCGCGACTCGCGCGTCTCGAAACGCGCGAGTGAAAACGCGTTATCTGGGCCTGGCCTAATACTTACATGTAATAAGATTTCTGAATAACCTCCGAAAGGTTAATAAAATTACGCTTCCGGAACGGTTGAGAGAGCTAATTAAACTTGAATCCCGTACGAATTAGTTGTCGATAACAATTCTCCTTATTCCGTTATTTTAGAGTTCAGCGCATAATCGCACTTCCGCAGTTTTGGGTACACAGGAAAATGTGCACCTATATTACAAATGCTTGTTGCGAAATATTGGGTTAGCAAGACATTTTTTACTATATTGTAACTGTATCTTTCAACAATTGGTTTATTTATTCAAGGTCTGTGGTGAATTAGGAATTAATCATTCAAACTATTCATCACATTGAATATTTTAAGTGTAGGATAATAATGAAGAATGGAAAAAGTTATCCATTCAATTCGCAATCATATCCGTTTGGCAGTCTTAAACAAAGTACAAGCTATGCTTAGTTTGAAGCATACTGTTGGTTGAATAGTCAAACAAAGCGAACAAAGCCATACGCATTTTACTGGCAATACCTACCCAAAATTTACAAAAAATGACTTTTCATTTAGCGTTTTAAACGCTTCGATGGTGTAGACTGTAGAGTTTACTACAGGGATTGGGTAAAATGTTTAGACACTCATCCAATACAATTTTTGAAGAAGCTTTTTACAAGGGAAATACAAAAATAATGCGCAATACAGATGTTTTATGAAAAACAAAGGGTGAAAGCAAATTCAGAAACTAGTCAACAAATTAAAAGCCATCATTAAGGCGCAGACGGCCCTAATCACTTAAAAACCAAAAGCCTAAGGGTGCGGAAGACCTCGTCAAAAAAGTTTAAAGGAAACTATAAGTAAACGGTATCGCAATTACACAAATTAGCCTGCGCATTGTGGCTTGTTTGCGAAATCATTCGTGGTGGCTCACCGCTGGAGTGGCTCGCCAAGCACTTAAGGGTGGGAGCAACCGCAAACAATTATACCGGCCTCAAAAACAGCATGCCAGTGACATGCGGTAGATGTTTTTGCAAAATAAAAGCCTGCCTACACAACATTTGGCGCGCGCCCGCGCAGCTATTATCTGCGTATGTAAAATTTACGATAAGCGAGACATTTGCTTGCTTAAACTGCTCGTGCGCAATAAGCAAGGAATTCCGAAGTTGGTAATTTGGTTTCGCAAAAACTAAATAATCCCATATTCAGTACTAGCTGTGCCCGCGACTTCGTCCGCGTGGAATAGTGACTTTTCGGGCAGCATATTTTAAATAACAAATACCGTCCTTTGGGTAGCTAAAAATATGAGTGTTTACCCGTGGTCCCCTTTACAGTATGCTTCTCTGTAGGTATACGATATGTGACGTATGGCCATCGGGAATGAAAGCATACAGGCTCCTAGGATTGCTAACCCGTGTCAGAGCCACATACAACCAAATACTATAGAAACTCTACCGAGTTTCTATAGTATTTGATACAACTGACCGGTGACCGTGCGAGAAACAGCTGATACTTAGATCTACACCCACAACTTTCATCGTCTGACCTTGGGCTTTATTAATTGTCATCGCAAAACATAGGCTGACTGCAAAAAGTGTTAAGATGTGTAAACTAAACGTACAAATTTTATGAAACAAAAGAATTGCTAGAAAAATTAATTAATAACCTGAGCTTATAAACTTGTACTTAAATAAAGAAAATCAAGAAAAGAATTGCCTAACCTATACCAAATACTTATAAATTATTCATACAAACCCTAAATAAAAAAATTAAGATAAGTATACCAAAAATCAAGGAAAGAAATGCCTAACCTATAACAAATGCTTACAATATTTATTTACAAATTTTTAAAGAAAATTAAGAAAGACAACCTAACCTACAAACCCTTAAATATAAATAAATGAAATATCCAAACTGTCAGTATTCAAGTAAATCGCAATAATCGAATGCAACTACCTATTCGCCATACTCTCAGCGCGCTTTATATACGGACGCGCAGCTCAGGCGCGAGGCGTGTACCTTTATATTGACATAACTTTTTTATTTATGAACCGATTGACATGAAATAAACACTAAATGTTAAGTGAAGCTTACCACAATATATTAGTGAAAACCGCATCTCAATCGAATAAGCCGTTTCTGATATTAGCGTGCACAAACACACAGACAAACAGACAAACAGACATACAGACAAACAGACAAAAATTTTTTTAATTACAATTTCGGGTTCGGTATCGATATAATAACAACCCCTGCTACTTTTTTTAAATATATTATTTCCATTGTACAGACACCACTTTTCTACAAATTTATTATACGAGTATGTATAGAAGTATTTATATTATGTAAGATTGTATTAAAGATTACATGCTGCATGAGTATTGACTGACTCTATATTTTATAAGAAATTTATCTAAAACACAAATTAACTTTTAGATAAGGTCATGAAGTCATATTATAACCAATTTTAGTACCAATTAGACGTCTGTTTTAAGGAAGGGTGAAACGGCTGTCAAATGGCATATCGATAAATATCACGATAATACGCATCATTTGAGTACTAATACTAGAGAAAAACCGTCAATCGTGTCAGCTGTGTAAGTAATATTTTAGCGCACCATATTTATTAAACGCCTGTAACTACAATTCGCAAATACGCCTACATAACGGGCTTTGTTCTGAAAAAGCTCGAATGAAAAACTCCTATAAAAGTCAGGTTTGATTTTTTTTTATTTATAGGTGTGTTCGAAGGCATTTTCATAACATTTTCCCTTACCCTTAACAACAACACAGCATAACTTATAGTTTCGCATAATGATAGTGCGTCAGGCGGCGTGTTTAATTCGCCCTCAGCACTGCGAGCTCACGTACGACAAATGAAGAGGACTATTGCAGGATTACGTGACTGATGCAACGCTGCAATCTACGTGCGCTGTCCACACCTGGACGTTAATATTCACTATTAGAGTTGTTATTATAATAACTGCCTTTCGATTTCTCTAGGTTCGGCTATTTAGTCAGATAAACCGCAAATCAAACTGAAACATGTAGGTCTGTACCTGATGATGACAAAATCCTATGACTGGTACTTTTGTGTATAGAACCAAAATGCCCTTTGAATATAAGTATCTGGCTGCTCTTTCGGATTAGGGGACTGACAATATAAATACCTATCACTATGCTGTACATAGGGCATGATTTAAAAACCTCGTAATTTTTTAAGATGATTAAGAACAAAATTCTTATTTAAAACATTTGAAGGTCGTATGCAATCTTAGAGCATTAAATAATGGTCTAAGTAACTAACATTTAGGACATTTTTTTTAAGTAGGTAAAAGAGAGGCAAACAAGAGGCGACCTGACGATAGGTGATCACTGTCGCTCATGGAAATCTACATTTAAGGTCTCAGATGTGTTGCCTCTCTAGGTTAAGAGAAGAAATGATCGGCAGGGAAGACGGTGAGTGGGAGTAGGGAGAGTGAGTCAGGGACTCCGGCTCTATCACTCACCAAACCAAGCGCAATAAATGTACCTACTTCTCATGACTCATATCTACATAGGTCTTGTGTGAGAGGGTGGTGACTTTACCGATCAACATGGTAAAACGAATTAATAAAGTAAAATTCAGAAGTTCACGATCATCGTGCGCAAATTGTATTGATTATTTCCTAGCCATTATAGTTTATGTCGACTACAAAACCAACCAATAAAGTTTTTCAGTATGTTTATAAGCTAAGTAAAGTACACAACATTGCTAAGCTCCGTTTTAATTTCCGTAATGGCTTGCGCCGGTGGTCCGTACAACTGATGATTAGACGTAGCTCAAAATAACTACATGTTACGGTTTCAAATCGATATTTTAATAACACCATCGGTTTTAGAGGGTCGATTAAAATGTCTTTGAGAAGGTTAACGTTTGAAAAGTAGAGGAGAATAGCAAAATAACAATCAACGTCCGTTCTTGTCGTGTTATTAGCTTATCGTTCGGCGATCGGGTGGTTAGGCGGCCGCGGCGTGCGCGAGCGCATTGGTCTGCCCCGAGCCAATCGCTGCGCACCGATTGCCGATAGAACATCGATTCTTTTTGGTTATTACAATAATTCCGACACGATTGCATCTAATTGCGCTAGTTTCCGATGGTCGTGGACTGAGCGGAGGAATTACCAGTGAACACGGTATGGGCGCTCGAATGTACTTACTGCGTAGTAAATAGCAGCACCGTAGTTATACTGCCGTAAATAAAGTAATAACACAACAACATAACTAAAAAGTCGAATCGGGAAAACTTAAGATTTTATTGAAATAATATATCCACTAGATGGCATTAAATAGTTGCCACGCCTTACTATTACATGTGTATGTTTGTGTTTTCTGTTTCTGTTTTCTGAGTATAGAACTCTAGTAGGTAACTAACGTAACTCCATCTAGAATGTATCGGAAAATTTGTATCGGATTTTCGAACGCAGATCGAGTTCGTGATCACCAATCCGCATTTAACAGTGTGTTGATTAAACCAGTACCCATAAAATTGTAACGATAAATCAATTTTCAAAGACGAAGGCCTTTATCTCTGCTCTCTGCTCTGCTCTGCAGTAAACATTTAACCAGTCATTATGTCTCAAATTATGAAACTATGTTTGATGGCGAACTCATAATTCGTACGGCCCGATATGGATTAACTTTTAGACAATATCGTCCAAATATGCGGAATCTTCATGCATGACTGAGTCTCGACAGTTCTCTAAGCGAACAAAACTAAAATGCCTGCCTTTTGGGTATCAGCACTCGTCATTAAGTACTCGTCTTCCTTGCGCCAAGATTATGGTTGTGATTATTTGTACAGAATTATTTCCACTCTTAAATTGCTTCCACAAAGGCCTCCTACTGCGGCCCTGTCATAGATATTAGAATCCATTCTAATACCTATTGTTCTCAAATGATTCCTTATTAAATAAATTATATCACGTACATAATCCGATGAGACGTGGCCAGTTATTTACAAGACGTGTTTTCCGTGTTCACGTGCAGTTGCGGGTAATGAGTAGGTAAGTACTCTGGAGCTTGAGTACTTCACACGTCGATAGAGTCTAAACTATTTGCATGCAGACACGGTCTTTAATTACCGAAGGATGCAAGTTGAACGTCAGCCATCAAAGCCTAACTGTCAGCTAACTGCTAATTAGTCCCCAACTACAGACGCCGCCGCATCGCTTTACCGCCTAACGACCGCCCTACGTTGTTAATCTAGGGCATATTACATTCCATAATAGATTCAGACTAAAAAAGGTATGTAAGTTTATATAACCTATGTGATACTGATAATATTAACCAACTAAGACGGCAATATAAAACTAATAATATAAAACTGCAGAATTTGTAGAGTCGTAAATATAAGTATTTTTTCTCGTCCCAAAGGAGCAACGGATTGACGTTATTTTTAGTTATGGGACATTACTTTTATTAAAGGGAAATTTTAGAAGCTGAAAAGTGACATATGTTACTTTTTATCCCGGAAAAAATATCACATTTCTATGGGTAGACGTCATTATAGTCTAGTTATTTTTAAAAGCGGCGCCCTCAACGAACGAACGAAGATCTTTGACTCTTGTCATTTCATACAGTGTTGTATGTGCCTGTAGAAGACTTCAAATAAAAGACTTCCTGATCGATGTCCCTAAATTAAATAGACCGCGGTATCCGCTTTATATCTACGTGGGTCAAACATGAATATTTCCTTTTGCATTTCATGTTTATTTAGATATTAATATAAGTATGTTCTGACACCATATACTTAAACATTAATATTCTACCTTATCGGGAACGAACTCTGTCATCAAAAGTGCTAACGGACAAGTTATTACCATCAGTTATAATCTGTGTAATTTGAACTGACAAACTTACAATGCTTCTTCGTATTACAACAAACCACAAAACCTCCTTAAGCCTTAGTGTTCCACGCCATTCGGAACGATCTCGGCTCACAATTTTCCTAATCTACATTTGTCTTCACAAAAAACTAAGCTACATAAATTGTAACAATAGCTCTTAATACCGTCGTCAATTTAGCAACGGAAGCTCAAAAACTACCATCGGCAAAGGTTTTAGTAATGTTTTTACCGGCGTTTTATAGCCGCACCGCTAGATGGAATGGAACCGTCGTACATAATCAAACCACATGCGGGGCAGTAATTGCCTCTGCATTCAAAGACCCGCTCACATCACGCCGTATAATGACAAAAATAGTCCAAAAAATACCTCCGCATATGAGATATTTTTTTCAGAGTTCGCGCGCTCGCACGGAGCTAAATTACGAAATAAAAGATTAAGTTAAAAGATCAATAAACTTAATAAATGATCTCAATAATTGTTGTATTACGGACACAATGGAGCGGCGTCGTGAAACGTCATTAAGGCGCGAACATCATTAATTTTATTCGCGCCTCTCTGACGTAAAGGCAATGGCGTCTGTCAAATTTGAAAGGCCGCGCTGCTGCCACCTGTTGGTAGCGCGGGGAATTAGACGTTAGACCCCGCGGCGTTCAACTCGATACTGCCACCGGAATGACTCGCCGAAACAAATCTACAGCCTTAGGTACCTGTCTCAAACAATTAACATAATATGTTTTTAGCTCTACTAAAAAATCAAACGTCTATTAGCACCGTAAATTTCAAATTGGCCTAGAGGCAGAAGCAATAATTGGGATAACGGCTTTACTTTTGGTGATGCGTGTCAAAGTTACAGTTATCGTGACATGGGGTCCTAAAAACTAAAGTATAAAAATTAAATTACTATTATGCCCATAACTCTTTTGATTGATTGATTCCTGTATTGATTGATTCCTGTGTCTTGTCATGTCAGTATCTCCGTACATATCGTAAAAAACACGCAAAAAAAATTATAATAAAACAATCATATTTTTTTATTATGAGCCACCGATTAATTTTACGAGTATATAAACTTCTACCATTAACTAAAACATTCCTGAATCTTGGCAAAAAAGGTTCGTTGCGGCGTCTTTAAATTAGATTTCTTTTGGTAGCTAATTGCGTCTATCAAATTAGGCCATCCTGCCGCTGGCCGGCCAGTGATTGATAATGTTTGGGAACCCGTTCTTCCCACTAGCTTTACTGAGTAAACTGTTGTGATTCACTGTAAACTCCGCCATTTGTCATGTACATCTTCCCTTTAGTGGTGGTACCTGGACCGAATTGGGTTCCGCGTCATTCAGATTGATGGAACGCATTAAACACGTTTTTTCGTTATTACTTTTATTCAGATTGATCTTTATTTATTTTTTTATTCCACTTCAGTTGGTAGGTATACTGGCACGGAGCCCACGGGATGATAATCGGCCACTGCTGCCTATTTTATTGAGAATCACTTGACCAGGAAGCTTCGTTCAATATGTTGCCACACTATACCTGGGCTCTTTAAGTATACAGAAAAAGCTTTGGCGGCAGATTTCACCTATATGGTGGTGGTTGGTAGCTTGCCAGTGAGACTATGAAAAAACCGGCCAAGTGCGCGTCGGACTCGCCCATGAAGGGTTCCGTAGCAGCAAGTATCATCATAATATAAAAGTTCTTGTAGTTCTTTGTAAGTTTAATCGACGTTTTTATATTTGAGTTGATTGAATGAGAGGAATATTGCGGTTTACGATTAATGACGTTTTAAAAAAATCTAATTACTTGATCTCGTTCAAACCAATTTTTAATGGAAGTTTGCATGGTAATGTACATCATATATATTTTTTAGTTTTATCGTTCTCTTATTTTAGAAGTTAGAGGGGGGGTGACCAACATTTTACCACTTTGGAAGTGTCTCTCGCGCAAACTATTCCGTTTAGAAAAAAATGATATAAGAAACCTTATTATCATTTTTAAAGACCTATCTATAGATACCCCACACGTAAGGGTTTGAAGAAAAAAATTCTTTTGAGTTTCAGTTCTAAGTATGGGAAGCCCCAAAAATTTATAAACTAATTCCTTGATCTCGTTCAAACCAATTTTCAATGGAAGTTTGCATAATAATGTACATCATATATTTTTTTTAGATTTATCGTTCTCTTATTTTAGAAGTTACAGGGGGGGGACCAACATTTTACCACTTTGGAAGTGTCTCTTGCGCAAACTATTCAGTTTAGAAAAAAATGATATAAAAAACCTTATTATCATTTTAAAAGACCTATACATAGATACCCCACACGTAAGGATTGGATGGAAAAAAATTTTTTGAGTTTCAGTTCTAAGTATGGAGAGCCCCCAAAATTTATTATTATTTTTCTATTTTTGTATGAAAATCTTAATGCGGTTTACAGAATACATCTACTTACTAATTTTCAACAGTATAGCTCTTATAGTTTCGGTAAAAAGTGGCTGTGACATACGGACGGACAGACAGACAGACAGACAGACATGACGAATCTATAAGGGTTCCGTTTTTTGCCATTTGGCTACGGAACCCTAAAAATCCTACCACTAACCAGACTCAATGGGGAAATTGTCCGGATTTTAAACTCAGCAGTTGTTAAAAAACTACAGGCGGTAAAAAAAACTTTTCCCTAAAAATATTCCTGCTTAAGTCAGAGCCAAATGTCCAATAATTTGCTGATGTGTTTTGTATTATTCTATAATTACAAAATTATTTATTACAGCGCCTAGTTTTATGTAATATTATAGAGCTGTACAGCCATGGATAGAGCTTAATTTTACTTAATATTTTTTGCCAAAATATTTTTTCAATTTTTTGTTTAATATTTACAGCAGTACTATTGCCACTGCGGATGCCTTTATAATCTAAAATTCGAAATATGTCCTATTCTACTTACTCATACGTGAAAGTTTATGCGAATGTTTGGATGGATGTCTGATAATCTTTTACACAAAAACTGCTTACAATAATAAATATATATATTATATAATATTCCTAGTCTTGAAGGCTCAGCTCCGACGTCAAGGAGAAGGAGGCGTCCGGGATAATGCCGGTCAGAGTGCACCGCAGCCGTCATTTCAATCATTAACAGATTCGGCGGCGTTCTCAAAGCGTGATTGATGCGCCCGTTTACCGCGCGGTGGCAGCACTGGCACCGCGTAAAAAACGAACGCTTAATTAACTCGTTTGGCACCGCCGCTCATTAGAATTATTAATCAAACCGAGGCGGAGCGATAGCGAGCATGATGTATCGAGCTTTGATTACATTAACGCACTCGGCCGTCAGTAATTAAAACCACGCCGGGATGTCTGAACGAGAACAAAAGGGAACGCGGCGTACTAATTTTAAAACTAATAGCGCCGAAATGATGTATCGTCCCGCTAAAATTTTGTGGCAGGTGCAATATATTATCAATTGGATCGTGCGATGTGACTGCGGATAGAATAGGACCCTTTGTGTGGCAAGAGCATAGATAAAGCAGGTAGAACTCGATTAAGCTTTGATTTTTAATTAATTAACTGTCCTACATCGTATCGTACCTATAAAATTTAACGGTTATTTAAATTATAGTTTACACCTATCAATATATCTCTTTGTCGTGTCAGAGAATATGAACTCAATTATAAGAACTAGTTTATTCCATCAGTGAATTCTATGGACTCTGTAATAAAATTCAGCACTGAAATAATTATAATACATTGAATTACTACCCGTAATTACCCATAAATGCGTATATTCGGGTCTTCTAAGAATTTTTTCCACCCTTTTTACAAAAATGTACACTATATTCGATATCAGTGATCTGTACCGCTCAGAATTAGTTTGAAATAAATATAATTAGTTCACGAAAGGTACTCGTACAATTTAGTAAAAAACAATCCCTCTAAAATTACTACGAAAACTATGAAAGTTTTACCTAGATGTAACCATCATATGTAAAATCCAACTTAGTTGCTATCTCCGTCCATGTAGGGGGGTAGGCCCGGTCGTGTGTAGGGCCAAAGCACCCGTGGGCGGGCGAGAGATACGGCTCGATCTAATCTGGAGAGATATCCCGGGCCCATAAAGTAGCCAGCGACGCTACACGACCTGACGGATTTCTGCGACCAGTAAACTATTGGAAAATATAACCACCGCAGTCGTGAGGTAATGGATGCCCACATTCAATAGTGTAAACCGTTGTATTTCAATATACTACAAAACTGGTACAATAAATAAATATTGACCGCCTTCGCGCAAAAGGGGTTAAGCTAACCAGTTCCAAGTGATCATGGATTTATTTTCCGCCTTTTGTTGTTGTTGGTAATAAGAGTGTTTCAGAATCCAACTCTCTCGCTAACACCCCTAACCAATTGTACTTTAGTAGCCGTACTGGCTGCCCATATCTGCTACAATAAGGACTAAGATTCGAATACCCTACTATAAAATCAGCACATTGGAAGTAGTCTAAGTAAAGTGGAAGCTATTTTTACCAAACATCAATACCTTTTTAAGAATAAGGACAGCTTATTTTTAAGTTAAACAGCACAGCTTATTTTAAATGATACGAGTATAGTAATTAATTTATACCACCAGAATAGAATACTAAACCAAAATTTTCCATTTCCCATAAAGTTAATTAAGGGTATTAATATGGCCACTGAAAGTTCAATCATAAATATAACCTTACACAGCAAATAAACTCCTGTGCAAGTACATTTATGAAATCTAAAACACATTTATGTGTAATTACAATGGCTGAATGGCATCGTGATCATACTAATGGAGTTTAAAGCAATAATTATAACCAAGCAAAAACAAATTGAGAGAACAACAAAAAACATAATTACATTGTTCTTGATCATTTACGTATAAAAGCGTTTTTAAATGATATTTTAAGTAAAAGAAAAACTTTTATTGGAACTGACTGAACGACAGGTGCAGTGACTTAACAAAGGACTCGACGACCGAGTTAACTGCAGAAACTTGAGTTTTATATAATTATAGCCTCCATCTTAATCTGAACGAATAGCTGCACAATTTTTGAAAATCTGGGAGAAGGATTTTTTACAACTTGTTACCAGGTTCTTACTGGACTTATACCAAAAGTTGAAAGAAGTAATGTAAACCGATTAAACGAATTACTCAGATATTGCAAACTTGATGCGTAAGTCTAAAACAAAGAGAAACGTGGCTGCTTTAAAACCGCACAGGACGCTTATAAAAACTTCGTGGTTCAACGGTAATTCTACACTTTACTCTGCGGGTAAGGACAAAAAGACCTTCAAGACAATCCTCTAAGACCAACAAAGAACACTAAAGGACCCCATCAACTCATGTAACATGAGTTTTGCGATAAATAGGTAAAATTTTGTGAATTTACAAAATTATGATTTTTCATACTTTCTTTCTTATAACCTAGTTCATTCTCAGCATTTCAGCATTCCAATTGAATTTTAACCACGCGACGAACTGAAAACCTTAGTTACAACAAAACCATAAATACAAACATAATGACACCAACCAGTCTCGACATACGAAATTAGTACAAATATCAACCCCACGGTACTCACAACAACGCAAAGCACCACTCAAATTAAGTGCGGCTCGATCAACAGTCATTTTCGGTTACAATTAACCACACATTTGAGTGAAAAGTCAACCACCCACTCCAATTGATTTATTGTGTCCTATGAGTTCCGCCATTTTGTGGTTCTACTTGTATTGTCGGACGAAGAATAAATTTTCTGGAATAGACGTCAAGGTGCTTTCAATGAACAATGAGCTGTTCTTTAAAATTGGTCTTTTTGGTATGTCTCGAGTCAACCGTGTCTTTCTTTAATTAAGTTTTAATTTTATACACAAACAGACATCCAGTAATACAAAAAAGTATGTTAAATTGGCAGCTTTCCTAAAATGGTTGATGGTAGAACTTTTTCAGAGTCCGACTGGCTAGCTCCCACAGGTGCAATCTGCCGACATAACAGCTGGGGCTGTGTATTTGAATTTAAACTAGTTAATTAATTTAAATTTTAAGTAATAAACTTACTTCTGACCTTAAGATGTTAGATTAAATGGTGATACCTACATATTAAAGATTTTTATTATAACTATGATTAAGTACAAACAGAAAAGCGACAAACTAAAAATGCCTAAATAATGTTATGAAATATTATTAGCATCCTTATCTGCTGCGAAATTGAATTACCTGAACGTGTAGTACTGCATTTCATTTCCAGTAGAAGTGCGAATAGATCCTTGTCAGCGACAGTCGACAGTGGCGTGTGCCGCGTAGGGTGCGCCGCTCATTTGTCTAAACGCAGTAGCGGCTTCTAGGGCCCTCCACGAAGGGCTGGGAAAGTGTTGCACTTTACAAAAAGTTAAAATGCTTCTAGAGTCTCGAGTGCTGCGCTGGTCTTTTTGTCGGTTGATTGCAGGGTCAAATTAATCAATTATAGTTGCCATGAACATTTTATAGCGTTAGATCTAACAGCTGGATATGAGTTTTGGGCTATCCTGTCTATCTAACCAATGATACTTAATTTAATTGTTAACGTTGATGCACTGTCAATAAAATTTAAAAAAATCTGACTAACATAAATCAATGATTGAAATCAAAAGCTTGTGGTCACATAACTTATTCTACAGGGCAAGTATTTTTTTATATACCACGTCAGTTGGCAGACAGGCACGCAGCCCACCTGACAGTAAGCGGCCACTGCGGCCTATTCCATTGAGGGACACTTCACCAGCGTTGCTCAACGTGCTGCCAGACTGTAGGCTCATCTAAACTTCGAGCCTTTGATTTCAAGTGTACTGCCACATTAATGTTGCAGGAACACAGCCAGAGCTGTTATGGGCCATAACAGCTCTGGCCATAACAAATCTGCCGCCATAACTTACGGCGGCAGATTTCACCTGTGGGGGTGATAACTAGCCAGTGGGACTCTGAAAAAGCCCAACCACCAACCAGACCCAAGTTAGGAATCGAACCCACAACCTCCGAGTTTTATAACCGAGCGGCTTAGCCACTGTTCCACGGAGGCGGTTAAAGATGCGTACTTCTACCGTATTAAGAAATATAACATATTTCATTGTTTGTAGGTATTTAAATACTCTTGAGGATGTAGCAACAATTACACAAATGTTTATTCGACGTAGATTATAGCAGTCTGGCAATGCGATAGGTACAATACACATTCAGTATATACTTACAAAAAGTTTTAACATCGAATTAATTTTGTTTAATTTCCATGTGACCGAATTTCTTGCTAGAAACTTTATAAATCATAACACACAACGTAATCACTTTGTAAGTTTTTAAATTACACTTTCAGCGAGTCATTAAGTGGTGAATTCCACACGAAATCCCCGCCGAGAGTCATTATTAAAAGTTCAAATAGTAATAACCGCTGAATAAAGCCGATACGGATCTGACGAAATGTACAAGAAGGTGTAATTTTCGGCTGTTTGCCCACTATATCGATAGAAAAGTTTTTCAATTACCATGGAAGCGACGTAATTACCGTGACTTAAAAAATAACTGCGCCTAATTACATGATCGTCAACACAAACACGAGGTTTTGCAGCCAAATGAGAAATTAATTTGCTTGATGAAGTTTACTTGTACTTAGTTCTAATACAAGTATTTCTTTAATTAATCTATGTACCTACTATTAATAAACCCACCTCAACGTGTGTTTTGATTACTCAGCAAAGGCCATGGTTGAGACCAACCTTGTATGACAATGTTAATTAATTGAAACCCCGATCACGTATACATGAAAGTCTCCTAAAACAGAAACAAGACTTAAAATTGTTTATTTATATAGTTCTTACTTATATAGAAACAAAGAGGTTTATTTTCTAAAAAAATTGTCAAGGTTTTCCTCCGTACTACATGATGATCCGTTGATCTAGGTTATAAATTAAGTGTAGGTACCTTTTTTTCTTATCTGGTAATTTTTAAAAATCTAAAATTATATTTAGGTGTGGTACTGTTATAATTATAATATGGTACCTAAGTTTCTAAATTCTACCAATTCCGAACCATGGTAAAACTTCATTCAATTAACTGGTTAAGTATAACTTTTGCAGTATATGTATTGTATGTATTGTATATGTATTGTATGTATTGTATGTATTTTGCAATATAACTACGAGTAGGTAACTTTGTAACGGGTAGGTATGTATTTATTTTGATAGTATGTACTTTTATTTCAAAATAAATAAATACTAAAAAACTAAGATAAATTATTAGTTTCTTTATAACCTCAACAACTTAACTTTAATGAAAACCTTATTTATCGTCCCTGCCGCGGAAGGCACAAGTATTCGCCGAATGAAAAAATAGTATTCAACAGAACTAATTTCTACTGCTATTTTTATTGCTTCCTTCCAGTCGGAGGGCGATTTAACAATAGTTGACTTTGCCAGTAATTAAATATGTATTAATTACATAAACGGCTCGGTTGATATATTGGATAACGCTCAGGTCGATACGCAAAATTAGATTTCCACTTTGCAGGTTTTTTTTATCAAGAAACGTAGAGTTTCTTTTCCATAAAACATCTTTTCTTGAGAAATGTGCAAAGTAATCGAGTAGATATTCCTCCCAGATCTGATATGTACCAAAGATTGGATCTAGATAGGGTCCAAGAGCAAATACTAAGTTGATCTATCGTGTCTTTTATAGACAATCATTCAAAGCCTGCGAGAGGGGTAGCGCAGGGCGTTACGCAATACCACTGGTGAATATTTTAATTAATTACGATGTAAATTAAGTAATGTTTATCCATTGTCTGGCACCCATAGCACAAGCTTGGGGCTAGATTGCACTGTGTGAATAATGTCCAGAGATATTTATTTATTTAATACAAGACGAATATTGAAATATACTCGTATTGGAGTAGTAACTCGTATATCAGTGAACGCATTGCGTGCGGTGATTGAGCCGCGTTTAGGACTGCCCGCGCCCCAAACCTGCAATTACGCAACCACACACATTCGACCACGTTAATTGTTGGGAAAAAATCGACCAGGGGGTGACTTTCGACTTATGGGAACCGGCGCGTTGCCAATTAACGTTAGACAACTGTTTCATTACAGGTATCTGTTAGAGCACATGTACGAAATTGATACTTTTCATGGAAGTGCGAAAGAAATATTTATTAAACATGTTTGATCGGTGTTGGAAAGTGACCACCACAACTGATGCGCTAGCGGCGCAAATTATTTTTTTCGAACAATAAACAAACGAAAATAACACTCTACAAACGGCGGGTTTATGAATGTAAATGTGAATAAACGAATTTAATCTATTTTGTGTTCTATTTCGGGAGTTTCGTGAGTAGTCACTAATGGACCAAAAGATGCGTAGGTAAGCATAAGTGTAAAACATTTTTTTTTTCATAAGTAATACATTTCATTACAAATAGAATTTGAGAGGTCAAAACAACGCATAACAAAGATACGATTTTTTAACTACAACTTTGAGCTTGTTTACATAATAAATCTACCCTATTCCCTGCGATTCCGCAATATCTAACTTTACACTTTTACTGCGACATAAATCCGTCACAAGTAGAATATGCTTAATTCCCTGTGTAGCCAATTTGAGAAGCATGTACCTATCAGTCGCTCTACTTTCTAATTAGGGCTGTTTATCTATGATTTACGGCGCTTTTTTCGAACATTCGTGTCGTAAGGGGAGTGATCTAATAAGGCAACTTTAAACTAATTTTCCGTAATTAAAGATGCGTAAATGAGGACATTTGTGAATTCCCATAATTTACATTAGGTACATAGTTAATCTATAGCTAGCACTTACATAATAATTATACAATACCTACACTTTGATTTCGTAGAAAGATATAGAAATACTTCTAGGAACATAATGTATTTTGTTTCTTTTTTCATTAATATTCAGCAATAGTCGATTAATTTTATCTTACTATCTGAAATAAGTAGGCATCATTAGTTAAGTTCATTCATAACATGGTCTACAGGCTAGTATAAAAATTTGCCTATAGCATTAATAGCATTAATAATAATAATAATAATAATGGCGCAGCCCGTAAATGACATTAAAATTACCAGCTGATCAGCTGAGAAAAATAAATCACTAAAATAATAATAATAAAATCTTTATCTTTTTTTTCTTTCATTTCATTTTTTTTTTTTTTTTCTAACTTAACTCACAATATTTGATCTTAAAATCTACATTATACTAAAAGCTCAGGGAAATATATGTGCCTGAACTAGGATTTACCTGTGTTTCAGGCAGAAGAGGGTCTAACATATTTATTATATTCTATTTATCAACATACAAAAACGTGAGACTTATTCTTATCTATCAATGAATTACAATAATAAAAACTATACATAAATAAAATAAACGGAAAGAAGTGTCAGAGACAAAAAGTAACAAAATTAAATAGGTACATCTAAGATCATTAAAATATGGCAAACAATTAATAATGCCCCTGTATCTTCGTAAGGCATAGTTTGTTAGTTGAAACATTGTTTGTAGGTTTTTAGGTACGACATGCAAAATATCCGCGTCATCAGAAAAGTAAACTGGGTTAAAGTCGATGTTGCATAAATCATTCTTTAAGTTTGTTTACATTTATTTTATCAATTTATTGCGGGCTCGTTAATTATGTAATTTTGGATTAAGGTTAATAGGACAGTTCTGTGGTCGGTTATTGATGAGTTGTAAATGGGTTACTGAAGAGCGATAGATATTGTTTGCACATCTCAACCACACAAGTTCCAGACTCAGATACAGAGAAATTATCGAAATCAGAAATCAAGCAATTAGTCATGACTTAAACTTAAACTTAAGGGAAATAAATATAAAGTACAGCAAGTAAATAAATTAAGAGGGGCGCTCTTAGGCGCCTTCATAATCTATAGAGTTGATAAGCCTTTTCTCTGCCATTTTTTTAGCCGGACAGTCAGCGTCGCCAGTTTTGTGGTTGCATGGTTTTTTGAAATGCAAGCACGTAGATATGCCCATAGATAAACCACATTTGCATATGCCTTTATCTGACGTATAAGATTAACAACAGCTGTATTATCAGATTCAAATGCTATTAGGATAATACCTTTTGGAATTGCATTATTGCATGAGTTTATTGATTTTACCTATGTAGGCACATTATGTAATTGACGACCTGCTTGCAAGTTCCAATCTTGCCTAAGTTGCCTACCAACGAAGCAAGTAAATCGTTTGAAGGCGCAGGTCATAATCAAACGCACTAGTTAAACTAGTAGCTAACCGTAAACAGCATGGATATCGTTTTACAATGCTAATTCGAAATGGCACGCCTCGGCTCAGTATAAAAACGTTTTGTTCTATTACGGCCTATGCCCGGAGGAGCGCGGCGTTTAGCGCGAGGCAAGTTCCTCAATTTGCATAGCTAATCGGCTAGTTACACAGCACGCGATAAGGGCAATATGCTGTTCAATGATTTACACTCGCTGCCACGTATACCTACGCGTTTATTAGCCCTAAACGAGCTGCTTGTTGCGATCGTGTAAATTTATGTCGGAGGAACAAGGTACGGTTGAATAAATAATTTAGGATATCACGTGAACCTTACACAATACTACAAACGTGCAGGAAATTAAACTTTAATAGTGTGAATTTGTAGTTACTGTTAAATGATTGTTTCTTTCATATTTATTACCTTCAAAGAAACTTCGAAGAATTTGAGCTATGCCGCCTGATGGTAACTGACTACTGCGGCCTACTTCATTGACGGTTGACGGACTCTTAACCAGGAAGAGTCGAGGATTAATTTGCTGCGAAACCGTAAGTAAGCTCCTCTGATTTGAAGTTTACCGCCACAAGTCACAACCAGAGCTGTTATGGCAGCAGATTTTACCAGATAATCCAATTTTCTCCGTCTTTAGATCTCTTGCTCTGTCTAACAGAGAAAAAAGAAAGAAAGTGGGGCTGGCTAGTGGGACTTTGAAAAAGTACTAAGTACCTACTACCAACCAGCTAGACCCAAGGCGGGAATCCAACCTACGATCTCGGGATTATACCCGGATACCCGAGCGGGAATAGGGAGTGTTGTACCGGTGCTTGTGCTTTTGCACTCACATTGTGCTCTGTAATAAGTTCATCCCGCGCAGTTAATTAATCGTAAATTAATATTGGCCTTCGTGGCCGAAACTCAGCTAAGAAGACATCATTAACTATAGTTGATGGCAAAATATCTAAAACAAAATATATATGAAACCTGATGAAAAATCCCGTTTTAGTCGAAATCCGTCACATCTCAGAAACATTTGTCTCTAATTTCGTTAGTAGATAATGGCATATGAATTACAATCCATGGTGTAACAAACCGAGACTAAGTGCAGCCGAATGTTCCGCCGAGCCTCAGCCATTACGGCAGGCGATAGAATTACCGGCCACTGAATAATTTGATAGGGGAAATGATTGATACAACAATCACACGTAATCAGAATCGTGTCGGTGCGATTAAGCCCCCGCGGGCTGTAGGGGGCGCCGCAGGACCCGACAATTGCTCCTCTACAATTTAATCAAGCACTCCTAATGGCTCCTCTCTTCATTAAATCGTAATAACGGAAACTGTTTTTGTCTCTGCGGTGCGTGGGCGGAGCGTAGCTTAATCCAGCAAATGTATTTCGTGTGATTCTGTTGGATCAAACGAGCGCTTTATACTTCGTAATGATACAATCATGGTAACGGCATCACAGACCGATAAGAACAAAAATTCAGCCGGACGCTTCCACTAATGTCTATAGTTACTACTCCTAAGAAAGAGGACACAGGGAACACAAATTTTAAGAAATTTAACATTCCAGTGAATAAACACCTACCTATTGAGAAATGTTAAGTCTCAATTATTGTGTTGCCAAGAAATCGCATCAAAAAATATTGTTACCCTCGAATAAAATTAATGTAGGTAGTAAAGAGGACACTCTAGAGGCACTCGGAATAAATTATAAAGCTAGGTTCTGAGAGCACCGCAATAAATTGATTTTACGAATGCACAGTCTATACAAGTTATTTAGGCAGCTTTTGACAGCTAATAATTTTTTTTTTGTTATGACCTAATGTAGAGGGACCTGACACAAATACTCATAGGAAGTTACACTCATCTAATTCGCCTTTGAAAAACATAATGTAGAGAAGCATCAATCACACATTTAACTACTTTCAGGACCACAGACCGCCCGAGTAGGTACTAACATAAATTAAAATTAGCACTACTTATCTGACATCGGAATCGCATTAGTGCCACATTTCGAAACCTCTCTTCAAAGTTACCGAATTTGTAAAGAAAAACTAGCTTGTTTTCGGAAACGTTTTCACGAAGTTAAACACGCCAGCCGTCATGCGATTTGACAATTAGCAACTAGAAGGGCCGGGGTGAGAGCAATCAAAATGAAGTCGGTTCACGAAATATAAACAGACCACTCGAAAACTGATTGACATAACCCACCTAAACCTACCTATAGTTCCTAACCACTTGCGATGATAAATCACTTTGTTGGTACCTTTACAGGTGTAGCGAGATGGGTTAAATAAGCAGGCACCTTCTGCTAAAAAACATTGAGCATGTAAGTAGGTAAGTAAGTAGGTAATTCAAATTTTCATGATTTGTTTTCATTTATTTTATTTAGGAACTAATTCCTCAATTTATGATTTTTAAACAAGACCGTATATTAGTAATGTACGGCCTGCCTTGTACTTACTATTTACTAAATCGATATTACACATTGAATAACTTCAAGCAAGGCCTTCATGGAAAGTTACAATACTAACACAGCTTTTTTAATTGTCTGTCCTTGCCAATTTTTGAATTCAACTAATTACCAACTTAAGATACTTGAGTATTATTAACTCCTGTTAGTGTAGATGCTTGCATTAGAATGTAAATAATAGCCAGTTCCGATCACCATATTATAGTACCTACCTCACAATTTTTTTTTTCTTCTCGAAGCTTGGAAATTGGAGGTGTACTTTGGTTTTAACTCCCTGCACAAAGGTCATGCTCGCCTAATCTCCCTCTAGCTGTCAGATTTTTCGAGCTAAAAGTCATAATTTATTAGAATTTCATTTAATATTATTCATTCCTAAATTGCAACCGGGACAGTCTTTGTTTTTATTTTCTCTACTTTTATATTTTATATTTGCAAATGTACTGTTTCGTGAAAATCAAAATTTCGTGTTAAGCTTTGATAACTGTATCTATTAATAAACACTGCACACTCAGATCAGTTAACCATTTAATTCCAAGAGAGGGTCAAAGGTGTACTGCGGTGCGTGGGCGGAGCGTAGCTTAATCCAGCAAATGTATTTCGTGTGATTCTGTTGGATCAAACGAGCGCTTTATACTTCGTAATGATACAATCATGGTAACGGCATCACAGACCGATAAGAACAAAAATTCAGCCGGACGCTTCCACTAATGTCTATAGTTACTACTCCTAAGAAAGAGGACACAGGGAACACAAATTTTAAGAAATTTAACATTCCAGTGAATAAACACCTACCTATTGAGAAATGTTAAGTCTCAATTATTGTGTTGCCAAGAAATCGCATCAAAAAATATTGTTACCCTCGGATAAAATTAATGTAGGTAGTAAAGAGGACACTCTAGAGGCACTCGGAATAAATTATAAAGCTAGGTTCTAAGAGCACCGCAATAAATTGATTTTACGAATGCACAGTCTATACAAGTTATTAAGGCAGCTTTTGACAGCTAATAATTTTTTTTTTGTTATGACCTAATGTAGAGGGACCTGACACAAATACTCATAGGAAGTTACACTCATCTAATTCGCCTTTGAAAAACATAATGTAGAGAAGCATCAATCACACATTTAACTACTTTCAGGACCACAGACCGCCCGAGTAGGTACTAACATAAATTAAAATTAGCACTACTTATCTGACATCGGAATCGCATTAGTGCCACATTTCGAAACCTCTCTTCAAAGTTACCGAATTTGTAAAGAAAAACTAGCTTGTTTTCGGAAACGTTTTCACGAAGTTAAACACGCCAGCCGTCATGCGATTTGACAATTAGCAACTAGAAGGGCCGGGGTGAGAGCAATCAAAATGAAGTCGGTTCACGAAATATAAACAGACCACTCGAAAACTGATTGACATAACCCACCTAAACCTACCTATAGTTCCTAACCACTTGCGATGATAAATCACTTTGTTGGTACCTTTACAGGTGTAGCGAGATGGGTTAAATAAGCAGGCACCTTCTGCTAAAAAACATTGAGCATGTAAGTAGGTAAGTAAGTAGGTAATTCAAATTTTCATGATTTGTTTTCATTTATTTTATTTAGGAACTAATTCCTCAATTTATGATTTTTAAACAAGACCGTATATTAGTAATGTACGGCCTGCCTTGTACTTACTATTTACTAAATCGATATTACACATTGAATAACTTCAAGCAAGGCCTTCATGGAAAGTTACAATACTAACACAGCTTTTTTAATTGTCTGTCCTTGCCAATTTTTGAATTCAACTAATTACCAACTTAAGATACTTGAGTATTATTAACTCCTGTTAGTGTAGATGCTTGCATTAGAATGTAAATAATAGCCAGTTCCGATCACCATATTATAGTACCTACCTCACAATTTTTTTTTTCTTCTCGAAGCTTGGAAATTGGAGGTGTACTTTGGTTTTAACTCCCTGCACAAAGGTCATGCTCGCCTAATCTCCCTCTAGCTGTCAGATTTTTCGAGCTAAAAGTCATAATTTATTAGAATTTCATTTAATATTATTCATTCCTAAATTGCAACCGGGACAGTCTTTGTTTTTATTTTCTCTACTTTTATATTTTATATTTGCAAATGTACTGTTTCGTGAAAATCAAAATTTCGTGTTAAGCTTTGATAACTGTATCTATTAATAAACACTGCACACTCAGATCAGTTAACCATTTAATTCCAAGAGAGGGTCAAAGGTGTACTGCGGTGCGTGGGCGGAGCGTAGCTTAATCCAGCAAATGTATTTCGTGTGATTCTGTTGGATCAAACGAGCGCTTTATACTTCGTAATGATACAATCATGGTAACGGCATCACAGACCGATAAGAACAAAAATTCAGCCGGACGCTTCCACTAATGTCTATAGTTACTACTCCTAAGAAAGAGGACACAGGGAACACAAATTTTAAGAAATTTAACATTCCAGTGAATAAACACCTACCTATTGAGAAATGTTAAGTCTCAATTATTGTGTTGCCAAGAAATCGCATCAAAAAATATTGTTACCCTCGGATAAAATTAATGTAGGTAGTAAAGAGGACACTCTAGAGGCACTCGGAATAAATTATAAAGCTAGGTTCTAAGAGCACCGCAATAAATTGATTTTACGAATGCACAGTCTATACAAGTTATTAAGGCAGCTTTTGACAGCTAATAATTTTTTTTTTGTTATGACCTAATGTAGAGGGACCTGACACAAATACTCATAGGAAGTTACACTCATCTAATTCGCCTTTGAAAAACATAATGTAGAGAAGCATCAATCACACATTTAACTACTTTCAGGACCACAGACCGCCCGAGTAGGTACTAACATAAATTAAAATTAGCACTACTTATCTGACATCGGAATCGCATTAGTGCCACATTTCGAAACCTCTCTTCAAAGTTACCGAATTTGTAAAGAAAAACTAGCTTGTTTTCGGAAACGTTTTCACGAAGTTAAACACGCCAGCCGTCATGCGATTTGACAATTAGCAACTAGAAGGGCCGGGGTGAGAGCAATCAAAATGAAGTCGGTTCACGAAATATAAACAGACCACTCGAAAACTGATTGACATAACCCACCTAAACCTACCTATAGTTCCTAACCACTTGCGATGATAAATCACTTTGTTGGTACCTTTACAGGTGTAGCGAGATGGGTTAAATAAGCAGGCACCTTCTGCTAAAAAACATTGAGCATGTAAGTAGGTAAGTAAGTAGGTAATTCAAATTTTCATGATTTGTTTTCATTTATTTTATTTAGGAACTAATTCCTCAATTTATGATTTTTAAACAAGACCGTATATTAGTAATGTACGGCCTGCCTTGTACTTACTATTTACTAAATCGATATTACACATTGAATAACTTCAAGCAAGGCCTTCATGGAAAGTTACAATACTAACACAGCTTTTTTAATTGTCTGTCCTTGCCAATTTTTGAATTCAACTAATTACCAACTTAAGATACTTGAGTATTATTAACTCCTGTTAGTGTAGATGCTTGCATTAGAATGTAAATAATAGCCAGTTCCGATCACCATATTATAGTACCTACCTCTTTTTTTTTTCTTCTCGAAGCTTGGAAATTGGAGGTGTACTTTGGTTTTAACTCCCTGCACAAAGGTCATGCTCGCCTAATCTCCCTCTAGCTGTCAGATTTTTCGAGCTAAAAGTCATAATTTATTAGAATTTCATTTAATATTATTCATTCCTAAATTGCAACCGGGACAGTCTTTGTTTTTATTTTCTCTACTTTTATATTTTATATTTGCAAATGTACTGTTTCGTGAAAATCAAAATTTCGTGTTAAGCTTTGATAACTGTATCTATTAATAAACACTGCACACTCAGATCAGTTAACCATTTAATTCCAAGAGAGGGTCAAAGGTGTACTGCGGTGCGTGGGCGGAGCGTAGCTTAATCCAGCAAATGTATTTCGTGTGATTCTGTTGGATCAAACGAGCGCTTTATACTTCGTAATGATACAATCATGGTAACGGCATCACAGACCGATAAGAACAAAAATTCAGCCGGACGCTTCCACTAATGTCTATAGTTACTACTCCTAAGAAAGAGGACACAGGGAACACAAATTTTAAGAAATTTAACATTCCAGTGAATAAACACCTACCTATTGAGAAATGTTAAGTCTCAATTATTGTGTTGCCAAGAAATCGCATCAAAAAATATTGTTACCCTCGGATAAAATTAATGTAGGTAGTAAAGAGGACACTCTAGAGGCACTCGGAATAAATTATAAAGCTAGGTTCTAAGAGCACCGCAATAAATTGATTTTACGAATGCACAGTCTATACAAGTTATTAAGGCAGCTTTTGACAGCTAATAATTTTTTTTTTGTTATGACCTAATGTAGAGGGACCTGACACAAATACTCATAGGAAGTTACACTCATCTAATTCGCCTTTGAAAAACATAATGTAGAGAAGCATCAATCACACATTTAACTACTTTCAGGACCACAGACCGCCCGAGTAGGTACTAACATAAATTAAAATTAGCACTACTTATCTGACATCGGAATCGCATTAGTGCCACATTTCGAAACCTCTCTTCAAAGTTACCGAATTTGTAAAGAAAAACTAGCTTGTTTTCGGAAACGTTTTCACGAAGTTAAACACGCCAGCCGTCATGCGATTTGACAATTAGCAACTAGAAGGGCCGGGGTGAGAGCAATCAAAATGAAGTCGGTTCACGAAATATAAACAGACCACTCGAAAACTGATTGACATAACCCACCTAAACCTACCTATAGTTCCTAACCACTTGCGATGATAAATCACTTTGTTGGTACCTTTACAGGTGTAGCGAGATGGGTTAAATAAGCAGGCACCTTCTGCTAAAAAACATTGAGCATGTAAGTAGGTAAGTAAGTAGGTAATTCAAATTTTCATGATTTGTTTTCATTTATTTTATTTAGGAACTAATTCCTCAATTTATGATTTTTAAACAAGACCGTATATTAGTAATGTACGGCCTGCCTTGTACTTACTATTTACTAAATCGATATTACACATTGAATAACTTCAAGCAAGGCCTTCATGGAAAGTTACAATACTAACACAGCTTTTTTAATTGTCTGTCCTTGCCAATTTTTGAATTCAACTAATTACCAACTTAAGATACTTGAGTATTATTAACTCCTGTTAGTGTAGATGCTTGCATTAGAATGTAAATAATAGCCAGTTCCGATCACCATATTATAGTACCTACCTCTTTTTTTTTTCTTCTCGAAGCTTGGAAATTGGAGGTGTACTTTGGTTTTAACTCCCTGCACAAAGGTCATGCTCGCCTAATCTCCCTCTAGCTGTCAGATTTTTCGAGCTAAAAGTCATAATTTATTAGAATTTCATTTAATATTATTCATTCCTAAATTGCAACCGGGACAGTCTTTGTTTTTATTTTCTCTACTTTTATATTTTATATTTGCAAATGTACTGTTTCGTGAAAATCAAAATTTCGTGTTAAGCTTTGATAACTGTATCTATTAATAAACACTGCACACTCAGATCAGTTAACCATTTAATTCCAAGAGAGGGTCAAAGGTGTACAATGTAAACACAATACTTTTATATACACATTTATTACAGTTGCATACAACAGTACACAAGGTATAAAGGTCCATATTACATTGTTTTTACAGCTATATACATAAACTTCAGACGCAAGAACAACAGGCGTTAAGGGAATGTATTAACATAAATGACTACACACCATTCCGATCTAATCCTCTTGTATAATACAGTAACGTGTTGTGGTGCATTAAAATTATGTTATATGACTTTGATAATAAACAAACTTTTTTAAAAAAAAATTAAACCGACTTCAAAAAAAAAACAAAAAAAAACTACCTAAAAACACTGAAAAGCAAAAAATAATTTTAATAAGACATTCATCAAATGCGCTTATTGTCTAAGCCTATTAATAACATTAAATTGTATTTACGTGCTAGGTAGGTACCTACTAATCTGTTTGAAGTCGGTGCCAAGCCAAATAGTAGGTACCCAGACTACGTACCTACGTCCGCGGATTATTTGTAACCCTGTATAATACATAAATTATTAGGTATGTATCATTTTTCATTACCTTTGGCTTGGCACCGACTTCAAACAGATTAGTAGGTACCTACCTAGCACGTAAATACAATTTAATGTTATTAATAGGCTTAGACAATAAGCGCATTTGATGAATGTCTTATTAAAATTATTTTTTGCTTTTCAGTGTTTTTAGGTAGTTTTTTTTTGTTTTTTTTTTGAAGTCGGTTTAATTTTTTTTTAAAAAAGTTTGTTTATTTTTCTATTTTTAGTGTGAATAATACGTAGGAGTGAGTAAAACTCTCTCATAATATTGATAACGAAAATACGAGTAAAATAGTAGAATTGTATTATTTGACAATATTAGGTATTCATTAAGTGTTCAGCACCATTCAGTAGACCAACTAAAGATGCAGCCCGCAAGAGGGACATAAGAATTAAGAAGTCGTACCCTTTAGCTTCCATCATCATAGTTGTACCTTCCATCATCAGCTTAGCTGCAAAAGTACATGAAATACAACTAACGGTCCACATATTCCTACAACACTGAAATAATTATCCCCTAACTCCTAACCGTTAAGGAGTTGTACCTTCCATCATCAGCTTAGCTGCAAAAGTACATGAAATAAAACTAACGGTCCACATATTCCTACAACACTGAAATAATTATCCCCTAACTCCTAACCGTTAAGGAGTTGTACCTTCCATCATCAGCTTAGCTGCAAAAGTACATGAAATACAAATAACGGTCCACATATTCTTACAATACTGAAAGAATTATCCCCTAACTCCTAACCGTTAAGGAGTTGTACCTTCCATCATCAGCTCATCAACATAAAGTGATGTCTATAGGACGCAAAAACTTAAATGGCTTCAGAAAAAACAAGTAACGCGTAGTGTGCGCCTATAAAATTTGAGGTTTGCCCTTGATTTTCCCGGGATCCCATCGTCAGATCCTGACATGGTGACAATGGGACCACCTCGGAACTATGCACTTTCAAATAAAAAAAGAATTATTTAAATCGGTCCACAATTGACGGAGAAATCGACGGACATACATAAAAAAAAAAAAAAAAAAAAAAAAAAAAAAAAAAAAATACATACAGTCGAACATAGAACCTCCTCCTTTTTTGAAGTCGGTTAAAAAAAATATTAAACACGAAAAAAGGCTTCGTCGAAACGTTTCATTAAAATCTTTCACTGTAGATTAATTAATATACATAATTTTGACTAAACTAATGGATTTCAAAAAAAAATACTTATAAATCTTATAAATCTAACAGGTTTAATTATCTTGATGGCTTTCTAGCCTGTATTTAAACGCCCGCGTTCACTCGTCAACCCATAATACTAAATGCCACAGTAACATTACTAAATTATAAATCTCTAAGTGAAGGCGCGATTGGCAGAAAATATTATTTCTGTAAGCACCCTCATCTATCACAAGCATTCCAATATCCTATTGTAATATCAGTCGAACAAGTGACTACACAAAACACTAGTCTAAAAGATGAGCGTATTAATAGTATTTTTTTTCGTATAATTCCGAATATTCCAACTGGCCGTTACTCGAAAACTATTATTGATTTTTGAAATATCTAGTCATAATTATCATGTTGTAGGATTTTTGGAATTAATGGAATAATAATATATTCCTTTTTTTTCCACAGTAACCAATTGGTGAGCTTTCGAGTGTTCAGAATAGGCGCAGTGATAACATAATTATTTTTGATATAACTAAGATTTTAAAATATGAAGGTCCAACTAAATTTATTTTCCAATTTTTAAGTTAAGAATTACAATATTAACCACAATCCATATTTACCAAAATACGCTCATCGCTTAGAATACAACAATACTTTATTATATTTTTAAACTTCACTTTGTGAATAATAATACACCGCTCAAGGAAAATGTTTTGATTAATAATACATACAAATATCAATGTATTCATTTAAATTTCATTAGATATTGTCATAATAATTAAATTAAGCTATCATGTATAAGGATGGGGCCTCGTTACAATTACATATTGGTTTATACGAGTATAATTATTATAGTTTTCATTTATAAGAGCTGCCAAGATTTAGTTTAAATAAGGCATTTATTGTTTTTTAAGTAAATGAAGAATTAATTTATTCCAGACACAAATATATTAGCTTTTCTACAAAGCATCAATTGTTTTTGAACATATTTTCATTAATAGTGAATAACTACTTTCAACATAATGAAACCTGAAAAGGTTTTAGATTATCCATAGAAAAGTTGTTAAATAGACTCGTATCTTGTTTTTCAATATTTTATATCAACAATACTTTGAAAGAGATGAATTTTTAGAATAAATTACTAAATTAATGTGATGTACACCTTTTATCATCTACGATTCATATTTGGTGAGAAATACAAGAATTTTATTACACATACAAGATATCATTTATAAACTAAATCTTTCACCAAATCTAGGAAACTCTATATCACTTCGATTTTCGTCAACCACGGTATTTATAAAGTGACTGACAAATATTGTGTAGACACTAGTAGTGTTATACAACAACAAAATCATTTAATGAACATCTTTTTTTTAATTTTATGAATCAAAGTAGATTCGAAAATCACGCGATTTTTTAAATTTTTCTTCTTCCCACCAACTCAAATTTATTGCGTGAATGCTAAGCATTATTAAATAGACTATATTTAAAGCAATATACACGTAAATAGGGATATTTACAATGGGTTTAACATAAGACGGCGGCAGAGTGGGCGCGTTCAAAATGGCCGCCCGTTCTGTGGTCGCTCGGGCAGCTTCGGCGGCACAGTCGGCACAGGACGGCTAGTAACATAAAATATAACACTGTAGCATTATATTTATTCATCTATCATAAAGAAAACATTAAACGCTAAAAATGTATATACAATGAGATATTTCTACAGTGATTTACATTTTCTAAAAGACAGTGCTGAAGTGGACAATCATAAAGCACAAGAGCCTACTAAAAAGCCTTTAAATACGCTCTGATTACACTCAATAATCAATCATGCATTTACTAACTAGATCAGCATACCTACTTACTATGCCAAAAATAGTCCTAAATTAACTATTCGGTATATTTTATGGTTAAATATTTATGGAAACAGCTAAGAGATCCAGTTTTAGAGTGTTAGCAATTGTTATTTTGTTAGTTTCAAATACATGCACCAATCCCTATAGAACTAATTCATAAATCAAGCCAATGTTATGTATATCAATCATATTTTTTATAAATACTTCAATAAGAACCTATGAAACCAATAGATCATTTTTAAACATTTAAACGTACTAAACCACATTTTTATTTCAGTTCTTATTGAAATATGTACGTATCTTCAACAGTAAATTGAGCTTACCTAATTTTATCCATTAAGGATTATGAGAATTATCCAAATAAACTGTTAGTACGAAGCCAATGACATTTTATATTCTAGCATCTACTGGAATAAATCAAACATCTTTATTACACATATAGCATTTAATTACTCTATTTATACAGCATAAGATTAACAATATTAATAAACTATATCAAATCCAACAATCACTGCCTATACCTTTTTCGATGGTACTAACGCTATTAACAAGATAGAGAGAGCAAAACGTTAGATGATTGATAATTTGGGTTAGGTTATTCTGCTAATATCGATAGAGCAATGAGACGGCTACAGCGTACACTCGAGAGTGGAAAGTGGGCGGAGCGCAATCCCGCGTCGCGGTGGCGTCGGCAACCGCCCTTCAAACTAAACGCTTCGAGGGACCGAGGTGTACGTACTTCGTATGGAATGTCGCGGCTTGTCAACTATCAATGTCTCTAGATACGATGACAATAATTTTCAATATTAAAATGTCCATTAACTACAAAATGTTAAATATTCAATAACGAATCCATACGTATCACCATCAATAAAACATTCTAATAATTGACCAAAGGTATTGCTAACAGCAACAATTTAAGGGACAACTGCTTTGGTCTTAGCCATTATAAGTACAACAAATTTTACATACAAACTTGAATGAATACCGCGCGAGTATTTCACAAGTATTTCTGTAAATCTAATACCTGATTACATCGATACAGTTGTAAATATACAATATAACAATAAAGCGTCGGGTACACTTTTGTTTCGAGTAAATGCATTAACATTACGCTCTGTCGCTACTGAAGACGGAAGAGAGAAACGTGTGAGTCGACGAGGCGAGGTCGCGTGGCGGCCGGCGGCCCTAAGCTACAGTAACACCTAGACACTGACGTGAGAACTGTCACTACGCACCTAGCTCTACGCAACGAAGGTGTTGAGTGCGCAAACATCAACAAATTAAATTCATCTTTACATTACGTATAACTAGCACAATTTACAAAACAATATGATATGCTCGTTTGGATCCCCTGCGCTCGCAGTCGCCAGGAGCCTGCAATGCTCTCCGCGAACCAACTCAACTATATAAGTAAATATACACCTATCTTAAGCCACTGAATGTAACATTTACAATTTATTACATAACGTAAATTTAATTACATGTCTTTTTCACTGTTACAATAATTAGAATTGAATACATAACCCACACGTGTGGGCTATAAAACATTGTAAAGCGTTATAAACTATAATTTCATATTCAGTTAATACTGCATTCATAATTTTTAATTTACATTTTTGAACCCTTTACCTCTCATTTTATATGGAATGTGATCGTACCAGTTCCATTTGTGCAAATTGCGATCTCAACTTGGATTTTGGATTAACTTACACAGTGTGTGTGATCTTCAGGAATGTGTGTTGCAACTATGCACGTTTTGAGCAAATTATTTATTGCTGTAATTTTGAGCAAGAATTACTTGAAAATAAACCAGTGCAGCAGGTACATCATTTTTGAACCAAATAAGTACATAATAATGTCAATAGAATATTATACTACGGTAACATTTGTTATGTATCACAAGCAGTGGTAATATATGTGCACAACAATATGTTAGGCATAATACATTACGTTTAATTTTAAGATTAAAAAGGATCAACTACTTGCTTAACACATCTCCTTATAGATCAAAACGTTAATACGAAAAGCTGATTAGTTCAATCAAATTTTTTCTATAATAGATTCAAAAGAAAACGTTAACTTTATAAAAGTATTCTAAATCAGATCTTAGCTTGATTGCAATTGACCAGCTTCTCATAAAGGTGTAAGTTGAGTATTAAAACATTAGATTTTAATAAGAAACAGTTAAACATTTTAAATACAAACGTATCCTCCCAACAAACTTGGACACCAGGAAAAGTGCATAACAGCGCACACGTTAAGCCACATATAACGATGCGACGTACACGCGTAAGCGTTTCAAACAGTTCACAATGTTCAAGGATACTGCCCCTCGTAACTTTAGTCCATTAATTAACTATATTAACATAAACACGTGATTTTATTGTTACAAGAAACAGATTAACTCTAACTTGACGCGTCACTTTAATTTCGAAAAACATAAAACAGAAAAAGCAACAAATCGCATTGAGTGAATTTATGAAACTGAATTTTATATTTCGTTCAAATTAAGCGACTTGTACAAGATGTAAGACAATAGATAAGACAAGTATCTAATGATTATATACTGAACAATCTTAATAGATAAATTATTAAGAATAATTATTAAATACGATACTAAAACTTTCGAAACGTTTCTTTCATCTTGTACAAGTTATCAAATAACCACTTTTGACATTTCCAATGTTTAAAGACCCTGTCAAACAGTATTCACAGCCATGTTTTCAAGTGTAAAAATATTTTATTAAAACCTGTCAGTGAAATTGTGCGTCACATTTATTGTAAAAGTAAATGTTAAATTAATTTATGAAATGGCATTGGTGCGTCACGGTCGCAGTTGAAGCGGCCGGCGGCACTGTATCGATAAGGCTGCCCGCCCACGTCCGATAATCGGTGACCGACTTTTTGTAAGTGACAAATAGAACGTACTGATAGCAATGGAGCAACGCACACGTCCTACAAAAAGTCGGTCAGAAATACCATAGAAATAAAATCGGTCACCGATTATCTAAAAAAAAGTCTGACGTAGGCGGGCAGCCTAAATAATAATTAATAAAGAAATGGCCGAATACATGTTTGTAAAGTGACAGCGTGCAAGTAGAGGGCGTGCGCGCGTGCGAACGTTCAGTCGTTGTTTACTTGAATCTAGCGAAGGCGGAACTGAGCTCGTTGATGGCGGCGTTGGTGACGGCCTGGCCCACCGCCTGGTTGACCTGCTGGCGCATGTGCGGCGGCAACTGGTTCATGGCGCCCATCGCCGCCGACGCCGCGCCCGCTCCGCCCGGCCTCCTAGCATTACCACCACGTTAGCATACCACGCTCCTTCAAACACCCCCTCGAACACGACTACGTGATGTCGTCGAGCGATTGAGTCAACTAAACTACAACAAACTTTATGACTTCGTTCTTCCTATATGTGAAATAATATTTTTTATACTACTTCAGTTGGCAAACAGACACGCAGCCCACCTGATGGTAAGCGGTCACTGCGGCCTATTCCATTGAGGGACACTTCACCTAGAAGCGTCGCTCAATGTGCTGCCAGACTGTAGGCTCATAATGGTACGATCTAGCTCTCACAGCTTCTCTGTAAGATATGTTGGTGTAATGTAACGGCCATAAATCGATATTATTATGTATACAAATAAATTATAACATCAAGACAACACTTAATTCATTCTTACAGGGTAACTGTGGATTGACATTAGATCTAGACTGGGTATCACAGGGTACATAACATGTTTAAAAGAAATGGTTACTGCCCACACAAGAGAAATATTAATATTCAGAAAACACGTCACACACATCTGAAAGAATACGTAAAGACCACACACTTGTGTAAAATGGCATGCAGTGCAGGAACTGTGTTAAGATCACGTTCGTATATCTAATTTTAAT
Organism: Mecyna flavalis; assembly: GCA_949319885.1. Classification (NCBI taxonomy): domain Eukaryota; kingdom Metazoa; phylum Arthropoda; class Insecta; order Lepidoptera; family Crambidae; genus Mecyna; species Mecyna flavalis. Next base: position 6,996,998 of record OX439427.1, on the reverse strand, counting down.
TACAAATCCACATTACAATTAAACCACAAAAATAGTTTAGCATTTATTTCAAAAGCAAATGATTAAGATTAATAACACAATCATTTCATTTGTGTTTACTGCCCCAGACAAAACGAAACAATCTTATGCAAAAAAACGCTTAGTTCCTCGAGTTATATTATTCCCACGCTATTCCATATTCCTGGTATAAGATAAAAATTGTATATTTTACTGTTGGGTAAACACCTGTATTAAACTATTGTTCGGGTATCTTCTTCTACAGGCAATCTAATAATAAATGTTCGATGAATCCACAACCTTTCACCTTCTTGACAAAAATATATCACTGACGCATTTAGGATAAAAATAGACACTTTAAGTAATTAAAAATAGTTTTTTGTTATTATAGTTATTTCAATAAAAGCGTATTTAATACGTTAGATTGCCTGCAGAAGTCTCACTAAGCACATATTACATACATATAAGTATACTAAGAGTAGGTACATAATAAATTTCACTATTTATTTAATAATTTCTTGGAAGCAATATTTTTTTCAGACGTATCATAAGTATTAATCATTTACATGACTAATATTGTATATAACATATGTATAACTTCATTTTTATAATCGTCCTGACATAGTTGTTAACTTACTACAATCGTTGAACAAAATGTGCAAAACTAAACCAAGATGGAAAAACATGATCATTTGTACGTATTATATGGGGAGAGTGTTTGCTTTTTGTCTGACCCAGCTACCATAATGCTTAATTTAAATTAGCCTCCCAAATGACGTCCACCCATCAGGGTGGACGTTTGAACATTTTACAGTGCATTACGTTACAGTGCATTCATTCTAAAATGACACCATTAAACAAATGTTTTCAGTTTGAGATATCAACTAAAAATTGTATAGAACTATAATAATAATTCTACTTCCAATCGCCATTTCGTATAAACTTGCCAACTCATGCTACTTCATAAAGCAATTAAACCTTTTCCTTCAATCCCCACACCGTAAATTTACCGATTTTTAAGGTTTTCTAGGCCAACTTTCTAAATTAAACATTCTTATTCATCAAACCAAAAAATGACAAGATAGTAACTGGGTAAGATTTAATAAAGTGGATAAACCCACACATCTGCTACCATTCGCAGACAAAACAAAAGTCTCAGCAACGTGACCAGTGTACTAAGTTAACAAGCCCATCAGAGTTAGTACCTTACGTTCATATAACTTATTGTTAGTTAGATAGGTGGCACACGCCGAAACCGCTTAGCGCCGCCTGCGAAAACAACCACACACTCAGCTCGTGCACTATTTAAACTAATCCTACTTTATCAATGTAAGAAGCGACACGACCCGATGCAACGTCAATTCCACGGACACGCTGAATTATTAAGCATTTGATTTTCCCAAAAATATTATAATATATGAGTATTGTCGTAATTTGGGACGGTACTAAATAAAATAAAACATTGCTTTAAAAATTAGATTGTATAAGTTATAGATACGAAAATTTACCCAAAGCTCGAAAAACAAAACAAAATAAATGCAGTTAAGACCACTGCTTTTTATCGTTATTTAAAGATAAATTCATGCTCCATTGAGCAAAACGTAACGTCTTCTCTAGGTTATATGAGTTATGAGAATAGGACGTCAAAAATGTTCAAATGTTTTTATTATATTAGTATTACTGTTTTTAATGTACCTTCACCATCATCACAATGAAAAGTCCATCCCGTTTATCAGAAAATTTAATTATTCTAAAATCTAAATTTAGTTAAGTTTATGTTAATAGAAATACATATAATAAAATATATGTATATAGTAAAAAGCATACTTTTAAAATGCGTTATGGCTGTTACATTACCCACACAAACGCCTCTGCTACGGAAGCAAAGCTCACACAAATACACAGGCATTGTTAAATCCATCATAATACCCAGAGGTACCGCAGAATTATTTCAAAATATCTTCATTTCCATCATAAAAAATATGGTTGCAAAAACGCTTCTTCGTAAACTTACACAACACAGATATAACAAGACAACAACAATATAAAAAAAATAAGTGGAGTTATATTAGATAAAAATTGATCTCGAAAACTTGACCAATTGGAATTTATCAGTTCAGATACCCAATATTTGCTAATTTTAAGAAAAAAAATTGTTGTTTTTAAAAGTTATTTTTATTTATTCATAAAATATATATTTTTTGAAGTCGGTTTCCGATCGGCCAACGAATTGACAACATAATTTTTTTTTTCATAACTACAATTATTAGATCTACGCTCACCGGGATAGCAGAATAGTTTTTATTAAAACAAATTTAAAATACAGAGTGAATTTATTAGATTTTTAATTAACACCTTTGTCATAATACGTCATGGTACACATCAGCGCTTTACTAAGTATTGTGAAATTTGTGAACGATACTTAGTAATAAATACTCCTCTTTTATATTAAGGTATATACTATGATTGTATGTACATGTCTACATGTACATACATTCATCTCTAGATTTAAATAGCACCTCTTGAGACACGTAGAACACGGTTAGGCTCATGTCCATAAGTTCGAATAGTCTTCTGTCATAATGTTGTTTTTAAATATTTTCAAATAAAAAGGCTATCCCGCGATCGCAGTGAGCGATGATACTGCTGCTTTTTGATTTTTAGCTTAAAATTATATCGATTTATTCGAGTAAAGAGTGAATTTAATGTAACTATGTTTTTATAAAATATGTAACCCCAAAAGAAAGTTTCTAGATTAGGCACGCATCGATCAACTGCAGAAATATAGTCATGTTATAATAACAATACGACACAACTTAAAATTATAATGAAAGAATAAAAAAATATGTTTCTTTCATATAATAATGATTCAATAATCTTCCTATTAACTTTTGATTAGGCAACATCTGGGTCAAGTGAACTGTGCTTTATTATTTATTTTTTACGGAAGTGGATGCATTTACATGCTATAACCGCAGGCTAGCCACGCCTGCGGCCGTGTGTCGGGCTAGGCACAACGCCCCACTACCCACTAAACTCCCCCAGTTTCCCCTTTACACCCGATTGGGACGAGCCGGTGCCAGCCTTGTGGATATATGACCAGCCCATCCTCGACAAGTTAACTGTGCTGGCTTATTATCAATAAAAAATATATTATCAAGTTCCGAGTTAGGCCGTGGCCCCATGTCCACGGCGCGGCGCCGCGCGACTATAATGCTGGCCATACACCATCTTCCCTATCGTCAAATCGGCATGACGCGATCGATTGGATCAAATCGATTTGACCGTATGTGGGCGTGGATTGGCATGTCAAATCTTTTTGTCATGCCAATCCACGCCCACATGCCGATTTGACGTTAGGAAGGATGGTGTATGGCCAGCATTATGTAAGTTTCCAGTTATGCCTATACGTGTCTTACTTCTGCAGTGGATCGTACGCGGTGTGTGTCGTGTAGTGTAGTGTCGTGTTGAAGTGCGTGGGTACTCACGTGGGTATGAGCGGCGCGGGCAGGCCGGCGCCGGGCGCGGGCCTGGCGGCGGGCGGCGGCGGCGCGGCGCCCCCCGGCCGCGAGGGCAGCGGCGGCGCGGGCCGGCCCGTGCCCGCGCCCGGCGGCGGCGGCGCTCCTCGCTGCCCTAGCGACCCTGCAAACACACCGGGATATTAGTTTCTTCTCGCTCCAAATCTTTTCATTTTCTATGATTTGGCATTATGTACAAGATGTCTTCGACAGAGCTTATACGCATTTTAAACCACAAACTAGTTTTTATAATTTTGTAAGCTTTAAATGAAAAAATAAATAGGTACTAATTTTCGTTATCGCGGCACTGGGACCTTGCCTTAGAGTTGGCTATCGATAGTATATCGATAATTTGACATCATAGCAATAATATTGATAGCTATTGATAGTCTCAATACTATCGATAGCAGCGATACTATTGCTACACATCAATTGTATTGGTTTATTTGCGCTATCGACAGTATTAATACCATCGGTATCATTGATTCCATCAACGGATTTGGTTTCGTTAATACTCTTTCTCCTAATTCAACTTAGTTACTTCAATTAGACTTCAATTTAGATTCAATCAGACTTAAAAATTACAGCTAAATTCGTGAAAAAATATGAAAATTTCAGAAAAAGAAAGAAATTATAAACCTATTGGCCCATTACTATTCCTAATCCCTGTGAATACACGCGGGCCCTTGGTATCGAAAACAGTGAGGTTTCACTATATCAAAACAGATTTACCCTGCTGCTGCGGCGCGGATCGCCTCGGACCTCCGGGCGAGGGCGGCGACAGTCGCGGGTTGGAGTCCAGGCGGCTCTCGAGCCAGTCGTTCTTGACGGGCGGCGGCACGGGCGTGCGTACGCTCATTAAATTATGAACCTTATCGCGATCGCCTAAGACGTCATGTCACATGACATGATATTTTATTGCACGCGACGGTATCAGCATCATTGAAGCTGTTCCATTAATATCAAAACAGATAATCACCCTGCTGCTGCGGCGCGGATCGTCTCGGGCCGCCGGGCGAGGGCGGCGACAGTCGCGGGTTGGAGTCCAGACGGCTCTCGAGCCAGTCGTTTTTGACGGGCGGCGGCACGGGCGTGGTCACCGTGGCCATCGACACGTCGCCGATGATGTGCAACGCCTCCTTGCACGCGTGGTACATGCGCAGCATCTCCTCGCGCTTCTGTGCTTCTTCTGGTGACTCTTCCATCATTTGAGACTGCAAATAACGATCAGTTTTAAGTATTCACGTCAATCGTGTCGCGTGTGTAGTCGAAATTGTAGTCATAATAATGTGAAAAACTGTTTTTATGGCGCTGTGGGTAACAAGCTCCACGCACGGTTTACGAAAGGGTCAAAAAAATTACTTATTTCTGACAGAAAATTCGAAGTCGGCAATATTCACACCCCTGCATTGGAAGGGGTCAGTCTCGATAAGTGCTTTCCGCCGAAGTTCGTCTCTTAAAGGCACTACTGCTGATCCAATCAATCGCCTTTATTATCAGTGACAGCTCTAATATTTTATACTATCGTACTTATTTCGTTTATAATCGAGTCTACTAGCAAATACATTACTTAACGTTTACATAAAAAATAATTAGTTATATAAAGAAACAACTGACCTGGTCGCCAGAAGCATACAGATGCGCGAGTAACTCTCCATTGATAAAGTCTTTGGCGTTATTAATAATCATCATCATGATGGTCTTGGGCACCAGGTCGCGCGTGGTCTTCGTCACGATGCGCATGTATGAGTCCACCAGGTTACGGATGGTCTCCACCTGTCTCTCGAGCTGAGGATCCATGCTGCTTGTTCCCTGGCCTTCTGAACTCTGTAATGAAACAAGAGATCTCTCTTAAATGTTGATCGACGGATAGCTATATGACCACCTGCACAAAATATATTCAAAACACCTTAATGGTTACTACACACATTTTTGAATCGATACCACAGATCAATTTTATTTCTTTGATTAATCAGAAACGAAGACTGAATCAGTTTATTTTAATTCTAAAAATATCTTTTGTCTATGGTCCGTTGGGTTCCCAGGAGAGTATTAGAATCCTGATGTTTTATAAGAATGTATGCAGGAGTTCCACCTGCCTCAAAAGCTAGAATATGTTTTGGAAATCACTAATAATATACCCACTAAACCGCGCCTTAGTAACAACGGTTGAATTTTTATAATTGCTTCCTAATTTGCACTTAGAAATCTCTCAATCAGGTGCTACGATTCAATGCAATGCTGGGCCTTCCCGACTCAACAAAAACTTGTAAAATCATGGTAATAAAACGAAATTTTATACAAGTGGTCATATTATAAGAGGTTTATGCACATAATGTGCACATTTATGTATTTTTGTGTCAAAATGTTGAATTTGTTATGCATTGGTTGTGAGACTGGCAGGCAAATATAGAGGAATGTTGCGTCAAAACCAGTCAAAACGAGTAGGAGTATAAGAACATGAATTACAAATATTCGCTAGAGTTACTACTGTAAGTAGTAACACTTAGTACGTGTTTTTGTTCACAACAAGCCTGCTTATATGTTGCAAAACTTAAAACCATTGTTCAAATATCATGTGACATGTGATTACGCATCGAAATGGCTAGCGTCAGTGTCGCTGTCTCCAAATTCTGTTATGACTGCAGTATGTTAATTTGTAAATGTTTTCCTTATATGATTACGTGCATGCTCATGAAATTGAAAGTCTTTTGGTAGCTATTTCATCATACAAAATAAGTAGTAACCTCAAGGGGCCAATGTGGAAGCAAAACTTTGTGTTAGTATTTTGGTATGAAATGACTTATAATTACACTACTACGCACATGTAGGCAACCTCGAACAGCTTTATGACATAGCATTATATTAAATATATTTAGAAATTCTGCATTACTTGTAACAAAAAATGCCATAAAGAAGTTAAAAGAATCACCAAAAAACTGCATTCTGCTGTTATTACTATCATACTCACCAAATCCAAAGATGTTATAAAAACCGTGCTGAACGATTGAAGGCAAATAAAAATACCAATCCCAATTTCGAAACAAATTTCATACAGGCTTTAAGTCAGAAGAAAGTACTCGCTTCCTATTACAGTTTTGCTCATGCATTTATTCAATAAAAAATTCACGCATATTATTACAGCAAAAATCACCTATTTACAATATTTTCAAAATTCAGCAAAACAAAGCCTTAATGTACGAGTGACTTACTCTTCTTTTATTTTCACCTAACCTCAGGAAAGGCAGTAAGAACTAAAAAATAAAAACATAAAACATGCTAAAACAAAACTTAATTAAAATACATCGAAAAAGAAATAAAGTGAGTATTCAAGTATCTTGGCAGATATATCACCATTTTTTTGTAATTGTATTCAACCCTTATAGCATGTTAATGAACTCACCGAAATCGAAAACATTTCGTCAGATTAATTAATAAATTAATTCGTTAGAATCAAGCGTGTGTAATATGGTGCATGATTTATGAAATACTAACACAAATATGAAATCCAAAATCTACATGCCACATGCTATGCCTCAATGCTGTAATGCATTTCAAGAAATCAGGAATAATATTCAAAATAATATAAAAAACATGAAACATAATGATAATATAAAAATCATAAAGGAATAAATCTTGCATTCTTGAAATTCACTTATAGTGGAACACGAATGTCTAACACGAAGAAAACGTATGTGTGTTGTGTTCATCAATGTTGTTAGAAGCCTACGTTGACAAACCTCTGATCCTTCACTCTGTATAGCATGGCAAAACAACAAATCGTATAACATACCACTGACATATACACCGATTTATAGGTATATTGTATAAAAAAACATATCAATAACAAATACATATTAATAAATATCATTATAAAGCAACAATAGACTGCTTAAATAAGCTTGTTAAAATAAGTATAAGTACAGTTGTTAGGAAGGAAAGAATAATTTAAATAGAAACAATTATAGGGGAAGTGATAGAATAGAAAAATAAATCCAAGGCAGGCATTATATCGTTGAAACAGTATTCTACGTACCTCGTCTCCGTTAGCGGCCTCTGACGTCTTCTCTGGGTAGACTCCGGCGCGGAGGAAGGAAGCCTTCCACGAATCAACGTCATCCTGGTTTTCACATGACAACTCCAGCTGCTTGTAGTCCTGTAAAAGAAATGTAGTATCTTTTTGGTCTATTCACTTCATCCGAGATATGCAAGAAATCCGAACTAAGCCTTTTTAACTGAAGAAGAACCAATGGATATTAAAGTTAAGATTTTTAGCATCTTAAGTTTTAACATATCAAATATAGTCTTAGAATACCTCTAGCACCATTAACTAGTGTCGTTTCTGTTTCTCAGTACCCACGAAATTACCCCAATCCCCCTTCAAAGTCGAAAGGCACCAGTGCCCCCTTTGTGGCAATGATGGTTTTTCAGAATAAATAATCCGCTAGGTGGCGCTACGTAGCCATATTCATGATGGCGGTTTGACTTCTTCCGTTAATATAAACCAATAACGTTTCAATTGGACCTTATGGCTACGTAGCGCCATCTAGTGGAATCCCCGGGTGTCTAGTGTCGTACCTTGTATACATTCCTTCCCTCTGGGTTGAAGAGCGCGAACATATGCCGCCGCGACATAAACCCTTGCTCGAGATCGCGCAGCTTGAGTCCGTCAAGCGGCAGCATGTATTTCTTCTCGCGTTCCTCCTCGTCTTTGAACCATGAGATGCTCTCCGATGTGAGGACGAACCAATAGTCGCGAGACCCACCTATGTATTACGATATTTATTTGTAAATGGTTCACAAGTTCTACCAACGTATCTACCGTTTTTGTGCTGACGAGTTGGCGCCACTGGAGAGTAAGGTCCAGGAAGTTAACTCTTTCTCATTGGTCCGAAACTCGTTTCTAATAAGTATTCACAACATTATTCTTATTTATCAAAACCATCATAGCCGGCCAATCAAGAGTGACAGTTGATGTTGTAGACTCACTTTCCACTAGCGCCTCTGGCGACGAACTCATGCGGTAGCTGCTATTTATGAATAGCTTTAGGCTATTTTACTTAATGATACTAGAAACATTCCAAATTAGTGATATATACAAGAGAACTGATATGAGAAAAGTGCATAGAGAAAATAAGAAAATAAAAAAAATAATTCATGATGAACCATTGTTGGTGTTACAACTAAATGTGAAAAACTGATAAATACATGCTACTTGTAAAAAAATAATAACTTGACTAAATACATGCGTTCATCGTTCCTCAAAGTGCATAACAAATAGATTTTGTCGTCAATATTTTTTGCCTACCTTTCATGATTCCCAGATTGTGTATGCACATATATCCTTTCCTAATGACTTGATTGCCGAGTGCGCGGTGTCCCGATTTAGTTGAATTCTCAGACTGATTTTGTGCACTGTGAACGAAATATATCTTTTTTTAAAGTGAATGATTCCTCAAGCAAAACTTCTAGTTTCTACAAATGTTTCAGGCTAGCCGCATACAGCTTATGTAATTTAATCGAAGCTAACTAGCGGCATGTATTAAGTCAACTTTGCAAGCAATCAAAGGTAATCAAAATAAGTGAATAAATGAGACATATCGTCCGATCAGTAAGGAATGTATCAAAAATATCTTAAACAACCATACAAGATAGAAAAGTGTGTACATGGGAGCCCCATTGGCGAAGCATCTGCAACAAAAGGACTTTATAAACCAATTCCCTAGTTATAAAAGAAGCAAAATGCCATGGTATTCCTATGCTGTGATTACACCGATAGGAGAATAGCAGTCGCCCAAAATGCGAACGGATGGATTCTCTTTAAAAATCTATTAAGATACCTTCATTATTCTAAATTTATCAAAGACCCGGGAGACCTACATAAACCCTCCAGACTATAAGAATTATTTTGAAACCAAATATGCCGTGCCAAGCTTTCGAAGCTAGTCGGCTCCTATCGCATCTTAGCTCTATACGTCTCCATGTTAGTTTACCCTGCGTTATCTCCCGTCAGTCATAATATGAGAGTATAATTACTTGGCGAATCCGATGAAGTCCTCGTGGTTGGTGTTCATGTAGGCGAGCTCGCACTCGATGAGCAGCACGAGTTGGTCCTTGCACTGCTGCTCACGCGAGCGCACGTGCGACATGATGATGCGCTCCGTCTCCTCGCGCAGACGCGGGTACCGGGACATCTGCGCCGAGCACGTATCCCATTAACTTTCGCCCATTGTATCTTTGCCTCGAATTTCGCGGAAGCGGGACGCTTGACGCGGGCTGTCAAGAACTGTCACGAACGATGCGATCCTGTCCGCTTGACCGCCTGTGTATAGTCAGCTGCAAAAGTAGCTACGCATTTGACATAATCAAAAAGCCTTATTGCCATGTCAATAAGGTCGTTCAGAAACCAAATATATCCAGCTACTTTTGCAGCCGACTGTACATGCGTGCCGATGTTGTCCGCCCGGCTTCCGTGAAATTCGAGACAAATGCCTTACTGGTCTGATAGAGATTCTTCTCCAATCTTTCTCAACCGTGATGACTAACACCTGTACTCTTTTCAGAGGAGAATGCGTTTAAGCTCCTTTTCCTTCGGCGTATGTGGACTCGAGACTAAAGCGTCCTATCCGCTATAGGCTATGGTTTCGAATACCAAGGACGACAATAAAGTTTTGGGCGGGGTCACTGGTAGAACTACTAGTGACCCGCTGCCCCGCCACAATATTTGTAGTTATATTTCCCAAACGAGACGCTTACATAAGACAAATCATAAGATGTACTAAGACTGACGACGCGGTAAAATATCTCATCAATGCAGATTTAACTTATAAGATAAGATTCTTGACTCGTTGGTTATCACGAATTTTAAGCCGATGGGATTAATTTTAATTATAAATAGATTTGCCGTCCTGCAACGCATTAAGACGCAACAAAAAAGTTATGTAGGATTTTATTTGACAGTCTGACAAATTCATAGAATTTGATATTTTATGAGTGTTATCTCATACACACTTATTTCACTGTAACTGATATATTTTATTATTGGGAACATAATTCATCATCAAGAAAATAATCGCTTTATAAATATTTTTTAGTAATAGCACTAAGATTTTTTAATAATAAATATTTAAGTAAAAAATCATTATTGTCAAATTCCAGATACCAATCAGTCGTTGACCTAAATGATGCTAATCTACTACTGATATATTTAACGCAAAAGATAAGCATAATGTTTGCAGACCGCTTTTTTATCAATAGACAATTAAAAAATATTAAGGAGAAATTAAATAATACCTTTTATCTATTTCATAATTATCTAAATACTTAAGAACAATAATTGAAAAGTTAAATCAAATATTATTATATTAGTTTATCGCAAAAATATATTAATTGAGAGATAAATTATAGTATTTTGACCAACCATCAATAAATATTTGCCTACTAATGGAAGGTAGTGAATAAAATTTAAATGCCTATTATATCAATTCTTTGTGTCTACTAGGGGAAACACATTATTACAATTATTACTCTAAACACATAAAAATAAAACTAAAATCAATATAATATTTGCAATTACATATCTCAATTACAAATATAATATTTGCAATTACATATCTCAATTACAAATTCGTTAATTTATCTACACACTTTATCTATATAAAGTGTGACTTTTTGCTACACACTGAATTTAAACAATTTGTAACTAAACAAAACTGAAATTATGTAACCTGAAAAGGGATCTTGAACAAAACGGAAAAGGTCATCACAACAATTGTATTCATGATACACATATTTAGTGTTACAAATGTTTGGCGTTTCAATTACAACAGGGACCTACCTACTCATTGAAAAGTCTATGCAACAGTTAATTTGCTACATTAAGGAGCTAGAGTTAAAAATATTAAAGAAATAATTTTGCTTACCCTTTCTGTGCAAACGCGGACAACGTTGGACAACTCCTGGACGACCAAATCGACGCATTTGAGGGACGGCTCCTTTAGTCGTGCAATTTGTTTCTTTACTATAGCCTCGAACGCCATGTCAGGCGTGAACAAACCGACCTATAAACAATAATTTTAGATCATTCAAAACAATTTTTCCAGTCTTCACCACGCACCAACAAAACGCACGCATAAAAGATTAAAATTGCTCGTCAAAATTCTTTTCATGTATAAGTAAAATTTAATTTTAAACCATAAACATGCAAATTGCAAAAAATATATATATTTCTCATCACGAATTTTCCAGAATTATCACTTTTTATTGTTAAATCATTATACAATTTACGATCATAAATGCATTAGGTCCAAACTATGTATGAAAGATACTTTGTGCGAAGGATAAGGCTTATACAACAACAACAAACTTTTTATCTAAGTATTTCAGAATCGCAATTACCTTTTCAAAAATATAATTTAGTTTTTATGTTATCTATAAAACAGATCATGCTATTTTTATGAAATATTTTAGCCAGTAATATAAAATAGGAGAAGTTCGTACCCTAATACCGTGGATGTTTCGGATAGCAAACGCGATTTCCCTACGCAGTTCTTTCTCGTCAAACTCCATCTTGACGATCTCAAAGGGAAACCTCTCGTGGAACAGCCGGTTGATCTTGGCACCGCCCGACAGTTCATTCGTATTGATCTGCGCGGAACCTGAACCTTCGATCGTGCGCTCGAAATCTGTCTGTAGCTGTTGGATCATTCTGAAAATTCGAATGCAATTTATTTCGTCCTGGTATTGAGTGTTCAGAATATGAATTTTAGAAAAAGAAGAAACATACAATCTTTATCTGGTAAATGACAATATACTATTTCACTTGCGAAGAAACATATCTTACTTATTTTTTTCAATAAAGGTTGATTGAACATCTATCGGCTAAAATAATGATGATTGTAAGATTATCAAAATTATTCTAGTCAAAAATAAATCCGCGTAGCCGCCCATACGGCAGTGGCTAATCGCGGCAGTCGTCATCAACGGGTCCGTCATCTTGATTACTAGTGTTTGTAAGAACTGCAGCCATTTGAGAAGTCGGCTATTACACCAAGAGGTCGCAGGTTCGATCTCCACACGGTACAAACATTTGTGTGCATAAACATGTCTGTTTGTATCGATCTGGGTATTATTTTTATATATCATATGTATGCATTTACAAATAAAAGGTATATAAGTAATGTTTATCCGTTGTCTGGCACCCAAACTACAAGCTATGCTGCTTAGTTTTGGGGCTAGACGGCGCTGTGTGAATAGTGTCCAGGGATATTTATCTACTCACTGTAGCATAGCCTTGGTCTTGATGGACGGGTCGTCGGGGCGGAAGTGTTTGTACTGGTCGACGTCCTTCTCTAACGCGAGCAGCTGCTTCTGCAGTTTGTCGCGAAGTCCTGGGAGCGTGTCGCGGATGTGGTTCGTCAGCTGCGCATTCAGGACGCGCTGCAGGTACGGCGTGCCCAGCCGGTCGGCTAGGTGTCTGTAGCTTGGATGACTGCAAGGAAACAGATGTGTGTGAGCATTCGACTGGCTCAAAGTTCAAAGGGAATCTCACTGGCCCTCCGATGCAGATGAATGTTGACTCCTTGGAGATTGTAGTTAGTAGAGGAGATTTTATGTTTATAAATATGTATTTACAGTATTTTTCGTAGATTCATGTGACAGCCCGCGTCAAGCGGTAAACGCCCATGCACCTGCGTGCAGGCGTTTACCTTTCCTGCTCCCGCTTCCGCGAAAATCGAGACCTAAGCCCGAGAAATTACATGCTTAAACTTGTCGACATTTAAGCCCGTAATGGTCACTTATAGTGTTGTGGGTAACGGGATTTGGCAAAATCAATAATATCAATTGAGTATTTTGTCACGCGTTTTATTTCTAAATCCTTATTACCTGAGGAAGAATTTCCTCTCAGCGGCAAGGGCGGCGGAGATATCCTTCCTTCCTTCGATGTCCTTCTGCGAGCGGTTGACGACGCCGATGTACCCGCGCCGGAGTGGCAACAACTTGTTCTCAAGGACATCGCGCGCGTCGGTGCCCTCGTCCATCAAGTCCAACTTAGTGATCACACCGATAGTACGCAACCCTGACGGTGAAAACAATCGCTGTTTTAACTAAACATCAAGTGATATTTGATAAGCTGTCTTGTTTCCCCTTTAAAGTATGGAACTCCATATCATCTACACAAATCAGAATCCAGATACAACACTGAACCAATCAAATTAAACTTTTTTATTGAGATGAATATTGAATACATATCAGGAAATTTTATTTTTATACAATAGGTCATCAAGTACCTAATATAAGAATTAATATTGCTTTCCATAAAAAAAAACAGCAACATTGCCCTGAAGAATACACTTTTTAAGATAAAACGTTGTTATAGAACAAAACACGCAACAAAAGACCGTATGAATTTACGGATCACTCTTTGTACAGCAATGTTTAAAAAAAGATGTGCTATTTAATTTGTGTAATAACAAACTTTATTCTGTTCTGAAAAACAACTGTTTAATACGAGTACCTAAATGTGTGTGATCCATAATTAAAAAATATTTTTTCTTCATAAAATTATAACTAAAAAATAACCTTGCGGGTCGACTTCTTTGGCAAGTTTGAGGGCATCGCTGTTGGCCAAGTCAGTGTTAGCGGGCGTGACCGCGAGGATGAGGCAGGACTCGCGGCGGATGAACTGGAAAATCATCGCTTTAATCTGCTGCTCGATGTCGACGGGTTGGTCGCCGATCGGTACCTTCGTCAGACCCGGCAAGTCGATCAGCGTCAGGTTGAGAACTGGAAAAATATATCTACTAACAGATTCAAATTCTATTAGGATAATACCTTTTGGAATTGAGCGAAAAATTACGTCAACTGCGTGATGACTTACACACACACAGATATTATTTTGTGTTGCTAACGCTACAGACAAGCGCAGTTGACGTCATTTTTCGCTCCATTCCAAAAGGTATTATCCTAATAGCATGTAAACCGGACAGTACTTATAATATTCTCACTGCATAAAATATCAATTCAACCACGAGTTACCAATATATGCCTAAAATATACCAATGTTGTATAAATTCCGCGAGCGGCAGTCACAAATTCGTGTAATTCAGGTGCTCAATTACTTTTTACTAAATGAATGTGGAGGACTCTTCAAACTAAAAATATCGATGACCATTTACATTGACCATGTGATAATGCACTGCCAGATAAATAGTTCCCTCAACGATGATGATACTGTATTCAACTTTACCATCCTTTTTAGGAAAATATTATGTGAAATTGCATTAAACACCAAGTCACTCCGGTGATTTAATTTACCCATTAAATATTTGACCAACAAAATATGAATGAATCATGCGGGAGTAAAGTTGATAAGATAAACCTTTAAGTAATAAAGTGACATCACTGGGCTTATACATCACCCAGACAGGCTGAATGTTACACGGTCCTTAACCCTGCTGTTAAGATGATGAGGATAAGCACTGGTAGTATTGGGATTTAATTTCAACAACGAGTAAGGTTACGTGCCACAACAGTGAGGATATATTTATTGAATATCATATATGATTTACTTTTTACATCTTCTAACCAGAATAAAGACAATATTCTTACACTCCGGAAACTCATACCAAGACGAATTCAAAGTACATTTTTTATTGCGACAAGACTGACATGTGTACTTAAATAATAAATAATATTATCAGAAACATATATAGAGACAACAGAATGCCAATATGGACATACCTATTCGTCTTTGTTCCCAGAATAATAGCATAATTTTCAATTAACCGGTTATATATTTATCTTAACTACTTGATTAACGTCGACTCATTATTTGCCTGTGGCATCGTAAATATATTTCTTGTGACGTCTCTGAATGAAAAGAAACTAAAAGCATTCATCCATTTAGTTTGGTCGACGCACAGCTAGATTAAACAAAGATTTTTCATACATCAATACATTGCGCTAAAAATATCTAACCTATGTGTAAAAGGTACAATGTTATTTAAAATCGTTCTGGAATCTTAAACAGATGTGGTAGAATGAAGAATATGCAAAGGCCGCGCTGATAAATAGGTTCACAGCTTCCTGTTATTTCACCTTACATAACGTAATGCACACGAAACATAAAGGCCACGATGCATCAGATATTGATTGCATTAAATACGCTGTGCGTAAACGACTGTTATGGTATTAACAAAATATGATTCACATAGAAAAGAGTTTACATGAAGTACGAAATGATTAATTATAATTGTAATCGCAAAGCATTGCAGCTTCCTCGTCGAGATTGCATTAATGGGACCGGAACAATATCGTACGTACAACATGCCATTACATGATATCATGTAAATACTATCGCTAATATAAAAGATAATAAGATTGAAAAAACAATTTTCGTATTGGGTCACGCCTATTCACTAGAACAAGGAATATTCAATTAGGCTCAAACACTTGAGATTTCAGAGAATCTTGATGCTAGTAATCAGTAGGAAGATCACCTATTCAGTGCGTTATCGTAAACACAAAGGAATGCGTAAGCTAAATTGCGATATCGATTGAAGAAATTAAATAACACTATAAAACGTGCCCAATTGGCTGAAACTGATTCCTGAAATAGTCGTGTACGCTTGTCAGCAGTCGTTTCAATATTTGTACTTGCCCTATCCTCAATCAAGGGAGACAATCCTAATAAGATGAATAAATAATTCAAGTAATTAATGATTGGAAAAGCATCCATATTATCCCAAGTTTACCTGAATTTACATACATGATGATGATGTCATTTGTAAACGTTGACATCATTGGATTGGCCGTACCGTGATGATGATCGTTGAATTGGTCTCATTGTGATCTGCCTGGAAAGATCGCGTTATGCCGGCAATTCTGATCTGCCAGGGCAAACCGCGATGTGCCCAGTAAAAAGTCGGGCGGATTGCTTCCCTCTTTAGGTTAGAATTAGGACCACACTTAAAAATATAATTTTCTTATTACTTCTTTAATAAATGTGAATTCTATCTATTTTTCTTACTGCCATTATGTTGAAAAAGAGAATAGTCCAAATTAATCAAAACGTTCATTTTAAGAAGTAATGTAATGTTTTGTTTTGATATGTAATTCATTTTTATTGATTAAATTCCGTTATGATCGCTGGCCAAATCGTCAAACTTTAGCGTTGAATGATATGCACGGTGTAAATTGGGCAGATCATGAAGTATCGGGCTATCATGGATCAATCCAACAATAGGCCGACGACATAAACACTCGATAGCTACCATAATCTCAGATGAAATATCCTCAATGGAATATACTACCGACCGCCTACCATCTGACACACTGCATGCCTGTCTACCAACTGAAGTTGTAACTGAAAAATAAACAACAAGATAATAATCATTTAGTTCCTTACCGTTAGGAGAGTAGACGCGCAAGTTGATCGGCACCGGAGATATACCCTTATTCGAACCCGTGATACGGTCCGTTTCCGCCTCAATCTCGGAGCGCACTTCATTGAAATCCACAAATTTCTTGCCTTTGCAGTGCAGAAACTCTGCATATTCTGAAAAATACTAATCTGTTAAGCATTTATTGTTAGTTCAATGTTAAAATACCCTTGCAAATTCGACAATGTTTGGAGTAATAGCATGGTAATAGCTGTGTAATCGTTTAACGTGTTCTTTGAAACATCATGTAAGAAAAACAATTGAAAGTCCGATTGTTTCGCAACAATATCATATCACATAATAATAATGCTCATTATTCACTGACAGACAACAGACGAAAATTTTCATAATAATATGACAAAGAAAACGTGTCTATTCTGATTAATAAAGAAAATAAATTAGTGATTCTCTAAAGAAATAATGCTATGACTAGCTGCCATCAGCAGCTTAGCACGCGTATAAACTTTTTGAATACCTACCTATTATGATGGCGAAAAGAGACAAAGACAGTACAATTTAAATACAATCACTATGGCAAAGGGAAGAGAAAGCAGAAGACAGCACAATTTTAGTGCATTCACTTTTGAAAAGAGAAGCGAAACTAAACCGGGTCTATGGAATTATGGAATAAGCAAGTTGCTGGACTGATTGTCGGGATATTGACGAGATAGCGGGACGTCGCGCGTGGTCTCCCACATCAAATTTCTCATCTCAATTCATGGCAGACAGTGACTCGCCACCATAGATGTGCCATTATTAGGACAATAGCATTAGTATTTGTCGTACTTACACCTTCAGTATATTTACATAGAAAAAAACGGTCACAGTTCACAGCGGAAGGCTAGTGACCTGTCTGAGCATTCGTGAACGTAAAAAATTGATAACTTAAAAATAAGAAACAAATGCTTAACGTCACTATTTCTTTACTTATGACCAATTTGTGTAAATGCATACAGCGATGAAAAAGTGTCGTGCGTAGCTATTTTAAAAATTCGGGCTCTGGCTCACTCAATTAGTTGCCTACAGCAGGGTAATTAGTACCTAGTTTTGACATTCAGTGAGGAACTGAAGGTTAATGGCCAGCAATTTGTATTGAAGATGCAAAAATACGTCAACCAACACGACACGGAGCCTCATCTCAGTCATCTTAGACGACTCCTATTTATTTTGTAAATTACACTATTTTTGACGTGTTATATATTTTATAAAGCGATGTGAATGGACAAAATAACTTAAAATCTATACTAATATTATAAAGAGGAAAGATTTGATTATTTGTTTGTATTGAATAGGCTCAGAAACTACTGAACCGATTTGAATAATTCTTTCATTGTTGGAAAACTACACTTTCCCCGGTGAACATAGGGTACTTTTGATCCCGGAAATGTGGGGGAAGGGGGGATATTTGAAAAAAGAAATTAGGCGCGGAAGAAACCGTGGTCGGAAGGCTGTTATTATGTATAACAGCAGCCGTGGCCATGCGAAGCCAGGGCGTGCTTCGCGTGGCCGCAGGTGATGATGGAAAGAAATATACCAAAAATCTTGTCCTGACAATAATAAACACAAGTCACAACAAAAGAATTATTACTTAGTACTTTGTAATCATCCAAATGTGATGCACATTCTGGCAAATAATTTTATGTTTAAATAATTAAAGCTATATAGTATATATTTCATGTTTCTGTAAGAGGCGGGCACGGGCAGGTCGCCCTGCGGTGTCTCTGGTTGTTAGAGTCTATCCCAACCCAGAAACACTGCCAAAGGCGATGCAGGAGCGCGGGGGGTTTAGTGGGTATCCTTCGTGCACCAGTCTTTATAAAGACTAGGGCATGGAATTGCACGAGTCCCACACACGGCTCGCCTCCCCAGGTGAGTTATGGAACCCAATAGCGTTCCCCTGCACAATTTTATTTTTTTATGTATTTCATGAACAAAAAAATTAAAATTACCAACCTGCATTTCCATGTATAAGTTGTAGAATTAGAGGGCGACGTGTAACAATACCCGAGCCTCGAGGTAAGAAGTCCCTGCAAAAAAAACATCACAATAAATCCAAACAAAAATTTAACTATCTTTTCATCAATCAATGCCCAGCACAAACTACAAGACCTAAATAATAACTTGAAATGGTGTAAAATATACAATACACAATAAATAAATAAATAAATAAAATACAGTTTATAGTAAGCTTCAAATAAGAAGTTGTTTCTACAAATTTAACCCACAAGAGGTTTGAAGTTCTGTATGATTTGCATAGTCCAGTCAACGAAGCCTTAACTTTGCCATTTTAGAGGAAAAGCTGAAACCGATGCCAAAATTTTTCTTAATGACCCCGTAATAACATACAAAAAATGCAGGGTCGTGAGTCACCGGGGTCATACGAAAAAAAAATGGAAAAGGGTGAAAAAATGACTTTTTCCCAAAAATCTCGATAACTAAAAGAGATATGAGAAAAAGTTTTAGACAAAAGTTGTAGAGAATTACTTTGTCTACAGAAAAGATTATTATCAATTACGCGTATCGCGCACCGTTTGCTAGAAAATCGAGATTTTTTTTGAGAAAAAGAGAAGATTTTTTTTATTTCTACCACAAACACCCAATAAGAAATAATTTTTATGAGTGAGCCGACCGGCTGCCGCGGCATGCGCGCGGATCCGATCGGCTGCCGTGGCATGCTCGCGCAAAATGTATTAATTGGATGCGAATACGACCTTAAGAACTGATAATAAAATACAATTTCCTCTGCGGCTTTGTAAATTGTTCCGATGCGCTCCGACGCGCGCCATTCGATGTGGTACTTCCCTTAGAAGGTAATCATATAGACAGATTTAACTAAACAATTTTATTGATACTATTAAATGGTCCTTGAACCTCTTAATAGGACACAAATTACACATAATGACTACCTACTCTATAATTCATGAGTCATAATTATCTCTAGAAAATAAACACATTTAACATTGAGTGATAAACCACAATTCATATAGTGTAATAAAACATAAACATAAAGGAAATCCCTTTAACCACTCAATCCCGAACCGGCACTCGGGTGCCGCGTAACAATAGATTTTCTATTGTGTCTGGTAATCCGGGGCTCGAAAGATTAATTATGTTGAAACACTGCTCTTGTTAATATGTAACAAGCTATGAAAGTATTCTTATTAAAAATAGAAAGTTAAAATTTGCACAAACTCTTTACTAAAGACTTGTTGTATGTGTGATATACTTTTAGGCAAGTGTACCAATTAAAATAAATACAATTAAAAATACATAGGTATTTATAAGATAATGATAACAATGAAACTGTTTAATAAACAAGGCCTAATCATAAATGTGTTTGTTATGCATTTGTATTCAACAGGTTTTATTATGCTGATACACCAATATGCATTGTAACTAAATGGATTTCAAAACTTCGCTATACTAATCACAACAGTAGAAATTTATTTGTGTTGTGATATTTTTACCCGATGTAAAAGTGTGTATTCACACTGGTATTCATGGTATCCATGCTGGCATGCATACTGAGAAATAAAGCTCTTACTGAATTTTGTAAAGTAATAGAAGTATCTAATACTTTACACCCCAAAATAAGAGTGAACTTATAGAAGATATTATGGTCTAAAAGCCTACAAAATTTTTATTGATTTGGAATATATCCCAACGGAAGTACATGAATAAGTCCACATTGCAAGTTCCTACAGTGAGATAACAAATAAGTGATAGTTATAACGATTCAGGTCATACAATGATAAATTATCAGATACTCTTTCTCACCATGGGTTGCAGACAGATAAACTAATTTTTGTATTATACCCCAATTTTAAATTTTCCACAAAATATCATTATAAATTCATATTACTCAATATATCTAAACAAATAACAATCATTTAATAAGATTTATAATTCATTTGCAATCTTTATTATATTGATAAACTGATAATTTCATTTAAAATAAATAAATCAGCCAGCTTTCAAGCTAGAATGAAATATTCAGGCAGTGTTCTAGACATAGCAATTTCTTAAGTATTTTTTTCAATCATGTAAAAGTTTGGCATTGCTATAATATAAAAGAAATAATATTATTGAATCATTACTGAGTTGAAATTAGAACAGCTGCATGTAAGAGAAGAGTTAAAGAGTTCTATTGTGAACTTCATGATAATCATCATTAGGGGGACAATCAAGGATGATACACATAAACAAATAACTTTTAAAAATAACCACTTCTAATATCGTTGACTCGAACTAGGAAAACCCTGAACTTTGTGGTTTAATCAACAACATGAAGTGTTTCTTGCCCAAGGAAGTTAGTCATAGCATATGCCATAGAAGTAGGAATAATATGCATTCTTTGTTTGCTTTTTGTTGTATTACATTTAATATTGTCCAAAATTAATCATTTCTAGTTAAGTATCCTTGGTAGCTGTCGGAGGACTCACCTGCCTACAAAATTTTCTAATACCGAACTCTTTCCAGCGGATTGACCACCCACTACTGCAATTTGTGGAAGATCCAAAGACATGTGCACGCCCATTTGCACAAAGGCATCTTGTAATTTGTTTACAATAGGGATTAACTGCTGCATTCCAAAATTCCCTGCCATTTTTACTAAGAAACATTAATTTAACTCAAATCACTATTAACACTTGCTCATCATCAATTCATCATTGATAAACTAATTTATTTTTCAATATGGTGGTGGGTGGTTACGTCGCGTTCCGAATCAGATACAATAATACAAAAACCAGCTGTCAAAATTAACGCTTTATATTATTTGAAGCGCTTAAAGCCATTCGACTTAGCCAGTCAGCACCATTTAAAGCGCTTATGACCGACAAACTTATCTGTTCCGGTGGCGGCGTCGCTACTGTCTATTTAAAACTGTCATTAAATATCGTTTTTGCATTGCGTTTCAAGTAGTTCCAATTTTGGCCACCGGAACAGATAAGTTTGTCGGTTTTATACTGTACAATGTTTTTTTTTTGTAAATCTTAAAGCATTCAGGTTTTTTTTGTAAAACAGTAAAATGTTTTAAGCTGTTTTAAGCCTTCTGAATACGATCATCATAACATAATAATTAAGTTCAAAGATTACATAAATCCCTAAAGTATATTCCATTATTTAATTTTTTATTTAAAGATGTCAACTTGGTGTCAGCCTCAGCCCAGGCCAGGGCCCTCAGGTATTTTATCAATCAAAATCATTCAACTTAGGGCACGTATACAATCAATATTATTTGACATGCGCACTAAATCTAGGCCAAAGTACAAAAATACTATAAATTGTTATTAAATGCGGTTTATACATTAATTCTTATTGCAATGTAATAAATTCTCATAAAATCATGATTTAACAGAATCATTGCAGTTAAAATTCAGATCGAAAACATTTATTTAAAAATTTCTGTGCATGTCACTGCACATTGTGTTACATTTTCAATTGAATTTATTTTAATTTATATTTTGTAATTCGGCTTTTTAATGGCTAGTTATTCTTCTTCGGTATTATTAAAATATTTTTGAATTCTGATAGAAATTCTGGCTAAGTAATTATTCGATTTGATGAACGTGTAAGTAGCTAGGTAATTTTGTATAATCTTAATTACTCGTACTCATATGGAAGTTGTAAATATATTATTATAAATAAGTATGTCTTAACAATAAATAGTCTTACCTGCCCACGAAATTTTCTAATACAGAACTTTTACCAGCCGACTGTCCACCTACGACCGCAATTTGTGGCAAGTCCAACTGCATATGCACTCCCAGTTGAGTGAAGGCATCTTGCAATTTATTCACTATTGGAATCAATTGCTCCATTCCCATATTCCCGGCCATGGCTGCCGGTTTTCTCAAACACTCCTCGTTTTATGAGCTTCTCCGCAGAACTTCGCCTACTGATTTTCTGTTCATCAATATGATACAAGGAATCGTACTGCGCAGGCGTAATAGAAGAGATCGACCATCATATAGCTGTCTCTACTAGAAAAATCATTGAATTGCTTGCCCTTTAATACAGACTCACTTGGGTATGTACAATACATTTCAGGCAGACAAGTTCGTACTGTACAGTAGTGTACAAGAGGTACTTTAAGTCGTTGATACCATCTTACTTTCGTAAGTTAACGTCATATTTGTCATTGTTTCAGTGGTACTTTTATTTTTATTAAGGAAGTACCTATTGTTTTTCAAAGCCAGAACTGAATCCACTTTCAAGTTCAGGCTAAGACTCGTGGACCTGTTTTAAACTGCGCCCGCCGTAGTGGAACAAACTTTTTGATTTTTGCGGTTTTCAAACCCTCGGCAGGCGATTATACCGCACGATGGGCTGGCGATTGAAAAACTGGAGGTTGTGTTTTTTTTACCGTGGTCGACCGCCCCAGTCAAGCGCAAGGCGCATAGGTGCACCTTCCGAGATTGCGGGTAGTAACCGCCCGCCCCATACCAGCCCCAGACACGATTCGGCGGTGCAGGTGGTACGCAAGCAACCGCGCTCGCAGCGGGTATATGCGGCATGAAAGTAGCTTTAATTATTAAGCTATAAACTTTAGGCATAAAACCGTTTTGTATTATTCAAAAATGCTGATGCATGACAAAAATAAAGTTTAGTAAAAATTGACTAGACATTTTTAAACGAAGCATTAAGGTGGGTACTGACCAACGTTACGACATGTAACGTAACATGTTACACAGCGAGCATTCGTGCAGTCAGTCAGTACGTCGTATTACGAGGAAACCAGCGATCAACGAGCTGCTCGTTGCTCGCTTTGAGTGCTTCACCTGGCTGTCGGTTTTTCGGCGAATCCTTTGACTGTTATACTGGTTCAGTCACTGTTGTACGCGGTTCAGTCAGAGTTTTGACGAGCATGTTACGCCGATTTTAGATCGATTTTTTAGAACACAGCGTAACATGCTCGATGCGTAACACGCTCGATGCGAATGTTACAATACACCTCGTAACGGTGGTCAGTACCCACCTAACCCACCTTTATACTTTAATAAGCAAATACCAAAGTAAAAATATCATCAACATTTGATGCACTGTGCCAGACTGCCAGTGCACACTTGCCCTTATGACAGAAAATTTAATTAACGATTCAATAATTTTCAATCATCATTCAATCTTTCTCCTCAACGTTCAGAGGCTTGCTTAGGTATTACTTAGTCTGTCCTTAGGTAAGTACTTTACGAGTAAAAGCGTAAAAGAAAATAATTTTTACTCCAAGGTTTTACGTTACTTAAATAATAATGAGTATAGATAAAAGCAAATCAATGTTATTTTAAGTTTTAATCACGCTTTTAAGGGAGAGTTTGCCTGAAAATCATGAAACCTATTCTTGATAATTATTTTAAAAGTGTGGCAGAGCCATGCAGACAGGAACTGTTCCTGTCTGTCAGTCGAAACGGGCTGTCTCAACTCTCACTCAACTCTTGATCGGGGAAGGAAGTACCACTTTTTCACCGACCAACGCGCGGTATGTATAAGTTAGGGATGCCTCGATACGCCTTTTTGCCGATACGATACCGATACCGATACTCTTATAAAAATATCGGCGATACCGATACCGATACCGATACGCTTATTGAATTCAAAAAGGAAGGTAGAATAAATAAAACACAATTTATTAATAGTTTTAGTAATCAAAATTAACATTTATAAGATTTTTATTTAAAAAACAAAGTATTCTTAATTTTGCGAGCAAAGGCTATTTCGCAAGTCTGTTTGAAAAAGACCTGCGGTGGAAAATAGTCTCTCAGATGCGACAGAAGTCATTTGGAAAATAAAGTACTTCTGCGCCATTTTTTTCAAATTTGGGTATAAGACGTCATGGCGCCAGAAAACGAACGGATCTTCGTCTCTCGATATATTAGGCATAGGTAGTTAGTTCGTGCCTGGTTTGCAACGAAATAGATGGGACAACACGCGCGTGTTTACACTGCATTTTTAATGCGCGAAATTTGAAAAGTATCGTTGAATCGGCCATAAAAATATCGCCGATACCGATATATCGGCAAACCCGAAGTATCGCCGATATATCGGTATCGGTATCGGTATCGGATGCATCCCTAGTATAAGTAGTATGTGCTATTTGCGCTGCTTTTGGTGAGTGGCCCAAACTTCCCTTATCCCTCTTTCTCACCCCCATCTTCCATAGACATTATTCCTCCGTCCTCTGATTCTTTTTCAGTCCCACAGCTGGGTTACTGGGTAACAAAGGTTTTCCCCAATTCTCTCCACATATTTCTGGTTTGACCAAGAGTATGCCAGTCTTGGCAAAAGCAGAACAGATCGTCACAACACAACTTCGTTTTCTGGGCCTTCCCTGCGCCGCTGTCCATCTTTGGGAGTCCACTCTGTGGTGATTCTGGCCTACCTCTCCGTGTTTATTCTCGAAAATCTCGAAACATGGCCCGCCCGCCGCCGCCCAGTCTCGTTTTAGCTTGGCTATTTGTAATTGAGGTTTTAGAGCGACTACTGTTTTTTTTCTGTTTGTGATTTGTGATTTTAATGTTCGGTTGATTTTGATTTTTGTGGCATTATTCTATAAAACGGAAAGGAGTTTTTATTCACATAAAATATATCCAGTATTGGAATCCATGGTCCGAATTAGACGAAACATATATGGTTTGTCTATGAGTTTAAATAAGAAATTTTCCGCTAGAGGGCGTTGTATCGCGTCTTTGGTCTTTGTGACGTCACGCTATTGATTTGAAAAGGAAGGAGATCGTCTTTTGGAGACGCCATCTTAAAATAAAGTGATATAAGTTTTTGGTAGCGTAGATTATAGTTAAAATCTAAAGTAATCTTTGTTAGGACATTAGCATTTGAGCTTAAATAATTTATATAACGTAATACCAAGTTAAACGGACCAAGGTAGATATTTATTTCGCTTTTGTTGTCGATCTATCCTCAGAATTTAGTTTGTTATTTACCGTTCTTCTACTTCTATCTTGTTAGTACCGTTATTTTGTGCTAGTTAAAAATTACTTTTTAAAAAGAATGTCATGATATGGGTGTAAAAGAGTGCACGAAAATTGGAAGTCATCGATCCAGCGTACGGATGTAACACGTCAATAAACCTCTGAGGGCAGGGCTCAAATATGTCCCTGTGCTGTGAAAG
This sequence comes from Mecyna flavalis, assembly GCA_949319885.1. Lineage (NCBI taxonomy): Eukaryota > Metazoa > Arthropoda > Insecta > Lepidoptera > Crambidae > Mecyna > Mecyna flavalis. The sequence continues at coordinate 6,970,917 of OX439427.1, read as the reverse complement.
TGTTTTGTGATTCAGTGATTAATTTGTGACTAACGAATTCCGATCAACTCTTTGAATTAAGTGAAGTAGAAAGTATAGTGCATTATTAATTTTAAGTGTAGATAATTGTCACGTATAGTGCAATTTGTATTACGTGATTTTAGAGTATTCAGTGAAGTGCTGTTGTCCTGGTTGCAGTCGGTGGTTGGTGCGAGGGTGACCTCCTGATGGTGTGTACATCGCAGCATGTCTGCACTCTCGACGCCGGGCGGCGGAGGCACTACGGCGCAGACGAAGCCGACGTCCGGCAAGCAAAAATATCAAAAGTTGGACATCAATAGCTTGTACTGCGCCAATAGGGTAAGGAACTGCTTCTTTATTGTAAATATCGGTGTTGCGGACTTTTGTGGCATACACCCACAATTTTGCACTGAGAAGTTTCGATGATTGAAACAACCAGATAATTTCTTTTATTTTAGGTTATTAGGTAAATACTATCTATAATAGCTGTAAACTTTGATAAATCCAGCAACAAGCTAGGCTATACAAAGTAACTGTTACAGTTGAATGGACTGACCTTCATATTAGTGCTTCCCAGCTACAATAAGTAGACATATTGTGGCCTTGCTTCCATAAGTCAAGGAAGCTAAAATGCAACTTTGTCCAATTGTTAAGATTAATAATTTTGCTTTTCAAAACCTAATTTAAGATTAAATTGTTTGCATTGTTTTTAACAACAAATTTTATCAAAATCATTATCATTTTGAGACAGTCAATGACCTATTTTTACTTTATAGAATGTTTTAGACTGTAATTATTGTTAGTTATAAAGTTTTGGAAGAATTTTGGTTTTGAAATTAACATAAAGATTGGCATGCATTGCTTCTTCTTCTGTTATGTGTAGTTTATATCATAAAGAAATTAATTACCATTTTAGTAATCAAAACCATGAAGCAATTGGTGTATTTATCTAAAAAAATGTAGTTCAATTTTGTTTAATTTTAATTTTCTTAAGTCTTCTCAGTATGTATTTGAACCTTTGATTAATTATTTCACAGAACGAGAATTCTGAACCGTCCTCTGTAAAATCTCAACTTAGCCGCAAACATGGAATGCAAAGTCTTGGAAAAGTACCTTCGGCTAGACGCCCACCAGCTAATCTGCCTTCATTAAAAACTGAAACTGGTCAAGACCCAAACGCTAAGTAAGGCCATTATTAAGTCACTTTATTTAAAGTTGTATTTTATCAAACATGATAAATTATAAGTAATAATTTTATTTCAGCTCTATTTCTGCTGCTACTACAACTGTTTCTACACCAGCAACATGCTCTTCTCAAACTATAGTAAGTTAAAATTTTAGAGTCAATTTTTAATTTCATGTTGTAAAGTTTATTGCCTATAAAGATTGTGGCTTTCAAGTTATTGATGTTCTGTTAAGTACTCCATTTTCTTTTTTACATATTTACCTAATTTGAATTGGTCAATAAAGTACCTAATGCTTTTATTTTCCCATGAAGACTACAACATCAAACAGCGGTGTTATTGCGGGAGGCGCAGGACCCGGGGGATGGGTAGCACTACCGCCGCCGTCATCACCCCACTTCCGCACGGAGTTCCCCTCGCTGGAGGCTGCGGCACAACCTTCACATCGCTCTTCAGAACATTCAGTACCTCAACCACAACTCAGACCACAAAGTAAGTATTTTATCTGTCATTTTTAAAAGTTAAAACTTTGTATCTGATGCTTACATGATTTTTGGTATTATGAGTTTTTCTGTTTATGTTTGAATCCAATGAAAATCTGCTTGTTTGGAATTATTTGCCTTTAAACTAACAACATTTATGGCTTTAATAACAAGTTGTTCACAATTTGTTGTAGCGGAAGGCAGCTGGACGTGCGGTGGCACTGCCGGCGTTCGCCAAGAAACAGTATCGTCTCCCGCCGCCGCGCCCGCCTCGACGCCTGCTGCACAGCAAACACCCGCCTTCCGTGCCATTCTGCCGTCCTTCGTAAGTAATACAACTGTATTTACAACTGCACTTAACGTGCGGAAATTCGTGTCCATGGGATTAATTGATTTGACAGTAATTTTTAACCGACTTCAAAAAAGGAGGAGGTTCTATGTTCGACTGTATGTATTTTTTTTTTTTTTTTTTTTATGTATGTCCGTCGATTTCTCCGTCAATTGTGGACCGATTTAAATAATTCTTTTTTTATTTGAAAGTGCATAGTTCCGAGGTGGTCCCATTGTCACCATGTCAGGATCTGATAATGGGATCCCGGGAAAATCAAGGGCAAACCTCAAATTTTATAGGCGCACACTACGCGTTACTTGTTTTTTCTGAAGCCATTTAAGTTTTTGCGTCCTATAGACATCACTTTATGTTGATGAGCTGATGATGGAAGGTACAACTCCTTAACGGTTAGGAGTTAGGGGATAATTCTTTCAGTATTGTAAGAATATGTGGACCGTTATTTGTATTTCATGTACTTTTGCAGCTAAGCTGATGATGGAAGGTACAACTCCTTAACGGTTAGGAGTTAGGGGATAATTATTTCAGTGTTGTAGGAATATGTGGACCGTTAGTTGTATTTCATGTACTTTTGCAGCTAAGCTGATGATGGAAGGTACAACTATGATGATGGAAGCTAAAGGGTACGACTTCTTAATTCTTATGTCCCTCTTGCGGGCTGCATCTTTAGTTGGTCTACTGAATGGTGCTGAACACTTAATGAATACCTAAATTGTCAAATAATACAATTCTACTATTTTACTCTTATTTTCGTTATCAATATTATGAGAGAGTTTTACTCACTCCTACGTATTATTCACACTAAAAATAGAAAAATAAACAAACTTTTTTAAAAAAAAATTAAACCGACTTCAAAAAAAAAACAAAAAAAAAACTACCTAAAAACACTGAAAAGCAAAAAATAATTTTAATAAGACATTCATCAAATGCGCTTATTGTCTAAGCCTATTAATAACATTAAATTGTATTTACGTGCTAGGTAGGTACCTACTAATCTGTTTGAAGTCGGTGCCAAGCCAAAGGTAATGAAAAATGATACATACCTAATAATTTATGTATTATACAGGGTTACAAATAATCCGCGGACGTAGGTACGTAGTCTGGGTACCTACTATTTGGCTTGGCACCGACTTCAAACAGATTAGTAGGTACCTACCTAGCACGTAAATACAATTTAATGTTATTAATAGGCTTAGACAATAAGCGCATTTGATGAATGTCTTATTAAAATTATTTTTTGCTTTTCAGTGTTTTTAGGTAGTTTTTTTTTTTGTTTTTTTTTTGAAGTCGGTTTATTACATGTAATAATATTAAACTTTAAGTTTTTTTGCCGGTTCTTCTTGATAAATTACAACATTCTGAATGTGATGGTACAGTCATTCTATAATATTGATGTCTCACGATTCATAGGTGGATATTTAAAGCCTATATGAATAATTCATATTTTGTATTTTGACATATTCCCTCCATTATACAGTTTTGGGTCCGATAAGCGACGTTGAATGTATTAAAGAGGCAAGTCTTTTTTATTAGCTGATGAAAGGTAGCAACGGTAGCGGGCTCGGGCTGGGCACGCTGGGCAGCCTGCGCGACGGGCGCAGCGGCGGCGGCGGCCCGCGGCCCGTGCCGCGCCCGCCGCCCGCCACGCCGCGCGCCGTCGAGGTGCTCACCGCCCGGCCCATCCTGCGCGACGAGCAGATCTCCTCGCTCGACGACATCTCCCGCGACGCCGGCTGGGCGCAAAATGACGATATTGATTACGAGTACGTTCTCTATTTATTTCAACGACGACTTCGATTGTATCACGTTTCTAGATGCGTAATTTCAACAATGATTTATTATTTTTTCAGTCAAAAATTGGATTTCTCCGATGGTGAGTCGTCTGCCCCGAGCAAGATGTCTAGTAATAAAAATAATAACCGAGCCAGTATTGAAACTGAGCGTGTAGATCCTAAAAACCTGGAACCCGGCGACGAGGATCAGCTGTGGGCGGAACGTCGACAGAAACAGAACAATGAGGTCGCTCAAATAGTTGCCCGCGCGAAACAACGTAAGGAAGAAGGACAAAGGCGGCAAATGCGGGACTCGACGACTCTACAACCACAAAAAGATTCCCGTGATAGAAATGACAGAGGTGATAGAGATCGCAATGAAAATAGGGATAGGGAACCTGATACGAGAGAGAAGGAAAGAATTGATAACAGGGATCGGGAACGCCAGGACAACCGCGAGAGGGATCCGCGAATGGATATTAGAGACAGAGACAAGGATCGTAATGATATTCGTGACAGAGACGTTCGGGAGAAAGACCGATTACCTGATAACAGGGAGCGAGAACGTATGGATAACAGGGATCGTTTCGATAACAGAGACCGCGATCGGGACGGCAGGGACAGAGAGCGTGATCGCGATCGGGACAGATTAGAAAATAGAGATAGAGGCCGGATGGAAAACAGGGATCGTCAGGAGAACGATAAAGACAGAATGGATAATCGCGAAAGAGAACGCAATGATAATAGGGATCGCGGAGAGCGCATGGACCGTGATAGGTTCGATAGAGAAAGGGAACGAGGAGACAGAGACCGCGACCGTGACCGTGATCGCATGGACAGAGAAAGGACTGATCGTGATAGAGATCGTGATTTTAGAGACAGGGACCGAGATTACGGTCGTGAACGCGATCAATCAAATCCAGCGTTTTCAAAAACTTTCCAAGCAAATATTCCTCCGAGATTTCTAAAGCAACAACAAAATAGGCAGCAGGAGGAACAACACAAAGCTTGGGCATTTTCATCAAAATCAACTCCAAGGCGACAGGATCCACCAGCATATAATGCCCCCCGACATGCTCCTCACAACGGACGTCGGTCGTTCTCAAGGTAGGTGAAATTGATAACATAACTTTCTTTGGTGCTTTCTCTTTTAGTCTAAATTTGCGAATTAAAATTGTATTTAATTTCTTACAGAGATTATTCCGATCGCGAAGATGACTTCAGAAGAGACAAAGAGGGACCGGGACCTCAATGGCGATCGGAAATGCAAGATTATGATCGATCAGGAAGAGATTTAGACAGATCCAATTCTAAAGACTCATATAAGGACTATGATTACAAAGACAGACGAAATGATTCAGATAGAAAATCCGTAGATTCTGGAAGCACAATTGAGAATAGCAGTAGAACAGCTGCGGATAAGTTGACCGAAGTATTTGAAAGGAAAAGCATTGGTCTTACTGAATCATTTGGTTCTTCGGATTCGTCATCACAAGCGCAAGTGTCGGAAAGGCGCAGTACACCACCGTCAAATGTATCACAGCGTGAGTCTTCGGAAAGAGACTTTAGCAAAACTTCGTGGGCGGAAGCGAGCCAAGAAGAATCGAGTATTTACAGCGCCATTAAAATTCCTGCTGAAAAAGTTGCAGCTACGAAAGAAAATGAACAGAAAGAGCCAATAGCTAAACATGACGTTGAAAATGAGCCCAATCTCTCTTCACAACAACCCCAACCTCTTACACCACAATCACATCAACAAACTACGCCACAGACTAGCATTGCTCCTAATGTCTTGCAACAAAACCAGCCCCACAAGTACAGTAATCATCCATCTACTGGGCAAAACTTTACTCATAATCAACAAATATCTCAAGTTAATGCATTTGGAAATAACCAGACGCAAACTATTTCACCTACCAATCAAACTCAAACTACTTTCTCTGATAATCAAGCTATTTCTAAACCTCTTAATCAATCTCTTCCTAAACCTTCACCTGTTAATGAACATGTACCTTCACAAATCCAAAAACAGCTATCAGATGTGGCACTGGCTGTAAATAAACCCATGTTTACATCACAAAAGTCGGAAAAGGAACTTTCTGAATCCGAATCTATAGCATCTAAGTCTAGTACTGATCCATCTGGATTAGTAGGAGTAAAAGTTAACGAAACACTTTCAGTGGAATCTCTTCATGGTAGCGTGGATTCTCAAAAGCGATCTGGTGATGATAAGAGGAACGAAAGATTCAGTAATGAGCAGCTCAATAAATTACCCTTGAAAGAGCCTGTTGAAAGAAAATCTAGTGGATCTGGATCTGAAAAGAAGGGTAGGGGGTATGGCAGTGGTGGATATGCTGTTTATAATAGGGGTTGGGGGCCGAGAGAATCTCGAGGGCGACGTTCACATCGTAGTTCTCGGTCTAATAACAGAGCTAGTGAATCCGATGGTTCTACTGACGGAGCTCCAAATTCGGAGCGGAAAGAAAGACGAAGAGCACCACGCAGTCCCAGGGGCCCTAAAAAAAGTGATAGACCGGAGGATTCGAATCGTTCCGGTCAGATGGATCAGGCACCTTCAATATCCGATGGTATGGAGAACAGAGAACCTTTTGCGCCAAGGGGACAACCTTCGCGCCGAGGTCGTGGTGGTTTCCAAGGTACAGCACGCCCACCAGCTCCTGCTAAAAGAGTGGCTGGATATGGTCCACCAAACACAAAGAGTCCATTTAGCCAAGCAAGCAGAGCCATAAAGGATGAAGATGGTAATAATAAAGACATTCTTCAGGTGGATGATAAAGGCAAGTCAAATAACAAACCGCGCGCTGGTTCTTCTACTGGTCGAGGGCGAGACCGTCGTCCTAAGGGGGCCGGAGGACCGCTTAGTGGTGAAGACGAGAATTGGGAAACTACGTCAGAACATTCCGAAGGTGGCGGCAATGGCGGTCGTCGACGATCTATTGGCGGTAGGCAACCGGGGCAATCTCAGAAAAGTCAGGGACGCAGTCAAAATTCTGGAAACCGTCAAAATAATGGTCGTAATGCCCCAGGAAATAAAAAAGATACATCGAGTGATAATAAAAGTACTGATATTACAGAGGCTATGACAGATCTTAAGTTAACAACTAATGTCAAGAAAGATGAAGAAGTGGCTGACGACGGTTTCCAAGAAGTGAGGAACAAGAAAAATTCTAAAGACGCGAGAGGCCCCCAGACAAAAGATGAACAAGTAGCTAAGCAGCCTAGATCTCATTCAAACCAAGGCGGTGGTCGCAATGGATCATCTACAAGAAGCTCCAGTGACAAATCCAATTCTCGTGGTTCAGTACCAACATCCGGTAAATCTGGGTCGCAGTACGACCGTTCTCGCCAGAACAATTTAGCGCCTCGGTTTGTTAAGCAAAGACAAAAACAAATGGGCATCGTGTCTGGGTTTGGTCCTGATACTGGGGCGGCACCGCCTCCGCCTCCGGTAAACGCATGGGATAAGCCTATATCCCAAACTTTGCGAGGCAATGTGGAAGAGCCTGTTGAAAATGCTGAAAATAAATCGGGGCAGTCGAGCCAACGCAGCACCCCAGCTGAAGTAATGCCTGAAGTGAAACCAGCTCCAACTTGCACTCTTACATCTGAAAAGGCTGGTGTATTAGACGGGACCACACCACCTGTAGAAACTATAATATTCGAAAATACTAATTATAAGACTGCCCCACCTGCAGAGGCCTTAAAACAAAAATATCAACCGAGCGCAAACACTGCCAAACCTCAAGGAGAAGAGATAACTGCCGAAATAGAGTCTCGTCCCCTACCGTTCAATGGTGACGTCAGACCTCGTCCTAGATCTATCCAAGAGCTCATTGGTGATAATGGACGGCCAGCAGGAGATGGAGATGCTTCCCTAGGAATACAGATGACATTTGATACATCACAAAAAACGGAAGATTCATCAGACATGAAACTTGATTTTGCATTTGACTCTGATCTCGGACAGCTCACTGAAGATAAAACAGCCAAATCACTTGGCTTACCACGCAGTGTACATATGAGTACATCAAATACTATTTCCCCATTGGCGGCAGATCTCAATTTAAAAATTGCCAGCGTAAAGAAAGTTTGGGAAATGCCTGCAGTTGCAGAAGGCACTGAAGAGTTGCAGTTTGCTGGTTTCGAGGAGAACAATACTGAAACTGGTGCGCCGCCGAATGTTTGCAAAGTGAAGCCGACACAGCAGCTGCAGTCACCGCCGCCACAGCATTACAACCATGTTGGATATCAGGGCGGGTACGGTGGTCTCTCCGTGCCATCCCCACCCGCAGTTTTGTTCAATTCTTCCCAGCAGTTATTGGGTTCATCGCAGCAATTGCAACAGCAGGGTGGTCTCTATGGTGCTTTCCTTGACCAAAGTCGAGGACAATTTGGAGGATTTCCTGGCACCCCCTACGGCGCTGGATCCGCCGCTCCTTATAACTATCAACCACCGCCAGATATGTTCCAGAGCCTTCCCAGTCAATATAGGATGGTGAGTGAAAAATTTAAGAATTCATATTGCAAGTTTTTATTTGGAAATTCACCATATTATAATTTTCAAATTTCCTTTTTATAGGCGGCAGCAGCAGGTGGAGGTGCAGCGTTCGGTCAATCGGGGCAGTTGGGCAATAGCCCCAGTACTGTTCTAATCTCAAGCACCTCCAATTCTTTAATGTCAGCCACTGTCAAGCCTTCCACTCAACAAATTGGTGCAATAGGTGAGATTTTCTATATTTATTTACTTACATCATATTACTCATATATTTTTTTAAATAATTGCTCCAAACATACATATGTATGTACATATAGACACGCCTTTTTTCCGCAGTCGTAGGCCATGATAATTCCATTTGCTATAATCCCGGCTCACAATCTTCTACATTCATCAATCTGTTCATCAGCTTATTTCGTTTAGGAATGACTATTCGTCTATTTCGCTAAGGATCCTAGTCGACTGTGTGACTATTTGTAAAATTTTATGTTCATTATAAAATATGCTCCATTTATTTCTAATATGGGTTGATGATATCGATTAAACGGCTTCTCGTCCCGACCTGCGGGGGTGTATATAGAAGACCAAATTATATTATGCAGGGCGGAAACAGCTTCCAATTTGTAGGGGTCCACACAAATGATTTTTTTTCTTTTATGGTCTTTGATTGTCTGCTGTGGATGTAGACAATATAAAAATAAACCTTTATTGATTTCCAGTAGTAATAAGTTGATTAATTTCCTTTAATAGGTAGCAAAGGTGGCGGCGTAGGTGGTGTCGGGGGAGTAGGCGGCGTGAACACATACCAGCAGCAGTACCTGGGCTACTCGGGGCCGGTGGGCGAGGCGCCGTACTCGCTGCCCGGCCTGCTGCCGCGGCCCGCGCCGCCCGCCAGCTCGTACTACTCGCCGTACCAGCCGCCCGCCGCGCCCGCGCCCACCTACCCGCTGCAGTTCACGCAGCCCGCGCAGTCCGGCGCCTTCGGCTCGCAGTTCCTGTCCTCGCAGCTCCAGGTCGCTGCCGCCGTCCAGCAGATGCAGGTATGTCTAACTAATTATTAGTGATGGGCCGACTATAGTATTTGCCGACTAACCGACTAGCCGACTATTCGGTTTCAAATTGCCGAATAGTCGGCCGACTATTCGGCAGTGCAGACTATTACTGCATGACGTTTTAGTCGTTGTTTTCCCGCAGTAAAATAAGTCTTAGTAGTGCAATCTTAGATTAACAATAGATTAATGAAGTTTTTTTTTAGTCAAATCAAAAGTTTACGATTGTGATAGACGAAACTTGAACCAATAGTACCAGCTGCGTCGCGGACAGTCACCGGCCCGGAATAATTGCCCTTCGCGCTTATCAAAAAGATCATGATTAACTACGTCATATTTAATAACATTTTGTTTTCCATTTTCCCTTTAAACTTAAAAAAAAAACAAATAAAAAAATACTTGCATGAATCGATAGTAATTAGTTTTTACTAGGAAGGGATTTTTGGAAGTTACCTCCCAGGGGTGTTTCATAGTGTTTAACAGGGTGTAGTCTACGCGAGCGAAAGTTTAGGCTGGGCGTTGATTGTCAATCAGTCAGTCAGTCCATTTCCTGTTTTGAGCATGTATATACAGTACGCGCGCGAGTTCATGTCCATCCTAAAGAATGCGTTAGTGCTGTTTTCTTAACCTAATTATACTAATATCGATTTCGATAGGTATTATTACCTATTAGTGCCTTGCCACACTGGCGGTTTGCAAGCGTTTCCAACGCGGAGCGGTCGCGCAGCGAACACGCCGCGTGTCCGCGGCGGCGCCGCCGCGGTTGCGCGGCGTGTTCGCCGCGGAACCGCGACGGCACCGCGACGTCAGCGTACATTCAGTAACAGAATGGATTCCGAGGAGGAATTAATATGCACACAAGGAACATAATGAATACAAAAAGACACCAAAAAAGGTGCCACTAAGGGTCAGTAATGCAGTATAAATATTCGAAATCCAAAGCCAGGTCAAAACTATATCTAAGGAATGTCAAGTTAAAACTGCTGTAGCTGTGCTGGGCAGCATTTGTATGTGACGATCGTATTAGATATCATGTTTAAAAAAATTCAATTTAGAAAAACAAATGCCGAGTTGTATGGTAGGTAAATAAGTACACCAATAATTATAATCTTATAAAAGGGCGACATAATCGCATTTGTGATTAAGCCTTTCTATTCAGAATAAAAAAAAATCTTATAAAAATAAAAGGGGAGTCGGGACTTTGGTATGCGAGTGTACAACATGACGTCCACGCTTCTCTCCGCGGCGAACACGCCGCGCAACCGCGGCGTCACCGCCGCGCAGCCGCGACGTCACCGCCGCGGGCACGCGGCGTGTTCGCTGCGCGACCGCTCCGCGTTGAAAACGCTTGCAATCCGCCAGTGTGGCAAGGCACTTAGGTCAACCATATCTATCCCATATTTTATGCAACTTTTTAGTAAGTCAACTATTCGTTTCATAAACGCTTTTCTTATTCAGTCCCCGATGGACATGAACTCGCGCGCCTACTATAGATTGGTACCGAGTACGACATTTATTTATTCATTTAATTAAGTTATAGTTTTCGTGTATATACCTATTTCAAGAACAGATTGGGTTCAGCAGACCAATTCCTAAAGGTAGCACCTATTCACAGGTATGACTCTCAATCATCTGCCATCAGTGCACCTTAAGCCAATGTAATAACCATAATAGTCACGAAACGTCGAAGAAGAAATCGCGCGTGTGAACATTCTTTGTTATTATTGAAGGTGCTGAATAATATTATAATATATTATATATTCCATAAACTTTGCCGAATAGTCGGCGTATGGTGCCGAATAGTCGGCTTTCCCGACTAGTCGGCGAATAGTCGGCCCATCTCTACTAATTATATCATAACTATTAATTTTTTTTGTATCTTTATCTTTATTTTGACGTTTGATTCTCCGCCCACTTAACTGCCCCGGTTTCTTTCACCCAGAAGGGAGTAGCCTGTGACAACCTTGGGGCAATCGACGGGCGCAGGATTTAGACGTAGTCCTAACTAGAGTTAGGTTAGGAAGTTACTAGAGTAATACTTCGAAAATGCTCTTATGCTCAATGTTTATTAAAAAAATACGTTTGGGGTTTTATAAGAATTTGTGAACTGGTCCAAACTGAATTTAACGTTATCCAATGTGTGTCCAGCAACAGTACCGAACGCCGCTGCAGCAGCAGTACGCGCCGGCGCCGGCGCCGCGGCCGCCGCCCGCGCAGCAGCTCAAGAGCCCGCTGCACGAGCACGCCAACGGCTTCGCGCCGCTGTGCGAGAGCGCCTCGCCCACGCCCAAGGGCGCCGCCAAGCCGCAGAAGCCGCCGCACTCGCCGCCGCAGCACAAGTACCACCACGCGCCGCCCGCGCACCCGCCGCCCGCGCACACGCCGCACCAGCACCACCAGCAGCACCAGCAGCACCAACAGCACCAGCAGCATCAACAGCATCAGCAACACCAGCAGCACCAACAGCACCAACAACACCAGCAACATCAGCAACAGGTAACTATTGCACTAGTTACAACAACTTAACCATTACAAAATATTCGTGAACATTACTCACAGCGCCATCTACCCTTGACGACTATAAACTACTTTACCAAGTACCTACTTGGTTACATCACAAATCATGGAAATGACAGTAGGGGTGAAGTAAATATTAGTTAAACACAGCTTAAATCCAGGACCGACTTCTTTAGGGAGTGTTTTTTTTTGTTGTTGACATTTTGGGTGGACCCTTGTCTCCAGTTCCATCAATTAATTGTTCCTTTTTGAAAAACAATAAACTGTCTTTCCAATACCAAAATATGCTTCTGGTACCAGTACCTCGAAAAAGAATAGATATAGTAGAGTGTAAAAAAATGTAGTAAACGCCCCGTTCCAGCAGATGGTGACGGGCGGGAACAACGGGCGATGCGGAGGCGGGCAGGGCGGCGGCGCGATGGGCCGCGGCGGCATGGTGGCGCCGCGCTACCCCGCGCCCATCCAGCGACCGCACGCGCCCGCGCTGCCGCTGTACCGCGCGCCGCCCGCGCAGCCGCCCGCGCGCGCGCACCACGCGCACCACCACCAGCCGCACCAGCAGCACCAGCCGCATCAGCAGCACCAGCCGCACCCGCAGCAGCAGCCGAGGCACAACCTCTACTACCATCACCAGCAGCGCAGTGAGTTCACGATACGGATATACTTAACGCGATAGTTACGATACGAGAACCTATTAGTTAGGTATCGCCCAGATAGACTGAAATATTATGTACTTAAACTGCCTCGGTGGTACAGTGGTTAGAGGGTTGGGCTCTAAAACCTGGAGGTCGTGGATTGTGTCAAGTTAGGTTAGGACATTGCAGGCTTGGATCACCTGAATGTCTGAGAAGAATGATGATTCCTTGCTTCGGAAGGCACGTTAAGCCGTCTGTCCCGACTTTTTTCCAAGTAGGTCTGGATGGCCATCGCTTCTTGAAATAACCAGGCTTGTCAAATCTAGGATAACAGTCGAAGAGGACCCTGAGCCCCATACTGGATACAATCGGGAATACGCTGGGATGAGAGACTTAACACTTAAAGGGAAGTGAAAGGAGTAGACTAATGCCTCTTGTCGCTTTGCAGACGGATCCGGTGGCGGAGATCGCGCATCCGAGGCTGGCGAGGTACCGCCAGCGGCGGCCGAGGAGGCTGCCGAGCCGGCCGTGGCGGCCGACGCGCCGGCCGCGGCCGAGGTGAAGGCGGAGTGAGGCCCGGCGGCGCGCCCGCCCCTGCCCGCCGCCGCGACGCTCCGCGGAGGCCCCGCGGTCGATCCCGCGCGCGCCCCGCCCGCGTCCGCTGACGTTTCCGACTTTAGGTTTTCGGTATTTTAATTAAGTCGTAAATTATGGAAGTGATTTTAAGATTATTTAAGACGCGTACGGATCGACGCGCTGCCGGCCGTTCCCTCGGCAGCGCGGTCCGGCAGCCGCGCCTCGGGCCGGCCCCGGCGGCCTCGGTGGCGTGCGAGAGGCGCTCTGTTTGTATATAAATATATTGATCGGACGGACATCTGGCTGTCTATTTGACTGTTATATTTAAGTAATATAAACGCGAACGGTCGGCGGCCTCGCAGCTATCGACCGAAGTTATCGCGAGGACTATACGTCCGACTGACCGATGCTGCCTCGAGACCTCTCATTAGTGAATATGTAGCGACGGTTTTTGCAGAACGAATGTCGATGCAATATAAATGAATAATAAATGTAATTCGGAGCGAAAACGATTGCCTTCCGATATTTCCGGCTGGCGTGCGTTTGAGCTCCATGTATCATAATCAATTATTATATGCGAATAAAATTATTATGACCGATTACACTGTTTATATTATTCTATTACCCATCATAACTAGGACTTAGTTGATCCGTTTCAGTTAGTCGGAGTGGAAATACAGATAAAAAGTACCAGCCTTTTGAATATCCCATTCCAGGGAGAAGACTCTATCATTGAAATCAAGTCATCGCTACAATAAGGGAGAGTGGCTTAATCCTTTCCATGCAGCTGTAAAAATACGTTTAATTAAAAACCGTAGGACACGGTGGGCGTAATATAACGTTAAAATAAATCCTTGTTTTATAACGATTAAAAAATGAGAAAGTTTGTTCTCTTTTTACGAATTGGACCACGGAACTTTCAAAAGGTGCTGTGGTCCAACTATTTTTAAAGTTGCCCCTGCCCCTAGTAAAGACCCTTGGTCCAACTAGTGTTGGGATTATTCCCGACTGCCCCTACCAAATCTGCCCCCAGTAGGGGCAGATGCGACTTTTTAGCCGCATCTGCCCCTACTGGGGGCAGACGGAACTAGTTTTAGTCGCATCTGCCCCCACTAGGGGCAGATGCGACTAAATAAGTTTCGACTGCCCCTACTGCTTATTTAGATAGGTAGCTACCCGACATTCATTTGTTTTCCGAAATTTTCATTTTTTTTTTACTACAAATGTTAATTAAATACATAGCTCTTCAGATATTTGCATTTAATGGTAACTGGACAGCTACTCTTCAAATCGTCGCGTCTTGTCGCGCAAAAAAAACCCCAAAAACAAGTCCGCATTCGTACGGTACTATAGGCATCTACTGGGGTAGCTACCTACCTACATCTAAATAAGCAGTAGGGGCAGTCGAAACTTTTTTAGTAGCATCTGCCCCTAGTCAGATGCGACTAAAACTAGTTCCGTCTGCCGCCAGTAGGGGCAGATGCGACTAAAAAGTCGCATCTGCCCCTACTGGGGGCAGATTTGGTAGGGGCAGTCGGGAATAATCCGACCTTTGAACCTTCTTTGCCCGTAGTAAAATTGGCATTGTCCTGTTGACTGGACCATCGCTAATTTTTTTGCTTGCCAAGTGCGGATTAGTGCATCATTATGTCCGGGGATTATTCCCGTTTTACCGAAAATTGAACCCAGGAACTCGAGATCACGGCCACTACTAGACCAGCAATACTGCTGCGCTGCTGTAGCACGTTTCTGCTCTGGGCAAAAATACCTGGAGGTCGTGGGACAAACGGTAATGAACCGATTTCCGCATTTGAACTGGTTGGTGAAAGTCGAGTTGCATCTTAGTAAGCTGAAATCAGGTGAAGCCGCCGTAATGGGATTAATTTTTTATAAAAAAGAGTTAATTGCCGCGCACGGACAGTCGTTATTCTTCATACAAAACGAACCGCGCGGCGACCGTGCCCGCGGGACGCTCGACAACAGGACGGCAACGTCGCAAACTTCACTTGTTTATTTTGCTGTTGAATAGTGCAGCGCACGGTTACCAACTTAGTGGTTTCCCCCATTGTTTCCCCCCTAAATTTTGGGGGGTAAATAAGTGTGAATGGGATTTTTAGGGTCTTTATATGTTTAGGGGTATTTTTAGAGTTTTCGTGACTCCATAAATATATATTTTTTTATTTTTATTTATTAAGAATAAAAGATGCAATAGCAGAGATTTACAATAATTCGTAATGGTGGATCTTGCACAATATTAATCCGTCTTCTAAAATATTAAATTTATTCAATGTCAACATGTTTAATTAAAAAAAAATCTTTATCTTCGGGCGAAAGTGAAAATATTAATTAAAAAAATTTACTTTAAAAAAAATTACTTGGAACTTGTTGCAACCCAGGGTAAAGATCATGGAAATCACCAAAATTAAACGTTAACGAAAACATCGGTGATGCTCTTTTACGAGAGCGGCGTCGTGGTTTTTGTGTTTGTTCATGGTTGATTTTTTTCAACAAGAGCACTAACAGTAATGTTTCTTCGTCAGAGTCCATGACTAACATGACTAACACTAGCAAACAAACGCACGGCACGGCAGTTCAATATTATGCTTTCAATTTAGGCGTTTGGTAACATGCGGCTAACGCACCGCAGCCGCTGGTGCTGCCAGCGGCATGGTAAACGCACGGCAGCCGTCCGACACAAAACGTCTAATTTGAAAGAACCCTAATAGTTAAGACCGTTCCTGGTAGTCATATCATGCCCAGGAACGCTGCCGACGGCAATACAGGAGCGCGGGGTGGGTAAATGGTTATTCTCCGTGCACCAGTCTTTCTTAATACTGGGGCATGAAGCTGCACTGAAGTCTGAGTCCCAAACACGGCTTGCTTACCCCAGGCGGGTTATGGTGCGCAAATGCATTCACCTCCACAAAAAAAAATACGTTAATAGTTATGTGCACTTTTGGTTGGTAGACAAAATTCTACATTGTTTGTTTTTAAAAGTTTGATATTAACTCTAATGCGGATCGATTTAAGGAAAACACGTATAAAAGCATGGAAACTTGTTATCGTATTGGCTATATGCCAAAACTGCGGCGGCATGTGCGGGGACTTGCAGAGCGGATAACGGGGGCGGCGCCACCGAGTCGCGTCGATCCACAACACGAGACACAGTTTTACTAACGTAGTGCGACTGCACTACTAGCCTAAACTTTCGTTTTGTTGAATTTAATCCTTCTAGCCCCGGAAAACCAGACACAATAGAAAATCTATTGTTAAGCGGCACGCGAGTGCCGGTTCGGCTTTGAGTGGTTAAGATATAAGATAGGTACCTACAAGAACTATATCGTCGGACTAACGAATCTTGCCAAATACGTCACTCCTTTTGGGTGATTTTAATTACTTAATTACCTTAGACCTATATCTGATTATCATTGAGTAATCCTTATCTACTACTACTGCGTCCTAAATTTTGCGATTTAAAAAAATAATAACGATAGACGAGGTTAAAGTCACTGAAATGAATAGAAGCTGAAATTCATTGATTTGTGTTTTACACAAATCTTCTGCTATGATGTTCACAAAATTGGAATTATAATCCTATTTAAGAACGAGAAGGGGTTGCAAAGTATGAAAAATCATAATTTTAGGAAAATGTAGCTTTTCAGTTCAGGGTAAGTTTTAACTTTTAACTAAGAGGGGGCTTTAGGCGTTAATAATATTTGGCAGAAAAGAATAGGTTCGTGATTAAGAACAGAAAACAGGCTCTTGTAAACATTTAGGGATACATTTTCAGACTTTTAACATTCTTACCTAATCTTTAATCATGGATTTTGTGCGGACAAATTAAGTCGCTAATATAAACATTATAAGTGGGAAGTACAGATTACTCTTATCTGTAATCATGATTTATCATAGTTTCAATTAAACAACAATTATTTGATAAGTAAATACTTATCCGATGAATCTATTCCACTTCAAACAAGGCGCCAATTTATGAGTACTATCGTCACCGCTGCTTCTACAAGAAAAAACCTTGTTAGAAATCCAAGGGAATCGATAGAGATTGAGATGCAATAATGCATCTTTGGGTTAAGTGTTAATACAGTCGTTTTTCCAAAGTGTTTTTTTTCATAGTCCTCTATCATTGAAGTTACTATTTCTACGGTTTAATCCTGCTGCAACATATTGAGCAATGTTTTCTCGTGGATTTTTAACCGACTTCAAAAAAGGAGGAGGTTCTATGTTCGACTGTATGTATTTTTTTTTATGTATGTCCGTCGATTTCTCCGTCAATTGTGGACCGATTTAAATAATTGTAACGCACGCTATATAGGGACTCGAGACCTGGCGCGACTCCTCGACCAATCGCAGCGTGCCACGCTCGCACCGTGCCGCTTCGGCCAATCGCAGCGCGTTAATACCATAGACTGCGGCAGCGCTCTGCAGCACTGCCACGCGATTGGCCGACGCGAGAAAAAGGGTTGACGTTTTGATTTTGAAATGTAAGAAAAGTCGTTGGGAAAAATATCAAATTATAATTATTCTAAGTACGAGGATCGACTTATTATTACACTGGCGCCTAACTAGCGGCCGAAACACGACCGAAGCCAGGTCGGAAGTTATTTTGCGTCGTCAAAAATTTTCACCCGGCGTTTGAAAAACTGCCCCTGCTTATCATGCCGCCGCGACGAGTTAGAACTCGCCCCTTGGCAGAGCGCGAGCGGGCGGAAGACCAAACAGCCACCGATGACTCGGATCAAGCGGACAACATCACTGTCGTCGAGCCCCAGGCCGGGCCGTCGCAACGGGAATTGCCGCCTGCCCAGAATCTCAACGACATGACTACGTTCTTAGAAGCGTTTGCCAGGTCCCAGGCCGAAGCTAATCGAGCCTTGATAGAGACCTTATGCGCATCTCTCCCCATGGGACAGACGTTTAGATCGTCTTCGCCGATGCAACACGGATCACAACCAACGACGGCAACGGGTACCAGCGCCGCTCATGGCGGCAATTTCACGACGTGCACGGCGCGGTTCGACGGTGAGACACGAGACGCCGAGGCGCTCGAAGCATTCATCGACGCCGTCCAGGTCTTCAAGGAGTGCTCAGCCGTAAGCGACGAGCACGCTCTACGGGGATTGCCAATGCTACTCGTCGGTGACGCCGCTGTCTGGTGGCAGGGAGTGAAGAAGACCGTGCGTAGCTGGGAAGAGGCTATATCGCGCCTACGCGGGATGTACGGCGCGGCGAAGCCCGGCTATAAGATTTTCCGCGAAATATTTGCAAACGAACAATGTGAACAACGTAGTGATGTTTTCGTGTGTAAAATTAGGGCCCTCCTATGTAAATTGCCATATGAACTGTGTAGATCGGCACAGGTAGATATAGCATACGGTCTCCTAGACCACAAAACACGTGAACGTGTATCGCGCGAGTCCGTATCGTGTTTAGACGAGTTAGTGGACAGGTTGCGAGACGTCGAGGAGTCCCTGTCGGAGGTGTTAGTACCCAGTGCATACGGTAATAACACAAAAACCGTAAGTACGGTAGTAAATAGATCCGATAGCAGGTCATTGACCTCGGGTAATACCGTCCCGTACGTTAGCCCTCCTAGTCCAAATGTCACGCCTAAACAGCCTAGGTTGCGTTGTACATATTGTAGATATTATGGCCATTCTGTCGAGGAGTGTAGAAACGTCGACAGGAAACCTAAGCAAGCGACAACAAATAGTAGGGAAACGTTACGCTGCTATGGTTGCGGGCAGGTAGGAGTCACTAAGACACGTTGCGAGACTTGTAGCGGTAAGACTCCTGCTAATAATAGTAGTAGTAATAGTGCTGAATTTAATTCCGTGCATTTTAGACATGTCATCGACAAACGGTCTGCCATGAGCGCTGTCAGAGCGACTGTCAGTCGCTACCCGACGCAGTCACAAGCGTCGCATTCGAGCCGATCGCGGCCCGAACGTGAGCCGAGGCCGAAGTTTAGCGAACGCAAGCCGAGTTCGCGTTCTGGCGCGAATGTTTTTGCTGATAAATATTGTAATATTAGCATGGACACAATTATTGTTCAAGGTGTTGGTATTGACCACGACCAGTATCCGTCGATGAGGGTTATGGTTAAGGGCCGTGCAGGGGTCGCCATGATTGACACCGGTGCTAGTCACTGCATCGCTAGCCCGAAGCTTCACCGCATATTGCAAGACTGCGACACAAAGTTCACGAAGGCGCGACGTTCAATTCGTTTAGCCGACGGGACAACAAAGGTGGGTACTGTGTTTTTGTACAATGTTAACGTACAAGTGCAGGGCCGAGAGGTCATGACTACATTTTTGGTGATCCCGGGGGCGGATACAAGGACCCTGCTCGGGCGCGATTTCATCATGAAGGCCGGCGTCGTGCTCAACCTAACACGAGCCACGTGGAGCTTCGCAGACGACCTCAACCGAGAGTACGAATTGGTCCAATCAGGTGATCAAGTTCCTTCTATAAGCGGTGTGGGTGCCTTTCGTATCGACACCGCCAAGAAAGAAGCGAACCCGTCAGTGAACCAGCGTACCCAGTTGAATGAGCTGATCGCGATGAGAGCCGACCGCTTCGAGTCCCTAGGTAAGTCCTATTTAGTAGCCGACACGCTCTCACGCCGGCTTGCGCAGACGAGGTCAAGTACGACCTGCGCCAAGCTGTTGTCGTTCAGTTTAGGGGGAGCCTGTGGGCTAACTGTACATTAGTTCTGCTACTCCAAATGCGAGGGCGCGTTATTTGGACTAGAGGGGGAGTCTGTAACGCACGCTATATAGGGACTCGAGACCTGGCGCGACTCCTCGACCAATCGCAGCGTGCCACGCTCGCACCGTGCCGCTTCGGCCAATCGCAGCGCGTTAATACCATAGACTGCGGCAGCGCTCTGCAGCACTGCCACGCGATTGGCCGACGCGAGAAAAAGGGTTGACGTTTTGATTTTGAAATGTAAGAAAAGTCGTTGGGAAAAATATCAAATTATAATTATTCTAAGTACGAGGATCGACTTATTATTACATAATTCTTTTTTTATTTGAAAGTGCATAGTTCCGAGGTGGTCCCATTGTCACCATGTCAGGATCTGATGATGGGATCCCGGGAAAATCAAGGGCAAACCTCAAATTTTATAGGCGCACACTACGCGTGACTTGTTTATTCTGAAGCCATTTAAGTTTTTGCGTCCTATAGACATCACTTTATGTTGATGAGCTGATGATGGAAGGTACAACTCCTTAACGGTTAGGAGTTAGGGGATAATTCTTTCAGTATTGTAAGAATATGTGGACCGTTATTTGTATTTTATGTACTTTTGCAGCTAAGCTGATGATGGAAGGTACAACTATGATGATGGAAGCTAAAGGGTACGACTTCTTAATTCTTATGTCCCTCTTGCGGGCTGCATCTTTAGTTGGTCTACTGAATGGTGCTGAACACTTAATGAATACCTAATATTGTCAAATAATACAATTCTACTATTTTACTCGTATTTTCGTTATCATTATTATGAGAGAGTTTTACTCACTTCCTACGTGTTATTCACACTAAAAATAGAAAAATAAACAAACTTTAAAAAAAATAATTAAACCGACTTCAAAAAAAAAAAAAAAACTACCTAAAAACACTGAAAAGCAAAAAATAATTTTAATAAGACATTCATCAAATGCGCTTATTGTCTAAGCCTATTAATAACATTAAATTGTATTCAGTGGCGGGGCAAGACCAAATTTTGATGTGGCCTGGGCAAGATATATTTTGCAAGGCCCCCTGATGGATGACACAAGAGGATGGATTTATTTTTATTTCTAAGTTCTCATACAATGAAACGCAACACTATTCTCACATCGAAATCTGTTGGAAATACACTCACCGGCAATGAAACTTGGCAACTGGGCTTTTTTCATACAAACATGATCATTTTAGCGTCTCGTAGATAGAAAACTATTTGCAGCTGTGCAATAATTATTACGTCAATGGAGAGGCCAAACGCCCAATTTTTGAATCACAGTTTCAAAAATTGCCAAAAACCGCTCAATTTTCGCTGACGCTAAAGTGACCATGTTTGTATAAAAAAAGCCGGCGGAGTGCCGTGAGTATAGCCGGTGAGTATACATATACATTAAAATATTAGGCACATATTGCGTCGTCGCATGATTGCTGATGCATGTGCTTAGAAGCGCGAACATAGAAGGAGCAAACAGAATGGGAAATCCCCAGCTAGTTTCGTCAATGAATGCTCACAAGGGGAGTGTGGATGGAAAAGCCGAAAGCAGAAACTTTGACTTAGGAATTACGTTTGGACTAGTTAATAGTTAAAAATACTAAAAGTCCTTACCCCTCCGAGGTGAGCCCGAGGTGGGGTGGGGCACAAAGAAGGTCTCGTTGTTTGGTTTTTTGCTAACTTCTCGATAACGGTGTTTCGTACGAAATTTTACTGTACTACATAATAAAAGCTAATTAAATTCCCTACAACTTTGTCTTTTACACTTTGTATCTTTCTCCAATCATTGCCTAGCTATGAGCTTCTAAAAGTGGTCGATTTTGAAAAATGTGTTCTACACTCTTACATTTTCTGGCATATATTTGTTCTCAGCTGCTACCGTAGATTTCAAGATTCATAACTAACTAAAAAAATATTCCTCCTATGCATGAATAAATGGATTACTTAACCACTCGCCTCCTCTTTGGGCATGACGGGCCTGGTTGTGGTTCCTTAACTCTTGCCTCTTCTTTCTCGTCATCGGTCAAATCGTTAGCAGATGATGGAACGTAAGCTACTACTTCTGCTTCATCATCCCCATCATCGTTGTCCTCCAACATGAAAATGCTATTCGTGCAGCTTCCGTTGCAATTGTGGCAAATGGTAGAAAACAGCATAGAATGGAAGCCTTCCTACACCCACATCTAGCACTACTACAATCAGTAGTGCACCGGCAAAATATCAGCTTCAATATTTCTTTCGGTGCAGCTGGTTCTTTAGTTGGAACAGGAACCAAGAGGTTGCTTGCATTCCGTTTCCATCCCCATAGTTCAGGACAAAGGTCTTGTCCAAGCCAAGCCTGTACCTGATGGTTCGGAAAGAGTGCTCCAACGCTGCTCCCTCAGTTGGTGGAAAGGAGGAAATGTCTGGTTTGGACATTTGATACTGACTGGATGGTTTCGCTCCATACAACCTTAAAAAGCATAAGTTTCCATTTTTTCTTATGTCAGCATGCGATAAAGTGGGGTTCGAAAACACCTCTGCGGCTTGACGGATCTCAGGTTTTTTCAAGTACAGTTTACAAAAACCAACTTTGCTTCTCCGAACTGCAGCAGAATCGGTGTCGCATCCCGTGAGGGCGTGTAGAAATAATAGGTCTTTCAGGGCTAGCTGTTGCAATTCCTGACTTGAATAATAGGTGGTAGGTACTTTACCTCTACTAGGCTTGACAAAGATAATATCATGGTCAGGTGGAGTCCTTGCTATAAGCAGAACTACCAAGTCAACATCTTTTCAAATGATCGTTTTGTCATTTGGCACTTGCCCTGATACTGCAGCCCGCAATTCTGTAATGGAGAACTGACAGTCACTGTTAGTCTCCATGTGCTCATAAATTTCATTCATGGCTCTAGTTATGTAATCTGCAGTGACATCCGAGCGGTCTGAGTCCTCCAGAGAAAAAAAACACACTTTTGAAAATTGACTACTTTTAGAAGCTCATAGCTAGGCAACGATTGGCGATAGGATAGATACAAAGTGCAAAAGACAAAGTTGTAGAGAATTTAATTATCTTTTATTATGTAGTACAACAAAATTTCGTACAAAGCACCGATTTCGAGAAGTAAGCAAAAAACATGTGCCCCTCCCCTCGGGCTCACCTCGGAGGGGTAAGGACTTTTAGTATGTTTATCTCCTAACTAGTCCAAACAAAGTTCCTAAGTCAAAGTTTCTGCTTTCGACTTTTCTATCCACACTCCCCTTGTGAGCATTCATTGACCACTCTAGCTGGGGATTTCCCATTCTGTTTGCCCCATCTATGTTCGCGCTTTCGACTTTTCCATCCACAAATTATTCGTTGACTAGGCTAAGCGGGCGAAGCATGGATTCCCCGCGTCATTCACCACCCGAAACGCCAGCAAATGTTGCCAGATTAGATTTTTTTTAAAACGAATGTGTTTGGTTAGTATTGCCAGATACTTGCTAGTCGGTTTTTTTTCATTATTTATTGCTAGATGCTAGATTTGCGTTCACGGGCTTTCGAGGCGCGAGGCCCCTTGGACCGCGAGGCCGTGGGCGATGGCCCACGTCGCCCACGCCTTCCGCCGCCTCTGATTGTATTTACGTGCTAGGTAGGTGGTACCTACTCATCTGTTTGAAGTCGGTGCCAAGCCAAAGGTAATAAAAAATGATACATACCTAATAATTTATGTATTATACAGGGTTACAAATAATCCGCAGACGTAGGTACGTAGTCTGGGTACCTACTATTTGGCTTGGCACCGACTTCAAACAGATTAGTAGGTACCTACCTAGCACGTAAATACAATTTAATGTTATTAATAGGCTTAGACAATAAGCGCATTTGATGAATGACTTATTAAAATTGTTTTTTGCTTTTCAGTGTTTTTAGGTAGTTTTTATTTTGTTTTATTTTTTTGAAGTCGGTTTTTTTTTTAATTACCTTGGTATGGTCAAAGCCGAAGAGAGCGTAGTCAGATATGTTACAGTCAAAACCCTTAACCAGTCAATATCCTTATTGACCGGTAAAATCAGTCAATAAGGTTATTCACTGAGGGTGTCCGTCAATATCCTCTTTGACTGATTTTATCTATGAAAATCAGTCAATAAGGATATTGACCGACACCCTCAGATATTAGGTCAGTAACAGATATTATGAGAAGACTATTTGGCAACTAAACTCATAAAAATACAGACATGTATATTGGTATACAAATTATACCGCAATAAGTATTCACTTTGTTTTGTGTAATAATGTTGTTACAGGAACGAGATATTAAGATTGACGTACGTACTGTATCATATAAACAAGATCATGTTCTGTATAAATAATTAAGTTGCTGGACAGGTAATATAAATGTACCTATATTGAACGATAATAAAGTCGACAAACAGATATACTTGTTCTCTATTACTGTAATCATTCGTAAATAAGTGATTAGGTAAGTATATACAAGGAAATCCATTTGTACTACTTATAAAAAATGGGTTTATTCCCGTTCGCCCCACTCTAGAGAAATAAATTAGATTTATATCAGGGTAGATTTTAGACATTTCTTATTTAATTTCGCCTCCAAGAAACAAGGCGCCGTGGCTTAGTTGGTTAAAGCGCCTGTCTAGTAAACAGGAGATCGTGAGTTCGAATCTCGCCGGGGCCTACGCACTCCTTTTTAAATACAATTTTTTCGAAATCTGTTTTACCTACATTCCTGAAATCATTAATTAAATAAATATTAGATGCAGTTCTTACAATTCTACCACTAGGTTAAGAGATAGAACGATATTAAAAAGATTATAGTAAACGGGTTTAGTTTAGTCCCTAAGATAATGTGTACATAATGTAATATTATAAAATTAGTGCAACCACAGTGTCTACCTAAAAGGGAAGCTCCGTACGACCCAGCGAATTTAAATTAAGAAAGTAAGTTACGTTTTTTATTATTTGTTCTAACAATTTTATTGTGTTAATTCATCATCATCCCAGCGTTATCCCGGTTGCGCCCTTGCGGGGCCCGGGGTCCGCTTTCCTACTCTTCCTCCTCCACTTCGGACGGTCTTGTTGTGTGTTAATTGAAAAGTGTAATGGATAATTCAATTTGCAAATATTTACATGTAAAATTTTTTCTTGAAGCAGTAATCTGATTTTCTCGAAAACGTAAATGCATTGCATCTAATGCGGAAAGAGTAAATTGCATCTAATGCGGAAAGAGTAAATTGTATATTTTTAGCGCAGTTTTAGCGGTATTATTACAAGCTTGTCAAATAGCTTGTATAGTAATGATGTCTTCTTATCACTAATATTTTCTCGTGAAACCATTTGCTGCGCAACGACTAAGAATTTCGTCAGAAACCTTAGAAACATACGCATACGAGGAAACATTTTAAAGAAATATGTTGTAGTCAATGCCATTCTAATGTATTAGCTATAATTACTGGAAAGTTATACCTACTCGTAAATATAGATAGTATTTGATTAGATTGTTTATGAAACAACTTTCCATCCTAATAAAATTGGGCGTTTATAATATTAGTACCTACATAGGAAATAGGACGACTTAGTTCCAAAGAATAATTTAAATTTAATTATAAGACAATAGAGGACTACTCTAGCAATTTAGTGACTATGGAAATACCTGAAAGTTTTTGTATAGTTCATCAAAATATACAGGGTGTTTCTGGAAAAGAGTTAGAATTAGAATTGTTTTTGAAAGATAGAAATATCCATTGTATATGTATCACTGAACATTGGCTAAGACAGCATGAAATGATCATGGGCGTACCGAAGGGGGGGCAGGGGGGGGGCAGCTGCCCCCCCCTGGAAATCTCGCAGTACATGTATGAACTCGTCTAATTACTACAAATCAAAGTAACAAGTGCAGCTGCCCCCCCCTGGAAATCTCGCAGTACATGTATGAACTCGTCTAATTACTACAAATCAAAGTAACAAGTGCAGCTGCCCCCCCCTGGAAATCTCGCAGTACATGTATGAACTCGCCTAATTACTACTAATCGAAGTGAAAACGGGGCCTTATGCTCCATCCTTTAAATTTTGTTTGCTCAGTGTACTTACATATAAAACTGAATTTGCAGACAGTATGGGCGATTCTTTCACGGAAGACCTTATAAACCGTTTTGCAGAAGATCCTCGAAAATTACTTTTGATGTAGAAGCGATGCTTTTTAATCATATATTATCATCATCAACGTATTTCGCGTTTCGACATCTTTTCTTACAAATAATTTTTCACTCTATCTGAAAGTGTAATTTGTCGTTGAAGAAAGCACCGTTCAACAATGAAATTTCGTTCCGGAGGTATCAGCGTTGAAAATGTACTTCGTAGTGGTTGACCTAGATTACTTTAGGACGACGAATTGAGGACCCTGGTGGAGCTAAGTCTGACCCATCGCAAACAGCTCCAGGGATTGCACAAGAACTATGAGTCAGTCACTTTCCAAAGGCAAAAACCCACCAAAAAACGACTTTGGTCAGACAATCACCGCAACATGCATCTGAAGCAGCCAGGCACTGGTCAACAGAAGACATCTGATCCTCATCATCATTATTATCAGCCCGAACAGTCCACTGCGGGACATAGGCCTCTCCGAATGCTAGCCACGCTGATCGATCCTCGGCCACTCCTATTCAGCTCCTGCCAGGCATCTTGCGCGCAGATCATCGCTCCACCTGGCCTGAGGGCGTCCTACACTACGTTTACCGAGACGCGGTCTCCACTCTAGAACCTGTTTACTACAACGGTTATCGGTTTTACGGCTGATATGGCCACTGTCTCTTCAGCTGGCTAATCCGGCGAACTATGTCGGTGACTTTGGTTCTCTGCCAGATCACCTCATTTCAGATACGATACGGCAGAGAAACGCCGAGCATAGCTCTTTCCATAGCCTGCTGAGTGACTTTAAACTTGTGGACCAGCCGTGCCGTAAGTGTCAACTTTTCGGCTCCGTACCTATGTCATGACGGGTAGGTCGCACTGATTGAAGACTTTGTCTTTAGACATTGTGGAATCGGCGATGAGAAGACTCGACGTAGTTTTCCAAACGCTGCCTAACCCAACCGACTTCTGATCCTGTTCCACGACAACGCCCGTCCGCATATTTCACAAATCACCATCCGAAAATTAACCGAATTAAGCGTTGAAGTTTTTCCTCACCCACCATACCTACTCTTCAAACCTCTCGTCAACCGCCTACCACCTTTTCAAGCACTTCGTTGACTTACTCACAGGTAGAATCTTCATTAATTGTCGTTTGTCGACTTCATCTAATCCCGAAAACCAAATCGACCCTTGAAAGAAATAAATTACTAATAAAAAGCGACTTGTTGTAGCTAACTCTATGGAGAGCTGTTAAAAGTTGGAATGATAAAAAAAATCATAAAAAAATTGGTCTGCGTGCGTGTCTGTCTGCCAACTGACGTGGTATAAAAAAAATATGTTGGTTTAAAAGTTAGTAAGTAGAACTTTATCGATTGAAACCCTGAGAACTTTTGTACCAACCTTATATTTAACTACCTACTGTTTGCTGTTTATTACTTAAACCTAAAGTTTCAGTAGGTGTGTTTGTGTATGACAAAACCGCGGACAACGCGCTCCACCCCCCCCCCCCCCCCCCCCCGCTTTCAAGGGGACTTGCCCCCCCCTAGGCCAGAAGCTGGGTACGCCCATGGAAATGATGATTAACATTGATGGGTACAGTGTCAGTAGTTCGTTCACAAGAGGTATGGCTATAAGAGGTGGGTCACTTATATTGTTAAAAAATACAGTAGAGTCTAGAAACCGTAAAGATGTCGTATCGCTCTCAGTAGAACGAACTATTGAGATATCGTGTGTGGAGTTGCAGCGGCACATTATTGCTTGCATCTATAGACCTCCTTCTGCTAATTACATTGAATTTGAATCTGTCATGGAGGAAGTATTAGAAAAAATATGTAAATCCAATAAAAAAATCATCATATGTGGTGATTTCAATATAAATATTCTAGATATTTCACAAACCGCTACTAGGTTTCTCAATTTATTTCAGTCCTTTGATTTGTACCAGTTATTTAAAGAACCAACGCGAATTACTCCTTCGTCTGCTACTTGTTTAGACAATATATTTTGTAATTTTAATATAATTAATAAAGCCATAATTAACTTTATTAATTCTGACCATAGCGGACAGCTGGCTGTATTTGAATGCCATCTTGCCCGACATACATCAGCTATAATTTGTAGACCTATCACTACTAACAGAATAGAACAATTCAAGGAACGAATAGATCATAAACTGTCCATTGCGAATTTTGACAATAGAAATGGACATGAATTATATCAACAACTTTTTAACATTGTTGAGAAAGCATTTAATGGGGTATTTACAAAAAAACAGATAAATATTAATGGCTCAAAGACCAAGTTTAGTGAATGGGCCACCCCAGGAATATATAAAAGTAGAAGGCGGTTATTTGAATTGTACGAAATGAAAGTCAATTCAAGTGACCCTGCTATGGTTGAGTATGTTAGAAAGTACTCAAAGCTATTTAAAAAAGTATGCGCTGAAGCCAAATCAAATTACATTAAAAATAAGATAATGAAAGCCACAAATAAAAGCAAGGCTACATGGAAAATTATTAACAAAGAGACTTGTAAAAATAAAACTCAAAATAACAAGTTCTCTCTAAACATTGAAGGCAATAGCATTGAGTCGGATGCGGACTTAGCAAACGCTTTTGAGTCGTTCTTTGCTAAAGTCCCTGTGAAAACAACATCTAAACTGAACTCAAGCCCACATCTTGCAGAGTCTCTCCTCAAATGCCATGTTGATGAGTGCGCTTCTTCATTTAATTTTACAAGAATAAATTCAGACACTATAATTAAAACTTTTAAAGAACTTAGCATGAAAAACACAGAGGATTTGTGGGGAATTTCAGTAATAATAATCAAAAATATTATTCATAATATAGCACCTCATTTAGCAATCATATTTAATAAATGTGTAGATGATGGTCAATTTCCAGATTTGATGAAACATAGTAAAATTATACCCCTGTTCAAATCGGGAGAAAAAAGTGACCCATCTAATTTTAGACCGATTTCTATTTTGCCTGCACTAAGTAAAATATTTGAAAAAATTATATTTAATTAATTGCTCTCGCATTTCAATGAAAATAAGTTATTGCATAAAAAACAGTACGGGTTTACTAAAGGCAAATCTACTACAGACGCTGGAGTTGCGCTCATCAAGCATATATTTGATGCATGGGAGAATAAGCAAGATGCTATTGGCATATTCTGTGATCTATCGAAAGCCTTTGATTGTGTTGACCATAGTGATGTGCCGCTGAGAACTTTCTCGTTCCCGGCAATATTGCCAGTGAGAATATTCTCGAGAAACAAGAACGCTCCCGGGAATATTCTCAACGTTCTCAACAAAATTTTAATTTATAATTTGATGTTTTTGTATATTTATAGCTGATATAATTATGTACAGTGTTTCTATGTTTTATTATTGGCAAAGAAAAGACAATGCATTAAATCAGTTTATTTTGCGGCCACTATTTTGGACCCTGGTAACCAAGGTACAACTTTACCTGCTAATGCGAATCCCGAAGGATGCCAGGCAATAATGAATATTGCACAGTGTGGATACGAGACAAAAGGACCAAGAATCTTTGAAGATTTAGCAAATTATAAAGGACGAACTGGCATTTATGATAAAACTTTTCTTTATGAATCAGCGTGTTACACGATTCAACCTTGGTCTTGGTGGAATTTATTTTTTCCGAACGCAGATTTGGGGAGACCTGCTCTGAAAATTTTATCCATACCATCAACTTCGGCAACTGTGGAAAGGAGTTTTCAACATTTTCTAATATACATAGCCAGAAAAGAAACAAACTAAAGACTGATAGAGCTGGAAAACTATGTTACGTGGCTCATAATTGGAAGCTTATGAATAAAACTCCTAATGGCTAATTCCTCAAATAAGACCCAAACACAAATTCATGGTCGTTAAATATTGTTATTTTAATATTGTTGTTGATTTTTTGATGTTAAGGGCTCTTTCAAATTGGACGTTTTGTGTCGGACGGCTGCGGTATGGTAGACACGCGTTTGCCGTAAACCGCGTACGGACGGTCGTTATTTTTTATACTGTTGCGGGTACGGGGTACGTTAATTCAATTAAATGCCGGTTACGAAAAGACAATTATTTATTTTAAACCACTAAACTGAAATACACAACTTTAACACAACTTAACACTTTACAATCCACGTAGACAATTCTAAACAAACACTCGTAAACGCTGTTCACTTCAAACGTCGCAGGATAGTTCGCACTGATCGCTTTCCGAATAATTAATACTTGACGCAGCGTCGCTTACTCTCTATTTATACCCGGCGCGGCCGCTCTATTAATTTCTTGGATCATTCGCGAAACCGCGCGATCGCACGCGATCGAACAGGATAATTCTTCGGATCAAAACAAACGCGCGCGGATGTAAACAAGCAGACGAGTGCGCGCAAGAATGAACCTTATTGCATAGAAGAATTAGGTCCGTTTTCGCGTGCATGCTCCGTTGCCGGGTATAGTCGTAACAATACATAGCACGCGGTGCGGTAACAGTACGGTTGACGTATTGCTGTCGAGCGTTCCCGGTACGTCTAATTTTAAAGAGCCCTTAGTTCAAAGTTGATATTTTCCTATCAGTCGGTTAATTTTATCTTTGGATAGTTGTTGATTTATTTTTAGTTATTAACCAGTAGTTAATAAGACTTAATTACCTTTTTAATTTTTTAAAATCTGATTTCAGAGCGTTCACTCAGTCGTTCTTAGTCAATATTGTAGTCCTGAAGTTGATGTTATGTTGTCAAATTACTTAAACAGAGATGATTGCGGAAATTTGTTTCATTATTACCATTCTACTATACAACATTTATTATATTTCATGTCAGTAAACGAACAATTTAACTGTTTATTATCTAATTACGTATAAAAAGAAAATGCTGTCATAGTCCACTATCAATAAAATAATATTTCACAAAAAAAATATTATAGGTGCAGTAATGCTGAGAATATTGCCGAGAAAGTTCCCGAGAATATTCTCGAGAATACTGGGAATATAGTATTTTACTGCAAATAGACTGTATTGTATTATACACAATGATAAATAAGACTTATTTGATACTATTTAAATTAAGAAAGGTTGGTTGTTTCCATTTTATAAAAATGATTCTCAACCATTCTCTCTTCGGAGAACGTTGCCGGGAGCGTTCCCGGCAATATTCTCAGGTGGGAGAACGTTCTCGAGAACGGCACAACACTAGTTGACCACCATACATTGCTGATGAAACTGCGGCATTATGGTATTTCAGCCAACTCACTGAGCCTGATAGAATCATATCTAACGAACAGGATTCAGAAAGTAAATATAAATGGAGTAGACTCCTCCGGCGCTCCCCTTATTATGGGAGTACCCCAAGGATCAATTTTGGGGCCACTGCTATTCCTGATCTATATAAATGATCTCCCATACTTTACAGAAGACTTATGTGAGATTGTGCTATTCGCAGACGACACCTCGTTGATTTTCAAAGTTGACAGATATGAACAATCATTTGTCGACGTGAGTAATTCTGTCTCACAAATTTTGCACTGGTTTACTATTAACAACTTGTTGTTAAATACCAAAAAAACCAAATGTGTAAAATTTACCATGCCAAATGTGAGGCAGGTTGTTCCCAATATCACTGTGAATGGTGAACCTATCGATATGGTCAATTCAACGGTTTTTTTGGGCATAACTCTAGACTCGAAATTGCAATGGGGTCCGAATATCACTGCTCTCGCGGGGAGACTCAGCTCAGCCGCATATGCTGTTAGAAAAATAAGACGTTTAACAGACGTGGAAAAGGCGAGACTAGTGTATTTTAGCTATTTTCATAGCGTCATGTCTAGGGAATGCAAATCTCGCGAGATTAGGGCTCAAGCGAGATCTCGCGAGATTATGAATATCAGTGCTGCAAGATCTCGCTAAAATCGAGATCTCGCGAGATTGGCAGTTTTGCGTGTTTTTTTTGCAAATAATCACAATATTTGATTACATTTGGATAAAATTATAATAAAAATCATAAGTATTATAAGATTATAGATAAACATTTATTTTCACGAAATAAAACAACTTAAAACGGATAAAAACTAGCGATAAATTCTACATTTTAAATCCGTGATCACGACTGTTGAAAAGTGGTCGAAACGTCGGGTTTTAAATTAAAAATGTAGAATATATCGCGCTTTTTTATCCGTTGTTTTATTTAATTAATCTCGCGAGATCTCGTCCTGTTTTTGACCGAGATTCAATCTCGCAAAAAAAGGCCGAGATCTCGCGAAAACGAGATCTCGCGAGATCGAGATTGCATTCCCTAGTCATGTCATATGGGTTACTTCTATGGGGATCTGCTGCTGACGTACAATCAATTTTTTTACTTCAGAAAAGGGCAATACGAGCTATATACGGCCTTAAGAGGCCTATTACAAATTTCCACTCTGCGAGAATAGGCATTTGACATGTTTTGACAACTCATTGGTCACGTGACCACAATACTGTGTTGAAATAACGACCAAACCATTATGATACTTTTCCCAAGTTTTGTTGTTTTGTTTCTATGGAATAATCGTTATCGCTATACCCGCACATTTGTGCCATGGATCTAGTAGGTGAAGAAACAGATTATAATATTATGAAGATGATATCATAAATAAGACAGATAATATTTGTTAAAAATTAAATTTATTTTATTACCTTGTCATTTATCTAGCAAAGGACGTTTTTCGTTTTAGATAAAAGTTATAGCTTAGATTAGAATAAAACTTATGACAATTTACATGGTTAGTATAAAACACCATAAAGTAACTAGGTATTTTGGTGTGAAAAAGCATTAGAAAGACAGTGTTTTTATAACAGAGTCAAACGAGGCCAAACATTTGTTTAGATTAGAATACTATATGCCTAAATGGCATCGATTTTCGAGAGTTGACTATTTCTGGGAGCAGACACTCGTAGTAAAAGCGTGTCAATTTGGGTAACATCTCGATGTTACAAAAGTTATCGTTCCGTGGAACTCTAACTACTTTCATTAATAGTCCGGACCAGTCCAAACTGCAAAAAGGCAGAACTACGTAATCTGTCACCTGAAACAATTATATTTATTAAGAGGGTTAACGATAAATGCGTCGCGTCGAGTTTTCGAATTTCGGGTTTCGCGCATGCGCGCCAGGTCAAGATAAGCAATGTCTTGCTGTAGTCAAAGTAATCACTTTGATCCTTATGTTTTAATTTTAAATATTGTTTATTTTTAACTATTTATATTAGTCAATATTTCAAATAATATACTAAATAGTGTGTAGTTTGTATATTATATCCTTACTTATCCTTACATAATCATAACAGGGCATAAGTAAGTGTGTGTTGTTATATAATGGGTAAAATATTTATCAATGTAGTAAACATTGACAATATCTTACTGTTTACATGAAGTACCTAGATTTTTTAAGAGTAGCCAATTAATACTAATAAATACGCGGCTCGTTTTTGTTTTAAATCCAAGTGAGTAGTTGACACTTGAAGGTCATGCATTGTTTTTAGTGATAT
The DNA here is from genome assembly GCA_949319885.1 of Mecyna flavalis. Classification (NCBI taxonomy): domain Eukaryota; kingdom Metazoa; phylum Arthropoda; class Insecta; order Lepidoptera; family Crambidae; genus Mecyna; species Mecyna flavalis. The sequence goes on along the minus strand of OX439427.1, from coordinate 6,937,457 downwards.
CCTGTGAAAAAAATGTCATCTCAACGCTGTAAAACATTTACAATTGAGGGGGGAAAACCGGCCAAGTGCGAGTCGGACTCGCCCATGAAGGGTTCCGTAGCAGCAAGTATCATCATAATATAAAAGTTCTTGTAGTTCTTTGTAAGTTTGATCGACGTTTTTATATTTGAGTTGATTGAATGAGAGGAAAATTGCGGTTTACGATTTATGACGTTTTAAAAAAAAACTAATTACTTGATCTCGTTCAAACCAATTTTCAATGGAAGTTTGCATGGTAATGTACATCATATATTTTTTTTAGTTTTATCGTTCTCTTATTTTAGAAGTTAGAGGGGGGGGGGACCAACATTTTACCACTTTGGAAGTGTCTCTCGCGCAAACTATTCCGTTTAGAAAAAAATGATATAAGACAACTTATTATCATTTTTAAAGACCTATCTATAGATACCCCACACGTAAAGGTTTGAAGAAAAATTTTTTTTTGAGTTTCAGTTCTAAGTATGGGAAGCCCCAAAAATTTATAAACTAATTACTTGATCTCGTTCAAACCAATTTTCAATGAAAGTTTGCATAATAATGTACATCATATATTTTTTTTAGATTTATCGTTCTCTTATTTTAGAAGTTACAGGGGGGGACCAACATTTTACCACTTTGGAAGTGTCTCTCGCGCAAACTATTCAGTTTAGAAAAAAATAATATAAGGAACCAACCCCACACGTAAGGGTTGGATAAAAAAAAAAAATGAGTTTCAGTTCTAGGTATGGAGAGCCCCCAAAATTTATTATTATTTTTCTATTTTTGTATGAAAATCTTAATGCGGTTCACAGAATACATCTACTTACTAATTTTCAACAGTATAACTCTTATAGTTTCGGTAAAAAGTGGCTGTGACATACGGACGGACAGACAGACAGACAGACATGACGAATCCATAAGGGTTCCGTTTTTTGCCATTTGGCTACGGAACCCTAAAAATGGAGAATCATACTCATACAACCGCATCAAGGAATCGTTCAATTGAACCCTTTTGGTTTTAAAACATTTATTTTGAACGATTCGAAAACCGCGACAAGAAATTAACGCATTAATTCTTAAATATTTTTTTTACAAAACGCTTTGTATGACGTCCACTTATTATGACGCGTTTGTCAATTCCCATCGATGTCATTATAAACGGATTCCACTGTAGTTTAGCTTTATTTCCCACTAGCGGTTGCCCTCGCGGTTTCACCCGCGCGTAATTTCCTTTTTTAACTCCCCCCCTTCCCCCTCCTATGCCCCTTCCCCTCCTATCCCCCTACCCCCTCATATCACATCATATCCCCCTTCCCCCTCCTATCCCCCTACCCCATTATATCACCCTTCCCCCACCTATCGCCCCTCCCCCTCCTAATCCCCTACCCCCTCATATCCCCCTTCCCCATCATATCCTCCTTCCCCCTCCTATCCCCCTTCCCCCTACTATCCCCCTACACCTTCATATCCCCCTAACCCATCATATCCTCCTCCCCCTCCTATCCCCCTACCCCCTCATATCCCCCCTACCCCATCATATCACCCTTCCCCCTACTATCCCACTTCCCCCTCCTATCGCCCCTCCCCCTCCTATTCCCCTAACCCCTCATATCCCCCTTCCCCCTCCTATCCCCCTTCCCCCTAATATCCCCCTTCCCCATCCCATCCACCTTCCCCCTCCTATCCCCCTTCCCCGTCCTATCCCCCCTTCCCAATCCTATACCCCTTCCTCCTCCTATCCCCCCTTCCCCCATGAAAGTATCCTATGTCAGTCTCCTGGGTCTAAGCTACCCCTCCACTTACTTTCAGCCAAATCGGTTCATCCGTTCTTGAGTTATAAATAGTGTAACTAGCCCAACTTTCTTTTATATAATAAGATTATATAATATATTATATAGATATAGATATTACATTTTTTATCCAATTAATGTAGTGTATATAATATTAACATAAATTCATAACCATAGTCTTATAAAATATTATTTACTCAACATAGTACTAAGAAGTGTCGGTTGCGCTTTAAACTGTACCACGCTACGCAAATCAGCGATGTTTTCGGCACAGCCGTTTCTGGGTACGAGCGACATACGTCCTGCCTGCCTCTGAAGAGCCCGGCGGCTGACTAATTTGAAATGTTTTGCGCGGAGTGTTTTATAGCAGTTTAAAAAAATGTCTATAAAATAAATTGTGCATCATTATATAGGTTTTATGTATTCAAACTTAAGATAATATGTTCTTCTTTTAAGTTAGACTAAAAACTTTTTGTAAATTAAAGAAATTAATGGTAAATTTTGCATGTTTACAACAGTGATTTCTTCGTAATTTCGCGCCAGGTCAAGATAAGCAATGTCTTGCTGTAGTCAAAGTAATCACTTTGATCCTTATGTTTTAATTTTAAATATTGTTTATTTTTAACTATTTATATTAGTCAATATTTCAAATAATATACTAAATAGTGTGTAGTTTGTATATTATATCCTTACTTATCCTTACATAATCATAACAGGGCATAAGTAAGTGTGTGTTGTTATATAATGGGTAAAATATTTATCAATGTAGTAAACATTGACAATATCTTACTGTTTACATGAAGTACCTAGATTTTTTAAGAGTAGCCAATTAATACTAATAAATACGCGGCTCGTTTTTGTTTTAAATCCAAGTGAGTAGTTGACACTTGAAGGTCATGCATTGTTTTTAGTGATATCCTGTGAAAAAAATGTCATCTCAACGCTGTAAAACATTTACAATTGAGGGGGGAAAACCGGCCAAGTGCGAGTCGGACTCGCCCATGAAGGGTTCCGTAGCAGCAAGTATCATCATAATATAAAAGTTCTTGTAGTTCTTTGTAAGTTTGATCGACGTTTTTATATTTGAGTTGATTGAATGAGAGGAAAATTGCGGTTTACGATTTATGACGTTTTAAAAAAAAACTAATTACTTGATCTCGTTCAAACCAATTTTCAATGGAAGTTTGCATGGTAATGTACATCATATATTTTTTTTAGTTTTATCGTTCTCTTATTTTAGAAGTTAGAGGGGGGGGGGACCAACATTTTACCACTTTGGAAGTGTCTCTCGCGCAAACTATTCCGTTTAGAAAAAAATGATATAAGACAACTTATTATCATTTTTAAAGACCTATCTATAGATACCCCACACGTAAAGGTTTGAAGAAAAATTTTTTTTTGAGTTTCAGTTCTAAGTATGGGAAGCCCCAAAAATTTATAAACTAATTACTTGATCTCGTTCAAACCAATTTTCAATGAAAGTTTGCATAATAATGTACATCATATATTTTTTTTAGATTTATCGTTCTCTTATTTTAGAAGTTACAGGGGGGGACCAACATTTTACCACTTTGGAAGTGTCTCTCGCGCAAACTATTCAGTTTAGAAAAAAATAATATAAGGAACCAACCCCACACGTAAGGGTTGGATAAAAAAAAAAAATGAGTTTCAGTTCTAGGTATGGAGAGCCCCCAAAATTTATTATTATTTTTCTATTTTTGTATGAAAATCTTAATGCGGTTCACAGAATACATCTACTTACTAATTTTCAACAGTATAACTCTTATAGTTTCGGTAAAAAGTGGCTGTGACATACGGACGGACAGACAGACAGACAGACATGACGAATCCATAAGGGTTCCGTTTTTTGCCATTTGGCTACGGAACCCTAAAAATGGAGAATCATACTCATACAACCGCATCAAGGAATCGTTCAATTGAACCCTTTTGGTTTTAAAACATTTATTTTGAACGATTCGAAAACCGCGACAAGAAATTAACGCATTAATTCTTAAATATTTTTTTTACAAAACGCTTTGTATGACGTCCACTTATTATGACGCGTTTGTCAATTCCCATCGATGTCATTATAAACGGATTCCACTGTAGTTTAGCTTTATTTCCCACTAGCGGTTGCCCTCGCGGTTTCACCCGCGCGTAATTTCCTTTTTTAACTCCCCCCCTTCCCCCTCCTATGCCCCTTCCCCTCCTATCCCCCTACCCCCTCATATCACATCATATCCCCCTTCCCCCTCCTATCCCCCTACCCCATTATATCACCCTTCCCCCACCTATCGCCCCTCCCCCTCCTAATCCCCTACCCCCTCATATCCCCCTTCCCCATCATATCCTCCTTCCCCCTCCTATCCCCCTTCCCCCTACTATCCCCCTACACCTTCATATCCCCCTAACCCATCATATCCTCCTCCCCCTCCTATCCCCCTACCCCCTCATATCCCCCCTACCCCATCATATCACCCTTCCCCCTACTATCCCACTTCCCCCTCCTATCGCCCCTCCCCCTCCTATTCCCCTAACCCCTCATATCCCCCTTCCCCCTCCTATCCCCCTTCCCCCTAATATCCCCCTTCCCCATCCCATCCACCTTCCCCCTCCTATCCCCCTTCCCCGTCCTATCCCCCCTTCCCAATCCTATACCCCTTCCTCCTCCTATCCCCCCTTCCCCCATGAAAGTATCCTATGTCAGTCTCCTGGGTCTAAGCTACCCCTCCACTTATTTTCAGCCAAATCGGTTCATCCGTTCTTGAGTTATAAATAGTGTAACTAGCCCAACTTTCTTTTATATAATAAGATTATATAATATATTATATAGATATAGATATTACATTTTTTATCCAATTAATGTAGTGTATATAATATTAACATAAATTCATAACCATAGTCTTATAAAATATTATTTACTCAACATAGTACTAAGAAGTGTCGGTTGCGCTTTAAACTGTACCACGCTACGCAAATCAGCGATGTTTTCGGCACAGCCGTTTCTGGGTACGAGCGACATACGTCCTGCCTGCCTCTGAAGAGCCCGGCGGCTGACTAATTTGAAATGTTTTGCGCGGAGTGTTTTATAGCAGTTTAAAAAAATGTCTATAAAATAAATTGTGCATCATTATATAGGTTTTATGTATTCAAACTTAAGATAATATGTTCTTCTTTTAAGTTAGACTAAAAACTTTTTGTAAATTAAAGAAATTAATGGTAAATTTTGCATGTTTACAACAGTGATTTCTTCGTAATTTCGCTGTAAATGGATTTGAATTTCGTATGAAAATAATCTCAAATTTAACTCATACCCCATCTAACTATTTGCGTAATGATATGTAGACTTGCATAATAAAGTAAAATGTCCTATTTTTACAATGGTATTAAAACAATTGAGCTTCGAAATCGATGTTAAAAGTGAAGTTTATAAAACACTGCTCGGGTAAATTGTCAGTATTCACAAATACTCCATAGAAAGAAAAGTGGTATGGGCTACGATTTTAGACAAAGATACTGTTTATAATAATTTGTGAGTCGCATGTTTCTTCGATCACGTTTTCATAGAAAATATCTCGTTGAAAACTGCCTATTTTGAGTCAAAACGGCGATCGACGGAATCAACAGTCTTAATAAAATATGAAAATAGAATAACAGCTTCAAAATTCTTGGGTTCATTCATACTTACATTCTCAGATTCTGTTTCTATCGTCCTAGAATTTATCTCCTCAAGTTCTGCTATTGGCGGTTCGTCTATATTAATTGATTTTTGTTGTGTTTTGTGTTTTTCGACCCATGCTGAAAATAACGAAATGAATATTAAGAATAATTTAACAACGTAAAAAGCTTTGTAAACTCAAAATAATTTTGACAAAACAACCGACCTCAAATTGCACATCTGGCACAAAAAAAAAAAACTTTTGGACTTCCACTACAATAATAATATTAACTGGTAAATGCTTGAATAGTTATTAAAATTACCGAAAGCGGTATTTGTTTTTCCAAATCAGTCATCAAATAATATCTGCCTATATTGCCGAATATGTTCGGATGGCCATCTGCGGTCTTCTTATTTAGTTCTACCACACCAAATGATACTTTCTGAATGCAAATGCTTGATTTGTAGTTAAAAATATTAAAATCTTTGTAGGTATGTGCCCCTATAATGTTTGAGAAGTTCCCTTAGTTCCTCGGGGATCCCGTCATCATAACTGGATTGTAATGACAACGGGACCAATATGGACTTAAATGTTTCTAAATGAAAAAAAAAAGAAAACGGTTTATAATTACAGAGTTCTGAGGTAACAACAGACGCGACCAGACGCGACGACGCGACGTGACGATTTGAAGAGTAGCTGTCCAATTATATTATCATTATTATTTCAAAAATTTCGGAAAACAAATGCATGTCGGGAAAACAAATGAATGTCGGGAAAACATTGTTTATTGATCTGAAGTAAGAAAAAACAGGTGCAAGCGATTTTTGACCTTATCGTCATTTACCAAAATAACGGATTTTAATGACCCAGCAAAGATAGTCAACAAGCGGTTGCGAAAAAGCAACAAAATTTTAAATGTCAATAAGTTTGAAAATCGCTTGCACCTGTTTTTTTTACTTCAAATAAATAGACAAACAAGAAAAACAGATGCAAGCGATTTTCAACCTTATTGACATTTAAAATTTTGTTGCTTTTTCGCAACCGCTTGTTGACTACCTTTGCTGGTTCACTAAAATCCATTATTTTGGTAAATGTCGATAAGGTCGAAAATCGCTTGCACCTGTTTTTCTTACTTCAGATCAATAAACAATGTTTTCCCGACATTCATTTGTTTTCCCGACATGCATTTGTTTTCCGAAATTTTTGAAATAATAATGATAATATAATTGGACAGCTACTCTTCAAATCGTCGCGTCGTCGCGTCTTGTCGCGCAAAAAAATACTCTCAAAAACAAGTCCGCATTCGTACGGTACATAATATAGGCATCTACTGGGGTAGCCCTTCCTACCTATCTAAATAACCAGTAGCGGCAGTCGAAACTTTGCCCCTACTAGGGGCAGACGGAACTAAAAAGTTTTGACTGCCCCTACTGGTGGCAGACTTAGTAGAGGCAGTCCGGAATAATCCCTACTAAGTGATAGTGGGTACTTTATTTTGTCAGTGATCAACTTACGAGTTGTTTATAAATCAACATTTGAGAAAAACTTTATGGAGGCCCTTATTTTGTTTTGAGTAGGAGATTCAATATAAAACAAACACTAAAAATAATTATACTTACGTGATGAAAACTTGGTAGTCGCACTATACACTGACGCTCGCTCGATCGTACTGGCGCGAAAAAATTCGACATAGGTCCAACGCCGAGAGCGCTCCGCGCAGTACTGAGTTCGGACGGCCAGCGCATCGCATTTTGTAGTAATTTTGCAGTTATATTAATGTTATTATCAAAATAGGATAATAAATGAATGGTTTAAAATTATAAAATCTTCATTCCTCATGATGTAACAATTATTTTGGTATATATTTTGCCTAATTGTGTTGTCGTAGAAAGGAGAAATTCACAGTTAACTTAAAGCGATTTTCGAAGATTTTTGCTTTAGGACTAGATGTTTTTTTATATATAAAACCAAAGATATTTAAAAATCCCAGGCCGCTAAGAACTATACGACTATAGAAGAGATAACATTCTATTTTTTTTATTTAATTTGCTCAGAACAGTAGTTCAATCCAGGAGCTTAAAAATGTGCCTTCGCGCATTTTATGAAAATCTTTCTCTGCAATTTTGGGTTCAATTAAAAAGTTAAGCAAAATTTCGAAAAAGCAAGGCCGCTACAAACTATTCCAATAGATACTCTACACTATTTAATAAGTCATTATTGTTAATGTATTTTTGTTTCTGAGATCGATAACGCCAAAGTTGGCCATTTTATGCAAAAATCACAGTCGAGATGTCATAGGACTCTTAAAGTGCGTGATTCCCTAAGAAATGTATTTAGTGAAATTGGTGTATTAACAGTACCATCTCAATACGTTTTAGATTGTATTATGTATGTACGAAAAAACCTACATGAATATCCGAAAAAATCTCATCATCATGATCTAAACACTAGAAATAAACATAAGCTAGCCGTTCCGAAAACAAGACTTCATAAAATAGGTAATTCGTTTGTTGGATTAAGTGTTACGTTATTTAACAAATTACCTCAAGATGTTGTTGACTTACCAATACACAAGTTTAAGTCACACATCAAATGCCAACTCATCAAGAAGAGTTATTATAAAGTGGAAGACTATCTAAATGATAAAAGTCTGTAGAAGTGAGTAGTATTGTTGCCGCTCCTCTGCCTGCGCCTTTGTTATAATTGACATGATCTTTTGTATTGACATTAATATTTTCAGTGACATAAATTTATTTTGTATTGTATTAATAAGAATACCTCAACGACAAGGAAGCTTGGACTCGCGCCTTTGCATTGTATAGAATCCGGATAGTATCAACAATGTTAACTTTGCTATACAGTAACACATTAAATGTTATAATTCAATAAAATTATATTTAATTTTCATTCAAAGAATCCTGAAGAGTTTGTAACCTTGGCGGTCATGCTCGCTAAAATGTGCTTGGGGTGGTGGCGTTATGTGTCGGGTGGTTACATTCCCTCTAATATGGTTGAGTGAAATTATGGCTGGCACATACGTCATACTTGTGCTGCAGGTGCCACCTTTGGGCACTGGTCTTCCAGGGCTCACGGATTTTTCTCGATTATAGTCTCATTCTTATACTTCATACTGTATGGCTTGGTATTCTAAAACTAATCAGTAATTGTAACAAACAAATTGTAAACAAACATGGCGATGAACAAAAAAAAAAAACAAAAAAAAAACTACCTAAAAACACTGAACTTTTTTTTAAAAAAGTTTGTTTATTTTTCTATTTTTAGTGTGAATAATACGTAGGAGTGAGTAAAACTCTCTCATAATATTGATAACGAAAATACGAGTAAAATAGTAGAATTGTATTATTTGACAATATTAAGTATTCATGTAGTGTTCAGCACCATTCAGTAGACCAACTAAAGATGCAGCCCGCAAGAGGGACATAAGAATTAAGAAGTCGTACCCTTTAGCTTCCATCATCATAGTTGTACCTTCCATCATCAGCTTAGCTCCAAAAGTACATGAAATACAACTAACGGTCCACATATTCCTACAACACTGAAATAATTATCCCCTAACTCCTAACCGTTAAGGAGTTGTACCTTCCATCATCAGCTTAGCTGCAAAAGTACATGAAATACAACTAACGGTCCACATATTTCTACAGCACTGAAATAATTATCCCCTAACTCCTAACCGTTAAGGAGTTGTACCTTCCATCATCAGCTTAGCTGCAAAAGTACATGAAATACAAATAACGGTCCACATATTCTTACAATACTGAAAGAATTATCCCCTAACTCCTAACCGTTAAGGAGTTGTACCTTCCATCATCAGCTCATCAACATAAAGTGATGTCTATAGGACGCAAAAACTTAAATGGCTTCAGAAAAAACAAGTAACGCGTAGATAAATACTTGATACAAGTTTACATGAATAAAGAATATTTTGATTTTTGATTTTTTTGACTGATTGATTTATAGTAGGATTTATTAGAGAAATAGTCCGTTTTTATTTATGTTCTACTATTGATGTCATATATACGAATGCGGTAAGGATAAAAGAATTTTTATTGGTTTGGTTTATGTAAACATCTGTCATAGCTCGTGCTGCAATGATTTGAAGATACAGAAATAAATGGTCATTGAGTAAGTTATTTACAAAAAAAGTAAGAATCGTGTGAAAAAACATACCTTGTTATTTGAAATTAGATTATTCCTCATTTTAACTTACTTTCCTGTAATTCCTGTCCTTCGTTTTGGAAATGCACACAAATGAGTTGTTTTGTAACACTGTGTTGGCATCTTCGAGAATGATAGTTATTATTAAAAGTGTTAATACATATCTATATTTTAAGATAACCAGTGGAAAAACCGATTGTTCGTAAGACTTAATTTTGATGAGTTGTCACTCCAATGAATCATACCGACGACACCGTAACGCGTCACAAAAGATTAGTTTCATACGTTTGTATTTCTATTCATTCATAATAATTGACCGCAGTTTGCCTTAGTAATTGTTTAAAGATGTGTCAGATGGCCCAGTTTGAATAAAACGTACGTTTCCTTAGGGTAATGCAAAAGAGGAGCAAAATTTTTCTTGCTTGGCGGCTCTCGAGTGGTCTTCTCTAGAACTGATTGTTTTAGGTATGTATAAAAGTAGGAAGGTTAGGTAGGGTCTTCGGCATCTTAGAAACTCGGATGATACGGATTATTCCCGACTGCCCCTAAAAAAACTAAAAAGTTTCGACTGCCCCTACTGGGGGCAGATTTGGTAGGGGCAGTCGGGAATAATCCGAAGATACTCGTAGTTGCAAAACATCAAAAGAAGATCGATTTCCGATCATTTCAATTGAGGAATTAAATTGTGTATATTGCAGTGGGTCTGAGTTCTCATTTGCATTACCAACCAAAGTCTATTGCTGCTCTTTGTTGCAATTTGAAACCTGAAATAGAGTCTGAAGTACAATTCGGAAGATAGAAGGTTGATTAGTTCCTTCGGGGTCAACAGCCAGACGCAGCCGGGTGCTTCGTCCGGGCGGCCCGGGCAGGACGTTACCCCGAGCATTTACTATGCACTTACCCGTCTTCCACCTACTGGCAGTAAGCAGTTTAAATGCACCCTTTACTGATTGGTTTGCTGCAGATATAAAGCCTCCATATCTGATAGCATGCTGTCTGTCTATACGGTTACTTTTCTAAGAAGCATCGTAGAATGTCCTGCCATTATATATCCCTTCAGTTATTTTAACTAAAAGTTCATTTATAAAGGATTCCAGATTCTTTAATATTTTAGTCATCGTCATAAACAATGGCAGTCCCAGAGCACTGTTATGAGGTCAAGCACCGTATAAACCGTATTGCATTATCTGCACGTTATTTTATTTATCATGAATCACTTTATATCAGTATTATCTGAACTCTGGAGAGCGAGTCATCCGTTTTCTTTTGTTTTCTAATTGAAAACTCTTATACAATAAATAATAATTGCTAACCAGTCAACATGGAATATTGCCAGACAAGACTTCTTCTACACACAGACTTGCTACGTATAGTATGTACCGCTGCTACTATCGATATAAGTTTTTTAACTATCGCAAACCGCCCTGGGCGGCACTTTTTCGGGGGCCGCAAAATTTCCTGGAGGAGCAAAAAAAAAAAAGAAAAAAGGGGCGGTAGAATCATCTTCCGCACCGTGGGCTTCTTTGCCAACTGGAGGACCAAAAAAAAGGTCTTCCGCCCTGGGCGGCTGACACCCACACGCTACGCCACTGGGTAGGGATGAGGTTATGTGGGTCTCTAAGCTGTTACTGCACTCCTACGACAATGAAGCGTAACGGATTTATACACTAAAAGGGGGGTCTTTCGTTCATAGATCGATCAATATCACTTCCGTATTCCACCTTAGCACAGCGTGTAGCTCAAATAAAGGATTAAAAAAATACATAATATTATGTATGTAATAATGTGTACATATTCTTTCATGCGAACTATTTCCAAAGGCAAATCTAGTGTGACTCGTAGTTCAATAGAGTCCTTGTGCGTTTGACACCGCGGTGTATTCGGGACCGGGGTCAAACGACGAAGCCCCCGTTCAATAAATATTTTTTTCGTATTTATAAGTAGTTATTACTATGATTATAGATTAAGTTTACATTAAAAACATAATGTGGCGTAGTTACCAAATCTGTCATATTATTATATCAGATAAGAGTAGCAACTCTTGCAATAATATTCAAGATTGTGAATGACAGAAAACACTATTATAAGTACTTACTCGTCAAGTTCTCGTTCGTTCAAAGTAGAAGATTACTTAAATGACAAGACTCTGTGGACATGAAACACATTTGTTTCTCTGCACATCTACTCTTATGCTTATTTATTGTACTTATTATATTATTATTAAGTTGACATTATATTGTTATTAATTTGACATTATATTATTATTAAGTTTTTATTGTACAACACAAAATGGTTTAAAAAAGGCTATCATTATGTAACTGTTGAGTTTCTTGCGGCACTTCTTCTCAACAGCAGGCCATTCATTCATTCACGTCGAAGTGCTGGTAGGAAAAAAAGTTTATGACGTGCAAAAGAATTTCTTGGTAAATCAAATTGCAAAATAAATACTTTGACTTTGAGTTAATTACGGAAAACTGGGTCCAGTTAGGGAATGCAATCTCGATCTCGCGAGATCTCGTTTTCGCGAGATCTCGGCCTTTTTTTGCGAGATTGAATCTCGGTCAAAAACAGGACGAGATCTCGCGAGATTAACGAGATTGCACTCGAGCACGAAAACCTCTTCGGAGCCCGAACTGACACGGTCGGACTTGCGATCTGTCGGTTTCGTTTGGTGCGGGTGAGGCGGCGGCTTGAGATAGTGGTCGTGGGAGGTGTCTCTCAGTTTCGTTCGTGTCGGGCGTGCAACAATGAGGCTCAAACAATGTTTGAGCCTTGATCATCGAAGGAGGATTGCTTGCCTCTCTGTCTTTTACAGACTCCACTTTGGCGAGTGTTCTTCTCAACTGCACGACTTAATTTCGCCAGCTCCGTTCCATCACTGAACGACTAGACTGAGAGACTCCATCCGTATGCAGTCGAGAGAGAGTCAAGACCACGGACTAAGCGATTTGCTTCGTCTTTTTGACACGGACTGCGCGGGAGTAAAACTCTCTGCCTGGGTCAGTCTTTCCTACCTATCCATTATAACTTGGAACTCTTCAAGGCCAGAATTAACGGGCCTTTCCTGAGCAAGTGCGCTCTATTGTAGACCGCATAGTTGCTTAACATCAGGCAACTGTGTGGTCAAGTGCTGGCTTAGTTCAAACATTAAAAAAATATATATTGAAAAAAATCGTAAAAATAAATACTGGTTTCTGATGTTTACGCGGTTACTACTCATTAAATAAAACAAGTTAAAACGGATAAAAACGCGCGATATATTCTACATTTTAAATTAAAAACCCGACGTTTCGACCACTTTTCAACAGTCGTGATCACGAATTTAAAATTTAGAATTTATCGCTAGTTTTTATCCGTTTTAAGTTGTTTTATTTCGTGAAAATAAATGTTTATCCTATAATACTTATGATTTTTATTATAATTTTATCCTAATGTATTCAAATATTGTGATTATTTGCAAAAAAACACGAAAAACTGCCAATCTCGCGAGATCTCGATTTTAGCGAGATCTCGCAGCACTGATATTCATAATCTCGCGAGATCTCGCTTGAGCCCTAATCTCGCGAGATTTGCATTCCCTAAGTCCAGATGTATGAAAAATTACGTTGGACTAATAATAATTTAAAAGTTACTTACCTACTTGACTTTAATTTCCAACACAATACTTACAGAAAACGTAAATAGGTCCCGTTTTAATTAGGTACAGCAGTAGATAAGCCAGTAGGTACTTACTTCTGAGTAGGCACATTTTATCTGTAAATCGATAGAGACCTACACTCTCCAGTTAACATATAGGTAATATGAATTCAAACAACTCGTGGAAACAACGCGTATCTGAATGGTCAATACTAAATACGTGATATAATTAGATGCATAGATGAAGAAGTTTGTCTGGCACCCATAGCACAAGCTAATGCTTAGTTTGGAGCTAGATGGCGCTGTGTGAATAATGTCCAAAAATATTTATTATTATTACTTATGCAAAACACACCAAACAATACGTTTTTTAGGGTTCCGTAGCCAAATGGCAAAAAACGGAACCCTTATGGATTCGTCATGTCTGTCTGTCTGTCTGTCTGTCTGTCTGTCCGTCCGTATGACACAGCCACTTTTTACCGAAACTATAAGAGCTATAATGTTGAAAATTAGTAAGTAGATGTATTCTGTGAACCGCATTAAGATTTTCATACAAAAATAGAAAAATAATAATTTTTGGGGGCTCTCCATACTTAGAACTGAAACTCAAATTTTTTTTTTTCATCCAACCCTTACGTGTGGGGTATCTATGGATAGGTCTTTAAAAATGATAATAAGGTTTCTTATATCATTTTTTTCTAAACTGAATAGTTTGCGCGAGAGACACTTCCAAAGTGGTAAAATGTTGGTCCCCCCCCCTGTAACTTCTAAAATAAGAGAACAATAAATCTAAAAAAAATATATGATGTACATTATTATGCAAACTTCCATTGAAAATTGGTTTGAACGAGATCAAGAAATTAGTTTATAAATTTTTGGGGCTTCCCATACTTAGAACTGAAACTCAAAAAAAATTTTTTCTTCAAACCCTTACGTGTGGGATATCTATAGATAGGTCTTTAAAAATGATAATAAGGTTTCTTATATCATTTTTTTTCTAAACGGAATAGTTTGCGCGAGAGACACTTCCAAAGTGGTAAAATGTTGGTCACCCCCCCTCTAACTTCTAAAATAAGAGAACGATAAAACTAAAAAAAATATATGATGTACATTACCATGCAAACTTCCATTGAAAATTGGTTTGAACGAGATCAAGTAATTAGTTTTTTTTAAAACGTCATAAATCGTAAACCGCAATTTTCCTCTCATTCAATCAACTCAAATATAAAAACGTCGTCAATCAAACTTACAAAGAACTACAAGAACTTTTATATTATGATGATACTTGCTGCTACGGAACCCTTCATGGGCGAGTCCGACTCGCACTTGGCCGGTTTTTTTTCATGTTTTCAGTTAAATCAATTAACTAATTCATTTATATATTTTTACAGCCGATTTAAAATAAATTATATTAGGTAGGTACACCCTCAGACTAAATAAAATTAATATATTTGGTATATTTAATTTGGTCTGAGGGTACACCAGAGATCGTGGGCGATTCCTGCTAAGTACATTTTTTATGTGAATGAACATATCGTCTGGTTAATTACGTCTGGGTATTTTTACATACAAAACCGTGACAAAACTGCACAGAATCAGTAATATCCAGTTACAATTTTCGGTAAGTTAGGATTTTAGTTTAACCCTTACCAGACTTACAATACAGTCTATGACGCTTTTTTAATTTGAAGCCATTTATTCGTGATCGACAGAATCTAAATTTAGAATTATTTAAACACCCAGGGAATTTGAGTAACTTAAATACAAACCAGATAAGTTTGTCCTGATTAGTCCTGTAATTTTCAATGAGTCATTTAGTAGTAGTACCATTTGATCATCATAACAAGTTTCTGTTTTGGGCGTTCGCGATACTTAAGTATGTACCTACCCGCACTATATACCGAAATAACATAAAATTAGTAATTATGTGCGAAATAATTACTTCTTACATACCCGTAATAGGTACCATTAGCTACTACTCGTATTTAGTTGCTTAACAATTTTAACCCTTTCAACGCCAATGTCTGATATATCAGACAAACCATTTTCGTGCCCACCACGCCAATGTCTGATATATCAGACAAAAAAACATGATCAAGAAACGTTGTATTTTTACTTGCCTGAATGAGTTGAGTATAACCTAATAATTTTTTGGATTTTTTTTTAATGGTCGTGGCGTGTGGGGCACCATTTTCGGAAAAAAGCGTGGCGGGGAAAGGGTTAAAAGCAGTTTACGCGCGTCGTGCAGCTAAAATAAAATTTCCAAATCCTCAAGAAGAAAAAGTTTGACAGTCGCTTACCTACTAGAAGCCGAGAAACAACGCTCTTTTTGTAATAATAAGTTTGGCTCAAAACAAGTAATAAACACCCTTGGACATTATTCACACAGCACCTCCTAGCCTCAAAAAAGTACCTACTTATAGCTTGTATTTGTGGGTGGAACCAAGACAACGGAAATAGATATTCTCTTTGTAAAAACTGACGTATTACACATAGAAAATCCCAGCAGACCAATAACAACAGACATTATGTTCGTGCTCACAATTTTTTAACCGTGCGGTGATCGAACCCACGACCTCTGGTTTAATGGCCAACTTCTCCTCTCCACTATTACTTCAGTTCGGTTGTCAGTCGTAAATGTCGTAATTAATGTAATCTAAATGTTATTTGCAATGTTTCTTATTAGGTACTTCTCTTTTCAAGTAGTCGAAGTAAAAATAATTGTTTAACGCATCCAAAGACATATCTCTGGATGCGTTAAACCAATTATTTGTTGGTCTAAAATAAGAATGGCCAATTTTCATCTTCATCCTTGAGTGTGGTATACACAAACGATTTTAATTGAGCTTATTGTTCTAAATAAGCTGAAGCTATCTAGTCTGTTAGTCTGCACGATGGAACAAAGCAAATCTCCATTTGTTGTTAGTCGGAGGTAAGCGAGTGAGTCAGTCGCTGGCTCGGTGCATGCCAGGCGACACGCTCGCTCGTCACAGATCGCTCGGCTCGGTCGCGTACAACTTGTCAAACTTTCACTTTCCACTAAAAATAAACAAAATTAAAATAACTGCTCCAGAGAACTTGTAATAATAATTTCTATTTTCAAAACTTTACACGTGGCAGTGTTGGGAATGTGTTGTTGTGTGTCAATAGTGGTAAAAAGTGCTAGTGCCAGTTTTTTCCCCGATTACGCGTCTCGATTGAAATAATTACGTTTGGATTTACAACACTGGTGGTCGTAGATAGTTGTAGACCCTACAATTTATGTATCTAGTAGTGCTATTCGGCGGTTCAGATAGGATTGAAAAGTGAAATTGTCTCGTGTTCTGCAGCACTCATCAAAATGGGTAAAGACTATGGTAAGTTCCTAAGAGTTGGTAAAAATATTATCGAACCCATTTATTTTTGTTAAAACATGAATGGTAAGAAAATTACAATACTTTGTGAATCAATGATATTGCCTATGTAATAACTATTTGAATACCGCTTACCTGTCTCCATATGCAATTCCTTGATATGAAAACAACATTCGTCATACGATAGTGATAAACAAGGCCATTATCATAGCTGTTATGATTTATTTAATTATCTTTATTAGGTAATTAAAGACCAACTCATTGAAAATCATATGAATACGATGAGTTGTTAAGATACAGTAAGACAGAAGTAACATGTTGTTGCGAATGTAAGCTAGTTTTAACTTCGAGTTGTCGAGTACGAATTAAACCGGTAAATCCAGGGCTTTAGCTTGTCTGCTACCGCAAACAATACTGGAAGGATAAAGCAGACTTAGTCACGGTACAGAATAGACATGTTTGGAACCTTTAAAAAGGTAGTATTAGACTATCGCAGAAAGACAACATTTCAAAAGACGTTTGGACTTTTTTGCTTAAGATTTAACTAATGGAGAAAAATACAGTTTTGGGTTGAATAGGAAAGCTGTTTTGTAAAATATGTATAATGTATTAGGTATTTTATTTTATAAAGCTGATCACAGCACTAAACAGCTCGTATTTTGCTAAGTAATAATTTGGGGCTCTGTTGTAATAGATAAATTGTGTATATGTATGTAAAACGGTTTCAATTAATAGTCATTTTACTTAATTAGTCCTAATGAATATTTGTATTTAATAACATACCTACAAAATAAAATAAATATATTGAACTATTGTTAACGGTAGGTACTGAATAAGATTTGCCACCGAATTAGTCTGCGTGGAGTCGACCACGCCAGTCTTCTATGACTACTATAGTTCTATTGTAGATCTATTCTTACCATACAATTTAGTATAGGTAAGGATTAAAATAGATTAGCAAGTGTTAATACCGATATGTCCCACATGTTTTTCTTTTACGTGAATTTCTGAGGTATACAATACGGCTAAGATAAATTTATCTAATACAAAATTACCAAAACGCAATTAAGTATTATTGAACGATAGATGCATATTAAGTACAATAATTATAAATAGCACGGGCCCTGGGTTCATAGGATCATCGCGTCAGGCCCAAAAGTTGTAGCAGATTTACTCTATTATCAGATCAGTGAATATAATGTTGCCTAGTAAAAAGTTATTTATTATTTTCTTGCCACATCAAACAGTGCAGAGGATGCACTTAATCCAGATTACCGGATACATCTATAAGAAGTACCTACTAACGCACGAGATTCAGTGATTTGTTCGACCTCCGAAATGTACTAGCTAATTCTACCGAGTTTCATACTGAATAGTGATGGGCCGACTATAGTATTTGCCGACTACCCGACTAGCCGACTATTCGGTTTTCAAATTGCCGAATAGTCGGCCGACTATTCGGCAGTGCTGACTATTACTGCGTGACGTTTTAGTCGTTGTTTTCCCGCAGTAAAATGAGTCTTAGTAGTACAATATTAGTAGTACAATAGATTAATGAAGTTTTTTTTAGTCAAATCAAAAGTTTTACGATTGAGATAGACGAAACTCGAACCAATAGTACTTACTAGCTGCGTCGCGGACAGTCACCGGTCCGGAATCATTGCACTTCGCGCTTATCAAAAAGATGATGATTAACTACATATTAAATAACATTTGATTTCCATTTTCCCTTCAAACTTAAAAAAAAACAAATAAAAAAAAAATATTTGCATGAATCGATAGTACTACTAAAGGTGAAGCGTTCTGTTGCAGAAAAACATCGACAAAAAAGTCAAAAATGACGGAGTTTCATACAAACTTCCCCCCTTAAAACCCTCTTTTTACCCCCTTGGGAGGTGTATTTTCAAAAACCCCTTCTTAGTGGGAACTTACGCATTATAAAGAATCCCTGTACAAAATTTCATTTTCTTAGGTCTTGTTGTTTAGGCTGGGCATTGATTGTCAATCAGTCAGTCAGTCAGTCCATTTCCTGTTTTGTATATGTATTAGATTGTTACCGAGTACGACATTAGATAGGGTATTATCTATTTATTTAACTAAGTTATAGTTTTCGTGTATATATTTCAAGAACAGATTGGGTTCAGCAGACCAATTTCTAAAGGTAGCACCTATTCACAGTATGACTCTCAATCATCTGCCAGCACCTTAAGCCAATGTAATAACCATAATATTCACGAAACGTCGAAGAAGAAATCGCGCGTGTGAACATTCTTTGTTAATATTGAAGGTGCTGAATAATATTATAATATATTAAATACTATAAATTTTGCCGAATAGTCGGCGAATTTTGCCGACTAGTCGGCATTGCCGAATAGTCGGCTTTCCCGACTAGTCGGCGAATAGTCGGCCCATCTCTAATACTGAATACTTCAGGTATGGACCTGAACTCTGAATACGCCGTTTACTAACTTGTATAAGTACACAAAGATACCGTATTTTATAAAGATAATTTTTAACAATCTGGCGGTTTCAACGTGTACGGTAGTATAACAACCATGTATAAACAATAGAAGGGTTATTTATTTCGTCACGCGACTATAATCTGGGATACTCGCACGCAGCAAGTAGGTACCTCTACAAGGTAAAATGAATTTAACGTTCCCATCTTTGTTTTATCATACTATCATACGCCAATATAACTGTCAATAATGCTAGATAGAAATATTTATTTTAGTTCAAAGAGTCACTATCGCTTATACTCTATTTATTTGGCAAGTAAGTTTATACTAAAAATAGTGTACGACTGGTAATCGAAAACAAGGTAAAATGGTCAGAATAAAGTTCAAAATGAATTGAGGAAATTTAAGTCTATGGAGGATTCAAGAGTAGAGTAGGCTAATATGCCGCTCTCGTTGCCTGCCAGAATAAGTAGCTAAAATTGAGGTAAAATGCTGAAAAAATACTGCCAGAATAAGTAAAATGCTGCGTTATTAAATAAATATTTTTGTAACAGCGTAGTAAACGAGCAGCGAAACCTAGTTTAATCGGACAATATCACTGTGTAATGTGGTATTGTTTTGCTCATGCATGTTATTGCTTCAAATGAAAATGAATCGAAACCGAATCTAAACAAAGGATAAACCAAAAGCTAGACTGCACAGATGAATGTCCTTCGTGACCTCAAGCATTCACGAGAACACAATAATTAAGGCCTTTGGGTGGAACAGGATGTCCATTTAATTCAATTCTTAGAATTAACTTTACAAGGGCTACTCCATGCAGTTGAATGAAAGTGCTGCCTGCGTCAATTAGGTCAACTTGCTGATCTGACAAACTGCCACAAGCGATTTCGCATCAAACTTGCCTTGCATGCACATGTTTCAAAGAAATGCTAGATACATAATATAAGAAACACATTAACTTAGTTGTCCTTATGTACATACTACTTAGATTTCTGTGATACTACTTTTCAAATCAACACTAAAGCATCTTCTATGCAGTATTTGCGTAGGTAAATTATGTAAATTGCTTTTATTGTAAGTCGCTGGTAGATTTTCTTTTTACGTGAACGAATAGAGCAATTTCATGCCAGGTCAGTAGTAGCTCTGAATAATAAATAGCGTTACTTGATTACCTTTATTTGACTTCAGCGTAAAGTGAAATCGAGTACAATAATTAGATACTAAAATAATTTATAAAGTCATTGCAATAAATTAGCTGCTATTTATATTCCTCAGCCCTTTAGTTGCATTGGGAATGTTTAACAGACATGAATCCGTAGGCCTATTTTCTAAAATCGTACTCAAAAGTACTTAACCTAGTAATAAACAGATATGACAACCAGGGTGATCCATATCTTAAATTGAAGTAACTACTTTATAAAGGTAAGTATTTAGTTCAACAAACACTTAACATGCTAATTGTCGAGTGTGGTCATAGTTTATTTATCCATATCATTGGCTTATCCCCACTACCCACACCACATTGCTACGAGCACTGGGCGCGTTGTAAATGGCGGCTAGTGATGCACCAGCGCATGTCCAATTTCATATAATATATGCTGGTTTTTAATTTAAAATGGTTCTATAGGTATAGATTATGTTCAAGAAATTGGTCCGGAAGGTTCGGTTTAAGGTGTTACTGGCAAACAAGAATGCCGACGAATTGAGTAGGTAACAGAAGTCTGTTACAAATACGTAGGACGTTTGTAACGATAAAATTGACAACATTCAAAGCTTTTTGAAGAACGATGAGGAAAGGACATCCGTAATGACCTAATTTTTTATCATTTTGCCATACAAACTTTTTATCTTTATTAGTAGGTACCTAATGAAAATAAAAAAAAAAATTAAACATTCAGCTTTAAGTTCATCTAACAGATCCAGTTATCGTGCTAAGGTAATCACACACTAGGTTAAAACGTTCCAAGTGGTTATCTAATTAGAGCCAGAAGGTTACACGTCATGAGTATCAGACATGTGAGTTCATCTGTGAGTTTCCACAGAATACTCACAGCCCACTTGTTAAATCACACCTATACTTATGCATACATAATACAATGTATCTGACTTTAGTCACTTTAATGTACCTTAGAGTTTGACTGTTTTGTTATCATTCTTTAAACGATACATATGATTTTTTACACCAAAATAATATTGGTTGGCTGTGTTTCGGCAATATTAACGAAGCACTGAGTAACGTATAGTCACAGTGGTGAGTTTACTATGCGCGTCTGGCAGCCTACCAACTATAGTCGAGTCATTTTAATAGGCCACATTTGACAGTTCATTTATGCAAAGAAAAGTGATACTTATGTACAGGAGTAGTCTAATTTTCTAAATAAATAATTGTATTAATAAGAACTGATTTTGTTTTCTTGAGTTTTATTCCTTTAGCGTAAGGTATATTTTTCTTTGCATAAATGAACTGTTAAATGTGACCTATTAAAATGACTCGACTATAAAGTTAAATGAAAAAAGACCTCGGTTTTAAAGCAATTAATGAAACAAGTTGTTTAATACATAATACCTACACATTTATCCGTGATTTCCGTACTTTACATAACATATTGAAGTAGAGGTTAGTATAAAAAAATATATATAAAAATTATACCTTACTATAACTTTATAGACTCAGGCCCTCTTATTACAAAAAACATCGCTAAAACAGGTTTAAAACTGTACTAGTTAGTACAGGTTTAGGTCCGGACTATTTTTTAAAACTTTCCTTATTACAAAACAAATTAAACAAATACCAACGTATGAATAATTTACTGGTACTAACTCGTTCAGTGCGTTTCATTTTACAAGACTTTGTTTATGACATGTTTTAAAATCTTTAAATATGATAGTAAAAATAATAATTCTTTATTTATAAATATGTTTTAGTAATGTAAGAAAAAGTAACATATATTTTTAATTTTCTGTTCACAAATTTAAGTGATTCTTTTCAAAAATTGTCTTTCTATACGTTGAACGGAGCGAAATTTTTAAAGTGTTATCGTTTTGACGTTTGAAAGTTAGTTCATAGTAAAACGGGGGCTTCGTCGTTTGACCCCGGTCCCGAATACACCGCGGTGTCAAACGCACAAGGACGCTTTTTGAATTGGCCGTTTGACACCGCGGTGTCAAGTGGTGAACAACTTTTTTCGACTTCGTCACTTGACACCGCTGTTATTATTTATGTACAGTTAAAGACAAAATTGCATCGAAAAAAATATCCCAATATAAGTATCCCTTTTTATGTAATGACAACTTTGTCCCATAGGCCGCACCAATAGAACGCTCGTATTTCAGCTCTTTACTTCCAACCACTATCAGCCACTTTTTGGGATATGGTCACTTCATCTAGCTTCATTTCAGCTTGTTAACACGTTGACTGCGGCAAAGACACACCCCTGTGTTTTTAAAATTGCAACTCCAGTGCGGCATTACACGTTTGACGCGAGCGCAAAAATGTCCCATACGACTGTGCGGCCCAACACAAAACGTGTGATCAAGGCAGCCGCTTCGCGTGTGGCCGCACACACCACCAGTACTTAATGATTTTTATGCTTTTATATTGTATTATTAGCTATATATAGATAGTATATATAGCTAATAATACAATACTATACATAATATAGATAGTTACATTTTCGTTAATACACAAAGCGACAAGTAATTCATTTATTGAAACGTTAAATTCGTTCCGACAAGGCAATGCTTCCAGGAACAAGTGACCTTACTAATTGAACCATCTTACCCTTTTGGCAATAAGTCTATTGTAATAGCTACTCGTTTATTACTTCTTTTGCAAAAGATACAAACTTCTAACGATTCCGATATCGCAAACGTGTTCCATGCAAAAACCAATCCACGACACGTTAATGCTTCCTAAAAACAAGTAACTTTTCAGAAAAAAATATAACCTACTCACTAAAGGATCCTTCAAATCTACAACTTACTTGTGTACTCAACTGTACAAAAATCAAAAATAAGATTTTTATTGGCGGTGTCAAATGACGAAGTCGAAAAAAGTTATTCCCGCTTGGAACCGCGATATTATTAACGGTGTCAAACGGCCAATTCAAAAAGAGTCCTTGTGCGTTTGACACCGCGGTGTATTCGGGACCGGGGTCAAACGACGAAGCCCCCAGTAAAACTAGGGGCATCGGCGGACTTTCTTGGGTCTAACTTTAGTACTCGAAATGAAGTAAAACTTCGTTTTGTAATAGCGTTTGACTTTAGTCAGGAGTTTAGCAGGACTAAGCTCAGTTTAATTTTAAAACCACGTTCTGTAATAAGAGGGAGGATGTATAACGTAACAACCTAAATTCAAAGTCAATTTTGAATCAAATAAATATTTTTAACATTATGGGGACGTACATATTATGAAAACATAACGTAGCAGGAAATAGGACATTAATTATGTTGTTACGGGTTTTGCACGATAGATTTAAAAATAGAGTACACAAATTTTAGGGCAGCAGTCGTAAAATTGGTAAATCCTACGCGTAATGGCAAGATCGAGAAGTTGAAATGTTTATTTGCGGGCGCGTGGACCGACCGGTCGACGCGAAGCGGCACACATCCGCGCGGACGTAAATAATGCCAGCGTCACCTCCATTCACTGATCACTGTGATCACTCACAGATCGCATTGGAGATATAAAGGCCTGTCCACGGTTTACATGCAACCATTTCAAACAGTTATCTTTTGGCAATACGGGTTGCTCACAGGTATTAGTCATGTTGTACTTTGTGGTTGAAGAATACCGCAACGTAGCTATGAAAGTTATTTTCATGTTAATTTATTTGTGAGCAATGAGGTGCAATTAATACATTCTTTCATTCATTACTCATTATTTATAATATATATAAAATAGAAATGAAATGAAATGGAATAATTTATTCTGCAAATAGATTTTAGAAAAATACTTTTGCACGTCAATCTTTTTTTCCCTACCAGCACTTCGACGTCAATGGCCTGTTGAGGAAAGAAGTGCTGCAAGAAACTCAACAGTTTTGCCTTTTTTTTTTATATTATAAATTATAAATATCAAATTCAATAGTATTTTCCATGCAATTTCCTCCGCTGAGTGACAACTGTGAATCATACTTTACACTTCGCATGGACGAGGTTGGTACATACCACACTGCGTTTCCATGAGGTAAAGACAGTACTGTCGGTGACGCGATCGCGACGGCACCTATGGTTATTTAATTTGCGTATTGTTGTCGCGACCGGGATGTGCAGTGTAGTGTTCTGTTGGAACGATAAGTCTGTGTACAAAATGTTGATAGTGGCGTTTACCCAAAAATGGCGTCAGACCAGGCAGTAGGCACAGAGACCCAAGTTATAGTACTTGTACAAACTTTGCAGAGGCTGATATGCTTTTATGACCGACACGATTTAAACGCTAACAACCTGAATTTATAGGCTTATTCAAACAACAGATATGAACAAGTACCTATTTTCAAACATTATCTGATTACAGCATTGTTGATTGTTTTGAAACAATTGGAGCCATATTTTTCCGTTAATTAGTAGATTTCATAATAAACTCTTGAAAAATGTGCTCTTTACGTACACGTACCTAAAGTCGTACCAAGCAAATTCCAAGTCAATTAAGATCACTTGCGGCTGAATTTGACAAAGGTTTAGAGCGCGGCATTATGATACCGACAAGTCTATGGGTATTTTACAATGTAGTTACGTAATCTGTTAGTAGTAGGTACATACCATGTCATGGAATTTAATCTTTCGTACCTATAGGTAACGTCTTACATTAGCGATTTTTATGTAATTTAAGTTTGTTATTTTCAATCGAGTTTAAACACCTTAACAAAGCACAAAATAATATACTTGCTACTCCAATATGTAAAATGTAGACGTGAACAGTGTTAAAGTTCTCGAAAATTCAATTCACTGGTAAAATTGCTCTTGCGCACCTGAGTGCGCACCTATAAAGCAATCATAAAAAGTTCACTAATCGTCGGAATTAGATTTGACCATGATGATGTCATATTTGCAATGTGTTGATAAATTATATTATAACTTTATGCTCTAGCATTCATCCGTCATTTCGGAATAGAGCATTTGTAGGGCTAGGGCTATAGAGTAGAGCAGCCTCTCTACCCCTACTCAGCTGTTTTCAGTCCGACGTGAATGCTCCAGGTATTTTAAATCGTAAGCTATAAAAGTTGCGCAAATGTTTTACTACATGACCTATTACACCAAGATAATTATTAGCCCTCGTAGATGTTGAGTCAGTAAATGGTAAAACCGCTGCGTTTATACAAAATATTATGGACCCGATGAACAAGTGACGTATTCCTGCCGTTGACTGGCCCACTGAAACTTAAGACGATCGTCGCAATGACTAAGTATTTAATTTGTAAAATAAAAATAGACTGCAGGTACTTCTGTTTATTTACTAACTACAACGAAATACTAACAGAAAATGTTATGTTACCCTACTTGTTAACAAGAAGTACCGCAAACATTTTCTTTTGAAAGAATTGTTACAAAGGATAATCATTATAACTGAAAATTATAAAAAAATTCTAATTTGTCTTATCTATGATTTTTTATATTATTCATGTAAACCAGTAGGCATAGCGCCAGTATGTGCTTTTTATTACTTGTATTAGCATAACAAATGCGGCCATTTTTGTATTTGGATTTAGGGATGTCATTCCACAAGAAATCTTTAAGTTATCGCGTTATCAGCAATCGTACAGATAAGCGCTCGAATTTTATTCTATTGGTTGCGTTAAAGTCATACAATAGGAAAATAAAAACGATTTGTGAACATTGAAAAAAGCTCCGAACACTAATTTTTGTCAAAATCATGTTACGTTGAACTGTCTCGAAATTCATTAAACTCGTATATCTACAAAATGGGTTGCTGTGGAGAATGCTGTGTTCCGGCAAAAGAATCAAGTAAGTTATTCCGTTTTTTAGGTTAGTACAACTAACTTAGAACATAACAATAAATAATTGGTAGCAAAGTGAGTTCGTTGCGAGACGTTACATAGAACTGTGTATGGGACTAAGGAAAGGAAGTGATTCGTGGTCTGTTATTAGATAGTTTACAAATACTAGGTAAGCTAGCACAACCTTCTACCTCTATACCTATTAATAGAAAATAATACCACAATTATTAGTAAGAACATTGTATTTGCATACCTATTAAGAATATCAATTGCGTTGTTATGAAAGTTTATTTTCAATTTGAAAATACCTGCTATTGTAATCTAGTATTTATGTAAGCAGTTCTGCTAAGAGTCGATCATGCATTTATTTTTACGCAGATATTAGTAAACCATGAGAAGGTTAAGTATTGTATTACATACAAACACATACTTACATATAAATATATACTTTAACATGATGACATATACTTGCATAGATAAGTGGGTGATAGTTGTTATGTCGGAAAACAAAATTGCCGACTTCTTTTTTTGAAAATTGACAATACTGTAAATAGAAAGCATCTAAAAAAAATTATAAATTATCACTATTATTATCAGTTACTGTCGAAACTACATTAGGTCAAAATATTCTTATTTAAGTAATTAATGTGGCTTAAAAATCAATTATGTAGCTAATTTAAGTTAATTCTAAATGCTAAAGCTTCTAAATATGCGGGGGAAAATGCCATAATATAACCATTACGCGGTTACGCCCACCTGAAACCAAATTTTGAATTCGATTTACTTTTAGAGTAATTACACATGGAGAGAGATAGAGAAAGTACAAAATTTGTACTGTTTTGAACAGTGGTAGCTATAGCTGCGGACGTCATTTATGTATGCAAACTATCCACATGCAAAATAAACACAAAATGTCCCAGATTGAAATTAAAATCAAGCCCATTGATTAACAAGAACACATATTTATTTTATGTAAAAAAACTTAATCGTTCTTGATCTAGGATATTAATGTTGTAGCTGAAACATCCGATGTAACAAAATAAAGTCTAAAGCTCAACATCGAAAGCTTGTTTTGAAATTTGTGGTTCTACGTAGGATAATAGATGAAAAATTCTATCGAACTTTTCCGATATTCTGCCAATTTTCTTAGGTCATGTGGTTGTCTTTGAATCTATGTTCTTTCTGCCAAACTGAGCATTTTTACTGGCCTCTTTCCGCCTCCGTAATACTTTCACCAAAAAAAGTACGTCTTTAACTATTCTATATAAGAGCAATCTGTCTAATAAACCACCAGTGTCTGACGATTGATTGGTATACATATTACAAACCCCTATGTGCGAACGTGATACCTTTAAATCTTACTATATACATAAACTTAGAAAAGTGTATATGTATAAACAGAGAAAGGAGAAAGCCTTTTCGTCACATGAAAAAGTGAATTGTTATGCCAGTTCCTCTTGAAGTACCTGCATGATTAATTGAAATATCTTTCATTTTTGTACAGGGGACCCCATAAAATACGATCCAGATTTCAAGGGCCCAACCCATAACCGTTCCTGCACGGATATATTTTGGCTCATTCTCTTCATCCTCTTCCTCGGAGTATGGGGATTTGTCGGTTATTATGGTAAGTGTTTATATTTATTTGCATTACTAACACAATACCTGCGCTTCATTTTTAATATACACACATCAGCCAGCACCGTCAAGGGATATTTTTTATACAAAATATCTATTCTCTAGACGGTGTTGATGTGTGTGTGTACCTATTGCTAATATGATACATCAAAATAAAACGCCCACTTATCATTGGCATAAAATATGTTCCAATTTCAACGTACAGTGACCGTAAGGATCTAAGAGTTTTCTTAATATCCCAATTGTCAAACTAAGTTTTTTTATACTAAATCAGTTGGCAGAGAGGCATGCAGCCCACCTAATGGAAAGTGGCCACTGCAGCCTATTTCATTGAGGGACACTTTACGAGGAAGCGCCGCTCAATGCCGCTGTCAGACTGTAGGATCATCTGTAGTGTTGCCCAAATGCAAGAACAAGACGAGACTTAGCCAGTCTTGGTCTTGGTCTTGCGCCAATACACCTGGTCTTGGTCTTGGTCTTGGTCTTGCGCTCCCAGTCTTGGTCTTGGTCTTGGTCTTGCAGCAAGAGTCTTGCAAGTCTTGCAATTACCTATTAGGCTATTACTATTTATTAAAGTTTACTTTAAATCTTAGAAAAACGTATTAGAATTGGAACATTGTGAGCTTGAATTAACATAGCCATAGTAAAGATCAAGCAGATTAATAAATAACTGAAGATTTGATAAGAAATTCGAAAAATCAACTGACCTATATGTCGTTTTCCATGGAAGTCTACTACCTATCCTTACCATTTTATCCTAATCATAATACTTCTTGCGTGATCAGTATAATGTATTCATTTTCATTCTAAGCACTCTGAAACTTATTTATTCTTTGGAACACCTGTAGGTACTCTTAAAATTCGAAATTATTTTGCATGAGTATACCTACGCCCTATGGCGGCAATCAAATAGTGTCAAATGTTATGATTTCGGCGTGGCGGCAACGATTGTTTTAGATTTCAAAAGAAGCCGCCGGCGCGTGTATCATAACCATGTACTTCCGAAAAGCGGCAAATTTCTTTGAGAAGTAAGTACAAAACCTTTGATGCCGCAACCATCGGCACTTTGAGTGCCGATGGTTAAAACATAACTATGCATGCACTCAGTTTGATTTTAATAGATATTTTTTTATTCGCTATGTTTATGGTATTAGTCGTAATGCGCATAGGCCCAGTTTTTCATATTCTTTGATACAGTTTTTTGCGTCTCATAGAATTCCTAAGCGTACCTACCTATACACCGAACTGTTACACCTAACTACTCAGTGAAATAGCGCTAAGTCCTAGCTGCAAGACGCAAGAGTCTTGCAGGCTATGTCTTGTTCTTGCTCAAGTCTTGCACGGTCAGTCTTGGTCTTGGTCTTGCTAAAAATACGCGGTCTTGTTCTTGGTCTTGGTCTTGCAAAAACGCAAGAACAAGACCAAGACTGAATTTGGGCAACACTAATCATCTGATCTTAATGCGAGCCTGATTTCAAGTGTACTGGCTCCCTATCCCACATTAATGTTGTTGTGTTAGTAAAGGTCACTGGACTAATCCATTACTAATTGTAGTCCCAATAATTCGACAATTTTTTTTCAGGTTACAAAAATGGCGACGTCCGTAAATTACTGGCGCCAATCGACTCAAAGGGTCAGCGATGTGGTTTGGATTCGGGCCTTACAGAAAAAAGTTACCTCGTGTTTTTCGACATGACCCGATGCTTGCAACCGGGCACACCAATCACTGGTTGTCCTACTCCTCAGGTAATGTGTATTCTTAGGATGTAATATTTGCCATAACTTTTTAATGCTATTTACTGAGATGTTACTTTAATTTAAGGCAGTAAATGGATTCGCACATCAATTTTCCCTAATTTGTACCTAATAGGTATACAATGAGTCTCTTGAATCATTTATTATTGGTATTTAACCATTAACTATCCTTTTACAGGTTTGTGTGCGACAGTGCCCCACTCGAACAATAATATTCGATGCTGAACTTACAGAAAGTAATTTCAATGAAATGAAGGCGCATATGGTATGCGTTGACGACATTCAGATGGACACCTTGACGTATACCCAAGCTCGTGAATACATAAGACAAGAGAGATGTGCCAGCTATGTTTTGAGGAGCCAGCCAGGTGAGATTATTATGTGTTTGCATGAAAACACTTTTTAAAACCATAAATCTATCCAGTTACCTAAATATGATTGACCAACTAATGACTGCCGAAAAAATTGCGAATTTTTAAGTTTGATGTTTTTGTCGTGCGTAGGTATGGCATGTAAATAATGATTGTAAATATCGTACGTTGTTTTGTCTTGATTGTGCCCTAGTAGACTAAAGTCATAAAACTCCAGTATTGAACCGCTGCATCGGCGACCTATCGACCATGCCTCACTGTCAGGGCGCGACGACCCCCTCACCCGCGGCTTGGGCGGGTAGAGCGGGCCCCGCCTGTGTGAGGAATCCTCAAGCGGCCCAGAAGTCGCTGCTCGCCCGCGCTACCGCCCTCGACTCGTACGTGGGCTGGATTACCGCGAGCTGGGTGACATTCTTCACCAGGAACGAACGTGACACCCATATTGTACGTGACGCACGCTGTAGCACGCGCAACTATTACTGCCTACTCCTCAGTGCTCACATTAAACCTTTACTCGCTTGATGCCAACGTATTAACCAATATTAACAAAACTTCTAAAAATAACACGTCATCAAATGCTGAATCTATTTTATGTCTTTGTACGTTAGACGCACAAAAATGTATAGTAGGTAACTATATTGCACTGTTATAACTACATATACACGATACTAATGCTATGGATGTGCATGTCTGGTGAACGGAGCAGTCGTGGGACGGTGCTTTCCAATAAATATCGCCGAAGCAATTGAGGCTGTGGACAAAATTCGCAACGCAACCGAAGCACTTGGACTCAGCCCTGAAGAGGTTGCCAATCAGATCAGCGCACTTGTAAATTTTGATCAGGTAGAGTATGCCTATTATTGTATCAGTTGTGTGCCCGTCGGAATGGTTCCTCATACTTATTTCAGTAGATAAGTTGATGCTCACTTAGTACTTATATCAATATTTATTATAACATTTAGCCAAAACGTACTAACTAAATAAGTTGTATAGTAGTGCACTCATAGAATGTGTAATTGTGTATAGAATCGTTAAAAAACGTCGGGTAAAACATTTTCTATGGTTTTTCGAATTAAGTAAAATAAATGCAACTTCTCCTAACGCATTTTTTAAATTTGTTGAAACAACGGATAACAATTTGATTAGCCACCAAATCTGTGAAGTCGAAGTCAAAGTATTTACTTTGCAATTTGATTTACCATGAAATTCTTTTGCACGAATGAAATATAGCAATTATCAATATTAATACGTTTCAAACTGTAGGCATAGTCCCAAGATGTCCAACATAAAATTAAACTGTTGACAGTCTGGATATACGAGTATGTACAGTCAACAGCACATCACGGTATACACTTGCAGTTCGATAATAACGCTTATGCCCCCGACTAAGAGCGGTACAAAGTCCAAAGTGTTACGTCTGACGTGCTTTTGACTGTACCTACGGTTGCTTTGAAACAACAAAAGGTACTAAATAAACACCAAAAAGGAGTCTAGCTGTTTATCGATACCATACCTACTTACTCGTCTAATCCTGCTAAAGAATTGTTTGCTTGTACGGCATTTCTTTTAACATTTACATGTTATTTTCAAATATATATAACGCAGCGAAATAGAATGAATTTAATGTTATTTTTTTAACAGTATTAAATACTAATAAATACTCGTAGTGTGTTTATATGTAGTTAGTTTTACGTTCCGATAGTAATTCCATTATTATCCGACACCTAACAAAATACGACTTATTACGAATATAATGATTAATGATTTTATTTATTTACTAAAAGTTGAATACATTATTGCATAGCATAATATTAGGTTTGTCTAAAGGTGCGTACAGATTAAGTAACATGTTGTATAATATGAGTGTTTTATTTTATAACACGTCCACATTATCTGACATTATTTTTCAATCTTAAAACATGAAACAATACTGTACACATTAAAATAACAATGTACTATAACAATGTTGTATGACATTTTAGTTAGTCGTTCCTGCAGTGTTATTTGTTCAAAATGTGACACATAACTTTGTAACATGTTGTATTTAACTTGTGTAACATTTAGTCTCCACATTTACTGAATAGTTATTTATGTGACTGCTGCATAATGAGGGTCATAATGACTGACGTTACTTTGTAGTTTTTAAAATCCATAAACAATCTAGACTCGAGTTGATTTCGATTCTCAAATCGATTGTTATAATTTCAGCATCGAATTAAATGTATAGGAATGGAACATAAAATTACTAATCGACTAATTCGATAATCGAAAAAACCTATTAATTTTTACTTTTAAAGAAGACGTTCGTAATTTGAACGAAATTAAGTATCGGTTACCGACACTAAAATGTAAACATTTCAATGCAGCCACAGATACTAATATCTAAATGTAGGGCGTTTGCTCATCGCTCCTGAATATAAAATAGACATATTATGGTATGGATGTAGATAAACATGTTTTATAACATTGCATTGTTTTAAACATGTTATTTTATATAATCTGTACGCACCTATAGATGCTATTAGTTCTTCCATGTTTCTAAGTAGTGTAATAGCATGGAATAATGTAGTAGTAAAAGTAGTGATTGGTAAATGGTCTCACTACACAAACAGGTAGGTAAAAAACCCCTCAAATAAAATTTCGTTACATTACATCTACTCTGTTTTGCATCTAGATATCTAACTAGGTTAATAAAATGTAATTTAAATTTTCCATAGACACTACAAGAGAAAAATATAAAAATTAAAGCCTTTGACCTGCAGTGCGACATTAAATAAAGTGATTATTGATCCTTGAACCGGAGTAGCTGTACCTAGGCTATAGCATGCACTTCATAAAAATCTTTATGTATGCAGCTGTCGGCGCAAATAGTGCAGGACCTAGTGCAATCGCGATGGTACATGGCCGGCGCGCTGGTGGGCGTCGTGGTGCTCTGCTTCATCTACATCCTGGTGCTGCGGTGGGTGGTGGCGCCCGTCGTGTGGGCCTCCATCGCGTTACTGCTCGGCGCGCTCAGTTTCTGTGAGTAAACCTTCGTGAACATTCGCTGACAGTAAACAGTCAGTCACAAATGGTCCAACTTCTTTACTTTATATTTAAAACATCTAAAGATGATAGAGCCGTAGCGTAGTAATTTCAGGGGGCTTAGACAAGATGACATCGCTTCATAGCTGGCGAAATTCGCTAACTTTAAATTGTATGGATTTGACAGATGCCATAGAAAAGCCACGTGGTGAAAGTATGGGATTTGACATTCGCTATCGCAAATTGAGCTATAACGAACGTCATAAATGCCGCTTGTCTAGGGGGGCAGACGCCTCTTCACATGCTACTCGTAGTATGTTTCGAATCTCGACGAACGCGTTTGGATTTTCTATTTTCTGTGCGTATTTAGCACTAGCTCGGCGGTGAAGGAAAACATCAGGAGGAACTGTCGGAAGCACTCGATTGGTCCGGTTTCCTTGTAAGTTACAGAGGTCTGTCAGCAATCGTTTTAATTCAATAACTAGATTTAAATAGCTAGTCGCTATATCCTGGATCATAGTTGATCCTTATTCACGATAATATTAAGCATTTGACTCAAACATTTCTTTTACAGCATTATATTTATGCTACAAGAATTATGCATATTATCGAGACAACCCTGTCAGTCTGCATCAGACAACCAACCTCCAGGGCTATGCCAAGTCCATATTCAGCCAAAAGTCAACGTGGATGGTCCTCTTCGTCGCGATAGCAGTAATCCTTCTCATTCTTCTGCTAATGGTCATCTTTTTGAGGAATCGTATCACGATTGCCATTGCGCTAATACGTGAGGGGAGCAAGTGAGTAGTTTGGCCTTTATTTTTGCAAACATTATAAGTATTCTCTGCTTCACTATTTTCATATTTCCGATGCAATCGCATGGCGGAATTCAATTTAAATAAGACATTTCTGCAGTTCTGCTGTTGTCTTAATCTTAAGGAAATAGCAGATATCATCCCTCTTCGATTGTATTTTTTATTTATCCCATCTGTATTACAATTTTAATGCCCTTTAAATTTTTATTTGTTTAATCATGATTTCAGAGCCATCACCTCCGTCAAGACGACAGTATTTTTCCCCATAGTGCCATGCATATTGCAATGTGGCGTTATAGTATATGGAGTGTTTGTGCTCATGCTGCTACTATCCATTGGAGAACCGGCTTTCCGCGTAGTTAACTTAAGAAACGATACTTGTGACTGCGGAAGTTTGTACACAGAAGTAAGTTTTAATTATGGTAAATTTTTGTATACGGAAAATTAAGAATAGGCAACAACAAAAGCGAAAGATTGTCTATGCATTCACACGTATAACATATTTACAATGATAGGCCAGTAAGCGGGTGTTCAAATGCGGGATTAAAACGAGCCTGAATTACTTTCTCGAATCCCCAAGCGCATGTGAGTCATTGACCCGAGTACAAAGGAGACTCTGGTGGTACAGTCAATCGCTTATTATAATGGCTATGAGGTGATATCAAAGTATGTACCTAATACTTTTATTACACTAAAGGTCGCAGGTTCAATCGTACAAACATTTTTCTATTTGTATCGGTCTGGGTGTTTCTGTGCATATTTAATTATATTAACAAAAATTAAGTATGTAACAAAGTATTCTTAGTTAAGTCCTAGATGGCGATGTGTAGTAAATGTCCCAGGATATTAATGATTTATTAAGATGATCACCGATAACAATTTCTTATTCAGTTACATCATAAAATATTTTAATTACAGGATTACGTCAAATGCGACCCACTGCAGTTCACATTGAATTGCAGGGATAGAAATACCGGAGGACCTTGTAGCCTCGCTACCTGCCACTTCACCGGTCTAGACGTTAACAATCCCACGAACATAGTGTTTTTACACCGTGAGTATTTTCAAATTATTTCTCATTTCCAAAACGATCTAATCACTCTATCTAGTGAGTTTTCGGCTATGACCAGAAGATGACATTTGCGTTTTTATGTATCGCATATTTCGCAGTGAAAGATCTCATGATACATCGGTTAAAAGCTCCGCGCAGATTTCGTAATAAATCGCAAGAACGTTTATGTATTACTATTATTAATATTATTGACCTAGATCAACCATGTTACCTGTTCTTCAGCAACAGAGCATGCGCTTGTTCTCCTTGAAATATTATTTCTTGTCAATCTACGCACTCTATGTGCTATGTGATCCACAGTTATGTAAATTATTAATATGTTCCAGTTGCTAATTTATTGGGCTTCTTCTGGACGATGTTTTTCATCAGCGGGGTGTCGGACATGATGCTTGCAAGTACATTTTCCACCTGGTACTGGACATTCCGAAAACGAGATCTGCCGTTTTTCACATTAACAGATGGAATCTGTAGGACCCTGCGGTATGTATTTAAATAATTTGTAATGTCTATTATGATCCCAGGCTCAGGCGAAGTGTCTCTTTCTCAAAATGTCCACTGGTACCAAATTTCAGCAGGTGCTCAAGCCAAGCAATTAATTTGCAGGTACCACTTAGGCACAGTGGCTTTCGGTGCGCTCATCATTGCAATAGTTCGAGTGATCCGCGTCATTCTCGAGTACATCGATCACAAGCTGAAGAAGTTCGACAACCCGTTCACCCGATGCGTCATGTGTTGTTGCAAATGCCTGTTCTGGTGCTTGGAAAGCTTCCTCAAGTTCATCAACAAGAACGCATACATCATGTGCGCAGTACACGGGAAGAACTTCTGTAAGAGTGCGAGGGACGCATTCTCTTTGCTCATGCGGAATATCGTTAGGGTTGTGGTTTTAGATAAGGTTAGTATATTAGTCTTATAGGACACTATAAATATCATCGTCCATATACATATTTACGATCCTTTGGTATTGGCATATCTTTTCAATAACAATGATTCTTCCTATTAGGATAAAAATGCTTTCTTATCATAAATATTTTAATGCCTCCATGTCGAATTAAAAAAATTATAGTTTCAGAACTCTTCACACCGATGAACTCATACTTAATGATATTGATCGAGAGTAAAAACTATTTGTATAATACAGTGTATTTGTTTTTAAACCTATTTCAGTATTATATCACACGTTGCCTGAGTAATAGACGTTTTAAGCATCGAAAGCATTTGCGTAATATCTATAAATTAATTAATCTAAATAAATAATTCCGTTTACGATCAGGTGACAGACTTCGTGTTCTTCCTGTCAAAACTGCTGATCTCAATCGGCGTGGGGTTCGCCGTGTACTACCTGCTGCAGTGGAACACCGTGTACGAGGTGACGCAGGGCGAGCGCCTCAACTACAGCTACACGCCCGCCATCGTGCTCGCGGTGGCGACCTACCTCATTAGCACTATATTCTTCAACGTCTACTCTATGGCCGTGGATACGCTGTTCCTATGCTTTTGTAAGTCTAAATATATATCTGAAAGGTGACTGACTGACTAAGGGTCAGTTGCAGAAACGTCCATTAAAGTTAATGTGTCATTAAAGCTATTGCTGTCACTTTTTATTTCATGACAACGAAAAGTGACAGCATTAGATTTAATGAAGCATTAACTTTAATGGAGCTTTCTGCAACAGGGTGTAACTGACATAATGATATTAGTGATCTATCAATGCACAGCTCAAACCACTGGACGGATCGGGCTGAAAGGCATGCAGGTAGATGTTATGACGTAGGCATCCGCTAAGAAATGATTTTTATCAATTCTACCCCCAAGGGGATAAAATAGTAGTAGTAAACGTCTTGTAGTCCATGCAGGCGAAGCCGCGGGTGGAAAGCTAGTACAATATAATGCGTTTTGAATAGTCAAATACCCAATAACAATGTTCAATATTATTCTAATGAAAAAAATTATTTACAGTGGAAGACTGCGAGAGAAACGATGGCTCGCCTGACAAACCATACTTTATGTCCAAAAACCTCATGAGGATTCTTGGAAAGAGAAACAAAATAAATTAGTTAAATAATGTGCCAAACTTTTAACACTGACATTACTAAGATAAAAAATTTGAGATAGGTAGGCTATGTGTATCTCGTGAAAATTAACGCTCAACCTTAAAAAAAATCAATGCAAAATGGTGTTAAATACTAGGTATTTAACATCATTTTGCATTGATTTTAATTAAAATTTACAATATAAAAATACTTCTTAAAACTGTTTAAAACTAGGTCTCATTTAAATAGTTAAGAAAAGATTCATATTATGTATGATGACTGATTGAACTGTTTGATTTTTTTTTTATGAAAAAATAAAAAACCCACCAAGCAGCCATCAAAGCCAATTAGGACCTTATAAGATATTTTATAAAGACTATAAATTATATTGTTAAAGTGCAATAAACCAATAAGTGAGAGTAAGATTAAAAATATGAAAGATATAAATTACTTGTAGAATTTTAATGTAAAATAAAATTTGTATAATATGTATGTAATACATTTTGAATAAGTTTTTCTACTTACTTTTGAAAAACTATATTTTACACTTTTACAGATTTATATTGTAGGTAAGGTATTTTTAGAATAGACATAATTATGCCAAATATAGAATACATAACAAGTTTTACACAAATTATGATATACTGAATTTTTGATGCAATTTTACTCAATTTTCTATACACCAAAATCAATACTTGGATGTAGTGAGAACTGTCATGTATGTACCTATACTTTCTTATGACACTTATTCTCATCTATGAAAAACTATTTTTGTTAATAATAAAAATTACCAATTACTTTATGAATTTGTTTACTTAATTTTTACATACCTCTACCTCCTTATGTACTTCTTTCTCATTTAATCTGTTTCTTCATTATTTAATCTATGTTGTGTTAAAAATGCAATGTCTAGCATAGCTTCAGGATCCAAAAGATCTTTTACAGCATTATACTTAAGGCTTTCTTCATAAGCATACATTATGCTAGTATCATCCAGCATTACTTTAGAGGTAACAAGAGCTGCAATGCAATTCTTCACTCTGGACATTGGTTCCCGGACTGATCGTTGAACTTGCTGTAAAGTAAATAAGCAGTGTTATAATTATATCATTGGATATTTTACAAAGAGCGTAATTTGAACCCATGCTGATAGATATCGGCCAAAACCGATTTTAGGATAAACTAGTTTGGCCTAGGCCAAACTAGTTGGTACTAAGGGGGAAATCGACTCTGATGGATAAAGGTTAGAAGGCTAAGGCGAGAGCGAAACGAAGCGGAGCTCCCGTCTTAGCCTTTGTGGTTATTTTTTTTTAACCCTGAAACCTTTTTTGCTTTCACTATAATATAATAATATTAATAATATTATTAATATTTATTATTTATTTTGAAAGTATGTCTGATTGCCCATGGTCGACTGATTCAATCAGACGACTATGGCACTCTGATTGAAAAAAGAGTCTTTAAAATGCCGGTTCCAACAGTTAACTCATTCTTTGCCAGCAGGTTTGGTAATTCAATTCAAGCACACATTTACAACGCAGTAGTCCGGTCTTGTAACATAAAACATTGTTCTGTTTCGGAGGCAAAGCCTATCTTGTTAAAATGGTTGCTCACCTTAAACTATCAATCCACAGAGGATATTTTGTGCTGATATTTCGTGATGTGATGGGCGGGATCTATGGATACAATCAACTCAGTTTTTGCTTTTGGCTCTTGATATCCCCTCTCATTGCATATCCTTCATATTTTTGTTTTTGTACAAGTAAATCTACATTTGTCCATTATTGTAATACCTGCTTGTTAACACTTAATATGTACTTTGAAGTCAAATAACTGTATGCTGATGTTTTGAGATTTTGTTTACTTAATTAATTACTGTTATTTAAATAATTTAATGGTTTTCCAAGATACAGGCATTGCCTAGTTTGGAAACCTCTGTGTAAATCTTGTTTAAGTTGTCCGCAGGTGCACAAATTATTATTTTTTTCAATTAAGATTGTTAATTGGTCAATGTGGTGCAATAAATAAAGATTTTATTATTATTATTATTATATATTCTATGTTGACTTAAAACAGTTTGTCCTAAAATTGGGTTTGGCCGATAACATAATTATATACCACCTGGTTAAGTACCTGGTACTAGGCATGAATATATACACAGAATTTCAGCTTATATACTTAATATGATCTGATTACCATGCCATGGCTGAACAAATTTCTATGGGAACTTCACAATGAATACTTTTTTATCATAACTATTTTTATTTGTCAAAAAATTTAACATATTATATGATTTCAATAAATGACCTGGCAAACAGAGCAGCTTATTTGAATATTTATGAAGATAAACCTTATACATATTCTACCTACTTGCCTAAAAATTAAATTTTTAGTACATAGCTATTCCACTTTCCACAATTAAAAAAAATTACTACATTATATTACTTACTTGTAGATCAGTATTTCCAATTTCATCTTTATTTTCCTCAACCAAAATATCATGTTTTTGTGGACATAACCATATGTAGCCATTATTCCCAAGAATCACAGAGACACCACAAGGTAGATTGTGAAAATGATTCTTTCTTCTTTTTATCAATGATGGGAACACTTTCATTAATGTACCTTGACTCAACTAAAAAGTAAACATAAATTAGTCAGTAGACTAGAGTAATTTTTAATAAAATATGCAGAGAATAAAGAATAGTAAAACTTACTTTTCCATACTTTAAACTCCTAGTGTGCAAAGAAAGTGACCCATCTGAAAATACACTTTGTACCTCAGCACTAATCAGGTCCCCTTCCTGTAAATGTTTTCTCATCATCTGCTCGTCTTCAGCTGACCTGCGACGCTAAAAAACATGTTTATTTGTAACTTTATTTTATGAAATTTTGGTAGATGAGTATAAAAGTGGAGTTACCATGCGAATCGGCGACTTTCAATTTTTTTTAACTCACCAGTTCTCCCCCAGGAAGATTTACAGCAGACAATTGGAGTACAGAATCTAATCGAGAATTGGTTTCGACCTTCCATCGTCGCTGTTGAACCTCAAGTATCCTGCCCACCACAACATCACCAATCTCTCCAACATATCTACTTTTCAATGGTCTTACACAAATGAGTTTGTTCACTTTTTGCATAACTCCAGCGACTGAAGCTTTCAGAGAATCATCATCAGCATATGTTCCATGACCACTGGAAATATTAAATTAAATGAAACTAAAATTATAAACATAATCAATTTTTAACATAAATCGAAATTTGGGGTAATGTACATAAAGTACGGTATTTAATTTAAAAAAAAAACGTTTACCGCATAAAATCTTGCATGCCTGTTATAACCTCTCCAGGAGTGTAGAAGCGAGGCAATTCATTGGCAGATGCAACGCAAGGATTAACCCTTTCAGATGCTAGCCGAATGGAAACGTATCCAGACATTTCGAATTATTCTACGGACTAAACTTCTTCAAATTAACTATAAACAAATGCGAAATCGAAACAAAATTAGTGATGGTCAACTCGAGTCACTAACTCGAGTTAACTCGAGTTGGGCTTAACTCGAGCCAACTCGAGTTGTATTCTCTCTGACTCGAGTTTGAAAACCGACATGGAGCGAAGTTTGCCGATCATTTGATTGAGACTGTTCAAGTGTCACATTTATGTAGATTTGAGGTTAACTTTAAAGTGCCGGATAAATTGTTGTAGTTTTTCGTGTTTTAAATACCTTTTTTTTACTATTAATGCGAGGGTGAGGTAATAAATTGGTAAAATCCTACTATCCTACTAATATTATAAATGCGAAAGTCTGGATGTTTGGACGTTTGGATATTGTTACTCAATCACGCACGGCTGAACGGATTTAGATGAAATTTGGCACACGTATAATTTATAACCCGGATTAGGACATATGCTATAAAATTCCTACGGGAAACGTCTGATTCTCGCGGGAATAGCAATTTTTAAACTACTGAACCGATTTGAATTATTCTTTCACTGGTGGAAAGCTACACTATCCCCGGTAAACAAAGAGTACTTTTGATTCCGGAAATGTGGGGGGAAGGGGGGGGATATTTGAAAAAAGGGATTACGCGCGGGTGAAACCGCGGGCGGAAGGCTAGTTTTAAATAAACCATAACTCTTCCA
The DNA here is from genome assembly GCA_949319885.1 of Mecyna flavalis. Lineage (NCBI taxonomy): Eukaryota > Metazoa > Arthropoda > Insecta > Lepidoptera > Crambidae > Mecyna > Mecyna flavalis. The sequence continues at coordinate 6,896,552 of OX439427.1, read as the reverse complement.
TCTCGTTAACTCGAGTTACACAACTCGAGTTCAACTCGAGTTACGTGAATTTTAACTCGAGTTAACTCGAGTTCTGTTTATTCCGAGTTGGCCCATCACTAAACAAAATTGTATTTGTCTCAGTCCTTATTCTGAGGTATTTGTACACAAACACAACACATTAAGATCTGTCAGCTGTCAGGCTGCCTGTCAGTCAGTCCATAACTAACATCTGTGTGACTGTCACCCGTGCTGAGTACTGAAACTTATGGAGATGCCCTACCTACGAAAAAAACGTGTATATCTAAACTTGATTTGGAACTAAAAATGGCGCCCACTGGCCAATGATAGCGTCCGACCGTAGTGCAACCAATATTGTGTATCGATATATTTATCGATACAAGTTTACGTGACGATCATAAATGCACATATTTAGTTAGAAATCTATAAAGACGAGCCATTTGGTGTAATGGTCGAGAGGTCGGCTATTGCACCTGAGGTCGCGGGTTCGATCCCCGCACGGTACAAACATTTGTGTGCATGAACATGTCTGTTTATTTATTTATTTATTTAATTAGGACAACCAACAAATCTTACACTAATGTACATTTTGGTTTTCTTAGGTCTAAGTATATTGCTAAGTGCAGATTCAGTTACAGGCTGCCACGACTTGCTAATGTGAGAAAAGACAAAAATTGGTTTTGAGCTATGACTTGAATGAATCAAGTATAGCCCTCTTAAATTTACGAGAATACATCTACGTTAAATTTCTTCTGCATTTCGTTGTATTGTCGCTGAAGCCTGTTTATAATAGAGTGATGGCGGAGATTGCTTTTTGACCCCCTGATCGCAAATGGTACCCATTTACCTAGCCTTGGTAGATTATGAGGAACGCGGAATTGAAGTTGCGCAAGGAGACCAGGGCAATCCAGACCACCACTTACTAACTTGTGCAAAAACAGAAGATCTAAGATTAATCTCCTATATCTTTTAAACTTAACATTTGGAAGTTAGATAGTCGATCGGTGTACGAGGGCAATCTCCTAGCAAGACCTGATTGGAAGGATATATGCCACAAAAACCTCTTCTGAATTCGTTCTAGACGCTTAACATAAACGTCGTAATGTGGCGACCATATCGGGCTACAGTACTCCAGAATCGATCTCACGTACGCATTATACAGCAGAATTTTAGTGGAGGATCTCAGTTCTTTACAGTTGCGAATTACAAACCCAAGCATTTTAAAGGCCCTACACGAGATGGTCTCCACATGTCTATTGAACCGAAGTTGTTTGTCCAAAATCACACCAAGATCGCGTATATGATCAACTTCCACGAGACATTGTCCATTAATATTAATATAGTACTTGGGTGATTGGGTGCCTTTGCTTCTAGTGAAGCGAATAAAGCGACACATAACAGCATTGAGATCCATCCGGTTGGCTTTGACCCATACAGCTATGCTGTCGATATCAGTTTGGAGCATCGGTAGCTGTTTGTATCGGTCTGGGTGTTTCTATTTATAATATGTATGTATTTACAAAAAAAAAGTATATTAGTAATGTTTATCCGTTGTCTGGCACCCATAGCACAAGCTAATGCTTAGTTTGCGATATTTTATTTATAAAAAGTTTCTTATTCTCCTATTACAAATGATGATGCAGTGCCTTAATATAACAATAGGTAAGTAATGTATTATACAGCGTGTTAGGTAACCCGAGGGACATATTTAAGGAGAGTGTTCAGAATCCGATGTAGAGTCCATTTCGCTATAAAAAATATATCCCTAATTTTTTTCATAATTAATTATCCTAATAATTGATGTATGCATGAACTACCTAAAAATCCCGTGTGCTGAGTGGCCGGTTACGCCCCAAACTCAAATTGTACGCGAGTACAATAATTTGAGTAATGAACGAGTGCACGAAATAGGTACTGTGAAGGGAAAAGTGCCCGCACGTTACGCGGATTTTCAGGTTTCGACTAAGGTTATTGACAGATAATATTTACCAGATTTTTTAATGATTTATACTTATTTTGTCATATGGAAGCATGAACTATTTGGGGTTTAAATATGTCCCTCGCATTTCCTGTCATACTGTATTATGGTTTCAACTTCACATGGATACTATGAATTATAGCCTCACCAGGAATATAAAAAACCTCGCCATATTGCGGAAAAATATTGGAACTAATTTCTTCTAGATTGGCAACAATCAAAAAATAAGATGTCATTCATTGTTATTCTGTCAAAGTGCCTTGTTACTATTGGATATTGTGAGTTGTTTGTGAGAGTAACCATAGCAACCCAGTGTTGCTATAACCATAGTTTATGTGGCGCCTCCAGAGCAGGTTTTTTTATATTCTTGGTCAGGCTGTACCTATATATGCTAACCAGAAGATAAAGTGAAGGTACTGTACCATACTGATACTACCATCGCGTTATCTTGTTATGTCGAGAGTTCTGTTAGAGCAGTTTTCGTTCAAGTGTAGCGACTAGCGAGCAAACGTGCCATATTTTATGTCGCGGTATTATATTTTTCCGACCTATTAACTCTATCTATTTATTCTTTAATGTTTCATTTACAGAAATCTGCAGAAAAATACCATTGCAGAATATAAGTTCTATCCAAAACGTATCGAACTATCGATACATAAAAACATCGTATCGCATCACTAGATTGGAACTAAACATGGCGAAACCAGCACGCGTCAAAAGCTGTGTGACGTCACTCAAAAGTGTAGCTAAAATGGGTACAATGCAAATAATATCTGTAATAATAATGTCTCTTTTTACATACGCAACAATCACTGAGTTAACCCAGATGTTACTGACATTTATATTGTGACCGAACTTGTTGATTTTTTAATATGTGGCCAAATATAAAAATTAAAATTGTGGAAAAATTAAAATAAAATCTATTCTTAGTGGAAATTCGGTTTGTTTATAAACAACGCTAGTAAAATACACTACTATTAAAAGTACCCACAATTTTTTTCAAATATGTTTTTAACTTAAGCGTTAAAACGACGGTAGCAACAGTGGGTTAAAAAGAGATTAGTTTATATTTGTAATGAAAGTGTCGCTGTATATTCATATTTTAAGCAATTTTTTTTATAGATCAGTAGGGCATCTCCATGTGTTTCAGTACTCAGAGGCCACCCGTCTTCCAATTTTTTAATAGGTAGCTAGTAATAGCTCTGGATGGCTGATTTTGACGAGATACTGCTACCAAATTGTTATTTTAACGTATGTCTAATTGACAGCGTAAAGACGTACAAATAATTCATCATTGTTGGTTGATTGTTGACACTGTCAACTTGACAGAGGTAAGGTAAGAGGTTTGTGAATTTAGTCGAAAAAGGGAATTTTTTATTAAAATATCTTACAGTTTAATAAAATTTCTCTTAGCGTTTCATTATGTCAGCCTCTAACGCTGCACCTATAACTGCAACAGACAGTTTATCCCAAGCTTTAAAGGCTAATATTATACCTAATCAAGAATATTTACTTCAGGTACCTATGTATAAACATTTTTTAATTTTCTTAATCTATACTGATATATTTTATAGAATAATTGAAAACCTTTAGATGTTTGTATCAATTACAGGGTTCAGTGCTAGACTCTGCTGTTGAAGTTTTACTCCATCGTCTTCGGGGTCTCTGCGACAATGTTGACGCCGGTCCAGAGACGTTTGATGACCAAGAAGTCTGTTTTAGTTTGCGGGATCCGAACCAGCAGGTATTGCTTTTCTAAAACAACTTACACATGGCACTTTTTGGCATATATTATGAATAGCCCAGTAGCCCATATTATTATTATAACTTGCTATGGTACAGTACTATTGGTAGAATGAGAAGTGTAAAAGTGTAAACAAAAATGTATAGAGAAAATAACTTAACTATCTTTCATACGCTGCCTGAATATAATTTTTCAATACTGTTAATAATATTTACACTGTCAAGAGTTTATTTCAATATGTATTAGCTTTTAGTGTTAATTTCATTAATAGCTAGTCAATTTTGTTAGTTTTTTTTTTTTATTTTGGTTGTGATTTTATTATATTTCTATAAGTACATATTGATTTTCTATTAGAACCAAGTAAATATTTTTTCTCATTATAGTACTTTTATTAAATTGTGTTAAACAAAACCTTTATTCTTGTATCCCACACTGTGACAGACATATTACTAACTAATGAATAATGTTTAAAATTAATTATACTTCTGTTGACAATGTTACTAATTTTGCTGACAAATAAAGAAGTATATTTTTTGTTTTCTTTTTTTTTACTTTTTCTTCAATAACATCATGGATGCTTATAATATCCCATACTTTACATTATTTTTGTCTTTTTCCAGGCAGCACCATTGATGCTTCGTGTACGGAAGGCTCTAGATGCACGGGATATGCCATACCAACTGAGGTATATTGGCCAACCAGATCTTGGTGACAAGAATCGCCCAACTGTTGTACGCTCAAGTCTGGATATTGCTTGCAGTGGAATGTTAATTGAATTTCTTAATGAACTTGGATGTAGAATAGAATTTGAGTATAGTGTTAAAGGTAATTTAAAGCACATCATTTCAGTTTTAATTATTTTAGACAAAACTCATTCTAATACCTGCAGATGTCCATTTATTTCATGATAATTTCTTTTTACAGGATACATGTTTAGGAAGGGAAGAATGAAAATTACTGTCGCAAAAGTTTTTAAAATATCACAGAGTTCTATGCCTCCTGAGCCTATATCTCAAAGTTATTTGGTAGAATTATCAGTAAGTATTGCTTTTGCTAAGCTTCGCTTTTAATGGCTTACTATAATAGGTCATTGTATTATAATATGTCATTCTCATGTAATTGCTTATGATTTTAATAAGTGGTGTTAGATTCATAATTGCTTTGCTTAGAGTTTCATCATTTTGCTTGTACCTTTTGGATACAAATACAGAATTCCACATCTATCTCATCCACCTCATGCTTTATAAAACTGAAAAGCATTCGGTAGATTTATGATTAATGGTTGCCATATCGACCGCATAAGTTAGTTGTAAACTATTTTGTTGGGTAAATTATAAGTTAAAATAAGGTGGTATATAACTGTACTGAACGTTATGTGCGAATGAAATTCTATTCTATTCTATAAAATATGTTGTCTGTCACAATTTTCCTACAAACACACAAACTTGTATTCGAGTTAACAATTGTTAAGCACCCTGAAAATACCTGATTGATATGATTTATTCATAGTTTATAGCCCGACCATTAAAGTAAAAAGTTAAAAACCTTTCCATATTGCGGAAAAATATTGGAACTAATTTCTTTAAGTGGCAACCATCAAATATAAAAACAATAGATGTCATTCATTATTGCTGTCTGTCAAAGTGTCATGTCAATTGTCAACCATGCCTTGTTATTTCTTGGAAATTGTGAGTTATTTGTGAGTACCATAGCAACCAAGTGTTGCCATAACCATAGCTAATGTGGTGCCTCCAGAGCAGGTTTTTTATTTTTTTGGTCAAGCTATACTTACGTGATACATTTACCATTTTCTCTCTGCAGCAAATCTTCAAGGTGGATGTCCTTGAAAGGTTTTCCGCTGCTACTTATTTGATCGTGTTTTACTGAAGAGAAGCTTGGAAGAAATTCGTTACCTATTTCTATGTGGTTACAGGTACTAGCGCCCCAAGGACAAGACGCCATTGGTGAAGACATGCGCGCGTTTGCGGATCAGCTGCGGCCGCTCGTGCTCCTCGACAAGATCGACTACAAGCGGCTCGGGCACATGGCCGTCACATAGCCCATGTTCCTCACTTAGGCTGTCTTCGCAACACAATGCGGTTGTGATGCGAACACAGCCTTAGTTCAAGTGATACCACTGTGAGTAACTTTTAATTTATTTAACCGAACTCTGACTTGAATGTCAACATCAACCACAATACAATACAATACATAGACATTTTAAGCAAGCTCTAGCTCTAATATTATAACTTTATATACTGTATGTGTACGTTATATAAGAAACCCACAATAACTGTTCATTAAAAAACAATGCAATAAACTGTACTTTATAGGAGCATCAGAAATAAATGAATTTTTCTTTTTCCTTACCTTATTGAAAAAAGAATTCATATTAAATATACTGCGTGTTTTTTTAGTCGTTGTTTTCCCGCAGCAGAACGCTTTACCTTCAGTAGTACTATCGATTTACACAAGTATTTTTTTTTTCTTAAATTTTAATGGAAAAATGGAAACCAAATGTAAGTAAATAGTAAATAATCTTTTTTTTTATAAACGCGAAGGGCAATGACCCCGGCCGGTGACCATCCGTGACGCAGCTAGTACTATTGGTTCGAGTTTCGTCTATCATAATCGTAAAACTTTTGATTTGACTAAAAAAAGAACTTTATTAATTTATTTTACTACTAAGATAGAATCATTTTACTGCGGGAAAACAACGACTAAAATTCCACGCTGTATTTTTTAAAACTGCAAATACATGTGAGTATACATATAAATAAAATAACTTTACTTTATTTCAATATTATTTTTAATGTTAGACTTGTGTCATACAAAGTCAGGATTCTTTTGCGTGTTTTTCACTATAATGTGGTCTTCTCCATAGTCCATATCTTCGTATTTAAGGCCATGCACGTAAGCAAAATTACCGAAATATAAACATTGTTCGTATTTCATTGGTTTGAAGTCTAAAAAACAGTAACATTAGGTTTACAATTAATAGTATAACGAAAATGAAAATATTACCTTTAAATAAAAACTATACCTACCTATAATACGATTCAACTTAATAGGCGGGTGGATCTACGTAGAATGTTATTTTTGATAAAAAATTTAGATTTTTTATCAACCCACGTGCAGAGCTTCAGTACAATATAGGATCTATAGTTTTCAAGATTCTAAGCAATTGTATATTAAAAGCACACAAATCCGAACTATACTAATCAAAATATTGACAAAAGAAGAAAAAAATACGTTCAGAATAATGACTGCGTATTAGGAAAATGATATTTCTGTAAAGAACAATGACCTGTGTTGATAACAATGACAAACTTATAAATGTTTTTGAAATATCAGGAATAAAACCCAATTTTGTAGGAAACATGATTTTAATCATGAGTACCTAGTAACAATCTGTTGTTTTTAATTTATATAATTTCCTAACCTTTCGCCCGCGGCTTCGCCCGCGTGAACTATAGGACGTTATCCCGCGGGATTTTTATAAATTATAGCCTGTGTTATTCTGAGGTATACTATATTATTGCCTCAACCGCTATGTCCCTGCATTGTAAAACTGTTATCTTCGAAAATATTCATTTAAATTACATGCTTTAAAGGGCCACATTGATCTATATTCTTCTTCTTCTTTGTCGTCACACTCTTGGCAGAGTGGTCGTCACATCAGGGGTGGTAGCAACCTTTACAATCCGCCACCACTCATCTCGTACTGTAGCTCTTCTTGTGCATTCATGGAGTGGACCATTGAATGTAGCCTTGACTTGGTCGGTCCATCGCATCGGTGATCTACTGCGCGCTCTAGCGCCTTCGACTCTCCCCTGCACCACAAGTCGCTCCATAGAGATCTATGAAGACAGATGTCTTCTCGACGTGTGATATGTCCAAAGAAAGTGAGAATACGACATTGGACGATGGAAGAAAGACGCTGTTTGATGTCGAGTTCTTGGATGATTGAATCGTTGGTTTGGAACTGTGTCCAAATAGTATAGGTACTATCGAGGTCACCCGCGCGTGATCACCCTTAAGGCTAAAATCCTGTGCAGTATTTTCACGTTTACAAGCGCCGCTCCTAAGAAGTCACGATGCGCGTGCACGGTATATTTTTCCAAAAGTGATCACGCGCGGGAGACCTCGATCGTACCAAGCAGGTACCAAACCCATAGCCATAACCTCTGTATTTGGAAAGGTGTTTGAGCGGATAATCAACTCCCAACTTGTCCGCTAACTAGAAGATCATTACTACATGACCGACAGTATAGTTTCAGACCAAAACGGTCCACGGGTGATCTTCTAGCTTACGTATCGCACCTCTGGGGGGAGGATATGGAGAAGCATGGTGAATCTATGGCTATTAGCCTGGATATTGCCAAGGCTTTTGACCGTGTTTGGCATCGCTCGCTTTTTTCCAAGCTTCCGGCATATAGTCTGCCAACTCGCTTATTATGCGACTGGATTGCGGGATTTCTGGAGGGTCGCAGGATTCGTGTCCTCCGTGATGGACGCGCTTCTCGCTTCCTCCCAATAAATTCCGGAGTGCCTCAATGCCTGTCGCCGACTTTGTTTCTTCTGCATATCAATGACATGTTATCACTAGGTAATATTCATTGCTATGCGGATGACAGCACTGTCCACGCACGATATTTCGGAAGACTTGCGGCTAAACAGACCGAAACCGAGGAAAACAGGAATCTTCTTGTCGCTGAGCTTGACGAGGTCCTGGACCGTATATCCAAATGGGTTGCCAGCAATCTCATCGAGTTCAATGCCAAGAAAACACCTGACAGGTGTGTTTGTTTTCTGCAAATCTTCTCCTTTTCTTTCCCATTCCACTCTTCAGATCACGCCCTTACCAATACAGGATAGCCTAAGCATCCTTGGCATCGATGTTCGTAGCAACTTGAACCAACGGGAATAATATATCAAGAGCGTCATCAGAACAGCTTCCCGTAAACTCGGAATGAACAGTATGAGACGATTTTTCACTCCGGTGCAGCTTTGTCTCTTATACAAGGCACAGGTTCGCCCGTGTGTGGAATATTGCTCTCATCTCTGGGATGGTTCCGCAAAGTACTTATTGGAGGCCCTCGACAGGTTGACGACGTGATATCCGTATTGTCGATAATCAAGAAGTGACTAAGACCCTAGACTAGAACCACTTCAGTTACGTAGAGACGTTGCTAGTCTTAGTGTTCTCTACCGTCTCTATAATGGGGAATGCTCTGAAGAGTTATTCCAACTCATCCCGTCCTCCCCTTTTCACTCCCGAACAACACGCGCCGGACTGCGTTGCCATCCTCATACCATCCAGACACTGGTGGCCCGTACCAAGAGGTATAGTTCCTCTTTTTTGCCCCGTGCCATTAGGTAATGGAATGCCCTTCCGGCTCATGTGTTTCCTTCCTCCTATAATCCAGGGCTTTTTAGGCGGGGCGTGAAGCGGCATCTAAGCAGGCCTTCAGGGTGAGGGTGACTGGCTCAATGGGTACTTTGTTCTATTGAGCCAGTCAGCCTTAATTTTTATTTTATTTGGACCTCACTTCCGCTTACCATCAGGTGGAGTGAGGTCATCCAGACTGCTCCCATATAAAAAAAATTCAGACCGATATCAAGGCTAACTTGCTCCATTTTACTCAACAGGGATTATCTTTAATATTGCCGATGCTTGTTGCAAATAGGGTTGTGTCATCTGCATACTGCAAATTTTAAATTCTATAACCTCCAATTGTGATTCCGTCTGACCAATTCTCGAGTGCTATTCTCATAATGAATTCTGTGTAGGTGTTAAACAGCAATGGTGATAAAATGCAGCCCTGACGGACCCCGGCACTTGGATGAAAGTGATTTGACGACACGTCGTTCGTTCTCACCGATGCTGTTCCTTCTTCATAAAGCTTCCAAGAAAGGTGCACCAGATGTTTAGGTGTTCCCATAGCCAGGAGAGTCTCCCAAAATACTGGCCACCTCACTGAGTTGAACGCCTTTGAGAAGTCACCAAAGCAAATATAGGTCGGCTTGTTGAACTTTCTGGCTTTTTCAATGATCTGGCGCACATTCAGAATCTTCTCACGAGTACCCCTCCCTTTCACAAAACCAGCCTGTTCAGGAGAAATTTCCTTAGATTTATATGCAGTAGAATTTTACTTGCATGTGAAATTAAGGCTATTAGGCGGTAGTTACTGCATATTTTAGTGGAGCCCTTTTTATGTAGAGGTACGAAGACTGTGTGAGTCCACTTCGGGGCCAGATTCCTGATTCCCAAATTTTGTTACACAGGGTATGAAAGATATCGACACCATACTCCCCTGATGCTTTGATGGTTTCAATTGGTATGGCATCTCTTCCTGTAGCTTTTCCGCTTTTTAGTCGCCTGATAGCGACCCGAACTTCGTCCCTCAATACATGTACTCAGTACATGGCTCTTTTTCTTCGTCATGGGCTCTGTCAGGAAATAGTTGTGAGCATGAGGATCTCCAAACAAAGACTGACAGTCCAGGTCCTTCCAGGTTTCAGATATTGCATCTATTTCAGTCAGTAGTTCGCATTGTGGGTTCTCTAATAGCCCATGTTTTAGAAGAAAGGGTTTTGGTGATGGATCTTATTTTTTGATGCAGGTCGCCTGTTTGGTGACTATCAGCATGTAGCAGCAATACGTGATAGGTTAGTTTCATAGCGATATCAAGGAAATATTACTGTAAAAAGAAATAAAATCATTATTCTCAACGCAAGTCATTGTCATAAACAACATTTGTCATTATTCTCAACCAGCGTCATTGTCACCTTCATCAAGATTTAGAACAATGACGTTCAGACAAATGATGAATTTGAAAAGGACAAGTCGAAACACGTCTAAAAGGCGTGGCAGCTAGTTAATGTTATGATTACGTTATTAAACACTTGTATCTTTATTCTAAATTGTTGCAAAAGAACGTAGGCATGAATATAAATTGAATTTAGATAGAGAAATAACAATGACTATAGAAGTGTCAATTGTTGTAGAATGAACTTTAAAAACTTATCAGAGCCAACAACGTGCGTTTTTCCGCGGTGAAGTGCGTTGATCGACTGGGGAGCAGGGCGGGGTGTCTGGTCACACACTTAAGTGTTCTACCTTATGTCTCAAAGTTGCGATAATCTTGAAAACAAGAACTGCGCTGACCAATGACTTAATTTTGTAAACTTTTTTTGATCCAATATTTAGAGAACTAAATGGTTCGATAACTATTTTTGTTTTTTATTAATCGGTAGTGTTATAAACGTAATATATATTTCTTAGAAAATGTGTGCTCAAAACAGTTATGATGATTTAATATAATTAATTGAACGAGCAGTAGTGCTTTTCGGACATGGCAAAAATCTTAATATTTGGGCATATTTTATTAATCACGTTTTTATTTATTTCTTTATAGCCGTAAATTTATAAAAACCTTGTTCATTACTTATATAAGAACCGAATGACTGTTTTATTGAAATATAAATTGAATGGTTATTGAGTAAACACGTAGGACATGACATTTGACCGCCCTCGTAGATCAACCCAGGCCCGTCCGAACATCGTGCGAGTACCTGCGCAGAACACAAATGTAGGTGTCAGAGGGGCGCAGCCGCGCCCCGCACCTGCGCAAACGACGCTCGCAGCTAACTTCGGACGGGCCAGTTAAGTTGAATCGTATTATACCCATGTACTTTTTTTATTATTATCATAGTAGGTAGGTACTTATTTTATCCGTCAACTGACTTAAAACTGTGAAATTAAGTTTGACTCAATCAATTTCGCTACACATACCTACTTACATTACCCCTCAGGGGGCAACTGGGAATAACCCACGGCCCACGTAGTCTATAGAATAATTCTTTTGGTAATTATGTAGGTATACTATACTGTTATTTTACTACTTATAGCCTACACAGAATATAAACTACAGGACAATTGTGGATACATATTTAGATCACTGTACAATGTATTTACATAATGACCCCAAGCTAAACCATTCTGCTGTACACTGTACACTACGTTCACACTTGCAAGATTATTTTATTTCAATTATTGATGTGCTCGTAATTTTATTAGAGTTAGGTCTGTGGTTATGTGTTAACGGTGATCATTCCACATTGTCAATTAATTTCGCAGCGGACACCAACAACACTACTGGATATGTGTAATTAAATAAAATATTAATATCCACTCGTAGATCGGCTAAATTCCAGATCTCATGTGCCCACGCCGAGAAAGGCTAGGGGTGCTTGCCTCATATTCAACCCTGACTTGATGCAATAAATATTAATTAATTGTATTAGAAACTAGCGGGCGCCCGCGGTTTCACCCGCGTGGTTCCTGTTCCCGTGGGAATTGATCAATCAATCAATTCAATTTTTCTCGCCGTAAAAACCATCCTTGAACTCCAACGAACATTTAAAAATATTTTTGGCCGAATTGGTCCAGGCGTTGTTGAGTTATGCGCTTACCAACACATTTTGCGATTCATTTTTATATTATAGATTTATAAAAATTAAACAGCATATAAAATTCCAGTTTTTTATCGAGTTTCCATTTGCCGGCACACTTTTTGTGTGATCGAATCTGCGGGCGCACAAAAAGTCTGCATGGCGCGCAAATCGGTCGCGGATTTTTCACAGACTACGTAGGTACACGACGCACATTTTCGATCATTCTGTCGGCAGGACTGTAGGGACGTAGACGCTATGGAAATCGTGCAGAGATCGCGAAGTATTATTTTGTACTTGAAGTCCTACAGAAAAAAAGAAGAAAATTTTGGGTACGTCCTATACTTTCGAAAAGTTTATGCGCGGCGCGACGCGGAGCGACGTGGTCTGCCAGAATCACGCGGATTTTTTGTGCGCCGGACTATGTGCGTCGTCTGCGTTACTCCATACAGTTGCATACGTTCTATTTTCGCAGACTAAAAAGTCTGTCACAGATAGTCTGTCGTCTGCGCTGCCGCTAAATGAGGAAGAGGATAAGTATGCGATAAATAATACGTACCCGTCCCTTCAATGCAATTATACAAGTCCATAATGCAATGGTTATCAAAAATAAACGTTGCATTGGTGCCTAAATTAAAACCGCAAATCTTCTGGAAGTACGTCGGGCACACTCCGCATCTGATGATGAAATAAGACGTTGACTTACTTATATTTAACTTAGACTTACCAAATGGAAAAGAATTAAACATTTTATTGGTATAGGTACCTGTGTCCATCTGGTGCAGGGTACTTTTTATATTCTATTTGTGGAGTGTTAACATAATATTCGCGGGCAGAAGATTCTAAAAAAGAATAAGCGAACGGATCTGTTTTGAATTTTTTCCACAACTGATATAATAAATTCAACTATACTACAAGACTAAACTAAACTACAAGATTAAACTATACTACTCTACTCTATTACCTACAAGTATAAATTTAAATTGTAAATTACAACTTACGAAAAATAGTGACAACAATCCATGCTGTCAATATGCAGACTTTCATGATGTTGCTCAAAAATAAATTACGCACTCCATTGACTTTCTTATCATTTAATCAAATTGAGTTATGTTTAATAATTAAAAATTCAACTATTACTTTCTAGCGTACTCAGTCACCATCGGTAGGTATGATATAATGGCAAAAACTTAAAAAATATTTTCATTTCGGTATCTAAATAATCGTTGTCAATTTTATTCATTTCGGTATCTCAATAATCGTTGTTAAAATAAATGGGTACTGAGTTATATTGCGGAAACGAGTCATTATTTCATTCTATCAATATCGTCGGTTTAAAGGTAAAACTCATAAGTGACATTATTGACGAAATTCATTAAATTCATTAAACGGTCTTACAAGGGCAAAATCTTTTGCCCTTGTAAGACCGTTTGTGTGGTTTGTGTGTTTTTTTAAAACCACACCGGTGGGTGTGGTTTTAAAAAAAGGAACACAGCATCATTGTTCTGCCAGCTAAAAATGGGCGATTTTCTGACAGGCCATTTAAAAAAAAAAAAGGCTTCCAAAAGCTTCACTAGATGGCGTTGTGTAGGTGGCGTTGAACGAAGTATGTATGTACATCTATTGTTACCTACCTCTGGTTTTGGATCTAGGAGCCAAAATCTTTACTCATTCTTCTTCTTCTTAATGAATGGCTTGCTTTTTGTTTTTTATTAACAATTCCTCCAATTGTAATTTTTTTGGGAATGAAAATTACATCTGACACAAACAAAACGTAATTCCGTTTTATGAAATAAGTCATGTCGAAGTAAACTTTATGACGTTCCGTGGTTCCGTCCCTTGTGACTGCATAGGTGGAACGGTGCCATCTATTGAGAACAACAAAACGGGCTGTCAGAAAATCTTCCATTGGATTAAAAAGATTCAAACGTAAGTCTGCAAAATAATACTCTAACAAGAAGCTATGTTGAGTGGTTCGTCGAGTATCGTGGTGAGGCGACAAACGTGAGCTGTATCACGATGCCAGGTGAGTCACCGGCGGCGTCGGCGCATCCGCGATCTACCGATAATTACCCTAATGAGATGCACGCAGGGTTTACACATTACACAGCATTTAGCTGACACACTCTTCAAAAAAACATAAATAATTGCGAGTGCTTTTGTATCTACCTATACCCTAGAATGTTTTGCTTATACCCACGGAAATGATAATGGTCCGGTCATTAGTTTTTGACTTGCCAATCTATTTGACTTCGGCGTCTTGAAAAGAATAATTATTCCGCTCCAGACAAAGAATACTAATCAGTTAGGGTTGTCGCCGTTCTACGAGTATCATAATTATGTGCAGTCGCATACTTTTTTCGCTTAATTATTTTAACACAGTGCTATCTATTAAGCTTCAAAACACATTTGTAGTATGCGACATAAGTATTTCATACCATTTCACATTTTAATTAATAATACTTGTAAAACTACAAACACCCAGACCAATACAATCAGACATTTATAGTTATTGTCAAAAAACTTCATGACTACTCGAACCTCTGTAAGAAGCTGTGCCTTCGCGTGCATGTGTGATTTTTATTCCGGACTAAAAACTTGCACTATTCCCCGATTTTAAAACATAATTGTACTTTATTTTATTCAGACCAAGGCACTTATCAACTCTACATATATTATGCGCACCCCCGACCTCAAGGTAATGATAACCCGTGCCAGTCCTTTAATAGTTATTTTGGTTGCTGACTGGCGCGATAGGTAGAGTCGTAGAGGTCGTGGCAGCTTCGCGTGATTATTGCAATAATCTGTAATGTTGAACAATCGGAACGCGGTGACTATCTATGAAGTAAAATAGACTGTTTTCTTTGAGTTGGGTGCTATTACTAGTGATTCTGGCTTATCTTTATAATTTCCATCCTATCATGGAATGTTATTTATTATTTAAACGCTATCTACCTACATATGCTATAGAATATCTAAATCAAGCGACGTAAATGAAAACATCTGAAACTCTACTTAATCGATTAAAACAGTCTCATTTTTTAATGTAGGTAACTTCTGTGTTTTTAATTAATTGAGACTGTTGATTCTAATTACAAATACCATCTATACAGTCATTATGTTGAGTCGTGCTCCAATGGAAAAAAATGGGTTGTTTCATTTATATTGTTTTAAAAAAAAACAGCGTCCATGGGTAGGGATAAAAGAACAACAGACGAAAGAAATGTATCTTTTCAGTAGGTTCCTCTTTAGTAGACACCGATTCATGGAACGGTGAACATATTTGATGTGACCTAAAATATATAATAATCAGTCATATCGTTGTATAATTATAATGATTGGGGGGTGTAGTTACACTCAGTAGTTGCGTAGCGAATGATTGTCAGTCACACCCGCCACCTGTTGTAAATGATGAGCTCCACATATCAATACCGCTCGTTGGCGATGAGTTATGTTATGAAGGTAAGCAGTGTAGGTAGTCGGCGGCTCACGATCAATCATTAAGTATGTATAGTGCGTAGACACTCATGATCGTGAGCGCAGCTTTACCGCGTAGGACGATCAGATGCGTGGGCTGCCGCCAGCCAACCTATACTTGAATCGCTCGATATTATCAAACAAACACTTGTATATTCTGCTCATAATGGCTGATATTATTGTTGTCGAATTTAGTTTTTTTAATGACCGTTTTAATGTCCCCATGATAAACATGAAAATAAAAAAACAAATATAGTCGGCCTTACACTAAAATAAGCTGTTGATATGGACGGAAAGGACATTAAAATGTATGGAAAGTCTCCAAGTGTCATTAGAATCAACATATTTTTATTAATATTGTTCCTCTAGCTATCATTGACAATCTTTAGAAAATATTTAACGCCGACTCAGGCAAGATAAAGCGACGCTATGATTAACGTACAACGTGTAATTAGATACTGTGTATCATCGAAATATTCGAAATATCGATTTATATGTAGTTTAAAATCTTATCCAAATGTTAAACTATTATTTATTAAATGTCAAGCAATTTCAAAGATTTTGATAATTTTTTTCTGGTAACTAAATAAATATACGATTAGCTAGTTACTTGCACAAGTCGTTGACAAAAAATAGAGACCACCGTAAAATGCTACGACGATATGTAGGTCATACCAAAGTTCGTACTCGTAGTAATTTGGCTACGAAGTAGCTTACTACTCCGTAGCGGTATAGATCTTTGTAAAAGAAAATTCTTTTACGATACTGGGGTTATACACATGGGCTAACTTTCTTGTTTGTTATTTCTAGACATTATAACTTTAATCTGATACCTGAAATTTAATTCATATTGTAATACATCAACAAAATTGTTGAGAAAATGAAAATTATACAAATTTATAGTAATCGAAATAGCAATATCTATATTTATTCTATTTGTGATATCACTACATTGATAATACTTAATTTATTTATAAATATTTTTGTGAGATAACATTCACAATTATATTGTAAAAACAATTTGTTCTGCTATCTCCACTTCCTATTTTCATGTAACGGTTATTTCAAATCAAATATTTCATTGTATGTACTAAGTTTTGTATAACGAGCACCTACTAATGATTCTCCTGTTGTAGGCAGTAGGCAGTAACATTATTTGTAACGGATGAGTGATCATTTCGAGTGATTCATACATAAACCTCTCCAAGTATGGTAGAGCGGCGTGCGCGGGTGGGCGGGGGCCGGGGCCGGCGTACACAGACTTGGTGGCGCGGGCGCTGCGTGGTGCCCGCTCACCTTGACGTTCACCCAGCGGCTCGCGCAGGAGCCCTTATCCCTACAGCGCGCATAGTGTGCATAACTGCGTGGTGATGCAACTGACGATCACGAACCTTTCATCTATGCGTATTCATTCACTTTAAATGACTACGTTTTAAATAATAAATAACAAACCACTTACATACTTTAAATGCGCATGTATCTCTCTATAAAAACAAAAGTGTAAAGTTACCTTCTATATAATAATATTTTTATCTTTAATCTTAGTCATTTAAAAATGTAAACAATATTGACTCGACTCGTTTAATAGAAACATGTTTTTAAAGTAAAGATAGTTAATATGATAATAACTTGGTTTACAATAATTATAATAAATCGTGTATTAAGTATATAAAATGAATAGATCAAAATAACGATCAATTTTATATTAGTTACATTAGTTGCAAGTTTAGGTCGTGTATGAAATTCAAACCAGCTGCGTGTTTTGTGCTATAGGCTGATTTATCTATAACAGTGTGGTCAATGTCGTATCAAGCCGATCGCTCGCGTTAACCGTCACTCAAGTGCGGTTCGACGTGGCAGCGTAACCCGAGCTCCGTCAACCTTCAACGGTTCGCTGGGCGCGTGTCTCTGAACTTAATAGGCCTTCAATAATGCCCTTATATCATTGGATGATCTTAATATACGCACACAGCATAATATCACAAACTCACAAAGTAAGGCTATGATAGAAAGAGAACATACGAGTACTCAGCCGTAACTAAGTGCACTACCTATATTTTTTATGAAACTACACAGATTACACATATTTAAATAAAATAAGAGAGGCTATAATGTCGAAAGAACAACATTTTACTTCATAGAGGACAATGCCAGATCTTGTATGATGGGAAGTGGCGTCTTTTTTTTTGGGTGGCCATCGTGCATCGCCCTTTTTTGTTTTTTTAATACAAAATAGTGACATCTAATCTAAACTCAGTCTGAACTGAGATGAGCTTTAGAAGATTGCTAATTTTACATAAATATTTTCAATCAATCAATCATTTTATTTATTATATTTTGCCTTTTGTGCGCCAGTTTTGTAAGAAGTTAGAACTCTATCAACTTAATAATTTTATTTATTTATTTATATGAAAATGGATTATATCCTAAAGCAATGTATAATTTATTCTTTTGGACCTTACATCCGCTTACCGTCAGGTGGAGTGAGGTCATCCTAATTGCTTTCATTTAAAAAAAAAGATGCAAACAGTGTTTATTCCTGATTTTCCAGGTAACCTCCTTCATTTCACTGACTTTCCCTAACCACTTAGAGCTTCCCTGATAACACCCTCTATTGGTGTTTCTCTTTAAGTTTCAAATAAAGCAAAATACTGAGTTGCATTTAAAACTAGCATTCCGCCCGCGGTTTCACCCACGCGTTATTTCTTTTTCAAATATCCCCCCTTCCCCACACATTTCCGGGATCAAATGTAGCCTATGTCACCCGGGGATAGTAGCTTTCCAACAGTGAAAGAATTATTCAAATCGGTTCAGTAGTTTTGGAGCCTATTCAATACAAACAAACAAACAATCAAAACTTTCCCTTTTATAATATTGGTCTAAATATGTAATAATAAAATAAAATAATAATTATTACGGACATTTTATCTCCTACATGTATTGTATCGTGTACGATTGTTTTATGTCCATTACACGCAGAAAGTAGAGTGCATAATGCGTAAAAGTGGCGCCATATTGCAACATGACCGGTGCGGTGCGCAGGCGCCAGCCACTTTCTTTGTGTTCGCACATGCTCGCGCAGCAACCATACCGCTACTTATTTAAATGTCAAAACACTTTACATAATTTGCACATACCAAATCTTAATAAAGAACAACATTATATTTTAAAATTTCATTTATATTAATAGTTTCCATTCCATTTACTTGATCTATAATCTGCGATAAGATGATGAGGCTGATTTCTTATTATAACAGCTCAGATTATGCAGCTAGCTTCAATCAGTTTTTAACGGCAAATAACTTTGTGTTAAATCTTCGTACATGCAGCAAAAATTTAAATAGGTACCTAAATTCTTTTAGACTAGGCACCTATTACCAACTTCCTTTGCCTATCCGTCTCAGTCGCGAATGCTAAATATAATACTAAATAGTTAATAGTCTTAGCTTATTTATTTAAATATTGGATTTCTTTACGTCTGCAAATAAGTTTCCTGCTCAAGTACCTATGTACAGTAAATGCGTTACTACATTCTAGAAAGTGCCTACAGCCTTAGGTATTGCGGACATTGAGCTAATTCTTTATACGTCCATTAGTCATTCAGGAGAAACCTAGGTCCAGTGGTAATTTATTCAGTGGATTAGACAACTCTCCATATAAAGTGCGACCCACCTCACCAGGCGAGTCAAAACGGCCAAGCGGCGCTCGCCGATAAATTATCTACGCACACCATTATAAACTTGTACCTACCTACTCATCGGCACGTATCACTGAGCATGTGTAGCGCACGCACTCACGGACGTGCGTGATGTGTCCACAGGCCTCGAGCCAACGGCACTCATTTTCCTTGTGTTGATGATTACCCACACCATGCAAACGTAGCCCGATTCAATCACGGACGCGAGGATGCAGGCGACGACGTGAGTAAAATGTATTTCTACTTCAAACAACCTGCCCTATACTACCAACAATCTGCTTCATTTCGAAGCCTTGTTTTGGTATTTTCCTATTTTGAACGATAATCTGTTACATTACATTCAAATACTTAAATGTGTAAAAAAGAGGCACTTCCTCTAAGATTTGGTTCATGATATGAATAACATTGCCTGAACACCTACTATACGGAGAGATTTGTTTTTTAGCTACATAAAATAAATAGATAGGTACAAAACTGATATAACTAAAAAACCTATCGTAATAGTATTATTATGATTGCTATAAATTGGGTATATTTACGGGTTTAGTTAATTAGTTATTACACGTTACTCTGACTCTACATAAGCATATTTTGTTGAGGTGTTGTTGGTCTTCTTTTATTAAAAAGTTCTCTAAATTACTCTACTAATCACCAACAAGCATCTACATAAAGCCCATATGACGAAATTTATCTGAATACAAACTTTGAACATCTCAAATGAAAGTAGGTGGTAGCTGTCTTATTAGCAATACAGTCCCATAAACATTTTATATAACCATACGTCTACCAGTTTCTCGCTTAGTTTTATCTGTGCGTTGCGTTGGTATATCATAAATTAAATTCTCCTGTCGAAGATAGTGGCATCATTATTTTTGCGGCGCCTGTGTGTTACCACAGCATGTGAGCGCATGTGTGAGTTAGAATATCGACGGTATCGTTTTCTGAGAAACGGTGGCGCGGGCGCAGCGGCGGGCGAGGGGCGGAGGGCGCGGGGGCCGCGGGCCGGCGTCAAGTCCGTGTAATAATCCGGCGGGCGGGGGGCCTGCGCGGCGCCGGCCCTGCTAGACAACTTGTCTCTGAGCCCCAGTCCCGTGCCATGTTCAACTCCTATACAAAACTTCTCAACTTCTTTCAATCAGGCCTTTCAATACAAAACTTTATTCTTATTTTTGAACGACTATTGATATTAATTTTAATCAAACTAGTCAATTAAAATTGTTCATTTGTAAAAAAATATTATGCCAAAACTCGACGCATAAACCTAAAATATAAATTAATTGAGGAATTAAATCAGATACCTAGCTAGTGATGATGATCTTAGACAATGCAAGATTTTTTCTAGAGTCAAAACTATGTTCATTGTATATGGGTAGGTATAATAATATTTTAACTTTCTATTATTATTAATCTATTTATTTTTAATAAATGTCAGTATATATACCTACTCACTCATATAAAGGAGTAGCAACGCATGGACCGGTTAAATTGCGTTGCAATATCCAGCATTTATCAACCAATTGTGGACGTAGTTGCATATTTCCACAATGACAAAATACTGACTCACTCTTTGTTTCAAAAACTGGGTCGTCTACTGCATATGGACTTGCAAGTATTGATAAGAAATACCTTTACAATGATTTCGTAATAAGCTTTAAACATTTGGTCGACATAATTTATGTGAAAATGGATTTTAAAAACTAGTTCAATGAAAGGGACAACAAACGCAACACATTGTTATATCCTGTTATAAGGGATTACCATAGGTAAACACATTCATGTTATAGAAGGTATTAGGTAGTCGTTATGGCTTATCAGAGCTTATGGAGGATTTTGGACGATGATCCCGATTGCGCCATTGATATTTACGACATTGATTAGGATACGCTCACGCGCTCATCCCGGGTGGTCCACATGCCACACAATCTACAAGTTATCTACGGGCCAACACTTGAATTCATACAAACTTTGGTTTAAAGACCACCACACATCATTCAGCCATAGAACCGTCCGAAGATCAAAACTTATCAAATTCTTAAAAACTTTCAATATTAAATTTATGGTTATCCTTTTTTTACAAATTATAAAGTACATTTTAATTATAAATGTATTTATTTACATGTATAAACTATGTAGTAATAATAAAAAAATTCAATTTTCTTAGAAAATTGAGATTCGTAGATTAGAGCTGAGAGGGTATTGTTGAACTACGAAGCTTTTTTTTAGCTATAATTAAATGCTATTGTAACGGTTCATTTTATCACCACTTTTCTATGTAAGTAACATTTACAACTGTAGCGGTATGAAACACACAGTAGTAATTTTAAAATAAAAATTGTGATAAAAGTCTGGCTATGGATGTATCCTATAATTTAAAATTTGCATAACTATGGCAACAGCGCCTGTAGAACGGTCTCTGCGAATAGTGTGTGTTGGCCTTTAAATCTATACATGAATTATAATTAGACGTTGTCGCATATTGTAACCGATATTTTTATCTTGGCAACGTTTAGTACCGAGAATTGCAAAGACAAACATGTTGCTGACTAATTGATCATGGATAGCGCTTTCATTAGCGAGTTTGAGGTATTTTTCACTGTACTCTTTTATAGTTTTATTTACATAATAGGGAGATATTGTTATGATTCTTAATTATGTAATTTTATTTGATGTTAAGTTTGAGTAAAACAAATATTTAATGTTCGTTTTTTATCTCACTAAACTATTTTTAACAATAAAGCTGGTCTGCTCTTGTCAACTGAAGTCAAATGCTCATGGCAAGGTGTCGGAATTTAGAGAATACAGTAACATAAAAGACACTTACAAGGAAAATAAACTAAAAAATACAGTCAAAATAGGTATAATGCACCCAGCTTGACAAAATCGTCTAAGAGAGTAACAATATAAAATTAAAAGTATTCCTACAAAACACGTCGAAACTACAATGATGTAATTTGTCTGATACAGTCAGCAAAACGAAAATTTCTATCCTGACAATTTTTGTAATGACAACTTACTTTCTTTGGCACTGACTACGTTTAAATGCGTCATGGTCGGTCGTTGTTCTTGAAAAAGAGTTAAAAACTCGTGCACTGTCACATCATTGACCTCTGTAATGATGGTGGAACGACGCCAAAGTTGATGTGCTGACAAACTACATACCGGCTCAAGGATACGAATATCTTGCTTCAGACAAAGCCAAAAAAATGGATAATGGTAACTTTCTAAACGAGTTACTATGCCACCAGAAAATACTAAAATGACGCGTTAAAAGGAGGTAGAGCCCGGAAATGCCACAAAAATACTAACTGCAGAATGTTTATTCATCGAAAAATATCTTGACGAAAACAAGGCCTTCGTCAATGATAATATCTTCATGATTTATTTACAAAATGTTTGAAAATTTCGGGAAACAAATGAATGTCGGGAAAATATTGTTTAACGTGTGAAAATTTCGGAAAACAAATGAATGTCGGGAAAACATTGTTTATTGATCTGAAGCTGAGCTGGGATGATGATGATTAAGATAGGGATATATGACAACAAAAAACCAATCTGCAATTTGGAAGAAAATGAAATAATTATGAAATATTTTATTGAATAACGAAGGTTTCTTTTCAAATACACAAATTAGTATTCAATTATTTAAATAAATATGTAATGATTTATAGTAATAAATTATTAAAAATACCATTTTTATTGATTGTGTTATAAATTTACATATTGATAGTCTACTAAATACTGTCTTAAATGCAATGGTCGTCATTATTTGAAACGCTAGTATTGAAATTATAGTCTCTACTCAAGTGTACCAACATTTATATCAGTGCGAGGCCTGGCCGGTGTCAGGGGGCGCGCGATTGCGTTACCTAGTTTGCCGGCGTATATGTTTACATAGCTCGTTTCAACCGCACCGACAGCTCTGATCTTGCCGAACGGCCGCTATCAATTAACAGAACCAGCTGATAGCTTTGTTTGTAACGAAATTAACAATGCTTTGCTAACTACAATTGCTTTGTACAATTAGGGATGAAACGTCTTTATCAGTTTATGTATTATTTGATAATCTCTTTTTTAAAGTATCGTTATTGAATAATGTAGAGTCAAATCAAATCGTTCGTTATTATTATACCACCATGCAATGTGTACAGGACGGTGGACGTGAGCATTGTGCGCTTGCAGCATATTATAATTAGTTGAAGCCGATGTGAGTAATGGCGTCGGAAATAACACGCGAACGACGTTGGCGCCAAGCGTGCGCCCGCGCATCGGCCGCGCATCACGCACACAGCCGCGCTGCGCGCGCAGGCCGCGCTGCCGCCGCCTCGTCTGTCTTGTGACTTCGGCTATTTATGTGCTCAAGTGACGCCGAGCTGATTTATTTAGGAGGCCGGTTGAGACCTAAAGGTTGCTCTATTATTGCAGATACCTAGAACGCATTGCATTTACCTATTACTTGTTGAGATAATATTTCACTAAACCAAAACATAAAAACTTGGATTGTGTATGGGGAAAAATAAATCATTGTTATAAATTCATCCTACCACATATTCTTACAACATATGTACCTAAATTAAATAATTATGGAAATGAAAGATTAACTGGACACGTCCGATTTTGTTCCCCAGCTCCTCGATTTTTTTAAGTAACAGCAAGTTACTGCTGTTGTATTGTATTGTATAATAAAACCAATTGCACCATGATCACGATAAGTAAAATTTGAAATATCGGGTTAAATATGAATAAAATCAACCTATAATTAATTACTTTCTATAAGTGAGTACCTAAATATCGAACAACGCTAAGCTGACAAACAACTGCAAGTTTTTAATAGAAACAAAAAAATCGTCATATTTCAATCAATGGATGAATCTACATAATGATGAAAGTGGAGGCCTAACCTCTCTACATTTATTACTAAATAAATTAAATACAATTTATGTTTTGATAGTATGTATCATCTCATTTTACAAGTACTTACCTACCTGCACTCATTCGTTTTTCTATGAATATAATATCCTCTTCTAAACAAAAGAATAAAAGAATACTGATCGTATTCCGTCTGTAATAATACATTTGCATAGACATCGGCTTGCAAAAGGTATGCGATATGCATGTAGTCATTGCACAAGCATTACTTACTAAGATTTGCGTTTTCATGTGACTTACTTCTCAAAAAATATTAACTTTTCAGTAAGTATTTATTTATTAATGATTTTCTGAAAACTGCACCGGATGCTGCGTGTATCTTTTCATGACGCGATCTTTGGACATCGACATCAAAGAATATATATCAAAGAATACGTTCTAAAGTCGGGCGGTGCGACTACAAACACCTCGTGTTAAAGGAATTTCTGGAAGAGGCAAACAAAAGCACCGCGGTTAATTATTTTCTGTTTGCGCCGAGGAAACAAACTCGTTCAAAGGATCCCCATCTAACTTAATACCCTTTTGTCCCTACAGGTAAGTAAATAATGCAGCTTTTAAAAAGTGTTGACTTTATGACAGTCATTTGTTCTAGAGTAACTGTTACAATGTTTATAATTTGATAAGCCGAATTTGTAAACAAGTATTTCGTTTGAACGTTATATGACTGACCCTATGGTTTAAAATGATAGGCACTTTTAATATTATTAATTATATTTTAGAAAACAAGTTAAATACTTACCTACTGAATAATTATTAATTGAATGCAATGAATTTTTGATAATTATATGTGCGCGTAATGTAACCTTTAATTTGATTGTTTAACGTTATGTATTAAAATAAATTATGTTCTAAGTGATTTTAGAGTTTTTTTTATATAATTAAATAATATGATCAGTTAAAAGTCTCTTTTGTATCATCGCTGAAAGTAAAACTATTCATCTTCAACTAGGCGTAAAGAGCAACGGCGAATAATAATCTTAGCAGGCATGTGCCAAAAATATCCTTGACATCATGGTCTGTTATGCCAACGACTTGCGCTTTATGGGCCATCTCGTCGTCCTGACAACCCATGCTACGGTCGTAAATAGTGTGCATATAGTGTGCATGTAGCAACAATCTGCACATGCAACCAAAATGCAGACCACGATCATGTACTTACATTGAGTTGGATAAAATTTAATATTTCTTAACGCTTTTCATTGAAGCCAAAATTGATTATGATTATGAATCGTTTTTACCTAAACCTTTTGGTACAACACGTCGCAATACTAGGTAATGGTGTTGTTAAATCCTTAACTATAGTTTTATTTGTCTAAATATAATCCAAAGCCGAAAAAGAATGTTTTCATAATCAAATATAGTACTCCGGACTTAATGATAAACTTGTCTATAAAAAAATCGGATTAGAGCTGCCAAACGGACGCCCACAGTAACGAACTTCGCCCAAAAATCAAGAGCAAAGCCTGGGCGTGTGAAGATGAAAATCAACGTCAAAGCAACGTCAGTGCCTACTAGCCCGGGCGAACACGAAAATAGGTACTTACAAGCCCTAAAATAAAAGCTAATTATTTCTGTAGTGATATAGGTAGCAAACCTCTCTGTACTAAGTAACATGCTTTTTTCGTTGAGATTGGTAATAGCAAGATCTTTAGCTTTGTTTGTAAAATGATTCCTTCTTCTTTATGATAGAAAAATCGTACACAATGTGTCTTTGTCAGTCATTCCAGAACTAGAAATTTGCAAATTTTACTCTATAAGCTTTCCATTTATGGTTCCAGTACCGCACCGCATGATTGAAAGTTACGATACTTTGTAGTGCAAGGAATTGAATTACTACACTTTACCTAATTATTTTACCTAAAATCATATTACACAGACATTGATATACAATGAGAAAAATGATTGTACAATTTATTGGAAGTATAAAGGCTTGGTTGACAATGGGCGGCAAGTGTACGCGACGAACACGTGACATGGAGCCGCGCACCCACCGCCGCAGACTCTTTGGCGTCGCCTGAAGCCCTTCGCAGACTGCTCGACGCGCCGTGTCGCTCTACTGCCTTACACTTTGCCGTTCTCATAGAACCATCACTTCCTTCTAAATTAAACGTACTATACAATATGACCTTGACCACCCATTATATTGGAAATATATTACCTAATAAAAATATAATTATATCGTTTTACTGACCAACTTACGGGCTCTACATTTATGCTGATAATAAATTTGAATATTTTCTCATTAAACTATTCAGAAATCTACGGATTTTAGAGTAGAATTATTCTCCACGTACCTTAGAAGCATGACAATAATTGATTTTAATTAAATGATTGTACCTAACATCACTGATAGATTACTTTAATTAAAAATTGTTAAAAACGTTACATATTGTTATAATGATATTTTCATAAACACATTTTTCAAATTTTCCTGCCAGTCCTACATCACAATCAGACACTGACGTAAATATACTTACGTCAACTTCACGTGACTAAATTGTAATCTTTGTCCATTGGATGTAACTTTGCAATATAATAATAAGAATTGTATTATATTTAAATTATTAAGATCAGAACCAGTGGTACGTTTCTTTTATCGGGGAAATGTTGTATTGTTGTTATGATGAGTCATTTACATTGTTAGTACAAGTTGCTACTTGTTCCTCTATGATCATCAATTAGCTTGAAGAGGCTTTGTGTTTTGCTGTGGGTTTTAAAAAATAATGTTTTGCTTTTATCATTAGGAATGTTTTTATATAAATATTTAAATATGGAACATTGTCCATTCAGGTAAATTATTATCTAGCTATATCCATGACAAGTAAAGTAAATAGGTAGGTAACCATGGATTACGTAATGAAATGAAGAGACATTGTAGAGAAAGATGACAGTTTACTCTTCAACAATCGGCTTTTTTGGCTGACTGCAAGTTTGTAGGATGCTTTAGTATTGTTTGAAAAGTGTGCCGCCTATCGCGGGCATCGTTTGCTTTTTGAAGGATCGCGGGGCGTTTCGGACCACGAGTTATTCGACCCGCGGTGCGAAACGCCCAAGAGCTCTTTTTGAATGGGGCCATTCGCACCGCAGTGGTTACAGCGGTGCGAATCGCCCAAGTCATCTTTCAAATGGGTCGATTCGGACCACGGAGCGAAGCAAGCAACCCAATGCGCATTTTTTTTATGTCTAGCTTGGATTCATTTATTTGTACAGAGATATGTAATAGGTTAGGGTGCGGTTCGTGCGTCGTAATTTTTTAAAAACAAATTATTTGGTCGCGATTCGTGCGTTTTGAAAATAATAATCAAAATGCCTACACCGAATGGTCGCGATTTTCATTTATAGAAGTAAAAAAACAATGTGCATATTTACAAATGTACTAGGGCAACATGACCTTATTCCCCGCGGTGCGAATCGACCCATTTCAAAAAGTTATTGGGCGTTTCGCACCGCGGTTCGAATGGCCCCATTCAAAAAGGGCTCTTGGGCGTTTCGCACCGCGGGTCGAATCACTCGTGGTCCGAAACGCCCCACGACCCTTTTTGAAAGTGCTAATGCTTTAATTATGTCATTAAAAATAATGTTTCGTTTTTGACAACTGCGCGCTGCGTAATGAATTTGTTATTGTTAGCAAACAATGTCATTTGCCGCAGAGCTAATTACCTATGTTTGTTACGTCGTTAATGAATTAGTTACTCTACCTTTTATTACATGCCCTATTAGCAAATTACTGCGATCAAATACTAATCCTACTTTTGCAATAATATTAAATAAATGGTCCTAAATACCAAAAAAAAAAAACTTTAGTAGGTGTTCTGTTGTTTCATATAAAACTTTGATATTTATTTACCTATTTAAAACAATAGGTAGAGAAAATCTGAATAAGTATTGTTGACACAAATTATGTAGGTACTTCTTAACAAAATAATGTAAACTGTTTGTTTTTTTGAATTTTTAGATAGAGGATTTATTTTTGAATAGAGGATTTCTTTGGGCATTAAACAACAGGTAGAAAACCGAGGGGAATAAATAGGTTGGCGCCGGCGCTACCTGTATCTCCAGGAGAGAGCGGCGTTTGTAATAAAATACTGTTTAGTAAACAACTCTCTTTATTTTAATATAATAATAATTATTATAATAATCAATCTTCATAAATGTGGGAACGCTTCATAAAACCCACATATAAAAATACAATTTTATATCTTATACACAAAAATAAGCTGTCATCCCAAAATGACGGCATAATGCACTATGGCGGCGTGTACGTTAAGGCACGTTGATAGAGGGCTACGCCCCGGGCGGCGCCAGGCGGGCGTCGGCGACTAGATCACAGAAGATGTGGGGCAGAGCCCCGGCGGCGTCCTCTCATCTGAGCGGAGCCGGGAAGGAGGGCATGGCGGCGCACCAGCGCGGCGCCGGGCACGCCGTCAGCGCGCAGCCGGCGGCGCTCTGCACCGGCACGAACGCCGACACGTGCACGCCGCTCGACACCGGCAGCGACGCCACGGCGGGCCTCTTCTCCTCATCCTCCTCCAGGAGGTACGGTCGGAACAGTTTGAACGGTTTGCGCGGCGGTTCCGGCGCAGAAGGCACAGTTTGACTATAGGAAGCTTGAAGCGTAGGCAGCGGTGACGGCCGGCGTACGGAAAGGTCTATGGGCTCTGTGGCGACAGGTAGCGCCATTGACATCACAGGTGGTATCGCCGCTGGCAGCGGAGTGGGCACCTGCACGGGCGTAGGGACCGCGGCAGGTGGCGGCGACGGCAATCTTGCACTCTCCGGGGATCCGGCAGCGTACGGCGGCGGAGAGGGCGCCGGCTGAGGAGCTCGCCTTAAAAGCGCCGCTCGTAAAGTAGGTTCAGCTTGAAGCCACTTTTGGATCTGTCGGCGATGTATGCCAAACTTTCTGGCAGTGGCACGTTGGTTCCCGCGACATTGAGCATCGCGTCTGTAGGCTTCTAGAACTTGCAGCTTGAATTGTGGAGGGAAGATTCGGCGAGAGCCAGCGCGACCCTCTGGACGGCGGTCGGAGGGCACGGGGGCCGGGTGTGTGTGGGCAGCAGCCATTTCACAAAGAAAACGTGTGCGCGTGGCGGCTGTCGGCGCCGAACTGACTGCTCGCTCGCTCGCGCGGCGAGGATGTTGGCGGCGCGCACCACTGCCCACCCGACATGAGTGTGCGACGCGAGGCTCGTATACCACTAAGCGTTTGTTCACATTGCTCTACAAACGACTCTACATTTTTTGTAAATGTACGTTTTATGTATGAATATTGTAGGTTCTTTTTCTATGGATGCCTGTAACCAAGTTTCAGAGATTACTACTACTATGAGTACTTAACTTATTTGTTATTTTTTAACCCTTAAATTAAATATTCCAAAAAATTCACGCTTCGGCTGGCATTGTAGGTTTAAATATTTAATTATGAGAATGTAATTTTAATTTTTATCGTGTTATTCATTTATGTCTCGTACAAATAATACATAGGCGGAGAAACAAAACAAAACTTCGTCCTAAAAGATAATTCGTTATTTTATTACTCATAAAATAATGTAGAACTCTACGATAGAGTTTATTATTTTTAAATGTTATTCAATGGAATGGATCACAATTGTAAACGCTGCTTACGTCAGTAATCTCGCCTCATTCTCGGCGTGAAAAAATGCCGCAAGTGGGAGCCGATAGCTCGTAGCGCCACCATTGCTATCTTTTTCACTCTCGTAAATTACTTTACAGTAGAGCGAGATAGCGCGCATACTGCCTAGGTCGCTGCCACATCCGTTTACGAAACAAGTTTGCATGCGATGTTGCCGTTCTGTGCGCGCGGGTGGTTCATGAGCTTGGGAGGGGGGCGCAGGCGGACAAGAATGTGCACAGAGCGGCAACGTAGCCGACCGCGGCAGACAGGGTGTCGCCGGCTCGCCGCCGTAGACAGGCCGTCGCTCGACGGCGCTAGCCCCCTCCTGCACCCGCGCACCCCCGTTCACACCCGTGCCGCCCGCAACGTATATCAACAAGTTATTTCGGCTTGGCGGAACATGACGTGAACAAAAGATCGCAACTGGCATGTTAAGTTTGGGCAGTTACTGCGTTTTTATCTTGCGTCCGTGACTTAGCGCCATCGCGCCGTTTCGAGGAAAGTTGTTTTTTTTAGGAGCGGTGCGGCCGCCCGCCGCGCCTACCTCGCGTCCGGCGACCGTGAAAACAGCAATCTAACGCACCCTTTGATATAATTTTATGAAATTTCAAACCTTGCTAGGCCTAACAGGCTATTTCCGGCTATTGTACGGAGAATAAAAACTGTTCTTTTTATTTCTTAAAGGTAACCTAATACCTGCTAAATAAGTCATCATACCTATTTAAGAAAATTTTGCTTGAGGATTAATTCTTACAATAATATTTTTAATTTTGCAAGTTGGTGCATTTTTGTTGATACCAAAGCAAGTAAAATTTTGGGCTTAAATTTCATCTTGTCTGGGGCTGGGTTTTAATAACATTATGTAGAGCTCGATTCTTTTGAACTTGGTTCTCATTTTATATATTTATTTTGTACTTTCGATGGAACTTTTTAAAAAGAAATGTTTACTATAACTTAACTTAAGTAAAAAAAACAATGTGCAAATTTACGAATGTACTAGGGCAACATGACCTTATTGGAGATGTATTAATTTGTCAAGCATTTTTTTTTACAAAACTATATATTATTTACGGAGCTGTTTTATTCCCCACTGCGGTGCGAATCGACCCATTTCAAAAAGTTATTGGGCGATTCGCACCGCGGTGCGAATGGCCCCATTCAAATTTAAAAAGAGCTCGTGGGCGATTCGCACCGCGGTTCGAATAACTTGTGGTGCGAAACGCCCCACGAACCTTTTTAACTAAGAACCTATGACTGTCTTTTGTATACCTTTTTGCATAATACTCGTACTCTACCTTGATTGGAATATTTGGAATCAAACATCAAGTTTGTAGATATAATAGACGTCGCGTTGGCTATTGAATTTTTTTTAAGTAAGGCATACAAATTCCGGGTTTTAAACGCTAATATGTCAACAATAACCGTTTGCAGTAGGTACTTAATTAATTAAGAAATAAAATAAGTTCTTAGTGCAAGCTACTACGGGGTTTTTATATATGTGCTTACTTTAAAGTAAAGTATATATTCTGTGGTAAAGATAAAGATTAAATAGGTAACAAGTTTCCTAGGGGTTCAAAATAACTCGAAAATCGTAATGGTTCGTGTAAAACACATGCGCGCGTTACCACTTCCTTTTTCTTAGCTTGGCTGGCCACGCTAATCCGTATCGATATAGGTAGTCGGAATACCATCATGACTCGATTTCTAGGTCAGGGATATTTTAGGGATGGGGGTGTAATTTTTTTAAATAAAATGACATGGTTCTTTCTTGCCTTTCACATGGTAACGAACGTTTAAAACTATTCGGAACTAGGTACGAGAAGTTAAAAACTATTCGGTAGTGGTTATTTCATTATTCTATTTATGCATAAAAAAGAATACTTAACGTAGATATCTAATATTAGGTATATATTATATGTATAATTGTATAAAGCTTCTATTATATTATTCGCATATGCTTAGCTCTACCTATTAAAAGTTTGCTAAATAAGTTATTTTTGCCTACCTATCTCAATATACAAGAAATTTAGTATCAAATTAAACCAAAATATTATTTATTTATGTAGTCTTAAAATATACACTCTTGAATCGTCAATATCAATGATACAGTACAGAGTGACTAGGTACTGACTACTGACTTTACTAGTGGATTCGGAAAGTTGCCATCTATCGAGAAGAATCCGGAAGAAACTCGACAATAGAGTAGTTACTTTTTTCAATCGTCATACTCATATTGTTTAAAGTACTAGGTACTTACAGTAACTGTTTACTGTATTATCATTTTTGCAAACATACACTTAAAACTATCTAAATGAACTAAGGAAAGTAATAAGAGCATAAGCTTTGACATGGCTTTTATGATACCTCTGAATAGGGTTGCCATCCGTCCGGGTTTCCCCGGATTTGTCCTAGTTTAGAGGGCATCCGGGGAAGGTTTCATTTGTAGACCGAGTTTTAAAAAATAAATAAATAAATAATGGGCCGCCCCCGCGAGACACGCACCATGCCCGCACACCACGATATTTTTTATTACATTGAATATGTTTAAAAGATCTTGTTGACATGTCCGGCTTTCGGACTCTAAAATCCGGGGTTTTCACGTGTCTTGTCCTGTTTTCCAAATTTTAGAGATGGCAACCCTACCTCTGAAGCGATGATATCTAAAACAAAGAAAACTATTTGAATGTCTTTCAATTCCAGTTTATTATTTTGTAGGTTTTTAACAACATCGCTATAAATTAGTAACACCAACTCATCATAGCTCTCATTTCGTAAACGATTATTATAGCGTAAACTGAGACGTATTAATTATGTAACGCTGTTCTTTTCTCCTTTTTCACGTTAATTTATGTTTTTATTGTATGGTTCCCATGTGGATCGAGAAAGTCTTGGCGCTAGTTAATTATTACCTTTCAAAAAAATCTTATTTGTAAAAAATACATTTACGTCACCTACATAACATTATATAGAAAATCTCGATATCAGCATTAAAAACCGCGTGTCCTTTTTCCGACTTCGTTTCAAGGTTAGGATCATTAATATTATCATAAGTATTATACTCATAATATAGGTAGCTACGTTACATAATATATCGTAGTCGAGAGCCTGTTGGTAGGTAGGTACCACTCGCCGGCTAAGTACTTACCGACAACTGACAAGCAAGGTCATAGTACCCAGTAATTTAATCCACCATGACATCATGGTGTTCGCAAAATATTCCATCGTGGTGGGCAGTTTTTGCATCGGTCGACATTAACCGTGCTGGTTGGCGTGTATACTGAGCCAGAATTAGTATTTATTAACAAATGAGCGGCTTGATATACCAACCTTTGTCCGTAAATACGCCAGCGAACTTAAATGACAGTTCGCTGAAATACGCGCATTTATCCACCAGCGCAGCTTGATAACCGACGAAAGGTTAAAGAGGATACTTCGTTATCTTTGCTTAGAGCAATACCTACCTTTACCTACCTTCTACTTATGAAACTAGAAGACTTCTGCCCTCTGTCTCCTACTAGCAATCAAATAATTATAAAAACTTACTAAGCGGGCTTTTTTCGTGTACCATGGGACGTTGAAGTCTTGAATTCCTCGTAGGTTGGTCAACTGGGGTTCTGAATGAGGCTGAGATTATCATAAATTTTCCGAAATGTTACGCTTCCACAAATAGGTAAAGTTTTAGTATATCAAATTAATAAATATCTATCTACTGTGCTGTGATGGAACTGTGTATGAGAGATGTGCTAGCACACATGTTTATGTTAATATTTAAGATGGATACAGAAAAATGTTTGTATTTGTGAGACAATCAGCCGCTGCGCCATAAACCGAGCTAATCAGACCCAGCCAGAGACACTTCGACGCCGGAGCCGCTGCCTGTGCTCGTACCGCGCGCGGCTCACTTAGCAAACGTCTTATATACATGCGTGGCCTGCCAAAATATGGACCTTATCCACAAGCTGTAAGACTCTATCTACAGTATATTTCTTTTAAAGCTATAAAACACTTCAGCGACGATTGCGCTCTACATTAACAACGCTATAAACGACTTCGAAGCTAGTTGAAGTGTGGACCTTATTTAGTAAAGTATGAGAACTAAAATGTAACGCCAAGGGGCCAGTTGAGAGTCGATGGAGCCTAAAGTGTTAAGCACACGTGCGTTTCAAGCGTCACCCAAATGAGGACCAGTTCGAGTTCCTTAATATATCTCTGAAGATCGTAGCCCTGATAACAGTCTCAATAATACAGGCCCCCGTCGGAACTTAATGGACTGCT
This sequence comes from Mecyna flavalis, assembly GCA_949319885.1. NCBI lineage: Eukaryota > Metazoa > Arthropoda > Insecta > Lepidoptera > Crambidae > Mecyna > Mecyna flavalis. The sequence goes on along the minus strand of OX439427.1, from coordinate 6,862,363 downwards.
GGCTGGCTCGTTAAGATCCCAATTCTAGGTAGGTCTACAACATTAGCTTCATGATTGGGGAAAACGATACAGATAATGAAGAAATAGATTAAAAATAGTATTAGTAACAGCGCTGAGTTGATAATTGTTTAATGACTCTACACAGTTTAATTCCAATGTTGGTTAGCACTATGTACAGTAATTACTATTTGATGTATGAAAAAGATTGTGTCAATTCATGATTTTGTCACTAAACTGCAGTATATTACTTCATCTATTCTACACCTTCATACAGACAGATCAATTTTATAGGCGTTACCAAAATCCAAATCACTAACTCTAAAGAAAACTTCATTTGACACAAGTAACAAAATATGTGTTTTCTCTGTATAAAAATTTAAGTACTTATGTAGTTAATATCTCTACTTTTTCCTTGTAACTATTATATAGTTAAACCGTTTCTTAAAATACCTACTTCAGAAGTTCAGAAGAATAATGTAGAGCTAATTGTTTACTTTTCGTGTTAGAGTCAGTTTAGCGCCGAGCCGTGATCATACTCGTACCAATAACATTATAAATATTAATTTGGCATTTATAATCTGGCTATTATTTCTAGTCTAGGTGATATAGTTAAACCAGTGCTTAGGTTAGGAGTAGGTAATCTTAAAAAATATATTAAGGAACAAGCCAAATTGTTACAGAGAAACTGGTCCTATTAAGAGACCACAAAAAGGTGATTTTGGTTTGCTATTTATTTAAAGGTTTCTCTTGAAGATAATTACTGTGTAATGATTTAATCGTTCCGACATTTACCTACTCACCGCATACCTAGTTTTTGCTATCATCATTCTTACCTACTCTATGATTATTGCATAAGTTTTACTACAAACAGAAATCGTAGGTGAATCAGATCCTGTTTACGCACAAAATATGAGAGATAACGTGTGCTGGAGATTTATACCACTTGACGGAATTATTAAAACATTAAATAACAACTGCTTATGTTTTGATCATTCTAGAAAATCTTGCTAATACAGGTAAATCATCGGTGCTAGGAAAATCAACGCCCTTTTTACATAAAGTTGCAAGCAATTCTCTTGAAAATACAGACCGATTTAAATACTGTACGAGTGTTTTTATTGACCTGTTTTCTAGAGACGACGCAAAAAGAAAAATCCATCAAGTTCTATACATCAAATCTAACCACTTGTTTTCTTTTGCGTTGTTGGAGTTTATTGACGCATTAAATTATAATATGTACTTCAAATTATCTATAGTTTAAACGAAGTTGAAACGGAGGCAAACGTACTAGGTGGTGATGGTGAGACGTCCGGTCGCTGCCAACCGGTTTCTGGTGAACTGGTCATCCGCGCTAAGCGTAGGCTCGCCACATCTTCCGAACTAAGGTGGACAGAAAGGCATTATAGATATTTGATCAAAAGAGATTTAATTGGAAAATTTTAGTATTCCTGGACACTATTCAGATTCTCAAAGCGCCCCATTAGGTGGGGTCATGGGGTGCCAGAAATATTTTGCTAAATCTGATCTTGTCTTTTAAACTCTAATATGATTTAGAATTAGAAGTGAATACATTTTGGACGAGGACAAAATGTAATTTTTCATTTTCAAGAAGGTTAAGAATCAAATCAAAAATCGGCAATTTGTGAATTTCTTGTTTGGAGTTACTCGAGAACTTCTACATCTTGCTTTTTGATACAACGTTCGATCAAGAACGTACCTAAAAAAAACCTGTAGTACCTACCTACCTATACATATTATATTGTGACACAATCGGAACTGAACTTAGTAAAACGTGTTGAGGCTAGTTGAGACATAAGACTTAGTGATTGAGTTAATGAAATATCAACTACGTTTTAAGTTAGTGTCCTGCGTGATATTCAGTGAATTTATGTTACCCTCAGCGCGGTCCACCGCGGCCGCCGCGTGCGCAAGCGAAGCCGTCGACTTATCTCGAGCCCGCTCGCCTCATTCACGACCACGTTAGCTTTCTACGACCAGAGAGGAAAACATCGCATTAATTACATAAATTCATCGCAGATCGATTATTTAATGGCTACGCGTATAGAACCAAGCGTAAAAACTTCCAATCACCCAAATCTTTGGCACCTCCTGGGTGTAGGTAAGTACTAAGTCATGGTTTATTATAATATATTTTACATGGTATGACCTTCAGATCAATAAATAGTTGCTATTACAAAGATCATAAATTGCATTGTAAGGAAATATTGTTCTGTAACATGCGTAAGCGTTATTGGAATAGGTACGAGTGTAAATATTATAGTCATAAATTACTAAAATAAAAAGTCTTATTTTATGTCACATCTAGGTACGTACACATACGTTAGTACAACAAATATCTGCGTATCAATTTTGCAGTCATTCACCGACATTTGCAGAGCGCGCGATTGCATCACTGCCAAATATAGCGCGGACACACAATAATCAGCAATCACGCTCATTACTAGCGACGCATCTATCATTGTCGCAAACAAAATTGAGTACATGTATCATTTATCGTTGCCAACTTGCCATTAGACAAGTAGTTACACGAACTGCTGAGGGCAAAGCAATATTGTTTTGATTTCTTTCGTAATTCAATATTAGGTACTATGAATAATAACAAAGCCTATGTGGTTTCTTATCATGAACTATTATTATGATACTAAAGACGTTCAGCACGTGCAAGGGGCCTATAGAGTCGTCTTTAACCCTTTCAACGCCAATGTCTGATATATCAGACAAACCATTTTCGTGCCCACCACGCCAATGTCTGATATATCAGACAAAAAAACAGGATCAAGAAACCTTGTATTTTTACTTGCCTGAATGAGTTGAGTATAACCTAATAATTTTTTGGAATTTTTTTTTCAATGGTCGTGGCGTGTGGGGCACCATTTTCGGAAAAAAGCGTGGCGGGGGAAGGGTTAATAATTTTAAATTTTAAACCCGTCTTAGTCCCACAAAATGTATTTTACTTTAGAATTTTAATTTTGTATCCACTAACTCCAGTCTGCAAAACCATTTGGAACGGTAAACAGGTTTAATACATTCGTTATCGTCTAAAAATGCTATAACTGCTGCTCCCCAGCAGTATAGAAAAGTAGGGGACTTGTAATAAAACCCAGATGAATTTAGATTTATGCAAGTGCTCGCTGTATAAACTTCTTCCCTCTTATTACAGAACGTGGTTTAAAAATTAAACCGAGCTTAGTCCTGACTAAACTCCTGACTAAAGTCAAACGCTATTACAAAACGAAGTTTTACTTCATTTCGAGTACTAAAGTTAGACCTAAGAAAGTCCGCCGGTGCCCCTAGTTTTACTATGGACTAACTTTCAAACGTCAAAACGATAACACTTTAAAAATTTCGCTCCGTTCTACGTATAGAAAGACAAATTTTGAAAAGAATTACTTAATTTGTGAACAGAAAATTAAAAATAAATGTTACTTTTTCTCACATTACTAAAACACATTTATAAATAAAGAATTATTATTTTTACTATCCTATTTAAAGATTTAAAAACATGTCATAAAACATAGTCTTGTAAAATGAAACGCACTAAACGAGTTAGTACCAGTAAATTATTCTTATGGTGGTATTTGTTTTGTAATAAGGAAAGTTTTAAAAAATAGTCCGGACCTAAACCTGTACTAAGTAGTACAGTTTTAAACCTGTTTTAGCGATGTTTTTTGTAATAAGAGGGCTTATGATCATAACTCAACTAGCATTCTTCGTTTTTTCCTTTGTGCAATATTGCAGAGAACATGTACCGTGCCAGCTCGTGAACAGCTCATGAATAAACAATTATGCCGATAAATGGCTTTACGCAGATCGCTATGTTAGTATAATAAATAACTACAGGTAGGTATAAGTAACGCTTGTATCGCAATGATTTCGTATCTTGTCGTGTTACCAAGTTGCGGCGCCTACGTGCGCCTGCACGCGTTGGCTAAACTACGCACCATCATTTACCAATCGAATAGGTATTAACACTTCAAACGGACTGATGACGTCAACGAAAAATTGATAAATCGTAAAAAGTTCTGCAACTTTTAACGATTTATCCATTTCCAAAGCAGCAAGCAGTTATTTCAGTTAGGTATTTTGCACAGGTATTTTGTCACAAACTTTTTTCAAAGTCTTTGAACTCATCTGAACAGTTTCGAGCCAATTTCGGATCAGGCTATTTTTTCATAGGAGCTTTCATTAGAGTAAAGCTGGGTAAGGTGTTGCAGGGTAAGGTAAGGTGTTGCACTAAATGCTGTATCGTTATCCAACCAAAGGGCTCCAAACTCCAATCTACGGTCCTTCCTTCCGGTCTACCTTGTCGTTTATTAATGACAATATCAAAAATGTAAAAATAGTGACGTGATGAGACTTATCAAATAATATGGAAAACTGCACATGTTATATCAGTCACGCGCGCTAACCAAGCGGACTGGAATCGCGGTGCATGCATCGGTCAGCGTTACATGACTTATAAAACGCCTTATTCATTCTTCTTGTTTTTCTTTGCCGCAGTAGTCGCTGCGCGAAACAAATGAAGCCGCGCTACCAAACTGAATATTTTAATGCGCACCTGCATAGATTTATCTGCACACTTCCTAAGTTGTTTGCAATTACAAAATATGATGGTGCCGGCGCAGGGACTGTATCGCGGCAAAAGAATAAAAGTTGAGTCACTATCACTAAGCACTACATTCATACGGAACAGAAGTAGGTAACGAATTTCCTATAAAATTTGTAAATATTCAGGTTACATAAATCTACAATTTTCTACTTCCAACCAAAAATGTTTTATTTATAGCAAGAGCAGGAACTCTACATTTAATTGTCAGCAGTATATTGTGTCACATAAAGTAGGTTTAAAGTATAAACCAACAATGATTACAAGATTTATTGATTGAAAAGAAGAGACATGTCTTCGTCTGGAGTTCGTAGGTCTGGTGGTTAAAATAGAATCTCAGTGTGACATGCTAGGTTGGCGCCACGCTCACACTCGCGCTTGCGTGCACCACGTTCGTTGTGCAAGAGACAGGCGCGGGAGTGGCGCCTAGCCAGGCGCTCCACGGCCGACCGCGCTGCAATAATCTATTTGTGGACTGCCCGAGAGTTTGCCGCCCTAAATTTACCGCAAATGCGACAAGGTACTTTATCTACAATGGCTCGCGATAACATATATAAAGATTTACTTAGGTACCTATAATCACATGTAAGATTGGGCCCCAGGGATAGAGTGGTTGAAAAAAAATAACAATTGCTTGTGAAATTCTGCTCGTTGAAGCATAGCACGCATTGTCTATCTATACTTATAAGCACCGCATTATAGGATATTATGAAGACAATACATCCGGCTGTTTTAACAGATTAGGTATATTGTGCTGAGTTAATAAACATATAATCTTATAGGTACGTGTAGCAACGTTATTTTATACTGTAATAATTTCATTTCCAAATGTTAAATCAATTGCATCATTTAAAGGTACGTATTAAGGTGTCTTTACACTAGGTATACCTTTGTATAGCAAACTTGTTTTCCCTACTTTTGTAAACGTTGTTGATAAGATAAACAATCTTTAGTTGAACATCGAACGTCCTTCACGTCAATATTCCTATCTTATCTTAAATTTATACCTCTAAGAATTCCAATAGGACTGAGTAAGTAAATAAATAGGTACTAAAAGTCCGTCCGAAACATGTACTGGTGCAAGAATGCACGTACGCCCGGTGGATTGCGTCACTGACATCAATCAGGAGTATGAGGACCCCACATGCGGATGTAGATAACATTTCGCTGCGTTCACATCACACGAATAAAGTTGCAGCGGATGCCGACGACGTTAACTGCTTATAATAACGTCATATGTGTAGTAAGTAACGTGGGAAAATTCCACGCTCGCCAGTGAATCAGAACCTCGACAGCCGATCTACAAATCTAAAAACACCTAGGTTTAACATTAACTGCGTAGTCGTATAAACTTAGTTTACGCATGAAAACACCAATTAATACGAAATAGAGACAAATCGCTACCAGCGTTCGAATCTCCGGAGATGGAATTTTCCAACAACTGAAAGTAGAGTTATTAAAAATCTATCCCTTTTTTGGCCTTATACATTTATGTTGCTGGGAGAGAAGAGAGAGAGAGAGAAGCGAAGGGCAAATCATCCATTGCCATAGGCAATAAAATTTATGGCAAATTAAAATGTAAATAAACATGCAATATTCACTAAACCTGTGTTTTAGTGATAAATGCAGAATCCCGTAAACACATTCAACTGCAAAAGGCTTTTTAGCTATAAGAGAAGGTAAGCAAGATGTAAAACGAGTAAAGCTCAATCTGTTCGTTCAAACTTTATCCAAGCTTTACTGTATTATAATATGTATTCTTATAATATTGTACAGGAGGGTAAAGATTATAGAAACTTCTTTGATCAACGCTCAAAAAGATCCATATGCAACTAAATTTCAATTATAATACAATAATTATCATAAATGCAAGTGACGATGATAACGATCGATAGTATTGTCAGTATGTTGAGACGCGTTTCACACGCCGCGACCCATGGCGATGGTGTAAGTGGCCAGTGTAGGCCGAGCTGGCCGGTGAGAGGAAACCTGTTTGGTAGGAGCGGCGCGAGTAGGCGTCTGCCACACCTAACTGGAACTACCTACGCGCTTTGTATACCTCTACCTACATAAGCTGGTTCCGAAAAAGTTGTACAGAAGTACATTAGAGTACAATACCCTCGACGGTTAATTTTACCTTGCAGGCCATCATCATAGCTTTTCTCGATAGAGCGTAACTTTCTAAACTTTTCATTCCTTCATAATAATAAGTCTAAGCTGCGAAAGCAAAAATAAATTCAGCAGCTAGTAGCATAATTAGCAATAGACAATTTAATACATCATAATAATGCAATGAGTACAAATATCCCAAATATTATGATAAATATTAAATGAATAAATGTTATTTTGTTTTGGTTTACTTAGAATATAATATTATTTGTGTGTACTTCAAGATTGTGAATGTAAGTGGACTAACATAAATTATTAATACAATTATATTAGAAAAAATTCAATTTGTCCAGGTATCAGGCGGGGCGGGCGGGAAATTATTAGTTAGTACATTTTCTGCATTGAGGACAGGATAGGCTGGTTGTGTAAATTAAATGAGTCAGAAGGACTGTTGCTACTACACTGCTGAAAAGAAAGACATTAATCTTTGATTTTCTTTAATATACTAAATCTATGGCCAATAACTACCAACTCAATCAAGGCGTTTTTTTCATCACACAAATTAAAATACATAATTGCAAGTACCCAACGTTACACTCTTAGCACAAAAAATGACAATTAATACAACACAAATAAATTTGAATTGGGACAGCGAAATCTTTACTGATCGGAACAGGTTGTGATTTTCTTTAGAACGTAGGTAGGTCCATTTAAAGGTGCGACAAAAAATAAGGTGCCAATAAAGGGACGGAAACCCATTGTTTGAATGTCAATCTGGAAAGGAATTTTGGAAGAGAAAAAAAACGAAGACGCTAAGGGGATAGAATTGGGCAGCCGGGAATACAATGGATCCTTTGTGCGCAGGCGCCGAACGGTCTGGCGGCGCGGGCGCAGTCGGTCGGCTCCGCGCGCCGTTTCGTCTGGCTCGCGCCGCGCTCTCGCCGCTCGCAAACACACACGGGACGGGCTTTGTCACGCATGTCCACGTTCCAAATATGGCAGTAGGGCCGCGCAGTTAGCTGCGTCCAGCGCTTTTCTATCTACATACAATGCGTGCGATCGTGCGCTCCCCGTCCCGTAAATTGTCATGTTACCAGAATACACACAATGCGTAAGAATGTCTGCCTATCTCAGATTTTCAGACTTTTCGTATATCTATATCTATATCCATATATTCTATATATCTATATCTAACTATAACTCTTTGCATCGACAACGTGATATATCCAATGTATTTTAAATTAAAGTTATCACGTTGTCGAAGCAAAGAGGCGATATTAAAGAAAGTTGGTGTTAGTTACACAATTTATAACTCAAGAACGGATGAACGGATTTAGATGAAATTTGGCACACGTATAGTTTATAACCGGGATTAGAACATAGGATGCTTTTTATCCCGGAAAAGTGGGGGGATAGTTGAAAAAGGAAATTACGCGCGGGTGAAACCGCGAGGGCGACCGCTAGTTTGATAATATAAACCTAAATAAAACCACCAGCCGCCATTGAATAAAGCGATGTTTAGCTACCAACAACGAATTAAATATCGTTGTACATATTACCACCGAACCGGAATCTCTCATTATGTTTTAAGCGAAGATGCGATCAGTAAGAAATTATACCAGTTGTTTATTTATTAATGATATCGTCTCATTAAATCTCAGAGTCGTTCATGTCTTCTAGTCTTTTCGACTGACTATCACCATGCCTAACGTAAAACTACCCACTGTTGTTGTTGGTTTAATAAAGTAAAACGATCTTCTACTTTGTGATGAGGTGGTGGAAACAGTCTTTGCCGCCTGCATGTTTTAGAGAAAAGATATTTATAAATAATTATTTTTATTACCTGCTATCCGTGGTAGTTAGTAGCTAATAAAATAAGTTTTGTCGACCTATATTGGCCGTGTCACAACTCACAATGTTTTAAGTTTTTTTGCATTAAGCCGCACCTAACTTTTCCGACACAAAAACTCTTATAGCAAAAATAAAACGATATCTTCAATAAACGATACATTAGTGAGTTAGGTAGTTAATATGTAGGTTTACTAACAGAACAATGTTCATTATAAATTACTCATAGCAGTTAGCTAGCATCACGCCACCTAATAATGATGAGTCAACGGACCAATTGACGTTGCAAGAAACTTGGCAATTGATCTACAATTAAAACCTTGAGATGTACTTAATTCATACGTCAACTGTAAAAGTAGCAATTGAAGTGTGCAAAAAATATACTAGTTCAAGCGTTAAAAAAGATTGAATAATAATAGAAATAAAAAACGCCATAAGAAATTCTAGTGAAAAAATGATTTTTGTCCTAAAACTGAAACTTCAGTTATTGATATAAACTCACCGGCAATAAAACCTGGCCACTGGGCTTTTTTCATAAAAACGTGGTGATGGAAAACTATTTGCAGCTGTGCAATGATTATTACGTCAATGGAGAGGCCAAACGCCCTTTTATCGAATCACAGTTTCAAAAATTGCCAAAAAAAATTTACTATTCTCAAAAAGTAGTATTAAGGTGTGCTTTGAAACCTCAGAACCAGTCAAGAAACTACTCCGTAATAGAAGTAAACTTCAAGGTGGCATGAAGCTATTTTCAGACCAAACCCCTACGCAACAAGCCTACATGAAAAACCTAAGAGCAGAGCTAAAGCGACGTCAAGAGGAAGGCGAGACGGACCTGACCATTAAATATGTTAACGGAACACCGTCAATCATAAAGCTAACAAAAAACTGAAGACAACTTATACAACAACTACTGCCCATACCGAAAGCAGCAATTCCTATGAATTATTGGACAACTACCAAAACTTTCCTACTAACAAATCTCGCTTTACCTTCCTTTACCTCAATGCCCGAAGTATAAGAAAAGAGGGAAAATTTGATGAACTAAAATGTATTTTACGAGCAATACCGAACAACATTCACATTATTCTACTCACTGAGACTTGGATCCGCAATGAAGAGCAGGCTTTACAATTGCAATTACCCAATTATTGTCATTATTATAACTACAGAACAGATACTGCTGGAGGCGGAGTATCTGCCTATGTCCATAACAATCTGAAACATAGTCTATCAGAATCTGTTTATATAGGTGGCAACAATTATCTGTGGATACAAGTAGAAAAATATGCGCTTGAGGTGGGAGTTGTCTACAATCCAGGCCATACAAATTTTAAACAATTTTTGGAGGTATACGAATCTCAACTTCAAGAAAGACCACGAGCAATCGTTTTCGGCGATTTCAACGTTGACCTGCTCACAAAAGATCTTAGGACCAGCCAGTACAACCAAATTCTTAAACAAACAGGATACAAGATTATCAATAAAATCACCAAAAAATATTGTACCCGAGAGGGATCAACAAAAAAATCCCTATTAGACCATGTGAGCACTAACTTACATAATGATAACTTTCATGTGATAACAGTAAATTCACCCCTCTCCGATCATAAACAGCTATATGTAGAAATAAAGAAAACAAAAGCACCACCAAGAACATATCAACAATACGAAGCAATAAACTATAGAGAACTTTCCGAATCAATACAGAAATCAGACATACACAAGCTAAACGGTGATTTTTCAAACCTGGCAAAGCTTATCAAAAATGTAACAGATAAGAACAAGGTTTTAAAAACTAAAATTATTAACGAACCAAAAAAAGAATGGATTCAGAAAAACATAATTCAGGAAATTAACGAAAGGAACATGATGTGGACACTACTAAACAAGAACACCGATGACGAAAAGCTAAAAGAAAACTTTGACATCAAAAGAAAGAGAGTAAAAGATTTGATAAGAGAAGCTAAAGAATCATATTACAAGAAGGAGCTTGAAAAATACACTGCCAAGCCTAAAAAACTCTGGAATTTACTTAATACTTTAACTCATAATAAGTTGAAACAAAACTGTCCTCCTTCAAAACTTTCTGTAAATGATGTACTAGTATCTAATCCGCAAGAGATATGTGAAATATTTAACAATTTTTTTGCTACTATAGGGTTTAGTTTAGCTGATGAAATTCCAACAGAATACCGTACAAACTACAATCACGCTCTTCCAAAATTAATAACATCAAATCCACAAATGCATAGCTTCGAACCGTGTACTGAAGAAGAAATACTTAATATTATAAATAATCTTAACCCTAATAGTAGCGTTGGTATAGACGGAATAAGTACAAAAGTAATTAAATGTATAAAAGACTCCATAAAAACCCAATTAACAAAAAGCATTAATAAACTACTAAAAGACGGATCTTTTCCAGATCCACTTAAAGTAGCCAAAATAACTCCTATTTTTAAATCTGGAATTAAAACTGATCCTGGTAATTATAGGCCAATATCTGTATTACCAGTGTCATCCAAAATTTTTGAGAAAGTTTTATACACAAGACTTCAAAATTACTTAGAATCTATAAACTTCTTTTTTGTTCGGCAATACGGGTTTCGATCTAAAAGTAATACACTCACAGCAACAATTGACCTTACAACTAAAATTAAACAAAACATTGACAAAAAAAATATTGTACTTGGAATATTCATTGATTTAAAAAAGGCCTTCGACACCGTTAGCCACGATTTGCTCTTAAAAAAACTAGAAATCATTGGAGTAACAGGCACCGCTTTGAAAATGTTTAAATCTTACCTCACAAATAGATTGCAAATCGTAAAAATAGACAACAACTCGCAAAGTCAACCAGTACCCATATCCTGTGGAGTCCCACAAGGATCGATACTGGGTCCCCTGCTTTTCCTGATATACATCAATAATATGCACGAACTAGGCTTAAATGGACATATCACTCTTTATGCCGACGATACTTGTCTCTTTTATTTTGGATCGTCCGTTCATGACCTTATTTGTCAAGCTCAACACGACTTAGATATATTGCATGACTGGATGCAATACAACCTTCTTACTATCAACGTCTCTAAAACATCCTATATACTTTTTAAAGCTAAAAATAAACCAGTACCTAATTACTCACCTCTCACTATAAATGGTATACCTTTACAAGAAAAATCCCATGAAAGATATCTTGGTCTTCATATGGACACCCATCTTACATGGAAAGTCCATATAAAACATATTCTACAAAAGTTAACATCAATCTATGCCTCCCTCCGAAATAGCGTCCGATGCATACCGCGTAAACTACGCCTTACAATTTATAATACATTAGTAAAACCACATCTTTTGTACCTCATTGAAATATGGGGAAGTGCTGCCAAAACAAGAATAGCTGAATTACAAATAATACAAAACAAAATAATAAAAAAACTATTTAACTATCACTTCCGAACATCAACCGCTAAAATCTACTCCGAAACTAAGTTAATGAATTTAAAACAGTTATACATTTATAACGTCTGCATTTTTATTCGCAAAGCCATAAAAAATAACATCCATACCAATTTAAAATTCACCAAGCGGACTAAAGTTGGGCGGCCCTGTACTCGACGCGCAAGTTTCATTGTTCTGCCTAAGACTCGAACGAAATACGGCGAAACCACAGTAACATGCGAAGGTGCGCGCTTTTTTAATAAAATACCCTCGGAAATTAAAAATATTGACTCGCTTAACGTATTTAAAAACCGACTTGCACAATACATTATCACAAAAATGCCTGTTTCTTAAATACATTTATGACGTGTCGGCAGTGTTTTCATAGGTTTTCATAGTTGTATAATACATAATGTCTTTTCATTCTTAGCTATAAAACCTATGTGAGTTGTTTTTGAAGGGCATGTTTTGTTTGGTGTATTTATGTGTTTTGGGACTTGGTCGTTGTGATAATATTGTAATGTTAATCATCTTGTACCTACCTACTGTGTTTTCATGTTGTTTATGTTATATTTAGTGTGTCAACGAACGTATTTAATTTTTGTTAAATGTACTTATTTATGTTCTCATGTAAGTGGCGTAATGTCTTTATGAGAATAAATGTCTTTAAACCTAAACCTAAAAAGGAAAAAACAATAAACCGAACTCAACTCTCCAATATCGTAAACATGAATTTTGACTTGACTTGATTGTTTTTCCTTTTTGAGAAAATTGAGCGGTTAGTGTAAATTCTTGAAACTGATTCGATAGGCGTTAGGCCTCTCCATTGACGTAATAATCATTGCACAGCTGCGAATAGTTTTCTATCTATGAGACGCTAAAGTGACTGCGTTTGTATGAAAAAAGCTCAGTGGCCAGGTTTTATTGCCGGTCCCCCCCGATGGGCCATCACCTTGTCGCGGTGGGGGGGCTTAGTAGCCGGGTGGGCTCCGGTGAACTAAGAGTGGCCAAGTGGGCCGACCGACAGGTCTGCCTGCGACATGAGGGGAGCGGACAGTATCCTTTACTGTCTGCTCAGCGCGCCCTCGGGCGCGAGGTGGGGGCCGCGGTGCGCAACCGGTTGGAGGGGGCCGGTGTTACGTTGCCGTTCCCCCCTGCGCATCGGCGGCCCAAGCGGGGCCACACCGCAGGTTGTGGCATGGCGGAGGTACAGGGGGCCAGTAGGCCCCCCGTGTCGGGCGGTAGCTGCCAAGTGCTGCTCCCCACCCTCCAAAGCGGAGGGTGCGAGGGATCCGCTGGTAGTGTCACAGATGCAAGGCTATGCCGATTCCTGTGACACTACTATTAAAGCGCCTGTTGGGCACTGTGGGGTTTAGTGGGTATACCTAGCCCTCGGGTAGGAGAGTCCCACATAACCCTCTGACGGGTGGTGTCCACCACCTGGCCGAGGGTATGCGTAACGCATTCCCCACAATAAAAAAAAAAAAAAAAAAAAAAAAAAAAAAAAAAAAAAAAAAAGTTTTATTGCCGGTGAATGTATATTAGCCTCTCTAGTTAGATAGTTTTAAGACATTTAAACTAAAAGTAATACTGTCCTAAATTGAAGAATCCATCAGTTAACTATGTTTTTATTTACGCTAAAGGCATGTATTTATTATTTCATGTATATAGATAGGTTAGGTACGCACTACGCATGTCTACAACACGGGTTAGCAGTGATGAAACTAGTAAGTACCTACTGAAAAATCTCAGATAACTCATCACACTGGTGATGTTGAACGCGCACATAGTAAGCAGTAATTGTTTACATTATTTAGAAGCTAATTGGCTTGAGCAAAGCCATGTAAGTACAAGCCATATATGGTAAGTTGCCGAGAATCTAGTCTCGAGTCGAGCGGTGCAGCCGGGCCGGGCTTTGCAACAACTGTTCAACGGTGGAACTTCAACCGCTTCCAGTGCATGCCTAGACCTAGCTAACTTACACTTACAATTAGCAGCCAGAAAATAACATCATTAGTTTCATAATTGACGAACTCATTTAATAAGACAATAAATTATTAAGATAATAACTAAAATATCTATAGGAAAGTACTCCTCATTTCTGAATTTGCCTTTATTTACCTAAAGAAAATTGACATTATTATTTAATCGATGAATCAAATAGTTACTGTAGAGCAAATAGGTATTATTATTACCTTTTTATAGCAAATGACTTGTAGGCACCAAGAATTCTCCGTATCAAGATGAGCGAGGGATAGACAAAAAACTCATGTGCATTCCATAGTTCCCGACCCGCCCTTGCATTCCTAGATTGGTGCGGCCAACTTTGATCAAGAATGCAAAAGAAAAAAAAAGCGGGCAAGTGCGAGTCGGACTCGCCCATGAAGGGTTCTGTAGCAGCAAGTATCATCATAATATAAAAGTTCTTGTAGTTCTTTGTAAGTTTGATCGATGTTTTTATATTTGAGTTGATTGAATGAGAGGTAAATTGCGGTTTACGATTTATGACGTATTAAAAAAAAGTAATTACTTGATCTCGTTCAAACCAATTTTCAATGGAAGTTTGCATGGTAATGTACATCATATATTTTTTTTAGTTTTATCATTCTCTTATTTTAGAAGTTACAGGGGGGGGACCAACATTTTACCACTTTGGAAGTGTCTCTCACGCAAACTATTCAGTTTAGAAAAAAATGATATAAGTAAAGAAACCTTATTATCATTTTTAAAGACCTATCCATAGATACCCCATACGTAAGGGTCTGATGAAAAAAATATTTTTGAGTTTCGGTTCTATGTATGGGGGGAGCCACCAAAATTTATTGTTTTTTTTTTTCTATTTTTGTATTGGAAATCTTAATGCGGTTCACAGAATACATCTAATTACCAAGTTTCAACAGTATAGTTCTTATAATTTCGGTAAAAAGTGGCTGTGAAATACGGACGGACAGACAGACAGACATGACGAATCTATAAGGGTTCCTTTTTTTGCCATTTAGCTACGGAACCCTAAAAACAGATAAATGTTTTAGTTAGGTTATTAACTATGTAGTGTATGTATGTAGAGCTGTTGTTAACTACGTTCTCGTATAACTGATTAGAAAATGGGCAGTGATTTTAGTTATCGAGCTGTTCGTCCATGTCCGTCAAGAGATTTAAATAGTTATGTACCTAGATGTGATGGCAGCTCCCAGCGATATCTTGTCGATAATGTAATAAACTAAATGCATCATGCATGACATGACATATCATATTATATTGCCGCACAAAACGTTATAGACAACGGACATTATGCTTGCTAATTAGAGAATTTCAGGAGCATCACTTTCTGGCGGCAGTACTAATTAAAGGATATGGCAACTTCCGGTGGCAAATGAGGCGGTAGTTTTGTAGTTTCTAAAATAAGTGAGTTAAGCAATGATCTAAATATCTATTAATCATCGTTTAGTACCAAAAATATGTAAGTGTAGATATTTACAAGGGCGTCGCCAGCTTATGGTTAAGGGGGGGGGGGGGCAATAAATAAATATCTCTGGAAACTAAGCATTAGCTTGTGCTATGAGTGCTAGACAACAGATAAACATGACTTACATACTTTTTTTTGTAAATACATATACATATTATACATAGAAACACCCAGACCGATAAAAACAGACATGTTCATGCACACAAATGTTTGTACCGTGCGGGGATCGAACCCGCAACCTCTGGTGTATTATAGCCGACTTCTCGACCATTACACCAAATGGCTCGGCAATGGGGCAATATTATTTAGGAGAAAAAAATATGAACGCAGAGAGCATGAAGCGTTACCTAACCTAGTACCCGTTAGTATTATTTGTAAATTTTAATTCAATAATTGTATTTGTTATCAATTTTGTATATGTAATCAATTTGTTTATAATTATTATATCAATTTTGTAATTTTTATTTTTAATGTAATATAATTATGACAAACCTATTCTGACATTGTATTCAATAATTTGTAAATGAGTCTATGATACATACTTGAAATAAACGATTTATTATTAAGTTACCGTTTTAGGGCTAGCTACATATTTTGATCTCTAGGGGCAGTTGGCAAAGCCCTTGGATATTTATATCAGGGCATTGAAAAACCGGTTTATTCCTAACCTGACCCGAATTCCTAACCCGAAAATCCTGGGCGGGTTAGGTTGGGTTGGGAATTTCAATACATAAAAAAAATTATTCCGATCTTTACCCGCAAGCGAGTTAGGGCTTCAATACAGGTTCGAAATGAACGATTGAATTAATTAAAGAATAGGGTTAAGTTCGGAATATATTTTTTTATTTATTGAAATTCCTAACCTAACGCGCCACCGGGTTAGAAATTCGGGTCAGGTTAACCTTGCCCTCCCTCATATAGGAAAAAAACAAGAAATGAATTATTTGATTCGGTGCAGTCGTTCTTAAATTATGATGTTTTTTTTATACAGAAATACCTAAGTTAATAATGAATTCTGGTTTATTCGGAGAGGCAACTTCTTTCTTCCAGGTTTAAGGCATTATACTCGTAAAAGTTTTAAACTCCAACCAAGCTACGAACGCACTACGGTCGTAGAGCTGGGTTAGGGTTCTAACAGACGAACGACTCATCGTTCGCGACCGTCGGCGACAGTCGCAGAGGGTCGCCGGCTGTCGCTGCGGCCCCGAACGACAGCCGCTCACCGCAGTCGTCGAGGGTCGCGGGCGATCGCGGTCGGCGTTCGTTTAATAATCATCTTTAATAATGATGTGTCATTCGCCGTCGAGAGCGGAAGGTGCAGGTGTATGGATCCCACCCAGGCCCCAAAAAAAAACAATTTATCCATTAACACTGGTGCGATGGCGTATTCCTACTTGCCTGCGACAAGCGACAGTTGAGCGTTTGCGTCCGTAACACTACAGTATGGTCCTGCTTGGTGCTGCCGCTGTACGACGCGACGGAGGAAACAGCGGCGTCAAACCAGCCCAGTAGACAGCGACGAGCAACGATACGCAGGATGCTAGACGACGACGACAAACTTCCTCGGCCGTCTGAACTCACGAAGTGACCATCTGCCCACTCGGCCACTTTTAATACTTTCAATATTTAGACTTCAATGCAAATGTACGGTCAACAGCACATCACGGTAAACACTTACAGTTCGATAATAGCACTTCTGCCCCCGACAAAAGAGTGGTACAAAGTCCAAAGTGTATAGTCTGACGTGCTTTTAACTGTACATAAACATATAATATATCGACCCTTGAAACGAAAACTTTACAGGAGAGCTGTTTAATCAATTCAGTTTCAGTTGGGATATTTAGAAAAACAATTGTTAAAAAATTAAATTATCACATAGGTGCATTTAAAACTAATCCTACAATATTATTTTACCGTCTAAAATAAATTGTAGTATAACAAACTATTAAAGAAATATGTTGGTTCAAAAGTTAAA
Organism: Mecyna flavalis; assembly: GCA_949319885.1. Lineage (NCBI taxonomy): Eukaryota > Metazoa > Arthropoda > Insecta > Lepidoptera > Crambidae > Mecyna > Mecyna flavalis. The sequence goes on along the minus strand of OX439427.1, from coordinate 6,844,891 downwards.
TGACAATTTTGCCAAAAATGTGTTGTCAATTTTTCCTTTCAAGTGTTGATTTTTAAAAATGTTATATGTGTTACACTAAGCACCAAAGGAATATGAAGGCTTCTAGATAAATTGTCACTAATAAAGGATATTGCATTAACCAGAAGTAAACCCAATATTTTCCTTATATTTTGTGTTAACATTTATAAATATATATTTACCAACAGAATATTTTTTTAAAAGTAAAATATTATTGGTACAGTCAACAGCACGTCAGACGTAACAGTTTGGACTTTGTACCGCTCGTATGTCGGGGGCATAAGCGCTATTATCGAACTGCAAGTGTATACCGTGATGTGCTGTTGACTGTACATTTGCTAATAAAATATGTGCTTTTTTAAAAGTTATTAGCTTTGATTATACTAAAACCTACATGGAAAAACTCTTATAGTGAAGTATACTCTTTAGTAAGTTAAAGTAATATAAAATATTAAGTTATAATTTTATTTAAACTACTCCCCAAACTTCCTCAAAAGCTGAACACAATTTAGCACAAGTTAATGCAGCTGATAAAGGATAGTTGCTTATTGATATCACATCTTCTGAATAGTCCACTTCCACCTTCCCATGGGCCATTGCACCAACAATCAACACTATTGGTTCTTCTTTTGGAACAAGCTCTCTACAATTCTGGACCATTTTTGAACTAAATGACATTGTTATTTTTTTTACTCCAACAGGCAGATGAGATGTAACTGGATTTTTTATCACTTTTAACAGTTTCATTGGTCCATCCGAGGCTCTTATAGCAAACTTGTGAAGAAGTTGAACTGTAAATAAAAAATAATGTGATGAGTTAAACACTTGCAAAAGAGATTAATGTTCTTATAACAATCAAATATTATTTTAAAAATCTAACTCATTTTACCTATGAGCCCAGCGAATCTTTTGAATGTCCTCGGTATTCTAGTTTGTGGATTAATTTCAATAAGCACATTTTTTTCAGTATGTATGTATACTTGCAGCAGCCCAGCCCGATTCAAGGGTGAATCCATCAACATGAGAAGTGACTGATGAGTAATATCAGGTCGGCACGACCCTGGATCTCTGTCGTTTTTTCTGAGGATATGAGCGTGATCGTCACAGTTTAATAATTCAAAACTGTTACCAGTCTGCAAAAGTTAGAATAAAGGTTATTATTATAAAAAGGCCAATGTTGTACTATACTTTATAAGGGATTTTATTTAATATAAAGTTACCTTAACGGTTTCGAGTTGCGCATTTTCCAGAATAACAATGAGACGTTTTTCTTGTTTCTTTATGTGAGAAGTAACTAAATGTTTCGGTACAGGGTCGTATTCATCGTCATCATTATTCGCAGCCAATTTTCGCTTTTTACCCATGTTAGTATGTTCCTGCAATAACCTAACAAAAAACCTTTTCAATTAGTTTAAAATATGCCTTTAAATAGTATGTTTCATACACTCTTTTAAAAAAATACGCAAATTCCCAAACAAAACACTTGCACGGTTGCAGTTTGTTGCACGTGTTTTAAAATGTCAAAACAAAATTTGACATTGACATTTTTTTTATTAATGTAAGGTATCAATTTTCCATGGGTATCAATTAAAAAATATACTAAATCTATGGTATCAATCACTGCTGCTCATAAACATAATATGGATAATATTAATTCCATGCTGCTGCTCTAGTAGCTTGCTTGCACAGATAAAGCTTGCTTGTCCCATAAACGTAATATAATTTACCTAATTCCATGGCTTGTCCTTTGATGTTTTACGTGTGCGGCCTCTAGATTTATAAATTATAAGCTCTTTGGTTGCAGGCCATAGATTTGCAGACCCCTAGACAATATTATTTCCATTTCTGAGATTTCCATGGACCCCATAGAGTATATTGAATATGGCAGACCCCTGCAGGATGACCATTTGTGTTGTGGCAATTTCAGCCAATCTAGCATATTTTGCCCCTTGCCCAAGTTGCGGCAGGATATGCAGTCGATGGAATGATTTAAAGAAAAGTTTTGCTTTTATACGTTTCCAAAAATTCTCGTTAAATAACTGTGTTCTTCACAATGAAACGGTCATTGTTTGTAGTTTAGCAAAATGCTTAAACCTGTTTTTTTTCGTTCCTCAGCTGTTTGTGGCAAAAGGCGGCAGGCTTAAAATCTTTTTAAGATTTATCACCCCGATTTACAGAATATATTTATTTTTATTTATCACATTAATGGGCGATTTTCTGACAGCCCGTTTCGTTTGTTCTCAATAGATGGCGCCGTTCCACCTACGCACAACAAGGAACGAAACGTTATAAAGTTTACTTCGACATGACTGTTTTTGATAAAACGAAACGTTTTGTTTATGTCAGATGTCATTTTCATTTCCGAAAAAAATACATAATGGCGGAATTGTTAATAAAAAACACAAAGCAAGCTATTAATTATTATGAAGAAGAAGAATGAGTAAAGATTAAGGCTCCTAGTTAAAAAACCAGAGTATTATAATATTATCCGTGCCAGAGGTAAAAATAGATCATAGACAAGTACATACTTCGTTCAACGCCATCTAGTGAAGCTTTTGGAAACTTTTTTTTTTAAATGGCCTGTCAGAAAATCTCCCATTGCGATCAGCTGGATAAACTCAGGTGACTTATCCTATCTCTCCTGATCTCCTTCCAAATTCCGAAACTTCGTTTTTCATTTATAATAATCCGTTTCCTTAACTTGACACTGGCTAAATGCACAAGCCGTGCAAAGCCAAAAATAAAAAATAAAAAAAAAACTCAGGTGACTTTCGACCATGGAATTAATATTAAGTTTATGCTTTCATGGAATTAATATTATCTATGTTTCGACAAGACCACGCTGGCAACACTGCTGTCCCGTCAAATTGTCAATGTCAATCGGTGATCAGTGCTTTTGACCACTTTTGACAAAAAAAATATTTCATTGAATAAATTGAATTCATCGTATGTAATAAATAAATGCTGATTGATTGAATACCTAACTGCTTCTCAAAATTGTAAACCTTTTGTACCTTCTATAACTTTAAGAATTTATCAACTAAAATCTATATTAAATATTAGCTGTAAGATGGCAAATGATAGAGAAGTTTTACGTGAAATTTGGGACGGAAAACTGCCCATTTGTTTTCAACTGTCTCAAGAAGAAATAATGGAAATTCAGCAACCAGATCCTTTTTATGTAATGGTACCAAGACTAAGCTATTTCCCTCTGGTAACTGATAAGGTGAGAGTGAGACATGTAGTAGATTTTCTACGTTATAGCGATTTGAGTCTTTGTGTAACTCAAAATAAATATCAATATTTTTCAGATGAAAAGACACTTTCTGCGTTTTATATCTCAAGAAAGTGCTGACAATGAAATGTGGTTAGACTACAATGGACAGCCTTTAAAGTGGCATCATCCTATTGGCTTCCTTTATGATCTATACTGTGGCAATGACCCACAGTTACCATGGACATTGACTGTTCATTTCACTAAATTCCCTGAAGACATTCTTCTTCACTGTCAAAACAAGTAAGTCAATGAGATTATTCATTCCATACATTTTCTATTTATTTTAATTGATAATATTTGTATCATTTATTATCATAATTTAAAATGTTTACACTATGTAAAACAAAGTCCATACCTATAAAAGGACACTTGACTTGAACCTAGGCCAGTAAAACCAAAAGACCAATTAGATAAATATAAAAATCTATGTTCCAAGTAGGTCTGCTTTCCCTTGTAAGGGTTACGGAGGTCAGATGGCAATTGCTCCATTGTAATAACCAGGCTTGTCAAATCTAGGATCGTAGTCGAAGCGGACCCTGAGCTCCATATTGGATGCAATTGGGAATACGCTGGGATGATGATGATGAGATAAATATAAAAATCATGAATCTTACAAATCAGAATATTAACAGTGGCGTAGCTAGGTAGCCAAGGGCCCTGGGGCAAATCAAAAAATGGGGCCCCACTGCTATTTAAACTGGTTCCCTCTTATTACAAAACATGGTTTAAAAATGTTACCGGGCTTAGGTACTACACTCAGGGCCGTCTTTACCAGGGGGTGCAAGGGGTGCGGTGCACCCGGGCGCGGAGCGCCCGGGGTCGCCTGCCAAGCGCTAACATCGAGTGCGGACAAAGTGACCTGGGGCAACCGGACCACCGATGTAGTGGTCATGCATTGGAACAGTTCCAGTGCATGACCACATCCTGCCTGTCTCTTCTAAACAGAGGGACAGTCCACACGTGTGTGCTGCGGCAGGGTGGATCTGTGGTGGATAAATCGTTCGCCACCGCCACTGCTTGCACTTGCCGCCATCGTGTCAAAGTGGCGAGTCGAGCTGGTGGAAAATCTATCCGACCATTTGTATAGAGTTCTCTACCCAGCGCCCTTAAGGCGCTCTTCAAGGGCAATCACCATTCCCTCGGTGGGCGATATCTCGCCATAACAAAGAGTTGGCAGCCTAAGCGGCCTTTGTTGGACGGGACAGGACTGGTTCGGTCCACCGACCAATCCTGACGTCGACACAGCAGCTGTACACTTGTGGCAAGCAATGACTGAGGTATGTAACGCCAGCATGCCTCGGCCGCGTTGCCCTCCACCTCGCCGCGAGGTCTACAGGTGGTTGGACGAGATCGCCAATCTGTGGGCAGCATGCATCGCTGCACGTGTCGTGCTTTCCAGCTCTGCCGCCGTCGCCGCCACCGGGACCCTGACAATAAGGCTGGGCTATATGCAGCCTACAGGAAGCGCAAACCACCATGAAGGCAGCCATAGGGGCTGCGAAAGATGCTGCTCGAGCAGAGATGTTGGAGGGTCTGGATAATAATACGCGGGGGAAACCATACAAGGCGCCGCGTAACAAACTTCGCCTCATAGGTCCCCCACTTACCCAAACCCTCCAACCAGATCTACTAGATAGTGTGGTTCGAGCTCTATTCCCGGGCCGAAACGGCAATTTCAACCCGCCCAGGATGAACTCCTAATGGGGGACACAACCTCCGGAGGAGATAAACCCAGTCTCCCTGGAGGAATTAGGTGCAGCATCGTAATGCCTTAGAGGAAAAAGACAGTTCTGGGTCCGGACGGCATATCGGCCCTTGTGCTATTTACTGGACACGACTCCTCTATGCACAGTGTTGGTTCTGTTGTTTCCCAGGGGTCGGTCCTCAAACCTCTGTTGTGAAACATCGGATACAATTGGCTCCTCCGGGGTCACCTCCTTGCGGTTGCGGGCATGAGCCACCTTAGTCACGGCCCGCGGGAGGACTTTTGTAGAGGCCGCACAATTGGCTTTGGCCGGTGGCAGTTTGGTCGGTGGAAGAATTAAGTGTCTTGGAGTGAAAGTGGCGCTGGAGAAGACAGGCGGAGGTGCTTAAAAGTATGGCACTTTATGGTGCCCCCATCTGGGCGGACATTTACAGGAGAGGGAATGCGGCACTCCTGCGCAAGCCTCAAAGGGCCATCGCGCAGGAATTTGTAGAGCTTACCACACGGCAGGATACTCTGCGGCATGCGCCCTCGCGGGTGTTCTCCCTTTGGAGTTGGAGGCAGGGGTTCAGCGGGCGCGCGGAGAGCGCCCGGCCCCCGAAGAGCGCTGCGCAGTGAGGTGTGAGGCGCGCGAGTTCATGATCCTCTGTTGGAATGAGGACTTGGCTCGCGCACAGTACGCCCGCCGTACCTTTGATGCCATAGGCCCGGTCTTGGATCGGTGGCTGGAAGAAGGCTGAGCGTGGTAATAGCCATGCTGGAGAGTAAAAGGCGCCTTTATAGGGCGCCGGGAGTCTCCCTCTGCATTAATAAATAAAAAAACAAGGGCGCAGGCTGAGCCCCGCACCCCAGCGCAAACTACACTTAAGACGGCCCTGACTACACTTACGCCTAAGACTAAAGTAAACGCTATTTCAGAAGTTTTACTTTATTTCGAGTACTAAAGTTAGACCCACGTAAGTTCGCAGATGCCCCTAGTTTTACAATGGTCTAACTTTCAAACGTCAAAACGATAACACTTTAAATATTTCGCTCCGTTGTCCGTCAAATTGACAACACTGCCTCTGCCAACCCACAGAAAGAATTTAGGGAAATTCCGAAGGCATAACTTTCGAATTTCTCTCAACTGAGTTACCGGGTGGATCTACGTAGAATGTTATTTTTGATAAAAAATTTAGATTTTTTATCAACCCACGTGCAGAGCTTCAGTACAATATAGGATCTATAGTTTTCAAGATTCTAAGCAATTGTATATTAAAAGCACACAAATCCGACCTATACTAATCAAAATATTGACAAAAGAAGAAAAAAATACGTTCAGAATAATGACTGCGTATTAGGAAAATGATATTTCTGTAAAGAACAATGACCTGTGTTGATAACAATGACAAACTTATAAATGTTTTTGAAATATCAGGAATATAACCCAATTTTGTAGGAAACATGATTTTAATCATGAGTACCTAGTAACAATCTGTTGTTTTTAATTTATATAATTTCCTAACCTTTCGCCCGCGGCTTCGCCCGCGTGAACTATAGGACGTTATCCCGCGGGATTTTTATAAATTATAGCCTGTGTTATTCTGATGTATACTATATTATTGCCTCAACCGCTATGTCCCTGCATTGTAAAACTGTTATCTTCGAAAATATTCATTTAAATTACATGCTCTAAAGGGCCACATTGATCTATATTCTTCTTCTTCTTTGTCGTCACACTCTTGGCAGAGTGGTCGTCACATCAGGGGTGGTAGCAACCTTTACAATCCGCCACCACTCATCTCGTACTGTAGCTCTTCTTGTGCATTCATGGAGTGGACCATTGAATGTAGCCTTGACTTGGTCGGTCCATCGCATCGGTCGGTGATCTACTGCGCGCTCTAGCGCCTTCGACTCTACCCTGCACCACAAGTCGCTCCATAGAGATCTATGAAGACAGATGTCTTCTCGACGTATGATATGTCCAAAGAAAGTGAGAATACGACATTGGACGATGGAAGAAAGACGCTGTTTGATGTCGAGTTCTTGGATGATTGAATCGTTGGTTTGGAACTGTGTCCAAATAGTATAGGTACCAAGCAGGTACCATACCCATAGCCATATAACCTCTATATTTGGAAAGGTGTTTGAGCGGATAATCAACTCCCAACTTGTCCGCTAACTAGAAGATCATTACTACATGACTGACAGTATAGTTTCAGACCAAAACGGTCCACGGGTGATCTTCTAGCTTACGTATCGCACCTCTGGGGGGAGGATATGGAGAAGCATGCTGAATCTATGGCTATTGGATATTGCCAAGGCTTTTGACCGTGTTTGGCATCGCTCGCTTTTTTCCAAGCTTCCGGCATATAGTCTGCCAACTCGCTTATTATGCGACTGGATTGCGGGATTTCTGGAGGGTCGCAGGATTCGTGTCCTCCGTGATGGACGCGCTTCTCGCTTCCTCCCAATAAATTCCGGAGTGCCTCAATGCCTGTCGCCGACTTTGTTTCTTCTGCATATCAATGACATGTTATCACTAGGTAATATTCATTGCTATGCGGATGACAGCACTGTCTACGCACGATATTTCGGAAGACTTGCGGCTAAACAGACCGAAACCGAGGAAAACAGGAATCTTCTTGTCGCCGAGCTTGACGAGGTCCTGGACCGCATATCCAAATGGGTTGCCAGCAATCTCATCGAGTTCAATGCCAAGAAAACACCTGACAGGTGTGTTTGTTTTCTGCAAATCTTCTCCTTTTCTTTCCCATTCCACTCTTCAGATCACGCCCTTACCAATACAGGATAGCCTAAGCATCCTTGGCATCGATGTTTGTAGCAACTTGAACCAACGGGAATAATATATCAAGAGCGTCATCAGAACAGCTTCCCGTAAACTCGGAATGAACAGTATGAGACGATTTTTCACTCCGGTGCAGCTTTGTCTCTTATACAAGGCACAGGTTCGCCCGTGTGTGGAATATTGCTCTCATCTCTGGGATGGTTCCGCAAAGTACTTATTGGAGGCCCTCGACAGGTTGACGACGTGATATCCGTATTGTCGATAATCAAGAAGTGACTAAGACCCTAGAACCTCTTCAGTTACGTAGAGACGTTGCTAGTCTTAGTGTTCTCTACCGTCTCTATAATGGGGAATGCTCTGAAGAGTTATTCCAACTCATCCCGTCCTCCCCTTTTCACTCCCGAACAACACGCACCGGACTGCGTTGCCATCCCCATACCATCCAGACACTGGTGGCCCGTACCAAGAGGTATAGTTCCTCTTTTTTGCCCCGTGCCATTAGGTCATGGAATGCCCTTCCGGCTCATGTGTTTCCTTCCTCCTATAATCCAGGGCTTTTTAGGCGGGGCGTGAAGCGGCATCTAAGCAGGCCTTCAGGGTGAGGGTGACTGGCTCAATGGGTACTTTGTTCTATTGAGCCAGTCAGCCTTAATTTTTATTTTATTTGGACCTCACTTCCGCTTACCATCAGGTGGAGTGAGGTCATCCAGACTGCTCCCATATAAAAAAAATTCAGACCGATATCAAGGCTAACTTGCTCCATTTTACTCAACAGGGATTATCTTTAATATTGCCGATGCTTGTTGCAAATAGGGTTGTGTCATCTGCATACTGCAAATTTTAAATTCTATAACCTCCAATTGTGATTCCGTCTGACCAATTCTCGAGTGCTATTCTCATAATGAATTCTGTGTAGGTGTTAAACAGCAATGTTGATAAAATGCAGCCCTGACGGACCCCGGCACTTGGATGAAAGTGATTTGACGACACGTCGTTCGTTCTCACCGATGCTGTTCCTTCTTCATAAAGCTTCCAAGAAAGGTGCACCAGATGTTTAGGTGTTCCCATAGCCAGGAGAGTCTCCCAAAATACTGGCCACCTCACTGAGTTGAACGCCTTTGAGAAGTCAACAAAGCAAATATAGGTCGGCTTGTTGAACTTTCTGGCTTTTTCAATGATCTGGCGCACATTCAGAATCTTCTCACGAGTACCCCTCCCTTTCACAAAACCAGCCTGTTCAGGAGAAATTTCCTTAGATTTATATGCAGTAGAATTTTACTTGCATGTGAAATTAAGGCTATTAGGCGGTAGTTACTGCATATTTTAGTGGAGCCCTTTTTATGTAGAGGTACGAAGACTGTGTGAGTCCACTTCGGGGCCAGATTCCTGATTCCCAAATTTTGTTACACAGGGTATGAAAGATATCGACACCATACTCCCCTGATGCTTTGATGGTTTCAATTGGTATGGCATCTCTTCCTGTAGCTTTTCCGCTTTTTAGTCGCCTGATAGCGACCCGAACTTCGTCCCTCAATACATGTACTCAGTACATGGCTCTTTTTCTTCGTCATGGGCTCTGTCAGGAAATAGTTGTGAGCATGAGGATCTCCAAACAAAGACTGACAGTCCAGGTCCTTCCAGGTTTCAGATATTGCATCTATTTCAGTCAGTAGTTCGCATTGTGGGTTCTCTAATAGCCCATGTTTTAGAAGAAAGGGTTTTGGTGATGGATCTTATTTTTTGATGCAGGTCGCCTGTTTGGTGACTATCAGCATGTAGCAGCAATACGTGATAGGTTAGTTTCATAGCGATATCAAGGAAATATTACTGTAAAAAGAAATAAAATCATTATTCTCAACGCAAGTCATTGTCATAAACAACATTTGTCATTATTCTCAACCAGCGTCATTGTCACCTTCATCAAGATTTAGAACAATGACGTTCAGACAAATGATGAATTTGAAAAGGACAAGTCGAAACACGTCTAAAAGGCGTGGCAGCTAGTTAATGTTATGATTACGTTATTAAACACTTGTATCTTTATTCTAAATTGTTGCAAAAGAACGTAGGCATGAATATAAATTGAATTTAGATAGAGAAATAACAATGACTATAGAAGTGTCAATTGTTGTAGAATGAACTTTAAAAACTTATCAGAGCCAACAACGTGCGTTTTTCCGCGGTGAAGTGCGTTGATCGACTGGGGAGCAGGGCGGAGTGTCTGGTCACACACTTAAGTGTTCTACCTTATGTCTCAAAGTTGCGATAATCTTGAAAACAAGAACTGCGCTGACCAATGACTTAATTTTGTAAACTTTTTTTGATCCAATATTTAGAGAACTAAATGGTTCGATAACTATTTTTGTTTTTTATTAATCGGTAGTGTTATAAACGTAATATATATTTCTTAGAAAATGTGTGCTCAAAACAGTTATGATGATTTAATATAATTAATTGAACGAGCAGTAGTGCTTTTCGGACATGGCAAAAATCTTAATATTTGGGCATATTTTATTAATCACGTTTTTATTTATTTCTTTATAGCCGTAAATTTATAAAAACCTTGTTCATTACTTATATAAGAACCGAATGACTGTTTTATTGAAATATAAATTGAATGGTTATTGAGTAAACACGTAGGACATGACATTTGACCGCCCTCGTAGATCCACCCTACCATGATAAAAGTCGGGTTGCAACCTGTCATATTCATTTTGAAAATGGGAGAAATTTTCAAAAGTTCTGTTCGATCAAGATTTTCTGGTAAGGTCGAGGGCCCCCTGAGCTTGAGGGCCCCGGGGCGCTGCCCCGCCTAGCCCCTAGGTAGCTACGCCACTGAATATTAAGTTTTGACATTCTCACATTTTTATTGACAGAGATGTAGTTGAGGCTCATTATATGTCAACAGTCAAAGAAGCTGATGTATTGAAGCACCGTGGACAAGTCATGTCCACAATGCAAAAGAAAGATCATAGTCAACTATGGCTGGGATTACAAAATGGTAATATAAAATTACTTGAAATAATATTTTTTTTGCTAATTGAAATGTTTTAGATACGTCCTGTATTGAAACATATTATATATTTCATTTTCAGATAAATTTGATCAGTTTTGGGCTATAAACAGAAGATTAATGGAGTCCCATGGTGATAATGAAGGATTCAAACATATTCCTATAAAAATATATTCTGATGATGGATCTTGTTACCAACGGCTAGTTTGTCCTAAAAACATTGATGGCAGCAGAAAAATTTTGCAGCAAATGATTTCTGAGCTGTATCCCGATAAAACAGATGGTAAATCACAAGAAATTATAACATTATGTAAAAATGATACTGCTAAATTCTTTATTGTGAATATTATCGTTTTCAATTTCAGTAAAACTAAGGACCCATGGAATAACACTTCCTCCAGATACACCTTTGCAATGGCTGTCAGAACACATGAGTTACCCTGATAATTTCCTACACCTGTGCATATGTTAATATAAGCTTTGTTATACATGTATTTTATCTTATACCCAGGTCTCATAACAATAAATACATTCCTTTAATGTATTTCCTTTCCTTCAATCACTTTAAATTTTTATTTAACCATTTAGTCAATATCACCTGTTGTCTTAGGTGAGCGAGCAAAAGTTTTTAAAACGTTGTCAGCATACCGTTTACAAGACTCAACCCAAAAACGGATCTACTACATGGACGACGTTATCATTATTACTTATTATTTTTGGCGATGTTTTCTCAGTGTTGAAAATAAATATATAGTCCAGTCAACGAAGCCTTAACTTTGCCATTTTAGAGGAAAAGCTGAAACTGGTGCCAAAATTTTCGTTAATGACTCTGTAATAACATACAAAAAATGCAGGGTCAGGAGTCACCGGGGTCATACGAAAAAAAAATGGAAAAGGGTGAAAAAATGTATTTTTCCTAAAAATCTCGAAAACTAACAGAAAAATGAGAAAAAGTTTCAGACAAAAGTCGTAGAAAATTACTTTGTCTACAAAAAATGTTCTTATCAATTTGCGCGTATCGCGCACCGTTTCCTAGGAAATCGCGTACAAAGTGCGAAAATTCGCACAAACAATGTTTTTCGTTTAAATAGAATTTTTACAAATTTTTCAATTAAAAATTATTTTTATGCATTCTACGATATCCCCAAAGAGATTTCCGTCCTAGTTTTAATTATTTGGTACTACATCAATATGTGCACTTTGTACTCGATTTTCTAGCAAACGGTGCGCGATACGCGTAGTTGATAATAATCTTTTCTGTAGACAAAGTAATTCTCTACAACTTTTGTCTAAAACTTTTTCTCATATCTCTTTTAGTTATTGAGATTTTTGGAAAAAAGTCATTTTTTCACCCTTTTCCATTTTTTTTTCGTATGACCCCGGTGACTCCTGACCTCTGTGCTCCTGACCCTGCATTTTTTGTATGTTATTACAGAGTCATTAACGAAAATTTTGGCACCGGTTTCAGCTTTTCCTCTAAAATGGCAAAGTTAAGGCTTCGTTGACTGGACTAATATTGAAGTAAACAAGTCATTTTATTTTATTTCCTTATTTTTTAAGACTAAATCTCTAAATCCTAGTTATTAATACGCTAAATCTCAGGCTTACCTATCTTAAATAAAAATGTATTTAATTCCATTAATCTACTACTACTACTACAGATCTAAAAACTTCTTGAGGGTCGTTGTAGGGTGATAGTAAACCAATAAAAAAAATTGTTCCTGGCCGCTGATAGACCAAGTGCCATACGATTTTGCCCATTCTCCTTTATTAAATGTTTTGCTCTATTTTGAATAAATTTTCTTAAAGTATAACAACATAAATCAAAGAAAAATACACGTACAATATGTGAAGCCGATTTTGCAACATCCTTGATTTTCTGGTCAATGGTACAACGGATCAGTAGTACCATTGATACAATGTTGTATCACTTGTACCATCGATGGTACTAATGAATGGTACAACTGACCCCTAGCGGCAGCAGGTTTAGACACCAAGTCACACTCGATCACTCTCAAAACTTGACTTTGCAAACACTTTGGAGCTTTTATTCCGCTCTATCGTGTCCTTAATACGATCGGTATTAAAGTTGCGGGTGTCGTGTCGCAAAGGCTTATATTTTTTTTATTTATCTGTAGATGCTTACTTTTCCTTGAGGAAAGAAAATAAACTACGTTAAATAATACAATTGCTAACAGTAAAAACATTTATTAGTACATTTTAACATAGTATAAATTTATTACACAATAACTTAATTAAGGGGTTAAAGTTTTAAAAGACTTCGAATGTAATTGTGTGATCAAGTGATTTTTTTAATATACATATTTTTACAGCAAACTAATTCAGTACATACCTAATTATATCTGTTATTAATATGACTATTTTTTATTTTAATAAATGTTATGTTCTTTTTTTGTTGTTCTTCAACATATGAGATGGTAATGTGAATAAGTTTATAGTGAAGTTTACTAACAATATCGTCTTGTAAGGTTAAGAACTCACGGAGTTGTTTTCACCCGCGCCCGCCGCGTTTGCGGGCCCGCAGCTTCTGTAGAATGTTGATTTATATGAAAAAACTAAGAGCACATTTCACGATGACTTTTACACCCGCGGTACGCGCGGTTGTTTCGCGCGGGCGCGGGTGAAAACCGCTCCGTGAGTTCTTTGCATTTACGAGCGATGATCGCCCCGCGGCGGCTGCGGGATCGCGCAAATCACTGGTCTCGTCAGTTTTGAAATAAAACCGTAATTCCGTGAGTTCTTAGCCTTTTTGGTGTGCAAGTTTTATCTATATAACTTTCTTTAGTTAAGTTATATAGAGAGAAAGAGAGCGCGGGCAATCGCATGCCACGGAATCGAGCAATAGGCGTCCTCGGCAACACGGACCAAATGCGGCGTGCAAGGGGGTGCCAGGATGCAGACGCGCGCCTCAGAACCCATGCTTTCGCTACCGATCGCAACCGTATACAAATGCGATCGCATACAGCTCATGACATCCCTCCCCCCCCCCCCCCATATGCACAAAAAAAATTTTGACTTATGCACAAAAAATCGTGGTATATTCAAAATTGTTGGTTGTAGAAAAAACTTGCCATTGTTCTTGCACCCAAAAAATTTAAGTTAATGTGCAGAGATGAGATGTATTCTACGTGAAAGACCACTACGCACACCATCAACTTTTATTATGATGAATTGATGACACCATAATCGGTCCCAGGTGGAAAAAGTTATAAGTTATCGTTCATTAATGTATTATTTTTATATGAACATAAATAATTAACATAATAAACATATATTTTTTTCACTAGGACCAATTTTGTCGACGCCATCGCGCCATAATATAAGTTAAAGGTGTTTATTGGATCTACTTCGTAGTCTATGCCAGGCCGTCTTTTGCATTGTCCTTTGTCAGATTAGGGTAGTCTGGTGCTATCGACTATACAAGACGAGAACGGCGGCGCGGCGGGAAATTAAAATCCGACCAGTGGCGTTGCTAAAACAAAAAGGTCGCGAATACGGGCGACCCGCCGCGCCCCCGTCCGTCCTTTTAAAGAGCAGAGTCCGGCTTTTAGGAGCTGGCAAGCCTAATCATAAGTGACGCCTAGATCTCTTCTCTTAGAGTGGCGTCTCACGGGCTTTGCGGCTGCGCTGTGTCGCAACGCATTTATTGCAACGCAGTGAATGCCACATGACATGAGCACTACGTCAACGCAGTTATTATGCTAATAAATACTGCGTTGCCGTCCGTCATTTCAACGCGTCGTGTGGCACTGGCATGTTGTTCAGATTTTTATGTAAATCAACGGAACGTCCACCGGTCAGTCGACGCAGCGCAGCCGCAACGCCCGTGTGGCACCACCCTTATGTGTGCGTTACTCAAGCGCTGCGAGTATGTAGATTGAGTTACCTGTTTTATGTTTTAGATATAAACAAAACATATAATACGATTCAACTTAATTGGCTTGTCTGAAGTTAGCTGCGAGCGTCGTTTGCGCAGGTGCGGGGCGCGGCTGCGTCCCTCTGACACCTACATTTGTGTTCTGCGCAGGTTCTCGCACAATGTTCAGACAAGCCAATTAAGTTGAATCGTATCATAATATTATAATGAAAGGTGAACGTTAGGTACTACTTGTGTAGTGTAATAATCTCATTTTTAGTGAAGGTAGGTTTTACAAATAATATTTATAACACTCTATTACGCCAGACATAGCCTAAACATTAAGAAGTTGGAGATTTCTATACAAACTGTTCTTTTATACACAATATTTGTGTGTAACGAATATTTTATTATTTAGATATTGACTTAACTAATACATACTGACTTGAACAAGCATACAGATGTTAAGGTGAGTATAAACTTGAGCATTTCCTCGAGCGTTTCGGTGTAATGTAACGTAGGTACTTACGAATGGTACAATACAGGCATGAGCTCAGTTAGCCTAAGCATTTCCATATAATGTAACGTTCGTCTCTCTTCCTTCGCGTCACCCCGCACCTGTGCATCGCCCGCACTCGTTCAAAGGCTTAACGAAATGTTACACCAATATGCTCGTTGGGTTTTAAAAGGCTGTAACAAAACATCGAGCGTCGAGTTCGAAAAGCGGTTCGAGTGAATTTAAAAATGGCGAATGCTCAATGTTCTGATACAAGTAAATGCTCTAGTCTATACTTACCTTTACATTGAGCGGAGATCAAACCTAAGACCGACTGCAGCTTGTCCTCCGGAACAGAGCGAGGCAGCGGAGCAGATTAACAGAGACATATTAGCCAATGGCAATAGGATAGTGGACAAGCAGCTTAACCCTACGGTTCAACCGGGCTTTGGGACTATGATATTAACCTTCGTCAAAATATAAGTAACGACAAATATAAATGTTAAATATATTACAAAGTTGTTCGCGATTTTTATTTTAGTGGAGAATTTATTAAAACATGCCTATTCAAATTATTCTTATTATGTAGCTGAAATCATTCACTCACATTATACTGCATTAATTTGTCGACAAATTGTAATTTAAGTAATGATTTTGAGATAATAATTTTTTTACAAAATATACAACCCTATTCACACCAAACCACCTTGAAATAGCTTATAAGCTTTGCGTGGATAAGGCACACATTTAAAAACTATAATCAACATTAGAATCACAGACAAGCATACATTTGAACAACTCTAGCTTTCAATAGAGAACTGCAAAACCAAATCAATGCATGAAGGGAGTTTCCGTATAAGCCTGATTATTCTGTATATTATAATAGGTAAAGTACAATATCACTTACATGTCTTAAAGCCGTAACAGACCATCGAATCTGTGCGGTCCGCACCGCGACTTTGGTGCGGTGCGGTGTGTTTTCGATCGTGTGTAGGCCCGTCCGCCGCACATTATTATTATTATTACTTGTGCGGTCTGTTCGATGGCAAACGCATCGAACTTGGTGCGATCCGGTATCCGGTTCGCTCGTCTGTAGCGCGCACCGCACCGTTCGACGCATCAGTTGAATGTTTACCTCGAAGCGTGAAGGACGTATGTCAACAATAATCCTTATTATAAATGAGGACTAATCCTTAGATATATTTTAAAGTCATCATCATCTAAATCTTTGAATAGCCTTATGTGACTGTAATTCTGCCTGCTTTTTAAGTAAAATTTAGCCCATTCTCTCCTTTTCTTCTTTTAAATAAATAAATAAATAAATATCTCTGGACAATATTAACACAGCGCCATCTAGCCCCAAACTAAGCATAAGCTTGTGCTATGGGTGCTAGACAACGGATAAACATTACTTATATACTTTTTTTTTGTAAATACATCATACATATTATACATAAAAGCACCCAGACCGATACAAACAGACATGTTCGTTCGTGCACACAAATGTTTGTACCGTGCGGGGATCGAACCCGCGACCTCTGATGTAATAGCCGACTTCTCTTTTTTACAACGGGTAAAGATGACGTTACGGCAATAGCAGCGAATGCTACAGCAATCTTCGCTTTTTTAGAAATAGGAGCCATAATTAAAAGAACCGAGCAGCGCAGCGTAAGATGTTGCCGTTTTCACCCCTCGAAAACGACTGGACGGTGCGTTGTGCGGTGCGATCGTCTGGAGCAAAAGACCGCACCGTACGGTGCGCGGTGCGGAGCGCACAGATTCGATCGTCTGTTAACACTTTTACATCCGTAAAGGACATTAGGGATGTTTCAGGTACAACTTAATGCTGGACTGGAACACATTTTTGCTTTGAGCTAAATAAATGCTTACTTATGTACAAATTAAAACCAATAAAAGCCTCACTATAGATCACTTTTTTGTTTACTCTTCTGGGAATATTTCTGTATTACATAAGGAATGCGTCTGGTAAATCGCTTACAGCCATTGTTGGCAAATATTGGTTGGTCCTCAGTAGGGCCATATGTTATTACAGAAAGGGCGTCCCTGAAAATAAAATTTCCATATTGCATAATATATAAAGCCACATCATATACACATAAAGTCACTTATGCTATTTCAACACAATATGTTAAAGTCCTACCCACTTTGCAAGAAGTGAATAAGTAAATAATAAATTATGTCACCCAGATAATGTTTTTTTATATGTGTTACCGGCCAAACCCGATTTCAGGACAAACTAGTTTGGCCTAGGCTAAACTAGTTTGTACTAACGGGAGGATCGGTCAATCGCTACAAGGCGGGCACGGACTCGTCCTTTTTCGGGTGTGAAGGGAAACCGGGGGAGTTTAGTGGGTAGTGAACAAGACAGTCCTAAGTCCCACACATTGTCGCAGGTCTCGCTAGCCTGCGGTTATGGTGCGTAAAAGTATTCTCCTCCAAGAAAAAACAAAGTTTGTAAGGGGAAAATCGACTCGGATGGATATAAAGTAGAATGTGGTTGTTTTTATTAAACCCTGAAAACCTTTTTTGTTTTTACTATAATAAATATTCTATGTTGACTTAAATCAGTTTGGCCTAGGCCAGTTTGTTCCGAAATCGGTTTTGGCCGGTAACATATACATTAATTCCGTATTATACAAATTAGTGGGTCACCACTAATCTGTATGATTCAGAATTATATACAGTTTCTAGGAAATACCAAATTTTTTAAGTAAATGTATAAGAAATTTGCCTACTGTCCACAACTTTGCGCATGCGAAATAACTTTAAAATGACTTTGATCTGTTGCTTCATTGTAAAGTGAACGGACAGACAAAAAGCACTTCTTCATCTGTTATCCCATGGGAACTGAGAATTATTCCCCGGAACTATGTTGTGTCATTGCACCTCTAATAAATCTTTTTTGTACCAAAAGAAAACAGGAATGTATAAAAATATTACTCACGCCATCATTTCTTCACTGGGATGAAAGATACCATGTGATCTAAATTCTGATAAAGCACACATTTCTACATGATGTTGTTCCAAGGGCAAAAATGGTATGTAGTGGTCTATGAGGTGGTGCGCTATTGCTGCTGCCTTTTCAAACCCACCTGAAATAAAGTAAAACAATATAACGTGACTAATATAATATCTAAAAACAAATTTATTAACATTTATTTTAATAAATATTAAATATAAACATTTATAAATTTACCTTGGTGATATGCAGTTCTCCTTATGATGGGCTCAAAGTTATGAAACTCTACATCATTCCTCTTCAGACCTTCTTCATAAAGTTCTAATAATTTACTGGAGATTTCATGGCCTCCAATGTTGGATATAAAAATAAAAATAGTATCCCTGAAAAAAAAAAATTTCTGGTTTTAACAACTTTATCCTTTTCCTTCACATTTATAACAATCAAAATTAATTTAGGAAAAAATAAATAACCTTTGAAAGGTGTTCATTGAAACAAAACATAGTAGCTAGGTATAGAAAAATATGATTTGGGTAGGTAGTACCTACTTAAAAAAAAACACAGCAGAGTAAAGATGTTTTATCTCACAAGTGCGGGTGAGCCATACTTATAGTTACAATGTGTGCATAACAACTAAAGGTGAGTAGCAAATTGGTCAAAACTGGAGACTGCTGAGCTCCCAAGGCTACACGAATTAATGTTTATGTATATTTACACATAAGTATGGCTTGAGCGCATTTATGAGATAAAATGTCTACAATAAATCCAGTAATACCTATAATCCACACCATCCACAGCATGATGATGGTCCAGCATGGGTTTGATTGCATCAAGCACAGAGGGACACATGTCATGTATCTCATCAAATATAATAAGTGACTTTGAACACTTTTTAACAATTTCATTTACTTTTGAAATTAGGTCTCTCTGAAAGAAAATGTTATCAATTTACACCATTGTTACCAAAAAACTTATAGAATGCAGACAGCATTCTATAATTTTTTTTGGTAACCACTATTCCAACTATTCTATGAAAATTGCAAATTTTAAAAAAAATTAATAATCATTTATTATTATGTAAATATCAAGCAATAATATATGTAATACCGGAGATATCAAGAACTTACTTTACTTTTCTCTATATCAGTACAGTCAAAGTCTTTTTTACCCATAAACAACTTAACAAACTTGCTTTGCATTCCATTGGCATAAAGAGCTTCAGCAATCATAGTGGAGGCATAGTTCTTGCCCACTCCTGACCAACCGTGCAGGCTAATCACCAACGCCTTCTGGTTGCGCTTGTTCTTATCATTGACAGCCTCTTTGTGAGCAGTTAGAATATTAACTAACTCACTCACTAGAGGTTGCCCAAACATCTTTTGCGACAGAGACATTTGTAATTCTGAAAATTACAATTTAAAGTAAATATAAAACTTGTTGATGGCATCTCCAAAAGCCATAAGATCTTGTGATAGGTTAAAATAAAGACTTCAACTCGTTTTGTTTGCGTTTTGAACTTGGTCTCCTGAATGGAATAAAATCAAACAATCGTAATCACTGCTTTACAATGAACAAGGTTCTTGATAAATAATTTTAAACTTACTGTTTATATCGTATGGCACATACTTTTCATTACAACACTCCCTAAAGTGACAAACAGTATTATCTTTTATGAAGTCCCATTTAAACCAACCACCCGCCAAAACAGCTGATCCAACTAGCGAAACAGTGATGAGCTCCGAATGCGCATCGTAAATACCGTACAAAAGCAGTACAATCAAAGTGTTTAAAAACATCCATTTATTCATTGTCGAAACAAGTTCAATAATAAAATGTGTACTAATTAATTAGGCATCATTCTACCAAGTAAATGTTAAATAAATCTTATATTTATTTTGTTTATTTGGAGAGAGTACATAAGTTTATTTTAATTGAAATAAGTATAAAAATATTTAAAATTTCAAATGCTTTGTCGTGCTCGCACGTCTTACAAATTTTGACATTATCTTTTTTTTTTAAATGTTTTACAGTTTTAATAACTCACGGCTCTGGGATTCACACGTATCAAGCATTTTGACACAGAGATCGTTTTCACGTCACGATAAGAAGTTCCCACGGAAGTTCCATATAGACCGACAAACTTATCTGTTCCGGTGGCAGCGTCGCTACTGTCGATTTAAAACTGTCATTAAATAACGTTTTTGCATAGCATTTCACGTAGTTCCAATTTTATATGTTCAGATAAGTTTGTCGGTCTCTAGTTTCAATTTTGGCCACCGGAACAGATAAGTTTGTCGGTCTACAATGCAATCAATATCTGCTTTTTTTTCATACGCAACAATCACTTAGTTGAAAAGAGATAAGTATAATATATTTGCAATGAAAGGGTCGATTCGATGGATATAGCGGGCATCTCCAATAGTGTATATGTCATGTCAGTGTTAATAATATATTCTGAGAGTTGGTGCGCGCGCCGTATAATACCGTTGCATTTTGGCGGGCTTTTGTTGTGCGATTGCGATCTGTCTGCTTTGTACCTTCATTACTTCCTTCCTTCTTATCCGTTCGTTTTGCACAGAATACCTCGAGTACCTATAATATTAACAATGTATAGAAAACGTGAAGGAAGTTTTACAAAATACATGAGAAGGTAGATGATAGTTGCCTTGCCTTTTCATAAGTTGAGCTGTTAAAAAAAAAACATCGGGTACATATTATGTGAAAAATTCCACTCAACAAGTAATTATTCTTCGCTACAAAATAATTATGGCTACTTCTACATCATCATTTAAAGTAGAGTCAGGAATTCAATTGCTTGCAAGATTAACCAAAAAACAAGGTATTGAAAACTTTTACCCAGCATTCTTTCCATCTGGGCCAAAACATGGCGATACTATTGAATTTCTAAGCAATGAGAATTTAACTCCTGTGATTATTGATGTTATATGTACTGCTTTACTACCTATGTGTTTGAATGGTCACGAAACTGGAGTTTTATTATTGAATAGCAGTGGACATTTTAATTACAATAATTTGATGTCATCTTTGCAAGAGAAGATCATATTTCATTACACACTGTGTAATACCTCGGCAGTTCAAAGCAAGGAAGAAATTGATAATTTATTACAAAAAGCATTAAACAATTTATTTATTATAGAGATTTATGATGCTACTCAATTCTATGCTACAATTTTTAACCTAGAAAATATATTCATGGAACATCCTAACATAACAATGCTATTAATTGATACAATCACTGCATTTTACTGGTCAGAACAAACTTTTAAAATAACAAAAATGGACACTTACTTGAAGAAAATTCTTAATAAAATTCAGAAAGTCACCAAAGAACACAAGGTAATAATTATCTATACCAGACCTGAATATTTTTGTTCAAGTAAGGAAAGCCTGGAACCTTGTTGTGAAAATCCAACTCCAGAAAGAGTAAACTATAGAATTCACATAACACACACTAATGGTGGTGTCTATCAAGCTAATATAAAGTCGTATAAAATTCAAAGTATGAAGCAGTTTAGAAAATTAAAAAATCAGATTATATGGATTTAAAATGCAACTGTTTATTTTTATATCATAATATTATTAGTGATATTGTTAATTATTAAAATTAATTGGCCATAGAAAAAGTTTTAAAAATTATAAAATATTTTTTATTGTTCTTATTATGTACTAGATAACACATTTTTACCAAAGGGATAGACGAGATCTTACTTTTTAAAATTAAAGGAAGTTATAATATGGCTGTTCCCGTTTATAAAAGATATGCTTAAAATAATTACAAATAAACGCAAAATAAATAATGATTTATTAATATTACCTACTTTTACTGCTATCTACTGCACCATTGAAATATCTGGTTAAAAAAGTATTATTTAAGATGTTGATGTTTACTAAAATGGACCATCATCTCTTTTTAAATATGTAGTATTATAATGTAAGATGTAGTAAATTCTCATATTGTGATATAATAATTAAAAAAACATTTGTGCATTCATTTTACTTATAAAAAAAGTACAAACTATTGTAATATACTTAGAATTTAAATACTGGATGAGATCACAATTTGATGCCTGATAAAGGCTAAAGATATAAACTATAGTTTAGCAATTATAATTAAATACAAACTAGCAATTAAAATCACATCATTAAGTATATTACATACATAAAAGTGATGAAACCATGACTGAAATAATTAAGATTTTCCCATTTGGAAATTGTATGATAATAAGAATAACCTGATTCCTGAACTGAAAAGGATGCTTCAAACATGACTCCTAAATAAGCAAGATGAACAATAGTCATAAATGAAAACAGTGCATTAGTTATAACAGCCAATAAACTGTTTTTTTTATATTTGTGGTCACATTGTTTTATACAAGGATTTGCTAAACAGCATACTTCCAAAGCAGATGCAACTTTGCAACGGAAGTTATACTCAACATACGAGAAGGTCCCAATGCTTAAAAGTACTGCTGAAAACTGAAAGTTAAGGCCATGGAGTAATGAAGATACTACATAAGTAACTAAAATTGCAATAAATTGTCCATAAGGTTGACAAGTTTTAAATACATAATTTTTTAACCATTGATGCATGGGGATGTTCCAGTAAATAACAACTTGCACAAGGGACCTTGGCAATTCTATAAATAATGGTTTAGTTACTTGGAGTTCTGAATGACAATCATTTGTGAGACCGAATCCAGCACTTATCATTGAAGCAATTGACATACTTGAAACAAAATAGTGAGACATTCTAAATGCCTGGGCATCACGGTAAGCAACTAACCATTTTGTAATGTCGTCATCAATATACCAGGGCACAATACAGTTTGAAAGAACTAAGAAAACCATTGCCAGAAACAAGTTAACAAATATAATTTTAAACCAGCGTTTTGTTAAAAACTTTACATCTAAATAGTGATTATATGTATGGAATGGTATCCAGGGCCCTAGTATACAATTTGCAGGGCACAATATATATCCCCCAAATTCTACAGGATTCAACATACGCTTGAACAAGTCTCTATCCAACTCAATTGCAACAGAAATTATTTTCATTGCCGCCACCATCTGTATGCCTCTTATTTGTTGCCACATTTTAGGATTGACAATGTAAACCTCACATGTAAGCAAAAATGCAATAACTGATATGGCTACAATTAATCCTCTCCATCTTTTGGTAAGAAAAGACAGTAAAATTATTGATATATAAGAGCCGCTGGCGAGTCCTACAGTCCACACAAACGCCGGTCCAATGTTATAGTAGAGAAGGAAACTTCCAATTACTAAGCACAGGCTATGGCGCACATTATGTGGTAAAGATATTGTTTGGATTATAAAACGTAAAATCAGGTTTGCAATTAATAGATCTTTAGCGAACCTTAGTCCTTCATATAGCGTTGGTTCAGTACACAACGAAATATAGGTCCATGTGTTTTCAGTATAATCGTCCTCCTCGTCCATTTTGTTATGTCCGAACGCCAGCTTGCGCTCTTATTATTACAATTAACGTTATCTAAGTGGCAGGATGAAAATTTAAGCCATACATATTGAATTAGTATAATACAAGTTTTCTTTTTATCGAACAGTGCGTGCGTGACTGAGCTGAGTATTTTAACAGACTAACAGACAGACAAAACAACAAAACAAACATGACAGACAGACAACGCGCATGACAATTAGGGATGTTCCGATACCATCAAAGTATCGATACCTACTCATATGAGTAGTACTCAAATAGACTTTTGATACTACTCATATAAATACTCCTAAAGTATCAGTAGATATCGATACTTTTAGATTTTTTTAATAAAATCAAGGATAATAATTTTATGAGATAGATAGATAGATAGATACTCTTTATTGCACAAAACACTTTAGGACAAACATGTAACATATAATAGCTGTACAATATAGGCGGACTTATCGCTAAACAGCGATCTCTTCCAGTCAACCTTAGGAAAGAGGAAAGTATGAAAATAGATTGATTGACAGAATAAAGGGCAGTGCAAGACAGAGAAAGAAAATATTTATATATAATAGATTTGACTCCAGACTCCTCTAATAAATACACATATACTTAGACATACATATTATACATAATATATAAATATATATAAGTATATAAACATACATATACATATTACACATACATAAAGTAAAATAAACACAATAGAATAATATCAGATTTACGGATATCACACAAAAGAAAACATTCAACCAAGATAGACCATGAAAATGACAACACTCAAGCAATAGTCAAGGGAGAGAAAGAAAGTAGGATTTAACACGAGATTTGAAAATTGGAAGTGTCTGAGATTCACGTATAGAAAGGGGGAGAGAATTCCAAAGACGGATAGATTGAACAGTGAAGGATTGGGAGTAGAACTCAGTGGAGTGAGGTGGACAGACTAGATGTAACTTCGGGATGAACGCAGGAGACCTTTGGTGGATTGCAAGAAATGAAACCGCTCTTTAAGATAGGGAGGAGATAAAGGGTTAAAAAGAATGGAAAACAATAAGCCAAGAACATGCAGATCACGGCGACGTCGTATCGGAAGCCAGCCAAGCTGAGCTCGGTATTCAGAAACGTGATCGTACTTACGAAGACCAAAAATAATGCGTATGCAGAAATTTTGCAGTCGTTCAAGCTTATTAAGTGAAGCTTCACAAAGATCTAAATAACAGCAGTCGGCGTAGTCAAGTAATGGTAGTAAAAGGGCCTGCACTAAAGCAATTTTGGTGGGTATAGGCAAAAAGTTGCGCAGCCTATTAATCGAACCTGCAGAAGCAAACATTCTCCTGCTCACCTCCTTGATTTGCACATCCCACGTCAAAGTACAATCTATAAATACCCCGAGGTTTTTAACCACTCGGCTACAGGCTAACTGGACACCGTCAAGCATGATAGGTGGTAAAGAATCACAATCGATCCTTGCAATTTGTCGTGATCCACCAAGTATTATAACCTGAGTTTTTTCAGGGTTTACCTTGAGCCCAAACGACTTGCTCCAATCTGCAATTCGTGTCAAGTCCCTATTCAGGACCCCAATAACACCTGGGAGCTCCTCGAAATCGCCACTAGAGTAAAGTTGTAAGTCGTCCGCATATAGATGGTAGGAAGAAGAGAGACCATGGGTGATACTATTTATAAAAGTTGAAAAAAGTAGAGGAGACAAGACGCCACCTTGAGGCACCCCGGCACCAATATCGTTCCAAACAGAAAAGGAGTCATCAACACGAATACGCTGCCGGCGCCCATGTAGATAACTATGAAACCAATCAACTACCGTTGGAGATATGTTAAGAGAGCGTAACAGGCCAAGCAGGATGTCAAAATCTA
Organism: Mecyna flavalis; assembly: GCA_949319885.1. Lineage (NCBI taxonomy): Eukaryota > Metazoa > Arthropoda > Insecta > Lepidoptera > Crambidae > Mecyna > Mecyna flavalis. The sequence continues at coordinate 6,819,377 of OX439427.1, read as the reverse complement.
CAACGTTGAAGGCATTACTGAAGTCCAGTAAAGCCAACACCGTAAGACGTCTACTGTCCATAGCAAGGCGGATGTCGTCAGTGATCTTAACTAAAGCCGTTACCTTATGAGGGCAAAAATTAAAGCTATTTTTTCATTGGTTTTAGTGAAATATGTCCATATTATTGACTTCGGTGGTGGGTGCCATGCGGCCACGCATGACATGATCATTGGAACAATGAGCAGATGACTACAATATTAAATTAAATTCGCAAACAACTACTAGACAATGGCTGGACGCAACGCAAATTGAGAAACAAAATAACTTAAAACAAAATAAAATAGCAGCACGTCATACATGTCCGCTTTTACGACAAACTTATCTGTTCCGGTGGTCAAAATTGGAACTATGTGAAATGTCAGTTTTTGCAATACAAAAACGAAATTTAATGACAGTACTTAAGCGACAGTAACGACGCCGCCCCCACCGGAACGGATAAGTTTGTAGGTATAACGACCGCCACAACGCCAACCGAGATAAAGAAAAAAGCTGTCGCTCTCGTTCTCTCTGATGCGTTCGGAAATAATAAGATAGTATGGTCAGGTTTTATTCGATTCGATACCAACTACTTTTGTTTCGATACCGAGTAAGTATCGCAAGATTGATTCGATGCCAAAAGTATGTACTTGGTATCGATCGAATAAAAAGTATCGAGTACATACTCGTATCATATTAACGGAAGATCCAACTGACAATGACCAGAAGACATGACAGATGGAAAATCAAATGAAAAATGTCATTACTGAAGCTTTATAATATAGACCGACAAACTTATCTGTTCCGGTGGCCAAAATTGGAACTACGTGAAATGCAATGCAAAAACGATATTTAATGACAGTTTTAAATCGACAGTAGCGACGCCGCCACCGGAACAGATAAGTTTGTCGGTCTGTAAACTAATAAACTACCTGGAGGCCGCGCGAGTCGAATGTCTTTTACATTTTCACGAGACAAAAAATTATAAAAAATGTCTTTGCTCCATCTTTTTTTTTCTCCATGGTTGCTCTGAGCCTTAGAGTAGAACATATGGAGATGCCCTATTGATCTATACAAAAAATTGCTTATATATGAATATACATCGAATCGACACTTGCCTTACAAATATATACTTATCTCTTTTCATCTTAGTGATTGTTGCGTATGAAAAAAGAGACAGATATCTTTGCATTGTACCTATTTTGGCAACACTTTTTAGTGACGTCACACAGTTTTTGACGCGTGCCGGTTTCGCCATATTGTGTTCCAGCTAGTGATGTGGCATAATATTTTTATGTATCGATACGTTTTAGATAGTTATATTCTGCAATGGTATATTTCTGCAGATTTCCTGTAAGTGAAACATTAAAGAAGAAATAGATAGAGTTAATAGGTGGGGAAAATATAAATCCGCGACATAAAATAAGGCACGTTTGCTCGCTACACTTTAACGAAAACTGGTTTTACAGAACTCTCGACATAACAATATTACGTGATGGTAGTATGAAACAGTACAGTATCTTCACTTTATCTTCTGTTTAGGATTTTTGGAAAATTGTAATAGGTTTATTAACCATGTGAAGTTGAAATTTCCATAATAATATATATAACTAACCTATTGTTATATTAAGGCACTGCATCATCATTATTTTGTGATAGGAAAATAAGAAACTATTTATAGATTTCTAACAAAATATGTGCATTTAAGATCGACACGTAAACTTGTGTCGATAAATATATCGATATACAATATTGGTTGCACTACGGTCGGACGCTATCATTGGTGGCGCCATTTTGTGTTCCAACTTTAGGTATACACGTTTTGTACCTACTTAGGGCATCTCCATGTGTTCTACTCTAAGCTCTGAGCGTATAAAATATAAATAATATTAATTATTTATATTATGTATGTACATATTAATATAAATAATATTAATTCCATGGCTCTGAGTTGCTCTTGCTCATTTTGGTGATGAACTGTCATAACATAATATAAAAAAAGTTTAAATTGAATGCTCCAATTCAAGAAATCACTAAGTCCATTTTTATCATTTTTGAGTTGGCCACACTGTCTTATGTTTTTCTAAATTCTCTATTGAATGCACTGATCCTTTTTTCTCTAAGATATGTCTAACAGCGTTTTTTTGACTGACGGAAATTTGATAAGTCCATGATATCCATGTAAAAAATTACCGAAGTCCTAAAAAAAGGCTATGTCCTATTGTTTCAAAAGAAAAAAACCTTAAGTCCAACCAAATTAATGAAAAAAAGTTTGTTATAGTATATTTAGAGAAGAACCTAGCGCGTGGTCAAGATAAAGAGAGGACAATTAAAGTAAAAGACTATAAGAAATTGTACGAACAACGTATTAAAACATCCATACCAGGTATAGATGCTTGCAGAAAAGTTCGTTTCAGCAAGAATGGTCGACCTGAATTACCAGAATCGATGACATCTCCAATATTGAAATAATAATTTATTTTATATCGAACTGGAGTATCCAGAATGATAAGAGATGAGCCCTTTAATTGCTACGACAGTCCACTAAAAATTAAGCCAGCAAAGGTGGCTCACATTAAAAAAACTTCTACAGTTTGTGCCAGAACATTTAAGATATTTTTTTCCTAACCTATGTTGTCCCACTGCTGGGCAAAGGTCTTCCCCAAGTCTATCCACACATCTCTGGCTTGAGCCAGAGTTTGCCAGTCTTCGGAAAAGCGGAACAGATCGTCACATCACACCATCGATCGTCTTCACGGCCTTCCCCTGCGCCGCTGTCCATCTTTGAGAGTCCATTCTGTGACGATTCTGGCCCACCTTTCCGAGTTCATTCTGGAAACATGGCCCGCCCAGTACCATTTTAGCTTGGCAGTTTGATCGCCAACTTCTGTAATGGAAGTTTTGGAGCGGATGGTAGAATTTCTTATTCTGTCCGTGATTTTAATATTCAGAATGCTCCGCCCCATTGCACGTTGACGAACTTCGAGCCTAAACTTTTGGTTTTCAGTCAGTGACCATGTCTGCGCACCGTAGGTTAGGACGGGCAAGATGCAAACGTCGATAAGCTTGCGCTTCAGTGCTTATGAAGTCTCCCTTCATGTAAGCCTTCATGGACCAGTAGCTCTTCCAAAAAAGAGATATCATTAAGATGATATTTTATTTACTGAAGGTTTTGAAGTGTCGGAAGAAATGCTAATTGACCAAATGGAATAACCTTATTTCTTAGGAGTTTTTAAACTGATTTGTTACTATGTTACTTTGTAAGTTCGAATGTTGATTATGAAAATGATATTACTCTTGGCATTCGTACAAATTAAAATTACCTTTGTCCTAAATAAACTTGATATAAAACCCTAAGTCCAACACTTATTGCTAAGTCCAAGATTTTTAAAAGCATCTTTTAATATCATAGTATTTTATTTACTGTTCATAAATCGTTTTAAAATAAAGATTACTACTACGAATTCTTACAGTTTTTTTCTTTTTATAAAATTCCTTATAGTTTCGTTTTGACAAAAAATCTTAACTTTTTTGAGCTTATCCTGTAAAAGTAAAAAAATGGACTTAGTGATTTCTTGAATTGGAGCATTCAATTACTCTATGACTGTCATGAAACCCTTTTGATTAGGGATGGCGATTCTTTCCGAAAAAAATCGATTTTTTGAATCGATTCGAATCGTGACCCAATGAATCGATCCACAAAAAATCGAGGCCAAAAAGATCGATTTCTGAAAAATCGATCTTTTTTTCAAGTTGATTTATATTTTATTATAAATAAAGATCGGATATCCGGATGCATATTTACCTCAAATTGAGGTATTGTCATAACATGGAAAGCACTTTTGTATCGATAAAATCAACTTGATCGTCAAATTTAGTTTTTTATTATTGAATCAAATCGGGTGTAGCTATATTTACTTATTTTAAGGTGCTAATAAGGAGTGTAGTACTTTTGTATCAAAAAAATTTGGGGGTTTTGGATTTGACAAATTAAGTTTTTTATAACAGAACTATAGATAGCCTCATATTTTTTCTTCAATTTTCAAAAGATTTTTATCATACGAATTCACAAATGACGGCGAAATGGCCGGGCATATATATAAAAAGTACATCCAATCGGATATATTACCTCCTCCTTTTTGAAGTCGGTTAAAAAAATGCCACATGCTAAAGACGTCAATTCCCACCGTGATATCGACTAGATTCTCATGTACTAATTTCCCGGAATCGCGGCATTAATAAGGAAAAAATATTTTTTAAGAAGGCGCTTCCATAATATTGTAGCAAAAATGAACTTTAGGTAAATAATTATGCATCCGAATATCCGACCTCTAATGATGACGCAACAAGAAATGTCAGTCACACTCACAGATACAGACAAAGGTCAAAGATTACAAACGTTACTTAAAGAAAGGCGCAGGAATCCAAACATTCAGCCATTTCGCGAGTTTTCGAATAATCCTATAACCGGCAGCCGGCAGCACTCTTATAATACGCGTACTTACATTAAATTAATTGTAATTACTTTTTTGGTTTATACCAAAACCTAAAATAAAATCGAATGTCGATTTTCAAGGGTGAAATATCGATTCACTGAATCGATTCAGTACTACATATCGATTTAAAAAATCGATCTTTTTGGCTCAAAAAATCGATTCTTCGATTAATCGATCTCAGATCGCCATCCCTACTTTTGATTGAGGCCTTTTGAGAGTCTGTTTGAGATAGAAATACGGCTTGGGTTGATCTCTTAATTTCTTTCAATGTGTAATAAGCATTAACTAATTGCTAAATACAGTCTGTTACATGAGTGTTAATTGTATGTGTTTCATTCGCGAAATCGGTGTAGGGACCTTTAGCTATCTGTAATGTGGCAGTGAATTCTGTAAGCGTTGTTCTTCGGCAACAGACTGAAAGTGAATTGAAAATTGTGATTGTGATGTTTTGATGGACTTCTAGACTACATATTTTTAAGATGGCTAGTCCGTCTCCTCAAAGTAGTCCTATGCCTCCACCCCAAGCTCCCAGCCCAATGGGGCCACCAACGCAGAGCCCGGCGCCGCCACAGTCGCCTCACAGCCCTTACAACCAGCAACATGTTAATGGGCCTCCTCCTTCTCATCCCTCCGGTTCAGGACAACCGCCCTTGCCTAACCATATGTCTCCTTCAGGTCCACCCTCTCATCCAATTGCACCTAATTCTAACGGCCCTCCAGGTGTACCACAGCAACATCCGGGTATGCCGCCAAGTGGGCATCAAATGCCGCCACACATGGTAGGTCCCCACATGTCGGGGCCGCCGGGGCATCCTATGCCTGCTGGAGCTCACCCGCCTGGTCCTAATGGCCACCCCAATATGCCAGGGAATCCTCCCCACCCCAACATGCCTGGACAGGGCCCGCCCCATGGGTACATGCAACACCAGATTGGACACATGCCACCAGGACAAGTAAGAATCAATATTTACAGAAGAGAAAAACATTGATAATCAGTGATTTATTGGTTTATTGAACATAGGTTTTTAAGTTAATATTATATTACCTAGATGTAAATTAGAAATAATAAAAGTCCTATTATTCTGTAGTCAATGTCATATTTCATGTGATGGTTAAACAAAGGTCCATATATTTCTTTTCCTATTATCAAAATTTCTTTCACAATAGTTGCCATTTCTTGAGTAAGAGGTTCTATGTGAGATTCATGTACGAATATTTCTTCTCTGTATTGCAAAAAAATTGTTGTAACTAAAGGTATGTTAAAATTTTTCTTGACCCAGTCGGCACTATTTCCTGAAAAGTTGTCTATGTATCTAAATTAATATGCAATAAAAACACTCAATAAACTTATTAAAAATTGGCTTAATCCTATTTTGCAGTCCTAATCCTAAGTTTTCTTTTATAAAAGTACTAGCGGGCGCCCGCGGTTTCACCCGCGTGGTTCCCGTTCCCGTGGGAAATGATCAATCAATCAATTCAATTTTTCTCGCTGTAAAAACCATCCTTAAACTCCAACGAACATTTTAAAAAAAAATTGGCCAAATTGGTCCAGGCGTTGTTGAGTGCGCTTACCAACACATTTTGCGATTCATTTTTATATTATAGATAATATTTTACTGAACGTTACTTACAGAAAAAACGAGCTGTTGTTCCTTGATAATATGTAGCATTGTGTTTTTGATATACTTTTTCACATGCGGCCATTATAATCTCCATCTGTTTAACTATATATTTTTAACTGCTATTATTCATTACTCTCAACATTAAAACATAAATGAAGCTTACCATGACTCCTTGGTTGTCGGTTTGCCATGTTTCGTCAGCATATGGAATGGTGATGAGCCTGCCACCAAATCCTTTTACACTTATAAAGCCCATTAGTTTTGTTGCATGCATGTTTAGAAAGTTTGCTAGAGCTTTTGGTTCCTCTTCAGAAAGTGGCTTGTGTCCAAGATAAATGGAGCTACATTCTGAACCATCAGTACCTGCAAAAATAACTTTCAAAATATCTTTTTTTTTAACTTATAAATTGGTTTAAGTCAATGACGTTCAATTAAAAAACTAGACTCACAATCACGCTCAAATTAGGGATGCATCCGATACCGATACCGATATATCGGCGATACTTCGGGTTTGCCGATATATCGGTATCGGCGATATTTTTATGGCCGATTCAACGATACTTTTCAAATTTCGCGCATTAAAAATGCAGTGTAAACACGCGCCTGTTGTCCCATCTATTTCGTTGCAAACCAGGCACGAACTAACGTGCCTAATATATCGAGAGACGAAGATCCGTTCGTTTTCTGGCGCCATGACGTCTTATACCCAAATTTGAAAAAAATGTACTTTATTTCCAAATGACTTCTGTCGCATCTGAGAGACTATTTTCCACCGCAGGTCTTTTTCAAACAGACTTGCGAAATAGCCTTTGCTCGCAATATTAAGAATACTTTGTTTTTTGAATAAAAATCTTTTAAATGTTAATGTTTAATTACTAAAACTATTAATAAATTGTGTTTTATTTATTCTACCTTCCTTTTTGAATTCAATAAGTGTATCGGTATCGGTATCGGTATCGCCGATATTTTTAAAAGAGTATCGGTATCGGTATCGTATCGGCAAAAAGGCGTATCGAGGCATCCCTAGCTCAAATATTGTCCGAAGCAAAAGTCTGCCCACCCGACTATTGCCCAGAGTTTTCGTTTAGTTGTATACAATTGACATTAAACACTAAATGCCACAAGATAAGGTGTTAATTTGAACGAATGTGTTAATGACATCAGTGTCAAAGCCACTCGGACGTTTTTTGAGGAATTTTTCTTAGAGATTGGGTGTCTAGTTTTATATTGAACGTCATTGGTTTAAGTGAATTATTGTAATCAAAATAATATCTCTTAATTTTAAAATATCTTTGTTTTCTTACTTAGTAATTTACAGATGGCAGTTTTTTATAATCAATGGATTGTTTATATTGAGACAGCTTATCAAGTGTATTTCAATGAAATATGTAGGTCATAATTACTGCTTTCTTTTAGTTAGACAGCTAGCAGGTTGCAATGCAAAGATAGAAGTTAATGGACACAGAAAACATTGAAAACACTTACTGCTTAAGGACTTTTGAAAGTACCAATTCCTTTCAATGTTAACTCCAGCAGCAATGTAATCCTTGGAACCTTTATTTTGAGGTTTGCATGTTTTTTTAGGAAAGAAGACTTTTCTATTTTTTCTCCAATATTTGTCCTATTTTATGACAATAATGTATAATTAGTAAATGGTTAAAAATTAATAAATATTCTAATATTTTTTTTATTACAATAATGTGATTGAGATTAAACCTTTTTCATACTATACACATAGCCGTCTGGATTAAAAATTGGAAGAAAATAGAAATTGTAATAGTCTAGCAAAACACTTTGATTTTCTAATAGATTATTAATAAAGTTCATCAAGATTGTTGAGGACATCCAATCTTTCCCTTCTTCGCCACCTACAAGAACTACAGCTGGCCGCTCATCTTTATTGGATATTGATATTAAGGACAGCTCCCTCTTTTCATAAGTGTTTGCAATGTTAATTTTTTTTAAACTGGAATATTTTCTTTTTCTACTATCAATCCACACATTAAAGTCTTCCCATTTTGCGAAACCACTTGATTTTACATTTAGAAATGTTTCACCCAACATAAATTCATCTACATATTTTGATCTGAAAAACAATAACATAATTGAACTATAATGCATATTGCATATTTTTATATTATGTCATGTCTTGGATAAACGAAAAAACGCAACTCACATTGCAGAAAGTTTGTCATATCTTTTATATTCAATACCCTCATGTTGAAGTCTATTTTCAAAAATAACATAACAGCATGTATCCACAAGAATTCGGACTGGCATAGCAGCTTCATTGGTTACACTATTTAAGAAAATTATGGAATCATTCATTGTATGTAATAAATAGAGAATGGATCTTTCATGGGAATTGAATGCAGTGACTTCATAAAATTTGTATTTTATATGAAAACTTTGTGACTGTTTAATGCATAAAGCAAACACTGATAATAAAATCACTTGGAAAATCACTAACATTATTGCAACATGTCATATTACCATCAAACTAAATTCAGGAGGGTGATGGTTTATGTCACTAAACATTTTCAAAATGAATCGCAGGCTTCTTACGAATTTTGCTAAACAGTACTATGTCTCTTCGTAGGCTCCACTTCCGATGGGCGGCGGTCCTCCTCCACCCGGCAACGGACCTCAAGGACCTCCGGGAGGACCTCTGCCGATGTCCGGTCCCCCGCCGCACGGCGTGCACCCGCAGAGTCTGCCCCCGTCGGGCCCGGGGCACCTGGCGCCGCACCACGGCATGATGCCGGGACAGGGCGGGCCGCCGCACGCGGGTGGCCCGCCGTACGGGCACGCGCCGCCAGCGCCCGGCGCGCCCTCCCTGCCCGCAGGCCAGCAGCCGCCCGGCCAGCCGCAGCCCGGCGGCCCGCAGCACCCGCCCGCCGCGCAGACGCCGCCGCACGCCCAGGTGCAGCCGCCCGCCACCTCGGCCGCCAACGGCGCGCCGCCCGCCTCATCCCCCATGCAGGGCTCGCTGGCGGCGCCGGGCCCCGACAACCTGAACGCCCTCCAGCGCACGATCGACTCCATGGAGGAGAAAGGCCTCCAGGAGGATCCGAGATACTCCCAGCTGCTGGCTCTCCGGGCGCGCACGAGCAATGCGCAGGACCCTAGCAAGGGACTCTTCTCGAATAATCAACTCTGTCAGCTCAAGTGAGTAGAGAAGAGGCCACGGGAGAGAAAACTCTGAATTACTCCAGGAACTTTTTAAAATCGTCCCCTCTATTTCAGGGCTCAAATATCCGCATACCGGAACCTCGCCCGCAACCAGCCCATATCGCAGCAGATCGCCATGATGGCGTCGGGCAAGCGCACGGGCGAGGCGCCGCCCGAGTGTCCCACGCCGCCGGCGCAGCCGCCGTACGGCGAGGGCCAGGGCGCGCCGCCGTCGGCCGGCGCGGGCCCGGCGGGCGGCAAGGCGGGCGCGGGCGACGCGGCGCGCGGCGGCGGCGGCGCGCCTCCCACGCCGCTGCCGATGACGGGGCAGATGGCCCCTCCCACTCAGCCTACGCCGCCTCTTGTCAATCCTGTAAGAATCTCACCTGGTCGAAGGACATGCCCGTATCGTATATAAAATAACTAGCTGACCCTGTGAACTTCGTATCACTTACTTTAGTATTTCCCTCGCAATTTCTCCATATTTTATCATCGCTTAAACCTTCCCTGAACTTTCATGAATATTTCCAGGCTTAAATTAGTCAAATCGGTTCAACCGTTATCGAGTAATAGCGAGACTAACGAATAGCAATTCATTTTTATTTATACCATTTATTTCAGGCAACACAATTACAAGTAATTACTGGCCCATATTATAAATAGGTACCTTAAAGACTATAAAAGTCTGTAAATTTAACAACCTTGAGGCGTGTGGTGTCGTTCGTATAATGTCAAACGAAAGATGAGGGGAAAGACGTATTATATATCGAATCCTCGTTTTGTTCGACAGCCGATGGGCGGTGCGCCGCCTCTACGCGGTCCGGCTCCATTGCGGCCGCCGGGGCCTGGAGCTCCTGGTATGCCGAATCAACCGCAGGTGTGTAATTTATATATTAGTGTTATTGATCTTTTGTTATTCCATTCTTTATAATGGAAGTTTTTATTTTTCTATTTCCGCAGCCTGGAGGGCCTATTCCTGGGGCTAAACAGAACCGTATAACCAGCATACCCAAACCTGTTGGTATTGATCCCCTCCAGATTCTAAACGAGAGAGAAAACAGGTAGCTTATGGGTTTCTTTTTAAATATGCAAAATATAAAATTTCAAAATGTGATTTGTATGCCTTACAAACGTTTATTTTTCAGAATTGCAGCTCGTATAGCACATCGTATTGACTTGCTGTCCAATCTTCCAGCTAATATGTCTGATGATTTGAGATTGCAAGCTCAAATTGAACTACGAGCACTACGCGTGCTAAATTTCCAAAAGCAACTACGTGCGGAGGTTAGTTAATATCTCATCATATACCTATTCACTGTAATATATCTAATGGGTAATTTCTTATGAAAAAAGATTGTTTTTAGATACTGGGTCAAGTCAGGCGAGACACGACATTAGAGACGGCGGTAAATATCAAGGCGTACAAGCGTACGAAGCGACAAGGATTGCGCGAAGCACGTGCTACGGAGAAGTTGGAGAAACAACAAAAACTCGAGGCGGAGAGGAAACGCAGACAGAAACACCAAGAGTTCCTCCAGACGGTCTTGCAGCATGGTAGGGAATACCAATTGATTTTTCTATTCTTCACTTTACATGACAGTTTTACTATTCACTTCAAATTCAAATCTAAAACTTACGTATCTCTGATCGAATTAAAAAAAACTTTTCTGTTTTCGGTCTCTATTAGAACAATATTTTCTTAACCTGGCTGTGTTTTTAGTTTTCCCACCAAGGAAATCCAAACTCGGAAACCCGAGTTTTTAGTCGCCAATCACCAGCCCTGGCTAGCTTGGTTAAATCTATAGCAATATTGTAAATATAAGTCGATTTCAATGATAGAGGTACAAAGGCCTGAATTGAATCATACCATTTTATTTAACAGCCAAGGACTTCAAAGAGTACCACCGCAACAACATGGCGAAGCTGTCGCGCATGAACAAGTCGATAATGAACTACCACGCGAACGCCGAGCGCGAGCAGAAGAAGGAGCAGGAGCGTATCGAGAAGGAGCGTATGAGACGGTCAGTGTGGATCATAAATAAACCATACAGAAGTGGAACCCTCTGCCGGCTCATGTATTTCCCCCTTCCTATAATATGGGTTCCTTTAAACGAAGCGTGAAGAAGCACCTTGCGAGCCAGCCAGTAGTGCGATGCAAACGGATAGAATGCCAAGGTGTTGCGTCCGTTGTCATGGTAAATTGGGTTTCCCTTTTACTTACCATCAGGCTAAGCGGAGCCAATGTACTGAGCTACTATAAAAACTAATAATATTACAACGCCTTTTTTTTTGTTGGTAATGTTACGCAAACGCAATACTCTCGGCTTATGTGGGACTCCTCTATCACGCGGTAGTCGCAATGCCACAATATGGAATAGCCGTTGCATTTGTGTAATCACAACCTACAAACCTGGATCGATGTAATTCTAAGGATTTAGGTATCTGTGCCCGAAAATTAACAATACCTACTACATACATAATAATTAAAGAAATTAAAAGAATAATAACTAGAATTGTGTCTTTAAGAATATCGACGTAATAAGTTTCAGGTTTTTCCTTCACCGATTCCTCTGCGCTTTTGCGGCGACTGAATGCATTTTTTTACCATTTATTTTTTTCTTATGTAGTTTGATGGCGGAGGACGAAGAGGGTTACCGTAAACTCATCGACCAGAAGAAAGACAAGCGCCTGGCCTTCCTGCTGTCGCAGACGGACGAGTACATCGCCAGCCTCACGGAGATGGTCAAGCAGCACAAGCAGGAGCAGCGCAAGAAACAGCAGGAAGAGGAGCGAAGGAAACGGGTGAGTACTTTTCACGATATACGCGCTCATTATCATCATCCCAGCATATTCCCGATTGCATCCAGTATGGTGCTCAGTGTCCGCTTCGACTATGGTCCTAGATTAGACAAGCCTGGTTATTACAATGGAGCAATTATTGTTATCTGACCTCCGCAACCCTTACAAGGGAAACCAGACCTACTTGGAACATAGTCGGGACCAACGGTTTAACGTGCCTTCCGAAGCACGGAATCATCATTTTTTTAGATTCGAACCCACGACCTCCGTGTTTTTAGAGCCCAACGCTCTAACCACTGTACCACCACGGAGGCAGTTGACGCTATACGCGCTATCAACAATAACCGCCTTTGTATCGCAGCACTAACACTCGTATTTATAGACAAATAAAAGTATTACTTGAGTCTAAGACATTACTTTTTATACAATAAGCGATATGTTTTGTACTTCTACGAAATGATATATAATAACGTTTAAAATAAAATTTATCTTAAGAAGTTATACAAGATTTAAGGTAACTGTTTACTGTTTACTATGTAGAAATCACGGAAGAAGAAGTTGCTGGAGGGTGGAGAAATCGACGCATTGGATGATAGCTCGCAGACGTCGGACTCGCGCGTTAGCGTTATGGATCCCAAGACTGGAGAGGTATGTTATTATGTTCGACCCACAATCCAATCAAAGCTCTATGTACTAACTAACTAATGATAATTTACTAATCAGGCGATAAATAATCGCTGACGTTTAATACAAAAATAACTATAAGGACTGTGATGGCTGCTAAATATGTGTAATTGGCTGAACTTACATGTTGCGTCACGTCAGCTATATGTAACAGAGTTTTCTTTCTCTGAGCATTCTGTCTCGGTATGCTTGCACTGTGATGCAGGATTCAGCAAGTCCAGTTATTACATTTAAACGACTTACCTCCTTGATCCTAACAGGTGAATTATACCGATTGATCATGGCTTCACAGTTTACACTTACAGCCATTTGACTGTGCAGATTTCTTTATGATGTTTTGAAGAAATGTAATGGAAACTTTGGCGTGTTGCATAACCACAATACCGTTTCAGATTCTCAAAGGTGACGATGCGCCTCTGCTGTCCCAACTCAAAGACTGGATGGAACTCCACCCTGGTTGGGAAGTTCTCTCAGATTCCGAAGACTCTGGTGATGATAGCCAAGATGATGACGGTAAGTGTACTATAAAATTAATACTGTTATTAATATTACAATTTTATTTGATAATATTTGCTATGTAACTGCCTTTTTTTAAAAATAGAAAAGAGGGAAAGACGGGACAAGAAAGAAGAAAAGAGAGAAAAGACAGAAGAAGAAAAGGCACGAGATATGATCAAGAAAGCTAAAGTGGAGGATGATGAGTACAAAACTGAGGAACAGACTTACTACAGGTAAGATTTCTTCGTTGTACTACATGTAATGTACATATATCAAGTACATAATATAAAAATGCTTTATTTGTTTGACTTATACATTCTTACATCATTCATAACATTTCAGTATTGCTCACACGGTCCACGAATCTGTCACAGAACAAGCCAGTATTTTGGTCAATGGAAAACTTAAAGAATACCAAATTAAGGTAAGAAACAAAAATAATGTCTTATCTGGGGTCCACCCTGATTTAGTATTTTATAGTAAAAGATATTTAATTATCATGCCTTCTTGCTACGGGTGCTTTATTATTAAGAATCTGACCGCTCATTTTGAAATTATATTTGAGTAAACAATTTTGTTATTTTCGAAGTAATTTCTTTTTTTGTGTACAGTCAAATACACGTCAGACTACACTTTGGACTTTGTACCACTCTTATGTCGGGGGCATAAGTGCTATTATCGAACTGCAAGTGTTTACCGTGAGATGTGCCGTTGACCGTACATCAAGATCTCTAATTCCACAGGGCTTGGAGTGGCTGGTATCTTTGTTCAACAACAATCTCAATGGCATTTTGGCAGATGAGATGGGTCTAGGCAAAACCATCCAGACGATAGCATTGGTTACCTACCTTATGGAGAAAAAGAAAGTCAATGGGCCATTCCTAATTATTGTACCTCTTAGGTAAGTTTTCTAAAATTTTAGTTTATCCTGCTGTGATATAAATATTCCTAATTGCAAACAAGACCAATTAATAAAACAGTCATTATAAACCATCTGAACCATCATTATTAGGTAACTGGTTACTGTCGCGGGTTCGATTAGATACAGCGTGGGGATCGAACCCGTGACCTTGGTCTTGGTTGGTAAGTGCTTGTTCACGTTGAACGCTTGGCGCGGTGGCGGGCGCAGGTGCGGTGCTCGCTACATGCCCGCGCGCGCGTTTGTACGTGAACACTTCGATACTACGCCATAATATTTCGTAACCGCGTCCGCATTAACGTGAACAAGCGCTAAGGCTGCCCGTTCACTGGAGCGGAGCGAAGAGCCGGAGATATATTACCAACATGATCGCAACTCCCTAATCTCGCAAATCTATCTATGCGAATTTTGTGCAATCCCATAGTTTAATATTTCTTAGTTTCTCCGCTCCGGTGGACAGGCCTAATAGCCGACTTCTGATTCATTAAAAAAATCGGTCGTCAATATTTGGCTAATGTTTAGAAAAAATGAAGAAAGAATGTTTTTATTAAGCATCATATTGGCACAAGTCACAACACAGATACATAAACAACTAATAAAGGCACAGGTACAAAGACGTTCATTACAGATACCTACTCAAGATGGCCAATTGGATCCGCCTCAGCTTGAGCTGCCACGTCATTAATTACAATACCGCGACAGCGCTAGTATTCTGGCTCCGCCAGAATGACTAGTTATGAATAAGACAAAAACAGAACCTAAGGCTACGTCCCCAGTAGGCAAACTGTTAGCGGCAGACTAAGTGAGCTGCAAAGTGGCGAACTGAAATTTAATTTTCGAACGTCGCAACCGGTTTTGCTGGCAGTCGGCCGCTCACTAAGATAGTCGGCGCGCGTAACGTTGCAAACTGCGTACAGTGAGCGCAAAACTAGCAAACTATGGACACTTCATTTGTTATATTTAAAAAAAGTCTGTGTGTTTGGAAAGTCGTACTAAATCGATAAGCTGCAAACTCTAACAGTTTGCCTACTGGGGACGTAGCCTTAAAGTAAACTTTTCCCGGCAGTACCCTGTCGAACTGGGTGCTGGAGTTCGAGAAGTGGGCGCCGACGGTGGCGGTGGTGTCGTACAAGGGCTCGCCCGGCTCGCGGCGGCTGGTGCAGACGCAGATGCGCTCCACCAAGTTCAACGTGCTGCTCACTACGTACGAGTACGTCATTAAGGACAAGGCCGTTCTCGCCAAGGTACGTCACCTTAAGCTCTTTTATAGACCGACAAACTTATCTGTTCCGGTGGCCAAAATTGGAACTACGCGAAATGTCAGTTTTTGCAACACAAAAACGATATTTAATGACAGTACTACAACGACAGTAGCAACGCCGCCACCGGAACAGATACGTTTGTCGGTCTATACTATTTAATGATAAGCGGTACATCCTATTGACTAAATTTTTTACCTTCTGTTACATGTTTTTTTTTGTCTCTTTTTATACTCAAAGTGAGTATGTCACTTGCCTAGGCCGAAGAAAACACTTTTTTAGTATTGACTGGTAATAATTTAGTTGGATGTGTTGTAAACTGGTAACAGCTAGGGCTGGATGATTATCATAATCACATGACTGGTTTATCATAATACTAATAGTATATTATAACTAGATCAGCCAAATCTTCATTCATGATCTCTGATGATCGAAGCCCAGATGTTAGACAAACAGACATGTTTGTGCACACAAATGTTTGTTTTATGATTTTTTATATCATATCGGGAAGTATTTCTCTGACTATACTTACTACTAATGTTGTAATGTTGATATTGTTCAGGTGCAATGGAAGTATATGATAATCGACGAGGGCCACCGCATGAAGAACCACCACTGCAAGCTGACGCAGGTGCTGAACACGCACTACGTGGCGCCGCACCGGCTGCTGCTGACGGGCACGCCGCTCCAGAACAAGCTGCCCGAGCTGTGGGCGCTGCTCAACTTCCTGCTGCCCTCCATATTCAAGAGCTGCTCCACCTTCGAGCAGTGGTTCAACGCGCCATTCGCCACTACCGGCGAAAAGGTACGCCTTTCTCAACGTAACTAATGAGGTTTAATAACTATGCCGACGACAGGCTGAGTCCCTATAATATATTTAAGTGTGATTATTCAACACAAAAGTCTTAAATCATACAATACAATAACTTTTATAGCCTGACCAAGAAAATAAAAAACCTGCTCTGGAGTCGCCCCATTAGCTATGGTTATAGCAACACTTGGTTGCTATGGTTATACACACAAATAACTCACAATATCCACTAATAACAAGGTTGACAATTGACATCACACTTTGACAGACAGCACTATTGAATGTTATCCAATGATATCACATTGTTTTTTTTTTTATTGTTGCCACTTGAAGAAATTAGTTCCGATATATTTCCGCAATATGGCAAGGTCTAATGAATTGTCAACTAAATAAATCTATACTTATTCATTGATACGATTTTGAAATTGCAGTTTTTTAAGACTTGTGAGGAAACAGCAGACTGGCAATCGGTACAAAAGTTTGAATAACTGCTGTGCTGCGGTCTTGGTTCTTAAAATGCATTTGGCAATGCAACATAACCGCAGGCTAGCGAGACCTACGCCGTTAGTGGAACTCGAGGCTAAAGAAGTGCGTGTCACTACCCACCTTCGTAGTTATATCCCTTCAAACTAATTATTGTCTGGTGAAGCAATCCCACATCTGGAAAACAGTTTTCAAAACGCGACGGCCCCACGGCAGGCCGAAAACGTTGCAGAAAAGTAGTAAAAAATTAATGTCGACCTGTTGTTGGTTGTATACCTAATTTCGAAATATAAAATCTCATCTGAAAGGTGGAGTTGAACGAAGAAGAAACTATCCTGATCATCCGTCGTCTGCACAAAGTGCTGCGGCCGTTCCTGCTGCGGCGGCTGAAGAAGGAGGTGGAGAGCCAGCTGCCCGACAAGGTCGAGTACATCATCAAGTGCGACATGAGCGGCCTGCAGCGAGTGCTCTACAAGTAAGGCACATTTGCAGTTACAGTCCGCGTCAACTTAATTGGCTTGTCTGAAGTTAGCTGCGAGCGTCGTTTGTGCAGGTGCGGGGCGCGGCTGCGTCTCTCTGACACCTACATTTGTGTTATGCGCAGGTTCTAGCACGATGTTCAAACAAGTCAATTAAGTTGACGCGTATCATTGTAGCTTATGGAGGAACTTAAAGTAAAAATAATTAAAATTACCTTTACTGTGATGTAGTAATGGAATAGAATATAATTCTAGTAACATTTCGTTAGACCCTGTTCAAATAAAATAAATTTGATTTAAATAAAAACATATTTGATTTTAATATTCAAAGCGTAATTTATGTAGAACATCATAATGTGTATTCATGATTTAAAAAAAAAACTATAAAATATCAATTTACGGGTTTATAAATTCATACAGAACAAGATTTGCCTCTAAATAATTCATCAAAATATTTAAAGTAGTTTTTAAAACAGAACAATCTAGTTTAGAGAAGACTACAATAAGACTAGCCTTCCGCCCCTTTGTTTCACCGGCGCGTAATTTCTTTTTTTATCACCCCTTCCCCCTACATGTCCGGGATCAAAAGTATATTATATACCCTATGTTCACCAAGGATAGTGTAGCTATCCAACAGTAAAGGAATAATTAAAATCGGTTCAGTAGTTTCGGAGCCTATTCAACTCAAACAAACAATCAAATCTTTCCTCTTTATAATATTAGTATAGATGACATGCACCCAGTAGTAAGTAAAAGAGTTTTGTTGATATTATATTATGTGATACAGGCACATGCAGTCGAAGGGCGTGCTGCTGACGGACGGGTCGGAGAAGGGCAACAAGGGCAAGGGCGGCGCCAAGGCGCTGATGAACACCATCGTGCAGCTGCGCAAGCTCTGCAACCACCCCTTCATGTTCCAGCACATCGAGGAGAAGTTCTGCGACCACGTCGGCACCGGCGGCGGCGTCGTTCAAGGGTACGCGCCTTAGCCTCTAATAAACCTCTTGTTTCATACGTAACCCGTTGTCCTAGGTGAACGACAAACGCGACAATGCGACGCAACGCGGCGTAACGCGAAAATATCAAATAGTCGTTGTGTATAATAGTGTCCTACATTGTCGCGTTAGTGAGTTTGCGACGAATGCGGACTTGTTTCATGCGCGACAAGACGCGACGACGCGACGAATTGAAGATTTTATGTCCAACTAGCTGTGCCCGCGACTTCGTCCGCGTGGAATAGTGACTTTTCGGGCAGCATATTTTAAATAACAAATACCGTCCTTTGGGTAGCTAAAAATTTGAGTGTTTACCCGTGGTCCCGTTGGGTCGACCCATTAACGGGTCCACGGGTAATTTTCATTCCCCGTGGTCCCATTGCATCAGGGATTGCTTTCCGGTCTTATGATTTTATTACTTTACAGTATGCTTCTCTGTAGGTATACGATATGTGACGTATGGCCATCGGGAATGAAAGCATACAGGCTCCTAGGATTGCTAACCCGTGTCAGAGCCACATACAACTGACTGACCGTGCGAGAAACAGCTGATACTTAGATCTACACCCACAACTTTCATCGTCTGACCTTGGGCTTTATTAATTGTCATCGCAAAACATAGGCTGACTGCAAAAAGTGTTAAGATGTGTAAACTAAACGTACAAATTTTATGAAACAAAAGAATTGCTAGAAAAATTAATTAATAACCTGAGCTTATAAACTTGTACTTAAATAAAGAAAATCAAGAAAAGAATTGCCTAACCTATACCAAATACTTTATAAATTATTCATATATACAAACCCTAAATAAAAAATTAAGATAGTATACCAAAAATCAAGGAAAGAAATGCCTAACCTATAACAAATGCTTACAATATTTATTTACAAATTTTTAAAGAAAATTAAGAAAGACAACCTAACCTACAAACCCTTAAATATAAATAAATGAAATATCCAAACTGTCAGTATTCAAGTAAATCGCAATAAGCGAATGCAACTACCTATTCGCCATACTCTCAGCGCGCTTTATATACGAACGCGCAGCTCAGGCGCGAGGCGTGTACCTTTATATTGACATAACTTTTTTATTTATGAACCGATTGACATGAAATAAACACTAAATGTTAAGTGAAGCTTACCACAATATATTAGTGAAAACCGCATCTCAATCGAATAAGCCGTTTCTGATATTAGCGTGCACAAACACACAGACAAACAGACAAACAGATAAACAGACAAACAGACAAACAGACAAAAAAAATTTTAATTACAATTTCGGGTTCGGTATCGATAAAATAACAACCCCTGCTACATTTTTTTAATATATTTCCATTGTACAGACACCACTTTTCTACAAATTTATTATATGTATAGATTACCTTACATGCAAATATCTGTAGTGCTAAGTATTTAAAATTAGGATTTTTCTATTAACAACGCAGTATACTTGTCCATAGTAAACAGTACTGAACTGAAATATGAGCTAATCCGATGCATTTGCCGCGTTTGTCGCTCTCACGGGCCTCGGATGACATAGACACAAGTCGCGTGAAGTATGGGCGCTTTACGTCGCATCGCGTCGCCATTGTCGCGTCCTCTCGCTCACCTAGGACAACGGGTAATACGCATTCTGATTTATTAATTTTTATACACAATCATATATTTTTAAATTTATAATGCCTCGATGATCTAGTGGTTTAAGTACCGGGCCCTGATCTCGGGGTCCTGGGTTTAATGCTCGGGATTTTTTGGGTCACAACTCAGGTTTGCGGTCACTAATCTGTACTTGGCAGGTGACGTAATTAAGCCTGTCATCATTGTAGTTACAATTTCAATGATGTAATAGTATATTTTTATACCTGAAAAATATACTTTTTCAGGTATTGGGTGGAAAGCCGCCGCTCGCTTTTAGAAGTGCACTTATTCGGAAAGTGAGGGGCTTCTGATCTGCCCATTTTTTATTAATTTTCCTCTTGTGTAAATAATATGATTATTATATTTTGTTACAGGCCTGACCTGTACAGAGTGTCTGGAAAATTCGAACTCTTGGACCGTATTCTGCCCAAGCTGAAGAGGACTGGGCACAGGGTGCTGGTTTTTTGTCAGATGACCCAGTGCATGACCATCATGGAGGACTATCTTTCCTGGAGAGGTTTCCAGTACTTGAGGTATGAACATTTTTATGGCTTCAAGGGTCCAATTTATAAATAAAAAAAATACCCTATCTAATTTCTGCTTAGGCCAATAAATTGAAGTAAAGGGCATTGAATATTTTGGCCTTTCTACTGGTCCGCCATTTTGATCGTTTGTCAAAACAGTGTTCACTTAAAATTCTTTCAAGAATGGATACTTAGTGTTAATACAAACATAAAATGTCATTAGACAAAAACCCGTAGTGTCACATTTCCAAGTTAAAAGTAACCAAATAGGCTATTTGACTGTGTTTAAAATATAGAACAATTTGTTGTCATCCTAATAAAATGTAATGTAAAAAGCATATTTTATTGGATGTTCTGAAAAAATAAGGTCATTTTCTGTATAAAAAACATAAATGAAATTTAAATTTTTTTGTGGTTTAATCACGTGTTTAAGAACGCTCTGTGATTGGTTGCAACTTTGATGACGTCACAAAAAATGTAAACATTAGTTCAGTGCATGCTTTCTGTTTTTCTTTATATTGATCGTACGATCTACGTTATTTCCCAACCGTCCTAGTTATTAAGGTTTTGTTTATTTAAAGTTCTGTGCATAAAATAGAGAGACATTTTGTGCGAGCTGACAGCATTTTTTAGGTTATGTTAACTCCTACATTTCTTTGGTGTCACGCACTGTTTTCACGTAACCTAAACTAACGTAACCTAAACTAACGCAACAATACAAATATTACTTACGTTAAAATGATCTTCACACATATAAACACTTGAATTAGGTCCAATGCTTTCAGGGTTTCGACGAGCTACACTCAACCACTTTTTTCGGCTCTCAGGATCTATAGGAACTGGTACAAATAGTTTTTCCGGAGTCTTTATCGATGTACTTGTACATTTGGGTACAGTACAACACACCACTTATAAACCATTATTTATGCAATAAATTTCAAAACTATTTCACAGTTTTTTGACCTTTGTTGTTTATCTATTTGTGACGTCATCTGTCAAAAATTGCGTTTTGGCGGGTAATTTTTTAATTCAAACTTTAACCCTTAATCGGATATGGGTAGTAAAAATTTTTCATTGGTTTTCGCCTTCATTACAAGTACATAAGGTTCAAATTGAGGTGGGATCTATTTTCCCAGTATCCGAATAAGGCTTAACATTGATTTTCTCCGTATATACGACAGATCTCCAGGAAATATTAAAACGGTTTGCATTTTATGCAATAATAAATAATATAAAACTATTTTCCAGCAGTAGTCAAATAGCCTATTGTGAAACTTTACTGGCGCAATCCCGATGATAGCTGCCGCAGGTATATCATCCTATACGAACTATACTTTAGAGTTGAAGATGAGTGAAGGTACTTGTGTACAGACTGGACGGTATGACCAAGGCCGAAGACCGCGGCGAGCTGCTGAAGAAGTTCAACGACACGAACTCGGAGTACTTCCTGTTCCTGCTGTCCACGCGCGCCGGCGGGCTCGGCCTCAACCTGCAGAGCGCCGACACGGTCATCATCTTCGATTCCGATTGGAACCCGCATCAGGCAAGTTATTTCTTCTGTTAGGGCATGTCAATCGTCCAATATTTCTTTGGTTCTCAAAGTACTTGGCTCTCAAAAAACTATTAAAGTAGACAGTTGTTAGGTAAAATAGGTACGTTGGCCTTTCTGTTAAATAATCTTGGTTCCCTGACACGAAATTTTACTAGGGTTGACAATATTTTTGGTTTTCATAATCAACTGTATTTTTTACGGCTTATTTGTAACACGATGTATTACTTTTATTATTCATAGCAAAGCGGACGGCAAGTTTTTCATTACCAAGTTACGCTCATCCGACGTCAGCCTAGGCGATATTAAGCTTAAAAATCAAACAGCAAAAGCCTAAGGGCAAGGGCCTAATTTAGAAAGAAAGAAAAAAGTGTTGTCTATGGCAGTTTTGGTCTGTAGGCGCCATGTCAGTAATAAAAACGATAGCGTGAATAAACGTTCCATTTGAAACTTGTGTGTCTCTAATTATTCTTCACCAATGGTTTGATTGACCGCCTCCGTGGACAGTGGCTAAGCCGCTCAGGTATAAAAACGGAGGTCGTGGGTTCGATTCCCGCCTAGGGTCTGGTTGGTGGTAGGACTTTTTCAGAGTCTGACCGCCACAGGTGAAATCTGCCGCCATAATAGCTCTGGCTGTGTTCCGGCAGTATTAATGTGGGAGCCAATACACTTGAAATCAAAGGTTCGAAGATCAGATGTGTCTACAGTCTGGCAGTGGCGTAGCTAGGTAGCCAAGGGCCCTGGGGCAAATCAAAAAATGGGGCCCCACTGCTATTTAAACTGGTTCCCTCATATTACACTACACTAATTTACACTACACGCTCCGTTCTACGTATAGAAAGACTTGAAAAGAATAATTTAATTTGTGAACAGGAAATTCAAAATATTATGTTACTTTTTCTTACATTACCAAAACACATTTATAAGTAAAGAATTATTATTTTTACTATCTTATTTAAAGATTTTAAAACATGTCATGAAACAAAGTCTTGTAAAATGAAACGCACTGAACGAGTTAGTACCAATAAATTATTCTGAAGTTGGTATTTGTTTTGTAATAAGGAAGGTTTTTAAAAAATAGTCCGGACTTGGTACCTGTACTAACTAGTACAGTTCTAAACCTGTTTTAGCGATGTTTTTTTGTAATAAGAGGGGTTAGGTTTTATCAAGTAAAAATATTAAATATACTAATAAGTACTTTAAAAATGCTAAGCTACTTTATCATCAGCTCTTTTTCGTGCACTGCAGAGCAGGTAATAAAAATATTAAACAGTAACAACATAAATTACAATTAATACATTTTTTCACGATACAATGATTAGCCGAAATCTATAGATTTGACATGGTTTATTGTTATATTATACGTAACGGACATCAATATGAGTGGTACTAAAATCGAACCACTAATTGACCAGTACTATCCGGTTCAGATGCTATTAGGAAAATACCTTTTGGAGCTGCGTTGGGCGACAGTGATGACTGACACAAACACTGACAAAATAATGCGTTGCTAACGTTACGGACAGGCGCAGTTAACGTCATTTGTCGCTCAATTCCAAAGGTATAGCATTTAAATCTGATAGTACTAAAAAGTTTATTGACATTAGCTTACTAAACTTACTCCTGATACAGCATCAATTTTTCAATCGGTCTTGAAAAAAAAATCTAGACTCGAATTCACAATAAAACGCACATCGATGAAAAATAAAACGCACATATCGCTATCCGTCAAATTTACAACACTGCCAACCCACAGAAAGAATTTAGGGGAATTCCGAAGGCATAACTTTCGAATTTCTCTCAACTGAGTTACCATGATTAAAGTCGGGTTGCAATCTGTCATTTATTTATTTTGAAAATGGGAGAAATTTTTAAAAGTTCTGTTCGATCGAGATTTTCTGGTAAGAGTTCGAGGGCCCCCTGAGCTTGAGGGCCCCGGGGCACTGCCCCGCCTAGCCCCTAGGTAGCTACGCCACTGCAGTCTGGCAGCACATTGAGCGACGCTTCCTGGTGAAGTGTCTCTCAATGGAATAGGCCGCAGAGGCCGCTTACCATCAAGTGGGCTGCGTGTCTGTCTGCCACCTGATTTAGTGTAAAAAAAATGGTAGAAGGGTGTATAACGCGGTAACATTAACTTGACGCTTGGCGTTGATGACGTCATTTTAGCGCTCTCTCGCTTTCGCTCACACTTGCCGGGCGAACTAAGGGAATGCGCGGGCGTTGGGGCGGGGCCTCGCATTCCAGAGATGCGTCAAGTTAGTGTGACTGCGTTGTAGTGACGCGAGTTGTTGCGTGCACAGGACCTGCAGGCGCAGGACCGCGCGCACCGCATCGGGCAGCGCAACGAGGTGCGCGTGCTGCGCCTCATGACCGTCAACTCCGTCGAGGAGCGCATCCTCGCCGCCGCCAGGTACACAACACACGCTTAGACTATTTTTGTACTTATTTGGGCCACAGCTTACACGACTTTAACATCGGCGCAGTAGCGTAGCGGGGGGGGGGCACTTTTTAGGGGGCGGCAAATATTCACA
The DNA here is from genome assembly GCA_949319885.1 of Mecyna flavalis. NCBI lineage: Eukaryota > Metazoa > Arthropoda > Insecta > Lepidoptera > Crambidae > Mecyna > Mecyna flavalis. The sequence goes on along the minus strand of OX439427.1, from coordinate 6,794,906 downwards.
AAAGGGCGGCAGAATAATTGTCTTCCGCCCCCCCGCTGCGTGTCTGTTTGCCAACTGGAGGAGCAAAAAAAAGAAAAAAAAGGCGGCAGAATTGTCGTCCGCCCCGGGCGGCTGACACCCACGCTACGCCACTGCATCGGCGATCGGTGATTTAGCCGCTTTTCCGTAGCTTACGCCTTTAGCACACTGCACCTTTATTACGTGTGCGATTAAACGCTAGTGCAATAGTGTTCCGTTTCGTTTCGCTTCCACATCGCATTCGCTGCAGTGTGCTGAACGCGGCGAAATTAAATCGCTCGGCACAGGCGTCTGAACGTTTTACTCCGCACACGTTCGGGTGCCCGGTCTGCTGTTTTTCTTTGATATGCATGATGATACCTACATAATTATCTAATGTATGTGGGAGGGCAACTAGACATCTTTGCTGCATTAAACTGATTTGTCGTATGATTTAATCACCCAGGTATAAATTAAATATGGACGAGAAAGTCATCCAGGCCGGTATGTTTGACCAAAAATCGACAGGATCCGAGCGACAACAATTTCTACAGAGCATCCTACATCAAGACGGAGATGATGAGGAGGTATGATTTATATTTATTTTTGCTCATCAATCGGTTTTTTTTGACTTGGTTGCTAATGACTTAACATTATAGGGTTTAACTTACGGTAATTACAGTCGCTATCTTATCAGCATTGGGGCCCAAAGAAACACTGAAGCACGTCTTACACGTGGGTTATTTTGTGCTTACCCAAAACTGGAATCTTATACTCTATGTAACAAACGCTACATAAGATTATTTTATCTTTATTAAAGTAATGTTTTTTTATTAAAGGACTCGGAGACTGTTCGCCCTAAATATGCTTCTATTTAGAGGGTAACTTAAAAAGCAATAACCATAAGCGTAAATTGCGTGTTTTGTCACATTGAGTAACAAAAGTAAATTTTTAGGAGGAAAATGAAGTTCCCGACGATGACTTGATTAACGAGATGATAGCTCGTTCGGAGGAAGAGCTGGAGATCTTCAAGAAGATAGACGTGGAGCGCAAGAAGACAGAGACGCAGTCCCGACTCATTGAGGAGTCCGAGCTGCCCGACTGGCTTGTCAAGAATGACGATGAAGTGGTCTGCAATAAGGTAAGGATTACTACTATCGAAAACCAAGAATTAAATAAAAATGATGTCTTTTAAAATGTAATAATGATTATGTCATAATGATTAATTGTCAACTGTTTTGTTGTCCAAATAAATAATTTGTACTATCCGGTTCAGATGCTATTAGGACAATACCTTTATTTATTTTGGAATGGGACGAAAAATTACGTCACCTGCGCTTGTCCGTAATAACATAACATAACATAAATATTCTTTATTGCACACAAAACAAATAAAAATTACAATAAAAAGAACAAAATTGTGAACAATATAGGCGGTCTTATCGCTTGAAGCGATCTCTACCAGACAACCCCCAAGTAAAGGACTACCGAAAGAATGGGTATATCAATGCAATTTGGATAAAAAAAAAAAAGTTACTTTATTTAATTAACATAATCATGTAAACAAAATATATTTATTTTATACACAAATTCATAAACATACATACACATAATTATATCCACAAATATATTAATTAATATACATACATAAACCTACATATTATACATACACAAAAGAGAAATTGTAAGATAGCAAAAGTTTCAGAGTGCTAGGAAATGAGCTTTTACTCGAGTTTTAAAAATAGCCAATGACTCGGATTGACGGATCATGAGTGGTAAAGAATTCCACAGACGAATGGACTGAACGGTGAAGGACTGCGCGTAGAAATGAGAAGAGTGAGGAGGACACAGCAGATGAAGAGATTTGGAAGATCGCATATGACCGCTAGCAGGTTGCAGAAACTTAAATCGCTCACTAAGATAACGAGGGTACTTTGGGTTAAAAAGTATGGAATACAAAAAGAATAGAGCATGAGGGTAATGTTAGCAACGCAAAATAATATCTGTGTGTGTGTAAGTCATCATGCAGTTGACGTAATTTTTGGCTCAATTCCAAAAGGTATTAGGCTGCGTCCCCAGTAGGCAAACTGTTAGCGGCCGAACTGAAATTTCAAATTCAGAACAATTTTCGCGCAGATGTCATCGTATTGACAGCATTGATGTTTCACAATTTTTGACTGTCAAAATGTATGCAGAGAAATGGCGTTCATTATTGCCGGCGCCGCCAACTTAGAGATGTTCATTGCTGTCATCTTTCGCTTACAATTAATATCGATTGTAACCGAGTAAAATTTCGAAAACATTGTTTCGTTTATTACTATAAACGTAAAATCATATTATAAAAAATCAATCAATTAAATTAAAAGTAGTAAAGCCTTAGATAAAAAATCTAAATGTGAATGCGATTCGAAAATAAGAATACTTTCTTAAGGTTACTCAATCTTGCAGTATAAATCGACTTCTCTAGAAATGTTACCGTAACATAATATGTTGTAAGTATTATCCTAGATTTTACAAACTTTAGAATCAGATTTGATAGACAATAGGAAAAAAACAATTTTTGACGATCCAAAATCGGTGTTCGAATAAATGCGAATCGACTGCACCTCATCACTAGTGACAGCTGTCATTTTGAAGGGAGTTGGCCGCTCTACAGTGAGCGCAAAACTAGCAAACTGTGGACACTCCATTTGTAATATATGGAAAGGCGTACTAAATCGAAAAGCGGCAAACTGTCAAACTTTAGTTTGCCGCTCACAGTTTGCCTACTGGGGACGTAGCCTTATCCTAATAGCACTTGAATCGGATAATACAGTGCCTGGCAAACATCTTGAAATCGAGTGGGGATTGCGCAGAACGCGAATTTTGAGCTGCTTTCGCGTTATTGGTTCGAGGTATGCGGGCGACGGGCGATGCGCGCGCGCTATTGGTCATGCGCTAGTGCACATGCGCGAACTTTTCCCCACTCCGTCGAACGAGCGTCAAGATGTTTGCCGGACTCTGTACAAAGGTGTTGTTCTGAAGAGATGTCGTCGCTAGGGTCAAGGTTGGAACTACATGGACGAGGACGAGACCCTGGGGCGCGGGTCGCGGCAGCGCAAGGAGGTGGACTACACGGACTCGCTCACGGAGAAGGAGTGGCTGAAGGCGATCGACGAGGAGTTCGAGGAGGAGGAGGAGGAGGACGACGACGACGAGGTGCTCGACAAGAAACGGAAGAAGGGACGCAAACGCCGGTACGCCATTTTTATTTTATGCCATAAAGTTGGCAATCAAGCATACGGCCCACCTGATGGTAAGCGGTTACCGTAACCTATGAACGCCTACAACACCAGGGGTATTACGTGCGCATTGCTGACCTGATAAAAACCTTTATTCACCATTACCACCATCACCATTGATACCATTTTCGTGTACATCATCATCAACAGACCACATTAGCCCACAGTGGACATAGGGCTCTCTCCCAACGAGCATTTATTGCGCCCTGTCTTTCGCGTGATGCGTCTGCTAGCTTCTGCTGACCTTCCGCACGCTATCACTTCACCAAGCTGGTGGACCTCCTACACTTAGTTTACCGATCCGCGGTCTTCACTTAAGTACTCGTCTACACAATGCACATGCTCTTGAATTATTATAAACACATTAAACCAAACTCGAAAAATGACATAGGCATAATATTATAACAATGAAATATATCCAATCTATGTTAAGAGTCAAACTATCTTCAAAACAGTATCTGTTATCGATCATAAATAAATATTAAATTACCATTGGTTTTTTTTCAGACGTAATCAAGATGAATCAGATGACGAAGATCTACCAAGTTCATCTAAAAAGAAAAGTAAAACTGAAGTCAATCAACAAAAGAAACGTCTCAGAAATATAATGAAGAAAGTTATTGATTATGCAGATGAGTAAGTTATTGATTTATAATATTGTATTCTACAAGTGTGCTCTGAATTCAGATCACATGATAATTTTATCAATCATTATGATAATTTTATTTTATTTTCAGAGGAGGACGAGTACTTTCGGAACCATTCATGAAACTGCCTTCGCGCCGTGAGCTACCCGATTATTACGATGTTATAAAGAAGCCTCTTGATATTAAAAAGATTATGAATAGAATTGAAGATTCGAAGGTGTGTCCTCTTTTTCATTAACTATATAATAAATTGTTTCTTTTTTCCGTTCTCAATAAGTCACTTTACCATTTTTATTTTCAGTACAACGATATTTCGGATCTGGAACGTGACTTCTTTACGCTGTGCGCGAACGCTCAGACGTACAACGAGGAGGCATCCTTGATTTACGAAGACTCTGTACGTCTGCGCAACGTGTTTATTGAAGTGCGTCGCCGCTACGAGAGTGGACAAAATTCTGACGACTCCGATGATAATGAAAAAGGTATGTTTATATATTTGGTTTGTTATAACAATAATTGGCATTCTTTAAATTTTATGTTTAGGTAAAAAAATTTGTAAAGGACTATGCAAAGGAGCGTCCCCACCCACCAACAGATTTCAAACGTATCTCTATTTATACCTCTTGCCATACTGATCTTTGTTTTGTATGACGACATCCGCCGTAGGAATGGGGATTTCACGCAAATCGAATTTGAATGTTGTATTTTTCAAGTATTTTTTTGACACAGTCAATTGTGAAAATAATGTGCAGGCGATCAAGAGTAACCCCCCTGGCCTAAATAAAAGTGTTCAATCAAAATATAATCTTAAAAAATATTTTGCAGTCGAGTCTACTTGAAGCTAGACACTTACAGCGCAATTCTGAATCTTAGGCGTACGGCATAAGGACGGTTTTATTGTTTTTGAATACCCCGTCATTTTTTGGATTAAAAATGGTTATTTGTCTTTATAAGGAATGTCATAATAATATTGAAACTAGTGCCAAGTCTGTTGGTGGGTGGGGACACAGTCCATACAACTTCTTGCGTTGTCCTTTGTGTTTTAATACATGTTTTTTTTTTTCAGTGGAGGAAGAAGAATCAGATGGGGAGTCTAATCGATCTGTGAAAATGAAAATCAAATTAAAGGGAAAGAGTAAGGGCACACCTGGTCGGAAACGTAAACAACGGAAATACATTTCTGATGATGAAGATTATGAGGAGGATTGAACTCAGTTTTCATAAGCCCTAGACTACATAACATAAATGTAATAGATGTACTATTTAGTTGCATATTATTATATCCCTGCCTTTTTTTACAAGATGAACCAAGGCACTGATGGCAATATTTTAGAATTTTATAATTAGTAACTATTTCGACTCATTTATTCTTTAACCACAGATCTGAAATATACAGAATTTACAATTTTTAAGGAAGTGATACTTTATTGGAGATGAGCTTCAACGAAAATGCTGAAAATTTTGCCTTCAATGCTTTTTGAGTCTTAAAATGGATGATGTCATAAACCATTATTATAATTATATTATTTATATAAGATAAAATGATAATATTTCAAATTAATGCCTATGCAGACATCTTATTTCTTATCTAATGTTGACTTAATAAAAAGAATAGTAGTTTTAAGTATTGGTAGCATGTAACACAAACGGTTATGTGTAAGTATGTAGTAGAATATTATTAATAATAGCTTGGACCTGATAATTTACACAGGCAATGAATTAGATCAGTTTTAATTAAAATACTGATGTTCTAGATTTTGCAGCATATTTAATTAACATTATATTGGTCTCATTAAAATACATTTATAAATTTTAAAAAATTCATTGTTTATTTTATAAACTTATTTCGAAAATATTTGTTTGGAAGGAGCATTTTGTCAAAATATTCAATTTTGCTATACAATAATACTTCTAAAATATTTTAAAGTAGTTATTTCATTCTTAATATGGAAATGCTCACAATATCATTCATTAGTCTAAATTAGTTAGAATAACTTTAATTGTGTTTTGGCATATTATAATAAAAAAATTCAATATGATATATTTTTTATTTATTGTTAAGTGTTTCCAGTTTGGTCATCTTTACATTTTTTCTGTATCTCTTTATGTTTAAATTCTCCCCATTTGTAGTGGACACCATGGACAGTAAACATATGCTTATTGAGACTGGTACTGTAAGCAAATCTTTGTGCACATGTTGGACATCCAAATAGCTTCTCCCGGGTGTGCACTCGCCGATGACGTCTTACATCACCTTGAGTATAAAATGAGACTTCGCAAAGATCACACTTAAAATTCTTATCACCTGTGTGCCTGAAAAATGTTCTACAGATTACTTATTATGACCTTTTTTATAACAAAATAAATACATTAAATAACTTAATTCTCTACACTTCTCAGGTTAAATTTAAAACTGCTTACGAAACTGTTAGTAAAGTCTACCTACCTCTTGAGATGAATTATTAAACTCTTCTTTGTGTGAGTTTTGTAACCACATAAGGAACATTCTACTCTCTTGTCCATGCTATGCCTTTTTCTATGACTAATTAATTCTGAAGAAGTAACAAATGTATTGCCACAATCTTCACAATTAAAATTTCGGATATTATAATGACGAAACATGTGATCTTGCAAGGACTGCTTAGACTTCAACGTTTTGTGACAAACATTGCAAACCAACTTCCCATTTTCATGGACATGTTGATGTTTTTTCAGTGAATATGCATGCTTGAATTGTTTGCCACATATGCTACAAGTATAATAAGTTGTATTACTGTGGATCTTTTGATGTGCTGCAAGGCTAGAAGATTGTGTAAAACATTTCCCACATTCACAACGGTAAGGTCGCTTCCCATCATGCCGTCTCATGTGATTGACCAAAGTTTGACTGTGAGGTGTTGAGTATGGGCAACTTGTACAGTGGTAACGTCTTGTAGGACCATATCCAGTCACTTTACCAATATGTTTTCTGTTATGATGCATTGAAATAATGTGTTTTGAAAGGGAAATTCTAGTTTTAAGAACTTTGCTACACATATTGCATTTGAAATTTAAATCATCATTAGAATCATTTTCTGAGAAACAGTTTCCCTCTGTATCTAGTGTTTTCAAGTTTTCATGTAAGATAGGATTTTCATCACTGGAGTCATTGGCATACTTTATCTGCATAACAAAATCTTCATCACTAATTGTATTAGTTAAAGTCTCTTTCGGAATTTCTTTGTAAAATGAGTTAAATCTCTCATCAAATGTAATACATTTTAATCTAAAATTATTGGCGGCATTTAAATCCTTTACACAATTCATGCATATTCTGCTAGGTAAGTAATTTTCTGAGTTGAGTATGATTTGAAAACACAAATAAATTTTATCCAAAATACTCTTCGAATCTTCACTTTCGCCGAATATATTTATTGAATCCTTGGTGTACTGCAAGCAAATTCGGCAAATATCTTGAACTGTATCTAAAGAATTCATAATTTTTGGGTTCCTTGATGAATTACTTTGTGTATTATAAACAGGGAGTATTATTAGGAGTATTAGTACAAACAACACAAATGAGTAAAGAAAGTACATCCACAATACAGATGATTATATGTTTGATCTTAATTTCATATCAGGTACTTTGTACCTTCCTTTGTACTTTCATCCACAATATATTTCCATGTGAGTAAATTTTCTATGATTTCGACACAAGTCAACCAACAATAACACAACAATTTTACTGACATTTCTGCTTGATTTTTTTTTTTTATCGAAACAGGGTGCCCATCTCAAATGTAGGAAATCTTCCACAGGGCTATACCCTGTGGGCACTGATCTCTATGACACTGGATGGGCGATTGTCACCAACCCTCTTATTACAAAAAACATCGCTAAAACAGGTTTAAAACTGTACTTGTTAGTACAGTTTAGGTCCGGACTATTTTTTAAAACTTTCCTTATTACAAAACAAATACCAACATAAGAATAATTTACTGGTACTAACTCGTTCAGTGCGTTTCATTTTACAAGACTTTGTTTTATGTCATGTTTTAAAATCTTTAAATAAGGCAGTAAAAATAATAATTCTTTATTTATAAATATGTTTTAGTAATGTAAGAAAAAGTAACATATATTTTTAATTTTCTGTTCACAAATTTAAGTGATTCTTTTCAAAAATTGTCTTTCTATACGTAGAACGGAGCGAAATTTCAAAAGTGTTATCTTTTGACGTTTGAAAGTTAGTCCATAGTAAAACTAGGGGTATCGGCGGACTTTCTTGGGTCTAACTTTAGTACTCGAAATGAAGTAAAACTTCGTTCTGTAATAGCGTTTGACTTTAGTCAGGAGTTAAGTCAGGACTAAGCTCGGTTTAATTTTTAAACCACGTTCTGTAATAAGAGGGCAAATGTTTGATCCGATTTGAAAATCGCCATCTTGGCGCTGAGAGCAGTAGTTAGTGTACTTGGAACTAATAATAGTACTAAATTTGGCAGATAAACTTTGATAATGCTGTCATTGTCAATGTCAATGGCTGTCCATTTGAAGTGTAGACAGAGAAAATTGAATTGAAATCATTTTAGTTCCCAGTACACTTAGAGTAGAACACATGGAGATGCCCTAAGTAGGTACAAAACGTGTATACCTAAAGTTGGAACGCAAAATGGCGCCACCAATGATAGCGCCCGACCGTAGTGCAACCAATATTGTATATCGATATATTTATCGATACAAGTTTACGTGTCGATCATAAATGCACAGATTTTGTTAGAAATCTATAAATAGTTTCTTATTTTCCTATCACAAAATAATGATGATGCAGTGCCTTAATATAACAATAGGTTAGTTATATATATTATTATGGAAATTTCAACTTCACATGGTTAATAAACCTATTACATTTTTCCAAAAATCCTAAACAGAAGATAAAGTGAAGATACTGTACTGTTTCATACTACCATCACGTAATCTTGTTATGTCGAGAGTTCTGTAAAACCAGTTTTCGTTGAAGTGTAGCGAGCAAACGTGCTTTTATGTCGCGGATTTATATTTTCCCCACCTATTAACTCTATCTATTTCTTCTTTAATGTTTCACTTACAGGAAATCTGCAGAAATATACCATTGCAGAATATAACTATCTAAAACGTATCGATACATAAAAATATTGTGCCACATCACTAGCTGGAACACAATATGGCGAAACCGGCACGCGTCAAAAACTGTGTGACGTCACTAAAAAGTGTTGCCAAAATGGGTACAATGCAAATATATCTGTCTCTTTTTTCATACGCAACAATCACTTAGATGAAAAGAGATAAGTATATATTTGTAAGGCAAGTGTCGATTCGATGTATATTCATATAAGCAATTTTTTGTATAGATCAATAGGGCATCTCCATATGTTCTACTCTAAGGTACACTAATGGGGGGCGCTTCAAATCGACATAAAAATAGCTGTCATTTCAATTCAATGTTTATAGCCACTCCAGCGTAATACGCCGCGCGTATTATAATTGACCTCAGTGCCTGTGGGCCTGTGGAAGGGTTAAATCTGTTCCGATATGGTTCCGATGGCGCACGGGCGGCGCGTCTCTACTGTCTATTTAGAACTATCAATTTTAAATATCGTTTTTGCATTGCATTTCACGTAGTTCCAATTTTGGCCACCAGAACAGATAAGTTTGTCGGTCGGTTCTAAAAACTTGCGACAGGCAGGTGTCATTTCACTTAATTATACACTCCAGGACATAGATTTAGTATAGCTCCAGAAGTGGGCGGAGCCGGCCAATCATAAATGTTATTTCTCTGCATACAATTCCTTTATTTTGTTTTTGGCCTTGTACTGTTTGTATTTTTTCCAGTCAAAAATTGTGAAACTACTCTTGTCAAACCGATGACAGCTGTCGCACAGCTCACAGGTATCATCCTACATTACAACTATAGAATGAGATGAGTGTAAGGCAGGAGTTGCAATGAAAACAATGAAAATATGTGTCTGATAGTGTTTATTTCATATCAGCCAATTCAGGCTTCAGCCTGCGCTTGGAGTTTCTTGATGAAAGATTCCTTCTTTTGCTTGATCCTGTTCTTCCTCTCGGCCAGGGTCAGCTTGCGCTTGTTCCAGCGTTTTTGTTTGGCTGGGTCCTTCTTACCATCCTTCTTCTTGTATGATGGGTCTGCACGGATTGCTTCATGGGCTTTCTTGTAAATTGTTTCAATCTATAAAATAAAACAATAATAATAGTATGTAATGCACAATTATAAGTACTTATCAATCACCAACAAAATGACTATGAGATTTAACACCCTTAATACCATAGTATGTTAGATTTACAAAGGAGTTTTTGAATAAAATTAAAAAAGGAGATGTCCCATCCCAGGCCCGTACATGTACGTGGTACCAAAAAATCGGTAAAATATTGCTATTTCTATTAAAAATACAATAAAAAAATTCTAGTTCGTAGTTTAGTGGCTTAAAAACAAAATCAAACACTTGTTGTTCACTGGTGTTAAATACATTAAGTAGGTAAAAAATCATAGTATAGCAGCTGATCTAGAGCAGCATGACTAACACTGAGCTCCATTATAATACGGCGTATTACGCTGGAGTGGCTATAGACATTGAAATGACAGCAATTTTTCTGTCGATTTGAAGCGCCCCCAATAGTGTACTGGGAACTAAAATGACTTCAAATGGACAGCCATTGACATTGGCAGGATCAAATATTTGGTACCAATCGCCTATCCAGTTGTCTATGGAGAATTGGAGATCAGTGATGACTAATTATTTGTAAATTGTTCTGATTTTATTGCTAAAATAATATGTACTTTGTGAAATAAAATAATAAAATGCATACTGTCAAAAGTAACCTGACGGATAAACGTCATTCAAGTGTCAACGATGTCCTCCGCCATATTGTACTGAGTTGCAATAATGTGGTTTAATTTATTGTTTCAGCCAGAAGACTAAGGTTTTCCATAGAAATTAGTGTGATTAAAACTGTACTACACATATTCGCCTATAATTAGGTATAGCGTACATGGACCTGGCTGAGGCTTCATACATTTCTGGGGACATGGCCTCTATTTGACCATGACTTTTTTCTATTGATCACTAAATTAAATGATTGGACTATAGCAATGACAATACCTGTAACCAAAATATGATTAAAGGGGATATAATCAGTTATTGCGTTTACTTTTGTCCGACTTCGACACTGTGTCTTAAATATTATAAAGAACAGTAATTTGTTCGGACGTTAAATAAAATATAAATTTTACATACCGCATCAGCATTTACACCAAGTTTGATGTATTTGCCAAACTGTCTCTTGAATGAGTCCTCATCTTCTTGTTCAAGGTTGCGCATGTATTCTGCTACGTGCAAACCAAAGATGTGGGACCTAAGGAATACAAAAACAAGTTAAAATAACAAAAGCAAAAAAATAACATATCAAGAGAAGCATAGGTAGATTATAATTGTTTACTAGGCCGGTTACAAAAAATTATGGAACTTTTTATCACAACCAAAATGCCTGGTAAGTTATTATAGCTCCTATTTGGCTGTCCAAAAAACAGATTTTCTGTTTTTTAGTGGATGAATGGAGCCAGATTCATATATTTATAGAATACAAACCTGTGAACCTCTGCATTGAACTTCTTAGCTTCTGCATCATAACCAGGGAATCTCTTGATGGAATGTGGTACATTGAGACCTCCATCAACGGCTCCTTTCATAGCTCCAAAAACACGAGCGCCAGTGGTAGTTCTCGCCAGGCCAACATCAAGGTAACATCTGAAATATTTTAAAAATCATCATGCTCTATTCTTGTTTCCTGTAATCTAGTTCAGTAAAATGTTTGACCTATCTTACATTCATGAGATGTTATGCTATCATAATTTCATTTTGCAATTTGAATTACCATGAAATTCTTTTGCACCCAATGCAATAATTACAACAGTTATTTACTCATGTCAAGTGTTCATAAGATATAATTGGCCATGGATTATAGCAGCAATAGGAATGTGCTATTATATGTCAAACTTGGAACAAGCAAGATTGCAAGTGTTCCTCAAAGGAAGATCTTCCTTTTTTGATGAAGTCATGATGTGAGCTACATATTTTATGTTAAAAAATTAATTCTTATATAAAAATAAACAAATCTATACTAATATTATTACAGTCAACCTGGGTAACTTTGATTTTCAGGGTAACTTTGACAGAAAAGCCACAAAGAATTTTATTATTTTTACGATGTTGCCGTTGATGCATAACATTAAATTTATTATTTTCGTGCAGTTAACAAACTTCGTGAATGAACTCTTAGAAAAAAAAAGAAGCTGTCAAACAAAGTAAATGTATAAAACGTTTCTAAAAACACCTCTCCAAACTGTGTTATTTTTTTAGGATTATGTCAATGTTACCCTGACGCTATAAAATGTACAATGCATACGATTTGTATGACAATTTTAATCTGTATCAAAGTTACCCTTATAGGGGTTATAACTTTGACACACAACAAATTGCCAGTTTTTGATGAATTGTGTGATTAATATATGCGTTAGATAACTTGATAGCATGGACATCAACTTGAGAGCACAGATTATGTAAACTCTTCTGTCTCATACTTAACACAGTAAAAGTTATCTAAAAAAATATAGTGATGATCTGTCAAAGTTACCCAGGTTGACTGTAGGAGGAATGATTTGATTATTTGTTTGTATTGAATAGGCTCCGAAATTACTGAACCGATTTGAATAATTCTTTCACTGTTGGAAAGCTAAGCTATCCCCGGTGGACATAGGGTACTTCTAATCCTGGAAACTGCGGGTGGCAGGCTAGTTACTAATAAAAATGAATAATACCTGAATGCACCTGGTCCATTGTCAACAGGTTCTACATTGTATTCATCTCCTGTAACTTCAGTGGCACCAGAATAGAGTGAATCAAGGCCCAGTCTCTGCAGGAGTCTTCGGGCCAGCAGAAGACCAGTGCAGTATGCAGCAGCATAGTTTGTGAGCCCAACCTAAAAATAGACCTGTTTCTGTTCATGTTTGAAATAAAAGATCATATCTAAGCCTTATAGCACTTCGAATTCAGTATTGAACATATAACAACATGGATTGATGCGTTTGTACGACGCTTTTAGACCGCCCGTTCAAAATCATCATTAAATCAACTATTAAAATCTACAATCCATTTTGAGAAAACACAATAAAGTACCTTGACACCATAACGCGGCAGTTCATGTGAGTATGCAGCACAGACAATGTGGTCACCCTCAATACGAGAGTAAGCTACCTGGCATGTCACATCTTTGTTTGACAGACGTACAATCAGTCGGTACTTGGGTGTGTTGTACTTGTTCTTGTCCTAGAAAATTAACATTAATTATTCAATACAAAATGTTCCAAGTTTCACTGTAAAAATAGGAATAAAAAATTTCTGACAAAGGAATTATTAGCACCCGAAAGGAGAATGCCAGCTTGATGTGGTCATGGTTAGGATTCTATATAATAATTATAAATTAATTGCATAATGTCCAGAGATATTTATATAAATAATATTCTCCATAATATACATACTTGAACGGTAAGACGTTTACGGGCATAGTAGTCAGTCTTGCCCTCACGACGCCTCCTGAACTTAACTTGATACCTCTTGAAGTACTGCTTGTTTTTCACAACTTTGACGAAACCCTAGAAATAAATTTTATCTATTAAAAACACGATTAAAATATAAATGAATGTTTAATCAACTGTAAGTATCAGAGACACTTTATAATCATGAACGGTGCAGTTGACAATAAGTCCAGACAACAGGACCCATAAAACATGGTTCCAGCTAGCTAAACCAATTTCTTCTGCACCATCAGATGACGCGCATGTGTCGGCGATTCATCATTGAGGTTAGATTCTGAATTATTCAGTACCTAATATAAAACGAACAAAATAAAATATTATAATTAGTTAGTACGTGTGTTTACGGTTGTAATAATAGTCAGTAAACTAAGTATTACAGCAGGCGACTTAGATGAAGAAAGCTTAGCCTCATAACGTCGGTCTAGGCGAATCCTTTAAAATTCCAGGCATCATTTACTCGGTTAGCGTTGAACAAACACAACTGCGAGAACATAATTGGCATGAAACTATATTTGACTTTATTTTATCACAACAAGCTCACCATTTTAAGGATTTATCACAATTTAAACGTGTCCAACGCAGACAGACAGAACACCACCGTAAAAAAGAAACTTTTAACTTTTTTTTTAGATTGACATAACGAAAATTGCCAGGTCCAGCCACAAAAGTGTTACCATGTTTAAAGTAAGCAGTAAATCTGTTCTACACTGTGAAGTAAACTAACCACACCACACGTCGAACGTTAAGTAATTTATACATTTTTATATTTTATTCAGAGAACAGCCATCTTTTTAATATTGGCGTATTATTTGTAGTTATACTAGAAATAAATCGTAGTCTCAATTTGCTGAGGCTGTCGTTAATCTAAAGCGCGCTCTACACTTAGCCCACGGATCGCGCGCGATAGCTGCGAAAGGGCGCGAACGCTAAGTGTGGAGCCGTTTCGCATATTCTTCGCGGTTTCGCGCTTTGTTCCCCAATTTTTGTCGGTTTTTTATTCCGCGTCAAAAGCCCGCTCTACACTTAGCCCGCGAATCGCGCGCGAACGCCGCGAAAGGGCGCAAACGCTAAGTGTGGAGCCGTTTCGCATATTCTTCGCGGTTTCGCGCTTTGTTCCCCAATTTTTGTCGGTTTTTTGGTCCGCGTCAAAGGGAACGCGAAGCGCGAACGCGACGCGAACGTGCATGACTCCACACTCGCAGTCCGCGACGGTCAGTATCTATACTAATATTATAAAGAGGAAAGATTTGAATGTTTGTTTGTTTGTTTGTTTGAATTGAATAGGCTCCGAAACTACTGAACCGATTTGAATAATTCTTTCACTGTTGGATAGCTACACTATCCCCGGTGAACATAGGGTACTTTTGATCCCGGAAATGTGGGGGGAAGGGGGGGGGGATATTTGAAAAAAGAAATTACGCGCGGGTGAAACCGCGGGCGGAAGGCTAGTTGTTCATAAAGAGTTACTTATTAAGGGGGAATAGAGTCATCAGCTTTATCGCCGATCAGCGCCATCACGTGAAACCGGAAGAAATTATATTTTAATTTATTTCATAATTAAAGTACGCTAACGCGCATATTGTTAGGGACGCAGCAACAGCTACTTCGACGTCCATTTCATTCAAAGTTGCGAACTTAACTGTGAAAATACCGCGAACCATTGCGAGTGTGGAGTCATTGTTGAATTCCCGGCAAGTTCGCGGCGCGAGTTCGCGCCGTGATTCGCGGGCTAAGTGTAGAGCGGGCTAAAGGGAGCGCGAAGCGCGAACGCGAAGCGCGAACGCGACGCGAACGTGCATGACTCCACACTCGCAGTCCGCGACGGTCAGTATTGTTCATAAAGTAACATATTAGGGGGGAATAGAGTCATCAGCTTTATCGCCGATCAGCGCCATCACGTGAAACCGGAAGAAATTACATTTTTCTATATCTCATAATTAAAATACGCTAACGCGCATATTGTTAGGGACGCAGCAACAGCTACTTCGACGTCCATTTCATTCAACGTTGCGAACTTAACGTAACTTAACTACACTTAGCCCGCGGATCACGGCGCGATTTCGCGCCGCAAACTTGCCGCGAATTCAACAATGAGTCTACACTCGAAATAGTTCGCGGTATTTTCACAGTTAAGTCGCAATGTTGAATGAAATGGACGTCGAAGTAGTAGTATTGCACTCGAGGGGAGTCGGGCGGCGCGGTACGCTCCGGGCAAACTCGCTTAGTTTGCTCGCTCGAGCTTTGAGGGAAGTCGCGCGCACGTTTTAAATAATTTTTAAACACATTTGCGTTCACATTTTAAATGTACGAAAATATACAGCTATTTAGAAACCCATTTTAACCAGAGTTTTCGTTGGTTTACTGGAAACAATATCTCAAATAAACTATTTGACTTACTTAGCAAGGTAGAATTAGGGTCACTCACAGCCATGCTGTTTTCCTCGGTTTTACTGTTTACATGATAAAATTGTTCGTCCGAATGCGAATCATTATAAAGTTAAAAACTAAAAACGCCTAAAAATAAAGTGTCACGCAAATATTTAGCAGTGACCCACTTTTAAATATTCTTTCTTACGTGTTATTCATCTCTAATAAATGATTCTGCATTTAAATTATAACATAGTCTTTTTGACGTGACAACGTCTTATAAATTGGTTTGCCTGGTGACACTTCAAGAAACTGCGTTACGCTCCGCTCACGTTATGCGCTCACAATGAGAGCGAGTGAGAGGCACGCGTCCCGCCTAAGAGCGAGAGAGACAGACATAAAAAGTCGTTGTCACGTAAAACTTTCGCCCGTATACCGACTTTACAGGCAACCAATTTTTTTTCATTTTGTGACAACCCGAGCGTATTTGCGTATGACAGCAGTTATACCTACACGGGCGGCGGCATCGCACAACATCAAACGCGTTGCGCTACTGTAGGGTTTGTACTACCGTACCTCGACTCGCGCGAATACGCGCGTAAAGGCCTGAATTCACTTTGATTAGTGATTAGCAGTGTTGGGCAAAATGTAATTAATTACTAATTACAAATTACAATTACAAAATGTAATTGAAAACTTCAATTACAAATTACTTGTAATTGTTAAAAGTAATTCAATTAACAATTACAATTTGTAATTGTAATTGGTAATTGCAATTACTCAATTACTTTTTCGGTTCTTTTAAAGTTTAGGTAGTATTTAAATAAAATAATTAAGTAATGATTCATCAAAAGTATATTTACGGAAAACAGATCAAACCAAGGTATGTTTTCGAAAAATTAAATGTGATAATTTCTTCAAACATCTGATCAGTTGTTGATTTTGGTACATTTATTATATCGCTATAGTATACGAAAATCCACCTCAGCTTCCGAGATCGGATCTGAAAGTATTTGATTTGCTCTGCTACTTGTACATACTTGTCTGATTAAAGCAACAGCTTCATCTCCTTCGGATTCAGATCCTTCGGCAATAAAATCAGAAGATTCTTCGTCAAAACCAAATTCTTTAAAGGCTTTTTTTTATACTAGGTCAGTTGGCCGACAGGCACGCAGCCCCCCTGATGGTAAGCGGCCACTGCGGCCTATTCCGTTGAGGGACGCTTCACCTAGAAGCGTCCCTCAACTGATTTTCGAGTCTCTGATTTCAAATGTACTTGGCTCCTCTTCTTCTTTTTACGCGTGTCGATGGCTAATTTATTAGCCATCGTGGTGAAAAGATTAGTAAATCTGCGTCACCGATTGTACTATATTCCGCAGATTCAAAGCCATGCCATGATGCGCCGGGCGTATAGGGAGGGCGTATCCCATATTAATATTGCCGGAACACAGCCGGAGCTGTTATGGCGACAAATTTCACCTGTGGTGGTGGAAGTTAGCCAGTCGGACTCTGAAAAAGCCCTACCACCAACCAGACCCAAGGCGGGAATCAAACCCAAGACCTCTGTGTTTTTATACCCGAGCGGCTTAGCCACTGTTCTACGGAGGTGGTCAGAAATGTGCCATTATAAGAAACATTGGCAAAATTAATGCTCTTTTATAACAAGTTATAAGAGACATTGGAAAACTAAATGCTCTTTTTGTTGTTTGTTAAAGTAATTGAGTAATTACAATTACAAATTAATGTAATTATAATTACCAATTACTTATGTAATTCAATTACAGTAATTGCAATTACATGTAATTACAATTAAAGTAATTGAATTACTTTTGGTTCAATTATTAATTAAATTACAAAAGTAATTAATTACGCCCAACACTGGTGATTAGTGCAGGTGTTTAGTGCAAGTGATTAGTGATTAGGAGAAAATAAGTGTGGACAGCGACTGATTAGTGCAGGTGATTAGTTGGCTGCGTAGTGAAGTGTTTAGAAGCGTGTTCTATTTTTCTGCGAGTGGACTGCGAGTAGCCACGTCCCGCGCGCCCGCCCTTCCCCCTCACTCGCAGCGTGCCTGCCAGTCCTGCCACTTAACACGTCTGGACAGGCAGTTTAGTGATTAGTGGATGTTCGTGTTGTTGTACCAAAAATGGTAACTACTAAACAGAGCCACTAAACAAGAATTGGACACTACTCGCACTACGCACCTGCACTAATCACCCTCAACTACTAATCACTTGCACTCGCACTAATCAAAGTGAATACAGGCCTTAATGCGCGCACGCGAGTCGAGTCTGGCGTACATAGTGCACGCGATTTATGCGCGAATTTTTAACTCGCAAGTCGCGCGTGTCTTGTGTTGTGGACGCAAAATAGTATCTCACCAACGCACGTATGATTTTCTACGCGCGTAGGATTCGCGACGAATTCGCCGGTCTGGACAATTTAGTTACGTATTTTGCCTAAAATTAATACCGGTATTTTTGGTAATATTTAAAATTACGGTAAAACTACCGGTGCGGTGACTTGTGAAAATCAGAAACGTTGCCATCTTGCCTTGGTTTTGTTCGGCTGATAAAGCAATCGCCTCATCATTTGTGTTAATCGTATTTTAACTTTTACCGTATTATCATAAAAAATTTGCCGTAAAATTGTAGTTTTTTATCGTATTTTACCAGGTTAATTTTACTTTTTCGCATTCGCAGTTGTAGTCCAATGCTGAAAATTCTGAAAAAACCTGAGCAATTTAAGAAAGAAAATGTCAAGATATACGATATTATTTACCTATTTCCGGCTTTTCCGCTATGGCTTCCTTCTATTCATATCCTGAATTATTTTTGGCGGGTTTTATATTTACACTGCCTTTTTTATATGAAAAAAGTAATGTTTTTCGATACTATCTAAAGTTTTTCCTTTATTATACCTATGTGTTAATTACCTGCACCGTATTATTGCCTGTAGTGCTTTTATACCCACGAGACGTTACGAATCTAATGTAAGTATCGATTATTTTCTATAACGAATCTTCTTGGAATTGCTTGGAATGCTATTTTAGTTTCATGTCACACTGTACAAGTCTTTAAAAAATGTTCTTAATGTTTTTTCCAGAGTTGCTTCCAGATTCTGCCGCTATGCGTCTTATATTGTAGGTATTGAGTGGGAACTAAAAGGTTTGGAACATTGGGATAATGAACAGTGTTACATCGTGATATCGAATCATCAGAGCTCGTTAGATATATTAGGTACATAATGATTATTTTAAGTTATCTGGTCATTGAATTATCATTAAAGTAACATTATTACTTAAGAGAATACTAATTTTATAGGCATGTTTGAAATGTGGCCACATATGAAGCGGTGTACTGTGGTCGCCAAAAGGCCATTGATGTTCACAGGAGCTTTTGGGTTTGGTGCATGGCTGTCTGGTCTTGTATTTATTGACCGCTTAAAAACAGAAAGGGCCCGTCAGCTAATGACGGAGGCTACTGAAAAAGTGATTAAAGAAAAGGTAGGTGTTAGGTCATTTTGGTCTTGAAATCTATTTATTAATATCATATTTTTTTTTTTTTTTTTTTTTTTTCGGAGGAGAATGCTTTTATGCACCATAACCGCAGGGTAGCTAAACCTGCGGCCATGTGTGGGACTCGAGACTAAGGGGTCCACTACCCACTAAACTCCCCCGGTTCCCCTTCACACCCGATTGGGACGAGCCGGTGCCAGCGTTAGCTATTGACCAGCCCATCCCCGGGTACCCCGATTAATATCATAATATTGTATTTATTTTGTTGACAGACAAAATTATGGGTTTTCCCTGAGGGAGCACGTTTTAATAAGGGCAGCATACAGCCATTTAAAAAGGGAGCATTCTATTTGGCCATTGATGCTCAAATTCCCATTATGCCTGTGGTATTCAGCCAGTATTATTTTCTTGATAGTGAAACCAAAACATTTGAACCAGGTATGTATTGAACAGTTCCTGATCCAGGCAAGTTTAGCTAATAATTTATCAGTCAGATAAAAAGTTTGGTATCCTGTTTTACAAAATTATTTCACAAATAAATTATCAAAGTTGAATGCGGCCCCTAGAATATTTTCTTTTCTTTCTTTCAAATAATATGTAATTGTTTGATTTTTTCACTGAACATTTCAGGAAAAGTTGTAATCACCACATTACCTCCAATTCCTACTAAAGGCATGACTCGTGATGATTTAGAAGCTCTTTCTGAAATGGCTCGCCAACAAATGATTGAAGTCTTCAAAGAAAGTTCCAAAGACTTAGTGATGCAGAAGAAAATTGTTGTCTAAGTATTATTCCTGAATAGAGATGGGCAAATGCCCTGGCATTTAAGGCAGATTGGGAAGATTCCCAATAGATGCCCATAAATTTCTTCCCTTGGGCATTTATCTGGGCATCTATTTTTACTTTTTTATATAATCGATATTCGTTTGGAAATATGTATTACAGGTAAGATTTGACTGTTTGGGTAATCTTTTAATGACCTTACTTTTTTTCTTTACGATAAATTCAAAAAACCATAATATTTGCTGCTAATAACGGTGAAGTGCAATGTGAGCCAGGCACGGTCACGCACGTACGCACTCATTCTATACCGCGCGCGGGAGGGGATCTTCGCCGGCTGCCATTTTGCTACCCCTAGAGAGAAGGACCCCTTTTTTCAAGACTAGGACTCGTTAGTCACATGAGTTCCAAATCTTTTGAGTCTTCAGAGTCCTTTCGAGTCTTAAGTTCTTTGAACAAGACTGAGTCATGAGTCTTGACTTGGTGTATTACATTATCCAAGTACATAATAGGTAATAGGTGATTTTATATCTTCAACAGGTATTTATTGGGTAGTAGCCTAAGGAGGTGTTCAGGGTACCAACATAAGGGGTTTTTCTTGGGTATTCATCAGGGAATGTTCTCCGGGTAGTATTACCAGGGTTTCAACATAATGGGTGTTCTCCAGAAAGTATCATTAAAGGGGTGTTCACCAGGTTGTTGCATCGGGGGTTGTTTTTAGGGTAGTCACATCAGGGGGGTTCTCGGGGTAGTATTACCAGTGGGTGTTTTCAGGGTATTAAGATCATGGGTGTTCTCCAGGAAGTATCATCAAAGGGTGTTCACCGGGTTGTTGCATCGGGGGTTTTCAGGGTAGTCACATCAGGGGTGTTTACCGGGTTGTTGCATCGGGGGTTGTTTTAAGGGTAGTCACATTAGGGGGTGTTCTCCGGGTAGTATTACTAGGGGGTGTTTTCAGGGTATAAACATAATGGGTGTTCTCCAGGAAGTATCATCAAAGGGGTGTTCACCGGGTTGTTGCATCGGGGGTTGTTTTTAGGGATAGTCACATCAGGGGGGTTCTTGGGGTAGTATTACCAGTGGGTGTTTTCAGGGTATTAACATCATGGAAGTTCTCCAGGAAGTATCATCAAAGGGTGTTCACCGGGTTGTTGCATCGGGGGTTGTTTTTAGGGTAGTCACATCAGGAGGGACTTGTCGGGGTAGTATTACCAGTAGGTGTTTTCAGGGTATTAACATCATGGAAGTTCTCCAGGAAGTATCATCAAAGGGGGGTTCTCGGGGTAGTATTACCAGTGGATGTTTTCAGGGTATTAACATCATGGAAGTTCTCCAGGAAGTATCATCAAAAGGTGTTCACCGGGTTGAAGCATCGGGGGTTTTCAGGGTAGTTACATCAGGGGTGTTTACCGGGTTGTTGCATCGGGGCGTGTTTTTAGGGTAGTCACATCAGGGGGTGTTCTCCGGGTAGTATTACCAAGGGGTGTTTTCAGGGTATTAACATCATGGGTGTTCTCCAGGAAGTATCATCAAAGGGTGTTCACCGGGTTATCGCATCGGGGGGTTTTCAGGGTAGTCAAATCAGGGGTGTTCACCGGGTTGTTGCATCGGGGGGTGTTTTCAGGGTAGTCACATCAGGGGTGTTCTCCGGGTACTATCATCATGCGGCTTTGAGTCTTTAACAACACTAGGAGCTACCCCCGCTCGGAGTTCAACCCTCGCCTTCTCCGCAGCCGCCCGCCTCCCACACACTCCTGCTCGCGACCATGGCAATTTTAAACAGGGAATCTCTAGAATACTTAAGTTCCCACCAAAAACAAATTTTTTTTTAAATTCGGGTTGAAAAATCTACTTCCCGAACTATATGACTACAACTTTTAAAATGAAGGAGTTTCATACACTTTTCCAACCCCCTTTTTAACCTCTTGAATTTTCAAAAAACTGCCTCTTTTTCAACCCGAATTAAAAAAAAATGTTTTTGGTGGGAACTTAAGTATTCTAGAGATTCCCTGTTTAAAATTGCCATGGTCGTGAGCAGGAGTGTGTGGGAGGCGGGCGGCTGCGGAGAAGGCTAGGGGTTGAACTCCGAGCGGGGGTAGCTCCAAGTGTTGTTAAATTAAAGACTCAAAGCCGCATGATGATAGTACCCGGAGAACACCCCTGATGTGACTACCCTGAAAACACCCCCCGATGCAACAACCCGGTGAACACCCCTGATTTGACTACCCTGAAAACCCCCCGATGCGATAACCCGGTGAACACCCTTTGATGATACTTCCTGGAGAACACCCATGATGTTAATACCCTGAAAACACCCCCTGGTAATACTACCCGGAGAACACCCCCTGATGTGACTACCCTAAAAACACGCCCCGATGCAACAACCCGGTAAACACCCCTGATGTGACTACCCTGAAAACCCCCGATGCAACAACCCGGTGAACACCCTTTGATGATACTTCCTGGAGAACTTCCATGATGTTAATACCCTGAAAACACCCACTGGTAATACTACCCCGAGACACCCGGTAAACACCCTTCAACTACTAAGGTGGTGAAATATCTAAAAACCCTTTTTTGTGGGAACTTACACAACATAAAGAACCCAAGCACGAAATTTTAATATTTAATTTTAAACCCCTTTTTTACCCCTTTGGGGGTAAATTTCTAAAACACCCTTTTAATATGAAACTGACACCAACCCAAATAATCTACTTCCCGAATTTCAAGACTGTAACTTTTAAAATGATAGAGTTTCATACAAACTTCAAACCCCCTTTTTACCCCATTAGGGGGTGAATTTCCAACAACCCCTTCTTAGTGGAAACTTACAAATTATAAAGAATCCATGTACAAAATTTCAAGTTCCTAGGTCTTGTAGTTTGGTCTGGGCGTTGATTGTCAGATAATCAGTCCCCTCTTTTATTTGTATAGATATGAGCGCCTGTATTTATCTGTATGGGTGCCTAAAATGACTAATAGGATTTTTCAAACAATCATTTCTACCAGGTCGTAACCCTATTGAATGACTACCAACTGTTATTCATCGGTATTTATAAATGCCCAGTGATTGGACATTTATTTGGGCAAATAAGGAAGATTCCCAAAATGCCGGGAATCTTCCAAATCTTACCTGCCGGGCAGAAACACTTTGCCCATCTCTATTCCTGAATTAAATTTAATTCAAATAAGTTGTAATCTACCGATCTCATTTTTTTGGAATTTGTAATCTCTATGAAAATCAAGAATTATTAATAATGAAACTAGTCAAATGTACCTTAGTTTAATTCCTTTTATACAAGCCTTTTACCTTTGTTATTGATTATTTTATAAGTGTGATTTTTTATTCTAGTCATATTATTTGAAAGTGTTCTGTACAGTTGGGTATGCATTATCATAAGTGTTTTGAACTTGGGTAGGTGTTTATTGTTCCAAATATTTACCTTACCAAATAAATCAAATAATGTTTCATTTGTTTTAAATTTCTATGATTGATTGATGTTTTTAAGTATTAGAAGATTTGACCACAACCAATAGGGCAAAGCTCTATTTCCCAATATAATATATGGGCTGTGTTTGTAAAAATTACTGTAGGTAGTCATAAGTGAGTGTTATATTTGTATTTCAATGTGAGGTTGTGAGACATGTGTGTAAAATGAGTGTTTAAATGTATATAAGCTTAAATGGTTTAATTGAAAGTCACAATTATTATCTTAAATAATTAAACTAGAGTTTAGTTGTGCCCAATTGTTAACATGTGTAAGTTGTTTCATAGTTAGACTTGTTGATTCATTAGTTCTATCATGAAGCTAGAAGTTCTTTTTCTCATTAACAGACTGTTGAATATAAATTAATTTAAGCTATTTTCAGTAGCACTTAATAGCTAGATTTACAAAAAAGCAATGCAGTAAATTAATAATTTTGTTGGTGGTTCTCTGTTTTGTAAGAGCTGCAATTACTAACGCTCAAAGTGACCAAGACCTCTATTGCTGATAGTAGAACTACTGATAACTAAGGTATCGATCTAGTGAAAACAAAGGTATAGTTTATTTATTTATTTATTATTTATTTATTAAAAAAATATGTTACTGGTCTTTAAATAGGTACATAAATAAATATGAAACAACTTTATTATGGTAGATGGTTTGTGCTGTAATGTTTGTTACTTGGTTTTAATTTGAAGTTTTGATTATATAATGATTCTTTGTACAAAATGAAACATTTTAAGTAATTTGAAAAATATATGGCAATGTTTAAGAATTACTTACCTACTCATTTACTGCTTTATCTTTACACAATGCAAAATGATTTTAGAAATCTCCCAAATTGCTTTTGCATTCAATTGAATTGGACTTAATTATTGTCAATTCATAAACATAATAATATCTTATTCAAACTAAATATTTTTTATTTGGTCTGAGCTTATTCCTTCTAATTGAGTCATTGTATAGCTATAAAATAACGGTTTCTTAGCAGTCACGAATATATATTATCTATGTACCTACTACCTATATACATCCGTTTAGGTTCAAAATGTTCAATTCCCAAAATGTTAACATGGTGCAAAACGTTCATGTCCCGAAATGTTCATATCCCAAAATGTTCATTTCCCAAAATGTTCATGTCCCAAAATGTTCATATCCCAAAATGTTCATATCCCAAAACGTTCATGTCCCATAAAGTTCATTTCCCAAAACGTTTATATCCCAAAATGTTCATATCCCAAAACAACTATTATGTCGTATTATCTATATGAATTTAACAACCATTGTTAAGTTAGTTTACCAGGTGGTAGGTTACTGTACTGGGCCGTCTAGGTGGGTACCACCGCAGTGCCAGATATTTACCCGTGAAATAGAAGTGTGTCAAGCACTTCTGTGTTTCGGGGAAAGGGCACTGGGAAGTACTGTAGTATAAATACCCACGATTTAAGGGACGGGGGGAGGGGGGAGCGGGACCCCTGACATCCCCCCAAGGGGGGAGGTTGCGGATTGCGATAGTTTCTGAGATATGATTTTCATTTCAATTTTTAAACAGAAGAAAAAAACAACCACGAAGACTAAGGCGGGAGCTCCGCTGCGCTTCGCTCCCGCCTTAGCCTTCTAACCTATATTCATCCAAGTCGATTTTCCACTCCATTGTCTTTTATAATATTCTGGAAATTTCCATAAATGTAATTGATTATATTGTATTTACTGCGTTTAGTTATTGCAAGTTGCGACAGATTATGAAATAATTTTAACAATAACGTTTTTTTTTTTTTCTTAAGAAATGTGAAATGTGACTCATGGATAAACCAATTACTTAACAAATTTTGTTAAATTCATAAAGATAATACGAAAAAATTGTTACTTTAAGGATATGAACATTTTGGGATCTGAACGTTTTGGGATATGAACATTTTGGGATATGAACATTTCGGGAAATGAACATTTTGGGATATGAACATTTCGGGACATGAACGTTTTGCACCATGTTAACATTTTGGGAATTGAACATTCTGAACCTAAACCTATACATCTGATTTAATTATAAATTGCACATAGGTGAGAAATTGCGGTACACAAATTACTTCCAAAAATGTTATTTTGTCATTGACTTCCAAAAGCTGCTCTAATGGATATCAATTATAAAGAAAAAATTACATAATATTAGACAACGATTTTCAAATGCCAGAGCAGCAAAATAATGTTGTTTGTTTGAAATAAAAATACTCCAATGGTTATAATATACCTACATACTATTCATACAACATGTATATTGTACCTATATACATAATATATTTTATTATTACAATATTCACAACTTTTATAAAAACAAAATATAATTATGAGGAAAAAAAGATTACATGAAGAGTGAATGTGGTCAATAGGTCCTGGCTAGTGTTGTGCCGTTCTCGAGAACGTTCTCCCACCTGAGAATATTGCCGGGAACGCTCCCGGCAACGTTCTCCGAAGTGAGAATGGTTGAGAATCATTTTTATAAAATGGAAAAAACCAACCTTTCTTAATTTAAATAGTATCAAATAAGGTCGACAGATCATTGTGTATAATACAATACAGTCTATTTGCAGTAAAATACTATATTCCCAGTGTTCTCGAGAATATTCTCGGGAACTTTCTCGGCAATATTCTCAGCATTACTGCACCTATAATATTTTTTTGTGAAATATTATTTTATTGATAATGGACTATGACAGCATTTTCTTTATATACGTAATTAGATAATAAACAGTTAAATTGTTCGTTTACTGACATGAAATATAATAAATTTTGTATAGTAGAATGGTCATAATGAAACAAATTTTAGCAATCAACTCTGTTTAAGTAATTTGACAAGATAACATCAACTTCAGGACTGCAATATTGACTAAGAACGACTAAGTGAACGCTCTGAAATCAGATTTTAAAAAATTAAAAAGATAATTCAGTCTTATTAACTACTGGTTAATAACTAAAAATAAATCAACAACTATCCAAAGATAAAATTAACCGACTGATTGGAAAATATCAACTTAGAACTAAGGGCTCTTTCAAATTAGACGTACCGGGAACGCTCGACAGCAATACGTCAACCGTACTGTTACCGCACCGCGTGCTATGTATTGTTACGACGATACCCGGCAACGGAGCATGCACGCGAAAACGGACCTACTTCCTCTACGCAATAAGGTTCATTCTCGCGCGCGCTCGTCTGCTTGTTTACATCCGCGGGCGCTTGTTTAGATCCGAAGAATTATCCTGTTCGATCGCGTGCGATCGCGCGGTTTTGCGAATGATCCAAGAAATTAATAGAGCGGCCGCGCTGGGTATAAATAGAGAGTGAGCGACGCTGCCTCAAGTATTAATTCTTCGGAAAGCGATCAGTGCGAACTATCCTGCGACGTTTGAAGTGAACAGCGTTTACGAGTGTTTGTTTAGAATTGTCTACGTGGATTGTAAAGTGTTAAGTTGTGTTAAAGTTGTGTATATTTCAGCTTAGTGGTTTAAAATATATAATTGTCTTTTCGTAACCGGCATTTAATTGAATTAACGTACCCCGTACCCGCAACAGTATGAAAAATAACGACCGTCCGTACGCGGTACGGCAGTCGCGTGGCTACCTTACCGCAGCCGTCCGACACAAAAGGTCCAATTTGAAAGAGCCCTTAACATCTAAAAATCAACAACAATATTAAAATTAACAATATTTAACGACCATAAAATATAATGACCACTCTGAAATGTGATTATAAAAAATAAACACTGAGATCTGTTTTAGTCTATAATAAGAGGATCTTCATGATGTAATGGTTCTTCTTGAATATTACTTCTTAATCAAAAGTTACCAGGGATTCAAGCATAGATTCTTCATGTTCAGAGTCACTTTCGTGGTTTGCTGAGGTGGCTGACGATTGAATTGTAAAAGACGATGATTGATGAATCTGTGTTTGGGTCTTATTTGAGGAATTAGCCATTAGGAGTTTTATTCATAAGCTTCCAATTATGAGCCACGTTACATAGTTTTCCAGCTCTATCAGTCTTTAGTTTGTTTCTTTTCTGGCTATGTATATTACAAACTGTCGAAAACTCCTTTCCAAAGTTGCCGAAGTTGATGGTATGGATACAATTTTCAGAGCAGGTCTCCCCAAATCTGAGTTTGGAAAAAATAAATTTCACCAAGACCAAGGTTGAATCATGTAACACGCTGATTCATAAAGAAAAGTTTTATCATAAATGCCAGTTTGTCCTTTATAATTTGCTAAATCTTCAAGGATTCTTGGTCCTTTTGTCTCGTATCCACACTGTGCAATATTCATCATTGCCTGGCATCCTTCGGGATTCGCATTAGCAGGTAAAGTTGTACCTTGGTTACCAGGGTCCAAAATAGTGGCCGCAAAATGAACTGATTTAATGCATTGTCTTTTCTTTGTGTAAACTTAGCCAATAATAAAACATGGAAACACTGTGCATAATTATATCAGCTATAAATATACAAAAATATCAAATTATAAATTAAAATTTTATTGAGAACGTTGAGAATATTCCCGGGAGCGTTCTAGCTTCTCGAGAATATTCTCACTGGCAATATTGCCGGGAACGAGAAAGTTCTCAGCGGCACATCACTAGTCCTGGCCCAGCACTTATTTGATAGTGTTGAAACTGGACTTATTTCGGAGATTAATTTTATATACTTTAAAGCATTTTGCCTGTTTAATGGCGATATAGATATATATATATGTTAGAAAAAATTCAACTTGTCCAGGTATCAGGAGGGACTCGAACCCTAACCTCGAACTTTGGTAGTGCACTCGCCCCACAAACTCGCACGGACAGCTAGGGGCGCGGGTTCTAGTCCAGCCCGCCTGAAACTTGAACATTTTTTTTTTCTAATAAATTATTACTAACTAGCCTTCCGCCCGCGGTTTCACCCGCGCGTAATCTCTTTTTTCAAATATCCCCCCTTCCCCCCACATTTACAGGATCAAAAGTACCCTATGTTCATCGGGGATAGTGTAGCTTTCCAACAGTGAAAGAATTATTCAAATCGGTTCAGTAGTTTCAAAATTAATATTCCCGCGGGAATGAGACGTTTTCCGTAGGAATTTTATAGCCTATGTCCTATTCCGGGTTATAAACTATACGTGTGCCAAATTTCATCTAAATCCGTTCAGCCGTTTAGGCGTGATTGAGGAACAAACATCTAAACATCCAGACTTTCGCATTTATAATATTATAGTAGGATATCGCCATTAACCACGCAAAATGATTTATAAATTATAAAAATAATCTCTTCTCAATCGATTGGTAAATACTTGTAAAAGTATTCCTTTCGGATGTTGTAGAAGTAATTACTGTGCAACATTGAAGAGAAGGCGCCACGCGCCAGATGGGGGGAGGAGGCGGTCGGGCGGCACTTTTTAGGGGGCGGAAAAATTTCACAATAAAGTTGAAGTGTCCCATAATGGAAAAGGCTGCAGTGGTTTATTCCTATTTGCGCCGGACTAAAACCGCGTGTTCTTTTTTGATACTGATTGTCCGGCGCCGGTGCGGTTCCGGTCCGGTTCCGGCGTCGTCTACATGAAGCCTAATGTAAACATCTGGGTTGGCTAAGATCTCAGTAGGTTACTACCAACTATACTTAGTTGGTAGTGTACTCGCCCGCACAGCGAGAGGCGCGGGTTCGAGTCCCGTCTGATACCTGGACAAGTAGAATTTTTTTCTAATAATATATCATTTTTTGTTCATTTATTGAAAATGAACTATACAAAGATTAAATTAACATTTGAATGTTTGAAATTATTTGTGTGCATGTACATGTAAAGTGCGGTGCTTCCGGGTGGTCAAACTATTTTGTCAAACTGATTTGACCACGAGGAAAAAAATTCCTGTTGGTCAAACTTCTTGAATAGAGTCCCCCGGCAAACATCTTGAAATCGGGTGGGGATTGCTCAATTTTGAGATGCGTGCGATTAATCATGCGCAAGTGCAACTTTCCCAAACTCCGTCGAACAAGCGCCAAGATGTTTGCCCGACTCTGTATCAATCCTGTATGTTTCTATTTTTAATAATGTATGTATTTACAAACACTGTTGTTAGACACCCATAATACAACAATTCACAATTCTTTTTTTAGGCTCATTTTAGGGTAGACAGTATAATGTCTGGAGCTATTTATTAAACATGTTTTAAATTACTGAAAACTATCAATATTGGTAAGAGGATATTATAGCAGATTTAATTCTAACGAAATGCTGAATATGCTGCTCTCTACATTGGATTATAAAGATTTTTTTTAAAGAAATACTTGTATGTGCTATTTTATGCACTTTTTTTTTAATAATCATAACATTATAATATCATGATTTGAAATGGAACTTTAGTTAGAGAAACAATTCAACTCTTCAAAACTGTAATGTACACAAAATCAAATAAATACAGAAAATGGGTAAGATAGAGTAAGTCGCAATGTTTTCAGGATTTATGATGATTACTAATTTACTACTATAAGGGCGAACGCTAAAACACGGGCGGATGCGGACGCGGGTGGTGCACGCGTTTCCACCGCGGGCCACGAATCCGCGAGCGGGCACACGTCGCGAGCGCTCGTCTCATTTAGCGCCGCTAGTAGGTTTAATTTTGATCTCGAGCGTGTGTTTTATTGATGTTCATGGTTGTACCCAATGATATTTTTCCTAGCTCGAGGGTTTGTTTCTACAAATCAGAGTGATGTCTGATTTGTAGAAACAAAGCCGCGGACGCCCGCCGCGCGTATGACAATCGGTCGCCCGCGCCCGCGCTCCGTCGCACGCGCCTGCGCTGCTCATACTATTTTTCATAAATGTATAGACCGCGCGAGTTTTAGCGTTCGCCCTGGTTCGCCCTAAGGCGCAATTCTTTGCTTATATCACAGGCGAACTCGTCGGTGGCTAATAAATAGAATTCTTAATACAGTTTTTATTGCAATATCATTACTTTCGTTATGGTTATTACTCATCTTTCGACCTTTTTGATTAAGTGCCTAGTCATTAGTATCCAATTTTCTCAATTAAGACCTTGTAGCGTTTTTGCGCATAATAAATTATCAATTGTATATGCAATTGACTTTAATTACGAATGCAAGCTAACTTATTCATTCCAGTTATCACCCCATCCATCATTTTCATCCAACTCCTCTGCTGGAACAAAGCTTAACTTACTACTAAAACTTTGCTGTTCTTCTGACTGGGTGACATTGACTATTGCAGGTTTCTCTATAACGGGCTTCATGTCGGCAAAGAAATCAAATTCATCATTGCTTTTTTTGGAATGTTCAAATTTCTGGTTTTTTATATCTAATTCTGATATGTCAACTATATTCTTTTTCGCTTCAAGAGCAGCTCTATGCAAAAGTGTGGTTCTAGTCATGTTATTATCCTTTGATTCAGTTTGGGTGTGTGAGCCGTGAGGCATATTTATTTTTTCAATGTGGTTAATGTGCATTTTCTCTTGCTCCTCATCTTTCGATATTTCAGGATCAATTAGTGTTAGTTGTCGGTTACTATTGTCCCAATCACTCCAATCATCTTCACTTTCAGCCTTAGGTATCATTTCATTTGTCAATATGTTCTCATTTTCAACTGATTCGCCACCAACTGGTGATGGTCTCTCATTTAGAGCCATTACTTTTTCATAAGCTGGTGATAATATGTCCCCATGGTATATTTCTTCAGAGCATGGTAAATCTCTTAATGACTTAGTTGCTGGATAATTATTGTCCTGGGACTTTTCTGCAGTCGGTTTTGAATTAGGTCTTCCATCAGTAAATAACTTTGATCTTTTACCTCCAACAACAGTGTCTGCTCCCAATATAGGAACTAGTTCACTTAAACAAACTAATGTTGAAGCTACCAAACTGTCATCTGTATCCTTGATTCCAATCAGCAACTGAAAAATAATTGATAATGAGACAAGGCAGTACCTGACATTGAAGTGGTCATTACTAGTTTTCTAATATAAATACCGCCTCTGTGGAATAGTGGCTTAGCCGCTCAGATATGAAACCCAAAGGTCGTGGGTTCGATTTCCAGCTCAGGTCTGGTTGGTGGTAGGGCTTTTCAGAGTCCGACTGGCTAGCTACCATAGGTAAAATCTGCCGCCATACGAGCTCTGGCTTTGTTCCGGCAATATTAATGTGGGAGATAGTACACTTGAAATCCAGCTTGAATATTCTGGCAGCACATTGAGTGATGCTTCCTGTATAGGCCGCAGTGGACACTTACCATCAGGTGGGCTGCGAAACTGTCTGCCAAATGACGATTAAAAAAAATTGTTATATAGACACTTCGTTGTCTATTACATTATTATTATTAATTAATATTATCCTAATCTTATTTTATTCATACTTCGTATATTCTTAATCTGTCATAAAGCATTTAATAGTCCAGTAAGGAAATGACTTATTATTATACATATGATAAAAAACCAAAATACATACTTCTGGTAAAACATGTTGGGATAATTCTTCATGTGAAAACACATGAACAAATTTCGAAAAGTGCATCAACAGCAACATTCTAATTTGACTATCTCGCACTCCAAATAATTGAACTAATCTGGGTTTCACATGTTCTTTAAATACACTTAAACTAAAAAATCCAGATTGTTCTCCATTTTGCACTCTTTCTGAAAAAAAAAAGTTTTTATTAGCATTTAAAATCTCGGTATATCATGTAAAAAGTACTCAAAAATTATAATTACCGTTCTTGGGCTTAAAGATATAGGGAATAACATCTTTTCTTGCAGTCTGATCTAGCATAGTAAGCCTTGACAATAATAAGCCACCAAGTTGTTTTGCCACAGTCTCTTCGTCATAACATTTTAAGGTATCTAAAATATTCGAGAAAAACTGGCTCTTTTCTTCTTCTGTTTTAAGAGGCAAAAAATTTAGAAATTTATAAATTGTTATGAATTCATGACTAAAAAAGTCATGCAGCAGGACCTCTGACAAACTAGGCCGGTTTTCAGGATCTTGATGCTGCAGTTTATTAGCACAATATTTTTTAAATTCTCTCAAATGAGGGACTTCATCTGCAAATATAAGAAAACCAGAGTCATAATTCTGAGCTGTGATTTTTATGAAAATACCCAAATAATGTTGGTCACTTACCATCTTTATGGCCTTTAAAAACATCTTCTACCAGAACAGCAAAGGCATACTGGTCTACTTTTGTAGTTAATTCATATGAATCTTCATTGGGGTCTATTGCTTTATCATACCTGAAAAAAACTTTATTTTACCCAATATTTTATGAAAAATATGTACCTTGGAGAAAAACAACAATACTACCTGTGTATTCTTGCATGTTTCAAATAAGCCAATGTAAGTTCGCTAAATGGGCATAAATATTGTAAACCACCAAGTTTCCATTGTCCATCTCCAGTCACATATATGGCAGATAAACTAACATTGTTGTGTGACAAACCAGCCTAAAAGTTATAATATAAGTTAAAGAGAGAACTGTTCGGTCTGTTAAATTTGTATTTTGAGAATTACTATGATTAGTTTTATCAATATATTATGTAGGTACCATGTTTATAAACAATACTTACCTGTTCATGTAAAAATACTAGAGCTCTCAAAATATTGTTGAGTCCAATGCATATTTGAAGGGGTGTCTGTAATCTTAAAACTTGCGATAAAGGTTGCACATACTCAGTAGCTAAATGCAAAGTTGAACGTTGCTGCCATGCAGATACATAACGAACTATGCAAGGATGACGATACTTAAGGAGATTCTGCAAAAAGTATATTTATTTCATATTTCATAAGAATATGAACAATTGTATTTGACATTAAGGACTAAGAATATAATTATACAATAATAATGTAAAAAAAATCTGTAAATTAATTTTGTATTTTTATATCCTGATTTGCAAAGATGACTATTAATAAAGGGTCATGGTCAAAATGGGTGTAAGACCAACAGCTTTAAAATATATTTTATGTGAAAGCTAATGACCATTTCTTAATTTTATACTATGAGGGCAATCACCTAAACAACCGGAGAACAGAGATATTAATGTTCAAACATATTATATGTTTCTCGTTATTAATATAACATATATTTTATTTGTTACTAGCGGCCGCCCGCGGTTTTACCCGCGTGGTTCCCGTTCCCGTGGGAACTGATCAAAATCCTTTCTTAGCGGATGCATACGTCATAACATCTATATGCATGTCAAATTTCAGCCCGATCCGTCCAGTGGTTTGGGCTGTGCGTTGAAAGATATCTATGTCAGTCAGTCAGTCAGTCACCTTTGAGTTTTATATATTTAGATAGTATTCAAAACAATCGCTAAAACAAAGGAGATAAAACGACAGGATGTTGTGCAGAGCTATAAAGCCAAAGAAACCAATCCATCAGTCGGTAACCTAAAGCGCAAAACACAGAGGACGGCGCGGGTCGGTTCGGGAGTACAGCACACAATACCGCGCCCGACCCGCGCCTTTCGTTGCACCCGAAAAACATTTATAAGATGTTAAACTTGATGAATACCATTGATATTTGAATAAAAAGTATTAATAAAATTATAAGTATTTTATAGTAGTTTTTACTAATATTATTATGTAAGTTTTATTTAACCAATCTTTTCTATTTTTTTGCAGTAAACCTGGTCTATATTGAGGTTAAAAAGTATTACGGGGGTATTTAGAGGTACAATGAAGTAGATTACAACTCATTTTATTTCTGTTGGTTTTACGCCCAGCTCCCATACAAAAATGCCCATCATCCTTTTTGACACATTCAATTGTATATAATAAAAAGCCTTAGCGTTTTAGGCTTAGTACTTATACTAAGTCAAGATTCATATTCTGTACACTCTATTGAAAAACTTAATTGCTGTTGCTGGTAATGCCTGCTGTCATTACTTACATTCGAAAATTTTTCCAGAGGTGTTGA
Source organism: Mecyna flavalis (assembly GCA_949319885.1). Taxonomy (NCBI): domain Eukaryota; kingdom Metazoa; phylum Arthropoda; class Insecta; order Lepidoptera; family Crambidae; genus Mecyna; species Mecyna flavalis. The sequence goes on along the minus strand of OX439427.1, from coordinate 6,760,270 downwards.
TACAGCCCATAGTGGACCCAAAGCTGCTTCTCCCCTAAAGACTGATACAGAGCCATCGCTTTTCAAACTGAAATATCTACAACTATCATTTATTTTAGCCTGATATTGAGACCAAAAGTCTGTAACTTCAACAGCTTTTTCTTCTACTTCCAGGCCATTCAGGTGTGATCCTTCATTACCCATCATGAGAACTCATGTAGCCAATTATTTAAACATCGTTTAGAATACCACGTAATATAGAAAATGTGAAAATAATTATCAAAAAGCTCCAAGATAACAACAATCCAATTTGATGGAATGAATGATAGAATGACATGACATTGACAGATCGACGTGCCAGACCACAGAGTACTGTCAAAAACATAACTGATCAGAGCATTTTTTTTCGTTTAAAAACAGTGTTGTTACTCTATCGAAAACGTTAGTAAAATACGTTTATTTTGGTTTTGGTCATTTATTATTATAAATGAAATGTACAGCAAATCAGACTGCTAACCTAATCTGTCCTATTCCTATGATACCTACTATCATACAACCAATTTTCAGCTTTATTCACATCACATAGTTTTCTTTTAATTTTCTGCAGCCGTCCGTACAATGCTCTTGGCGTATTGCCGCATTTTTGCAGTAGCCTTTTAAAACAAAACTTTTTGCCGAATATTACCTTTGAAAAAATATCGATTTAAACCGGTTTTTACCAGGGCACTTTTGCCTTGGCAAAAACAAAATAAAGTCAATATGACATTATTGACATTGACAGTAGTACGGCTTTACGAACCATCGTCTCGTCTGGTGATTTTTTTAAGGAATTATGGCATCTTTATTGAAGAAAGCCATAATATCTAACCCGCATAATCTTCGTAAAACATTGGGAATTTTGAGTAATGTTACCAGAAACCGTAAGATCAATTTGTTTAACAGCTCCATAGGTTGTAAAATTATAGTTATAGACATTCGTTACGTCACGTTTGATTATATTTTCAGACTGGAATTACCAATATAAACCGGGTCCATACCCTAAAACCCCTGAAGAGCGAGCTGCTGCTGCTAAAAGATATGGAATGACCATTGAAGAATATCAACCTTATCCTGAAGAAGCTGGTTATGGCGATTACCCTAAACTGCCCGATATTGGTGCTGATTCTAGAGACCCACATTATCCATATGATAACCCTGAGCTTAAAAGAAACTTTAACGAGCCTGTGAGTTAAATTTTTAACACAGCCATAGACTGCTAAGCTAAACAATAATAATTGACGCAATTATTTGCACAAATATTAAAAATATATGTTACCCTAAACTTTATGTTCAGTCAAATAGTAATCAAAACATTAATCTGTTGCGCATTTTAATTAATTTTAATTTCACTTATAGTTTTGATTGTAACCATACTTACAAATGTAATTTATATGTGTACTTGTTTTAGATTCATGCCAGGGCCGAAATATTTGGAGAGGATCGCTATGATATTAGTATGAGGCCACGTTTTTCTGTTGCACGTCAAGCAGCTTGGTTCTTTGGTGTGATTGGAGCATCATTTGCCCTTTTCATCTATTTCGATGACAAGAAGATGGGAAGGCCAGTAACTGCTAAACAGTATCCAGGAGAAGGCCCTCATTATTTATTTGCTAAAAACTAAATTATATTGTTGAATTGATACTTCACACCATTTTGTTTTAGAGAAAATTAGACCTAATAAAGATTATCTATTATGCTGGTGCAATTATTTTTTTATATACCTACATCCAACAGAATTTATTACAGTTTGTACTTAAAAAAGCCAGGGTGTTAGCTGTAAGAGTTAAAAAAAATCAATTTTCCTCAATTAGTGTATTGCACTTGTCTCACCTGATAGGATGAAGGGGAACAAACCCCATATTTTGAGTGCTTTATGCTAACCTTCCTTTTACAGTAAGTAGTGATTTGAAGATGAAAAATATTTTTCTATTTTGAGCATTAGAATTTTTGATCACCCCAGTAGTTAGACATCAAGTTTAAACTAGGGCTAAAAGAGTGGATTTTAACTCACACATAGTAATTAAGTGAAAGAAACCCTCTGTTAGGCAAATAGATTTCAAATTCTTTCTTAAGTTATTTTAAAACTGATCTGGTCTGTAACCTATTTATTTCCTTACCAATGCTAATTGCCACAACTTCAAAACAATAAAAAATTCCAAGTTTACACAATTTTGAATTCTTTATAGTTTACTCAAAATATACCTCTATAAGATTTGTTTTGTTCTTTAAACTAATTCTATGTGTATATTTATATAAATTTCGATAGGCTTAAAATTGAATTTACCTTTCACTCAAAAGGGTCCCAAAAATAAATACAATGTTTTCGAAAGTAACAAATACTTTTTTGCTGGATTTACAGTTTTAATTGTTTATAACATACTGAACAGAAATTAAGTCATATTAAAGGATTTTACAGAAACTTGTAGCTGGATACACATAGTATTTGAAGTCCATAATCTCATCTGTACAAATATTCAATCTTAACCATGGAAAATTTAGAAACATTAAGAAATAACATAAAATTTACATTAAAAAAAAAGCTATATAATTACATAAAATTGAATTGAGAAAGCTGTTCAATATCACATAAAAGGGTTTCCTGTTCATTGGAATAGACTCGAAACATTCCAGAATTGAATGACAAGGATTATATAATACGGTTCAGGGCGGTAGAGTCAACAAACTCTTCAGATTTACTTTGTTTTCTTATCTGAATAAATATAACTATTTGTAAATACTAGTGAAATATTCATCTTCTAAATCATACAGATCGGCAGCAATGTCATCACGCAGAGACATGAGTTTCTGATCACATTCCTGTTGTTTGGTACGAAACAATTTAGAGTTCTGTGTAATTGCTTCATTAACTGATGGAAAGTCATTTAATATCAAGTATTGTTTTATATCTGACACCAACTTCATTAATGATTCTCCAGCTCGCACTGAAAAAGGGTTTTCTGGTAGATTATCTTATAAGCAATATAGTTTCTTTACTGTTCTTTACCATCTCAAAAAAATAATATCTATTAAATTAATAAATACAGCAGTTTAATAAGGTCAATTAAAACATATACATACCTATATTAGCAGCCCTAACTTGCATCTCAAAAGTGTCTTGCTCTATTTGGGTCATTCTGTTTAGTTGCGATTCATTTTCTCCTCTTTCCCCTTTGGCAAGCCTTATTATTTCTGCAACGTTTATAAGAATTCTATCAATTGATTCAATTTAAAAATACCACGGACATCAATATTATTGTCACGCACGGTGACGGTACCTTCAAAATTCTCCAGCATACTTTTGACGTCCTCTTTTAACCTTGTAGTATATGATTTTAATAATGCTTCTTTATTTTGTGGCAAGTTCCTATGCATCTTGATCACTTATAACACAATAAAACGCACAATAATAAAATTATAGAGCAATTTTAAGTTTGCTTCTGCAATTCTGCCGACTGCCAGTCTGTCTGACACTGACAGTGACACAGTGTGACCAGATTAAATTTTACGAAAATACCGAGGCACCTCAAAAAAATACTGAAATATACCGACTTACATAGGACAGATATACTAATTTATATAACACGTTTTTTTTTAACCTTGGTTTAAAAAAAATAGTGCTTAAACCCCTATCCGTGGAAAATGGTGGAATTCACAGATTACCTTTTTTTCATATTTTGATATTTCACACAGATGATAATAATATGTGAAATTCCCGAATTATCGAAAAAAAGTCCTCAAAGATTAAGTCGAGTACAGAAGAGACAGTCATTTCACTTGAACCGTGTTAGACGATTTGATACTAGTAATAAAGTATTTTTTAAGTTTAACTATATTATTCATGGAACTGAAAACTTAAAAACCAGACGTTGTTTTCAAAATTATAGATAAACGAGCGGTCCGACCCGAATTCGTCCGGGTTGACTGATATTCATGAAACACAATTACACAACGAATTGGAATGTATGCAATCTGAAAATTACGCTCTATCTAATGGTGCAAACGGCAAACCGCATTTATAATTGCTCCAACAGTTGTAAAGTTTTAGGCGAACATTTCTGCAACTCTGATTTAATTTTATACTATGTATTGATTGATAATTTGACGAGCCATTTGGTGTAATGGTCGAGAAGTCGGCTATTACACCAGAGGTCGCGGGTTCGATCCCCGCACGGTACAAACATTTGTGTGCATGAACATGTCTGTTTGTATCGGGCTGGGTGTTTCTATGTATAATATGTATGTATTTACAAAAAAAAAGTATTTAAGTAATGTTTATCCGTTGTCTGGCACCCATAGCACAAGCTAATGCTTAGTTTGGGGTCAGATGGCGCTGTTCGAATAATGTCCAAAAATATTTATTTATTATTTATAATTGTGTATGTAGTATTAAAATACTACAATTACTTTCTTGTCATATCTGTAACTTACTCATCTTTGCTTATAGATAACATGTTTAGACTCAATCCGGGAAAGTCCCCAATGTTCGCGTTCCGTTGAATTCCGCAAACATTGTCGCAAAGACGATCACTCACTAGCTCACTACGGTATTGCCCAAAAGTCAACCAAAATATACCCAAAAATACCGACTTCCAGCAATATACCTGAAAATATACTGATGTTCGGAAAAATCGATGAAATATACTGAAAAAGTATTAAAATACTGAATTCGGTCACACTGCAGTGACACTGTGACAGACATGACGTCAGCCGAAAGCGGAGGAGGAGGTGGGTGGATCTACGTAGAATGTTATTTTTGATAAAAAATTTAGATTTTTTATCAACCCACGTGCAGAGCTTCAGTACAATATAGGATCTATAGTTTTCAAGATTCTAAGCAATTGTATATTAAAAGCACACAAATCCGACCTATACTAATCAAAATATTGACAAAAGAAGAAAAAAATACGTTCAGAATAATGACTGCGTATTAGGAAAATGATATTTCTGTAAAGAACAATGACCTGTGTTGATAACAATGACAAACTTATAAATGTTTTTGAAATATCAGGAATAAAACCCAATTTTGTAGGAAACATGATTTTAATCATGAGTACCTAGTAACAATCTGTTGTTTTTAATTTATATAATTTCCTAACCTTTCGCCCGCGGCTTCGCCCGCGTGAACTATAGGACGTTATCCCGCGGGATTTTTATAAATTATAGCCTGTGTTATTCTGATGTATACTATATTATTGCCTCAACCGCTATGTCCCTGCATTGTAAAACTGTTATCTTCGAAAATATTCATTTAAATTACATGCTTTAAAGGGCCACATTGATCTATATTCTTCTTCTTCTTTGTCGTCACACTCTTGGCAGAGTGGTCGTCACATCAGGGGTGGTAGCAACCTTTACAATCCGCCACCACTCATCTCGTACTGTAGCTCTTCTTGTGCATTCATGGAGTGGACCATTGAATGTAGCCTTGACTTGGTCGGTCCATCGCATCGGTGATCTACTGCGCGCTCTAGCGCCTTCGACTCTCTCCTGCACCACAAGTCGCTCCATAGAGATCTATGAAGACAGATGTCTTCTCGACGTATGATATGTCCAAAGAAAGTGAGAATACGACATTGGACGATGGAAGAAAGACGCTGTTTGATGTCGAGTTCTTGGATGATTGAATCGTTGGTTTGGAACTGTGTCCAAATAGTATAGGTACCAAGCAGGTACCAAACCCATAGCCATATAACCTCTGTATTTGGAAAGGTGTTTGAGCGGATAATCAACTCCCAACTTGTCCGCTAACTAGAAGATCATTACTACATGACCGACAGTATAGTTTCAGACCAAAACGGTCCACGGGTGATCTTCTAGCTTACGTATCGCACCTCTGGGGGGAGGATATGGAGAAGCATGGTGAATCTATGGCTATTAGCCTGGATATTGCCAAGGCTTTTGACCGTGTTTGGCATCGCTCGCTTTTTTCCAAGCTTCCGGCATATAGTCTGCCAACTTGCTTATTATGCGACTGGATTGCGGGATTTCTGGAGGGTCGCAGGATTCGTGTCCTCCGTGATGGACGCGCTTCTCGCTTCCTCCCAATAAATTCCGGAGTGCCTCAATGCCTGTCGCCGACTTTGTTTCTTCTGCATATCAATGACATGTTATCACTAGGTAATATTCATTGCTATGCGGATGACAGCACTGTCCACGCACGATATTTCGGAAGACTTGCGGCTAAACAGACCGAAACCGAGGAAAACAGGAATCTTCTTGTCGCCGAGCTTGACGAGGTCCTGGACCGCATATCCAAATGGGTTGCCAGCAATCTCATCGAGTTCAATGCCAAGAAAACACCTGACAGGTGTGTTTGTTTTCTGCAAATCTTCTCCTTTTCTTTCCCATTCCACTCTTCAGATCACGCCCTTACCAATACAGGATAGCCTAAGCATCCTTGGCATCGATGTTCGTAGCAACTTGAACCAACGGGAATAATATATCAAGAGCGTCATCAGAACAGCTTCCCGTAAACTTGGAATGAACAGTATGAGACGATTTTTCACTCCGGTGCAGCTTTGTCTCTTATACAAGGCACAGGTTCGCCCGTGTGTGGAATATTGCTCTCATCTCTGGGATGGTTCCGCAAAGTACTTATTGGAGGCCCTCGACAGGTTGACGACGTGATATCCGTATTGTCGATAATCAAGAAGTGACTAAGACCCTAGAACCTCTTCAGTTACGTAGAGACGTTGCTAGTCTTAGTGTTCTCTACCGTCTCTATAATGGGGAATGCTCTGAAGAGTTATTCCAACTCATCCCGTCCTCCCCTTTTCACTCCCGAACAACACGCGCCGGACTGCGTTGCCATCCCCATACCATCCAGCCAGACACTGGTGGCCCGTACCAAGAGTTATAGTTCCTCTTTTTTGCCCTGTGCCATTAGGTCATGGAATGCCCTTCCGGCTCATGTGTTTCCTTCCTCCTATAATCCAGGGCTTTTTAGGCGGGGCGTGAAGCGGCATCTAAGCAGGCCTTCAGGGTGAGGGTGACTGGCTCAATGGGTACTTTGTTCTATTGAGCCAGTCAGCCTTAATTTTTATTTTATTTGGACCTCACTTCCGCTTACCATCAGGTGGAGTGAGGTCATCCAGACTGCTCCCATATAAAAAAAATTCAGACCGATATCAAGGCTAACTTGCTCCATTTTACTCAACAGGGATTATCTTTAATATTGCCGATGCTTGTTGCAAATAGGGTTGTGTCATCTGCATACTGCAAATTTTAAATTCTATAACCTCCAATTGTGATTCCGTCTGACCAATTCTCGAGTGCTATTCTCATAATGAATTCTGTGTAGGTGTTAAACAGCAATGGTGATAAAATGCAGCCCTGACGGACCCCGGCACTTGGATGAATGTGATTTGACGACACGTCGTTCGTTCTCACCGATGCTGTTCCTTCTTCATAAAGCTTCCAAGAAAGGTGCACCAGATGTTTAGGTGTTCCCATAGCCAGGAGAGTCTCCCAAAATACTGGCCACCTCACTGAGTTGAACGCCTTTGAGAAGTCAACAAAGCAAATATAGGTCGGCTTGTTGAACTTTCTGGCTTTTTCAATGATCTGGCGCACATTCAGAATCTTCTCACGAGTACCCCTCCCTTTCACAAAACCAGCCTGTTCAGGAGAAATTTCCTTAGATTTATATGCAGTAGAATTTTACTTGCATGTGAAATTAAGGCTATTAGGCGGTAGTTACTGCATATTTTAGTGGAGCCCTTTTTATGTAGAGGTACGAAGACTGTGTGAGTCCACTTTGGGGCCAGATTCCTGATTCCCAAATTTTGTTACACAGGGTATGAAAGATATCGACACCATACTCCCCTGATGCTTTGATGGTTTCAATTGGTATGGCATCTCTTCCTGTAGCTTTTCCGCTTTTTAGTCGCCTGATAGCGACCCGAACTTCGTCCCTCAATACATGTACTCAGTACATGGCTCTTTTTCTTCGTCATGGGCTCTGTCAGGAAATAGTTGTGAGCATGAGGATCTCCAAACAAAGACTGACAGTCCAGGTCCTTCCAGGTTTCAGATATTGCATCTATTTCAGTCAGTAGTTCGCATTGTGGGTTCTCTAATAGCCCATGTTTTAGAAGAAAGGGTTTTGGTGATGGATCTTATTTTTTGATGCAGGTCGCCTGTTTGGTGACTATCAGCATGTAGCAGCAATACGTGATAGGTTAGTTTCATAGCGATATCAAGGAAATATTACTGTAAAAAGAAATAAAATCATTATTCTCAACGCAAGTCATTGTCATAAACAACATTTGTCATTATTCTCAACCAGCGTCATTGTCACCTTCATCAAGATTTAGAACAATGACGTTCAGACAAATGATGAATTTGAAAAGGACAAGTCGAAACACGTCTAAAAGGCGTGGCAGCTAGTTAATGTTATGATTACGTTATTAAACACTTGTATCTTTATTCTAAATTGTTGCAAAAGAACGTAGGCATGAATATAAATTGAATTTAGATAGAGAAATAACAATGACTATAGAAGTGTCAATTGTTGTAGAATGAACTTTAAAAACTTATCAGAGCCAACAACGTGCGTTTTTCCGCGGTGAAGTGCGTTGATCGACTGGGGAGCAGGGCGGGGTGTCTGGTCACACACTTAAGTGTTCTACCTTATGTCTCAAAGTTGCGATAATCTTGAAAACAAGAACTGCGCTGACCAATGACTTAATTTTGTAAACTTTTTTTGATCCAATATTTAGAGAACTAAATGGTTCGATAACTATTTTTGTTTTTTATTAATCGGTAGTGTTATAAACGTAATATATATTTCTTAGAAAATGTGTGCTCAAAACAGTTATGATGATTTAATATAATTAATTGAACGAGCAGTAGTGCTTTTCGGACATGGCAAAAATCTTAATATTTGGGCATATTTTATTAATCACGTTTTTATTTATTTCTTTATAGCCGTAAATTTATAAAAACCTTGTTCATTACTTAGATAAGAACCGAATGACTGTTTTATTGAAATATAAATTGAATGGTTATTGAGTAAACACGTAGGACATGACATTTGACCGCCCTCGTAGATCCACCCAGGTAGGGACACGTTAAAAGTATCGACACGTTTAGTAGTATCGAGTTCTTTTGATTCGATACCGATACTTTTTAGTCGATACTATTACTCAATGAGTTCTTTTTGGCAGGTATCGTATCGAATAAATCTGAGATTAAAATTAAACTGAGGACAAAAACAGCTTTTTGTCAAACCTACGGCGAAGAAAAAGTTGTAAGTTCGCGCCCTTTCGCAGCCATCGCGCGCGATCCGCGGGCTAAGTGTAGAGCGCGCTTGTCGGTTTTTTGTTCCGCGTCAAAGGGAGCGCGAAGCGCGAACGCGACGCGAACGTGCATGACTCCACACTCGCAGTCCGCGACGGTCAATATTGTTCATAAAGTAACTTATTATGGAGAAATTGAGTCATTGCGAGTGTAGATTCGAGTCATTGTTGAATTTGCGGCAAGTTTGCGGCGCGAATTCGCGCCGTGATCCGCGGGCTAAGTGTAGAGCATAGTGTAGAGTAGAACACATAGGTACTTACTTCTCTATGTGTTCTACTCTACACGGGCTAAGTGTAGAGTAGAACAGAACACATAGAGAAGTACCTATAGTTTAGACGGAAATCGTGGATGACAAAATCGTGAAACGTAAACGATTTAACGATCTGGCCAAATTGAGTTGCCCACTCATGAAATGCGACCATTTCACGAAATGGTCGAGCATTTCATGAAGTGAACAATTCAACGATATGGCCACGGGTACTTATCGATCGATACTTTCTATTCGATCGTGTCCCTACGAGGAGGGAGACAGACCTTCTCTATTATTACCGCGTTTACATTCAGCCCATTGCCGCGGCAACATGGGGAATAAACTGGGAAACGCGAGAATGTAAACAGGGCATTTCCATTGCCTTGACGTTGCCGTTCGCATTGCCCGGCTATCCCCCATTTGGCGGTTTTTCTAGCGGACATCAAAGCGCGGCAATGCGAGCGGCAACGTGTGTTTACATGTTGCTCTCTCGTTCAGTCGTTTAATATCTTTAAAAATACTTATTGTTCTATTACGATGAATTGCTATCATCCACCATCTCCTCTGACGACGACGTCTCTTTTGAATTCTATTTTTTTTTAAAACATTTAAATAATTAATTAAATTTAAAAGGCAGAGCGCCGACGCTGCGACAATTTCCACGTTATCCATGGCCCAGAGTCGAATTTAAAATACATATGAAGCGGCAATGTAAACACTCATTTCCGCTGACGTTGCCACATCAATATACGGGGAAATATGTACGGCAAGGCAAGCAGCAACGGAAATGGCTGAATGTAAACGCGGTATATGAGACAGACTATGTCCACCTGAAAGCGATTATTTATATCCCACTAAACCCTACCGCGCTCCTGCATCACCGTAGGCAGCGTCCCTGGGCCTTTCATCAGCCTACTACTACCAGGGACACTGTAGGGCGACCTGCCTACCAGTGGCGTAGCTACCTACGGGGCTAGGCGGGGCAGTGCCCCGGGGCCCTCAAGCTCAGGGGGCCCTCGAACTCTTACCAGAAAATCTCGATCGAACTGAACTTTTGAAAATTTTAATAAATGGATATTTAGATTGGATTTATCTTCATTTGATATAATTGCATGCAATTTATCTATCTTTGAAAAAACTCAGTGTGGATTTGTAGTGTTTTGATATAACAGGTCTGGATTTATCTAGATTTAAAAAATATAATTATAAGTAGGGATGTGGTAAGTAGTGAAATACGGATTACTACCGACCTGTCGATTATATACCTGCACTATCTCTCTGCTGCTTAATGCTAGGTAGGTATCTGAATCTTTTAGAAAAAAAGGAAACGAACTAAGTACTTAGGTAATTAGCTAACTCGGTGTATTTACAAAACGAGAAGGTAAATTATTAATAAAAATTAAAATTGAATTTTGTTTAAATATTTTAAACAAAATTTAATGTTTCTTTCATTCATTTTCTTCCTTATGTATTGGTTGGCCTATAACGTTCTCACTGTTCAGTACTTTTTGTAGTACTCCAGTTGCCTCAGCGATGTCTAGTCTTGACCAAAGTGAGTTGTATACCTACCCAAATCAAATGGGACAGTTCATGTAAAATGAATGTTATAATATTAAATTCATTACGTATTTATAACATCCATATTATTCTGGAATAGTAGAACAATAAAATCAAAGATATCGGTTATGGTTTGCACAACACTAGTGCCAACTTAACATTGCAGATGGTGCATAACAGGTTCAAATGAAACTTCCCTATTTTTTGCCCTTTCCTTTATCTTACGGCGGACTTCTGTATTGGGCCGTTTGCGGGCTTTATTTGGTGGCCCAATTTTAATGCAGTTATCCATTTTTACTCATTAATTTATTAAATTGAGCAATAAAAAGCGGGAGAGTACACGCGTACGGGCCGCAGAGTTTACGACAACTAACGGCCATGTTGGCCATGTTGAATCAACGCAAGTTGCTGATTGGCTCGGATGGATTTACCTAAACTTAAAAAAAACTGTCATAGGGAGCTATCGACTTTTGAAATAATTCATTGATTTTAACGGCTGTTTTCTAAAGAACTATGCGGATTTATACATAACTGGTTAAATTGTGTGAAAGCATGTTTTTTACCCTTTCTTTTGATACCAAAATCTCAAAAAATCTTACAATTGGATTTATCCGAGTTTGAAGTTATGCGACACATTTTTACTTGATAAAACCTAACCCCTCTTATTACAAAAAAACATCGCTAAAACAGGTTTAGAACTGTACTAGTTAGTACAGGTACCAAGTCCGGACTATTTTTAAAAACCTTCCTTAGTAAGTACCAAACAAATACCAACTTCAGAATAATTTATTGGTACTAACTCGTTCAGTGCGTTTCATTTTACAAGACTTTGTTTCATGACATGTTTTAAAATCTTTAAATAAGACAGTAAAAATAATAATTCTTTATTTATAAATGTGTTTTGGTAATGTAAGAAAAAGTAACATAATATTTTGAATTTTCTGTTCACAAATTAAATTATTCTTTTCAAATTTGTCTTTCTATACGTAGAACGGAGCGAAATATTAAAGGTGTTATCGTTTTGACGTTTGAAAGTTAGACCATTGTAAAACTAGGGGCATCGGCGGACTTACGTGGGTCTAACTTTAGTACTCGAAATGAAGTAAAACTTCGTTTTGTAATAGTCTTAGGCGTAAGTGTAGTACCTACTAAGCCCGGTAACATTTTTTAACCATGTTTTAATATGAGGGAACCAGTTTAAATAGCAGGGGGGCCCCATTTTTTGATTTGCCCCAGGGCCCTTGGCTACCTAGCTACGCCACTGCTGCCTACCTACCTCTTACAAGGTGGCCTCCCCCTGTAACTTTGTTGGCGTTTGAACCAAACCACACACTGTAGGGCGACCTGCCTACCTACCTCTTACAAGGTGGCCTCCCCCTGTAACTTTGTTGGCGTTTGAACCAAACCACCGTCCTCCTAGATGCTTAGGTATGTCCCGCTCGGTGCCGCTTGGCTTTCTGTCGCTTGAGTGCCATTTTGCTATATAACTTAAATTCACGGTTCGTGCGAGGTTGTACCTACCAAAACCTAAGTAAGTTTCAATTTTGTTTGCAGGCCAGTAGTGTAGTTAGGTGTATGTTTTTAATTATGCCTGTACTTGGCTTTTGTTAGGTAGTAAGCCTATTAAGTAACTTCGTCGTGGCAAGCACTCAGACCAAATGGTTTGGTCTGAGGGCAACCACAAACCGTGCGGAGCCAAAAAATTAAAGAAGTAAAAATCTCTGCGCATCATTGTTTGCAACAACAAAGTTTTTGCTTTCCATAAATCCATACCCGGACGGCCAGTCCGGCTTCCGGGCACGGAAGAAAACAAAACGGTAACGCTTCATGCTCTCGGCGTTGATATTTTTTCTACTAAATAATATTGCCCCATTGCCCCCCCCCCTTAATCATAAGCTGGCGACGCCCTTGACAAAATGTTATTCAAATGGTAAATATGTTAACTGATGGAGACCCAGCTTAGCGTCAACCTTAATCTAGGCTAATGTTGCGTTGATCGGCAAACATGTCCCGGGTCTACAACTCACGGGTTCGATTTTCGCCTTGGGTCTGGTCAGTCTGGTTGGTACATAAGTCTTCTTCAGAATCCATCTAGCTAGCTGTAGCTCCACATGGACAAAATTTGCCACCGTAATCCATATAAATATTGTGTCTCAGATCTCAGTTTTTGAATGTGCGCACATAAATGAATAGACAACTGCAGACTTGTGATTATATCCATTGTCCGGATGACTAGTTTTAAATGAAACATTAAAAAATTCAAACATTTTTTTATTTCATGTATGAGATAATGAGACATAAAAATCTTATGATTTGGTTTGCTTAGAAAATCTAGAATATTCCTTAAGTCGCAATGCATTGATATTTATAAAACCAGTGCTGTCTTCAGGTGAAAACCCGCCCGATACATCCATAGAGACCAACTCTTGATTGTAAAGACTGACTGCACTCTTTCTTGCAAGAATGGTAACTGAAAATAGATATAATAATAGAGTTAAAATCAGCATAAATAATATTAGTAACTAGGATTGGGATGGAATTAAGTTAGAAAATTGTTGATTGCACTAATTGTCTTGAATTTTCAAAACAAGAAAATTAACACATTAACACTATATTTTAGCTTAGGTGGCTACTGACTACTCACCCAAATCAAACTCACCCGAATATTTAGATTTTATTTTTCTTGCTACAGTATTCATCAAAATTTATATTTTTTTTTCTGGTAAATTAAACAGAACACTATAAAAGTAAACATCAATTGGTTAGGTTAGAACTGCGACCAATAAAAAAAAACTAAAAACGCGGGTGAGTTGATTTGGGTGAGTAGCCGGGTGGATCTACGTAGAATGTTATTTTTGATAAAAAATTTAGATTTTTTATCAACCCACGTGCAGAGCTTCAGTACAATATAGGATCTATAGTTTTCAAGATTCTAAGCAATTGTATATTAAAAGCACACAAATCCGACCTATACTAATCAAAATATTGACAAAAGAAGAAAAAAATACGTTCAGAATAATGACTGCGTATTAGGAAAATGATATTTCTGTAAAGAACAATGACCTGTGTTGATAACAATGACAAACTTATAAATGTTTTTGAAATATCAGGAATAAAACCCAATTTTGTAGGAAACATGATTTTAATCATGAGTACCTAGTAACAATCTGTTGTTTTTAATTTATATAATTTCCTAACCTTGCGCCCGCGGCTTCGCCCGCGTGAACTATAGGACGTTATCCCGCGGGATTTTTTTAAATTATAGCCTGTGTTATTCTGATGTATACTATATTATTGCCTCAACCGCTATGTCCCTGCATTGTAAAACTGTTATCTTCGAAAATATTCATTTAAATTACATGCTTTAAAGGGCCACATTGATTTATATTCTTCTTCTTCTTTGTCGTCACACTCTTGGCAGAGTGGTCGTCACATCAGGGGTGGTAGCAACCTTTACAATCCGCCACCACTCATCTCGTACTGTAGCTCTTCTTGTGCATTCATGGAGTGGACCATTGAATGTAGCCTTGACTTGGTCGGTCCATCGCATCGGTGATCTACTGCGCGCTCTAGCGCCTTCGACTCTCCCCTGCACCACAAGTCGCTCCATAGAGATCTATGAAGACAGATGTCTTCTCGACGTATTATATGTCCAAAGAAAGTGAGAATACGACATTGGACGATGGAAGAAAGACGCTGTTTGATGTCGAGTTCTTGGATGATTGAATCGTTGGTTTGGAACTGTGTCCAAATAGTATAGGTACCAAGCAGGTACCAAACCCATAGCCATCATAACCTCTGTATTTGGAAAGGTGTTTGAGCGGATAATCAACTCCCAACTTGTCCGCTAACTAGAAGATCATTACTACATGACCGACAGTATAGTTTCAGACCAAAACGGTCCACGGGTGATCTTCTAGCTTACGTATCGCACCTCTGGGGGGAGGATATGGAGAAGCATGGTGAATCTATGGCTATTAGCCTGGATATTGCCAAGGCTTTTGACCGTGTTTGGCATCGCTCGCTTTTTTCCAAGCTTCCGGCATATAGTCTGCCAACTCGCTTATTATGCGACTGGATTGCGGGATTTCTGGAGGGTCGCAGGATTCGTGTCCTCCGTGATGGACGCGCTTCTCGCTTCCTCCCAATAAATTCCGGAGTGCCTCAATGCCTGTCGCCGACTTTGTTTCTTCTGCATATCAATGACATGTTATCACTAGGTAATATTCATTGCTATGCGGATGACAGCACTGTCCACGCACGATATTTCGGAAGACTTGCGGCTAAACAGACCGAAACCGAGGAAAACAGGAATCTTCTTGTCGCCGAGCTTGACGAGGTCCTGGACCGCATATCCAAATGGGTTGCCAGCAATCTCATCGAGTTCAATGCCAAGAAAACACCTGACAGGTGTGTTTGTTTTCTGCAAATCTTCTCCTTTTCTTTCCCATTCCACTCTTCAGATCACGCCCTTACCAATACAGGATAGCCTAAGCATCCTTGGCATCGATGTTCGTAGCAACTTGAACCAACGGGAATAATATATCAAGAGCGTCATCAGAACAGCTTCCCGTAAACTCGGAATGAACAGTATGAGACGATTTTTCACTCCGGTGCAGCTTTGTCTCTTATACAAGGCACAGGTTCGCCCGTGTGTGGAATATTGCTCTCATCTCTGGGATGGTTCCGCAAAGTATTTATTGGAGGCCCTCGACAGGTTGACGACGTGATATCCGTATTGTCGATAATCAAGAAGTGACTAAGACCCTAGAACCTCTTCAGTTACGTAGAGACGTTGCTAGTCTTAGTGTTCTCTACCGTCTCTATAATGGGGAATGCTCTGAAGAGTTATTCCAACTCATCCCGTCCTCCCCTTTTCACTCCCGAACAACACGCGCCGGACTGCGTTGCCATCCCCATACCATCCAGACACTGGTGGCCCGTACCAAGAGGTATAGTTCCTCTTTTTTGCCCCGTGCCATTAGGTCATGGAATGCCCTTCCGGCTCATGTGTTTCCTTCCTCCTATAATCCAGGGCTTTTTAGGCGGGGCGTGAAGCGGCATCTAAGCAGGCCTTCAGGGTGAGGGTGACTGGCTCAATGGGTACTTTGTTCTATTGAGCCAGTCAGCCTTAATTTTCATTTTATTTGGACCTCACTTCCGCTTACCATCAGGTGGAGTGAGGTCATCCAGACTGCTCCCATATAAAAAAAATTCAGACCGATATCAAGGCTAACTTGCTCCATTTTACTCAACAGGGATTATCTTTAATATTGCCGATGCTTGTTGCAAATAGGGTTGTGTCATCTGCATACTGCAAATTTTAAATTCTATAACCTCCAATTGTGATTCCGTCTGACCAATTCTCGAGTGCTATTCTCATAATGAATTCTGTGTAGGTGTTAAACAGCAATGGTGATAAAATGCAGCCCTGACGGACCCCGGCACTTGGATGAAAGTGATTTGACGACACGTCGTTCGTTCTCACCGATGCTGTTCCTTCTTCATAAAGCTTCCAAGGAAGGTGCACCAGATGTTTAGGTGTTCCCATAGCCAGGAGAGTCTCCCAAAATACTGGCCACCTCACTGAGTTGAACGCCTTTGAGAAGTCAACAAAGCAAATATAGGTCGGCTTGTTGAACTTTCTGGCTTTTTCAATGATCTGGCGCACATTCAGAATCTTCTCACGAGTACCCCTCCCTTTCACAAAACCAGCCTGTTCAGGAGAAATTTCCTTAGATTTATATGCAGTAGAATTTTACTTGCATGTGAAATTAAGGCTATTAGGCGGTAGTTACTGCATATTTTAGTGGAGCCCTTTTTATGTAGAGGTACGAAGACTGTGTGAGTCCACTTCGGGGCCAGATTCCTGATTCCCAAATTTTGTTACACAGGGTATGAAAGATATCGACACCATACTCCCCTGATGCTTTGATGGTTTCAATTGGTATGGCATCTCTTCCTGTAGCTTTTCCGCTTTTTAGTCGCCTGATAGCGACCCGAACTTCGTCCCTCAATACATGTACTCAGTACATGGCTCTTTTTCTTCGTCATGGGCTCTGTCAGGAAATAGTTGTGAGCATGAGGATCTCCAAACAAAGACTGACAGTCCAGGTCCTTCCAGGTTTCAGATATTGCATCTATTTCAGTCAGTAGTTCGCATTGTGGGTTCTCTAATAGCCCATGTTTTAGAAGAAAGGGTTTTGGTGATGGATCTTATTTTTTGATGCAGGTCGCCTGTTTGGTGACTATCAGCATGTAGCAGCAATACGTGATAGGTTAGTTTCATAGCGATATCAAGGAATTATTACTGTAAAAAGAAATAAAATCATTATTCTCAACGCAAGTCATTGTCATAAACAACATTTGTCATTATTCTCAACCAGCGTCATTGTCACCTTCATCAAGATTTAGAACAATGACGTTCAGACAAATGATGAATTTGAAAAGGACAAGTCGAAACACGTCTAAAAGGCGTGGCAGCTAGTTAATGTTATGATTACGTTATTAAACACTTGTATCTTTATTCTAAATTGTTGCAAAAGAACGTAGGCATGAATATAAATTGAATTTAGATAGAGAAATAACAATGACTATAGAAGTGTCAATTGTTGTAGAATGAACTTTAAAAACTTATCAGAGCCAACAACGTGCGTTTTTCCGCGGTGAAGTGCGTTGATCGACTGGGGAGCAGGGCGGGGTGTCTGGTCACACACTTAAGTGTTCTACCTTATGTCTCAAAGTTGCGATAATCTTGAAAACAAGAACTGCGCTGACCAATGACTTAATTTTGTAAACTTTTTTTGATCCAATATTTAGAGAACTAAATGGTTCGATAACTATTTTTGTTTTTTATTAATCGGTAGTGTTATAAACGTTATATATATTTCTTAGAAAATGTGTGCTCAAAACAGTTATGATGATTTATTATAATTAATTGAACGAGCAGTAGTGCTTTTCGGACATGGCAAAAATCTTAATATTTGGGCATATTTTATTAATCACGTTTTTATTTATTTCTTTATAGCCGTAAATTTATAAAAACCTTGTTCATTACTTATATAAGAACCGAATGACTGTTTTATTGAAATATAAATTGAATAGTTATTGAGTAAACACGTAGGACATGACATTTGACCGCCCTCGTAGATCCACCCAGCCACCTAAGCGTATATTTTACCGTTTCCTTTAAAAATTTGCACAGTCACAGTGCCCGTGACAAAATCTTGAGATTGTTCCAGGCATTTCCTTGTGTAGTTTGCCTCAGGTGAGAACCAGAAGCCGTTATAAACGAAATCCGCCATCTTGTCCTGCAGGTATTTTTTGATTCTGCAAAATAAAATCGGACGAAATCCTCAATTTATTAGATACTAGCGGTCGTCCCGCGGTTTCACACGTGCGTCATTTCTTTTGACAAATTTCCCCCAAAATTCCGAGATAAAAAGTATGTACCCTATGTCACTCGGGGATAGTAGCATTCCAATATTGAAAGAATTTTGCGAATTGATTCAGTAGTTTCGTAGCCTATTCAATACAAACAAACAAACACTCAATCAAATCTTTTCCCTTTTTATAGTATAGATTAGTATAGACTAGCTATCAACACAGCTCGCTAGCGTGAATGTTTGGAATACCAATGAACGATAGGTACCTACTTATGTAAAGGCTGTTAAATTTTTTTTCTTGTTTCTTTTGTTTAGTTGGTGTCATAATGTACCTAATTACGTCATCAGAAAATGCTGATCATGCTGAACAACTTTTCTGCGTCAGGCGTTATCATATCACATAAGGTTTAGCTGGGCGGCAGTTTAGGTTACACATCACGCCAGACCTTCCTTTTTTTTATGTGTACAGAAAGTGCAAATTATGTTGATCAACTTGTGCCTAGGCGCTATTTATATCTTTCTGGTAGAAAATAGATGGGCTCTCAACATCAGATATTCAGATCTTCAAACAAGTTACAGCCATATTTCAGCAGTATCAAACAAAATACCACTAAGAATTTTTTTATGTTAAATTATGCGACCTGGTACAAACCTCCAATAGAATTATTATAAAAAAATATATACCTTTAAGACAATACATGAGAAAAGACCGTATAAAATTAAGAATAAGTTAACTACTCGTATGTTAACTATGGTAGTTAACACACATCCGAAGTATATAATCATTACTTATAATTTGTATAAAAATTGTTAAAAAATGTAATATAGCACTTACCTAAGTACCTCTCTATCTAGAGCATAGGATTCTAAATCAACGTGGGCGACGTGCAAAATAGTACCTGCAGGAGTTTCGTAGAGCCCTCTTGACTGTAATAAAGAAATGAAGTACTTAGTTATATCTGTACCTATATTTATAAAGATTAAAGATATCTAGATGGCATATTGTATACTAAAAAAAAATACGGTAGTTCAGCCGACAAAGAACGGCCTCTGTAGTTTTTACTTATCAACTTGTATTAATCAAAACTGATATTTAGCTACCGTATAATATGATTCAACTTAATTGGCGTGTCTGAAGTTAGCTGCAAGCGTCGTTTGCGCAGGTGCTGGGCGCGGCTGCGTCTCTCTGACACCTACATTTGCGTTCTGCGCAGGTTCTCGCACGATGTTCAGACAAGCCAATTAAGTTGATACGTATTATACCGACTGCAACATTTATGTTTAGTGAAAATTATTATATTGTCTTACAATATATTATGTATTTTACTACGTACTTAACTATGCTAATAATAGAGGAGTTAAAATACTGTGCAACTACTTTTGCTGGGTTGACTCTTTTCTATTACAAACTGGGTTTTCCTCGACATAAAACATTATGGATAGTGTTCGATGTGAAAGATGAGTTATTATTTCATTCTTAAGTTGATATTTTATAGCCATGTTACAGTCATCGACGACAACAATGGAAGTTTGGTGACAATTTGAGTTTGAGGCGTACAAAAATAAAGGAGCAAATAGATAGGTACCTTAAGTCCAAGGAATCGATTCTCAACAATGTCAATTCGTCCAATTCCGTGCTGACCGCCTAATTTATTGAGGGTTTCCACCATCACCAGCGGATCGGTAACCAGTAAAGCTTTCTCGTGGCCACTTGGAATTTGCACAGACACTGGAACACCTAAATTAAATACATAGCATAAATATAACAACAGTACTCTATTCATTGTCTTTTATCACTTCTCTGGAAAACGATGTGAGATGGCATTGACTTCTAGAAAAAAGTTAAGGTTAAAGGACAACGCAAGAAGTTGTATGGGCCCTGTCCCCACCCACCAATAGACTTGGCACTAGTTTCAATATTATTATGACATTCCATATAAAGACAAATAACCATTTTGAATCCAAAAAATGACGGGGTATTCAAAAACAATAAAACCGTGCTTATGCCGTACGCCTAAGATTCAGAATTGCGCTGTAAGTGTCTAGCTTCAAGTAGACTCGACTGTAAAATATTTTTTAAGATTACATTTTGATTGAACACTTTTATTTAGGCCTGGGGGGTTACTCTAGATAGCCTACACATTATTTTCACAATTAACTGTGTCAAAAAAATACTTGAAAAATACAACATTCAAATTCGATTTGCGTGAAATCCCCATTCCTACGGCGGATGTCGTCATACAAAAAAAAGATCAGTATGGCAAGAGGTATAAATAGAGATACGTTTTAAATCTGTTGGTGGGTGGGGACGCTCCTTTGCATGGTCCTTTACTTTTTATTTGCAGCTTTACCTTTTATAAAATTGATGTCAATAGCGCTAGGATAATCTTCAGTCTGCTGAAGATCACGTGTCATTTTAAATATTCCATTAGGAGGTATAGCTGCAGGGTCTTCTAGGACGCCTGATTCATAACTGGAAAACAAAGCGAATAATTATTTATTTTTCATTTATCAATTACATTTCTTAACTGGAATAGTGATTATGAAACCACATCTGAATAAGTCGATAGTTAAGGAAACGAGATTTATAGTTGAAAATGTTCTCACCTTATATGCATGATGTTTTCATCAGTAGACCAAGGAGCTTTAGGTGTTGCTGACACGGGAATGTTCTCCCTTTTAGCATATTCTATTAAATCACTCCTTCCTTGGAACCTTTCAAAGAACTCTGGTAGGCGCCAAGGTGCAATTACCTAAATAAAATTTTGTAAATTAATAAAATGTGAATGTTTCGTCAAAAAATTAGTTCAAAAAACACTGAGAGGATTTTAGTACTTACTTTACCTTCCGGCCACAAAGAATACACACTCAATTCAAAACGGACTTGATCATTGCCTTTGCCAGTGGCTCCGTGTGATATATACCTGTAAAATGTGTGCTTTAATAACATTAAAACGAAAAGGAAGGCGGGATTATATCCAAAACAAGCCTCAAGAATAAAAAAATATCCTGACAAGCTCGTTTTGGACTTTTGGACTAATGGGATTATCGTTTTATAAAATTGTATAGACACTGTTTTGTTTATATTTGGCATTCCAGAGATTGTGGGTGGATTAACGTAACAGAGAAAAAAACCAAATAGATAATTTTGCTTTTGCTTACTTCGCCCCGAGCTTCTTTGCTGCGTTTACGATGCCAACTGAAATGCAAGGGCGGGCCAACGACGTGCCCAGGTAATACCGGCTTTCATACACAAGTCCCATTTGCACCGAGGGCAACATGTAGTTCGAGACGAATTCTTTACGAAGATCTTCTACAATAACCTGTAAAAAACAATAACAAAACTTAGTAGCATTGCAAAACTTTTACTAAAATGCCAAATAGGTTGTTCAAATGGTAAGTGGATATCGTTAAAAAACCAACCGATACGCGGAAAAATATTTTATCTAAGTAGGTACCACCTAAGTGTAGCTTACTACAAAGTAATAATTGGGTGCACTGAGCCCAAATAGACCGTTAGAGTAAGAACGGTACAGGATTTTTCCGCCATGGAACATCATGGTCCTGGGCACGACCCCCGCCTTGGATTTGTCTGGTGTAGTGAAAAAGGAATGCTGGTTAACCACCATTCCACACTGCCTGGTGAAAACTAAAATCTACCGCCATAATATGTTTGTCCTTGTTCCGAAAACTTGAATTGAAAGGCGAAAATCCGAAGAGTGTGGGATCACATTGAGCCAAGTTTTACTATCTACGTGCCTATACAAAGTAGCATAAAAATTGGATTTTATGTTTTTTAATTTATATAAATAATACAATAAACATTGAACATTTATTGAGCAGCCTGCACTGTTATTCTCACATAATGGACGGCATTTGAAATACTGTGGCATTAGATATGGCATAAGTCATCAGCTTACTTTATGAAAGCGTGCGAACACGATAACAAAATGTAAATAAATAAATACTCACGTCTTTAGCTCCAATAGATTTTGCCTTCTGTTTTGCTTTTTCAAAGTCTTCATCTTGGCCGATATCAGCCATGTAGCACACAACATCGTAATTCTTTTGAATTAACCTGCATAATAATTTATTTAGGGTAAAATTTATATAAAATATATTTATCTATGTATGTATTTTATTTTTATTTATAAGGCACAAGCCGCAGAACCTTCCTCCGGAAGTGTACAAGACGGTTTTAATATTTTACAAAAGTTTACCATTTCAAAATGCAGCTGGTATCTAAACCACCAGAATATGCGAGGATGACGAGATCTTTGGCCATTTTAAATTTTATCCAAGTCAACGGAAAGGAAATCTGATCGCGAATGAACTCTATCCGAGTAAGGTTTGTATTTTATGCAATAGTCAAGATAGCCTACGGGTCATGCAAATGTAGTTGATTGACGTTATTTATATTTAAAAAAGATAACAGTCACATGATAATGAGTTAACCCATCAAGAGAAGAAAGTGAAATCTGGAACATGGTAGTTAATAAAAAAACATAGTGAAGCTTTAACATTTTAATACTGATCATTAAACGTGGTCAAACAATAATTTTACTGTGTTCCCTACAATAATCCCACACTACATTTCAGTTGTAGCCTTCTACAACTATTCCATTACTTTTAACACTAGTGATTTGTAAATCTATTTAAGTTAGTCGAATGTTATAGATAATTGATGATACTAGTTAACAATGCTTAATAATTAGATGAAACGTGAGTCAAATATTTTGTGGGCCTCAGATTGGGCCACTTAGACCGTGCGGTAGGAAAACGGTCGTGCCTGATTGTAGCGCGTTTGTATGTTAACACTGCCGTGTGATCAAGCTTTGTATATTAAGGTCTAGCATTCAAATATTATGAAAGAAAGCAAGTCATAGTTAATATTTTACGAGATAAATGCCACAATTACACACCGGGAGTCCCAATTAGTTAACGAAAGTAAGTGCCGTTGGTAGAAACGTTGCGATTTGGTTTTTAAAAAAGTTGCCATGACATTTTGATTAAATGATAGTTTTTACCAATAAATTGAGTGATTTAAAATATGTACATTCTTGAAATAATTTTGATGAATAATAATATATGTAATTGTTTTCTTTTTCTGTTGTTTTTATGTTTCTTATGATCATCAAGAAGACAAATTGGCTTGGCATGGGCTTGTAATTGTGTTGAAGTAAATAGATAGAATATAAATGAACCTTATACGAGTTGTTTCTGTTAAAATATAAATCTTAAACATTTAAATAATATTCATGTTATGATTGTTATTTTGGCAGTTTCAATATTTTGATCAGATGAAGAACTTTTAAGAGTTAGAAATGGGACTCCTGTATAACACCTATTAGTTCTAATAATAATAAGTTACTAATTAAAACGGATTATTCCGTTTGTTAAGTTAAAAATTTATAGAATGCTTAGCACCAAAGTAGTTTCACTACTAACGGTATTGCTTATTTTTCTTAACGTCATCAGCACTTTTATCGTTCTATCAATTTTAAGAAACTAAATCACTGTTGGTGAAAATTAAATATCATTTACATAAAACATTATAAATAAAAAATAGTAATAAATTCATACTTAATAATACGCTAATTAAATGTATAACTTAGCTATAACAAATATTAAACAAAATATTTTACAAAATTTCAACAAATTACATAAATTATTATGAATATCGTATTTTATTTTATAAATAATAATATTATGCGGCTAAAACCACCAAGAATGTTCACTAAAACATCAAAATATGTCAATGAATTGACTAGCACATGGCCAAAACTTGTTTCAGCCGCTACAATGGAATGAAAAAAATAACTACTTACTTAAAATTATCTTTCATTCACAATCTCCTCGTCCCTTTGACTACGATAGTCAAAGTTTTGTCCAAAGCGATAACCACAAACTTGACATTTAATAATTATAGTGGCCAGGACAGAGTACGAGAACTTGCAATATTGCTTCCGATTTTGAGTTAACAACAATTTTATTTAACAGTCTATCGAATACCTTACTTACATTACAATACGTGGAATAACAGCAGATGGAAAAAATGCTAATTACATTAAATATGACAGGTATGCTAATAAACCACTCTATTGCTGATGGTTACTACATTTCAACATGGAAAAGAGATCGAATAACACAGCTACTGGTAATAGCAGTTGGAATAATTATGTGACTGGCACAATAAACTTGGAAAGAAGAAGAGATCTAAGAATAATTTAGGCGGTAAGAGAACCGAGATCTGTGAGAAATGTGTCGCGAGTGAGTATGTGGGAGGAGCCGATGATCACCTCCCAGTTCTTTAACGCGGCGGTCACTTCGTACGCGCAACGCACCTCGGAGAAGCAAATACCTGGGAGAAACAGAAATAGTTTTTTATACCTGAATTACATAGTTAAAAAAAAAGTATCAATCTATAAAAGTTGTGGGACAAAAGGCATGGCAAAAGAAACCAAACAACCGTGAGATCACTGTTAGATAATTAAACATGTAGTTTTAACAATAAATATTAGATAACGATAAAATATTCTAATACAAGTTTATGTGTGCCAGAATCAACGCAGTCTCCGCAAACATTCAGACTTCGAGACAGTTATCTGTGTCATTTACAAATATTTACTCTAAAGCACGTGGTGTTAGAGCGCTGACAAATGTTTATATAATAAGACAAGTGAACGACAACGTCTATTTACTTTTTGGAAATATTATGATTTTAAACTTAGATATTTATGTCACCGTGAAAATGAAAAAAACCGCAAGATAATAAATACCTCTCGAAATATATAATCTTATCGACAAATTGGAGATGATCCAGTACCACCCAGGCACTTCTATCGCCCCCTTCCCCGCACATGGAAGCAAACGGTCACCATTCTCTCATGACACGGGGTTAGTGGGTAAACTCCGCACTTAGCCTTAGTCCCGCATCACGTATCACCCGCGCGGAGGACTCTACTTTCACGTCATAATTTAAAACGACGCTAGATATTTTCCCGAGAAAGAGAAGTGTGTCAAGCACTCCTGTGTTTCGGGGAAAGGGCACTGTAGCTAGTGAAATTACTGGGTTTTGAGACCTAATAACTGTCGTCTCGGTGTAGCGGGGGCAGTAGTTACTGTTTGGCACTGAACTGTCTAGGGGCAGATGCGGTGGTTACCATCAGGTGTGCGATCTGCTCGTCTTGTTACACATTGCAATAAAAAAACGACGTAAGTAATGTAAGTTTTCCTAAATAGGTTCTCTATACGATTATTACATTTATTTGATATAAGTATTCATTTAACTTACCTCCCACGATGAAGACAATCAATCGGGGAACGTTCTTTACGGTCTGCGGTGCTTTATCCTTGTGCCAATGTCCGTAACGCACGCTGCAAACATAAACGAGATGTAATTATATCTAAGACGTCTTACTTATATACATTGTTTGATTATTTAACAAGACGGATTTACGATCGCAATATTCTCTTTACCTGGTTGGAGCCTGGTATCCAGACGCCTGGGTCCTGCCTGACAGGAACGGGAAGTGTCGCTGATCCAATTTATCATCGATGGCGTCTTCCATTATATCCTGATAAGCAGCAATAACAAAATTTGTCGGGTGATATTTTTAATACATGAAAACATCAATATTTCAGATGTATTGAAATATTGCTGTTTTCATTACATTCTGGGTAAGGAACAAGCGGCTTCTCAATCACTAAAAGAAAATGGTCGTCATAATATTACCAAATTCGTAAAACCAGATCCGAATGTAATGCTTGAAGTATAAAGTAGCATCGAAAACTATTCTTAAGTTAAAAAATAATAATAGAAAATTACCTCAATAAATAATACATTACTCACTTTGATGACGGGTGTCCACCGTGATACTTGGTAAGTCTGTTCAGTTATCCTTTCCTTCCTTGGTACCTGATACTGCTTCTTACGATTGCCCTGTAAAAAAATGTGCGTATTTGTATAGGCCTAGAAAATTTATGTTATCTTCGACAACCAACTCTGTTTTGGAATAATTTAGAAACTGGTACGATAGTACAAAAGGGTCCCCTTTTTCGGAAAAAGTAGGGGAACAGCCAATATCTTCTCCTATTATAGGGCTTGCCATGGTGGAAATGAGAAGCACCCCGCACCGGTCCACGCACTGCGTCCCCTTCAGATTAGAGGTATTCATCCATTGAGGGGAGGGACTCTTAGCCAGGACACGTCGTACAATGTGCTCCCATACTGCAAGCTCATCTGGCCTTCGAGTCTTTGATGTCAAGTGTTAAGACGGCAGCGCCATAACAACTGCCTGTGTCCGACTGATCGGCTACCATCCCCACAAGTAACATCCGCATTTCACTTGTGAGCGTGGTAGCTAGCCAGTCGTACTCTGAAAAAAAATCCTACCAACAACAAATATAATCAAAAGCAAGAAGTGCTTAGGTGTTCTAATAAAAATATAACATACGTCAGCGATGACGTTGAGGCCGAGGTTGGCGAGGTTGAGCAGCGCCTGCTTGTCGGACGGCTCGAGCTGCGCGTGCGTCACCAGCTTGTTGAGGTTCTCCTCCGAGATGCCGTTCTTGGACATTATGTACAGCGCGATGATGCGCATCTTGTTGAAGTTCACCACAGACTACGAAACATTACAAGTTCAATATTGTGGCAGTGGAAAGGACTGTTAATAAGTAGGTACAAATGAAACTAGGAGTTACCTGATCTAACAGGATAGGCACAATGCTTCTCATGTGATCTTTGATTTTTTCGCCTTCAGCATCAGTACCCATAGCGAGATCCTGAAAATATCGATAAACCAATATAATAGTGCGAAAACGGTCCAGAGTGTCATGGCTAGACGCCATGATGACGTAATGTGGTGCGAATCAAAATTTGTACCCCATACAAAATTGCTTTATTCCAATTTCAAAAACTCTACATGACGCAACTTGTTTGGTATTTCCCATAAAGGTGTAGTTTACTGTCTCGTTGCGCGTTTTATAATTATTATATATTAATTTATTAAAGTTTTCCGGTTTACTGCTACTGCTGCGAAATTCATCGAATAAAGGGCATAAATATTAAATGAAAAAAAGTACCTGCTCGACTTTGCAAAGTTTGTCGCTGACGTATTTTTGGTAGGCATCCATGCAGTCTCCGGCAAGGCTGAGATGAGTGGCATATTTCGATAGCTCCTTCTGGTACTGCGGCATTTTCTTAATCATCTGGGAGAGCTCTCGCATAGACTGTTTATCCCCTAAAGACAAATTAAAATCCGATAACTTACTTGTCAATGAAAGATTGAAATGTTATAACTAAAAACACAAAAAAAAAATTGAAATAAGGAGCCGTAGTAATAGAAATCCGTATTTTAAAGTGCCACTGCGCTGAACACCGGGTGTCGTACAAACATTTATATGGAGAACTTTTGTGTTTGTTCTGTGTCTAGATGTTTATTTGTGATGCCTTCGTTGTTTTTTGTACCCTCACAAGTGCTCAAGCTTTGGGACCAGAACAATGTACTATCGAGGTCACCCGCGCGTGATCACCCTAAAGGCTAAAATCCTGTGCAGTATTTTCACGTTTACAAGCGCCGCTCCTAGGAAGTCACGATGCGCGTGCACGGTATATTTTTCCAAAAGTGATCACGCGCGGGAGACCTCGATCGTACATAATAAATGTGATGTCCATTTATTTGTTAAAAAACGTCCAGCTGCCAATCTCACAATAAAAAATAAAACAAATTGAAATGAATAGTTGTGGTATTTTATATTTTTTCATTGAGTTACTAATTGTTGTTCAATGTATTTTTTTAATCTTACCTCCACCCATGCGCTTCGATTCCGTGAACTTCTTCAGGTTCTTGGTGACGGTAGTGGACACAACCGCGATGTGCTGGTGACGCAGCTCGACCCAGAGCTCATCGTTCTCGTCCAGAAGTACCTCCTTCATCGAACCTTGCCCGGCATCGTACCTATAAGTGCATTTATAAGCTAAATCATTCGCCCTTCTAAAAATTGTCAACAATTTCAACGAGTCAGACTGTCAATAGACTTTCAATAGAGATACAATGTTACAAAAACTGTTAAAATATTTCTTACTTGTAAACATCGTTTTCAATGGGCAGCAGGTCATAAGCCATAGCTTGGAAAGTGAGCTCGTGCAGCAAAGGCGACACGCAGTCGAAGCCGCGGTCCAGCACCAACAGCTGAGAGCGGGCTTTCTCTGGCCCTTCGCCCATCGTCGGCTCATCCGCCTGCAAGCATAAATCTTTATACCTAGTATGTTTCACCTTCATTAGGATTAGACAAAAAACGCAATTCTAAATTTAACTAAATAGATTACCTTATAGGCATCGAGCTTTTGCTGGATAATTTGAGCAAGCTCATAATTGTGCTCCCATTCCCTGGAAAAATAATTTCACAATAAATATTAAATTTCTCCCAAGTACGCATTTATGGCGCAGGGCTCATAGACTTATTTTTAGGTGGAAAAATTATTTTATAGATACTCCAGCCATTTAGGCCTCTGCCACGCTAAATTTCGCTAAAGCGGCAGCAGGAGTGGATCCGCGGCCGTCGATGTCCGCACGCAGGCGCACAGGGCGGTCACCACTTGTCAGATTTAGACGGAACAAAAAGATGAGAATAACAATCGTAATCTAAGAGGCTTACATTCGGTAACGCACGGCGGGATACTCGCCGAGGGTGGCGCAGAGCGTGGCAATCTGCTCGGCGATGCGCTCCATGTTCGCGTTACGCGTCTGCGCCAGCGCAGAGTTGTACATACACTGGAACGTCTCGGGCGAGTCCAGCGAGAACACCTGAAAACGAAACAGACCGACTTGCTAAAACACTAACGGCTCCCTAATAAAACAACCTATGAACTTTTTTAAAGCATTAATGAATGTACAAAATACACTATTTACAGCGATCAACTACTTGCTAGCGACAAGTCAACATGGCAATCTGGAGGGGAGGATGGAGGGGCATTTCCCCGCTCGCCCACACTACTCCTGCTCAGACCTGGGTGCATCTTAGTCTTTCTTAGTGAAGCACTTGTCCGCATCGTCCACAAAAAATAGAAGTGTTTTTGAATGTCCTTCTTTCCCATAGCAGTAATACATTCTTAATCAAAAGAAACATGATTCATACTTAATTAAAAATATTGCTAGAAAATTATGAACAGATAAATAATTGTGATGAAATATCCAGTCAATTGATTGCCTCAAACAAATTAGTACATTAATAGAGGTGTAATTAAATAAGACTGTATTTTTGTGCACATAAGACTACTGCCTTCGGTCGATACCTGATTCGATATAATGTCACACGACTAGCAAATTGCCATGTCAACCTGTCTCCCAACAGTTCATGTATATGAATGAGAGTAATCACCTGACTTTCATAAGGCAAAAAGGCAATGTTGATCTCCTTCAACGTCTTTATCTTTCTTGCCGCTGGCGATTTGCACAGCTCATTGAATAATTCCTCAGGGCATACTAATGCAGCATGTAAAAACATGTTCAAATTTAACTGGGAAAATTAGGATTATAATTGTATGATAAAATAATACAAACCTGATGTTCATATGGAATAAAAGCTATGTTGATTTCCTTTAATGTTTTGATATATTTAGCTACTTTACTATGAGACAAATCCTCAAACAGTGAATCAGGACAAGCTGCAAAATTAAAATTATTCTAAAAATAAAATAATAATTAGAACAAAAATTGGTACAAATAATTACAATGCCAATTAAACAAGCAAAATATATTTTCACTTTTATACTACAATGATATTATTAATGATGAAGCAAATTATAAACAATACTAAATCATCAAAAAGGATGCATGGAAAAACATTCTCTGAATCTGATTTCGAAACATGCGGTGTTTGTAAGTGATTGAGTAATCAAAATGAATTTTAATATGAATCTGAATCCATTTCGTTATTTAAATTTTCTGCTGAAATAAAAAAGTTTAATTATTTAAATGATACATACCTTCCGTGAAGAAAACATGTGCTGATTTGTACATAATGTGGTTCCCGACAGAAAAGTCGTTAATGAGAGCCTGAACAGACTTCTCAGAAGGAGTGATGAGATAAATACCATCTACCGTACACAATGGTTCCCTCTTCTTGTGGATGTCTTCAACCACTATGACAAAAATAATAAGTTTCAATGATAACTATGCACAGGGATGTTTGAGAAACCATGACATCATCGAAGTTGTCTCATTGTAAAAATAGAAGCTGTCCAATGGTATAATACGATTCAACTAAACTGGCCCGTCCGAACATCGTGCGAGAACCTGCGCAGAACACAAATGTAGGTGTTAGAGGGGTGCAGCCGCGCCCCGCACCTGCGCAAACGGCGCTTGCAGCTAACTTCGGACGGGCCAGTTTAGTTGAATCGTATTATACTCAATACAAGGCATCCATGAATATGCATTTAAGTATATTACACATTTATGCTTGTTATTTTGTGATATTTATCATTCTCACATATGTCAGAACACGCCTATAAGCACAATTGTGGACAGAAACAAAGATAAAGGAAAATAAAAATAAAATGGAACCAACTTTCTAACTATTATTTACATTTGGCTTGACCAATTAATAGTAAGGTAAATTTTAGAAAAAAAAATTATATTGAAATTTGATTTGATTGTAACAATACTATTTTTCAATGGCCTTTGTTTTATTTATCATAATACAGTAATCATTTTGCATAATTTTTAAACTTAAACTTATGATAAGTTTTTCATATACTTTATCCTCATAGAGCAATCACTTAGAAAGTTGAGCCACACTGTTACATCATCTTTCTCGAATATGGATCAGAATAGAAATAACACATGAAAAACACTATGATTCATTATGATACACCCCCCATTATCAAAGCAACTGTCCTTGAATACAACAATAAAAAGATATCACAACTAATCAGTAATGCATGAGCAAAAGCATGTTATGAAACATGAACTTAAAAAGGATATATTTCATCGATTGTCATTGGAATATACTTACAAATTCGCATAATATTAATTTCTAGCTATTAACCATCCCCCAAATATAATTTTATCAATATCATACATTATTACTGGTGAATTTCGGTGTTATGATCAAGAAGTTGGTTCTTACACCAAAACTTACAGGCTTTATACCTGCATGGTACAAACATTTGCATGCATTAACATGCTTGTTTATATCGGGTATGGGTATTTCTATGTAAAAAAAGGTATAAGTATAAGTAATGTTTATCCAATGACTGGCACCAATAGTATAAAGCATGCTTAAGTTACAGCCATACCACACTGGTGGTTGCAATCGGTCAAACAACATGGCATCCATGCTTCTCTCCGCAGCGAGGATGCTCGCTGCTGGACAACTCGGCGTTGGAAACACTTGCAATCCACCAGTGTGGCAGGGCTGTTAGGGCTAGATGTTGCTGTGTGAATAACATTCACATTTATTTTTCAAGTGTTGTACTTCATGTCATAATGATGACTAATTATTTTGGATAAAACATTTAAATAATGACACAGTTAATTTTGATTCATTATAAATGTTTTATATTTTAAATAAATTGTGTTATCAAAAAGTTTAAAAGGATTTTTTATAGCTTCAATAAATATTGTATTTTACATTGCTATATTTATATTGTGACAAAGAAGTTTTTCTATCATGATAGAAAGTCTGATTAATTAGATCATCTTTTTTAAAGGAATATTAATTGATAAAAGAAAAGAAACAGTTTAATTTGTACATTTTATCATTTTAATAAATAAGAACTGATCAAGAAATTATTTCATTTCAATATTGTGTATCAATACAATCTATATTTTTGGGAAGGGCCATGAAATGGGGTGTGGTGGTGTGCTGCTCTAGAGTACATTTTTTAAACACAAAAACCTGCAGTACCCTGCAGTGTCATAGGCCCTTTCAATTTCATCAAAACAAGTGTGGTACAATATACTTACAAGTGATACCCTCAGCAGAGATTTCATGCATTTTGCAGCATGCAGACACCATTCTCATTGCCAGTTGGTCGACTATCAGGACTCTCCATTCTAGGCGTTGAGATTCTTTGCCTTTGGGTCCGCGATAGCGAATCACCTCATTCATAATCTCTGTAATATAAATTGTGAGGTTTTACTTTAGTAGTAAGTATATTATCTATATTTAGTAGTTAGTCCTGATTATACTATTTAAGCCGATTATTATTGTTTCTAACAATAATGATAATATGTACTGAACTCATATAATAATTATAATAATTGGCGTTGCGCACTTCTTTGTTATAACTTTCTCTTGTTTATATCATTTTCTGGAAATTAGAAAAGTAAACGTATGTAACGTAATGTATTCAAGGTAATAAGAGGAAATGGGACTTGTTCAAACTAACAAGGCGAAAGATATTTGGATATCGATTTACTGCTATTACACCAGGAAGGGCGACTATTCGTGCACCACTTACTTTGCCCGACAAGGTTTTTAAGAGCCATCTTGAACAGCTTTCTCCACCATAAAATAACAAAGGACTACAGCAAAAGACGACAAAATATTGCAATAAGGGAATAATAATCTAAATCCCTTGCGATTTTGCGATGCGATACAGTCACTCTAGTTACGAAAATCTGACAACTGCTGACTGACAGCACCAAAGTGTTCTATGGACAGTAGGAATGGCCGATACAAATCGTATATAGATATTAAATCGTATATCAGGCCAATATCGTAAAATCCGATATCGCTGCGTATCCAAACTATATATTTGGTGATACACGATATTGCTGGATCGATGCGATGCGTCTCGATTTGATATCTAGCTCGATATCCAAGACCTATCGATAAAGGATATTAAACCGTATCGCGTTGCGATACGAGCTAAAGAAAGGATTTGTGAGTGAGTGAAATAGCATTAGTCGTGTTTTCGTACAATTCTAAACCTTATTTGTATAAGAATAAGGTTGTTTCAATACTTTCTTGTGTATTTTGACACATTTTTATTAGACCTTATTTTGTCAGCAATAAGATGCATTTTCGATTTGCAATTTTACGTAACTCTCACGGACCTTCGTCCTTGAACTCATAGCATTGGTGATCCATTTCTAACTTTTGATATTCTATTAATAGATTCGATGGTTGGTATTATTAAGTTTATGTATTTCATGCTTTTAGTTACTACTAATGAGTTCTGCATTAATAAACATCGTATTTAGAAGTTCTAAATACGATCTTTATTAATACAGTACTAACTGAAACTCAAATAACTAAGTAAATACTATTAAAGCATCCTTAATACACCTAAAGTAACTAATCGAGTCAGTTTTAAGAAATAAATCACAATGAAAATATCGTGTCATGATACAGTATCTAGTTTCAGAACACATCGTTTTATAGGTTTAGTGTAACCAAATACAGTCCGATACTCCGATACACCAATATATAGTTTCACAGTCCGATACTCCGATACACCAATATATAGTTTCAAATAATATATAGTTTCAGAATCCGATATCAGATATCAATATATAGTTTCGATTCGATATTGTAAAAATCCGATATTACCCACTACTAGACAGGACCTTGACAGCAGGGCCATGCCAGACAGAACCTGCCAGAACAGCACGCACTGCACGCACCATAGACATAAAGACCGACAAACTTATCTGTTCCGGTGGCGGCGTCGCTACTGTCTATTTAAAACTGTCATTAAATATCGTCTTTGCATTGCATTTCACGTAGTTCCTCTAAGCGTAGTTCTAATTTTGGCCACCGGAACAGATAAGTTTGTAGGTCTGTAAGATATTAATTCCATGGCAATGGCACGCTTTAGTACATTTTTTATTTACAGACCGACAAACTTATCTGTTCCGGTGGTCAAAATTGGAACTACGTGAAATGCAATACAAAAACGATATTTAATGACAGTTCTAAATCGACAGTAGCGACGCCGCCTGCGGAACAGATAAGTTTGTCGGTCTATTGGTCTATATTACTATACTATACGCACACGCAGTGCTGGAGTCTCAGGAGTGCTGGCCGTGAACAATAGTTATAGTTCGTAAAATGTAGGATGATACCTTCTTTAGATAGTTTTATTTATCCATGGAATTAATATATAACTTTATCTGCAACACATAGTAAAAAAACGATACCTAAATCGATTGGTAATCGATTCTTCTTCTATCACAGACAAGATTATTGAGTATGTACAAAAGTATTTTTATTTTCGAATCGCATTTACTTAATAATCCAAGATGACTTGATTAATCATTTTAAATATTTTTTTTATCGATATTTAACACTCGTACGTAATATGGGTAAAATGATGGAAAAGGCCTGAATGATGAAAAATTGAAGATTTTGGCCTTCCTACCAGTGCTTCCTACAGGTCCGCCATGTTGTTTTTTTTTTTTTCAAAACTGCGTTCATTTAAAATTCTCAGTATTCGCCCATGTCACAGAATATATACTAAAGTAAAGAAGCGACACTCAAGCATGTGTGCTCGTAAAACCGCTCGGGGCGCTGTGTGCGTGACCTAGACGCGCGCGGGGGTGCGCGCGGCGGTCGGGGAGTGCCACGGTTGCCAACTTAGGGGTTTTCCCCCCAGATTTAGGGGGTAAATAAGTGAGATGGGATTTTTTTAGGGGTGTTATATTTTTAGGGGTATTTTTGGGGATTTTTATAACTGTAAATATTTATGTATGTAATATGTAAGTTATTCCAAATTCAGCAAAATAAAGGTGAGTATAGTCTCCATAGCGTTGGGATTTTTGTTTTTTTTACGAGGAGATTTTTGTTTACAAGGCACTTGTCAGTTGACGGGATTATAGAAGAGTAAAAACAAATTATATTACTGCACATTTTTTATTAATTAATTGTAATTATTTTTATTAAATATTTTTGGGGGGATTTTCAAGCAATTGAGGTGATTTTAGGGGGTTTTGACTTAGGTTTAGGGATAAATATTTTTTAGAGTTGGCAACCCTGGGGAGTGCAGCCTTCAGTCTTGGTATATTTACTATACTCTATGCTTCAGTCTCCGGACAGGGTTTTGCTCGCCGCTCGCTTGTCGGATATTGATTGCACGGACTGACTACGCGAGTTACGCGACGCAAAATCATGCCGGACGGGCGTTATTTAATTGTTGTGTTTATGGCTGTTTGAATTTTAAATAAAATATAAATTTATCAACTACCTATTTTAAAATTTAACTAACTATTTAACTATTTTAAAATTTAAAATATACGAAATTTTAATTATAACAAAAAGCTCTGAAAACAAGCATTTCAGACGATTAAACTCGTAAACTCGCAAGTAGGTAAAATTTACAATAAATAAAAAAAAATTAAATCAAACCTTTCCCTTATTTACATGTTAAAGAGTAAATATAGTTTATGAGTTGCAATTTATGATCTACCTACCTACCTAATTTATTTAAGTAATTTATAGCCACCTTCATAGTTCACCCGCCCGGGTGTACCAAGGGCAATTATTTCTTCCCTTAGTTCACTCCAAGATAACTGGGAGTACCAGGGGCTTTTCTTTTCTCCCGTGGTTCACTAATCAAGAGGTAGAGGTTGTTTTCGTTTCTCTGAAAATCTTTTTTATTATCATAATCCATGTATTTTTTTGGAATAATTTTGGGGGCACAAATTACAAGGCATCTTCTCACAAAAAATCATATCTGTATCTGTACGTCCAGCCATTCTGAAGATATGCAAAATAAGCCAAACGTTACCGCAGCGGCATTTGCAATTGCTCAAAAACTAATCTTTATTGCCCGTGTTACTAGCATTCTTACTACCAGTAGTAATACCGGTAAAGTGTTTACCCGTCATAATACTGTAGTTGAAAGTTGTTCGAACAGCATTAAAATAATGCTCGCGTTACTACGAAAATTTTTGACGGGTAGGGGTTGGGCCTACCGCCCGACTTTCCCTACTATACATTTTTAGATCGATCGTTAAGAAAAGGTAACGCAGTTTATAGATGAAGTGAAACAAACGCATAATAAGATGATTAAATAGTTTAATGAATTTTCAACAGTTCAATACTGATAAATGTGTTCAAACAATAATTAAATTATGTTCCCTACAAATAATTGCACAATCAGTTTTGGTAGATTTATGTTTTCTAAATATAACGTTAAGTCTGACTGCCTCTTACTGGGTATGAAAAGTCGGTTTGTACATATTTTATTATATTTATATAGAAGCTTCATATCACAATAAATAGTAGAATATGTATCTATTAATATTAATTTTATTCGAATTTATTCGATTTCAATTTTAATGAACAATTTTTAAAATCTATGCCATGAGTGGTGATTTGCGAGTTCGTGACTTGCGATTAAGGGGCAGCGCAGACGGCACACTTTTTGTGCGAAAGAGTCTGCCGCGGATTTTTCACAGACTCAACGCACAAAAAGTCTGTCGCGGATTTTTCACAGACTCAACGCACACGACGCACATCTTCGATCATTTTGTCGGCAGAACTGTAGGGACGTAAACGCTATGAAAATCGTGCAGAGATTAGAGTTTTTTTTTAAGTTTTATAAAATGTATGTTACTACATAATATGATGAGTTGCTATTTATTTTAAGACCTGCTTTGACTCATTCCGACACAACAATGAGGAAGTTAATAATAAATAATAATAAATATCTCTGGACATTATTCACACAGCGCCATCTAGCCCCAAACTAAGCATTAGCTTGTGCTATGGGTGCCAGACAACGGATAAACATTACTTATATACTTTTTTTTGTAAATACATACATAATATACATAGAAACACCCAGACCGATACAAACAGACATGTTCATGCACACAAATGTTTGTACCGTGCGGGGATCGAGCCCGCGACCTGTGGTGTAATAGCCGACTTCTCAACCATTACACCTAATGGCTCGTCAAATTAGCATTTCGGTTAAAGAAACTTTATTCTCAAAAAGAAATTACATAAACACTTACATGAGAACATTAAAATTTATAATAAAACAAATTATCCGGCAACAAAAAATAAATAAATAAATAAATAATAATAATAATAATACTAGCAATTACACAGAGCAATCACTAGTTACAATTTGTTTACAAAAATTTTCTTATACAGAATATTACCAAGAAACAAGTTTTAATGATTTTACATAATATATGTATTAATATCTATTATGATATTCTGCCATAGAAGTATCATAAATTATTGGTATATTTTGTATTTCATTAATTAGCATCGTTACATCGATGTCTGGCGCTATAATAGATCGCATACGTACGTTACGTCCCACCACTAGATTGCAGACTAAAATGTACGCCAATGTGCGCCGTCTGCGTTAGCCCGTGTTGAAGCAAACGTTCCATTTTTTTCGCACACTTTTTGTGCGGAGCGGTGTGGCGCGGCGTGGCGCGGTCCACCGGAATCACACGGATTTTGTGCGCGCCGGACTTTTTTGCGCGTCGTCTGCGTTACTCCATACAGTTGCATACGTTCTATTTTCGCAGACTAAAAAGTCTGTCACGGATAGTCTGTCGTCTGCGCTGCCGCTAAGTTTCATTAGGACGAAAAAGTAAAATGATCTAATCCTCCACATGAACAAAACTAGGTACCTACATATTTCTCTACATAATTATGCTTATTACCCTTCTGCCATCGGCTATTTCTCATGATCTGATAAAAACCTAAGTGTGAATACAAAGTTTATTTAACTCATCTCTTTAAACATCAATCAATTGTTCAAAGGTTTAAAAAAATTAAAAACATTTCTGCATTGATAGGATTTTTGCATTTCGCTATGTCCAATAATATTCATAAAAAATCTGATTATATTACACTAATTACCCATCACCTAGTCGTAAAACATATAAATCATCCACTATACAATTAATTGCAAGAGCAAATTTGATTTAATAAAATGGAGGCCTCCATTGTCGTGTTAGCGCGATTAATTTTCAGCAAGCCCACCGCTAGTAGGGGGCCGAATTGAAGTGATGTTAACAAATCGAATACTTTGCTCACTTTGACATTAAATAAAATCGTTATGTATTAGTACCATACGATTATGAAATTGTTCTACACAATATGAATAGAACATACATTGAGAAATTTTTATCCATCGACTATATCGGAATGTAGACACAACTAACACTTATGTTTTACACCCAAAGAGAGGATTAACATTTCGCAGATTTGAAAAATGTTAAATATGAATAATACTAGCGATTTGTAACTATACATATTATGTATGTACTGTTAATAGTGCATTATTATTAGATTAAATAATGCGAGTGTTGGGGCACATCCGGTTGTTACGATTGAATATGTTTTTATATATTAAACATATTATTTATGTTACCATAACCAAGCGTATTTTTTTTGTTAAGATCTAGCATTTGGCATTAAAATACAATGAAAAAATGCAAGTTACAGCGAATATACCACACAAGGTAAAAGACAATATTAAACTATTTAATTCTTCTAATTAAAACGGACGAATCCGTTTGTATTATCTAATAGTAGGCATGCTGTAGTGCCAATTTACCTCGGGTGATAATGGTTTTTACACCATTATTGACAATATCAGCAATTTAATCAGTCTGTTAGAAGAAACAAATATTTTTAGTTAGTATAACATCTTTAAAAATATCTACTCAAATAAATTAACATATTTCAGTTCTTATTCATTAAATAAAATAGTTAAAATATTTAATAAACTGCTAACAGCATAAATGTATACACAATTAACAACAAAACAGTAAATTATTTAATTGTTTCAAACATTCCAAATTCTATTATGAAATTATTTTTACCATAACAATATAACGTAATTGGAGAAAAAGAAAATTTTATCATTCCACTAAGTACCTATTTTAATTGATAAATAATCATAAAATAGTACAAAGTTAACCACCCTATTGGTGAAATGTCTTGGTAACATTTATAAATCAGTTTCTTGTCAAACCGTACAAATCTTATTATAGTAAATATTTTTCCACTATAAATAACATTGTTAAAACCATTGCATATTATTATGTATCAAACAATGTAAGATAAAATATATACTTTGTGTAGTAAAAGGTAGTGTATGGAACGATTATGTTAAAAATTCGTGGTCATTTTGTATTTAAAATGTAATTTATACAAATATAATCGATATGCTATTACACCACAATATAGCTATTTTTTTTTGTTGTAAATATGACAATAATCACTCAAATATCTTAGACGTTAATTTTACGATACGACTGCAAAATGTATCAATTACTTCACCGAAATCGAACATGTTTAGGCGGTAAGAGAGCTGAGGTCTGACAGGAATGTATCGGGGGTGAGTATGTGGGAAGATCCAATGATCACCTCCCAATTTTTAACTGCAGCTGTCACCTCATATGCGCAACGAATTTCGGAGAAGCACACACCTGGAATTAAACACGTACACTTTGGGTTAATAAATAATAATGCGTACTTTTTGCAAAATAATCGATTACAAACTAGTTAAAGTCACATATCGTCCCATAGCACAATCAATTGAGCAATCAGGGACAGCCTTTGGAACAATTGGATAGATTACAAAATAGCAAGACATAATTATATTTTAAACTAGCGACCGCCTCTGCGGTTTCACCCACGCGTAATATCTTGTTTCAAACCCCCCCTTCCCCTCACATTTCCGGGATAAAAAGTACCCCATGTTACCCGGAGATATTGTAGCTTTCTAACAATGAAAACATTTTTCAAATCAGTTCAGTAGTTTCGGAGCCTATTTAATACAAACAATAAAATCTTTTATCTTTATAATAATAAGTGTAGATAATATTTGAATCGATATACGATAATTTTACGGTGAAGTATGCATAACTAATATGTGGTTACTTACCTCCTACAACGAACACAATAAGACGAGGCACATTCTTGATAGTTTGCTGGGCTTTGTCTTTGTGCCAATGTCCGTAGCGAACGCTGTAAAATGATACAACGTAAGATAATAATTTTTACAACTTACCTATTCCCAAAATAAATATAAAATAGGTAAGAATTGTACTTATAGTTTGTACAAAAATAAAACGGATCTAGTGTCAGTTTCACCAGCGTTAGATAATTTATCTGTCAGATATCAATCAATCATTTCA
This sequence comes from Mecyna flavalis, assembly GCA_949319885.1. NCBI lineage: Eukaryota > Metazoa > Arthropoda > Insecta > Lepidoptera > Crambidae > Mecyna > Mecyna flavalis. Next base: position 6,719,633 of record OX439427.1, on the reverse strand, counting down.
GGAAATTGACAAATGTGACAACTTAAACTGGCCCTAATAATTATTGCATAATTAATTTTTTGTTATTACCTAGTTGGAGCCTGGTATCCAGAAGGCTGCGTTCGGCCTGAGAGGAACGGGAAGTGTCTTTGATCCAGTTTATCGTCGATCGCATCTTCCATTATATCCTGAAAAATAAAAAGGTACTTATCACCTACCACACGCTTAATCTGATTACTTAGTAGAGAAGACTAAGCAGGGCAGGTGTTTATTTCGCATTTGAAAATAATTATTACTTATTAAAATAATATAAAATAATATTTACTTTCATCAATACACACTTATGTAATACAACTATGTCATATAAAATATTATTTTTTCAGAAATCATGTTGTTCAGGAATGTAATAAATGGCTACATATTATTGTGTCTCATTGTATGTAGTAGTTACTCACTTTTAGGACAGGCGTCCATCGCGACATCTGGTAAGTTTGTTCAGTAATCCTTTCTTTCCTTGGTACTTGGTATTGTTTTTTACGATTTCCCTGTGGCAAAAGTTATATTTCATTTGTAAAAAGATTAGTTTATAATATTAATATCTAAATAAATAAATTTCATCAATCCCAGAGTAAGACGCGTACCATAAATATTTACTAGCATTCAAACATGAAACAAAAAAAATATTCATAATTTATGAATGTTTGCTCCGGATAGAATTCGAACCCACGATTCCTTGTGCATAAGGCAGGGACACTATTAAATGCGTCATCGTCAGGCCAGTCAAATCAGCGAATATACGTTAGGGATTTTGGTAAGTTTCATACATCGATAACGACGTTGAGGCCGAGGTTGGCGAGGTTGAGCAGCGCCTGCTTGTCGGACGGCTCGAGCTGCGCGTGCGTCACCAGCTTGTTGAGGTTCTCCTCCGAGATGCCGTTCTTGGACATTATGTACAGGGCGATGATGCGCATCTTGTTGAAGTTCACCACAGCCTGCAAAACATTACGTTCAATATCAATCATATTATCATAGCAGTAGAAAGGAATTTTAATAAATAGGTACAAACCTGATCTAACAAGACAGGCACAATGCTCCTCATGTGGTCTTTGATTTTTTCGCCTTCAGCATCAGTACCCATAGCGAGATCCTGTAAACATAAAGAAATATTTTTTAAAGCAGTAAGTCTTGAGACTCAATGTGTTAGTCCTCTCAAATTTAGTATAATGTTCAGATGGATTTATCATAAATCATAATGTAACATCATAATGAAAAATCACCTGTTCCACTTTGCAAAGTTTGTCAACATATCCTTGGTAAGATTTCATGCAGTCTTCTGCGAGTCGAAGATGTGTAGCATACTTGGACAGTTCTTTTTGGTATTGTGGCATTTTCTTGATCATTTGGGAAAGGTCTCGCATCGATTGTTTGTCACCTGATAAATAAAGAGATCACTTTTTAGCAAAAGTTTTGGGTGACTACCATTCAGTGGATGCAGTTAGTTAGGTTTACCTCCACCCATGCGCTTTGATTCCGTAAACTTCTTCAAATTCTTGGTTACAGACGTAGAAACAACCGCAATGTGCTGGTGCCTCAGCTCTACCCAAAGTTCATCATTCTCGTCCAAAAGAACCTCTTTTAAAGCGCCTTGTCCGGAATCGTACCTTAAAAAGTGTATTATGAATGATATCTACAACTTGCAGTTTCTAAAACCACATGACTTTTTATAAAAAAATATTTACCTATTTCATAATTTATACATAAAACTTGCTATTGAATAAGTGTGTTAATAACTATTACAAAATAAGAGTATTACACATAAAAATTAATGCTTACTTGTACACATCATTTTCAATGGGTAGTAAATCATAAGCCATTGCCTGCAGAGTAAGCTCGTGTAGCAAAGGCGACACGCAGTCGAAGCCGCGGTCTAGCACCAGCAGTTGAGAGCGGGCTTTCTCTGGCCCTTCGCCCATCGTAGGCTCATCTGCCTGAAAAAAACAATGCACTAAATTTAAAATTTTATCTCCAAAAAGATTTTATTTGTCAAAATATTTAGCCATTGAATTACCTTGTAGGCATCAAGCTTCTGTTGAATGAGTTGTGCAAGCTCAAAATTTCGCTCCCAATCACTGAAAATATAAATATTACAATAACTTAGTATGCATGTAATGATGACTTACTAATTATAAATTATCATTAATTTACAGTATAGTCTGCTATTATACCAGAGGTCGCGGGTTCCATCAATATCCACAATATCCAATAAACTTTATTATTAGTATTAGCATGGGGTCCCATCAGGAAGAAAAGAAATTTAGTTCAAAAATATATCAATAGATGGCGCGACCTGTATCGATTTTACAATTGATGTTTTCAACTTTTTAAAATATGATATATTTATTGACTATTAGTGTTCTAAAATACAAATATAGTCTCCAGAAAACTAACAAATGTGTTTTAAATTATATTATACAAAGATTTCCTAATTTACAAAAATGAATACGTTTGATGTGAAGAATTATTTCGAAAGCAAGCACTAGGGTGCGCTGACACACTACACATCAAGATGCTAGATGGCGCTTTTTATGAAAATCCATTCAAAGTAATTATTTTTTGCAAATTCTACCAAACGTTTTTGGTTGTGTTGGGTAATGAATGTGGAAAAAATAGTAATTAACAATTGGACAAAAAATACGTTGATGGAACAACGAAGGTACTCAACACAAATATAATTATGTACTTTATAATGTAATCAACAATTGATGTTGATTGCATTATAAATACCTAATCACATCACATTTTGTGGGTGGGATTCGAAATCACAATCGGGCCCATCAAAATGAACTGAAAAAAGTGTTTTCTTAAAATTATTTTTGCTGGCTGGCGATACCAACCATATTCATGCAGTTTGATCTGTTGTTATTTAAACATATTATACAAAAATATTTTGCAGACATTTTGATCGCTTATACTAATTTATATTATGTAGAACTTCTAGAATAAAATATCGTGTACTTCTTTTAACTATTTAATATTATTTAACGAATAAAAAATACGGAAAAATGATCAAATTGAACACCGCTTACCGGACCCAAGGCGGGAATCGAACCCACGAGACGAGCGGCTTTAGTGTCGTACGTAAACACTTCCATGCAAGAGGATAACGCGTTGCGAGTTTGCGACGTTGTTGCTGTCTCGTTTTGTTCTCTTGCGTTTCGAGGTATATTAAAAAGAGATCGCGCTTGTTCCAAAGTGCTGTCTGTATTAAAACGGATAAACGGACGCAAGGTCATTGAGGTCTTCTAGTTTTAAACACATTTTTCACAATTCGAATATCAAAACGAGTGCCAAATTAAAAACTCATAAAATTGTATGGTCTGTGAGTGAAATGAATTACCTACCTATTATAATAATTTTGATTAATTTTACTCAAAAGTACTGTACTAACCTCACAAGTATTCCGTACAGAAATTAGAATGGTTGGTAGCTGTCTACCTCTCCTTTCTGTATACATGTTGATTTATTGGCATTTCAGCTCCATCAGTTTAGCCACGTCAGTATGGTCTCAGTTTAACAAACCATAGGGTTTTTGTAATACTGTGGTATGGTCTACTAGTTTAAGTGACGGGTTGTTATCTTAACATTCTAGGTTCGATTACCGGTTTCATTAAAAAATGTTTTTTTTTTATGATTATGATGACAACGCAAAGATTACAGAACAAGGTGCAAAGTTTTAGGGCTTAATAAAAATATACCTATGTTTAATTATTAGGTATATGATAAGGGATTATTGTGATGCAGAATTCTTTCAAGGTTAATAAATTAATCGTTTAAAGGCTGAAAGTGATTGCAACCAGATTGCAACAAGACAAATGTTTTGAAAGTGACAGTCTATCAACAGTGAGCTGAGAGAACAGTTCCACAGTGTTGTGCGATAAATTCTTATTTTATAAATACCCGAACAGACTCGACACTATTTAGCAGTGCATTATTTCGTCCAATATCAATAAAAGCTGAGTGGCTCCGAGTTCAACGCTGACTGCGTGGAACACTTTTTGTTTTTTTTTTGTTTCTTATACTTGTGTATTTATATTACTTCTTTTTATTGTAAACAATAACTACTTTAATAAGTTATCTACACAAAAATAATAAAGTGTTGTTTGTTTCTATTAAATAGGCTCCGAAACTAAGGGACCGTTTTAAGAAAATCTTTTGCCATAAGAACCCGACATTATCCCTGATGACCATGGCTACTTTTTCCGCAGGAAAATGCTTGAATACTACGGGAAAGCGGATATTAGAACAAGGGGTAGGTAGATAGGATACCTACTTTCGATTTCGTACTTATCTTTTTCACATAACTTTTACTATTGATTGGCTTAATCACCACGCTTGCCAAATGCGGATTGGTGATCACAAACTCGAGCTGTGTCCGAAAAAACCGACACAAAGTTAGCTCGACCCGGGAATTGAACCCAGGACCCCGTGATCTTGGCCCGGTACTCAAAACACTAGACCATCGAGGCGTCGGGAGGTCGTTTAATAATAGAGTTGTCATAAATATTATATTAAATCAGCTTTGGGTACAAACTGCCTCCGTGGTCGCGGGTTCGAGTCCCGCCTGATACCTGGACAGATAGATTTTTTTCTAATATATTAATATTTATACATATTTTATGGCCTCTACATACATTCTAATATATTAATATTTATACATATTTTATAGGCAGGCAAAATGCTTAAAAAAATTATATAAAATTAAATGTTTTCCAATAAAGGTGGGGGTGTACCCTTGAAATCAAAAGGCTTGAAGATCAGATGAGCCTACAGTCTGGCAGCACATTGAGCGACGCTTCGTGGTGATTTGTCTCTCAATGGAATAGGCCGCAGTGGCCGCTTACCATCGGATGGGCTGCGTGTCTATCTGCCAACTTAAGTAATATAAAAAAGTATAACTAAAAAAAATCTAATCAACAATCGCTATTGATTTACGCGCACGTGACACGTTGCGTTGCGAAGGAATATCACACACATTTTGGCGCGCGAAGGCACTTAACGTAATGTCGGGCAACGCACCGTAGGCCGTCGGAAATAGACAAAATAAGGGGCTAAATTCGAAAAGCGTGATGTAGTTCTGCATTTTTGGTATGTTGTATGGGTCCGTTAGAGTAATGTGATTTCAAATTTGCAACTTCGAAAAACTTGTGGAAACTGAGAAAATCGAGAAAATCTTCGAAATTTTGGGACTTTTTTATCTATTTGCTCTCCAGGGCCAAAACTATGCATTTTTTGTGAACAATGTTCTCTACACTCATAAACTGTATTAAAGTACCTACAACTGGAGGCCAATCACAGCTCTATTGGCTTCAAAGGAGTCAAGCTATGGCACTTCGAAGATGACCAATATTTCTCGAAAATAGAAAATTTCGGGTTTTACTTACTTATTTCTCGAATAATTGGCAAAACCACTAGCTTCACGAAGAAAGATCGCTGAAAATATTTTGTAGTACATTTATTTAACTTTTATTAACGCCCAAAACGAAATCTGTGAGACTAGTAGTTTACTCAAAAAATCTAATAGAAGGTAAAATGGGTTAGAGACAAAATAGGCCGTCGTATAAAGACATTAAATTCGCAAAGCGTGATGTAGTTCTGCATTTTTGGAATGTTGTAAGGGTCCAGTAGGGTAGTATGAATTCCAATTTGCAACTTCGGAAAACCTGTGGAAACTGAGAAAATCGAGAAAATCTTCGAAATTTTGGGACTTTTTTTACTATTTGCTCTCCAGGGCCAAAACTATGCTTTTATTGCGAATGATGTTTTTACACTTATAAACTGTATCTAATTACTTGTAAATTGAGCCTAATAACAGCGCTATTGTCTCTTTAAGAGCCAAGCTATGGCACTTTGAAGATGACCAATATTTGTCGAAATAAGAAATTTTCAGGATACTCCCACTTATTTCGTGAAATATTGGCAAAACCACTTGGCCTATGAAGAAAGGTCACTGAAAATATTTTGTAGTACATTTATTTAACTTTTATTTGAGTCTAAAAACACCGCTATTGACTTCATAGGAGCCAAGCTATGGCACTTTGAAGATGACCAATATTTGTCGAAATAAGAAATTTTCAAGATACTCCCACTTATTTCGTGAAATATTGGCAAACCTACTTGGCCTATGAAGAAAGGTCACTGAAAATATTTTGTAGTACATTTATTTAACTTTTATTAGAGCACAAAATGAAGTCTGTGAGACTAGCTGTTCCCTCACAATCTCAAAAAAACGAAAAGAAGGTAAAATGGGTTATAGAAACAAAAGACTATTATATTGGGTAATTGGAAATTAGACAGGAATGTTATAAATAGTAATGGATGGAGGTCATTTGCGATCGTTTAGGCTCGCTTGAAGTTTGATTTGGAGTCTAATTTCTAGGAAAAACATAAAATCAATGATGATTAACCGAAAAAACTGCGACTGTCTAAAAATGAAACCCTGCAAATGCAAAAAGGAATGTAGAGGGGCATGCAGTCAGATCGCAAATGACCTCCACCCACTACTATGTATAAAATTCCTGTCTAATTTCCAATTACCCAATATAATAGTCTTTTGTTTCTATAACCCATTTACCTTCTTTTCGTTTTTTTGAGATTGTGAGGGAACAGCTAGTCCCACAGACTTCGTTTTATGCTTTAATAAAAGTTAAATAAATGTACTACAAAATATTTTCAGTGACCTTTCTTCAAAGGCCAAGTGGTTTTGCCAATATTTCACGAAATAAGTGGGAGTATCCTGAAAATTTCTTATTTCGACAAATATTGGTCATCTTAAAAGTGCCACAGCTTGGCTGCTATGGAGTCAATAGCGTTGCTATTAGGCTTAAATTGCAAGTAATTTAATACAGTTTATAAGTGTAGAAAACATCATTCGCAATAAAAGCATAGTTTTGGCCCTGGCGAGCAAATAGTAAAAAAAGTCCCAAAATTTCGAAGATTTTCTCGATTTCCTCGGTTTCCACAGGTTTTCCGAAGTTGCAAATTGGAATTCACACTACCCTAATAGACCCATACAACATATCAAAAATGCAGAACTACATCACACTTTTCGAATTAAATGTCTATTTCCGACGGCCTACCGGTTTACGTACTTCATGCATTTCACCGCGCGTTATACACTAGCGCCATCTATTGACAGTTTATCTAAAACCACAGACGCTTGCCATTTATGCTAGATTGCAATGTCTGTAAATGAAAGTGACATCTCGTAGATCCTAGTGGTACTAGTATAACCCGAATAACCCGAAGAATAACGCGAGTTAGGGAGGTCACATTTCTTTGTATGGGATGGGGCATCTGTACTAGTATTATATTATCTGTGGTATTAGATTATATCAATGTGACTTACGTTCTATAGCGCACTGCAGGGTACTCGCCGAGGGTGGCGCAGAGCGTGGCGATCTGCTCGGCGATGCGCTCCATGTTCGCGTTGCGTGTCTGCGCCAGCGCCGGGTTGTACATGCACTGGAACGTCTCGGGCGAGTCCAGAGAGAACACCTGCAAACATACAGACCAACTTGTACAACAATTTAACATTCATACAAAGTTTACTCATAAACTTCATTGAAGCATGTTGAATAAACAAAATATACTATTTACAGTGATCAACTACGTAAACTACATGTATATTAATGAGAATAATCACCTGACTTTCATATGGCAAAAATGCTATGTTGATCTCCTTCAATGTCTTAATTTTTCTTGCAGCTGAAGATTTGCACAACTCATTGAACAATTCCTCAGGGCAAACTAATGCAGCGTGCAAAGAGATTTATAATTTAGGTGAGTAAATGACCATTACAATTAATATAGAAAGTAATAAATACAAACCTGTTGTTCATATGGAATGAAAGCTATGTTGATTTCTTTAAGGGTTTTTATAAATTTAGCTACTTTACTATGAGACAATTCTTCAAAGAGTGAATCAGGACAAGCTGTAAAATAAAAATTAAAACAAAAATGCAACAAAAATTTAATATCTTTATAGCAATACAAATACTTGTACTACAATTTAAAATTGTTTACAATATTTTCTACATAAATATTATAGTATTATACAAAGTAAATTTTCAAGTCCATTAGGTGTCTTTAATTCATTGAAATCAATTTACTATAGTACTGATTGGTCATCTAGCAGGTTATTAAGCTTTTTAAAAGTAATAAAATATTGTAAACTTATTCATAAAAAATATTGTCAGATACAAATTATCAGATATGGAAAATATTGATTAGGGTGTAAGGTATATCAATCAAAAAGCTGAATCAACGATGCCTCATTAACAATTAATTCTGAGGTGTCTTCTATTTTAAGTATGAATTATTAAATAAAAATAATCAAGCAAAAATTAACTATGAAATGACAATAATATACCTTCAGTGAAGAAGACATGCGCCGCTTTGTACATGATCCGGTTTCCGACAGAGAAGTCATTGATGAGGGCCTGAACAGATTTTTCTGAAGGAGTTATGAGGTAAATGCCATCCATAGTGCATAACGGTTCTCTTTTCTTATGGATATCTTCCACCACTGTAAACATTAGCAATATATTATTTTAATTATAAAAAATGTAAAAGTACCATAAAATCTAGTAACTTTATTTACTGGAAGTGAAACAAAATTTTTAGTTTTCAATTCAACCACTAAAATTTAAATAAATAACTGATTTGTAACATTCAAGTTGTCCAAACCTGTAATAAAATAAACTAAAGTTTCCAACCCTCTTGAAAAAAAGTTTACTCACAAGTGATGCCTTCAGCAGAGATGTCATGCATTTTGCAGCAGGCAGACACCATTCTCATTGACAGTTGGTCTACTATTAGGATCCGCCATTCTATTCGCTGTGCTTCTTTCCCTTTAGGTCCCCGATAGCGGATGACCTCATTCATAATCTCTGTAATGTGATTAATATTTGATTTCAAAAGTTAATGTTAAAGTTATACTACATGTTAGAGGGCTGCTGTAACTATGGCATTGACCTGTTGCTTTACAATGCAATACAAGAACAAAACAGAAGTTTATACGTAGTATGTCTACATATGAATGTTATTAGTGATATTAGTCACTAGGGAGTTTGAAAGTGCTTCAATTTGATCTCATTGTTTACTATTTATCATCAGTTTGATGCAGAAAGAGAAGGTTCTACAAGTTTACCGCGGAATGACGTGCGTACATTCCCTTCCCCACCCCACACAAAGATGACATAAGAAAAATCAATAAAGATCTTAGAGGATAATAAACACATCACTAGTTGTAATTATCATGCAAAATGTTCTCTGACTAGGTACAGCTTAATCCTAAATTTAATAATTATTATTCTAATGATTGTTCCATATGGGGGGTTTATAGGAATAAACTTCTTTGTTTACATGTTTTATCAAACATTGATGATTTTTAATTATGGCTTGTATCCTTGTATCCTCATATTTTGCAAACAACTTAATAAAAAAAGTGTCTAGGCTTCATTGCACTTATTTCTGAATACAATTGGAATACTTATAAGATAAATATTTATTAAAAGAAAAATAATAAAATTAGTCATCATTAGATCATTCTTTATCAGTACTAAAACAACCGGGAAATAAATAATTTATATGACTTATATTGTGATATAACAGATACAATATTCCTAAATATTCTTAGATGGTTTTTTACGTAAAAACTGCATTTTATTAAATTAAATTTACTTACTTTGCCCCACAAGCGCTTTCAGAGCCATCTTGAACCACAAACTAAAGAAATTGATCAAAAACAGTGTTGCTAAGAAATAAAATCTTGATCTACCAATTCTACCAAGTCACTAGAGAAGAGATAATTTTTGTCCCAAATTTTTTTTTAAAGGTTTGGTAAAATTGTAATGGAAAGAAAAGTTTTGTTAAGTTATTATTTGAACTCCTACTAAATTATACAAAAAGTGCAAAATGAGGCGAGAGTCGAGACCTATCTTGAAAATTAGCCACTATCGGTACACCTTGTAAAATCTAGCATGATTCCTGCGACAGCTGTCATCAGATTGACAGGTAAAGTTTCACATTTTTTGACTGTCAAATAATATATTTACGCAGAGAAATAACGTATGGACCGACAAACTTATCTGTTCCGGTGGCGGCATCGCTACTGTCTATTTAGAACTGTCAATAAATATCGTTTTTGCATTGCAATGGGCGATTTTCTGACAGCTCGTTTTTTTAGTTCTAAATTTGATCAATAGATGGCGCCACCCCATCTATGATAAAAGTCAATGTTAAGCAACCACAAGGAACGAACGAGTAAAATTTTTCTATGCAAGGAACGGAACGAATGACTTCGAAGTGAATTTTGTTTCATAAAACGGAACGTTTTGTTTATGTTTGGTGTCAGACTGATGTCATTGTCATTCCCGAAAAATTCTCATGCATACCATATTAGCTTACCTCGGTTCGTCGAATGCGCTCACGTTTATGTGCGTTACTCTGGCGGCATGCTAGCACGTCTAGAGATGAAACAAATTAGAATAATTTGTGCATTATATGCTGTAAATGTGCACCAAATATAAAATTTGTGCCTAGTGGGGTTTCTGAGATATTAATGAAAATACGATTCCGCCAGCGTAACGCTTGAAAACGTTATCCTGGCGGAACGATTTTTACCTATTGGTCCTAGGGCAATTTTAAGTAGCATAAAAGATAGCTTAAGTTTGTGCCCTAAAGTAGCCAAGCAGCGGCATTTGTGCCCCCCGTAGTTTTTGAGTAATTGCAAATGCCGCTGCAGTAACGTTTGGCTTATTTTCTATGTCTTCAGAACAGCTGGACGTACAGAAATGATTTTTTGTGAGAAGATGCCTTGTAATTTGTGCCTTCATAGTTATTCCAAAGAAATACATGGTTAATGATTTACAAAAGATTTTCTAAAAAACGAAAACAGCCTCTACCTCTTGAACTACTTACGATAGGCGCTGAATGTCTCAATCAAGTAGCTGATGCCTATATGATACAAGGTTCTTCTGACAAAATTTTATAACCCTACGTCTGATATTGACGAAATAAATCAACTTTTTGAACTGAAAACTGTTTACTTATTTCGTACGTATAATGCACAAATTATTCTATATTGTTTCATCTCTAGACGTGCTAACATTTCGCGCTTTCCGCCAGAGTAACGCACAACACTTGTTTCGTATTGTGTTTTGTGTGGTGAATCCTGTTTGACCCTGGCTTGCTTACTGGATTCTGGACTCTACATAATACGACTATTTCGGCACGCATTAACGGACTTTGATTTGGCCATACTGTATTGGATAATAATAATTGAAGTTGGTGATATTGCGATTGTCATCGCGAGACATTTTTGGCATGAATTTTATATAAATTAATAAGTAACTGTTTAAAAACCCAAAGGAAACTATTAATACAATTATATGTATAAGACTAAAAGTACATAACTTTTCTACTGATGGATGAGAAACAAAAACGAATTATAAACTTAAAAACTTATCAAAAACAATGAACAAAATAACAATCACAACAAAACGTCAGCGAACACTATGACACATGCCATAATATATATGGGCATGCAGGTCGTTATGTTTTTTCACTTGTAACAGCAACCTTATTACTACTGCATTAAAGGTCATTATAGATACAATACCAGAGGAAGAAATCATAGAGAAATAGCAAGAAAATCATACATGGTTCAACGCCATCTAGTAAAGCTTTTGGAACCTTTTTTTTTTTTAAATGGCCTGTCAGAAAATCGCCCATTCACGTAGTTCCAATTTTGGCCACCGGAACAGATAACTTTGTCGGTCTATATACAACGAATTTAAATACCCTAGAAGCAACATTGCCTATTAAACCGCCCACAGACTAGATAGAAGATAAATAAACCGCCTTCAAAAAGTGTCCCGAAAGTACATAGCAACGGTGGGGGGTGCGCTAAGGACGAAAATAATATAAACTCTAATTTCAATATTCAAAAGTTGACCTTAATGCACAGGTATACGATCTCACTTTAAATGCAGACGTCCGAGAGTTACGACATTTAGAATGTACGCAGGCAGCAAGCTCGTAAAATTTTTATTGCTTTATTGCTGTAAAGACGAATGTAGGCTGTAAATCAATAGAAATAAGGTCTAGTTCAGTTTGCGCTGTTTGAAAATCATAAAATCGTCGCATTTAGAACAGAGTTAGTAGAGGAGTCGTCGTCGATGTTATTTTTTTATTTATAATGTATTAGAATAAAAAACAAATTTATTTGTTAAATGACTAACTAAATTTTATCTACCGATGGAACGATTTTTTATTAAATATAAACTCATAATGATTTATTATTAGCGACGAGCCATTTGGTGTAATGGTCGAGAAGTCGGCTATTACACCAGAGGTCGCGGGTTCGATCCCCGCACGGTACAAACATTTGTGTGCATGAACATGTCTGTTTGTATCGGTCTGGGTGTTTCTATGTATAATATGTATGTATTTACAAAAAAAAGTATATAAGTAATGTTTATCCGTTGTCTACCTAGCACAAGCTCATGCTTAGTTTGGGGCTAGATGACGCTGTGTGGATAATGTCCAGAGATATTTATTTATTATTTATTTATTATTACTATAGCTTTTTGCCCACTGTTAGATAAAATGTCTGTCTAAAGGTGGAAACTTGTAATTGGCTTTACTATATTATCTTACTTATTATTATAACGATACCTAATAAAAATGAAATATTTATTATAACGATACCTACTAATAAAAATGAATACTTATAATTTTACAAAAAAAAATTCTTTGTTGTCAAATATTGTAAACAATCTTCATATTCTTTTTTAATGAAATTATTCATAAATATATAAGATAAAAACAAAATGGTAATCTACTAGTGTAATTAATAATTAAACACCAAATTCTTTTTTATTCTTACAGTTCTTTGATTGTTATACAGATGTTTTTGTAAAAAGATGTGTAAATATTGGTTGTAATATTGGACAAAATAAAAAAAATACCATAGTAAATTTTAGTACTACGCGACTCCATTCCTCTACAAAACCTACTATGTTCCAAATATTACTCTGTGTGAAAGTGTTAGAAGTAGAGTCCGACCGAAACTGGTTTTCCGGCCGAAACCGAAACCGAAACCGAATGTTCGGCCGTGGCTTCAGTTTCGGCCGAAACCGAAACCGAAACCGAAACTCACGTGGTCAAGTATAAAATTCCTAAAAATACTGAAATTTGGTGCATTTTACCCATTATTCTGCATTAATTGGGACATGAAATGGAATCACAGTATATTGATTTTGTTGTAATCATTTATTTAATACTAGACTTCCGCCCCTGGCTTCGCTGGCGTAGGCTACACGCTCTAAACCACTATGAAATGCCCCCGGTAACTTCCAAAACCCCCTTCTTAGTGGAAACTTACACATTATAAAGTACACTTTTAGAAAATTTAAAGTAAAAAAAATTAAGACACTTTTTAACACCCCTTGAGGGGTGAAACCGTCATGACATACGGAGCCGAAACGTGGACACTTACGGCAAGGCTAGTCCACAAGTTTAAAGTCGCTCAGCGGGCTATGGAAAGAGCTATGCTCGGCGTCTCTCTGCGGGATCGCATCCGAAATGATGTGATTCGGCAGAGAACCAAAGTCACCGACATAGCTCGCCGAATTAGCCAGCTGAAGTGGCAGTGGGCTGGCCATATCAGCCGTAGAACCGATAACCGTTGGGGTAAACGGGTTCTAGAGTGGAGACCGCGTCTCGGTAAACTTAGTGTAGGACGCCCTCAGGCCAGGTGGAGCGATGATCTGCGCAAGATGGCTGGCAGGAGCTGGATGCGAGTGGCCGAGGATCGATCAGCGTGGCGAGCATTTGGAGAGGCCTATGTCCAGCAGTGGACTGTCACAGGCTGATGATGATTGTGATGATGATGAGGGGTGAAATATTAAAAAGCTTACACAAGGCTCTGTCCCCACCCTTTCCATGTAAAATGTTGCCAAAACTCGGTATTCAAAAAAAAAATTGTACACCTATATTTAGCCCAGGGGGGTTTCTCTTGATCGCCTACACATTATTTTCATACTTAACTTGTGTCAAAAAAATACTTTAAAATATGAAAAAAAAATACAACATTAAAATTCGATTTGCGTGAAATCCCCATTCCTACGGCGGATGTCATACAAAAAAAAGATCAGTACAGCGAGACGCTTGACGAGCCATTTGGTGTAATGGTCGAGAAGTCGGCTATTACACCAGAGGTCGCGGGTTCGATCCCCGCACGGTACAAACATTTGTGTGCATGAACATGTCTGTTTGTATCGGTCTGGGTGTTTCTATGTATAATATGTATGTATTTACAAAAAAAAAAGTATATAAGTAATGTTTATCCGTTGTCTGGCACCCATAGCACAAGCTAATGCTTAGTTTGGGGCTAGATGGCGCTGTGTGAATAATGTCCAGAGATATTTTTACGGCGGATGTCATACAAAAAAAAGATCAGTACAGCGAGAGGCATTGACAGAGAATAGAGATCCGTTCAAAATCTGTTGGTGGGTGGGGACGTTTTTTTGCATGGTCCTTAAATTTTTTATTTCTAAACCCCTTTTTAACCCCCACGGGGGTAAGTTTACAATAACACCTTTTTATTTGAAACTGATACCAAACTAAAAATATACTTCCCGCATTTTAAGACTGTAACTTTTAAAATAACGAAGTTTCATACTAACTTGCAACCCTCTTTTTACCCCCTTGGGAGTTAATTTCGAAAAACCCCTTCTCAGCGAGAACTTACGCATTATAAAGAACCCTTGTACAAAATTTCAAATTCCTGGGTCTTGTACTTTGGGCTGGTCGTAATTCCTTTTTGAAATATCCCGCCCTTCCCCCCCACATTTTCGGGTAAAAGTACTCTATGTCAGCCGGGGATAGTGTAGCTTACCAATAGTGAAAGATTATTCAAATCAGTTCAGTCGTTTTGGAGCCTATTCAATACAAACAAACAAACAATCAAAATATCTTTCCCCTTTTTAATATTTAAAAGTATAGATAATACAAAAAAACATATTAATCATACTTTTATTATATTTTCAAATCAAGTTTTCATAGCAAAATGTTTATCAGTTAACAATAATCGAATCACTAATTGTTACTGTTTAACGCACTGACTATTGTGTTGCTAGTGTTGCTACAGAGCTATCCGAACGGCGCACGACAATAATTCCCAAACAGGTGCGCCGCCAAAGCGTTGCTGCGAGAAACGAACGAGCGAACGGCGAGCGTGCACGACAACTTCCGAAATCAGTTTCGGTTTCGGCAAAAGTTTCGGCCAATTTTGGCCGAAACCGAAACTGCAGCCGAAACTTGATTTTTGGCCGAAACTCGGCCGAAACCGAAACCGAAACCGAACCTTCGGTCGGACACTAGTTAGAAGCATTAATACCGCAGCGCGTGGGAAAGGGACAACTATACAGCCAGCCACTTGTCTGATTTCTTCAGATTTTTTTAGAAAATTACAATTTTAGCACGTTTTAGGATAATTTTTACCATTAATGCATTCTATTATCAAAGATGGATTTATTACTTACCGGAAATACGAAACTCCATCCTTTTTTTGAGTGGTTAAAGTGTTGTTCTTGCACTTTTTTACGGAGCACTTCGGCATAGTGACGCTAGGCCGGTTCGCGCGCCACTGGGAGCGCACAAGTGCTTAAACCGTGTTTAAGCACTTGTTTTGCGGGACATTTTTCGAGCGCTGTCAGTGTATCTAGGGTATTTAATATCGTTGTCTATATAAGTCATGATTGGCCGGCCCCGCCCATTTAGGGATGTCCATTGCTAAAATCTTTCGCTTACAACATGTAATAATCGATTGTGAAGGTGTAACATAATTTACAAGGTATAGATCCAATTCCCGAAAGTATATTGGACGAATATCCATGGAAGGGATACATACAAGATACAACTTACAACTTTGCTCAAAATGACTTAAGTATACAAAGAAGGTCCTCAAACTTTCACATTCGCATTTCGCAAAATCCTAGTATGTATGACGATGTGTTTTTTAATTCATCAACATTAAACTTGAACATCTCCAAACAAAACTGTGTGTGGGTTGGATTGTGGGATCCTTTTCAAGAATATACGTCCTATTATTTCTACCATTTCTTACAAACATTTTTATCTACGGTATCATTTCGACCATTGTCTATGTTGTTTAGATTAGCGCGAAAATTTAAACCTGATAACGAACTTTCCACTGTAACTTATATTTTTTGAGTATAACTCATTAAAAAACTGGTATAATTATTTGTTCCAGATGTGCTTTTTTAAACGGTATTAATTTTTAATAACTTTAGTTTGGTATAAAGTTTCTTACGCTTTTATGTACATAATTAAAAACATTTGCGCGCGCATTCGATTCTATGAATGATAAGGAGGCGGGTCAATAAAGAGTGAAAGGGACGAAGAATATTTCTATTTCTTTCGATATCGTCCACAGACAGAGTAATAATGTGCTAAATAGAATAGAACAGTCACAGTTTTTTGTACGTCAGCGTAAGACATGGATGTGCTAATGTTTAGTGATTTTGTGTAATTATCACGTGCGTGTAAAAATAAATACGTAAGTGGAATGTTCTATAAACTCTTTATTATTTTATCAACGTAAGCTACTTTGAATTCTGTGAATTAAACATGTGATAGTTTATCATATTATTTGGATTTTTTATGGGAAATAATAATGTATTTTTCATTTTGAAGATTTAATTTTGTGAATACTCAAGTTATATTTATATTTATTTACTTAATATTATTAGGAAAACTTGTAGTTGTAAAAATTCTGTCCACAGCTACCTATCCATAGCTATACACAGAATAATGTTAAAAGCCTTGATATTGTATATCTACTTATGTATATTTATATATTATATATATGTATTGTAAAAACAACTACCTAGTAACGACTTACCACCCACAAACATTTTTAGAAGGGTACCTCTCAAAACACCCACTCACCACAAACATTTCGTCAATACCAATACCCCCTCGTACTTACGTAAAGTTTTATAGATACTGTTAACGAAATTCTGAAGTTTTCTAAAATTTCTGTTATCATTTTGGAAATAATAATTAACAATAAACCTTTCATGCAATACCGTTAAACACAAAAATAGTACCCGCCAAAGTATTTGAATCGATTGTGGACGTGGTGAAGCATTCTAAACCGTGCTAACATTTCTTGTGAGACTTAGTCTTATTGTATCGGTGCTATTTTCAATGATTAACATAGTTGTCTTTTTATTGGCAGCTGGTGAAAGTGAGGTGTGGCCATCGTGGAGCCAGCCGCAGCTGTTTCGCCTCGCGCGGCGTTACTGCTGATCTGCGCTGTGTACCTTCGGTAGTGAAATGTTAAGTGGCAATGTGTATCGTTCGATCTAGCGTGGAACTGATCGCAGTGCAAAGTTACCGGTTGTGATTGTGTCATTTAGAAGCGACGTCATCGTCATGGTTGTCATCCCGTACCCTTGCCGGGCAGAGGGCTGGCTCGATAGATGCGGTTAGTACTTACTTAACTTATTTGTCAAGTTAATACCTAAATAAGTTTAAGGGACTAAAATATAACCTGAATTTGAGAATTTAGTATTATAAAAGGAAAATACCCATTTTCCAGATTTTACATTCTGCATAAATACAGGTTGTTTTATAGTTTTGCATAAATTAATTGACTACCCACCTGATTAAGATCTCTTTAGCATTCATACAAATAGGTAAAGCCAAGGGTGATAAAGATATTATTCATTCATTGTGAGCTTTACTACTTTAATTGTAACAGACTATCGACCTCGTAGTTCTAAGTTTTAATTGTGTTCCCGCTCTCCAATCAGTACCTACTTATTTTTATATGCAATGCCGTTACCAGGCACTTGCAATTGTTTATTTACGTGCAATTGCTATTTTTAACGTTTCATTGGCAAGTTATTTGGGGCGTTTTACGTAAGTGTTCAATCTGTGACAGGGCTTTATGCAAGATTCGGATAAAAGGTTAAATTCTTTAACGTGACTCGCATTAATGATTCTACGCACCTTTTTTTGATGCTTGACCTTTCTCTTCAATGGAACATTGGATGATTATTACTGAACGGAATAATATTTAGTTCCAAGACGTGCGTTCGCTCATAGACCTATCTGTTTTTGTGATCTATTCTGATACTCAACAATCGTCTATTATTCAATTTCAGATTAAGAACACAGAAGTTAAAGCAAAATAGTAATAGAAAACTGAAAAGGATAAAAATATCAAGCGTAGAAAACCCAAAAATAAAGTTTTGAAGGTTCGAACTACGAATATGTATTGATTTGTAACGTTTTAACAATTTGTTTGTCCTGTACTTATTTTTCATAATTGAAGACAATATAAAAATACATAACAAAAGTCTAATGTATATAAATTATGTTTAAATTATTTAATTACTTACCTACTACCCGCCGCAGTAGAGTCAGCAACATAAGTAGGTTGGATTTGAAATTTACTCTAACTCGAAACCTGATAATTTATTTAAAGCCCTGACTTTAGTCAGGGGTAAGTGTAGTACTAAGCCCGGTAACTTTTTTTAAACTATGTTTTGTAATAAGAGCGCCCGAGTTGTTTTTATTGGAGAATTTCTGACAGAAATAATTTTTTAATGGTTTTAATACTTTTCCTTTTTTTATATGGAAGCAGTCAGGATGACCTCACTCCACCTGATGGTAAGCGGAAGCTGCGGAAGTGAGGTCCAAATATAAGGTTTACTGCTTACTTATTTCTACGCAGGTAGGTACCTTTGTACATAACAAAAATCTCAGACCGATCGTTTTTGGTTGGTTCTGTGATTATCTATTTGTTCCTATAGGCAGATCAGTCAAAAGCGAAAATATACCATCTTACCTGCACGGAATTATGTATATGAATAGAGCACCTGCAAAACCTGGTAATATTTACGTTAGCACCGACCGTGAAAAATTATTTTATACACTGCAGGGTCGGACGGAGACCTCAGTATTACTCGTAGAACCTATAACGGACTACTAGTAACTAGGAAGCTTTAAAACTTCCAAAAGTAAAGAGAGTTTCAGTAGAATCTTTACTCAAATACCTACCTCTATTTTCATTTGAAGATTATCTATTGTGTTTCCGATACAAATGATTGATTGTGTTATTCTATGAATTGGCTTTGATTTGTGACCGAGATGGCGTGATTAAATCCAATTGGTGATTGCACAACGGTGGCCAACGACCACTGTGGCGCCTCCATCCGACAACCAGCAATTATAAATATTGTCTTGACGCCAGTTACGGCTAATTGTTTAAGTCCTAAATTGGACCGAATGAAACACGTGCGTGCGAACTTACTCATCAGTCCTAAAGGCTTATTCAATTGAGAAAGAATATCATTGATCGTTTCACTTCATTAAAAATAGAATTGAAATGATGTACCTATATAAATCATGTGTATTTCTATCATGCTTGACTTTTAATTATTATTATAATACATACATATAATATTTATAAATGAAAGAATATTAATGGATCTGTCAGCCAGCGGAATTACTAACTTATGTCATCGCCTTTTTAGGATTTTGTTAGATATGAATTATTGTAGCCATAGGCATCGCATTTTAATAAAACATAAACGTTGATAATTATAAAATAGAAGTTGTAAAAATTCTACCCACTCGATATTGTAGGTACTTTCATGCACACTCATGAGAATTCTCAAAAATTATTCATAAAAATATATCTGTTGTAATATTTAATTAAGTATATTTATAGTGTAGGGACATCAGTATAAAACAATAGGCTGGTAGGCAGACCTACGCTAATCGTCAAGAGAGCAGGTCATTTGCGTATGCCCTACTTACAGTGAAAAGTATACGGCGTTGCGGTTTTCTATCGGGTTTCGGTCTACCAGGTTGGTTTTGATCGAACGTGTCTAGTTTCTAATAATAAAATTCCTGTTGAGTAAACAATCCTGTTTGAAAACATTCCAACATGTGTATGAATGCTGTATATAATATTATAATTGCTCATCATTCTTACTATAATATAATGTGTAACCTCGAAACGTTTAATTATATGACGTAATTAATTCATGAGTTCGTTTTTTAAATATCTGGCTCTAGTATGTAGAGTTTTAGGTAGCAATAGGACGATTAGTTTAGTAGCCGCTCTTATTAAATATTATTAAAGTGAATTAAGCAAAAAAAGTTTTTAAGGAATTCAATTTACCAGTGATTTGCCCGTGTGTTAGCAGCTATTTGAGGTTGTTAGTTGTTATCATCAAATACGGATGTAATGCTGATTCATCATATTTTGATCATCCATGCACGATTAGCACTATTAGTTACTGTGAATATTGATGAGAGCCCAAAACGATATTGTTATGTGTGAGCAATGAGAGATGATTTCAGCAATATCAAATTTCAAAATACTGATTTTCTGTACAAAATCAATCGAAAAATATTTAGTATCATTATAGTTTTGAATTGCCGAATGTGTCAGTATGGCTAGAGATTATGATTATCAACGATGACTTGTTTTCAATGGAAAATATCTTGCCAGGCAACGTACTTGGAGAGTAAAGGAGGACCTACGGTGCTGATCAAAGAAAGCTGTTTGTCACCGCACGGCGCACACCGACTATAAAGTTTCTAAACAGATTTAAGTATCAGGGCCTGTAATAATGACGACAGAAGTAACTAAAAGATAAATACAGTCTTATGAATATTTAGCGATACTTTGATACTTACATATGTATATGTGAAGCCATGTGCATCATTATTGCACACATTCTTTGTTCATTGGCCTAATAGAAATTACTTAGCACTATCAATTTACTAGCACGGTGATTTTGTGGCTACATAATTGCATGAAAGGTAATGATTATAAGGTTAATAAATAATTTGCACACCTTATTATAATGATAAATGACTAATTATATTTATTGGTAGTTTGGGTCCAGTGAAGGAATCGAGATTGTCATAAAAGTTACCGTCCAATTTTTGAATACTTCTGAGGATTTTAAGATACTATTTTTTGTGAATATTAATATCATACGGATTACATAAACAAAAATAAGAAGTTCCTGTCTAATCTGATTTGAAAATTACAGTAATAGACTTACTTACCTTCTAAAGATGCAAAATTTCCAGGAATGGTTAAATATTCCCGTCTCAATTTCTAACCAAGATACATTTAAAAATTTATCAATTTAGCTTCAGAACAAACGAGAGGTCATCCTCTCCCTTTACACCCCTAAGCACTCAAAGTAGTCGTATATAGAACAGGTGATTTTTAGGCTGCTTTTCCCTATTTAAATACGAGAACCTATTGTTTTAATATGCTTATTAATTTAGCCTTGTATTCTCTAATGAGTTTGTCTTTTTTATTTCGTTAAATACATCGGTAGTTATGAGTGTATAATGGAAAAGCAATGAGATATTTATCGTTTGGTAGAGTCACATGAAACCAATGAGTTACTTAATTAGTGTTAATTACCACAAAGTCTGTGAGTATAATTTATGTCTGTTCATGTGGGCAAAGCCGATGTCTTGGAACTTGAATTACTAATACATTCTGTGCATGTAATACATATAAGTGTATGCTAAACATATGCGAAATGCAACGGGAGAGAGTAATTCTGGAATCCTCTTAAAATAATCGATAAGAAAAATGATTTGAATGCGAAAAATTTCTATATACTCTCCCCTAAGTCAGGATAAGATAGAATACAATATATAATTGTGAACTTATTATTGTTTGTCATTTAATAATATTTCCTGTGTTTGGCAAAAAATAGTCATAATTTCACTAAAGCCGCATGGAATGGGACCACGTTATGTTAATTTGTAAATTAATTTGAATGCAGATTTTGGTAGGTATTGGGGATTGGGCTGATATTGCAAAATTGTTGCGAATAGAGTCGCATTTTTATATCGAGTCGCCATATCAAGGCCGAATTATACAAATGCCAAATTCCAAATCCAACATCAGAGTGATGACATTTAAGAATAATTGCGTTTACCGAAAAAGTTTTAGTTTTTATGGACTTTTTACTTTTGATTTAGGTTAGAATTCATTATAATGTATATTTTAGTGGTAGGTTTTAGGGCCGGCCAAAAGGCCGAAAAGAATAAAAATTCTGTCCTACTTTTTTCGGTATTTATTTTAAACATTCTATTTTGGGTTACATAAGAGAACTCAGAATAAGCCCACAATGTTGTATGAACTCTTGGCAGATTCGTCACCAGCTATTTTCCTCGTATATTTAAATTATAACAGAAGTTTAATATAATAAAGAGTCGAATTAGTGTGGTGGTAATAGTATGCGTACCGTGAAAAGCTCCGTTAGGTGGGTGGAGTGGTCGGAGACGCAGTGCGTGCCGGGCCTGCGAATGACGCCGGTAGAAAGTAAACTCTCGCGCGAGCCTGGCCACGGCTGACAAATGCGCTGGGAACCATTGTATTATGTATTTTCAGAAACTCACCGCACAACTGAAAGAACACTTTCTATTACCGAAATTCCACGCCTATTACAATTATAACATTTATATCATTATCATCTCGTTTATCGTGTGTTCGCACGGTTTATAATATAATTTAGCTAATTAGCTATTGTAGTAAGTAATTACGTGCATTACAACTCTTTGTTTGTATAAGAAAGTTGACTTTATTTCGGACACACAGTAGCCGCTATGCACTTAAACTAGTAATCTGTGCTTAAACTTGCAATGACCAAAAATTAACGATATGAGTATGTATGGTATAGATATAAACAATGAAAATACTAAATTAAACCGTTTTTAATTTATTTGAACGAATCGACAATATTGTGTCCTTTGTTAGCTAAACTTTTCTTTTCTAAACAAACATAAATAATCCTGAGTCTTATAAATAATGCTACATTTCATATGAGAAATGATATTAAATCGTTTGGTGGCACAAAGACACAAAACAAAATGTCAAGCTTTTTCTACCTCAACTAGTTGTCGCAGATATATTTTGCGTAGATTTATATGTGGGGTGGAGAATAGCTCAATTCGAGGGCGAGTGACAAGAATCTAATGAACGCGTTGTAATGTTGGACTCCCTTTGGACAGTGCTGGGTAATTATACGCCTCCCAGGGTGACAGTTGAAGGGGCCCTCAGGACCTCTTGGATAGTAAATCAACGTAACTACTTACTTGACATTTCGATCAGGACGGGTATCTCGGTGAATTGAATTCTTGTATCGACATGGGGAAGTGATTTTACTTACAGCTAGTAAAGATTTTAGGCGAACCATAAAAAAAATACCCAAAATAAGAGAATGCCATAGATAGTCAAATAATTCAATAGAGCAGTCTGTAGGTATCTTTACTTTTTGTTCATATAAATATATTTACTAGGTAAATCTGGTTGGTTTTTGTTTGATTGATTCAATCATATTTATATTTATTTATTTAATGCTCTTTGTACGCGCCAAATACGATGTTCCTACGGAGCTTTTATGAGCTTTCCGAGTCACAGATAACGTTAAAAATAGTTTATATAATTATTGTACTTATTTTGTAGGCGAAGATTTACAAGTTCGACTTTATAAATGTATTACCATTAGAAAACGAACAGTAGCTACTTGAGTATTAGTATTTTTGGAAGTAAAGGACATGCATCTGAGTACACACCCATGTGTTGCATCACAAACACGTGAGTACGGTTAGGTGTTGCGTAAAACATCAATTCCTGTTAAATGGAAGTCAAACTGTGTAAATAATATTTGTCCGTTCGCCTTTCTAATTCGCTTCCTGTAGCAATGTTTCATACCGTTTGAAGAATATAGAAATGTTAAATGTAGTTATGTTCCCACGTAGTGTAAAAAATAGTTGGAGTGACATAATATTATATTAACTCAATAAAACATCGCATTCCTGCTTTAAGATGATTTTCCATCCTATAGTCCAAGCAACAAACCAATTTAATGGTGGATGCGTTTAAAATCGTATGTCTATTGTTTTTTATTATTCACATTCTAAAGTTACATGAAAGTTTCTAAGATATTTTTTAAAGCTCTTTGTAACAAAAAAACACGATTGTTGTCTAAATATTGACTCCACAGTTTAATTTCGTTGTTTCGAAGAGATATTGGCCTTGAATGAAAAAGTAGGTTAGACGGTAGAGGTGCACATGAGCTAACCATTCTTCAATTAGTAGCTTGTGTGACCATGGTATGGAATCATTCCTCCCACGGTCAGGCTTATCAAATAAACTGGAACGGGTCGCCGGCCGACGCCTCCCGGCTTCGGTGAACTTTGCCACTGCTACGTGTGATGTAGTATGTAAGTACGCACTGTTTTATGTTCTGTGCATTTAATTTTTTATTACAGAGATAAATTACAGTTATCGTCCCATAAACTCTGTGACACCTGACCCTTCCTGAATTTCTTCATGTTATTATGAGTTTGAGTTCGTCACAATAATACTAATGACCGAAATTGTTTTACTTATTTGTTGAAATCATGAAGTCATGGTAGAAATAGAAAGTGATTTTTAAAATTATTTAAGATTTTAACTTTCGACTTATCATAGTTATCATACAATTATTATGTTTTAATATAATGCCCATAACATTATCTAATATTTTAATGAGATGTGCAGATTTGTTATTATCATGGGCTTAATGAACTGTGCTTGAGCGTCCACACATGACAAGTACTTTTATTTTTTTACTTTCACACTTTCAATCAAGATAATAATTATAGTAACAACTTTTATTTCTTGCGTCCCCGTCTTTACTCATAATGTTTCGTAATAGAAACTTTGACGTAATAAATGTTTCTTACGTGATTTATTAAGGCAGGTTACAAATATTGATATGAAAGGTAAACTGTGTTTCTGTTGACATATCGAGTATACTACAAGTAGTTATCGAAATGTCGTTATAAAGAGGGCAAATTTTTATGTCTAAGATAATAAGACTGGCACTGTTTTCCTGAAGTATTTAGGACTTTAAGTAAGTTACGTCTTTCTGTAAATATTACGTCTTTTTGTAAATATTATGATATTATGTAACCTTGTAAAACGTTGCCGTAGGCCGCAACTATGAACTACGTAAATACCTATTTCTATTTTATTTTAACAGTCAGATGTTACCTATCGGCATTGTCAGTTTTACAGTTCGTTTAGAAAGTGGACTTAACCTCATCGAATTACGCTAGATTGCTGTAAAACGTTCTTAATCGATTAGTTACCGCCTCGTAACAGAAATAGTCATCTAGATACAGCTGTCGAGCGCCGCCTGCTGGATGCACTCTGCGACCTCTGAATTACAACCGAATTAGCCATGACTGCTTCAAAACAATTTATTTAAGGCATAATTTAACAATATGGTTATTAATGATTTCATTAACTGTTATGAGACCTCCATCTTTTATACATATTATGTTCGAGTCTTTAATTTTTGTAATTGGGTTTTTCTGTTGGTCATGCGTCTGACTGATCCCTCTTCGGTCGTGTCAGATATGAGTTCTATGATAGTTAGGGAATAGGGAGTGCACCTGTGCTTGCTCACTCGCTTGTGCACTGTAAAAACCGGGGTAGATTTCTGTAGATGTAATTATATATTTGTTAAAGATAAACTTCGAAAAGTTTGGCTGAGGTAATCATTAAAGCCTATTTGATGTGGGTAAGTTTGTGATCTCAGTTAAATAAACACATATTAGCTAAATTTCATTTATTCGTCAACTTTCTACAAATCTCACGAGGCATCCAACGCCAACAGGTTGACGAGCGATGAAGCGAAACACGGCTCGGCAGCAGCCGCAGCGGAGACGTCTCCAATTACTATGAGAACCAATCATTATACAATTTATACCGTATTATCAACGTGAGAGCCACTGTACTAGAGAAATGAATGGAACGAATAAGTTAGATTGGCTGGCATGTGGTTTTTAGGAAAGTTACCCAACAAATGGCTTTAGCACGACGAAGGCTCCGTTGACCCGTTTCAAAATAATATTATACAACTTAATGTTGACGTTGTATTTTAAATTACCTACTCTTAAGTACATAAAAGTCTGGCACACATTCTAAAAGTAGAGACCGATATGTAAGGACATTTGATAAATTTTAATGTGCAATATCTTGCTACTATAAGATATCTTTTATCTTTTAAGAATTTAAACTTCACGATTAAGTCGCATGTTTTATATTTAGTGACTTTATAAATGGCATTCCAAACTACCTACATAATAATAGTTACTTGATACATACTACAATAAATCTTTAGTGTTTATGCATAGGCAGAGTTCCCTCATCGGTGTGGTGCAACAATCGCTCGAGACGCCGGCTAAGGGTCCCTTGCATAAATCGCAGACAAGGCCTTTTCACTTCCCGCCCTCCGGTCCTCCCGTGCATTATGGTGTACGAAGGGCACCGACCGTGTAGGAAGCGCACCCTCGTCGCCATGACAACGCCTCTTCCCGCGAATATTGACAGACGCGCTCCAGACGGGGTGCGAATCCCGACCACCCTCGCTATTCGTTGCATCGAGCGGCGCGTGCGTGCGTGCTATTATTTATTTTTATAAGACCCCCCCAATGACTACGTGTTCATTACAGATAAGCAGTCATTGCCTTTGTTTGATCTCGATTGGGGAATTTAACTGCGGCAATTCTGCAATGCTAATAGTCCCAGACGCAATTAATGTTGTCATCAAGAAGTCAGGTCATTTTTGTCGTCATAATTTCATGCTGTTTTATTTTATTATCTTGATGTTATGATAAAAACGTGACTCTAAGTAAACAAACTGCGAAAACAGGTAGGTAACGCAACGTTTGAGCCTCAACAATATTCTAAACACGCTATAGGTAAATCTTCACTAGAGAGCACAGGGTTAAGTAGGTAACGATGAGCTGAGAATTGAAATGATCAAAAGAAAAGAACGGATGAATTTTATTACGGAACCCATTCCTCATAAAGCGGCCGGATTGCGGGCATCAGGTTACTTCCTGCTTTCATATTTTACGAGTGTTCTGGAGAGCGATATACGTCAACACGTGTGCACAAACTTTTACCTATTATTATCCCGAACTTGCTTGTTTCTGCTTATGTTATTTTTTAAACAGCAATTAATCTATTATATTCATAATTCAATGGTTCAGTAAAAATGGAACTCGTAACATTTTGTACAATATTATGAAATTACGAGGCTAATTTATCTCTTAGACAACATAAACTGTTCCTGTCCACATCTATTTGGTCGGAAGTGCAGTCTACAGTGGATTACATTGCAGTTACCAATCTTCTACAAGAGTACAATATCTCAATTTATAAATTAATAATATTTTTGAAGTGAAAACTTCTTTAGCGGCGTTGTGCACTTTTTTTGTATGGGGAAAAAATGTTAAACTCGCGTCAGGATTTATGTGTCACGTGACCTGATCGAAAATCCATATAAAATTTGAAGTCCGGACACGTGTTTTCTACAAACTTATCTGTTCCGGTGGCCAAAATTGGAACTACGTGAAATGCAATGCAAAAACGATATTTAATGCTGACAGTTTTAAATAGACAGTAGCGACGCCGCCACCGGAACAGATAGTTTGTCGGTCTATAGACAACAATGGTTTTTTGTTCAATCTGACAGCTCATTTATGCAAAGAAAAGTGCTTCTTATGTACATCAGGAGTAGAGTAAATAATTGTATTATTATGAACTGATGTTGTTTTCTTGAGTTTTATTCCTTTAGCGTAAGGTATATTTTTCTTTGCATAAATGAACTGTCAAGTGTGACCTCTTCTACTATTATAGCCGCAGTGCGGTCGCTTCCTATATGCTTCCTATGCTACAAAGTGACCACAAAGACCTTAATTTGATATCCTGCAAAATTCAAAATTTAATTGCCGTAATAAAACATTTAAAAAGTTTGGAATATCTTTATTCGCCGGAATTATATAACAGTATTTTGTGGAAATTAACACCACTTCTCCGCAGTCTTTGGATCCGCTATGCTGCGGAGCATGCATCAGGTCGTATGAGGTTGGAAATGCTGTTCGATTTCCTGCGACAAGAGGCTCGTTCTCACACACAGTTTGGCTTGTTACCCCAAATTCCCAGTGAACATCCTCGAAAGCGACATGTTGATTACTGTAACACCACTCGTGTTATTAACGATTCGGGAGTCTGCGGATTCTGTAAAGGGAATCATTTCTTGGCCGATTGCTCCAAATTCAAAAGTTTATCCGCAGATTCCAGTATGCAATTAGTTGTAAATTCCAAACTTTGTTTTCGTTGTTTAGAAAATAAATAGTTGTCAATCAAAAAAGTATGACATTGACGGTTGTCAATCATTTTATCATCGTTTATTACATGGCGTTTCAGTGTCACAGCAAGGAGTTTCTGATAATCCGAAAAAGTTTCTGATTACATTTGAGAGATAAACTTTTTAATGTAATATAAATTGTCATGTTTGTGTACGATAGCGCAATAAATAAATATTGTATTTTACCACATAAATGATAGTACTTTTATACCTCTACCAATCAATTAAATCCCTAACCATTCCAAAATACATATCAAAAATGCACAACGTTAATATTCAGGTTTTCACTTCTGCCGGCACTCCCGGAGTGCAACCCGTCGTTTTTTTTTCTAAGTTTTACTGACTGAACCGAAACTAAAAATAAAGCAAAAGGTGACTAAAAATGAAATTAACATTTATTACAACTTACAAGATAATTAGGTAAACAGGTACGCTGTATCACTGGTTATCACCTGATACACAATCACTAATTAATTGAGTAGATATTTTACACGTTCAGGTTAATTGGTTGTGCATTTTTAATTTATCCAAACAAATTAATGGTGATTATGAACACATTACAATCTAATATTAGATGAGCAAGTAATTAAGGTCGGATTGAAAATCAAGACAACACGGAAATGCTTTTTGCTTTTAAGGTAATATCAGACTGGCAACCGCAGCGTTCTATATTTATTTTTGGCCAGTCCCACTTTTTTGTGATGCTACCCGTGTGGAATAAAGTGTTCCTTACTTCAGCTGTAAGATTTTAACCGATATAATAAAATGAATTGATAAAAAAGAACAACGCAATAAGTTGTATGGGCTCTGTCCCCACCCACCAACAGACTTGGCACTAGTTTTAATATTATTATGACATTCCTTAAAAAGACAAATAACCATTTTTAATCCAAAAAATGACGGGGTATTCAAAAACAATAAAAACGTCCTTATGCCGAACGCCTAAGAATCAGAATTGCGCTGTAAGTGTCTAGCTTCAAGTAGACTCGACTGTAAAATATTTTTTAAGATTATATTTTATTGAAGACTTTTATTTAGGCCAGGGGGGTTACTCTTGATCGCCTGCACATTATTTTCACAATTTACTGTGTCAAAAAAATACTTGAAAAATACAACATTCAAATTCGATTTGCGTGAAATCCCCATTCCTACGGGGGATGTCGTCATACAAAAAAAAGATCAGTATGGCAAGAGGTACAAATAGAGATACGTTTGAAATCTGTTGGTGGGTGGGGACGCGCCTTTGCATGGTCCTTTCTTGGCCGACGTTTTTTGTTTGTTTTTATACATATACTTACCTACTAATAATAATGCGAAATAAATAATTAATATTAATTTACTCATAATTTGTAAAATCTTTATAAAACATGAACATGAATGTTTTCATGTTTATCCTATAATGCATGCATATTTATAAACCTTTCTTGTAATTGTGATGAGAATTTCGAGATAAAGTCACGCAGACAGAGCAGGTGGCGAGGATTTTCAGCCAAAAAAAGTACCTAGTCTGTTTTTAAGTTTGTGGAATCTAACGTTTAAGATAGTTCTTTAGATAAGAAACGTGAAAAACAATTTGTATCTAGAACTATAAATAATTTTATTTTCATTAGCAAAGCTTAGGTAATAGGTATGTAGGGTAATTATGCCAGAATTTGCCAGAATTATATAAAAAAATATTTTATGTTTACATTAATCTTCGCACTTAGATCGTAACTAGGTACAGGCCCTGGAAAACTTCTTGAATATCGGGTAGGGATTGCACGCGTTCGGGAGATTCGCGCGCGCTTTTGGTCACGCGCATGTGCACATGCGCAAATTTCCCCCCTCTTCGTCGACCGATGTTCAACAAGTTTGCCGGTACCTGTATTCCGGGTTAGAAATTTCACTGTTGCGGACAATATTTTTAGGTAATTATAATTATTGGTCAATTGGTATGCGTAATAAAGTATTTTATGGAGTGATTTATTAGCTGGTTTACTACGTAGTTGTCCGGGGAGCCTTGGCACAGATATTGAAACAAGCGATTCAAAGTCGGCTAAGATCATACTTTGTAAACAAACCCTGTGTCAGTTTTACCTCAGCCAAATAAGGTCATGAGGTGTGGGTCGGCTTTACCACAAGAGCGATAATAACAATATGTGTGTACAAATTGTGGGTTTGTCAAACACATTCTATTGTGTGTGAGCGAAGCAATCATACTTGACAATTATACCATTGAATAAATAGTTATGTCGAGTTGGTCAATTAGTTAGTATTGGTGGCAGACAGAAGGCTGGTATTTGGCCGAAGCTAAACGAAATCAAAGCAGACTAATCGATATTTTTCTGTTAAATTCTTCGAGAAGAGCTGGCAAGAAACTCTTAAGTTCTTAAGCTCTAGTCAGCGTTGTCATCGCTTCACCGTGGAAAGTATTCCATCGCGTACTAAAAAGTTCGATGATTCCTTTTTTTGTCGAACCATAAAGAAGTGGAACACTCTGCCGGCTCATGTATTTCCCCCTTCCTATGACATGAGTTCCTATAAACGAAGCGTGAAGAAGCACCTTGCCAGCCAGTACTGCGATGCCAACGGATAGAACGCCACGGTGTTGCGTCAGTTGTCATGGTAATTTGGGATCCCCTTTTGCTACTACTACTACAAAAAAAAAGCTACTATAAAAAAAAAGTTGCTCTTTTTATTCGGCAAACCTCTAGAACAATGACATCAATACAAGGTCCATTTGTCTAATCCCACAGTTTTCTATGTCAAAGATAAAATGAATATTTAAAATCCAATCTGTCCCTTCTGTTGATGGTCCTTCGCCGGTTCTCCATGTTTTCAGCCAAACCTCGGGCCTAAGCCAAAAATAATTTGGTCAAGAGGAACGAAATTGAAGTTAAAGATTCGATAACCAATTATCCGGTACAAGAATGACTGCCTATGTTAATGACTATTACGCTGACCACTATGCCATTACTGAGGAAGGCGCGGTGGGTAGTGAAATGTGTATTTTTGAAAGCATAGTACCGGACTTCTAAAAAGATTTCCTTCGTTATATTTTAGTATATGTAACTTCAGTCCTTTAACTAAATATATACAGAACAGAAACACGATTGGTACTACTTTTCTCGATAGTTTTTCATTTTGAAAAAATGCTTTTTGCTATTTTTATACGCAAATATTTTCAAAACTATGCCGAAACTAAGCAATTTAAATGCTGTATTCGATACTTCTCCGTTAAACTGATTGCATGGCCGAATATTATAGCGATACGTTTATTATTTAATTTTTAATTGAATTTTAACTACAAAATAGGCCCCACGCGATTCCTCAGCGCACATCCATTCTCACGTCAGTACGCTTTTGCCCACTGGCAACGTCGGACCTGTGCACGTCGCTCCGGCGCGCTGCACTTTTGACATTTCGTAATTTATATTCCTAATGCTACGGCCACACTATCGCGATAAAGGAAATGAATAGTCCCAGTAATTCGATAATCGGACCACGAGAACTTTAGAGTTCGATCAATCGAACCAACAGGAAATAAAAAACATAGTGGTCCAATCGATCGGACCACGCGGCCTATCGGCTTGTCCGATCCGGTCCGGTAACTATCGCTATGTATTTAATTTACACTTGTATTTCAAAAAAGACCAATACATATAATAAAATGTGTGAAAATTTCGGAAAACAAATGAATGTCGGGAAAACAAAATGAATGTCGGGAAAACAAATGATTAAAATAAAATAAATAAAATAAAATAAATAAAATAAAATAATTTATTCTGCAAATAGATTTTTAAAAAATACTTTTGCACGTCAATCTTTTTTTTCTTTTTTTTTTAATGTCGGGAAAACAATTAATGAATGTAGGAAAAACATAGTCTATTGATCTAAAATTAAAAAAAACAGGTGCAAGCGATTTTCAACCTTATTGACATTTAAAATTTTGTTGCTTTTTCGCAAACGCTTGTTGACTATCTTTGCTGGTTCATTAAAATCCGTTATTTTGGTAAATGTCGATAAGGTCGAAAATCGCTTGCACCTGTTTTTTTGTTAATCTATTGATCTGAAGTTAAAAAAACAAGTGCGAGCGATTTTCAACCTTATTGACATTCAAAATTTTGTTGCTTTTTCGCAAACGCTTGTTGACTATCTTTGCTGGTTCATTAAAATCCGTTATTTTGGTAAATGTCGATAAGGTCGAAAATCGCTTGCACCTGTTTTTTTCGTTAATCTATTGATCTGAAGTTAAAAAAACAAGTGCGAGCGATTTTCAACCTTATTGACATTCAAAATTTTGTTGCTTTTTCGCAAACGCTTGTTGACTATCTTTGCTGGTTCATTAAAATCCGTTATTTTGGTAAATG
The DNA here is from genome assembly GCA_949319885.1 of Mecyna flavalis. Classification (NCBI taxonomy): domain Eukaryota; kingdom Metazoa; phylum Arthropoda; class Insecta; order Lepidoptera; family Crambidae; genus Mecyna; species Mecyna flavalis. Next base: position 6,686,950 of record OX439427.1, on the reverse strand, counting down.
TCGATAAGGTCTTAAATCGCGTTCACCTTTTTTTTTACTTCAGATCAATAAACATTGTTTTTCCCGAAATTCGTTTGTTTTCACGACATTCATTTGTTTTCCGAAATATTCACACATTTTAATATTAATGTATTGTTCTTTTTTGAAATATGTATGTTTAATGTAAATTAAATACATAGCTCTTCAGATATTTGCATTTAATGGTAATTGGACAGCTACTCTTCAAATCGTCGCGTCGTCGCGTCCTGTCGCGCAAAAAAAAACTCCCGCAAAACGAGTCCGCATTCGTACGGTACTATAGGCATCTACTGGGGTAGCTACCTACCTATCTAAATAACAAGTAGGGGCAGTCGAAACTTTTTAGTTCCGTCTGCCCCTAGTGGGGCAGTGGGTCTATAGACTATCTATTAATTATTCAAAAAAACATGTGAAGTAGTCAGAAACTGGTGCTGGCCAGCAAACCGGTGTCACTACCCTATATTTTTTTCGTTGACGAGAAAAAAAATCAAGTTTTCATTGAAAATTTCTAGAAATCTTTTTCATAGAAACTGACATTTGAATGAAAGGTTGTTTTTTTCTCGTTTTCGAAACTAAGAATTCGTACAAGTTGTTCAGAATAATGGTCTGATTACATAGTATTCGGCTTAATATACCCTTTTTGTATCACCTTCTATATACCGAACCATATCCGATGTATTTTAATACATAAATAAATAAATTAGTATGTCAGTAAATAATCTATTAAACTTAGCAAAATACATTTGTGTGTATAGTGTCCACTATCTGAGTAGGTACTCACCAATAATGTATATGTATAACTTTATAATATACTCATTTTACTAATTTTATATTATACTTATTACAAATACAGGTTTTTTTATAAATATTAAATGTTTTCCGGAAATTCCGAATTAATCCGGAACGATACTTATCAGAATAATGCTGGGGCCACAGTTTTGCGATAACGCGTTGTCGCGACACGTCTGGCCAAATAGTTCGTGCTATCGCGACAATTGTCGCGACAACAAACGCCTATCGCGACGCTGTGGGTATTTTGCCGTGCCGCACATCAAAGGGTTTTATCGCGACAAAGTTCGTGCGGTTGGCTACACTTTGCGCGCTTTAGTTCATTGCAAGACGCCGAGCTGTTTGAACGTGTTTAAACTATTGAGATATTAGAATTCATACAAAATTAAATTAAATTCATACGAAATGAATTAGTAATAAAATTGGACAACATCACATACATTGATCTGACCCCAAAGTAAGTAGCGTAAGCACTGTGTTATGGGTATCAGAAACAAAGAAGGTACCACAAATATATACTTAAATACAAATAAACATCCAGACACAGAACAAAAATAAATGTTCATCACATAGCGATTTGATGTGGCCAAGCACTTTGTCGTAGGTCGCCACGAAGATTTCGCGATAGTGTGACCCTAGCATAAGGATGGTGTCAGAATACGAACGCGCGCGGGACGCGCGGGGCCCCCTCGCTTGTTGCGTCTGCTTCACCCCCTCAAATACCAAAACTTGACGTAAAGGAGCGCCCTCAGTTTCCTACTACGTAAAAATGATTATTAATAGATAATTGGTTTATTACTTTACTATCCGCAATCAATTTTGAGAAAGAGTAAATCGTTAGAATATTAATAAAACCACTGGGGAGGCGTTTTACGGGTTGAGAAATAAAAATATTAAAACGAAAACTAAAGACGGAAGACCACCCAAACATTTTACTGGTCTATTTTCTACGTTGTATAAAATAGCTTACGAAGTATAACTTTTAAATTTTAAGTCGCTTAGTAGCTTTAAAAAAAGATTGGTCAGCAATCATCATCCATAAGTCCTTATGTTAATCAGTTTTCGATATAATTGTCGCCAAAGAACTCCGACAGCTTTGGCCCCATCATGATAAAGTAAAATGCATCAATCCCTCTCGTGGCTGCACGGTATATCAAACTTTTATTACACACTTTCTGAGGTAGTTGGGTAAAAGTGGCGAGCAGGTGTGTTTGTTGTCTCCTAGGTGATTTATGAGTGGCGTTTGTCGCCTTCGCAAGATTACTCACTGTTGTTATTGTATGTGTTTGGTAATGTTGCTATGGAATTCTGATGAGTCAGAAAAGAAATTGCTTAAACATGCTTACATTACATGTTACCTAAAGCCTTTCATAGGTAATTAACTATGTGATCCTACCTAACTTCATACATTTCGTAATTTTTAACATGAAAGCTGTACGGACTCACGAGGGTGCGTCTCTTTCTCGAACTGTAATTTATCACGTAGAGTCGTGTTGGTCTCTCTCTGACTGGGTAAGGGAATATGGACTGCGTCCTATTTGTGTAATGAATATTTTCCGCGTAGTTGGTAAATGATCGATATAAGCCTAGAAAGTACAACAATTTTTGTTACCCTATCTATTTCTGATTCTGATGGGGAAGTTAATACACTATATACACTGAGGTCAATTATAATACGCGCGGCGTATGACTATATATGTTTAGTTAGTACCTACAAAGGATTCGCTATTTAAGGTATTGATTTCGCTGACTCGTCGTTTATCGCTAGCGAATTGATTTCAACTGACAAAGGACACAACTTCTATGGTTTCTTTGTACATACAATGTAACTATTGATTAATCTGTGATACAACTAACAAACTTGTCTAATACAAAATCTGCACAAATACTTGTAGGCACATGTGAAGTTTTTGTTTGCCGTGCTCTTAGTACCGTTTGAAAATGACGGGATTATACCTAACCAAAGTGTTCACTAATTATAATAAATTTCAAAAAAAAAAATTAAATAAATTAAGCATTACATCGTTATTCGATAAATAGATTTCAAATGTCTGTTCGCATATCGATCGTTATGATAAAGATTTGTTGCGATGTCGCATGAAGCCGAGCTTGCAATGAGCTCACCCCGCAGGGATGGTGAGGTAATCTGCTGACTGCGCCGACCGCAGCGCCCAGCGTGGCGGATATAACTCAATACTACGCCGCGCTGCGCCGCGCGACCGACCGAGGGCGGCGCAGCTTCCCGCCCGCCCGTAACAATAATAATTTATCCATAACCGTATTTTAGACATTATTTATTGCACTATACAATTGTTATTGATTTTTCGACGAGTTGACAAGCCTTATTATGCGCGCTGTTATAATATGAAGCTAGCTTTTGCGTCATTTGTTGTGACTCTTCTGTTACATAGAAAATATGTAGTTTTTTGGATTGTAGGTATTAAAGCCTTGTTCAATCCAATTTACTAGTTTAATCTTAATTTTTCATGAATAAAATTCTAAATAGATTTTAACGACATTTTGCAGTAATAAGTATAAAATCGTACATTAGATTAACACTATAAATAACGCTACTTCCTTCCTATCAATACACCATGCAGGCGATGTCACGGTCGAAAACTACTCATGTGTAGTATTATTATACTTAATGTCTTCACAAAAGACAAATCGAACAGACTATTAATGTGCATTTATTACTAGTACATTGATGGACATGAATTTCGGTATATCTAGGACTTGCATCATACTGTGTCGACAGCGAGCTGTAGGTGTTTCTAATCTCAATTAATGTCACCAGTTATCGAGAGATTCTGAGAATTGCTTAAAGTAACAAGACTTAGATTATTATGATATACTAGCTGTACCCAGCAATTGCTGCATAGTATACTTAATTGTTTTTTTTACTGAAGTCATCAAAGATTCAGAAAAATTGTGTCTATGAAATGAAAACGGCTTCGCACGGGTGAAAATACGGGGATCCATTTCTGTTTAAATAGACAGACTCCTAGCTAGAACATAATGAAGAAAAAAAAATGCTACTTTTTTATTAATGCTATTTAAGCTACCCAGTTGTAGCCTGCCAATATAATCTCGACAGAAGCAGAGGCTATTAAGTATGCTTCCTGTGACAGTGCTGCTGCAGTGCTAAGGGTAAGGGCACTGTAGAGTTCGGCGAGTATCTCCGCCCAGAAGGGCGGGCGAATCCTACAATGCCCTTGGTATTTCCTGGTAGAGTGTTTGCGTAATGTTATACTCAAAATGCACATTAGCATTCAACATGCACAAAATATTAAATGTAGTAAATAAGTACTTAAACTTTAAAAAAATGCTTACAAAACTATAATAACCTTCTTCATTTCGTGATGCAATGTGATTGCTTTTATCATAGATCATATTGCTTGCCGTTACATTTATTATATTGTGATCGAGGGTAATATCCGAGTATCAATTGACTACATCTATTCCGGAAATGTGGGACAAAACAGCCTTCCTGTCCGTGTAACATAATTATATAGTAGAGCCATCTACATTGCGTGTAAACGTTTAACAGGTATTTTTTAAACACAACATTATAACAATTTTCAATCTATTAGGTAAATACTCGTAATATTTACAACTTTTGTTATTTATTACGTGCATTTTACCTTATTACATCTTCTCGTAAGTAATGAAACCTTATGAATTACGAGTATTATTATCTGAAGTTAATAAGTATAAAAAGGAGCCATTTGTTCAACCATTTAAAATGTCTTCTTTTTACGAATTCCATCTTACACTAGCAGTTTCCGGGTTCGACCACATAACGTGCTTTTTAAGTCAAGGAAATTCGTTGTCCAAATTCGGTTGTCAACCGCCCGCAGCGAGATATGTTTAGCTATTACAGTCATTGCAAACTACGTGTAACCTATGATAAATTATATGTACATAATTAGGAAGTTTACAGATAGTACAATAAGCATTGACACATGATTAGATAAAATTGTATAATAACAAGGCTAATCGATTAAACAACGCTTATAATAATTTAATTTGTAATACGCGATAACGCGCGATTGATAATTTTGCTTGTATTTTAACTTAAACATAACAAAGAAAGGCTGTTAGTCTGCCAGTGCCAGTAGTTCTCATGGCATCGGCACCTCTAATTTGAATAGAGGCATGGTTTGTATAATCGAAACAGTTTATCGCGGACGCCCACGGCACTTTAGGGCACCAATCACGCCCGCATACCTCACGTCTGTTTGCTATAACTCATGAATGACATTCAAAGTCAAAGCGTTTTAGTGCTTAGTCGCAACAGGTAAAACCTCCTGGTAAAATGCATTTGACAAAAGATAGACATAAAGTTTTTCGAAATACATAAGTATCAGAATGTTCCTAAGCAAGAGCTCTTGAATTTTTTGTGTTTTTAACACTTATAACTTCTTACTGTTTTTGCTGTATTACCATTGTTTATTCCGTATTATTGAACCACAGATTACTAAACAGTTACTATTGAACGCTATGTTTTTAATCAGAAATAAATAAAAAAGTAAATTATACTTATTGAATACATCGCAGAGAAAATGTGAGCACTTGTGTAATGCGCACAGTATCACTCAGTAAAATTAACGATTTAGAAAAACGCTACTCGCTTTTTACTCCCCTGATCTACAAAAACTCGTGGCGACTAGGTTAGACTAATTATTTCCATTAGTGAAAATCGATGATGAACGAAAATTGTAGAGCCGAAACAAACATCGATGTTTTTCCGGCACAGAAACTAAGAACCACACGATTTCGTCAGCGACCCCGGACGGCCAAGGCGGTTGAACTATGTATGAAGTCATGACTTGTTTCACATTGCCCTTGTCTTGTGTACAGTCATTTCTAAGTAATGAGTCGTATTAAAATAGCGTCTATTACTTTTATATATGTTGCCGTTAATGTGCGGAAATCCGTTGGACAGATTACCTGACTGAGTCAGTTAAAGTGCAAAAAAATTATTGATTTCTTACAAAAACTAGATAATCTGTCGACTTTCTAGGTAATCTGCAGACTGACGACTAGCTATACCGTATATTTACCGTAGTAAATTATAAAAACAGGTTAATTTTTGATTGAAAAAAAAAAAAAAAAACAAAACAAGAACGATCGGAGGTGGAAATCGACTCGGATGGATATACATAGGATACAATGCAAAATGCAGAGCTCTCGCCTTAGCCTTCTAACCTTTTGCTTCGTGGTGATTTTTTTCTAACACCCATTCCCCAATTTAACGATGAACCATTCGTTAGGTTCAAAGTTTACTAGTGATGGAAGTGTGATAGCGATGTTGAATGGAGAGTGAATGCGGGTAATATGGTGAACGGAGCTCTGCACACCTTTGTCAAGAGTCAGGTAGTGTCCAAGGAGGCACGTCTGGCGGTTCACATACAGTGAAAGTTGGTTTTGGCAGAAGAAGCATGAAAGCAGAATAAATGCCGTTGAGATGCGAGCACTTAGAAGTATGCAAGGAGTGAAATTGAGTGGAAGAATGAAGAACGAAACTTTATGAGAACTTGGTGGTATAAAAGAAGATGTTGTAACAAAAATCGAGAAAGGTATGCTTAGGTGGTTTGGTCATATGGAGAGGATGAATAAAAGTAAACTTACGAAAGAAATTTATAAGGAAAGTGTGACTGGGAGCGTTGGAAGGGGAAGGCCTAGAGGACATTCCATGACCAAATAGGCGATGTCCTAAAGAAAGGTCAGGTCCGAAGTACCCTAAACCGACGGGGCATGTATGACGAGATTAATGAATGTCGAAGAAGCGAGAGTTGTTTGCCGGGATCGTAGCAGATGGAAGGATTTGGTCTCTGCCTACCCCTGCGGAAAAAAGGCGTGATTGTATGTATGTATATTAGGAATTTCGCAAATTACCTAGTTGATGTGCTCATTAGCGGATTCCGCACTTTCACGGTGACATATATCTCAAATACGATATTCATTGAGCAATGAGCAGATCCATTCGGTTCAACGGACTGAGAATATGAAATTCGGGCCCGCTGACGGCTTGCGTCGCCGTCCAAAATGCGGCGTAGTGACTAGTGTAAATATTCTAACCAGCAGTAACGGGACTATGCGATGTTTGCGGTGCAATCATGGTGATGAGGTCGTGGCCTGAGGAAGGACGCGCCATGTCCTGAGCGCGCGATACTCGGCCGGACGCACAGGACAGTTTGGTGTGACCTCATCGTGCCAGTCACGCATACTAACCTTGTGCTTACGATTTACGAATACACTCAATGTAAAATTATGCATAAACAGATTTAAACTTATGAACTCATGTGTAAACACAACGCCACAGAATAAACTATATATAATTCTAAGAATACAATTCACGGCATCGCAGCATCGCGTCGGGTTGTTACAGGAAAATATGTTGGAACAATTTGTGTAATCTGTTAGGGAGATCGTAAAGAAAAAATGGCTAGTGTGTTTTGTTTCCGCTACCCGGAAAATTCCTAGAGCTATTTTTGCATTTGTTTCGGCGGAGCTGCAACAACATATGTACGATGGCTTGCCCGTACAGTTATTGTATTTAATTACTACGGACTTTTTACATCGTACCCAGCTCTACTTTTATTTTGCTATATTCAATATCTGAAAATATGCGAGTTTTTTTGAATAAAGGGTGTAAATATTTCGGTTTTGATTTATCTACATTATGTCATTATGATGACGGAAGAGTTTTATTAGTGTTGTATTGGGTGATTTGGTGGTATTTTTTGTTCTCTGGATTGTCTTTCCAGAAAGTTGCTCAGGAATTGCTTATCATAAAAGAGGTCGGTATTAATTTATTTTATAATGATCCGAAGTTTTTTGTTTTTTGCTGATATGTATCTATACATACGACTGAGCATATGTAGAAGATCCTATTAAGAAGTATGTATTTTCCATTATCAATGAAATTACTGCAGATAATATAAAAAAACAAAACACAAAGAATAGTATTGCATAGTTATGCAAGTCAACAGTAGAAAGACAGAAGTCTAATTTTAAACCATAAAATAAGTAATAAGTGTCATTCTTTATTTTAAACATTCAACAGTTTATTATTTCTAACATCGGTCAATACTTGACCTTTCAAATTTTAAAAACCTGTATTTCGACGCATATATCGTACTATTTCTATCAGTAACAGTGCAAATTTACATGAAGCTCTTGACAGACATTAGTAGGCGTCATCAAACTGACTCACACATTGCCTTTTAACTAAAGGCTAATTACCTTACGGTTACCTACTGTGTCTTATTTAGGTACCTATTCGTAGTTTAGAGAGTAACTTGTTCGGTAATGCTAACATGAACCATTATAAATATAATATATTTTGTGAAACTTATGATACCTACCTATAATATTTTCGGTTCCCGATTTCATTTCTCCTCCGTCAAAAGTTACATGAACTTCCTTATAGATTCTTCTTCTTCGTCCTAGCGATTTCCCAGCCTAGTGCCGGGGCCCGCTTTCCTGCTTAACTTTCTCCACTTTGCCCGGTCTTCTGCATCCTCAGGAGTGAGAACTTCCTTAGAGATTATAAAAATAAAATACTTTACCTTTACCTTTATGACGAGCCATTTGGTGTAATGGTCGAGAAGTCGGCTATTACACCAGAGGTCGCGGGTTCGATCCCCGCACGGTACAAACATTTGTGTGCATGAACATGTCTGTTCGTATCGGTCTGGTTGTTTCTATGTATAATATGTATGTATTTACAAAAAAAAAAGTATATAAGTAATATTATCCGTTGTCTAGCACCCATAGCACAAGCTAATGCTTAGTTTGGGGCTGGATGGCGCTGTGTGAATAATGTCCAGAGATATTTATTTATTATTTAAGTATACGATAAAATTTATAGTCTATTTCAAGTTAAGATAATTAAAACTAAAAAACCTTCATATAAATAAAATTTTTAATCAAGAGCTTTTATCCTATGCTTTTATCAAATACACAAAAAGTATCATTGTGCGCCATCTAGCGGGGAATAGTAAAACTTTCACGGTTGCTCACAAAGTCACAACGCACTTTTGTCGTTGCTTTTCGTAGAACTGTATGTGGTATTAACTAGATGGCGTTGCCATAATTCTACTTCTTGCCGCTAGATGTCTGCTCATTTCATGTATGAAAAACTATTTTTCTTGTTTTTCATCCACAAATCTAATACTATAACGAGTGTATTTACACCGTGTATAACATTTGTATGATCATCATCAGCCTATATACGTTCCCACTGCTGGGACACAGGCCTTATCTCAACTGCGAGATAGTGTGGGCCATACTCTACTTTGTATGATAAGGAGATGGAAATCAGAATTAATATAAATATGATATTTTTTTATATTTCTCTCATATTTTATCACCACATAGTAGGGGTGGTTTTTAAACGTCAAAACTAATGAATATCATAATAATCAGTAACAAACGCAATCGTTACATTTTAAACGTTATATTTGGCGCCGGTGTCTAATTGATTTTGTTTTAGAAACACCAACGAGTATTTTGGGAGCAAAAAAAGGTACCTATTCGGGTCAAAAGAGGTCGAACCCTTTTTAGCAGTTTTAGCATATGTTGACCACATGTACCAAAAAGTAGATATGTTTTGCCTCATCGAAATCCCATAACCCACTCGTATTTTTTACGATTTTGTCTTTCGCGATTTCTTAGGGTCAACGACATGATCTTTCTGTAATGAAGTTATAGGGTTGTCTACCGAAACTAGGAATTGAAGGTGGGCTAAATGAAGGCGATCAAAAGGAACATTGAAAACAGTCATCGTTTTTACCTTTTTTACTCAACGTATTTAATATCGTTGTTTTTACTAGATATTCGTCCGGTATTAAAGTAACTATAAGCCACTTTAGGTTTTAAGATTTTCATCTGCTATTTTTGCTCCTTTGTTCTTCTGCTAACTTCTTCTTTCTAATTATTTATCCTACGTACCTATAATATAACTTTTTTAATGGAAAATGAATTTAAGCTACAGTTGTTTTTGCGTTACGTAAAAGGTTTGCCTGAGTTTTCCCCTTCCTTTTTATATGGGTTCTTTCAAAAAAAAGGTGAAAAAATATCATCGACCAGTTAGTATGTTAGCGAATGGGGTCATAATTTACATACTTTGAATTGAATTGGTTATACTTTAGTTAGTTAGTATATCATCATGCCACACACGGCTGAAGGTATCAATAGCCTGCGGTTATGGTGCCTATAAGAATGCTTTAAGAAAAAAGTCACCTTTAAGAAAAGGCCTTCTCTCAAGATCTCTCTCTTCTCTTAGATCACGGTGATGCTGATCATTAGGCAGCCCTGAGTTTGTGTTCCAGCTGTGGGCGTCATTGTTTGTGCTAATTGCTGTAGGGTGAGGAACCGATGGCGCGCCTGAGTTACTCCCACGCATCAATACTGATCCTGCAGAACTATGTTATTATGTAGGCGCGTGCGGTAGACTTGATAGGCGTGTCGGCTTTTCAATTCATGTTTAGGAAACCAGCAATTACCTACTCACCTTTACACTAGGAAATCCCGAAAAGTTTCAACTGAACTTAAAAAAGTCAGCTGTCAAGTAACTCAATATAATATACCTACATATGTACGAGTATATGATGCGAGAAAAAGTGCCCGTGGTCCACCCATGCATGTGAACTGAGGTGGACCACGGGCAAGAAAAAAGTGCCCGTGGTCCACCCAGGTGAACTGAGGTGGACCACGGGCAAGAAAAAGTGCCCGTGGTCCACCCAGGTGAACTGAGGTGGACCACGGGCAAGAAAAAGTGCCCGTGGTCCACCCAGGTGAACTAAGCAGGTGGACCACGACCCATGCCTGAGTATAAAGACTACCAGTTTCTGTTGTTATTGTGAACACAAACAACGTCGTAAAGGCCGTACACATTTTAAATAAATACTAATAGTTGCGAAGAATTATAAGCCGATCGAGATAAAGACAGAGTGACCTGATTGAAGATTTAAACTCATTTCGTGCTTAAAATATAAAAAAAAAAAAACAGCTGAACAAATCCATAGAAATATTAAGTACGTAATAGTAGCTCAATGCCTAAATCTTAACATACATAAAATAAGCAACTTAGTTTGTTTTCGTTATAACTTATAGCCGTACCGCGCGTGAATACGTTGATAACTCGAAATGTCGTTTTTTTTTTAGCTTAAACGCTTCTGTGACCTTATACCCTCCCGGTATTAAAAACTCAACTCGAAATACTCAAACAAAATCAAATTATTGCTTTCGTACATAAGTGGGTATCTACAATTTTGGCCATAAATATTTGATAAAACGACATGTCAAATTAATAATACTTAACTGACAGCGTTTATATTATTGCATTTCGATTTATCAACATAAGTCAGAACATGCATTAGTTAATATATCAACATATACGTTTGTGGATTTGCGAGTGTAATATGACAAAATCAGTTATCAAGTTATGAACGTCTTTGAGTACGAATCACACACATATTATATCGAGTTATCTAGTTAAGCACGCTATCAAAAGTATATTTCGAATTGTCTAGTTTTATTTTATAATAAAATCACACGAGTCATAACAAGTTCTTTATAATGGACAGCATTATTGTTTATATAATAACCAATCGTGAATTGTTACGTTTATTATCTTTGACAATACTTTCAAATATGCATATAATTTAACTTTTATAAAAATAAAATCATTTCATCATTTTAAGAATTTGATTTGATTTCATCATTTTGGTAATTTTAACTCAATTGTAAACATGTAGGGCAGGTTTATACTTGAATGGCTTTCATATTACAAGTCACTGCAGATCTGTAGGTACATGCTCAAAATCGGTTCGTTCATTCAAAAGATCGTGTCGGAACTTGTCTGTATTGAGTATCTCGTTGTCGAAGATTTTATTGTAAGAACGTTACTTAAGTGTTTTGTATTACAACAACTATTTTAATGAAGAGAAACCCTTTATTCCCATTTGCCCCCACAAAGATTGCCGCCGGAGGCAATGGGGAATAAAAATTCCCAGTTGCCTCCGGAGGCAACCGGGAAGTTATTGCCCCCACTTTAGCTTCGCTGTACATTGCTGCTATCTCTCCCTCGTAAATAATGAAATAACTTATTCAAAACCTACCCTTTAGAGATGATATCATTTAGGCTATAGAAATGTTCTAATATTGTAGTTGGTTATCAAATTTTAAGCGAAAGAATAAAAATACAAGAATCATTTATATCATAGTTTATTTTTATTGCTTATGATTAAACATGTTTATATAAAAAAAGAAACTGGTCATTTTGTATCAACTTTTTAAATACCTACATCAATTGATACATAGGTTTCCCTTTGATTTTCTGAGAGCAATTCTTCTTAGTGCTAATTGTACTAAGAAAGTTCTAGTATACCTTTAAATTTATAAATATAATCAGAGTCTCATTTAGTTACGTATGAAGTGGAGGATAAATGATATTCAGAAGGAGTGACTATGTACAGATTTATTAACAAGACGACACACCAAAAATATATTACAATAAACTGACAATCCAAAAACAAAACACTTGACATTATCAAAAAGAAACATTTCGAAAAACAAACAGTAAAAAGTATTTACACGAGGTGAGCCGCCACATCACCCCCCTCCAGAGACCAGGGGTCGAATGTTGACCCAGGCTCGGCTGCCTGAACGAAAGAGCTTCAAGTGCCAGTGAGATTCTCGATTCCACGGTGCGTCGGGAAGAGAAACTTGAAGTTGCTCGATTCCTCGGTGAGTCGGGAAGAGCTTGTGCTCGAGGCCTCGGTGAGTCGGGCCGAGCGCGTAGGTGCTGAAGTCCACAGTGAGTCGGGATGAGTGAATTGATTCTCAAGTCCGTGGTGAGTCGGGATGAGTGAGATGATTCTCAAGTCCACAGTGAGTCGGGATGAGTGAGTGCATCTCAAGTCCGCAGTGAGTCGGGATGAGTGAGATGATTCTCAAGTCCGCAGTGAGTCGGGATGGGTGAGATGATACTCAAGTCCGTAGTCAGTCGGTGTGAGTGAGGAACATACTCTAGTCCGCGGTGAGTCGGGACGAGTGATGAAGAGTCGTGCGATGTAGGCTCCATGGCTGCCACGACCGATGTGCGCCCAGAGAGTCCGGACGTGGGGCGGTGAAGTCCTGGTGTCGCGAAGTAGCTGCCGGAAACCAGGAAGCTGTTGCGTAGCTGCGGTGGTTCCGTGTGGCTGAATGCTGGCTTGCTCTGACTGACAGTCGAAGTCTTTCTGGAGGTGAGACGTGGCTGAAGAGATGCGTTGACATGCTGGAGACTGATGTTGATGTTCACCAATGTGGTGGTTGCCAATGTGTTCAGCAGGGGTCACCAAATGAAGTGGAGGATAAATGATATTCAGAAGGAGTGACTATGTACAGATTTATTAACAAGACGACACACCAAAAATATATTACAATAAACTGACAATCCAAAAACAAAACACTTGACATTATCAAAAAGAAACATTTCGAAAAACAAACAGTAAAAAGTATTTACACGAGGTGAGCCGCCACACGTACAATCATTGATTAATCGGCCAACTTAATTAAGAGACCTATGACATCTCGACTGTGATTTTTGCATAAAATGGCCAACTTTGGCGTTATCGATCTCAGAAACAAAAATACATTAACAATAATGACTTATTAAATAGTGTAGAGTATCTATTGGAATAGTTTGTAGCGGCCTTGCTTTTTCGAAATTTTGCTTAACTTTTTAATTGAACCCAAAATTGCAGAGAAAGATTTTCATAAAATGCGCGAAGGCACATTTTTAAGCTCCTGGATTGAACTACTGTTCTGAGCAAATTAAATAAAAAAAATAGAATGTTATCTCTTATATAGTCGTATAGTTCTTAGCGGCCTGGGATTTTTAAATATCTTTGGTTTTATATATAAAAAAACATCTAGTCCTAAAGCAAAAATCTTCGAAAATCGCTTTAAGTTAACTGTGAATTTCTCCTTTCTACGACAACACAATTAGGCAAAATATATACCAAAATAATTGTTACATCATGAGGAATGAAGATTTTATAATTTTAAACCATTCATTTATTATACTATTTTGATAATAACATTAATATAACTGCAAAATTACTACAAAATGCGATGCGCTGGCCGTCCGAACTCAGTACTGCGCGGAGCGCTCTCGGCGTTGGACCTATGTCGAATTTTTTCGCGCCAGTACGATCGAGCGAGCGTCAGTGTATAGTTCGACTACCAAGTTTTCATCACGTAAGTATAATTATTTTTAGTGTTTGTTTTATATTGAATCTCCTACTCAAAACAAAATAAGGGCCTCCATAAAGTTTTTCTCAAATGTTGTAATTTATAAACAACTCGTAAGTTGATCACTGACAAAATAAAGTACCCACTATCACTTAGTAGGGATTATTCCGGACTGCCTCTACTAAGTCTGCCACCAGTAGGGGCAGTCGAAACTTTTTAGTTCCGTCTGCCCCTAGTAGGGGCAAAGTTTCGACTGCCCCTACTGGTTATTTAGATAGGTAGGAAGGGCTACCCCAGTAGATGCCTATATTATGTACAGTACGAATGCGGACTTGTTTTTGAGAGTATTTTTTTGCGCGACAAGACGCGACGACGCGACGATTTGAAGAGTAGCTGTCCAATTATATTATCATTATTATTTCAAAAATTTCGGAAAACAAAAATGCATGTCGGGAAAACAAATGAATGTCGGGAAAACATTGTTTATTGATCTGAAGTAAGAAAAACAGGTGCAAGCGATTTTCGACCTTATCGACATTTACCAAAATAATGGATTTTAATGAACCAGCAAAGGTAGTCAACAAGCGGTTGCGAAAAAGCAACAAAATTTTAAATGTCAATAAGGTTGAAAATCGCTTGCATCTGTTTTTCTTGTTTGTCTATTTATTTGAAGTAAAAAAAACAAGGTGCAAGCGATTTTCAACCTTATTGACATTTAAAATTTTGTTGCTTTTTCGCAACCGCTTGTTGACTATCTTTGCTGGTTCATTAAAATCCGTTATTTTGGTAAATGACGATAAGGTCGAAAATCGCTTGCACCTGTTTTTTCTTACTTCAGATCAATAAACAATGTTTTCCCGACATTCATTTGTTTTCCCGACATGCATTTGTTTTCCGAAATTTTTGAATAATATAATTGGACAGCTACTCTTCAAATCGTCACGTCGCGTCGTCGCGTCTGGTCGCGTCTGTTGTTACCTCAGAACTCTGTAATTATAAACCGTTTTCTTTTTTTTTTTCATTTAGAAACATTTAAGTCCATATTGGTCCCGTTGTCATTACAATCCAGTTATGATGACGGGATCCCCGAGGAACTAAGGGAACTTCTCAAACATTATAGGGGCACATACCTACAAAGATTTTAATATTTTTAACTACAAATCAAGCATTTGCATTCAGAAAGTATCATTTGGTGTGGTAGAACTAAATAAGAAGACCGCAGATGGCCATCCGAACATATTCGGCAATGTAGGCAGATATTATTTGATGACTGATTTGGAAAAACAAATACCGCTTTCGGTAATTTTAATAACTATTCAAGCATTTACCAGTTAATATTATTATTGTAGTGGAAGTCCAAAAGTTTTTTTTTGTGCCAGATGTGCAATTTGAGGTCGGTTGTTTTGTCAAAATTATTTTGAGTTTACAAAGCTTTTTATGTTGTTAAATTATTCTTAATATTCATTTCGTTATTTTCAGCATGGGTCGAAAAACACAAAACACAAAAAAAAATCAATTAATATAGACGAACCGCCAATAGCAGAACTTGAGGAGATAAATGCTAGGACGATAGAAACAGAATCTGAGAATGTAAGTATGAATGAACCCAAGAATTTTGAAGCTGTTATTCTATTTTCATATTTTATTAATAAATATAATTGTTTCAGGTGACAGATTACGTAGTTCTGCCTTTTTGCAGTTTGGACTGGTCCGGACTTTTAATGAAAGTAGTTAGAGTTCCACGGAACGATAACTTTTGTAACATCGAGATGTTTAGGTTTAGGTTTAGGTTGGCCGGGGATTTACCGCACTTGGCCTCTAAAATGGGCCATTGTACGTGAAAAATACATTACCACCACCGTCACTCAAACCATCTGAGCTCGGTCCAGAGCTCCAGCACTGCTGTGATGTCTCGAAGCACCTCCCGCAGGGTGCCGCTGTTGGGTAGCAGGCGTGCTCGATGATGGTCCACACTCTTGCACTGCAGTAGTACGTGAGCCGGTGTTTCTTCAGCGTCCATGCAGCCTCTGCATAGCGGGCTGTCCGTCATGCCGATGTTGAACATGTGCTTATTTAGCGTGCAGTGGCCTGTTATAATGCCCACTGCGTGTCGTAGGTTCACTTTGGACAGTTTCAGCAGACAACGCGTCAGTCGTCTGTCTAGGGACGGGAAGGCTTCCTTTGTCTGCTTGCACCCATCCATTGCTGTCCACAGGCGTTCATGATTATTTTTTGTTCTCTCCTGTAACCATGCCGTTATTTGACTATAGGGTAGAGGCACTATCGGCTCAGGCCCGAATATAGTGGTTGCTGAGCCCCTTCTTGCGAGCTGATCAGCTGCGTCGTTGCCTAACGAGTTACTGTGGCCTTTTATCCACTGCAGCGTTATCTCGTTTTGTTGTGAAATTTCTTCAAGTTCGCGGTGGCATTCTAAGATGAGCCCGCTGTTCATACGGTTGCTGTTGAGAGCTTGTAGTACTGCAGCGCTGTCAGAGATGATACGAACCGATTGTCCGCATACTCTTCTGGCCTTTACTGCCATTGCTGCTCTAATAATACCAACACATTCCGCTTGAAAGGTGGTGTTGTGATTTCCAAGGGCCGTTGATATATTTATGTTGAGGTCGTTTGAGAATACGCCGGCTCCGGTGCCAGTCTCGGTTTTGGAGCCGTCAGTGTATATTCTCATTTCTCTGATGCCTGAGCTATCCTTGTGTTCTTCGTTCAGTTCGATGCGGTACTTCTTGTCGAAGATAAATGTTTTCGGGATAATGTCGCACGCGGCCTCTATCATTGGTAGCTCACTTTTAATATCTTTGATGAGGCGCGTGTGGGGAATATTATCGTCCTGTTTCCAGAGCCCCATTTTCTCGAGTCTTAAGGCTGCGGCGGCCGCCTCCTGCTGTACTACGAGATGTAGTGGTCTCAGGTTGAGGATCACCTCGAGTGCTGATGTTGATGTAGTTTTCATGCAGCCAGTGGTGGCTAAGCAAGCGAGGCGTTGTAGGCTTTGTAGTTTGGTTTTCACGGTGCTTAGTTCTGTTCTGGGCCACCAGACTACTGCGCCATAGGTTATCATAGGGCGTATTATGGCCGTGTATATCCATAGAGTTATCGCCGGCTTAAGGCCCCATTGTTTTTCTATTAGTTTCCTGCATTGCCAGAATGTTGTGCAGGCTTTTCTTGTTTTTTCGCTGAGGTGTTCGTTCCAATTTAGCTTATTGTCGAGTATCACGCCGAGGTATTTGACCTTGTTGGCTAAATTGAGTGTTGAGCCGAAGAGCTTGAGTTGTATTGGTTTGAGCTTCTTCTTGTTGGTGAACAGGACCAGTTCTGTTTTTTTGGGATTGACAGCGAGATCATGTTGGGTACACCATCGCTCCACGATCTTCAGTGCTATTTGCATGCGAGAGCATATGTTGTTTTCTGTTTCTCCCTTGATGAGAATAGTGATGTCGTCTGCGTATCCGACGGAGTAGCAGCATCTCTCATTTAGGCGTTGTAGAAGTTCATCCACCACCATGTTCCACAGGAGCGGTGAAAGGACGCCACCTTGGGGGCAGCCTCGGGCTACTATGGCTCGTGTGGTTGTGTTGACAGTGAATTCGATGGATCTCCTTTTTAGAAGTTGGTCGATCCAGCCACTAATGGTGCTTTCCACTCCGAACCTGCTAAGGGATCCGTGAATGCTGTTGAACTTAGTCTTGTCAAACGCTCCCTCGATGTCGATGAAGACACCAAGTGTCATTTGTTTTGCAACCAAGCCTTCTTCTATTTTGCATACTACAGCGTGTAAGGCTGAGTCCGTTGATCTGCCTTTCCTGTAGGCGTGTTGTTTCGGGTGTAGAGGCTTGCAATTTAATGCACCATCTCTTAAGTAGCGGTCGGTCAACCTTTCCAGAGTTTTGAGCAGGAACGAGGTTAGACTGATGGGTCTGTAAGATTTTGCCTGTGTGTAGTCTGTCTTCCCCAAATTGAGATGATTCGAGATGTTACCCAAATTGACACGCTTTTACTACGAGTGTCTGCTCCCAGAAATAGTCAACTCTCGAAAATCGATGCCATTTGGGCATATAGTATTCTAATCTAAACAAATGTTTGGCCTCGTTTGACTCTGTAATAAAAACACTGTCTTTCTAATGCTTTTTCACACCAAAATACCTAGTTACTAACCATGTAAATTGTCATAAGTTTTATTCTAATCTAAGCTATAACTTTTATCTAAAACGAAAAACGTCCTTTGCTAGATAAATGACAAGGTAATAAAATAAATTTAATTTTTAACAAATATTATCTGTCTCATTTATGATATCATCTTCATATTATAATCTGTTTCTTCACCTACTAGATCCATGGCACAAATGTGCGGGTATAGCGATAACGATTATTCCATAGAAACAAAACAACAAAACTTGGGAAAAGTATCATAATGGTTTGGTCGTTATTTCAACACAGTATTGTGGTCACGTGACCAGTGAGTTGTCAAAACATGTCAAATGCCTATTCTCGCAGAGTGGAAATTTGTTATAGGCCTCTTAAGTTGTTTCCGTAGAACTAATCTTTATTAATCTTTTGAACTTGAATCTAAAGTTCAGTATGGTTCAGTACAGATTATCTACTCAACGTGTAAGAAAATAAATAGCGTTCTTTGACACAATGTAAAGTCCAATTTCGCATGAATATATAGATGCATCACGCATTCAGTTTTCGTTCACACAAGAACGAATGATAATAATTATGGATGAAATAAAGTGGTTGATTTTTATTTATTTTAAATATATTTATATAAATACTATGAAGTTAAAATCCTAAAACCCTATTTTATTATGTCAAATGTTAATTATCTGTGATTTAAACTTATTGAAAATTTTAAGTCTTTTAGAATAGTTTATTATAAACAAGAGAGCCTGATTTATGCGTGAGTAAAAAGTTTCTTATAATATTATAAGATTTTCATATTATAAGTATTTTCTTCTATAATACATCTTTCTTAGTACAATTAGCACGAAATATACTCATAAAAGGAAATCATAGAAAAAACTATGCAATAATTTAAGTCTAAATGATATCATCTCTAAGGTACAGGTTTTGAATAAGTTATTTCATGCTTTCATTCTTTACGAGGAAGACAGCAGCATTGTACAGCGAAGCTAAAGTGGGGGCAATAACTTCCCGGTTGCCTCCAGAGGCAACTGGGAATTTTCATTTCCCATTGCCTCGGGTGGCAATCTTTGTGGGGGCAAATGGGAATAAAGGCTCTAAAAGATCCAGCATTTCATTAATTTTATAAAAATATAAAAACAGACAATGACGAAGAAGAAAATACAGAAGACTATGAAATTTTGAAATGTCTATTTTTTTTTCTTGTTATTTGGTACAATTTCATAAATTCAAAAAGAATATAGGATTTTTATTAGTTTCTGCAATTAAACTTTGTTATTACTTCATTTGGTTTTTGTTTTAATTCAATAATTACAGTTTGAATTTATAACTTTCTTCAGTGAATAAGTTGATAAGTCGTCGGTGAACAACTGGATAAGTCTGTTTTTAAGCGCATTAACAAATATTACATTTATTTTGTAACGTAGACTTAAAACAGGTCCTAAAAGAACCTTAATTCAACAGTTAAAAAAGTAATCATCATTAATTTCGATTTACCAGTAGATCGTAAACTTTAAATTGGCTGCCCTGAAAAGTACGCAAAAATGACATATCAACTTATTCACGCGCGGTGAAAGCAGATGATTAAAAGCTGCTCAGTTGATTTTAATGAATACCCCCTATTATTTTATCTTGTTGAAATAACGTGGGCCTACCAAAAAATACTTCGTTTAATTTTTAAAATCAAGCTTTGATCCAAAATATTTTGTACCTAGCTGTATAGTGAACCATGTCGTGTGATGTAAAATCTATGAGCGGTGTCCGTAATATATGTTGATTGCTGTAGCTAGGAACATTCTGTAGCGCGGCAGTTGGCGGGATCAAAGGTGCCCGCGGCCGCAGACGAATGTCCTCAAATGGGCGCGAGAGTTACTCCCAGGAGGATGCCGTGAACATCATACACTCGAACGTGCAATTCGTTTTGAGATCTCCGTATAAAGACGAAGATATTGTCAGGAATTTTATTCGTTGAATTGTGTTACTTTGTTGCGTTGAAGTTACGGTTTGAAAGATATTTGACAATTATTTTCTAACATAAAATTGAATTTGAGAAACTCTACATAATCATAATTATGTAACACAAAATATTTAGGTACTCTGCTGAATTTTGGAAACATAAAAGTATGATAATGTATACCTAACTATAATAACATACTTTTATAGTGGTTTTATAAACAAAATTTTGTATTTGAAGATTTTGTTTCAGTACCTGTATAAATGTTAATACAATGTCTAATGAAACTTTGATAAGTATTAGGCAATTAAATGAAACTAGCGTTTATTAACAACTTTCACAGATTATATAGTCTGTAATTGTAAACCTAATTATATAATTTGTGTAAATTACTTAAAATGAAACAAAAAATATTTGGTCAACATTTTTCAATCAAAAACGTGACTGTTCATCTACTATGTAGAAAGTTTAAAAGGAGTTTTTTTTTAAACTTGTGTGCGTATTGACTTAGAGTTACTTCATGATATTCTGTTTACGCATATTGGGAGCAGCTAAAGGCAACGTAAACAGTTAAGGATATATTTACTTTCCAAAGTCTATATTGACCGAGGCTCGACGACTGGATGCACATCTGTCGAGGGTAGAGATGTCAACAAATAATAACTTCCCGTGTGAAAACTGGGCATCCTCAATGAGTTGGTTTACGCGTAGTAAATAGTCGAGTTGAGTAGTGAAATGAGTGGGTCAGGCGCTGCTTGTGATTATCAATCGCATCTTAAAAGCTTTCTTATCGATACTCTACGCCCACATGTGCTGCCAAAACGTTCTTTGATCGTATGTTTTGATGGAGGTTAATAATTCTTCTTTACGTAACTTCAGTTAAGACTGTTAAACGATTCGATTGCCGTTTTGACTCAAAATAGGCAGTTTTCAACGAGATATTTTCTATGAAAACGTGATCTAAGAAACATGCGACTCACAAATTATTATAAACAGTATCTTTGTCTAAAATCGTAGCCCATACCACTTTTCTTTCTATGGAGTATTTGTGAATACTGACAATTTACCCGAGCAGTGTTTTATAAACTTCACTTTTAACATCGATTTCGAAGCTCAATTGTTTTAATACCATTGTAAAAATAGGACATTTTACTTTATTATGCAAGTCTACATAGCATTACGCAAATAGTTAGATGGGGTATGAGTTAAATTTGAGATTATTTTCATACGAAATTCAAATCCATTTACAGCGAAATTACAAAGAAATCACTGTTGTAAACATGCAAAATTTACCATTAATTTCTTTAATTTACAAAAAGTTTTTAGTCTAACTTAAAAGAAGAACATATTATCTTAAGTTTGAATACATAAAACCTATATAATGATGCACAATTTATTTTATAGACATTTTTTTAAACTGCTATAAAACACTCCGCGCAAAACATTTCAAATTAGTCAGCCGCCGGGCTCTTCAGAGGCAGGACGTATGTCGCTCGTACCCAGAAACGGCTGTGCCGCAAACATCGCTGATTTGCGTAGCGTGGTACAGTTTAAAGCGCAACCGACACTTCTTAGTACTATGTTGAGTAAATATTTTATAAGACTATGGTTATGAATTTATGTTAATATTATATACACTACATTAATTGGATAAAAAATGTAATATCTATATCTATATAATATATTAAATATCTTATTATATAAAAGAAAGTGGGGTTAGTTACACTATTCATAACTCAAGAACGGATGAACCGATTTGGCTGAAAATAAGTGGAGGGGTAGCTTAGACCCCAGACTGACATAGGATACTTTAATGGGGGAAGGGGGATAGAAGGGGGAAGGGGGATAGGATTGGGAAGGGGGATAGGACGGGGAAGGGGGATAGGAGGGGGAAGTTGGATGGGATGGGGAAGGGGGATAGTAGGGGAAGGGGGATAGGAGGGGGAAGGGGATAGGAGGGGGAAGGGGGATAGGAGGGGGAAGGGGGACATGATGGGAAAGGGGGATAGGAGAGGGAAGGTGGATGGGATGGGGAAGGGGGATAGTAGGGGGAAGGGGGATAGGAGGGGGAAGGGGGATATGATGGGAAAGGGGGATATGAGGGGGGTAGGGGAATAGGAGGGGGAGGGGCGATAGGAGAGGGAAGGGGGATAGTAGGGGCAGGGTGGACAGGAGGGGGAAGGGTGATATGATGGGGTAGGGGGATATGAGGGGGTAAGGGGATAGGAGGGGGAAGGGGGATATGATGGGGTAGGGGGATATGAGGGGGAAAGGGGGTTGGAGGGTGAAGGGGATAGGAGGGGGAAGGGGGATAGGAGGGGGAAGGGGGATATGATGGGAAAGGGGGATAGGAGGGGGAAGGTGGATGGCATGGGGAAGGGGGATAGTAGGGGGAAGGGGGATAGGAGGGGGAAGGGGGATATGATGGGAAAGGGGGATATGAGGGGGTAGGGGAATGGGAGGGGTAGGGGGATAGGAGGGGGAAGGGGGGGGAGTTAAAAAAGGAAATTACGCGCGGGTGAAACCGCGAGGGCAACTGCTAGTGGGAAATAAAGCTAAACTACAGTGGAATCCGTTTATAATGACATCGATGGGAATTGACAAACGCGTCATAATAAGTGGACGTCATACAAAGCGTTTTGTAAAAAAAAGTTTATTTTTTGTTTCTCATGATTTTAAAACTACATATTTTAAGAATTAATGCGTTAATTTCTTGTCGCGGTTTTCGAATCGTTAAATTTAAATGTTTTAAAACCAAAAGGGTTCAATTGAACGATTCCTTGATGCGGTTGTATAAGTATGATTCTCCATTTTTCCCCCTCAATTGTAAATGTTTTACAGCGTTGAGATGACATTTTTTTCACAGGATATCACTAAAAACTGTTAGTCTAAGATCCGAACTAAGGTCGATCTTCACCGAGTTGATAATAGAATGAAACTTATTTTATTATGAATTTAGCATATTAGAAAACATATTAAAAATGGGTTGCCTAAAAAAATCCTGGACCGATTATGTTTAATTATATTTTAAAAAATTTTTTTAACAAAATCCCAATTTTTTGCAGACTACCATATATCAACGTGTTCATAATAAAACAGCGCTTATGATGATATTTAAAAAAATATATTATCCAATTAGGTGAAATTAACTGGTATCGACACATACGTGTTTATACCTGACAACCCAGTAGTCCCCCCACGTAAATAATAGAAAACCCAACGGCTGCACATTCTATACGTTTTGTACGTTAAGTCAGGACATAATTTTCTTATTAACTTGTTATTGCAAAATTTTTTTTAAAATCATTAAAAAAAAAGAAAAATTGGTCGGTCCAGGATTTTTTTAGGCAACCCATTTTTAATATGTTTTCTAATATGCTAAATTCATGATAAAATAAGTTTCATTCTATTATCAACTCGGTGAAGATCACAGAGTACCTTATAATAGAGTCATCAGTTAGATCGCCGTTCAGCGCCATCTCGTGAAACCGGAAGAAATTACATTTTTCAATATCTATAACTATAGCTACACCATTGACTAATATTATAACTACACTATACCTACGTGCCTGTATATAGGTACCTATACATATTTTATGATTTAATTTTTATTGTTATATTTTAAACTAAAATAGGCATAAATAAAACAACACATCTAACTAATATAATGTTTATTTATTTAAAACAAAGAATCTAAGTTCAAAACACAAGGCAAAGGTCGATAGGCAAAGAAATCGGAGTCCGGAAAACGAGGCGATGGGTCAGAGTGTATGGGGCGCCGGAGAGATCGGAGTCCTAAATTCAATGCACTGGTCAGCGAGGGAATAGATAAATCGTCGTCCAGGTGAAAAAGCAGGGTCGTTAAATAGAAAAAACCACAAGAAAAAGCAAAATATCACATTCATGTCACGTAACGTAAACAAACGGTATTGACATTGACACTATTGACAGATAGCCATCCATGATTTTGCCGCTATGTCAATATATGTACGTTCCGTTCCCCCCAGATTCTGCATATTTAAATAAATTTACTGAAATTTCTTATGTATTAAAGGAAACAAAAGAATTTAAAGTAACAATTATTAATAAAATATGCGATACAATGTGTTCTGTAAATTCAGTTATCTATTATTTTTAAGTTTTGAGAATAATAATGAAATAAGAAATTGCGTAAAACGTCTCGCAAATTTGTCGCTAACGCCATCTAGCGATATAGGAAACTACTAAAGAGAGCTAATCCTCCTCCATACAAAACTTCAAAGTATAGAAGTGAAAAGACCCTGGTGAAGATCGACCTTAGTTCGGATCTTCTACTAAATGCATGACCTTCAATTGTCAACTACTCACTTGGATTTAGTATAGTATTGATTTGCGGTTGCAAAGAATATTGTAATTAGCCCCCGAACAAACAAACATACATAGCAATTTAAAAAGGTTTTTTTAAATCTCTTGCTGCCTGGACGTCCCTGCGTGCCTGCCTACGCCCTACGCCCTACCTGATCCTACATTATTACTACCTAGTGCTTTCGTATTTATTAATCTTAGCCCTATTTAGTCTTATAATCTTAGTCTGTAAAACTTTAGGACGTGGCATTTATTAAACCTTTGGCTTTCAGTTATATCGTCTTTTATTTCTAATTTTGCTCCGTTACCTTCCGTAACGTGACAGTTTAGGCTGAAATTTTGGATAGATATTTAGATAAACAAAAGTATAGGTTCATACATTTGTTTCTGGTGACAATACAATATGCATTACACTCTTGTGTCAATATCTGCAAAATGGCCGCCGCCACAAGATGGCGTTGTTTGTAAAATGATCTTTTGTCATACGTTTTTTGTCAGACAATAGTAAACCCTCCCGGCTTAGGGTTTGCAAACCGGTGGCATAGCTTCTTTGACATTCACAAGTGCTGTATCAGCCTAAACTGAATAAAAGTTATTCATTTTAAATTAAAATGTAATTCTATTCATATAAACAGGTAACACACATTTTGATTAGTGTACTGTAACGTTGTTTCTTGTTACAAAATTAAAAAAATGATAAAAAGATGTATGTCACCTTTAGCCGCTCGACGGTGATGGGTGTGCCGTCGAACCACCAAAGGGACTACGGTGACAAATCAAAGAAAGT
Source organism: Mecyna flavalis (assembly GCA_949319885.1). Taxonomy (NCBI): domain Eukaryota; kingdom Metazoa; phylum Arthropoda; class Insecta; order Lepidoptera; family Crambidae; genus Mecyna; species Mecyna flavalis. Next base: position 6,661,646 of record OX439427.1, on the reverse strand, counting down.
TTTCTTATCATGCAATTTATTTTCATTGAACTAATACAAGTTATTTTCTTATTTATATTGAGGTAGGAAACCCGTACCTCGCTTACTCAAACACGGACTCTAATTACACACAGGGCGTGTTGTCGGTTCGTCAGACATCAAATGCTCAAATGATTCTACTCAATTACTTAAGGCACTAAAATTACAACCTTGACATCCCGGCAGAAAAGATCCTAACCAGACGAGTGGAGACTCGGTCTACGGCTAAAAGAACATGGAGGTTACCTCGGTGGTGGCTTCGGTTACCGACCCATGAAGCTACGCTGTTCTTAGTGTTTAAGCAACCATGCTCCTCATTCCGGGATGGGTTCAGCTACTTCAGTCTGCCCAGATCTTCCAGCAGGATATATCCAAGTCGCCAGCGACCGGAGACGTAGATGAATGATAAACGTGGAACGTTTATAAAAATATAAATTATTTCATTTCAGAATGAAATAACAATTACAAGATTACAACCCTAGGAAATCCATGATCAGCTCCTTGCTGGATCATTGCGGGATTCCACCCACCAAGCCCAGGGGTACAATTCAGCGTGCAGGGTACTTTACGGATGATGATCACTTTATCACTTCATGATTTAGGCCGCACATGGCCGAGTTTCCTGAGAAACTTTCCTTTCCTCCTCGAGAGAAGTCTACCACCACGCGCCTTGAGAGGAAGTGGAAATTATCCCAATGTCAAAACCATAGCCATCAGGCAAAGACAAAAACGCGCCTCTATGCCCATCAATGGAACGTGACTCGCCGATTTCAATGTTGGAATTACCAAAACAAATATCTACTAAATAAATATGTATGGTTAATCACCATAATATTTATAAGAAATAAATTTAGATTTTTAATTTAATAATATTATTTTTGTAAAACCGGCAGATTCAGTGCCTCCTCCACTAACTTTATAAACGCAATATCGATGTGTGGTATCTGTCGGCGAGCTAATAACTCGCTCCTGATCAGCTAGATGGCGTTACCAGTCCACACCGTACCTAGCAGTACAAATTATAAATTTGCTTTGTTACAGTACATAATGTCATTTGTAATACATAGTTGTTACTTGATTAAAATATTTACTTTTATTTTGTAAACAAAATTTGAACAGAACAATTTTGTAATACATATTAGGCACACTTAAAATGTGATGTGCTTTATTCAAATGGGATGTTAACATTTGACTTTAAACGGTCTATAGGTCTAAATCAGATTGTTATAAAAATGGTATTCTGAAATCGGTATTTTATTTCTAAATTACGTATCGAATGGTCATACTTAAAAGACTTACATATGTCAACAATTTTCATTAGGTAAGTAAGTATTTACACACACATTTGGGAAGGATTATCTTATTAGTATTAATTGGCTACTCTTAAAAAATCTAGGTACTTCATGTAAACAGTAAGATATTGTCAATGTTTACTACATTGATAAATATTTTACCCATTATATAACAACACACACTTACTTATGCCTTGTTATGATTATGTAAGGATATAATATACTATTGACTAATATAAATAGTTAAAAATAAACAATATTTAAAATTAAATAAAAAGGATCAAAGTGATTACTTTGACTACAGCAAGACATTGCTTATCTTGACCTGGCGCGCATGCGCGAAACCCGAAATTCGAAAACTCGACGCGACGCATTTTTAGTTAACCCTCTTAACAATGGTGTTAATTAAAGCTTATTTTAAAATTTTACCAACTTTAACCTTTAATTTGTTACTTTGTTTTTATGAAATGCATGTCACATATTTTTTTGTATCGATAAATAAATAAATATCAAAAACGTATAAACGAGTTAGAAGGCAGTATCAGAATTGGGGCAATAGCAAGCCACTCGCTTTGTACTCTATAACAATCTTGTAGCGGATTCAGGTGCAGGGTTGCAGGGTTTGTCCGAGGTAGGAGTAAAACGCGTTCTAGGTAGTCAAGTGATCAACTGATTTATTCACCAAAATGCCCCTATCCTTATTCTACCTGAGCGTGTCGCAACTAGCGACCCGCCGAAGGAGCTATATTCCACCGCGCGCCTCAACATTGTATAGCGCTGTCTCTTTCTAGCGCTATCTCTCTCTAAATGCGCACGTGGTATTTTCATGGTATTATCTACTAAAAGCTTATTCTACAAATCTTACATAAATCTTATACTGTACAACTCTAAACTTACATATACATATCTTCTTATTCTCTATGAAAACTGTACAATATCGTATATACTATAACCATAGGTTTCTGCCGTTTATACTTATACATAATCTTATGCTAGAAACCGTTCAAACTATACATAATCTTTTTCTATTTTATATTTTCCGTGTCTGCCGTCTACATTCCACCCCCTGGCTGAAGACTGCAGTCTGAAGCACCCGGTGACTCGGTAGGCAGCACGGCGATCTTCGTAGCGGGGCGACGCAGCAGGCCGTGGGCTGTCTTAACGTCGACGACGCGCACTTGTCCATCCTTGCCGGGGTACACTTGCTTGATTATTCCCCGCGGCCAGACGTTTCTGGGTAGCGATCCATCGCAGATGATCACGACGTCTCCTGGCTTGAGTGGAGGCACCATATCATTCCACTTCTGTCGTTGCTGTAGTGTCGGCAGATATTCTTTCATCCACCGCGCCCAGAACATGTCGGCCAGAGCCTGGACCAACTTCCATTGCTTCCTGGTGTTGGTTTCAGGGTTGTTTCCGACCCGAGTGATGTTGGAGGCGGTGCCCAGCAGCAGGTGGTTCGGCGTTAGGGCGATGGGGTCTCTGGCGTCGACTGGTACGTGGGTGAGAGGCCGACTGTTGACTACAGCCTCCACCTCTGCCAGCAGCGTCTGCAGGGTTTCTTCCCGCGGCGCTCGCTCCTTTAATACAGCTTTCAGGGCTGTCTTCGTCGACCGGACGAGGCGTTCCCAGCACCCTCCCATGTGGGGTGCAGCCGGCGAGTTGAAGCTCCACCGGATGCCCCTTGATGCTGCATCTTCTTCCACACGGTGTCGCTCCATCTCGTCCATGGCCGTCTTCAATTCCCGGTCGGCGCCCACGAAGTTGGTTCCTCGATCACTGTAGATTACTTCCGGCTGGCCACGGCGAGCGATGAATCGGCGGAGGGCCAGTATAGCCGAGTCAGCGCTAAGCGACGCGGCTAACTCCAGGTGAAGGGCCCGGGTGGTCAGGCAGGTGAAGACCACCCCCCATCGCTTCTCTCGACGTCTTCCAATGGCCACTTCCCTCGGGCCGAAGTAATCTAGCCCGCAGTGTGTGAAGGCGCGTCGGTGATGAGCCATCCTCGATGGTGGTAGATCCCCCATCTTAGGCGGCTTCGGTTCAGCCTTCTTGACGCGGCACAGCTGGCATCTTCCGGCTACGCGCTTGACGGTCGGGCGCAGCCTGATGATCCAGAATTTCTCACGCAGTAGGTTGACCACCATTTCGTTGTTGGCATGGAAGGCTCGCTGGTGGTACTGACGCACTATCAGTTCGGTGATGGGGTCCCGCCCGTCCAGGATGATGGGATGCCGCTCCCCGAAGTTGATGTCGGCGTTCACTAGTCGTCCTCGAACGCGCAGTAGGCCTTCATCTGTCAGCATGGGGTCGAGGTTTTTTAAGCTGCTCTGTGCCGGTAGCGCTTCACCCATCTTCATTTTCTTGATCTCCGTCGCGAAGGAGGCCTCTTGCGACTGCTTGATGAGTCTTCTCTCTGCCTCTTCGATCAGATCAGCCGTGATTGGGATGCGGGTCTTGGTTCTTAACTGGCGAACCCAAGCTAGGACCCGAGCCATTGTGCGCACGGCTCGCGTCCACGATGAAAACCTCCGGATGTCGATCAGTTCTGGAGGCGCCTCTATAGCCACATTGATTGCCGTGGCTCGGAGCTCGCTGATGGCCTCTGCTGACGCTTCAGGATGGTCTTCCTTTTCCTGCCAGTTCTCGGATGGGTTCTTCAGGAAGGAGGGGCCGGCGAACCAGATGGAACTGTCGATTTTCCACCCCGTCCTAGTGGCTTCATCCGCTGGATTTTGATCAGTCGGGACCCACTTCCAGTCTTCGATTCTCGAGTTTCTGTCGATCTCGGCGAGGCGGTGAGCCACGAAAGGCTTGTAATCTCGTGGATTCGACTTTATCCATAGTAGCGTAGTCTTGGAGTCAGTCCACAGGGTCGTTTCCTCGATGTACAAATCGCTGTTGTTCTTGATTGTTTGTGCTAGTCGGCACACCAACACAGCTGCTTGAAGTTCTAGTCTCGGGATTGAGACTATCTTTACTGGCGTTACTCTGGCTTTTCCCGCGACGAGCGCCACATTCTTCCGTTCGTCGACCAGGTATGCCACCGCTGCGTAGGCCTTCTCGCTTGCATCCCCGAAGACATGAAGATGCAGTTTCTCTCCTTGTAGGCCGTACCATCTGGGTATCTTCAAGTTTTTCAGCTGTTCCAGGTCTTCAAGCCACTTCATCCAGTCTTGATGACATTCTTCATTTAATTTCTCGTCCCACTGCGTGCCTGCTCTCCACACCTTTTGCATCAGAATTCGGGAGCTGATGGTGAGCGGGCAGATAAGCCCCAGCGGGTCGAAGAGGCTCATTATGAAGCGCAGGAACTCTCTCTTGGTGGGGACGACGCTGCCTTCCTTGATTTCCTTACTCAGCCTTTTAAATGAGATGTCAAAGGACAGAGTATCTTCACTCGTCGACCACATGAGTCCCAGCGTTCTTTCTGTTTCACCGCCGAGTTTCGACAGGCTGATGTTCTCTGGGACGACTGCGGGTAGCCTCTGGCGCAGCTCAGCGTTGTTAGTCGTCCACCCCCTGATGTTGAAGTTGCCGTGACGATGAATCTTCGTTATTTCGCCGATGAGCTTCATAGCAGTGTCCACGTCGTCCACACTGTCGATGTAGTCGTCCATGTAGTGACGTTTTTGAATCGCTTCCACTGCTTCAGGATACTCCGCTCTGAATAGCTCGGCATTGCGATTCAGCACGAAGATTGCCGATGAAGGGGAAGAGGTGGCGCCGAAGATCATCGAGTCCATCACGTAGGTGTCAGGTGTCTTCTGTCTGTCGGTGCCCCGCCACAGGAACAGCTGCGCCCCTTGGTCTTCTTCTGCAATCTTCACCCTCATGAACATGTCTTCGATGTCTGCTGTCATCGCTATTGGCTTCGACCGGAACTTGAATAGGACTCCCAGAAGTGAGTTTAGGAGATCCGGGCCGCTGAGCAGGTTGTCGTTCAGCGATGTGCCCTTGTACGTGGCGGCGGCGTCGAAGACCAATCTCAACTTTCCTGGCTTGTTCACGTTGGTCACGCCGAAGTGGGGCAGGTACCAGGTGACTGGTGAGTGTACCGCTCCTTCAATTTTCTTGGCGTAGCCTCGATCCAGCAGTCGATCCATCTGCGCGCAGTAGGCGGCGGCGAACGACGGGTCACGATCCATCTTCTTTTCAATGCCTCGTAGTCTCTTGTTGGCGTCTTCATAATTCTCTGGCAACTCCACGTTGTCTTTCTTCCACAGCAGTCCAACTTCCCAGCCCTTTTCCGTGAGCTTCGCTGTATTCTCGAGGATTGACGTCGCTCTGGAGTCTTCATAACTGTCGCGTTTGGTTTCTGTGATACCAATCGCGTCCAACTCGAACTGTTGTTTGACCAGTTCGTTCAATTCTGCGATGTGATTCACTGCTTCGATGTCGTTCTTCATCTTCTGAATGGGGCCGTGCAGTACCCATCCCAATTGGGTGAGGGAGGCTACTGGCTGACCAGATCTTCCCTTTTTGATGTCACCTCCGACGATCAGCTCCCAGTTATCTTGCCCGATCAATAGGAGAGGCGTCGCGTTGTCCATTGGCTTGAAGTGCAGGTCTCTCAAGTGTCGGCACTGTTGTAGCACTTCCTTTGGCACTGACTGCGGTGGTAGCTTGATGTTCTTGATGGTCCTCATCTTAAAAGTGTGACTTTTCCGATTCGGCCCTTTCAATGTGACTTCGACGGTTCTGGAGTTCTGGTCGAAGACTGAGTGACCGCCCGCGCTGATGATGTGCAGCGGCGTCGTCGGTCCCACCAGGTCGGCTGCCAGTGAGTTATCGATGAGTGATACTGTAGCGCCGTCGTCCAGTAGCGCGTATGTGCGGCGCTCTGTGTCTCCCGTCTTGATGCTGACCGGTACCACCTTCAGTAGTGACTTCATGTGACGACCGCCCAGGTTGGTGACTAGTTCTGCTTGCGGCGGGTCTTCACGTGTCTCTTCATGATGTTTCACCACATGAAGAAGTGTGTGGTGATTGTAGTTGCACTTGGAGCACTTCTTCGCACGACAAGATGAGCGATGATGTTTCTTGACGATGCACTTGAAACACAACTTGTTTTCCTTCACGAAGTCCCATCGCTTGTCTGTTTCTAACTTGCGAAACTTCTCACAACTTGTTAACTGGTGCTCGCCTTGACAAAAGTCGCAGTTCGTCTTGGGTACTGCTTCCACCACTTTCATCACTTTGTGCACTATTCTTGACGGTCGCGCTGGCTGTTGCGGTTGTCTTCGTGCGAGCGGGGGTTGCCTCGCAGGTCGGGCTCCGATCGCTTCTGCAGTCAGCGAGAAGGCGGCCGTATCGGCGAGCTTTTCCAGGAAGTCCACCAATACTGGCAGCGTCGGCGACACACGCAGATCGACGTTTGTCTCTGCCGATACACGCTCGGCAAACTCGCCGTACTTGATGCGCTGAGACGGTGTTAACTTGTCCAACAGCTCTTGCACTAGATCTGGGTTATTCAGGTACCCGTCTGCCTTGATGTTCTTCAATGTAGACACGCAGGATCTGACTGCTGCACTGAAGTTGCGTAGCGTGTCGCTGTCGTTGTCGGTGATGTTGGGTAGGCTTCTTATCTTCGCCATCGCACAGCGTAGTAGTGTGCGCGGATTGCCATACGTGCGATCCAGTACTCGTATCAGCTCGTCGGGATCGGTGCTTGTTCGCAGTAGGTCTTCCACTAAATCCTTCGCGCTTCCATGTATTGCCATCTGGATTCTTGCCAAGTTTTCTGACGGCTTGAAGTCGAAGGCTGCCGAAGAATCTTCGTATCTTCTCTTGAAGAAAAGCCAGTCCGCAGGATTTCCAGTGAAGTTCGGCAGTTCGTAGAAGGCGCGCGGAGTGATGCGCGGCTTCGCCATGTTCTGTAGCGCGGCGGCTATTTCTTCCACTGCTTTGTTCCGCTGCCCGCGCTCCTTTGATGTGTCGCGACGCCCGTCCATCGATGTATTCTTCATAACTTGGTACTCGCGTTCTCTCTCCGTTCGATGCGGCGTCTCAGTCGGTACGAACGGGGACTTGGATACCCATTCGCCGACTATCTCTCTTCGTACTTCGTGATGAACTGGTTGCGGTTCTTCCAATGTTTCATCTTCAGCTTCCAGTTCGGCCAGTTGCATAGCTTTCTTCATCTCAGCTAGGCGTTGTTGGGACTCAGCCAAGCGACGCTGAGTGTTGAATCGCTCCAGTTCCGCTTCGTATTCGATGCGACGGCGCGCGGCTTCCCGTTGCGCTTGACTTGTTCGTGACGTCACGCTGCAGGCAACAGACGAGGCGGCAGCGGCGGCAGCGGAAGCGGTGGCGGCGTCGGTGGTCGCGGCGGCGTCGGCGACGGCGGCGGCGTTGCTGGCGCCGGGGGCGGCGTGTGCGGGAGCGCGCAAAATTGTACGGGTGGGCGAGCTCTCTCTTCGGTGAGAGCGACCCACAGAATGCGCGCTGTAGTCGTGCAGACGTCCCCCAACTAGCGGGATTTCAGGCACGTCCTCGTCGAATAATCCCCGTTGGTTTGATGCCGACGGCGACTGGACGTGGAGGTTCGACGCAGCGACGCCCGAGTCCGTCGCTAGGTGCGACAGGCTCGCGGTTGATCCGGGCGTAGGTTCCCGCTGACGTCGAGTCTCTTCCTGACTTGACTTCGTCTTGCTCCTCGTTGACACGGACATCTTCAATGTATCCGAATTCGAAGAATCCCGATGTAGAATTCGGATCCCAATAAATCCGGCTCGCTCGAAGGACCACGATGTAACGATTCAGGTGCAGGGTTGCAGGGTTTGTCCGAGGTAGGAGTAAAACGCGTTCTAGGTAGTCAAGTGATCAACTGATTTATTCACCAAAATGCCCCTATCCTTATTCTACCTGAGCGTGTCGCAACTAGCGACCCGCCGAAGGAGCTATATTCCACCGCGCGCCTCAACATTGTATAGCGCTGTCTCTTTCTAGCGCTATCTCTCTCTAAATGCGCACGTGGTATTTTCATGGTATTATCTACTAAAAGCTTATTCTACAAATCTTACATAAATCTTATACTGTACAACTCTAAACTTACATATACATATCTTCTTATTCTCTATGAAAACTGTACAATATCGTATATACTATAACCATAGGTTTCTGCCGTTTATACTTATACATAATCTTATGCTAGAAACCGTTCAAACTATACATAATCTTTTTCTATTTTATATTTTCCGTGTCTGCCGTCTACAAATCTTCTCATATTGTTCTTGCCTCTCTCTAATAGTCTCTTTCTAGGAAATACTTTGTCTTAATGATAATATTATGTTGGTATGTATGCCTGTATGTACTTAGAAAAGATGTTAAATATTGGATTTTAAAAACGAAACATTTTGTACCTTTACAATTTTTTTGATTCGCCCATTCACTTTTATTTTAGTAAGTAAAGTGGGTAAGTATTATTAGTTTGGCCTTTTCCGCATGTCCCCAAAAGGGATTGTGTAATGTCAAGTAATATTGTAAGTGATAGTAATTTTACAATTGGTAAATATAGTGCATGCGCGCTTTATTGGTATAACGTGTGTCAGTAATCGTTATGGCCATAATGGTGCGCGATAAGAGACCTCTGACTTTTCAATTAAGCTCTATTAGGCAACACAATACGGTTTTCTTGCACAATTGTGCTAAAAGACGGGATTAAATGCCCACTGTGCAATACTTGTACTTTAAGCAAACATTGTAGTGTTCCTTTATTATTTTTCACAGATGCTTGTCTCTGTTAAAACTGATGATGGTAAAAAACTGGAGTACACGCATTGTGGTAATTTGGTAATAGCCATGATAATCGAAATTATTCATGAATTAGCCTTCGGTTTTGTATAGAATGTTACATAAAACAAGAACTCAAGAAGACTAAATAAAGCTCTCTTACACAATTCTTAAAATTATAGTTAATCCAGGATAAGAATATTCGGGAGAAGGATATTGAGCTACAAATTTATTAATCAAGTATTATTATCCTGTTCCAGCGTTGTACATCTTCTGTTGGTTACTAAAAATAGTTCCACAGATGCACTTCCGCCCTGCGCTGAGTAAATTCGTTTTAGGCAATAAATATTTAATAGTATTCATGTCTCACATTGTAACACAACGACCAACTATTTTGAGTGCATACACTGACGAAAGATAATAGCCATAAAGCGTCAAACTGCTTCTAATTCGAAACGTACAGATTCATAGAATCATATTCAATTATGTTTCTTCATTTGCTGTTTAAATGCAAGCGAAATGTTATTACTTTTTAATTACGATTGGTGAACGTTTGACCTCAGAAACAGTCATTATAAGGCGATGGTAAAGTTGAAGATATAACAAGTTATTCACTGTATGTAACTTTTAATTGAATGATGTATAATTATATAGAATTGTGCTCATTTTGCACAAATAATATTATGAAAATTCTACCAGACCCAGAACTAAACTTATGACCAAGACCCGAACGTTGTATAATTTTTATATCATTAAAGGTATTATTCAATCGCAGCAAATCGAGTATTAGCTCGTCCCCGCTTCGGGTAAAAGGGGAAGCCGGGGGAGATAAGATTAGTAAGTAGTGGGACGAACGTGCTTAGTCCAGAGCGCTACAGCCGCAAGCGTCGTTAACTTTCGGCTACGGGCAGTAAATGCTTTCTCCTCCGCAAAAAAAAAGGATCATGTAGGTGTACTGGTGGTGCTTGGAACACGCCGTGTTTACACTCGCGGACATGTCGGTGCGTCCGGCGCCCGCGCAGGCTAATGTCTAAACTGAACCGGTCCTATCAGAGTGCGGCGATAAGGTTCATAACCAATCTAGATGAGCATGCACATCAATGTCGCTTGGCACTTTCAGTTGGGACTCTGTTGTTCACTGTTATATCGTGACTTGAATAATAATGTATATAGTTTGCCTGTCTGTCTTGCAGGATGAGTTTGATGTAGTTTTACTAGCATTCAGGGCTCTTGGTTGGAGCACAGTTTGTTTAGTAGTACGCCAATTACGTTAAAACCTGGTTCTTAATCAATAAGATGTGTCTTTTTGAAATTTTATAATAGTTTTGTAGGCGACGCACACACACTCAAACTGAAATCCATTAAGTACTTACCTGCGCTGTATTGCTATATATTTATAAATAAATAAAATAGATATTATGGTGTTAAATAAAGATATAAAAATATATAAAATAACTTACCTGTATGTGTGTTATAATAGTATAAGATAATATAAATGCTAAATATATAGGTACGTATACTTACACAAATATTAAATAGAAATATTGATAAAGATAGTCAATACATAGATACATAAATTATAAGGTATTAAAATAAGCGTAAACTAATTTGTAAAATCTTATTGCTATATTTTTGTTATTTTTAAAATAAATAAAAACGAATTGTTGATGTTCGCGAACGCATTCAATGTTGACAAGTAACAGGAACGCGCCCATTGGCCCCCCCCCGCGCCTTCCGCCATATTTTTTAGTGTGATTTTGTGAACCCCGCGCGAACAGCAGCAATTCGCACGTACGGAATAAAAAACGGTGGTTTTCTCTTTCCCATCCCTTATAAAGTTTGGTCCTTCGAGCCGGATTTATAGTGATCAGTGCATACAAAAGCAATTATGATGGGAAGAACACCACCACGCGATCACTGCGCAAAATCACATCAGAAGATAAACGAACGGTTGGACTGCGCGACCGAGCACGTGCTCGCTAAAAGTGAAATTTCTGTGCCGGTAGCTTCAGGACAGTTAAAATCGGACTCAGAACATTCAAAAGTTACACAACGCGCACTTAAGGTTAAGGATGAATCAGTATTTTCATCGAAAAAGTCGACGGCGTCGTCAGCACGCGCACGCCGCAAGCAGTTGGAGCTTGACGCCGCACAAGCGAAAGCAAATATTCAAATGCAGCTTATCGATAAGCAACTAGAGGTAAACTTAGCCCTCATACAAGATGAGGAAGCCTTATCCAGATGTGCCTCACATAGTGACAAGAGGTCCCAAGTGGAGGAATGGCTGGAGCGCGGCAGCATAGAACAGCCCGGGTCGCCGCGGCAACCCGAGGCAACGGCAACGGCCACGAAGCAAGCACCGCCGGCCACCGATTGCAACAAACCGTCAACTAGCACGCTTGAACTTGCACACGCCCTCAAAGACATCATGACGATATCTTCGAAGCAACATGACGACAGACTACTCACACGTCTATCTACTCCTCGGGAACTTCCTATATTTAGTGGAGACTGCATAGAGTGGCTACACTTCAAGAGTGCCTACAACGAAACATCACGCATGTGTCAGTACTCAGAATCTGAGAATATATGGCGATTACGTCGAGCCCTAAAAGGAGAAGCTAAGGAAGCGGTTACCGACCTTCTTATTGGCAATACTTCACCATCACACATCCTCGACGCACTGGAATTGAGGTTTGGAAGATCAGATATAATTTTATAATTTATACTTAATTTATCATCTAATAAATCAAATTAAAAAATTAGCGCCATTACCGAATAATTATCAACAAGACATAATTAATTTTTCTGTGAAAATAACTAACTGCGTTGCTACCTTACGAGCTATAAATCAAAAGGATTATTTATGTAGCCCAGAATTGCTATCCACTATTATATCCAAACTTCCAAGCACACTCATTGGAAAGTGGACTGACTATGCACACGACAGACTATGTGAAAACGTCACCAAGTTGGAGCTGTTATCTTCATTCCTAAAGCGAGAAGCCGAAATGTTGTGCATAGTAGGTATAACGCAGCCGAGAGAACATAAAAAGTATTATGATCAAGTTACTTACACGCGCAAGCCAACAGCTGATGTGCGCTTGAACTCGTATAATAAGCCTGTATTTACAACAACATTTAAGAGCGACAAGGACGCAAATATATGCAATTATTGCAATAAATCGGCACACTCACTGCCTGTATGCCGGCTATTCAAACGAGCCATGAGAAAAGATCGCTGGAATTATGTGAAAACTAATAATTTATGCTACTGCTGTCTATCGAACAGACACAATCGTAACGAATGCCCAGCACCACTGTGTAATATCGATAACTGTGGCTTCGCTCATCATCATCTGTTGCATTACAATAGTCCGACAACGAGACGCACGACATCTCACGTCGCATCGGAACAGCAAGAGCCGTTGCACACGGTCACCGTGTCCCGCAACGAGCAACCCGAGCCGCGAGTCGACATCGAGCCGCACGGCGCCGGCTCCGGCCGCGCCGTGCCCGAGCCGTCGCCGGGCCGCGCGCCTGCGCCGGGCCGCGCGCCTGCGCCGGGCCGCGCGCCTGCGCCGGGCCGCGCGCCCGCGCCGTCCCGCACCACCGTGGCCCACGCGTCGGGCCCCGCGCTCCCGCCGCTCGGCGGAGCGCCCGAGCCGCACGTCGCACTAAAAGTGGTAAAAGTGTCCCTCAGTGGTCCCCTCGGTTCTGTGAGTACATTTGCATTATTAGATGATGGTGCCGCGATTTCTATGATAGATAAAGATTTAGTGCGTGAGTTAGGATTGGAATGTTTCCAACCTAGTTCTATTAAGTTTATAGACGCTTTCGGTTTAGAGGTTTTTCAATCTGATGCTCCTAAAGTGTGTACTAAGATATCTGGTATTCATGATGTTAATATGTATGATGTCACCTTACGTCAAGTTGATAAGCTTCAATTACCAAAACAAAATTTGTCTGTAATTAACAATTTATCATGTTCAAATTTCTCGCATATAAAACAATTTGTATGTAAAGAGTGTGTTGTGCCTCGTCTACTTATCGGTGAAGATAATTACTATTTAATGGCGCCATTGGAAGTGTTACCCGGGAATGAACGGGAACCTTACGCCACGAGATGTAGGTTAGGGTGGACTATTCACGGTTGCATCGGTCGCAGTCACATACCTACCTACGCACATAATATGTTTCATGTCACTCCATCCGAGCCTCAAGTGAATGAAATCGAAAACTTAACCAATTTAATAAAGCAAGCATACGAGTTAGACTCTATAGGAATATCGACCTTACGTCGTGAGAATACGGGTCATTTACGCGCTGTTCGTATCTTAGATGAAAGTTCACGTTATATGGGCAACTATTGGGAGGTTGGTTTGCCGTTTATTAAGGACGATTTTTCTATGCCCGATAGTTACAATTATGCTTTGTCACGTTTAAAAGGTTTAATTAAGAAATTTAAATCTGACGAATTATACGCGGATAGGTACCGTAAAGAAATACAGAAACTTTTCGATTGCGGCTACGCTCGGGAACTTAAGGTCAATGAACTTCCGGCTAGTCACGTTTGGTATTTGTCACATTTTGGGGTACAAAACGTACACAAACCCGGCAAACTTAGATTAGTGTTTGATGGTGCAGGCAAAGTGAACGGTGTCTGTTTAAACGATTATTTACTTACCGGTCCCGATTTATATAATTCACTTTTAGGAATAATGTTACGTTTTCGTCAACATAATTTTGTTATTGTCGGTGACATAAAAGATATGTTTCTTAAAATAAAGATACGTACTGAAGATCAACATGTTTTGCGATTTTTATGGCAAAATAGTGTTGACGGCCCTATAAAAATATGTGTCATGCAAAGTTTGATTTTTGGAGCAACTTGCTCACCTTTTATTGCGCAATATATCAAAAATAAAAATGCGTTGAAATACCAGGACTTGTATCCTGAAGCTGTAGACGTTATTATTAATAATCACTACATGGACGATTGCATTCATTCATGTGCAACAGAGAGTCAGGCTATTCAATTAGTACAGGATATATCTCTTATTCACAGTAAGGGAGGTTTTGAGATAGCTCGCTGGTCGAGTAACAGTAAACAAGTATTACAAACTATTCCGGCAGAGGCGCTCGCGCAAACGGCTATTGATTTTAGCCACGGAGCTACGAATGTAACTGAGCGCACTCTTGGTTTGATATGGCATCCTAGTGATGATACGTTCGGGTTCAAAGTAACGCTTGACCGTATACCGGATGACATATTAAATGGAACCAAGGCCCCTACTAAGTCACAAATGCTTAGCGTTATAATGTCTGTGTACGATTTGCATGGCTTTATATCTCCTTTTATTATAAAGGCTAAAATATTATTTCAATCAGTTCATCGCAGCGGAGTTAACTGGGACTGCCGCATCCAATGTGATGAGCACGCCAAGTGGGTTGAATGGTTGAAAGAGTTGCAGTTACTATGTGACTTACGTATTCCGCGTTGTTATTTAAATGTAAGTGATTGGACACCGTGTTACGCGGGAGTTTTTGAAAAAGATTTGTGTAAAAATGTTAGTGATGCGGATATTGTAGAAAAACAATTACATGTTTTTTGCGACGCTTCATTAAAAGCGTATGCCACCGTAATATATTGGCGATTTATTTTACTGGATGGACGCGTACTAGTTTGTTTCGCGGCTAGTAAAAGCAGGGTTAGTCCATTGCGACCCGTTTCTATACCCAGACTGGAACTCCAGGGCGCTCTGTTGGGTGCTCGCCTCGCCGATACTGTTTGTCGGGAACACCGAGTAGTTCAAAAAGTAAAACGGGTTTACTGGACTGACTCCAGCACTGTCTTGCAATGGATCCGCAGTGATCCGAGAAATTATAAACCGTATGTAGCTCATCGTCTGGGTGAGATTGATGAGTTAACTAAAACCAACGAATGGCGTCATGTTCCGTCGGGATTAAATATTGCTGACGTGGCAACCAGAGAGGACGCCTCTCCTCTTAGCTTTTCTGACGTTTGGTTTCAGGGTCCCACGTTCTTACGTCGACCTGAAAGTGAATGGCCAAAGGACACCAAATTTACTAAACGTTCAGAAGAGGCCACTTGTGAGGAGCGGTCTGTAATGATGGCGGATTGCCACTCAGACTTATCTTTACCAAATGAAGATAATGTCTCGAAGTGGACAATCCTCGTACGTGCCACTGCCAGAGTTTTATTTTTTATACGAAGATGCAAACGTCAAAATGTTATATTTGACATCAATTTGATTAATGAAGCAGAGGCTCTTGTTATTAAAAAGTGTCAACAGTCGACCTTTGGAACTGAACTGTCATGTTTACAGCAAGGCAAGCCACTTCCATCTAACAGTCGTTTGCTTCAGCTGTCCCCCTATTGTGATGAGTCAGGTGTACTTCGTGTTGGTGGTCGCATCGACAAAGTCATCGGTGTCGAGCAATCCATGCGGAGACCAGCCATTTTAGATGGTAAACATCGAATTGCGCGGCTACTGATAGAACAATATCATAGGCGTGCCTTTCATGGTGCCAACGAGCTCGTTGTTAATGAGCTTAGGCAACGTTACTGGGTGTTACAACTGAGACCCTCAGTCCGCTCAGTATCTTCCCAATGTATATTTTGTCGCTTTAGAAAAGCGGTAGCGCAGCCCCAACGTATGGCTGACTTACCAGCAGCCAGACTAGAACACTATCGCCGTCCATTTACGTTTACTGGCATTGACTTTTTCGGACCACTAGAGGTCACTGTAGGTCGCTCAAGGCAAAAACGCTATGGCATGCTGTTTACTTGCCTTACCATCCGCGCCGTGCACATAGAGGTCACTGAAGACCTCAGCACTGACTCCACCATTATGGCCCTCCGACGGATGGGTGCGCGTCGTGGGTTTCCTAGCGTTATCTACTCGGATAACGGTACAAACTTGCGAGGTGCCGATAATGAGTTAAACCGAAGTCTGGCTGAAATGAATATGGAATTGTTACGTGAGGACGGTATGGTTCGCGGCATAGAGTGGAGATTTATCCCACCAGGAGCACCGGAAATGGGTGGCTCGTGGGAGCGTATGATTAGGACTGTAAAATCTTCATTAAAGGTAATTTTAAAGGAACGTGCCCCACATCCTAATACTTTGTTGACATTACTAGCTGAGGTCGAGGCGATGGTTAATAGCCGTCCCATCACTCATGTTTCCACTGATCCAAATTATCCGGAAGCACTTACCCCCAACCATTTTTTGATTGGTTCGTCCTCAAATAACCCTTCGTTCGGTAAATACGATGACCGCGATCTCTGTTTGAGGAGAAGGTGGCGAGTAGCGCAACGTTTGGCGGATTTATTCTGGGCCCGTTGGACCAAAGAGTACTTACCAACTCTTATACCTCGCCAAAAGTGGACAAAAGAGACTAGATCATTACAGGTTGGTGATTATGTAGTTTTAGTTGAGCCTAACTTAGACCGTAACAGTTGGCGACACGGAGTAGTGACTGCGGCCCTTGCAGGTGGTGACGGTCGGGTCCGTGTTGTAGATGTGCGTACACGCACCGGCATCCTACGCCGTCCCGTTACGCGCGTCGCCTTACTCGACCCACGGGATGAAAGTGTTGTTAACACTTAGGGGCGAATATTGTAGGCGACGCACACACACTCAAACTGAAATCCATTAAGTACTTACCTGCGCTGTATTGCTATATATTTATAAATAAATAAAATAGATATTATGGTGTTAAATAAAGATATAAAAATATATAAAATAACTTACCTGTATGTGTGTTATAATAATATAAGATAATATAAATGCTAAATATATAGGTACGTATACTTACACAAATATTAAATAGAAATATTGATAAAGATAGTCAATACATAGATACATAAATTATAAGGTATTAAAATAAGCGTAAACTAATTTGTAAAATCTTATTGCTATATTTTTGTTATTTTTAAAATAAATAAAAACGAATTGTTGATGTTCGCGAACGCATTCAATGTTGACAAGTAACAGGAACGCGCCCATTGGCCCCCCCCCGCGCCTTCCGCCATATTTTTTAGTGTGATTTTGTGAACCCCGCGCGAACAGCAGCAATTCGCACGTACGGAATAAAAAACGGTGGTTTTCTCTTTCCCATCCCTTATAAGTTTCTTTCCACTTCTTTTCGTATAGAAAAAATATTTTATTAAAACGGTTACATTTCTCGTATTCGTGATTAGTGAAAATCTGCCGTAAAGATAAGTATTTTTAACGCGAAAGTGTTCTCGAGTGTTAGTATTAAATCATATTTTGTTGACCATGCTCATCTTTAAAATCAATTTCGGTAGAGCCGCGTATAATTTGTTCCAAATGGGTTGAGGGCAGGTGTTCCATACCTCAGTAATTATTATTATGATGATTATTATATTAGTATTAGACACACATTTAACATGCATGTAAATGAAAAAACTAGACGCCCTACTTTTAACATTGTTGTCGCAAATGTTTTGTAGAGTCGAAATTATGATTCATTGCTATCATATCGTTAATCACACCCCAAAGCTCTGCAACAATTGAATAAAAAGATTAAAAATGTATGAGGGGAAGCATAATAGGAGAATGTGCCCCTGTATCTATTTACGACTAGTTTCATGACGTGGTGACGACAGGCATCTGGCCGAGCGAACGGAGCTTTTTAATGGCAGTCGAAGTCGATACAGCAGGATAGCTTTGTTTAAGGCGAGGTAGTCATGCATGAATAATGTAGTAGGATTTGCCTGTGACATTAAGATGTGTCCCGCGCTGGTAACGGTCCAGCAGCGGTGACAGCGCGGCGTGCGGCCGGCTGCGATCAGATGAGTGTACGCGCATGTCGTCGGTGCGGTGCGAGTAGCGCGAGTAAAGCCAGTACCTCCAACTCCGGGCATCGACGCCCCTCGCGCGCTCGGTCGCCCAACTCGCCTCGCAGTCGGCCGGAGCGCGATCCGCCACGCGCACCTATACCGCGATATCAACGAACAATCGAATTCGAATGTAACTGTCAACTCGGGTGACAGAGCAAGTCGAAAAGTGACGCGATCTGTGGTTTCAAGTGCAGTGTAGTGGTACTGAAAAGGATTGCGATTGTTTATTTAGGTACAGTGTTCACTGCGGTCGGCGTCCGATATCGATATTCACGTGTCGATCGATTAATTGAAAGCTCGCGTGTTGAGGGCTTATGGATTTAAACTTAGGGTGCCGTGTGTCTTGCCACTGTAATTTATTTAATATTTCTTAAATTTACTGGATAAAATCTTACTATGTAACGATGCAAAAAGTTTACCTCAGGAGCTATAAAAATAACAAGTAGTCTTTATACTATATAATCGAATGATGAATGATTTATGACTTAATTTTATATTATCATATTTACCTAACTTTAAAGCCAATTATATACCTGCGTTAATTTATTTTTCGTAAGATGGTGGTTATTACGACAAGTTTTGAAAACATCGGTTTTATTCGTTAATTTGAATTTGGTTAGGAAAGAGGCGTGATGTAAATCCATGCATAAAATATTAATTGAGACAATTTATTAAGGATGTAAAACCAGAAACATAGGTAGTATCCAAGGAAACAAATAAAGTTCATTTGCTATAGTTCACCCTTTAAGTAATAACAGAAACTACTAAACTTATGATATTATAGTCCGATAAAAGCAATTTGTTATGTGTTTTTAATCGCATTTGAGCATTACGGAATGGGTGTAATAACCAGTAAAGGTATCTAATGCTTGCTCCATTACTTTAAAGGTCAGAATCGCCGGCTAGCCGCGAGGATATGTTCGCAGTAATGGGTTGCGTGTGGGGTATGCACCGATAATGCAACATCATAAAATATCGATCACCGTTGCTAGGACGCAGACCACAATAAACCTGGTTTAAAATCCTCAATAGCGACTCTCACCGCTACTTGCCATGCTGATAACTGAGGCTAAACTCTTGGGACTAGCGAACTGGCTTTCCTTGCGGCGCGACACTGGCCGCTTGCAAATATTTGCTTCTCGTAACACATACCTATATTTGGGTTAGTAGTCGATTCGCACGAAAATAATTCGCACAAAAGTGCGAATCGACAACTTTCAAAAATAATATAATTTTTAGTAGTCGATTCGCCCGAACGAATTTTAATCGCGTGCGAGTCGACCCCTTTAAGAATTGATAGTAGGCGATTCGCACTTTTGCAGTATGTGGTTAAAAAACAATCAAAGTACAGTCATGTCAGGAAATCTTTATAATATTTATGATATTATTAACATATTCCTTGTCTATATATCTTACAGCATACAGAATCAATTAAATTTCAAATGTTATATTTTTTTCGGACAGGAAACATGTTAAATTATAAACTAATATCATTAAGCGTTAAATTATATTTGAACACTTTAATATTAAAATGACACCAAAAATTAGAAACGTGTTAAGGACAGCGGAGACAAAATCTCAATTTATGCTTATACTAGGTTAAATTTTATTTTGTTACGTAGGATTTATTGTAAATAAGTGAAATAAATATAAATCCAATTAGTTACGCAAGAACTGTAATAGGTATTAAGCATAGAATGTGTAAGAATCATAGTTTTGTAAGAAGAACTTTTTACGTAGAGATAAGATTCTAATAAGAAAAATTGTTGTAATCAATATGTAAGTTATGTTTTCTAATGAGAATTAACGCGAACTTTAGAACGATGTAAGATACATGTATATTCTAATAGGAAAAATTATAGAAATAAGCAAATAATGTCAACTTGCATAGTGAAAATGCAAGCGAAATTGTGTAAGTTTAACGGGGCTCTCTTTAAGGTATTGCTCCGAGGTACTTAAGCGTGTAATGCTTTACGTAATACGTTTATACATATTCGTTTCTAATTTTTGGTGTCATTTTAATATTAAAGTTATCAAATATAAAGGAGACATTTTATTTTTGTATGGAGGATAGGCCCACTAAAAATTGTGGCGGATAGTAATGAAACATATATCAAATTGTTCCTTAGAATGTCTAAAAATCATTAGCAATATTGGTTTTTCTTTATTAAACGAAAATATTTAAAAAAAATCGAAAATCCACTCACAAGTTATTGCACACTTTTAGTCGTTTCTGAAAGTAATTGTCTTTGTACGTTCCGTTGAAATCTCACTGCACAGTTAACACAACGGTTCGGTGGAATAGGGGCTGTACTTGATGCCATTTTCTTCTATTTTTCGTTGAAAATAAGGAAAAACACAAAACCTCAGTTCAAAACAAACGGAAGGTATGATGAATGACACTCCAACCACTCCTGTCAATGTCAGTGATAACTGACAAACGTCAAGACGGAATCGCGTTCAGTTTCATGGCCTTAATATAGGTACATAGGTATAACCATTTTAGCAAAAATCTTAAAAACACAATTAAAATATTTTTTACTGAAATCTCAATTCCCTAAAATAGATAAAGTAGACAAAACATGATCTAAAACAAATAATCACCTCATTGAAATATTTTTTTATAACCAGCCCGACGTTTCTTTACACGCATTGTTGAATCTATGATCTTGTTTCAATAGTTATCTATGCCTTGACTTTAAAAAGATGGAATGTCGTGGACCGGTAGTCAAAACATCGCATTTTTAAAATTGATTTTACAATTCCCGTTGCATTTAAACGCAAACTTTTGTCTAATTGTCTAAAAAAATTAGTTATTAATTTAGGGAGTAATGTCATCACTATCCGCAACTGGGCCTAAAATAAAATATCTCCTTTACGCTTAATGATATTAGTTTATAATTTAACATGTTCCCTGTCCGAAAAAATATAACATTTGAAATTTAATTGATTCTGTATGCTGTAAGGTATATGGACAGCGAATAGGTTAATATTATTATAAAGATTTCCTGTACACGACTGTACTTTGTTCTTTTTTTATGCTCATAATATTGCAAAAGTGCGAATGGTTGTGACGCGAAACGTCACTTTCGCAAAATGTCATCTCAAAAAAATTGGTCACTTTCGCAGAAAGTCATTTTCGCAAAATGTCATTTTCTCAGAATGTCATAGTAGCAAAAAGTCATTTTCGCATAATGTCACTTTCTCAAAATGTCACTTTAGCAGAATGTCATTCAACCTAACCAATCAGTCTAACAACCAAGCAGGGTAAAAAAAACCAGATATCAAGTAATCAAATCTTCATTATAAATATGCGCTCGTCTGTGGAAGTACCACCCTCTCACATAACACCAACGTGAAATAATAGTGACTACTATTGTGTTAATTTTCCATACTATGTGAGCATTGTCCTTTCCAAATAAAAACGTATCATGTTTTTTTTTATCTTTAGTGTTGTAATAATGTGCATATTTATAATAAAGATTTGATTACTTGATAACATAAAATTTTGTTGAAAAATAATGTCAGATAGTTTTGACATGTTATAAAACACATGTTATATAACAATGTTACTTAATCTGTACGCACCGTTAGACTGATTGGTTAGGTTGAATGACATTCTGCTAAAGTGACATTTTGAGAAAATGACATTATGCGAAAATGACTTTTTGCTACTATGACATTCTGAGAAAATGACATTTTGCGAAAATGACTATCTGCGAAAGTGACCAATTTTTTTGAGATGACATTTTGCGAAAGTGACGTTTCGCGTCACAACCGTGCGAAGGTTGTGACGCGAATCGCCTACTATCAATTCTTAAAGGGGTCGACTCGCACGCGATCAAAATTCATTCGGGCGAATCGACTACTAAAAATAATGTTATTTTTGAAAGTTGTCGATTCGCACTTTCGTGCGAATTATTTTCGTGCGAATCGACTACTAACCCCTATATTTATGTTTTCTAAAAGTCGCGGTTATATCAATATTAGCTTTAGCAAAGTTATACACGCGTGACATGTTTGTAATAATTGATAATTGCTTCTACATATTATATTTATATAATATGAAGTAACTTAAATGTGAAAAATGTGGGTTTGGATGCCTTGATAACTACATAAGGGTACAGGAGAGTTGATAAATGACACCCCACCCATATTATATTATCAACATTGCTGTTCTCAAAGTAAGGCACATTATACTTAAGAATATAAATATGTATGTACAAATTATATAATCTTATGAATGAATACTGAGTATTGAATTCACGATCCCTGCATGGTCCATAGGGCAGGGTCTCATAATGTAGCGCACATAGAGCCATTAAAGTATACTTACACTGCACTAAATGTAGTAGGTAAATGACAAAAACCTGTATGATTTGATTATGATAGCAAATAAATATCGTTTAAATCTAAAAATGTATAAACAGCAGAGCAAATATGTTTATTATCAATACTGAAAGCTTGTATCTGCATCAAAAACAGACAATAGTCTGTTAGCTTACCTACACATTTTTACAAAAATACTGGTATGAGATCTGAATTGAAGCTAAACGTTGAAAGTATGTAATTAACATAGGTACTTCTAAAATTCTAAAGATAAATGAAAGATGGCTACGTGAGTGAGTTCATGATGTCGAATACTCGGCTTCAACTTCAGTTGCTTCATTGTTATTATTTTAACGTTAATCTGAGCTATTGTTTTAATATCGGTCTGTACTGCATGTGCTGCTCATAATATACGAGTATGCAACTTTACGGACTTTTTGTAAACGCAAGTTCTGTGCCCACAAAGCACGACTGATCTTTATTGTGCTTTACAATGTTGCAGGATATTTCTTTTTCATTTTTGTCTTTAAATTTGTACAAGGTTTTTGTGTATGTACAAATGCCCATACATTTGTTTAGCATGTTCCTAGGTTGAGGAATGAGTATTTAAATGATTCTTGCCATACCTTATATTTTCATCTTAAGCTTTTTTATGTTTTCAGTTTACACTTTTGTTTTCAAATCATAATTGTGACACGTTTGATCTTTATCTTTACAAACATACACATTGAAAAATAAGTAAACGATGATAACTCTTAGCTCTGTTTCAAAATTACTGTTCGGTTTAGTAAGCTGAATTACGGTGCTTATTAGCGCCTTGGTGCTTTGAGATATTATAGGCGAATTGTCGCCGGGCGAAAGGTTAATCAGCCATAATTATGATCAAGTATGCAAGAATAAATGTCGGGGTTGCAATATCTCTGAATTACTGAATATGCAAATTGAATTCTAATGTTTATTTAACTATTCAACATGATGTAATTTTCTTGGATGAATTATTTAAAGTGACATGATTTCTTAAATTTATTTAAAGTAGGTAGATATGCAAACAGATTGCAGACAAATATATAACACAAAAAGTTAGTATTTGTTTCATAAATAACATGATTAATAAGTATAAGATAATGGTCGTGGTTTGGAAGACGTAAAGACAAACTAAAAAAGCATCCCAAGTAGAGTAAGTATTACCCCAAAATTACGAAAGCTCTTTAGTTTTATAATTTGGAGATTTATCATTCAGAATTTACGATGTTGTCAATTTTGTGTTATTAGTACCGTACATTTAAACAAGTTCTAAATTATCTTGTACGGGGGCTTCGTCGTTTGACCCCGGTCATTTTTTGTCCATTCCCTTTTACAAATATTCAAGGATATTATTATGACAAGTGGACATTGAAGTCATACATAATATAGTTTTGTAACATTGCACACGAGTATACATTTACCTAATTTATTTTTACTTTCTTCTGTTAGAACGTTTTGCTTGGGGAAAGCTGACCAATTTCCCTAACGGTACTCGAGGTTATCTTGTCATACATAAAAATTGGAACATAATCACTGAGCGCCGGCTGACTCCGTCCTGATGAATGCTTAGGAGCGATAATAAAAGCAATAAAAACATCCATTTAGTAAAAGTTACGTAAGTCGAAGAGTAATGGGAAATATTTTAGACCGCATCAAATTCCTTTGTTACGCTTTAGTTTTCGTTCTCGTTGCGTTGCGTATCCTATAAAACGCATCGTTCGTACTAGTTAGGGCTGGTTCGTTGACCGTGATTTTGTTGTTTTTGTCGCACATCGGCCTGTTGAAATTGTAGCACGTGCCTACGACCCGTTAAATTACGATTCTCCGATCAAAACCATATAATGTAGTCAATAAAAGGCAATCCAACTAAGTGGATAAGGACTGCGGGCTCGAAGTGCAGTCACGATCGTTAACAGTTAACAACGACTGTTATTGTGTATGTACAGATAAAAAAATGCAAACTGTCTTTATTTACATAAATAATAGATAAGATAACTCAGATTAGGTACTCGCACCAGGTAAAATCCGTTGTTTGCTTTATAAATTAAGTCTGCTACTGCAGTTATGGTCGTAAACATCGTGGCGACTATTATTAAAGAATAATGTGATATCAGTGAAAGCGTTTGTACAAAATTTGTTTAAGACGCATTATTTTGACATAACTTTAAGAGGCAAATAGGCACGTTGTCCATAAAATACAGCCATTGGACAGTAATACGGCTTATTCGATTCGAGTGACTTTACCAAGGTAGAGTCGTTCAAGTGCCATCAAACTGTAAGCTCATCTGATCTTCGACCTTTTTTTAAATGTATATTGTAGTATTTGCTGTCGGGATAAAATTATGGTAAATGCCATAGCTAGATAGGGCTGAAGCTGCCTTACAATTAAGTAGAGCAATACTATCAAACCTGCAAACTCTGCTGGCGATTTACTGTGACTACACAAGGTCCCACGAAGATAGTTGAGGAAAATAAACTTTTTAAACCTGAAAAAATATTTCTATACCGCAACGTAGCAGTCACGGCCCAGCATCTGTTATTATCAAGCCGCTACAACAATTTCGAACTTCTTAGAGAATAATTGTGTTTCCTAAGCACGACCGGAGCCATTGACCTTTCATTCACTTTGCGCATTTATTACCTGTTGGGCTAAAATATTTCATTAACGTATCTCATCTGTTATGTTGAACGCATTAAAGTCGACGTGAACTTAATGATAACGTTTCAAATGTTATGATAGTGCTGTTATTTTAATTTGGAACGTACCTATGCAACTTCTTCTTTTTAAGATAGACACGCATTAAGCTGCTCTGTTATTGATATTTCTTTATTTTGTTGATATTATGCGAGATGTGATCGTTACACTGAGGTCCATTATAATACGGATGGAGATCAGTGGATATCGTTAGGAAAAAAGACATGTTGTATTATTATGTACAAAAAACCCGTTTGTATACATATATAAGGGACCTGTACAAAGGTGTATAGTCACCGAACCAGAAAGGCCAATTAGTATTCTTTACAATCCAGTGTCCAAAAATTAAATGTCTAAACGGCATCATGAGTAAGCGTAAGTGCAGTGCTGATGCAGCAAATTCAGAGATCGGTTTAATTTCAATTAAAAAGTGATATGAGGCCGGCTCGAGCGGATTTCGGAGGTAACGGCGCGGACGCATGGTACCGTAACCACGGACCTGTTGTGCGACTGGTCGCACCCATGCCGCATAGACAGTGGACGTCCAAAAATTTTTGAATTTTTCAAATCGCGAACGTACACTTAGCTAAGCGCGCGAGGTTTTGTTATGTTTGGATAGTAGAATGTCGTCCAATATGAGCGGGAACAAGCAGGAAGTTTTTCAATTTTTGAAACGTGCACATTTATAGCATAGATCATTAAACAATCAGTAGTTATTCTCATAAAGAGGAAAGTAGATGTAAGCAAATGCCACCTATAATACAAGAATAAGAAGACTTTTTCGCCATGTTTTAAGTTTTAACCTAAAGTATCTTCGACCCAACTTTGACCAAATGTATGACATCAGTTGCAAGTATCGGTCATCTCATTGCTGTCATCGACGAAATATCCGGTAGTGTAGTGTAATGTTAACGACTTGCCCGAAACAGCGCGCCGCTGCCATTTTGATGGAACTGTTTTTTTTCCTCGATGTCTGCTGCGTAAAATCCCCTTTTGTTTTATCTTTAGGATTAAAACTGAAGAAGGTACCTTTTTAATAATGTTGATGAAACAACGTGAGAAAACGTGTACGCCAGTAAATTATTACCAAGTGTAAAAAATGGAGAAGGTAACGGCAAACCATTACATTAAAATTGCCATGAGAATGACTGTGTATTTAATGCTATATGTATAATTGTATATGTATAATCATTATGACCCTCAGTAAACTTAGAAGAATAATCTAACAACGAAATTTTAAAAAGTAATACTCTACAAGACGTTTACCGAGCAATTAACGTGAGATTGTTTACATCGTGACGAAACCGCCTACCGGTTAATTAATGATGATCAGTATGAGAAAATGTTGGAGGCAATGACATTTGTGTATGGTACACGTTACATTCCAATAATGAGCACGATTCTCGGCGATGGACACGACATAGGCGAGAATGAGAGCCCCTTAACATATGAAAGTGCTACGTTGAGGAGTAATAAAAATCTATGTATGGTATGTACCGATCTTTTTCAGAGAAATAGACCTACGTCGAGGAAAAGCACTGAAATGTCTTCTTTTTCTTCTTGTTCTATGTGAAATAATTTACATGGATAGAATAGTTACTTCGTTAGGATTAGAAGCATTATTGAAAATGAGTTAAACGAAATTTCAAACAGTTAAAAATAGTCAAGGATAATTGATCCTGTTTTATTTTTCTCAGAAAGCCATGTTAAACTATGTATATAAAGTTGGTACCTACAATATACAGAAAGTTAAATATACGAGTATGGCCCACACTATCTCACAATTGAGATAAGGCCTGTGTCCCAGCAGCGGGAACGTATATAGGCTAATGATGATGAAATATATACAGAATGCAATTGAAAAGTTAAACCTTCCTTTTTTATATTTTTTCGGAAATATATAAGAAAGTGGCACATAGTTAAATGAATAATGCACATTTATATCTTCTTCTATGTTTAAATCCTCAAAGCGAACGATCGTATTTACTTTTAAAAGTAAACATATTATGTAACAAACATGTAATTTTATAGGCGATATTTAATAGTCGGAACGAGCTAATTGGACTAGTATTTTAATAAATCTTTATGCACCCAACCTTATTACATCGGCAAATTATAATTTGAACAGCTGCGGACGACGACTGTAGTGAAACTGTTTAATGTTTGTCTTATAAAGCGGACAATAAATATGTGACATAATTCAATGGCAACAAATTCGGCAGTGTGATGAAGACAGGAGTATATCCAGGATATACAGTGCAGTGATGGTGTTTCGCAATGCCGGATTGGCGATACAACGTGCTCTCGACGAGCGAGGCGTACATCAACGCCGAGGGGCTGCCGGGAGACCCCCTGGCCGCCAGCTATCCTCGTCGCGCTGATCGAACCCGACCGCACCATACCTGCCCCTACACCACCATCTTCCTCGGAGCTCGGTCGCAACAGCAGTCCCCGTACCGACTTCCCGCCATACAAAATGATTCCGTAGATCCTTACGCCGATGCCTACTCCGTTGATCGATCATCTAATCTCACTGACACATCAAGCTTTGCGCGTTATGAAGATTGCCGAACACAAATAGAAGATGGTCTTCCCGACGACAATTTCTCCAGCGAGAAGATCGGAGACAATTTGGCTCTACAAGTCCAGAAAGTGCCATACACCTCGAGTGTGTTCTACATTTCGACAAAAACTGATAATGTTCACAAGGAAGTAGCACCAAACAATTTGTATCTCGTTGATGGTTCAGATTCAGATGCGTTGTCATCGTGCACCTGCGATAGCTTCGAACGGTGCGAGTTTGACTGTAGAGACTTCGAACCTTTCTCCGATACCTGTTGCTGTGACCCGCTTAGCGACGGTGTGTGCAGCCGCAGCCCTAAAAATGTCGATTCGCCTGAACATTTTTGTGACAAAGTGGTGGAGGAGGACGGTGTGTCAGCGCGAAGTGATATGGATGGCTTGGATTTAACGCTGTTCGAACCTGCTCAAGCAGAATCCAACGACCGTGGAGGTGAATCTACACAGCATAGTGGCTCAGTTGCCACGACATTGTGTGGAATCCTCTACGCTATACCGGATAGTACCAGCGGTAAGTGGTATTTAAAGAATTTTTTATGCAGTTAAGAGCTGGCATCCCGGAACAGACGGCAAGATAACGTTCAATTATAGTGATTAGGAGCAGTGAGTGCGCTGCGGGTACGCTGGTGCTCGGCCGAGTGGTCCGCGCAATCGGACTCGTATCCGATACGACGAACGGTGTGCGGGAAATTACTGTCGCATCAATCACCACCAGTCATTGTCATCGCCGTAATAACAAAAGCGCTTTTAACATGACTTGGTCGTGGACTAGGTTTTATATATCATGTTACATGTACTACTTTATTTGCACGTTAATGCTCTTGATATCCGATAGTGATCGATTTATATGATTCAGCCAAATTTCAATTGTCTTACATTCGCTCATAGATTTCTGTGCTCACATAATTATGAATTTATCTTCTAGGCACTGTAATATTTTACTCTCGAGTCTAGCAAAGAAAACCTCAAAGAACAAAATTAATTTACTTGCATAAGTTTTTTTATTGCTATAATGAGTGGTGTAAATATTTCGTTAATAAGTATTTGAACTACGATTCAATCCATTCGAATATGTCTAGAGGTTATAAAAAACCACAAACTAACGACAGCGCCTATCAGTTGCCAAACATGCTATTTCGCTGTGAGTCACGGAAGCCCAGTCGAAGCTTTTATTAGTGTGGTAGCGCCACAAATTGCGTACCGTTACCAACTCGTAAGTTTCTAATTAGCGAGAGATAGAGGCCGATTGTTGGCTTACATGCAAATCCGATGTACGCGGACGGAACAAACGTGTGTATTCACATTAACATATCAGTTTCGTATTTAAACACCAGAACCATTTTATAACGGTTGTTAAGTAAGATGTCGGTGTATTTTTCTGCGGATACAAATAGATGACTTAGATGTAACGCAGCTCCGCTAATTACAATGATATCCGTGTGAACCAAATTTATCTTATGATGTCACGCATTATTTAAACTAGGGTATGCCATCATTGTTGTAGAGTACAAGCACGCTGCAGCAAGTAAGATGCTATTGACTCTGATAGAAAGCTGCATTTGTATCCTAAACCTGCAACATAATGCGTCACTTAAGTCAAGAGGTTGCCGCTAGGAAGACATCCTTAATAAATTAATCAATAAAAAATGTTTTGTCAATGCGAAACACATATGTACTTACTCGTACATACTCGTTTGTATATGTTACGGGCAACGTGATTAACTGGGCATTATTAATAAGGACCGGCCATTATTAATAATGCCCGAGAGCGACGGGCAAAGTGATTAATTTATCACTTTGACCGGCCCTTATTAATAATGCCCGACGGCTCGTGGTCCATGTAATAAATCAGTGTTTAAGATAGCTTGAATTTATCACTTGGACCGGGCAGTATGAATAATTCCCTACTTGTAGCCGGGCAATGTGATAAATTGGACCGCGGCCGTGCCTTACGTGTGGCGGAAATCGACTCGGATGGATATATCCATCCGAGTCGATTAACCTATAGGTTAGAAGGCTAAGGCGGGAGCGGAGCGTAGCGGAGCTCCTACCTTAGCCTTCGTGGTTATTTTTTTCTTAACACCTATTCCCCAAATTAACGATTTAACGACTTAACGACGAAACTAGTTTGGCCTAGGCTAAACTAATTTAAGTCAACATAGAATATATTATTATAGTAAAAACAAAAAAGGTTTTCAGGGTTTAAAAAAAAATAACCACGAAGGCTAAGGCGGGAGCTCCGCTTCGCTTCGCTCCCGCCCTTAGCCTTCTAACCTATATCCATCCGAGTCGATTTCCCCCTTAGTAAGAACTAGTTTAGCCTAGGCCAAACAAGTTTGTCCTGAAATCGGCTTTGGCCGGTAATAATATATACATGCCGCTTATTTTTTGGTAACTTTTCATGAAAAAATTGTAAGTTTTTTGTATTTTAATAAACAAAAACACTACTGTTCACCTATTTTATTACTTGGCCCAAGATAGGGTGGGCATTATTCATAATGGCCGGGAAAAGTGATAAATCATGCTGTTTTAATCACATGGCCCAAATGAGTTGGGCATTATTAATACAGACAGGCCATTATGAATAATGCCCGGACTTATCAAATGGCCCGTAACATATATACTGTATGCTGGTAGTGTCCGCACTCAGTTGAGAACTATTTACCAATTTCACCGATGTAACTTATAAATTCTGTGTACTTAGGTACACCTATAGCCATAGCTGGGCATCGTTAATCAAATAGTTAACTTCGTTAATCGCTAATCCGTTACTAAAAAAGTTAACTTCGTTAAACGTTAAAGCGCTTCTTTTGGGACGAATTAACGCAAGTTAACGTTAATCGTTAATCCGTTAACACATGGTAAATAATGCTTAAAAAATCAGAAATTAAAGGGGTTATTTACCAACTGGACACACGAGACTAGACAAGGTGGGTCCATTTAGTGAAATTAAAATTTGTATCATTTATTACTTTGTTATCTCGTCACGAAAAGATTTACTTTGTTTCAGGTTACAGTGTGACTCGTTGGGATAACTTTGTAAAATGATTTCCAACTAGTCACACAGAGTCACACTTGACTGTAACCCGTTGGGAGCAGTGGCGTAGCGTATTCCCAACCAGTCACACTCATTCAATATTTCAATCTACAACAAAAAATATTGAATCTCCTTATTATATTATATTTTTCAACACCGATACTTATATTTCCGTAACTTTGATTCTTTATAGTTGCCAAATCGTTTAGTCAGACGATGGTCTATTTACGTGGCATTAATCTACGTGATCTCAGGCACTTTACCATCATCATCATTTCCTTGCCCTTATCCCACGTTATGTAGGGTCGGCGCAACATGTTTTTTCCTTCCACACACTCCTATTAGCCGTCAATTCTACATTCTCTCCTTTTATTTTCAAATCATACTTCACGCAATCCATCCATCTCTTTTTCGGTCCTCCTCTGCTTAAATCTCCGTCTACGCACATATATATCTATCATTCTTTTGGCGACATGTGTGTCTTCTCTTCTCATTCCATATTAACCTTGCACTCCTTACTTTATCCACTACCGGTGCAACTTTCAAACTTCCTCTTATATACCTACTCATTCCTAATCGTATCCAACCTCCACACATCCATCTTAGCTTGCGCATCTCAGTTGCATGTACCTTTCTTTCGATCCATACATTGCGACAGGTCTGATGACCGTTTTGTAATTTTTTCCCTTAAGCTTAAGGGGCATCCGTGGGTCACATGTTGTTCCCGAGATCTGTCGCCACTTCATCCATGCTGCATTCATTCTATTCTGCACGTCCCGTTCCATGCTATGCTGTTCGTTCAATGTTTTGTACTTACTTCACCATAATAATGTTCTTATTTTATCAAACGTGTTCAGTTGACGAAAACCAGAAAGTGATTTATTTTAAGTTTTCTTAAGTGGACACGTGTCGAGATGACATAGTAATAAATGATAGAAAATTTAAATTAATTGACACAAACAAAAAAAGAGTGTATATTTAGAGTGTTTAATGGCACGGTGCGGTAAACCGTCCTTCTAGCCGAGTTTTTCAACTACGGCGGCCAATCTTTTTACGATCAGCAAACTACGCAGGATATATTTAAGTGCACAAGTGAGTTCGCAAGCACAGGTGCACTCTCTATTCCCTCACTCTCATACGGTGGGACAATAGTAAGTAACGGATTAACGGACTTGGAAAAATGTAACGGAAGTTAACGAGTCCGTTAACATTTTTTTAAGTTAACTTAAAAGTTAATCCGTTACTGGAAATGTTAACTTCGTTAATTAACGATTAACGGATTAACGAGTTAATGCCCAGCTATGCCTATAGCAATGAGGCCAGTATTAATGAATGTTCAGATATTATCTATTCATGCCTTGAATAGACCCAAGTTATACAAAATTCGGCAGCTAGGGAATTCCACTTCTATTTAAAGTTAGAAATCCATTAACGTAATATGATAAGGGTGGAATCGGTGAGTAATCGATTTAATGAATGAGCTTTTTATTGCACACGATACGGTATTATAAAATTATTGCGTTCTAAAAATACAAATTGATTTGGAAGAAAGTAGGCTTGTATATTTCAATAATTTACTTGAAAGCTTGTCAAATTCCTTTAATACAATAAATACTTACCATATCGGTAAATATTGTTGAAGGTACTTTATAAAGATATATTGATAGATTTAATAGATAGTGAATAGATAATTACAAAAGATTTTTTTTTCTCTGGTCGTGATTGCGAAATTTCGTAGCCCAAGGTTGTCCAGTTTGTTCACCATAAAATAGCCAATTCTCATATTAAAAACGTATACTGAATTTGTTAAATGCGCTCGTAGTTCGTGACAAAGTTTTTATGATTGCTGCCAGAGTCCTGACTGCATACTTTTTACGTACTCAAGTTCATTATTTGAAAAGAGTTACGATATGCCGAAGTCAGAGTAGGCCATATAAATATATACTTTACACGCTCCTTGAGAAAGTTACAGGGTCAGTGCGTTGTAAAATTATTTACGATGTTTTGTTGTGGTCGCGCCCTGGGCCGGCGGTATTACAAACCGACATCGACATTAGTGTGTGTAATTTTGTTTGCAAACACGACTGTTCTTGATGTCTCAATGCGTTTTACGATAGACTAAGCATGTGCTTCTTATTTAAAAAGGTATCCCTGAAGTATTATTTTTAGTGGAATCGAAAATTAGTAGTCAAGATAGGAACAGAATTTATTAAATTATAAATTGTACAAATAAACGGTTATGATATAAACAATGAAAATATGCTTGAAACTTATTCTTGTGATTTGTGGAAGAAAGCGGACGACATTATGTTTTTTTAAACATCTTGTGTCTTTATATCGATAAGTAAGTTGATTGTATAATTCTTGTAATGATCGGAATCTTTACACACTTATCATTTGAAAATCTCATTGATCAATCAATCTTGTTTTAAACAAATTGATCGTAAGTTCTTGGATTTACTAACGTGATATCAGTTGTGCTGTCTGTATTAATCTTATCGATTGCCGCGACTTCTACTTCAGGAATGTTGAAACTCCTGTCCAACTAGGTAATCTCAGGTCGCGTCAAACGTCATTTAAACCAGTCCACTTTTCCTTAGCCATCAAAGTAATTTCTATGATATTTTCTTACTTTCATGCAGGATGCTGCTCATTTGCAGCATGTTAGAGCTCGGACGTGGTATTATGATGATGTGGCGACTATTTATAGCGGTGGCTCTAAGTCGTATCTCTATGGGAAGTCGGGAGATTTAGCGATGCTTGACAGTTCACGAATATAAATCGTTATATCTTGAAGTTTGAATTGCTAGTCTCGCTCGCTTGGCCTGCTTATAAATAAAGACTGGTATAGATTTAGAACTCCCTTTTACATCTACCGTATCTTTGATGATAGTCTAGTGAACTCTAAAAATAAGTGTGCCTTATATAGCTTACTTTTCTTTATAGTTATATTGATAATTAAGGTAGATACTTATTTTTAAAAACTACTATTTTAAATCTTACAAATTAATTTAATAACATGTATCGTCATAATCTCTATATTGTGTGTAACTAAAAAAACACTGAAAACTTACACTCATATCCCAATGAATGTTAAATCAAGTTAAAGAATCTTGTAGTATGTAACCTCGCATGCCCTTTCGAGTTTCTTGTATCGAAACCAGAGTCAATAATCTTGCTAGACCTGATCAGGATAGGACTGGAATACTGGGTCCGCATCCTTTGCCTGTCCAGTTATGTATGTGATGCAACCGCCTGCTTATACTTTCCAATAAGGTTGCTCTTCCTGTGGTCGGCAGGAAGACGTCGCGTGTGGAATTAGCACCGGCCTATGCAACGCTCGTGTGATGTATGAGAAACGCTTGCAAATTACCAATATGGTGTTAGATTTCGATGCTGAGGAAGGAACAATGCCCCATTTCAAGAATATGGCTATTTCTCGTAAATGTTTGTTTATTTGTCAATATTATGCTTGAAGGGGATAGCGATGACGAACATTTTTACATGACGTCTAGTTCAAACGACGACGACGATTGGCCAGCAATGTGATTTTCAGTTGTTTTTGTTTGAGCTTCGAGATTTTATTTTTGCTATACTTAAAACTATTTATAGACACTTATTATGTTAAATATTTATACATATACCCATGAAAGAAAATAAAAAACATTCCCCTAATTAATTAAATCAAATATAATCTTTTGGATTATATCAGACATATTTATTTAATTAGCCGTTCTTAATGCGTCCGAATATGACTGGTACTCGTATATGCACGAGTTTAAGGACGTTACGTCATTAAAATGATTACGGATTCGCTTTAAATAAGTAGTTGTTATTATAAATGTAAATGTTCTTGTCAATATGCACATGATTACCTCGTGAAATGTTGGTCAAAATGTTAATGATCTTAAATATGTTAATGCGATTTTTACTGTTAAGACTCGTTAGACGGATGTTGCAGATAACGGATTAATTTGAAGCCTTAAAAATTGTACCAAAATTAAAATTGAATAACTTTAACCAAAGGGTACTTCTAATCTTCAAGACAAGAGGAGGTTATCATAGCGATACATAAATAGCGTAGATAAGTTTTTATTTTTAACTTTGAAGTAATTACGCCAATAGTTTAGTTACGTTTTGTAGATTCGCTTACTTGGGAGTTTAATTCAATGGCATTAAAATGTTTCCTCAGATCTCGGGACATTGGTCTTTATAAAAACTAGGCAGGACTGTTACTCAGCTGTGGCAGTAATTTCGCGTAATGGCGAGCAATTTGTGTGAGAACCTGAGAGACAATACGGACACGGAATTGAGTTTGCGGTGTTTTAAATAAGTCATAGCCTTTTGCGGTTACAAAAAGCTATCCTTTTTACTTTTGAACTTAAATGATCATAATTTAATTAATGTCCTAAAATAGGTTATGTTTGAATTAAAAAGTTTTATTTTTGTAGCGCCTATCTATCAACGTTCAAAGTTTTTAAAACATCCTACGTTGTTTACCTTTATTTCTTTTCAAACACGCACACGTAAGAAGTACTTTGTTCTACATGAGTCAACAGCTTTAAGCGATAATATTGCAACCTTAATAGCGTCGTGATTAGGGCAAGGCAAATGTGTACTTTTAGATTCAAGTTCTAGTTATAACGAGGTGAACGTTTCATTACTTGTTAGTTTCAACTCGGCAATCCCAATCGTATTTTGTTTCTCATTGCCCAGGTTATCTGATATTTCATTGAAAATAAAGACTATTTGTCCGAATGTTTTACGACCTTCTTAAATAAAGTCTTCTCAAATATCAAATCTGGCAGCAGTCTCCGCGTTTGTTATGATTCCGAAGAGTCAAAGACCTATTCGTTGAATATGTTATTATAACAGACACGCAGCTACGGATTCCATTACCATTGTGTGTGTATATTACGAAATTGTGTGATCGAGACTAATTTGAACAATTTTTCATTTTGATGCAATCATTTGGCCTTCGCCGTTCATCAGCGTGTGATGGGGAATTGGTTAATGTATTTTTCCGCTAATGAACTGTAGACAAAGCAAAGCCTGTTAGAATATCGTATTGTAAAGTAGGTTTTACCGCTAGCGTGGTCTGGTGTCTACAATCCACTTGTAGTTCCGCGGCGTGGTGCCCGGTCGCCTAGTTACACTCTCTAGGCAGGTGTTGAATTACAATACCTTTGTTCTTATTTATAGGTCGTCAGGACGTGAGGGTTATCTGTTGCTGAAAAGTCCTTGTGTGTGACGACCTGCAATTTGTCTCTCGGCTTCCCCTCCCCTATTTTTGTTTACTGAATAAAATTATGAATAACTATTGAAGCCGAAGAGATTCCACATATGTACTTAAATATACCACACCTGTCACATATTTCATGTCTTGTTCATGTTTATATTAATAAAGATTTCAAAACTTTTTGTTCAGCTAAACGTCACAACATATTAGTACTCTTATTACGATTCTTACAAAAATACCAACTTTAAATGCAATTATGCAAAAGAAATGTAATCGACACAAGCAATCAACGCCCACTTACTGAATCAGTTTGTCTTTAAAACCCTTCTATCGTGTGTTTTATCAACATTATTATTGATTATTATATATTTCATATTCAGGCTCACGCTTTTTATAATAATAATGCTTTTATACATTCACAGTGTTATAGTTTTGTTTATATTCCTTCTCATTAATATTAAATTTTACAATCGTAACTTTGGTTGCTAAATAAAAATTCATGAGATGTTAATATAGTAGCGTGCGTGGAAAATCTCTAAACAGTAGTGAATGTCATGAACGTCAACTATTCGCTTCAATCATTAGTTACGTCGCGATTTCGCCCTGTGATTTACTGATGATTTTGCTGGCGAGTTTCTCTCGCCTACAAGTCAAATCATGTAACAGCATTGGCCCCAATCTGTATCAAATGCGATAAGTATACAACGACTAACAAAATCCAGCAATAATGCTAAGTGAACTTGTATATCATAAAAATTATTGATCTTTTTTCGGGTTACTGTATGTGTAGTGTATTGTGTATATTATTTATATTTCTTAAAGTTCTTAATTGTTCTCTAAAATGGGTATTCGGGGTGTTCCGATTTGTACAATCATTTATTGGAGGTAATGCCATGTTTATTTTGTTGCTTAGAGTTTATTGACATCTGAGATCAAGTGAATTAAGTAGTTTTTTTTAATGAAGGTATCCCTCAAGTTTGATTGTGTGATTTTGCAAAAACTATTGAGTATGTTTGGGCAAATTCATAAGGCAATTACAATGTATGTAAGCGTTGCGACAGCTATTGCACGTGTAATTTGGTTTCTAATTTGTATTTTGTTGAATGCATACGCAACTTTTAAGCGTATAGTGCGCCAATTATTTACTTTAAGAACCATTACAGATAGGTATTATCTTGTGAAGCCATCATGGGAATAGAATAAAAGGCACAGTTTTGCACAAAATATTTTATTAAATTTTGAGTCATGATTTAACTATGCATTTGAACTTAGTTTGATATTTTGGAATACCAAGGGGTTATATCAACCTTTTTTTATAGAAGCTCAGTACAATGGCTCTTCTTAGCTTAAATTGGTAAGCAAAAGGGAAGCCCGATTGCCGTGACAACAAACGCAACATCTAACGAAAATAAGTAATACTGAAACAATAAGATCCTTTCTGATGTTATTGGCTAATGTGTAACGTGCTATTTGATCAGAGTATACTATCGTATGTTTTTATATACAATAAGTTGTTAATGGACCAATGATTATGTAAGTAATTCCAGGTTTCAACTATGAATACCTAAATTGGATTTGTGGAAGTGAGTGGTGGTCATGTCCGCTCTATTTACGTAAATAGACGTCTCGGACTTAACATAGCTCTGGCTTGTTACTATTCCGCGCATTAAGTAAACATTGCATTCCTGAGAGGACAAATAGTTTTGAAATGTCAGCGGGCAGCTGAGAGCGGCGCGGGCGCACGCGACAGCCACCTGTAAAGTTCCCTAATGTGTTTTGTTCTTTCAGTATTTTTTTTGCGTCTAAACGGCCATACGCATACCGATTTTACCCATCTAGGTTAAGTTTTAGCTAAGTACTGGTTGGTATTATCGTATCTGTTGAGTCAAGTATTTCATTCGGTTTATAATGTAGTGATTGTTGCAGGGGACACAATGGGTTAAATTTTTTTACGGTGTCTATAATATCCTGTGTAGAAACTATTGTACTATACCGACAGTATATTTTCATTGTTGAACTTTTTCTTTTAAATACATTTTTCATTTTCATGTATTAAAAATTTAAACAAAGCATTTCGCGGCACATGCTCTAGGAGAAAAACAGGGATAACTTATTGTTCCTCCTAGAGTTTGTTTTTAGTGTCTATATCGATTTGTCACTCTCAGATCGATTTGTCAGTCTGGAAAAGTATAATAATAAGTATGCATATTATGCGTCAAGATCGTAAAATATCAAATTCCCTGGCTTCATTATCGTCCTCAAATTAATTTTATGTCAACGTCGCCTCATCACCTGTGCGTTGTTGAACTGGTTTGCTGGCCACCGCAGCCGGCCACCCGCTGACGTCATCTCACACGTTCATGAAAGCAGTGACAGGTCGATTTAATTAAAAGTCAAGGTCAGCCAATATTGCAATGTTTACGTATGTCATGGTGTTGCGAACTGCGAACTGCTCTACTTATTGTTAATTAATGTTGTTACGTTACAGCTTTTGTTGTGGTTTTAAACCAACAGATTTTGAAATTCCTTTAACGACATTTAAGTGATATACTGACATTTTACTTGTAAAAAAGTCAAAATTTTGTTTAAGTTGCGTACGTATTTCATTTGCGTAATTGGAGCAGGCAGACATTGTGGTACAAGGGGAAAACGTCATCTTAAAAATAAATCAGTTTTAATAGTAATTGCAAAGACTAAAGAACTGGATAGACACACAAAGCTTTGTAGGTATTTGCTTTGTGGATAGACATCTAAGTGTACGTGTGGTAACGTACTACAAACAATTACTGACTAACCCCGTTAGCGTAGTCATAGGCCATGGTTCATTCTCCACAGGTATCTCAGTATGTATAGTACATCTTGTGATGTAAAAACGTTTTATCTAAGTTTTAACTCAATTAGAGATAACTCGAATACCACTTGCCCGACCTCATTCTATAAATGAAACGACCATAATTAATTATATTGCAAATGTAAAAAGAAGCCTCAACTTTTTTTACACCCAGTGAAAAGTTATCAGGTAACACACATAAAAACATATTGTACTCGTACTTCTTCTCCTCTCTCCTATTTTGGGGTCGGTTTAAAATCAGACAAGTCAGACAAGATAAACCAGACAAGACAAACCTATACATAAGGTGTAAGAGTCACTCACACTACTTTTTGTCAACTTCTTCGTTCAATATTCATGGATTTTTTCTGTCAAAGCACCAAAGCTTGTCGACACCTACACTTGTCAAAACCTGATACCAATACCAATCGTGTGTTATAAACGTTCTCATGTGATGTAAATTGCGTTGCTTTGTGTATGTGCACTCAATATTAACAGAGGTGTGATGTCCAATTGATAATGATGACATAATCAGAGAGGAGCAGGGCGGTGATGGAATTTATAGTCATTCATTATATTTTATAATCAACTTACTTTCGTCGAGGTATACAGATAGAAATCGTTCTTATTTAAGTTGTTCAATTTTAACAGTTTTGATATCTCACCAATCGGTGAGTGGGTATTTTAAATATCTACTTACTTTTGAGATAGTCGATCTAGCGATCGATTCCTATCATTATATCATCATCATGTATTTGTTAGTTTTAAATGGATAGTTGAAATAGTAACTTGTGATTTGGAACGACTATTTTGTTTCAAATAATCTGTGCACCACTAATCGGAAGTATTTCGTTTAAGGCACGGCCCGTTGCCGCTAGCTCGCCCTGAATAAACTTTATTATTCATATTTTAGTTGGGCAATAAGCATCTAAGTCATTCAAAACTGAATAAGTCGTGACTTGTCAAGACCCACTCCGCATTATGCCTCGTACGCAAGTTCGTGAGTACAAGGAGCACTGCTATTCATTCAGTGATTTCATGTGCTTATAATTGATTTGATTTCTTTTGATAAGGCTCAGTGGGTTCGGTTTCACAGATGAGGTGACTCATTTACGTGCCTATATTAGTATGTTTGCACAGCAGGATGTTCTTTAATGTTTTAAAAGTATGTATTTTGGGACTCTTTACCGAAAAAATTTCTTTTAATAAACAACAAATGCATCGTTGCTTTATCTTGAAAACGGGGAGCAATAGGAAGTGAACGATTTCATTTAAAAAATAATACATAGCTGGAGTTATCGTATCCAATGATATTGTTGTTTATAATGTAACCGATGATAACTAAGAAGGAATTGACCCACACAGAAAACAAAAACATGTTAAAAACTTAACGAAAACATGCTCCGTTATATAAAAATATTGTAATTTACATATAATACAAGCCAGTACCCGTCATTGTGTATATCACTTGACTTCAATGACGGAGGCTTGTGAGGCTGATTCTATGTATACTCGTGCTATATAATATGTAAATAAAGGACTACGAAACATAAATGTTTTCTGCCACAGAAACAGAATTCTAAACAATATGGTTGTGCTTCGAAACCTTTTACTTATTCAATTTCCATAAAGTTTGCCTGACATGTGTCTTGAATATATTTAAATGTGTCGTGAATTACTACGAAGGCACCAGAGGAAAGGAAGCCGTCTGATTCATGGAAGCGCACATGGGCGTCGCTCGCGCATCTGATGGGTTTCCGCCGACGCGCCAACACCTCATCAATAGAGAAAGTTGTCAAGCCTCGTATCACAATAGTGCCAACATTTCTTGCTTACATAATGGGATTATGGGAAACTTTTTTAGGTATTTCCATTAGCGTTGTTTAGGAAGAGGGTTTGGTTTCGTATTCATTTTAGTTGTGTAAGACGATAAGATTGCTTTCATTCGTTTTATGTTTTATTAGTTCGGAAATCTTGTAGCTCTGAATATAATATATTGTCATTAGAAAAAATATTAAGGATCAGGTCAGCACTATGTAGTAATGAACTAATAGATACCTAAGTGAGAAAAAATATTTCCTTTTCTATGTTCCGGAACTCATAAGGATTTATTTTTAGAAGAAAAACATATTTCGATAATAATTTCTAAAAGTTCCCGGAAATGATCAACACAGACCTATGCGAATACTCAAACAATGGTATACGGACCCCTTTAACTTTAACGTAATACGCAATGAAGGTGCCGTAAGACATGGGACTAAGTTTAACCACGACTTCAATTCAAGAGAAGCCGCAAGCAATAGCTAGTTAGACAGTCATATGCAAGGTAGGTAATCAAACATGAGGTCGCGCAGCTTCCGCTGCGTAACAATAGACCTGCATTATCTAACGTATCTCTGTTACATGTGGCCTGGTACCTGGGAACTGTATCTTTGCCCGTACTCGCATAATAATTATCGATTCATTGTCTCATTCTTTTCTGGGTAATAAGAGCGCGTCGTGTAAATTGAATACATTGCGTTTTACTTTCACACATGTTGAATAAATCTCATAACAACACTTCAATTGATACTAACATATAATCAGTTTTTAATTAACATACTTCATTTCAACATATTAATAAATCCGCAACGCGAAACGGTTTTCTCAGCTGACGTGATATTTCCGTTCTCATTTTTAATGCGTTTGAATTAATGAAGTTTTGATATTTGCCATTAGATATGGAAAAATTATCTAGGCTCTCACGCTTATACAAAATTTGGTATCAAATAACAAATAATCGCTTTTTTCTTTTGATTGCTTGATATTTTGTGAAAAGAAAACACAAAAAGCCGGCATTTCAATTACGATGCAACTTTTCATATTCCAATTTGTTTTGTGCATTGATCAAAATAACTCTAACATAAAAGGCAGAACGATTTTTCTTTGTAGAAAACATTGATGTTATTTTGATCAAATGCTGCTGCTGAGCGTACATAAATGTTTCAAATTGTTTGTTCGTTTTAGAACAAAAAAAAACTTTTTTGTTCTAAAACGAAAACAATTTCACACATGCTTTGTAAATCATAGTTTTTAAGATGTTTTGTTAGATTCAATATCAGTAGCGAATTAAGAGTAGGTAATGTCATCCATTCGATACGATACTAACTGTAAGTGCTTAATGATTTATAGCTACATTTGCTTACAGTGATAGACGTTTATGACTTCAAATCAAGGTGTAATAGGCATTACTTAGTGTTACACCAACATTAATGAATTTTAACGTCGTTATAGCACTTGTTAATTTATCGTGCGTCCTAATAAATATGCCGGAGCTTTCTCGTAGTCGTCGCCATTTGTGGCACTGCGCCCACGCAACTCGGAAATTGTTGCTCAAATGTTGATTCTCTCTCCCAGTCAAGCCGTGTTGTGCAGGCACAAGTTCTGGGATGGCACAACTAGTTTGTTGTTCTTGTTCGTTAAAAGCTTACTAAATAGGTAGAGCTGATAAAATAATATTATACGAGTATATAGTGAATAGGCATTTTGGAAAAAGGATAATATCGTATAAATAACGGCATGCCAAAAACCAAGAAACGTCCTTTTTAGATAAAAAACTTTTATGTTAGGCTAGAAACTGAATTCTGATGAATGTTTCTCTCTGATTGCTAATGGCCTAAAATAATTATAACTTTTTTGGTGAGGAGTTTTATTTTTACATTTTGTTACTTCTTGTACATTATTTATTTAAAAGAAATTATGTACTTTGACGTAATTGCCAAGTTACGTCAAAGTACACAATTTCTTCCTGTAAAAAATATTATGAGGCAAATCTTTGACTATTATGGTAGAAAGTATTTGACTATATTATAACCAGAATCAGTTACTTGGATTTCTTAACTGCGGATGTTTATTCAATAAAGAAATAAATGCTTTTAAGAATGAACATCAGTTAAGTGGTCCATTTGTATTCACGTCACGGCGCGGCGAGACAGCGGGCGCGCTCCTGCCACTGAAGTTACTCTTACCGAGTACGTTTCCAGAAATGTTTAATACTACAATGTAAGACTGCGGCAACATTGTAGTGACGGGAATTTTGGCTCATTTTAATGTTATTTTAGTTAAGATATGTTTTCATTTCAGTCAAGCGGAAAAACTTACCGCACATAAGTAATAAACTTTTATTTATGATTTACATGAAAAACGCTAACAAATTTTTATCTACATCCATACCATAATATGTCTATTTTATATTCAGGAGCGATGAGCAAACGCCCTACATTTAGATATAAGTATCTGTGGCTGCATTGAAATGTTTACATTTTAGTGTCGGTAACTGATACGAAATTACGTTCAAATTTCGAACGTCTTCTTTAAAAGTAAAAATTAATAGGTTTTTTCGATTATCGAATTAGTCGATTAGTAATTTTATGTTCCATTCCTATACATTTAATTCGATGCTGAAATTATAACAATCGATTTGAGAATCGAAATCAACTCGAGTCTAGATTGTTTATGGATTTTAAAAACTACAAACGTCAGTCATTAATTATGACAGTACTAAACTAACTTTTACATACAGATTATGTTGGTAACTAGGGCGTTTGCTCATCAATCCTGACTATAAAATAGACATATTATCGTATGAATGAAGATAAAGTTATGTATGTGACTGTACATAATTAGTCATTAAAATACTCATGTGATTCTTTTATGAAACTCACTTCGTTCGTTTCATAAAACCACATTCGTATTTTAATGACCCTCATTATGCAGCAGTCACATAAATAACTATTATGTTCGTGTTTGTCATTACGAAGTATGTAATTATAATGTTATGGAAATTAAGATATTCAGTGCAAGTAAGTCTGCTTTTTTAAAATAAATGTTTGTCCGTTAGAATAGGTAAGAAACTTTTTAAACTTCCACCCTTGCACGTAGGCGAAGCACGATTCGCGTAGGTAGTAACATTTACATACGTACAGGCTACTTTATGTAGTAATTTATCAAAAAGTTCACTAGTTTCTATTTATGCCACGATAAGTAATACCGATAAAAATGTCATTCAACGCAATCTGCTTACGTCTCTCATTGTAATCTGTCAAAGTGTCCACATTTTTCCCACCCAACGGTTGTAAGATTACTGCCCACGCGCCAATCTGTATGCGGGAAGCTCGCATTGTCTCATCTCAATATTCGTGAGATACTTTGTGCCTAAGATTGGACTAATCAAAGGTTATTGGACCGTCACATTTGCATTGAAATGAATGTGTCCAACTTACATACGTTCACTTACGTTAACTTAAATTGTAAAAAACTAAATGCAAATGTTACGTGATAATTTGTAGTTCAATGGTGATAATGGATTATAACTTAAATTGAAAAAACTAAATGCAAATGTTACGTGATAATTTGTAGTTCAATGGTGATAATGGATTTGAAAAACCAATAAATGTGAAAGTTTTCATTAAAATATTAATGAAAATATGTTGTACAAGATCTTTTAAAATTTAAATATTACGTATTTTTAAATAATATGCATTTGTTAATAAAGGATAATTATTTTAAGCACAAAACCTGGTAAGGAAACCAGAAGTACATTGCAGTATTATATAATCAGCCATGTATAATTAATTTCCATG
Organism: Mecyna flavalis; assembly: GCA_949319885.1. Lineage (NCBI taxonomy): Eukaryota > Metazoa > Arthropoda > Insecta > Lepidoptera > Crambidae > Mecyna > Mecyna flavalis. The sequence goes on along the minus strand of OX439427.1, from coordinate 6,617,354 downwards.
TCATGCGTAATGTAATGAAATGAATCATATGCCGGTGCATAAAAGGGAAATGATATGAGTTTCTCACGGAGGTAAGTGAACTAGACTAATGATTGCTAATGATGTTAGTGCCAGTATATCTACTCGAATATGCAAGTGTAATTAGAGAATCCAGTGCCTACTTGCAAAGTTGTTTCACATTATGAGCGTGGTAATAGGTCGAAGTCGCCCTGCAGGGCACCAACCGGTCAGCAAGTGACCTTTATCACTCACCTAGGCAACCGTGAAGCAGAATTTTTTCTTTCTTACTTAATACCTACTAAAGGTTAGCTATTTTAATAGTGCAATTAAGCACGTTCTTTGTTCTTGATTAATATGTAGCAAAATACAACGCTTGGTCGTTCCACGATTTACTTTAACTATGTTGACATACTTTGAGGCAAGAGGCTCATAAATTGAGATGTCAATTTTCGTAATAGATGACAGAATTAATGAGGTTGTGCTCCTTAATGGCGTAGAGAGCTTTGGCTTTTCTTATTTATCGCGTATAATAAACATAATAATGTGGTCTTGATTGATGACTTGCAGAAGTGTAACCAGGAAATAAAATCGGCAGTTGTAATGTTAGTTCCCTTTTGCCGAATGTAGGCCATAGTGATTTTAATAATGATATGTTTAATTAAATTTTGTAGATAACATTTATAAGGTACGAGTATAAATGTCAATGTATATTTTCAAAGTCATCTAATCTTTATCATTAATGGTACCTTTCACGCAATCTATCCAATTAATTTTATATTTCCTCAAATCTGACACCTCATAGCACAAGTGCTAAGCAACTTTATTTAAGGGTCAGATCAGTTTGCGATAACTCGTAATATTGATAAATAAAGAAATATTTGTCTGAAGGGTCGTGTCTTGCTTCACATGTCATAATGATATCTATTTCATACAGTAATATTTTAGTACGGCAGCTTTATTCTCGTACTAGCCTAGTAACGTGGAATTTTTTAATGGCTTGAGCTACTAAAACTATAGTAAATATGATTATGGAACGGGTCCCAACAAAATACATTAGACAAATCATATGATTCCACCTTAATTTTACTTGAGGGCACTGAAAGTAACGATAGCAAACTTTATAAACCATCGCTTCACTAGGTTCTTGTTTATAACAAGACATTCATAAGAGAGCCAATAACGCGGATTGTTCCTCATCCCGTCGTGCTGTCTGCTTGTTTATAAATAAGCCGTATTATCTCAGACTTTGCTATACCGTGTGTATTCCCATATTATGTTTTTCAAGTTCGCGCGAGTGCGAAGCCGCGGCCTCCCACGCGTTGTGTATACAAACCCCGTCTTTAGTTACTGAAGTTATTTTCAACGCGGTTTCTTGTAACTCAAAGACATCTGCCGGTAAAGTAAGTAAAAACTTTGTATCGGAAACGTAATCGCTCTGGTCATTTTTGTTTCTGTAAAAGTTAATCTTTGAACTGATGAATGTTTTTATTTATGGACTTTGTATTTTAAATAAAGTCTTCAGCAGAATGTTGTAAAATAAAGTTAAATATCAGTTTTGTCCAATTACAAGTCATAGAACTAGTAACCTAGCGCTTAGTGTGTCTAGCATAAATTACTAGGACGTGATTTTTGGTTACAAAAATTATGAAATAATCTGAAAAATCTTGACTTAGGAAATGAGTCCAGGAGCCCGTTATCACAGATAGGTCTTTAAACTCCAATGTAGCGTAGATTCTTTGATGAACATAAATAATAAAACAGGCTGTCATTTATTTGCATAAGTTTATTGGAAACCCTTGAATCCAATAAATTTCACTGACGTTTTCACGTTAGTAAGTTTTTAGCGTCATCATGATAAATATTTTGCGTGAAAATTATGCCAAGTGGGCACGAACATGTTTGCATAAATTTACTGTTAGTTAAGTCCAGTAGCACAGCAGTTTGAATGCGTATAGCTTAGTAATATCCCGCCGGGCGAAGGATGGACGACCATCTAGGAGCACAATCGTGCTCTCGCCTACTATGTCATAAGTAATTGGAGTAATGGTCAGTCAAATTATGATATAAGTACGTTTAATTTGTAGATCATAAACTTTTTCTAATATTGCTTACTTAGTTGAAGAAAGAAATGGAAAGTAATCTAACCCCGAGGCTTGAGAGCGTACATGTCAGAATTAAAAAAAGATTGAGAACTGATGTTTGAAATAATCACAACGCGCGTTTGGCAACTATTGTTTTAAAGCGATAATTATCTACCTAGTGAACGATTAAAGCGATTTTTTTGTACTTAAGTACTTACAATGTTATAGGATATTTTAAAGTCTCTGTTGGAATGTTAGTATTTTTGGCAATGCATTAAAGGAATCGTGCCTGTATAGGTGTATTGGCCTAAGCACTGACACTGTTACTGTGAATAATTAAGTTCATAAAGTTTTATGATGAGAGTTTTGACATAGACTATACAAAATTATTTGTCTACTTTACTTATGTCTAAAAGCACGGTTCGTAAATGCAGGAACTCAAGCCATTTATTCGAAGACATGTAACGGACGCAATTTATGATTATGGTGGTTTTATTGAAGAGTGAGGTACATGGACCCGAACGAGTCTTTCCCGTTCGCATGACGAGCTGCGAACCGTTCCTCAGTCGCCCACACCACACGCATTAAATCCTTGCTTCACCCTTCGACTCGCCTTTTACTAAGTGCCCCTGGCAAACTTATCGGTGGACTCGTATCTATTCATTTATTAGTAATTAAATTACCTATAAATCCTGTACCTTATCAATATAAGTAATAGCTTTACGTTTCTTGTGGAGGATATACACGAGATTGGTTTGAATATACATACATATTGATTCGATCAATGGCACATTTGGCACGTTTGGTGCGTAAGGCAGGATTACTAAGAGCCTGGCTTATGCCCAAAAACCTAGCGAGTTCGAATCCCACATAGCTAATGAATATTGCATATACGAGTACGTAAATTCATGTGATGACAGACTACTCAATTACTTTTAAAACCAGGAGTAAGGTAATAAGGACACAGCAATTTTTTTTAAATTCTTAAATAATTATTAGTTACATTTATGCATAAGGCCATAATAGCCTGAATCAATTTTCTTCGAAAAGTTACGGGTATCGCCATTTTATTGTGCATATCGTAGTAAAATGCTATAATAGAAAACCCTTAGTTCAGTTGGAGGAATGTTTAAAGCATGTTATGATACTTTTATTCGATCGTTCAAGTGTAGGGCTGTCAAAAACTTAAGTGGTTTATAATGGCTTTGTAACTAAGTAAATTATGAGTTAATGAACTAGAAATGTACGTATTAATTTAGTGTTGCATGGCGATTCATACATTATAGACTGACTGAACAAATCTCGGTGAAATAATGATAATTCTGCTATTCTCTATCAATTATTGCAGGTAAATATAAATGTACGAAAATTGTATAATATACATGTAATGAAGGGCTCTACATTATTTGAGGAAAAGCAACAAAAATCAACCTCCGAAAAAGATTACTTTGAAAATTTCAGGACACAATGAAGCTAAGATTTTTTCTTTTTAAAGCAAAAAAGGTGTACTTTTTTTCTTGGAGGAGAATGTTTTTAGGCACCCTGATCGCGAGCCCTTCGGCCGTATGTAGGATTTGGATCGAAAGTCTCCCACTACCCAACCCAGTTCTCTTAATCTTTTTACACCCGAAGAGGACAAGATGAACCGGTCAGTTCCAACAATTGTTGGATCCCCGGAGTAAAGCATGCTTAAGGGTGAAATATAGTATATTATAATTCTAGAAAAACCGGCTTGTCCAGCGATTAGTTGGCGGCGGATACTAGCTGACAGCTGTTGTTTACAGCGGCTATGGCAGCCCTATCGTAACTGTAGCCATATCTTGGCGAGAGCGCGTGCGTGACTGAAGCAGAGATAGCTGCGGCGCCCGCGGCGGCTCTCTGGCCACGACTTGCCTTAGCTCATTTGCTGCTAGGATGACCAGTCAGTCTACGTTTAAGAATGGTAATGGTGTTTGTTCGTATCTATTGAATACAATTTTGAATTTCAAACCCATGTTTAAAATTATTTATGTTTTACATTTTTTGATCTCGGGTTAGAATCGCCATTTCAGTTTTAATATGTGATGCGGAATGCGGGGTTATAGCGATGCCTCGATTCTAATGATGAGAGTTTTTTCTCTATGTGTAAATAGCTGATACCATAATCTAATATATAAACAGAAAAAACCACGGAATGAAACTGAATTCAAAACAAAAAAGCAAAATATTACTTATAAAAGTACGATACCAATGAAGTAAACGCAGAAAGATTTAAATAACAACTCTTTAGTTTCTCAAAATAGTGAGCTTTATATTCGGAATATAAATTATGGTAAAGTTCACAGTTAGAGATTATTATGAAATGTAAATATGGCTTATTCCTAAGCAAGGGCATTGTCGATGTACATTGTTTTTGCTTGAATAGCGAGTGTGGGCGTAGATGATTATGCATTCTATTCAATAAGACGTTTTCCATTCAATAAAATATTGTTGTGCGTTCTTTCTACATAAATCATGCAACAGCATTATACGAACTGGTATTAAGAAATTAAAAATTATATGATACATACTAATATATTTTAGACTGTAAAAAGCGCATTGATAAAGTGAAGAATCTTCTTTCATTATGATGTATGTGACGGATGTTATCTTTGACAGATAATATTTATTTTGCAAACTGTCATAGTTATCAGACCATTTTTATTTATCAGTCAGTAAATTGTGTCAAGATTTTTAGTTCAAGAGATCTGAGAGTAATTTTACAGTCTGTATTGTTATTTTTATCACTAAGCCGTCAGTTACTTAAATAAAAACAATTTTGTCGGTTATAAATAGTCCAGAGATGGCAGCGTACTTACATATTTGTAGTTACTTCATGTAGAGTTAGCAAATTATTTAGTTTTTAAAGGTAGTTAAGTATTTTTCAATATTCTTTTCTTTTTGAAGTAACAATGTGTAGTATGTTGATTTTAAGACATAATTTTTACTTTGATATCCAAGAGACTAGTTTTATTTGGATTTTAAAGAAGAACGGTAAGCTAGAGAATGTGTAACAGAACCCCATTTATGTTCATAGAGACATGGTAAGGAACACTTACGACTTGTAGGAAGAAAGTAAATAAAGCGTTTTGCAAGTTTAAAACTATAAATAGATTTCAACTTCATTGTGATCTGTATTTTGATGCAGACTGTACATGAGTCACTGTTTAATAGATTAAATGGAACGCATTAATCCAAGCAGTGGCGTGCATGGTCGACTTTTATTAGCTGAATAAGTGGTACAATTACTGTCATTGTCCTCTGCCGGTTAAGATGGCCAGCGACACCGCGGCAATACGGGAGGCCAAGCTGTGACCGTATTGTTTGTAGCCCTTTACGTAATTTAACGTTACTTAATTGACCACTTGATAGTTCCAGGAAATGGGAACGAAGCTGCATTGGAAGTAAGACGGACTTTTCCCTGATAGTACAGAAACCGTAATTGTCTAGGACCAATAGATTGTGATTGCGAACTCCATCCCTCGAGTAGACGATATAAATACAGACAATCCTAATATTAATTGCTTCACATGACAAAAAAATAAAAAAGTATGACAATGCATGTTCTATTGTCACGTGCCATTCATACCTACAACAAAAACCTTTCGCAAGTAAACAAGCCATGGTTATGTATAAAATTTGTATACAATATAAAAAAAAATATCTCTGGATATTATCCACACAGCGCCATCTAGCCCCAAACTAAGCATGAGCTTGTGCTATGGATGCTAGACAACGGATAAACATTACTTATATACTTTTTTTTTTGTAAATACATACATATTATACATAGAAACACCCAGACCGATACAAACAGACATGTTCATGCACACAAATGTTTGTACCGTGCGGGGATTGAATCTGCAACCTCTGGTGTAACAGTCGACTTCTCGACCATTACACCAAATGGCTCGTCATATAGTTTGACTAAAATATTTGCAATAAACAAACTTTAGGATGTAATAGAACAGATCGAATCTTTAGCGGTATTTCCAAACCGACACGACCTTTTAACCTAGCTTCGAGAAACAAGCTTATTTCTACCTTATAGGCGCGCAACGCATTAGTAACTGGCAGGATATTGCAGATGTCCATTGGCGGCGGTAATCGCTAACCATCATTTAAATCGTAAGCGATTTTGATGCCTCAGAGCTGCACTTATGAATCGTCAACCATCAATTTTCAAGTTACTTTTCCAAAACGATCAAATATTTCGGCACCGAAATGGTAGTTGTTGTTGAAGGAACTCGCAAGACTCAATAGTCACTGCGTTCAATTTCCAAATATTAACAACGTTTACTACGATACATTTTCCATAACTTACACGTCATAAAGTTTTCCCTGTTTAACATAAATATTATGTACTTCTTAAGAATATGATGGGGTGGAACATGTATGAAAAATTAATTATAAGAATGTTCATAATAAGTGGTAGGTACTGCCACAAACTGATGATGATGATGATGACATAATAAGTTCAGTGATAAGTCTGCTGGATGAGTATAAATATTGCATAATCTATGTTGTAGGTCTCAATGAACATTAATTGAAATTGTTTTGGTGAAAGGTTTTAGATCTGCTTAACTTTTTCTGCCTGTTTCTTTTGACATTACATGGTTGAATATTGTATTGGTTTTATAACGATAAGCTGATTGCATAAAACACTTTTACTTTTAAGCTTGTTAGGATTATTTGTATCGTATAAAATGGCTTTTAGTTAAAGAAAATGAATGATTGTAAACAGCTCTTTTAGGTATACTTTTATTTGACACGATTTTTATTGCTGATAGATAATTTATTATGTGTACACAGAAATGTCCGTCAATCGCAGAAGGCATCCATAAATTGACTTATCAGAAAAGTGAATCACGTAATCCATAATGGATTCATTTAAAAAATTTCTGTATCTTAATTTCTTTTACTGTATAGTGATATTGAGATATTGTTTCAGTTGCTACGTAGGTGCTTTTATCGATTTTATCATAGTATTTTGTTATTAAGCTTTTAGGTAAATACTAAATACTGCCCTACTAAGCGCAAAAGCGGTATCTCAAAAAAAATCGAAAATTTGATTTTTATGGCATCGGATAGCTTAGAAAAATACGCATCTATTGAACTAAGCCATGTAGCGGTATGTCACTTAAAAAATATAAAAAAAGCGTTATGAAAGTTTTCTCTATCTCAGTTTTACCCTGTTTTACCTTAAATTTCTAAGGATATTAGCGGTATATCAATAATACGTAGCCAATCCGCCGTATATTGGCCAATATACGGCGGATTGGCTACGTATTATTGATATACCGCTAATATCCTTAGAAATTTATAACACTGAAAAATATCAGCTTCAAATATTTTCTGAAAATGAAACTGGCACAACGTTTAAAGGTATTTCTACAAACAAAAATGATATTTATCTTGAAACCTTTCGAAAATAATAACAAAAAAAAATGAACTTTTGGAGAGAACTCCCCACTTTTGACTGATTAGAATTCATAGAATACGTCTCTTTTTTAAATATTTTTTTTTATAATTATAAATTTAAATAATAAAAGACTTTATAAATGCACTTTGATTTGTTTTTTTATTTATAATAATATATTATGTATTTTATTTGACTGAACATCCATATCCTTTTGTATGGACGAATGTAGGTGGAATGCTAAGCAAAAGGCGGCATCTCAATTTTTAAGTTTGTATTTACTAAGCGGTATAGCAGTAACTCACGGTTATGTAAAATATACTTAGAAGTAAGTATATTTTACATATTTTAACTATTGTAATAGAAAATAGACCTAATATAATACATATACTACATTTAAAAACCAAAAAAAACAATCGGTAAATTAACGAAAAACCTAATTTTACAAAACATCAATTATCTCGAAACTACCTTTTACTGAGATACCGCTTTTGCGCTTAGTAGGGCAGAATAGGTAACTTTCACAAAAAATGTAAGGCTCTACCTTTTATTATCCTAAAACATTAGAGCATGCTACGGTGTATCACATTTATACTTTTATTAGATATAGGCTCCACTTGTTGAATAGCGGCGTAAAAAATAATGTGTCAATTTTACGTAGTCAAAAAGTATAACATTGGAGATGTGAAAACAGTTAAAATCGACACTTACACCACACACATTCGCACACAGTGTGCACAAGAGATACTCGAAAAAGAGGATACAATTGTAGTGTATCGTAGTGTATTTCTTCATAACGGACAGCCTCTACCTTCTAGACACAGGTCTCGATCACAAAAAAGTTTTGACCGCCTCCGTGGAACAATGCCTGACTGCCAACTGATCTAGTATAAAAAAAGTCTCGATAGTAGCTGATGTTGTTTTGTTTATTGTTGCAGATGGAGCGTCGAGCGCAGCGAGCGGCGCCGCAGTGGGCGTGCCCCCCTCCTGGGAGCCGTTCTACTGCGTGCTGCAGCAGGACCGGCGCACCCTCACCGCTTACACCAGCGAAGAACTCGCTGTAAGTACATCGGACAATCACTGACATATCGTAACTTTTAAAGGGGCCACAAATCTGAACTAAGCTATTAGTCTGGAGAGCTGAACTTAGAAATATTAAAGATACATTCCTTATTTGCTAAACGCTACTACAAACACCACAGATGCGTCAAAATACCGATGACGAAGTCGAAAAAAGTTGTTCACTGATTGACACCGTGGTATCTATCAGCCTATTCAAAAAGAGTCCTTGTGCAGATGACACCGCGGTGTGTGTTCAGGGACTGGGGTCAACAGACGAAACACCCGTAATGGCACGCGCATATTTTTATTTTGGGAAACCGATTTCGACGGGTGTCTTGCCCCATTTTTTATGAAAAAGTGAACTTCAACAATTATGATTTCTGACCCTTTGTTTTTCTAAGCAGCGATATTTTGTAATTATGATTTATTCACGAATCAATTCGAAATACAACAGAATAATAAACTTTTGATATGTTTTTATGTGAACGGTTCACTTATAAAAACATAACATTTAATTAAGTGCTTTACGACACTTTTACCGTGTTGCCTTTATAAATTGTCATTGTATGCTTAATAAAATTAACACCAACAGTTTTTACGAAAATCAGAAAATTATATGACATCCTACTAATATTATAAATGCGAAAGTCTGGATGTTTGGATGTTTAGATGTTTGGATGTTTGTTCCTCAATCACGCCTAAACGGCTGAACGGATTTAGATGAAATTTGGCACACGTATAGTTTATAACCCGGAATAGGACATAGGCTATAAAATTCCTACGGGAAACGTCTCATTCCCGCGGGAATATCAATTTTGAAACTACTGAACCGATTTGAATAATTCTTTCACTGTTGGAAAGCTACACTATCCCCGGTGAACATAGGGTACTTTTGATCCTGAAAATGTGGGGGGAAGGGGGGATATTTAAAAAAAGAGATTACGCGCGGGTGAAACCGCGGGCGGAAGGCTAGTTAAACATAAAATAATCTTTTAAATTAACAGTATTTTAAAAGCTTATATAAAAATAACGGACGTGAGCAGAAGAACCATTGTCCGGAATTTCCTAGTTTTTGTGGGTCCAGGCCTGTACTCGATTATGGACCATTTGTACTCTATGCAACTTCACTATATTATTACCTCAAGTATACCGAAGAAGGAGTTTCTTCTCTGATTTTTTCTTAAATAATGAAAAACGAATGTTGCCTATTTGTTGTGCCATGTACTCAGGACAAAATTGTGAACTTATTCAGACCTATTAAAAAGTACTTACCTTGCGTGTTAATGTTCCTGACGACATCTACTCGCATAACATAAAACATGTGCACGAAAGTTCCGAGCACACTTACTTACACATTCATTCATGAACTATTTATTGCCGATTGTAATGTATAGTCCAAATCGAGCTGCAATTTGTAAGATTTTTGTATTAATTAGTTTTTCAATAAGCGAACTGATTGTTTAATAATTCATTTAGCACGGGTACGGTCAGTAAAAACAGAGCCTTGGTATTTTTTACATTGTAATCCACTGCAAACCGGACGTTATTTATAGCGTTACTAAATACGCTATCGATAGAGCGGAACGATTACTATTTTCGAATGATGTAGGTCATATTGAATTTACAACCTTGTTACTTACATGCTAAACGACTATACTATTACCCTTTTTACCATGAACGAAATGCTTGAAGTACATTTAATACATAGGTACCAACTTCTATAATCAGAATCAGAGAGAAATTTTTCTTGTTCTGTGTTCAGAATCGAGCAAATACCTACCTTAAGAAGCATAAGTAAGTAAGTAAGATCAATAACGCATGAATTACCTTCGGGTCGTTCCCATATTATTCAATTGTGCAATTAATTTCTGATACTGCATATACACATTTATTAACAATAACTAAGTACGGAAGTATTTTGGAAATGCTGTTATTTGCAATGTTGTTTTATAAAATGTTATATAAATTGTGTCCATGTAACAATCACTTCTTAATGTCCTTTCTCCACCGTGAGTAGTAAATGAATAGGTATTTTTTTTTTATCAAAAAAATAAAAAAAGAATTTAATTTAGTATACAGTGCATGTAACAAACCATCTGTTAATTAGCGTTCCATCAAAAATTGGCAGATTAACCACTTGTTAAAACGGTTTTTTATGCGCTGGATCAAATTGGCTCTTAAACAAAAAAGAGTGTTTATTTAATGAGAATGTTTTTTTGAGGAAAGTGCACTTGAATTGTTTTCGAAATTGGGGATACACTTTAGTTTGTTCCGCTTTCCCAATCGCGAGTATCTCTGTCACCTTCCACGCGGAACCGCACTAATTGAGCGCGATTCGGGCTCGCAAGTCACGCTGAAGCTTTTTATTGCTTCGTTAGGGATTCGACGGTAACAACTGAGCTCTGAGGCCGGACGCGAGACAATTGTTATTTCTAATGTTACACCTAATTGATGATGGTACGAGTATTTTCGCGATTCGGTACATGAGTGCGAGTTTTGACAAAAAAAGTGAACGAATGTTTTATTGTATGGATAAATGTTATTTTGCGGCCAGTGTCTTCTTTTTATGCTTAAGTGAAATAGAGTTTAATTGGCTTACCTTTCATTTTAGCTATATATTTTTTAAAGATATTGGCCTATTATTTATTATTAGTCCTCGGTACACATTTAGTGCCAATTCCACTTATTCCACAGATAAGTTTGTGATAATTTATCTGAAGCATTAGTCTCCTTTTTTCAACGAATAAATGTGAGTGTATCTAAGTTATCTAAAATATATCACGAATTTTTCTGTCAGTGGTGAAATTAGCTCTAAATAATAATGTGGCCTAATTGATTAAACATTTAAAATAATCACTATGATTTAATAATCCAGCCCAACATCTTTTAATATCTTAAAAATCATAACTAAAAAGGAAACTTTTACTTTTCCTGATTAAAATATTGTAGTAAACTAAAATACGTTGAACGTGGAGTGCTGTTTTAACTTTTGATCTCGCATGTTTGCCGTCGCGTGCTCCGAGTAGTCTTTTGCTGCGGAGCGCCGACTAGGGACTAATTTTGGATCATTATACAAATATGCCGCCCCTAGGGTTATCACATTCGAACATTATTACCTATATCACAAATAATGATAACTGCTATAAAAGCCTAAAATTCCAAATTACTTAACGTTTTCTTTTGGATTACCAAATCACCATTTTTCAAACTATAAATCTACTTTTATTTTGAAAGCCGGTTCATATGTTTTCGAAGTGAGAATTATTTGTTTTAATTTAACTTGTCCTTTGTGTTCTAGCTGTAATAATTAGAAATGGGGACAATTTTAACTATAGGTACACGAACCTTTTATTGGAAATTAATAGAGCGCATTTTGCATTTTTGATTTTATTTCGTAAACATGATTTATTTTCAATAGGTGCGGCGAAAGTGCTTTTAAATCTTGGCACTGATCAGACATCCAATCAAGGCTTGGGTGCAATTTAACAATTAAGAAATTAGTGCTACAATTCACGTTTTAATTATCGAAACCTCTTTCGTATTTGGAGATTACGTAGGTATGTGTAAAAGAAATTTATTTAAAAATTTAGAGTCTTTGACAGATTAGAGTGAGTTGATGTTTTTATCAATATACTCGTAGATTATTATTTTTACCGGAAATAGAAAATAATGTGTCCGCCCCTACAACGTTTGGAAGTAAAAAAGGATTCCTTTTTGTATTTTGTATCAGTGTACCTACTTGAGCGCTAGATATATTGTACTCGTATAATTATGTCCTCTTTGAAATTTACGTTTCAGATAGATAAGATGTACACTAAAGTTGAAATATACGGCCAGTATTATTTAAATCTGTAGGTTACCTTTAGGTCCACAGAAAAATTGGGGTATTTATAAATTCGCGCTATCAATTTTACTACAGCGCTGTTTTTGTTAAAATATTCCCATTTTAAACTCTTTGTCCAATTACTTTATAATCTATCAAATTCTCAATTGCAATACATGTTTTTACAGATACACGGTATTTTATCTGTATTATGATGACTGATTTGGTCTATTTCTCTCGAAGTACTAGTCCGATGTTAGGACTATGATTATCATCATTACGAGTATTGGTATGATTACGATTACGAACTAATGGAATTAGATTACATTACATCACAGATCTCGTGATACTGTTACTTGATCTATGCCTGAAATGTCTCAAGGAATGTAATCGTGAGATTGTTTGATAATACTTGGTATTTCTTTAACGAATGTAAGCTATAAAATCACGTGCTTTTACATTCCGATGAAAACACCTGAGTGATTTGATCAAAGTTATGTTTTATACGTAATTAGGACATAGATGAAAGTTACGGTAACTGACATTAAAAATTTCCCTAAGGTTTACTGGCCTTTTACATCCTAATTTTGCGGTCAATTAAGTTTTGGTATTAATAAATATTTTATAAGTTAATTTTGTTTCAAATCATATACGAGTAACGTTCGGCCTCCTTTAGGTTTCTTAACTGCCAAAGGCAATAAACTTCTAATGTACCTTACACTGAAGCTATTTATCTGTGCAAGTTCTTGACTTTGAAGCTCTATTTATTGAACAGCTTTCGTTCCTTTTGTCGCCAAAAGAAATGATGCGTCGCGGCGAGCAAACAAAAGCACGACGCGTAGGCGCACACAAATCAAAATTATACACTGCGTTTGAGCTCGCGGGTATTCTGGCTTCGCGGCAATGAAGACGGATGAGGGGAGCCGTTAGGGCAGCGTTTCTTTATGACCAAAGTTCTTGATTATGACTTCATTAAGTTCTGTTAATCTTAGTCTCGGCACTCTCATTCCTTAGGAAAAGAAATGTTTGTGGATTATTTATTACTTTGCGAGTTGCGGAAAGGGCAGATTCTTTTGGTGTTAAAAGAATTCATATTTGAAGAATTTATTCATAGTAGATGGCATGTGGTTTAATATAGGTGCACAATCATTATTGTTTGTAGAATAACCTAAAGCGATAGACGACAAACTTCCTTATTCAGCAGAAAATACTTAAAAATGTGATATTGCAACTATAGTTGTTTTTTTAGGCAGATTAATCCAAATATCATGTGATAAAATATATTAATGTGTTACTGTTTAACAAGTAAGGAATTCGTAAAAAGTTTGTTGAAAAAGCAGAACATGAATTTTGTCACGAACGCTTCATAAACTAACTCACTTTAAAGTCAAACAAAGAGAGCTCGTTAAGCCACCGAGCTTTTTAAAGCCGATGTAACGAGTTTCATTGCAAAAGCGTACTTCATTTATTAAAACAAATTGGAGTTGGTAAAAGGCATCCTACGTGGCACAGTTGATTAGGGGCAGGATGTCTCGTGAACAACAAGAGAGGAAGTACAGAGCTCGGTGTTCCGCTTCTCACGCGGTAGGCGACGGTTTTAGCTCCACTTATTACCTGATTGATTGCGGTGACGGATGAAGACTGTTACCGTTTGGTGACTTGGTATTACGCAATTGTCTTGTAAGATTTGTCGCTGTGATTTAATTGCGGTTGTATCTAGCTGGCGTGCGTAAAGTTTACAATGTTACGGTTACGCGACTTCGTGTTCGTGTCTTCTGTGGGTTACAGTCGAGGGCGAATTTCGGCGGACGTTTAAATATTCACTTGCACATTTACTCAAACTCACATGTGCCAAGAGCATATATGGAGAAGAAACGAAAAGTTTGCAGATAACAACAAGGGGCACCAAGAACGAAATTTTAAAAAATATTGTCAGCAGGAAATATACCTAGAAATAAAAAAGTAACGCCAATTTTTTTTCTGTACAAATGTATATTTTTGTGTTGGATCTTTTATTTAACACATCATCTTATAATTTATTTTAAAATTATAAAATCATGATGGAAAATAACGAAGACGTTTGGTTTTCTTACAGACTCACTTAATTTAGTGTTTTGAATATTATTAATTTAAATACTTAATTGCATTTCAATCCTTTTAAACATTCTAAAATATTGTGACTGTATTTTAAAAATAGCAAAAAACACTAACACACAAATTATCAACTAATGTCCAGAAATATTTATTATCATGTTCATAAAACCATTTATATCTCTTATGTTTTCATTTATATGATATCAATCATCAGTTTTATTTTAAATGATCTAATTGAAAGTCACAATCGGAAGTAGACAATCGGAATTAGGACACATCTTCGAATAAATGATGATTAATTGAATAACTCTATCATTAATTATTAGGCTGTTTGTTCAATTTGCAAGTAAAAAATTTGTGCATCAAGGACCCTAGATTAGAAAAAGGTTTGTACTTTTTACACCGCCCTTTCGCAACAAACCAAAGAAACTGATGCATAGGTACTAGAAATTGATAAAAATACTTGACAATATGTATGTCGTACAGTACCGTGATGTGCTGTTGACTGTAAATCTTATACATACGACATCCTTACCAAAGCAAATAAGTATGTAGGTTCTTATAAACAATATTTAATTTGTGCAGGGCAGGAATTGGCTCTCTCTGGTTGTAGCGACCGACAACTATTACACTAAATAGTTCATTTTGTTCAGTGTATGTTTAATTTATCCAGTATTTATTGTATTAATTTATTTATATGTTTTTTTACACGCAACCAGTCGTTCCCAGGATTCTACGTGGACAGGAAGGTAAGCCACGTGGTGAGCGTAGTTTGATATTTAACGTTAACTTAACCTTGTTGTGTTTCGACATCGCTCGTAATACGCTCATTTGATGTCTGTGTGTAATCGGTTTATCATACAAATGCGTAGTTAATGACTAGTTTTGCATACAAATTCTAAATATTTGCACAAACTTTGAATTGTTTTGCCATTTGTAAATAGTGCACTATGTAAATATTGCCGTTTTAGTCAGCACAATATTAGCATACCCACTCCATTTATTTAGTTCCTCTCCATCATTTATATTATACAACATGTTAATTTACAGACAGCTTACCTAGTCAAATCGGACATTGAAGGAAACTTTTACTAGGAGCATTTGCAGCTATTAGGAGCCTAGGAGGAACACTCAAAAGTGTTGCCACAGTTACCTATGATTTTCAAACCTTAAAATACAAATGTAATGTTGCTGAAACACATCGACCTCCGAACTCCGGAGTTGAAAAAACAAACGACATTTGAAAAGTAAATAAAAAAAAAAATAAAAAAAAATTGTTTATTCAGTAACAAACATTTTTAGTTACAAAAATAGTAGCTGGTGTCTCCTTTTAAGCTAATAAAAGCCTGTGTCAGGAGAATAAAAGAAAGTGATCGTCTTCTATTATAAAGTATACTTTAAACAATACTTTATGACGTAATTTTGTTACGGATATCTAAATCAGTCTATCGCCGGTTGCTAAATCTATTTATGAAGCAAATAGTTGTTTATTTTGAGTCATATTGTTGGTACAGCCCAAAAATAGCAATGGTGCAATTTTTGAATTTACGAACTTCAAAGCAAAGCAAAACCTATCTGTTGAAACAATTAACAAATAATATCATGAATCATTATTTTGAGAGGCGTGGTCTCCGAAATAATGAGAAACCGGTTTTATTATTATTGATTTCCCAGAAGTTTATAGGTACAAGCATGATATTGTGTTGAGTCATAATGTACTAGTTTAAGAAGTGAATCTTTATTTAAAAAATGTAACGACATAAGTTTTGTAGTTAGGATACTCAATGGGAGCATAATGTGTTCAGTATGAGTGGTTCGTAGAAGTAGAGCATGTGGTCAATGGTGTGGCCGTGTTAGTTCGGAGGCACATTGGGTGATGTCACGGCAGAAAAGCCATGTGCGCGTCGAACCGTGGCCAAGTTCACCGAACGCACCAGTGTTGCCAGGAAATGTAGAGCAAAATATTCACTGGTAGTACACACACTCACAGTTGCTAATTTTTAACTTGTTTGATGAAATTTGGGAGAATGGAGACATGAATACAGCTTAACAGTAAATACAACAATCGTCTGCTTTGTCAAAAGAATGTTACACAAGGCCTTAATCCTGGTTTTTGCAAATACTTAAACTTTAAAGAGCGAGATGAAAGATGATGTTTTACGATTCTTTGATAGTGCCAAACAAAACAACCTATGTGAAAAGTATACCGTTGATATTCATTTGTTTAAAGACCTTAAACAAAAATTACAAAAAATCTTCTTGAAATGGTCTAAAATTAGTCCAAAACCTACTTTAAATGAAATACAGCAAAGATTTGGCAATGCTACGAGCGGCCGTTACAGACTGTTTTGGTGCTGTTTTTTTACTGTGTTTCTGCGATATACTTTACATAGAGGCACAATGCCTAACATTTTAAATAACGAGTACAATTTTTACGGAAGAAAAACTTAATCATACTTTTTATTATCAAATAGAGGAAAAAATACTTAACAAATCACGAATGTACTTGAACTTGAAACTTTGAATAGATTTTGAAGATAAAGTCTTTCCTTCCACCAAGTCCCACCATTATCTAACCGATCTTACAGTACCTGCGCCATTGAAAGTCGAAACAATCGCTCGATCTCAAAATCGAAGTGGATAATTGGACTATCTCGTTCATAATCGGTTGGACGATAAAAACTCATAATAATTGGTATTTCTCTTGGCCTTGCCCGTATTTACTGTTTACAATTTTATGACCTCACTATACGAAACGATAATTCCGAATTAATAATAGGTAACATGGTATACACTGCTCTATAAAAACCCTCCATGCTTGTTTTTATTTAAAAATAATTTCTTTGCTGAGATGCATTTGAGGTCTATAATTAGTATGCACTGAGAGGACGCATGTGTTTAATTTAACTAATGTTTAATAATTAATCATTGGGAATTTCATACAAAACATTAATCTACTCGACTACTTTTGTTCAAATTTTAATATGCCTAAAGGTATTTTAGGCATACTTAATAACATTTGAATTAATAAAAAACATCTAGAGTAAATTGCCCTAATTTGTATTTTTTTATAACTACTTTTATTAGCATAAATTCTGGAAACAAAGGATTAATAGATCCCGAAATAGATTTCAAATTAAATTTCAAAAATACAGGGTCGTTATAATTTTTATTGCACTACGATCATGTAAGTGGCGGTGTTCAGAGTGGTCATTTAAAAAGTTTAATGTCGTTTTACGCTTTGGTATATCGAGATGTCCGCGATAGTCGTAACCTGTGAGTTGGTCTACAGCACACAGAGTTAAGTGAAAGAACTATAATTGGAAGTAAATAAAGCCAGCCTTGACTCGGCGGACAATAAAACTACAAAGGCTTGTGAGTTGTGGACGGCTGTTGTCGCGGCTCGTGTCGCCAAACCAATTGTGCACAAACAGGATACAGATATTTTTACTGTCGTTCGACCAGTAAAAAACTGATTTGAATCTCAATTTTGAGAATCTAATATTTTGAGGTGCTATTTATAACATTGACAGGATTCTGTTATTATTAACTTTGTATTTGTAGACAGTAGAGAATGAATATTCAATCCGTGTCCTCGTAAGTTTTGATTCTGTTGAATTTAGAGCGTTTTGAAGTCTGTGTTAAATATGTAATATAGTTATCTTCATTTGGTAGACCGGCGCTTATTAAAGTGATAAGCTTCTATATAATGAATGACATAAATTAAAATCACACTGAAGTTTCTTCTGTATTTCGATCCTGTGCTTTATGAGTGAGCTGTAGTTTTTCCCTATCGCAGCTAGTCAATAATCTTCTAAGATGATTATAGTCATTACGATATTTGACTCAACTGATGGTATGCTTTCGAAATGAGGAGATTAGGTATGTTAATATACGTCAGATTAGACTTATGAATTTATGTATATTATCGATTTGCTTGCTTGATTTAATAACGTGATGGTATTTGTAGAAGTGAACTGAATTTAAAGTGCTTTATCTTTCTTCTCTCGGCAATGAGAACTCGCGTTTTATTTGATGCCAAGTACAGTTGAAGTACTTTATCCCCGCCAATAAAGTATATTGGTTGCACTATCGCAGTATATGTCGCCGCTGCGATCGGGTAACAGCCGCTCTCATTTAAATGTTGTTCTGACACTTGCAGTTATTTATTTATTTGAAGTAGGTACATGCGTTCATATAATTGGCTACTGGGGGCAATTATTCTGGACAATATCACTGTTTATTTATATTTTTTGTACACCCAGCATTTAAAGTTCAACTATACATGTATATACAACAATGCTTACGAGATGTAGGAAATGTGCGTTGTCCATTGTGTCAGCTGCGTTTACGCCTTGGTGTTTTGTGCAGTTGCCAATGCATGCATTTCTTAACCCCATACATAAGGGAATCTATGAAGGCTTGTGATGACGTTTACCCGATGAAAGCTGTTTAACAATAGTAAGCTTGGCATATGTATAATGATGCTTGTTATTAGATATTATAAATTATAAGATAAACTTATGCTGCATAACTATCTAGGTATACCATTAATGTTTTAAATCCATTTCTAATTCAGTCAAATGTTTTTTGAAATAGTTTTGGCTGGTTTATTGTTAATAAAACTTCCCTAGCGATTTGGATCGTTCTAGTATACGAAGAACAGATGAAGGCATGGAAAAAATCTTCAGAAAAACTTGGAAGATATTTTTATATAGTGTATATATTTTATCCCCTCAGTTGATGGCCTGCCTTCTAAAGGCAGCGCCATGATGGTCGACGATTGATGGGCTGCCTTTAGAAGGCAATTCCTTATCGCCCGTATTATAAATAAATAAGTTTCAAACATGTTTGCCAATTTTTTTTGTTTAAATTTGATAGAAACTTTACTCTTAGACATCATTCGCGTGATATTTTTGGAAGGTCAGTGGGTATCGTTGCATAATCAGCCCCCTCATTCTTGGGTTTAAACCTGCCAATATTGCCAATTAATCAAATTAACAACGTCGCGGTACTAAATAATTACGGTTTCCTTCTGTTGCATCCAATGATTTAATCATAACGTAGCAATATAATGTGCATATTTATACATACGGCGTAACGATTTCGTCCTTCCAATGATGTAAATTATAGTAAGTAAAACTAACTTAAACGTAACTGTTTGTTTTATTTCAATGATCACAATGTTATCACCCTAAACAATTTCCATTTTACTAATTAATTGCTACATACCTTGGAAGTAAAAATAAATACAATGGACATTTTATTGTTTCTTAATTTAAATTATCAAGAAACAATAAAATTCTTAACTTTTTATTTGGTATGTCGTCGGTAATCCAAATAATGTATACACTGAGAACTCATTGGAAAATACGATGTGCAACATGAATAAGTTACCAAAATGACCCAATCAAGACCTTTTTGATATTTAAATGGTTATTTAAATCACGTGACCAAAAATGCAACCTTTACCAATGTAGGAACTTAAATTCGAATTTTAGTGTAACGTTACATAAAACCTTAATTAAGTTATAAATATGTTAATTTATGTTTTGAGGTGCTGGCACGAAATACTTTGCTCGTAAAATTTAATGAGTAAAAGAAAGAGCCCTATGCCACGCCAAAGAATACCTATAATTATAACAAAACCATTTAAAATGCTTTCAAGTAGCAATGACTGAAACAGATATATTTAACCTAAGAGGTTTTTTGAATCATGCATATTCAGAAACAAGCCGCAACGGTCGCTTTCCATCAATCAGGTTCCATACCGCGGACCTGTCTGCCAATTATAATGACACAGACAGAATCTATTTGGACCTGGTAGGTAAAAGCACGAGGTCTAATTGTCTGGCTGTAAAAAAAAATTGGTTTCGTCAAATTTATCTGATACAAGAGGTGCACTTGAAATACGAGAGCCAAAAGTCGCACACAATATTGTACATGCGTCCTTAGAATTGTTCCACAATGGAATAGATGCAATGTATATAGTATGTAGCTGATTGCTTGCCTAACATCAAATTGAAGTTGTATAAATATATATTCTTTAAATGCAGATAAACATGGCCATTCATTTTTATAGTTACTTCTTCGCCGTGTCTAATGATAAGTGACTTTGCGAGTTTCTGATAAAATTTAATAAAATCTAATTCACTAAGTTATACAATATCAGAAAACAACTGAATCAAATAGCAATTTCTAAAGAAAGTTCAATCAAAACGCAGCATTATAAAAGTGTTGACATTTGAAGTTATGCAATCATGAACGAAAACTATGTTCCAGCCCAGATGTTCTGCCCACACTTGTTAGTAAGCAATCAATCAATTTAATAAAATAAGTACCGATCGATTATTAGCAACATGATTTTTGATAGGCATTGCTCACCAGTTCTAATGCCTTCACAAACTAGAGCAAGGGCAACGTAATCTCATGTGCAAAGTATCTGCACATCTTAATCTTTTAGCTATTTTAATAGGTTAGCAAATTAATTCCAAGATTTTCAAGAGGGTGGTACTCAAGCTTACGCCCTCCTGATAGTATGTGGTTACTATTGGACCTATGGACGCAGAGGCGTTACTTAAGCGTTTGCCGACCGTGTAATTTCCGATATTCCATCACGCACAAAGAAATTCGGTGACTCATTTCTTTGTCTCACCACCAAAAAATGGAATAGTCTACCAGAGTATGTGTTCCTTCCTATGACATAGGGTCCTTCAAACGAGGCGTGAAGAGGCACTTTGTGGGCCGCCAAAGTGAGGGTGACTGATGCTACGTCCCTTACGTTGCACCAGTTGTCCTCGCCTCTGGACTTCACTTCCACTTAACATCAGGTGGAGTGGGGTCATTTGCCGGTCTAAATAAATAAAAAATAATAATAATTCAAGGGGAAACATAACGTTGGCAGCAAAATGTCTCTTAAAATTAAAATTTGTTCAGACATGTGTGTCTTCTAGTGCGTTTTTTGAGTCTTAACGATCGCAAGTGTGCCCTCTAGTCAGTTTGAGTCAGCTTCGATTGGTTTCGGTATTTCCATCATATATGAAGGTGATTTTTGGACACCACAGTTAATAAGTCCTCCTGTCCACAAAAAAAATTCTCCTGGATGGAATTCCAATTGACTGCACTTAGAGTGCAGGGCCAGCCCAATAGCAAATGTGCCATCGAGCCAGTCATTTGATTTGTTTTTTTTTAACCCTGTACATATAAGCATTAGTCAACCACGTCTGTTATCAAGGTTACTCGCCCGATAAGTCTCGGTTCACACAGATGTCCACGTCCGTGCATAAATGAATGTGTGGAGGGAGCATAAATCTCGGAGCGATAAGAGGGCAGAGGCAGAGGATCGCGGGGTTACGTCTTACGTCACGTTGCACACGTTTGCACACGTGTGCTCTGCTATGCGACCGATGACCGCCTTGTTCTTCTTTGCCTCACGATACGGTGATTGATGAGCTTTTGTGGTCTTAAAAATGTATACAGCGTTTCGAGGAAAGCAAGATTTTTCCAATCTTTTACATGAGCTCGGCATTTATTGCCTTGAACTTAAAAATATAAACTTTAAAAAAAGTAGGGCCAGTTTTTCCATTATCAGACAAGTTCTTATTTGTCAAAGAACTTGACGAGCCATTTGGTGTAATGTTTGAGAAGTCGGCTATTGCACCACGAGGCCGAGGGTTGGTGTGCATGAACATGCCTGTTTGTATCGCTCTGGGTGTTTCTAAGAACACGTATGTATTTACAAAAAAATATGTAAGTAAGTTTACCCGTTGTCTGGCACCCGATGTGTGTGTCCAGACATATTATGTCTTATTGGTCACTTTAAAAAAAATAAGACATGGACATTATTGTTTAATAGGTAAATGATAAGGAACTTTGATTTGCTAAAAGAACCACCACTTGACCACAAATGATGAAAAACATCTTATTATACTGCGTGTTTTTTTAGTCGTTGATTTCCCGCAGCAGAATGCTTTACCTTCAGTAGTACTATCGATTTATGCTAGTAATTTTTTTTTGAAATTTTTTTTTTGAAATTTTTTTAAAACTTTTTTTGAAATTTTTTCTTAAATTATAATGGGAAAATGGAAACTAAATGTGAGTAAATAGTAAATAATCATTTTTTTGATAAACGCGAAGGGCAATGACCCCGGCCGGTGACCGTTTGTGACGCAGCTAGTACTATTGGTTCGAGTTTCGTCTATCATAATCGTAAAACTTTTGATTTAAGTAAAAAAAGAACTTTATTAATGTATTTTACTACTAAGACCGCATCATTTTACTGCGGGAAAACAACGACTAAAATTCCACGCTGTATTATATACTAAGTTTATAACGTAAATGCATTAATTAATAGATGTCTCGTATGTCTACTTTGAAATACGGAATTGCTTGGTGAATCATTATCGTGTGAAGTAAATTGGCGGTATTTGGTTGAGGCAATAGCTAAATGAGCATAGGACATAAATGTTACAAGCAGTCCTTGAATTGTGCGTGCCCAATGCAATCCATGCAATTAATCATTGTTGCTCATAGTTAATACTTTACGACAAGTATTTAATAAACTTGAATTAGACTGTTGCCACTGAATCATAAGTTAGAGAATAGGTAGAGCCCTAGAGTTTGCGCGCCTGCACACTGTATATTCGAATAATATTATAAATAAGAAAGTTTGTGAGAATGTAATGAATCAATTCTGTAATTGAATCTAGACATTTTTACAAGCAAGTCCTTCAAGCACTTGCAAATCAACAGTACTACACTCCTTATTCAAATAGAGCTTTGGTAAAATATTTCGATGCAAATATCGTCGAATACAGAATCAAAGAGACTTATATTCTGTTTCTTGCTATTACGTTATTTATACTCACTAGTCATTACTCACTCTATTTATCTTAAACAATTTGTAACATATTGTCTCTCTATGATAGTGATGACTTCATAGTCCATACTCGAAGCACACAATTAAATGAAACACCAGATGTATTTATTAAGGACAAGAACAGACGAAACTCTTGGAACGTTAATTAAATTTTGTAAACTTGTCCCTAATAATTTTGTGTTAAAAGACTAAGAGTGATATTCATAAGTTTTTCCGACGAAATCTTATCTGGGTTCATAAATAAACCACAGCATAGCAGACAACATTAGTTGCGTTGATCTAATTCTTATATTTGAATAATTCCGATGTGTCCCCCTGCTTTGTCCCCATGGGTTTACAGAACTTAATCATTTCAAAAAACACCTAAACGAGTTCTATATGTTGTAAAACAATACCTTTTGGTTATTATTTCCTTTTGAAATCAAAATTATCACGAAATGAATGCCAGTAGCTATTATCTAAAAATATCATCAATCACTCATACTGCCGAGACGAATTGAAAATGTTTTAAAGTTTAAATCCCAGAAGCTTGCAAATAAACTTCCTTCATTTGTGTATTTGCGTCATCGCATTTGGGCCTTTCTACAGTTATGGTAAAGTGTTTACCCGACATTAGTGTTCGTTTAACCAAACCGCAGCTGCTTTTAGGATTATCTGAAGTAATTTAGCATTACTGTCTATGAAATATCATAATCTGACAGCTGTGCGTCAAGTTTAAGCCCCGTCTCTAATTGAAGCTCTCTCTGACCTATTTTTAGACCTCTGGACAGTGTTCTGTCTTTGTTGTCTCAGCTTCTCGTGTATAAGAGGAAACTGCAGAGTAATTGGGTCATATTCGTTAGTGTACATCGTCAATTTGTGTGCATGCCCTCAGTTTATTGTGTTAATGTGCAGCTGACGGGTGGAAGTGTAGTCGACAACTTTAAACAGAAAAGCTTTGAAGAAATATGATGCAAAGTCTGTTGAACTTTATGTGCTTATATAAAAGATAAAAGGCGTTACATTACAGTATTAGTTGCTAAAGTGGATATTAGTTACAAAGTAACACTGAATGGATAAGATGTAACGTTTTGTTTATTTATGCGCCTTTAGTTTACATGACACATGCGTTTTTATGATGTTTAAAGATTCGAACTTTCCACACCACTCTGTGAATGCTTTGGCACCAAATGTAGAAAATCAAACAAATTTTGTCAAACGTTGTCTAGTCACAACTGCCACAATGTGCTCGCCTAAGTAATCACCTACGTGACTCTATGAATGACATTCATGAATCAGTTGAATGAGTCTGGCGTGATGCTATTGTCATATCGTTTTTATGTGTAACATTGAGTTTATTGAAAAATGTAAATATGTTTTTACCTCGAAATGAAACAAAGTTAGGATTGTATTATTTGTAAAAAATAAATCAAGGACGCAGTCAAAATAGTTTGCTGTCACGTTTACCGTACCTCTTTTTTGACGGATTCGGAGGCGGTTCCTTGTTGATCATGTCACAAGGTGTTTTTATATTTCATTCAAGAAATCAAGACGCAATTGAATTTTACGACCACTTTTAGCTAGACCGAACAAGTTAGCTTGTACTTTTCGTACAACCTGTACGCTAAAGCACCACAGCGCTTCAGTTACTTGGGAAGTGCTCCAACGTGCGTATTAACTGCCCATCATGATTGTGATGTTGCAACAAGTAATCCAGGGCACATTAGAGCGGAGGCAAGGACAGGCGGAGTCAGGTGTCGGAGACGTCACGCTCCGGCTGGTCTGGCCAGAGACCGCTCACATGCCAACATCCGTGATTGCCGCTGATGGAATCTCGACTATTTATCGTGACCATATCATTGTACTATTGTCCTTTACAATACATATCACTTTCCGTATTTGTGAAGTGATCTAATGGTCTTTAAAAGGGAAATCTATTTACACAGTTAATAAGACTTTATATTGTCCGGTCAAGAATTTCTGATTTACTAATCAATAGTTTATGAGGGGTTCTTAAAATTATTTTAGAATTGATTTAATTCTAGAATAACCGTAAAGTTAACCAACAGACTTTTTGATTTACTAGATATCTGCGAGAAGTACTAGAGATAATCATAATATATTTTGATATCCACAACGAAAATAAAAAACATTCGCAACAATAAAAAATATTTCGAAATAAATTACACAATAAACGAACATACCAGTTCGTTCGAAATGTGCTGTACTTAACTTATCAACGCCGAGTATAATAAATCTTAAGACTAACTACAGCATGCGCATAAGCAGTTTTCAAATAAGACAATTTGGACATTGTGGAGTCCGCACAAGGCCTTGTGATCCGGTATAGCGAAACGAATTTCCCACGGAACCGGCTTCGGGCTTGTAATAGACCTGTAATGTTTTTACAAGTAGTTGCTCGTAATGTAATGCAATATTGGATAATCTAAATTGGAATATACGCATCTTAATTTACCAGCTTTGCGGGGGTACGTTCGTTCGGCAGTCGGAACATAAGTACTATGGTTCAGATTATTAAATAGTTACTAACGTCTATGGTGTAATATGTCTTTTAGCACAGTTCTTAATTTTACAAAGCAAACCAAATTAAAAGCTGTGACTAAACTTCTTTTTTCTTTTGTGTCCATGAATTTTCAGTGCAAAATTTATTAAATAAATATTTAATTAAGCCATGGAACATTACATATTTGGTCTGATTTTGCTGTTAAGGGTTACGAAGTTCAGATTGCAGTCATTGCTAGACTTGCCAAACCATGAATCATGGTGCCAACGTACCCTTACATATCGGGACAAAACACTCGGAAACAGCAAGATCTTGTTTTGGAGTATTTTTCTGTTGTGTCATCCATCATATTATTTACATACTATCTGGTTTAAATGCTATTAGGATACGACCTTTTAGAGTTGCGTGACGCGACAGTGATGACTTACACACAAATAAATAATGCGTTGCTATTGGTTGTTAACGCTACGGACAAGCGCAGTTGACGTCATTTTTCGCTCAATTCCAAAAGGTATATGGTATATTGATTATCCTAATAGCATTTGGATCGGATTGGGTAATCTGATTGAATCTGATGGAATAACTGAAATCTTACCTGTGAAATCTTAATGTGGGGTAATTTAAACATTGACGCAACTTGATTTACTAGCTTCGCACTATTGTCCTCGGGACACTTGATAGCGTAGTACTCCTATATGTTCTAGGAATATGTGTGTATGTCTGTAAACGGGGGTCTGCACTATCGTGTATGTTTCAATTAGGTCATGTTTGGTAATAAATTTTAATACGACCAGGAAATGTTGCAACAAAATAGTCTGCTAACTATCTATGCTTGACAAATACATAGTTTAGCTATAAAGTTATTTGCATTGAAAGTAGATAACGGTATAAAGAGTAAGGACGCGTATTTCTACAAGGTTAGTTTTGATTGAGATCCCACCCAAAACGAACATTCATATGATGAACAATAGTGTTTGCCGATCTGTATGTTTATTTACCTAAGTATTTAAGTAAGTAAGTAAACCGACGGGCATGCATGAAAAGACTTATGAATATGGAGGAAGCAATAGTTGTGAGCCAGGATCGTAGCAAGTGGAAGGAGTTGGTCTCTGCCTACCCCTACGGAAAAAGGCGTGACTGTATACATACATGTATGTATTTAAGTAATAAAGTTTGTTACTTTCCTTGTTCCTGAAACCCACACCACAAGTGCTTACGCTACTTACAAGTACTTTGGGGTCAGACCAATACGTAATGTTGTCCTATTAAAAAAGTTACAGATATCTTTATAGTTTATTTTATTCTAGGAAGTAATCATGTTAAACCGTGTAATTCACGCACGATATGTTTAGATACGCATCGCGATGATATTAGTGGCAATTCAAGCAGTTAACCACTTAACTGGTACACAATTAGGTATCAATCAATACAGCCGTTAGCCAGCTTATCAGGGCAGCTGCCGAATGCGGGTCGTCCTGCGCGCGCGCCGGTGTGATGTGAATGATTGAACGACAATGCTGCTTGACAATGCCGGCCGGATTTCACTGCGTATTTATGTAATTGCTTGACCTCGAAAACGGCCACGTGTAGCCGAAAATGTTAGAATGCTTTTTTAGGTTCAGATATATTCAGCAATTGGTTTTGTCTTGATGGTTGATGGATGATAAATAGTACTCAATCTCGCTTACCTACCTAGTGGCGGTTTCCGTATAAGTTTCATAAGTTAAGAATCTCTATTACTTTACTATTTTTTTTTTGCGTATTGTTTTCACTGTCGCCTGCCACCTTAAGAACTACTTTTTGTTATGGATAAAATACTGTATCACCTTCGATCACTTAAAATTAGTGATCGATGTGTATCACTTTATAATTACTTCATATCTCCACTCTTTTCCACTGGGCAATGAGAATGAGGCGCATTTTAGCTTTTGTATTTACTTGTGCATTAATTACCTATATGTTTTTTTGTGTAAAGGATTAAAAAAGTGTGAAGTTCCACTCCTTAACGTAAAAGATTTTATAAGATAGAATAACCAGTTTTGCTAATTATTTACGAGTATTTATATGTTGTATGCATGCTGGGATTAACGAGGCCTTCCCGGCGGGACTTACGAGCTGCAAGCTGCATGCATTTAATGCAATATTTGCATTCATAAAAAGTGTCAGTGAGAGTTGGTTTATTTTTGAAGATTGTCGTCCTACATTCGGTGTCATGAATCGTGGGTAATGGGCACTGGCGAGAAGAAAAAGAAAAAAATATATTGATTTTGATGTAAAGGGAAGCCATCTAGCAAGTGTGACACCTGTATGGCTAGCACGGACAAAATCTAAAAATGACTTTTGGATTTTAAAGAGTCAAACGAGTATTTGGTACATATATATTTGCGGTTATTTTAAATTACGGTTATTTATTATTAGTTTTACGTGCACTCGTCTGAAGAAAAAAAGAAGTAGTAGGTAGTTTCCGTAAGACATACAAACCAAATACCTACCTAGTTTGGATATTTTTCTTAGAAAATCCTACGCTAGACACAAACACTGGACCGGCTTTTGCAGACTGGACTTTATATGGTGCACACCAAGTTTCCGCTTTTTCTTTACAGTGTATAAACGCATCTCGTAAAGGCATACATTAATCAGGTTGGATAAAAATAAATTCCTATCGTGTAGGTAGAGCTCAGGTTTAATGTGCAAAGTCTTCCGGAAGAGGAATTAACATCCTGAAATTTACTTTATTCTAAATTTATTACAATAAATCGCTGAATTGTACACCGTCAGAACGGCTTCACCGAATTTTAAATATTTTTAGTTGTTTGTTATTTTCAGCTTACATGCATCATAAATTGGGGATTGGAACGAATCAAAGTCGTTTAAAATCTGGTATTATGTAATATGTATGTATATGTTGAAATATGGCGTACGATACCCCATCTAGTCACTAGATCCTTCCCTTGTAGTTATAGATTATAATTATACATCGTTATCGCGCGGGCAGTTTCGGGGCGACGCGTGGATACTGATGAATAGGGTTGCCACGCATGGATCTTTTTTTTTAAATTATATTTGGCCAATAAAAATATCGATTTTTAAATCGATATTATGCATTGAATCTATTTGTAATCCTAAATCGACCACTGACACAACAATGTTACCTTACGATTTTTTTCGGTTTCGATAACTAATAACCAATTTTATGAAAATGTTATTTTTATCCTAATGACTCATTTATAGCTGTATGATGTCAATTTCTGACTTACTGGACTGAATCAACCCTCAGAGAAAGTGTTGCTAACTTAAACAACGCTTCTACACTACTTTGTCCCAATTTTAAATACAATATCAAAATAGAAATAATATTCTATTTATCCTCATAAGGTATTTATCCTCATAAGGAATATACATAACAAGAAAGGCTTTAATTTAAAGAATAAAAAAACATGCAAATATTCTAATACTCGTTATATACGTGTGACAGCCCTTCGGTCATCTATGCGTCGCCCCCAAACTGCCCGCGCGATAACGATGTATATTTATAATAGTACATAGTTTCACAGATAATTTACTTCTCTATTAAATAATCATATAAAATACTTAATTTTAAATAAATCGCAAAACACAATGCCTTGTTCTTTTTATCAAAAATTATAATCTGTGTTGTATGTAATAATTAATGTTCTTGTCTCCAGGCTTCTAACAACAATGGCGAGTACGCAACAAGAAGCTTGCCGAGGGTGCGCCTGGACGCTGGGCCGCACGTGGGCAATGCGGGAGTGAGGCTGAGATGTTGGGCGGCGCCGCCCTCCATCACAGAGGAGGACGTTGAGGACGAAATTGAAGAAGATGCGGTGTCTCTACGAGCAATGCCAGCGCAAGGTAAACTATAAAATGTTTCAATTTAATATTTTATTTTGGCTTTACAAAATTTTGCAATTTTCATGCGTTAGTATTGTTTAGCGCCATCTAGTGTGTGATAGAATGACTTGAACCATCATTTGTATATGTGCCGTTTAGCGCCATCTAGTGAGTGATAGCAATAATACTTGTCAAACTCTACCACCAACTGTTGCAAAAGTATTGCAACAGATGGCGCTAGTGCAGAAGAAGCTTTGCTTTGCTTAAGTTTCTACTCGCCGCTAGATGGCGTAGGTTAAGATTATTGTACTGATAGATACATGATAGATGGCCGCACACATTTCCAACGCCAAATATCAGAACTTTCAACTTATTGTCGAAAGCTTAAATATTTTAATATATTTTTTTTGTGTATAAAAGCTGAATCAATATGAACTTTTATGTTCAGTTTAGAATAAAGGAACCTACAACTTCAAGGAATATTTAACGTCTTGTTTCTGTCTTTGAAATATTAAATACTAAGATACATTATGTAGATTACGCATCTCTATTTTTCATCATAAATACATAGAACCTACCTACTTAAATTTTCCTCAAATATTCCAAGAACTTGATGAGGTTTAGTTCTGGGTGAATAATTTCCGTTAAAATTTCTATTGTCTTTTGATTGTCTTCCAATTAGTTGTCTGACGTTGCATAAAAGACGAGAGTCATTATTATTACTCACAATTTCAACCTCAAGCTCGTTGGGTTGTCGCGAGATGAATGACGTGTCGTTGTTCGGCTAGTGATGCGACACTAACGAATAAGATTTTTATTATGCGGTTTTCATTGTTTTTGCCCATAATCTATTTTCATGTTGACTCAACCTTAATGACGTCCGAAAAATTAAAGGATTGAAAAGAAGTTGTGAGAATTTAATTTCAGCAGTGCATTTCTAATAAATGATTTTGTGTTCAAAGGACAATGCAAAAGACTAGGCCCAAAAATGTTGTGCAGATTTGGGACATAGACTACGAAGTAGATCCAATAAACACCTTAAACTTTTATTATGGCGTCGACAAAATTGGGCCTAGTGAAAAAAAATATGTTTAGTATGTTAATTATTTCTGTCTATATAAAAATAATAAATTATTATGGATAACTTTTTCCCCCTAGGACCGATTATGGTGTAATCATAATAAAAGTTGATGGTGTGTGTGGTCTTTCACGTAGAATACATCTCATCTTAAAATTTTTGGGCCCAAGAACAAAGACAAGTTTTGCATTCTCCTTTGTCCTTTTCGGATCATCTGTTAAACAGTATACTGCCGTAGTCCGCACATAGCTACACTGATGGAGGAATAGAGTTTACACACGTCAACTCGAAAAGGGATCCTCGCGTAACGTAATCCAACTGCAAAGCTACAGATTTGGTTATTACATAATAAGCGCCAGCCATTTGTTTATGCTTATAAACAGTGTATATCTTTTTGACAGTATCGGATCACCTGTTAAACCGTTGTCGGCACATCACTACTGTCACGCAGGAGTGCGTAGCCGACAGAGGGCGCGCACCGTGACGCGCCCGCGCACCGTCTCCAATCGATTGCGCTCGAGTTTCACGCCCTTGCATACTTGCGCTCTTCTTGTTGCCTGTTGCTGTTGCTACAGATCTCGGCGCTGCTGTTAAATACATAGAAATAGTCATTACTACCGGACCCTGGCTAGTTACAGTTTTTTACTCAATAAGCTACTTGTTGTGTTTTATTTTATTCTGGTTTCGACGGTTATCTAAGCATTATCTTGCTTAAGAATTTAATATAACAGCAGCTTTAATTTCATTGACATTAATTTTAATTCGGTTATGTATGTGTTATTTATTTGATTAGGAAATAAATGATATTATTATTATTATTATTATTATTTTATCGATCATTTGAATAAAATGCAGATTTCTAGGTGTCTTTTTCATACTAGCCCTTATAATTATCACAGTTAATTATGTCATCAATCAATGCGCCTATTTATGTTTTTCTCTACTGAATAATGAGATGATAACGAATCATTATAAATATAACTTTATATTGAAACTACGTACCTATGAGACGTAAAACTACCACTTTAACGGCCTTATTAAGTTGTGTCGATCTGTCGCTACTTCGTTGTTTTTAAGCGCAGAGACAAAACATTGCAATTAGATACGGCCCTCCGCCCAGCAGCGGCCGCGCAATCGAGCTAAAACGGGCACAAATTAGACCCGCCCGTTTTAATTGACAATGCTCCCTCAGGACGCGGCGGGACGACTCGTCTTCCGACGATCAATCTGCAGCCAGACTGTTAATGATGCAGAAGGATGGGGTTACAGGTTGTGCAATTTAACACTGCTGTTCGCAGTCTGAGCTTTTGATTCAAGTGATACTCGTACATCATACTATATGATATCGAGTCGAGCAGTAACTTAATAACAACAACAGACAACACCACATACTAATACTGTTATGCATAGGTCTTTGTGATAACGCATCTCTGAACACATTTTTTCTAAAATAACCTCAAAAATTCTTGACCTGTGTCTTAGGTTTTAATACCTAGGTCAAATTAAAAATACTAGACCAAAAGGAATTGAAAAGTTAAAATAAGATTGTGTTAATGCCATCACGACCACACGATATGCTTTCCCTTAGATTCATATGTATTCCGATTATTCAATAACATCAAGAATTTCACATTCTCCTATAAATCATAAGCAACGTATTTCCGGCGAATCACAGAATTATTAATATTATTCCTTTCAATATCAATAAAGTGAAGAAATCAATAACCTTCGGTATGCCTACGTATCTTTATTCTTTAGTACCGTGTCCATAGTCCTATATTTCCTATATTTAGTTGTCAAGAAAGGTCTTTGAGCAAAAACTTGTGAACCCAACATACAAATTAGCCCCACGCGAAGGCTCATTAGCTTCGTTGCATGGAAGCGGCAAACTCGTCGATTGTGTCATGCGTTATATAATTTCGTGGTACTTGATATAATATTAAATATATTATTATTCTTGAAACAACAAATATTTACTGTTATGCTATAAAAGTTACGGATACATTATGAAAGTAGGCCTTTCTGGAATGACATCTACTTTGATGCCGAGTCAGATCAAGTTTTTAAGTGAGAATGTTTTTCGGGTAAATGTAGTATATTATGTGCTTTTTAAGAGTTTAGGTTTTATGCGTCTGGGTCCAATTCCCGGGTCGAGCAATACCAACTAATAGCATCAGCAATCAGTTAATATGACTAGGACGGTTAACTGGAATGTACCCTATAGCAACAGTGACGATAGATAAATTTCAGATATATAGTCGAATCATGTGCTACTGTCGATCGGATAGGGCGTGATTTTAACCATAAAAGTTTCACTTCTTATTACAGTTAATGATAGTATCACGAGCCATTGGCATTTGTATAATGCCAGAGATGCTATCACCGCTCTCAAGTATCATTGAATTAGGATCGCTCGTGTTATTACGAAGATTGAAAGATTGCAATCACTCCTGACGCAACTGCATCCGACACAAATAGGGTATTGTTGTTTAAAGAGTGCGTTCAAACGTAGGAAGTTGGGTAGGGCCTAATGTATTGTGCATGCATCACTCCGTTATCTTACGATGACATAATAACAATCGTTAAAGAAATTCATGCTTAACGGATCATTATTTCTGTACGCGTAAGTCGCTATCATGGATTACTTATTATTATTGACTAGCAATACGAGTTTTCATACTTAGATTTCCTAGATTTATCATCAGAATGAACAATAGTTATGTAGTAAAAAACACATTTGTTTTATCTGGTTGTTTGTATCTATTGAAATATAAATCGGCGATAATGTCGTTGCTTCTAATGCCTACAGGATAAAGCTCGTGCAACTTAATTTTGTGTCAATATTTAATGACCTTTGAAACCATCGTCAATGTTTTGTCCTCACATTTACAAAGTTTACAAATACCTTATACGTAGTAATTATGCCAAAATAAAATGAAAATGACTTATACATCGTAATTAAGTAAAACTTTCTCACATGTGTTTGTCACATATTTTTTTGTATTCACCTTTGTCTCACACGATGGCTAAGCCGTTTGCCTTGTTAAACGACGCAAAGATAAACGGCAAACAACGAAGAAATAGAACTCTTTAACCTGTCCCTCAACGCCACAAACTCTGTCGTTTGAAAACACGCAGCCGATTGACGACTCCGAAATAGTATATGCACCGCAACACTCTGCCGAAAATGCGCTTCTAATTCTGTATGACGACGTTTTTTATTTTGTTCTTCCAGCCAGTTCAGTCATATTTCTGTAGTACAAGTCCGCTGCAACGATAGATTTGTTGGATAGAGTTACTGGATGAGTTCATTCGTCTTGTCATTTCCACTGTATTTCTGTTTGTGTGTCGCTGTTTATGATCATAGCATCCTGTCATCGTATTAAATCGAATACAATATAATATTTCTATTGTGTCTGGACTTGCAATACCTAGAATTCTTTATTTATTTATCAACAATGACTTGAAACTGACAATGGTGCACATGTATGTTAATTAATTAAATGAAGAAAAATTATACCATTACTGAAAATAGGCACACGTTACAAGAGTGTTTCTTGTAATTATTTATCTTTTATCAGTTTTGAAATCAAGAAGACATCTTCATTGTTATTTGACAGGTTAATTATCAGGAAATTATCTGACATGGCTGAAACTGACCTTTAGAATGACTGCTTGTTGTATCTACTTCACTTGTACGGTCCTTGAATTCTTTTATAACAATAGCGACTGAGCAAGATAAAAAAAAGTATTGCTATTAATGGATTTGTAACGTCTAGGAAATAGAAATATAAAAACTCCATGCTATGAAGTCGCTAAGTAAATCCATTTGTATATTTGAATATTAAAACTTTCCACTCCCAAAATGAAACCGTTTCCAGCAAGGACATGCTATAGCGAGGCTCTTCGAGGGCGACGCCTTTGATTTGTCTAACATAAAACCCGGTGGTCGTGACTCATGTGAGGACTAATAGGGAAGTTAGGTGTCCATTGGCTTACACATCGCCGTTCCTGTGAACAGCCGACCTGAATATTAAACACATTTGTGCCCGATAAACTCGTGTTTGTATAATTTGGTGCGACGCGACTGTTAATTTTGTGTTCATTTTGTATAGTACTTTTTGTTTTTTAAATATTCATTTTCATTGGTCTGGACTGGTCGTCATCAATACATTTTTGTTTTATATCTCTTCGTTCAATAATTATTAAGGTCCTGATGAACTTATTCTGTGGTTTTTTTTGGCACAGTGTCTTTGCTCTATGTGCCAGGGAACTTGGTTTCGAATCTTAGCCAGGACAAAATTTGTTTGTTCTGTGTCTGTGTCTTTATATGTGTTTAATTATTCATTGTGTATACGTAGCTTCTTTGTTTCTGACTCTATTTCTATTTTTATTTTTAGATAACATTTAGCATAATATTGAGAACAAGTTATTTGTTGGTAGTTTGTTTGTTATTAGAATATACGTCGTATTTCATATTGCCAGTAGTAACAATAAGGTAATATTTTGAAGACACTAAGATAAATATGGCATAAAGCAGAACAATAATAATTTTCCTGTTTAACAGGAAATTGTTGAACTGTTTTGATTTAGTAAAACAATA
The DNA here is from genome assembly GCA_949319885.1 of Mecyna flavalis. NCBI lineage: Eukaryota > Metazoa > Arthropoda > Insecta > Lepidoptera > Crambidae > Mecyna > Mecyna flavalis. The sequence continues at coordinate 6,581,943 of OX439427.1, read as the reverse complement.
ATGTGGAGTCGGAAATGTACTTGTAGTAAGTCGTAAGTTTGAGATGTTATTTGTTTTCAATACTATGCTGTTTGTTTTCTATTTTAAATTGAAATATGGAATAGTGTACATTTATTTATTTGTTTATATTACTAAACCTCTGTCGGCATTTTAAATGAGTTCCTTAATTTTTTCAATCGAGGCAAGCCATGGAGGCAATCGAGGCAAGTCGAGTCGAGTCACTAGTAAACCAGATATTAATAAAACAACCATTACTCTATTCGGCTCTGTACAAGAGCGTAACATGTAGTACCATATCGATACAGACGGACATTCGTGCGAGTTCAATTCAATACCGTCTGTCTGGCTATTGGCGGCGAGTCGCTCCATAAACAGCGCCTGCGCACTAGAGATGTGTAGCTCAGGAATGATAGGTTAAAAAGATATGTTTCCTTACAAAAGAGTTAATTCCGTAACTCACATGTTTCCTAAATATATATTTATATCTGATGTGATCATTTAATATGTAGAGGGAAATCAGCATCCCACGACATGTGTGTCGAAAAGAGATGGATGGATAAAAATTAATTTTAATTTTCTTCGTTTGATTAGCGAAAGAAGTCAGAAATATCCCATTTGGTAAACCTCAATCTGTGCCTACTCAAAAGTTGCGTTCGGTAAACATTTTATTTTCTTCATACATTTAGTCCCATTTCGATAGTTTACCAAATGGGACTAAATGTATGAAAAACGTATGAAGTAAATAAAATGTTTACCAAACGCAACTTTTGAGTAAGCACAGATTGAGGTTTACCAAATGGGAAGTTTACCAAATGGGAAGTAGCCATTCTGCGCATCTCTATTGCGCACAGCATGGGAGCACTTTAATTGCCTTAGGAATGCCCAGCTTCTAGTCTATCCAACACCTTATCTTTACGATGTTACTAATGGTCTAGACAAGACCTTATATGTAAAAGAAATCGAGGGATTTTCTCTACCGGTCTGCAGTTTCCGAGGAAACTGCAAAGTCGTTGCAAGGACAAGCATCTGACATAATCATCGCTCCTTAAATGGAAAAGTGATTTTAATTAAAGTGCAGGTGAGTCATTGTATGACATTTGTTAGAAAAGATTGAATATTAATTAAATTGGTTTCACTTGCCACTTCCAAACTTTTTGAACCACAGATTAGTATCCATTTCGATGCCATTTTTAAATGTTACAAGACAATATACTTTTGCTTGATCTAGTAATTGAACTCATTTGAGGATAACAGTCTTATAAGTATATGTTTTTAGTTCACAACATCACAATCCAAATAGATGAACAGTCTCATCTGGTTTTGAATGACAACATGAAATATTCTAGAATTTAAATTTTGATATTTGTATGTGGCAATAAATTCCCTTCTTTTTCTGAATGTGATACATCGATGGATTTGCTTTCGTGCATTTATAAAAACTCGAGAATCCGCAGCTTTCACCAAGCGTCTGTGTTATAAAAGGACGACCATTCACGCCGGGGCATAACTTATATTATGTCGTAGAGCCTTGGTCATGGTAAACGTTGTACAATGCATAGAAATAAAAGCCCATAATATCAATACGGATAGTGGATGCTGGGCTTGGCGCTCTACCGAGCTTTTTTCGCGTCGTGATTCATCGCGTTATCAATATTAGATGCGTTTGCATTGCACTGTGTACACTCGTCGATAACGCGACGAGCGGATCCGACATTCGTTACTGCCTATTGTGTCTACGTCCTAGGGCTGCCAAGCTTATCGATCTTTAAGTGAAATAACGACTTTATTTAAAAAAAAAAGACTTATAAACAATAATTGATTCCTGAAATGCACCGTAAAGATTACATTAGCAAGAGTGAGAGAGATCGTGAAATACTGTTTTATTGGGTTTGAAAATATACATAGCATCTATATTTGTGACAAAACATGAATATATTAGAGAGAGCGAAGAAATTGTGAAATCGAATAATGAATTAAAAAATGTAGAGTCGTCTTAATTCAAACTGGTGTCGCAAAAGTACTAAACTGTACGAATAGGAGACCAAAATTCAGACAACGATAATCCTGTAGGTACCTTTTTATGTATACAGGAAAGCACTTAACAAAATGCTTTCTAAAAATGGTTTAAATAACAAAATATAAAAAATATTAATTGTAAAACATGCAGTCTTCTAACAACCAAATATTCTAGTAGCTACCAAAGTTTAATGCGAATATTGCTATTTCCTGAATGATGCGATGCGGTTTATTTATCAGAGCAATGCGAATCTACGTTAATTAATTACGGTTTTAATTGAAGGTCTCGATATTCAATGAGTTGCTTATATGCAGTGTACACAGTCGATATCGCGTGCAAACTCATTGATAGCGACACCACTATTGTTTATCATCTGCTAGGGTTGGCACTTCGCAGATGTTTGCTTATCGTACATATCCCTCTGTTTGTCTGTAGTTTTGATATTTAAATTACAAGCGTGCTATTGTGATACGTAACAATAGTTTATTATCGAAAATGATATCTCACAACTACCTTTCTATTTCTGTGTTTGTGTGTGTACTCTAGTCATCTTCTAAATCCTGATAGTCTTCAGCGACGATTTCAAAGTTTCTAAATAAAAAAAACACGATTAGTGTTTTAAAGCTGCAAATTACAAAAGTTCAAGATTTAAATGTTTAGACTAAACAGTATCCTCTTTTATATGTTTTATATGTTTAGGCTCATCAATATCGCAATCAATATATTCCAGGAGCTTCACTGTGGGAGAGTTCTGTGATAGTATAGTAATGTAGTAATGCTTATGCAATAGTAGACATCTAAAGATTATTATGACAAATATCAATATGTTTTTTGTTTGTGTTATACTGTGACTCGATATTGCAGCGACGTTCCACTGGGTTGACATTGATACTGAAGCTTGAAGTAGCTATTGTCTCTGTGCATTCATCAGGGTTGAGAGTCTGTGATCACCGGATGAGTTAAAAAAATAAGTTGTCGTTTGACGACGAAACCTCCATTACATACCATATAATTTCAAATTTATTATAATCTTAGATACCTAACAAGCTTAGCTTAAGGCAATGGAAGCAAGGTGGTTTTAAAAATTCGCACAAAATGCTTGGAAATATTATAAAGAAAATACCTAACAACTTATTTTTTTTAACTTGCATTGGATTTACAGAAAAAAATGTGTAAGTCAAATTGTTTATTAGGTCAATGGTTACTACTTTGCTTTATATGAATATACATATAAATGTTTTGAACAACATTGATTGCGAAAGGACTCAACATTTATTTTGAGATTGGTATGAAATTTAATAGAATCAGTTTAAATAAATTATTTTGGCATTCATAATGTATTGCGTAAAAAATATATTAATCCTTTAACATTCGTAAATTTTCGTTGTTTTATGTCCTCTATTACAACAGAATAAGGTTCAATAGTGTCTACTATTCTGCTTGCACTAAATAAAGGACTCATATTTTATTATAATATAATTTGTGTATAGATGAAGTATTTATTGTTTAATTATTTATCATACTAATAGTGAAGTGAATTTAAATATTCGTTGTTACAAATTAAACCATAATAAAATGTAACAGCGCAATAAAACTGCAATTACATCGTAATTACGTAAAATTTGCGTTATGAATGAGCGTGTATAACTATTTACATTCCCGACTCGAGAAATCAGCTGTCAATCTTAATTCCTCGCGATCGTGGCACCGAGCAGACCTGAGATAAAATCGTTAGAATTTCTCTGAGTTATAACAATAAAGTCATTGCGAACATATCGTGCACTTATTTCCTGCACGACACGAATGTTAATTTTTAATAGGCGGAAAATTACATGCATTAGTAGGAGTGTGACGCCCCTACTTTTCTCTGAGTCAATGGCGGTAGCCGGCAGACGCGAGCGCGCAGTCAGTACGCCTCGCTTCCGAACGCGAGTCGCGACACATCCGCCACACATGCTAAGATTTTCAAACTTTTGAAAATCGAACACTACTTCTTTTTTTCAAATCACACTCACGCTACTTTTGCAATAAAAAAGTAAAGGTGAAGTGTTTGTTCTCCCGTTATCGCGAGTGAAGTGCCAGTGTTTTTGTGATTTGATCAGCTGTTTTGGAATTGTTCGCATACGTAAGGTTTTATTGGTGTTGTGTTAAAGATTGTTTGTATTTTCCGGTTTGGTGATATTACAGAGATAGTTAACACAACATAATATTTATAATATAATTGTAACACATTTGTGTTATTTGACAAACGTATGACTAAATATAAATATTAAAACATTTGTTTACTTTTATGTTAAAGAAAGGTAAACATCATGATATTTTTATTACTTACTGATGGGCAAATAAACAGTGAATTACACAATATAAATAGAGACAAAAAGAAATAGTTCTATTACGATATTTTGTTTTAAACGTAGCAATTTGACACCGATAAGGGTCGGTAGAGTATAACGACAATATTGCTATCGGTTACACACATTCTTCTAATTAGGTATGTCATCAATCATTTATTACATTATTAAGACAATTGATAAGATATTTTTAACTACAACAATATTTATTTAGAGGTCGGTGGTCTTGTGGTCGTTCTCTAGCAACTGTCTAAAAAGTTAAGTTTTATTTCCGAATGGGTAAATAAACGTTTGAGATGATAAAGATTAAAGATCCTATCCCAAGAAGGCATTTGCAAAACTAACCAACGATATGGATTTACGCAATATTACTAAGTTGTTTCTGAGTCATACGTTTGATCTGTACCTACATCAATTAAATAATATTGACGAGGTGTTTTTCAATCACTTTTGTATGTCTATTCTATTAAAATTCGACTAAAAACTGTTGATAGAGTTACAAAGAAAGATAATAATTAAATTCATTGCAGTCATATATTCGTAGTCAAGTTCTAACCTTCACAAGTGTCTGTACAATAAGACGGTCCATTCATCAAAAACATCCGTTCCCGATCATGTGCGTAGGAGTCTGTCAGGCAATGTGTTCACACGGCGCCTTGGCTGATATATTTGACTATACATAACTAATTCCTTGTTTTATATTCAATTACCGGCTAATACACTCGCATATCTTATATATCCTTGATGTTCTTAGCTAGTTTGCCTTGATGACTGCTAACAAATAGTATTATTTAATTTATATTTGACACTTTTGAATCGAGTGCAATGACGTTCAATATACCGAGTGTTAAGAATTAGTAATTAAAAAGAGAAGTAAGTAAAGAAAAAAGAGCTTTTAATTTTATTAAATTATACTAGTACAACTTATAACTCAAGAACAAAAAAGTTTAGTATACTGTTTTGATCTTATATCATTACATTCATACATTTAAATTCTTTCGGATCATACATCGCTAGGATCCGAAAGAATGTAAACACTGCACTCATGTTATCGAAATTAAAATATTTGTGTAATTAATTTACACAAAGATAAAATACACGTTTAGAATATAATTGACACAACACATATTTAGGGTCAGGTCACAACTGACAGATAAGTTCGGAAGAATTAATCTGTCAGAAATAATTATATTGTCTTCTTTTTTTAATTATTATAAAAGAGATAGTATCTAAGTTATCGTTATCGTATTCGAAGACTCTTTGTACTGTACTACAACATTACAAAAATTCGTAGTATCTTCCAATTTTTACTGAAGCACGTAAACGTAACAAACGTAATAATTATCAATTTCACAGTTTATGCAACACACAGAACTTTCCTATGAGCCGTGTTGCATAAAGACCGTATCGTTTCGTGCAAAAGTCGATCTAAATCTTAATCGCAATCTCTACTTCCTAGTTTTAAAGATGGGCTCGTACGAATTCTGATAGAGATGAGATAGAAAAACACTACAGACATATCTTTTTTAATTAGTTAAACCACCATAATGGCTGGCTAACGAGATCTGTGGTCATGTGTAGGCCCACTTCAATCACCCGGTTTTCCCTTCACACCTTAAGAGAGACGAACCTGATTGTATTAGATCATTACTAAGGTCTAGTAAATAAATAAAATAAATCAAAGGACTTTCTTTATTAGTATACTTTTGTTTAAATATTGTGTTTTTCCACCAACTGTAAGTAAGATTCCGGCACGTAGAAGATAGAATCAAGATCAAAAGTATATATTTTATTTAAGTTTCAAGACACAGGGTCTTGGCGAAAGGGACCGCTGAAATTAATTTGTGACATTTTGCACATACTACGGTTATAATAAAATCTACCGTAAAACACAGTGAATGGCTTGTGAAGTAAGGCTTTAATTGATAAGCGACTGTCGCGGGTCGTGGTGGGTTCGATTCCCACAGTTAACAGAAATATTTGTTGTTGAAACGTGCGTTTAGTTCGGATATGGGTATTTATGACACTTTTGTTGATTGTGTTTCCCATGATTCATATGGTTAAGTTATTCAATAAAAAAAATTGAAATGATACACGCATGTTATTTTACGTATAAACTCGAATGCTAAAATGTTAAATATATTTTGTTTGCTTAAAAATTATTAAAATAATTTAACTCGTCATTTATCATAATCTCAAATCTGCTGGAACGACTAATAGTTAAAAATGTTGATCAATTTAATTTAATATTTTCAGGCTAAAAGTAACATTTACTTAAGTTCCAGTATGTACACAAAACGGAAGACCAAATAAAATTATAAATCGGTCAGCCCTACATTGTCAGATGTTGACATGGTATCGGTTTCTTTCGAAAGCATCTGCGATCAAAGATGATGCGCGCACGCAAGGGGAAACTGCTCGGTTATTGTTCGCATCCATTGCACTTTCTGACGTTTGCCACTGACAGCTGCTCACACGTTATTTATGCCCATTGATTGTTTAGAACTATATAAATTATTCATAAATTCAGAAGTATTTAGTAAGAATGTCCAAGGTAAAGTCATTTCACTTTGGTTTAAACAGTAATTGACTGGATCTATGGCGCATTTGGTCACTACCAAATGCGCCCACCCATTGTGGCGCATAGGGTCTCAGGGGTCGTAGGTTCGTATCCTGCCACCGGTGGTTATGCAACATTGGGGTCAGGTTAATGTTTGTGATTTTGTAAATTTTTTTTAATTTCAATAATGGGCCAGTCTCATGTACATAATTTTTTTCTTGTTGTCTTTTACCGATATATTATCAAAAGTCACATTGATCATAGTATAACTTATGGCTGACCGTAGGTATATGTAGTTATGGATGGATGTTACGTGTTTCATTATAACACTCTATCACATCTAGGTATTAATCAGTATACTCGCGGAATTACAAACTGAATATCGCAAAATAAATTGGAAAGTATGACGATTTATTTTAATAAACTTAAGCACGATCGGCTTTCACTTTCAATATATTATTATTTTCTTTAACAATAACACTGTATTATTTTCTATTTAATCGTTTATAAAAGCAAATCAAAGTGATATCAATATAAACGAATCGGCTCTACAAATATAATTTTATGATGCAGGAAGCTGGTTATGTATTCATTATATTATTAATCACATTATGCATAATTATAGGTTATACCATCTTATAGTAAATTCCATAAAATATTATGTAGATTGTAGGTATATAAGCTATCGGGTAAAAATTGATATCTATGCCCGAAATTAGTCCGGAGGTACGGGATTATTTTTTTAAACATATTCCATGAATGAACAATAGCCAACTAAATCCCTATGCCATTATTCAGTAGTCAATACCATTTTAACTTTGACGTCATGTTTACATCGTACTTTGATTTACATATTACATAATCACCTCTCTCTTAATCTGAAATTCTTATCATTAAGACATAACTGCGTGTGATTATGGAACCTGTCCCACGGAATTAATGCCCGACCAGAGAAACTCTTGACTCAGCGAAAGTTGCCATATGAACTCGCACCTATGGATATTGCAGTTTTCCTTTCATTACATAAAGTTAATAAACAGACATTAGTGCACTGTCATTAGGAGTAGATTGATACTCAATATCCAATGTGCTCATTTTACTTACATAAATCTATTAGGTATTATATCATCAGATTAGTTTTTCTGGGAAAGCTTTTGATCGCTGTAATATGTACAACTTATGTTCCCGGGATATCTACTTTAAATTGCCAAGGGTCAATAACCTTAAACATTGCTATATAACAATGTAAAAACTCTTATTACTGGTAGCTAACGATCTAAAATCTATATGCCTGTACATTTTATTACCATCTGTTTCTACTATGGATATGTCTGTGGGTTTATTGTATATTCTTTAAAAAGTTCTGTGATTATTTAATATAATTATGAGGTTAAATAATTTAATAGGTTTCCGGTCTACAAAATGTCACTGAACAAGGAAGTATTATTTCGCAACGTGCGGTATTTTAGGAAATACAGCATACTATAAATCTGGTACATGACATAATGACTGAAATCGAAAGGTAATTATCACTTACATTAAATGTTCTTAGCCCACGGGCAACTTTTACGATGTTTCTTTCACTAAGTTGGTAAGTAACCATATTTCAGGCTATTACGAACATTAAAAATCCATCCTGTTGTTCATTTTTCAAAAACTGGTGTTTTTGTTATCTGTGGCAATATATTTAAACTGTTTATTTTTAATCATGTCACTATGCTTTGCACGTCTGTTCTAAAAGGAGTGATACTTACTGAATAATCACGTTGATTTACTTAACGCTATTTCGTCTTAATTTAAATGAAGACACAAGCCATTAGTACTTAATTAAAAACTAATTAGTACACTAGTGGTACAGTATCTTAATCGATTTCTACACCAAAAAGACATTCTTCAAACCAGACTTTCGTACACCTAAGTCAGTAAATCCCATTATTTCGGTCAATTTGCCGTGTGGAGATTCAATTCCGACAGACTACACGGGACGTTTAATTAAGCAGATCCACCGTAAATAATTGAGTGCATTTATTAGAAGGGGTGACTGCAGGCGTGCTACTAAATTGCAAGATCACCCCTTATTGCCTCCTACAGGGCTGCTTGCGTATGTGCCAGGTTATTAGTGTTAATTTACATACATATTAGATTGGTCTTAGCAAATATATCACCGTGCTGTGGCAACCTCTAGGCTCTAGCCTCGTTAACAAAATTCAATGATATACATAAATATAATTGCCACAAACAGTTCTAGAAAAGTACTTATCATAATTGGCCACATGAGGAGCAAAAAATAACGTTGTTGCATTACGAAAAAACAATGACGACTTTTCTTGTCATTTTTGAAATCTGCTAAAATCTGGCACTTGTCTAAGTCGTCTGCACAAAAATCTGCCATAAAAGTATCCTATTTTAGTTTTTAAAATAAAGACGCCAACATAGTACAGGATCTTGCTCTCCGAGTACATTCGATTATCGACCTATTACCTTGGAGAACATTTCACATTAAGTGCTAAAAATCAATGGAAAGAAATTATTGCCTGAAGTTGTGTTTGTTTTTGGTGTACGGTAATTTAAGGTTATGTCAGCTAAAATTATCTCATAATATCTTTTAATAGCCATCACGGATTATAACGAGGTATACTTCAGAGACTGAACTGAATCCGTATCAGTGTTACAGTACCTGTTGAGCAAGGGACATCCATTAGCGGTTACGTTACCTACTGCATGAATATACTATTTGATTATAATATTTTCTACTTAAACTTATTCGTAATACGACGATTTCAAATTTAATATTCATAAGAGAAAGTAAATATGTAAAATAGGGACAAACAATTTGCAAAAATTTAATAGTCTAAAAAAACTCTGTCGTTGATGGGATCATCCAAGAAAGTCGTATCGAAATTGTATCAAATTAAATTAATAATTAATTACAAAGAGTTACGTGTATAGTTCTGATACAAATGTTACCTGTGTTTTTACTGTATATTTACAGCATTTACGAACCAGAAACAGTTTTGAAATAACATTTTCACTGATGAATCAAAACACAATATTTTTTTAGACTATTTAATACGGAACGGAATGATCATTTAAATTTAATCAGAATCGTCTTTTCATAGTTGTAGTATCCGTCCCCAAAGAAATACAAAAAAGTTAGCAGCCCTGAATTAGCGTTCCTGTCGTAATTCATTAGGCATTACGAACAGCCCCTATGACCTAGCCCCCTCGCAGCAAATCCGAGGGGAAAACTGCTGAATCCCGCAAAGTGCAATGGATATGCTTAGATAAGCACCACGTGCGGTGCGCATCTCTCCTGTAATACTGCTCAATGTGCGACGCCATGTTAAACCCTCTTGAGTCATGAGGGGCATTTTCTGAATAGCTTTGATCTATGAAAAAGAAGATTACTCTCTTGGCTTATTTGAATCACCGAATTATCCAATATTTTTATGTAGTTCTTATGTAGATTGATTGCAGATTGAACGCTTTATCAGATATCTATTTTCGGTTAAGCACTTGTGTTACTTATGTGTTATCAAGATTAACTAAAGGTACGACAAGTACAAAACATTTAAGTAGATATTGACAGCGAGTAAAAATATCTTATAAGTATTTTTCTTTGATGGAAACGGTAGCGTTTAAAATAGGCTTACAACGATGGCAAAATAGAATCAAATTGGTATGTTTGAACTTGAGAATATACTTAGTTTTGTGTTAAAAGAGCGTCAAAGATAGAACAATAAGAAAACGTTAACTATTACAGTGAAAAATTATAACGATCGTGCTAAACGGTCGTCGAGATAACGATGCCAAGGCTACTGATTGTGTCTTGTTCGGCGCCATTGTATAGGACAGTATGGGACCATTTGTGCTCAATGCGACACTATACCATACGTGGAGCACTGTTTGGACAAGTGCGAATGTTCGTGCTTCTAACAGCATTCAATTTTCCCCTCATGGAAGTTTAATGCTCAACCTTAGCATACATTAGTAAGTTGCAGCGTGGTATAATTATATTATAAGGCCCTCCGTTCGTCTCGTCAGAGCGATTAAATTTTAAATGAATACGCATTTCGCCTTATCAAGTGTAAATATTAATAGGAACCCTTGACTTCTCCTTGCGGCAAAATTAGATACCTACCCTGTTTATTAATTATTTATAGATAATATCTGATATTGCTGGTTGTGTTAGGAAATTAACTGAGTACTCTCGCATCTCGTTTCTTAATAAAAAGACTAAGATAATATAAATGTTGAGTAAACTAAACACTATCACTTATTTATATGTTGTTATACACATGAGTACGAGTAACTCTAATCATAAGAAGCCATAGAGTTACTCATTTCTCTAAAATAGAAATTTTAAATGACTTAATTGTGACGTTCATTACCTTACTGCAAGCATTGATTGACTCGTAGTGCATGCCTGCATGCAAGACAACACATTAACACATTAGGCATTAAGACGAGCGAACCGTTTATTCTTTGGCGGCCGCTGCGAAATTAAATTACAAATAGAAGTCGGGGGATTTAATGAATGTGGTTAGCGTTAATGCCGGAATACGTAAGCATGTGGTCTTGTTTTTGTTGGAAGACATCTACGTTACGTGAGACTGGACACAGCACGTGTTCTGCAAGTCGATACGTTACGCTCCGGAGGCACCAGCAGAAACTAGCAAACCTATTATTATTTAGTTATCTGATTAACGCGATAGTATACTGTGTTTAGATATGTAACCGGTCATTTATTTGCAAGTTGGAATGCAGGTAGTCTAGCGGAAAGAGTGCGGAAAGTTGATACGGAACAATCGGTGGTTTATAATAATCGTAAAGAAATTAGAGTTCAATAATAATCAATAAATGAATAATAAAAAAACATCCATTCGCATTACATAAATATATTTTATGGCGCACAGAGCAAATAAGAATAACAGTGAAAAAGATAATTACAGCACAATACAGGCGGTCTTATCTCTAGAAGCGATTTCTTCCAGACAACCTTCAACTGAAGGACAGCTAAAAGAATGAGTAATCTAATATCTAATGTACCTACACATCAATAAATTATTTATACACAACATGCGTTGATCTGACCTCATAGTGAGTTGCACAAGGACATTCAGAGTCAACGAAGATTCCATGAATTTACCTGGCATGTCTTGCAATGTCTTCCCTTGTGGGTTCATATCTTTGCAGGCGTATGAAGAAACCCCATCTAAATTGCAGAATCTATATGTGTATATGTCGCAGTATCATAGTTAGAGCCGAATTATAGTTATATGCCAAGGGTTATAATTATATAACGTAAGATGGTTATAGGGAAGCGATTTATAACTATCGTACGGCCACAATCTAGTAATATGGTTATCTGACTAAACTAATCTAGTTACATAGTTATAAATCTACTAAACAATTAAATAAATCGATTTAATGGTCTTTATTTTTGTTATAATCAACTTTTTGTAACCTACAATTAGTTACATTACAATACTTTTTATTAATAAAACGTGTCAGTCCGAATACGTAATTTTAAAAACCATTTCTTTCATTAATTTAGGGAATAGGTGTTAAAAAAAAAATAACCACGAAGGCTAAGGCGGGAGCTCCGATACGCTCTGCTCCCGCCTTAGCCTTCTAACCTATGTCCATCCGAGTCGATTTCCGCCTCCGGCCGTTTATACAATGTTTATTACCTCACTAATAATATTAGTCGCCAAGTTATATTTATTACACCTCATCTATAATTCCATACTATAAAATATTTAGACGCCCGTTAATTTCTTAGTCGCCCCAGTCGATTTATAACTATAGAACTAGATTAGTTTAGTCAGATAACCATATTACTAGATTGTGACCGTACGATAGTTATAAATCGCTCCTTATAACTATCGTACGTTACATAGTTATAACCCTGGCATATAACTATATTACAGCTTTATCTATCTTACTGCGACATATATATAAAACGCAAAGCTGACTGACTGACACAGATAGATATCAACGCATAGCCCAAACCACTGGACGGATCGGGCTGAAATTTGGCATGCAGGTAGATGTTATGACGTAGGCATCCGCTAAGAAAGGATTTTGATCAATTCCCACGGGAACGGGAACCACGCGGGAGAAACCGCGGGTAGCCGCTATCATTACATAAAGGTTTCAGGAGTGCAACAACCAACTAACATTTTAATAGTATGTTATTTTTAACTACACACATTTGCTATTGAAAGAAAACAATTGTTTAGAAAAGTATAATACATAGGTATATATTTTTTATCAAGAGAAATCTTCAACAATTCAAATTATTAGTATCCATAATAACATTTGTCCTTTGTTTTAGATGTTTAAAATAACGAACAGTACAATCAATTTGCCACAAACATTGGTAACGGGTTTTGGTTACCGTATTTTTTCTATTCACCGATGATGTCGGCCTATTATTGAATTAATTCGGCCCAAAAGGTGTGTCAACATGATGTCACCGTAACGATTCTTCGGCAAGTTCGGTTATAGATTAAACTCGTATTGTTTTAATGAGTCATCGAGTTTTACCTAGACACATAATCAACGCAAGACTTCAATTAACTTAATTGGATAGAAATACACACCGGGATCATTTAGATGTTATTGACAACTGCACAGTGTGTTCATTAGGTAGGCTTATAAATAGATATTAAAATTGGTTACAAAATAAGTTGGAAAACTTAAAGTGATCACAAAATTATAAAAGAAAAATATGTTACAAAATTGAATGGTACAATGTAGGCGGACTTATCGCTAATAGCGATCTCTTCCAGTCAACCTTAAGGTAGAGGATGTCAGTATTTATTTAGATATTAATAGTTTTGGTATCTTTGTTAACTTAGACACCCGCAATACAAGTGCTTTCGCTACATACTTAGGAGTCAAATCAATGTTGTGATGTTGTTCAATTTTGTTAATAATGCATCTCAAATAAATATCCAATCATCCAAAACTCACAAACATTGCCAATGTACACATTTTTTTAGATAGAGAACGGGTAATGACACCTGGTATGCGGGCCTTAGGCAAGCGTTATTTATTTATCCCCTCATAAAATGCTTTTGTTTAGTTCATGTTTGCGAGGTGTTTTGTGAGGCTATAAAACTGTTACACATTATTTTTCCATTTCACATGTGCTGATGCCATAGCGTTACTATACGGTAAACAGAGACTGGCAGTTTGCCACCTGCCTGTGATCAACCATGGCTTATTGGTGACTAACACAAGGTTAATGCGGAGGACACGCTAGTTATTGCAATTAGAATGACTGTTAGCATCATTGTTACATTAGTCTGGCTCATATAATCCATATTTCTTATTCTAACTATTATGGAACGTATTAGAATATTGTCACACTTCAGAGCAAACGCTTATCTTTGAAATAATGTTATCGTTGGTATCCCTTCATTTGGCCAAATTACTTTTCGTCAAATTTCACTTCGCAAAAAACTTATCGCATATGTTTCATTTCGCAAATGGACCTTTGGCAACTGTATATTTCGCACATACTTCATTTGGTCAAATTATCTTTTGGCAAACTTTCACTTAGTCAAGTTTTATTTGGTCAAATGTTAATATAGCAAATGATTCATTTTGGAAATTTTCATATTCCAAAAAAATATTTGGTCAAATTTTTGCCAATCCGGATCGTCAATATTATGTAGTAGCTTATTAAAATAAACCGGTATTTCATCATCAGGCAAATAGCTGAGTGCTAACAAACACTTTGCTTGTTTATTAAAATTCATGTCTGATGCGTATTTTTTTGCACAACCCTGGGCTTGAATTTTCCTAAAAAAAGTATAATATATCAGTTACTGGGTTAGGTTAGGTTAGAACACTGACCATCAACGCGCAAAGGCGAGCGAGCGAAGCGAGCGTGCCGCGGCAGCGGCCGCCGAGCGCTTGTTCAAATCTATTGTTAACGAATCATTTGGAAATTTTGATAAAAAGTATTAAACATGAAAATTAATATAAACTAAGAAATTATTACCTGTAAATTATTTGTCCAAGGTGAAACAAACATCCATGCAGCATTACATTTTCAAAGTTGGAGCGTAAGCTAGTTATATAGTTTGTAATTTATGCACCACTCACACTGTTTAGTAAATCATATGCATTGCAATATTTTGGGAAGAGTAAGTTTTGCCAAATAAAACATTTGATCAAATGATATTTGGTTAAATGAAACATTGCCAAACAATAATTTGCGAAGAAAAAATATGCCAAAGAAGAGATTTGCTAAATAAAAAATTGCAATACGTTGTTTTGCCAAACGTTTTTTTGCCAAATGAAAATTTGCGAAAAATAGTTTGCGATATGATATTTTGGGAAACAATTTTTGGCCAAACAAGGGTAAACCGTTATCGTTATAATGATGAGTATTGGCTTTGAATTCAAAATCTCGGTTTTTGCACTGCTACTTAAAACTTAAACCACTAGATTAAAGACGTTTAGTTCTAGAAAACCAGTTAAAATTATGTATGTGTGGAATTCAGAATAATGACGCAAAAAAAATTCCGTAGACTGAGTAAAATGGTAAAAAACATGCCAAATAAGCGATGATTTTAAATTAAGTCGTTTTAAAATTAACTACATTAGTTCTGTTGATGACTTTTTTTTAATTGAATTCTGGATGGTAGAGTCTGCAAACCATGAAGAGTTTTGTATAGTTTTTAAACATTTAATATTTTTGCCAGTTTATTTGCAACTCTCTCTCTGCTTTGTTAAATTTAAGGTACCTTGTTAAAGCAACGAAAAATACTTTTTTCAGAACATAACAGTTTCTCTTAAAAATTTTCAACATCGTATCCAAGCTGTAAGATTCCTGCCGCAGCCTTGTTCCCACTCGGTTACTATTTTTTTTTTGTTGTAAGGAAGTCTCAGAAAGTATATCGTAAGACACACAGGAATATGATTTTAAAAACTACGACTACGAGTAGTTTTAAAGAGTTTTATGAGCTTGTGATAATTATGAGTTTTCTTGACTCTTGTTTGTAAAATAAACGCTACACGTATTCTTATAAAAATAATTATTACGCTATTCAATTTATTATTTATTTGATAGTTAGCATTATCCAGACGTATAATATACGTCTGGATAATGCTAACTATTATGGAAACGTGTATAGTCTATGTTCTTGGAAGGAAGTTGACGTTAAAAATGAATTATTGCTCCTTTTTTAGCACGAACCAAGGCATGAACGGAACTGATGAATGGTACTGATAAAATTAAAAGTTATTTTAGTAATTGATCCAAGCTGTGCGTAGGTGGGATGAGTATACAAACGCCTTCACGTGCGCGGGCGCAGCGATGAGTAATGAGCCTGCATAGTAATTCACGTCATTGCTACGTTGTTATTAAACATCTCTTTTTGAAGATTAATGTGATTTACGGCGGAAAGTGTCGAATATGGCTCGTAATACATCATGCAACTAGCTTATCCTTCTTAATTGACGTGTTAATTACGGAATTTCATCAGAATTATGACCAGGTTACCGAGTAAAATGTGTCAGAGCTGAAATGTGGGTGTGGTAGTTAGTACAAATGATTTGTAATTAGTTGTACCTCGTTGTTTGGAAATATTACAGGGGACCTATTATACTATATAGTACTTTATATCATTATATTCTAAAACACGGATGCAAAACTTGATAAGTTTAAGATACTTTTTAGGTTCAGGGTTTAATTCCAAGTCTTTGCTAAATGTTTGCAGGGTTTTCCTTAAAGTTTATACCTACTTTTTGCAATGCTTTTACAATAAGTGTTTTGTTTCTAAAACATGCAATTTTACTACGAAATTACACAAAAACCATTTAACATATAAATTAATTTGACTTGCTAAATCTGTGACTGTGACGAGTTTTCTTTTCTCCAATTTTATAGAAAAGTAAAATTATAATGTGCGAGTCATGTTCTTACTCGTACTTTCCCCGTTGTCATGTTCTCGGATCGTGAAATTTTGCCATTGTCATTCGTTACAAGTATGAGCATTAATTGCTATTGTCCGTGAACACTGACTTTACCGACATTAAAGTACAAGCGTAATGGATCTTTGCATTTTGTTTACGGGATTTGATTTCTCTACAATTAAAATTTCGTACCGTACATTAAAACAATGGTTCAATAAAAGTTGTATGTAGTTTCTTAATGTTTATTATAGGTACTACTACGAGTATATTTATGTACTCTCAGCGTTTAGAATAAAGAGATACATTAAGTCATTCCTCATTGAAATCGACTCTATTACATTAAGGGAAACTTCACTCGTCGGCTTTTTTTAGCACAGACTAAATTATGTCAAGAAAATATTATTTTAAATATCGATCGATACTTATCAGTGGTAGCCCTACTGATAACAAAGTCCTTAATTTTAAGTGTATGTTTCCACAAATGGCTGTGGTTCTCGTAATTCTGCTTCTGTGTGCTCGTAAATAATGATATACAAAAACATAATAAAACTATTAGTTCGCTGCAAAACCTGATTGCGGAAGAAGTTAGAATTTAATTTGAAAATAAAATTCTGTTCAGGTATTTTGATGTGGTGCTTGTACCTACTAGAATAATTGAATAAAACACGCGGTTGTGTACGCGTGTAATTGTATGTAGATGTTATAATAATATTATTTTTTTAGTGCGTGTTTCTATTTGTTGTGTTTTAAAAGAACTTTTTATTTTTATTGTTTTTAAATTAAAACCAAAAGAATATATATTTTTTTACATCATAGCTGCTATCCTTCGTGTCGTATCGTGAAAGTTGGTGAGACGATGTTTGAATTAATGAACGGGTTTTGTTGCGATCAAGCACGTATTTATGTTTATAAGTTTACTATGCTACAACTACTCATTTCGATAAGTGATTCAATTCTGAAGTCAATAAGACTGTCTTAATCGTTATCATTAAGTAGTATTTCCAAAAAAATATTATCATAGTATTTAGTAATCTAGTAATCAACTCGCACAAAACCGAGTTTTTTTAAAACTGTATGCATGAAATCTCGATTTTAATAACACAAGATTTAAATCTGGTTATTCCATGCAGATTGTTTCCTGTTGAATCACGGTGACTAAGTATGTTAGTACGGTGTTGGTTACTTAAGGAATTGATACTCATTTTCTTGATTCCTTCGTTAGAGAAAGGTGACTGACCTAGCTTTCATGACACATTTGGTATATAGTCCAGTCAACGAAGCTCTAACTTTGCCATTTTAGAGGAAAAGTTGAAACCGGTGCCAAAATTTTCGTTAATGATCCCGTAATAACATACAAAAAATGCAGGGTCGTGAGTCACCGGGGTCATACGAAAAAAAAATGGAAAAGGTTGAAAAAATGACTTTTTCCCAAAAATCTCGAAAACTAAAAGAGATATGAGAAAAAGTTTAAGACAAAAGTTGTAGAAAATTACTTTGTCTATAAAAAAGGTCATTATCAATTTACGCGTATCGCGCACCGTTTGCTAGGAAATCGCGTACAAAGTGCGAAAATTCACAAAACCGATGTTTTTCGCTATTTAAATAAGGATTTTTTTAAATTTTCCAACTGAGAATGATTTTTATGCGTTCTCCGATATCCCCAAAGAGATTTCTTTCTAATTTTTATTGATTTGGGTCAACTTCAACACGTGCGTTTTTTGCAAGTTTTGGTGCGCGATTTTTTTAGGTTTTTAAAATAAATATAGCCATAATCCCTAATTTAAAGGTGATTATTTTCTTATATTTTCTAGTTAAACCAATAAATATTAACATCTTATATTTTAGATTGCCACCACATCTGAAAATTTGTCACCTGATATGATATTGCGCCACCAGTTCTTAATATGTATGACAATCGGAAGTAACACAATGGAAAGATATACAGATATAGATAATAGAAAAAGCAAAAAGAGTGCAAACGAAAAAATAACAGATAGAAATGGGTCCGTTAAGCAACAAAAAGCTCGTTCGCTCTGAATCGATTGCACCACATAACAAACAGAATCGACATAATTATTTGGGGGGGAAGTAAAAAATGCGTTAGATGCAGTTAATTCAGTTTTTTATTCTGAATCGATTGATATACAGCTTGGAATTTTAGTCGTTGTTTTCCCGCAGTAAAATGATTCTATCTAAGTAGTAAAATAGATTAATAAAGTTCTTTTTTTAGTCCAATCAAAAGTTTTACGATTATGATATATATATCTCCCGACCGTATTCGGCCACGGCGACTTGGATCTACTTTAGTGCAAGCTTTGATGGTGCGCTCTCAGGTGACTAATGTATCCAATTTTGGCTGTGAACGTGCGACCACATTCAGCGCAAGTAAGCACCCCTCCGACAAAATTATAGTGATAAGACGCAGGCTGTCGGGCTTTAAGCTCATCTCGTTTTGTATCAAGCTCATCTCTGCGTCTCCTGTCGTACTCAAAAACCTTTGTGTTCACAGTATGCCTCCATACTGACCGGTTCGCAGCCATTGCCTCCCATTGAGATGGATTAATATCACACCGCTTCATATGGCGCTTAAGCACATCTTTGTAACGCAGCAATTGTCCACCGTGTTTCCGTTTCCCATCCTGCATTTCCGAATAAAAGATGCGCTTCGCCACTCTGTGGTCAGACATTCGGCAGATATGACCGCACCACCGTAGTTGCCGTCTTATTAGATAGGCCTCAATTCCACCGACATTGGCTCGCCGCAGAACCTCCGTATTACGAATACGGTCCGACCAATGGATATTCAAAATGTCGCGGAGGCATTTAAGATGGAATCTATCTAGCACACGGATGTGTTTGCGGTATACTGTCCACGTTTCAGATGCATACAAAAGATTCGGCAGAACGACGGCCATGTAGACAGAAATCTTTGTGGAGAGCCTTATGTCATGGGAACGAAATACCTTGAGACGAAGTCTACCAAAGGCTGCAGCAGCCGCCCCAATTCTGCTATTGACTTCATCATCAAGTAGGCACCTCGACGTTACGGTGCTGCCCAAATATTTAAACTTTTCCACTAGCTTTAAGGGTTCAACACCTAGCTTAATTTCAGGCTGAGTACTTTCCGGTGAAACATTAGTCATTACCTCAGTTTTCTTTATATTGATCTTTAGCCCAAATCTACAACAAGACTCATTGAGACTAGTCATGAGCCTTTGCAAGCTCTGTGCCGAATCCGCCACAAAGCATAGATCGTCTGCATACATCATCTCCGTTATGGTTGCAAGAGACACTTTAGTTTCAGCCTTTAATCTAGCTAAATTGAAGATTCCGCCGCCATTAGTTCGAAAACGAACACGGATGCCCTCAGACAAAGTTTGCACTGCTTCACGTACAACTACAGAAAAGTACAAAGCGAAGAGAGTTGGAGCAAGCACACAGCCCTGTTTTACGCCGCAGCTCACTTTAAAGAACTCTGAATCCTCGCCCTGCACATTGACACAGCACTGCATATTGTCATGTAGTAAACGGATCTTTCTTACAAACTTCTCTGTGCATCCCAGTTTCGTTAGGACAACCCAAAGAGCTTCTCGAGGCACACTGTCAAAAGCCTTTTCTAAATCAACAAAGCACAGAAACAGTGGCTGACTCTGTTCACGACTTTTCTCTAGCAGCTGGCGAATAGAGAAAATGGCTTCACATGTGCCTCGATTAGGCCGGAAGCCAAATTGGGTCTCGGGCAACACATCTTCAGATAAAGACATTAGGCGGTTAAGTAATATACGAGCAAAAACTTTACCTGGAGAAGTTAGCAGTGAAATTCCTCTGTAACTGTTGCAGTCAGCTCTGTCACCCTTGTTCTTGTATAACGCGCAGATACGTGAAGCTATAAAATCATCTGGTACTCTCTCTTCGTCCCATAACCGCGAATACAGTTCCCAAATGGTGCGATGCAACTCTGAGCTCCCATACTTCAATAACTCTCCAGGTATGTTATCAATGCCAACCGCTCTCTTATTCTGCTGTTGCTGAATAGCGACTATGACTTCACGCAGAGACAGTTCATTATCCAACTCATGTACTGTAGGGAAAGATGGCAGCGAATTGATGTGCTGAAGATCAGCAGATCGATCAAGATTGAGCAAGTTTTTGAAATGCTCTTCCCAACGATTGAGTACTTCTTGCCTATTGGTAAGCAAATTGATGCCATCATGAGACCGTACAGGCACTCTAGTACATTTCGCTGTGCCAACAAGTTTTCGAATCTCATCGTAATACGCACTCATCTGGTTGGTATCTGCGAGACACTGCATACGCGAAGCCTTGTCCTTCCACCACTTGTCCTTTATTTCTCGTACATGTTTTCGCAGTTCGGCACCACTACGCCTCACTTGCTCTACCTGATGGTCTTGATATCTTTTTAAAAGCGATCGGTGTTTCTGTAGAGCTTTCATTAAAATCTCTTCATTGTCATCGAACCAATCCTCACGACTTCTCGACTTAGCACCCAGAGCCTCTGATGCTGCACCAACCAAGCCAGATGCGAGAATTTTCCAGTTTGCGACAGAATCACCGCCAACAAGGTCCAAAGAACGGATTGAACTGTCTACTGCTTGTACATATACCTCCCGCTTCTCTGGATTCTTCAATGCTTCCACGTCTAGACGCTTGATCTTTGCTCCTTGAGACCTACGAGGAGGGTGTAGACGAAGTTTCAATTTGCTGACGACAAGTCTGTGATCTGTTAAGCAAATGGCATTAGCATCACGCATAACGCGTGTGATTTGTACTTGGGAAACATCTCGCTGTCGAACAATCACATAGTCAATCAAATGCCAATGTTTTGACCTCGGATGCATCCACGTGGTTTTATATTTTGCCGGTAGCCTGAACATGGTGTTAGTGATAGCAAGCTGGAATTCAGAACAAAGACATAGTAACAATTGCCCGTTGGCATTCATGTTTCCAACACCATGTCTTCCTAATACTTTAGGCCAAGCTTCGAAGTCACGGCCCACTCGAGCGTTAAAATCACCCATCAACAGAATCTGTTCTCTGGAGGGAATCTTAGAAAGAGCAAGCGTAACCTCTTCATAAAACTTGGCCTTTACATCTTCATCTTTGTCTAGGGTTGGCGCATATACGCTGATGACGTTGAGATAATTGTTGTTTTCCAGATGCAAACGCAGTGTGGTGACGCGATCCGAAATGTGAACTGGACATTCTTCAATTTTTAGAGCGATACAATTTTTTATTGCAAAACCTACACCTGACCTCCTAGGTTCTGTAGCCATGGTACCTTTCCAAAAGAAAGTGTACCTACCCAGGTGCTCTATCCTTTCACCCTCATCAGCAAGGTGAGTCTCACTAAGAGCAGCGATGTCAACATTATATCGGCGGAGTTCACGGGACACTATGGCAGTTCTACGAGGAGGACCTAAATTGGAGTCGCGATCAAGGAGGGTGCGCACATTCCAAGCCGCAAAAGACATGTTGCTAATTTTTAAGGTTTTTCTGTTACTGTTACTTATTTGATTCTTTCGACCACGTGGTAAGTGATGCAGAGACAGCCGTGGTTACTACCTCTGAGTGGGGTTGAGCTAAGCCTTTTTTTAGGACACCTTTTCTAGTCCCTTCCCCGTATTGGGGAAAGCAGGGCCTCTCTGAATAGAGCTGCTTTATCACTTAAGGTGCTGCCGAATCCCACTGTTAGCCCATGCAGTGAAGAAGCGACCACTCTCCCTAAGCCGCCTGCGTGCAGACATCAGACAAAGCCCGGTAGCATCACAACCGGACCTCTCTACCTTTGCCCATCGCCGCAGGACTTTCTTTTACATCGGAGTCCCTTATTAGATGCCAAGTCATTTGCGCAGGATATATTATAGTGCACGAAACACTCGGTGTCAGTGTACGCGCGAACACAGGTGCACTCTTACCCCTACTTCCCTGTATCCAATGGAACGGAGGACCGCTACAATCGGAGAAAAGTAGGAATGTAGGCATTAGCAAGTCCTCTAATGCCAGCCAAGCGTTATACCTTGCTTGACCACATGGCTGACCGGGTTCGTCAGCCGATTACAGCGGGAGACTTCCGCTTTACTTAGGGAATGGTAAGGAAAATAAGGGAGGGGATACTACTGCCACGGGAGAATGGGGGATGAAGCAGTGGTAGCTAGAGCAGTTCGGGGCCGCATACCCGTAGTGACTCCGTCAGGACCGGACAAGCACCTGACAGAATCACCCTCTGAACACACGATTATGATAGACGAAACTCGAACCAATAGTACTAGCTGCGTCACGGACGGTCACCGGCCGGGGTCATTGCCCTTCGCGTTTATCATAAAAATTATTATTTACTATTTATTCACATTTGTTTTCCATTTTCCCATCAAAATTAAAAAAAAAATAAAAAAAAGTTAATTAAAAATTCAAAAAAAAAATTCAAAAAAAAATTACTTTAATAAATCGATAGTACTACTGAAGATGAAGCGTTTTGCTGCGGGAAAACAACGACTAAAAAAAAACGCAATATAGGGTTTTTCATTGAGAGCGATCGAACTTTAAAATGGAATAAAATAACCCGTATAGGTGATATTGCCACAACTGCCTCCGTGGTATAGTGGTTGGAGCGTTGGGCTCTAAAACCCGAAGGTCGTGGGTTCAAATCCCGTGGGAAGCATCACTTTGTGTGAATGTTTCCAGTTTGGTTAGGACATTGCAGGCTTGGATCAACTAAATGTCTGAAAAGAATGATGATTCCGTGCTTCGGAAGGAACGTTAAGCCGTTGGTCCCGACTATGTTCCAAGTGGGTCTGGTTTCCCTTGGAAGGGTTACGGAGGTCAGATGGCAATCGCTCAATTGTAATAACCAGGCTTGTCAAATCTAGGATCATACTCGAAGTGGACCCTGAGCTCCATACTGGATGCAATCGGGAATACGCTGGGATGAAGAAGAAGAAATAGCGTTATAAAATGTACTTTAAAATAAAATAAAAATTGTAGCAATATCACCTAAATGGGTTGTTATATTTCAGTTCAAAGTACGAGCGCTCTTATTGAAAAACTTTACATGTTGGAGTCACGTTTTTGTAAAACTGCATTATTATACCTTTTTGAATATACAAATGACAGTTGATCAAGCTTGTCCAGGCAAAACTATAAGTTGAGTTGGCAAAATTATAGCACGTACGACGTGCTAGCCATAAAATGGTTTGGATACGCAATTTGATCAGTCATGCTCTTACTCTTACTCAACCATTTGTAAGTTACAGCAGGGTATTAATTTAATTTGTAGTCTTATTAATTCTAAAATTATAACCGAAAAAGTGACTCAAATATCTCTTCTATTATCAACTTCTTTTAATTCGTTTTGGTGGTGTTGGTGTCAAAATTCAAACTTCTTACTCTGCATTAATGCTTCCAAAAACCAATATGTATTTGTTAAAAAGGCTTTTAAATCTAAAATTTCATTTAATAATACTTCATGTAGTTACTTCCATATACATTGCACCATATAGAAAAGGAAAACTACTTGTCTATTTATTTATTAAAAAAAACGTTCAAAGACTTCTTACAGGGAACTGTTGGATAAATTTACACTTACCTCACTACAAAATAGAAGATCACTTCTGAGTTCCATGTTCCTGTATAATATATTGTCACGACAGTTTTGATTGCATTAATATAATTGATAAGATACATTATCGAATACCCAGTGGATCCAAAAGAATACAACAAAATTATCATCATCGTTTGTTCTCACTCCCTCGGTGTAAGACTAATGCTGGGGAACGATCTCCTTTATATAGACTGCTAGAAATATATAACACAGATCTTTACAACATTGATATCTTTAATTATACATCATCTTTGTATAAAAAACACGTCACTCAAGCCCTTGAGTGTAAAACTACTTAATGGTTATGGATTACTATTTTGTATTTTATTTCCTTTTCAATTCTTTTTTTCTCTTATTTTCTGGTCTGGGGAGTGGGATTGCTCAGCAGTTCACATTTAGACATCTATGAGCTAACTATCTATTTATTCTAATTGCTGGGCGATCTGACACCTCTTTGTACGGAAGAAAAGTCCATGCTTTGGATTTATGCTACTGTTCATATTTTTATAATTAACCTGTGGATAATGGTGTTGGTTGTACAATAACATTATTATTATGTACCTACTACTAAGATATACAAATGGAATTGTACAATTGTTTTTTATCCCAAATAAAATAAAATATTTCTAGTATTGAAACCATAACAATTGTATAAGTATGATGAATACTCGTATGCTTTTGATATACGTACAATTTGAGTTTGCGGCGTAATTCTTAGGTAGTTCATGCATACATAAATTATTAGGATAATTATGAAAAAAATTAAGGATATATTTTTTATAGCGAATTGGACTCTAAATCGGATTCTGAACACTCCTTAAATATGTCCCTCGGGTTACCTAACACGCTGTATAATCGGTAATCTTGATGGCAGTTTTGCAGACCAACAGCAAAGTAAAGTTTTCTTTTGTTTTTCCATTTTTTTAATGGGTTATATTTAACTGCACATCAAAAAATACTGATTGTGCATCAAAAAATACTGAATTGCTAACCTAACCTAACCTTTGGTGTGCAATCAGATGATGTACATTTCAATATTTTTTTGATGTACACTTAAAAATATCCCTTTTAAATTTGCATATTCTTTGTTTCAACTTAGCAAAACCCACCTTTAACCCCAACGGCACCCAAGAGCTGCAATTGTTTTGCAGCTGGACGCTCATTTCTTTTGGTTATTGATGAACGCAATGATCACGCAAACGAATTACTTTCTTCTTGCAGGACATGGAAGTGTTGTTTTATCTATGTATAACTTTAAATTACTATGTTTTTGAAGTTTTTAGTGTTTGTGGGCAAGATTAAGAGCTGTTGGTTGCTTAACGGACCCATTTCTATCTGTTCTTTTTTTCGTTTGCACTCTTTTTGCTTTTTCTATTATCTATATCTGTATATCTTTCCATTGTGTTACTTCCGATTGTCATACATATTAAGAACTGCTGGCGCAATATAATATCATATCATATCATATAATATTTATTGGTTTAACTAGAAAATATAAGAAAATAATCACCTTTAAATTAGGGATTATGGCTATATTTATTTTAAAAACCTAAAAAAATCGCGCACCAAAACTTGCAAAAAACGCACGTGTTAAAGTTGACCCAAATCAATAAAAATTAGAAAGAAATCTCTTTGGGGATATCGGAGAACGCATAAAAATCATTCTCAGTTGGAAAATTTAAAAAAATCCCTATTTAAATGCGAAAAACATCGGTTTTGTGAATTTTCGCACTTTGTACGCGATTTCCTAGCAAACGGTGCGCGATACGCGTAAATTGATAATGACCTTTTTTATAGACAAAGTAATTTTCTACAACTTTTGTCTAAAACTTTTTCTCATATCTTGTTTAGTTTTCGAGATTTTTGGGAAAAAGTCATTTTTTTAACCTTTTCCATTTTTTTTTCGTATGACCCCGGTGACTCACGACCCTGCATTTTTTGTATGTTATTACGGGATCATTAACGAAAATTTTGGCACCGGTTTCAGCTTTTCCTCTAAAATGGCAAAGTTAGAGCTTCGTTGACTGGACTAATAGGTCACATTAAGTATCAAAGCGAATACTTTAAAAGTCGAAGATCCGTTAGTTTCCATTAGTTACTTCCGAAATACGTAGCTTGGGCGGTTGTCACAATAGGCTTTCGTAGTATAACGCAGAAACTATACCGGCAAGTACATATTATTGCACAAACAAGTGCGCAAGTACAGGTATACTTACTCCATGTACCAACACTGTCATGTTCCGGTAAGACGGTAATCGGACACGACCGGAGAGAGATCAGGCGCAGGGCCAACGACTTTTCATGCGTTCCTACGTACCTACAAAAAGTTAACAAAGTTAAATTCTATCTATTCCGGATTGTCGGTAATTTCTTAACCGAAAATCTGTGATAGCCGAATGGTTTCAAACGACGCTTTATAGCTTCACACCAGTATAGTTTTCCATTGATTTTCTCCATCATCGTAGAATCATTGATCTGGTGCCTGTTAATTTATTGGTTGAAGGTCTCTCCAATATAAGTGGACTGCTAAATTCTTCATCATACTTCAGCGTACCCCCAGTTTCAAGTACATATTTTGAACCTGCAGCTGCGTAAGGATAACCGGGTACACTTATGATTGACTTAGTTTCGAATGAAATATTCGTCTCTCTTCTTCCAATCTCTTCATACAGTCTGCATGTCCCTAGAAGTACGATTGTGTCCATTGTATGCAAACCGACTATTGGTGGCGCCGTGACGTCGAACGGTACGCAGCGAATAAGACAATGGCAAATTATGACCAAAGCTTTACATTCCTTAACAGTTTCACGCGTAGCAACATCGCCAAATGTCTCAAGAACTTTAACGACATTGTAACGCAATGATTTAGCGCTTGTTAAGTACGCTTCTGTTTTTGCATCAAACGCCGCAAATTGATCTAATTATGCGAATACCAACACCGCAATCCAAATTAGTTTAGTTTCAGTGTCGCGTAATGACGCCGAATTGAGCTGTCGTGTTACATGTAATCTTCTATTATGAACAACGTTATATTATAATACCAAGTGCTAAATAGTTTTTTTTTACTTAAGAAATAAAACATACATAGGTATAATATTAGACAACATCACAATCTAAGTTTATACACTCGTAGTATCAAAATCAACGAAAGTAAACATTCAAGCACAGAATAAACACAAATGTTCACTATAGTAATGGCACATGAATAAATGTTTGTTCTGTATGTAATTCAAACACGATCCTTTCTTGGTTTGAGGAGAGTATCAAAAATTCAAAACCAAATGTAGAGCTAGCCGAGTTTATTTCAAATATTTGAAACAAAGCTATTTAAAACTACTTTGTGACGATGGCGACATAGTCGTAATACACAAAATGCGGTGGTTCAACTTATGACTAAATGCAGTTCTCATCATTGTCTTCATATAGTCGCGTGCAAACCGAAGAATTCGTATTGTATGCTTAATCTTTGAACAGTGAAAATTAATTACATTTTCTGCGAACATTTTGGCCGCCAATCTGGGAATGTGAGAATGATGGTTGCAGTAAACCGTTATAATACAGTCAACCTGGGTAACTTTGACAGATCATCACTATATTTTTTTAGATAACTGTTACTGTGTTAAGTATGAGACAGAAGAGTTTACATAATCTGTGCTCTCAAGTTGATGTCCATGCTATCAAGTTATCTAACGCATATATTAATCACACAATTCATCAAAAACTGGCAATTTGTTGTGTGTCAAAGTTATAACCCCTATAAGGGTAACTTTGATACAGATTAAAATTGTCATAGAAATCGTATGCATTGTACATTTTATAGCGTCAGGGTAACATTGACATAATCCTAAAAAAATAACACAGTTTGGAGAGGTGTTTTTAGAAACGTTTTATACATTTACTTTGTTGGACAGCTTCTTTTTTTTTCTAAGAGTTCATTAACGAAGTTTGTTAACTGCACGAAAATAATAAATTTAATGTTATGCATCAACGGCAACATCGTAAAAATAATAAAATTCTTTGTGGCTTTTCTGTCAAAGTTACCCTGAAAATCAAAGTTACCCAGGTTGACTGTACTGTGAATTTTTTTATCGCATTAGCTTTTAATTAGTGTTTCGCAGCTGGCAAGCCGCCAGGGCCTGGTTCCAGGAAGAGTTCCTGTGTGTGACCTCTTTTGTTTCGTGTGAAACCATTATAGTTTTAACAGCATCCATAAGTTTTAGCTGCAGAAATACAACATAAGACAATCCAGAATTGCCGGCTGTATAGTTAAATTTTGTAGTACTTTCGGCAGCACGAAGTAAAACCCAAACCCAACCGGGATTGATTGCGCTTAGCTTGTTCAATCGGAAACATTGCACGCTTCTTGCGCCATTCAAGTAAATCTCGTTGCAATATCTGGTTATAATTACCAGGTGCTGAGTTACATATTACAATTCTGAGTTCTTCTCTCCTAATAAATCTAGAAATCACTTTAGCTATAATTCTGAATTTTCTGGTCACCACTTAACAGTAAATAAAAAGATTGTAGAAATTTTAAATATTTCCATCAACTGTCTAGCTGTACATATTTTTTATATTGCAGACCGATTTGGCTGAAATTATAGTGATATTTCAATGTGCTTTCGGATATTAAATGTGTTGCGGTACTGTCGGTAGGTATATCACCAAAATTCCAAGGCGGTCCGAAGTTCGCCGGGTAAGCTTGTAGTATAATATCTATACCATAAAAGGTTCCCAGTAAAGGGTCTTAAAACTAGTCGGTCATCACGCAGTGGCTACAAAGTGCTACTATTTTAGGAGCGTGTCCATTGCGTGTTATCAATATCGACAGTAATGCACCTGCAGTGTTGATCGAAGTGTCACGGACGGTTATGCGACCTAATTCACTTTGCTACACACGTCGGTTTACAGTTTAGTTTTAGATGATTGATTACACGCAATGCATTTGTGACTCTTCGTAATTACAAATGTAGATGGGCTGGCGAGGCATTTTTTTTCGTACTCGTATGTTATGTCAGTAGTGATTTGCGCCGAAATCTGGCCGGAGCTGAGCTTAAAACCGCATAAACATTGACAGGTCTCATTGATGAGAAGAGCAAATAATTTGAGACATATTTCAAGTGATTGATCTTCGCTATTTAAAGTTTAATTATTTATTGATCAAATGTCATATTAAGTATGGAACACTGAGGTCCATTATAATACGCGCGGCGTATTAGTATGGAATTAATTATTATTGATAAAAAGATTGTGGCTCAGTGATTGGTCTTTTTTCCAATGATCGCAACCCTAGCACAGATAACTATTGATAATTCTATTAGTAACGCTACTCGCCGCAGTTGCGATGGCGTGGCGCCATCAAAATTCATATATCGAAAGTTTTAACTTGTAAGTGCTAGCTCATTAACTAAGAGGTTGGTCATATGATAGAAGAACCACTGCAACGATAAACGATAAAAACTCCAATTCACATTACTATTCGTAATTTAATTACAAACCTACTTCTTTCAATAGGCGGGCCTACTTATTCTTTGAAATTAGCCAACGTATGAACGAAATCAGTCAATCGATGGTAATTACTATTGTTGAGCGTGTACCCAATCATTTTCCTTTGTATTCTATTCTATCAATCATATTCAATCAAGCGAGTATCTGCAATGCAATAAATTTTTTTTAATTCTGTAATTTATCTACAAAAGTTGCAGTTTTCAGCCAAAGTCTCTGCCCTGATAGATATCAAATCAAGAGCTACATATCGTTTTGATACATAATAAGTTATTTTACTTTCTGTACCTTTTAAAAACAAATGCTTTGACATGTTATGTGGTTCAATATCAATGACCTATGTACTGACTCAAACCATTTTCAATACACTACTGATAATTATGTCAGCATGTGTGGTCTAATATCTATCACAATTCGTTAAAAGCCACCATACGTATAAGTGTCACAGATATTAGTGGGGCACAAGGACCCGACGTTGTTATCATACCATAGCTAGTGCACTTGGTCGATATTGATGCTCAAACTGTCACGTACTGTTATGCGATCTAATTCATCGCCCCTTGGACGTGACGCCGGCGCCGCTTCGTTACTCATATAGTCATAATAACAGTAATTTGCGCCCCAAGCACATGTCGGGCATCCTTTGATTATTGTATTTTGGTAATGTATCTACGAAAATATCTGAGATGCTATCTCTTTTGTCGGTTTCTAAAAAAGAAGTCAGCGTCGATGATATATTATGGCAGATAAATTATCAGGGACTTATCTGACAATAGTGAAAGTAGTCTTCAGTATTGGTAGTTACGCTTATTGACCCATTTCTTCGTGTACCGTATCATTATTATTTTTGTGAGTGTAGAAATGGGGGGTGGGGTGAAATTTACGAAAGAACCGGATACGATGATTTCAATTTAAGTGAGTAATGTATTTTACATTAGATAAACATTTTAACTAGTTTACGACCACAACATCAACACGAGATAGCGAGAGGGCAGCGCCCCTATATCTCCATTGAGTATCGTTAGATCTCATTGTAGCCATGCCCAGTGATTTATCTGCCAATTGTCAGCACCTACTCGATTGTTCCTCGACCTTTCCTTCCACACAACACCAATAAAAGCTACAAACTTATCATTGTCAAAATTTTCTCCGTAGGAATAATTTTCAAATTAAGTGTCTAAAAAAAGTAAGTGCAAAAAATGTGAATGAGTCTACAACGGGAGAAGAAGACAAAATTCAAAATGTGGAAGGCGATAATGCATAGAAAAAGGAAATACAGTGAGGTGATGCCATGCGACCGCGAGTCGTACGCCGCCCTAGCGGCCATGCAGGGAGGCAGCGCAGCGACACTACCGCCATCTCTCGACGCGCTCAGAGCATGTGAGTATGCCGCTACTCCCCGCTAGGTGGTACTAGTAGCACGTAAATACATATGTTTCATGTTTGAATAAAGATGTTTATAAACAACAAATAGGTATTATAATAATCTATAATATGAATTACAGGTCTTTTTCTTTCTATTTTGCATTTATGAATAAAGCAGTTGTTAATATTGTTTTATTACGTTGCCTTCTTCCAGACTCCGGAGAGTGCTTCAGTACCTAGGTATTTTCCGAATAATGACTACACGTATGATGTATCTACTTATTTGGTAATATTTTCGGCAATAGTTGGTAGGTAGTGATTATGATTACATATTAACTCACAAAGTAATGAGAATTCAATTGTAAACTTTGATATCTTAAATAATGAAATGACAAAAGGACATAAATGCACTCTACCGTTCGTTGGAAAGATCTTAACTAAACAATACAGTGAGTGGTCAATGCCTCTGCATCAATTGTGGGAAAATTATGATTCATAGCATTGTGTTTATGATACCGGCCACAACAAAAGACTGCCTTCTAAATAAGGTTAATCTCGCGACATTTGCGGGTACCTCCGTGACCGCCGCACAAAGGCCCGGATGGCTGGTCCCGTCAATGTCAGGAAAATCGTGATCTTAATTTACGATATCTCTGCTTATTCAAATGTTCACGTTTTGAATTACGATCATGATTGATACTGTAAAATTCTCATCCTGAGAATGGGTTATCAAAATTCGATTGTTAAAAAAAAATACATATTAATATTTTTCACTTTAAACTGAAAACACGATTATCATAATACACAAGACAGTGAAGCTAACTCTATCCTGATACTGATTGTTGAAATTAAGAAAATAATATGGAATATGCTTTATGGCCAACAAAGTTGATAAAATACAAAAAATATACTTAGGTTTTTGGCTACAAAAAGGTAGCGTGAAACATTTAAACCAATGTGGAATAGAATATTGGTAAAATTGGATTCCATGGGCAATATTAAATTTTTTTTACGGAAATAATAAAATCAACCAGTACATCAAAATAAATAATGGTGCATACCTTTCAACAAGCTGGTATATTCATATTCATTTAATCATTTATAGATAGAGGCACAGATAATATAAATAGAGGTATGAGTACTAAATGCATCAAACGGTTCAATCAAGTAGCGGTGTACGTGATATATTTGCATTAAGTTGTTAACCTAATATTAACATCTTAATGCAAATATATCATTACATATTCATTATTCATATTAATTAATTCTGTAAACCGTTCATGATAATATTTAGAATGGTTTAGTTTCAAATTTTCAATGTATAAGTTGTATCTATGTCATAGAAGCAGATAAGAGGAACTAATTCGAATGAAAATTCGTCGCTAAACATAATTAACATTTAATTAATTACCTTACTTCTACTTACTAAACAATACAAGTCTTTTGAAAAAATATCTTCACGCGGAATATAAAATTTTGGCGGACGCAATTATGATTCCATTAAAAAACATTGTGCTAACGTCTTTAGCTTTGAAGTCCTTATTCAAAAACAATAGTCTTTGTCTTCAGCTGATGCTTGAAAGGACACTACTTGGCACTCCTGTGAAGTAATCCTCTGCTTGTTTAATAAAACAATGAGCCGTCAGAGTAAAGAAACGCCTGCCTGCTACCTATCTGTAGCAGACAATATGCCTCCCACGACATAGTTTCCACGTGTTTACGTAAATCCACTAATTGCTGCGCATTTACCTACAACAAAGAGAATATTTCCTCACTCTATGCCATAAAAACACCGTAAAAATAGTTTTTTATGATGTCATCTAAATGCTTAGATTCAATTTAGTAGGGCTTGATGCAATCGTCCGTTTATTTATGCAATTGCTCTGTGATGTGAGCTATTGAACAATTATTATGGTGTGTACACCATTATAAAAATTATATATAGTACATACTTTAAGATTTTGTAAGTAGATTTTTTTGAGGTATTGTTGTTCTTTTTTAATTCTTTTAATCTAATATATTTATTCTTTTGTATCCCTGAATGTAAAAGGCCGTACCTACTAAAAGCTTATCATTCTATGAGAAATATGTCATTGTGCCTATTCAAGTAATTGCATCAATATTAATCATTGTTGTGTTGGCAATTGGGTCGTCGTTATGCCATAAAAACACACAAAATAGTTTTTTATGATGTCATCTAAATGCTTAGATTCAATTTAGTAGGGCTTGATGCAATCGTCCGTTTATTTATGCAATTGCTCTGTGATGTGAGCTATTGAACAATTATTATGGTGTGTACACCATTATAAAAATTATATATAGTACATACTTTAAGATTTTGTAAGTAGATTTTTTTGAGGTATTGTTGTTCTTTTTTAATTCTTTTAATCTTAAGCCTTAAGGCGGCAATATTAAATTAATTTTTATTTTTTATTTATATTGTATGTATGTTAGTCTGTAACGTATTTATAATATGGGCCTGTAATTCATGTAATTCTGTTGCCTGAAATAAACGATATTATTATTATTATTATTATTATTAATCTAATATATTTATTCTTTTGTATCCCTGAATGTAAAAGGCCGTACCTACTAAAAGCTTATCATTCTATGAGAAATATGTCATTGTGCCTATTCAAGTAATTGCATCAATATTAATCATTGTTGTGTTGGCAATTGGGTCGTCGTTATGTTTGGAAGTATAATGACATGTTTTTATAGGACAGGCAAAAACCGCAATCTCACTTCGTAGAAAGTGATGATGTGGTTTGCGTTGCTTACATCTGTTCAATTGAAAGTACCCAACTTCCATTGTTAACGCGTCCAACGCGTACTGGAAGTCATATAATTTTGGTTTTTGCTTGTTGCATATATTCCAGCTTCAATAACATAAGGTTAAATGTTTGTTCGCTTAAATTGAATTTGTTTTACGCACATAAACGAAGTTTTTATGAGCCTAAATAAAACAAACTAGTTTGGCCTAAGCCAAACTAATTTAAGTCAAGATAGAATATATTATTATAGTGAAAACAAAAAAGGTTTTCAGGGTTTAAAAAAAATAATTTCCTTATAACCTATTCTAGCCTTCTAACCTTTAACCATCCGATTCGATTTCCCCCTTAGTACAAACTAGTTTGGCCTAGACCTGACTATTTTATCCTGAAATCGGGTTTGGCCGGTAACATAATATATATTGATAAGCAGGTTAATTCTCAAAAGTTTTTCGTTTACGAGTTAATAATTGCGTGACATAAAATCCGTATGTTTTCCGTAAGGTTGACTTTAAACAATATAATGAGGATGAACTCCATACACATGCAAAACAAACGGCATTCACGCAACTCCAAATGGTTTACAGGTTTGACCTAGTTTTGGGGCCATCGGCCTGGCTACCTCCGCCGCCATTCACTCCTCAGGGATTTCATACATACCATTCGTTTACACGGAATACTTAACGGCTCCGGTTTCTAACTAAATGAACATTTATATTATCACGTATACGTAAAATTTGGTACATAAAAATATTATATGTTGTCATGATCTAATCCAAATCATCAGATTTTAAACATTATGTAGTGGTTGCTTACGATTTAAAACGAAATGTAGGAAAGTCTCCGGATTGTTGAAGTTGGATTTCATTTGAATTTTCTATAAACATGACGGTTTCTCTAGAGATCTCATATTACACTGTCTTATGATTCAAAAGACGATGAATTAAATAATAAAATATGTACAGTCAGCGCCAGTAATTTAAGCTTTCAAACCTACCAAAAACATTTGACAAAATTCATATGTTGTCATTTGTTCTCAAACAACAAATGAAAATGCACCTTTACGTCTTAAGGAAAGGTTGATTTTTCACAAATGTTTAGATATTTTTGGTGGTTTTGAACGTTTAGATCATTTTGACGCTGACTGTTAGTCGAAGCTCTTTATGTTTAAAAATATATTCAATATAAAATGTATATGTTACGCTCAAATATCGAAAACGCTCATTGAGCGGAACACGAATAGCTCACAACGCGTTGTGGTCACAAAGTTTTTTTTAGGTTTAAAAAAAAAATTACCACGAAGGTTTCTAACCTATATCCATCAGAGTCGATTTTCGCCTCCGACGTAGTTTTTGTTTAAACTAATATCTCTCAAAATATAGTCTCCTCTGTGTGTCAGTACGTTGGATGTTTTACTGTGATCACAACGCGTTGTGAGCTATTTTTCCGCTCAATGAGCGTTTTTGATCTTTGAGCGTAACATATACATACTTCAAATGTTTCTATGGCTCGAATTACGTAAAAGAACGTAGGTTGCTATTCTAGGCAAGTGTAATAATGAAATTATAAACGCGTGATATCTAGTTTGTTTAGCAAGTGCGAGTATTGTTTACGGTGCGTGAATACATTTTGTAATCGTCATTCAGTACATTTTGTAATGTCCAAAATACGCTCGTGCCGTAAAAACGGTTTAAACGTTGACTCACACGCTTATGTGTTAATATTTATCGCAAGGCTGTTAGTGTTTCTCTTATCACATACGTGAAAAGTTTAACAAAGAAAATGTGCGAATATAAAGGTCAACTGGTAGATATTTTCCTCTTTATCGCTGTTGACCTTGTTAATATTATTACATTTAGCTGTAGCAACCAGGTAACTGTTTGATTTAACAACGAAAACAGCTGTCATAATAGTTCTGCCTGTGTTCCGGCAACATATAATGCGGGAGCGAGGTACAGCTTCTAATGAAAAGCTTGAAGCACAAAGGTGCTTACAATATGGCGGCACAATTGAGCGATACTTGCGTGTAAAGCGTCTCTCAATGGTTTTGATATAAATGGGCTGTTTCATTATCAGTAAATTAAAATAAAAGTAGAAAGCCGGCACATGAGTGTTTAAATATTTATTTTATGTATTTAAGACTAATATACAAGGATACACAACTGTCACCCACCACTTTCTTTTATTTACGCAATCTATAAATGCAATATGTGTTAATATAATCGGGTAGACGTATTTATTCAATGTAATTCGATCTAGAATAAAATGTCATGGCACTACGTATTTTTGTTTTCGACGTCTCTTTGAATTTTCCTTTAAATGAAAACATCGTTATTATACATGTCTTTTGAAATTTCGCTTTGTTAATCTCTCTAATAACAAGTTAGTGCATATTCGTCATATGTCTACCCACACAGTAGCATCTGTCACTGCCCATAACAGTTTCAGTCTGCACGTCAGTTCCGTTTCGGCACGGCTTAGCGAGATCCTCAGAGCATGTCCCGTCACGCACAATAAGCTCGTCTTTGTCGACCAATGTGCCAAATTAAAGCGTTCCGTCTTCTCAGAACTGCTACGTCAAGCAGAACTCTTTTTATCTTTTAAGGTCGTGACATGCGCGGCTTTGACTATTGTAGCCTTGTTTGATGGTAATTACGTAGTAGATGTGATTTATTTGTCGACATTTATACGAAAAATAATACGAATACCTGAAATAAATCATAACACAACGAAACAACTTCAAAGGCACAGGTTTATAGCACGTACTCATATTCGTACTGGGTGTGTGTATTGCTACGAGTATGATTGCTTGACGTAAAGTTTGTTATTGTCTGATTAGCTGGAGCTGATTTTTCACGTGCCTTCATCACTGCTACAGGAAACAGACTGTAACTCTAACATTAGAATTCTTTAACTATACAGCGTGTTAGGTGACCCGAGGGACATATTTAAGGAGAGTGTTCAGAATCTGATTTAGAGTCCAATTCGCTATAAAAAATATATCCTTAATTTTTTTCATAAATATCCTAATAATTTATGTATGCATGAACTACCTAAAAATCCCGTGTGCTGAGCGGCCGGTTACGCCCCAAACTCAAATTATACGCGAGTACAATTTAAGTCATACTTGAACAAGTGCGCGAAACCTATTTCGCACTCTTCCCTTCACAGTACCTATACTGTGAAGGGAAGAGTGCCCGCACTTTACGCGGATTTTCAGGTTTCGACTAAGGTTATTGACAGATATTTACCAGAGTTTTTATTGATTCATACTTATTTTGTTATATGGAAGCATGAACTATTTGGGGTTTCAATATGTCCCTCGCATTTCCTGTCATACTGTATAATGCTAAGTTGACAAAATAGATGGATAAATTGTCATACACTCAATTGTGAAACTGGCTTTTCTGTGCTGTATTTTATTGTTATATCTGTGGTTATATCTATTTATTATATATATAATCCGATCATCATTTTGGTACATCGTTGTACGAGTAATATGTATACCTTAATCCAGTGTAGGCGGTTCTTAATTAGAAGACATCCATTATAGCGTGACCTTAGTGTCAACTCCTAACTTAAAATGTAGTTCACGTCTTCTTTTTGTGCGATAAGTGTAACTTTGCAAAGTTAACCAAGTCAGTCTAGAAACTAGCCCCAATACTACATGTGGAAGAGAGAGCGTGTTTTGCAAAAAACTAGTTACGCTCGGAAGCCGATCATTACTGAATTCCCATGGTTTTTCTTCATTGCTCTTAGAAGCGGCCTATTATGCCTGTTCTATGGAAGTGGTTTAACAACATTTTCTAGATGATCCTTCAGATGGCAGCTGTGTTATAGTCAAATTAATCAAATTAATGATTTTTTGGCCTTTCTAATCGGTCCGTGAAATGTAAAATGCTATTATTATAAAGTTTCTTTGACAACTGAGAGTATGGCGAATCTTGGTAACATTTAGTCAAAGATTTACTTGCACTCAATAAGTACAATGAAAGCATTATTACAGATTACAAAAGCATTAGTATCAGTGAAAAAGTAGGTATACCTATAATTTTGTCTGCTGCTGTTCAAAAAACCCTGAATCGATTTAAATAGATGAAAATAGAGCCATTTCAAATGAGGCTAGAGTCTCTATAAACACTCAAAGGACAAGAGACCAAATCTGACCGAGTCATAGAGAAATATTGCTCTTTGGACCGAGTGAATCTGCGGGCACTGCTAGTGCGCGCTTAAACAATAATGTTAGCTTACGTCTACTGTATTGAATTATTAAAGTACGGGCGTTCGCTTGAGGCCGGCCGATGAAAACAATGATTCAACGCTCATTAGTGAGTGAGTCACACTAACTCCCTCAATGTGCCGCCGGAGGCCACTCGAATCTGTTTTCTTTGCATTGGCGCTTTTAGGCTCTTCGCAAATGCGACTGCATAAGCGACAAACTCATTAAAGATGTTTTTTTTTGTTGCAGGTGAGTACCTACCTACTGTTTACTTTGTAGTGTGGTGCTTTACTTATGGTGTATTTTGGGTAAGTTTAAATAAGTGTAGATGTGTTTTCGGCTGTCGTTTTTCCTGTATTTCTCGCACGTTGGTATAATACAACGTCCAATTGGGATCGTGACCAAAATAAAATATTGAGCGATTACAAGATTTTGTAATCATTTACAATGTTTGACATTTTAAAGCAATTCTTCTTCTTCTCTTGTTTATTGTTATGTAGAAACGTTGCACCTGTCACCTGGCTACAGTATTTTTTGTTAATATTTGTAAGTCTTTTCCCTAACCACTCATACGTCCACTGTAACCACAGTTACAGAGACCATATACCTCAGGACAGTCCGTGTAACTACAGTTACATTTTTAAGAATTCGCGCCCGCCGATTGTTTTTTTCTTTTTCTTAACGCTGTGGATGTTTATAGTCTGTAGTGTTGCTGGTTTTTGACGCTCTATGATATGTACCACACCTTATTTCAAGTGGAACATAACTTCGGCTCATGGCTACAAAAAAAATAAATTGTCAAGTTGCTTGTTGTTTTTGTGGATCAGTGCGCGAGTGACTCCAGCTATTTTATTCGAGAAATCATGCCGTAAGTAATAAAATATTATTGTTTTGTATATCAAAATATTTATAATCTTACATATTTTCATATTTTATAACATTATGTGCGATTCCAGTCAGTTTTTAAGTAAAAATTTGGATTAAAAATAGGTCGGTGACTCTGTGTTTTTATTAGTGAATAATTGGAAGATCTAAAAAAGTTCTTATATTATATCGTAATTAAATGTTTTAATATGAAAACTTATTAATATTATAGCCTGGTTATTACCATACTTTCTTGAAATATTCCATATTTCATTCTGGATTAGACAATTTACCATACGTGAACTTCGATTTCACAGATCATGTAGCTTTAGTTTTTATTTTATTTGTAATATTTTAAGATGATTTATAATGGGATTTTGGTTCCAAATGAAAGGCCATTAAATTACCTAAAACCTAAAATTGTTTTAATATTGTAAACGTCAAAAATATCTAATAAATAAAATTTTTAAATTGAAAACTAGGACAAAATTAGCATTTCTTAAAGTTCACTGTAAGATCATTAATAGAATATTGTAACATGATGTAGTTTTTAGTAACATTCGGATCTGCGCATTTTACCGGGCTCGTTTAAAACTGCGCGGGCACCGCTTACGTTTATTCCCCAACCTGGCCATCAAGACATTTACGCGGGAAATATCGTTCGTCCCGAGAACGGCACGCGCGAACAGCCGCCAGTCCGCCTATGGCTGCGACGCGCGCGCTTATCCTCTCCCGCGTAAAATTGTGTATTTTCTAAGTTTCAACTGTATCTTTGTTTTATTTGTTATTGCTAATATAGTCAGTTTGTTTACACCGCAAAACCGTGTCGTGAACCTCATTTTACACCCTGTACTAACTCTCAAGCTTTATAGTGACGCCCAACTTGCGGGGCACGGTTTGCGAAGAGACTGACCCGACAGTGAAATAAGTGAATTTAGACATTTTAAACACAACTCCTCAAGTTTTATAGCAAATAACGTAAAACTACCCCGTGCTACTGATAACGTATTCTGCAATTCGGCGAAATTCTCCGAAAGACGTGAAAAGTAACACGTGGGCGCGTCCTTTGTTTGCTTCGACTGAGCGCGGCGTCCCTTTTTTTTGCGCGTGTTGCCGACTCACTCACCGCGCGTCGACAGTTTTTACACCATCCACAACTTTCACCGGTTTGTTCGAGCGAGTGACAGAGGATTAGACCTGTCATCATCATGCCGCCGAAACGAAGACCTGGAGCGACGAAAGATAGTGGATCGGAAACTGACACAGACGCCGAGGTGAATAGGACGACGGTGGCCTCATCACCGAACGTCATCATGTCCGAAGACATGCTACGGAACCTGGTATCCAGTATTACCAGAAGCCAGGTGGAAGCGAACCGCCTGCTTATAGAGACGATCCTCGGAAACACCAACGGAGGCATTTCATCACCACGAGCCGCCACGCCAGGCCACTCCCAGCAGTCTGGTAACTTCGCCAAGTGCACGGCACGCTTCGACGGGCGATCAAAGGACGCTGACGAGCTGGAAGCCTTCATCGACGCCATCGAGGTGTACAGGGAGTGCACCAACATCAGCGACGAGCACGCTCTCCGGGGTCTACCGATGCTGCTGGTCGGCGACGCCGCGGTCTGGTGGCAGGGCGTCAAGGCGTCTGTCGCGTCATGGACCGACGCCCTACAACGGCTTCGAGGAATGTTCGGCGTGCCGCGACCGGGATATAAAATATTTCGCGACATATTTAATACCGAACAAAACAATCTCCGTGCGGAAGTGTTTGTGTCAAAAGTGCGCGCTTTGTTGTCTAAGTTACCGTATTTAGTCCCGGAAGAAATGCAACTAGATATTATATACGGGCTGTTAGACCGTAAGATTAGGAAGCGGGTGCCTCGTGACGCTGTAGACGGGCTGGAGCGGCTAATCTCAAAGGTCAGGTTTGTGGAAGAATCATTTGCGGAGGTGAGTGCTATCGCAAATAATACGAGTCCCGTTAACCCTTTGAGCGGTGATAACTGCGCAGGCCCGAATGTTAACACGTTTCCCACCGGGGTTGATTCCCGGAATACGGTAAATGTTTTCGAAATTCCGCGTGAGGCGTGTTTATCGAACACGCCTCGTATTAACCGCGAGGGGCAAAAGCGAACACGACCAAAGTGTTCATATTGCAAACTTTTTGGGCATTCTATTGAAAATTGTCAGAAGTTGAATGCTAAAAGCCCAGATAGTTTTGATAAATCTGATAATGACAATATTAAGCAATTGCGATGCTATGGATGCGGTCAGCTGGGAGTAGTTAGGTCGAAATGCGATAATTGTAAGAGCGGTCCTAGCTCTAGTAAACCAGATTTTTGTACCGCGTTTGTAATTGATAGCGACGATACGCGCCCTATGGTAGAGGTCCAAGTTGCAAGGCGCAAAGGTGTGGCTATCTTGGACACAGGGGCCACACATTCTATCGCGGGTCCTATGTTGCACGCCATACTAGCCAACAAGGGCGTGAAGTTTAGGCGATCTTCTCGTGCTATACGTCTCGCAGACGGGTCAAACGAAGTGCGTAACACGCTGGAGTGCGACACCATGGTCACCCTACATGGACGTGCGATACCTACCACGTTCATGGTTTTCCCGGGTGCTCAGACGAGAACACTATTGGGCAGAGACTTCATTGTCAAGGCCGGTGTTTTGTTGAATTTACCGCAAAACCGTTGGTGTTTCAACGATGAGCCCTGTCTTTGGTATCCCTTCCATACCAGCGTGGGACAACCTACCACCAGGAACACACCCCTGACGAAGGTAGAAGCGACCGGTCCAGCGTTAGGGGACGTTGAAGTTAGCACAGTAGACAACCGAACGGATGCTGAGGCTCAGGTAAGACTTCCAGAAGACCACGAACCGTTAAGGGGGAGGGGTAGGTATCACGACTCACAGTCGACCCCATTCGTAGGCGATGCAACACCTCAACCAGTGCGTGAGAAGCGCAGGAGGGGTAGGTCTAAAAGCTTTCTAGGCTGACCAAGACGCGAGGGCGCTATGTCTAGGTCAGAGGGGGAGCTTGTAACATGATGTAGTTTTTAGTAACATTCGGATCTGCGCATTTTACCGGGCTCGTTTAAAACTGCGCGGGCACCGCTTACGTTTATTCCCCAACCTGGCCATCAAGACATTTACGCGGGAAATATCGTTCGTCCCGAGAACGGCACGCGCGAACAGCCGCCAGTCCGCCTATGGCTGCGACGCGCGCGCTTATCCTCTCCCGCGTAAAATTGTGTATTTTCTAAGTTTCAACTGTATCTTTGTTTTATTTGTTATTGCTAATATAGTCAGTTTGTTTACACCGCAAAACCGTGTCGTGAACCTCATTTTACACCCTGTACTAACTCTCAAGCTTTATAATATAATGTTAAAATCAAACATAACTATTGCCTAAAAATCGTCAACTAATAAGCCTTTCATTAGTATTTTTCATTTTGCGATATTTGAGTTATTTACTGAGTAATAAGCATTTATTTAGCATACGTCTCCTATCGATTTTATTTTGCGCGTATCACGTGACTCGCGGACTGTCCTGACAACCTTGCGAAACGCGCGCGGACGTTTGAGTGGATAACAAAGAAGTTTGTAAGTCCCTTAATTAGGCCTTACTTTTTTTAAGTTTTAGTAGTTATCAACGGGACTTTTACTTTTAAAACAATAACGCAAGTTACTTAGCATATAACAATAAAGAAGAAATCAGTTTGCGCTCTCTAAGGTCTCACTCGCTTTCAGTGCAAATTGACTTATTGTTAATGTTCATGTTCAACTAATTCCTTCACCCGCACCATCGAGATGTGTATCTTAATGCGCTGTTTTCCGCTGTTTTGCACTGTTACTTCCGCGGTGGATGCAAGATTCGGACTGTTATTTTCAAAATAAGTCGATTTTATCACGGGTACAACGGTAAATGCGCAACGACTATTCAGGTCATTTAAAATTGGAAAGTTTTTTCACGTAAATATAGTAAATAACGACTGCAAATATGCAGTTTCTGAGGAACTATCTCCAATAATAATTGGCAGAATGTCGTTAATAAATGATTTTTTAACATCAGAATAAAATTATAATTTGTCATACCGCGCGCTGAATTTTAAGACATAAAATCTGTGTTTGAGTGGTTCATTATTTCCAAAAGAGTAACCATGTGTTCCTTCATTGGCATTTTTCTGTCTTATACGGTTTTTTTTCTTTTGGGGCTAATTGGCAATATCTGCCTAAGGGATATGCAGTTTCTGAGGAACTATCCCCAATAATTGACAGATTGTCGTTAATAAATGATTTTTTACCCTACTACATATTAATTATTATTTTGTGATGTGTAAATGAAACGGACAGTCACATAAATGCTATTTAGCGTGATATGCGATTATCTATTTTGAAAAATGTTTAAGGAAATTTCAATATTGCATTTACCTTATTAAGTCTAATTTTCCTCATATTGCAATGTTTCGTATTAATGTAAAATACGTGTAATATTCCAATATTCCACTGGGGCTGACTGCAGCTCAATTTATTTTAACAAATTGCATCCTTTGTTTGCATGGCGAATAATTAACAAGTCATAATGTGCTCAGTATAAACGAAGTAACTTCTATCTGCAACATTTTGCACATGAGCAAAGTGCTACTTACCTAAACAATAGTTTATTTTTATCTGGGATAAAAATTTACTTTTGTTAAGTAGCCTACCTACTATATTGTTAATTTAATATACCTACTTAACAAAAGTTATTAAGATAATATTGTTAAGATTTGGTTAAGAATAGTTCGTGTGTTGTTTGAGCGCAAATAACTGTTAAATTAGTAATATAATGTATTTTGAAACATCTATTTTTTTTTATACTATGTCAGTTGGCAGACAAACACGCAGCCCACCTGATGGTAAGCGGCCACTGCGGCCTATTCCATTGAGGGACACTTCACCAGGAAGCGTCGCTCAATGTGCTGCCAGACTGTAGGCTCATCTGATCTTCGAGCCTTTGATTTCAAGTGTACTGGCTTCCACATTATTACTGCCTAATATGGATATTGTTCAATTTATATCGACAGAGAACTCTCTTACCATCTGGCAGAGGAACTAAATAAACTTGATCAAAGTACACGCTAGATTTATGTGACTACTATGTCTTACCAGGACAAACATTTATGTGATGAAAATAAAATTTTGTGCTGTTGCGTTCCATTTTTGCTTATATCCGGTATTATTAACCCAAGATCTTTTTATGTTTCACAGCCTTGATCAATAAAGCTGTATATTGCAATCGGTTCATTTTTCCATGCAGCCAGTAGTCTTAACACCACAAATACTCGTGTCAATGCTTCACACTGGCAGAGTAACACAGAGCAGAGAT
This sequence comes from Mecyna flavalis, assembly GCA_949319885.1. Classification (NCBI taxonomy): domain Eukaryota; kingdom Metazoa; phylum Arthropoda; class Insecta; order Lepidoptera; family Crambidae; genus Mecyna; species Mecyna flavalis. Next base: position 6,537,358 of record OX439427.1, on the reverse strand, counting down.
GGATCCGTAGCCAAACGCGTCGAATTGAAAATAACTTTGTAAACAAACTGGATGGGCCGGCTGGAACAGGGTTGAGCGACGTAGAAGTATTCGGAACATGAAACATTTTTATAGCCATTCGGGACATAAGGCATTTTTAATAGCATTTGTAATTTTTCACCGCCCCGTGTGGAACAGTATGACAATATTGTTTTATCTTATAATTTACAAAGTATGTAAATAAAGATATAATTATACATATACATGTTTATATTACTCGTATTTAGATCAAACGAATACAAAATTAAAATAAGTTGATTGGAGACTTTTTACGATTTTGGGAGAACTGTCACACTGACTTCATGATAAAACAATGGTCACAAGGGTTAAAACATACGAGTCAGCGGATGCAGTAAGTTAAATTTTTAATAAATAAAAATTGTTTTTCATTTTATTCTGTTTCGACCCGCGGCCCTAAATTAGTCACATTATTAGAAGTAGGTCAATTTTCAATCTTTTTTGTGTCATCCCTATATAGCGGACGTGCGCGTATGTGTGAGCGGACGCATCGTAACGGTGCAGTATGCAGCATCCGGTCACCGGCGCGGGCGCACGCAAAAGTATCGAATTAATCAGGCCCTTTATGAGAGCGCGGGATGACGGGCTCGTGGGACGCGCTGTCACGGCGGATATGCCTGTGCCCTTAATTGGTACAGTTTTAATGATTGAAGATTGACGAGTACTTTATATTAACAATAGCTTTAATTGCAACTTTTATTATTATTCTTATATTGTCAAAAGGACCTTCTGTGCCGACAACTACGTCTTACATTCGTAGACTTTAGAAGTCATTCACCAAGATAAAAGCATCCCACATGTTGATGTGCTTTTAAATACCTACAATCTATGTCCACAAAAGGCAGAAGGTGGGTACTTTCTTTTGTGAAAGTTACACTTTAATTATCACATGCTTCCACAAAGTTTTAGATTTATAAGCTAGCAGGATAATTGAAGTGAAAAAAGGTTATTTTTTACTAAATAAGTTTTCTACATCTCTAAGTGTCAGCTGGTCATTTAATGTTTCGTTTCCAGGAATAGTTTAAACTTTCCAGTAAAATATAGAGAATGATCCCAAATACGCAACTGGCACAGCTAGTGATTTGTCATTAGTCTACATTGGTTAGTTGCTTCAGTTTATTAATACATGCTCCTATTGATACTATACTTAGTGTTGTATCACTGACTGTCACTATTAAAACAATGCTATGATTGCTTTCAATCTCAGTTGTTCCTGAATTGTTTCGGATTATGTCATTTGAATTATTCAAGTTACAATGAGCGGCATATTGCGACAATAACATCTGTGATGAAGCAATTAGCTATTTATAGAAAAATTTTGTAAATAATATTAAACTTCTTGAAACACGTAGAATTGTTATTGCAACAGACACCGTTGAAAGTATGTAGTTTCATACCTTTATTTTTCATGATACGCACATAAAAATAACAACATTTCGTAATTATAATTTTGCTAATAAACATTTTAAACTTTTTATAGTTATTTTTCAAGGAAACTATGTGAACAACATTGTTTGGCTTAATTAATATTATGTTTAGTTTCTCTTCACTTCAGTATGAATATTACGTCAGTATTACCAGTATTGTGTGAATAATATCATAGGATATTTCTTTATCTATCTATATATATAAAACTCAAAGGTGACTGACTGACATAGATAGAAATCAACGCACAGCCCAAACCACTGGACGGATCGGGCTGAAATTTGGCATGCTGGTAGATGTTATGACGTAGGCATTCGCTAAGTAAGGATTTTGATCAATTCCCACGGGAACGGGAACCACGCGGGCGAAACCGCGGGCGGCCGCTAGTTTAGTACATAAGGTTACACAGGTACGATAATTTCATAGCATAAAGGTTATATACCTACATATCTCGTTTTTAAAACCTCATAAAGAAGTCCCACATTCACTTTCCCTGTAGCTCTGTAAATGTGGACGTAAAGAGTAAAGTCATTTGCGCAAATGTGATAGGTATTCAGGGGTGCTGCACCAGCGTATAGTAAAAATCTGGAGAGTAAACACTGTTTTTTAAATGTATTTACTTAACCAAATAAGCGTGGTGACTAAGCCAGTACCAATCGTTGTAACGATGACTTGTGTTCGATGATGAAGGCAGCCAGCAATGGGAAACTATATTTAATGTTTTGGTATTTAAATACATACTACCTACGTTTTGTTTTTAGACATCACAGTCATCGGGTGATATCGTTAGGCTATGCAACTGGTTACAGAGTTTAAATAGAAATGATAATTCGGAATAATAATTATGATTAAGAATTAAATAAAACCAATTGTTCGATAAATTACGCAAACGTTAAAGTTCTTGCCATTGCATTTGGGATAACCACATTGCTAGAGCAGCAGGACAAAAATAAAATGTGTATTAAAATTATTGAAGAACGTCTCCAAAAAGCTTTAAAAAATGAGTGTGAGCAAATGAGTTTCTTAAGCGAAACCAAATTTCAATTGCGTTTGTTTAGTAGTACTTTAGAGTATAACATTCAGATGAACCTACTTCTCTAAATTGTTCTTCGGGCTTAGGGTGGCCTAAAGTGTCGCGGTCTCGTCCCAATTCGCACGCATGGAATGGCACATCTGCATTGCCGTTTACTGCGGGAACAATATTTTTGGCACGGAAATCTTGAAATTAGGCCACGGTGGAGCTGGCGAATTAACCTATATTTTTAAAGTTTATTGACTTATAAACGGGTCTATCTTCCTGCGTGTACAATAGATTTAGGTCCCCACTATATTCACAAAAATAGCACGGTTAATAAAAAACATAATAAAACTCACCGTCTTCCACCTACACAGAGGCGCTAATGCAAAATAATGCTCTTTTTCTCGTTCTGCCAATCACTTTCATAGAGTGCTAAAATTATCTGCAATTTTATAATAAAGCAATAACCTTATTTATTGCTACGTCTGTTGAACATAAATATGAATGTAGTTGCGTTTTATTTCATATCGTTCAAATCTTATCTTTAAGCCCACGTGTGGTACGTTTAGGTTCGTATCGTGAGTCAGAGGGTTAGGCCCACCAGTTCCATCTTCCTTTTGTAATATGTGCGACAGTCGGCGCCGTACTTTTACTTTGTTTAGATATATGTTAATTATAGCCGAGGAAAGCCATGTTTATACATTTGTTCCAGCGTTTGCCGCGATAAATCACCACGTATAAACAATTAGGTGCTTTCTATACGTCTCCCTTTGCATTAATAGACAGTGTTATTTTCACTCCTCGGTTAATAGTGCTGTAAAGAACGGACTCAAATGCCTTGTTGAAATGGTATAATCATGTAATTTAGATAGAGCGGTTCTACTTTCGTACCGTAACACGAGGCTATCATCACAGTGGAATGATAGCAGTGAGAAGATTTTGGTCATTACTAAATCCACGTAACTTAACTGCTTGGTGTACATTATTCATTAAAATAACACGCACTGACTCAGATACACAAGTTTAAGTACTGCAGAATTATGAAATTTACAAGAGTATAGAATAATTTTCTCCATAGAACTTAAGAATCTTACTGCATTACGTCAATAAATAATATATAATTTTATAAAAATTGTGAATTTAATTATCTTATTTGTTGCTTGAATTTCAATTTCGTTTAATGTAAAACAGACAAATCTTAAACATTGTTATAAAATGTGATAATTGCGCGCTCGCTGCTCTACCCACTCTACATGGATCACTTTGCTGTTCCAAGTTCTATAGTGTGCGATTATGTTAGTCAATTACCATTGTAGCGGGTATCGTCTTGCTACTGTTGGAACTAAATACAGTCATTATTTAAATGCTAATGCGAGCTCTGGTTCGCTCGCGCGTAGTAAAAAGGAAAACTGTCGAATTATCGCAGGTATCTGCTCTGTCAAGTACTTGAAATAGCTCTCGTGCCCTCGATTCGGATCGGTGTCAGTTTATCCAACTGAATTACAGTCGTTCATAATTATGCGTGCCAAATTTTCAAAATCATGTGATAAATCTATATGATAAACGATAGAGATGTATTATTGAGTACTAAGAGAAGTCCTGACAGTCCTGACACCCATTACTTTTCAATTTACTAAAGGACTCTCTGTTAAATTAAAGAAAGCAAGTAACAACATGGTGATAACCACGGAACAGTATTCCGTGGTGATAACTGAGAAGTCGAAATGGCTTAACTTAATATTAATCGGTAGAGACATTAAAAACAATCTTTTAGGCAAAAAACAAAAATTCATATTATAGTAAAGAGCAAAAGTATGGATAAATTACTGTACATACCTACAAGCTCTTTTCGGTATAACAAAACAGTGTATTACATAAATCTATAGGCATGTATGCGTACAGAGGAAAGTGTCCCATATTTATAATATAGAGAAATATTATTAACAGCAACACTCTTTACAAACACTGTTTATTCTATGCTTCACCAATAATATTAATCCCAGTTACAACATTTTTTTGTTTTTACGTCGATATATGCAAAAGAAGCAAGAACCTAACAAAAGTTACTTCACACTAAAAGTTACTTTAACTTACGTAAAACTCAACTTACGATACCTACAAATGAACACAAATTCATGTAAATTAACAAGCGGCGATAGCCCCACAGAATACAGAGTCCTGACGCGATATGATAATTCCTTATCGCCGGCACCAGGTTTTTTGTACAAGCGGGGTATTATAGTCATGGCATGGTGGGTGCAACGCGCCGCCGCAGCGCGCGTTGGTAAACAGCCCTAGTCGCAGACAGCTCGCGCCGCGCGCGACTCGTATGTCTTGTCGTTTACTACAAATAAACAAATTGTGCTCTTAACAACTACAAAATAAATTCGAAACAAAAGTGACTTACACAATCGAAAAACAAAATAGTCCGTTATTTTTTGCTTTCATTTTTAAATTTCGAATACAATTGGCGGTACGTGCTCGTGTGCCGTGTTCACACCAGTGTCAGTGTTGCCATGTCGTCACAATGCACAGGAACTCCGCAGTGTGCCTCGCTTAAGCTCTGAACACACATTGTGCTTGTTTCGTGAAACATAATGCTCTGTCAAGTGTTGATTGTGCTCGGTTCAGTGCCCGTCCTTCTTTGAGTGTGGTGTGATTTTAAAAACTTAACATATTAGGTTGGTTAAGCCTTTTACTTTTAATTCGTTTACTTTGTTCTGGTTTCACAAAGTTTACACGTAAGTTACTAAATAAGTTAACGCAAGTTACGTTAAAACGTTACGATTTTCAAGGCATTCTTCTGCTAGACTCTTCACGTTAATTGTTTAGTCTGAAACAGCTGCTTCTAGGTGATAGACTTATAATTTTAACTAACACCAAAATGTATTATTTTTAGGTCGGAACTAAAAGAAAGTATTGAATTATTATAAAATAAAATTCTATGCCGGTATCTTTTTTGTAGAAACCCCAATACCTTTTATTTTACTGAAATGTCTTATATACCAAATCATAAACGCATACTGGTTACTACAGAAAGCTTTCCTTTATTGCCCGTGTTGTATACGCCGATATGAATAAAGTTATTTTGAGGATCTCGGATTAGTTTCGTTTGAATTTCAACTTTCGTAAGGTCACTGCTTTGACGGTGGCCCTATGTGCAGAATGCCGTTATAATCAATTTAAGAGCATAATATTATTGATTGGCTCCAGCGAGCCTAACATTGGCATCACACGTCGCTGGACGCCGTGGTTGGGACCTAAATATAGACATTCGCCCAGTGTGTCACTTGCATGGATCACTCACCCTGTTTAAGGCTTCCATACTCATGTTTGGGTGCAAGTTATGTTGAACTGTGTCCAGAATATGAAATGCAGGACATTGGTCAAACCGATATTCACTTTGGATATGAGTTATCTTTACATTTGCACAAGCTGGTGTACCTACCATGTTCGAACAACGAATTGCAGATTCTGGCATTTTTGCGTTGGTATAAATTGTAAAATATCACCAAAGAACGGGGAAAAAATATGATGAAAATTCGCTTGAAAACTCAATTTATTTCCATTTTATTGTTCCAAACTATGAACGAACTACCTATTCTGAATTGAATTTTGGAATTTGTCGGCGTGCCCGAGAGGCTGTGACTTCGCGGTTCGTTTGTCATCAATGAAAATAACATTTAGATACACACGAACGAGTTTAGTGGCTATCCAACAATAACGCTGCAATGCTTGTCATGTTGAGTGATACATTTTTGTGAATGTCAAGGCAAAAAGTCTTCACAAACTTTCAGTTTCGTCGTGCGAGATCACACGAGAACATGATCACGACAGATATGATTATCCACCAGCTGTCCGTGACTTTCATCTTCGTTTTTTCTGCTTCATATGTGCTAAAAAGATCGCCGATTTCTAGTATGAAAACCACAATTATCTTACACTTTGCATACATCCTAAATTGTAAAATGTTATCGACATTCCGTAGAATATACTTTATAGCTTCTCTACTTGTATTACGTGTACAGTCGTAATCAGTAATCTCTTCGTCACAAAATGTTATTTAGCTCACTCAATAGGAAAAGTATTATTATCATGAATCGATTATGAGTTTCACTACGTATGTATTTCATATTACGACAGAGTACATATAGCTTACCAAAAAAGTTCATCATTATGATGTATTTACTTGTATTTAACTGTATTTAGTTCCAATCATGATCTCGGGTAATAACCCTGTTCCTAAATTATCCGGGTTTGGCGCAACTATCTTCCACTCAATTTTCACAAATGTATCTTCTACTTGCACTTAATAAGCAGTACCTACATAAAACGAATAAAAAATATTCAATACTTCTATCAAAATCGCATTGTCACTACGACTGTACGTAATAAAAACTTTATTACATTGTAAGTCAGCTGTGAGCCTCTATCGAATTACGTACGTTAAAAAATTTACAAGAAAGCATCTGCCGCGCCGGGTGGTGAGCAAATCACGCCAGCACATGTCGCCTCTTGCAGCCCGCCCGCATCCCGCTACCTGCTCGCGCGCACAATACCCTACTACCTTCTGCCCTTCTCGACAATAGGACCTGCTCACCCGGTTTTGTATTACTAGAAACAATCGCTTTTTGTTTTCGAGCATGTCGTTATCTCTGCTCTTGACTGTGAAGTTGTTCAAGTTCTTCTTAGTCATTCTGTGAAACATTTATCAGCACCGTAAAGTTTTGTTTACTTATCACGAGAATTAAGAAATTCTATAACATTAGATTAGATAGAGTAGACTCTGTACTTTACTTAGCTGCTACACAAATGCTGTATGGTGTATTACAAAATTCATTAATATCACCTGAAACAGCTTTGTCGAATTCATCTCAACAGTTAAAATTATAATTACGTGCAGTTTAAACATAAACAGTGCAATGAAATGCCAATCACTCATGCCAGTTATTAGCATATATCTTGTGATTGTGTTATTTTATTACTGTTTATGTCACATACTGTCATAATCAGATATTGCGTGATTACCCCTAAAGGAATTGACGCGCAATACGAAATATATCCTCGAGCCATTAAAAGGAACATAGACAAAATCACTAACCGTTAGCTAGTTAGAATCTAAAAGTATTTACACCGCGGCCAGGTAAACTGGGCATAATGGGTCGATGGATTGTTTGTCAACCCGGCCACGTCCCATGCTGCACATCACATTGTGAATTTATAAGAATTTGTTGATGCGCCTTTCTTCTCTGGAATTTTAATCGCTCTTGTCCGTTTTGATTTGCGAAGTATTCTACTTATGATATCCTTGGATAAAATGTTTTTGCTGCAATGTTCTGAATGTTACAGATAGACATTTCCAAATTAAAATAACTTCAATGTCTTCTGTTCGCTAAGATGTGTATAGATTATGGTTAGCCATTTATTTGGTTGATATTTCCTGATCTTGATTGCTTTTAGCACCCACACTTTGTTGATCTTATAAGTGGGCGGCGGTATCGCAACCAAACAATAAATGTGTATCATCAATTACGTAGTAATGTTACCTTTGTTCCACCGCCAAAGTATTTTTACTTATATTGTGAATGCCGTTTTTGCTAGTTTTTACTACATATTTAAGTTATTAAGCTGGCGTTCTGCCCCCGCTCAGTACTAAATTTTTAGTGTTGAAAATTAGTAGTTCTCACCCAAAACTATTTTGTTAGTAAAATATAGCAAACCCACAGTTTCCTAAAATCTACAAATTATTCGAAGGTCTGATTACACAATCTGCCGTGTCAGGCGAATGTCAGTTAACTTAAGATACATGAGTTACGCGTAACAAGTGCTTTTCGTGGTTTTTATGGGTCTTCTATCCCGTGTATAAAATATTATTTCATTATCTCTTACCGTTATCCCAAAAACTGCTCTAGAATGAATTACGATTGACTACGATATTATGGTTAAATACTGTATCTTAAGTTACAGACAACGCTTGACGAGTCGACAAGACTCGATTATGGCAAACTCAGTTAAGTATCTACTAAAATACATGACTTAGCCACGATAGACGGTCATGTTTACTTATATTTATACTGTTATGGGGTTTTTACTAAGACTTATGCAACTACATAATATTTAGACTGATTTAGTAGACCGGTAGGTAATGTTTTTGTTGATAAATGAGAAAGAAATACATTTTAGTTTATTTGAATACCATTTCCAGTCTTGTCATAATATACTTGTTATATTTGATTACACCTATGTTCCTAATTAAAATATGACTGATTAAAATTAAGATTCTTATTAAACCTACTTTTATTCTACCTCTCTAAACAAAATAATGCAGAAATGCATGTATAATAAAATAATTCTTACTCAAATTGTCACGGCTAAGTCATGTATCTTAAGATACGGCCCTTCGCGTAACAAGATTTGTATGAAAGTCTTATCACGCCTATCTCCGTTTTTGGAAAAAACATAGAAAATAAAGATTAAACAAAAAAAATAATTACATCACAATAATATGTACATCTTTACAATTCTTATGATATGAAATAAGTTTGGAAAAATCTTTTGAAACATAGATATAATGGCAATAAATGCAAAAAAAACTTTAGGAGTCGTTTACTCAAAACTAGGTTTTTTGAGATAACGGAGATAGGCCTGACACGGCAGACATAACAGCAATATCAGTTAATATTATTTTATAACTTATGTTAAAAAGACAAAAGGAAGGCTTCAGCTTTGTAGACATAAGAGTTTTGACCACAGAGTATATTTAGCGACGTTAGAACCATAGTGATCCAAGTCACATTTTCAACTTTTTGAGAAAACGAGGGAAAAGCGTTTGGATTTGTTCCTGAAATTGTCCTATTCCAAAGTGACCGATATGAGTTTGCTTATGAAAATTGCTATTATAGGCACTTGGATCAGTGTGGCATGGAAAATATGTCTTTTTTTGTGATGTTAATAACAAAATATCGATTTTGACAAAAATGTCGCTTGGATCACTATGGTTCTAACGTCGTCATTTGTAGTTTTTTCATTCAGCTGAGGATGAGGACACAAATCACTACATAGTATAAAACAAAGTCGCTTTCTCTGTCCCTATGTCCCTTTGTATGCTTAAATCTTTGAAACTACGCAACGGATTTTGATGCAGTTTTTTTTATTAGATAGACTGATTCAAGAGGAAGGTTTATATGTATAAACATGCATAATATAGTAGAGAAACACTGATAATTTTATAGGTTTTTAATTTAAGGTCGTAAATAAACACATTTTTTTGCGCTTACATTGCAAACGCTGGCTGAACCCTACGAGATAGATCAAAATAATGTACTACGGAATTGTTCACCTTAAAAAGGTTTACAAAAAAGTCCGCGATGGTATATGTCTATCTATTATGGATAACCCACAATAACCATTTTTATCCTTTACTAATGAGAAAATAAGGGCATATTTACGAAAAAGCGATTTTGAGCAATACAGTATTAATCCTTATCCAATTAAGTAACTTAAATAAATTGTGCATGTAATATAGATCAATATGGCCCTTTACAGCATGCAATTTAAATGAATATTTTTGAAGATATTACAGATTTAAAATGCAGGGACATAGCGGTTGCGGCGGTACCGACCGGCCGGGGGGCGCATGGATGATGGATGAACGTTTGTTACTTTTTCACGTAAAAAGTACTGAATTGATTTTAATGAAACTTTACAATAATATAGCTTATACATCAGAATAACTAATAGGCTACAATTTACAAGATATTCCCGCGGGATAACGTCCTATAGTTCACGCGGGCGAAGCCGCGGGCGGAAGGCTAGTGATGTTATAAGTACATATTACTGTTGATAGAGCAATCTAATATAATGTAGGAATTTTAATAACTATATTATAGCCCCCGTTATTCTAATGATTATTCTGTTCTCTGAAGATAATAGATCACTGTCACAACACGTTGCATAGTTGCGTCCCTGATAAACTGTCTTATAAATCGCGGTCATAAGAAGCGTCGACAGATAAGTATGGTTATCGTCATAGCCGAATTCTCGTGGAACTGATAACGCCCGTGAGAACACGCGTCGGCAGGATAATCCGGGATTTTAGGGAGCATTAGGCGTAATAAACGTAACTCAGCCGATCGTGGTAAAAGCTTTCGTTGGCTTGAGTGCCTTGTTTTTGATCTCAAGTGTACTTCGAGGGTGTATTGACAGACGTCTGTTTTGTTTTTGTTAACTGCAAGGGTGACTTTAGATTTCAGCTCAAATATTTTTTTAAATATTTGGTTGAATTCATGGTTAAACTGGAATATGATAATAATCTGAAAATAAAAACAGTCCTACAGATAATTGATCGCACAAAGATGACACAAACTAATAGTAGGTATACATGGAGACTGCCTCTTAGTCAATTCTTCTACATCTTAAAAAGATTTAGGGGCTTTTTACTGTCGATTATATGTCGGCGTGTCTATTGGACGCCTATAATTATAACGCATCATTTGTCTAGTGAATTAGGATACCTAGCAATGATCTCAGGATCCTGTCGAAAATATCAAATATCGTGTCGGAATTTTTAACATAAACATAAAATTTGTGTGTGTAATCTTGATTCTCGATTTCAATGAAGGGGAATTTGCATTTACAATGGGACTTTCGTAGGCCGATACTACCAATACTAGAGTTTATTGAAGAGTTGTTTAGAGCAAAACATAAAATATAATTTAACTAATACTTAACCTTTACGGGAACCCAATTCTAATTCCAGACAGGGCTTGGTTGCGGTCGCGAACGGTATTCCAGGTGGCGATGGAACATAGGCGGAGCTGTCATCACTAAGTGATGCGCGTTCGGTCATTCCCCCCGGTTCCGGTTCCTATGCCTGCCGGATATTGGCGTGCAGTCACGGTTTACTAGCAGTATTCTTGAACAGATATCGTTTGCTAGCGTTTTACATATTTTAATTCATAATTATGCCTTTATGAACGATAATATTCCGTATATGGCGTAACGAGCCTGTTAAATGGCCCGTGCTTTTTGAATTCACAAATCTAAGACGTCGAATGGAAGCGGACAGGACTCCATCGGCACAAACTGGCGAACTTATAAACAAAATAATAATGATCGAGCCAGACAAAGAAAACGAATCATCGGGTTTAAAACGGGGTCAAACGTAGTAAAGATAATAATGACGTGTACCAAGACACGACTCGAGATATAGGCCAATCTTAAGGCCTGCAAATGCTGAAAGCATTTGAACTAAGATACGAAGATCAAAGATTACGGTAGTGTTAAGAAAAGTTTTGTGTCTAAGTGAAATAAGCAGTAGTACAAATTTAAGCGAGTTTGTCATTTAACTTAAGTTGTCCGAATTTAATATTTCACATCTTACGTGATGTACACACATTTTCTTAAAAGAGACTGTAATTATATAACGTTGATGCGGTTAGATCCAGTATAATAATGTAATGCAAAGCATTTGTCGCAGTAAGATAGATAAAGCTGTAATATAGTTATATGCCAGGGTTATAACTATGTAACGTACGATAGTTATAAGGAGCGATTTATAACTATCGTACGGTCACAATCTAGTAATATGGTTATCTGACTAAACTTATCTAGTTCTATAGTTATAAATCGACTGGGGCGACTAAGAAATTAACGGGCGTCTAAATATTTTATAGTATGGAATCATAGATGAGGTGTAATAAATATAACTTGGCGACTAATATTATTAGTGAGGTAATAAACATTGTATAAACGGCCGGAGGCGGAAATCGACTCGGATGGACATAGGTTAGAAGGCTAAGGCGGGAGCGGAGCGTAGCGGAGCTCCCGCCTTAGCCTTCGTGGTTATTTTTTTTTTAACACCTATTACCTAAATTAATGAAAGAAATGGTTTTTAAAATTACGTATTCGGACTGACACGTTTTATTAATAAAAAGTATTGTAATGTAACTAATTGTAGGTTACAAAAAGTTGATTATAACAAAAATAAAGACCATTAAATCGTTTTATTTAATTGTTTAGTAGATTTATAGCTATGTAACTAGATTAGTTTAGTCAGATAACCATATTACTAGATTGTGGCCGTACGATAGTTATAAATCGCTTCCTTATAACTATCTTACGTTATATAATTATAACCCTTGGCATATAACTATAATTCGGCTCTAACTATGATACTGCGACAGCATTAATTTTCATGATGCAGGCTACAATGAGGACTCGTTTGAATAATAAATGCACCCATGTGACGGTTGAAACACGTCAACGCCATTTTAGAGAAATTGCATGGTGCATGCCGTTGCACGGGTAGCGCGCATTTTTACCACTACTAAAATTTCAGAGTATTATAAATTTAAAAATTTTAAGCTTAAATAGTGTGATGGCGTTGAATTAAGTTTAAAATATAACGATGTTTTGTTTACATCTGCTTAACGATTGACAAAGTTGTAAACTTTGCAAGTGTTGTATACTCGTACATTTCATAAAAATATCGAAGCAAGTTGGTTTCAATAACAAACGTTAACGTACGTTAACGCCTGTTTGCGGGATTTGGTATATTGTGATGTAAATGAAAGTGTTGATTAATGACTGACATGCCACGTGGAAAAGTAACTCGGGTAAGACGAGGATCTGACAAGTACGAATAAATTTTGAATAAAATAATAATAAAAATTGTGAATAATTATTTGAAAGACATGAAGAAAATAATAGGAACGAATAAATATTACATTGTTGTTAGTTGAACATAATACTATTGTTATTAAAATTGTTTATTCCATAATTTATTTATCTTAATACGCGGTTTTTGGTAATATGTTACTATTTTTAATCTAAAAATGAAATTTCAGCTTGTCTATTGCAAAATATATCGATCACCACTAGAATAAAGTTCATATTGAAACGCATTTAATAGATTTACGATAGCCATCGCAGCTCAATATTGATATTGCCCTTAGCGATATTCACGCCGCGCTTGAGAGGGGAAAGTGCAAGTTGTTTATATTCACTTTCCAAAGTCATTTATCAACTCACAGAGTTGCACGCTTATTCGAATGTTAAGTAAGACTAAATTACGCCGTATGTGTAATTTTAACAAGTCAAGGTGTTATTCGCAACATCGTTAAACTGTGGTGAAATTTTTTCACATAATACCGTATTTATGGCAATAAACTTTGGAAATGTAAACTAAAGGGTCAGTGTATTGTGCAAGCAGGAAACATTTGTGCCAAGAAATCGTGCAATGACTTAAACTAATTTCCTTTAAGTGCTCGATTGTTAAATCACGATTCAACCTATCAAACTGCACTATATACTGTCCTCTTTGGTACCTTCAGAATAATAGACCAGTGTTCAGCGAAATTGCTGCTATTTTCATTAGTTATAGTAAAGTTTCACATTCCCTTATTATCCATAAAATGCGAAAGTTTGTTTGAATTGATATTTTCTAACATTATACGGCATTGGTTCTGGGATAAATAATATTAAATTTATTTGTAATTCACAATTTTATTCCGCATGGTTCTGCATAGCCTCAGGTAGTCACCACACAAATACTTCAATCGAATTATTTATTTCATATTTGGCAGACCATTCTCCAAACAGCATATTTTTTTCACCAACCAACCCTACATTACCATTACAAAATCCCGCACCAACAATTTCATTGCAGTTTCAAGTCTTGACCGTCGGTAAGGTCGGTGAAGAAAGCAGTACTGTCACGTAACGACCGGTTCTGTATCGTATCATCAACTGGCTTGTCACGTCAATTACGCTGTGTCGCGGCGCTTTATGGTCCAAGCCTGACCTCTTGCTCCACTTAAAGTTACGGTGAAACTCATGCGGTGCTACGACCGGTCGCTTTGTAAACAGAACCAGTGGGGGCTGCTTATTTGATGAACTGTGAAATTGTGGGATAGGCCCAGATAGGCCTATGCTTGTTCCGCATTCCTTGAGGCGAAGGCTAGACGCTCAGTATTTACTGTGGTCCGTCAGTATTTATCGTGGAATGTGGTGAATACTGATGGTGTAGCCTAGAGTACTGATGGATGTCAATATTTCTTACCAAATATCCAGATTTCTTAATTCCAGAATGATATTCCGTACCACAGTAAATACTGAGCGTCTAGCCTTCGCCTGAAGACGCTTCATTGTAATTTCTAAGAAAGTAAGATGTACGATATCGACAGTAACTCAGTATAATAGTTGGTATAAATGATAAGAACTCAAGTCATCATTAAAATACCCGATATGGTTGATAATAATTTAATATATTAAGTCAACAGAATAATATCTGTGTAATTATTTTGCTTTATGTTGTTCATAAATGCAGCTGGACATCTCAAAATTATAAAGCCTTTAGACTATGAGGATCAGTTGACGATTGCTGGAAATAAAACACCCAAAAGGGGATAGAAAGCAAATTAGCAAAAGTTCATTTCCTAAATTGACTTGTCCGGCAATTCCCGGCGACTTCGAGACACGATCAGGGTCGTCAACACTCAAGTAGGTCTATATTTTTTGAATTAATGATAAAATTGACCAATCCTTTGGTTGATAAATATTCGTACGTTCCTCGGACTTTAGATAAAAATGCTATAAAAGTAGTATTTAACACAAATGTACCCAAAACTGTACAACCGTTGTATATAGCAAGTTGATTATCGCGTTTTAAAATCAAACATTCTATGCCAAACAAAAACGATAGAACTAGATTTGATGCGCGTCGTCCTATATGTATTGGTCATTAACCATTGCGCTGTAGCTTGGCTCGTTAACTTCCAGGTTTGTATACGGTCTGGTACGTGCGTTCATTTGAACAGACATTGCATTCAACGACCAATCGATGTTCACTGTGTCCGCTGATATACGTAACTGCATCACGGACACACCTTTTCAAAGTCAGCTGTAAGTTACCATTGAAATGTAGGCTGGCTGGCTGTCTTGTATTTTAGTCTATTGTAAAATACGATGCCGATTTTTTTATAACACTTCAGTTAGCTAACAGCTCGCAGTCTACCTGTTGGTAATTTAGCCATTGTCTGTTGATATACATGATACAGTATAGATCACTATTCAGAAATACTTCACCAGGGTCACCTGTTGTTTTGACATTTTGTGGGGTCCTCTGGTCTGCCTTCATTTTGAAGTGTATTTGCCTTTCGTATTAGTATGTCTACAAAGATATTTTGGTGCTTGTTTCACTACCTTCAATCGTTAACGGATAATCTTAAAATGTCTATCACCAACCATACTGAAGGCTCAGATAGAAAGCACATTCATCTGATTTAATCCCTAACTAACGAATAAATTTTCGGCGAACCGTTTCAAATATGTCTTCGATGATCAGGTTTATGACGTAAATATCAGTAAAGATTTTATATATTCTAATAAAGCGATAAAGTAAAATATTCCAGGAACTTTTGGCACTTGTAACAACAATGGCGGCAACTAAATCAGACATGCTAGACAGACAATGTAAACTAAGCTCGTATGTAAACAATCGAATGTGACGTAAACCGGTCATATCGTTTGTCGGACCAGTTAACCGATAATGTTTAGCCGCTTCGGAAGCGAACGCGTGTCCTGGCGGTCGTCCAAACATCGGGTTACTGTTTGACACTGTTTACAACGTTCACTGGCTTGCTAGAACTTCACCAGCTTTTATCTGTTAAACACGAGCGAGCCCTACACCGGATGCGGAAACTGCGAAACCGTAGAAATGGTACGCGATAAAAGTGGAGTACGTACGCTGACACGAATTCAAAGAGCTCGGTAATCACTGCGGCTTCACAGACGTGACTATGTAACATACTGGCACGACTCGATCGCTCGCCATATTTGAAAAAAGATAATAAGAAAACGGATAACCGAGTCTACTCCGTTTTTATTTGGAATGTAATTCGGACGTAATTTAAGCCGTAGCGGCTTACCATCAGGGGGGCTACGTGCCTGTCTGCTTACTGAAGATGTATTTTTTATAAAAAATTCTGCTACATTTACAAAAAATGACCTATTTTAACTTATAATGACAAATGAATATGTAAATGTACTACATAATGTGACTGAGACCATTAAGCAGCTCGATAATTATTGCGATTAAGTTTCTTGATACAAAATTCTTGCCACTTAATATTTTGCCCAGATTTATTTTTACCATTTTCGTAAAACATGTAATGAAGTCATAGCAATCTGAAAAGGTTTTCTCTTTTGCAACAATTGATGCTTTAACTAAGTTATCAAGACGTCTATTACCAAAGTATGAGATACTCATTTAATTTAATAACCGCCTGTAAGAATTAACATAATTATGTGTTAGCTGCTACTGCTCAGCATATTTAAATGAGCTCGCCAGTGTGAAATTATAAGTCTTCACTTCACGCGCGTGATAATATTCTTAGCTTCAAATAATTATACACTTTGCATTGCATTTCCTCAAGAAACGCTTTCATTTTTCGAGAAAACTTTTGCAAGCTTTAAATTTCACTAAATTGCCTACTTTAATATAATTCGACACTTGTCGAAGTACGAGTTGGTACATTTTAAGTCGTACAAGTTGAATGAGTAAACACACAGATTATTAAATAGTTACTAAGTAACAATAACAAGAATATGATATAAAAATGTATCACATAGCAGATACAAAGACAATACAAATGGAAAAAACTTTGATAACGTCATTGAAATTGATTGAATTTTCAAACTTGAAATTACCTACAATTGAATGAGAATTTCTATAAAAACATAATTAATTTAAAAATAAAAAACGCACAGACTGTTTTTGTGTATGTCGTTGTTAAATCTGGTGCGATAAACAAATTTAATAATTGATATCTTATTCGAACGTGCTGTAACCCAGTTAGACTTTATACTGTTCATAATAGACGGTGCGTTTAATATAATGTGTGTCAGAGCGGGCAACGACAGACATGACATTATAATACGTGTGCAGGCGCAATCCATGCACTAGATGCATGGCTGCGTGTTTAATCTCTTTCATTGACGACTTGTAGCATTCTGAGGCGTTGCGCGTAATCTTACAAATTGCTCTTCTTTATGTTAAGATGAATGTTTTCATCGAACTGAATTAAAATTACGAGTATATGTGCTTTGCGGTTGTTGTATACAGGAAACATACAAATTTAACAAAAGAATATAAAAGAATCGAATAACATTGAGAATAACGTTTGAGTAGAACAATTGAGATCAAATACAAAATATAAATGTCACTTCCTTATTTATTGACTATAATATGGGAAGTGTTCTTACAAAGTTGCCTCCAATGAAAAAATCAAACAGCGGCTTCAACAGAAAGCATTTTTAAATAAAGTTCTATGTATAGTTGATAACTGAAGAAATAAGAATCATACATCTGCTAATTTATAGATCTATCAGGTCAATAAAATCAAGCATGAATGAGTTCACGTGTTGTTGTTAGGTCATACAATGTAGAAAATACGTTAGAGATTTTATAATGGCCGCTACTCGTTTCTTTTGGAATAAAATTATCATGATGATCATTCATGAATTTTCTATAGCCATTAACCTCTGTATCTTATGCATCAATTTCACTTGTAGCCGTTAAGTGTAATTACACATGCAGTTATTCGCAACATTTCCACGAGCGGCGCGAGCACACGCACGGCCACGCGCATTCTATTGGCACAGTTCTCCCAACGAAAGTTCGTTACTTATTCCACTTTTTGCGCTTTCCTTGCCCAGTAACTGCTTCATTGATCCACTGTTCTATTAAACTGATTGGTTCGGTAATTGATATTACTGTAACAATCGTTTATGGTTTTATGAAATTGCCTTCTGAGTTTCTTGTCGAGCGTAAAATGTGTTACATTCCCAATTGTTTCATCTGATGCTACCCACGCCGATAACTGTGTTTTTGACTTGGTTTGCGTCATGATAATTACCCACGTATTTACGGCCATAACGTATACCATATAATTTTGTATAGTAAGTGTTTTGGTCGTGTTGTGAGAACAGTGTAGTACTTTGTTCGTAGAGGTGCCTTCAAAGGACAAAGAGATATTCATTGTCATCTTTTAACGAGAATGCTTTTTCTTTACGGATGTTATTTACGTTTTTTTCATAAAAAGCAACTAACTTGTTCTATCTCAATTTTCTCGGTAAAGTCCTTGTAGTGTTTGCCATCAGTTTTATTTGATGGGCTTTGTACTTCGTCACCCACTTACCGCCGAACGGTATTGAATATAGAAGGGCTCAAACACTTGCGTTGTTTGAGTGGGTTGCGCAAGAGTTGCCGCCAGCATGCCAAGTTCAGCCGCCCACCGCGACGCCTATAGCCTTCTCCTACGCACTATCGATAAGCTGATCTAGCTTCTGTACCGATACTTACGACCTCAGGTGCGATTACAATCTAATCAACTAGACATTTAATATCATTGACATCCTTTACTCGAGACATTAATTCGTTAAATACTGTTATTACATGCTATAAATTCGAATCACATTTTAAAATAAGTCTTCATTTCAAAACTTTACAAAACTGATTTTACTACTTCCTTAAAATACGGTTAATTGGTATGTAATTTGATTGATTCTTCCTTTCTTACGCTTAAGTTTATTTTACCGTATGTGTTTGTTTTGTATAATGAGCATAACTAGCAATGTTACGTAAAGCGATGCATACGAGTTATAAAAATGTAGTTATTATTGATGTAATTTTAATATCATCGCCCACTACCAGTGGTGCGATAATTTAACGACTACACTTATCACAAGGTAGTACCAGAGATACGAGTACAAGTGTGTATATGTAATTTTACTAGGCTTTGTAGTCTCAAGGCTAGCAACGTGTTTCAAGTTATTGGCATCACTTTTGTATTTAATTGTATTTTATGATCCTACTAAGCAGAACATATTTTTGTAATTGTGAGATGTGTTTTTAATATGCATAACATTCAAAAGGGCACGCATTTCACCTGGTTTTTTACACCTGCTTCATTTTATATTTTACCCTTTCAAGATTATTATCTGCTTCTTATAGCAGGTTTTTGGGACGTTTGTAATGTTAAAAGTCTGTGGTTATCTTTGTACCAAATAAGAATTTGAAAGTTGTATATTCTAAACCCCATTTTGATCAAAGCTTAAAACAACATTACATGCATAAAAGGTACATAAAATAAATCGTTCTTCTTGTATTTCGCTGCTGAATGAATTGTTCTAGTACGAACTGGTGAGACTGTTAATAGATTTACAAAGCGATGAGCGAGTACTTTATTACCATTGTGCTTGATGTTTTGTCGTTCATTAGGGTCTGACGTTAGTGTGTTATAGTTCTCCATAAATATGCGGTCGACATTCCACGCAGTCTCTCTGTTTGCCGTTCTCGACTAGCGGGCTTAAAATAATTACACAAGTGCGTTGCTTCAACCAACCCTCTGGAGTTCGTTGCGCCCGGACTTCCCTCCCACCAAGCTTATCTGACATTTTCTCAAGTTTATATTATGATTAAATCATCGACTGCGGTAACTGGTTTGGTGACTCGAATTTGAGGCGAGATTACATGAGCGCTCATCGTTTCACTTTCACTTTCCCGATTATGAGTGCTTGATCGAGAATTCTTCTGATAAATTTACATCACTGCTAATCCACTATGAGATACTGTTACATTACATTACATCAGCTATGTATTCTAATCTAACCATTTGTTCTAATAAAAACTCTGATCATGTAATTGTTTATTCACTCATCTCTTTCTTATTGATGTTCTTTCCCATTCTATCTGAAGTGTGCATTGTTGCGTGAAGAAACGCCGACCCATCTGCGCCATGTTGATTATTGGAGGTATTCCTCGAAGCGCAACCATTTTTAAGCGCAACAAATTAAGCGCAACTAAACTATTCCTCAAAGCGCACCAACGTTCGAAAATAGGGAGGGGGGTATGAAGTTAACGTAATAAATGATATCGATGATGTTTTGAAACTCTATTGTGCAGTGGATAGGGTCACTATGTCAAAATGTACTAGGGCAACATGACCTTATTAGAGAGTATTAATTTGTCAAGTATTTTTTTATGAGTTGATTATTATGACGAAACAAGCGTATAGAAGAAAAAAGAGATTAAAAGCTGCAGAAAATACAAGCTGCAAAAAATACATGGCAAAATAAAATATCTCCAATAAGATTATGTTGCCCTAGTACAATAATATACCTTTTTTCTGTCCAGTGGTCATAATAATCAACTCATAAAAAAATTGTGACCTTATCCACCAGAGATGGACAGTATGGCCTGCGGAAGGGGACACCTCCTCCTGCATTGCACAGGCCACGGTTCCCGACGGGTGGCAACGACCAGGCGCTCACGGCCGTTGTTGTCCAGCCTCCTCTCTCCGGGGGGAGGCAAGCGGGGCCCGCTCTGTAAGAGGCGGGTAGGTCACCCTGCGGTGTCTCTGGTGCAGGATGCAGGAGCGCGGGGGGGTTTAGTGGGTAACTGGGTATCCTTTGTGCACCAGTCTTTATAATGACTGGGGCATGAAATTGCACGAGTTCCACACATGGCTCGCCTTCCCCAGGTGAGTTATGGTGCCTAAATAGCATTCCACTCCGCAAAAAAAAAGAGATGGACAGTGTCACAATTTTTACAATTTAGTTTTGTTGTTTCCGGGGGACAGCGCGACAAAGGAGACGGGCGAAATGTCATAGAAAGTTGGGCCTAGATTTTTTATGGATTACACTTAAGCTACTGTTACACATGCTCATTTCAAGTATGAAAGCATGCTTCCATCAAGCAGTTGTCACTTAGAAGCATGTGCGTCGGAATGCTGCTTTTAAATTAGCATGCTCATTTCGAGTATGCTCGAACATTTGATTTTTTTTTTACTTCTTCTGTTGCCATTTGCCATAATGTTTTAAGAAAAAATATCGTGCCCTATTCTAAGCTGTCATTTGTATGGGAATGGATTCGGATGGACTCGGTGCATGCGACTCTGTAGAATCTAGGATTTAATGAGGAGGGGCGGCGCGATAGAGCGCAGCTCGTGTCACGCTTCGGTGGTGTGCACTACTCCCGCGCCGCACTGCGCTTTAACCCCGGCGCGAAAAATTAAAAGATGACCTTATTTTTTTCAAAACCAATCTGCGCAAACTAAGTAAAGAGATTTCGCAAAATTAAAAAAATACGTGCATTACTGTTATCGATAGTTTCAATCAGTACCCATCACTATTCAAAAATAAAACGTAGGTGCGCTTTGAGGAATAGTTTAGTTGCGCTTAATTTGTTGCGCTTAAAAATGGTTGCGCTTCGAGGAATACCTCGATTATTGGAACACGTTCGAAATTCAAACTGTGAATAGTAAATAAACGGTTCGTCATGGAGGGCGAAGGCGTGCGCGTGCGCTCTTGCCGTGCGTCTCAGTACGTTGGTATCTCTGAATGGAGACAGTCACGCGGGCCGTGTATCTGACTTTGAATGGGCTCTAGTACGAAAGTGGATACGTCTAGTGTTTTCAAAGGGTGTGGTGTGTGATAAACAAAAGGTATTCGGCTTAAGGATTCAGTGTTGTGAAGTGTTTGCGGTTTCTCGATCCGAGGCGTGTTGGTGTATTTTTGTGTCATTCTATTTTAGTGATGATGCTGTTGGTGTGAATACACAGCATAGTTATCTCTTGCTGAATGTAAATTTAGGCCGGTGTAGGAAAATTAATTACGAAACAAGCTCGGCGATATTTATTAGTGTATTTTCCTTGAAAATGAGAAAAACTTGTACTGTTAGTTTATGAGGTTCAGACTAAATGTTGAGTCGGCGTGTAATGAGTGCGTTTAATAACTGAGCTCATGA
The DNA here is from genome assembly GCA_949319885.1 of Mecyna flavalis. Lineage (NCBI taxonomy): Eukaryota > Metazoa > Arthropoda > Insecta > Lepidoptera > Crambidae > Mecyna > Mecyna flavalis. The sequence continues at coordinate 6,515,051 of OX439427.1, read as the reverse complement.
GCTCACCACTTGAGCTGCATTGCTCGCTCTACTTGTCCCAATGGCCGTATCCGTCGCAAATCGACCGCTTCCTCCGACCATCTTCGCGTTGACTCGCTATTATGAACATGATTTATACCTGTCCTGTCATTAGTTAACATGTCAGCGATTGTCGCGGGCGGATGCGTTTTATTTGCTTTACATATCTACATATTTTCATACAGGTGTACAAGCCTCCGACAGAGGCTTTCATGGGAAAAGAGTTAATGTCCTGTACGTTCTGATAGATTGCTCCTCCCAGGCCAGCCATTTGCGTTGACAGATTTACAATCGTAAAATAAGTTTTCATATACAATATTGTTCGCATGGTTTGCCTCCATCCAACTTTTGTATGAACTGGAAATATATGAAATGAATGTAATAAGTTTTACATCATTTTATATCTTATCCCTTATCAGAGATAAGCAACCCTAGCCGGGTCGTCAAACCGTCAATTTATCTATACCTGGATATTTGATTCTGATTGTCATTTTGGTTCCCATAACTTCCTGTTGGGCACGGAAAGTAAGAAGGGAGTAAAAGTTTTATTATACAAGATAAAGTAATGTAATAAAGAATCAATATAATAAATAAGCTTTGCGTTCCAATAACTTCTTAATCAAACATTTTTCTATATATCCAGTAGAATTATGTTTTATGAGTAGTAACAGTTTTCCCATGCATCCAGTTTCAATTATATACAGGGTTCCTTTATAGCTTTTAGTCACGTGTTGTTTTTACTCTTTTCGTAAATCGCTTTCGTCGCGGATAGTTATTATCTTTACCTTGATTTTACGGGAATTGTGTAGTGTAACAAATTCGTTTAATGGATAAAGTTAAACTACTAAAGTGTTTTGTTTGGGAACTTCTAACATGTTACTAGAATCGGTGTTCCCATTTGTTCTATTTTTAGTCAAAGCCAGGTGCAATACAGGAAGACGCGTTCTTTATTTTAAAATCAACATATTTTGTCTGATTTCTATTTACTATTGTTTTATATTGGCTTATGTTCATTTTATCAAATTCATGTTATAAATGTTATGTTTGAACTATAAAGTTAATATACCTACCTAGTACCTAGTGGTTAGGTACCTCGAAAGTAATTTATTGTTTGATATGATAGTCTTTAGTAAACCTAAAGATGTCTTTCAGTATTACATCTTAGTTGGACAATGAAATATGAATCAGTATAAAATTACAAAAAATACTAGGTAAGTAGGTTAATACAGTAGGAAAATGATTTATTACGTTGTGATTATGCATATCCCCTCGTCAAGTACCTAGCCGGTTAAAATAAATATGCCTGACTTTCTTTACAAAACACTTAGATTTAGATTAATATATTCTAAATGTCTTCGGCCTTCGCGTGTTAGAAGAAGTACAGTGTACACGCAAGACCTGGCGATTGAGGTACTCTGACGCTTTGTTATCTTGAAAAATTACGGTATTTTAGGTAAGGGCTGGATTTACGCCAATTTATGTCTCATTCCAAAATATTTTTATGGTACGAATGAGGAATGGTGTTCCATAAAATGTTAAGCTCTACTTCCACCCAGTAATTTTCTATCAAAATAGTAACACAAATTAGACTCAAGCCTCGAAGCTAAGAGGGGACAACAAAACAATAGGGTATTTAATCAACTTATAATATTAACATAATTATGTACATACTTTTCATGATTTGTGTAAACTATACTTTATATTTTCTTATTGATATTTCAAATAAACAAATTCTATTTTTATGCAATATCCTTTTTACAGTCCCCATTGTTCGTCGTCAGTTAAATAGAAACGTTAATATTAGAATGAAATATCTCTGCGATTAATACGGTTCGTTCCGGGTGGGCTGGTGCCTTGAGGCGGCCTTCGGACAATGGTAAATGTGTGGTCGATCTGCTGTTTTTGTTTACTCCTCGGCAGCTTAGCAACGTCTTGTGGTGGCCGACACGTGCTCCAAATTCATCAAAGAACAGTTTTTTGTCGCAATTTTAAAGCACACGCGAGTACTTTTCGTGACCAAGCCATTTGGCTGGGCGCTCAAAAATGTTCAAACTGTGGGGCAAAAAATAAACACGCCTGATTTTTCATACTCATGTTGTCGGAAACAATTTATTAGTTTAAAACTGTGTCTACCGGTCTCCCGAATCCTTTTATTTTAGGAAATCTGAACAGATTCCATAATAAAGTTAACAGGTTCTTTAACACGAAATTCTTATGGGCTAAGTTCGTATCTATATTTTAGAAATATTGAATGGCTGTCACTATTCTTTTACAATCATAGAAGTTTATTTGTAATTACATATTTTGTTCGCGACTTGGACGACAACATTTGCTCACGTTAATTACATACTGGATACAGATGTTTCTGGTTATAAAGTAAATTATAACCTACTTGGACAAATACGATTGTCAGGCGCGGTGAACAATACCGACATTGAATGCATAACAATATTGTTATGAAAGTTCACAAGTCGATTCCGCAATTTTCTCTTTAACAACTCGATTCTCGCTGGGTCCCGCTCCCACAAACTTTCCACTGAAACAATGCCTCGTTGCGGATTTCACTCTTTTTGTCAACACACCCAGCTAAGTGCAATCTAACGTTAATTAGAATCTAATGCTCTCGTAACAACCTCTTCCTGGAGTTCGGTTTTACGTTTGTTTCACTTATTGAGTAAAAAGAAAGACTCTCTCACAATAGGAACTTAATTATCTTCTACAATGTGACACCTTTCTTGCTTGAGCTTGTGTCTCAGTTGCTGCCGGATTTCTTATGTTGTCATTTGTTTACGCATTTGTTCTGGTCGTTAAACCTCTAGTTGTTTTCAGAGTTGCTAATAAACGGTGAAACAATAATTCTACTTGACCTTAAGTTTTCTATAAAAAGTTAATTAAGTCGTCTTTTTTATCTTCGGCTTGGTAAAGACTTTATGGTTAAATTAGTCGATTCGTTGAGTTCAGTCAATATGGCGGTCAAGGGTTCGGTATTTAAGTAACTCAATTGTGTTATTAATTGCGCTTAACGTCATCTTTATTGAACGCCAAAAACCCGACCATCGTTGAATCTATTAGCAGCTTACAATTGTGAAGGTTGACTAACCAAAGATTAAAGAAGTAAAGGTTAAGATCCATCCCGCTAACTGATTTGGAAAATAAAAAAATTTTACTAGTCTGATGTCCTACCGTCCTACGACTCCTACGTCTAAACGTTCTTCATGATCTACACCAATAAATGACATTTGAACCCTTATTTATTGCAGTCAGCATTATTTTCTTCTTCTTTCTTATATCAGTTTGAATACATATTTACTTTATTCGACGTATGTAAACAGTTTTTACTAAGAGGCTGGCTACATAAGTCATAAGTCACAGGGACGCCTGAATAGCATGCGACGACGCTACTACAAAGTAGGGCTTTTGTTCGTCTGCCATTCATTAGCCGAATGTCTTGGTAGACCTCATTCTTCGGGAGTGCAATGAACTGACGCGATTGTCATGTTCCCGTCTTGGAGGTTCACTTGTAACGTGTTTTACGGGTTGTCTCCGAGTTTTTGGTACTATAAATGGAATGTTGCAATCGCTCATAATGAGTCCTCGGTACTGACAAGGATGCGATTCGGGCCAATAAAGCCATTCGGTTGGTAGATTTCTTTTAAAATACGGACGTCTTTCGTGTACTTGAAAAACGAATATCGTCCTTGCGTTAACTTAATTACGTAACTTACAATGGTTAATATTAACTAGCTCAGTTGGTATTTATTCTTATGATTTATTAAGGTGGACTTGGAAGATGACGTAAAGAATTGATTTTTGCTTGTTTAATTAATTAATTGCATCATTCTTCCAATGCATATCCCGGTTAATACACGATCTTAATTGATAACTATGCTGTTTATTTGTATACAGATTACCCGTGCGATATATCATCATCGAAACTTACGATCGCAAGGTCCCCCACGATAACAGTAGATAAGGAGCTAATATGTGAAACAAATGAAACAGTGTTATCTAAGGTTCGTTCATGTGCATATGTGCTTGGAGTAATCACGATATCCTGAATAGAACGCTCGTTGAAGTCGATCAATGACGGAGTTTCTGTGAAGCCGACAGTGATAGTGAAGTTCAAAGAAAAGTTTCAGTGATTTAAGTGTGTAGTGTCAGGACATGAGTGAGGATGAGCACAGAGCGGCGTCTCTCCCGGAGCTTCCACTCGTGCCTGAAGGGCTCCTCGACGGAGGAGGCGGCCGATGAGGAGGAGACCTGCTACCACTCCCTCGGGGGGAGGCACTCCCTCAATCGACAGCCTCAAGTTTACGTCGAAGACTTGTCTAACGTATCCTTGGCTGACTTCGAGACTACGCAAGACGAAAACAATGGTTCGTATTTAAATTTAATTTTACCTACGTCTGGGGAAATGTGGCTAGTTTTTTTTTCGACGTTTTTCAATACATTTTTAATTCAGAGTTCGTTTTTAAGTAATGTCAGCGTTTTACGTAATTTTGTTAAGTGACTTTGGTATCAGTCTACAAAATATTCATGTAATTTCTGATAATGTTTCCATAGTCATAAAATGAAAAATCACATTGGTTGTTTACACGTAAACAATGACGAATGAATGTGAAGTATGGTACCGTATAGTGATTTATATATTACAGTTGATATCATATCTTGATTCCGAACAAATATACATTATATGTAATATGTCTAAAGCGTAGCGAAGTAGTCACTGTTATACCTAATGACTCAATCTTAGCGGTGCGGCGACCTATAATTTTCTACATATTTATATCATCAAAGAAATAATTCAACTTTCCCAATTATTGTGTAAGTTCCATCATTGTTAGGTTATTATTTTGTGGTACGGGCACGTTGTACGGAAACCGGCTAACTACGTGGGAAACAAATGCCTAGCTATGCCGCCTCCACCTGGCCCCGGCAGGAGAGGAAGACCCAAGAATGGCTTGGCGTCTTGGCGGATGACATGCGTGTCAATGGGCTCACCACAAGGGATGCACAAGACCGTCCGAAGTGGAGGAGGAAGAGTAGGAGAGCGGACCCCGGGCCCCGCAAGGGCGCAACCGTGATAACGCTGGGATGATGATGATGATTGTTAGATTATTATTTTCAAAAGAAATATATTTGAACTTAATAATAGCTATTTTTATAATTATAGATATCAAAAGTGTAGGCATTCATTTACGAGTATTAGGAATTCCCGAAAATAATATCATGAAACTTATCTCTTTTTATGGCCCTTGCTTAGTGATTGCATGTGTTCCATCATACATCATTGTGAGCTTCAATGAGTTATTATTGCCAAATTGAATATCATGAAATTGATAAGTTGATAGCCTACTTATGCATGAGTAGATAAACTAGGACCAATCGAGAATTATGCCATTTAGATTCGTGATAAATGAAACCGTGGATGTAGTGGTCATGACTGCACACAGTCACCACTCAACGCCGAACCGGCACTCGCGTGCCGCTTAACAATAGATTTTCTATTGTGTCTGGTGTTCCGGGGCTAGAAGGATTAATCCTTCTAGCCCCAGATTACTAGACACAATAGAAAATCTATTGTTATGCGGCACCCGAGTGCCGGTTCGGCGTTGAGTGGTTAATAGTAACTAATATAAGTTAGTCTGAGTAGAATAAATACTTAGGTATTCTAAGAAAATTTACATATAAATTAATTATAAATAAACATGATTTCCACCAGGTTTAAGTAAGTATTTTAATATCGGTAACTGGAGTCTGGTTTTGATAGTATGGTTTACAGGAACTTCTGCAGAAATTTAAACTGTGCGGTAGATAGATAGGTAACACTTTATTATTACTGCTCGTCTAAAAATTTAGCGCAAAGGGTATCAGTGTCTCTTTACAGTCTTTGGCTTGTGACATAGCCAAAGAAATTGTTCAAGAAAAGACCAAGGATTTTAACCGTACCAACTGGTTATTGTGTCTTTCCAAGTGTGAGCAAAACTTGATTTTAAAATTCTGACCACCCATTTGGTTACTCACTGTGAAGAAAGGCTACCTACTGAATCGACTGTATGACTATTGAAATATCCAGATGTAATCCACTTTACAAAGTTATTGGTAATAGAAGTTAGCAAGAATGTAACTGCTGCTAAAATAGTAACAAAAGAATATCTTGATTTACATTACGTTTGATGTGGTTATTAAATACAATGACGTTATTATTTACACTCAAGACTCATTGTGGGATATGAGGAAGGTATTACGGACATCTATTAGAAGAGTCGTAGACCGCAGATGATAACTGTCGGCGTGAATGCAACCGCAGCCATCATAACGACCATGTGCTATCATCTTTTTAAGAGCAATATGATCTTTACGCCTTACAAAATAAGGATCAAGGTTAAGATCGAGAATATGTGATATGCTACATAGTTATACGTAAGCATTCCTAGTAACTTCATCTGGTTGTCGCCAGCGATTGTTGTATAATAGTGCTCAAGCTCAACATACTCATACGGCTTCTATGTTCAGTTACTTCAGTTATGTAACTGTTCAGTAATTTTGCACGTATCCACATTACGCCTTTCCTTTCGAAAACAAGCTTACTGTAAATATGAATTAACTATCGAGGCGGGAAGCTATGTTTTATATTCTGCTGTACTATATTCTCTAACTTAACGTTAGTAATAAAATATAAAATATAGCGAAATCAGATATTTATTGATATGATTGATATTTGTGGTCCTTTCGTTGTTTGTAATGGGTACTAGCCTAGTATTATAATATATGATCTGTGGTAATGTTGTGTCGTATTGTATGTATATGTAATGTATGTATTGTACATTTAATGTGCTCATGTAACGAGACATGATTTTTTTCATATTATTACTTGAACACACGCTAAGCCCTGATTTTGGAATTTCTGCACGTTTGTAATTAAAGTGCAAGAATTTTATAACTTAAGAATTAAATTACGGGCTCGGAAAATCACCCAAAAGCAAAATCAATAAGTTTAAAATGTTTTGTAGAAGTTTGACAGTTTGCGGACTGATGTGTTGATGTACCTATTGTGTTATAGCATCAGAACTGCTGACGGTCTCATAAACAATCAGTCGGGTACTGCGGGAATAGAATCCGCAACGATTGCGTAACAGAATGTACCTATGTAAGGAAACGAAGACGAACGACACGTAACACTTGTAGTATATAAAGTAGCGGAACATCTTGTATATTTTACGCAGTACGTGTTTAAAAGGCAGATATATTTCGCATATTTTTTTGCGGTAGGAAACGTTGTCCTTGACTTGATCTTGACATTGATTCGATTTATGTAGGTATATAACTTTGTGAGTCATGCCGGATAAGTGTAAATATAATGCCTCCGCTTGCTTGCCGCATGCATAACACGTAGTGTTAGCGTTAGCCTTAATATTTAGTCTGAAGTTAGTTCAACGGTTTATATAAATTATAACAGTCTTTAGATGATATTTTTATTGAACGTGTAGATTTTTAACTGCACGAATTGATTTGATATTGCTAACACACACGTCTATTTCTAACATTTTCTTAGATGATTCGATTATATTTGTTTTCAAAACTATATTTCCAAAAACCTTTTTTTTTGTATTAAAGAAGGATGCAAACAAGTTTGTGTAATACTTTGACATTTGGAGTATAGTATGTTGAAAAAACAAAAGGTATTGCGCTGATCAAAAATACATTAAGAATAATAGGTAAGTACTCGAAATTTCTAGTTTCTGGACTGATGTGATCATGAAATCTAATATTATATTTAGGATATTCAAATGGTAAAAATGTTCAAGGCTATATTTAAATGAACAGGAAATAGTCGCCGACATTTTCTTTTATGGAATAATGCAATAAAGGATGTCAAGTGTTTTGATATTGATTTGATAACGACTGTGAATAATGTCCAAGAATATTTATATTTATTTATAGTTAGATTTTTTTTCTTCTTGAAGACTAACTAAGTTTATCTACCCGAAAAAATGCACGTGGTTAATTTCAACTGTAGTGGTACTGTTTAAATGCTGTGATGAAACCCTTTTTATTTGTCACGATGTCACGAAGCCGAAAATAATTGGGGTTCATCCCGTAAAAGCTATCTCAATAGGTACCTACTTCAAAAGAATTCTTTGCAGGATCGTGTTGGCAAGCCACCGCTACCAAAGGAAACATATTTCTTACAACACGGAATCAGATAAATTGGCCGACGTAGGTATGGCAGCGAGGGAAGTTTAAATGTGATTATTTTAGTTAAACATTCGGCCTGCATACGAGTCAGAAAGAGCGTGTTTATGTTGGAATCACGTTTAGAGGTAAATCATTTGAAGCGTGACGGTCAGGCGCACCTGTGTTGCCAGCTTTTAGTTAGGGTTGACAGTAGAAATTATAAGTGATGGTGGATTTTGCTTTCTTTTTTTGGGAAGTCGTCAAATTATCATAAGAATGATATTTAGGTATATGTAAAAAATAATAATTACTATCTGAATACAACTTTAAAAGCTTCTATGATTGCAAGTTAATCTGTTGTTAGATGCATGCATTGATAAAATAATTCCTTTCAGGAAACATAATATAAATCTATGCTATGAAGCTGTCTCTAAATTGATAACCGTTAACATTCAGATTAACTAAACAGGAGTGTATTAATGACAAATTAAAAAAAAAATCTGATTCAGAAACTATTGTGTGCACGTCATGTCAAACGACTGGAGACCGCTTTAAAACAGACCTTTGTTAAATAAACAAAGGCTTACGTTACGAGGTTACCCATAGTATAACATTTGATGAGGCCGTGTCTCATATTACGGACAGCCCTGGCGACTATGCCTTGTTCCGGGCCTGCGCCGGCGCAACCGCCACACGTCCGCTTCCTGTGTTCCTGGCTTTATTCTACCCTTTTTGTTCAAACACCGCTTCCTTTTAATTGATAAATATTTGTGTTATGAGCCCGGTTCGGTTAGATTTGAATTTGTAAATGGTGGTTTATTTAAGGACAATAAAGTTTTTCTATTTTCGACTACAATTTTACTGTACCAAAACTTTGTAGTCTTTTCTTTACAGCTAAAGTAAATACAAAACGTTTGTAACATTAACTCAAAAGTATTTTTAATTGGTATCTGTACTGTACCTACATTTTTCTATTACGGTGGTTTTAATGATTGAATAGGGGCTATGTAGTGCGTAACTGTGTGTATAAACGATGAAAGTGCACTTTCCGAGGCTCCTCATTTTCAATATAATTAGGTTAATAGCTAATGGAAAGAGGATACCGGAGTAGGTAAGGGCGAAATAAATTATGTGTATGTTGATTTCTGTACTTTGTAGAAAACCCAAATAATAGACATCTACGTATGCTTAGAGTCGTTTCGCAAGATTGAATCACAGAAATTTAGAAGAAGAGAAACGCCTTTTGATACCTAATACCTCTGGTAAATAAATAATAATCGTGCAGACGTTTGAAAGTGACTTTAAATTCGGCAGAAGCGAATCAGTACCTTTTTTTTTAGCTGTGGTTTTGTTATTCCATCCGAGATATGTGATAATGTGACAAATTCCACAAACCACGTATGTTGGGGAATGTTCCCAAGCCTATAAAGTGAAGAATTCCACACTTAATCTACCCGCATTATGTAGCAGGTAGATTAATTTTCTATAGAGTACCTAGAGGCCGGTACGAGCTATGGTTATGGCATTATCGAAGCGATGGCATCTCGTTTGTGGGGGCTAGTTTTTGTGTGCATATTCCATTACGAACGGAAGCCAGGCTTGTTCCAATAGTGAGGCTTCTGTCAAAGTTTGCGCTGACAGGGACGATAAACGAACATCACTTTTATTATGAGGGACCTCAAACGTGATGTTCGTTTATATCTTTTGCAAAAACGTGTTCTTTTTTAATTTGTCAGTTGCCAAATAGACAATAGTCTACATGTATCCAATCATAGACATATTATCCAGGAGATGTTTTCAAATAAATAACATAAACACATAGCAAACACTATTTTTATTCTTTACCTTTTTAGATTCCTACGTTTACATATTCACTTAAATATCTAATTATTTTACCACTTGATGAAAAAATAATCCTAATCCATGTAACACTAAAACCATTTATCTGGTGACAGATCTGCAAAATTCATCGCTCACTCTTTTTCGTATCTAAAGCAGTGCAAGTAAATAGAATTTGAATGTAAAATGTGTTAAAGCTTTTTTCATTAGTGAAATTTAATCAGTATGAAAATCTCAAACGTTTCCATTTCCATATTGTAAACCCAAGTATACACAGCACCTTATACTTAGAACTAGGACGACCGTTGTCAACACTACAGCCTTCCTACACCCACCCTTTGTTACGCGACATGAATGAGATCTCGACGGGAAGTCGACACACGTGCTAATTGTGAGGCAAACAATCTAATGCGTAGATTGGAGAGTTTACTTTCTCACTCCGTTTGTGGCATTCCTTATCTCATTAGCAGAGGAGACATCCGATGTAAATTTACGTTTCCCTTTGCAAAGAAACGACATGGTGTTGGATAACATGTTGTGAGGATAGGTACTATTTTATAGGACAACAATTTTAATTGCTTTTTGTATTTTAGACTATTGTTTTATACCTAAGTACTTACCTACTTATTTAAAGAATTGTAAAAATAATCTAAACACGGTTATTTACATTTGTGAGATGAAGAGAAAAAAAAACACAAATGGACTACCTACAATAATTGTAGGTAGTCTATTTGTGTTTTTTTTTTCTCTTTTATTTCCGCTATTTTTTAATATTTTACATAAATTATTTATGTAAAATATTAAAAAATAGCGGTTCTTTACGACAAAAAGCTAAGTGGTTATTTTTATATAAAAATGTCGAGAAAAGGTTTTAGTTTAGCTAAAACCTTTTCTCGACATTTTCAAATCATCGTATATATTTAAACCCTAATGTGTATATTTAAACCCAGCCAAATTGATTTTGACTACGCTTAAAAGAGACCTTCTATTAAAATAATGTATAACAAGTACAAAATAATAACATGGCATGTATTTCTGATTCGTACTTATTCGTAAACTAGCCTTCCGCCCGCGGTTTCACCCGCGCGTAATCTCTTTTTTCAAATATTCCTCCTTCCCCCCACATTTCCAGAATCAAAAGTACCCTATGTTCACCGGGGATAGTGTAGCTTTCCAACAGTGAAAGAATTATTCAAATCGGTTCAGTAGTTTCAAAATTGATATTCCCGCGGGAATGAGACGTTTCCTGTAGGAATTTTATAGCCTATGTACTATTCCGGGTTATAAACTATACGTGTGCCAAATTTCATCTAAATCCGTTCAGCCGTTTAGGCGTGATTGAGGAACAAACATCCAAACATCCAAACATCTAAACATCCAAACATCCAAACATCTAAACATCTAAACATCCAAACATCCAGACTTTCGCATTTATAATATTATAAGTAGGATTAGGTACTTATTTCATAGGCAAAAAATTATAACTATGTGGTTCTTCCTGTTAGTCATGATTCGACCGATATTAATTTTTGAAGCGTGATTAAGAATAACGTGTAAAAAATAAATCCATCGATTTTGGCTCCAATTATAATCTTCGTAGGTATTGAATAATTGTGCTACTAGAAACCAGTTTTCGATAAACCGTCGAATGAAAGTAAAAGTATTATTTAACAATACAACTGTGGCTGTAGCGAGATGTTTATTATTTTTAATTATTTTTTTCATGGTTTTAAGTATTATTCACACTGCGCCATCTGGCACTAAACTACGCAAATCTTGGGCTATAAGTACACGCAAGGAAGAAACATAGATGGCTGGAAGACTTTTTGTAATAAAAAATATTTTACACAATAATATAAATAGACGTTCATTTCATACACATAAATTGTTGTCTGTGTGGTGATTGAACCCGCTACTTCTACTATATTAGTCGACCTCAATCTACAACTATCAGTCATCGTTGACAGTGCGACACGAATTCCCCATCAGGAACAGGATGGTCTCCGAGAATCCTAAGCGGTTCGTTCAATATAATTATGAAGCAAATTGTGACAATTAAAACGTTCGCTTCGCCCATTCGTCGCCAGTCGTTGGCAGACATGAGATCATGAGTGAGCTCATCTTAATATCACAATCACCATTACGGTTTGTTTACGTTCGATATTAGCATAATTAACATAGTTGCAGCAGACATTTTATTTAAATTATGTTATATTTTCGTTGCATCAGACTGCATCTACTTAAGCAGTGATATAAATGTCTATAAATAAAAGGTTAATTGATGCCAAAAGTAAATACTTTGCTAATTCAAATTCGCTATTATATTCCAGGTGAGGTTTTCGAAGTTACAAATACCGCCTGACGTGTCGCAAATATTGATGTCGAATTGAATCACGTTGATGGATTTATATATTATGTGCATGGGCATTCATATACCTATCTGGTTTGGTTCCTCTGACAAAAGTTATAGAAATGTATCGATGTCGCTCCAATGGCAACAGATTTCTCATAGCAAGATACAAACAAGACAACGATAGCAATATGACTTCATCTCTAGACATTTCAAAAACATTGGTATAATTAGTTCCATTATCGTAGGCACACAGGACCAACTTTTCCACCGCCCTAGAATAAGGAGGAGTTGAAAACAAAAATGAACAATAAATACACATCGTTTATGCGAGTATTTGGTGTATGAATAATCCGATCGTTGCTCTCTGGTCGGGCGATGTGCTATTTTAACACAATTATTTTGACGTATTCTTGGCGGTAATGGCCGCTCGCGCCTCTACCATTACTTGATGTCTCATTCATAAAGCGGGGACGTCCGAAATTAGTTTCTCGGAGCCTTCAAAATAAGACAATTGAAATAACTGTGTTTTAATGAAGTCAACAACATATTTTGTTTAGTGGTCAAATTGGAATTTAGAACAGCACGCGACGAAAAGACAAATTAGAAAAGAAATTATGACATCGTAAAAAATTATGATGGTGTCTTTTTTACCTTTCAAATTACATAATTATGCCTCAATGACTACAAGGTATATGATCAATTAATTCATATTTATAATCATGACATGAACAGAAGCATTCAGATAGGTTATGATAAAATCATCACTCATGTTTATTGAAAGTTCTGTAACGTTTAAGTCGAAGGCCTAAAGAATTTTTTTACCTGAGCTATGAATGTTCCTATGACACTCCCGGCTTTGGTGGGGCACTCTGGGGCTTAGTGTATCTTCTTCATGGGAAGTTGCTACTCATTTGGGTGACTAAAATTAATTAATCGTTTTTCTGTGTTTTGGAAAGTCAAGTCAAGCCGCTAGAAAAATGTGATTCCGTAAGATGCCGTTCGTAATGTCAGACACCCGATTAACGAAATGATTAATGATACGATAAAAGGATTACAAGCCTATTAAATAGCTCTAAATGCTGTCTTAATGTTAGCTAGTTACGATGTGTGGAAAGGGTGGACTGTTCATGCATCAGTGAAATATAATTATAGTAATTGTTATTAATGTTAATTGCAGTGCAATTATTCGTTAAGTTGGATCTGCTAACGACTGATTTAATAGTTCCTCGTATTTAGTTATATAATTATTGTTCTGTACATATACTAAAATAGATATTTACCTACGCATTTTATTACGAAGAAGCATATTATAGCAGGAGGTAATTAAAAAATACAGAGAAACCATTATAAACATTAAGGTCTTACTATCAGGTGTACCTTCTATTCTTCTACTTACAAATTTATTTATTTTTTTTTGCTTCCTTGTATGCAACATTATGTTGAAATAAATTTTATTTTTCTTTGCGGCACGCGACCCACGTGCACGGTGTACGTTATCGCTGGCGAGAAGTGTTCTCTCAGGAAATGATAGTTTCTATGTAAATTGTACATTTTATTACTATTGGGTCGTTTTATTGCTGGTTAAGCGTTAATTTCAGCTGAAGAAATTGAATTTCAACCATAGAAATTGATGCACAGTTTATATTTTATTACCACATAACTACATGATATTACATCGAACATCATATTAATAAAAAAATATGTAAAATAAATAATCTTATTATTTATATTATTTTCTCGCTAAGAGCATTGCTATTTTGCTCTAAATTTTCTCCCGGTTCCGATCTAAAACGGGTACATAATTCCAACAAAACACAGTTTATGTTTATTGGTTAGGTGACTGGTGACGTATTATTTTGTATTTAAATACTGTAACTAATAATTTTTCAATATTTGTTTCAGGTAAGTCAACAAAAACAGTGCAGTGAAAATGCGTTTTCACAAACAGGCAGTGCCATCTTGTGCGGTAAGCGGGAAACTTGTCTCTGCTACTCGACGGCAGAGGGCGCTACTTGTCTATACATTAGTGTTTCGCTAAAAGTTCTTATTGAACGTACACCTGCATTTTGGAATAGATTAACAAAGATTATAGTAATATTTAGGTAAAAAAAAACAACTTTTTATTGTACATAAATCGCCACTATTGAGCCAAAGGAGGTATTACCCAAATAATGACTTTTTAATCAACATTTTCCAAAAGCTCTCATAAGGGGCTATAATAAGATTTATGTTTGTTACGTTTTAGAACACTTTTTGCTTAAGTTTTATTGGTATGTGTAAGCGTAAAAAATGATATAACCGGAAATAAAGGGAAAAAGCAGTCAGTTTACATATAATTACATATATGAACGACGAAGATTCCTGATAGAAATGAATACTATTTAAGCTTTTTATTACATAATCTAACGGCGCATTTACCATTAAAAAGACCGTGATTAATCATACAAAAACGCCACCAATTGGAAGCCCTTGGTTTGATCGCAGAACAATACCAACAGAAACCAGTTTAGTAGGTTCATGACCGATCGCCTCGCGTAATGCCAAGCCTTTCGTATCAAGATTTATTCACATACAACGACAAAATTATGCACTTGCGCCTTTATGCTCATGTAGATAAGGTTAAAATTGTGTATTAAGTTAGTTGTACACTATATTTGCGCCTGCGGCCAACAAAAACTGGCCGCGAAGGGAAGCTTTTGACTCCACTTTTGCTAGGCCCCTCGCGTGTTGGAAAGTCCGGAATAATGCTATGTGTGTTGAAGGTCAAATATAACTGGATATGTGCCATCGTAGCGCATATCATAATATTCCTAAATAGGATACGAGATGACGGTCTGTTCTTAGTCGTTTGCAACTGTCCTTCCAATCCGACCAACTAAACGGACCAACTGGTTGTGCGGTTTGGAACCCGATAAAAGGTTTTATTCCAATCCAACCAACTAGTTGATCATTTATTTTATTTTGAGAAATATTATTCCAAACGGACCAACTTTTTTCTTTCTCAAGGATACAACTTATTAGTTGGTCTGTTTTTATTTGTTAATTCAAATCTGTCCCCATCCACATAAAGCGGATACTGGTATGGTACCAGGGCAACATGACCTTATTGGAGATGTATTTTATTTTGCCATGCATTTTTTCATCAAGGTTTATCACACTGCAGCTTTTAAAATCTTTTTTTTCTTCTATACGCTTGGTTCGTCATAATAATCAACTCGTAAAAAAAGCTTGACAAAGTATTACATCTCCAATAAGGTCATGTTGCCCTAGTACATTTGTAAATAATTCTCTTAAGGACGAAAGGGAATGAACCAAAATTCTCTTTATCCACCACGGGTGGACATTGTCACAATTTTTGAAATTTAGTTTCGATGTCTACCCCCGGGGTACAGTGGGACAACAAAAAAGTTGTATCGTTGAGAAAGAAAAATAGTTGATCCGTTTTAAGTTGTATGGATGGGAATAAATTTGAATTTAAAAAAAAATCCAATCAGACCAACTGAAAAGTTGTACCGTTGGGAAAGAAAAATAGTTGATCCGTTTCAGTTGGTCGGTTTAGTTGGTCGGATTGGAAGGACAGGTTTGCAAGATATTAGACTTGTGTTGAAAGAAAGCTTCTTTGTATGGTGGATATTATCGTAGCGCTTTGTTTGTTCAGAAAAAGCTATTTCTGTTGTAAAAGAACAATATAGATGCTCTTAAATTGCGCGTTAAATTCCATGTTAATTTAATGAAATATTGCGATAGTATCAGAAATAAGGAATAAATTTCTTTTTTACACAATCCATACTGTTATTGTATATGCGACCAATTTTTATGAACTTTAGTATACGTTTAGACTTGACCTTGTGCACTAATCCGCGTTTTAACTTGTAACTAAATAGGCACATAAGTTCAACGAGCTTAACGAAAATTCAGGTAGTTTTTGTTGTTGCAAGCCGCAATGCGTTTTACCGCTACTCGCCTTATGTGAACAAGATTTAATCATACTGAATGCTTAAACATGAATCAACGGTACCGATTTCGAATTGAACAGAGCAATTAATTATCAAACAAACTCTCCATGGTTCATTAAACAAAAGCTTCGTATGGTAAAATAAGATTTTTCTTAGATTCTATATTTGATAACATTGCTTTAAATAAATACACTACGATAAAAGGAATGCAGTGATCATTTAGCATTGAATGGTAAACAAATTAGAAATCCATCTACGCTTGAAACCTAGATTATAGTATTAAATTATGTTTTGCTTAATGTTTTTTAATAACAAGGAAGCTAGTTTCTACATGAAATTAAAGTGACTTTGATTATTTAATACCTTGTATATAGTAACGCATGTAAACAATATCGCTTATTCGTTCCGTCAGAGTGAATTTTGTCTTAACACTTCAAAGTTCAAACAGCGTCTGGCCCGCAGGGAACCGCGATATTGCGCGGCAAATGTCCCTCAACAAACATTTGTTCGGGATCTAGCCTGGGGAAATGTGTACTCAACTCGTGTTAAGATAATGGTTCAATTTCATTCTTAGCTGCTGGAGAATCATCATTTGATACAAATGAAATAATTTTCGTGTAAGTACATAATGTATGTACACTACATTGGATTGAATTAAACGACTCTACAACACTTACATGAGAGCTACAGTTTTAGAGTTCTAAAATGTTATAATTCTGACTCTACTACGAACGAAAGTTTATTAGTATTGGAATTGAAAATATCTTTATTTTTTTTTTCACATAAAAGAAAAGTGGTAGGAATTTCTATTTATACAGTAATATTTTTCAAGACATAATTTTTTTTAAATAATTGTTTCAGTAAGTGATGGTATACGTGACAAATTGACAATTTATGTTAACAATTCTTTATGCGGCGTCAATATTTATATTAGGCTTTGTACTAAATACACAACTTTACTGAACTGAATCTATTACCATTATTATAACATTCTTGTTAGTCCCTAAGCTTACCAAAATTACATAAACCGGATGATCTCGTTGAATTTATTGAAGGCTTCAACCGACCATTCGAAGGGACTATTTGTTAACAATTATTCCGTCTCTATCATTGTGCGGTGAAGAGAAAAAGATGGAGCACTACTTATCAAATAGTATTATTGGGTCCAAGTGGGGGTAACTTAGCTGAACCTGTTGACATAGAGACAGTGTCCTTCGTTATTACAAAATTAAGTTTAATGATTTATTAAAAGCTCGGTTAAATATAAATTTTTTGTAGAGTTTTGGTGGAAACGACCCTATCGACATTATGTCAGTTTAGTCAAAACTAGCAGTCGCCTTCGCGGTTTCACCCGCGTCATATCTTTTGTCAATTAACCCCCCCTATCCCCCCACATTTCCGGGATCAAAAGTACCCTATGCCACCCGGGGATAGTGTAGTTTTCCAACAGTGAAAGAATTTTTCAAATCGGTTAAGTAGTTTCGGAGCCTATTCAATACAAACAAACAACCAAATCTTTCCTCTTTATAATATTAGAGTAGAGTATAGATAAACCTACTAAATTAGGACTAGAGGACAAGAAAAAGTTCGTTTAAGTAAAGCTTTATTTAGTAAAACACTTTTTATAAATAATGACGACATCTAGCAAAAGGAATCTAGCGACTCTATTTCAGCCGACTTTTGTGAATGATGTTCTTAAATGCGTTGGCTAGGTTTATTGTTTTTAATTTTGTCTTTTGTTGTCGTTGGAGTAATATTATACTTACTTGTACCCTTTACTCTACCATAATCTTCTATACGACACCAAAGAACCTAATTTCATGAATTGTCCATTCTCATAGAGGCTCAACCTCAAGCAATAACATTCAAGCGTTATTATGGTATTCCTTTTCCAAACATGACATTATCAAGTTTCTGCTTCCTCCGTTCAAATTAGACTGATACAGGCTCTTGGTCTAGACAATCGGACCAGTAATAAAGTTGGAAGAGGCCGAAGACAGCCGAGCTTCGGCGGAGATTGCCGAAGGCATCGAACATGGCGGCGCGGGCACGCTAGCCGCTTGTCAACAAAGTTGCTCCGGCCACGGTGCTATCGGTCGCGTGTGTGTACTAAGCCCGCTTGCAGCCCGCGAAAAGTGGAATATTCAATAATTTTGTGACAGTGAAGCAGTGCTTTAGTGCTAACCTGTGGATTTGTGTGACATATTGGAGCCAGTTTGTTAAAAATCTTGTTTTGTGATTGTCAATTGTTTTTTACTTCTTTTTGTAATCATGTTTTCTCTGCATAGATTTTTAATACAAGCGTGATTGGAATATACATTTATAGGTAATTGAAAATTGAACGTTTAGGACGTTCAATTTTGAGTTTTTAATATTGAAATGTCCTCAAAAATTAAATAGGTAATGCAATAAATATGAATGAAAAATAAATGAACAATGTAACCGATAAAATAATTCATGTATTAATAACCGATTATATTTAATCGTAAATACTTAAACGTGACTTTTACAGGCATTTGTTTTTACTATTTCTTTGCTGATTATAAATAAGTAACGCAAGTTAGACGCAGACGCGTAAGAAATACAGTCGCATTAGGAGTAAAAGATATGGTGACTTTCACCGACAGCAGCGCACAAGTGCAGTCGGTCGTAGGTGTACTCATTAGCATACCGGCTGCGCTGCACTTCCTCCCTTTTCTCAAGCCACCGGTCCAGCACCGCACGAACGTGTCCGTAATAAATTCAACCCTCACCCAAGCCCTGCACGTGCCGGTTCCGACTTGTTGAACAAAACCGACCCCAAACAGTTTGTAGCTCATTGTCATGGAAACAATACACCATATATCTCTGTAATGACGCGTTTTTGAAATGCACAATATTGCACATATTTTACTGCAAAATACGACGACTTCTTTCCCCAAACCCCGTGAATTTCAAGGAAAAGACATAATACTTCCTGTCACATTCGATATTATTAACGATCTGGACAGGTTCTTCCAATAAATTACCGGTGAAGTAGGTATACCGCTTTTGCCGGTATACCGTAACAGAGTAATGCGGGTTCACGCGAATAAATACATTCTAGGACCAAGAGCATTTATTACGGATACCTCAATAAATAAAGGTGAAGGTTACGCAAGTCAGCAATACGTCCCAGCAGTAAATTTTAGGAGTGTTTATGTCCGAAGGTATGAAATGCCGCATGAATACCGAGGCTCTGAGCCATGACGACATTCAGTGACAACACTCCAGGAATGCGTAGGGAGTTTGCGTCACTCCGTCGCAAAGGCTCTTTGTAGAACCCCTAGAATATGCGTATATCAAATACACCAAAGTGCCTGTAATTTGATACAATGTTTATCTTACTAACGTTGAACTTGAGAGCGGTTTACGTAATCTCTTCGATAAAATCGAAAGAAGAGAGTACACACATTAAGATCTAAATTGACTTGCAAAAATAGGGAGCCATGCGGTGCGTTCTCCATTTTCGTTAAAGTAGCTAAAGCTGCAGTAAACGACAGAATTATTAAGTCATTCAAAAAATGGCATGCTTCAAATGAGCACTTTTCTCACATTCGTATAATCGTCCCGCATTTGCATAATATGATTCTTGACTACATTTATTATTTTTCGTAGTCAAAATTGCTCTTATTTCGATTAATGTTTAATGTCCTTCCTTATTATATCTACATAAACTGATTAAAAGTTTTATTTATTTTTAACTATAACGCAGCCTCGAGTAATAAGAAGTGTGTAATTAATGAGAATATTTCAATAGTTCTAAATAGCCGTCCTTGCACTTAATCTAACAGTAACCTTTAGGACGTGTTATTATGTTATATTGATCATAATAATGCACCAAGAACACGATAAATATTTTACATTGAAAAATAACTGTGGGATGTCGTATGACTAAATAAAAAAGCGTTGTAGGCGTGATGTAATCCTGTTTATCTATGCACCCACGCCTGATTTTATTGACTTTCTAAATGCAGGACCATAAGGCCAACAGAAGTGTAACTTAAAAACTTAGTACGACCAATGAGTCACCGGTCCCGGCGGGGTCTGGGTCACATTCCAGGCTGCGCCGGCGGCGGAACGCCAAACCGGCCCATGCGACTCGCGATCTTCTTTTTTTAACTCTTTTACGTAATGTTCCCTTTATTTTCTTCTTTCTACGTGAACTGTGGGTGCACATCTCATGCTTAGACAGTACAATCACTGCGAACCAAACTTTTAAAGAAATATTTGGGTCACAATTTAATGGATCCCTTTATGTCAATTTGTTAACAAACTGGAATGGCTTGTTTGATTAGCATCCCCAAAACGTAGCGTTAAAATTAAAAATTTGTATCTCGCATCGTGGTTCCACGTTGTGGAGGGGCGTTTTTGTTCGCCATCTGTCAGCGCAGGTGTCTCTTTACATACAAAGCAGGTGATTTGAATTCGTCTTTTACTTGCTTCTTGGTTTTTTTAGCGAAGTGAATAGAACCGCGAGCCCTTTCTTTGCACATGTCATTTCCTTTCCCATTTCTGATTTTGCCGCATTGAACATGATATGGACTTATGTGGATTTCATTTTAAATTAATGCTATTGGGTTATTCTAACTTCTTTTGTTCTTTAAATCCTTTTGTAACGTAATTAGTGTTTAACTACTTATCATTTACTTAATTAAAGTCCTTAAAGATATCGATAATCTGTGTCATTATTTAGAAATCTTGGATGTCATTAGTAATGAACGACTGAATAATATTAACCGATGGACACTTACCATAATATGAAATAATAACAATGTTGATGTTGATTTTTACAAAACATTACTAATGCCCAAGGTGGCGTACGGAAGGTAATTTGTGCCGCAATTGAGCAAATTACTTCTAATGCTTTGCTATAAAGGCTAGTGTTGAAAATGCCTATCTTATTTATTATTATTATTGTATCTCTCCTACGGGATATCACGGCACAGAGGCCGGTCCTTTTGGAAGGCGTACGTGGGGATACAGATCCAACACGAAGAGGCCCCTTTGAGATACGATATTCTATTGTGGGATACGTACACCTAGCTGGCACTATCTCTGCCTGTACCATGGAAAAGATACAGCCAAAGACAGCGCCAGCTAAGTGCAGGGACTATTGCAAAGAGAAGGGAAACTAATTCGGGTCTATGGTAAGGTGATTGCTGGACTGGTTGCTGGGCTATTGATGAGACAACGGGACGCCTGCCATATCAAATGTCTCATCTTGATAATCATGGCAGACGGTGACTCGCCTCCCACCAGATGGGCCCCCGAAAAACAGCTACCACTCTAAGCGGCCACTAGGGTCGCGGGCAGCACGGGCGCAACACCGGCGTGGTTGGCTAAGGGTGCCGAGAGGTGTGCACCGGTTTCTGGATCGCGGTAATCCGGTCAGCCGTTCCCCGTTATTACGCAGATTGAGCACTTCCACTCTTTCGAGCATATAGCTCTTGCGCTCCACTCTGGACGGCCAACTAAGGCAAGCCAGAGGTGGGGGAGAAGATGGTGAGTTCCCCCGGGAGGTCTCGGGTCCGTGGTGTCGCCACACACCAACAGCTCGCCACAAGCTGCCCTGCGGAGACTGACTGCACTGGTAAACCAGTGGGCGATGGGGTCGTCACATCCCTCCGCACATTATTATTATTATTATTATATTCAAAGACGATTTTCTCCATTTATAAAAATGGGCGATAATACCATATATGCGGGCCTTAGCCAAGCATAACGGTGTTAAAAGAAGAAGAGTCAGAAGAAAGGAATTTTCGTGTGATTCTGCATGTGTTTAAAATTGTGGCTTTTTGTATTAAATTAATTGTTTTAAGCGGAATGTTGAGAGCTTCGAGGCTTTTATTCAAAACTTTAGGAACTATGCCGGTCGACGAAATAACTATTGGGAGAACATAGACAGTTTGTGCCTGCCATTGTCGTTTCAGCTCTATGGCGAGATCATGGTATTTGGTTATTTTCTCTGAAATCGTTGACTGTAGATTATGGGAGTTGGGTATTGCGATATCAATTAAGTATACTTTTCTATTGCTTTTGTCATGTACAGTTATATCAGGTCTATTAAAATGAATAGTTTTGTCAGTAATTATTGTTCGGTCCCAATATATCTTTACACTATATTATTATTATTATTATTATTATGAGCCTATAACGTCCCACTGCAGGGCAAAGGCCTCCCTACCCATCTTCCACTGTTTGCGGTCTTGTGCAACGACACGCCTTATCCTATCTTGCCGATAATTATTTAAGATCTTCTAAACTTTTTTTAACTAAGCATTAGGAGCAGCTGTCCTGTTATGTTTTGTTTGGAATTACTCTTATAAATGTTGTTTCTTCTATTATATTTTTAATCATACCAAGAACTCAAGAAACTTACCTCTTAAATATTTAACTTCCAATGTTGTGTGTAGCATCAGTCTATTCTCGCCTTCCAACAGAATATCTTTATTGCTTTGCCCCTTATATTTTGTGACACTGAATAAAACGTTTGTCTTTATTTCTTACATAAAGAAAAATACTGACTGCAGAATGAAGTTAAGTGCAAAAATTGTCAATGGAAGTTCCAAGGGGATCTTTTTGTTTAGATTTGATATCTATTACAGGAATAGTAAAACAAACAGTATTGTCCTCCCCTGCCGCAAGGATGGCCCCATGTTTATCAACTGTTTCCACAGCCCCATTGGGAAATCAGTGTGCATCAGTGCATTTAACGTGTAAAGTATTGCCCATTGTTTCTACTTTATGGTTCATTTGGTACGATTACTTTGTAGCGATTGTTAGAAATCCGAGACCAAGAATTTTGTTTATATTACAATATGCATTATTGTAATGGTCGGTGTAAAATACGGCCTTAATTTCCTGGTTAGATGTTCACATGTTTATAAGTAGTAAATGACCGCCTCGACGACCAACCACAAACCAGTGCTTTGGGTTTTATTGGTAGGATTTTTTTAGAGTTCGACAACTTATGTAGGATTTTGTGCAAAGCTCTACCTGTGTCACAGATTAATAAATAGTCTCAGTAGTATTTACGAGTATAGCGGCAGCAATAATCAAATAAGAAACGTTGGCCTAAAAATTTAGATTTTTATATTTTTATGAACTTTTTTTAAAGTGATATTATCATAAGTTCAAAAAACTTTTTTATCGGTTCGCAGCGTTGTCTATATTATGAATAATGGAAACATTTGACAGGAAATCGGGTTATCTCAGCAACAGCTAAATTGCCATAGTTTCCTGTCAATGTTTACAGCTCCATTTAATAAAATTATGGTCTCAATTTATCTCCCGTTTGTTATTGAACATTAATAATACGCGGACAAACCTGCTCCCTACTTATAGGTATAATGTGATAATACTGCTTAATTAGTATAGGTACTTATCTAATGTTTGTTATGTTGTCACGGTTTTCCGTGAGGCTTTTGATGAGGACGTGACCTCTGTCTGCCAATTCTATTGTTTATTGTGATAAATTATCTAATATGGAGAATTAATGACCGGAATTAGTAGTTATCAATACATTAGTAGTAATTAAGTTTATCGTTTTCTCTTATACATATTTTAAATCATTTGTCAGAAATGACCCGTAAAGAGTATATAATATAGAGACATGCAAAGCTGATATAAGAGAGATACTCGTATGTATGAGATAAGAGTATTAATGATTGATGATTTTTGAAATCTCTACCAGATTCTTATTTCTAAATGTTTATCAACATGTCCATTGTAGTTCACATTTGGGGATTGTACAAATATTGTAAAATTCTGGTCATTGAAAAGAGTAACCGATCGAATTTCTTACCGATTCTTCTTGATAGATAATTTAATAACTAGCAACATTCGGCAGCGCTGCCGTGTCAGGCGAATGTCAGTTAACTTAAGATACATGAGTTACGCGTAACAAGTGTTTTTCGTGGTTTTTATGGGTCTTCTATCCCGTGTATAAAATATTATTTAATTATCTCTTACCGTTATCCCAAAAAATGCTCTAGAAGAAATTACGATTGACTACGATATTATGGTTAAATACTGTATCTTAAGTTACAGACAACGCTTGACGAGTCGACAAGACGCGATTATGGCAAACTCAGTTAAGTGTCTACTAAAATACATGACTTAGCCACGATAGATACGTAGTTTACTTATATATTATACTGTTATGGGGTAATTACTAAGACTTATGCAACTACATAATATTTAGACTGATTTAGTAGTCCGGTAGGTAATGTTTTTGTTGATAAATGAAAAAGAAATACATTTTAGTTTATTTGAATACCATTTCCAGTTTTGTCATAATATACTTGTTATTTGATTACACCTATGTTCCTTATTAAAATATGACTGATTAAAATTAAGATTCTTATTAAAACCTACTTTTATTCTACCTCTCTAAACAAAATAATGCAGAAATGCATGTATAGCTAAATAATTCTTACTCAAATTGTCACGGCTAAGTCATGTATCTTAAGATACGGCCCTTCGCGTAACAAGATTTGTATGAAATTCCTATCACGCCTATCTCCGTTTTTGGAAAAAAACATAGAAAATAAAGATAAAACAAAAAAGATAATTACATCACAATAATATGTACATCTTTACAATTCTTATGATATGAAATAAGTTTGGAAAAATCTCTTGAAACATAGATATAATGGCAATAAATGCAAAAAAAACTTTAGGAGTCGTTTACTCAAAACTAGGTTTTTTGAGATAACGGAGATAGGCCTGACACGGCAGAGCGAGTGATAGAGTCATTTTGTAACATTGATAATTAATTACCTAATTGACTTTTCAAAAGTGCATCTATTTTTGTTTTGAAAATCCTCAAGTAAGAAGATAAGAGTATCTTCGTGGCACAAAATGTTGCTTTACTTTTCTCTTATTAAGCCTAAATAGCGACACCTCTGTTCCGAAATAAAGTGTTTCTGTATCACCAGTATTCTGACAGATATCATTATAGCGAAATGTAAAAGCTTTCTGTTCTGTTACCTCATTAGGCAGTGAAGTCATAATAAAGTGACTCAACCGATCTCACCATGCAAATATCTCCGTCTAATATGAAATACATCGAGTGAATTACGCCGTGGTCCGTGTACCGGGAAATGATTACCAGTTAGGAGGAACCGCAGAGGCTAGTGTGTTTTTGTGCGCATTCCACTTGTTTTGTTAGTCTACTATTTACATCTTTGTTCACGGATAATTATAAATATGAATTCAATACATTTACATAGGTACTACGTTAATCGTAGCGCTTTTTAAAAAGTTTATGCTTTCGAATAATTAATGACGCTATGCTTAAAATTAGGAAGGTAAGTGGTCAAAAGGACAATGAAGGAAATGAATTTGCTATTTGAACAAAACGGCTTCTATTTTGCATTCTTTACAGTTATTTGCAACAAAGAAAGCTACACTAAAGGACAGCTTGATACAAAGATAACACAGCCTTCCTCGAGATCTGTCTTGGTATATCATTAAATAAATACAAAGGATCATCTAGCACTCACTCACATAATTTTACACTTAACTATACTATGATTCTTCATTTCTTGTTTATTCATTTATTATCGAATGATTTAAAAAACTTCACTTCTATCGTGCTTACTTCAAAATCAACATTTGTTCGTCATGATATCATAGTTCAATAAAAAGCCCTCTTGTATTTGTAATGATGTAATAAATGCAAAAGAGGTCATTAAGTCATAATGCGAAAGGCGATTAAAATTGCAATGACACCCGTGAGGTGATTAGATTTTTTATCGTCACCATTACTCATTATGTTCCGTATATTAAGCTATGAATAATTTTCCAAACCAAATCCCAATTTGGTGAAGCGATTAACCACTGTATTTTTTTTTTGCCACGTCCGTTGGCAGACCAACACGCGGCCCACCTGATGGTAATCGGTCACTGCGGCCTATTCCATTTAGGGACACTTCATCGGTAAGCGTCGCTCAAAGTGCTGCCAGACTGTAGACTCATCTTATCTTCGAGCCTTTAATTTCAAGAGTACTGGCTCCCATATTAATATTGCCGGAACACAGCCAGAGCTGTTATGGCGGCAGATTTCACAGTCGGACTCTAAAAAAGTCCTTCCACCAACCAGACCCATGGCGAGAATCAAAACCACGACCTCCGGTTTTTAATACTCGAGCGCCGCTCGAGTATTAAAAACCGGAAGAACAGTGGCTATACCGCTCGACGAGCGGTATAGCCACTGTTCTTCGGATGCGTTCAAAAATTAAAAAACCTTGTAGGTACCTCATATAGCGTGTCCCTTAACTGGTTAAACTATATACCCAACATCAATTAGCGGGCACTGATCGATCTCGGCTAATTGCTGCTAGGCGATCAGTATCAATTCATGATATTGAGCTCCAAAGGTTTTTAGGTCGCGTAAAGAATATAATTGTGATTTTATAAGCGCAGCATGGCTTTGTAATCATTGATCAAGGGCATTCATTTGGCAACTTGGGTGTAAGTTAACTTGATTCCATCCATCAACAATACAGCAGTCAGGGGTTATTTACGTGAGCGTGACTCTATGGAATTGTTATTCTATTTAAATCATGATACTGACCTTTCGAAAGCCTACCAGATATTCAAATGTAGTGGCAATAAGCGTACATTAGACCATCGGAGGCTGGTCGTGACCTTCATGAGTGAACGTAGCTCTCGACGGGTCTCCGTCACGATCTCCGCTAAGCATCGCTGCCAGTACCTTGTGCCTTCGATGTTTCTTTGTGAGCCTATTATTACAACCATGCAAAATGTAGAAAGTACTTAGCGTATGAATTTCTACTTCGATAACTTATTTCCATTTGTGATAGCGACGTTTAACACATTTATTCAATAAAACGCTGTGTAGCCGATATAAATTATTATGAAGTTCACACTTCCGAACTAATCGAAAAGTAAACACAAAATAAATGTTAATGTCAGCATTTGCTAGGGTAATAATATAGTGAGAAGCGTAGACATAGACAGTCATAATTAAGGTAACTTTTAAATTGTAGATATTGTTAGAAGAATGTAAAGATTTATCAATCATCTGTCTTATTTTAATTGTAACAACCGCTAGGCAAAATGAATCATTGCAACTAGGTTTACTTACAAACATGATAGATTAGAATTCAATTACAACGTAACAGCAGTCTGTGGGAAAGGATATTAGTTAAATAAAATAATTATCCGTTGGTCCACCGTTATACATCACTTCCCTTCTAGAGCTAGAGCGTTAGATGTTCCGTCCACCGAACAGCTTTCGCTTGTTAAGTTAAACTGGCCTAAATGTATAGTACTAAATAAACGGCGAAATGTTTAACATGTAAACATATATTTGTAAACACTTCTTTGTCCCGCGGCTCGGAGAGCGTAGAAAATCATTCTTGCTCAACGCACACGCGGTCTCAAAACCAGTTCTTTGGTTGTAAACTCGCTAAAAAACAAACGTGCTTTAATGTCTTAAGTCGATGCAATAAGATATATATTGGTACAGAAATATTTAATGTAGCGTACGCTTTGTGCATCATTCCGAATTCGTTCCTGTTTGTCACCTTTGAACTTTACAGTTAGTTTTTACAATCTTTCGCGTCATTAACAAAGCCCTTCGCCCGCACAGGCGCACATTGCTTATTTATTATTGCTATTACAGAAACAGCAATAAATCGTTTATTTCTTGTAGTAAGCAGGTATTACTGTAAAAGGAAAATGAAAATTCTCTTTCTTAGTTATTCCTAAATATTATATTCATAGTAATTTAGTCGTTATTATGAACTACAACGCTCGCGTGTTAACGAAGAAAAAATATCTGCGATACAATCTTCAGCTAGCTTTTATAATTCGTTTTGGCGTGTAGGTATATGAATATTTTCAATGCTTTACTTAATTAAGCAATGATTTTAACGGACTGTTTTCAAAGTTAAAATCTCAACATTGATTTACTACTGTTTTGTTTCGTAGTATTTTCCTCTCGTAGAACACTATTGCTATCTGAGAGAGACACGACTCAAAAATCATGTTCCATATCGCATTTGGTAGTCACGCTGGTGGCCCCGTTTCAGTCTCTTGTTGTTTGCCGACTTGGCTGCTTTAAGTAAGAGCTTTTATCTTGACCCCACCGCCTGTCCTACATCCCGGGGGCGTGATGACACATTCCTTCATATTTAACCAACCCGGTTTCGCATGTAACGGACACATGCTTCACTGGAATAGTATAAACCTA
This sequence comes from Mecyna flavalis, assembly GCA_949319885.1. Classification (NCBI taxonomy): domain Eukaryota; kingdom Metazoa; phylum Arthropoda; class Insecta; order Lepidoptera; family Crambidae; genus Mecyna; species Mecyna flavalis. Next base: position 6,486,463 of record OX439427.1, on the reverse strand, counting down.
TACTTACTTGTCACAGGTACCGGTTAGGTATGAGTATATTTGTCATAGTTGGCAAGAATAAGAACTGTCATTATGGGTTATTAATATTTTGTTTTTATTGCACTCATAGAAAGAATGTGTTAAGTACGCATCGTATTTTCCAGTTAGTATGACAGTTCGTTCGGGACTTTGTGGCAAAGTTCTTAGAACGAACACGAGTTTTCAAAATTACTAGTAGGTACTTATATGTAATTAAAACTTCGTCAACAACAAAATATTTATACAGTGTTTGTTAATTTACAATTATTGTGTGTCGACAACGATAACTCTTTGAAGGTTTCAGAACTAAATGCTGCTAATGATTAATTATCTTAAGTTACAAACCTAGAAACAAAAAACAATAATATTTAAATGTTTCAATAACTAAAGTCACACTTATTTAGTGGTGGTTTATTGAAATATAACGTTCGTTATTAGAAGTAAACTCTTTTTCAAATCTAGGCCAGTAAACATTTGCTGCTCAGATGGTGATGGTGTTGAGAAACAATCCGGCTTAACGGGACCGAATGATGTTTTTGCTTCATCTACTGTTGCTATTATAAAGCGGAAGCTACGCACTAACTACTGTAAATTGAAATTACTCTCCCAAATCTCTTTATGTAGAAGTAAAAGCTTGTTAACAATTTGTAACTAACCGATTCATTTCTGCCATGTTGCATGTATGCATCCGCTTTAAAGACTTCGAACTTTGAACTAGCAAATGTCGGCAATAGACTGCGGTAAGCTGGACATGTGTATCAGGTATAATATGTACGAGATCTCTTTCCTCTAAAGCTTACCTAATAAAAATTATGAGTAGCTGCAACTTTCTATGCGGAATATAAACATAATTCGAGAAGCTTACGCTGTAAATTCATAAATTAGGAACGAAGGGCTTTAGTAGTGACAACAATAATCTTTCCTAAACATGTTCAAATTTTCTTGTTTCCGAGGAATTCCTTCCGGTCGACAGATGATAGGTTTCTAATTAAAGTATGCTTCGAAGACTATAAATTTCTGCTCTCGACGTGAGAGACAATCTCCTTAAGTAATTGCCTCTTCCCAGCCCTTGGAGAATGTTTGGGTTCGACGTATTGACAGATTTGATCTCTTTGATATGGATCACTTGATTGATTGCGGTTCGTCCTTTCTCCCTATATTTTTATCCTTTGCTGGTATTAATCACGAATTATTGGTAATAAGTAGACTAAGCTATAAATGATGATGCGGCCTTGCAGAGGTGTTATTTATGATACAATTATTATGTACCTATATAACACAATAATTATTTAGTCTGCTTAAAATGCGAATCACAAAAAAGTTACTCGTAGATATACCTACCATCCTTATTTGGCAACTTAAGGCACTTGTTATTTTAAGCTCACAGCTTTAATCAATTCTGAACTCTATGATAGTAAATTGTGATGTTATATTTGAACGGTTGCAGTTTTATGATAAACCTATACCGTAACCCTATGGGGTCCGGTCGACAAACCTGTATCTGTCTCTAGGAATCTCACGTCGCTCGTCGGGCCGGCTCCAAGGAAGTCTATAAGTACATCCGTAGAGGCTGTCTCCGGTTCTTGTGCAGGCTGTATTTTATCTTATTGCTTTCTCTTCGTATTTATTTTATTCGTCCAAGTACTTGTACATTAAAACTACTAAATCCTCCACGCGAAAATATCATTAAACGACATTCATTTCATTACAGAAATTCTCAGATGTATGATTAAAACAATAAAACTGGCTATTGCAATCTCAATATTCTTGTGGCATTGTTAAAAACTAGTTCTCTGTTTTGTCAAGGGCAAGGGTATGAGTTTTCTTTTTATTACAATTCCTTTTCTATGGGACCAGTTTGTATTTTTACTGTTTTTGATATTTTGTAGATCTTAAGATGGATGATGAAAATCCGACTCTATTTGAATACGTAAACTAGTCTATTCATAACGTTTTACATAAATATTAACTAGTGAATTGTATAATTAAAAATAAGTTTAGGTTCTCGTAAAACGGCATTTTAATATAAACAAGACCTTGGGTTTACTATAAATCAAGAATAGATGTTTTTAGAAAAACGTAGTAAAAATTCTATATGATTAGCATAGATTGCATGAGTAGATCTCATAAAATTTCGCGTGTACACAAACACTGAGAATAATAGCTACCGAATAATTTGCAGTATTGAGAGAAGTATTAAATAATGGTGTTTTAAAGTCGGTTTTATTTTAATATTGAATGACATATTTGAATGTTCCCGAACGTTTTGTCGCTGTTTGTGTGGACGTTTGGTCAGGATTTCAAAAAGGTGGTTTTTAGTTATCTTCATAAATTTTCTTCAAATCAGATTAAGTAACTGTGAATATAGATTAATCTATGGGAGAACTCGCGTCTTTTATCCGTGTGAGGCGACTGTTGAAACAACTCAGCTGACCCAGCTAGATGTTATTAAATAATTTGAATATATATTTATGCATAATTTGTGTAACTTATGTTGTTAACTTCCAAACACGCGCTAAACACGCACGAGCTGAATTGATTAAGCTAATTAAATTCAAAACAAATTTCATAATAATATAAATAGTAACGGTTCCGTGGTTTCATGGTATTCATTGCATTTGCCGAGCACGCGGTCGCAGTACCTTGCGAAAGCCCAGAACTTTCGTAACTGATTTAGTTTCGAGCCACGTCTGCGCTTACCTTCTAATCCTTGTCTGGAGAGTTTAGGTGATAGTTCATATTTTGCCTGTGTAATAAATGCGACAGTATGACAAATATTGAATGGTTTTTATTATACACATCAGAAACTGCACCATTTAAAACCAGCCATTTTTTTTAAGTCTTACAGCAAAGATTTAAATCTTTGTCTTACAGTAGGTATTATAATAAAAAGAAAACTTATATAAATTGCTGAAAGTGGTGCAAGTAAAACATATCCGGGACAAATATTGTGAATATTTGTAAACATGTCTGTTATGTGGATGTTAGATTTATGTGCATTAAATATTGCATCTATCCGGGAAAACAATAATGGACAAAATGGCAATCAGTTATATAGTTTTGTAACTGTGGGATGAAGTTTTTAATTTCTTACATATCATATTTCAAATTTCTTTAAGCATACTGCTTGTATTTTGTTTAGCCTGGGCTTCACAAGGGGCTCTACATTTACTGGTTTGTGCTTACTCGCAGCGGGAGGGTTTTACGTAGTTTTCTACAAAGCATACGTTGTAACAAGGAAAGTTTTCTACACTGTTTGTATGAGGGCGGTTAGAGAAGTTCCTATAAAACAGTTTCTGTAAAAAATATGGCTAAACTTTTGCTTTTATAATTTTGAGATTTTGTGTTCACATTTTAACGTTCTATGTGTCAAGTTAACATACAAATGTTACGCAGTCATTACCTCTCTAACACCATAGATTAAGCGTGATATACATCTCAGTTGGGGTCGCTTTGTCGAGCTTCTGCGGAAATAATTTGAGTGAACTAATGTCTAAGTAGGTATGTAAACTGCTGTAATAATAATGTAAGTGGAACCGATTAGAACAAGTTTGAGATTGTATCTATGTAATTGGGATCGTAAAATTTAGCTCACAACGCGGGAGTATCTGCCAAGTAATCTTCCCAGTGATTTTTTGTTTCCTGTACTAAGCTCTATTTTCTTTTACAGTTAATTATACGTATTATCTTATTTACAATATGTGCATTACTAGCTCATGTTTAAATAATTTAAGGATTTGTAAAAAAAACATGAGAAACATTGATGTCAAGGATATCTGTATAGCTACTACAAGTATGACAAATACACATTCTAAAAAATAATTGAATATTTTTTCTTGTAAGAATGCGAGAAAATCGTCCACGCATTTATTATTGCAACCCGCGAGCGGCGAGCAAATTACGTAGATAATTCCTCGCCGGATAATTCGCGGGCGCGTGAGAAAAATATCTTGGTGCTGCAATGCCATATTCAGCTGTTTTATTTTCGTCTTCACATCCCACACGTTTTCTGTTTCCCATACTTATTTATGAGAACACATGAGATGGTTTAAGTATTTACAAACAACGCTTGCCGCTCCTTTTCACGAAGGATACATCGTTTTCAATGTATTGTTCCATTTGGTATTTTTTTATCTCAAAAGAGCTGTATTTATCAGATTTTTGCTATAAAAGGCGACGTTGATGCTAGAAATATATCGTCAGTATGGCCTTTCTTATATTATAGGTACAGATAAAATTTATTTATTTTATTGTAAAAATTCCATTTTCTACTGGTATATGATCAGTAAAGATTGAATTATTATATTCCTTTTCGTAGGTTTTGTTATCAGGTATATACTTCGATCACTAATAAAGTCCATCCTTTTTTTTCGTCTTGGATGGGTGATTTTTGCACTTTTTAAAGGAGCATTTAGGCATGTTTATTGTCGGAGCGTTCGAATGCTACTAAGATAAAAGTCCACCTAAATGTTGATTTTAGGAGCTCTTTCGGTAAGGACACTTTTGGCCGCTGATTGTATATCTAGTTCTTATTAGTGATCGATGGGTATATACGAGTAATATTATATTTTGTCTTTGATAAAACATTCCCAAAGACACGAATACCTAAACAAAACCACGCAAAGTGACTCATCGACGAATTGCTATTTCACGTGTTTCTATCGACGTACCTATATAAAACTTATTCCTTAACAGGATAAAATAGAAATAATTAGGCATACAAACTTTTTAAATCACAACCTGATACCAAAACAATAGAACTATTTTGTCATAGGACGCTTGTGTGCAGTGAATGAGCAAAATATAAAAGAAATATAACCTTGGACTTCTATGGGAGTTAAGAATTCAGGGACACAATTGCAGAAAGTCTTGCTAGCTGCGCGGGCGCAACGCCTTGAATCATGATTGCGCGCGCCTTAGTCACGCCACCACTGCGCTGGCTGGGCTCATGTTTCCGTTGCTTGTGCTTTATTTTCTTTTCAAGTTCAGTGTTCGCAGTTTATCTTTTGCTTTAACATGTTTTCATTACTTTTGGTGCTTCCCTACTAATCTGTAAACACATGGAAGAGAAAACTAATTTAATTTAAATTTTGAATATAAGGTTTTTGTCCAGGGATGTCTGGAAGTTAGTGGTTGCTAAGGTGATTCTAATATATCTATCTAATTATCACATTTTGAGAATAAATCTAAATCTCCTAATATAATTGTGAAACGGTATCATTCATTTATTAAATTGCTGTATTAAGGCAGGTAAGTAAAATCCCAATAATATTAGAAGAAGATTTTCGTGATAAATTTCTGAACAGAATTTATCACGCCAATCATTCACAACTTTGGATATAAATCTGTTTATTTAGGCACGTAATCTAATTTAGTCTAAACCCCACTGCAAGAAATATTTGCGGATTCACAGAACCGTTCGCAAATTCCTAGTTTAGGAAGGGAACGTGTTTTGTTTTACGATTATAAACTTCGACTGAGATACCTAAGCTATTACCTCTATTGAATATCCATTTTATAGCAATGAGATAATATTGCTTTAAGTTGTATATTATTATTATCATCCGTTTTAATTCTGATGAATATCGGATTTTTATATCCCACAATTTTTTTTTCTTATTGTATCATCAACAATGGAAAATATATTTTTTTCATTTAAGTTTTTGATATTTTTTTATATATTTGGGGTGACTGATTTGTGTAAATAATGATCAAAGTTCTAACCAAAATATCATACTCTACCATAAATTCAGTAAAGTATTTAGACAATTTCAAAGCAAGCGATTATTTTGTTAATACGTAAGCCTTCTGATAAAGATAAATTGCACCCTCAATGTAAATGCAATGGCAAGCGTTTCTGAGTTAAACACATTCGTTCCGCAAGCTTCGGTTTCACGGCAAACTCGATTGAGATCTCGCCTCCTCGCCACTGTATCAATCACGACATCCGGCACTTTATTTCACATTTCTTTGAACGAGGTACAACGAACTTGTGTCAAGCTCTGCTTGCTTCCAGACTTGGCCTTAATGTAAATTGTCCTAAGGAGTTTTTTTTACAGAGCACTGGTTTTGATTGTTTGGTATATGTTGGTCGGATGGTTGTGTCAAATACGAGTGTGGATTCAGGATATAAAACTGAATAGGTACTACCGCTAAATTGAAGTATCTTTAACACGACAGTCCACCAATATATTTTCCAACTCATAAAGATGTCAAAACAATAAAGGTTTTTCCTGAAGTATGTCAGTTACAGTAAGTAGTAGTTTACTCGGAAGCTGTGAAACTGGCTGTAATTAAAATAGGACATAAATGTCATTTACTTACGCAAGATATTAGCCAAAGTGCTCTGCTGTGTCCGGTGACCAGATGAGATCTCAGTAGATCTATAAATAGAATCAAGGAAATGCCATGTTCCTGGAAGTAGTTACCTAGTTTTTCGTCCTATTTATATGTTAATACGGAACCCTTTCTAGTTAAGAGCTTTTAGCATAGTAAACATACACTCCGTCCGTTAATTAAGTTAACTGATTCACTGGGCGATGGCTAATTGCGCACACCCGCCTATGTGGCGACCTAGGTCGCCAATATATTCCCTAGGGAATCTAAATATATATTTGCACGAACCACCACTCCTTGTTTCATGCAAACATTGTACGCACGTGCGAGCACTTTTGATGTCAGTACATTTTGTTCTAATTTGGTACACGGGGGTCTCCTTTCCCTAGAAACATCAAAGGATGTTTACAACTTACGAATCTTAGCAGGTTCGTCGAGTCGAATGTTTTCTCCAAAAATAACTTTTATTGAATACCTACGTTTATTGAATGAGCTAAACAATGACTAAATATCATTTTAGCCAAACAACAAAACGAACTTTGTTTTCATTGTAGTTTTTAGCGACTGTATGAAGTAGGTATATCAATAATCTAATCGTACTCTGATAACGTTGAAACACACAGTGCTTGCAATTTAGATCAATACTTTCCAATAATTTGCATGAATTATGAGAATTTTCTAATTTACCCCTGGCCCTTGAGAATATTTTCATAGGATTATGAACACTTTTATTTTGTTGATGTAGGTGTAAACGGTTTATAATATCTGTAAAAGGTAAAATACAAAAAACCAATTACTCATATAGTTCTCGGAGAAGTAGCTTAAATATAAATATGTACTTATAAGGAAAATAACTTTGTAATAAATAATTAATTTGAGGACATTTCAATATTTTAACATTGATTCAATTTATAACACACAACTAAAAGACCACCTAAAATTAAATTTACGGTTTAATTAACAGTTGCAAGGTGTGAAATGAAATCTTCGAGGGACAACGCAGCTCGCAGGAAATAGCTCAAAGTGAAGCGAATGGCTGCAATGAGGCGGCGAGACGGGTTAGCGAAGGCCAGAAGGCCATAACGCAGCGTGCATCCGCAGACCGCGCCGCGGCCGACGCGACGCGACCGAAGCTACGCACCCGACGCGACGCCATGTCGAGCGCGCTGTCCACGAGCTCAGCCACCGGCAGCGACCAGCCGCGCCGCCGCTCAGTCTTCTACGTGCCATTGTTCGAAAGTTTCGAAAACTATCTACCCTTGACACCAGAAGAAAAGGAAGCGCTCATATCCGGACACAACGTCGACAATGCCACTGCAAAGCCCAAGAGACATAATTTGTCAGACACCGGCCGGTTGCATATCCCTACGCGAGGTGATTCATCATTTACTGAAAGCGAAAGTGACGTTAGCGTATTTAGTCCTGAACGGAGATTGCGACGGCCATTATCATCGACTGTGAGCTCGAATGAAGCATTGGCGAGAGTGGTGCAACGCGACCTGATGAGTCCCAGACTCGTCGCTGAAAGCAATGTGATGAGGCCCACAAAACCAAGGTTACGGAGCACAACTTCGTGCGAGCCTCGATATGATAGAATATTTTCCCCAATAGGGGGATCGATCTCAACAAATAAACTAAATAACTCCACATCTAATATTGGAAATAGAATAGCTTCTAAGAACTCAATACAGAACTCTAATTTATCATTGATACCAGATTCGCCAAAACTTTTGACACCTGGCAAAGAAAAATCAAAAACTTTGCCACAGAATCTTAACGTGCCATCGCCTATTAGAGGTAGCAGCAGCTCTACGTCTATCTTTAGAACGCCTAGAATAACAGTCACTCCAGATAGCCCGAACAAAAGTCCGGGTAAGATATCAGGATTGAATTTCATTCGTCGATCTCGAAGTACGAAACTTTCAAGAACTAATTCTCTTCTGCGAAGTATTACTGCGAGACATATCGAAGAAGGTTTAGATGAGAAAATACCAGTCGTTACCGATCTAACCGATGACTACGACAAGTTCGTAGATAACAACGGTGGTGAGACAGAAGTGATTGGTGCCCTCATCAAGAAGAATGAGGCTCAGGTGGCTAACAGTCCTCTAAGTATCCGGCGCGGATATTTGGATGTTGACGATGATGTCGCTGTTCATTCTGGTAAGATTTTTTACGATTTGTTTTTAGTTTCTTACTACAAGTGATCTTAATAAAAGATTTCGGTTTCTCTGTGGCAAAAAAAAAAAATGGCATCGCCCTTATTAACCTTGATCGCATTATAAACGTTATTGAATAAGAACCTTTCTAAAACGTAGGGTCAAATTTTTAACAGACTCGTTCTTGGTTATAGACATCTTATATTATAATTATGTACGTTCAGATTCTAACATGAGTGCATAGAGCAATTTTTGAATGCACAAGCCTGTATAGTATATAAGAATAGAATAGGTACTTTTAAAGTTTTGTATTTAACCTAGGACGATAATGCTTAGATACATGGTACTAAATATTTCAGCTTTTTAAATGCTGTCAATATTTCCTAATAAATATGTAATGTACGTGTGAGTAAGAACTCAATACTATTCGCTTACAGAAAACACGACCTCATTTTGTTTTGAAAAATTGTTCGAACAATAAGAGGGACCTTTCGTCGGCTCAGCGCCCACTTGCCTAATGCGAGTGACTCGCGGTCAGTGCTGCCAACTCTATAAATTAATTTGTGCTAAATCTGCATTCAAAAAATGCCAAAAACATGCTAAAATTTTTGGAAAATGCTAAAAAAAAATGCTAACACTGGAAAATAAAGCATTTATTATCATAACCAATTAAATATTTAACTTGGAGATACAAATAAGGCATTAAGACCCTCCTCTGTATCCTCTTGAAGGGATGCTGGCAAATATGACGCTGAGGAAGTAGAGGCATACGCCTCATTTGTTCCAATTTTTCGTATTACTGGGTCAGGAAAGTCGTACGAATGGCAACATTTATTGACCCTTCTCAGACCGAATCTTACATCAGCAACATTCACAATTCATTTTTCGTTTGCACGAAGTGACCATATAGCTAGCCCCACCCACAATTTTAGATGTATTCGGGGTTCAGGTCAACTTTATTGTTTAAATTTTGTTAAGTTATCGTAAAAACAAGAACAAAAAAACGACTGCGGAGTCATCAAAAAAGGCAACTAACTGCCAGTTCGTGCCAGATGTTGCTCAAAAGATGTGTAAAGATGCAAGTGTTAGAAGAAAGCCCAAACATGAATATGTTGTCAATAAGTTGAAATCGCAAGTTGTATTGCTTAAAACACGTGTTCTGCTAAAAATAGTTAAGTCCCATTGTGGGAAAATAATATAACTGCTTTTGTTTACGCTTAAAAACCAGCGTAAAGTAACCAGAGTAAATATGCTTAAAAATATGCTATATGCTAAACTTAATTTATTTATGCTAAATCACTTGGAAAAATGCTAAATCTAGCCATAAAAATGCTAAATTGGCAGCACTGCTCGCGGTTCGGAGGCACATTGTGCTCAACTATTCATATTGTTAGACAATGCTCACTAATTACACGGCTGGAAGCGAACGTTAACTGCCTCTCTTTGCAAACAGTATGTCATGTCTTGGGGCGCTATTACAAAACTGGAAGTCATCTTAACGCACGCGCGTTTGTGCCGGTTGCAAGGTTGAAGATAATTTATGATATTTCATCGTTTTAACAATAATTTTGGGTTCAAGATGTATAATAGTTGTCTACTAGAATTATATTTCTACACTTTGTTATTGTTTGTATTGTATAATTTAGTTAAGCCTTCATACCATAATGGTATACTCGTTTTGTATAATATTTATTTATAGAGAGAACACTTAAATGCAGCCTGAATATCGTGAATTATCATAAGATTTAGATTTGGTTAAACAGCGACAATTTTAACCTTTTCATCGTAGAGTTTGTTGTTAATCCAATGCTATTCTTAAGCTGCCTTTGTCTACCATACCAATAAATTTAATTTGGTACTTTAAACCAACTGTCACGTATTCCTTAACTTTATATGAAAAGATAAAACTTATAATATAAACATTCAATAAAAATAGAATGAAAAAGGAAATCACCATAGCTTTGTTGTTTTAAAAAGACGTTTGTGTGCAATCGAGCGATTAAGATATTTTCTTGGCATCTGATTCTTTTGTAGAAGAAGCAAATAAATCTCGAATTCTCTGAAAACAAGGTCTGTCGAGCCGGGCGTAGCCGTTAGTACGTATTATGTATTCGGAACGCGTCCCTGCTCCTGGAAAGCTTTCGCTACAAACGTTTCTGCATCGTCGGTCACTAGCCCGTTTGTTGTAGTCAAACACATTGCTTAACTAAATACGTAATATTAACAAATTGATAGTAATAGTAACAATAGGGGGCAGCGCAGACGGCACACTTTTTGTGCGAAAGAGTCTGCCGCGGATTTTTCACAGACTCAACGCACAAAAAGTCTGTCGCGGATTTTTCACAGACTCAACGCACACGACGCACATCTTCGATCATTTTGTCGGCAGAACTGTAGGGACGTAGACGCTATGAAAATCGTGCAGAGATTAAAGATCGCGAAGTATTATTTTGTACTTGATTTAACAGACAGAAAAAGACGAAGAAAATTTTGGGTACATCCTATACTTTCGGAAAGATTACTGAAGGGAGAGTTCTATATTAAACATTCAATTCTGAACAACACCGGATTTTTTTTTAAGTTTTATAAAATGTCTGTTACTACATATTATGATGAGTTGCTATTTATTTTAAGACCTGCTTTGACTCATTCAGACACAACAATTATTCACACAGCGCCATCTAGCCCCAAACTAAGCATTAGCTTGTGCTATGGGTGCTAGACAACGGATAAACATTACTTATATACTTTTTTTTTGTAAATACATACATAATATACATAGAAACACCCAAACCGATACAAACAGACATGTTTATGCACACAAATGTTTGTACCGTGTACGGGGATCGAACCCGCGACCTGTGGTGTAATAGCCGACTTCTCAACCATTACACCTAATGGCTCGTCAAATTAGTATTTCGGTTAAAGAAACTTTATTCTCAAAAAGAAATTACATAAACACTTACATGAGAACATTAAAATTTATAATAAAACAAATTATCCGGCAACAAAAAATAAATAAATAAATAAATAATAATAATAATACTACCAATTACACAGAGCAATCACTAGTTACAATTTGTTTACAAAAATTTTCTTATACAGAATATTACCAAGAAACAAGTTTTAATGTTTAAACTCACTGCGAACCGAGTTTTAATGATTTTACATAATATAATGTATTAATATCTATATTCTGCCATAGAAGTATCATAAATTATTGGTCTATTTTGTATTTCATTAATTAGCATCGTTACATCGATGTCTGGCGCCATAATAGATCGCATACGTACGTTACGTCCCACCACTAGATTGCAGACTAAAATGTACGCCAATGTGCGCCGTCTGCGTTAGCCCGTGTTGAAGCAAACGTTCCATTTTTTTCGCACACTTTTTGTGCGGAGCGGTGTGGCGCGGCGCGGCGCGGTCTGCCGGAATCACACGGATTTTGTGCGCGCCGGACTTTTTTGCGCGTCGTCTGCGTTACTCCTTATAGTTGCATACGTTCTATTTTCGCAGACTAAAAAGTCTGTCACGGATAGTCTGTCGTCTGCGCTGCCGCTAGTTCTTATTTTTACGACACACAAATCTTATTGACAAACGAGTGAGCAAGTAAAGGAGCAATGTCTTTTTGTTTCTAACGTTTAGTGTGGTAGCAAACAACGTGACGCGTTCGAAGAGAGCTTACGCTTAGTAGAAAATACTTTTCTACGTGCTTTCCAACTATAGGCATGGTTAATACCGCTAAGTTCCAGAATTCGGATTGTACAGATAGTAACAGTAAAACTCAAGTGCATCAAAATTGGACACAATGCCCCACCGAGGCAGTCAAGTACAATAATATTATCACAGACGCGTAGTATTTCCTCGTGGGCGCTTATCGTGTTCTTATCAAAGTAACACACGATTGTGCCCAGTTATATCGCTTGAGCCGGTTTAAAAACAAAAAGTACTCGCGACTATGAAATGTTAGGTATGAAAATTGACGATTGCAACATCTCTGACTCAGCTAACATTCAATAGTAGGTTAGCTGTTCATTTGTGCGCTAACTTAACCTCTTAGCGAATGCTAAATGCATGTTCGGTTTGAATGCATAAATATACTGGATCGTCGTAATTTACCAATTTCAGTATCTCAATGTTAAGGAATACTTTTTTGATAGTTCGCTTAAAAGGTAAAAAGATACAAATTCCAGTTTTAATTTATGTCTCAGTTCTGTTTTTTAGCTTTGTTAGTAAAGCTACTAAGCTATTAGTAGTCAAACAGACTACAAGTGGAATCACAATCAGCTTGGGCACCATATATCAATACTTAAATACGTTGAATATTTTATTTCCGTGTGTATAAAATAAATTAACATTTATTTGACAGAGAAGGCGAAAAATTGCATTCAGTTTTTACCAAACACGACCAACCACCATTAAATAATCCATATTTAGCATGACTAGTGATTATGCAACGTCTGGTTGACTCTTTCCATATTTTAAAGGGAAATATTGCAGCTGAAAAACTAGTGGAAGGGCAACAATAAGCGAACCGATAACATAACTGGAAGCAATAACGGTAATGGCTTCGTAAGAACATCTGTTAAGTTCGCATGTCGCCACGGAGTCGTTGACACTTGGTGCATTGTTTTACGCTCCTACAGGTTTATTGGACTTCGGTATCTAAGGAACCGTATTCTGGAATGCTTGCTATGTTAGTTAAGCTAAAATACTCCTGGGAATAGTTACTGTATAAGCGAATGCAAACTGATTTGTGCCTTAATCCATTGTTAAAAACCTATATATAGATCACGCGCAATACAAAGGCAATGGAGCATTGCCTCAGATTTCTATCAGGCGCTTCTTCAAGCCCCGCCTCCTGGATCGCGTCATGGTATTCTTCAACCACTAAGATTCATCATTCATCACGTCACCCGAAGAGGACCAATGACAGCGTCGACGGTTGAAGAAGAATCTCTAGCTTTTAAAATTATTTGACACTCTAAAATTAACGCTTCATTGTAGAACACGAATTAAACCTCTCTCTGTTTTTATTCTCAAGTTGTCTGATTTCAAATCCCAGTAGAAATCGCATCATCATACTACATTCAAACGCTTCTCGTTAACATAATTTGGTCCTTCGAGCCGGATCTTCAGAAACCAGACCAGACCATATACCAGAGGAGAGCCAGGAAAACCGTTGGATAGAAGACGCAAGCTGACAGTCACCGACATCTATAAAGCGCAGTTCGGTAAGACGTGCCAGCCAAGATATCCCACAACCTTCCCCTTCGCTTGTGTTAATACCGTTTTATTATCAATTCCAGTACTGTACGTGGGCATTAGTGGTATTACGCAGACCGCAGTCCATACTTTCACCGCTTCAGGATTTGCAAAACGTGAGTACATCAGCTTCTACATTCCCTAACATACATTCCCCAACATGCCTAATACTATGATGGATCAGCCTAGTTTGTTACTTCCCGGCAAATCTCCTATGACTTCCCCTAATAAAACAAGTAGTGAGTTAAGTGCTCTAATTCGCAAAAGAAGTCACATTAAGGGCAGATTAACTAAGCTGCATAACTATATCCAATCTATGGTTGACAAACCGTCCTTATTTGAAAAAGCCGAATTTAAATTACGCATTCAAGGTTCTTCATCCCTTTTCTCTGAATTTAATAACATCCAGTCTAAAATAGAGGAATTATCTGATAATATCGATGAACAGTTAGACTATAGAGAAGAATTTGAATCATGTTATTACAAATTAATTGCTAGATCCGAGGGTATGCTATCTGATGACAAGATTACTGAGCATGTACCTAATTCTTCCCTAAACCTAGTAAAATTGCCAACTATTTCGTTGCCGAGCTTTGACGGGTATTATGAAAACTGGTTAGAGTTTAGGGACACTTTTTTGTCACTTATACATAATTCTAAAGAAATAAGCCCTATACAAAAGTTTCACTATCTCAAATCATCATTGAAGGGTAGTGCTGAATTAGTTATCGATTCTTTAGAATTTTCGGCCTCAAACTACACCGTTGCATGGGAGTTACTCATTAATAGATATGATAATAGCAGGTTACTAGTTCACAACCACGTCAAGGCACTATTTTCAATCCAGTCCCTGTCTAAGGAGTCACCCGTGTTACTAAGAAAGCTCATCGACACCGTATTAAAAAATATCCGCGCATTAAAAATTCTCGGCGAGCCTACTGAACATTGGGACACACTTATTATTTATATAACGGTCTCTAAACTAGACTCCACTACAGAACGAGAATGGGAACAGCACAAAAGTTCACTATTCTCAAGAACCACTGGTGACTCCCAGGCTAGGTTACGGATTGGAGATTTGCTTGAGTTTATTGGGCGTAGGGCAGACATGTTAGAAACGTTAATGGTCACACACAGCAAATCCACCCACGAAACAAGAAAACAAACCACTAATTACGCATCACAAAGGGTACACTGTAACGTTTCTTCTACGTCCACGAATAAGCCGCAACAAACGCACTACAAACCTTGTCCTATGTGTAATTCCAAGCATCCGTTATATTCATGCCAACAGTTTTTAGATTTGTCAGTCGCAGACAAATATAAATTAGTCACACAGCATAAATTATGTGAAAACTGTTTGCGCTGCGGACACGCAGCGAATGACTGCCGGTTCGGCCCGTGTCGGCAATGTTCGAAGAAACATAACACACTGTTGCATCGGGACGGATCTAATGGAGGCACGCGAAATAATGCCTTAGCGTTATTCACATTAGATAACGAATCGAACGTTACAAACACGCAACAGTGTTCGCCCACTAAAATACTAAGCGCGCAAGTTAGCGAACCGGTTCTATTGTCCACTGCAGTTATAGAAATACGCGATAATAACAATATTTACCACACAGCGCGCGCGATTTTAGACAACGGAAGTCAGCGTTGTATGATAAATCAGTCTTTATGCGAAAAATTAAACACGCAAATGATACAGTCCACTCATAGCATCAAGGGTGTAGGGAGCTCAGTAATGCAGAGCACAAAAACCTGTAACGTCACTATCAGGTCATTATGTAGCCCTTACACAGCCAACATACAATGTTTAGTGCTTCAGCATATTACTTCTTGTTTGCCGTCTACTTCAATTGACGTAACTAATATTCGCCTTCCACCTCACATTCAGTTAGCTGATCCTAGTTATTTTGAGTCACGCCCAATTGACATCCTTATAGGTGCAGACTATTTCTGGGACCTCCTTGATGAAGGAAAGATTCGCTTAAAAAATGGCCCAGTTTTACAAAACACTAAGTTGGGATGGATAATTTCGGGACCTATTCACACTAGTACTCGCAATAGCTCTCATGTTTTTTGCAATTTTACACAGGCACTAAATGCACAGATAACTGATATACGCAGTGAAAAGGAAAAGGCATGTGAGGAACATTTTATTAAAACTACAACACGCACATTA
This sequence comes from Mecyna flavalis, assembly GCA_949319885.1. Taxonomy (NCBI): domain Eukaryota; kingdom Metazoa; phylum Arthropoda; class Insecta; order Lepidoptera; family Crambidae; genus Mecyna; species Mecyna flavalis. Next base: position 6,470,494 of record OX439427.1, on the reverse strand, counting down.
GACACTTTGGACGAAACTACCAAAGTGTTAAAGTCAAGTTGCTTCCCGCTAAGAAAATCGTTATTTAATTTTCATCGAGAATCATCCGAGTCTTTACACGCATCAAAGGAATTGTCTCTCTGTGAAAACGTTCATCAAAAAACATTAGGTCTTGGTTGGTGCAATCAATCTGATACACTTCATTTTCAGACAGAATTTAATATTGATTATGACAAATTAACTAAGCGCGTTATACTGTCGAAGATTTCAAAAATATTTGATCCACTAGGCATACTCAGTCCCTTCATAATCAACGCGAAAGTTTTATTACAAAAACTCTGGTTAACAAAGGTCGGCTGGGATGATCCGCTGCCCGATGACGTCACGCAACAGTGGGAGCGTTTTGTCAATAACATGCCATTACTTACTAATATACGCGTGCCACGGAATGCAGTAGGTAACAATCCATTGCGTATCGAACTGCATATATTTACTGACGCATCACAAACAGCTTACGGGGCATGTGCATACATACGTACTATATGCAATAACGATGAAGTTACTGTAAGATTGTTATGTTTAAAGGGAAAGGTCGCACCAATAAAACCTACTAGTATACCAAGGCTAGAACTGTGCAGTGCTCTGTTAGATGCTAGACTATATGTAAAAATACAACAGTCACTGCCACTGCGTTGCCAATTTAGTAATGTAACCAGTAAAACCGCGGAAAACTTAGAATGTTCTAGTTCAGACTTGCCAGAAATGAAATCTAACACAGTACACATACATCACACTACACATCAACAAACTAATTGGTTTCCCTTTCACAGATTCTCACAATTCAATCGCATGATACGTGCCTGCGCTTATATATTACGCTTCATACATAACGCAAAAAATAAAAACAATAAACGGGTAGGTGCGTTATGTGTCGACGAGTTGAGAGAATCAACCAACAAACTCACACACTTAGCACAAATAGAATCATTTTCGGACATTCACAACACATTAAATAAATACGGACAATTAAATCATTCACACAACCTTTCAAATCTAAATCCATTTTTGGATGAAAACAAATTAATAAGAGTCGGTGGGCGCCTTAAAAATTCTACTGATTTTCCTTACGATAAAAAACATCCCATACTAATATCAGGAAAACATTGGTTCACTGTGATACTATTCCGCGCCGAACACAAGCGGCTACTGCACGCAGCGCCACAAGCCCTGTTGTATACAATCAGAGAAACTTGGTGGCCGGTTGGTGGGAGAAACGTCGCTAAACACACTATTTACAATTGCGTACAGTGCTCCCGTCTCCGCGCTAAAACACTCACACCTATTATGGGTAATCTTCCTGTGCAACGGTTAAGTCCAGGGTTCACATTCATGCACACAGGGGTTGATTACATGGGTCCAGTTTATATTTTAAATCGCAAAGGGCGAGGCGCGCAAACTATCAAGGCATACGTATCAATTTTTATATGTTTCGCAAGCCGCGCTGTTACTTTGGAGTTAGTAGGTGACTTGTCAACAGATGCTTACTTACTAGCGTTCAAAAGGTTCATTTCTCGTCGCGGTAAACCGTCAGATATGTTTTCTGATAACGGAAGAAACTTTGTCGGACTTATGAACGAGTTTGCTAAATTTCTTTCTAACTGTTCACAAGATATTATAGATTATGCTACTAGTCAAGATATTAAATTTCACTTTATTCCCCCTTATTCCCCCCATTTTTCAGGATATGTAGAAGCTGGTGTAAAATCATGTAAACATCATTTAAGACGCGTTATCGGTAATTCACACTTAACGTACGAGGAATTCAATACGGTATTAACTCAGGTTGAAGCTGTCTTGAATTCCCGTCCCCTAAGTCCCATGTCCACAGATCCCAACGACTACAACCCCCTCAGCCCAGCTCACTTCTTGGTTGGCCGTCCACTGACAGCGCCGCTGTGCAGCGACCTCCGGGATACCACCGCTTCAAGTTTGACACGATACCAGCGAGTTGAGCAAATACGTCAACACTTCTGGACGAGATGGTCCAAGGAATATATATCCGAGATGCAGACTAGAAACAAATGGAAAACTCGCCAAGCTGACCTGAAGCCTAACATTCTAGTACTCATCAAGGACGACCATTTACCTCCTTTAAAATGGCGTCTAGGCCGAATCGTTAACACTGTTCCAGGAAACGACGGTGTGTCAAGGTTAGCTGACATCAGAACCAGCTCTGGCATCATCAGACGCACATTCTCAAAGATATGTCCACTGTGGGAAGAGGATCATCATAATTGAAAGTAGAATCTTTCAACGCCGGGGGCATGTTAAAAACCTATATATAGATCACGCGCAATACAAAGGCAATGGAGCATTGCCTCAGATTTCTATCAGGCGCTTCTTCAAGCCCCGCCTCCTGGATCGCGTCATGGTATTCTTCAACCACTAAGATTCATCATTCATCACGTCACCCGAAGAGGACCAATGACAGCGTCGACGGTTGAAGAAGAATCTCTAGCTTTTAAAATTATTTGACACTCTAAAATTAACGCTTCATTGTAGAACACGAATTAAACCTCTCTCTGTTTTTATTCTCAAGTTGTCTGATTTCAAATCCCAGTAGAAATCGCATCATCATACTACATTCAAACGCTTCTCGTTAACATCCATTATTAGTAGGACGTAAGTCTTCTAAGGGCGCGGTTAAGGAAGGCTTTAAATTAACGTTTTAATTTTAATATTCATATTCAGATTATAAAAATTCTGTAGGTACTAACATTTTCTATTTAATAAGTTTCAATTAAAAATTTTGAATAAGCCGAAATTATTTGGCATTATGTACATCGGTCAGATATAATTTATTCATTAATAACATGAATTCTACAGTGTGTTTATTTCTGCCAGAGCGAGGTTATGATGTTATGAACTTTAAAACACATCTAAAAAAAAATAGGAAAAAACAGCACCGTTGATAGAAATTCAACCTTGTACCACCTGTACCTTACTTTTTAATATACTGTAGTGTACGGAATGTTTAATCATGGTTGATGGTGTATAAGTAAACTAATTGAATAGTTATTGCGTTCGTGTAATGTAACATTGCTTAACGTAATTACAACTACGGTATAGGAGATGTTTCCGCCTAACGGCACGATCTGCGGTCCCGTACGAGTCACATTGACTACCTACGTATTTTAGGGTAGGTAATATTCATTGGTTAATCTTAGTTCATGCAATCCTACTAAATATTATAAATGCGAAAGGCGGATGTTTGGATGTTTAGATGTTTGGATGTTTTTTACTCAATCACGTCTAAGCGGCTGAACGGATTTAGATGAAATTTTTCACACGAATAGTTTATAACCCGGATTAGGACAAAGGCTATAAAATTCCTACGGGAAATGTCTCATTCCCGCGGGATATTTGAAAATAAAAATTGTGCGCGGGTGAAACCGCGGGCGGAAAGCTAGTATAAAAGCTATAAATAAAAGTTAAAACATACTTGTAATATGTTTAATGATCGGAAAATTCACAATAACATGGTATTTACGTTTCCGAGACTGCATCGAGATTGTTAATAGTTTAAATAGTCCATAATGTATGAGTTTGTAACAGCTGCATGATATCAATGCCTGTCGGATACACTAGGGGACAAATAGAGAAACATGTTTCGGAACATGTTAATAATTGTATTATAAACGTCTAGGCTTTTCATTATTCTTTAATGTAAAATTTCAATTAATAAGTCGACCGAACCCGTTTGCACAAACTGTGTTCTATGCGAAATAGAAAACACATTAAACGCTTGTATCGTACCAAATACCAATGTCTCGGTAATTAACGTATAATTTAAGCCAAATAAAACTGTCCGACGATCATTCGGAAAAGTCCTAAACTCACTTTAAAAAGGACTCTTGTGCAATATTTGCACAACAAAAGCGCTCTTGACGTGTCCACTAAGTTTTTGACACGGGTGCGCACGCGCATCGGTCACGGGCGGCGTGCGCGCCACTTCCGCCGGAAACCACGCCATACACGCCTGCGGGCCCTACACTCATGCGCATACACCAATGTATAGGTTTACGTATACATTACATGTCCAAGGATACGGTTACATTATTGTGATTTCATTCCATTACAACTTTTTGTTTATGCAATAAACGACTATTTATATTAAATAAATAAATAAATATCTCTGGACATTATTTACACAGCGCCACCTAGCCCCAATATTGACTAAAATGTGTGAGATTCATGGATAAATCGCTTATTTATACAAATAAAAACATTACAAAACAAAACAATACTGCACACATGTGCCGTAGCAAGAAAAGGTCAAGGCTTGGTGTAACATCCACCAGAAAGGCTAACACCTGGTTTTGAGCCTTTAAATAAGCTAAAATATATTTTTAGTTTTTTAACAAAATATTATAGCCAACCAAAACAAAGAGTTCTGTATCAACAATGTGTATTACGTGGCGACACAATGTTCAATGCAAATTATAGTTTTTGACATTGTTTTTGACATTAAATAAAAGTTCCTCATTTGACTTGCCAGTAAAAGTACATAATCGCTTACACTGCAATTACACTGAGTCTGACGCATGATTAATTGATTCAAAACGATAACCGTGCTGTGTAATATTTCTACTCGAATATCGTATTCGTATCTCGATATTTGCGGAGTGAGCAGTACTATTGAAGTTGTTCCAATCGCGGAATTTCTCGCAAGGTTGCTTGTAAATCAGTGTCAATTGAGCTCTGTGATAAAGTCGACATGAGAAGAGATTTGTCTCGTGCATTTTCATTTTGTTGCGGCTGTGGTTGTGGTGAGATATATTTTACGTACACACTTTTAAGTCCATATTTAGGAGTTCCATAGCTTTTACCATCTTGAGAAGTATCCTTTGTATGGTGCACTAGCAAAATTCCTTTCTAAACTTATGAATATTGCAGTTATTGACTTGTGTGTTAATCTTGGTTTACTTGCTACATAAGTACCTATTTATAGTATTCATAGATACATTTTGGGACAATTTTTAATACGTTCGTTTCTCGGGTTACATCTACTCGTAGAAATACATTTTCACTTTCATATCAATATTGTTACTAGTTTACTTGGCGGCTTATATTTACGTAGTAGGAAGGGAAAATAGGCGTTATTTATTGAAGTTATCGAAGGTCATTGTCCAACCCATATTTAACATACCCACTATCGGGACAATACTTCCCATCAATAGTATGAGACAGGTTTATTTGAGTTTTGTGACTGCTGGGTTTATTAAGATAAAATTAAATGTTTATTGATTGAGTTCTATGTACAATTTAAGTTTGGGTAAAGATATACTCGATCTTGTGCTACCGTTTGCAGATTTGGCAGATCGGGATTAAGCTAAAATAAATAAGAAATGTTTATTTCTTATTTATTTTAGCTTTATCCCGATTGCCCGGAAACATGACCGTTTGGTCATGTTTTTGGGCAACCTGAACACGGTGAACGAAATAACACGTGAAGAATAATAATTATTTGATTTTATTTTAAGATAATTTCAGCAATTGTCATATTAATATAATTTATATAATTTTAATAAAATGATTATTTGTATACAATAATATAACAAAGTAACACCACGGCACCCGTTTATAAAATTTAAGAAAAAGGTGTGTTTTGTAAATAATATTTATCCTTTTACTCGTAGACTCGTAGTTTAATCTATTCTTAGCGACCAAATGGCAGTGTGTTTTTATATAATTATAATATTTTTCAATACTACTAAGTACCAAATAAAGCAGTATTAAGCAAGATAATGTGATTGCAACTAGTAACAACTATATATTTTTGTCCACAGACACATCCTACGAGAAAGCATGCCGGCGCGGCTCGGCCCCGTCCACGCCGGTGCCGGGTGCGCAAGCGCAGCACAGCCCGTCGCGGCTGGCGTCCTTCTTCTTCTCGAAGCGCTCCTTCCGAAGCAACCCCCTCAAGAGGACCAAGTCCGCCACCAAGCTGGAGCGCGAGCGCGCGCTGGCTGCCGTGCCCACCCATCCGCCTTCACATGCATTACGAACGTCAAGGTAAATGTTTGTTTCTTTTTTTTATGGATATAAACTCGGGATAAATCCTTTGTTTTGCCATGATTAGAGAGACAAGTCGTATGAGTGTCTTATTACAAGGATACTTAAACAAAAAGAACTCTACACCAATCATATATGTATACTGAAGAAAAATAGTGACTATGGTACTGTCAGAGAACCTATGTATTTTTCAAAATTGAGTAATAGTAATAATTTTTTGTAAAAAATCAATAGATTTAAAAAATGAGAATTTGACTATACAAGTACTGAGTTCATCCGTTTAAGATCAGAACAACCGATGGTACTATATTATTATTGTAGCAATAAAGGAATAAAACGAAAGAAACAATTTAACCGACAAAAATAATACCAAACTATAAAACATGCTACGGTGTTTCCCAAGAATAAGCATACTCGTATCAGCCGATTCAGTTTCCCAAAGTCCGGGCTTGTGACATAAATGACGCAACGGCACCCATTTATCAAATGAACCGTCACTTAGTGCGGATCTATAAAATTTATTACATTCAGTATTACCTATGCTCCTAATGGGTCTCTAAAACATGACCGTACATGCCCCAGTACGTGTTATGCGCCCGACGCAAATTAAAAGCCGACGGCTAACGAAGGTTCATTAGCAGTAAATATCAGCATACGTGTAATTGATGATGGCTTGGGAACAATCCTCTGGAGCCCTGGAGCTAACACAGAATGTCCTGGATATGTTTCTCGTGATTAATGTTCATTATTCTTCGTCGGTACTATAGAGCTAAAATGTGGTGTGTATATTTAAGACTTTGGACCAACAAAACATTTCATTTGTTGGGCAGGAAGGAATTGGACGAGGATTTGCTTTACCTATCCTAAGACTTGTACATCCCTGTGAGATTTTCTTCCCCAAGTTCAACATATAATTTATTTTAGAACAAGAAGTTCTTCAGAAGCCCCTTTAGTATATCGAGTGGAACTTTGGGTGAAAAGTTTCGTTTTCAAATCTTGTCCTGATAATAATAAATAGAATTAAAAAAAAAAAAAATTATCGGTGCAGTCTTCCTCAAGTTATGAGCACACAAACATAGGTTTTGGCAATTCTTTTAATTTAAATATTACGGATAAAAGATTGCATGTAGGTTCTTGAAAATCTTTCCAAGAAATTTTATAGTATTCGTCGATAAAAACGTCAGTCTGTCAGGCACGTACGTATTCACCTGAAAAAAAAAATCGTCGTTTCTCGTAAATTCTCTTATCTAAACTCTTCACATATAAATATACTACTGAAGTGTGATTACAAAATCGTCACCGATGGTTAATCATCCGATTCCCTTATCATTAAAACAAAAACAAACCCGTACATTCAAAAAATAATATACAAATTGGCGAATGCAATCTATTTATTGACGTCCTTAATTTATCGATTGATAAGTCCGCCATTAGTATTAATTTTTCAAAATCGGGATTACCCTTTAAAAGATAATGTAAGTATAAATAAACACGCATACACATAACAAATACAATGTTCATCACACAAATGTAGGCTTAGGGTGGTATAGGTATGAACCCGCGACAAAAGGTAGGGCCACTAAGGCCTCATTACCTACATCGATATTGATTTCAGAGTGACAAAGTATCGTTGTCTTTATGCTATTTTCTGCTGTCGTGTGACAAAAGACTGCTCTTTGTTATGTTATCAAATTGACAGTGCGTACGTGAGTCTTATGTACAGCGAAATTGTTATCTTACTTGTTTATCTGTAACAACTAGTCAGGGACATGTCGTGACTGCACCGCGTTATCCTCCAGCTCAGGTTAGGTGTCGTAATTCGGCGTAGGAGTGTCGCCCCGCCCCGTCTGCCGGCGTGTTTGCCTCTTTTAATTACTTCCCTGTCATCGTTAGCACGAAACAATTTAATAGGGAACTAGTCATCTAATATTGGGTAGTAGTGTAAGTTATGCCTTAATCTGTTAACTGATGATAAAGGAACTGTTGACATGCTTCTAAAGAAGTGGGTGTTGTGAATTATAATTACGTTAGCGCTTTCAATCTTTGATGAGATCAGTATTTGGACGATTGTAACTTAAAAATTAGTAAAAAAGTTATTGAATAAGTCATGAATTTGTGATGCAGTATCCTTATTCATTTATGGTATTATTCTGCATTAAGGGTAGTTCCGTGGATGATGTTCTCACAGTGTCATCTAGTCTTAAACCAAGCATTAGCTTGCACTATGAGTGCGAAGTTGTGTCGCTCAATAAAAATATTTATATGCTTTTTATGTAAATACATACATACATATCGTATATAGAAACACCTAGATACAATTCGATCGTTCATGCCCTGTGTTAATATTGTGCGGGGATCAAACCAGCGACCTTTGCAAATATATTTTTAATAGCTGACTTCTCAACCGCAACAACAAATTGGTCGTCAACCATGGATAGTTGTTATTGCATTTGCTACCTTATTATAGAAATAGAAACACCTTCAATTGTTTTCTACGAGTACTTTAGACCTTGACATGAATTGCAATTTACGATAATCTTTTCATTGTTTCAGATCTCACGAAAGTCTGTTATCAGCTCATTCACCCGCCGTTTCCACCATGGACTTAGGTTCACCAAATCAAGTAAGTGCCCGATTTTACAATTTAATGTTGTTTCTTTATGATAGAAGCAAAAAAATGTGTAATTATGACCGACAATTGGTTGAAATAAATGATATTATTATTATTATTAAAAAATATTTGTCTTCCGTAACGGTGTACTACTATTGCATTCTTAAGGTATCTTAGACGTAGTGTGGTTCAGTAACTTTGACCTTCGTACTCGTCAAATTGGCGGAAAACAATCTCAAGGCAATATTTAACAGGTATCATTTGGATACCACTTTGCTTACTATTGTGAAAATTACTAAAGTGGGCCCAGGTTCCTGTTTATGCAAAACTTTATGATACTTATTTGAAGTTTGATACGTGATTGAAGTATACTTAGGTTTCGAAGATTTATGCTTGGTTATGGATGCTATGGGTATCAGAAACAACAAAGGTACCCCAAAAGTTTAAGTAATTAAATACAAATAAACATCTAGACACAGCACAATAACACAAATGTACGTCGATGGCATGTTTTAAAAATGTTGTTCTTATTTATTTGTAATTGAGTGAGATACACTGATGTAGATATAAGATAACGTGACGATCTGTTGCTATAAGAAAGCTTGAACCTACTTAAGGAAATGAGAAAATAAAGTAATACCAGTCCATTTAATTTTTTCATCCCTTTAACCTTCATTGAGATCGTCATTAAAGTCATGTCGCTTCGTATGGTGCTTAACCAGTCAATCTGTTACTACTTGCTTGTCAACTACAAGTACAGATGTTGATCACAATCATTAGATATTACCTGGAAAACTCGTAACACACTTTCTACTGTAGAGATAGGGATTGCACTCGTGACTCGGACTTGGTAGTTTGTAGACCAGTCATTTCTCACAACGAGCATCAATTATTTGTTGACTGCCTCTGTATAACAATAATTAACCATACGAGTCTATAAACTATTAAGTTTTGGGTTTGATTCCTGACTTGAGCCTGGTTGTTGTTAGGTCTTTTTCACTTTCTATCTGGATGGGTACCGGTACAATCTGCAAGTATATGTATTAGCTGGCTGGCTGGCTTCTTCCATTAATAAAATGGGCGCTAAAATCCAGACAAAGTGTTAGTCTACCAGCAGTGAAGTAGTATAAAAATTACTTTAGTAGTAAACAAGCATGCAGCCCACTATATTTTTATGAAAACTAATCACATTATATTCTTTCGTACGTATGTACATCGAGCGTTGTTAGACGCACGGTCTACGTGCTTGTCTAGCAAACGAAATGGCATAATAAAACCTGTACTAATGATAGCTCATGTTTTGTTTCCAGGTAGAAATCCGTGCCCTCCACTCTTCGGTGCTCGGCCGGCCGCACTGCTTCGCGCTGAGCGCGGAGAACCGCGCCGCCCGGTACTTTGCCTGCGCCTCCAGAAAGGAACGAGACCGATGGATATACAGGTACCTATTACTTGACCAAAAAATATAAACGTCATAGATTCCGTGCTTATTTTTCATCTTTATTGTCCATCAGCATTTGTTATATCGCGATCGCGATTTGTCGACAACTTCATCTTTTACCATAATCGTATTAATGTTTTATAATTTCATTTGAAAAATTGTTCTGTTAGCATCTAGCTAAGCTCATCAGAAGTTACAGTTATACCATTTTTAAAGGTAACCCATCATGTTTTTCTTGTATTAATATTTTATTCGATTTTATTACGCAAAGATTATTGCCTAACGAAATCTTATTAGACTCTTAGCCTAAAACGTTCCCCGTTATACCTAGTACCTAACCACATATTTTTCTTAGTTATTTTGTTCGTTCGACTTCATTTTCTATAACCTTACAACGATGTTAATGTAACTATTTCGTATTTACAAACACTGCAGTCATGCTAGAAAGAAGTCAATGTAACTATTACGTTTCCGCAAACACTGCATTGGTACATTTATCTTCCAGCCTGCGACAAGCGGCGCGGCCGGATGAGATGCGCACACGCCGTTGCGAGCGCTCAGTCAAGCTGTGGCTGCTGGAAGCAAAGGCCATTCCACCCAAGAAGAGATACTACTGCGAAATATTACTCGACGATACGTTATATGCAAGGTGCGTGCGAAATAATCACTAATAAAAATAATAATTTGAGATCATAATAACTATTGTATTGTAAGCCCCCTAAGTTATCAAAACTGTTCCATGTTTAACGTGTATTGATCAAAATCTAATTAGGGATACTTTATTCATAATGCAGGCTTCAAAGATTCGCTTATGAATATTCATACATTAATCTTATTAGTGACTCTACATTCTGTTGTTGTTGCGTTGTGTGCGTTTAAAAATGTCACAAAAAAGACCCATATCGATCTTATCAAATAAAATAACATTAACATTAAAAAAAGCATTTTAACTTTGTTGGTTTTGATATTACTTCACGATACGTAGTATTTGTTTAAGGTGCGTTCGAAATAGTCACTAAATGAAACAAAACCGCTCTATCAAGTTCAAGTCAGTTATTATCTAACTCAAACATTAGGTATACTCGTACAATTAACCTATCCGTAAAAATGAATGTACTACTTACATACCTTAAATAACGGATTGTTTTTGTTTAGGATTAGTGTAGGTATTTGTTGCCTTTTATGTATTTTATGTGCGACGTTGTGAAAAAATTGCCTTCAGTTTTTGTAGAATTATAGGAGTATTAATAATTCTTATTTATTAATAATAATCTTGGTTCATAAGATTTTAAACACGTTTTTTCAACAAGCACTAATTACCTTTAGGGCGTTTGTCCACCGCCGCCGTCACCGGGCCGTCACCGAGAACCGATTTTATTTCTGACCAATTTCAAGATGACGGCGCTCGGGTGACGGGCGTGCGGAGGACAAACGACTGTAGTAAATGTATGTAGGTACCGCTACCTCGGCGCCGACGTCTCTTTCTCGGTGCCGGCCCGGTGACGGCGGCTGTTCTAAGATTATTGTGCACGATATCATTGTCTATGTCTTTAATAAATTATGCCATGGTATGCGAGTAGCGCAGGACCGATCGGTTTGGAAATCCTTGGGGGACACTTATGTCCAGCAGTGAACAGCAGCTCTTTCGGCTGAAATGATGATGATGATTATTTTTAGGACATTCGTTTTAAACTTTATGTTTTTAATTGCAGGTCCTCATCAAAGCTGAAGACAGAGCTGTGCTTCTGGGGCGAGGTGTACGAGTTCAGCGGGCTGCCGGCGACGCGCGCCATCCACGTCAACGTGTACCGGGAGCCCGAGCGGCGCGCGCGCAAGCGGGACAAGCACGCCCTAGTCGGTTAGTGACGATTGTTGTTATTATAGGTACAACTTTTTGTTGTTTTTGTTGACAAACTGATTGAAAAAATATCAGAAAACGTCACATAAATTGATCGAATTGAAGAGGTTTTGAGCGTCGCTTCACATGCGTGATATAAGGTTTTAATCTCTACGAATATTACAGTAAGAACTTGCTTTGCGTTGACAGAAAATAATATCGTGAGGAAACTTCCATAGTCGACTGACTGCGTAACCATGATCTTTTGTTGAGAGAATATTATCATATTATTATAGGGAAGTCAGATCGCAGTATCTGAATTCCTGTTATCACTGGATTAGCCCAATTCTGGATCGCGGTGCAAGCAAGAATATTGAATTTTGAATTTGAAATTTGATGGTGCAAGTCGAAGGGGCCAAGAGGATATACCTACTTAAAAATAATAATCTAGTGCAATCTCTAAGATTGAATTGTACAGTGATGTTCATGTAACGCGTAAGGACTTTTTTAAAACGTGCTAATACTCTTGCAGGTACAGTGCGTATCCCGGTCGACGACGTATCGTCGAGATACCTCAACGAGCGCTGGTACCCGCTGTCCGAGGGCGACAAGCCGCAGTCGCCGGGCGGCCGCGCGCCGCCGCCACCCGCGCCCGCGCTGCGCATCAAGTGCCGCTACCAGAGCGTCGACGTGCTGCCGCTCGATAACTACGCTCGCTTCCTCGACTACCTGAAGAGGAACTACCGCCGGCTGTGCGAGTACCTCGAGCCTGTCATAGGTGAGAGCTCAGTATACCATTGTCAATTGTAGTTATATTGAACCATATGAAGACATAAATGTATGTGTAATGTATGTCTAGTTTTTTTTTATTGCAATGTGTAACAAGACGAGCAGATCGTACACCTGATGGTAAGCGCCACGTCTGCCCTTAGACAGTTCAGTGCCAAACAGTTACTAAGCAGTTACTGTCTGGCACTGCCCTGCGCCCGCTACACCGAGACGACAGTTATTAGGCCTCATATAGCCAGTAATTTCACTAGATTCAGGGCCCTTTCCCCGAAACACAGAAGTGCTTGACACACTTCTATTTCACGGGAAAATATCTGGCACTGCGGCGGTACCCACCTAAACGGCCCAGTATACGAACCTACCACCTGGTAAAAGCTAGTTTTCCTTATATTCGTCAAGTCATTTAATAAAAAATTGCAACGTAGGATTCTTTGAATTTTAAATTCATTAGTGTTTAATTGAAAAGGGCTTTCTAGGCGGCTTGGTCCTATAATCGCTCTTCTTATGAAGCTCGCGCGCGGATTATAATTGTAAAGATTGGCCCCGGCCGCAGCCAAAACTCTGAGAGAACTGAATTATGAATCATCATCAGCCTATATACGTTCCCACTGCTGGGACACAGGCCTTATCTCAATTGTGAGATAGTGTGGGCCATACTCTCAATTATGAATAATAAATATTAACAAAAAATGTTTGTTCCCAGGAGTGAAAGCGAAGGAGGACATCGGTTGCGCGCTGGTACTGTGCATGGCGGGCGCGGGCCTGGCGCCGCGGTACCTGGCCGACGTGGTGGCGCTGGACGTGCGCCGCACCGGCGACCACTCCCTCACCTTCCGCGGCAACTCGCTCGCCACCAAGAGCATGGAGGCCTACCTCAAGCTCGTCGGAGATCAGTACTTACAGGTACGTTGTTTCATAATTATTCATATTATGAAAGAAGCAGGCGACCGGTCTAGACTCTAGTGTGGCAACTGATGGTAAGTAATCACTACCGCCTATGGGACGCTTGCGACTGTCTAAAATGCGTTACCCGCCTTAAAGAATATAATATAAGGAAAGGGGAAGGTTTGAACCCCTGGCACTGTCAGCCGAACATCAGCAGCTTTACAGGGAATAAGTTTTTTATGCTAAACAATAGTCTTCTTATTGCAATGATGGGACGAGACTGCCAATTTCTTCCAACACAACACTATCCACTTCTTCCTTACTCGTTAGTGAGTGACTCCGACTAGTGAGCAGAAAAACGGTAGCCCCATTGCCCATTATTCATCATTTTACTGCTCCTATCTCACTAAGCAGAATCGCCGCAACATGTTTTTTCTTCCACTCACTCCTACCAGCGGTCAATTCTAGGTACATTCAGTCCTTTCAAATCCATATCATACTTCACGTAATCCATCAATCTCTTGGTCTACTTGGTCTTCCTCTGCTTACATTAGCGTCTACATGCCTATTTATCACTCTTGTGGTTGCGTGTGTTTGGGGTGTAGCCCCTATTGCTCAAACATATTTTTTTTTATTGCAATGTGTAACAAGACGAACAGATCGTACACCTGATGGTTAGCGCCACGTCTGCCCTTAGAAAGTTCAGTGCCAAATAGTAACTAAGTAGTTACTGTCTGGCACTGCCCTGCGCCCCCTACACCGAGACGACAGTTATTAGGTCTCATATACCCAGTAGGTAATTTCACTAGCTACAGTGCCATTTCCCCGAAACACAGTCAAAACATATCAAATTAACGAAATCTTTTGTTCTCCAGGACACGCTGGGTGAAGCAGTAGCAGCGGCAGCGGGCCCGGGCGCGGCGGACTGCGAGGTGGACCCGCTGCGGGCCGGCAGCGGCGCCGCGCTCCGACGACAGCAGTCCGCGCTGCGGGACGCCGTGTCGCTGGCCTGGCGCGCCATCGCCGCGTCCGCGCCCACCTTCCCGCCGCCGCTGAGAGACTGCTTCGCTACTTTCCGGGAAAGGTGAGTACGCCGAATGAATATTTACATGCATGGTTGTCCTCAATCTTGCGTAGATATCTTTTTCCAAATATTCTGGCAAATAAAGGGTTTGATTTATTGATGTTCCATAGATGAATCAATTTGAATTTTATTACACAAAAGTTTTTTTTGAATTATTTTAAGGCCCCTATTGTAGGCCCGCTTACGGAACGTCTGAAAACTAGATCTAGATTTTCTTTCCCATTTAGATAACCTACATTTTGTATGTTCCCTAGCTTTATCCGTTTCATTATTTTATTGATTAATGTTGTAATAAAACTTACCTAAACAATTATTTTCCACAGGTTAACATCAATGGGACGCGAAGACATCTCAGACAATTTGATAAGCGCGTCCATTTTCCTTCGATTCCTGTGTCCCGCGATACTTTCACCGAGTCTTTTTGGAATCATTCACGGTAAGATTCTTGAAAGGTCACATTGCAATTTTTTGTAGGCCATGTATTGAGGTAATGTGTGATTTTCGAGGAGTACCCACACTAATGTAGTGGTTGAAAAATCACACACTACATCCGAATTCACTTGTATGTTATTAGCATATTAGAAAATTTCCTTTGTGGAAAATGTCTCATCATACAGATTAAAAAAAAATATAAACAATTATGAACTTTAAAAATTCAAAGTTCATTTGTAAAAACAAATATAGCGACGCTTCCTTATTAACTCGCTCAATAGATTAGGCCGCAATTCCCGTTTACCATTAAGTGGGCCATGTGCCTGTCTGCCAACAGAAGTGACATAAAAATAACCTACAAATCCTATAAAAACGTGCACTTGCACTTTGCATACACGGGCAGCGGCATCGCACAACATCAAAGGCGTTGCGCTACTGTAGGGTTATTGTAATACTGTGGCAGTCAGTACTCTGCAAAGTGAAAAAAGTGCTCGTTGTGGTACCGCGCCACATTTTTTTTATACTATAGGTATCAGTACTTACAGCAACTTGACGTTCGTGGCGATGACCTTGCATACAAATCCTATAAAATTGGTCCTCCTTGCAGAGTACCCCAACGAGCGCGCCGCGCGCAACCTGACGCTGGTGGCCAAGACGCTGCAGACGCTGGCCAACTTCACGCGCTTCCAGGGCAAGGAGGCCTTCATGGAGTTCCTCAACGACTTCCTGGAGCAGGAGGCGCCCAACATGAAGGGCTTTCTTAGGACCATCTCGGTGAGTCCACGAAGACATCTTTATCATTTGTGGTTGTATTGACTAGTAATGTAGCTGGTCAATAGCCACGCACGACGGCTGGCATCAGCTCGACCCCATCAGGTGGAAAGGGGAAATCGGGGGAGTTAAGTGGGTAGTGGTAACACCTTTTGTCCCATACCTTCTGAAACTTAAAATTTTGAGCTTCATTTTTGGTGACGCTTGTCCATAGAAAAGAAGAGAAAATTTTCTTTGTTCTGTGCGCTAGTCCGATATCAGAATTAACGAATGTACTCGTATTGATAAATAAACATTGATACAGTTAATTTTGAAGTTGTGGCGTTAACCATTATGCAATATTTTTGTTGAATTGGCCAGAATCAACTGGTCATAACTATTTTGTCCACCTAAACTATAAACTATTAGGTACCTTACAAAATCATAAGTTTGGCTATGAGAGATTTTTCAACACAAATAAATCAAGTATACCAACATCATGTTCATAATATAATTATCATACTGAGCTCAGCAAGATTACAAATTATATATTGGCTTGAACGACATAGTTACGTCAGTGATATTTCCTTAAAAAATATCGAAGCCTGTTACGCATGAATCATAAGTCTGGTTTGGTGAATGAATGTTGCGGTGTAGTAAATGAGCGTATACTTTTACTTTCGCTTTGGGCACCTGTTTTAAAGGCGTTTTCCTTCCGTGTACTCTCAATTTAATTTACACAAGTTACTGCGGTTGACGTTTCAGACCATCCAAACCTGGTTTTTTCTGTTTCGTGATCCAAACTAAAGAATTCTTTGATTTTAAAGTAAATTTTCAACACCGCTGTGTCAAAATTTTAATTTTATCACCGTCGGAAAAAGCCTTATTCAGTCAGACATAATATCCCACTTTCCATTGGTAATCACAACTCAAACGTATTTTTCAAATATTCGAATTAAATTAAAATTCAATAGTATCTTCTTAAATTCTGTCCTGGTAAAGTGACCCTCAATGGACTAGGCCACTATCACTAGGGTTGTGTGCTGTCTACCAACGGATTTAGCATAAAAATCTCTTCGTCGGGGTTGTTAACCACTTGACGAACGAGGCATTACTAAATTATACTTTTACTACATTATATTATTTGGTTATATCCAAGGATTAATTTATTTTATTTTATTTCTTCCAGTCACGCCCTCAAGAGCAGCCGCCTCAAGCGTACCAGCAGCAAGACGGCAGCAACCGCAACTCGTCCGCGTCGCAAGGGTCCAACGCTGGCTCGGAAGGTGGCAGAAGCGACACGATCGCCGTGGAAGCCGACCCAGAGTGGGCCCCACACGTGGACTTGGGCAAGCAACTCGCCACGCTCCATGCGCTGCTCGTCGACAGTCTGCCGAAGTTACCTGCTGCTAGGATACAGGTAAATTAAGTCAAAAGTAGGTTTAGCACTAGGTATTGTAGAGCTTAGCACTCTTCAATGCTCTCTGTTGATTTTTTTAATATGTAGACTTGCATTTGATCTAATTTGGTAGTTTATGATGAAAAGGTGATGGTGAAATGAAATTGAATATTTCAAACTTAACATTCACTTACTCACTAATTTTCCGCACTGAACCTCTACTTTCCGGCCATTATGCGTGAGAATTCAAACGATTTAACAAAACAAAGAAAACTTCTGGCAAAATCAAAATTTAATACAAAATTTCAAAGTTTATAGACTCGTAAGGTTTTGTTATATACAATGTGCCATTCACTTTTCAAATAACTCGTTATAAATTATAGCATATTTACAAATTAACTCTTTATAGCAAGTGTTATGAGCTCAACTAATTTAGTTTATATTTTTCTTTGCAGGAGCTTGATCCATTATCTGACATATTGGATGAACTTAGCAAGAGATTGCTGAGCAATGACACTGGACCAATGCCGCAGCATTCAGACAATATCTTCAGGTATCTTAATTTTTACAAACATTCAATGACCTTTTCTCGTGCACAAGAATTAGAATTAACCGTTTAATTTTATTTTTCAGGTTCAATGACCCGACGTGCAATACACCAACAAAGCAAAATAACGTTGAAACAAACTCTAACGGTCCATTGAATAGCAACTTCGCACACAGCTCACCCATTATGAACAAGAACGGTGTTCAGTTCAATATCAGTCCTTCCAAGTCTAACGCAGAAGATTCAAAGTACAAAGGCTCGTATGTCGGCGTTGCCAAATCACCCAGTTTCAACTTGCGTTCCGCCACACTCCCAAGAAATGGGTATGGCTTAAACCAAGTCAATCCGAACGTCAACCCCGACAGATACAGCTCACAGTACAACAACCAGGAACACTGCGTCAATTTGAAAGTGGTCCAGATTGGTTTCGGTTCAGACCAGTATCCGAAAGGTATCAGTAATGGCGTTAACGAAAGTTTAGAGCGAAGATTCCAAGACAGGTATAAACCTAACAATTACAACCAGCAGAATTACTATCACAACTCCAACTATAATAGCACCGAAAGATCGCCAAGTAGTGATAGTATCAACCATAATTATTGTTCCAACGACATACAGAACACTATAAAAGAAACTGCTACTTTAGAAGAACTGTCAGATCTTTTGAAATACGCCGATGATTCCGACATTGTTGAGGATAAACTAATTATGAACAAAAAGAACCTATCGCAATCGAAATCAACAAATAATAATATTATAAATGGAAACAAAACTAACTACACGAATAATGGCTCCAACGTTTCGATTAGTGGCTTATCAAATGTCGCAAGTTCTGGGTACCAAAGCATCGCTACGTACAGCCAAAGTTCTAGTCCCATCGAAAACACAAATCACCTACATCAGCCGTACGAAAATGGCGGCCAGCCTATGAGTCGCTATTCGCAGCTAAATTACCAAAAACAGAGAGAAAAACAGTATTATGATAGCAAAAATGAAAAGTTCTATCCAAAGAGCCCTGTGCAACAAAAAATTGATTACGACATTCAGAAGTATGGCATACAAAACTTTACGACGGCTGAGAATACGCAAACAACCACAAACATGAATTCTAAAATAGGCCCGTTGGTGTTCACAAATCCCGTCTACAACATGGAAGACAATCGTACGCCTCAAGATAATAAAAAGAACAATGAGAACAGAAATTCGAAGCGTTGCCCCTGTGGCTCATCCAGTTCATCCATAGATGAGGAGGGCTTGAGCACAGACAACGTAGAGACGAATTCAGAAGAAGGTTCCACAAACTTCAACGACGACACAAGAAACTATGACCAACAGAATCGTAATAATAATACCCACCGAAAACTTACCAGAGATAATTGTAATTACGACGACATGTACCAGATGAGTAATCATAGTCATTCTCCGAGGATAAGGGACGACGAGTCTTCGAGCAATTCGCCGAGCCTCAGAAAGAGCAGCAAGACGCGAATGCCTCGAACTAATCCTATGCTCTCCTACTCGACCAATCAGAATCAGTTGAACCTGAAACATTTCGGTCAAGGAGGAGAGTCGTTGTACGAAAGCAAGCCTCACCACATCTCGTCGGACTCCGGCTACCCGATGAGCAGATCGGACTCGAACGTCGAGGAAGTGAACAAGGAAATGTATAAACTGCAGATTTCTCGAAGTCAGAAGGCCTTGTTCAATATGGAGAATAAAAATTCTCCGGAGAAGTACAACGTGACTGAGAGTTCGATTCCGGAGACGCACTATCCGCTGGATAGGACGTACTCTGGGGCGAAGATGTCTAGTAGTAGGTTGAATGAGGATTTGGAGAGGCACCAGGAGTACTACGGTGCGCGGGAAGGGAGGAGGGAGTCTCCTCAGGGCGTGTTCAGCCGGGAGTCACAGTCGAGTGAGGCCAGTGAGCGCGCGCCCTTGAGGCCCGAGCGGGAAGTGACCGGGCGCGAGAAGCTGCAGAGGCGGCTAAGTTTGGAGTCGGCTCGGGAACTCACAGACAGCTCGGATGAGTTGGAAGATACACTGTATAGTACAACGGGAAGAAGGCGAACCTCCAAACATCACAGGACCATTGAACAGGTAAATATTATAACATACATCATCATCATCATCATCATCAGCCTATATACGTTCCCACTGCTGGGACACAGGCCTTATCTCAATTGTGAGATAGTGTGGGCCATACTCCACCACGCTGGCCTAGTGCGGGTTGGTGGAGGGGTGCGTAAGGCAAGTGACCAACCTTAATGTCAGATGTTATCAAGCCGCCAAATGGCCTCTGACTAGGCTTGACGACTAATATTTACATTTTAGTAAATATCAGCCGGGACCAACAGCTTAACGTGCCTTCCGAAGCACGGAGACGCTCGAAATTAATGTCACTAAATATGGTCAGAATGGTCACCCATCCATTAACCGACCGCGGCGTAGGTAGCTTGACTTTCGTTATCGCTAACGAACCACTGTCACAGCTGCGCCACGAGCGCCTCATATATATATATATATTATAACATACAATTAATCGAAATATTCGACCCTCTACATCTGTGATAATCCGATGAAGGATATTCAAACTATATTAATATTCCGATCTTTTCAAAATATTTTTTGTAAAAGTTTAAATTAAATTTTCACGAAATAATTGTCTTTTTAGTATGAACGCGAAATCGAGAGGCTAAAACGTTCAGTGGAATTACTACGCGGAAGACTACCTACGGAGCCTGGTCAAGACCACACCGATGCCAAAATGAAGGCTATTATTTCAAGGTACCTAAACTAAGCAAAATATTTGATTGAATACTCATTTTAGTTTAAAATATTCAACCAGCGTTTTAAACAACCTTCAGTTTTTTTTAATGATTTCTAAGCGTGAAATATATTTTTGTCTTTTCACTTTAAATTGAACTGTGCCTGTCATTAAATAATGGACTAAAAACAATAGTTATTCATAAACAGGAACAGTAAAGAAAGCATCATAAAATGCTACATTCTTGTCATCAGATTTTAAAGATCACATCTCTGGAGTCGTATAGTGCCTAAAGGTTTTTATAGTACCTACAGCTCTTTTTTAAATACACTATCAATGACCTACAGTTGACAAAAAAGTACATGATAATAACATTTATTGTCAATCGTAACTTGATTATACAGGGTAAAATTCCAACGCAGCTGATCTCTTCAAACTTGTAGGTTGATCAGCGTGGAGGACGAGTTACGATGCGAGCAGCGCAAGATGGCGGCAGCGCTGTCGCACAAGCAACGCGTCATCGAGGCCCAAGAGCATCGCATCGCCGCGCTGGACGAGGCTAACACCCGCCTGTTGTCTGCACTTGTTCACTTACAACAACACGCGCCTCATCCACCCCACTCGTCACACTCAAATCAACCACATGCCCCCGCCGGTGCCCACCAACCGGCCCACGCGCAACACTCCCATCAGGAGCTACAAATCTAACAAATACCCTTTTTCGAGGGTAAGTTTACGTGTATACCCGCCGATCAGGGGCCATGTGGGACGTTGATGCCGATATTGTGAACGTATGCTTGTATAGGAGCAGACCTATTTCTGTCATCAATTGGGTGCTTGACTTTGAATCATATTTTACACAATGCATAAAAATACTTATGAAACCTTTCTTGACAGAATTAATAAAATCTGCTTATAAATCATACAATAATTTAGCGTTTCAAATGTTGAAATGTGTGTGTGGTGGGAATCAAAGGAAAGTGACGTTAAAAGTCTCGCGGTAAATCCTTTTTCTGTAGCTTCAGTCTACCCTTCCACCAGATTAAAAAAAAACACACAACATAACTGACCTACATATTTCTGATCGAATAAACAAAAATGTTACATATTACTAATAATAACAAATGTCAAGTACCCAATTTTAACACCTCTTTAGACGTATGTTTCAATAAAGTTATTGGTATTTCGGCGGCAATACCCACTAAAATCTCCCGGTGCTCTTAAAAGCCTTATGTGGATCGAAGTGATTGCGCTAGAGTTAACTTCAGCGACTCGATTCGTGTTGACCTTCAGCGTTTGACCAAAAACCACTGTGATGGATGTCCTTATCAATTCGGTTGGGTAAAGTTTTTCGTTCGGAAATTTAGAATCTTATAAGCGATAGTTTTGTGCTTCTGGGTAGATTTTGTATGTATTGTAGATTTGTGAAGATGATTCTTTGAAAGGTTTAATTGTATTATCTTTAGACTCTTCCCGCTCTCTTGAAGCTTTTGTTTAAATAGAGAAGCAGAACTTAAGCACAAATTGTTTTACTGGATAACTGTACGTTTAAATCTACTCTTCAAATATTTTCGTGTTAATAATTGATTATAAATTCGATTTTTATTAACTTTTTTTATATAATGCACAATATTATCGATTAAAGCACGATGCTTTTTGAGATAAATTAATAAATTAATGCATTTTGATGTCTGTCTTATTGCAATATTACGATTAATTCATTAGAAGGAAAATATTTATTATGATAAAGTTTTCTAACAACCCTGTATGTAGATCACATTTGTTCGTTTTGCCATTTATCTTTAACTTTGTTATATTGTTTCTTTAGTTTTAAAATGAAGATGCTTTAAATGACATTAACATTTCGTTATATATCAGTATTCTTGATTATTCTGGTTTATGTAAGCGTCGTGTCGGCTACGTTTGTTTTCTGTAATGATACCAAAGACGATTGAATATCCCTTAGTGTGCAGGCCGGGGCCAACCGCCAAGGCCGTAGCACTGAACTTGTAATAAAATAAAACGTTATAGATTTTATAATAATATTAATATAAGACTTGTATAATAATACTTAGGCGCTACGTTAAGTGAAATGTGGTATGAAATTGAAATTTATTTTTAATACCTGTGGAGTATTATATTAACGTTAGGAGCGTATCGATTGTGAAAATTATTAACAGCTCTGATTTGACCCTGGATATTTGTTGAACAAATCGAAATCATTTATTAATGTAATATGGTTTGCGAATTACAATTCACACATTCTGAAACAGTTGTATTTCAGTGAATCTAATTTTAAGCCATAAATTTATGTAAATATACCTGTGTAGGTATATTATGTTATTCTTATCACATTAAATTATGGATTACGTATTACTGATTTTTATTTAAATGTATCCCAAAGACATTAAGCATATTTTCCTATAGTTACACGTGCAATTTGGAACTATAGGATTAAGATGCGTAACTTTCGAAAACTTAAAACTAATTAAAATAGAGTAATTTTTATTGGATTTTCGTGAGTTTTAACAATTATGTACCTACCTGATTTCGTTTAATGAAACGGTAAGTTTTTCTTATTCTTCCTACTTTTAATACTAACAAAGAAATTCAATTAGTATACAGACAGAAAATATATTTAAGAAACCAAAGTACACATCACGTTGAACGTTCACTCTATAAGTTCAATGCCAGCCGGTAAACAAACGTACCTCTTCCTCGCCAAAGTAAATTTACGCTCCTGTGTTTCCTTCGTGCTGTAAGGATGCATTAACTGCAAGTCTTCCACACGCCCGTACAAGTAAGAGAAATATATCTCACGGAACTTCTTGTCTGGAAATTGAGCTTGATACATCGTGGGCCACAGTAAATTATTTATCTTTGCCAGTGACCTATATACTGCCAGTCGGTATTTACTCGTGTACTTCTTAAATTTCTCATTCAAATCTTGCTTGTGGACCCAATTTGTGTGTCCTGAATATTGGGGATCTTTAGGTGGAGACACATGGCCATAATCCTTGGCAGCAAGCAGCTGGAAGAACTGCCAAAACATAGTGCTCTTGCGTATCATCTCCTTTTTCTGGGCGGGAGAGTAAGGCCCATATATTCGATACCGCATCCATTCCTTCAGTTCAGGTACTAAATGAATGTCTGGAAGTCGAGCTGCGACGTTCACTCGCCTCATCAACCGCAATGCACATTTCAAGTAGTCTTCTGGTTTGGGATTCTGACCCAGACATGTAGACGATGACCGTTTCTTCTTTTTCTTTTTATCTTTCTTGTCTTTTACCGTGCCGTCGTCGACGTGTAACAAACTTTCCGTGTCCCACACTCTTTTGAACTCCTTTGCCACATGAAGACTCTTTGGGTCCAAATCGTATATTGTATCATAATTGAATGAAAACGGCATATGTTTGGTTGGTTTTTGGAAGAACGGTAACTCATCAGAAGTAAAAGCACCGTCGTTTCCGTAATCGTAATAGTGTTCACAGTAACATTTGCTGCCTTTGACGAACTCAAATACTTTGTCTTGCCACATTTTTAAACAATCGCAAGGGTCAGGTTTCGGTGGCGGCGGTCTAGAACGGAAACCGCAATGTATGTTTATGTATTGGCCAAACAGGTACCTGTAACCTCCATGAATAAGATCTCCGAGAGCAGGCAGTATAGACACGTTCCCGAGTACAAAAACCGTTTTACCCGCGACTTGATATACGCCATTAATCATGTATTGAGAGTTCCACATTCCTGTGCTGGGAGCTACAGGCCTTTTTCGACGAACGGACTTTTTCCTGTTCGTCAAACTGAGTCCGTAAGTTTTCTTTACTTCGGTGACGCAGAGTTTTGACCCACGCATTCGCCGATGGCTGGTTCTAGTCACTGTTTTCATCATGAGAGCGGTGACGGAGGAGTGAGGCTGGATGTCCATAATGCCTGCAAGTTTGTCGCAATACGACCGCGGTAATCGTTTTTTAGGTGGCGGCGGCGGCGGAGGAGGCGGAGGCGGCTTGGGGATCGGTGGATCCTCCTCATACGGTTCGTTAAGGTCGTCCAAATTCGGCAGCGGTGGAGGAGGCTTCCGTTTCTTCTCAGGAGGAAGGTAAAGCACTGCAATCATATCCTGTAGATACGGCGATGCCAGTGGCGGTCCAGGTTTTGCTTTTGGTTTAGGAGGTTTTGGTTTCGGTGCCTTATCAGGACGAAACCTTTCTTTGAGCAGGGCTATTAAATTATCAAGTCCCAAATACAATATGCCCGATAACATAAGACGGGCATTCAAGGAATAAGAAGCACGTTTGCCGTCGATGGTGTGCCCGTAGGTCATCGTGAACAGCTGAGCGAGCATCACTTTAGGGTCGTCTCGGCCTAAATACAGGCAATTCATCAAGTCTATAGTATTTGGGCGAGGATATAAACCCAATTCACGCATTAATTTAGCTGTCCTCACCGGTCGTCCTTCTAATAAATCTTGGTAAATGGAGAACTCTAGGGCGTCTAAAGCTTCTCTTTGCGGTACGCTGAGCGCGTGGTACCAGGTCGGGCCAATGTTTTTTCTCGCCGTGTGAAACATTTCCTTGTCTTTATGTTTCCGAAGCTGTTTGAGTTCTTGCATGAATATTTGTCTTTCACGCATCTTTCCAGCGTAGATGATTTGCAAGCGCTGGTTGGCGCGCTCCTCATGGCTGGTTTCCGGGCCATACTTATTATGAACCATGTCTTACACAGGATAAAATATCAATTATTTAAGATTTCCTCACTAAATGAACAATTTATTGCAACATCAATAAGAACTGCAATTTTGAAAAAAAATGTTTCTACTCTGACAAGATAAACAAGATAAAATAAATTGACAGATTTTTATTATTTTTTAAATTTTGTTAATATTTATTGGCTTCTAAAATAGTTTTTACTTAAAACCATTTTTGAATACTCATAGACGACGGCAAAAGCCGCAAAAAGACAATAGTTTACTCTGCCATCTAGCGTCGAATAGCTGTATTACTTTCTCTGGGTAATCTTTAAAAAACATTACGTCTACTTTACTTTTTATCAAAATACAACGAAACGTGTCAAAATTGCATTACTTGACAGTAGATAGCAGATTTTTTTACTCTACGACCACAATACATAATATCTGCGTTTTTTAAACACCTAGACCAAAAGATGCGCCTTCAACAAGTTCAACCACCCTTAGTTATCCCTCAACGATGCAACCAAAAAAGCTCGTATTCCGTTTTGCCTAAATCATAAATGTCATGTCAGATAAATCCCAAAAATTAGCGTATAACGGTGAATCACAGTCTATTTGCTAGGCGCACGTCGGTCGGAGCGTGACGTGTGGGACGCCGATCAGCTGGCGAAACTCGGCCGGTCGAAGACCGGGGGTGAACGCCCCGGCAGCCATCACCTTTATCCTCGCCTCATTCATACGCACTGGCGAATTCATCTCAATAATTTAAGGTACATTTCCGGGAAACGTCATTCAGTTACAATCTTAGGTCGCGAAATGCTAAGCGATCGCGTAAGCAGTTGCGATGAATGGAGATGTATACGTAACTGTATGCAGATTTGCATCTCGTTTGAAAGATAGATATTGACGTAGTTTTGACGTTTCAGAGTCTACCTACCTATTGTTACATTTTGTGTTTTTAGGGGATTATCTATCAATTGAATATTACCAAACAAATTTTTTTGAAGAACACACTCAAAACTGTAACGTCTGGAGATAATATGAATAAATTGTAAAATAGTCAACAAAATATAAAAATAGGATTACTTCCACCATTATTATATAAATAAACTTAAATAGTTGAATCGAATAGTTTGGCTTCTCGACAACAGATGGCGTTACCACAAGCAAGTATGTACCTGGTTATTTTGTTAAAGACAACAAGTATGTACCTGGTTATTTTGTTTGTAACCATTTTCTTAGTTTGGTAACATGCATGTGCACATGCTATTTCATAATTTTAGTGCTATATTGTAAAGTAAAAAAAGTTTAAAGTATGTAATTATTAAATTAACGATTCTTAATAAATCAGTAAAAAAGGAACGTTACGAAGTCAATAGGACCCATAAATTAATAAAAGATTTATTCAATGTTTCCCGAGACATTTATTTGTTCATGCCGGCTTTATTTATAATAGTCACGTAAGTAGGTACATACTCGATGATTCACTGAGTTCAAGTAGGTGTCGACAACGAGCTACGAAAGAGTCGCATTCCTCAAATGCGCGTGATTCATTAATCAAATTAAACAGCCATTCCTTCCGTTATTGTTACGATCAAAGTTAATTTCATGAACTTACGTTTTTTTCTTTGTCATTGTAAAAATTGTTTGTGATTTTTTAAATGTAATTGCTTAAGGGAATTTTCTTCACGGAGCTGTTTTTGATTGTGGATTTTGTATTTTACTCTATTTAAAGTTAATAATTTTAAAACACCATAACGCAAAATCACATAGTATTTATCAATGCTGGTTTGTAGAATATCTAGGTAGGTAGTAGGTTACGTTCTTCCCAGGGTTTGAGCTTCGTAAATATATTAATCCCTAAGGTACCTATCTTAATTTTAATATTTTTTTGATGGAGTTAGTTTTTTTATTGAGTAGTTTAGTATTCAGAAGATGTTTTCTAGTAATGCATCACGTCTCTCGCCCTTGTAGAAAATTCACATGATTCTCTACCTAAAAAAACACAGCAACTCTAATTAGTTGCTCTGTGGCATTCGTCATCAAAAAAACCTTTTTCGTTCCTAAGCGACATGACCGCTTACTATCTATTTTCTCATTTGCGCTAGTCTAGTGCTGAACGTGAGATGTGTATCTAGACACAGACCGCTAGCTCTGGCTGTGGGCGCTCACTTTCCTCACGGCAGGAAGTATACACAGCACTTTCACTCCATTCAAGATCACCGTTCCGCCTGGCGCGGCGCCCGCGCAATCACTATTGTCTGATTCGCGATTTTGTTATTGCTTATTGGATGGGAAGATCTTTGTTTCAGCCGTTTCCGCTTAATATAATCCGTTTATTATTCCTAACGGGTTTGGTTACTTGGTATCTGATTGGGAATAAGCTTAATTAAAGTTAGTACAAGGAATTCGAAATATACTAAACCAAGATTAAATTTTTCGAAATGAATGAATATTTTTTTATGTCAGAGGCGACAAAAGAGCCAGCGGGTCGCCTGATGGTAAGCAATAACCGCCGCCCATGGACATCTGCAACACCAGAGGGATCGCTGATGCGGTCTATGTGGGTATGGGGGGTAAGGTCCTCCGGCACTCTCACAAACCAAACGAAACACAATAGAGTCACTATTATTTCACACTGGTGTTATGTGAGAGGGTGGTACTTCCCCGGACGAGCCGGCTCATTCATGGAAGTAAGATTATTTTAAAATCGCACGGTAGGAAATTTATTTTTAAAACAATTTGGGATTGCCTGTATTACTATGAGGTAACGAAGCATTTTAGCAGTAAAATAATTTGTGTATTTAGTCGAGTATTTTTTTAAATTTACTCGTTCCTTAGTCGTTACAATGTAAACATTCGAATAAACAAATCTTTTCTGCTTCGTGCTTTCTGATGAAGTTCGCATCTGATTGCGAAGGTATCGTATAACTTATTGAGCAAACAGCGACAGTAAGAGTAGACACAAGCGTAAGCACAGTAAATAAGTGCAGAAGAAAGTTGCACGCGCGCACGGACGAAAGTGTCTGATGGATGTGCGGAAAGCGCAATGCTCTTTGAAGCCGACTATTGAACTATAGCCATCATTATTGTGTTTATTGTACCAATAGATATTTATTGTAAATTGATGGATATTTATCGAACACGGCATAGATAATTTTAAATTGTGATTCAAGATAAAGGGGAGGTTTGAACCATTTAGTTGTGGAATTATGTTATCAGAACAGAATATACAACATAATGTTTATTTAAATTTAAAATTCAATTCATACTTTCGTTATATTATGTAGATCACGTGACCTAAAACTCCGACTACCATTTATATATTTTGTTGACGAAGGATTCGCTTAGGAATTTCAGTGCAAATTCAATATAAAATTTCGGAAAGTCAAATAGTATTTTTAGTCACTTCGTTTTTACAATTTGAAAGAATGTAAACTAAACAATCCAACGTTTAATTTTACAAAATCAGATATTCCGTTATAACGGTCAAAACAAATCAACCATCAATCAATCAAGGCATCGTGCATCGTCGGCCAGTGATAAAACCAAACAAAAAATCCATATAAATATTTAAATACACGTGCATAATTATGCCTAATGGAATATTGCCTATACGATTAAATGAATATTTTTATTTCTCTTTCATGTTTTTGGGCATTCATCGAAATTCATTGACAAGCTTCATGTGTTTCGGAACTGTTATTGCACATCCCGCTTAACACTACAGAGTAAATAAATCAATAAATATCTCTGGACATTATTCACACAGCGCCATCTAGCCCCAAACAGCCTTAGCTTGTGCTATGGGTGCCAGACAACGGATACTTATTTTTGTAAATATGTACATACATATTATACATATGTATTATACATAGAAACACCCAGACCGATACAAATAGACATATTCATGCACACAAATGTTTGTACCGTGCGGGGATCGAACCCGCGACCTTCGGTATAATAGCCGACTTCTTGACTATTACACCAAATGGCTCGTCCAATACGTATTACGATAAACTCATTTCCTCAAAAAACAATTAGGAAATATTTTATGTGAACAAAGTGAGGCAGGCGATGAAAACCCGGACCGGAAAAGCTATCGTCCGATGCGATTGGTGAAGTTTGACTAACAGTATAAAACCGGTATGATAATTTATAAATACCGATTTTTTTTGTGGAAGATAGAACTTAATCCTTTAAACATTGTTAAGGATGGTAGTAAGGTAGCTATTGTAATCCTGGTGAAAGGATTCTTAAATGGATGATGATGGATGGTCATAGGTGCCAACTCTTATAGCATGCAAAATTATGTTCATTTAATACATATTTTAGAGCACCATCATGTAGGTTCACGTCGTATTAATAGTCATCAAATGTTTCAATTAAATTTTTATTTTCATTCTTAAATTAAAGAAGAACAAAGATTTATTAGGTAGTGTAGTTAAACTATGTAATATTTACGTCATGAAATTTTAAACATTGCTCAATTGAATTCACGCATCCCTATTTTCTTCCTGTTAATTACACCACCGCGGCATAGCAATTAGGGTATAAATAAATAATGTAAAATAAAATCAGGAAATTCACTTAATTCGGTACTGCATCTGCGTACATAAATCGTTCAAAAACAAACGATGCAATTAATACAACCGAACGCCCATTAACGTTTTTACGAAGTTCAAGGCGCCTTCAGTTTCCATAGCTAAATAAATGACAGTGAGGATTGTCTGTAACTCACTCATCGAGGGAAAGATATGGTACACGACAAACAAGGTATGTACCCTATGTTATCACTGCAAGAATTCTCTAATACTTTCGAGGTACAAGCCCCATATGAAATTTCCTGATTTCAACAAATAAGATTTCATACATAGGATATCGTAAGTAACTGTAGCGAATGTTAGTTACATTTTGTACAAATTAAGCATTAAAAGGTAAAAAAGACTTTGTTTAATTATAAAAAAAAAATAGTTTTATAGTTCCAGTTACCAGTAGAAAAAGGTATTTATCCTTAATGGTATGTAATGATATATGTATATCTAAATAAATAGAAAATATATTTTCAGACTTACACTCAAAATAATGTCACAAAATGTGGTTTGGCAATTTATTTATATTCAACAATGTTATGTTAGGATGATTGTTCTGTATACAAAGATAATATAAATTCAAGTGTGAATCCCCCTATGAAATAGGCCGCAGTAGCCGCTTTTATTTAGTTCTGTCAGCCAACTGGTAGCATAAACAAACATTATATAAATCTCAGACAATAAAATACTGGTTTTGTCAATGTAATCTCAAAATTTCGCTACTGTCATTCCTTCGCACTGGCTGTTCCGATTCATTTCAGGGGGCATTTCTCCAGGGGTCATTGACCGCACTCTTATCTGGCGTGCGTGTGTGCTTGCACGTGGCGCGCTCTCGTGTGTGTACTTGCATTGTAAGATGCACATTATTATGCAACGATCATTGTGGAACGGATAAGCATTATTGAAAACGTTTTAAAAATAGCATTGAGACTTATTTGTGGGGTTCGTGTTTACTATAGGCTTCGGCATGTGTGAGAGTTATGTCGATTGAAAAGGAATATATAAGTATTGTGAGAGATTCTGTTTATAAATGAGGGTTGAATGCTGGGTTCAGGTACTTATTAATTCGTTTGCGATCTGTCATTTGCTGTACAATAAAGGTGAATGACACCAGGTCAAATATTTTTCAAGGAAATTTTCATACATAATTTGGTAGTTAAGTTTTGTAGGTACATATAAATTAATTAGATAATAATACATAAATGATCTTTGAGTAAATATTTATGCTTTTATGAAATATTAGTTACCATAATCCAATTTCAATGACATCATGAAATTAGATGTCCAGGTGTATGAATTTTAAAATGAATAACGGAATTTATATTCCAATTACGACGAAAGTCCAATTCCTTAAGTAATAACCGATAATTCAGTTTACATTTCCACTTCTGATTTAATTCCGCCGCCTCCTTATACGTAGAGTTGCAGTAATGGTTCGAGAAAGTTAGAAACACTGGCTCCTCTAAGGTATGTACCGAAGGAGCCATTCTAATTAATTGCGAGAGCTTTATCTTGGAAACGTAAATCAGTAGACGAAAACTAAGGGCACGGTAGAGTACGCGCCGAGTTCGGGGAAAGCCGGGTACTAACTATTGTAAATTAGTTGGCTGGTCCAGCGCATTGGGTATGAATTCGAGGGTTTATACAAGAAATGTCTTGAGTCTAATCTCGGAGCAATAAGATATAATTTATTTTATAATTTATTTAATTTAAATAACAATATTTCTTTAATCTTAACTAGATAATACCATTAAAAATAATATATGATTCTGCTGGTGTTGTCTTTAAATGCCGCTCCACGTGCTTGAGGCCAGTTTCTTAAAGCGCATCTTAAGGCGGAAAACATCCTTAACCACTCAATCCCGAACCGGCACTCGGGTGCCGCGTAACAATAGATTTTCTATTGTGTCTGGTGATCCGGGGCTCGAAAGAATAATTAAGTCTAATTTCATATCTTTGGCTGTGTTCATCCATCTAACTAATTGGTATGCGATTGGCCCCAGTCAAGTTATGTGGAGGTCTGATGACAGTTCCTTCAAAGTAATAAGTACCTGGATTCGGAAAATGACGTAGTTCAGCGAGATGGACGGGCGTAAAGCCCTTAATTATTGATAGAGATGGGCAATTCTACCTGTTTTTTTTCCATTTTGGGTAAATATGGTTGAACATGTTAACTTCGCACATTCTTCACTATTAATTGGTAATCAGGATCAATCTGATTGATTCCTCACAGTTTATAGCCGTCCACTACTCATAAATAATTTTCAAGCCTAGATGTGCACATAGGTATACATATTATGAGTATGGAAACAGATTTGGCTTTAAATAAAAATTCAAAGTTAGACTTGGATCGAATTTTACACGAGCAAGCACATTTTCAAGAGTAACGTTTATCCTGAGTTTATACCGAAATTAGAAGCAGATTCATCTCCGAGTCAAAACTGAGCGACATGCTGTTATGTTAGTTTACCCAATCTCACGCTATCCTATTTCCGACAGGTGGTATTTCTCCCATCTCAGAGCAGAGGCAAAGGGCACGACGACAAGTTTGTATCCTTTGACAAATAGTCCCAGCAAGGGAGGAGGCGATGCCCAAATATTGGGTGAACAACCTCTTAACCCTTTTCTTGACGGTGTGCACTGTCAGATACAGTCAACTTTGAAAAATCATACCAACTAAAATATTATTACTTGAAACGGAACGTTGCTACTGATAAGAAAGTTAGTGTTTCTGAACGCATTGCCGTCATGTCATGTCAGTTTGACATACCCGTTTGTCATTCACATTCAAAATGATGAACTGACTCAGATCAATCCCGCCAAAAAAGGTAAGAAAATTGATATTTTATATTGTTACAACTCACAAATGTAATAATTGTGCATGTTACGGTGAACTACAATATTATATATGTGTCAATTGAGTGAATTTTGATGCAAAACTGTATATTTTGTTTAGTAAACTAGAGCTTAATTGCTATGTATCTCGCAGTACACACTGCCATGTTTACTGGTTTTTTATGTTTTGGTACAATGTATCCTTGGGTGCACACTGCCACGTTTATGGAGTTTATATTTTTATTGTTTTGTGTTAATTATTTTGATGGTGGCGTTGTGGTGATGGTGTTAAGCTAAAGCATAAAGGTTCTGGCTTCGATTCCCAGTCGGGACAAAATCGATTTTTATTCATGGCTACAGTTCTGTAAATACTTTTAGTCTTTTTTGTTTGGTAGGTACACTGTATCTATGCTCTCGTCATTGGAATCTGGTTGTTGGTTTATAGCCTTTTTATAGAATGCATGTTATTTTTTATTTTCGCTTAGCATGAAGGGTTAATAAAGCTTGTTACTCTTAGGGCGGAGTACAGCCATCGTTGGCAAGAGGTAGAAAGCTTTGTCCACTCACTCCACTAGCTGCGCAAAATGCGGCACAATCTGTAGCGACTCCACAGCAGGCTCCGGCTCCGACAGCTCAACAGTCTCCAGCGACTCCTTTAACGTCCAAGACTAACAACAGAAATTCGCGGTGACCAACTAGGCCATTTCGCGATTTTTGGGACAAATGGCAGGTGCAAAACTACGTCGAGTCTTCTCATCGCCAACTCCACAATGCCTCAAGACGAAAGTCTTCAGTGCGTCCTACCCATCATGACATACGGAGCCGAAACGTGGACACTTACGGCACGGCTAGTCCACAAGTTTAAAGTCGCCCAGCTGGCTATGGAAAGAGCTATGCTCGGCGTTACTCTGCGGGGTCGCATCCGAAATGAGGTGATTCGGCAGAGAACCAAAGTCAGACATAGCTCGCCGGATTAGCCAGCTGAAGAGGCAGTGGGCTGGCCATATCAGCTGTAGAACCGATAACCGTTGGGGTAAACAGGTTCTAGAGTGGAGACCGCGTCTCGGTAAACGTAGTGTTGGACGCCCTCAGGCCAGGTGGAGCGATGATCTGCGCAAGATGGCTGGCAGGAGCTGGATGCGAGTGGCCGAGGATCGATCAGCGTGGCGAGCATTTGGAGAGGCCTATGTCCATCAATGGACTATCACAGGCTAATGATGATGATGATGGCAGGTGCAAACTATGTATCAAATGTCAAACCACTGTGTCATGTACTAAGTGTGGAGTCAGATTATGCTTACTATATAGGAGAAATTGTTTTTATAGTTTTCACCATCAGTTTTTACTTGTTTAGTACAAATATGTGATCTTACTAATTAAAATTAATTATTATATACACCATTTGTATTATTACCCCTTTTTGGCAGTGTGCCTCGTAAGATACATTCGCCTGAGGTAGTTTTTCCTTACGAACGTGGCAATGTATCTCACGGGATACGGAGGGTATCTCTAGAAACAAAACTTTAGGATTTTTTTTATTATTTTTTCCTGCATTCTATGTTCATATAAAAAGAGATTATTGAAAAAAAAACCGGTAATTAAGATTTTTTTTTCTTGCCAAGTAAAGGGTTAATGCTTGCCGGAGACAATTTTATTTTTACCGTGCGTTCGAGTGTCTACGTTTGAACTGGTGTATCAATAGACTATTTTATTAAGACTAGGAAAAATTCGTTTATAGATCTGAGCCCACCCACACGCTTTGCCTACGAAAATAGATGCCGCATTGTTTTATGTTTTTGTAGGTATGTTTTAATATGGAAATTTTTAATGAAGTCATTGTCATTATTAGATATTACACGCACAAGCTTAACTTCTCCTACGATCTTTCTGTGTGATACTCAATATCTGAAAATACACGTGTGTGTTGTTTAAATAATATCCTACATTGTCAGTGTAATCTCCAAACCTACAAACAAGAACTAATGATATTCAACTATTGGCAATACAAATTAGAAAAATCGGAATAAGGATGATTGATACTTCGGATTAAGTGACTAATTTGTGGCTAATTCAATGCATTGAAGAATATCTCTGGTTCCTCTCAAAACCTTAGGAACTATTAGTAATTGGATCTAAGGAATATAATGATTTCTAATATTACACGGTTACTACTTGGTTACTACTCATTAAAATAAAACAACTTTACGCGAGTTTTCATCCGTTTAAAGTTGTTTTATTCTAAGGAATATAACAAAATTATTGCTTTCCATTGGGTAATAATAGGAAGCTAAAATAAATCGAATAAATCGTAAGACGTTGTTTATTGGTCAATTAGTGGCGTCTGCACAATCTGGATGGATTAAGTTTTTATTACATAGTTAAACCCGAGAATCTTATGTTAACAACGAATGAATTAAAGATGCAATAGTAAATAGTTTGAACTTTGGTGAACGCTGAATTGCAATACCCTAATTAGCAGCCAAGGAAAGCCACAAGGAAAGTTTCACGTGACCGCAGTCATTTGTTTTCGTCGAATGACACATCCCACGGCACCACCGCCACCGGTCGTCGAACAGAACGAAAATACCGAAACGTTATCAGTCTAATTATAGCTTATAGCTGCGAGTCTGATGGAGTCAAGGGTACGTACGTTCACTCCACCAAGTTCAAAGCTGACGTTTAACGAGGAAAATCACTGTTTACTGTTTTCTTTGTCTGCTACATTGTGGACGATTGTTCTATGCGCATTTGTTTATGAAAACACCAACTTCTTTTCGTAACTTCGTCTACGTAAACTCTAAAATTTGGATTTAAAACATTTTATGACGTATTATAGAATCTACACAGACTTGCTTCTATTGAAATAACGCCGCCTGTTTTTATATTAATAGTGTATCAAGGTTATAAATAAGGAGTATTCCAAATATCATATTCATTGAATTATTTCTACATGAAAGGGTAACGAACGTTTGCTTTTATAATAGGTTTAACAAAGATTATGTTCATAGATGTATTTGTGAGCCGTTGATTTCTAAAAATCATGATGAGTAATTTGAGAGGAACCAATACAGTTGCAACTTATCATCTACCGTTTTAAATCGCAAATAGCTGGTACCTACAAAAAATATTTTTTTTAGATACAATAATAAGTGAGCCATGTAGCCTCATGCGCTTAGTTACAAGAGTCTTGTAAATGTAGATACATAAGAGTTGCCGCTCATTAAGAAGGAAACCGATGAGTCGACAAGAAACGGAAATGCACCTAACCGCGTACACCGTCATTTGTTTTCGTCGATTGTATCCCAGACTTCCTGGACGGCTCGTCGAAAATACCGAAACGTTATCGGTATCACTCTAATTATAGCGGCGACCGCGACTGCTCGAGTCAAGGGTACGTTCACTCCTCCAAGTTCAAAGGTCGCGGAGGTCACGGCTGTAGCTGAAATATTCGGAAACTAGACGGATTGTTGTCCGCCTTTTGTCTTGCGAATTTGTAAAGTCACGTCAAAGGTGA
The DNA here is from genome assembly GCA_949319885.1 of Mecyna flavalis. Classification (NCBI taxonomy): domain Eukaryota; kingdom Metazoa; phylum Arthropoda; class Insecta; order Lepidoptera; family Crambidae; genus Mecyna; species Mecyna flavalis. The sequence goes on along the minus strand of OX439427.1, from coordinate 6,434,270 downwards.
GGAAACGTATTCATGGTCCTTTTCTTTATTTGCGACAATAGGGATTGACGACATGATTTCTCTAATCCATTGATACTATTATCTACGACGATGATGCGATTAGTGTTTACAAATTCAAGGAGAATAAAATTGAATTTCCACCATATTTTCGCCTTAATCCTTCTTCCTATTAATATTATTAAGGCGAAAGCTAAGGCTGTATAAGCATATGGATGGTTACCATGTACGGAATGGCTTTCGCTGTACTTTAGCCGGACACATTCCTGTTCTTGATAAAAGGCCGAATTCTTAGTTAATGCAGACGAAATTCCGAGTAATCTAATCTAGCAAAATTTAAGTATGTGCTGCATGAAACACGCATGTTGGTAAAATACATTTTATCTCCTCTAATTTCAATGAATTCTGATTGATTTCGTAATATAAACATCTGTGACAGACCCAATTTCTCGCGGATACGACCGCGGGTAGAAACTAATAAATTCGATGTTTAAGTATCCCATGTTATTCATGGATATTTAAGGCCGTTCCATTTTATGATAAAGCAGAAAATCAAGCATCCTCCACTAGCGATATCAATATATCATTTATTTCAGAAAATAGTGACATTTTACAATGGTTTTCCGGTTAGGCATTATAGTAGTGTGAGTGTGGGCGCGAATGCGTGCGCTTACAACAATGTCACAGTGGAATCACGAACGGGGAGGATTTGCCAGTGTGACCTTGAACCTACTGTATACTTTACCAAACTAGAGTCTTTCTTGTCTAGTCTGGACTATTTACACTCCGGCGATTGAACTCTGAGCTACTAAAAATGTCATGATTCATCTCATTTTCTCTGATCGTTTAATATATAACTAATTTTCTATAAAGTGAAAGGGCGATCTATTTAATGTAACATTTTGTCGCTGATAAATGTCGTCTACTTTAAACATGAGTGCATTCCATGATGAATGGAGAATGTATGACTTTGTAGCTAAATGAAATGAGGCTCATTAGTGTTATTTGTACTTAATTAACCCAAATTATTTTCTATAAATTATGAAGCAACAGAAATGGTTTTAATTCTGCACGAACTATTTTCTAGCGTTAAGGTAAAGTGATCTGAATTCAGAAATTATTTTGGGAGTTTTAGTATCGCCTACCTACTTGTTTTCTTGCTTCCGTGCTACCGATCTACTTACATAATTATATATAAACGATGTTCTTTGGAGAACTCCAGTGACATTATTGATGATTAAGAAAATTAGATTAAAAAAAAAGTTCCATGGCGTTTTTCAAATTGTTTTAAAGCCATACTCTACTGATACACCACGCACTGTGTGCGTACGCGCATGTGTGCGTGCAGGATCACGTTACAGCTGAAACTCGGGGCGCCTGCCGAAAAGCGCGGTCGTCGACCCGGTCAGGAGCGCGGCCGTGTATGCCGACCGACCGGTTTGCGTCCTTTGTCTAAGCCGAAACAACAATGCACAGTGTGTAATTTTAGCTTAGTTGTGGCCAACTATATTTTATGTATTCATTCGAAAGAACTTGTGATACTAATTAATTGGTGAAAATTCCGACAGTAAAATTGTCTTTACTTTCAGAGAAATATTTTTTTTTGTGTAAGGTCAACGACCTCAAAGAAAATTTAATAATTTTTTTTCTCCTAAAGCGTTACTGGTATAGTTTTTTTTAATGACCCAAATTACGTAACAATATAATATCTATTTATATAAAAAATTAGAAAGCTGTAGCTTTGATAGTTTATGTAAAACGTAAAAAAAACTTAATTTCACTTTTTATTCATTTCTCATTTACCCCTATCATTACCGCATTTTATTCTTTGCTTTAAATATGTATAAAACTGTTGTTTATCATGTCCTAAAAAATTACACACGGCAATCAAAGGACTAACGAGAAAAAAGGTTTCTAAATATTTTAGAAATTTCTATGGAAATAGGGTTGTCCAAATGTAAAATAAACAAACATTTTAAAGTTATACATATTATTATTTTGTCGATGTCATATCATAACCGCAATCGACACTATTATTATTAACACTAATATTATCTACATCTACACTAATATTATAAAGAGAAAGATTTGATTGTTTGTTTGTTTGTATTGAATAGGCTCCGGAAGTACTGGACCGATTTGAAAAATTCTTTTACCATTAGAAGCGGTTAGCTACTTTTTACGAGTATAGGACCACGGGTAATAAGTTTTTTACATAATGACGTGTCTGTGACAGGTTGCCATAGCAACGCATTGTTGATTATCCAAGTACATCAATATTTGGGAGCTGGCGAATAAATCATATTTCAGCCATATTTCATAAAAGTATCCTGTCTCCAAGGACACCTGTCTCTAACATAAGTTTTCATAATTTTGCTATAAATAATAATTATTCTAATTAATTTTAAATAGTTCTACTCAATAAGTTAGCATAATTAAGGCTAATTAAAACATAAATTAAGTTTTTGTCTCCGAAATATAAATTATCAATATCATAAGAACAGTCGTAAATATTATATTAAATGGAATTGAGAACCTCCTCCTTTTTGAAATCGGTTAAAAATGCTACCAACTGGTTTGCGTAAGTAAAAGAATCATTCATATAGTCTAGGCTAGTCTAGGATACTTCAAATGACCATTTTATTGTTGAGCAGAAGAAATTAATTAGGTATAATGGTTATGAAGGTTAGTGACAACCCTAGAAAAAATTTCAAAAATTGATATCTCGTCGGTCCTTTATTCTTTTAAGCTGATATTTTTTATTCAAATGTTATTCATTATTGTACATATTTTCCATCAAAAAGAAAATGCGGTAATTAAAACAGAGACCCACAAAAAAATATTAAAGTTTTTTGCTAAAAAAAATTATTATGTGTTAAGTATACGTATTTCGTGTCTAGTTTTTGGCAATATTATAGTTATTTATTTGCCCAATGAGAAAATATTTTATTTATTCGTAACTGATGTATCTGAAAAAAGATATTGCATTTCTATGGTTTCTATGGGTTTTTCTCGATAGTAGCAATAAAAGCAAAACTACTTTAAAAAAAATTCTTGGTGTCTTTGTTAGGCCTCCAAAATATTAAAAGCTATCAAATAAACACATAAACTGTACTTGGCCACAACTAAGCCAAAATTACACACTGTGCAATGGAACGAAAATAACAAGATTTCAGTTGTAACTTGACTCATTATTTTAATGTCTGCCTAGTTTTGATCTGAAAACTATCTTGGCGTTTTTTAATTAGCCAGTTTCAGCGAATAAGAAACGTATGAACAACGCGTAAATTATTATGTAACATCAACGGACCATTGATTTGCCTAAATTTGACTGATCATAGTTATGTAACTCATCCAAAGTTTATAATAATTTTACTTCACGTGTTAATCACAGGTTAATTTTATTAGTATTGACATAATTCTGATAATTATCTCTACATTTTCATGAAACATACTTTACTTTATCTATAAAAATTAAAAATAGTCTATGATGAACGCCCAGAGAGTATTTACATGAATTAAATAAAATAATAAACTTAAGTCTTTAAATTTTAAAAACATTGATTTCAGGTATATATTTTATAACGAGCAACATAAAAACTAATAAAATAATCAACATTAGTCCAAGCATCAAGGCGCGCGGTCGCGCTACACAGCCCGGTGATATATTTGGTGACATTGAACCGCGTCCATTGCCAACGACCTCGCTCCTCGGGAAGCTCGCTTTGCGTAATCGCTCCTGCGTAGTACTGACGACCGAGACATAAGCACGCGACTGTATTGCCGACGTATTCAATCGGAATTCGCCGCGGCAAAAATGTGTCATATATTTTTTTTTTTTGGTGCAGCGTTTGGTAATGACACTGGCTTAAAAGTCTTTATCATAGGGATCGTATGGAAGTAATCATCGATTGATACGTATACTTTTTGGAAACATGTCCAGACACAGTACCTACAGCTTGGCCTGAGTCCTGACCCTCTTGCAATAAATATAGCTTCGATTTATCCTAGTCTTTAATTTTTAAAAAAACATGGATGGACAACTAGGCATACTTTTTAAATAAACTTATTCTTTTAAATAATCGGAATTTGAACGGCTAAAATGTAGTATGTGTAGTAAGTAAGTAATATTTTTTTAGTCCGTTTTGTTGTTAAATCCCGATGCCTGATGTCGTGTTGACAAACACGACATCAGGCATCGACTAGCTCTAACAAAAACGTTAGAGGTCATGGATAGATATTACTATAAGAGCAAATCAATTCATAATAATATAAATATTAACCTACTTATTGTTGTCTGCTTTCTGAAACGCTCAACAAAAAATATACATTACTAAGAACTTTTTTAATTTCTCTCGTTTATGTATATGTATGCGCCTCTTCTTCTTTCTTGATATACTAATGCACATAATTTTTTTAAGTTAACAAGACCCGGAATACTACAAAATAAACATCAGCAAAAGTTCAAGGCATTATTTTGTTCGTTCAAATCATATTTGCTAAAGCAAACACGTGTGAAATGTAAAGAAAGAACTTTATTTTTAAAAGGGAAAATGAAAACCCTTTGTTAAATTGCCTTGGTTTGCCCACATTTTACTTTCTTGGTTTTTTTATTTTTTACTGTAATGGCGACTTGAAAATGTTTTTACTTTTATAAATGATGACATTAACGACATTTTATTAAATCAATCAGTCCGTTATTTTTCTTTCAATGAAATCCGTAATAGGATTACTTTTTAAAATAATATACTATGTAGGTACTGCTAAAATGTCAATAGTATAGTCAGTAGTGTTTTAACCGAGCCTTTGTAAGTATTTTCTCTCGCCATATAATATTTTAGTCATTTTTTTGATTTTTTTTTGCTTTGATTAGCCTTTGACTACTACCTTTGACTAGCCCATCTGTCGTTAAGTTTTTTAGGCAATCTACAGGATGGTGCTAGATATGGAAGATGAGGGTGGGGACATTACAAGAAGAGTGTTAACAAAAATTATGGAGGCTAATATGACACGTAACATTTTTTTGTAATAAATCTTTACTCATTTAGTTGAATGTTCGGCGCTGTTAAGTTATAGAGTATTATTTTTATCAAAATGCTGCATTTGAATCAATCCATATAAAGCAGTAAGGATAGAAATATGTATAATAGGTTTGAAACCTATAGGTTATAATGGCGCCCCTATTGCTTTGCGTCAAGCATACGAGTTGCACGTGTAGAATGGCCGATGTAACATAAAGATTTGAAATCAAATACAGTTTTATTATTTGATACATCTTACTTTTCTTCTTGTGTTTTGTTTTCCTACTCTAAATCAATTTTCTTTTTCACATGCGATCATAGTAGCTGACCCGACCTGAAAGGTTTAGGGTTTTCGTTGATCCAGAAATTGGCGACATTGAGATTTCCCCACAGGATTTCCCTTCTGTACCCGATCTTCCCCTCTACCTTCAATCGTCACTACCCATTCGTGCTACGTTTGTGTGCTCACGTGTGTACCTGCAATATCTTCTACGTATTCCAAGAGGCTGCAGACCAACTTCAAAAAGATTTCAGACAGTCACGTCTTGCGAAAACCGCCATGTCACGTGTGGGAAAAGTCTAGTGTCCGCCTCCGCTGGCCACTGCAGAAAAGAAAGACCACTGGGAAAGCTTTTGATTGTAAAACGTCAGGTTGTATATGTCAAAGCCTAGGGTTCCAAATCGTAACATTTCCTTTTTTTGACGGAGGAGAAAGAATTTACGCTCTGTAGCCGCAAGCTACGCTTGAACCGTGTGTGAGATTCGGGACTTACGTTCATTCGGTTATTACTTACCCACTTAACCTGACTTTACGCTTGGACGAATAAGAATAAGATCCATCATTGGCAAAATTCCTATCCAATATTTGTACATCTATACTAATATTATAAAGGGGAAAGATTGTATTGTTTGTTTGTTTGTAATGAATAGGCTCCGAAACTACTGAACCGATTTGAAAAATCCTTTCACTGTTGGAAAACTACACTATCCTCGATTGACATAGAGTACTTTTTATCCCGGAAAAGTGGAGGGGAAAGGGGGGTGATATTTGACAAAAGAAATTACGCGCGGAGGATACCCCGGAGGCAGCCGCTAGTAATATTATAAAACCCATGTACATAGGTCGCTCAAACCGAACATTGCGAAACCTAATTTGCCAATTTATTTATTTATTTATTTATTTATTTCGAAAACCAACAGCTTTTACAGATCATATTACTTTATAGTGTACAAATTTTAAGCAATGCCAATAACAGGTTTTCCTATGGATTAACTAATTACACTTTATCCTTAATAGGTGATGTAAGAGTAAAATAAATATTGCTAAAGTTACAATTTTTGCAGACTATTCGAGGAGCTCATAGATAATATATCGAAATAACAGTAGCTGTTTCATTCAATACAATCATAATATAATGTCAATGTACGATAAACCGCTATAGTAGTAAAATATGTATAAATAGTACAGTTTAATCTGCGAAGCTCAGATTGGGATTAGTTGAATGGACCAGTCGTAACTTAGATAAAGTAATGTTGCTTGATGCAGCGTTCTACTTTACTTGCACTTTAGCTTCTCGCTGCTTTTACAGGATAGCAGTTTGTTAGAACCAGCTGTGGATTAATTTTATGAATACAAAGTTCTCTGCAAGGATTATAGGGGCTACTTTATTATATATTATTATGAGTAGCTTTGTTGGTTTAATGGCTTTGTGACATAGACGTATTCCTTGTGACTGGAAATTGCGGTATGTGAAACGAAAAACTTTCGACGAAACGTGAAGATCGATAATCTGCTCACTCACCATGTGAATTCAACACTTTTTTATCCAATTTGCAATTATTTCTTACATACGAAGGCAAGCTTGCCATCTGCCGCATTAAGGAAGGGAATTTCTCGGAACAAAAAGCATTTAGTTGCACGCCATTATGTCAAAATTACACATTGCTTACGTTAAAGTGATAACAGATATATGAAGACTACAGTCAATGACCGCCAAACACCGCGGAAATTGGAATCGCGAGGAAATTCCAAGTAAGTTAACGGTAATCAAACAAAACAACTGTCATTTTAGTAAGAATGTCTTATCTGATTGTTTTGTAATTATCAAGTTTGTTTCGATGTTGAGTCGTTTTGAAGACTTGGTGAGCTTGCTGTTTTTGTGATAAGACCCTGCTGTATTGCTGGATCTGTTTTATGTCGTCACCAGAGGAAACTCCTTCATTTTAGTGAGCATTGAAGAGCTGTCTAAATTTTAAGCATTGATATTAACTAAGCATTGATATTAACTAAGATCTTCGATCTTAAGTCAAAATAAAGTCAATGTCCTGAACATACGGTAATTGATAAAACCATTTCTCGGCGAGAAAACAAATTAATGTTTTTTTTTACTATCCAAACACGAGTTTCTCTAAGAGATCATCTGGTTTTAAACCATTTATCTATCCTACTGCTGTACACTTCCACCGATCACAGTGTAGCATACCTCGCTCTACCTCGCCTCAACCACGTGGGTTGAAGCGAGGTAGACGCTTCCGACATTCGACAAAAATTAATGAGTCCTTATTAGTTTAAGAATAAGGTATTTTATCAGTTGTTCATAGATACTTTGCAGATTTGCATATGAAACCACCATATCATCAGAACTCTTCCCCGCATTTGCTTAGGCCACGGCTAACCACTTTTACCACCAACCATGGGCCAGAAAGTGCCAAGCACACCTCTTTTCAATCCCATGCCCACCGAAATGAGAAGAAAATTTATGTCTTTACAAATATGCTTTTTTTTGCAATAAAGCAGCCAAACTACTCGTAGCAAACCAATCGTCGTCGCTCATGGACATTTACAACACCAATACAGGAATATTTCTTAATGGTCGCTAGGTCTTATCTGATCATTAATACTTCTACTATTACTATGCCTGTCCGTCCCATGCCGTTATTTGTTGAGTCACAGCGCATCATCTCCGCTCAACACCGAACGCATTGCTTAAGGTCCCTGCTTGCACTTGCCTAGGCGCTGACCACTTTCACTCTCACGGACCACGGGCCAGCAATCGCACCTCGCTTCTATCACGTGGCCGGCAGACACTGCCGACATCCGACACGATCGCAACACGTCGGCTATCGAGTTACTAGACCTCGTTGCCGTAGCATTCCGCCGCATTCATAATGTCCTGGCGAATAATGGGCCGTGTGAAAGTCTATTGCGTAATGAAAGGTCAGTGAACTCGGCTTTTGCTATAGGGATTATGTGGTAGAATATTGTAATAATTGGTTGCAGTGGTTGAAATGATTTGCAAAGTAAACATTGGAATTCGATGTAAATAGTTGCACAATATGTAATAATAAAATACGAGTAGTCGAAAGATTCAATCCCATACAATAATTATGCAGTTTGTCATTTAAGATGCTTACGATTAGTCAATTGATAGAATAATGTTACGCAAGAAAGATTCTTCGTCACAATGTATTTCAGGACACATTTCTTTCATGTCCTTCAAATGCCTCAAACTATTTCTATTCTAATTTTCAAGAAAGATTCTTGCGTAACTTCACGCAACGGAACTTGCGATAATTCACGCAGTATTTAATGAAAGGTCTATACATACAGAGTATTAATTTAGTACAAACTGTGTCTCATGCTTCGTTTACAAATATTTTTTACAAAAAGTTTAAATCTTCACAATGTATTCAAGGACACATTTCTTTCATGTCCTTTAAATGCCTCGAATTATTTCTATTCTAATTTTCATCAAAAACGGTACTTGACATAAAAATTGATACTTTGACCTTTTCCATGGAATTGTGGTTAGCTTCTCAGTTCTAAAAACCTGGAGTTCGTGAGTTTGCGTCTAGTTGACAGAAGGACTTTTTCAAAGATCGGCTGGCTTTACGGAATCATTGTGGAATCAGTAACTACTACACAAAAATAGTAGCGAGAGAAGGACTTTCTTTAATATATTTTTAGTAACCAGTAACCATTTGTACCACTTCCTCGTAGCGTTTTGATTCATCAATGAGTCCGGCTTTGAATAAGCTTGAAGCATTTGAGTAATGTAAATTAGTAAATATCTCCGTAAACAATATAACATAATAAAAACTCAACATTAATGAAATTGACAAATAGTAAAAAGTATAAAAAACTCTAAAGTCACGTCAATCCGAAACTTCAATAATATTCGCGACGCGAACAGTGACGCGAATTCCGCGAAGCAATAATACGATGCATTTCTTTATAAATTAATGTTCTAAATTTTTTGTTACAACCCGAAAATACTCGTGCTTTGCAATTTTCTTACCTCTAATACAGCTCTTTTGCGAATATTTTATTTAAAAGTTGTGATGTGTTGTGAATCTTCAAGAAAAATAAACAGGGAACTACCACAATGTGCAATGGTAAGTTTCATTTACAGTATACATTAACCACTCATTGCAATAAAATTTTCTAAATAGCGGATTGTATAAACCGTCTCCTTTTTTAGAAATTGGTTATCTGGCAGATAAATATTATAAGGAACTTATCTGATAGCGGTGAAATTGGCCCTAAGATTCATTTTATTATTTTTGTACCTATCTAACAATGCTCATCAAGCATAAAATCATTTTACGTACTTCTATCTTAGCGTTGTGTTTGTATGAAAACTTCATGGCCCTACGGGAAAATATCTTCAGATTCGCAAGACACAGAAAGGTCTACCGAAATGAAATTTTCACGTCGACTATCCTCAGACCTTTGAAGCGGGCATGTGTGGTTGCGTCGCGTGAGGATAGCGTCGGGTCCCGGCGGAAGGGTCCCGGAGGAGCGCTCCAGGCGGGGCGCGCGGCAGTGTGCCGGTCAGTCACCGCTCCGCCGGCCCACCGCGCGCTCGTCTCGCGTTCGACGCATGCTCATGAACAGTGTATGAACTCGCGTCGTGATCTCTTTCAGACTAGTGCTGTGACATATAGTGTGAGGAAGTGTGACTTGCGTGAAAGGATTGTTGTTGCAAAGGATTTGTTGGGATGCCCCTGGCTTCGTTCTGGTGAAGAGTTCAGGTGCATATTTTTGTTGTGGCTTATATTAAGGATACATATGCAGGTTGCTTTAGATGAGTGTGGAGGTTGCTGCGAAGGCTAAATAATGTCATCCTGTCGCTGTAAGGAGTATAATGTATCTATAAGGCCTAAACCATTGACTGTGTTGTCTTTGGCACCGCATAAGCCTATTGTGTATTATTTTATTTATCGGTATGTTATATTAGATAAATAAGCCTAGACCTTAAACATACTATCTATGCCAGTTGTAACTATAAAAGACAGTATTCGGCAGAAGCGACAATATACTCGAGGTCTCAACAGTAGGAAAAACAAAAGTTTTTCTTTATTCTTAGTGTTTCATATGAACTCTGTTATTCAAAGTAAGATTAATCAAATCCAAGTAATGCATCTTATTCATTATGTGAACTCTAGCTTCCGTATGTGGATTATGCGTAGACCCTAAAATTTCAGGGGTGTCTACAGAGTCGTAGCACGTTGAACGATGCTTCTTGGTCAAGTGTACCTCAATGAATAGGCCGCAGTAGCCGCTTATCAGATAAAATCCCTGTCGGACCCTGAAAAAGCCCTACCACCAACCAGACCCAAGGCGGAAAACGTACCCACGACCTCCAGGTTCTATAAACAAGCGGCTTAGCCACTGTTCCATGGAGGCGGTCAAAACGGCGGTCACCGCAGTACGGTTCCCTAGCTCTTTAAAATATATTTTAATCCGAATGTATTCGTTTTATTGGCGGTGTATTTGAATATCCCCAAGGAAACGGCTTGGATTACCATGCGGAAGTTAGGGTGTGATAGTTTCTGCCAATGAATGCAAGAGAGACTTGCTTAACAGTACAGCAGTACTAACTTTAGTGAGCTTATTTATAGTGCACTATTACATAAGACATCAAAACACGATATTCCTACATAATGAAATTAATGAATATTGCTAATTAATTTAGTTTTTTTTTATGTTATTGATATCAATTTCATTACGATAATAAACAAATACCAATGGTATTAGTTTTTGGTATTAGAAAGGAATAGATCGTCGCTTTGCGGTTTTACCCGCGCGTCATTTGTTTTGTCAATTATCCCCCCTTCCCCTACAATTCCGGGATCAAAAGTACCCTATGTCACCCAGGGATAGTGTAGCTTTCCAACAATGAAAGAATTATAATCAAATCGGTTCAGTCGTTTCGGAGCCTATTCAATACAAACAAACAAACAATCAAAACTTTTCTCTTTATAATATAGTAATCTTTATATTAGTATAGATAATCCACTTTTTCTAAACTCTTCTTTCTCCGAGCGTTTGGTCCCGATCTGGTCAGGGTTCGCTGGTACCATGACCCAGGAGTCCAGTCCACATTTGCTACCTAATTTTTCTTGATTTTAGAATAAGTAGGGTAGTTAACATTGTAATAGTAAAAAAGCCAGATATTTTTTTTATGCCAGAGGCGGCAAACGAGCCAGCTGGTCGCCTGATGGTAAGCAATCACCGCCGGGTCCGGCCGTTATGCCCCCATTCCGGGTTGCCCCCGGCCGGTATGCCACGTTTTAACGGCAAACTGGAACAAATTTTCTTAAAATGTGGGGGCATACCGGCCATGGGCAACCCGGAATGGAGGCATAACGGCCGGACCCTTACCGCCGCCCATGGACATCTGCAACACCAGAGAGATCGCTGATGCGTTGCCGGCCTTTTAAGAGAGAGTACGCTCGTTTCTTAAAGGTCTTTTAGCAGGAAAAAATTGCTGCAGTGACATAATTCACAACTATTAACTTTTCTCATATTAGCTTGCACTATGAGTACAAAATTGACGAAAGGGACTTCCCACAGTCGTCACATTCGACGACTGTGGGAAGTCTCTTTCGGCAATTTTTTCCTTTCCTAATGACCATTCAGTCAAGGTCGTCTCCTTTATCAAGACCCAACACAGTTTAAATTATTTTCGTTTTCTGTTTAACCTGACCTGCAAACAAATCACTTACCTTTTTGTTTTTAGCAGAAATTTAAGCTATAAAGGTCGTATAAGCAATAGCCACAATGGTTTAAATAAACAAATGTCACGTGTCTTTCAGGTTGCTGGTGAAAACCGCAAAGTTTTTTCTTAAAAACAATATAAGAAGCCCTTTTCGTGGTCTGGTATTTATCCTAAGCCTATTTTAAGCGAATACATAAAAACTTAGGAGAAGTTTCCCGGTGTTTTCAACTTTGATAACGATGTTTTTGCAAATGTTTCCAGTTGTTAAGTTTTCTTCCAGTACCAGGTAAAAATAAACACTGTGTAGAAAACGTCTATGAAATCGTTTGTATCCTTTTTGAAGATAATTATGAACTTTTTATACAGCTAAATAGCTTATTTTGGACGTAAACTTTGTAACTTAATTGTTATTTGTTTGAGTTGCTACTACAAATTAAATAAATCTACTGCGGCAACCGATTTCCCTTAACGGTTAAGAAAAGTCAGCTTAACCAGGCGTCACAGGTTCGATCTTCGAGTAACATAATACTTTTATTTTTTACAATTGTAGCGCTCAATTCAGTAGGTTCCTGCGGTATTGCGAGGGGTCATGAGGGGTATTTTTTGTAAATATGTACCTCATTATTCTAGTTAGGTTATCTTCATCATATATTATAATAATATCGTTTGACAAAAATGTCATAATTAACAGTCCTTCTGCACAACTCTATTACCGCAGGAATCCCCTCAGTTAAGCTACGCCTGAAGTAAGGAAAATCTAAACGGGGACCCTTGTGTGTCGCCTCAAATTGCGTTTAGTGGTAACTCTAGTCTTTTAAGTACCGGGTCTTGATATAGGGGGTCCGGGTTTAACTCCCTGTCCAGGCAATTTTTTTTCGATTTGAAAAATTCTTTTACTGTTGGAATGCTACACTATCCCGGAGTGACATAGGGTACTTTTGATCCCGAAAATGTGGGGGAAAGGGGGGATAATTGACAAAAGAAATTGCGTGCGGGTGAAACCGCGTAGGCGACCGCTAGTTAAGGATAAAGGCCTTTGCCTTGCTGTGGGACATAAAATACTTTACTTTTTTCGTTACTCATGTCACTTTTGTTATTTAAATTCACTAATATTAAACCACCAAACATTTGGTAGGTAAAGAAAAGGAAGCAAGGCTCCGTGATAATAAGGAAATTGTGAGAAATAAACCTCACAGATGTTATGTAATGTGCTTATATGTATGGAGAATAATGTGTTATGTTTACTCTCTTTGAATGCGATATTAATAGATCAGAAAAGCCCGTGTTCACTCGGAAACTCTTACGTACTTTGTAAATACTGGGAAGTATTTAAAGTCACGAAAACATTTAATGTTATGTAACATTTATACAGTATTACAATGAAAATAAATAATATCTAATTACAGAAAAACGTGCTTTAATTTTCTGCGTGTATTATCCAAAATCAAAATCAAAAAATACTTTATTCACGCATGCTTCAAAGAAACACTTAAAAATCGTCATACATTAATGTTACACACTGACTCTACCACCGGATTCGGAATGCAGTCGTCTGTCGAGAAGAACCGGCAAGAAACTTGACAGTTACTCTTTTTAATCGCCAAGACAAAAATAGTATATATAAAATACAATCTTCATTTGAATACTATTACTAAGTCATACAGTTTTGTGTTAGGTTAAAGTTTATGTTCACTTAAAGAACATACTAGGTCCCAGCCGACCAGTCCCCAAAGTTCGAAATGGATTAAATTGTTGAAAGCTAACAAAACTTTCATGCAATGTTGAGAGAGAGACAGACAAAATTAAATGTGTAAAGAGTAATAATTGTTTTGGAAAAAGATGTAAAATATTTCAAATTTATATCTTGAAACAAAAATTATGCGGAATTTAATTAAATAAAATCTTATACAAAAAAAAATTATACACATAATATAAGTATCCGTAAGGTTCGAAAAGAGCAAAAGTATGTTTTACATAGCGAATTTGATGCTGCGTTTTGAGCCGATTAAGTCTGGGTACGCTGAGGCTGCGTCTCCAGTAGGCAAACTGTTAGCGGCAGACTGAGTGAGACGCAAATTTGTGGCAAACTGAAATTTGAGTTAGCTGCAAAATCCAGATCAATTTTCGCCAACTGGAACCGGTTTTGCTAGGAGTCGGCCGCTCACTGATATAGTCGGTGGGCGTAACTCTGCAAACTGCGTACAGTGATCGCAAAACTAGCAAACTGTGGAAACTCCTTTTCCTGTGATATGGAAAGGCGTACTAAATCGATAAGCCGCAAACTCAGTCTGCCGCTAACAGTTTGCCTACTGGGGACGTAGCCTTAGGCTTTAGTAAGTGCAGTTAGTCCATTGAAGCGACTGTCATCTAACTTCCGTAACCTTTAACAGAACTAGACCGTTTTTTGTATCATGGCTTAGCATGGCACAGTATTTGAATTTTGGTTAGTGGTAGGACTTTTTCAGAGTCCGACTGGCTAGCTACCCCCACAGGTGAAATCTGCCGCCATAACAGCTGTGGCTGTGTTCCGGCTGTATTAATGTGAGAGTCAGTACACTTAAAATCAAAGGCTCAAAGATTAGATGAGCCTACAGTCTGGCAGCACATTGAGCGACCCTTCCTGGTGAAGTGTCCCTCAATGGAATAGGCCGCAGTAGCCGCTTACCATCAGGTGGGCTGCGTGTCTGTCTGCCAACTGACTTAGTATAAAAAAAAAGGTTTAGGTTTGCTGTTTCCCTTAACACCGTCTAGAGATAAATAGACATAGAAAAACCTAGTGCGCGCCAAAATTTTAACCATATTGTTTCACGTGTGTGAAGCGGTGCTTGAAATCTTTATTATTTTTATCTATACTATCATTACTATGTCAAATTTTATAGGATCTATATATTTTATCCCACAGGTTCGAGACCGGCTCGCCTTCACTTCAATCTCGTAGAGATGAGGGAAAAAGGCTGAAGAGTAAAACAAGTGGCCTACGAATAAAAATGTAAGTGTTTTTCAATAATCTGTACTCGTAGAAAAGTCAAACACGCAATTTTTTTATTTGTGAATTTATTGTTTTATTCATGTACGGTAAGTACCTATTCGAAATATATGTAAGCGCATAAGTTGGAAATGCTTGAAAGCAACTGCACCAAATTAGATAAACACATATATTTTTGTGTTATTTTTATGAGGAAAATGTTTGCAAAAGATTATTTTTATCCATGCAATCTGGATTATTTAAAAAAACTACATTACATTACCTTTAAAGTCATTGACTGATTTTAATAAATAACATTTGCCAAGAGAATACATATCTGTCATTGCAGCCAATTTGTCAGATTGCAATAATTGAAGCAACTTTGTTCATTAAAAAAACAAGCTCAGCTAAGTATCATGAAAACCTTAAATTAGGCTGAAGTGTGACAGCACATTCAGTAACGATTCCTGATTAGGTGTCTTTCACTGGAATAGGCCGCAGTGCCATCAGGTGGTGACTCTCTGCCAACTGATCTAGTGTAAAAATAAAGAAAAAGTCTTGATAAACAGATAACAAAAGAGAAACAAATACGAGCTTTAAAAGGCGTTGAACTCTTCAAAGCTTCCTTTTCCTCTCTGCCGCTACTTCAGGCACCTACGTCCACTTCAAGAGCAATCAATACCTAGGTTATTGAGCAGTATAATGAATTTTTTTATTTTATGTCATCAGATGCAAAATAAAAAATAATTAATTAACTTTTTCTTTTTTAATTTTGCCTTTTCTACTTAATTTTCACATAAAATCGATTCTCTCGAAATTGGTGATACTTTCACTAACATTTTTTTTAATATTTACTAGGTACCTTAACCACTTACGTCCCCGGTTAGTTTATCGTGTCACTAACGGGACACCCTGTATATTTTCACCTCCTTAATAATCGGTAAGAAAAACCATATTTCGCTCTTTCTTATACAGTATGACAGGAAATGCGAGGGACATATTTAAACCCCAAATAGTTCATGCTTCCATATAACAAAATAAATATAAATCAATAAAAACTCTGGTAAATATCTGCCCATAACCTTAGTCGAAACCTGAAAATCGTAATGTGCCTGTGTGGGCACTCTTCCCTTCACAGTACCTATTTCGTGCACTCGTTCAAGTACGACTGAAATTGTATTCGCGTACAATTTGAGTTTGCGGCGTAACCGGCCGCTCAGCAAACGGGCACGGTAATAGTATCAACATTACCGTGACACGGGATTCTTAGGTAGTTTATGCATACATAAATTATTAGGATAATTATAAAAAAAATTAAGGATATATTTTTTATAGCGAATTGGACTCTAAATCGGATTCTGAACACTCTCCTTAAATATGTCCCTCGGGTTACCTAACACGCTGTATATTTTTGCTCATACTCTGCTAGAAAATGCGGGAGAGGTCCATAACATCCCATTCTAAGATTGATGTTGCCAACAATGCGATAATGATTTGCGAAATATCCGAGAGTGTGTTGACATCGGCCGTCCACTGAATAGCAGCCCACCCTCGCTTTTACCCAGGACATTACCCTTGCCATTTATAAATGAGCTTTTGTCATAATCACCCACTAATGTTACACTATAGTGCCTTGCGCTAAAGGCTTTCGTCTTTAACATAATGTGGATATCGTATTGATTACCGTTTTATTGTAAGTACATTATTTACCTGTTTTTTTTCTCGGAGTAGAATGCTTTTAGACCACAGAACATAATTACTCCTATTTTAGGCACCGTAACCGTATGATTCCATAGGCATTGCAAGACCTTTTTTTTTTTTTTTTTTTTTTTTTTTTTTTTCGGAGGAGAATGCGTTTATGCACCATAACCGCAGGCTAGCTAGACCCGCGGCCGTGTGTGGGACTCGAGACTTAAGCGTCCACTACCCACTAAACTCCCCCGGTTTCCCCTTCACCCCCGATTGGGTCGAGCCGGTGCCAGCCTTGTGGCTATTGACCAGCCCATCCCTGGGTACCCTGACTTGAGAGGCCTCAAGTCAGGGTGGCGCCTAGGGAGGGCCACCCGAGAAACTAGGTGAACCTCAGACATGGCTCGAGCGACCTGTGCAATGCGGGCGTTGGGGGGCTACCCCCGCCCGCAGGTCAACCCTCAGGCCGGAGAAGGCGTGCTAAGTGAGCTCGCCTTCTCCGGCCTGGCCGTCTACGCCGGAGGGGAGCAGCAAGGGGGTCCTCCTCGCGCTCTCGCTCCGCTGCCTCCTTCTGCGACATTACTTGTTCGCAGAAGGAGGCGGCCGCCTCCCACGCACTCCTGTTGGCGACCATGGCACGAACCATGGTCGCCAACGAGAGGCGTCCTCCGCCTAGCGCCGCGATTAGTTCGCGGCGCTCGTGTCGCCAGGCCGAGCACTCAAGGAGAGTGTGCTCGGCCGTGTCGTCAGGAGCGTCGCAGTGATGACACCGCGGCGACACCTCCCGACGAGGGACACGGTACAGGTAGTGTCCGAAACATCCATGTGCGGACAAAACCTGCGACAGGCGGTAGGTGAGGCAGCCGTGCCGGCGCTCCACCCACTCCCTCAACACCGGACGAATGGCCTCAATCGTCCAGTGGCCGGCACTTGGGGCTTGGAGAGCCTCCGTCCATTTGGTCAGGGCCTCTTCCCTGGCCTGGACACGAACCAGCGCCACCTCCTCCAAGCTGGGTCGCTCCCCCCGCATCCTTGCCGCGACACGGATTCGATGCACCTGGGCCAGAACCAGGGCATCGAATTCCCACGGGGTTGTGCCTGCTAAGACGCAGGCAGCCCCATGGGAAACTGTGCGGTAAGCCCGCACAGCCCGAGTCGCGATGACCCTCTGCGGTCTCCGCAAAAGGGCCTTTAGCGAGGGGGAGAGGCTCTCCGCCCAAACAGGGGCTCCGTAGAGTGCCATCGACCTTATTACCCCATGATAAAGCCGACGGCACCCAGGTCCCGGACCCCCCACGTTGGGGAGGACCCGCCCGAGAGCTGCGGCGGCGGCACACAGCCGTGGAGTGAGGAGCTTAAAAAGGCATTGCAAGACCTGCGGCTGTGTGTAGTATTCGAGACTAAAGTCGTTCGTCCCCTACCCACTAAATATTAGTTAGCCTTTTCTTATATAAACATATTACATAATTATTTCATTTGGTGGACAGGTACATAGTCCACCTGACTCCAACTTTGCAATAAACTGTCATCGGTTTTAAAATTTAATTCGTAACATTTGAAACTTAAATTAAATGCTATAATTTTTTGGAAACTCTACCCCGTTTGTAAAATATTAAACGAACGGAAATCTATTATTATAAAGAGGAAAGATTTGATTGTTTCGTTGTTTGTCTGTATTGAATAGGCTCCGAAACTACTGAACCGATTTGAAAAATTTTTCACTGTTGGAAAACTACACTAAGCCCGCGGGATATAGGGTACTTTTTATCCCGGAAATGCGCAGAGGAAGGGGGGGGGGATATTTGAAAAAAGAAACTATGCGCGGGTGAAACCACGGAGGCGGGCCGCTAGTATAGTATAAATAGAATGAGATAATATGTATTCATGTGTACCGTATTTTACGTCATTCACTAATACATCTCTCATTGACTGGTGCACTGAGGTCCGCCCGCGCTCTGCAGGACGTTACCCCTCCCACGTTTATTTGTTAATGGACTAATAATACGCATCTGACCAATATTCAAACGCTAATTACAATGTTTACAATATGAATAGATTCTATTTTGTGCCAAATAACGTAAAGGTCATTGCTACATCTGTCAAGTGTGTGAGTGCAATACCTAATGCTTTAATAAGCTTTTTAATCGCGTGCACAGATAGTAATTTTAATGTATTTTTTATATGAAAATTTGTGTACCTAAATAAAGATTCTATCATATGTTTAATATAAAACTCAATGGGCTTAAACAAGAGTACTTTTAATCCACTTCAGTAATTACTTCCGAAACAAACCATTAAACTATTTCGACTGCTAAATTTGCCAGTCTCGCTTATTTAACTAGGACATTCCTATAAACTAACTCAAAATTTTATTAGCCAACTGATCCGTACGATGCATGTGCTCAATTTCAGAAATTAGTTAAAGCTATAAATGTGTTCTAAACAAAATTATTCCGCGAAGCCATTAGTAGTTATTCTATGTATTTACACAGTGCCGGTTGCAATTTATATTTGACCTATTAGCTTTGGTGTTAAGACGCATAATCGTGTATGCGATGCACCGCGGCTTATTGTTGCGGGAATAATGCACTGGTAGTAGTTTACGAGGTCTTTCACCGGCGCAGTATATGGGTCAGTTAGATTAGCAACGCTCCCTGCGCTTGCAACTATTCGCAGTCAACTGCAATGGGTTTGCTACTGTTTTTTCTCTCGGAACAGTTTGCGATCGCGCACGCATGCTTGGACTGTTGAAATGTTTATTTGATAGTAACACAAACATAGAATTTGTTCAGGGCCAGTTACTGTTACGTGTGGGATGGAAATAAGAATAAAAATATTAAAAACTCTCAAAGTAGCATTTTTTATGACAGATTAAAGCTATCTGGAAGTGGTTGCGTATTTAATTTTTTAATTTACAACATGAATACTTTCTTTATACGTATCCAAAACAATAATTATATTGTCAAATTCTATTATAAAACGGAATTTCCACTCTGGGTACTTGAGTACATACAACATAATATTATAATAACGTTTTCTTTTCTTTTTTAAATCTAGTATTCAAGTAGTTCGTCAGTATTTGTCAAGATGTTTAAAGTAGACAGACATTCCTAATTAACGCAAATTAAATTATGAAGAACAATTATAAAGCGCACTCCTCGCTGAATAGTTTCATTGCGTTAATACGAAACATAATTTTTAGTCCTACGGTACGCCTTTATAGAAATACTAGGTTAATGATTTCCTTGGACGTCGAGTCCTAAGGTCTGCCGACCTCAATCCTACGAGTATTGTTTCTGGTTCTTATCGCACTATTATTGTACCACATACATGTTAATTTACGGTTTTCACGGCCTACATCTAGAGCAATAATTTTCTCAGCTTTTCGATATGGTAATTTTACATAAGCGGTTGCACTCTTGTTGTATTCATCCATGCAATTAACGCGTTTCAAATGACACAAATTATTATACATATGTAGTTGTAGTAGTTTAACGACGACGCTTCCTTCTTTCTAAGGAATTTTATAAGCTTAAGCCAAGAATAAAAATATTGTTAGGTATTTTTATGAAAATCATTTTGAATTTTTTATGGTAATAAACCCGCTCAATAATTTCAGAACGATTATTCGCCAAATAAAAAAAAAATTTTGTTTGTTACTAGGAAAAGGTCTGCAAACGATAATTTTCAAGCAAATTCGTATATAAAATTGGTGCGCTTTATTACTAGCAACACTTCCACGTACAAATAACTACATAATTACTTTTTAAATATGTGTTAATATCTTAAGTATGAAGTATATCTTATAAAAATACTCCCGATTAATTAATTTAATTTAGCCCATATTAGATCCCGATAGATATATGCTCGGCGCCGTTAAAAAACCTATTCAATTGCTCTGTTAGGATCGATGACTCGTTACAATTAAAGCATATTCCCTGGGACGAATCCGTCGGGTGGCAGGATTTACGGCAGAAATGGTCGCGATCTCCAGACTAAGCTCGGCCCAGTTTCGGAGGTCGCCGCCCGTCGTGAACTCTGTTCGATCGGCGCCCTACTACACTCTCATCATTCATCCTATTGTGGCAAGTGTTGCTTTGACATGCTTTTTTTGTAGGAAGGGTTTGTTATATTTCGGTTCGTAGTTAGTAATCACTAAATTAATAGAGGTACGCGAGTAACATGTTTCATGTACGAGTATGTATAATTGAAACAGATTGTAGTCTATAAAATTCAATACGGCAAAAAAATAGCATAGTTTTTTTAACCTTCGATAATGATCGCTTAGACCAGAGCTGACCGATAATTTTGTAGAAATTAATTAGTTAAGTGGTATGTTATATTCTACCTACACTTCATTAAGTTATTTTATATATTGTTAAAGTAGAAATTAAATTCTTCTACTTCACGCAAAGAACCTTTAAAATCGGATCCCCAATACTCGATCGAAAGTTAACAAAAACCTTTTTATCAGGAAATATTCCGTAATTAACTGTGTGACTAAGCGGAAAACCCTGTGGGACGTGTCTTAAGTCCGTTGATTTCCTAAAATGGCGGCGTCTAGTGAGGATTTTTCAGGCCCATTATACCCCACCGCGGCCGCACGAGTCTGCCCCTCGGGGTCAACGGCCGCGGATGGTATATAGGTCAACCGAAGGCGCCTTCTCGTCTGTATTATGTCAGCCTGGTAGACGGGCCGCTACGCGAAATTCGCCTAACGACTTTAGACACGTTCGAAAAAAGATGGACATGTGAATACGACTCACTTATCCAGGGTTCCGCATGGAGCAATTAATTATCTTTTCTTAATATTAAAAAGTTATTTTGTTACTTTTATCTACTAAGCGGGCAGGTTTTTATGTTCGATGAAGAATTTTTAACTTATTTGTAAAATTAATACCAATCGATTAACGAAACATAAAAAAAATTGTACGAAAAAGATCGCATTCTTAAAACAGCTTTAAATTTATAGGGAAGAGCAAAGACTTCCGGTATCTTAAAATCGTGTCACTATCACAATGTTAGATAATTGGCTTAATAACTAAAAGCAATACAAAATGCGGGTGGTGTTGTAGTTGAATGTAAAGAAATTTAAATGGGAGCGACTCTTCTACAAATAAGGTACCTAGTTCATAAACAGACAAATGGAACACAAATTGGCTCTACAGCGTCGTCGTATGTTTTTGTAAAACAGACCCCTAAAAAACTGGAATCACAATATTCCGGATCAGTCTTTGTGCACCATGAACGAAGCATTCATATATTGTTTATCGAGACCGGTTATTTTGCAATAATGAATTATTTATGAAGTCCAACATACGGAAGGGGTAAAATTATAGCTGAATAACATTTTATGCAAAACAGTCAATGTATTAGAAAGCTAAAAAAGCGTTCTTTATGTAACTATTTATTTTACGATGGTTTTCATGGATTTTATTGGATTTTTTAATCTGTGTTGGTGTTTGTCAGTCCTTTTTGCGGTAGAACCCATGATTAAGAGCTGCCACGCATGATGAGGCAGGAAGTGCTTAACCTCGTTTGTTAGTTAACTGCATTATAGGCCGGCGGAGTTCGGAAGCCGCTAGATC
The DNA here is from genome assembly GCA_949319885.1 of Mecyna flavalis. Lineage (NCBI taxonomy): Eukaryota > Metazoa > Arthropoda > Insecta > Lepidoptera > Crambidae > Mecyna > Mecyna flavalis. Next base: position 6,412,006 of record OX439427.1, on the reverse strand, counting down.
GTTGGTCACGGTTCAGCGTGGGAGGCGCCTTGCACGGACGGGTTATACCCGCGCGTAGGGCTGCTAAGCCTATGTTTAGGAGGTGCATCTATTAATTGAAATCATCACGTAATAATAAATATATGTAATTGAAGTTCTTGGAATTTGGACATCATCAAGCAATAAACAGCAATTGTCATTGAAATCTAAGTTCATTTAAATGAAGAAGCGATTCGAACATCCATGAGCTCTTCCTTCCTATATTTGATTTTTAACTTTCTGTGGTCTGTATTTATTATCATAAACTACTCTCATATTATAGTACCTATACGGGAAATATTTAAGTGTATATCCAACAAGGCTGAAACCACGCCTTCCACCAAAAAAATTGAATTGCTAACCTAACCTAACCTTTGGTTTATTTTGGTGCACGTTTCAGCCTTTTTTGGTGTACGCTTAAATACAAGCCTTAGTATATAACGATACTTACATGTAACATTACAATTAATGCGTTTCAATGCAGATTTGTAAGCAAATTATTTTAATCTAAGGCGAAACTGCATTGCTCTGTCAAAACGTTAGATCTAAAGATACATTTTCTTGATTCCTATATCACGACTTCATCCGTTGACATTCTTTTTTTTATATCTTTCTTCGAGTATTCTTCATTGTCATTCTGTTAGACAATAGTAAATAGATGAAACAGTAGACATCCCTGGTGCATAGTGGTCGGCTGCTGCGCTCAGGCAAAAGGGAAAGTGTGTGGAGCTTCCTGCTCGCACGCGGAAGCGTTTGATATCATACGTAACTGCACCGCGCCGATCGCTCTGCGCGTTGCAACACCGATGCACCAGCGATGACACACCGTTGCATGGTGAAGATTAGCAACGATGACAAAAATTTAGAAAAATTCTCTCGAATTAAACTTTTTAAAGTAGGTTAAAAAGGCCGTGGTGAAAAAGAGAAGTGGTTTGTTCAGTGACACAAAAGTAACCGCCTGAGGTGCGGGTGTATTCTCCTCCGAAAAGGTTACGTGCTATTATGTAGCATTTTTAAAGTCAGTGTCATAGATGATTGTCATAACACATAATTGACAAATAGATCATCATCAGCCTATATACGTTCCCACTGCTGGGACACAGGCCTTATCTCAATTGTGAGATAGTGTGGGCCATACTCCACCACGCTGGCCTAGTGCGGGTTGGTGGAGGGGTGCGTAAGGCAAGTGACCAACCTTAATGTCAGATGTTATCAAGCCGCCAAAAGGCCTCTGACTAGGCTTGACGACAAATAGATAAAACACAAAATTGCAAATGTCCGAAAATCATCTAAATCTTAGCCAATAAGAGGCTGAACGATGAGACATGTCGTACAAACAGCAGCATCGTGCCCGTACTTCGTATTAGCTGAACAAAGCACCGCGAGCGTGCGCGTGCGCCTTCCGCGTTTGCCTAGCACTTTCTCTCTCCGCCTAGGGACGCGAACGTTGTGAGAACTTAATTATCGACTCCGTTTGTACAAAATTATTTTGAAAAATACTTGAAATTCTATTTTATTTATTTAAACGTCATTGCACCACATAGCGTACAAAAGGCGGACTTAATGCATCATGGCATTCTCTACCAGTAAACCTTAAGGTTTTTCTTTTCGATTTTTTATATTATGTCCTCCAATCAAGTAAATAATTAAATCATTTATCTTTGGATCTTCTCGAGTAATTAGATCAAAATAATTTTTTACTTAGTCTAACTTTCTAGTCTAATCGATATCGACAAGGAGACCGTCACGTTGTTACAGCTTAGGTGCTAGGTGATAGCGCATTTTCATATCCCATGACAGACAAAATTGTATAAACTGGTAGCATAACTTGTACACATAACCAAGTCAGATGGACAGGGTAAACTGATTATGGTGTAAAGTTAAGAATTATCTTCTTGAGGGCGAAGTTACGTAATGGCTAAATTGGGCCTGGAGTGACCCTAAAGGAACTCGTTAAGGACACTCCGGGCCTAATTAGGTTGGCTTTACAGGCAAGTATACATATAATGTTACTACACACTCAGCGTATGAGAGTTTATGTTATTTTAACTTTACGTAATACTGTTTACAAAAACATTACAGACATTATTAATAAAAAGTTTAAAATAGTATTATAATATTGTGCGGAACAGATCCTAAAGCGTGGGTCGTGTACAAATTTAATATTTTTTAATTACAACTATTTAGACAGGTTGCGAATACAAACGCGAAAGTCTATCAAAGTTCTGAAAACCCAAAAAATGGCATGAAAACTCTTGGTTTTTTTTCTGACTTAGTTACGAGGTGCGAAGTAGGAGGGATTGTATTATGTTCCAATAAATGTCGATATATATTTATCGATACAGTTGACTCTCTTCCCTAGCCGATGCACTTTGAATGCTCGCTGCAGCATTATGTTGCAGGAGGAAATCACTTCGCAACGTTTTCACTCGATCTTGAGCCGCTCGAGTAGATCGCTCGACTATCGTTAACACATGATCAGGCAGGATCCACGATGTTTTATAAACAAATTAATTGAAGTAAGTTTACACAGTTGTGTATTATAATGTTTCATTAAATTTTGTGTAAAGAATCGTAAAAGAATTTTAGTTGGTGGACCAAGAGACGTCAGATATTTTCTTGAAATCAGAATAAAACTTGAAACCTATACTTATTGTGATATTATATAATTTAAATGTCAGTTAAAAATCCGGCCAAATCTACTAAGATGACCGGTTCACATCCGCAATTTAATGGCTCCAACTTTTCACCTCGTAAAATAACAAAGGAGCGAGTGAACCTATTTATCATTCCCGATCGGTTCCAGATCGGTCTCATTTACCTTCATCACAGCGGGATCATGGGATTGCCGCTAAAGACCGGGATCCCGCGGTCGAGCGAGCAGAGGTACCTCGTTGGTTTGAAATTTGTTTGAAATGCATTGCGCGTCACAACCCCGGGGTGCACTCTCTTCTGTTTACATTGAAACTAAATTGCAATGTGATGGATAAAAGATTTGATGTCGTCTTTTATTTATAAATAACGTTTTATATGACATTAAATATGGATGGTGTAACGTAGAATCGTATTATGTTTGCAATTTATTCTATACATTCAATATTTTAATGGCTGATACGTCGATGATGGCTGATGTCGTACGATTTTATTGAAATTATATAGTATCTTCATGTTTCGAGAGAGTTTTCCGCATACAGTCCACTTCGTATCCATTTCCTTTACAAGCGCATTACTAACGTCTAAATTCGAGGATATTATGAACTGACCCAATATAACGGTGTCCTTTTAGAGGTTTATTTAAGTAAGCTCGCATAATAGGATTACAATTATATCTATAATTTAATCAAATTACTGCGTTGAGAATTTGTTTTTTTTTTGTTTCGATGTCGGTGTGGGTACATCACAACATCACACTATGTAGCTTAAGAACTCATGTTAAGGACATAATAATAGTACAAAAATATTAAATAATAATAAAACAATATTTTCTGTACTGGGTCGTTACCAAATACGCCATCAAAACAGTCATATTTAAGCGTGGTTCTAATAAATAAACAAGAATAAATCTGTATACACTGAGGAGTCTTAATTTCCACGCACGCGTCACTTCAAAAACGCTAAACAGGAGCGCATAATGAATAAGGTAAAAGGCGGTGTAGAGGTGTTCACACCGCTGCCTCCGTGCATATTCCGTGCTCCCGGAAGAAAATACCAATGACCCTGAATGGGCATGATGATTGTTGCGTAGGAGCTGACATGCGGCAGACGCGCGCGAGACGGTGACGTCACAGGAGCGCCGGCCGGGAGGTCATCGCCACACGGCCGGGCCAGGTGCGTTCACACTACACTTCCAGTTTGTACTATTATTTCCCATTTCCCGCGGGCGTTTCCTGGGGGTGTGGGTGGCTCCGTTAACGAACGTGTCGATGCGATTTCTGGGAAAGAGATTGCGATTTTATTGCAACGTTCGATTTACCGTTCGTTATGTATTAATGTGTCGAAGGTCAGAAGCACGTCGCTCCTATACGTGTAACAGATCATCGACATTTTCATGCCGATTTAAAAAAGGAAGTAGAGTCGCGCATCATTTACACAGTTTGTATTTCAAATAAACATCAATCCTGGATTCATTTCTTTCACGACCCATCATGTCTTACATGATTAGTTTTCATACTTTTATAAGTTAAAACATAGTAAACTAAATTCTGCCCGCGACTTCATCTATGTAGGAAAAATCTGATGGTATGGTCTAGTGATGATTGAATCCTGCACCCCGAGTTCAAGAGCCTGGGTTGGATTTTTAGAACCCAGTTCATTTTGTGATCACTAATCGCCTTTGGCAGGTATGGTGATTAGTTTGAGATTATTGAAAATCCTTTCAGCAGTTTTTGCATTAAAAAATAACAAACATTTATTCTTACGAAATTTCGTTTCTGTTGTATAGTATAGTTCTATATTTCGTTCATTAGGAGGATAATTTGGTAGAATATTTATAACTTCATAATATAGCATGTAATTAGCCTTCCCTCCATGAATTGTAAATAAATTATATTATCAATTGACAGTCCTTTTAAAAATTAACTTCAATATTTTAGAGTTTTTATGTGAGTATAGGTACTTGTAATTAAAGGTACCTATGTAATTAAATGGCACTAGAAAGTGCTCTACATAACATATATTACTAATTCTCATAGTTACTTAAATCTAACTTTAATTAATGCTCATTATATTATTATAACACGTTCTTTAATCTGCTCTCTCGGTAAAAAGTCCTTGACAACTGGTAAGTTATCACTGACTATTTTGTTTTCATTTTTAATGATACTTTACTCCTTAAATACCTACTATGTTAAATATTTATTGTTTTGGCACGAAAATGTCAATAATGAAATAATTCAAGCTTAAAATCGGTAGTTCGTCTGCATAATCCCCTTCGAACGACTCTGTTCTTAACCGATTATAAATATTGGCAATTTGGCACTCATAAATAAAAAAAATCACAACGTAAACAATTGAGAGAATCAAATAAAAATTCTTCGGGACGATTGCCAAAAATAATATCTTGAACCCTCAGAAGAAGAACTAAAGCATAGAAACCACGCTAAAATAGCAAGCAAAGACATATACTCATCCTTTTAATTCATATGAATGACAATAATGCGTTAGAAAGGGATGTATAATATTTTGTCTTGAGCATGGAAATAATATTGTCTATGTAACCGGAATGATATCTTAAAAACATTGCATTTTTGAAAATGAACACTATCCCAACGCATTAAAGTTTATATTTGCTTGCGCCTGACGCGAGGCAAATCCGAGACGAGAAAGATATCAAGACGGGAGTAGCTTGTCTCGTTCTTTCACATTGCCAGCACGCAATGACAGTTCATTCATAGTTAGAGTGACCATGAATACTAGGTCTATGGCAAGGACGGTCTCGATTCTCGTTCTTTCATATTGTCAGTATAAGAAATGTTTTTGGGCAACAATTTTGCCTGACCAAAAACTTAATTTAACGCTTGTATTTTAATGTTATTTTTACAATGTATTAATGAACAATTGTATATTTACTTATTTTTCGTTCAATGTATTCTTAAATTTGAAAAAGCGTAAATGTTATAAATTGTCTTTTTTTTTTATTTCTTAAGGTAGTTACCCCGTAAAGCATTATGTGATGAATAAGACCAGGAGCCTTTCTATCACATTTTTTGCACTGTCTACATCATTTTATAACATCGTCTTAAACAACACAGCGCTCTATAAACTTATATCAACGGTTGAATATGAAGTTTTGCTGCCGACACAACCGACTGTTGAAATATTTTAACATGAATTAAAAATACTATTATTAGGCAGATCCGCAGATTGCATGTTTGAATTTGTCTCACTTATCCGAAACTTATTGTCACCCTATTAGAAAGGGACAAGCTGCCCCGTCCGACTGTTTCGCTCGGCTCGTTTTTTAGCCACGAGAGCACAGTCTAGTTAGTTATATTACGTTTATGGTCTTGAGTCAGTTTCTGTAGGTTGTCCATAGTTTTTTCTACAGTAGTGACGTTCCTTGTCGGCACTTTAAGTCGATAAAAATAAACCTAACAGATAAAGTTACGACTTAGGTTTAATATCTATTTCTCATAATCAGATCATTTATTTCGCTCTAAATATTTGTTGTCTTTCTTCTATGTTTACGAAGTTTCTGTAGGGCTAAGTATTTAAAATATGAATTTTCTAGTAATAACGCAGTATATTTGCCCATGGTTAAAACACTACTGCCGTGTTTGTCGCGCACGGACATAGGACACACGCACACGTCGCGTGAAGTATTGGTCGCATTACATCGCATTGCGTCGCGTCGCGTCGCGTCGCGTCACGTCGCGTCGCGTCACGTCGCGTCGCGTCGCCCACCTAGAACAACGGGTTAGACTAGGGAGAAAGGTAATAAAACATAGGTTATTAATATATTAAAGATTTTATTAATTCAATCATTTCAATGTCGCAAAATCACTGTACTTTAAATAAAATTGTTTTATTTAAAAAACTTGTGTAAAGTGTTTGGAACAAATATGACTACGTTTATTCCATGTCCAATTTGCTCTTCTTACACAGTCATTGTATACATATATTTTTCATGTCTTCATTCTTTGGAAACCTGTAACCAAAAAGTAGAAATGTTGAAACAAGTTGTAAAATAAATAAATAGCAGAATAATCAACTAAAATAAAAATAAGTAATATCAAGAATAATATAGCCTCTATGTAAAAAACTATGACCATGATCTCTTAAAAAAGTAAATATTATATTGTTTGAAAGATACATAAATGATCCAATCAAGTCCTAAAATGATATTGTTTTTACCAATGAAACATTAATATTCATTTATCGATATAGAAATGCACATCACTATGCGAAATAATATAACCTCTAAGATCTGAACAAAATTTCTTTGATTCAAGCAATAATCGATACTAAATTGGACAAAAACAAATATTATCACAAACTTTAAGCATATTTTAACAGTTAGGACACTATTTTCTTAACTGAAATAATCGAAAACAATCTAAACTTACCGATGAAAGGTTACGTTTCTTGGATATTTTCTTTTCTTCCAGTGTGGGATTTACAGCCCTCAATCACACAAGACATTTTTACACAGGCACCGAGTATCTATCACAAAACAAGATTTATCTTGTTTTCAAGCATTGCACTGAATAATACCACTAAATTAAATTAATTTAGCTGAGAGGAGTCTCAAATTTTGTGCGAAAGTATTTGTCAATATGATGTAACTAAGTTAAGTTGTCACTTTTTCCCCAGCAAGAGGAAACAACCTATGCATTTTTAATTTGGTGGAGTTAAAAGACATCCAAAGGCATCCGTTTGACATTTGACTAGCGACGACCCTCGGAAAACAGAAACGAATTCGGATCATGTTGTTTCACTCGCTCCTATGGCCGAATTAATGAAGTTAAATGAGTAAGATAGCAGGTTTTCAATTCTTATTTTAGCGTGGTTTCTATGCTTTAGTTCTTCTTCTGAGCTTGAACCAATGCATAATGAAGTACGTCGATCAAAACGGTAATTGATTTGAATAGTAGTATGGAACAGTGCGGTGCGGCGATGTCCGCTAGAGCGAGACGGGTGTACGTCTGTCGGCTCCGCGCAGCTGTGCTAAGGACGGTCGTTGGCCCCGCGCGTCCGCGAGTGAACTCCGAATATCGTGTGCGTTTATTTATCGCGTGTACTTACTTCCATGCTCTCCGCGGCGTGCTTGTAATCTGTGCTTCGGTAACGATCAGTGCTCCATTGATGCAGTTTCGGCGGATGCGGCTCGGTCCACAGGTAGGTATTTCAATTGGTCGACACCTAGTGCGATCATCTTTTGTTTATGTTTTCTTTTAATCAACACTGTGTTATGTTTAGTGACGTAAACTTCAATGTGTTAATAACCTTGACGTTGTTTTTAATAGCGGGTTTGCAACTTGTTTTTTAATTGACCTTTTCGAATTGCTTTCCTTTTTTATAATATTATCAAATGCGTTTACAATTATGATTATTTTTCAACCTATCGAACTAAAGAATGGGTTTTCGTTTCAAAATGCCCTTATACAACGCCATCTAGACTATCTAGAGCTTGTACTAGGTACTTATGAAATGTCAATATACAAGACCTATTCATGCCCAAATGTTCATACTTTTTGAATATGGTACCTCAGGAGGGTGATAGACTTCTCAACATTTTTTTTTTCTCTATTTTTAATTTGTAGTACGGCTTAAATATTTTAAATGTGAATAAGGTACTATTAGGTACCTACCTTATTAATAAATGGTAAAGTTGTGAGTCAGTTGCGTTATATTAATTGTAAGGGGGGGTCGACCCTTGCAAATAGCGCTTATCTCTATCTCATGTTTGCACACTTCTATGACATCAGCTGTTTCAATCTATTCGGGGTTTGCGATTGACGTATTACTATTAAGTTTTTATTGCTTTAAACATGTTTTGTTACTTTGATCATTTTTTTATTTCATTCTTATAAATGATAATTAATAAATATCTTTGGGTCTTCTATTTGTGATGATGAAACTTTGGTGAAAAGTTTTAAATGGTTCAGATCAATATAGTACGTCAATTTCAATTAATGTAGTTTCGTAGTGGTAGAGCTATGCTGTTTTACAGTACGAATGGGCTGGCTCTTCCTGGGAAGTACCACCCTCTCACATAACACCAGCGTGAAATAATAGTGACTACTAGGTATTGTGTTTCGTCTGATTTGTGTGAGTGCCGTAGGCCCACATCCCCCATACCCCCATAGGCCGAAAACGCATCAGCGATCCCTCTGGTATTGCAGATGTCCATGGGCGGCGGTGATTGCTTACCATGAGGCGAAACGCTGGCTCGTTTGCCGCCTCTGACATAAAAAAAAAAGTAGCAAAGTGTGTTGGTTAGGCGTCCCAACGGAGAATCAAATCCTAGATCCTCCTATCTCCTATCTCGAATCCTATCTAGAGTTCACAAATGAGTATGTAGAGTTTCTGTACCCAATTACAGGAGTGTAAGCGAGAAACTGTAGTCACGTCTGTAATTTGGACAAAAGTTTAGACTCCTGATCAATCTACAACTAGACTCCCATTCACGCTCAAATATCTTTCGAAGCAAAAGTCTGCCCACGCAACTATTGTGCAGAGTTTCCGTTTAGTTGTATACAATTGACATTAAACACTAAACGAGACAAGGTGTTAATTTGAACGAATGTGTTAATGTCATCTGTGTCAACGCCACTCGGACGTTTTTTGAGGAATTTTTCTTAGAGATTGGGAAGACTCCCAATCTCTAAGAAAAATTCCTCAAAAAACAACTAGACAGTTGTTTAATTGAACGTCATTGCTCCTGATTGATTTATGTCATTTCAGTAACAACTGATACGATAATAAGTATATTATAGCCCCAATAATATGGTCATTATGTTTAATTTTCGGTAACCGCTTACCATCAGGTGGGCCGTATGCTTGATTGCCAACTTTATGGCATAAAAAAAAAAAAAAAAAAAAATTTACTATTTATAATCGTATGCAAAAAAAAACATCTGCTTTTATTCGTTATCTGGATCCCACACTGCATTATTACTGCATTATTTAGTAGCATACCATATCACCATCGACAATAAACGTTGTTTTCTTTATAATACAAATTTCTATGAATCTCTTTGTATGTATGAGTTACAAAGTAGCATATCGGCATGAGTGTATCAAGAAACGTTGTCATAGATAGCTCGTCATAGCTGAAGGTCATCGACCGGACTTTGTTTAAATAAATTATACATACCTACTTAACTTAGGTGCTATGACTTCAAACAACCGAATTAATTGTGTGCTCTGTTAAATATTTCGGATCTGTTTTGGCAAGACAGTAATACAAATACATTATTCACGTAATTTCGAGTATATAAATACATTTGGTATTCAAAGGAAATATTTTGTGTAAACATTGTTTTTGAATTTAAAGCAAGTTTTCAAGAGGTATTCAAATTATATTCTTATTCGTGGTTATGTTATATTCAGCATAAAATATATTACAAGTTTTACATAATCATAACAACGTTTATTTTAATAAAGTTATTTTTATTTTTTGGGCCGGTCAGTCGCCATTATTGGCGGTATCGGGAAGTCCTATTGGGTTGTTAAGGGGAAACCGGAGGTAACCGGGTTTGGTAGATAGTAGGAACGAACGTCTTAAGTCCCGACTCCTACAACCAGCCACAGGGCTCGCTAGCCTGCAGTTTTATTATTTTGTCCCGCCATCAGTTTTTAACCAATATTTTTTTTTAGTAATTTGAATAAACTTGACTTGTAGGTACATAATAACATTAATAACCAAATTAAAATTCAAAATACCTTTATCTCTAGTAATTTTGAGTGAAACTTATATAAATAATGCATATAAAATTAATGCTATTTGAAAACACACTTACAACAAGTAGGTGCACAATTACAAAAACATTATTACCATCTACAATAATGATATCCTCATAACTAAAATTGACCAAGCATCATTTACCTATAACAATAATTATTCTTTGCAATTCTTTGATCAATCCTGAGATTTATCTCGCAACATTTTTAGCCAAATGGTTAGTTCATGTTGAGACGACGTACCACGTAAACCCTAAAATAATTTCCTAATCAATTAAGTGAGAAATAGCTTGTATTTCATAACAGATACCGTCTGATACCGCGCAAATTAAACACGAGCATCGTTATTTTCCCATTAGCGTGTAAACAATGTGATTGGTCGTTTATCAGTACGTGTGTCGGTATCGAGACGGCCCCGAGTCATTGTCACGGCGCGATGTGTACACTGCGACCATTGTCGTGTTTACCGGTCTTATCAATAACAAGCGTGGGACTGAGGCACACTGCTAGCGAGCGATGATGTTGTGGTCAGTGTTGATGCCTTGTTGGAATATTTTGTTATTCAATTTATAGTAAGAATAGCAAGAAAACGGTGTAACCTACGAGTATATGGCGAAATATTAACTCAAAACGCCGCAGCAATTTATGCAAAATATTTAACGTAGAATATGAAGATATTCCGACCTAAAGTGAAGACAAATATATTGCAACCAATTGGCCGTTCATATAGGTACCTTCTTAGGTTTGTATTTTCATGATGACGGTTCCTTCCATGGAAATGGACTTTCATGAGCTTGAGTAAGTTGCATCTTTTGGGTGTAAGAAATACGCCATAATCAATGATTTATTAATCATAACTTTTGCTAGTCATGATGAGAATGAATTGATACACGTAAAAATCTTAGAATTAATTATAAGTCACCGTTATCGCCAGGACCTTTATTTTGCAGGCATCCTTTGGCATAAATACAACGTATTTACTGAATGTAAATGTGGTCGCTTTTTACAATTGTGCAAAAGTTTTACTTGTATGGACTGCTTTTTACGGTTTAGCAATCGTTTTAATTTTGTAAACATTGAGTTGATAAATCTATCTGACTGGATGGCGTGAGTGTGTATCCCTGTAAGTGACCCCTACTCAGGTGCTGCTTCTGATGCTTCATATTGTGATAAACATTTCTATTTGTGTTGCACATTCTTATTACCAATTGATACTGAAACCACAAAAAATTAACACAAGTGCTTAAGCGACTTGCCAGATTAATGGTCATCACCTGTCTCATATTTATTTATAGGCTACTTCTTAATAAATATCGCTTTAAGATATCTTGCAGTGTACACAGTCTCTCGTGGGTTCAAGTTCGGGCGAGCGACAATGAACTTGGCCGGCCGTGACTCACGCATGCCAGCCATCAGTGTTACGAAACCATAAACACTGCACCTCATCTGCGAATGCAACCGTATGCAATCGAGACGACACGGCCATTGTCCACCGGGCGATTTATATCGACGCGATTTTTATCGGAACAGATTTATGACATTGCGCCTTTGTTTATGCTAATAATGAAGGAGTTGCCGTGAATACTTAAATAAAGGACGATTGTCTTCTGTTTCAAAAAGCAAAACTTAACAAAATTCGTTGCTAATAAAAAAAAACTCACATTACTTCCTCGGTCGAGGCGGCCCATTTCGATGACAGACAGGCCACCACACTCAAATTTATTTGTGATTGAAGTCACATTCTCTTTTTGTTTAGTTTTTAGATTTATTTAGAGAATGATAGTTTTTCCAGGACAATGATTGTTTAATATATTTTTTGGTTCATCCAATACACTATCCAGTATATAATTGCGTCAGAAAATGAGCAAAATATTATATAATTAAATTAAAATCAATGACAAAGTAACTTCGTCTTTATTCGAAATAGTTTTTGCCATCAAACCAGTAAATAGAAAACAACCTCCTTTTTCCTTATTTAAAAAATGATTTTTTATTAATTCTTTACTCAAGGACATAGCATGATAGTACGACGTAGTAAATATATTTATACAACAGTATTTACGAACCAGCTGTAGAAAGTGGGACCACCTGGTCGTGACATTGGACACCAAATGACATCATGTCGCGGTCCCATTTCGCGAAGAGCGCAGGTACTGCTATTCTAAATGCGCCTCGAGTTCACTTGCCTTCAAAATTAACACGCGCACACTTTCGATAAAATTCTAATATCGGGCAAAACATTAAGTTTTAAATTAAAAATTAAAATTGAAAAGCTTTGATTTCGGAAAAGAGTTTTTTTTAACGAATAATTTAAATAAATAAAACGTCTTTAGAGTTCTATGTCGCATTTATTCAAAATTAATTTTTCGTTATTTTTAAACATTTTTAATAGTTAAGTTAATTTTAATAGTTCGTAATAGTTTGAGTTTAAAACTTTACAATTGTATTTCTTACATGCTGTTGTCTTATGAAAATCCACATTGGTGTATAGAGTTCTTCTTTCCATTTGCTTTATCCAGAAAAAGAACTGTAGTTTATAGGCTGTGATCTAGTACATAAATGTAGTTGTTGTTTATTTAAATCTGTTCCAATATTATACTTGTAAAGAAGCGATTCTCCAAATTACCAAACTGTTCGGATACGTGACCTTCCAAGTTTTGTTTGTTCTAGATACGTTTCGGGTAGCGCCGTTTGTTTATTCACGATTAACGCTACTGCAGACACACAATAGATGTTTTACAAACAAAATTATCAAAACACATCGGTTACATTACAACACTGCACTGGGAATCGCTTTTCGGTTTTATTCGCTGTCTTTTATGCAATCGTCGCACCTTTTATGACTGTATCTACTGTACTTTTATTATATCGCAAAGATATAACTAACATTGTTTTTTTTTTGCATGTCAATATTTGTCATTCAGTTCTAATGATGTTACTATACTTATATTATGTACAAAACTTTATACAAATACCATTTCCCTAATTACAGCAGAATGTGACTAATTTTTTTAATAAAAGTTTAATTAAAGGACCGTTCTGTATGCTTTATCTGCTAAAAATCAATGACACCAACTTAATGTGGTAACGGAACTGTCTTTAAAACTACATATTCAAACCTCAATAATAGCTTCAAGAGTGTTTCGGCAATATTACTCTGGGAGCCAGTACACTTGAAATGAGGGCCTCGAAGATTCCAGTATTGCAGAGCTCTTATAGCGACGCTTCCTGAAAGGTTCATTGGATTAAAATAAAAAAAATATGTTTTGTAACGAGTTCTATAAGTGTTAAATTCGTATAAAGATCCTAACAACAAGTTCAGTCTAACGTGTGCTCTCCCTAAAAGGCGAAACGATCATCAGAAACGTACCCGTGTGCATTTGAATGCAGCTCGCCTAGTCGTGTCGTCAGGACGTTAAAGTCGAGATGTCAAGATTATCTGTCAACCGACGATTCGCTAAAGATATTCAATATCAGTATGTCATATGCCAAGGTTACGCTAACCTTTCAGTTGTAAAGTGCAATATCAACGTAGAACAAGGATTCCGTGACAATATGAAACTACTGCTACTTTATATTTGCATGTTGTAGTTAATGTGAGGTAATGTTCATCTTACACATCTTCATTTGGCTACTTTAGTTATGCTGTTGGTAAACTTTTAATAGGTTGCATTTAAACGTGACGGCGATGCCGCGATGGGCGGTGTCCCAAGATCGATCTCCTGATCGAACGAAATAAATCCATCTATGTATTAGCATTATTATTTCGTGGATTTTTTTCCTGTTATAAAAGTGTTCACTTACATTTCGAAACAAGGGTTCCGCGTTACAAGTTATACACGCGTATTTGGGAATCTCAAACTGTATGTGAATAAGATAATAGGGATACAGCTTTGTTCAGGTGCTCACTTATGCTATTTATTTTTGCGCAAATATTGCTTCTATGAATGTTAGAAATTATCTTGGGCAGTAAAAATACTACCAATAATTAGTATTATTATTATTACTATACAAGTATAAAAGTTTTTAGAAATCAAAATTTTAAAACAGTAGAAAACTTTTTTTTACGTTTGTATCCCCAACAGCAATTATCGTGCAAATAAATTGTAAACAACTACAACGAAAAGCAATTCAAAGGGATAATAAATCTCGACTACACTAGACAAACTCAGTTTGTCCATTAAATTCCCCTATCCTTATTTCTTAAAATCAGCCAATAGATCTCAAGTGCGGGTAATAACGGGAAAGACTAAGGAGTAGCGAGGAAAGGGCCTGAAAAAAGGCGAGCGGAGGCGAAGATCCCCGACGACTCCCGAAGGAATGACAAGGAGCTTTCCTTGGAACGCGGAAAACGTCGCGCACATGTTGAAAATACGAGTGGGCATTGACCCCGACCGCCGGCACACAGCTGTTGGCTCCTGTGAATCTAGTGCGGCGCATCTCCGCTGCGCTCGGCTACCCAAATAATGCGAGAGGTCATTGCAGACAGAACCTACTTACATGCACTTTTTCTATACTTAGAAAAAATATTGAGTTTCAAAATCCGCGTTAAGTTAGTTTCTGTTTAGATTTAATTTTCAAATGGCTTTGGGTTATTTAATATATTTTGCGATTTTTACTAAAAAAATTAGTGTCATTATAACAGAAAAGTGTGTTAAGTGTTTTCTAATATCCAACTATTTGTGTACTAAATAATTATTATTTTTATTCATATATACGAGCATACTCATTTACTCATGGGATTATAAAATAGTGTTGTAAGCGTGAGAAAAAATATGTGGACTATGTAGTACCTAGTTTATGCTAATCTAATCCTATGCTACCTCGAATGTAAATACGACAAGTAATTATCATGTTTGACTAACTCTCAGCTTTCTTTTGGTACTAAAATGGCAGAATCAACACCAGAGTCTGGGCGTTTTTACCAGTACGCGTAGGTGTTAAAGACTGGACATGCCCACTATTTCTTATGTTATAAGAAAGTGGCTTAAAACTAGACAGCTAAGCAGTGAAGTACCCGTTATAATATGAAAAAGATATATTTTTAAACCGGTTTCATTTTGAATCTTTTAAAAATTAGAAATTGTTGAGAAAAAGTTCGTAAGAATTATAAATTATATATCGAATCCATAGATAAATGAATTATGTGATATCAATATTCTACTTCCTTTTTGGTACTCATAAACCATTACTATTGCAGTATATTATGATTGCACTTCATCCAAAGTGGTGGTACAGTAAAAAAGTAAGCCTACAATAGTCCCACAGAGATTTCTAAAAAAACCGTAAGATCCTGTCAATATTTTCTTCTTTTTCCGTTTGCGCTAAGATAGGGGACGGGGAAGCGTATCGGATATGTGATATTTGTACATAGACGTACATACCTATACGCAGCAAGGGCTACGTTTAAGCAATTTGCCGTTCAGGAAGAGATTCCACGCTGAGATAGTTGGCTGATAAAATCTGTGAATGTCTGTAGCAGGAGGTGGATCGCCCACCCAATATGATTTTGAAGCGGGCAAAATGCTGGCGTTTTTATTGTTGTTTTTAATTTTTTTGCCTATAAGGCATATAAACTGTCAATTTATTTTTAATCTCGTAAGAAATATAATTTTTAAAAATCATGTAGTAAATATATTTTTTATCTTTCACAACTTTCTTTAACGTCTCCGTTATATTTGGCACTATTTGCGTATACTTAAATTGTAGATTCAATTTCTTTAGTCACTTGAAGACTAAACATTAAAGACATTTATAAAAGTTTTATTATATACCTTTGCAGAACCTGTAAGTAGGCAATTAATCGGAAGTATTACAAGCATTCAATAGATAAAACGACGCATAAACTTGTTCCCTTTCTATCAAACATAAACTTCAGAGTATAGCAATTTCTATATTGATATTTTATTATATTACCTATTAATTAACCGGTGACAGATACTCCTTTCACAGTATCTCGTATCCGATCGCGGAAGGAGATTATGCAACATCTAAGTTTTATAACCGAGCGCCTATTACAATATTTTACGTTCGACCATAACAGGAAAGTTTCCCGGAAAATCCGCTTGTTGTAAAACGGACATTACTCCGACTTACGTCTCTGGGAAAAGATTTATTGCTAATAGAGGAAAGAAAACTACGTCCCTCATATTGTTATGCGATCCCCATATTCGAAGTGTGAATTATACGGTGATGATTTAATAATTTTGTCTGGAACGATAGAAAGAGTAATGGTGCTAAGTAAACACTTCAGAATTCGTAATGCCGGATGAGCCACAAGTATATTTTGCTATTTGCTATAAATATTTGATTGTTCTAGTGGTAGACCATCGGCATTTTCTTAATTGGTGCAAACAGAATAAGAATGCATACCAGACTTTACTATTAAGGAAGAAAAGGACATTGGTAAACAAAAAACAGCAATAAGTTTTTTTTTAACTTTGTTACTTAATTGTGTAAAAATATCAAATATCTAAAAAAGTTCTAATAACGATATTATAAACTTTGGCCCGTTTTAGCATAACATAATTAAAACAAAAGGTTAAACACAAGCAAGCGTTCAACAAATGCGACACTTCAATTCCCAAAATTAAAAATAAAACAGTAGAAATCTTATTTAAAGTCAATTAAAGTTAACTGACGTACGACTTGACAAATATAAAAGGATATGCAAAAATACCCTCGAAGGAAAAGGAAATTCCATTCTTTTGCAGCTGGTTGGATTAAGATGGATAACCCTTACTTTATTTTTGACTAAATTAATTAATCGCCTATGTTATTCATGAATGGTATTAGTTCTCACAGGTGAATATTTAAGTATTATTTCAGTAGAAATTAGCTACGTTTTGAAGTATTGTTTGAATTTTGATTGTGTATGCATAAAAGAATAAGTTTCGTATATTAACTGGCTTTTATTGTATTTCGCACGCAACATTAAGAAATGATCTAGCATAACAAATTCTTATTTAATAAGTTAGTAATATTATTTCTTTGTTAAAAAAAATCCATTCCGAACAAATCTTATTCCCCTTAATAACTTCAAAACATAAAAACAAACGATTCACCAGAAACAAATATTGTTTCTTGCAGATCTTCAGCAGTTTATTTAATTTGTTTTTATTTACGTACAAAAGTTTAAATTTAATCAACTCGTTGATTTCCTTCTACAGCATGATCGCTGGTTCTTGTCGAGATGCGTGAAAATAAACGTGATTTTAAAAGGATGCGCGGGCGCAGGCCAAATGATCACTTAGTCACTTCGGTTAATTTGGGACGGCGAATTGGGATAACCCTTTCTGGTAATCGGTGTAGACATTTGAAAACGAAACGCTTCCAGAAACAAGCTTTTTAATTAAACGACCGCTTAGTTGACAAAATACTTTGTTGTATTGTAAATTAAATGTTTTTTTATTTATTACTGACTAGCTATTTTTGCGGCTTTATCTGTGTGAATTTGGCTTTAAAGAAAGTCATTTAACCGATCTATATCAAAGTATATGGATCCTTATACTATCTAGGTAAGTTCACCTAGGCTTTCGAATAAGTAGGTTACTTTTGCATATAAATTATTTAAGTTTATGCACTACAAAGTATGTCACTCGTGTCAGGCGAACATTATAGCTTGAAAATTTCTTCAGTAAATAAAAAACAAAATAAACGTATTTATTACAATATGTAATTACTGAAATAGTTGTTGAATCAAAGTGAATGAATTTGCATTGGAAAAATAATTAACACAATACAACTTGTTTGTTAGAACCTACGGAACAAAGTTGGCTATGTCCTCTCGCGCTTGGCAGATCTTTTTAGTTTTTAGGCGATACATAATTCCGGCGTGCTTGCTTATGCGAATCATTCGCTACAGTAAATGATTTGTGTCTCGGGACGATTGCATTAGCGCGCATGTGTCACTTATGTCAGACCGAATTGCCCACACGCACGATCGTCCATTCATCCTCATTCTGTGATGTGTACCACTTAAATTTTGTACGTAATTTGTTGTTTTTTTTATTAATAGGTACTTGCATTGTTACCATATTATGTCCAGTGGAATTTTAAGCATTACGTCCAAACAAATAATCGAAACTTATATTTCATTTTTGTCCTCAAAATTATTATAAGTTCCATTCAATTGCCATTTACCCAAAAGAAAATTATTTTAAAGATACTTGCATGACAGCTATTTTCAAAGTTAGTTACCTATCATCAGCCTTTTCGCCGTGATTTTATTTAAACAGTATTACTGGGACCAGAAAAAAACAAAAGCCTCTTCAATACGTTGATTAATCAAAAAGATTGTATGATCTCTGAGTACAAGTGTAAAGTAATAACAAGTGGATGCTCCAATTCCGTCCGTAAGCAGTCGGATAATTTGTTTCATTGACTAATCTCTCTTGAAAGCATGGTCAGATACTATTGGTACATAGGTTAATTATGCTAGACTACCCACACGCACGCTTTGTCCATTCATTCTCATTCATCCAGCGCTAGTTAACTTATTGGACGTAATTGGTTGTCAGGGAAACCCTTGACTATCCACAATTTACAAACGTCATGTATATAGAACAGTTTGGTGGGAGAAATGTGCCATGATTTATTGTATGCGGTAATTGTGTTTATCTTTCGTCACTGGGCTTATTCAGAAGTGGTTTAAGTGAAGCCTAGTTGACATATTTTTCATTAGATTATTTTTGTTTTTATGCATAGTAAAACTATTCTAGTTAAAGTATTCGTTGTAGCCTATTAAACGCTAAGGGCCTTTCAACACTGTCAGGAATTATGCTCACGATAAATCTGACAGATATCAGGATTTTGTGTCCTTTTTAGAAAATTATCAAAAGAGTCAGCATCGAAAATATCCGAGAAACAAATTTTCAGGAAGTTATCTGTCAGAAGTTAAAACAGGCCTTGAATATTTCAGTTCCGCAATGTGTATTTATAAAAAAATATTGAGCATTCTTATTCTTGAGCCACATTTTACGGACGACCTTAAAAAAATTGAAAATATTCATCTCAGCCATTGACTAACGGCCATAATTTCACAATAACGTTGCCAAGATAAGGACTTTGTTTAGGAAGTATTTCGACATCACACCGGAAAGAGGAAGCGGCAGCGGGTCGTTGAACCCACCGTCGAGTCAATGTCAGCGGCGGCGAGGCGTGGGCCCAAGATTCGGTAAGAACAAGGGTGCGTTCGCGGGGTAGCAGGGTGCAACTGTCGCAGGGTAACGACCGGGCCGGGGTCGACGAACGGCGCCACGCGGCCGCGCGACCGAGCCATCCGATTGATCGGAGCGGGACGGCAATACACGTACCCTCGCGATTTAACTACCCCCGCGCCTAATAGGGGAAATAACACTTTGTTCCGTAACAGATAAGGTGTGATTCGGAGCGAGCGGGTCGGTCGATGCGGCGTTTGTGCAGGCGGACGGGCTGGTACTCACACACCTATCGTTAAGGGAAGTAGTTTTGCTCAAAATATTGATTTTTCCGCGGGCCTAGCGCTGCGTGGTATGTTGATGTGCGCGCTCGTATGTGTGCGTGCGGTTCTATTTCGGGTTGAGCACGTGGTCGTAGTTGTTGCTTGTTGACATGCGTTTTTATTTTTATGGCGGCTTCGCGGCTCGATCAGTTAATTACGTCACGTCATTGT
The DNA here is from genome assembly GCA_949319885.1 of Mecyna flavalis. Taxonomy (NCBI): domain Eukaryota; kingdom Metazoa; phylum Arthropoda; class Insecta; order Lepidoptera; family Crambidae; genus Mecyna; species Mecyna flavalis. The sequence goes on along the minus strand of OX439427.1, from coordinate 6,391,932 downwards.
TTGCTGTTAGTTTGTTTGCTATTAAAATTTCCTGGATTTATTAATAAAACAATGGAGCGGCTTAATATTCGCGTTGCTTTGATGAAGTCCTGACGTGTTAGTGCATTGTAAATATTAGCTAATGCACGCTAACGCATCTACCCTTGTGGATGATACCTACCTATTTCATTGATTGCGCGTAATAGGTATTTAGTTCGCTTGTTAACTAAGATGTAGGTACTCTACTTTGCGCCAAATCTCGGGTGAAGACAAATATTTATTCTTAAAATATACCTACATAATCTTCGTATTTCAAAAAATATAATGAAATAACAAGTTCCTTATTGTGGGTTCGTAACAATCACTTTGAGATTAGTCTCAAACCTTTTGTTAATGGTTCTGGACTCTGGTAAACACGGCTTTAAGGATATTATGATTGAACAATTTCTTAAGCTAGTTAATCGGAGCTTAAATAAGCTCAAAGCTTGACTAAGCGTCTTGAATATGTAGCAGCTACCCTTCTCATAGTTTGACTATCTCAGTCGTATATTGAATATCCCACGAATATAATAACTTAATCTGGACATTTTCTTCGCCCGAGGTTCACTGGACAGAAGACGGCAATACATAATGTATGGTATCTGCGGAGTAAGAACTTCTTTCCATCCTGCGATGTAGTTATACACATGCAAGTGTGTGTACAGGGCCAGTTCAGGACTCCTGCACACCAACACACAGCGTTACCCTTGATTTTGCCAGCTCAAGGTCTCTACCCTCGATGGCGTTTCGCTCACACCCCCGTGGCGTTGTATAAGCCCGTCCTTTTCTAAAGGTCGGCCAATGCCGAAATTCGCCGACCAGAAGCCGGGTTCGTTGACCGGCGCCAACATACGTATTGGTAAATAAACATTGGTATAGATGCCCACCTATTACATAATGAAAATCTATGCGGTGTTTTGATTGCGCGTTGCACCAAGATAGAATCAGCAGGGTTGCCGATGGTTTGCATCGGATTTTAAGTATAATTAATTAAAGTTGTGATTCGCACTCTCATTTATTGGTGATGATCTCATGGATAGACATTAACAGACTTTCCGCCTTTTAAGTATCTGAATAAAACGAAAGGCACTGGTCTTCACAAAACTAAGAATTCTATTGTTTGTCTAACGCTACCATCGATGTTGCTATTGTAAAAAACTTTTAAATTATATTGAGTGAGTACTTCAATTTGTATAAATATACGTAATTTTTTTTTCCAACAATTTAAGCACGAATCCTTAGCGTACAAACAATGACGTTCAATTAAAAAACTAGACTCACAATCACGCTCAGATATTGTCCGAAGCAAAAGTCTGCCCACCCGACTATTGGGCAGAGTTTTCGTTTAGTTGTATACAATTGACATTAAACACTAAATGCCACGAGATAAGGTGTTAATTTGAACGAATGTGTTAATGTCATCAGTGTCAAAGCCACTCGGACGTTTTTTGAGGAATTTTTCTTAGAGATTGGGTGTCTAGTTTTTTAATTGAACGTCATTGCGTACAAATCACAAATTAAATCGATATTATCTTTACCTACTTTAAAAGGGTGTTGTCAAATAGTTGTGATTAGGTATCTATGAGATGTTTAAACCATTATCCCATGACATATTACATTTATATCTACCTAATAATTTGCACAATTAATAAAGAAAGCTAGATTTTTACCCTATTAATACAATATCCGGAAGCAATAACTTTTTTGGCCCCTTCGTATTTTAATTAATATCCTATAAAAATCTATACCTATGTATAATAAATAATACAGATGCACAAAACCCCGTTGGTCACAGTACATATTTACCTACGATTTCGAATCTAATGGGGTCTAAATAAACTAAGTAAATACTCTAACTGTACAGTATGCAGTATGCACATTAAGTTAAACAAAAAATAATAAAAATTTATCGTATTATGTCCATTCTCGCTGCAGAATGCTGAGAGCTAGCAACTAAAACAATAAGAGGACGTTGACTAAGCGTTACTTTTCTTGCAAGACTCGTCTCTATTTAAACTGGATGGGGAAAAGAGTGAGAGGGGTTGGTTGACACTGGGTGGTAAGATTAACCGGCTACTTATCCCGGCCCTTTGTCTAGGTTGGACTCGAGCGGCCTTCGCTTGGGAATTATGGGATCTACTATCGAGATATTTATTGACGATTGTAATGCACTTCACTGTAAAGATCTGTAAAAAAAAACAATTGGAGTTGATTAAAATGTCAAGACACTTGCCATGTAAAATGGTTATCGCACCTTAGTAACAAATCAATTCCGAACCGGGAATTGAATTCCAAATCTCAAGATCAGTCAATTAATCATACTTTAGGACAGTCAAAACACTCATGAATCTGGCAATATTAACATTCATAGTAAGCATACTGTTCCTATACAAAATATAATACTTGTATATAAATAAATATGTTAATTATGGTACTCTACATTTTTATTTATTTCGTTCTTTTGAAATTTTATTTTATCAATATTAATTAGTTTCTTTTGTAAATGGGGCTTCAAAGATTGGCCATGGAATATTTTATTGGGGTCACAAACGATACGATAAAAAGGTTTCCTTCATTGTTACAATCATCATTATAAAAAAGGTCGTTAAAAAGCATTCCACGGGTTCATAATGTTAACTAATTGGACGCTGACTGAGGGAGCTCCCGAAAGCTAAATTATTTAAAAATTATTTGCAATACTATAATACAAAACAATTTCTCACATTAAAAGTATAATTTGGAAAGTCTTTTTGCATGGACAATTGGGTTGAAAGTTAGATATAAGGAATTTCTGACACGTTGAGGTAATTTAATCCAGATTTGTATTCAAGATGCAAAGACCTGCGGTAAGATTAAAGAAATTGACATTCCTGTATGCGTTCAGCGTCATCACATATTTTCTTTGACTTGGTTTGATAATATCAGAGTTGCAGATGGTCAATTAATACATATTTTAAACTATATAAATACTGAAAATATTATTATAGGATAGGGCATAAAAAGTTCTAGTTTCCTATTTCTATAATACATAAGAAAAAATAGCGCCTGTACAAATTGGGTTGTCACAAGTATTTCCCCTGCATAAACATTAAAAATTCCATTGGCAAAGTCAAATATTGCACTGCTTAATGCAGACAGTGGAATGTGCAGTCAATTTTTAACACGTGACTCACCTGGTTTGCGCCCAAATCACGTTGCCATTTAAAATGCTCTGATTTTTTGAACAGAGGTATATGTTATTTAATTATTCAGGGATAATATAATATCAGACAACACGACATCGTTAGTGCTTGACGTGTTATATAGAAAAAACCACAAAACACATGATAACTTAATTTTGTTCTGGGTGAAATTGTAACTATAATTATTAGTGTCACATTTATTTTCGTAGAATTGCTATCAACATAATACCATTGATTTCCTTGATCCACTTCCTCTTTCTATCAATTTATTTGTGGAATTTCTAGACTCCATAGTTTTAATTCTTAATCTGATGATTGGTTCATGGCTTTTCTCTTTGTTAATGTGAAGGCATTTCTTCTGCGCAATAACGACGCTTAGAACGGAGCTTAATAATTCTTTGTTATCTTCAGATTAGCTCAACGTAATAATAACACATTACTTAAGGATTGTTATGCAATCCATCTAACGGAAACTAGTCTTGACAAAGTTTAGCTCGGAGCTTGATCAATTCGAACGGAAAATTATTAACTGCGTATATGTATATGTGTTTCAAACTTTTAAAGCTTTCAAGTTAAACTAACTGGCTTAGGCATACATAACAAATATATTTAAACAGTACGACACATCAGTAAGTAACATGAATATGCCTCATTATACATCTTACATGTCTGATGCCTTATTAGGAGTTAATAAATTTCTTGTTCACGGTAAATACTGACAAATAACACTAAGTTTAGAAGTTATTATGAATTACACCGATGCAAAGTCAAAGACCCTACCACAAAACTGCTTATTGCCGCAGACTCATCAACTTTTGAAACGAACTGTACATCAGATCTTAATGACAGTTTTTCATCCAAAACGAGATCTGACAAAACGAGCTTCATTATACTAGTACAAGCATCAATAGCAATCGACTACAGATAATGCAGATGACAAATCTTCTATCACCAACAAAAACTCATTACTGTGGAAAACAAACGGAGTCCCATAGCAAGCGACGTCCCGAGCGTTTGATTACGTGTTGGTAGTTGCAGGCGGGGTGGGCGTCCCGACCTACCCCTACACCCCCAGGACCTACGCCAACGTTGCACCGATGCACCCTAGCCATCTAGGTATCTAGACGTCTGGAGCGAACGCACACTCAGCCGCGGTGGGGCGCGTGTGTGAGTGACATTGCATACCACTGCGCTATGCGATTGTTTGCAAGTTGTTTATGTCGCCGGGATGCACCAATTCGTTTGCTAATGAGGGGTTGAAGACACTTTTATTTTGATCGTGACTGTTTTATATTCGACCATAATGCATGGGATGGAGTTAGTCAATAAGATTAATGCGATTAACAAACGGTCCGGACAGGTTTATTGTGATGATATTTAAATTAGAGACAATTGAATTACATTGTATGAAATATCTTGAGGGTTTCGTGCATTTCGCTATCGTAAAATACATTCATTACAGGCGCGTTTTTATTGAAATACGACACCGGCGGACTATATTTTGACAATCTGTTCATCTCGTTTCGAAATTGCTATAAACTCCTTGCAAGACTTTTGTAACGAGAGTTACTTTTGTCTATTAACATAATTTAACAAATAAGTATCTAAATATCTATCTACTTGTATAAAATAACAAACAGCGTTATTATACGCAGTGCCAAACATGAACACAAACGAAGGTCAAAGAGATGTCTCACAAACGACTGCAAATTCACCAAAAGCTGACAAATCCGTGAACGTAGAGGAAAATGCGCTGCACCGTATATGCATATATGTGCATGTCTGGACCTACCCCAACAGTGCAGCCGCACTCACAGACCGGGCTAGTGTGCCTACCGCATGCACTAGGTAGGTACAGACAGCTAGGGCTGCCAGATAGGGTTTAAGCAGACTTTTTTGTTTGTTTTACTACTTAAGAAGATTATGCGGACTAAAAGATGCTGGTTTTTGTTGAATGTGTATAAGAGAAGTGTTTATTTTGTATTAATATTATTTGTTTATATTTTGTGTAATATGCAGCTAAATACGACATACCTATCGAATTGATTGAATTTCAATCCGCTTATGAAATTCTTTAGTTACTTAAACTATTCTCAAAACAATGCTGTTGTAAATTTAGGTATCTAAGTAGTAGGTACGATTGAAACTTCACTACTAAGTAAAATTAACCGTATATAGGTTCATTTGGCACTTCCCATTTGCTACTTTTGTGAAGAAATTAATGTTTATCATTAGCTGACCCGGTGAACTACTTTAGTATTTTCTTCGCAATTTTTCCATATATTCTCATATTGTGATTGTAAATAAACATTTTTTCATTTTCATTTTCATTTCATTCTCATCGTTTAAACCTTCCCCGGACTTCCACGAATACTTTATGACTAAATTAGCCAAATCGGTTCAGCCGTTCTCGAGTTTTAGTGAGACTAACGAACAGCGATTCATTTTTATTGATATAGATTATTGTATTATGAGAACTTGTGGTAACCATGAGTGCAATATTTACGCGAAGTTCAATTATCGCCACCGAGGGATGGGGCCGCCATGCTTTTATAGAAATACGTATTATGCTATGCTTCCATTGCCGTGATATAGCATCGACGTTTGCGAGCGTTTAATCGCTTCTGTCCATATGAATTGATAAATTTAAACATGTTAAACCTTTAGTCGTTCGTGCATATATACAATTTCATGCTGTAATCTGAGAACAGATTGCAGACACAAAATTATATAACTGTGATAAATGTTTCATTGAACTATCAAATGTTTGCACTTGTGTATCGCTGCAAACCAATTGTGCCGTTTTTGTTCAATACTGTTATTGTTATCAAGAGTACTAGATCAATTTGCGAAAAAAGCTTAGAAAATAATGTCATTCAAAGCCTATTCGCATAATTGGAAAAGTAACTTAAATCAAAAGACAAAAATCTGGACCATACTCTAGTTTCATAGCCAACTAGAAATTTTCTAGTTATGTTAGTTAATGTAAAAATATTTATTTTAAATGATGAATCGGAGGTTATTATCACAATAAAGATAAAAGGTTGATTATATCAAAGCAACAATTTCGCCATTATTATACTAAAAGTTACGTTATTTTTAATTAAATTATTTAATTTACCAAGTATTGGATCTCTATACTTGGTATGATATCAGCTTTTTAAAAGTTAACAATTTGTGTAAGGTTCTACGATACTACGTAGCACCTCTAGTGGACGTAGCAACTATCCGACTACGAAGAATCTGTAGTACTACTAACACTCCGTTAGCTCTCATCTGAAGAAACTGATTTCATTGATGCATTTTTTGTTTGGGTTAGAATGGTTTCAATGCCACAATAAATTATTTGATTCTTAAAATTTTGCTCATAGAATAATTATTCTATTGTTTCTATAAATATTTATCTAGTACTCTCTGCATATAACTAGTATTTAAAATATATTAAATTTTTAATTTATACTTTTATTATAACATTTATATAACTAATACAGTTAGACATAAATGATAAAAAAACAAACACTAAAAACGTGCGTTTATGTGTTATTAGTGACAGCGCCCCCTGCCGGTGAGTAGCGTTAACATTATAGTTCCGCTGAGTGCCGTTGGAGTGCGCTGTCGAACTGTACACACACATTTATCTTGTTTCATTTTGTGTAGTTTTTGTTGTGTAATTATTGTATTTATTTTATAGTAATGAATTTTTAGAGATGAAAATTGATTGATAAATGATTGGTTTTGAATCGTACTAACTTAGTTATAAACAGACTAAATCATGCAACTTAAGTAATGATTATAAATCTTAAGTACTATTTAGAATTATTGCATAATACGAAATATATTATTAGTATCTCTTTTTGAAAATACTTTTAATATCCTCGTAGACTATAAGTATCAGCTTCATAATAACTATCATTAATAGTGTATTTAAAAAAGAGGTAGATACGGCACTAGCGCTCGAAAAATGCTCCGCTCATATTGTGTTAATTGACACAAATCATTTTAGACGCATAATGTCAACGGTTGGTGAAGCACATAGATTTAGTATATCTCGACGGATCAAATTCTAATCGCCGTGCGTCAAAGGATGGCATATCTACCTCTTTTTTAAATACACTATCAATGATAACTATAATATATGGTATAGTACTCGTATAACAAATAAATGCATCAGAAGTTCCCAGTTATTTAGTTTTTATAACCGTTTGTTGAACTAGGACACCACATCAAACTGTGCCAAAACTGGAGCATTCCAAGAAGTATCCTATCCTAGGATAGCGCTGAGCGGCGAATGATGACTAATTATTTTTGGGCACTCTGCCAGACGAAATTCCGAATATAGGGCACCGTCAGACTTCCATACAAACAGTTATAAAGGTTACCTCGCAGACAAAGTTATTATGTTTGGGGAACTGGCGGTCAGTCTGCCGAGAATTGACGGACCTTGGTGGTATTTATTGTCAAAATAATACGCTTATTTGCAGAGGACGATAAAATTATTCTTGTATTGTGGGTTCAGCAGAGTAGTATAATTTTACGTATAAGCACGACCGAGAATATAATTTAAGACCAGAGTTTAGTGAAAAATCCCTAAAAAAACAGATTTTAACTATTACCAAATTTATTTGCTAATCCCTAGCCAAACGTTGTATTTTTGGACGCGATCAATACTGAATAGTTTAATTTTGTATGTGCTAAACTCGTAACTTTCATCTAAAATAACTATGGACGTAAAATAGAAATATCTACTGTTTGAAATATCATTGCCGGGTAGTAATTACATTGACGGTTTTCTACTGCTAAAATCTTGCAGGTAGGTGGATAATGTACCTATAGTTCACGATCCTCATATTTATGGACTTAATTTACGGACTAATCTAATCATGTTGCAAGCGTCTTTCCATAAGCCACCACAGAAAATGAACAGGTGAAAAACTCTTCTATTAAGAGGCTATTGTATTGACAACTCAAAAAATATGGCGTAGCTGCCCAAAAGCAGCTCTAACAAGCGTATTCTACGCAATTAGAGATATTTTAAATTCTGTTAATGACACCGATAAACAACCGCGGTGTAATCATCGAGCTAGCACGAGAAGGTACGATCCAATTACATAAGGTGAATTTTCCGCACCTGTGCTCTACTCGTAGGTATTTACGCTAGGCGTATCACTTTCCGGGATCGGGCGTGTGGTAACCTAACGCCAATTTGTCAAGATAACCCAATTTCTATGGGAAGTGTGCGGAGAACAACATCTTTGCAGAGCGCTTGAATAAACATGTTACAGTACCTTTTGAGTTTATCTGGAACAGATAGTGCACACTTTTAGGAAAGACTATTTGTTTGCATTGTGTTGAAATCGGTTTCGTGGTTCATTCCGTTTAATCTGTCCTTATTAAAAAAATATTTTCTATAACTAGCTATAGAAATCTACTTTAGAGATTTTAATAAAATGTGCAAAGTTACAAGTACAAATTGTATTAAACTTGTATGATTTGGAAATTTCTAAATTATTTTTTTTTTAAATATCATCCAAATTTCTACATTGAAGCCACATGTTTTTCTACCAGCATGAAATAGCATTTTTTAACGTATCAGAAAAAAATTCAACATAACATCACAAACTAAATAAATCATCATATTTTTGTTAATTTTCTCTAACTTTGACCTTTAATTTAAATAAAAAAAAAAACATTCAGCAGTTGAATTTTTGACCCTTTGAATTGTTATACTACAATAAAATTGCAAAACGTGTTCATAAATTATTACCAAGATCATGTTTTGTTTTGATTTCGTCGTCACGAATACGCTGACTTAAACACTCATAGTCTTGTCATCACTGTAAAATGAACAATTGCGCGCAATATGTTGATAATGTGCTGATACATAAAAATTTGGAGCTGCCGTATTGAGGTTACTCAAGTTCACAGAGTTCTAGGACAGACTGTCGCAAGTTTGGGCCAGTACTTATCGCTGCCTTTATCAAGATTCTATGTAGGCATCAAGTGTATATAACCACCTTCTAGCGAATTCACCAATTCCCTAAGACGTTCGAAATAAAGATTACATTGCTTTAAATTCAATTTGTAGGCGCACCTCATTCTTATTGATAGTAAGTAACCTCTTTAACGAATGTTGGCCTAGACTGCGTTTACACCTTTTTTGAAATAACAAGAGATATAAAACATGAGTATTGTAATGTTATTTGCAGGTCAATATATTCAGTTCAAGTTAATAAACAAATTACTCATTTTTATTTGTAAAATTTTGGCGTTTTCTTTGTTTTATTGTGCTAATTTATTATCTAATGAATATGTTATCGGTCTTGGTCCTCTTTGATAAAATTTAATAAATTAAAAATCGCATAGTTTACCCGTGTTCGATGATATTAGTCGTGGAAAAAATGTTACGACTTTCATACGACTATGGTAGCATTAATGCACTTTAGCGTGATGGTTGCACTCTGTTTTTTATATCTCGAGGGTCTCAAGCCTTAAGTCCGCCTGATGGAAGCGGTCAACATCGCATCATTCGCACGTCACCAGTCCTGTAATTTTATTCATTCTTCGTGTCTTAAGAAAATGTTAATAAAAATCAATATGTTGAAATTCATCTTAAAGCGTTAATTTATAACAATATCAAGAGCAAACTGATGTTATTTATAGTGTCATTATTTTCTTCGAGTCAATAAAATGTGAAATGATCTGATATGTTCACTGCGTGCACATAAACTAAAGCTAGTTTCTAATGAAATGTCCCATGAAGTGCGAAATATATTAGGTGTGTTGCTGCCTGCAACACTGTTGCATAGATAATATAATAGGAGTATTAGTAATAACTGTAGTACATGTTGACTTTTACTCGGATCGGGGATTATACCGGTTCGACATTTAATTGCTCAGTAGTTCAATGTCAAATCATGCGAATTTTCAATTTAAAAAAAATATTAATGTCTTAAGATATCTTTAAGTTATTGAAATTACGCACATTATTGAAACGAGGGATTTTTATGTAATTTAATTATTGCTTTAAACTTTAAAAATCTTGGATGAGGTTTAACGAGGCCAATATTTTTAGTGCCTCATTTGTGTTTATTTTACTACGGCTAAGCCAATTTACCAGGCTCATTTCCTAAGTTGAAGCTTCCAACTTTTTATAACATAGCTGGATTTTATGATCATGAAAACTGCCATTTGGCAATCGTGATGATGAAGTAAAAGATACATGACAATTTGTAATGATTTAATCTCAATTGAGGTCTTTACCCTACTGTTGGACAATATAAAACCTACTTATTATTGTTTTTCTAAAGTTACGACTGTTAAGTCAACAATTGACATAGATTTCACTAGCGACCAATAAAAATTAAGACTACAATTTTTTTACCAATAAACCATTCCTTGTCTAGCAATAACGATGTCCACGTGACGATCCTACTCTTTTTATTAGTAGCTAACCCTAGACCGCGTAATAGAAATAGAAAATATGCACGTGTGTGCGTCAGTTGCACCCGTTGTTGTGTGTGCAATAAATACTTTGTGTATCCCTCTCTTTCCTTCTCGACATTTCACTGATAGCTGTGGCCTCGTCTAGTCGCATCTAATGCTGGCGTTAGTCTGTTTAGACGCCGAGCGTTAGGTATTCAAGTAACTCGACCGCTGATTAAAATCCACTTGCATGGGTTTTATTGAATAGTAGCAACTGGCAAGGGAATACAAGCGTTTGTAATTTAGTAATGCGTATGGCCAATGATTTAGCAATGGTTGAGGAGTCTGCTAGTGTACCAGAGGTCACGGGTTCGATCTCCGCACGGTACGGAGATCTGTGTCCATGAACATGTCTGTTTGTACTGATCTGGTTCTTTTTTATAATATTTATAATCTATTTCTTATTTATATTATTTAGATATTTTACTTATATTATCACATATAAGCATCTTTGAATTGACTTTGGAAATACATTATACATATAACAATGTTTTCATTAAAAATACTTTTTTAAATTGATAAAGTACACATGTATTTTTATTTGCGGCAATATATTTATTTATTTTCACTTTATTGCACAAAAACAAGTACAATTGGCGGACTTAATGCCGAAAAGCATTCTCTACCAGTCAACCATTGGGCGTAACAGTAAGTGCGAAATTAATATAGGCGCTGAAACATTTATTAAATAATATTAAACAGTAATAACAAGGACAAAAGTCTAACGATATCACTTAATGCATAATACAGTCCCCATATGGTGTGTTCATTAATGATTTGGGGCTGAGACTAGTCCGGACAATTCGTAATGCATTTAAATCGAAATTTGCGTGACCTATAATTCAAGTAGGTATGAATGTTTGAATGTAATGATAATAACCTTATGTTTATCTGTAAACGTTTTTTATGCTTTCAAAACGGACGCTCCAAATAGATATAATTTATCTAAAATATACAGAGGAGACTACATTTATATTCGATTCGGTTTTAACCGAAACTAGGGAATTCCAAAGTCCAGTTAATATTGTAGTATGTAATAGATAATTATTATTTTAATTATTGATATTACATAATTTTAGAGGTAGCATCCCTCATGTTAATTTTTAGAGGCACATATTTATTGATAACTAACTACCTGCTGACCCGGTGAACTTCGTATCCCTTTTTTTGACAGGTAAGAACAATTTGTATGGAAAAATAAAATTGTTGTTTTAAGTATTTTTCTCGCAATTTTTCCATATTTTCTCGTCGTTTAATCATCTCAACCTTTCCTAGACCTCTACGAATATTTCAAAAATAAAATGAGTCAAATCGGTTCAGCTGTTCTCGAGTTTTAGCGAGACTAACGAACAGCAATTAATTTTTATTTATATAGATTTTTAACAAAGGTTTAGAAAGTAGCCTTCAGTACGTCAGCGTACCATGCTTCCTTGTGAAATGTTCCTCTAACGAACAGGCCAAAATTATCACTTACCATAAGTTTATTTTCTCGCCAGCCTGTCAACAAACTGCAAAAAACGCATTAGGTTCACACAATATTTCACTTATATATATGTTCTCGTCCAAATGTATTACATCGGGTTAATTTACATATATTAAGTAATTACCTTAAACCGGATATGCACTATGGTAAATAAATAAAACAGTTTTATGGCAACACGCAATAAATTCCGCATGCTTTACAGACAAAACAATTTAAACGAATTTTATAGGTTAAGCGATTTCACGTAACATTCGTGTCAGGAAAAAATGTTGTTTTAACAGATGTTTGGAGGTAAAAAGAATTTTACGGTCATCGGCATGGTTGTTAGTTTTGTGGGGGAAACGCAATCGTTTAATTGTATTTGTTTTGTTTGTTACAGGTAAGTGTTGCGTTAAAATGGATGAATTCCTGGATTGGAACGTTTTGAAGGTTTGTTCGACACGGCTGAAAGGGAGTTTATTGCTACATAAATATGGATGATAAAAGGATAAAGGGTTATACAAAAGTTGTCATCTATTTAATTACCAAAAGATTTTAATCTGATTGCTACATTTTTTTATACTACAAATACAATGGCAAAGCTACAGCGTTGGCTTACTTTCGTAATAATTTAAAAGTTTATACATTATTCGCAGTTCTATGCTTATATAACGTAATATGTATTAACGACTCAATTCCATAATCAAATACGTATAATTATTCTAAGTAAAAATGTCTAAAAAAATAATATAGAAACCGTCGCATCGATTGTAATTCGAGTCTCACACATGAAAACACGGGGTGAATTCGTAGTCCCTCTACGAACGTAGCAGCTCGTAGCACCGTGAGATGCTACGATTTTTATTTTACTCACGTCTTGGCAAATCTGTCGTAAAAAAGTAATTAAAATTTTTTTTTTTCATTAATTTGTTTTTAACCGCTGCTTCGGCTTATTTTAAGAATACTACTCTTTTTGATTCGCTTTTTACATGTTTGCCAGCCTGTATACCTACCAACACATTCAAGTTCTATATAAATACTATTACGTTACATAAAACGTGACAAAGTTAGCTATTGATTATTTACGCGTATGGAATACTCAAATAACTATGCAAATACATAGAGTTAGATAATTTTTCGCATGTTATAAGAGCGAGTACAATATCAGTTCTATTCCAATGGTATAAAGACTTCTAGAAAATCAATGCCAAATGTATGTAATGGTGACAGGTGTCCCAATTGTCGGCAGTTCAACGAACTGTCCCATTGACACCTAATACGAGACATTGCAGAATCTCGTAAGTGGCACTGTTGTTATCAGATTCGATTCTTACTCGATTACCACATGTGGATTTGTCAACGACTTTTTCAGTGGACACGGTCGAGTGTACTTGCCCATCAAACGCGGCATATGTCCCTGTAGCGAGTGTTGACTGAGCCGGAGTGTTGACCGGTATGTAGGTTACACCGCGCGAACCGGCGAGCTCTACCCCCCCGGCCCCCTAAGCCCCCTCAGGCTCCCGCGCCGACCGCACCCCACCCCGCGCCACGCACCTACCTACGAGTATGATCCGTGCACTTTTTATCAAATGTCAAATGCACTCTTCAGAACTGGAACTGGCCACAATTCTTACTTTTTTAAAAGGAAAACAGTTTTAAATTCCATTTGCTTTTCCTTTAGTCTCACCCATTGTCATTATTTGTATTTACATAAAATTGAGTTAAGTACCGGTATGATGCGTCAGTAAATGTTGACCTAGAAAATTGGAAACTTTCGTTTGAATATTCTGAATGGTAATTTTCTTGTACACTGTTTGTTAACAATGTCGTGTCCTTGTCTTTCAAATTTGAGGACCTGATGTAACTAAACGGTGTCTCTTGTGCAAATTAATTATTCATTCTTGATATGGGGTCTTCGGTTTGTGTGTTTGTATTTAACAGTACTGCCTCTTTTCACCAAGGAAAGACTTGTATGGGTTAATGAAAGCAAGACTTTCTTTCACGACATAATATGAGAAACAAATATATATTTATGATAATATTTAAATTATTATTATACAACTAGCCTTCCGCCCGCGGTTTCACTTTCCCCCACATGTCCGGGATCAAAATACCCTATGTTTACTGGGGATAGTGTGGCTTTCCAACAGTGAAAGAATTATTCAAATCGGTTCAGTAGTTCCGGAACCTATTCAATACAAACAAACAAACAATCAAATCTTTCCTCTTTATAATACTACTACTAGTATAGATTATGACATGAAATCGATTCTCTAACTCTTTTTTTCACCTAGAAAAACTTAATAATGTCATATAAGCGAAGCCCGTTTACTTTGCTAAAACTTTGTTGTACTTTACAATAAACTGATTCAGTTTTATGAACGTTTTCGTACATACAACCAAGCCAGGCTGTAACAATGTAGTTCCTGCACGTAAAGTGTTCTCCGCTTCTTTCTAACCCGAGGTAATTTCCTGTCGAAGTTTCGGTCGGCTCTTCGAGATAGTGGTTTCTTCACTGAGATCCTAACCCTTATGGTGCGTCTATGCTTACGAAGCGAACACGAGCGGCGCACGAGCGGAGCACGAGCCGATCCAAAATTCGTGTACTGTGGACGGACTTGGAGCCTCAAACGAGCGCGCTTCGAGCATTCGTTTCGTGCTCGACTGTGCTCCGCCCGTAGACAGAGAAAACTATAGACAAATTGCATACAAATTGATAGTATCTATCGCATTCACACAAGAAAAAGAGGGCGATACGGATAGACCACGTAAAAGAAAGAGATAGAACTACACAATTTTTTGTCTCGCACCGCGTGCCGGTTTTTCGATATTTAGGCTGAAACTATGTTCGAGGAGAGATCGTCGTAGGCTCGTGGCAGGCTCGTAAGTGCGTCCACACTTGTCACGCGAGCAGAACGGTTCGACTCGTGCTCCGCTCGTGCGCCGCTCGTGCTCGCTTCGTAAGCATAGACGCACCATTAGATTGGTGGTAGCACTTATGCAAAATATAACTTAAATTTTTTAACTGCAAACCCGACTAAGTGAAAATTTCTATGCCTGAAATGAAAGGGTCAAAAATCATAGTGCATACAAAGCGATGCTTTATGAAAACATCTCTTTGTAAACGGCTTACCATCAGGTCTAAAAAAGAGTTAAACAAAGTTGGTTCCCAAAACTCCACTACAGTAATCCATCGACCAAGGCTGTTTGAAATAAAATTGAGAACCGTTCCCCCAAACAGAAAATGATGCCAGTACATTCAACACGTGACAAGAACTGACAATACCGCCGTACTATTATTGGAGTAGGCCTATGTATTATATTTACATCATCCGGTGTGTCACTGGGACAAGTTCGCTCCACGTATTGAAACTCTCAATAAAAATCAAGTTCGAGTTCTAGACCGTGGCCTGAATCATCGGGGTATTTGCTGAAATCAGAACGATGTTTTATCTTAAGGAAGTTCATGCGTGTATGTGTGTCACCTTATTAACTGATTTGCTGACCGCGATTTAGCTGCTGTAAAAGTTTTCATGATCATGTGGAGAGTTAAAAATATATTATTGGTTCATTTTTTTGGAAAATTCCACCGATAGTTAGCAGTAACAGTTTCGCATGCTGAAATAGATAAATTTCTTAAAAGGCCTTACATAGGATTTAAATTCTTAAGGTTCAATATTGTCAAAAAGTCTATTTTGAAAATTGGACTTTAACATTCTGAATAAGGTTTTGCAGCTAAAAGAAGTCACTAAGCACTACAATGATAATATAATCAATTCATTACTAATTAAAGAAGTTCTATATGTTTTTTTCCATTCAGAAGTGAGTGAAACAGAGGAGAGATATATTGCATATATCTTTTGATCGGAATACTACTAGTAGTGTAATTTTATGCAGTTTCGTTTCCATTTAGTACGTGATAATGGCAATGACTCACCTGTCTTTGTATTTAGATTCTTTAAGCAATTAAGCATTTTGTTATTTCCAATTTTAGATAATATCGTTCGCCTTCAAACGATAGCGTCCAAAAACAATGATAAGCACGTGACCATCAAATTATGAGATCGACAGCCGACCGTGACTCTGTTTACTATACCACACGAGTACACACAGCCTGAAAACTGAAGGATTTTTGCGATAGCATGACCCAGAATTGTTAACAAAGAAATGTCTCTTACGCGTTAGACTATGATAATGTCTTTGAATTTCACGTGTTGTATCAATTCACTCGTACTATTGGTAGGTCTTAGTTTTTGCCTTGATGGGAGGGAGATGACAAAATAAATATGATAATTTGTTATATAATTTTATTCGTATACCAGATAACATCATAAATGCAAAACAGAGCTGAATTGTTTCTGAAAAAAGTCCTTCATCTTAAATAATAATCTATTAAAGATCGAATTCACTTAATCACCTATTAGTGGTCTAACTATTGTTGCAGGTTTACAGTCAAGCGATGCCCTATTTTACTTGAGTTAATACTCAGTACGTCAGTGAGTACCTTTTAAGATAAGGGTTTATACTGTCCATCGCAGTACAGTAACAAACGTTTGAGTTAACTTACATAATATTACCTACCCAAGATGTGGAAAACTGTGATAAACTTGATTAAATCTCGTAATTAAAGCTAGTTCGTACGTCATGTTAGGATACAGGCATTTCCCACTAGAACAGGAAGGTTTGGCATAGGTATTGCAATTCTAATGGTTAGTGAAAGTGTCTGGTGCAGTCGCCAAGGTTCCAACACCTGCATTCATTCACTCGCACGGCTCACAGGCATTCGAAGTGTAGTTCTGCTTTCCATATTTACCTGTAATTAGGATCACAATTGGTTTACAGGTGTTATTTAAGGGCTAATGGAACAAAATAGTCTGCTCAAATAATAAAATTTGCATCATTGGGTGCTTTTCGTGGTAGGATTTCTTCAGATTGCGACTCGTTAACTACCACTACCGTAACGTTGGCTATGTTCTTGTTATTATAATATGAGAGCCAGTGAATAAGATATGAATGGCTTTACGATTAGAGGAGTCTTGTAGGTAATCTATACATGCTTCCTTCTCTAAGGAGTAGGGTGTAGTGGCAGCTTACCATTTGATGTGTTGTGTAGCAACAGTTGCTATCTGGAAGATAAAAAGCCGCTAAGCCACCACTTAATTTAAGCCACCATTTTCACTTCAATTTTTTTATGTCCCTTGCTCTTTAGTGTCATCTATTGAGACGATCAAGAGGTCTCATTGCGGCCAATGAATTCGTAACGCAAAGAAAAAAGTATCAAAAAATATGCATGTCTGGATCGCGGCCAAACTTGTAGTCGAGCAATTCACAAAACGGCGTACAATGATCTCTCCTCATTACTATAAATTACCACTACGAAGTGAAAACAAAGACTCGCTTTCTAAAGTGTAAGCGAAATGTGGTTCGGTCTCGTCGGATCCCGCGTGGATCATAGATCATCTGAGAGCATTAATGAATGCGGATGTTTCGCAATACCGGGGTTTGATGATGGAGTCGAGAGAATTTAACTTTAAAATTATCACCGGTTATTTGTTTAAAAAAAAAAGTTCTTTTTATACACACGGTGATTCCACCAATGTCAAATGTTCAGAGATACACGAGAGAAGGAGCAAATGACATATGCCTTGAATATTGTAGTTAGAACAACATGGTTAGAAATTGTAGAATTGATTATGTCTAAAATATGAGGTTTACAGGAGTATGCAGGATATATTTACATGCTTTAAACTTGTCGACGTAAAACATGCATTTGTTGTTAATTCAGAATTTGATTTGTATGATTCAACTATAAAGTATTGATTGGTAGTTTTATAAAGAATGTGTTCTCGTTATTCTAACTAATATTCATTTAATTTATAAGTCAAGCTTAAGGGATAGTACTGCAAGTCTACCGTTTTAAGAATAACGCTTTATAACGGCTGCAGTGTATAACCGCCTCGCGTACAACTGCGTTTGACTGGCATTGAATTAATTCTTGTTAGTCGCGCATTATCAAACATCCGACCGAAAAAAAAACAAAGCGTCAAAGCTAACCACGGTTCAAAACGACCATTTGTATAACATGCACTTATGGTGCGAATTTACTTTGTAAATTAGTCTTAAAAGCAATACGTAAACAAGAATTATGTTTCAAGTGTAGAGCATTGAGACAAAGAATGTGTTTAATCATGTAAGTGACACCTAAGATATGAACACTTGGACCTATTTCTGCACCTTCATATTTACCTACGTTGTATGGTGGACTATTACGAATTAGGATAGGCATAACCTTCTGAGACCCTCGGTACAGTGCTATTATATATTCTGTGCTTATAGTCTAGGTGTGCCTATGTATAATATGTATGTATTTACAAAAAAAAGTGTAAGTAATGGATACTTAGTTTGGGGCTTGATTGCGCTGTGTGCTTAATTTGAAAAGGATATTCAAGTTTTATTTTTAGAACTTTTGTGCAAACGCTTTTCAGTTGAGTCTAGATATACAAAGTTATCCGTCAGATCATTATCATTGCAACGCTTCGTCACAAGTAAGCTTGCGCGTGCGCTTCTGCGCAGTTTTATTTGCGCAAAGGCCGCGATCCGACGCGATGAGGTCAGGTCAGGCCCTAATGCATATTGCAGTTATGGCACCCGGCTGACACGTAATTGTGAGTTAATCCTTGTAAGTTTTTTTGTCATTCGCAGAAGCAAAATGATTAGTCAGTTGTTTTTGTAAATGCAGAGGACAAATTTAGGTAAACTGCGAAGAGAACATTTGAGTTATCAAAAGTAGAAATTCTAATAGAAATTCTGGCAAAGAGACTGACTACGTTGGTTTGACAATTTGTAAGACGGCAGTAGAGGTGTTTTAGAAAACTCTTGACAATTGCTGAACTATCTGTGTTTGCATTTTATTGGTGTCACAAATGGTTGGTAAGAAGTAGAAGGAAGAAGTGGCCCACAAAATCCGCTGGCAGCTGAAAAGTCTCTTTAGTCCATTTAGAAGCAATTCAAGCATTTTATTTAAATGAATATTTACATGTCATTATTTTAAACAATAAATAAACATAAATCCAGACCTAAGCAAAGGTTTACAATGGCAAATTGCATAAAACAATACAATGAAAAACTAGTTCATTTATTTTCGGTCCACTCGGAAAGTTTTAGGAAGTGAATACTAATTTAAGCGGCCCTTTAAACCCACCTCGGGTGACATAGATCTTGACTTGAAACATGTTACCATTCTTTTAAAAATAAAAGACGGGTTATTTCGGACGACATAGTTTCAGGAAGAGGATCTGCCATTTAAGTTCGCTTCAGTCGACATAGATCTTGATTCTTGAACCACTATTCTGAGAATTCGTTTTTGGGCTGGCATGCGATGCGTCCGGACTCAAAAAATGTTTGGCGCAAACAAAATGTACCCCGTTGAGTGACATACGCACAAGCAGTAGCGAATAGGTATATGTTGTTTTGTTGCATGGATGCACTGTAATACATAGAATTATATTAGAGGCTTAGAGGTAATTAAAATGTATTGCATCGCTGCATAGCATTTTTACTATAACGTGATAATGTAAGACAGTTTGTCTGATATCACTGACATCCATTATACAAGTTGTATAATGGAGGTCAGTGTCTGATATTTAGGTAGGAACCTTTTATCCTTTACAAACTATTTATAAGTTTTTGCATGGAAAGGTGTAAGTGGATTATATTAGTATTACAAGTAGTAAATGTAACTTATACAGAATTAAAGTGACAGTCAGCACGATTTTTTTAGGTAGTAACAATTTTATTTTGTCTAGTCTTATAATGACTCTGATGGACCGTTTAATACTTAAAACTCTTGAAATATTACCACATTTTTTTTCAATATTCTTTTATTAGTGATTTACGTAACATGGTTCAAAATGGCTCAATGGCCTTTTATTGTGTCGCAAGCCAAGATCCACTACGGGTTGCTAAGCCAAGCTAACCGATTGGCGTGTTGGTATAAGTGCAAGGCTCACTTGTTATCCATACTGAGAAACGTGAGTTCAAGCCCGGAGTTTTTGAAGTACGGGTAGCTAACCCAGCGGAGTAAGTAACTAACCCGCTCTGCTCATGATACAGGCCAAACACCCGGTGTCGGCGGCCGGCCTAGTTTCGCGTTAGGAATAGTCGCCGCCCCCGCGGTGCCTGCCGCCAAGTCCGCTCGTTAAAGGACGCGTGCGCCGGAGATAAGGACTTGGCACGTGATGCGCAGGATGCGATGATCGTGCACTTTGCATTATCAACGGTTATTCATACTTGTACTTTGTATGCATGTGAAAGCAGGTGAAAAATAAGGCTTGTAACACCGTCATTATTGAATAAATATTGGGATAATATTTAGTAATGATTGTAATTTGTCGCGTAGTGAAACGCATAAGTTTTATTATTAAAAAAATACATGTAGAAAAATCTGAATTCACATCTTCCAATAGTCGCATAATAAGGGAGCAAAAGACTTTAAAGTTGAGTGGGCAAGTTCTCTTTGAACGTATGTAATTCATTGTAAAAGACACAACTTCTGATTATAGTCTACATAAACTATAGCAAGTTTTGTTATGACACGTCATTATTAATACACGCAAAATTTGATATAGGTAGCAAAAAGTCCTTTTGTATACAATTTACCAATCATTGTAATAACGGATAGAACGCTTTGGAATGGCGTCCTATGTTATGGCTGTTTGGGCTCCTCAGTTGTTTACCAAGCTATGTGGAGCCATTGTTCTGAACTACTCAAAAAAGTGACGTTTGCGAAGAGTATTTTTATTTTAATAAAAAGGTGATCAAATTGTACTGTTAATAAATTCAAAATAATGTTGATAGGGCCATGAAATATGTATTGCGTGTTTTGCTCCTCATAACACACTTATAAGTTCATATTATTATGCACCCATGGTCCCTAGAGACGTACTTGTCCAAGAGAGCTTTCTAAGCGCTTTCTGCCTTTGATATATAGACTAGCAGCGCTGAATAACTAACGAGTGAAGTGGGATGATTTATATAGCGAGAAGGTACTTTATATGGATATTTAAACTTTCTTGTCACCAAGTGAACATTGGTGTCCTTCATCTGTTTAAGTTTAGTAACAAATCATTCTAGGTGCACTGATATCACAGTCCTTATTCTATAAATCTTTCTACATACATCAAAATGAATTGATGAAATGTATTTGCACGCAGAACATAAATGACCTATATAATTATTTTTTTGTGTTACTTAGGTATTATCACCGAGTCGGAAAATATCTATAGTATAGTCACAACACACTGATTATATAAAACACATACAGACTTTCCATTCCATCTAAGCATTTATACTCCAATATGAAAGGCTGTAAAGCAATATAGAGACAAACTATTGAAATTGTACAAAATTATGTTGCACACATCTAAATGAAAATATGAGCCCACTCCCTGTCTAGGCTCAGTCGTCGTAATGAGCTAAAAATAATTGCAGTTTCCTTTCTGTTGCACGCCGCATGCGTGTTTACTAACGCGATAGGAATTTGCCTGAACGACACATAGGTATACAACCTTGCGTGTAGTAATTTAGATAATGTATGCTTTTAATGTATCGGTAATGTGCAAGAAATTCAATGACTTTGTTTGTAGTACGTCAATGAGGTTTGATATTACGAAATCCTAATGACACTAGTTCGTCATGATATATTATGTTTAGACATACCTATTATTTGCTAAATTCTCAAACTCTCAACTCAAAGTTTCACCTTACTCTTTGACAGATATAAAAGCTATATAGTGATAAAAACTCTTAAAATAAACTTTTACGAACCTAAATCCTCGAATTCTATAAATAAACCCATTAAAGTAAACACAATAATACCAAATTTGTTTGCACAACAGTATCCTCCTAAAGTCATCAATATCAATTTCTCTAAGCGCAAACCAAAACACGACCCGGGAGGGCCAATGTTGTCCAAACATCTAAGATTGACCCGATTTAACCTAGATTCCATCTCAAATTTCCAACGGATCAATACATGGTGTGACCCGTAAAAAGTCATTTATATAGGTACGTAGATCTGTTGAGCCCCTAACTCGTGTAACGCGTGAACTTCGACCTGGGTTTTGGAGGTCATTAACATTTGGGTGGTCGGGCCAGGAAACTAGGTCGGTGCGTCGTGGCTGCAGCGTTGCTATGGTTACGACGCCGCGGCCCCGGCGCCGCGACGCTACGCGCCCACAATCAACATGGCCGACTTGTTTAGATTATTTTGAGGTTATTTTCGGCGGCTCATTCCTTCAATAATTATGTTCGTTTTATTCATAAATTTACAAATATCTCATTATTTATGCGATAAAATCTAGAGTAATTTTAAAAAGACAAAGCAAATATTTTATTATTATCAATTGCAGCGGCTTTTGCATAAAAACCATCCACTTTCCTTTCTCAAATCAGTTATAAAAGCCTGATGTTTCGAACAAAAAGTCCTTTTCCATAATGTGCTTTTATGGAAAACACATATTATAACGTTTATTGAAAGAGCCGAAAGAGGCCCTAGTTAGTTACGAACCTTTAGTGGGAGTCCAAAACAATCGGTATAGTTAGAGAGCCGGACGCGCAATGAGTCCACATACACTATGACATTACTACTTGAGGGGATAATAGGTATTATGTTTTTTGGGGGGCTATCTAATATACATACATAAATACTCCAAATATGTTGTACATTACGCATATCTAAAAGATTTTCAGAAAATATGGACGGATAAACTTTAGAAAGAAGCCGTAGTATAAGGATGAATAAAACTTGGAACCATATAATTTCATGTCATTTATTACACATAAGTACAAACTGAGATAAATGTGGCCATAAAATATTTTAAATATAACCTGTAGTATCCTCTGCTACAAATTGTTTTCCACGAGGTAGGCTATTTTAAAGCTAAACTTACAGATCTTCTCATTTAATTGGTAATTATAATATTAGTCCTTTAGACATTTGTGATCACATAACTAAAGGTCTATTGTTAATAACTGTTATGATTGCCAGGACAATTTTTAATTTTACGGAACTCCAGAGATTAACACATTTCGTATGTGATGCTTACACGAGCGTAACATGAAATTTTCTTGCCCTGGGACACAAAATTGCGTAACTCCGCAGCTTTCCCGGCCGCCAGTAAATACATGCTTGCGTCACTCGCTGGAAGGGACTTGGAAATAGGTCAAAGGGGGACCGGACCACTGTCACTGCCATACTGTGCACTCCGAGTCTTACAAGCGGGCGGGGCGCGCCAAATCAATGGGCATCACGCGCGTATTGCGTGTTGTAGGATCAAATTTGTAATAGATTCTACTTCAGTTAAGAGACTGGTACGGCCGCTGATGGTTTGTGGTCACGGCGGTCTTTGCTATTGGGTAACAGAAAGCATCGTTCAATGTGCTGCCTTTTTAGGCTACTCTGATCTGCCAGACTTTAGTTTTATCGATACTCGCTTCCCACATGAATACTGCCGGATTCCGGTGGATCGGCCTCAAAGACACCTTCAACCAGGCATGAGGTGGAAATAGAACCTACGACCTCCGGGTTCTTTAGACCAGAGCGGATATAATGGAGGCGGCAAAAACGATGCTCAAGGCTTTTGAGGTAAACAGCTTTCAGCCACATGTGATTCGATCAAAGAGATTTTATTACCCGATTTATTGAAAAAAAAAACACCTTTATTTATTGTCGACTTATATTATGTAATAATATAAGTCGACAATAAATAAAGGTAATAATTATTACGTAATCGTAAATACTTATTGTTTGTTCCTTTCTGGGTTTCATACGTAAAGTTATGGAATTAATTGAATTGTCGCATAAAAATATGACAAACACGCACAAGGCTAGAAAGATCTCGATAATAATTTTGTTTAAATACACATGTACAGTATTAACATGATCTACTTTCATATTCAAATTAGTTTAAAAATAAATATTACATATGTAAGTGCGTGTGTTTTAACACATTTGGCCTTAATTACACTATCCCGTCAGGCGAGCACATGTCTCCTTTTACACACAGAGAAGTGACGTACCCACTAGTACTAGACTTCAACTAATTGCCATAGCAAATGTATGAAGCGTAGCTACTTCTATATTTTAAAATAAGAGATCTATTTTTTATACCATTCCAGTAAACGTCGGGCAGGAAGCATACGCTTAAATGTACTGTTGCCTTATGTGATCTAACAAGTTTTTCATTTCAATTGTATGGTCATTGACGAAATAAAAGATCTTAGTTATATGAAGTTAAAAGATCTTTGGACGAAATGAAGTGGTTGTGTTTTATAATCATAATCATAATAATTTATTGCATAAATGTGGTACATAAGATCTTACATATTAGGTATAGTTTAATACCTCAGATGCACTGTGTCCTAATTTTTGATTGTATCATAAGTCACGTAACGTAGCGCCACACAGTGGTCGGCTTTGTATGGGAGTGCGGAAATTATTAAATTTTTCAGCGTAATCAAGTTTCTTGACACACTTGTGTACTTCACGGTCACTTAATAACACAATCTCGACTAGATTACTATATTAAATTTTAAAAACAGGCACGTTAAAATTTAGTGACAAGGGACGCAAAAAAGCGAGAACTGATGATTCCAATACGATAAGTGAGCTATTTCGAATTAACAACAAAATTGTTTTTATCAAAGTACCCTAGTTTAAGTCATTTATCAATAATTTCAATTCACATCCTAACACTAACCCTCATTAGAGAAATGAATTGTATGTTAAGGGTAGCAGATATTAGCAGCTAATACATAATAGGCTTATTACTAGAATGACTAAGGAATCTTTTGAAACATAAATCTGCAGTGGGATCGCGAAGGCAAAAAAGTTACGATCCAAGAAAAACAGTAATTTCGAATATAAATGCGTGTCTTTTATAAAGGTCAAGTAGGAAATGACGACAGCATTTTTTCGCTATAATATAGTTTATGTAAATACACAAAGCTTCATAAAAGACAATTAAAAAGAAATTTTGTCAATATCATCAATATCTCAAGAAATATATTCGTAGACATCCAAGCATAGAAACTACGCATAAATAATATACTCGTGTTTGATCATCTTGCGAGGCATATTTCCTTTTAACCAACATTAAATTTATATATTTTTTTTTGTGATTATGATCCCATAACTATACTACAATAAGGCTACTATGATAATTTTAATGAATTAGAACCTTCCAATTTTCGACTTTTTTCCGCCTGCCGACTACTGTGCGCCATCTGCTAACAATCAAGAATGATTACTCATGATTAAAAAAAAAAGCATATAATTAAGGATATCAAATATCAGTTTGGTAAAGCCAAAGAAAAACTCTTCTCTGCTCGAATTGTAAAACTTCTGTCAACTTGTTTTAACACCCTGAAAGCCAATGTAAATACCAAAACTCATAATCCTGAATTTACTTTGCTCTTTGTTACTATTTGCGCAAAAACTGTAAACGTATTGAGATTCAATTTTACAGGAGTAGAGTTAAGTTAGTTCAATTTTAAAATTTTAGAGGATTCAATTGATACCCGATCGAAGCTGCGGTGGAAGCTAGTTGAAAAATGCATTTTAGTGTCTAGTGCACAAAGATTATTTTTTTCCGTTCTAAGTGCATCAACATTTGGTAGTAGGTGTTAACGAACGCTTAAAATTTTCTAGGGCCCCTGACATTGGGCTTCAAACTCGATTTTGGTAAACGCCTTGACACTGCTGCAGGGCCGTTAAGCGGCTTTGAAATTTTTGCAAAATTGCTTTTGCTTTTAATTCGAATTTTCCTTTTTAATTAACTCAAAGTGACGAGTTTAGTGATGGATTATAAAAAAACCTGGATCGATTTCATGAATGCACATTACACTTTTAATTTAAGTAATACTCGTAAATAAGTATTTTATCATTAGTTTTATGATTAAAATTATTTCGCAAGTAAACTATTTGTTTTTGAGATTTTGTGAATAAATCAATAAAAAAAATAATGTTTATCTGGGCATTAAGCCTTAGCGCTCATAATTACAGTAAAATTTTATGTATCTATTGTTCTGAACCCACAAATTTGAAAATTTGTGAGTGGATTTATATGTAGTAGTTCCTTTTAATGCATGCATCGTGTGAATACAATGTTGAAAAATTCTAAGGGCCCCTGACATTGCACAGCAACCTCACGCATTTGGCAGTCGCCTTGGCATTGAAGCAGGGCCGAAAGAGCGCGGCCGAAATTTGAAGCAAGTAATTGTCGGTTATAAAGCGACCTTTACCTTCGGGTGGCCGGTCCTGTGCCAAAACGTTGTCGAAACGCACTAAAATGTCAACTGTGCTGCTATAAGGTGCGCTTCGACTGATATATTGCGAGATATCATCGTTGTAAACAAGTACTGTGAATCAGTCTTCACTGTCTGTGAAAGCACAAATGAACTTAAACATCCAATTTATAATCGAAATAAATGCTGAGTTTCTGCAAACTTTATATTAAGAAATCTGATTTTGCAACTAAAACCTGATATTTATTTTAATTAAACAAATAATTTGATTTAAAAAAACCCGGCTTGCGCAATACTTTTTGGGAATTTACCATACAGCGCCATCTAGTTCCAAACTAAGAATAGAAAAATAAAGAATAGAAGAAGCCGACGTCAGAACCTTTTAGTTTCAGCAAATACGTCATAGAGTAAAAATATTTACTACAATAAATTAAATAACTTATTCTTGTGTATAAGACAGACATTGTATGCAATCGAATTGAAGCATGGAAGTTGAAGAAAGGCAAAGGGGATGCAAATTAAGAAATCAAACTAATAACTTAAGTTTTTTTTACCATTTATAAATCCAAAAATTGAAAAACTTGTAAATACAACATTCTTCCAAGGACATTTATACTCGTATCATTTAAACTTACAAAAAATATTTGTGGAACATATTGAGCCATATCGTTTTAAAAAATATCACCACACCACCACACCTTTTATGTAGATTATTACGCAACGAACTGTCCAGATTCGCTTGGATATATCAATATGCATTCGGGTCTTTAAAGAGCAAAAGTTCTATTGTGTTTCGATTGCATACTTCAAACTAGTTACAGCATATCTTTTCACATACAATTTCTAACCAACAAAATTGACAATGACAGCAAAATCAACTTTCCTTATCGCAGCACTATTGATCAGAAGTGAGCTAAATGTCAAACGGCTATGGAGAGGAGGGCGGGAGGCATCAGAGCCTTTTATATTATAGTAGATTCTGACGACATTAAAATAATTATAAAATATACTTTTTAGTCAAGCGCATGAATGAAGAAAGACAGCTGCTACGATTGGGTATTTTAGCTTAATTTCAAAAAATGGTGATCAATAATATAATATTTTATAAGTTCGAAACGTATCTCTATATTTTTTTCGTGAACTGATAATTTTGATCGCTATCTGGTTTGTTTTTGAAAATGATGAATTTTTAGTCTCATTATTAATAATTTTTCATAATACTTTTCTTGGCTGGAGGTGCATTGTGGTAGTATGGTATTTAGGTTTATCTTTTGAACCATGATTCGTGTCACACAATGAGTAAAGCTTATATGCCTATTATATCTAAAAGACAATAAAATTGACCTGTATGTATCTGTACATCTGGCTTGTATCTAGAAATTTCTTCTGCTTCGTATAGAAAATACTAAATGTTAGTTATCGTATAGTCACACTTACTCTAGATTTATTCCCGTTTTCCAATTTCCTTATGCCATATCATTCTAAAATTTTCCCCACCCCATCACTTTACGATCAAAAAGGCTCTAAAAATAGGATACTCCATCTCTTAGAGCCTATCACCCTTTAGTGAATTAGCAATTCAAAATGGTGATGTCGGATGCACCGGGGCACGGTGGCGCGTGCGCGGCGCCCCAGTTACCGGGCCGAGGCCGCGGGTTCGTTCCCCGATTGGTATTGATCGGCTTTCCGAGGGCGGAAGCTTCGGTGCAACGGACATAGATGGTGATGGTGAGGATAACACCGCCTTAACAGCTGATAACAGAAAATGAATGGGAATGGAAATTGTTGAATCCGAAATAAACCGTCTTTCGGATACACGCAAGGTAAAATTCGGGTTGACTAAAACACATCCACATAGGTCTACACTAGCTTAGAAGTTCATACAGGTATTTGGTGTGTAACATAATTTGTAATATCTGTCTACTCATAATACATTTTAAGTAAGTAATTTTAACATAAAATATTTCCATTAATTTAGACCTGGCCTAGTAATTCTTGCTTTTGTGCTACTATAATAATTGCGCCTGGGACCAACAGGCACACCGCTATATACCGCTATACCGTAAAGTCCGTAAACGAACGTTGCGTCCATGAGGAGATTGAAGATATGTCAATTAATTTTATTTAATAAAAAAAATCTGTTTACTGCAGATTTTTGCTGCTATTAGCAATGACCGCTATTTGTTTTAGTAATAGAAAAACGAAGTAATTAAAAGAAGATTGAAGATCATATTTTAACTTTGTTTGTTCCAAATTCACCACTGCCAGATGAGTTCCTGTAAATTTATCTGACAGATAACAATTGGCGTCTATGGTATCTAAGTGTCGCCGCACACGGGCCACACGCCACAGCCACAAAAGCGCCACCACCGGGATATCTCCTGCAGGTTTCGTACATTTTGTATGGACTCGCCGCACATGGTTGACGTCGGTGGCCGCCATACGCTACAAGCTTTTTGCTGAAAAACTACAGCGTTTTGTGGCACTGGCGTGTGGCCCGTGTGCGGGGACTCTAACAGACAGATTATCTGGTTTTATTGTGCAATAGTGAAATACATACATATGTATATATACTCTTACAATTATTTTAGGTCAGAAAACTGGCAGATGTAACGAATTCAATTAGATCAAAGACCATTGATCTTCTAAACTAAAATTAACTTTATTGACCACCACATTAGGTCGCATTACATTTAAAAATAATCTGAATTGGCATGATCGTATTGTTGACGTAGTTGCAATCACACTGGTCGTTAGTACCAGCGTCAGAATGTAAAGTCATAATCTGGTTACACTTGACATTGACATAAAATTACTAGGCTAGAAGGAAAATTGCGACTGGTTCAAGCGACGGAACATAATGCCTCTGATACTACTTCATAGATTTCATGCAATAGATACATAATTTAACCTTCGTTTAGTTCTTCTGTGATGATATTTATTAGCGCTTTACTTGACCAAAGGTTGTTTTGATAATCTTATAGATCTTACAATCCTTCTAGGTTACTTTAAGACGAAACTTTGTGAGGATGATGGATGTCAGTTAAGGTTATCATTTTGAAGCAAACGGATACATAAGAAACTTTTCAGTTACTATAATAACTTTTACAACTGAATAACATTATATGCCACTTATTAACAACACGCCAGGCGGGTAATAAAAAAAATTAAAACGCCATACCACTAAGCAAAAGTGATACCATGTTTGGTGTGTCATATTTATCCTTGCGGGTGACGATTATTTTGATTGCGCGATGCAGGATTCTATGCTAATTCGTAATCGTTAACGCTTTCAGTCATCCCAGCCTATAGATCTTTTTGTAGCAAGCAACTGCTTGATGTTTGATGATCGTGACAGCTCTAAGATTTTTCGTAGACGTAGATAGGCTGACTCTAGCTCTAAATATAGATTTAGGGTAAACTTTTGACTAGGGTAACGATTGGGATAAAGAGAATAGGTAGTGTGTCTTATCCTAATGACAAATGTTCAGATAACTTGATACAACCTATGTACTAGTACTGAATGGCTTCCCAGTCAACAGTCGTCGACTTTAGCTTACCTTGTGGTTTTTTTCCATTTATAGGTATTTGGATTTCATTTCAAAATGCGTTCCAATTGATTTTAGTAGAAATATAACCACCATCACCTAAACAAATTGAATTAAGTTTCTACCGTATTTATAGAACTAACACGTATGTATTTGTGGTACTTAGTGCTTCTTTTTTTCCAGATGCTTACACAAAAAAAATCAAAGTATAAGACGTGATAATGTCATTTATTTTTTACTAATGCACAATCTACCTTTATTAATCAATTTCAAAAGACGCGTAATGTACCTATCCTTTATTTATGGAATCGAATCCTCTGAAATTCGTCGTAATCTTTTTTTCAGATATCAATTAATATTCGATTTTTTTTAAAGTAAACACCTAAATACTAGAAACTTATCTGAAAAAAGTGGAACTAGCCCTAAACTAAAAAAAACTTTTTTTGCTACATACATAATATTATGACATTTATTCGCAGACGACACACAAGAAGGAAAATTGCCTGCGTGTGCCATGTGTATAGCTAGCTAGACCAGCAGTACTTATTAGATAAAACTTACCGTTGTACATAAGCCGACTATTCGTCAACGCGACATTTCAAGTACCACTACGTATAGTTAGCATAAATATCGCACTTGTAGATACACCCCCGGTGTTATCAACGCGCGGTACGTAGGCTAGGTGGGTCAATGACGTTCGTTCAACCCGCTGCAACCCGCACGTGCTGGCCTCGCATTACCCCTCCCCCCACCCTTCCATCACCCCCTCACCCCCTCTCTCTGATCCTTCCCCGCTCGCTCAACTTTCCAACATAGAGTTTTCATCCTTGGAATTTCTATAAATACGTAATTACGACTTAGGTTTCTGTAGCAGTGGAAGTTCGAGAAAATGCTACAGGTAGCATTGTATTGTGTGGAATTTATTTTTAAGTTGGTATTTTTGTAATGCTTCTTTATATAATTAATTATTATATTACGTATGTCTTACTTAAGTAATACGTAGGATCTTTACCAGCAAAATATTAAAAATATTTCCTAGCTGTATTTTTATCTAAAAGGAGCAGTACGTTGTGGCTGCTTATTGTAATATGTTATTTTCAATGTTTATTAGATTCTTAAGAAAAAGTTGCTGAAGTTCCTTATCAGTTTTATAATGAATCTTTCAACGTCTATTGTTCAATATTTTAACTAAATCTGCAATGGTTATTTTAGCTTATTACACTGATAAAGTTAAAAAGGTGTGTGTTATTTCTGTTGAAAAAAATTTTTCCCACACAAACAATGACGTTCAATATAAAACTAGACACCCAATCTCTCAGAAAAATTCCTCAAAAAACGTCCGAGCGGCGTTGACACAGATGACATTAACACATTCGTTCAAATTAACACCTTATCTCGTGGCAGTTAATGTTTAATGTCAATTGTATACAACTAAACGAAAACTCTGCCCAATAGTCGGGTGGGCAGACTTTTGCTTCGGACGATATTTGAGCGTGATTGGGAGTCTAGTTTTTTAATTGAACGTCATTGCACACAAATTATGAAGTTGTGAAATGAGGAATCATTCTTATACAACTACATGCCATAAAAGAAAAGTTTTAAACTTAAAAATAGTTTTAAAATAGACTAGTCAATCAAAATAAAGTACAAACATAAATGAGTCATGTACTACAGATAATTTTCCACTTTGTAGCAAAGCAAGGTTGTGGGCCTTGCTTACAGTTTCAGAGAATCTTCTAGCAACTAATGAAAAAGCTATACATTCGCGTCAGGAAAGGTGGGTCAGTGACGTTCTTTCACCCGCGGCTTGCACCCGCCGGGCTGGCCTTGCATTCCTCCCCTCCCCTAACTCCGCTCTTAGCCATTAAACAGCGGTTATAGGTTACTTTCGAAATTTCCCAACTTGTACTACACACACTAACTATATCTAATGACCTTATTTCGAGTACTAAGTACATATTTCTATAATCAAACTCCATTCCATAAAAAAATCTACGCAAACTACTTAAATTTTAAAATGAGATTCTTCAAACGCAAGACAAAGATTTTACCGAAATAAGGTATGCATTTCGCCTGATCACAATCGAAGATAACTTCTATGAATAACATTGTAAGACGATAAATTTATAGGGTCTTTTCCCGGAATACCAGAGCTCAAGGTAATTTAGAGAAGTTTATTTCCAATGTTGACTGGGAATCCGGAAAATTTCGCGTTTCCGAGCACTAATATTTTAGTTACATGTGGCATCAAGGCCGACGAAAGATAAATGAGCTGTTCCCTAATATCACATTGTCTCATCATCGACAATTGTTTCTTAAATTATAAATATAATATAATGCATTCAACTTCTAGATATTAAAATCATACCTAGTTAATAATAATTATGTACAGTTATAATTATATTGTATTTTCGAGAGACGAGTTGAAAATAGAAATAGAATACACGCATCTGTAGAATTTCAAGTGTCATCACATCAACATACCGCA
The DNA here is from genome assembly GCA_949319885.1 of Mecyna flavalis. Lineage (NCBI taxonomy): Eukaryota > Metazoa > Arthropoda > Insecta > Lepidoptera > Crambidae > Mecyna > Mecyna flavalis. Next base: position 6,359,448 of record OX439427.1, on the reverse strand, counting down.
TTGGCTTACCCAAACAAAGGGGCAGTGGGCTGGACAAATAACTGGGAGCAGGGACTGAAAAGTTCTCGAATGAAGAACATTGGCAAGTGAGACAAAGGACGTACCTACTAAATGGACAAACGACCTGGCAAAAATAACTGGGAAACACTGGATGTTGGTTGGTGATCGCTAGGAAAGCAGTGGACATTTTCTGGCTGATAATTATGATCATGACTGAGTTCACAATAAGTCAAGAAGAATTTAGGCATCAAACTGAAATCGAATTGACCAAATACTACTGAATATCATTATTTAATTTTGAAATTCAATAGATAGCTCATTTATATAATGTAGAGACTCCGCCAAGGTTTATACAGTTGAAATACAGGACCCTGTTGTCACGTAAGCCGCTGAAGGTGGGTCAGTAACGTTCATTCACACCACACCCCCTAGCCTCGTAAATATTTCTACCACAATTATAAACGCCTTGCACAATCGATCAATACGAGGGAGGGCAACGTTGTCTAAGACTGTACTAGATATTTAGATATTATTTCCATTTTGTGTTGAAGCTGTGTATATGTGTGTTTGGTATCGGCATGTTCTCTGATTTTCTATTATACTATTTCGGTTCAGAAATTAGCTCACTTATTATTAATATATGTATATATTGACAGTAGTTTTGCACAGTTTCTTAGTTAAGTTGATTAAGTAAGGGCAAATTATATAATAGCTAGCATCTGCAAGTCTTTGCTCGAGCGGTATTTTAATAAAGGCCTTTGTGTTATTCTGATGTATAACATTTATACTGCCGTAAAGTTTCACCAAGTTTTGCATGTAAGAGTAACAATCTATATATGTATATAAAACTCAAAGGTGACTGACTGACATAGATAGATATCAACGCACAGCCCAAACCACTGGACGGATCGGGCTGAAATTTGGCATGCAAGTAGATGTTATAACGTAGGCATCCGCTAAGAAAGTATTTTGATCAATGAAACCGCGGGCGGCCGCTAGTCCATTTATACATGTTCACAAGTTTTCGCATGTAAAGGACTAACTTTTGTGATAATTAGCGAACTAAGGGTTTCAATTGTTTTATCACCAGTCGAATCGAAGAGTACTTCCTCATGTTAATGGAGTGTTTGTTTGTTTGTTTACGTCAACATTCATCACACCAGCGACTATGGCAACGTCCGCACAACAGCATTACGGTTGCAAGAGCTTGCGACACGGTTCAGAGTGCAGTGGGATTGTATTACCTCCGCCCACACGCAGGACTATTAAATTGCAATTTAAATTAGCGGGGTATTTGCATATCAATAGTTAACTTATTTTGAAGACAGGAAGTTGCGAAATGTGAGTCTGTCAGTCTTGAATTAATTTTAGCGATCGTATACTTCTCTAAAAGTGGTAAGGCATCTATAACTCAAGAGGTATAGCACGATAGTAGTCTGGTCAGTGATGAAGCTTCACCATCAGGTATCCACTGGCTGTTGCCCACATTAAAAAAACAAGATTTCACTTAATACTTATTTCTATACATTTAATAAACTCTACAAAAAATCAATAAACAAATTGAACGAGTTACTTATACCTTCTGTAACGGGTACATTTTATATTGCTTATAAAGTAAAAAAGTTATTAATCTTTAGTAAACATATATTCTCAACACTCTTATTCTAGTCCTCTCTACATTGATGCCATCTACATTATATTAAGTCAACTCAGTATATTAAGTTTTTCGACTTTGCATTTCGCTAACATTCAACTCAGAAATATAAATAGCACTAAACAACATTGTAATCTAAATTCTAAGAGAATCGTCCAAGTAAAGTATTCATACTGTGTATTTTGTTCAGATTTTTTATTGCGTCATGTTTTACCAACTCTATTACCATCTATACTACTCGTAATATTATAAAGAGAAAACATTTGATTGTTTGTTTGTAATGAATAGGCTCCGAAACTACTGAACCGATTTGAATAATTCTTTCACTGTTGGAAAGCTTCTCTATCCCCGGGCACAAATTATTAAATAGTTACTAACGTAACCCCGGGTGACATAGGGTACTTAATATCCCGGAAAATGTGGGGGGAAGGGGGGATATTTGAAAAAAAAATTACGGGCTGGTGAAACCGCGGGCGGAAGGTTAGTTTATAATAAATAGATTTGTAAATGTTAGTTATAAATACAACGACAATGGTCGAGACATCTCTTGACGTCCTCTTCATATTTCATTCTGCGGATCTGAAATCTCAATTTAGCACACTGTAGTGAGTCGACTTGACTACAAATAATGTCGTTTTGCAATTACCTGTAGTTAACCACTGTTATCGGGTGTCGGTGCATCGTAACATCGTAACGTAAACTCAATTATTATTTATAATCAATTAACGCGCACGTAACCTCGAAATCCGGAGCCATATTGATCCGCCGGTTGACGTATGCAATTTGGACGCACATAGCTGCGTACTATATGCTAGTTGAATGTTTCAATGCCATATTCCCGTGGATATCTATATTTATCTGTCTGTGGCGGGCGGGAGTGAGGTGGGGAGCGCAGTAGAGGTACTAGGTAGGTCAATGACGTTCGTTCACCCACTGCAGCGCACCCTTCTGAAACTGGGGCGGTACATAACACCCTTGGAACGCTATGTACGAATACCCTGCATGTATTGCACTTTACGCTTCCCCTATGTAAAGGACCTACTCTTAAGCACTTTTCACGGCTCAATGGTGTCGCTTCACTCCTTACATTTAGAAGGAGGGTTCTGTGTTTTGTGTCCCGGTGAGCACTGCAGGAGAGATGTAGATATCTGTTCCGTTTCTCTAAAGTGAAGAACAATTGAACCCTCTTTTCTTTTATCTAGATATGTAGGTTCACACATGAGTGAATTCTTTATTTGTAGAGCATTTAAAAATGGTTTGATGTCGCTCTATCAGAGTAATTATTTCAAATGAGTCAATGGCCTTTCGGATGATTTAAATGACCGCTTTGCTTTCAAAAATGAGAAATCTATTGTATTTTATGTATCTTGTAATCTGGCCAGGGCCAGGGTCCTACTTTTCCAATAACTTGTATAGTCATTTAGTAATAATATTTTCCTTTCTGCTTAGAGATTATGTTCCATTGGTACTGCAATAACAGATAATATTTACTTGACCTTGAATATCAGCTCTGAATGCGCTTTATCTGTCGTTTACGTTTGCTGCTATTAAACATTCGACTTGATATAAATCCGTTTAGATACCTCTCTACATTTACGGCCAGTTTCACTCCTGGCATATAAGTTTCTAAAAAATTATTTGTCAGATATCTTAGTAACTGCATATTTTTAAAATAGGTAAACAACTACATTAATTTCCGACGATTAATTACGATGAACTTATCTGACAGCTGTAATCTGTTTAAAATTAAGTTTTATAAAAACGTTCTGTCTAGTTAATAACGTAGTAAAGTAAATGCTTAATAATGACGTTTTTTGTAAATATGTACATGCATTTATTATCATCCCGAGGAGTTAAAAACCTACACAATCATAATTATATTCTTAAGTATGTGATGAGCTGTCATCGAACCCACATCGGAGTGTCAAGGAATAATAACATAGTACTCAAAGGGAGAATAATACTTATTGCCTTAATTGTCAGATGTCCATACCAACAAAAGTCTCAAGCTCAATTCACCATATATGTAATATAGTATATGTAAGTCCTAAATGTTATCATCCTTTGAAGCTCAATGAACTGCTCTACGTAGGTACAATCTGTTACAAGGCAGCGTTGTTAAGTTTGACAGTGACAAATAAAACCTCATTTTTATTAACAACAAACAAGACTTCATCAACCTGCAACCTATTGTTGTTATGAGTTGATGTCAGCACAATATCATGTTATAAATTTCAATTAAATCACCAACACAAGTATTTACAGGGTCTCACATTACTAATAGCAAATAATGTAATCGATACACCTGTTGGGCCGCAAGCAATCGACTGCAAAGGAATTTTCCTTAGCCCGAGTTTCAGGTAGTAATCCAATGAAAGTGCTCGACGGGAATTAGAACGTAAAGGTCGTACGAAGCTGACGTTTGCTATTAAATTATTGCATCGAAGGAGTGCGGAGTGCATTACCGACAAGTACCAAAGAGTATTAGAGCCTTCGCCCATGTACTTGTAAAAGTAGATAGAATGTCTAAGTCAGCCAGGCCAGTAGAAGCCAAGGCTAGGTTGTGACGAGCCACCGTTAGATAGTGAACCCTATGCACAAACAAACAAGGCAGATAACGCGACGGCGCAGGGCTTCAATGACGTTCGTTGACTCGAGCGTTCGATGCCGGCGCAGTGCTGTTTTCCTTCTCCGTTTTCATGCATTGATATTAGAAACTATTGAAGGTGTTTCTGTTATATTACTGCTGTTTAATTAATTACTTATCGTTATCTAGAAGCAATATAAATAGTTGTTTTTAAGAATTTTTCCAGCAACACCCATAAAATTCCAACAAAATATCAATTATTTGCATCATATGCAAAAATGATCAGCGTTTTAAATGTATATTTTCCCACTTACAGCAAACCTGACCTGCACACTTGCTGCGTAGTTAGGTCATATTTCTCGTGTCATATTAATTGTTACATCGGAAATAATAAAGTGTTAATTGAGGTAGGTAATGTTAAGATTTTATACTAAGTTGCAAGAACCGCAGAACTTCAAGGTCACAAATAGTTCTAAAGAGTATTCCGCGTCTGATATTATTCGGTGTCGAAATACATAGATATTTTAAACGGCAGAAGGTATGTTTCATTTGTCGTCTTGCATCGCAGCACCAGTTTATTTGGAGCTGTGGTTATTAGGTATTGCGTGATGAGCGGTGGGTCTGGTTAAGTTGGTGGTCGGTACGTGAGGTGGCTTGGAGCTCGTGACCCAATTTCGCAGCTGCTGGTTTCAGCAGCGAGGGGCGTCGCGGCGCGGGGCGGCGGGCGCGGGCGGCGCGTGTCAATGCCGTTCGTTGACTCGGCAGCGGCATCGCCGGCCTCCGCCTTACATAACCACCGACAATCAGCGAACGCCGAATGCGTGTGATGTACCACTACACTACACGGTCAATACTATCACTCCAGTCAATTACATACTCGATATTTCTGGAAACTACCCCATTGATGGTGACCATTTCGTCGCGGTGTTTCTAGATTCTTCACGAGAGTTCCTCCTAATCAGAAAGTTGGAAAACTATACATATTCTCAGTGTTAAAAATTTACAATACTATATATAACTGTTCAGAACAAACGATGCCATTAATAAATGATAGAATGAATTATTAAAGGCTTAAAAAAATAAAAATTTTATTGGTTCCAATCTAACACACTTATTTTCAATGTGGACTGATATAACATAAAATATATCCTCTCAAGTGTTTTTAAATTTACACCAAACAACACAATTTGTTGATATTGAAAACATCTCTACCTTGAGAATCGTTGCATGAATGCCATTTGTTAAACGTAGGTATTTATTTACTTTTCAACTTATCTGCCATTACCTTGCCGAAGAACGTACATAAAAAACATGGACTACGTGACAAAATTCATACAACACGCAATGACACGGAGCAACGGATTTCCCGGGGGAGCGACGCTGAATGGAAGGGACTTTCCTCGACTTGTAGAAGGGCCGCAAGGGCGGGCGGCCGGGGCCCGAAAGTGAAAAGATCAGAGATGCACGGGTGCGGGAGGCATGCGCGGCGAGCGGGGCGCGAGCGGGCGGAGCCGCGCGGCGCGACTAGCGCGCGAGTGCACCGCGACGCAGCCTCTCGCAAACAAAACTTTAGTTACTAACCTACTTCCGTGCGGGCGCCAACGCGAGCGCGCCTAACGCTCCGCTGCACGCTCGCCCGTGGACGCCACTGCGTGCTTACGCTACTCCCCTATGACACGTTTCAGTGACGAACTGTTCTATGAAAATGATTGAGTAAAAACCGCCACGTACCGGCGACGTTTCTGAATGGACTTGAATACAATTAGACCGGCAGGACCGCGGGAGCATTTGAACAAAATGTTATATGGTGAGATGATAATGATGTGTACGTCTTGTAAAGCTTATGTTAACTGTTTCTTTATTTTCACGTTGGCATGCACTTCGCAGTCGAGTCGTTTCATTCATTCGTTTATTTTTAGACGGCCATGCACACACCGCACGTAGAAACACGTGTTTATTATCTCAGATTAATATAATTTATGGATGATTATTGGACCCTTGTAAACTTATTCGTTATTTTAAAAGTTATTTACCATTCGCTAAGAATGTTATTAAATATTGCACTAAATGTATTGATAGGCTAGTAATAAATAAATATTCTAATATTAAAGTTATTTTTTCCATGTTTCCACCACTTGTCTTTTACACTTAAATACAAAAGAAACTTTACACATCTTCATCTTAATTGATTTAAGATATAAGAAGTCATTTAAATCGAAGAAAAACCTTATTTAGTCACGAAAAAAATACCTATTACTATTCATCATACGCAAATTATGTATAGTATTTTTTATTATTATAACTGTGTACCTTCCATTACCTTTCTATTAAAAATTAAATTTATCACATTTGTATGCGCTTTTCTGTTAGATTTTCTTTCAAAAGTGGATTTTTTAGTATAAATTTAAAGATACTCGTACTTATAATTTTAATGTTTAGTTATAAGTGAAGTTAATAGCTATAGATACATTTGTTTATAAATTTTGGTACGGTTTTAAAATTGTCCACGAATTTATAAAGCTATAATGGCGGCCTGTCATTGGCGGCCATATTGCATTTATCTAGTTCTAGGTGAGTGGCTCCCTCTACTCTAACAATATGGATTTAACGGAAAACAAACATTTATATTTTTACTAGCTGACCCGGTGAACTTTGTATCACTTACTTTAGTATATTCCTCGGATTTTTTCCATATTTTCTCATCTTTCAAACCTTCCCTGGACTGCCACGAATATTTCAAGACTAAAATCAGTCAAATCGGTTCAGCCGTTTTAGAGTTTTAGCGAGACTAACGAACAGTAATTCATTTTTATTTATATAGATAATACCAGTTTTGATTGTCATAACAATCATAGATGAAGACTTTGTCCTGCAGTGGGAAATATAAATATTTTAAACGAAAAAGTAAGCTAGTGAAGTTTAATTATTTAGGTAAATTCTTACTAAAAGAACAAAATTAACAATAGTAATAAAAGTGTCATAGTAGCTAGGATTCACTCAATGGATTATGAGATGAATTATTTGTTACTCAAATCAGCTTTTTTCTTCGTAGTTTATGTATGCAACCAGAAAAAAAAAATTCACGTGATGAAATTAGTACCTGGTCTATCTCTTCTCTTGTAACTTGTTTATGTACTTACTAGCGGTCGCCCGCGGTTTCACCCGCGTGGTTCCCGTTCCCGTGGGAATTGATCAAAATCCTTTCTTTTTTAAGATGCATTCTGCTATTCGGGACGGAAACAAATCCAACAAATCAAAAACCATGGCAATCGGTCCAGCCGTTCTCGAGTTATAAGTGTTGTAACAAACACGACTTTCTTTTATATTATAGATATTAAGTTTTATGGAGCTATTTCTATATTAATATCACTCCGCTTGGGATCATAACATCAGATGTTGTGATCTGCTTGATAAAATGGTTGACTGGCAATTGAAAAGAGTTACTATCGAGCTTCTTACCGGTTCTTCTCGATAGATATATGTTACGGGCCATTTGATAAGTCCGGGCATTATTCATAAGGGCCGGTCTGTATTAATAATGCCCGACTCAATTGGGCCATGTGATTAAAACAGCATGATTTATCACTTTTCCCGGCCATTATGAATAATGCCCACCCTATCTTGGGCCAAGTAATAAAATAGGCGAACAGTAGTGTTTTTGTTTATTAAAAGACAAAAAACTTACAATTTTTTCATGAAAAGTTACCAAAAAATAAGCGGCATGTATATATTACCGACAAAAGCCGATTTCAGGACAAACTAGTTTGCCTAAGCTAAACTATGTAGTTCTTACTAAGGGGGAAATCGACTCGGATGGATATAGGTTAGAAGGCTAAGGGCGGGAGCGAAGCGAAGTGGAGCTCCCGCCTTAGCCTACGTGGTTATTTTTTTTTAAACCCTGAAAACCTTTTTTGTTTTTACTAAGTATAATATTATATTCTATGTTGACTTAAATTAGTTTAGCCTAGGCCAAACTAGTTTCGTCGTTAAGTCATTAAATCGTTAATTTGGGGAATAGGTGTTAAAAAAAAATAACCACGAAGGCTGAGGCAGGAGCTCCGCTCCCGCCTTAGCCTTCTAACCTATATCCATCCGAGTCGATTTCCGCCGCACGTAAGGCACGGCCGCGGTCTAATTTATCACATTGCCCGGCTACAAGTAGGGAATTATTCATACTGCCCGGTCCAAGTGATAAATTCAAGCTATCTTAAACACTGATTTATTACATGGACCACGGGCCGTCGGGCATTATTAATAAGGGCCGGTCAAAGTGATAAATTAATCACTTTGCCCGCCTCTCGCGGGCATTATTAATAATGGCCGGTCCTTATTAATAATGCCCAGTTAATCACGTTGCCCGTAACATATATACCGAATCCGGTGGTAGAGTCACTCTGTAACCTTTATTTTGACGATTCATAAGTGCGTCTGTGAAGCCTACATAAATAAAGAATATTACCAAATTAAGTTACCTGTTACACCAAAGGTCGCGGGTTCGATTTCCACACCGCACAAACATTTCTGTGCATGAACTTGCCTGTTTGTCGATCACGGTGTTTCTGCATCCTTCCTACTAACCTACTTATATTATAAATGCGAAAGTCTGGATGTTTGGATGTTTTGGATGTTTGGATGTTTGGATGTTTGGATGTTTGGATGTTTGGATGTTTGGATATTTGGATGTTTGGATGTTTGGATGTTTGGATGTTTAGATGTTTGGATGTTTGTTCCTCAATCACGCCTAAACGGCTGAACGGATTTAGATGAAATTTGGCACACGTATAGTTTATAACCCGGAATAGGACATAGGCTATAAAATTCCTACGGGAAACGTCTCATTCCCGCGGGTATGTCAATTTTGAAACTACTGGACCGATTTGAATAATTCTTTCACTGTTGGAAAGCTACACTATCCCCGGTGAACATAGGGTACTTTTGATCCTGGAAATGTGGGGGGAAGGGGGGATATTTGAAAAAAGAGATTACGCGCGGGTGAAACCGCGGGCGGAAGGCTAGTATAGTATAAATGTAAAATTATATGTTATGTTTATCTGTTGTCTTGTACAAGTTATGCTTAGTTTAAAGCTAGATGGCGCTATGTGAATAATATCCAAGTATGTATTTAATTATTTATTACAAAATATTAGTTACAAAAATGACAGTTAATCATTTGGTTAATTGGTTAACCGCCATGAGTGAGACAGTTTAGTATAATGCTCATTTGTCGCTTTGACGGACTATACTGTCAAATATAACTGATGTGGGTTTCCAAATAGGCGAATATTTTTAACCGACCTACTGGCTAAGCGATGATCTCACAGGTTATATTTTAACTCACGGCGAGTTATTGCTAACCGCAGCTATAGATCTGGATACATGAAGTATATTATATACGTCCTTTACTATTATATGTACTAAGAGATCTTCTCGAAATTTCTTTACTGAGTGGAACTATACTGTACAAAAATTTTAGTTATAGACTAACTATTATAGATTTACAATGAGTATCATGGATCCGGAAAGGTCATGGAACTGGAACACAAATCACATTAAAGCATATAAATCAATTATAGCAGCAAATGTAAGTAGAATATTTTGTCCTCGGTGGGATTCGAACCCAAAACTCTTGGCACATAGGATAGGGTCTCTAACAAATGCACCATCAAGCCAGTAAAAAATAAACGCATTCTGGTAAACTAATTAAAAAAATCATCACATTACAATGTAATGTAAACATAAACATTTAAAAATAAAACAGTTTTGCGGTGGTTTTGTATGAAATAAAACAAAAAAGAAACATTCATTTGGTACATAAATATTAAAAGCTTTTTAGAAGCTTAAAAAAATTTCTTGTGGTTATTGAAAAAAGTTTATACTCAGGTTATATATTTATTTTTTCACTGATGAAGTGACGAAATGAGTTTTCCTAGTACTTTCATCAAATCATTTTTGCAAATGCGTGCGTTGATTGAAGTGCTGCCTTTGTGTTTGTGCCTGGTGGTAATGTTTATGGTTCCCTTCGCCAATATTGTCAGTTTCTATTATTACTATATAATAAGTGCATTAACTTTTTGTTTCTGTATAAATCAATAATTCGTGCCATTAGATTTTAAAAAACCAGTATTTCCTCTCTCTAAAATCAAATTCAGTTAAAATATATTTCCAAATACATTTTACAAATACATACTAAACATAAAATTGTATTTTTTCAAATATGTTAATCTCCTTTTTAGCTAACAAGTTTAGCGACAAATAAATTACTAAAAAAAATCTGAACCCAAAAAGTATTTGCAAATAAATGCATCTAAGAAACTTGACACCTGGTTGTCTGCAAGTAAAATGTAATAAAAAAGTTTAAATAATAAAGTTGGAACCCAGGCTAATGAAGCGTTTCGCGTTTCGCCGGCATTTTTGACGAAAAGGCACACACGCACGCGTGTCCCGCGCTGCGTCCGCGGCGAAACTAGGTCGGTTCAGTGACCCATATGTTTATCTAACGATTGCTGAGGAGCGAGCGAGTTATCGCGTTCGACTTTCGGCGCGGGTTATCAACGACCAACCTGTCTCTTGCACTATGCATGTTTACGCGATACTTTTGTGTAGGCGCGGATTTTTTTTTTATTTTTATTTTTTAGGTCTGCTGCCAGGTAAGTATGTTCTCAAAAGTGCTTATTCCTTTGAGAGATCATTTTCGGCTCAGGTTATCAACCACCAACTTGTATCTTGCACTATGCATGTTTACGCGATACTTTTGTGTACGTGCGGTTTTTTTTTTACTTTTTTCTTTTAGTTCTTTTGCCAGGTAGGGATGTCGTCAGTACGGCCTATGTCTTTAAGAGATCATGGGCTAATTGGCGTCGCTTAATATGTGCAATGATTTATCAGCCGTTTGAAGCTTTTGTTTTAATTGTACATTTGTTACATTACTATTGCTGGAAGTCTGAAACATATCGAAAACATATTTTAGTGGTTGGTTGTTACATAACCAGTCTGACTCTAATAAAGTCATTCCACCAAACTAAGGACCCTTGGTATTTTTTTAGAGCCGCATAATAAACTATATTGTTGTAAGTCTGACTGCGGATTAGGGATATTCGATATATTCCATTTTAGATATTATGTGATTATAATGCAAATTTCGGAAATTATTCTTACAAATACAAGATATAAAATGACTGCCCAGCATGGTTAAAAATATTTCATAATAATGTCCGGGTTGATTCACGGATTCCAGGAAACAAGTTTATATTTAGCGGAACGCGATCGAGGTTAAACCAAAAAGATATAAACACACATGTTTTCCTTATTTTCTTCAAAAGCGAGATTATGTGTTTCACTCACACCTGTATGTAGAACACCTGATTGATAAAGTAAAGCCGAGTAAGTCAGCTTACCTGCTGAAAATAAAATACATTCACCGTCCTTATTTAAATGAGAATTATGTTTTCGCTCATATCATTTCTTAATTTTGGACTCAACTTCCAGATAGAAATGTTTAGGCCTAAGATTTAGGCTTATTCTAATTCTAATTGATTGAAAAGTTATTTACAATCATTTTTGTGTCCAGTTTAATCAATTCCTCTCTGGAAGCACCTTCTACGTTGAACCAAAAATACTTAATATAAATATGTATGAATAAAAAGAAACATCCCGACACAAACACGTTCAAAGTAAACTGGCCTTCAGAACTTTATTTCGTTCCATAAATTCAATTTCAAACAATAATATTTTTAAGCGCAGTAACTATTCAAAGCATGTAAAGCGAATTAAAATAAATCTTTTATAATGACAAGACCATTTCGCCTCTCGTCAAATCTGAACTTTCTCCAACCGAAACCTCAAGATTAATCTCGTAGATAACATCTACTTATTTGACAAATGCGTGCCATACCAATGATAGCTAAATACCAATGATATACGAAATTAAACCTTACAACCTGGTTATTAAGGGTTATTAAAAGAAAGTTTAAAATATTCTCAGTGCTACAGTTCATGAAGGACAGTGAAAGCGGGGAAAGGATGTGCAAAATGACGTCATACGACGTGCCATAAAGTGCTTGAGAACGATAAGCGTTTAAGTAGCTTTATTCAAACAATAAATTTCTTTTCTTTTGAAGCTTTCAAAAACAAATTAACAGAGTGGGATAGTTCACTAAATGATTTAGTAAATGTAACCGATTTCTGGGGTGAGGTTTCTACTAAGTTCAGATTAAATCGAGTTCTTCTAGCACTCAAAAAAAATATGTGAATCCATGATATTCTGAGTATTCCTTTATTAACAAAAAAGGTAGATGATAAAATGTTTTCATGTTTACTTAGACGCTAATAGACATTTTGATTCACGGGAACGCAGACATCAAATCCTAATTGTAATTTGTAAAATAAGTACATAGTAGATGTTACGTTGGGTAATCAGTATGTAATTGCCAGCTCTGGCCGGTGGGTACCTACTCGCAGGCAGGTCGTAGGTTTAGACTGCGTGGTAATTGGTTTGCGAATGATGGATGTTGAGCAACCGATCTCAGGTTGTACAGAATTATGCACAATCATAATATTCAGTAGCGCAGTCTTAGCAATTATAGTAACCTAAGCTGGTTACCTTCAAGCACTTGAAGCCACTATCGCCCTTCGTTTTCGTTAGCGCCGTCCATACTTTACCTTTATGAAGGTGAACGTCGGTTTGGTACCAGCTAAATTCATCATTCGCTCATTCTGTCCCACTCGAGCTTAGAACTGCGTGGGCAAGAGTGAGCGGGACGTGTTAGATTCGATATTGTTATTAGTAGTTTAACACGCACTGAGCCTAAGGTCGCTTGGACAAAACGTCTATGCGTCAACGAACGCTGGCAAGGTGACGCATTGTAACTAGGAATGTATAAACGTAGTGCCGATGCCATATACGTGCGCAATACCTACGATCTCACGTTGAAAAAGTCATTTATTCATGAACGTAACTTTTACATAAATGTAACGGATCCTTATTTATGTTTCATTCATGAGTATTTTGAAATATGAAAAATCTCGCGACACAAAATTTGCCTTTAACTTATTTTAAAGTCCGGGAGCTTTCCATTGGAATTATTTTTATACCCATTTCATGAAATGATCTAGAAATAAAAACAAGAATCGGACAGTTCGTAGTCAAATGATGTTCTGAATAATGGATCGGTAACAACAAACTGGAATATTTATAGGCAATAACATTACAATACACAAGTTGTTCGTTTCAAATTCGCTTCTTGAGGTTTATCTGGACGCAATAAGAATAACAGTTACAATACGTTTAAGATATAGACTAAGTACTTAATAGATATCCAGGTTATAAAGGAGCATTGTGATTTTTATAAAATAATAAAAATTGCACCTTCTACAAAAAATGTTGCGATAGGTTAAATTATTGGAAAAACTTGATAATTCACACAATTAATTTGCTGAAACATCATTAACTGTAATTTAAGCAAATTGAAATTCAAACCCGGGAAGGATTAAGATTTTAATAGGGTACTAGTTCATCCGTTAAAGCTAACTTTATCCCTTTAACAAGCATAAGTACAATGAGAGATCATATCGAATTGAACTTTATAACTTTGGCTTAGGGTAGAATACTAATGATGCTGAGTGGAGTATGCGCTTTTGCGCTTGTTAGATTTATGGTTTTTTCAAACTGTGTCACTCGTTAGTGGCGCCCCTCTCTCCAGGATTAAAATTAATGGTTGTCAGTTTTTGTGAACGGGTCAGGGTCGATAAGAAAATAATGATTTTGGCTTCTGAAATTGCCACACGGACATACCATATAAAGTAGTCCCTTCTTTCGAAGCGCCGAGGTATACGACTGAAAAAAATATTTACTTGTTAATTTTTAATACTAACTCAGTTGGCAGACAGGCTCGCAGCCCACCTGATAGTAAGCGGCCACTGCCAAAAATAATACTAATATTGATAATACTGTTAAGGAAATGAAATGATTTATTTCTGCAATTGGGTTTATAAAAAATGCTTTTGCACTTCAAGTCTTTTTAGCCAACCAGCACTTCGACGTGAATGGCCTGTCGAGAAGAAGTGCCGCAACAAACAACAGTCTGCCTCTTTTAAAATCAAATGAGTGTGAATAGTAATAAAAGTGTTGAAAACGAAGAAAAGAGTGAAACAAACCCTGCTCCAAGTTTTTAACTATTATCCATTTCTGGAAACTAACATCTGTCGCGGCTTTCTGCAATCACTAAATGAGTTCTGCAGCTCCCGACTCATCTTGTCTTTTAGACCAAGAAGTTTAGATTAGAAATAAATACATTCGTCATTCGTTATTCCTCTGTAGGTGCAATCGTGTCGGTTAGTAATTCAGCGTAGAGCGCGAGGCGGGAGGCGGTCGTCTAAAATTAGGGTCAATGATGATAAGACCATAAAATCGTCATCTCACATTGTGACGACGCAGGGAGCTTCTATCGCATCGTGCAGTTGATTCGCTGTAGTTATTGCAAGTTATAAAATTTGACGGTTCATTTGAATAACAGGCTGTAAATTGTTATTACGAGTGCGATGGCGTTGCCCTAACAAAGACCTGTTTAGCGGTTTATTACTAGTAAATTAAGAATCTAGCCGATACTCGTTCATACTGCAACTACAATAAATGCTCTTTAGACAATTTTATCACAAGTTACGCTAGTACGAGTTAAAATTACCGAGTGCAAATATTTCGAACTAACAAACTCATGACGACAATAAATTGTCTTTAAAAATCTCACGGATTATTCTAGAAACAATAACAAAATGAATCTTGTCCTAACAGGGACACAAAGAACTGTGATGAATGATATTGTACTTTTTATTTATAGAAAATGTAAATACTCATATATAAGATACGCTTCTATCTACTCGGTAACACCTATTAGTTAAAAGTTATAATTATATGCCTTTTTTGAGAATCACATACACTGGAGCTGTCGTGATGTACAGACGGCAGCAGATCAACTTACCCTAATCTGTCAAAAATTCACAATTGAAAGATAACTCTACGTGAAGTAAATAAAGCTGAAAATTGGTTGTAGAAATTTGACAGATTGGAGGAGTCTGATGTGCTGGCGACTGTACTATTCTCACACACGTTTAACTACAGAGTGTAGTTATTTACACCCATATGGTTGACGCAAGAATTATTTAAAACAAATAAAGCGTTATTTATCACTACTTTGTTCATAGACTTAGCTAATATCCCACGGTCTGGTCGGCGGTGAACTTTGCGACAATCGCCCACATACCAGACCTACTGACATAGAATATATAAATAACAAGGCGTATGTTTCTATATGTTTGAAATCTTATTTATACAAGTTTAAAATAGTATAGAAGTTTTTTATCTTTTACTTTACTATGTTTACCGAAAAAAAATAGCTCAAAAGCATTTTATGCTCCTGTTGTAATGATTCATAGAAAATAATAAAATATGAATTTATGTAATAAATATTCTTACTTAATTAGAAAGCATCCCTCATTGTGCTATACTATAGACTCATCTGATCTTCAAGCCTTTCATTTCAAGTGTACTGGCTCCCACGTTAATATTAAACGACCCTCATAAACTAATGAAGTGCTACATTGTTTACGTTCACGATCTTGCCAACTCACCTACCGCTTGGCCATTAAACCTGCAATCAAAGGTGAACGATCTCCGAAACTAAATCAAATCCGACACATTCTTATGGAAAGTGAGCGCAACTGCACCTATAAATAGATAGTGACCTTTCGCTCAGCGGATGCGTCAGCCAAAGTTACGTGATGTAACAGTACTGACAAACACACAGACGTGAAGACATGTAGGCATGGAGTTGTGAGTGTGTGAGCGCTCATGTAAGCACCACGATCGGCGAGCATCGAAAGAGAAAGTGGTTAAGGTCTCAATGGTGCCTGACCGGTGCCCGCTAGTGATGTAAGGTGCTGTAGTACTAGTATATCGATAAAATGATCAAACGTTACATTTTTGTGTAACTTTGTAATGAATCCGCAAATAAAACTAAACATATTAAGAAACGATTAAATATGTATTCATAATAAATTATGAATAACATAACTATACAAAGCTGACACTATACAAAGTAATAACTGCATTTAAATTAACAATGCACTAACTACCAAGTATCGATAAAAAAATATAAAGAAACATACTTCATTTACATCCTTGTCGACAAATGGCAACATTGTTGTATTAAGTAGTAAACATCGACAGTGAATAAATCCAGTTGAATAACTAGCGCAGCGGGACGCTGAGATTGTCGTCCATCGTACCTATAAACCTACGCAGGGCACCGTTACGGTTACTCCAAAACAAAGCTAATTTAGAAAAGAGGTAGTAACAATTTTATCGAAAAATTAAATTACGTTTAATGAAATGACGTATTTATTAAACAGCATTCCGCCCGCGGATTCACCCGCGCTTAATTTCTTTTTTCAAATATCCCCCCTTCCCCCCACATTTCCGGTATTAAAAGTACCCTATGTCACAGTGAAAGAATTATTATTCAAATCGATGCAGTAGTTTCGGACCCTATTCAATACAAACAAACAATCAAAGCTTCCCTCTTTATAATATTAGTTTATAGATGTATAAGTTTTTAGTTAATATTATACATGTAAAATACGTGTTAAAACCCAAGTAAAGCAATATGCAAAGCCTAAATTTCCATTTAAAATCAACTATCGATAAAATATAGATAACGAAACTCACATCGACTACAGCCTTGCTGTCAAATGGCAACGTACTTAAATCGGCAGTGAATAAATCCAGTCGATTACATCACTAGTCACTAGCGTAGCGGGAACGTGGCCTGGGGTCGCCATACGGGAGGTACCGTAGCCTACGCCGGGTACCGTTACGGAACCGGCGCGCGCGCGCCGGACGATGCGCGCCGGCCTAGACGATTACTCTCGCTTTCGATCCGACGACGCCATTATCTCGCTCTTGTTCCGATCTGCACGGATATCGGACGCCTTTCTTTTGTTACAAGACAATGAACTTTCTTACCATTTGCTAATATTCCGTCTTTTGTATTTTATATAATAACGGCGAATGCATAAATCATTCGATAAGTCATAGAGAAAGTGGAATGGTTTCGCTAGTTTTTTATTTGTACGTGTAGTTTGCGAGTTAAGTATTTTTCATTAATAACGACGAGATGTCATTATGTATTAGATTTTATTAAGCTTATATAGAGTCCTCAAGTATTGTTATATATGTACATCAAGCACAGTTACTAATGTGTCTATTAACTTTGGTGCATAAACACAAATGCAGGCGCTTATTTTTCATGACCGCCTCATCCACCCATAAACACTGCCGAGAAGTGTACTTTCGGCAGTGTTTATGGGTGGATTCTAATATATTCAAAGTTCTTATTGACTAATGAAATCTGTATGGGAACAACATGAAATCTATTGCCAATTCTTAACAATTTTATTAACTTGACGATTGAGTCCGAAATATCACAGTTTAATTTCTCATTTATTATCGACAGGCTCAGCATTCTGAAGAGCACAATTAACATAAATTAGCGCATCTTTTTATTATTTATAACCGCTCATAAACACCAACATTTACAACGTGAAGCTGCCCAAGATTTTATCGGTTGAAGCAAGTATCCGAAAACTTTAAAAACCTTGACCACAGTCGGCTGACATTAACGCTCGCCTTTCACGGTCCGCTCAGGTGTACGTTGTATAACTCACTTTCCATTTCTTTGGCACTGTGTAAGCCTCCGTGTGGCGTGTTTAACAGTTTGGACAAGCCTTTGCAGCTTAGCATCCAACGTTTGATCTGTTATTGATGAGGTTCAAGGGGAATTTAAAGTCAAGGATTGTTCAAAACGGGATAGTAAGCGTAAATGGTGTCAGTTGGTGCCTCTTCAACTTTGTTCTTATAACTGAAGTTCAAGGATTAGATAAAGAAGAAGTGTTATATCGTCAAATGTCAAATAACTTATATCTTACTCAATAACCGCAAAGTTCAATGATACCTTTTCTTTTAAGACTTCTTTTCACGATCAACATTTTTTTTTATTTGTAGCTCACGTCTTAAAACAAGTAGCCGTTTTTTATTTTTTTAATAATGATCGAAATGCAATTTTCAATTTCGAATTATTCACGAGTGTACAAATATGCGAAACTAAGCATCAAACGAGTCTACGTACAGATGTAGCCCACTAATTGGTCTGTGAGATTTTAAACACTGCTTTGAATATATACATGTTTTAATAGTCCGCTACATGCGTTGTGCCCGTGGCTTTATTCGCGGAGTCGTCTTGCGAAACTCGCGGACTCGACTCTGAGTTAAGGTCGCCGATGTGTGGCAATTTTCCCATTTCGAAGAGAAGTAAAAACCTTGACCTAGGAGTTAAATTTCGTTTCGTCACACCGCTCGAGCTTATATTGCAATTCGTTTGGTCCGGGTTTTATAATATGGTAAACAAGTATGAGTAATCCGCTTATAATAAGTACGTATCTTTCACTTTCGACTGAACGTTTAAGTTCGGAGATGGTATGCTAATTATATTAATTATCTTTAAACAGACTCGTGATTGAAATTAGTATGAGGCTATTATTGTCTCAATATAGGGTATACATGATGACTTTCATCATGTAAACCCTTTAAACTTTGCGAAAATATTGATTGCTAGAAATAGAATCGTTTCTGATAAGAGAACGATGATTTTATCATAATTTTTTTTTTTAATTATATTTGCCATTCACTTTATCCTTTTTTTTTGAGCTTTTGATCCTTCCTAACAGAAATGCAGTCTTGTTTGTAATTTGCTGTATTTTTCCTTACTAGACATTAGATCAACTTTTTATCTAAATAAAAATAATAAAATCATAAATAAAAATTTATGTTGGCTGCTTTGATTCTGAAGTCTGAACATACGCCGCTAGATGTCGGTGCGCGGCGCAGTCACGTCGGAGCCGCGCGCGCAGGCCGCTCTTGCGCCACCGCAGGCGCTTTACGCAACGCGGCCGTTCACCCCGGAAGGCGTTTTCCTCGCAGTTTCTTTAGCAGTGTGTTACTGTGGCGATCGCGTGTTGCGCTCGCGTGCTGAATAAGTGCCCACCCCGCTCCGGATCTCAACCGCTAAAACCGCAGACCTAATTCTCTTATCGCATGAGACAAATATGTAACAGATGCACTTATATTACCTGCTCTTAGAGCTTAGAGACTTCCATTAGCCTTCTAGCTCGAGCTATTTCTGAACGCCCGCACTGAAATAGTGCACGTAATCTCGCGTTGTTATCTTGTTGTTTTTTTTATTTCTGATGCAGTAGATAAAAGATGCAATGCTAATATTAATGCTGTAATTAAAAGCGTCTTACGAAACTTTAGTTATCTCATGCCTTATTTATTACCCCATTCAAATTATGTTTTGCGTTTTTCATGTCTGATGTTCTCTTGAGTGTTTATATCATAATGACTTAGTGAGATGTATTCTTTTGATATAGTATTTTTTGGCTATATAAGGAGGTGAAGCTTGAGAATTTATTATGATAATTTAATTTATAAGCCATTTAATAAAGGAAAATGGTAAAAATTCGATTCTCACATCTATTAATCGTATTCGCGTCATCAATGTCTCGCCGCGAGCGTGCAGTTAGCTCGGAATGCAATTGCGCTGTCACATGCGTTTCCACACTACGCAATTTATTTTCATGTGTTTACGGACAGTTAGCGACGTCGTGCCTGACTGACCGACTTAGCATAGTAGAAAGAGCACACAGTACGATTATCTTCATACAACGCACCGCGCGCGGCTTGTTTGTGTTCGCCATAGTATCTATACGTCGCCTTACGACCCGTACGAACCCTAAACAAAATCTCGCCGTTTCGCAGTGAAAAAGAGGTTCTAGGCTAAGGCCTCTCAAGTCAGGGTACCCGGGGATGGGCTTGTCCCAATCGGGTGTGGAGGGGAAACCGGGGGAGTTTAATGGGTTGAAGACGCTTTAGTCTTTCCCACACACGGCCGCAGGTCTAGCTAGCCTGCGGTTATGGTGCATAAACGCATTCTTTTCTGAAAAAAAGTGGTCGATATTTTATTTTGAGTGACGTATAGATACTATTGCACACAAACAAGTCGCGTGCAGAGGGATTGTATGAAGGTAACGTACTGTGTACTCTTTTTACTATGCAATGGACTTCGCGCCTTTAAAAAACTTAACTCGATTACTCAACACTCGTTAAAGCTTATATCGGTATTTAAAGTGTAAAACTAATCACCCGTTATGCTCGTCCAGTAGGGCAAAGACCTCTATTTATAGTTACGTCTTAACTAAGGGAAGTACTACAAGTGTGTCAAATGACCATTTACGGTTGCGGAAAAGAACTTTTAAACTATGTTATTGAATATTGACTGTTTTTCTTTTGGTCTAAATCTATAAGCTTCATTGTGTAATAACAAACACCTACAAATGTAAGTGCTTTGTATTTTATTAAAGTTGCAATTATTCGAATATTTTAAATGATCATCGTCAGCATCTCAGGTTTAATTTGATATAATGGACACATGATTGTCCATTTTTTCTTGCTGTAGTCATTCTCCATGCATTGTGGTAATTTCTCCCCAAAAAATGTTATTTAAAATTCTGTGATTTAAAACATCATTATTTTCTTATGTTTGTTTTCTCTCTGCTGCGTCAGTAACATAGATAGATACATTAATTCTTGAAACTGTTCCAAATGAAATAACAATATAGACGTTAATTTAATTTACTATACGATAAGACATAAATAAAGATCCCATTAACGAAATCTGAATCTCATTCTAAGAAGTCTTTGTAGGAGACTTCAAAATTACTCAACAAGTTACACCGTACTGCTTCCAAATAAACAAAGCCATCAACAGGCCGTTCAACTACAACATAACAATGTCCATTTATTTTGACGGATGCTGCAGTTTCAAACCTGGAAGCTGGGTTAACGATAACACGTAAAGATTCCCTTTAGTGCGAGTGCTTCTGTTTATGCATCTTTCGAAACTGTGACTCAGTTTTAAAATAAACTAGGTAGGAATTAGCTCTTCTAGATTAGTCGTTACTTTTTTAGGGAAAGAAACAACTTCACTATTAATGAATACATAGAGTACTACTGTAATTCTAATAAATAACACACAGTAGGCTTGTATCCTAGACAGAGGAGGTGGTAATGTATCGATCATCTTTGATTCAATTATTGTAATGAAAAACAAAATCAAAACCTAAATTTTTTGGATATTTTATTAGTATGACAATCTTTCATTTCTTATTTATTGTCATTAATTGTTTGCACCTATTCGAATACTGGATGGGTCACTAGAGATCAACAAAATGCATAAAAAACTGGAATTGTTGTTTGAAAAGCAAAAAACTACACCGGAACATAAGCTTCAGAAAAACGATAAAAAAACCTTAGGCACATTTTCTCAGTGTCTAAACTTGACGAAACTGGTTTCCCTAATTTTAGTAAAAAATTCGGAGAAGTCAAAAACACATTTTCTCTCGGCAGTATCCCGCAGGCCAGTCTTTTCAGCCAGTGAAAAGAGAACGGTTGGGCAAGTGCAGGTTAAAGCGGGTTTTTCACGGCGTGTAAGCGGCTCGTTCCAGACCGTTTGCGCAGCTTTTGAAGCGATAATGGACGGACTTCGCGACTGAATACTCTGGAGGCTCGCGGCCGCTTTTGATGACTTGAGACTTTCGCAACTAACCGTAAGGATGTGGGAAAATATCTAAGAAGAATTTTCGTACGAAATATTCCGTTTGAAATTTTAAGTATATAGTTTTTTTCTTTTATGTTACTATTTATGTGCATAATTAAGTATTTATGACTTAAAATTCTATCGTGAAACAAACTGCTTAAGCAAAGGCGTGTGTGATTTAATAGAAGCGGGAAAATGAGAGGAAAATTAATCCCATCTATCCGATCCAAAATCCAGCCACTTTGTAGGTACGTTCTTTCACCCTGGAAAAAGAACTGCATCTCACATCTAATCTGATATTGCGGATAATTATTTAGTTAACCAGAATTTACATTTCACATTATTGACATCCGAAATCCGGAATTTATAATATTGACTTGTTAAGTAACTGGTTCAGACAAATTAAACAACATAAATCGAACACTTTCAAGTAAAGATCGAGTGATAATTGCCATGATCCGTTTAAGGGTAAGAATGGTTTCGGCTGCGATTTAGCTGTCAAAGTTGGATATTTACATAACGTGTGTCATTGCGGTGTGTTGCGCAAGGATGCACCGACCCTCGCTGTTGCGAAACCAGCCCATACGTACACACATGTCCGCGTTTGAGCTTAAGGAGAAGTCTTAACATTTGACCAATGTACCTCTAGAGTACAGTAATTAGAAATCGCATCAACAAATCGTAAGCAAGAAAAGTATGTGCACGTATTTAAATGATATAAAATGCTATAATTGTGATTGATCAAATGGCATTTGGTGCTCTGCCTTATATGGCAGATGTCGTGGGTTCGAATCCTATCGAGAACATTTTTAGGTTATAATCATTACTTGTATTTTTCTTTTGTCTGGATATTGATTTTTTTAAAGTATATATTCCCTTTGTCAAAGGTAATATGCTCAGCTACTTCAGTAGTTAACTGTACCCGCTTACGTGATCCTGATGTTATAGTCCTGTTTATATTAACTTTTAACATAACAGTTAAGATCCGAGATGTGAATTAACAGTAAATGTTCCTTTTGACTGTAAAAACGAAGATTTTATTTCTTAACTAGCGGCCGCCCGCGGTTTCACCCGCGTGGTTCCCGTTCCCGTAGGAATTGATCAAAATCCTTTCTTAGCGGATGCCTACGTCATAACATCTACCTGTATACCAAATTTCAGCCCGATCCGTCCAGTGGTTTGGGCTGTGCGTTAATATCTATCTATGTCAGTCAGTCAGTCAGTCACCTTTGAGTTTTATATATTTAGATTTATTGTAGAAATTACTTTTATTGACGATTTATCTATTCAACTAGTAACTTTACGTCATAAATGCTGAATATGAATTAAAAGCTAGTAGGCAGTTTTACGAAAATATTTCTTAGTCGTAGTAATCATAAATGCACAGTTTATGTCGGTTTGAAATTGGATAGAATGGCGCTAGCGCATGCGCGAGATCATCAACTTATAATTATGTGCAACTATTGCCTTACTTGGTAGTTAGCATAATGATGTGTTGCCACAGAGACAAAACATGGCTTCCGTTTGACTAACTACAAAGTTATTAGCACTAATATCGGTTATTAACTATGGTAATGCAATAATGAAACTGCTAATAAGAAATTAGACCGTGCTATCACAAGAGGTGTTGGATTTTTCGAACACGACTCTTGTTTGTAATCACCAATCTGCATTTGGCAAACGTGATGATTAAGCCACGATATGATGATTTTAATGATGAATGCCTTTGTCCTACGTTGGCATAAAAAGATCAGCCTTTTATCACTGTGCCAAATTCATAGCAGTTACAGTTCATGTAAATATGAATTATGCTTCTCAGGTCATTAACAAATAAATACGTAACGCAAACCAATGCATGAAATATAGACATTTATACTAAAATCATGATAATAAAAATGTTATGATGATAATGAGTTAAGTAACTCATCGACAGCATTACTTATTTCATCAAACATTCCATTTTTACCCTTGCGAATACTTTTTGATAATTTTGTCGATGTACAAATCTTGCAGTTTTACTTTCCTTGCGTTATATTGACTTTACTGATAATGAATAATAATTACAGTCTAAGACTTAATTCGCATAGGGCATTTGAACGAAGTATACTATTGCAAATGTGTCAAATGTAAACAATTCCCACAGGCGTTAACACTCGTATGTGATAATCGATTTCTCAATAAAGTGTACAATTTGTAAAGGCACACCTGATTATGAACCGATTGGTGCACAAAGCATTAGGTTTCGCAACAGACGAACTGTGTCCGCCGCTTAAAGCTTCACGATATTGCTCAAATGCAAATTGAAAAGTGATTTGAAGATGACCGCAAGCCTCGCATTGTTCGCCATTACTCAATCCTTAACTGGAGTGCTAATACTCGTAAATTAAAACATCTCTTTAATAAAGTTGTCCCAAATAAACAAGGGTAAAGACCTTTTACGTAACGTGTTACGTGGGCCCGGTGAGAGGCAATGTCAGCCATTGCAGCCGCTATTATTATGACAAGTTAGCACACATGATACGGTAGCGAGGTGAGAACCATTCTAAGTGTTTTGAGGTCCTTAGCTTGATTCCATGGTGTAATATTAGTGTATTATTTCGGATTCGAGATCATCAGTCACGAGCTAGTGAGGTTTTAGTTCGTTTAGTAAGAAATATCAGTCAACCTCGCATTTATTGTTCCCGAAGTTCGAATACACCTTTTTTTATTGAAAACAGAAGAAATAAAGGGATTATTACATTTAAAAAGAGCTATCGTTTTTAACACAAAACCAAACTAAGAAGGCAATGTTTGACTGCAAAACTTAATGCAGAGTTTCAATTCTTTTAAAATATCTTATTTCTGCTTAATTAACAACTTGACCAACATAGATTAGTCCAGTATTCTTGAAAACGTGCAATTTAACTTAACAATATTTAGAACTTACTTCCGCCAGTGGTTTCACTCACATTGTATGTGGGTAAAAAGTAACCTATGTGATTACATATATTTTGTAATGTACTACTGACAGCTTCACCTAAAACCCTTCAGTAGTGTTTGCGTCAAAGAGTAGGAAATCCGTCTATACATCCTCACAAACTTTTGCATTTACAATATTATTGGAAAGTAAGATAGAATTAAAAATTTATAAGCATTTAAGTTAGAACTTACACCTGCCTCTTAATCCTTTCACAGAGTCAAATTCAACGAGAGTGCATTCTCAGCGCAATCTGAAATGTGGAGGTCGATTAATATCTGAACATTCAACTGTAACGATTTCAAAATATGTGGTAACACTTAAGATGTTTTCAAGGCAATAAACAGGAAATTCCGCAGTATATAATATTGTTCATTTTGGTATATAATACAATGAAGTTTTTATTCTACATTCGGGTATGATAGAGACGGGCTACAGTGGTTTTAAGAGCGTGTTTCCGAGGCTCATCCATTTCACTTACAGTAGGTATACATGAATGTTGACGGATGAGGCCAATGTAACTCCTGCGGGAATTTTGTGAATAAAATTACTTGGAATAGTCAAAACGGTACTCCTTATACATATATGTAAAAATCTAGTAACAGATGAAGCAAAACTGGTCTAGAATAAATACGAAAAGGTGTGTTATTTTTATTCTAGACCAGTTATATACAGTTACATTATACAGTTGTTATAACTAATAAGAATGATTTCACAACACAGCCAATGCATTATCAAGGTTCTTCTAGCGTCTTTGGTTTAAATTCGTCTTTTGTTTCGTTTGTGTTATGTGCCTAAAAAGGTCAATGAACAGCCTCGACGTTTCTACAACCACATCTAGTGTTAAAGAAGGTCGTTTAACCGCGTCGGTGTTAATTTGAATACGCTTTTATTACAAGCGAATAAGGCTCGAACTTCATTACAGTGGTAGTGAATAGACGGCATTCTGTTTTGCAGGTTGAACTATGATGTGCATAGTTGATATTGTAGTAAGGAACCTGGTGGTGTTATTGTATTTTAAGCTGAAATTGTATTGAATTACGAGTTCTAATGGTTTGAGATGGTGTTGGTTGTTCGGCCGTGTTGTTTCGGATTGCAAGTTTGGCAGTGACGGCCAAAATGTTAGTTTGTTTATCGTCCGCGCGCGGTCTTGACAGCGAAAAAGTGAAAACGGCGTGATGGTTGTGAAACCGGCGCCGAGGCCTCTGCGATGGTGCACCCGTGGCGCTCGCAGGTTATGTAATAGGAAATGTGCTTGGTGCACAGTTGTACCGGTTGTATGTGACACGGTGTGTCACTAATCAAATAATCTAAATGATTAACTATGATCTGACATCCGAATTATTATTTACCTACGCTTCTAGTCCGATGATGCTTGTGGAGAATAAATATGCTAACCGGAAGCGTTCTTTTTGTAATATTTTTAATTATCTTACATCAGTCATTTTAAAGAATAATGACTCGTTGTCTATCTAACTGATACAATACGATACGTTGTGTCTTATTTGACTAATGTCTTGATGATAATGGGACCAATTTACACGAAAAATAACTTTTATTTAAATTTCACATACTGATCTAAAACAGCAAAATAAGACTAGAATTTAAAACCATACGTTTAATCATATTTATTTCAATGTGTAATTGGTCAGCCTCAGTGGCCACTTATCATCAGGCGGGCTGTGTGTGTGCCTGACTGCCAACAGCTGATCTAACATGAAAATATGTTAAAACAAATACCAAACCTCTAGGAAATAATAGTTTGATAATATAACTAATTCTATTTTAGTGAACCTTGATTATGCAAGCGCGTCTCATGCCATTCAAATATGCAAAGCTTACGTCATCACCGCATAGCGGACGCTTCCAAAACTTTCATACGATGATAAGATCTCATCACAAAGTGCACGACACCACTTGGCATCGAATACATTAATTGTAAGCGCTCCGCACCAAAATTCGTATCACAATGCCAATGCGCGTGTCAATGACATCTAACTATTGTTTATTGTTAATTTACTGGTTTCAAATCGCACTTTGTAACTGTTTTTGGATGTACGAAAGTTTGCGGTTACATTTTTCACCACTTAACAGATTCCATGTAGTAACTATTTAGTAATTAATCAGTGATATAGCTGTCAATATGGTACATTTGTACTTTACTATACAAGTGCAAGTTTGAAAATTTATGTAACTTCATTATTTTTTACTGATTTCCTGTTTAAGAACCTCTGGCAACAAAGTGACAATTTCCTTAGTTATATAATATAATTTTTTTCATGCTGGTAATAAAACATTTTACCTTCTTATTTAGTAAAAGAAGTACCAAAATTGAAGGCCTTTATTGTAATGTCCTTGATATATAATTTTAAATAGCACATTAAAGACTACTTTTTAATTGACGAATTATTCGTAGATTGAACCCCGACTCGAACGGCCCCGCCCTAAAAAGTTTTGACGTATTGAAAACTAATTAGGATCGGCATTTGCTTTGTATTTGTCGTCCACAAAGGTCATTGACACATACGCTGATTCGGCACTCAGTAACAGTTAGTGATGATGCGACACATCAGGAATTTACACAACAATAAACAAAATCGTATCGCCTACGTCACTGTTTCTTATCAGTCAATCCTGGCCACATTGTGTCTGCTGATTTGAATTTGACAACAGCCGAGCTCTAATCTGCTGTGGACGACGTAAAAGATAAAAATGACATCATACACAAACAATATAGCTACAACCATCTGTTAACTAACTGTAGGAAACTTTTAAGACAACCTTTAACTTCTGTTTTCCGCCGTCTTACTAAAACGTTGAAAGCCTGGTAAAATAAATACATCAATGTTCTTTAAAAAAATTAATTGAATTGCATACTATTTACAAGCTAAATACTTCGATAGTAAGTAGTTGTGTATGTTTCATAGCTGTTTAATAAAAGTTGGTAAAAAAATCAGGTTGCAGGAAAAGAACTACATTTATTAACTATAGCCTTTCGCCCGCAGTTTCACCCGTGCGTAATTTCTTTTTTCAAATATCCCCCCTTCCCTCCACATTTCTGAGATCAAAGTACCCTATGTCACCCGGGGATAATGTAGCTTTCCAACAGTGAATATTTAATACAAACAAACAAACAATCAAGTCTTTCCTCTTTATAATTATATCTATAACGTCTTGTATCCATAGTATACAAGCTGTGTTAATTTTCTAGCTAGATGTCGCTGTGCGAACAATTTCAAAAGATATTTATTATATTGGCATTCATGTAGCGTCATTGGTAATGACTAAAATTCAGTCTTTTGCCTTAAGTTATTAATTTTTTACTGCACATATAATCATCTGCTTTCCAGGTTACATTCCGGATTTAGTGCGATACAAATAACATAACTTAGTTTTCCATCACCAGCAAATGATCAATAAGCCGGTTATACATTTCTTTTTAGCACATGTTTAATAATTAATCATTTGAGTAACAAAACAAGAAGCCGGCGCTCTCGCGGCGAAAGCGCAAAGGTCGTGACTGAAAAACACCACCGAATTTCTACTGCACACTTTCTACTGGCTTGCTTTTTAACAGTTTTTGCCTCTTTATAAGCTGTAAATTACTTCTTCAGCATACTTGTGGAATTCTCGTACCTATAAATAGATAAAACCTGCAAATTGCTTCCTCATCCTTGCGAAAAAAATATAGATGTTATTATTGCGTTCTTAAATGGATGCTTATTCAGAAAATCTAAATACTTATTTCTCGTTTCACTTGGGTTATTTGTATCCAATTTAAATCCAAATAGGATAGGTATATTATTTAAGGGAAATCGCGAAAATGCGAAAACCAAATTCGAAAAAAACGATAGTTTATAGTCGATCAGTATTAATTTTTTTAATGGGTTAAACAGAATTTCTGTCGTATCTATACTTTTAAGGGATGTGAGAGAGCTCTTTCTCGATAATACTTTTAGAAAAGAAAGAATAAAATTCATAGAGATATAACAATTAATATTTTAGCTACAATCTACATATATATTTATTTAGACAAAATATTGCCCTTTTACGGCACATGTACAGTAGTCACAAAAATAATTTTATCAGCATTAGCCACTCAAACGTCCGTGCGCGTTTCGCTAGGTTGTCAGGACAGTCCGCGAGTCACGTGATACGCGCAAAATAAAATCGATAGGAGACGTATGCTAAATAAATGCTTATTACTCAGTAAATAACTCAAATATCGCAAAATGAAAAATACTAATGAAAGGCTCATTAGTTGACGATTTTTAGGCAATAGTTATGTTTGATTTTAACATTATATTCTATTAATGATCTTACAGTAAACTTTAAGAAATGCTGATTTTGTCCTAGTTTTCAATTTAAATATTTTTTTTATAAGATATTTTTGACGTTTACAATATTAAAACAATTTTGGGTTTTAGGTAATTTAATGGCCTTTCATTTGAAACCAAAATCCCATTATAAATCATCTTAAAATATTACAAATAAAATAAAAACTAAAGCTACATGATCTGTGAAATCGAAGTTCACGTATGGTAAATTGTCTAATCCAGAATGAAATATGGAATATTTCAAGAAAGTATGGTAATACCCAGGCTATAATATTTATAAGTTTTCATATTAAAACATTTAATTACGATATATTAAAAGAACTTTTTTAGATCTTCCAATTATTCACTAATAAAACACAGAGTCACCGACCTATTTTTAATCCAAATTTTTACTTAAAAACTGACTGGAATCGCACATAATGTTATATATTATGAAAATATGTAAGATTATAAATATTTTGATATACAAAACAATAATATTTTATTACTTACGGCATGATTTCTCGAATAAAATAGCTGGAGTCACTCGCGCAATGATCCACAAAAACAACAAGCAACTTGACAATTTATTTTTTTTGTAGCCATGAGCCGAAGTTATGTTCCACTTGAAATAAGGTGTGGTACATATCATAGAGCGTCAAAAACCAGCAACACTACAGACTATAAACATCCACAGCGATAAGAAAAAGAAAAAAACAATCGGCGGGCGCGAATTCTTAAAAATGTAACTGTAGTTACACGGACTGTCCTGAGGTATATGGTCTCTGTAACTGTGGTTACAGTGGACGTATGAGTGGTTAGCATAGCTAATAATCTTATATCAATCTTATTGCTATCGAACAATGACCCGGCCTCAGCGCATATTTTGATGAATTAAACAAGATTATTGAAAATGCCGCATAAGGTGGGTCGTTCAACTTCGGCAGAATCATCCGCTGGGCGTGTGAAACGCATCAGCTTTATCTGCTCAACAGAATGTTTTTGATATGGCTCAATTGTCAACAGATAAACAGTCCAGCTATGGGAACTGTCGCCCAACATGAGAGCACACAATGTGTTGCGAAATCTTTTGTGTAAACATATTATATAGACTGTTCGATACAGCGCAACAAGAACGTTCTGTTTATACCAGATTGTATGGAATTGGTGGTTTTATTTTGACCTTTATGCTGAGAACTATAAGAGCTATGACAGTGAGATAATTTCGTGGAAGGGGCTCGGTGAAGACACTTGTTGAATGTACGGAAATACCAACCTGTTGCAAGGAATGTGCGTGGAGTTATCTAAATCGATGACTAGCATGAGAAACCTTACCCCATGATATTTCAGTGACTCAGTCACTTCTATTATCAAAACGAATAATGCTAATACTGACTCAAGGTTTATTTAGTGATAGTTCAGTACATATTTTAATAAAAATCTTGTAACTTTTATCAAAAAACATATATGTTTTACCTACATTTCTATTTGAAAAGTATTCTTTCGATATTTACACAAATACTCTTGGTAGTTATGGAACGACAACAAAGGCCTGATTATTCGCCACACACGGTACTTTGGCAAAAAATTGTGTCACATTTGTATTGACGCCTTTAGACAAAGAAAACTTTCAATGTATTAATGCATTTGGACTTACGAACGTCCCAGAAAAATGGCCAAAAAAGTTCCAAGAATAATATGTATCAAATATTGCATGTGCTTCCTGTTTTTCTGTCCGAATGGGGTTACGAGGTTCGTCTCGCTTTCACCCATTCTTCAGGCTATCCATACATAGGTGGTTGCGTCAATGCTTCGAGTGGCCGTGTTGTTCAGGAGAATAGTTAACCCAGTTCTGGTCGGTCCTGGCTAAATATACCGCGATACCTGACCGCGTGTGCCGACGTCCGCCGCGCTCTCGGTGACTGGCCCTCATTAAACGCCCTAATTGACGCCGTTTACTCAAACATTCGAAACAAAAGAGAAGCTTTTTACATTTTAAAAGGTTTATTAATTGTTTCCCTTGACAGTTTTAAAAGAAAAATAATGATGTTCGCAAACATTTTTGTTTTTTACGTGATAAAGGAAAGTAATACGAGTACTTGTGAATGACGTTGTTAAGAAAGGTGCAGAGAATTTTATTAGTTTATATTTACATTGATAGAGCAAAATCCGAGTATTCTATATTTGCAAAGCAAATCAACAAAAGTAGTTAAAACATGGATTAGTAAACTATATTAGTCCCTGGCTTTCCGGTCGCTGATCGCGTACCAAACAGTTTTATAATATTCGAATCGATAGGTTCGAGATCATGCGTTTAACTGTGTACTCACTAGAATTTTATTGGCATTGATAATGAGGTACCTATATGAAATTGGCTGTTATTGGCTTAAATTTTAGAATACGCCTCCTAAATTACCGCGAAAGCGAAAACAAAAATCGCAAAAGAAAGTCTATTGTGATTGCGAACTTTTCGATCATAAACAACTAATACGTGAAAGTGTTATTAGGGAACTATTTCGTTTTTGTATCTCATTGTTCGGACAATGATGAATCACAGACATAATCTAGATACTCATGAATAGCGGCCGATGCGAATGAACTCGGGTTAATGTAATCCAACACCGAACCACAATGAAATAAATAACAATGAGAAAGCGTGGACCTAACCTTGGAAATGCAATGGAAAATACGCGCCTCTGGGCCCATACAATATTGTATCATACTTATTGCAAGATAATTCCAGTACACTAGAATCTAATTCTAAAAATGTCTATGCCCGTTGTGAAATATGAATGTCTTTATTGATTTCTTTCTCTATACTGTGTTCGATACAAATTGTGTCGTCGGCCCGGCTAACCTTTTCATAAAACGCGGCTATACTAAACTAGATTACGATTTGTCATGCTTGATAATTAATATTCAATTAAGCCTTTCTATGTATAGGAAAAACAACGCTTTGTTATCAAAGTAAAACAGTAACAGTAAAACTTTACACGAACATGAAACAGTTTCGTTACAAGTTAAAAATAAAATTGCACATATTTTCTTTATAAGCGATACTCGCAAACCCTTGAACTCTCATTTAAGTTCAAGTTGCAAAAAAAACTTTATTTCTTTTTGAAGCTGTTAAATTACGAGTATACGACCTTGCGATATTGCGAAAAGTACATAATCAGATCTTGAGCAAATCTTGATATTTTCAAGTCCAATTCTTTAACTAGTGGGTCTCTGCGTCGGTGATGCAATCGTGACAGTGTGATCAGTCACAAACCTCGTAGTTTATGAGTGATGTAAGGAATGAACTGTTGGAAGTGAAGAGCATGCGGGCGCGGGTGTAAAAACGGTCATTGTGCGGTCGTGAAGAACCGCGCGTGCGCGCTCAACTGACCTACTTATGCGTTGGCGACGCCTGGGCCTCGTCGTCAGACCACACACGCTACGCTGCGCTAACAACACCCATTGGTATTACTGCAACTATCCTAGCACTGAAACATCACCAATAACAACTAACGAAATCCCTTTTGGCAGTTCAATGACCCCACTATCGAAATCCGCACACTCACACGCGTGTCCTCGAACGAAACGCCAGATAAAAAAACGAAACAAAAAAACATCCCGCGTAACGGTGAATGAGTAACAGAGAGAGATAACTATATTTCGGCAGTGTACTCGTCGATCATAAGGTCGGCTACGAAAAACACTGACGCAATTTTTACAGCGTACGTAATTGAGCACTGACGAAGTCGGCGGTGTGTGCGTGAGCGCCGAGAGCGACGCCCGCGTCTGCCGAAACGGAGGCGGAATATTTAGGTGAAAGTGTTTCGAATTTCGACATGACGACATTCGCGCGCAGTCGTTATCGTGATTTTGCCGAATCTAGAGGTTCGGAGAGCGCGCCGACACCGCGACTGCGAAGTGCGCCCGCGCAACTCATGTGTTCGTTCCGCAGGAAGTGCGAGCGACTCTGAATGCTGAACGTGTCGGTGTCAAGTGCTTGCGTACAAAACTATGCTGAGAGTTGGTGTGTCGAAGAATTTCCGGAGACGTAAATTAAAAAAGTGATCGGTGTACCTGGAACAAGGTGGAACGTCCGTGTGATGTGCTAAGTGAGGCTGCGGACAAGCTGTCGGCGGGCGAGAAGCTGGGGCCCGACGAGGCGCACGACGCCTCTGCGCACGCGTTACAACTGCAGAACATGACCTCCACCATGGGTAAATAAATTACCTTTATTTATTTTCCATAAAAATAGCAAACACATAGTGACCTTACTTTACAAAAATATTTATGCTGTGGAATGCATTTGGAATCCATATTTCAGAACTCAAGTTTTTACAGACCCTAAAAATAATTGAGGAACAGTAGCATTTTTTTTTAAGTATTAATTTATTCATTTAAATAATTGAACTCAAAATAATTTTCACTTATGCATTAAGTATAATAATATTAATAACTGCTACACATTTCAAACAAAATTAATTCAGGCTGTAAGAAAAAAATTAACTCGTAGATATTCGTAGCATTCTACAAGTCAATGTAGCAATCTGCTACGCGGCGTGCTACGAGTTACGTACTGATACTCCTCAGTTTAATTGAATGAATACGTTTAAAAAAATATTTTTCAAATAATAAACTATATTATCTCCTTTGTTTTGTAAGTATTATCGTAAATTTTTTTTGTGACGTTAACACATTAGCATTTTTGTACAGAAATGTTTTTTTAATGTCATTATTATTTCAAACACTGTATTGCCGTAAATACGAGTACATTAGTGAATTGAGATTCAATTTTTGACTAAACCATTACAACTGCTACTAATATTAAAATTTCTACATACTGCATCTTACCTACGTATTTTTTAACAAAAAAAATTTTAATATACTTCTATGCGTATCTATTACATAAAAATTAAAGTAGTTACATTCAGCCTTTTTTTTTGCTTTAATGCTGGCATGCTTACCCTTGGCATTTGTGACTATTGTGACCTACATTATAAGATATTTAAAACCTTGTTATTTATAAGGAAAATTATAAAAATTGAACTAAAGAGAACAAAAAAAACTCAGTTTTTTTTTCGAATTTTATCCTAATATTATATTAGTAATCATAAATTTATATAGCTCGTATTTTGTAAAATTATTCATCTTTATCGTATCATAAGCAAAGATTGACGTGCACAAAAATATTTAATCTATGGAATCTTTTCGCAGAATAATTGATTAATAGTATTAATACCAAGAATGTGTGAAATATTTTGAGAAGTAGCGTACGAGTAGTGTGACGTAATTTGCTACGTCGAAACAGTAAACTGTACAAATAACTATGAAGTCACTTGTCGACGTCACGTTTCGATTACAAAATAAATCACGAATCTATACTTCTATACTATAATATTATAAAGAGTAAAGAATTGATTGTTGTTTGTTTGTATTGAATAGGCTCCGAAACTACTAAACCGATTTGGAAAATTCTTTCACGGTTGGAAAGCTACACTATCCTCGGGTGACATAGGGTACTTTTGATCCCGGAAATATGGGGGGAAGGGGGGTTTTAAAAAAAAGAAATTACGTACGTGTGGAACCGCGGGCGGAAGGATAGTCATAGAGTTAATAGTTCGTTGCACATAATTCTAAGGGCCAGTTACACCACGGGCAGATAAGTTCATAATATTTGAGATGATAGATAGCGACTTAGGTCAACGACCGCCTATAGCAAGACAGTTTTCCCAATAAAGTAGCCTTAAAGAAAGTCGTCGTTACAATCATAAGTTCTGGCTTAATCACCACGCTTCCTAAATGTGGATTGGTGATTACAAACCAGGGCTGCAAAAAGCAACACAACGGAACCAAAAATTTGCCCGAAACAGGTATTGAACCCAAGACCCCGAGGTTAATGCGGGTTGCAGACCAAGAGCTAATCTAAGGTAGTTTAGCTTAGCTTGCATAGCTGACGCAGTTCCTAAAACATTATGTTCAGATTGCAGTCTGCACACAAGTATGAAAAACAACTTCAAAATCCTATTATTCATTTTTTCTTAATAAATACATAATTTCAACTGGGCGAAAGAAAACGAAATCAATATGATAACATTACTATTGAAACGGTTTATTTATAGCTGCACATTAAAACGATGTTATGCACTGAAGTAAAGACGAAAAACTAATCTAAATACCGAATTTATTGTTCTACCTTTAAAAATCCATTAAGAAATAACATGACGGTGCAGTTTTATTTTCAAAGCAATTTACGTGCAGAAGATCTAATCATTTAATAGAATATTTGGTTCAATTTAATACTAACCGACTAGCTCTTGTGCAAGCATTGAATTTGGTTCAAAAACAATATGAAATCGAAAGAATAACAACATTATGATTTCAAAACGCAAGCGAATCTAATGTTCAATTGCCAAATTGTATAGACATAGTAGCAATCACTATACCTATGAAGTAACTACTCGTATCGTTTTTCAATATAAATCAATATTTTTATACTTAATGGCTTAATTGTACTGTTGTTTATTCAACCGATGCTAAAAACAAAACAATAAAAAATACAAAACCAAACACAATCGCTTATAAATGTAAACTTTCGCAAATAAAAACGTGAGAACAAATCAAAGCAACTAAACTTCCTATCCGATATCGATTTATTTATTTTATTGTTACAGTAATAAGATTGTCGTTTATTTAATCGTATTTAGTTCACAAACAATGCGAAATTAAAACGGTACAGGGTTGCAAAACGGTGAACCGCCCAGCGTTAACCGTGACATTCCGAAATCATCTCGTGAATCAAGATCGTGACTGCATAACCATTCTATGCCGACTGTGGCCGCACTAACTTTTACTTTCGTTAAGGCTAGTCTACATAGCCTGGGTGGA
Organism: Mecyna flavalis; assembly: GCA_949319885.1. NCBI lineage: Eukaryota > Metazoa > Arthropoda > Insecta > Lepidoptera > Crambidae > Mecyna > Mecyna flavalis. The sequence goes on along the minus strand of OX439427.1, from coordinate 6,323,354 downwards.
CCAGCGTTACTATAAAAAGTGCTAGAGTAAATTGCTAAAGCTAAAATGATGTTATATTTATTCACTAGTTAAAATTAATATAGCTTAGGTTATTTTTTCGAGACACTGCATTCCAGCGTTTGTCGAAACAGTATTAGTGATAAAGAGTTTGCTACAATATTTTTTTTCTTTATTAAAAAAAATAGTATAATAAATAGGTAAAGACGCAAGAAAAATATCATTGAAATAGAATAATTGTTAATTTGCGTATTTCAAGAGATATTATAAATAGTTAAATGCCTGATTACGTCCAATAGTTCAATATTTAAAAGGTTCTAACTATAATAAAATGATTCATGGGTACGACGACACCCATAACTTATATATGCGTAAACTATGTGTTTTTTGGTGTTTACTATAAAAGTAGGTTTCGTATCCAACAGCTGTTATGTGACTCTCATAATGCAACTTTTGCTTAATGTAGTGTAAAAAAATACTAGCATTGTTATTATATAAACTCTGTTTTCCTAAGCTATGCCTTACGTGGACGCCCTTTGTCCGTAGTCTGTGATGGCGGTCTATGGCTGCGAGGTCATTGCTCTTTCGCCATTATGCTGTTGCCGAAATACGTTTTTACGCTTACTTTCCAATACGGTGAAAGCGAAAAGGTACCGAATGTCGTTGCTTCCTTTCAAACCATTGTAGTGGGAGGATGTCGGCGTCTAGTTAAATTATAATAGGCGTGTTGGACCGCCTATTAGAAAATACATTGTTGTCAGTTTTGAATATCTGAGCATTGCAATTATGCGCCTGTAAGCACTAAACCACACCACACTATCTCACAATTGAGATAAGGCCTGTGTCCTAGCAGTGGGAACGTATATAGGCTGATGATGATGATGATGAAGCACTAAACATGCGTTTCAAATGTTTATTTTGCCTTCCTTGTTGAGCAAAATGATAGTGTTAGTTATTCGAAAATGTGATGACTTGAACTTTGGTTTAGGTTATCAAATTTTATGGGAATATTTTATTACATTATTTGTATTATAATAATAAACAAAATGTTGTATACTTATGTAATATGTTATATGTTGTATACTATGTGGACGTATCTTGTACCGCTTATATGTATGTGTAAGCAAGTTTTCAAAAGGACTTTTATGTTTTTCCGTAAATTATTGGCAATATATTCCGCTATCTTCCGCTTTTTCATTCATTCCAAATAAAAATAATTAATCTTTGTTAAGCGTTTCTAGTTCACGCATCCGCTTATGACGAAACTATGTGTTCGTCATTTTACGTACTCCCGCGAAGGTACAGTCAGCGACAGAAGTAGCTGTGCTTTTTAAATTGCACGAAGACCGTATTGTTATAGTAATAAGAACTTATAACAGCTTAACATGTGCCAGTTTTGTTGCTAATGTGAAAAAAACCGGACAAATATTCACCAGTAAAATGACGGCGGTCTAATTCGGTTACAACACTGAAGCGTGTGACACATTAATTTAAGCAGTGAGCAATGTCCTCCAACACGGAAGTTCTCGAGTAAACAAAGCAACAGTCGTTAATCGTAGATTAGATCTCGCGTCAAAATCAATACGTCGAGACGCGATCAAAATAGGAAGTGGTTAGATCGGAAGTGTGGTTAAAAATGGAACGTTTTAGCGTTGCGCACGCGCGGCGTGAATGTCAAGGCGGGCGGCGAGGCCTCAGCGCCAGGGGCGAGCGGTGCAGGTCGTGATGTGATGAAATCCTGTTGCAGTAATTGTTTTTGACTGACATGTTTATTATGTGTGAAGTTACTGCCTTTGTGACGCAGTGGCCAGTAAGCTGTAATTAGAAGTTTACGTGGTATCCTAAATCGGCGATGAAGGTGATGCGATGAAACGCGGCAAGCGCAACGAGCCAATGTGACATCCTCTGCAGCAATTGTGGCCAGTAACAAGGAACGCCATTACAGACCGACAAACTTATCTGTTCCGGTGGCCAAAATTGGAACTACGTGAAATGTCAGTTTTTGCAATGCAAAAACGATAGGTATTTAATGACAGTACTAAAACGACAGTAGCGACGCCGCCACCGGAACAGATAAGTTTGTCGGTCTATACTCATCTTGCTTGTCACATTGCATCGTATTCGTCGTTAACTTAGGTCACGACGTCACAGGCTGCTATCAAATGCTGACTTCCTATTGGTCTATGGAGGGTATACTTACGCATAGGCATTCACTTGTTTGTAAGTCACTCGTTGAGATTAACCGCTGTCCTCAAATTCGATAAGCACCATTATGTGATACATGCAAAGTGGTTACCAAAGATGAGGTACAATTGCTGTCGACTACGATCAATCTTCTTCTTACTAACTCACGCGCAGCCGTACCGGCCAGGGGCAAACGGCGAAAGTCGTGATGAGGTGAAACCGTAGTAATTGTTTGAAAACAATGCATTTAAATCTCGAAAACAAATTATGTTAGCTCGAGACTATCCTCGAGATAGTTCTGCCTTCATCATCTTTACCTATTAGAAATGTACGTAAGTTACTGTTTCTTATCGGGAAAATTACGTTTAATTTTAATTTTTTTTTATTTATGGGACATTTATGTTAATATTTAGAGCTAAAAATTACAATATCTATATTATTTTCTACTGAAAAACTATGCACATTAGCTTATATCCGCGTTGAAATCTTTTTAACCGCTGGCGAACTTGACAGTCTGTCTCAAGATTTTGTCACGCTGATGAAATACAAGCCTGCGCAAGCGCCGAGGTCAGGCTTAAAATCTCGACCGACGGCCTTAAAATCAGGATCGGGTTATTTTAATAGAATCACGTGGAATCTACGTTTCGGTTTCGCATTACGATCAGCTGCGATACATTTTAATGTGCCGTTGGTTTTTAATCTTATTACAGGGAATCAAGTTACCGTTATTCTTCATAATATATTTATCATATGAATATGCATTATACGATTCATGTGCGAATGAGGATGAATCGGGGCTACACAAGTCACGGTTATCAGTGCACGATTTGCAAAAATACTTGTCCTCGTAATTCCATCGTGCCTAAAATCTTCTGAATAATCGAAAAAATTAAATGCGCATTTTATAAATTTTTGATGAGGGCGCGTAGGCGTATGCCTTTTACGGAGGACAATGTTTTAATACCATAAAGCTTGTGAGACCTGCGGCCGTGAGAGGGACTCAGAACTAAGGATGATAGGTCTCCACTGCGCCCAATAAACTCTCCCAGTTTCCCTTTTTCTCCCGAGAGAGATGAGTTGGTGCCCATCTTGTGGCGATTGTGAAATAACTAACTTACATTGAGTGTTTTCAAATACTTCACAAGTCCGTTCCATGTTAGGTTATACTTGTAATGTTAACGAACTCGCTTCAAGCCGTCTGATGTTGACAAATTATTTATAAATAATGAATATTGTAAATGGTTATCAGCACGAACTAGTTCGTTTGGCTAAGACGGGTGGTAGATTAAGCGCGGTCGTTGGCTGCGCCCGCGCCGAATTGAGCAACCGGCCTCGATGCGACACTGACATTGCCCGGAACCTACCTTATACTTCCTGCAGCCAGTAGGGCTTGCACGGCAAGATCGAATAGTAAAATGGCTATTAAGATTTTTGTATGCAGGCTGTTGTACTTGTCTTGTCCGCCAAATTTTTTTTAAAAATAGCTTTCTCTTAATTCGTTTTAAAATGGATACATTTTAAACATACCTACACAAAATGTCCTTAGACGAAATGCGTAAATCACACATCAATTTAAACCGAATAAAGTAAAGCTTTGGTAGCTTTTATCTTTAAAATGTGACATTTTACGTGTCTAATGACATTTTATGTGTGTAGGAATTGATATCAGGTATATTTTTGTAAAAATTCTAAAAGAACGCTTTTTTTAAATAAAATGACGGACCAGTCAGTAAGGACGATCTTCATTGCCCTTTCATTTGAATCTAGAAATTGGTACGGGAATTTCAGTTGCGCTTGCAATTAGCGGAACTAATAGAATTCCTATTCCAAATTACTTTTTCATGGTTTAATTTTTTATTATTCGACATGGTTAGTTTTCCGTGCTAGCCCTACAGTGACCATCGCGGTAGTGAGGACCAAGATCGTTTTACACTTGCCGCGTTCGCGATTAGTATTCTGTTTCCGAATTGAATTAAGTGTATATATCGCTTTGCATTTGTTTTAGAAGGAATTTATGCGATACTACTAGCATTCACGTTCACGACTGACCTTTATGTTGTTTGGTAATCGATTTATCGGTTATTACTCTGTATAGTCAATATTTCGTTTTTTTAAAAGTTCAACTTACGCTGAATAGTAGAGAATTATAATTTTTTTATTTATGCACATTTGAAGCGTTAAATCTTTTGATAAGACATTTAAAATTGAAACTACAGGAAGAAAGCGTCACACATGTGCTGCCACTGCCGCTGATCAGTGTCTTTTAGTTCAAGTATACTGGCTTATAGTAGTTATCTTGGAGTTAAAGTGTACTGGCTGCCTCATTAATAAAACCGGAACAAAGCCAGAGCTGTTACTTCACCTGTTCTACCATCGATCATACCCAAGCGAATCAAGCTCATGTCCTTCGGGTTTTTAAGACCTGTAACCTCCTTTATTAAAAACTCAAGTACTGATGTAACTTCTTTGTTGTCCCACACTATACAGCATGATTAAAATCATTTGAATCAGTGAAAGCACGCACGCATTACAATGAGCGCTTATTACCTCAACTCATCAGTCCACTCGTCACTCACCTTCCTCTAAAGGAATGATTCAAACAAAGCACGGTTACTGACTGCCGACCCTGGCCGAGGACGCAGTACATGACACTTCCGCGCTGAGACCTCTTATTCATTGTCCCTTAATTTGTCTTACCTTAAGCTCTACGATACATGACGAAACTGAAGCACGCTGTACAAAGAACTAATCTTCACGTTTTAGATAGATAGATATAACATTTTTTTAGCTAATTAGAAAACTAACTAGTGTGTGTGTCTTTTGACATCAATAAGTCGATGCAATCGTGCAAATATTTTTATCTGTAATCTGATTTCAAATACATAGTTTAAATTAGTTAACTAAAAAATTTAATTAAGGCACCAAACAACATAAAATGCAGACATGATGCAGATCAACATGAAAAAACTTAATTTAAGTATTCATTGACTTAATATAAGGAAGGCTCTCAAAAGTAATAAGCTGGATTACAAAACAATGATCGTCGAATTGCAGAGTTAAAACGCAAAAAAAAAAATTAGATTATCCATAAAAATTGTTTTGCTCAAAGATTGGCTAAATGGTGTTAGTATGGAAAATATATGAGTGTACAACTGTTACATAAATAAGTCTCAGGTTCTTATTACTAAATAGTTTAAAATTTTCAGCTTATTATTTTGGCGCAATGCAAAGATTGAATAATATTCTGCATACAATGCAAAACTTCTAACTATTGGAACGAAATCTTGTTTTAACGAAGTTTGCTGCAATGTTCGTTATTTATTTGGGAGCCGACACTATGCAATGCAGATCAAAATCGATACTGCAAATCTCGGACACGAGAGGGTGATATGTCCTTATAATGAGACACGACAAGACACTTCACGGATACGGCTAGCGACTGTCGGATATTTACTCACTAAATAAACCCTCTTTTCAATAGTCGTGATCGAGAAAATAACAGAACAACGGCATTGTGTTTCATCTAATAAAACACGGGATAAGTGAAAGCGCACTATATTGAATAGTTAATTATAGGCAGACAGAAAATTATTAGGTACTGTCTTTCTTTGGAAAACAGTCTTACTAGTCTTTATTGAAATCTCTTCAGCTGAAATATTATGTCAAATATCGTGAATAATGAAGAGGAAATTTAAAAAAATATCTGTCGTTATTGATAATGTATAAAATAACGGCAATGACCAAACTGACATAAACATATTATTCAGTTAGCGATATTAAATTAATAAACAAGTTAATTTGTATCATCAAACTAATAGGTTTGTTCCCCGATTACAATCACTTTAGCTAAAAGTTAATAACCCAACGACTTCCTCACACTTAGCATTATCTGTAATTTAAAAAAAATAACTTTAATGTGATCTATAAATAACTACTTATACCGATATTGCATACCGCGGAAGTAAATTAGACCTCGAAGTTCGAAATACCGTGGAGACGTGTTGTGCTCGCGAAACGGGCGAATCATTTTATTGGCTCAATGTAAACGCCATTATCAAGGTCTTTGACTCAGACCAGTTTATTTTAGACACTCTTAGAGTTCGTTTATCTTTGTTGACAAAACAGAAATTGTTGTTGTGTATCGGCGGCTGGTCGAAGTATTTTCGCTAGAGTTTATTTGCACCGCAAAATTATGTAAGAAAATTGGTATTTACTAATCACAAGTATACAGTTATATATAAGGTCAACGTTAAATGAGAGATAAGAAAAAGTAAATATTAAATAAGTCGATATAATATATATATTATAGTGACAAAAATATTAGTAAGCGTAAACAATGCTCCGTTGACTTTGTTGCTCTTTTTATCGCATCTGTCAAATCGAGATTATTCTATACATGTATTAATTTAAAACAACAGTTTTTTTCTTCGTTATTTAGAGCTCATTAGCAATTTTCCAACAAATAATTTTCCGCAAATAGATAGAACGAAAGGGTAAACAAGTTTTCTATTTTTTATAATGAATTTCCTACTGATGGTCAACGGCCTTCAATATAGGTGTCAAGTCATCGTCACAATGATAGGCAACTGGTTTAATAATAACGGAACAATATATCGAATATCATGGTTGTTAAACGATAAGAAATTCTATGACAAGCTCTGACGTGAAAATGAGTCAGATTCTTATCCGAAAAACTATAAAAAGTTACATAGTGAAGCGACACGATTACCGAGTAGATCCTACGTCAATGTCGTGTACTATCCTTACGTAAATTTTATGTACATACCTACTACTAAACACTTTTATAACTGCTATAAACAATGAAAATAACTTCATGCTCGTAAAATACTATGACGTATTATAATTCGCATTATTTTCGGTTGACGTCACATTTTTATTTTAGATATTATTGGATCGAACTACTTCATCACTCGAAATCCATTCAAAATATATTGCCCATGTTATGCGTCGTCACTGCAAAATTAAATACCTTGACGACAAATCGTTATTTTTTTCAGAACTGAAGTCGTAAAATACACTTTATACATTTATTATTTTGTATTTTCTAAAGGAACTGAACTAGTTCAATTTCTAGTAAATCTATTTTAACGACCCCACCTAACCTTTACACCGCACGCAGCCAAGCTGTTAGGTGAGTCAGGTTATTAAACCTTAAAATATTCTGTTTACACGTAGATCGTCGACACTAAACGAAATAGCCTCGAAGTTCAAACACCCCTGATTGTACCCTATATGAATGAACTATATCTGTCATGACGAAAAACGTCGCTGACCGGTCTCGTGACGTGGCTTCCATCAGTGTTGGGCAAAATGTAATTAATTACTAATTACAAATTACAATTACAAAATGTAATTGAAAACTTCAATTACAAATTACTTGTAATTGTTAAAAGTAATTCAATTAACAATTACAATTTGTAATTGTAATTGGTAATTGCAATTACTCAATTACTTTTTCGGTTCTTTTAAAGTTTAGGTAGTATTTAAATAAAATAATTAAGTAATGATTCATCAAAAGTATATTTACGGAAAACAGATCAAACCAAGGCATGTTTTCGAAAAATTAAATGTGATAATTTCTTCAAACATCTGATCAGTTGTTGATTTTGGTACATTTATTATATCACTATAGTATACGAAAATCCACCTCATCTTCCGAGATCGGATCTGAAAGTATTTGATTTGCTCTGCTACTTGTACATACTTGTCTGATTAAAGCAACAGCTTCATCTCCTTCGGATTCAGATCCTTCGGCAATAAAATCAGAAGATTCTTCGTCAAAACCAAATTCTTTAAAGGCTTTTATACTAGGTCAGTTGGCCGACAGGCACGCAGCCCACCTGATGGTAAGCGGCCACTGCGGCCTATTTCGTTGAGGGACGCTTCACCTAGAAGCGTCCGTCAATGTGCTGCCAGACTGTAGGCTCACCTGATTTTCGAGTCTCTGATTTCAAGTGTACTTGGCTCCTCCTCTTCTTTTTACGCGTGTCGATGGCTAATTTATTAGCCATCGTGGTGAAAAGATTAGTAAATCTGCGTTACCGATTGTACTATATTCCGCAGATTCAAAGCCATGCCATGGTGCGCCGGGCGTGTAGGGAGGGCGTATCCCATATTAATATTGCCGGAACACAGCCGGAGCTGTTATGGCGACAGATTTCACCTGTGGTGGTGGAAGTTAGCCAGTCGGACTCTGAAAAAGCCCTACCACCAACCAGACCCAAGGCGGGAATCAAACCCAAGACCTCTGTGTTTTTATACCCGAGCGGCTTAGCCACTGTTCTACGGAGGTGGTCAGAAATGTGCCATTATAAGAAACATTGGCAAAATAAATGCTCTTTTATAACAAGTTATAAGAAACATTGGCAAACTAAATGCTCTTTTATAACAAGTATAAGTGTTTAGATTGTTTGTTGTTTGTTAAAGTAATTGAGTAATTACAATTACAAATTAATGTAATTATAATTACCAATTACTTATGTAATTCAATTACAGTAATTGCAATTACATGTAATTACAATTAAAGTAATTGAATTACTTTTGGTTCAATTAATAATTAAATTACAAAAGTAATTAATTACGCCCAACACTGGCTTCCATCGTATGGCGTGTGTAAATAATGTACGAGTAAACGGTACTCAGTGTAATCTAATCGAATGCTGTAATAATAACAGCTTCTACGTATACACCCTTTTAAGTAGGATGATTGCAAACGTTGAGACTGAAATGGTGAGTGAGAAATCTCTACGCCAAAAATACGGGGTTTAGTCTCCGTATATCTCGATCGTCTAGTGGTTTAAGTACCAGGACGAGATCTCGGGGTTCAATTCCCGGGTCGAGCCAACTTGGTGACGGTTTTTCGGACAAATCTCGGGTTTGTGATCACCAATCCGCATTTGGCAAGCGTGCTGATTAAACCAGATAACTTGATTTTAAGGATGGAGGACTTTGCCAAGTTAAAAAAAAAACGACGGGTTGCACTCCGGGAGTGCCGGCAGAAGTGAAAACCTGAATATTAACGTTGTGCATTTTTGATAATTATGTATTTTGGAATGGTTAGGGATTTAATTGATTGGTAGAGGTATAAAAGTACTATCATTTATGTGGTAAAATACAATATTTATTTATTGCGCTATCGTACACAAACATGACAATTTATATTACATTAAAAAGTTTATCTCTCAGAATTAATGTAATCAGAAACTTTTTCAGACTTATCAGAAACTCCTTGCTGTGACACTGAAACGCCATGTAATAAATGATGATAAAATGATTGACAACCGTCAATGTCATACTTTTTTGATTGACAACTATTTATTTTCTAAACAACGAAAACAAAGTTTGGAATTTACAACTAATTGCATACTGGAATCTGCGGATAAACTTTTGAATTTGGAGCAATCGGCCAAGAAATGATTCCCTTTACAGAATCCGCAGACTCCCGAATCGTTAATAACACGAGTGGTGTTACAGTAATCAACATGTCGCTTTCGAGGATGTTCACTGGGAATTTGGGGAAACAAGCCAAACTGTGTGTGAGAACGAGCCTCTTGTCGCAGGAAATCGGACAGCATTTCCAACTTCATACGACCTGATGCATGCTCCGCAGCATAGCGGATCCAAAGACTGCGGAGAAGTGGTGTTAATTTCCACAAAATACTGTTATATAATTCCGGCGAATAAAGATATTCCAAACTTTTTAAATGTTTTATTACGGCAATTAAATTTTGAATTTTGCAGGATAACAAAATAAGGTCTTTATGGTCACTTTGTAGCATGGGAAGCATATAGGAAGCGACCGCACTGCGGCTATAATAGTAGAAGAGGTCACACTTGACAGTTCATTTATGCAAAGAAAAATATACCTTACGCTAAAGGAATAAAACTCAAGAAAACAACATCAGTTCTTATTAATACAATTATTTACTCTACTCCTGATGTACATAAGAAGCACTTTTCTTTGCATAAATGAGCTGTCAAATTGAACAAAAACCCTTATTGTCTATAGACCGACAACTTATCTGTTCCGGTGGCGGCGTCGCTACTGTCTATTTAAAACTGTCATTAAATATCGTTTTTGCATTGCATTTCACGTAGTTCCAATTTTGGCCACCGAAACAGATAAGTTTGTAGAAAACACGTGTCCGGACTTCAAATTTTATATGGATTTTCGATCAGGTCACGTGACACATAAATCCTGACGCGAGTTTAACATTTTTTCCCCATACAAAAAAAGTGCACAACGCCGCTAAAGAAGTTTTCACTTCAAAAACATTTCAAAAATGTACGCTGCCATGCGGATCCAATCAGGAAAATTTGTTTGCACGTGCTTTTAACAGTGATGGAATGGGCATAGGCCGTTTTCGAGTGAGTCATAGTGACGAATGACGATATAGCAATATTCGCAGGGATTGGGAAATCCATAAATCTCTTTAGCTTGGTCAATGCTAATAACTTGTCATCAAACTACTCGGATGTTGATTTACAAGTAAATTCTATGTTATCTAAGATATTTTGCTGTTAAAATACTTGGTTTTTAGCTTGAAAAATATAGTGAACGATTTCTATGGTTCTTACGAATAGAAACACTATTAATATACATTACTTACAAGAATTTCTTTCCTTGTCATGCTATAATTGTAGATAATATATAATACCGGATACATAGGTATACAACATTTTTTATCGTGTAGGTACGAGTGAGGCCAATAAAAGTACTTATGTTAACCGTCGGATCGTCTTACGTCTCTCAATAAGCAAAAAAAAGTTTCAATATTCAATATAGCCAACCAGGATCCCACGAAAAAACACGCAAGTGCTCACCTGTTAAAAACAAAGTAGGTCACTAATAATAACGTGAAATTTCCCTTGAAGGTGGGCGCATCTGCTACCAGACGACTGATATGTGTTGTCAATGGTTGCGAAAGCGAGGAAAAACAACAGACTATTTAACTTTCTTTCATATTACAATAATAACCTATTACAACACACAGAAAAGTAATTTGAAAATAGTAAATGCAAATGTGTTAATAAACGTGTTGACTTTATGCTAATTGTGTCAATTGATGGCGGAATATTTTTTTGGGTACGGTATTGCCTTTTTTGTTTAGTATTATTCAATTCAGAATGTACCTAACATTGAATTTCTTAATCGCATGGCAAATGGAAGTGCACAAATGCAAAATTTTACGCTTTTAAACTGTAAATTATATTTTAGTTTTTAGAAGTTCGGTTCCTTAACTTAAATATCGCGCATTAACTGAAATACATAATATAGTGAATAGGCGAAGCAGCGTTACTCCAAAGAAGAAGTTCGTTTAAACAAACAGAAGATAGTTTCACCAACGCAAATGCGCAGCGTAATAAGTGTTTGGTCTGAATGACGCGGGCTTGACGTACTCGTAGGTATGCGCCGAAATGCAATTACACATAACCCCACGTTATCAGCGCTATAAATCTCGTACGTAGGTGAATGAAAAATCGCGTAAGATTGAAATATAACATGGGGCTTAGCCTGCGGGCACGTAGTAGCTCACTCATTGCCATGAACTGTACTGACATTGAAAAATTGAGTTTAGTCGTTATCAAATTTAGAAAAAGATATCATACAATCATGCACGATGGGTACCCGTTTGTGTATGGACCTTACTACTGCGAGCGCCCCGACATGTCACCAGGTTATCGTGAGTTTATTTTTTTTTATTCGCGGGGGCAAGGCCTCTTAATTTAAACTAATTTATTTGTTTAATAAATAATTATAATTATAAATGGATCAAAATTATCCATAATTATAACACCAACTTTGCAACATTGCAACCAACAACACCTAACAAAATATTTTTATTTATTGAATGTAATGTTTTGAATTATTGTATTATCAAAATTGCATAGAGTGCTTGTAATTGGGACTCTACTAGTCATCTTGAGTCACTAATCAATGATGATAAGTGAGTCAAGACTAGTTTTTATTTAAAAGGGAAAATAAAATTGTACCTCTAGTAGATATTATACACACTAAACGCTAAATTGAGAAGTTTTCTCATGATGTGTCTTTAAATTCTACAAAACACATGAAGTGAACAATTAAGGTCGATTGATGTTCGATGTACTTATATAAAAAAAGCTACGAGGCCATTCATAATACGGAATGCAATTTATTTCAATTAAGGTCATTGGTCGTGAACTTCAAACGAGCATAACATGAGTACATATTAAGGCGTGTTTATGTTATTTATACCTTCAAGGCAATATTGAGAGTCTTGTCAACTTGTGTTTATTTACAGAAAAACACAAAAAAATTAACAAACATCACATATACCTTTCCCGTTAGAACTAAAGCTTTTAAGGTCTTGCCAATTAAAAAAAGAAAACAAACTAAAAAATTACTTGGTCCCGCCATTTTCTCTGTAAATTTTTATTTTAATTAGTCTGTGTACAGTCAAATGCCCGTCAGACGTAACACTTTGGACTTTGTACCGCTCTTATGTCGGGGGCATAAGTGCTATTATCGAACTGCAAGTGTTTACCGTGATGTGCTGTTGACCGTCATCTATTATAAAAAATAATTATAAAAGCTGAGAAAAAGAAAATTAGCACAATTTTAAAATCAAATTTTTTTCTTTGTCTACAGGAATAATGACACTCAGCCGCGGCCCGTGTGACCTGGACAACATGAGTCTGTTCCAAGACCTCAAACTAAAGAGGCGGAAAGTTGACTCTAGATGTAGTAGCGATGGTGAGTACAAATACTATATTCTACTTATTATTATGTATTTTTTCCGAATATTTACTATTTTGTAATAACACAATAGTTGAATGACAACTAGGGCAAACGGCAAAAAAATTACGATAAAATATGACCTGATCACTTTTTGCAAAATATTAATTTATTTTTAGTATTAAAAATGCTTTAAGGAAAAATAAAGCCACTGTAAAAACAATTTTAAAGTCGAAAATTATACTATTTGTAATGTTTTGTTTTGACATAACATAAAAATTTTAAGAATTGTTCATATGATAAAATTAATTCATTAATAAAGGTAATCATAGTAACAGGCAACTATTAATAAAACTAATGTCTTTATACAAGCCATAAAAGCAAGTTTAAAATGTCGTAAATTCAAGTGTTAACTAAACGATAAACATCTTAACGTGTAGTGAAAGTGTAGTAATGGCCGTAGTGCCTCTCAAATTATATAACGAAATATTCTATTCTTATTTATGAAGTGTGAAAAAGAGCATCATTTACTTATTGCTATTTTATGTTCTCCCAATGTTTTGATTATAATTTAACCTCAGTTTAGCTAACACAGTAAAGAAGAATAAGTAAAAGAAAACATAAATTAAATTCTACCAATTTCTCGTATCTACTTTCATATTTTTTGGTCCAAACGTGAAAGAGCTATTCAAAAAAACGCTTATGCAAAAAAGTTTACACATATGTTTTTCGCCGGTCACTTTCACATTTGAGAAAAAAATAGATGTCTTCAAAACTAAAAAAAGTTATGATATACGTTACATCATCATTTATAATGAGATACGAATGTTCGAGTATGCACTTGAGAAATTATTAGTCAAAGACGATTTTGTACCCTCGATATCTCTCATAACATCATAGTAAGGCCGCACCTCAAAGTTTAAACGCAAAACTATTTGATTGCGATTTGCAACTCGTCTCACGATCCGCTGTCACTTTCAACTACGCCAGTGAACTCTCGTTGTCACTTGACGTCCATTTCGTTTTCATTCGAGGCCTTACTGTAACCGCACCATAGACATTGTAAAGCCGGGGCACGGGCACATACATAGATAATATTAATTCCATGGGGCACATGGACACGCCACAGATATCATCTCCTAATCAAATCCATTATTATCAACGATAGATCTCTTTTATTCTACGGCCTTTATAAGCAGTTACGTTTTATAATGTCATAATCTTTATATACTTAATACAAACGTAACTCATAATCTAGACGAAAATAGTTGTAAATATTAAAATTTTGCTAAAACATCTATGGATTCCTTTATTATGCAACACAAACGTGAAACTAACATAAACAGTTTGATAATCACAGTCATTTGCCAAAAGTTGAATAATAAGAATAACATGGCGTGAGAAAGCAGCAACTGGTTCCGAGAAATGACGCCACTTTCACTGTGAAGATGAAAAAAACACGAAAAGAGGTCCGGTCCGACAACCTCTGTTGTAACGCGACCGTGAATTGAGAAGCTAACGGGAAACTAAGAAGCTCGGTGTTGCGTTGATCCTATGTTATTTATCATCGGATAATCTACTACTGGGATGCGTTTAAGTCGAGTGGATCACGGGAAAATATAGGAATTATAGAAGCGCAACTGTGGGCGATGAATTTTTTTCTTTTTCTTGTTTGTACTAAGGCATAAAAGTCTAGATGCAACTGCAAAAAAGGAGTCCAATAAAAAGCCGTAATAAAAGCCTTGACCTCAGCTAAGATAACTCTTTCACTGAATTATCCCAGTGGTAAAGTACGCGGTAGAAGAAGCAATGAAAAAGAAAGTAAACCGATATTTTTATAACACAACTGATACGACTATTCGGACGAGTATATCCAAGTCTCATGTGCCTCTAAAGATATATTGTTATTATAGATAGATGTTACTTTGTTTAACATTATTAAATAAAACAATTCGGTAAATGTTATCAAATATAACCTCAAGATCGATCGATAAATACATAAGTTGTCTACGTAATTGCGTAACAGTGACGTAGCGTGGAGTCACGCTGATAAAGAAAGTTTACGTAAACCCGCGAGAGGTGAAAGCAATAAATACCGGTGCCGTAATTATTACTATTGTAGCCTCATGAATAACTCATGACACGAGAGAAAGATTCACTGTCGCACGACGAACCGTTGAAGACACACCGCAGGCGTGGTATCGATGAATGGGACATCTTATACAAAAACCAAATGTCGAATGCCAATCATGGGAAGTGTATCATAAGGGCTAAATATGACTAGTAACTTTTGACGTGCATTATCCTATTAAGACGTTTTAAATCTGGTAAATATTTTTTTTTATTTGTAGTCTATTGCTTGAGTTAAAAGTATTAGTAATTTAATTCATGAAAATGTTGTAAAACCTTCATTGCATTTTGTACATACGGCCTTAAAATACGTACTAGCTAAAACGAGATCTATCAATGAACCGATAAACGTAAATCGAACTCGCCACAACACCATAACACGCAATAGCAAATTTCGCAACCGGTCCCAAACTAAAAATAGAATTGTAGTCTAATTTTATCGTATCATTCAGTTTCGGATAAATCTAGATAACAGTTCGTGTGGTGACGGTGGTGGCTCGTTCACGCGAAGTCACGTGTCGCCGTGACGCGGCCGTGACGACACGACGTGACGTTGCAACGTACCGTCACAGACGCTCCCCTCGCTCGTATATGCACTGTCGTAATGAAAACTAAGTAATGAAACATGATTACTTCACGCACGGATATCTGAAAAAGGAAATTACTTCTGACTAGTAATTGTCTTATACTTAATTAGATACTGGACATCTCGCGCTTGTCTAACCCTTAATTAGATACAAATGGACATCTCGCGATTTTTTACGCACAAACATGATTTCCATGGTTTTCATGACCCGTCTTGTTTCTTTTCCTTGCAACCTCAGTTGCGCTTTAATAGTTTTACTGCTTTGTGATCGCATTTTTGAAACCAAACTAAGCCAGTCGTCTATGATATTCACGTATGTAATTAGCAACTGCAGTCATCACAATACCTCGTTGTTAACTATTAGTATTTCAGAAATTTTGCATTTATTTGCTGCCTTATTGACTCTAAACCAATACGTACAATTAATCTGAAGTATAAAAATAAATCAGTAACGGACTCAATATAATTTATAGTCATAACATTCACATGTTGGTAGTGTAAAACCGATAACGTAATCGCAATATAGGAATCGCTTGCATTGAATTGAATGCATGTGGTATATGTTGTTGGTCAGATAAGGGATTTCAGTTTCGAAAAATAGTAAACTTCTAGTAAAACTTATCGTAATGTTGAAGGTCTCGCGATAACAGCACCTGAAGTAGTTGGGTGTGGACAAATGATTGGTTCCAGACTGTTCCTGGTTGAATAACGATAGATTTCAACTACTGAATATGATGAAAACATCGATTGTTTGCTACCTTACCTTGAAGATCTGAGTTGATTTTCTATTAAGTTTGTATTGAACAACGTACAATACTTACCATCCTAAGTAGTTGTAATACGAATAGGTCAGTTATTCATTGATCATTGTTTAATATTTTATAGAAATATTGAATGGTTAATTTCACAAGTACTTAGATTAGAATACTTCCGCATATATTACCATTGACGAAATATTAATTTCAGATAATTTGATGTCAAAGTTTTCCGTATGTTCAGGAATTTTTCATGGCTTGGCCATGTTACAAGATAACGAAGAATTTTGACGATGACGTAACATTTTGACGAAAACATTAATTGCGTTGTTAATGGTTAAATCTGAACGTGTGTATACAAATGATGTTATTCTCCGGCGAAGCGGAGTATTGATATGACGCGATACCGCTAAATGGGCCGGGCATAGCGACACGTGGCGGCGCCGTGCCCGCCGCCAGAGGGGCGCTGGGGGTAGGAGGTAGGGGTGTGACCTATTTTCCCTGTGTCGGTGACCGCGTGCGACCTTCGAGCTTGCAACGATCGAATAAACGATTGCGATCGCCCGCCCCAAAATAGAAGAGTTGCACATTGCGTAACCGTCTTTATTGTTGTCTGTCTACCGCTCTCGAGGCTTTTTATGCTAATAGCTATTTGTTACCAGACAAACACATCTTAGTGAATGAAGACATCAATTCAAATTATGAACTTTATTGTGCAAGCGCGCCCAACATCCAAGTGCTCCCATGCCTGGCGGAATTGTGTCTGTAGTCAGTCCGCTTTCCTCGTCCACCGAGTATCTAGTTACCGACATAACAGCTAGCAATCAAAACGGGACATTTATCTAGGCGTCGACCGAGCCTACCTAGAACCTCGATTGCATCACGCGGCTAGAAAGATCGGTCCCCACCAATGATGTGGCAAAGGACGCGGAGTGAAATAGAGATCGTCCTCGAAGCGAGAGCGGTGCACGCGTTGCACTAGTCATTGTGCGGTTGCACTTCGCACGCACGGCCGTCTGAGTGACCTAATAGCGGCTGGAGGGAGGGACCGGGAAGCACAGCGCGGGGAGCGGGGCGCGCTGCGCTTGTGCGGTAGGTCGGGCTCACTGCGCGCGCCCGCCGCCCGCCGTCGCGCCGCCAACTGTGGAAAACTTTCTTCGCGACTTTTCCTCCCGTAAACAAAACCGCGCAAAAATTTGCGCTCGCGCCCGCCCTTTGCACGCCAGCGGCGCATCGCGCGCCCGACGCGAATGACGTCACGGATTATTCGGGACTGAAAAACGTTGCGACTTCTTATCGTATGTTTCACGAGGTCCAGCAAATAACGATTATGTGATTAACAAACAAATCTAACAGTCGATGGACTAACGAAAGTGTTTTGCGATGTAAACTGGCCGGTTCACGTGAGAGGGTAAAGACTACGCCTATGGATTTAGTAATAAAAAGTCGGTAAAGTTTCTAATTATTAAGTGCTTGTGAAATAATTGTGACATACAGCCTAATAGGACTGTATTTTTGTCTAAATAATCCATTTAGAAGCGTGGATTTTTACCAATCTTCTTTTATAAATAATGTATACCATAACAAGACATAAATTAATATTTTTTATTAAAATATTTATCGGTGTTAGTTTAATCTACCGTCATCTTATTTATATAACTGGAGTACATAGCTGCAGTGTGACGTAGCGCCCTTTGTGATGTTGGTGCGGCGCAGGCGCAACGCTTCCGGGCGCCGCATCTGCGCTCGCGCCGCTTTCACTTTCTCCTCGCACGCCGCACCGCATCTCGCGTTCGCGCCCACGGCGACCCGTAACCACGCTTCCTACATTTTCCATTTCTATTCCGGATAGTTACATAAACATTTAATAATTCATTATTAATTTTCTGGCTTTTACATCAAACCTGCCGCTGCTCTGGGTAATAATACATGTGCCTATTTTAGAACAATTTTTTTGTATGCATTTGCAACTTTCGGTGATGCCGAGGCTGCCGCCGCGGCGCTCACATCGTGACGCAACCGGCTAATCTAGTCGGTGGCGTCGGGAAGTGCAGTGTCGCGTCCCCGCGCCGCGCCCCGCGCGTTCTAACTACGATCACGCCGCGCGGTCATTGACATTTCACCTAGTTTCTATTTGTCATTTCTAAAAAGTTTGTGGTGCTCTTTTCCAAATGACTTTAAATCGATGGTCCCTTTGTTAAACGTTGTATTGTGTTCGCAGGCGAGTCAGCCGCCGACACCAGCACGTCGTCGCCGGACCCGGGCCCGCCGTCACCGCGTATGGCCGAGGCGGGGTGCAGCACGCCGCCGCACCCGCCGCCCGTGTTCGACGGTGGCGGCTCACCGACGCCCTCCCCCGCCTGCCACCCCACCGTTATCCGTTCAGCACCTCCCTACTCTGTCATCAAGTTCGAGGGAACTCCAGCTCCGATCAAGGCAGAGAGCTCCCCAGCGACAAAACACGAATCCACACCACCTTCGCAACTATCGTCAGTTAAGCTAGAGGGAGCACAGCCGGAGCCCCCGCAGCCGTACCGGCCGCGCGCCATAGCCCCGGCTCCGCCTACTTCACATACCACCATCACGCCGAACCCCTGGCCACCCGCCGCATGTATCAATGGTGTCAAACCAGAGTTAATAGGAGGACACTTCCCACCGCAACCACTCGAGCCCAAGGCTGGGGCGAGGGGACCGACGCAATGGAGGGGCGCGCCCGCTGTTATCATGGGAGAGTCTGGTGGTGTTCGGACGATGTTTTGGACTCTGCCAGCGCCGACTTCCAGTGGTGAGTCATCATCCAGCGCATCCCATACGCCGACGCCACCGACACCCGACCCAGCGACTTGTAGTGAAGAGTCAGCCGCGCGCCTATTGCTAAATCTCGGCGAGTTGAGGCGGCCCCGAGGACCACCGTTGAATATGGAGCTGTTGTGGGCTGGGGATGTATCTCAGCTGCCCGCGCATCAGCAGCTGCATGCTTTGAACCTGAGCGCGGCGGCCGGCAGCTTGCCGGGCGCGTCGCCGGTCGCGGGAGCCAGCTCGCTGTCGCTGCCGCGGCCCGAGCTGCGGACGTACGCGCCAGAAACGGAGCGAGATGAGGATGAACAACCAATGATATGTATGATTTGTGAGGACAAAGCGACGGGACTACATTACGGTATAATCACGTGTGAAGGTTGCAAAGGTTTCTTTAAAAGGACTGTACAGAACCGACGCGTTTACACGTGCGTCGCTGATGGTGGCTGTGAAATCACAAAAGCGCAAAGAAATAGATGTCAATATTGTCGTTTTAAAAAGTGTATCGAACAAGGAATGGTATTACAAGGTACGTATTTTACATCATAGGTCAAATTAATTTAAATCTGTTTTCTATTGTTATATGATTTGTTTCTTTTTATCAGCGGTTCGCGAGGATCGGATGCCTGGAGGCCGGAATAGCGGTGCTGTCTATAATTTGTACAAGGTGAAATATAAGAAGCACAAGAAAGCCAACAAGGCGGCGACGACGACGAGTCGAGCGTCGCCTCCCGAGAAACCTAAGGACCCTCTCCCCCCACTCCCATCGCACCTCGTCAACGGACAAATACTAAAGACTGCACTCACCAATCCTAGCGAGGTAAGATAACAATCTATATTTTTAGCAGTAAATTGTACTTTAAAAAGTGTGTCCCAACATTGACAAAAGTGTCGCTTTCAGGTCGTTCACTTAAGAGCACGCCTTGAAAGCGCAGTGTCGTCATCCCGAGATCGAGCGATTCCTCTAGAGAGGGCGTTGCACATGATCCGGGCGCTGATAGACTGCGACGCGATGGAAGACATTGCGACGGTGCGGCATCTCCCCGACTTACTACACGACACGTCGGAGATAGGCGACAAGCTTTGCAAGATCGGGGACTCCATAGTGCACAAGATGGTGGCTTGGACGAAGAAGTTACCGTTCATTATGGAGATACCGATGGAGATCCACTCGAAGTTGTTGATGGAGAAGTGGCATGAGATCTCGGTGCTGACGACGGCGGCGTACCAGGCGATGCATGGGAAGCATGCGCACGCGCCTTCGTCGGACCATGAACATGATTTTATGCAAGAGGTGAGTCTATTTCCTTATTCATGTCAGTCTTGGTAACTAAGCGGTAACTGTTCATAGTAGATTTTATCTTAGATGTAGGAGATAAATGTGATTGATGTGAATGGTAAAGCAAATTTAATAACTTATAAATATTCAAATTTGGCTGTGGTACATGATAAATCACATTTAGATCTAGATAATCTTTTGGTCACCATTTTTTAAAAGAGTTGCTTTTTTTACTTTTTTAAAAAAGAACTTTTCTTTATCTTTTTTATCTTTAAAACAACACTAAGCGTATTCGCATCTATAGCTATCATTCTCAAAGAGTGAAAGATTTCATTAGTCTCGGTTCGCAACCCTAGCCCTAGATCGTGGTCGGTCCAGGTTGCAGCTCAAGACTTCCGCCACACACGGCGGTTACGTGAGCTGCATTGCTTACGCAAGAGGTAGAAAGTCGCAGAGAACCCGCTGCATTCGCCATTCGGTCACTACCTGCATAGCCTGCACTATTTGAATCGTAAAATTATAACATGGGTAGTCTAACGAACGACGACGCGCATAGGAATTGCTTAGTAATCATAGAACAGGCGGGAAATTAGAAATAAATAGTTTCCTCACATATTCGCAATGTGAGGATTACCTTGATAAGTTGGGTGCAGTTTCATATACAAACATTCCTTTCTTACTATGAATATTTTATTTATATACATATTGCAACCCATTTAGGGCAGGCAGAGACTACACAAATTCACCCTTTACTACAAATAATACGTGAATAAGTTTATTTGTATTGTACTAGAAAAAAATATTTACTCTGAAAGATTTTCATGAATTTCCAAAAATCTTTACAGCAAACTAACAATAGTAGATTAATTTAATAATGAGATGTTTAACAAAGTCTTATTTGTTCATACTTATTTCATAAAATTTACTAGACGATTAAAGGAATCTATTAGTGTCTTGTGAAAATAATCTTAAAGTTACGAGTATAACAATAATAAAGTATGTTGTCTTTCCGCAATTAGTTTTAACTGTTAGAATATTAGCCTATTTATACAATACCATTAAATTGCATTAAAAGCATCCAACAATAGCAATATCAATACACCTAGTACCGAGCATTGCTCTTATTATGTAAGACGGCTAAGGTAAGCTCGGTGCGGTAACGGCGGTAGTTACAGAAAGTAATTTTCATTGTCTAGAGCATTTCCTTCACTTACATGCAGCAGATTACGTAAAATATACCCGAACGTTGAAAATAACCGTCTATTTGCGCTTCACGTGTTTTATCGAGTCAATTAATACAATTTTTGTTCTATTAAAACGACTGTGTTCTGTTTTTTTTTAATCGAACAGTTTTAATCGTTAATTTTTATGAGGTTAACTAATTGACACAGTTAAATGTTATGTGGATATTATTTTTTTGTTTTTACAACGGTACGGTACCTATAAATTATTTTATTAATACAAATAAGTAGAACGGATGTGCCTGTAATGCAGCCAACATTTTACTAAATCAAATGCATATGAATCCAGATACATCTTGAACTGATTTTGCGGAACTTTCACTCACAGATGAGAGAGTAAACGTCATAATAAGTAAAAAAAACCTTTTTTTAGAAAATATTTTGCTACAAATTATCTGAATTTCCATCAAGTCGAAACGTTTATGTAATAGAAAATAAGACGTTACACCACGGATCTTTATTAGAACATCTAAAATTTGCTTAACATATATCACGCCCTAAAACACTCAGACGGCACTTCTAATAATACATAAGGTTCTTAGATGCATAGGTGTCTGTTGGTAAGACGAAAGATATATTAACTGGACAGTTGGCAGTGGTCCGGCGTGCACATGAATTATTATTGACACGCAACACCCAATAAGAGGATAATTTATTGAATATGCTGTTACGTTCGCACGAAGCCGAAGTACTCTGAGAATAGTCATAGACTCGCTGGTGACGCGAAATGGTTGGTCTTTCGTCTAGGGGCAGGCAAATACGTGGCTTGCCTTTTTGGAAAAAAAAATGTGCATCTATTTTAGAGAGTTTTAAAAGTTCTCAAGTCTAGAAATTTAAATAAAACAAACAAATATAAAACATATTAGTTTATATGATTGAATATTATTTAAGTTGTTTATTGCCGTTAACATTTTAAACGTTTTATTATACAAAACGATCAATTTGCCTATTATTTTCTTTAGTATGAAGGAATTCCTTCGGAAAAAGTTCAGCAGTAGACTTTCTAGTTCCTATTTGCTGATATGAAAATGACTGAAATTTATTTTATTATGAGAAGTAATTTTGCAGAAATGTTTTAGAGCCCTGTCCTTCATTCTCAAATATGAGATCCATAAACGTTCGCAAAGTTATAGTTCGTTACTTAATCCAGAATCTATAAACAAGGTTTTAAAATTACATAACTCCAAGTTTGCGCTCCCAAACTTCTTTGCAAAGTTTGAGTGCAATCGTAATATGAGTTTCAAATATCCGTTTCTAAGAAGGAAACGAAGGAATTGTTATATTGAAACAAAAGCTCAAGCTAAGTAATAGACCGAGTGTTTGCCTTGTGCCACAATCCTGCGTAACTTAGTTATTGGGGTAGCTGCGGGTGGCACTGTAAAGATCTTTTTACTCGTGAAACTAATATAAATACATTACGGCATGGGATAACCTTCTTAGAATGGATACATGTTGATTATTTACAAATATTACCAAAATGAATACTTTAATAAACAATTGCTTTTAGCGGAGACACCATTACGCGATACTATAGTCGAGTCATTTTAATAGGCCACATTTGACAGTTCATTTATGCAAAGAAAACTGCTACTTATGTACATCAGGTGAAGAGTCTAATTTTTTAAACAAAATAATTGTATTAATGAGAACTGATGTTGTTTTCATTAGTTTTATTTCTTTAGCGTAAGGTAAATTTTTCTTTGCATAAATGAACTGTCAAATGTGGCATATTAGTTTTTGTTAATTTAGTTTTCCAAACGAATAACTCTGATATTATATAATATTGACCTGGTTCAACTTTTATTTGTAATAGATTTGTTTAGGATTTTGCAATGGTTAATTGGTCAATGAAACATTTAGCACTCATGCGTCATCAAAGAAAAACGGCCCCATCCTCCTTACAAAGATTACCAAAAGGAACTCAGGACTGACCTAAACCTTTCTTCTAATAGGTGAACGCAAACTTGCGGACGCTGCAGAACTGCCTAACCTCGCTGATGGGAAGACCCATCACCCTGGAACAGCTGCGACTGGACGTGGGGCTGGTGGTGGAGAAGATGACGCAGATCACGTGCGTCTTCCGTCGCATCCAGCTCAGGATGGAGGAGTACGTCTGTCTCAAGGTCTACATTCTGTTGAACCAAGGTAAGGAACTTTGGTATTCATTTCGAACTAGCTACTCGCAGCTTCGCAGGAGTGGTGCACCTAATTATAAATAAATGTTTTTTTTTACAAATCTTGCCCTGAAAATAACAAACACACTCAATTATCTACTTCGGTACAGCAAAATTTAACTTTACTCCAACGAAATAACTTATGAAATAACCTATATGATAACGCTTTTTTTTTAGCTTCCTTCTAAGTTAACCGTCAGTTCTCCACTCATGGATAAAAACCATGGTACCATAAATGATTCACTTTCAAATCTCATGAGATAATGAGGCCAGAGAAGTAACACTATTTAGCAATTGAAATAATTATATTTTGCTTCTAATTGTACCAATCAGAATTACAGCGTTGACAGTTATATTTCACATCATCGTGATTGGTGCGTAATGTCGGGCGCATTCATAATTTATAATGATATAGTCAAATTATTCAAGTCGAGATAATAATATGACTAGATAATGTTTTGTGCCCTTTGGACCTGCAGCATAGCTCTACCACACTTTTGCAATAGTTAGGTAGCGGAACAAACATCGGAACTCTAAATTCGTAGATACATCGTTCATTACCGTTTCTTATCAAACACTCAATTATTAAGGTCAATGACTCGCACACTTTGTTATCCTCAAATGTTCCAAATTGAGACCGACAGCTCTTTAAATAATGCATTGACGTCAGCAAAACTGTGAATATTCAGTTTTAAAACTGTGCTAATTGATAATGTGATAGTGGATAACCTTTCACGAAGGGTAATTAGGACGGCGCCTATTTGGACCATTTAAATAAAATTTATGTATTATTTAACAACCGATCTGAACTCTTCTACGGCGTAATTATTAAATAATATTTAGAAATGAGGAAATATATTAATATTATCGACAAACCGGCAAACTTTAACAAACGTTCCGTTTTCACCTTTTATAGCAGAGAAACACACCTTGAGCCGTATAAGCTTATCATTTACCTGATCAGTCAACAACTGGTCCACAAATCTGCACTGGACACGGTACAGTCCAATTACTGGGTTTACTTTAAAAACGAAATGCAAGCGATTGACTGCGCAAGATTGCATAATTTCTAAGAGTAAAAGCGGCTTCAATTAGCTAAATGCCAGCTATGTTCTAATGCATTAGAATAGATTGAATACTATTCTGGATGAGTCTAGGGTTGGCAAAGTAGCCGAAAATACTGTAGATCTCATGATCTTTAAACAGTTTATTCTTGCTGATCGAATGTGGAATGTCCATAATCGTAACGACATAAGGAAAAAATACATTATGTTATATCGAAGGTACACTCAATTAGCTAGTTATTTACAATCATGGAATTAAGAAACAAATGTTTCAATTAATATCGACCATTTTATTACCAAACCCGATTAGTTGCGATCAACTAATTATGTTTCGTACACATTTTTCAGTATTTTGTATTTTTTAATTATTCGCTTCAACACTAATCCGCTTAACTGACTTAACGAGACTTTTGATACAGAAATATTGAAGTATTGATTTTGCAAAATTAATTTGAATCACTGACGGTGTGAAGACTTAACTAGGAAAGATAAGAATAAAAGCTTTCCTCGTCCCTAGCGACGCCCCGTAGGGACGTCTCGGTTCATTACTTTAACGTGTCATCGTACCGCAGGATCTAATCCAGTTATAGGCTACAGGGGTGCATCGGTCGCGCATTCATGTAGGTCAGTTACATTACGCAACCTAGGCTCAGGCATCGTCCGACTCGTTTAACTACCGCTAGGTATTACGTCGGTTATCCGCGTTCGCTGAACCTTAATGCCCTTTGCTTTCATCCTTTTTTTTCTTTTTCGTTCGGGTAAATCCTTTTGGTACATCTGCAAATATTTACGTAAATTATAACATTCAATCAGTTGTCGCATGTATGATTATGTGACGTAAAAATATATTTGTGATGAAGGAAGGATTATCAGCAATAATTTGTATTTTAATATTAGGAGGTCACAGTTTCGGACTTATTCGCAAATAACATTACTACAGAAAGTAAGGAAAAAATAAGGGAGAAGAAATCTTCTCCTTATTCCATATATTTAAAAAAAATGAAGCTTTCATTATGATGCACCCTCATCATTAGAACAAAATAATTTACTTCTCCATAACTTGTACGATTGAGTCACCAATTCGTTTGACGGACAATTCTCGGCTGTTTTTACTTATTAGGTCTTTAAATAGTACATTGAGGGGGTGTGTATTTATGGGGTTCAATGTAGGTCAGTTACGTGACACAACCTAGGCAACAGGCGTGACTGGTATCGACCTGAAGGTACCCCACAGCCGGGTTATGCCACGGGCAAAGAACCGTAAAGAGACGAACTACGCTTTTGATCTTTTTTTACCCTTTTCGACGTTAAAGCGCCCAATTAGTTTTTAGTTAATTACAACAATGAGATGAGCAATGAAACGTTATTGGGAACTCTTGTTTTGTACCCGATTGTCAATTGATTTTTTCCCAACTTTGAAATTACAATGATTGATTATTTGGCCCTTTCAATAGCATACTCAGTTATAGGGTAGGGTAGGGACACCAATTTTGATCAGACAAATTAAGCAAAACGCTAAGTAAGTAGTCGTTCGCTCATTCAGTTGTAAGTTTTAAATGAAAATATAACATTATTGGTGTGTTTTAATCTTCTGACGTTCGTAAAGCAGTTTAATAGAAATACAAATCTTCATCGGTCTTTAAATCGAAAGATAATTCAACAGACAAGATAAAAGATAACCAAGTTCTCTCAACTTTATCTGCTTCTGCATAACAGTAAAAATCCAAGAGTGAAGTCCCATGAATATTACTAATGATAATTGGAGCACATAAACTATAGACTCCAATGACAGTTTAACAAGGCCGGCAACTAAACGCGTTTCGCTGATCGAAGATACTAACTCGCATGCAAGTGCGAACTGCTCTTTAATATTATTATGATTTATGATACATGTAACCCAGTTGTGCTCGAGAGTCGATTCTTGCGAAACCGATTAGGAACAACATCGGGACGCTGATAGCAATTTCACTTGGACAATTTATGACAAATATTGTTGCATACTTTATACCCGGTCTCTGCTATTTGGTTTACTAACTATGCTTCTAATATTGAGTTTCGTGTGTTACATCGACAAACATAATTTATGTAAATATTATTAATCGTTCAATTAATTGACTCCATATGTGATGGTAATATTGTTAGTATAATTGCTTATATAATGTTCGGAATAATTAAGTTTTTATTGTTGATTAAAGTTTACCAGTTACGTTGATCTTTATAATAAACTCTCCAATTGTGATAAAAAATAAACCTATTTATGACTGGCGAAAATTATATTACCTGGTTATTTCAACAGTTGACACATAAACGTAGCGATGTGATAAGTGTAGAAAGTTAACATTGACTGAATTAATTGATTAATCGTGTTTAAAGATTTATTGTTAGCAGGTATCGTACATTGACCATTAGTTAAATAAAGCGGAACTAACATGACTTACCTTTCACTGTGCATCTAGATAATCTATTCCCATTGAATGTAAACTGGAAATAAATTCATGGATACTAATTGAAACTGTTATCTTTGATGTCTGAATTTGGAACGTAGTTATTCTTAATTGTACATCGGAAGTGTTTTATATTTAAAAATATCATCAGATAAATGAGTTACTAAATGCAAAGATTTGTATGGATTATGTTGTTTAGTTGGAAACACAAAGTACACGTCTTGTAGGCTACAATGTGGCAGCACATTGAGAGATGCTTCCTAATTATGTCACCGCTTAATTAAGTGTCATGAAAAAATAGTATACAGCCCAATTCTAAATCTAAAGCCGCAGTTCGACTACGAGTCAAAAAAATATATATTATAAATACCGATTTTTTTTTCAAACAGCAGTACTTTTTGAAAATAGTGGCTAAGTACAATGACTTCACTATTTAGGTACATAGTGTGAAGTTAAAGCATTGTATTATTTTATTTCTTTATTTTTATTTCCTTTATTCAGGAAAAATGCACCTGTTTTCATAATACATGACATTAGCAGTAACTTAAATAACACATCAGCAATTTAAATTTGCCACTACATTGTTGTTTAAAGACAAGTGCAAAAAAGTCGAATATAATTGATTATTTTGCACATTTGCAACTATTTCATTTATTTCTCATTACCTATTGAAAACTATGTCACTATCT
Source organism: Mecyna flavalis (assembly GCA_949319885.1). Taxonomy (NCBI): domain Eukaryota; kingdom Metazoa; phylum Arthropoda; class Insecta; order Lepidoptera; family Crambidae; genus Mecyna; species Mecyna flavalis. The sequence continues at coordinate 6,295,277 of OX439427.1, read as the reverse complement.
AAAATAGTGCAGTTATTGCACGCGTCCCAGTATTAGGGAAACTATGACATCCTGCGTTATCGCACTAAGTGGGTCACCCGCTCGCTCCGTGTTTGAAAATTTCACTACGCACACGCATATTATTACATTGTTTATCAAACTATAAAAGTACTTGTACGGCTTTAGAAATTCCACGCTAAACAAATCATTTAGCAATTGAGGGGACAGTTTTAATTACTGATTTATTTAAAAAAATTATATAGGTCTATTGGTTAATTATATTCCAAATATTTTTGTGTAAATTTAAGTCCAAAAAACATTTATATTACAATGAGAATCTTAAAAATTTGCTTCCAAAACTTTTTGTCAAAGTATTAATTAAATGAGAAATGCAGTTAAATAGTTATAGTATAATGCAATTCATGTTATGCGAATACATCCACAGTAATTTAATTACATAACGGATTTAATTAAACGCTGTTTAATAAATTATATTGCACTGAAAACATTTTTAACTTTCACTAAAATCGTCGATAGTTAAATAATATTGTAGTTATTCTAGCAAATAAGTCACGATTAGGGACCTACGAACGAACCACCATTTAATGAAAGAAAATGAAAATATCTTTATTATCACTGATGGATTTTTAATATAGGTGCGAAAGTTTCTAATAAATTATGACATTGTGCTTATGTTCATTGGTGAAGAGTCCATAAATAAAATATCAGCTGAAATTCTAAGAATAAAAGAAGTGTTTATTACATATTTATTATTGATTTCATTTTAATTGTTAATGCAAACAATCTGAAAACAATATCTTGGCTATAATTACGAGTCATACTTAGTTACTACTTTTTGCAAGTCAACAAATTTGTATAAAACATGTACAACAAGATAACCTACTTAACTGTATCATTTACCTCGAACTTCGGTCATTGACTTTATTATTTCATATGCTGTTGATTTTGTAGCAATGTACATTGCAGTAAGGTTAGTTAATTCTGTGTCTGTTATGAATATTACAATCGTGAGATATTGTTCTTGCTTATTGTCATGCAAGCGTCATGTCGACAATAGATTCACCTTGACACAGGACGTTTAATTAACTTCGTGTTTATTTGCAGCAGAGAAACACAAAAACAAACACGCTTAAAAAGGTTAAACATTTTAAATAACGCAGTCTGTCAATTATATTCAAGATTTAATTTGCACAGTTTCAATAAAATATACATATTTGCACATTAATATGCAGAAATATCAGTTTTATGTAATGCTAGCAACGGGTGTTAGATTACACAGGAACCTGAGGTTATAAATAATACCTATTCGTAGAAATGCACTAGCGACAGGTTGTTGTATAATAATGTGAGTTTTGTAAAATTTACGATTATGCATAAAATTATGTAACAATTTACTATTAATTTATGCACATCCAAAATTTTTATAGGCTAATAAAAATAGAATACATGTGTGAATTTAAAGGCATCACACATACATTTTTAACTCTGCATACATTTTGATTTGTGCTAAAATCTATTCTCCGAGCCACAAAGTGAAAAGTACTCACCTATCTATATCCAAAGGCTATATGTGTGAGTGCGCGGGTGAAATGGAAAGCGTTTGCGCAACCGTTCCGCGCCCGCTTTGCGCCCGCGCTTGCTTGTGTGTGTGTGTATACAATGAGCCGCACACACGTGGAGTATATTAAGCAATCGGAATTTACACTTATTGGGTGTGGATTTGTGGAATTAACATCAAATGTTTCACTTGTTTTTTATCGTTCTTCTGTTTTATAATTTAATAGTCTCCTTAGCACCAGTAACATTAATTTAAAGGTTTAATAATTTTAATAATTCATTATTTATCTTCATAAACTAAAATTTGAAAATTTATAATTTTATGAAATAAAACTAAAATAAACGCATGGTTTATAAATAAACAAGCGACGATAACAATGAGCATAAATAATGCGTCGTTAGTTGCGTCAGTTGTAACGGGACAACATTTCACTCTCGGAGCGGAAAGCGCAACGCGGAAGGCGAACTTTCTCTTTTGCGCAGCGCACCGGGCGCAGTGGAAAAAAACACAGATTACGCCGCGACTACTTACAGCTTCGTAGCGCTATATAATTTTTGCGTAATAAACACTCCATTTAAACTTCACTTTCATCGTTATTTTACAAACATTCTTAGCTAAATTCTCAATTAAAACATCTTCCCAAAAACGATCAAGTCATAAAAATTCGTAGCGGTATTTAAATCCTTGCGTAATAGACGTACAGAGCAATAAAACTACTCCTATCCCATAAGAAAAGTCGTACATCTATTTAAAAGATGCTGCACTTTAACAGCACACATTAAACGATCGCGCGTACAATACCGTGGAAAAGCGCGCGCGTGTGAGCGGGACGGCGATACGGGTGAGGACGCGAGCGCTCGAGCGGAGGTCAACGGCTAGCCGCGGTCGTTGCCCCGCTATCGGAGTGACCTACTGAGCGAGTGACGTCACCGCCGCACCGCGCGCCGTTGGCATTGGTTCACCGCCGCCTTGCAACGCCATCTAGGGGCGAGGAGTTGAATGAATAGTCCGTCATTGCATATAGTCACGTGGGGAAAGTGAATCATTGTTACGCGTTATGTATGAGGATGCCATCGATCAAATAAATGGTATGCTATTTATTTATTCTTGATTATTATCATATGAAAATACTTTAGCGAGCCATTTGAGAGAACGACGGCAGTCGACCACGTTTTCTTAATGCGGATGCGGACACACGGGCTATTAAATAAACAACATCCTTTTCTTGTATCTTTAGTCGTCTTGCGCAACTTACGGTGGAGCATGTATGTATATAATACAGTTACACCATAACCTTAGTGATCGACAGACAATCCTTTCGAGTAATAAAACTTAATGACCAATTAAATTATATTTAATTATCGACTCTATTATGTAAATTATGGTCTTAGGAAAACTTAACTTTACCAAAAAATACACAAATCTTTTTGACACCCATAATATAAGGGCTTAGACCAATATCGGGGATCAGAGCGGGTCGGAAGAGCGAATTAAGTCATCTCCACTCGTATTGCACGATTCCCTGTAACTGTCAGACGAAAATGGCCGATGCTCGTGACCCCGGCACTAAGAGGGTCCACACAACCAACCTCCTCCCCGACGAAGAGTAATGGTGCATAAAAAAACACCGGGTAAAGAAGGCATAAACCAATGGACGCAATGTTGTCTAACTTTGTTTATAAGTACCTTCTACTTAATTCATTTCTCGTAATAGATTTTGTCGTGTCTAACATTCAACTGTTGTGTTTATTTCAGAGGTGGAACTGGAAGGCATTCAGGACCGGTACGTGCAAGTCCTACGGAGCTACCTCGAGCACGTGACACCACACCACCCTGGACGCCTCCAGGAACTCTTCGCCAGGATACCTGAGGTGAGAGTACACTTAGTCTTTACGCAAGCAATAGTGGACTCTATATCGCTTTTATATAAAGCTCTAAAATACATAGTAGCGACTTTATGGGGCCATTCGCCCAGCAGTGGGCAGTAGAACTTTTAACCCACTTAACCAGCAGCAATTGAAAAAAACGATTGGTGTTCGCCTGTAAAACAATAGAATAAGATATTCACGTAATAGATATTACGTGAATGTCTCTTGGAACTTATATTATTGTTCATCAAAGTTTGACGATACTGCACTGATCATACCAGAGTAACCAAACTACAATTCTAGATATTGTCTTATCTTCAAAATCTAAATTACATTTTCTCCGTCGTCGACATCACGAACACGATCAACATCGGACTTGTAAAACCGTCAAAATGTCCTTTCACTGGTAGTTTCAGTATTTCAATTGCCTCAGATATTTTAAGCGCTTTCATTTCCATTATTGTTTATCTTTAGAAAACGTTATTTGTTGTAAACCGATCGCAAGGGCCTTAGAACATTTCTTATCAGTGAAACCGAAGCATTGAAATGAATTACACTGTCGCACTGTGGTACATCGACCGGTGCGATTAGAAAGCACTGAAAATCTCTCTAGCCATGTCACCGAGGATCGTGAGCATTGTGTCTGATGAAAAGACACAAACGACTCTCTCAGATAAATTAATGGACTGGCTATTGCTGTAAATACGTACTTAACGTTTAAAGTAAAAGTAACAGCTCGATGAAAGAATATTATTGTGTTCCTCATTATTGTGTCAAACTAGAAATGTCATCGTATAACAGCATACGTTATACAATATACCTTGGCTTTCTAATTTAAATATCGCGTTCTCACTTGTCTACCTTATTTAAAAAGGTGGATTGTTTATGATTATCAAATAGGACCCGGTTTTAGAGAAGAAGTCATTTAGCTTTCTGACAACTACAATAAAGTAACAAATCTTTAATAAAAAATTAAAACATTCATATTTATCATAAGTCCTATTAAACTGGAACTACCATAATAATCGTCCTTGGCTTTATTTCGGCTGCAGCCGGTAATTTTAACGATTTACTCACTACAAGACACAATAATTTTATTTTATTTATTTTATTTATTTATTAGGTCTACCAACGTTATACACACTAAAATCAGCATAATATCAAAGATAACATGAAAAGATATAACATATAACTTAGTGCGATAATCAATTACAGGTAAACACCACTTGACCAATTAAATACAATTAATTTAATTGGTCAAGTGGTGATAGGTCAATTAAATAATAGGTCCGGTACCCTAATTGCTCACACTTATAGACCATGAGTGACTGATTGAAACCTCTTTCGCAGATCCAAGCAGCTGCGAACCTTCTTCTGGAGAGCAAGATGTTCTACGTACCTTTCGTCCTGAACTCCGCTGAGATCAGATAGTACATGGCTGAGCAGGGCGTCTAGTTTGCGATGTACGCGCAGCCCGCCCCCTGCACGCCTGTGTTCACGCAGCACAATAGTTCGTACAAATGTTCCTACTACTCGACAGGAGACGTCGGGTCGACAATAACAACTCTGTTGAAGAACGCGAGGCTACGTATGATGCTGAACGTGGTTAAGAAGTGAACGGCTGATGAGCTGATTCAGAGAACGAGCTATTGAAGATCTCTTAAGTTTGGAATGAGGACGCTTCTGGATTCGCTCGTCGGCAAGGGATGGATCAATATGAGAATCGATTTGGAGTGTCTGATGGATTGGAGGGTGGATTCGGATGTTCCGAATTCGCTCAGGAGATTGGGAGGACCGCAGCAGTTTGTTGTTCGGCAGTGCTTGTGCACAGAACCGAGTCCCGTGACAATCGAGTGACGGACACCAGTGCGAGAGTGCGGTACAATATACCTTTGTTGAGTCGAGTGTATCGGTTTATTGTTTAGTAGAGGAATTAAAACGTCCCAATTGACAGACTGATTTATATTATAAAATACTTAGTGTTAGATACCAGGGACTTGAATGCGTGTTTTATACGTGGTAGTGTATACTAACTAGCTATAAATAGAATAAATATATTAGTTATGTTACTATTTAAATTTGTCAGTCGGAGAATCGCATAATATATTATTAAAAAAACCTATTTCTGTAAATATAGACCGTAGTATACAAAATAAAAACGTTGTTTTTAGACAGAATTGTTTCTTGTAAATGAAATATTGCTGTTTAGTTTGCATTTTATATCTAGGATTAACAAGTAGATTAAAAGCTGGGTGTGTAATTATGAGAATTTTTAATTTAATTTTTATATGACTCGTTCATAGTAATGTAATTAGCACTAAGTACCTATTCTCAGTGTTTACCAAGACTGCTTGTATACAACTACTGTTTTATACACTCTAATGATTTAGCGTGGTCTCGTTCGGTTCTTATAGTCACAACTTATGCATTTTTATTGCCAATTCTTCGCATAACACTTGTGGATGTTGTTACGTCTCTGTGTGTATCACTTATTCTCCTCATTCTGGTCTAATTAGGTGTAAGTAACATAAACGTGTGTTTTGGTTACCCATGTGTCCTTTGTGTACGGAGCGGTGGGCGTTGCTAACACCCAGACCGAACAATTATTACTTCCTATTGAACTCTATACAAATATTATCTTATGTATGAATAAACCAATGTATACTAAGTATTTAAATGTATTTATGAATTGACGTCCATAATAATTTCCGAAAACAATCACAACTGTTGTTCTATTAGTTTAAGCACCGAGCTCTGATCTCTGTATCCCAGGTTCGGTTCTCGGGTTGGGCAAATATATGTTTTTTTTGGGAAAAGCAGCATTCAGCGAGAGCGTGGTAAATAAGCCAGTTACCTAATATGACGATGAATTTGTTTTAGAATAATGGTGCCAGGCAATGAGATAGTAATTGAATGGTTTTTACTATGGAGCAATGGGTCCAATGTGTGTTAGTAAGCCTATACAAAGCGTATAGAGGGTGACTGGGCACTAAATAAAACGTGATTTATGAAAGCCATCGCTCAACATTATCAGTTAACATTTTAAGTGTCCGAATTTACTTTTATACTAAACCGCCCACCAAAAACCTAAACTACCAAGGTTATCTTATGCGGGTGCTTCAAGTATATACTTTGCTTCCTTCGATGTGTTCAAACTTGTGCTCAATCCGTCGTTATTTTTATCGATATATCGAATTAGGATCGTCATATTTCATACTTCATATAACACATTGGTATATGTGCATTATGCCCTCTTAACCCTGCTGGTAACTTGACTAACAACTACATTTCATCACATTGACATTTTTATCACAATTTATTTATGGGTGTGTGAAATGCTATTCATTTCCAATTTATAAAGACCACGACGCGCGAGTATAAAAAGAATCTGTAATTTCAGCATTTCTGAATCTATCTTAAATAAAATAGCTGATTAAATTAATAAGATAATCCCTTTTAATATAAATTATAATAATATTTGAGTTAGAAATAAAGTTACAAAATTATTTAACTTTAAACACATTGGGAAATGAACAGACCAGCAGTGAAACAACATCATTCCTAAATTTTGTATAAACAATATCACAATATTTTGCACAATTTTCATATTTCATATTCGCAGCAACGAGACTAACTCATCCCACAATCATCAACTCATATTCACCGTCGTCACCATCAGTAAACACTTAAATTAAACAGGCATCTAACAATATATGTGTAAGTCATAATCGTAAGATAGTTTAAATCAAGTCTACATGAAACATCATGGTACGGTCAGCGCCAAAATGAACTGAGCGTTCAAACCTACCAAAAACATCTAAACATTTGTCAAAAATCATTCTTAGCACAATACTTTTAGGTGTAGTATCGTTTGTTGTCATTTGTTCTCAAACAACAAATGAAAAGTCCTTTCCGTCATAAGGTAAGGTTGATTTTGTAACGATGAGATCATTTTGACTCTGACTGTACATTACACCCCTAACATAATAATATAAGTGATAATAGACTTTCCGATCTTAACACTGTCAGTGATCACTGCCTCGACTTTTTAAAGTTATTTGCCGTTATCGTTATTTAACACTCGTATTAATCGTTAATTATAAATGAAAATGTAATAAACGTTCCATCAACGGTGAACAGTTACCATTAGTATAGGAGGGCGATGTATGCCTTGTTAAAATTAAGTAATTACAACCAAAAAGTTCGTTTTAGGGCTAAGGTTCTAGTTGATTAACGGTGTATGCCTTAGCAATGTCGGATCGATGTCAACATTTATGAGATGACCTGTGTGTTCGTTAGCAAACTTAAATTTAATTTATAGTGAATAAATTATTGTTCGATTCAATCCTAAGTGTCATCGCACGGATTACTTTGTTAAAACAATTTCAAAATGGATATTAGATAATTTTATTACTACTACAGATCTTTCAATTTCTACACAAATATTACCTATTTATGTGTAAAAGTTAAGCGAAAATTCACGTTAAAGGGAAGTCGAAGGCGAAACACTTTCGTAGCAAATAAAGAGCACTGATAGACAGTTGATAAGAACTGTCCTTGCAACTTGATGTTAGGACGACCGGAGTACTTTACCGTCCTCGAAATAAGAACTTTCCTTCTTTCTAAATAACATTGTTAAACAAAGGGGCTTGACGATTAGATAATCCTGTTACCTGAATGAACGACACGCGTCCGTTCCTCTCCGTGTTACCATTAGTTAAGTGTTAGTGGTTATTAAATGTGTTTTGTAAATTGTAATTAGTTTGAATACAACCAGTTACGATACTGCCATCAAATGCCTAAATAGTTTTTCAATTAATTTTGTTATACTTTACGTACGTTTAAATTAAGTTAATGTTGGTGAAATTATTAGATAATTGTGATAGTGAAAGAGTGATAGGGCAGCGATACACCGATCGGTTTCACCACCGCGACGGCTCTTGTCGGTCGCGCGACGATTGGATAACTATATTTATTTATTCATTTTTTTATCTAACTTAATTATAATTAATTAGTTCATAAAAACACCTTCAAAACGACGGTGTTAAATCTAAAGTCTGAGGTAAAGATGCCTTTATAGATTTTTAAACTTGTAATGACGGAATCGTAAATAAATAACTACCTATAATCGCGAATCGTGCATCGTTCTACTAATATGTAAATGATAATGTAAGTAATATTGACACTTATTTTGTTAGTAGCTTAGCGTTAAGGCAAAACTAACGGCAATGTATCAAATGGGATTAGATGTGTAAGGATGTTATTGGCGTTGTACAAAGGATAGTATTGTTAGTAATTAAACAATCAAATTGGCGCATTACTGGCGAGTACCTAATTAGAATAGTACTTGAAGCCCCAGAGGCTAGACATTGATAACGTGTAAATAAAATTTATAATTTCACGTATAAGATGGCCACTCGCTTTTCGTTGCTCTTCTAAATTATTTCGCTGAACCACGAGATAAGGCTTCTTCGCCTCTTAACCTTATTTATACAACTTTTGTACTTTATACAAACAAATCGACTGAAAGTGGAACATGATAAAGAATTTTGGTTAATTTGCTTTCTGCTGGCTGTTTCGTTTATGAGTATAGTAGCGGCCGCGGGCCCGCCGCCTGTCGGTTCGGCCGACCGCCGGCAGCCATACTTGTGACTTCTTTATCGTCAAAGGACTTTGCTTCGTTAAATATAACATCGTCATTACATACCTATGGCTTTAAACATAACCTCTTCTTATGAAGAGGTAATTTAAGAACTCATTTGTATATATTCCATATCTTATTCATTTACTGTGTAATTAAATTTTATTTCTATCGTTATAAATTTCATACTCCTGTTATAATATTAACGAAGAACTAATTTTCTAAAGGATAATTTTGTTTACACGAAGGAAAGTCTATGAGAGATAAAGATACACAAGTTGGCGTCTTGGCGTGAAGTCGGCCAGTAGGTTACTGCGGAAATATTTTGACTGATATTAGTAATTAAACATAATAATGTTAATATATTACGTATAAGTGTGTAACAAAAACTTAATGCATTTCACAGTTTCTTTACAGTCCATAAGAGAATAATTAATTACATCTAAGATATCGTGACGAAATATTTTCACATTCATAGCATAAGGTTTGTTGTGTATAAAAAATAGTGTTTCATGTATTTCGGGTAAAAGAGGGTTGAAATTGTGTACATTAGACATTGTAATAAAATAGTTATGAAATAAACGTGTGTAAAACCGTAAAAGAATATATATTTGGAAATGTTGAGAGTGTTTGTTGTATGTAATTACATGTCACAGATGGATATTGAACTCTACGTACATATTATTAGATATCTATTCTACAAGTTACTTCATATTTTATTCAAATACAGTAATCAGTTTTTGTTGTTACACGAACAAACACGTTTCGCTTGTCATGTTGATTGAAATGATTATTTGTATTCACTTTTATATCGACTACAATATTGGCTGTTACTAGATTTTACACGCGCTGTTTTCTTATGACGTCACCCAAAGAGTAAGTATGGACAGAAGATAGTGATAGCGCAACAGCGTGTGTATTGTCTATTAGCAGTCACACCATAGCAAATTACCTGCCGCATAGACGCACTTGGGTAGCGAGACAACAGAGTTCAGTGTGATTGAGTGTGCTGTATTTCACTTTGTTAGTTGGGTTCGCTCAATATCAAGACTTGTCGCTTTCAGACTAGCATATACGTTAAGTATTATCGATACATTAGGGCTCTATGTTTACATGTAGCAAATCACATTAGTTCATGACTGCAGTACTGTTCTCGACGGATCAAAGGCTGTAAATTCGACCAAGTTAAGATGCACAGACTGCGAAACAGAATTCATGACTCGTTTGAGTGGTGCGCCGGGTGTTAGTCAATCGAATGTGTACGGTTTGCCAAGAGAAGTTACCTACAGTTGTGTTTAGTTAGCGATGCATAACGTGTTTGTACTTTAATTTGTTTTTTAGTTGTACTCTTGGAAATCAATGGTTAATAATTTAAGAAAATAAAATGTATGTGAAATATTACTTCTTTCTTTTCTCCTAATCTCATTAGTGTAAAAATTATCAGTATAATTAGGGCTACTTACGCATATAAAAAATATGCACAAAGACATAGTACCAGTAGCAAACGGCTATTCAATTAAGATTTAAGTCTCAATCTTAGCAGAATGTTTTTTTTTATATACTTCGCCCTTGATTTGAGGGCAGGCAAACTAAGCAAAATGCATCTTCTCGAATATATATTTTTAATCCTGCCGTAGTTACTCTGGGCAGCAAAATCCAGACTAAAAAATAGTGTAACACCTAGAAAAAACAGGTGGTTCATTAGGAATAAAATTCCTAACCGACCACCTAGGTGGTTGGTTTGGGTGGTCCGTTAGGAACAATCCAAAATAAATCATATCACTACAAATTAAATAAGGATCACCTTTTCAAAAAGCACAGGTGACACGAATTAATAAAATAACCAATTCATAGAATATTCTTATTAAAGTTGTCAATGTCAGTACATTAATATTTCTATGATTAAAGTGAGTATAATTAAATTACATTTGTCTAGATAGGCATAATCCATTTCAGAATCCACTTGCGATATAGTGGGTAACTATTGGACTGGGACTATACTGAAACAAAAGAACCAGTGATATCGCTTAGTGGTCGGAAATTATAAGAATTTAAATTTTTTGAGCAAAAAACGTCAAAGTAAGTATTATTTATTATATTATTAAATATCTAACTTAATAGTTCTAAAATACTATTAGGTTTAATATAGTACCTATAGTAAATATGTTGTTTTTTCTACGTATCGATTATAAAAAATCAGCTACATTCGCAATGATATAATATTTCTCTTCTTCCTTTTTGAGACTACGAGTTTTCGTAGCTTGTTCGTAGCCAACACTAAAATTATACCGATAGCGCCACCTGTACATGATATTAAAAACTAAATTCATGTCATAATTATTAATTACTACAACAGATGTCGCTACTTGCACTGTTTTCTAAATAACTTTGTACGTGTATCCAAACGTAAACGAAGTTGACGTTTAAAAAATTACAGTTTTGTCTATGCTTTCCCTCTTGACTCTTCTGTCAAAATTTCTGCCGACCGCCACATGTCAGGCAATAAATTGTTAATTTTATTCATATTTGTTACTAAATAACCACAAAAATGGTGAGTAATCCAACGATTTTACGTTGTAATTGTTGAAATGGTCTTCTATTAAAATAAAATACTCGTATTTTTGGATAAGTATCGAAAAACATTTCACAATACTTTGTTTTCCATCGTAGAAACCTCTGATGCTGCAAGGGCACGAGCGTGCCATTACGCAGATCAAATACAACCGCGAAGGAGATCTATTATTCTCCGCGGCAAAAGACTCGAAACCAAACGTGTGGTGGTCACTGAACGGTGAGCGTTTGGGCACATTCAACGGACATGGAGGAGTCGTCTGGTGCCTTGACGTGGACTGGCAAACCATTAACCTGATCACGGGAGGTGGAGACAGTTCATGCAGGTACGAGATTATGTTTTAAGTAGCTACTCAAATAGTAGCATAACATATTATTGGACATGGCTGAATACCATCTTAATAATATTCATTATTCATACTTGTTTATGCTCTTTGTGGTGTTATTTTTAGTTAATATTCACCTTATATTCACTTCTCTTGAAGTATTCAATTTACTCCAGCATAATAAATAGTTTTGCCATAAAATATTTTTGCTTTTCATGCCTAGTGGAAACCATCAAAATTTTACTCGCTCATCTGACTGCTAACTATGGAAATTCATGCAACCAAAGCTTATCTGTTACATCTAACAATGGAAAAACACCAAATTGTTCTAAATGATATTCTAAATAATATTTAATTTCAGATTATGGGACTTGGAAACTGGCAAAAACATTGCCACAATCAAAACAAACTCCTCAGTGAGGACTTGCAACTTCAGTTTCAGTGCTTACCAAGCAGCATACACAACTGATAAGGCTATGGGTCATCCATGTGAGGTAAGTTAATATCAACTATAATAAATGATCCTGCATTTCAGTAGTGATATCTTTCATTGTAGGTATGCTTGTTGACAATCTGCTGGTATGTAAGCACTATTTTTCTAATAAGATTTAATATCTTTCAATATAATAACCTTGTGTGCAGCTTAGCCAGCTTAAAGTGGCATTGATCAATTTTGTAAGATGTTAACGGAATTCAAAATGACAAATATATTAGTGAAATTATTCTAAGATAGTTTTATTCAGATGTGATAATTACTATGTTTAGGATTTAACTAATCAACCAATAAATGTATGACTATGAAGTTATTAACTACATACAATCACAGCTCTTATTATAAAACACAACTTCACTGAGAATTTAAATAAAACATTGCATGAATAAAAAGAAAATTTAACAAGAGTAAATAAATTTAAATATAATTTTATATCTTCTAGGTTTTCATCATTGACACCAGAACTATTGATGACTCCATCTCCTCGCAGTCCCCAATTCTGAAGTGGGAGATCACAGACTCAAAAGTAACTTCCATGGTGTGGGGTACTCTGGACGAAACCATCATAACTGGCCACGAAGCTGGTGACCTGATCCAGTGGGATCTTAGAGTATGTATTTGTTATCATATACTGCAAAACTTATATAAATAAAACATTTGTGAATTGATTGACCTGATATCATGTTTGGTAGTGCTCTGCCCTGTAACTCTTTTTTATTACTATAAAACCCCTTATCCTGTTAAAAACAGCCTTACAAAAAATGCAGAAATTAAACTGTTGAAATAGAACTTCATTTCCCAGGCAATATGAATACAATTTTAGAATGAACAGAAATTAAATTGCAAAAGCGGAATTAAATCTATAACATATTCTATTTTTATTCAATTATAATTTGCATTTGCATTCTTTATTTACAGACTGGCAAGAAAGTACATTCCATTAAAGAACACACTCATCAGATCAATGACATGCAGCTGTCCCGTGATGGCACCATGTTTATCACTGCCTCAAAGGACCAGACTGCTAAACTGTTTGACACCAGCTCCTTGGAGCTTCTGAAAGAGTACAAGACTGAGCGGCCGGTGAACTCTGCAGCCCTCAGCCCCATCCTGGACCATGTAGTATTGGGCGGAGGTCAAGATGCTATGGAAGTCACAACTACATCTACCAGACAGGGCAAGTTCGACGCGAGATTCTTCCATTTAGTGTTTGAGGAAGAGTTTGGAAGAGTCAAAGGTCATTTTGGACCCATAAACAGTTTGGCTTTCCATCCTGATGGCAAAAGCTATGCGTCTGGAGGTGAAGATGGTTATGTTCGTGTACAGAGTTTCGATCAATCCTACTTTGATTATACCTTTGATTACAACAGGGAGTGAAACATTAGAAAAATTGTATTAATTATATCTATAAAAGGAACATCTTGCTAAAATTTGTATTAAATGTATCACAAAAATATTTATGAAATGGTTTTTATTCTCTCTACCTTTTGTTTAGTTTTAAAAAGGAAATAATTTACTAACATTCAAATAAAAATAAGCCTCCAATACAATATGCAACAATTTAATATACAAAATATTCATCTAATTACATACACTGGGAATACTTTCGTCTTTCTCTTTGTTCAATTATCACTTTTTCTTAAAAATACTCAGAGAAAATATGGAGTAGTGTGTTGGGGAGGCACTTCTCTTTCACTGTCTGGAACGGCTTGGAATAGCTTGGCGTTTCTATCATTCACTGTCTTGAACTCGAGTATAGAAGCAACATTGCCACAGCGGTAACAGTAGTTGGGTGCAGACCAGACTGTTACTAGCCGTTTGTCGAACATGTATTTGTAACCTGTAACAAAGGCATTTTTTTTACAATGTCAACATTATCACCAGGTCTAGTCATAAGGCCGATTGTAATTTTTGAATGAGATAAATAAAACAAGATTGTATGTACAGTCAACAGCACAACAGACTACCCTAATCTGTCAAATTTCTACAACCAATTTTCAGCTTTATTCACTTCTGATAGAGTTCTTTTTCAATTCAATTTTTGACAGATTAGGGTAGGTTGATCTGCTGCCGTCCGTACCTGGATTAAAAAGTAGACTAAAATGAAGGGAAGTAAATTTTATTTTAATCAAGCTAAATAAATCCCCTACTCAAAATCCAGGGTTCAATTCCCAGGTCATGCAAATAACGACTTTTAACTGATTGTGCAACTACCAACCCAAACCTAGCAATTTGATGATTATAAAGGTGGGACTTTATGATTATTTTCTTAAAAATGATGTTAGCTAATATCATACTATTTGTATATTATCCCAAATAAAAAAAGTAGTTTTAAATACCTTCATTGACAAGCTGATGAGCCCTGCATATCAATGTGAGATTATTATAATCCATAAAAAGTTCAGTCACAAAACTGCCAAACAACCATCCTGCACCTCTTGGGCTCACTGACCTGGAAATGCAAAAAAGTGAGTATATTATTCTGGATTTAGTCATATTCTAACCCACGAAAACAAAATAGAACAATAACATGATTAACTGGTAGAGAATGCCTTATGGCATTTAGTCCGCCAACTGTACTTATGTGCAATAAAGCTTAAATAAATAAAAAAAAATAGGTTTAGCGCAACTATATTATATGTATAACGAAATAAATTATCTTTTCTTACCACATCTTCACATCTGCCGGGTCCGACCACAGAAGATCACAAAATGCGCCTGTATGAGGAATCTGTTGATTTCTGTCTATGCAACGGATTTGATCCAGCATTGATATGTCTGGTGAGAGACCACCATGAACACAGAGGACTGTTTCGTCAATCAACTGAAATAGAATTATTAATAATATGTATTAACGGTAAATACTAGGTACATTTAGAAAAAAGACCAAACCAAGTATTCAATATCAAAACAAATTTTATATTTTTCACTACTAGTAAAACTTAATGAATAATTTATGGCATGTACGGACAACTCAAATTTTTTGTTAAATGAATCCCACTTGTCTCCAGTGGGGATAAAGTTGGTAGAGTCTATCGGAAATATAGTAGGTATTTCTTTGTTATTGTTCTGACTTTCTGCAATAAATTGTCACTATTAACTAAACGGTTGTGGGTTCCTATGTGTGTATAAGATGTTAATGAGGTAATATAGTTGGTACTTACAGCTGCAACTGTAAGAAGATCAAACACCCTGCAGCAGTCCTTCCATGCATTAGCATTACCATATTTGTTAAGACACTCATCATAAAATCCATACACCTTTGTAATTTGGCAAGTTTCGTGATTTCCTCTAAGCAACACAATTCTGAAAAATAAAAAATAACAAAATGTGATCTCAAGATACAAAAACTCATTGCAAAACACATGTATGTAAGACATTCCTAAAAAAAAATTATTACTATCGATTGATCCGAGATGCTATTAGGATAATACCTTTTGGAATTTAGCAATAAAATTACGTCAACTGTGTGATGACTTACACATACACAGATATTATTTTGCGTTGCTGACATTACGGAAAAGCGCAGTTGACGACACTGTTCACTCCATTTCAAAAGGTATTATCCTAATAGCATCTGAACCGGATAGTACTCATGATATTAATTTTTATAATTACCTGTCAGGATATCTAGCTTTTAGGGCCATAAGCAAAGTCAATGTTTCTAAACTATAGTATCCACGGTCAACATAGTCCCCCATGAAGATGTATTTTGTATGTGGAACCTGACCTCCTATGTGAAACAACTCTTCCAAATCATAAAACTGTAAACAACAAACTTATATTAGTAATAGTGAAATAACAACTAATGAGTGAGCGAGCGAGAGAATGATAAACTAATAAGCTAAGTTTCTACACTGTGGCTTGACCAAATTATAGTAGTTGATATATTTTTTCACTTAAAGAAATAAGCTTTCCTCAATTAGAAAGAGTAACTCAAATTACCTTATGACATCCCCATGCAATGGCACACACACAACAGATATTACACTATTCCGAGATTATGGCTTATATTTTCAATATAAAAGAACTTTATAAAAACAATCAGTTTTACAAAATACAGGTAACAACAATGATGAAGATTAAGTAAGTACTTAGTTATCATTCTGTATTGTTCATTGGTGTAAAAATTTACATGCTTCATTGCTACTAAAATCTAATTGAAACTTACAAAGTAATGTAATAATGTAATAAATTTTATAAACAAGAATATTTTTTTATTTACTAACTAGTCCTGTACTATGAAACAGGATTGTCACTTGGACAAGACTATCTTTTGAGGTTCAGTTTCTGTTAGACTGGTGATGAATGGATTCTGACAATGCATAATTTCTGTAAATTATTTTTTTAAGTTTACCTGTCCATGGATGTCCCCGCACACGGTGACTGGGGTCTGAACCGGCTGAACATTGGGCTCCTCCAACAACAAATCACACACAATATTGCACAGTTCCCGTAAGTCATCTTCCGGGAGATATTTACACCGCTTTGCAATTTCGATCCACTTATCCACGTCACTCATGTTTTCTGCTATACTTGGAAATAGGCGGTTCTTGTGTTTTTGTCACAAAAACGTATTCAATTCAAAAGGAAATAAAAATGACGTTTTGTATTTTGCGATTGCGATTGCGACAGGAGCGGAGGGAGGAGTTTGTTGACCTGACAGTGACAGTTATCATATCGTTTAAAAATTCATTACAGCTCAAAAATTCAATCACCAGTTTAAAATAAAAAACGCAGCAAAAAGAAAAAGGATAGTAAAAAGTACAATCCAAATGCAATCCTTTAATATAACATATATTTTGAATCTGTTGTTTAACATAACATAGCACATAACACGGACCTGAAAGAAAGACGGACGTAACCTCACACTAAAAAACAGTGAAGCATGCAAGGACCTCCACTTTCGTTTGTTGTACACGACCTACACACTCACACAAACACACTAGGTCATCCACTCCGCCGCCATTTAACCCCGCGCGACAGCGACATTGACACTTATTACTGCAATCGTTGTGATGACAATAAAATGCCGTCTTGCGTTGTCAAATCTTGTAAAAACTTCGTGAGAAAACTTAAAAAATCACAACGAATCACCTATAAAACGTAAGTTATGAGTTTCTCGATATATATTTTTTAATTCATTTAATTACTGTGACGGAAATTCTAGAGGCAAAATGCAACAGTGTTGCCACTATTTTTACGGGGAAATTTCCCTTAATATGGGGTGATCTGTATTTATTGCGCTCGGGCTTTGTAAAATCAGGTTTCGTCATTTTTATACAACAAATAAGATTAATATTATGATTGTAAAGTGGCTACCACTTGCACTAAGATACGTCTCAAAAAATCAACAATACGTTTCTTAAGTGCTCGACGTTGCGTTTTTATTTTTTAATGTTATAAATTCAAAACAATAAATGAGAATTGGTTCGCGGTGCTAGCTAGTGAACTGTAAACGGAGTCTTTGGTTAGAGTAGTGGGTCGGAATCGGAAACCCAAAAGTCCTCAATATTTCAAATGTTTGTACCTTATAATTTACGTAGTCAATAAAAATGTTATTTGTAAATAATACACTTCTCTATAGATGCGTAACATGTGTTTTATTTCTGTGGTCATAGAAATTATGTTTAATAGGTCAACATTATGATTCTTAAGCTCCCGGTTTCTACTCTCTGTTTTGTTTGCGAGATTTAAGTAGTAGGGAAATTGAAGATTTATACGGCAACCCTCAAATCACGCACACGCCTTTAACTGGCGGCCATTATTATGCTTCACTCATGATTAGACAAGGTTACGTCCGTCTTTCTTTCAGGTCCGTGGCACATAAAATATCAGACAGATAGATTAAAGACCGACAAACTTATCTGTTCCGGTGGCGGCGTCGCTACTGTCTATTTAAAACTGTCATTAAATATCGTTTTTGCATTACATTTCACGTAGTTCCAATTTTGGCCACCGGAACAGATAAGTTTGTAGGTCTGTACAAATTACGTGAGATGTTGAAGGGGGGGGGGGAGGGGTTCGAGTCAAATCTCATCTACAGTCTGACCAAAAAGAGTAGAAATTAAAAAGTGGCAATACTGTAGTGTCCTCCTTTTTTCTTTGAATGATTTGAAAGGGATGACACTATATATTGCCACTTTTTAATTTCTACTCTTTTTGGTCAGTCAGACTGTAATCTTACGTAAGAGAGGGGGGGTCTCAGCAAATATTACGCAAATTAGATTTAATTTAATCTGATTCAATCTTAAGCGTATATCTCACCAGGGGGGGAGGGAGGGGGGACAGAAAATTTAAAAAAACACCTCACGTAACGTAATTTATGCCAGACGCTAATAAGGGTTCGCATTAGCAGGTAAAGTTGTACCTTGGTTACCAGGGTCCAAAATAGTGGCCGCAAAATGAACTGATTTAATGCATTGTCTTTTCTTTGTGTAAACTTAGCCATTAATAAAACATAGAAACACTGTACATAATTATATCAGCTATAAATATACAAAAACATCAAATTATAAATTAAAATTTTGTTGAGAACGTTGAGAATATTCCCGGGAGCGTTCTTGTTTCTCGAGAATATTCTCACTGGCAATATTGCCGGGAACGAGAAAGTTCTCAGCGGCACATCACTATTTGGTTGTTTTGTTTGTCGGAGATACTGAAATTATTATTTTCGAATTTCGGATTTCGATCACATTCAAATTGTTTTATCTAAACCGACTTACTTCGAATCAAATTAATTGATTTTTTATTATAAAATTGTACGTTTAAAGAGGTAAACAAAATGAAAATTTTCCGATTTTTTAAAATTTCATTATCGATTATTAAGTGTAAGTGAATGATAATAGCAAAGAACATCTCTAAGTGGGCGGGAACCCACAATCATGAACGTTATTTCTCTTCATACAATTGACAGTCAAAAATTGTGAAATTTAACAGCTGTCAAATCGATGACAGCTGTCGCAGAGATCATCTAAGATTTAATAAACCATAGTTCCCAGTACACTAATGGGGGGCGCTTCAAATCGACATAAAAATAGCTGTCATTTCAATGTCTATAGCCACTCCAGCGTAATACGCCGCGCGTATTATAATTGACCTCAGTGGCTACTTGACTCTTTTTTGAAGTAGGTCTTAAATAATAACTATTTCTTCTATTAAAGCAAAAAAAATATTAAAATATTAATTTGATACTTAGAAAACCGAAAAACTGTAATTTAAAATTTTAATTTTCCTGAACGAACGAAAACGCTGTCCGCCATGTTCTGACGTCATAAGTTTTGTAAACAAACATTTGACAGCAACACGAACTTAACCTTACAAAGTTATAATTAAATAAAACATGACTTCTACTAGTCTACATGAGAAATATAGTAATTATCGTTATTGCATCGTCCGAGAATGCAAAAACACATCGTTAGAGACCCCAGAAAAGTTGTGGATTAGAGTGCCCAGTGAAACAAATATACGTAACACTAACACCTGGGGCCTTACTATGAGCTCGTAAAGCAGGACTTAAATTGAACTGCTCTGCTTTATTGTACCATGACAACCTTAAAGCAGGCCTGTGGCAGGTCAGTCGCAGGGCAATTTACTTTGACGTTTTGACAACCGTTCACCTTTTTTTTGTATGGACGTTTCGTACCATGAGCGGCTTTAAATGTCAAGCAAAGCGTCTTTTGAACGTCCGAAACGTCAAATAAACCGATCCTTAAAAAGCTACTCTGGAGTAGCTTTAACAGAATTGTTTTGTGATTGTGTGAGTGAATCTCATATTTTGTCGTCAAATTTTGTTCCGTACCTTTTCGTGCTTAGGTTCATGAGTCTCTTGTGCCCCGGTTAGGAGTCAGTATTTTTGTCAAACGTAAGTATCTTTTGATAAGAAGTGGATTATTGAAAGTAAAATTAGCGTTTAAATAAAAAGTAACCTATTTTAAAACATTTACACCTATTTTTGTAGAAGTGTGACGAATTCTTTAAGTATTTGGAAACAGAATTCCAATAAGATGGAAGAAATAAGCTACGTCGCCTTCGCAAAATAAGTGACCCGTTCGAAATGGAATGTTTATGATACAAGCATGTCTATTTAATTTGTTTATGTCTATTTAATTTGTTTACAAAGCCTGAATGTCCAGTTGGTAAGCAAATAAAGAAGTGAACTGTGATTTTAGTATTTAGAACTTTGATCATTACAACTTGTGGTAAAATAATAATAATCTAAACATTATATTTCCAGATTTGCAATGCTAAGAAGCTAATATGCAAAAATTAGAAGTGTAGATTGTAACGAGGAATTCTTGTTACAAAAATTAGAAATGATAAAAAGGTGTATGTCACCTTTAGCCGCTCGACGGTGATGGGTGTGCCGTCGAACCACTAAAGGGACTATGGTGACAAATCAAAGAAAGTTTTCTTATCATGCAATTTATTTTCCTTGAACTAGTACAAGTTATTTTCTTATTTATATTGAGGTAGGAAACCCGTACCTCACTTATTCAAACACGGACTCTAATTACACACAGGGCGTGTTGTCGGTTCGTCAGACATCAAATGCTCAAATGATTCTACTCAATTACTTTAGGCACTAAAATTACAACCTTGACATCCCGGCAGGAAGGATCCTAACCAGACGAGTGGAGACTCGGTCTACGGCTAAAAGAACATGGATGTTACCTCGAGGTGGCTTTGGTTACTGACCCATGAAGCTACGCTGTCCTTAGTGTTTAAGCAACCATGCTCCTCATTCCGGGATGGGTTCAGCTACTTCAGTCTGCCCAGATCCTCCAGCAGGATATATCCGAGTCGCCAGCGACCGGAGACGTAGATGAATGATAAACGTGGAACGTTTATAAAAATATAAATTATTTCATTTCAGAATGAAATAACAATTACAAGATTACAATCGATGAAACGATGATTATTTAAATTACTGATGAATGATTAAACGATGAATAAATAAATGATGAACCCTGAAACAAAAGACTTTTATTAGTTACTTGATCGTACACGACCACGAGGCGTTTCGGAATTCCTCTCAGGATACTGGTTTTTTCGGCTTACCTAGGAAATCCATGATCAGCTCCTTGCTGGATCATTGCCGGATTCCACCCACCAAACCCAGGGGTACAATTCAGCGTGCTGGAAAGACAATACCATGGTAAGCACGTGTCGACATAAAACCAAATCTCGAAATCCTCGGAATTGAACTTACCAGGGTACTTTACGGATGATCATCACTTGATCACTCCATGATTTAGGCCGCACATGGCCAAGTTTCCTGAGAAACCTTACATTCTTCCTGGATGCGCCCACGCGCTCGAACGGAAGAACGGAAATGCTCAACCCTCTAATGTCAAAACTGACAGGAGGTGAAACCAAGACAATTATTTTATATCGAGGCAAAGACAACGCACCGTCGATGCCAATCGTTGAAACGATACGTGACGATCAATGTTGAAAACAACTAAACAAATGTTTACGAAATAAATATGTTTTGATAAAGAAATAGTTTAAGATTTCTAATTTGATTATATTAAGTTTCACAAATCTGGCCGCAACACTGCCGCCATCTATTATCAATCAATCGATTAATATCGGGAATAGGGTCTCTGTCGGTGATAAAAAATTGATGACTCATCTGCTAGGTGGCGCTACAAGACCATTTATTTTTTAATGAGAACGGAGCAAAATTTGTTCCGTTACAATTCCCCCCTTCCCGCGAAAAACACCGCCCCGGTGTTTAAACTATCGCTAGGACAACACTATTATTGTTGAAGAAGGAAACTACTAAAAAAAAATGACTAATATAAAAAAAAAACTTGTCCACCATATAGACGAAGTTCTAAATAGTAACACCTTAAAAGGAACTAAAACAATATAATTGTTCACTAAAAAAAAAAACAGCCTCATCATTCCAATAAAATCCAACTGTCAGGAAATCCAAACCAACTTAACTTCCGACATTCCAGACTTAAAAAACCCACTCTTGCATGCATCATCATTCAAATCGCGAAATTGGACCTTTCATAATCACCTTGCATACCACTGTAGTATCAAGCTTATAGCTTCAAACCACTCCATTCATACAGACCCGTTTGAGATTCCTCCTGTGAACCAGTGGAACTCGCACTACCCCTTGAGATTCCTCCTGTATACCAGTGGAACTCATATTAGTTTCTTTTCCCATGTCAATCGTTCAGCGGGGAAATCTTATCCCATGACGTTGTTCAGAGGGGAAGTCTTTTCTCATGACGTCGTTCAGCGGGGAAATCTTTTCCCATGACGAACGTTCAGCGGAGAAATCCTTTCTCATGACGTCGTTCAGCGGGGAAATCTTTTCCCATGACGATCGTTCAGCGGAGATATCCTTTCCCATGACGATCGTTCAGCGGAGAAATGTTTTCTCATGACGTCGTTCAGCGGGGAAAACGTGCTATACAGTTATATGGCTTATTTAGCGAGTTACTATCCGCTCGATGTACAGCACAAAACGGCGAATGCCTAAAGTTTCCATCAGGAAAACCGTGCTAACTGGTGTGTAAGGCTTATTTAACGAGTTACCATCCGCTCGATTCACAAAACGGCTAATGCCTAAACATAAGTGATGTTTCACACTACTAACATTTGCTTGGCCAGAGCAACAAGAACTTAACACAAATGTGTGAACTAAAGATGACCCTTTAAAACTAATAAGGTGTCTATCTTAAAAAAAAAACTTATTACCTACACAGGACTTTCATAACAATAATGTTAATAAACATAAACTATAGGCTAAACCTAACTGTTACCTAAGTTATACTTAAGACCTAAGTCTAATACAACGCTAAACGCTAGCACATTGTTGTGTGTCTCGTCATCGTAGGAGAGGTGACTAGTCTCTCTACGCGTCATAAACGGACTGCGACACAATAATAAAAGAAAATCATCCATAAAATGGAAAGAAAACGACGTGCCTTGTTAAAACGCTACGAAACTCTGATCCCGTGAATTGAACCTAATTTCGGTAATTACGGTTTCCGAAATTCCGTGCCTAAGAACATAACTGCAAAGTGAAATTGTTTCGGTTCTTATTTGTGTTGTGTGTTTGAACAAATTTCCCGCCTAACAAACGATAATCAAAATCTACTGGATCGAAACTCCTCTAATAACAGTCCACTCAACTCCTTCCAGAAAGAAACTACTTCCTTGACCACTACGTACCATAACAATGCTTGAACTAAACAAGGTGATAACGGTGTCACTTACCTTACCTTGTAAGCTGTAGTCTCCGGTATTTGTGAATGTGTGGTCACCCTATAAATCAACTCGTCCCGGAGTAAGGAGTGATAATAAACTGTGTCAATATCCATTTTTGTACTTAATTATTTATGCAATAAATATTTGAAAAAAAAACTATAAGTATTTTGATTTAAGCATTTGACCTCCGATCACAAAATTGTATTTTCAATTTATAAACTAACAGTTTATAATTACTTAATTAAAACTTTTGTTAGGCAATGTTGTTTTATCACTTATAATATTATGTAATATTTTTGTATTATTTTTATTACACACAACACTATTTATGACCTTTTGTAACATACAATTCAAAATATCAATGATTGTAACATAGGAAACCAATAATATTATTATGTATGCTCCCTATGTACAATGGCACTGTATTAAATATGCAAATGTACTGCAACAACAACAATACTTGTTGATATTCACTTTCTTAAAACAAGGAAATATTATTCCTATTTATAAATGCTTACTGCCTGTTTGTATGAACAAGCTTATGAATAACCTAACTAAAGGTATAACCTTAAACCTTAGTACACAACAAAAGATACTTAATATAAAACAGTGTTTTCCAAAATAAATATTTGGTAACCTGTTACCAAATAAACAAAACAAGTGCTATAAATTAATAAGTAGGCATTTCCAGACAAACTCCTCCAGAGATTTGATCTGTTTTTTATAATAACATAACCTAACTTATACAGGAAACTTAAATAAGTTTATTTAATTTTTACACAAAATTGTAACCACTGCACGCTGTTACTGTAGTATAAATATAAATATGTAATAAAATATAATTGTACCCCTACAAATAAAATATTTAATTTAAAATTGATTTTAAAATCATTTGAGCAAGATCCGTCACAATTTCAGTTCTTATTTACTGAAATTTCCTTATGGGCGCCATTTGTAACGTGGCTACCCAGGCAGTCACGGGGACTATGACTTGATAAATAAAAGAAATAAACTTAAATTGAATTTTAGGGTTATGGGTTTGCTATGTTACTACATTACTCAAATGATTTTATTAATACTACTTTAATTTAACCAAATTAAACTACTAAAATTACTGGCATCCCGAAGGAAATTGGTGCTAACCCGACAAGTGGGGTTAAAGCGCTAGGGCTAAAAGAACATGGATGTTACCTCGAGGTGGCTTTGGTTACTGACCCATGAAGCTACGCTGTCCTTAGTGTTTAAGCAACCATGCTCCTCATTCCGGGATGGGTTCAGCTACTTCAGTCTGCCCAGATCCTCCAGCAGGATATATCCGAGTCGCCAGCGACCGGAGACGTAGATGAATGATAAACGTGGAACGTTTATAAAAATATAAATTATTTCATTTCAGAATGAAATAACAATTACAAGATTACAATCGATGAAACGATGATTATTTAAATTACTGATGAATGATTAAACGATGAATAAATAAATGATGAACCCTGAAACAAAAGACTTTTATTAGTTACTTGATCGTACACGACCACGAGGCGTTTCGGAATTCCTCTCAGGATACTGGTTTTTTCGGCTTACCTAGGAAATCCATGATCAGCTCCTTGCTGGATCATTGCCGGATTCCACCCACCAAACCCAGGGGTACAATTCAGCGTGCTGGAAAGACAATACCATGGTAAGCACGTGTCGACATAAAACCAAATCTCGAAATCCTCGGAATTGAACTTACCAGGGTACTTTACGGATGATCATCACTTGATCACTCCATGATTTAGGCCGCACATGGCCAAGTTTCCTGAGAAACCTTACATTCTTCCTGGATGCGCCCACGCGCTCGAACGGAAGAACGGAAATGCTCAACCCTCTAATGTCAAAACTGACAGGAGGTGAAACCAAGACAATTATTTTATATCGAGGCAAAGACAACGCACCGTCGATGCCAATCGTTGAAACGATACGTGACGATCAATGTTGAAAACAACTAAACAAATGTTTACGAAATAAATATGTTTTGATAAAGAAATAGTTTAAGATTTCTAATTTGATTATATTAAGTTTCACAAATCTGGCCGCAACACTGCCGCCATCTATTATCAATCAATCGATTAATATCGGGAATAGGGTCTCTGTCGGTGATAAAAAATTGATGACTCATCTGCTAGGTGGCGCTACAAGACCATTTATTTTTTAATGAGAACGGAGCAAAATTTGTTCCGTTACAAGATGCAAGCAATCCCAGTGCTAATCAAGATTCTTTCATTTGGTCAAACCATGCTCTTTGCCCACACTTGGAAAGCTGAGCACTAATAAGGCTTTATGGTTTTTAGGTAATATTTATTATTGTATTTTCATCCTAAACCTACTAAGTGACGAGCTATTTGATGTAATTGGTCGAGAAGTCGGCTATTACACCAGAGGGCGGGTTCAATCCCCACAGGGTACAAACATTTGCGTGCATGAATTATATTTTTTTTTATCTTTATTTATAAAAATCAAAACCATTATACTTTTTCAAAATTATTTTATAATTAAGTACATTTTTTAATAAACTTAAACAAAAGAACACAATGGGCTTATAAATAATAAGATTAGCATAATTACATTGATTTAATAGACTTACAAAACACCTTAAAAACAGTAGACAACAACGGAAGTATCCTTCCTTCAACTGTATCTAACAAGAACACAGGCACACACAGTACAAACTGAAACTTAAATAATATTTTATTTTAGGTTATTCTGGATATCCACTCTGCAAAAGGGTGATGTCACCAACTTGGGATGCTGAACCAGACACTCACGAAGCTGTAGGCAGAAGGTGGCAAAGGCTCAATAGGTGCTGAAGTAACCTGTGCCATTGTTGGCAGTTAGGTACTGAATGTGCTTCTGTCAAATGTTCTTGATTAAGTAGAACTCTGTAAAAAACATGAATGATTTTAAGTTTGTCACATACTATAGTATGATAGAAGCAAATATAAGTGCAGACAGAAGATAATTACTTATTAATTAGTTTGCTCTTTGCCGCATTCAAGCATTTTGTTTTTCCTAAAGGTTGACTGGTAGAGAATGCTTTTAGTGTTAAGTCCGCCTTTTGTAGCCAATTTGTGTGGTCAATAAAGTTTTTATAAATAAATAAATTACATTGTTACTTGTTTACATATCATTTCCGTAAGCTCATCAACACAAGGTCCTTCTATAAGCATCATTGATGATTATTATTTTGTTCAATCTTGGCCTTCAGGTCTACCCAGCACTGGAATTATAATAACAAATTATATTACAATCACTTCATGTTATCTATACTAATATTATAAAGAGGAAAGATTTGATTGTTTGTTTGTTTGTATTGAATAGGCTCTGAAACTACTGAGCCGATTTGAATAATTCTTTCACAGTTGGAAAGCTACACTATCCCCTCTGGTGAACGTAGAGTACTTTTGATCCCAGAAATGGGGGGGAAGGGGGGGATATTCTATCATTCATGTACTTAGTTTTAATAATTAACAATATTAACTGAAGAGTTGAGCCTTTGTGCTGCTGCATTCCACATAATCTTCGGATGCTCCAGAAATTATCCTTAGAATATTTCAGTCAAAGTTCGAAAGTATAAACGAACATGGAAGTGTTCAATGGGGATAAATGATAATGAAAGATAACATCAAAAGTGGTTCGTCAAAGAATTTAACAAAAAATCGTAGTATTCTCAAATTGATAACCATGTTCTCAATCAATGTATATAATCACTGTGTTATACTCAATGAAGAACATGCATTTCAATGACCAAATCGTATTAAATCACGGAAAAAGTTAATTTTTTTGCCTTTTTCAGAATTACAGAATAAAATGCATTTGACACTTGACATTTGTATTATTTTGTTGTCAGAAACGTTTAAAAATTTAAGTAGGTTAAAAGGAATAATCGGCACGCACGGCTCTTTCATAGTTATTGCTTCACTTCACTTATTGAAAACTACTGTAAATCAAGAAAATTATACTGATAAAGTAATCTAAACCCATAAAAACGCGGTTTTACTTGAGCATTCGTATTATAAAACATAATTTAAAAACCGGTAAAACGAAAATAAAATCTTCAATGGATTTTCGAACGAATTCGATTGAACGATAAAAAGACCAGAGACAAAAGAAACCGTTCACCTTCATGTCAAACAGTGCAATAGTCGTTCACTTTTTAAGGGGTCATAGTATGATTTTAAGCAGGCCTGATTCTGCCCTGCTCGAAAACTGCACTGCGATTGGATGGTTTTCTTAAATGCTCATGGTAAGGCCCCTGGTTAAGACTTGCTCAAAGGGATCCTGCTGAATCTTTTTCGACTGTAACTCAGAATTATTTTTGCGAAGATCACTTTGATGTGAGTACCTACCTACTCAACAATGTATAGAAACTTTACAGTTAGATTAATAATACATTTTTTAGGTTATGTATCAAGTCAGTAAACAAAATAAAGTTCGTGTTATTTACCTTTTAGTTAGAAAATGACATGGAAAATTACGTACGATACAAATTATTGGGCTCCGTAAAAACTTTCACCCAGAATTGCGAGAAAAAATACCCAATCTGGCAACCGTGCATACAGATACAGATGACGTTTGTTAGTTTACATATTGTATGACGTCATTATCATGGCCGACAGCGTTTTCGGCGATTCAAAGATAAAATAAAAAACTGATTTTTCAAACTTGATTTTTTAATTAATCTTGCGATTTTAATAATTAAAATCAACATAATTAGTTTCTCTAGGCAAAATACTGTACAAAATACTCATTTATTATATGAAATAAGATATGAGTCAAATAGCCTAATGCGAAGCCGCGCGTCGCCGCGCGATTGCAGCATTCACATGACGGTAAATCCCAGAGAGTAACATATACTCTCTGTGCATATACTATACTGGTAAATCCGGGAACGCGCCCCGCGCGTAGACGCGCGCGCGGTAACGCGTGGTAATGTAGACGATATTATACCGTTTTCTTTGCTCTTGTAATTAGCCTGTTCAGTTATTTTAACCTTTGTATACTTAGGCTTAGGTAGGGTAGGGTAACTAAAGAGATAGATATAATATTAGTATCTGGGTAGGTATTTTAGTAGTAGTAGTGTTGCTGCTGTGACGTAATGACGTCACGCGGCGCCATCGCGCCACCGCGACGCGCGCGTCATCAGCATCACCTTCAGGCTCAGCCGCCACCACAGATAAGATAATAAATAATACTCACAGACTTTTATCCATTTCTGTGATAATACTAGTGCCGCCACCATTCGCCATCACCTTCGGGCTCAACCTCCACCAGTCGTCACCACCTTCGGGCCTAACAGCCACGAGTCGTCCCTTCGAGCAAGCACTCACTCGACCTCGCTTGACCGCTACACCCAAACAAATGAGTAACAATCGTCGAGTTCATGCACCACGGTAGCATGGCCATGCACCATCATCGTGTGTGGGACAAACCACATGTACTAGTCAGGTCAGGCATCGACCCCGCGACCTTATGGTCACAGTATTACAATAACACTTGTAAAACTGTGTTAAGGTGTAGTACTTAGGACGCTGGCACACTGGCGCTTGGCGCAAAATGCTCGCAATCCTCCAGTGTGGCAGCGCTCTTAGACGGTTGTCCACTAAGTACCTACCCACACTAGAACAAATTAACTATCCTAATTAATGAAATATCTTACGACTTTATAATCTTCTCGCCTTACCATACATAACCACTGATGTTCCCTGTGTGATTTCTAGTCATTATTGGAAATAAATCTCAATTATGTAAGTAATAATACTCGTAATATTAAAATGGCATATTAAAATAATTGACCACATTATAGTCAATTAGCTTAACAGCCTCCTGGTACAGTGGTTAAAGCGTTGGACTCTTAAACCCGGAGGTCATAATATTATGTGTACCTATACGAATCCTGCGGAAAGCATCACTTTGTGTTTCCAGTTTGATTAGGACATTACAGGCTTGGATCACTGTTTAGAATTGTCTGTAAAGAATAATGATTCCATGGTTCAGAAGGCACGTTAAGCTGTTGGTCCCGACTATGATCCAAGTAAGTCTGTTCCCTTGTAAGCAAGGGCGTCGCCAGCTTATGATTAAGGGGGGGGGGGCAATGGGGCAATATTATTTAGGAGAAAAAATATGAACGCCGAGAGCATGAAGCGTTACGGCTTCGCGGCTAGCTAAATTTGATCTCTAGGGGGGGGGAACTGCCCCCCCCCCTTGGCGACGCCCTTGCTTGTAAGGGTACGGAGGGCAGAGTATGGCAAAAACAACGCTTCACTGTAATATGCAGGCTGGTCGAATCTAGGATCACCAAAGGATCACAGTCGAAGCGTACCCCGAGCTCCAAACTGGATGCAAACGGGAACGCGCTGAGATTATGTTGATGTTAGTCAACAGCTTATCATATTATTATACAAAACTATGTAGGTACTTTTCGGTTTCTTGAAGGCAGTTAACTTTAACAAATGACAATTTATCGCTGTTGTTTTCATTCGTTTTGTAGATGAGATTTTAGGTATCATCGGTCAGATAATAATATTTATCTATAAAATTTGTCTATCTATAATACGGAATTATATAAAAGAGATATCGTATTCAATACAATACATAGCTGGGATTGTCTCATCTCAGTAACAAGTGATCAAGATGAAGGGCTTAGCGATCTTTTGGTACGTAGGTTATCAGTTTTATACCTGTAACATCGTTTTTTATACCAAGAATCAAGTTAAAACTTCCCTAGCTAGCACTTTTGTTACTCTGGAAATTTTATGAGCTTAAGTGGCATCTATGCGTAGTTCAGGCCCAAGTATTCAAATCTTAAAAATGTCTGCGGGGAATCTTAATGCCTTGGCATTTCCCAGCTAAAAAGACCTCTTTGGGTTAAGAATAAGTAACACTTACCATCTTTCTCACTTAACTTTGTTTACAGAATGTGTAGACAGGAAATAAAAAAAAATATTTGCGGAATTGCAGTTCGTCTTCCAAGTTTACGAGAACACTTTACTTACTTAGCAGAAAGTCACTTCTTATTTTTTAGTTTGCTGTTAGTGAGCTGCAGTGCTAAGTCGGCGCGCCAACAAAGAAGGTTTCCTAATGATTTCCTCTTCGGAACTGCTACTGCTGCTTACCAGATCGAAGGAGGATGGAATGAGGATGGTAAGATCCTATCCTAAACCCAATCTAAATATTGAGACAATAGTTTAATAATTTTATTACAAAAGTAAATTGATTTATTACATTTCTTTTAGGCAAAGGGGAGAGCATATGGGATACATTGACCCATGCTACACCCGATTTCGTCACAGATTCGAGTAATGGCGATATTGCAACCGATACATATCATAACTACCAACGTGACGTTGAGATGTTGAGAGAACTAGGCGTTGACGCCTATCGGTTCTCTTTCGCTTGGTCAAGAATTTTACCAGACGGGTTATCAAACAATGTGAACGAGGCTGGAGTCCAGTTTTACAACAACTACATCGACGAAATGATCCGGTACAACATTACGCCTATGGCTACTCTATATCATTGGGATTTACCACAGAAATTACAAGATTTGGGCGGTTTCTTAAATCCCCTTTTCGCTGAATGGTTTGAAGATTACGCGCGCGTGATATTCGAACGCTTTGGTGACAGAGTTAAATATTTTATAACTTTTAACGAGCCACGAGAGACATGCTATGAAGGTTATGGTTGGGACAGTAAAGCTCCGCGAGTTAATGCCACTGGTATAGGCACCTACCACTGCGCCAAGAATTTAGTCATTGCTCATGCTAGGGCGTACCGTCTTTACAATAGGGAGTTCAAGCGTCAACAAGGCGGGGAATGTGGGATCACTATTAGTGTCACTTGGTTTGGACCCGCGACAGATTCAGAAGAAGATGAATTCGCAGCGGAAATTAAACGACAGGCTGAGGTAAGTTCTTAGTAATAACTAGAAAAATTGATGTTTTATTTGCGCTCGCGAATTTCATAGAACAATAAGCAGACTGCGAAGAAGATCCCCAGTCTACTTAACCGTTTGACGGATAAATGTTGACAGCCTATTATACTAAATGAGGACTTTATTTTTAAGGTATGATGAGGAGAGCAACTTCGTTTTTAGTTTTACTTAGGATGTCCTGATAAAAAAATATGTAAGTTATCAGCGAACATACCTACCTAATAAAATAAGAGTAAATGTGATTTATTTTTCTAGTGGGACTTGTACGCGCATCCTATCTTCTCGAAAGATGGCGGTTTCCCAAAAGAACTATCGGAGAGAGTGGCCCAGAGGAGCGCCGAACAGGGTTACGCAAGATCCCGCATGCCTTCGTTCACCAGAGCGGAAAGGAGACTTGTAAGAGGATCGTCTGACTTCTTCGGCGTCAACCATTACTCGGGAGCCCTGGTTTCAGCCACAGATTATATGACAGATCACGTAGAGCCGTCGTTATTAAATGACGCTAATGTTGGAGTATACACGCCTCCTGATTGGCCGCAAGGTGCATCAGCATGGTTGACGGTGAGTTGTTCTTGTTAAATCAATAGATAAAATAGGTAGACGTTAGAACTTCAACGTGTAGAAATAACGATAAGTTCAACTTAATCGTATTAAAAGTCATCGCGACACAACACGGAAGGTAAATCTGCATTGTGATCTTCATAATAAACGTCTAGTGGTAGCGGCCGTAAGATGATGGTCCTCGGTTTAATTCCCGGGAAGGGAAAAAATTATTTTTGCCATTTGGATTTTGCCTCATTTGACAAGTGTGGTGATTAAGCCAGTACCTACAAACCTATCATTACTTATAACGTTAACTTGATTTTAATGATAGATGTCTTTGGCAAGCAATCAAAGAATTTAATTTGATACGTTTTTCTCTCATGGGTCTCACGAGTGACATTATGATAATTAAAATTCTAATACGAGTATGTTTTAGATGGCTCCTCTTTTAGTATTCTGCATATTGCATTTGTCTGTTTAGATGGCGCCCAACAGTATCTTCAACGCCTTTGTACACTTAAACAGCAAGTACCCGAATACCAAATTCTACATTACCGAGAATGGTTGGTCTACTGACGCCCCTGGTGACCTTGACGATGACGACAGAATTTTCTACTACAGAGCCGCTCTGGAGAGCTTGTTGGATGCCTTAGACGCCGGTATCAACGTTAAAGGATACATGGCTTGGAGTTTGATGGACAACTTTGAGTGGAACGAAGGTTACACGTAAGTGTTTTGTATTTGTTGGTGCGTATATTTTTTAACCTTTTGAGCGCTAAAGTCAAGTGTACAAGCAACGATTACACACGCTACGCACGGCTCTTTAAAGTATAAATGAAAAGATGGATTTCAAAAGCCCATTTTCTGCTTGAGATAAAATTTAAATTAAATTAGAAGTATTTTTCAAAAATAAATAACTTAAAAAATGTTTTTGTAATGTGCTGCCCATTAATCATCTTGAATAACCGCACTATCTTACATGAAACAGAAACATTTAGTTTTTAAATATGATAAAGTTTACAAAGAATTTTGATTCTTCAGGGAGCGATTCGGACTGTATCGAGTAGATTTTGAGGACCCAGCGCGCACACGCACTCCAAGGAAGTCTGCATTCGTCTACAAGCACATCGTCCAGAACCGCTACATCGACCCGGACTACGAGCCAGAGAGTTTAACTATGACCATTGATAACTAAATGTAATTTCTCTGTTATAATCAGTTCTGGGTAGAAAATATAAAATGTATAAGAATATTGTAGTTTTTTTCCTGCACTGATATCTTAAATAATATATTGAATTAGAAATCAAATACCATACCATCAACTCTATGATTGGAATAAAACAGACGAATTATTAAGACAAGAGTTTATTAACGTGAAAACAAACATGCAAGTACATTTTTAAATGTTATTACATTTTGTTATTCATAATTACGGTGCTGTTGATATGCTGCAGTGAATGGGTTAAACATAATTATTATGACTACAAACTTAATGCTAAAGCATGTGTATCCAATAGACCAACTGCAAAGGGACGGATCGTTTAATTTTTATCAAATAAAAAATGCACTAGCAAGCTATTATTTTCCGCTGAAAAACCTTTTAGAAATAACACAAATATAAAAAAGTACATATTTCACTGACAATAAACAACAGAATGTTTTGTAACTACAATGGGTAAAATACTACGCTACACAATTTTCTAAATCTAGGCTCGGTGTATTTTTACACAAGTGTCATTGCGTGGAACAAAACTCAGCCCTGATTAGACAATATTCCTAGGTTGAATTTGCAAGGCATCACCGAATCACAGAACGCTGTATTATTTTAGTAACAGGTGCGCTAATTACACACTTGTAAAAAAGGATCAACTTAATATTGGCCTACACTAGTTTAGCGTAGGCCACAAACAAAAAGTAATAAAATGCGATATAAAGCATATAAATAATTCTCGTGTGAACAAGTTAATACTAAAAGAATTATTTATCTATACAAATGATTCAACAAAAACAGTAAAAAGCATGCCTTAGCAATTCGAGTTTCATCTAAGATTTGAAAATTTTCAACATTTTCAGTTATGTATAAAAAATACTTAAACCCGAGAGAGTACCAAGTGATCACAGATTCTGAAAGTCCGTTCATATCAGTACAAAAGTAACTAACATTTTGAAACGGATTCACCTATTACTACACACAGAATGAAAGCTGATTCATGCCCATCCCACGAGAGGTAAATTACACTGGTGCACTTACCTAAATATAACTTAGTCTCACAGTATATAATATGTAACTAAATAACTATGACATGAATTCATGTTAATAAAAATATGAGCATGTATCTGATTTCATTGCTTGCATTTATGAAAGATATGCTATTATCAATAATTGCTATACTAATGACAATCACCGTTTGCGACCCAGTACTCTGAATAAAATTACAAATGCATAATTACTTTGGCAAATAGAAAGTTCATTTATTACGCACAACCTTTCCCTAGTGACTATTACCTGATAGTCAAACAGTAATAAATAAAAATTTGAAACTCAACAACTATACGAGTACTGACGTCCAAACCACGAGGAAGTGATAAAATCTGTCTTAGAAATATCTTCTTTTATAAGATTTAAATAAAAGAAATATCCACCTTTTCAAGATTAACATCCCCCGCAACTTTTATTGTAACAATGAACACATAGCGATAAGGTGAGCGCCAAGTGTAAATTTAAGAAAAACAAAAAGACCCTGATAATATACCTTTAAGCTACAAAAACTAACTTAATATTACCTGGAGATACACACTTCGTACTTAACACAATAGTAATAAGAAGCTTGACAGACCACAAAATCGGTTGAACGAATCAGACTGCACTTTAAAAGTTACTCTGTATTTATGATATTTTAGTCACATGGACATGACTATAAAAAATCTTGATCCATAGAGCCTATTGAACAGAATCGTAAGTCATAAAGGATGACAGCCATAATATTAAAAGAAAATTTAGAAACACCGATAGGTTAACCGATATTGCGACCTATAAATACTCCTAAATAATTTAACATGCAAAGGTTATGAAACATTGCCACCTATCGTCGGTTATACTTAAATAAAATATCAAAAAGCATTTTTCAAAAAGCACTTAATGAGTTAAAATAAAGTCGTCAATGAGGTCCAATACAATGTCAAAAACTTCTTAATGAAGTGTGTAGCCTCTGTAAAGGCTTTAGCTTTATTGAGCATGTCGCAATCTACGAAATTGATTCTGCATATTTCAGTTATTGTTCAATATCCTTTCAAAATCAGTTCATTGACACAATAATGTTATTAAATTGATGATGATCTAAAATACTATTCTTGTTAAGATTCTTACGACTCCTCTTGGATCGACAGACGTGGCCGTTTGACTGAGATTGTACGTATATTTAGAACCACGTCTAAAAAGTAAACTCAATTAAACTTAAGCGGAGATCTGGGAAGTGTTAGAGGACGCTTAATCCAATAACTTTATAAGCAAATCGCTAAACCTAACATATACACTAAGAAAACACTTAATTGTCGTCTCTAGGTCACATATATACGATTACATCTTATACTGCCACTCAGCATCGTTTATCGTCACATAATGGGTTTGGGAACACATATTGGTTAGTAATATTCTTCTATAAAACACTTCAACAGTGCTGAGGCAAAAATTGGATCGATCGTTTATGTGAATTAGTTCACAGTGTAAACAACAGGAAACAAGATAATCAACCTACAATAATCTTTTCTGATGAAAACATTTCAGCTTTAAGCAAATGCGTTTATTGTTACCATTTTATTGTTACACAATACAATAACATTGTACTATTTATTCTATTAATAATTTAGTAAAATGTAGTTTAGTATTCAGTTTTCGATATATTCGGTACATTTATATTAAAATATTGAGACAAGGCAATTGTTGAAATCTATTTGGCTTATTTAGGACAAAAATTACAGGACTAAATCATAAATCGTCTGTATCATTTAATCAGTTTGATTCCCACCAGCAGGAAGTATTACGTATTCAATTCCATGTTACGATTAGAATGAGAAAGGCGATTCGAATTCGATTCTTGAACACTTTTGAAGTTCTGTCTATAGTCTAGTTTGTTACACTGTGAACGGCGTCTTTTCAATTGACAGGCGTGTCTTTCTCGTGCGGCTATGATTGGTATGGAGAGGCTCACTTGAACTGGCCGAGTGTGAATGCGTCGAGGATCTTGGGCACGTGTTCGTCCACGCCGACGATGTCCAACACGCCCTCGTGGGTGCCGTCCGTAGTTCCAACGCGGTGGGACGCCAAAGACATCACTACCAACCTGTAAAGAGAAATAGAGTTAGAGCCAGATTCAGCACTGTCAGATAAGTTCCTAGCTATTTTTTCCTGTCAGCGGGTTCGATCCCCATCTAATACTTTTTTTAAATGCGTTAATGCTCCATAACCGCAGGCTAGCGAAACCTGCTGCTGTGTGTGGGAGGGAACTCTGGGCGTTAGTTCCACTAAACTACCCCTGTTTCACCCTTTTTACCCGATAGGGAATAGCCGTTTTTTTATTATATAATAATGTACTACATATATTAAACAGGTATTATGCTTTAAATATTATTCATACGAAAAATGTCAAGTCATTTCATTATCATCCTACTATCCTACTAATATTATAAATGCGAAAGTCTGGATGTTTGGATGTTTGTTCCTCAATCACGCCTAAACGGCTGAAAGGATTTAGATGAAAGGCACACGAATAGTTTATAACCCGGAATAGGACATAGGCTATAAAATTCCTACGGGAAACGTCTCATTCCCGCGGGAATATCAATTTTGAAACTACTGAACCGATTTGAAAAATTCTTTCACTGTTGGAAAGCTACACTTTCCCCGGTGAACATAGGGTACTTTTGATCCTGGAAATGTGGGGGGAAGGGGGGATATTTAAAAAAAAGAGATTACGCGTGGGTGAAACCGCGGGCGGAAGGCTAGTTTCCATATAAATCTGAAAACCTTTGACTCGCCGATCATCAAATTTATCATGTTTACATGTGTTACATAATAACATGTCATTGATGATAACTTATCTGTTTATATCAAAATAAACCCCCACTCGATGACAAGTAAAATCATCAATCATCATCACTTAAGTAACAATGACGTAGATATTGTTGTTTATGCTATCTCAAGTGCTTCAGCGTCCGGCGAACTGAGAGCTAGAAGAGGCTTACCGAAGACAAATTTTTTGTACATAATATAAATTACATTAACAAAGAAATAAACCACTCATGGAAGCAAGAAAAGGGGGTAAGGTAGGTTACTAAACAAACATCAATAGTACGGCATGAAATTGAAGAGGATTATAAAGGTTTAACGAATAAAGTCATGTAACCAGGCGGACACCGGTTCTTTGGATGTAAAGGGAAAACCAAGGGAGTTGGGTAGTGAGACGAATGTCCAGATATGCAGTGCCAGTAGAACGAACGTCGAATCCTGGAGCCGTTTATGGGACTCAAGACTAAAGCGTCCCACTGAACTCCCCCGGTTTCCCCTACACACCCGAAAAGAGTCGAGCGGTGCCCGTCTTGTGGCGGTTGACCGGTCCTTCACCGGCTTGTTGGTTTCAGGCCGGGATTGCGCCTAAGGAAGATTACTCTAGAAACTAGGTTGTACTTAAACTTATCTTGGGTGACCTGTGCAGTGGGCAAGTTTTGGGTGCGCAGTGCCTGATATTTTCCCGTGAAATCGAAGTGTGTTACACTTCTGTGTTTCGGGGAAAGGGCACTGAAGCTAGTTAAATTAATAGGTATATGAGACCTAATAACTGTCGTCTCGGTGTAGTGCGCGCAGGGCGGTGCCAGACAGTAAAGGCTTAGTTACTGTTTGGCACTGAACTGTCTAAGGGCAGACGTGGCGCTTACCATCAGGTGTACGATCTGTGGGGGCGTTCAAGTATTACGTAACGCAATTTGGGGGGGGGGGGGGGTCTCGCAAAACGTTACGATGCGTTAAAAAAACCAATGTTACGTGACGTGTAACGCATCGTATCATCGTAAAAATAAATTGTCCCAAATTGGCAACCTTTTTCATTTACGTTTTACGGGGAAAACCCCATTGTATTGTCTGGTCGTCATTCCCAGAAAAACGTTACGGTGCGTCCAGGGGGGGGGGGGGGGTCAAAAATCTTCAAAAATTGCGTTACGTAATACTTGAACGCTCCCTGTTCGTCTTGTTACACATTGCAATAAAAAAAAAGGTTATGATGGTTAAAAACTCAAAAAAGGTACTTACTTAGCGTCCTTCATCCCCTTCTTCCGGTATCGCTCGAGCGCCCTCACAGGACAGTGATCCGGCACATCAGCGGCGGGCGGCGGACCGAACCGGCCGCCGGGTCCGCGTCCACCACGCGCGCCTAGCTCCAGCTCCATGTAGCGCGTGGTGCGGTCCACCATGTTCACGAACACGTCCACTTTCGCGCCCGTCTTCGTCGCCCACTCGATGGGCGCGTCCAGTTGCACGCGACCGAGGTTCGATTTCTGCAAACGAGTAGACTTTTTAGATCTAACTTGGCGGCGAGTGGATTGTGAAGGGTGATGATGATATTTTTATCGCGGTAGAACAATAATTATTATTTTATTACTTGGCAATATTGCGGAAAAATACTGGAACTAATTTCTTCAAGTGGCAACAATCAATTAAAAGAAAAAATAAGATGTCATTCATTGTTATTCTGCCAAAGTGTGATGTCAATTGTCAACGGTGCCTTGTTACTATTGGTAAATGTGAGTGGTTTGTAAGAGTAACCATAGCGACCCAATGTTGCTATAACCATAGCTTATGTGGCGCCTCCGGAGCAGGTTTTTTATATTCCTGGTCGGGCTTTACCTATAGGAATGATAGGGACGAAATACGATATTTTCCTATTTCCTTCCTATTATAATGCGGTGGAAAATATCCAGAGAGATTGGGAAACATAACACACTTTCCTTGTGATGCTGGGGTTCTGAATACTCCCAACTCCACTAGAGTTAATCAAAACCATTTGGTGTCATAGCATGAGCAACAGCTAAATTACTACATCACTGAGCAACTGACTTAAATTTATAATGTTTGAGTATGGTCTTTTTATCTGCATTTATAAATAGAAACACACTAAAAGATCGAGAAGAAGGTGATCAGGATTCAAATACTCTACAAGAAGTAGAAACCTTGCTAATTGATCTTAATCCTACTAATCCTAATAATATTATAAATGCGAAAGTCTGGATGTTTGGATGTTTGTTCCTCAATCACGCCTAAACGGCAGAACGGATTTAGATGAAATTTTGCACACGTATAGTTTATAACCCGGAATAGGACATAGGCTATAAAATTCCTACGGGAAACGTCTCATTCCCGCGGGAATATCAATTTTGAAACTACTGAACCGATTTGAATAATTCTTTCACTGTTGGAAAGCTACACTATCCCCGGTGAACATAGGGTACTTTTGATCCTGGAAATGTGGGGGGATATTTGAAAAAAGAGATTACGCGCGGGTGAAACCGCGGGCGGAAGGCTAGTAAGCAATATAAAAATACCTGATCATCAGTATTCCACGCGAGCGAAGCCGCGGGCAAAAGCTAATGAGTTAATAAATAATGACTAATGTCGATGGTAAAACGTTATCACCAATAATTCGAGAATAACACTTACCCTAAGCACAAACTCTGCCTCCTCGATGTTACTGAAGTTGCGTTCGATCGAGACGATTTGAATACCTTCTTCAGAGAACACCGCTAGTCTTACATTCTTTTCTCTCTTCAGTATTTGCAGTGCCAGTATAATAGCTACAAAATGAAAAGAAAACATGTTACGTCTCTCTCTCTCTGTATACTTATCGTAAAATAACTCACAATTAGAATGAATTTGGCTATGATGGTAACAATGCCAATAGCTAATACAGTACGCGCGCGAGTTCATGTCCATCGGGGACTGAGGACGCACGCGGGGGCAGCGCGCCCCGCCCTCACCCACCGACCCGCATTCGCCCGCCGTTGAGTGTTGTCCTTGACGACAATGACGCGCGCTTGTCGATATTTTATAATTGACGACGTTAGAACCATAGTGATCCAAGTGACATTTTTGTCAAAATCGATATTTTGTTATTAACATCCCAAAAAAAGACATATTTTTCATGCCACACTGATCCTAGTGCTTATTATAGCAATTTTTATAAGGAAACTCATATCGGTCACTTTGGAATAGCACAATTTCAGGAACAAATCCAAACGCGTTTCCCTCGTTTTCTCAAAAAGTTGAAAATGTGACTTGGATCACTATGGTTCTAACGTCGCTAATTGTGTTGTATAATAACAAGACTAATGTCTGGCTGATAGTGATAGTGACTAATTAAATGTTGCATTTTATAATTTTTTTTTTCATTTTTGTAATAAATCATTAACAAGTATTGGGTAATTTATTTCATGAGTTGCAAACAGATAGAAACACTTTATTACACATGTTAAAAATATACAGATCAAGTAAACTTAATACATGACAACCATGCAAAGGTGATCTTGTCGCTTGAAGCGATCTCTTCGAGGCAACCCCATATGTAGGAAAAGCGTTACAGAAACGAATAGTTTACTCACTAAAATGTTCCAAAAAATATGGGATAGATATGGTTGACCTAATAGGTAATAACTATCGATATCGATATTAGTATAATTAAGTTAAGTAACATCACTACCGAATTCTTTAGGATGGACATGAACTCGCGCGCGTACTGTAAGTGAGCCAGCGGCTATAATGCTAAATATTTCGAGTATGCTATTAAAATGGTGCTCTGTACTACAGTATCCATAATATGATATAAACTCTATATTCTCTTTAACTTTGACGAGCCATTTGGTGTAATGGTCGAGAAGTCGGCTATTACACCAGAGGTTGCGGGTTCGACCCCCGCATGGTACAAACATTTGTGTGCATGAACACGTCTGTTTGTATCGGTCTGAGTGTTTCTATGTCTAATATGTATGTATTTACAAAAAAAAGTATAGTTATGTAATGATGGTCGAAGCCAATGCACTTGAAATCAAAGGCTCGAAGATCAGCTGGGCTTACAGTGTGCAGTGGCAGCACATTGAGCGACGCTTCTTATTGAAGGCCGCAGTGGCCGCTTACCATCAGGTGGGCTGCGTGCCTGGCTGCCAACTTATCTAGCATTAAGTACTGTTAGATATGAATACATTTCTCATGATAATTACAATTTAATATACTTTTACAATATTCGGCATTATACATTGTAAGCGCGGAAAAACTATCTGTCAATCTCCCCGACTAGTGCGGGGCACCGTACGCGGTGACCATAGTGATGTATAAATCGATTGAACATATTATTCGTCTAACAGTACATACCGGCGTGTCCCGGAGTGACATGTTTGTTGTAGAAGCACTCGGCGAAGAGATGTTTCTTGCTCTTCTTCTCGGGGTCAGTTGTATCGCCGGCGCCGGTCTGCGGCGTGCTTTTTGCTGTGGTCTTCTTCACCTTCTTCGGCACTACGTAGCTCTTGCAGAAATGACGACCTGACGTAATAAAACATTGTGAATGTGACGTGAACATGACATTCGAAATTAAATTTTGGCTCGTTCAAGTGATTTGTTAGATATGGCTTGAAGAAATGATATAACTTAAAATGGATCTTAGTGATTTTTTTATTTTAAAATAAAACAAATTTGAAAATTCGATAGAATTATGCAAGTTTTTATTTATAACTTATTAATATAAACAAAGCGCTTACAGCGCCTCTACCGGCAATGAATGTAACTATTTTACGATATGATCAAATAATCTCGACCACATCGTGAAGTAGTCACGCGTTTAGTCCAAACCACATTATGATGTGGCCAAAAGACAGTCGATCATTTCATGAAATTCAATCATTTCGTGAAATACTCAAGCATTTCATGAAATTATCAAATCTACGATATGGCCACGACTAGGGAATGCAAATCTCGCGAGATTAGGGCTCAAGCGAGATCTCGCGAGATTATGAATATCAGTACTGCGAGATCTCGCTAAAGTCGAGATCTCGCGAGATTAGCAATTTTGTGTGTTTTTTTTGCAAATAATCACAATATTTGAATACATTAGGATTTTTTTAAATAAAAATCATGAGTATTATAAGATATACATTAGGATTTTTTTAAATAAAAATCATGAGTATTATAAGATAAACATTTATTTTCACGAAATAAAACAACTTAAAACGGATAAAAACTAGCGATATATTCTACATTTTAAATCCGTGATCACGACTGTTGAAAAGTGGTCGAAACGTCGGGTTTAAATTTAAAATGTAGAATATTCATATCGCGAGTTTTTATCTGTTTAAAGTTGTTTTATTTAATGAGTAGTAACCGCGTAAACATCACAAACCATTATTAATTTTTACGATTTTTTCAAAAGCCTTTTTTTTGTGTTTGAACTAAGCCAGCACTTGACCACACAGTAGCCTGATGTTAAACAACTATGCGGTCTACAATAGAGCGCACTTGCTTAGGTTAAGCCCGTTAATTCTGGCCTTGAAGAGCCCTAAGTTGTAATGGATAGGAAAGACTGACCCAGGCATGGAGTTCCAATCCCGGGCAGTCCGTTTAAAAAAAGACGAAGCAAATCGCTTAGTCCGTACACACGGTCTCAACTCTCTCTCGACCGCATACGGATGGAGTCTCAGTCTAGTCGTTCAGTGATGGAACGGAGCTGGCGAAATTAAGTCGTGCAGTTGAGAAGAACACTCGCCAAAGTGGAGTCTGTAAAAAACAGAGAGGCAAGCCCTCTGATGGTCAAGGCTCAAACATTGTTTGAGCCTCATTGTTGCACGCACGACACGAACGAAACTGAGAGACACCTCCTCCCACGACCGCTATCTCAAGCCGCCGCCTCACCCGCACCGAATGAAAGCGACAGATTGCAAGTCCGACCGTGTCAGTTCAGGCTTCGAAGAGGTTTTTGTGCTCGAGTGCAATCTCGTTAATCTCGCGAGATCTCGTCCTGCTTTCGACCGAGATTCAATCTCGCAAAAAAAGGCCGAGATCTCGCAAAAACGAGATCTCGCGAGATCGAGATTGCATTCCCTAGCCACGACATATACATTATAAAATCTTATGCGATTGGGATAAGGTTATTCTTAAATGAGACTATATACATGCTTGTCGCTAGAAGTACTTGTCCTAAGCTGTGTAAGAA
Source organism: Mecyna flavalis (assembly GCA_949319885.1). NCBI lineage: Eukaryota > Metazoa > Arthropoda > Insecta > Lepidoptera > Crambidae > Mecyna > Mecyna flavalis. Next base: position 6,251,836 of record OX439427.1, on the reverse strand, counting down.
AGTAAATCATTTCATAAAATTATCAAATCTACGACATGGCCACGACATATACATTTTAAAATCTTATGCGATTGGGATAAGGTTATTCTTAAATGAGACTATATCCATACTTGTGGCTAAAAGTACTTGTCCTAAGCTGTGTCAGAAAGTAAATCATTTCATGAAATTATCAAATCTACGACATATACATTTTAAAATCTTATGCGATTGGGATAAGGTTATTCTTAAATGAGACTATACATGCTCGTGGCTAAAAGTACTTGTCGTAAGCTGTGTAAGAAAGTAAATACCTTTGAACATATGGTGCCTCATGTCCAGAGTGATCAAGTAGCGCTTGTTGGTCGGAGGCGTCAGCAGCCAGGTCTGGTCGATCAGTTTGCTCAGCGCAGCCTCGACGGCCGGGTTTGGGGGCTGGTCTATGCCTACAATAGAAGATATTAAATTGAGCTAGTGAAATTACTGGGTATATGAGACCTAATAACTGTCGTCTCGGTGTAGCGGGCGCAGGGCGGTGCCAGACAGTAACTGCTTAGTTACTGTTTAGCACTGAACTGTCTAAGGGCAGACGTGGCGCTTACCATCAGGTGTACGATCTGCTCGTCTTTTTACTTATTGCAATTTTTTTATTATTATTATGTTTGTGGTAACAAGGGTTCTCTCTGTTACTAGGGTTCTTTGAACATTACTTAGTTATGAGTTTGTATTCAATGAAAACTCCATTATTCAATCTTTCATAACTAAATCTATATAAAAACGAAATACCACCCACTGATTAATCACGAAATCTCAGAAACTATTACATATAAAAAAAAAAAAAATTGCAGGTGTATGTATAGACAAGTAAAACGAGGGTTAAAAATGTGTATAAAAGTTCAATATTATTGAAATGAAGGCAATTATGGCAATAACTAACTCAACGCGTTCGAAGTCACGGGCGGCCGCTAGTAACAATAAATACATCGTTATGTCAGGTTATCTTACATGTTTGTGAATCCCCGAAACTGTTTCATGGTCACCAAGAGTATATCAGTTTAAGAGTTTTATTTATAACGTCTATCTTCTATCGTGATGCTAGTGCGATAAGTCAGCTAACACTAGCTGCCCCACTTATGATTGACATACCCCACTGATACTTTATTTTTCTAGTAATGGAATGTATTTTAGTAAACGCAAAAGCCACCTGAGGATAAAGGATATTTGTATAGATGCTAGGCAGCCAAACAGACGTTACGAATTGAGCTAATTATTAGCAAAGAGCTGTTTCTGAGATTTAACATTCGAGTCGCCGACAAACACTGTGACTGATACATTACATTGAACAGTAAAACCACCTTTACATCTGAAGAATTGTAAAAACATGTCCAGTTTAAAAATTATCATGGCTCAATCAACAGCAGACGGTAAAATAATTTTAATAAATATACGACAACTGTCTGTCTTTCCGTGCCGATTAAGAACCAAAATGACTTCATCATAAAATAATTTAAGAAACAAAAATGTCTATGACACTTACCCCAGTTCTTGACCTCCTTGGGATGCCTCCTTGTGACGGTCCACTCCCAAGTACCGGTGTTGGAGTCAAACATCTGGCGAGTTCGACGGCGTTGCTCTTTATCCGCTGCTACTTTGGCCTTTTCATGCTTCAAGGGCCTGGGTGACAATTTATTAACGTTAGAAGAACCATGACTTAAAAATACATGTCCAATTGCTAGCAAATAGTGTCTGGCGAAGATCTTTTTTTGCAGAGGAGAATGCGTTGATGCGCAATAACCGCGGGCTAGCGAGGCCAGAGGCCGTGTGGTATTCGGGACTAATCCCGAGTCTCCAGTAACGACGTTTTCCTCTTCACACCCAAAAAGGGACAAACCGGTATAATACGCGTCAACTTAATTGGCTTGTCTGAACTTCGTGCGAGAACCTGCGCAAAACACAAATGTAGGTGACAGAGGGGCGGAGCCGCGCCCCGCACCTGCGCAAAAGACCCTCGCAGCTAACTTCAGACAAGCCAATTAAGTTGACGCGGACTATAACCGCATTGTGGCTATTAACGGGTCCAATAGACTACTAGAGATTCCGAGGATTGGGGACTATAATCCCATAACAAGAAGGTCCTATTTTTTCCAGTATCCCTTATTGTCATAACAATAATTTGATGTCAACAACAGCTTCCTGGACTGTCCGGTCTAGATTAAAGAGCAATTGATCATCTTTTGTATGAACGAGAAACTATTATCGTCAATTCCAAATGATGTAGGGACACAATTATACAAGGATCGTAACAAGTCTAAGGACCGGTTTCAACGCTGTCGGATAAGTACATGCTAATTTGTCTGTCACATAACTTTATTATTTAACAGCATAATAAAATTGTTATCAGTATAACTATCTTATCTGACAGCAGTGATACCGGCCCAAAGAGATCTGTTATCGCTGCACTGTTAAAAAACACATGTGATATTATGTATAGCCTGACCAAGAAAATAAAAAACCTGATCTGGAGGCGCCACATTAGCTATGGTTATAGCAACACTTGGTTGCTATGGTTATACTTACAAACAACTTACAATATCCAATAGTAACAAGGCATGGTTGACAATTGACATCACACTTTGACAGACAGCAATATTGAATGACGTCTTATTGTTTGTTATTTGATTGTTGCCAGCCACTTGAAGAAATTAGTTCCAATATTTTTCCGCAATATGGCGAGATTTTTTATTTTATTGGTCTGGCTGGTCTGGTTTTTTTATTATATGTGATGACGATCGCTGTGAAGAATTGCATACATACCGGCTCTTCTTCTTGTAGTTGCACAGAGTTATGTAGACAGCCAGAGGGGTGACTTGGGACTTCTTGATGACCTCTTGGTTGTTGAGGAGGGAGATCAATATAGCTGTGGTGGTCGAGTCGTTCGTAAGGAAGCCCATGTTGTGAATGCGTTGGATGTTATACAACAGATCTTCTAGAGAGAACTGAGGTAGAACCGCATTCCATACCTAAGTGTAAAAATATATAACAGTAAGTACCTTTACTGGTGTTATACTTAATATTGTTACGACGATGCCCGGCCACGGAGCTTGCACGCGAAAACGGACCTCACTCCTCTACGCAATAAGGTTCATTCTCGCGCGCGCCCGCCTGCTTGTTTACCTGCGCGCGGCCGCCTGCTTTTTACCTGCGCGCGATTGTTTTCATGAAAAGAACGGTCCTGTTCAAACGCGTGTCCTCGCGCCAGTTCGAGAGGCTTCACGAATCATCCACGAAATACTAGAGGGCCCGCGCCGGGTATAAATAGAGAGTGAGCGACGCTGCGAGCAGTATTCATTCTTCGGAAAGCGATCAGTGCGAACTATCCTGCGACGTTTGAAGTGAACAGCGTTTACCAGTGTTTGTTTTGAATTGTCTACGTAAAGTGTGAAGTGTAATTGTGTTAAAGTGGTGTATCTCAGTTTAGTGGTTTTAATAAATAATTGTCTTTTCGTAACCGGCATTTAATTTGAATTGACGTACCCCGTACCCGCAACATTGGTGTCAGAAGCGGAATTCAAGATGCCACGAGAAGACAGCGAGGGACGTGTGACGAGGAGCCAAACTGCGTCTTCGCAAGGAGATGAAGCCGCAAGTACGTCGTCAACGGGTTCAGTAGCAGCACAACCACCGGCTTTGGACTTTAACACCCTGGTTATCTTGATGAAAGAACAAGCTCGTCGACAAGAAGAACAAGCTCGCCGTCAAGAGGCGCAGCTAGCTCAACTACGAGAGGACCAGGTTCGTGGTCAAGAAGAACAAGCTCGCCGTCAAGAGGCGCAGCTAGCTCAACTACGAGAGGACCAGGCCCGTGGACAGGAAGAACAAGCTCGTCGACAAGAAGAACTAGCTCGTCGACAAGAAGAACTAACTCGCCGTCAAGAGGCGCAGCTAGCTCAACTACGAGAGGACCAGGCCCGTGGTCAAGAAGAACAAGCTCGCCGTCAAGAGGCGCAGCTAGCTCAACTACGCGAGGATCAGGCCCGTGGTCAGGATGAGTTAGCGAAGACTCTGTTGGGGGCTATTGAGAAAAAGCAGGCGGCGATGGAAAAGCAAATTGTTGCTGTATCGGACGTGGTAGGGCACATCAAGGAGGACGTACTTCAGGTGAAGACACAGCAAACCCAACACGAAGAGCGATTGACCCAGGTTGATGCAACGCTAGAGAAACACGATGTGACGTTGCAGCGACTGCACAATAAAATTCTGAAGGTTGAATCGCAAAGCGGTGCCGTACTTCCAGCACATATTGGGTCTCCTAGGATTGAAGTACCCCACTTTGACGGAACAACATCATGGGCAGCATTTTGGTACCAGTTCGAGACGGTGGCCAAAGGAAAGGGCTGGAGCGACGAAGAATCGATGATGGCGCTTACTCTAGCTCTACGTGGTGATGCCCTGCTGACGTTAGAAAACCTGCCTCCGGAAAGTAGGACCTTGGATGCTCTCCATAAAGCACTAGAGAGCAGGTACAGCGACAAACATCTCGAACACGCGTACAGAGCACAGCTCCGTGACCGCATGCAGAAATCGAGTGAAAGTCTGCAACAATGGGCCACAGAAATTGAAAGACTAGTTCGTCGTGCCTATGTCTCATGCCCAACGTTGGTAGAAGCAACCATCCTGCAAGCGTTCATCGATGGAATCAAGGACTTGGAGATCAGAGCAGCAGTTAGGCTGGGACATCATAAGACCTTGCAAGAAGCTTTGGCCCATGCCTTGGAGGTAGAAGCTGTACGCCAGGACCCTAGAACGCATAGACTACGGGAAATGGTGGTAAGGGAAAAACCATCATTGGGTCCAATGTGTTATGGCTGCGGAGAGAGGGGCCACATCCGGATTAGTTGCCCCAAAAGAAGATTGCCGCACAGAACGACAGTAGCGTCCTCAACCCAAGTGGACGCTGAAGAGCTGTCGTTAAACTAAATGGAGCCAGGGCCGCGGGGCAGGCGCTGGCTGGTCAACATCAAGCCCCTACTATCACTGTATCACAGATGGGAAATGGAAACAACCTTTCAGTGGAAGGACAGCTGAACAGCAAAACATGTATCTTTACAATAGACACCGGTGCTTCAAGAACCATAGTGCGCCCGGAGTTACTGAAGAGAACTGTCATGTGGGGACGCAGACCTCTACCCATCCAGCTGCAAACAGCAACAGGCCAGCCAGTAACTGTCCTCGGTGAGACAGTGGTGAAGATAACAATTGGAGACCAGACCTTCGACTACAAGGTGCTAATAGCAAATATCACGGATGAATGCATCATCGGATTGGACTTTTTGAGAGACCAGAAATGTGTAGTAGACGTCTCTAAGGGAGTACTAAGTTTTCCGGAGCAAGAAGTATTCCTGGAGGGAGGATCATCGTGTGCAGTCTACTGCCTGAAAAATACAACATTACCGCCGAGGTCTGAAACTTTAGTACAAGTTAGATTCCCTCCTAATGTGTGTAAAGGACGAAGTGTAGTAATAGAAAACTGTGGCGATCATCCAAGTTGGATCACGGCAAGAACGTTGGCGATGACCAGAGAAGGAGCGAAAGTGCGGATAATAAATCTTAGTGGAAATGAGGTACAGTTACGAAGAAACTGTGTGATCGGTCGGTGTGAAACGGGTTATTCTATAAGAAAGTTGAAAAGGACTCGCGAGCCAGAATCCTGTCAACGAGATGACGTCATGCAGCTTCTAGAAGATTGTAAGGACAAGTTATCTGCACAGGAACTTCAACAGGCTAAGAGGTTGTTACACGATTACTCTGACATCTTCGCAAAGGGTGACCATGATTTAGGACGAACAGGCCTTGTTAAACACCGCATACACACGGGAGAAACGCAACCAATCAAGCAGACCCCTAGGCGCCTTCCGTTTGCCAAGGAAAAGGAAGTAGCAGAGATGATTGCCGAGATGCACAAGAACCGCATCATAGAACCTTCGACGAGCCCGTGGTCATCGCCTGTAGTCCTAGTTAAGAAAAAGGATGGCAGCACCAGATTTTGCGTTGACTACAGGATGTTAAATAATGTAACGAAGAAGGACAGTTACCCTTTGCCACGAATTGACGACACATTGGATATGCTGAGCGGTATGAAGTGGTTCTCAACAGTTGATCTAAAAAGTGGTTACTGGCAAGTGGACATCCATCCAGAAGACAAAGAAAAGACGGCATTTACCACTGGAACTGGGAATGGGCTGTGGCAGTTCAACGTTATGCCCTTTGGACTTTGTAATGCTCCGGCGACCTTTGAGCGGCTAATGGAGAGGGTTTTGGTTGGACTGCTGGGAGACGCATGTCTTGTTTACCTGGATGACATCATCGTCATGGGACGAAATTTCGCAGAACACCTAAGGAATCTGGGGAAGGTGTTCACCAGGATTCGAGAAGCAAATTTAAAGCTCAGTCCGAAGAAGTGCGCATTCTTTAAGGAAGAAGTGGCCTATTTAGGACACATCATCTCGGCGAAGGGTGTGAGGACTGATCCAGAGAAGATCAAAGCTGTCCAAGAATGGCCTACACCAACAAACAAGACGGATGTAAGATCCTTTTTGGGTTTGTGCGCATATTATCGGCGCTTTGTCAAGAACTTCTCCGACATCGCCAAGCCACTTCATCGACTTACGGAAGACAAACGAGTATTTGCCTGGGACTTGGAATGTGAACAAGCTTTCAATAAACTGAAGGGACACCTTTGCACCACTCCCATACTTGGATACCCGAACAGAGAAGGAAGATTCATCGTGGACACCGATGCAAGCAATACTGGAATTGGTGGAGTTTTATCACAAGAGCAAGGTGACCGTGAAGTCGTTATCGCCTATTTCAGCAAGTCGCTTTCAAAACCAGAGAGGAACTACTGCGTGACTCGTAAGGAACTGTTGGCAGTAGTGAAAACTCTTCAACATTTTAGCAAGTACCTCATCGGCAGACAGTTCACCTTACGGACGGATCATGCAGCATTAAAATGGCTTTTGCAGTTCAAGAACCCAGAAGGACAAGTTGCAAGATGGTTAGAGCAACTACAGGAGTACAACTTCGTGGTGGAACATCGAAGCGGCAGAACGCATTTAAATGCGGACGCCCTTTCAAGAAGACCTTGCCCTGAGTCCTGTAGCCACTGCTCTAAGTCAGAAACCAAAGAGAAAGTCCGGATTATAACCACCCAGGGCCTTGACCATGAATGGAGTGAGGACGCTATTGGAAAAGCTCAAAAGGAGGACATCGACCTGAAGAAAATCTTTGAATGGAAGGAAAAAGACCACAGGCCTTCTTGGAGTGATGTATCGTCGTTTAGTCCCACTACAAAAAGCTACTGGGCACAGTGGGACAGTCTAGTAATTAAAGACGGAGTTTTGTTTAGAAAATGGGAGACGCCAAAAGGGGACCAAAGCAATTTACAGCTAGTTGTGCCCCGAAAACAAGTGGCGCCCTTACTGAGGTATATACACGATGGGGTATCTGGAGGACATTTAGGCGTGAAGAAAACCCTAGAGAAGCTGAGACAACGGTTCTACTGGATACACTGTCGAGAGGACGTTGAAGACTGGTGCAGGAAATGTACGACGTGTGCATCAGTAAAGGGCCCACAAACCAGGAATAGAGGAAAACTCAAGCTATACAATGTCGGCGCCCCGTGGGAAAGAATCGCAGTCGATGTTGCTGGACCTTTTCCAGAATCTGAGGAGGGAAATAAGTACATCATTGTGGTTCAAGATTATTTCAGTAAATGGCCTGAAGTTTTCGCGACGCCTAATCAAGAAGCTAAGACGGTTGCGAAGAAGCTAGTCCAGGAAGTGATCTGCCGATTTGGTGTACCCCTCGAGATACATTCAGACCAAGGAAGAAACTTCGAGTCCGCACTATTCCAAGAGGTTTGTCAACTACTTGGTATGCACAAGACTCGTACTACCCCAGCCCATCCACAATCTGACGGCATGGTCGAGAGATTCAACCAAACGCTTGAAAATCACTTGGCTAAAGTTGTCGATGAACATCAGCGAGACTGGGATCAGTACATACCTCTTTTTCTGCTGTCCTATCGATCTGCCGTACACGATAGTACTGGTGCCACCCCCGCAATGGTGAACTTTGGCAGAGAAATGCGACTTCCAGTGGATGCCCTGACTGGTACACCACCCGAAGCTCCGAAACCTGTCACAGATTATGTGGCTGACCTCCAGAAACGATTGGACGAGATTCATGCCTTCGTTAGAGACTGTAGTCTGAAATCCAGCGAACGAATGAAGACTCGCTACGATCGTAAAGCCAACACTACCGGCTTTGAAGAAGGGGCACTGGTTTGGTTACACAACCCACTCCGGAAGAAAGGGAAGTCACCAAAGTTCCAGCCAAGATGGGAAGGACCCTACAAGATCATCACAAGGCTGAATGACCTCACCTATCGGATCAAGCAAGGAACAAGGGGCAAACCTAAGATTGTGCACATTGATCGGTTGGCACGCTACTACGGATCAAATAATGCTCGGGACGAGCATGACTAAGAGGGGGGTAATGTTACGACGATGCCCGGCCACGGAGCTTGCACGCGAAAACGGACCTCACTCCTCTACGCAATAAGGTTCATTCTCGCGCGCGCCCGCCTGCTTGTTTACCTGCGCGCGGCCGCCTGCTTTTTACCTGCGCGCGATTGTTTTCATGAAAAGAACGGTCCTGTTCAAACGCGTGTCCTCGCGCCAGTTCGAGAGGCTTCACGAATCATCCACGAAATACTAGAGGGCCCGCGCCGGGTATAAATAGAGAGTGAGCGACGCTGCGAGCAGTATTCATTCTTCGGAAAGCGATCAGTGCGAACTATCCTGCGACGTTTGAAGTGAACAGCGTTTACCAGTGTTTGTTTTGAATTGTCTACGTAAAGTGTGAAGTGTAATTGTGTTAAAGTGGTGTATCTCAGTTTAGTGGTTTTAATAAATAATTGTCTTTTCGTAACCGGCATTTAATTTGAATTGACGTACCCCGTACCCGCAACAATATTGAATTCCGTTAACTTATATGGCCATTGTCATATTTATCTTAATCTGCGCTCAAGCCAACGCCCCCGCCTGTAGTAATCGTAAGCGATTTACCATTGCAAAATTATGGATACTTGTAGCTAAATTAGCGCATTTGGTAGAGACTCTGCCTTATGCGCCAGGGTTCGTGTCAACATTTATGTGACGGACATTTAATTTTGTGTTTGTCCTGTATCTGAAAATTGTTGTTGTTACTGATACACATAGTACAAACGCTCAAGCTACTTGTTTTGGGGCCAGAGAAATCAATATGTCATGTTGTCCAATGTTAAATTAAGTTGATGAGTTGGAGTAGATACCTCTTGTGACGTCAGCAGATGCCCAGGCACGTGGTCCAAGGTGAACTGGTTCTTCGATGCAATGCCGGCCGCCGCGACGGGATCTTCGCAATGACGCAAATCCTCCACCTTCTGAATGTAGTCGAATATCTCCTTCGTTTCCTGCTTGTTCGCTAGCAGTTGTTTCGCCCTCTTCAGACCGAAGATCGCATACTTGACAACGGCATCTCGGGCTGTGATATAAAAAAAAATGTAGTAGCGCTGTTTGTGAGTGATAGATCCAGGTACCTCTCCCATCCGCTATAGTCGTTCCCTCTCCATCCAAATTATAAAAAAAAAATGAGAAACGCATTTGAGCTTAAGGAGTCACAGGAGACCATGGGTGTTAATGACCACTTATAAAACTAACTGGTTTTGCCCTCTTTTATATAAAATTAACGGGACACGAAAAATGAGTCACCTAGTTTTAACGAAGGCAATCTGTGCTTTATTTGCAAGCACAGACTGCCGTATACATATACACTTACCATGGTCATTAGGATCAATCTTGACGTGAGACTTGCGTAAGAGGGTTTTATGAGAGCGGCCGTGGCGCGCTTTTACTCTGCTCATCTCCTTAGCCAACTCCATCGGTTCCTTCTTCGTGTACCACTCCTTAACGTGCTTGCACCAACCGCGACCATTTCCTGAAACAAACAATAATACACCTTATAAAGAACGTCCACAATCATCCCTTGCCATACAATCAAGTTTGTGATATGACGGAAGGTATCAGAATATTAGCCTTTGCATAGGAAAATGTGATTGCTACATGGATAGGTTGGCTTTCGCGTAACACACACGCCAATTACCCGCGCATTTGATGATCACAGTTCAGCGAGATCCGTCTACGAGTACGAGAGCTATGGCTCGTGCTCTAGACATCCCAAGGACTTCTATCCAAGCCATACTTCATGAAGAAGGATACCACGCGTTCCACATTCGACGATTACTTTGTATAATTCAAGACATTATTTTCTTTAAAAACAATGAGCGCTAAAAACTGACATCTGTCATAACACATACTACCACTTTTAGCGAAATCAATTGTCTTACGGATAATCACGAGATAATATCTGAAGGTTGAGGTTGTAAGAATTATATAAAGAGCTATCTTATCGACACAACTGTATTTCTGAGAGGGTCTCCTTATAGTAATAAACACTCAAGATGAGGGGTCTGGTGATTTTATGGTATGTATTTAGATGAACTATAAAAATGTTTTAGTGAAAATAAAATAATAGCCTCGATTAGGAAAACTGACTTACTTAATGGTAACTTATTATGATATTTATAAACAACTTAATCATATTTATAAAAGTTACGTGAAGATTTTCGGTTATTACACGCTCGTACAGCCATTGAAAAAAAATAATCTTAACCTTTAAGCCGGCATACAAATTCAAAAAAATATTCCCGAAGTTCATTTAATATCAAAAACATTAAAGCTAAATTTCCTAATAATTTTTAAAGTGTACTACGATTAATAAAAAGTGCAATCTTATCTCCATTTCAGCTTGCTGATAGCCAGCTGCAGTGCACACTCAGTTCGCCAGGCGAGGAGATTCCCTGATGACTTTTTGTTTGGCACTGCTACAGCATCATACCAGATAGAAGGAGGATGGGACGCAGACGGTATGTCAACAATATCTAAGATCTTAAAAACGAAAGCAATGGAAAGTTAAAAAAAATAAACTCACCGGCAATAATACCTGGCCACTGAGCTTTTTTCATACAAATGTGGTCACTTTAGCGTCTCATAGATAGAAAACTATTTGCAGCTGTGCAATGATTATTACGTCAATGGAGAGGCCAAAAGCCCGATAAACAAGTCACAGTTTCAAGAATTTACACTAACCGCTAAATTTTTTCAAAAAGGAAAAACAATCAAGCAAGTCAAAATTCATGTGTACGATATATGGAGCGTCGAGTTCGGTTATTTTTTTTTCCTTTTGAGAATAGTGAACGAATTTTTGAAACTGTGATTCGATAATAGGGCGTTTGGCCTCTCCATTGACGTAATAATCATTGCACAGCTGCGAATAGTTTTCTATCTATGAGACAAAGTGACCACGTTTGTATGAAAAAAGCCTAGTGGCCAGGTTTTATTGCCGGTGAGTGTATAATGGCAAACAACTAACGCGGTTTCATACAAAAATGATCAGTCAAACCTGCGCGGGTAATTTTTGTATAAATATTATTGGCACCCGCGTGACGCAGTTTTGGAAATTAATTTCTTCGCGACGAAAACCTGCAGTTCTAATTATATATTTTCAGGCAAAGGAGAGAACATTTGGGATTACATGACACACAATACCCCTGAAGTAATTTCTGATTTGAGCAATGGTGACATCGCAGCTGACACCTACCACAACTACCTGCGTGATGTTGAGATGATGAGGGAACTAGGTCTTGACGCCTATCGTTTCTCGATGTCCTGGTCAAGACTGCTACCAGAAGGATTTACCAACAACGTCAACGACGCTGGTGTCCAGTTTTACAACAACTACATCAACGAGATGATCAGATACAACATTACGCCCATGGTAACTCTATACCACTGGGACTTACCGCAGAAATTACAAGAACTGGGCGGCTTCCAAAATCCATTAATCGTCGACTGGTTCGGAGATTACGCGCGCTTTATTTATAATCGCTTTGGTGATAGAGTAAAGCATTTCATCACTTTTAACGAGCCCAGAGAGATTTGCTACGAAGGCTACGGCTGGATCACCAAAGCTCCAAGACTGAACGCCACTGGCACTGGTACCTACCGCTGCGCCAAAAACATAGTGCTCGCTCACGCTAATGCGTATCACATTTACAATAACGAGTTCAAACAAAGTCAAGGTGGAGAATGTGGAATCACCATCAGTGTCAATTGGTTTGGTGCGGAGACAGATTCAGAAGAAGACGCTATTGCAGCAGAATTAAAGCGACAGGGCGAGGTAGGCAGTTACATTCGTAATATTCGTATATAATATTCGAGTCAAATAAAAATCTGTTTACGTAGCTGGTTATCAAACTCTAGTTACGAATATGGCTGAAGGGAAAATAATTACTTGAGTGGGTATAAAACATGATTCATGTTATCGTTTTTATACAGTAAACGATATTTTTGAATGAAGTAACAACTGTCAAAAGTAAGAATAATTAGGAAAGAATATTATTATGTATTCTAAATTTTGACACATCGTTTATATAAAAAAAGTTATTAAAGTAAACGAGTGTAAATGTGGTAGTCCAAGAATTCCTGCTACCATGTTTCATACTGTGAGATTTTTAAAATAACTTAATATCTTTTCCAGTGGGGCCTCTATGCTCATCCTATTTTTTCGCAAGAAGGAGGCTTCCCAAAAGAAATAGAGGAGCGTGTTGCTCAAAAGAGCGCTGAGCAGGGTTTCGAGTGGTCTCGCATGCCTTCATTCACTCAAGAAGAGCTGGACTTTGTTAGAGGGTCATCAGATTTCTTCGGAGTCAATCATTACATGTCAACACTTGTTTCCGCCTCTAATCATGTGACTGAATTCGTAGAACCATCGCTACATGACGATATGCATGTCTATACATACCAACCGACAGAGTGGTTGTCATCTGGATCCTCATGGCTAAAGGTCAGTTTATTATTTTATACTATCTAGACTAAAATTTTAGACATCAATTTTTTTTTCCAAAACTTAATGCTCGCATATTATTTGCAACAGTAGCTGTACTGTTACAGTAAGATGATAAATGATGCGATTTAGTCATAGCTTTATTTATTTAACACACGTCTTAAGAAAGTCATCATCATCATCATCTCAGCGTATTCCCGAATGGATACAGTATCAAGCGAGGTCAGGGTCCGCTTCGACGATGATCCTAGATTTGACAAGCCTGGTTATTACAATCGAGCGATTGCCATATAACCTCCGTAAACCAGACCTACATACTTTGATTTGAACACATCGTTAAGTGATGCTCCCCGTGGAATTTGAACCCACGACCTCCAGGTTTTAGAGCCGAACGCTCTAACCACTGTAACGCGGAGGCAGGCACTTAAGAAAGTGACCATGGGTTAATGTGCCCCAAAGCAACTGTCTTCGGGTTAGTGGCGTTATGCCCCAGTTGCGATTTGACCCGAAATCAACTAGTTGCGTTATGTCCCAGTTGCAGTTTGACCCGAATAAAAAATATCAAATTGTAGGAGAGGTACAGGTAAGGAGACAAATACTTTAAATTAAATTATTACTTAATTTGAGAGAAATTAAGTTTAATAAAAACAAATCGGAGGCGGAAATTGACTCGGATGGATATAGGTTAGAAGGCCAAGGCGGGAGTGGAGCGAAGCGGAGCTCCCGCCTAGGCCTTCGTGGTTATTTTTTTTTTCAAACCTGAAAAAAAATTGCCTTCTGCATAGTATATAACTGCAAGCATTATTTATGTCCGTGCTCTGAAACTTTCTAACATCTGATTAAAACGAACTAATAATTTTATTAATTTTTTTAAGGTTTTTCTGCTTAATTGTACCTGTTCAAACCAGGTATCTGATGCAACTATAGATATATATATTTTTTCGGGTCAAATTGCAACTGGCTTACAAATTAATTTTTCGGGTCAAATCGCAACTGGGGCATAACGCCACTAACCCACTGTCTTCAACTGTTAACAAATGTTCGAACCTATAATAATGCAACATCATACATATCACTTTTTTATTTGGGCAGTTTATTACGCTAATTCTTTGCTGTACCCAGGTTTACATGTGAAGGAAATACAATAATTCAAATTATTGCATAGTAACATTTTCCACAAAGGTATTTCATTTGCGCATCTGCGCCTTTCCATCTGGAAATAACACTAGTTTCATTTCCATTTCATATACCAAAGAACGAATATTATTGTAAGTTTAACCAACCAAACCTAACTGGTGAAAAAAGAAATCCTTCTTCTTTAATCCAATATTAATTTAACTTTATTTATTATTTTTATTATTAATATCATAGTCATAGGCGGCTGCTAGGCCTATGACTTCGTATGCGGGGCCTAACCTTTGTTTTACCCCCTTAGGGGTGGAGTTTCGTAAAATCCGTTCTTAGCGGATTTCTACACCCACCCAATGAGGGACCTACCGACCCGCGACCTGCCAAATTTCAAGTCTGTAATTGTTTTAGTTTTTAAGATTTCGTGATAAATCAGTCAGTGGTATTTCGTTATTTTATGTATAGATTTAATTCTTTAATTACAGTTGTCGCCTAACAGTATCTACTATGCTCTGACACACTTGAACACCTTGTACCCCAATACGAAGTTCTACATTACTGAGAATGGTTGGTCTCAGTCACCGCCCGGCGACCTTATCGACGACGACAGAATTCTATACTACAGAGCCGCTTTGGAAAGCGTGCTGGATACTTTAGACGCCGGAGTTAACCTTAAAGGCTACATGGCTTGGAGTTTGGTGGACAACTTCGAGTGGATGGAAGGTTATTCGTAAGTAACGACGAATACATATTATAAGAAATGTTTAAATGTAAAAATTAAACAAAAGCAACACCACAAAAATCTTCTATTTTATCTACTTATCTGAGTTCTGCTTACGGTCAAGTCAGCCCTCTCATTTTAAGGATAAACTGAATTTAATTATGGTCTTTGCTGTATGACTTTAATAGACTGACATAGAACCCCTCAACGTATATTATATTACTTATTTTCACCATATTCTTAGTATTCAAACAACACTATCTTTATAGAGAACTGTTCGGCCTGTACCGTGTTGACTTCACGGACCCAGCTCGCACCCGTACGCCGAGGAAATCTGCATTCGTCTACAAGCACATCATCAAGAACCGCTACATCGACCCAGACTACGAGCCAGAGAGTTTAATAATGACGATCGATTAATAAACAATATACTAATAGCAGTCAAATTATGAAATGACCACATTATTCGTTGAATAAACTCAGTCAACAAAATGCCTTTCTTTTATTGCTGCCACATTATAAAGTTTTGTAAAGACTAATTAGTATACTCTTCATAAAAAGATGTCTTAATTTATCTTACACGGGGAGATCACATAAATATGTAAAACTATAAAAAATCTGCAAATCGTTTCTATTGAAGTTTAGTTGTTTCTTCTTCAGGTTCTGATTTTTATTCTTAGAAGTAATAAAATCTATATTTAAATGCCATACGTAATAAATAGATGACAAAAAGCCCTAGCAGTCAGGTGGAAGGCTGTGTCATTCACTCATTCACTACGAGCTATGTAGCTTCCAAAGAATAATAAGCAAAATTTGTCCTAAATTATTGTTGTGGATAGTGATAAAAGGCAGGTATCAGTATGAACACAATGTCACAAAATTTAAGACCCGGATTAGACTAGCTCCAAGCAAATTTTTTTGTAAGTAGTTTTGTAAACTTCATTATTTTGTTGTTATGCCCATTAAAAATGAATAGAATTTGTGTATCCCATTTACTTGCACTGGATAGATGGATGGTAAAAAATAATAATTTCGTATTAACTTGTGCCTACTGACATAGTATTAAAGCAAATAATGTAATCAACAATAATATGGAAATGATAAGAAATAAAATTATTATTATTGCGTTTCAAATAATACGTATAATCTTAAAATAAAAAAATAAACACTTTTCATGGAAACCAGTTTATGTAGATACCACATACCACCCATACCAGTACATAAACCAGACCCACATCCAGAGGCATAAATAAAAACATTAGACAAGGATAAATGCTTTTAGCATATTAAAATGATAATATGAAGTAGTCTCTACACACATATCGAAATGCATATTTGACTTACAGTAGTAGTGGGTAATATCAGATTTTTACAATATCGAATCGAAACTATATACTGATATCTGATATCGGATTCTGAAACTATATATTATTTGAAACTATACATATATTGGTGTATCGGAGTATCGGACTGTATTTGGATACACTAAACCTATAAAACGATGTGTTCTGAAACTAGATACTGTATCATGACATGATATTATCATTGTGATTTATTTCTTAAAACTGTCTCAATTAGTTACTGTGTATTAAGGATGCTTTAATAGTATTTACTTAGTTATTTGTGTTTCAGTAAGTACTGCATTAATAAACATCGTATTTAGAACTTCTAAATACGATGTTTATTAATGCAGAACTCGTTAGTAGTAACTAAAAGCATGAAATACATAAACTTAATAATACCAACCACCGAATCTAATAATAGAATAACAAAAATTAGACATGGATCACCAATGCTATGAGTTCAAGGACAAAGGTCAGTGAGAGTTACGTAAAATTGCAAATCGAAAATGCATCTTATTGCTGACAAAATAAGGTCTATTAAAAATGTGTCAAAATACACAAGAAAGTATTGAAACAACCTTATTCTTATACAAATAAGGTTTAGAATTGTACGAATACACGACTAATGCTATTTCACTCACTCACAAATCCTTTCTTTAGCTCGTATCGCAACGCGATACGGTTTAATATCCTTTATCGATAGGTCTTGGATATCGAGCTAGATATCAAATCGAGACGCATCGCATCGATCCAGCAATATCGTGTATCACCAAATAATATATAGTTTGGATACGCAGCGATATCGGATTTTACGATATTGGCCTGATATACGATTTAATATCTATATACGGTTTGTATCGGCCATTCCTAACTTACAGAAATAACAAAAACCATGTATTGAAATACTTTTGAGTAATTTTTGTCTTGCTCGCTATCGACTGGCGAACGCAATGCTAAAAGTAATAAATATAGGTACGAAGCGTATGTCGTAGATGAAATGGCGATGGCAAAGAAAACAATACAAAGAAATATAAGTCTGTTTTTAGGCTTCAACAAAGATTTTATTCATTTTGGGATTATGGGATTTACAGGCGCTCATTAGCTTACTTCAAGGGGGGACAGTTGAGTGACTATACGACATAACCCTGTACATTATAATCGATGGCGTCGGGCTAGGTAGCAAAATAGCCCCCCCCCCCCCCCCCCAGTGTTAGTGTTGCAGTCGTCACTTTCTGCTTTCAGCGCGCCGTATGCGCTAGGCGAGACTATAGACTTATTCAAACTTAACTTGCAGAATGCGATCAGCGAGATGGACTTGCACAGGCACTACCACCTGCATTGCACGAATCGCTGTCACGGTGCTCCCAGCCATTCCATCAACCCTTCGCAAGAGAGTCTTGTAGGGAGCATCGACAGGATTGCCGGCAGTTATGGTTACAATCATTCGTCTTACACTACACCACCACCAGGCATTTTTTCCAATTTTTAGATTTTCGATTTGATCAAATTAAGTAAATACAGACACAAAAGCAGAAGGAAACAGGACAAGACATGTAAACATAATGCTGCACTTATTTTATCACACAAAATAACATGTACCTCCCATATATTCATTTACACATTGCCTACAGAGTACGTCTGTACTCTGTTTGTCTGTCTAGCTGTGTGACTGACTAGCCACATAGCGCTTTTGTACTTCTCCTTTTACCTGATCCCCGATGACTGCAATGTCAGAAGAGTCGGTCTGAAAAACAGGGCTTGGTATTCAAGTCAAGCATACCATGCCGCCTAGTACCTATTGTCAAGCATCAGACAAGCAAAAATTGTAACCTTTCTAGGTTGAAATTCCTGCTTGGCTTAGTTTTATTCCCATACTAGCGGGCGCCCGCGGTTTCACCCGCGTGGTTCCCGTTCCCGTGGGAATTGATCAAAATCCTTTCTTAGCGGATGCCTACGTCATAACATCTACCTGCATGCCAAATTTCAGCCCGATCCGTCCAGTGGTTTGGGCTGTGCCACAGTAGGTATTACAAAATGTGGCTGTGAGTGTGCGTTGATATCTATCTATGTCAGTCAGTCAGTCAACTTTGAGTTTTAGATATACATATGTTCTTGTGAAATTAATTTGCTTTGAGAACTAAGCAATAAACATTTATTTTTTAGTTTTCGTTAATCGACAGTTTATAATATATCGACACATCTCGGACATAAAGCTGAGTCGTCACCATTCTCGGACTTTATAAAAATCACAGTGACCTCACGCTTAAATTGTCAAGAGTTTTAAAAGAGAGAGGAGATTCTTTTCAGACGAGCTCGAGTTTCTTTTTAGGGTTCCGTAGCCAAATGGCAAAAAACGGAACCCTTATGGATTCGTCATGTCTGTCTGTCTGTCTGTCCGTCCGTATGTCACAGCCATTTTTTACCGAAACTATAAGAGCTATACTGTTGAAAATTAGTAAGTAGATGTATTCTGTGAACCGCATTAAGATTTTCATACAAAAATTGAAAAATAAGAATAAATTTTGGGGGCTCTCCATACTTAGAACTGAAACTCAAAAATTTTTTTTTCATCCAATCCTTACGTGTGGGATATCTATGGATAGGTCTTTTAAAATGATAATAAGGTTTCTTATATCATTTTTTTCTAAACTGAATAGTTTGCGCGAGAGACACTTCCAAAGTGGTAAAATGTTGGTCCCCCCCCCCCTGTAACTTCTAAAATAAGAGAACGATAAATCTAAAAAAAATATATGATGTACATTATTATGCAAACTTCCATTGAAAATTGGTTTGAACGAGATCAAGTAATTAGTTTATAAATTTTTGGGGCTTCCCATACTTAGAACTGAAACTCAAAAAAAATTTTTTCTTCAAACCCTTACGTGTGGGGTATCTATGGATAGGTCTTTAAAAATGATAATAAGGTTTCTTATATCATTTTTTTCTAAACGGAATAGTTTGCGCGAGAGACACTTCCAAAGTGGTAAAATGTTGGTCACCCCCCCCTCTAACTTCTAAAATAAGAGAACGATAAAACTAAAAAATATATATGATGTACATTACCATGCAAACTTCCATTGAAAATTGGTTTGAACGAGATCAAGTAATAAGTTTTTTTTTTTAAAACGTCATGAATCGTAAACCGCAATTTTCCTCTCATTCAATCAACTCAAATATAAAAACGTCGATCAAACTTACAAAGAACTATAAGAACTTTTATATTATGATGATACTTGCTGCTACGGAACCCTTCATGGGCGAGTCCGACTCGCACTTGGCCGGTTTTTACCCTACGACCGATTAACATCTTCCCTTTTTTTTAAATTCGTAGGATATACGAATTATGCACCATCAATATCTGACGCGCTCGAATACTTCTATGCCGCCCACCAATGAAGGCATGCTTTATATTAACTTTTGTTTTTCATATCATCTAATCTATAAACGATGCTTGAGTAACTCAAAATTATCCTTCCTATCTATAATAGGAGAATCTTCTCCTATTAATACGGATAACAACGAGATAACATCTCCACCACTACTTCAACCTAGTGATGTTGAAGTGGTAGGAATTATATAAAGACCTATAGTATCAATACAACTGTATTACTGAGAGGGTGCCCTTCTAGTAAAAAACACTCAAGATGAAGGCCATGGTGCTGCTTTTTTGGTACGTAGTTATGTATTATGTAATAACTTATAATAATAAAACAAAATAATGTCGTCAGGATTAAGATAATATTATATTCCAAATGCTAGAGTATGTAAACCCTTGTTCGTTTTTGATTCGCTAAAATAGTCTCGTTCTTTGAAAGTTAACTTTTTTTTCCGTAGAAGAGTATTTTTTAACACGCTGTATAATTAGGAAAAACGTTTTAATTTTTTTTATGGCTGAAGATTAAATAATAACCAAAACCATAAACGCAAATTTTCTGAAATTTATAAATGTGTAAAAATTACAATAGAACTATCATCAAATCTATTTAGTTTGGTGGTAGCCAGCTGCAGCGCGCACTCGGTGCGTCAGGTTAGAAGGTTTCCCGATGATTTTTTGTTTGGCACTGCTACAGCATCATACCAGATAGAAGGAGCATGGGACGCAGACGGTATGTAAACTTGGATACAAATCTAATATCGAAGTTCTTAAGACAAATATAGCGGCCCTCACTGATAAAAAAATTATCTTGGTTCACCACCAAATGGACCATCAAGATAAAAAAGGAGTTAATACATTTAGGTGCGTTTCATGTCTGTCATTAATGTAATTTAAGTTGTGCTATGTCAAATACACCATCTCTTCAAAACTTTTATTTTAGGGAAAGGTGAGAACATTTGGGATTATATGACTCACAATACTCCACAAGTAATTAGCGATATGAGCAATGGTGACATCGCAGCTGACACCTACCACAACTACGCGCGTGATGTTGAGATGATGAGGGAACTAGGTCTTGACGCCTATCGTTTCTCATTTTCCTGGTCCAGAATTCTACCAGAAGGATTTACCAACAAGGTCAACGACGCTGGAGTCCAGTTTTACAACAACTACATCAACGAGATGATCAGATACAACATTACACCTATGGCGACTCTATACCACTGGGACTTGCCGCAGAAATTACAAGACCTGGGCGGATTTCAAAATCCATTAATAGTCGACTGGTTTGGAGATTACGCACGCTTGGTATTTGATCTCTTTGGTGACAGAGTTAAGCTTTTCATAACTTTCAACGAACCAAGAGAAATTTGCTACCAGGGCTACGGCTGGTTCACCAAAGCTCCAAGACTGAACGCTACTGGGACTGGTACCTACCGCTGCGCCAAGAACCTAGTGCTCTCTCACGCTAAAGCGTACCACATTTACAAAAACGAGTTCAAAAAAAGACAAGGCGGAGAATGTGGAATCACCATCAGTCTTAATTGGTTTGGTCCAGAGACAGATTCGGAAGAAGACGCAATTGCAGCGGAGTTAAAGCGACAAGGCGAGGTATATTAAGTCAATGTAATCCTACTATTATACATAGTTTAATATAAATACTAATATGCTTTTTATACACAAATGGATAGGTATTAGAATATAACTTCAATTACTAAGAAATAAATAAACATCTAATCTAATGTACATATTTTTGATTACAAGTTTAGTTAGTATTATTTGTGAAAATTATTTATCTTTTCCAGTGGGGCATCTATGCTCATCCTATTTTTTCTCAAGAAGGAGGTTACCCAAAAGAACTAGAAGAGCGTGTTGCTCAAAAGAGCGCTGAGCAGGGTTTCGAGTGGTCCCGCATGCCTGCATTCACCCAAGAAGAAATTGATTTTGTGCAAGGATCCTCAGACTTCTTCGGAGTTAACCATTATATGACATCACTTATTTCCGCCTCCAATCATGTGACTGAATTCGTAGAACCATCACTGTTGGACGATATTCATGTCTATACATACCAACCGACAGAGTGGTTGCCATCTGGATCCTCATGGCTTAAGGTCCGTTTTTTCTTATATACTATCTAGACTGGAAATTTAAGAGATGTCAATTCTTCTTTTTCAAAACTTAAGGCTCCATATTACCGTATTTATACAGTAAGGGCTTTTTCAAATTAGACGTTTTGTGTCGGACGGCTGCGGTACGGTAGCCGCGCGTGTGCCGCACCGCGTGTGGAGGGTCGTTAGTTTTCATACAAAACACGCGGTGCGGCAACAGTACGGTTGACGTCTTGTTGTCAAGCGTTTTCGCGGTACGGACGCCGTACTGTTGCCGCACCGGGTGTTTTGTATGAAAAATAACGACGGTCCGTTCGCGGTGCGGCAAACGCGCGGCTACCGTTCCGCAGCCGTCCGACACAAAACGTCTAATTTGAAAGAGCCCCAAAGGAACTGTAACAGCCTGGTCACACAGTCTCCGTATTCACGATACCCGTTTTAACGCATATCCGTCATAACTGGATACAACCGCTACTTTACCAAGATGGACACAGTCATATTCAAGTTGTATGCATACATGACGGATTCCGTTCATCCAGTATTAGACGATAAAACGAAATGTCATAATTTTACGGCCATTTTTTTCTGTATACCGAATACTGTGTCTGTGTATTTATAGATAATTTAATGCTGTATTTACAGTTGTCGCCTAACAGTCTTTACTATGCTCTGACACACTTGAACACCCTGTACCCCAATACCAAATTCTACATTACTGAGAATGGTTGGTCCCAGTCACCGCCCGGCGACCTTATCGACGACGACAGAATTCAGTACTACAGGGCCGCTTTGAACAACGTGTTGGACACTTTAGACGCCGGAGTTAACCTTAAAGGCTACATGGCTTGGAGTTTGATGGACAACTTCGAGTGGATGCAAGGTTACACGTAAGTAATTAAATGTAAAAATTAAACAAACGCAACATAACACGGCCAAATCTTCGATTATTTATATGCGTATAAATCTATTATTTATTTGATCTGCTTACGACAAGTCAGCCTTCTAATAAAATTGATAACCTGATTTTAATGATAGAGGCCTTCTGCAGTATGTCATTAACAGGCTGTCATAGACACCCTTAACTATTATTGCATTTATACTAACGATCACCAAATTTTTATTATTAAAACAAAAATATTTTTGTAGAGAACTGTTCGGCCTGTATCATGTTGACTTCTCGGACCCAGCCCGCACCCGTACGCCGAGGAAATCTGCATTCGTCTACAAGCACATCATCAAGAACCGCTATATCGACCCAGACTACGAGCCAGAGAGTTTAATAATGACGATCGACGAATAAACAAAATGCTGATGGCAGTCAAATTATGAAATTACTACATTATTCGTTGAATAAACTCAGTCAACACAATTACTTTCTTTTATTGTTGCCACATAATGAAAAGGAGCTGCACGGATATACTACTATGAATGCCGCCCACCGGTGAAGGCATCCTATTGGAAGTTTTGTTCTTCGTATCATCTTTAAAATCCTAAGTCTCAACGGTGCTCGAGTAATTCAATATTTTCCATCTTGGGTTCACCTATTAATACGGATAACAACGAGATAACTTTAGGCTGAAGTGGTAGAGATTATTATAAAGAGCTATCGTATCAAAACAACAACATTACTGAAACGGTGTCCTTCTAGTCATAAACACTCAAGATGAAGGGCCTAGTACTTTTTTGGTACGTAGTTATGTATTATGTAATATTAACTAATTATAAAAATAAGGATAATGCCCGCCATGATTAAGATAATAAGTTATTCCAAATTAGATAACTTGTTCTTACAAGTTCGTTTCTCATCATGGATTCGTTAGTTGTCTCTTTCTTTTAAACGAGTTAAAATATGTTCGATGGCCAGTATGGCAGTATGTACTCTATTACAGACTCTAATAACATAAAATTATATTAGAATGTTTTTAAGTTTTTTTTATGAATAATTTAATGCTGTATTTACAGTTGTCGCCTAACAGTCTCTACTATGCTCTGACACACTTGAACACCCTGTACCCCAATATCAAATTCTACATTACTGAGAATGGTTGTCTGGCACCCATAGCACAAGCTAATGCTTAGTTTGGGGCTAGATGGCACTGTGTGAATAATGTCCAGCCAGAGATATATATATTTAATATATATATCTCGTCTTTTATAAAACTGTCTCATCTATATTTTAGCTTGGTGGTAGCCAGCTGCAGTGCACACTCACTTCGTCAGGCGAGAAGATTCCCTGATGAATTTTTGTTTGGCACTGCTACAGCATCATACCAGATTGAAGGAGGATGGGACGCAGACGGTATGTAAACTTGAATACAAATCGAATATCGAAGTTCTTAAGGCACATAATATAGCGGCCCTAATGAAGCAGTAAATTTGTTTAAGTGCGTTTTATTTTATAAATGTAATTTAAATGCCAAATGCGACATCTTTTCGAATTTTTTATTTTTAAGGAAAAGGTGAGAACATTTGGGATTATATGACTCACAATACTCCTGAAGTAATTGTCGATATGAGCAATGGTGACATCGCAGCTGACACCTACCACAACTACGCACGTGATGTTGAGATGATGAGGGAACTAGGTCTTGACGTCTACCGTTTCTCAGTGTCCTGGTCCAGACTGCTACCAGAAGGATTTACCAACAATGTTAACGACGCTGGTGTTCAGTTTTACAACAACTACATCAACGAGATGATCAGATACAACATAACACCCATGGTTACTCTATACCACTGGGACTTACCGCAGAAATTACAAGAGCTGGGTGGCTTTCAAAATCCATTGATAGTCGACTGGTTTGGAGATTACGCACGCTTGGTATTTGATCTCTTTGGTGACAGAGTAAAACAATTTATAACTTTCAACGAACCATCAGAAATTTGCTACCAGGGCTACGGCTGGATCACCAAAGCTCCAAGGCTGAACGCTACTGGAACTGGTACCTACCGCTGCGCCAAGAACCTAGTGCTCTCTCACGCTAAAGCGTACCACATTTACAATAATGAGTTCAGACAAAGACAAGGAGGAGAATGTGGTATCACCATCAGTGTCAATTGGTTTGGTCCAGAGACAGATTCTGAAGAAGATGCAATTGCAGCGGAGTTAGGGCGACAAGGCTATGTAAGCAATTAAAAAGTTAAATAAGTCACATGTTATCCCTATTAAGGCTGCCTGTCCACCGAAGCGGAGCGAGGCAGCGGAGCGGAGATGCGGAGACATATTAACCAATAGGATTGCAACTACCTGTCTGAGCGGAGATTTTGTGTAATCTTATTGGTTAATATTATTTCACCATTCTGCGCTCCGCTGCCTTGCTCCGCGTCGGTGGACAGGCAGCCTAAGTTTGACATTGCCAGTTTTCTACAAGAAATCTCGTTTTACTCGTATGTTCAGTTTCCAGTTATACTAATATACTGTTTGTACACAAATGGATAGGTATAATTAAACTACACTCACCGGCAAAAATATCGCCCACTTGGCTTTTTCCATACAAACGTGGTCACTTTAGCGTCTCATAGATAGAAAACTATTTGCAGCTGTGCAATGATTATTACGTCAACGGAGAGGCCAAACGCCCAATTTTTGAATCACAGTTTCAAAAATTGCCAAAAACCGCTCAATTTTCTCAAAAAGGAAAAACAATAAACCGAATTCAACGCTCCATACATCGTAACATGAAGTTTGACTTGACTTTAGTGTTTTTTCCTTTTTGAGAAAATTGAGCGGTTTTTGGCAATTTTTGAAACTGTGATTCGACAATTGGGCGTTTGGCCTCTCCATTGACGTAATAATCATTGCACAGCTGCAAATAGTTTTCTATCTATGAGACGCTAAAGTGACCACGTTTGTATGGAAAAAGCCAAGTGGGCGATTATTTTTGCCGGTGAGTGTATATTAGAGAGTCAATTTAATAGGCCACATTTCACAGTTCATCAAAATTCAACAACGTAACCTTGTAACGGCGGGACAATTTTCTTTCACTAATAAACCATTCTAAACAGAATAAACAATTTCTGATCCAAAGAACTAAACGTCGTTACAATGTTGCGTAATTTAACCCTTTCTCTTTTAAACACTAGGATGTAACTCTAAAAATCGAAAGCTGATAAGTAGAATCGAATGCGATGATTACTTGTGAAGAAATATCACCATAAATTAATAAACACGTTGTCATTATAATAAAATATATAATAGATATAACAAAATTTATTATTCTTTTCACTAACTATAAAAATACAAAAAATAACTAAATAGAAAAAAACATTTTTTGATCCACATTTCAACAAGTTAACTGCTGGGTCCAGAAATCCCTTCTCCTTTACGAAAGAAAAATAATAATTGTACAGAGATTCATCTGATGATTTTTAAAATTCACATAATATGTTTGAAGTTCGTATCGATTCATTCACTTGAATCGATGTTTTTAAGCAGGTCACCTTACCACAGTTTTACAAATTGTAATACTGTGACCTTACTAGTATGAAGATAAAACTGACAGACTTCAAATGTGGCCTATTAAATTGACTTTACTATACTTAGAAACAAACATAAGTAACAAACCTAAATAACGTTTTTAAAAGTATTTTTGATTATAAGTTTAGTTATTGCTACATATTATTTGGGCAACTAACTTTTAACTGCCTCCATGGTACAGTGGTTAGAGCGTTGGGCTCTAAAACCCGGAGGTCGTGGGTCCGAATCCCGCGTGGAGCTTCAATTTGTGTGATTGTTTCCAGTTTGGTTAGTTCTTTGCAGGCTGAATCACCTGAATGTCCGAAAATAATGATGATTCTGTGCTTCGGATGGCACGTTAAGCCGTTAGTCCCGACTATGTTCCAAGTAGGTCTAGTTTCCCTTGTAAGAGTTATGGGGGTCAGATGGCAATAGCTCCATTGTGATATCCAGGCTTGTCAAATCTAGAACCATAGTCGAAGCGGACCCTGAGCTCCATACAGGATGCAATTGGGAATACGCTGAGATGATGATGATGATTTGTGCAACTAACTTTTCTTTTCCAGTGGGGCATCTATGCTCATCCTATTTTTTCTCAAGAAGGAGGTTACCCAAAAGAACTAGAAGATCGTGTTGCTCAAAAAAGCACAGAGCAGGGTTTCGAGTGGTCCCGCATGCCTGCATTCACCCAAGAAGAAATTGATTTTGTGCGAGGATCATCAGACTTCTTCGGAGTCAACCATTATGTGACAGCACTTATTTCCGCCTCCAATCATGTGACTGAATTCGTAGAACCATCGCTATTGGACGATATGCATGTCTATACATACCAACCGACAGAGTGGTTGCCATCTGGATCCTCATGGCTTAAGGTCCGTTTTTTCTAATATACTATCTAGACTGGAAATGTAAGAGATGTCAATTCTTCTTTTTCAAAACTTAAGGCTTCATATTAAAGTATTTATACAGTAAAGGAACTGTAACAGCCTGGTTACACAGTCTCCGTATTTACGGTACCCGTTTTAACAGATATCCCTCATTACTGGATACAACCGCTACTCTACCAAGATGGACACAGAGTTTATATCCAGTTAAGTTCTATGCATACATGACGGATTCCGTTCATCCAGTATTCGACGAAAAAAACGAAATGTCATAATAATTAGACAGTTTTTTTTTCTGTATACTGAATACTGTGTCTGTGTATTTAAAAATAATTTAATGCTTTATTTACAGTTGGCGCCTAACAGTCTCTACTATGCTCTGACACACTTGAACACCTTGTACCCCAATACCAAATTCTACATAACTGAGAATGGTTGGTCCCAGTCACCGCCCGCCGACCTTATCGACGACGATAGAATTCTGTACTACAGAGCCGCTTTGGACAGCGTGCTGGACACTTTAGACGCCGGAGTTAACCTTAAAGGCTACATGGCTTGGAGTTTGATGGATAACTTCGAGTGGATGGAAGGTTACACGTAAGTGATGAAAACTTTTCAAACAGAAGGAAGATTTAAACGTAAAAATTAAACAAAAGCAACACAAGACGGCGAAATCTTCGATATTTATCTACTTATATCATCTATTATTTATTTGACCTGCTTATGACAAGTCAGCCACCAAATAGGTAAAGGATAAACTGATTTTAATGATGGAGGCCTTCTGCAGTATGTCATTATTATGCTGTCATAAACACCCTCAACTTACATTGCATTATACTACTGGTCACCAAATATTTATTATTAAAACAAAATTCTTTGTAGAGAACTGTTCGGCCTGTATCGTGTCGACTTCTCGGACCCAGCTCGCACCCGTACGCCGAGGAAATCTGCATTTGTTTACAAGCACATCATCAAGAACCGCTACATTGACCCAGACTATGAACCGGAGAATTTAACTATGACCATTGATGAATAAACTCAATCAGTTTGTTTTACTTACCAGTTTTCAAGAGTCGAGTGAACTTGTTGAAAAGCATCATTTGTTCTGTAGTGCGGCACACCTCTGCAGCAGCTTTATAAGTTGCTTCTTTAACAGATGATGATCCCAACAGCAAGCATTTACACAATGCAAAAGCAATTGTTTCAAATCGAGTATAATAGCCATCTTTGTATGCCTGAAATTAGGAAACACAACCATTATAAAATGAGCAGTCACATTCAAGCCATAAAATACCATGGTGCTGTCAGAACAAAACATCTGTTGTACAGTTACAATATTCAAGCCAAAAATACCATGGCTCTGTGACAGACAAAAACATCTGTTGTAATATTACATTAAAATTATTAAGAGAAGGTCTTGAGGTTCTCTATTAAATTGTCTCCATTAAATTAAAAGAATACCAGCAATTGTTATATTTACCTTCAATATGACATTAACCACTTCAACATTATTCATTCCATTCGCCAGAGCGTCGTTCAAAGCCGTCAATCTGTCCACCTCAAAGTATTTATGGGATTTCCAGCAACCAGGGAAATACTTAGGAATTTCATTGCCGGTGTGCAAGTACCTCGTGAGGCGATTGCGAACACTGGTGTCCAGGGTAGGCGCTGCCATTCTAACAAAATCTCTTTTTCGCCTCCGTTATTTGGCGTAGCAAATATCAACACGATTTGTGCAGAATTTCATTCAGGTCCGTCGCTAGTAGCTCTTCGACAAGACAAGCTGCGAAGAATACAGTCAAAGGTAAATGCACTGGACGAGAAAGCTATTAATTTTTTGTCGGTATTCGAGCGAAACATGTGCCACAATAAATTGAGGATGTGGCCAGAAAAAATGGACAATGGATGCCAAACATAAATCATACATAAATAATCATAATAACTTACAGATGTAGTTGTGAAACACTTGAGTTGACAATAAGACTGTTTAAGATAAAATTACAAGAAATTTTGTGATGATTTTTATAAAACGTTCTGAGTTTTCTCCGCTTACCTTCAGTCTCTCGAACACACACACACAGAGACAGATGAGACAGAGTCAGACCACAAATGTCAAACGCGTTTCGCAAACTTGTTTGATTTGACAGCTGAGGCTGAACCAGGGGGGGCACACTTAGAACAGTGGTAATTTTCATGTAATTTTCGAAGCCGACAGCGCCTCTAGAGTTTGGTGGAAGAACTAAATTACGAGCTATTTTTTAAATTGTCAAATTATTTATTTGATCCGTGTTTACAAAAAAAAGTTATTTGAAATGATTTTATAACAAAAAATATATGTACTACATCTATGCATCTATGTTTTATAATGATAGTTGTAAGGAATTTATTTATACTAAATCACGGACGTGATACTAAATCTATTTTAAACAACTTTTGTTTTGTGGATGTCTAACGTTCCTCTGCTAAAAGAGGAAATTCCATAGACGTAATAATCTGTGCCTGTGCTCGAAAAGGCTCGAAACCTCAGCTCGAAACTTTATCATAAAAAAAAATGTACACTGACTGTCACTGAGCAAGTAAAAAGTAGGTGTATGTATGTAAAATTGTAAATAAAAATAAATAAATTGGTTGGAAATCAAGTCTTACAAAGCTTTATCTCTGTAGTATATTACAATACAGGCAGAAGAAAAGAAGCAGTACCTAGTCGATATTCGGATCAAATTGAATCTATAATACATGAGTTTAGATTTAGAGGAGGCTAACGAGACGCAGCAACTAATGCAGCATGAGGGAGAAGAAGAAGAACAAAAAGTGCCTCATCAATCGGCGATATCGCCCGTTGCCAGTAATAAAATGTCTAGTGGGGCCGGCAGTCTTACTTCAAAAACACCAGGACAGAATATTCTAACCAGTACAGGGAATAATAGTGTAAATGACTCCACTAAAGTCTCATATGTGAACGAAAGGCGACTGCAACGAGATTTGATGCGTTCTAATTATAACAATAGACCAAAACATATTCCTAAAGAAACCCCAGATGTAAAACATATGGAGAAGTCTTTGCTTGAATTGTTGGATGATTTTCATACTGGAAAACTAAGTGCTTTCGGTGTAGGATGTAGCATGGAACAGATGATCAACATACGGGATCAACAAGAACATTTAGCAAGACTTCATTTTCGCCTATGTGCTGATATTGAGAAGCCAACTGATGACAACTTTGATAGTTCAGCATCAAGGGATAAAATGGCTCAATTGGTGCAAAGTTTGGAGTTGTTGTCTAAATCAATTGAGCATTTGCATTCTGATGAGAGTAACAATAATTGCAACTCAGACAATCCTACAAATTCAAATTAGATTTCCATTCCTTAATATTATCACTGTATAGCATCCATTGTTTAATTACATCGATAGAAATGTGTATTTTTTGTAAATAAATTGATATCACTAAATTATTTATGAATGTTACGATAACTTCTTTATTAGCTAAGTAATGAAGTATTCAGAACATTGATAGTGTATTTAAAAAAGAAGTAGATACGGCACTAGCGCTCGAAAAATGCTCCGCTCATATTGTGTTAATTGACACAAATCATTTTAGACGCATAATGTCAACGGTTGGTGAAGCACATAGATTTAGTATATCTCCACGGATCAAATTCTAATCGCTGTGCGTCAAAGGATGGCATATCTACCTCTTTTTGAAATACACTATCAATGATTCAGAAAACATATTCCACTTGCTGTTTTAAAGATATATCAAGAATAAAGGATTGAAAAGCAAACACTGGTAAATTAAACATATTGCTGATATGATATTTATTTTTTATTTATGGCACCTAAATCAGGTTTCTTAAAAACAATTTGCTTATAAGTACATAGGTACATAATAGATGTTTTATAATAATATAAAAGAGGGCCTTCAACAACTCATAGGTTGAGGTTCTATTAAATGTCCTATTAAAACTATGCAGGTATGAATATTTTTCTGTGGTGGCTGAAACGATATTATGAATAAACTTGTATTTATAAACAGTGAAGGTATAATTTTTCATGGACTTAATCAAGTTAATTAAGTAATTGTTTGCAAAATGTAAACAATATGAGGCACAAAAAATTGTAATAAAGTTTGGAACAGTACACATACCCTTTATACCATGAATAAATCTCCACTAACTCTCTACACAAGACATTTACAAGAAATAATTTTAGGTCTTACTGAAGACGTGTTTAAATGACATAAAGTACTTACTCTACTATAAATGAAAATATTTTTGTTCCAATACAACTTGTTAAATATTTATGTCTATACATAATACACACATAAAACATTAAACAATATCAATAACAATAATAATTTGTAAATTATTTCTTGTTCTTTTGAATTAAGATATCACAAGTAATTTAAAATTTAAATGTAATTTACTTAAATGCAAATACATAGGGAATGTCATCTATTTTTTAATATCACACAAGATTATAGACATTTCTTGATGTGGATTTTAATTTCACAATCGTTGAACGCTTAATCCTTCTAGCCCCGGAAAACCAGACACAATAGAAAATCTATTGTTAAGCGGCACGCGAGTGCCGGTTCGGCTTTGAGTGGTTAAACTATTATGATTATCTTTGGTCAGTAAAAATTAAGTAGGTAAGTAATTGAAACATTTTGAAAATATGTGAAAGTTCGGTAAATCACAGATAAAATCATAAATTGGTTCATAGAGGTAATTAAGCCTTTGATACAGGCAATTTTAACTTCTTAGAAAAATATTTTATGCACAACACAACAGTTCCTATTAAAGTTTTTACATTGTACACACCAGTCCTCCACAAACCTGTTTACAAAAATATTTGATGGAAGCCAGCTCCTTTTAGAGTTTTTCTGCATGTTGGACATTTTTTTCCGTTTGATTTTATAGCTAATTTTATGCAGCTCATACAAAAAAGATGGCCACACATTGTTGATGCCACTGCTTTATTGGAGAGTACATCCATACAGATTGGACAGTCTCCAATCCCTTTTCCACTCCCTGGGGAACCTGTTGTTCCATCTCGCTGAGTTGGTCTGTTTGTTCCTGAAAAAGTAGGTTTCGTTTATTAATTATGCTAAAGTTTTTAAAAAGACAATGACTTGGTGTTATGGTTGAGATATTAGCGACAGCAAGAGGTTTGCAGATTCTATCCCATCTAGTATTAAAGGTATAATATAAATAAGTTTATAATACTCACCCTCTTTATCAAACTGATTTGAAAGACTAGGAGTTTCAACAGCTGCTGTATTTGTTGTATCATTACGTGCTTGGCTAAGGTATTCAAGACTATATAAAGTATTTTTTAATAGATCTCTATCATTTGATCCTACATTCAGTATCTTTTGAATTTCACGTAAGTTCCGTTCACACATCTCAACAACATCTTTACGTACGGGTCTGGCATCACTAGATTCCCAATCAATAGTAGGATCTGGCCTGTTCACTGGTGATAAAGAATTTTGGGTGTTGTGTGAACTTGGGTTGTATTGAATGACAGGAATAATAGTTGTATTCTTTTTTCTTTCTACTTGACTTGGACTGCACAAATCAACTGAAGTAATTGTATTCAGATCATTCTTGCTACTATATTTTTTAATGATTGCAGCATTTTCTGCTATCACATCATCTATATCTATGACTTCACACACATCAATATCATTTGTATCAGCATTGTGATTGATAGTACTATAGTATTCTTCTACAGGAATTGGTGAAGCTGGTTTAACATCAATTACTTGAACACTATCATCATTTTTATATAATTCATCTAAATTTATACAGTTGTCTGGGGTCCCAACAGAGGCAACTTCTATTAATTCAACAACTGAGGGATCTTTAAGCATTGTAGACTTATTACTAGCTAAAGTATTATCACAATCATTTAAAACAACAGTCTCACAAGGTGTATCTATGATTTCAATATCATCATCTGTGTATGTAGTTGAAGAGGATGTGTTTTCACTGATAAGACTTTCATTAAAAAGTTTATCATTTTTAACAAATGTCTCATTATCTTTAGATGTGCTTGGCAACGGTGAGAATGAGCGCATTCTTTGTTTAGAACTTGAAGCTGTATAATATTCATAAGCTACTGTTTTATTACTATCATCAGAGTTGGCATCACCATCTTCATCTCGTTTTTTTAGTTGTTCAGCAATTTCATCAGCTACTGCATTAAATATTGATTTGGAGAAATTTCCTCCCTTAGTTCTTTTGGCTCGTTTCTGTGGAATATCATCTTCATCATTACCAGCATTTTTCGTATCCACTCCATAGTCTTCATCACCCTTAAAAACATTGTTATTGGGTTTGCTTGGTACATAAGGTCGCTCTTTACATCCTACTATGTATGGTATTTCAGTTTTTTTATGCTTTTTAGGTTTTATTATAGGAGGTGGAGGTCCATCATCATCAAGTAATATAGGCGGTTCAGTAAGATTGGAGACCATATCTAGTAATCTACTAGCAATTTTTTCAATAGTTTTAGGTGATGTGAGGTTCGAAGGCTCTGGAGCTGTCTGACTTACTTTTGGAGTGGGCGATACTGGTTTTAAATTTGAGGAACGAATATTAGTTTTCTGATCCACATTGGTTTCATCTTCGTCATCAGAGTCTTCAAACATTTTTTCAAGTTCCGCCAAGGATGGCATTGGTTTGCCATTTCCACAGTACTTGACTTCATTGCTCTTTGATTTTCGCTGTTTCGGAACACCATTACCAGTCTTTGAGGTTCTCAGTTTTTTTACTAATTGCTTGGATACATCAATTTCATTTAACAGATTATGTTTAGTCTTCTTTGATCGTGTTAAATTTGTATTTGGAAGTTTCCTTTTAGCAGCTTTGGATGTTTTCTTTTCAGAGGTTGGATTTTTTTGTGATTCATGTTCTGGCATCGTTCTTATAATTTAGTTAATATCAAAGCAGTTAGATATAAATATGTTCTTCACAAAATTAGTAAACACCAGAATAAAATAAATCCAATTCAAACCCAGAAACTTAAGAAAGCGTGACTGACACTGTTGTGACACTGACACTGACAGACAAACAAAGACAAGCAACAGTGTTGCCAGTACATAAATCAAAAAAAGGCCGGAACCTTTGTTAAAATAGGCCGATTTATGGGGCGAAAGGCCGAAATTGAAATAAAAAACGTTATTTTACTAAAAACCTGTAAATTAATGCTTATTACAAGTATTTCCACGCGGACAATGTCATGGCAAATAAAAAAATGTGCAGTCTTTACCTGCAGACACATAAAATAACATTGTGAAATACAAAGTTTATATTAATTGTTAATAATATCTAGACACGCGGCAGCGTGTCAAGCCAAGTTCAAGCAAAGGAACGGGCTAGCCAGCGCCAAGGTATATTTACACGAACCATTTGGTGTCACTTTTGACCCTTCTATAACTTAAAACCTATTGAACCGAAACACATGAAACTACGTGAGTTTAATCAGATCCATAAGGACACCTAGAAGCCGAAATTTCATGAAGCTAGCTCAAACGGTTATAAAGATATGAAGGTCAAAAAGTCGTAAAAATTAGTACTGACTGACTGACTTATAGTAGCAAAACCTAACCTACTTCCAGATGTTATTAGAATTAATATATTATAATTATTTTGAATAACTTTATAAAATGACTGATATAATGAAAACTGGCCAAGTCAAATCTTACCTACTTTAAGATCATAGAACTTGGCACTCATTAAGATCTCCATTCTTTTTGCGGCGAAGCCCACAGCCAAACATAATTTTTGTATTGAACTTGGCTTTACTTTTTTACATTTATGTTTTTGGTGGGATTTTTGTTACATATTTTATTAATGGCGAGGAAAAAAAAAGGCCGATGGCTGTCAAGGGCCGAAATAACTTCTCAAGGGCCGGTAATCTAAAAACTGGCAACACTGGCAAGCAAGCAACCATAAATTACTATACTCTTTGAAGCAACCGCAAATATACTCTATTGCGACCATGGAATTAATCGTTTATGATTGCGACAAACTTATCAGTTCCGGTGGCGGCATCGCTACTGTCGATTTAGAACTGTCATTAAATATCTGTTTATTACTTAGTTTATTACATGTTTAATATACTACAGTCTGTTCACCATAAGTTGTTCTTTAGCCGCTATATTGGCAGCATTGCCTACGCTTTGTAAATCTCTCAGAACAAGAACTAAAGGCGTAAATCTGTCAAAAAACAGAATTGATTAAAAGTGTGATTGAAAGTATTGAAAAGCATGCATATGCATTTAGCCAATGACGATCCAATTTTGGCCACCGGAACAGATTTCCATTAGTGATGGGCAAACTCGGAATAAACAGAACTCGAGTTAACTCGAGTTAAAATTCATGTAACTCGAGTGAACTCGAGTTGTGTAACTCGAGTTAACTAGATGGAAGAGTTATGGTTTATTTATTCACCCGCGCGTAATCCCTTTTTTCAAATATCCCCCCCTTCCCCCCACATTTCCGGGATCAAAAGTACTCTTTGTTTACCGGGGATAGTGTAGCTTTCCAACAGTGAAAGAATAATTCAAATCGGTTCAGTAGTTTAAAAATTGCTATTCCCGCGATAATGAGACGTTTCCCGTAGGAATTTTATAGCCTATGTCCCTATGTCCTAATCCGGGTTATAAATTATACGTGTGCCAGATTTCATCTAAACCCGTTCAGCCGTGCGTGATTGAGTAACAATATCCAAACGTCCAAACATCCAGGCTTTCGCATTTATAATATTAGTAGGATAGTAGGATTTTACCAATTAATTCCCTCACCTTCGCATTAATAGTAAAAAAAAAGGAATTTAAAACATGAAAAACTACAACAATAACCGGCACTTTAAAGTTAATCTCAAATCTACATAAATGTGACACTTGTTTGTTAAGAATGAACAGTCTCAAATGATCGGCAAACTTCGCTCCATGTCGGTTTTCAAACTCGAGTCAGAGAGAATTCAACTCGAGTTGGCTAAAGTTAAGCCCAACTCGAGTTAACTCGAGTTAGTGACTCGAGTTGACCATCACTAATTTCCATAGACAACTGGATAGGCTATAGCAGGTACCAAGTATTTGATCCGATTTGAAAATCGCCATATTGGCGCTGAGAGCAGTAGTTAGTGTACTTGGAACTAATAATAGTGCTGACTTTATTTATTTATTTAAGCTTCATTGCACAAATCAAGTACAAAAGGCGGACTTAATTTTCTCTGTCTACGCTTCAAATCTTAGACATCGAATCGACACTTGCCTTACAAATATATACTTATCTCTTTTCATCTAAGTGATTGTTGCGTATGAAAAAAGAGACAGATATCTTTGCATTGTACCCATTTTGGCAACACTTTTTAGTGACGTCACACAGTTTTTGACGCGTCTTATTGTGTTTCAGCTAGTGATGTGGCACAATATTTTTATGTATCGATACGTTTTAGATATATTCTGCAATGGTATATTTCTGCAGATTTCCTGTAAGTGAAACATTAAAGAAGAAATAGATAGAGTTAATATGTAGGTGGGGAAAATATAAATCCGCGACATAAAATAAGGCACGTTTGCTCGCTACACTTCAACGAAAACTGGTTTTACTCTTCTGGTAAGGATTTTTGGAAAAATGTAATATGTTATAATGAAAGGTGCTTTTCTTATAAAATACTGTGTCATTAAATAAACAAGTAAACGAGTATGTATGGAGGGTTGTGATAGGTTAATCTGTTTATGTGTCTTTTTTCATACGCAACAATCACTTAGTTGAAAAGAGACAAGTATATATTTATAATGAAAGTGTCGATTCGATGTATATTTTGTATAAGCAATATTTTGTATAGATCTATGTATTTGTTTTAATAGGGCGTCTCTATTTTTGTTTCAGTATTTTCAGTACTCAGAGGGCAATTCATATTAACCATGTGAAGTTGAAATTTCCATAATAATTTAAATAACTAACCTATTGTTATATTAAGGCACTGCATCATCATTATTTTGTGATAGGAAAATAAGAAACTATTTTATAGATTTCTAACAAAATTGTGCATTTATGATCGACACGTAAACTTGTATCGATAAATTTATCGATATACAATATTGGTTGCACTACGGTCGGGCGGTATCATTGGTGGCGCCATTTTGTGTTCCAACTTTAGGTATACACGTTTTGTACCTACTTAGGGCTTCTCCATGTGTTCTACTCTAAGGCTTCAAATGGACAGCCATTGACATTGACAAATGACACAGCGTTGCCAGAAGGTTACTTTTGTAACCTTTTAGGTGATTTTTGACTCCTTGAGGTTACTTTAAGGTTACACGACTCAAAAGATTACTTTTAGGTGACTTTTTGGAATTTGCGTGCGGAAAGCATTTTTTAAATTAAACCGTCCGTAACGTCTCAGTCGTTCGTATCTTGTCGTCGTTTTTTTTTGCGTACCAAAAAATGGTGAAAGGTTACTTTTCCTACAAAAAGGTTACTTTTTTGTACATCTCAGGTGACTTTCGACAAGACCACGCTGGCAACACTGATTGACAATGACAGCATCTCAGAACATTATATGTATACAGCAATCGAAGTTTATTTGCGAAAGTCAGCTATTTGTCTTTAGTTATTGTTCTGAGGACAGCATGCAT
Source organism: Mecyna flavalis (assembly GCA_949319885.1). NCBI lineage: Eukaryota > Metazoa > Arthropoda > Insecta > Lepidoptera > Crambidae > Mecyna > Mecyna flavalis. Next base: position 6,214,182 of record OX439427.1, on the reverse strand, counting down.
TATCGAAGTCTCAGAACAATAACTAAAGCAATCGAAGTTTATTTGCAAAAGTCAGCTATTTGTCTGTGGCAAATGTACAAACCGTACGAAGCCAGAAAAAAAAAATCAGCACTATTATTAGTTCCAAGTAGGTACGGTCAAGTGTCAACAGCACATCACGGTTAACACATGCAGTTCGTTATTAGCACTTATGCCCCCGACATGAGAGTGGTACAAAGTCCAGTGTTACGTCTGACGTGACGTGCTTTTGACTGTACTAACTAGGTACTGCTCTCAGCGCCAATATGGCGATTTTCAAATCGGATCAAATATTTGGTACTAATCGCCTATATCCATTTGGAGGAATAAGAAACTTTTCATAAAAGTTCTTGTGAATCGTTGATAGCGAAGTTAGCTTCGCAACCGGTAAGCCCGTGCAAAGGCGGCCCTGAAGGGACCATACTGCGGTTTGTGGCATATTTTTTTTACCCGAGGAATACTTTACGCACCGTTACCCTCCGTCGGTGGTGGACGGTGGTTTGTGTGAGACTCCCACGCCCTAAAGGGCGTAGTTTACCTACTATCGGACGCTGATCAGCGGGCTGAACGTGCATTGCACGAATATGCATCTCCCTGCCATTTCTATCGCCCCCTAGATTTAGATGCTAGATTATGTACCAAAAAAAAATATATTGACCATCAGCTTAGAGTAAAAATCGAACCTACGAATTCCTTGTTGAAACCGCGTCCGATCAAATGAAAGTTTAGATAAGTATAAATCTAAATAGAATTAGAAAAAACGTATAATAAATAATATTACAAATGTTTCAAAATTTTTTAACGTTTGATTTGGTGTATCTTATGGATGAGAAGTCGGCTATTCTAAGTAATCGATCGAGTCGGGTTCGGTCCCCGCACGGTACCAAAATATTTTGTGTCTTTTTGTATCGGACATTCTATCCTTCTAATATTATAAATGCGAAAGTCTGGATGTTTAGATGTTTGTTACTTAATCACGCCACCAATCCAAATACGGGCGGGGGAAACCGCGGGCGGTAAGCTAGTTTAATATAAATCAGACATACATATTATGGACATAATACCTGTCACCTGATAGATATTCGATCAGTATTAATTGAAAATGAAATGAAAATATTTATTTACCAACATACGATAACATACAATTACAAAAAAGACAGTGATTCACACTAGACAGGCCTGTTTCGTGAGGGTCAATTCAATTTTAGTTTTAATTAGTAGTAAATTATACTTAATCCAATTTAACAGCAAACTATGTACCTACCATTTATCCGTTAACAAACCATAATATAAATCATTCTAATAGGAAATAAATATCAATAAAATAATAAAAATGTTGACTTCATTTTCAATTTTAACGCATTACAAGTAGTTTCATACCTATAGATTACTAGTAGCTGTCATCAATCGAATCTAATATCACATCTTGTGTTGTTGAAAGTTTGATGACGGCGTAAGTCGATACCCAGCATGAAGTGGCTTACATAAGCGAGGACACGCGGTGCTGGTGGTTGAGACTTGAGAGAAGCGGAGCGGCTACGGTTAGTCGCGGTCGGCCTCGCTTTGTGAGCGTACATAGCGTAACGGCCCGCGTATCCGAACGCGTCTCGCATCTGATATAAATAATAATAATAAAAAACTCTCGGTAATTTTCCAGTTTTTGAATTAAGAATTTTATTACTTAACATATGCACGTATTATAAAAATTATCTATTTTCATTGAACGTAACTGGAAAAAGTTTTGAATATTACATGAGGCGCGAAAGCTACAATCGTGTGAAATGTATGGTAAAGTTTTTTAATGCGGGTTACAAACGGTAAGAGCCGCTTTAAATTGTACTTTAGGTTTGTAACAGCGTCAGTTGGAAACATTAAAAAATCAGTTGCGATTTGTGAGACCGGCTTTTTATTGCGAACAAAACAATTTTTTAAGGCATTGTAGGTATATTACTTGTAAATACTTACCTCATGATTTCATTATTTTTAAGAAAATGTCCATTTATTTCATGCCATTTTTACGAGTTGTTGATTCAAAATGTTTCGTGCATACTGCATATATAATATGTTGTATGTATAGTCTTATCATACTAGATAATATAATTAAAAATATAATGTTTCAACGGCTTAAAATACAAAGTGGGTAAATAATAATTTAGTCTCCATTGTATGTGACACAAAGGGAGGATTAAAATATAAACTCGCACGTACACTGAAAAGGCTTTCAAATTTTTATGACTCATCGTAAATTATCTTTGACATCAAAAGGCGATAATGAGGCTTCTTAATTTATTTTAATAGATTTATTATAATAACTGTCATGGTGCCAAAAACATGTGCACGTAAAAATGGTTTTTAATGTGTCATATTTTCCTTATAATATTATGAGATGAAAATTTGTTTGGATAAATGGATGTTTGTTACTTTTACTTTGACGTAATTTTTTACATAGTTGAAAAACTTAATTAATATAAAAAACAAAAACAATAACTACCATAGTTTTTGTTTCATAACATTTAGCGGGACGGGTCTAGTAACCCTTCCCCCCCTTTTCCGGGAGCAAAAGTACCCTTTGTCACCCGGGGATAGTGTAGCTTTCCAAAAGTGAAAGAATTTTTCAAATTGGTTCAATAGTTTCAAAGCCTATTCAATACAAACAAACAAAAAATCAAATCTACCCTCTTTATATTATTAGTATAGATAGATTTGGTCGTTTCGAGAGCATTTTCAAAGATTGGATTTTAAAATGTCACACGCAAACTGAGAATAAAAATGAGGAAATGGCATTTTTTAATGACGCCTCCATCACCCCCGTCCCGTCATATCCCTTTAAACAAATTTGCGTTCTGCAAAATATCTTTTGAACGCAAAACTATACTAGAGGAAAGATTTGATTGTTTGTTTGTTTGTATAGAATAGGCTCCGAAACTACTGAACCGATTTGAATAATTCTTTCACTGTTGGTAAGCTACAGCTATTCCCGAGTGACATAGGGTACTTGTGATCCCGGAAATGTAGGGGGAAGAGGGGTATATTTGAAAAAAGAAATTACGCGCGGGTAATAAATGAATAATTTTATTGTTAAGACCGACTACAGATTATAATATTAACTAGCGGGCGCCCGCGGTTTCACCCGCGTGGTTCCCGTTCCCGTGGGAATTTATCAAAATCCTTTCTTAGCGGATGCCTACGTCATAACATCTACCTGCATGCCAAATTTCAGCCCGATCCGTCCAGTGGTTTGGGCTGTGCGTTGATAGATATCTATGTCAGTCAGTCAGTCATGTTTGAGTTTTATATGTATAGATTAATATTCTTGAGGTAATCGTATACTTTGTTGTTGTGGTATAAAGTGAAGAAGTAAGTGAGCTACATTTTCGGGGTTTTTAATATTATTTCACAGTGCTATGTATTAAACTTGAGTGAATATTTAAATGTCCTCGAAATTGATATCTAAGACATATAGGCCATTGAGGCTAAACCATTAAACAAACGGGTCATATTAAGTCTATTTAAAGATTCGATCGATGCTTATTTTATTTTAGTTTACAGTCAGTTATCGATATGTTAGCTTTTACAAATGGTGACCGTGGGATTTATAGCGCCTACTGTCATCTGTGCCTACTAAATTATTAACTGCTACTCAGTTAAGGGCTTTATATGCTTTGTAACAGGTAAACTGTACAAATCAATTTAATTTTTATAGCCTTCTGGCCGCGGTTTTACCCGCACGTAATTTCTTTTTCAAATAAAACCCCCCCACTTCCTCCCACATTTACAGGACCAAAAGTACCATATGTCACCCGGGGATAGTGTAGCTTTCCAACAGTGAAAGAATTATTCAAATCGGTTCAGTAGTTTCGGAGCCTATTAAATACAAACAAACAATCGAATCTTTCTTTTCTTTATAATATTGACTATTTGTGCAACTAGAATATCGAGCACATTTTGTCAAGATATGTACACAGACAGTAGTTTTATTGTTTACGATTGGTATATTATGTGTGTGCAACTATTTTGTTTATTTAACAATCCTATCAGAGTATCGATGGATGTTTATCTTTCACGCAAGAAACTACTAAATTATACATTTTAGTACCCGACTTATTACGTTAGACAGTGACTAAATTTAATGGATTTTGTTAAAACTATACAGTATTATTATGAAAATAACACAGGCCTCAATACACGAGCGAAGCGGCTGGTGGAAGCTAGTATACCATAAGAGAGACATCGATATAATGTGTAACATATCTCTCATGCAAAGCACGCCGATCAAAAAGGCGAGGATTTAACCAATTTCCATGAGACTTTTTCTTTTATTTTTTGCGGCTCAGTATAATAGCTCTGCTTAGCCTGATGGAACACAAATGGGAGCTTACACTGCCATGACAACGGTGTAATTTTAAAGTCATTGTTGTAATTGAATAAAAGTTGTGCAAAACTGGTTCATTATTGGTTAATCAATCGTATTTAATACCCAAAATGATTGCGAGTATTTGCCTAAGCAGTGGGATATTAGTAACCAGACATTTTTGTCATATTTATGGTAAATAATATTGATCGAATACCTAAGTTTAATTTTAGTAAAATTAATATTAGGTTATGATAAATAAAACGTACCTAAATGTAAACTTTAAGTAGCTTGCTCAACTGATTTCGTAGTGAATGCTACGACGTAGCGAGCGTAGACGATCTGCTACGAATACTGAGACAGCTAAAGACGCTACGGCGCAAGCTACGAAACAAGTATCATCCCAGCAAACATTTTAAGTGTTTTGGTCCAAGACTAAAGAATATATTACCAATTTAAGTAAAAATAACGTCCCACGCAACATTTTTTTTCACTTAATACACACTTTAACTGCTACGTCGAAATATATAGTAATTAAAACGTTATTTTCACTGAATTTGGTAGAGAACTTAAAAGTCGAAAGTAAGTCGAAAAGAATGGTAGAATTGACGGTTGAAAGCTTGACCAATAAGTCATAAATACTTGTAAGTGATTGCTTGGTATTTGCGATGTAATTATTTCTTATTCAGTGACCATTAAGGTCATCGATTCTAAGTTGAATATGACACCAAATGTGAAGTAAATCTCACCAATAGTAAATACCTAAGTACGACAATCAAGTGAGAGATACTTGTAATGTATTTGCAACACCGTTAGGTTATGTTCTGATAACTTTAACGTTAGATTTACTCAGTAATTTAACTTATAAGTCTTAGTGATGTTGGCGACTTGACGTTTATCGTGGTTTAGTTAAAAGTAAGTCAGTCTTTGGCAAACTACGACGTATTACATGTAACCTATCTTTTATCATTAAAGTTTTACTTACTGTCCAATGGGCAAAGATAAAAAACTGTACAGATATTCCACTTCCTACTATACTGCCCTACTAACTTCGATCACTAATAAAGAACCTACTAAGGACAAAAGCGGTACCTCAGTGAAAGCAAGTTTAGAGATAATTGATGTTTTGTAAAATTAGGTTTTTTGTTCATTTAGCGATTGTTATTTTTAGTTATTAAATGTTATCAAACCACATTTCAATACTGTTCGTGAACTTTGAGGTACCGGGGCAAAAACGCCCGATGGTCTTTATTAGCATCCGATGCTCATCCATCGGCTTCCACACCATCTTTTCATGAAAATTCATCTTCAAGTCAGTTTATAAAATCAAACTGATGATGACAATGTACAGAAAAATAATAATGAAGAATCAGAAAAGGAAAATTTTAAAATGAAAGACTCAGGAAATAGGTAGGTACTTTTCTGTCCTTGTTGTTCTATGTCGGTGCACGACACAAACAAAAAAAGTGGTTGGAATTATTGACTTAATTAGGTAACCTGATACCATTTAGTCGCAAATATTATGTCACATTGACCTAAAATAATTACCAGATACCTATAGGTCAATATTTAGGTTAAAATAACGTTTTGGTAAAACCGCCATTTTATTTTAGTAATCCGAAGAAGTGATAATTCATAACGCATATTTTTTGTTGTTATTTCTGGGATAATACCGTTAAACGTCACATCTACTCGCTTATATTCTGGTAATTAGTTGGGTTTATTTAACTAAATACTGCTAAGGCAAGATAATGACCACTATTATTAAATAAAATATTCATCTTGACATTAAAAAATAATAATTCTTCACTATATTTGAAGCCCATTAGTAGATTTCAACGTTAAATCAAAAAATGCACGAAGAAATTTTCATCGCACAAGATTTTGTTGTAATATGGCGTTGTAATCAAGCGCGATAATTTGGAAACTTAGCAAGCCGCCATTATTATATCAATGTTAAAGAGGTTAGCTTTTTGGTTAGACATTTTGTTTGTGTAAAGGTAATATATTTTTGTCTCTTTTACTCTCCATCGCTACCGATATAAACTTCACCTAAATATGTAATTAAATAGTAAAAAATACGTTGGATCCACGTTTAAAAGAGGTAAATGATTACCAAAATAGTAATTGCAACTACAAGGCACGTCGTGGTAACGTCGAGTTTACGTCGAAAATATGACCTATCCGTTGACCTGTCGGTTGCAATTACTAGAGTTACGTGGAATCCACGTAGCCCGCACGTGCCTTTTTTCCCCAAATAGGTGGATTCCACGTGGATTCCACGTCGATTCGAGGTGCCTCATTTTGGTCTCCGTAAAAATTGCCACTTAATATTGGTATTTTTATTGTTATTTTGACCTAAAATGTTTGCTGGGATTCAGCTTCTGTTTCTCCTTTAAAAATCTATATAGTTTAACAGTGTAATAAAGGGGTGCTATTGTTCAAAAGATTTGTCCTTATCCACAAAGCTTAGAATGGGACTTAGGCTTTATCCCATCATCATCATCATCATCATCATCAGCCTATATACGTTCCCACTGCTGGGACACAGGCCTTATCTCAATTGTGAGATAGTGTGGGCCATACTCCACCACGCTGGCCTAGTGCGGGTTGGTGGAGGGGTGCGTAAGGCAAGTGACCAACCTTAGTGTCAGATGTTATCAAGCCGCCAAATGGCCTCTGACTAGGCTTGACGACTAATATTTACATTATAGTAAATATCAGCCGGGACCAACAGCTTAACGTGCCTTCCGAAGCACGGAGACGCAAAGCCACCGACTATTTAAAACCATCTGGTATGTACTTGTTAGTAAGGGAAATATGAGTTTTATACACTATTTTGAAATGAATATTTATTACGCAGACATTATTTAGTTTGTGTTTGGAACATTCATGTTTTTTCAATTTCAACTGACGACGGCACAATATGTTTAAGACTTTATTGTAGGGAAAAACGTTCTGTTTCATCTGGGATACTCCGGAGTCGAATGATCGCCTTTTCACTTTACATACAGTATTTTTGAGACCGAGTGGTTGGACATAAAAGTAATTCGGATGTATGACCCTTTCAGAAGGCTGGCCCTTCCTCCTTTTATAGGCTCGTACGGGGTGTAATGCTCAGGCGTTACGTGACCAGAACCTTTCGACGTCTGTTTGACAGCAATAAGCAATGATCTCGTTGCTATCTCGCAAGTCATTCCTGTCCTTTTTTGGGCATTTGAACGCACGTCTCTTTCGCAAAGGGAATAAGGCCGTCAATGGATATTGTACGTCAAGACATTTGGAGGTTTTTAATCTGATCCGTTGGGACATTTCTCATCCATTGATACTATTAGACCCTTTTTATGAATACATTTTAATAGCATAACCTTATTATTGCCTCGCTTTGTTAGTCTAGTGATTCTGTTGTGGTATCAGGATTCTAAGTTCACTTCCTGGGTCAGGCAAAATTTGTTTCGGATTTTGAGAACAGCTCAGATGTGTGGTCACCATCATAACGTCACACGTAAGGTTGATTTTATTGATGTAGTTTAAATGGTAATGTTCTGATGGATGTAGGATAATTTGCTACATTGACCTCAGAATAAGGACTTGACGATTTAAATCTTTGACATAACGTACGTAAGACGTAAGTATTTTTGGCAACTTCAAAATGTCACCTTTGTTAAACAAATGGCGGCTGAATTCAAGATGATAAATGCAAAGAAAACTTTGCACCTCTTGAAGCGGTGAAGGTGAGTTAAAATGAGCGACTTGCCGTTGTAACTTTAAAGTTATGAACTAATTTGCTAACCAGATTACATTTTAAAATTCAAAACTTTTTCTAAAAACAAGAAAGTTAATAATTCTTTTTATACCATAAATGAGAGTTAAAATAAATATAAATTTTGCGCAGAATAAGGAGTGAAAAGTTTCATTATTTGAACTCCAAAGCCTGAGGGTCGACATGTAATGAGTGAGTGAATATTCAGTGAAATGGAGAGACGGGCAGACGAGAGACGAGCACCCACGCCTCAGGAACCAGGTAAGTCCGACATTAGAATTAATTGAGAATTTTAATATGCAATTTTTGCTCCTCATTTTTTTTTTATATTATAGGGGGGCATACGAGCAAATGCGTCACCTGATGATAAGTGATCACCGCCGCCCATAAGCACCCGAGACCCCCATGGGGTCGCAGGTTCGATAGAGTAATAGGAATAAACCTCCTTTAATCAACACCGTTTAAGAATTAATAATAAAATATAGCGCGAAACATGTAAAGCGTTCCAATTTCGAACAACTCACGTCTTTTGTTTTCTTGTGTTTCGCTACTAAGCACAAAGCAAAATACTTGTGCTTCTAAGCATGCCATCCAACAGTCTGTATTAGACATAATGACGCAATTTGTACTATTTTAATAATTGACTTTCCAGCGCTTTCAAGTTTTAATTACGCATTTATGGTCGCCATATCTCGCTGCTGGCCATGGTGGGACAATTACTTTTTTTGCTTTTGGCAGTAAGTCTTATGCAAAGTACCGTGGAGATAAATTCAACAAGTTGATTGATTAACATAAAGCGAATGAATAATATCACGTGTAATGAACAAAATTTAGTAGTTTGGGACAGCTTCTAGTGGGTTTTGGTATTAATTTAATTAACAAGTTTGTAAATTAATTAAGTCGGTCAATTGCCACCAGTCGGGCAGCGGCTCGTCCTTTTTGTGTGTGAACGGTACTTTGGGAGAGTTTAGTGGAAAGTAGGAAGACTGTTCTCACTGGGTAAGTAGCTCTTATTCATAGTCTTGGTACATGTAGTTGATACCATAAAAGATGTTTTGGGAGTGTTCTAGTGAATGTTTGTAAGATGCATTATTTAAGCTTTGATTAAAGAATACACCTCTCAAGTAGTGTCCAAGTATAGAGTCCAATATACTTTCATAAAATGGCCCTTAATTATTTCGGCTCTGTATAGTGCCTTAAGATATTTTGCCACTTACGTGCCAATTGCCTGTCAGTTGCGTTTTCGCTAAAGTGCAAGGGTCCACTGGCTACATTGTGCGACGTAAAAAGGCACTTTTATTCACAAAGGAAGCCGTGACATGTTGAATTCATTCTCCAGAGTGTTCAGTCTCGCAGGCGGTAATAGAAACCGGAGAAGCCAGTGGCCTGCGTCGGTCTCTAATGGACTTGCGTGACTACAGCTCACTCTCTGCTGCCATAATAAAATATATCACTTTACCATCTCAAAGCCTTGTATTTTGGAGTATAATAATGCCAGAAAAGGGCAATTGATTATTCACGCAGTTGACATATAACCTGTGCATATAACACAAGGGCTACCTTTTGAAACGGAATTCCATAAATTTGTTTGAGCTGTAAACCCCTTGCCCGATTCTGTGTTTCCTATTGAGTATTACAATATTACGGTCAAGTCTCGTTTTAATAGGTACCTTCTAGTCTAGCAAGCATGGAACAGCTTAGGCAGCATCTACCCTTTACATAAGGTGTGATCGTGGTCAATTGCAAGTCTATAAATATATTTTATATTAAAAAAAAAACTGACACTTACCTGGCAAAATCTTTTTTTTAAACCAGTTAAGTGTTTTACTATACTCGAGTCATTTTAATAGGCCACATTTGGCAGTTCATTTATGCAAAGAAAAGTGCTACTTATGTACATCAGGAGTAGTCTAATTTTCTAAATTTTCTTGAGTTTTATTCCTTTAGCGTAAGGTATATTTTTCTTTGCATAAATTAACTGTCAAATATGGCCTATTAAAATGACTTGACTGTAGGATAAAAAACTACGAAGGCCAGGCCAGCGTTGCTTTGTTTTTCTCTTTTTCTCTGCCTATTTCAGTCGATTTGTCCAGCCTTTTTTTAAAAGCAAAAGTTCGTTTGTGGGCCGTTTTCGTTTTAATACTTTAAAGCACGTGATTGGTCTGAATGCACCCCTTTTCTATTTCCTTTATTTGTATCCCTAACATTTGGAATTTTTTACTGAATCGATCGCTTATTTGGAATTGATTTTGGTGAATATTATTCCTGTTAGTTTATCTGATTGTCAATCAGAGAATAATGTACCGTGATTGTGTAAACATATTTCGTGATTTCGTAAGCTTTTACCATACGGAACATTAACGTTACGGTTACACAATACACATAACTCTTCTGTTCATATCTTAGGCACTCGGTAAGCGTTAATAGCGTGTAATACATAGTTCTATACGTGAAATAAAGTATCAAACATTTATACGGTTGCATTTTACGCAAGCTATTATAATTTTTACAGCAATAAAGTCACCTTGTCATTAAGCTAGGGCCTGTCATTGTAACGATAATGTCATATTAAAGATGGACATTAATTTTATTTCAATGAGGGAATTGCTCTGCAGTGGTCAATAATAAAAAGTGGTAAGTTAATAAAAAGAAAATGTATTGCAAAAAGAAGCAAATAGCTTGCCGGACCTCCGTTCACGTGAGGTCAATGCTATTCATCTTCATTAGAGAAGTGAGCGCAAGGAGGAAAACAACAGAATCTAAGGAGTTAAATTTAAATTACATGTGTTCGATATACCTTTATTATGTTTCTTCTTGTGGTAAATGCGTTCCTGTGTTACTAACCAACTAACGGCCGGTTCACACATGTCTTCGTTTTACTGTTCCGTTTTATCGTGTACGTTTTTTCATCCATGGCGTATGTAGTTGTATGAGCGACTTAACACATGGCATAGTATTCTGTATACAGTAATACATACGCCATCGACGAAAAAAACGTACACGATAAAACGGAATAGTAAAACGGAGACATATTGTGTAAGCCGGCCGTAACACAGTGCTGCGTAAATAGTATTTTATTATGTGTCCCTTAACAACGTGGAAGTAAGACCTTTTAAGGGTTTTTCTTGCAGTAAATTACATAAACAGTATTTTTAATTTGTATCACTTTACAAGACGGAAGTAAGATAAATGATTAAAAAAAGAATGTTAAAGAATGGACTTTTTCTTTATACCTCGCTGATTTAGTGGTTCAAGTACCGGGCCATAATCTCGGGCCCTGGGTTCGATTTCCGAGTTGATTAAAATTATGTCGATTTTTTTTAAACACAGCTAGAGATTTAGGCATTTGTTTAGAACCAGTACCCATTATTGTGACAGACGATAATTTACTTTTTACTCTAGTCGTGCCAAGCCGAAGCGGCGAATAATTCATAAATCATGTTGTAGGTTCATTTCATGTCAATTCCATCCATTTGTAATACTTACCAAACAGCTGACGTTAACGCGGTCCCAAATTATTTACAATAAATGAAATCCTTTGCTAGCTTTATCATCAAAACCGTCTATTGACTCCGTTTTTCCTTTCAATCGATTCAGTAAAGGCTTTGTGTAAACGTTTTCACTTTCTATGGTAAAGATATCTTTGTAAGGCAAAAGAAAGGGTTTTCTTAAATCACTTAACTTCCTCAGATAGGAGTGGGCTCAGTCTCTAACAATTGTTTAAAAAAGGCTCAACCCATTTTATAATAAACTTAAGGCAAATGGGAGAATAAGAGCCGTTTAAACACAGTAAGTGTTATTTTAAGCTAAACGGGAGTCGAGTTTATTTTATGCTTTAAATATCATTATTAACACGTTCCATGCGTCATGACCAGTATAAGGCCATCTTTGACTTTACCAGCGTGCGGTGCAAAAAATGTGATTCTCACCACAGTGCGGCGGATTATTTTATATGATAATCCATGAGTTAGAAAGAGACAACTAGATGTTTGGCAATGCTTTTTTAAATGTGTTGTAAATTTATTGAAAACAGACATGGCAAAATAATGTTCATGACGCACCATAGTGAATTTCTACATTAATATGAGAATCATGGAGTTCATGTCGCACCCTTGGTAAGTTCAGTATTTTTGGTCCTGCAGTGAACGTGTTAATTCAATTAACCGTGTTTGTGGGCTTTGTGTTGTTTAAGGACAAATATTAAAATGTGGAAGCCATACACTTGAAATCAAAGGCTCGAAGATCAGATGAGCCTACAGTCAGGAATAGGCTGCAGTGACCGCTTACCATCAGGTGGGCTACGTGCCTGTCTGCCAACTGATGTGGAATAAAAAAAAAGTTCATTAACTAAAACTTTACTGTTTTATTTATTTACCTATATGAACTTCATTGAATAACACAAGGAACGGCGGATTTAATGCGTCATGGAATTTTCTACCAGTTAACTTTGGGCCAAGCAGAAATAAACATTGAGTTACAAGTATATAATAATGTCCTGGGATATTTATTATTTATTTATTATTATTATTATATGATAAATATAATATATGTTCCATCAAATATACAAAATATTACGATGTTGTATTTGGGTCAAAAAAGTTTGCTTCCACCGAACGGAGTTTGAGTTCTGCTCTACGGTAGTTAATTTTAATCTGTGCCTTTTTTAAATGGACGGCGCTGAAGTAATCCTTTATCCACGTTTGCATAACCAACAAGGGTCTGTTTAAAGATTATTGCGCTTCGAAGTTAATTATGTAAAAATATGCAAATATATTATGATATTTTTCAGCATTATTCGCAATTTATTAAATACATAGTAAAAGTTCTCGCTGCTTTGAAAGGAATTTTAATATTCTTCTCTGTTCACAAATGTAGGTATTATATGTATATTTTCTCTGTGGTTTTGCCGTGACGACAATCTGATTGAGACAAATAGGACCAGCACGGATATCTGAATTCCTTAGGTGTTATGACATACATTTGTGTCAGAATTCCTCATAATAATATTAATTCCATGGAATTCCTAAATAAACACTGGTTTGTAATCATTGTGACAATGACTTTCGTTGTTTTTTACACCTATAACACAAGTGCTTACGCGACTTACTTTAGGGTCAGATCAATGTATTTGTGATGTTATCCTATATTTATTTATAATTATAATTAACCAGGTGCACCCGAAACGTGAGATGATTGCCTCAAAGGAATTTTCCACGAGCGGGCAAACGCTGGGACAATCCGAGATTCAGATAATGGTCGTTGAAGATGACGAGATTAGAGAGTGCTAATCTCGACAAAGGTATTCCTAATTAATTGTGAGGGCACAAAGGCTTTAAATACCTCACTATGAATATAAATGGCCCAAGTCATCTCTTAAACAACTTGCTATGCAAGTTCGCGATTTTAATTTTTGATGTTTAAAATTATTTCTTTACGTTTAGTTCTTGGGTCTCGCTTCAGAAACAACATTTTGTGCAAGAGATTACTTGTATCTAATTTTATCTTGGCTTTTTCGTCAATGTTTTTTAAGTTTCAATGTGTTTCCGTTGAAGTAGATTACTGAAAGAATATTTAAAAACAAAATCATGAAATGGCGAATAATATACTTATCTGAGTACAATATTTGTGTGTATCAAGTCTAAGTCTTTGGAGTAATCATTCCAGCGGTAATGGAATTGCTCGTAATTCACAGTCATATTAGAAAAATGTAAATTAAGCTGGTAAACGAATGATGGTAAACGAATGGCTTTTTTGACGAGAACAGTGGAAAATAGACTGGTAAGTTAGGCTAGATTTACTCTATGAAATACGTGAATAGTTCGGAGAGCCGTTCGTAACAAAGTCTCATGCTTTCGTTACTCCTCTCAAGATTTTTCAAGCATCTTAGCGCAGTCTTAACTATTTGTTGGAGGAGTACAAGTTTAAGTACATAGTTACTGCATGTGTACAACTTTGTATTCAAAACAAATATACCCCATTTTTTTATTTTAGTTAAAACCTAACATAAAAGCTTATCGTTTTACCGAAATGTTATCTGGGAAAGATTTTATCACATTTTGTTCTGTGTAAAACATTTTTTAATAAAGCTTTATTTAGCTTACGTTTTTCCTGTATGATAATAATGTAGAACAGTCTTAAAGTAAATGGCACAGTTCGAAAGGACAAGCGTGACGCAACCACTTGACATATACAAAGCGGATGATCGTACCACACAAACAGCCTAATTGATAGCCCACATTTGTACGATTTCGTATCAGTTTATTTTGACTGCCTCTTGTGCTAGTAGGTATGACTTGATATGATTTATTAAACACGCGTTCAATACACAGATCGGTTAATTTAAAAAAAAAAACATTTAAACAATGTAGTAATTGCAGGTTAACGTGACTGCGGCCTTGCGTGGGACTTAGGAGTAAATATATTTATGCCCGTTTTACTACCCACTATTTTCCCTTTTTACCCGGAAGGGACGAGCCGGTACCCGCATTGTGGCAATTGACCGGCCCATCCCCTAATGTATCTTTAACAAACAACCTAGGTACTATCTCTACAAAACAAATGCAGGTATGTCCTGGAGTTTGTAGTTTTATAATTCTCTTAGCGAAGGTGACCGTAGTTTAGAAGGGAGTAGATTTATACATAAGCTCTTTAAAATACCTAGTTTTTGGTTCGCATCTTTTTATGTTATTCTATGATTAAAAGGGATTCGTAGTATTATCAGAATTTTTTATTTTATTTTATTTTCATAAGCCTGTTAAAGTCAATATGCAGTGGAAAGGCGTCAATCATTTAATAAAATGATGCGGATTAGTGATCACATACTCGAAATGTGTTCGAAATATTCGCGGCAAATTTTACCCGACCCGGATATTCAACCTACGACCCTGAGATCACGGACCACTAGACCATAGGGTAAGTATAATTCAATGAAATAAAATATATTTATTATCTTTTCGAAGCATCGTTTTACTTGCAGCATAAAAATAAATGGCCCATCACAGATATTCTTCAGTGTGCACGTTGTGGTAAAACATCAAATTAAATTTTAGGGTTTAAGCTTTCTGCAAATGTTTTAGCAAAGAAAAATTCTGTAATGGGGTAAAAGAATTTTAAGAAACTTCTAAAAGCGAGGCTGGCAATGCAACTGTGATACTCGGTCTCTATACTGTAGTAATGGTGGGTATTCTCCTCTAAAATAAATGGTGTTTATGGGTAGCGTTATCACTTACTATCAGGTAGGTAACTTACCGAGCAAACAGCTGCTTAGAATTCAGTATATGATAGTATGTTAATTTGAAAACATCTTACTTACACTGTATACATTATTATAGCGCCTAGAAGATGTGTTTACACTTCATGGAAGTTTTACGAGACAATTTACATAATAACCATGCAGAATATTCTAAAGGGGATGTTCCATGATTATTAGTTCAAGCGAGCCGCTTATTATCCTTTGTAGCCCTATTAATATCATAGAGTTACAGTTTTATGTGCCATATAATCCTGCTCTTTAACCAGGACTGAATATTTTAGCAACATTATTATTAACAACTTGGTGCGGACATTGTTGCTAGCGAGACGTTTTACTAAGTAAGCTTGCTGTTTTAACTTCATATTTTATTTGAGACTATCAGCGCGCTCCGGCTTTGCACGGGTGATAATTATAATGTACAACCCTTGTCATGGCAACCCCATACACGTCACCAGCACAAGAGAAAAATAATAATCTATTTCGATGCCAAGTCGTTCTCAAGTTATGCGCGCATAATCGCACTTACTTTTAGCATCATCATTATTTTAATTTTTTCAATGTTGATGGATTGACTCAGTTTTTTTTCCTTTTCTCTTGAAAATTGTTGGAATTGTTGAAAGGGATTTCGTTACTCTAATTGACGAAGTAAAATCATAAAACTTGAAAAGCTTCATGAGTAAAATATTCGTATCGCAAAGGATGATTGACAGGTTATCTAAAGAAAAAGTAAATAGAAATATTGTTTGATCTTCGTTAGAGGAAGATACTTATAATTTTTACTGTAATGAAATATTTTCATCAAACAACCAACAAAATTTTACTTGCTGATGCGCAATAGGTTTCTCTGCAATTCATTTATGCAATGAATTGTAGAGAAACCTATTGCGCATCATTCAAACTATGACAAAGACTTAACACATCTTACATTTGCTAATGAAACAGATGAACTAAACCTTTATGTCGGGTGTGCAATATAGGGCAGAGTGATAATGTCCTGAATAGTCCTTAGCAAGGCAAAGTGTGGGCATGTATCAATGTGGATTCATTGCGACGGAAGAACCGTACCCGTGTCATCTAGACAAGAATACCCTTTATCGCGACTGACGAGCGCGCTCTATCTGTGAATTACGTGCGGTTTTACATAACGCAGCCATTTTGTAACATGTCTTTTTGTGTCCGCTCGATACGCGAGACCTGGCATTAGTTGACTTGATTGTTAAGAAACCCCTATTAAAATTATTCGCATATTTCGTTTAACAAAACAATGCTCGTGAAGCGGTCTTTTTCAGTGAGGGATATTTCATGTAATATTTCTTTGTTTTTTTTTTCATTCAACATTTTGTTCAACATAATTGCCATACTTAAGAGCATTTTTATTTTTGGGCGTGGTTTATGTTATGTTAAATACCCTTAAATGTCATAATACGGGATTAATATTCGTAGAAGATTAAAATCGTGTCGTATGGTTTTCACCCAAGATGAAGGCAGGGTTCGTGGGGGATAAGTTCTTCTGTCTAGGGAGACTTAGAACAGTCTAGGTCTAATTGGCTCGTCCCTCTTCGGTTTTGAAGGAGAAACACGTAGCATGTTTGAAAGCTGCCTTGTCAGGAGCATGGTGATTGGTGTGGGCTAAAAGGTGAAAAAACTTATCATGCATTCGTTTATGAGTAATTCTGCTAGGGCTCTTACATTGTATCAAAAAAGCCTGATATTTAAATCGCATCTTAAAAATGGATTGATGTTACTGCTTGAGAAATTCTACCGTGTGCCTTTCGACTAAATTATATAACCATGTAAAGAAGATAGGAGGTTAAAAATTACTTGCATCACCGCAAACGTTCCAGCTTGATTTAGTGTATACCGCAGTCATAAATGTTTTCCTCCATGGAACGAGCACTAGATTACCAATACTCTACGTGTTCTGAATTACTATTCATACCCAGGAAATTTATTAATTGGCCACTTTGGGCTCCTACAATTTATTGATTATTCAAACTTTGATAATAAAATAGTTGGATTAAATTCTAAATTGTCTGAATAATTTAATATATTCAACACATCGAAACGCTTGTTAATATTCAAATAACTTTCTTGTCAACAATAACTTCATATGAGCTGTTTTTATGTGTACCTCTACATTATGTAAACGAGTTGTGTAATACGCATTCAGACATGTCTAACATTGCTACATTATAATGTATATTTTTCTAACAATATTACTGTTTATCAAGTTACATACAATTTTATTACTAATTGTCTAGGCAACTTAACCGAAAAAGCATTCTCAACCTCACAAAAAATACTTATAACTCTGAATTAGAAAGTTTTTCTATAATTGTGTTATTCTTAAATGTAAACTATTCCATGCCGCATTCTTTGAAATAGCAGAGAACGTTACTTTTCATGAATATCGTTTTGCGTGGGCATTACAGCTATGAGGCTTGAGGTGCTTTCCAGAGCAGGGGGAAATCTCGACTTGTAATTGCGGCAAGCAACCACAGTGATATTATTTGTACATGAATATGTTGGCTAGCAATACGCAGTTATTCTAACTCACAAGTGAAATTCTGGCTGTGTTCTGGCAATATTATTGTCGAAGCCAGTATACAGCCTACATTTGATCTCCGTGGCTTACAGAATTTGTTATCTGTCAGAAGAATGTTACAATCAACAAAATTTAATAAAATAAAAGATGTAAATGATGTGCAGGACACCAATGTGTCCTGCACCCTATACCTCAATAGATATAGGTGTACGCAGTGACGTTTTATGAAAGGATGCGTATTCGTCAATTGAAAAAATGGCGCGGAGTCCTCAGATCTGCGTCCAGAATTAGGTACTACGTTAATCTACCTACGCTAATGTTACAAGATAGTTACATCAAGTGACGACCACTTCGTTGTTATGGTTGAAATGTCCGCTATTATCAACAGTTAGGGGTTCGTACCCGCAACGTACAAACATTAGTGTGCATAAAGATATCTGTTTAAAAGTATATCGGTCTGGGTGTTTTACATATAGGTATATGATTTAAATTAAAAGTATATACGTATTTTTTACGCTATCAAGCTAGCCAGTGAGTCTCTATAATAATTCTATCACCAACCAGACTCAAGGTGGGAATCAGACATCTGGATTTCTGATTCCAAGAGAATATGGTTAACATTTAAGTATCTTCTTATTTAACATGTTGCCGTCGTCTCTGTTTTCATAACTTGGTGTACGTGTAAACTCGCGCAAACTCGTGCAAATCACGACTTTATTTTATTTCCGCGATTCAAGTTGCTTAGAAAATGTGATTTCACGATCACGATTTTCTTCCTGTAAGTTGTTTAGCCGTCTGCTACGTAGTAGCTAACAAATGTAATGTGGTTTATTTTGAAATCTGTAACAAAGTTCTGCAGGTGTTTACGTACATATTTGTTTACTACTGGATGAAGGCTTCAGAAATACTAAGGCGATTTCTTCTTTAGGACACGCTTAGTAAACATTTTTGTGAAAGAAGAAAGCATACGTCTTTGAAAAAAAAAGGTTTGTATGTAGACATTTAAATATAATATGTAATAAACAAAAGTTGAAATTTTCTGCAATTTCAACAGCTTAAGGGGTCGCCGTTTTCATCCAAACAAACAATATTGGTGGAAGCGTCTGCGTGGGCCCTCTACGGGAGGAGCAAACACAATGCTTTGTACTCACTGACCCAAATTAGCCCACTTTAAATGCAAATCATCCGCAGAACGACATTTAATTTTGCAGTATTATTTTAACTCAACTCACTTGTTTGCAGTTGCATTGTGGAAACGCACAAATGCGATTGCACAGAGCTATAAAATTGTCTGATATTCTATAAATTGTTCGGTTTCGCGGTAAGACGAGTGATTAAACTGCTTTAGCCGTCGGAACGTAAAATCAGAATATTACATGGACCTCAGTATTTAAAAACGCGTAAAACTGCGGAGTCGGCTACAGGAAGAAAAGTAGGTGTATTTTATTTTCTTTGTGTGAAATGTAATAAAAATTTAGAGTGTAGGCAGAAGCATTCGAGTGTAGACTCGAACATCTGAGCACGTACTAACGCTGCTAACGTGTTTATAACGTAGGTACGTCGCACGTGTTAAAAAAAAAAATAAATTATCCCCATATAATACAGTACCCCCAAAATATACAGATAAATACATAGAAGTACAAATATTTTATAAAATTCTACTGTTCTATTTACTAGGTATGTGCTCTATGGAATTTTGGTTACAAACATATTGCACTGCTGAAATATTAACTTTTTTGATTTATCTCTTCGTGGAAAAATAGGCACGTAGCCAACCTGATGTAAGCAGCTGCTGTGGCATTTTCAATTTAAGGATACTTCACCTGCAAGCATCGCATAACATGCTTCTCTGATTTTTGAGTAATTTCTTCTATGTGTATTGATTTCCACGTAAATATTGGATACAACAAACCCACTCGCATAAAACCATTTGTACCAGTATATAAGTTGTCTTTATATTAAAGTGAACTGTACTGGAGTTGCGATAAAACACATTATTACGATAAGCTTTTTTATGTATTTTGGTCTTAATTCCTACCGTGCTTTTGTTTGGAAATACATGCTTTACTTCATATTATTAAGGATCCGGATTATATAAAGTTCTGATGTTACATATTGTTTCTTTGAAAGTAACCGTATTCAAAGCGAACTCTGTCATGGAACTTCAAAGTTATAGTTCCCTTGAGGAGCGGAAGTTTGTACATCGTCAAATCTATACAGATAACTTCCTTCGTATTATTGATATGTATGTAGGAACATGGTAAACATCATTACAACAAACAATAATATCGCAATAATAATATAACCAGGCTTGTCAAATCTAGTATCATAGTCGAAGCGGACCCTGAGCTCCATATTGGATGCAATCGGGAATACGCTGGGATGATGATGATATCGCAATAAAAAGCCTACAGAAATTGAAATATAGCTATAGACCTTCAGTTCTAAGAAAGGGTCTTATATTAAACTCTTACTCACACACAAAATACCCAAGATGTTTGATGGGTTAGGACTTTGATACAACAATTGCGTAATAATTTCATAGTACCTAAGTAGAAATGTTTACGCTTGGGTGAGGTTAGATCGAAATCAGGCGTACTAAAGATATCAATACCGGCTTCTTCACTTTATGGAGTGGGGTCCTGAGTCC
The DNA here is from genome assembly GCA_949319885.1 of Mecyna flavalis. NCBI lineage: Eukaryota > Metazoa > Arthropoda > Insecta > Lepidoptera > Crambidae > Mecyna > Mecyna flavalis. The sequence goes on along the minus strand of OX439427.1, from coordinate 6,193,603 downwards.
AGCTATTTCGGTGTAATATTTACCATAATCTTATCGCTTCTATTTTATAAGACTATTACATACTAAAATTGTTTTAATTCTAGTAGTAACGGCGATAGGGAGTATATGACCTACATTTTTGTATTCAAATGCACCTTTTATTTAATTTGCTTTGTAATCAATTCAGTTTTTTCATTACCATAATTTTATTATAAAAGAGTATTCGAACTGACAACCACAAGTCTTTGCTATCCTAGTGCGATGCAACACATATAAATAGATAATAGGGTTACAAGGTATTTTCACTTCTTTATTAAATATTACGCCAAGCATTTGTGGGAACACATTCGCGTAATAGAAATTCATTTTGAATGCAATTAGAATGCAGCATGTTTTCTATACTGATTTCAGAGGGTCCTGTATTCTTTATAAATACTTGCTTTATGCTTAAGTTCACACATTATAATGCCCCGTTGGTCTAATAGTTTAAGTGGGTTAGGGTGCTTATTATATTTTTTCCCTGGAAGAATAATAATACAATTTCCTGGGAATTGCGGTCAAACCACAGGGTTTGAGTGTGGAGATACTAAACCAGACATGTTAGCTACCCTGAACTGTCACCTTGTTTCCTAAGAGATCCGTCCAATCTGTCGAAAATTCTCAATTGAAAGAGAACTCTATGTAAAGTGAATAAAGCTGAAAATTGGTCGTAGAAATATGACAGATTAGTGTAGTCTGATGTGCTGGCGACTGTACAATTGGGTGAGAGTTAAGTCAGTAACCAATCACTTTGACGATATGGAGGTCTTTGTCCGTCTAAGGATATTATAGGCCGAGACTTTACTCACTATATAACAGTAATTTGTTTTGATTTCTTTATTATCAGTTTTAGAAGGACTTTAAACGAGTTTGCTAATGATCGTTGTTTAACTTAAAGCAAAGTGACAGCCTATTAACCCTATAGAACAGTGTTAAAAAGGGTAGTGTACCAAATGGAACCTTATAGCTATGACTTTGGGTCGAAAACCAATTTATCTACTGAAGGGCTGAGGGGATTTTTTTCATTGGTATCAATTCCCTCCGTGTGATTGACCTTGTTACCCATAAGCCTGGGTAAATACCAAGGTGGTCGTTACATGCACTGGCTGTATTTAAAAACGAGGTAAAGGTTAGTAACTATTTAATAATCTGTGGTAAAGGTGGCATTGTATTAAAAAGAAAAAAGTAATTCTCAGAGCTAGTTTCATGTCAATTAAGTTACTGATAATTTATCTGTTCCATAACACTGATGCTGTCTTCTTCTTTGGAAAATGTTAAAAGTGACAGTAGCTAAATTATCTGACAGATAAATACACCAACAGATTTTAGTAATTTTGTTATTATATTCGGTGCCGTAACTAAATAAACGATTTGTCTATATAAATTTATCTATCTATAAAACTACTTTACAATTGTACCAAATCGGTCAAAAAATGTATACCTACCTAACCTACGACTGATAACAGAATCCGTGTAAACACATCAAAATGCTGACTACATTTTCACCTACATATGTAACACGTAGGAAAACGTTGCAACGTAGGCAAAGAGTCCAAACAGCGTTTCAGTTTATTCTTCCAATTATACAGAATGGTTATTTCAACAATCTATTCGGCAGTTAACAGAAACCTATCAGAGCGTCCTTAAAATTGCGGTTCGAGCAAAACTTTGTGAAATTTAATTGAGACCCACGTTATAACAAAACCAGTTGTTGGTTCACCACATCAGACCGCATCCCTCCCGTGGCTGCCATAATTAAAAGTAAATGTTACAGTGTTTCATTAATGTTATGATAATATTATTCACTTGCATTGAAACAGGTTATTATTTCTCCATTAGATTATCTCATTCAATTAAGGCTTGAAATATGAAACAATAATCATGTGTGAAAGAGGCTTCTAGATAAAAGCTAAATATATATTATTGAAGTAAATGTACCATTAAATTAATTATAATGCAAATTATGTACTAGCTGCACCATTCAGCGTTGTATTTATTTAAAAAAAAATCATTCGTTTATTTAATAAAAAATATATTGAGTTTTTTTTTGCCAGAAGCCGTACGTACTACGTACGTTTCGTATGGAAACCGCTAGTCGTCATGCAGTCTACAGAATCTCCTAGGATTTTTTGTCATTTAATTGGTTCAGCAGTGTGAATAACTAACAAAGAAAAAGCTGCAAAAACTTCAAACCATAAATAAAAATATCAAACAGATTTACCGGCTTTATTGTTTGGAAGCGTGTCAACCTGGATGAATCGGACTTTTGTTGCGCTGAGCCTATTCGATTGATTCATCGTTTTGATATTCCTGCCTACCGATGTCATAACACGTTTGGTATCTAACAAAAACGATTAAAAAATTAAGATATTTATGAAAAAATGAAAGTTTTATATTTCACCTAGTTTTTGCTCACTATAAAGTAGTAAGCACTTACAAGTACCAAGATGTTACACGTTGTACATATCACCGCAAAAAAGTTGTCTACTTTCAGTCCGGTCAGTACCCGATTGGAGTACCAAAGACCTAATAAGTATGTAGGTATTTTCCTCTTTTTTTATGTCAGATGCGGCAAACGAGCCAGCGGGTCGCCTGATGGTAAGCAATCACCGCCGCCCATGGACATCTGCAACACACAACAAAAAGATGATGCGTTGTCGGCCTTTTTAGAGGGGGGGGGGGGGTATGGGCCTCCGGCACTGTCACAAAACAGACGAAACACAATACATAGTAGTCATTATTATTTCACGCTGGTGTTATGTGAGAGCACAGAAATAGTGAGAGGGCGGTACGTCCCCGGATGAGTCGGCCCATTCGTACTGTGAAACAGTATGGCTCTACCACAATCACAATTATCTAACTATCTATGTTTTGAAAAGCAAAGTAACTCATAGCCTTAAAGATGGTTGTATGTATAAATGAAAGGAAAAAAATGCGTTTTATTTAGCTGAAATGGTGCTACAGCGACTAGGTAGGTCGCATTTCAATGCAATGGTTGGGCATGGGGTCCTGCTTTCAACCGTCGAGATTAGAAGCACTATCCGAAACCACTATGTAATTAAAATGAAATCCCTACTTTTCTAGATATAAAACTCTAAGAACAATTGAACACGTCTCCACGGTCGTTAGAATCCGGTGTCAACTTAATATTCCTTTTTAACCGACTTCAAAAAAGGAGGAGGTTATATGTTCGACTGTATGTATTTTTTTTTTTTTTTTTTTTTATGTATGTCCGTCGATTTCTCCGTCAATTGTGGACCGATTTAAATAATTCTTTTTTTATTTGAAAGTGCATAGTTCAGAGGTGGTCCCATTGTCACCATGTCAGGATCTGATGATGGGATCCCGGAAAAATCAAGGGAAAACCTCAAATTTTATAGGCTGCGCCTACGCGTTACTTGTTTTTTCTGAAGCCATTCAAGTTTTTGCGTCCGATAGACATCATTTTATGTTGATGAGCTGATGATGGAAGGTACAACTCCTTAACGGTTAGGAGTTAGGGGATAATTCTTTCAGTATTGTAGGAATATGTGGACCGTTAGTTGTATTTTATGTACTTTTGCAGCTAAGGTGATGATGGAAAGTACAACTCCTTAACGGTTAGGAGTTAGGGGATAATTCTTTCAGTGTTGTAGGAATATGTGGAACGTTAGTTGTATTTCATGTACTTTTGCAGCTAAGCTGATGATTACCCGGGGATGGGCTGGTCACTAGCCAATAAGGTTAGCACCGGCTCGTCCTAATCGGGTGTGAAGGAGAAACCGGGGGAGTGTAGTGGGTAGCGGACGCTTCGGTCTCGAGTCCCACACACGGCCTCGGGTCTAGCTAGCCTGCGGTTATGGTGCATAAACGCATTCTCCTCCTACCCATGGTGCTGAACACTTAATGAATACCTAATATTATTATCAAATAATACAATTCTACTCGTATTTTCGCTATCATTATTATGAAAGAGTTTTACTCACTACCTACGTGTTATTCACACTAAAAATAGAAAAATAAACAAACTTTTTTTTAAAAAAATTAAACCGACTTCAAAAAAAAAGAAACAAAAAATCTACCTAAAAAACTGAAAAGCATAAAATAATTTTAATAAGACATTCATCAAATGCGCTTATTGTCTAAGCCTATTAATTAAATTGTATTTTACGTGCTAGGTAGGTACCTACTAATCTGTTTGAAGTCGGTGCCAAGCCAAAGGTAATCAAAAATGATATATAATAATAATGTATTATAAAGGGTTACTTATTAATCCGCGGACGTAGGTACGTAATCCGGGTACCTACTATTTGGCTTGGCACCGACTTCAAACCGATTAGTAGGTACCTACCTAGCACGTAAAATACAATTTAATTAATAGGCTTAGACAATAAGCGCATTTGATGAATGTCTTATTAAAATTATTTTATGCTTTTCAGTTTTTTAGGTAGTTTTTTTGTTTCTTTTTTTTTGAAGTCGGTTTAATTTTTTTTAAAAAAAGTTTGTGTCCTTTTATCCTCAACATTACATTCTACTTAATTTCCATGAGTGGGAATAGAATCCTATTACTCTTAGTTTCGCTGTGTCTTGTATCCCATTTATCGCCTAATAGCAACAAGTTGACTGAATAATAAATACGGTATTGTCTCACTATTCTCTCAGTAAAAGAAAACTTATTTTCTGAACTGGCGTTTTGCCTATTTTTGGTTGTTTTTCTTCGACGAAAATAGAAACGTTTGAGTATCACTTACATAGTATGAATATGATTTAGTGATCGCACAGGCAGAATAACTTTACATATAATTGGAACAAGTATAGTTCCACTTAGGGTCCAATCCATTCGTTTCAATCAATGATCGACAAGGAAATTAAAAAAATAAAATAAACCCATATTTAAAAAATAATGATTGCATTAGTGTAGTTACCTATTGTAGAAAATAATATGAAAGTGGTACCAAGAATAGACGCCTAATATGTTCATATAAAAGCTGATGCTACGTTATTTGATAAGCACAAATATATTTGACTAGCGGGCGCCCGCGGTTTCACCCGCGTGGTTCCCGTTCCCGTGGGAATATCGAGATATCCTTTCTTAGCGGATGCCTACGTCATAACATCTACCTGCATGCCAAATTTCAGCCCGATCCGTCCAGTGGTTTGGGCTGTGCGTTGATATCTATCTATGTCAGTCAGTCAGTCAGTCAGTCACCTTTGAGTTTTATTATAGAAGTTAGTAGTAATAATATCATCCTACTCATACTACGATTAAAAAAAAATATTATTGTTCAATGGTGTAAAATAAAGCTATATTCGTAAGAGATTTTAATGGAGTATTGTGTCGAGAAAAATATAAACTAAAACCAATCAACGGGATTATAACGTCGGAATAAACTCTGTTATAACTTGACTTTATCATTTCGTATATCTGTTGAGTAAAATTTAAGCTTCTTATGAAGCTCAATTTATCATCGTATACATACCGATGGTTAAAATGTCAAAGGGCTTAAAGGACATTTTGGCGAAAATGACTTTTTGTTACATTTGTATTGAGTTTTTTGAGCTCTTTCTAATGGTATATCAAAGATTCTCCTATCCCTTATAGTTAGCGAGATATTCATGGTTAAAAATTGGCCATTTTTGTATTTTTTGCTTAAACGTCACTGATAATGTATTATGGCATTTAAAGCCTACTCTTGCATATTTTGATTCAGGCGTTTTGGGCTTAAAGGACTCTGTGGTTTTATATCAAATAAATTACATTGATTTCCCTGCCCTTTACGCCAGGAGTCGTGGGTTCGGGATCATTTGTGTTTGTTTTGTGTCTGGATGTTTATTCGTATTTAAGTATACATTTGTGGTACCTTTGTTGTTTCTGACACCTATAACACATGTTCTTACGCTATTTACTTTGGGGTCAGATAAATGTATGTGATGTTATCCAATATTTATTTAAGACCAATACAATAGTTATAATTCTGTTAATAAATTGATGAATGAATCTATGGATCTTTACAATCATCATCATCATCATCATCTGAATATTACAATCCACTGCTGGACATAACCTCCAAATGCTCGCCACACTGATCAATCCTCGGCCGCTCGCATCCTGCTCCTGCCAGCCATCATGCGCAATTCATCACTTTACCTGGCCTGACAGCGTCCTACACTACGTTTACCGAGACGCGTTTTCCACTCTAGAATCCGTTTGTCCCAACGGTTATCGGTTCTACGGCTGATATAGCCAGCCCACTGCCTTTGGTTCTATGCGGCATCATCTCATTTCGTATACGATCTCGTACGTCTCACTGAGCCACTTTTAACTTGCGGACCAGCCGTGCCGTAAGTGTCCACGTTTGCCTTGCCTTTTACGACACCCAGGAGAGGGAGAGAGTGTGCTGGTCAATAGCAACAAGACTGGCACTGGTTCGTCCCAATCGGGTGTGAAGGAGAAACCGGGGGAGTTTAGTGGGTAGTGGACGCTTTAGCCTCGAGTCCCACACACGGTCGCAGGTCTAGCTAGCCAGAGGTTGTGGTGCATAAACGCATTCTCCTCCGAAAAAAAAGGAGAGGGAGAGATTGATGTTTTTTGGCTCTGTATGCCGACAGCGCTTCTTTTTGTACTATATTGAAAAAGCACAATACAGCTATTTTTTTATCGAAATTTTATCTTAAAGGACCAATTCTATTCTAACACCTGTATTAACATGTCCTTTAAGCCAAAGCTAATGATTTATCTCAACAGAAACATAAGCTTAAAGGACAAAATAATCGAATTTCAATTCTTAAAGGACACCTATCTCGAAAACTATGCTATCTAGAATAAATAAAATGGTTGCATACGATTCGGCTTGAAAAAATAAATAAAAGTGTCCTTTACAACAAACCGATAGCTTTAAAATCAAAAAAGTTATGCCCAATTTTTTACTTATTTCGTTTTTCTGCTCTCCTGAAAAATCATGATTTGTCCTTTTTAAGCCCTTTGACATTTTAACCATCGATACCATATGACGTAGAACGTAGGTAGAGGAATATGGAAAATGTTTAACGCCATATAATTTATCTAACGATGAAAATATTGAAACGAAATAAGAAACCGACAAAGGGAAAGCTACAAACAGACCTGTAATGGTGTAGGCAAATAATTTTGTTACACGTACACATGATGCGCAAACCGTATCGTATTGAACACATCCCGTAAACGAGACTGTGTTTGCGTACGACGGAACGTGCTTATTCACCAGTTTATTGTGCAATTCCTTGCAAGTCACTGGCACACGTATAGCCGCGCACTTTGTTTAGCAATGCTACTTTATGAAAAACTAGCCTTCCGCCCGCGGTTTCACCCGCGCGTAACTTCTTTTTTCAATATTCCCCCCTTTCCCCCTACATTTCCGGGATTAAAAGTTACACCATATGTTCACCGGGGATAGTGTAGCTATCCAACAGTGAAAGAATTATTCAAATCGGTTCAGTAGTTTCGGAGCCTATTCGATTCAAACAAACATACAAACAAACAAACAATCAAATCTTTCCTCTTTTTACACGCTTTTTATAATATTAGTATAGAAAGAGTCTCTGTCATTCCTATTTATTTTAATATTGTGAGGATTTCTTGTACCTTTTGAAATAATAAGGCACCAATTTGAGAAAAAACTTAAGCTATATCTGTGATTGATGTTGACTTTATGTAGGCCAAGGAACTGTTTACCAGCTGAAGTACCTGTAACAAAACCAAACTTTGTTAATGCATTCAATTTCTACGCATAAATCGAAAACAAACAATTCCGTTACAAGTGCATTTGATGCGCTAACCGTATCCTATTGAACACATCCCGTAAACGAGACTCTGTTTGCGTACGACGGAACGTGCTCATCCGCCAGTTTATTGTGTAATCCCTTATAAGTCACTGGGATAAGTATAGCCGTGCGCTTTATTTAACAACGCGACTTTATGAAATAATGGGCTCAGCCTGTTGTATTTATTTTGCAGCGGATATTAAAAATAAATGCTTGTATTGAAATATTAGGGAATTGGTTTTTCAAATAGAGGCGGATATTATACCTATATTAAAGAAGGTCACAGAATAGTTGAAATTGTGAGAAACTATCTGAATAAGTGTTCCTAGGAAACATTGTTTAATGTGCTGCTACACTGAAATCTCCTCGGATCTTCGAAACACAAAAACAGCCACACCTGTTATGGCATCAGATGACACATGTGGGGGAGAGCCTTACCAGTCAGACCTTGAAAATTCTAACTTACTACTACTGACCGGACCAAAAACTAAATCGGAGCCACAACTTTGGGTTCTTACCCGAGCGGCTTAAAGACTTATTGTTCAACGAAGGCGGTCAAAATCTTGTTGGAAATAGAAAGTCTTGCCTTAAAGTTGCTGTCCGTCAGACGGAGGAGAATAATTAAGTTTTCTTTCTTATTTATCTATACTATACAAAGAAAGGATTTATTTGTTTGTTTGTATTGAAAAGGCTCCGACACTACTGAACCGATTTGAATAATTCTTTTACTGTTGGAAAGCTACACTATCTCCGGGTACTTTTGATCCCGGAAATGTTTGGGGGAAGGGGGGATATTTGAAAAATAAATTACGCGCGGGTGAAACGGCGGAAGCGACCGCTAGTTATTTATAAATTTCTAAACATGAGTAAACTGGATATAGGGGTGCAAGTGATCATACGAAGACAGGTTCATTCTATATCGTATTAGGGGAATCCTTTATTAACAAAACGATGGATAGAATGACTTTATCATTCTGCGGGCTTACCGACGCCCGAAAACTAAATAGAAAATCTAAATATTATTGATCTGGCTAAAAAAACAGTGGGTTTTTTGAGGTAGACTAAACAATTTATAATCATATAAAATTAATCGTTGCATATTATGACACAAAAAATTTAAGTCATTAATTATATAATAAAACTGTTACTTATTATTTATGCTGATAACACAAAAAGTACAATAATAATATTCTGTTGAAGAGAGAAATTTATGGAACTTTGTACAGAATAAGTAATGGTTTGCTTTCGAAAGCTTTAAATCAAGAATAAGGACTGTGGGAAAATGTAATAAACAATATAGCATTGTACGTTTTGAGACAGCCCATTTTCTTATAGATTTATGAGGTTCATTGGCTTCTTATTGGGAGCAAAATATAAAATGGTTTACATAATGTGAAGCAGATTTTTTTTTACATTTTAAAAACATACATTCGTGAAAACATGATGATTTTGAAAATTAACAAAAGATGAGCATCTGAGTTATAAGTTTGTTGTCTGGCCCTCATTGCCAGTAACCGCTTTAAGATAAGTTTATGTTTTTTTGTCAGGTATCAGTATCATATATAATATAAAACACATGCGATACAATAAATTATAAACATTGTGTTAAAATAGTATTTCCCTTATCTATTGAAGCGTTGCGCGGTGGTGCATACGTATACTCGTAGCACTGTGGTGCAGCTACAACAATCACGAAATCGAATCTTGTACAACCATTTATTTTAACTGCTCCGTGTTGTTTGGTGTTCTGTTGAATTGATATTAGTGACATTACGGTACAGGAATAGAATTTTATACACCGATTAATATTGTCTCGGCTGTTGACTCCAAGAAGGCTAGCCAATGGCCACAAACCAGCCACTACCAAGGTCCTCTTCACGCAATGAAGGGAAACTAGAGAGGAGGAAGGCGAAAATCTTCAGTTCAGACCCTTTCCACGACCGCGAGTCTCGCTAGCCTGCGGTTAAAGTGTCCAAAAGCATTTTCAGCTAAAATTCAACCAGACACTGCCGTTTGTTCAATTGAGGGCCACTTCACTAGGAAGCATCGCTCAGTATTGTCATTACTCTTGACTTTGTCGATAACAGGGTATTCCGAGCAAACTGCTGCTAGAGCGGGCTTGTGTTTACAAATAACATCTTACGAAATGTTCTACTTTGCTTCGTATTGTTTGAAAGAACTGGTGTCTTAACTTTTAGAGGTAACTTGTAGAAGTGGCATCATTATAAAGGACACTATTAGAATAGATCTGTTTTTTCAAGCAGTAGTCTAAAGCGACTGAAGAGAGATAAGGCTTAGGATCAACGGCTTGACGTGCTTTCCAAAGGGCCACCTTTAAAATTGAGTACTGTGACCTGAATAGAACCCAATTACAAATGTTTGGGAGTGTCTCCCCTGGACTGGAACCCTGGCGTAGTCAGCTTTAAAGTTTACCTAATAAACAATGCACCAGGAAAAAATACAAATACAAAATGTTGCTGTAGCTCTCACAAATTGGAAAAGGAGGAAAAAATATGTTAGTGAACCCACGCAGACGAAGTTACGAGCAGAATTTAAGTATCACATACCAGCCCTTCAGTCAGGTATTCTCTCGACAGTACTTTCAGACGTTAAATAACCCTAACCCTACTGTCCTAACTGATTTACATGCAAATTGAAACAGCCGGCCAATATTAGCAGAGTCGATTTAATTCGTGCAGGGTTGCCATTATGTGTAATTTACAGCCTGTGAAAGGAAGATTTTTTCGATAGTCACATACATTGAATTTTCCTCCAAGTATGAAATAAGTACTTGCGTTATCATTACATAAATATTCGGGCACATCATAAACTGTGGTTTCTTATATTTACGCGATAACTGTGAATCAACCAAAGCCTGGTTTTGAATATGTACATTTTAATAAACAGTTCAAGTTTTTTTTATTTAATTGCACATGGATAGAATAAGAAGCAAAAGCATTTTTGTGGTATAGGACGAAGACACTACAACTAAATATTTTATTATAAATAAACACCCAGACACAGAGAGCAGAAATGTTTATTATGAATAAAATATACATAAAAACACTCAGACAGCACTGTGCGGGCATCAAACCTGCGACCCCTGGTGTACTATCCAACTTCTCAACTACAACTTCAATTAAATAAGTCGTATTATACTCTTTATCAAATACGACAATTTAGTCAGAGGAAATTTCAAGTCAAACTCAATCACATTTTGGGAAGCTCATCTATTAAAAATAATTTCCTCATTGCCGGTCAAACTAGATTTTAAAAATTGGGTTATCCTACGAGTATATCAAGGTTCCTTTCGCCTCGCTGTTTATATACAGAGATATACATGCTTGTGTAGAAATATGTATATATGTTACCGTTAATGTGAGGAAATCCGTTAGAGTGCAGATTAACTAGGTACCTATTCTGCATGTTTGATTAAGAAAGAAAAGAAAACAGGAACCATCGGTGGTGGAAATCTTAGCCTTCTGTGTAAAGATGTATGCATGAAAAATTAGACTCTGCCCTCAATTATGATTTACTACGACTTTAGTGCCCTATTAATAAATGCTTAGACGGACAAAATCTATTCCAAAGCCCCAATTTGTTTTCAACCGGTTACTTTCACATTTGGACCAAAAACAATTAGGTTTACTACGGTCTGTTTCATGAAGGGACATTTCACGACGAAGGATGGTTTAACTATTATTGACTTTTTTGTTTTTCGAGTATCATACGAGTTTTTCAAGAGAAGACCACTCAGAATAAATGAGATCTGCGGTGCCTCCCTTCAAACAATGGCCCGCCTCTTGTGTTGCCCCGCGTGCCCTGATCTTGCACAAAAGAAGAGTTGTTGCACGCTGACCAAAACGCCGTTCGGGTCGCTGGATTCTGGACCAATAAAATTTTGCCATTGACACGCTAAGAAGAAGAATAAATGAGATTAGTTATTTAGACAACATTTACACCCGCACACTAAGCATTATTGCTCGATATTGTTATGTTATCAAGACATCACTTATAGTAGAAGCTAATAAGTCGGGCTCGCAATATCCAGGCCAGATAGATGAACTATATTCGCGCCGGGAATCTGCGAAGTTGACCGCCCGCTCAACCTCGCCCGGAACTATGTTTTGAGTTTCGTAACTAGGTAAAGATTGCGATAGTGATGTTTAAATAGAGCAAGAGCCGTTTTCTACTGAAGCATTTATTTTAAAATACAATCTAGTGTAGAACATAACATAACATACGACATATTTCATATACAGCTGTACAGTCATAGTCTAGACCTTGGGAAAGTATGTACATGTTCCCTTGGGATAACAGAAATAGAACTGGTTTGTCCTTCTTCCACGTCGTTATAGGGCAACGGATCAACGTAATAATTGTGAGAGAGATGATTTGGGAGCTGGAAAGTGACTTAGGCATCAAAAAAAAAAAACTATCACATTCCTTTGGGATAACGTTGGACAGTCCACGAGGGAAGGCTAATACTAGTCTAAATGTAAATTTATGCATTTAACAATCTTGCAGTAGGTACATTGAGGCCGGCACGTATCGGAGAAGCCTCGACATCAAAAGTGCCCGACTCACCTACATTTCAACTATCTTGGTACGAACAAAGGATTCTCGAGAGAAATGTATCTTCCTTCACCCACAGAAGACAAGATAAATGGCAGATTTGCTAACAGTGGTTATTTAAAATTTTAAACAATGGGATAAAAACGTTACACAGTAATACTCGGACGTTGTCAATCCTCTGCAGTTTGAAAATCTTGTAAATCTTCTCGTTCGGATGTACGAAGTGATTCTGTTTCAACTCAAGTAACGCTTGAGTAAAAATTTTAATTAAGTTTGCGAGGAATGGCTTTGTTCGTTCGTATTGATGTTGCGCTGTTGGTTCTTAGCTTCAATTAAATATATTCACGCGTGGCAAAATGGTGGCAGTTAAAGAAAAATGAACAAGGAAAATATTACTCCTAATATAAAATGAATATTTACTCTAAGAGTAATTATTCATTTTATAAATTAATACTGAGCATAATTGCATAATCACAACTGTTCAATTTAACTTATTTTGAGCATAGAATCAATTAAATAAGTAGATAGTAGTAGTAGTAGTAGTAAACATTAAGTTGACATCCGTATGAATTATGATTATGAATTTAAATGTAGCATTCATATAAACAAGTTCAAGAGTTTGGACTTTATTTTTTACATTATATTAGCTGTAAATAATTTAAATGAAATCAAACCAATGTTGATAAGACATAGTAATAGGTACATTGTTTAGACTGACCCGAACAAATTGGAACTACTGCGTCAACATTAAGCAATTTACACTTCCGCTTATTAATGCGACGAGCATCACTTTGCATATCTCGAGCGAAAATGGAACACAGGCAATCCATAAAAATAAAAATGAATTATTAGAAGACGGAGGGGTGCAGTATATTTATTAATAATATTCTTAAGGGTTTGGTAAATGTTTTGTTAAAAAGGGGAAAGAGAGGGGGAAAGTTTGCGCATGTGCACTTGCGCGTTACCAATAGCGCGCGCGAATCTCCCTAACGCCCGCGCGCGCTATTGGTCAGAGGTATGCTTCTGACCAATAGCGGGCAGGCGTGTCAAAATTTGTGCTCTGCGCAATCCCCACCCGATATTCAAGAAGTTTGCCGGTACCTGTATCACCTGAGTGCGGATTGGTGGCCACAAAATCGAGCTGTGTACAAAATTTTCGACACAAACTTTATCCAACCCAGGAATTGAAACTAGGACCCCTCAATCATAATCCGGTACTTAAACCACTAGACCATTGAAGCGTTACAATTGTATTGTAAGCTTTGACAAAATTATGAAGAATTTTGTAAAGTTATGATTTAATATTTATTCTCTACGACTTAATACCTAATCCATCACAAGTAATCGTCGTGAAGAGTTCGCAATGGTACCGTACATTTTTCGAGCGTCGAGTGACCGAGAACTGGCGTGTAAGCGGACTTAACTTCTCTGAATATTTAACTTTATTGTTTATTTCTAATCCTCTTTGTAACGCTGAGCTTGGGTAAAGTTTAATCTTTTATCACTATACTTTTTCGGCCTACTTAGGTGGCGCTGTGGCTCATAGGACGTATTTTAACACGATAACTGCGCGGAGCACCGAAGTTTCAATGTTTCAGTTACATCGCGCTGTTTGAAGATCTTTTTTTTAACGTAAAAGAATAGTTACGCAGTGTTACATAAGTACTATTATTTTATGTAAAAAAAGACGAATAATATCCTCTTGGCTGAGCTTCGGCTACGGCGACCAATATTTACGATCAACTAACTACGACAGATATAATACATTTACTTCAAAGTTTCCTATTATAAAAAAGCCAGTCAAGAAATCCATTAGGCAGCCACGTAGGGTTGCCAACCGTACTATAATATATAGTATTGTACTATATTTCGGGTCTGCGTACTATATACTGTTGAAAAAATATATAGTACGTAAAAATACTATATTTTCAATACCGACAAATCTAACAACCAAATCCTTCATTTAAAAAAAAATAAAAACGCCCCTTTAAAGTAGGTACCCGATAGGCGATAACGTGTACGAACGCTAGCGTAACGAACTTGTCAATGTCAAATTGACGTCAATTTTGACGTCGTCAAACGAGATTTTGGTCTGCTTTGTAGTAAAAGACTGTAGTGAGTTTACCAAAGAATATTTTTGGACTTTACTGACAAAATACAGGCCAAAAATGGCAGCATATTTTTAAAAATACTGAAAATGACTTACGAAATTTATTTAAAGTAATTTCATTCCTGCTCTCTATTCCCGCCACTTCGGCATTCACAGAAAGGATATTTTCGGTTATGAATTCGAAGTGGCGAGATGAAAGAAAAGTACTCCTATATCATTAATAAAAAATGAGCTTTTGATTTATATTAATTTAAAAATTGAATGTGACAAAGCATAATTAATTATGACACTTTTAATTTAAACAAAAAACTGTTACACAGTGCAAGAAGTGCAATAATTAACAAATATATATTTGTCTCTTTTTTTTGTTTTTCCCATAAAATACTATATTTCTTTTAAATGTACTATATTTTTTTACACCTTATTTTGGAAAATACTATATTTCGCTGATGAAATGTTGGCAACCCTAAGCCACACACTCGTCTCGCCGAAGAGCTGACTGATTGCGAAGAGGAAAAAAACTTGCGTGCTTCGTGATTACTCCGCGAAAATTTTCTCATAAGTTCTGCTGGCCGTTGAAATTGATTAGATTTTAATTGCACTTTAAAAGTTAGCTAAAGCAATTTTACATACATAATTCTATGTGTTGTAGTGTATGGTACTTCTTTTATCTTTTATATATTATATAGCTAAAAATGTGCATATTGTCTTCCTGTCGGTATTCATTTTCTAAATAACATTGTCGTTTTTCAGAAACTACGAGTATGTAAAGACATTTAATTTGCTTTACCAGATTGCTCTAAAATCGTCGAACTTCAAATAGTTATAGACTGACGTGTCATGTATGTATATTTGTTAATGAAATGTTTTTAACCCGGCCCGGGTAAAGCTAGTGCAGACAGCTAGTTTTCAACAAAATTGCTCGGAACAAATAATACCCGGACTATTATTTAATATCTTTTTTAGTATCATCGTATCGCATGTTTGCAAATACATCTAACGTTATTAAGAACGCAAAAGAGCTCAAAGGGAAGAACAATTTCAGTTAATATGTAGCAATGTTACATTACATTTACTTTTATGATTTGGCTGAGAAAGCGTTTCAAATATCAAATAGAATCTTGTTTTATGTGTTTTCATTTGGAATTTTATGATAAAATAAAAGGCATCTGCTGGAGATGTAGATAAGAAGATAATTTTATCTTTGTAGTTTATGTTGTTCGTAGTTTGTCATATCCATGTTAGTCCAGTTATAATTATACCAATGAATTACATTCTTGTTTTGTACGATGTTTAAAAGTTCTTATACACTTGCGTGCAAAAATATGGAATATTTTTTTATGGAATCACCACAGATATCTAAATAATAATTATTTAGATTTCTGTGGGAATCACCTTTCCTTGTAACCTATTTTGAGCATAGAATTAATTTAAATTTACTTGATCTTTATGATGATTCAGATTTTTACCTCAATTAATTCAATGCTGAGAATAAGTTAAAAGAAACAGGAATGATTCCAAATTTTTGCTCATAAGCATATATAGGAGTTAAATTATAAAGGTTTTTGGACCACGTTTTTTTTCCCCATAATGAAAACCTTTAAATTTCTTGGTCATATAACAAAAAATTTTAAAGACAAATACAGTAAACTGTGCTAAAAAAATGGCCGTGTAAAACGTTTTTTACGAGCTATCTCGTACATGTTATGTGTGGGGTGAGTGGGGCATATTGGCGGGTGATAAATGGCTTTCTGATTTCGCAGAGATAAAGAATAATGGTAAAAGCAATTATGTGCTTCGAAGCCGAGTGGATGAAGTGCGGCATTGCTCATACTGTCAGTCAATGATATTGATTTTTGTTAAGCTGTAGGAGTACAAGTTAACCTCTGTTTAGCAGTTTCTGGTAATTGAGTTTTACGCGAGAGCAGCTGCATTTGGGGTTTTGGCGTAAGGTCCGATATGGGGGCTGATGAGGCTTCGACCCCCAGGTTTCACCAAAAATGTATATCTCTTTTTTGTTCGAAAATTATAAATCAGAGAGAAAATTCTAAGTAGAGTTGCCTAATCATATTTTTGCAAAGAACTCCCGTGGCTTTTTGAACATATTTATTTTATCCCATGTGAACTTAGAATGTATAATCCCGGGATTAATTACTATTTATGACACTGACCAAGGTATGTATGACAGACAAGGTTACTTACGTATTTATAATATTAGTAAGTTTAACATTAAGGCCGGACGGCAATCCCTCTGACGTTGCAGTTGTCCATGGGCGGCGGTGATTGCTTAAAGTAGGGATCATATGAAGCCAGCTTGCGAGGTAGTTTAAGGGGTCAAAGGGTTCTCATAATCATTTAAAATACGAAATTACGAGTATTTTCTGGTAGTTTGCATCATTTATGGGAATTCTAAAATGTACGATTTGACTATGAATGAGAGTTAAAAAATCTAAATAAGAGTTCATCTATACTTCCATTGAGTGGTTAACATTACAATATACCCTGCGTAGTCGTTTAATGTTATAAATTCAGCGAGGTACCATTATGAAGGTTTTATAATGTACATATTTAGCATTATGGCCTTACATTCCAAAAGCACATTGCGTACATAATTGTCCTACAAAAGTCTTTTGTACCTTCGGCCTTCAGGCTTGATTTGGCTGGCCGTCGGGGTTAAACGAAGAAAGGTCGGTCGAATAATGGAATAAATATGAAAGAAAATATTGAAAAGTAGGGAAATCCGAAGAATAAATAATATATTAATAATTTGTAGAGGTATGTTTTTAATAGTTTGGTATGAAATCTGAAACTGATTGTTTTCTGATCAGATTTGTACATAATTTTTTTTTTATTATGCTGCTAAAATTATCAACAATCAAATCTACGCTCTCCAATCAGACGTCCTACGCGAACGGAACAAATGAAAAATAAACATTTGCCCTGTTTATGGGTGCTTAATTTCTTGTCTATGTAAACAATGCCACTGTTTTCGCAGTCATAAAGCTTCAATCAAAATTTCAGTATCGGCGAACGCCGCCCACTGGCAGTATTAAACATTAAATACCTAACCTTTTACGTTATGAATGTTTTACATTTTCCCACGATGAGATTGAAACGAGTCGAGTTTCACTAAGGCCGCTTCCCAGTTATTACTCTCGGCTTTATGAAATTCACAAGTTCTTTAGATTTTAGAGGCGGTGTGGCGTGAATTGCGGACCCTATTTTACATTTCTATGCGTTGATTTTATTGAGACGAAGTAATAAGACGAATATCAATTATCAACTTGATAAAAGAAAATTGGGGATTTTCCGCACTATAATAGATTTATTTTATAGTAAGATTTATCATCACTATCATAAAGTGCATTTAATTATAATATAATATAGAATAGAATAATATCTTTCGATTTCCATCATAAAAGATCTTTTAGCGAGCAGATAAAAGTTATTCAGCCTAGGCTGAAATCAACATGATCATACAAACATAGGATTTAAATATCACACATAGGAGCAGCTAGTACCAGCGCATGATTTATAGATATTATTATGTTATGATAACCTTTGTATCTCATTTTAAGTGAAGTGTAAATTTCTTATGAGAATAAAGATCTTTAAGCATATAAATATATATTTTTAAAACCATGAATTCCCGATATGTACATGGGAGCACATAATTTTAAAAGCACTAAAATACAAAGACCAAGGTTAGCTTCATATTATGAAATATCATGGCATAGTCTTTGTTACATTTTAAAATTGGTAAGAAAGTTTAAGCAGTTTGAAATTTAAGAGGACTTAAATACTTAATGCGTCAAGTTTGCTCGAGAACTTTACCATCTTATCGATTAAAATTATATTTATTCCATTTAACAAATATATTTTATAGATTACTCATGGAATATAACATTTTAGTAGTTTTGTATATAAGTTATATACATCTAAAAATCGCCTATACCTATAAAGTATGTCATTACTGTGACAAAGTTTGTTGAAAATATAATTTTTAAAACTTTTCAAATATCATGAAGTCTGCATGTAATCAATATATTGGACAACATCACAAACACAATTATTTTGGTTTATGAGACCTAATTACTGTCGTCTCGGTGTAGCGGGCGCAGGGAGTGCCAGACAGTAACTGCTTAGTTACTGTTTGGCACTGAATGGCGCTTACCATCAGGTGAACGATCTGCTCGTCTTGTAACACATTGCAATAAAAAAAACACAAATGATCATCAGCTGATAGGTGTTTGTCCTAGATGGGCTTCCAACCCACGACAAATAGAGCAGATTCACTACCAAAAGCCATTAAGCCAGTAAAACAAAAGTTATAACTTATCTGGAAAATAGATGTTGGAGATATCTAGAATCGTTTTGGCATTTATAATTACGATTGCTACGAATTGAATCGTCTGGTATAAATTAACATTTTAATAAACCGCGAGTTCAACCGTTTTAATTTGTTTTATTTCAATGAACCTTGACCTGTTTTCGGTGAAGCATGAGTGCGGGTGAAATTGATATCAGATATAATTTTTTGTATTATTTTCGTATAGTACAACTTAGAAGCTACATAGATGTCTTTTTATACATACCATTTTGTCACTCTACATCTATTTATAGGAAGATATAAGAGAGGTATAGCATCTTCTACTCGAATGACCCGCTCGTCTGGGGAAGTACCTTACAGAAGATATCAGCGTAGTGGCACTTCATAAATGTTGTGTCAAGTTTCTGTAGGTGACTTAGGCCGCCAGAAGTCAAATGAGGTAAGCATAGTGTTGGCAGCGGGAAGCTTTCTTTTTGCTACCAACGTTATATGTTTTACCTTCAAATAACAGGGTCGGCGTCGCGCGATTGGATACCTCTGGGTGTGACAAGCGTCCACAAGGCGGGTTTTGACTCGTCCCTATTAAGGTGTGAATAAGAAACTGGAGGACTTGTCAACAGTCCTTGATGACTCAGTGTTCTCCTTTTCATTATATGGTACCTACCTACCACCCTACGCTGGATTAAAAATTAAATATATAAACAAGGAAAATAAAAGGAATAAGTAACACAATTTGCAGTTCAATACGGCTTCTCTTAATCCAGCTCACATCGAGTCAAGGCTTAAATTATTAGTGCCTTTCATTCGGCTAAAAGAGTCTCAGGAGTCGACCTCTGAATGTTTAAGGAGTTAACCTTATGTGTGTGGCTCGCATACAAATCACTCACACGTCGTCCTTGGCTGGAATGTAACTAAATTGTTTAATTTATTATGCACAAAGATATCGAAATGAAGCGTGAATAAAATTAAAATTGAGATATCGCGTCTACTAGAATTCATAATGCGCAGCTCCTTTTGAATTTGTTTATAAGTTAATAAGACGCTTATTAGCATGCTGATGCTCAATAAAGAAGCTAATGGCGCATAATTAAGAACATAAATATACATTTAATATTTCTATAATTTTAATTCACAGTTAATAAACAAATACCATTGGTATTAGTTTTTGGTATTAGAAAGGAATTGATCGTATTTATGTATGGTCTTCAGTAATTTTCTCTTTTTTGTTTTAGGTAATTCGGGTGTAAACAAGAAGCTCGTCGTACTCCCACGAGTGATGTGACTACTTCATCGTCTAACTGGCCAGTATACCATATAACTTGCTAAGTTTAGATCTGCAAGTGTTCTATAGGATATCTCTATTTATTTATTAAACGTATATAAAATTACTCCTAATATACCTGTAGGTAATATAGGCTGTGGTATAGGCACTGAATAAGTATACCTACCGCCATCAATTCACCTTACTGGAGACAATAGGTGGATTGTATTGTCTAAGCGATTGTATTTTCTTATCTGTGGACGTCATTCTGAAAAGGAAGGGACGGTCGGGACACGTCACCCCGATATCTACATGCCTTTTACATGCATTTAGGTATGTTACTTTACCTTTGCCCGAGTACACTCAATATAACGGTAGAACTCCACCATATTTTATGTTGGCTTGAATAAATGAAATGTTGATTGACAAAGATTTAGGTTTTTTAATGAGAATTCTTACGCCATAGTAAAACTTGGGATTTGTCTGAATTTTATTTTTGCTACCTAGATCACTTGACCGGCACGCAGCCTACCTGCTGGTAAGTGTCAACACAGTTCAGGATTGTGATTGTATAGATGACTTGGCTTTATTAATGATAGAGGCCTTCACCCTACAGGGGGATAATAAATAGGCTGATAGTTTATTTTACTCTACTTTATTTTGATACCAAGTGTACGTTAGCCCTTATGTAAGCAGTGTAAACAATCGCCTTTCTAATGTATGTTATCTTTGCTCGGGAATGGGCTTTGTTTGACTTAACTTTGTTCCTTATTACTGATCTATTTGTTTAGGTAACATTGATTGTTACCGAATTCATTCATAATAAATCAATTGCAAAATTAATTTGAAAGGACTTTTCCTTTTACGTTGTAACCGTAGACTTTAAGAAAACAATGAATTATTCTTCCTTATCTCGTAATTTTAGACTTCAGTTAAAATAGAGCATCAAAAATATCACCAGATGTTGCTTATTCTATTAAGAAACATCTCTTTGATGGTTTTTATGTCCCTCCAGTCGGCAGATTATTAGTAAGCAGTTCATCTGATCATAAGCTGCCACTGGGGATTGTTCCATTGAAGGACACTTAGCAGGAGGCATGTCGTTGCAAAATGTCCTACCATTAACAGAAGACAAGGCGTGAATCGAACCCACGACTTTCAAATTTTAGATTCGAGCGATGTTACCATTGTTCCACTAAGGCGGTCAAAACACTTATAAACAGAAGTATGGCTCAATACATATTTAAGGCACGTTTGATCTGCGAACTAGTATACTGGTTTCCTAAGTTTATTAATTGTTTTATATCGTGTACCAATGTTTCACGAACAACAAGAATTTCTCGGTACATAGTGCTGCTCCAATAAACTTGCATTTCTTGGTTTCGTTTATTAGTGCTTCGAAATAGCTTGCAAAGTGCAATTCTGTGGATTTATTAATGACATGGCGTACATTCATTTCTTTTTCCTATTACGCTAAAAGGTTGTGATGGAGCAAAGCAATCTAGTTCCTTTTAAAATACGAAGCAAAGCCACAAAAACCGTTCCTTTACTTGGTTTACAATACCTTCAACAATGTGAGCGGGAATAATTTATGCTTCAGATAGATAGTTGCGTTTCTTAATTTCCCAGTGGAAAAAGGGAAGTTCCGGGCTTCTTTTGTTGCTGTTGTAGACGAGGCTATTTTACAAGTTTGTTTATTTTTAATTAGGATGTTTTTATGAGTAGTGAATTAAAAATTTTAGCTTCCACCAGCGGTTTTCACCAGTTGCGTTTAAACACCGTCCCGTGGGTTAGCAATATTTGCAACCGTATGTGGCGCTTGAAAATAAATATCTACCATCTACACTCCCCTGGTTTGACGCCGGTACCCACCGTGTATATTTAACTAATATTCCTGTGTCTATTGCGTTCAGTAGTTTTGCGTAAAGGAGCAACAAACATCCCTTGGATTTAAACACTGACTACAGTTTAAAATCGTTTTAAGGGTAGCTCGCAATAAATGAAATGAAAGAGAATGTCTTCTCTTATAATAGTCTTTTTGTAAGCAAAAGAAGAGACAACACGGCCATAACAACGGGCGCCTACCGTTTGGCAAGGTGCTTCTTCACGATTACTTTCAAAGGAAGGCGGATATAAATTAAATTAAAAAAGGAAGGCATTTAAATTCCTACTCCATAAACATTTTCTCCTGAAGTCCTCTCCATCGTCGCTCACCTGTCCCAGTCGTTAGCCGTATGTACTGTGTATATATTTTATATAGTGTATATATTTTATATATTTATATTATGTAATATGTATGTATATTTATGTAATTTTATATTGTGTATTTATTTATGATATTATTATTTCGTTTATTTCTGTTGTTTTTGTTTTCAAGTTTTTATCTATTGGCACTGCCCACTATTTCTTTCTGCTTGGCCTAAAGGTTGACTGGGAGAGAATGCCATGAGGCATTAAGTCCGCCTTTGTACTTGATTTGTGCAATGAAGCTTAAATAAATAAATAAATAAATATAGGTATACAGTACATGAATACTTCCTACGTCGAAATTATGCATCGTCTGGGAGCAAAATTTGTGCAGGGGAATACAAAATAACTGCGTCACCGTCTTCTTTAAAAAATATAAAAAAGAGACAAAATAAACTGAAAAAAAATCTACCCTCAAATAAATATTAAGCATTTGCCTAACCATAGATACGTCAAAAGAGAGAGCAGCGAAAACAAAACGCAACTCAAACACGCCACATCAAGCATATGACGCGCGACATTGAAAACATTTTAGGCTAATTAAATTCCGAGTGGGTTCAGTCCACACTAATTGCTCTGTTCATTTACACTTTTCATTTATTCAGAGGCGCGTCTATTATTCTGCGGTAACTGTGCCATACTTTTTACACATCCGGAAAACGGGGTTTTATTTGCTTAGTTAGCGTTAACGGCATAGTTCACTATGCGTTTGCTTTTGGTTTTTCCTTCCGTTTTCGACCAGGACCATAATCAAATGTCCCTGTAGTAATTTCTCAATAGATTCGATAGGTTGCACCACTGTGCCTCGTGAACACGTAAAGATGATCTCTTCGGTCGTGTCAGACTGTTAAGAAGTGCACCTATGTTTGCACACTCACTACAATAATAATATCCCGCGAGTAGTTGATCACAAAGATTGGCCATTTAGCCGAATCTCGGCTTAAACATGATCACTCCTGACATGTTACAAAACAAAAGCAGTGACTGTACCTGTTCTTATCATACTGCTATTATGACGTGTTAGGAGAACACAATTATGTGGCATTCGCCACAAAGGTGTACTCCCTAATCCCCTACCCTTATAGTACGGCGAGACAGGTATCTGACACGCACGCAAAATTCCTTCCGCACTAATTGTTCTCTTCATAACACATTTCACTTATTCATAAGCGCAGATTGTTATTCTACCACGGCACAGTACCGTACTTATTACTCCGGATATTGTACGTTCGAACGTTTCAACGCTTTCATCTAGTTTACCTGAGGGATTTGTGCTGTAGTCTGTTTATTTTATGAAGGGTTTCTCGGGCAAGAGAAACACCATAACATTTTTAGTGAGTTCCGCCTTATTTATTTTGACTACATTCTCCCCTGAGGCTTGTTTTTGACGAGGTCACTGATTTAGTGACTTCCGCTTTATTTGTTTTGTTTTGACTACATTCTCCCCGAGTCTGTTATTTGACGAGGTCACTAAGTATCTGGGGTGTTGCATAAATCTCTTAAGAATGGTTTTTATTACAGAATTTTATTTAATACTTATGATCTAGCTATAATCGTTGTTCCAAGTAGTTGAATGGATTTTCGGAAAATCTGCGTTTTTTCTTTTCTTATATTGACTTTATCAGTGCCATCCTGAGACATTCAGGGTGGAATATCCATATATTATTTAATGCAAAATAAACTGCTGCCAGTCTTTCTGTTAAGCCCTGAACCAATTTTGATTAAAATGGAAAAGTCAGACTAGTCCTTGGGGAAGGACAAAGGCTCTGTTTATTTTAGCAAATCTGACGCGGGATAATCCAAGATTATCAGAGCTTAATATCTAAAATCTATCTGTATCCAAGTTCTAATACTGGCGAGTAAAATATTACTAGCAACGTTGACATTATGCGCCGATGGCGTGCTTGAAGGCATTCACTCTACGATCAATCGGGATTTATTCTGCGGGCATTAATTGTTTTCACCTCGTTAATTATTCTGACCACTACTGCCAATATAGGGGTTGTGGGGCGAAGGTGCGACCTGAATATCATATTTGCCCATCAATATTGTTTAATAAGTCCAACAGATTGTCGGCAAAATACCTGCGTTCCGCATTCAATGCCTCAGCGACCAGCGTGTGCATTGTTTATTTGGCACACACAAAGCGTTTTTGTTGTTTGTATTATATGCTAGTAAATTTATGTTGCCTTATGCTCATTTAGTGAAACTATTATGTTATAAACTAGCGGCCGCTCGCGGTTTTACCCGCGTGGTTCTCGTTCCCGTGGAAATTGATCAAAATCCTTTCTTAGCCTACGTCATAACATCTACCTGCATGCCAAATTTCAGCCCGATCCGTCCAGTGGTTTGGGCTGTGCGTTGATAGATATCTATGTCATGTCAGTCAGTCACCTTTGAGTTTTATATATTTAGATATCAAAAAAAAAAAAACTCATTTAAGTTAAAATCAGTAGGTTTATATCGCGATGAAATATTTTTCGAATTCAAAAACAGAAAAACTGTAACCAAATGCACGCGAGCAAACTGTACTTGAAAATTCAAAGTTTGTTATTAAAATACTTTTTTGTTCTTGCAAAAATCTCGAATCTTTTCACTACCCGTCATAAATACTCGCATTGACGCAGGCACAATGGCCGGAGAATTTAAAGCCTCAAGAGGTCTATGTCAAGCTTCCCGTCTATAGAAATACAATGAAGAATCCGCGCTCACCACTTCTGTTCACACTCGAAATTTTGTTACTCTTGCTACCACGAGAATAGATGGATTGGAAAAATAGTTTCAAGCCACCGTAAGGAGGGTTGTGCAGGAATATTGATGTTAGGTATTCTCCACAAGGTGTCCCTCGTAATAGGCAAGATAGTGTTTACTTGAAAAATAAACTTTGGCGTTTTTGACACATTTGGTGGGAACAAAAAGTTATTTGTGTGCATGAACATGTCTGTTTGTATCGATCTGGGTGTTTCTATGAATATACAAAAAAAAGTATATAAGAAATGTTTATCCGTTGTCTGGCACCCATAGCACAAGCTAATGCTTAGTTTGGGGCTAGATGGCACTGTGTGAATCATGTCCAGCAGTATTTATTTATTATTATTATTTATAAATAAAAATAAATAATAGATAATATCTCTGGACATTATTTACACAGCGCAATCTAGCCCC
Organism: Mecyna flavalis; assembly: GCA_949319885.1. NCBI lineage: Eukaryota > Metazoa > Arthropoda > Insecta > Lepidoptera > Crambidae > Mecyna > Mecyna flavalis. The sequence goes on along the minus strand of OX439427.1, from coordinate 6,168,118 downwards.
AAACTAAGCATTAGCTTGTGCTATGGGTGCTAGACAACGGATAAACATTACTTTACATACTTTTTTTTTGTAAATACATACATATTTCAAGAGTATTATACATAGGAACACCAAGACCGATACAAACAAACATGTTCATGCACACAAATGTTTGTACCGTGCGGGGATCGAACCCGCGACCTCTGGCAATAGCCGACTTCTCGACGATTACACCAAATGGGTAAATTTGTAGTTATAATGAACATTTTGGTTTGTTCTATGTCTAGATATTCTGTGTTTATAAGTATTTATTAAGTATACCTTTGTTGATTTGACGTATTAAACAAACTACATCTTCTATATAAAAAAGAAAGTCGTGTTTGTTACAACACTTATAACTCGAGAACGGCTGGACCGATTGCCATGGTTTTTAATTTGTTGGATTTGTTTCCGTCCCGAATAGCAGAATACATCTTAAAAAGGAAAGGATTTTGATCAATTCCCACGGGAACGGGAACCACGCGGGTGAAACCGTGGGCGGCCGCTAGTATTTAATAAATAAAGCATTCAAATCAAACTCTTTATACCTACTCGTGGAAAAGCTCTGTATAAGTTGTTTATTGGTAGGTACGATACGATACAAACTTTTTGAGTAGGGTTAGGCAGTGAAAGACAGTATAATGATATTATTTTACAAGAAATATAAATTGCCGAAAAGAAAATTTTCGCAGAAATGAAATACTATTTTTCTGGATTTTTCGCGGGTAGGAGCTAAAAACGTTAACAGCTATCTCTCTTTGTGAAAGTGGAAATATTTAGAAATATTGCATTAATTTACCTGTGCACTATCATATTTTACTTCACTCGCTGCCTTTTACCCCTACTAGTGTTTGTGAACTGATCCATGCACTAGTTGCGAGGCTCCGCTACATCTGCTACCTGCCACAGCTTCTCCCACAAAGTTAACTCACATCCATAAGTTATTGCACCTTTGTAGCACAGCTATAGCACTGCATACACTATGTCTCAACTGGAACGTGTCTATGATATGCAAAAGTCCATGGAGTCCATATGGTCAAGAAGGATGGAAGAGTTCGAGGAACAGCTGAAGACTACCAAGGAGCCGTCCACTGTAAGTCGCCTGTCCGAGGACTTCAAAGTGTTCCGGGAAATAGTGATTGGCTCCCTCAAACTGTTGCGTGAACAAGTGGCTGAATTGGTCCTGAGTGCCGATGCCTTAGAGACACGTTATCGTCGGAAATGCCTTCTGTTTGGTGGTGTTGTCGAGGCCCCTGGGGAAAATGTGGCCTCCCTCATCGTTGAAACTCTCAAGGACAAGTTTGGTGTTGCTGATATCGGGCCAACTGCTTTTAAGGCCTGTCATCGTTTGGGTGCGCAGAGTGGTGACCGGCCTCGACCTGTTTTGGTGCGTTTCTGTGACCAGCAAGTAAAGGCACTTGTCTGGAAGAAGAAAAAGGTCCTAAAGGGCACCCCGCTGGTCATCTCGGAATTCCTCACCAGGCGCCGGCAAGCAATCTTTTTGGAGGCGAGAAAGCGTTTTGGCGTATCTAACTGTTGGACGATGGACGGTAACATTAATGTCAAAATTGGAGACAAGCGGCACTACATCGCCCGTGTGGAAGACTTGGACCGAGTTTCTGCGTCTGCCGTCCGAACAGCTGCTCCATCTAAGTCCCAGCTCAAACCAGTGGAACGCAGTGATAAGAGTGATAAAGTGGCCCCCACTCGTTCCAAGCGGCGGTAATCCCAACATTTAGTTGTTTAGCACTTTAGCAGTCACTACCTTCGTTTATTTGCTTTATAAACTAACTTTTATTAACACTTTAGTTAAACAAATAGGTACCGGCAAGAACTTTTATTTGGTGCTGTCACTGTCAGACTGACATTAATGTTTGGCATTCCATGTTTCGTTCCGAAACGCATAATGGTACTTGTACACTGTTAATGAGAGTGTTCTTTGTATTTTTATTTTTTTGTATTTAGTCATATTTTAATTGTATGGATCTCTCAAATAAATAAGTACTGTCGTAAACATTCATGTGTAAATTTATATTTTCTTTCATAGTGATGTGAACTGATATTTAGTTCTAAGTGTTTTGTGAAGCTGGCGGGTCAAAGCAGATACAAAGAAATATTTGATTTCTGGTTTTGTACTTGTGTTTTTGTTATTGTGTTATTTTTTTATAGGTATATATATATATTTATTTTTATTTATATCTCATAGTTTATATATATATATATATATATTTTTTTTTGTTTATTTGGTACAATGGTTGATAATGATTCTTTCCACTCCGCCTGTGATAGTTTTTCTCTTTCCTCAGACGACGATGACTCCTTTCATGACGTTCCCTCCCTTCATTCATACCTTGCGCGTGAACTGCATGACGTCAGGAAATTCCTGAACGTTTGTCATATTAACGCGCAAAGTATCCCTGCCCACCACTCCGATCTCCTTGAATCCTTTTCCAATAACCTTTTAGATGCCATTTTAGTCTCGGAGAGTTGGCTTAAGCCTTGCCTTAATTCCGCCATAGTTGCCCTCCCGGGGTACATTCTTATCAGGAATGATCGCATTGGTAAAGGTGGGGGTGGTGTTGCCATCTATTTGCGTAGTGGTCTGTCTTACAGAGTCCTTTTAAGTTCGCCATCTTTATACTCTGCTTCTGCGGAATACCTCTTCGTCGAGATCAACTTTGGAGGGGTCAAGGCCGTTCTTGGTGTTGTGTATTGCCCACCTGGAGTTGACTATATTGCTGACCTTGAATCAGTTCTACAGCCTTTATGCAATGACTATGCGCATTTGGTTGTCATGGGTGACCTTAACACCAACCTCCTTAACAAATCTTGCTCTTCTAAATTGGTATCTCTAGCCCATTCATTGAGCCTTGCCATTCTTCATCTCAACCCCACTCATCGCAATAATGCTGCCTGTGCCGACACTTGGCTTGATGTGATCTTGACGTCGTCACCTGATAACGTCCTCAAGCATGGACAGTATGCTGCTCCTTTCTTTTCCCGGCATGACCTCATTTTCGCTTCTTACAACATCCACACCCTCAAGCGGAGACCTGCGAGGGTGATGATGCGTAATTTTGCTAAACTTGACAAAGATGCTCTTTTGCGAGATGCGGCAAGTCATGACTGGGAAGCAGTTTTCACTGCTCCTTCTGTTGATGATAAAGTTGCCGCTTTGAATAGCGCTATTCTTTCGCTATTCGACGTGCATGCGCCACTTCGTTCTGTCAAGCTTAAGCGGCCTCCTGCCCCATGGATGACGATAGGTGTACGCATGGCAATGAGGAGACGGGATCGTGCCTTCGGCCGATATAAGCGGGTACGGTCTGATGAGAACTGGGGTAAATATAAGATTGCCAGAAATCGTTGTAACCAGATGATAAGAGTGGCTAAACGACGATTCTATCATGACAACCTTCAAAACGCTTCCTCTGCAGATATGTGGAAATTCCTCAAAAGCTTAGGACTTGGCAAACGCCAACAAACCGACACTCTTTCGGGTACTTCTTTTTCCTCCGATGATTTGAACTTACATTTCTCTTCATCCCCTTCTATAGATCACTCCAAAAAAGCTCGTACTATCTCCGAGATCGCCTCTTTGCCGCCACTCTCATTAGACTCCTTTTCCTTCTCTACTGTTACCTGCGATCAAGTCAGTAAAGTCATCAATTCCCTGAAATCAAAAGCCATTGGTTGTGACGAGATCAGTCGCACTATGATAGTTCTCCTACTTAACGTTATTCTTCCAGTAATTACCCATATAATTAATTTCTCCCTTGATTGTGGGGTTTTCCCATCCATTTGGCGCAATGCCTTTGTTATCCCCCTTCCTAAATTAGCGAACCCCTCTTCACTCAACAGTTTTAGACCTATATCAATTCTACCTTTCCTTTCCAAAACTCTTGAGGCAGTTGTACATTCCCAACTTTCCAAATTTGTTTCTCACAATAGCCTTCTTTCTCAACTTCAATCCGGGTTTCGCCCCGGTCATAGCACAAGCACGGCTCTGCTCAAAGTCACTGAGGATATTAGAGATGGTATGGAGGGGGGCATGGTCACTGTGCTTGTCCTCACTGATTTCTCCAACGCTTTCAACACTGTTGATCATGACATCCTCCTATCCTTATTATCCCACATGTGCTTGTCCTCTCTGCCTTTGCAGTGGTTCGCCTCTTATCTGTGTAATCGACGACAAGCGGTGAAAACTGGTCAGACGATCTCTCGCTGGTGCGATCTACTCACCGGTGTTCCTCAAGGTGGTATTTTGTCCCCGCTTCTATTCTCCATATTTATAAACTCCATCACTGCCTCCTTAGCTTCCTCTTATCATCTGTATGCTGACGATCTCCAGCTTTACCATCAATGTCGCATTGAAGATATTAACACCACAATAGCAATGCTTAACAAGGATTTGTGTTCTATTGCTGATTGGTCAGATCGTTTTGGTGTGAAAGTTAACCCTAATAAATGTCAGGCCATAATCGTGGGCAGCCAATACCATATGCGTAGGATAAATTGGGCTGCTGTTTCCCCAGTTATTTTTGATGGTGTGCAAATTCCCTTTTGTAGCAGTGTCAAAGACTTAGGTCTACACATCGACAGCACACTTAGCTGGACTGTGCATGTTGACGAAATCAGCCACAAAGTTAACTCCACTCTGCGTGCTCTCTATAGATTCAAGAACTTTCTACCTATTCCCACTAAAATAACTCTCGTTCAATCCCTTATTCTACCCTTGATAGACTACGCAGATGTGTGTACCTCCGATTTAAATAGTACCCTTCTTAACAAATTGGATCGTTTAGTGAACTGTGGCATCCGGTTTATTTTTAATCTTCGTAAATTTGATCACATTTCCACTTACCGCCTTCAGCTTAAATGGTTACCTATCCGACTTCGTCGCAATGTTAGAATACTCACTTCACTTTTTTCTATCCTAAACGATCCACATGCTCCCGTTTACCTTAAGTCCTTGTTTTGTCTTCTTAGTTCGACACATACTCGTCAGCTCCGCTCTTCCCACAAATCCATCTTGGCTACTCCTTATCACCGATCCGGTTTCGTCTCAAATTCCTTTCGTGTTATAGCTATTGGGCTTTGGAATGCTCTCCCCGAAAACATTAGACAAGCTCCGAGTCGGATGGCATTTAAATTCCTACTCCATAAACATTTTCTCCTGAAGTCCTCTCCATCGTCGCTCACCTGTCCCAGTCGTTAGCCGTATGTACTGTGTATATATTTTATATAGTGTATATATTTTATTTATTTATATTATATAATATGTATGTATATTTATGTAATTTTATATTGTGAATTTATTTATGATATATTATTTCGTTTATTTCTGTTGTTTTTGTTTTCAAGTTTTATATTTATTGGCTCTGCCCACTGTTTCTTTCTGCTTGGCCTAAAGGTTGACTGGGAGAGAATGCCATGAGGCATTAAGTCCGCCTTTGTACTTGATTTGTGCAATGAAGCTTAAATAAATAAATAAATAAATACTGTAAAATATTGTAACATTTTACCTAATCGATTTATCCACGTGGATTTTAAATAATGGGTCATTATTATTATTATTATACTTCAAGGAATCGCGAAAAAATACTAGAGAACTGATAAATCCTACTAATATTATAAATGCGAAAGTCTGGATGTTTGGATGTTTGGATGTTTAGATGTTTGGATGTTTGGATGTTTGTTCCTCAATCACGCCTAAACGGCTGAATGGATTTAGATGAAATTTGGCACACGTATAGTTTATAACCCGGAATAGGACATAGGCTATAAAATTCCTACGGGAAACGTCTCATTCCCGCGGGACTATCAATTTTGAAACTACTGAACTGATTAAGATAATTCTTTCACTGTTGGAAAGCTACACTATCCCCGGTGAACATAGGGTACTTTTGATCCTGGAAAAGTGGGGGGAAGGGGGGATATTTGAAAAAAGAGATTACGCGCGGGTGAAACCGCGGGCGGAAGTCTAGTCTAAAATAAAGTACCTAATTAACAAGCTACAAAGAAAAGTAAAGTATGTATAATAAATCAACCCTGTTACCTTAAGCTGTTGTCCAGCAATTAATTTTTCTATATTGTCATCCTAACAATAAACGATGGAATTTTTTAAAAAAAAACAACGACGGAAACAACAAAACAATTATAGAGAAATATCCTTTGTATAAATGTATGGGTTCTTTAATTGTTTATTCACCTCTAAATTACACTCCTCGAAGAATAATTTCCCATTGTATTGCGAATACAAAGAAAGAATCTCTAAGTTACTGCTGTTAAACCTTAAAGAAATTAAATTCAGTGTTATAAAAGTCGTTATATTTTTTCCGTTTGATTAATGGTACAATAATTTTAATCCATTGTGAAGTGGGTGAAAATATGAACTCCTATAGTAAACATAAATACAAGCAATCCGTTATATTTTTACGTAAGTTTTTCGTACATACGTTATATCATTTGATCTACGGAGAAGAGATGACAAGGAAGAGAACCTTGTCAACTAGTGTACTCGTAGTATGTACATGCACACAGTTTAATATTTTATGGTAGTTTTAAATCATCATTATTATCATATTTCAGGTATTTCAAATTAAATTCGGGGCACACAAAATGTTATGTAATGTTATACATATTTTAATATATTCCCTTTTAATATTTTATCATAACAACCTTAATTTATTAACGAAAGCATTTACAAAGATGGAAAGGGATAAGTAGGATACTACCGCAACTAATTTCAGGCAACCTTTACTGATTTCACTAATTTTGCTTGTTAGCAAAATATGAGTATCCATAATTTTAAAGATGGTTAATAAGTGAAGGTTTCAATGTTTAATTAATATAATTAACCATTATATTAATTTAACATTGAAACCTTCACTTGGGTATAGGACGAGGTTTGACCATCATAGAACAGTGGCTTAGCTGCTCGGGTATACACCACTTAAAGATCGGGAGTCCGATTCGAGCGAGATCTTGAGATGGTGGTAACCATCGCGACTTCAGTCTTTCCTACACAATATAACTTGGGGCTCTTCAAGGCTAGAATTAACGGGCTTTTCCTAAACAAGCGCGTTCTATCGTAGACCCCATAGTTGTTTAACATCAGGCAACTTTGTGGGTAAGTGCTAGCTTAGTACAAATATAAAAAAAAGACTTTTGCGGCGATAGACCGATTCAAAGTAGGCGGTGTGCCTATCTTAAATGACATAACATAAAAAACTACGTATATAGTGCTGGCGCTAACTTACCTGTATGTTGTAATAACGTTTATAAATTCGGACAACATAAAAGACTCATAACCCGCTATTAAGAAGAAACTTTTTATCTATGTCCAGCAATAAAGCGCTTAGGTTTAAGTTATACCTATAATTTCATATTAACCTACTTGGACTTAGTAGTTTTCTGAAACTTATCCACTTTGGGATGATTGCTTCATGTTTTTGCTTCGTACAAAAAAATTGTGAAATGTCCTTCATTTTTTGTAAACATAGGTATATATTTTTTACGCATTAAGCTGGTACCCTATATGTATATTTTCGTACCTACACTCAGTTAACTCATAATCACTGCACTTAAATTGTGAGGCAAACAAACTCAATTTAACAAAATTACTTTTTCAAACATAAATTTTTTCATATTATTAACAGAATGAAGATTTTTTAAATTAAAATTCATACTTGACGTCGGCACATTGAAGCGTACCCCATAGGGCTCTCGACTTATGTTCGTCGGTGTTTTTCTTATTATATTTTTTGCCACGTACTTACTTATGAAAAGTTCCCCGCTCCATTCCACCGCTCGGGTCTACAAAGATTTTTAACAAGTTTCCGTTTGACGTAAAAGAAAAGCTAATTAACATTGCATCTTTTCACAAAAGAACCAATTTCAACATTAATTTAATATGAGGTTGAATGAAACACCTGGGGATTTTGTTAACAAAATGACGAAAAGAAAAATATACAGACCTACGTTTTTTTCAATGATTAATTTTATGATTTTTTTTAAACTTGTTAGAGACATCACCACTCCCATCAAAGATCCATTTGTTTGGAGACGGTTGATAGCTATCAGTCCTAACCTATCAGTAGGTTTTAACTGATACCGACTAACCCTCCCCAGAAGACATGTCGTATCTTGGCTCTTGGCTTACTACTTACTTATAAGGATAGTATAGAGCAGTGTTGGGCGTAATTAATTACTTTTGTAATTTAATTAATAATTGAACCAAAAGTAATTCAATTACTTTAATTGCAATTACATGTAATTGAAATTACTGTAATTGAATTACATAAGTAATTGGTAATTATAATTACATTAATTTGTAATTGTAATTACTCAATTACTTTAACAAATCTTTTCTTTTTTTGACCGGGTAACCTCTATAACCCGACCAGAATAAATGTTACTTCCCAACTATGGTTGTAAGGTCGGTTTAAAACGAATCAAACCGTGCCGTATTAAACCAAAATTTTGGTTTAAAACCGTTTAAAACGGTGTTTTACGGTTTTTATGGTTAGAAACAGTGTTTTTTTAATATGAACTCAGAATGCAGATTATCGAATTCGCCATGCAACGGAGTACCAAACTGTGTATTTTCATGTTTGTCTGATTTTTTACTATGATACTATTACTGATATTTAGAGATGGGCAAAGTGTTTCTGCCCGGCAGGTAAGATTGGGAAGACCCTTTGATGATACTTCCTGGAGAACACCCATGATGTTATTACCCTGAAAACACCCCCTGGTAATACTACCCAGAGAACACCCCCTGGTGTGATTACCCTGAAAACAACCCCCGATGCAACAACCCGGTGAACACCCCTTTGATGATACTTCCTGGAGAACACCCATTATGTTAATACCCTTAAAACACCCCCTGGTAATACTACTCGTAGAACACCCTCTGATGTGACTACCCTGAAAAAACCCCGATGCACCGACACCCCGATTCTAGTTATTTCATATTAGCTTACAAGAAACTGTGTTGTAATTTTTATAATCAAATTTACAAGAGCCGACCTTCAAACTGAGCGTAGGAGATAGATGAAAGTTTTGCGGCAATTGCTCTGTGCTCTATTTACGATTGTCTCCCTCCAACGAACTTTGGAGTAAGTAAATAAAGTTTTATAGCGCTCTCATTTATGTTGTAGGTTTGGGTACTTCTTTCCATTTTGTATTTAACACCAGTAATTATTTACATGATTACTCTTGCAACTTTACTCAGGAAGATTTGGGTTTATAGGTTGCACTTTATATAAAGTAATGGTTTTTGTAGCAATTCTTTGGCCAATGCCACCAATACTTATAGCACGGTAAAAATATGCGTTTTTATTGAGCCTGCTTTGAAGAGATAGTGCTGCAGTCGATAACCTTGATCATGTGTAATGTGCAATGGATGTGAAATTCGGTCTGTTATCATCAGAATGCTACAAGGTAATGTTTCTTGTTTACTTAATAATTTAGTATATTGTTAACTCAGGGGAGAGACCATAACAAACCCGTTAATTTTCAGAGATATAACCTCTGCGTAAGAGCTTGTCTCAACTGGCGGTCAGCGGCTCACACATAGCTTTTTGCCCTCCAGAAGGTGACGGCGACACGTAACATATTCCTTACGTTATAAAACAAGGTTACTTTGTTTTACCATGGGGAGTGTTCCAAAAAACTATTCGAGACAATCTCTGCTGCTGCGTTCCGTCACCGACCATCTCGACAAAGAATTCATCCCCATCATTATGATGCTTGGCAGTCCACAAATGTGCGCTTTTCACGCATTTTTCTGCCACACACGACCAAAATATAGAATTCTTTGTCGTCTATGTATGTTAATTAATTATTTTTTCATTAATTAATTCTTTGTCGTCTGTTTATTTCTAATCTGATACGACTTGCAAATCTTCAAGAAAAAACGCGTCCGTTTCTTAAGGCCAGCAGCGCGTTCGTGATTCCTCCGGTGTTGCAGATGTCTATGGGCGGCGGTAATCATACCATCAGGTTTGCCGCAAGCTCGTCTGCCCGCTATTTCATAATCATACCATCAGGTTTGCACGTTTCAAAAAAGATATAACAGAATAAAAATGGCACTTGACCTAAATATTTGCCAGTCGCAACGTGGCACATTACAAAGCGGGATAATCCAGCCGCTAGCCGTGTCCGGGCCGGATGCATTTCCCGTCGTCACAAACACAGCTGGAGATAGCCCACACATTTGCAGAAATTTCCATTCTTTTGCTGAAAACTCTGATTGCTTTTTTGTTTAGTTGTTCCCGCATTTGCAACCGAATGTTAGTTAAAAAAGTAAATTGTGGTATATTTTTTTTGCTAGCACACTGACTAAAAGGCCTGGCTGTTTGCGATTGTGAGGGTGGAAAGGTACTGTGTAATAACTATCGAAATAATAAGTAAATACGTACAAAGTAGGAAGAACGAAACACAAAGAAGTGACTTTTTATCTACGTTAAATATTTACGTTTCTTTATTTCTTTATACAGAACATTTTACGATAGTGTTCAATCTATTGTTGTAGTTTTCCAAGCCACCGATTCTCAAGCATCTTGTTAAATATAATTTAGTGATACAATCCGGAAATCAGTGTGGATTTATTGCAAAATATGTTTTCGAGATTCGTATTGTTTAATAACATTGAAAAAAAAATTACTAAACGCGATAGTTAGTTTGAACAAACCGAATAAGATATTTTGGTACGAACATAATAAATACATATAAAAATCTTGGTGTGTGCACAAAAATTGTGCTTTATTAAATCGAATAGCGGGACTATTCGATTAAATGAAAGCAATTCGATTAAAAGACTATAATTTTTAATTATATTTTGGAGGTCTGGCCTAAATATTCCTGTCTTAAAGCAGCACCGCATCACAAAGCGAGTTGATCCGGTCGCCGGTGCCGGGGCCGGGACCCGGACGCGCGTGCTCGAGTTAAACACCGATGCAGACAACCGCCGCGCTCATTTGCAGGGATTGTGATTGTGACCCCGTTCTTATTTGTGAAATTCTTTTTCACTGGCAACTCGGATTGGTTCTCGGACTAATCATTTTCTGGATTCCGCTTCAGATATTAACTAAAGAAATTGATGCGGCTTGTTGTCTTTGGATACTGATTGCAAGTTTTTGTGTAATTTTATAATATTTGTACGACGACAAAGTGGAAGGCTACATATAGGTACACATAACATGTTGATTGTATATTAGTAGACCATTTTGTCCATGAAATACAATGTTGACACTGTTTGCTTTCGTACTTGAAAGTTTTACAAAATCCAAATTTGTACCAAATACGCTAAGCTTGCTTAAATGAAAGCGTTGCAGTTAATAACTTGAGCTTGAGCAGTGCATTGTGGGGGGCATTCGAAGTATTCAGACGTAGCATCAATTAGCGTTCTCGGCAGTTGTTCGCGAGCCATAACAACGCTAGGCATTTCTTCGAGTAAAATATTTACATCTAATCTTTGTGATTCAGTTAAGGAAAATATGTTATAATGCAACGTATAATTAAATTTATTTATGCACCATCTTAGCACACTTAATCAAAGGTTCGATATCAGAGGCACGCGATTATGGCAACACACTGAGCTATGCTGGAGAAATGCCTTCCAAAGAAACCGACCGTAGAACCATTAGTCATCAGGTGTCCATATGCCTGTAGCTGTATCTTATGTTGGTAATCCTATGAAATAAATAAATAAATAAATAAAGGTTTATACAAGTACTGATGATTAATATACTAACAGCCTACTAATAGTTTACTGCATAATTATATCCCCTCGAAGAAGGCATCATTACCTTCATATTTAAGTTCTTCGCGCGCAATGAAAGAAGACTTGACTTATAAAAGTCAACTAAGTAGGTAGGTATGTCTTGCGTGACATTCATCACAAGATTTAGCTCGCGGTTTTAGCCCAAGGGAAGCAAACCCTTGGGACCGGATGATTTGTTGTTAATAAAAGTCTTTATCGCACGTCTCACAGGATTTTTTAAGTAAAACGTATCCACCATTTCTTTTAAAAGGTATTGCATATAAACGTTTAGATCGGCCTTCTTGAGGCTTAATTTATCAAGAGATACGAAGTCAAGTTCTCTCGCTCATTAATAAATTGGGTCACCGAAACTCTAAATTAAAACAAGAAGTTATTTATCACATTATAAAGTCGACAGTTTCACAGATAATAGTTATAATGCTATGATGTTCTCATATTAAAGTGGCGGTGAAGCCACAAGCCGATTAAAAATAATTATTTTGGCACCGAATTAATCCGGAAAGCGACAAGGTAATTAAAAGATTCGCGCACGAGCTGTAACGCATACATACTACTCGTAATTTATGTATGAACAACATGTTACAAGCACTAGTGACGTACAATTTCACGTTGCTTGGATTTTAGAGCTTTAATACAAACAGTTGCTGTGTAAGTTTTTTATACTTGCTTATTAAAATAACTGGAATATGTTAAAGCTTTTGGTTTCACTAAATAAAAACATTTCATTGACTGTATTTCTCTCTTAATGGCAATCGTACGAAAAATCGTTTTATTTTCTGGATTCAATTCTAGATAAATCTAAATGTATTTGTCTGGAAAGTCTTGAGTTAATGTGTTATTTGGTTAGAGTTGTTATTTATTTTACTTCTTACTCGTAACATTCAGGATAATGTCGAAACTTGGTTAAAGTCAACGTCCATAGCTCACAAACAAATATTTACTTGTTGAACTATTGTTTTGATATTACTTTAGTCACAGAATACATAATAGTACAAGTACTTTAGCTCATGTTGAACTGAAATAGATTTTATCAGACTGGCTTGTGGGAAAACATATTTTTCAAATCTACCTTTTTATTACGTTACATACTTAAAATAAGCAGCATATTATGTTTTATTTTTCTATAAAAATATGAATGAATTGATAAATCTTCCTTCTTTGTGCATCCAAATAGGTGCACCTTTGTTAAAAATTTCGTTTTGCATAATAATATGTATCCTGCGTAGTTGGTTGATCGTAAAAGATTGAATGTTATTGGTGGACTTCATTGCTGCATTTATATTTGAGTATATATTATTGTACCTTAATTGTTTCTGGCACCCTTAACACTTGTGCCGCATTATTGTCTGTCCACTTTTACACAAAACAATCAGATTAATATACACATATAGATATGTGCTGTTTTATATGATTTGCACCTCTATTATGGTATCCTGAACACCCGTTCGTCCCGTGATATCTCACATCACAGCGCATTATTATTATTGAAAGGCAAAAATGATCCTTCGTCTTAAACATCACACAATTTCACACTATACTGCTGACAAGAAGACACTTGACGAGGAGAGTTCACGACCGAGCACATCGCTCCAAAGGCCGTTGTTCAAAGGAAGCAGACTTTGTAGTTGCTCGCGCAATGCCGCCCCGGGGGAATTTGACTCGTGACATCACCCATTTTACACGTCACTTTATGTCACGTCGTTAAGTCACCGGTAGAAACGACCTTGGTTTAAAGTTTAGGCCCAAATAAACAAAAAATATCAGTGTCTATAGTACGTTAAATGATGTTTCTGACATTTTTATAACAAGATCACACACCTACAGTCCTCAAGATAAATAGTGGGCTTTGGAAAACATTACAAAACAATTAGACTTTTTGAAAACCCTCAGTTATATTCAGAGGCGCATTAAACGTTGAGAGCGCCGTAGGCAAGCATCTCATCGGCGCCCCTAATTTTATGCTATATTGTATATTTTTTCTGCCCGCGCGCCCCTTTGTACCGTCGCGCCCCTAGGCACATGCCTACTTTGCCTTTAGGATAATCCGCCTCTGGTTATATTCTCAACTTAATCACAAAAATAATTATCAGTTTCATTATAGGAAAAACATTGTCTTCTCAAACACAAAGTTAGTTGATTCCTATTATTTTCCTTCAAGAACTTAAAGTTTTTTGTTATTTTCTGGGATCAAACGAAAGAAATTAATTTCCTCTATTTACCCGTCTGACAAAAAGTATGTTATTCATGAATCTGTAGAGCAATGAATAAAAATTCATAAAATGGCTCAATTTCCGACCTAAAATAAAATGAAATAATTAATTCTGCATAAGTTTTGAAAAAATACTTTAGTTCTTCAAACTTTTTTTCCCTACCAGCACTTCGACGTCTGTTGAGAAGAAGTGCCGCAAGAAACTCAACAATTAGCATTTTTCCAAAATTATAAATTACAAATCACAAACTTTTAATAGCACAAAATAGTAATGTCGATATAATAAATTATGATGTCATTCGAGTTTCTGATCATCAATCCGCATTTAGCAAGCGTGGTGCTTAAACTTTTGTCCTGCATAGGGACCACAAATTATGACATTAATAACGCTAATGTTTTAAATAAAATAAATAAATATCTCTGAAAATTATTCACACAGCGCAATCTAGCCCCAAACTAAGCATTAGATTGTGCTATGGGTGCCAGAAAACGGATAAACATTACTTATATACTATTTTTTTGTAAATACATACATATTCTACATAGAAACACCCAGACAAACAGAAATTGTCATGCACACAAATGTTTGTACCGTGCGGGGATCGAACCCGCGACCTCTGGTGTAATTGCCTACTTCTCGACCATTACCCAAATGGCTCGTCTAAACTTTTCATATTCCTTTTATTTCCTCTTCACTAATTCATATTAAGTTGCACAAAGTAAAAGTAACAAAAATCGTTAATCTCACTTATAGTTAAGGCTTGTTTTTATCGCAACAATGTTTTAACATTGAGCGGGAAATTTCGCATTTCCGCGCTAAGTCCATTCACAACTACTTATGCAGCAGGCATCGTATGGATTATCCCTTTTGTGATGCGATACTCAAAGGAGGCCTGGCTCATTCCGATCGTGTTAATCACAAACTAGTTTACTTGCTTTTTATTTTGCGCGATAGCGGATTTTTATTATGTCTGAACGCTTTTTCTTTAGTTGCGGTACTCTACCACTTTGCATTAGCAAAACTTATCAAGGTGTTTATTTTAGTAATTACTGTTTGATCTACATTTGATGAGGGAACTTAACCGTGGATGACTAACTAATAAATAAATAAATATCTTTGGAAATTATTCACACAGCGCCATCTAGCCCCAAACTAAGCAATAGCTTGTGCTATGGGCAAAATCAATCATGTCCTCGTAGTACACAGCTCGGGTTTCTGCATGTCGCAAGCTTGGTGACTATCCATTAATATGAAAATAACTTGATATCGTTGATATAGGCCTTTCCTCTGCATTGGGACATTAAATGGGTTACTTTATTGTTTTCATTATTTTTTATTGGAAAGTACATTCGTAAAAGTAAGTTCATTACGGTTACCTAAAGGTTTTCATGTTTGAAATCAAGTGGTTGTTCCAATGCAAATGCGGCTTAGTGATAACACGGAGAGCTTAGTTTGAATTATCATGAAAAAAAATTGATCCGGTAGCTGAACCCAGGACCCCAGCATTTAACCACTAGACCAAAAAGGCATACTTTAACATTACGTGCTAATTCATTAAAATTACGTGCTAATTTTGCGAAACTATCTCATTTATCTTACTTAACCGTCCATACAAAATGGGTTAGTGCTTAATAGCTGTTTTTAAAAGCACTATTTTCTAGAAGGAATTTATTAAGCGTCAAAAGTCTGTTTGTGCTAAAAGCATTAATGGAGTCCCAGTTTTCGTAGTTGTTTACTTTATACCTCGTAAGGGCAATTAGGACCGGTATTTACCGGTATACCCTCCCTCTCGACGTGGCTTTCCTTTTGGAGTTGGAACTTTGAAGCTTGTCACAAGAATTATAAAGTCGAAAATTGATAATATATGAAATTGTGTATAATCCTTCCCAAAATATATAATGCTGTGTTTTATTATTATTACCTATATGTTTTTGTGGAGAAGAAATCCGCGGATCGATCAAAGTGGCGAGCGTTTGAAAAGGCCAATGTCCAGCAGTGGACTGCGACAGGCTGATGATGATGATATGGCGAAAATTATCTTGTGTTGGGTTATTTTTAACTTACCCCCTACTTTACTCACCCACATTAAAACCTCCTACTCAGGGAAGGCAAATCCGAAAACGCTCAACCGCTTTCCAGCCATAATCCACATAGTACTATTCGATTCCAATACTATTAGGATAATACCTTTTGGAATTGAGCGAAAAATTACGTCAGAGCCTGCCCGTAACGTTAGCAACGCATGTGTGTGTGTCAGTCATGGCTGTCGCGTAACGCAACTCCAAAAGGTATTACCCTAATAGGATTTGAACCAGGTTGTATGTATTGTTTCATACTGTCGTCTCTGATTCATCACAAACATTTTGTGCTTTCGACACGTCTTAATATAAAGAGATGACTCTGATTTTCTAAACTTAAAATTAAAATGTTTACCACAAAGCCCTTATTTACCTTCAAAGTTTGAATTCCTTCTTTGAGCACGTACGTTCAGTCTCCGAGTTTCCTAATGGTCCAGCGTTTAGCCCTATCTACTATGTGTATTACCTACAGTCAACACAATTTTACTCTGGCAGAGATCCAACTCGTTCCCACTATCTAAAACTGGATGTGTTTTAACTTATTTTCGGAGGTATTTCCAGCATCTGCCTCTTTTTCACGTTCGGCTTTGGCTACCGTATGTTCGTGATGGTCGGAAATGTTAACGTAGTTTTTTGGTTAGCTAATTGATGTTGCTGTGAATTTTTCAGTTTTTCTATTAAAACTGATGAAATAGGATTCAGAAGTTAACATTTTTTATATAACAAATGTTAGCTGCGATCGATTCGATTCGATTTGTTTGTCGATTGAGTGAAATTACTTATTGTTACTTATGTAACATTATCGGTGTTTGTTGCAATGATAGGACCTCAGATTGAGCTCAGATTTTATCTGAGTAAACTTCAGCGCGTTTAGAAAGAACCTACACCGATTTATTTCCAAAATTAAGATAAAGATTTTCTAAGCCCATGTAAGATATCATTCGTCAAAGAAGATCGGATCCGACCTGAATGGACGACTTGGAAAACTCTGACACCAGATTAACCGAATGATTAATCACAGGATTGGTCGAATTATTTATACGACCGAAATTCATATCCATTGATTACGCAGTCTTTTAATTGAGTAGGTATTATTCGGACTGATGCTTGTATAACGATAGCTTAATAATAATGGTTCATAACTGATCCACATAAAGCACGAAGGTGGAAAGAAAAATTAAATATGGCTTTTCTATCATCAGATAAAACTAGGCCTTAGTAGCTAAATTATCTTTACCCTTGCCAAAATATATTTATTATATTTAAAAAGCAATAATGGATACTGGCTTTCAAATGCAGATTAAAAGCTAAAAAAAATTGCCTAGTTATATAAGAATACAAATCAATAATGTACAGATCACAAAATTTTATATTCTCACTAGAAAAACAAACAGCTTTTAGTACGGACGGTGCACAAACGACACTTTTCTAAATACATGCAAATCTGGTAGATACTTTCTATTATCGTCATATAGAATTCATGTGAATAAAGTCACGGACGAGAATAGTCCACCTAAACCTATTTGCATCAGAAGAGCTTGTTCAATAAAACGGCAAAACAACGTCGAAAAGTTTCCAATTGAAAACAAACAAGAGGGTCGACGTTGGCTACGTTTAAAATGGACTTTTAAAAAACAATTAGAATCCAGCCGGTTCCATGACTCTCGAAAATTGTCGCTTATACGTTTCTCTCTTTGTTGATATTATTTTTCTATCTATAAATTCTGTGTCTGTGAAAAGACGTCTTGATATTGGCCACTTATTAGTGGGGCAATCTTTATAATACGGAATAGGCCATGGTGACTACATAACATCTTGTATATTACATACCTGGTAAGCACCGTAATTATTATCATCATCAGCCAAAAGAAGTCCATTGCTTGCCATAGGTTTAATTTAAAAATCATAAATAATGTGGACTTTTCCCAGGTATAGTTCAATCGTTAAAAGAAAAGAAGTATGATGATCCAATGGTTCCTTATACGATTATGTCACAAAAACCTGCATAAACATTTAAAGTAAATGTTTGAACGAACAAGAATTTCCATGACACAATGTTACTAAAAAATCTACAAACCGCTGTAGCGAAGCTGCAAAAACTTACTCAAGCAAATTTCAAACGACATTTTTGTCGTTTCCCCCGGGACCACTAGACCTGAAGGTAGTAAACAGATATGACGTTGACAAATCTTTTTGCTCCCATTTGTTCCACGGAGCAGCGAGCATGCCCGTATTTTTGTAACGGTTATCACGATGTTTCAACTGTCAGTGATATATCTTCCACAGCTTTTTCGAGAGGCATAGCCCAAACAAAGCGTGAGTTCTAGCGAAACAAAATAATATCCCCCACCGCGGACAGCGGCTTTTATTATTTTCTTCCGGTAAGTACATGACAAAGATGTGATGTTCTTTATTGTAACCTACATAACATAACTCGTTTTTTTATTCTGACGGGCAAAAGTTGATAAATACAAATATTTAAGTTATTCATTAATTCGCAAATTAAGAAATTAAGTATATTTCTTTACTTTGTCCTAGTAATTCCGGGACTCGCTCCTAGAACGTACCTACTTAGAATTCGTAGCAACGATGTGGAATACATTTAGTGTGCTAACAAAAAAGTACCTGACCTCGAATATTTCTAGATCCACATACTTAGTCGTTACACAAAAAGCATATAACTGGATTTTATTCCCTCTGGCCACGTGCGGTCATAAAGGCGACTGCGTACTTCTATCAAGTTCTTACCTTTCATGATCAAACTTGTTACGCTCCATATAACTTTCAAACACCGCTCTGCACTTTACGGGAAAGTAATGTGGTTGGATTGTAAAAGAACCCGAGCTGTACGTTAACTTCTTGTTCCTAATGTCATTACGACGAGAATACGTTTAACTGCCGATACTAGGTCTGCGTAATTAAAACGCCCTCTTTGAACTTTCACATTGACCTTTTGATAACACATTTTCTGTCGTTTCAAAAAAACCAATATAGTAAGTAAATACATAGTGTTTTGACAAGGCACACGGTGAAACAAATCCCTATAGAGCAATTTTGTTTGTATTCATAAAACCACCATCATTACCAAAAAAAATTTTCTTTGCCTAAACGCATACGTTAAAACAGCATAACCGCAGGCAAGTAACACCTGCGGTTGTGTGTGAGACTTCGGTCTAAAGTCTAAAGCTCCACACTACGTATAAAACTTCCCCTTTAGTGGTAATTGACTGGTCCATTCTCGAGTTATATCACAAAAATACTGATTACATAGCTCATCATAATTATAGAAATGGCGCCGGCTATAATTATACACATACACGTCCGGGAACAGGAAATTAAAAAAGCCACCATCAGCATATGCAAATAGAACGGAAAATGTAGGCTATGACATTTTCTCGATACGTTTCCGATTCCAACACGTAAGGGCTACGTGTTCCTGCCAATTTCTATTCGACGGCACGTGCACTTCCGAAAACCAAATTCTGTTAGATTTATGCGCCAAATGCGATGATGTAAGAGCTCTGCCGTGTCAGGCCTATCTCCGTTATCTCAAAAAACCTAGTTTTGAGTAAACGACTCCTAAAGTTTTTTTTGCATTTATTGCCATTATATCTATGTTTCAAGAGATTTTTCCAAACTTATTTCATATCATAAGAATTGTAAAGATGTACATATTATTGTGATGTAATTATCTTTTTTGTTTTATCTTTATTTTCTATGTTTTTTTCCAAAAACGGAGATAGGCGTGATAGGAATTTCATACAAATCTTGTTACGCGAAGGGCCGTATCTTAAGATACATGACTTAGCCGTGACAATTTGAGTAAGAATTATTTAGCCATACATGCATTTCTGCATTATTTTGTTTAGAGAGGTAGAATAAAAGTAGGTTTTAATAAGAATCTTAATTTTAATCAGTCATATTTTAATTAGGAACATAGGTGTAATCAAATAACAAGTATATTATGTCAAAACTGGAAATGGTATTCAAATAAACTAAAATGTATTTCTTTTTCATTTATCAACAAAAACATTACCTACCGGTCTACTAAATCAGTCTAAATATTATGTAGTTGCATAAGTCTTAGTAATTACCCCATAACAGTATAATATATAAGTAAACTATGTATCTATCGTGGCTAAGTCATGTATTTTAGTAGACACTTAACTGAGTTTGCCATAATCGCGTCTTGTCGACTCGTCAAGCGTTGTCTGTAACTTAAGATACAGTATTTAACCATAATATCGTAGTCAATCGTAATTTCTTCTAGAGCATTTTTTGGGATAACGGTAAGAGATAATTAAATAATATTTTATACACGGGATAGAAGACCCATAAAAACCACGAAAAACACTTGTTACGCGTAACTCATGTATCTTAAGTTAACTGACATTCGCCTGACACGGCAGAGCTATATTGCACTTTTATAGGACTGTGGTATAAACTAGGTGCAATTTAGCATTGGCTGAACCTTTTATTTATTTTACTGTCACGCCAATTTAAGTTTTCTACTGCATTTTAAGAACGGTGCACCTAATCCTTAATAGAGCTGTGTAACTCTTTACTGAAACGACTCAGTGATTCGAATCTTTTAAATGATCTACTGATAGATTCGGATCAGCGCCGCATCAAATGAATCTTTGAATCAATTGGATCTCCGTCTCTTTCGGTACGCGTCGATCAATGCGCTCACTGAGTCGCTGATACGAATGATCGCAAGATCCACTGATCGGAATACTTCGGAAAGATTCGGGCGGACGGAATCGGATCATTTGAATCAATTGGATCTCGATCTCAGTTCGGTACGCGTCGATCAATGCGCTCACTGAGCCGCTGATATGAATGATCGAAAGAGTCACTGTTTGGAACGTTCGGAAAAAACTCGGATTAGTTTAATGATTGTTTTTTTACATTTTATTGATGTTGATAAAATTTTACGAATTATAAAACAAATATCAACCGAAAGCAATATTTACTGGTATTGTATGTTATATATTAATTATATTATTAATATTATTTCTTTATTTTTTCTCCGTTGTTTTTTGTTTATTAGCACTACCTACTATCCTATTCTGCTTAGCCCTAGGGCTGTCTGGTAGTGAATGTCATGTAGCATTGAGTCCGTCTTTTGTACCGTTTGTTAAATAAATAAATAAAAGCGATTATTGAAAATTATTTTCTTAATAAATATGCTCTCTGATCTAGTTGAGAATCGATGATCCAAATGATTCAAAAGATGCGTTTCACTGATTCGAATCTTTGAACTGATTCAGATGCAAATGATCCAATCTTAAACAAGATACGTTTTTTTCACGCCTAATCCTTAATTAAGAAAGCAAGGAAAACGAAATTGTTTCAGGTAGGTAAAGGTAATGCAGTCTATACCTGATTTAAATCACTACTTCATTATACATTTAAAAAACGAAAATCTTGTTCAAGTACAGTGAATGTCTCGTTAATTCGTATTGTGTAACTTACGAGTTATGTACTTGTACTTTCGGCATCAAAATATTAAGTAAAAAGTTCTCATAACCATCCGTTATATTCTCCGTTTAAATAATTTGATGTTTATTATTCCATTTATCTTTATAATACATACAAGTTATTACAATAAAATATAAGTTCAATCAGATTATTATATATTTATATTAATTAATTTTATGGCGTGTAAAACAAAGTAAAATCCAAGGAAGAAAAAACCTTTACATGGTTATTTGCTGTACCTACTCATTTTCCGCGGATCGTAAAAAACAGCCTGCCTGATTGGCAATTTCTAATTTCCATGGAAATCTACTCGCTCTAAAGGCGCATGTGAACTGTGACAGTGGTGGTTCGTTTGCGATAACGAAAGTCAAGCTATCCACGCCGCGGCTAATGGATGGGTGACCATTCTGACTACATTTAGTGACATTTATTTCGAGCGTCTCCGTGCTTTTGGAGGCACGTTAAGCTGTTGGTCTCGGCTGATAATTACAATAATATAGATATTAGTCTTCAATCCTAGTCAGAGGCCATTTGGCGGCTTGATAACATCTGACATTAAGGTTGGTCACTTGCCTTACGCACCCCTCCACCAACCCGCACTAGGCCAGCGTGGTGGAGTATGGCCCACACTATCTCATAATTGAGATAAGGCCTGTATCCCAGCAGTGGGAACGTATATAGGCTAATGATGATGATGATGTGGAAATCTACTGTAGGATAGGTATGGTAGTTGCAAGTACGATGGTATGAAGTTTACTCATTTTGTATCTGAGTATCCATCGGGGATGCTGAATCTGATAACATTGTCTGAGAGCATTAATTTACAATGTGCGTTAATTTTGACTGCTCTACGAGTAGAAGAGAGCTTTGGCATACGAATCGGATATAAAATGGTTTTTTTTTTAAATTCATAAAAGAAACCGCATCTAGTATATTCGACAGATTAGTTATTAAGAACTTATCTGATAACCATCATATATCCTTCTACTCACTAGCCAAAAGTCAGAACAATCTTTCACAGATTCAGAAACGTTATCGAAATATATTACAAAAGAGGCAATCCTATATCAATTTGCTGAGATAAATTATATATGGCATTGAACTACAATTACTAGCGTAAATATGGATCCAACGCCACTGCTGGTAACAGCTAGTAAAACAATAAAAACTGACTAGTCCCAGGCTTATAGGTACTGCAATGTTTTCCACACAGAAACATGATAGTAAAAGATTTAGGGATCCAACTTCTGCTTGAATTACTGCGGTCTGGTAAAAATACCGTACTTTGTGACCAAGATGTGTTTTGTAATTTTATTGCCTTTACGCTTTTATCTGAATTCTTATAAAAGACAAAACCTTTTAGAAAAATACGAATGTGAGCAATCAGAAAACTGAGGCGAAGTAATGTCTACATAACAAACTTGTATAATTTTTGTTTACGTTTTATTGAAGATCTCTACTTATTTTTTTTATACACATTACAAATTAAAATTACTACTGTTAACTCAGCGAAGTCGGTTTGTTAACTTAACCAAACATAATAAGGTACGAATAAGCTATTAGAATTGTATATCATCTGGTAAAGGCATTTTATAATATAAAAAAATATGTATACTCGTAATCTTATCTTGGATTACGATTGCTTCCTACGATAACAAGGATATTTTACTTAATTATACTTACTTGGAAAAGTGTTGGCTACTCAGAAAAAATAAGTTTTAAATATTAATTCTACCTTTGATAAAAAAAAATATTTTTGATCAAAGGTTGGATAAAATTGTTCATATAACCAGATACGATTGATAAATATCTGGTATCCAAAGCGAAAATATGATATCTAAGAGGTTTTTCAAGACACTGATTTAAATCAAACAATATTTTTTTTGGAATTGGTTTTGTTCTTTTAATTGAAGTAGTGTCTATATTTTAATACAGTGACTTACAACTTCGGAGGATACGGGGAACAGTGGTTCCATTGCTAGCATTATGACTTAGATGCCGGAGGTAGTGGGTCGAATTCTTCGGTTTGTCTACTTGTCCCTACCAGAGTCTCCACTAGTAGAGACAAGTCCACTTTTTTGTCCACTTGTCTCTACCAAGTGTTGTCGGTATAGACATGTCCACTTTTTTTTCCACTTGTCTCCACCGGATTGTAATTAAATGGTTTTTATTCCCGGTCGTCCCCACTGGATACGACTGGGAAAAAAACGCTTCGTTAATCCCACTCGTTCCGCTATAGACCGAGAGTCAAATAATAGGTTCGTTGACACTAATACCATAATACAGTTCCATGATGGAACTCCAATTCTGGAAAACAAATGAATGTCGGGAAAACAAATGAACGTCGGGAAAACAAGTGAAGGTAGGAAAGCATTCTTATTTCGCTGATTACGTGTAGATTATTTTATGCTGTTTCAGATTTCGACTGGGTAACTAACACCATAAACTTCGTGAAATGCGTTTTTTTAATGAAGTGGGAGGTAAAGGCACAAAAGGGCTTTAGAAGACATCATCTCTGCAAAACATACATGTTGCGCCGAGGGGCTTTTGTGGTTATCGCCATCTGTGTAAATTCATTTCGCTGCGAATTTTGTAAACGTGTAAACACAATGGTAGAGTACCTACCACATAACTCAGTCGTATGTAGTCACCTTCAGGTGCGCCACGTATCTGCCAGCTGTAGCGATATAAAAACACATAAATAAACACAGTCGTTTTCCAGTCCAAACAATACATGCCTAAAACAATACCGCAACTTTTCCAGGCCTATGGAAACAATGTTTTACGCGGGGAGCATTGTGACCATTTCCATTCGGACTGATTTGTGGTTGTTGGTAGGAAATATTACAGTATTCTGGTTAAGCGCTGTTTTATTATTTTCCAAAAAGGCACTCGATATATTATAATAATACCAAGCTAATGCCGCTGATGAATATAAGAAACGAGTCCTAGAAGTGAATATGAGCATATAATTTCAAACTGATGATTGGCAGAGAAACAAATGGAAAGAATGTAAAGGTTCTGTGGAGCCTGGGATAGGAGCAGGAAAATTGTTGTGGCAGTAAACACAAAGTTACATAGAAAGTAACAAACCAAAATTCAAACAAAATATAACTAATTCAATAAAAACAGCATTGTTGATATAGAATTATGATATATTTTTAGATACTGTTGTCTATTGAGTAACAAAGATAAAACAAAAAACATAAATTAAACTCTTCTGTCTAAATTCGAGAAAACAGTTTCACCCAACGAGACTATACGAGTACACTGCGTAATTTTGCCACAGGAAATATGTTCACCGTAACAACAAGGGATTTATCATATAGATAATATTATAATTGTGTTTACGAAATAAGCATAAGCATACGATGGGATTTATTACCTGTGATGGGGTTGGGTGAAACAATGTTTGACATGTATGATACAGGTAAATTTTAGACAGGGCTCGGTAAATCTGATAATGAAGACCATAATATTAGCGAAATAATAAAATTTTATTATGACAATGCGCTTTATAAATGTTTGTTTTGGGACGATCGGTTTCTATCCCACTGTACTCTACAAACATCTGTTTGCATAAATGTGTTTGTATGTTCGTTTGTGTATGCATCTACAATTAAGTATATAAGTATGTTATATTTTGCCGTTGTCTGACACCTATACAAACGTATAAGTACGAGATTTGCTTAGTTTCGTGCTACACTTAGATAGCGCTATGTTCGTAATGTCCGAGGAGGTTTACTATTAGGCTTTTACATCTTCATTAGTTGACGTGTTTTTGTTTGTTCACGATTTTGGCAAAATAAAATTATTTTATTAGTAAGTCTTGTTTGTCAGAAGATTTTTGATGTTGTATTTTATAATCTACTAAGTAAGTTACTTTGTCCAAAGCAGCATGGAAGTGTTCTCTTTAAATAAAAGAATGACTGCTAAATTACGCAGTAAGTAGTGTTAACGTCGGCCCCGGCTCCGGGGTGTAGATAATGTGAAGCACCTTGAAACTGCAGGTTTATTATACACTAAAAGTTTAGAAATATGAAACTGCTTAACTTATTTGGTCAAACATAGAGAGTGAATTACAACAACCCTAATTATACGGCTTTTTATATATACAGACGTAGCTTATAATTAGTACTTATATTTAGACCCCGGCTAATTTAACTGTTTAAGTTTCCTCGCGATGTTTTCCAAAACCGATGAGCTAGTGGTACCTAAATACGCACAAAGGTGCCGCCGCATGTGAAACAGAGATTAGGGCTGGTTTCAGAGTAACACTAACGGCACGCGTAGCGTTATACACTGCCGGTTTTCTTTGCAGTTCAAATCGTCGCTATCTTACAAGAACAGCGATGCTTGCTGATACGCGCGCTGTTCATGCATGCTTGTCAGCGTGACTCTAAAACCAGCCTAAAACTGTTCGGCTATCCGGTGAAGTGAATAGCAGGAGATTATTTGGAAGGAAAATGCTTTTAGGCACCATAACCGCAGGCTAGCTAGATCTGTGGCCGATTGTGAGACTCGAGACTAGAACATCCCACTAAACATTAAACTCCTCTGGTGTCTCCTTTCCACCCGATTTGGTCGAACTGATTCTCTTGTGGCTATTAACCAGCCCATCTCCGGTTAAATGAAACACGCGCTGCAAATAATGGTAGATCTCCTAAAAGAATAAAATGTAAGTTAGTTAGCACCAAAGACCGCAGGCGAAGCCCACTCATAATGTACTCCACAAAAGAGCCGAGAACACGGCTCTTTAGCCCGAAACGGGTTGTTATCCCCATTATGAATAAACAATGCTTGCTTTAACAAAGCTGCAGTACCTACTTCTATTTTAAAATTCTCGCAAGCTCGCTTAAATATGCATGACATAAGCTTGTTAGGTATGTTTGAATTTGCGCCTGACCCTGCTCAGCGACTAAACGGTGCGAATATTCAGACTGAGTGAAATGGGTCAAACAAAACCAATAAACAATAGTAAATCACTCGCTTTTTATTGGTGTATTGTTTCAGATCAAGTGCTGGATGCGTTGGATTTGAAATTCCAATGCCATAATCGAGGTGTACGAATTCATTTTCAATGTGACTAAATGTAGCTCCGATTTTTGTTTTTAAAATATTTGTTGTTATATTCGTTGAAGCTAAAATACCTACCTACTCGAGACTGATAAAAAAAGAACAAAATGTCTGTATTGTATCGTAGTACTAGCCGTGCACAGAAACTCCGTAAAGCTTTTACTTCTTCAATGATAAGTCTTTGTTACTTAGAGTGTGTGAGCCAACACACACACACACAACAATTGAAATCATTCCGCACCCGCATGGGTGTTATAGTCTTATACAAATTCTAATTTGCTAGAGCGCGGTAGGAATTAATACTCGAAGAGATTATGTCTACGCAATTTACTTTAGCTCAGCGTACCTTTACTTGTAGACAAAGATCTTTGTAAATAAGAAAAAACAGATTTTTGTGACAGTAAATAGACTTATAAACATTTAGCATTATCTTAAAATCACGATTTTTAACTAAATAAATATTTCTCAATTTATAAAAATCATGGAATCAATGGCTTGACATATTGGTTTATTCCCGTTAGTGATTTAGCTTTTGACAGAGCTTTAAAAAAGAGATTAATATTCTTTGTGAAATTATGAAGTAAGATATTGATTTTACATTAATCCCATCTATGAAGAATCCCATCGAATACTTGATTTCAGAAACGAGTTTTAAATTCAAACGACGAAACAGACGAAGATAACTGAGTAGTTAATTTGAAATTGAAATGCAGAGCTAATTCCACATTTCTAGCGCTTAATTCTTCCCTGGATATAAGGGTAATTTTCCACAGCAGCTGGTGAAGTGAGTTTTTATCGAATTGAATATTCAATTGCTAGATCAGATATGTGAAAGTCTTATTCGATTATTGATATGAATATCGATAAAAAAATAATATTACGGCTGACTTGATGGCGCATTTGGTAGTGACCCTGTGCGGGATTCGAATCCCACCTTTATGTGGTGACGTATTATTGTGTTTTTTCTGTGTCTGGAGGTTTTTGTTCTTAAATACTTATTTGTGATTTATAATACCTATAACACAAATGCTTAAGTTATTTATTTTGCGGTCAGATCAAAGTATGTGGTGTTGTTCTAAGAGCTTTTGCTAAAGCTTGTGTAAGTTAATAACTTTAAAGCGTAAAACTGCAATACCAATAATTGTACACCACATAATGTACCACATGTACACATAATACACCACATAATTATAATAAAATAAATGGTCCGTTATATCTTTTTTTTAAATAAATAAGTCCTTTTGGTGTGAAAGTAACAGTTTCAACTTTAAATTACTTGCGGCGCGTTGATATAAAATTTTAAATTACACAAACTGACAAAATCAATTACTCGAATATTCGAATACAAATTGTTACTGAAAGTCTAGATTGCATCAATTCCGATGATTCGATTAACATCAGCTCACATCAAAATGATATTCAGTATGTTAATCTTTTCAGGCTGTCTGTACGTCATGTTCGGCAAATTGTGTTCTCTGTTCAGTGAAATTGCTTACTTTGACCCCAACTTGGACGGAAACTCTTGTTTAATTTGCATTAAATTTCACCTGCGCTGCTGTTGTAGGGTATGGAACGTGTATAATATTATATTTTACAAGATTTGATGTTGTTGAGGATTGTCTTATGTAGTATTTTCATTTAGGACATTTGCATATTAAATAAAATTATGAAATTGGGTATAATTTTTGCTTCTTTTTATACTACATCAGTTAGCAACAGCCCACCTGATGGTAAGCGGCCACTACGGCCTATTCTATTGAGGGACACTTCATCAGGAAGCTTCGTTCAATATATTGCTTGTTTAAGTTAATTGCATATATTCCATAAGAAATTAATAATAATAAAAAGTTAAGACTGTTCGTATTTACTATTATTTTACATCATTATATTTATGAGAAAGTATTAATTTTCAAAGTTGCACCTATGGGTGCAATATTATAGCCCTTTCAGAACTGGCCTTACACGATTGTGTGGTTTACTAGATTCAATTTTGTACAAAAACTATTTCTTTTAAATGAACGGGCTCGACTCCACACGATTGCGCGTGAGCCGCTCTTTGACCGTAAGATTGAATTTCGGGTGTCAGTCAGTCGACCAACAGGCAGCGACCTGTCGAGTACAGCAGTATTTTTCGGTCCCGGTTTTGACAAATGTTAGTAGAATTACTTGAGTATTTATTAGTTATTTGTATGGTTTATTGCACGAAAGATAAGTTTAATGTTTTTGCGATGTTACTTTGTGTTAATTACACTAATTTCGATAGTAACGCCTACAGTAGCAAGTTGCTAAACTTTTCCGACACAATTGTATGAAGAAGGGCCGAAGGCTATCTCATAGCGGACATAGGACTTTTTTAATTTCACTGATTTTTCAAAGAAGGAGCTATTTTTAAATGAATTTATTTTATTTATTTATTTTATGAAGATCAAACTAATAACTTTTTAAATGGGTCTGAGGATTACGGAAGTGATGACGACCATCATCTAGACATTCCATTTCCCTCTCTTCTTCCTCTGAGTCATCAAGTGATGAAGACGTCCCACAGACAAATTTGAGATGGAAAAAAAAAAAGAAACAAAAAACTACCTAAAAAACTGAAAAGCAAAAAATAATTTTAATAAGACATTCATCAAAAGCGCTTATTGTCTAAGCCTATTAATTAAATTGTATTTTACGTGCTAGGTAGGTACCTACTAATCTGTTTGAAGTCGGTGCCAAGCCAAATAGTAGGTACCCAGATTACGTACCTACGTCCGCGGATTAATAAGTAACCCTTTATAATACATAATATTATTATATATCATTTTTTATTACCTTTGGCTTGACACCGACTTCAAACAGATTAGTAGGTACCTACCTAGCACGTAAAATACAATTTAATTAATAGGCTTAGACAATAAGCGCTTTTGATGAATGTCTTATTAAAATTATTTTTTGCTTTTCAGTTTTTTAGGTAGTTTTTTGTTTCTTTTTTTTTGAAGTCGGTTTAATTTTTTTTAAAAAAAGTTTGTTTATTTTTCTATTTTTAGTGTGAATAACACGTAGGTAGTGAGTAAAACTCTTTCATAATAATGATAGCGAAAATACGAGTACAATTGTAATATTTGATAATAATATTAGGTATTCATTAAGTGTTCAGCACCATGGGTAGGAGGAGAATGCGTTTATGCACCATAACCGCAGGCTAGCTAGACCCGCGGCCGTGTGTGGGACTCGAGACCGAAGCGTCCGCTACCCACTACACTCCCCCGGTTTCTCCTTCACACCCGATTAGGACGAGTCGGTGCTAACCTTATTGGCTAGTGACCAGCCCATCCCCGGGTAATCATCAGCTTAGCTGCAAAAGTACATAAAATACAACTAACGTTCCACATATTCCTACAACACTGAAAGAATTATCCCCTAACTCCTAACCGTTAAGGAGTTGTACTTTCCATCATCACCTTAGCTGCAAAAGTACATGAAATACAACTAACGGTCCACATATTCCTACAATACTGAAAGAATTATCCCCTAACTCCTAACCGTTAAGGAGTTGTACCTTCCATCATGAGCTCATCAACATAAAATGATGTCTATCGGACGCAAAAACTTGAATGGCTTCAGAAAAAACAAGTAACGCGTAGGCGCAGCCTATAAAATTTGAGGTTTTACCTTGATTTTTCCGGGATCCCATCATCAGATCCTGACATGGTGACAATGGGACCACCTCGGAACTATGCACTTTCAAATAAAAAAAGAATTATTTAAATCGGTCCACAATTGACGGAGAAATCGACGGACATACATAAAAAAAAAAAAATACATACAGTCGAACATATAACCTCCTCCTTTTTTAAAGTCGGTTAAAAAGAAGAAATTTCAGTCAAAGCCGATACCAATGGTACCAGTTCCTGAGCTACACGCAGTATTACCTCCAGCACAATACTTCGAACGGTATTTTAAGCCGGAATTAATGGAGCAGTTTGCGCTAGCTACAAATCAATATTTCATGACTATTACTGGTCATCAATCGAAGCCTGTTTGTACTTCTGGGGAAATCAAAAAGTTTTTTGGTATCCACGGTTTGATGGGTTGTTTTAGCTTTCCCAAAATTAAATTATTTTGGAACCAGCGATACAAATTTGACCCCATTGCTAGTGCCATGTCAAGAGATAGATTTTTTCTCATTAGGGTAAACTTACACGTTTTAAACGTTCAGTACCTATTGTGCTGGAGTTAATACTGCATGTAGCTCTGGAACTGGTACCATTGGTATCGGCTTTGACTGAAATTTCTTTTTTTTTTCATAACTAAGGTTAATTGATTACTTGATTGATCTCATTTACAACTATAGGAAGACTGAATCAGCACTAATTAAGACTGATTTATACTAATAATAGGAGATTGTTACCTAATATTCTATAACTTTTTGTTAATTTTGCATGTACGAGTTTAAAATATTGTTAAATTAATGCTTATAAACATTTTATTATTAAAAAAATGTTTCCTTTAAAAAAAAATTACAGGCTAAGGCCCGTCTTGATACAATTGTGCGGTCTCACGATTGTGTCTTCGCTGTCTTTGGCCCTGATTCATACAAATGTGTGGGCTATAATTTTCCAAGATGGCGGCCGGAAAATGGAAAAACGACCTCAGATTTGTAATTAGAAGGTCATTTTATGTAGGGAATGCTTTTTTTTTCGGACAATTTCTACGTAGTTTCGGTGCAGGTCTGAAAGGGATAGTTAGCCATTTAGGTTGCATAGCAGAAGCAATAGCTAGCTGAAACAGCTTTTTTAGCTTCGGATTTAGACGTACACTGCTCCAGTTTATTGGTTTTGCTCGCGAACGTCCGTTTGTGCCGGTCGCGACATTCCATCACTGTCGAGTGTCGCCTTTGCAAACTCAGTTTTACGTCGATGATATTTTATAACGTCTTGCTTAAGTTCATGATGCGTGAGATTTTTTATTATGTTTTTATTATATTACTGTTAACAGGCACGTAGTCTGATTGAAGTGATAATCGAATTAAATTTTATTGAGAGAATTTTAATAGTTGTTCAATGCACTGCTAGTCTACTACCATATTGATTCTACTGTTCGTCAAGCCTTTCAATTCAAATGTATCGGAACACGTTATTATGGCGGCAGATTTCAATTTACTGCCAAAACTACTGCAACTATACTATCATTACGTTAGTACTACATAATATATTCTGTGATCTGATCATACTCAAAATGTGAGCTAATTATTGTGTGATATGTGATGACGCAATCGCCATTCTTTTGAATAAAATAAACCATGATTATGATAATAAATAAACCCAAACTCCTCCTTACGTTTAAAAGGCCCGAACTACTCGTACCTACGTTCAACAGGCCCCTTTACTAATTTCAAGCAACGGAAAGGTACTGACCGTTTATTACCTATAGAAAAAAATTATTAACAGAAAGTGTGAATTTTAATTTAGTAATTTTTTTAAGTTTTAAATTATTATTATTTTAAATACAATTTCCAAGTTTTTAATTATTACCACAATTAAAAATCTCCTTTTTAAAAAGGAGGTCGGTTAAAAATATTAGATATGGTACATTTTCCGAGAAGGCAATCTTTTTATTAACCTTAAAGTGATTTAATCGAGAATTATATTTAAGTAATTAATTAAATAAATTCAAGCGACCGAACTAGAAGCTAGCTTAATGTTACACCGAATATTTAATAAATGGAAGTGCTTTGTTCCACCCTTCATTATAAGAAGAGACTTTGCTTAAAATAGCGAAGACACTATGCTTCTGTTCATTCCAAAACTAAAACATCCATTCCGAGGTTTGAACGTGAATTTACTTATCTCAATTCGACTTGACTGACTTCGTCTGTGGAACAGTAAGGTAATTAATTATTTTTATAGCTTTTTAAAACATTTTAGCAGGTATACTTAATAAATACATGCTTAAGGGTAAAATTTAGTACATCTACTCTAAAATTATGAAGAGGAAAGATTTTATTCTTTGTTTGTTGTCTATTTATTATACCAGAAAAAATAATTAAACTCATCCAGTGGTGAGAGGTGTGGATGGGTTCAATCTTTGTCTAATACCTTCAAAAGTCGGTGTTTATGTGAAAATTGGTGTTTCAAATATCTCAAAGATCGTGAACTGTCAACGTTGAGCTCAGGATAGCGGTCAATTAAACCGCCGCCTAATCTCGGGAAGTCATCGAGGCTTTGGAGGATTAAACCTGCCTGCAAGTTGCCAAAAGACCTCTTTAGATAAATCCGCTCACTTTTGAAGATATTAAATTAGATTTCAAGGTTAGGACCCAGACGATTATACCTGTTTAATGTTTCGGGTTTATTATTTGGTTCAGCCTTGATGGAATAATTGTAACAACCACGCGGCCTAAGGGAAGCAATCTAGATTTAAGCACAACTTTTTTTATATACTAAGTTTATTAGTACTGACTCTACAGTCAGACATGCCAGTTTGAATAGCTATCAAGATTGAGTATTACAGTAACAAATTAATAAGACATTCATCAAATGCGCTTATTGTCTAAGCCTATTAATTAAATTGTATTTTACGTGCTAGGTAGGTACCTACTTATCTGTTTGAAGTCGGTGCCAAGCTAAATAGTAGGTACCCAGACTACGTACCTACGTCCGCGGATTAATAAGTAACCCTTTATAATACATAATATTATTATATATCATTTTTTATTACCTTTGGCTTGGCACCGACTTCAAACAGATAAGTAGGTACCTACCTAGCACGTAAAATACAATTTAATTAATAGGCTTAGACAATAAGCGCATTTGATGAATGTCTTATTAAAATTATTTTTTGCTTTTCAGTTTTTTAGGTAGTTTTTTTTTTGTTTCTCTTTTTTTTGAAGTCGGTTTAATTTTTTTTTTAAAAAGTTTGTTTATTTTTCTATTTTTAGTGTGAATAACACGTAGGTAGTGAGTAAAACTCTTTCATAATAATGATAGCGAAAATACGAGTAAAATAGTAGAATTGTATTATTTGATAATATTAGGTATTCATTAAGTGTTCAGCACCATGGGTAGGAGGAGAATGCGTTTATGCACCATAACCGCAGGCTAGCTAGACCCGCGGCCGTGTGTGGGACTCGAGACTGAAGCGTCCGCTACCCACTACACTCCCCCGGTTTCTCCTTCACACCCGATTAGGACGAGCCGGTGCTAACCTTATTGGCTAGAGACCAGCCCATCCCCGGGTAATCATCAGCTTAGCTGCAAAAGTACATGAAATACAACTAACGTTCCACATATTCCTACAACACTGAAAGAATTATCCCCTAACTCCTAACCGTTAAGGAGTTGTACTTTCCATCATCACCTTAGCTGCAAAAGTACATGAAATACAACTAACGGTCCACATATTCCTACAATACTGAAAGAATTATCCCCTAACTCCTAACCGTTAAGGAGTTGTACCTTCCATCATCAGCTCATCAACATAAAATGATGTCTATCGGACGCAAAAACTTGAATGGCTTCAGAAAAAACAAGTAACGCGTAGTGTGCGCCTATAAAATTTGAGGTTTTCCCTTGATTTTTCCGGGATCCCATCATCAGATCCTGACATGGTGACAATGGGACCACCTCGGAACTATGCACTTTCAAATAAAAAAAGAATTATTTAAATCGGTCCACAATTGACGGAGAAATCGACGGACATACATAAAAAAAAAAAAAAAAAAAAAAAATACATACAGTCGAACATATAACCTCCTCCTTTTTTGAAGTCGGTTAAAGAAGGCTGTAATAGTGGCTTTATTGATTAAATACCGCTGTTTATTTTGTATAGTTCACAATAAGCTCCGTTTGACGGTAAATAAGAGTGTAAATAAATCTTCTTTTTTTGTCCTTTGATCTTGTCAAATCTTTGTGAACCTTGACAGTACTAAACCAACTGGATTATGATTTTCCAGCTAAGCAATTGTGCAGGTTTCCTCACGCGATTGTTTTCCGGCAACGCCGAGCTGACGGTAATACTCACATGGAAAAATCCATACAGATTCGAACCGTCGACCTCAAGCACGTAAAGCAACGTTAAAAAGATTACTAATATTCATGAGAAAAAATTATAATGGTAATTTTTAATTTATTATATTAGCAAAGAGAAATTATTTTAGGTCAAATATAATCCATCTTCGCAATCTTCTTATCGACGCCTCAGGTTAACGTGATTTTAAGGTAAGGAGCTTACGCGTTTGTGCTATGTTTTCCAACATGAATGAAGATTTTATTCAATTACAAAATGTAACACCTACGAGTAGACTTAACGCATACGACTTTTTGGTCGGCCACGGTACTGATTGGTTGGTCGACGATGTCGAAGTCAAAAAAAAATTTATTAGGTATGTTAACAAGTGCCTGAACTAATTTGAAACAAATTGGGAACGATTGAGCTTTTTTAATATCTTAGGCCAAGATTCACCTCGGGTCGCTGAGCCAGTGAAGTCAGTGGTAGTAGAAGACTAAAGTATAACGAAACATAAAGTATCTAGGGAGATGACGCTAAGAATAGGGGAGGGGTACAGTGTGCCAGAAAATTGAGCACCAATACTTGGCTGTTTCAAATCTTACTTTATGGGAGCAAACTTATAAAAATCTTGGATATTAAAGTCCTGCCAAAGACTACATATCTAATTACTTACTCAATACAGCACAGGTACGTTAGTACTATTATATATTCTGTGTCTGTGCGAAGGGAGATTGACAACGGATAAACTTTATTTACTTATTTACTACTTTGTCAATATATAATATACGTAGGAGCACAAAAGTCCATACAAACAGACATGACTGAGTACTCTTTGATACATCCTTATGTAGTGTCAAGTAAGCTGCGTCAGCTGCGTGTTTGTCAAAACGATAGAAAAAAACTTGCAAAAAATAACAAATTATTGGTCCGCCAAGGACAACACTTACGTAGTTTGTTTTTGTTTAACTTTAATTATAAATGCGATCGCTGTGACACCGATATTTTTCTTCTTCTTTCTAACTTTATTTGACCCAAAAACTATCGCTGTAACTAGTCCTTTTGAAATATTTGCCGCGAAACGTTTGTCGCCAGGTTGTACTGCCGAGAATTCGAGGCATTTCCTTATTACGAACCAGAAAATGCTTCAACCTTTGGCCCGATGATTTGAAAAATGTTTCGTTACGGCACCGTCACGCAACTTGAGTTTTTCGTTCGTATCTTTATCAATAAAAATCAATTGTTGTTCGTTAGTCTTGCTAAAACTCGAAAAAGGCTGAACCGATTTGACTAACTTTAGTCTTGAAAAAATCGTCGAAGTCCAGGGAAGGTTCAAAGGAAAAAGGAAAAATTGCGAGAAAAATACTAAAGTAAGTGATACGAAGTTCACCAGGTCAGCATCAGCTAGTAATGTATAAAAACATTAAACGTCAAAAGTATTTTTGTTAGTACTAGTTGTTAATACTATTATATATTCTGTGCTAAGGGTTATAGCAAATAAAGTTTTGTAAAATTATGTTTGGGTGCCATAATCATAAATAAAGATTGTGTATACAATATGACTTGATTGATACATTGCTTTAATTAATTGTTACAATAAATATTAATTAAACGAGTACGAAGCCCTACAGTTTGTAGACCAGCTTACCTGATGATCAATTGGACCAAATAGTAGTTTTCTTGTTGTTTATTTTTGCTTGAATAAGTACTATTTGTTATTGAAAAGAACTTTTTCCAATAACAAATAGTAGACTCAGCAACTTTCCTAGTTTTAGAGAATCAAGTTATCAGCCTGTTTGCTTTGTTTCGTTACTTCTAATACGATTTTCCGGGTCGGTGAGCGGGAGGACGTAATATGTTTCCAGCTCTGAATTAGCTCAAAGTCTTAAAGGTTGTAATGTTCAGATTGAATCATTTATTGAAATGGCGTCGGTCTGTCGAAAGAGCCTTCAAACATTTAATTCAACTTTAAAACTCAATAAATAAAAGAAATCAAATCCATCAAATCCGGTAATAAGGGATATGGACACTTGAAAAAAAAAAATTAGTGATCGGAGGAGCCATGTTGGAGTCATGGAGTTTAATGATTCCGATCTTTCAACAGAAAACTTAATAATCTTTGACTTTGACTCAGATACCAATGACTCGGTCTTCTTTTTTGTAATAATGCAAAAGGAAGGCATTTAAGGTATTTGGTATATAAATTACCAGTAACTTATCTGACAGCGGTGAAACTGGCCGTTACAAATGCCACGTGGCATCCTCATTAAGTAAAAGTTAGGCTCTGGAAAGTAAATTTATTCTTATTTAAAAGTATCTCTAACAAAAAATCTATTTTCTCTTTCGCTCGGGGATTGAAACTCCGAGCACAGACGTTCCGTTAAACTTATTTCGTTCTGCGTCAACACGACATTCATAATAATATATGCAGATGTAAACAGTCAGAACAAATCTTACTTTGATTGAAATTTTATTGTTGGGTGCATCTTCTTCTAACACATTTGGAAAAGCTTTTTTGATTGTGTTTGCCTCCGAGGAACAGCGGTTACCGTATATACTGTACCGTACCGTATTATACTGTAATACTTTCTGCGGTCTATTAACCCAAAGGTTTTAATTTCTGCGTTATGTTTGGCCTTTTTAGAGCCTGACTAGCTACCTACCTTGCTGACAAGTAAAATCTCCTGCCATTTTTGGTCTAAATGGGTTCCGACAAAAAGAGAGAGTAAGCAAGAATCCTTGAAATGAAAGTTCCGAGGATCACATGTGCCTATAGCGTCGACACTATTGGCTTCAGGATAAGTGATAGCAATAGATTAATTAAAATTTAAGGCGTGCCGGCCTGTCAATTTTTTTTTTAAATGTAAGGCTTGAAGATCTGACAAGAGCCTACAGTCTGGCCGCACATTGAGCGACGCTTCCTGATAAAGTGTCCCTCAATGGAATAGGCCGCAGTTGCCACTTACCATCAGGTGGGCTGCGTGTCTGTCTGCCAACTGATGTGGTATATAAAAAGGAAAAAGTGAAATAGCATAAAAACCTTACTACTCGTATCTTTTTCGCATGCGTGCGAAGAAGATAGACGAAACAAGAAGTTGCTATTCCACTTATACAGGGATTTAACTTACATAATCTTGCAACTAAGCATACTTACCTACATTTGCATGCACGAGAGTACGCCAGAATTCACGAGAAGTTTCTAACAACAACGTATGTATAGTAAACACTGCGTTAAACAAAATTTGTGCTCGAAGTTGGGCTGAAGTACAAAGTGGGAATGTTGTTCCAATGTTTAATGCAGCTAGTAGCGTACCAGCGTGGAAAACTTACATGGTATTTTATATTTCAACGCCTAGAATGATTTATCGCCAGCCCCTGTGGTTCACTTCCCTTCATTCCTACACTCATTTACTCACTTCACTTCACTAATCATATCATCATGACAATGATGAGTGCTGGCCAAACCCAAACCCAGGCCTCGGTAACCTACGACCTCGAAGTCACTACTAGATTATTGAGACGTTATATAATTATATACCTATAATTATTTTTTTATTGCAATGTGTAACAAGTCGAGCAGATGTACACCTCATGGTAAGCGCCACGTCTGCCCTTAGACAGTTCCGTGCCAAACAGTATCTAAGCAGTTACTGTATGGTACCGCCCTGCGCCTTGCTATATCGAGACGACAGTTATTTATTATATTTATGTATTAAGCCATTGGCTATCTATCATAAGCCTAGGATTATCTGCCACATGGCGTTATTTAGTAAAATATAAATAATATTGTATCATTATCCCGCGTCCATGCAACTAAAGCTACGAAGCTTATTGTATATTTAACAAATAATAGGATTATCTCATTTCAGCATCACAGAATTGCAGATTTGAACAGTGCAATCAATTAATTATTGCAAAATTTACCATTGTATTTTATGCCTCCTGCTCAGTATTTTCTTTTGTTTTAAATTGCAATGTGTAAACAAGACGAGCAGATCGTACACCTGATGGTAAGCGCCACGTCTGCCCTTAGACAGTTCAGTGTCAAACAGTAACTAAGCAGTTACTGTCTGGCACCGCCCTGTGCCCGCTACACCGAGACGACAGTTATTAGGTCTCATATACCCAGTAATTTCTCTAGACGTTTTTACCACGAGCTCGTCGGTAACGGAAAACATCGTGAGAAAACCTGCACAGTCGAATGGCTGTGTAGACATGACCCAATTGGTCTAATTCCCCTGTTTAAGGGGCATGGATGTCAGATGGCAGTCGCTCCAATGTAATACGAACTTGTTAAATCCTGGGTCATAGTGTGTTGGGAATCGTCAGCTGTACGATCCTTTTTTGTATATTGTTTATGTTTTTGTACTTTTTATATTTATTGATGCTTTTTTATTATTTTACTGTCAGATTGGTTTTTCGACGTGAAGTTGCAAGACACGATTTGGAAAAATTAATTTTATTCGTTTCATTTTTCCACCACAAGCAGTTACATCGCCTACATAGTGCAAGCGTCCCCTGGCTAATTCGGGGTAGAACGCTCGGAGGAATGATTTAATGCCTACTGTTTATATACTGTTTTATTTATTCCAGTAGCTTAATGAAGGGTTAATTTACTTGAGACATTTTAACATTAAGAGAGGTAGGGGCCTAGCCTAATAACCTTACCATCCGCCTTATTTACATTTTAACTCGTAATAATAATTTACCACGTCCTCCATTAGGAGTGGGACGTGAATGTAATCCCTAGTGAACAAGTAATGTGTAATATAATATGTTTGGAAACTATTTTGAATAGAAATTCTGTTTAACTTAACAAATAGCTGTTTAGAATTTCTACCTTCTGTTTTAAATAAATCCCTACATAATATGACAACTTCGTTTACAATGATTAATCTAAATGAAAGTACTTTAAACATATTTTGTATCACATAAACACTTACATAATACTAAGATCAAAAGTGAAAACACAATTTCCCGTCATATTCCGTACCTAAACTGTTTTTCCTATAAATCTAGGACCCCTGGTTAGGTCGCTACCAAAGCGCCAACAAGTTAGTCTATTCTATGTTTTCAAGAAAACTAAAAAATATTTTTTTACAAGTATTTGCCAATCAATTATAGAGAAGAGAGCTTGGGGCTTGATGACGTTGTGTCAATATTATCCAAAGATTGTTATATTTAATTATTATTAAATTTATTTTACATAGCCTTCCGCCCGCGGTTTCACCCGCGCGTGATCTCGTTTTCCAAATATACCCCCCCTTCCCCCCACATTTCCGGGATCAAAAGTACGCTATGTTCAACGGGGATATTGTAGCTTTCCAGCAGTGAAAGAATTATTCAAATTGGTTCAGTAGTTTCAAAATTGTTATTCCCGCGGGATTTTATAGCCTATGTTCTAATCCGGGTTATAAACTATACATGTGCCTTTCATCTAAATTCGTTATGCCGTTTAGGCGTGATTGAGTAACAAACATCCAAACATCTAAACATCCAAACATCTAAACATCCAAACATCTAAACATCTAAACATCTAAACATCTAAACATCTAAACATCTAAACATCTAAACATCTAAACATCTAAACATCCAAACATCTAAACATCCAAACATCCAGACTTTCGCATTTATAATATTAAGTAGGATTTAAGCGACTGTCGTAAGTACTTCAGAAGCCTTACCAAAGAATGAATCATGGTTAAAAGGCCGTATATCTTTGAAAGTACTGTTTTTTCTTATATCTACTTTCGTAACTGAGAACTTAACAAGAGTAAGACTATCTTGTACATTTCATACGTGGTTACCTTCTCAAGAGTATGTTACATATGAAAAAAGCAACATAGTACACAGAACGAATAAAAGAGTAATGTGTCTATATTTGCGACGGGAATACTGAATTAGAGCGACGTGACAGTATAGCTAAGATAACAGTGGTAAGACTATTGTGCCTACTCCTACATTCGGTGGCTGTTTACATTGGAAATTCGCTACATTTCTATACGCGTAATCTATTTATAATAAAACTGTAGAGAATGTCAAATCGGGATATTAAAAAAGAAACTAGAAATATATTACAAACATCAGACAACATACCACTCACGAGTCTCACGACATAAAACCTTTTTGTAATCTGTATTATTTGTAAATAGTGTTGGTTTTATTAATAAATAAATAGTAATCATAAATCTTTAATATCTGTTTTTAATTAAACTATAGTTGAAGTTTACTTTTTTTTCGGAGTTTATGCACCATAACCGCAGGCTAGCTAGACCTGCAGCCGTGTGTGGGACTCAAGACTTGAGCGTCCACTACCCACTAAACTCCCCTGGTTTTCCCCTCACAACCGATTGGGCCGAGCCGGTGCCAGCCTTGTCCTAATTTGTAAAGGCGAAATAAAGTTCCCTCTCTGTGATTGTCTCTGCTGTGCAGTTACAACGTGTTGAGTCGGGACGTGGTTAGAGCGTAACTTCGTTCGCTGTAGCATCTGCCACTCAATATTCAAATGGGCAGAGTTGTGAACGTGCGTAACTCGCGTCGTGTATCTAAGTTGGGTACGCACACCAGATGTGTGGATGGTCAGTATTCAGTAGCCTTCAAAATTCGTCCCTTTTTTCTGACGATTTTTAAGTCTTCGTGTAAAGCCTAGGCCAAACACAAAGTTCGTGGGGTCAATATTCTTGCGATCTGGTGGTGAGTCTTTTTGGAGACTGACTGACTGATAAAATGTCTATGAATGAACTTTATAATACACTAGCCTTCCGCTCACGCGTAAATGCTTTTTACAAATATTTTATAAAAATTAGGCAGCTGTTATTTATAATTTTGTTAATAATTGATTGGTCACATTGTTTGTTCTATCAAAAACTCTTGATTTTGAAGGCAAAGCTTGGTTTTATTGATATCAAAGAAATTTCTTTTTCAGTAACATTATTCCACTCGAGATCTTCCGTTCGTTTTTCCGATCGAATAAATATGTATTTCGTATAACAAGATCGATTCCCTATCGCGGCAAAAACTCGAACTTTGCTGCACAAAACTCAATTTTGCGTCCCTGTGAACTGAATACTTAATATCTAATACGTGTTGGGACGAGAACAGGACAAACGAAGAAATGGCAGTAAGAAATCTTTAAAAGAAATTTTTTGTTTGAAGAAAACTAGACTGTACATGTGTACATGACCTATATTTATGTTTAGAAGTTATTCATGTAAATATAATTATGATTAAGAGATACCTACCTACATTTAGTTTATTTGAACTTAAACAAATATATAAAATTTAGTACAAAATGATTATTTTAATCAGAAATGAAGCATATTATAATAGGACCTTCTAATCTGACGTGCGAAAGAATTAACTATGTTAATCATATTGCTGAATAAATTGTTCCATTAACATTTCTTATTCTTTCTCTTAAAAATACTGCGCGTACCTATTTGTTTGTAATGTATAACGTTAATAAATAAGAACTTTTTTTCGCGGTGGTAGATTTTTTTTTATAATGAAGCAGTCAGGATGACCTCACTCCACCTGATGGTAAGCGGATGTAAGGTCCAAATATAAGGTTGACTGGCTCAACAGAACATAGCATAATAATATTAACTTTAAGTAAATTAATACGATTTGATCCTTGTTCTATATTATTTGCATTTCATGTCAGGTAAGTGGACACTTATATGTAGAAAGGGCCCATTTCAAAGTCTACACAAAGATATTTGCAGAAAAAAGCTAGACATTAATATTGGCTTATTGTGATCGATATTTGGTTGTGCGTAGCTATCGATACATTAATAATTTTAACAACAAGGACGACCTTCACCACTTACTGTTAACACTCTCTTCACTGTGCTCCAACTTTTACTAGTATATTCAAATAAGGTAATAGTTTGCGATGTAGGTAGCTTGAAGGTGGAGTTAAAACCAAAAGTCAATAATGGTAGAATTGGCCACACGATTAAGCACGCACTTATACAATCTAAAACAAAATTACTGAACGTTTAATAGTGTTCACAGCCTTATTGCTTTAGTAATAAGGTATTTTGTCAGCTTAAAATGTTGTTGCTTTTGTTTACGACCGTACACTGGTGGAAAGGGAGGATTAGGTCAAGGATCGGCCACGGAAATGCTTTAAGCCACTCGAGTATTAGTTCATAATGAAAATTTGGACAAGGTAAAATAATACAGTTTACCGGTTTGCATGAATGTTATACTATCTTTCTAACATGGTTATATGAACTTAATTATCGTTTCATCTGGGAGTTCGTTTGTATAATATGTACGAGTATGTATTTGCAAAAAATAGACTTTAAGTAATCCGTTGTCTTTCATCCATAGCACAAGCTAATGCTTCGTTTGGTGACTAAAATGATAATATTGAATATATATAGAATCAATTTATATTTAAAAATATATATTATACACTTGCTATTATACCCTCGGGTAAAATAGTAATCTGAATGCGATGAACATGATGAAACTTCACTTACATGATATATAAATGATTAGGGTACTTATGGGTATCTTGGTAAAGTTTACTAATGTCTTGGAATATTCATCTAATTTGATCGACGTAGAGGGCCTTAGTGGAGCTTATGTAACCTATATTTAAAAAAAATGGCACGCGTCTTGTTATAAAACTTGTATCATATCTCAACTTAATCTTACATGACACTCCTATCAAGGCTTAGTGACAGTTTAAGACACTTGCTTAGGCACTTGATTGGTAAACTCATTTTCAGCAATCGTTTTGCTTCTTTAGATAAAATAGTTTATGCTCCTAACACCCAGTTAGTTTTGGGGGCTTTGGTTCGTCCAGAAAATTTGTTCTAAATAAAGTTTCTGATTACTAACTTATGGCAAATGTGGTAATTAAGCCAGTACCTTCCATAGTAATGGTGCCTAGTTTATTTATGTTTGTATGTGTAATAGAAAGTATAAAGTTTCGATAGTGTAAACAAAAACTAAACGTCTATGTTAGAAGTGTACCTAATATTGAAAAACTTGTGAAAGTGGCCGGCAACTTCCTTATTCATAATTTATCCACATATTCCGATGAGCGGTATGACGTCACGCGGCATGGGTGTGACGTCAGCACACTCGAAAGCAACTCATCAGAACCTCTCGTTGCAGGGACGTCGCCGTCTTGGGAGCAATTTGTGAGGGAGTCATTAGTGCAGGCAGCGTGGCCCGTGGCACTCGTGGCGCCCCCTCGCCGCGCGCTCACCGTTGATCACCAGTGAGTACCACTCATGACACAGCACTTCTACATCTCAACATAGTTCTTCCTTGTAGGGATGGATTAACGCCAAGTTGGCGTTAATCCTTACTTCAGTAACTCGTTTGCGCCAACTCAGTTGCGCCGATAGCGCAACAAAATGGAATGCGTAAGGCTGCGTCCCCAGCAGGCAAACTGTTAGCAGCAGACTGAGTGAGCCTCAAAGTGGCAAACTGAAATTTAATTTTCGAACGTCGCAACCGGTTTTGCTGGGAGTCGGCTGCTCACTGAGATAGTCGGCGCGCGTAACGCTGCAAACTGCGTACAGTGAGCGCAAAACTAGCAAACTGTGGACACCTTATTTGTTATATATGGAAAGCTTAGGCGTACTAAATCTATAAGCCGCAAACTCAGTCTGCCGCTAACAGTTTGCCTAATGGCGACGTAGCCTTAGGTAAGCAGCGAGGCGGCGCACTGCACAGACGTAGACAAGTTTGTGCTGCGTCTTAGGTCATGTTTGATCGCTGTTCCACTGAGTAATAAGTAATTACACTATAGAAATAGGTAGTGCAATAGAGTTTTGGCGCTACTTTACGTACGAGAACGTACATAAATCCGCCACATTTTAACTGGCAATCTGTAAAAGTTAATTTTACAATGGATAAAACTTTCCCAGTCTAGACTATTTGTAGTAGCCGATAACGTAATAAACGAGAATATTTCACATTTTGCGGCTTTTCAAATCTTGTTTATCAGTTTTATTCAAACTTGTATAAAGTTAACTCAATATCCGATCGGTCTCCGCCGGCGGGGCGAAGACGTCTTATCGTCCATTTATCATTAAATTTCATAACCAAATTGATTATTTGCTCCGTCACCCTCCTATTGTCCAACTCACTCACTCGGACACAATTAAAACTATGTGTATTTTATCTGGAAAACCATAAAAATTTGTGGATTTCTTTAGAATATTCGACACCCGAGATTATAATGGCCGTAATTACCCACTAAGTAAAGCAGACATATTATTAAAGTACATCCAAAGAATCTACCACGTCATTTTACACTATGTGTACAACCTAACAACACGACTATTGGATTTTTGGAAAGATGGATTCCGCA
The DNA here is from genome assembly GCA_949319885.1 of Mecyna flavalis. NCBI lineage: Eukaryota > Metazoa > Arthropoda > Insecta > Lepidoptera > Crambidae > Mecyna > Mecyna flavalis. Next base: position 6,123,133 of record OX439427.1, on the reverse strand, counting down.
GACTATATTTTTAAAGTATTTCTGAAAGCGAAAGAAATACTTCAAAATTATTAGATATGTTTTTAACATGCTACTACCTACGCAATAGCTGACACTTCATTTTAATATATTTTATCTTCTGGCATTTTCACAGTTTAATGGAGTATATTTATTGAACTATTTCTGTAATATCAGTATTGTCAGTTTCCCCGTAGCAGTCCTTTTGTACCCCAATATTTCAAAACACTAGAAGCTTAACGAAATATAAAGTTTTATATAAAGTTAAAATGGATGTCCGTTCCATTTCCGCTTGGCAGCGGTATGACGTTCGCCCTGCGTTCGCCTTATCGCAAATCTGTCATCGTTTTCTGAGGCAAACTGAATATTTGCTTCTAGACGGACGAGACCGAGGCCAAAGTGCAATCTTTGTGACTTTTCTTTTCCAAGAAGGCTCTACAAAGGGACTAATAGGCTAATACTAAGACTTACTTTTATTAAAGCATAATATAATATCGTTCTATAAAGTTGGCAACTCATCGCGTCGCCCAAAGAATCGACGCCAACTTGGACGCACAATTAAAACTTCCTTCATTTACCGATACATTTACGGATCATTTCGCGGAAATTGAAAGTTATTAGCGGACCCGAAAATAATATGCTTTGTAAGTTAGGAACAATGGCTTAATGTCCGGGTGGGGAGATTTATAACACAATCAATGTCGTTAAGATTTTCACAACAACCAAATATAAATTAATTTATTTCTTTTAACTATTTTGAAGCTTTTGATTTAAAAGTTCTATTGGACACAGGAGCCCGAAATGGATTGGTTTTAATTTTATCTTAATTTAATTGTTAGAAAAATAGGTTTGTGTAAAGAAAATTTCAGAAAAGAATCTATAATATTCTAGTAAGAAAATTTTTTACATTTTTCTGATCATTTAATTTTAAAACAAGCTTCAAATTTTCCGAGCACTTGTCCTCAACAACGTAGCGTTCTGACTTTTCGTACTACCGAAAACATATCATCTAATACCACACTACGGCGGTAAAATGCGCAAGTTAACGTATCGCATCTTATTGAATAGGTGCAATCTACACGGATGCAGTCTCCCGAGCGCCCTCGGCGCATGCAAATCGAATGAAGCATTTCCTTATCGCCACGTGTGTGCAGCGTTTTGGATTTTACATCTTCAAACTGGAATTGATGGTTCAAACTATTCAATAGGATAGCTTTGCTCTTGCTATAAAAGATGGTTGGTGACTTTTAGTTGAGATAATAGAGAAGTTGAATAAATACATGCATTTATTTTGCGTGCGTCTGCCTGCGCTACCACTCCCGCTCCTCTCGCTTCCGCGAATTCGAGGCCTAGATTGATTGCCATCTGCTTGGCTAGAAACTGAATTTTATAAAACAAATGTTTTATTATTTGGAACCTTCTTAAGTGTTAGTTATAAAACATCACACTACGAGCATTATTATGATTTTGTAAATTAACGACAATAATATCATATTAATACCAAAAAATAGCATCGACAAGACGTCTCAATACGTCACACTCAAGTAATGAAAAGCTTCAAGTAATGATATCCTTTCGCCAACAAAATCATAGGAAAACACAACCTACTGACGTGGAAAATAAATGTATAAGATTTCATTTGTATTTACAAAGTTATATCGGTAAACTTCATATGAAATTCGTGAATTAGTTAACGTTACATCATACGTACGGCATACGTAGGTATTTTTTATATAATTATACAATAACCCTCGCCCGAGGCTTCACCCGCATGGACTCATACGATATTATCCCGCAGGATTGCGATTTTTTTTCACTTTCAAATACACATACATAACTATTCCTATACCAAAAAATCAAGTTGATCAAGTGATTCTTTGCGTAGTAAAAAGGACAAACAAAAATATTGTATTTCTAATGTAAAATTTTGATTGAAAGTAACCCGCTGTGCACACAAACATTTATGTGCATGAACATGTCTGTTTGTATCGGTCTGGGTGTTTCTATGTATAATATGTATGTATTTACAAAAAAAGTATACAAGTAATGTTTATCCGTTGTCTGGCACCCAAAGCACAAGCTAATGCTTAGTTAGGGGCTAGTTGGCGCTGTGTGAATAATGTCCAGAGATATTTATCGTAAATAAATAGTAAAAAAATGCAATTTATGTTAGCGCAATGCACATGAATAAGTGAAGAGAAATTCTAGTCAGAAACCTTATCGAAAGGCAATCGAGAACGAGATTCCCTTGGCTTTATTTGCTATCTCGTTTAGAGCCCTGAACTGTTTGCGCAGAGTCGTCCTATTGCGGGTAAATATTTAATTCACTTCAGGAACATTACACTATTTACTTCCCCTATGCTTCACTCAAGTTTACCTTTTTAGCTTCGAAATTAAAAGGAAATTTCACGCTATTTTTAATTAAATACTGTTTTCTTTCATTACGCTGTGAAGCCGGGAATAAACGCAGTGTGTTCATTTTCATTATTTTTCTTAATCTGAATTGATTTATGATAAAATCTCCCGTCCTAACATGTATAAAGTTATAAATATAGCTATACGAATTTAGTAGTGTTATGTTCATGCACACAAATAATATTTGTAAAGAGACATTTTTGTCTGTCTGGATGTTTCTGTGTATTTATTTTCGACTGGAACTCATAATACAAGCTAAGCTTAGTTTGGGGCCATATTTGTGTAAATAATGTCCAAACGAGGATTACGTTAAACATTTTTTTGAAGGCATTTGGGCTTTAAGTTAAGGCAAAAATAACAATTTGTAAACACACTTGTCACTACCTATGTATAATAAACAATTAGTTTTTAGATAAGAATGCTTTTAAGCAGCTTAACCACAGGCTAGTATAACCTGGGGATGGGTTGGTCAATAGCCACAAGCTGGCACCGGCTCGTCCCAATCGGGTGTAAAGGGGAAATCGGGTGATTTTAGTGGGTAGTGGGACTTAGTCTCGATCCCCACACACGACCGCAGGCGTCACTAGCCTGCGGTTATGGCGCGTAAATGCGTTCTCCTCCGCAAAAAAGGCTTGTATAACCTGCGGCTATGTGTGAGATTCGGGACTGGTGATGTTTATCCCATTTCCCACTAAACCCCCCCCCCCTCCGGTTTCCCCTTCACACCCAAGATGGAAGAGCCGGTGCCCGCCTTGTACCGACCCATACACGAGAATAGCATTTAGTATTCACCTGTTGTCTCACGTCGACATGCAGAATCCAATTCACGTGTTGAATACAAGTAATTTACGTTTAGTTGTCAGAGACATCTGTTTGCAACTGTACCGTGGACAACGGTGGTTATCTACAGTCACGGACAGTGCGGAAATTAGGTGTCTCCTTTGCGAGGGGACTGGACAGCCAACGTGACAATAGTAGAACCCTTATTCTGCATTTATTGAAGTTTATACGCTAAGAAAGGAGTGAGAGATATTATATAAGATTGATATTGTATGGGATTGAGAAGGAATAGAAATAAGTATATTATTATTGGTTTACTGTTCCGTCCTACATTATATTTGTTACGTTATCAATGTCATAGATGCATTAGGTGTCAAAATAATTGGTAACTAAGCTTTACTCCATATTACTTGTCTTTTTTTTTTTTTTTTTTTTTTTTGTAGTGGAGAAATCCTTTATGGATACCCCAGCCGCTTGGGGGAGCAGCTGAGGTTATGTCAGAGTTGCCCTATGTTGGGGGTACTGACTAAAACTCCACTGTGGCCTTCTCAAGCACAGGCTGGGGGGCCGGGTTGCTCTATGTCGAGATTCACACAATGCCCCCCACCAGCTGAGCTCTGCTGCTTTAGTGCAGCGCTCCTCAGGAGAAGCGAGCGTAGCCTCCCCCGTTTCCTCCTGGCACTTGGCAGTGTGAGGCCACCCCACACTGCCAGCATACTCAGGTACGAAGGTTCCCCACCCTTCGCACCAACATCCCTGTCCATATTACTTGTCTTGGCATCAGCGACAAACTCATGAATATTAAAAACAAATACTCTGAACTTAAAATATTGTGTGGTCCTTTTGTAAAGTTTAATGAAGCACATTTTTACTTTTTAATTTTATTTACGGGGATTCGTTTTCAAGTAACGGCATTAATATGCTATTTTGGTTTTTGGGCAAATTGTACCTATTTACGGTATTAGAAAGAAACTATTCCATTAATTTACAGTCAGAGACAAACATCCCCCTCGTACAAACATTTATGTAACGTATGAAGAAATTCGTAAATTTTGTGTTAGACAGATATGCCCTTGATTTCAAAGTTATCTCACAGCTGGATTAACGTGCGAGCGGTGGGACTAAGGCGGAAATTAGCCGGCTCACGGCGCCGCTGAAACGTGCCGATATGAATTAGCCGCAGCATTAGCTCCACTCCATCATCATTTCCCGAGCTCATCGGGAATCAAGATTACGTCGATTCTCTTTGCAGCCCGGAGTAAGTGCAATTATTGTAGTCTTCTTAGTCTTTCTAAAATGTTTATGAGTGGTAGAGCGATGCGGCTGATAGATCCTCCTCCGTCAGTCGAAATGGGCCGGCTCATATTACAAGAACTTTTGCTTACACAAACAAGCTACTGCTTGATCAGAATTTGAGGTCGAATGATGTAAATGTTTTTTGAGCTGATACAAAAATAAAATAAACTTTTTTAAATAATTATCATTTTAGACAGAAGATAAACTATTGAATTATCGATTTATTCCATAAAGTGCTTTAATAGTAAAGCAACTTTTAAAACCTCGTTAAGAAAACAATTAAACCAGTAGTGTGTGTTGTAAAAGTACTAGAAACAACGAGAAAATCATTCTTTAGCTTTTATGCTGTTTCATGAAGGTTGTAACGTTTTATTATATTTTGTTTACTTATACTAGTTTGTTTACTGGTTGTACTCAGGTAGATATTCAGGTGCATTAGTTGCGCATTGTGCGGCAATGGCGGAAATTAGCCGGCTCACGGCGCCGCTGAAACCTGCCAATATGAAGTAGACGCAGCGTAAGCTCGATCCCACTCCATCGTCATTTCCCGAGCTCATTGGAAATCAAGATAACGTCATTATAGGTATGCTGGTGGTTGTACTCAGGTAAATTCAGTATATTAGTCGCGACCGCATTGTGCGGCAATGGGGAAATTAGCCGGTCGGAGTAGACGTTTAAGCACCGTGATTCGTTTGTGGAAACGAATTGCGTGATTAGAATCGACGTATCCGGTTCGCGGCTCCCGCTGAATCGACCTGATCACATCAAATGCGCATGTGCGTTATTACTACAATTGTTGACAATTACTGACTTCATTGTGCAGTAACTAGTAGGTCGCACTTTTAAGCGATGCCACGTCGGGGTCTTGGCATTCCGAGCTGGTAAATGACCAGAGAGTTGGAAACAGCTCATCCCAATCGGGTGGAAAAGATAAACCGGGGGAGTTTAGTGGGTAGTGGCTCTGTGGGACGCTAAGTCCCGAGTCCCACCCACGGCCGCAGATCTAGCTAGCTTGCGAATATGGTGCCTAAAACCATTCTCCTCGAAAAAAAAAACATTCTTGGGATCTCGAGTTGGACTGAACATTTCAGTAAAAATGCGGTGTAAAACACTCTCGCATCAAACAAAAAACAAGGGTAGACATTACTAAAAATTACAAAGACGACATATTACGTAAGTGGAAAGAGATAAAATAACATTTGTAAGTGCTCTCGACACTTAGAAAATGAAAATAGGATTTCTAAATAAGCACTGTCATTGTAAGAAAATAAAAGGTCGGGCTGGGAATCGTTCATCGATCATCAATCGGATACCATTTGTATTCGTCCAGATATAAAATAATTTCGGTTTCACGACAACTATTCAGAGTTTTCCCTCAATTTTCGCTCACTGCTTAGAGTAAAGTAGAGATAATTTTACGAGCACTTGCTTTATCATTACAGTGCAGGAGTAGTTAGCAACAAAATAACTAAGTAAATCATTGTAAAATATTCCATAATTTATAAGGTAACAAACTTTTAGTTAACGGTGTAGCTTTTTAGTTAAGTGCAAACATCAAATAAGCGGCGGTTGCTGGAAATTAGACTCTTATTTGTAAGTGGGTTGAAGTTCTGTATAGAATTTTGGACAACAGATGGATTTCAAGCGAACGAAGTTGCTGACGATAGCTAATAACTTAATTAATGTTATACAGGTCGAATGTCTTATAAGAAATTATTATATTTTTTCTAAAGATCTTCATACATAAAACTAATATCTTTAGCTTTCGAAAGACTAAAATTGTTATTGAAGAATCAATCTAATTAGTTCGTTCTAAAGTGTAACTTTTCTTTGTTGAATTTTTCACAAACGTTTAAAAAACCAAATTCAATTATAAAAACTAATTCATGCTTGGGATGTTTTATTTATATAAAATTGAATATAAAATCAAATTGAATATAGCATTAGAATATAAAATCTTGAGTGCTTTTCTTCTTTTAATTAAAAAGAAAAGATAGCAATGGTTATAATAAAATTAAACTTTGAACATTTATTCCAAAGAAAAACCTCTTCTCAAGCAACGGAATGCAATTCAAGTAGAAATCGAATGATCACAGGTCAAATTACGCTTTAGTGAAATATCCTGATGCGGGCAATCAAATGCATTACAGCACAACTAAGAAAAAACACTGTGTTATATGCCGTTCGATACTACAAGAACTATTCTAAGAATGCCTATATGAATAAAGACTTTGACTTTGACTTGACTTTGACTGACTTTGACTTTGACTTTGATATTTTTGACTTTGACTTTGACTATTATACAACAGAAAAGTAATGAAAAGCACACTTTATGCTTGTGAATGTAGCGAAATAGCCAAGCCACATATTTTGACGAAGGTGTAGTGTTTGTGAAGTTAGGGCGTGTAGAGTCAGAAGCTTGGCTCTACATGAGATCTGTTAACTTTTTGACAGTGCGAGTCATATTATGTCGTGGCAACATTTTACATGACAATGTTTTTAGTGGGATATAAAACTCGTCAAGCCATTTTATCTTCATTCTAATTTGTTTCATACAGTACAGATAAAAATTAAATAACGTTCAAAATATTGAAATATCAACGGTAATAAATTATACCTTTTCAACTTAGAAATAAAGCGTTATTCTAAAGAGCATTAGAGGGTGAGACAGGGCACTTGCCTACCTCTCGGGATTAGTCAAACAAGGCTACGGAACCGAAGTACTTAATCCACTCCCCATTCGCCAGGTGGCTGGGAGCTAAATTACTTTGAAAATTATTACGAGCCTTATCACAAAGTCTAAATGTATCTATTGATAGGCTAAGAGTAAGTTAAAATAGATTGAGATACGATCTAAACTAACTTACGTTACTTTCAACTTTAATAACTGAAATAGCTACTACAATATTATCTTTAATAATATTATAAAGAGGAAAGATTTGATTCTTTGTTTGTTTGTAATCAATAGGCTCCGAAACAACTGAACCGATTCACTGATGGAAATCTACACTATCCCCGGTGAACATAGGGTATCCCGGAAATTTGGGGGGAAGGTCGGGGGATATTTGAAAAAAAGAAATTACGCGCGGGTGAAACCGCTGGAGGAAGGCTAGTTAGTAATATAGTAAAAATTTTATTTGATTGTATAGGTTGTAGGTAAGGAGAGAAATGATTAGCCCGAATGCTGTATAAAGACTGTGTATATTTGGAATACAGATCAACTTATATACTATGGTTACATACATACTACATCTACCCTTTTGAGGAAAAAAAAAGAACAGTGTACACTTTCTTTTTTTTTTGTAGTACAAGAATACAAGTCATTTACTTGTTACTAAAACCCAATAGAGGTTTTTTTAAACAATATTTATCATAAACATTCCAGTTACAAATAAACTGTTATGAATAGAACAGCTGGTACGTAATACGATACGAGTACGCAGCTAAGTATGCAATGAATTATCTTAAGAGAGTACTTGTTATCATTGTTTATTTTTAGACATAAGGCGCTAGTTACATTGATGAAATACATTATCATAACCTTTGATACATTTTAGTTCTATTTTTATGAACTATTTCCTCCTTTCCATTTTTAAGTATTTTAACGTTACAATCCAAATCTTCTATAACTAAATATGGTCCTAAATAAATTGGATCCATTTTATTGTCTGAAGGATTCCTTATCAATAAATAATCATTTTTATTATAAAACACTGGCCGAGTACCGACATCATACTTATTTTTACGCTTTAATTTGTTTTTAATTAGGTTATCCCGAGCATCCTTTTGTGCTAATTGCAACCTATATTTAAATTCTAAGGGATAACTGTCGTGAGCGTATAAAGGATCCACAATGCCATTATTAAGGTTAGAAGGTACAACACACCGCTTACCAAATACCAGCTCATGTGGTGTGTACTGCGTCTCGCAGTGTACCGAGTTGTTATAGGAGAAGCACCAGTATGGTAACCAACAGCTCCATTCGCCTGTACTATTTTCACAATAAGTTCTTAGATACGCACCCATAGTTTTGTGTGAATTCTCCAAGGCTCCAATGCTTTCGTGGTGATACGCTGTTGAGGATATCTGTTTTATTTTTAAGAGTTGGCATATTTCCTTCATTGTACTAGCTAAAAATTCTGTACCGCGATCAGTTGCTATTATTTTAGGTATGCCAAATCTTAAAATAAAATTGTTTACAAAAGCTGAAGCTACACTTACCGCGTCTTTGTTTTGTAATGGATACGCCTCTACGAACTTACTTAACTCGCATTGCAACGTTAGAATATAACTAAAATTGAATGAATCTTTGGGTAACGGTCCTACAATGTCCAAAAAAACTTTTTCAAACGCTGAATTTGCCGTTGTCGTAATTACCATGGGCTGCTTGGTACCCACTGAATACTTTTGTTTCCTACACTGGTCACACTTTGAAACATTTGGGTCGCCATGTATAGGTTGTAGGTAAGGAGAGAAATGATTAGCCCGAATGCTGTATAAAGACTGTGTATATTTGGAATACAGATCAACTTATATACTATGGTTACATACATACTACATGATAAGAATAAGAATGGTTTAGATCTACGGGATCATGGTTATACACAGCCATTGGACTGAGCAGGTGTTCTCACGATGTTCACCGCCGAGCAAGTGGTAAATACGCCCATAGGAAAATGCATAAGCAGTAGGTACGCAACGAAATTCGATTGAAAACTCCTAATCATTTGGAACCTATATTCATTACATACCCTGGTCACAGATTAATAAATAGTTACGCCTGGTGAGGAAACCTTCCTGTTTAAACGAAACTTTATAGAATTTCACAATTGTGAAGATTAGATGGCAAACTTAACTAGACGCAATCCAATCTCGTTTCAATATAACTTTTGATAGATCTTTTACCACTTTGCATTTCAGTCAAAAGATAAACTACATCAACGGATTTTGATGAGAAAGAGCTCTTAGTGTTCCCGCTTGGTACACACATTTGGCATGAGCATGCCTGTTTGTATCGGTTTTATAAAATCCCCTGACACATATGAAACATTCAGAAAGATACAAATTAACATACTCCTCCACTTAAATGTTTGTATAGCTGACTTTTACTCTCTACACGTCGTCAAAAAGTTACGACATCATAATTCATAATTATAAACGTTTCTAAAACACAATGTGCTTTTCAGAATGAACAACAGTACATTTATCACTAAAAGCATTCCCCAAGTTACTGTGTATGCGACTGTGACAGACAGCATATATCAGTGTGATTAAGTTGTTTACATCCCGAATGAAACAATCCATTTATTTAATGAGCAGCGCTGAAAACTTGTACATTAATGTTGTCAGCAATAAACAGAGTAAAATTTAAACCAGGGGGCTTAAACAAAGTAACATTTTAACAGCGATAGCGAAATTCGCTAACTTCAAATTGTAAGGATTTGACAGGTGCCATAGAAAAGTCACGTGTTCAATCAATATTGAAAGTACGGGTTTTGACATTTGCTATAGCAAATGCGATAACGAACGTCATAAGTGTCGCTTGTCTAAGGCCTCTGGCTTTCTCGTGCAAAGCAAAGTTAATTAAACATAGATAAGTTCTTCATATCCAATTTATATTTTGTCAGATGTCTTGGATGATTTCTCTTTTGTAAGGTTTCAAAAAAGGAGACATTATTATCAATATCTGAATATCTAAGGTAAAACTGGCCCGGATCTATAAAAGTTGGGAGCCCATACGTCCCCAGAACTGAGATCATGTTACAAGAACTGAGCAAGTCTTAAGATTAGATTGAAAATGAACAGAACGCAGTGGATTACTTTCACGAGTTCCATCTGGGCCAGATAGTACAATAATCCTTTGATGTATTCGAGATAATAAGATCGGATTCGGTCCATGAAAGAACGGATGAAAGGTAGGTAAGCTTGAAGCGTAGACTTGTCAACATTTTATCCTGCCTGTCCTAACTTATGGTGATCAAACGTTGTTTTTCATTAAATGTCAGAGCTCCCGACTTCTTTTTACCCAAAAGCAATGGAAACGCGAATGAAGTTAAACTCACGGACATTTGAAATACTACGTGAAACACGTGAGAGCTGCGTTAGCTTGGTTAAAATGGAACAAGGTTGGCCACGTCTGTCGTATGGATCCAGATAGACGGGTGAAAATCGCTACAGATTGAATCCCAAGCGACGGATATTAAAGGCTGTTTACCCAAGGATGGTCTAACCAATAGTATGCTGGAGCAATTGTGAGCAATTTGAAAGTAGCTTAATGCAGAGAAAATAGGGCTTTGCTAGCAGTGAGGTGTAATAAAAAAAAATTACAAAAAAAAACATCTTGAAATCGGGTGGGGATTGCGCCAATTGCGCAGAACGTGAGTTTTGAGATGCGTGCGCGCTATTGGTCAGAGGTTTGCTTCTGACCAATAACGCGCGGGCGACGGGAAATTCGCCCTTCACATATGCGAACTTTCCCCCAAACCGTTGACCGATGGTCAAGAATTTTGCCGGCACCTATAATAACGCCTTACCTGAGACCTCTTACCACTAACCATATCTCTACATAGCATTTTTCAGGCAAAATTTTAAAACTAATCAGCAACAATCAATGGCACAGGCCTTTAATTAAATAGATATCGTAATATTAATTACGCATAAGTATTTACTTTCAGTAATTTGCATTAGCAAATTTTCAAGAATTAATATAAAAAAGCTCTTAAACATTGTCGGGCTAAGTAATAATCCATTAATGTTTTTAACGCGGGGCCGAAGTGTTCATTAAGTATTTAGTCTAATTTAAAAAATTAAGAATGTGTTTAGGCAAACATATCAAAAGACGTCTAAATTCCGTATTTTACTCTTAATTATGCTTATTTGAAGAGCTGTGTACTGTGTGTAACTCTTTACTAAAACGACTCAGTGGTAGATACATATTATTATATGGATCAGCGCTGCAACAAATGAATCATTTGAATCAATTGGATCTCGATCTCAATTCTAGTTGTAAGCGATAAGTTCAGCCGAACAACTACGAGTAAGATAATGGCCCTTAGGCAAGTGCTGACTTAGGGTTCTAATTTTTGCAAAGTCCAACATAAGTTGGGTATCACAAAGTCTGTAGACCTCTTTCAGTATATTTGACATCAGACGAAACTGACAATAACACTAAAATTATTTCACTTATTCTCTTTTAACCAACTTCTAAAATAAAGGAGAAGGTCCTCAATTTGAGTAGTTTTCTAAATTATGTCCAATAATGTGTAATTTATTGGCTTGATGTTTATGATGTTTTCATTTTTAACTGACTTAACATTTTTTTTTTAAGTAGTTTTTTCTTGATGGAATTATTTATTACTAAGACGGCCCCGTACAAGTAGATTAGTACTATTAATATTCTGTGCTAGTAGTAAAAAGTTTTTTCATAGTGGAATTATTTATTACTAAGACGGCCACGAACTAGTAGTAAGCTTATGTCCTTATTGTGATATAATAGCTCGACAATATATGAAACGTTGCTATAGTGCTTGCTATCATTGAGGATCTACCATTAGAAGTAAATAATGACCATGCTTATAAGCCACACAAAGTGCTGACATACATAACGGCTGATGATGGAGTGTTAATGTATAGTTATGTATCCATACTTATATTGTGAAAGCGAAAGTTTGTGAGTATAGATCATGGATATTTATTTATAGATTTATGGATGTTTATATTAAGGCGGTTTCCTGAGCAAATGACCTTGAACCATTGTTAGGCGCGCGAGGGAAATCATGGCGGTCCGAAATTTGATCGAAAGTATGAATAATAATCCGTAAAAATCAGTAAATGCTTCATCAGCCAATCTATAGTTTTTTTCATATTCTATCGATTGGCGCATTTTAGAAGAATATGCATGAAATGTTTTAAACGTATTTTCACAACAGCATAAACAGAAATTTAAAGACAAAACTACAAAGATTATTTACGTATTTTTTAAATAGTGTATATGCATTAGATAAGTACATACTCATAGCCGTTAAAAACAAGACTTTTTTCAACTTTTGATGTGAATAGCTTTTAATACTCGATACATTTAGTGTTGTCTAATATTATTATTTACACACATGTTTTTAACCAATCACGTAAAAATTCAATCTTAGCCTAAAAGTTTTTCGTCCAACTGGGAGAGCCAGACTCTTGACTAGACTGTTTACTCAATCGAATCCTAACTATCTAGGTACGAATGCTATAGTAGCAGAATATTATTATCTGCCGAATAAACATGTTTACGTCCCAGCCTTCGTTTGGAAGTTTCAATAAATGTCAAGGAAGTTTATGGTTATCTAGGTAACAAGCCCGTGATTTACATTGTTTGTTACGTATCCACGAAAGCTTCAAGGTGTCAATGGTATGTTATTAATATTTATTACGTCTTTTGTTCCAAGGTTTCAGAAAATAACAAGAAATAATGTATCTGTAATTTATTTTTTCGAAACTTCTTTTGTGTTTCACCTTTGTTGATGGATAGTCGTAATTCCACAAGGAAATGGTTATAATAAAACAATGTTCTTGTTAATGTTTGTTTTTTGGGCAAAAAATCAAATAAATATTATGTACGGTCTAAATATGCCACCCTGGGGTACCCGCTTTGTCCCTTTCGGCTGTGTAAGGGAAATCAGGGGAGTTCAGGGTAGTAGGACAAACATTTCTTAGCCCCGAGGTCTTCCTAACCTACGCTTATGTTATGACGTAAATGCATTTTCCTTAGATAAAAAAAGACATTCATTTAAGCAGTAACATATGAGTACCAGTCCCATTATCATCAATAAAACGTTGTCCCGGTGGCGCCTTTACGGGCCCCGGGGTCCAGGGGAACTACCAGTCATGATGAATACCAGTTCCATATCACAATTTATACAAACACTTGCGGGCGCCCGCGGTTTCACCCACGTGGTTCCCGTTCCCGAGGGAATATCGAGATATCCTTTCTTAGCGGATGCCTACGTCATAATATCTACCTGCATGCCAAATTTCTGCCCGATCCGTCCAGTGGTTGGGGCTGTGCGTTGATATCTATCTATGTCAGTCAGTCAGTCAGTCACCTTTGAGTTTTATATATATATATATATAGATTATGTCTATAAAAAAGTTACTCAAACTACTTCCTCAACTAGCACTAATCGTAAAATTGATAAAATAAAGTTACTTAATTTTAATACAGCCATAATAATAATGCAAAGAAAATGTCTAGTCCAAAAAAAGCACGTTGATGTCATTCGTTGTAATAAAATGTTATTGCACGTACCCGACACCGATTGCCGAAAATTTTCAAGTAATACAGTCACGTTTGTGCTCACCCATTACCTTTAAATCGGATATTAGGGTGTTTCTAAAGGGATCCCGAAGTATTTTCTTTGATGCGAAAATACGTAGACAGACAAGGTCGCCAAATATCTGAGACTTGAAATTCACAGTTTGTAACGAAAGAGTTTAACCACTATTTATGCCGGAGTATTGATAGATAATTCCGTAATATAGTTATATTTTTATAGGGATATAATTATCAAAAACACAGTGTTATACTAAAAGTTGCGTCCTCAATATGTTACTCTAGATGTCAAATTCTACATCTTCTCAGAACAAAAATTAAAACATACTAAAACAAGAATATGAGAAAAGAAGATTGTCTCAAAATAGTTGATTGCGTCTAAGCATTTTACAAGGACCAAGTTTTTCGTAATTCATAAAAATACAAAAAAAAATGTTTATCCGTTGTCCAGCACCCTTAGTTCAAGCCTAATTTGGGGTTAGACAGCACTGTGTGAATTGTGTATTTAATATACTACACACACAATACAAGCTTTTTTGAGTTTGGGGCTAGTGACATACCATTGTGTGGGCGGAGTGAATGTGAGTGAATAAAAGTTATATAAAAATAGGAGTTAACTGGAGCACATTTTACTCCGTGAAACAGAGCCATTAAACGCATTGCGAAGTCACGCGTAAAATTGTACGATGAAATGGCCTATAGCTTTCCATTAGACCATAGCAAAATATTTTTGTCTCGAGTCAATATCATTGAGAGATTAAATATTGACAAACAATATAAAGGCAGGGGTCTTCTCGATTGAGCACTCGCTCGCAAGGTTGAATATTGAAAGGAATTAAGTAAAACATTGTTTAGCTAGGTCTTAATAATATTAACAGATCAATATTTATATTTTATCAAAACTGTCCTTCTGTGATGTTGTTTCAACGGCTACTTCCCATTTGGTAAACTTCCCATTTGGTAAACCTCAATCTGTGTCTACTCAAAAGTTGCGTTTGGTAAACATTTTATTTACTTCATACGTTTTTCATACATTTAGTCCCATTTGGTAAACTATCAAAATGGGACTAAATGTATGAAGTAAATAAAATGTTTACCAAACGCAACTTTTGAGTAGGCACAGATTGAGGTTTACCAAATGGGAAGTTTACCAAATGGGAAGTAGCCGTTTCAACTCTTCTTCTTCTTCTGCCTTGCCTTATTATTCCCATATTATTTTGGAGTCGGCACCACTTAAGCATTTTCGCCACAAGGCTCTAAATTGGGTCATATCCGTATCAACATTAGCCTCTCGCATATCATTCCGTATAGTCGTCATCCAAGTCGTTGTATCAACATGTAGATTTTTTGAAAACTGAATACATTTTATTTAATGTTTTTCGGCTTAATAATTCACTTTAGGCAAGACGAAATTTAAATAAAGTTGACACACCTAGTGTTCGCTAAATAAATAATGAAAAAGATATATTTTACATTTCAGAATTATTTAACATTGTAAATTACTATGTAATAGAGTTAACACAAGGTGTAAGTGTAAGGTGTGGAAGAATTCCAATAGGAACGGGTTGTTTTTATGATATCTTTTTGACGAGCCATTTGGTGTAGTGGTCGAGAAATCGGCTATTACACCAAAGGTCGCGGGTTCGATCCCCGCACGGTACAAACATTTGTGTGCATGAACATGTCTGTTTGTATCGGTCTGGGTGTTTCTATGTATAATATGTATGTATTTACAAAAAAAAAAGTATATAAGTAATGTTTATCCGTTGTCTAGCACCCATAGCACAAGCTCATGCTTAGTTTGGGGCTAGATGGCGCTGTGTGAATAATGTCCAGGGATTTATTATTATTATTATTATTATTATTAAATATAACTCATCGTGCAAAGTCTCAGGCAATAGCTAGTATCAAGATTGTGTTAGAGTAGGGGACGGGTGAGGGAGAAGGGGTGTTGTGTTGTCGATCAAGAGCGCTTTGAGCTCGAATCTTAAGCTATTAAGCGCGTTTGAAACTCGAGCGATAAATGACGATGCATTTGATTCGATAGACGTTTCTGTTCTTATGCGGGTTGCAGACTAAAAGCTAAGCTAAAGTAGTTTAGCTTAGCTTGCATAGCTGACGCAGTTTCTCATACATTGTGTTCAGATTGCAGTCTGCACACAAGTATGAAAAACAACTTCAGCTATGGGAGCTAAGCTAAACTACCTTAGCTTAGCTCTGCTTGGCATGCAGGTAGATGTTATGACGTAGGCATCCGCTAAGAAAGGATTTTGATTAATTCCCACGGGAACGGGAACCACGCGGGTGAAACCGCGGGCGGCCGCTAGTAGAATATACTTTCGTTGTGCGTTGATCGTAACTCATTCGATTAGCTCTCAATACTTGCAGAGAACTTTTACAATGCGATTCACATAAATATTTTTAACGGGCCTTTGTCAAAATGTCTAAAGACCTTCATGTCTGCCAAATGATGCCATCGAGTTGAAATGGAGATGTGGTACGATATGCCAAAATCTTTACATAATTTCCTGCTATTGACTGGTACTATCGAATAGATTGTTTTGAAACTTGTAAGTTTTTTAAATGGTATTGATTTCTTAGGATATTATTCGTTTAAAATAAAATAAAAATATTATTTCTTACAAGGTTTTAACAAATAAATTGTTGACCACCTCTATTAGGTACAAGTAAGGTAAGGTGGCACTTGTGCCATTAAACGTAAGAAGTAGTAATATAAGGAGTGAACCATCAAATGGCTTTGAACTTCTCCTGCCCGCAGTGCATTATGCCAAATAGCGAACGAGGTTTTTGTGACCATCCGAATCAAAAGGCGTAGCTAAATGTGCCGGTGCGAAAGCTACATTCTGCGATCACCAACCCGCTTAGAGTTCGTAGTATTTTTAAAAATAATTATCAGTCTATGTACTGTTTAGTTAAATGCTTTTCAAACAACATCCCCGAGACCTTTTCGAGCGACTAGACCCATGATCTGGCGCTGTGAAGCGATGTGAAGTCGTGCGATAAATGACGCCATGAAGTCAAATATTACGAGCGTTTCATTTTATTGCGCCGTCGTAAATCGAGCTCCATTATAGACAAGTTTGCCAGCGTCCGCTGAATAATGTTAGGATTAATTACTAGAGGGGATCGTTTATGTAAACTTAAAGGACACAGCATTGTTTACACACACTGTATAATTTTAGTCATGCGATGGTATGAAATAGTTTAAAGGGGTATGAAGATTTTTGTATGGTGACTGGTTTACCTACTGGTCCTGCCATTTTGACTCTTTTTCAAAACAGCGTTCACTTGAAATTTTTTCGAAAATGAAGAAGAAAAGTAGGAAGACCAAAATCTTACGACAAATATGACGTTATCTCACAATTTATTTTTACGATATTATATGTTATGAGACCTTATGAAAAGATAAGAAAAAGTACCTGTACATACCTATATTCGTTCTCCATTTTAAAGTATGAAAAGTAAGATATTTAACATACACAATTTCCTACAATTAAAATAACATTATTGCACCTTATCTTAAATGTCTGTTTAAATAAAAAGCAAAAATCATCCCGTTAGCGTATTTACAAGAAACTCAGTTGAACTAATATTCAATATGAAGGTTATACAGGGCAAAGTATTTTATTGTAACTTCGTAAGACCATCTTTCAAACTAAGTTATTAAATGGTTTCCTTTACGTATTAAGTACTAGGTACGACGATAAAGATTAAATTATCGTCAAGTTGTGTTCGTCAAAAAGTTTTTATTCGGTTACATTGAGCTTCTCTCTCTAATACTTCAAAGTAGGAATGTCTTACAAGCTACCAATTAAACCCAGTTTCCATTACATGAGGTACTTTCTTTAACATGAGAAAGTTGTATGTTTTAATATGTCTGTCTTTTGTTGTCAGTTTTTGAATAATAATAGCTTAATATTGTGTTTATCCACCTGAAAATTAAGAGTCGGAATGAATTTTTAAATCTACAATATTTACAAAATTCTGTATATTTGATAACCTAAATTCACTCTGAGCTAATAAATATAGCAAAAATGTATGAACGTCACTTTTGAACTAATTTTTATTGGGAACAGCAAACACGAGTAACGTCCCGCAGCGGTATTTCAATTTGATCGGTAAACTGCAAACAAGTAAATTCAATAGTGTGTTTGATACAGCATTGTTTCTACAAACGTACGCCACCTATATGAAAAAGTTTGTATTTTCGACTAGATCTTCCGGGCTAGCTTTTGCTTAAGAAAGATATGCCTATTGAAGATTTTTTACACGGGGAATCGGGGGAATGCTTTACGCGCCTTTACTCTCTCTAGGTGGCGGGGCGTGTGGGGTTTTACCGCCTAAAAAAAGTGGGCGGGGTACTCCGAGGTGTTCCATCTAACGATGGCAGAGATACGGTAAGAGTCCAACAGCACCTTAACTTCTACGACAAAATGCTTTTTACCTGGTCAAAGCACTAGGTATGTATGTAATATACATTTTTCTCCGAAAAAAGAAAAATATAGATGCTTGCTATTTTTATTACTTTTCTTTTGTTTTATGTTTTATTCTTGTTTAAAATATTTGGCAGAAATACATCATGTTGCATTTAGACATATCAACCATTTAAAAGTAAAAATGCAGCGTAATACCGTTATCTTTTATTGCTGCAACGGCTATTATTCACTGGCAGTGGCCCAGCGTCCCGCAACACGTGTCTCACTCATGACATTGTGTTATGGCAATACATCTAGAATATATGATACTTTTTATGAGTAACTAAAAGCGGTTTAATTATGCTGTTCAAATTACATTAGCTTAACTAAGTATGTTTAATAACTATGTTCCTTTAATAAGGCCACTTAATGGAAAGCAACTAGTTAGAAGGCAGCTGTGGTCATTCAGGTCAGTGGTAGATGACGCTTCTCTTCAAATAAATATAATTGAGCTTATTTCTGATTATGAGCATTACCTACGACTTGTGATGACGTAGTTTGGTAGTGGTAGAGCCATGCTGTTTTACAGTACGAATGGGCCGGCTCGTCCGGGGAAGTACCACCCTCTCACATAACACCAGCGTGAAATAATAGTGGATAGTGCCGGAGGCCCACACCCCCATACCCCCATAGGCCGGCAACGCCAGCGATCCATGGGCTGCGGCAATTGCTTACCATCGGGCGACTTGCAGGCTCGCTTGCCGCCTCTGTAAAGTAAATCGTAGTTAAGAAAAGCGTCCTAGCAAAGCTTCGTGTTTTAGTGCTACGAGTACGTTCGTGCGTGTGCAATATGCTATTAATTTTTCATGAGTACAATTTCTTGATGATCTTTAATATAGTGACTAGTACACTTCTCAAGTATATTACTCGTATTAATATGATAATAATTAGGCATGTCAAAAGCTCCTCAACAGTATTTGCTATCACTGTGGAAACTTTACTTAATTTGAAACTTCATAGAGTGTGTGACTCAAACATTTTTAAGGATTATATATTATATATAGCATTTCTTACCTCAATTTTTAAAAATTAAGATATTTATAAGACATATAGAAATAACGTAGAAAATAACCCCGCAAAATTACAAGATAAGCAGGGCTACGCGAGTTGAGAGTATAAATGATGACTCATTTCGCGTATTAAGACTTAAAATGAACAAATTGTCTGAGGAAAATGTTAAGAATATTCCTGTTACGTATTTTTAAAACAGAAATGTAATGTCATAATGTGAATGTTAAAAATCGTACACCTCTGGTTTTCAAACAAACCGAATTAGCAGAAATGCGTTGCACTATGTTACATAAATAAAAAGCAAACTTGTACAGCCGTAAAATGTCAAAGAAAAGTTCATTAATTAAAAAATAACATATTCCTGGCTCGTATTTCCGTATTCGCAGCAGAAAAATATGTTTAAAATAATGATTTTCCCAGCAGAATTAAAACAACAATTTGTTCTTCTGAGGAAAATATACAAATAAAATGTTTGTTAAAAGTTTTAGCATGTTATTTAACATTAATATAGACAAAAAAAAATGTCATAAAGGATAAAAAACGTTTATTTCGCAATGAGAGGACCGTAGTGTTATGACATCTAATAAAAGTGACTCTCGCTCACAATATGCTATATCAAAGTTACTTTGATACAAAATATGAACTCTGGTACATGCATAGAGTTATTTTCTAGAAGTAGATACCTACTTTGCATATGACTTCGATAGTATTCCATATCAAATACTGAGAGTATTACATATTTATCGTATGCAACTGTATCTTTATAGATATTTCAATCTCATTTATTTTATAAAAAAATAAAAATGTACCTATGTCCATCATAAAGAAAATGTTACTTTTAGCCATTAGAAACTGCACCTGAGACGCGCCTATAAACGTCTGTGACTAGAGAGTCACAGGCGCACAGAGTACTTTATATATACATAGGCGTTCATAGGCAGACAAGACAAGACTGTTTGCCTCTACTTTCTTTAAAAAAAGATGACTACTCAATAAATAGAACACATTTAAAAAGGATAACCCCTGAAATATTATAATGTTTTAATTTCAATAACGGCGATTTAATCCATTGAACTACAACGAAATAGTGTAAGCGAAATAAGTAATACTCGTGCTGTTATATAATTATATTATATATTAACAATATGTGCATTGTCAATATACAATACAATACAATAGCACAAACACTGGCGCATACATCTGAATTATTTTCGTACACTTCATAAATAAACCATTGGAGCCTTGGGCAAACCGCTTTGCTAAAATAAATAAACATATCGTTTGAATCATTTATGGATTTCAATTCCAGTAGATTGATTGTACTCGTGGTAGGTGGGATTATTTTCCTCAGAGACCTTTGTAGTATTCATCTCAATCGTATATCACGTATAGTTTGATTGAGCTAAGACTTGACTGAATACAAGTCTTAATAATGTAAAGAAGTTAAAAAACCAATAGAACATGTTCAAGTATAATTAAATATAATACAAAGGCCCATCTTTTAAATTAAGTTATTGTTACAATGATGGGTCTTGGCTCAATTATCACGCTTGCCACGAGGTCGCAGTAGCTTAGTATTAAGTATTAAATAAATTAATTAATATCTCTGGACATTATTCACACAGCGCCATCTAGCCCCAAACTAAGCATTAGATTGTGCTTTAGGTGCCATAAAACGTATAAACATTCCTTATATCCTTTTTTTGTAAATACATACATTTTATACATAGAAACACCCAGACCAATACAAACAGACATGTTCCTGTTCATGCACACAAATGTTTGTACCGTGCGGGGATCGAACCCGCGACCTCTGGTGTAATAGCCGACTTCTCGACCATTACACTAAATGGCTCGTAAAAAGTATTAATCCTTTGATTGTATGCTAAACCGTGCTTCGTGCATAACGAAAATGTATTTTTATGATGACTTCATTTCAATGTAAGAGCCTTCAGTGGGGCATTAAATAGTCTGATACCGTTTTTTATACTATAAATACTAGTGAAATTATTGGGTATATGAGACCTAATAACTGTCGTCTCGGTGTAGCGGGCGCAGGGCAGTGCCAGACAGTAACTGCTTAGTTACTGTTTGGCACTGAACTGTCTAAGGGCAGACGTGGCGCTTACCATAAGGTGTACGATCTGCTCGTCTTGTTACACATTGCAATAAAAAAAAAGAATACAATGTCAATTTAAAATATTCAGTTTAGGACGGGAAATATAATAAACAGTTTACTGTTGTTTTGAGGACTCAATCTCCTCAGACAGAGCACGACATAATTCAATACAAACGTTCAGGAGAATTACCTATTTTCTTTCAATATGAATTTCGCTGTCGTGTTTGGGGAATTATAGAAGAGAAGGAACGAGATTGAAAACGGATACATTTTATTTACAATGTAACACAATAATTGGCTTCTGAACTCGATTCACAATCTGTGTTTTGTTTATGAAGCCTGGTTTATTGCTTTATTTCCCACAATTTGCGGGAAATATTTTCTCAATAAATGCATCTTAGACATCAGGGTAAATGCTGACTATATCTTATTATAAAGAGGAACGATTTGATTGTTTTTTTGTATTGAATATGCTCCGAAACTACTAAACTGATTTGAAAAATTATTTCACTGTTGGAAAGCTACTTTATCACCGAGTGCCATTTTATCCCGGAAAAGTGGTAGAGCCCTCTATAGGGAGGTAGATTTTAAAAATGAAATTACCCGCGGTTGAAACCGTGGGCGGAATGCTAGTGATAAATACTTTTATTATTTTGTTCTTTATAAATTATTTGGTAATGGCAAAATTGTTCCTAAATTAAGCACATATTTTTTACAAAAACATTTTCACAAAAGAAAAAGTGCCTTTTGATAAAATACAATGATTGATTTAATTAGTTACCTGTAACAAGTAGGTGGCTCTGAAGTGGTGGGACTTAATTAGCTAAAGAATGCCTACTCGCCAATTAAAGAGGATTCATTTCGGGCTCCATTTTCCGTAATTTTGTGGGCCCCGACGGTTTCACATTGTACTATTAGTAGGTATACTGTGTTCGGAAATCAGGTTCCTTCCCGTGTATTGTTCACAAAAGCATTCCGACTGATTCAGACATTGAATAGAGTATCGGTTGTTTCAAATGAATTGATGGTCGAATTCAGTATTATGAAATCATACAACTCGATTAATAATACAAAACTAATGAACTTATATATCGCGGTTGAAAACAGGAAAATACTTATCTTGTTAATTAATGAAAGTGGCGAAAGCAATGCTAATGAAATTCGTGTCGAGATCGGAGATGAATATTAATGACAACTGTCTTTGGTAATTGTTATCTATTTGCTGAAATATATATGCCACTAAAGGGGCCACTCCTTGGATGTAACCGATGAGTTTTGTTGCTACATGTTTTATTGCCAATTTCTCCAACGCAATAACAAAACACATAGCAAAAGATGACTAAGGATGACTAGTTAAAACAGGAAATTGCTGAAGACTAAAGGCGGTTAAATAACTTATCATAAGATTGAAAATAAATCATAACTTATAAAAAGACTCAAAAATACCAAATGTCATTTATAAATTCCAATTAAAAGCACTCTATTATTAAAAAAAAAGATTGTATAAAATGGCTCTCCATTGAAATGAATTTCTTTTTTTTTTCACGACATTGCTCAACATTCCAACAGTTGATATCGCACTGTTACATGACACGCATAGTTGAATAAAACATTTACGACACCGTGATTTGAAACAATATGATTTCGTAAAGCCGATGTAGCATGAATAGACAATTCAGAGCAATTTCTCTACCAAATGATATATCACTCAATCATAAAAGAAGATACCTTATCCCAGGCGCGAGAACGGAACGGTTCCATTCATTTACTTTCTGACAAAATCCTTTGTTACATAACACATCGCAATCTCGGAGGAAGAGTAGTGAGCTTAGTTTGCAAAATTAATGCGTGCATGCCTTTGAAGAAAATATGGCTGCCTTTAGATTACATAATTGAGAAAAGCGACAATCTGACCAATTTTTTTGGTCTAAACTTTTGGCCAAAATTGTTATTGTTGTAGTTTTTTATGTTCAAACAGCTTCTTCATACAAGAAAAAATAATTAAAAAAAATTCGAAAGATATTTATTTTTAAGCATGTTCCAATTGCTGTCTAGATGGGTTTGACGTTTGTCGGTTTTTGTATTTATCAAATATTAAATAAAATTTAGATTGATTAAAGAAACTTAAGACAGGGTATAAGGCCATCAGAAATTAGTAGCCCGTGACAGCCGCTGAGCGTATTATCATAGAGCTCAGTGCGCACAGCCTAATAAAGTAAGTAGTTACTACGATATATTATCTCCTTTCACGGATTGACATACCACTTGGTCTATCCCTTATCATAGACGCGAGAATGGAACCGTTTCGTTCATTTACTTTCCGTGGAATCTCTCTCTCAAGACATCCTTTGTTACATAACACATCGCAATCCCGGTGGAGGTGTAGTGAGCTTAGTTTGCAAGATTAATGCGCGCCCTATGCGGGAATCGAGTGTCTAATTGTTTACGAGATCACAGATCGCGTAGCAACAGTAAGTCAGTTGTGTTTGTTAATGAGTATCTGAGACTTCGAGATTCAATAAAGATGTTTGTGTAGCTAGTTGTGATTGCTTACAACATCTTAAAGCGTTAAAACAGTAAAGTTGGAGGTTTTAAAGATCCTTAACATGAAGGTAGTACTTAAATATGTTACTATTCCTTCAACCGAGATGAAACATGGAAACCTGAAGACAAGAAGGAACAATTGAGAACTATGTGTTGATAATAAATTATATACTCTAATAATAACAAACCCGGCCCGTATAGTCGTGAAATGCACACTCATCGAAAAAATGTTAACCAATAATGCCAATAACGGTAGTTTTTGATACAGTCAAAAGCACGTCAGACGTAACACTTTGGACTTTGTACCACTCTTATGTCAAGGGCATAAGTGTTATTATCGAACTGCAAGTGTTCTGCAACTGATGTGCTGTTGACCGTACTTTTTAATACCACAAACTTTTATAAAAACTCAAAGTACCTAATCCACTTTGTAAAATTTACTTAGCATTCTTAGAACTTGTGATATTTTTTTATTCAATGTGGATGTCACATCGCAGCCATCTGGGCCTTAATATAAAATGTCTGCTACGTTCCAAATGAAATTGCTATTTAGTAAGTAATTTCCCGAATCTTGAATTAATTTGTCATTACGAAGTTAAAGCGACCCGCGTCATCTTAGAAGTTAACGATGTCACAAACTAAAGATATTGTGTGGTTCTAGGCGGGTTCCCCTCAATTTCATTATTTTAATTTGCATTGTTAAGTGAGCTGGTGCTAATAGTTTCTGATGAGAAATAGTTGAGTGATGATGTTTTCTTTGTTTTGATTTAATTAAATATAAATATTATTATGTTCGGAAGTTTATGGTATTAGCCAATAGAAAACGAAAGCATTAATATTAGGGATATTTTTAAGTGTTCATAAAAAAATACTTAAATCAAAATAACTGATTGCACACCAAAGGTTAGGTTAGGTTAGCAATTCAGTATTTTTTGATGCACAATCAGTATTTTTTTGATGTACAGTTAAATACAACCCTTAATAATATTAACATTTTATCTCTCAATTTTGGCGCCCAGAGCAGTTACCAAAAGAAGCCCTATCCAGCCCTATCAAGTTAATTTGAACATTATATGCATATAATATTTTGAATAAAAGTAGCGTATTTTTTATACAACGTCATATGCGTATTTGTTATTCTGACGTGTAAGAGCCATTAGAAACAAAATAAAATAATCTACAACTCGTAAAAACATTAAAATGGATCTGTGCTCTACAAATAACTGACACAACACAATAAAATATTTTAAAAACGTATAAATGTAGGCAGAAAGTACTACGACAATGCCTAAAATGCTTAATAGGTTTAGCCAGTTCATTTGACATAAGTAGGTTGGTATTTATCCGACGAACGTTAAGTTCAGGGGTAAGCTCATTTGAATTGCTCATTCATGTTAATTTGATTAGCTTTTGTTTTGGGAATTCAATGTATTTCACAACACAAGTGAATCATAAATTCAGTCTGTATGTATTTGAAGTAATTTAATTACTTTTGAAGAAAATATGCAATATGAAACTGTCTTCAAAGTAAAGCGACAATTTAAGCAATGACTTTATGCTAAGTCGTAGATGAGCTCCCCAAAGTCCGCATGGGACGAGCTGGTCAATAGCCACAAGGCTGGCACCGGCTCGTCCCAAACGGGTGTGAAGGGGAAACCGGGGGAATTTAGTGGGTAGTGGACGCTTTAGTCTCGAGTCCCACACGAGTATAGCTAGCCTGCGGTTATGGTGCACAAACGCATTCTCCTCCGAAAAAAAAACAAACTCCTAATTGTTATTGCTGTGTGTGTAATAGTTGTTGATCTTCCAAGAAATAAATAAATAAGAAGAGTAAATACATTTATTAAGCATGATCCAATTAGTTATTTGACGGGTCTGACGGTTTCTTTTACATTGTCCGTAATTGCTAAATATTCAATATTGTATAAATATATTACAATTACAGTTAGATTGAACTACATAATCAGAAATACGCAGCCCGTAACATTTTATGCCACGGATTACCATAGCATATCATGGTTCATAACACAGAAATTATATGTAGGCCTCAAAAGTCAAACACATCAAGGGGCACTTAACGTCGCTGAGCTACATAATAAATATACCATCTCCGAATAATATTCGGTTCCGAATAATATCTGACACACCTAGTGTTGTGCCGTTCTCGAGAATATTGCCGGGAACGCTCCCGGCAACGTTCTCCGAAGTGAGAATGGTTGAGAATCATTTTTATAAAATGGAAACAACCAACCTTTCTTAATTTAAATAGTATCAAATAAGGTCGACAGATCATTGTGTATAATACAATAGAGTTTATTTGCAGTAAAATATTATATTCCCAGTATTCTCGAGAATATTCTCGGGAACTTTCTCGTCAATATTCTCAGCATTACTGCACCTATAATATTTTTTGTGAAATATTATTTTATTGATAATGGACTATGACAGCATTTTCTTTTTATACGTAATTAGATAATAAACAGTTAAATTGTTCGTTTACTGACATGAAATAAAATAAATTTTGTATAGTAGAATGGTCATAATGAAACAAATTTTCGCAATCAACTCTGTTTAAGTAATTTGACAAGATAACATCAACTTCAGGACTACAATATTGACTAAGAACGACTGAGTGAACGCTCTGAAATAAGATTTTAAAAAATTAAAAAGATAATTCAGTCTTATTAACTTTTTTATATATATATAGAGGCAGCCAGGATGACCTCACTCCACCTGATGGTAAGCGGAAGTGAGGTCCAAATGTAAGGTTGACTGGTTCAATAGATCATACCTATTGAGCCAGTCACCCTCACCCTGAAGGCCTGCAAAAGTACTGGTTACTAACTACTGGTTAATAACTAAAAATAAATCAACAACTATCCAAAGATAAAATTAACCGACTGATTGGAAAATATCAACTTAGAACTAAGGGCTCTTTCAAATTAGACGTACCGGGAACGCTCGACAGCAATATGTCAACTTACTGTTACCGCACCGCGTGCTACGAGGGGCGTTCAATGTATTCTCGGTATGGGCATGAAAGAAAACTCGAAAAATTTTGAAAAAAATATATTTTCTAATATAGTCCCCTAGAACCTCAATACACTTATTAGATCAAGAAATAAGTTTCTCTAAAGCTTCTAAAAAATATTCTTCTGACTTCTCTTCAAAATGGGTATTAATGGCTGCCTTCAGTTCGTTATCGTCGGAAAATCGCTTTCCACGAAGATCTTTTTTCAAATTCGGAAAAAGGTAGTAGTCACTGGGGGCCTAGTCTGGACTGTACGGAAGATTATTAATTTCTTCGAAGCCGCATTCTCGTACAGCAGCCTTCGCCACGCGGGCCGTGTGAACCGGCGAGTTGTCATGAAGCAACAACACCCCCGCTTTCAGTTTTCCTCGCCTATTTTCTTTAATTACTTCTTTTAAATTAGGCAATGTGTTTGCGTATGATGTTGCCGTGATGCTTTCACCCTTTATAGTATATTCTATCAATAGAATACCTTTACAATCCCAAAAGAACGTAGTCATTATTTTTCCGGCGGATGGGGTGACATTAAAGTTCTTTGGGGGCTCTGCATCCTTTTTTATCCACTGCATGGACTCTTGTTTGCTCTCAGGGTCATAGTGATAAACCCACGTCTCATCCTCAGAAAAAATCCGGTCGAAAATACTCGTTGAATTTTCTCCACGGAGCTCTAAAAACTCCTTACAGCATTCGACTCAAACTTGTTTCTGAGGTGCGGTCAGCATTCGCGGCACCCATCTTGCACTGACTTTTGAGAGGTGAAGATGATCATGCAGGATAGCATGTTTGGTACCCACGGATAGCTTTATTATCTCTGCTAACATATTGACTTTTATTCTGGCATCCTCAAGTAGAAATTTTTCCACTTTTTTCACATTTTCTTTAGTGGTGGCGCTTACGGGCCCGCCTGAGCGAGTGTCACCTTCAATGCTTTCTCTGCCTCTTTTAAATTCACTTGACCACTTTTGAACGGTTGATAACGACGGGGCAGAGCCTTAATAAACAGCAACCATCTCTTTATGAATGATTTTTTTGCTTTTTCCCTGCTTGGTAAGGCACTTTATAACTGCGCGATGTTCGATTTTCTTTATCATTGTGGCGTCAGACATTCTGGTCGCCTTTCACTGGCAATAACTCGAATATTAATAATCGTAATTATGTGAAATTTTATATTTATACCCTCAGATAGTGTCATTAGCAAATGAGATAATTATATTACCTATATTATTTGCATATCACCCCGATACCGAGAATACATTGAACGCCCCTCGTATGTATTGTGACGATGATACCCGGCAACGGAGCATGCACGCGAAAACGGACCTTTTTTTGAATTCCTCTACGCAATAAGGTTCATTCTCGCGCGCGCTCGTCTGCTTGTTTACATCCGCGCGCGCTTGTTTAGATCCGAAGAATTATCCTGTTCGATCGCGTGCGATCGCGCGGTTTCGCAAATGATCCAAGAAATTAATAGAGCGGCCGCGCCGGGTATAAATAGAGAGTGAGCGACGCTGCGTCAAGTATTAATTCTTCGGAAAGCGATAAGTGCGAACTATCTTGCGACGTTTGAAGTGAACAGCGTTTACGAGTGTTTGTTTAGAATTGTCTACGTGGATTGTATATCCTGAAACTCATCAAAATCAAATGTTTCCAGGGATTTAAGCATAGATTCTTCATGTTCAGAGTCACTTTCGTGGTTTGCTGAGGTGGCTGACGATTGAATTGTAGAAGACGATGATTGATGAATCTGTATTTGGGTATTACTTGAGGAATTAGCCATTAGGAGTTTTATAATAATAAATAATAAATAAATAAATATTTCTTGGACATTATTCACACAGCGCCATCTAGCCCCAAATTAAGCATTAGCTTGTGCTATGGATGCCAGACAACGGATAAACAATACATATATACTTTTCTTTTGTAAATACATACATATTATACATAGAAACACCCAGACCGATACAAACAGACATGTTCAAGCACACAAATGTTTGTACCGTGCGGGGATCGAACCCGCGACCTCTGGTGTAATAGCCGACTTCTCGACCATTACACCAAATGGCTCGTCAAAGTTTTATTCATAAGCTTCCAATTATGAGCCACGTAACATAGTTTTCCAGCTCTATCAGTCTTTAGTTTGTTTCTTTTCTGGCTATGTATATTAGAAAATGTCGAAAACTCCTTTCTACAGTTGCCGAAGTTGATGGTATGGATAAAATTTTCAGACCATGTCCCCCCAAATCTGAGTTCGGAAAAAATAAATTCCACCAAGACCAAGGTTGAATCGTGTAACACGCTGATTCATAAAGAAAAGTTTTATCATAAATGCCAGTTCGTCCTTTATAATTTGCTAAATCTTTAAGGATTCTTGGTCCTCTTGTCACGTATCAACACTGTGCAATATTCATTATTGCCTGGTATCCTTCGAGATTCGCATTAGCAGGTAAAGTTGTACCTTGGTTACCAGGGTCCAAAATAGTGGCCGCAAAATGAACTGATTTAATGCATTGTCTTTTCTTTGTGTAAACTTAGCCAATAATAAAACATAGAAACATTGTACATAATTATATCAGCTATAAATATACAAAAACATCAAATTATAAATAAAAATTTTGTCGAGAACGTTGAGAATATTCCCGGGAGCGTTCTAGTTTCTCGAGAATATTCTCACTGGCAATATTGCCGGGAACGAGAAAGTTCTCAGCGGCACATCACTAGACACACCATAGGAATTACAAATGTGGGAACGAATGCGCTGGCACGACGAGGAATAAGCCGCTCTTTCTTGTCTTTTTAACCGACTTCAAAAAAGGAGGAGGTTATATGTTCGACTGTATGTATTTTTTTTTTTTTTTTTTTTTATGTATGTCCGTCGATTTCTCCGTCAATTGTGGACCGATTTAAATAATTCTTTTTTTATTTGAAAGTGCATAGTTCAGAGGTGGTCCCATTGTCACCATGTCAGGATCTGATGATGGGATCCCGGAAAAATCAAGGGAAAACCTCAAATTTTATAGGCTGCGCCTACGCGTTACTTGTTTTTTCTGAAGCCATTCAAGTTTTTGCGTCCGATAGACATCATTTTATGTTGATGAGTGATGATGGAAGGTACAACTCCTTAACGGTTAGGAGTTAGGGGATAATTCTTTCAGTATTGTAGGAATATGTGGACTGTTAGTTGTATTTTATGTTCTTTTGCAGCTAAGGTGATGATGGAAAGTACAACTCCTTAACGGTTAGGAGTTAGGGGATAATTCTTTCAGTGTTGTAGGAATATGTGGAACGTTAGTTGTATTTCATGTACTTTTGCAGCTAAGCTGATGATTACCCGGGGATGGGCTGGTCACTAGCCAATAAGGTTAGCACCGGCTCGTCCTAATCGGGTGTGAAGGAGAAACCGGGGGAGTGTAGTGGGTAGCGGACGCTTCGGTCTCGAGTCCCACACACGGCCGCGGGTCTAGCTAGCCTGCGGTTATGGTGCATAAACGCATTCTCCTCCTACCCATGGTGCTGAACACTTAATGAATACCTAATATTATTATCAAATAATACAATTCTACTCGTATTTTCGCTATCATTATTATGAAAGAGTTTTACTCACTACCTACGTGTTATTCACACTAAAAATAGAAAAATAAACAAACTTTTTTAAAAAAAAATTAAACCGACTTCAAAAAAAAAGAAACAAAAAAACTACCTAAAAAACTGAAAAGCAAAAAATAATTTTAATAAGACATTCATCAAATGCGCTTATTGTCTAAGCCTATTAATTAAATTGTATTTTACGTGCTAGGTAGGTACCTACTAATCTGTTTGAAGTCGGTGCCAAGCCAAAGGTAATCAAAAATTATATAATATAATAATAATGTATTATAAAGGGTTACTTATTAATCCGCGGACGTAGGTACGTAATCTGGGTACCTACTATTTGGCTTGGCACCGACTTCAAACAGATTAGTAGGTACCTACCTAGCACGTAAAATACAATTTAATTAATAGGCTTAGACAATAAGCGCATTTGATGAATGTCTTATTAAAATTATTTTTTGCTTTTCAGTTTTTTAGGTAGTTTTTTTGTTTCTTTTTTTTTTGTTTTCTGAGATTTCTATTTGCCTCCTCTAGAGTCTAGAGGTAATTCTTTGAATTCACATCTAAGTTTTTCCGCAACCAAGATTACTCCCGGTGCCTTGAGCACTCGCTACTCTTATTATTCTTGCGACCACTTCGCGTACTACCTATACGTTTCTAGCCGCATTTTATAAGGGACGGGTTTTAAGAATTGTAAAAAGCTACTGAATTGATGGAATTTTATGAATTAGGTATTCGTTTTTTAATGTAAGATGGTTTTACCATTTGTCGTAATTATATTTATGTGAGTTTATAATAAGAAATAGTTATTAATTAATGTACCTACTCGTCATGTCATAATTTTTAATCATAAACCGCATTACCATGTTTCTAAATATCTGGATCGTATTATATGTAATACTCTTAATTGAAACGAAATCTAGAGACCTTCAATTTGTTTAATTAAATGGTTTTGCGCGTACCTAATCAAAATAATATAGAGACAAAAGAAAGAAGAGAAAATACCCAAATATAGTGCACAGATTTGGCATTGGAATCTCAACTATATTGATAACCCATGTTAAGAAGGCCACTATTGAATAAAAATAAAGCAGACATAAGCTTTTCGGGTCGAAAAAAAAAGGAGTCATAAAATTGTCTGGGGTACCTATTATACCCAACGATATTAAACGTTGATTATACCACACAACCGTTGTTAAATTAATATTCCCTCGCTCCTTTCATCCATATGATTAACTTTGAATTAAATATATTTTTCTTTATTTCAGAACAAAATTCACTTATTCACTTTGCTTATGAATATTTAAACATGCAGCGTCATGTTTTCCAGCTTTCGAATAAAGTCTCGAACGAATTGAATATGTAATGTCTCTTCACAAATTAAACCGAGTAAAGCACAAAGAAAACAAAGTAAGCGGGGCCCGTCCAGCGCGATTTTACTGAGTTTTTATTTGTCTTTTTAATGAACTTTGATAAGAAACATTCGTACCCACGGGTCACAGGCATTCGACCCTTGCCGTATAAAGGTAAACATTGTAATATAAGTATGTATATTCAATTATTCATTTTTGTGAGCTGTGTGAAGAGTGGTTAAAACAATGGCCGAGCCAAAGTCGTTGGTTTAATTACTGTGAACAAACAACTAACTGTGTTGCTGTAGTGGAAAAGTAATCATTACTCTCCTACATTAATAGTCCAATAAGACAGCCATTGGACCAATTAGACACAACCAAACATCAACAAAAGTTTACTATGTTTTTGGAAAGGAGTTCTGACACGATCACTTTGTCACCCCGGGATGACCCCGGGAATACCACCAGATTCTAAGCTTAGATTAGATTTACCATTTAAGATAGAAATAACCGAGTCCTGTTTTCGGTAACCGATTCTGGTATGTTATTCTTGTTACACGAAGTAAGCCTATAAAAGCAAATACTGTTAAATTGTAAAAATAACAGATGCTCAAGTGTGGAGTAGGGAAATAATAATAAATCTGTTTGTAAAGGATCACGATGCGCGCCACCTCTTGTAGGCGTATAGCAAATGGTAGCAACCTAAGCGGTTTATAAGTTCCGAGCAAACTTTGTGAAGTCGCCCGCCCGAAGTGTTTTGTTCCCTCGAAGCCGCTAGGGCGCGTCTTTACATTCTTTTACAGACTCTTATCATGCAAGTAAGTACACTAGATTATTCACTCTAAGATTTGGCCAATCTGAAATAGTTTGTAATACCGTTCTACTTTGTAATGCACCTACAATGTTTTAATTAATTAGATTACAGAACTACAATGAAGTGTTTCAGTGTGTCCTTCTTTCACGTCGCAACGGAGGTACAGATCGACATAATTAT
The DNA here is from genome assembly GCA_949319885.1 of Mecyna flavalis. NCBI lineage: Eukaryota > Metazoa > Arthropoda > Insecta > Lepidoptera > Crambidae > Mecyna > Mecyna flavalis. Next base: position 6,090,197 of record OX439427.1, on the reverse strand, counting down.
CAAATCAAATCAAATTCTTTATCGCATGTCTCAGGAAAATTTGGTGTTACATTAATATCAGTACCTACGAGTATGTGACGCCCTGCAAGGGCATAGCAACTTGCGAGAGTGCTAGTACGCATTTTATACAACTAGTAAATTAACTTAGCTTAAAAACTATACCTAACATTTTAAAACACATTAATTAATGGTTTTTTTTTTGAAATATATCAAATTATTTGCTAGTGGATAGTTTAAAAGCTGGAGAGTTGCAGTTACAAACATAGGCTACTTTAATTTGTTCCGGACAATAAGTACTGCAAGATCACACGGACGGGCAAGACAGAACGGCTAGTACCTATCACCATCATTTTTCTACTGCTATACCACACAATCACAAAAGTACACTAAGAGCCTCCCCTATGATTTAAACTTATGGTAAACAATGCTTATACGCTCCACATGATTTCTGACGAGATAAATAATTTCCTTATGTATGGAATGCCGGTAATTACGATGAATCTCAACCTAAATCAAGTATAAGTGCCTGCTTGTGCTATCGAAATTGGAATCGACGCGAAATTCACGCTTGATTCGTCAACAAATTCTTCATAATATTATAGATTTATGTATGCAATACGCATGCCTGAAATCAATAGTTGTTTTAATTACCTCCATTGCTAGACTGGCTAAATAACGGTAAGCAATCTAGTGGCCTCTTCCGCTAAGAAGAAGAAGAATTGTACAAAATATGACTCTTATCTTCAAGCGTTTAACTTCGTTATCTATCAAGTTTGATCTTAGTTTTACAATTAATGTCTAAACTGCAAGCTCTGTGCACAAGAGCATGTGTGCACGTATAGACTACAGTCCCACCCAAAAAATGGATGGGTCATATTATGAACCACCAGGTGACGTATATAAATAGGACGATATAAGAGCATAAAATAATAAGATTCAGCACTATGCCGTCACTTGTAAGCTGTCCAACTGAGTGCTGGTGAGAATTCAAAAGTGCAGGTAGAGTGAGTACCCCCCGGACCACGGAAAAAGAGGGGGTTGCAACCCTCGATTTTCTCCCCTTGTCGCATGATTTTTGTACGGCGTTGCGGGATAATGGTTTAGAAGCAGTATTGAAACAGTATGAAATTGATGCCGTACAGAATGAAATGACTTTTACACTCGAAATTTTTAGGACGTGATAAACAAATAAAAATACCGACTTTGTGGCGCACCATTTTTTTACGGCACTGCGCGCTTTCTTATTATTTTTCATGGATCTATCGATGGTAAAAATGCCGTACAAAAACATATGGCCAAAATGGGATTATTCCCGACTGCCCCTAGCAAATCTGCCCCCAGTAGGGGCAGATGCGACTTTTTAGTCGCATCTGCCCCTACTGCTTATTTAGATAGGTACCTAGGTAGGTAGCTACCCCAGTAGATGCCTATACTGTACGAATGGTACTCACTCTACCTGCACTTTTGAATTCTCACCAGCACTCAGTTGGACAGCTTACAAGTGACGGCATGGTGCTGAATCTTATTATTTTATGCTCTTAAATCGTCCTATATAGGTATATACGTCACCTGGTGGTTCATATGACCCATCCATTTTTGGTGGGACTTTTTTTTTTCTTTTTTATAGTAGCTCAGTACATTGGCTCCACTTAGCCTGATGGTAAGCAAAAGGGGAACCCAAATTACCACGACAACGGACGCAACACCGTGGCGTTCTATCCGTTGGCATCGCAGTACTGGCTCACAAGGTGCTTCTTCACGCTTCGTTTAAAGGAACTCATGTCATAGGAAGGGGGAAATACATGAGCCGGCAAAGAGTTCCACTTCTTTATAGTTCGACAAACTGTCTGGACTGGTAGTTGGACTGTAGTCTAGTATCATGTATTGTTATTTATTACGATGCGGTTTGTTTTGCTCGCCGCAGTTGGTTTATTGGAGTGCATACATGACGTATTTTACCCGCCGCAAAGTGCGGTGAGGGACCGAAATCTATAGATTTGCTGATTTGCTAAACCTATTTTCTATTCACATCATACTCGTATATTATTCTCCAATATTTATTAATTAAATAACCTTTTTTTTAATATCTGGACTTCCACACACTCTTTGGAGCTGTGTAACAAACAATTACTTGCTTTCTTATTTTAAGATATTTTATATAGGGTAGACTGGGTACGATTGTGACAGTTTAAGTTTGATCAGCAATAATTTTGTTAATTTACCATTTAGCTGGGAGAAAAGTAACTTAAATGGTAATTTGCACATTTGTCTACGTAGGAATACTGGAAAACTGTCTCCAAATACGATGTATCAGTCATAGAATCAAATCAGAAAAAAAAGGGAGTGTGTCACAACCGGCCACACCCCAAGGACGGTTGTGACAGCGGTTGGGGTCAGTAGTGACAGGCATAAACATGCACCAAAATGGTTTTTAATGACTTTTATTGTTAAAAAAATGTATCACAACACAACTTAATATTCTCTTAAACAAAGTTAACAAGAAATAAACTTAACTATGCGATCACATTTTAGATAATTAATAAGGCACAGTTATGGCTAATGTTATCAGTCAAAATGTTAACTAATCAGTCAAATTAATATTACAGTTACTGTATGACAACATGCTTAACAAAATACTCATTAACTTAAATGTCTTCTAGAGTCAGTCAAAACGTTAACTAAGCTTAAATTACTGAAGGTAACTGAAAAAAGTATAATAGAAGAAGAAAGTATATAATAGAAGTCCCGCGTTTTACTTCTATAAAGTCATGTTCATAATTGCTAATATCAGAGAGCCCTTTTTCAGTCTTTCGCAAGCGTTTTCTGTGCATCTAAAAACAAAAGAAACAAAAAGAAAATGTCACAACCGTACCCACAAAATTTGTCACAACCGTACCCAACGCACACTTTTGAAAACAAAAAATCGCCATGACTGAGCTGAATAATTTACGCAAAAAGTAATTACTGGTAATTAACTACTAATGCTCAATTTATACCAAAAAAAATAACGAGGTAATCTATCTGTATACAAGTAACAGTTATTATTAAAAGAAATCGAACAAAAAAACTTACTTTTGTCTGTTTAAAAGCAATGTGGGCTCTTGCTTACGTTAATGTCGGGCGCCAGTTGACGCAATACTGGGGCACGTGTTCAGACTAGCATGCTGCCTCTTTTTCTCCTTGTACCCTTTCCCGCATTCTGTATAGTTTCGCTTTTATGACGACTGTCACTACCGTACCCTGGCACAACTGTACCCAGTCTACCCTACCTACCTAATAAACCTATATTCTCAATTTGAGCTTGTAGATTAAGTTCTTTAGGGTGCGTCGAGTGTTGAACATCAGTCGCCATAAACCATTTTAAAAGAATAGGTAAATAGGTTGTTTGCTGTTATCCTAACTTATGTACCTACAAAATAAAATCACCCGTTTTTTAAAATCCTACCTCATTTTCTCACAATGTGTATGTCCCGAGCAGGGCTCTTTGATGGCGGTGCACAATGGCACGGCTAAGAGTGACAGGAAAATAAAACATAAATGATGCCCACGTAAAAAAACTTTACCTTTCTTCGCGTAGCTATTGTCGCGAGAATTTAGAAAACGATCATTTATAGTAACTGGCGACCCATCGGTTACACTCTGCAATTAATAATAAAAGAAAGGTCTTTGCGTCTTTTGGATTTTGAGGCAAAATTGTTATATACGGGGATTTTTCCGTGATAAGCTGTCAACAATAGAAAAGTACTTAAACGTTAGGTATTAGCAGACAATGAATTAACTCACTAATTTTAACGGCCTCCGTAGAACAGTGGGTAAGCTGATCAAGTATAAATCCTGGAGACCGTTGGTCGAGTCTCTTCAAATTTTTTTTTTCGGATTAGTTTGCGTTTTTGCGCCATAACCGCAGGCTAGCTACACCTGCGGCCGTGTGTGGGACTCGAGACTAAAGCGTCCACTACCCACTAAACTCCCCCGGTTTCCCCTTCAAACCCTATTGGGACGAGCCGGTGCGGTGCTAGCCTTGTGGCTATTGACCAGCCCAGTCTCTTCTAAATTAACTTCTGCAAGCTGATCAGTCATTTGTCGGCTTCTAACGTACCTTCCATGATTGCTTTTGGAGTTTCAAATTAGCAGTATATCCACAGCCAATTTCCATACATCTTTGACCTTGCCACAGTAAACAACAAGTCACAGTCAAAGCGTAAAACACAAAGTTAGGCACGAAGTCTAATTGCCTGAAAGCGGCAAAGGAAATCCTTTCCACCGGACTGTGAGGCAATTTCAAAGTAATTACTGCTGTGTGGCGCATTAGTGGCGGGCGGGAGTGTCAGGTGGTGCCACCTATCGCCAATTAGGCTTGTTTGCGTTGTTACAGAGACGTAAACGCGCAACCCTGTTTGTTGTTCAACCCTATTTATCCTCAATTAGCTGACTTCGGAAATGAGATTCACGCGTGAGAGAGAAATCACGCGCGCATTAATATTACGCAGTGGCCCTCCCTAGGCGCTGACTTGAGGCCCCTCGAGTCGGGCTACCCGGGGATGGGCTGGTTAGGAGCCACTAGGCTGGGACCAGCTCGTCTTGATCGGGTGGAAAGGTGAAACTAGTGGGTAGTGGGACGCTTTAATCTCGAGTCCCACATACGGCCACAGGTTTAGCTTGCCAGCGGTTATAGCGCCTAAAAGCATTCTCATCCGAGAAGAATAAAGTGTGTCGTCAGACCGGTATCAAGGACGGCTACCAGCTGACTCTACCCATCTTAAGACGGTCATACTAAAATAGTTTTTGTTTTGTTTATATATTGTATTTATGTTAGTCTGATAGGCCTGCCATTCATTTAGTTGTGTTGCTAGTAGCACCATTAATTTATTAACCAGGTTGCAATTTTGTGTAACATATATGTATAAGGGAAGACTTAGCACAATTTGTTTAGAATCAATCCAATGTAATGAACATAATTTCCGTTAGTTTTACCAACAATAAATATCTAATTAAATAGTCCTATCAACCCATTTTACCCAAATAGCTTCTAATTTGTGCGTGGAAAAGTTAGTCACGCTCTTTTATACGTAAATTAATGAAAGGTCCGTCAAAGGGCAACCATACGAAACTTTACATCAATAGTGAGTAATTTATCACCGTCCATATTAACTTACACAACGTTAATTCATATTAATAATGTTTCGTTAAAATTATTATGCAAAGTAGCCGACCTGCACTAAATATAACCGGATAAAATTAATGATTTGATCCAATACAGGCATGTCGTTATACTGGGTATTACACGAAACGTCTGGTTTTCACAACGGCACCTATTTTTAAAAAAAAACAGTAGGCACCCAATCTTGCTGTGAGGTGGGACTATGTTTGTATTTTGTTTAACTAGTTCAAAGCTAGGTACCTCTCTCTATAATAATCTCACTAATTTTCAGCCAAATCGGTTCATCCGATCTTGAGTTATAAATAGTGTAACTAACACCACTTTCTTTTAAATATTATAGTTATGCGTAATGATTACACACCCGCATGATTAGTCAACTCGATTGATACTTAAAATTATTAAATACTTATCAATTAAAAATTAAAGGCTTTCGTGATTGTATGCTTACTGAAATAACATAATCCAATGATATTATATAAAAACATCATTGCATAATCAAAAGAAAAAATACTTCTACTTTCTTGAGAAAAATTTAAGACAAGACATGCAAAATCTTCAAATAATTTTGTTGTCGTCTTCTTAACATGTGATTTAGTGCATGTGCTTGGTTCTTGAAAGTTTTGTCTCTGTTGTTCTTTTTTACCCATGTAATCTGGCTAGTCATACATAAGGTATATCAACATGAAAATACTTTGATGCAGCTGAAAGATGTTTTGCTCCATGTTTTCCTTTTCCTTCAATCACCCTGTAATCATTGAGATGACACTAATGACATTTTAAATACATCTCTGGGGAGCCATTGCAGAGAATGGGAGAAAACGACAAAAAATCGAACGCAACGACCCGAAGCTGAGCGTTTTAAAAAACATAGGGTCCATCGATCACTGTCTCCCGATATAAAAAGCAACACACTAGTATAAGCGCACAATGGGTAGGTAACACGGACCAAGTTTAGGGAGCAGGCTCGATCAAACAATTTCACTGGGCGTCTTTCCTCGGTGAATTTGACAGATGGTGGATACTTTATCTTGATCTCGGTGGACGGTCTCCTTACATAATATTATTGGACGTAGGTAAGGTTGGTAAGGATGATATAAGAAACCGAAATTGAAAACTTGTGACAGATAAAAAAACAAGTCGTAAACATTTCACAAAACAATACCTACGGGTATACTCGTTTTATTCGAGACTTTATTTTGAAACCTGATCCTTTCTGAGGACCTTGTTTGTTCATTCAAAATTATTGAAGTCTGGCACCCACATAGATTGTGGATATAAGTACATAAATAGAGTTGCATAATTTCAAAAAGACGATGCAAGAAAGCAAATTGAAGACCTCGATGTATGTGAGGACATGAGACTCGCAAAATTATCGTCATAGAGTAGAAAATGTTTTTAGGGACAAAATTGTACATAGGTAAGTTTAACAAAATATATTGCACAAAAAAGGAAGTACCTAGAAATGGTGAATTGTGTTTAAGGAATTCTGTACCTGCCAACCAATAGGTGAAATAGAAAGTGTGTATTGGAATTTTATGCAAAAATTAAATTTAATTAATGTCGAAATCATGTAGCAATACGGGTTTTATAATAGTAGTTCAAAGACGTAATTTTGTATCCAAATACGAATAGGCAGCCTCGAAATCAACGAGTGATTTTCACTAACGAGAATCACAATATTGTCATAGACACCTAATTGTATGCACTATGCATTTGTTATGATGTGACATTTCACATCATAACAAAGTGCATTCCATTAAATGCACTTCAATATTTGACTATCAAACAATTACGATGAACAAGAAAATGTGTGAAGTTTTTCCGGACCGTAAGATAACATTACTCTCAAAATATTTTCAAATAATAACAATATCACGATTCACTGAGTTTGGTTTTCGCGTTTGCGTAAAGTTTCAAAACAAAGCCAATATTCTCTTGAGAGGAATAATCTTTGATCCGTCTTTGTGGCCACGCTCTTTGCGTGGAAATATGCGGGAGAACGTATAAAAAGTTGGATATTTGTGGAGGAACGTGTAAGTATGTGGCTTTGTTGCAGAGCACATTGTTTTAAATTACAGCGTAGAATTATTATGTTTCCTTATGTCACAGGCGCATCCTGTCTTTCTTACGTGGTAAAAGTAGATGCTTTCCTGACATGACAAGACAACTCTGTTTACTCGGGTGTATTTCTTTTTGCTTTCTTACCATGTGCTTTGCTTGTAAAGAAATTCTAAATGCTTTATTGTACGATATGAGCCAGAAAAATCATATACTTTTCAATGTACAGTTATGTTATACGTAGAAAAATTTTCACATTCACATTTCCTACTTTTCACTTCTTGATAACCCTACAGATAATTCCTCGAATTATCTTCAGCCTTTTTTGTTTTTTGCTTTTTTAATTTACCTAATTAGAGAACTTTAATAAAATTTGTAAAAGTCCTCGTCAAGTTTCTATTCCAGACATGACATCATAAAATATGGAGTGTAATTTTCTTTAGTACGAAAAGTTTTCACGTCTCTTTTCATTTTACGAGTTCCGTTTTGCGTAAGCAGTTAGGGCTGAGGACTTGTCGTGTCTTCCAAGGAGAGCGAGGAAATTTATATAATATGAGGTTTTTCTGTTTTACTGCGCAGTCGTTTTGCAAGATAATATGGGTCTAAAAAACAATAAACTTTCGTAAGTGCTGAGTATATAGATACCAGTGTTTCTCAATCTTTATGCATTTCTCAACGGATACCTTTTTATTCACAGGAGAATGCCTAAAGTGTCCCACAACCCACTCTACCCCGGCTTTCCCTATCCAGAAAGGGTTGTTAAAAGAAATATAACCAAGAGTGTAAATTCCTTTTTTGCGGTATTACGCAATGCCGCTTTTGGCAACAAAGTTAAGGATGGGAGAGAGTCACAAAATATGAAATTTGTTTAGGCTTTCAAGGGATTCAACTAAGGCACTCTTTGATGCGCTTTGTACAAGTCGAAAACTTCGCCAAAATCAAAGCAGGAGATAAATGGGTTATTTTCCACCTAGTAACAATATCCTTACAAACTTAAGCCTTAATTCAACATTTTATTCAATATTTTGAACAATTTTGAAGTGGTAGCCGAGTGGTATTATCTCTGGACATTATTCACACAGCGCCATCTAGCCCCAAACTAAGCATTATCTTGTGCTATGGGTGCTAGACAACGGCGAAACTTACTTTTTATTTTTTGTAAATATGTACATACAAATTATACATAGAAACACCCAGACCGATGCAAACAGACGTGTTCATGCACACAAATGTTTGTATCGTGCAGGGATCAAACCCGCAACCTCTGGTGTAATAGCCGACTTCTCGACCATTCGTTACTTCGACGTGCGAATTTGCCACTAGATCAGCGGTGACGGAAAAACTCGTGAGGAAACTTGCACACTCAACTTACGATCCTGGCCTTGGTTTTCGTGTTAAGGGATATCTACGGAGGTCAGATAGATGGCAGTCGCTCCGATGTAGTAACTGGACTTGCCAAATCTTGGATCGTTGTGCAAATGCAGGCTGACTAGTTCGGGACAAAACCCATATCGATGTAGTATACCTATCCGAAATAAAATATTTTTCATCCCACCATCTCGGAAAGAGTATTTTTAATCTTCAATATCTGAGTGGAAAAGCCGTTTTTATTCTCTAGAGGATAAAGTAAATTGAATTTAGAACATCGTGTGCACTAAGTTTGTGAATTAAAAAAAACATTAAACCTATTTACTGCTCAGATTTACTGCTACATACATACCTCTATGGTGCCGAATATATCTATACCTATCATACAACTTTTTTTAATTTGTTAAAAACTCAGACTCGGAACCTTCTTGGTGTTCTTTTTTCAATTTGCTTTTTTTTGCATTTAGTCATTTCCTCGCTGAGGTGGAATGAAAAGTTACGTGTTGCACTCGAGTGCAAAGATTTTTCACCTCGTGCTCTTTTGATTCCCTCGCTGACGCTCAGGATTCTATCCTTCGATTGCTCGGTCATCAAAATTGAACACGCGGTTAAAAAGCAACTTTGCACTCTTGTATAACAAATAACTATATTCATCATCATCATCCCAGCGTATTCCCGATTGCATCCAGTATGTAGTAGCTCAGGGTCCGCTTCGACTACGATCCTAGATTTGACAAGCCTGGTTACAATGGAGCGATTGCCATCTGACCAACGCATCTGAAGTAACGCTCGGTCAAAGATCAATATTTTAAAGTACATTCATTTGACAATATAACGTAGGTACCTGTACACAGTTGCAAATTGTGTTTTATGATAAGCGCGCAATTCCCCTGTGATGTTAAACACGTGCAGTTGCAAAATAAAAGCAACAGAACATCTAGTAAAACAGCCGTTCGATACCCATATTACCTTCCATACAGCCGAAGAAGAACAATATTTCGTCTCACCTCACCGCACTCAATCATCAGTAACACCCACACTCGCATTGAACACTCTGTTTGAAAACAATGTGCTATTGTTAATGGTTACACTTTTTATTATCGCATTTTTTTTAATTTGTAGTAAGTATAATTATTAAGTTCTTTAAAACATCCGTTTATTGTCTGCTGGTGACTATGCGGTACAATTCCTGGCTTGGGCAAAATTTGTGTTGAATTTCTCGAACACAACTGGCTTTCGCTGGAAAAAAAATACTTTTCCAGAAATTTTTAAATTTATTTCTGCTTTCCTTTAAACCTATGACATTCTGGCAGAAAAACATGTTTTCAAATCAGCATCGCATCCTCCAATCTTACATTTCGATTTCGAACACACGTAGGGAACCCATTCGAAACGGTTTCCCAAATGACTTTCAACACCCACGAGATTTTTCGTAAAAAATCTAGTCACTGCAGCGCAATGCGATTACACGTTGAACGTTATTTGAGTAAAAAATATTGAATGGACCCGAAAATTGGACGAACACGTCCCCAACTGTTGCGAACACGATGCCAGCAATCTGCGTGTGATGGCGCGGAATGACGCACGTGTTGACGGGATGTGGTTATGTTCTGCCACAGATAATATAACTTTATTCGATGTTTTTTACAATCAGTAATCAGTTTGGACCCGAAACCACCTAATCGGTCAATCAGCTTTTAATGTAAGCAGTTGCGATTGTACATCTTTCGAATTTTACTTCACTTTATCTGAAACAAGCTTTCCCCCCTTTGTTCATCAAGAAGTTATCCTGCAAGATTAAGATATTTTTCCGGCATATTATGTCACTTTCAGCTCTCAAACTATCCCCATACCAAAAATCATATAGATCCGTTGCGAAGTGAAAAAAGGACAAACAAAAACACTTATTTTTCTGCAACAGAGAGATAAGTGCCAGCCATTTTATAATATAAATAAGAAAATATAAATCTATATTTATCTGTTATCATTATTACAAGGGTTTTGACGTTATTTTTAATGGGCGCTACCTTATTATGCTCTTTGCATATTGACGCCATACTTTTTGTTTGACGACCTCATTGGTTCGATAGGGAGCCTAATAGATGAAAATTGCTACTGGATACATGCTGGATACACTTTGTGACGATACAAGGAAAAAGACAGACGAGTTTTCTTTCATGGGATCTAATAAGCTAATCCAAAATTAATGACGCAGATTATCAATGATATCAAGTTGCTTTTGTAATAGATTTCGTTTATGTAATGGATTGTTTTAATATTGATTTCGAATTGAAAAACGTAGTCTTTTTGGTTGGACCTTTGTCTTTTTCAGAGACCTACGGCAAGCTACTACCTAGAGGCACATCCAGCACATTGAGCGACGCTTCCTGATGAAGTGTTCCTCAATGGAATAGGCCGCAGTAACCGCTTACCATCAGTTGGGCTGCGTGTCTGTCTGCCAACGGATGTGGTACAAAAAAAAAATAGGTGAAATCTGCAGCCTTAACAGTTCTGGATGTGTTCCAGCATTATTAATGGATCCTAATCCAGCAATTCAGTAAATTTGAAATCAAAAGCTGGAGAATCAAAGAAGCATTCAGTGTGGCAGCACATTGAGTACCGCGTCCTTTACTTGGGGGTTGTCTGGTAGAGATCGCTTCAAGCGATAAGACCGCCTATATTGTTCACATTTTTGTTCTTTTTATTGTTATTTTTTATTTGTTTTTGTGTGCAATAAAGAATATTTATGTTATGTTATGCTATGTTAATTGTCCGTCTATGGAATCGGCCGCATTAACTGCTTATCATCACATCAGGTGGGCTGCTTGCCTTACTGCCAGTGATGTAGCATAAAAAAGTCCTGCCAATCAAATCATTGAAACCCTCAAAAATGGCGTACCTATTTGAAAAAGCCGCATTTTACGAGGGATTTTTAACATAAAACGCACATCCATGTTAGGATTTGCAAAATGTCAATACATCTCCAGTTGTAGAAGTTTTTATTGCGACATAAAATATATTCGCAATGTTTCTCATTTGAAATGATAGGTATCCATTACTTCTGTTCACAGCCGCAGATTTATGTTTTCAGCCCTGTTAAAAATGGAAACCCATTGTCTGGGGGTAAAATATGGCCACCTGGCTCCCGTGTGCGAGTGCTACGTTTAATCCTTTCAAACTGAGTACGTTAGTTACAGATGTTATAACTTGTATATCCTTATAGGTTGAAAATCATTATTCTTCATTATGCAATTATTAACCACTACGTAGGTACCTACTAATGGTAATGTTTTTTGGCATTTTTCCCTGTGTTACTGAGTTACCAGCTTGTTTTGTGTGTATTGTTGCAAATAAAGTGTTTATCTATCTATCTACTACATAAAATATATTTTTTTTATTTATTTCTATAAAACGTAACTAAGTACAAAACAACTTCAATTTTGCGTATTTGATCCTATTTACACGTGTTTCAAGTGGAAACTTTCTAATAAAAAAAATGATGTAGGTATCTACAAAAATAAATGATGTATCTAAAAAACGAGTAAACTTCGAGTAAAGTTTGAATTGGTTTTATTAGTTTAGTATTGCATAGTGATCCTTCTGAGTATTATCTAGTGAATATTAATAAATTAAATATGGATATTTTATTATAAAATTTAATTTTAAAGAAATTAATAACCGTAAATCTTTAGTCAGACGCAAGGTCTATCTACATAGGCAATATTAAAATACCCGAATTGCATTAATTAAATAGAAATAACATTGTTAAAAGTTATGATGATATTAGACTCATAATATTAATAACAATCAACACCGGTACCAAAGAAATACACAAACCTTTATACAAGGATTACACCATCTACTAGATAGTCATTTTTACCTATACTTTTATAATGAATTGTTATTTTTGCGTTATTTTCAGTGTATCAGTACAAAAGCGGCCAGTGGTGAGTCTGAATTGGAATTGTAGTGTGCAAATACTAGATGTGACACGTGCTTCCTAGTTGATAGCCTCCATAAACTATAGGGCTGCGGTTCCATAAAAAAATGTACGAAACTACGTGAGGGGTAAAATTAGGAAAAAATGTTGACAGCGGATTTTTGTAAGCAAGGTGAAACGAAGGTGCAGCCATATTTGGTAAAATATCAGCTTTTCACCGTCCCACTGCAAGGCAATCGAATTTATTTAAACTTTATTAACAATAGATAGTATTTTTTATTGTGACTAATAGTCACCTTTTTTTAAAAAAATCTCCAAAATATAGAATTGTATCATGATATTTTCCTAATCTTTTGATCATCTAGCTGTAAGGCGATTATGAATAAGCGTTTAGGGGACATACGCATTATGTTGAACTATGTCTTAATCACTGGCTTATTCTAAAAGATAGATCGAGATCCCTGATTAATAAATTATTAAAAGAGAATAAGAATTAAAAAATATAAATGTATATCGACGACCATATGGAACCGCTTAGTTTATGGACGCTCTGTGCAAAGCTATAGTCAAACAATGTTGTTTACTCACACACGATTGCACGCTTTCGGGCTTAACGGTAGGTAACAATGAGATGCATGCATAGTTGCGCACAGGTCAATTGGTACCTGTGGATTTTGTGTGACGTAACAGCATTCAGCCGGCTTCGTGAACGGATGCATCCATCCATCCGGATGGATTAACTTTAAACACAGCTAGAACAAAATCTGACTCGTGAATTTGGCCTTAGATACCTACTGACTCTAAAAGTAATCACAATTTGATAACGAAATCATAAGTAGGTAAGTATTTTGAGGAAAACATATTATTATTAAATTTTTATCAAAGTAAAAATCCAGGAGGTGGTGTTCTGGCCATATTTAAGGTTTATGAAAAAAGAAACATATTCTGCGGACCAGACACTTGACTGTTCAATAGGCAGCATTGAGCGATGCCTCCATTGAAGTGAAATGTTGCACATATCAAACTCTACAATAGCTAGGTGCTCTATGTGCTTACTGCTTGCATGTCAACTGGAGCTGTTTATAAAATAGTTTCAAGTTAAAATGCGACAGACGGGTGTAGTTCCTTTCGCATTAATTTATTATGTAGTCATGGATATGGCTATTATTAGACCTTCATAGACGGTTCACCTCAATTGAATCGACTTTAATGGGGACAAAATAATCGCTAGGTATTTTTTTAAAAGTTAAAAAAGTAATTATTAGATGGTTTGTAATCAATTTGTAAGATAACTATTGACGGCCAAATGTTGAAGCTACATTATCTGTGGCCAAATTAACATTCAACAGGTGGTCAATTCCATTTTCGAATATGAAAACGAATCCTATTTCGATTGATGGCTTCAAAATAATAAATCAATCGATGTCAGGTAGGGTTGGCATGCACACAATGAAAGGGAGAAGCATTTGCCACTATATCATACATGTGAGGATGTGAGGAGTTGGGGCGGGCGTGCTCAGTGTTCCAGGCGAGTGGTCCCTCACTCGCGGGCCCACTATCGTGCTGACTGAGGCACAGCGGGTGTTATCTAGTTATTTATGAACATAATTGGACTAGAAAGTGTTGCGAAATAGGAAAGCCTTAAGTGGGAATTGAGTGCTCTTAAGTGCGTGTATTAGTGTGTTGTGTTTTGTTTGTTTGCACGATTTTTGTTGTGGGTAGGTTAACATTGTTTGTGATACTTGTACCTATTTTAATTTTGAAACAGACTCGTAGTTTTTCAGGAAGCTTTTAATCTACGAATGGGTTGAGTTTTGTCGCTGTTTTTAAATTAGGTACCGTAAACCGGGGTTACTTTGATCAATTTTGAACTTAAACTCTCTGTAACCTTTTAATCTGTGGTTCTAAAAAATTATTAAAAAAACCTAGTAATCGGTTTTTATTCTTCTCTTTAAAAAAAGATAAAACAACAAAAAAATGTGAGTAGTTTTTGAGAAAAAAAATAAAAACATCGTGATCAAAGTTGAAATGATTTTGGGGTTACATTGATACCCCCTTTTTTTAATATGTAATTAGAAAGTAACCTCAATTACTATTATAAAAACCAAAAGAAAATAAAAATCGGTCAACAGGAACAAAAGTTATTGCAGTTTTTTTAATCTTGGGGTAACATTGATCAAATAAAACATTCAAAATGAATCAGATACGTTTATTTTGAAAATAGTCATTTGACAGATATTCACATACAGATATATTAGCATTCCTTTATATCTATTATAAATAGTTCCTTATGGTAGGTATATTTAGTGCTCTGATGCACCTCTGATGAATAACTTCCCGTCCACTACTTGACTTAAAGCCTCGTTGACCCTCTCTTCATTGTAGTTTTTATATTCACGACTACCCAGTTTCTTTTATAAATTTGCGGCATTTTCCTGGTAAATAAGCAAAATAGCAACATTAACACAAAGTCATAATTTACCGCGCTAAAAGCTGGGGTAACTTTGACCATTTGATCAATCTAACACCTTGTATCCTATCAATGACACCCCGCATGAATTAAACCAACGTTATTACGTAAATTTTAAGGTTATAACAACAAATAGTTTGAATTTGGATTCTAGAAAGTAGACTCCTAAACAGAAATATCAAAAAAAGGTTGTCATATTTACACGTATTAAGCTGCACATGAAGTTTCACAACACATTTTTTCTAATATAAATCGGTATTAACACAAAACTTACCTTTTTTGTATGAAACAATGGGGGATCAGCAGCGCACCCGCAAAAATGATTGTGACATTTTATCAGTGTTGCCACCCGTAAGAAATAATCAACCAATAATAGTTCCGTTTTACGCAATTTGCATTTTTATGTGAATAGGAAGTTTCAATCAAAGTAATCCCATGGTTCAAAGTAGCCCCGGTTTACGGTAGGTGTTTATTTATTTGTGGATTGTTTCGGTGCATAGGTTTATTAAGGATCAGGGTTATTGTGTTTGCGAACATTACCTGCACCGTCACTCATACGATTTGAGATGATCCAGAAATCGAGAGCTCTGTTGCGATGTCTTGGAAAGCCTCCAGTAGGGTCCCGCTTATTTAGGTAGCTCCGTGCTCGTTGATGATCCACATTACTTACCTTGCTACGTGGGCCGCTGTTGCTGCAGCGTCTAAATAGAGCATCGCCTTGAACAGTTGCAATAAACTGCTAGGTAGCCAACTGTCCAGAAACGGGAAGAGTTATTTTGCTGGTTTGTATCCGTCGATATATGTGTGCTGTTACATTTTTGCATAGGTTTATTCCCGCCTGCCCCAGTCGAAACTTTTTAGTTCCGTCTGGCCCCACCAGGGCCAGACGAAACTAATTTAGGTTCCTTCTTACTAACTCTTACCTCCCAGAGGCCTTTACTGTATTTATTCTATTTATGTAGTACCTACCTGCCCACAAGTCTATACTTACTAAATTGTTCCGTAAAATTGCTATTAATTATACCTACACCTATTAAACTCAAAAACTGCGTACCTAAGTACTTACTATAATTATGGGAAGTAAGAACACATGACCGAACTGTCAGTCGGTCTTACCTATAATCTAAATTTTTTAAAGTTTAAGTCAATTTATTATTATGAGAACACAGTGTCTGTAGTACAGTGGCGTAGCGTGGGTGTCAGCCGCCCGGGGCGGAAGACAATTCTACCGCCCCTTTTTTTGCTCCTTTAGGAAATTTTGCCGCCCCCTAAAAAGTGTCGCTCGGGGCGGACCTCCCTTCCCATCGCTATGCCACTGCTGTAGTAAGTATTATAAATAAATATTCAAATTCAAGTCAAAATTTAATTTTTCAGATGGCACGAAACTCGACAGTTTCTCTTTTGAATTGCCAAATTATTATAATATTAAATAAAAAACATACTTATAACAGATTAAAATTGTGGTTTCATGCTACAATAAAAAAGTATATTTTATTGCAATTAATCAGTCCCCAAAAATCAGAAAAATTATATTGATATTAGAATGGGTATGTTTTAAAATGTAGCCAAATCCACAATCTATGTCAAAATTACTTAGATTTTTCATGACTATTTTATTCACCAAGTTCCAACTTAGGTCTCTTAAATTTTATCATAAAAGACTCCAGATAAATACAAATCTACCCAAAAAAATTATGTATAGAAATCAAAATCAAGTATAATAAATATCACTTACACATTTTTATTCAATAAATTAAATATTATTTAGGCTGGCGAATGGGTATGATTTTCTCACCAGGCAATAATTTCACAACACAATCTGTGCAATAGTCTGTGCCAGCATTATCAGTCCACCTTGCTCCAAGAAACCCTGTTTTCTGACAACCGACACACATTGTTTTAATTTGGTAAACTGGAGAGGTTTCATCCAGCAACCGTTGTTCCCTTGCAGCTTTGAGTAAGTCTAACATGTACCTGTTACTGGTCTTAGTTTCAAGAGATGTTGTGCTGTCATAAGCCTCGCTGCTGTCATATGGGTCCTCCATTTTCACAGGCACATGTAATTGTGGGAAGAATGTAGATTTTTTGTAGAAAATGGACTTATTTTTCTCACGAGCTACGCCTTTCGGGGCCCTTCCTGGAATTGGGAGACCAGCTTTTGCCAATTTAGCAAAGTATTTCTGTATTCTACTCATAACTTGTACAGGTGTTCTTGTACCAAGGTCACGGGCAATTTTTTTATATCTACTAGCCTCTATAGGCTCCTCAGGGTAGATTTCTAGTAATTCTTCCAGCCGTTTCTGTTCTTCACAAGACCACAACTGATTAAAAGATTCCGGCTTATTGTCAGTGTATTTTCGGCCCCTAACTTTAAAATTGTTGTCGGAATCGTCTTTTGTTTTAGAATCCCTCATGTCATCATTGTCAAATGTAGTATCAATGCCATACTGACTCCATTCAATATTTGGTATTTCTGGAACTACCTGTCGGGCAGGGAAATTGATATTACCCAATTTCAAATCATTTAAAAACTTTAAAGGGTCTTCCAATGCCTTATTTTGTGCTTCAGCTAAGTCTTCTATATCTTTCAAAGCGTTCATTTTCTGTGCTTCTAAAGTGACAATGTATTTTAATAATTCACAATAATCTTTATTTCCTCGTAAAGCTATGTGGTCAGTTTCAAATGCAAATTCTCCATCAGATTCAGGATTTTCTGGTTCAATGTTCTCCATTTTATTCTGAAAAGGATAGCAAAATACACTTATAAAAAAACTAGCATGTATTTATTGTAATCATACCTCTTAATAACATTTTTCTCAAGAACAATTTATTGTATATTTTGTGCCAGTGTTCAGTGCAAAATGACATACCTCTTATATTTTTAGGGCAGAAAAAATTACTTTGGGACAATATGAATGTTATGTCAGGCATAAAATTACCAAGTAGTCCAAAAAGACTGAGTGTAAAGCTAAAAAACAAACTGAGTAATGTGCAACACAAGAAATGCAAACCTGAACACAGAAGCGCCTCTCTCGAAGGATGGACAGGCCGGTAAGTGAACTGCCTTAATAGTTTCTTACTCGTGATCAAATATATTACTTAATTTTATGTAAAAAGCAAGGAAATAAATAAAACACCGAGAGCCGAAAAGATGACAATACAAACAAACCTCGTTCGTCTTCGTCGTATTAATACGTCAATGTCACACTGATGACACTGATAGTCGCGTTCAGAATTTAGAATAAAATGTTTTACTTAAATAATTTTACGTTGAAATTAAATACACGTAAATTAAGTGTCAAAATTTTGAATTAGTAATCTGTTTAATCCTATTCCTATTTCATTTGTTTCTTTATATTATTATTCTACTTCTTTCTGCCATGATTTTTAATTGTGATCCCTGCTATTTTATAGCAATCAGTTTCAGAACGCCTCAACTTGTATGTAGCGCCACCTAGTGATCTCTATTAAGACTGCTAAGTTATGAACACTGAACGAAGTGTGTTTGCAAAATTCTGCTAGATGGCGCTATACAGTATAAGTATTAAATAGTAAAGATGCCACCTACGAGTACAAAAAAGTGCTCATAGGTGGCGCTTTTTAGAAAAATTGTTACTTTTATCTCGTAGCGTCGTAGCCACAAATCGTAGTGTTTCGTAAAGATATCCAGAAATCATGATCTTAATTATTTATTATTTGAATCCTTATTTTTTATTATGGAGTAATTTAAGAGTAAACTAGAGATTTTTTGAGTTGCGATTTTTAACCGACTTCAAAAAAGGAGGAGGTTATATGTTCGACTATATGTATTTTTTTTTTTTTTTTTATGTATGTCCGTCGATTTCTCCGTCAATTGTGGACCGATTTAAATAATTCTTTTTTTATTTGAAAGTGCATAGTTCCGAGGTGGTCCCATTGTCACCATGTCAGGATCTGATGATGGGATCCCGGAAAAATCAAGGGAAAACCTCAAATTTTATAGGCTGCGCCTACGCGTTACTTGTTTTTTCTGAAGCCATTCAAGTTTTTGCGTCCGATAGACATCATTTTATGTTGATGAGCTGATGATGGAAGGTACAACTCCTTAACGGTTAGGAGTTAGGGGATAATTCTTTCAGTATTGTAGGAATATGTGGACCGTTAGTTGTATTTCATGTACTTTTGCAGCTAAGGTGATGATGGAAAGTACAACTCCTTAACGGTTAGGAGTTAGGGGATAATTCTTTCAGTGTTGTAGGAATATGTGGAACGTTAGTTGTATTTCATTTACTTTTGCAGCTAAGCTGATGATTACCCGGGGATGGGCTGGTCACTTGCCAATAAGGTTAGCACCGGCTCGTCCTAATCGGGTGTGAAGGAGAAAACGGGGGAGTGTAGTGGGTAGCGGACGCTTCGGTCTCGAGTCCCACACACGGCCGCGGGTCTAGCTAGCCTGCGGTTATGGTGCATAAACGCATTCTCCTCCTACCCATGGTGCTGAACACTTAATGAATACCTAATATTATTATCAAATAATACAATTCTACTCGTATTTTCGCTATCATTATTATGAAAGAGTTTTACTCACTACCTACGTGTTATTCACACTAAAAATAGAAAAATAAACAAACTTTTTTAAAAAAAAATTAAACCGACTTCAAAAAAAAAAGAAACAAAAAAAAACTACCTAAAAAACTGAAAAGCAAAAAATAATTTTAATAAGACATTCATCATTGTCTAAGCCTATTAATTTAATTGTATTTTACGTGCTAGGTAGGTACCTACTAATCTGTTTGAAGTCGGTGCCAAGCCAAAGGTAATACAAAATTATATATAATATTATTATGTATTATAAAGGGTTACTTATTAATCCGCGGACGTAGATACGTAATCTGGGTACCTACTATTTGGCTTGGCACCGACTTCAAACAGATTAGTAGGTACCTACCTAGCACGTAAAATACAATTAAATTAATAGGCTTAGACAATGATGAATGTCTTATTAAAATTATTTTTTGCTTTTCAGTTTTTTAGGTAGTTTTTTTTTGTTTCTTTTTTTTTTTGAAGTCGTTTTAATTTTTTTTTTAAAAAGTTTGTTTTTTATTATGGAGTAATTTAAGAGTAAACTAGAGATTTTTTGAGTTGCGAACGGAAACTGATTGAAGGTTTTATGGCCAAATTACAAATCAAAGTTACATGTAGCCTGCCCAGTGTCCTCAAAGCCTGCCTGATTGATAACGACCTCTTTATCCTATCTATCCCATTGAAAGATTGAATTTGAAAGACATTATGCTGTCGTAATTTGAACTCATCATCCAGATTTACTTTAGGTATCTTCTTCTACATCATTGATTGTCATAATTATTAGAGTGTCTCCAGATTGGTCTTATTAAAAAACATCAATTTCTGTAGAATGGCCACTAAAATTCTCCCGGGTAAATTTTATTAGAACGGCCACTAAAAATTACCCATCCACTCGCCTACACTCCGGCAGTAATTAAATTACCTTCGTTAGTACACTTTTTGTTACAGCTCCCTCAGAAGTTTTGAGAGGTCATGCAAATTCATCTCGTTAAACATAGGTAGGTACTTTTTACTGGGTTACTTAGGAAAGGACAATGCAAAAGACTGGGCCCAAAACAAAATTTAATGTTGTGCAGATTTGTGACATAGCCTACGAAGTAGATCCAATAAACACCTTCAACTTTTATTATGGCGTCGACAAAATTGGTCCTAGTGAAAAAAAAATATGTTTATTATGTTAATTTATTTATATTCATAAAAAAATAATAAATTATTATGGACGATAACTTTTCACCCTGGGGCCGATTTTGGTGTCATCATAATAAAAGCTGATGGTGTGTGTGTGTGTGTGGTCTTTCACATAGAATACATCTCATCCACAGAACAAGAAAATTTGATCTCATCTCTGCACATTAACTTAATTTTTTTGGGCCCATTGTTCTTAGCAAGTTTTGCATTCTCTTTTAACTTTCTGAAACATGACCGTTCTAATCATACACACCTACTTAATAAAAATATTTTGAGTGGAACAGGAACAGCTACTTACAATAGTTACCTATCTTATTATATGGGACCCTACATTTCAATATCTATGATCTCGGGGTCCTGGGTTCAATTCCTGGATCGAAAAAACTTTGTGCCAATTTTTCGGGCACAGCTCGGGTCTGTGATCGATCACAAAATGTGCAAAGCGTGATAGCTAAACCGTTTTCTAAAGATTATGGAAAGAGAGAAAGGGGCCAGGGGATTATGGGAATGAGGCCGTCGAGGCTTACAGTTCTTTGGCACTCATAATCAAACATTGTGACCAGTGAGTATGAAATGTTATTCTCACATTTCATACTCATAATAATAATTTAATATTTGGACTACCTAACTGCTGCTACTTTGGATGCCGCTAACAGTTTGCCTACTGGGGAAGTAGCCTAAATCTCCCAGAAGGCAAAGAGGGTGGTTCTCTTCGAACTTCAGGATACCTTCCTTGCCCGATTTTGATTTTGCTCTCTCCATCGATATCGTAAAACATCATTTATTTATTATGCGTAAATATTATTTCTCAATTCAATCAAAAGTTTGGTGAGGCCTGTCAGTGACACGAAAAGGGGCGAACCCAATTTTCTATTCACTAACTAGATATTATAACTTTGTTTTTTTTTGGCGGAGAAGAATGCTTTTAAGCACCATAACTGCAGTCTAGCGTGACGTAAAAAATTGCCAATGATAATATTTTGTAAGTATTGGAAAACTCTATGTAGATCCCTCTTTCTAAGTCTTTGTCTTTCAATGGCATCAATCTTTTCAAGTGCCCATTGTTCGTGGTTTTGACCTTTTAATACGTCTTCCCGCCATCTATTGATTTTCATCATTTGACTTAGATATTGCGACCTAAAAAGATAAAAAGACACTATACTGCCTATATTATAATGCGCAAGCACAGGTGCTCACCCGTATTGTCTAACCCAGACACACTTTCTGATGTTAAAGTAACAATATTTAAAAAGGAATTTGCAGAAATTATTAACATTATTTTTATAAAATAAAATCCTTTTTTGCAAAACCTTTTATGTGAATAATCAGAAACAACATCCGATGTTTCAACGTTACGTGAATAATTCTAGGTTCCAAACTTGAATTTGTTTAAAACTTTGGATTGCCCTTGTAATATCATAGAACTGTATAAATAGCAGGTACCGGCGGAACGTCCAATTAGGTAGGTGCTGCCAATTATTCACTTTGGCAGAGATACGACGAAGGTCTCTAGATAACACTCGAAGCATTATTTATTTTTATCTTCGTTCTACCCTTTGTTATCTATTGCCTCCCCAATTTCTGGTTTTCGTTCGAGTAAAATATATTATTACTGTTCTTTTTCATATTGGGCGATAAACATCGCCGCACGCATTTTTGGGTTAGTCAGATAGCACAGCACAGGTCTTTTTATGATCGATATTTTAATGGTTAAAAAGGTGGCTACTTATAGACGATATACCAATTTGTGGATTTGACCACCATACAGACAAACTTTGTTAAATGAACATGCACTGGCATTTAATAGCTCTATAAAAGGTATGCCTTTACCACAGAATATATTATAGTTAATAGGCTTTACGTAAGTATGATACTTTTTTGCCCTGCATTCGGACGATTGTGACGAAATTTTTAAATGTAAAATCCATTTTTATTTAAAGAAATCTGTAAAGATTGATAAAATCTCATGCAATATTGGGCTTTAAGCTCAAGGAACTTCGTCGCTTACTAACTTGGAGGGTAGCCAAAATTCCAGGCAACTACCATTTAACGGTAGTGTAACTATTACATGTAAAATGCAACATTTACATTTCGTACGAACTTGCATCGTCACATTAAAACTGGAATCTGTAATTAGAAGTTTAGATGGTGCGTTTGACCTACTGAGAATTCGATTGGAACTCGGGTTAGTACTGTTAATTATTACTTATTTTTAAACTATTTTTCAACCGATGTCTTACTTTTCACATCTGTCGCCGCGGACTCACACGCCATTGTTATATTCTGTGCCTTAATCTTTTAATTGGGAGCCTGTATATTATTATTACTATCGTATAATTCTGATGTAGCTACGATATAACTGAAAAGTTTTACCTTAATTCTTTCAGTAGTTATTTCTTTCTTTAAAAAGTAATAAACGTTTATTTATCATATAATTCCAATTTAAAAAATAATATGTAGGTATTATTAAAAGGTTCAAAGAACGTTCTATTTATTTGCTCATTCGGCAACGGTACCTACTTACATTTTATAATATTCAATTTAGTTTCCTTTTCAATAATACCTATTTGCTTTTATTTTCGTCTTAAGTAAACTAAAGAAATTGTCAAACAATAATGGGATGGAGGGGTGTTTGTAATTTTTTTTTATTCAAAAAATACCTACCGAGGCGATATAGTTAAACTTTAGGAGTGGATACGTAATATAAAAGACATAAACTACCATTTATACATAGAATAGGTTATTAATTCTGTGCATTTATACGCGAGCAAAGCCGCTGCTGGCAGCTAGTAGTACAACAAACCAACACGCACATTTGCTTAGATTTCATAACTATGCGTCTGTAAATCTCAGAAGCTTACAAGAAATTGCGTCATCGCTCAGCATTCGCAGCCGTCAAATTAGTATTATTAGCGTAATAGGGATGTCTGTTTCGTGACAGCATCGGGACGCTTCACGTAACGAAGCAATAGTTGTGTAATGTCTGTCAAAACATTTCCTGCCATTGCGCTGTATTTTGTAAGGGAAATGACGTCGAAAGTTTTATAATGAAGCGTAGTAAACAGTTATTAATAACAACTTTGATTTGGGCCAGGTTCACCACTAAGACAAATACATACACTATTATA
This sequence comes from Mecyna flavalis, assembly GCA_949319885.1. Lineage (NCBI taxonomy): Eukaryota > Metazoa > Arthropoda > Insecta > Lepidoptera > Crambidae > Mecyna > Mecyna flavalis. Next base: position 6,066,321 of record OX439427.1, on the reverse strand, counting down.
TAAGCTTAAGTTTGTAAAGATATTTGGATGAATGTTTGTTTGTTGCAATCATGGTGAATAAGCTATACTTGGTTGATAAGGCCTTTTCAGAGTCCGACTGGCTAGCTACCACCCCCACAGGTGAAATCTGCCGCCATGACAGCTCTGGCTGTGTTCCGGCAATATTGATGTGGGAGCCAGTACACTTGAAATCAGAGTTTGAAGATCAGATGAGCCTACCAGTCTGCCAGCACATTGAGCGACACTTCCAGGTGAAGCGTCCCTCAATGGAATAGGCCGCAGTGGCCGCTTACCATCAGGAGGGCTGCGTGCCTGTCTGCCTACTGACCTAGTATAAATAAAAAAAACTCTTAATTGTGACGAAGCCTTGACTTTAATTATGGAGACATTTGGAGTAGGACTATGAAAATAGGCGTAGCTTCCAAAATATTAAGACTATGAAATCAACAAACTCTTAGAAATCGATACAGCTACTATTATTTTACCAGGATTAGTAACCTGTCTTGTGTTAAGTTTAGGGGAAGTGTCCTGTCAGGACATAATGAAAATGGGATAACAAAGGATTAATTAACATTTGGTACAATCGTCCCATTGAATTGTCCCGGGACAAAGAAACTAATACCACCTCTAACGAGCTATTAGCACCCACGCATGTTAATGAGAACAGTTGGTATTGTAATAAGAAATGAAACTGGGTTAGACATGTTCCTCTTTTGCAATTATTTTCATGTTATCAACATTTATTTATGTAGGTATACCAATAAAATTAAACTGATTAAAGTATAAGACATATTCCACACTGGCTTAGTCTATGCTAAGAATTGTGATATCATGTTTGTCATCAGTGTTCATAATTTGAAACTCAAGCTTGTTAATGTCCCAAAGGCCTCCATCCTTGAAATCAAAATTATGCTTACAACTAGCCTTTCGCCCGCCGCGGTTTCACCCGCGCGTAATCTCTTTTTTCAAATATCCCCCCTTCCCCCCACATTTCCAGGATTAAAAGTACCCTATTTTCACCGGGATCCAACAGTGAAAGAATTATTCATATCGGTTCAGTAGTTTCAAATTGTTATTCCCGTGGGAATGAGACGTTTCCCGCCGGAATTTTATAGCCTATGTCCTAATCCTGGTTATAATCTATACGTATGCTCTAAATCCTTTTAGCCGCTTAGGCGTGATTGAGCAAAAAAAACATCCAAACATTCAAACATCTAAACATCCAAACATCCAGACTTTCGCATTTATAATGCTCACTGGCTTAATTACCACGCTTGTAAAATGCGGATTGGTGATCTCAAAAACAGACGCAAAGTAAGCTTGACCCGGGAATTGAACCCAGAACCTCGAGATCTAAGTCCGGTACTTAAACTAAAAATAGACCATCGAGCCACGAAAATTGTAATAGTATAATAAAATGATATTAGCAGCTTTTGATCCTTAAATAGAATCGGACTCTATATTCATCGAAGTAAATGAATTGGAAATAGGTGCGAGAGTGATTAAAATAGATTCTAATGATATTTTTACTCGTGTGTGTAAAGGCGGCTGAGATCGCCAAGTGTTGGTAAACTTAAATAGCCTAACCTTTCGTATTGAACTTACGTAGCCACTCAAGCTTTACTTAGAGTGGGTGGGATTTGAACACGTTGTGGTCATTGAACTTGTTAGTTCAATGACCACAACGTGTTCTAATTTTTTCACCGAAGGCGTCACTTGGCAGCTGAAGGAGCTAGGGTGTTCCCTAGCTCCTTCAGCTGCCAAGTGACGCCTTCGGTGAAAAAATATTATAGTACTCTAACGTATTGACATTCCACTTAACCAATCAAAACACTTCTATTTATATAAATAAAATCATTATCCTGAAATAATAAGTAGACTGATCTTCTTGATAGAATGTCCGTTCCCAAGGTCTAGACTGTTTGAAACTTTTTTTAATTAAAATCGGTTTAAGTTCAAAGGCGTGAAAGCTTAACAGACAGGCATGTTACTTCCGTATTTATAATATAGGTAGTAAAATATAATATGTTTAGTTTGGAGCTAGACGGCGCGGCAAGTTGTAATAATTTTATGAGAGATAAGAGTATGTAATAATTTTATCTTGCGATTCTAAATTACACAGCTTACTCAATTAGTAGCTTATCTCTAATCGAAAATGAAGAAAAAGATAATATTGACAACTTCCATATTAGAAATCAGAGCCGTTGCGAAAATGCAGCACTAATTGTTTGGAGTGCATCCAAAACACACACTGGGAGATACTCGTAATTCACTGGAAAACCAGAGTTCTGGGTGAAATTATTATCAGTGAGTTAAGCTTGACGTACGGTATGGACCATAAAACGTTTACTTATTCCATATATTTTAAAACAGACCTTGTCAAAACAAATAACGATTGTTTGTTTTTCATGTTACACGAATAAGGTAGCTGTAACATAATTATTTACTACTACTATATTTTAAAAATTGACAGCAAAAGAAACTGTGCCGAAACATGTCCGCATACTCATAAAAAATAAAAAAATACCTAAAGGTCGAATTAAAAAGATAAATATTTATTATTAAGTTGGACATGTGAACACGGACTAACCTCCGTGCACAAATCTTGCCGGTTACGCAGATCGTCGGTCGTCTTCGGCTTGATAAACATTCAAATAATTAAAAATGCCTTTTTTCAATATTTATAAGTTGCGAACTTTTATTCCTTGTCGAGTAGACACAATATTTTCATGTTTACAATCAAGCAGTCTGGGGACAGATTTCGATTGCCGCCAATTAAATATTTTTCTAAATGCTCATAAAGCCATGACACCTGGTTTTAACCTAAACAACATGGACAACACACATTGATCTGATTCGTATGTAAATAGCTTAAGCGCTTAGCATAAACAGCGAAATTAAGCTACATAAATATCCAGATTTAAAAAAATTGGAACATTTCGAAATAATAATAATAATAATAATAATAAATATCTCTGGACATTATTCACACAGCGCCATCTAGCCCCATCTAAGCATACGCTTGTGCTATGGGTGCTAGACAACGGATAAACATTACTTATATACTTTTTTTTTTGTAAACATATTATACATAGAAACACCCAGACCGATACAAACAGACATGTTCATGCACACAAATGTTTGTACCGTGCGGGGATCGAACCCGCGACCTCTGGTGTAATAGCCGACTTCTCGACCATTACACCAAATGGCTCGTCAAATAATAAAACATTTATAAAAGCTATAACTTGCTCATAGCTAGTTAAGTATGGATCTCTATACCTGTCGAAAATAGATAAAGTATACGAATCGGCTATTGCAGCAAAACGCCAAAACATGGGTTCATTCACCCACACCCGATCCGATCAAGAATTTATGGAACAGTTATTTATTAGGGTAAGTATTTGTGTGAGGTATCCGGATCTGCTCAGGTATTTTTCTTTTTATTGCAGCCAATATTTTAGTGGATCACCATCAAAAAGGATTACCTCCTTTTTTTAAACAAGAAGTGAGGTGCCTATATTACAATTTATAAGAATGGATCTAACTCTAAGTCCACAGTGCAGTAGCATAATTGTCATGCTATGTTTTTGTCAGGGAATAAGTTCTCTAGAGCTCAATTGGTTAAGTGATGGAAGTCTAAAGAACATTTTTTACTATACCAACATAATTGTCATGCTATGTTTTTGCCAGGGAATAAGTTCTCTAGAGCTCAATTGGGTAAGTGATGGAAGTCTAAAGAATATTTTTACTACCAACATAACTGTTATGCTATGTTTTTGTCAGGGAATAAGTTCTCTAGAGCTCAATTGGGTAAGTGATGGAAGTCTAAAGAACATTTTTACTACCAACATAATTGTCATGCTATGTTTTTGTCAGGGAATAAGTTATCTAGAGCTCAATTGGGTAAGTGATGGTCGCTGCCAACGTTATTGTTTCTCTTCACATTACAGGATTGGCACGCTATGCCTCTGGTGCTACAAGCGACTTTAAAATGACTATTGTTAAATTTTTGTAATACAACAACCAAAGCAAAATAACAGCAACTTTTGCAGGCACGAATTAAATCTATGTACAGTCATCGATGTAAACAGCTTCAACTACGACAGAGTCAACTGTCGAGCTCCAGTGGCCCTCAGTGGTGTATAATAATGAAGCACGCTTGAAGGCTAGCGCCACGCGCGCCCACAAGACCACTTGAGCTTGAGTTGCATCCGGCGTGTTTGTTCTTTCGAACGACGGTAAATTTAAACGTTCAAAGTATAAAGCAACGCGTGCTTGATTACAGATTTTTTTTGTAAATAAATACGACATGCATAGCTTCATAAATATTGGACAGCATCACATATTATGTATATTGATCTGCCATCAAAAAGTAGCTTGAACACTTGTATTACTCGTATGTACGGGTATGAAAAATAACGAGGGTACCATAAATATATATGTACATAATACAAATAAACAGCTTGATTCAGAGGTACACATAAATTGTCATCGGATTAGTTAAAATAAGTGATAGAAAGTACATTTTATCGCATATATTAATTATATCTAAACATAAGCGCTACAAAAAGATTATATTATATTTTATGTAACAAAGTTCGGTAAGTATATTCATTATTAAATTATCGAGTTTGGCACAAAGCCATCCCGGCAATGGCTCGATTCATAGCCGATTATGTGTACTGGTTCCCAAAGTGCCTAGTGGCTTCGGACCAAAATGAGATATACCCGTATATTTCAGACCGGACAGGAGTAAGCCGATTTAGTTCATTTATTACTTTCCGCTTCTAAAGCACTCGGTCTAAAGCTATTGAGATCTCTATTCTACGCTTCACGAGATACGAATGAACCAAGACTTTGAATAGACTTGGTAATTTGCTAATCAGAATGGTTTAATTGTTAATGTTTACGTTATTTACTCGATCCCGAATCACATACACGGCCGTAGGTCTCACTTGGTTACGGTGAATCCAAACATTATCCTTCAAAAATAAACACTAACTTTTATGATCATCATCAGTAAGGAACCTACCTATAAATATAATGTTCGTTTTGACCGAAATCTCAATATCGGCCTTTTCAGTTGTGAAAATCTTTATGCACATAAAAAAAAACTGGGTTTGTCCATATTTTATCTTTTACGTCCTAAAATACTTCGTTATTCCCGTATAATAATGTAGATGGTTTATATTGTGCGCACTGCGTTCTTGTCTCTTATTACGCCAAATTCATACGTCCAAATTATACAGGGACTGACGGGCGAAAAACTAAGATCAAAGATATACTTGGTAGAAAATACAAGTAGGGACAATGCCTTTGTTAGTGCCGCAAAAGTTTCATGTTTTGGGACAAGCTTCAATAATATAATGTTTCCTTTGACTTTGTGTGGACATTAACTTTGTTACGGCGAAATTCCGAGTTTATTATTTATTCAAATTTATTTACGTATGTACACCCATTGTAGCCTCGGCACGTACGTTACTCGTTATTTCAGATTGATAATGATACTATTAATTTAATTATCAGTCATATTTAACCCACGCCCAATAGAAAAAACCTATGAAAACTACTACTTGACGACAGGTGGCGTTAAACAGTTCTGCATCCCATTAGTAAAATAATTTGGTTTTGTAGCGTATATTTACACAATATTCAACATCAGACCACAGAGACCACTATTTAATAATCTGTGCCATAGTAATCAAAGCATCGATCTAGCGGAAAGAGGAACACCTTCCACTTTTCCGTATTATGAGAAAGAAACAGCCAAACTCAATAAGCCTAATTAGAAATTGTCTTTAAAATTCAAATGAAGCCAAAATGAAGTCAGGAGTTCAGTACTCAATAAAGGATAGATCTGGATCCTTTCAGCTAAGTAAAATGGCATGGCCTAACTCGATTTCCTTCGAAGTTAAATTAGCTTTCGACAATAAAATTTATCGTAAAAGTTTGAAAGCCCCGGATAGAGGTACGATCTCGCCAATCAACAGAATGAATTTGTTACCCTAGTGATGTAGATAAAGTGCTAGGTACTTTATATTACTCTCCACGTCAAGATTGTACATGGTTAATTTATATGAGGATATCGATGTCAATTTACAATAACTTTGCATTGAACTTTATAAATAAATTAGAGAAATGTTTTTCTTATTTTGTAATTACCTCTTTAATAATTTGTATCAAAGTTTGTGTAAGTAATTTGGTAGTCCGTTTTTTAACTCTTAATTTGAAGTACTTTGAATTTGTTTGTGCAATGCTCCATTTCCAAAAAAAGTTGGTAAACTTAAAAAATGTTTAATATTTTTAAAATATTTAAAAATTAATTATTAATTACTTAAAATATTTTGATAACGTAAAAATACCTTATACTGTTTTTTTACAAACGCAACATATGATTTTTTAATCTTAATATTATGATATGACTTTTTATTCAATAAGGGCGCCATTTGGTGACATCCTATGAGCTGTTATGTCTAAATGCTAACTGCGATGGTACAAAAAAGAAAACTACAGCAATTTACGTGTTATAAAGTTACAACACAAACTCAACAGTATACCGAGTTTTAGGTAGTTACCGGGAAAATAAACTTTTAATTACGTCATCGTAGTTTTAGTTCGCCGAAGACTGGTTTTGACTTTAACTGCTTGCCAAAGAGTTCTTAGAAATAGTATATTGATTTCAGCGCGCTGCTCGGGTATTGTTTCCTCATTTGAAAGAGGTTGTTCAATGCGCTTTAATTTCATGTTTTTAGAAAGAGGAAATTAATTATTTTAACCTTCTTGGAACTCATTCCTGTCATTACCACATATTTTGGTAAATAAGCACAATTACTAAAAAAAATACTTTTGCGTTGGGTTAATTTCATATTAAATGGCTGATGGTGCCTCGATGGTGCAGTACATTTTTGGAACTAGCAAAGATGCTATTTGGTGACATTGAACGTGACATTTGAACTATTCCTTTCTTCCTCACACATGTGAATCAACATTTGAAACCACTCGGCCACCATATTTATAGCCCTCTTTTTATTTCGCGTGATGCTGTATCATGTATTTTGCTCAACTTTCACAGATTTCGACAAAAATGACTATACATTTACTATTTTATAAACGTCGATTTTTCAGTCATACAGAACGTAACAATAACTTATTTCTCTTTCTCTATCGCATGTCGATTTTTATAGTACTAAAAGTTTACATACGCAAGTACATATTTTGAAATATTATGTTCCATTACGGAATCGTAACAATTAATTTTTCGTATAATGCTTACATCTAGGCGGCAACAAACAACTACGAAGTCAAAGCATGTAAGCACTTACAAATTGTTAGTTTATTGATTGAAACGTGTAAACATGTTAACACATTTGGCGTCGTCTATGTATACTTTTATGGGTAAGAAAAAGTTACCTACCAACAGTAGATACTATTTCATTCGTATTTAATTAAAATATGTATTACCGAAAATTACATGCTTTTATTCTGCGTATATAATAAATAAATAATAATAATAATAATAAATATCTCTGGACATTATTCACACAGCGCCATTTAGCCCCAAACTAAGCATTAGCTTGTGCTATGGGTGCTAGGCAACGGATAAACATTACTTATATACTTTTTTTTTTGTAAATAAATACATATTATACATAGAAACACCCAGACCGATACAAACAGACATGTTCATGCACACAAATATTTGTACCGTGCGGGGATCGAACCCGCGACCTCTGGTGTAGTAGCCGACTTCTCGACCATTACACCAAATGGCTCGTCAATATCAAGATTGAGTACGTACGTACTATAAAGCTTTTGCTAAAAAGATGACTTAATTCTGGCATTGTTCTAAGCGAAATTAAGAATTTCGCGTTTTTGAATCGTCTCACTAATTCATATACCTATTTCTTCTGTTCCCATTCTGTTTGAACCAATTCTCAAGCCGGATACAACTTGGCTGCTTACACATGTAGCAATAAAAACAAACACTCGTACTGGTACGCTCGCTCGATGCAGACTGCACTTACGCATTAAAAATAAAGTTTTGGCAAGAGCAACCGATATAGAGCGGTCGTTGACCCCACCCGCATTCGGCTAGCCTTATCCGTGACGACATTATTTTTGTTGCTATCCATTCTTTGCGGGTACGCAAACACGTCAGAGATAAATAATTTTATTCAGGCACGTTCTGCTTTCAAAATATGTTCCTTGTGTCATGATGAAATTGTATATAATTTAAGTATTATTTACTCAAAATATTGTTACGGAGGATGTCTATACTAAGTTATAGTCTACATTTTGTTGCACCTTAATTAAGAAGTCAAGTAAATAATAATTACAATTTTTATGTCAAACAATATTAATAACATCGAATAAATACAAATACTATTAATAAAAATTTCTTTATCAAAGCCGTTTTCTTAAGAAATTGTGTCAAGTGGATAATCAATTTTGATGTCTTGGATTGGAACACATTATGAAGCATCAAAGTTAAAAGTCTTGGCAATCAAAAATCAAAACCGTTAGTGTCACCTAATTTAATACTTGCAAGTTAAAAAAACGGACATGTTAGGTATTTCTCGTCGAAATAGAATTATTGAATCTGGCAATGTCTTATGAAACAAGTAAATGGAAAAATCTTATAACCGCAAATTCGTAGAATAAAAATGCGATTATTGGATGAACTATTTTACGGATCACTGCGTCCTTGAGATCGAGTTTCCCTAAGCCGGTTTTTCTCCTTAAGCAAGAGATACCTATCTAATAATTTTTTTGTTTTATTTTTTATTAACCCCCAACTGACTGTCAGTTGCAATTTAACTCAAACCGTTGAATTTATGTATCTGACCTTGTGAATTGTTCTTTTTAATGTTATAGGTTGGTAATATAATGGAAGTCCGGAAAGTGAGTTTAGTGTAGGTATTTGCTAATGAGGAATGTTTGGCAAGGGCTTCGTCAAATTTCCTTCAGAATTCAGAAATCACCAAACTTGAAAACAAAGGACGTTTTAAATTTTACAAATCCCGAAAGTTACGTGTGATATTAAGACATCATATTTTACTTTACTAAATATATTATTACGAGTATTGATACACAGCACAAAGAGGTGAGTTTCTATATAAAACAGCTAATAGTATTTGGTCGTCAAATTGGCCACAGCATCTATGAGATGATTGTTGCCAATGTCGTCTAAGATTAAACTTTTTAAGCAAGTATGACAAAACTTTGAGTTATGGGCATAATACGCGAAATTTTCAAGGAAAAAAATCTCGTGATATAAAAGAGAAAAAGTTATTGCGACGCGTGCCGGGTACAGCAAGTTTCTAATAAAAGAAAGACTACTTTTTCTGCATTTCTTCTTGAAAAATCTTTATCAAGTCAAACATTAATATTGGCCGTTCAACTAGCGTAGTTGATAGAAAAGTGCCACGAGATCGCTCGAGAAGCACGTATTTCATTTGCACTAGTTCACAGAAGGCTTTGCGACGTTTCCACTTCACTTTGTATGTTTATTTAAACATATTTCCAGAACGAATTATGACAAATGATGGCAGATATAATTAAAAGAAAATTTTAAAGATGCTACGCATTACAATGCTTGCCAAAATTTTTAACCTGCTGATTTACCAAGTTTTTTATAATGTTACGGCTTTACCCAAGTCCTGATGATGATCAAACCACAAAAAATAATGTGTTAATTTGGTGTGTCGGTCTGAAGTCATTTATACGAGTATTTCGTTTTTGTTTTTTTTTCAAATAGGTACAAAATCCCTTTATTTTTTACAAGTAAAAAGATGAGGCAGGGAACCTAATTTTAAGGAGTTAATAAATAACTTGTTTTGTTTTTGAAAAAGCCCACTCTTTCATTCTCTCTTGACATCTTGTGTTGACAATAACAAAAACAACATAATCTAATTAATTATCTAATAGTTTTTTTCGTTGTATCCTTCTTAAGGTAAGTGCGAACACACGTACATTTCGGCGATTCATTTTAGTATGTCGTACTGTGGATGCAATTACCCTAAGCCTAAGCGGTATATCTGATTGGAGATGCCTACTGAGAGAGCTTACACATTCCCTACAGGATATAATCGGACTTGCAATCCCCTGGAGTTTTAGACGTCTATAAACTGACGTGATCACTTAGAGTCACGTGTCTATCATGCTAGATGCTCGAATCACTCTCAATAGTACTTACTATACATACTTCTTCTTAGCGAGTCGATGGCTAAATTTTACCAGACCAGGGGGCTTAGACAAGATGACATCGCTTCATAGCTGGCGAATTTCGCTAAGTCCAATTTGTATGGATTTGACAGATGCCATAGAAAAGTCACGTGTTGAAAGTATGGGATTTGACATTCGCTATCGCAAATTGAGCTATAACGAACGTCATAAATGCCGCTTGTCTAGGGGGGCAGTACTCCGCCACCCGAACAGCATTACTTGTTAGCGCGCAGCAAGTCTTCCTGAACACATGTGTCAGGCAGGGCACTATACATACTATGTATTTATTCTCGTTAGAAAAAAAATATATGTATTATATGTATGTTCCTACTCAGGTTGATACCTACAAAGTGAGTGATAAGATTTTTTATTTTGGACATTTATTATTCGTCATTACAAATTAGAAATACACGCTCAATGAAGCAGTATGTGTTAGGGTGACTTCGACTTAGTACCTATGCCGAAAAGATGGAAAAATCAACTACCTATGTATGTTTATGATTTAATATCAGTAGAAGTTATAATAACTTCTTTAACATGACATTTTAATAGAAACGCTATAATAAAATGCATGATTGCGATCCTTTACAATGTTCAAAAAGCTATAAAATTTACTCATCAAAGTCTACTCGCCGAAATTTTTATTGTAACCTAAATCCCGTGACCCGCAACAGAATGTCAGTTACAAGCACTGCAGCGCTTAAACGGTGCGAGATAGCGAGTCGCCAAGTACCGAGATTGCCATTCACTTAAGTTGGTTAAAGGCGGGACGAAACTTTTCAAAGGAACTTCCCTGGATCGCGCATATGCGCCAAGCCAGGCCTCACCACGCCAGTACTCAGTCACGAACCAACCGCCGAGCGTGATGCGTCTCGCCCGCCCACACCCACTGCTTCTCGATACGCGGGAAACAATAACAATACAGAAAAAAATTATCTTACCACTGCAGTATAAGGCTTATTAACTTTTTCAGTGTACAATATAACCGTTGCAGACTACTGGAAAAACAGGCCTCAGTCGCGTGATGTAACGAATTTGTCCTCATTTACTAATGGGATTGTTTCCCGCCGCAAAGCAGACGTATTGCCGGTTATTTTGAACGTGTTAAGCACCAAATCATTGTGAAGTGATGATCCTATCCGAACGCGAAGTCTTACGAAACTTAGATTGGACAGAAAACACGATGAATAATGCCGCGCTAGTGTCCCCGGCGACTGCGGCATGAAATATCGCGATTAAAAAAAGTTTCAAACAACGCGCGGATGTGTTTCGTTGATGCCAAAACAATTGTAACTTTTTAAAATTACATTAAAGTATCGTCTTACAGACTCGTTTGTGTTTAACTTCAAAGTAACTTTTTAAAAGTCGAATCACTTCTTAATTTTGGTGAGTTTTGGTGGTTCGAAATTCAAAATTGAATCGTATTTGTTCGATAATTGAAAAGACATCGTTGTGGACGTGAATGTGTGGGTCCAAAAAATTATTCATTTTCAAATGTAACTGGCCGAATAAGTGTAGTAACGATAAAAAACAAAACTAAAGTGAGGGTGATCCCATCTGGATAAGTAGGTCGGATGGTGTGCGATGGTGGCGCGATGCTGTGCCTGGAGTCGCTAATGGCTCGGTGGAGGGAGCGCGGGGAGCGCGCACAGCGAGAGGGGGAGCGTCGAGCTCGCTCCCACAGCCTCTGCTCCTCGGCAGCTGATGGCAGCTTGCTCCAGCTTCTGCACAGGCGAGCTAGTAGCGCCATGTGAGTAATTCTTACAGCGTTTAAGCTCAGAATGTGGTTTGGATTGGAAGATTTTTATTTTCTGTTTTCCCCTGCGGTTTGGCCATGTGGTCCTTACTACGCATTGGTTGACCTGCTTTTGTTCGTATAGCTCTTTGATTTTAAGAAACAAGTACTGAACCACCATCGAGGCCTAGGATGGATCATAGAGTTTTAGATAAAGAGAAAAGATTTGTATTATTATATTATGTTTGTAACGAAAAATACTTGCGAAACATGACTCAAAAAATAATAAATCTATTTTAATAATTTTTCACAATTACGAGTATTACTCTAAATTAACTTTGACATAAGCCAATGCTTTGACACGACTTGCTTGATACAAAAGAAAAAGAAAAATAGTTTTTAAAATTATTTAAAATGTTACTGCTGGGTAGCGCACTATAATCACCTGCTACAACATAAATTTGCTGCAGCTGTTGTAAAAACAAACTAGTTGTGCCTAAGTAGATTCCTGTGGGAAATGCATGATAATTTATGAAGGCCCAACACCCGGTGAATTACCGTCGTTGCGTTAGCAGGACCGCTAGAGCTTTGCATCCTAGAAACTTACTAATTTTATGGTTTCTTTTCTGCAATAACGTTAGTCTCTTTTGCAACTAAAATAAATAAAGTAATGATAAATCCTGGAACACTTACTACTTTGACGAGCCATTTGGTGTAATGGTCGAGAAGTCGGCTATTACACCAGAGGTCGCGGGTTCGATCCCCGCACGATACAAACATTTGTGTGCATGAACATGTCTGTTTGTATCGGTCTGGGTGTTTCTATGTATAATATGTACCTATGTATTTACAAAAAAAAAAAAAAATAAGAAAAAAGTATATAAGTAATGTTTATCCGTTGTCTGGCACCCATAGCACAAGCAAATGCTTAGTTTGGGGCTAGATGGCGCTGTGTAAATAATGTCCACAGATATTTATTTATTTATTTATTTTTATTTACTTAACTTATTAAAGGCTCGAAGATCAGTTGAGCCTACAGTCTGGCAGCACATTGAGCGACTTACTAATGAAGTGTCTGAATGGAATAGGCCGTAGTTACCGTCAGGTGGGCTGCGTGTCTGTCTGCCAAATGATGTGGTATAAAAAAAATCCTTAACACACGTGCTCAAGCTACTTTTTTCGATTATGTCCATACAATGTACCATTTATTCAGCTGGTCGATTTGATGGGCTCATTCCCGCTGTCCACGCACCGCTCTGCCCCCGCCGGTGGACAGTGAAACAACTTTTGGTGGTGGACAACGCAACCAGTAATTCAGAATACGGCTACAAACCAAAGGTTGCGAGTTCGCTCCCGCATAATACGTAATGTTTGTATGCGTGAACATGTAGTATTGATCTGGGTGTTTTTATGTATACTTTAGATAAATATTTATAAAATATATAATATGTAGAGTTGCGTGATAATTGCCTATTTTTGAACGGCAGCGCATGTTGCTATCTGGTTCAAATGCTATAAGGATGACCTTTTGGATGCCTTTTGGAGTTGCGTTACGCGCCGCACTCAGAGACGTCATTTTACTTTAATGTCAATTACTTATAGCAAAACCTATGGTACTTAACATCATAAAAATAAAAAAATATTCAATGACGAAATTAGTAAATCAGAGATTAGCGTTAATTGGCGTCTCTGAGTGCGGCAGTTACACACACACACAGATAAATAATGCATTTCTAATGGTTGCTAAAGTTACGGACAAGCACAGTTGACGTCATTTTTCGCTCAATTCCAAAAGGAATTAGCCTAATAGCATTTGATTCGCATAATACATACATTGATCAGACCGCAAGGTAAGTAGCTTGAGCATTGGTGTTATAGGCATCACAAGCGACGAAGTTATGAGAATTATATACGTAAATACAAATGAACATCCAGACACATAAATATCTCCGGACATTATTCACACAGCGCCATCTAGCCCCAAACTAAGCATTAGCTTGAGCTATTGGTGCCAGACAACAAATAAACATTACTTTTTTTTGTAAATATATATGTTACAGCCAAAGTGATCAATCTGGATATTATATATAATGACTAGCCATTATATATAATATCTACTCAATTTGGTCAAAGTGATAAATAACACAGAATTGATCACTTTAACCAGCCATTATATATAATATCTTCATAGACTTGGTCAATGTAATAAATCAATGCCTGACTGGTAATTTTTTAAAGAAATAATATTATTAATTTAAAGGAATGGATAGATTTGTGTTAGGTTAGGTTAGAACTGCGACCCCAAATGACCCCAAATGCCAGAACCGAATTCTACCCATGTTACTTCGTCAGGGCAGAGAGATAGTATTTTGTTTATTTACTATTAATCATCAAATGGTCTATATGTTACGCTCAAAGATCGAAAACGCTCATTGAGCGGAAAAATAGCTCACAAGGCGTTGTGGTCACAAAAGTTTTTTTCAGGTTTAAAAAAAATAACCACGAAGGCCAAGGCGGGAGCTCCGCTTCGCTCCGCTCCCGCCTTAGCCTTCTAACCTATATCCATCAGAGTCGATTTTCGCCTCCGAAGTTGTTTTTGTTCAAAAGATAGTCTCCTCTGTGTGTCAGTTACGTTGGATGTTTTACTGTGACCGCAATGCGTTGTAAGCTATTTTTCCGCTCAATGAGCGTTTTTGATCTTTGAGCGTAACATATACATAGTTTGTACAACTATTTATACACTTTATATGTCAGGAACGTACGTATTGATCACTTTGGCTAACTAGGACCAGCTATTATAAATAATAGCTGGATAAAGTGATCAATTTATCACATTGTCTAGTCAATTTGGTTATTATATATAATGACCAGTCATTATATATAATAGCTAATTGATCACTTTGACTGTAACATATACATATTATACATAGAAACACCCAGACCGATACAAACAGACACGTTGATGTTTGTGCCGTGCGGGGAACTCTGGTGTAATACTAATAGCCAACTTCTCGACCATTACACCAAATGTTCCTCGCGTAATGTCTGTCCTAGGGGGAATTAGAACCTAAGTCCCCTGGAGCATAGGACAAGCTAATGCTTACTTTGGGGCTAGTTGGCGCTGTGTGAATAATGTCCAGGGAATTATTTATTTATTATTATTTATTTATAGGGCAGAGTCACTACCGGAAGCGACATCGTGTCAGTCAAAACGCATATGCGAAGCATTTGGAGTTGCAAACGTCAATGCGTTACTGTAATCACTCACCATCAGGTGATCCGTGTGACCGTCTGACTCTTTTTGTTATAAAAAAAATCGTCAAGTAAGCTTCATGGTAACATAAATCTTCAACATCTAATTTTAAATCTCTAGTGATCTGTAGAAGTGACCGAATAGGTATTTTAAAGGACGACACGAAATTAGTTGTCCACTATTTTAAAACGGGTGGGACAATGACTTGCATTATAAAATATGTAGAAATAACCTTCTTTATTATTAAGTATAACATGTTTATTTTATCGACACGTGAAATTTTTGATCCTCCACAGTTTAATCCAGGCAAGGGACCTGTAATCTCTAAGAGTCTTACCACCAACTATTTGTCCCCCGGTTTCCCCTTCACACCCAAAATGGGACGAGCCGGTGCCAGCTTTCTAGCTATTGACCAGCCCATCCCGGGTACCCTGACTGAAAGGCACTAAGTCAGGGTGGCGCCTAGGGAGGGCCACCCGAGAAACTAGGTGACCCTCACCAACCATTTGTCCATGGGCAGCGGTGATCACATACCATCAAGAGGTGAGCCTCTGAGCCATTGAGTGAGCTCAATCTAAAATGTAATAAAACAATCAGAGTTCTAGTACTTCTAGTTCTAATTTAGGTGGATGTTTAGTACATTACATACCATTTGTGTTATTATAGAGGGCAATTTAGTAACGTTGCGTCAAATTGTTATTTTAGCACTACCCAAAAGAAGTTATTTATCTATTTTTTTATATTTGTAAATAAAGATCGCCGGAATTCACTGGATGCGTGTGGCGCAGGACCGATCGGTTTGGAGATCATTGGGGGAGGCCTATGTCCAGCAGTGGACGTCGTTTGGCTGATATGATGATGATGATGAATTATAGATACATTATTTAAAATAGCGAATCAAAAAAAAACCTAGTGTATTGGTTTTATGCAAATAGTTCCAATTAAAAAAGCTTTTAATGAAAAAACGGAGGGTAATAAAACAGCTCTTTTTAAACAAAATAATGAAAAAAATATGCAAATAAGGCAAATATGCAAATAAATTACATTGTTTGTAAGACCTCGTTTGAATTTTTCATTTACAATGTTGTTACTCCAAGGCGCCGTAATACCTGTCAAAGACGTTGGCAAAGCAATTAACTTTCTTAACATGCTAGACATCTAGCCCTAGATCGATATTACTAATTACAACAGCTAGGTCTAGTTTTAAAACTATGGGTATAGGTATAACTAATGGACGCTTCTTATGCTAATTCCTGTTCGGCAGTTAAATTTAACTAGAACCTTCTATGGTATTCTGGAGAGCAATTTGTAGCCAAATCACCACTGAAAATATAAATCTAGTAAAATTTATCTGTCATTGTAAAAAAAAAATTTGGACGATTTTCACTATTTCAGTAACGGGAACTAGATACCGATAAACAAACATGTTAGTAAGTTAGTATACAGCCCAATCCAAACAGATAAATATACCAACGGCTTATGTGGCTACTCACCCAAATCAACTCACCCGCGTCACCCGCGTTTTTAGTTTCTTTTTATTGGTCGCAGTTCTAACCTAACCTAACCAATTGATGTTTACTTTTATAGTGTTCTGTTTAATTTACCAGAAAAATTATATATTATTAATTTTGATGAATACTGTAGCAAGAAAAATAAAATCTATATACATATTCGGGTGAGTTTGATTTGGGTGAGTAGCCACCTAAGCTTTACCAACACAACATTTGTGCATTATTATTACCAAAATGTGTTTCTACCTAGCGGACAACATCTGGTATTGAAGAGAAATTTCTAAACATTACCCCGGAGTTAAGTACCTACTACGGTAGTACTGTTTGGAAAGTTCGCTGTTTCATATTTAGAAAGCCTCTGTGGAATGTTAGTTATACAACTCGGGTCTAAAACCCGGAGGTCGTGCGTGGTTTCGATTCTGAGTTTGGTAGGTGGTAGTAATACTGTGGTGGTAGTGAAGGATAAATAAGCTGAGCTACCAAAAACCAGGCAGATTCGCTGTGCTGCCACTCTGTAGGCGCCTCTGATTAAAAATGACATGTTAAAAGGGAAAGACTTGAGCACTTTTTGAAATCAAACAATAGGCTATTACACACTTTTTTGAAAACTGGTTTAAATCAATCTTGAAGTTGTACTGAACCAGTAGAATTTTTATTTTTTTTTAAATTACCGAAAAATGCCATAAAATCTACTTTTTATTTATGATTTTGAAATTGCGCGCGGAAACAGTAGCCGCCATGCTGCTTCGACTTTTGACGTCAGTCCGTTAGTAAACAATACGATGTTGTTAGAGACCAAGTGAAAATATTTTCGAAAATAATGAGTTAAAACCCTTATCATTGGTGTCTTGTGCCTGGATGCAATAGATAAACGTTCACAAACATAATAACTTGACAATTTCTACAAATCTTCTCAAAGCACGACTGTGTTTACTAACGGAGTGACGTCACGTCGGAACCCATTATGGCGAACGGCGTTTTTGACATTTCAAAAACAGATTAAAAAAATCGATTTTAAAATTGGAAATATAAAATTAATAATGCATTTTTATGAATTAATATCAACGTTTCTCGTTTATATTATACGAAATCTATAATAAACATTCACTTTTATATTTTTTCTTGCATGGTGTAAAATACCGTATTCAGTAAAGGCCAAAAGTAGTACCCCTCATACAAATAAATTATTCTCCTTTGTTAAAACAAAACATCAAAGTAACATTAAGAGTTAGGAAGCTACGTGATGCGCTTTCTCTGCGAATCGGGAAAGTTATCAACTTTGAGAACGGTCCTTACCTGGGTGGTTGATCAGGATAAGAATCTAATTTTCTTCGTCCTTCGGGAAGTTAAACCACAGGTTAATAATAATGGAGGATATTATTATTAACCTGCTGAGCTTTTGGCAGCTAATCTTTTACCATCAGCCAACTACGCATGACATAATTTAATGGACAAGTGAGTCCGCAAGCACAGGTGCACTCTCTTTTTCCTCAAATAGCAGTTTAACTCGAAGAGAGATCAGGCGCAGGACCAACGGCTTAACGTGCTTTCCGAGGCACGGGGGTGTTTTATACCGCCGCGGTTGTTTTAAGCCCTGGTTTTAACATTATACGAGTATATACTTATATGAGATAAACAGGCTTGCAAAACAATCGATGCCTATGTATAACAAGTTTGATAAAAGTCTGTTACTTATTTTTTGGTAAACCGCACCTTATAAACAATTGGGGCGGGTCGCTAGTTCGTTTTTTCCGTTCGCTTTGTTCTTACTAATACATTGAAGTGACTGGCCATCAAACTTCCGAAACCAGAACAATTGGATTATGCCTACAGATTCAGTTTTATCCGACTATACAAGCTTCCTCCTGGTGTTGTCCCTCACCGACGCCGAGCTAGCTATTGGTCAATAAACAGAAATATCCAAACGTGCACATCGAGATTCGATTCATGTGTCTCGTAAATTTAAACCGACTGAAAGTACTACGCAGCTTCTGATTAAATTTATGAAACGTATGTACATTTTGTGTGTGTGAATTTGTCTCTAAGTATTTTGCCGATCAATTTGGTGTAGTCGTTGAGATATCGACTATTACAACACAAGTCCACCACGGTACAAACTTTTTGTGTGTAAGAATGAACAATATGAACATGAATGTTGGTTTTGTTCTTGGTGTTAATATTTATAATAATAAGTATATCGAAAATAATATAGGTGATGATTAAACGTTGTTGGTACCCATAGTTCAAATATGTTTGTGTAAATTAACCAAACAAATTATGGGATGTGGTAATCCAAATTTGGTTGAAGCACTCGGAAAAAGAAAAGCAGATATTTTTTGATATTCATTTTCCTCACGAAGATTTCACTAGTCTCGTAATCTGGGATTAATAGTGTGCCACATTTCTTTCGCTGCATTATTTATTACATCTTCGCACAAATTTGCGGAGGCAAAAACATCCGGGCCTTTATAAGTAAAAATCACCACCCATTAATATCGAGTGACGAAATTGACAGAGCTTAATTTGAAATCCGGTCGAAACGTGAAGGTAATGCTTGAGGCTATTTTCAAAATTTTCCTTCGAATGCTCGCAAACTCGTAATGACACGCTGGGATTAACGAGAATGTTTTTACCTGATCCATTATCGCGGATTTAGATGAACCTTACACCTTTGTGATAAGGGTGGCATTCCAATGCGTTCGTGGACAATCTGTCCATGTTTTTTCTGGACGTAGGGTCTTAATTAACAGAAGCGTAGACCGCCTACACATGGAAAGTAACATCCATCTTCATTACGTTGCGATTCTTTAGGACTATTGTAGGTCACTATAGTCAAAAAGTATGATTTTTAAAATTGAATCTGAGAGATGTGAAGATTTCTTGGAAATAAAAACACCCACATTTTCATATTTAACTGGACTGAATGGGATCATACGATTTTTCCTGTAATATTTTCTGAAATGCCACGGGTAATCTGTAGCCAATTAAATACAAGCAATATTTTGGTACTATAAAATTATCATTAGTTTTTTTATGTAATAAACAAAAGAGGCAAATGAGCGCTTGAAATATTAAGTGAAGCAGAGGTCCTCCAAAGTCGATTATGTTATCGGAAATACTAAATTACTAATGAAAGTAATTCATTCCTTTCATTAGTAATTTAGTTGCAAGCTTGGTTGTGGGAGCGGAGACGAATATCGATGTACCCTTTGGTAGTTCTCTAACTCAATTCCACAATTCTCTTGCAGTAGAATATGATTTTATCTCTGCACTACTGCCCGAAGCTCTTGGAAGACGCGCTAGTAATAAAGCACCCACAGTTAATCAAACGTTGGACAATATTTGAGCAATGGAGAGTCCCAAATAGTTAATGATTTTCGCCCGGGCAAGTCTTTAGTCTTCCTCCAATGAACAGAATGTTTGTTTCAAACTTTTCCGTTTTGACTTGGGCCTAAGTGTTTTGGAACACGCTCGAACAACTAGACATCTTGTCTTACTCAAGGCTCTCACTTTGTGGACAAGATAGCAATTACTGACACTGTATCGGTCTAGTGAAATCGTTAACTACAATAATACAGTTCTCGTGTATGACACGGTAAAATTGCAACAATCGTTACATTATACATAATATGACTCGCAAGATTGTCGTTCTCTTTCATAACCATTACGTTAGATTGTTTCCGTAAGTTTAACAATAAAAATCTAGATTAAATATTTAATTTAAATTTGAATTAACACAGATTGCAATTAAATGGTTGCAATTCGATAGATAATTGTACGTGTTTTTAAATCGATAGACTTCAATCCCGCGTAGTTATATATTATAGTTTTTGCAAACTGATGTTTGATTAATGACTTATACAAGGCTGACCAGGTAATATGACTATTATAGGTCACTATGATAATTCTACTACACCTTATTTTAAAAAGTGATTTTGAATATTTTACCCACAATTGGAAATGTGAATTGATTATGATACAATATTATTTAGAAGGTTTAAATAAAATCCTCAATTGTGACTTTTTTTTAAACATTTACGCAGAAGCGGTGAAACAAACGAAGTATTATCTAAATTGTATGTAAATTTACTGAATAACTAAAGCCTTGCTATACCGTCATATTGCCTCAAAAACTCCAGCCAACTGATAAACGAGATCCTACCCTCAAACGTAACCCATATTTTGCGTTAAGGGTAAATAAATTATTCTAGTACTATTTGGGATTGCGACCGTATTTTGATGATAATAATTCATGTTGATTTCAGGCTTAGTCGGAGAAAATGGGGCACGCAGGTAAAACAATAAACCTAGTTCGTACCCGCAAACGGTTCCAAACATTTACTGCTGGGCTCTCCCCTCAGCGTTTTAATTACTAGTTGAGTCAATTAGGCAGTGCGCTAAACACGGTTGAAAGATATGGTGGACCTTTACGAGCGTTTTGTGAGGTGGGTAAAGCATATACACCTCGTCGCTACATACTTCAAAACACGTAAAATTTTATGAAGGGTTTTTGTAGGAAAACACACACGAAAGATTTATTTGGTTAATATTTTTGAAGAGAAATAATATTCGTAGATAAACAAATACAGAAAAAAATCCATAACATAATCATTTCCACGTGGTTGTTATTATTCCAACGCCAGAGGGCCAATGCTTATTACATTTTTCTAAAAGTCATAATGAAAGGTATAAAGTCACCTCATTAGTATATTTTACCTTAACGTAGGTACTGTGTTTAAATATAGCGCCAGCAAGGTAAGGTATACTAATAAACTTTAGAGAAAGGTATTATACAGGTCTTTGTATACATGAAAATCATTTTTAAGTATTGATTCTAATAAATATTTTAACTTCAAATGCATGAGTATTTATGAGAGGAAAGATGTGACACCTTACTTCTCTAAAGATATTTGTGTTTTCGACAGTACAGGTCACTTCCAAATTGAGACTAACCGAAACGTAACAGATGTTTATTAGATCTGTAAAAATGTCTTTACCGTTACTTTTTGTATTTTATAGCGGGTGTCATGAATGTTGTATGGACGAATTATCAAATTTTTTGTTGCCTATTGAACACAATCTTACCTCCAGGTTACATTCCAAGTTTGATCCTGTGATAGTACTTATCGTGAAACACACATCTGACTGTCTTTGCATTTCCTACAGTATCTGTTTGGACTATACATTTCCTACGAATGTATAAGATAAATATAATTCACGCAAATACTGACAAATGCATGTTGCGTCGAAAACACGGATGTAGGATATGGCCCAGTTTCTATCAAAGGCTTCCAATAAAATGGAAGTAACAAAGCCGTATTTTTTGTCTCTGGTGCAACAGATATCTAACACTAATCGTAGAGGAAATACAAACAAGTAGATGTTTGTATACTCTCGCCTGCTGGAATTTACCAAAGAAACTGAATTTTTAGTGGGCGTTTTCTTTTAGCAATATCCACAAATTCAATTCAGGCACCGACTTCAAACAGATTAGTAGGTACCTACCTAGCACGTAAAATAGAATTTAATTAATAGGCTTAGACAATAAGCGCATTTCATGAATGTCTGATTAAAATTATTTTTTGCTTTTCAGTTTTTAGGTAGTTTTTTTTGTTTCTTTTTTTTTTTGAAGTCGGTTTAATTTTTTTAAAAAAAAGTTTGTTTTATTCAGATATTTCTTGTTTTTTTTTATATCCATCCATTACGTAAGATTGTTTCCCTAAGTTTAACGATAAACTACCTTTTGTATTGAGCCATTAGACATGAAATATAGGCAATCTGCGCATTCCACGGGCTAAACAAGCGTGACACGAGTAATGAACAAACAAACAATCAATACAGAACTAGACTAAAGGGGCCGATATTCAAACGATATACGCCAAATTGGGGAGGCTTCGCTGCATCTTCCAGTGTCAGTAGTGTTGTGACTCGCTTTCGAGAATCGAGAATAGAGTACACAATCTATGAAGATTAATGGCAATTATTCACACAGCGCTTCTAGTCCCAAGCTAAGCATTTTTTGTTATAAACATAGAAATACTCAGAACAAAATGTTTGTACTGTTCGGTTATCGAATCCGCGACTAAATAAAGTGCGCGATTGTTAAATACCTAAAGCGTTTAAGAAAATTACGTTTAATTGTGATTACGTACAGAAAAATTGTAGTCGTAACTTTGTTCTTGTAATTATAATAGTTGCCCCGATGGTTCGAAACTTCTTATTTATCACTATCGTTAGGTAATTTCACAGAGTGAGGTTTAATTTTTGGTTGGTACTATAAATTATCAGAGGAGACAAAAGGGGGTCCAATGAAGTCCATTAGGGCAATCTAATGTTTTTTCAAATCTCGGGTCTTATTGGACTAGGCCGCAGTGACCTCTTAATATCCGATAATTATCTATATAATATGAGATCTACCAACTGAATTGACATAAAAATTAGAAGCAATAAAATTATATCGATCATGTCATGTCGTACCTTCCTAATCCCGCTGACAGGGCTGTAGAGAGCCCGTCATTTGTCAAACTCGAATAGGGGTATCAAAAACTCGATTCTTTTACAACACTAGCCGATGCCTCGCTATGACCCACTTACGGCAGAAGTAGGGCACCATCGCTCGACTCATTACGCATCTGACGAAAACTTCCAAATTGAGACTAACCGAAACGTAACAGAACAGATGTTTATTGGATCTGTAAAAATGTCTTTACCGTTACTTTTTGTATTTTATAGCGGGTGTCATGAATGTTGTATGGACGAATTATCAAATTTTTTGTTGCCTATTGAACACAATCTTACCTCCAGGTTACATTCCAAGTTTGATCCTGTGATAGTACTTATCGTGAAACACACATCTGACTGTCTTTGCATTTCCTACAGTATCTGTTTGGACTATACATTTCCTACGAATGTATAAGATAAATATAATTCACGCAAATACTGACAAATGCATGTTGCGTCGAAAACACGGATGTAGGATATGGCCCAGTTTCTATCAAAGGCTTCCAATAAAATGGAAGTAACAAAGCCGTATTTTTTGTCTCTGGTGCAACAGATATCTAACACTAATCGTAGAGGAAATACAAACAAGTAGATGTTTGTATACTCTCGCCTGCTGGAATTTACCAAAGAAACTGAATTTTTAGTGGGCGTTTTCTTTTAGCAATATCCACAAATTCAATTCCAAATAATAATAAAAAACATATGTTGGTTTTAACGTTTATTGATTGGATTTAATATGTGTAAGGAATAATATTTCCCTTCTATGTAGTTACGTCACTGGCCATAATTTTAGGTGTGTACGTAAGGTTCTTTAATCTTTTTTACTTAGTTCTATACGTTTTTTATGACTATCAATACTAATATTTTCGCAACAAATTAACAGAAAGGGTTTAAAATTTAAACCCTTTAAACTTTAAATTCAACTTACTATTTTAAAACAATAGAAGTTTTTGATTTGAATTTACACTTACCTACACAAACATAAATATTCGAAACGATGAACAACTTTTTTTTAAAGATATTTCTTGTTCTTTTTTATATCCATCCATTACGTAAGATTGTTTCCGTAAGTTTAACGATAAACTACCTTTTGTATTGAGCCATTAGACATGAAATATAGGCAATCTGCGCATTCCACGGGCTAAACGAGCGTGACACGAGTAACGAACAAACAAACAATCAATACAGAACTAAAGGGGCCGATATTCAAACGATATACGCCAAATTGGGGAGGCTTCGCTGCATCTTCCAGTGTCAGTAGTGTTGTGACTCGCTTTCGAGAATCGAGAATAGAGTACACAATCTATGAAGATTAATGGCAATTATTCACACAGCGCTTCTAGTCCCAAGCTAAGCATTTTTTGTTATAAACATAGAAATACTCAGAACAAAATGTTTGTACTGTTCGGTTATCGAATCCGCGACTAAATAAAGTGCGCGATTGTTAAATACCTAAAGCGTTTAAGAAAATTACGTTTAATTGTGATTACGTACAGAAAAATTGTAGTCGTAACTTTGTTCTTGTAATTATAATAGTTGCCCCGATGGTTCGAAACTTCTTATTTATCACTATCGTTAGGTAATTTCACAGAGTGAGGTTTAATTTTTGGTTGGTACTATAAATTATCAGAGGAGACAAAAGGGGGTCCAATGAAGTCCATTAGGGCAGTCCAATGTTTTTTCAAATCTCGGGTCTTATTGGAATAGGCCGCAGTGACCTCTTACTATCCGATAAGCTATAGATATGAGATCTACCAACTCAATTGACATAAGATTAGAAGCAATAAAATTATATCGATCATGTCATGTCGTACCTTCCTAATCCCGCTGACAGGGCTGTAGAGAGCCGGTCATTTGTCAAACTCGAATAGGGGTATCAAAAACTCGATTCTTTTACAACACTAGCCGATGCCTCGCTATGACCCACTTACGGCAGAAGTAGGGCACCATCGCTCGACTCATTACGCATCTGACGAAAACTTTCCTCTAACTTTATTATGCAATTAACAACTGACCCACGTTCATTCTCATGCCTTCTTGTTAGATAGTACGAGTATGCTATATTTGGACTATCTTTTCACATTTATGAACATAGATTTTTATGTTGCTACAGTTGCCGACACATTGTTCAAAAGGCCTTTGCCATTGAAACCTATCATCGATATGATGATAGGTATTGGCATAATCACGTGTCGTTGGCCCAATGGTTTGGTGGTCTCGGGGTCTTTAGTTCAAACAATTTGTGTCGGTTTTGCCATACGGATTTTTCGAACACAACTCGGGTTACCTTCCGATAGTAGTACAATGATGTTCGAAAATTAAGTTTCTACTACGAATGTACGGTACGGCGGAATGCTACCTCATTTGCCTTTTAAATCGAGGCTGCAAAAATCCAACTGGTTCTATGCAAGCAAAATAACAGCATGGCTGCCGAGTTATAGTTTTGCATCGTTTTATACTTTTAGTCAGGAACGTAATGAATTTTGTGACAGAAAAATGGAGCTCTGATTTATCAAAGACATTTCAGTGGTCACTTGGCTTGTTTTTGTTTTAGACGTCTTTTTTTGGCACGGTAGGTAATAGAAGTTGTTGATTAAATTCCTTAGTATGTTTTATTTATTATTTGGAGCAAGTTAGACGAAGATATGTGAATAATGACCAATGATATTTTGAGATCTTAATCTAGTGTCGTAACTCACAATTTGAAAATTGCACAAATCAGACACCGCATCAAAGGCCTATAAGCAGAATTCGTATATAAAATACGATACAACTGAACCATCAAAAACCAGAAAATCAACTCCCAAAATTAATTTCCTCTCCTGTTTAGGTTACTTTAGATTTGTTCTTAATTACCTGAGAATGAAGGCTTAATTTATGATTTTAAAGGCAGTACCTTGTTTTCGTCGGCTCGTGTAATTTTCGGTTTAAAGAATTTGAGGATCCTTCCTCTAATACGGGTTACGTGTACGATATACCTACATCATAAATGTATTTTTTGTTTACTTTTGAACAGTCAGTGTTGCCCTCGAACAGGTTCAAATCATGTCACCGTAACTGGCTACTTGCAAACCTGTTTTACTCCCTAGAGGACTTTATAAATATATATTTATATACTCAACCAAAATAACATCGTTAACTGCAGTTAAAAAATCGACTACTAACCCGAATATTAAGATATTAATATAAACCTCGTTACCCTATAAGTAATTTTGATTTTGAACTAGCAAACTCATAGGATTTATGGCAATTTTTGTGCTAACACATTAGCTATAAAGATTTATAAGTCATTCAAGAACGCTATAAAAAATTTCATATAAATATATTAGGTATTTTGAGATAAGATTTTTTTAAGGAATTACAAATGCACTCTTTTTACCTGGTAACCGAAGACTAGATGGGTAATAAATATAAATTATATGTATTTTTTTTTCATTTACTGTGACACAAAACAGCTATTTTAGGAATAATAAATCTCTTTTAAAAAGTACGTAAATGAAAGTATCAACCAGAGTAATAATTAAACCTTATTCTTCATTCCACTGTTGTAAAAGAAGCCTAAATGCTAAACAGCGAAAGATAAATGTAGTAATAAAAATTAAGTATGTAAATGAATGTCAAAACTTAGAAGCCATCTTGTGCTCTGTGGATATTAATCCAACCAATTTGAATCGTAAGAAAGTTGCTGAAGCGAATGGGTCCAGCGCGTGTACTTTGAGAGTGGAAAAATCTTTTGAGTAATAAATAAATGTCGTAGGTCGTATCTCGTAGCGTCGTAGCGTTGCTACGACACTTGATTTGGTTACGTAGCTTTTTTATCTGCTACGAAGACTTAATAAAACTAAAATTAAAATGAGTATGTACTTATTAAATTGCTTAAGATTTTTTTGCTCTGGCTATTGACGCCCTCGGCCCAGAGTACCTACTACAGGATTTGAGAATTTTTATTTTAAAAAATGTATTCTGCTTATATTTCGGCTTTTTTATGCTAGTTTATTAAAGTTTTCAGACAGCGACGAAGTACGATTTGAGTTTATTAAAACATCTAAATATTATTTAAATGGGTAAAATTGCTAAAACACTTATGTACAATAAAATTGTACAGTGTTAATTTTATACAACATGTGGTTCCAAAAATGAGCAGCTTTTGTTTTTATTAAACTTGTTAAACTTGTAACTTCAAGCATCATTTTGACATTTTCGGTAAGTTTTGTACCAAAATTGACCTTAAAAATTGATTAACATTAATGCCTAAAGATGTTTGTTTGTTAAACAAAGGGATGGTAATTAATAGAAGTGCCCCATTCAACAGTTTAAAGTTGGGGTTGTTAGATTTCCGAGTCAGCTAATTATGTTTCAGTTATTTTAAGCATGTATTTAATTTGTTAATAGTTCTACGGACATTTGCCACGGGCGACCAAAATGTGGCAGCACATTGTTGCTTTGATGCTTTGAGGTTAAGTATCCTTCAATAGCATTTTTTTATGCCAGAGGCGACAAACGAGCCCACTGGTCGCCTGATGGTAAGCAATCCCCGCCGCGCGCATGGACAACGAAAGACAGTAGCAGTCACTATTATTTTACGCTGGTGTTATGTGATAGGGTGGTACTTCCCCGGACGAGCCGGTTTAGTTCGTGCTGTGAAACAGCATGGCTCTACATATCCATCACTACCAAAATCCATAGCAAATGTTGCAAATGCAATGACGTTCAATTAAAAAACTAGACTCAAGCAAATGGCATTAGGTCACCAGTACTTAAAAGGATAGATTAGATACGTAGAATAGTTTTTTTTTAAAGCGTGAATATGGATCTTATTTAATTTACTTTAGATATCTTTGGGTAGGAGCCCGTAAAATTTTATGCAGATTTATTGAGATCGCTTCGCCGAAGCGTGTTACCCTTTAAATTTCACTTCTACCGAGTTCCAGTGCTAACTCTGTAACCAGATTTGAAAGCCTTTTATCGCATACAAAGCAAACTGTGCCTTAATTAGCAGGTGGCAGTTAAAAATAGAGTCTACGAAATGGACGATAAGGTACAATTTCGTAATGGGAATAAGTGATGAGGTCAACGGAGCGATATCAATCGGCTCGAGCCGCCTGCGGTGACGAGTCGGGGAAGGTACGTGCCTTGATTTTTTTGTTTTCAAGAATGTTGGCAGTTTAGTTTTTCCTTGAGAATATTTTTTGTTCTAAATACTGCCTAGGGAACGGTTGTTTTTTTTTTTGCAATAGGTACCTTTTTTTTGTCTAGAAAGACAGTTAGACGAGCCATTTGGTGTAATGATCGAGAAGTCGGATTACACCAGAGATCGCGGGTTCGATACCCGCACGGTACAAACATTTGTGCGCATGAATAAGTCCGTTTGTATCGGTCTGGGTGTTCCTATGTACAATGTGTATGTATTTACAAAAAAGTATATAAGTAATGTTTATCCGTTGTCGTGCACCCATAGCACAGGCTAATGCTTAGTTTGGGGCTAGATGGCGCTGTGTGATTAATGTCCAGAGAATGTCCTGTGTTCTGACAATCAGATTCGCCCGTGTACAAATTGCCCCTTAGGCCAGCCTGTGTGTTATTCTGCACAGTTTCATCTATGTCCGTTTAGTAGGACCATACCATTTTTTGGCGAAGGACGCCAGAAAACTTTGACAGTACACAATTTGTTTCCTAAATTGACATACTTTAAATTGACTCTGTGGGCCATGTTGTTACATTATTATTATGCTTATGTATCTATCAAACACCTCTCTACGCCCTAGCGCCGTCCCTGATCAATGTTTATTGACGTAATAGATACGGATAAGTGGCGCAATTGTGTCGGACGTGCGCCCTTTCCTATCACCGCACTGGTACTTTTTAGAAGAAAAATAAAATATATCACCATTGATACTCTTTCGTTTTTAAAAGCTTCTAAAATTCTTCTTTTCGTTATGTATTATGATTATTAAAAGTAAGATTATTATATACAAAAAATTTTTTTTTATTGGATTGCCTACACTATAACTACTCCAATAACTTTTTTAAAACTGATACTATTGCACACTTACAATGGAGGCTAGCTAGGTCCATGCTTAGACAAACAAACAGCAAAACGCAACTTTTTTGTTCACATTTTGATAATTATTAATTTTATTAGTTTATTACCTTAATTATAACGGCTGATATTTACTATATGTAGATATTATTCGTCAAGCCTAGTCAGAGGCCATTTGGCGGCTTGATAACATCTGACATTAAGGTTGGTCACTTGCCTTACGTACCCCTCCACTAACCCGCACTTTTTTTTTTTTTTTTTTTTGCGGAGGAGAACACTTTTACGTGCCTTAGCCGCAGGCTAGCGAAGCCTGCGGCCGTGTGTGGGGCTCGGGACTAAAGACGTTAGTCCCACTACCCACTAAACTCCTCCGGTTTCCCCTTTTCACCCGATGAGGACGAGCCGGTGCCAACCTTGTGGTTATTGACCAGCCCGTCCACGGGTACCCCGGCCTGATGCGTAGGCCGGGGTGGCGCCTAGGGAGGGCCACCCGAGAAACTAGGTGACCCCCAGACTTGGCTCGGGAGACCTGTGCAATGCGGGCGTTAGGGAGCTACCCTCGCCCGCAGGTCAACCCTCAGGCCGGAAGAGGGCGCACGTGAGCGCGCCCTCTCCGGCCCGGCCGTCTACGCCGGAGGGGAGCGGAAAGAGGATCATCCTCCCGCTCCCTCTCCTTTGCCTCCTTCTGCGAGATTACGGCCTCGCAGAAGGAGGCGGCCGCCTCCCACGCTCTCTTGCTGGTGACCATGGCTCGCACCATGGACGCCAGAGAGAGGTGTCCTCCGCCTAGCGCCGCGACGAGTTCGCGGCGCTCGTGTCGCCAGGCCGGGCACTCAACGAGTGTGTGCTCGGCCGTGTCGTCGGGAGCGTCGCAGTGATGACACTGCGGCGTCTCCTCCCGACAGGCGACACGGTGCAGATAGTGTCCGAAACACCCGTGGTCGGACAGAATCTGCGACAGGCGGTAGGTGAGGCAGCCGTGCCGGCGCTCCACCCACTCCCTCAACACCGGACTGATCGCTTCGATAGTCCGGTGGCCGGCACTCGGGGCCTCGAGAGCCTCCGCCCATTTGGCCAGGGCCTCCTCCCTGGCCTGGGCACGACCCAGCGCCACCTCCTCCATGCTAGGTCGCTCCCCCCGCAATCTCGCGTTGACCCGGACTCGATGCACCTGGGCCAGAACCAGGGCATCGAGTTCCCACGGGATGGTGCCTGCAAGAACGCAGGCGGCCCCGTGGGAAACTGTGCGGTAAGCCCGCACAGCCCGGGTCGCGATGACCCTCTGCGGTTGGCGCAAGAGGGCCTTGAGCGGGGGGGAGAGACTCTCCGCCCACACAGGGGCTCCATATAGTGCCATCGACCTGATCACCATGTGATACAGGCGACGGCACTTTCCCCCGCCACTAACCCGCACTAGGCCATCGTGGTGGAGTATGGCCCACACCATCTCACAATTGAGATAAGGCCTTCGTCCCAGCAGTAGGAACGTATATAGGCTGATGATAATGATGAATTATAACGGTATAACACCAAGGACAATTAATAAAGACAATTGAATTTCACAAATAATTACACAATTTAGTGAGTACCCCCACTACTAAGCGATTCTAACCTCATCTGCTCCTCCCAGCGGCAAAGGATTTCTCCACCTAAAATAGGTGATAGTGAGTAAACAAACATCTTGTTCTCATGTCTTTCTCAAATAGCTCTCTACGTCTTTCTCTACGACCGCCCTAGCGCCGCCTCTGATCAATGTTTATTGATGCAATAGATACGGATAAGTGCCGCAATAGGCTAGTTGACAAAATTTGGAAATTCGTTTAAAACTATAGTTTAGTATCTATTTTACCCCAAATATATATTATTTTTAGAAAAATAGGCCTTTTTCATAAGTATTTTGCTTTTTTAGAAATAAACTTAAAATTAACTTTGGAAAGGCCAAGACTGTCATGGCGTCTTGAATGACGTCTATCCTCGCGAAACAATCGAGTTTGTTGATGTCAGTCGACGAGATCATTATACAGCTGCAACCGGTGTTTTGTGAGGACTGACGTCACGTCCTCTGATTGTTGTTTAATGTCACGTGATTAAATAAGTAATTTTGCCGATTTTAATTTCCAAAAATATTTGTCATCTTATATTATTTTAGTAAAAAAGTTGTTTTTTTGTTTACTACATATCATGATTAATCATTAGAAACTCTAAGCCATCCGATTCATTCTTAGTGGAAACAAGCCTATTGTCGCGAACGTGAGCCCTTTGCTATCACTACTACGTTTCAAAGGAAAAAGAAGAGAAAAATAGCTCATCAATATTGAAGTTATACGATTATGGTCAATACAAGAAAGTTTATCAAGTTTGTCCGACTGCCAGTAAGTTTTAATTAATTCTTTTGATATTTTTGCAGGCCTCGATAATTCCGTGGGTTATTCCCGCTAGAGGATTTGTGTTAGAATTCCAAAACAGCTGGGGTTTCATTGTGATGATCGCTTAATTTAACTGGTGAGCATTTACCCTACAGTGAAACATTAAATCAAATATCCTATTTGTTGCTACATTACATACATCGATCTAATTCTGAACAAAAACCCGTTTTAGTTCTTGCAAATTGATTTTATTAAAAAAATTCTAATATTTTGATCTCTCGATAAAATATAAAAGAAATATAATCGGCATCCCTACTATTATAGGCCTTCACCAATAGCTGAATCCTAGTAAATTCGCCCTATCATAAAACAAGCCGTAGGCAAACCAATTCTGAAAATTCTTATTCTCTTTATTTTTTTAGCTGAAATTTACAAATCCGGATTCGTAATCTATTTCGCTGAAATTCAATCAACGATACTACAGTATAATTGGACTGTTTAAACTAAATACCTTTAGGTTTGACTTGATTGAAACAAGAATTTCAATTTAATTACAAGATTTCGTCAAAACAATTCTACCAATGTATTTGCTCGAATACGTATTTTAATTAAAACGTAACAATTATATTTTGTGTCCAAATATACTATTGGATATATTTAGGTACTTAAATAGGTTGTCACAACAATTAACAATTTTTTTTTTAAAGCTGTTCTTGGTATGGTTGGTAACGAGTATAATAAATAAATAATAAATAAATATAATAAATATTTCTGGACATTATTCAATGTATTAACAATACCGCCTGGTTGGTCGCCGCAATGAGGGCACTGGCTTGTCTCCTTCTCGGGTAAAAAGGGGAAATCGGGGGAGTTTAGTGGGTAGTGGCGAAATCTTTTAGTGTCGAGTCCCACATACAGTCACAGGTCTTGCTAGCTTTTGGTAATAAAAATCTCATCCGCAAAAATAAAGGACCAGATAAATAATTAAATCGTTTCCTCACTCAGGTCAGAACATAACTTCCGTTATAATTGAATGGGTTGACGGAATGGATTAAACACACAATTTTTATGCATATACCCATATAACGAGTAGGTATTCCGTTTTAAAAAATGAAATTTTAACAACGCGATGATAAAGTTACATTGTATTGTAACTTTATCATCGCATCAACAAATGTTTTGTATTTTTTTTTTTTTGCATCAGCAAATGTATTGTATTTTTTTGCACATCAATCTCTCGCCACACGTTTGAATCCCAAAGGGCGTCCACCTAATAATCCGGTATTCCTTTGATTTATCTCAGAGATGTCACCGTAATAACTCAAAGACGTGACAGATCCTTTACCTAACGGTACTTAAACCTCGCTTCGGGTCACTAAAATGTGATACAGTATCGGCCCCCAGAAGGTGAACCGATGACCTCGTAAAGATCGCGGGAATCTATTGGATACGGGTGACGCAACACCGTCCAGCAGGAGATCCTTAGGGGGGGGGGGGGGGGCTTTTATCCAGCAGTGGACGTCTTTTGCCTGATGGTCTATTTGTGTGCCTATACATACAAACCTTGAACGCATGAGGCGCTCGTGGCGCAGCTGTGACAGTGGTTCGTTAGCGATAACAAAAGTCAAGGTACCCACGCCGCGGTGTGGTTTAATGGATGGGTGACCATTCTGGGCACATTTAAAAACATTTATTTGGAGCGTCTCTGTGCTTCGAAGGCACGTTAAGCTGTTGGTCCCGGCTGATTTTTTACTACAATGTTAATATTAGTCGTCAAGCTTAGTCAGAGGCCATTTGGCGGCTTGATAACATCTGACATTAAGGTTGGTCACTTGCCTTACGCATCCCTCCACCAACCCGCACTGGGCCCGCGTGGTGGAGTACCTAAGGCCCAAACTATCTCTCAGTTGAGATACGGCCTGTGTGCCAGCAGTGGGAACGTATGTAGGCTGATGATGTACTCTGCATGACTTGGGAATTCTACCCAGAACTCTTGGTCTCGGCCTAGTCATAAAGACAAGCACAGGCTTCACGCCACAGCCACAAATGCTACCACCTAAATAAAGCTTATGTATAATGTGGCGGCCACCAGAGTTAACCGTGTGTTAGTGTGTTAGCTAGTCCATTAAATGTATACAAACTACACGAAATATGTATTGTAAAATGTAGTACCTATGTGTAAACTTTTGCCAGGGGGGCCAATTTCATATTAAGGTAACAAACTTGGGTGTAAGCTGACAATGCAAGTTCCCTAAGAACGTTTTCTTTTCCCGTCGGGTTGTATACTTACAAAAACACGGTGTGCGTTGAGGTCCGATGATCGAATCTCCTTTGTGGTGTAAGTTATATAAAAAATAATATATTACAATTTATACTTCGGAAACACGATTTAATTACGAAAGTAAGTCTTTCAAAGCTTCTTTGTAAACATCGAAATTAACCATGTGTAAAGGGAAATTCATCTATTTAAAACCAAATATTGCCTCCAGTGGATGGAGGAAAATAAAAAAAATCTGATAGGTTATTAGACAATTATCATCTAAGTATTATTAACGTGGGCCCACAATAAACTGTTCAGAACAAAATTTTCATTTTCATGGGTCTATTGTTAGCTGGGGACCTCTTCTACATTCCCTTAAAAGGATCGGTAAACATTACCAGTAACCCTATGTATACGTACTAAGTAGTCTTAAGATATCTCATATTTTATATTATTATCTTATACCTTAAAAATCGACGCCAAGTCAGCTCTCCAATAAAGCCTTATCAAACCAATCATAATTCTGAAGTGACACTCGAGCGCTTATTCTATTAACTTCATAAAGCCTATCTCGTTCAACTTTGATTAAATTGAAAACAGTTATCTTTAGATAATTGGATTAATCAATCCACTCGACCACATCGGCAGTCAAGTTATTCAATAATGTTATCTAGAGAAGTACCGCCACTCACACTGTCGTACACCACAGAGCGACTTTAAGCTTCCATACTAATGTTATAAGTGCAGCAGTAGGTATGCTCCCCGTATAAACCTACGTGGTTTTTGGGTTGCATAATAACAATATTAAATGTATTTTCTGAAAAAAAAAAAAAAACTCTTAATTCTTTTTTTTATGTCAGACGCGGCAAACATAAATGGTCGCCTGATGGTAAGCAATCACCGCCGCCCATGGACATCTGTCCATAGGCGGCGGTGATTGCTTACCATTTAGTTGTACCACTTAGTTGCAGATGCAAAACCAGAGGGATCGCTGATGCGTTGCCGGCCTTTTAAGGAGGGGTGGGGGCCTCCGGCACTCTATTCAAGCAGTCCATTAAGTAATTCTTTACAGCACTTAAATTTGATAAAGTAGTTCTGTTTTTCCTTCTTGGAAGCATTTTACCAATATCATTTTCAATGCAAAACTGCATTCACCGAGTTAGATTTTCTAGATATTTAAGCATTTGCGGATTGTAAGCTATTACTGTAAGTGGCTTATCGAGTTGCCAATCTGAACCTGTCCTCGTCTACCGACGCGCGACGTAGAAAGCGGTACCATTCGATTCTATTGCTCTATACATACACTTGAAGATGTGTATCAACTAATTTGTATGCAACTAGCCATTGTTGTTCATATGTATATGAACTAGGTATAATGGATTGGATGGATGGACTTGGATTCATTTTTATAGATTACTTTTTTTGTAGGTACGTTCAACGACTGTTATTTTATCTCTTAATTTGCATGATCAGGTGAAGTTACGATTTGCGCAAGATGGCACGCAGAAGTTGGATGTGAGTGGCCGAGGATCGATCAGTGTTGGGAGAGTTTGGAGAGGGTCAAATGTCCCGCAGTGGACTGTGATAGGCTGATCATGTCAATTAGCATGATAGAATAAAGTATTAAGTAATATGGTAAAAAAACCTGTTGAGTTGAGTGTGGAAATCTGTTGTTTGCACATGGGCTTTGAAAGGCAGGACAAATAAATAAAAAATCACATGATTTATTTAAGTTCTTTTGAGATCTCCTGATTATTATGTTATTATAACGCCTCGATGGTCTCGGGGTCCTGGGTTCAATTCCCGGGTCGAGCTAACTTTGTGTCGGTTTTTTCGGACACAGCTCGGGTTTGTGATCACCAACCCGCATTTGGCAAGCGTGGTGATTAAGCCAATACCCATCATTGTAGCGATAACTTGATTTCAAGGATGGAGGCCTTTGCCCTGCAGTGGGACATTAATAGGCTGATACTATTTACTATAACCAAGTTACATTGAAGACATTACTAACTTCGTGATTTAAAATTATAACGAAATAAGGGGTCAATCTCCTACTTTCTAGTAATTAATGTCTATTTTGCAAACAACTAATTTAATAATAAAGTATCGAAAATATAAAGGCACATAATCAAAAACATCCTTAATCACTATTTTATACCCGTAAGTCCAATTTTAGCCAATCACAATACCAAAATACCCGAAAATCTTGCAGCAATAAAACACCCAAACTTGATAAGAGTAAGTATAATAGTTTTGTCTCCACAAGGCTCTTGACGGACGTGCAATTATCCAAGAGACGTTCCCGAAATATTAATCAAGAGATATAATCAGCAAACATCTGGCAGACTCGACGCATTACCGGGGGAATATCTCGTAGCCCAGGACACCGTGTTCACGAGACGAATTTTATGGTAGAAATTGAGCTATACGTGGGCAAGTACACAGTACAATCATTAGTCAGTATGCTTATTTTACACAAATTAGGTTTGCTTAGTTTTGGGTTAGAATAAAGTCAATTTGCATGTGTGCATATGCTCTTATATATGAATATTTAACCGAAATATTAATCAAGAAATATATCAGCAAACATCTGGCAGAATCGGCGCATTACCGAGAGAATATATCGTATCCCAGGACACGGTGTTCACGAGATAAATTTCATGGCAGAACTCGAGAAATCTTCCCTAAATCTAGGAATTAAGGCTATATTAACTTGTAATTAACCCTTAATTATACTAAATCTAACAATAATACCCAACTCTGGTTTATTTTTTTTAGATCAATCTAAAGAAGATCCAAATATTTTATTATCTCTTCTTCGTTGAACGTCAGTGACATGAAAGTTTAACAGCGGGGAAATGAGATTGTAACTTCGTAACCTCAGCTACATATTTCCGCTACATTTGTCTGTACCAGCTGATAATTTCCGCTTGGATAAACGAATACAGCGTGTACCGTGCGTTATACATAGTCTGTTCCTGACTGTACCTTGAAAAAAAAAAATGTCGATCATATTTTGCTCTCTTATTTTTTAAGCATTATTTTCGTTATTCCTTGTATACTTTTTATAAGAACCACTTATTTTGTGAATACATCTATAGTTTGCCATTATAAGCTTCCTCATTAATTTTTTATAAGAACACTGCCTAATTATTATTGAGTACTAGTATTTCTAATTGTATTCCCAAAATAGCTCGATACGTATGACAGCTGTCATGAAGAGTTCACAAGTGATGCGGTGCAGTCGATTCCCGATTGTACGAACACCGATTTTAAATCGTAAAAAATATTTTTATCTATTGTCAATCAAATATGATTCTATAGTTCAAAATCAAAATCAAAATATTCTTTATTCATGTAAACTTGTATCAAGTATTTATGAATCGTCAATTACAGAGTGACTCTACCACCGGTATCGGAATGCAGTCATCTGCCGAGAAGAACCGGCAAGAAACTCAAAGTTGTCAAAGTTTGTAAGGTCATTCATATAATCATACTAGTGCGTACTCGCATAAAATCTATTGACCTTCCGGATTAGCGAGA
This sequence comes from Mecyna flavalis, assembly GCA_949319885.1. Taxonomy (NCBI): domain Eukaryota; kingdom Metazoa; phylum Arthropoda; class Insecta; order Lepidoptera; family Crambidae; genus Mecyna; species Mecyna flavalis. The sequence continues at coordinate 6,028,885 of OX439427.1, read as the reverse complement.
GGGGTCGAAAGATCAAATGAGCACGTGACGGGGTCGTTGTTCGAAGCGTGACCGAGTTTTTGTAGTGGGTCAGAATTGCAATCTGACGTGGGATGGCGTCGGGTTGCGTTCGTATTAAATAAATGTAAAAACTACTTGATTACTTAAATAACAATTCACTTAACACTAACACACAAAATGTCAACACAAAAAAAAGTCACGGACTCTGTGGCAAAACTATTTTATTAAAAATCCTTGATATAGATTTTTTTATTTAATTATTTATACGTTGTGCCAACGCAAGCTAAAGTTATTATATGGAATTATCAATACGCTTTCGTCTTTTGACCACTCTTTCTGGTGAAATGACAAAAGTTGTTAGTTGAACAGGCCCTGCCAGCCTTTACCTACGCTCTACAAACTGAAACTGATAAAAAAGTTTAACACTTTCTGTAAGTATTTCTGACAGACATTTCACTTGAACAGAGTAAGCTAAGTTTCCTGCGATCGAGCTTGGCAGTAGCAAATGTGGGTCAGAGATTGCCAACCAGCACTCCAAAATAGGTACGTTACTTTATAACTGGGATTTGGATTGAATCGGCCAGCTGCCTCCAATGCGGTTCTTTCCAATTCCAATACCTTTTAACATTTTAAACACGTTTCCGAGTATTGTTCTATTACACATTCACACTTTATATGTATTAAAAATATGGTTAAATCTCTTAAATCCCTTTAATCTCTATAGATCCAGTGATCAAGATCCATTTGTTCTATTGAGAATTAGTGGTTGAGGCTATCGAATGGGACATTGGACTATTATTATAATAATTTATAACAAATTTCCAAAACGAGTCAATATGACACCTTCTGGCAAGTGGGAAACATAAGTTTACACGAAAAGTATCCACACACATGGATTCGGGCAATGTTGGTGGATACTTTTTGTGTAATGTGTAAGCCTATGTATAAATTTTCTTACTTTGTTGTCTTGGTTTTGATAGCATTGATGATATATTCAGTAAATGTTAATAACGAAGAACCTACCTTAAATTTATAAATATGGCAAAGCAAAAAACAAGTGCAATTTCATAACAAGCGTTTGTGATTTTCGTCGGAAACTTCATAACTCGATCCAGCCTAAACACTATTCTAAAGCCGCAAGATGAAACACGCCTCAGCTTCGCGCCTTGAATACAAAAATTACGCAATAATTAATGTCTAATTAATGTTTTCAATTTTGTTTTTTAAATTAAAAAAGTTTTCTAACTTAATACTTTGGACGGCGTTAGTTTCTTTTGAGCAAAATGTTTTTTAGATTATGTAAAACGCTTTTTCTTTTCATCGCCTTACGAAACTTTAATAATTATGTTTATCATCAAACGTCGGTAAACCAAAGGACGATTAAGCTACGAACTTGGCTAATATTTTACCGGAATTAGCAAAGTCTGTTGTTAGACAATCACTAATGGAAGATCGTTGTCAAACAGCAGGCATTCGGTAGTACTATTATGGCGTAATCCGCGTAATAAATATTGTATGAAATTAGGTATTATCAAATCGTACTACTCGACCTGTAGTGTACTACTTGAAGTATAGTGGTCTAGTGCAGTCACTATGAATGCAGTCGACCCACTACCTACTCCGATATTAGAAGATAACTAAAATATTGTTATGTTACAAAACACATAAGAAAAAGAACCAAAAGCTCTTGCTCCTCATACACTTGTAATAAAAATATTCCTTGACGAAGTTCGCTCTCCAACTTTTCGAGAAAAATATTCGTTATGAAACTTCATACAGAAAGCAACAAAAGATTCTTTCCTTTTACGCTGAACAACCGTTTATTACGCCTGTGGAGTGCCCACGGTATCTTGTTAGAATTTTCGGAATGCAATAATTTATACATAGTAGGAACTCCAAGGCCGAAAAAGGAGAATAACGAAGGTATATAAAACAAGGGCCGCAGCATAAATAAGTACAATCGTAGTATCAAATCTTCCAATACTGACAACTAGTCTGGGGAGACTAGTTGTCAGTATTGGACTTTTGGCGGGTGCCAGTGAAAAACTCGGTTTGTAAATGGGTCATTCTCACGTAAATGCATTCTTAGACAAATGCTGTTGCTACATTATGTAATATAGAAATAATATATAGACATAAATAGTCAAGCATACATTTTTTTACTGTAGCCTATAACTAACAAAGAAAAAACGTGTCAAAAAGTTGAGAACCATATCGTTTGAATTGCCGAGCTATAGCTTTATTATGCTTGAAATGTCACACTGTACAATATTATACGAATACCTACTATCCGAAATATTCTTTTATAAAACCTACAAACAATTTTTTTTTATAAAAAAAAAACTAACGATCGTTGCCTCCGCGCAGTTTAACCCGCGCGTTATTTCTTTTTTTAAATTTCCCACGCCCTTTCCCCCCACATTTCCGGAATCAAAAGTACCCTATGTCACCTGGGGATAGTGTAGCTTTTCAACTAAAGAATTATTCAAATCCATACAGTAGTTTCGGAGGCGATTCGATACAAACAAATAAAATAAATAAATAAATATCTCTGGACATTATTCACACAGCGCCATCTAGCCCCAAACTAAGCATTAGCTTGTGCTATGGGTGCCAGACAACGGATAAACATTACTTATATACTTTTTTTTTTTGTAAATACATACATATTATACATAGAAACACCCAGACCGATACAAACAGACATGTTCATGCACACAAATGTTTGTACCGTGCGGGGATCGAACCCGCGACCTCTGGTGTAATAGCCGACTTCTCGACCATTACACCAAATGGCTCGTCTTTCAAAACAAACAAACAATCAAATCTTTTGTCTTTATATTATTAGTATAGATTATTATAAATATAATATTATAGTAAGGTTCCATTAACATTTTCATCTGCCGGCATTCTGTCCCAATCACTGAGGTCAATTATAATACGCGCGGCGTATTACGCCAATACATCCGCTAAAATTAAATCAATAGTAGAAATAAAAGCTTCCAAAAGAGAAAAAAATCATTAAAAAACATTCTTTTAATAAAAAAAAAGTCCGTTCTATGGTTCTTGTTAACAAGATTGACCTTCAACTTTAACAAGACTTGACAAGTTATAACATTTTAATCAAGCAAAGACAATTTTTAAATTAATATCATTTTGCAAAGTCGTGAAGTTTCGAATCTAAATGCCTTCAGAAGTTACGCTTGGGTTAAAACTTTTCCCAGGAAGATTGATCACTGCTATTCATTTTGACAGTTTAGTAAAAAAGCGAGTCGGACTCGCCCATGAAGGGTTCCGTCATCATAATATAAAAGTTTTTGTAGTTCTTTGTAAGTTTGATCGATGTTTTTATATTTGAGTTGATTGAATGAAAGGTAAATTGCGGTTATGTATTAAAAAAAAAACTAATTACTTGATTTCGAACCTTGAACCAATTTTCAATGGAAGTTAGCATGGTAATATACATCATATATTTTTTTTATGTTTTATCATTCTCTTATTTTAGAAGCTACAGCACCCATTTTACCACTTTGGAAGTGTCTCTCGCGCAAACTATTCAGTTAAGAAAAAAGATATTTTAGAAACCTTATTATCATTTTTAAAGATCTATCCAAAGACGTATGATGATTTTTTTTTTAATTTCAGTTCTAAGTATGGGGAGCCTCTAAAATGTATTGTTTTTTTTCTATTTTTGTATGAAAATCTTTATGCGTTTATGGAATACATCTACTTACCAAGTTTCAACAGTATAGTTCTTATAGTTTCGGTAAAAAGTGGCTGTGACATACGTACGGACAGACAAACAGACAGACAGACATGGTGAATCCATAAGGGATCCGTTTTTTGCCATTTGGCTACGGAACCCTAAAAAGTATGTAGAGCGGCGTGTCAAAATTAATAAGCGTTATTTTTCATGACAAACAAGAAAAATAACAACATGCTATATTTTTTTTAAATATCATTCATTTATAACTGCTAGGCGTTTGTCCATCTATCAGTTTGCTAATTCACACCTGAACCGATATAAGATTATTTAGTGCAGACATAGAGTAGGCTTGAGAAAGGAAATCAGCTACTTTTTATCACGAAACAATGCTTAGTTCTCATGTGTTAGCAGAATTAGAATATAATGCTATTGTTTGTCCTTATTTCACGTAGTAGTAGTGGTAGAGCCATGCCACAGATTACTTAATAGTTACGCCTTGCTGTTTTACAGTACGAATAGGCTGGCTCGTCCGGGGAAGTACCATCCTCTCAGTTTTACAGTACGAATGGGCTGGCTCGTCCGAGGAAGTACCGACCTCTCACATAACACCAGCATGAAAAAATAGTGACTACTATTGTGTTTCTTCTGGCTTGTGAGATTGCCGGATGCCCACACCCCCCATATAGGCCGTCAACGCATCAGCGATCCCTCTGGAGTTGCAGATGTCCATAGGCGGCGGTGATTGCTTACCATCAGGCGACCCGCTGCACTGGCTCATTTGCCGCCTATGACATAAGAAAAAGTAACGGAGCAACGGATCGACGTGAATTTTCATATGGGGATAGTTTAAGAGCTTGAGAGTGACACAAAAAATTATCACATTGCTTCGGGATAATAATTATCGTACAGTCCAGGTTGGTGAAGCCGCGTTTTAGCCGCTAGTACCTAATATTATAAACTGAATGACATACTTACATAATTATGTATACCAACGGACCTATTCGGTGAGTGAACACAATTATAATAAGACGTTGAGTAATGATTCTAAATTCTAAGAAAATTGTGTTTTATGATGATATGGAATATGTTTCACGCGATTAAGACAAGTATTAGAAAGTGAAATGAGATACCATAAAACTAAACGGCTGACATTCAAAGGCAGAAAAATAAATGTATGTAGCGAAACTGACTGGTATAAAAGTTAGATTTTATAATATAAAAAATATCGTATTATGAACAACACTACGTGGCCTCATTTCCTGGCCTTCGGTGCTTCACATCGAAGCCGAAGGTTCATTTTACTACTTCAGTAATACATTTTACATGACGACCCTTAGTTGAGAACGGCCAGCCGCACTAAAACTATACTAAAATTTTTCCGGTTTTATTGTTGTTACATTGCTTAGTAAGACCAGATTTCCAGTAAATCCTAAGTTATGACAAAAATCTTTTTGCTGAGATCAGCATTTGATAACCTACTATACCTGAGTGGCCAAACTATATTTTTATGGTACATTTTAATGACATTCTATAAAAATAGAATGAAGTGGTCCTATGCAATACTTAACTTGGATAGTGACGGCATCATTCCACTTGGTGCGTCATTTATTCTCTTACTGGGCGAAATATGTGGCTTCTTTCTTTAAACTAACATCAATGGAAATAAGAGTAAGTGGCATTTTTTATTCGTCAGATTGGCAGACAGACACCTAGCCCATCTGATGATAAGCGGCCACTGCGGCCTATTTCATTGAGGGGCACTTTATTAGGAAGCGTCGTCGCTAAATGTGTTGCCGGACTGTAGGCTCATCAGATCTTCGAGCCTTTGGTTTCAAGTGTACTGTGTATTTTCTGCTATCAAATGTATATGTTACAGCCAAAGTAATCAATCTGGATATTATATATAATGACTAGCCATTATATATAATATCTACTCAATTTGGTCAAAGTGATAAATAACACAGAATTGATCACTTTAACCAGCCATTATATATAATATCTTCATAGACTTGGTCAATGTAATAAAACAATGCCTGACTGGTAATTTTTTAAAGAAATAATATTATTAATTTAAAGGAATGGATAGATTTGTGTTAGGTTAGGTTAGAACTGCGACCCCAAATGCACGAGCCGAGCGAGCGAAGCGAGCGTGCCGCGGCAGCGGCCGGCGAGTGCCAGAACCGAATTCTACCCATGTTACTTCGTCAGGGCAGAGAGATAGTATTTTGTTTATTTACTATTAATCATCAAATGGTCTATATGTTACGCTCAAAGATCGAAAACGCTCATTGAGCGGAAAAATAGCTCACAAGGCGTTGTGGTCACAAAAGTTTTTTTCAGGTTTAAAAAAAAATAACCACGAAGGCCAAGGCTCCCGCCTTAGCCTTCTAACCTATATCCATCAGAGTCGATTTTCGCCTCCGAAGTTGTTTTTGTTCAAAAGATAGTCTCCTCTGTGTGTCAGTTACGTTGGATGTTTTACTGTGACCGCAATGCGTTGTAAGCTATTTTTCCGCTCAATGAGCGTTTTTGATCTTTGAGCGTAACATATACATAGTTTGTACAACTATTTATACACTTTATATGTCAGGAACGTACGTATTGATCACTTTGGCTAACTAGGACCAGCTATTATAAATAATAGCTGGATAAAGTGATCAATTTATCACATTGTCTAGTCAATTTTGTTATTATATATAATGACCAGTCATTATATATAATAGCTAATTGATCACTTTGACTGTAACATATATACGAATACAAATATTACTCCTCCCGCTAGTATCAAGCACCCATATCTATGTAGCATATCCAGCATATCCATATCTATACAATATATTTTTCTAACGTCTTAGCCACAAAAGGCCCGAAATCATCCCCGCTTTCGGTCCACAAATACGCCGTAATGACGTCCAGTGAGTCGGCAGTTTGTTAGGCGGTGGTGTCATCGTCATAACGCGACGGTTCCGCGGGCCAGGGACGCGACGGTAGGTTAAATTTACGACCCGCGGCAAAGTGACTCAAGGTTCTGTCAAAATTATATAATGGCTTACTAGTTACAACCATTTTGTCCTACTACTCCTAAGCAACTTATTTTCAAAGAAATAATTCATAGAAATAAAATACTTGTGTACAATAAATTAAAAACATCCCGTGGACAAAATTTCTCCGTATGTGATGTAGAATCAACATGGGACAGACCGCAGTACCACTTACCATTAGGTGGGCTATGGGCCGGTTTGATAACAAAAAACATAGACATTAAACATACATTAATATATAAATTGGACGTCAAATAAGTATGCTATCTAGCATCTACACATTACAATTATTTTTCTTTCTTACAAGAGTCTTATTATGTTGCTTCTAGGAATTTTTACCTCTTTATGCACATCTTGACGATAACATGAACGATTTATTGTTATTGAAATGTCTATCAATGCAATGAAGTGAGCTGGTATGTACCATCAGTTGAGTCACTAGTTTGCCTCCAGTCAGATGGAGAGTATAGTATCGTAAAAATAAGCATAATTCAATTTAATTTTCAATAATAAAATGTGTTTATGATAACGTAGCCTAACTCAGTTATCTAAATATTCAGGCGCCACCCCGACTTGATGCCTCTCAATGGAGATGGGCTGGCTCCCGGGGATGGGCTGGTCAATAGCCACAAGGCTAGAACCGGCTCGTCCCAATCGGGTGTGAAGGGAAAACCGGGGAAGTTTAGTGGACGCTTTAGTCTCGAGTCATTCACACGGGCGCAGGTCTAGCTAGCCTGCGGTTATGGTGCATAAACGCAATTTACTCCGAAAAAAGTTATCTAAATATTCAAAGTAGAAGCCATTCTAAATGTTTCCATATTCAGCAATCACTTACAACAAAAGCCTTCGTGGAAAAATTATATAATTATTATTTACTATAAAGACTATTAATAAATTCTGCTAGAGTTTACAGTTTAATGAAACAGCACTGCGTAGTGTCGGATAATTAAGATCCCAAGTTGGCTTTTACATATGAATTACTCTCCGGAAAGCAATTATAGCGCAATAATTTGTTTTTAGTACATATGCCTTTATATACGCATAGAAATTTAATATAACCACATTGTTACAGTTTAAATGTACTTTTTAATGAGTATTTCTTATCATAAAGTATAATACAAATTTTAGGGACTAGGTATACTTTAAGTGCGCAAAACTTCAGATACCCCAAATGATTCTTTATTTAATTGACCTAATTCTGAAAGAAAAAATACATTTAAAAAGAAATGAAGTTTTAAAGTTAGTTAGTTTTACTGGCAATTCTGATCTTTTCTTGCGTCTGCGTCGATGCTCTGTCGCGGAAGGAGTCGGTAGGTTAGTTTCCGGACGTGACGGCTTGACTTATTAATAAATACTATAAGTAGACAGGACAACATTATGAATAAGGATTTTTTGAAAAATGTGACCTATAATAAAAAGTGGTTTAATCGATTCTACTCGTTATTCTGATCAAACTATTTTCAGGTTTTGCGTATTTAACTGAACAAGTTGTTTAAGCGACGCCGGTTCTTAAAATTTAGGATAACAAAGTCCTATGTAATTGAACTAGTACTATATGTTTTGTTATTTTTATGTAAACTAAATACACTATTTTGTCAATTGAAGCTATGACAAATTTCTGAGAAGAGGTGGAACATGTACTTAGGCGTACGTGTATCCATCAAAGACCGTAGGATATGCCCGAATTAGGTAATCGTGTATACGCCTCCGGCCTAAATTGGCTTTACTACTTGGAGTCACGCATCTTACATTCTGTTGGACCTACTAAGAATATCTGTCCACTTGTAAAGTAGGTCAAATATACTCAACGAACTTTGGCCTAGACAATTTTTATTTAGCAACGTCCTGCGACAAATTGAGATTGAAGATCTTAAAGTAATCCAGGGTAGGTACGCCGTCCAACACCTGTGAACTGCCATTAAAAGTCCCGACAAAATCAGTCCAGCATTCTTAGAGATTACCTTTAACGAAACCAAACCACGAAAGAACGACCATGAAAGAACCAGCCTCTTCCGCGATTTTATTTCGGACGCTTCACCTAGAAGCGTCGCTCAATGTGCTGCCAGACTGTAGGCTCATCTGATCTTCGAGCCTCTGATTTCAAGTGTACTGGCTCCCATATTAATTGTTTTCACAATCTCAAATCAACAATATAGTAACAAGAAAAAAATGTTGCCACAAAGAGTTTGCGATCCATAAAAGCAAAATGTTGTTTTCTCAACAAACAATTTCATCTGAAAATCAAACATTTAATATTTCTCTTTGAAACCCAGTTTTCGGCGTAGCTTTGAAAGGCTCGAGCTAAGATTAATAAAACAAAAAGTTGTATCGTCTTGCCCTATATATAATTTTACGTAATTTAATTGTTGAGAATTCGGTTACCACATCCTGTTTCGATATAAAACTATCAAACTATATCCCTTCTCTCTCTCTCCGAGTGTGTTGTCCTGATCTATATAGTCAGGTTACACTAATTGCACCATGCCACAGAATATATACTAAAGTAAAGAAGCGACACTCAAGCATGTGTGCTCGTAAAATCGCTCGGGGCTATGTGTGCGCGCGCGGGGGTGCGCGCGGCGCGCGGTGTGTGCAGCCTTCAGTCCCTGGACTGTACCGGCTAAGGGTTTTCGCTCGCCGCAGTCGCCGACTCGCCGCTCGTGCAATCACTCCGACAAGCGAGCCGCTCGCTTGTCGGAGTGATTGCACGTACTGATTACGCGACGCAAAATCATGCCGGCGGCGGGCGGGCGTTATTGTTGTGTTTATGGCTGTGGCAACAACCAAAAACAAAATCCGGATAAAAGTTTCCTCGGATTTCCCAGTGAACAAGAAAAGTAAATACTACCTACTTAACTGTGCTACCTAGGTACTTAATATTAATATTCAATTAGTAATTAGTATTACTATGTAAAGGCATGCGCCCCCCGGCCGGTACCGCCGCAACCGCTATGTCCCTGCATTTTAAATCTATAATAACTTCGAAAATATTCATTTAAATTACATGTTGTAAATGGCCATATTGATCTATATTACATGCACAATGTATTTAAGGTACTTAATTGGATAAGGATTAATACTGTATTGCTTAAAATCGCTTTTTCGTAAATAAGCCTTTTTTCGTAATAAGTAAAGGATAAAAAATGGTTATTGCGGGTTAGATAGTAATCTGCGCTTTTAATTAAAAATTAAAATTAATACTATATTATGACTAGATGATTGTGATTATTTGTGATAAAATGATTATAACTAAGAGTAAATATAGTACCTACCTAATATAAGTAATTTAAAGATTACAAAAACTTATTATAAATCAAACCTACTTTCATTAACATGTCCTTGCACAAGTTTAAATTTCTGTAGCAACCCTAGCGTTTACACGCTCGGCTCAAGGTCACTGGCGCTCGAACTCTCACGTACAGAGAGTGTCACGGGTATGACCATGCAGGGCTTGCAAGCCCAGTTATAACGTTGGAGCGATTGCCCTTTTACTTATCTGAAAACCTATATAAACTCTATAAAATGTATTTTATTATGAAAAACAACAAACAAAAATACTTTAATCCCTCTCGAATATTTCTCCGAACGTGCCAATACAAGGCTGGCTCAGGCTATAAAATGTCAAAAAACAAACTCTAGCCGGCAAACCAATTCCAGGGTATCGTTAGGCTTATTTTGCCAGGCGGTCACTTGTCGGGAGATAAGTCTGCGATAAATTTCCCTCCCGCTGACTACGCACATAAAAATAAGGCACTCGATAAATTGAATTTTGATACCATCTAGGTTTCCGGTGGCTTTTGAAGTAGCGTTACATCGTCCCCAATATTTATTAAGGACGGCTACGTTATTGATTCGATAAGGAATTGCCTTCTAAAGGTTGCCCATCAATCGTCGACCATCATGGCGCTGCCTTTAGAAGGCAGGCCATCAACCGAGGGGTTAAGTACCTGCTACACAACAAAAGTAAATCCAATACAGTAATTTTAATTCGTCGTCCATTAATAACGTAGTAGGTACTTAGAGTTTTCATTTAGTCATAATGAACTGTCTAATATTTAGAGCAATATTGCTGTTACTGCAAGCTAAGTACCGTTAACACCAAATTAGACAATCCTTGTTTTGTTGTATGTGTTACAATATAACAACATGGTTTATGCATATCACATTTAACCCTGCGAAGCAGAAGCAAATAAGATAAACAACCAACAGTACTAAAAATAAAACTCATTTATGCAATTTAAATATATAAAGAGCGCATACGAAATCAAATACGTCCGTGCATACATCCTGTGAGTGTCATAAAAGAAAATATGATTTTAAATATTATGAATGTGATTCAAGTTTTCTGGGCTGAAAATACTGGCAATAATCTCGATACGAAACTGCCGTTTTTTCTATATAATAAGGTATATAAAAAAAAACAGTATGACTGCCACCCAGTCATGCGTGGCAGTCATCCATACGAATATTATAAAGACGAAAGATTTGATTGTTTAGATTGTAATCTTTGCATAAATGAACTGTCAAACGGTACTTCTTAGATTTGATGGACTTTAGTACTGTATTATTTCAGTCAGTGCATTTGGTGCCCTATGGTCGTAGAATAAATAAACATATTTTGTGTCATCTTGTATCTGGTTGTTTATTGGTTGTATGTTGTGGTGGTCTGATTGGATATGAAGTGCATATTTTTAGTCCTGGTTTAACTAGTAAGCATTGCATTTCTGAATTTACATGTTAATGAAAGTACTGAAACGCAGGGTTAGATTGCTTCCACTTATATTGAGATACTAGCGGGCGCCCGCGGTTTCACCCGCGTGGTTCCCGTTCCCGTGGGAATTGATCAAAATCCTTTCTTAGCGGATGCCTACGTCATAACATCTACCTGCATGCCAAATTTCAGCCCGATCCGTCCAGTGGTTTAGGCTGTGCGTTGATATCTATCTATGTCAGTCAGTCAGTCAGTCACTTTTGAGTTTTATATATTAAGATTACATGTCCACCAGAACGCATATCTAATTTGAATTCTAAACCACTGCGTCAAATCGTTAATTGCAAGCAATTAAAAATAGCTGATTAATTGCTGACCGCACAGCTCCGAGCCGAACCCTATCGATAAAACATTGTTTGTTCTCTTAACGTTTGGCAAAGTTTAATTTCCTACTTCTGTTCCTGCTTACCACATTGTTTATTGGTCTAAACTTACGTTAGTTATGAATTTATTAAGGTAGAAGAGTATTTATGTCCGAAAGAAACATTAGCTATTTTTTTATATAACAGAAGCGGCAACCAAGCCCGGGGGTCGCCTGATATGGTAAGCAATCACCGCCACCCATGGACATCAACACCAGAGGGATGCTGATGCGTTGCCGGCCTATGGGGGCATGAGAGGTCTGTTTAAGACTCTGACTGCTGAGTTGAAAGAGCTGTGGTAGCTGAGTGGCTTTATGCGTCGTTTTCCATTGATTTTTTATGTACCACTGGCTCGGTAACGGAAAGCAATGTGAGGAACCCTTCACAGACGAGTTTGATCCATTGTTTTAGTTCCCAGTAATTTAATACCTTTTTTTTCGGAGGATAATGCGTTTATGCACCATAACCGCAGGCTAGCTAGACCTGCGGCCGTGTGTGGGACTCGAGACTAAAGTATCCATTACCCACTAGACACCGGTTTCCCCTTCACACTCGAATGAGACGAGCCGGTGCCAGCCTTGTGGCTATTGACCCGCCCATCCCCGGGTACCCCGACTTGAGAGGCCTCAAGTCAGGGTGGCGCCTAGGGAGGGCCACCCAAGAGACTAGGTGACCCTCAGGCTTGGCTCGAGCGACCTGTGCAATGCGGGTGTCGGGGAGCTACCTCCGCCCGCAGGTCAACCCTCAGGCCGGAGGAGGCGTGCTAAGTGAGCTCGCCTTCTCCGGCCCAACCGTCTGCGCCGGAGGGGAGCAGCGAGGTCCTCCTCGAGCTCCCGCTCCACTGCTTCTTTCAGCGACATTAATTCCTTGCAGAAGAAGGCGGCCGCCTCCCACGCACTTCTGTTGGGCCCCAATTTAATACCTAGACTTGTCAGGTGCAATAGGCTTGCACCATGGTCCAAGCTTTGGCAAGTTTCTGACTAGATCGGGACAAATCGCACGGAGAAAGAAATCTGATAAACTCAACCGCAATCTTGGTAAGTGTACATTAATTTACACTTGCACGAACAAAGTATTGATGTCAGCCTCGAATATGTTACATACTCAACAGTATTATAGATAAGGCTGTTAAAACTGATCCAGTTCATCGAAGCGCAGCATTCGTCAGTCCAATTAACAGAATTCGTCAGTCAAAAACACGTGAATGAAAATGTTCATTTTAATTTTATTAGTTACCTACAATTGAGGATTTGTGATGGCTTAAGCATTTACAATTTTAAAATGTTTCTGCAAAATAAGTCACTTACGCATAAATGTAATTTTACGATTGGTAGATATCAAAATTGTGTGTTGCCTGCCATAGACTGCGGTTATGGTACTTGAAAGATTTCTCCTCCACCAAAACAAAAGCTTTGTAAAAATGTGACGTTTTGTAGGGTAACTGTAAACACCATCCCAGTTTAAATTGCGTTTATAAAACGCTACTTTCGTCCGTTTATGTGACACGAGGAAACTTTATAATAATGGCTGCAGATCCCCCGCGCTGATTTAAGCATTGCATCAGGCAATATTTCGTTGTTAAATTCCCGTTTACACCGGGAAAACTGGCAACTGCATTCGGTGTTTTCTGTAGTCTTGTAAAGTTTTCGCGCAATACAACACAACTAAAAAGTTTTAACAGCCATATAGATACATATATTATGTACATATACATATATTATGCATAGGTTTATAAGGAAAGTCCTTCTTCTGGTAAAGACAAATACAATAAAGAAATAAATTATCTAATGACGTCGGGAACACATTGAATACATTGCTTAAACCAACTTACTCTACTTTGTATTTGCTTGTTTGTATATATCAACTTGCAAGCTACCTACCTAAAATTAGGTTGACATTTCAAACTTTAAACAATATTGTTTTCCACCAGAGCATTTCCTCTTTTGTTTTTTAACCTCAAACGATATCAATTTCCGAGGTAAAAAATTTAATTAAGCAAATGTTTACATGAGGTGATCAATCTTTTTTCATGTTTCTCTCAATTTCAATTTGATGTTACGTATTTTCTTTTTATCCCAAAAGCGTACTCGTAGGTTAATGAGTTCATGATAAAAGAAAGTTCTAGCGGTCCTTAAAATAATCAATTTCATTATACATATTTAAAGCGATACTCGTATAGATTTTATTAATATTCGATAAATATTAGTCAATATCAATACACATACGATCTGACCCAAAATATTTGTGGTAAGGGTATCAGAAACAACGAATCAATCACAATTATATAATGAACAACATAAAATAAATAACCAAACAGAACAAACTTAAAGGTTCGAACATACGACTTCTTGCACATAGGGAAACCGGAGTTTACTGGGTAGTGGAGACGAACGCTTAGCCCTGAGGCCTCGAATTTCGCAGCAGCGGGGCGGCAGCGGGAGCGGCGGCGCACGCAGGCGCACTGCGGTCACCGCTTGGAGCGGTACGATGCTGTTTGGAGGTTATCTGTGGATGCTGTCGAGCAGTGAACCGCAGTGCGCCTGCGTGCGCCGCCGCTCCCGCTGCCGCATGCCGTCCTGCTGAGTTCGAGAACGGGTCTATGGCGTAGGATTCCATACAAAACAACCCGCCGCTGCCGCTGCTTGCGAAATTCGAGACAAAGGCCTGAGTCCCAAACCTAGCCGCAGGTCTCACTTAACTGTGTTCTCCTCTCTTTATGAAAAAAAAAATAACTATTGACAATGTTTAACAACATCCGTTGGATTCCCTTTGACAACCAAATAAACACTTTTTTTAATAAATAATTCAGAATGCTCATGCATTTCCCTTACTAATTTAACAACCAACTTTTATTAGCTTTTATAATACATTTATTGGATACTAAAGCCGCAGGTGAATTGAATGCGAGCAGTTAACGTCATATTACGTGACGTAAATTGATATGTAAGGTGCACTTACCTGTGTAGTTAGAGAAGTCTTTCATGTTTCTTGCACATTAAACAAAACACATCAACTTGATGCGAATGAATTGTTTAAGGGTTTTGATATTAATTTTATTCTATTCCTTTTTTTCTCCGAGCGTTTGTTCTCGTAGTTAGTGTTCGCTTGCACGATGATCTAGGATTTGACAAGTCCAATTTGAGTGACATTTGAGTGATTGCCATTTGACCTCCTTAACCCTGAACAGGGGACCAGACCAATAGAATCAGGGATCATTTGATATGCAGGTTTCCATAAGGTGTTTTCCGTCACCGCTAAGCTGGTGCTACTAATCCATAAGTGAATAGTTTAAGTATCGACCTTACTGATCACAGAAATCTAAATAATTATTTAGATCTCTATATTACTGATATACCGATATGAAACCATTTTCTTTATTTCAAATGCAGCTAATTTCTGTTGTTGTATTCTTTAGTGTGTTGTTAACTTTAATTTTACAAACTTCCTCGAAATATTTTAGGACCTCCTAATTTTTCATGAGTGCTATCAAGTTAATCGGGTAGAACAAAGACATCGTCATCAATTTGTCGAATTATATTACCAATCTTCCAGACTACCGCTAAAAGAAGAATACCTATATTCTTGTTTTATTATTATGAGCTTGGACCTTGTTAACGTGCCACCTTCACTTTGTAAGAATGTAGGTCACGGTTTCACTGTGACGGACAAATTTCATGTTAACGAAGCAGCGGTTGGACATAAGACAATACGTTTCACTGCGATTCATTGTGTTTCTAGAAATCAAATTAAAAAAAATAGATTTCGTTCAGTTAATATTACAGCGTCAAGTAGACCCAAAATTAACTATTACGAAAAAAGGGTTAGCTCTCACCACATGGGTTGTTTAAATGCCACAAGGAATATTTTGGCTAAGTGGAAACCAAGGGAGCTTAGTGGGTTAGGACAAATGTTTTTGTAGTGGTAGAGCCATGCTGTTTTACAGTACTAATGGGCCGGTTCGTCCGGGGAAGTAGTTAATGGTGACTTCTATTGTGTTGCGTCGGTTTGTAAGAGGGCCGAGGGTCCTATGTTGTGTTTGTGAAAAAGAGTATAGGGTATTTTTACGTTATCATCACTGTAACACTTAAAATGTGTTACTTTTGTTGTAGTTTTCAAAAAACTACCGTTATTGACACTTATGGCTACTACATCGAATACGAAACATTTTGAGCCCTGTTTTAATGACGTACTTAATATTCTTTATCCTCTTTTGTACAAACGCAACATAGGATTCCTTAATCTTTGTATTAATTTAAATGATATGATTTTTAATCAATCAGGAGGGCGCTACTTTGGCTACACCATCGCCTTCATATTGTTGACACAGTATGTATTTTTATGTACTCGTAGGTGTCTCAGTCAGTTGGCATCAGTAACAATGGTTTTATTGCTTTGTTGTTTTTCTTTTTGGATCTTTTCATTGAGTATTGATCTGAAAATGGTAATGTTAACCACATTTGATATTCTATTGTGTTATTGTTTAAACTTCTTTATTTCTTGGGTAGATGGTTTAAATTGAAACTGTACTAGGAATCATTATTACTTATAATAATAGCCATAGCAATAAAAATACTTACTTTTTGATTACTATAATGTTTAATTTTAATTAAAGTGAACTTTCAAATAAGATTGGATCTTATCTAAAGCATAAATATAAATGTTAATTGTTACAAATTGGCCTTCTTTAAAACTTATTTTCTTTCAACCATAACGCAAAGTTACAAACTTTTTTCATAAAAAAGTTGTAAGTTTTCATAAATATTAATTTTGTACAGAAACCGAATAACATTTTCCTACTTTTTCTTTAAAACCTGGCTATACTTACTAATGTTGCAATAGATAAAAGTTTACAACGATGCTGTCTGTTTTACCCATTTTAAAAACAAATGAAAACAGTATCTTTGACAACTACATTACAAGGAATTTAACTGATAGCGGCATGACATTAATTTTACTAAAAAAATATTTCAGCATATTACGAAGCCGTATTAAAAGTACCGATATGAAAACATGATAGGTATCGATTAGTTGTACGCCGAAAACTCATTACTGAACAAATAAAAATCTTGAAAACACATTTTTTATTAAAAGAATCATTCAAACGTAATTACTATAGATGGTAGCTCTTCATTAAGGAAACATTGAAATGGTATCTAAAATTGACTTGAAGGGATCTTTTTATAATTTGTATACTAGTAATTAATGCATGAACAGTAAGCCCATCAACCTACCCTCATTTGTCCAAAATTCTTAATAGAACTACTACTAGCCTTCCGCCCGCGGCTTCGCCCGCGTTAACTATGGGACGTTATCCCGCAGAAATATCTTTCTAGATTGAAGCATATGTGTTATAATGGTTTCTAAGCTACATATTGTAAAGTTTCATTAAAATCCATTCGGTAGTTTTTACGCGAAAGAGTAACAAACGTTTTATTTATTTATTTTATACCACATGAGTTGGCCGACAGACACACAGCCACAGAACAAGAAAATTTTCTCTCTTCTTTTCTATGCACACAGCCACAGAACAAGAAAATTTTCTCTCTTTCTTTTCTATGCACACAGCTCGAATAGAATCGCGATTCCTCTGTACATCAATGTGTCAGAAAACAGTCATTCAAATGCAAGCAAAGTGCACGAATCATTTAAAGAGCCTGTTTCTTTATTTAGTTTCTTATCCCGTAGGATTTACTCGAGCGACCGACTTTCCCGAGTCAGCGATAGGAGTCACATCTGCAAATGGATATAAACCTTACCCTCCTCTAACAAAGTGTTATTTCGGAGAGCTTTTGACGGCTAGACAGTCAAGACTCTTCCAGCTATTATCCAATTGGTACCGCCTAGCCTTAAATTTAGTATGAACCGAAATTGAGCACGCCAAACCTAACCTAACATAATAAAAGAATAATATTAATAAAGTAACTCGAATTTGATTAAATACAAATGATACAAGAATAAAATTTTTATGTAACCACTGACACGTCCGCTGTTGGCGCTACACCTCCCGTATTAGGCCTCGGCTTATATAGTAACTATTTAGTAATCTCCTCGGCCTCAAATTTCGCGGGAAGCGGGGCGGCAGCGACAGCGGCACCGCACGCCGCACGCAGGCGCACTGCGGTCACTGCTTAACGCGGGCTGTCAAGAGCGGTACGATGCTGTCAAGCGGTGATCCGCAATGCGCTGCCGCGTATACGTCGCGATAACGTCGCGCGCACTATCTGATGATATGATATCAATATCTGCTTTTTTAAATGCAATACCATTCATTAGATCAAGAATTGAATAGTGAGAATTGAGTAGACCAGTATTTCAATATTATACAACAATAAATTACTTATATAATATTTTATATTCTCGAACCTTGTTCACACAGCGCCATCTAACAAACACTAAATATGACTATGAAGTTTGAATCTCATAACAATAAGCTCTACAGGCTTCCAATTTGACCTTTTCACATCATTCTGTGACAAAAAAGAGCAATTTCCGCCCGACGACTTGGGGCAAGGCTGACGACATAAATACTCGCGAATCAGATAAATCACAGTGATTGCTACAAGATCCGTATCAGGGTATCGCGTGTCGTGCCGCGGCGTGAAATAACGATGGAAAAGTACGGATTCCGTTACGATTGTAACCTGTTATCGTTTTAGGGAATCTTGTTGCTTTCGATGGAGTTTGGAAGTAAGGAAATTGGTCCGAATTGCAGACAGATGAATGTGTTAATCATTTAATTTTGTTGAATCATTAACTTTTATACGCTGACTTTGCAGGGATGTAAATTATGTTTACACCCTTTATCAACAATTCAGCGTACCTTTCAAACACTAAAAAAATATTGTCTCAATACTGGTAATCTCCAGGTCTCAGGATCTTTTGATACCCTTCGTATAAATAAATAAATAAATATCTCGACATTATTCACACAGCACTATCTAGCAGCATTGTAAAAAGCAGTGTGTCACGATATTTATGCCTGTATTTTTTTTAGTTCTTGTTTAAAACCAAACAGAATATTTGTGTCCTTTTACTGGGAACAGAAGATTACAACAGAGCCTATCTCTGTTGTAGCCGGGTTAAATGGAACCTTTGTTTATTCAATTCCAATACAAAAGTCTAACAATAAAATCCGAATGTTGTCCCATATCAGCGTATGTGCAGGTAATAAAGTCTTATTGGTGCGATCAGCGCCGATAGATCTGGCTTATGGTTCACTCAAAACGGAATGTGTTCATAAAACTGTTCGTACGAGAATCAGTCATTTGTTGATTTATATTGGAAGGGTCTATGATCGAAGTTTACTGTAAGAACTTTATTTTCTTTAGGAAATCGTTAGCCTAAGCTGTCAAATTACCACAACCAATTTGAAGTTATTGCCTATCGTATTGATATTTATTTCAATTGACGATTTTTGACGACAGAACGTTCTCTCTAAAAAACTCTTTTGACAACTTCTTTTATAATATCTTATAATATATCCAATGAAACAAAATAAATCCCGTAAAACGAGTGTCTTATCTCACATTTGTCGGTAAATTGTCAAGTTACCAATGTAAACAAGTGTCCAAGATCGTTTATCCGGAAAATACCCTTCCATAGAAACAACCGAGTCTCGTACACTCAAAATAAACAAATCAAGTCAAACAAAACACGAGAATCGATCAAAACATGGGTCCGATAGAATTAAAAGTAAAAAGACTTTCACAGCGCGGACAAAAGATTAAATTTTTCTATTAATTTATCCCGTAAACCTGCTTAATTGCTCACAATAAAACAGGTTAAAACAATATTTTTGCCAAAGTGGTTAGGAATTCGACTTACATTCCAGAAAATAACATTATCGTACATGAAAACCTGTATATATTTTGTTTGTTTATGTATTACTAGTTAGCATTTATTTTACACTGGTAGGTATATTTACCTAACATTGAATGTACAACTAAGTTTAAGGTTAACTGTAGCAAAAATTACAGATAAATATTGCGTGGTAAGATGAATAATGGATTATTTTGATATCGAGCGAGGTCTATCTCGCTCAGGAGAAATATATTATAATTTATATCTATTTACCAGTCTAGATATCTCTACGTAAAAATATACACGTAAAATATTCACAAAATATTATATACATAAAGTTATCCGTTTTTTAGGTTTTTTTTGTACCTGGAAAATCGTGTAGATCGAAGTCTGGCGGCAGGATTATTTCTTAAAATAATTAGGTCAAAATATGGCTGCTTAACCAAAGCACGTGTCTATCTGCCAACTGAAGTTCTATTTATAAATTGTAGGTACTTAACAATATTACCAATAAGAGAAGAATTTTATTGACTTCATGGAACCCTAAATTCAACATTCTAAATCAATTTGATGTCGATTAAGTACAAACGCAGCTTATAAATTCCTGGAACGAACAAATTGGAATCATTAAGCGGAAAGTACCTACCATACGAATATTCGAATATTATTTAGGACGCTGATTTCCTCTCGGTTGAAAACGATCGTATTTCTATATATATAAAACTCAAAGGTGACTGACTGACATAGATAGATATCAACGCACAGCCCAAACCACTGGACGGATCGGGCTGAAATTTGGCATGCAGGTAGATGTTATGACGTAGGCATCCGCTAACAAAAATATATTCGCTTATTAAATAATAATTTCCGTTAAACTCATATACCTACAACTTTGAGAAATGGTAAACTTTGATATCGATACGGTCAATAGAAACAATTTCAATGATTTAATTTATAAAGCCCAATTTCACCACACATACCTATCTCTGGACATTATTCACACAGCGCCATCTAGCCCCAAACTAAGCATTAGCTTGTGCTATAATTGGGTGCCAATCATCGTATACTTGGATTTATTCCATAATTCAATAATGCGTTTCTATGGCAACCTGTCACAGACAAGTCATGTGAAAAACTTACTACCCGTGGCCCTTTTAGAAATAAAGCATTTTCCCGCGGAAAAAGTAGCCTATGTTCATCAGGGATAAATAATATCCGGTTCTAATGATAAAAGAAGTTCTCAAATCGGTCCAGTACTTCGGAGCCTATTCAATATAAACAAACAATAAAATCTTTACTCTTCATAATATTATATAGTGTAGATTAGATAACTTATGAGATTGAAAATATGTTTTATCCGATATATTGTGCCCATACAAAGCTGCTTAACTTGGAAATCTGAAGGTGGAAGACGGCAAGGAGATAGTCCAATTATAAGATGGAGGTACGAACTCGACTCTCTGCCGAGATTGGCAATCTCTACCTTTGGAGAGAGTCTAATGGAAAAGTATAGTGGATGCCTTTGTCCAGCACTAGGACATTCTACAGGCTAAATTGGCTAATAGAAACAATTGTGCCCATATTATTATAAAAAAATGTGCCCGTATTATTAGTTTCACCCAGTTTGTTCCTAAAGAGCGCTGTATGAAATATGACGAATAATTAACATGATGTATTTACACAATCAAGATTATGAATGTTGTTACACGCTGTATATGGTCAGAATATATTGCAGAGAATTAAAAAAATGGTTCAGAGCTATCTCGTACAATTTTGTTAATGGTGTACTAACGTGCAGATGCTGCCGCGTTTATTAACTGTAATGGATGTTGTACCCATCTAAAGACGCTAGAAGGCATTCGAACCTCGTCTGTTCCGTGGAATATTCCCTTAGAAAGATTCCACCAGAATCACTTTGAAGAAATCATGATCTTTACGTGATAACGATAGAACTAACCAACTAGGACAGCGCTGCGACCAAAAGTGAAGTATAGCCGATTAGTTAAAAAAAATCATGTTATTGATCTGCAACATCCGGGTCTCCTTTTATTGATTTTTTATACATAATTTATATGCTTATAGTAAAAACAATACTTCGTAGCCCAGTAGACTATTAAGGCTGCGGTTAGACCTACTAATATTTCTTCCCCTGGCATTCACATCTTGATATCATTCCTCAATTGCCAAATCGTTTCGAGTCCTGTCTAGGACTCTTGTCAGAATTAAAAAGCAGCGCCATGCCTACCACTAAGGAGTATAACTATCAGGTGCGATTAGATTAAACGTAGATTGCCAAGTTATTATTTTTTCTGCAAGATTATAAAACGAGTTTTTTTTTCTTAGATACAAAAACACGGCTTTCCTCTACCGACACTCTCTGTAAACTGAGGATTATCCTGGATTAGGTGTTTATGGCGTTGGACCAAAAAATTGATACTTTTCCGCATATTTTCCCATTCATTTTAATATTGGCAATATTTATCATTTACTCAGTACTAGAGCGTCGGGCAGGTTGGCTTTGTAAAAAAAATATATTAAATATATATTATGCATACACAGAAGGAGTGTTGTCGTGGCTATCCTTGGTTTTAGGAGTCCCGCAGCACCACTACAGTCAAAAGCGAGGGAGTACGGTGAAGGGCTTATGAGAGATAAACCCGAGGGAGGAGGAGCACCGTTTTCAGGCCAAAAGTCTTTCACATTCAGACACTTCCCTACTTCTACTACCACCAGACCGGTGCGTTAGGTGCGGGGGGCCTCAACAGCTAAAAAATCACACATGTGTACCAATTACTACACACCATATGTGTATAACTAACCAACACAACACACAATCGTTCCTTAGAAATATCTAAGGAATCCTTAAAATCAAAGGTGTAAATATAAACCTTTGATTTCAAGGATTTGTGCTCTTGCATCAATACTACACGAGTGCAACCTGTTCAAGCCGATCTATGAAGGTGGTTTTCTAGCCAGTCGAACTTTGGAAACTTTATACCGTCTACCAGATCTAAGACGAAACTGTACTTATGACGGGCGGTATTTCACTCAAGTAGCGAACGAAATCGGCCAACTCTGACTCAATTCCCTTGAACGACAAGTTTAATCAGCTCAGCGTAGTGCATCCTTCTGGTGCAGCGGTCGCGACCTAAGCCTGCACATACTCGGTCAGGTTCATTAGCGTAAGTGCAGCGCGTAATTTGATTAAAATAGTTGACAGAGGCATCGGGAGCGAAACGATATGGAGACTTGATGTGTACCGATTTATTTCCAATTCATTTTCACTTCGATCACGTTTCGTTTCTTAATAATTTTTCAACAAGAAGAGGCCTAATGCTTTTCCAGTAAAGTACATCTAATTAAACGGTTTAAACTGGGTTTAAAGCATTAAAATATGTATTTTTGTTTTAGACGTCAAATAATTATATTTGATACCTAGAAACATTTTTATTGTAAAAGAAACATATTTTAGAGTAAGTACTCGAATTTTTTCCATTTTCCCGCCTTTATCTAAAATTTATTACGCGATCAACTAATATTAAAAAAAGCTAGCGTAATTAATAGGCTCCTAAGCTTGACACCACTATGTCCAGATTGTGTTTCTTATTTATAGTTGCTTAACCAACCCACACAAAGCGAGCGAGTGGTGCTTTTTGTGGTTTGGCTAAGCAACTCAATTAGTGATACATGTTTAATTACGTCACTGCACTGCACTTTTTTTTTCTTTTTTTTTTTTTCTGGCTTCGTACGGTTTGTACATTTGCCACAGACAAGTGTAAAAGGTTAGGAAACGTATTATGTACATATGAAAGGACGGAAACCGGGAATTTTGAGGAAAG
This sequence comes from Mecyna flavalis, assembly GCA_949319885.1. Lineage (NCBI taxonomy): Eukaryota > Metazoa > Arthropoda > Insecta > Lepidoptera > Crambidae > Mecyna > Mecyna flavalis. The sequence goes on along the minus strand of OX439427.1, from coordinate 6,005,366 downwards.
GATCAGAAAAGGAGAATAATATTATAACATGTAGGCATACAATAAGTACATACATAAAATTATAAAACTAAATCTTAATAGAATTTCGTTCAATAAATAAAGATAGACATCTATAGATATTATGATTGTTCATAGATAATAAAATGGGAATGGAAGTGGGCAGAGGTACACGGAGGGATAAAAGAGAGGAAAATAGCAAGGAATGATCATATCTATTACACGCAAAAAAGATATGGTTCGGATTTCCCACATCCGCACCACACTCACATATATTATTATTTACAATGTTAAGTCTACTTAGATGTTCAGGAGTACAAACATGTCCAAGTCTCATACGGATAAGAACGACAGTTTCCAACTTATTAAATATAGTTTTAGAAAACCATGGTTTTAATGGAATGCAAGGTTGAATTGCTTTGTAATATTTCTCTTTAATCTGGCTACTACTTTCCCAGTCATCTTCCCAAGACTTACGAAGATAAGTCTTAGGTAGAGCTGCTAAGTCATGGCAGTAGTTTTCGCCCTGTAAATTATCTTAAAGTTCTTCAACAAAGCAATAGAGAACAAATCGTAGGAAAAGCCATACGCAGCAATCGTTAAAAGGACTTTGATGTCATTTTAATTACTGCTACTGGTTATAGTTTAGGAGCACTTACGTGTTCAATCTATTGCAGGAAACTTTTCTATTTGATGCAGTATATAAAAGATAATAATAGACTTATTTATACATTTCACTTGATACGAATGTAATACGTAAAGCAAGTTATTAAGTTTAAAACAAAAATGGAGATTTAAATGTCGAATTGTATACAATGGAGTAGGTATACACAATTTATATTACAAGTACATGAGATCCCTCATGGTAATTTAAAATAATTAACTGCCTCCGTGGTACAGTGGTTAGAGTAGTGGGCTGTTAAACCCGGAGGTCGTAGGTTCGAATCCCGCGGGGAGCATCACTTTGTGTGATTGTTTCCAGTTTGGTTAGGATGATTTCGTGCTTAGGAAGGCACGTTAAGCCGTTGGTCCCGACTATGTTCCAAGTAGGTCTGGTTTCCTTTGTAAGGATTACGGAGGTCAAATGGCAATCGCTCTATTATAATAACCAGTCTTGTCAAATCTAGAATACTAGATGCAATCGGGAATACGCTGAGATGATGATGATGAAAAAAGAACAGAATGAGACACAGCATCTAAGATATATGTTCGTTAAATTATCAGGAACTTACCTGAGACTGCGGAAAACCAGTATACGTTTTAGATTTACAAAGTTTAATAAAAAAATGTATATAAATTGACAAATATATAGCTAGGGCGGTATGTGGCACTAATAATAACAAGCAAACACGGCTTCACAGTAAGTCGTTTATTCACAGACTGGGATATAGAAATGGCTTGCTTGACACATTGGTATAATAACAATATACCCACATTACTTATTACTTAATCTAAATGTGAAGTTACCTACATTACACCTCCGCCTTTATTATCCACATTAATATACAATATATACTTATCTATTCCTTAATGCAACATACATCTTAACAAATAAAATAACTTACAAATTAATACACGATCTGCTCTTAGTTATAGACTACAGTGGACGTAGGTACATTAACTACTTACTAATCTATTTCGAAACCGAAGCGTGACACCGGCTTACGCTTTCTCTTAAAAGATTCTGGTTGAGGCTGTTGTGGTGCAAAGGAGGTGCTAGGAACAGCAGACTCTGTTAAAGAATCATGTGGCGATTCTTCTCTATTATTTGACTGAAGAGAAGCCTTATTGTTTACTGTTAACGGTGACGCAACCATACCTCCTCCGTCACCATCTACAACCTCACCTCCCTCTGGAGCGGCATCCTCATCTCCCTTTTCTCGGCTATCTTCTAATGCATATGGTGCATCTGATAAACGAGACCTGCGCCGAATCTGATCGACATGTCTTTTAACTAGTTGACCGTTACCACTATCCACTAAACACCTACGCGATCCTTCATTGTTTATTATCTTTCCCTTGATCCATTTATCTTGGGTTCCGTAGCCCCTAGCCCACACCGTTTCACCATTTTCAAACTGCCTTGTGACCCCCCCTGCATATTTGGTCTGTTTCGCTTGAGCTAGACTAACTCGCTCTTCTACAGTGTGATGGCTACGGAGTAAATCTAACCGAGAGCGCAACGATCGTTTTTGTAATAACCTAGCCGGGCTTTCTCCCGTAGTGCTATGCGTTGCGTTTCTATAAGCTAACAAAAATGTTTGTAGGGCCGTATCTACATCGACATTATCACGCAGCGCTTTCTTAATCGCCCGTTTGCACAACTTGACAGCGTTTTCGGCAGCTCCGTTTGACGCTGGGTGATAAGCCGGTGAAAAAATTTGTTTGATACCGTTATTTCGCAGAAAAGTTCCAAATTCCAAGCTGGTAAATGGTGGGCCCTGGTCGGATACTAATTCCATAGGTAAACCGAATCGTGCAAAGGTATCTCTTAGCCTTTTGATAACACTAGCTGCCGTTTTTTTATTTATAGCAAAGGCTTCGAGCCATTTTGACGTCGAATCAATTAAGACTAAATATGAGAGTCCTCTATAAGGTCCCAAGAAGTCAATATGTAAACGCGTCCATGGCTGCGGCGCGTAGGGCCACGGCTGCGGCGCGGCGCGCGGCGGCGCGGCGGCCTCGCGCGCGCACGTCTCGCACGCGCGGCACAGCTCCTCCACGTCCTGGTCGATGCGCGGCCACCACACGTAGCTCCTAGCCAACGACTTAGTTTTCACGATTCCCATGTGACTAATATGCAATTGTTGTAAAACCATGGACTTAATCGATTCGGGTATTACCATTCTATATCCCCACATTATACAACCATTATCTAAATATAATTCATTTCGCCTAATGTAGTAAGGGTTTATAGCATGATCCGGGCAAGAAGATGGCCAACCCGATTCCACATAAACTTTCACCCTACTTAGATTTTTATCTATAGCGGTGGCCTTTTTGACGTCATTGTTCGTTACCGGTAAAAACTTTTCTACAAAATTACTATAGGTAACCTCTTTCACTACTGTATAGTTAAGTCGGTCCTTTTTCTCAGACGGAAGTCGCGAAAGTGCGTCGGCACAATTTTGTTTTGAATTAACGTACTCAATATCATATTGATACCCGGATAAAAGTATTGCCCAACGCTGTAAACGCGATGCCGCCATTACCGGTATCCCTACCTTATCACCCAGTATGTATGTTAACGGCTTGTGATCCGTTCTTAAAACAAAACGCTTCCCATACAAATACTGGTGAAATTTACGCACCCCAAAAACAATTCCCAGCGCTTCCCTATCAATCTGTGCATACTGTCGCTCGGCGGGCGTGAGCGAGCGCGACGCGTAGGCGATGGGCCGCTCGCCGCGCGGCGTGACGTGCGCCAGCACCGCGCCCACGCCCACGGCGCTCGCGTCCGCCGTCAGCACCAGCGGCAGCGAGTCCGAGTAGTGCGCGAGCACCTCACTGCTCACCAGCTTACTCTTGAGTGCCTCAAATGCCCTATCACATTCGGCACTCCACACATATTTTACGCCCGTTTTTAGTAAACGATATAACGGTGCCAATAACGTACTGATATTAGGCACAAATTTGGAATAGTACATGATCATTCCTATGAATGATCGAAGTTCCGATAAGTTAGACGGGGCCGGTGTTTGAAAAATTGCTTCAACTTTCTTTGGGCAGGTATGTACCCCGTCCTTGCTAATAACATGACCGAGGTAACTTACAGATTCTGCGAAAAATTCACACTTCTCTTTTTTTACTCGAAGACCATATTTTTGTAAACGTTCGAAAACTTTATATAAATTGTCGATGTGCTGAGAAGTGGTTGTTCCCGTAATTATTATGTCATCCAAGAAAACCCCGACGTTCGGGAGATCTGCAAACATTTCCTCTAATCTACGTTGGAATATACCCGGGCTTGACGCCAATCCGTACACTAAGCGATTGTATACAAATAAACCTTTATGCGTATTAATGACAGTATATTTCTTAGAGTCGTCCAATTCAAATTGTGCGTACGCCTGAGACAAATCAATTTTACTATATCGTTGCCCCCCGTGTAGACGCGCCAACAAGTCTTCCACCCTTGGTATCGGGTAACGGTCAACCTCAATTATTTTATTTAAAGTCAATTTAAAATCGGCACAAATCCGGATACTACCATCTTTTTTAACGACCGGCACGATCGGCGTGGCCCAGTCGGAGCGCTCGACCGGGGTGAGGATGCCGTCCCGCACGTGCTGCGCCAGCGCGCGCTCCACCGGGCCGCGCAGCGCGTACGCCAGGGGGCGCGCGCGCATGAACACGGGCCGAGCGCCTGCGCGCACGTGGACGCTCACCGCCCCGCCGGTGTACCGCCCCAAGCCCTCGGCGAACACATTAGAGTATCTGGAACTGAGATCGGACAACAATGACTTACTATTTATTACATTTAATGAAGTTGTCTCAAAAGTGGGTAATTGAATATTTAATTCCATTAGCCATTGTCTCCCTAATAAAGCTGTTTTTCCATTTTTAATAATATACAAGTCTAAAGTTTTAACGTTCTTATTATACTTTACTCGGGGCCGTATTATTCCTAAAGGCCTTACCAGCTCCCCAGTATAATATCTTAACATTAAATTACAAGTTTGAATATTTAATTTTCTAAAATGTTTTTTGTACATTTCTTGACTAATACAAGACACTGCGCTACCTGTGTCACATTCCATATTAATTAATCTATCATTGATATAGACGGGAATTAAAATGGGCGTGCAATCGCTTAAGGCTAATTTGTTCAAATCGACAGTTATTACCTCTTCACTATCGTCACTATCACTGGCACTGAGTTCACCCTCCTCCGTCGCTTCCACGCAGTACTGGTCCGCTCGATTATTACACACTCGCGCTAAATGCCCCGGCTTATTACACACGCGACACACGTAACGCCGAAACTTGCAATTGCCGGCGTCATGCAACCCGCCACACGACCCGCACTTTTGCTGCCGTTGCGCACGCTCCCCTGCCCGCGCAAACGCTGACGCTGGCGATGCGCGCGCGCCTCCCGGCCGCCGCGCATCCTGCATCGCGCCGTCTTGCACCGCTACGCTATAGTCGCGCCCGGCCGCTGCGCCCCGCCGCCGCTGCCACCTTCCCACGGACAAAGCCTGACACTCGACTGTAGATTCCGTGTTATTGCTGTGTCCTTCGACTATAGCTGCATCTTTTTCTGCCGCCTCCATGCTCACGGCAATACTGTACGCCTTTGCAAAATCTAATTTAGTCTCCGCAAATAATCGCTGTCGGATGATTTCACTGTTGATGCCACATACCATTTGATCCCGTAAACTTTCTTCAAGCCAACTGCCGAAATCACAGTTCTTCGACATTTTTTTCAAAACCGCGACGTACTCCGAGATACCCTCGTCTTTCTTTTGTGTTCTATGTCGAAACTTATATCTTTCGGCCAATTCGCTAGGTTTTGGCTGTAAATGTTTCTCCATAATGTCCACAATTTCTTGAAACGTCTTATCCTTTGGTTTCACTGGTGTACACAAGTTCACTAACAATTCGTAACTTTCTGTCCCCATAACCGTTATTAATGTCGGCACTTGTAACCTAACTGCCACTTCATTAACGACGAAATATTGTTCCACTCTTTCAATATAAAGCTTCCAATCGTCTTTATGTACGTCGAACTCCTTTATTTTTCCGATAGGCATGTTTTTAATTGTAAATGCACACGATAAAGTCCGATCGAACCCGTCGCCACTGACAAATATATAGCTAGGGCGGTATGTGGCACTAATAATAACAAGCAAACACGGCTTCACAGTAAGTCGTTTATTCACAGACTGGGATATAGAAATGGCTTGCTTGACACATTGGTATAATAACAATATACCCACATTACTTATTACTTAATCTAAATGTGAAGTTACCTACATTACATAAATAAATCGATTCATGACATGATACAGACACATTATGAATAAATAATGCAAAATATGCAATTCAATTCACAATACCTTAACTTCTACCAACAACAAAAAGCTTGGAAGATTTATATGAAACCCTAAAAGCGGAGGCATGGCACTTTATGAAAAAACTCTGAATAGGCCAAAGTGCGTAATATATTATCTTACGAGGGCTGGGTCATATTATCTTACGAGGGCTGGGTCACATTTACTTCTAGCTAAATGTGTGTTCTTATGCGAGGATTTTATGAGGATTAAAAAGGGTTCATAATCTTATCATAGTAACCTCTGCCGACCTAGTTTAGACTGCTATTTGTAAATTGTAAAAAAGTAGGTCAAACAAAAACTATTTATTTCTTTTATTCCATGGGAACTTAAATTTATTCCGGGATAATCTATTACACAATCGATAATCTCAAAATTGGTTTACTGGTTTAGGCGCTATAGCGTAACGGCTAACAGAATTACATTCATTATCATCATCAGCCTAATATTCCACTGCTGGACATAGGCCTCAAATGATCAATCCTCGGCCACTCGCATCCAGCTCCTGCCAGCCATCTTGCGCAGATCATCGCTTCACCTGGCCTGAGGGCGTCCTACACTACGTTTACCGAGACGTGGTCTCCACTCTAGAACCCGTTTACCCCAACGGTTGTCGGTTCTAAGGCTGATATGGCCAACCCACTGCCACTTCTACCTATATTAGCTTTTAAAATTTTAGCATGGATATTTATGTTCTTTGTGATACCCATATCACAAAAGACAAGCCAATTTATTTTAGAATCAGATCAGTGTATGCGATGTTATCATAAGTACCTATGTTATTTTTTGGACCTTACATTAACGGTGTTTGAACTCGTATAACTCTCACAGGAAAATACAACTTTTTTATCTCATTTAAGTAATCAAAATATCATTACAACAACGATAATTGCTGCAGTCGATTTATCCCGTTCACCTGTGAAAAATGAACGTAATCTCAATTAGTAAAATGACTCCACATCGGTTATCTAGCTGACACACGCCCGCGGGTGAAATTTTGTGCGGAGAATTCCATTCCATTTTACTCAGTCGTAATTATCAAGTGATGTTAATGGAACATGTAACAAAAACTACTCTTCAAGCGTAGTTTTACTCCAAACTCCGTACACTCCGCCAGGAACAATTTATTGAGTTAGAACGCAATTTGAACTTGCACTTATGGGCAAGCAACGTAGTTCATATTAACGTATGCTAGGTCGTATAAATACATTTCCTCCCAATTCAAAAAAGGGTCTCAAAAACCATAAATACGAGTATGAAAAGAACCTCACGCAATGATATTTTAACAAAAGATATGTTCCATTCATAGTAATTTGTATTAAAATCTGTGCCGAGCTTAAAACTGATGTTTACTGACTTGTGCTCTGATAAGTAGATCTAAAGATGGCTATAGTTTAATGACTAGTCAAATGTCAACTCTATATGTACAATTATATTGCATAACCTATTTATGGGTTACTAACTCTAGAAGAGTTTTAATATAGGCGTCTTTCCCTTGTGGCAGTGGCAGTTTAACTCTGGAAAAGTTCTACCACCAACCAAACCCAAGGCAAGAGTTGCCGGCTTAGCCACTGTCAAAACTCTACTAAAGTTATAAGAGTTATCTGCACTACTAGAGGAATGAGAGGTATAAAATATAATGATCGCCATCCTAATTAAAATTCAGTTATAGCACAGAACATATACTAGTTATAGTGTTGAATATACCCTTATCTCTTGCGGGTCAATTGCAAGCAATTTGCATGCACTACGGTTCAGTAACTCTTATTAGGTTGTCCGTCCATTATACATTAGGGCGTCCCACGCTGTGGTCCATGTTAAATGAATATTCCCCATTCTAAAATACTCTACCTTTCAACATTATGGTTATTAGCCCTCCGCCCGTAGCTTCGCCCGCGTAAACCATAGGACGTTATCCCGCGGGAATATCTTTATAAATTGTAGCCTATGTGTTGTTCTGGTGTAGAAGCTATATTACTGTAAAGTTTCAGTAAAATCCATTCATTAGTTTTTACGTGAAAGAGTAACAAAATCCTTCCATACATCCTCACAAACTTTCGCATTTATAATATATCATTATATTATAGGATTATAGGATGTAAAAATCCAATCAAAATAAATCTATAGCGTGTATTTTACAACTACAGTTAGACCACTTAATTTACCTCAGGAGGGACGACTAAAATTCTTTACTGACGCATTATAAAATATGTAAACCAACCGTGATTACCACTATTATTATTAATACTGAAAACATGCTCTCATTGAAATCATCGTTACATTGTAACCGATTCATTTAGCTTCATAATAAACCAACATTTGCGAGAACAAATTAATCGCATTATGCTAACTAAATATGCAAATGTAATGGTTCAGCTCACGATGAAAACATTTTAAACGAATCCCTTTATCAGTTTACCTCGTTCCCAAAACTAATTAGGTAGTAGATTTTAAACATTTTCAACATTTTCGCTAGGGTATGACTACGCTTTAGCCTGATTTTTTTATAAGGAATACCCTATTGAGTTTTGTTTATAAGTCAAAATTCAAAAAGATATTCAAAACTAATGGTCTGCAAAGAAATTCGGAATACGTCTTACAGACGTGACTGATTACAAGAGAAATATCGCTGTAGGCAATTGTGTTTCCGAATAATCGATAGTGCAAATGGGCCCAAATTATTCGATTAATCCTTTTTAAATTGACTGTATTGATAGAATCGATAATGTCGATAGTGAGCCATATACAGTTCGTTCAATCTAAAGTGCAACTCTTTCACAGAAGACCAACGTATGAGTAGTCGATTTGCTTTTGAGTTTTGCTATTGAGCCGGCTCGTCCCTTTAGAAACAGTTATATGGCTAGCCAGCATTGACTGCGCTATCGACTAACGCCTCGGAAGCAGGGAGAGGTTGAAAACCATCGTGGCCCGGGGGAACCTGCACCGGTGACAGCAATTGCTGAACCTCTGCCTTTTCCCTTTACTGTTTCTAACATTATTATTATTAAGAGGATATGTGTTTGTAATTGTTTAAAAAGGCAATAAACTATTTTTCTTTCATTCTTGCTTTCGGCTGTAAAGAGGAAACCCAGAGGAGTTGAGTGGATCGAACGTCTTTAGTCCCGAGCCCCACACACGGGCGCAGGTCCCGCTAACCTGTGCTTAAAAGCATTCTCCTCCGAAAAAAGGCCATTATCCGTAACAGCTAGCAAACACCCAACGATTCGTATTTTGTTTATAGCCAAAACATTTTAAATGTCCCGAGTGCATTTAGTTTAGCACCTGCCACTTTTATGTGGACATTTAAAAAGAAATACAGGTCTTGTATTTCGTGACCGCATTTACTACTTACCTCGAGCGAGAAGCAGGTACTTAATTCATTTGATGTCACTACATTTTATGTTGTAGTGGCAGTTTGTATAAAACTATTCGAACTTTTGACTGCAATGGGAGGATGTTGCTTGTTGTTGTAAAAGAAAGAATATATTAATATAAATACCACTATAAACTGTTTGGTTTATTCTTGCTTGATTTGCAGCTAGATGGCGCTTGCTGTTTAGTGAAAAGTAACGCTAAGGCCTCGGCCTCGAATTTCGCGGCAGCAGGGTGAGGGGTAGCGGCAAGATGTTTTGTATGGAATCCCATAGGCCCGTTCTCGAACACAGCGGGGCGGGAGCGGGAGCGGCAGCGCTCGCAGGCGCATTGCGTTGCGGTTCACCTTATGACATCATAATACCTACGTCTCTTTACAGCCCGCCTCAAGCGGTGACCGCAGTGCGCCTGCTTGCGCCGCCGCTCCCACTTCGCCCCCGCTGCCAGCGAAATTCGAGGCTGAGGCCTAAGCGATAATGATGATCAACGCGTAATCATGAATGATTAAGTAATTTCCAAGTAATGCCATATAATACTAATATTTACTTCCTAAATCGAGCTGATCTGATTGAGCCATTTAATTTCCATTATTGTTGACTACATTAAAACAAAAATGTTAATCATGTCCGATAATCCTAATCGTGTTAAAAATGCTTATTTCCAACAACTGTATAATTGATATACTACAATACTTTAAATAGTATATACTAAACATAGGCGTGATATTTTTCACGGCAAAATTTTAATGGTTAGTGGTAGTTTATCTGTGCTTTTTCCATTTTCGGAAATTCCTGACATTTCCTCTCTAGTGGATAGCTATGTAGTTCACTAAGGAGCATCGTTCTACAGGTTCTGTTAATCTTCAAGCCTTAATAATACAGCGAGTATAATATGTGGTAAAATATATACCCTAAGTTCACGCAAATAATTTCGTGACAGAAACGAAAAGCGTAAATCACCTACGAAATAATCGATAACGATTCACCTTGAAACTAGCGGAGCAGTAAACAACAAAACGCTGTAGACGTACGAAGTGTCCCTGTAAAACGATGCCACTTTCGGAAGTGACTAAGAACTAAAGCTATATCATAACAGAAGCACGCTCCAGCACATTCGCTGCACTCACAAACTAACTCGCAGAGCTGACATTTTCCGCTGCGATGCCCCACTTCGTGCATGCAACATGTAAATTTCGACCACCATGTGTCATGAATGTTTAAATAGTCGTGGCATGATACGATGATATCCGCATGCATTTCCTCGTGGTTTTAATCATCGATGGCCTGACGTGACCTGATGTTGTAGGTAGTTGTGGCATAGGGCTGTTTCTGGATTCTCAACCCATGGCACAGCTACATACGGCAGCGAGGGAGTACCTATAGCGTAGGTTTTTAGTTGTTGAACTACCCCCTTATCTCCTAGAGACGGAACAGAGCGCCATTGCCCCCAGGAAAGTACTGCTCCTTCACAGAAGACCAACGTTTGAGTAGTAGTTTTATTTTAAGCTAGCAGTAGTTATGAGCTTGAAACTTAGAGCCTTCGAAAGTAATTTTGTCTAACCGTCTAACCCCAAACGAAGCAAAGCTTGTTTTATGGCACTGTTCTGGTGTACGGGTTATTTCTACACTTAATTGAGGTTGGTCCTAAATTTTATAACCCTATTTTAAATAACAATGACCTAATCACATAGATAAGACCGGCGTTTCGCTGATATTTTCGTAAACTAACATTATTTAGCGTGTCAAGCAGATGTCAGGCTTAGAATTAAAAGCCTTATTTAAAGGTCATTGGGCATAATCTGACCCGGTCTTCAAAATATTTCCTACAGATATCAAATTATTTGTAAATTAATGAGTGCTAGCCTACATTTCATTTTGTGTAGTTTTTTTCTTTTTTAAACGCGGGAGAAATCTAAAAAACTACAATAAGTGTTTAAAAATACATATTAGGTTTAAAGTATTGTAATCAATAAAAATAACATAAATGTTTGCGCGTTCCAATAATGCACGGCTAGGGGCTTGCATTAGCCGTCTCACTTGCACGTTAGACATATCTAGCCAGCATGGTGTACTTTTTGTCATGGGCCAGACACCAAGAGCAAATAGATGCGCCAGCAAGGTTCTTGGACGACACTATCGTGCCTGTTGACATTGATCATGTTGAATAAAAACAATATAATTCTACACATTCGTTTTATTTAAAAATACATCAGATTATTCCCAATGTAGGTATTAGTGAGAGAGAATAAGATTTTATCTTTTAGGTGCCCAACAGACTTGTATTGTTAGAGGGGGCAGACGAACACGACGAGTTCAGTTGCTCCAGCGTGTAATCAAGACACCCGTTCAATCCAAATAGTCTAAAAATGTTTTATCACTAGAGGATATTACTTATATTTTATTTTTAATTTTTGGGCAGATTCCCATACTCTACATTGATGCGACATATATCTTCGTAAACTAGGGAAGTTTATCTAAACATCCAAACCAATTTTGTTTTTGTAGGCCGTGGGTATAGTTTCCATACTAAGTTGCCCAGTGACCTTTTGGCCTTAATCTCCACTTTTCACTTTAGTGCGGTTGCTGTGAATTAATCAATGTCACGTTAGTAGATTCTACCTATGGCCACATTTTAGCTCAAGATTGTTACCCAAATTCTTATATAACTATATAAGCCAGCGCCTTCTCCTACGAGTTTTTTGGTAAAAAGTAGCATGTATTTGGTTCTGTTGTTTAATCTACTAGCGGTCGCCTCCACTTTTGTCAATTATCCCCCCTTCCAAGATCAAATTTAATGTACCCAAAACTTCCCAAAACGAGCGCCTAAATCGAGTGGAAAATGAACTATGCTCTGCCTCTCTTGAAATCCTTTTCTAAATTAATACAGTTAGTAACATGTTTTACAACATAAATAAGTAGCTTTGGCTGTTACCGGAAAACTGCATTTTCCAATTCTATCTTGCGTTCTGGAAGAAACAAACAATTCATTAAAATGTCGGCATCTTGTTTTGCCATCTTGAGCGGTTCTTTGGCTTTGAAGTCCCTCATTAAAAAAGAAAGCCATTGTCCCCGATTTTGTTCCTCTATATTGTCGACTGTTTTTTATAAAAGCAGATCGGAGGATTTTTGCATAAGGCGCAAAGTAACACTTTGATATTTTAATATGCAAGTTTCTCGACTCGAATCGTAGTAGGTAATGCTTTTTCAATAAAGGAGTCTGCCGTGTCAGGCGAATGTCAGTTAACTTAAGATACATGAGTTACGCGTAACAAGTGGTTTTCGTGGTTTTTATGGGTCTTCTATCCCGTGTATAAAATATTATTTCATTATCTCTTACCGTTATCCCAAAAAATGCTCTAGAATAAATTACGATTGACTACGATATTATGGTTAAATACTGTATCCTAAGTTACAGACAACGCTTGACGAGTCGACAAGACGCGATTATGGCAAACTCAGTTAAGTATCTACTAAAATACATGACTTAGCCACGATAGACGGTCATGTTTACTTATATTTATACTGTTATGGGGTTTTTACTAAGACTTATGCAACTACATAATATTTAGACTGATTTAGTAGACCGGTAGGTAATTTTTTTGTTGATAAATGAGAAAGAAATACATTTTAGTTTATTTGAATACCATTTCCAGTCTTTTCATAATATACTTGTTATTTGATTACACCTATGTTCCTAATTAAAATATGACTGATTAAAATTAAGATTCTTATTAAAACCTACTTTTATTCTACCTCTTTAAACAAAATAATGCAGAAATGCATGTATAACAAAATTATTTTTACTCAAATTGTCACGGCTAAGTCATGTATCTTAAGATACGGCCCTTCGCGTAACAAGATTTGTATGAAATTCCTATCACGCCTATCTCCGTTTTTGGAAAAAACATAGAAAATAAAGATTAAACAAAAAAAATAATTACATCACAATATTATGTACATCTTTACAATTCTTATGATATGAAATAAGTTTGGAAAAATCTTTTGAAACATAGATATAATGGCAATAAATGCAAAAAAAACTTTAGGAGTCGTTTACTCAAAACTAGGTTTTTTGAGATAACGGAGATAGGCCTGACACGGCAGGAGTATACGCAGGTACTCGAATAGTCCAAATATTTTTTCGATAAAGCCTAATTTTGGCATTAGTGGCTTATTTTTACGTTCAACTAACTACACGGGATATATTATGGTGCACAAATAAGGGTACAAGTAAAGTTTAACTCCCTATTCTCTCACTCCTTGCTCAGATCACGGTGAGACTGTAGTCTTACTCTTATACCAATGAAGAAAGATCAAGCGCAGGACTAACAGTCACGTGCGAATATGACAATCATTATAGAAGTGGTAAAGCCAAGCTGTCGTACTATAAAAGTACGACTGGGCCGGCTCGTCCGGGGAAGACTCCACCCTCTCACATAACACCAGCGTGAAATAATAGTGACTGTATTGTGTTTCGTCTGGTTTGTCCATACGATGATGATATTTACCATCAGGTGATTAATTGTTTGCCTTTATTTTTATAAAAGAAAACTTACCAAAACCTCCGTTACTTATTAAAAAAGAAAAAGAATGAAGCATAACGTGTAACAAACTAAGGTCTTATTCTCTACGATCGAACTGTTTGCCCCTGTAACCACTTCGCGTTAACAGAAAGTGACGTGTTCTGCAAATGACATCGCCATCAAGGAAATAAGTCTTTAGCTTGTCGTGAAGAAAAGGAATAATGTGGGGGTTCTTCCTAGAGACAAAATCGTTTATCATAGGTATATTATCTCGAGCGCTTTGTCACGATCTCATCGTTCACATTGTCCAAGAACAAACATTATCAAGTTAGTTATAATATGATAGCATGAATAAAGCAGTTTATGATGAAGGCTCTAATATAGTAAGTGCTATTCCAAAAATTCGGCTAGTTACTCTTTTCTACCGTAAAGATTTTTATACCTCGTAAAGTCGTATCAGTCGCATAGCTACACACAGCTAGTGTTTTTTATAATATTTCCTCATCACAACGTTTTGAGTGACTAACGATTATCGTATTATAAATTGCACTTTAAAAACGCTCGAACAAACTTTAACCTTCTCGATATGCTGAGCAATGGCTTTTTAATAAATTGTACCTCAATAGCATAAGACGTGGTGGCCACGAAATGTCAGGGTAAGCATGTCAGCAAACAGAAGTTCTATAAAAAGAATGAACACAACGCTTTCATCCAATTTCCCCAGGACAAAAAAAATTATCACTATTGGTCGCGCCTACACGTGTAGCACCGTATTGTATCAGTTATTGAGTGTCGCAGGTCCGTCGTGTGAATGACAGGTGCCGATGGACGTGCCGAAATGGACAAACATTGTTCTGACACACGTTCTGACACCACAATGTCCGCCGCTGTACGGAGCGGACAGTTGTACAATGCCGTCACGTTACGCTGTGTCATTATGTCAGGAATGCATCAAATAATACTCGTAATTGATTGTGTGTTATCGTATAAAATATACATCAAGCTAAGCATAAATTGTACTACGTGCTAGACTTGTTTTGGTAAATAAATAAATATTATTTATACATTATGAAACACCCAGACTGATGCAAAGACGCAAAAACCAACCATTTTACCATATCCGACGAAAATCGGTCGAAACAAACAAAAAGAAAAAGACTTTAACTTGTTAAAAAAATATTTACAGTTTGTGGACGCAACAAGATAAATTCACTTTTAGATATAATATCATATTGATCATTTCTCGTCAAGCCCTAAAACTAAGCAAAGTCAGAAAATGCCCAGACCAATACAAACAGACATGTACGTGCATACAAATGTTGCCATTGTGCGGCCATCGAACCACGGCCACATTGTAACTGAATTCACTACAGCAATTATCGCAGGAAACACGCATTCTCGCAATATAACCGTAGGAAATGAAGTCGCTTAGATTTTTATTGAAGTAATAAACTTATACAAATAAATTCAGTGATTAAAGCAACCCGAATGGTTGGTTTCATACAAAATTCATACTACTTATCCGTACTTTAAATATGAGTCTAACTCTGTCTGCGATGCTTTTAAACTGAAAGTCATAAATATAACGTAGCAATGGAATAACGTGATTCTTTGGGAAATGGCGAGTGACATAGCCAACTTTGTATCCGATTATCACGGGATAAAGTCGTATAGTAACGCGGGTAAAACTGCGATGGAAAGGCTAGTGAAGTCATGAAATTTTACAACGAAATCCAACAATTAAACATGCAATACCACCCAATAGGTTTCCTACAAAACAAAAATTAATAAAAGAAAGATATATGTAAATCGGAAAAACATTTCCCGTGCAGTAAAGCGTAGTTGAAATAACAGAAATATTCTTGGCCCTCGTATCATGCCGCCAATGCTCAACGTATTTCCTCTATTGAATGCTTGCCTTTCATGAAAAAACCGGTTAAGTGTGACTTGAACTGGCACATTGTGGATTCCGTACCAAGTATTCTTCATCATCAACTCAGCGTATTCCCGACTGTGATCTTAGATTCGTCAAGCTTGGTTTTTCCGTATAAAATATTACGTAATATATAGTGTTTTTAAAACTAATACATTTTTTTTTTTCTATTCTTGTGCATACCTATAGCGTAGCGGATTACGTTGATGATGAAGTTAGATTCTTTGTCTCCAAATGATTCTCAACTTGACTATCAAAGATCTATTTCAATTAGACACCTTGTCGCAGTCCTTAAAAAAATGGTCTTGCCAGGCAGATAACGACCTATACGGATTGCCCGTTCCTTTTAAGGTACGGAACTATAAAACATGATGAAGACATGTGGAATGTGAATATATTGTACTAGCTGAGTCACGATTTAGTTTGTGACTACGTAATTTGAGTACCAATCATCAAGTCTAACATCACTGAAATCACGAGCTTGTCATTCGCCTACAACTGTGCAACTCAGAAAATAAACTTTAGAAACGATTTGTTGTTTCATTGGTATCTAAAGCTCAAACAAAATTGCTCAGCGTCTTAATTCCACTACTTGAATTCTAATGTAATAAAAAAGTAGACTAACAAATAGGAGAACACGTGAAACATAATTTCATATCGTGGCTTCATTTCTAGCGTTTCAAGCAGTTTTCGGGGACCGGCTTTCTCCGCTCTGATTTCGCTCGGGTAAAAGTCCACAAGAACATTTTGCTTCTATTGCACTTTATATTTGCTTCCGTAAGGTATAAATATTACCAGGGATTCTAAGCAACGCGGTGTGTATCTTGCAGATATTGAAAATTTAATGTGTACTAAAGGAAACGTTCTTAAAACTCAGGAAATATTACTTCACATAACTGTTTAGTTTTGGACTATAGTTACAATACAAGTTTTCACTAATTTTTTAATATAACAAACATTATTGCCTAGTATATTTTTTTTCTTTTGAATTGTAACTCACTCTCATTTACTGTTGCTTGCCTAAAAGCGGTGCCTTCAGATAAACGTTGATTTTTGTAAAGATGTATATGGCTGCTGCGACACAAGCATTAGTGCAGAGCCGCTAGACTTAAGTTGTTTTGTATATTGTTTTTACAGAAATAAAGATTTATTATATAATACAATTAATTTAATAATATAACATCAACTTTGATGGTGTTGAGTTCAAAATATTTTGTGCTTTTAGGAAAAAAATTTTTTTGGATACGGGATTCCCTTAAAATTATATAAACCTTTGTTTCGACGAAAACATTTACAAAGTTCACAAACAACATCACAGTAGCGTGTAAACTCCATTCAAAAGATATTGAAATCAATTGTCAGTCCTTTGATCTGACAGTTTCAGATTTAAACACAGGGTACTTTTATTGGATTTAAATGTAAATTCAAAGTAGCTCATTCGGATCTGATCCAACAATATTTTGTTGCTTTGGACAAGTACTCAAATGAAATTCTGAGCCTTTGAGGACCAGTGTGGGCAGAACAAAGGTCCCTGATAGGAATTATTTCAACACCTAGCGAAGCTTAACTATCACTCGCTTTATTTGGAATATCTTCAACTCCACAACTTATAATTGTGATGTACATACATACAAAGCTTGTACACGTGACAGTAACGATAATGGTTCAATATTGTAATAGTTTCACAATAGCGTTAATGTTCTATAGGACACGCATGGGTGATAAATCGGATTATTTCTGAATTGAATTGGTTAAAAAAAGTAACTATTTATGTAATAGGTCTCTATTATACGCACATAGTTTGCTTATCTTTTATTTCAACGGCACTGTTTGTATGTATTTTACTCAACCATTTTAGCAATTTTTTAAGATACATTTTTAAGCCCATTCATTGGAGGTTTTATCAAGGTAGGCAAAACTAAACTAAAATTAAGATTCATGTTTATAATTATACTTTTCAATCCTAATTTTGCTACACTACGAGTATATTAAACTAAGCTATTATTTCTAATTCAAATTAATATTCCCTAAGCGTCTCCAGCTTCAGAGTCTTTCCGCCGCAAATTGGAGCTGACTCAGCATTTTTCCAACCGAAAAGCAATTTTCGTTCATGTTAACATAAAGAATGTTATTTTATTCTGGTGATCTACTTTCATATGAGTAATATTTATTTTACCATTTACCATATTTTTTTTAGTCACGCAGATGCGCGCGCGTTGCGTTATACATTGCCGGTTTTCTTTGCAGTCACAATCATCGCTATCTTACAAAAACAACAATACTTGCTGATACGCACGCTGACAGCTTGCTTGCCAGCGTGACTCTTAAACCACTCTAAGAAGTTCTGGCACTAACTATGTCTATGGTAAGGGTTAAACCCACGACCGAATTTGTTAATACCTGTACTAGCCACCCAGATGGCCCATCTGTTTTTTGTCCCGCGTGCCCTGACACTAACTTGTGTTCCCGAAAACTTGTTGCGTGCTTACAACAATGCTGTTAGTGTGCAGCAGAAGTCTCGCTTGAAGAAAGTCTTAAACTCACAACGCCTCTGTATCTTAGCTGTGGATATAATTTCTAACGATATTCGTATCATTTCAACCAAAATCCAACATCCTTCAGACATATTACCTACCTTTACCGCAATACCTCAGAGCAACTCCGCAACTTCTCGGCTAATTCGGTAATACGTCTTAAACATCGGGCGTCTGATTGATGACTTAATATCGTGCCACATAACTGATGTTTGTACTGAAAACAAGACGTTTGCATGATAACTCCTCGGTAAGTTTGTTACGAATGTTATACGCCGTACTTTGATCGCAATAACTCGTAGACTACACGCAATGGTATAAGTGTTAGGTTTAATGGTGAATTTCTTGGTAGCGAAGTAAATAGACGTCTAGCTTTTTTTTTCTTTTTTTTATACTAGGTCAGTTGGCAGACAGGCACGCAGCCCACCTGACGGTAAACAGCCACTGCGGCCTATTTCATTGAGGGACGCTTCACCTGGAATCGTCGCTCAATGTGCTGCCCTGCAAGACTGTAGGCTCATCTGATCTTCGAGCCTTTGATTTCAAGTGTACTGGCTCCCTCATTAATTTTGCCGGAACACAGCCAGAGCTGTTATGGCGGCAGATTTCACCTGTGGGGGTGGTAGCTAGAAAGTCAGACTCTGAAAAAGCCCTACCACCAACCAGACCCAAGGTAGGAATCGAACCCAGCGGCTTAGCCACTGTTCCACGGAAGCGATCAAATTTAACGCGACAGCAGTGCTTAAGGTCCCGAATTAGAACCTTGGGATGGGTCCAAAATATGTATGGTTGGACTGAATCTTTTCCTAAAATATTTTTGAATGTAAATTACTGATATTATGATCTTAACACAGAAAACTGTATATCGTAGTAAAAGTTTGTTGTGATAGTTTCTATGAATAAATGATTCAATATGTTTATAAAAAAAGTATTTTATTCATGTTTATTAGTGATATGCGCAGCCATAGTACGGACATGGTATGCTATGTTTGGGGCTAGACAACGCTGTGTACAAAAATAGTTGAAAGAAATATAATTTACCTCTAAACTTAGCTATGAGGTCAGCACCTCTGTGTCTTGACACGAATGTTCAACACCCACTTGTGACCGAAACATTTCCGATAAAGCTTTAATAAGCATTGTAATAGAGTGGAAACAAGGAAAGGCTATTAAGGACGTTCCCGCTCCATTGCACGGTTGCCGCTTTGCCGAGCACGGTGATCCCCTTAAATGGCACGCCCACCGCTAACATATTATTAAAGACATTTAGACATATACTAGCTATGCCAGCGGCTCCGCTCACTTGTGAGTTGAACATGAAAAGGCTGACTTTCGTTTTTAATGACTTCTTATTTTCTGACGTCATCATAAAGTGCTGTTTACTTTAGAAGTAAAGAAAAAGTCCTATCACCAACCGGACCCATGGCGGGAATCGAACCCATGACTTCCAATTTTATTGCCCGAGTGGCTTAATCACTTATCCACGTTGGCAGAATTATATATTATTTACCTTATGCTGTCTATCGTCCAACACTAAAATCAACGCACAGGAACCCTTTAGATTCTAAAAACCTTATTTCTCCGTATTTTACTTTGTCAACGACAATACGGTCCCCCTTTTAAGTTACGCGTCGTCTTGAGCGAGGACCGTCCATATTGAATTTGAGTAGTGTCGAGTAGCTGCCGAGGGCTGGAGTAAGCGATATTTCAAAGTGCCCCGAGAGGCTGGGCTGAGACCAGTGCACTCCAAATTATTGGAAAATTCGTCGACGAATAGCTGAGCTAAAAGATTGCAGCGATTCCGATTTGAAGGAATCGCTGCGATCCGACAACGCGAACTTGACACTTCAGCTCAGGTCAAGAGCTAGCTTTTAAAATTGGCTGTTCTGGTTTCATCGCAGGGCCGTCGCACAGTTTAATATTACGGTTCCATTAGATTGAATTTCAAATGCTTGACGACTGTTAGTAGTAGTTCTAGGCGATGTGGTTGCACTTGATGGAACAATAAAACTACAAAATGGATTTTTCCAAAACCCGTGTTGCATCCTTTACATCAAAAACCTAACTAACAATACAATATAATAAAAAAACATCAAATAATAGAAAAAGTATAAAAACATAAACAATATAAAAAAGAATCGTTCAGCTGACGATTTCCAACAGTGGTTAAACAGAAAAACGCGTGTACAAGTACATACATCAGAAATGCGCGAAAGGCCCCAATTACAATCAAACCAGATCGGACAGGGAATTCTTTGTTCGGTCAGATCAAAATAGATTTTTGACTAAACACACTAATGGCTCCTTCAACCTTCTGGTTTAGTAATGCTTATTTATTTATTTATTTATTTTATGTCAGGCGGCGAATGAGCCAGCGGGTCGCCTGATGGCAAGCAATCACCGCTGCCCATGGGCATCTGCAACACCAGAGGGATCGCTGATCGCTGCTCCAAACTAGGCATAGCTTGTATTATGAATACCAGGCAACGGATAAACATTACTTAACTTATATGTATTTTTCTGTAAAATCAATAACAGTACAATCAGTTTGAACTCGTCAGGTATGGCAGTAATTTAACCTTTGAACCTTCAAGGTTCTGAACGAAGATAGCATGTGATTGCGTAAACAAAGGTTAAAAATTCGATTAACAGAAGGTGGTGTGAAAGGGCATCTACAGTCCGTTCCGAAAAGCTTTTAATTCAATTGAGAGTTTTTTACCTGCGCACTTTCATTAAATAAATTGCGTTTCAATGTATTTAAAATATACAAAAAGAAATCCTTTAATGAACTGCTTTACTAAATAATGAAACCTTTTTATTCCAACGAAATAAGCAGAAAAAGGATTTATTATAAGTAATTTTTAAGAAAAGTGTCTGATGCGCTAAGGATCATGTTGTTTATTGATTAGAATTTGAACTGTTATTGCGTATAGTGTACCTAATAATAAAATTTATTCAATATAGTTTGCAATTTTAATACGTAACTCCCAAAATTGATATGATTGAAACCAGTCTCGGATAAAAAAAATAGGTAGGTACTCGTACAACTAATATTTTGTTTTGAATAAGCACGCAACATGATAAACAAAATAACGTAGAGTCAACTAAGTCTAATAAAATGAACTTTGCCTACGAGTTAATATTTTTTCGCACCTTTATGTTAACTTCTTAAGCTTCTAAAGCTTTCAGATACACTATAATTATCCCGTCCATCTGTCATAACTATAATATTTATAATACGCAAAAGTGACTAATCGGTTTTTTATTTTAATTAGATTAGTCGATAGGTCATCTTCACAGAATATACTACATTTAGGTAGTTTTGGTTTAATAAAGAAACTCTTTTAATAAGTACATCATCTAGCTAAGTACAGCACATTTCATATTATACTTAGGTGTTGTACATACAAGGCGTTAATCGAACTAAAGTCAAGCTCGATGATTCCTTTATTTGTCGAACCATAAAGAAGTGGAACTCTCTGCCGGCTTGTATGTATTTCCCCATTTCTATCTATAACATGGTTTCCTTTAAACGAAGCGTGAATAAGCACCTTGCGGGACAGTACTGCGATGCCAACGGATAGATCGCATCGGTGTTGCGTCCGTTGTCATCATAGAAAAGAAAAAAGAAAATTTTCTTGTTCTGTGGTTGTCATGGTAATTTGGGTTCCCCTTATGCTTACCATCAGGCTAAGTGTAGCCAATGTACTGAGCTACTATAAAGCTGTATTTGACGATTATTGAGATGATTACTTCTGTTCTAAAAATGACCCTATTATTTCAAAATAAAGATCGTCTTCATTGGTAGTACTTTTATATTGAAGCCACGAGAAATTCTGAAGAAATCGAATCCACAAAGTTCAATGTACTATGAACGAACGACAATAATAATTCATTAGGGATTCTATCATAACAGAAGTACGCTAATTATAACCAGATTATTCTCAGGAACGCAAATAAATTCAAGGTCGCGGTCGGTCATTGCTCTCAAAAGAAATTTGCTTTTAAGTTGGTAAAAGCATAGTAGAAGGAATACGCAGTACTTTACCTTTATACCTGTGAGTGCCATAGTATCTATGCGCATCTCTTTGTTTGCACTTTGCACTGAGAAACGGGTCAAGATTATGTTTTAGTTTGCATGCGGCTTGCATAGAACGTACGTACAACCCTGGCACTGTTCAAACTTCAAGGAGTGCTTCGGAAGACGCCGAAAATAAAACACACACGCCTTGACCGAAGCGCGATTTATTTGTTCCTGACTGATTCTTGGTGAATTCTAATCTAATAATTTGAATTTTCAATTAACAGTACACAGCCCTGATAGCCTGTATATACGGTCGGCGGATCGCAACGCTAGCGCGAGTTAAGATCCACCGCCCGTTCTCTGTCAATTAGCGCCATCTATCGCTTCATGGCAAAACTACGTAATACAGATACTATGGTACACGCACGGTACGTCTGTTTGAAGTTAACGTACTGATACTCTTTCTACTATGGTAGAAGCTTTTCATTTTGATTAGCATGGGGCAAACCTTGAGGGAGCCCTTCGTTTCTTTTTACAGGCAAATAAGATTCGCTAAACCGTTAGTCTTGGTACACTAATTTTGACGAAGGTTCTACGATAACCATATTTCGGTATTTTTAGGAAAGTTTTTTACAACGTGCTTGTGGACTTATTACGTATACTTTGTACCTGGTTTTTCTCTAGGTAATAGGAATTTTCTTGGCTCGTATATATTATACGACCTAAATAAAGATTTGAACTTTAGAAAAGAAACTTGTAAAAGAAAGGTTAAAAGTTATTCACCACTTCTTTTTTTCTTTTGGAAACATTGCACTGAATAAAATTAGAAAAAATGGTTCAGTGATGTAAACTCTTCATGCTCTACATGTTTCAAGCAACGAATCTTCACAAAGTTTGTTCACCTACAATGAAAAGTGGTTACACTGTTTGGGTATAAAACCCGAAGTACGTGTGATCGTATCTCGACTAGGGTCTTGTTATAGTGATGGCACTTTTTCAGAGTTATAGCTAACTCCTACCTATAGTCGGCTGATGCAAATTCTAAGGTGGTACTGGACACTTCCAGTTAAAGGCTCCAAGATCAGAGGACTCTACAATGTGGCAACACATTTAGTAATATTAGTATGAATATTCATTTCGCAATTACATTGTTAATCTACTAGGTACTCTACTTAAATGTTGTTCTAAGTAACAAAGCTTAAGGCAAGCGTACAAGGATTAAGAACTTACTTAATGTACTAGGTAGTTATGCCAAGTTTGCCCCCTAATCTTGAGCGCCGCAAATGAGCCTAAGAAAACAAGAAGCGTTTTTGTTCCCCTAATTAGCTCTAGAATTGCATTGGACTAATTCCACTGCAATATAGCAGCTTACCTATCGTCGGCTAAATTGGAGGTAGGTACCATATTGGATATCTAACTGCAAAATTATTTTATAATTAAAGAGGTGTTGCCGTTATTGCGAAAGCCGACCAGAAACGCATCAGCGATCCCAAAGATATTCCCCATGGGCGGCGGTGGTTGCTTACCATCAGGCGACCTGCTAGCTCGTTTGCCGCATCTGGCATAAAAAAAAACAAGAGACATCTACCAACATGCGTTGGAGGTGCACGGGGGGTTTTAGTGGGTAGAGCCACACTGGTTTGAGTCCCACATAACGCTGTTGCTCTCCTCCCGAGTGGCAGGGCATACATACAGCATTTCCCGCTTGGTGAAAAATAGGCACTAAACGATGAAAAATCTTTAAATACTAAAATAGTTTTAATAAGTTATGATCAAAATGAGTGCCTATGAAACTTAATATAAAAGCAGTTCTTCTAGTATAATTAACCATTCATAACTGCATCCTATGCCTATTTCAATAGAGAATATTTTACATTCGAAAAGCGCATATGCGAAGATGCATTTTCACATAAATGCCAATCTGAAAACAGGAAGGTATGAAAATAATAGAAAGTAAAAACTATAGTAACTGTGGTAAAGTTATAACGTCGCCATGAATAATAATATATTGAAAATCCTTTTTCTCCTAACCCAAAGTTTCCGAACACATCATACTTATAAATTCATATAACTTTGGGTCTCAAACTACGAACTCGGATAAGATCGATGTTCCTCTCGTCTGAAAATCTCAATACTGTGTTATTACGTACTCATATTGACTTCATAAGTATTTGAGTTGTAAGAAATTCACTTTTTACTATATAGGTACAGCGTGTTAGGTAACCCGAGGGACATATTTAAAAGGAGAGTGTTCAGAATCCGATTTAGAGTTCAATTCGCTATAAAATATATCCTTAATTTTTTTCATAATTATCCTAATAATTTATGTATGCATGAACTACCTAAAAATCCCGTGTGCTGAGCGGCCGGTTACGCCCCAAACAAATTGAACGCGAATACAATTTGAGTCGTGCTTGAACGAGTGCACGAAATAGGTACTGTGAAGGAAAGAGTGCTTGCACGTTACGCGGATTTTCAGGTTTCGACTAAGGTTATTGACAGATATTTACCAGAGTTTTTATTGATTTATACTTATTTTGTTATATGGAAGCATGAACTATTTGGGGTTTAAATATTATGTCCCTCGCATTTCCTGTCATACTGTATATATTTTTTGCATATAACACAATTGCTATTTCTAATGCTATTAATTAAATATTACGCTTAAATTGATAGCATAAAACTTTTTTTAAAAAAAATTAAACCGACTTCAAAAAAAAGAAACAAAAAAACTACCTAAAAAACTGAAAAGCAAAAAATAATTTTAATAAGACATTCATCAAATGCGCTTATTGTCTAAGCCTATTAATTAAATTGTATTTTACGTGCTAGGTAGGTACCTACTAATCTGTTTGAAGTCGGTGCCAAGCCAAATAGTAGGTACCCAGATTACGTACCTACGTCCGCGGATTAATAAGTAACCCTTATATAATACATTATTATTATATATCATTTTTGATTACCTTTGGCTTGGCACCGACTTCAAACAGATTAGTAGGTACCTACCTAGCACGTAAAATACAATTTAATTAATAGGCTTAGACAATAAGCGCATTTGATGAATGTCTTATTAAAATTATTTTTGCTTTTCAGTTTTTTAGGTAGTTTTTTTGTTTCTTTTTTTTGAAGTCGGTTTAATTTTTTTTTAAAAAAGTTTGTTTATTTTTCTATTTTTAGTGTGAATAACACGTAGGTAGTGAGTAAAACTCTTTCATAATAATGATAGCGAAAATACGAGTAGAATTGTATTATTTGATAATAATATTAGGTATTCATTAAGTGTTCAGCACCATGGGTAGGAGGAGAATGCGTTTATGCACCATAACCGCAGGCTAGCTAGACCCGCGGCCGTGTGTGGGACTCGAGACCGAAGCGTCCGCTACCCACTACACTCCCCCGGTTTCTCCTTCACACCCGATTAGGACGAGCCGGTGCTAACCTTATTGGCTAGTGACCAGCCCATCCCCGGGTAATCATCAGCTTAGCTGCAAAAGTACATGAAATACAACTAACGTTCCACATATTCCTACAACACTGAAAGAATTATCCCCTAACTCCTAACCGTTAAGGAGTTGTACTTTCCATCATCACCTTAGCTGCAAAAGTACATAAAATACAACTAACGGTCCACATATTCCTACAATACTGAAAGAATTATCCCCTAACTCCTAACCGTTAAGGAGTTGTACCTTCCATCATCAGCTCATCAACATAAAATGATGTCTATCGGACGCAAAAACTTGAATGGCTTCAGAAAAAACAAGTAACGCGTAGGCGCAGCCTATAAAATTTGAGGTTTTCCCTTGATTTTTCCGGGATCCCATCATCAGATCCTGACATGGTGACAATGGGACCACCTCTGAACTATGCACTTTCAAATAAAAAAAGAATTATTTAAATCGGTCCACAATTGACGGAGAAATCGACGGACATACATAAAAAAAAAAAAAAAAAAAAAAAAAAATACATACAGTCGAACATATAACCTCCTCCTTTTTTGAAGTCGGTTAAAAAGATATTTTTTTTATTTGGAGATTTAATCGGTTTCTTTTTTAGTAACAAATATTAATCACGTGAAATGTGTCTACTGGGCAGGATTCGAACCCACAATATCTAACGCACTAAGCAATGTCACTCGCAAATGAGCCCTGAGAGATAAAAAAGGAATCAATTTTAAGATGCCAAGATTTTGAAATGACAATCTTAATTTTGGTTTATTAATATCTAAGTTACATTGAAAACTTTAAGCGGGCACAGAACATCTACATTTATTACGGTACAAGTAGGGATTGCAAAATCCGGATTTTTTTCAAATCCGGATTACTAAATTTTTCTTTGAGTAAAATCCGGATAATCCGGATAATCCGGATTTTTATAAAAACTTATATAAAAAAAAATTCAAAATCACCCAAAATAAAAAAAAAACATTCAAAATCTGCATTTTTTTAGACACGACAATAAAATCAAATAAACAACGAATCTTTAAGAACTTATCAGTCCACTTTCCCTTACAAAAGGTACAGTACATCGAAAGGTAAAAACGGAACTTTTATAGGAGCACTTTGTCGTCCGTTCGTCCGTCCGTCTGTCAAGGACCCTTTTTCTCAGGAACGTGTGGAGGTATCAAGCTGAAATTGATATCAAATACTCACGTTCATTTGATTTTTTCAGAGTTCTTAGGTTCTTAGGGACCTACTGTCCCTAAGAACTGTTTTGGTCACTAGCCAAATCGGTTGAGGCGAATTTCTGCAGGTCATCACTTCCGCCTTTATTACGTCCCGATGGTTCACTCACCCACACTGCTGAGGAAAAGGCAAATCTATTTGCCCATCTTTTTGCCAGCAATTCGCATTTTGGATGCTGCGAACCATGTGCCACCAAATCTTCCCCGTTGTGAATCAACTTTTGAGTTCGCCAAGATTCGACAACGAGAGGTGCTTAAGGTTCTGCGCAGTCTTGATGTGAATAAGGCGAGTGGTCCTGATGGGATATCAGCGAGAGTGTTGCGGAGTTGTGCACCCGAGCTGTCTCCAATTTTGACACGCCTTTACCGTCTCTCTCTGAAGGAGGGATCAGTTCCTAAATCCTGGAAGCTTGCTAACGTGCAGCCTGTGCCCAAAAAAGGTAGCCGTGCAGACCCCTCAAATTACCGACCAATAGCCATGGAGCGTATAATCAATAACCGCTTGCTTGCGTATTTAGAAGGTAACGATCTCCTCAGTGATTCGCAATTCGGGTTTCGAAGAGGTAGGTCCACTGGGGCCCTTCTTATATACGCAACGCATTTATGGAGCGAGGCTATTGAAAACCATGGTGAGGCAATTGCTGTGTCCTTGGACATATCAAAGGCTTTTGATCTGGCACGATGCCCTTATTGGCAAGCTCCTATGGGATCCCCGCTGCAGTCTGTGCTTGGATCAAGGATTTTCTGACTGGACGTCGTATCAGAGTAGTTGTTGATGGATTTACCTCCGACTCGCTTAAAATAAATGCTGACGTCCCTCAGGGATCTGTACTCTCGGCTGCACTCTTTCTGCTGCACATTAATGATCTGTTGGCTACTCCCGGAATTCTGGGGTATGCTGACGATAGCACGATAGTCGAGAGATACTTGTCCAATGCACGTACAGGTAGCGGTGAAACTGAGACCTTAAGATCAGACATGGTGGACAAATTGAATCAGTCTCTCCAAGTTGTTTCAGACTGGGGAGATGCCAATTTGGTCAGCTTCAACCCCACCAAAACGCAGGCGTGTCTTTTTTCCACCAAAAAGAGCGCATTTGAGTTGGCTCCCTCTTTTCGTGGCGTTTCTGTCCCTCTATCTGACCGACTTCTTCCAACCTAAACTTTGGGAGCTACATAGAGTCCTTAGCAGCATCTGCCTCTAAAAAGCTCGGAATCATTTCTAGAGTCAGGCGCTACTTCACTTCGGAACAGCTCCTAAACCTCTATAACAGAGCTCAAGTTCGTTCCTGCATGGAGTATTGCTGCCATCTTTGGGATGGTTCTGCTCGATACAAGCTGGCTGCTTTGGACTCTTGAGCGGCGTGCGAAGAGGCTTATCGGTGACGATACTCTGGTCGAGAGCTTACAGAGCCTCGATCATCGTAGGAGGATTGCATGCCTCTCCGTATTTTATAGACTCCATTGAATTTTTGTATTAGAGTAGGTAATATACCTATTACTCTTCTTTGATTGAAAATTTTACAATATATCTTTATTTATATAATTATATTTACTTTATATTAGAACAATAATATCCATTTAACTAAAATTCGAATAAACCGGATTTGAGTTTAAAAATCCGGATTTAAAAAACTCCGGAAAATCCGGATTTATCCGGATTTTTCGAATTTCGGATTATCCGGATTGCAATCCCTAGGTACAAGATCACGCAATCAGAGCATATGCATAACACTTGAAACTAGGGTTGGCAGCATTTGTATGTCTGAATATAGTATTTTGGCTCCTAGCTCGGCAGAGGTGAAATCAAACAGCCAGCGTATCGGTGTATAGCTAAAAGCGGTATTTAATAAATAATCAACTACTTATTGTTAGAAGAATAATTGGTTCAATCGATTTACACATCACTATGGTCAACGCGGGCAGTGCCCTGCACTAGTCGGGGAGATTGACTTAAAGATTTACCGCGCTTGCAATGTATAATGCCGAATATTGTAAAAGCTTATTAAATTGTAATTATCAAGAGAAATGTATTTATGTCCAACATTATATACCTATTACTTATTGCTAATACACACTACACACACTAACGTGATAATATGAGCGTCAGCAGGTGACTGTTCTGTGTGTGTGCTCCAGATACAAAGTCTAAGCTGACGCTACAGTATTTTTCAAAAAAGCTAATATAAAAAGAAACGTTTAAAAAAATATAGTATGTTTGAGAATAACAAAATAAAATTGGCTAAGTTATATATTTCAGTGGCTTAATTTAAAAAAAAAAACATATTATACCAAATTTTGCAATTTTGATTTTTTTGTTGTAATTTAGTATTTTCTACAGTAGAACGGTTTCCCGAAATATAGTACAATACTATATATAGTACGGTTGGCAATCCTACTAGGGGCACATATGTATAGCAAGCAAAACTCCAGATATATCTGAAGTTATGGTGTTGGAATTACTCGCAATATGTCATATCCGAGAGCGCAACTTCTAATTTATGTGACTAACTAGTTTATCAAAAGGTCGAGTTTCCTATTAAAGTCCTCGTTAAATAAGTTGGGAGCGTTAATTTGGGGCTATTAATAGTAATGCGTTGTTTTTGCGGTAAACTGGTTCATTCAATACACTATAACTTCGTTTTAAACACACATGTGTTGAAGCCACAGTTACATTTCCCCGAACAATGTTCAGGGAAATGTAACTTTTGCTTAACCAAGTTTCACTTGGAACATTCGTCTGAACTTTTTTTTAACCGACTTTTTAAAAGTTTGTGTGTGTTTTTTTATTTTAGTTAACTCATAACTTATTAATGGGTATTCGGAAGCTGGTCAACATTATTTTGATGTGGTCCCCTAGTCGTTTTTAAATCATCTATACTAATATTAAAAAGAGAAAAGATTTGATTGTTTGTGTTTGTATTGAATAGGCTCCGAAACAACTGAACCGATTTGAATATTTCTTTCACTGTTGGTAAGCTAATCTACTCCCGGGTGACATAGGGTACTTTTATCCCGGAAAAGGTGGGGGGAAACCGCGGGCGGAAGTCTAGTCCCTAAAAAAGTGTAAATCATTGCCTTTTACATTTAATGTGAAAGGAATTCCTCGTATGAACAGCGTGTTTAATATTAGCGTGTCTAAAACCCAAGACAAAAAATTTTCAACAAAAGAAAGTTAGTACGCTCTGGCAGCTAACTCGAAATTGGTGTAATATTTAACTACTTAGGCTTTACACAAAATAAAACTAATTAATAAATACCTACTAGTTCAGTCCTAAACAAATACGCTAGAGTCCGAGTTCGGATTAACTATCATACTATACCGGGAAACACATTATTGCGATGATGGTTAGTATTTGCTCTGGTTAACCTTGTTAATATCTATTTTCAGTGCTAGCTTGTAAATACCTTTATTGACTCTGGCTTCAGCAGCTCTTGTTTACTTCAGATATAAATATTGTATTGAATTATTAGATTTGAATACATAATATTGACGTGGGAGTTACCAAGTACTTTACTTAATGATGATGAACTTCTGAGTCGGAAAAGCTGAAATTGAAACGTTGATTTATTATAAACAGCTAAGAGAAATTGAGTTCTAGGAATTTCAGCTCCACCCACTTTCTTCATTGTTGTGCCGATGGCATTGATAGTATGGGCCGGTCGATCAACCATAAGGTGGGCTCGTCTCTTCTCGTGTGAAGGGAAACCATGGTACTCGTCACAGAACAAGAAAAATGGTCTTGTTCTGTGGTACTCGTGGGCAGTGGGACGAACGCTTTTAACAATGCGTTGCTATGGCAACCTGGCACAGACACGGCATTTTGTGAAAAACTTGCTACCTGTTGTCTTTTTACCTGTTTTTTTATATATATTCTGTGCCTGTTTTCCTGTACGAAGCATTTTCGGTAAAAAGTAGCCTATTTTCATCAGGGCTAATGTCCGAGTCTTATGGTAAAGGAATTTTTTAAATCGGTCCAGTATTTTCTAAGCCTATTCAATACAAACAAACAACCAAATCTTTTCTCTTTATAATATTAGTGTAGATTAGTGTAGATATCATCTTAATCTTAATATTATTGTAGATTAATATCGAAGTTAAAATATTTTTTCATTGTCTACAGTTCGTCAGCAAGTGAGCTGATCTCTCGACGAGGCGTCTTCTCTCGCAGGCAGTATGGCTCCGTGGAACAGGTAAGAAAATTATGCACCAATTACTTATAGCTAGTACTATCTTCACAGACCGCGGTTAGACAATTGTATTGTAGGACGATGCCCGATTGTTATATTATTTTATTTTAAAATATCCACAAAATAAATAATTTTAGCAAAGTATCTCTGAAAAAAAATCAATAATTTGTTACTAAAATTAGTAAACTCCAGTCGCACTGAGATAGTTTATGTTTAGTCTATAAACTTAACAGTAAACTGTCTACCTACTATTTTCTTATACATAGTTTATTTGAGTTTACCTATTTATAGCAAGAAATCTCATTATTGGAAAAGCTAAAAGGAACGCAACAACCATTGCTATTTTTTATAGAATTGTTTTCAAAAAATGTATAACATTTCCTCTCTAGTGGATGCTTCTTCAATGGCTCTACAAAACTAAATTGTCCGAAATTGATTGAGTACTCTACATATGTTTAAGCTCATAATATGAATTGACCACCGTTACTGACCTATTTAGACATAATAATAATCCAGACTGCTTGCAATATTTCGATTTTACGTATTCCAAGAGTTAAACTTTTATACCAAGGACAAAACTGTGTTTTAATAATGCCCTGATGCCTGAACCATCTTCCAGTCTCAAAAGTTTTAACGTGGTTTTAACTTAATTTATGTTACTTATAATGTTCTCATTTGTGGTTTAGGCGGCAAACCTTCAGTGTAATTATCAACTTAGCTAACTTGTAACACAATGTTACTTCTATTACAAGTTACTAAGACATTTAAATCGGGTAAACTGTGTACATTGCAACTTAACTCAGATTGGTCAAGTACTTTGTATACATAGTAATTATATTATTGTAATGTTTCGTTAGAGTAGAACGAAATAAGCCACACTTAAACGCCCGAGTACAATTTCGGTATTAGACGACAATCCGAGGTCCTTGAAGTTGTTGGCATAAATGCCTTGGTAACTGTAAAAGTGCGTCAAGCCATTGGTTCAGTGAGTGATCTAAGTTTAGTTGTGCCAGACTTTTTTTGTTCTGCCGGTATATTATGGTAATGATCAAGAGAAAAGTAAAACGAATACCTATCTTTTCTACTTATAGAGTAAAGTACTATTTTCACGTAATCGCTTGTGCAGCAAAATTCGTTTTATAAAGTAAGACAACGAAGTTGAGCTTTAGGCCTCGGCCTCGAATTTCGCGTCAGCGGGGGGCGGCAGCGGGATCGGCGGCTCACGCAGGCTCATTACGGTCACCGCTTGACGCGAGCCGTCAAGAGCGGTACAATGCTGTCAAGCGGTGATCCGCAGTGCACCTGCGTGCGCTGCCGCTTCCGCCACGCTGTGTTCGAGAACGGGTTTATGGGATTCCATATAAAACATCTCACCGCTGCAGCTCCCGCTGCCGCTTCCGCCCAGCTGCCGCGAAATTCGAGGCCGAGGCCTAACAATCATAGCGAATATTTACGTAGAAATTTTCTCAAACATTTTTAGTACTGACGAAAATAATATTTACAACTATTCGAACCACCGTTTAAGAATTTTAACACAAGAAGTGGGGTTTTTACTTTTTCTACAAATTAATGAGTAACACTGGCTACACAAGTCTTTTCGCGTTAATTTCAGCGACCATTAATGTCGCTGCGTACAGTTAAGGCACAACTTAGGTAAATAAGCCAAATTAGACTTTTAAATTATGTTCTGCCTAATCTGTGGAGCTTCTTAGAGCTACTCAAGAATGGAACATTACCTACCAGTGCTCGTAACATTTGCTGTCACGAAATGTATTTTTTCCGGGGCATTTTCTTTCTTTTCTTTTTTTTTTATTTTGGACCTTTTCTTATTACGCGCATCACACCAAAGAGGCTGTGACTTCAAAGTAGACAGAATTCAAACACAAACAAACAAGTACAATCAGACAAAGTTATTCAAATACTAGATCGAATACGAGAATACAGGAATACGTTTTCGCTTAATAAGGTAGTTTTTACTTCTCTTGTTTTATGTGTATGTGTGACTGTATAGGAGAATCTATTCATAGTGTTTATTTAGTTTAGAATATAAGTCCTGTTATTCTGGTAGTATATTTTCCGGATACCTACTTTAGCCGAAAGTTTAAAAATAGTCGTGGAGTTAAGTAGTCATTTTTTTTTTCGTTATCTAACTCTTCACAGCTACTTGCATATTGCTACTGAACAGCGGAGAACATTCATGAATTTTAAAAAGTTAAACGTAGCGGAAAGCCAAGTCGACTGATAAGTAGTATTAGGAACGCAAACTCTTCCCGACAAATACTGAATTTTCCCAGTTATCCTACTATCAAAGTTATTACAGATTTAATAAAAGGTTTTGGGCTTAACATATTCTCCCAATTACTGCATTTTACTCAAGAATCAAAGAATCAACCAAGAATCAAAATATCCATTTTTCAATTTAGGCTCGCATAAAGCACATATTATTATGAATGTCAAATTGTACATGTCACTTATTATAACTAGGTCATATCCTATTATCAAAGTTATTACAGATGTAACAAAAAGGTTTCGGGCTCGACAATTCGTCTTTAATTGACTTTGAAGAGGATTTAATTATGAGAGTAGGTACTCCTTAAGATTATATATTTTTTAATATTCAAGCGGTTAATCGACGAAAATAATATGTTTAACCGCAATTTACACCACCTTTTACAAGAAACCTTTTTTTTTTATTAACTTTCGACACAATGTAAATTGTTATGAATAAAATGAAATTGAAATTGAAACATTCAGACCGATACTAACAGACAAGTATAATATTTAGAATATTTAAAAAATCTTATCAACATAGTCAGCAAACAGGAAACAAGATATTTTTTACAAATACATAGAGCACTTCAGTAACGTTAAAACTTCCTCACATTGTAAGGCATATATTTGTCGTAATAAATGTGGCTGGCTGACTCTGTAATAAACGATTAAATTCTCGGAAAGGAATATTCAATGACAATGATTGGGCGGTGGCGTTATTAAATCCTCGTGAAATATCTCGCCATTGAGAATTTTTCAATATCTAACTAAATTTAGAATCTGACATTTTGGTAATGAAAGTTCCGTATTTTTAGTATCGTAAAATTACAAATTAATACATATTACATTTATAAAGTGTTTGTAATGGAAGTGTAGAGGTGTTTGAATGGGTAGACTTTCTGAGTAGTGAGCTAGTAAGGAATGAAAGATTGCAAATACATAATTTAAGTGTTAATATAATAATTATTAAGAATAGTATCATGGAGAAATTGTCAACATGTGTCAATTAAAAATGGAATCCGTGCTTTGCTAAAAAGTGCTTGAGGCTTGTGGGATTTGACAAATTATGGTAGTTCTTTTTGCAAATTCCTTTGTACACAAATGCTTACAAACACAAACAACTAATTTTAACCAAGAGTCTAAAATATTCAAGGAGGAGTGTAGTCACCGTCATGACTTTCCTTCCCAGCCCTATAATATCGTAGGCTATAAATTCCCGTCATGGCACATTGTAATTTTTCTTCCCCCAGCTCTGGTAGCCGCCATAACTAGCAGATTCATTGGGATAACAAAAGAAGAACAAAAAAATGAACCGTATTTTGGAGTGAGTTTTTTAACGATTATTTTAGTTCGAAAGCTGTCCAACTAAACTACTTTCAAGTAGTTAAGTCGGATAGCTTTCCAGTTTTATGTCATGTCAAATTACTGAAAAACTAGCAACATTTTAAAGAAACTTCGATTAGGCAACTGTTAAACACACATAATAGAACTTTACATGGCTTATGGCTTTTGAAAGATCCTTCTAAATTCTCAGATTATTTGTATTAGAAAACAATGATACTTTAAAATCTACGTAATTTTAAAATGACTGCAGTTAGTTTATTCTCGTTTTGAACCCGGTTGGGCAAATAAAAGACCATCTACCATTAAATAGCCAATCAACCAAACCAAAAGAAAAATGGGATAGCACCTATGAAATTATTTACAAAACAAAAGTTTTTCTCACGCACACCCTACACAAACTACAAGAACAAACGACCTTTTACAAATGCAAATAGTATCCTAAAAACGGACTTCCAAACACGAAACTAATTAATTCAAAGAGAACTGCAATTAATCGAGCATTCAGGCAACATGAGGAAAGTGAAAAGGGTGAATATTAAAGTGAAATTCTTTCTATTAACTCCTCTGCAGAAGCGAAGCCTGCAAGTTGTTTAAAAGTTAAAACATAATTATTACTATTAATTAGTTGGGCCATGCCAATGAACCGTTAGCCTCGTCAGGCCACGTGTACTTTAATTAACTTTTGCTGTTTATAGTAAATATCGGTCTTCTTGAGCTAAGTCCAAGCCATTCAGGACGTAGAGGAAATAACTTCTTTTGATGTCCGATAAAGTTATTTATTTTAGTAAATACTACTGGAGTTTCACTTATGATAGTTCTTGAACACGTTTTATATGTTCCATTTTCTAGTCTTCAAATCCTCGTTTCGAATGGTAAGGGGAAACCGGTAAAGAAGTTTAAAATTTAAATGTTTGTTTGGTATAGAAATAGGGAACTGCAAAGAACTTAAGATTTTATCCATTCTGACGTGATGGTGCAGTGACGTACAATATGGTCACAGCTAGTATTTTATTTAATATTTTTACATATCTATTATCGAAAGGTTCAGACTTACCGTTTCTTTTATTTATCACATTTATAGTTCTTAAAATAATAATAATATAAAATCTCAATATAAGTAGGTACCAAAAGGAAAAAAAAATTTCAAATAGTCATTTAAATATTAAAAAAAACCGTTTGTTTCTATTAATATATTAAAAAAGGTATCAGGCGGGGTTCGAACCCGCGCCCCTCGCTGTCCGGGCGAGTGCACTACCAACTATGCTTCTGCTTCTATTTATATTACATGATTATAAAAAACACTACTTGAAAGAACCATTTAATTTAAAAATCACGTAACATGGTTACTCCACAGAGAGCGATCGCGTGATCTCATTTCATTCTGATAGCTTTTATAGCCCTTGTAATAATTGAAATATTCTATTCCCTATAACATGCCAACTCAAAGAAGCATTGGTCCCATAGCATTGTTATCTGATTTTTATTGACGTCTCATTCGCAATAAATGTTTAGGTAAAGATTGATGATCCCACCAAAAACATTTTCAAACCGCATATTTTGACTAAGGCGTAGAGTTTGTAAAGTTAAGCCTTGTAGAGTTAGGGCGTGTTGAGTTAAAAGCATGTTAAAAGCTTGGCTCTACATGAGATCTGATAACTTTTTGACATTGCGAGTCTTGGCAACATTTTACATGAATTTTTTTTGGTGGGATTTCATGTCTTTTTGTTAGATTTGATTTATAATATCTGGGGGCATCTATTTTAAGATCATTCGTCTATCAAAATTGCAGGTCTCATACTAACTCCCATCCCCTAGTTAATGATTAGGGGGAAAAAAGTTACAAGTTTTATAATTTTTTTGTTGTTTGTGTACAGTCAAAAGCACAACAGACTATACACTTTGGACTTTGTACCACTCTTATGTCGGGGGCATAAGTGCTATTATCGAACTCCAAGTGTTTATCGTGATGTGCCGTTGACCGTACTAATACTAGCTTTCTAGGACGAGGACGAGAATGCGTCATAGAGCCTAAATACTTGAAATAAAAAGGCACAAAGATCAAAAGACAATACTGCTATAATAGCAGTATTGTTAGACTACCCAGTTAAATGTCTCTGCAAATGTTCTTCCCTGCACGTGTAGTGCACATAAAGGCACATTTTCATTGCACTTGCCAGTTTTTTAAGATTTAAAATGGAACGACGTCAGGAATAGCTTAGTGAACCTTCCCTTTTTTCCTATAGTTACAAATGAGCCATATTAGGTACAATCGCTCCCATAACCTTGTTTCTACACAAACGAACTAATGAATACAAATGAACGAACGAATTGAAGATAAATTGATTTTCCTATCTTTCCTTCCGTCAATTATAATCTTCAACTATTTTTGACCCACTACCATATTATATAATACCTACACTACAGTGAGTTGGTGTAATTTACTGTTGTTATTTACATATTAGACTAACAAGTTCGGTGGTGCAGTAGTCTTATTAAGTTTTTGATCAAAGACCGGTTACGGCCCTTGACCTCCAGCTCTTTTGCAGTCGGTTAAGAATAATAATTGAGTCATACTGGAATAACATTCAAGTGTAAAAATCTCTTTAAAATTTCACAGCAATTAGAATCTAGATTGCACCCGTGCGAAACCGAGACGGGTTGCTAATTTTCAATTAAGTTTAAAGTGAGTTGTTAATTCTTCATCCTATTCCAACACCTGGCCACTTAAACATTTCAACAATATTCAAGTTCAGTTTCAGCGTATAACTTGTTATCTCACCTCTCGAAACGCAAAACCAACGTTACTCTATGTCCTGAACGGAACGCAATATTCTAGCTGGATATTAATTACGTCCGAAGCCCCATCGTTCATCGCCGAGCTCAGTGTTAACCGATGAATCAGCTGAAACGCAGTGAATACATCCGATGACTGACACACAATACGGTGATCATGTATGCCGGCCTTGTATGCTCCGTTATCCGAGGTGCTTTCGATATAGGGCAGGAAGTAGGTATTTTAGTCCGCGACGTTCTACTTGGAGCGCGCTTGGCCCGTTATAACGTTTTTTATGTTACTTCAGATACCCAACACAGTTGGTGCTTTGCTGGGAAACATGACTAAATGCCGTCGCTTCCAACTTTGGATTTCAAATGGCTGCACAATTTTACACTATTACTTTACTTCGAACTATTTTATTTTCGACGACTAATTTAAAAGCTGCGTAAGTTCGTACTTACGCAGCTATACGACGGCTACAAGACGAGCACTATAAAGGCGTTATTATGTATCTGAAAACCTTCGAATTAATTCACCTTTATAAAATCTATCCATGCCTCTTCTCTCAAGCCTTTGTACTTGTTTTGTGCAATAAGTGTAAATAAATTAATAAATAATTTGAAGTAATTTTTGAGAAGTCAAGTATTGCTCCAAACGTCACACCAGAGGAACTACACACATTTTGTGTGTACGAACATATCTTTTTTTGTCTGAGTGTAATAAAAGTCCCATATTTTTGATTAATTTGGGGCTAGATGGCACATGTGTCCAAGTCGATAACTTTTGCCAGAAAGGACGGGTGCAGCCATTTGAAATACAACGACTCCCATAAGCTTCGAACTCAACAGGTTTCTTCAACCAAAGTGTGTGAAGAATCTCGTCATAGCTACACAACCTGCGCAATTTACTAACTAAGCCTAAGCGTGTTAATTTTCAAATACGTTCGTGTTTCCGCCCTATTCGAACCATCGACCGCACGTATCGAAGCGGGGCGGCTGAAACCACAGCTAACTGACGGACATTATACATAGCTGTATTTACTGACCAAAATGTGTGGACTGTGGATTTATTCATCATAATATAAAAATTACGTGGATTTGTTCAATAAATATCGTAGCAATGTATGTATGCTTAGTCATCAATACTTAGTTATGCATTTTGGATCATTATTAATAAACAGTTCAACAGCGAAAATAAAATAGAATTATGTTGATCGTTTGTCAATAGTATATCATCTTTTTAAATTGAGTTTAAGCTCGAGACTTGCAATATACTATGAAGAAAATGGCTCCTTCTTAGCAAAGAGATTCTTGGGATATGGTGAGGCTA
This sequence comes from Mecyna flavalis, assembly GCA_949319885.1. Lineage (NCBI taxonomy): Eukaryota > Metazoa > Arthropoda > Insecta > Lepidoptera > Crambidae > Mecyna > Mecyna flavalis. The sequence goes on along the minus strand of OX439427.1, from coordinate 5,966,337 downwards.
TATGTATGTACATCCATACATATATTAAAACTTTAAACGACTATACGCTCGGAACGTGGGATATGAAACTTTGTTGTTATACAGAACATGATTTTGTACGAGTATGCATAAGCATATTTTCACTTACCATGAAAATTTAAATAGTATAGGCACTTCAAAAAGTCTATAGGATATTGTATCGTGGTACAGATTAATAAAAATTTATTTAAGTTATTTGTGTCACTCCAAACTAACTCAACAACCTATTTCCCCTAGTGGATATTTCCCCTTTGTGACTACAATCGTGCAAATATACTACACGCAAATAAATGCACCGTGCAAGTCAATCCTCTTAGGGTTTCAGTCGCGCGACCGACACTCACGGGCTTCTTTGAAAGTATTGCTGCTAAGTAACACGGAAAACTATCTACTTACTTAATCTATACTAATATTACATTTAAAGAGGAAAGATTTGATTGGTTTTTTTTTGTATTTCATAGGCTCCACTGAACTGGTTTGAATAATTCTTTCACTCGATTTTCACCTCAATTTAACAATGCAGATCAGTTTATTCATGTGAAGTCGCAAACATTGACTAAAGAAAAATTTCTTCTGGTTCCAACACCATACCCTGGAGACTCTACTTACCGACTTATATAGTTTGAATGTAGTCTTAAAGAACCAACCAACCAACCAACAATACATCTTAGAATACTCGTAACTAGATGTATTATCTCTCTCTAGGTATATTTAATCTAGAACAAGATTTGGTATGAAACTTAATCAAACTCTTGATGTTAAAAAACTTCTTTCTTTTGCAGGAGTAAGACCCTATTGAAAGTTATCCCATTTAAGAGGTATCTATTTTCGAGATGAATGAAAGGCTCACTGTCCTGTCCATATTTAAAAAATACTTAACTTAGCGACATCTCTTCAATGATGCAGAACTGTAGTGCTCTCTCGGTTGAAAAGTTATTCGAATTGACTAATTTGTATGATAATTCCATCAGTTGCGATACACGCCGCAGTAGCGCTTCTAAAATTTCCATACAAAAATAATTATGTCGATTCGAATTACTTCTCACTTTCCCATATTGTCCGCGCTTGCCCAAATGCAAAAAAAATATCAATCGATAAAATAAGTATTTCTTTTACCTGATGATTTTGTTGAGTAAATATTTTTGACCAGAAAAAAATTGATGCTCTTCGAAATGCACCTTTTTTGTTTTTATAATAAACGAAACAATGTAGTAGTTTAGCTGATTTAAAAAAAAAGATATCGTTGCTAGAAACAGGTGCTTACTCATAACGCAAATTGCTAAGTAATTAATTATAAATAATGTTCAATTATGGTTTGTTATAGTCCGCCACAAGAGACGGGTGAATGCGCTAATTTGTCAACGGCCGAATCAATCATCAATTCATGTGAAGGCTAGGCTAGTGCTACACAACACATATGTGTTGTGTAGCACTAGCCTAGCCTTCACATAATAAAGTCTATTAAAATACACTTAAACCTATATAATGTTTAAGTGTATTTTAATAGAATTAATGCTATTATTAGCTTTTAAGTAAATTAATAAGAAGAAAACTCTGTTCAATGGGTTTACCTTGAATTGACCTTTATATTCTTCACACAGCTCACATGTCGAACTAATTAAAAAATGCGAAGGCCCTTTTTTATGGTGTGCAAATCGTCAGTGAAAAAAATAATATAAATAATAGGTGCTAATTCTAACACTGTGTCCGAGTCAAAATTATTTGGAGATAGACGGTATAGCAACCCCACTGCCGTGGCCAATAATATCTCGAATAAAATACATAACACTACATAAACACATTTCGAAAATGCAGCATTTATATTATATTTAGCACTTTTGAATAAACCTATGGTTCCTTTGAGCTGTCAAACAGAGTGCCCTTGTAATTTTGTAATATTATGTGGCATTATGGACGGTCCAGGCGAAGGACCCATGTCACAAGTCAGACATAACTCTGACGGCCGAGCTTCGAGCCAACTGGACCTGAGGTTAGCCTACAGATGATTGGTCAAAGGGTTCCAAAATTAATTTGTGAACTAGCAAGGAACGGTGCAAAATTGTTAAGGTGAATCCTTAATCTTTTTCCAGTAAACACCAAAAGGTACCGAAAACAGAAGACTAGTCCAAAAATTTTGTCAAGTTTTATGCGAAGAAATAGGATCTTTTTGACTGATAAAGTTAATAACAATTCTTGAGATAGCATTTTTATTAACCTGCCCCGCTATCTTAGCGAGCAGATAAGTCATCGTACTAAAACCAACAAGTGAAGATTAGGACGTGCTAAAACAACAAACAACAACGCTAAATAACAAACTGAATTTACTTGTGTAGTCGCGTTTGTGAACAACAAGAACAATAAACAAGAGAGTAGGGATTTCTTTAAAATAATCTGCCCCATCCTCCCTGTCAGGCGCACAATCTTTTGGATCGTCAACCGCAGGCCTCACTGACACTAATGGCAAAGCCTGTTTACCGCTCAACTTTCAAATAACCTCGCAGATCTCGAATTAGAGGCTTTTTGTCTAACGAAATAATTATTACCGCCCGAATTACGCAAATATTAGAATAAAATTTAAGATTTGTCAAATCGGCAACCGACTTCATCATGAGGTTGGTTGAGGGAGGATCGAGTTTGCTAAGGATCGCTAAGGACGCAAACAATACAAAATGACGATTCTTGTCACTGTCGCTAATTTGATCTTTCAAACATTAAATTCGGTATCCAGGCAGACTGAAAACACAATCTGTTCTACCGTAAGCTTCTGATTTAAGTCGAAATAAGAAACGAAATCAAACAATAAAAAGGTATACCATTATGCCGAAGTAATCCAATAGTGTCCCTTCACACAAAAACAATTTATTGACAGTCCTATTGTTTTCTGTTCGGGCATCGATATACCGTTACCCATCAACGCACATTTGCACTCTATATTGGTTTAGGCGACTGCGTGTCAGATATGTAACAAATCGGGGCGAAAGACTGAAACAGATAGAAACAATAGATCAAAAAACATTATTAATACGAGTAGCTGACTGGTTTGGCAATGTTTGTGACGAATGTAACGCAAGAGATTTTTAATCCAAATCTAAGTTATGATGAGATAAAATTTAACAGGAAGCGTCAGCCAAAAAAAGCGGTATCGCAAGCGCAAGGAGCGGCAGTTGCTTTCGTCGAGTATTGAACTAGCACTAACCTGGTTTTATATTTTTCTATTTGGTTTCTATACCCTAGAAGAAGAAAAGGGACATCACATAAACTAATTTAAGCATTCGTGTGATTCATCATTTGATGCAAACTACACTATTTAATATAGCTACACTATTTACTAGTAGTAAACTAAAAAAAGGAGAAATAGAAATTATTTACAAACTTTGAGACCCCGAATTAGTCTTCTCTCCTGTACCTACGCGTGAATTGTTTTTTGATATACAATCAAAATGGAATTTTCGGCGATACCTATTTGAAAATAATATTTGAGATTAAATCAATTTATACGTACTGGTTTTTATTTATGTACCATATATGAACATTTTTTTTAAACAAATGCTCCAACTAAAAATTGCTAAACAGTCTGCTCTGTTGCAAATTTCCTCTGACACTGCAGGTGAACTTCAACTTTTACCATTCTACAATCGTAAGTTTTTACGACTTTTCATATTCCCATACCAAACCCAGACACGTTACAGTATATAGGTACTCCGCAGTACACGTTGAATTTTGTACTTGTACTAAGCTTCTCAATTCTCATTTTCCTTGTAAATAATAGGTACTACACAAGTCAATATTCTCATAACGTATAAACGTATGGTATGAAAAAAATATTCTATGACAAGCCATATTACGCGGTTGATGGCGATTCCGCTCCAATAGACCTTAATAAAAATCTATTGACAAGTGGCGGAGACAGCGTCAAGATTATTCAAATAGAAACAGGCCGAAATAAGATTATTCGACGATAAAGTTCTTTGCAATAAAAATAACTTGCTTTTTTATTAATAGTAAACAGCCTTTACATGACAGCTATTGGTGCCAATGTCGATGCCAATATGTATGATGAAAAAACAATTTTACGTTGTTACTTGAATAGAATATTCAACAAAGCACTCCCAACTTTTTTCCATCTAAAAGTGCTCAGGGTGATTTTTGTTTCTGTTGTAATATTTCTTTTATTCGTTCAAATAGTGGTTCAAGTTTTTGAAATGGGGGGCGATCGCGCTAAATAAACCACGACTGTTCGGTTCAGTTGTTTGAAACAGTCAGTTCAGTTGTTTGTCAGTGTTTGAAACACTCGATTGCGCTATAGTCGCGTGTTTCAAACGCGAAAGCACTACCAACGGCTAAGGTTCGGTTGTTGATTATTTAGCGCGATCGCCCCACTGTATGTGTTATTGAGCTGTATGTAAGTGTACTAAATGAAATATCTTTCTTACTCTTTTTCAATTGCCTGACTGGGAATCCGACCGGGCCGAATATTTTTTGTTAACTTACCATTTATGACAAAATTATACAAGTTGTTGTTATATTTTGTCTTTTGAAAAGCTTGACAACTCATTCCAAAATGCACTAACAATAAATTTAAACTTAGTTCTAGACCAATTATTTTACAGGTAAGGTATACTTCACCACCCAAGCAATTATTCCCACGGCATCTAATTGCGAGGAAATCCAGCTGGATCCGCTAATGCCGCAATATTAACTGCTCTGCAGAACAAAGCCTGCTCCCTTCCGCTTTGATGCTTGAGGGATGCCGACGGTGTACCTGATTGCTTCTAAAGTATGATATAAGTATACTTTTGCTATATTTTGTTATATTTAAATGTAAATGTACGAAAGAGAAGCGTTGTAGACGTTTTAATGTCGAAAGTATGATATAAGAATACAGTGGCCAGGTATATTTGAAGAACACTTCATGTATGAAAGGGAAGCATTGTAGACGCTCGAATGGAAAGTTTATTGTACATTGGCTTCCGTGCCCCTCACTTTCCGGATGAGAGCAATGAAGACACATTTAATTTGTTCTTGGTTTTACGGTAAGCTATCATCATCTCTTGCACGTTGCACGAACTACTGAATAAGCTAGATACTTCTACTTACCAACCATAAAACTTATTTTGAATTGTTTTTATAAACAGTTAATTTTATGGAATTAGGTATAGAAGATTGATATTTTTACTGACAAACAGAATTCATTCCTCGTGGAACACCACAGACAAGAGGCAAGCGAGCTTGTTTTCATTACATGACCGCAATTGGTCTGTCCGTCCACTTTAGACTGAATCGACTTCCATTAAACCAATATGTGATGTTGAATATAAGTTTCTCAATAATTATATTCTTGAAGTTTCATTATTTCGAGGCAAGTTTTGGATATATACGATTATTTATATTTATTCTTATTACTTGCAAAGTTTTATACTTTTACAATATATTGCTGGATCCCTTGACTTGAAAGTTTTTGTTTATCTTCTACATGTATTACCTTCACATCTTTTAAATTTACTCTTTGTTTGGTAACTCGATACTTTATTTCGTTAATACTTTTTTTGTGATTTTTAGGCATTGGCTGATTTCTTAGGACATTTTGGTTTCTTTAAGCAATTAAAGGAAAAATTCCCTTATAGTTTCACATATTATAACACGATAATATTCAGGTTTTCGATGGTTTGGTTGAAGAAATATTTATATCCATGATAATGTCTTTCTTTAAGAGGACATACTAAGGGTGAGAAAATTGAAAATTGGGTTTTTGTAAAATCTATTGCTGTCGCGCAGTGCCCGAACAACCGAGCTATCAATGTGTGAGTGAGACTGTCAATGTTTGCGTGCCACGCCGCCCCCAGCCACGCCCCGCGCCCGCCTGCACACAGAAGGAATAGAACAAAAGAAAAGATTTCTGCTTACCTCAATGACGTTCAATGAACGTCATTGGCTTACCTATATAAAAACGATAAAATAAATGTTCACGGACAATGCAAAGGAAAAAACAGGTCACTAATTTCGACAGATAGTATTAAGTCTTGCCGGTACAGTGGCTACGTACTGCGCATCGTCACTGATAGGTCCGTGGATCGGATCCGACGAGTACCCCTATCGCTTTTTGTGAATTTATTCGCATTTGTTAATAGGAACTTGCCACGAGTACCTAAAGTTATAAATTTTTAGTTCTTTTTTGTATAATATATTTTTAAAAGATATATTAGTCCAGTCAACGAAGCTCTAACTTAGCCATTTTAGATGAAAAGCTGAAACTGGTGCCAAAATTTTTGTTAAAGACTCCGTAATAACATACTAAAAATGCAGGGTCGTGAGTCACCGGGGTCAGTGGAAAAAAAATGGAAAAGGGTGTAAAAATTACTTTTTTCTAAAAATCTCGGAAACTAACAAAAATATGAAAAAATGTTTCAGCCAAAAGATGTAGAAAATTACTTTTTCTACAGAAAAGGTCATTATCAATTTACGCTTATCGCGCACCGTTTGCTAGGAAATCGAGTATATAGTGCACTTATTGATGTTGAACCAAATCAATAAAAATAAGACGGAAATGTCTGGGGATATCGAAACGAAAAACATTGTGCGAATTTTCGCATTTTGTACGCGATTTCCTAGGAAACGGTGCGCGATACGCGCAAATTGATAATAACCTTTTCTGTAGAAAAAGTAATTCTTTACATTTTTTGTCTGAAACTTTTTCTTATATTTTTGTTAGTTTTCGAGAATTTCAGGAGAAAGTAATTTTTTCACCCTTTTTCATTTTTTTTCCTATGACCCCGGTGACTCACGACCCTGCATTTTAGTATGTTATTACGGAGTCTTTAACAAAAATTTTGGCACCAGTTTCAGCTTTTCATCTAAAATGGCAAAGTTAGAGCTTCGTTGACTGGACTATATGGCTTTCTCTTGTGGCAAATGTAACACTCAAGCAAAGGTAAAGGACATATTGGTTCAATGCTCGGTCTGTGACAAAAGATATCAGACATCTTCGTGGGGCTAGTGGTTTTGCCAGTTTTTTGCGAAATAAGTAAGTAAAACCTATTTTCTATTTTTCTATTTTCGAGAAATATTGGTCATCTTCAAAGTGCCATAGCTTGGCTTCTATGAAGTCAAATAGAGCTGCCTCCAGTTGTAGGTACTTTAATACAGTTTATTAGTGTAGTGTGTCGTTCACAAAAAAACATAGTTTTGGCCCTGGAGAGCAAATAGTAAAAAAAGTCCCAAAATTTCGAAGATTTTCACGATTTTCTCAGTTTCCACAGGTTTTTCGAAGTTGCAAATTTGAAATCACATTACTCTAACAGATACAATATACTTTACTTACTTTAAAATGCAGAACTACATCACGCTTTGCGAATTTAGCTTCTTTTTTTGTCTAAATCCGACGGCCTAGTCGAGGCGTTTAAGTATACAATTCATAAAAAATTGTCAAGAAAAAGTTTATCAGTTACATAATACCTTCCAACAATAAAACATCACAACAATTTGCTAAATGCACTTCACGCAAAATATTCTAACTGGAAATATCGATATCGATGAACAACACTAGGATATCGATATAACTATCGACTACGTCACGTCATAGAGAGTATACGTATTAGTCCGCGTCTCCCCAACCTCAAGCCTCCCCCGCAGAGCGCGATAGAGACAACTGCAGCTTGGATCGAAAATACCTATTAAAAGTACGGAAAATCAACGTTTCGTAGTCCCCTGATTTCTCCTCCAAAACTTTTTTTCATCAAAAATTAAAGAAAGGCTTTGACCGTGTTCCTATGTTTTCCTTTTTTTAATTAAATCTAGTTTAATTTGTTTTCTGGATGTTTAAACACAGCGGAAAATCTGGCCATTTTTTTACATTTTTGAAGGTTCATATCTCTCTTAATTATTAATTTATGAAAAAAAGGAAAACATAGGGACATGCAAATAGTGGTCATAGAATTTTGGAAAAAAAAAATATTTCACTAATGGCATTATCCAGGGAGAAAACAGGGGACAGCGTTTGTATGGAAAAATGGCTCCTGCCTTTCCTCTTAACTTCTTCGAGTATAATTTTATTACTAAGTAATGTTATTATACATATATTTTATTACATCATCAGTTGCCACCGGCCTATCGCCAAACATCTCCTTGTAAATGAATTTTATTTTTTATGGAAATAAATGTCTTTGAACCTTTCCTCACCTCAATCGCAAAACTACGACCATTGCTGAATTAGAAGCATTTGTGATTCCACCTGATTTGCAGATGACAATAGGCGGCGGTAGTCACTTTCCATCAGGTGTGCCGCAAGCTCTTCTGCCCGCTATAGGTACGATATAAAAAAAACTAAACGAACTGGAGCCTCATACATCTCAATATGCAAATTATATCCGTGGCTGGCGTGAATATGTTGACAAGTCTAAAATTGCAATTTTACAGGGCGGCAGTTTTAAAGTTTGGCGTCGCCTGGTAAATCAGTATATTATATTATAAAATGGCTGTGCCTTTGAATATAGGTTATTTTTTTTTATCTTTCGAACGGTGTAAGCCTCATTGCATAATTCAGTGTAGTTTTCTTTGAAAAAGACTTGTCAATTCATTCACCGACGACTTATCAAGTTATTCACCATATATTAAGTATAATTTGCTTCATGAAAATATTAAAGTATCAGGTTACATTAAATTTAATCACAATTAACTTTTTCAGTTACAATTTTAAGACATTAGATTATTTTTCAGGACCTATTTTATTAACATTTTATCAAATTTTCGACAAAATAACATATTTATGATAGGCATTTAGCTTGGAAATTTATTTTCTCTTAAAAAGTAAGTATGTTTATGTTTTTTTCTTCTTTTCTTAATTTTATAATTTTCTTCTTCTTCTTTTTACCTCAGCTTCTTTTCCTTTTCCATATTAAAAAGCACAGTTAAAAAGTATTTAGTTTTCTTTTTCTAGATCAGGATTCACTTCATCGATGTCTGGGTAAATGCTCTTAAAATCAGTATTTTTTAAATTTATGTAAAATTCATAAAAAGATACGTCAATTAAATCAGGATCTTTGAAAACTATACGCCTGTCAAACCGATGACAGCTGTTGAAGGAATCATGCTAGATTTTACAAGGTATAAGAGGGATTTTTGGAAGTTGCCAACGAACTGAAATTTAAAAACCCTTTACTTACATATTATAAGTAACCCCTGCACGAAATTTCCAATTTTTATTTCATTTTGACTCTGCTACCTCCCTTGGGGGGTGTATTTTCCTAAAACCCCCTTGGATTTGAATCTGACACCGAAACAAAAATCAACATCAAAACAAGACTTACTTTTAAAATTACAGAGTTTTATACAAACTTCCTAACCCCTTTTTACCCACTTGGGAGGTGAATTTCCAAAAAATACTCTCCTTAGGGGGAACTTACGCATTACAAAGAATCCCAATACAAAATTTCAAGTGCTAAGTAGTGTAATTGGTCAGTCAGTCTATGGGTTTCATACTGTTTTATAGGGTGGGTGGAAGTTTAGTCTATACAAATAAAGAGGAAACTGACCCTGGGAGGTAACTTCCATAAGCCCCATTAGTGGAACTTACACATAATGAAGCACCCCTGTACAAAATTTAAAGTTCAAAGTCTTCACCCCCTTTTTAATTTTCTCGGGGGGTGAAATATTCAAATACCCTTTTCTAGTGGAATCTTACACATTCTAAAGAATTTGGTAAAAATTTCAAATTATAATTTTAAACCCCTCTTCAGCTGCCTTGGGGCTGGATTATCAAAAACACCTTTTTATTTTTAACTGACACCAAAGTAGAAATCTATAAAACAACCGCTTACAATCAGGTGGGCTGCGTGTCTGACTGCTAACCGACTTAGAATAAAAAAAAGGGACGAAGTTTCATAAAAATTCACCTTTTTTTACTCCCTTAAGGGGTGAAACCCCTTCTTAGTGTTCTAATGTGTAATTCATGTACTAAGTTCCAGGGCCTTGAAGTTTGGGCTGGGCTTTGGTGCAGTAGCCGACTTCTGGCCATTACACCAAATGACTCGTTGAATCGAAATATTGTAGATAGCGTTTGTTCCAAAATATATTATTAGTTATATTTGCAAGTAAAATAAATGCTGTTTTGGGTGTGTTGGGTGTAAATTAAAAACATTTACTGGGAATTTACTCCATTCGTCTATATACGTCCACGGCTACAAATCATCTTTCCATACGTCCCATTACTTACCAGAGTTATTGAACGTAACGTACTACCATTCACCATTACTATAATTTTATTTTTATTATTTGATTCAACAAATTCGTTTCATGCAGCAATTAATTCAATTGCTTCCATAAAACGAAAAACCCACATTAAAATTCGATTGGGGAATTTTCTATCTCTTTTCTCAGTTGAAAGTAAAAAATATATAATTATGTTAAAAATTTAGGAAAAAATTATTGAAATCAAGGCTTTTTTAAAAAACACGAATTATAACTAAAATATCTTCATTAGAGCCTCAAATGGCCAATTTGGACATAATCCAATATTTTTGCCGTAAATCAAAATTTTTGATTTTGATTTTTGAACATTTTGTTACACGTAAAAATAATCAAAATTTGGCAATTATGTACATTTAAATCATGAATGTACATAAATTGTGGTTTGTATTTTAACAATGGAGAATGTTACTAGGTATGCCAAATCGCCTGAAATTTTGTCTCAGTAATGCCTGTATGTATACAAATACACTAGTTTTTGTTGTAGTCAAAAATACCTAGTAGTTTTGATTCTATAGGCATTCAAAGTTTCGAAAAATATCGAGTCCCGCTAACAGTCACGTGACCGCTTGTGACGTCACATCACAACCCGCCGCGCGGGCCGAGCCCGGCTTAGTACAAGTTGCATAGCTTGCGCTTGGCTTGTGCAGTATTTTGTTGTGTTTTCGTTAATAGACTTAATAGTAAATATTATTCAATTAATAATATGGACGAAAAAGGGCAATCGGATAATTATTCTACCTAAAATAGATGGATTAATGGTTGCGCATTATTTAACAACAAATAGTGATTTCGTTGCCGCCGAAATGCGAGGAATATCAAATAGTAAAAGTATCTACCTACCATTCAATGTTTCTGTTATAGACAACAAATAAATGTAGGTATTATAGTTTTGTAACTATAGGTAAGTAGGTACGTATGTACATATAGGTACCGCTCTTCTTAGTAAATTTAAATAAATACATACCTACATAGGTACATTGATATATATATTGCAAACTAGCTTCCGCCAGCAGCTTTGCCCCCGTTTCCCTCGGGAACTGTACATTTTCCCAGGATTAAAAGTAGCCTACCTACCTATATTATTTTATTTCAGACTCCGTCCAGATCCATTCAGTAGTTTTTGCGTGAAAGATAACAAGTAAACACACACACTCTCACAAACTTTCGCGTTTATAATATTAGTAGGAACTAGGATAGTGCCTAGGAATAAGAGCGGTAAGGTAACACACTATCCGATCCGAATCCGATGCGAATCCAATCCGTCTCCGTGAAATAACGGTCCGGAGTATTTCTATTCTAGTGATACGAACTAGATCCGTCATCCGAATGTCTTTGTGATTTTGATTTCACGGAGACGGATCGGATTCGGATCGGACGTAGTGCGTAAGCGCTCTTAGGATGTAAGTAAATATAGTGTTGTATGTTTTTTTACTTACAAAATACGTAAGGCCATTTATTTTTAAAAGAAGCTTATTTCAGTTCAGCAAGAGACAGCTATGGCGATGATGCTATTAGTCATGTTCAAATAAAAAGACCTACCTAGGTGATGTATGTAATGTAGAATCACGCCAGAACACCGCATACGTACCACACCTTATCATTGCATTCTAAACTGATAAGGATCAAGAAGTTTTAAATGTAACCTGCGAAGATTGTGCCGCCAGCAGAGGTGGCTGTCAACATACTAGGATTTTTAATGTGGCTACATCGTCGAAGCGAGGAGCCTCAACGTCCTTTAGATTGGAACTATAAAAAACAACTTTTCCTGCGAATTGGTAGTTGTATTTTTACATTTAGGCACACCACATGATTTCCTAGTAGGTATTTGGATTGGACATTTTTAAAAGTATTTAGGTTTAATTTCGACGGCACGGGCGCCGAACGCCAGCGGACTGAGTGCGCCAGACTGAGCGAGTTGTACTATGACGTCACACCGGCACCGGCAGCCCGCGCGTACGGTTACAACTTGTTTTACTTCTAAATCGGAAACTAATTGACGTATCGAAGTAATTCTTTCACTAGTATTTTTTATTTTTTACAAAGAATATGGAGTGCTAATAATCAAAAATAGTTAACATTCTTCATTATACATATCACGTTTGAAGTTGCTGGCATTACGCGGGAATAACTTGACAACTCTACATAACAACCTTTGATTCAACCTATTTTAACCGGTCCTAACTGAATACCTGAACATGTCAATTTATGTTTATTTGTGTATGAAATTCGTAAATGAGTAAGTCTAGTTGTATATTTTTGTGCATTGTGATATGAATTGACCATACATTGATAAATCGAGTTGTGAATCTTTATTCATAGTGTTAAGTAAAAATATTATTTGATAAGTCAGTATGTCCGATGGTGTTCAGCAAAAATGTAGTTATTCAGTTGTGAACGACGGCAATTTTACCGCCTTTTTTCAACAGTTTCAGCTGAATTTTTTTTCAGGGATGTGTCATGACCATAGGAAGCCATTGAGCCAATAAAAAAAAATCATGCAAGTCGACTTATCAACGTATTCACGCCAGCCACGGATATAGTCTAATGTTTAACACAAATTGGCAATAATGAGAGCATTAAGCACCCAAGCCGCCCGCACTCCAGAATCATGACTTTCAAATGCGTTTAAAATTTGTATTTTAAAGATAATCGTCTTTAACAGTATAACAGTCACAAATGCAAATTAATGTATTTTTTCCAACCTCGTTCTTTTATTTACACTTCTCCAAAAGTCATTTCATTCCCTTTATGTTTTTTGATGGATAAATCCGTAATTCTAGGAGAAATATTCTGACTTCTGTTTAGTGAATAGGTAGGTATATTTTTTTCAAATCCGACGTGAACACAGACATTTTGCGTCACATCTGGCACACACACAGGCTAGAAAGATTACAGGATTTAGGATTTAAAGCAATTCTATTGGTTAGCATTGAATTTGATACAGCCTAGACACGTTACCGACACATTCTAATTAATAAATAAAAAATGTGATAGAAAAGTATCTTTACATGAAATTAAAGTTAACCACTATTACTAAATTTTGTACATTATCTTTCTTTAAAACAATTTCAAACAATTAATTAATTTAGAAAGGTGGTGAGTACGTTCTTATTTGCACAGTCATGTTTTTAGTGGAGTTCAAAGTTACTATAAGTTCATTCCCTCGGCGAACACGTTAAGATAATATAATTTCACGCTGCAAACAGTTAGTTACAGCTCATCTTGAACTCACGATTTTTTATTTACTAATCAAAGATGATGTGAACGAAAATACATCTTTCACCGTCAATACTCGTAATTTCTTATAAGAAAAACTGCATATTTGTATTAAAAGAACACTTTTAGCTACACCACTACTACTATACAACCTTTTTGATAAATAAAACTACTACTTTTCGCATCGCAATAAAATCGCGGTTCAATATTACCTCTACATTTAAAACCCAGAGTAGGTATGTGCTTAATTTATTTTATCTACATCCATACCATAATATGTCTATTTTATATTCAGGAGCGATGAGCAAACGCCCTACATTTAGATATAAGTATCTGTGGCTGCATTGAAATGTTTACATTTTAGTGTCGGTAACCGATACTTAATTTCGTTCAAATTTCGAACGTCTTCTTTAAAAGTAAAAATTAATAGGTTTTTTTTCGATTATCGAATTAGTCGATTAGTAATTTTATGTTCCATTCCTATACATTTAATTCGATGCTGAAATTATAACAATCGATTTGAGAATCGAAATCAACTCTGAGAATCAACTCGAGTCTAGATTGTTTATGGATTTTAAAAACTACAAACGTCAGTCATTATGTCAGTACTAACTTTTACATACAGATTAAGTTGGTAACTAGGGCGTTTGCTCATCAATCCTAACTATAAAATAGACATATTATCGTATGAATGAAGATAAAGTTATGTATGTGACTGTACATAATTAGTCATTAAAATACTCATGTGATTCTTTTATGAAACTCACTTCGTTCGTTTCATAAAACCACATTCGTATTTTAATGACCCTCATTATGCAGCAGTCACATAAATAACTATTATATGACTAGAAAGGGTTTTTGACGATTCATCCAATGTTTAGTTAGTAGTACCAAAAACATAATTATAAAAACTACTTATTTTATAAGTCTTTCAATCACGTTTTCCACCAAAGTGGACCAGCGGAGTGGAGCGGAGACAAGGAAATCGACCAATCACAGTAGGAGACGGCAATTGCAATTAGCATGTCAAACATTGATTGGTCTATTTTGCAAGTCTCCGCTCTGAATTTGCTTCAGTTAAAAGCGGTTCTCAGACTGCTTATCACTACATAGTATAAAGGCCTGTATTCACTTTGATTAGTGCGAGTGCGAGTGATTAGTAGCTGAGGGTGATTAGTGCAGGTGCGTAGTGCAAGTAGTGTCCAATTGTTGGCGAGTGCGAGTGATTAGTAGTTGAGGCAGACGTGTTTAGTGGCAGGCACGCCGCGAGAGAGGGGGATGGGCGGGCGCGCGGGACGTGGCTACTCGCAGTCCACTCGCAGAAAAATAGAACACGCTTCTAAACACTTCACTACGCAGCCAACTAATCACTCGCACTAATCAGTCGCTGTCCACACTTATTTTCTACTAATCACTAATCACTTGCACTAATCACTCGCACTCGCACTAATCAAAGTGAATACAGGCCTTAAAACAAAGTCGCTTTCTCTGTCCCTATGTCCCTTTGTATGCTTAAATCTTTGAAACTACGCAACGGATTTTGATGCGGTTTTTTTTATTAGATAGACTGATTCAAGAGGAAGGTTTAAATGTATAATACATGCATAATATAGTAGAGAAACACTGATAATTTTAGAGGTTTTTAATTTAAGGTCGTAAATAATCACATTTTTTTGCGCTTACATTGCAAACGCTGGCTGAACCCTACGAGATAGATCAAAATAATGTACTACAATATTGTACACCTTAAAAAGTTTTACAAAAAAGTCCGCGATGGTATATGTCTATCTCTTAGGGATAACCCACAATAACCATTTTCCTTTACTTATTACGATAAAATAATGGCTTATTTACGAAAAAGTGGTTTTAAGCAAAACAGTATTAATCCTTATCCAATAAAGTACCACAAATAAATTGTGCATGTAATATAGATCAATATGGCCCTTTACATCATGTAATTTAAATGAATAGTTTCGAAGATATTACAGATTTAAAATGCAGGGACATAGCGGTTGCGGCGGTACCGGCCGGGGAGCGGATGGATGAACATTGAACGTTTGTTATTCTTTCACGTAAAAACTACTGAATTGATTTTAATGAAACTTTACAATAATATAGCTTATACATCAGAATAACACATAGGCTACAATTTACAAGATATTCCCGCGGGATAATGTCCTGTAGTTCACGCGGGCGAAGCCGCGGGCGGAAGGCTAGTATTTTATAAATGTCCATTATTTCCTTCCCTCCTTAAGTACTTAAATGGGAGCTCGTTGGCGAAGACCGTATAGGTACGTTGATTTAAAAGTGAAAACTCAGTCCTGTTTTTGGGCTACGTTCCTACCTGCCAACTAATGTTCTTCATTTATATAAAACAAAACACACATTATAGGTGAACATGTATTTGCTCCACGAAAATTCTGACTCTTCTGACTCTCTAACTTCTCCAGAACAACTGATGAAACAAAATTAAAATAGAATACTTATACCACACGTTGTAATAAGCCAAGTGCTAACTTGTATTTTAATGAAGTTCTCTGCTCGGTTATAATCTCGTGAGGGATGATCGGCACAATAAGTTGGGCTAATCCTTCTCACCTTTATTAAACGCGGTCGGCGCCCGCGCCGGAAATTACGAATAGGGTGGAGGCTCCTTATATCGGCCCCCTCCTAAAATCATAATTGTTTTTATGGAAATAGCAGCTGTATACCCTTGCGCTTATCCTCCCGTAGTTTTGTATGAATATCTCAAAATTTGAACGAATGATAGGCAAAATAGTGCGGGAGGTACGGAAGAGCGTCGTTTGGCGGCATTTTCAAGTCAAATTCCTGGACCGACGCATTGCGTTGGGAAGTATTTAAATTGAAATAAACATACCAAAGTTATTTTATTTTATTTCTTCTTAAAGATAAAGAGCCAAGGTACCGTTTAGGTAGTATATTTTAAAATTTGTTTATTTTTTTTATAAAATAATTGCGTGGCCGAGATTAGGGATCAGTATTATCGACAAATCTCAATATCGGCCGAGTGGTCGATATTGAGATTTGTCCATCGTAATAAGAAATCCTAATGTCGGCCACCTCATATTCTTTGTGCGCCAGCTATGAGAAAGAGTTGATGAGTGATACCGATGAAGAAGAAGACAAAATATTGGATGTGACATATGGCCCAAATGGTTCCACTTAAAATGTTTATTACACTTAAAAATATATTGCCATCACTGTTTGAAGATAACTTTTCCTCCTATGGGATCCCCTCTGCAGTTTGTGCCTGAATCATGGATTTTCTGACTGGACGTCGCATCAGAGTAATTCATGATGGGTAGACCTTCGACTCACTTGAAATAAATGCTGGCGTCCTGAGGGACGAAAGAGTGTAGCCAAAAGCACAGATCACTGAGGTGATTTGTGCTTTTGGCTACACTCTTTCTGCACACTGCACATCAATTATTAGTGTTAGCTACTTCTGGGATTCTGGGGTATGCAGATGATAGAACTAACATGGTGGACAAATTGAATCAGACCCTTCAAATTGTCTCAGACTCAACCCCACCAAAACACAGGCTTGTATATTTTCCACAAAAAAGAGTGGTTTTTGTCTGGCTACCACTTTTCGTGGCGTATCCGTTCTTCTATCTGACCGACTGTAGTCGGTAGAGCTGTAGCTCTTAGGTATGGAATTATCTTCCAACCTTAACTTCGGGAGCTATATAGAGTCTGTAGCAGTTACTGCTTCTAAGCAGATTGGCATCCTTTCCAGAATCATACGCTACTTGATTGCGAAACAGCTCCTTAACCTTTACAGAGCTCAAGTTCGTTCCTGCATGGAGTATTGCTACCATCTTTGGGATAGTTCTGTTCGATGCCAGCTGGCTGCCTTGGACTCTATTGAGCGGCATGCGAAGGCTTTTCAGCGATGATGCTTTGGTCGAGAACTTGCAAATCCTCGATCATCGTATGAAGATTGCTTGCCTCTTCGTCTTTTACAGGCTCTACTTTGGTGAATGTGCTGCTCGGTTGTACGATTTGGTTCTACCAGCTCCGTTCTATCACCGAACGACTCGACTCTGTCAGAGACTCCAATCCTTATACTGTGAAAATGCTGCGCTTACGAACTAAATGATTTGCTTCATCTTTTTTGATACGGACTGCGCAAGTGTCTCTCTTTACCTGGGTCTGTATTTCCTGACCGTTATATCTTGGTGCTCTTCAAGGCCAGAATTTACAGGCCTTTCCTAAGCAAGCGCGCTCCATCGTAGACCGCATAGACATTTAACATCAGGCTACTCTGTGTTCAAGTGCTGGCATAGTAAATATATTTAAAGAAAAAAAAACTAAATTAAGTTTATATTTTTGATAACTAAATGACTAATTTATAATATAGTTAAATAAAACATGATTTGAAAATAAATAAACGTTATAATGTACTTTTTGAACAAACTTTTTCCCGTTGAAAAGGTATGCCGATATTAGGGTTATAGGCGGCGGATATTTGGGTGCTAGAGGCCGATATTACGGAAAATCGGCAAGTTTGGAAACAAACGTCTATATTTTCAAATCTAACAAAGAATTCGTTATTTCGCGAATGTAATAATGGAGTTTCATTATCCCTTTACCTAAAAAAGTAGTTGGAAGAAAGCAAAAGTTATTAATGTAAAAATTATAAGCAGTGAAAGGTCAAAAAAAGTTGAGGGGGCCGATATTTGGTGCCTCCACCCTATTACGATGACCGCGTACCTCGTATAAAACATTTTCATTCTAGAGGGCAACTCCACTTTGTTTTATATTTAGTTTTCACACAGATGTACGCCTGAGAAGACTATACATGGTTTATTGGTCACTCACTGCTTCGAGCACTCTTCAAAAACTGTTTTTAAGTAACACTTTACAAAAATGAAAACGTGTCTAAACGAGTTAGGTACTCACAGAGTTCTTTGAACAGCGGATTGGGTTACCTGAGAGATCATAAGTTCGATTCAAATTTCGTAATTTTTTTTTCTGCGTCAGACTAGCTAGCATTAGCCCTGGCTGTGTTTCCACAGTACATAATTATGTGGTTGTGATTTATCAGTTAACATAATAGTTATAATTAAAATCTCAGACAATCCTTGGTATGGCAGCACATTAAGCGATACTTTAAGGTAAAATGTATCTCAATGGAATTAGCCGTGGTTACCAGTTATCGTCAAATTACTTTTCTTCTTTCTGCAATCTGAAGTCAAGAAAATAAATAAATTACTTAATATAAAAGAAACTATTCCTGTTAAGAAGATGTACTAAAGGCAATGATATTTTTTATTATAATATCATTGACTAAAGGTGTATAATGGATACAAAAGGCGCGTTTACGAGACCACTGATTAACCTCATAACCACGCGCGATCTCCTCATAAGGGTAATAACTGCCGCACTATTTAATCAACTCCCACATCAAATGAGTTAACGGGTCCTGATCCCGAGGGGATAAAACAGCAATAACAGACAGTGCCAGAATTATGATGTAGTTATACGTTTAAATCCATTACAAAGTTTGAATCAATGTTACGCAAATACGTTCTTCTGTAGATGCTAAACCATAAGTATTATTATGTGACCACTGTGACTGTCGTATGGCTAATGGCTGGCTTGCAAACGTTACTTAGTGTAGGACTAAATGTCGGTATGTGAAAAATTTAGACAAAAAGAAGAGCATTAGGTTAACGTTTCCCGGTTATATTTTCTTTACATGATTTGGACCGTAGTGATATCTACCAACAGCGGGCCTGTGCTGACTAAATGATAAAATAAGTGTTTCACCAATTAAAAATGAGAAGCATAAAAATCTTATTCTATGAAAGAGCAATTGACCAAGTGAACCTGATGGTAACTGATCACTACGGCCGCCCATGGCCACCTACGACTAGTGTCTTGAATGCGTTGACCGCCTTTGAAAAAATAATAATTTAGAAGCAGAGTCCGGGCCTAGTAAGAAACACTGTCCAATTTCGACTGATAGACAGGTACTTCCTATAAAAATAATATTATATGTGTCGGGCTATATTGGTTAACTACAGACATTCGCGTGCTCAGCTATTTCTTTTAATTTACTCATTAAAAAATGTCATATTTTTGTTCTGAAATTCTAAACTTTCCGTGAAAATTGACTCAGGTTGGTAGCGTGACCGGCGCAATCACAGCGCAGGTTCACGGTCAACCGAAGTTTACCTTTTGGCTGTACATTACTCTTAATTTAACATATTATTATCCCTTGGAAGTTAATCGGAAATGAGCACCACAACGCTGATAGGAGCCTTGTGCTCACATAATTACATTAAATAACGAAGTTAGCTTCTGCAACATGTAAGAAGGTAATTAAGTCTTTTAATTTTAATTTACATTTTTTAGAGAGAAGTAGCATCTCTGTGCGTTCTCAACCGCATGTACCATGGGGAGTGTTCGGAGGAATTGTTTGGACTTAAACCTGCTGTAGGGTTTTATCACTTATCGATTGCTTACCATCAGGTGACCCGCCTGCTCGTTGCCTCCCTCTAACATAAAAAAAAAATCAATTTAGAATCTTAAACCAAACTATGTTTTAGAATTCTATATGGCCAGTATTACCTAAGAGCAATTACATTCAAAAATACGCAGATTCATAGTTCTGCTTCCTGTTACTTACTTACTCCGATGGCTCAAAAACAAAAAGGATCTGTTTTGCTTTTCACTTTAATTTAAAATTTTCAGAATACCTACTCTTTATGTAAATCTGAATGAATAGAGAAAAAACCGACAGATCACCAAAAATATTCATGAGTAGATCGCAAGGGTCTGCAATATATTTCCAAGACCCTCCATAACTGAAATCAACTAAGATTCAGAAGGGAAACCAATTTTCAAAGTCCCTATTTCAAATTGTTGTTATTTAAAGGTCCGATTAAGAGAAAATTTCGATGTGAATGCGTTGGGGTGAAAACCAAGTGTAACCGGTATTCTAATCAGTGATACTGGTGATACTCTGGTATTAACGAAATACATATTTTGTGATTGCAAGGTGAGGTTATGATTTAGTTTACCATTTTCGTCAGCTAATGAAAAACATACTATAGTTAGATTGAACATACATGGGTAATTCTCACGAAATTCCGAAATTCATGTCCTTATTGTTTTTTTCTATAATTACAAAATTAATGCAATGATTATAATTTTGTTATGAAGTATGTATAAGGGGTTACATTATACCTATATGACTTTCTAACAAACTAGATATTTAATATTTCTTTTACATAAAGAAACATCCGAAAATCATTCCCTCACTATGTCCCAAACTCTAGATTTAAGTACTCAATGGTTGCTAAATTGACACATTTCGCTAAATTTTGTGTCATAGTTTTACTAGCCGCTTAAAATAAAAATGGTCTTCTTAAATTATTCATAAAATCCAAGAAAAATTTAAAGGATATTGATAATTATGCATCTTTTCTTTTGTCCCAAGAAATAAGATCATTCCCTCACACTTTTGTTTGCAGTCCATTTTTTAACGTGTCATTTGTATTACATGAAAGCATCAATTTGTTTTTGATAGTTGGAAGTACTGCCAATAATTCATTGTGGCGAATTCATCTTGTGCATGCAAGTAATTTCGTTTAAAAAAGATTTCGTTCGTAATTTACTACATTATAATTTCGGCCGTCATTCCATCACATCTTATAACAATAAGGCAATCAACCTTAACTGATTAATAACACTAGTTTACAAGAAAAAAAACGCAGAGATGAGATACATGTGCCTAAATAGAATTTTTTATGCTGGTTACGAATCTGTGACTTAAAAAAATGTAGCACGTCTAGTTTCAAAAATATTTAATAAAATTGAAATTTACAAAAATACTTCACTTCTATCAACTTCTATAGAAAATTGTCGACAAAAAAATTAAAAGTGACTTATTTTCGCCTTTTTTTTGTAATCAGACTGCTCAGTTTCCCTTATAATTGACCAGCAATAGTCTGCCAACATGTTTTGGTCCCAGTATCCTTGGTATCTGTCTTCAAACATTTTCAGATCCTGGTGAAAACGTTCACCATGTTCATCACTAAATTGCCCTAGGTTTTCAGGGAAGAAATCTAGGTGCGAGTGAAGAAAATGTATTTTTAAAGACATGTTTACTCCCATTTTTTGGTAATTCTGTAATAATTCAGCAACAATACTTTCGTAGTTAACACTTTTCTTATTTCCGAGGAATTTCTGAACCACTGTTTTAAAAGATATCCAGGCAGCATTTTCAATTTGAGTCAAATGTGACGAAAATGTATCGTCCTTTAACAATTTTCGTAGTTGAGGACCTATGAAGATGCCTTCCTTCAATTTTGCTTCAGAAAGAGCAGGAAAAATAGCTTTTAAGTATGTAAAAGCAGGACCATTCTTGTCAAGGGCTTTAATGAAATTTTTTATCAAACCTAGTTTGATGTGGAGGGGTGGCAAAATAACATTATTCGGATTAATTAACGGATTGTATTTTATATTCTTGGTACCTGGCAAATATTCGTATCTTTTAGGCCATTCCTTCACAACATAATGTTGATCCTTTGCTCTCGAGTCCCAAAGACACAAAAAGCAACAATGCTTAGTGTAACCGCTTTGCATACCTAAGAGTAAGCCTACCACTTTTAAATCGCCACATACTTTCCAGTTATGCTCATGATACTTTATAAGTTTGATTAACGTTGACATCGTTTCGTAAGATTCCTTTGTATTTACAGCGTGGCCAATAGGAA
This sequence comes from Mecyna flavalis, assembly GCA_949319885.1. Taxonomy (NCBI): domain Eukaryota; kingdom Metazoa; phylum Arthropoda; class Insecta; order Lepidoptera; family Crambidae; genus Mecyna; species Mecyna flavalis. Next base: position 5,944,111 of record OX439427.1, on the reverse strand, counting down.
TAGACGGTTTGAGATTTCCGTTATGTAGAAGCACAGCTTTCAAACTTGCTTTGGATGAATCAATAAATAAACGCCATTCGTTGGAATCATAGACCTGTTCCATACACACGAATAAGCCATTAATGTCCGAACAGTACACAAATTCATCATGCCGCTGAAAATATTTTGAGAAACGTTCACTTCTGCTGCGATAAATACTGACTCTAGTCTCAGATGCTAACAAATTCCATTGCTGTAATCGTGAACCTAATAACTCTGCTTTGCTCTTTGACAGTTGTAGGTCTCGTACAAGGTCATTCAACCTTGACTGTGTTATAAGTTGTGGTTCCTTGTTGTCAGTCTCGTCTTCATCAGAACTGATCTCCTCTTTGGTGTTTTCAATCTGCAAGTCACTCTGACTTATTAGCCTGCTTTCTTCAGTTACACCAGAAGATGAGCCTGGTGGTAATGGGAATGGAATGCCATCAGTGTGTAAAATAGGCATTGTCACAGAAGAAACTTCAGGATATCGAACCTTACTTTTGTTTTTGCGGTTGAAACCAAATGATTTTGTTAAACAAAAATAGCAATCTGTATGGTGATTTGTTGGCATTCTCCACATCATTGGTACTCCAAACTGCAAATATTTATTTTTGCCTGCTTCCCAGTTGGTTAAAATGCTTTGACAGCTCACACAAACTACATGAGGGACCCATGGTTTGTCCAGGTTTCCAATCGAAAAACCAAAATAATGAAAATAAGCTCTTTTCACTGAGTCCGTGATGTTTCTTCTGTCTTTTGACAACACAATCTTGCCACAAATGTAACAAAAATGGTCTGGATTAGTTTTACAAACCCTCGATGACATTTTAGAACACAAAACTATTATTAAGACACTTTTTAACAAATTATTTCACTTTTTACACAATCCAACTTATGCGCGGGTAGTCGTAAAATGTTTTAATGTTTAACTAAAAAGTTTGACGTGATAGAAATTTATGAATACTAAATTTATTTATGTAGGGTAGTAATGTATCAAAAACAATTAATGTAATCTTTGCGTTCGACAAAAAGTTTTTTTTTGTAAACTAGTGTAATAAGTCGTTTACGTTGGTTTTGGTAACCTATAACATGATCATTAATTGCAATACGAAAGAAAGTATAAGTTGTGCGTTTTGGGCGGTCATGTTTGATTTCGTCATTCCCTCACCGTCATTTCCTCATAATTATTTGTAGTTGGGTAATGAAGATGGGTGTGAGAATTATTATTTTAACCGCGCAAATGTTAATGTAGCAGCAGCTTTGCTTGCTTTTTGTATTCTTGCTTCATTAACAGTAATGGAAATATGTATTTTGTTTAAGGACTTTATTAACTTTTCCCTCACTCCCTGTTTTTTTAACTACTTTTTTTTCCCATGAAAACTTACTCATTATGGGGGACCACTATATAATTGAGAATAAGTTATACGAGTACTATAAAAAACATAAAAAAGAAAAATTAAATATAAAAATTTTTTTATATAAATTTTTGAAACTCAAATTTCGGAATTTCGTGAGAATTACCCACATACATGGTATTATTCAGACTCTTAGGTACTTGTTTATCATCTCTATGTCCGTTACTGAACTGAAATCGCCACCACCTATTTTTCTCGTTAATGACATCAATAAAACAGAAACAAATATTTGTCTGTTAAATATTGTGAATTTCTGGATGTTAATTGCAGCACTTATTCCTATAATACGATATTTTACACGAATTACAATGGACGACAGACTTTTCAAAGAATTTTAGTGCACATTTTGCTGACATTTCTTTTTTTATTATTTTATGACGTCACGATAAATGCGGCTTCCTTTGTTTTCCGCTGTTTATCGTTTGAATTTAAAACAGTATTATTTTGTGGTTATGGAATTTATACGATCATTTTAGGTATATCATCGTAAAATGACCTATTTTGATGAATCGTCGTGTTTTTGAAGTTTGATTGTGATATCTGTATTAAAGTTTTTCGCCGATCAACATTACACACACACACACAACACATACTATCTTGCGAATCCCATAAGATTTAAATTTAAATGTGTTATATCAACCATCGTGACAAATGCATAAATCCATTTTTTTATCTCAATATCTCTTTCCCTCATATCTCGAAAATGCAGAGAAAAGACGCTACAGATCACCAATAAATATGTATGAGAAGCTAAAATAAACATGCAGAAGCCTATAATATATTCCCTTGACCGATCGTATCTCCAAGTATACGCGGTCTCAATCTCAATTCATATAAGCCAAACACTATTTGAATAATATTGAAAAGCAATATTTTCTAAAGTTTTCCAACTACAATATATACCTACTTTAGATGCGGTTTGCTAAGACCTTTTACAAATTGAAAACTATTACTTTTCAACGCAAAAGTAAGTCAAATTCCAATAATACAAGTCAAACCTTTCTTCACTTTTTATTACTATATTACTTTCATTAATATTATGAAGTACCCGTCATTGTAACAACAAAGGTGCAACTTGCAGTGGGAGGATAATAAATGGATACAACTAATGTTTCATTCGGACATGATGATATTATCCAATGTTCTGAGCCCTAGCACCAAAAGAATAGTTATAGTTATCGAAATCATCTGAAATTATGCCCTTTCCAATAAAACTCATGGAGGTCCTTCACCTCCAAAAGGGGGACAATGAGTTCAAACACATTAACATTGTGTGTGACTGTTTTAAAATTATAAATCCACATATTTATACTTCATGCAATAGATAACTGCATCCATACAAAGAACCAGTAGAAACATTCATAACAGGGATGTCACGGAGCTTCGATTTCGATTTCATTAAGTCTAAACTTCCGATTATTATTACACTTTCGGTTCTCATTTCGGCTCCGAAACTTTTAAATCGGAGGTTTTAATCGGAGGTCGAAGCATAGCAATGCACCACTTTTGGAGTCAATGCATTTGATTTAGTTTGTTGTTTAGTTGTGTGATTTGTTCTTGTAATCAAAATGAAAAAAAAATTACTGCATGATGAATTTATTTGTCCTTCAATAAAAATTGCCACTGCTTCTGCCTCTGCATCCGACTTCGATTCCGATTCCGACTTCGGTTCCGATATATTTACCTCCGTTACATCCCTGATTCATAATATAAATATTTGTCCAAGGAGAATATATATCGTACCTACTCACAATCCCAGGAGCAATAGGCAGTAACTAGATACCAAATGGTAAAAAGTCCAAATCGAAATACGATATTTCTGATTTCTAAGAACAGTATTTGTCGGATAACTCTTTATTTGCCTACTTTACGTCCTTTCAACTTTTTATCTAGATTTATGGCATCTTTTATTCAAAATCCAGGTAAATGCCCTAAGGTAATGCCTTAATGTTTATCAATATCTTTCTCGAGTATTATGTATGGTATTTCAGTGTACCTAACATTTCATTGTACAGTCAACAGCACATCAGACTACCCTAATCTGTCAAATTTCTACAACCAATTTTCAGCTTTATTCACTCCACATAGAGTTATTTTTCAATTCAGAATTATTGTCAGATTAGGGTAGGTTGATCTGCTGCCGTCCGTACATGCAGTTTCAAGCTCGCAACCATGTCTTTTGCATCAATTTCGATAGAAATGAGTAGACCATAAAATAAATATCCCACCAACTAAAAATAATGAAGACTGCAATGAAACATTAATTTAAAATAGATGACTCAGAACTTAAAGTTACTAACTCAGTTGGCAAACTGACATGAAGTCCTCCTGATAACAAGACGCTACATCCTGTTCTATTGAGGGTTTAATCAGGAACTATCGCTTGATGTTACGCCGCACTGTAAGCATCTCTAATTTTAGTAGTAGTCGTTAAAACAACGTCGACTACATCATCAATCTCCAAAGTTGCCAAATGTGAATCTTCAATGAGTTTGCATAAAAAAGTCCCAAATCTCCGACGACGCAGACGACAATCCCTCATTGTCTCGTCTCTTGTTATTTCAATCTAATACATTGTCGTACCGTGATATTTTCGCGCCAGGTACATTCGTGAGGCCATTCGTCGGGCGCGTGACTAAAGTCATAATTTCCAGAATCCCTTGTGACTCAGCAATTCCATGACACGCGTTTAAAGTTGACGTGTTGAGCAAAAGTCATGTGCGAACGCGTCTGGCATCTTGATAATTTGTAATTGCATGTTAACCCCGCGAAGTCCCTTTGGGGTTTGACGTTTTATTGTTGAACGTTGTTTTATCGCTAGTCTTCTCTAGATTGTTAAATGATAAAATTAATAATAAGGACTGGAATGTGAGTGGAGAGCGAGCGCGGTGTTCTCAATGCGGTCCACATTGGATGATATTACCAAATGAATAAACCAACATTATACCATTAACATTTCTTATAACCTTCTCTGTACGTCAAAGAGAAATGACTTAAATCCGCCATTTGCAATTACAGTCAACACAAACCGTCAATAGGCAGAGGCACACACCTAGGTCTGTCAATCCATCATGTTTAACTTAGTTGTGCACGATAGTAGCTCGCGGGGGCGTCAAACATGTATGAATAATTATGTGAACGCTCCCCAGCAGTATATGTTCTGTGCCCCAGCTGTTCCTTTGGGTGACTTGCGGAAACGAAGCGGTAGCTACGAACCTTGGAATGTATACCTACTTTAGTGTAAGAATGCCTAATGCTTTACTAGTATATGTTCTGTGGCTTTACTGTTTTTCTTTAAACACAACGTGAAAGTGTGGGCATTGCATATAATATTGACTTCTTACTTCAATCGCAAATGTGGCCATTGAATTAAATATTGACACACAATGATATTTTAAACAATAGAAAATGTAAAGCCCCTAGTCGTTTCTGTCGAAACCTGTACCGAGCTTAAACCAGACGTATATTGATATAAATGTATTTCACTGATGAGTGGACCGACACGAAACATCACGAAAGACAATATAACGTTTCATGTTTTCCAATTGTTCTTAACCTCGCTATTATTTTTTGCAACCCTCCTATAAATGCGTTCTTTTTGCAAAGAATATAATAATATTTTTAGTCAAACATTGCATGCTGTTATCTCCTATAAGTAAGGTTTCATTCAGAATATATCTCGCAAAATGTTTCCCTTTGACAATGTATTAATGTTAATCTTCTTGGTGATCTAATAAATAATTAATTAAATATCACCTCAGCAAGACCTCAAAACTTACTAAACAACTGTGGACCCGTGTTGCCGAGGGAGAGAAAACAATTTTTAATCGCCGACTTCATCTAGGAACGTATAATAGGTACATATATTTCTCAAAACTGGGTTCGTTGGGTTGATTTTACATAATACTCTGAAGTTTAGTTTTTTTAACAAGATGCTTTTACTTACTGCTATGAAATGTAGTTACTGGAGAATGTCAGCTTCTATTCTGTACGAAAAATAACTATGTTCTCTTTACTTGGAAGAAATGCATTTGAATACCTATACCAGATTGAGACGTAAAGTATTGGGAACGCTTCACTCGAAGAACTTATGTCCTGTGTGTGTTTTGCACATCCATATTTTGAAAAATACAAAAGTTAAATTCATACAGTTATGAAAGCATTTCGCGAATGAATTAACGCTCAACGAAATCACCATTTTCCAAATGTAAAATATTTACTGTGTGTGTAAGGAAATAAACTTCCAATCACAGCTACCATTTTAAATATAACGCATGTACATTCTACATATTTCTCTTAATTAACAATAAATAAATATAAAATTAGATATTGATTTTTAAAATTTCCAACGCCGTCGAGCCATTGGTGGTCGAGAAGTCGGCTATTACACCAGAGGTCGCGGGTTCGGTCCCCGCACGGTACAAACATTTGTGTGTTTGTATCGGTCTGGGTGTTTCTATGTATAATATGTATGTATTTATTAACGAAAAAAAAATATATAGATAATGTTTATCCGTTGTCTGGCACCCATAGCACAAACTAATGCTTAGTTTGGGGCTAGATGGTGCTGTGTGAATAATGTCTTGTCCAGAGAAAATTTCCAACCTACCTACAAGTAATTTATTCACGAGCCTCACAAATATATTGAAATGAATGAAACGTAATCGCGTCTATGATACGTCCGAGTATTGGTCCGGGCTAATTATTGCGGCCGCTTTCAAGGGCTCGAGGGCTCGCCAATAAAATTTAATTCGGGATATTAAATTGTACTCTCAATCGAATAAATTGCCTTTTCCAGCCGGTAGACAATAGCCTACATGAATCCTAATACCAGGAGTCTGGGAATTGATTGCTTTTGCGATGTTTTAAGTGCGATTAGAGCAAGTGACCCGAGTCAAGTGCCCTCAACTCTCGAAGTAGTCGGTTGAAGTGGAATTGCTTTTGTTTTAATCTATATTTGCTGATTTTTAGGGTTCCGTAGCCAAATGGCAAAAAACGGAACCCTTATGGATTCGTCATGTCTGTCTGTCTGTCTGTCTGTCCGTCCGTATGTCACAGCCACTTTTTACCGAAACTATAAGAGCTATACTGTTGAAAATTAGTAAGTAGATGTATTCTGTGAACCGCATTAAGATTTTCATACAAAAATAGAAAAATAATAATAAATTTTGGGGGCTCTCCATACTTAGAACTGAAACTCAAAAAATTTTTTTCATCCAACCCTTACGTGTGGGGTATCTATGGATAGGTCTTTAAAAATAATAATAAGGTTTCTTATATCATTTTTTTCTAAACTGAATAGTTGGCGCGAGAGACACTTTAAAAGTGGTAAAATAATGGTCCCCCCCCCCCTGTAACTTCTAAAATAAGAGAACGATAAATCTAAAAAAAATATAAGATGTACATTATTATGCAAACTTCCATTGAAAATTGGTTTGAACGAGATCAAGTAATTAGTATTTTTTTAAAACGTCATAAATCGTAAACCGCAATTTTCCTCTCATTCAATCAACTCAAATATAAAAACGTCGATCAAACTTACAAAGAACTACCTACAAGAACTTTTATATTATGATGATACTTGCTGCTACGGAACCCTTCATGGGCGAGTGAGTCCGACTCGCACTTGGCCGGTTTTTTGTTTTTGTTTTGGACAAAGCATTATCCGTATGGAGGCAGCAGTGGGACTCTATAATATGATAATAGACTTCTAGGATTGATCTGACAAATTATCAGCTTATGTCCAGAGATATAAAAAAAATATCAATATAAAAGCTTAAGCAAATGAGAATACATTAGTAGTACACAGTTTATGGCATTAAATAATAATAATTATTATTATTAAATCCACCAGAGCAATTATAAAGCATTTTCAGAATTTAATATGGTAACCTTACCGCACTTTAATTACCTACTGTGAAATAATAAAACGACTTTATTTTTGTTTCTGATTCGAACACCTGGTGTAATTATTGGTCTTAATTGCTATGCTTCAACGGAAAAATTAATTAACATGCTCTAACAATAAAATTAATTTTGTGTTAATTACAAATATTACTTTTATTTTCCAAGCAAGGTGTGAGAAAGTTTTGATGTTAGTTGTACTTAATATTAGCTAATTAAAAAAATTCTAACGCTTTGTCCCGGTTCTGTCACATAATACATAAGTCGCTTCAGAACACATAAAATACTTATACCCAACTAAATATACTGTGTACTATTCAGAAATTAGACCAGCCGACTTCGCAATTATAAAACCAAATGGGTCGTTTAATATAGTAGTTATCTATACTAATATTATAAATCTATATCTATACTACATAATATTATAAAGAGGAAAGATTTGATTGATTGTTTGTTGGTATCGAATAGGCCCCGAAACTACTGAACCGATTTGAATAATTCTTTCGCTGTTGGAAAGCTACACTATCCCCGGGTGTCATAGGGTACTTTTGATCCCGGAAATCTGGGGGTAAAGGGGGGATATTTGTAAAAAGAAATTACGCGCGGCTGAAACCACGTACACTACAGAAAAAAGATAATTTCCACTGCATTCTCCTTTTCTCCACTGGCTTTAGGAGTTTAATCTTTATCTTGTAATATAATTTGTCCACTTGTAAATCTATCTATGCAACTATTAGGGAAAATCGATTTTCTAATCAAACCGAGCGTGACTCACTTAAAGCCCAATGATTGATGATCCCCATTAGAGAATTCAAATTAGTTAGCCACGTAATTTAAAAAGTCCTATTCCATTTTGTTTATTTGTGGAGATTTTAATTGAGATTAATACAAAATAGCAGCAGCCATATTGTAGTAAATTAGTCTCGGTTTAATGTGTGTATTAATTAAATAAATATTTAAGTATGTAATTGCCACCAAGCTATTCCATACAAACGTATTCCCCTGTTTTCTCCCTGGATAATGCCAGCAGAGAAATATATATTTTTTTTCAAAATCTACGGCCACTATTTGCATGTCCCTATGTTAAACACGTATTTTTTCAGCTTGTTTGTAATTATTGTTTCTAAGATTTCACAGTTTGGTTTTTCAAGTTCACCTAATTGCCATCACATTTGTTATAACTTGGATAATGATTCCAATCTGTAATAAAGGCGACAGAAATTATAACTGAACGCAAAAAGCATTACGCATTCGGCATCGCATAGGCGGCAATAATTTTAAAACGAATTTAATTCATGATATTTCTATTGATATTTCCATTCTGTCGCATTAGTCCTTTGGTGAAAAATAGTGAAATTCTCCACTAATAATATGTTTTTTTCCACAGCTATCAGCGAGTAGCGACGCCGCCGGGTCCCTGGACGCAGTGGCGCGGCGCTACCGGCTCGAGAATGGCAACTCGCTTGGAGAGAAAGACGAGGTATCTATGCAGATTATAACATTGTATACGTACATCAAATATTTATAGAAAACACGCCTAGAACCACACCCTGATAACTCGCCCGCGCGCGGAAGCATTCAGTTCAGTGGCCCCGTGCTCGGACGCAGCGCGGTGCAGTGTGATAAATTGACGAGCCATTTGGTGTGATGGTCGAGAAGTCGGCTACACTTACTAACACCAGAGGTCGCGGGTCCGATCCCCGCACAAAGGGAAACCAGGGAGTTTAGTGGGACAAAGTCCGTCCGTTTTAGTCCCGAGTCCCAAAAATGGCCACCAGGTGTCGCTAGCCTGCGGTTATGATGATACATAAATGTATTCTCCTCCGAAAAAGAAATAATTGCAAGGGTGCCGTAACATAAAAGCTTTAAATAATTGTCTGATTGTTGTATTTTTCTATTTTATTGCTTGTTGCTCAATGATACAAATAAGAATGGGATAGTGTGTGTGTTGGTGGGTGGTGTCTGTCTATTTTTGTCTGTCAATACAAGAATTCTTTTACTGATTTTTGTAATAAATTAAATGTTTGCTAACTACCTATAATGTACTGTTGGTATACTTAATTACCAAAATTATATTATTCGTCCATACTACGACTTGTCTCGTGTAGGGGAATTTATATTTTTATGTTATTTGCCATAAAACAGTCATAGTCTTTTACCGCATACAAAATTCAACTGCGTGCATCTTTAAAGCATTTATTAAAATAAAGAATATTTTAATATTAATATTGAACATAAAAATGTACGGATTTGCTATTAGCGGTAGCGTGATTTTTAATCCCAGGAAGGTATGTAGGTACAATCTGCCTTTGAGAATTAAATGGTCGAGTGGCCGAAGAAATTCCATATTATGTCGAGACCAATTTGTTCACAAGGACTATTAGTACGTAATTGGCTGAGATTTTATTTATTAAGTGGGTCAGACGAATTTCCTTTACGGCGATTAATATTTAAAAAGTAAAAGTATACGCTGATTTAACTTATTTAATATTTTCTTGTTTAATGTTTACTTAACGTTTAAATAAAAATTCTTCTAATTAACATTTAAACACAACGATTAAATAAGTCTTGATGCTAAATTCAACGTAATTTTTATTTTTATACTAAAATAATTTAAGAAAAATTTCTTGCTTCATGTATAATTGAAAATATAAATTTTATTTTATTTTCAATTATATATGAATTTAATTTGTATTTTATGTTTGTAGATTATATTATAATCATAATGTGAGCCCATTGTGGAAAATTTACTGCATTTGTTAATACAATCTTTCTGCGAGAGTCCAAATTTTCTGTACAGTAGTCGCAAACAGAAGCGATGATAATAATACAAAGTATCTAATAATATACCACTTTTACTTTTTAACTACCTAGTCTAGTTACTTATAATAAAAGTATAGTTCAGATAACAATATAAGAGGTACAAAGGCAGTGTAGCTCGCTGTACTCTGCTATCTTTTATTAAGTTTAGTAAAGAAAACGCCCACACAGCCAAAGGCATAGAAAGCAAACAGGTAAGCCAATACGACCTGAAAACCTTCAAGAAGCGAGCTTATTCCACCCTTAAAGGCGGGCAAACTGTGACCCTAAGGGGGTCTCGGGCCTCGGGTGCTTATGGGCGGCGGTGATCACTTATCATCAGGTGACCCACTGGCTCGTTTGCCCCCCTATAACATAAAAAAAGGAAAATTTTTATTTCAATAAAATTTTAAAGATGTGTCTAAATTAAATTTACAACAAGACAAAGTTTAAAGAATTTACAACACATTTACGAAAATGGCTCCGAGATAAAAAAATAATGGCTTTGCCAGGGTTCAGTGTTCTGATCCGCATTGCAGGGGAAATACCGATTTTCACCCAAACCTTTTTGTTTGCGGTTAAAGTTAAAGGTGCCAAAATAAACAAGAAGTTCATTTCGAAGTTACTTTACTCATGTAAAAGGTTTGTATCAACAACTTTAATATTAAAACGTAAACAAATGTTAAAAGTTTAATCCTTCTAGCCCCGGATTACTAGACACAATAGAAAATCTATTGTTATGCGGCACCCGAGTGCCGGTTCGGCGTTGAGTGGTTAAAAGCTTTGTCTTGGTTAACTTACTTACAAATCATAAATTTATAAGTAACAAATTGAATATTATTATTTATTTTGATGTAAAAATAGTAAATCCAGATAATTAATTATTCATTAATATCATAATTTTGTCACACTGTACCATAATAATATGCGTGTAGTAAATAATACACGAACACGAAGCAGGGTTACATCAACAAATAAATATCAATATAACGGTTTGGAATTTTTTAGTTAGAGTCGGCAAACGAGCCAGCGGGTCGCCTGATGGTAAGCAATCACCGCCGCCCCTGGATATCTGCAATACCAGAGGGACGCTGATGCGTTGCCGGGCTTTTAACGTTAACGTTTAGATTTTGTAAGGAAATCTACACAGGCAAATTAAGACAGGCTAGTTCCACAGTCAAGGGTTATGGAGGTCATATTGCAGTCGTTTCAATGCAATAACGGCACTTGCCGATCATGGTTGAAGCGTACTCTGACTAGATATAGAACTTTAGTTACGAGACAATACCGCCTTTTAAATTTTGACCGCCTCCGTGGAACAGTGGCTACGGGTATAAAACACGGAGGTCGTGGGTTCGATTCCCACCTTGGGTCTGGTATGTGGTAGGGGTTTTTCAGAGTCCGACTGGCTTGCTGTCTGCTTGTGGGGGCACAAGTGATATCTGCCGTATCCGGCATAACTGCTGTGTCCGGTAATATTAATGTGGGAGCCAGTACACTTGAAATCAGAGGTTCGAAGATCAAATGAGTCTAGTCTTCCAGGTGAAGCGTCCCTCAATGGAATAGGCCGCACCGGCCGCTTACCATCAGGTGGGCTGCGAGCCTGTCTGCCAACTGAGTTAGTTTAAAAAAAAATACAAAAAAATTATCTTTGTTGCAGTTATTTGGTCCACCGAGCGCGCCAGTTCTGGAGAACCCTGAGTTCCAAACAAGATGGTACTTCAAATATTTCCTCGGTAAAAGTAAGTACAAATATATTACATTTGAACAGAAGAACACCTAATCACAATAGAATTGCTTTTCTAACGACAAAAGAAAACTGTTCGCAGTCTATACAAACATGAAACGATGTAGGGTCTATCTACCACTTACACCCACCTTAAGGTAAATATTTTTCAGAGTTACATGAGACCAATATTATTGTTCTATTCTTGTAATAATTCGTATGTTTTAAACAAGTATTCTAATTCCTTAAGTCTTTGTATTTAAGTAACATTTCTTATCTTAATATGTGATGTCCAATTGGTGATGTCTATACCGAAGTATAATGTTGGCTTCGATCCCAATGCAAGCAGCCCTTTAATTAAGTCCTTATTGGTCCGTTTTCGGAATTAGCTAAGCGAAATCGTCCTAGACGTTAACTAACACTGCAGTGACAACACAGGGGTCTATAAACAATATGTATATGTCTATGTGCTTTGGTTTTAAAAAATGTGATAATAGACATGCAAAAGACATGTTAATAAAATTTTCGGTATTTGTAATACAAACGAAATTATACATATGTATGTATTTAAGTTCAATAATATTTGTATATAACCATTGATTTCTTAAGTTTATTGTTTGTAATTAGTTTAGTATATTATTTGGATGACCTAGCGCGTCATCGATCGCGTTCACTGGATGCGGGTGGCGCAGAACCGATCAGTTTGTAGCAACTTGGAGGAGGTCTTTGACCAGCAGTAGACACTTGTTAGCAGATGATAATTAATTATTTTCCGATAAATATTATAGAAAAACTTGATTAATATCAATACAACTAACTTCTACTCTATCTATTCACTGAGCATCAAATCGTTTAAGTTCCTTATTCATTTGCACAGACTCCCGAAAGAAGTTAAATACATTATTTGCAACCACTTACTCCAAAAAACTCGATAGGTATGCTACTGCTTGTACTTGGCGAAGATCAATTGGATCGTCTGTAAACCAACAAATAAGTATTTTCTAAGAGCTCAGGGCAAATCGAGAGTGTATTAGAAACATTCAGGTTAGGCATGTTTTATTCAGTTCATTCTACTGGCATAAGAACTCGCTGGCAGAGAGGCATCTAGGGCACATTGCGGGGACAAACGGATAAAAATGGAATAATCCAACGAAAATTCGAAAAAAGGCTCAAAAGGAGGTTTACAACTTCTATCCGGTCTTAGCATTTTATATAACCACTTTACATACCAGTACATTTAATATAGTGCAAATATTTAGGGTCGTCGCGCCCGTCGTTAATTCGTATTTCATTCCTAGAAATATAAACAATGCATATTATAAAAAGTTGATTTGAGAGTGACTTTTCACACGATACGATATACGTTTTTTTTTCAATAGTTTTTAAAGTTTTGAGTGAAGCGAAACGTATATCGCACACTTTTCTGAAGTCACTCGGCCTTTCTGACATTATTTTATAACATTTATTTGTTTTACGCTGAATATTAAAGCAGTATTTTAACTATTAAAAAAATGCGTAATTTAGGTTTTATTTCACTAAGTCTGAAAAATGCTATGATAACAGACAAAGTGATACAGACAAATAAATTCAATATAATTTATATAATGCTTTTAATCAAAAACCGTAATGCATTCGTATCGTAATTCGTTATCGTATTGGGTCATTACGATGTATCATCATTCGCATCGGTATCGTAATAGCCGTATCGTTGCATCCCTAATAATAATAATATAAGATCCCTTTTTTTTATTGAAATGTTTTTGTCAAGCCAAATAATCTAGCAACCATTTTTAAAGGTCGACGCGGCCTACGTGCGTCTCTGCTCTTTGTAGCTCTACTCATATCATGAATTATTAATGGATAAATACACCGAATTAGGCGTGAACGGGCCCCGTTTCGTTAATATCCGCAGGACCATCTACTTCTATCAAATTACTTCGGGAAACCAACAAATAGAATAGGAAATGACAATACAATCTCATCTCTAATGAAAAAGAAAACATATTATTGACTTTTTAAAATTGTTTAGGCTGTTTCATAATTTTGTAAAATACTACAAACAAAAATAAATGTTGTGTCCGTGTATTATTACTCGCGGCACGAAAGTAAGCGTAAGCGCTGACCGTTATGCGCAGAAGTCAAAAATAAGGCATTTTGGACCTTGCCACTAACGGCTGCGCAGCCGTAACGGTCAGCGCTAAACTTTCGTGTCGCGAGTTATACAAATAAGTTATTTTTAATGACTGAATTTATATTTGGCATAAAACCGGATGGTTTCACTGTTTCTAGAGTCCAACTGGTTACCTAACATCCCCATCGATAAAATCTGCCGCCATAACAACTTTGGCTGTGTTCCCGCAATATCAATTTGGGAGCCAGTATACTTGAAATGGGACGATTCATAGTTAAGAATGTTTCCTCTCCTCTCCTAGTGTTTACTAGGGCCGTTTTTTCATACAAACGTTTTCCCCTGTTTCCTCCCTGGATAATGCCAGTGCAGAAATATTTTTTTTCCAAAAATCTATGACTACTATTTGCATGTCCCTATGTTTTCCTTTTTTTCATAAATTAATAATTAAAAGAGTTATGAACCTTCAAAAACCTAAAAAAATGAGCAGATTTTCTGCTGTGTTCAAACATCCAGAAAACAAATTTAACTAGATTAAATAAAAAAAAAGGAAAACATAGGAACACGGCCAAAGCCTTTCTTTAATTTTTGATGAAAAAAGTATTTTGGAGAAGAAATCAGGGGACTACGAAACATCGTTGATTTTATAGGTATTTTCGGTACAAGCTGCAGTTGTCTCTATCGCGCTCTGTGGGGGGATGTTCGGGCACTGCGCGACAGCAATAGATTTTACAAATACCTATTTTTCAATTCTCTCATAGAATAAGCTGCAGTCGCCTCTTACCATCAGGTGAACTGCGTGCCAAAATGCCAAATAGTAATATCGAATAATCAATCATCAAATTAATAATCAAATAATTTATTATTCGATCAAATGATAGTGTTACTTCTCAATTCGACTCCCGACGAAATACACAAAATTAACCGAAAACACTACCAAATAAAAACTAACAATAAAACAAGCTTCTAAACGGAATCGGGTGTGTTTTCGTTTACACTCAGCCGACAGTCCGTTGCAACGAATGCAATTTACAAAGCTCCAACTTCGGACATTAATTTTAGTTTCAAATTGCCATTTAATCCCCATACAAATACACAAAGGGTTGTGTAATTGAAATGGCTTTGTTACTTAATTTTTGCACTAGGTTAGTAGAATTTAATTATATGCAAATGAATATGGCCACTTGACGTTGACGGCAAGTGTACGATAACGAATTATAGGGTTTTTTCTTGTATAAAGTAGTATGGAATTGGGTCAGTATTCTCAGGTTAATGCCTTTTAAATTAATTTAGTAGTTCAGGTACTGGGTCGTGATCTCAAAGTTTTGGGTTCAATTCCAGATTCGGGTAAACTCTGTTTAGAGTTTTAGGTTTATAAATGCTTTTGTGATGACCAACCTGCATTAAGCAAAGTGCTTATTCTGATACCTTTATTCAGATTAGTGTTGCCCAAATGCAAGAACAAGACGAGACTTAGCCAGTCTTGGTCTTGGTCTTGCGCCAATACACCTGGTCTTGGTCTTGGTCTTGGTCTTGCGCTCCCAGTCTTGGTCTTGGTCTTGGTCTTGCAGCAAGAGTCTTGCAAGTCTTGCAATTACCTATTAGTCTTTTACTATTTATTAAAGTTTACTTTAAATCTTAGAAAAACGTATTAGAATTGGAACATTGTGAGCTTGAATTAACATAGGATCAAGCAGATTAATAAATAACTGAAGATTTGATAAGAAATTCGAAAAATCAACTGACCTATAAGTCGTTTTCCATGGAAGTAACTGTTTTTTAATAACCATTAATGATTTATAAGCTTACATTTGCTAAAACATGTAAAAAAACAAATTAATTACAATAACTTGACTGTATTTTAAAGAACAATACTTATCTGTCTAGAAAGAGATTGAACCCTCAACTTATAAGAAATTTAATAAAAGAGTTTTACGATTTATCATTTATTTGAATAAAAAAAAAATACAACACAAATCAACAGCTTTATCATTAGGTTATGATACTTTATATCAATTTTTTTGATACACCGAACTGTTACACCTAACTACTCAGTGAAATAGCGCTAAGTCCTAGCTGCAAGACGCAAGAGTCTTGCCGGCTATGTCTTGTTCTTGCTCAAGTCTTGCACGGTCAGTCTTGGTCTTGGTCTTGCTAAAAATACGCGGTCTTGTTCTTGGTCTTGGTCTTGCAAAAACGCAAGAACAAGACCAAGACTGCAAGACCAAGACTGAATTTGGGCAACACTAATTCAGATAAGTTCCTCGTAATTTATCTGCCAGTGGATTTAAAGAAAAGAAGACATTATCATAGATATCTGACAGATCTGCCATAAAACTGAACCTTTATAGTCTTCCTAATATTTTATTCTGACAAATAACAATAAAAGATTATTGTAATAAATAGTCGAGAACAATATATTACTCTCATAAACGTATTCATCGTGAGAAGTGCAAGCTTAGTGCAATTTACAATAAAGTACTTTCAACTATTGAAATGCATGACTTCTACTTGAAACTGTTTCTACCGCAAAATACTTAAAAATGCTATTTTCCCATCAGTCGTAAAGAACGCGACGCGAATGTAAATTGAAACTGTGTAAGGTTTCTGGTTTCTTTTTTATTTTCCCAATCTAACTTAGACCCAACAGAAGTTGAAATGTAGCTTTGCTAAATGGTCTTTTATATTGCTGTTAGAAATTAGTTTCTGTACCTGCGAAATCTGCATACGCTAACAAATGTGAACAAGTGTCATGTACCTACTGCGGCACTTTGAAACAGTATTGGAATGGCACAGTTAAACTCTTTCATTTTTTTATGTTTGCCGAAAGCAAACGAGCTAGTGGGCCATCCAATGGTAAGTGATTATCGCTGCCCGCCCTAGGACACCTAAAACACAGATGCGTTGATGAACAATAAGAAATGAATATACTCGCTTGATAAAAATTTGTCCCAATCACACCTTTCAGCATTCGTAAAATAATGTTAACCTCATTTTCATTTTTTTAGGACAAAAATTAAACTAAATACTCTATTGTTAATAATGATTGCAAAGATAATCTCCAATCTCCAACTACTAACACTTTAAAAAATAATTTTCAACTGTTATCAATTGCAAATTTTAACCAAAACGAGATTTATACAATGATACATACTATAAACTATAATAATTAATTTTTTGCATCTTCATTAAATCTTTGAAAATAATATTTTCACGGAAACCAAACTCGGTTAATTAACACGCCACAACGGGACAGTTAACCGCAAATGAATGCTGGATTATTGAATCTGCCTTGAAACTAACGACTAATGCAGGCACAATCCGACAAATCAATTATTTGTTACCTAGGGAATTTATGAATATGGAATTAATATTGGCTTTGGTGGCAGCTGGACCGTAAAAATCTCGGCTACTCGCTTTCGAGTTGCTATGCTTTGATTGCTTGTGTAATTATTACATATTTTGTGATCTGCAACAACTTGCTAATACAGTATGACAGGAAATACGAGGGACATATTTAAACCCCAAATAGTTCATGCTTCCATATAACAAAATAAGTATAAATCAATAAAAACTCTGGTAAATATCTGTCAATAACCTTAGTCGAAACCTGAAAATCCGCGTAACGTGCGGGCACTCTTCCCTTCACAGTACCTATTTCGTGCACTCGTTCACACACGTTCTCAAATTATTGTACTCGCGTACAATTTGTGTTTGGGGCGTAACCGGCCGCTCAGCACACGGGATTTTTAGGTAGTTTATGCATACATAAATTATTAGGATAATTATGAAATTTTTTTTATAGCGAGTTGGACTCTAAATAGGATTCTGAACACTCTCCTTAAATATGTCCCTCGGGTTACCTAACACGCTGTATAATCTGGAAATTTTTGTACTAGCACCGAAAACATTAAGACTGATGAGGCCAACACTTATTTAACAAATATGATGAAGCGTGAGTGTTTTTTTTTATACTAGGTCAGTTGGCATACACGCACGCAGCCCACCTGATGGTAAACGACACCTCCGTGTTTTTATACCCGAGCGGCTTAGACACTGTTCCACGGAGGATTAACACGTAGCGTGAAATTAAGCGATCACATCCATACATCGTTTACTTCTAAGTAGATAATGTTATATTATAGTACATACAACAATATTATCATTGGATAGCAGATTACTGAATGCGTATTCCCAATCAACATCTCTTCTAAGGTACTTAATTAACACGTCCACAATAGCTGGCTATAAACTTGTGACCTGTTTACTACCAGACAATAATCTGAGTAGTTCCCGAGGATCCGCGCCCGAGAGCGTTGAATTCTGTCATTAGTACGTGCAGAACTTAATTAATTTGAAGTTCCGAAGTCAACTCATTCGACATTGGTACATTAAAAGCGGCGGTTGTTACGAACTTCGGCTTGGAGTCCTTTATTCAAACTACCTTTGACATACGACACTTGCGAAATCACTACTACAAGTTCTATGACAACTAAAATGTACCTACAGTACTGAAGGAGTAGCATTACTCGTACAACGGGTTATTGAGTAGCAAATATATTGTTGTACCTATATAAAACTTTATGTAAGGAACCCAGTGAAGAAATTTAAAGAAAAATTTACTCCGACCTGTAACGATTAGCTGCGATTAGCAAAATCAGTACAGAAATTATATTGCAATTCGACGACAATCGACAAAATACACAGTAGACAAAATACCTACATTGCAATTTATATCATATTTACATACACATATTAACATCATCAGGATCAGAATCAGGATAAGTAGATCGAACGCTTACCTATGTTATACATAGTAATAAAAAAACTAGACAAAGGTCAAACAAAATTTATTTTTACATAATTAAGTCCTAGATAGAATTCGAACGAACGACCCCTGAACGTCAACAGCAACAACCATCCGACCCCTGAATGTCAACAGCAACAACATCCGGGCTATAAATAAGAACGAATTAATTAATAATTTCTGAACAGGCAAATCACTCTACCGAACTTGAGTTCTCAATCACAGAAGTCTGGTTAAATTGTGAACGAAAATCAATATCTATTCTATTACATTTGCGTGGGAGGTTATTGTACTTAACAGTTTATAACAATTACAATATAATTTGGAGAGTCTAAAATCCTATTTACTTGTTATTATTATTATCTTGTTCATTCATTTGATAAAATGTCCATATTTCAATAGAACTTGAGCAGAGATGCCTAAATTGCCCCACCAATTGTTCTCCTACCCTGCCCCTAGACAGTCTGGACGCAATGTTATTTCTAAACATTCCTTTAGAATTTTCTGTCGAAAAGACGTAATACTTTTTGAGAATATCATTTTTATTAGATATTCTCAGTGTAAAAATGACTCAAGTAAATTTTGGTGGCCTTTGCCCTAC
This sequence comes from Mecyna flavalis, assembly GCA_949319885.1. NCBI lineage: Eukaryota > Metazoa > Arthropoda > Insecta > Lepidoptera > Crambidae > Mecyna > Mecyna flavalis. The sequence goes on along the minus strand of OX439427.1, from coordinate 5,924,710 downwards.
AAAGGGACAAATGGGCTGATATTAGTTTTTCGTTAAAGTTTTTTGAGACCTCTTTTAAGTTTCAACTTGCGTGCTAACTTCTATTGAATTCAATATGTTATTGGAACGGTTTGTCTTGTTGTAGAGCCTTGTTGCAGATAGTTGAGATAGTGCCTGTCTGTTAGTCGAAAATGGCTGGCTCGACCGGCGAATTATATACCACCCTAGTAGACCGACTTACCAATCTTTGCGAAAAAGTGTATTTGATTCATTAAACATAAAAGACATTCTAAGAACAGGTTGGAAATTGGAATGTATCATAATATTTATACAATTGTAAATACGTCAAAATTTCATAAAAAAAATCTGATCAAAACACACTTACAAAGATAATTTGCTGAGTTAACTCTTTAGCCATTTCAAACCTTATTGTTGTCTGAGAATCAAAGGACAAGTTTAGACGAGTTCTGCAGAATGCACAAACTTGCCCCAACATGAGTCGGTAATCGTCCAGCGTCCACCGCATCGGGAACATTCTTTGGCATTTTGGATCGAGACCACACCTGAACTTTTCTGACTTTCCGATACTTTCATTGGATAAGACACATTATTTATGAGTTTTCAAGTTGGATAGTTTAAATCTTTAAATAGATATTGTTTTGTTAAAACAAACGGTCGGGAAAAACTAAGGAAACATTCCCACTCTTGTTAAATAATATAGAACTCTGAGGTCTGACAATATCCTAGGATAAAGATTCATTAATTTTGGTGTATTCGAAACTTTTAATTGTAAATTTTTATACCCTATCAGTTCTGGTCTAAGTGCAACTTGATATAACAATTATTTTAATAATAGCATTGATAATTTAATTAAATTAATAATAATATTTTCAGTTATCAGATAGGCGATCGCAGAATTAATACTCACTACGAATAAATGCAAATAGATTCGTAAATTCGTAGCACTCATAGTACATAAATAACTTACGTAGCAGCTTAATGTTCTGTAGCAAGCTTTTCACAGTTCTAACACTCAAACACTTTCTTAAGTATTTTTTCTTTTCTCATCTAAGTACAACTATTTTTTTTTTTAGATAAAACTTGTTTTAATATCTTTTAAGCAGTACCTACTAATTAGGTAATGAATTATTTGACTAAGGCCTAGAAACTGAGGTCTTTGTATTTTTACCAAGAACTTCGCCGATGGTCGTTCGGACGAAATGTCTGAGGTAAACCAACGGACCACGAAACTGAACCTCAGCTCACTGGGCCCTCATAACGGCTCACTTCGAGGAAACTGAAATCTAACATATTAAAATTAACTCCAATATTGACTAACTACCCACAGCTCTGATTGTGTTCCAGCAATATTAATACGGGAGCCAGTTCACTTGAAATCAAAAGTCTTAAAGGTCAGAGTGAAATGTAGGCAACATTTCATACCTCTGACCTGTGACATTGTGGCAGAAGATTGAGCAACTCTTCCTGATTAAGAGTACATCAATAGGATGGACCTCAGGGATCAGTGGCCGCTTGCGTGTCCGTCTTCCAAAAATACTGTCCATTTTATTACACAACCAGCATATTATGTAAGGTTACATAAATGTTACCTTACATAATATGGATAATAGGATGACAGCAATTTCGATAAGTTTCCACGTGTGTACTCTACGGGCAAGTTATGCAAACCAATCGCTTTGATTTATCGCCACTCGATTCTATGAATTCGTAACAGATATGGCGAAAAATTTGGGTCAACAACATCACGTAAGTTGTTCCGATAGTCAAATATGTTATCCTCGGACATCATCGTAATCGTTATCTAGTATTTCTTCTTTCTATGTTAGAGAGAGGCAAACGAACTAGCGGGTTACCTGATGGCAACACCAAAATACTGCATGACTTTTTTAAGAAAACAACGACTAAAAAACACGCGGTATTTAAGTCTCAACAGTAACTTTTAAACGTAAAATATCAGGTCTTTTGCCAACGGCATTACGCAAGTACCTACATAGATATATTCCGATAGCCCAATAAGTTTAAACTTTGTCTCCCTGACAGAACCCTCTTAGCAAATATTAATAACAATGGAATGTTCAAGTTCTTCGCAGACTTAATGTAATCCTCTTAGCGCTGCAGTGGAGGCATTTCTTTATTTCCAATTGGAACTGGGCTTAAGACGGCGACACGGACACACCACTTATAAGACTTAGGAATCATAAATCGTCTTTGCACTTAAATGACAAAAGTAAAGTATAGTGACACAAAAAAAAAATTAAAATAACTAATCTAACAGCGCCTTGATGGTCTAGTGGTTTAAGTACCGGGCCGAGATCTCGAGGTCCTATGGGTTCCATTCCCGGGTAGAGCTAACTTTGTTTCAGTTTTTTCGGATATAGCTGGGGTTTGTGATCACCAACCCGCATTTGGCAAGCGTGGCGATTAGGCCAATACCCATCATTGTAGCGATGACTTAAAATCAAGGATGGAGGCCTTTGCCCTGCAGTGGGACATTAAATAGATGATAAAACGAATCGATAGATTTAACGTAAATTATATCCAATTGCATAAATTTAAGACCGGTTTCAGATAATTTATCTGTCGGATAACTAAGATGCTGACTCATTTGTCAATTTAAAAAAGACAGCAGCAATCATAAAGAATAAATAATGTAATCATACATAAAGGGGTGCTGTTTGAAACAAGTGAAAAGAGTCGGTAAACCTGACACGTATTCAAATATTTTACTTCAACTAGTAGATATATGAGTACTGCCGCCTGATGGTAAGCAGGCACTTCATTATAACACTACTTATAAAAAGAATAGGTACTTTGATTCTTGAACTGTAAAGGAATGAACTGTACTTGTGTGTACAATTATGATAGATGAACACTGTAAGACCACAGCCAGCTGTATTTTTTCGGCAGTTTTACCGAAGGTGGTACTAATAATAAATTAGACTTGAATATTATAGTCCTACCCCGATTCATATCCAAGACAGAAAACAAACCCTTATTCACCGGAGCATAGCCTGAATTCCATGAAGACGGTCGTTTGGTCTAATTTTGAGGAATTCTCGAACATATTTGAGGCTAACCCACTTTCTTGTGCTTAAAAATAGTTCTCTGTAGAGCAAACTTTTTATAAGGTCAAGTGCGAATTGTACGTAATAAAAGTGTAATTTTCTTTTTACAGTGCACCAGAATTACATAGGAGTGGATGGTACGAGAGAGCCGTATTTGTTGAGCGTGGTGCAAGAGGGGGGTGCGGGGCTTTTACGAGCCATACTCTTCAACAAAATGGTGAGTGACGAGTCTTATGCATGTACTGTGAGTTAATAAACTACCACAAACATGCATATATACTTCTTGAATTTCAGTTTCATCTCAGACCAAATCTCAGACCGACCAAAAATTTCTGCTTGGTTTTTTTTGTTGGGAAAATACTCAGTCACAGTCGGGATTCTGGAAGTTGGCAGTTTAAAATACCTACCTACTTCGAAAATCTGTTGGTCCTGCGCCTGTGCTCTCTTCCGTCGTGTCACACGAACCACGGTGTTCCACCGAGCAATAAGAGCGAGGGAATAGGAATTACACATGTGCTTGCGCACTTACTTAAGCACGATAATATAATTATCCTACATCGTAAAGATTAGTGGTCTAACTCTAAGCCGCAAAACACGGCTAAGTCATTATAATATTTTCGAAATTGATAACATAAAATATGGAAATACAAATACGAGTAGAATAGGTTTCTTCCTTTCCTTCAAATTAGAAAAGTTTCAGCGCTCTAAATTCCACCGACAAATCTCGAACGAGAAAGCCACATTCAAACAGAGTGAGTTCTCGTATTACACATCGCAACAGAGAATTAGTGTGTGCTACGGTATTGTCTCAAGTAGATATAAAATATATACAATAACAACATTTACATAATACTGTTTCTCAGAAACCAGTAATTGCAATTACTAGGTCCAAGGTAACTTCGTGGTTGGAGACAAAACGCTTTTTCTTCCCTAAATAAGATTAATGGAAAAGTACTTTAAACACTCACTATACCTACTCTTCACGGCAGCTTTACACAATATTTAAACCTTCTAATGATAATACAATTGCATACTTCTGGAAACGAGGTATATTCTTTTACGAGCCATTTCCTGCTAACTGACGGCTTATCAGGCTGTTTGCAAGCGTCAGATCAATTTCCCCGCTCCTCTTTGCTTGCCGACTTAATAATAAAGCTATTTAAACACTGAACGGCAAAACGAATATGCATTTTCAAGATCACAATCTAAGATTAAGTACACACTTAGATAACTAAGGTTGATCTCTTGCTTGTGTAATAATACATTTTGCTTCGGTTCAGCATAATTATATGAGTGAAAATCATTGCTAAATTATGTTTATGTATGTAGTTAAAGGGTAAAAGAGATAAAGTTATGTTTAAGTTTGTCATTATTTAATTTAATAAAGGTAAAGTAGCCGTTGGTATAAAGACTTCTCGGTTGAAAATGTCATTGTATTTCATCCCGTAAGTTGTTAAAGGGAGTAGGTAAAACATTGTTCTTAACTTCGTTAATTATTACGCTGGAACATGAGTAGGTACTCTTACAGTCGATGCCTTTTTCAGAAATGAGTCCCCCAAATTAGTAATTAGGGAACAATCAACAAATGTGAAGCTGAACTTTGCTAGAACTTAATTATTATGAAATTCTGCTTTTTCAATAAAAAATCCTTTCTTTACAATATTTTACATGATAAATATATTTAACAATACTAAAGAGAAACGGCACGAAAAATACTCATATTTAAGCTTGATATTTAGTATAACATGAACTTTGATCTTTCAAAGCTACGATTGTTCCGCTGACATGTTTAAAATACAATAGCAGCAATTTTTTTTTTCCTGTATTGAATGCCGCTTCAAAGAAAAACAAGCGAAATTACCGCACAGAGCCAATAAAGGGCACAAAGCCATATGAAGGAATCCCAGCGAATAATTTATAAACTTATATTCAATTGAGCATTATTTTTAAAAGAATCCACATCAATAAATATTTGTTTTTCTGAAGAAATTAATTTATATTTGTTGTCATGAAGTATTAAACGATGTTCAATAAAACTTAACTACTTATAACGTAACTTATAATCTATCTTTTGTTCTACTCGTAATACAAGTTATATTCCGGTTTTTAGCAGTATAAATACTACCATTTGATAAACGCGTGCAATGTGCATTAAAATTTAAACTACTTAGCTAAATAAACCAATAAACAAATTAGCTAAATAACACAATAAAAAAATGTTTTGTTATGAAAATAAAGACATATTTAACCCAAATATAAAAAACCCATAACATAAAAATGAAGAGAAATCTTTTATTCAGTGATTCTATTTACCTTTAATAAGTTCATACTTATAAATAAGTGCAATATACAAAAATAGTTTGTTTGGTTTGTGGTTATGGATAAGAGTATGTATTAGTTGTGGCACAATTTGTAGCTATGTAGGTAATTCATTATATTTATTGTTAACAGGGTGCCCATAAAATCTATCTTCCACCAAGCGCGTGGAGCAGTGGTGGAGGCCAGGCCCCCACCAGGCCAACTGTCAAACAGATCCTAGCACAGTTCCCCTCCATGGAGAGAGTCGACAAGGTGCCTAGAGAGGTAAATGATGTCATAATTATGATTTGCATGTCTACGAGCAGACTTATTAATAGTCTAAGATCCGAACTAAGGTCGATCTTCATCGAGTTGATAATAGAATGAAACTTATTTTATTATGAATTTAGCATATTAGAGAACATATAAAAAATGGGTTGCCTAAAAAATCCTGGACAGAGTATGTTTAATTGTTTTTTAAAAATTTTTTTTTAACAAAATTCCAATTTTTTGCATACAACCTTATATCAACGTGTTCATAATAAAACAGCGCTTATGATGATATTAAAAAAAATCTATTATCCAATTAGGTGAAATTAACTGGTATTGACACATACGTGTTTATACCTGACAACCCAGTAGTCCCCCCACGTAAATAATAGAAAACCCAACAGCTGCACATTCTATACGTTTTGTACGTTAAGACAGGACATAATTTTCTTATTATCTTGTTATTGCAAAATTTTGTTTAAAATCATAAAAAAAAGAAAAATTGGTCGGTCCAGGATTTTTTTAGGCAACCCATTTTTAATATGTTTTCTAATATGCTAAATTCATAAAAAAAAAAGGTTTCATTCTATTATCAACTCGACGAAGGTCAACCTTAGTTCGGATCTTCTACTATATAACACATGTCATGTCATTGCGTTTCATGCAATTAAAGAATTTCTATTTGAATCTAAATACTAGATTTCGACTTTCCCGTTTCATTTGTAGGTACAGTACTTCAAGATAAATATAATGGGCAGCGAAAAACATCGGAAACAATCGCAAAACAAAACACAAAGTAATTTCTTTTTAAACAACTCTTATAAACCGTCTTATTTTTAACTTTGTCGAAAACAAATAAACATCAATGTCATTTCTATATCTTGTTGGTTATTTTCGCGAACACGAAGTTTGTCGATGATCATTTATTTACCTAAAAATAACTGTAGGCAGAGAATTGCTGCAACTGGCCTTAAAAGAAGGCTCTTGAACCATAAGTTCAAGGAAAACCATTATGCAACAATATTTCCCAAAATAAATACAGTTCTGTTAATTGAACCTTAGCAATTTACGCGGTTTATCTGGCATTGCAAACGTTTAAAGGTGCTCCCTCACCGGGAGCATTCGCGTGTAATGTAAACACATTTATGGTAAGGGATCCCCTCTGATCTCACAATCGCGTCAAGTCATTAAGGTGCTCCCTAACCGAGAGCATTCGCATGTAATGTAACATTATAGATTCGTCTTCCGAGCATTACATTACAATACTACCTCCCTGACCGACGAACGTTCGCGTGTAATTGACATTACACGCGAATTCTCCCGGTGAGGGAGCACCTTAAGGTGACCCTTATTTTAAAACGAGCACGTACCTATACTTCTAATAAATTCGAAATATAATATTTTGCTCCGTCTAACCATTTCAGTTTCATCCAAAGTAGGTAACTCTATATTTTTTATTGCTGTTATTCGATTTAGTTTAACCTAACACGAAAAAAACGTATTAATGTCATTGTAGTTCAATGATTAATGTTATCCCTTACTTTAATTTTACTATTAAAGCTAATGTTTACATGTCGCACAAAATAAATTCGTTCTTAAAATATTTTAAAGAAAGAAAACGTTGAATCCGTACCAACATATTGTAGCTCTTGTATAATTTATATAAAATTTTAATTATAATCCCACACACAGATCACTTGTGCTGAATTACAAAAGGACATTCTACTTCTAGAAGAGCAAGAAGGGTCAGTAAACTTTAAAATCGGAGTCATGTTGATGAAACCCGCGCAAAAAACTGACGACGAAATGCTATCAAACGGTAAGATTCATCTTATTTTTTTATTTATACAATTTTATTAATCTATAATTTATTATTCTGCTTTAAAATTGATGTGCCGCAACTATTTATTTAGTCCTGTCCTGGCATTATGATTGTGTTATACCCACGTTATACCTACCTAATCGCCGTGTCAAAAAAGTAATCTTACGTTATAACTATTATCTACCTACAAATGCAAGTATCAGAATTCATTGTTAGATTATTAAATTTAATAATATGGTTATTCGTATTACATTCTTTATTTTTTACATTATTCCAAACTCTTGCAACTTTTTAAAATCCAAAGATTACGAGTATGTTGACCCATTTTATTAAGACGAAACCTTATTACAATGTAAGAAGCACTGCACCCTCAAAATGTCATAAAAATATTTTTATGAGCGGTCATTTAAGTGTTCCGGAATCTTTCAGAGCGAGGCGACGAGAAATGGGACCGATTTATATCACTTTTGGGCGACAAAATTCGATTACGAGGCTGGAACAGGTTTCGAGGAGGACTTGACGTCAAAGGTGAGATTTTCCCGGTATATTCAATAACTGAAATGGTTGCTATTTTTTCAAAAAAGGTGAACGCAACACTTTGAAGCGTAGAGCGATATTTTGTTACAAAGCCTACAATTCAATTCTGCCGTCGCGTAAAAGATTTCATGTGGTAGTAAAAGTACTCGATAATGAAGTGTTGAAATACAATAGGCTTTACTTAGAAAATTTTGGGATTACGGATCAGTTAACAACCAAATAAGCAGCAGATTTAGAGACATCCAATTATAACTCCACAAAACAGTGTTGTAAACTTTTTAAATATTTAACTACCCACGTTTTCTGGCGTGATTTTATATTCGGAAAATACATGTAACACAATTTTTTAATTAAATATACATAACAGATTTCCCAAGATATTTTTTACTACTTCAGTTTCCAGAAATCCCATATATTAAACGTAGGTACTAATTAACGATAAACCTAATCTACATGTGGCAAGGCAGCAAAGGAAGAAAATTGTGAATTAAAAGTTCTGAATAAAAGATACAGACATAATCTTGAGTTCTTGAGTACAAACTGATATAAGTAAAAAGCTATATTTCTTGAGATACCATAATACGACATTTTAGTCAGTTTCTCGACTATAGTTCTTATGTTACGACAAAACTTCCCCGCGCTTTGGGACAATATATGAAAACTAGGCAAGTACTTCGTAATCTCGGGGCTTCCTGGCGCTTCCAGTTTGCCTTTGTCGAGCTTCGGTTAAGCCTCAACCTTGCTGTTTTGCATGAATAAGGAATATTTGTATATAATAAGGTATATAAAATACCTTGAAGTAGTTACGTTATCTACATTTTGACAAGTTGTTTCGTGGTACAAGATTCGTGATAAATATTATCGATAACGTTTAGATGGTTTGTGCAAAATTAGTCGGTTATCTTTCGGTGGTTTTATTATACATAATAAACGGTGGGCCTCTCACTTTAATGTCTGCCAGAATAAAAATGGCCTTACTTGTATGACACATAATGGTAATATTACAAACTACAATACTGCCCATAAACATCTGATGCGTTGCCCGCCTTTGAAGAATATGGAATATTTATTTATAGAATATTACAGAACGGTGAAGACTTTGTAAATATGTGATGATATGTCTGTGACCCCGTTTCCGTTGCAGGTGACATGACCGGCAGCCACTCTATCTACACGATGCACCAGGGCCACGAGATAATGTTCCACGTCTCTACAATGTTACCATTCTCGAAGGACAATAAGCAACAGGTACCTAAGTAGAATTGTGGTAGAATATTGCACAAGTTATTTCTTGTAAAGTATAGTCATATCTTTGTTTAGTTACAAACAGCCAGCCTTTCTCTAATTAATAGCACACATAAATGAACTTTAGGTACCTATGAAAATTACTCCACTATAATACTTTCAGCTTAAAGGCTGTGTTTGCATATTTTGTTTGAGTGTGTGATTTTAGCTTATTTATGTATCCGAGACCACTCAAACACATGTAAGTAGGTAAGTACTAAGATTTTACGGAAATATAAACTTGGGCTCGATTGATAATTATAATTATCTCGTTCTAAAATATTCACCTATTTACAGATTTCACGTAACACACAATAAAACATTTCATATTTTCTGTTCAAATTCTGATGAAGGTTCGACAAATAAATACCTACTATCTACAATTGCCTCATTTAATATTTATTTTACGGCAATGTATTAAAATTTTCGTATAAATTCTTACGGTCTACTGATTCACAGCTCTTTGAAACAAATTTATTCACATTTATTTGTAATAATGCTGGCAGAGAATAGGCGTTGTAAATAATACCCTCGCGGTTACGGGTGACAAAATTTTACAAAGGGCATTTCTCCTGTCGCTTTCTTAACTCAAAAGATACAAACCAAAAGGAAGTTTTACTAACTGAACCAATTTCAACCTTAGATACGCCCGAAGTGCCTTGAGCCTTGCGTATCCAATTGTAATCCATCGGAGGTCGGCTTTGGGAAACCCGACTTGTACTTACCTTCCTTCGCCGCTACAAGTCTCAAGACCCTACTTAACTTCAGCTCCATGCCTTTGTCCGCTAAACGCCGGAGAAGTAACAATGTGTTCATTATTTATACGCTTTTTTACTACATCTATACATATAAGAAATTTCACCCAGAGTTAAAGGTCAAATAAAATAAACATACCCAGAATATTCTTTTGAAAACGTGTTCTGTTTCCACATGACATAAATAATAACATTGTCCGTAGTTGTTCAACTGTAATAATTTAATCCTTTTTACTCCTACGTATTCTGTGGAACGTTTTCACGAAAAAATATTTTTCAGTTTTGTTTTCGTAACCTTTTGTGAATATTCCTTTGCATTGGATAGGACAGGACGCCTTCTGCCCTACAATTATATGGAGTACCGAAACGGTTCATGTTTAGCAGTGGATGGATATGAACTGACGATAAAATTATTGTCTGCTTTTACATGCCCCCGCACCAGGGCAACGGTCAATATACAGGGTGGAAAGTTTCAATGGGGCAGCCAAGGGAGGTACCTTAATCGTTGCAGCTACAAGAAATTGGTCTTAGGAGACTATCCATAATTTTTCAAAAAAATTACATTCCCATTCACAGATTTTAAAAAAAATGTACGGTTGGCAAGAAAATTACCATTTTTCACAAAAAAACTTTTTGATGCTAATCGGTCCAATTTAGTACGCTGATCAAAATCTTCTATGGGACCAACTGAGGTTTCAGTACTAGAAAAGTCACAAATCAAAAAAACTTTTCCCATACATTTTATAGTACTTAGATTTTTTGTGAGGCCATAAGAAGAGGTAACTTTTTGTTGTAGCTACAAAAAAATAATTAAGAAGATGCATATGCAATCAAACAATAAAATTATTTAAAAAATAATTATTATTTTTATTAAGTAATTTTACTTTATGATGTAAGGTGCTCAAAATGTTCTCCATTTTGATTAATGCATAAATGTATTCGTTTTTGTACTGACCGCGTGGCGGCCAATAATTATTTGGATGAATTCCATATAAAATTGTACAGAGCGAGTTTTTTAATTCTTCGACACTGTCATATTTCTTTTCATAAATTTCATTTTTTAAATAGCCCCACAGAAAGAAATCAAGCTCATTTTGTGAAAAATGGTAATTTTCTTGCTAACCGTACATTTTTTTTTAAATCTGTGAATGGGAACGTAATTTTTTTGAAAAATTATGGATAGTCTCCTAAGACCAATTTCTTGTAGCTGCAACGATTAAGGTACCTCCCTTGGCTGCCCCATTGAAACTTTCCACCCTGTATATAATATGCTAAAGCAAAACAAGTTTAACAGTTCTTGTCACCACAAGAACGGAGAGTACGTACCGCATTCATCATTATCAGCCTTTCGCCCACGTACCGTATTATCCGCCAAAAAACTGCAATGAGCGCAGCAAGGTTAAGTTGGCACCCTTCCGTCAGATACGTACGAGTAAGTACGAGTAAATAGGTACGAGGCTCCATAAAACAGGAAAGTCATTTGTTGGACTGAGCATTAAACTATTTAACAAGGTACCACAACGTCTTGTAGAATTACCTTTAAATAAATTTAAAGTCGTAATTAAAGATTACCTTATGAAGAAAGGTTACTATAAAGTAGAAGATTACTTAAATGACAAGACTCTGTGGACATGAAACACATTTGCTTCTCTGCACATCTACTCTTATGCTTATTTATTGTACTTATTACATATATTATTATTAAGTTATTATTGTACAACACAAAATGATTTAAAAAAGGCTATCATATGTAACTGTTGAGTTTCTTGCGGCACTTCTTCTCAACAGTCGGCCATTCATTCAAGTCGAAGTGCTGGTAGGAAAAAAAGTTTATGACGTGCAAAAGAATTTCTTGGTAAATCAAATTGCAAAATAAATACTTTGACTTTGACTTTGACTTTGAAATGACCGCCAGCATAAATACCCACTACTAAATTCGCTTAGGCGACTCTGTTAAACTTCGGGCCCAATCACTCAATCGCGCCCCCACCAAGGCATCCTTCACGGGCGTAACAAACTGGCTCCAAATCAAGGAGGAATGTCAAGGGAGATCTAGGAGTACATCTATTGACTTGCTACATTGTCTGCGAAATACTGCAGTGTTATAAATCTTTACTACCGACCGAAGTGTACAATCAATCGGTAACTACATGTACGGATATATACCCGCACGTACATATTATGTGCTAGGTGCCTTCCATATTGTGTTACCTACCAACAATTCTCGTATGCAATTAGTTCGCCATCTGATCAAAACCAACGATATCAGAATTCTGATTACTTACGCTTCGATTGCATTTTCTAGAAATACATTAGTAGAATATAATCTGATATGAAGGTCTCTAGCTAGTTCGAGCAATTGTGGTACCCACACTAACTATTGGAAACAATAGTTGGCCAAAACGGGTGAATGGGATAAAGTAACAGGACATTTCTCTCTTCCCATGCGACATAAGGTGCAGTTTTGAATATGAAATGCATCACAAAAACCATATTTGTATAACGAGAGATGTCATGCATGTGACATCTCGCTATACCCCGTAAAAGATTTTGTCCCCGTAAAAGTTTAAATTCCATTTAAAAATAATTAAATATGTTTTAGTGACTATGTAGATCTATACATTATTATTGTATGTGATATTGCATCTCTTACTCTCTTCCTTACGTCATATTATATTGAAATTAATGTTTTGCAAGCAATGCCGCATGCAAATATTATTGCAGACCTGCAAATGTATTCTGCTACATTACTCTACGGCAATCTCCTCGCTTGCAGCGTCCTAGATTTAATATAAATATAATATGAGAACAGGTTTTCGGTAACAAGTACGTAAATAAGGTTTAAGATACATTGTTTCTAATTCTTTTTAAGGAACTAACACAGTTGTTGCAGTTAGTTCGTAATTTATGTGGGAAGTCCAAACGATAAAAAATATAAGAAAATTAGGCACTTCAATCAAATAGAAAAGTCGTTTTGAATTTTTATAAAATATTTAATGACGTTCAATTAAACAACTAGACACCCAATCTCTAAGAAAAAATCCTCAAAAAACGTCCGAGCGGCGTTGACACAGATGACATTAACACATTCGTTCAAATTAACACCTTATCTCGTGGCAGTTAGTGTTAAATGTCAATTGTATACAACTAAACGGAAACTCTGCCCAATAGTCGGGTGGGCAGACTTTTGCTTCGGACAATATTTGAGCGTGAATGGGAGTCTAGTTGTATATTGAACGTCATTGAAAATATTGCAAAAATTCTGGAATTCGAAGATTTGACATTTTTATGATTGTTGTAACGTAAATTTTGATGATTGTTGTAAATTTTAATTTGTATGCCGCAAGGGTACGGACATGTTGAAACCTAATGTTCATTTATCAACCTTGTACACATGTTTCGAACAAATAAATACATCTTTATCTTTATCTTAATTATTTCTTCAATGAATGGAAAACTATCTTTTGTCATGATGATGTAATTTTGTGGTCCACAGATATAGTTTTGTAATAAAATGACAGCGCAATATCGGAGCCAAACGAATGTTATACCTACATTAAAAATGTAGCGCCCTGTGATATAATTTTAACTTTACTAATTTGTATATTACTTATGTTATGCAGTTGGAAAGGAAGCGTCACATCGGGAACGACATCGTTAACATCGTGTTCACCGAGGACTCCGTGCACAACACATTCAACCCGCAGTGCGTGAAGAGCCACTTCACACGTATCCTTTGAATATGCACCTTCATTTACCACTGGTCTAAAGGCCAGCTATTGTTCTTATTCGACTTCTTAAAACAAGCAATATAGTACGTATCTTCAGACTTTGGCAATGATCAGAAGTTTAACTACACACCAAACTTTCGGAATCTTTGTAAAAATATTTTTTTATATACCTATACTGGCGAATTTCCATCGTTATTGCGACCATTGCTGATTTCTTGTGATCGCCATTTTGTTTATAGTTTCTTACCTAGCGCTACCTCTCCCATGAAGAGTGATAGGTGAGTATTTTAATGTAGAAGCCATAGTACCTATATATAATAAGTACTGACTACTGCGTAGTAGAAGCGCTCGTCATATTATAATAAAATTATAATAATATCATTGGACTCACGTGTGTCCTAGAAATACTGAGCCCATGCATAACTTTAAACTTTTATGATCCGGTTTGTTTGCTATTATAATTGTTTCATTTCATGTCTATTCACAACTCTTGAATGAGTTTTCCAGTGTCAGGATGGTAGTTTCCATCGTATCTCGTCGAAACTGCATACCGTTTTTCTCATTTATACCTTTTATTATATTTGGTTTTGAGTAGATTCTATACCGGCAAGTGAAACAGAGAGCGGCCAGCGATAAGATATATGTAAAAGTAAATAAATATTTCAAAAAGGATGTAACACGTGGAGCCATGTTTTAATTAAAATAAGTTTGGACGTTACTTTATACATACACCCGCCCAATTTCGATTGATGAAAAAAATACCGCTTAATTACTACCTACGTGTTTTCCCTTCCTTTGATGTGGGTTGGTCAGAGTAAACTGAGGTGGGTTGCTTCGGACGAAGCGTGAAAAACCATCTACTTAACTGGCCAGCATTCCGGTGTCAATAGATAAACAAGCGGGGTTTGTTTTCGCATAGCTATGCCAATTGGAATCTTTGCTCACTTTTGGCAATAATGTTGAACTTGAATAAAAAACGTGAACTGCATTGATGTCATACTAAAATAATCAGTATTGACGACGTCTAACTTATTAATTCATTATTTCCGCAAACTTTTAATAAGTTCGACCTGAAATCAGCAGTTTTAAATAATACTTCAAACTTTGTTTTAGCCGCAACTATAGTAAGTTACCAGCCAATAAACACCCTATGGTGTTAAGGGAAACAAAATGGAACCTTCAATTAAACAACAAGACATTTCTCATCACGCCGAAAAGTAATTATTAAAGCAATAAAAGGAAACCGAATTTTCAAGGGAAACATGTAGGTAGATTAGATGTTGCTACGCTTAAGATATACGTCACGTATTTTATCATTTTATGTTAAGGTAACATCTCTCTCAAATTGTCGAGAGCTGCTAGATAATTACGTTGATTACGTAACCATAACCTCGAAGTTACAAAACACCTAAGGTAGAGGCACGTTGTCTTAGCCATTATTTAGGGGTACAAGAAAGCCAGACTGTCTCCGACACTGAATAATAATGGCACACGCGATGTGATTTATGTATACTGTAAGTTACAAAATATGAAGTAAACTTAATTTATACCCACATACTATATCTAGGCTTATCTTGTTGTTAGCTTAACCATTCATTATATTTCTGAAAATACTACAATACTGGTTTTTTATATGTATTTAAGTTAAAATAAATATGAGTACTTTTACCAAGGCCAAAATCGCCCAACGCGCACTGAGAACGCCATGACGTTTTATTATTAACTAGCCTTCCGCCCGCGGCTTCGCCCGCGTGAACTATAGGATGTAATCCCGCGGGAATATCTTTATAAATTGTAGCCTAAGTGTTGTTCTGATGTATAAGCTATATTACTGTAATGTTTCATTGAAATCAATTCAGTAATTTTTACGTGAAAGAGTAACAAACGCCCATCCATCCATACTTACAAACTATCGCGTTTCTCGTATATAGCCTTCCGCCCGCGGTTTCACCCGCGCGTTATTTCTTTTTTCAAATATCCCACCCCCCCCTTCCCTCCACATTCCCGGGATCAAAAGTGCCCTATGTTCACCGGGGATAGTGTAGCTATTCAACAGTGAAAGAATTCCCCCTCACAGCGCTGAGAGGTTTATCGTCAGGTTTTAGTCGATAGGGCCGAAGTGCGAGTCCAACACACCGCTCGGGACGAACCTCCGTCCCTGAGGGACCCCCGGCTTTAGCAGGGGGGGTCCGGCGTCAGTTTTGTCAGGGACGCCGGGCCGGTGCGTAACAGCATTTCCTGACGCAAAAAAGGTATCACTAACATGACATCACGATCCCCGGCGCAAAAAGCAAGGCCACTACTATCAATCATGGGCTGGTCAATAGCCACCAGGCTGGCACCGGCTCGTCCCAATCGCTTGTGAAGGAGAAACCGGGGGAGTTTAGTGGGTAGTGAGAGCTTTAGTCTCGAGGCCCACACACGGCCGCAGTAGGTTTAGTTGGGTTGTTGTACATTAGTTAGCCTGTGGTTATGGTGCATAGCCTTCCGCCGCTTCCGGTTTCACCTGCGCGTTTTTTCCTTTTTCAAATATCCCCCGCTTCCCCCCACATTTCCGGGATCAAAAGTACCCTATGTTCACCGGGGATAGTGTAGCTATCCAACAGTGAAAGAATTATCCAAATCGGTTCAGTAGTTTCGGAGCCTATTCAATTCAAACAAACAAACAAACAATCAAATCTTTCCTCTTTATAATATTAGTATAGATTGAATTTAAAACCATAGTCAAGGTGAAATTATATGTAGAGAAATCTAGTTTTAAAAATATTACGACACAACTATCTATTCAATCAATTACTAACACCAATGGAGAATTATTACCACATTCGCGGCACAAAATGAATCACTTGGCTCAAGAATTTCCCGACGAAGTTCGTATCATAAAAAAGTTACGATTACAGGTGACCTCACAAGAGGGCAGACGGCGATAAAGAATTTATGGAGGTATTAACGGAAGAATTAAGTGTGATGTGCAAAAATATACGATATTGATGTGAACGTTGTATTCATACTTTTAGTATTTATTGTCTCTGATTGATGATAAACATTAAACATACACTGTACATAATACACGACAAAAAGTGTTGCACAAGTTACACTTTGATGTGCATAGAAAAATCTATTCTATGACCACATGCAATTTCGAATGAAAAAGAACTTAAAATTTAAATAATATCCTTGAATCGCAATATCAGACATATTCGCAGTGGTATCCGAGGTGGAAGGCGAGGGGTACAGGCTAAGTGTGTACAGTGATGACACTGTGCCTCCATTTGGACCATCGCTGCCTTGTCCACCAGTCTTCAACGACCCACAACTCTTTAGGGAATTTTTACTGGTAAGTAGCCACATTTTCGCTTACCTTTTACTGTGTTTACATAAATTACCCCTCTCCTCGACTGTCATCATAAAGAAATCAGTAATTAATAAATATTTAATAAAAAAAAAATCCATGAACAAATTTACATTTAATTAAGTGTTCGTTAATTCTTGTTTTTTTACTTTCACATAAATCCTGGCGGTCTTAAATTGTAACAGTTGTTGGCAATCTTGTCAAGTCCAGCGTGACAACATCGGCGACGAGAGAAAAAAAAAGATTGTGTTGTTTTTGGTTTTTGCTGCGCGAGAAGTTTGTCTTTGATTTTCAAGAAATAAATTAAATTCGATAAATTGGTTAGGTACCTATTAAGCAATGACATTCAACATTGAACGTCATTGGTATTAAGTTAAAATTTTGTTTTGAGTAAATGCTTACGTTCTTTTTGATTATCTGTTCTTAATAAATAACTTTTAAGTTTAAATTGGGAGAATTCAATTTATTGCTAACCCAGTTCAAACTTGTGTCATAATTAATTTACTATAATAAACATTTTCCGGTCAACAGGTAAAGCTGATGAACGGCGAAAAGGCAGCATTCCAAACGCCGACGTTCGCGTTGAAGCGCCAGCGCACGCTGGACACGCTCATCCGCGACATATACGCCGAGCACTGCTCAGACCATAAGGTGGTGAGTCTCGTACTATTGATGTGACGTGAGCTAGAGTGGTTAGGAACATGATACAATGATTGCATGCGTAGGATTCATTATTTTTATTCTACGAGGAGCCAAGAACTGCTTCTAGAAATAAATATCAAATAGAATCGTTTAATTTCTTTCAATAACATTGTTGTATTTTTTTAATCAATTGTTTATCAACGTATTCCAGATG
The DNA here is from genome assembly GCA_949319885.1 of Mecyna flavalis. Lineage (NCBI taxonomy): Eukaryota > Metazoa > Arthropoda > Insecta > Lepidoptera > Crambidae > Mecyna > Mecyna flavalis. The sequence continues at coordinate 5,906,740 of OX439427.1, read as the reverse complement.
GAAAATATAATGCCTAAATGTTTATTTGCGTTGATATGATAAAGCTGTAGGTAGGGTGTCCCTTATTTTTCAAAGTTTTTATTTTTGAACGCATACGTCTTAGTTTTGTTCATATGTTCCTAAAACACTCGAAAATACATTTTTACCTCATTTGGAGAACGATAACCCGTGCCGACTTGCATCGAAACATGTTCATACAAATAACGCCAAACTAGCGGCGCGCACCCTTCGTATTTGTCATTTGTTCACAGTAACTCTCGTGATTAACATATTGTTTTAATGTTAAAAAAATGGCAGTGGAATTAACAAGCAATAAAAAAAGTATTTTCTTAGTTGGTGACGTGAACCATCAAATAACTGGAGCAAAGTTACCGTCTAATCGTCAAGTTCTTGCAGTCCTCTTTTTTAACATTCGCGAAGTTAAATTGACTGTTATTGAAAGCGCAAATCTTGCCGTTCGAGAGTGTATTATATTCTGGGAAAAAGCTAGAATCCCTACCAGAGCTGTGCCTAACTGTGTAAAAAGCTTGTGGATCTTCACCGTGCTTGGAGAGAGTTATAAAAAACGATTGATGAATTGTTGACATTTTTAATCAAGAACTGCAAAAATCCATTGTACGTGACGATTATCGGGAACTAATTGAATGATCTATTAGAGGAGATAATGAGAAAAAGAATAAAATAAGACCTCCTGGAGCAATGCATTAAGCCAGGTGGATGGCTAGAGCCATTTACTCTTTGAAAAAATGTTGATTGCAATCTCAGTTCAAAATTAGCGCCTAGGATAAAAGCCCCGTACAAGATATTCGTTTATTCATTGCGGTTATGTATGTAAAACAATAACTTGGATGTAGTCTGGCGGTCAAGGCACCAAATCAATATTTGCGCTTTTTAAAAAGTCTTAAGGAATATGAAACAGTTAACAGGAGATCTCCAAAGCAGCCCTGAGCAAATTTAGTCGACATCGACTCGATCGATTATGTCGACTTTGGTACTTGTCAGAATAAATAGCTGTCTCTTTGATGATGAAGTAGATGAACAAACTAAGACAAATATTGTAGCGAACGTACAAAGAGAGAGTTTGTATGATTCTGTAAATCTTTTGATGGAATGTATCTCACATTCCATCAAAAGAAGATATGTCTGTCTGATTATTTGTATGGTAAGTGGAAATACATAATGTTTTCATAATTATGTTTCCGCGATTGTTACACATTTATTACGGTTTTATCGCGTTTATCACATTTTTATATCCAGAACTGACCTGACTAAAAAATTTAATAAACGCGATAAAACCGTATTAAGTTATTTAATTTAAATGAAAACACATAGTTTTATGTTTTATATTTTGTTGCAGTTATCTTGTCTTTTGTTGCAAGAAAATCATTAAATGATTTTGTGTCTGTTAAGAGCACAAAATTTGCGCGTTTAAACATTGATACAAACTTCTTGAAGAGACCCGTTTCTACATGGGAAGAAGATGTAACCTATTTGCAGGCAAAAAGAAGGGTTCTTTCTTTAAGGGCCGTGAATGATACAGCTGAAAGAGCTGTAAAACTTACGAAGATTTCCATGGTCTAGTCACTGCAAAGGAAGAACAAAAACAATTTTTGCTGCGCTGTGTACAAGAGCATAGAAATCTGTACCCAGATTTTAAAAAAGAGACTCTTACAGAAAATATCCTTGCTGATTTGTGATGTTCTCTTGATTAACAAATAGTTACCTATTTTCTAACTTTCTCTTAGATTATTATTTTTATACAATATAAACATTTTATTTCATTTTATTACACATACACAACGATAAGCGTTAAAGACGACGATTTTTAAAATCTTCAAGGCTCTGTCGGCACGGGTTAATGTTGACATATAAAGATAAAATTTTGTATTTGATTAAGTTTAGGTAGTTTAAAAAGAATGAAGGGGTATGCATTTCGATATCTGAAAAAAAAAATTTTTCACCTATATAAGGGACACCCTACGTAGGTACCTTTATAGAAATAAAAAACAAATATTGACTAATGGTCACTTCGCTCTCAAAATCATCCGATTATCGCAATTTTATTTTTGTCTTGCTTCTAAATTTTTAAGCTTTTAGCATGTTTTTAGTAGTAACTGTTGCATGAATTTAAGCTTCCTGTCCCACCGTGTTATGAGAGTGAGAGATTAGAAAGTGCACCTAAGCTGTGCTTGCGCATTCACTTGTGCACTAAATAAGGCCTTGTCAAGGAAGGCGATTTTAACGCGCGAATCTAGCTGATTTCGCCGCGAAATACGCGCTTCGCTCGTGGACGCAATGTATTGAGCCCCAGTACCTCGCTCGCCAACGCGCGTTATGTGTTCGCGCGTAAAGATTCGCGACGAATTCGCCTTCCTGGACAAGGCCTAAAATATGTCCTGCGTTGATCGTTAAGCTTGGCCGTCGTAGCCGAAAACTTGGGTAGGAGAACATTATACCAATATAACACTAGTCGTATAATCAGTGAACATAACCCCTAGCCGATGCTGTCGCGGCGCGCGCTGTCGGACGTGTGGTCGGGCGGCGCGGGCGCGGGCGGCGCGGGGGCGGCGCGCACGGAGCGCTTCCTGCACGTGGGGCAGGCGCTCAAGCTGGACGCCGTGCTGCGGGGAGACGCGCCTACCAGCCTCGTGTCCACTGGTATGTGAACTACTCTACAAGTATTGTTTATTTATGCACGGTAGGTAGGTACAAGGTGGACCGATGATCTTATAAAGGTCGCCGGAATCCACTGGATGCGGGTGGCGCAGGACCGATCGGTTTGGAGATCCTTGGGGGAGGCCTATGTCTAGCAGTGGACATCTTTCGGCTGAAATGATGATGATGATAATGAGCGCGAGCGAGGAAGACTCAGAGATGCACTTATGAATCGTCTGTACAGGCAACTAAAGCGCCTGTAAAGGCTGCCGACTCTACAAAAGATTTAGTTTTTACAATCAAAAATACATATTTTACATATCTTTAGGCATAATTTACATAGCGCCATCTAGCCCCACACTAAGCATAGCTTGTACTACAGACACAAACAATCATCATTGTCAATCTGAGATTAATATTACGGTGTAGAGTAGAGTCGTACTAACCATTTCAATTTCTAAGTACTACAGAGTCCGGCTAACATCTTGACGCTCGTTCGACGGAGTGGGGGAAACCTCGCGCATGTGACCAATAGCGCGCACGCATCTCAAAATTTGCGTTCTGCGCATTCCCACCAGGATATTTAGATCTTTGCCGAGCACTGTACGTTTCTGATACCCATAACACCAGTACTACTTGTGTATACTTTGAGGTCAGAGGAATATCGACTTCAATTAATCAAAGCCTCATTTCTCCATGCAGGATCTGGTGGGTCCAGGCGAGCGCCGTGGGAAGGGCGCGTGTGGCGCTCGGCCCCGCTGCCCGCCACACCGGTCTGCGCCGAGCAGATGACGGAAGGCCGGTTGCTGCTGTCCACTACCTCCAACACTTACATTTTAGAAGGTAGTTCGTTAGGTATAGATTGTTCATTTATCCTTCCGCTGCTTTTTAGAACTTTACCCGTAAATTACACAACACCTAATTTTTACAGTTGTAAAACAAAATTAAAGTTACTATAAAGTAATATCTTGGTTGTTATAAACTCATATTTAAACACTAGAGTTACCAAAAACTCACAATTAATTTCATCCTGGCAATCTTATGACTGGATAAGTGTTCCAGTTGTGATGTCACTAAAGCTCACTATCTCATTTTCCTCAAAACTCTGTAGTTAGTTCCTTGACGAGCAAATTGTACCTTCACTTCTTTCTGCAGTTTTGGAGCACACGAATAACTGAGATTAAGACTCAACGCTGCAAATGCAAAGTCAGATCTTTACGATCTGCAAGAGCGACGTACATTCATCCCGATAAAAATCTTCCTTTTCCAGAAAGCGGCACTACCCGCGTAGTTCTCAGATGGGAAGGGTGTGTGCGCACAGCACGTGTGAGCGAACGCGCGGGCTTATTCCGCGTAGGAGCGAGGGTAGTCGCGGGGGGAGGGTCCACGACCGGCGGGGCGGGGGGAGCCGGCGTGTACGCTCTGCCCATACAGGAGCTGTGCGCGGGAGCGTGGGCCATGCGCCCGTTGCAGGACTGCAAGCACGCGCGGCTGCCGCGCACTAAGACTGCGCATTGCTTCGATCTGCTCGAATCAGGTACGTCTTCAGGACGTCAGCCAAAAACGCTCTATTTCAATATAACAGCATGTGTTTTGGTCTTTAAAAAATTATAGGCACTCTGTGTACCTCGTAATCAACATTATCTGTCTAACACAACTAAAACATTTTTGTATTCTTCTGATACGACTTACCTACTAACCTAAAATACCATCACGTGAACAACTCGAGACGCAATTTATTTTACAATTTTTTAAATCCAAAAGCGATTAAATCATTTTTAAATCTTGAGCAGTCGTAATCAAACGTAACGTAGGTACTCAAGTAATCAAGTAAGTAAATATCAGCCTATTAATGTCCCACTGCAGGGCAAAGGCCTCCATCCTTGAAATCAAGTTATCGTTACAGTGGTATAGTAGGTATACATAATTATACGCTTTGCAACAAGTGCAGACTTAAGGAAATAAGCCCAAAATAGCTTTAGTTCTCTACCACCAAAGAAATTCTTGCACTTGCCGTGAGTACACAAGCTATATAGTGAGACAAGTACAGCAAATGCTGAGACATCTCATTATACTTACAGCTTGTGAACACTACTAATACACACTACAAAAATCACAAGATTTACCATTTTTCAGGAGAAAGCGGGAAGACGACCCTTGCGGTAGCAATCGGTAGGAGAGTTATGCTTTTGGTTGAAGAATCCAAGACTGATAGTGAAATGGGATTCGAATACACACATATCAAGGTAAAATTACCACCAAGACTCAAAGATAGTAAACGATAATGAAAATGATAACGATTTTGATGTTCAATATTTATATTCACAGGATGTTCAATTAAGTGAATCACCTGTACTAATAAAGTTGATGGATGGCGAAGTTGGAATTATGGTTGTTGGGTACAAGCACCATTGGGAAGTCTTAGAATCTAATACAGGGCAGGTAAGATTTAATTGCGATAAGAAAAATCATATTTAGAATTTTAAATGTAGTCAATTGCAGTAATTAATAATCCCACCAAAAACATAAATGTAAAAAAGGAAAGCCAAGTTCAATACAAAAATTATGTTTAAAATTATGCTTCGCCGCAAAAAGAATGGAGATCTTTATGAGTGCCAAGTTCTATGATCTTAAAGTAGGTTAGATTTGACTTGGCCAGTTTTCATTATATCAGTCATTTTATAAAGTTATTCAAAATAATTATAATATATTAATTCTAATAAAAACTGGCCAAGTCAAATCTTACCTACTTTAAGATCATAGAACTTGGCACTCATAAAGATCTCCATTCTTTTTGCGGCGAAGCCCACAGCCAAACATAATTTTTGTATTGAACTTGGCTTTCCTTTTTTACATTTATGTTTTTGGTGGGATATCATTACTTTTTGTAAAGAAAACTAGGCAAGTATTGAGATTTAATGTGGTGCCACGCGCCGCCGACGACACGCACCATCGCGTTGGCCGGTTGTTTAGCGCGTATTACAAGTTTTTTGTATGGGGACACCAATTATTTTTTGACTTAACTTTATTTTTTTATTTCTGTTATATAGAAAATATAATAATACATAACATATTGGAATAGTTTTAATTCCAACGCTACAATAAAAAAAATGTATGGGCCCCCAGTATTGACCGACTGACTTATAGCAGCAAAACCTAACCTACTTCCAGATGACCTAGAAAGATGAAATTTGGAATCCAGCTCGGTAATTGTGTGTAACCGTAGGAAAAAATCTAAAAATAGAAAAAAAATAAAAAATAGGGGGAGTAGGGGGGTTTTTCCCACCCTAATTTTTTACTTTTTTCTATTTTCAGAATTTTTCCTACGGTTACACACAATTACCGAGCTGGATCCCAAATTTCATCCTAGGGGGGGAACGTCCCCCCCTCCCCCCTATTTTTTAACTTTTTTCTATTTTTGGACTTTTTCCTACAATTACACACAATTACCAAGCTGGATTCCAAATTTCATCTTTCTAGGTCATCTGGAAGTAGGTTAGGTTTTGCTACTATAAGTCAGTCAGTCAGTAGGTACTAATTTTTACGACTTTTTGACCTTCATATCTTTATAACCGTTTGAGCTAGCTTCATGAAATTTGGGCTTCTAGGTGTCCTTATGGATCTGATTAAACTCCCGTAGTTTCATGTGTTTCGGTTCAATAGGTTTTAAGTTATAGAAGGGTCAAAAGTGACACCAAATGGTTCGTGTAAATATATCTTGGCGCTGGCTAGCCCGTTCCTTTGCTTGAACTTGGCTTGACACGCTGCCGCGTGTCTAGATTAGCGCAGGAACGAACGTCGAGTGACAGATACAAACACTGTGTGTGTAGGAGTGATGTTCGTAATTGAATCGCAAAATTGTATTCGTAATTATTATCGATTTCTTGCGCCTAAGAGTTTATACATGTAAACAACTGTCACTCTTTGACCTGGCCCGAAAAAGGCCTTAATTAAAATATAATTACAGGTAGTGAAAAGAGCGGAAAATTCTGAAGACAGCGGCCCACGCCGCGGCACCCTCGTCAACGCGCTTCGCATTGGCGACGAGCGGGACGGACAGATAGTCCTTTGTTACAACCGTACGTTTAATACTTTATCGTTTGTTTCACACATGATGGTCTGTTTTTTATCATATTTAGAAATTAATGAAAGGTACTACTACCGAGACAAAGATACTCGTAATGTAGACTGCATAGCTCATGACGCGTGCTGTTTCTATTTGCACGCACCAGTGAAATTATGATAACTCTGTTCAGCTCCACTACCATTCACCCACCGATAAAACTTAGCCCCAATCGCCATCATACTGTATACAGCTTAATTTATTATGAATTCCAGATACGTGTCATTTTGAAAGACTCACAAGCAAAGGACTAGAGAGTGACAGCGAATACGATTTCCATTGGACAACCGTCCCCGCAGCAGTTGGTAAGCTTCGATGTTTATTATCAATATTTTTTTTGTGACTATACATGTTATAATATCTATTTTCTATATTTTCATTTGAATCTTGCTATTTTGTAGTAACCTGTTTCCTGTGATCACCAATTTCAGTAGTAAAAAAAGTCCTATTTATCTGGATTACCTACTGTTGGTGATAGTTTTGGAAGATTGTAGTCCATGATAAATTGTTCAAAAAAAGACCCATCCAAAACATATTAAGGAAATGAAACATGTTATTATTTTCAGTATGCGCATTCCCGTACATAATGGCTTTTGCTGAAGATCTTCTGGAGATTCGTCTGGTAGCCAACGGTTCCCTGGTGCACGCTGCATGCATTCCCGGACTGAAACTACTTTGCGGGCGAAGAGTAAGTTTTATTTGCATGACCAAAAGAAAGAGATAATCGTCTTATTTCGACTTCGTAGAGCATTATTTCTGTCGAACGCTAACAACATGACGTTAATGCTTTGTTTGCAAGGGCGTCGCCAAGGGGGGGCAGGGGGGGGGGGCAGTTGCCCCCCCCCCCCTTGAGATCAAATGTAGCTAGCCGCAAAGCGGTAACGCTTCATGCTCTCTGCGTTCATATTTTTTCTCCTAAATAATATTGCCCCATTGCCCCCCCCCCCCCCCTTAATCATAAGCTGGCGACGCCCTTGTTTGTTTGTATTTGGAAATTATACTGATGCGTGTAATATGAATTTAATGCCTGAATATATTTAGTGAAGAAGTCGTTTCGACAAATCGTTGGTCTTTAAAAAAAATGAACGAAACGAGTGAAATAATGGTTTGAAACGCATCATTTGGTTCCTGGAGGCCAATTAATTATAATAACGTCAGAAATGAAATGACAACGTTCAAATACGTCAAACTTTAACTTACACGTTGCTCCAAATCCTTCCCTCAATAGTAAAATGTGTCACTAGTCATAACGACAGTGGGATCTGCTTAGAAGTACCTTGTTTCAACTTCCAGGACATATTCTACGTGGCATGCGCGCCTGAGTACGTGCCGCTGACGCGAGAGATCGACCCGTGCCTCGCCATGCACGACTACGAGCTGGTGCGGCAGATGACCAACAAGTGCGGGCCGTATTCGCTCGACGAGGACGACAACAATGATAACAGGTCAGTCAACTTACTTACTCCGCTGGCTCAGCGACCCGAAGTGAATCTTGGCCTTAAACACGAGATTACGCCACTGCCCAATATCAGTCAACTGCCTGATTTTATTCCTCTTTGTATCATTGGCGAACGAACCATCATCATCAGCCTGGCGCAGTCCATTGCTCCACTCCATATGCTCGCCACTTTGCCCACTTTGCTCGATCCTCGGCTACTCTTATCCAGCTCCTGTCAGCCATCTTGCGCAAATCTTCGCAATCGCTATGTTCAGAGTTTCTCTGTGGGATCAAACCCGGAACGCACTGCCAGTGATCCGGCAGAGTTCCAAAGTCATCGACATAGCTCACCGGATTAACATGCTGAAGTGGGCTGGCCATATAAGCCGTTGGGGTAAACGGGTTCTGGAGACCGCGTCTTGGTAAACGTTGTGAAAGATCCCCTCAGGCCAGGTGGAGTGACGATTTGCGCAGAATCGCTAGCAGGGACTGGATGCAAGTAGCCGATGATCGAACAAAATGGCCAGCATTGGGATTGGGCGACAGGCTGATGAAGATAATGATGATGAATTTAGTTGGCACTATTGGCAAACAATTTATTACGCTTTACGAGGCAGCACCACTTTAGTATCCCCGTCATACTTTTAAACTCCTCTGATTATCGAGGCTTTGATTGCAATTTATTTGACAGTTTTGGGTCACTTATCTATCTTAACCTTTGTCCACAGAGGCGAAGGCTACAACCAGAACAACCGAACGATTTCGGAGAACAATTCGGAATCCAGCCGAAGCAGCTCTATATCCTCGGAGCAGGAGAACATGAGGCCGCCATTGCAGCGCATGGCACCAATTTCGCCGCCGAGTTCACCGCAAGGTTAATATTAATGTGGTCCTAATCAACCACGCCGATAAATCCAGATTAGATATTCTTTTCTTTATTTCTTTATTAGAGAAATTTAATTTATTATCTTTCCTACGTTCTATATAAATATTCCCCGATATTGTTACAGTGCTCCCGGAGAACAGCGGGCGCTGCGTGCGAATCTACAAGATCCCGCAGAGCAACCTGAGCGCCGGAGCCTACCAGCGGCAGTCCGTGTCCGCCGACCAGGTCGTCACATCCTACTTCTCCGATAGGTACGGTGGAAACGATTCAAATTGGTTTAAGTCTTATTAACACCACAGTATTTTTTTTTTAATTAAATATCTCTGGACATTATCCTAGCCCCAAACTAAGCATTAGCTTGTGCTATGGGACAACGGATAAACATTACTTATACAGGGTGGAATTTTGTAATGCCACCTGCAGGGGAAGTACTCTTAATACTGAAGATAGAAAGTTTTACTCAAAGAAAACATTCCTTTATTTTTGAAAAGAAAAAAACCTACATTCAAAGATTTTTAAAAATTTGCTTGCCGCAACTTTGTAATACCACCTGAAGGGGAAGTACTCTTAATGCCGTAGATAGAAAATTTTACTCAAAGAAAACATTCCTTTGTTTTTGAAAAGAAAGATAACTGCATTCAAAGATTTTTAATAATTCTCTTGCCGCTCCCGGTAATCGAACCGACTAAAATCTGTAAAAGTTGCACCTTGTACTTTTATTGCATCGATCGTTAGGGACAATTATAAGGATAAAATCTCTCCAACAAAGTTCATAAATTAAATGAAAGGAAAACAATGAAAAAAGTGCTTTAACTTGACCCATTGAATCAATAATTTAGGATTTCATTGTTTTCCTTTCATTTAATTTATGAAGTTTGTTAGAGAGATTTCATCCTTATTATTGACCCTAACGATCAATGCAATAAAAGTACAGGGTGCAACTTTTACAGATTTTAGTCGGTTCTATTACCGGGTGCAGCAAGCGAATTTTAAAAAATCTTTGAATTCAGTTTTCTTTCTTTTAAAAAATAAAGGAATGTTTTCTTTAAGTAAAATTTTCTATCTACAGTATTAAGAGTACTTCCCTTTCAGGTGGCATTACAAAATTCCACCCTGTATATACTTTTTTTTGTAAATACATACATATCATACATAGAAACACCCAGACCGATACAAACAGACATGTTCATGCACACAAATGTTTGTACCGTGCGGGGATCGAACCCGCGACCTCTGGTGTAATAGCCGACTTCTCGACCATTACACCAAATGGCTCGTCGAATTCGTTGTCGAATGCTCGTAGTTAAGGACTGCACATTCGATCTGGAGAATCTATTTATTTCTTCAATTTCAGACCAAATAGCATCAGGCAAAGATTAGCAGAACTGAGACTGGACAGCAAATCGAGAGGTGGAGGCGACGACGAGACGCTATAAGGCGTTCTGAACAATTACCATAGTTAGGTATCGAATACGGAACCAGGTGCACAATTTTAATTAATAGGAAATATACAAATTACATAATTATTCAATGTTGTTAACTTATTTGTGGCAGTATACCAATACTAGTAATATTTTAGTTCAAATAGTCATGTTTTGTAGATGTTGGTGTAGATATTAGAAGTTTAAATAAGTATGTAGGATGTTTGAAAATAATGTGATACATGGGTGATGAATAGTGAGCAAATGAAATAATATAACTGTATGAAATAATTATTACCTTATTGTTTAAAATTTGAATGATATTTTAATGATATTGATGAGTAATGGAGTTATATTTTAAAGAATAAGATGAGTATATTTTATAAGATAACTTGATGACAATCCACTCTCCAAAGAGTACATTAAAAAGATAGGGTCATAATAACATGAGTAAATACCTTTATTTTTATTCTAACTTTGAAATTACGGTAGATATAAGAAATGAATTGATTTTATACATATAAATTAAATAAAAAAAATATATCGAATAAATTGCAGTGCACAAAAAAAATTATGCTCAAAACTTGACATATTTTAACATGATTTTTAAATAAAATTATGCTGTTATTCATGTAGATCGTTGTTCAAATATTTAAAAACTTACAAATTCGATGTGTAAAATTCGTAAATCTAAACAAAAAACAGTTATAAAATGTTGTACCTACGTAAAAACTACTTACAACTGAAATAGATACCTAATTATAAGTTTTTAAGCATAAAATAATCCTAGTCTAGTCAAGGCGAAATTGCGACATGTAAGACAGAAAGTGATGTATAATAGTTCTTTATAGGAAAATATAATCATAAACGTCTTGAATGTCTACTCGACAACAGAAAAGAAGTGCCATCCAAATATTTGGTTATCTTTCTAGATTTATAATAATATAAATAAAACTGTAATATTTTGCGATGCAAGAGAATTGAAATCTTATTTAAGTGTTAATACAGTCTTATCTTCAATGTATATAAGAGGCATTATTAGTATTATACTTCAATGATATTATTGACATTACCATACCTATTTATGTATTACTTCAAAAATATTAAACAATTATTCATTGTTAGATTAGTCGGAAGTTTCGGTGTTGTACAATGGAAAGTGTAAATTAACCAAAGATGAAAAGAACCAAACTGATAGCTCGTAAGTTTACTTAAGATTATTCGTTTATGTATTGATAATTTTACTTAAGTAACTAAAGAAATATCTTAGATACGTATTTAGACATAATTATTGGAAGCTTAATTTAATTACTGAAATATGAAGTGTCTGATTTCTGTAAAAATAAAAACACTTATTCTCAAAATCATTTCTAAGTAGATAGAGATGATTTATTATATTTCAGTGTATTTAATCAAACAGAGATGTTATTATTTATGGTTGCAGAATAGATGTGTGGATAACTATTTATAAGACACAGGATCGACACTTCGTATGGGATTTTAAAATTCAGATATACAGAGTATGATATTATTTAAACTCGGTACATATTACGACACAGCTTGTACATATGTCACACTTTTACGTTCTTAACGTAGATAATACCAAAACAGAGTAAGATTTCAAAATAAAGAACGATTTTAATTGAATTATTCATCTTTATTAAGACGTAAAAAGATATAGGTATCAATAAAAGCACATTTTCGCGTACGTACATTCCCAAATTGGTCAGGGAACGAACTTGCATAATTTCTAGGGTCATTAGAGATTGATCTAAAAGTAGCGCAATACCGATAGTTTGTTATTGGTTGGTGTTGAAGTTAATACCCACAAGCAACTAAGTTGTGTCGTACTGTATAACATTAAATAAGTTACGCTAATTTATTTGCGTAAACTATACAGAAAAAATACAAAAGTTGTACGTCCGGTAAAACTTTTGTTTTTACATGCGTATTTTTTACGGATAAACTTAATTGACATCCTTGCAAAAGATCCTTCCATCCTAGTAAGAATTTATTGAGCACAAGAGAACCTTTAACTCTGCGACTCATTTATTTTTAATGAAAGTATTCCCGATGTTTACGAGATATTTGTGTAACCGCCAATGATATTGTCCTGATTTTATATCGATTTTACGTTATTTTCTTTACTTAATCTTGTAAATAAATAGAATGTTATAAAATCTTATTTATTTATAAATAAATATACACACCTATAACCACAGAAAAATAAATGATTTGATATAAAAATATAGTTATAAAATAAATGTAATTGATATCCACTGTATAGAATACGCAGTTAAATGGAGACGACTATTCAATGTTACACACCGAAGTAGTATATTACGGTCTGACGAGAACCTGATAGGAATATCTCAAACTAGAATATTTAGCGCACTTTTTAATTATGTTTAAATATATGTTGTAAATTATACGGTTGGTTGAATAGGCCTATCATTGTATAACAGAAAGAATTAAATCCTCATTTACATAAAATGTGATACTGCAGTATAAAAAAGTATTTAAAAAGAAGATTATATAAAAAGAGATATTATAAATTATATAATATTATGGTAGATGATGTGATGACTCAAATGATGTTCACATTAAATATATTATTGTAATTATTAATTATTGTAAATTGATGTCAACTGTTCCAAAACTGAAATATACCTATACAAAGTAGGGTTTTACTCTGTTATTTTCTCTGAGGTTTAAATAAATGTCTGTTCAATATGTTATGCTTTTTATTAATAAAAAACAATAGTCTAATATAATACCTATAAATAAACAAACAATATTACTATAACAACTTCGGTTGCTGTTTTAATGCTGTTATATCAAGAAATCTTGGTATCTCACCTGTAGGGGGAGCTCGTGACGCAATCGCGTTACCTTAAACAAAACATTACATTATTAGCATAATTGTATTAGTAATGAAGGAAGTAATGAAGGCACTGATCTCCATAGAAAACTGGATAGGCGATCGATTGGTACCAAATATTTGATCCGATTTGAAAATCGCCATATTGGCGCTGTGCTGACTTTCGTAGATAAACTTCGATAATGCTGTCATTGTCTATGTCAATGGCTGTCCATTTGAAGTCATTTTAGTTCCCAGTACACTATTGGGGGCGCTTCAAATCGACAGAAAAAATAGCTGTCATTTCAATGTCTATGGCCACTCCAGCGTAATACGCCGTATTATAATGGACCTCAGTGAATGAAGGCCATATTGAAAGGTTTAATAACAAAAAATGAAGGAGCTAATAAAAAAAAGTATAATTAGTCACTTATACATTCAGAACTCACATACTATAATAACACGATTGAAAGCACAGTGTAGACTGTGAATGTAGAGGATGAGTCAGTGTAACAGTAAAAAAAAATTAACATATTGTTAAAATTACATAAAATGGAGCCATAGTCTAATTATGTAAGGCCTATATTGCCCATTTCTAGCTGTTGCTGTTCTTCATTAAAGATGTTTAAGATTTCTAAAATGTTTACCCTTTTTATTTTGTTTAACTAAGTTGTAAATGCTGCTTACCAGCATCTACGATTATTATGCCTCCTTTCATAATTTTCTCTCAGTTCTTTTCAATAGAAATGTTTTCTTATATCTGCTATGATAATAATATAAATATACAGGAAATACACCTCATATTTGCTCGGCCGAAAGTCTGCATATTACGTGATAATGACCCCACCAGAGGGTGGTAAACAAGATATAGAAACAATATATAAATAGCCTACCTTGTAAAATTCTATGCCTCTCCATATAGTTTCTTGTGGCGAATGACATCTCAATGGGCACCGATGTCGATTTGTGCACTGGTGGTGGAACCGGCGCCGGAGGTAAGGCAGCACCTTTGAGGTACTTAGCGGCAAGCTGGTTCATCTTCAAACTGGTGTCTGTTGCTGTGTATAAGTGTGGTTGGTGGATGCCGAGTGGATCATCACCAAATTTCACTCTGGAATTTATAATGGATGTCATCAATTTATGGATTAAAAATAATAACATCGAATACATGTCATGATTAACTGATTTATCATCAATAAGCTCAAACCAGTGAATTTGTAAACTTGTAATTGGGGTTGCAAAAATAAAAAAATTTGAAAGTCCAAAAGGATGGAAAATGGTGAATGTGCAGAAGGCTTCTCTCTTTAAGTAAAAGATGAGAAATTTTAGAGTTGTTTGGATAAACCATGGGAAGATCGAGCACAAAGCATTTGTATTTATTTGCTTTATGGGAATGAGAGCAGTGGCGTAGCTACCCAGGGGCTAGGCGGGGCAGTGCCCCGGGGCCCTCAAGCTCAGGGGGCCCTTGAACTCTTACCAGAAAATCTCGATCGAACTGAACTTTTGAAAATTTCTCCCATTTTCAAAATAAATATGACAGGTTGCAACCCGACTTTAATCATTGCAACTCATTTGAGAGAAATTTGAAAGTTTTTGTACCTTCGGAATTCCCCTAAATACTTTCTGTGGGTTGGCAGTGTTGTCAACTTGACGGATAGCGATATGTGCGTTTTATTATTCATCGATGTGCGTTTTATTGTGAATTCGAGTCAAGTTTTTTTTTCGAGAACGATAAAAAAATTAATGCTGTATCAGAAGTAAGTAAGCTAAAGCGTGGATTTAACTGAAGTCATTGATACTTTTGCGAAATCTAAAGCTAGAAAAAGATTGTAAATATAATCCCACCAAAAACATTTTGTAAAAAACTAGCCAAGTCTCGATGGAGCTGCTTGTTTATCTCTAAAAAGTAATGAAATCTAGACAAAGTCGTGCCAAGTCTAAGGTTCCTTACTGCGATTTCTTTATTTTTATAGCTAATGTTGTGTAACTTTGCCGTTGAACATTTTTTATACGTTAGTGGGTACAAGTCAATTTTGTTTACACGTAATGTTATATCTGTTGTAACTAACTATGTTTCACTTCTGTTTGTAGAAACGTGGGCATATTGATTTATGTTATTAGATTTTCCTATTTGACACAGTTTTTTTTGCATTGACAGTCGTTTTTAAGTACCAATAGTAAAATGAGGCGTTAGCATATCTCTAATACAGCTGAGATCAGACCTTCGATTTTTGACATCAAATGAAGCGGCCCACCAAGTTGAATATTTTTTGTAAAGGCGGTATGTCGATCTCTAATAGTTTGGCTGGGCTCTTGTGTTTTCTAATTAGGTACCCAGGTAACCAGGTACTCCAGATCTTCGATTATCCTAGTTTTTATAGTTTTCCCTTTAGGTGGCCATTAAACCCTAAATCTGTACCAAATTTCAGCTCTCTGAGTTTATGGGAAGCACTAGTTCTATTATGATGATCATATCATGAGTGAATGAGTGAGTGTCTGTCATAAATGCGAAACTTTGCTTTCGCTTAACTTCGGAACTAAATGACCTATATAGACTTGAAATTTTTGATTTTAAGTATGTTAATATAGCTTACTGGATGACGAACATTTCTGCGTTCTGGTCTTATCCAGTGGTTCTCAAATAGGAACCTGAAAATGCGGCGAAATGGTTCCAGTAAAGGATGGTAGGGCAGTGTTTGCTTCGCGCTCGACTTGGCGGGGGCACTGCCGTGCCCCCAGATTGTTATTTAGTCAGTTGGTAGCTCCGGACTTTATATTTATAAACCCTTGAATCTTTTCCATATCGTTTTATTGCTCAATACCTACACCAAGTATTAGGTTTACTATTGAATGACAAAAAACGTATGAAAAACGATCATTTTACAAACAACGTTTGAAAAACTATTCATTTGACAAACTTTCATTTCGCAAACATATTACTTTAAAAACAATCATTTGACAAAATAAAGGTTTCGCAAATGCTTTAAATATAAAATTATTAAATTGTTAAAGTTTTATTTTAAAAATAACACTGCGTTACAAATGAAAAAAAAAATTAAGTACCCGCTTTGAAATGTCATTTTTTCTTATTCATTCCTATCGTATAGTAAGAGTACATACATAATTTCTTTCCGTGACGTCTCATTTTTTTCCGGGATGATATGACAAATTATGCTTAAAACTAGCGGGCGCCCGCGGTTTCACCCGCGTGGTTCCCGTTCCCGTGGGAATTGATCAAAATCCTTTCTTAGCGGATGCCTTGGTCGTAACATCTATCTGCATGCCAAATTTCAGCCCGATCCGTCGAGTGGTTTGGGCTGTGACCTCTGAGTTTTATATACATATATATAGATTGAAAGATTCAAACATAATATAAAAAAACATATAAAATGTACCAGATTTTTTTCATTAATCGAGTTTATTTTTTATCATTTTGGTATAAAAAAATACAAGAAAAATCAATGCATACAATTTAAACCCAAAATACCTTTAAATTTTAACTTTGTCTTTTGTGTTTTGAAGGATCTTCTCGTTCTAGACGCCAACAGTAATCGCCTAGCATAGTTGTGTGCCAACAGCCTTGAAATCGTTCTTCAAGCTTCTTTATATCTTGGTAGAACCTCTCGCCCTACTCATCACTGACAGCACCAAGATTAGATGGAAATCAATGACAGCACCATGATATGAGAGTAGCATAGCACGAAACACAAAAAAAATGTGGTATCCATGGTTTATCTTGATTAATAGCACGTCCAAAAGACTGTAAATATGCACTTCTCACTTTTTCAGAAACATTTTTTTTGTGATTTCGCAATGTACTGTTCACAAACGTAACCAAACTTATTTGGTTCATTTTTGGAGTTGCGACAGCCACTTAGTTCAGAATTATTGTTGGATTTTTAAATGAATACGTTTAGAGATATCGAGGTTATCGAATAGAAACGATTTATGAATAAAACAAAAAAATGAAAACGTTTATTACATCGAAAACCTCAACTGTTTCTTATACGCCTAAAGTGAGAAGTTAAAATAATGATTGGCATGTACCTCGAAAACTAGACGTGATGGATACCACATATGTTTGGAACATTTTATCTGTGACTCATTACCTATTCATTTCAGCTATCAGTTTAACGGGTACCAAAATCGTGTAACGCAGTGTAATCACATGACTAAATAATTCGTATGACAAATTGATGATTTTACAAAAAGTTAGAAGATAAATTATGAGTTTTTAAAAATAACTATTTTTTCAAATATATAAATCAAATTTTGAAAATATTAAATTGCAGGGATGCAATTTTCACCTTGGACAGATTATTTATAGGCAAGTAATAATTTTGTATTAATACTTTTTCCATAGAAACTTTAGTCTTTAAAAAAAATACACACTGCCTGAATTAAGCGAAATAGGTAGAATTCGGCCCTGGCACTCGCCGGCCGCTGCCGCGGCACGCTCGCTTCGCTCGCTCGGCTCGTGCTTGTGCTCGCAGTTCTAACCTAACCTAACCGACCATTGTTTCAGTTGACCCTACACATATTATATGATTTCGTGCTTAAAGTAAAATATTCGATATGTGTAATTAAATATGTTATTTTTATAAAGTAATAATTTACACGTACTTTATCTAGCTAACTACCTTGTATTAACGTAAATATTGCCAAGCAATGCATTTTGTCAAATGCTATTTATGCTTTACGTTGTTTTGCCAAGTAACATGTTTAGAAAATAATCAATTTGTAAATTGATGTTTTGGCATAACATTTTTTTTTTTTGTAAACAGATTGTCTAATGCGTAGTTTATTAAACAAAAGTTTGTAAAATAATAAATTTATCAAGTAAAATTTTGTCAAATGTTGTTTGTCAAATGAAAATTTGTCATTCGTTTTTTGTCATATGAACGGACACCCAAGTATTAATTGTAATTTATGTTGTTACTGTTTAATATTTTGATTACCTGCCCTGCAGTGCACGAAAAAGAGCTGATGATAAAGTAGCTAAGCATTTTTAAATTATTACTATATTTAATATTTTTACTTGATAAAACATAACCAGTTTAGATAGCAGTGGGGCCCCATTTTTCGATTTGCCCCAGGGTCCTTGGTTACCTAGCTACGCCACTGAATGAGAGAGTTAACAAACACATTCACTGGATGCGGGAGGCGTACGGTCAGTTCTGCCCACCCATGTGACGACTGTAGAGAGTGCGGTTCAGGGCGCAAGAAAAACGTAGGAAAGGTTCTTGGGCCTATATCCAGTATATGTGATCTCTCAATTGAGATGAAAATAATTATGAAATTAAGGTCTTTAGTCAAAAATTAATATTAACTAATAATAATGCAAATTGAAACATCATAATAAGTTTCTGAAGGAAAAGGGGATTTGACATGATATTTCATATTTTTAAATATACATACCTTTTTGTAACACTAACATTTGTTTTATCAATTTGCATCTGGACACAATGTTGCCTTGTATTCCTGAAGAGAGCACTTGCTGAAGATGGCATCTCTGAGTCTTGAAGAACTCCATTTACATGGTTCTGCAAAATAGATTACATTGTAATATAATATTTTGTTAAGATAGACACAATTTAAAATACATTTCTATTACAAAGTGGGAGGATTAGGGCCCCTTGGCCAAACTTAAAAATTGATTACTACCCTCTTCTTCATAAAATACCTATTTGAAAGAGACACACATTATGTTGTAAGAAGAATTTATGACCCAATGATTTGCAAACTTACATAAAACAAAGAAAGATTCTATGAAAGAAATACCTACTTTATGAAACTGGCTGAACATTTTAAAAAGCTAAATACAAGCATTATAACAAGTGTAATTTAAACCAGGTTTAAAGCAACTGTTTTGCCATGCTGCAAGCAGAGCTGCTGAGTCTGAGACCCTGTTTTAGTATTGAAAAAAAAAGCACTTACCATGACTTTATTGTAGTATGTCCATCCAACATTAGACTCATCTCCACTGCTGGAGTCTGAACTATAACAGAAAATAAATATCTTATAGAATTGTAGTTACAATAAAAAAAAAACAATTTATTGAATAAAATATAGGCTACTCACTCACTGTAATCTCGAACATCGAGATATAAACTCTGTTCAGGAGATATAAGTGGTGTTGTCGCATTATCTACTTGAACATTACACAAGCTTAGTTCATTCAATGTTTTGTCATCAATGTTGTTTTCTGTCTGTTGCATTGTCTCACAGAAATTACCAGTCTGTCTGTATGCATTATTGTCTGTACTGACAAAAGCAGCTTTGCTTGCAGGCGAAATTCCATCTAAGAAGTTTAAAGTGACAGGCTGTGCCTTGGATACAACCTCCTTAATACTTATTTGGGATCTGTTACATTGTATCTGTGCATTTTCATGTGTTTTTGACATAATTTCTTTATTGATTACTGTAGAAGTGCGCACCATTTCAAAACTTGTCATTACACCTATTGAAATTTTGTGCTGTTCTGTGTCTAATGTTTCTAAAGCCACATGCTCAGTCATATAATTCTCTAGAGGAGTTTTGACACTAGTACTAGAAGATATAAACTTATCAACCTTATCTTGCAAAAGTTGCAACTGCTCGTTTTGAAGTTTGATTATCTTAAAGAGATCGGAAACTGTTGGTTCTCTCTTTTCTTTGACAACAGAAGTTGGTTTTTCTACTTCCATTCCACCATGATTCTTGTTGCGTTCATATTTTTCAATCATCCAAGCTTTTTTGTCAACTCCATTTTTTGGTGTGGTATTATTAGCATGTTCATTGGTCTGGTGACAGCTACATGAACTTGTATTTGGCTTTACAGGTACATAATGGTTGCAAGCACATGTATGTTGCTGCCTAGCTTGCACACATGAGCAATGTTGTTCCAATCTAGGAAATCTTTCTACAATTTTGCATGATCTTGGATTATTTTCTACCACAGGTTTTTGCAAACTGCATGGTCCATTTTGTATAATTTTTACACAATGGTGACATCTACATTCATCAGGGATTGTTAAGGGCTCAATATTAGGTTCATGAATGACTTTTGGTTTAATTTTTGCGAATGTTTCAGTATTGGCACTCATCTGTATGAGTTCTGCTTTTTTTGCCAAAGGATCACTTTCTTTATCTAAACTTAATCTGTTCAACTGACTTTGAAGTGAATTGATGTGTCCAGTAGGATACATTTTGTTAAGGTTGTCACGCTTGATGAAAAAATTGTTTGCTTCATTACTTCCCAAAGACCTTGCTAGCTTAGTATTTTCAATAGATTGCAAGACATTAGGTGAGGCACTTTTTGGTGTAACATTAAAATTTTTATCCATGCCTTTG
Source organism: Mecyna flavalis (assembly GCA_949319885.1). Classification (NCBI taxonomy): domain Eukaryota; kingdom Metazoa; phylum Arthropoda; class Insecta; order Lepidoptera; family Crambidae; genus Mecyna; species Mecyna flavalis. The sequence goes on along the minus strand of OX439427.1, from coordinate 5,886,025 downwards.
CTAAATATATTTTCTACAGGATTACCAAATATCTGTTGCTTTGGCAGTATTGGTTGTCTTGGTTCACAATGTGAACTATCAAGCATGCTTAGCTCTAAGTCATTAGAAGGCCACCTAGAACCAGGGTCACAGGCCTTATCAATGCTAGTCTTCACAACAATAGGATAGGGCGAACTATTGCTACACTCATACCTTTGTACAGGGTCAGGGTTGTACGGTAATAACCTGGGATAATTATAAGCTAGCTCTGGTCGACAAGTTTCTTGTTTGTCAATGAACGGTCGAGGAGAGTGGCACTCATTTTCGTCCATCGTAATTCTTAGGCCTTTGTTGGGAGTTACGAACCGCACCTTCTTCATGGAGTTGGGTATTACTCCAGATCACATGCACTTAAAAATATAAATAGCATATCTACAACCACTAGAAATATATTATAGAAGAAAACCTAACAAAACACAAAAATAACAGACACTTTTTAAAAGTGCACAACAAACTTTTATTTTGACATGACAGCAGATGCCCCCCCCCCCCCCCCCCCCCCACCAAATGATCAAGCAAGTGACAGTTACAAAATTGCACGAAACGGAATGAATTGGGCCTCCTTGCTTTTCTTTTTTATATGTATAGTCTATGTCCTTGCTTGCTAGCAACGCAATGCAGTGAAAAATTAAAAAAAATTATGTCAAACTTTACTTGGTAAAATTTTAGGTTATTTTTATCATAGAACTTAAATTAAGAAATCTTTAAAATACTACCAGTGCATTTTACCGTATTTATGTGAGTAAAATGAATCGACAACTGTTAAATATATGGCACCCGTTGGTGGCATTTGCAAGAGCAAAGGGTTACAAAGCTCCTGGAGGGATTCGATATCCTGGAGGCATAGTTTATTATCCCAGGTTTGTGTTTAAGTAATAATAGATTACAACTCTGTTTTTTTTTATTCTCTTTATTTGTTCTTGGCAAAAACTATCCAAGCCTCTATTAACCAAATTAAATGAGCACTATCGTAGCGCTAGCTCATGAATATCTATTACTTACAGACCTGGCGAGAAAGATCCGGAATTTACTCCACCAAAATTGTTCAGGGTTGAAAGAATAAAATCTACTAAACATCATCCGTACTGGCAAAAGAAAATACTAGATGAATTTAAAATACATGAAGAGGTATTACACGAAATTTCCTTTGAATCATCACTATATTTTGTATAATCATGAATAATTGTATTGTAATATGAGTAAGTTTATTTTATATGATTTACTTCCTCATTCCAGGGCACAGTGACCATTGTCAAAAATATCCCAGAAAACAACATGAGACTTTGGAAAGTTAAACACTTGGTAAAAATAACTCCAATAACTTTCCCATATGGAGAGCCTACAGCTAATGATATCAACTACACCATATTACGTGAAAATGGAGAATGCTTAGTAACGAAGACACTAGAACCTCCCCCAAAACAAGTTGAAGCTTTAGAAGACTTTCATAATAATGAGAAAAAAATGGATTCAACAACAATAAAGAAAGACTCTAGATACAAATGGAATAATGCATTTAGTGGAGGATTTTAATTAGAAAATAACCAACTCTGTAGATATTAACTGTGTAACATGAGAGTATAAAACATATTACATAATGAATTTTACTTCTTTTATTTTATGTGTTTGTGTACAATTTATTAAACAAAATGTACATAGAATTATTTTAATCTCAATTTTCAATAATACAAGTTATAAAGTGTTTAGAAGCATTTATGAAATGAAAAACATTGGCTTATTTGGTAATAATTTAATCTTATTTTTCTAATTAAAAACTACTCTATACATTTAATCATCTTTATTGGGATCATCCTTTTTCTGTTTATTTAGCAAATAGTTAAAATATTCAGGGGTTTTGAAATAGTTTTCTAGTATAATTGCATGTTTTGCCCCAAGTGTGAATCTCGCATCTGCCCATGATAATGCAATTTTAGGCTTTATTTTCTTAAAATCTTTCAAGTGAAATTGATGTTTAGTAATTGAATTCATAGTACTGCCACGGAAAATAGCTAAATAATTATCACCATCCTGGTATATACGAATAACATATTTTGATAACACAATTTTCAATGCAACATGAAATGCGATAAATGCTCCGAGATAAACCAGACACTCAATACCGCTATTGGCTACCACAATATCCTCTCCCATAACGACTGGATCATTCATGGTTTCCTTGCTGAATTGAAATATAGCGTAGTACAATCCACCACAAGCAACAGATGTACTTGAAAATGTAAGATACACAGACAAATATTTCAACCACTTCTCCATCGGTGCCTTGTATATCAATTGCCACCGTCTTGATACATCGTCACTCTTCTTCCATCTGTCTTGTGATTCCATAAATTTTATAGGATGGTGCATTGCATATTGTACAGTTGAAATCTTATATGTGTTAGCGGTAATCGGTTGGCGTACTAACCTTACCATTCTCATACAATTCATATTTATTAAATTTACTATCATTTTTACGATATACCGTAACAAAATTTATCCTATAGATATAAATTTTTGAATCTTTATTTTAAGAAATAAGCATAAAATCATAAAATGTTTAGAGGTTATGTTTATTTCTGACTTTGACTTCAACAGTCACAGTCAGCTGGCATTTGACTTTGACATTTAATTTTGCTTTATGCCTTAGAGTAGAACATATGGAGATGCCCTATTGATCTATACAAAAAATTGCTTATATGAATATACATCGAATCGACACTTGCCTTACAAATATATACTTATCTCTTTTCATCTTATTGATTGTTGCGTATGAAAAAAGAGACAGATATCTTTGCATTGTACCCATTTTGGCAACACTTTTTAGTGACGTCACACAGTTTTTGACGCGTGCCGGTTTCGCCATATTGTGTTCCAGCTAGTGATGTGGCACAATATTTTTATGTATCGATACGTTTTAGATAGTTATATTCTGCAATGGTATATTTCTGCAGATTTCCTGTAAGTGAAACATTAAAGAAGAAATAGATAGAGTTAATAGGTGGGGAAAATATAAATCCGCGACATAAAATAAGGCACGTTTGCTCGCTACACTTCAACGAATACTGGTTTTACAGAACTCTCGACATAACAAGATTACGTGATGGTATACTTTATTAAATCTTTGATGATCTCTGCGACAGGTGTCGCAGTGACATTTCTAGAGGCGTAGTCTTACCATGAACGAATGTTAAAATTTCGATTCGTAAGTAATCGATTCTTCTATCGATGTACACTGAACGATTGAGGACCTCTAATAAAAGTAATTTTAAACAAAGGACACATGGCATGCTCTTTGACTATGCGAAAACATTTAGGTGATAAAGAATTGTGTTTGTCCTGTGCTGGATGTTAATAATATGTAATTAAGTACCAATTTGTGGTAACTTCGTTATTTTTGATACTCGTAACCTTAGATTAAAACAAGCTCGTTACACATGTCATGTGCTCTTTTTTGTTTTCCTAAATTTTCAGCTTCCTATAGATTTGAGTAGGTTGACGAAACGCTGACTGTACATACAGTTTGCAGCAATACAACCATGCCTGTCAGATTCCTACAACCAATTTCAGCTTAATGTCCATCACATAGAGATACACCTATTTTTATCAGGACTTTACAGATAAAGGTTATTGGTTATTGTCAGAATATGTACATAAGTAAGTACATATTTTGATGTTTTATGGTCGAATAAATAAAAAGAAATTGACTCAACTCAATCAACGATTTTTATTACAATTGGACGATAAATAAAATAAACAATGGGAAGATAGAGCCTGGGACCAGCTGACCTGGGACAGAGCTTACCAGCAATATGATGGTGGCAATAACAATTTTAATCATAAAGTCAGTGTTGACTTCTACGTTAGAGGTTCACAACCCATCATCATCATCTTCATCTGAATCCAATTCGGACTCACTCGAACAATCTTGTAAATCTATTATTAATTCGCGGTCAGTAATGCTATCAAAATGAACGTCGCGCTCCCAATCTTGCAAAATCAATTTCCGGCATTTATTTACTACATTTCGCCACATTTCGCCAGTCCTCGGATGTAACATCTCATTCCGTTCGGTTGGCATTAATGTTTTTCTCGTCTGACGAAGTTCCTCGCATTTTTCTGTTTAAAAGTGATTAAAATTAAATTCATAACTTCGTGCCAAAAAGGATTTAGAGTGGTGGTAAAAAGATTGTATTATCAGTGAAAGGGAAAATGACAACACATAAATAAAGGAAAGATTACTGTTATGGACCCAAAGTTTGGTTGTTTGTCGGAGAATCTCAAATTATTATTTTCGAATTTCGGACTTCGATCATATTCAAATTGTTTTATACAAACCGACTTACTTCTAATCAAATTAATTGATTTTTTATTATAAAATTGTACGTTTTAAGAGATAAACAAAATGAAAATTTTCCGATGTTTTAAAATTTTATAATCGATTATTACGTGTAAGCGAATGATAAAAGCAATGAACATCTCTAAGTGGGCGGGAACCCACAATCATGAACGTTATTTCTCTTCATACATTTTGTCAGACAAAAATAGTGAAATTTAACAGCTGTCAAATCGATGACAGCTGTCGCAGAGATCATCAAAGATTTAAACAAGTATAGTATGAAACAGTACAGTATCTTCACTTTATCTTCTGTTTAGGATTTTTGGAAAAATGTAATAGGTTTATTAACCATGTGAAGTTGAAATTTCCATTATAATATATATAACTAACCTATTGTTATATTAAAGCACTGCATCATCATTATTTTGTGATAGGAAAATAAGAAATTATTTATAGATTTCTAACAAAATATGTGCATTTATGATCGACACGTAAACTTGTATCGATAAATATATCGATATACAATATTGGTTGCACTACGGTCGAGCGCTATCATTGGTGGCGCCATTTTGTGTTCCAACTTTAGGTATACACGTTTTGTACCTACTTAGGGCATCTCCATGTGTTCTACTCTAAGCTTTATGCTGTCCCAATTTTTTTTTCGTCTATTCCTTTCGGAACAGGCTAAGGTCAAAGACCATGCTGCCAAAACATTCGTTTTCCAAATTGATAATAAATCAAATACAATAATAACAATAAATAATAATTATTAGTCCTGTCATGCTATAGGTAACAAAAATTATGTACTTGGTCATCGTGCCCGTATATAGTTTTAAACTACCACCACACCACTTGAGCTGAGAACCCTAAAAAGAAAACACAATAAAATAATAATAATAATCTACGGATTATCTATCTATTTAATGAACTAAAGTTCAATCAAGTAGGTATAGTAGTAGTAGGTATACAATAGATTGGATAACTACTATTTCTTTCTATGTAGTCTCAGCTTAATATTACATAGGTACCTACTCTACTATTTTATGCTGCCGAGCAATCGAAACTGTATCAATCTATTCATTAACCAACGCAAATTATGGCCCTCAATAATATTTTTGGGTCACTTCGATCTTCGATACATACAGTCGAATTGAGATGTTTCTTGTTTTTTTTTTTTCAGAATTCAGTTAGCGTGCCATTTCTGCTGATAGTGAAGAAATATTAAAATAAAACTCATTATAAAAAGTCCATCAATTATAAAAATATCAAGCAAAACATCAAAAAAAAAAAACTTTTGACCGCCTCCGTGGAACAGTGGCTAAGCCGCTCGGGTATAAAACCCGGAGGTCGTGGGTTCGATTCCCGCCTTGAGTCTGGTTGGTAGTAGGACTTTTTCAGAGTCCGACTGGCTAGCTACCAAGTACCACCCCCACAGGTGAAATCTGCCGCCATAACAGCTTAATTTGGCTGTGTTCCGGCAATATTAGTGGGAGCCAGTACACTTGAAATTAAAGGCTCAAAGATCAGATGAGCCTACAGTCTGGCAGCACATTGAGCGACGCTTCCTGATGAAGTGTCCCTCAATGGAATAGGCCGCAGTGAGCGCTTACCATCAGGTGGGCTGCGTGTCTGCCTGCCAACTGATGTGGTATAAAAAAAACTCATTGACCAATATTTTTTTTCGTAATTAAAACCCAAAAGTTATTTTATCAATATTTATTTACTATAACATCAGACAATCCCTTTTAGTTTTGTTGATTAATGTTATAGTAAGAATATAAAACATAAATAATATTGTAACTTGTAACACACATTTTATACACTAGTCTATTCACCCACCCTCGTATGAAATGCGTAGAAATAATAAAATCTTAAAACATCTAAAATAATCGTCTATTATAAGTACTTAACAACAATAAGAAACATTGTGATATTAAAATCTTTACATAAATATTTACTCGACTTAATTTTATAACCCAGTTAAATATTAATATTAAGCAGTAATTCGAGGCTGTTACATTACATTACATGTTTAAACAGCTGGTTAAAGTAAGATTCCACAGGATCATATTATGGATTTTATTATCATTGGCAATACCTATTCCCAAAATGACTACTATTTCATCATGGTAATTAATAATGAAATTACTACTTTCGCTTTAGCATCCTTATTGCAGCCATCCGAGTCGGTACCATCCCGTTGAATAACAATATCATGCGCTCTATTGCAATATGATAAAATTTGCGACAATATTTATAAAATATAAAGTAAAAAAGTGAAGTACAGTATCAGCCTATTGATATCCCACTGCAGGGCAAATCCTCCATCATTGAAATCAAGTTATCGTTACAACGACAGTCGGGTACTGACATAATCACCACGCTTGCCAAAAGGATGGGTGATCACAAACCCGAGTTGAGTCCAAAAAACCACACAAAGTTAGCTCGACCCGGGAGTTGAACCCAGCACCCTGCGATTTCGGCCCGGCACGTAAAACACTAGACCATCGAGGTGTAAATAAAACATAACATAGTTAATAATTAGTAAGTTAAACATTACCCTAGATATAATATCGTGTTAATAAAATTACGTAAATTCGCAATTACGCTTGTAGGGATCATTATTGCTCATTAATCTTCAACTAAACACAGCCACTAGGCACAGGTACATACATAATTGTATGAGTCAATACATTGCTTGTATGTTAACCCATTGACTGTCCCTTTTATCTAACCCTATCAGTTATAATATGGAATTTATGAATATTTGTCAATACCCATTACAGAACCACAGTGTAGTAAAGCTAGCTAAATAACTGATCACTAATTCTATCAGATTAAATATGACTATAAGGAGCTTATTTAGTTCTTCAATATCATTACATTCCTTATTTTATGTAATGGATTCATTTTTTTTCTTTCGAATTTAGACTTAGTACCTATTTCTTTAAGGATCTAATGTCTGCCTCAAAGATTTTAGTTTGAATTTATTATTATAACTTTTAATGTATAACATAACACACATATTTGTATAGATCGAATTGCATAATTAAATAATGTGGCAGCATTAATTTCAACATCTTCAATGCAAGCTTTCACTTTCAATTGCGAATGTATTTATTTTTACCCTAATATTTCCTTAAAGAGAATAGTTACTTGTTTATAATACTTATAGAAACATAAAAATCATGGTTACTTGACCGTAAAAAAATAATGAGATCTTGTACCTAATTACAGAGAGATGAAACTTCTTTATATTTGGCGCTAAACAACTGTCTAAAATAAATAGATATAGTGTGAACTTGTGGTGTGAACCAACAAATTCTTTCTAGAATGTGTGGATTTTTTTAAACATCATGAAAGAGAACCGAGATACTAAGCTACAGGGCGCTTTTCGGTGGACGTCATATTATCTTTGTGGACCTTTTACTCCATAATCTGTCATCTGTCAAAGTTTCTGATGACAGGCACCTTCAATTTAGACCTAGCGCGAGTCCCAGACGAGACCCTTCACCGCGACGCTCCAACCAAAAGGGAAGCTCTAAGAATAGACTGTATGATCAAGACATAACATGGACATTTAAATGAATAATAATAGATTGGACCTTAAAAACTTGTCATTTCTGTACCACGTTACTGCACAATTTTTAAAATACTGTTCTTGATAGTAAGCAATGTGCAATATAAAAAACACTGGTGCAATACACCTACTTACTTGCTCGATGTAGGGAAGCTCATTTAACTCCGGCATTTAATAAAACTTAGATTTAAAAGAACTAAAATCTTTACGACATCGCGACACGACATAATGTCTTATTAGAATTCTTAAGAAGTAAATTGAAAAAACTTGTAAATAAATATGCAGCTGTTTTAAACATCAATGGGTATAAAGAATTGAGAATGACCAGTGTGATATTGAAATTTCCAATGGCACAACTATTATTCAATTATTATTACCATATTTATCAAACTTTAATTTTGAGTTAGACAACTCAATTATACAACAAAATTGTTGTATACATTTCATTATTTCGTGCCCCTATTCATTTTTTTGGCATTGAGTTTTTCATTTGAGACATTTAACTTACTATTATCTGTATTACCAGTTTCTTGTTTCGATTCTTCGAATTTGGAAAACAAATACTGAGCAAATGAATCATCTTTAGGTATCTCGCTATCTTTAGTTGGGACCTGTAATTTCTTTGCAGGATGGCTTGAAAAATTGTTGCTTGAGTTCTTTAATGAATCTGAAAGCTTGGAATCGATAGAATCTTCAATACTTCTTTCTAAGTGATTATTTCTTTTCTTCTTAGTGGAGTCTTCTTTGGTGGGTTTGGTACTATCGTCTGACTTCTTTCTCAAACTCTCTGGCAATGCTTCAGATTTTAGCTTGACCAATGTAGTATTGACAACAGAACAATCAATTTGCATAAGGGTCACATGGTCAGTCATCACCGAATCTGAAATATTTTACGCAATAATTTAGTTAATACAAGGTTAATGAAATAAGTAGTAGTAAAGTAATTTTAGCAATTTCTGATTATATTATTGACCAAATGATTAAAATAATAACATATCATAATTATCTTTATGCAATTATATTATTTACTATTTTAAAACAAATAATAATTTAAAAAATATTAAATTACCATTTCCAAATCTTGCTGGTAGTATGAGTGCCATTCTGGGAGGCCTCGTGACATTGTGCGACACGGCCGGCAACAATAAGTGTTCCCCTTTACCCACACCAACTACGTAAAACGTGTCATCTCTCCTCTTCAGCGCTTGCAGTAAATCAGTCCATTCACTCAAGTCGTCCATACTAAAGTCTACAGTTTTTTGTCTCGGTTTAAGAATTTCATAGTCTATCACAGCATCATCTCCAAAGTCTATATCTCTTTTCCTTAGTCTGCGAAGTCGCGATTTTTCCCTCATGTTTCTTGCATGAGTTTTTGTACTCGGAAATTCTACTAAATTGTCCTCATTGAGCCTGTTGAACATTTTGTACGTTTCTAAAAATCCACCTGTAAAAAAGAATTATAATGTAATTAATTCGACAAATGTTTTCGTGTCCATTTCTCCGAAGTCGCATATTTCCTAACCTGGTGGTAATTGGTTGGAAGTATTTGTCAAATTAATCCGAGCGTTGGCAGTGAAAGGGTTAACAATATAACGATTTTGTACGATTACACCATAAATGCGCAAGCGCAGATAATTTGCTTGAAAATTATAGAGCACTGAGGCGTAAAATCAAAGAATGAGAATTTAACACGAAAAAAGCATGAAATTACGACAGAACAGATCTCACCATGAATTTTCTCTTCATTCAAGTACACTCTACGTTTTCTCCTAGGCACGTCGTATGTCCAGTTAAGAGTTTTTCCACCGCCTATCCAGCGATTGAGCTCTCCCGCTATCCTTATACTCTCAGTATGATTTATGTGAGCGTAATCGTTGGATTTCATTGTTGTATTCTTACAGTCTATTTCATACGTAGTATTATCCATTTGGTCGGCGTCTGTAAAAAGGTATTGAGAATAGAACTAAAGGGGAAACACCAAGGGACTTTTCACCGTAATCGCGTACGAACTAAATGGAAAATGAATCTATACTAATATTTAACCGCGATAGTAGCTCTGTCTGTATGTTTGTCCGCCTCCGTGGATCAGTGGCTAAGCCGCTCAGGTATAAAAACACGGAGGCCGTGGGTTCGTTTCCCACCTTGGGTTTGGTTGATGGTAGGGCTTTTTAGAGTCCGACTGGCTAGCTACCACCTCCATAGGTAAAATCTGCCGCTATAACAGCTCTGGCTGTGTTCCAGCAAAATTAATGTGGGAGCCAGTATACTTGAAAAAAGAGGCTCGAAGATCAGATGAGCGTATGCTCAATGTGCTGCCAGACTGTAGAGTCTGGCAGCACATTGAGCGACGCTTCCAGCTGAAGCGTCCCTCAATGAAATAGGCCGCAGTGGCCGCTTACCATCAGGTGGGCTGCGTGCCTGCCTGCCAACTGACCTAGTATAAAAAAATGTTACACCTTAACCACCAAACCGATTAAGATTAAGTTTGATACAAAAAGACCTTGGAAAAACATAGGCTACTTTTTATCGCGGGATAATGCTTAGTTCATATGGGTTATCAGAATTATAAATGTTTTGTTGTTTGCAACGGAACCAAGTGGTTTAAGATTTGAAATTCGAAAACAGAAAAACCGCTTTTGAATTGGCAATGTGCCACAATTCCTGTGAAACAATTTCCTACTAAGGAGGTTCCCATACCTGGAATCACATTAGCACCGTCAGCGTTTTCTTCAGCCCACAATAAATGCCTCGTTCCATGCTGCGTCGAGGTATGCCCAGCAAAAGGCTTCGAGTTCCACCTGCGTACACAAAACATTAATAAGCATAATTATTTAAACATGAGCTGTTCATACAGATAACACTTATTTTATGACATGCTTACCCTAAAACGTTCCAGTTTAAAGACACCATAAATACCATCGCAAAGATAACGGCTATATTCTTTTTAGGTATTAGGAGCGAACCCTCCAGTCTTGGTATCTGTGTAGAAAGAAATATTTATATGCGCTTAGTATTTGAAAATTTCAGCCTATGAGGTGCAGCGGCCAATGTGTTGCACTTTGAATTGTATGTAACAACAGCATTTTCCAATATTATACAATAGCAAAAATCAAGTGTGTGTTCCCAATTGTGTGTGTGGTCTATAATGTCGTTTAATAATAGTAGAAAAAGAATTATTATGCCTTACTTTTCTGCCTTTTCCGTTCAGGTCGACTTGATCCCTCAATAGTTTGTTCTCAAGTCTTAACCTAGCGATTTCTTGATGGGCTTCGAGTAACTGCTGTTCCAATGCCGTTACATATTCTTTTTTCTTCTGGCGTGACTGACAAGCTGATTCTCTGTTATGAGAAATAAAGTTTGTATTATGTTTACCGTTTGTTCATTAAAGAAACGTAATTCTCATCTTTCTTCTTTATTTTAATCTACATAGTAAAAAGTCATCCTTTTAGTATAAAACTAATAATTTTAGTATAACTTCGAAAGTACTTTATCCCGAAAGCTAATAATTCGGAGCTTGTTCACACAAGCGATTTCTCGGCGACGCGATATTATGCGATATTTCGGCGTATCCGCCGCGTAGATAAACGGATGAAAAAGATACTAAAAATACGCGATGCCCTTTCCACTAATATACCAGAAACAGCTTGTGTACTTCTTACATATACACAAATTACGTAAAAATTAACAATTGCTATTGTTAAAAGAAATATCAAATACCTGTTCTTGATCATCCTCTGTTGTTTCTTTATAGCCTTAATTTCAGCTTCACTTAAAAGCTTTAGGTCCACAGCTGGGGGGCTACTGGGCACCTCAGGCTCGGGAGATGTTGCTATCACATTGTGTACTGTCGGTGTAGCAAGTGCCGAACTCGTATTGTGCGTCAATATTGGCTTTGGACTTAGAACTACATTATTTCTTGGTGGTGAGACCTGCAAATTTTATTTATTTTAAATCTATAATAGCCAGGCATTTTTATAACCGTATTGGCCAAGGTGGCCACGAAATTAATTTGTAGAATGAAAGATTGGCTGGGCATAGAAATCAGCTTATTATTATCATTGTTTTAGTCTGTTAATAGTTATTTGTTATACAAGAGTGCAAAGTTGCTTTTTAACCGCGTGTTCAATTTTGATGACCGAGCAAGCGAAGGATTCTAAAATTGAATCACGAGCGCAGCGAGTGATTCAAAATTAGAATCCTGAGCGTTAGCGAGGGAATCAAAAGAGCACGAGGTGAAAAATCTTTGCACTCGAGTGCAACACGTAACTTTTCATTCCACCTCAGCGAGGAAATGACTAAATGCAAAAAAAAGCAAATTGAAAAAAGAACACCAAGAAGGTTCCGAGTCTGAGTTTTTAACAAATTAAAAAAAAAGTTGTATGATATATTCGGCACCATAGAGGTAGCAGTAAATAGGTTTACATATCTCTTGCTCTGTAAGTAGTCACTTACATCCCTGATTGCCGGGGTGTATGGATATCATTACAGCATAGGTTTTTGAATTTGAAAAAAGAACTGTCATACTCATACTGCAAGAAAAATATTTTTAAAAAGTTAGGTAATATTTTTTTTCTCTCGAATCGGAATCACGACAATTAATTAAATTAGAATTTATGAAGATTTTATTTTAAATATCGAACGATTTGTTTCGCAGTCACATTGTATGTTATTAAAAATCAAACTGGCCAGCACGATTTGACGCGCTTGCGTGCCATAAAATCGTGAAGAGTAAAAAAGGCAGTCGACTAACTAAGCGCGAAAGTAAATTTTTTTCGTGTTTCTTTCTTAAAAGTTGAGTTTTTTTACTTACCTCACAATCGATATGTAAAGCAGAGTGTTTACCTCGGGTGTATGCATCAATTGCATACTCGGGCTAATTAGCGCCCTCGCTGCGCTCGGGCGCCAAAAACCTCGTATGCAATTGATGTCATACAGCCCTTGGTTAACAATCTACTATTAATGTTTTTTTTTAATTCACAACTTAGTGCACACGATGTTCTAAATTCAATTTTACTTTATCCTCTAGAGAATAAAAACGGCTTTTCCACTCAGATATTGAAGATTAAAAATACTCTTTCCGAGATGGTGGGATGAAAAATTTATGTATTATGTATGAGATCAATTCTGAGTTTAATTTATTGTTTATACAGCTGATGTTATGACCTTCGGCACAGAATATTAAATGTATATTATGTATGAGTATGATTAGCAAACAAATTGATAAATGGCCTGATTAAAATTCTACATGTAAATTAATGACAAATACCTAGATTCAGTGTGATGAACAATGATGTTATGTGATGAATGACAAAATAGTAAATGCGGTAAACGTCGCGGGTTAGATCCTTGCAGAGTACAACTCTTTGTGTGTATGAACATGTATGTTTAAATTGTAAGGTATTTTTATGTGTTTAAAAGTGAGTATAAAGTATTTGGCATATTTACTAATTTAAATATAATTGAAGTACCTGAACTGTGTAACCATTATTATGATTTGTGCTATTAAATTTGCTTTGTGGCAGAGGTGATATGGCAATCTTCCCTCCCTTTGTACTCTCGGCTGGTATCACAATAGTAGGTGGCTTTGACTTAACCAATAAGTTAGGCCTTTTCAGTATGCTAGGGACTTTCTTTTGCTCCACAACCAATTTGATTTGATCATTCAGCACAATTTGTTTTTCGTCTTTAGGAAAGTTATTTAAGACATTTTCATTAACAACTTTGAAGTATCCATTTTGTAAGTAACCATTTCCTAGAAAAGAAGAATAAGATGTTAAAACCAGTTTCAATTAAAAAATTGTCTTGATTGCAATAATAAATATGTGACTGACCATTTAAAGATTTAGATTGTAGAGGTGGACAAATAGAATCCTGTGAATCACTGTCAATTAGTTCTGTTTTAACTCCCTGTAAGAAACATAAATGTCTTAAAGATTTAATAATATCTTGAAGATCACTATTAGCTAATGAAACACCAAAAATTTTATCTTTATCCTATTACTAAGGTGTATAAAATATAACATAAATGAATTGTAAAGTATTCTATACCTTTATGACTCCGTTTTCTATAGCCATTACTGGTCCCACTCTTTCAGGTGATGTATAGTTCAAATGTCTAGGTGGAGATGGAGAGGGAGTAGTAATTGGAGCTAAAACAAATTTGCATTATTTAATAATATTTTAGGATAACACAATATAGTACAAAATACTAATTTATTAAAATGTTTAGTATTAATTATATGTATTATACACATACCAGTTTTCTGCAAGAAAAGTTCTACATCTTCTGGTTTCAAGTTACTAGAAGGCTCATCTTCAAAGTTTGACATCCAATCACACGGCGAAAGAGATGTCTGCCTAGCAGAAGTCTCAGAACTAGAGCCACTGTGAAAAAATAGTATAAATATTGTTCTTACTTAAAAAATGTTGTGAAAAGTTATAAAGGACGATGACAGAGTTTCTATGAAATCTGGTCCCACCTCCAATAGCTATGTGTGTTACATCGCTAGATAGGTATTTTTGAGCTGAATAAAAGTTACTATGGCGCCAAGTTCCAAATCTTAGTCCATTCAGAGTTATTCTTTATTAAACATTGTAGTTTTAGCAGCAACCAATTAATAATATTTACTTGCTTTTCTGTACTATATGCATGTTATGTAAATACCAACATACAGATCATTGAATTAAAAACCTTTTTATCGGTCTCACTCGCACAGTCCCAAAACCTGAAGGGTACCATAGCGGGACTTTTTGGTAGGTATTTCGCGAGAGTGCCATACCGGTACAGTACCATAGCGGAACTAACCCGCACTCATTAGGTAGGTATTAACAGGACAATGAAACTGGTTAGCGGTACGGACGGCGGCGTTAAATAAATGTTTATTATTAAAATATTTTAACATTGTTTTATTTTATAAAAAAGCATTTGTTAACGATAACGAGACGAGCCATTTGGTGTAATGGTCGAGAAGTCGGCTATTACACCAGAGGTCGCGGGTTCGATCCCCGCACGGTACAAACATTTGTGTGCATGAACATGTCTGTTTGTATCGGTCTGGGTGTTTCTATGTATAATATGTATGTATTTACAAAAAAAAAAGTATATAAGTAATGTTTATCCGTTGTCTGGCACCCATAGCACAAGCTAATGCTTAGTTTGGGGCTAGATAGGCGATGTGTGAATAATGTCCAGAGATATTTATTATTTATATTTATTATAACATCTGTTTAAGATTATCATTTTGTAAAAAAACATTTAACATTATTTTTGGATCCTGTAAAACTTCTATGTTTAAAAAAAGAATAACTCTGAACAGACTAAGATTTGGAACTTGGCGCCATAGTAACTTTTATTCAGCTCAAAAATACCTATCCAGTGATGTAACACACATAGCTATTGGAGGTGGGACCAGAATAAATTAGAACTTTATTTAATTACTTTAATTTTATTGATAGTTGTTAAGAAAAATATCCCAAGTTACCTATGTTTTAAAATAATTAAAATATAGTAAATAAAAGAAATAACTTCTTACTTTTTAGAGTCATCTTCACTGCCAGAATCTGAATTGCTACTCTCAGATGATTTTACACTGAGAATTGGTGATATCGGGGGTACCAGTACTGGTGCTGCACCTGCCAAGATCTCACTTGGTGTTGCATCTGCACCGTCCAGTAATGACGGCCATTGGTAATCCTTAGTAAACTCATCTAGAAAATCATCCCCTAAAAGTAGAAGAAATAAAATGAGATGATAGAATTTAAATACATTGTCTTTGATGCCTTATTTTATTTATATTGTAGTCCCCTCTATGGGACACAGCTTAGGGCTAAACTCCAGACATCATGAGTTCAATTCCTGCCTAAAGTATAGTTGGTAGAACTTGTGTCTGCTTATAACATAATACTAAATAATGATACTTATAGTTTATAAACGGTTGATTCAAGCTTCCCTTGAAGAGAAATAATATATACCAAGCCGAAGGAGGAAAGACTTCTATTATTCCATTAAAATACATAAAATTATTATGCATAATAGTAGTTGTAACATTTTATCTACACCAAATTTTACCAATTTAGAGCAAACACATACCTATATACATTGATGGATCCTTATTAGATATCATAATAAAACAATATTTGATTTATGTAAGAAAGTGTGATTAAAAACATCATGATCTGCACACAAAGTAATATTTATATTTATCCTTACATCACACAAGGAATATCACATTGTATTACAATCGGTACAGACCATAAAAATGATACTAGGTAGCTTGCAAATAGATAATAAAAAAACCAGCAATTTCACATAATTCAAAGGTTTTTTTAAATATTGGCATACGATATTGCATATCATAGTGCATTCAAATTATAGTTAGGTGTAAGGGACATAATTAGGTCCAAATTAGATAAAATTATTCATTACACAAT
The DNA here is from genome assembly GCA_949319885.1 of Mecyna flavalis. Taxonomy (NCBI): domain Eukaryota; kingdom Metazoa; phylum Arthropoda; class Insecta; order Lepidoptera; family Crambidae; genus Mecyna; species Mecyna flavalis. The sequence continues at coordinate 5,869,640 of OX439427.1, read as the reverse complement.
TTGGTATAACCCTGATAACCCAAAAATTAATCTATTAATAATCAAAGGTGAAATATGCACACAAATAGAAATTGATATTTATTCAAGGGTATAATCAATGAAACAATGAACGGTAAACATTGTTGTCGGATGTTAAGACAAAGTGCGCAAGAAAGCACATTGTTTTCATATTAATAGCCGGATACATTTACACAACAAAAAACTTGATTACCGTAAAGATACCCCTTGCTTTCGATTAGTAGATCGACATCCATTAGTACAAATTTATGATGATAAGAATTTATCAATAAACTTTACACTGAATTCAGTATTACATTTTCAGTATAATATCAATTTTATTGAAACATCAACACGAGCTTCAACACGACAACAAATCGCCATTGTTTTATTTGACAGCTGTCAGCTTGTCAAGTCAAACTGTCAAGCGCTGTCATAATATAATTTCAGCAATTATACAGGGTTACCAACTCTAAAAAATATTTATTCCTAAACCTAAGTCAAAACCCCCTAAAATCCCCGTCCGTCCCCCAAAAAATATTAATGGAAAATGGAAAACTTAATACTCTTTATTCATAAATTATCTAATACATGAACATCAAATATTATGTTCCGCCCATGAAGTTAAAGAAAAAACTGGAGGCCAAACTCAGTACATAAAAGTGAAGTCAAGTAGGTATGTATTCTTTCTCGCTCCTTAGGTCCCCCTCCTCTCTTTCTAACTTTATATATTAGAAAGAGAGGAGGGGGACCTAAGGAGCGCGACAAAATGCTGTCAATTTTGCTTCAAGTAGGTATGGAGAGTGTGGCCTCCAGTTTTTCTTTAACTTCATGGTTCCGCCTGCCAAAAGATACAGTTTTTTTTTTAAATTATACATGTTGACATTGAACAAACTTTATATTTTAGAAGACTTTATATTTTGCCACTCTCACTCTCACGTGTGTTGTGTGTGTAAAAATTGGTAAAAATAATGTGAAGAAAAAAACCACCAAAATGTTTCAACGTCATTCCAAAAACTTTCTTTAATCTACAAAGATTACGTTATTTTATTTTGTAGTAACCCTGATACAAATGTTCCGTTTCCCAAACTAATAACTAAGAATTTATTAAAATCAAAACCTAGGCACTTTACAAGCTCCCATGGAAACTGCAAAATCTCGTAAAACATTAAAGTAATTTTATATAATTATTATAATTTATAATGCAAACAAAACATCACAAAATTTGTAATTTTATAAATCTAGTTAAATTTTCACCAACACTAAAAAAAATTACATGATCTGGAACGTAACGTAATTTTGACAGTTTTCGATTTCGATTGATTTGGGATATTTTTGTATTCATAATTAATTCTCATCGAACTTTGTTTTACAATGAAGGAATGAATGCATTTTGAATAGGCGTGATTTTAATACAGTGGTTTCTTCTGATTAATCACAACACAATGCCCTGACTACAGTGTCGAAAGTGCCGGTTGCAAAATGTCTGTCCCTGACGACCAAGAGGATTTCATATTTCGCCCTCAACTCCATTTGGATGCTAAGTGGCATAATCCTGACTTACAAGATGCCCTTCACGACCCAGAGGCTCTAAGCACTCTATTCAACAGCTTGTTGCAGGATAGAGAGATATATTTCGACGCCGGAAATGGCTTAGTTAATTCAGCAGGAGTGACTGCGAAACTAGGCGAAAGTGGCAAATACTACTGCGGACTCAGGGTAAGCCATGTTTTGTAAATAGCTCTATACTTTATCATTTGAATGTTATTAGGGTGACTGATCCAAATGCTAGCACTGCACCAAATAATCAGCACTCCGAATAAATAGTAAAATTATAAGGTTTTCCCTAAGTAATTTGGGTTAACACTTTTACAAATAAATAAATTGATGTTTTTGGAATCCTACTACTCGCAATACTATACTTTCCGACTTTAAAATGGCGAAATTTTTGTAAACAAAAGAATATGTCCTGCAGTCCATCCTATTTTTTCCTGTTCTTAGTGATCGAAGGTAAGATCATGTGTTTACATTTTATGCTATATCAGATCTTGTAGATATTTTTTACTGAACCTTTTGATTTATCTGAATTCTTAGATAGTTTACGAGGTTAATTTAAAAAGTCAGAGTTGAGGTTAAGGTGATATATTGTTAAAACATGTGGTGCTGATATATGGATCTAATATTGTGCAAATTCCAAATTATCAGCACTGGTGCTGAGAAAGATATATTCTAATGAAAATCTATATTAAAAGCCTTCGATGCAGTAGAAAAGGGTATGTCCTAAAAACTGGCCTCGAAAACCTTCAAGAGGAACTATCCAGTCGCGATTAAGAAACCCACGCAAGAAGCTCCCAGGCCCTGATCCAATGTTGTTGGAAAAAGAAGAGGAAGTTTAGGTGAAGTGGGTTTTAGATTGCTGTCGTAAGGATTCCCAAAAAGAAAGATGTTACACTTTGTTAAGTTTATAAATTCTATTAAGTAGATTATAAGTAAAATATTTTTTTTTCCTTAGTACATATTACCTTCCTATTAAAGTCAATAAAAGAGATTATAGGTACAAATAACCATAAATTTCATAAATTCAATACCACTATCACAGTGCTGATAATTGGCTCACTCTGTGCTAATAATTGGTGGTGATGATGCTAGTAAATGGTGCAATGGTCAATTTTTACTCTTGCCTATCTAAAAAAAAATTGGATAAAGATAAACATATTTTTTTTCAATAATCATCTTACTTATTGAATATTGATACAAAAAAACTCATCATAACGGGTGAAACAGTATTTTTCAATGTGATAAACGGGCTTAAGTTAGGACTAACTCTTAAAATGCTGATAATTGGATCAGTTACCCTATATACATGATGTTTGAGGTATTTTCTTTTATAAAATCATGGGATTCTTTATTCCAATTAGACCTCTACATATTCGTTTGTTACTTTGATGTATTTTTAGTAGACACATTATAATATAATTTATTAAGGTTACCATGATTTGAACAAATTTTGATTTGCATTTACTACTTGCAATAAATTGTTAAACATACAACTGTCTAGAACAATTAACTTAATTGACAATTTTTTTGATGAATCTTTTTAAACTGATATAGAAAAAGGTTTCAATTTTTTTTAAGATATTAACATGTACCTGCTGTGATGGACTCTGTGGGCCACATTCTGGCTGTGCCTGTGCCCCATGCACTGCATTATCAGCGGAGGAGGAGCTGAGGATTGCCATCCAATCAAAGGTGGTTGCCCCTCTGCCTTCTGTCCAAGTCATTGATGACCTCAAATGGAAACAAGACCCAGGTATTATACACAAATACAGATGTTTATGTGTATTAATATTGTTTTCTATTAGGATGCCATCAGACGGACTGCACCGCAGCGACTGCGCGCAGTCGATATATTTAACTGCATGCAGTTGCTATATTCAACTGCTTACAGTCATGATATCAACTGCACGCAGTCGGCTGCAGTCGGCTGCGTGCAGTTGATGTCAATATCAACTGCATGCAGTCGTTCCTTCAACTTCGCGCGGTCACTAGCCGACCGCGCGAAGTCGAAGGCACGACTGCATGCAGTTGATATTGACTTCACACGACTGCAGCCGACTGCAGCCGACTGCGTGCAGTTGATATCATGACTGTAAGCAGTTGTATATAGCAACTGCATGCAGTTGAATATACATCGACTGCGCGCAGTCGCTGCGGTGCAGTCCGTCTGATGGCACCCTTATTGTTACATAATGGTCTATCATTCTTTTTTTATTAACTGTTGTCTAGTTACCTATCTTTATTAGAGAAACAACCTTAGTAAAGGTTTATCATAATTAGATTATAGTTTATAAACTAACTAATGACTGTATGGATTTGTATTTAGATAGGCACATAGAAGACAAGAATTATTCATAATAGTTACATTTATTATTATTCATAATTAGTTAAATGAGTTGATTTCATTGTTTATAGTTTTGTTTTTAATTTAATGTAAAGGTGTTTTTATAGTTTGTAGTTTTAGTAAAATATAAATATTCTTCAGGTCCAGAATGTCTACAGAACTTGATGGAATCTTTGCTATGGGAGCAGCGAGTGAGAGCCATTAACACTGCTATCAGTTGTCCATTCATATCTCAAATCCGTCGCTTGATAGTGTTGTGCAATAGACACCTCATTGCTGTAATTAGGTATCACACCTTTATTTTACCTTTTTTTATACTATGAATTTAATGTCTATAGTTTAGAACAGTAATTCCCAGTTAGCTTTGATAGTAACTCACTTGTAAAATAAATAAATTGTAAAAAATTCAAGAATTAATTGTTACATTTTTTTTTTGTATAGGTACAATAGAGTTTTACGACCATCTATTTTAGACATTAATTTTGAACTTTCAAGTTTATCACTAGAAATCTTTATGAAAAGAAGAATATGACATCTCTGTGTAATTGAAAAAAAAAAGCCATGGAAAATTTACTTTTGTTATTAATACACTACTTTAACATTTTCCAGAGATCAGAGTCACACCAAAGAAATAAAGAAAATAAAACTGGAGAAGAAGCCTCCACATGCTGTCAGTAATAGAGCTTTGAGCACCCTGAACAAGCCAGTTGAGTTGTCTACTGAAGGTCAAGAGGATACAGAAGAACATACTGATGATTCTGAAAAGTATGATTTATTTTATTAGTATGCTGTAAATATTTATTCATTGATATTTTAATTTTTCATGTTCATTGTCTTCTAGGCTTGTATAGCTTATACTTATTACTGATGACTTAATCAGCCTATCATCCAAACGACACCCACTGCTGGGCATAGACTTCTCCCAAGGATCTCCATAACAATTGGTCATACGATGCCCACATTGTATGGGTTCCTGCAATACTCACAAGATTGTAAGGTTGCAGGAGGTCTAGACAATGCGCTTTTGCCAATGGAGGAACTAACCACTCCAACCATGATTATTACTGACATATCAACCAATTACGTCATACTGATGATCCATTATAACAAAACGTGTCTGGAATACGAAGAATACTTAAAGATTACATTTTACTTCCAGCGCTTTTGGCTTAGCGCGTGTAGGCGCTCGAGCAGCTCTCCGCCTCGCGCTGTCCCTAGTCCGTCGCGCGTGGCGCTGCGGTGAAGACGCAGACGTATGTTCTGCGTTACTCCGCGATGCTCTGGACGCGGTGCGAGCGCTCCCGGACGCGGCGTTGTTCGCCGGCGCTGGAGCAGCGCAGCAGGCCCCTCGGTCGCAGAAGATATGGGCTGAAGTGGTTGATAGTGCTGCTAAGTTCCTGCATCAGGTTGTGACTGGGTCAGTGTTGATGCTCTATTGTTTGAAAGAATGACGTTGTTATTTCCGAGCGATTTTATCTGCATCAATATTAGAATTCCTCATTTTAACATTAATGTCAGTGGTTAAAGGTGGGCCTGGAAGTGCGTAAGCTCTTAGGTTCAATTCCTTACTATAATGATGTTTGGTGGGCGTCTTGTAGGTACATTGATATCGGTTTTTTCAGAGAAGTAGGATGCAACGTTCCGCTCGGAGACTGGCGGACGTCCCTATGCGTGTGGGTTGAGCTGTGCGCGCGACGCGCCGAGTTGCCGGCGCTGTTGAAGGCGGCTGATGCGCTCGTCACTTTGCCTCCGCGGCAAAAACGGCAGCCTGATAACAGGTGAGGTCATAAGTAGTATGCTTATTGTAAATTTATAAAGTTTAAGTCGTTAAATTATTTAGGAAAAAAGAAAGGTAATTTTGTGAGCCTATAAGATCGTTTGGTAATTTATTTGAACATTTTAGTTTAAAACTAAAATTTGTAGTTTCAGACAGGCCAGTTCAGCCTCATGTTAACTATTCATAATAATTATAATATATTTGATGCAACTCATATACCTTTTGTTATATATTGTATGTGTAGGTATAAAGCCTTTTGTTATATATTGTATGTGTATTAATATTAACTTCTAATTCCAGAATAACACTGGAAGAATGTACGGCGCCATTAGGACCATTTTTGAGAAGAATGGCTAAGGTCACTGCTCCTAATCCAATCATCAACAATGAACCAAGTACTGAAACAAATCCTACAGAAACATACCTCAAGTGAGTAACATTCTACTTCTTTTTTATATTTAAATACTAAGATTTTGAGATTCTAAGTTAGGGATAATATTTTGTAATCGTTATTTCAGAGACTTAAATATTCCTTCTGGCGATGGATTGATGGAAGTAAGGAAAGCTGGGATTGCTCTATTGTGCCATCTTGATAGACTTGGAGCGCCGTTGTTGCCACCACTGAAAGGATTTGTCACGGTAGGTAGAACTTAAACATTAGAACAAGACTTGTGACTTTCGTTACGAATAGTTAGCGAAAACAATACAAATCATTTAATAGATCATAAATATTAATAGTTTTATTCCCTAAATATGTCGACAAACAATATTTAAATGTGCGATTTAAAAAAAACGGAAAGGTAATCTCTACTTATAAAGTCTCAGAATGTCCAACTGCCTAATTTTTTTTTAAATAGTAAGTAATTTCTCTGATTTCGTTAGACCCGAATAATAAAGACTTACATGGTAATCTAATTAGTATGTAATTTATTATTTCAGTGTACCGAATCAGCCCAAGAAGTAGTATCAGTAGGAACGGGCCCTCTTCATTTAGGTACACTTAGGATTCAACAGATCGCTTGCGCCGAGAAATTGGCCTTGCTGTTGACACAAGATGGCGCGGTGTATTCACTGCCGTATGACACAATGACACCTCAACTTGTTCCTGGTAAGTACCATTTTTAACTTTGCAACTGTGTTAACTGTGGACTGTTTTTGTTAATAAATAATACATACTCTAAAATTGAAGCTTTTCAAAATTATGATTGGTGGGGCTGGTTAATGATTAGAGCCTCTGCGAACACATCTTTCATTTTACTCATGAATTTATTATTTTATTGAATAATACTATTTTTTTCTCTCCCCTTATTTTCGCAAATCTTTTTACTCGTATTTGTGGGCTATTGCGACTTTATATTCATTAACCTGTTAAACATAATACCAAACTTACGATTTTCTTTGTCTCACTGCAATTTACGTCTGTCTTAGACCGAGTTAACTGCAAAGAGACAATCAAGTCAATTCTACCAAAATTTTCATATAAAACTCCTCTTAAACAGGCCTAGAAAACAAAACGATAACCCAAGTGGGTTGTCACTCTGCCGGGCGACACTTCCTGTGTTGCTCGTCGTGTGGCGGGGTGTGGTCGTGGGGCGCGGGCGAGGACGGGCGGCTGGGACACGGCGACACCGCGCCGAGGGACGCGCCCGCCTCCATACACCATCTGGCTCACCATGAGGTGATACGCGTGGCCGCGGGAGTGGCTTGCAGGTAATGTCGTGGATATATTCAGGTTAGAAAGTCACATCGCAGAAAATTAACAAAAACTTAGGTCAGGTTAAAAACTACGTAAGCAACCACGTAGTTTTTTTTTTATAAAAACTTTATTAACGACAAAATTAGGGTTAAAAAGCGGACTTTACGCTAAAAGCGATCTCTACCAGTCAACAGACTCTTTAAGTAAACGGCATTTTTGATTGTTTTTTTATGCAATATGATTCTAAAATTATTGAAACATTTTTGTTCAGTGCTGTCATAACATCTCGAGGCGCGTTATACACGTGGGGCCGTGGGACTCAAGGCCGCCTCGGCCACGGCACGATTGAGAACTGCCTCACGCCACAGCCGGTGTCTTTCAACGCGCACAACATTGAACGAGTTATCGACATTGCTTTAGGTAAGACTTGAGTATGGAGTGTATAACTCGCCTTGGAAATGGCTACTTTTAATTTCGTATAATACGATTCAACTTAACTGGCTTGTCTGAAGTTAGCTGCGAGCGTCGTTTGCGCAGGTGCGGGGCGCGGCTGCGTTTATGTTCTGCGCGGTTTCTCGCACGATGTTCAGACAAGCCAATTAAGTTGAATCGTATTATAAGTGATGACAGGATGTGTAAAGTTGAAATTGAATATTTGTTTATTGGTTTGATATCCAAAGCTTTCAAAGTGAAAATTTATATAACATATTAGAATTTCATCTGCTTGTTTCAATTGTTTACTTATATTAAAATGTTTTAAAGTCAAGTGAAAAATTAAAATTAAAATTCAAGTTAAAAATAATTATGATTGAACTGATTATCGATCTTTGACAAACATTTTCTAAATAACCTTTTATCGATAACCTAAATAATTGAGTAAAATGTCCACTGTCAATAATTTAGCGATATTAACGTACTAGAAGTGGACGATCTAAACACACGGTTATGATTTGATTCCATCCAAACCAGGTTGGGGAGAAAGCCAAACTCTTTGCTGCACATGGGAAGGGGCAGTGCAAGTGTTCGGCGACAACGAAGGCGGTTTGCCACGGACCCTCACCTCGCTGTCAGTGTTGAGAATCACGCGCGTGTACACTGGAGAACATTGGCACGCCGCTCTTACTGATGGGTGAGTCTTATGGAACGAGATATGGTGTAGAAAGAGTGTTTTGAACCACGATTAGTTAAATATCACCTTCCTTGAATATTTTAAATTAATGGATAATATCCAATGACGTTCAATATAAAACTAGACACCCAATCTCTAAGAAAAATTCCTCAAAAAACGTCCGAGTGGCTTTGACACTGATGACATTAACACATTCGTTTAAATTAACACCTTATCTCGTGGCATTTAGTGTTTAATGTCAATTGTATACAACTAAACGAAAACTCTGCCCAATAGTCGGGTAGGCAGACTTTTGCTTCGGACAATATTTAAGCGTGATTGTAAGTCTAGTTTTTTAATTGAACGTCATTGATAATATCGCAGAAAATTTTGTTGTGTAGATACAAAGTTGATAACGTTTGGAATACTGGAATAATATAAAAATCATTCCTGAAAAGTTTTTTTAATAAATATTTTATTTTACAGAGGTCAAGTATATACATGGGGCAAGGGTGATGGATACCGACTCGGTCATGGAAATTTGGAAACCATCAAGATACCCAAATTAGTAGAAGCTTTCCAAGGTAATTTTCATGCAGCTGAAATATATAATTCCTATCATGACAGATGACTGTCTCACTGCATTTTCTTGTGTCAAGCCCCTTTTTCACAGGATCAGATAAAGGTTGCTGCTACATTTTTGACAACCATTACACAAAATGCAAATATAGAATGTAAATATAGTACGATAAGTATTCACAAAAATGTATAGAATTAAGTGTTTGTCTGACAGTAATACTTGCTGAGCGTAGATAACTTGATCTTGCGTAAAATGTGCTAGCAAATTGTGTATTACATAATTCTGCCTCTAGAAAAGTATTGATTACAACATCTGCATCAGCTAGGGTTGCTTTCATAGTTTAAGAGCTATGAAAATCAACCCTTGCGGATGCAATGTCTGGTTTTTGGTTGGAATATTACGCGAAAACCTCCAATACAGCGCTTTTTCTATGTACTGTACACCCAACGATGTTACGAATAGAAAACAGGTTGCTGCGCGTCATATACATGTCTTATCTGATTGCGAAGTCTGGTCACGTCACTCCAGGATTAGGAAAAGTACAATACATTAACTTATTTCCAAATACTCGAGTAAGTTTATAATTTTTATTTAACTAGAAAAAAAAGGAAAAAAGTCTTGTTTTCGCCGCTAAGCCCGCAAACTGTGCGAAGCGGGACCCGCGCGCCTTTTGTAATACATTGCCGGCTTAGTACAGGGCGTGCGCGACGCAATGTTTTAAAATGGATTGGATGACAGCAATGGATTACTAACCCCGCGCGGGTCCCGCTCCACACAGTTTCGGCCCTAAGGGTTCAGAATTATAGATAAACGTTACTGTAAGAAAAACCTGTAAGTTTTTAAAGTATGTAAAAGGAACAAAATGGTTCATAGCTCATAAACTATCGAATCCAGACGATTACACACAATAACAATTAATATGGGCGTTTTACCTACCAATAAAACGCTTATTAATTTACTTACCTTATTCGAAGCTTATAGTTATTTGAGATAGGTGTCACTTGTTCCCGCCACTATTGTTGTCCCTTTTTTACCTATATCTGCATCTCTTTCGCACCCCTACCATACCACCAAGGCAGTGGGGCAGCATTTGCTTGCCGCCATTTTATTCCTCATTGAGTCGAAAGTATAACCAGGCAGAAATTGTCTATAAGCTTCGAATAAGGTAAGTAAATTAATAAGCGTTTTATTGGTAGGTAAAACGCCCATATTAATTTGACTTGACCGTTATTCGAAGCTTATAGTTATTTGAGACGTGTTTGTTATCGCCTGGTGGTTGACGCCAATGTGACGTCCTGTATGTGGTACCACTGAGCATGTACTGAAATAAAACTAAGGTAATAAGCACGGACTTGAAAGAAAGAAGTACGTGGTAATAAGTAAAAAGTACTGAGATAAACCAGTACAATCTATTTATTTATTTGTAACAATTAATAAATTATATTAGTGTTACTTAACAAGAAATCTAAGATTAACAATTTATTTATTAAATTAAATCTTATTCAACTGGCAAAAATAGTCTAGTGACCGAACTGCTATTAGTGGCAGCAGTCATCACTTCACGCCTATAAATTTTTTGGAATGTATTATTTGATCGCCAGTTTTCTCTGAGTAATATACTCTAGGGGATAAATTATCAAGCCAATATTTTTGATGCTACTGCTGAGCGTGTACTGCCAGGCTTCGCAGTGATGTTTGCTTCTACTAATCTACTAAAAATGATTTAATCCATCCCGCTATAAGTAATTGCTCGAGATGCGGTCTTCACTTCACCTCTTTATAAATTAGCTTTTACAATTGACAGATTCTCTTCTGTCACGTAAAATATCAAATATCTGTGATATCCAATAAACCGGATTATTTCCTGCTATAGCCATCAGTTTCCAACCTGACTGTTTATAGTCAGAAAAATCCATTTTGGACCCGTATACTGGTAAAAAAAATTATTTGACTCTTGTGACTTCACACAATGAGCAGAATCAATATTTAACAAGGTTAAATCATGAATCCCCCATCCGGAAGAAAGTAATAACAATATTACGGTGTGTCTACAAATCTGAAATCTAATATTACAATCGACCATTGCCTTTTCTAAATGGAGAGCCAAGGTATCAATATCCAGAGGGCATTTTTGTGCTATTGGTCTTTTTATAGCTATCTATTTTAGAACATGTTTTACAAGTACATGAGAACTTAATTGACCGGAAATGCCAGTTCTATTATATTACATAATTGACCAGAAATGCCAGTAATATTGACCAGAAATGCCAGTAATATTGACCAGAAATGCCAGTAATATTGACCAGAAATGCCAGTAATATTTATATGAAATGATAGTGTTGTAATAATATGTAGATCTAATAATATGTAGATCTGCGAGGAATTTAGCCAAATCTGACCCACTTGGACCACTCGGATTAATGTGGTGTTGCCTTGTCCAATCTAGCCACTCCATGCAACGCTATACATTCTTTTTGTACACGACCTCCATGATGATTTTAATAAACTGATCTGATCGCTAATCCAATCCGTTAAATCCCCTGACCACCCCCACATTTCCAGAACTGTTTCCTGGATGTGTGGGGGAGGTAGACCGATTGAAACATCTACTATCATCCTGTAGAGATGAAGTTAGGTAAATGGTGCCGCCAGAGCTCGTGCTCTTAAGTCGGCCCGCCAGAATACTTTCTCCCATCGTGGTAACACCAGGAGATAAACACCTCTGGCCTGATTGAGGTGGGCCAGCACTTTAGGCACTAAAAAGGGGGGTGGAAACACCCATGCTAGGGTGTTATTCCATGCGTTCGAGAAGGCATCGTGAAACGCAGCTTGTTTGTCGTTTAGTTCTAGGGTCACATAATTCGGAACGACATGCACCCTCTGGAAAGCAAATAGATCGATCACCGGAGTGCCAAACTTTGCAAACACTAAACTACACGAGTTCAGTAGATGCCACTCTGGAGGTGCTCGAAGTCTCGAGAGATGGTCCGCATGACCGTTGTACCTCCCTGCCAGGTGGTGTAGCTTTAAGTAGGTGGATTTGAAACCAGTCTAAAATGTCAAACACTTGGTATGTCAAGTTCATCAAGGGATTTGACTTTGTACCACCCTAGTTCATGAGGTAGGCAATAACAGTTTTGTTGTCGCACTGAATCAGAACTGTGGAATTTTTCTTGTTCTGTGTGTGGAATGATTCAGGTACAGACAATGATCTCTTAAAACGAGTAAGATCGCTAGCATTTCTTTATGATTGCAATGCAAAGCTTGATCTGCACAATTGCAGTCCCCAGTCCCGATAGTGGAAAATTATCTAATTGCGTTCCCCAGGCCAGATCCGTCCGATGCATCGATCGTTAGGAAATGTGTTGGAGGTGGTAAGTGTATTGCTGATGAGATATGGCAATTTCTCTGGCACCATATTAAATCTCGTTTGACTTCGGACGGAAACGACACGCGTCTTTTGTGAGGACAGAATGCCGTTTAAGAAAGCAGCACACGATAATTTAGCCTGCCTTTTGAAACTGCAAAGCTTGCAAAGTTCAGTAAGCCGGCTAGGCTCTGGACTTCTTTTAGGTCGGTTCTCTTTGCATGAAGCATGTGATTGATTTTGGAAGTCAAGGAGTGTACCTTCTCTGCTGGCAAAGAGCTGAGCCAAGGGCTCCAATAAATTTCGAGGAACACAAGGCTTTTGGATGGGCATAAGATAGATTTCTATCCAACCGAGACTTTCCAAAGTTTTCAGGGAGTCGCAGGGTCTATGCGACCCAATTCGTCAGAGCAGCGAATGTTTTTGGAGCAGCGCACAAACTAAAAAGAAGGAATGTCATTTCCAGAAGTTCGTTCATATAAATTAGGCGTAAAAATCTTCTGTGATTCGGGCTTATTTTCAAATGAAAGTAAGCCTGTAACAGATCTATCTTGCATAGATAATCGTTAGGCTGAAGAAATTCTGGTATTCGAAATACATTTATGAGACTGAATTTCTCCGTTTTAACAAACTCAATCAGAGCTTTTAAATTGAAAATGGGACGAACTGTACCGTCGCTCTTCAGAACTACATTTTCTGCTGCTGCTTTCAGAATACCCTGTCGCTTTAATTTGTTTATTACAGTTGACATCTCTTGGGATTGAGGCATTTCCGTAAATGCTAGGGTAAACCAGTGATGGTTTCAAAAGAAAGGGTATGCGATACCCTGAATAATTTTGAGCAGGTAATCTGGAGCTCCCATGTCTTCCCATTTTTCGAAGAAATGAACTAGACGACCCGCCCTGAAGGAGTTCGCGTCAGTATCTACGCTTTTTACTGCCTTTACGACTTTAAATAACCCCCGCTCGATGACCACAAGCCAGTTATAGTAAGTCAGATGGATGACCTCTTTCGAAAATCGCCATCGGAAGATAAAATTGAAATTTTATCTTGAGTAACTCGTAACTGATATATTCAGGCCCTCTGGTCCCTTTCAATAAATCTCTTAAGGAAGATTGCAACACCTCTCGATGCTTTAGCATACATAAGGTCAAGGCAGGATATGACCTGTCGGCATTATGTTAAGTGTTTTACAGAAATTACAGAATCGAACATTTTAATTTCTTCATTCGCTTCTAACTCCACAAAACCGGGACTTTGTTGATACAGTTTCTGAATATCGGAATACCGCTATTCGGAACAATCTTTACTATCAAAAAATTGAAGGCCGTGCAAACTGCAACAGTTTCAAATCGAAATCGGAAGTCGTTGGAATGGCTGGTTCTTTTAATTTAGTTTGAATTTGGAAGCTAAAATCAGAATGGTCATTTAAAATTTCATCGATGGTACCGATAAAAATAAAATATGCGGTGAGGGTAGATTGTTATCATTATTATACAATTCTCTACTCACATCGGAAAAAACAATAATTATTATTTGCAATTATTTGCTCCCGTAAAAGGTTAACTTCCTCATAAAGTTCATCTAACTTACGGTTTGAACGACGGCCACGTTTGCCCCCCCCCCTTTTTTTTTCTTTTGTTGCGATGCCGACGCGCGCCTCCGTTTGCGAGCACCAGAATCCGAAGAGGAGCTCGAAGAGCTACTGCGAGCTTCGTCGGGGAGCAGGTGCTGGCACCGGCGCCACAGGTCAAGGGGGTGTGGAGGCTTGGTCGTCGTTCATTCCACGTAAAATACTATTATACTTACACTATGCCTAAAATATTTTTTAAAAAACACGAACGGAAAAACCGTTAAGATTCTAAGGTGGGTAAATTGATAATATATTACCACTAGATGCACTGTGAAAACGTTTATTACTTACAGAAAAATCTTTAGAAGCCATAAAAGCTAAAAGTGGGTAGATATAATTTACCCGGAGCAGAAAAAAAAAATATGAATTAGAACTGCAAATATTATCAACGTTTCTTTAAAAAGGTTAGGTACTTACGTGATTTTTGTCAATCCGAAACTTTAACACAAATAAGTTTTCACGATTTTATTAGTATATTTAAATACTCATTATTCGAAAATTTATGAGCAGTTTGGTCGTTTGTATTGGAATTACGACCGTTCACGGCGGGAAACAAGACGCCAATGTGGAATAAAATGGCGGCAAGCAAATGCTGCCCCACTGCCTTGGTGGTATGGTAGGGGTGCGAAAGAGATGCAGATATAGGTAAAAAAGGGACAACAATAGTGGCGGGAACAAGTGACACCTATCTCAAATAACTATAAGCTTCGAATAACGGTCAAGTCAAATTAATATAGAGATAATGTATTTGAAGTGAAGAGAATTTGTGTGTGTATTTGAAGAAAAAAAGTACCTTCCTGAGTGGCGGGTCTATTCAAATTCGGCATCGATCGGTTCTTGAGCGCATGCGTGAACTTATCTCACCTGAAGAAATTCACGCGACGCACAGTGGTGAAATTTGCTCAAAAGTTGGCCAAAATTACGTTAAGTGTGTAATGCCTATATATTGCTGTAGTCTATCCAAAATAATAGTTTAAAGGTGATTTAAAAAGTAAAACTGATATTAATGTTTTAATCTAATCTTGCTAATATTTGTTAAAAATAATATTGATGAAACAAATCTTCCATAGTCTATTTCCTGGAAAATTTCCGTGTGAAACCTAACGAATTTTTTCTATATCTTCTTGGCCCTCTTCAGATAAAAGACATAAAGGAACTACTGCATTCTGTACCATAATATGCCCGTGGATTAATATTCTGTGACTTGTAGTTGGCATATTATACCATTGTCAGTTTTGCAAAATTTTGTTTTGGTGACGCAGTTTGACGCAGCTAATTTTGGTGTCATTTGAAAGCCATAAATATGTTCTTTCGAAATATGTAAAAGAAATGGGTTGAGTGCGATTAAGTATGAACTTTTTCACCATGTAAAAAAAAAAAATTGTTAAAAAATAGACGTCTATTCAAACCTATATATCTATGACAACGAAAGTAATGTTAACTGTTTAGTAATACAGAAATAATGAACTAACCTTAAGGTATAGAAAAATTATGTTTCATACCAGATATCAACTAAATAAAAGTTAAACGTCGTTGTTAAACAAAGCTCAAAATTATAATAAATTACTCAACAAGCAAAACTGTTTAAATCGAGTGCTGTGGGTATCTGAAAAAAGAGGGTCAAACGTTTTAAAGGTCATTAATAGATGGCGCCATATGTCTTGTTCCTAAATTAGGTTACTAATTTAGAATCGGAGTAACTTTGTTTTTTTTAATTTTGGCCACAAAATACGTCAATTTCACCTGTGTGCGACGCGACGCGTGACCGCTAAGAACTTCCGCGCTTTCTATGTAAGTAAGCGAAAGATCCGCGTAACTAACTTGTGGGTAGTTTGTTTTTTGGTCAAAACCGACTTTTCTAATATTATCGTGCGTGACAGTTTAAAAACGGATGGTAAAGAAAGTATTGCCGATGTTACGGTCGTTGTAAAGTGGTGTTGTTGTTTACAGGTGTTCGAATAGAGGATCTTTCTTTAGGCGCGTCGCACGGTATAGCTCTTACATCTGAAGGGGCGTTGTACGCGTGGGGTACGCATGAACGTGCTCAAATAAACCGGCCGGTTCCACAGTTGCTGCAAGTTCTCAACGCGTCTTTTAAGGCGAATGGTAAGTTTGGGCTTTAATTGTTGTTCATTTATTATTGGTATTATTGACATAAGGTAAATTAAAGTAAACAAAATTCAGTTCAAAGAAAATGAAGCTTCAAAGCTGTTTTTGATTTTTACGTAGGGGGCACTGAGGTCAATTATAATACGCGCGGCGTATGTAGGGGGTAAATGTTTTGTTAATGGTTTGGTCTCTGTTTTATATAGAAAATAAATTGAAGGCGAACCTACAAAAAATTTACGTAACTTTTTTATTTATTTTGAAATAACGGATCGCTTTGTAAAATATGTCAGGATATAATTTTTATGCAGGTGTTACAAGTGGTCCTACCCAAATAATCGTGTGGAGTGAAGAAAGTCCTAGAGATCTGCCCTCATCTATGCCATTTGTCATCGACCTGTCCGATAATACCTTTAAGTAAGTTACCATAGAATCTTTATATTTAGATCTATAAATACATAATGTAGCCGATCAACATATAGCCGGAAGATTCAGCGGGACTTGAAACTTGTATTTTAGTAGTTTAATTTAAATTGTTTTTAACATTTTATTAGTGAATTACTGGATTTCTGAAATTCGGCACGTGTTAGACACTTGGCTAAGAAGATATAATGGAGAAATTGAACACTGTATCTTTTTGTTTAAAAATAAAGGATTAGCAGTTTTGTTTGTTGGTATTTGTTTATTAATTGTTTTCTATGATAAACTTAGGAGTTATTTTCTGTTTCAGACTGCTTGAAAGGCTTCTGAGAATCGTTGTGGAACAGAGCAATTCGACGTCGATAAAAGAAAATGAGTCTCTTGCCATATCTTGCTTGAATTTATTGAGGCTTCAAGTAAGTATTTCTTGAATGGATTTGAAAGATCATAAAAAAAGCTGATCATAAACTTAACATTTTTCCCCCTAAACTTACGAAAATTTGACTTAAGTCTCCGGGTCTCTAACTCACTAAACGGAGCGCAATACCAAAGCTACTTCTACTTAGTCATAATTATGTTGATTTGAGGAGCTGGTACGGACGGAAACGGATCAATCTACCCTAACCTGTAAATTTTTTTTTCAATTGGAAGAGAACTCTATGTGAAATAAATAAAGCTTAAAATTGGTTGTAGAAATAACAGATCAGGGTAGTCTGATGTGCTGTCGACTGTACTTCTCCGGTCGAGCCGGTCCATTTCAACTTACAGACAGGAACTGTCTGCAGCATGGCTTTGCCACACTTAATTACTTATGTTTTCAGGTTCACGCGTGGCAGTGTTCCCGTGGCAACGACGTTGAGGCAGTCGACTCAGACAGCCGTGCGTGGTGCAGCGGCGTGCACAGCGCACTTGTAGCGCTGGTGGAGGGCCGCGCGGGACCGGCCGCGGCCGCAGCGGCAAGGCGGGCGCTGGCCGCCGCGTGGCCGCTGCTGCTGCCCACGCCGCAGATCCGCGCGCAGCACCTGATCGCGCTGCTGCCGCAAGGTACGTTACCATGGCAACGGTGTCGCGTGGCAGGTTACCGTGGCAACGATGTCGCAGTAGACTTGAAGAGTCGTGCGTGGTGCAGCGATGTGTTTACTAAGTTCTGGTCTCCGGCACTCTCTTTCACCAACCAAAGCACAATATAAATTTTTTACTTCCTTCTTAAAAATATTCCGTAAAAATGTTATGTACTTTACGGAATATTTTTAAGTGTATATCAAAAAAATAGCTGATTGCACACCAAAGGTTAGGTAAGGTTAGCAATTTAGTATTTTTTGTTGCACAATCAGTATTTTTTGATGTGCAGTTAAATACAACCCTTACTATATAGCTACAAAAAAAAGTAAAAGTTTGTTGTAAGTTCTGTATTGATAACGAGACGAAACATGTGAACGAGTCCGTTTAAGTATAATACACTCACTATTGCTAATGAATATACATCAATGTTTTAGGGTCAGCACCCGCAAGCGCGGGCGCACGCTTCATGACGGAACTGCTGGTGTGGTCGCTGCTGGGCGGCGGAGGCTTGCGCGAGGCCTTACGCAATGCTCTGCAGACCCACTCCTCTGACGCTTTCAACCATTTGCAGCTTGATGTGTAAGTACCTTTTATGTCATTCCAGATTCTTTTTATACCAGGGTGGCTTTGAAGCCTACTACAGCCTGCTTGATTCACCAAAGGAAACTTTCACCGTCGCAGATGGGCCTTTGTTACACTAGAAGTTTGACCCGCGCGTCGCTAATTCTGTAATTTTAAGGGAAAATATAACGTTAGCAGCAACAAAAAAGAAGGTTCTTCATGCCCAACAATTGAGCTTTGGTAAGCAAGGTTTCACGTAATACTTAATATAAGTCGTGTTAGGTCGAGGTACTTTCCCAAACGAGCTATAGAATGTGTAGTAGTTTGGGTTAACTTAAATGCATAATATTTTCTCCTTACAGAGATTACGATCAAGTCGACATTGTAACGGGTCAACGTGGTACACAAACGACTGCCAATGGAGAAGATGCTGAAATTGTGCAAGGTTCTTGATAGAAACTTTATTAAACTAATGGATCTATGAGTTACAGCTGGCGATTCCTTATATCTTTGTGAATATATTTTTTCAGGTTGTACTGAGGAGTATCAAATGAATAATGCAACGACATCTGATAAAGGAGCTTCGGTCCCTTTGATGCATTTGGTATGTGAATAAATTTCCTCAAAATTTTCTTATTTCCTCTTTATAGAGTTATATTAATAACGCAGGATTGCTTGATGTTTCACATATTTTAACAATACCTATATTCTATACCTATAATATTATAACTTTCAGGTGAAGCATCTTATTCGCAACACAAGCTGTCAGACACAGATGCACATAAACGGCATAATGAACGGTGATACGAGTAAGACGGATGATCCTAAAAACCATGATACAGTCAGTCCAAGCTGCGATCTACTAATACGGTTTCAAAGGTAATTATTGCTTAGATATCTATTGTTTATTTCAATGTTTCAGTTATTTTTCAATGTAATGTTCTACTATCAGATTCATATGCTATTAGGATAATACCGTTTGGAATTGAGCGAAAAATTACGTCAACGATAACTTACACATACAGATCTGTTTCGTTGGCCAAAATTGGAACTACGTGAAATGTCCGTTTTTGCAATACAAAAACGATATTAACGACGTTAAAACCATAGTGATCCAAGTGACATTTTTGTCAAAATCGATATTTTGTTATAAACATCCCAAAAAAGACATATTTTTCATGTTACACTGATCCAAGTGATTATTATAGCAATTTTTCATAAGCAAACTCATATCGGTCACTTTGGAATTGGACAATTTCAGGAACAAGTTCAAACGCGTTTCCCTCATTTTCTCAAAAAGTTGAAAATGTGACTTGGATCACTATAGTTCTAACGTCGCTATATAATGACAGTACTAAAACGATAGTAGCGACGCCGCCACCGGCACAGATATTGTTTTGCGTTGCTAACGTTACGGACAAACAAGTGCCAGTTGACGTAATTTCCATTCCAAAAGGTTATCCTAATAGCATCTGAACCGGAAAGTACTATTATTAACGTTTATCAGGTTATTATTTTGCGAGGCGATGTGGTCCCGCGGCGGTCGCAGCACTCGCGGCGGCGTGCGCGCGCTCATGACGCAGTACACGTCACTACTGGCGGAACACGTGCAGTCCACCCTCAGTGCATTCTGCCGCGCGGTGCATAGAGCCGACAACACGCAGCTGGTGGCCTTGTGTGACGTCATCATCTCGGATATTGTTGGTGAGTACTCGATGCTCTAGGTTGACAACATGACAGCTCTGGCTGTGTTCTGGCAACATTTATGATGGAGCCAGTGCACCTGAAATCGAAAAGCTCAGAGGAGTCTACGGACAGCACATTGAGCGACTTATCTTGACTAAGAGTCGTACAATGGAACAGGTCACAGAAACAGCAGTCGACAACACGCAGCTGTTGGCGCTGTGTGACGTCATCATGTCAGATATTGTTGGCGAGTTCTAGATAACTTATCTCTGTAGTATATCTAATTTTATTAATAGAAGTAGGCCCCTGTAAGTAAGTATAGTCGGTGAGAAGGAGCTACAGAGTTGAATGTCCCCAATCGAGCTCTAGAGCTCTTACTCTTCTTAGTTTTGCTCTTATTGACCTTGCATTGACATGGCGTTGACGGCGGGAAGTACCTTTTTTTTGCTGCCAACTTTATGTTTAGGCTTCACAAGCGTCTACAGGCGACGGTAAACGCTTACTATTAGGCGGATCGTCAGCTTGGACGGCCACCCTTATGGTATAAAATAAATAATATGTGAATCGACCCCAGGTCGCGTAGTCAGCGAGCTGTGCAGCTGGGTGTGCGCGTGCGCGGCGCGCAACGCCAGCGCACTGGGCGACAGCGGACCAGCGCTAGTGCGGACGGCGCGCGCTTGTGATGACGCCGCGAGGGTCTTGCCTACTGCTGCGAAGCTCGATGCCGACCTGCTCGGCTGGCCCGGCCTCGTGGCAAAGAAGCATCAGCTCAACACCAGTGTCATACGGAGGTAACTAACATTGTTCATATGACCCCAGGGAGCGTATACGAGGCCGCGCGGGTCCTGCCTACTGCCGCGTGACTCGACGCTCGGCTGGCCCAGCCTCGTGGCGAATAAGCACCAGCTCAACACTAGTGTCATACGGAGGTAACTATCGTCATGTACATGGACCCAGGAGCTGGTGAGGACGGCGCCAAATGGGGTGAGTAATCCGCTAGAAGTGACTGTTGACATTCGTGATGGTGGTTTAACGTCTTTCGTCAAAATAAACCAATCGCGTTTTAGTTGGACCTTATGCCTACGTAGCGCTATCTAGCGGATTTTAAATTCCGACACAGCTTCATTGGAGGAATACGATCTCTGCCTACGCCTAAAGGCGTGAATGTATGTAGCAAATCTTTTAAAAGTGTAGTATCAACTGAAATTTATACTTTTTTCTTCTAGCTGTGACCTGCAGAACCACACAAAGGAAGGCGGGTCATGGATCATAGTCGGTGGCCACGTGTTTGACGTAGACAACTTCGACTGTGATAACGCAAGCACGGTGGAACTAGTGCGCAAGTTGCGCGGTTGCGACGCCACCGCGGCCTTGAGCGTCGAACCGCACGCGGCGTACCTCTCGCGGATTACTGAGAAATGCGTGGGGTTGTATGCTGATCAGATCTACAGTCACAAATGTAGTGTGAGTATTGTTGCTGTGACAACTAACAGGTTCATTGTAAAGCCGAATGCGAGGCGCGTATGCAAAACGGAAGCGAAACGAAACGCCTTTATTACGTGTGCGTTAAATTCGTTTTGGTTTCGTTTCGCTACGTTTCCGCTTCGCATTCGCTGCAGTGCAGCTACAGGCGTAAAATTCCATACGTTTCGTGCGAATTTACATCATACCCATTTCCATGTGTATTTTTAGACGCTGATCAGTTTTACAAGCACAACAGTATTGAGCTTATCAATTACTTTTTATTGTGCTTTTTGTAAAATTGGAGACATAATGGAATATCAAGTGAATATGTCTTTCTTCTGCAGGAAAGCCCGTCCAGTCTCCGGGCCCACCACATACTCTCGTCGTGCGCGTTCAACCTAGCGATAGGGCTGACGCAGTGCGGCGCGCGGCTCGCAATATCACTCCCTGTGCAACAAGCAGAGAAGGACGCTGCGCCCTTCGCCGCTGCGGTCTTCCTCAGGGGTGGCTTGCAGGTTCGTTGACAACAAATAACAAATAAATAATAAATATCACTGGACATTATTCACACAGCGCCATCTAGCCCCAAACTAAGCATTAGCTTGTGCTATGGGTGCCAGACAACGGATCAACATTACTTATATACTTTTTTTTGTAAATACATACATATTATACATAGAAACACCCAGACCGATACAAACAGACATGTTCATGCACACAAATGTTTGTACCGTGCGGGGATCGAACCCGCGACCTCTGGTGTAATAGCCGACTTCTCGACCATTACACCGAATGGCTCGTCAAATAGGCTAACTAACATGTTGTTTCGATAGTCTTGCGCGTTCAGCCTCGCGATAGGGCTGACTCATGCGACGCGCGGCTTGCGATATCTTTGCCTGTGTAGCAAGCGGACTGGAACGCTGCGTCTTTCGCTGCTGCCCTCATTGGTCATAATGGAAACAGGATCATTTTCACCACAAAACCATGAGAGCTCCTGGTATACCATTGTATGACTTTTATTTATTTTAATATCAATGTGCATTTAATAAACTTTCCAATCGTCTGCAGGTGTCTCAGCTAACAAATCCGTTCGAAGAGGAGAAAGCGGAGGCTCGCAGCGGTTCGTCGACCGGCGGCAACAGTCCCGCTAGCGACGCGCCGCCGCGGGCCGCTCGGCCGCCGCCTCGCGTCAACGTGGGCTCTTCTCCGGCGAGGGCGGATGCGCTGCTGTTTGCACTAGCTGAGCCTAAGCTACATGTAAGTTGAAAATGTATTAATAATAATAACGTTATTACCGTAGCTTAGCCAGACAAACGGCGGTGTGTGGGACTCGAGACTCGAGCGTTTCCCATCCACTAAACATCCTATGTTTCCCGAGCACACTCGACGAGGTACTAGCGGGTTCGTGCTTCGTGACAATCGACCGGCCAAATAGTCTTGAATACCAGATGCAGTCCTTAACTTTTTCCGCGTTCGAAATATTTTTCGATTTTCTTCCTTATTTTATAAGTTTTTTGGTTCTGTCGTGTTTTCAAATGCAATTTATTTCTCAAGAATACCAATAAATGCATCAATACTTATTTTCTCTCCAGGACCCGTTAGCCTTGCATCTGTGGTGGGCGTGCGAAAGACGCGAAGGGTGCGCTCCGCACTTCCCGCCCGAACATCCATTGGAAGAACTTAGGCGAGCTTTGTTAGCCGCCCTGCTATATCATGCTGGGTTGAAGGAACACGCGCTTGCCACGGCTACTGCTGGTAAGATTCACGTATATACCTAAGTATTTTTTTTTAGAACGACTATGTACATATTTTTTGGCTCTGAATTATGTGGACTTGTAATACGCTGGACGACATCTTTGTAAAATTTTATAAAAACTAACGTCATGTTTTATTGTGTCACTGATTTTTATTGTTATTAAAATATGATAATGTTTTTATGTTGTCAGAAATGGAAAAGGGTGAAGTAAAGTTGTCCCCGGCGATGTCTGAAATAGTCAAAGCAGTGCAACAGAGCAAATGGACTCTTATGAGGGCCAGACAGCAGTTGTCCCGTGGGTACAAAGAGGTAAGTTCAATTTGGGCCCAAATATTGTTTCATCTAGTTGGTCAATCTTTAAGTGCGGAAACTGTGTGAAGCGGGACCCGCGCGCGTTTTGTACTACATTGCCGGCTTACAAGGCGTGCGCGACGCAATGTTTTAAATGGATTGGATGACGGCAATGGATTACTAACCGCGCGCGGGTCCCGCTCCACATAGTTTCCGCCCTAAGAATCAAGAAGGATGAAGAACTGACATTTCATCATTATTTATTGTAGGTGTGTGCCGCACCTCTTGAACGGGCTCGGTTCCTGCTACACGAGGTCCGCGCGGCGATGTCGCCCGCCGTAGCGGCGTTACACACTCGTCCACCTTCGAGGCGGCCTTGCACGGCCAAAAGAATATTCCAGAAAGTAATGAAAGTTGCAAAATCTCCTAGTTTTAATAAGTGGTAAGTTATTGTTTTAAAACGACATTTCAACTCTACAAATTAGGTTATTCTGTGCTCTTAATGAAACGAAGGCTATTACTTTTATATACTCTTCTTCAACGCGCGATGTTATAGTTTTCTTCCTAGTGTGACTACGCTTCTTATATTAACGAAATATTGTACTCTTACGTGTTCTTATTTTAGCTTCGAAACAACCAAAGATCTCAGAAACCGTCAGAATAGTTTAAGTAAGAGCATGCTTAAAGCCACAGGTAGTCTGTTACAAGGCGATGCTTTGTTGATAAAATCGTCAATAGCGAACGCGAGCAAGACCCCTGATGATGCTCCAAGTATCATTGTGGAACATCCCAAGGCCCATCTCGCAGATGGCGCCGGCGATAAGAGCTCGGTGAACCAACAAACCAAAATTAAATTAAAAACAAAAGAAAAGATACTCGAAAAAGATCTGAAAAATGCGTCCAACAATGATGATATGCGTCACGAAGGACGAAGTGATTATAAAGTGCCCGAAAGAGAAGATATATTAGACAAAGATTACGATGATAAGACTCCCACTAACGAAGTATCGATAAGTTCCGTAAACGATATGACTGATAACTCGATTCTAAAAGAATCTATGGAGAGCGAGAAACAGGTGATGTTGCTCGCTGATGATCTCAAAACTGATCTCATTATGGCCGACGAGGAGAAAGATGATGATAATTCAGAGAGAAATAAGTTTGTTAATGCTTGGGTTTCAAGGCTAGCTTGTGAAAAGAAAGGTAAGTTCTTATTCGATCTGAAATCGTTGCCGGTATACACTTCTACTGTTTAGAAAATATCGTATGCTTGTATTTCAGATCTGTATTGGTTATTAGAAGACGTAACTCCAGAACAACAAAGCTTAACGGCTGCTGTTATAGATTTCGTCATGACTGAAGATCCCTGTGATATAGATATTTTAAGAAGAGCTTTATATTGTCAGGTTAGTGTTACTTAATTTATTAATTACATTACCTTGATTATTAAAAAAATAAACTTATGTCACATAGCCAATATTGCTATTGTATATTATATTACAGACTCAAAGAGCTGAAATGAGAAAAAACGGGTATACTATGATAAACAGCATTCTACATTCCGCGCAAACAATGTCTGAAAGCGTAAAGTATGCTGCTCTAGTCGGGTTACTGGGAGGGTCCATGGCGAACTCTGTTCCCTACGTTCCCATAAAACCCACCATACATCTAACGCCGCCTTTAAAAGGCATAGAATCTGTGATACCGTATACAAAGTACATGGTTCTGCTTGAGAGGTCGAAGCTGATGGACTACATTCTCATAGAGTTGAAAGCTAGAGTCCACGAAGGCGAACAAACTCAAGCGCTACCGTTGAAGATGAGCGCGAATTATGGTGCGCACGCGTTGCTGAATCGACCTTCGAGAGCGAGGTATGTATAAAAATCTCTAATCAATATCTGAAAAGGACTAAATAAGGGAGTAGTGATTACCCTATGACTAAACTGTTTTTAAATGATAATCATGACGTCTTATGATACCTTGAAATGTAGAGCTAGTTTGTAACCGACGCGACGCTATTACTGACGTTTATATGAGTTTTACATTGCATTGAATAATTCGTTTTGATTTCATCAGCGTTGAGACAACTTAGCATAGGTTTAACACACCTTAAACGCCTCGAGGTGGGACGTAATGTGTTAATCTCCCAGAATAAAAAGTGTGTCATCAAAGGTCGCCGGCAGCTTATAATAATAATAATAATAATCATTTATTTCAGGCAATATTTACATACAGAGATGTTAATTATATATAAACAGAGGCCCATATCATAAATACCTTATAGTCTAACATACATATTAATAACATTATATAAAATTAAATTTAAAATTTATAGCAGTAATATGATGCGCAAACTTAGATCTGAACTCTTTTTGAATAGCTTGCCTTATTAAAACTTCTATGCTTTCAGGTTTCTGATAACATTGCTCTCTTTGCTCATGGAAGGATGCCAAGGGCCGGATCTAGAGCAATTAATTAACGGCGGGGCTTTGAGCTCGTGCCTTACTTTACTGAAACAAATAGGGGGTGATACATCTCAACACACTTCAATTATATGTAATGGAATTAAATCTAAATGTAAGTTTATAATATTTTTAATTCTTTTATCAAAAAATTTTTAGGTGGCATAGAAATCCGCTTGAGTTTTTCTCACCTATACACGGCTTTTTGTCATTAACCTAAGCGCAAAGACTCGTGGCAGGCGCAGCAATAAAACGTGTGAATAAACGTCTCATTCCCTTCAGTCAAGTTAGTCGCGCCTGAAAGTTTGATTTGCTTCCTAAACACGGATAAAATTGTTTTGAATCATAGTGCCATTAAATTAATTATGAGTGAATGTTTTTTCTAGCGGATTGTTTAATTATATACGAGGATGAAAGACTTGGAGCTCGGGCGAGAGGTGCGTCGCTTTCCGGACCAGAATTAGCGTCACTCATGAAAATTGGCACACGAGTAGTTAGAGGCAAAGACTGGAAATGGGGAGACCAGGTAATTCCATTAATTTTATGCTAATGAAGTTTACCATGATGCTAAGTCGGTAACATTTGTAAAGACCTATTTAGCCGTAATACGCCAAGATATAACTGCTCGCAGAGCTTTAGTTTGTATAATGAAAGAACAGCGATTGATGAACCTTACTTACCCTTTTACTGATCCAAAGTTTCTTTGAATAATGATACAAAAATCAAAGTACTGTACGGCTATGTTATTGCTAATTTAAAGTTTTCGCCTTTTGAAAGGATGGCGTCCCAGGCGGCGAAGGGCGCGTAATTGGCGAACTGGGGGAGGACGGCTGGGTCCGTGTAGCTTGGGATGCTGGCGGCACCAATTCCTACAGGATGGGCAAGGAGGGAAAATATGATCTGAAATTGGCCCGGTCGCCATCTCCTCCGCCTTCCGTTGATGAGACTGTTCATGGAACTGGTAAGAATTGTTATATGCAAGAATAAAAGCAGAAAAAAACAAAAGATGTTTATTTAAAACAAAAATCCCCATCATCATTTATCTCATAGTTTTATACTTGAAAGAAAAATCTATACTAATATTATAAAGAGGAAAGATTTGATTGTTTGTTTGTTGATATTTGATTAGGCTCCGTAACAATTGAATAGGCTCCGTAACTAATGAACCGATTTGGATAATTCTTTCACTGTTGGATAGCTTTAAACATAGGGTACTTTTGATCCCGGAAATGTGGGGGGAAGAGGGGGATATTTGAAAAAAGAAATTACGCGCGGGTGAAACCGGAGGCGGCGGAAGGCTATATGCACCATAACCGCAGGCTAACTAAACCTACTGCGGCCGTGTGTGGGCCTCGAGACTAAAGCGTCCACTAACCATTAAACTCCACCGGTTTCTCCTTCACAACCGATTGGGACGAGCCGGTGCCAGCCTGGTGGCTATTGACCAGCCCATGATTGATAGTAGTGGCCTTGCTTTTTGCGCCGGGGATCGTGATGTCATATTTGTGATACCTTATTTTTTGCGTCAGGAAATGCTGTTACGCACCGGTCCGGCGCCCCTAACAAAACGGACGCCGGACCCCCCCTGCAAAAGCCGGGGGTCACTCAGGGACGGAGGTTCGTCCCGAGCGGTGTGTCGGACTCGCACTTCGGCCCTACCGACTAAAACCTGACGATAAACCTCTCAGCGCAGTGAGGGGGAATTCTGTTGAATAGCTACACTATCCCCGGTGAACATAGGGTACTTTTGATCCCGGAAATGTGGAGGGAAGGGGGGGGGGGATATTTGAAAAAAGAAATAACGCATGGGTGAAATCGTGGGCGGAAGGCTTTAATATTATAAACGCGAAAGTTTGTAAGTATGAATGAGTGGACGTTTGTTACTCTTTCACGTAAAAAATACTGAATTGATTTCAATGAAACTTTACAGTAATATAGCTTAATTATACATCAGAACAACACATAGGTTACAATTTAAAAAGATATTCCCGCGGGATAACATCCTATAGTTCACGCGGGCGAAGCCGCGGGCGGAAGGCTAGTAAGTAATAAAATGTTAATTTCTTATTTATTGTAGTGGAAAGCAACATCGAGTGGTGGCCAGTGAGCGAGGTGCGCAGCGCTTGCACGTGCGCAGTCCGTGCGCTGTGCGCGGGCGCAGGCGCGAGCGGCAGCCTCGCCGCGGGCGGAGTAGGCGCGGTGGCTAGACGCAACGTGGCGGCATTACAGCGCCGCCTGCTGGCCCTGGCGCACGCCCACGCCACGCCGCCGCCTACTGCCTTCGCCGCGCACTATCACACGGCGCTGGCGTTGCTTAGAGGTGAGATACATAAAAGAGTTGTTAGACATGAATGCTTTGTGCAAGAGTGACAAGCCAATTAAGGCTATATATTGTATCAGAGTTCCGTCACTCGAGCAGCATTGTTATTAGCAAGCAAGAAGTCTCCGTGAACAATGATTGCAAATTTTTTTCAGAGCCATAGTTCATACTCATACTAAAATACGGTGACGTTAACTTAATTCTGATGTTTATAGTGTTGTGAGACCAGTTTTATAATTTTAAACGTTTATAATTTTCTTTTAGCGAGCGCCCAGAGTCCAGAAATGCGTGTGTCATTATGCACCGACTCGTGGTTCGAACTCTGCTACAGCGTCATTTCTGCAACTGACAAACCTATTACGCAAGATCTCATTTATTTACAAGTAAGTTTCTTTTCAGCTTTTTTTATTCAATGGTAGTTTTAAATAATATTTTTGAAAACAAATGCGTAGAGAAAGACTTATTCTGTTATGCTTTGTTGCAAAGTAAACGCTTTTAAGTTATATAATTCAGTAGACAATAGCAGTTTATTCACCAGATATGAATGAACTTAACAAAAAAGAAAAAAAAAATAGATATTTGAAAAAAAGTGTTCTTTCCTTAGTAACAAACGAATATAATTTTACCAAAAATTGTAATTTCATATTAAATGTCACGTGATAAAATGAAATTTTATCAAAGTCTACATAAGTTTCATTAAAAACCGTTGACAACCCTGTGAGTGCACCCATAGAGATTACTCTTGCAACTGCATGTCGGGCAATCGGAAACACTCGAGCCGTCGGGGTCAATGCCCACCTGTTCGTCTGCCATCGCCGATCAATAACGCACTGATTGAATACCTCACTACTCGGGAGGACTTCGGACGATCAACACCCTTAGGCCGCGTGGTCCGATCGGCTTGTCCGAACGCTCTTCTTTTGAATTGGTTTTTTCATCTGTTATATTTTTTTTGACTGTCCCGTTGGCGCATTTGGGTGTGAAGTGAGCCTGCCCTATGCGCCAGAGGTCGTGGGTTCGATCCTACCCAGGACAAACACTTATGTGATAAACATTTGTGTTTGTTGTGTCTGGATGTTTATTTGTATTTAAGTATATATTGTGGTACCTTCGTTGCATCTGACACCCATATCACAAGTGCTTACGCTACTTACTTTGGGGTCAGATCGATGTATGTGTAGTTTTCCAATATTTTTTTTTATTTTATATTTTTAGATTCAATCTCTTTGGTTGCTGCGTCGTGTGTTGGTGGAACACAACGGAAGCAGCGAGTGGCGACGGACGGTCGGCGCTCAATTGCTGGCTTTGATTGGACGGCTCTGGTTGGAAACGCACTCGGCCGACCCAGCGCTTAGGCCGCAGCAGTACGCGCTCACTGCCGCCAATGATGATGAGGAAGTTGGTAAGTAGGGTTATTACTGTAGCACTTTACCTGTTATTTAATCGTGTTTGACTTTGACCGCTTTAGCAGTAAACTTTTCGTAAAACGTAAGAATATTAGAAAAAATATACATTAGTCATTCATTTAACTTCATTACAGCTGTGATCGCCAAGTACGAGTAGTTTCAAATGCCACATGCGTGTGAATTCTAGGGAGATTTCCTGGTTTTTATTATTAATCAATGACAGTTAGCAGTCAGGCGCGCAGCGCACCTGATGGTAAGCGGTCACTGCGGCCTATTACATTGAGGGACACTTTACCAGGAAGCGTCGCTCGATATGCTGCCAGACTGTAGAGGCTCATCTGATCTTCGAACCTTAGATTTCAAGTGTACTGGCTCCCACCCACATTATTATTGCCGGAACACAGCCATAGCTGTTATGGCGGCAGATTTCACCTGTGGGGGTGGTAGCTAGCCGTCGCCAACCAGACCCAAGGCGGGAATTGAACCCACGACCTCCGGGTTTTTTATACCCGAGCGGCTTAGCCACTGTTCCACGGAGACGGTTGATAATTATATTATGTGATATTTATTCCTTTTATAGTATTTTTAAAGCATTGGTTTCCTTCTGTAGACAACAGATGGCGCGCGCCAGCGACGGCGAGCTACACGGGCGCGACGTGCGCGGCGCTAGTGCAGCTGGTGCGGCAGCTGCACGCCGCGCCGCAGTGGCACGGCCCGCTCACCGCCTTGCTGCTGGACAAGCTGCAGCTGGCGGCGCAGTCGGTACGTTGCGTCACGGTGTCGCGTAGACAACAGACGGCGAGCTACACGGGCGCGACGTGCGCGGCGCTAGTGCAGCTGGTGCGGCAGCTGCACGCCGCGCCGCAGTGGCACGGCCCGCTCACCGCCTTGCTGCTGGACAAGCTGCAGCTGGCGGCGCAGTCGGTACGTTGCGTCACGGTGTCGCGTAGACAACAGACGGCGAGCTACACGGGCGCGACGTGCGCGGCGCTAGTGCAGCTGGTGCGGCAGCTGCACGCCGCGCCGCAGTGGCACGGCCCGCTCACCGCCTTGCTGCTGGACAAGCTGCAGCTGGCGGCGCAGTCGGTACGTTGCGTCACGGTGTCGCGTAGACAACAGACGGCGAGCTACACGGGCGCGACGTGCGCGGCGCTAGTGCAGCTGGTGCGGCAGCTGCACGCCGCGCCGCAGTGGCACGGCCCGCTCACCGCCTTGCTGCTGGACAAGCTGCAGCTGGCGGCGCAGTCGGTACGTTGCGTCACGGTGTCGCGTAGACAACAGACGGCGAGCTACACGGGCGCGACGTGCGCGGCGCTAGTGCAGCTGGTGCGGCAGCTGCACGCCGCGCCGCAGTGGCACGGCCCGCTCACCGCCTTGCTGCTGGACAAGCTGCAGCTGGCGGCGCAGTCGGTACGTTGCGTCACGGTGTCGCGTAGACAACAGACGGCGAGCTACACGGGCGCGACGTGCGCGGCGCTAGTGCAGCTGGTGCGGCAGCTGCACGCCGCGCCGCAGTGGCACGGCCCGCTCACCGCCTTGCTGCTGGACAAGCTGCAGCTGGCGGCGCAGTCGGTACGTTGCGTCACGGTGTAGCGTAGACAACAGACGGCGAGCTACACGGGCGCGACGTGCGCGGCGCTAGTGCAGCTGGTGCGGCAGCTGCACGCCGCGCCGCAGTGGCACGGCCCGCTCACCGCCTTGCTGCTGGACAAGCTGCAGCTGGCGGCGCAGTCGGTACGTTGCGTCACGGTGTCGCGTAGACAACAGATAGCGTGCATAGGATGTCTCATACATTTTGCAGTAATATCTTAGATATGAGTATATCTTGAAACGAAAAATCCTTATCACTTTACTGAAGGTATTTTGATGACCAGTCATAGTTGTACGTGTAAGTGTCTAGAAACTTTAAATAAGTATACATTATTAGAGCTGCTAAAAGTATCGGTTCTGTTTAAATAATAATAATAATAATTTGTCCTTTCTACAGGTTACAAGTGACTGGCATTGGTGGCCGCACACAAGTCAAGATTTGACACAAACTGTTAAACCATCACCTCCGAGTCTGGATACTTGTCTCATAGGTTTGAATTTTTAACTTATCTAATACGAAATTTTACGTTAACGAATAAGAAGCTGATGTTAACATCTCTATATTTTCTTCTAAATGCGCCATCGGTTCAGGCATTAGCACTCATCTGTTTGACTTCCATAGCGGGAGCGTTAGGCGTCATCGGCGGCGTGGAATGGCGCATCAGGTTGGGACAACGTGTGTCGGCCGGTTCTCCGCCGCGCAACGCGATAGTAACGCAGCTCTCGCCTAGGGCCAAAATTACTTTGGTCTACGATGACAACACTCTCACAAAGGTAAGTTAATGATGCCAAGATCTTAGTCTAAGTTACAGAAAAAGATGCGTCATTGGTTGCAATTCTTATTTCAAACATTATTGTTTTTTAATCATGTGAGAAACCGTTTGTTATTTAAAAAATAACCCGTCGTAACTCTTATTGTAATTTTCAACTTCTGCCCGTGAACTTGATTGAGTTTTTCTCAATTCCTATCTTTATTTTTACAATGTAAAATGTTGCAGTGTTCGTGAAGATGAATGAAACTCTTAGATAGACATTGATATTTGTGATAAAGTTGATATCAGATTTTTTTTCAATGATTTTGTAATGTTTCCCTAGCCATCAGATCTTTTAGTGTTTTATTACAAAGCTCACGATGCTTTTAGATCGAACTAAGCGGTCTCCAAAACGCAGAGACTGAGCGACTCACGCAGGCGCTTGGTGGGGGAGAAAGCGCTTTACGCGTATGCGCGGCCTTGCTAGGAGCCGGTCCGCATGCCTACCCAATGCACCCGCACCATCTACCTGGTATGCAAGTTAAATACTGTATTTATACTTTAAGACTGCGTCCCCAGTAGGCAAACTGTTAGCGGCAGACTGAGTGAGCCGCAAAGTGGCGAACTGAAATTAAATTTTCGAACGTCGCAACCGGTTTTGCTGGGAGTCGGCCGCTCACTGAGATAGTCGGCGCGCGTAACGCTGCAAACTGCGTACAGTGAGCGCAAAACTTGCAAACTGTGGACACTTCATTTGTTGTATGGAAAGGCGTACGTTATTGATAACGTACGCCTAACGTACAGTTTCCCTACTGGGGACGCAGCCTTATTCGAACCGAGCGGTCTCCAGAGCGCAGAGCCGCTGCTATTAGGGTAATACAATATTTTGTTCAACTGTACTATGTTTTTCTAGCGGAGGTTGATTTGTTTGGCCTGCGACGTCAGCAGATGGAACTGCTGACACTTTGTTCAGTTAGAGGTTTGCTGACTACTCGCACAAGACTTCGAAAAGTGTTGATGCAACCCCCAGATCACAATGGTAAGTGCTTATTGCTGAAGACTATAAAACTATGTTTCAAAATAATAAGTAGGTCTTATGTTTGCGACACCATTTTGTTTTTTTGGCCTTATTGTCATCACTTTGATTGCATTTGTAACTAAATATTTTTGAAGTGAAAACTTCTTTAGCGGCGTTGTGCACTTTTTTTGTATGGGGAAAAAATGTTAAACTTGCGACAGGATTTATGTGTCACGTGACCTGATCGAAAATCCATATAAAATTTGAAGTCCGGACACGTGTTTTCTACAAACTTATCTGTTCCGGTGGCCAAAATTGGAACTACGTGAAATGCAATGCAAAAACGATATTTAATGACAGTTTTAAATAGACAGTAGCGACGCCGCCACCGGAACAGATAATTTGTCGGTCTATAGACAATAATGGTTTTTTGTTCAATTTGACAGCTCATTTATTAAATGCAAAGAAAAGTGCTTCTTATGTACATCAGGAGTAGAGTAAATAATTGTATTAATAAGAACTGATGTTGTTTTCTTGAGTTTTATTCCTTTAGCGTAAGGTATATTTTTCTTTGCATGAATGAACTGTCAAGTGTGACCTCTTCTACTATTATAGCCGCAGTGCGGTCGCTTCCTATATGCTTACTATGCTACAAAGTGACCACAAAGTCCTTAATTTGATATCCTGCAAAATTCAAAATTTCATTGCCGTAATAAAACATTTAAAAAGTTTGGAATATCTTTATTCGCCGGAATTATATAACAGTATTTTATGGAAATTAACACCACTTCTCCGCAGTCTTTGGATCCGCTATGCTGCGGAGCATGCATCAGGTCGTATGAAGTTGGAAATGCTGTCCGATTTCCTGCGACAAGAGGCTCGTTCTCACACACATTTTGGCTTGTTACCCCAAATTCCCAGTGAACATCCTCGAAAGCGACATGTTGATTACTGTAACACCACTCGTGTTATTAACGATTCGGGAGTCTGCGGATTCTGTAAAGGGAATCATTTCTTGGCCGATTGCTCCAAATTCAAAAGTTTATCCGCAGATTCCAGTATGCAATTAGTTGTAAATTCCAAACTTTGTTTTCGTTGTTTAGAAAATAAATAGTTGTCAATCAAAAAAGTATGACATTGACGGTTGTCAATCATTTTATCATCATTTATTACATGGCGTTTCAGTGTCACAGCAAGGAGTTTCTGATAAGTCTGAAAAAGTTTCTGATTTCATTAATTCTGAGAGATAAACTTTTTAATGTAATATAAATTGTCATGTTTGTGTACGATAGCGCAATAAATAAATATTGTATTTTACCATATAAATGATAGTACTTTTATACCTCTACCAATCAATTAAATCCCTAACCATTCCAAAATACATATCAAAAATGCACAACGTTAATATTCAGGTTTTCACTTCTGCCGGCACTCCCGGAGTGCAACCCGTCGTTTTTTTTTAACAATTATCCATTGACTGACAGATACATAACCCACGTGATTGTGTTAATCTTTAAACCTTTTCAATTTAGGTCTTTTGACTTCCACAGAACACAGCTGAAGCTATTATGACAGAATCGAGCCCTAAAAAGTCTACCTAACAGATTTACAATGTTACAAACCTTTGTTCCACGAAGGCTATCTTCAGTCTGTTATATTTTCATCTTACATAAAACTAGACTCGAAAAAAATCCAAATGCACCTCCATTTTCTAGCGTCGCCAGAACGAGGAACAGTGCTAGGTACAGAAGGGACGCTGCTTCGCCGCATGCTAGCATTGGCGACACGGCCCAGTCCGTTAGCTGCGTCGCATACGCCGCGCGAACTGGCCGCTGCGTCCGTTGCTATTGTTCAGCAGTTGGCAGCACATGTTAATGGTAAGCTTGTTAAAAAGTTGGAAGGTCTGGAATATAGTATTAAAAATTTAGAATAGAGCCAAGTCGCTATAAAAACTAAAATTTTTATAATAGTTTTTTTTTTCGGAAAAATGCCTAATAATAAGTTATCATCACATTGTTTTTCAAGGTGAAGACAAAGACCACGAATCGCCTCCAGATTTACCGATCATAGACAAAAGTAACATGATGCAGTTGTCTACGGGTCCATCAACAAGCACGGCTTCATTGTGTAAGTAGTTTTACATTCGCTTTTCTTTCCTAACAGTGAGTATTATTAAAATGACAATATCTTTACAGCGCGAAAGGACCTGAACACTTGGGCGAATTCGTCGCAAGTTCAACAGGTCATTGAAATGGGATTTTCAAGACATGCTGTCTATGCAGCTATTCAAGCGTTAGGTAAGAAAAAACTTATTTATTCCTGCTGAACAAATTTGAACGAATGATTTGTAAAAGTTTCCCTGGCAATGAGGTTTAGTTCAATATAAACTCGTTCACGTGGTGGGAGTCAAGACTTAATCGTGGTGTAGGTCAAATCTGCAGACGTTTTTATCCATATTTACATTATTTACTGGAGGCTGTAGTAGAAAGTTATTATCTAACTAAATCATTGTTTACTCGGTTTTAGCAAACTAATCCTTTTTATGGATCATCCATCTATTCAAACGATCGATAAAGTTAAACCTTGCATTATTTTAGGTGGAACAAGTCTCCCCTCAGTGGAATCACTAGTGGCCTATCTCCTAGAACTACCGCAACAAGGCATGGAAGAGCCGATCTACGAAATGAAGCCGCAGTCTAAGAACGAGAAGAAGCAAGCGCCGTACCGCTGGAGGAGCTGTTTCGCTTCTGAGGAGGAGTATGCGCAGTATTTGTCCGAGGTTATTTCAGCTGGGATGACTGTGCGTTGCTGTAAGGCTTATGAAGGCGTAAGTACTAATTACATCGATTTATTTTTATTGTTTTTACAGTGTGTTCTTCTTGTTGTATTGTAACTAGGAACGCACTCTTTTTTGTAAGGTTTAGTGCCATTTTCATGTAAATTCTACGACACAAATGTTCTTAAAACGCCGTACATAACAAACATTTTAAAAATATCGGGACACATAAAGCATTCCGGCTAAATCTGGCGCCATCTAGGCTTTTAGCATGAGTTACTGTTTATAATATATTTATAATAAAAAAAGTTGTTTATTCTCACATATATTTTTAGGTGGCGCTTGGAGATGTCGGTCAAGTACAGAAGGTGGAGCGAGACATTAAGCATAACGTATTTTTACACGTGAGTAGTACACAAGACTCGTTTATGTATGCGCCTAAAAAGTCTTAGGCGCATACATAAACAAGATTATCATAATCTGGTTTTAAAATTGTGCTCCTAGTAACTTACTTGATCCTTCGATAAAAAAGGGAAGGGAAGAACCCTTCTTTTATTTGCCTTGACTTTCATTTGATTTTGGATTGACTGAACTACGACTCTATCTGTATTAAGTGCACCCCTTGCGGTGACAGCGGGCGGCGGCTGTGGAAATGGGAATGATAAAATTTCTACTTACTGAATGAAGTGATATTATACTTCTCTTGCAGGTGGAATGGCGCGGGCTAGGTCGCGTGTGCGGTGTGCGAGCGGTTCACGCAGAGGTGGTATCGGGAGGGCCCCCATTTGCAGTGGGAGACCGAGTGAGGGTGCGCGCGGCCGTCACTCAGCCACGCTACAAGTGGGGCTGTATTGACCACACCAGCGTTGGCACCGTTACTGGTATGTTTTGTTTTTCTCGTGTTTGTCATCATCGATTTATATGATCGTTATAGGAATGATTTAGGAGAGGCACGTAGCAAGATAGTAATAAAGAAAATTAGTAACTTAAAAAGTTAATAACACACACAACACACTTCCATAAAAGTAATGGTACTGTACAGTGTACAACTTATACAAAATTTATGGATTATTAAAACGAATGGTATCCTTGCAGGTATCTCGACCAACGCTCGAGATTTGACGGTGGACTTTCCACAACAACCAGGATGGACGGGCCAAGTTAGTGAAATGGAACTGGTAACCGATCAATGTACGTATCTTCTGCTCTGTAAGAATATGATTTTCTTTTATTCGTAACTTTTATGTTAGCTTTAATGCTTTACTTTGTAAAATAAAGTCATCTCCTTTCAATATCTTATTGATAGCTGAGTGGGGAGAGAGCGCTGGTGGTACAGTTGTTGGATGGCGGGGAGCGGTTCGTGCCATTCGCGTGTCGTCGTGCAAGCCAGGAGCGGGCTCGAGGCGGCTGATCGATTCTCAGCCCCATACCTATTGGCAGAGTTCCAGTGGTAATGGACAGGTGAGTCTCGTCTCCGCGATTAAAAAACAAGATAGGTATATCCGGATAAATCTCTCAATCGTAAAATATAATTCTTTCGATCTATGATTTTCAAAATAAATCACCTTTTTTGCGTGCTTGTTTTGTATGAAAACTAACGACCGCAGCCGTCCGACACAAAACGTCTAATTTGAAAGAGCCCTTACTGCTTGGTCACGTTACTAAATACCTGGGTCTCGGCGTAGTAGGAGGTCTATACGGTCCGGCTGCGTTTGGCGTCCGCGCTGACCACAGTGATGCCACTAGCAGCCGTGCTGTGCGCGGAAACTTAGCGTATTCCAAATATTAATATGAGGCCACGTGTCGTAGCACTGGATCCGCGTAGAGATGCGAAGCGGCGTTCGCATCCGCCGACTCGGCCTCGGCGTAGCTGGCGGACTATACGGGCCGGCTGCGCTAGCCGTTCGGGCTGGAGCGAGTTTCGAAGAGTCGGCATTGACGCCGCTGGCGGCGGTGCCGTGTG
Source organism: Mecyna flavalis (assembly GCA_949319885.1). Classification (NCBI taxonomy): domain Eukaryota; kingdom Metazoa; phylum Arthropoda; class Insecta; order Lepidoptera; family Crambidae; genus Mecyna; species Mecyna flavalis. The sequence goes on along the minus strand of OX439427.1, from coordinate 5,831,948 downwards.
CGCAGGCGCCTGTTATCCAGCCGCCGCCGCACCCGCCGCACGCGCCGTACACCACGCGCGATCGCACGCCGCATCATCTTGCGCAGATACAGCTGCTGTCTGACTGCAAACAGGTACTTGTAGTTTCTAGTAGTACATATAATACGATTCAACTTAACTGGCCCGTCCGAAGTTAGCTGGTCGCGTCGTTTGCGCAGGTGCGGGGCGCGGCTGCACTGCCTCTGACACCTAGATTTGTGTTCTGCGCAGGTTCTCGCACGATGTTCGGACGGGCCAGTTAAGTTGAATCGTATTATACCTCTGTTCTCTGCAAACGATGAAAGTATAGTCGTTCCAAAAACTTAGACCTTTTTAATTTTTATTTGACGTTATTTTTACGACATGTTTGCATGCATGTTATATTGACAGAAGCCACAAAACAATTGTGTAGAAAATTTTCTTTTAAAATTCAAAATTAAATAAAAGTAAAGGACATCGGCAGAAATGGGCTCGATCTTAAGCGTTCGTTCCACTATTCAAAATATAATTAATATTCGTTACAAGATTTTTAATATTTAAATTCAATTTTAATTAATATTTTTACCCCGGGATAAAAATATAATCTAATAAATGAAAATACTATTGGTTTTGTAGTGCATCCGGTGTGTTATGTGCATAGTGCATAGTACGTCCGGTAGAATAATAACAATGTTGCTAGTTAAGATACTTAAATACTGATTTTCCGATCAGATCCCATACAAATGACAGCTTAGAATAGAGGCACGATAATTTTCTGAAAAATTTATGGCAACAGAAAAGTCAAAAAAAAAATCAAATGTCATACAACGTCTGTCAATCATTCGTTTCTGTTTGTTTTGAATAACATATGTGAATAATTTTGTTTTGTCGTTATTGTTGGAATGCTTGGTTTAATATTTGACGACTTTCGCTACGTTTAAATGACGGTTTCAGCTAAAACAAACGATCTAAGCTTTTCTTACAACGGATCCAGTGAACTCGACAATTGGGGTTATTTTTGTAGAAATCAAAATCATCCTATAACTATTTTTTCCCAGGGAGTGGATTTATAAATTGTAGTGTATTTGGAATATTACTTCATTTTCTACATAATAATAGTAATACGGTAAGTGTAATTCATAAAAAATCAAGGCCCAACGTTCTATGGATGTTTGCCCGTGTCCTTTTCTTTTTGTTTTAGTAGTGCGTGACAAAATAACAAAGTAATGTTTTCATTTCACAGCACTACCAATGTATTGAAATCGGAATAAAACAGAACCGCAATGTAAACGCAGATTGTCGCGTTTATGGCCTATACATAACTGGGTTCAGGCCCAATCCACTCTACCATGAAGTTTTATCGGTAAGTAACACCTTAGTATCTTAGTGATTTTAAAAAGTAAGTAATGGAAATGTGTGACTTGATTTATTATTGTTTTCAGAGTATGAACTTCGTGGCTGATGATTGGATGGAAAGAGACAATCCAACTGGATCAGTATCGGCAGATAACAATCCTCCGTCACTTCCCAGCGATTCACCTAAAGTATGTCATCTAATATTTATAATTAAATCAATTAACGCAATGAACAAATAGAGCAAATGAATGATACAATGTTTTAATGAAAAACTATCGACACTTTGTTCACAGGTTTATGTTTGGGGATTGAACGACAAGGATCAACTCGGTGGAGTGAAAGGGTCTAAAGTAAAAGTACCAGTGTTTTCTCCTTCGTTGAGTGCCTTACGCCCCGTGCATATTGCTGGTGGATCGAAAACGCTTTTCATCGTGTCTCATGATGGGAAAGTAAGGCAGCTTTTTCATAAGCTTTTTTGAGGTCTATGCATAGTACTATTTTATATTAATTTTAGATCAGATTTAGATATCCATCTGTTATTATCAAGACATTAGTTTACGTCAAATTATCCATTAGGTTATGATCAATGAAGCGGCGAAAGGTGTTCTAAAACGTTTAGATCACTATTCACATTCAGAGACATTTTCTTAAGAGGCACATGGCATCAGTATCTTGGAGATCACTTTATTATCTATCTAAAACCCCAGTGCTGAAATCTATCACATATTTTGTAATCGCAAACTAAACCGGTCGTATTCTTTGTTTTTTTTTTATCTTATGCAGAAACTGTATGAAAAATAAAACATGATAAATAATTACTTTTTCCCTTAGCTTTACGCATGCGGCGAAGGCACGAATGGCCGCCTAGGACTCGGACACAGCAACAACGTATCCACTCCACGTGCTAACCCGTATTTGGCGCACGTTCTTGTGCGTCGCGTCGCCGTGCACTCGGGCGGGAAGCATGCACTCGCGCTTACTTCTGATGGGAAGGTGAGAAAACAAAATAACAGCAAAATTATTTTTACCTCTTATGCAATGGATATGTAGTCATAAGTATATAAAACGAGTTATTTTAATTATTAAAAGAGTCTTTAACCAGCCGTCGTGTTTATCATTACTCTCCTTACACCCAATCTTGTAAATGGCGACCCTGCCACCGTCGCGCCGGTAATAGGAGCTGCGCGCATTCCATTACCGTATTTGGTGCAAAGCTCGGACTGACTGTCACAGAATTAATCTCAAGATGATTTATTCAATCGTAATAACGCTCAGCGACGAACTGTGTAGTAACGCTTCGTTGGAAACAAAAAGTATTAAAAATGGGTTCTTCGTATACTAAAGAGGAAGACAGAGTAATCATCGCGCAGAATGCAGCTGGCGGCGAAAATTCCTCGCACTTGCAGCAACTGAAAGTTCACGCCAGCGCCACGAATGTGTTCTTACTGACCATCGTGCTGATGATGGGAGTTGGTCTCATCATTGTCATCTATAAAACGTACAGGAGGTGCCACAAGCGGTTGGTTCAGCGGCAGCTAAACGAATTTAATCTACGAAGATATGCGAGCCTTCTCCGTGGTCGACAGCAGAAGGAGCTCGAGGACCGGCAGTCAAACGAGGTGAAAGTGTAAAAGTGTAAAAATCAGTGATTCGGCTCGAAAGTGCAGTGCGTAATTATAGTGGCGGTAACGTAAAAACATTATTTTATAAATGCATATGTACTAATCGTTCTTAAGGCGCAGTGTAAGTTAGCGCTAACGTATTTAATCTCATATCCATAATTAATTTAGTATAAACACTTCTATTATATTATGTGTGTACTAGGCGTTATGCATAATGTCATGTCATAATTAGTTTGATGGCCGAAGAATTAAATGTTATTTTTCAAGAGTTAAAATCGATAAGAACTTATCTTATAAAGATTGGCCCTAGTAGAAGGTCAAGAAATATTTTAGAAGTCAAAAGAAATGAAGCGTTAAAGGTATTGGTAAAATATAACGATTATACCTCTTTATGTAAAAATAAAATATCATTAAGTCAAATTAATAATACAGAGATAGCATTAATAAATAAAATTTGTGAAGAGTTTCATAATTTATATGACGAAATTTTAAAATTGTGTAGTGTGAAAGAAGAGGACTCCTCTTCCAAATCAATTGACAATATGGCTAGTGAAAAATTTGATTTAAAAATTGCATTAAGCATTTTACCGATTATGACAAACGATATTGACAGTACTAAAAACTTGATAGAGGGCATAGAATATTACAGCTCTATTTTGAAAGAAACAGATTGTAAAAATAAATTAATACAATTTGTGTTAAAGAGTAGGTTGTCCCAGCAAGGGAAATTACAGCTGTCACAGCAATATGATACTATTGATGAGTTGATAAAGGATATGCGACGCAAATTATTGCCACAAAAAAGCTTTACAGCTTTACAATCTAAGTTATTACATTGTAAACAAAATAACAGGACATTGGACGATTTCGGAAAAGAGATTTCCGAGCTATTTGCTGATCTGACCATTTCGCAAGCCGATGGCGATTCGGAAAAGTACAAGGTCTTAAGACCATTAAACGAAAAAATGGCCATTAAAAGTTTCAGTGACGGCCTGCGAAATAGTCGGTTAAGCACCGTAATAACTGCCCGTAATTACAGTTCATTAACAGATGCCATACAAGCTGCAAAGGACGAGGAGGTCAATTCTCCATCCACATCGGAAGGCATCATGGGTATGTACAAAAGGTCTTATTTTAGATCAGCTCAGCACAGGTCTCAAAGGGGACAAAATACAAGACAACGGGGCTTTCGAAGCTTCAATAGGTCGCGAGGATATCAGCGGCCACCATACAGGCAGCAAAATCAGGTATGGTCTCAACAGAATAATAACTATCGCGGTACAAGTTATCGTAATAACCGAGGTCGTAATTTTGGTCATAATCGCGGTCAACAAACACGTAATAACGTAAACTACATGGCAACAACGGACAATGTCCCCTCAGAAGATTCACATTTGGAATCTCTGAATCATTTTTTTCGAGAATAACTTTGTGTTCTCATGTAACAGCTTGTGCAAAGTAACGAGTTTCATTGACAAATATAGTAGCGATTGGTTAATTGACACGGGGGCATCGATCTCTGCTGTTAAGTATCAGTGTATCAAAAGTTTACAAATACCATTCCATAAAAATAAAGTGAACGTAAAAGGTATTGGCGGCGATATAGTTTCGTTGGGCTACGTGCACCTTAACTTAAACTTTAACAACAACATTTTTAGACAAAAGTTTTTCGTCTTTGATACCTTACCATGCAAAACTGACGGAATTTTAGGTCACGATTTTTTCAGCAACTATAAAGCTAAATTAGATTTCGAATTAAACACATTAGAACTTTATACAGAAAACGAAAACTATGTTAAAGTAAAGTTTGAGTATATAACACCTACGTCGGATTCGTATTTAGTCGTACCACCGAGGTCGGAGTCTATCCATTATATTAATACAAACGAGAAAACAGATTGTTTTATACATTCCCAAGAGTTATGTGAAGGGGTCTACTTAGGTAGCACATTAGTAAGACCCAATAAGGGGAAAATTCCGATTAAAATCCTAAACACTAGAGAAAAAGAGATTAAATTGAATTATTTTAAAGTAAATACAAACAACTTAAATGATTACATTATATGTAACTTCGAAAAACCAATAATGAATGCACAAAGAGTCAAAAAATTATTTTCGTTACTAAAATTAACAGGATTAACAATTGAGGAACAAAAATCAATAGAAAACATTTGTGCGAAATTTCCGGATGTTTTTTATTTACCGGGAGATAAATTGGCAGTCACAAATGTCTACGAACAAACTATAGATCTAAAGCCAAATACCGCACCAATTTACACTAAACAATATAGATTGCCATATGCTCAAAAAGCAGAGATCGATGATCAAATTCAAAACATGGTTAATGACGGTATAATAGAAGTTTCAAAGAGCCCGTGGTCAAGTCCATTACTATTAGTTCCCAAAAAGTTAGATTCATCAGGAAAAAAGAAATGGAGAGTCGTAATAGATTACCGTAAACTAAATAACCAGATTCAAAACGATAAGTTCCCCCTACCTAACATCACTGAAATTTTGGATTCCTTATCCGGTGCAATGTACTTTTCGCACCTAGATTTGTATCAAGGATTTTTCCAAATTAACCTTCAAAAAGAAAGTAGACCTTGTACAGCTTTCACAACAGGGAAAAATCAGTATCAAATGACTAGGATGCCGATGGGTCTCAAGTCTAGTCCTAATAGTTTCAGTCGTATGATGACTATTGCGATGTCGGGCCTTAATTATGATAAATGTCTCATTTATCAAGATGACCTCGTTGTTTTTGGACGAAATTTAAACCTTCATAATCAAAACCTCATGGATATTTTCTCTAGATTACGTAAAATCAACTTAAAGTTAAACCCAAGTAAGTGTACATTTTTACAAAAAGAAATGTTATACTTAGGGCATGTGGTTTCAAAAGAGGGCATCTTGCCTGACCCTGAAAAAATTAAAGCAGTAGTTAATTATCCCACACCACAAAATAATGATGAAACTAAGAGATTCGTAGCTTTTGCGAACTACTATCGTCGATTCATCCCAAATTTTGCAAAAATTGCTAATCCTTTAAATAAACTATCTTGTAAAAATGTACCTTTTAATTGGACAAAAGATTGTGAAAACGCATTCCAAAATCTAAAGTCAGCTTTAATAAAGCCACCAGTGTTACAGTATCCTGATTTTTCTAATACTAGTGAATTTCTATTGCAAACAGACGCATCAGGTAAAGCCATAGGGGCCGTTCTGTGTAACAGAGATGGTCGGCCTGTCGCTTATGCTAGCCGAAGTTTAAATAAGGCGGAAAAAAGATATCCAACTATTGAAAAGGAGCTCTTAGCAATAGTGTGGAGCGTTAAATATTTCCGACCCTATTTATATGGAAAAAAGTTTAAGATACAGACCGACCATAGGCCTCTTGTTTATCTATTTTCCATGCGAGACCCATCGAGCAGACTCATTAAATTTAGATTATCGCTAGAAGAGTATAAATTTGAGATAGAATACATAAAAGGGCAATCGAACTCGGCAGCAGATGCTTTGTCGCGAATTAATATCACATCTGATGATTTAATAAACATGGGCGAAGAAATAAATGTGATGACTAGAGCACAAGTTAGGAAAGCTACTGATGGTAGGAATATCGGAAGTACTTGTAATGTTTCGGTCGATAATATTGACACTAACTCGAGGCCTGATCAACCGAGAGTTGTGGAAATAATTAAAAAACCAAAACATTTCACAGAACTGTCCATATGTAATGGGTTAAAATATAAAAGATTATTAAGAGAAGAAATAGTAGAAATATATAAATACTTTATTTATGTGCCCAAAAGCTCGAAAATTTACTTAAATGCAATATCTCGATCATCGATTACGCGAGACGAATTGATGAGAGAATTGTTACTAATATGTAAAAAATATAAAATAAGTGAAGTATGCATACTTAGAAATGAGATAAATAAAGATTTTATTAATGGGCTAATAAATGTAATTAGAGACTACCCAAACTGGGATAATTTACGCATATGCATAGTGAATAATGCGCAAAGAGTAAATAATTTAGACGACAGAAAGGTAATATTAAACGATTTTCACTTGTTACCTACTAGTGGCCACGCAGGTATCAAGCGAATGACGAATAATATTAAGAGATTTTATTTCTGGCCCAGTATGGAAAAAGATATCATTGAATACGTTTCCAAGTGTGACCAGTGTAACAAACAGAAATATTCAGTCGGCACCAAGCAACCCATGGTAATAACAACAACTGCAAACTCTGCTTTTGAAAAGGTATTTTTGGACATTGTAGGACCATTATCTAAAGATTTATCTAACTACAATTATATCTTAACACTACAATGCGAATTGACAAAATTTGTTGAGGCGTATCCTTTAGAAAATAAAGATTCGGTAAGCGTTGCTTCAGCTTTCGTTAATAACTTTATTTTAAGATTTGGCATCCCTAGCGTAATTGCAACCGATCGCGGTACCGAGTTCATAGCAAGTACAATGAAGGAAATATGCCAACTCTTAAAAATAAATCAAATTTCCTCCACAGCATACCATCATGAGAGTATCGGAGCTTTAGAAAACACACACAAAACTATGGGTGCGTATTTAAGAACATATTGTGAAAACAAAACAGGTCAGTGGAGTTGCTGGTTGCCGTACTGGTGCTTTGCCTACAATAACACGGTACACTGTGAAACGCAGTACACACCACACGAGCTGGTGTTTGGTAAGCGGTGTAAAATACCATGTAACCTTGATGGCGCCGTCGTAGATCCTTTATACGCTCATAATAGCTATCCATTAGAGTTCAAGTTTAGATTACAACTAGCACAAAAGGATGCTCGTGATAATCTTATTAAAAGCAAAATGAAGCGAAAAAGCCATTATGATGTAAAAACTAACCCAATTAGTTATAAGAAAGATGATTATTTACTGTTAAGAAATCCGTCTGATAATAAAATGGATCCGATATATTTAGGACCATATTTAGTGTTACAAGATTTGGGTAGTAACGTAAAAATAATAAAAAATGGTAAGGAAGACATCGTTCATAAAAATAGAACGAAATTGTACAAGTAGAAAACTAAAACAATGTATCTAAAAATAGACACGGACAGTTATCAGCTGTCCTTGTAAGCGGATTCATATTACCTGTGTACTTACTCGTAATACCAATTGTATTAATGAATGTTTTGTTTGTCATGATAGCTAATTACTGATAAATATTTGGTTATGTTCTGTAACATAAATGTTTTATGAATATTGTACTTTTTCATAAAGGGGTAGATGCAATGGATATGTAGTCATAAGTATATAAAACGAGTTATTTTAATTATTAAAAGAGTCTTTAACCAGCCGTCGTGTTTATCATTACTCTCCTTACACCCAATCTTGTAAACTTAACTATAATAAATTGTTGTCAGTTTTTAGCTAATTTTCTCTTTTTGCGATTTATTTTTATACTAATGCCAAGTTAACTATCAAACTTCCGTTGGTATATTATTTGATATGCCATTTATTTATACATTACGCGATACTGTAATGTAGGACGAACTTTATTTATTTATCTATGGTATTAGTAACACTAACTTGTACAATAAAATCAGTCAAATAGTTTCGCTTAGTCAATCATTCACGCTATTCCTATCTAACAACTGAAAGTAAGAAAATAAACACTCGCAAAAACTAACAAAAAATATTGAATTTGGCAATACCCTTTAACAGGTCTACTCATGGGGTGAAGGCGAAGACGGCAAGCTAGGTCACGGTAGCCGCATCACCATGGAAGTCCCGCGGATGATCGAGACGTTGGCTTGTGAGCGCGTTGTCAGCATTGCGTGTGGATCTGCGCACAGCGCATGCGTTACTGCTCGGGGACACCTGTATACTTGGGGCATGGGGGAGTACGGACGTCTGGGACATGGAGATGATACTACCCAGTTGTACCCTAGAATGGTAAGTATTCGATACTGGAATATCATTAGCAATAAATGTTGAATAACTAAAAGGTGTATGTCAAGTTCCGACGTATTAGATGCTGCAATACTCGTATCAATAACAATAAATGGGTATTGAGCAAATCGCGTGTGTCAGTTTCTAGCGTAGATGAATTTATTGGCCGACTTTATTAAAATTCTTTTATGGAATATTGGCGCACTTTTCAATGAACAAAATTAAAATTGTTTTAAGGTGGAAGCACTTGCCGCCTTTAGAGTGGTGCAGGTAGCGTGTGGGTCACGTGACGCGCAAACGTTAGCCTTGACTGCTTGTGGCAAAGTTTTCTCTTGGGGCGACGGAGACTTCGGAAAACTTGGTAAGTTGAACATATTTAAGTGGATAAACGATCATATCAACCGCTTTATTACATGAAATCTAAAAAAAACTCATTAGTTGTAATTCTTTTAAATCACTTAAAAGGCTTTTACACTATTTCCAGCATTAATTTTACATACTCGTTAGACTAATGCTTCTTCCAATGGTGTAGTGTATTGTGCATTGCTTAATTTAAAATATGATTTTGTACTGCATATTAATCAAAGTATTTTGATTAATATTGTAGGTAGAGGCGGATCTGATGGTTGTGCTGTGCCCATGAATATTGAACGTTTGAACACACTCGGCGTCATTCAAGTGGAATGTGGGGCTCAATTCAGCTTAGCATTGACCAGGGATGGCGAGGTTAGTTTATTAAGTGTAGCTTTTTAATAAAGGTTTGCTAGAAATATAAAAGTGACAGACAATTGGTTGAACAACATTTGGTTTATTATTTTTCATAATTAAGAATTTGTTATGAGCACATAACAGTCAAAGCACAACAAGCAGACTTAATATTGTAGCTTACAAATACTTAAATACGAGATAGACTTAGGCATATAGAAACAGATTACCATTTAAGGTTGAGACTTAAGATACAAACCCACACAAGTTCTGGCTGCATATTCCGCTATGACGACTTTAGGCGTCAAAAAAGTACTATTACCAGACAAATAAATTAGTACAATTTATAGGTTTGGACGTGGGGCAAAGGCGACTACTTCCGCCTTGGTCATGGTTGCGACGCACACGTGCGCCGGCCCACGCTAGTGGAAGCGTTGCGCGGGCGGCGCGTGATCCACGTGGCCGTCGGCGCCTTGCACTGCTTGGCGGTGACCAGCGATAACCAGGTATGTTTGTTATAAACTGATAGGTTTTGACGTGGGGCAAAGGCGATTACTTCCGCCTGGGTCACGCCTTATACATGCACTGCGCCGGCCCACGTTAGTGGAAGCGTTGCGCGGGCGGCGCGTGATCCACGTGGCCGTCGGCGCCTTGCACTGCTTGGCGGTGTCCAGCGATAACCAGGTAGGTATGTTTGTTATAAACTGATAGGTTTGGACTGGGGCAAAGGCGACTACTATCGCTTGGGTCACGATAATTAGGTATTTTTGATATAACTAGCTTCTGTCTTTGCCGACGTTTTATATAAGGAGTCAGTAGGCTTAGTTTGATTTCAGCTTATGTGACTACTAAGCATTTGCTTGAAAAAGTAACAAAAGTCGTGCTAGCAAAAATTGCAATCATTAGAATAACTCTTCAATACAACAATGGCAGACGGCGCTGAACGATTGTTGCCTACTAGGACTTAAGCAACATATTAAAAATTTAACATTAAACCATGATCGAACCAGCCTTTCTAACTTGGATCTTCTAATTTTAATGGATATCAGACCTCCTATTTAGTTCCACTGAGCCACTAAGACATTATGGTAACAACCAAACGTTGTCTGATTCGTGATGTTTAACCCTAGGTACAAACATTTGTGTGCATGAACATGTCTGTTTGTATCCGTCTGGGTGTTTCTATGTATAATAAGTATGTATTTACAAAAAAGTATATAAGTAATGTTTATCTGTTGTCTAGCACCCATAGCACATGCTTAGTTTGGGGCTAGATGGCGCTGTGTGAATAATGTCCAGGGATTTATTTATTATTATTATTATTATTAGGTATGGGCATGGGGCGACAACGACCACGGACAACAAGGCAACGGCACGACTTGCGTGAACCGCCGCCCTGCACTCGTGGCGGGGGTGGAAGGAGTGCAGCGCGCGGCGGCGGGCTCGTCCCACTCCGCCGCGTGGTCCGTTAGACCGTCGTCGCGATCTGTTCACGACGACAAGACGCTGCACATGACGCCTCTAGCGTTCCCCTCTTTGAAGGATCCTCTTGGAGCTCATAGTCTTGGTAAGTGTTTTAATATGTGGAATAGATGAGCACGTCATGCGTGAACAGACGCCCCGAACTCGTTACGGGGGAGGAAGGATTTGAACGCGCAGCGGCGAGCTCCTCCCACTCCGTCGCATATCAGAGTTACGCTATAACGTATTACGCGTTATAGCGTAACTCTGATATGGAGCGCATTAGGCCAGTTATGTGATTAAGTTATGTAATCACTATAAACAGAACCCAAATTGAAATCAAATAATCTTAACAATGACAGGTTAATCTCTTCATCAAATAAATCTTTAAATAAAATATGTCATCATAAAAGATAATATCCTTGTGATCAATGCGTTATCTTTGTGAATGTTCTACACAGGCCTTTACTCTGAAGAAGTCGTAATTGATGAGACGCTGGCACCCCGGCCGTCTCTAGCAGCTGCCGCGCTCAACTTGGAGCCCCCGGTGGCTGTCCAGCACGCTCTGTCGCTTATATTACTTGCTCTTCATATTACACAGGTTTGTACCTTTACCCTGCAGTGGGACATTAATCAAATTCTATAAGCGTTTGGTTTTTTACAACAACATCTAACAACAAAATCTAAGTCTATTTTGTAATATAATAACTTTATGGCAACTGTAACGTCTGCGCCTAGAGATTCGCGCTAGGGTCACATTTGGGTCGGTCAATTGCAACGAGGCGGGCACCGGTCTTCCCTTTTGTATGTGACGGGGAAACCAGGGGAGAGCGCGAACTTGGACGAACGTCTTTAGACCCGATTTTCAATAAAACAAAAAGGTTTGGTACGCTCGCCTTCCCACATTATTAAGCAAAATTGGTCGCTGCGCAGCGTTCCGTACCACATCATATTGCATCGCACTGTAACACACAAGTTGGAGGAGAGACAAGCTATAGGGTAAAAGCCGGATAGTTGCCTCGGAGGGATACATGCCTCAGTTTCAAATGCACTATGTTAGACGTATTGACAGTGTTTCTTTTTGATCATAATTAAAAGCGTCCCCCGCGTAGGCCTCAGGGCCGCATAAGCCGTTGAAGTAGGCTCACTAGTTTTGTCCGTGTGAGTAAAAATCTTCCGCGGCGATACTTTGACAAGCGTCAGAATTATATTGGCTTGTAATCTCTTTTAAATATTTTTATAACTGATTGCGATTTTAGTTAAAAAAATATTTCTTTAAATGCATTAGAGTTTAAATTGCACTGTTTATTACATTTTATTATTAAATATTTTTTATTTATTTTGTAAATAAAAAGGGCAAGTATCCGTATCAAAACGGATAGTTGCCCGGTCATCTTTTGCGGATTGTTGCCCTAGGGAAACAATTGTTGTTATTGTTGTCGTATAGGGCTTGGTGTTTATATTTGGTTTTAATATAGTTTATCTTAAATAAAATAAATACTCAACAGCAAAATGCCTCGCAAATAGGTATAAACAAAAGCCTGATGTGGTGCTGCGCCACATCAACTGGACAGAAGATAGAAGATATATTTAATTAATACTTAATAAAAGATTGTATTTAATAAAACTTACATAGTAGATGCTAATGCTAAAGTTAATTATTATTTTGTAGATTATTCTATCTTTAAATAAATGATAAATTTTATTATTATTTTGGATACCTAATTACCATTTTGGAGTCTATTTCAGTTGTAATTTTATAATTTTAATAATTAAACTTTAATTAATACTTAGTAAAATACTGTATTTAATAATAAAAACTGATTACATAAATTAATGTAAGTTAATTTCTATTTGAAAAAAGACAGACAGGCATCTATCCTCACATTAGGCAACCCAAGCAGCATCACAAGCTGTATAACAGCTCTATTAAAGTTCGTTTATACTCTTAATGCTGTATTTCTTGGCCGCATAAAGGCTGTATAAGCGCTTATACAGCCCTTATACCACTGAAAAGGGCACAAATTATACAGCGTTTTGTGTTATATTAGCTGTACAGTAGCTGTATAAGCATAAAATAGGCTGCATAATAGCTGTTTTGCGGCTGTACAATGGTGTACGAGGAAACGAATACACTTCAATTACTACATTGTAACTCACTTGTTAAGCTTTACGTTGTAAAAAGTCTGTTGAACAGAGTTACAAAAGAATTAAGACGAAACAAGATATATTTTAATGATGGCGTTTATAATCGTATTGATCAAAGTGACATTTATTATAAACGCTTTGCTTTGTGTTTAAAGATTTGGAGATTCGATAGGCGCAGGATACACTGCATAATCGTGCCAAAATAAATCTATTGTGGACATATATATGTTTTATGATAAAAAATAAACGCGCCAGCAAAATAACTAAGAAAGAGATATTAAATAAAGAAGTAAATATGGTTTTTATAGGTTAGAATTTAAAAATGTTTGAATTAATGGACTTAGAGCCTCACTGCTGCATAGTAGGTTATTGGACAAACTGAAAATATTGATAAACATAAAAACATTAGTCTAATTTTTATGTACTCATGTTCGTAATCTTCGATTTGTAATTGATAAAATGGCGACAATTTGCTAAGCAGCCTAAATTCTATTTTGATGGTCTTATACAGATTAAAGCTGTACTATAGGCGTCATTTATTTTTATTGCTGTTTATTACTCTCAAAGACAGAAATTAGACAGCTATAGTCTGTAAAAGGGTGTACAATTACACGTTAAAAAGAAGCTGTAGAAGAGAGTTTGCCTACTTCATAATACAGAAATAAGATTTGAGGACCACCTAATACAGCTCTAAGCTGTATTAAGTAAGTGACGGTATGCAAAATGCAGCTATTGTACAGCTTTAATACTAAAATGAGATTAAAGCGTTACAGGGAACTTAAAGCTGTACATGACAGATATCATACACTGATTTAGAACTTAAAGCGTACTTTGACTCCTTAATACAGACTTAATACAGTTAGAGCTGAATAATTACTCCTAAACCGACATTATAACACTACAATGTCTTTTCAACGTTCTTATACAGCTGTAAAACAGCGTTAAGTGCTTTAGTGGCTGCTTTTTTGGTGTTCATTACGCTTGCTTGCTGCTTGGGAAGTATCCCCCGAACGATTTTTAACGTTAGGCTAGTATCCGCCATAGTAGGCAACTATCCCCTTTTTTAGAGGTCACATAAAACAGGATTTACTCAAAACTAATAATATTTATATTTGAAAAAATAGGCTATGTAAAAAGATTAATAAACTGTGTTTAAGAATACACTTTGAATAAAACATGTATAGGTACAGATTTTGAATAAAAGAGCTTTTTTAAAAAGTGTGGCAACTATCCGGCTTTTACCCTAGCTATAATATGTTAGTATTATTTTATTTTGTAATATCAAACAGGCTCGTTGCCTCATAGTGGAGGCTCTACGGGTACACGAAGCGTGCTCGGCCGTGATACCAGTGACGGCAGTGGTGGATACCGAGGACGAAGAAGTGGAAGCTGACGCGCGTACGGGAGGCGGCGAGGCGCCTGCTGACAGAGCCACGTTACCCGTAAGCTTGACGAACTTATGCTAGAAACTTACATATACACATTACACACTGGTGAATAATAGAGGGGGGTTGCAAGAAACTCTTAAGTTCGTTATTTTTTATGTTATTGATAAGATCCGGTCCTTGTCCTAAAGTGAATAATTCTTCTATATAATCAACTATATTTTAGACCTTACACTTGTGACATTGGTGCCTAGCTTAAAACATAGACAGCTTCACTGTTGAGTAGACCTAAAGATTCATCACGCAAGAAAAAAAGATGGTTCATTCAATGATGGGTTAAATCTCATCACAGCACAAAGCAAAATCGACTAACTGGTGTCTTTTTGAGTTTTGAAAAAGGCGCATTTATTAATGACTACTTTTTATGATAATGACAGGTAAATTAGTATAAACCAACAACAAACACCAAATTATTTTATATCTACATCTTTGATTGAATATTTGCTCTCAGAGCGGAGCGAGTAGCCCGCTTAGTGGTTCCATATCGTCCCGCCACTCTGCCGTGATGTCTTCAAGTGCGGTGTCCGTAGCGGCTGCCACGATGACGGTACAACAGGCTGAAGCGCCTAAGGTAATAAGAATAATATTAGAGTTTTTTTTAAGAAGATTTTCTTGCGTATTTCAATATTCAATCGGCTTTTTCGTTTTCTCTTCGCTTACAATTAATGGTTCAATTTATACTCCTTTCAACAAACGAGTAACATGGTGTTACAGTTTTGAATGGCAACACTTCCACAAGCAAATTTTACATTTATTTCTTGAGCTAAAATAGGTTTGGTGCTCACATTTATGTGATTAAACTTTGTCCGTAACTAAAGACGTAAAGACGAATATCTCACAAGGCAACATCTAATTTACTAAAAGTGTTAAAGAATTGATTTTACCGTTTCATTATTATTTTTAGATGGTGTTAGATGAATTCACATCTCAGTTGGGCGAGTCAGACGCCCGTGCGCTGGTTGATTTACTGAAGTTAGCTGCCGCTGGAAGATTGCCGGACTCCAATAACGCTGTTAAAACTATCACTGACGTTCTTATGGGTAAGTAACAAAAAATAACAAGACATATCTACTGGCTCGGTAGAGTATTAATGAGGTAAAAATTCACAAACCCAGTCAAATCAAAATAAAAAAAGACAACGTCATTGATATCTGGCAGTCAAATTATCCTTATACTTATTGACTGGTAACTGGTTTGCTTTGGAAGGCAGTTATTTTTAGTTGACTTAAATTTGTTCTAGCGTTATGTGCCAGCAAACCAGCGGTGGCAGACATGGTAGTAGAAGTGTGCGTTTGTGAACTAGAGGAGGCGGCGGCGGGCGGTGGACGCGCCCCTCCACAGCCTGTCACTGTTGACAGCCCCCACCCTTATGCGGATGATACTGATATCTCAGGTAATTTCATACAATAATTTATGTAAATAGATTGTTTGTAATTTTCCTCGTTCCTTTTCATCCGTTTTCGGTTCGGGCTTTTCTCTCAATCACCAAACGGAGCGCAATAGCAAAGCTTCTACTTATATGTTGATGTATCGCCCTACAATATTTATTCATATCACAGGAATAGTAAAGATCCCAGGCGCATCTTCTCTTCGAGTGGTATTCGAGCAGGGCTGCTCAACTGAGCGGCGGAACGACCCGCTAACCATATCGGACGGCACGGGCCGCGTACTAGCCACCCGTTCGGGCCGCGAGCCTGCTGATTGGGCGCAAGAAATTATAGTCGTGGGTGAGTCTACTATTGTATAAATAAAATATAGGAGCAGAAGGAATACTTAAACACAGTATATACTCACAAAGCTGTGATCGGTAAACTCTAACATCTACTATAGTTTATGGTATTCGTATTACCCCTAACTTTTTGTTATCGACACGGCACATTATTGTTGTTACTATTGCATGTAAGTAAGTGACCCAAACAGTGCCTACGTTTGCGCAGCGCCTAAACTCCTGTGATTTGCGACAGCAACAGCGTACATAAACGAGTAATGGGTCGGACTTGGCTCAAAATTATCCGTGGAAGGTTATGATGTTGTTGCTATCTAGAAGGAAATTGCATAATATAAAAGTCAAGTACAAGGAATTGAACTGGTCACAGTTCTCTAACATGCCATATTTGTTAAGTGGTGATGATTTATAGAGGTTTGTCAAGGTTTGTTTACAACAGGTGATGAATTACGCTGGAGATTTACAAGTGATGGATCAGTCAACGGATGGGGCTGGAGGTTCACTGCTCATCCGATTTTAGCTACTCACTCAGCCACGGTAAGATTTAAAAAGTATTTGGATATTTTATGCACACAATTTTTTTTATTTAAATAAAACTAGTTGGCCTTATTTCAATCTGTAATATCCTTTAAGTAATCGATACGGAATTTTCTTTTGTGTTACTCTTTAAATCAGTTTCTCGATCGAAAGATTCTGTTATTTTATTTTTTTCGACAAATGAGACAGCGTCTTAGTTATCTGTAAGATAAATTATCAATTACTTCTTCGAAATAATGTACTTATTTTGTTTTTCAGGAAAGCGGTTCGGACCGCTATGTCCTGTCTAGTCCATCAGTAGAGTTAGCGTGGCGTTTGCTTGACGGTCCTCTACTGGAAACCATTTCTAAGGACCACCAACTGGCTCCACGTCTGGCTCAAGCACTCGCCATTTGCGCACAAATGCCTACATTGTGTAAGTAATGCAACAGAAGTAATAGAGTATTCTAATATTCCTCAAATGACCCGTAGCTGAACTTTTGAAATAGAGTTAATAAAAAGTTTGAAGTAGGCAGATCCTGGCCTACGAAAGAAACTTCGATCGCGTTGATTTTAAGAAGCGATTTAATTCCCGTAACGTCACTCGTAATTGTAGAGTTTGCGACGTGTGATATTCTTGGTAGAATGCATTTGCTGTGCGTAGTCAGAAGAATGTTTTTAATTTGATACAAAACTTTGTAATTATCTAGATCGCCGTATGAGGCTTTTTCACTAGCGTGGAGTGAGTTAGGGGCTCGGAGCTAGTGTAGGGGACGTAGGGACGGGCATAAGCTATGGGAAGTAGAATCACTTCATGTGATTGTTTTCAGTTTGCTTAGGACATTGCAGGCTTGAATCACCTCCATTCCGTGCTTCGGAAGGCACGTTAAGCCGTTGGTCCCGACTATGTTCCAAGTAGGTCTGGTTTCCCTTGTAAAGGTTATTATGGAGGTCAGATGACAATCACTCCAATGTGGAAAATCTAGGATTATAGTCAAAGCGGACCCTGAGCTCCATACTGGATGCATCACCACCCATCGGGAACACGCTAAGATGATGATAATGATGACCTTCGTGTGGTACAGCGTGGCGCGGTCGCGTGTGGTGCGTGCGTCGGCTGCGCGGCGTGACGTGCGGGCCGCGCGGCGAGGCGTGCGCGCCGCCCGCGCTGGCGCAGCTGCCGCAGCTGGTGCAGGCGCAGTACGAGCTCGAGGAGCCTGCGCTGCGCACCGGCACGCACCTCATGCACACGCAGTACCTCAAGGTGAGTGGCGCGTCTGCTGGCGGGGTGGTCTACAAAACCTAAGCGCTTGTTCACGTTAACTCGCGGGCGCGGTCATGAAATATCAAACATATGGCGTAGTATCGAAGTGTTCACGTACAAAACGCGCGCGCGGGCTATGTAGCGAGCACCGCGCCCGCGCGTTCAACGTGAACAAGCACTTAACCACTCAAACGTCCGTGCGCGTTTCGCTAGGTTGTCAGGACAGTCCGCGAGTCACGTGATACGCGCAAAATAAAATCGATAGGAGACGTATGCTAAATAAATGCTTATTACTCAGTAAATAACTCAAATATCGCAAAATGAAAAATACTAATGAAAGGCTCATTAGTTGACGATTTTAGGCAATAGTTATGTTTGATTTTAACATTATATTCTATTAATGATCTTACAGTGAACTTTAAGAAATGCTAATTTTGTCCTAGTTTTCAATTTAAATATTTTTTTTATTAGATATTTTTGACGTTTACAATATTAAAACAATTTTGGGTTTTAGGTAATTTAATGGCCTTTCATTTGAAACCAAAATCCCATTATAAATCATCTTAAAAATATTACAAATAAAATAAAAACTGAAGCTACATGATCTGTGAAATCGAAGTTCACGTATGGTAAATTGTCTAATCCAGAATGAAATATGGAATATTTCAAGAAAGTATGGTAATAATCAGGCTATAATATTAATAAGTTTTCATATTAAAACATTTAATTACGATATAATATAAGAACTTTTTTAGATCTTCCAATTATTCACTAATAAAAGCACAGAGTCACCGACCTATTTTAAATCCAAATTTTTACTTAAAAACTGACTGGAATCGCACATAATGTTATAAAATATGAAAATATGTAAGATTATAAATATTTTGATATACAAAACAATAATATTTTATTACTTACGGCATGATTTCTCGAATAAAATAGCTGGAGTCACTCGCGCACTGATCCACAAAAACAACAAGCAACTTGACAATTTATTTTTTTTGTAGCCATGAGCCGAAGTTATGTTCCACTTGAAATAAGGTGTGGTACATATCATAGAGCGTCAAAAACCAGCAACACTACAGACTATAAACATCCACAGCGATAAGAAAAAGAAAAAAACAATCGGCGGGCGCGAATTCTTAAAAATGTAACTGTAGTTACACGGACTGTCCTGAGGTATATGGTCTCTGTAACTGTGGTTACAGTGGACGTATGAGTGGTTAAGCAGCAGTGTCTGACTACTTTCGTGCCTTGTAAGACCTTTGTCTCGAATTTCGCGAAAGCGGGGCAAGAGTGCACGCAGCCACACAGGCAGTCCACGGCTTGACAGGAGCGCACCGCTCATGACAGTCCGTTTCAAGCGGTGATCGCCCCGCTCCCGCTTATTCGAAATTCGAGGAAGAGGCCTTAGTCCCGGTGTGTATATGACCTTCAACAAAACATGTAATTTGATCTGAAATTATATATTTTTTTAATAAGAAATTAATATTTACTGTAATTGCTTTTCTTACGTGCTTCTCTGTTTAGGAACTGGTATCCCTCGCATGCGGCCTCCGAATGGACTCGCGCGTGTGCAACGGCCCAGACGCAGCTCGCTGGGCGTGGTTCAAGCGCTTCTGCCTGTGCATGCGCACGGCGGATGCACTCATACGTCGCGTACCGCTGCCCGCGCCTTTCCTCGCCGACGTGAGGAAGAGATTGGCCGACCTGGGCGTGTACAACGCAGACGAAGGCGGGAGTGACGCGCCGTTCCAGTGGGAGGACAACACGAAGTTCACGCGGCAGCACGATGAGCAGCTCCTGCACTGGGTTAACAAGTGAGTATATCATTGTCACTGTTGGAGCATCTGCTCAGGGCGTGGCTTAAGCGCTACGATCTGGGCATGCGCACTGCGTACGAGCTCATCCGCCGTGTAACGTGAGGAAGAGTATAGCCAACCTGGGCGTGTACAACGCTGACGAAGGCGGGAGTGACGCGCCGTTCCAGTGGGAAGACAACACGAAGTTCACGCGGCAGCACGACGAGCAGCTCTTGCACTGGGTTAATAAGTGAGTATAAGATTGCCTCGCTTGGGAGGTCAGCGCTGGGCTTGGTTCAAGCGTGTGCTGCTGCCCGTGCAACTTCTCAATCTTGTCCAGTAATGTTAAAAAAATAAAATTAAAAAGTACTATCGACATAAAATTTTTGTTTGCAGCTAGAATTTGAATTTATACGTGTTTGATAACTAGCTGAATGTCAACGCCTACATGATACCAAGCAACCAAAACATCAGCCATTTATTCATACTTGAATAAAACTCAACCGATTGTTTTGTTACGAAGACGTCCCGAAGACTGGACCGGGTGGTGGACCGGTGGGTCCCTCGGCTGCGCGGTGTACGGCTGGGGCCACAACCACCGCGGGCAGCTGGGCGGCGTGGAGGGTGCCAAAGTGCGCACGCCTACGCCCTGCCACGCGCTTGCGACTCTTAACCCCGTGCAATTGGTGGGAGGAGAACAGACGCTCTTCGCTGTTACACCTGATGGGAAGGTGTATGCTACGGGTCAGTATCATAGCCTGACCAAAAAGCCTGCTCTGGATGCGCACACTTTAACAGAATAATAATAAATGACATCTTATTGTTTTTTTATTTGATTGTTGCCACTTGAAGAAATTAGTTCCAATATTTTTCCGCAATATGGCGAGGTTTTTTATTTTATTGGGCTATACCATGTTTTATAAAACATTTTTTCGTCTATAGAAGGCGCTATGGTACACACTCCCACGTCCTGACATAAGCACCTGACATTTAACCCTGTGTAGTTGGTGGGAGGAGAAAAGACGCTCTTTGCAGTTACACCCGACCGGGATAGACCTTCACGTCGGGTGTAACTGCGAATAGCGTCTGTTATCCTCTCACCAGCTGAATTGAGTTGAGAGTCGCTAGCGCATGGCAGGGCGTGGGCGTGGTCACAATTGTACTAGTATTTTATTGGTTTAGCGATCTAAGAGTGTGCAAAATATCTTTTTAGGTTACGGCGCAGGAGGACGTCTAGGTATTGGTGGTATCGACTCTGTTTCGCAACCGACACTCCTTGCCTCAATACAACATGTTTTTATAACCAAGGTATGACTTTTTCTAACTAAAATAAATTATAAGTAGTGAATGTTGAATTGTTATTGCTAATATGTACATATCTTTTGCATTAGGTGGCTTGCAATTCTGGCGGGAAGCATTGCTTGGCGCTGTCATCTGATGGCGATGTGTACAGTTGGGGCGAAGGAGAGGACGGGAAACTAGGTCATGGCAATCGCGTGTAAGTATTGTTGTATACTTATCTATCTTTATTGACATATTAATCTAGTAAACGTTGTGTGATTATCATCGTCTATTTTTTTTATTGTATTCTTTATGTAAACCTGTTACACTGTATGCACTGTTTATTTTGGCATTTGAATGCTGTTTTCGTGCTATTTATAGATATTGTCTAAACAAAAATTAATACAATCTTCCTACGTAGTTAATTTTTTTTCATAGAAATTTTATTCATTTAATTAAACTAAAATTCAAGATAGGGATCAAGTATATTTCATGAATGCAACAGGCCAGGCCGGCAACGCGACTGTCGGCCACGTATCGCGTTGGGTACGTTTGCACAATGATCCAAGATTCGGCGAATCTAGTTACTATTCCTATACCATAAAAATAAACAAATAAACAAACACTATACGTGCCGGAAAACTTCTTGAAATCGGGTGGGGATTGCGCTGAACAAAAATTTTGAGATGCCTGCGCACACACACACACACACACAGGCGTTTCCCCCACTCTCCCCCACTCCGCTGACCGAAGGTCAAGAGGTTTGCCGGCACGTACACAATAACTCTTCCTCTAACAGGAGCTACGACCGTCCGAAGCTGATAACAGCTCTGTCGGGGCTCGAGGTGGTCGCCATCGCGTGCGGCGGCGCGCACTCGGCCTGCCTCACGGCGCGCGGACGCATCTACACGTGGGGGAAGGGCCGCTACGGACGGCTCGGCCATGGGGATTCCGAGGACCAGTTGGTGCCGAAATTGGTAATGTATTATTTATTTAATGTATCCTACGATTGCAAATTCATTGGTGTTCAAATAAAAACATATTATAATTTATACCTCGGTATTCGTACGTATTGTATTGCTACGTCATTCCTAGACACATCCGCGAAACTTTGGTTTGATTCTCTTTATCACGTGTATTTATACCCCTGCCGCGTAGCAGGAACATTTTAGCATTTAGAAACTGCAAAATTCTTAAATATGTAATGTCGAGATTGTTAAATCTTGTGCCTTTGGGATTCTTAACAACGATATCTAGCCGATAACGATGACGATAACGATATCCAATTCCTTTATGTTAATTCCTCTGAAGGAGTAAAAGATGAATTCAGTTTAAGCGTAGCTGTTCTTAGGAACTCGAGTAAATGCGAAACTTTAACTTTGTATAATTAAGTCATTGCAAAACTAATACGATTATTTATTAGATTTGTGCACTTATCAGGTTGAAGCTTTGGCGATGCATCGTGTGATTGACGTCGCTTGCGGTTCCGGAGATGCCCAAACCCTCTGTATCACCGATGATGACAACGTCTGGTCGTGGGGCGACGGTGATTATGGGAAACTAGGTAAAGCGATTTCTTAAAAACGAACAACCTTTATCTCAAAAGATCCCTGCTTTAGAAGACATAAGCGAATGATATCTATCTATCAGGCCTGATGTAGATTTTGATTCTAAATTGTTTGTAGGTCGTGGGGGATCCGAGGGATGTAAAGTGCCAATGAGAATAGACTGTCTCAAGGGATTACGCGTGATCAAAGTTGAGTGCGGATCCCAATTCTCAGTCGCTTTGTGTCAATGCGGAAGTGTCTATACTTGGTAAGTTTTAAAGAATATTGTACATTCTCTAATGTTGATTAATTTTATTTTTATTATTATCATTGAAAATGTGCTAATGTCTAGTTAACTTGTTCGACATTTACATATTTTACTGAGTACAAATTTAACATTGACATCTCTTGCTCACGTCTTATTTAATTTTTGTCTAGGGGTAAGGGCGACTATCATAGATTAGGTCACGGTAGCTATGAGCACGTGAGGCGTCCAATGCGTGTCACGGGAATGCAGGGGAAGATGATCGTATCCATTGCAACTGGTACGTATCAAGTCATCAATGTACAGACGACATCACAACCTTCTGTCAACTTTCTACAACCAACTTACAACTTAATGTCTATCGCTCAGAGTTATAATTTCATCTGCTGTCGACTGTACTTATGATTCATCAGGTAATATTGTTACTAAACGTCATTTGTGTTGACTTGTAGGAAGTCTACATTGCGTGGCATGTACTGATACGGGCGAAGTGTACACGTGGGGCGATAATGACGAGGGGCAGTTGGGAGATGGAACTACCCTGGCTGCTCAAAGACCGAGGCTATTGATAGCTTTACAGGTATCGTGCGGTTTTTTGTCTCAAAATGAATATGTTAAATCAGTGATAAAATTATTATAAGGGTGTCTCCGCTGTTTAGCGTTACCTAGTATTCTTCTCCGTTTTCTAGTACCAATTATAAGTACAAGCTATGCATAGTTTGGGGCGATATGGCACTGTGTGAACTTTGTTCAAGGATATTTATTTATTGATTAAGTGTTTTGTTTTTTGAAATGTCTATTCTATTCATATCTAGGTATAACATGATTTGACTGTTTTCACAAGCTTTTCTGATATTTTAACAACTTGTGAGGGGGAAAATATAGCTAAACCTTTTGTTATCTTATGAGTTATATATTTAATTCAAAAAGTCTCGTAATATTGAACTCTCATAAAGACTCGTAATGATAAATTATTTTACGTCATCAGCAAGTTTCTAAATCTACAGAAATATTTTATTAAAAAACACTCGTAATTTTGAACTCGTTCCACGTCGTCAGCAAGTTCATAAATCTCAATAGAGTCCATTATACAGGGTAAACGAGTGACTCGCGTGGCTTGCGGCAGCGCGCACACGGTGGCACTCTGCGTGGAGGCCGCCAGGGCGCCACGACCTCCGCCGCCGCCGCCGCTCGAGTGCCATCTGCTACGGGACCTCGCTACCACACTCATCTGCAATAGACTGGTAACTGGATAACGTCACTGTTCTACTTTTGTAACCTAATCCCTACCTACTTTTGTAAAAATGGACGCAGTTAACCGGTTATGAATGTATAGACACGTGCAGAGTTCAACAGGATTACGTAGATAAGTGTACGATTGATGTCGGTAGTAGTATGTACTAGTCCATGGTCGGCAACCTGCGGCTTGAGAGCCACCTGCAGGTCTTTAGATGTGAAGCTGCGGCTCAAAGCACAGTTGTCAAAACACATTTTATGCAAGTACCTACCATTTATTGTTGGCAAGAAAATAATTTATCGATCTTAAAAAACATAAAAAATATGTAAATGGTAATTTCTTTTCTTTTCCTGATTGATCGGGTTTTTCAGGATTCGTTTTCAATTTCCAGGTACTACTTCATCAGTTTTCGGAGTTGGTCTGCCCAAATCTACCGCTTTTAGTTTTGGATGGTCAACTGGATAATTTGAGGCATTTGATGTTCTATAGTGTCAAAGAAGGAGCATTTAGAAAGGTAAATATTTCTCGTCCCGTGGTCAGTAATTCTCTCATAGTAATTTGAGATTTATACTTTGTCGCCATTTTTATACTTTTTTGTATATATCTTCTTGTAACAAGTACTCTAGGGATCTAATACATGATTGCAAATCATTTTGGCTATGTATACTACATTCCATCTATACTATTTATACCCAAAGTGGGTAAATACGGGTTGCGGCGATTGTATTTTCAATTCGTACAATGCAGATGATAATTGCTTGTTGCGCAGGCGATAATGGCTACAATGGTTCGCGAGCGTCAACACGGGCCAGTAGTAGAACTGTCCCGCGTAGCGGCTCGCCGGTCGCGTCGGGGCGGCACCGGCCTAGCGGGCGCGGCTGGCATGCGCTCCGTGTTCGGTCAGATGGTGGCCCGCCTGCCTGTGCTCACACACGACGTGCTAGCTTTACCGCATCGCGTGTGGAAGGTTAAGTTTGTGGGTGAGTCTAACTCTGTATCAACGCGGGCCTGTGGTAGAACTGTCTCGCGTGGCGGCTCCTGAAAAATCCTGTAAAAACTTTTTACAGCCTACACTACCAAGAAGCTTATTCCATATACAAAGTTTACAGTCGGCTCCAATAATATCTAAACGCACAAACTAGTCAAAACATCTTGGGATTTCATGGAAAATTTACCCTATTAAATTCAAGTAAAGTACGAATTTGAGTGTCGTAAAATCTTTGTCATTTAACTTACTTGGTAGTTAAAGCGTCAAGATATTTTGACTAATGGGCAATTAAAAATTTTGGAGCCAAATGTATATAGTAAATTATCTACTTCTTTCGAAACAACCATTGTGGATGAAGCAAGTTTTTAATGGAAACTAATTTCTTAATATATTTGTAGGTGAAAGCGTAGACGACTGCGGTGGCGGGTACAGCGAGAGCATAGCGGAGATGTGCGAAGAGCTGCAGAACGGTTCCCTGCCCCTGCTCATGGCCACGCCTAACGGGCGCGGGGACGCCGGCGCCTCGCGGGATGCGTTCCTGCTCAACCCGACCGCGAACACTCCGCTACATCTTAACTGCTTTAGGTTCCTAGGTAAGACATTTTAACTTTAAACTTTATTGAATATCCAGTAACGACTTAATGGAAATTACTTTGTAATACCCTTGATTGGGGTGTTTTGACGTTGTTTTTGTTAGTGCTACTCGCTACCTTAGTGCTTACCTTTTTATAGATCAAATTCAAGTAAAGTTTGATTGTGGCGATTTTCGCTCATCAAATAAGAAAAGAAAAAGAGATATGCGGCCAGTTTCACCGCTGTCAGATAAGTTCTTGTCTAATAATTTTTTTAACATTGACAAAAGGGACAGCAATAAGTTATCAGTCAGATAAATCATTATTAGGAATTTATATCGCTGTGGTTAAACTGGTCGCTACATTTATAAAATGTATCACTATTTTATTACCAGATGTTTGGTTAATTCATTTGTTGATTATCATGAAACAAATCTTTTGTATCAGTATAAAAAGAGGTGTAATTTTTACAGGTGTGCTAATGGGCATAGCAATTAGAACTGGATCTCCTCTGTCTCTGTCCCTCGCGGAAGGAGTGTGGCGTCAGCTCGCTGGTCAACAACTGCGTCCTCAAGACCTGGCAGAAGTCGATAAGGACTTCCTACCCGCACTATTGTGCATAAGGGACATGACTGCTAACAACAGGGTAAATGCTTATTAAATATGCATGTAAGGATTGATAGCTAATGACCCCATCATCATCAATTCAACTCATTTTGATTAGATTTATACTAGTGCAATGTATCAGGCCTAACGAAATTGTAAATAAAGAAAAAATAAATTGATATGGTCCTTCGAGCCGGATTGTGTTTCTCATCCAATGAAATTTTATAGGAACTTCAAAACTTGGAACTGCCGTTCTCAATACCGTCGGCGGCAGGCCACGAGGTGCCTCTCTCTACGCGCCATAAGAGAGTTACCCCGGAGAACAAGGAGGAATATGTTCAACTCGCATTATACTATAGGTAGGTTTTAGACTAGTTTAGTTTAGTGTTTGATGTTGTTGATAAATTTTTCACCATTCGCAAGCAAATTGATATATTTCTTCATAGATCTACATTATATGATTTTAATAGTGTTAATTTCAGAAGTATTATTACGACACTGTAATTACTTGTTAGAGTTATGCCCCATTAGCGCGTTGCGCTGCGTCTTCGCAACGGATCAACGCATTTTATGCCTTACTTGCGCTGTGACGACGACGACGTTGCAGCTCTCCTACCTAGAATAAGGGCAGTTGTTTTTTGTCTCTGGCAAGTTGGTTCCATTCCAGAGATTTAACTCTCTCTCTTTTCTTGTGTTAGGCTCCACGAGTTCGACGAACAAGTGCGAGCGGTCCGCGACGGCATGTCGCGCGTGATCCCCGCGCCGCTCGTCGCGCTGTTCAACGCGGCCGAGCTCGAGACGCTCGTCTGCGGCTCGCCCGACATACCCGTCCACGCTCTGCGAGTGTCGGCCAGCTACAAAGGTATGTT
Organism: Mecyna flavalis; assembly: GCA_949319885.1. Classification (NCBI taxonomy): domain Eukaryota; kingdom Metazoa; phylum Arthropoda; class Insecta; order Lepidoptera; family Crambidae; genus Mecyna; species Mecyna flavalis. The sequence goes on along the minus strand of OX439427.1, from coordinate 5,804,598 downwards.
GTGATATCACTTGTGTTAGGTTTCATGAGTTCGACATTAAGGAGCGCGCGGTCCGCGACAGCGAATTATACCGGTGCATGGCTCATGTGCAACCGCCATGAAGGCCATTGCAATAGGTAAGAAAAGAATGCGTGTATGTCAGACACAAATTATAGAACTATTCAGAAAAAACAAGTGCATTTTCCGTGGAAAAATTCTGATTTACAATCATGTCTACAGCCCTATTGACGTCGCGTTTATTATTACGCTGCGAACCTATCATCACAGTATATATTTCCATTGCGGCTTTATCTTGAATCGGTATGAGGTTTTGTAATTCGCAGTGCGAAATGGAACTAGCAGCGATCGATATTGCAGTTTCCATGGCCGTCGGCGGTAGGGGCAATTTAACTTTTATTTGCGTTTTCTATCGTATTCTGTGGTTCCAGGCATCGAGCCTAACGCGCCGCTAGTGCAGTGGTTCTGGGAGGTGATGGAGGAGCTGTCGGGCGGCGAGCGCGCGCTGTTCCTGCGCTTCGTGTGGGGCCGCACGCGCCTGCCGCGCGCGCCGCAGGACCCGCGCCAGAGGGACTTCGTGCTGCAGGTACACACCACGATACAATAGATAGATAGATAGATTCTCTTTACAATATAAAAGCTGTACAATATAGGTGCAATGGACTTATCGCTAAATGTATTTCAATCTACTTTAGGAAAGAGGCAAGTATGAAAAATAGTTTGGACAGAATAAAGGGCAGTGCAAGACACAGAGAAAAAAAAAGAAAAAGGGTAACCGCGCTCTACAACACCCACTTTCCCCTTTAAACATGGACACCTTTTAACATAGGAGGTATAAAACCGTGTTACGCAGGAGGAGGTACCCTCGTAATGAATAAATAGCTTAAAGTACTTCGAAAGAGGTTAAGGATGGCTGCGTGAATATAAACAACGTTTTCTTGAATTCGTTTTTATTTCAATATACAGGTGCTAGACAAGTATCAGCCTCCAGACCACTTCCTGCCGGAGAGCTATACTTGTTTCTTCCTTCTCAAGATGCCAAGATATTCCTGCAAGTCCGTCTTACGCGAAAAGCTAAGGTAAGCTTGAGTAGTGATATTTGTGAAACTAGCATATTAAAAAAAAAACACTTGTCAAATTAGTCGTTGGTATTTTTGTACTTATTAATTACGACACACCCCTTAGTTATGAAGGCTCTCTGCCTCCCGCTGCCCATTAGAATTGAAACTACCACTCGATTGACGTATTTTAGGGCAGACGTGGGGCTGACCATCAGGTGTACGATCTGCCCCAACTAGCACACAAGCTCTATAACAAGCCGTATACTGGTCGGTTAGAAGTTACTAATAAAGGCATGGGTTCCTTAAGTAAGATCTACAGTATATGTACAAGCGCTTAAAGCACCGCTGTACCCCCAAAAGGGCCCATTTTGTACGGCTATAGGGTCTACAGTGGCGTATGCGAGCGATAGTATACGCTTAAGTATCTAAAATAAGTTGTAATAGCACGACTGTAGCGCTCGCACCTTATTATAGCACGACTGTAGCGCTCGCACCTTATTATACCGCGTCTGTATCTCCGATTTAAAGTTTACGGTTCTTTATTGAATATACAGTGGCGATACAGAGGAATTTATAAAACATAACCTATAATTTTAATAAGATTAGCCATTTGGAAAGTATATGACAGTGAATTGCAGTAAGTAAATTAAAAATAATAAACAGGTAAGTCAAGTGTTGTTTTTTCCTTTTATTCGTATGAAATACAAGTGCGAGTAACAGTTTATTGTAAATATATACATATGTTTTAGCTAATATTTTCACGCGCCCTTCTATATATGCAGTTTTTTGATAAAAAATACATTGAATTATAGATTGTGAATTCTGAATTTAGCTTGTAAAAGATATTTAGGCTTTGTTTGTAGTTTTTGTAGTGTCATGGATGAAAAATAGTTACGTGAGTTCGGTTTTTTGTACATATTTATGATTTAAAAATTATAAATTAGTATTCTGAAAATCAATTTTATAAAAGCTAAATGGCGTCTCAGCTACAACAGCCTTCAGAGTTTACTAGAACCTTTCTACCGATTCATGGCGCTTGTATTTGCCGTTCTAGACCTTTGGGTTCTACAATTGTGGTATTAACGTGCTATTAAACGTTATGAGGTGTACAGCAGCAATTAATACTTCTTTTAAGAACCCAAGACTGTACAATGGATAATTGATACCCTATTATAGAGGTCGTTTTATTTAGGAGTCCGTGGTCAGAATCTTAAAACCCTTCTACACTTGACTTATTATCTGGAGACTTTTGCATCAAATTCGTGTTTTTCAGGTCCTACAAGAAAACTGTGGAAATATTTCAACAGCTGCAATGGGCTACGGGAAAGCATCTGAACCTACGTATATAATACTTTCAGACAACGCCGGAGCTCAAGTGCCGACAGAATCGAAACCAAATTCAGAACTGCAAAATATATGAAACATCTTTTAATTATATTATAAATGTTTTATTTAATCCCATTCTCTAGTCCGGCTTCAGCCGTTTTAATGGCCATAGTAGTGGAATTTATACACTTTTACCTGTATAAGGAGTGTTTGCCATGCCTTATCCAGCTATTTGCCATAAAGTTGCTGTACAATTCTTAATTGTAGCGACTTAGGCGCTACTATAGAGTATTATGTATCTGCTGTAGATACAGCATTACAAAGGATGTCATTAACCGTACTCAACAGCTTAAGCCTATACAAGTATACAATATACAACTTAAGGCGTTTCAAAAGAAGTTAATAACACTGTTCTAACGCCTTTAACTACAAAAACCTTCTACAAGCGCTACAAAAGTTACTTATACCTCCTCTTTACATCTAATGCCTGTACAATAACTCTATAATATGACTTTGTATCTCCTTTGGGGATTATTTTACCGCTCTACGACCATTGTACCGCACGTCTGTTAAAGCGCTTTTAAATACGCTACTGTACAACTTAAGAAGTATAATAAACCCTTTGAACGGCTGATAAACAACCTTCAGGTGGTACAGAAGCAATTTAAGCAGCTTGCGTGTTTGTTGGGGCTCGTCTTGTTACACATTGCTATAAAAAAAAACTCCATTTGACCATGACGATTTGTACGACCTTAAAGTGCACACTGCGGCTATTTACTCACGCCTAGTACTTATTACATAGACAAAGTGTAATATTAATTTGTGTTGATAACAGATACGCGATCCACTTCTGCAAGAGCATAGACACGGACGAGTATGCCCGCGTAGCGTTGAGTGCGGCCGAGCGCGTGTCATCTGAAGAATCGGATTCTGAAGGCGATCCCGCCCCTCAGTCACACGCGCAGGGCCCGCCTCCCGCCCTGTACTCGCTTACCAGGGCTCCCACTTGGCTCTGATACCATCACCGCCTACCGTAAATATACACATCGGAACACCGCCTATCGTAAACTTGTGGATTACAGGCCAGACGGACGTAGACACAGATAAGCCTTTATTTTTCTACTCTATTCAATTTCGATCATTGTCCGTTTTAACGAGAAATTATCAAAATGTATGGAAGTTCACAAGTCAGTAGCATAATTTAATCATGCATTGTTGTTATTCACGGTTTCTTACTTGGTTTTCTGACGGACATTTTGAGCACTTTTCATTAAAATGGACTTTAAAAATATTCCGCCTCTAAAATTATCATAAAATTAAGCACATGTACAGAAAATAAGAAAACATTTTGACAAATTAATGAAAGTAAATTATATTTTAAAAGTAGGAATTCCGTGTCTCGTTCCATTGGTTTTATACGATATATTCGATTTATAGTTGGTCATCATTCTATTCATAAATTCTGTTAACAACCACTTTATTGGCAAAATGGGTAAACGTATAGCCCGACCATTATTATAAAAATCCTCGCCATATTGCGGAAAAATATTGGAACTAATTTCTACAAGTGACAACAATCAAATAAAAAAACTATAAGATGTCATTCATTATTGCTGTCTGTCAAAGTGTGATGTCAATTGTCAACCATGCCTTGATACTATTAGATATTGTGAGTTATTTGTGAGTATAACCATAGCAACCAAGTGTTGCTATAACCATTAGTCATGAGGCGCCTCCAGAGCAGGTTTTTTTTGTTTTATTGGTCAGGCTTTACAAGCAAATCTTGCCTCTGGGGTTAGTTGTCATTATATCCAAGGTTCGGAACCTCTGTCTTAACCTCTGTCTCTTAGAAAACCATAATGAAAAACATCTTAAATTCCAATGTTAAACAAGAAGTCTCTCATTGACATTGGTAGAAATAAATATTATTAAGGAGATTTTGTGATTAATTAAAAAAAAGCGTGTTAAAAAGGTTGGAGAGATCATAATATAAATGTAAATTATGGTCATTGACTGATAGATATGCTTACGGGCCACGAAATAATAAGAGATTAGAAATGTTTTAATATGAATTTCCTTTCAAAACCGATATCGTCGCTTACTTCAACAGTTTCAACAATTATGAACCTTATGGCTTTGAAAATACGTGTCACTAACTCTTGACTTTATTTGCGTCTATGGCCACATCACACTATGAGCCCAAGAGACAATTCTATTCTCTTATCATAAGCTGTGGTACAGGCAGTATAATTATCACGGTTTGAAAACAATAGTTATTTGTTATACAAGAGTGCAAAGTTGCTTTTTAACCGCGTGTTCAATTTTGATGACCGAGCAAGCGAAGGATTCTAAAATTGAATCACGAGCGCAGCGAGTGATTCAAAGTTAGAATCCTGAGCGTTAGCGAGGGAATCAAAAGAGCACGAGGTGAAAAATCTTTGCACTCGAGTGCAACACGTAACTTTTCATTCCACCTCAGCGAGGAAATGACTAAATGCAAAAAAAAAAGCAAATTTAAAAAAGAACACCAAGAAGGTTCCGAGTCTGAGTTTTTAACAAATTAAAAAAAAGATGTATGATAATATATTCGGCACCATAGAGGTAGCAGTAAATAGGTTTAATGTTTTTTTTAATTCACAAACTTAGTGCACACGAATGTTCTAAATTCAATTTACTTTATCCTCTAGAGAATAAAAACGGCTTTTCCACTCAGATATTGAAGATTAAAAATACTCTTTCCGAGATGGTGGGATGAAAAGTATATTTCTACACTCACCGGCAATGAATGAAATACATCGTATGTAGTATGGAACGTTGAGTTCGGTTTATTGTTTTTCCTTTTTGAGAAAATTGAGCGGTTTTTGGCAAATTTTGAAACTGTGATTCAAAAATTGGGCGTTTGGGCTCTCCACTGACGTAATAATCATTGCACAGCTGCAAATAGTTTTCTATCTATGAGACGCTAAAGTGACCATGTTTGTATGAAAAAAGCCCAGTTGCCAAGTTTCATGCCGGTGAGTATATAACAACTCGAATACTCATTATAATCCTATACTCATTATAATGACGATATTTAGTACCAGTATAAATATTGGGACTCTTTTTATACTGCTTAATCATTTAGAGGTTTTTATTGTAGTATGGGACTTCCTTATATTGTGCATTCAATATAAGTTAATGTTTACTGTACATAATGGCGATGTTGCTTGATTGTCTTAGCGATGCACGATTAAACATAATGGAATAGATTTATCGCTAACCGAGACAAATTACGGTGTTTGACGGTTTCTAATTTCAAAAGAAACCAAATCGTTTTTCTGACTGCTTGAATCTTCTTTCTCACGAACGCTTGGAGATCTCAAGCTATAATTAACATTATTTAAATATTTAGGTCTGCAACTGCCTTCAAGGATATCTACGCCTAATTGTTTGATATAAAATGACGTGTAAGGACGATGACATATTTTTTTCCTTTCTATTCATAAAGACCGATATTATTTAATCTTGACGAAGTATCCCTCAATAGTATAGACCGGTCGCTTCCCATCAGTAAAGTTGAGTGTTTGTCAGGTAAAAGACTATTTTACCTGGCAAACACAATATAATACAATAAAACTTGAAGGCCTACGGAAACGAGTTCACTCACCATTAAACATATACCCTCTTATTACAGAACGTGGTTTAAAAATTAAACCGAGCTTAGTCCTGACTTAACTCCTGACTAAAGTCAAACGCTATTACAAAACGAAGTTTTACTTCATTTCGAGTACTAAAGTTAGACCCAAGAAAGTCCGCCGATACCCCTAGTTTTACTATGGACTAACTTTCAAACGTCAAAAGATAACACTTTTAAAATTTCGCTCCGTTCTACGTATAGAAAGACAATTTTTGAAAAGAATCACTTAAATTTGTGAACAGAAAATTAAAAATATATGTTACTTTTTCTTACATTACTAAAACATATTTATAAATAAAGAATTATTATTTTTACTGCCTTATTTAAAGATTTTAAAACATGACATAAAACAAAGTCTTGTAAAATGAAACGCACTGAACGAGTTAGTACCAGTAAATTATTCTTATGTTGGTATTTGTTTTGTAATAAGGAAAGTTTTAAAAAATAGTCCGGACCTAAACCTGTACTAACAAGTACAGTTTTAAACCTGTTTTAGCGATGTTTTTTGTAATAAGAGGGATATAATTTACTTCAACCAATATAAGAAAATAAAATTGTTAAACTATAGTTCTCAATCGTGCATCGAGCTTATTTTTATCATTCCATCCATTTCAGCTTAGAATGACACAGTACAAGTTAAGAAATCTTCATCTTTGCATAACAAAATAAGCTTATACAACTATACAATTTACTTCTCTCGTTCAATTGAGACTTTATAATCGACGACACTGCTCTTACTTGTACTGTGGGAATTGCATTGCCAATAAAACTATTATATATTTGTAGGTTTGTCTGTATTACTTGCCGTATAATGTATACAACGAGTAGGCGACACTGCCACCATTCCATTATCGTGATTTATATATACATATTAGCTTGTATATCTGAGGATGTGACAATACCCTTCTAATGGCTGCCTGTTTTCCTTAGAATAAGTAAATCTACAAGTTATTAAAACATACTATTTTTTACTCTTTAAACATTGTAAAAGGAATATTTATAGCTAGAAGAAACACATTAAAAAAATCCTAATGTCATAATTTTGCGAGTCCCAAATTCTCTATTTTACTGTGTGGATATTATAAATATTTAATTTAAACTTTATGAAACGTAACTTACGTAGAATCGAACGAGTAGTACGAGAACCATACCTTTTACAATATAAGAGAATTTCCATTTTTCGTTCATTCCCATGAACATTTTGGCTCAAATCATTTAATCAAATCATTGACATGTCTGTTTGTATGAATTTACATTATGTACAAGACAGAACAGAATTTCGCGATTTATTCAAACCAATTGACAGTTAAACGTATTGTCACATCCTCGCCTATTTAGTTTATAAATTGTATCGTCGCCATTAAAATGTATTTAGCATGTAAGAAGTTCCTCTTTATGTGAAACGGTGTGCTGCTTTTAATGCACTACAGTGTTATTGTATTTTAGTATTATATATGTATTAAATCTTTTGTTCATTTAATACAGCTGATATCCAGTCGTGCGCACCAACGAAGTAGAATGAAGGATTTACAGACTGAGTATTATAAGAACACCAAAAATGATGTTGGCTGTTTGTATTAGAAACGATAGTCAAGCACAAAAAGTTTTATTTGAACAGAGTTTATAATGATTAATGTCTGTTGAAATAAAAGTTCTTGTGCCTCACTTGTATTTGGGCTGTTGCAATATATCGGATGGCATTGTGTAAGTGGCGCAGGAAACTTCATAAATATTTGGCTATCGTTTCGGGCTAGTTGAATGTCGTATGTTTATGTTGTTGATGTAGGATAAGAACGATGTAAAAGTGAGATGATGTACGTAATTGATTGATACACCGCTATAGAAGAATAGAAAATCGACTAAATGAGATTATTGATCTGTTTTACAATCACACAGTGTCCATTTTTGACGAGATTTCCATTACCAAGATACACACTCCCAGTCCCAGTTCAGTCCCAGAACGCCTTGATGGTCTAGTGGTTTAAGTACCGGGCCGAGATCTCGGGGTACTGGGTTTAATTCCCGGGTCGAGCTACCTTTGTGTCGGTTTTTTCGGACACTGCACGGGTTTGTGATCACCAATCCGCATTTGGCAAGCGTGGTGATTAAGCCAATACCCATCATTGTAACGATAACTTGATTTCAAGGATGGAGGCCTTTGCCCTGCAGTGTGACATTAATAGGCTGATACTTACTTAATTACACTCCCAGTTGCATTTTGGTTTTTCTGTAGCGTTGCACATCTTACGCTATCAAGTACGATGGAAAGGGTTTGAACAAGCGATTAAATAATTATGGCGTGTGGTCAGCATGATCGGACACTCGGCTATAAATAAGCTTGAGAGACTGGAGTTTGTAACTGTGATGTTATTGAAATTCGGAGAAATGCAGAAGTAGGTAGGTTTTTATAATAAAAGGTGCATTTTGTAGAACAAACGCTGAGAAACTAGTCATGTTACACGTTATTTTATATAATGAGTTTTATTAAAATAATATTGTATTTAAACGTCATATATTACATAGTACAGTACATGAACGCAAAAAGTATGTATATGCTTTATTATGCCTTGTCCATAATAAAGCGGCACCAGATTAAAAAAACGAATCGCACTGTAATAGGTACTGTAACAATAAATTCAAAATTTATTTGAACTCACTTTAGGCACTTTTTGCGCTTTGCTTCTAGTTATGTATTGTTATTTGGTGCTAGTGCTTACATAGTTATTTTAACATTTTGTATTGAACATGAATATAGTAATGCACAAAATATTTATGGTAATTATCTATTGAAGTCTGTTTTTAATTTTATAGATTATGGGTCATCCATAAATTACGTCACACGAATTTCATGATTTTTGCCCTTCCCCCCGTCGTGTGAAACTCCCCTCTTCCCTAGTTTGATGTCACATATTTTGCCCGGTCCCGAAATCAGTTTTATTTCCATTTAAATTATTTTATAATAAAAAAACATCAAGCCAAACAATTTACAAAACTAAAACGATTAATAATATTAACTAATGATTATATAATAGGTTTTGAAATGTGACGTCACGTAATTTAGGAACACTTCCACCCCCTTTGTCACAATGTCAAACTTCGTCGACCCGCTCCCTCCCCCTTAACGTGGGACGTAATTTATGGATGGCCCCATAAATTGACTCTGAATTGACATATATGAATTTTTCTTCACGGTTTAATTATAATACAATAACAATAAATGTTGCATAAGTATTATTTAAATTAAATAATTTAAATTTGAAAAAAATAGGAGTGGTATATTAAACGCGTAGTCTATGGAATAAAGAACAGATTTTCAATATTACTTTTTTTTAACGGTAATCATAGCAGGGGCAGATTGTAAAAAATGTCTCGAACTGGTAAAGGAATTTTATGCAATTAAAATTTTCAGCAGTTTCCATCAGCACATATTTTGCTTGCTTTGCTAACCTTACAATGTAGTTTGACATAGTTACCAAAATAATAAAAATGTAGGGTTCATGAGGTTCAAGGTCATAAAAACCTACTGCATTGAGTGAAAGGTTAAAATACAATACATGTTATTAAGTAATATTTACTCCATAACATTGCCTGTATCGTCACCAAAGAGTATGTTATCAGAACAATATTTGCTCTAACTATGCTGCAGTACCTACTTGATATTACCGAAGATCTGAGGAATATAAGGTCTTTTAATTTCAGCATTATTTTCTATGCCTATATGAATTAGATTATGAATATAAGTATTTATTTGAAAATATATTTGTTTTATTTCCTGTATGTACCTATTTGTTTGGAAAAAGCTAATGGCAAGTAGTAAATTAGGTATAGTGACAGCTTAAAAGGTGGGGGTCGCTATTGAGTTTTGGTGTGATTGGTCCCATGGCGAAAAATGGATATAAGAGTAGGTTAAAAGCTTTCATGCTTATTTTTTTAAAACCATAAAATATATACACAAATTGGTGTTTACATGATTTAATTTGCACTAAACAATTACATTGCCCTTATCGAAATTATATACCACGAAGCTAAAATATAAATTTAAATCCTTTTACTTCTTTGATTTTGGTTTCAAGGCGAAGTACAGTATGACCGCACCGAAGAATGCATAAGTTGCCTTGGCCACCTGAAAAGAAAGTTCATAATATTATAATATCATTTATACTTATAATATCACAACATGTCATCCTAGCATTATTCATAACCAAGTAATAACCGGAGAGGCAGTGAGTGTGCAGTAATTATGAAAGTTTTACGCAGTTTGCTAGCTTTATAATAACAAGAAAAATATATCATGCCAAAAGAAGTTAACTTTTATTTTAATTATTAAAAAATGAAGACAATCAATAATTACTTTCAAGTACGATGGAAAGGGTTTGTTTGGGTTACTTTCAACATTTTTATACTAAATTACTAATTTTTCAGCTAAATAACTATATTTTTAATGGGTGTTGAAACATAACCTATACAAGAAAGATGAACTCTAAAAAACATTGCAAATAATCTTACATTCGCTCTACCGGTGTTGGTTTGGCTATTAAAGTATTTGGAAAGCCCTTTAAGCTGCGCTCCTTCAGCAGAGGATTCTCCGGCCATTCTGAAAACAAGATTGAACGTAAATTAGTATAACATGAGCATACGTCCAATTAGTCCTTTAAACAACTTAAAAAAATATGATCTTGGTATATTCGCATTTTATTATAATAAAAGTGGTATTTCTATAATATTAATTACCTTTATAATTTTATTTCAGCCTTATGTAATTCTGTATGCTCTCGGTAGGTATTCACGTAAAGTACATGAACTGTCAAAGTATTACGTTTTGTTATCATGCCAGGCGACGGTAAATACGGGAATATTTTTTACCAAATCATTACATATTTTATACAAATTAACCTGATATTTTTTCTTACCTTCAATGCAGTGTAAGTAATAAATATTATAAAATGACCATGGACATAACAAAACGCAAAAATAAGAACGCACGAATCAAACGCTCGCTCGACTCTCGAGAGAGGGTTATAGAGGCTCGGAACCTTATTATAATATTCGCTAATCGCTATGAATACCTTTACTAGCATTTTCAAACATAGCTCGACCTACTGTCATACGCCGCCCATTTTTGATGATCACCATTAAGTAGCAGTTAGGCGGCCTAACTCAGGCCTCTAACCCGAGGGTGGGGCGCCAGCACGGCTGCCTCACCTACCGCCAGTCACAGATTTTGTCCGCACATGGATGTTTCGGACACTACCTGTACCTATCCCCCGTCGGCAAGGAACATTTTTACTAGAGACCCGTCGGGAGTCACCACTGCGACGCCGCAGTGTCATCACTGCGACGCTCCCGACGACACGGCCGAGCACACTCTGCTCGAGTGCTCGGCCTATTGCACAGGTCGCCCGAGCTAAGTCTGAGGGTCACCTAGTTTCTCGGGTGGCCCTCCCTATTAGGCGCCAACCTGACTTGAGGCCTCTTAAGTCGGGATACGCGATGAGCTGATCAATAGCCACAAGGCTGGCACCGGCTCGTCCCAATCGGGTGTGTATGGGAACCGGAGTTTAGTGGGTAGTGGATACTTCAGTCTCGAGTCCCACACACGGCCGCAGGTCTATCTAGCCTGCGGTTATGGTGCATAAACACATTCTCCTCCGAAAAAAAATAGACCTCTACCCCAAATTTCGCGGAAGCGGGAGCGGGCTAGTACGCCGCGCGCGGCGGTCACTGCTTAAGCACCTCGTTCAACTTTGCGAGTAGTGTAGAGGGGGCTTAGGCCTTGTCCAGGAAGGCGATATAAACGCCCGAATCGTGCTGATTTCGCCGCGAAATACGCGGGATGCTCGTAGACGCAATGTATCGAGCCCCAGTACCTCGCCAACGCGCGTTATTTTGTTCGCGCGTAAAGTTCGCGAATTCGCCTTCCTGGACAAGGCCCTAACAGGATCACACCGCTCGACGCTCTCGTGCGTGTCAGCTCGTGACGTCCAAGTTAAGCTATGACCGCCACGCGCGGTGCGCCTGCGTGCTGGCCCGCTCGCTCCCCGCTTCCGCGAAATTCGAGGCAGAGGCCTTATGCTTTTAAATATTGTGAAATAAATAATTTAGCCACATTGCAGTACAATAGCTCATTAACCTACCTCTATTTGAAAAATAGAAAAGTTTTAACTGAAATAAAACTAAGCGATGGAGATTATGAAATGCTGCTGACCGTACTACGATTTCCAATGTGGAGAGTGGGATAAAAGTTTTCCGTGTATTTTTGATTCAGTAATATAAAAATTTTGATGTACTTACCATTGTGCGATTTCATGTTTACTTTTTATTTGCAGGTTTTTTTGATTTAAATAATTTGTGATATACGTAGTATAATGCTAAAGCTGCGCATGTCGCTTTTGAAGTCTGTAATGATAAGTTGAGTAAGGCACTTATAATACTGATTTGTTTTTAATTCTAGAAGCTAATTAAAGGAGACACCTACCAAGCCAGTATTCCAAAAGAGATAACAAAAACGTACATAGATAAACTTCGACCAATCGCGGATCCAACGTTATTGGCTTGGTGGTAGGCATTATGACTAATACAGCACGGTCTATTGAGGTCGATAGGCTGATCTGATATTTAGCATCCTACACGATCTTACGTGGTTTATTTTCAAGCTACAACATTTTTTTAATGCTGGTTCCGCGCATGCATTATCGAGGTGATGATTCAACTTCATTTAAAGTAAGTAGATTAAATAAAACTAAATTTAAATAATAATGCTGCGGTATGTAATGCACAGCACAGCGCCTATCGAACTCCAAATTTGCACTAGGTATGGATGCCAGAAAACGGATAAAAGTACTTTCTTGTCTTTATTATGATCCTATACAAACAGACAGTCATCAAACCTCTGGTGTAGGCACACTAGGTGATTTCTCAACCACTACATCAAAGCGTAAATTTTTGTTTGTTTCAGCTGACTTATAATCAGCCACGCACGCCCACGCCACTACACCATAGCTCTTTTATGTCATCTGGAAATACATACCTAAGAAATATGTAATGTTTTTGATCATGCATACTGCCATATCTGCGCATGGTTACTCGCACGAAGGATTGTTTCTTAGTTTTTTTTGGAATAGTAAACTATATTGAAGAATCTTTTCAATAAATGAATACAGAATACTCACGTTAGCTCTTCCTCTGTTGGTTTGGCTGTTAAAGATTCGGCTTATGCCTTTCAAGTTTGGATCGTCATCTACTCCATGTCCGGCCATTTTTTTGTGTTATTCCTATATTTCGTAGTTCAGTTACATAAAATATTGTTTAAAAAGCTTGAGAAGGGGTTTTATGGCTGACACGTCTAAAATTTATAGACGTGTCACCACGTGTCACCCTTCCATGTCAATCAATAATGTTTTTATTATATTTTTACAAAAATGAGGTCGAGATAAAATAGTTTTAATTAAGTAACTGAACTCACATAGGTACTTTCTTTTTCACAGAATTATGCTAGGCAAACCTTTAAGAATATGTACGAGTTTTCATCTAGGCATTTGTTATATTTTATAAATCTATCAAATAAAATGAGGTCTGATGTTTGCAAATGTTTTAATACTTATTTCATAAAGTAATTTATCAAAAACACAGCACAAAGACTTAAATTCTATGAACGACATTCTTAAAACCTGTGTAATTTATGTTCAGAGAAATTGTTCCAGACTTAATTCACATTGGCTTCTTTGGACAAACACAATCTTAACTTGGTTCGTAATAAATATTGAATTGAAGTCAAACCAATTTATAATTATTATGAATAAGCCATTTGCGTTGATTTATCAAGCGAGTATACCAAAAATATAAAATTACACTTGCCTTTTGGCATAGAAAACTTATGTTACGTTTACATAATAATAATCATTTTATTAATTTATTTTAATTAAACTAATTACATTTGCTAATTAAATTCATACCGTTTTATAGTTCTTTGTATTACTTAATTAAATGGTGGACTAGTATTCATTTAATTATAAGTAATCACAATATAAAGTCATCATGGTTACATAGCAAAAATAGATTTCAATTTTATTGCACTCAAATAAAATATTTTTTAAACAAATGTTTATCAAAACTTGTAAATTTTTTTTTGGTAGCCGCCAACTTGCTTTGCATTATTAACTAAAGATATTTAAGTACATAAAAATACTTCAAAATTCAAAGCATCTAAGTATTCGATATCTTACAAACTAGAAGATTAGACTTATAAACTTGTTCATGTAACATTTTAAGATCACTTTTACTATACATAATGTTATTGTCCTCTTTTACAAAGACAGATCACAGCTAAGTTAGGGCCAATCAATTGAGTATCATTAGCACCACTTATCACCTTGAGGACATGTGTCACAAAAAATATTACATAGATCAATCGACGAAACCTGGACGCACATAATAATTGTTTTAAATCGCTTAATTGCATTTTAATAAATGTAGATCGAGCTGAGCCGACAAAGGCCCTAAAAGTCAATATATCAATTACTTCTTCCTAAAGGGTCCTAGGATTTTTGTTGTCCATGGCCCCCTTAAATTAAGTTCCTGAATAGATGCGGATTTTTAACAATGTTCAAAATATTTGATGCGGAACTTAGTACTAATTCTTCTTGTGCGCCAGCCTACGTCAACTGATCTACTATCATCAAGATGCCCGCTCCATTTTCAAGGTACAATATATCAAATTGTTCCTACACTTCCAATGTCTGGCCCTGAATGCATAAGTCAATGGAGAACACATTATCTTATAATAAAAGATCTTCCTCCCAATCTTCCTTCTCTCTCTCTGAGACGGAGACGGACGGTCTCGAGAGCTGTTTCAGCTCCTCGTGCATCCGCGGAGGGATGGGGTTGTCAGTGAGATCCACATATTCAAGAGCTCGCGATCTTGCTAATCGGTCGACGTCCACCTCTGCGAAAATAAAAAAAGTATTTAAGTACTGATTACGGTCATTCGTTCAAGTCATACAATCATGGGCAATCTTTTATGCAGACTATATTTTTATTTGATGATATTGCCAAGAGTACACTAAGGGTGGAGTGGGTGTCCCACAAACCCCCCTGCCCTAGGGTGAAGGTGTTTAATCCACTTCCTTCCACCAGATAAAAATAATAAAATGAATGAACTGTAGTGGAGTCTTTTAATAGGTAACATTTGACAGTTCATTTATGCAAAGAAAAATATACCTTACGCTAAAGGAATAAAACTCAAGAAAACAACATCAGTGTTTTTAATACAATAATTTTTTTAGAAAATTGGACTCTACTCATGATGTACATAAGTAGCACTTTGCCTTGCATAAATGAACTGTCAATTAATGTTACTTATTAAAATGGCTCTACTATTGACTCTACTATATCTATAATAACACTGACATAACAAAATGCAAAATTTCGTTTTTAATTTTATGACATATCTAAGAAGCATTTTCAGTTATTCGCTACTGGACAAATCCCCTAATTTCGTAATGTTATTATTACCTTACGAAATATACGCAACCGCAACGACGACGTTTAACTAACCACAAACGTAATCGAAGCTCCTGATACTATGTTTAGTACCTAATAAATTTTTTAAATGATATATTAATATACTACTCGTAGAAATACTTGTGATACTTGTATTATTAGTTGAAAAGATGGTGTTTTTTAAGTCATCATAATATATCTTACAGACATACTATTTTCGCTCTGTTAAAATTTCGAATGAATTATGGTTACTTATGATGGTTTGAGCACGACTATCGAATCCTCTACTACGCATTGTATAATAGTGGTCTAAAATCTGAAATATAAATTATCACAAACTTATCTAACATCGGTGAAACCAGTTCTTAGCCTATATAGAAATCGGGTTGAGGTTTACTAGAGATTTTCTGTAGCCTTTGAGGTGTCTATTATGCTTACCTATAATCTGGTTGTGGTGGGCAAGTAACGTGTGCAGCGAAGGGCACTGTGCGGCGATGTGCGGCAGCGCCACGAACGTATTGTGGGATATGTCCAGCCGCTGCAGACACGCCAGCGTGCAGAGCTCGTCAGGCAGCCGCGCCATTTGGTTGTTAGAGAGGTTCAGGTCTGGAAACAAAGAACAGGTCATTTTAATATGGTACAGAGTCAGTACTACCAACAGTACTTTAAGCACCTGCATTTTGTGTGGGACAAACAGAGCAAACACAATAGTCATTTAAGAATATATTTGTGGTGCCAATGTCGCATAACAAAAACTTGGGGATCAGATATTTGATGTCTGAATCTGGAAATATGGAATGGTCACAAATATACCTAGCAAAGGTAGACATTGATCTACACTTGCAGGCAAAGATATTATGGAATTAAATGCTTTTTTAAATTATCAGCATAAATAATGTTTTTCTGCCGTAATAAAACAAGTTATAAATTCTCACCTGTAATTAAACTAAATTTAACAGCAAACTTTGGAGGTATCTTGGTAATAACGTTCCCACTGAGATCACAGCTCTTCAGTTCTGTATGCCGCATCAGGTGGTACACTGCATCTGGCACTTGCATCAGCTGACATTCTGATAAGTCTGAAACAAATACAACACAAAGTTATTAAACCAGAAAGCAAAAATATGAAGGCACACCTAGATGAAAAGAAAATGTACCTTCACCTACTCTTTTTAAGGGCTTAAGCATTTCATTAATGCTTATAAAATTGTTTGTGAGCATAGAGCGACTCCTCCGTCAGCACAGTCCGTCAGTACCACATCAAATCAGTTATTAACTTGGTATTGCAACATATTTACAAGATTATTGTCACAGTAAAGCCATAAATAAATGCTCATAGGATCATTATGATACAAGCTGATAAGCATAGCACATATTATCAGCACAATTACACCACAAACTGGCCATTGAGTAATGGCAGCTTTGTGCCAAAATATTGGTTATTAGACCTGAAACATCCGCGTGGCCTGAATAGCATTACATCACCAGGTTACCTACATTACTGTCGATGTTACAATATGTAAACTGTACCTAGTACTTGCGTCTCTTGGGCATCTTCGCATCGGAGGATCACACGGGTCACGGCGAGAGCCATTGTTAACACACGATAGTCTTGACGCTCTAACTACTCGTAGAGAAACTACAATAAACCCAACTGCGCTATAGCGTGAGCTCACGGAGTTATTTTTAAATGTATTCAGTATTCGCGCACGAGCTCAGTTACTTTTGCGTTTTGTTGTTTATACATAATTACAGTACCAATATTAATTGGTTTAGTAAAACTGTTGATAATTATTTTTAAGTATCTGATTATTCCAAAGAAATAACTATTGTTATTCGATATTTTCATTCAATATTATCTGTTTTGTACTTTCTTGTACAAATCGAACGAAATCAAACGAAATTCTCTGACTTCTCGTCTCTTTTTTTTTTTTTTTTTTTTTTTTTTTTTAATGGACTATCCCGCGCCTGTTTGCGGCGCGATGATTCTGCCAATGTCAAGTAATTATGGGAGTTTCTTCTTGCGTTAAAACATTGGTGTTAAGATGTTTTAACGCTTCATGGAAACACTGGAGGATACTCTCAAGGTCACGGGGGAATGGACGCCATTGCGGTAAGAGCGTCTCATCTTCCGATGAGACACACTACACGCAATACCCGTCCATTCAGTCAATTTGTTTCAATTTTCTTATTTATGACACTTCGTTACACTTTACTGAATGAAAATCACACCACTTTTCAACACTAAACTGCACTAGATCACAAATAAAAAGATTTAAAACTAAAAGACGCGTGGACCCATCGCCTACCCTCCAGTGAATCTCTTCTCGTCTCAAAGTGACGTAAAACAGCTGATTTTGACTTTTGTTTTTTTAATAGTGAATGGAATCCAAGGAACTTATAGGAATTATCCGTGTTCTTAATTTTGAATCTCATTCTTATGCCTTTGTTATAATTAATACTTACAGCAGTACAAAAGTAAAATTAAAATATTACATTTGATATAAATGTAATTTGTAATTACAGCCTCCTTGCAAAATACAGATAATCGCAGAGATAGCATAGAAGTTGCATGAATCTATGGCAAGTCAACATAGGGCGCGGGAATTTTTAAATAAAAAATGAAACTTCAGTTTTTCTGAGTTTTTCACAACATAATCAAAACGTAGTAGGAATCATGACGCAACGTATTTTATTTTACGATTATTATATATCGTGTAAATTATCCAACACGTACTTTTAAATAATCAGTTACACGATTTCATAAAATATCAGGTACACAAGGAAACGTAGCGCAGTGACCTCTCAGTGTCTGCTTCACTCAATATGGAATAAATTGGTTTGTTAAGGCCAAGCCAACATGTGTTCGGATCGCGTCTATAAATCAATGCGCACGCGTTCGCGAGATCGACTATTCAATGCTTCATTTTCTGATTCTTTATCGAACGGGCGCGTGTAATTCGGCCACAGTGTAAAAATGAATATTTATTCTAACGGCAATGTAATGTTAGGTCGAGGGTTTTGAACTTTAAAAAGGATAATAATAAGACAGATAACGGTTGAACTAGAATTTTACTTAGCAAAAGTTAGTTAAAGGTAAGTATTTACCTACAGTGAGGAAAATTAATTTACATTCATCTATGGACTTGTCTGCTGTCAATATGTAAACGTGCCAGTCTTAGTTTTTTCTGGCTTTTTCACTGTGGTTGCGTTGATTGCGGCTCTCAGCACGCGATAGATCAGCCTCTTCCGCATACAGCAGTTACGCATTGTGCTGGAGTAATATCTTCCGCGTCTCGTTAAGGCGCTTCATTGTAGAATACTTCTTTCCTGACTAGTTGTACGTGTCACGCAATTCCTTTTCGGGGGAAGGTTGAGTTAATCTATTGTAAGCTACAATGCTACTTTACGAGAATAGCTCGATAGTGAACTCGGTATACCTTTGACCTATGCGTCAAGAGACAATGGGTTAAAAAAATGAACGTTCATGTTTATTCTGTGCTGTTTAGAATAATATACAGGCTGTCCCAAAAATGACTTTTACTGCGGTCATGTTAGGCTCGTTCGATGCCTCTTGTGCTGGCCTACCCCCAGTGTCACTGTGAGTCTGTGACGTGTCATTTTTGGGACACCCTGTATTATGTAAAATCGGGTATCTTATTATAGGTAACTGGTGATTTTTTTATTTATTAAGAAAATTAAGTCAGCCGGTAAAATATTCCATTTTACCTCGAGGTCAATGTTAAATTAAAATCTATGTTAGAAATATTTTATCGCACTTAGCTTGACCCAGACTTTCAAATAAAATATCAATTTTAAAAGCCAACCAGCAGGAAAATACTATAATTAGTGCGAAGCTGGAATCGAACCCAAGCGTAGTTGGTCCTGAGTGGCAGATTCAATGTTCAATGGAAGCGTGAGTGTAGGTATGTAACACACATCGAAAAGTCGTTAAAAATCCCAAAAATGATGGCAAGTCCACACCATTAACGGACATCAAACAATGGGTTTCACAAAATATTCGTGACATTCCAATTTGGTTGCTCTCTCTTTAGTCTGAGGCTCGGTCGGTGTTTGGGTTGACTGTCGAAAATGATAAAGTATGGTTAGGTACAGGGGGTTGTGAGCGAACACGAGGTCCGTGTTCATTTTGCTAATTTATGTTGATATGTTTCGTGATTGACGTACGCGGTCACTATAATAGGATGTTTTGTTCGTTTGCTACACGTCTAAAGAATCCAAAATATGATTGTTACAACTGATCACAGCTGTAGCATAGAAATAATATTATATTAGAATAGAATACTCTGGCTTGTTTTTTGCAGACTCCTAATATAAATTAATAACAGGGAACAGCTACATCATTTCCGCACGCGTGCCCGTAATTTTACGAGGCAAGTCTTTTTGCGTAGTTCGTTTGGTCAATGTTATAATCACGTCTAGTCGACTTGCCGCCGTATAATCTCGCAGTTATTGCGTCGCTGACAAAGTAATTACGTATTCTATTCACGAAAAAATGTTTGTAAACACGAAGATTAGACTTTTATTTTTAGATATAGAGGTGGATGGACTGCTTATTTACTGAAATTATATAGGAGATATAGAGATCCACATTAAAATGAGGTCAACTATTTGCCAATTAATGTCTCCTTTTTGTGTCATGTGAATCAAATAGGTATTTACTTATTAAATATTTGTGTAACTTAATGGTTTGTAAATAAAACTACTTACTTATTTTAAAAGTATAAAGAATCCACGAATATTGGTCTCTATAAAAGGTAAGAGCCGAATTATAATATTATAATTCTGGAGATTTTAGAGCACCAACTAATAAAAACAGGTATAAATATAAATTTATCTAAAAATAACCGAACAGAGTCTAGTTTTCAAACACCTTCGATAACTTGTTGACATGACATTATGAGGGACATATTACATATTTATTAAAATATTCATTAATTACTACATTGTGTCTATTAACATAATTAAGTGGATAAAATATTTAGTATCTAAGTAAGTAGTAAGTTGAGTAGGTCGTATGCAACTGAATTCACCTAGCTAGGTAAATTGCTTTGCACAACAGCGCAATGTATCGTAACATGGCAATCCACAGGTTGACTAATTAATTAAAATACACAAAATTAATCTCCGTAACAAAGGCCAATAAGCCCGCTTCAGGTCCGACCTCGCTCTTTCACAACTTTGCGCGATATCTTCGTTTACGAAAGGCGAACGCAAGACATTCGTAAGTTAGACTGTTGCGTAAATGAGGTATATTTCGCGTAATTATCCATCAGATCCATTCATGTTTTATTTCGACCGCTTAAGATCGAGTTTTGCGTAAAAAAACGGACAAGAACACTGTTTTTGTGGACTTGTGGTTCTCTGTTCTTCGCACAGTGTAAAGTGTGTAACAGTGAAATATGGTTTGTATACATGTGGTAAGGTCGCCTTAGTCGTACCAGTTCAAGGAAAATTGCTATAATTTCTATTGTAATTTAAATACAAGAAAAATCTTTACACACATAAAAACTTAATTTATTAACGAATCAAAAAACATTAATAGACAATTCAAAATCTTTGAATAAAATTGTTTTTAGAGGTTTTACAAAAACCTTTTTTCGGTACGACTAAGGCAACCGGTTGCCTTAATCGTACCACCCATAGCCTAAGTCGTACTTAGAGTAATCACATATTTTTCCAACTAGAAGTCTGAGGACAATTGAAAAGGGTGAACCACGGGAAAAAAGAAAAGCCCCTGGTACACCCAGATATCTTGGGGTGAACTAAGGGAAGAAATAATTGCCCTTGGTACACCTGGGTGAACTACGAAGGTGACCATGGGCAATGACTGGATCAATTTCAGTCTTCCTTATTAAAATAATAATAAAAAAACCTTAGTTTTAATTCGTAATAATGAGTAGCTATTACATTGTATAAAAACTATATTTTTTCTTTAATTTATTATATTACTTAAATAATTTAGGAAGTACGATTTAGGAAGTTTATGCAGGTACGAGTTAGGGAGCGGGGTGTACAAAGTTATAAATCAAAATTGATAACATAACCCAGAAACCGTTTACCGTTTGACCTAGCTCATATAAACCAGAAAACACTACAAAAACCGACATGAATAAAAAAAATATCGATTTCATCATAATCTTCTGTGAAATGGCTTACGTCTGACGTAAAAATATTAGTGAAAATGTGCAAAAACCTTATTTTTTCATTATTTTTCGATCGCGAAATCCGGAAAGCCACCGCGTGTTGTTGTTTACCCATGTGACTGAGTAGAACCATATTGCACCGATAGATCTCACCTTTTCATGACGGGTGCGCAGATATCGACGTGGTACGACTTAAGCGCTGGTACGACTAAGGTACTTTACCCTATGTATTTGCATATTAGCAAAGAAATACTTTAGTCTCGAAGATCAATTCCTAAATTAGCAGGTAAATCATCGATGGCTAAGCGTAGGTAAGGCATAAAAGCATTAAAATGTCCTGTTTTGGCTCTTGTTCAAGATAATTCTCTAGTAGGTATTCATTGTAAAGGCGTTGCCAAAGTTTTGTGTGTACCTATTTCAATGTTTAACACTTATTTTATTCAAATAATTTTAAAAGCCATCTTTATAGAACATCAAAAGGCTGATTTTTATTGAGGAACACTTCACTTTATAAGTAAAAATGTATTGGTGGGTATTGAAAGCTCTTTTGATAATCGAGTATAATAATATTACACGTGTATTTCCGGATTTACAATCGACACTTCTACACGTAACTTAGTATAATACACAAAGTTATGAGTATTATGAGTATTGACACATCACGTTTGCTCACTGTTTGCCACTCCGCTGCGGTGATGTCCTCGAGATAGGCCGACACTTCCGCGAGTGGAAAGCTGTTACGAGATCGTTACCGCGGTGATTATGAAGAAAATTATCTGTGACTCAATATCTGGCGTGGTAGCTGCCACACAATAGCAAAAGCCGGGGACATTAGTTGATGCGCCGAAGGTTAGAGGTCACTGTGTTCATCAGTGCGAAGCGTTACTCATTAGAATTTATATTAATATGCTTAAAAAACAGTGGACTCAAAAAAATCTACGCCACAACTACTAAGACTAGACGATGATTTGCAATTTAGTATCTAAAACACTAAGCATCCACTAAGACTGATTTCATAGTTTAAGGAAATTAAAATTTTAATGACATTTTTTGCTGAGAGCTGGGACGGAAGGAAAATTAAGTTTATGCATTAAATAACAATACAACACCTTATATTCTAAGTCTTACATATAAATTGCGAAATGGAAATCTATGGCAAAAATGCCACGATCGATGTAAACTTTTAAATTAATATTTGATTTAGTAACCGCATCTACATCTACACGTGCAGGTAGCACAAAATGAAGAAATAACTAAATTTAACGGTCGCGTAATAGCCCTGTTGAAATGGTGTGTGTGACGTTATATTTCTTGAGTAAGTATACCAAAATATTTGAAATTATACTCTGCATTAGTAATCAGCACCGCAAGTTTACAAAATCCCTAAGTTGCACTGGTTAAATTAAGAAAATATGTATTATAAGTACGACTACGTATCTACTAATTTAAAGCTCATGAATATATTAATTTGAATTTTGACGGTCGTATTCTGAAATCATCGAATATTTATTGATTAGTAGATGGTTATAGATGACCATAACATAATTAGAATTTATGTTTGCTTTAGTTAATTTAGAGATCCTACTAATATTATAAATGCGAAAGTCTGGATGTTTGTTACTCAATCACGCCCAAACGGCTGAACGGATTTAGATGAAATTTGGCACACGTATAGTTTATAACCCGGATTAGGACATAGGCTATAAAATTCGGGTAACGTCTCATTTCCGCGGGAATAACAATTTTGAAACTACGGATCCGATTTGAAAAATTTCTTTCATTGTTGGAAAGCTACACTATCCCCGGTGAACATAGGGTACTTTTGATCCCGGAAATGTGGGGGGAAGGGGGGATATTTGAAAAAAGATATTACGCGCGGATGAAACCGCGGGCGGAATGCTAGTAATTAATAATCGCCAAAATGTGTGCGCTTTTGCACCAATTTAAAAAGTTCTTTTTTGTTGTGTTTGTTATTATAAGCTAAGAACAAGGTTTGGACTTTGTATAGAGGTCTCGCATTCTTTCACCACCCGTGTGTGGCCGGGGCGGGCAGCTAGTTTACAGTAATGATGTTCGTAGCTCATAGCTAGCAATATAGGTTATCGATTTATTGTAATAGTAATCTTAAAATACCAAGAAAACATACCATTTTTCGAATAATGGTGATAGCCTCTTTGATAAAAAAATAGGCCAAATCAGTAAACGTCTGTCAAGTGATTCACATAAATAAATCAACCAATTTATTTTTATTTCTATATGTATAATTTCAAATACTTAAGGAAACAATAGCACGGAAGAAACAAAAATTCATTTTTCGAGGTTAAATAATTTTAATCGAAAAACTAGAAGGATAGTTGTCTAACAAAGATTTCGTTTCAGAAGCAACCATTGCCTAAGTAATTACTTGCCAACGAACCGTGGCAAAAGGTCGCTTCACAATACAAGGATAATGTAGAAAGATAACTTTTACTTTCCTGGTAGGCTGGGTTTATCCGACCACAGATATAAATTAAACTGAAGATCGTGACTCATATGAGAAACTTCTCAAGTAATGACTTTTTAAGAAACAGTAAAAAGACGAAACATAAAAAGCTAAAGTTCAGTAGTTTCAATGTTTAAGCTTAAAGACTTCCTGATTTAATTCGTAAGTAAGAGTCGACTCTATGACCCTTGGTTCTCTTTTCCTGTTTGATCTTATTAGAACAAGTGTTTTTTTATTTTGTTATACTTTATTCTAAAAACTAAAACTGAAGCAACAAGTAAAAATTGTCCCGCAAAACTGTTAAAGTGTGTGTGGAAGTGTCGGATCTAGAGCACAGATTAATTAAATAGTTTGTCTAGCTAGAGTCCCAATCGTTTATACATGGTACAGATTATATTTTTATTGAGGCGGTTGGAAATGGGAAATTATCGTATACAACCCTTGTTAAAAGCGAGTCAGCTCGTAAGTATAATGATAAAGAAGAATCTATCTCACTGCTATGGAAGTAGAGTTGATTCATAGGTAAAAGAAACATTAACTCAGATTTCGATATGTAGAGGTACAATTTAATTGTTTATTAATATGCATAGACTCGTTAGCTTCCGTATTATTTAAAATCGGTCGCCGTGTCAAGGTCACACGCCTAATTACTCGCCTATTGACTCAGTTCATTGACTAATACAGTTAATTACAGAACAGTTAGCTATGCGGGTTCCGATCCTCACAAATGCGCGACCTCAAAGTCAAAGATAACGAGACACGATGTCCTACTTGTGTCAAAGGATTTCCTTATCAACTAGACAACAAACGTAGCAGACGTTGGCGATTATTTTAGATGTCTACAAACCGCTATTACTTTGAAATAGATTCGGCTTATGACATGAAGAAGTAGGGAAAGCTGATTAAGATACTTTATTTAATTACCGTTTTGCTGACTATTACTCGTAATATCTTTTATTGAGAAGAAACACCTAAGAAGATGCTAGGTTTAAATTATAATAATTAGTTTCTTTAAGCGTTGAGTTTAATGGTTAGGTATTCTTTGCATGCAGTGCATGAAATGAAAGTTATTTTCTTGAAACAACCATTCTAAATAGGTGAGCATAATATTACGAGTAAAATTAAATATTTGATGTCAATGTTATTGTTTTGTTTACAAAACAACCGAAACGATAATCATAAGTTTCGTCAATCGTAATCAGGAAATGTTAATAAAGGAAAATTATAATGGTTATCTTGAAGATAGTGAAGTGGAATGACTTTCTATTGTGTACAAACAACGCAATTTCTAAGATAAGAATAATGTTTTATTTACCTGCAGATAGAAAAGGCACATTTCATTCTACACATTTAACTGTAAAGGGAAAGTCAATTATATTTCCAGTTAATTTGTCAGCACAAGCTCTAATTTTGTTTGGGTATATTGGGGGTCTTGAAGTTATGCAATAACATAGTGATTAAACATACCCACCTACCCGCTATCGTAACCATTTCTTGATTTCAATGATCGATACCTTTGCTCTGCAGTGGGATATTAAATAAGCAAGACTTATAATGTTACATGGATAGTGCACAATTGCAGAGGGACTATTTTGCTATCACTATCTACCGATGTGTTAAGTGAAATTTGTCGTGTCATGCTGGATAGGTAAACATCAGTGGATGAGTCACATGGTTCTGTTACTGATGTTATGTTAATCATGAACAATTTTTTTTTCCATTGGAACCTGTTGGCAGTTAGATGAATCATGAAAGAACAATGGACTCTACATCATAATGTAGGTTTAAGATACTACATATTGACTGACACAAGACTTTCTAAAATATCTTACGTTTGTTGTTATTTTACAGGGTGTAGGAGCTTTGGACTCCATTTATTCTATTTCAATTCACCAGAACCTAAGAAGCATTGGCAAAGTTTTTTTAAAAATTTTAGTTATTCAGCACGCCAGAAGTGTCATTGTCATTAAAAAGCCACACACAATTTCATTTAGGTAGACGGTTTTGATTATTAATTAATTTTTATTATTTTTCTTCAGTGCAACAATATAATATAATTGATAGTTGATAATTTCCGTAGAGGCTGTTCGTTTGTATCAAACATTATACAACTAGTATTGGTATGTTGCCAAGTCCTAATTTATTGCTTTGCATAAAATTATTATATAAAACTCATACATGACATGCAGGTTAACAAACAAGTCGTTCTTCAAAATAGGTAGTTTATCGTTCATCTATGCTTGTTTGAATATCAGCACTATCAGTTCTACTGACCGAGTTGACTATTTTCCTGCGCGTCCTCGCAGCGGCCGACGACCCTGATGACGGCGTGGCCCGCCAGCCTGGCGCAGATCATCATCGCCGGCGCCCGCGGGTCCCCCTCCGTCGCCTCTGCGGGCAGCCGCGTCTCCGCACCCTCGTAATCCGAAGGAGGCCTCATCACTGCACTAAAAGTCCACACCAACAGTCACTGCACAACTCCAAGCCACTCGTTCGCGTACACAGTCTTTCACGGACTGAAAGGATCGCGTATGCTTAGCCTCTAGCTCATCTACCACCGAACCGAAACGCGATGCGCCTGGGTCCGCGGCGGCACTCTGGTAAATTCGTGCGCCGCATTCGCAACCAGCTTTTATATCTTTGCCAAAACAAAGGCGCGTGGTGTGCGACAGAGAGCGGAACAATAACAAACGGTGCTCTCGCTCGAGCCGTCTGCTGCGTAGTTGACGCAAGTTGTTTGGCGGAAACGCGGAAAATATATGGGGGGACTGAAGGGTGCTCGTGCGCCCGTCACGGGTCCTGGCACAAAGGGATTTCCGCCTCAATAAGCGGTCCTTTTCGATTTCAACCGGCCGCATTGTCACGTCCCGATATCATTGTGATCTTATCGTAATTTTGTTTGCGACGCGTAATCGTTTGAATGAGCGATTGTCGATGTGCTCAATGTGAAAGGCCGAACACGATTTTCCAGTCTAATTCACAATGTGCCGTCACCGGGCGCATACGCAGCAATTTATTGCTGGCACATTTGATGCGCGAATCTGATTGCTGCAATTTAAAAATGTTTTCGTTTCAAACGGACGTAAATCACTGCGGCTTTCCCTACTCGTCGAGGTGGTTGGGTCGCTTGATACGTAGTTATGTAAGGCTTAGATTGGCAGAACTGACAATGCAGATGCGTGCGGAATGCCTGATGGAAATGTCGGATATCTTTTTATAGACCCTATTACATTAGATGTGAAGATTGAAGTTTTCTCTGATAGCGATGATGTTGCGACGACAGTACTTTCATCACATTACATTATGACGGTTTTTATGTCGACTGCAATGTATTTCATTGCACCTAATGACAACATCCATTCCAGGAGCCTTTAATTCGATAATAAAATTATAATAAACCGTACTTATAAACTGTTACTAATAAATTATTTTGTGTCCCTGGAAACAACAGTATTTTTAATAACATGTTGTAATCCGGGCGAAGAAAATTTCATAACGACCTTGATTAATTCAAATTATCCGTTTTATTTATCACATCGAATCGTGATCAATGAACTATGGAGTATGAAAGTTAATTATCTACGGCAAACGTAACGTCAAGTTGTTACTAAATATCTACGAAAACAAACTTTTTGTATACAAGTAATGCAGATGACCGATTTGATCCAATGGTTAAATATGGTCAACTAGGAACCCGGAGGTCGCGGGATAGATCATAGATCCCGGTATAGCACACATTTGGTGGTGAACTGAACATTGTCTATTTAGGTATACTGGAAGCTTAATTGTTCCTTACAAGGCCCTGACAAGTTAGAAATTAATCAGTAAGTGAGCGTTCAATACGTTTCCTGGTGTCTATGTGTGGCAAGATTTCTAATGGTATTGTCGTTACCTTTGTTTGTCATGGCACTTTACTTGCCTTATTGAGACATAGGAAGGAGAAATTAACTTTTTCAAGTTCACTTTGTTATATGTAGATACTTAGTTCACTTAGCAAATTTTAATTAACTAGCTGCCCTCCCCGGCTTTCCTTTTTGTAAATATTGTCGAAAGATATTCATCATCTAGTTCTATCTATCATATACTTAGGTAGTTCTATATTTTTTTTGGTCTGAGTACCTAATCGTCAAATGTTACCTTTATTGATTCGGTTCTGATCTGTAAAAGGATAAAATGTTTGTAAATAGAATGAAGCCCATTTGAGTTGCCTAGGCAATTATTTGATTGGAAGCGTAAGTGAAGACGTGGATCATTCATCATCACATGCACTTTCCTATATACATTGCCTCTCTACTACAGGTACATACCTAATACCTATTGCGTCAAATAAAAGCTTTGACGTCTAAATGTCGTCCGTTCAACGCACTCTGTCAGTTCGCCAAACGCAGACGCAAATTTTCAACTGTAAGAACCTTGAAACCATGCCAGCACTATATTCCTGTGTCTCGTGGCCCGATTAAAACGGTAACCGCTTATTTTGTTTGTAAAGGAACGGGAAGTTTGTTAGTCCCACAACGCAATAGTCGGTGTGTACGAATATTTCTGTCGTAGTTAATAAATAACAGTCAAAAGGGAACGTAAAAACTTTTCTATGATGTTGCCTATTACATCTACATAAATAATCGAAAAAAAAATATTTACTAGGTTAGTTAGGTAGTCCCCTTCGCAACAGCTACATTTACTACTCCTGCCATAAGGATGATAAAAAAGACATGAGTGTGAAAACGAAATATAAAGATGTTGACTTCTAAAAACATCTGCAACATTATTTTGTGTAGTTGGAACGATATTTTGTAATAAAAATCAGGAAGACAGATTTTAGCCTACTACGCCGTAGCCGTCCAAAAAAAGTGTGAAAAGTGAGTTTCAAGACAAAATATTGATGTTGATGGTCGATATTTGGAAAAAAGCCAAAAATGAGAAATTCTCTCGTTTTTCAAGTGAAACTGTTAATATTATATTTTTTACACAATAATTATGTAGAATTTTCTTAAATCGTACAAAATGCATAGTACCTACTTTGTTTTGAAGGCAAGGTTCACAAATCCTAAAATAGAAACCAAGATTTACCTGGATTTTGTTTGCTAGCTTTGTAAACAGAGATGACCGGCGCATTTCTTTACTACATTGCCCTTGCTTCAATGTAAAAGTTCAGCTAATTTTATGCGCAGACCTCGGTCTACGGCTATTAACTCACTCGGCCTACATTGAGGCATCTGCTATATATTTATTGAGAAATTATTGCTACACAACACGCGTGGAAATTTTTACCTTATTCAACTAGTTTACAGAACATTTCCTCTGTGAGTGATGCGCTGAGTGAGGTGAACCAGCGATATAAGCCGATTTTATAATGTACGAGTAAAATAGATTCTTTGTATAATGCTTGGCGGTTGCCTTGAACTAATTTTCGATTCGATCAATGATCACTATGTTTTTCATATTGATCTGTTTGTATAGACAATAGTTTATAGGCGCAGTATTCTAGGTAAGTATATAATGTGGATAGATGTTCTTAGTAGATATCATAAGTACAAGAAGGTTTAGCGGGCAAAATTCAGAAGAATGCTAATTGGTTTATGTGAACTAAAAACCATTATTATATGTACGAGTACGTACCATTTATTGCACACGAATGGACTATTTGTTATCGTTACTAAATGTTTTGTAAAGGGTCTAAGAATGCTATGTATTAGAAATGTTAAAAATCGTTTATGTATTGCAAGCCAAACTCACAATCTTTTGTTTAAATGATTCAACTACTAAAAGAAGTCCGTAAAAGAAAAAGCAGAAATCAATTACCTATGTAATTTTGATGTAATAAATCCTATAAATCTTTAGATATATAGGTACTCGATATGTTATCGATATGAATAATGTGTAACCGCTTAGTCAGTCACAATCAAACAGGAGCTAACTTTCAGAAAGATCAATTTATTGTTAAAGTGCTTTCATTTGACCAACTGATTAAATTAATTTTAAAGGTGGAAAATTATATTGAAACACTTTAAGCTAGGTAGGTACTGTTGTGTATGCGCATCACTATTTTGTCTGTGGTTCACTCTCAGAATAAACAGCTGTATGGACGCACGCCTTTTATTCACCAGGTACCCTTAACAGAAGATTTAACAGTTAGTTTAAAGTTCAACGTAAAATTTTACTATTATGCTTATCGTTTACGAGTTTTCTAGATAAGCTGAAATTATTTTTACAAAAAAGGTGCCACCGTTTCTGTGAATTACCTTATTTAGGTATACTTTTTTATATTTAACTTGTAGACATTCTTCGCTGCTCACTTGTCTTTCCTGCACAGCAGACAAATAGTAAATGGTTATTGGATTAGGTACCTTAAAACCATCACAAACGTAAGCATAACCTCGGGACCGAAACAAGTACAAGGAGATGCAAAGAATGACTTTGAATCAGTCATAGATGCATTATGTAGCAGCTTTCCTAACTACCTACAATAACGGTTTAGATTTAAATTCTATAAATTCAAATGCAACAATTAAATACATTTTACATTCCATTGAACGTGGTATGTACAAGCGTGCGTTATAGATGCGCGCACGCACGCGGTCAGTGACGCGCCAAATTTTCCGCGTACGAAGCCGCCGACAATTCGCACAAGTTTTTTCCATCCAGCTTGAGGTCGATCCTTTGTGCTATTTCAGGAAAACCTGGCCTCCGGCCAAAGCTAACTTTCGGCGCAGTATCAACACACGCTGATTTCACCAGGATAAACATGTATTTATAATCCTTCCTCCTTCACCATACGGGTCAATTTCCTCGAACGATTGCAGACTCTGTTTTTGTTTGTTAACATGAATTTTCTTTGTTTGATCAAATCCTAAATGGGAATATTGCCACGTGCCGTGTCAGCGAAATGTTTTTTCAGTCGTTATTTTTGTTGGTGAAAATATTTCAATGTCGAGGTTGATGTTCTTGTACTCGTATAAATACAAAGTGTAATAAACGGGTTCTTACAATAAAATTTTTCATACCAACTCGAATACGGAGTATGTTATTTTTTATAAGAGGCATCGTATTTAATAGATGCTTCGTAGACAAGGGTCTCTCAAATTAAGCCTTAAGCTATTGCTGCCGGAAAACATATTTCGCGTAAAAACAATGTCCTGAGAAATCTCATGCAGACCGCAGTCAAATTAAATCAAATTGCAAACGAAATGGACCGCTCGATGCTGATTGAATGCAGAACTTCCTGTGAAGTCCAGTTCGTTGAACTTCCGTCTATAAATAAGCTGGTAGAGACGAAATACCTAATCCTATAGATAGGTTGACATTCAGTTGAAACTAGAGTTTAGTTTGTTATATTGGCTGAGGCGTTGATTGATTTATTAACTATTTCGTTGGCGTATTTTTGAAACTTGTAGTTCCTTACTGCGAGAAATTAACATAGCCTTATGGCTTATTCAAGTCATCATATGGCTTTTCAACATTCAATATTTTATACTAAGTTACTCGCCTGGTTCTAGGTACCTATTGTAGTGTGCCTACTTGCCTAGTCATCATCTTTAAAATCAGAACGCATATTGTGTTGATTTTTGCTTTAGTGTTTATCGCTGCACAATTTTTCAGTCTCTTTAGTACTTAAATACCGTGTTATTTTTAGGTCCACAAGAGACGAGGTCGTTTTCTGTACATAGAACTAGAAATACTCACCGTGTTTTGATTGAAAATACACTCCACTAAGTAGGATTTGGCAGTGGTTCGTTGCGAAAACCAAATTCGCTGCCCATTTGGCTGTAAAATTGAAGAATAGGCGCGCCATTCTGTCTTATGTTTGAACTCACTTGCACACAGTTCCAGGGAACATATTATTAAATTACATAATATAGTCGTGAAATTGAAAAGAAGTAAAAATATATTATTACGTCATTAAAATGTAATAACTATAGGTAAAGGAAGTACAGCAGGACCTCTTTAATCCGAACTCTGAAAATTTAGCCCCCGTTCGGATTAGCGGAGCGTTCGGATTATAGGAATATAGATGATAAGGGTATTTTTTGTGAATAAAACTACATAATAGGTACCTACATACATAAATAATGTCAGTATTCATCTATAACATTACATATTTGCTAACTGAACTCCTTAGGTACTTGCCTTATAATTTCATCGTTCAGTTTCATTAAGGTCATCATTGCTTAGTAAGAAGTTATTAATTTCACCCTCAGAATAGCCTTAAAGGAATATCATCTTCATCAGCGCGGCGGGGGCGGTTGAAAAAGCGCGGTCTCGGGTCGGGGGTTCGGATTACAGAGGTGTTCGGATTAGGGAGGGTTCGGATTAAAGAGGTCCTGCTGTAGTTTTGAAAAACCTAGTCCCAATGACGTCATTGTTTCGAATATGTTTGATATATTATTATAATATCAGTGAATTATTTAAAGATAAACTTCGTGTTTTTCAGGTACTTCATCATCATCATCAGCCTGTCGCACTCTACTGTTAAACATAGCCTCTACAAACGCTCACTCGTTTTTAGGTACCTACTTATAATATAAAATACATAAGTATATCAACGTATTTTGCGCGGAAACAGATTTCCATGTCATCGCCATGATTCTAACACAATAGTTTCATGACGGGCGCGCTGGACTTTGACCGAATGCACTGAATGCGCTCCGCTGTATCACATGCATCGAGGTTATTGCGCTTAAGAAACCGTTAGCGGTGCGGACAAATCATCATACGAATATTGCATTTGTTTATCATTTTAGGCTTTCTCTTCCTATTTCGACAGTAATTACGAAGGCTGCGGCCGGAGGTTGCAAAAAAAATCAATTTTTTTTAATAAATTTAATTCAAAGAAATTACATTTATAAATTATAGTCTAGATTTAAGGTGCCTAATGGTCGATGGTAGATCCAAAAGTGACGAAACTCGGCGAGGCTTCGTCCGGTGTCGGGTGCAACACGTAGCGCTGACTCGGCGCCTAGATTCTAGCAGTTTCCATGTGTCGAAATATTGAGGTCGATGCTGATCGGCGATATCGGTGGTACAGCAATACGTAACACCTTCCCCCGTAGATCAGCGACTATTGGACAGCTCTGCTGGAGATAGTAGCTGAGATGTTTCTGTGGTCCACTTTAATCTCGCTGGGATTGATCTGCCTTGCGTTAGGAACAGTGTAGATGCCACGCGAAGCGGTTGAATCGTCGATGACGTTGCTCGTAGCTCGCAGGTAGCGCGCTCGTAGTCGTCGGGCTGCTACGGCAATCAGCAGTGCTACGACAATTGATAGTATGACGTAGACAGGAATCGTAGTGTGGTACAGCGACTGCTTGGCGGCGTCATTTAAATGGATTGGAGTTTGCAGGGATATCTTAGTATTCACCGCATGAAGGTTCTCTAGATTTATGGAATTGAGAATGACAGATGGATGCTCCTGGGGCCCCGACTCATCATACAGAGGCATTTCCATGATCTTCACGACGTGACCTTTTATTTGCTCGTTCATGTTGGCTATGGTGAATTCTGGTGTTACAAGTCGACAGTTAAACGGGATAACTGCGAGGAAGCTTCCTTGTAGCGTACGGTATTGTTCTTGTCCGCAGGTTATCTTTACTTTAGTGGGCGTTGGGAACGATATAGTGTAGTGCCTATCGTCCAATTGTTCGAGAGCTTCTTTTGTCAGGATCACTGGAGTCTGCATACAGGATGAATGAAGATTTTGCTTGAGAATCAGATGTTGGATACAGTCCGGCTCATCTCGAATGATGTGATTAGATGCAGATTGACAGAGATACCAGGAATTGGTCTTCGGACATTCTGTCTCTATGTACATATAATCTATTCTAGAAATTGCTATGTAAGGTAAGGTTGGTATTAGGACTTTATGATTTTTGTTAGGGATAACGGACAATTTATAAAGGTCATAGGTTAAGGGATAGGCAATTGGTACCTTAATAACTATACTAATTTTATTTTCTATGTAGAAATATCCTAGCTTGATTATGTCATAAAAGTTTCTATTCTCTATGTCCAGGATTTTATCTTTCGAGTACAAAGTCCTGATCTTACTTATCATATTTTTAAGATTATCTATACTAACAATAGAATGAGGGGTGCTCGATGCACGAATAAACGCTAGAGTATTTTCTAATGTAATAAGTTCTTGAGATAAATCTTCGATGTTATCTCCCAATATAATAAGATGCTGTGCCATATGCGCGTATTTTATTAATTCGGTTTCTTTTTGACTATCACTATCCATTATTTGATTTAAGACTGCACTTATTTTATTTTGATTATTTACTATGCTTTCCAATGTTTTAGAACTTTGAGATATCCATTCTTTATTTAAAGAGATGTGATTATTTAATTCAGACTCCAATTTAAACTCATTATTTTGAAGAACCTTAATGGCGTTATTATATCTCATGGCATCAGTATAGTCTAAATTACCCGATATACTTTTGATTACAGAACCAAGTCCGTCAATAAGACCTCTTTTCTTACGATTTGGCTCGAAGGTCTGTAATTGATCTGAAATTCTTCTAAGTTTTAAATTAAGATGTTCAATATGAGGATCGTAAAGGAATATAGTTTTATTATTTAATAGTGGTCTAAGGTCAAGTAATTGAGACTTAACTGATTCAACTTGCTTATGTATATTATCTAGATCTATATAATTTAGGAATGAATGATAGTGAGAGACAATTTTAGTAGGTCCAAGTTTAAATGGAAGCAAGCCTGGTCCGTCGTCCAGTGAGTCAATCGTTACATCTTGACTTCTGGCCAGTTGGAGTACTGTCGCTAGTAGAAATGTCCTGTAACAAGGTAGGGTCTTTAGGGCTACGCTTCAAACGGGACTTGGCAACGGGACCGCGTTTCTTTTTAGTGTAAATATGAATGGGTAAGTCTGCCAGAACTGTGTCTTGAGTATATCTAGGGGCTAGTTTCTGTCTGCTGGCCATTGGGTTCCTTACGAATACTTGTTGGTCAGGGATATACTCCATTTCAGGTTCACGGTCTTTGTTCCTATTTTCAGTCAGTTCAGTCCTATGATGCAGGGAGGATTCATTTATTAAGTCATATACTTGAGTCATTCTTTTCTTGTGGTCTAACGAGTATTGTTGCAATAGGTGCTCTGTTAAGTCAATGTTAAGTGGGTCTCGTGGATCAAAATGGCCTACAATTAAATCCAGGGGTCTACACTTAGTAAAACTATGGATGGAGCTATTGTAAGCTAGCACTGCATAAGGCATAAGATTGACGACGGGTTCACTACGTTTCTCAAGCTTTAATATTCTGAGATGTTCCAGGATAGTGGAATGGAAGCGTTCTACAATACCATTATCATTAGGACTATGCGCAAGGATCTTATGATGTTGAATTTTGTGGAGTCTTGTAAATTCAGAAAATAATTGGTTTGTGAATTCTGGACCTTGGTCGGTAACAATGGTTATGGGAATACCATGGTGTGTAGAAAAGGTTAAAAGAGCTTGGACTACGCTTAAAGCGGTTCCATCTCTAAGATGGTATGCTTGTGCATATTTTGAGAAGGCATCTACAATCGTAAGATACTTCTCAGTCTGTGCTGTGAAGAGATCGAGATGAACAATCTCAAATGGTCTAGTTGGAGGTGGAACGATAGAAAATCTCTGTTTGATAGGATGCCGGTCGTATTTGGCTTGGCCACAGATGTTACACTCATTGATATATTTAGTAATGTGTTCTTTCATTTTGGGCCAGTAAAATTTAGAAGACAATGCTAGATAGCATTCATTAATACCACGATGGTTTGTTTTACCTTCGTGATATTTTTGTATGATTTCTTGTTGTCGCAAATACTCTTTAACATTTTCAAGCTCTACCTTGGTTAAAACTAAGTTCATAGCAGAACTTTTAAATTTATCTTGTATAATGGGAATGATTTGGTACATGGCCAAAGGTGGGTGAATTATAAGACCAGTCTTGACTTTGGGATTCACATATTCCTTTATAGCGCTGATTACATCGTCTTCGAGATTTGACTCTGATATTTGGATTGTAGTCCTGGTGTGGGTCTCAAACGGTTTAGTCACTGTCGGTCTCTTTTTAATGTCTCCTACAATCACTAAACATATTTGGCGATTGAATTTATTAAGAGGATCATCTGAAATGGGTATTTCTAAGATAGGATGTTCACCGCTGGTATGAGCAGTTGCGGTAGTGGAACCAGCTAAAGACGGTGGCCTTTCAGATGGGTTTACAGCGATAGAACTAGTATCCTCGTTATTAATTTCAATCCGAGATAAAGCGTCGGCATTGGTGTTATGTTTGCCTTGCTTATAAACTGTAGTGAAATTATATTCACTTAATTTCAATCTCCAGCGCGTGAGTCTGGAGTTTGGCTCTTTTAAGTTCATAACCCATTGCAAGGGTTTATGATCGGTGACAACCTTAAATTTCCTGCCAAACAAATACGGGCGGAAATATTTTGTAGCCCAGACTATGGCTAAGAGCTCTTTTTCTATAGTGCTGTAATTAATTTCACTAGAGTTTAAAGTTCTTGACGCGTAAGCTATAGGTTTATCGCTGCCTATGGTACCCTGTGAAAGGACAGCGCCTATAGCGAAGTTGGAGGCATCAGTTGTCAAGATAAAGTCTTTACCAAAGTCGGGATATTGTAAGATTGGGTCGTTGGTCAGTAGTGTCTTACATCTCTCAAAGCAGTTAACGTAGTTAGAGTCGTTAAAAGTTATCTTTGAACCCTTTTTTAAACATTGCGTCATAGGTTTTGTTATGCGTGCAAAGTCGGGAATAAACTTACGGTAATAGCCTAACAATCCCAGGAATCGTTTTATTTCGGTAGAAGATTTAGGTAAGGGAAATTTTTGTATAGCCGCAATTTTATCCGGATTGGGTTTAATTCCGTCTTTACTAATTATATGCCCTAAGTATGCCGTCTCTAATTTTAAAAATTCCGACTTGTCCATTTGAATTTTGAAGTTCGATTCTCTCAATCTTTTAAATACTTTTTCTAAATTTACCATGTGTTCTTGCAAAGAGACGCTAAATACGACAATATCGTCCAAATAAACGAGGCATATGGTGTTCTGGAGGTCCCTAAGCACATTATCCATCACCCGTTGGAACGTGGATGGAGAATTCTTAAGTCCCATGGGCATACGCAAAAATTCGAAGTGCCCATGTTCCACATTGAATGCTGTCTTCTGGATATCTTCTGGATTCATCTCGACCTGATGGAACCCACTTGCCAGATCAAGCGTGGTGAAGTAATGACAGTTCCCTAGCTTATCTAGAACATCTGTGATGTTCGGGATGGGGTATTTATCATCAATAGTTTTTTCATTAACTTTCCTGAAGTCAACTACTATGCGCCATTTGGTTTTTCCTGACGCATCCGCCTTCTTTGGGACTACCCAGATAGGTGAGCTCCATGCTGATTGTGAAGGTCGGATAATACCCTGGTTTAACATCTTAGATATTTGATCTTGGACCTCTTGCCTATGAATGAAAGGATAACGATAAGTTTTCGTATAGACGGGTACCTCATCGGTAGTTCTGATGCTGTGCTTAATTTGGTTGGTGAAGGTTAGAGGTTCGCCATCGATATAGAAGACATCAGCGTATTGAGCGCAAAGTGATTGTAAATTAGCTCGCTCTTCAGGATTCAAATGGTCTGTACGTAGTCGCGAAAGTACTTCATTTACGCGTTCCGATGGTTGTTCAGTGCGCGTGCACTGAATATTAAATAATTCTGCACTAACTGGCCTGTCCATGGAAAATACTATGTCATATTGAGTTGGGTTTGTGACTTCAACTATGCCGCGATTTTTACTAACAGTAGTTACACAGTCCTTTATACGACAATTTGAGATAACTTGCTCCGATATAAATACGTCGCCGTCGTGAAAGTTCACCGGTATACGTAATAACTTAGAAGAGTTCGCGGGAATGATATCCTCGTATAAATTGCAATTACGTGAGTCATACATCTGAATTGGATTGCTAGCAAAGCGAGTAACTAACTTTTTATTTTTAAGATCGATATTCGCTTCCCATTTGTTTAATAAATCCAACCCAATTAAGCCGTCAAAGTAATTGTGAAATTTGTATATAAAAAATGTTACATTGTCCATATCTTTAAATTCCTCGAAGTTAGGTAAACTAATTGAATAATCACTCCGGGTCGTAGCGTGTACGTTTGTAACCTCGAACGGATCATATGTCCATTGTATGAATGGAAAATATCGGGTTACCGCGTTCGGACTGATAAAAGATTGATTCGCGCCGGTGTCTATTAATAGTTTTATAGGTGGATTTTTAATTTGTATATATGGTAATTGACGTTGAGTTTGGAGATTTATTTCTATTTTAGTATGTCTGATTTGTGGGTTTTGTGAAAATCCTCATCCTTGGGAGATGAAGTTTCCGGGGACTCCTCACTTATAGGCATAATATTCGCTCTACCGGGATAATTATATTCGGTTGGTTGGGATTGATGTTGGTCGGAGTTATAGTCATAGTCGGTGTCTGGTTGGGTGTAATAGTCATAGTAATAAAAGTCTGAGTACATGTCTGCGTTATAGTACGGGTCATATTCATAGTTATAGGGATAATCGTCACACATATTAAAATTCATTTCCCTCGACTTAAAATAGTTCGTGGGTGGCGGATTGCCAGACTTAGACCAATCATGACCTCGAATAGGCATTACTTTAGGGACGAAATGGCTAACTCCGCTCATGGGCTGCGGTCTATAGTTAGGGTTAGCCTGTGATTGATTATTAAAAGCCTGTGGCGGCCCAGATAGCCTAAACTGATTATCCTGTCGCCTATAACCAGGAGGTGCCATGGCAAACATCTGCTGTGTACGCGTGGGACCTCTGGGATGGTGCAATTCCTGATTGCTAGGCCTCCACAAAGGCTGTGGCCGTGGTGGTAGATTCATATTATGATTAACACGCGAGGGCCCAGGTAAATTCATTGGCATGGGCCTCTGTGGCGGTAAAGTGAAAGTAGGGGGCCTAAATTGATATCTAGGGGCTTGAATTGCCTGCGGCAGAGACGCTCTTTTGTCTGGAATTTGGTCGTTACGCTGTTGTATGTATAGGGTATTTATTTCCTCATGGACAAATTCCAAAGCTTTTTCTATTGACTCTGGGCGCATGCAACGAATACGTGAGCCCAAGGGATCTTTAAGACCTCTTAAAAACGCCTGTAAAGTTAATTTCTTGTAAAGCGAGCGCTTCGATTCTATGGTTGATTGAACGTTCTCGTGTAAGCCAACATATGTCATTATAGTACTAAACAAGCTTTGACATTTCTCATAATATTCCTGAGGGGAACATGAACCTTGACATAAGAGAGCTAAATCATTGTACAATGATGTTTCGTCTCGCTGGTCTGAAAAATTGTTTATTAAAGCACTACGAATCCCTGCCCAATTTTCTGCTATCCCGTTAGAATTAATCATTCGGGCAGCAGGCCCCGTAACTTTATTTAGGATTCCATTTATCAATGCAAGGTTGGCCAATTCTCCGCCTGGTGCATTACTTACATATTTATTAACTAACTCGTCGCACAATTTAATAAAACGAATTAACACATTTGGATTCCCATCGAACTCTGGTACGAGCCGAAGGGACTTAAAGATCTCATCAATTTCCGCCATATTATTTAAATTAAAAGACGATTCCGACTCTAAACTATTATCTAAAAGATTACGATTAGCGTCTTGTAAGGTTAATCTACCGCCTACTCCTACTCTATTGGTCCCAGATTGCCGTGGATGGAAAATCTTGGAAATTTAAATTACACACAGGAAATAAAATAAAGGAAGCAACTCTAGAACGATTCTAAAGTACTCACATATACATTCTGGTATCT
This sequence comes from Mecyna flavalis, assembly GCA_949319885.1. Classification (NCBI taxonomy): domain Eukaryota; kingdom Metazoa; phylum Arthropoda; class Insecta; order Lepidoptera; family Crambidae; genus Mecyna; species Mecyna flavalis. Next base: position 5,764,530 of record OX439427.1, on the reverse strand, counting down.
GCTGTATCGATTTCTGGATACACCTCTGGACTGCAGCTCTTGTAGGTTCTGGATCGCCGGTTGCCGTGATCGATTCACTGACTCTAATTTTACAGCGATCCTACCGACTGCGCCAATTACGAAGGCTGCGGCCGGAGGTTGCAAAAAAAATCAATTTTTTTTAATAAATTTAATTCAAAGAAATTACATTTATAAATTATAGTCTAGATTTAAGGTGCCTAATGGTCGATGGTAGATCCAAAAGTGACGAAACTCGGCGAGGCTTCGTCCGGTGTCGGGTGCAACACGTAGCGCTGACTCGGCGCCTAGATTCTAGCAGTTTCCATATGTCGAAATATTGAGGTCGATGCTGATCGGCGATATCGGTGGTACAGCAATACGTAACACAGTGGAACTATTATTGTCACTCTTTTTTGCCATTCTTTCGATTGGATTGATAAGAGGCGTTAGTTAAACCAATTATTGAATTTAGAGCTTAGCTTCTGCTAAGGTAGGTAGTTGTAAATCGGGAGTCTAATCTCTGCAAATAACTTTCGACATTCTTAGAAGTATTTTTATTCGAGTACGTATAAATACCGAAAGCAGTGTAAAAGGAGTTTTATGGACGGCAGTAAAGCAGACCACAAAAAATTCTGTTTACGCTCATTTCGAGTAAATCATCTCTTACTTATACCTTATCCTGAAGTCTTTAACTTGAAAAGTGACTTTAACAAAGAGAACTGGACCACTGCAGGTGCGGTTCCTGCAAAGAATAAACATTTGTAAGGTTACCCATCGTTTGCATGCATTGTAAAAAGCTTTCGGTTATTTTTTCTTCTTGAAGCACTAACCGACTTCTTTTGATGCCTATAAGAGACCTATTAATATGATTTTCATCGTCATTTTTTTTCTTTCTTCTTTCTTCAATAGTCCTGTCCAGAAATAATCGGGCACGCTAGCACCGTAGTTCAGGATTTGAACACATAATTACGTTCTTAAATTAAATGGCTAACAGTATAAGTAGACACTTTCTAAAATATCAAAAACCATTTACAGGCTTTCCCGCTCATAAACCACCGCCATCTGTACATTTATGAGCGGGAAAGTAATTCTTTTAATTTTTTTTATAGGTACTAGTCAGTTGGCAGACAGACACGCAACCTACCTGATGGTAAACGGCCTCTGCGGCCTATTCCATTGAGGGACATTTCACCAGAAAGCATCGCTAAATGTGCTGCCAGACTGTAGACTCATCTGATCTTCGATCTTTTGATTTCAAGTGTACGGCTCCTACATTTGCCGCACAGCCAGAGCTATTATGGCGGCAGATTTCACCTGTGGGTGTGGTAGCTAGCCAGTCGGACTCTGAAAAAGCCCTACCGCCAACCAGATCCCAGGCGGGAATCGAAGCCACGACCTCCGGGTTTTATACCTGAGCGGCTTAGCCCCTGTTCCACGGAGGCGGTAGTATATTTCTTATTAGGAAAATAAAACTCATTGTAGACAACGAACAGTGGTTTAATGTTATCAAGTGGGCGCGGGGTCGGCGCGCTGCTGCGCCTGCGCCGCCGCGCAGCAGTGCAGCATGAGCGCCGTGAGCGCGCACGCGCGGCCCTCGCCGCCGCCCGCGCCCGCGCCCGCGTCCTCCGCCGACAGCTCCTCACGGACCGCTTGGAGCTGGAAGAATTAAGGCTCCTATAATGAGGTGGGACTTATAATGGCTTCTAGAATGCGATTTTAGGTGAGACTTAAAATAGAACATTTGGTATACTTCTGAGACCACTGGTGAGACCACTATCTAGTACTTTTGGCAAAACCACAGCGAAGGAAACCTTCTGATTTGATAATAATAATAATAATAATAATAAATATCTTTATTTTCTCCACAATCTTTCTTAATTCTAATAGGTATGAACTAGGTACACAAATAAGATTGTGAGAGACTGGCGTCTGAGCTAGGCTAGATGCCTGTATTACAGAGCACCAGCTCTCTCCTCTCGGGATGGGGACGGTTGTATAACAGTAATTATGGCTCAAGGTTAGAAAGAAAAATATTACAATTTGTGAGGAAATTTAAAGAAGGAAATACAAAAAAGAACTTAAATAATTATTGTTATTTGTGTGTGTGTGTGTGTGTGTGTGTGTGAGTGTGTGTGTATGTGTGCGTGTGTATGGGTGAGTAAGTATTAGTGAGTGGAATAGCGGAAAATTTTAATTTACCTGTCAGGAAGGAGTAAACACTCGGTATCAGGGTAATTCAAAGCTTGTAAGTATTTGGTTAGTTTAGATTTGCAGGCGAATTTAGTGAGATGAAAGATGTTCAGTTTTTCATGCAATCTATTGTATAAGAATGGTCCCAGGAAACAAAAGAAGCGGTGTGAAAACCACGTTTTAAAGGGAGTTGAACGAGCTACGAGGTGGTTTCGCCGGGAAGTGGTAATTGTTGAGTCATATTTGCATATGTTGTGTTGTTTTAAAATTGTTAAAAGAATGAACAGTTGGCGTACGGAAAGGACTTCACAGTATTGGTAAAGATCATATGTTGGTGACAGCAGGGGTTTAAAGGTACAAACCTTAAGTACAGCCCTTTGGGCTCTTTCGAGCTTCATCAACACAGTCTTGCATGCACCACCCCAAGATGTTAAGCAGTAAAGTAAGACCGATTGACACAAAGCAATATAGACTGTTCTGACCAGGCCTGGATCAGCGACTTGACGAAGATTTTTAAAAATAAACATAAGTTTACGAAGTCGACAAGCGGTTTGATTAATGTGAGGCTGGAAGGTAAGTCTATTATCTATAATAACACCTAAATATTTAATGGATTCAGTGGAAGCGAGAGGTAAACAGTTACATAGGGAGGAAGAACAACTGGTATGGGAATGGGCAGTTAAGCGAAGATTTTCGAGCTCACGTGGTGGAATGCTATTGAGAGAAAAGGTTAGAAATTGGGTTTTGGTGACGTTAAGGGTAAGTAGGTTTGTACGAAGCCACTGAGTAACAGAGTCTAAGCCGGATTGGGCAAGACGGAAGGTCTCGCACCATGAGTTAGCAGAGAAGACAAGAGTGGTATCGTCTGCGAAAGAAATTAATTTGCAACCAGGAATTTTAAGGGAACAAAGATCATTAATATATACTAAGAAGAGCGTGGGGCCGAGGATACTTCCCTGGGGGACTCCGTACGCCATGGACAACTCAGAGCTTACATTGCCATTGATTGTAACCGCCTGACTACGACCAGAAAAGTAACTTCGGAAAAGGGAGAGTTGAGAGCCTCTAACACCTATTCCCTCCAACTTGGTCAACAGAATGGGTATCGAGACGGTGTCGAAGGCCTTGGCCAAGTCTAAGAAGACAGATAGACATTTCTTCCCCTTTTCCAGGTTTCTGACAACGTGGTCCGTGAAAGAATGGACTGCATCAGCGGTAGATTTGCCTGATCTAAACCCAAACTGACAAGGTGAGAGCAAGTTCATTTTCTCTAGGAAACCAACCAGTTGCGTATTAATAATACGTTCCAAAATCTTAGACAACGCGGGCAGGACAGAAATGGGCCGGTAGTTATTGGGGTCGGATCGGTCACCGCTCTTATGTATGGGGTGGACTAGGGCTTTTTTGAAGGCATCTGGAAAACAACCTGACGAAAGGCTAAGATTACAGATATGGCAGATAGAGGGAACAAGCAAGTGCCTTGCACGCTGAAGGATAGAAGAGGAGATATTATCCCAGCCAACTGCACAGTCTTGCCTCAGGGACGAGATGAGAGAGTCTACTTCGGACGGAGTTGTGTTAAGAAGGACAAAGGACTGGTTTGGGGGGGAGACGGCAGATTTTTGGGGAGAGGAGTTAGAAAGGGGTGACGTGCGAAGTATCTCCTCGGCAAGAGATTTTCCGGCCCCAGCAAAAAAAGAATTAACGTGATCGAGGGATCTGGATAGAGAAGGCTTAGAGGTCAGGAGATCGTTACAATCCGAGCGCTGTTTATTCATATTAGTAACGTCTCTAATCGCTTTCCATAATCTTTTATTATTGGTTCCAGCTTTGTTTATTTTTTCCCTGTCGTACGCAATCTTAATCTTCCTGAGAAGGGCATTACAAAAGTTACGATAGCGAGAGTAGGTTTTCCTCAGAACATCATTATCCGGGTCCTTTTTTAGCTTTTTGTGCATATCGTCCCTGTTTCGGATACACCTCAATAAGCCGGGGGTTATCCAAGGTTTGAGAATCCTTCGACGGCGAGAAAATTTGCGGGACTGTGTGTGCATATTAATAGCTCCTTGAAGTAATTCAATAAACAGGTTGGTTGCCTGGTTTGGATCGTTGAGTTCCAGTACCGGAGAAAAATCAACTTTTTTTAAGGTCTCCAATAGGTTGGGATAGTCGATAGTCTTTTTCATCGTGGTTGAAGGGTGCATTATTTTTTTCATGTTTAAGGCGAGAAAAACAGTTTCGTGATCCGTTACAGAAGACTGGATTACGAGACATTGAGCCGGAAGGGAGGTCTTTAAAAAGACATGGTCGAGACAAGCTAGGTTACGAGTGGGGAGAGTATGGGCTGGAAGTAGTCCATGAAAGGCAAGTGTATTCAAATACTCTTCAGTGTTAGGGTCTGGGTTTGTGGAAGATATATTAATATTTAGGTCCCCCGTAAGAATTATATTCTTATATTTATTTAAAGAAGCTAATATTAAATTTAGTGAATTAATAAAGTTAACGGGATTACGAAAGGCGCATGGGCGATAGATAGCTATAATAACAGTGTCTTGCTGAGTTTCTATAAGCACACAACTGGCCTCAATAATGTTCGGTTCAGAAAAAGATACGCGAGACAAAGAGGAACTATAATAAATAACTACTCCATCGTTTTGGTTGGCAGGACTAGACGAAGAATAGGAGAAGAAACCCGGGATATTGGGAATAACCGGCTTGCTCGAGAGCCAACATTCTGTTAATATTATAAAGTCAAGATTTATGTTTATGTTATGTAATAGGGTTGAAAAATTATTGAAATTTGCCGATATGCTGCGGATATTTTGGGTAAGTATATTTAGGGATTTAACTGGCTGCATAATATTATTATTAGAAAGGGCATTAACAACCTCCTGTGCGTCACAAGAAGCAGCAGTACAAATAGATACATTATCTATATTATTAACTAAGTCAATATCAGCCGCGCCTTTTGGTCTTTAAGGAAAAATACTGAACGGTAACCCTATAAAACAAGTATGAAATCATGAATAAGTGACAACGCACCGAAGTAGCAGTGAAAAAGTCATTGAGAATAATTAGTGGCGATGTAGATTTCTTACCGAGTGTTATTAATAGAAAAATATGTTTGTTAAAGTAAAGTGTTTGATGTGTTTGTGAAGTTATTTGGGTGTGTAATTTATACAATCTTAGAATAGGTAAAACAATGCAATAACTTAATACTATTACAAGATAACGATCACGTTTCAGGACGCGTGTTTGGGGTGCTAAGGACCCGGTCGATATCAGCGTTCGTCCTAATCTGAAAGGCCGGCAAGCCATCAGACTGACGGACGAATATGCGACCTCGTCTCGTCCAGGAATACCTCCATTTGAGCCTGCGACACTCTTCACGCGTCCGGTGAAAAAGCTGGCGGTTCTCGCGCGTCAGCCGCTCATTCACAAAAATACGGCTGCCCGCGCCTCCGGGCGCGGAGGTCACGTTCCGCCTCACCCTAGCAGCCTGCAACATCTCGTCTCGTAAACTTTTCCGTGCTAACCTCACTACTACACGTCGTGGGCGCCCCGACGCCTCAGTAGGCGGCGCGCCGACTCGCTCGGCGAATACAACGTCGCGGTCCTCGACCGTAACACCCAGACGTGCTGCCAATACGGTCACGGATTGAACCGTAGATACTCCGCCCTCCTCTGGGAGCCCCCCGATGTCCAGGTCGGACAGAAGCGCCTCCTGGTCGCGCTCGTTGAGCTCCTGCTTCAACCCCGCGATGGTCCGCTCGAGCTCGGCGATTCCGCCCGCACCCCCGCTGCGGTCCTCCTGCTCCAGGGCATCGAGCCTGCGCTCAACGCTTGCCAGCCGCGCCCCCAAGGAGTCACGCATCTCGAGGAACTCTCGGCGGAAGTCCCTCATCTCCGCCATGAATGCCACCAGGTCTCCGTCAACGACAGCTGTCGCTCCAAGAAAACGCTCCCCCGAATGCGCGGCAGGCGCCGCCTCGGTTCCGGATGTTTTCACGGGCGTATGGTCGCCCTTTCGGGAGCTCCTTTTAATACCGCAGCCGGGGCACACCCAGCCCTTGGCGACAGGAGCCTTATCGGCTAGGTTGACACATGCCTTGTGAAATTGCAACGGGCAACCCGCGCAGGCGGCACCCGCCGCCGAAGACATAAACTTGCCGCAAGCCCCGCAGTTCGCCATTGAGTGCAGTCCGTAGTCCGTAGCGTTGTATGTAGTAATAGCGCACGTAGAAGTCGTAGCACTCGTAGTGGGTCGTAGCGAAGCAGCGCGGATATCACTCCTTATTTTCGTCGCCGTTGTTCACTGTTTAGCTGGTCTAGTGGCACCGAAAGCGCGTGCGACGCAGGCGGTCGGCGGTTCAAATCTCAGGAAGCGCGACAAAAAGATCAAACATGTTGATCTTTTTTTGGTTGTCGATTGTCTACGCCAGTATGGCTGCTATACCTACTCGGGTACTTCGTTTAAGCGGAGGTGGAGGGCTGACTTTTCCGGCCCACAACTTAAATCTACTTACTATACAGGATTTCTAAGTCTACTTTATTTTGGAAGCATCCCGCAATATAATACGACGTAATGATTGTTTTGTTTGCCATTTGAAATGCTCTCCTAAATAGCATCTCCAAGTAAAGTTATTAAAACGGCGCGTTCTCACCATCTCGTGTATCTGCGCGGCGGAGAGCTTGGCGGCGAGCTCAGGCGCGGAGTCCCGCGCGGCCGCGAGCAGCGCGTCCGGCGGCAGCGCGCTGCGCAGCGCCGGCTGCAGCATGGCGCTCACGCCGCCCCTCTGCAGCCACGTCGCGCCGCACCCGGCGAACGGGTTGCCCGCCGGCTCCAGAGACTGCTTCCTTTGCGTTACAACAGCTGATCGTGAAAAATGCCGCTGTCTTCGTCTTTCTCCAAAATGCTTTGCTACATTTAAGGTATTTAGATGACAGCATGGATAGTAAAGGAGAGCAGGAAGGGTTAGAATTTTGATTTCAGTGAGATTAAATTGTCGCGTAAAATATCCAGGAACTCTTTTTATATCATAGTTCATACCTACTTACTATCATTAGTAGACAAGTTTCCATAGAAAATGGTTATTTACTTGTTTTTAAAGCAAATTCGAATTTGCATTATGATACTGGCATTCACTCAAGAAACAATAGTTGAAAGGTTTGGAAAAGGAAGAAGTACATCAAGTTTTAATATTCACCAACAGCGAAGCAGCCTACAGCCAATGGGGGCTATCGTTTTAGTGCTCACCAGTTGGCGCCACCGTCGCATGAGGTCCAGAAACTTAAATATATCGGCCAGGGAGTATATATATATTTGCTTTAAATTACATTAGGGTATTGTAAAAAAATAATCAACACTGTTTAAGTCACAAATAAATCAGCGTAGCGGGCTAACACAGAGTCAAATGACATTACAGACCTCACGCTACACTAGCACATCTAGTGGATAATTCACACGCGGTAGCCCCCATTGTCACATTTCCACAATAAATTTTGTATTCTTGGTTTCTTTAATAATCTAAAATTATATATTAGATAGGCTGTCACGCTGTATTACTTACCTGGGGGTATGGCTCGGTGAAGGGGGGAGGGATCGCGAGGACGAGCAAGTCTTCGGCGCGGACAACGAGTGGGCGGACCCAGCGCGCCTCAATCCAGCCACCAGCGCGCTCATCGCTCCACCGCCTAGAGATAAACGATAGGGACAGGTAATCAGGAGCCTGGCAAAAGGTGAGATAAGTGAAATGAGCCGTGGCGTTTATGATCAAAACAATTGGCGTGGGCAGCGGTGAGTGGAGGCAGCGCAAATTTCGCTTTATCAAAGATATAATCGACTTAGCTTTTTTTTTTTTTTAAATTTGGAATTCAAATAGATAGGACCATTGGTTTGTGGATAGTTTATTTCAATAAGAAATAAAGAGCAATAGACAAACTTGGTATTTTTTGAGGATATCGAGCAAGTGCATATGTATATTTATCTACATCCATACCATAATATGTCTATTTTATATTCACGAGCGATGAGCAAACGCCCTACATTTAGATATAAGTATCTGTGCCTGCATTGAAATGTTTACATTTTAGTGTCGGTAACCGATACTTAATTTCGTTCAAATTTCGAACGTCTTCTTTAAAAGTAAAAGTTAATAGGTTTTTTCGATTATCGAATTAGTCGATTAGTAATTTTATGTTCCATTCCTATACATTTAATTCGATGCTGAAATTATAACAATCGATCAACTCGAGTCTAGATTGTTTATGGATTTTAAAAACTACAAACGTCAGTCATTATGTCAGTACCATGTCAGTACTAACTTTTACATACAGATTAAGTTGGTAACTAGGGCGTTTGCTCATCAATCCTGACTATAAAATAGACATATTATCGTATGAATGAAGATAAAGTTATGTATGTGACTGTACATAATTAGTCATTAAAATACTCATGTGATTCTTTTATGAAACTCACTTCGTTCGTTCCATTTATGCAGCAGTCACATAAATAACTATTTGGATGCGATCAGACATTATTTACGAACGATTAATAAGTATATCTTGGTAATAAATGCATTGGTTATTGTACATACAATGCACATATTATTGCAGGAAAATAGCAAATATTAGTTTGATCAAATTCTTAAGGGGTACAGTAATTCAATAATGTTATTATAATGTGTCATGTAAATTTTCTAGTGTTCAAAGCTAATAGCTTTCATATAATAATAATTATACATATTATAATAAAAACCTTAAGCTTCAAATGATAACCAGTAAATATTAAGAATTAGCAGCCTTTAATTATATCTATAGAGTTGATTGAAATCGAAGCCTATACAAGAAACTGCGTATTGTAAAATTTAACAGCAGCATTAAAAAAAATCTTCGATAATAGGCTATTTGACTACTGCTGGAAAATAGTTTTATATTATTTATTATTGCATAAAATGCAAACCGTTTTAATATTTCCTGGAGATCTGTCGTATATACGGAGAAAATCAATGTTAAAGTTTGAATTAAAAAATTACCCGCCAAAACGCAATTTTTGACAGATGACGTCACAAATAGGTAAACAACAAACTCAACAACAAACTGCGAAATAGTTTTGAAATTTATTGCATAAATAATGGTTTATAAGTGGTGTGTTGTACTTGTACCCAAATGTACAAGTACATCGATAAAGACTCCGGAAAAACTATTTGTACCAGTTCCTATAGATCCTGAGAGCCGAAAAAAGTGGTTGAGTGTAGCTCGTCGAAACCCTGAAAGCATTGGACCTAATTCAAGTGTTTATATGTGTGAAGATCATTTTAACGTAAGTAATATTTGTATTGTTGCGTTAGTTTAGGTTACGTTAGTTTAGGTTACGTGAAAACAGTGCGTGACACCAAAGAAATGTAGGAGTTAACATAACCTAAAAAATGCTGTCAGCTCGCACAAAATGTCTCTCCATTTTATGCACAGAACTTTAAATAAACAAAACTGTAATAACTAGGACGGTTGGGAAATAACGTAAATAACACGTAGATCGCACGATCAATATAAAGAAAAACAGAAAGCATGCACTGAACTAATGTTTACATTTTTTGTGACGTCATCAAAGTTGCAACCAATCACAGAGCGTTTTCAAACACGTGATTAAACCACAAAAAAAATTAAATTTCATTTATGTTTTTTATACAGAAAATGACCTTATTTTTTCAGAACATCCAATAAAATATGCTTTTTACATTACATTTTATTAGGATGACAACAAATTGTTCCATATTTTAAACACAGTCAAATAGCCTATTGCTCTAAGATATTAAAATATTACTTTTACTATCATCGGAAATCATACTCTGTTCAAGCTGTAACCAATGTCGTCATAATATTTACTTTTTATAAAATGAGTTACTGCTCTCGCAATTTAATTTTTGTATAGGTATTCAAGATAATCCATTCGAATTCATTCGATGGCGGAAAGAAAATAGATAGTGTAATTAAAGTTAAGGCGCTGCATAAATGTCAATCAACGCAAAAAAAAAATTGATTTAGTGATAAGGTTAGAACATCGATGAGAAAATATTTATTATTAGCAAAATATGCGTAATATACGTCTGCATTGCATTCGCACTGTGACGTCCGAAATTTCGATCTCATTGCAACAACTAAGTAAAAGTACCGAGAAACTTAATAAAATATTTTAAAATTGCATGTAAGTAAGTGAAATATGGCTTACATATTAGCCACGCTAGTAATCATGTTTGTAAATACAGTAAATGTGTGTCAGATTACAGACAACCGCTTAGTTAATATCTACGGCACGTTGCACTGTTTTGTGAAATGAGAATAGAATAAAATCCAGAAGTTACCACTCTTAGACATGCTAAACAGAGCGTTAAAGGACGAGGCAGTCTAACAAAGTAACTCATTAGTGTGATAGGAAAAGTTTAATACGATTGCCTCACCTGGGCAGCGATTGCCGTCTCGTTATAAATATAAAACATGTGTCATTTGCACGCACGCAGCTTACCTAATGGAAACTGCCTCAGTGGTATAGTGGTTAGAGCGCTGGGCTCTTATACCCGGAGGTCGTGGGTTCGATTCGAATCCCGCGGGGAGCATCACTTTGTGTGAATGTTTCCAGTTTAGTTAGGACATTGTAGGCTTGAATCACCTGAATGTCTGAAAAGAATGATGATTCCGTGCTTCGGAAGGCACGTTAAGCCGTTGGTCCTGCGCTTGATCTCTCTTCGGTCGTGTCAGACTGCTGTCCCACCGTGTTATGGGAGTGAGGGAATAGGGAGTGCACCTGTGCTTGCGCACTCACTTGTGCACTATAATATATCCTGCGTACTTGGCTGATCGTAAAAGATTAGGTTGATTCCCGTTCGTCCCACCAAGTTTGTCCCACCAGTGGGACGAACGGGAATTCTTATTTTTACTTCCCGTTCGTCCCACCAGCGAGTTCAGTGGGACGAACGGGAAGTGAAAATAAGAATTCCCGTTCGTCCCACCAAATGAAATGACAATCAAATTTGGTACGGGTAGTAAGAAATTACGCGTCAAGAAATTCTGAGCCATGTTCAATCAAATTTTTTCCGGATTCGCAAAAGGATAGAAATATGACATTATGTATTGAATCACACGTTCATATACATAATATCATCACAATCATGATTTGCTAATAAATAACTTATGGGAAAAATAACTTTGTTTTTTATTTAATTTTATCAATACATATTTAAGGAATTCTCCTTCTTACTTATGGTATCATGTTTTGGGTCAATTCTGCAAATTCAAACAGCACATTCGTGTTATAGAAAAAGCCAAATGCAATAATCCAATGTAGTGAAAATCCGTTTAAAGACCTAAATTAGGTAAATCTCGGTAACGGGAGGGGTTTAGCCGCACCCCCTGGCCCCTACGTAGGGGGCCCCGCGCGGAGAGGTTTTCCGGCACATAACTAGGTAGATTCCGGGATTCCTCTCCACTAATGCGGGTGAGAGAGCCGCTGTGGTTTTAGTTGGAGAGCCCAACACTACCTTCCGAACCCCCGTCGGAAGGTGTGCTTTAGGGTACCGTGCAACTCGCGGTGAGACCGGTACGCGCCTTGACCAGAAACGACTGGTGAAGGCGGTATTTCCACAGCGTATCAAAAAAAAAGTGGGACGTTTATAGGCTGATGATGATTAATTTATTGATCTTATAAATATTCTTTCGATTAGAGAATCATTGCCAGCAGACTTAAATAAAGTAAACTAGATACTTGTGTTGTGATTTTATTTCGGCAACTGATTTGATTGATTATTTTACCTAATCTATATACACATTACATAATATATGTTTGTCTATTAATTTGAAGTAAAAAAAACAGGTGCAAGCGATTTTCAACCTTATTGACATTTAAAATTTTGTTGCTTTTTCGCAAACCCGTGGTGACAAAGCCAGTGGTGATGACTGGGAATAGACCTTGTTGACTATCTTTGCTGGTTCATCAAAATCCGTTATTTTGGTAAATGTGGATGAGGTCGAAAATCGCTTGCACCTGTTTTTGACGTGACAACGTCTTATAAATTGGTTTGCCGGGTGACACTTCAAGAAACTGCGTTACGCTCCGCTCACGTTATGCGCTCACAATGAGAGCGAGTGAGAGGCACGCGTCCCGCCTAAGAGCGAGAGAGACAGACATAAAAAGTCGTTGTCACGTAAAACTTTCGCCCGTATACCGACTTTACAGGCAACCAATTTTTTGTTTGTCTATTGATTTGAAGTAAAAAAAACAGGTGCAAGCGATTTTCAACCTTATTGACATTTAAAATTTTGTTGCTTTTTCACAAACTCTTGTTGACTATCTTTGCTGGTTCATCAAAATCCGTTATTTTGGTAAATGTCGATAAGGTCGAAAATCGCTTGCACCTGTTTTTTTAACTTTAGATCGATAAACAATGTTTTCCCGACATTCATTTGTTTTTCCGACATTCAATTGTTTTCCCGACATTCATTTGTTTTCCCGACATTCATTTGTTTTCCGAAATTTTCACACAATTTATTAAATGTATACTATCAATCATACACAATGACTACTTGATATTTTCGCGTTGCGTCGCGACAAGTCGCGTTGTCACGTTTGTCGTTCACCTAGAACAACGCGTAATTTCTTACTACCCATACCAAATTGTTTCCATTACATTTGGTGGGACGAACGGGAATGCTTATTTTCCCTTCCCGTTCGTCCCACTGAACTTGCTGGTGGGACGAACGGGAATAAAAATTAATTAATTTATTCAATTCCCGTTTGTCCCACTGGTGGGACGAAGCCTGGTGGGATGAACGGGAAACGCCGTAGCCGAAAACTCGGCTAGGAGGACATTAATGGAAAGCCATGGAGTATAATATTCCATGGAGGGACACTTCATCGGGAAGCATCTTTCAATGTGCCGCTACACTATGTTTCTATGATTTTTGAGCCTTTGATTTCAATAGCATACACTATAAGTTTCTTTGACTTTTGAGCCTTTGATTGCAATGGAACTGGCTGCAATTCTTTTTGTCGGAAAACATCTGTTATGGCGTCTTACCTTTAGGGGTGGTAACTAGCCCGTCGGACTTTGAAAAAGTCCTACCACCAACCAGACACAAGGTTTGATTCCCACCCATGACCTCCGGGTTTTTCGTCCCTAGTCGTTTAACCACCTGTTCTCCTGAGGATGTCAATTATGTTACATTATAACATTTTTCCCTTAGAAACGTATAGCTATACATTAAATTTTATTATCGGTACCATAACAGCACAAGTCATGTAACCTATGGAATAAAATCTAGTCAAATACCTTTTTATTATGTAAAAAATATTAGTGATATAACCTGAGTCGGACTGTTATTTGCTAGCATCCGCTTAAACGAGGATGTGCGAAGTATCCGTGAGTTGCGTACACGCACGTGCAGACAGCAGTACGCATTTCATTAGCTTAATTAAAAGATAGCTACTAATGAATACCCTTTACGTGATTAAAACTCATTAAAATAAAAATAATTTTAAACTATGTTTTATTTTTGTATCTGACGTTTCGATCATAAGTTCGCGATTAAAGATGAAGACGTCGTACAGACAGAGATAAAATTTGATTTAACAACATTGTCATGCCCCTGGCATTAGTTTTTTAATTACCTTCAGTCATTTTTAAATTGTGATTATTATGTTTCTGCGACAAGTAAGTCATACGGATCGGTTTCTTTTTAAATTGTGAAGATTATGTTTCTGCGACAAGTAAGTCATACGGATAGGTCTCTAGGGTACAGTATCCAAAGATCACACATACAAATACAGGGCACAGTTGAAGGTAATGCAACAACGGTTATCTAGCACGAGACTATAGAGGGAGCACAGGTACAGTTCACATTACTGGAAGAGCACGACGATCAACAGAGGACACCCAGGGCTAGCACAGGGCCCATAGATAAGTGCATTTGTAATATTCTTTATAGGTTTAGTTTCCTCGTGGTCAAATCAGTTTGACAAAATAGTTTGATCACGAGGACTCTATTCAAGAAGTTTAACCAACAGGTATTTTTTCCTCGTGGTCAAATCAGTTTGACAAAATAGTTTGACCACCTAGAAGAACCGAGTATTTTTGCAAGAGCGACGCCAAAAATACTTCTTTTCTTTCATGTTGCTCTTCATAATGTCCTTACTACGCTTGATGAAAAGCGACTTTACGATCCAAATATAGGGTTGATGAATACAATATTGCAATGCCGCTTGAAATTCGTTTTAAGACTACTCATATTTTAAATGAGATTTTTTTGTGTAATTACCTTCTAAAACGCGTTTGTAGCATTTTTCCAAACCTGTCGAAAAAATTCGGGAGCGCGTCAGATTTTAATATCACCGATTCGTTTAATACTAATTTGCCATGCCACGGACAGCGTTTTTCTACGTTCTATTTATTAGTGATTCTACTGTGATAGCAATGCTTAAAGAACACTGAATTATAGCAATGAAGTAAGTAGTTGATAATGTTATGAGCTACGTTTCTTTACGCATCTTTAGAGCATTGGCAAATATGCATATTGCACTTGTCTACGGGTCCTTCGTATAAATGTTTGGTATAAACCTGAGTTCATTCGCGAGGTATCGGGCCCGAGTCTGGTACTGTTAACTAGACGGTAACTCCTCGCGTCAGCATTCGAATAATTCGTCTGTGTATAAACAAACAAAAGGTAAATTAACATTGGAAATACAAATAATTCTCGAGAGTAAATATTGGAAACCAAAATATTTACGGAGCTATTGTTGTCCAAGATCCAATCTTCAACGTAATAAAATATGCACGAAGTAAGAAAGCTTTTGAAGAGTAATTGGTTTTAATGATTTATTTTAGGGATAGGGATTAAATTTTGCCCGCTGTTTTATTCGATGTGAGGTATTTTTTATTGTGTTTTATGCTTCACTACACTAATAAGATTATATTTACCTTCTTCGTGGACGTCCAAGGAGTCCTTTCGCTCGGGCTCGTCATCAGAGTCAGGATCCACTATAGAATCCGGTTCAGTCATGATCAGCTCTGGTGGGGGGCAGTTGTGGCCAGATGTAGAGTCTGTGGGCAAAATGAAGAAAGACTTTTTTAAACAGACTTAAGCTGAGAAAATGGTTGCAGCAGTGATGTTCACGTTTTGAAACTACGACCGCGGGGTCGTGAGTCGTACCAAAAAATTGGTGACAGTTCGAAGTCTGGAAGTTCGAGGTGTGAAACAGCCTCATGCCTCGGGAAGCAAGTAAATACGTTGTAATTCTGCGCCTGATCTTTTTACGGATGTGTGAGACCTGTTCCGTCAGTGACGGAATAGGGAGCGCACCTGTGTCAGCGATCTCACGTGTGTATAATGTAACCAGAATTCAGCTAGGAGGCAAAAGACAGTGTCAAATTAACAAAATGTTTTAAAAATTTACTTTTATTAACTAATACAAGTCAAATTTATTTTCAAGGATAGACAGACGCTGATATGGTTAGAGATTTCGGTGGTAGAGATATTACATAGTAGGTAAATGTATTTGGCAACAATTTAAAGCATTGTTTGCCAACAATCCAGCGAACACTACTTCTAGAATGTATGTTTACACATTCGTAGACAACTAAAAAACGGAAAATATGTTATAATAGCAGACTGCTAATTAAGAAAATTGTTTTGTTACTACGATCGTAAAATACACTACATTCTCGATTAAGTGGCGATTGCTACTAATATCATGGATCTTATACGGAATTGGTAGAAGAAACAATAAAATTTAAATGCTATATAATATTAATTAATATGAATAGAATATTATATAACAGGGAAATCCGGTTGCGTGTGCGTTTATTTCTAATAGATATATCTGAATTTGAAAATATTAGGTAATAAGTGAAAATGTGGACTATACAATAATGGCGTTTGGAAGTGGTTGGGTTTATTTATATCTTATGTGTGGTCAGTTTTAAATAGTATAATTATTATAACTAACATTTTTACAAGGCCCCTGGCTTGTAAAAACGTAGAAACTTCTGAGCGCTTTTGGTAGTATCTTTGCTTAATTTGAAATAAAGAAATAAATATTGGATTAAAATATATGTAAACTACAAAAGTAAGTAGCTTAACCATTTATGTGGGTATCAGAATTAACAAATATATCATATAAAATAAAATAACATACCTACTTCAATACAATTAATACCATTTTTTTTTATAGTGGAGAAATCCTTTATGGATACCCCAGCCGCTTGGGGGAGCAACTGAGGTTATGTCAGAGTTGCCCTATGTTAGGGGGTACTGATTAAACTCCATTGTGGCCTTCTCAAGCACAGAATGGGGGGCCGGGTAGCTCTATGCAGAGATTCACACAATTGCCCCCCACAATACAATTAATGCCTATCCACATTCATGTTCGTCACATAGGTATTTGTCCTAGGTTGGATCTGAACCTAGCTTATTGGGCAGAGTCACGATTAAAGGCGCTATGGAGAGGAGACAGCCATTTGTTGTTTAAAGTGGAGTAAGCATGGAGTCAGCCAAAAGTTTAAACAACAACGGCGTCATTGACCTCCTCAATTCGATAGTAAAACAATAGGATACATGAAAGCATTGAGTGCATATGCAGCAATATCAAGTTCACATGAACAGGTCCGTGAGAAGCGTGATACTAGTAACGGACTATAATATGGTCAAGTGGAGCATTCTTTCGCCTTCCGCGTCGCGCATTCGCAACATTCACGCAACAACCTCTAAATTTTATATACCCGGATTGCTAGAATGCTCGTCGTGTGTGTAACGTTACTTTACTTATTGTGCACTTGAGAACTATTACAATATTACATTAATACGCGCTACGGAGTTGCTTAACAGCCATAATTCAATTTGCGTTATGTATGACATTATGATATTGATCCGATATTTTCTGCAATTATTCACATGATAGCGGTAATTACTATACTTATGTTAGCTTTTGTCTTCTTTTGCGTGTGTGATCGCAGTTAGTTGTATTTTGATTGCTGGCTGGTGATATGTAAGGTTTCCGTGTAGTAACTATTTCTCTATAGGTATCTATTAACTAGTTACGCACTTCACTTTCACATAAAAGCACTTAAAGAAAATAAAAGCGAAGCAGGTAATGTGTAGGTATTGCCTATGTAATTTATGATTTACTTGACTTTTCTGTGAGTCGTGAGTTTCTTTTCATAAAAAAATCATGGTGCTTTAATGCAATTAATAGATTTGACATTGATCTTGTTGTATCAGTGCAAATTAGTCCTAAAACTGCGAAAAGTAATTTGACCAACGAAACCATAGCCTAAAGTACCGTATTTTTAAAATAACGTGGTAGTTGAATTCTGACCCTTTAAAAATAAAAACACCAGATTCTGCTTTCAAAAAAATAAAAGTGATGATGTGCGAAGGTCGCCGACCGCATTGGTCGTTCGCATGGCTTGTACAAAAATACTTATTTAGAAGTATTTCAGAGAGATCAAGAACGCACAATACGTACATTTTATTCCTTTTGAAGAAAAGAGGACGAATAATTTAAGGGATTTTAAAAAATTTTATCTGCGAGTGAGCAAGCATCGGAGTTTGTTTGGTTTGATTCGTCAGATTTGGTTTGTTATTTCCAGACGAGGGAAACAAACCGAGAATAAATATTCTGGACAGAGCACGATAACAATAAATTATTTTGTTATTAAATACCAAATAATTAAATAATATCATACCAATATTGTGTAAGCAATAGTATAAACTCTACTTGCTACTTGCTCTCACGCCTAAAGTAGATACTAAACTGATTTGACTTTTTTGGCACAGATATAGACTAGAAATTGGAAAAGGACATCTAAGCTATTATCCTGCCCAGACCATTCTCAGTTCTAATGGGATAACTAAAATAATAAAAATACAGTAAAGAAAAGAAAGAATAAGTGTGTGTTCTTCATACAAATCTCAACGAAGCAAAATCTGGGAAAATAGTCTGGGAGCTGAAGTTGGTTGGTATGTAGGACATAGGTACCTTTTTATCTCGGGAAAAATATCAGATTAATGCAGGATAACCCACGTGGTCAAACAAGACCAAATAATATACTTAGCTTATAGACATATTATGTATTGACGCATTTTTAATATTAAGTAGGGATTATGGCTTAGTAAGAATTACAAAAATACAAAACCAGTGACATGAAGACTCATTGTGTTACAACAACGATGAGAAATCGCGATGAGTGAACTTCGCATGATATACCTACGCTTAGGTCATGAGACAAAAGTGGTCTGTTTTAGGAAATACCGTAATTTGCGAGAATGATTAAATCGCTGAAACTTGGCAGATGCTTCAGTGTTGGAATATGAACAAAGGGAGCGATGACGTTAGAGGATGTACTCAGTCAAAATTAAAAGCTTAGGTCAATAGAGTGATGATATCCTGAAAATAAACAACATTTTTACTTTATATTCAAAAGTATTTATAGTAAAAGTACTTTTGATAATGAACAAACAATAACGATCAAACTAAGAAATGTATAGATGGTTGCAAACGTGGTTAGGTACTTTCTAATCTTTTAATTTTGTTTCATGATTGCAAATCAATTTTGTATTTCCTGTAGCCGGGTGATGTCATAGAAGTCTAGAAATAAATTACAGTTATTAACGTGCGTCAATAGAGTTCGTTCCATTACTTTGAGACTTGAGTAATTAATTTTCACCTTGACGTGGGTTCAAGCAGAAAATATGGTTTTAGAAAATATTTTCATATAAAAATACGGCAGACTTGAACGACTGTTTTACCAATTGAAACGTTATTCAAAATCGATAGAATTAATAAATTAATATTTTTAAATTAAAATTATTTTATTTGATTTATATTTTAGGTGTCTAACTAATGTCCATACTTGTCGCATTTAGACTTAAGATGCATGTAAATGTGAGCCCTTCTAAAGGGACGGGGAAGTGTTTGGTTTCCTAAAATAGTTCTTTAAAGTTATTGGACTAAAACGCTAATACACACGTTTGAATTTGTTAATTACTTGAGGCCACGGTTGAAGCAACTCACTCAACACTTATGAAATGAGTGAATCTATTTTCAGCTCATTATTAAATTGCGCAGGCCGGTTTGATGTTTGGTTTAAATAAAATTAATAAGATTAACCATTGATTTATTAAATGGGTACAGACAGGAACAAGCCTTAGTATTTTTTATGTGTTAGTAATTCTTTTAGGTCGCAAAGGAGCACCGGATTTTTTTTGAAGCTGGAGAGAGGGATACCTGTAGGTTACTTTTTATCCGGGAAAAACATAACATTTCTTCATTTATTTAGTAAGTATAACTCCATTTGTCCATGCGGGACGGAAAGCTTGTATATAATATTCCCCTTGAGTAAAAACTCTTCTTCGTGATCTTCTACGTGTAATTTAATATCAAGAGTATAAAAGTCAAATGAAAGATGTTTTTGAAACGACTAAAATTAAATTATAATTATTTAATCGAAACTTACCTCGATCTTGTTTGGGTATACAGGGAGAAGATTCTTGGCACTTGGCTACGCACTTCTTGTGGCAGCAAAGACCACAGTTGCGGCACTGCATAGCGTCTTTTAGCCATATCTGGAAACAAAAAATAGTCGTCAAAACAAACGAATGCATCATTGGTCCTTCGAATGGGATAAGACCGAATCGTTGTTTTTTTATGAATTTGTAAGGGTTATTCTTTCCAGAAAATGTTATATATACATGCTCGTTAAGGCGATTATCACACTGCACCGCGCTCCGCTGCGGAGCGCGGGACGACAGATTTAATCATTATATGCATTAAGTACCTCAGTTTGTATAGAAAACACGCGCGGCTAGTGATGGGCAGTGGATAAATACTCAAAAAGTAAATACTCGGATATTTATCCAAAATGGATAAATACTCATTTTTATCCATTTTTACCCGATATTTACTCAAATTCAAGGATAAATATCTTTTTAGCTGTATTCACACACGACTTTTGTTTCACTTGACCACATTTGACAAAAGCTTAGTATTTTGTGTCCGAATACTATGGCATTAAAATAATTACTTTATTTTAGCACGGTTGGGTGTTATATCAAGTCTCAGGGTAGTTGTACCTATTATACTGTAGCATTGCTTACTTTTGCAAACGTTGCTCACAAGTCCGCGCGAGAGCGAGAAAGGTATGTATATTCGGTTGTTTGGTTACAATAATTGTATAATTATTATCTGCCGCGCAATATTAGCAAGCGGCCCCTACTAGACTCCCCGTCATGCCATGCGCGTCCGTCAGTCTGTTGTGAACTGCGTTACAGAGTGTTACATTCGTGTGATTGTTTTATCTCTCAAAAGAAAGTAAAAAGGTTCGATAATTTTGGTGATTGCGGTTACATATACGATACCATCAATTAATTCGTCATGTACATAAGGGGCACTCCGTGCGGTTGACACATAGAAGAACTACCGTGTCTATGAGTGGACTGCAGAGCAGAAAGCCCTAGGGGGGCGCCCAGCGCCGTTAGAGCGGGCCGCTGTGAGGATGCGCGCGACATTATGGTCCTCTGCTGGCAAGAGGACATGGCTCGCGCGCAACATGGTCACAGGGCGCTCGATGCCATTGGTACCGTGATACAGGATTGGCTCGGGCATCCGCACGGGTTTCTTTCATTCCGTTTGGCACAGATGTTATCCGGGTATGGCTCCTTTGCGTCATTCCTGCACCAAATCGGGATAAAGGAATCCCCGGCGTGCCATAAATGTGGTGCGGCGGAGGACACGGCGCAGCATACTCTCGCCTTCTGCCCAGGCTGGGAGGAGCAGCGTCGTGTTCTGTGCGCGGAAGTAGGTCCGGACCTTTCGCTACCAAGCGTGGTCAATTCCATGGTTTGAAGCGAAGAAGCCTGGAGGGCAATGGCCGCCTTCTGCGAGGAAGTCATCTCGTAGAAGGAGGCTGCGGAGCGGGAGAGGGAAAATTACCCTCTCGCGCCTCCGTGTCGAAGACGTAGGCGGGGAATAAGAAGACGGCTGTTCAATCGCTCTCTTCTCGCTCGCCATGTAACGCGGGCATGCGCCGGGGGTATAATGGACGGCCGACGTCAGTCGCAATGTCTGCATGGAATTTCTATGAATTTGTTACACCTGGACCCCCGGTGGAGTTTCAAAGAGCATTTTAAGCTCCTCGCTCCACGGCTGTGTGCCGCCGCCGCAGCCCTCGGGCGGGTCCTCCCCAACGTGGGGGGTCCAGGACCTGGGTGCCGTCGGCTTTATCATGGGGTGATAGGGTCGATGGCACTTTACGGAGCCCCTGTTTGGGCGGAGAGCCTCTCCCTCTCGCTGAAAGTCCTCTTGCGGAGACCGCAGAGGGCCATCGCGACTCAGGCTGTGCGGGCTTACCGCACAGATTCCCACGGGGCTGCCTGTGTCTTAGCAGGCACAACGCCGTGGGAACTCGATGCACTGGTTCTGGCCCAGGTGCATCGAATCCGGGTCGCGGCAAGGATGCGGGGGGAACAACCCAGCTTGGAGGAGGCGGCTGCCTCACCTACCGGCCTTCGCAGGTTTTGTCCGCACACGGAAGTTTCGGACACTACCTGTACCGTGTCCCCCGTCGGGAGGAGACGCCGCAGTGTCATCACTGCTACGCTCCCGACGACACAGCCGAGCACACACTCATCGAGTGCCCGGCCTGGCGACACGATCGCCGAGAACTGATCGCGGCGCTAGGCGGTGAACGCCTCTCGTTGGCGACCATGGTTCGTGCCACGGTCGCCAACGGAGTGCGTGGGAGGCGGCCGCCTCCTTCTGCGAGCAAGTAATGTCGCAAAAGGAGGCAGTGGAGCGGGAGCGCGAGGAGGAACCCCTCGCTGCTCCCCTCCGCCGTAGACGGCCAGGCCGGAGAAGGCGTGCTCACTTAGCACGCCTCCTCCGGCCTGAGGGTTGACCTGCGGGCGGGGGTAGCCATCCAACGTCCGCATTGCACAGGTCGCCAGACCAAGTCTGAGGATCACCTTGTTTCTCGGGTGGCCCTCCCTAGGCGCCACCCCGACTTGAGGCCTGCTCAAGTTCAAGGGATGGGCTGGTCAATAGCTAACGCTGGCAACGGCTCGTCCCAATCGGGTGTGAAGGGGAACCGGGGGAGTTTAGTGGGTAGTGGACGCTTTAATCTGGAGTCCCACACACGGCCGCAGGTTTAGCTAGCCTGCGGTTATGGTGCATAAACGCATTCTCCTCCAAAAAAAAAAAGGATTTGTTACAAATGATTCATTGAAAATAATCGCCACACCTGAACACGGCGTTACATCCAAAGTTACTATAGCCAAAAAATGTTGTACTAAAGTATGCTTTAAATTCAAGGCACTTAGTTTTAACGTCGCTGTAGCAAATTGGTCGCTACAAACAAGGTCGTAATAAATGAATTCTAATCTACCTACACTTTAATTTAAAAAATAAAAGAAAAATGTTTTAAAAGTATTTATCCGCCTTTTTGGATAAATACTCAAGTAAAAATGGATATTTATGAGTATTTATCCATTTTGAGTATTTATCCGGATAAAAACCCATCACTACGCGCGGCACAACACAGCACACTGACAACGCGTTTGCGCACGGGAACATTGCATGGAGCGCCCGCGCTCCGCGGCGGAGCGCGGTGCAGTGTAATAATCGCCTAAGGACTTCAGTTAGTTGGGGGACGGCTTAATCTACCCACAAGCTTACAAATGTTATGAGTGCTTTCGAGATTAGGATGAAGACGAAAGCTGGCAGGTGCCCTACGTGGGCTTAGCTTATAGCCTAATCAGTAGGACTGGAGTTGTGGTGGTGACTAACAAGTGATATGAAGGGGAAGACTGAAGACCGACAATGACCATGATTCTAGATGGGAATGGCTAAAGCTTAACCAGTAGGACTAAAAATCTATTACGTATATTAACTAAATTCTATATAGCTTACCTTCTTATTACAGAAATCGCACTGCGTAGATCTATGGAAGTGTGTCCGCACAAAATCATGAGTGGCTCTAGTTGGCTTTGGTGGTTTGGGAGCCGGGTCCCGGTTCGTCCGAGGGCTTCGAGGGGCCCCTTGAGTATTGGTGCCACCAGCTCCCTCCCATTCCCACCATACTAGTGCGTCTCCGAAGCACAGGCATGGCTCAAAGCCCGCGTGAGATGATAACTTGTGGCTTTTACTAGAACAAGAATTAATATTAACTTTTTGAGATTACACTCACTGTCGAGTTTCTGTTACCATTTCTTTGATTTATTAAAATCAATCAATGTTTTCAAGATTACAAGAGATTTACATTATTTATGTTCGTATACAGCAGATTGAAATGAAATGAAATGAAATGAAATGAAATGAAATGAAATGAAATGAAATGAAATGAAATGAAATAATATATTCAGCAATTTGATTTACATAGTAAATTCTTTTGCACGTCAGATTTTTTTTTACCCTACCAGCGCCTCGACGTGAATGGCCTGTTGAGAAGAGGCGCCGCAAGAAACTCAACAGTTATATAATATGCCTTTTTTAAAAACTGTTTCAAGGTTACAATTATTTAGTTATATCAAATTAATTTTACAATACAAACAATTCATAATGAATATTGGTAAAAACAAAAAATACAATTAAACTAAATAGAGTGGCAGAGCAGATTTCATGTCCATACATTATTGTCCTTTAGATATTCATCTAGATTGTAGTAGCCTTTTTGCATTAGGCACGATTTAACATACAACTTGAATTTATTTACAGGAAATTCAAGAACGTTTTGAGGCAATTTATTAAATATTCTGATGCTTAATCCTATAAAACAATTATTAGTCTTATGAAGCCTATGATTTGGAACGGCAAGCCTGTGTTTATTTCTTGTGTTAAAGCTATGACAATCATATTTCCTAGAGAAAAGGTGTAAGTTTTTTCGGATATATAATATGCAGTCTAAAATGTATTGAGATGCTACAGTTAAGATGTTGATTTCCTTAAATATTTCTCGAAGGGTATCACGTGGCTTAAGGTCGTATATTGCACGGATCGCCCTTTTCTGCAGTACAAAAATGGTCTGTATGTCGGCAGAGGATCCCCACAATAATAGACCATAGGACATTATACTATGAAAATAGCTAAAATAAACCAATCTTGCCGTTTCAATATCAGTCATGCGTCTTATTTTTCTTACTGCGAATGCTGCTGAACTTAGTCTTCCTGCCAGGGCGGCAATATGAGGGCTCCATTGTAATTTACAATCGATAGTTATGCCTAGAAAGATTGTTGAGTTAACTATATCGAGTTGTTCATTGTTCATAACAATGTTAGTTTTAACTTGAGATACGTTTGGCATAGTAAATTTAACACATTTTGTTTTTTTTGCGTTAAGTAACAAATTATTAGTCGTAAACCAATGTAATACTTGTAAGAGAGCATTGTTTACGTCGTCAAATACTACTTTACGTCTATCTACTTTAAAAATTAATGAAGTGTCATCAGCAAACAATACTGTCTCACATATACCTTTTGTAAAGGAGGGAAGGTCATTAATGTATATTAAAAACAGAAGAGGCCCTAATATTGAGCCCTGGGGCACTCCCATTAGTAAAGGTGCGCCAGAAGAGTTGGTTCCATTAATGTTAACTTTTTGATTTCTTCCCGTAAGGTAAGACTGCAACAACTTTAGAGCGTAATCCGAGACACCATAATGCCGCAACTTCATCAGCAGTGTATCATGACTAACACAGTCAAAGGCTTTAGACAAATCACAAAAAATTCCTATTGCATCCTGCTTATTCTCCCAAGCATCAAAGATGTGTTTAAGTAATGCAACTCCCGCGTCAGTTGTGGATTTATTTTTAGTGAATCCGTACTGATTATCATTAAATAGACTATTCGATTTGAAGTGGGATAACAACTGATTAAATATAATCTTTTCAAAAATCTTACTAAGTGCGGGCAATATAGATATAGGTCTGAAGTTAGATGGATCAGTCTTTTCTCCAGATTTAAATAATGGAGTTATTTTACTAAATTTCATTAAATTTGGAAATTGACCTGTTTCAACACTTTTATTGAATATGAGTGCGAGGTGAGGGGCAATAGAAGGTATTATATGTTTAATAATATCTATTGATATTCCCCATAGGTCCTCAGTCTTTTTCAAGTTTAATTGTTTAAATGTTTTTATAATTTCAAACTCGTCAATAGGCGTGAAGCTAAAAGTATTCTGACACTCATCTACATTTGCTTTGAGAAGGGACTCGGCAAGATGTGTAGAGGAATTTAATGTACTAGTAGTAATTACTGGAATGTTGGAAAAGTATGATTCAAATGCGTTAGCCACTTCCGCATCTGACTCGAGATGGTTACCATCCACCTTCAAGGAGAACTTGGAATCGTGTGACCTATCTTTACAAGTTTCCTTGTTAATAATTTTCCAAGTAGCTTTTATTTTGTTCTTAGACTTAAGTATTGTTTCCTTTAAATAGAGACGCTTCGCTACTGCACAGACTTTTTTAAATAATTTCGAATACTTTCTTACATATTCTATAAGATCTGAATTGTTAGAATTAGCTTTAAGAGCATATAATTCAAACAATCGTTTCCTACTTCTATAAATGCCTTTGGTGGCCCAATCACTAAATTTATAATTTGTGTTGTCTCTAATTATTGCTTTCTTAGTAAAAATACTATTAAATTCATATGTGAGTGTGCTAAATAATTTTTCGTAAATGTCATCAATGTTAGTATCGAGAATATGCGGCATTACAGAAATCTTATTATTGATATTTTTTTTGAACCTTTCGACGCGATTTGTAGTAATCGGTCTGTAGGTGAAGCTAGATGAAGCCACAACACAATGGTTCTCAAATGCCGCTAGTTGACCACTGTGGTCAGAATTCACAATGTTTATTATATTTTTTTCCAATACTTTACAACTGCAAAAAATGTTGTCTAGACAGGTAGCTGATGTGGGTGTCACTCTCGTTGGTTCCATAAAAAGTTGGATAAGGTCGAAACATTTAAATAAATTTAAAAATCGTACAGAATGTTTTGTGTGCTCTAAAATATTTATGTTAAAATCCCCACATACAACTACTTTCTTTTTACAGTTGCATATCTTTTTTAAAGCCTCTTCCATAGAAGACTCAAACAAATCATAATTGCCCGAAGGAGGCCTATATACACAAACAATAATATACTGCTCAAGCTCCACACAAGACAGTTCAATAGTTCGTTCAATTGAAAGTGATCTTATATCATTCCGGTCTTTGGACTTTAGTGAGCTATCAACTAAAATAAGTGATCCACCTCTAATTGCTGACTTTCTCGTGAACGAACTAATGACTCTATAATTATCAATACTAATTAATAATTCACATTGTCGTAACCAATGCTCAGTTAGGCAAAGGACATGTATTTTCATTTGTTTAAGATTTAGTTCTAACTCTAATTCTTTGCCAGGAAAACCTTGAATATTTTGATGAATTAAATTTAATGATCTAGGTTTCCCTTTTGTTCTTATAATTAATTGGCTAGAGTAGTCCTCTATTGTCTTGTGAGATAATTTAAATTATTTGGAATATTTTCCAAAGTCTGATGATTATACATGTCATTCTGCTCAATAGAAGCAGTTTCAGTATCTAAATTTATATATTCCAAAGTCCTATTTATTTTAGTAAATATATCATTTATATTGTATGCTAATAAATTTGCTAGTTCATTTCTTAATCTATTAGGCAAATAAAACATTTTGCCAGTCACATAAAACTTATTCCTAATAAAAATATTCATGTCAAAAAATATAAATTTGTCACTATGACGACATGTCAAATTGTATAGTAAAGTATTCAATAAATGAATACTGTTATTTTGCTCTGATGTGTAACTGTTAGAATAGGGAAGAGCACATAAAATAAATTTTCCAACTTCTAGCTTCAATAAAACTGAGAAGCTCATCAAGATATCTTTTTTACTAATATTTAGACCGTCCCCCAACATTACAGCAACTATGGACTCTTTGCTTTTATAATCATAGTCCTTTATGCAGTTCACTATTTGTGATAAGGAAGCCCCGGGCATACAGTTATTAATACAATGATATTTCATTTTTTTATTTAACAGGGGTCCAAATCCTACACCTAATTGGTCAGAAAAAACAATGACCTCATTACTCTTCGATAAACATTGAACACTCTTATTACTACTAATACTACAGGAGACATCCTCTTTGGGACAGTCAGCTGATTCCGAATACAAACCAGATAAAGAATTTATATTTTCAGCACTATGGTTTAAGGTTAAATTAATATCTGGAGATTGGTGAAACTGCTCTCGCACAGTACTACACCTGGATGACAATTCCTGCAAAGACTTCTCTAACTGTTGTATTTCGGATTTCAACTGGTTGGTGTCCCTATCATATGCTTGTCTACTCTTACTCAGTTTATTGCTGTATATTTCTATACTGTCTAACAAATCATGGCGCTGCTTGCGCAAATTAATATTAACATTGAAACAATTCTGTCTTTTTATTAACTTCTGAGTCTTTCTAATGTATCTATTTATTTTAATATATTTTTTTAACTTATTTCTGCCTAGGTATGTTTGACAGTTTAACTTAGGTGTAGGAGTTAGTGAGCGCCCAGCGGGTGTGCCTATAAGTTCTTCATAAAGGCTCTGGGTGTTGGAAAACTCTTGGCATTTTTTCTCTTTTTCAAGGATTTGAATGTATTGAGTTGCTTCTTGCAGCTCCACCTCCAGCCCATGAATGCGTTCAAGAGCCTGTTCGTAGGTGTTGCTGCATTCACTGAAACTGTCCACAGCCTGGAGTAGCTGGTCCCGCTGTGTGAGTGCATCAGATAGCTGTCCATGCAGCTCCGCCAACTCCTTCTTCAATTGTGTATTTCTATATACAACTGCTTTAATTTCATCCTCGTTCTGGTCCCGCTCACCAAGAAGTGTGTTGCACTCCTTTTTTGAGTCCTTCAACTCCTCCAGGGCACGTTTCAGCTTTGCCTCCATTTCATTTGCCGAGGCAGTCGCTGCAGCCCGGCGAGTTGTCATTGTGGACATCTTGGGATATGCAGGCATGAGGGTTGACAGTTGTTTAGCTGAAATGATATTGAAGCTGTGTCAGTATTTTACAGATTTACTAATCTTATCTGCTCTGGGTTTATTAAAATGCAGGTAATTGTAAAAAAGTAAACTGCTTCAGTAGTGGGGTATATGCAAATTCTATTAAATTAAACTAACTTATGTTTTCTAATTAACAAGACAAATTACACACAGTTATTAATGTATTAATAAAGAAAATATTACTAAATAAACAAAGTTACAAAACGTTGTGTCATAAAAAAATAAAATAAAATTTTTCGGAACTAGAGGGCAAAAAAATAATTATAGTTAAATTTTGGTGTTATCATAGGTGATTTAGGTATTGTGTAAGTGGATTCTGGGTGGGGCAAAGCGTTGTTATCATCAACTTTACTTCCACATTACGTCAAGTAAAGAGAGGCACAACAAAGCCCGTGTCTTGTGGATTGACGTGTCTCGTTCTAATACGAGAAATGTGGAGTGTTTTAGATGTTTTGTATGGCAATATGATGATAATTATGTGTAATGATGTAATAATACTAGTACTCCCCTGGTTTTGCGCTCAGGAAATCCTTTTATTGTTGTCGTAGGTTACCGGCCGTCCGTTGAGATTTGAAGTTTTATATAAATCGAGAAAAACTTAAGACCAGCTTCTTGCCAACACTTTCACTCATTTATTACTTCTTAATTACTTAATT
Organism: Mecyna flavalis; assembly: GCA_949319885.1. Classification (NCBI taxonomy): domain Eukaryota; kingdom Metazoa; phylum Arthropoda; class Insecta; order Lepidoptera; family Crambidae; genus Mecyna; species Mecyna flavalis. The sequence continues at coordinate 5,735,556 of OX439427.1, read as the reverse complement.
AAATATACTTTTACACATTTATATTACAATAAAACAATTTTAATTAATTATTAAATAACAGCTGTGTCATTTGACAGCTGCTCCGGGCGCGTTCCGTTTGACGTGCAACCGTAAAGATTGTGTAGTATAGTAGAGGTTTTTCAAATATAACTGTAAAAATAAAAAACTAAATTCGGGTAGATATTTAAATCCCAGATAAATGGCAGTTGGTACATTGCATTGATAAAAACAACTTTTATTGTAAAAAAGTACTGTACCTCAATGACTTACCTAAACTTAATGTCGACATCCGGTGGGAGAAATTGGTATCTCTTCATATGATGTGGAACTGTAGAATCTTGACACTCACCCAGAAGAGCTGCTAACGGAATGTTCAAATAACCTAACAATATCTCATCCTTCTCTCCCGGCACCGTGGCCCACACGTTGATATTCAAATACTTGTGGTTCTCATTCAGTTTAAACTCCGTCTCCTCATCGACTGGTATAATTGGCTTTAACTGTAAACTCTTGGTCCAGAACATTTGGCAAATCTCCACGTGTTCGCTTTGCCTTGGTCCACCTGTTTCGAATACCTGTTCTTCTTCGTCTAAAACGTCTCCCTTCTCAGCCACTTTGCATTCTGAGGAGTCTGTTCGGATGATGGGTATCTCTTGGTGTTTGACGGTTTTGTTGACGGCCTGCCGTAACGGCGTACTCTCGCCCGAAGCAGGAGGGGTACTTCCAGCTGAGCTGTCGGAAGACTTGTTCTCTACGGAGCATCTACGCTTGCGCAGCCCGAAGTTGCCGCCAGGAGGTGATTGCTCCGAAGTTTTTGAAGCCGGGCGGGCAGCCTCCGTTTTTGGTTTCGTTTGTGGTTCAGTCTCAATTTGTGTTTCGGGTGATTTGGCCGGGGAGCTCTCAGGGTCCTGAAAAGAGGTTTATTTATAAGTCTGTAAAATGTATAAATACCAAAGCATGCGTCAATTAAATCTACTCTTTGGCATGACAACAAGGAGTAAAGCATAAAGTAACAAGCAGGGTTGTGATTGCAGCTTGGGCTCTGTGCTCAGGTGTTCTCTCGATGCCTCGCCGCATTCCTGCCCGCCGTGGCGCACACACACTGTTACTGACATAGGTATACAATTTACCTGCTGGCTAGTTCTAGAAGCAGCCGCTCGCATGCTCTGAAGCCGCACACCCTCCATAACTTCAGACACGCGACGAAAGGTGAAGTTGGCGCGCACTCGGCGTGGCTCGGGCGTGTCTTCCCGTCGCGTCCCGCAGCCGCCGCCCGCGCCGCCCTCCCGCCCGCCGCGGCGCACGCGCACTGTTACTGCCCGCCGCTCCACACATCGAAGAAGTTTGCCAACCTACCGGAATACGTGTCAGTCAGAGGAAGAACCGTGTAATAGTGCACTTACAAGGGGTAGCAAAAGTACCTCGGAATAATTTTTATGTATTGGACAATATCACTTATTGATCTGAATCCCCCAAAGTAAATTATAAGCACTTATACTGATGCACAACGCATCAGGGTATCAGAACTATCTCAGGTACCACAATTAAGTAAGTACCGTATACCTATATTAAATATAATACTAGCATGTACAGGACTAACACAAATATTCATCTCATGATTTTTTGACCTGGGTGGGACACTACCCCTGGCGCACAGGACAGAGACTACTAGATGTGCCATTGGGTTGCTATTCCCACGGTCGGCACCTTACAAGGAGAGCAGCAGTTCAACAACTATCGCCCACTTGGTTTGACAACGTACCTGAGCGACATTATTCACAGGCTTGTTATCTATAGCCAGCACCACGTCGTCTCGGCGCAGATCCGCGCGGTACGCCGGTGACATCGGCACCACGGTGTCCACGAGCACCACGCCCACGCCCTGGCAGCACACCAGCCCCAGAGCACCCGACACTGCTGGCAGGACTATGTCTAACACTAACACCCCTCGACGGAGTGATACCTGGAAAGAAGGAGCAATAAGACGCTGCACAGACATGACTTTTGGGTCTTGTGTCCGATAAGTACTATCATCCAGTAAATATATAAATTATGGGTTAAATTGCAATTCTTTATCTTAAGGTGAGTCTTACCCATCCATGAGAGTCCACAGCTAGGGCGGCTCTGACAGTCCCATTCTGTCCCGGCCATTGCAGCCTCGTGACCTCCACCAAGCGCACCGTCAGTCGCCCGTTGGGCGTGGGGCCGTCTTCGCCGTCCGTGCTGCCCGGTTCCGATTTAGGGAAGAAGGGTTTATAGCTGGAAACCAGATAGGACTCGTAAGATAGGTAGTACAGTGAATATTATGGTAGGTATTATCTAAATATTGGAATCTGTTAGATTGCAAAATCTAACGACGTTTGGTACGACGTTTGAACATTAGTATTTTTTTATTATTAACGAGGTGTGGAAGACTTGTTCACACACGTAAGGTCGATGATAAGAATCTCAGTGGATTTATTTAATGTATGCGTTTACCAATAGCTCGGCGGTGATGGGAAACATCGTGAATAAACTTGCGCATTTGAATAGCTGTACTAATCATGCCGAAACCTAGCTGGATCCTGGCGCAAGGCATATTATGATGGTGGTTAATGGATAGACTAATTAAATTTTTTATAGTGCCGAAATGACATTACGCTCATTCTAACCCATTTCCTTCTGAAAAAATCAACTCACCGAATCTTATAATTAGGTAGTGTATGCCTCTGAGCTACAGCTCTTCTGATATGAGCGGCGACCAGCGAAGCCAGCCTAGGCTTGAGCTGCCTGCCCTGGAAGCGGCCTCGCACGCGGAGCTCAAGCTTCGGTGGCGACTCGAACGCCAGCGCCCAGTGCGTGTATGGAGTCCGCCGGAACATCACTCGGACGGTGCCGCTGAGGCTTTCCACTGGAATAAAGGAGATTATAACTTACTTCAAGATATAATTTAATGGACATTTCATCTCTAGTCTTGAATTTATGTATTGCTGAACGTGTCTATAAGTTTGGGTCTTGTCAGTGGTAAAATTAAGGAGTTTGACCTCTAGTACCCCACATGAAATATCTTTCGCTCTTGTAGCGCTGGTCATCGGCCGTGTTATAATGGATAACAATATCATTTTGTGGAGGTGCGTATATTGTAAAGTGGAAAGTGTAAGCTTTCTAGTAAAGCGTCTGCCAAGTAAATAGAAATAGTCGTAGACAGAGAGCATATTACGTTCGATTACCGTAGCAGTCCCCTACCATCTTATTATCATTCTTAAGGTAAATTTGAAGAAAAAAAATAGCAAAACTAGTTATAATAAAAAGCTTAATTAAGAAAGATTATAAGATAGATGAGTCTTTGGTTTTCTTTGACTTTCCTTGATACCAAATTCTGTTATTTCTTTAACTTAGTAATTATAATGTCACCAAGGATGCCGTAGAACATACGTGTAAGCGAACTTGTGAAGGATACCTGTAATAGATATGTTTGCAATCTTCCCTAGCAGCATGACGGCGTCGACGTCGATCCTGAAGTTGCCGTCGTAGGCCAGGTCCAGGCGGAGGTCGAGGGAGCGGAGGCGAGCGCCGTCGTCCTCCAGCTCTCCGCTCAACAGCCGCAGGTTGGTAATGATGGGGAACTCCGAGCCCACTTCTAATGACCGGAGCTGAAATGTTTTTAAATTATGAAGTTCTTTTTGTGAAGCAACATCTTACGAATAAAGCTACATCTCGTGAGTCAGTTTATTGGTTCCAACAGGTGGTCGATTGGCGTATTTTATTGTAAAAAATTGTTGTAAAACGTTTTTAACTCCTTTAGTTTAACCGCACAAATGCTGCGACCGTCTTGTTTATATTCTGGTCAAGAAAATATTATTTGTACTTTTATTGGAGTTTGTTTTATAAAAGACATTCTATGAACTTAAATAAACTCTTGGCTAGGACTGCAATTAGCAAAGGGAAATGCAGCTGCTCCACGTTTATTGGTTATAGTTTTTTCTTGTAGATCAATGGATCATTACCAAAATGTAGGTACTAACGAGTCAGAACAGGCCATAAAGAAGAACTTATAGACTGATACACAAACTTACAGTCAGACTTTCGAAGATCTTCCCCGAGGAAGTCTTAGCGAGCAGCTCGGCGAGCTCCGACGCCATGCGCCGGCGCAGCCAGCGCGTGTCCGCCGTGCTCTGCTGGAAGATGAACTGCAGCATCGCGTTGAGAGAACCCTCGGGCGTACTGCCAGCCCCTCGCGTTAGCTCGTTGAGTATTTCCTGGAGATTTATAAATTTTATCAATTTTTTTACCTATTTACGCGTTGTGTGTGTGGCAATAGATTGGTTACGGCCGATACGGATTGAATACGGTTATGCCGATTCCTGTGACACTACCATTAAGGCGTCTGTTGGGCACTGTGGGGTTTAGTGGGTATACCTACACCTCGGGTAGGAGAGTCCCACATAACCCTCTGACAGGTGGTGTTGTCGCATCTCGCCAGCACCACCCGGCCGAGGGTATGCGTAACGCATTCCCCACATAAAAAAAAAAAAAAGCGTTCACTTGCGTGATCGATGATTTATTCAATTCAATATTATAGATTATTCTCCATGTTTGTATGTAAGTAGTTACATAGTTAAGCGGCGACAAAAAATATCGTAAGGAAATCTTTTTAGTCATAATTTATCGATTTATTGTATGATTTGTAGTAGTAGTGAAGTAGCCAAGAGGACCTTTCTGGACTGATTTTCGTGTTGTGGGTTAATGTAGCGCATAATGGAGGTCTTACGGCAGTCGCTCTATGTTATACATAAGTGGACTTGCCAAACCCTGTGTTATGGTTCAAGCTTACAGTGTAAGATAGATCCGAGACGAAGCGTTTGAAAAGGAGACTATCCATACTTCTATACTAATATCATAAAGAGGAAAGATTTGATTGTTTGTTTGTTTGTATTGAATAGGCTCCGAAAATACTGAACCGATTTGAATAATTCTGTCATTGTTCGAAAGCTACACTATCCCCGGTGAACATAGGGTACTTTTTATCCCGGAAATGTGCGGGGAAGAGGGGATATTTGATAAAAGATGACGTAACAGCAACGACCTTTTCAAAGAATACCTAGCCGCCAGTGTCACAGAAAACGCTAGGAAAATTCTGGAAAATTCGAAACGCTATGTAAAAGAAAAACAAAACTTTTAATTTACTTTTTATTACTGTCAAACTTTTGTGGCACTATTGCCAGTGCTACTTTGAAATAACAAAATAATCACGAAGGTTGCATCAAATTAATAACCAAAGCAAGTTTTTAAAAATTTAATGCTGGCTTAATTATTCAGAAAAAATGTAAAAATCTATACGCCATTAAAGAAAAAAATAATTACTTTTTATTGCTGTCTTTTAGAAGCACTGTTGCCAGTGCCTCTTTAATCCTTCTAGCCCCGGATTACTAGACACAATAGAAAATCTATTGTTATGCGGCACCCGAGTGCCGGTTCGGCGTTGAGTGGTTAAAATAAAGAAGGTCAACGTCTTTTCAAAACTTTTTGACATTCCTTTAAAAAAAGATTTGCTTTTTATTGCTGTCAAATTAAAACTCTGATGCCAGTTACATTGAAAAACCCAAGCAGGTTATTATGCAAATTTTTCATTTGATGCTGGCTAGATTCTTCAGAAAAAAATCTAAACGCCTTTAAAGGAAAAAGAAACAATTATTTTCTTTTTATTACTGTCAAAATGGAAATTATGCTGCTAGCGTTTTTAATTATCCAAAAAAGGTTGCATGTTATTTGAAAAGAATGATAATGAGATCAATGACGTTCAATCAATGACGTTCAATTAAAAAACTAGACTCACAATCACGCTCAAATATTGTCCGAAGCAAAAGTCTGCGTCAAAGCCACTCGGACGATTTTTGAGGAATTTTTCTTAGAGATTGGGTGTCTAGTTGTATATTGAACGTCATTGAATGAGATACAAAAAAAATTTAATCGACTACTAAAATATAAGTTATTTAATAGTCGGAACAGAATAAATATTTGGTCATCGAAACTACTGAACCGATTTGAAAAATTGTTGAAAGCTAAATAACTAATAGGTAACTGTCGTCTCATAAGGCGGGCAACGCGCCTGCGACCCCAAGGGGGTCTCGGGTGCTTATGGGCAGCGGTGATCACTTATCATCAGGTGACCCACTTGCTGGTTTGCTCCCCTTTAATATAAAAAAAGCTAAACTATTCTCGGGCGACGTAGGGTACTTTTTATTCCGGAAATGTGGAGGGAAGGGAAGGGAAACCGCGAAGGTGGGTGCTAGTTTACTAATAACTCAATGAAATTACTACAAGGCGGGTATTGAACCCACGACTAGCGGCTTAGCCACTGGTCCAACCGTATGATATCCGTAACCATTAACAAGGGAACTAGATTAATTAGATCATAGTTCTCGACTAATACAGGTTTCCTCCGATTTTGTCTGAAACCGCGCCGAGCTAAATAAGTACGCACATAGAAAAACCCTTATGACCGCGCCGAGACTATATCTAATGTGTATCATAAACTACACTGCGTGTATAGTTCTCAATATGAATATAATATGATGAGATACCTTAAATTGAATAATTTAACAGTTAAAGAGATTCATTAATTCTTTACGTCATTTTTAATATGAATAATACATGAAAGTTAGTGGGCAATATTGGGTCAAAGTACTTACTCGAAATTAATGATTTGGAAGTGAATATGTTACGTATGAAACGTGTAGGTAAATTACAGCATGTTGCCTACATTAACATTCAATTTTCAATGTTCCAAATGTTGTTACGTAATTACGCAGCATGAAAACGATTGTTATGCCAAGGTTGCAAGGAAACGGCGTAAAATTAAATACACATTACATTAACTAATTGGTGGTCAGTCATTTCATAAATTCCTCATAGTTTTTGATTCTTTTTTTGGTAGAATTAATACCTAGTCTAGATTTTCTCTAGAGTGCGAGCGGTATCACACAATTAGAGGCTATGTCGACTCTCGTGCCAATGCCACTAAGGAACTCGAGGGGCACTTGACTGTGGAGCTTAGTAGGTATCGGAATATTATAATAGTACGTAGGTATAAATGGGCGAGGCCATTGGCCTAATGCATGAAAAAGAAAGTCATAGATTGTCTCTTGAAAACAAATAAGCGCTAATTTCTTAGCGACCACTTCTACTTCTTGCGTCGATACTCCAGTTACTGGGGGTCGTGACCTCTTTTATGTAGCACCTTGTGCTTTATTCTTGACCGCCATTGATGTCGATCTGCGGCGGTGTGGAAAGCGTCGTGGAGTGTGGACTCGAGTGTGGTGCGTATCTGGTCGGTCCAACGTGTCAGGCTTCTCCCTCTGGGTTGTTTCCCTTCACCTTGCCTGCAACCACAAGTTTCTCCAGGTTTTCGTTTCCTTTTCTGGAAATTTGGCCGAAGTACTCATGTAGTACCTTGCGCAGCGACCACTACAGCCTAGTTATTTGAGAAACATTTCACATAGCTGAATGTACTACTTACCATCTAGAACGTGCGTGTATAATAATACGTGTCTATTTCTACAAGGGATTTTATTGGTGGGGTTGATTGTGTAGTTACTTGTCGGTTGTACTAGAAGAGAAAGTATTCAAAGAGATTATACCATAGGTAAATATTTTAATCCGAGTTCTCTCACCCCACCAGTTGCTTTAACAGCGACTATACGTTAAACGAAGTTATTTCATTAATTTATTTCAATTACTTATGTTTCACTTATTGTGCTGTAAAGCTTAAGTTTAATAAAATATAGGAAGCCGTACAATAGAATGTATACAATAACCTTAAAACCTTAATCCATTACCGGACAAAGCTGGCAAAAACAAAGGCCACAAAACGAGTGACAACAAACAAACGCTCTTTTACCTTATTACAAGTATAGATTATTCGGACGAATTGGGGCGGGCGTAATTAAAGGGCTTTATTTAGGGCAGGCCGTTCATGGCAAATGACGGATGGTCCGAATTACATTTACGTACAAAGTTACAGTGTATAATAAAACAGCAGACAAGCTTGAACCTCATTACCTTTGTGATATTAGACAGCATCAGTCCATTTGCATTTCAGGATTAGGATTAATAACTCGTAATGTCCTTGTGTTAATAATTTAACTCCGTCAGAAATTACTCGCAATTTCCGTTATCATTAACTTCGAACTTCATGTTACTTATTATTTTGATGAAAACGGTTGGTCTTAGTGCATCAGCATGGATTTTTATACTCCATCCCCGACGTAGGGAGACGCCACGGTACCTACCTACGTATTCCCCGAGTAAAAATGCAAACGAGCATGAGGTTCATAACTCATAAGGCTTTCTTAAAGTTAAGACTGGTGGTCATAATCGAGAACCACTACTGAAAAGTTACTAAGTGTACCTACGGGTGAAATCTGCCACCATCGTAACAGCTCTGTGTTCCGGCCAAATTAATATTGCAACTAAGCACACTTCAAAAACTCGTTGATTAAAGGAGCCTGAAGTATTATCGCTTGTTCAGCGATGCTACTAAATGTCGACGGCGCAGTTTGTAGAAACGACGGACTGCAATGCGCCGGATATGAAGATCCGATCTCATTTCCGCTTCCATTAAAACCGTGCCAATATCTAAGTGGATTGCTTTACTGTCCTTAATTCCAGTGTTATATGTATGAAGCCGAAGAAGAAACGTCCAATAAACAATGTACAAGTGTGGATACCTACTTTGATGTGGGCCGTTGTAATCACTGAGTTGTGAATGAGGCAATCGGTCTCCAATCGCCCGGAATATTGATGATGATCGAGTTCAACAAGTAGGTAAAAGGTTCTGGGTATTTGTGTAGTTGCTTAATACAACTACAACAGGCAATAAGCGTAGTGACCAAATCATTAGTGTATCTATAACTGCGTTGCCTCAATGAAATGGAGACGTAGGTAGTTGCTACAAAATTTTCTAAGAAAATTGTAGTGCAATAATGTATATAGGCTCCTCTAATTTTGAAGATTTTATTAGTTCGTAGCACTGAGTAATTGTTCTTACCGACCCCAGAATTCAATGAAATATGTATTTTTACGGACAAATAATATCACAAACTGAGGACAGATAGGTAGCTACCTAAAAATTTATTATGATTAGGTTAGTCGCGAATATCATAGAAAACATCGTAAATACGATAACTTTATGGTAACGCTGTAGAATTGAAGACTGCTTAACTTGGAACTATGTCATCTAGTTACGAATTCATAGTCCATCACCAGTCTGAGTACCTAGTTGTTTTTTATAAGACAAATAAGCTATCCTTCTACCTACTTACGAGTATTATCTAAAGATAGATCTTTCTTCGTTTCTATTGCGTTTTAGTTTTCGCCCTTGACTTTATATCCATGCTATTTACTATTTAGTACTTTTAATCAAGGATTTAATTCCCTACCTTAATTCAACCCGGTATCTATGTATTTAAGTGGTATTTAATATGTTCTTGTTCATTCGACTTTAATAATCACTCTTCCTCGAGTAAATTCTCCATGAAAAATTCCTGATCCCGTGTTGACATTAGTTAAACTATAAACTTATTTATTTATTTATCACTAATGAGACTAACAATAATAACAACGATGTAGAACACAAAATGACACCAAAAATAAAAACAATGTTAAGTGAAGTACAGGTGACAACGGTATGCATTATGTTACTGACAACAATGCAATAATGTGTTCACTTACAGGGGGCAATGCGATGGGTGTACACAGCTCATCCTCCACGGGGGTCTTCTTCTCGAACGGCCTGAAGACGTAGACGAGGAAGGCCAGGGGTACTGCCAGTGCCGATACCGCCCCGAACAGCGCGGCCAGGAGCAACCACGTCCAGTCCGGCATTGTTGGTTAATAGTAGATAAAACAGGATAACGCACACTGGAAAGAAAGGTATGATATATAGAATTAAAATGGAGAAAAAGGGCACTGAAAATTACTGGGTATATGAGACCTAATAATTAACTGTCGTCTCGGTGTAGCGGGCGCAGGGCAGTGCCAGACAGTAAATGCTTAGTAACTGTTTGGCACTGAACTGCATAAGGGGAGAACGCGTGGCGCTTACCATCAGGTGTACGATCTGCTCGTCTTGTTACACATTGCAATAAAAAAAACATGTCATTAGATTATGTAGGTCAAGACTATTACAGCCTACAGCCTATTAGATAAGCCAACCAGTCTGGTAGCAATGGAATAGGCCGCAGTGGCCGTACCTACTATCAGGTGGGCTGCGTGACCGTCTGCCAACTGATGTAGTATAAAAAAAATACAGGCTTTAATATTTCATTGAATAGCTGTGCCCGCGATCTTACTGTGGTATTTGTCATTTACATTTTGCCTCCTTTTTTTACCTTTTTATACTAGGTGAGTTGGCAGACAGGCACGCAGCCCACCTGATGGTAAGCGGTCACTGCGGCCTATTCCGAAGAGGGACGTTTCACTTGGAAGCGTCCCTCAATGTGCTGCCAGACTGTAGACACATCTGATCTTCGAGCCTCTGATTTCAAGTGTACTGGCTCCCACATTATTGTTGCCGGAACACAGCCAGAGCTAGTACTCTACGTGAAAAGGAGTTTTTTGTCAAAAGTCTCGTAAAAATAAATCCACTGGTTCTTTTTCAACTATTTATTATAGGTAGGCTTAAGATATCTTATAATGATCACAAGATCAAAAGCAAAAAATTCTTCATTTGCCAATGTTAGTTTAGTGACTCTATCATCTGATTCGGAATGTTTTATTTACATTTAATTTCTGATTTTTAACTTTATAGTGTACTTAGGTTTATTTAGGCTTTCTGTTTAAGAGAAATTAAGAATTCATTTACGTATCGTAAGTTACAAAGGTAACTTAAAAGATCTTGAAACCTTAACAAAATGGACATTATATGTATAGGTAAGTACTCTGACTACAATATTTTGCCAAAAGTCACGCAGATAGTTTCAGAAGTTTCACATTAACTACTAGTTTTGTGAATAACCAAGCAAAAAAGCCTGGTAATAAAAAGATATCTGCAGTCATAAATAAATCTGGTTACTACTTTACATGATTAACACACCCAATAAAGTTCTATTGCTCGATTTGTACACGTTATAGATAGGCTAGTGAAACTACAAAATTTTACAGCTACAGTCAATGTCAAACTTTATTTAGGCACTATCGATCGTAACTTTTAGTAGATATCTACTGTTTGTAGAAGTTGTGGATAATCATGGTTTTATATCCTTTCTATTTACTAAAACAAACTAAACAGAAGTTTATCGATTGATGATACAATTTAAAATGATTACCAACCTTTTACCAACATTTATTTACGCTCCTTACTGATATTATAAATGCAAATGTCACTTTGTTTGAACTAAGATCTATTGTGTAAGATCTAATGAAATTAAAAGTTTAATTAGATACCATATTTTTTAATAAAAAATTCATCATAATAATAATTCATAACAATTTTCTTCGATCTTTCCATAATGATATGATAAGCTGCATTGATAAATGCTTTGCCTTTCGCGATTTTTACTATACATACAATACAATTAAGTTATAAGAGATATACTGAAAGGTTTCATTCTTTTTTACGTGATTTTTCCATCCTCACAAACTTTCGCATATATTTTAAGTTTATCACCACGGCGGCGCGTATCCATATTGTCCTAACGTTACCGGCTAGTAGCCGGTGGCTACTAACCCTAAAAAGCAAACGTATTTTACGCAATACAAATTTTGCTAAGCTTCAACCATAATATCACGCATGTTGTTATAAGATCTATACATAATAAATTACCTCGTCGTCTCGATATTAATAAATATGTAGGTACTTTATCATATCAGTCGGACCAACCCTTTCTAAGGACTATTGATCTGCGCCTCGTAGAAGTCGCGTACCTATGATGGATTTATGTTAACAGTCAAGATTGTCCCGGATTAATAAATAATGTCTTATTTGGGTACAATGTTACAAATATTTCTAAGGATTATATAGAGGTAAAAGGTGATTAAAGTATGGAAATCTGTGCCTGAGTAATTTCTTGATTTATTGCCAATACGTTTTGCACATTCTTCTATCCGTTTTTTAAATAGATATCGGCATTCAAGTCATGGTTTCTACAATAAAAAAACAAAGACAGCGTCATCTATATCTGATAGATAAATAATCGAATTTATCTAACAGAGATGAAACGAGCCCTTAGCATTGAAAATATTATATGAAAATGGATTTAGAGATACGAATCGATTGTCCCGATCCCAAATAAGTCGTCATTGCCGTTGGTTAAGGCGTAGATTCGAGTAAACTGTGTTTGCTAAAGGTCGATTAAATTAGGTGTGAACAGTTTACCCTCTATATCCTTTTATTATAAGGGAGTGAAATGTAGAACAAAAACAATACGACTGTAATATAGAGCAGCACGGTAAACATAATAGCACCACGAAGGTAGGTATACAACGTGTTACGTTATAGGCCCACAACCTAAAATTAGTTTGATCAGAATAACGAGTAGAATCTAGTAAATCTCTTTTTATTATAGGTCACATTTTACAAAAAATAAAATAAATAATAAAATAATAATTTATTCTGCAAATAGATTTTAGAAAAATACTTTTGCACATCAATCTTTTTTTCCCCTACCAGCACTTCGACGTCAATGGCCTGTTGAGGAAAGAAGTGCCGCAAGAAATTCTAAATTTAAAGTTCAAAAATTATACAATACTAAGTAAATTTATGTCACAAGTATTTATAATAAATGTTGCTCTGTCTATTTATTTTATTAATAGGTCAAGCCATCACGTGCGCAAACCGTACCTCGACATAGCGTCGTCGCAAACGCAAGAAACGATCAGTATTGCCACTCATAAAACCTTAAAAAAAAATTATGTTGTTTTTCCCTTCACAATTAGGTAAATCGAATTAAAAATCATTTGGGGTGGGGTGTCTGAGGTTTTGCGCATTTAACATAAAACGTTGTATAGGTATGTGGTACTACTATGTTTACCGTGCCTCTATTTACAGTCGTATTGTTTGCGTGTAAGGCGTTTGTTGAACAGTGACAGTTCTTCCTACACAAACAAGGACCCTGATCAACATCACATAATAGAAACAGATGATTGGCATTTGTACGAAAAGATGGACAGTTCTAGTACCTAACCTTTGAAATATAAGGAAAGAAAATGTTCAATCTAAATAATACAAGGCAAGTAAATAATGCCTAAATATCAAAGACGGAAACGACGAGTCCTGTTTGTATGGTTCTTGAAATATAAGGAGTTTATAATTCAGTTTGATACAATAACTGGAATTATTCTAAAGATTTCATATTTACCTTAGATAATATATTTTATACCATTTTTATTAGTGTTTCAATGTATTGTGATGACTGAGTAAGTGGTAGAGATGAGGCTGATAGCTAGCCAGTCAGGCTCTAAATATGTCCTACCAATATATTCTAGAAGTAATAATTCTTCTAGATTATATTCTTAAGACTCTACGTCAGGATGTCATATAGCCCTGCATCAAAGAAGTTGTTCATGATTGGCTTATGGATTGGTTTTATTATTTGATTAACCAAGTATAATTTTTGGGGTAACTACATATACAGGGTTATTAGATGGTTAATTGTCCACACCTAATTCAATCAACCCTTTAACGTCCGCGTTTGACCCTAAAATTACATCATTTGACAGTTTCTTAACGCACGAACTGTAACTATTCCTGACCCCGTGTCTCTGAGTTAAGACAATATTGTCAAAACAGTTTGCATCACCTTATACTCGTACTTTGCGCTAAAACTAATTTAGCGTTACAAGGGTTTGATTTCACAAGGTTGTTTTGTTACTTATCCGATTAACTCGTGACGGGGGTTCAAACGGTTACGAACCCTCATCATAAAATTTGTATTGAATATAGATAAGTTTGATGCTCGATTGTGCGACAGGACAGAATAATATTATATTATATTTTGTGTATAAATTAGTAGAAAAGTAGCTTTGGTGAAAATAAAAACAAAAATTAAAAACTTGTATTGGCATTGAGGATCATCTTTATTTAGACTAATTTTTATAGGTAGGATGCGAGAGGTGAAGAGTCCGTAAATCAGTTTTTGTTTTCACTAGTTTTATTCATTACCAATGGAGGTATTGTGTAACTGAAAATTAAAACGATATTACTTGCAATGTATATTTTAACTCTTACAACTTATTCGAAATTATTATTCTGTTAAAATTGTTATAGAGCATATTTTGACGACATTAAAATACATGTTACGTTTGGGTTGCGAAAGTTTGTTTCAACTTTTACCAGTGTACATAGTGTCTGTCAACTATCAAATGTTTTATAATGAATTGCATCACATTTCGATACATAAAGCCCTAAAAATGTCGTCTGAGTCTATCCGCCTTTTTACCGTCACTATATTTTATCACTTTCAAACGCTTCGTAAACCTTTTCAATCGGATAAATTAAATTGTTGGTAGTTGGAAGCATTTGCATTGTCGAAAAGGTCGTTCAAACCTTTTTTTAACACAGTCATGTTCAACAACTGTGAAAAGATTCAAACGTTCATGTTGATAATGTCGCGTGCTTTCATGGTAGTTAGGGGTGGTTCGCGGAGTCTCGGCATGTCATGAAGGGTTGGCTATCGATTGCCAACTATTGCTAAACTATCGATAGCTGACGTCATTTCAATAGTATCGATAGGTTTTCGAAAGTTCGATACTATCGAAGTCTAGCATACTACATATATAATATTGTGAGCCATACTGAGACAGAGATATTTATTTTCATACTATCGATAGTATCGATAGTTTTACAAGCTATCAATAGTATCAAATAGTTATGATACTATTGCATCATAATAATATCGATAGTACCTATTCAACAAATAGTATTGGTTTTGTGCTATCGATTGTATCAATAGCACAGAACATACTAAAGTATATAGCACTATCGGTATTATTATTAGTTTTTGATTCGTTCAACTATCGATGGCAAAACTATCGATATTAGGGCAACTCTAATGTCATTGGAACGTGCATTCGGATTCCACCGAGGGGTGCATTGGTGCATTATGATTTCACCAACACGGTAGGCTAACGATAAGCTAGTAGGTATTTGGATTTATTCGTCGAGTTTATATCTGTAAATTCAAATTACTTGATTTATTAGCTAAGTTCAAGCTGTTATATAAAATGGGTCTACTAATTAGCACAAACTATGGCTTCTCCTGGAATAATTTGAAATACAAATTGAAATAGCTGGCTGTGGCCATTAATGGGGCCACGCAGTGATGGTAAAGTCATTTAAATATATGAATGTTGCCATATTTTGATTACAAGTGTATTGTCTCTCATATTATTTAGCTGAACAACAACTCGTATCGAAGTACATATACTTATATTGTGATATAATAATAGCTTTAATAATAGTAAGTCGTATGATTTAATAATTATACCAGTAAGTATAGCAATTGATAAAAAACTTGCAATGGAATAAGCTTTAATTAATGATGTTAGTTATCTGACTTAAACAGATTAAATAAAACAAATGAAGATAAATATTATCAATAGGTACGTCTTGAAGGGCGCTATTTTTCAATATTTTATTCCACTCGCCTAAAAGACCGGGAAGAAAATAGTCCGTATTCGCAACTTGAATATCTAATCATCTCAATAGAATGGCAATGTTGGGTAGCTCTCCATTATATAGTAGTTTGTGGTTTTGTACGTTTACGTAAATAAATATGATGCATAATTTATTCGACTAGTTTAAAACGTGTCAAAATACACGAGAAAAGCAATATCATTAATCGAATTGACATACTTAAACAGTAAAGTATGCAAAGGACCGACCTGAACAAGCAATGAAAGGAGAGGTAAAGAAAAATGAAAAGGTAAGACTGAAGTAAGAGGATACTTATACATCAAAGATTACATTTGAAATTGTTTACCGGGGAATTTCAGTGAAAGGAAAAATATTTTACGAGGACAGACTAGAACACCCTTCGGCACCATTAGAAAATAAGGTTAGAAATCATTTTCGTGCAAAACATTTTTTCTTTTCTTACCTGTATTTTCAACAGGAAATTCTCATATGCGTAATCGAGGGCACAAGTAAGAAGGGTAATAAGTAAAAAGAGACTTAAAGAGACTCTAAGAGGCATTAAATTACGATATGTGGAATAATAGGTGCAGGTAATTCCTATTTAAGTGGTGGTCGTCGCGAGTTCATCTCAGAGGTTCGATTTTCGCCTTAGGTCTGGTTGGTATTACTTGGTATGGTTGTAGGACTTTTACCGTATAACTTGCTGCCTGCCAACCCTATTTTTACGGCATTTAAATTCTGCACTTATAAATCCGCGTTGCTTCAATTTAAACCAATCATTTCGAGACTTAATTTCAGGTCGAGGCCATTGCCGATATTCGGAGTTAAAGCTGTGTCGTTACAACGAGTTACTGCATTTCAATGATGAATTTATAGGCGAAGTCACAAAGCGATCAGCGACACCCCGGCAGGATATTGCCAATAAACTAGGTTAACTGTTTGGGTTAGTGGTTCCGCGCGAGCCTTAATTTCCCCGCTTAATTAACGCAATTAAAATATAAGCTTTAGCATCGGCCCTAACCATCTGATTTTATGGATCTACTTAGTCAGCTGTCCCAGTCTTGGATCTTATCGTGAATGAAAAGTCAACTTGTTGCTTTGAAAAGATCCCGTCGTTCATTCTTTTATTGGACGGAAGAATGAGCGTGGAATATATGTTATTCGGTTCTCGTGCCAAGTCTTTTATTGCTTTGATCGTATATACATAAATAATATATCAGATTATTGTGTTAGGAATTTGCAAGCGAATTTATACGTTCGATATCGATCGGAACCTATGAGCTTTTGATTACGCCAAGCTGTGCAACGGAGATGACAAGACATTTTTAGATTTGTCAATCCCCAGATGAGGATATATTAGAGACGGGCTTTTTTATACCTATATCAAAGTTTAGCTCATCAGTAGTCAATTTGCCCAACTACAATGGGCTACGGCACTGTAGGGTCTGATAAAAATTTTCGAGTGTCGCCTTGTTCCTACATTTGAAATCTATTCATATTTCATACAAGTAGTAAACACACTTTATAGATTGGATCTAATGCCCGCTACACAATTCTACGTACCTATAAAATATGTAATTTGTATAATAACATAACATAACATAAATATACTTTATTGCACACAAAACAAATAAAATATAACAATAAAAAGAACAAAAATGTGAACAATATAGGCGGTCTTATCGCTTGAAGCGATCTCTACTAGACACCCCCAAGTAAAGGACTACCGAAAGAATGGGTATATCAATGCAATTTGGATAAAAAAGAGTAAGTTACTTTATTTAATCAACATATTGATGTTAACAAAATATATTTATTTATAATAAGTAAGTATAAAAAAGTATTTATAACATCTTAACAATATTGTCCAATAAAAAAAACAATAAAGATTTGACATTAACGTGCCGTTGTTAAATGAAACGCTCAAACGTTAAGGCTTATTTCATTAGACATGAAATCAGAATGTCTCATCAAAGTGGAACCACGTACATAATTTTAAATACGCGACAGGATTCCGTGAAGAGGTCTTAAAATTAGGATTCAAGGGATCAAACGAAGTTGCCTGGGGACGTAACAAGGGCTCAGTAACGCGGACGACGGGTAGTGTGGGCAATATACCTACTTCTCGCGTTTGGGGTCTTGTGAAACATCTGATTTACTGCTTTTGACTTTTAGGTCATAAACTTTAAGTGAACATCGGGCTCATTGTACTTTCACGATTTAATTTTATGCCAAGACGTCTCTTTAGAAAAGATTTTTTAACTAATTGAATTGTTAACCAGCTTTGGTTATTACTCTGCTTATGGTTTTATTTTGCTGTAACATATTCTTCTTTTTACAAGAAAAACGAATAAATGACCTAAATCACATTATAAACACGTAGGCATACCTATTGTTTATACCTACTCGTAATCCTATGATACCTACATAGGACGACGATATTAAGACATTCTGGATAAAATTTACGCGATTACGTATTTGTTCATGCAACTTGTTTTTTTTGGAGAAGATTGACTTTTAGCACCATCTCAACATGCGAGACTTGCAGGCTCGTGTGTGAGACTCGCTCGGGACTGCAGGCGTTTGTCTTGTCCAATTATCCACTAAATCACACTAAACTTCCCCGGTTACCCCTTCACACCCGAAAGGGACGAGCCGGTGTCCGCTTTGTGACGATTGACTGGCCCACTAAAGTACGGACGGCAGCAGATCAACCTACCCTAATCTGTCAAAAATTCTCAATTAAAAGATTACTCTATGTAAAGTAAATAAAACTGAAAATTGGTTGTAGAAATTTGACAGATTGGGGTAGTATTATGTGCAGTCGACTGTACATGAAGTGTGAAAATCAGTTAAAACAAAAGTTCCACGCCGTATTCATAGGCAGTTTCAATGGTTTGTTGTAGTGACAAAGGCGTCACAAACTCACAACCGTGACGACGAAGTGTACAGCGGACACAAATGAGACGAAATACCTATCAAGGTGGGCTTCTATTATGCTCTCGTCACAAAGAAAGTGCTGATGTTGCATAACAATGGACCGAATTGCGATGCAACGGCGCACATAATACAAGCGACCTCCGAGATTTGCATACATATGGATTTAAATTATTTGTTTGTACCTATCTAAGATAAACTTTGAGAATATTGTCTGTAACAGGGTTAGTTCGAATTTATTCTATTATAACGAATAGAAATATTTCTTTTTATAACGAAAATATTTTGAATGGCTGTTTAAGGAGATCGATAAATATATTAGTACTTATTTTAGTACAATTACAATTTCTTATCTCTTGTTACGATAAAACGCGGTATTGTCTTCCATTCGCTCAAAACATGTCCTATCGGTAATTCAATGGGCCAACGTGCAACGCCTCGAATTTATTCCAAGCTTTGAATGGCTGATAAAAGTGATAAAGAAGTAAATGCGAACTATGATGCTGTTTCTATGTAGAGATGTTAACAAAGAAAGCCCAACAGATTACTCCTTTCGGCCGTGCTGTAGCACTACGCAGTATTCATAATTATACTATGGTAGCACTGTAGCAGTGATAGAAAAAACAGATGAATATTGCGTAAGTTAAAATAGCAGCTGTAAAATTATTATATATAATGTTGGGTACAATTTAAGTTCCTCAACATTAGGATTCTTTACACCAAGATGAGTCAACAGAAATAACATGCAATCAAGCCACGCGTGGGTTCAACTACAGACGCTCTGAAGCTTGTAATGAAGATGACAATGATTTAAAAAAGCATTTGTTTAAGATGAGAAGGACAATAAGAAGTCCAGAAATATAACCCTGTGAAAAAGACAAATTATAATAAATAAGCTCACATTCGTAGCAACAAGGTGGGCAATTGGGCATGTTTAAATTGTTACGTAGAGTGACCGCTTATTATCAGGTGGGTAGCGTGCCTCCCAAGTATATTTAGCATCAAAAAAGTCCAATACAATAATATGAAAATGTTAAATTCATTGAAGAAAGAGAGAAAGAAACAATTTATTTGCATAATCTCAGGTATACAAGGTCTTAACAGGTACATATATGGCATCACTGAAACTTGCTTAAAGATATGAAGCGTGCAAATATTTAGATACATTTACTATTATTTTTAAAATAGAGATTCATATAATTATCATGTCATAAGAATTAAATACAGTACTTTTGTCATAACATAAATTATACAATTAAATAAATTACGTACAAGTCAAGAAATGTCAGTTATTATAACTAAAATATTCATTTAAAGAATAGAATGACTTTTCCACAAGCCAAGAGTGCAGTTTGTTCTGAAATTGAGATCCATTGAGGGCTCTCAATTCGTCCGGCAACAAATTAAAGACTTTAATGGCCATAAAGAATGAGCCTTTCTGCACCATTGTTAACCTGCAAGGAGGCACCAGTAGTATGTTTGAGGGACGTTTCCTGAGTTCCTTAGAAGTAGTCATTTGTTTTACTGGAAATAAATTTGGGTGCTTTTTAACAAATATACAAATTTGTTTTAAGTATAGACAAGTTAAAGTTAATAAAGACATTTTTTTGAATAGTGGTCTACATGAATCTGTATAATTAGCACCACAGATCGCTCTCACACATCTCTTTTGCATTCTAAATGCCATCATTCAAGGTTAAGCGGTGACCTATATAACTTTCATCTCATCAAAATGAGACCGATGGATTTGCGGTTTATTAATATTTAATAATTCGACGTTCCAATTACTTTGCAGTATTCGTGATCACGGAATCACTAATGGTTTAAAGGTCAAAGGTTAATAAATTATTGATTTGTATTATTACACTTCCATAATCATTTATATACCCTGTGGCTCACGTTAACTAATTACTAATTATTATTTAGTATTAACTATTACCTACTCTCAACTTTGCATTACCTATTATGAGAAGCTGAATGTGTTCCAGTATTTTTGTGCTGGTAATTTTAGCCCAGAAATACTTGTAAAAATAAGATGAATTGCTTGAAAAATTATGTTATGAATGTTATGATATATTTATAAGACTTGAAAGCTTTGTCTTGTCATCTTCTTAAAAAGAAATGCAAGAGAGATTCGACGTTAAAAATAAATGCAAGAATACCATACATTGAAAGTTCAAAGATTAGACGCATTCAGTAGAAGCAGCAGCATAATGGTTTTTGTTGAACTGTCCTTCAACGAAATAGGTTGTGATGACCCTTAAAGATGGGTTATTCCCGTTCGAACCACCATCAAGTTCAGTGGGACGAACAGGAAGTAAAAATAAGAATTCCCGTTCGTCCCACTAAATGAAATGGAAAACAATTTTAAAATGGGTAATAAGAAATTACACGTCAAGAAATTTTCGATTATCTAGACAAATTTATTATTAGCTCTCGTTTTCCAAGCAAATTATGTGGTACTATATAGCCTTCCACCCGCGGTTTCACCCGCGAGTTTATGTCTTTTTAAAATATCCCGCGGTAATGAGAAGTTTCCCGTAGGAATTTTATAGCCTTTGTCCTAATCCGGGTGTACCTACTATTCGTGTGCCAAATTTTATTTAAATCCGTTCAGCCGTTTAGGCGTGATTGAGTAACAAACATCCAAACATCCAAACATCCAAACATCTAAACATCACAACATCTAAACATCCAAACATCCAAACATCCAGACTTTCGCATTTATAATATTAGTAGGATTAGTAGGAAGTAGCAAAAATCGGCTCTACCCAAGTAGTAGAGCTGATGTTTTAATTGATGAGCATAAAATATAAGAAGAATCTGGTCTGCGTGATCCAACTGATCTAGCCTAAAACGTCTTTTATAACTAAAACCTGACTTTTTTTATAGAATCAAGAGCTTTTATATGCAATACAAAAGATTGTACGCTTTAGCGTGTTTATACCCAGTAAACTTGGATAAAAGTAACTCAATTTATTATTTTTACTGCGACATTGAGCAAGGACTAAGTGATTGGCAGAGCTAGTCCTTCGATGTTAGTCGTAAAAATACCTATCTGGAATATTATTTTAGTGGGTACTTGACAGGCGCGGTCCGAAGGGGGGGGGTCACAGGGGACATGACCCCCCCCAAAATCTAAGGTCAAATAGAAAAATCTCAAAAATTTGCCAAATAATAATGGTGGTGAACGGTGGTAATTAGTGATGCAACGAATACTACTTTTACGAATACGAATATCAAACCTACTATTCGGCGAATACGAATACGAATATCTCGCCGTGGTCATAAAAGACTTATTTATTTGAAGATTTTTTTTTCGTGTAATAGTTAAAATTGACTACAGGCAATTTTTTATTTAAAAAACATAAAATTCGTAGGTTTTCTAGTTTTAGGCAATTTTTATCAGTCTGGATGTTCCCAGCCGTTGAAAAAAGTCTTTTCGAGGCGACTGTACTCATGGCTTCAGTGAAAAATATTTTTGGGCGAGGTTTTTCAGACTAACAGACTGAAAATGGACATCTTCTTGCCGAAAGGCCAGTGGATCAGCAGTCGGCGATAAATTTGGGAGCTTTAGATACGCATCTATCTCGTTTTTAGATTGCGAATCCCCTGTAAAAAACATTTTGAAATTAAATTTTACTTTTACTATACTATAAACAACAAAAACAAACCTTGGAGCTAGTTCACTGAGCGAAAAACGACGATATCCCTTTTTATTTACCAAATTCAGGGGCTCCATGTCTGGACAAACTTATTCAGCAATCAAATATTTAGGATAACAATTTTATACGTTGTACGTTTTTCCCATGTTTCCTTTAAGAAGAACGCTTCTTTCTTCGCTGGTGTTAGTTTTTAAATATTTGTGTTAGTATTCGCCGAATACGAATATTCGGTAAATGTCTACTATTCGGCGAATACGAATATTCGTATTCGTATTCGTTGCATCACTAGTGGTAATTCCATAAGTATAATTATTAGTTATATACTGCGCGTTTTTTAGTCGTTGTTTTCCCGCAGCAGAACGTTCACCTTCAGTACTACTATCGATTTATGCAAGTAATTTTTTTAAAATTTTTTTATAGATTTTTTTTTTAACTTTTTTTGAATTTTTTTACAAATTTTAATGGGAAAATGGAAACCAAATGTGAGTAAATAGTAAATAATCATTTTTTTGATGAACGCGAAGGGCAATGGCCCCGGCCGGTGACCTTCTGTGACGCAGCTAGTACTATTGGTTCGAGTTTCGTCTATCATAATCGTAAAACATTTGATTTTACAAAAAAAACTTTATTAATTTATTTTACTACTAAGATAGAATCATTTTACTGCGGAAAAACAACGACTAAAATTCCACGCTGTATATGATTTTGTAAATAGGTTTCCTTTTTCTGAGGTAGTGAGGGACCCGGGCTGGTCAATAGCCACAAGGCTGGCTGGGGGAGTTTAGTGGATAGTGGACGCTTAGTCTACAGTCCCACACACGGCCGCAGGTTTAGCTAGCCTGCGGTTATGGTACAAAAACGCATTCTCCTCAAAAAAAAAAAAGGTAATGAATGATTGACCCCTCCAAAATTTCAGGCTGCGACCGCGCCTGGTACTTGACTTAATTGTCTCAAAGCGTTGACGTTATGAATTATTAACACGACAGGCGCGACGCGAGTGTAGTTTCGGCATTCATCAAGGTGTGAACTGTGTAACACTAAATGTGTAAATATTTCATTACTTGCTTATTACAAGGTGTTAAGATGTTGAGTGTAATAAATTAACATGATTTATTATGTGGGAGGAATACCTACGTTTACTAGGAAGAAGAGCTTTGCATAAAGAAGTAAGTATCATTTTATCTATACAGTTGTGTCATCTTTAGTCATGACGACTTATGAATTAGCAGAGCTTAACATTAGAAGCAGACTTAGATAAAAAATCCTTCATTATTTAAAAATAAATACTTTTCGCTTTGTTTTTGTGTTTGTATGCCTATTTGATAAAATTTTCTTTCCGTGAAATCAACTTTACTCGATCCGTGGTCTACTTTTGATGGTAGGTCTTTAAAAAGATATTTTGTGTATAAAAATAGAGACAATTTTCAACAGTGCAAAAGTCACAAAGTATTTTATAACGTGAAATCTTAAACACAACGCAAAATATAAATAAGTACCTACCTATATTGAATTTGGACCTTTAAAAGAACGCAGATTTCTAAATAACATCAAAAATAAACAAAATAGTTATTTACTTTATTGATTGCAATGAAAAAATTAAAAGATAATATAGTTACACCTTATTTTTCATTGTCATGAAAACTAAAAAAAAAGTATGCTAGCAAACACAGTCATTTGCACACTTTGCTTAGATTACCTATATAAATAATATTGGCGTACCTATATCGTACATTGAGAAAAAAGCAACTCCGTATATAAAATAAAAGAATAACTGAGGAGATAGTAACATACCTAACTATCCCCTCAGTTATTCTTTTATTTTATATACAGCGTTGCTTTTTTCTTCAATACCAACAAAAAAGAAAATACTCGTAGGTACATCGTATGTTCTACCACTCACCTGCTAAGAAATTCGTCTAAAAACAACTTTTATTTACTACATATAATCGATATACACAACAACAATTGACACGAAACTATTAACTTGTTATACAATACTAGTTTTAATCGTGTATTTAGTAAAGAAAGGGCCTATTCAGGTATTGAGACATTTTAACGCGCGCCGGACCCCGGCGGCGTATCACGTCCTTACATCACTGACACCTCCGAGGATTTACTATTTTGATAAACCACCTAAATGGCGGAGTGAGCATGCGCCAAAGCCCGCCAATTGGACCAAAGTTCATGCAAGGTATCGGAAAGGTCCTACATTGAGAAGACGTCGATAAATAACAGCTGTCTTTTGTCTCGACCAACACGCGAGCGCAAGAGAATATAGCTTAAAGATTCATAACGTTTATAGTCGAATGCTGAATTCCTGATGGGCAAATTTCTTATCAAATTATTTAGGGAATTGGCACAAATATTCGATGCATACGACGCTTGCGCGGCGGACAGATCGATAGTAGCCATATTCCTTTTTCTGTCTACGTTCTCTCACTTATGCAGGTGTAACTTTAACCAGGTCGCCCTAATCACTTAGGTGTAAAGACTAAATTGCAATAGCATTAAGAACGGTATTAGTTCCATTCATGAAAGTAAGCCAAATTGTTTACAGAGCTGAGAATGTCAATAAAGGTTGAATTGGTTTCGGTCCACGGAACTTTTAATATTTATATGGCAGGAAGCACTTTTGGGAATGTTTATAATGAAAAGGGTGCGGTGTGTAAACTAACAAAACAAGGGACCTTTACAGCTGTACCGTTATATGAAACCCACATTTTGCGAGAAGAAAAACAGCCCTTTCCATACAGATAAATAAAATTTCAGGCCCTGTTTGTTATTTCAAAATTTCAGCTATAGATGATACATAAATATTGTTATCCAAATTAATGGGTTTTAATTTTCGTAACGGCTAATCCGTCTTTGACAGATAGGTATAGGTAGATATCTTCTCAGTAATAAAATTCAAGCAAGAATAATCAACATCAAATCATTATCACATCAAAGTTGAATTCACAAAAATTTGTGTTCGGAATTATTTATGAGTCTGGCACATCTCTAATTAGGTTCACTTAATGTATTATTACGAGTAGGTACACGCATTACCGTTTTTCTATCGCTACACGTTGGGCGCCAAATCTGTGGGAAGTTATGAACAACGACACAACTGATGTAACACGTCAGTTTTATAAAATACACTGCATTTTATAAAACTGACGTGTTACACTGCTGGTTCATTTACCTATCAGTGTAATATGTCCTGATTGACAGCCTCCGTGTACTTAGCAAGTCAGTGATGGATGGCCATGTTTACCGGGTCGAATCAAAACATGGCTAGGACTGATTTCAATAGTAGACACTTTGCTATATATTATAGGTATAGCCTGCTATTACTTCAATATCGTATTTTAATTTTCCATTGTGTTCTCAACAAAGTGTGACAAAGGCTTTTTAACAGGTAAAAAGCGAACGAAGCAACACTACGGTAAATATTATTTTCCCCGTCTTAAAATAAAGTCAATGTTGCTATCCTTTTGAATTAATAAAGGTCTCACTAAGTGCCGTCCTTTTTACAATATTTACAGAGGTCTGTGTGCATATTTTACTTCGATAAGTGTAAGGTGTCTTCGGGGTAAGTGGTAAAGTGACGATTAGAACAAAAGAGCAGGTGAATAGGACAAATAAACGGGATGGACCGTTACTTACTTAGGTACTTTTGAGTATTTTTAAAACTAGTACTACCACTTCTTATAAGTAAGTAACCGGAATTTACCAAATCGTTACATCGAATCGCACACACATGTTTGAGAACATGTATTGTAAGAAGCGATTTTTGAAATCACTTGATTACCTACCATTGCTTCATGTGCACTACACGTAAGTAGAAAAGTAAAAAAAAAATCCCGATTTAATTTTTCGAATCGGGAAGGCGGGAATCGAACCCACGACCTCCAGTTTTTATAACTGAGCGGCTTAGCCACTGTTTCACGGAGGCGGTCAGAATTAGGTACTACATTTTACATAAAATGTTGTAATTTAAGGTTTTATGTAAAATGTAGGTAGTTATTATATCGCGATTTTATCCGTTTTTAGTTGTTTTATTTAATTAAAATTTAAAATATCTAACTCAGTTACAGTTCTGTCTTTGGGATGAAAGTTAGCGGTGTGAAACACCGCCGTGTCATGTAAAGCACATGGTAAACCCACTGGGCCTGCGCTCGATCTCTATCCGGTTGTTTTAAGCTGCTGTTCCAACGACTACGTTGGGACCTACGAAGTCGGGTCGGGTTCGTACCTACAGGTCGGGTCGGGTTCGTACCTACGAATTGTACACATGCTTGCGTACTCACCTTTATCCTATTTTGTATCTTGTGTAGATATATTTTGGGACCAAATTCGATCGTAGTTGATTAATCTTTGAGGTTGGTGACTGAGGCCAAAACTCAGCTAGGAAGTCAACATATTTACGCTTAATCTATTTGCTACAGTATAATTTGACCTAATACTGTAATTAGGACAGCGTTAGTCCCGGCTGATAACATCGAATTAGGCACATTTTATAGGCTATCCCTAACAGCGACCGGCTAGATGGATTTATAATAGCATTAAAACAATATCTAGTTCAATCAACGTTTATTAATACTCACAGCAATAAATTAAAAATATATGACACTTTTGTATATCTCAGTGTAACTATACATACACGTATTTCTCTTAAAATCTAGTTATTATGTAGTTGTCAATTTTTTTAATCAATTTCGAGTATTGCAACTTTTTATTATTCAAAACAACATTTTCTATCCTTTTCAACTATGCATTCATTTCTGTATAATTTGGTTCTAAATATACATGTAATATTGTTCGTATCATTATTATATCACTATTGCACTTTGAATTGTACTAAGTGTTTGGTTATTTATGCGTCGGAAAGAGCGGCCACACCTGGGAGCACTTTACCTGAAAAGAAAAAGACATTTTACAATATTTTTTAATTAAACATTAATTATGTACTCTCATGTACATTTGGTGGAATAAGTAAGACAACTGACGGTAAACATTTCTATTACAGTATGACACAAGAACTGGTTGGTAAATAATAAACACAATCTCTTCCTCAAAAATCTCACTAACGTACATTCTACTTTGAATTTACTGACAAATAGAATGAAACATACGATGTTTATGCAAGAGTAATGGATGGCAATACCTTTCATGGCTGTTCAAAAACATATTTAGTATTTAATGACATTACGAAAACCTCTAATTAGTAAGCCTTTTCGATGTAACTGTTACATAATATCATTGACTAGCTACATCTTAATTACAAAGCGGATAAGTACGTCATAAAAGATAAGTAGGTACTAATTTAACTCGGCGACACCAGGTACCAAAATCTAATTTACGCGGCAGATTAATTAAAGGAAGCTGTACTTAATTCATTTTAACTTCTTTCTTCATTAACGGACGTAAGCGAGCCGTCGAGCCGGCGCGAAATTCCGCCAAGTGAATAACTTTAATGAATTAGTGAATGTTCCGCGAGTAAATATACCTAGCAGAGTTTGCTAACCGTTTTCAGGGAAATACTTAAATTAACGGTTCGGTGGTCCAACAGTTTCTACGAGTAGAACAGGGCCTACAAAGATATTATAGGTATAATAACTTTTTAGAACTTTTTAAGCAGATATTCGTTAAAGAACATCGGGTTTCTGGACCCAGTTTATGATAACCTTACTGTTTACCATTATATTAGGTAAAGGACATCGTCAGTGAATTCCTAAACGCAGAAAATACGAATTAATAAATGTCATATTAAAAATAAGGCTTCTAGAGCCTTTTGCATAAAAGCGGCTTAGGTTTTCAAGTTTCTACGCAAAACGTTACGCAATCCCGTCAAATTATGAAAAAATGTAGGTACTCAATATCGCTATTCATAATAGGTATACGACCACGTGTATTGAATACTGACAAAAGCAAACTATAATATCATAATACAGGCGGTATAATTTAGGCTTTTAGTGTTATTGACTAATTGACAATGCCCGAATATTACAAATATTATGTAGTCTATAAATAATCATTGCAGCGTTTAGTATTGTGATTTAGCTGTAGGTATATAATAGGCTACTTGACTCTTTTTTGAAGTAGGTCTTAAATAATAACTATTTCTTCTATTAAAGCAAAAAAATATTACAATATTTTTTTGACACTTAGAAAACCGAAAAACTGTAATTTAAAATTTTAATTTTCCTGAACGAACGAAAACGCTGTCCGCCATGTTCTGACGTCATAAGTATTGTAAACAAACATTTGACAGCAACACGAACTTAACCTTACAAAGTTATAATTAAAAAAAACATGACTTCTACTAGTCTACATGAGAAATATAGTAATTATCGTTATTGCATCGTCCGAGAATGCAAAAACACATCGATAAAGACCCCAAAAAAGTTGTGGATTAGAGTGCCCAGTGAAACAAATATACGAAACACCTGGTTAAGACTTGCTTAAAGGGATCCTGAATCTTTATCGACTGTAACTTAGATTTATTTTTGCGAAGATCACTTTGATGTAAGTACCTACTCAACAATGTATATAAACTTTACAGTTAGATTAATAATACATTATTTAGGTTATGTATCAAGTCAGTAAACAAAATAAAGTTCGTGTTATTTACCTTTTAGTTAGAAAATGACATGGAAAATTACGTACGATACAAAATAATGGGCTCCGTAAAAACTTTTACCCAGAATTGCGAGAAAAAATACCCAATCTGGCAACCGTGCATACAGATACAGATGACGTTTGTTTGTTTACATATTGTATGACGTCATATCATGGCCGACAGCGTTTTTGGCGATTCAAAGTAAAAAATAAAATAAAAATTTCAAACTGGATTTTTTAATTAATCTTGCGATTTTAATAATTAAAATCAACATAATTAGTTTCTCTAGGCAAAATACTGTACGAAATACTCATTTATTATATGAAATAAGATATGAGTCAAATAGCCTATTTACAGTCCTAACTTTGAGTTACCTAAGCTCGATACAAAATTAGCTGAAAGGAATGTCCAATCATATATACCATCATCACCATCTAATTTAAAAGCATCGCTCTTGTCGGTGATGCAATTTCCACATACAAACCATAGATCACCTAATTTTAAGATATTTTTGACAGGTTAATATAGAGAAAATGAAGAAAACTTACCCTCAAGTAACTCAAGGGAAGCACCGCCACCAGTGGAGACGTGGGACACCTTGTCTTCAGTTCCCCACTTAGCGCAGCACGTTGCGGTGTCACCGCCACCTGGTGGTGATAAATTAATAAGTATAGTAGTTCGGACAACATTACGTACTATCAAATTCAAATGCTATTAGGATAATACCTTATGGGATTGAGCTACAAATGACGTAAACTGCGCTTGTCCGTAATGTTAGCAACGCATTATTTTGTCAGTGTGTGTGTCAGTCATCACTGTTGCGTTACGCAGCTCCAAAAGGTATTATCCTAATAGCATCTGAACAGGATAGTACATTGATGTAATAAATTGGTTCTAAACGCGTAGCCTAACTGAGCTATGCCCTTCGCTAGGACTAAATACCAAGAAGTATCGGAGAACAAGCCTCGCAAAGACTGAACTTCTGTATATTGCCGTTTGGCAGATCAATGACCACAAGGCGATCACCGGCTCGTCCGTTCGTCAAGGTCCGTTGGGTGTGAAGGGAAAATGGTCTCACGGCTCGGTCTTGCTAGCTGGCCCTTATGGTGCTAAAACGCAATTTCCTCCGAAGAAAATGGTAAGTAAGTAATATAATTGTTTGTCCTATCACACAGGGTAGGTTCTCTATCGTAAATGTTTCATTTATACCTTGCGATTAGTATCAAAAATTGACTTAGCGAAATAGACTTACCAATGATGGTGACAGTGCCATTTTGGGTTGCCTTTACAACTCCGTCCATGAGAGCCTTGGTACCTCCGGCGAACTTTTCAAACTCGAACACTCCGGCCGGTCTGTAAAAAAATACTGTTCTAGAGAAATTGCAAGTTTCGTAAGTTATTTTACATTAATATCATAAGAATAATTATGTCAAAACTCTGATTCCCACCGATTTTCTGTTCTCATTTTTTTTAGCAAATAATCATATTAAACATAAGAGCCGGCAATTTAATGAGATCGGGTCGCGTTGCAAAAGTTAATATTTTAATATTAAACTATCTTTGGACGTTTAATGTTTGGATTGTCCCTGTACGATTACAATGGGGCAAGTAAGAACAAATGTAATTATTTCACTCACCCATTCCAAACAATAACTTTAGCTCTCGCAACAGGCTCAGCAAATAGTTCCCTGGACTTGGGTCCGACATCCAGACCTAGCCAGCCATCAGGGATACCAGTCTCAACATCAGCAGCTCCAACCTAAAAGATTTTATGATTTTGACTGACCTATTTACATGCAGGCAAATAAGCAACTGTCATAATGTAATATAAAACTTTTATGAATCTTATCATTGTTTAATATTTTTTAAAGATATTGCACGACATTGCTATTATAGTCCAATGTGGTAATATTATGATATATCAAGTTCCAATTTAGCATCGTAAAAACTATGACAAAATTTGGATAAAACTTTGACTCTAATGATAACTTACTGCTGCATTTTCATCGAATTTGTCTGCAATGACGAAGTCGACAGGCAAATGGATTTTGACATTGTTCTTTGCTGCTTTTTCCAGGAGTTTTCCTACAATCTTAGCTCCCTCAGGATCGTACATAGAGCTGCCAATCTGCAATAAATAATATTCTATAAACTGTATTCTTTTCTCAAGTTATATTTGAAATTTTGAATAGAAGTTCAAAAGTGATTTGTGATAATACTTACAGGCATCCCCTTTGTCTCCTTAAGGAATGTGAAGACCATACCACCACCAATGATCATTTCGTTAACCTTGTCCAGCAAGTTCTCAATGAGCAAGATCTTATCAGCCACTTTAGCACCACCAAGGATAGCAAGGAATGGCCTAAAAAGAATTTATTAACATTTAGAACAAGTTTTTTTAATCGCCATTTGCTCAAGTAAAAAACGTTTAATTCTTTAAGTTTTAGTTTGTTATTTTTTATTTTATGTGTCCTGTATACTTTTATTGAAATGTCATGCAATAAATTGTGATTTAATACAAATGATTGTTTATTAATACTTTAAATTGGTGAGTCAATTAGCATAGTGTAACACTAATAAGATATTGAATCTTCTACTTACCTTTCTGGTTCATGCAGAGCTTTGGCAAAGTACTGCAGTTCTTTCTTCAAGAGGAAGCCACTTGCCCTTTGTTCAAAGCCTTCACCCATCATTGAGCTGTGTGCCCTGTGAGCAGTACCTGTGTAAGAACAATCAATCAAAATGCTTGAATCATCAAATATACAGAGTGACTCTACCACTGGGTTTGAAATGTCTTGTAAATGTATTAGAAATAAATACTTAATTAGAGCATAGTTACAATAATATCTAGTTCTTTAAACATATATCCAGATATTATTATCCGGAGAAAAATACCAGATAAATAACCAAATAATACATAAAATACCAGCAAAAAACATAAGCACAAGTGTGACATAAGCACCACTAATTTGCTCCATTGTTCAGGTCTTTTATTACAAAATCTTGAGTAGGTTTTGTTAAATTTGAACAACAAACATTGTTGTGCATTATGGTGACAAGTTCAATACCAAAATCCTTACCAAATGCATCATTGATGTACAAATCACCCAGCTTCCTCAAACTTGCCCTGAATGCCTTGACCTTCTCTGGGTCAGCCTTGACTTTGGCACCACTGGCATCAACACCTTTGCCTTCTTCTTCAATATGGAAGCGGAGATTCTCCAATAGTATGACTGAGCCCACTGGGGGATCAGCACAGGCAGCTTCCACTTCCGCACCCACACAGTCAGGAAGAAATGTGATGTCTCTACAAATGTTGTTCTTGTGAGTTTAAGTATATCAGTTGACACAAAATACATGTAAGAAAGCTCACACTTATGTTTTTTTTTCCATTTCACCCAATGACGTTCAATATACAACTAGACACCCAATCTCTAAGAAAAATTCCTCAAAAAACGTCCGAGTGGCTTTGACACTGATGACATTAACACATTCGTTCAAATTAACACATTCGTCAATTGTATATAACTAATCGAAAACTCTGCCCAATAGTCGGGTGGGCAGAATTTTGCTTCGGACAATATTTGAGCGTGATTGTGAGTCTAGTTTTTTAATTGAACGTCATTGATTCCACCCTAGATTGGGTAACTATGTCCTTTATACTAGCTAGTTTCAATACCAATACATTTGATGGCTTGGCCAGCCAAAGTAATTAAATAAATACAGATTTAAGATAAGATAACAAAAAAAAATAGAAACAAACAGTGCACTTTTGTGGTTATATTTTACCTATTGGAAATTATCAATAGTTTACAATGAAGACCTTACCTGTTCAGCAGTTTTTTTAGCTCTTCAGCTACAGGTTTTAGAGTGTATTTCAAATTGGCTTGTCCGTCGGGCCGGCCCAAGTGTGACATAAGCACCACCGACTTGGCTCCCTTGTCCAGCGCATATTTCACAGTGTCCAACGCCGCTACGATACGCTGGTTGTTAGTGATAACTCCTTCCTTCAGGGGAACATTGAAGTCCACCCTAAAATAATTCAAATAGTGAGTAATTGTGATTTAAAGCATCAAAACTTTTTGTAATGAAAAAAAAGGAAAGAAGTAGACAAATACATACCTCATGAGAACCCGTTTGCCACCCAAGTTAAGGGCATCAATGCTAAGCTTATTTAAAGCCATTTTATTGAAAACTTATTAAAATATTCGTTTGTAAAGAGCAGCGACGAGATTATTTTATATTTTAACAAAATGTCAAAATTAACCTTGAATGTGTCAAAAGGGTCAAATATTCCTGCCAGAGTAAAAAATGATGTGCGTTACTCTAGCGGAAAGTTCAAAATATTAGCACGTCTAGAGATGAAACAATATAGAATAATTGGTGCAATAAATGCTGTAAATGTGCACCAAAAATAAAATTTGTGCCTAGTGGGGTTTCTGAGATATTAATGAAAATACGATTCCGCCAGCGTAACGCTTTAAAACGTTATCCTGGCGGAACGATTTTTACCTATTGGTCCTAGGGCAATTTTAGGTAGCTTAAAAGATAGCTTAAATTTGTGCCCTAAAATAGCCAAACAGCGGCATTTGTGCCCCCCGTAGTTTTTGAGTAATTGCAAATGCCGCTGCAGTAACGTTTGGCTTATTTTCCATATCTTCAGAACAGCTGGACGTACAGAAATGATTTTTTGTGAGAAGATGCCTTGTAATTTGTGCAAATTTGTGCCTTTATAGTTATTCCAAAGAAATACATGATTTATGATTTCAAACAGATTTTCTAAAAAACGAAAACAGCCTCTAGCTCTTGAACTACTTACGATAGGCGCTGAATGTATCACGTAGCTGATGCCTTTATGATACAAGGATCTTCTGACAAAATTTTATAACCCTACGTCTGATATTGACGAAATAAATCAACTTTTTGAACTGAAAACTGTTTACTCATTTCGAGCCGCAAATAAGGGAGTTTGAATAACGTAACGATTTCCATTTTTTGTCAAAAATCTGTGCCTTTATTCAAATAGACACACACTAAATTTCAACTCTCTACGTTCTGTAATTAACCGTAAATTAAATAAAATAACCAAGTAAGAACATTTAGATTATTACCCGACCAAGTATGAAAGGTCATAAAAAAGCGGCCTTTAAGAGCATTTACCGTACCTTCTTAATTTATATACCTAACTTTTCTCTTGTTTGTACAGTGATGTAGAAAAGCGGTTAATTAAGTTAATTATTGTCGTTTCGAAAAAGTGAAAACAAGTTACGAATAAGAGCCTACGTTGCTTTTTATTTAATGTTCTTAGTATTAATCTTTTCGTATTAATACTAAAAAATATTATTACTATGTAAGACTAACATTCAGTTGCAGAAACGTCCATTAAAGTTAATGTTTCATTAAAGCTATTGCTGTCACTTTTTATTTCATGACAACGAAAAGTGACAGCATTAGATTTAATGAAGCATTAACTTTAATAAGAGTAGTTTTTTATTTCATATTATCATCCCTCGACAACCACCTCTCTGATAGATAATCAAATTAAGATCACCAAATTTTTTCACCACTTGGAGTAAGTATATTTTTCTTGTTAGTTTAATTGATAATTGGGGCAGAACGGAAAGTGGACCCTCCCAAACAAAAAAGAATTTTCAAAATAGGTTAATAAATGATCGAGTTATTAGAAATGAAGCATTGAAAAAAAATCACCTCGATTTCACACTAAAACTTGTTTACACGAGTGTACCGACAGTTATCCTACAAATTTAAAGATGTTGGCTTGAAGTACTGCACGGTCGGTTTTTTATGACCTTTCATACTTGGTCGGGTAATAATCTAAATGTTCTTACTTGTTAATTTTATTTAATTTACGGTTAATTACAGAACGTAGAGAGTTGAAATTTAGTGTGTGTCTATTTGAATAAAGGCACAGATTTTTGACAAAAAATGGGAATCGTTACGTTATTCAAACTCCCTTATTTGCGGCTTGAAATAAGTAAGCAGTTTTCAGTTCAAAAAGTTGATTTATTTCGTCAATATCAGACGTAGGGTTATAAAATTTTGTCAGAAGAACCTTGTATCATATAGGCATCAGCTACTTGAGACATTCAGCGCCTATCGTAAGTAGTTCAAAAGGCAGAGGCTGTTTTCGTTTTTTAGAAAATCTTTTTTAAATCATTAACCATGTATTTCTTTGGAATAACTATGAAAGCACAAATTTGCACAAATTACAAGGCATCTTCTCACAAAAAATCATTTCTGTACGTTCAGCTGTTCTGAAGATATGGAAAATAAGCCAAACGTTACTGCAGCGGCATTTGCAATTACTCAAAAACTACGGGGGGCACAAATGCCGCTGCTTGGCTACTTTAGGGCACAAATTTAAGCTATCTTTTATGCTACTTAAAATTGTCCTAGGACCAATAGGTAAAAATCGTTCCGCCAGGATAACGTTTTCAAGCGTTACGCTGGCGGAATCGTATTTTCATTAATATCTCAGAAACCCCACTAGGCACAAATTTTATATTTGGTGCACATTTACAGCATATATTGCACAAATTATTCTATATTGTTTCATCTCTAGACGTGCTAATATTTTGAACTTTCCGCTAGAGTAACGCACATAAAAAATGGACACACGTTCCATTTTATCAAATATTATTTTCCACGTTCCGTTGCACACGCATTATTACCACAGAATTACGTCATCTGTTATCATAGACTAAATTTCTTCATCATGTTGGTAGCCATGTTTGATACGGGAGGACGCGGGAGGGATTCTTGCGATTTTAGTGTGTTGGCAGTACAACTCGCCTTCGCGAAATATGCACGCATTGAGACGCCTGAATTTAGAATGTTCTTTGAAAATCTACGGTGAAATATATGGCAAATCGCGAGTGAATGATAAGTTTCGTGTATTATCTCTTTCAAGGAGTGATTTAGATTGTTTTTCTGTGTGTATAAGTGACTGTGTTGGGTGACGAACAAAGAAAAACGTAGTGCGTCAAAAGTTAAAACATGGTGCCGCTAGGACCGGGGCCAGGCCATCCTGCTGCACATCAAACACACGGCGGTCCCTCCGCTAATCTTGCCGGTCCAAATTCGCTATCACAAAGCGCTCCTCAATCTAACAAGTCGTCGGTGGCGGTAAGTGATATCTAACTGTTGCCCGGGTTTGCGTCAGGCGCGGGCGGCACATGTTTATGTAACTAACTTTCCGTGAGCACGTGCGATTTGGCGCTAATTTTGCTGTCGATTTACAGAAGCCGAACTACACACTCAAATTTACTCTTGCCGGTCACACAAAGGCTGTGTCTTCCGTGAAATTTAGTCCCAATGGAGAATGGCTCGCTAGTTCCTGTAAGTACTTTAAAAATACGATTACATTTATAGTTTAACATCTGTATGCAACCCACTTTTAGCGCAAGCAGCTGCCAGCTACGCTATAACTGTTGCTACGCAGCATTACTAACGATTAGATATTCGGTAGTAGGGTCAGTTTTTATCAATGAACATGATTAGAATCAGATGTCATAATTATTTTGACAGGTGTTTTATCAGGGAAATGGTTACACCTTTGGCCTCACATTAATGTCTGTCAATATTGGATGATTACCTATTTTTAAATGAATTGTAGTTATGAATTATTAATTAATTTTTAATGCAATATTATTTATTTATTGATTAATTTTTTAACAAAGAAAGAGTTGTTAGTTAGTCATGGTTTAACTTTTTATCACTTTTATAATCAAGGTCATTATACTTAATTGCATAAAACCATAATTATTTAAACATACTAACTAAAATGGGCACATGTAATGATGAAAGATAAGACTATAAGTTTTGAATATTAAGTGATAAGCATGCTTGACTAGCCAGATTGACCCAGTTACTTGATAAGTCTTCAACCTCATTGCATACTTGCTAGACTGTTTAAGCTAGAGTGGCACACCTCGCTAAAAGGTTTAATAACATTCCTTGACTTTATATTTGACCTTGAAATACTGATTATTAATTTAGTATACTAAACTTTCTGTTAGTAAAGGTGAAAAATAATAAAATTTTGGTTTAGTTGTATATAATATAATATTTTAGTTAACTATTTGAAATGTTTAACTACCTTTCCAGCTGCTGACAAACTTATTAAGGTGTGGGGAGCGTATGATGGAAAATTTGAAAAGACAATATCCGGACATAAGATGGGCATCAGTGATGTTGCATGGTCATCGGATAGCAGGTTGATAGTCAGTGCCAGTGATGACAAAACACTAAAGGTTTGTGATAAAGTAACTTTGTTAATGTTTGAAATTGTTGTTAACACATCTTTGCATAATAATGTGTTGTAATAACCCTTGGTAACCTTTGGTATACATCAATGTAGAAATGTTGTAAGTGTTATAA
This sequence comes from Mecyna flavalis, assembly GCA_949319885.1. Taxonomy (NCBI): domain Eukaryota; kingdom Metazoa; phylum Arthropoda; class Insecta; order Lepidoptera; family Crambidae; genus Mecyna; species Mecyna flavalis. Next base: position 5,698,337 of record OX439427.1, on the reverse strand, counting down.
TATTGAGTCATACTTGCTAATTTAGTTATTTCAAAGTATAATAAAGTGTTAATAAGACTTGAAACAAAATATTTTGGGTGTTCTTGTTCTATTATGATATATAGACATTATACCTCCCGAATGCAGGTGAGCCATACTTTTGTGTCAATATACAATACATGCACATTTTCTTAGTGTGTATAGGCTTGAGAGTGCTCAGAGTCTCACAAGAGTGCATGTATGGTTCACCCACATTCATGAGATAAATCTTTTTTACCAATTTTTTCTCCTCTGACAAAATTATTTTGGGTGTATCCTTTTACTTGAGATATGGGTGTATGTGGGTAGTGTTTGCCATCATAATCCTTTACTAAAAACTTGCAGACACATTTTCCTACTAGCTTATTCTATTTTACTCTCATTTCTCAAATTATGACTAGAGATATGTGTTATCGTAACTGCAGTAAACATACCAGATAAGTCAATTGTGATTGAGAAATATCATTCTCTCACTCCCAGTTCAATCACAGACTGTCCTAATATCAATTTAAGCAAAATCTTTTATCATAATGTTTACACATCAAATAGCTCCCACGGTTGTTGAACTTTTATCACTACAGTTAGATAAGATAGTCAATTCGGGAAGTAGGTACCTACCTAACTTTGTTACCTAAATAAGTGTTCTCTGCTTTTTCTCTAGCTTTGATTTTGGTGTTGCAACTTGTCATATTAATTTGCATACAAATGATAGACATTGCATCATCAGTAACAAGATTTCATAACATTGTCAAGATATTTCATAATATTGTTAAAAAAAAACACTCCATTCTTTTGTAAAATCAATAAGTTCATAATGTATGTAAGTCTACTTACCTACTTCAAAAATTTTGGGATTTTTTTTAGGATTGGGATTGGGATGTTTGGGTTTAGGGATTTTATATCATTGAAATGTTACTTCTATCTGACCAACTAAACAAAACAATTTAAACAGATCCAATTGGATCCAAATTACAATTGTTGTAAAGCAATTGAAACATGGAGTTTGTTGAAATGTAATAATTATCCATTATCATTGTGACTAGGTATGAAATGTCTGTTATTTTTGTATGAATTTTCTTTTAATAATAAGAATTGACAATCCTTGAAGTTTGTCAATTTTAGAGGTTTAAGGCATTTTCAAATTGAAGCCAAATCAATACGAAATTTATAAAAAGGGATTATTATTTACATAAAAAAGAAAATATAGTGCTGTATAATTGAGTTAATATTAAATTTTTCGTGACATAATCATGTTTCTGTTTCAGGTGTGGGAGCTAAGCTCAGGCAAATGCTTGAAAACCCTAAAAGGGCACAGTAATTATGTATTCTGCTGTAATTTCAACCCCCAAAGTAATCTTATTGTATCAGGAAGTTTTGACGAGAGTGTTCGAATATGGGATGTAAGAACAGGTAATGTTATAAAATTAAAAATATAAAATGACTTCGACTTAATAAAATAACTTTTTTTCTGGTTTTATAGAAGTTGGTTCAATGGTAAAATATACTTTCCAGGACTCTTTTAAAAATTACCATGATTGCCTTTTTTCTAATACCTATGTTAGTAATGCAATCTGGTGTTAACTAAGATAATGTCAGTTCTTAGAGCTACATAATATTTTAATGTATAAAACTTAATTACTGTGTTCTCACTTTCTTTTGATAATACTTTCAGGAAAATGTTTAAAAACCTTACCAGCACACTCAGATCCAGTATCAGCGGTTCATTTTAATAGAGACGGCAGCCTTATTGTATCTTCAAGTTACGATGGACTATGGTAATATATTTTTCATCCCACCATCTCGGAAAGAGTATTTTTAATCTTCAATATCTGAGTGGAAAAGCCGTTTTTATTCTCTAGAGGATAAAGTAAATTGAATTTAGAACATCGTGTGCACTAAGTTTGTGAATTAAAAAAACATTAAACCTATTTACTGCTACCTCTATGGTGCCGAATATATCATACAACTTTTTTTTAATTTGTTAAAAACTCAGACTCGGAACCTTCTTGGTGTTCTTTTTTCAATTTGCTTAATTTCCTCGCTGAGGTGGAATGAAAAGTTACGTGTTGCACTCGAGTGCAAAGATTTTTCACCTCGTGCTCTTTTGATTCCCTCGCTAACGCTCAGGATTCTAATTGTGAATCACTCGCTGCGCTCGTGATTCAATTTTAGAATCCTTCGCTTGCTCGGTCATCAAAATTGAACACGCGGTTAAAAAGCAACTTTGCACTCTTGTATAACAAATAACTATTTTATTGTAAACTTTTTTTAAAATTAATATATTTTGCACCAAAGATAAAATAAAGATAAAAATTGTCTTCAACATTTTCATATCTCTGAAAGACTTTGTTGTAAAAACTGTAATTAAGTTAAGTTGGTGGTATAGTGATTAAACTGTAGGTAATATTAATAAAGTATTTTTTTCTTAACTGAAACATTTTCTAGGAAAAATAAAATAATTATTTTATTTTCTAGTCGAATCTGGGACACAGCATCAGGGCAGTGCTTAAAAACTTTAATTGACGACGACAATCCGCCAGTGTCCTTCGTAAAATTCTCACCAAATGGCAAATACATCCTAGCAGCTACATTGGACAATACACTCAAACTGTGGGACTACAGCCGGGGTAAATGCTTAAAGACATACACAGGACACAAGAATGAAAAGTATTGCATCTTTGCTAACTTCAGTGTTACGGGAGGAAAGGTATGTTAAGTTTTTAATAAAGTATTTTCACTGAAAAAAAGATTTTGGCAGGCATGCTAATTCAGTAGTGCGTCAATACCTTTACGCACAAGAAGCGGAAATGAACGAATAAAATATTATTACATTCAGAGCATATCTGAATTTCTCCCATGCACTTATCACAAACAAAATAGCTCTAATATCTCTCTAATATCTTTGATAATTGTCGTGAAAAAAAAACAATGAAATAAGCACAATTCAATTTAATGATTGACAAGTAATAGGTTAGTTGCATCCATGACATAAGACTTCATAATCACTTCAGTTAAAATATTTAATGGTTGAACATTGGCAGTGAAAAAACACTGCAAAAAGTGGGACAGTGTGCCAACAAACATGACTCATTGAGAAGCGGAGTAGTAAGTCACTTGTTGCTATGTCACTTTAACCCAGCACAGTTACTTGTTATAAATAGATTTTGTTATCTTTTTTTTTGTGATAACTGGTTGTTTTTTTTAAAATTGATTATAGTTGAAAAAAAAAAGATTTAAATGAGAGCATTCCAAGTAGTTCTAGAATAAAGAACCTTAATCTAATTAAGCCTCAGATAATTATCCCAGTGGTAGAGACTGGTGTGTAGATTCTGATATTGGGTTTTTTAAGCAATTTTCATCATTGTGTTCCATACCCATAATAGCAGGTATTAACCCATTCGATGCCGCCTTGAAAAGTGACGACATTACGCAGATGCCACCATACTGTAATATGCAGCCCGCCCATCGGCGGGCTCGGCATTACGATTAAGTAATCTTGCCCGCCCATGGGCGTTTTCGGCATGCAGCTATAGATTGAGATTGGAATCGTATAATATGTTCAGTTTACAAGTACTGTACGGTCTGTAAAGCGTGTATGTGCAGTTTTCTGTGTTATTGGTGGCAGTTTTATTGCTTATTAGCTGATATAGTAATGGAGTCTGAAGGTAAGGCATAATTTTCAGTTATACTGTTCTGAGATAAAGCATAATCATACTATCCTATGTATCCGATATTTTAAGCTAACATTTAAGTAGTACAATCAGAAAAATTACTTATAATCCTACATTTATGGGTTTTAATAAAAAGTCAGGTGTCGTCAACTTTTTTGTACCACTTATCGGTAAAGGGATGCTCGGGTTCAGGTAGACAGTTTTTAATATTTTTATACCTCTGTATATTATGACTCAATACGCATGTCAAAGTTGTTTACTAGTCCGGTCGGCACTTTTTAAGATTTGTTTACTGGTCCGGCGGCCGGCCGGTACGTTTTGCAATACGACATTCGGGACGTTTTAGGCAAATTAAAACCCTATGTCGAAGGCAAAGGACGTTCTATCAATCAACCAAATCTGTTTTACAAATTGTGTTCCTGAGTAATTTCCACATTTGCAATTCGAACCGTTAAACAAGGAATCGTTTCAAACAACATTAACGAATACCTTGCCTTATAAAGAACACCACTTTTACACGCTTTTATTTAATTTGTTACGAAACTATGTACGGCACATATAATAACATACGGCATTCATTGAACATCATTTAACTGTGCCTATTTTCAGGGAAACAATCCATGACAACGACCAAGTTAGATTTTGATAATAATACATTGACCCTGTAGAGGACGTCTATTATGATTAATTAAATTAAATCAATGCCGCAATGGCATACATATTTTATGACATACATCGTTTGAAAGTGTATTTATAAAATGTTTACACCTAATATAAATCAACGCAAAAGAGGTAGCGAGCATGTCCAAACTAAATGTTACTAAAGCTTACAAAAGGTTTGTGATTTCTGAATACAAATCTTGCCCGCCCATGGGCGGGCTCGGCATGACAGTTTAGAATCGGCAATTTTTCAAAACTTCAAATATCAGCAGGCCATTTGAGTTGCCAATATAATTTAATAAAACAAATCATTACACAAGATTTCATAATTTTCTGACGTTATTTCGTAAAGTTATTGCAGTTTAAAATTGACCCGCCTATGGGCGGGCTCGGCATGAGAGTTAAAATAAATTGCCCGCCGATGGGCGGGCTCGGCACTGAATGGGTTAATAGTCAAAAGTTCAAAATTTATGGAAAAACCATTTTTAAGTTTATTATTACCGCCACACTTGATAAAAAGAATCTACTGCAGCCTATTCAATTGAGAAACACTTAACCAGGAATCATTACTCAATTTGCTGCCAAACACTGACTCTTATAATATAATCTTTGACCCAAGATGAAAATCAACAATCGAGATTTAGATCCCATTGGCTGCTCCACAGTTGCATGAAAGTGGTAATACTAACATCCTTTTCTCTTGTCCACAGTGGATAGTATCTGGATCGGAAGACAACCTGGTGTACATCTGGAACCTGCAGTCAAAGGAAATAGTTCAGCGGCTGTCAGGGCACACAGACACGGTCTTGTGCACCGCATGCCATCCCACCGAGAATATCATCGCCTCCGCGGCGCTCGAGAATGACAAGACTATCAAGCTCTGGAAGAGTGATACCTAAAGATTGCTGCTGGTGAGTTGACAGCATTATTATAACTACCTCTGTGGAACAGAGCTGAACCGCTCAGAAATAAAAATCCTGAGGTTATGGGTTTGATTCCCGCTTTGGGTCTGGTTGGTGGTAGGACTTTTTTAGTCCGACTGGATAGCTACCACCCTTAAATCAAGTTATAGTAAAATAATGGTTACTGTTTATTTATTATTTTATAATGGTTACTGGCTTCATTGCTGATTGGTGATCACAAACCCGAGCTGTGTCCCTAAAAACTGACACAGTGTTAGCTCAACCTGGGACTTAAACCCAGGATCCGAACATGAACCCGAATCTTAGCATGGCACGTAAAAACCTAGATGACTATACTTTATTTTATTTAGCATTAGAAAGAACGAAATTTAGGTATTTTATTATATGCACAAATTTGTGTCAAGCGAAAATATAACTTTAAAATGTCAAATTATTTTATTCACACACTTCCGATTCTAATTATAGCCATTATTGTGATCGTTGATTATTATTTTCAATATTTAAATACTTAATTTTCGATTTGTACAACAAAACGAATAATTTAACAGAAATAAACTAATCATCGTAAAAAGTTTGCACTTTAAAAGACCTCAAGAAGCAGCGATTGTAAACATGAAACGCAAAGATTGACGAAGAAGACTCGCGCGCCCCTAGCGGCGAGATTTAGAATTTTTTTTAAGAAAGTTGTAAAAGTGCTTGTTTAACAATCCTTTTTAAATGTATATTAATAAGCAATTCGGTTGTAATTAAATTTATTTACGCTCTATTTGTCTCTTCTTGCCTCTTCAGGTTCATTCAATCATACGAAAAACTTACTCGGTGAAAGTGATTATGAATCGTTTCCATCATCGGTTTAACTTTTAAGTCATCATTTCAGCCGAAAGACTTCCACTGTTGGACATAGGCCTCCCCCAAGGATCTCCAAACCGATCGGTCCTGCGCCACCCACATCCAGTGGATTCCGGCGACCTTAATAAGATCATCGGTCCACCTTGTGGGAGGCCTACCACGGCTGCGTTTTCCACTACGTGGCCACCACTCGAGGACAGTCCTTCTTGCAATGTGGCCTGCCCTGCCCACTGCCAATTAAGGCTCGCAATTCTTAGGGCAATTTCGGTGACCTTGGCACTTCTGCGGATCTCACCATTTGTGATGCGATCACGCAGGGAGACTCCAAGCATAGCCCTCTTCATTACCCTCTGCGCGATTTTAAGATTTTGAGTTTGCCTGTGGCACATTGTAAGTGGCCACGTTTCAATTCCATAGGTCATCGCTGGCAACTCACACGTATTAAAGAATTTTGTCTTGAGATACTGCGGTAAACGGGCCGAGAATACACTGCGAAGCTTCCCGGACGCTGACCAGCCGAGTTGGATTCGTCAATCGATCTCTTTTTGGAAGTTGGATTTACCAAGTTGGACTTTTTGGCCCGGGTAAATGTACTCGTCTACAACTTCCAGTGTTGAGTTCCCAACTTTTACAGGAGTGGGTACGACATGGGAGTTCGAAATAATTTTCGTCTTTTCCATTTTCATTTTAAGACCCACTTATAATAATAATAAATTTATTTATTTCTAGAACACTTAACATTTAGAAACAATTATCTAGCGGCTTTTGCACTAAGCATATATGTATTATAAGCTTGTATTGCAATATCCAGACTATAATTAACAAAACAATAAACAGATGGACGCAACTCAACAGTTTTCAGTCTCAATATTTTTCCTTTTCAAAAAAAGGGAAAAGATGACAGCATTAAGTACGTGTGGACATGTATGTGTGTGTGTGGAAATGGGTGTGCATATTAACTTGTTGAGACACTTCTGAGATCGTTGAGCATTGTGCCTAGGTCTTCCAAGGTCTTGCCATGACTACGATATCATCAGCGAAGCGAAGGTGCGTCATTTATTGATGCCAAGTCTCACCAGTCCAGAAGCTTAAATACTTGCTCGAGAATAACGGAGTCGAATAGCCTCTGAAGAGCTTTCAGAACCTCCGCTGTTACTCCGTCATCCCCCAGCGCCTTGTTGTTTTTAAACTGTTTCAGAACTACACTTACTAATACAAAGGCTGACGACGTCCGGGATATCTTCTGTGTGGTGTCGGGTCAATTTGGCTCTACTTTACGACTTTTAAATACTTAACGGTATTTAAAAGTCGTAAAGTAGAGCTATAAATAAGTTTTAAACAAAGTTTTACTTCATTTCGAGTACTTAAGTTAGACCCACGTTAGTCCGCCGATGCCCCTAGTTTTACAATGGACTAACTTTCAAACGTCAAAACGATAACACTTATAAAATTTTGCTCCGTTTTACGTATAGAAAGACAATTTTTGAAAAGAATAACTTAATTTGTGAACTGAAAATTAAAAATATATGTTACTTTTCCTTACATTACTAAAACACATTAATAAATTTAAAATATATTATTTTTACTATCTTATTTAACGATTTTAAAACATGCCATAAAACAAAGTCTTGTAAAATGAAACGCACTGAACGAGTTAGTACCAGTAAATAATTCTTAAGTTGGTATTTGTTTTGTAATAAGGAAGGTTTTAAATTATAGTTCGGACTTGGTACCTGTACTTGTTAGTACAGTTTTAAACCTGTTCTAGCGTATTTTTTTGTAATAAGAGGGAATAAAGATTTTAAAATGGCTACAACAAAAAAGTTAGTTCCAGAAGCCTTCTGTCGTATTTCAGCAAGTAATTGGATGTCATCCATACAGCAATTCCAGCATGTTATTAAAGAGCAAGAAAAGATGCTCCGCTTAGATACATCAATAGATAATACTGTGGAAACTTGCTATCGTTGTAGGAGTAATCTGATTCTTCAGATTCCTCTGAAGATGAATAAAGTTTTCAAATTAAATCTAGTTAGTTTTATTTATCTGATGCACTACATATTTCAAATAGCTTAAATTTGCTCTCAACTCAACATCTCCTCTTCGTTAGATATTTTTTTAAATACTGAGACCGTCTTACGGAACCTTAGTGACGTTTGATGTGGTGATGTTGTCACAAACAATCAATATCTAGATCCAGAGTATCATAAATCGTTTGAATCCTCTTAACCATATGATCAATACTTGATCAATATTTGATCAATATTTGATCAATATTTGCTTGTAGAAAATGTTTACGACCACTGCTTCTTAGGTGACCAAATTTCTAATGCTAAATAAAATAGACTATAGACTATTAAGGCATAGACAAGAGTAACTTAGAATAAACCCTTTTTTTTTTCTTACATGGCACTTTGATCCTAGATGCCTGGTTTTTACAATGGAGCGATTGCCATCTGACCTGTAACCCTTACAGGGAAACTACTTGAAAAATAGTTGGGACAAACGGCTTAACGTGCCGTCCGAAGCATGGAATCATCATTATATTCAGACATTCATTTCATTACAATTTTACCCAACCCTTCTATCGGCTTTTTACTAAAATATTTGCTGTTCTTTGGATTGACTTTTATACAATACTAGCGGCCGCCCGCGGTTTCACCCGCGTGGTTCCCGTGGGAATTGATCAAAATCATTTCTTTTTTAAGATGAATTCTGCTATTCGGGACGGAAACAAATCCAACAAATCAAAAACCATGGCAATCGGTCCAGCCGTTCTCGAGTTATAAGTGTTGTAACAAACACGACTTTCTTTTATATATATAGATTATTTCCTTTGTTTCAGGTCACCAAATAAACCAGTGATCTGTATTTGCGGCTTCATATTGTGAGCCGGGCGCGACTGGCTTGTGTATACTTATATTAGGCTACCTGTGATTGCGGTACCTTAGGACAATGAAAGCTTATTTGGATGCATTATTTCATTTCTATTAATTCAGTTCACAGTGAAATGTGTGCATTTTCGGTTGTTATAAGATATACATAACGTATTTTTGTATCTGACATGAAAATGAAAGGTATGAAAGTTTTAGCCATTATGTTTTAGTTAAGACTTCCGCTTAAGAATAACTTGTTGGATGCAATTAAAATTTAGTAGTTTATACTGTGTTTTTTATTATTAATTCCATTTAAAATACTCCAAAATGGTATTTTATATTAATTAATATTAACATAATAATATCATGGATAGGCATAGGATAAGAGATGTAACTTTATTCAAAAACCTAAAGTTTATGGGATAGCAAATACTATGTTACATACTCGTACTAAGGATACTTCCCTCAGCAGAGTTCGTTTATTGCAACAGGCAACATAAATCGCCGAGTATGCCTCGCTATAACTTAATAAAAATGATACGGTGTGTTTGAACATCATTTCTTCCTGGCTCGCCTCGAGCCAGCGAAAATAATAGACAAGTAGACCTGTTTTATGTAGGACGCACCGGATCGCATGTAGGGATTTATCGTTTACTACAAAATATCTGCCTACATGCAAACTATTGTATCGTATTGAATTGTTTTCCGTTGTTCCAATAATCTTATGAAGGTAGGCGAATTCTGTTGCTTGCGGGTATCACAGATTATTACAGCTTGTGCGACAGAAGAATTGCAGACATACAAGTACTTTTTATAATTTGGCATTAAAGTTTCACTTGTTGCAATTTAATTTTGCTTACGGTTTGAGTTAATACAATACGGTTAATATTTTTTAGTTAGCATAATATAATATACATAATTTGGTGACAAAAAGGACAACGCAAGAAGTTGTATGGGCTCTGTCCCCACCCACCAACAGACTTGGCACTAGTTTCAATATTATTAAGACAGTCCATATAAAGACAAATAACCATTTTTAATCCAAAAAATGACGGGGTATTCAAAAACAATAAAACCGTCCTTATGCCGTATGCCTAAGATTCAGAATTGCGCTGTAAGTGTCTAGCTTCAAGTAGAATCGACTGCATTTTTAAGATTATATTTTGATTGAACACTTTTATTTAGGCCTGGGGGTTACTCTTGATCGCCTGCACATTATTTTCACAATTAACTGTGTCAAAAAAATACTTGAAAAATACAACATTCAAATTCGATTTGCGTGAAATCCCCATTTCTACGGCGGATGTCGTCATACAAAAAAAAGATCAGTATGGCAAGAGGTATAAATAGAGATACGTTTGAAATCTGTTGGTGGGTGGGGACGCTCCTTTGCATAGTCCTTTATTTTTCATCCCACCATCTCGGAAAGAGTATTTTTAATCTTCAATATCTGAGTGGAAAAGCCGTTTTTATTCTCTAGAGGATAATAAATTGAATTTAGAACATCGTGTGCACTAAGTTTGTGAATTAAAAAAAACATTAAACCTATTTACTGCTACCTCTATGGTGCCGAATATATCATACAACTTTTTTTTAATTTGTTAAAAACTCAGACTCGGAACCTTCTTCTAATTTCTCACTCACTCGCTGCGCTCGTGATTCAATTTTAGAATCCTTCGCTTGCTCGGTCATCAAAATTGAACACGCGGTTAAAAAGCAACTTTGCACTCTTGTATAACAAAGTATAACAAATAACTATTACTGTCAAGATTACGTTGATCGACGCGTTATCCGACACATTCGACTACATCCTAAGATTTAATAACTACATCATAAAATTTTAATCAAATCAAAACAAAGTTTTTCAAACGCGAAAGGAGCAATAACACAGGTGTAATCGTCTCTTTGTTATTTAAGTTTATTAAAATAAGGAAAATCAGTTATTAGCTGTAAGATTTGGATAGAAGATTGTAACTAACATTGAAGATTTTGTGTGAAATAAATATAAAAAAAGTATATAAAAGTAATTAAAATCTATCTATTTTTGAAAACAGTCCTCAAAAAGTGTAAGCTCTTGCATAAATTCGTTACTCAAAATAAGGATATGTGTAGGTAGGTATCTATATGACAATGGTCATGCGAGTGTATTTCTCTTAGCGGAAATACGGACATAGGTAAATATTTTATATCATTCTAGAAAGTTTATCCCAACAACGTCAAGAACTTCGCCACAACTCTACTGTTACTGAATTGAGTTAAACTTGTTCCCGAGCTCTATATGCAGTTCGTAACTACTCAGATAACTTATAACATATTTAATTCTGCCCTTATGAAACAACGGAGGAAGGAATCGCATTAATGTAATTGGTTAAGTGTTTGATCCACCTTTATTTTATTTTTTTATACCAGATCAGTTGGCAGACAGACACGCAGCCCACATGATGGTAAGCGGTCACTGCGGCCTATTCCACTGAGGGACACTTCATCAGGAAGTGTCGCTCAATGTGCTGCTAGGCTCGCATCTGATCTTTTAGCCTTCCAAGTATAGTGGCTCCCACATTAATATTGCCGCAACACAGTCAAAGTGGTTATGGCGGTAGATTTCACATGTGGGGGTGGTAGGTGGTGGTGGCTACTAGCCAGTCGCACTTTGAAAAAGTCCTATCACCAACTAGACCCATGGCGGAAATCGAACCCACGACCTCCGGGTTTTATACCCGAGCGCCACTGTTCCACGGAGGCCGTTTAAACCTATATTTTAAACAGTAAACATATTTGAAGGCGTGAAATAATTTTTAGTCAATCTCAAAATGTTGATTTTATTTATAACTATATTTTATTAGTTATGTATAAAGTAGTAGAATGTATAATGTTTATCTAATTCGATTTGAGAAGGTTTACAAATGGCGCCCAACGTGGTGTAGTCAATCTATTTATACAGGGTGGCCCTGAAAATCGTGGATCAAACGAAACAGGGAGATAAAGGGGGTTATTACCGACATAAACCCCTCAACAGTATGACCTCACATCGACTCTACAAAAAATTAAAGCTATTTTTTGTTTTGAAAAAAATAATGCCTTATTTTGTAATCAAATGGCAAAATAATGAAAACTGATTGTTTTTTCTTTCTTTTTTTTGTGTTCAATTATTGTCAAAGAAAGCATCTTTACATAAAAAGTATCTTTACCACTGTGGGGACAAAAATTCGTGAGTAATGGCAACTTTCTTAAAAGAAATTAAGTTTTACGAAAAATCAATTCCAACTTCAAAACAGTACTGTGAAAAAAAATTCACAGATCTCGTGCCTTTCACGACCTTCTGGTACATTGGAAATGTACTTAGATAGGGCAAACTATAATGAAAACATCTCTTTGCGCAAGAGATACACAAGGGTTATAATAGTAGCAGGTACCGTCGCCGCGTCGAGTAACGTTATTTTTTATAAGCGGACTACGCAGTTTTTTTCGCCTTTTGCACACACGCTTTCGTCCGCCAGATGTGGAATCATCAGCTGCATTACCCAAGCCATCGAGAAGACGAACTATGTAAAAAATGAACATAGTCTTTTACTTGAAGGAACTTTCTACTTCATGTGTCAAACAATTTATCTTGTAACAAATGAAAAAAAAAACAGCCTATTAGGTAAGTTTTCATTCTCCGTATAAGACAAAAAAATATATTTGCTTCATCAGTACATCACGCAATCGATAATGATATTTGGAATGGAAAATAAAACAAATAAGTTCTCATGGTTTACATCTGCTGCAATGTGAAGCTGCAATTTCCAAAAAAAAAAGTGCTTGTACAAAAACAAGTCAAACTAACAATGACACCGCTCTATAGGCTTTCTATAACTTAAGCACTTCGATGACACCACTTTATACGCTTAACTAAAGCTTTTACTCTCAAAGTCGCCTTTTTCGCGGTTTTAAGGGTGTTAGAGGACTGTGTAACGCCTCTTTTACAGGTAATCTGAAGTATTTAATTCTCAACGAACACCTTTATACAACTCATGTGAGAGTCTTTTTAACGCTAGGGTGCTAGTTGGGCCAACCGTTATCAATACTTTACGTGACTCACCAGTCCACGCGCCGGACAACTCCGATAGAAAGGGCGCTACTACCACCTAAACGGTTATAGATAGCGAGGTCCGGTTTTTTGTAAACTGTAGCCCAACTAATTACCCCGATACCTTTTTTTAATTTTGTCTCCATCGTTTTTCGTTTTTGAGAAATCGTTGATTCAAGTTGAGAAGACCGTAAAAATCACAACATTTTTCATCATTTTTGCACTTTTTCGAAAAAGTTTTTGACTTTTTCAAAAAAAAAATTCACCGTCTTATAGACCTCGTCAAGACGCGTCTTTTGACACCTTGTTTACTTACGTTACCCCAAAATTGACGACACCAGAGCGATGTCGCACTTTCGCTGAAATTGGCCCCCTACCAACGCGATCGAAAAAACATTTCCAATGTTAAAAATGTATGACCGACAAGTGACCCTGTATCAAAAAAATTAGCCTGTTTTATCACCATTTAAATGAGGTATAACACTTGGCTATTTTGTAGTTAACTTATTTTACAAAACTTGTTTATTGGCGCCAAGTCTAACTTTCAATAAATTGAGCGATCAATAAAAATCGTTATTCGCGTTGATTATTTTCACTTTTAACAATCCTAGAGCTTTAACATTGGAATAAATACCCGGTATCTTTTGTCCTTTTCACACTTGGGTCTGGTACGTACCCGACTCGGGTCGTACATACGATCCATTGTTTTTTGGCTCAGGTACTTAGGTACCGCTTGCGCGTACGTTTGGCCCACCGCTCCCGCCGCGGCGGCCAATCAGTGACTCGCTACCGCTTGTTATTACGCACGTGTTCTGCCGGTTTGCTCTTCAACGTCTCCTGAACGGACTCGGATTTCTTGTCTAACTGTGATCTAAGCTTGCCATACGGACTGTGAGTCTTGCCAAACTATGACCTAAGCTTGCCATGCGGACTCTGTGTGATTTCTTGCCAAACTGTGACCTAAGCTTTCCAATCGGACACTGATTCTTGAAGCCTTCCCTCGTCAGCGAGAGTATGCTGACATGCATTACATCTGCGGCTTTTCTAATGGCCACTGTAAGAAGAGTGGAGTACAGTCAGCTGTTCTCCACTCTTCTTACAGTGGCCATCTGGCGTAGCGTAGGTCACAGTTAGGCAAGAATTAGTGTCCGATTGGAAAGCTTAGGTCAAAGTTTGGCAAGACTCACAGTCCGTATGGCAAGCTTAGATCACAGTTAGACAAGAAATCCGAGTCCGTTCAGGAGACGAGAGCAAACCGGCAGAACACGTGCGTAATAACAAGCGGTAGCGAGTCACTGATTCGCCGCCGCGGCGGGAGCGGTGGGCCAAACGTACGCGCAAGCGGTACCTAAGTACCTGAGCCAAAAAACAATGGATTGTATGTACGACCCGAGTCGGGTACGTACCAGACCCGAGTGTGAAAAGGACAAAAGATACCGGGTATTTATTCCAATGTTAAAGCTCTAGGATTGTTAAAAGTGAAAATAATCAACGCGAATAACGATTTTTATTGATCGCTCAATTTATTGAAAGTTAGACTTGGCGCCAATAAACAATTTTTGTAAAATAAGTTAACTACAAAATAGCCAAGTGTTATACCTCATTTAAATGGTGATAAAACAGGCTAATTTTTTTGATACAGGGTCACTTGTCGGTCATACATTTTTTTTTCACAGTACTGTTTTGAAGTTGGAATTGATTTTTCGTAAAACTTAATTTCTTTTAAGAAAGTTGCCATTACTCACGAATTTTTGTCCCCACAGTGGTAAAGATACTTTTTATGTAAAGATGCTTTCTTTGACAATAATTGAACACAAAAAAAAGAAAGAAAAAACAATCAGTTTTCATTATTTTGCCATTTGATTACAAAATAAGGCATTATTTTTTTCAAAACAAAAAATAGCTTTAATTTTTTGTAGAGTCGATGTGAGGTCATACTGTTGAGGGGTTTATGTCGGTAATAACCCCCTTTATCTCCCTGTTTCGTTTGATCCACGATTTTCAGGGCCACCCTGTATACCTACATATAAAACTCAAAGGTGACTGACTGACTGATTGACTGACATATATATCTGTTACGGGCCGTTTGATAAGTCCGGGCATTATTCATAAGGGCTGGTCTGTATTAATAATGCCCGACTCAATTGGGCCATGTGATTAAAACAGCATAATTTATCACTTTTCCCGGCCATTATGAATAACGCCCACCCTATCTTGGGCCAAGTAATAAAATAGGTGAACAGTAGTGTTTTTGTTTATTAAAAGACAAAAAACTTATAGTTTTTTCATGAAAAGTTACCAAAAAATAAGCGGCATGCATATATTACCAGCCAAAGCCGATTTCAGGACAAACTAGTTTGGCCTAGGCTAAACTAGTTCTTACTAAGGGAGAAATCGACTCGGATGGATATAGGTTAGAAGGCTAAGGGCGGGAGCGAAGCGAAGCGGAGCTCCCGCCCTTAAAACCCTGAAAACCTTTTTTGTTTTTACTATTATAATATATTCTATGTTGACTTAAATTTGTTTAGCCTAGGCCAAACTAGTTTCGTCGTTAAGTCGTTAAATAGTTAATTTGGGGAATAGGTGTTTAAAAAAAAATAACCACGAATGCTAAGGCAGGAGCTCCGCTACGCTCCGCTCCCGCCTTAGCCTTCTAACCTATATCCATCCGAGTCGCTTTCCGCCGCACGTAAGGCATGGCCGCGGTCCAATTTATCACATTGCCCGGCTACAAGTAGGGAATTATTCATACTGCCCGGTCCAAGTGATAAATTCAAGCTATCTTAAACACTGATTTATTACATGGACCACGGGCCGTCGGGCATTATTAATAAGGGCCGGTCAAAGTGATAAATTAATCACTTTGCCCGTCGCTCTCGGGCATTATTAATAATGGCCAGTCCTTATTAATAATGCCCAGTTAATCAAGTTGCCCGTAACATATCTATCAACGCACGAACCAAACCACTGGAAGAATCGGGCAGAAATTTGGCATGCAGTTAGATGTTATGACGTAGGCATCCGCTTAGAAAGGATTTTGATCAATTCCCACGGGAACGGGAACCACGCGGGTGAAACCGCGGGCGGCCGCTAGTATTACATTAAACCCACTAAATAATTCCACTACTAAAAGCATAAGTGCTAACTTTTCAACAGGAACTTTATAAGCTTTTGGCCAAAGCTAGTCTTATTTTATGTCTTTGCTCGATAAAGTGCTTACAGACGGTCGTTTTGAAATAAATACCTCGGGATTGGTCCACCACACGATCCAATATTGTGGCATCCGTAAATGTACATGGGCGAGCGGATAATTCGATTTCACTTCCGTGGACACAATCGCTTTTAAAGGTAGATTACCTTTTTCTATTGTAGGTAGGTACATTTCCAAATTCCTTCGTGTAGAAACGAAGGTAGGCACCTGTTTCGTAACAATAGGGAATTCACTGATAAGGATCTAATTTCTTCCACCGGAGGGTTTTGGTACGACCATAACTGTTAGTTGCTAAGGATAGATTTATTGTGAATGACGCGCTTGATAACAGCGGCCAACCAAGGCAATATTAGCATTTGTTTCGAAAGGTGAGTAACTCTTCGTCCTTGGAAAGAAATTGTTTTATAGGAAAATATTTAAAATAGCTTCTGATAAATAAAACAAATAAAAATAAATACATTTTCAAATAATATTATAAAAAAACAGTAATAAACAGTTACTAAATATACAGTAATAAAAGTATTCTTAGAGGACATTCTACGTTTATTTTATTTTAGTTGTGACAGGTATTTTAAACTGACCTATTGCTCGGACAACTGACTACTATCACTACTACACACTCTACTATTCACTACTTACTAACTATTGTATCTATTGCTCGGACCATTAACGGATATTTTTCTATAATCGAAGTATTATTTACCGTTATCGGGTTGTATGCGTGTGTTTATCCTAAACGATACAAGATAAAAAATATTTTCGACACGACCACTTCATACGAAGTTTATGCACCATAATACCATTTACGCGCCTTGGGCGATACGAGGGTGCTAGAAAACATTTTCCTCAACATCTAAACATTTTTGGTGGATGCGGGTAGTAATAGCATAGTAGAGAGAGTAGGTACACAGTACGTTATCTGCATACCGCACCTTCTTCTCTTGCGTTTCACTATTGCCAGAGTGGTCGTGCGTGGTCGTATCTCCAGGGTTCGTGACTTGCTTTAGATTCCTCCGCCACTTGTGTCGTATCGCTGCCTTTCTGGAACATTTTTTGGACAGGTTCACCAAGTGCACCACCGCACCGCGCGCAGCTTATTCGTAAGTGCAATTTGTAATAGGTACTCACCTCACGCACACTCAAACAAAATTTCGACCTGTTTCTCAGTGGAAACAAATAGATTTTGTTTGAGTGTGCGTATGGCGATGCATATTAGATCTTCTTAGCGAGTCGATGGTTAAATTTTTCCAGACCAGTACTCCGATCGTAGTGAAAACATTAGATAGTAAATCTGCTCTATTGGTACCGGCAAACTTGCTGGCCATCGGTCGACGGAGAGAGGGAAGTTTGCGCATGTGCACTTGCGCGTAAGTCGACCAATAGCGCGCGCAACGCGAATCTCCCGCACGCCCGCTCGCACTATTGGTCAGAGGTATGCTTCTGACCATGTCAATATACGTGTTCTGCAATGCCCACCCGATAGTCAAAAAGTTTGCCGGGGCCTGTACCGATTGTAAAATCATATTAATAGCGTACACACACAATGTAAGCCTCGCGCTGGTGCGTTTGTATGAAGTTATCGTAGTATGTACTCTTTCTTTTCTACTATGGTAGGTAATAGTGAGATGGAAATCCACGACAGCTGTTTGGAAATGTTACAATGTCGTTGCGTGTTTGAGGAGTGAATACCTATGTTGTTTCCTTAATGCTATATACTTTTATTAAAGTCGTTCGTGTTTGTGATGCGATGTGTTGACACTACTGTAAGTATATTGCATGTTGTAGGTACAATGTTTATTTATGTTCGTCGTTGTTTATAAATGCAATTTAGAAAAAAACTATGACCGATTTTTATGAGAAGGTTTAGAGGTTGTTAACTGCTACCCACCCACACAGTAAAAACATGTGTGTGTATTAATAATATTTTTTTTAATCAAAAAAAAAATACATTATTTTGTAGGCAGAAAATATATTATTACCTACGTTAAAATAAGACTAAAAATGTCTTGTAGATTTTTTAGAAATAATTACACTAAAATTGTCTCGTAAAATTCTAGAATAACCAGACAAAAAATCCTACTAAGGAAATTGCTGGTAAACAGCTTTTCTAAATCCGTCGACGGCAAACAGCTTTTGTAAGCACAGTGCTGTTCATTCCTCGAAGGTAAACACTATTCTTTAGATAATATTGCTTACCATAGAACAGTAATGTGCCTACCTTCGTTTCTACACGAAGGAATTTGGAAATGTACAATAGAAAAAGGTAATCTACCTTTAAAAGCGATTGTGTCCACGGAAGTGAAATCGCATTATCCGCTCGCCCATGTACATTTACGGATGCCACAATATTGGATCGTGTGGTGGACCAATCCCAAGGTATTTATTTGAAAACGACCGTCTGTAAGCACTTTATCGAGCAAAGACATAAAATAGGACTAGCTTTGGCCAAAAGCTTATAAAGTTCCTGTTAGAAAGTTAGCACTTATGCTTTTAGTAGTGGAATTATTTAGTGGGTTTAATGTAATATTGACTACACCACGTTGGGCGCCATTTGTAATAGGTACTCACCTCACGCACACTCAAACAAAATCTCGACCCATTTCCCAGTGGAAACAAAGAGATTTTGTTTGAGTGTGCGTATGGCGATGCATATATAGATCTTCTTAGCGATTCGATGGTTAAATTTTTCCAGACCAGTACTCCGATCGTAGTGAAAACATTAGATAGTAAATCTGCTCTATTGGTACCGGCAAACTTGCTGGCCATCGGTCGCCGGAGAGGGGGAAAGTTTGCGCATGTGCACTGCGCGTAAGTCGACCAATAGCGCGCGCGACGCGAATCTCCCACACGCCCGCTCGCACTATTGGTCAGAGGTATGCTTCTGATATACGTGTTCTGCAATGCCCACCCGATAGTCAAAAAGTTTGCCGGGGCCTGTACCGATTGTAAAATCATATTAATAGCGTACACACACGATGTAAGCCTCGCGCTGGTGCGTTTGTATGAAGTTATCGTAGTATGTACTCTTTCTTTTCTACTATGGTAGGTAATAGTGAGATGGAAATCCACGACAGCTGTTTGGAAATGTTACAATGTCGTTGCGTGTTTGAGGAGTGAATACCTATGTGCTATATACTTTTATTAAAGTCGTTCGTGTTTGTGATGCGATGTGTTGACACTACTGTAAGTATATTGCATGTTGTAGGTACAATGTTTATTTATGTTCGTCGTTGTTTATAAATGCAATTTAGAAAAAACTATGACCGATTTTTATGAGAAGGTTTAGAGGTTGTTAACTGCTACCCACCCACACAGTACAAACGTGTGTGTATTAATAATATTTTTTTTAATCAAAAAAAAGGCAGAAAATATATTATTACGTTGAAATAAGACTAAAAATGTCTTGTAGATTTTTTAGAAATAATTACACTAAAACTGTCTTGTAAAATTCTAGAATAACCAGACAAAGAATCCTTCTAAGGAAATTGCTGGTAAACAGCTTTTCTGAATCCGTCGACGGCAAACAGCTTTTGTAAGCACCATGCTGTTTATTCCTCGAAGGTAAACACTATTCTTTAGATAATATTGCTTACCTACCATAGAACAGTAATGTACCTACCTTTATCTTTCAAGGATATTAAATCCTAAAGATAATAAATATAACTGACCGAGGGCAATGTTTTTTATTATTATTAAGCGGCTTAGTGCTTCCACAGTCTATTGTGAACGCCACTTAGATTAGATTTTCTCTCCAAGCACTACCTCTTCTACGAAGAGGAGGATATTCTTGGGGAGGATATCTTTCACCTCGTCTGGGAGTAGAATGTGCTTCCCCAGAATAAGCATCAATGGCTCACAGCCCGTGAGTATATGCCGAGGTGTTTCGTCAATAGTGTGACAGAATCTGCATTTTCTCGACTGAAGGCAATGATGCAATAATGGTTTTCGCATAGGTATTTATTGGCACAGAGTAGATAGAGTCGTTAAACATTATGGCATTTGAAAAGAGCGACTTTCGATTTTCTGCCTGGTGGCAGAGTCACTTTGTTCTTGTAGCTTTGATTTAATTGACAATTTATAAAATTAAGTGCATCTTTGAAACCTGTAGTTAAATAAATGAAGAATGTTTAATCAAAACATTCTTTCATTATTTTTTCAATCGATTTGAAGCCTATAGGTATATAAATAAAGAATATTTGATTGATTGCACACATTTGAAATACTTGGAAATATGACAATGTGTCCTCTAACTCTAAATATGCTCGGCTCAGAATAAATACTAGTTTCTTTCAGCGCCTTGCAACTAAAAGACTCGATTACTTAAAGCAAAAACTTTGTTTATGGAATCTGTAGAGACATCCAATCTCCGCAGTTACTGTACATACCAATAAGTTTGTAAACAACAAACTAGCTAGGCTACAGTCCTTCTAAGTATCTGGCTAAGTAGTCGTCAGAGACGGTGACCCGGTCGGTAACTTTTCTCATTTACTAATTTCCCTTTAAGTTGCATCTTGGTCGAGCTCATAATCTACTTGGACGTCGCATGTCGAACATTTTGTATAGTTTTGCGGGAAGAATCATTCTTCTACGACTGGAAACTAAGTAAATATTTCCATTTAACCAGATTTTTGGCTGAACATTTCCTGCTTCTGCCTTTTTCCTACTGAGGGAGCAGGCGCGGTCGCAGCCTGAAATTTTGGAGGGGGTCACTTTTTTTTTTTGAGGAGAATGCGTTTTTGTACTATAACCGCAGGCTAGCTAAACCCGAGGCCGTGTGTGGGACTTGAGACTAAGCGTCCACTACGCACTAAACTCCCCCAGTTAGCCTTGTGGCTATTGACCAGCCCGGGTCACTCACTACCTCAGAAAAAGGAAAACTATGGAAGTGTTACAAAATCATAATTATATGTATAATTAATAATATACTTATGGAATTACCACCATTCACCACCATTATTATTTGGCAAATATTTAAGATTTTTCAATTTGACCTTAGATTTTGGGGGGGGTCATGTCCCCTGTGACCCCCCCCTTCGGACCGCGCCTGTGAGGGAGTGCTGTCCGTCTCTTCTTCTACTATAAACAGTTACTAGAATATAAAAAGGTATTTAATATTTTTACAAATTTTATTACATCTAGTGTTAACTTATTACTAAAAACGAGTTAAATCGCCATTAGCGCAAAAACATTAAGTATAATTACAAATGTCTTGATTTTTGCTTGAAAATATTTATTTTATTCATCGACTTTTTAAAATGAGTTTGTTTAAATATTTATCCACTATCAGGAAATGCTTAAAATCTTTAATGGGAACACTGATGGAAAATGTCCAACATTTATTAAATCTTGTTAGAAAGAGATGTAGGGATTCTAACAAATTCCATTTTAAATTGATCTTTAGTTTTTTAGTTCTTGCGGTCCCTAGGTAGGTTAAAAGCTCATTGCATCCTGCTAAACGAACCGACTGATGGGGTTTGCTCGGGAAAATCTACTAGTTGTTGGCTTACCGAAACTTATTTTAAACATTAAAGTTTGGTCTACTATTAAATGCGGTAGTTATCCGTAAATCTCTAAGCTAATGTAGTCAGGTAATGTATAAGTTATATATTCGTTTATGCGTACCTCGCTAATTTTTGAAATAAAAAAGCATCTTTTTATCTTAGAAATTAAGATAGCAATCTAAGTCACATTGCTGCCGAAAACATTAAGACAGCCTTAACTGAGCTTTAGACTCGAAATTGTTTAAAAAATGAAAATGTATTTCGATTGCAATTAATTCTAAATCAATACCGCGATTAATTAAAGCACAATGACATTTATTGACAAAACTCAAAGCTGTTAATCCAGTTGCTTTAATCCTTCTAGCCCCGGAAAACCAGACACAATAGAAAATCTATTGTTAAGCGGCACGCGAGTGCCGGTTCGGGTTTGAGTGGTTAAAATGTGCTAACGAGTCATTCAAATTAAAATTTAATTGACTACTCCAAAGGGATGCCTTACTACCTGTAAATTAAGTTGCCTAATTGACAAATCATACGTGTGCTAACTTGATCCCTTGTCATGTGATATGAACATTCATGTCTGTTACCTTATTAATTGCCCATCTTAGCGTAATAGTTCGTAATGCCAACATCCTAACTTGCCCTGATTTGGGCAAAGTTTCTCAATATCCCTATCTGTGAGCACATATACAGTTAATAAGTATGAGGTTAACTGAACTTGGGTAAATACGTGTCGGGCCAAGGTTGGGCCTCAAGAAGCAATTTCCATATTTAGCGAGTGCCTACTCAAGTGAAATTATTGAGCGTTTAGAACGAGAAAATGAATTAGAAGGTCCGGAAAATACTGAACACTTGAAAAATAAAATGCAGAGTTCAGCCTAGGGCTAAAGTAGGTATCCTACTGCAGGGCAAAGGCCCTCCATTATTGAAATTTATCGTCGCATGCGGATTGAAGATCACGGACCCTAGGTATGGTTGAAAAACAGAAAAAAGCCCATGTAATTACTACCATACACATATCAGTAATCAGTAAGAAATATATTTTAGACACTTTTAGTCATAATTTTGGTCAGAGCTTAAAGTTTTTTGGGCTCTTATGAGTGTATCTGTGGGTGAACAAATATGTTACATTTTGGAATACGTTACATTTTGGCATATTTTGGTGTTTGGTGAGTGTTAAAAACTTACCATTCAAATACATTATTGGAATAGTAAAAATAACATCATGCAATACCGCGAGAAGCGTCTAGGCATATTCCTCGATAAAAAAAAAACAAGAATAGCGAGAGACAATAAAATAGCTAAACGAGTTTGTATTCTTCACCGCTTCGAATAGTTCCGCTCTACGGGGCACGAACGCCTGCTCCAACGCGGTCAGCCCAGAGACAAATTGGACTAATAAGCGCTTCAAAACTATTGTATACAATTAGAAGAAAGAGACAAGATACAAATAAATTATATCCAGCGAGGACATTATACACACACAGTGACGTCCCAAAACTAATTAATAGCTTGTTTATCGGTGCATCCTAGCGACGTCAAGCCTCAAACTAAGTATAGCTTGTGATATAGGTGCATACTGGTGCATACTTATTATTTGTAAAATACATACATAGGAACACCCAGATCAGTACAAACAGTAATGTTTTGTACTGTGTGGGGATCGAATCATCGAAAATGACGAAGCAGGTGGCGGGGGGTAGGTAAAGGGGTATACAAATAAAAAAATATACGAATAGAATCTAAACGTATTAGTTAGGAAGTTCCTGCCCTATAAGTTTAGATTGTATATTTTCCATAGATTATGACCAATATGACCAATTTATTTTTAAACTTCTAAACAGTCATTAATGAATGAAAAGAAATACCCACTCGTATATGTGCGCTTTGATGTTTTGAAAATTATTAAAAAGCTCTTCTATTGATCAGGTCCTTTGAGGGAAGCTGAAAGAAAACTAACATTTAGTAAGAGCCTTCACAGAACTGCTTTGAACTCAGTTCACGTAAGCCATTTCTCATATTTACAGATTTTTAATACATTTTATTGCGAACGTGAATGTGGTATTTCCGCATTTCGTCTCGCTGCTGCTCAGTTGCTTTTAATGTTGCTAGTTTTTTCTTCTTAATGTAGGGTTATCCACTTGTGGTTTTTGATATTTGCACAAATAGGTACTCAGAATTGAATTAAACGGTCTAAAATCGCGGTTTAATTCATTCTAGTCGAGATCATGTTCACGACTACCTACCTGAGACGTTCCGATTGCTGTAAAGCATTTTTATAGAAATGTAGGTATGTACGTTCAAATTGCTTAATTTAAGGACTAGAAATATTGAAAGGGGTGTTAGTTACACAGCTTATACATCAGAATCACGCATAGGCTACAATTTTTAAAGATTTCCGCGGGATAACGTCCTATAGTTAACGCGGGCGAAGCCGCGGGCGGAACCAAGTATCAAATAAAAACATGATTGTGTTCGATTTAAATTAGTTATTAAACACGAACTGCGAATAGAGCACCAAACTCCACAAATGGCAATCTATTGCCTTTGTATAATAAATCAGGTAGCCAAAGAAAAAACAAAATCAGCACCGTTCCGACTTGTTGAGCGTTCTCAATCGAAATGCCCCGTTGCCACCGCAAACAGCGCTTTATAAAGCCCCTTTCCCCACCCGACTTCCGTCACAGCAGGTAGAAGGGTCGCGCGGTCGTTCTACATGCGCGCAGGTGACTCACAAATAGGGTGGCAAGTCGTTTAATTTATTTATAGAATTTGTAAAATATTATTCTTTTATCTATTTAACAGTAATAATCGTAATATTATAAAATATAGTATGTTTTATGTATTTATTTATTACATTGACTCTTACATTCGGCCTTTCCTGACACTAGGTTTGTCCTCAAACCATACAGAAAACAAGTAAATAACAAAAGAGCAAATTATATAAAGATCTATTATTTTATGAATAAATCTATTTGGAAAAGATTGATTTTAACCCTGCTACTATTTATGGTGGATCTATCGACACCAGTGGCCCTATATGGTGGATCTATCGACACCAGTGGCCCTATAAGGTGGATCTATCGACACCAGTGGCCCTATAAGGTGGATCTATCGACACCAGTGGCCCTAATGGTGGATCTATCAACACCATTTGCCCTATAAGGTGGATCTATCGACACCAATTGCCCTACAAGGTGGATCTATCGACACCAGTGGCCCTATAAGGTGGATCTATCGACACCAGTGGCCCTATATGGTGGATCTATCGACACCAGTGGCCCTATATGGTGGATCTATCGACACCAGTGGCCCTATAAGGTGGATCTATCGACACCAGTGGCCCTATATGGTGGATCTATCGACACCAGTGGCCCTATATGGTGGATCTATCGACACCAGTGGCCCTATAAGGTGGATCTATCGACACCAGTGGCCCTATATGGTGGATCTATCGACACCAGTGGCCCTATATGGTGGATCTATCGACACCAGTGGCCCTATAAGGTGGATCTATCGACACCAGTGGCCCTATATGGTGGATCTATCGACACCAGTGGCCCTATATGGTGGATCTATCGACACCAGTGGCCCTATATGGTGGATCTATCGACACCAGTGGCCCTAGATGGTGGATCTATCGACACCAGTTACTACTCCTCACATCATCATCTCGGCTGGCGGAATTGATGTCGGTGACTGAATCACAAGCTCATCCGAATATCTTCTTTCCTGAAATCAGTGTGCCTACATCAATTTCTTAAAATATTTAATGTATATGACAAAACAACACAGGCTAATACGAAATCATACAGTATGAATGTATACTCTATATAGAAATCTTATGTCGGTATGTATCAACTTCAACTTAAGTACACCGGCAGATACGTGTTTGCACTTAATATGTATATCAGAACATAATAATAGATTATTCGGTCGATTACCATATTTAAAAGTTCCTTAGAAAGCTCCTATTTTAAGCGAAGATGGTGTTTTAAGACAAGAATAGCAAGTCATTACCCCATTTTAGCCTTACCCACACTTCAACAACAGATAAATTTAAGCGTTTTAAATATGCACCCAGCCAATACTTCCCTAAGACCAGGCGATTATATATTTGATTGATTGAAGTTAATGCAACAGTAAAAAAATATATCTTTACATTACCTAAAACAGCATGAGCCAGTATTTATCATTTTAAGCAATAAAACATTATTAATTATAAGAGAGAAAAAGAAAAAAAAGATGTACTAATACTCGCCTGATGTAACAGTCTATCTCCGTGTGATAACGGCGTTCCCCTTGATGACTCGCGATGTTGCCTGCTTCGGCTATACTGCTTGTGTCTCGCTCGAGACTCGCTTAGTGTGGCGTTTCCTGCGATCACCGTGACGGTGGCGGCGATGCTTCCTATGGCTTGCTTGTTCCGACTCCGAGGTTCTATCCGTATTAACGGAACTTATACTTGCACTTCTCACAACGGTGCCTTTTACTACGGCCCGAAGATTGATGCCGACCTTCGGCATTACTTTGTAGTTACTTGTTCATCCCGCTTCTGATATAAGAAATCAGGTAGCCAAAGAAAAAACAGAATCAACACCGTTCCGACTTGTTGAGCGTTCTCAATCGAAATGCCCCGTTGCCACCGCAAACAGCGCTTTATAAAGCCCCTTTCCCCACCCGACTTCCGTCACAGCAGGTAGAAGGGTCGCGCGGTCGTTCTACATGCGCGCAGGTGACTCACAAATAGGGTGGCAAGTCGTTTAATTTATTTATAGAATTTGTAAAATATTATTCTTTTATCTATTTAACAGTAATAATCGTAATATTATAAAATATAGTATGTTTTATGTATTTATTTATTACATTGACTCTTAGGTACATTTGCTGTGGAGAGCTCTATACAATCAACCTTTTGACAAATTGCATGTTGCCTTCATTTCGCTTGCATCGGACGAGTCGAGACCGACTGTATGCAGTTGTGAAGCGACTTATACAGTTCTCTGCTTCCAGGGAAAGGACGCTTTTTGCATGCTTTTGTAGGGAATTGAATGAAAGGAGGAAAGTGCCCGTGCCGTTTTTCGAAAGCAAAGTCGTTATAAAGTTGCATCCAGTAGGGCCAAATATTATTTAAATTTTAATAATATTTCGTGTCTTTTTTATCTTTGAGTTCATTTTTGCTATTATTACAATTAATATAGCTCAATTATAAGAGCCTATGGTGTAGCGGGAAGAACCTTATTTTTTTGTTGCTGCAAATGTTGTTTTGTCTGGTGCTAGAAGCGTCCACAGGCGACGATTACCGCTTAAAAAAGTACCAGCCTACTCATGTCCCACTACATGGCAAATGCCTCCATCCTTGAAATCAAGTTATAGTTACAATGATGGGTACTGGCTTAATCACCACGCTTGCCAAATGCGGATTGGTGATCACAAACCCGAGCAGTGTCCGAAAAAACCGACACAATTGAAGCTCGACCCAGCAATTGAACCCAGGACCCGAGTCTCGGCCCGGTACTTAAACCAGTAGACCAACGAGGTGAGGGATTACCGCTTACCATCAGGTATGTAAAAATGTTCTATTTGAACAAGCTTTGGCTTTTTAATTTAGTAACACTAATCGATAGCTCTTTCGGAATCGATTTTTGTTACTCCCTTTTTATTTACGATTATTCTTTTAATAACATGAATACAAAATTAGCGTGCTTTAAATTATAACGTGTTAGCGGCAGTTGCTTATTGTGAAGGCTTTACGTGCAATACAATTAATTATGTAGTGTCTAATTGATAATATGTTTATTGTATTCAGCTAAGTATTCATGCCTAATTAATCTTTTTTTTTTTTTAATGTGGGGAATGCGTTACGCATACCCTCTGCCGGGTGGTGCTGGCGAGAAGCGACAACACCACCCGTCAGAGGGTTATGTGGGACTCTCCTACCCGAGGGGTAGGTATACCCACTAAACCCCACAGTGCCCAACAGACGCCTTAATGGTAGTGTCACAGGAATCGGCATAGCCTTGCATCTGTGACACTACCAGCGAATCCCTCGCACTCTCCGCTTTGGAGGGTGGGGAGCAGCACTTGGCAGCTGCTACCGCCCGACACGGGGGGCCTGCTGGCCCCCTGTACTTCCCCCATGCCACAACCTGCGGTGTGGCCCCGCTTGGGCCGCCGATGCGCAGGGGGGAACGGCAACGTAACACCGGCCCCCTCCAACCGGTTGCGCACCGCGGCAAGGTGGGGACCTTGCGCCCGAGGGCGCGCTGAGCAGACAGTAATGACTACTGTCCGCTCCCCTCGTGTCGCAGTCGCAGGCAGACCTGTCTGTTTCGACGGTCCGCCCACTTGGCCACTCTTAGTTCACCGGAGCCCACCCGGCTACTAAGCCCCCCCACCGCGACAAGGTGATGGCCCATCGGGGGGGATGCCTAATTAATGTATTTTATTCCATATTAACCAATTAATACAGTTCATAATGAATATATGAATGCTAATCAGTTAATATTATGATATGATTAAAATTAATGTATTCATAATCACATTTCATTGTTTAATGATCTCTCGGTTTTCCTTCGTAGGTACCTAAAAGCTTAAAAGTGTGCATTGTTCTAAAACGTAGTCAGCAGCACATCAAGTTTCCTTAATATGTCAAATATCCCCCCTTCCCCCCACTTTTCCGGGATCAAAAGTACCATATGTTCACCGGGGATAATGTAGCTTTCCAACAGTGAGAACATTATTCAAATCGGTTCAGTAGTTTCGGAGCCTATTCAATACAAACAAACAAACGATCAAATCTTTCCTATTTCCTCTATTAGTATAGATGTAAGCACTAATCTGGTTAAATGGCAATAACAACAGCGATTCGTCTATTAAATTGAAACCGTGGTTCAAATTTCGTCGCCCGTCCGTTGTCTCAGCGAAACGAGAATATTACAATTTGAAACAATAGGGGATTCGCCCCGCCCTTCACAAGAAATTATAACGACAGGCGTAATTGGCCTCAGAGGGAGATTCTAAATTTGGCAGATTCCGCTAACGAGGAATGCTGTTCCGTTAATAGGAGGTGAAGTTGACGCGCCGCCGAATTAAGCCGAGCGGGCACTTTACCTGCGTGTGGCTGGGCCATATTACGTCGCCTATTCTATCTTTACTAAATATAACCCACCCGCGGTTCTTTTTTCAAATATCCCCACCTTCCCCCCACATTTCAGAGATCAAAAGTACCCTATGTCACATGGGAATAGTGTAGCTTTCCAACAGTGGAAGAATTATTCAAATCGGTCCAGTAGTTTTCAATACAAACAACTAATAAAATCTTTCCTCTTAATATTAGTATAGATGTTACGGGCCATTTGATAAGTCCGGGCATTATTCATAAGGGCCGGTCTGTATTAATAATGCCCGACTCAATTGGGCCATGTGATTAAAACAGCATGATTTATCACTTTTCCCGGCCATTATGAATTACGCCCACCCTATCTTGGGCCAAGTAATAAAATAGGTGAACAGTAGTTTTTGTTTATTAAAAGGAAAAAGAACTTACAATTTTTTCATGAAAAGTTACCAAAAAATAAGCGGCATGTATATATTACCGGCCAAAGCTGATTTCAGGACAAACTAGTTTGGCCTAGGCTAAACTAGTTCTTACTAAGAAAAAAAAATAACCACTTAAAAAAAATAACCACTTCTAAC
Source organism: Mecyna flavalis (assembly GCA_949319885.1). Lineage (NCBI taxonomy): Eukaryota > Metazoa > Arthropoda > Insecta > Lepidoptera > Crambidae > Mecyna > Mecyna flavalis. The sequence goes on along the minus strand of OX439427.1, from coordinate 5,668,864 downwards.
CTATAACCATCCGAGTCGCTTTCCGCCGCACTTAAGGCACGGCCGCGGTCCAATTTATCACATTGCCCGGCTACAAGTAGGGAATTATTCATACTGCCCGGTCCAAGTGATAAATTCAAGCTATCTTAAACACTGATTTATTACATGGACCACGAGCCGTCGGGCATTATTAATAAGGGCCGGTCAAAGTGATAAATTAATCACTTTGCCCGTCGCTCTCGGGCATTATTAATAATGGCCGGTCCTTATTAATAATGCCCAGTTAATCACGTTGCCCGTAACATAGATATTAGTATAGGTTACTCAGTTCAGTTCTTTAATCAACTTTAAAAAAGGAGCAGGTTCTCAATTCTGATGGTATAAATGTTTTATGTATGTACGCTGATTACTATGAGAATATTAGATTTTTCATCAAATAGCGATAAATATTTTTCTTTGGTTCGATGCCATTTGCTCTCATTAATTTAAACGGGTTGAATTTTGAGCCGCGACTAAATTGGCAACTCTCTTCAAATCTTTCCTTCTATCTGATATACTGTAAATCGTTTTTTCTCAGCTGTGCCGTACTACCTCGTTTTCTTTCGGAAAAGAAATACGTTAACATTGCCGAGTTTGTCCTTTTTTATAAGAATTTTAGAAACCTCTGCAAGATCTCGGCAAGGACATTTCTTTCAGTATTATAGAACTTGATTTGCTTCCTCTTAACTTTATTTTTCAGACCGAAGACGATCATGATTCGTATTATAATATAGTTTAGATGTGCCCTACAAATAGGGTTAGAAACAATTCGCAATGGGACTTGCAATAATGAAAATAAATTGATCTAATTTTATTCATGCAAGTTGTAAAATAGGAAATATCTTGTGTAGGTACTTAGATTGCAGCGTTATGTTAGTTTTTTTTTTTTGACAGAGGCAGCAAACCTGCCAGCGGGTCGACTGATGGCAAGCTATCTCCGCTGCCCATGGATATCTGCAACAACACCAGAGGGATCGCTGATGCGTTGCCGGCCTTTTGAGTCGTTACGTTTGTCTCTGAATTTTTTATCGATACTATAAACTTGACTGAGTTTGTACTACCGGAACCAGAAAACAGACAACCAGACAGGGTTTGAACTTACCTCTTCTCGCATAATAGCCAACTAAGACGGGAGAACTAAGATTTAACTACAGTGTATCTAAAACCTGAGCAAGATGCTTCAACGTGGATTAATGACCCCTATCCCTATCAGATGCGGTAATCAGCTAACTTAGTTAATTACGAGTTAAAACCATCTGCGATTCAAACCCTTCTTGTTAACTTTGATTTGATTTAACTGAGTCACGGCAGAGCGTCAACTTTTTAATTTCAGGGCGAGCTATTTCGCCACTCAATTTGCTTCTCGTTTAAACAAAGTTTCGAAATTAATATTCTTGGCTTTGGTCAGAAGTCTGAGGATGCGGGTTTGGTAGTCATTTATGTGCATGAACATGTCTGTTTGTATCGGCCTGGGTGTTTCTAGGTTTAAAATATATACAGGGTGGAATTTTGTAATGCCACCTGAAGGGGAAGTAGTCTTAATACTGTAGATAGAAAATTTTACTCAAAGGAAACATTCCTTTATTTTTGAAAAGAAAAAAATGTGCATTCAAAAATTTCAAAAAAAATTCTTGCCGCACCCAGTAATCGAACTGACTAAAATCTGTAAAAGTTGCATCCTGTACTTTTATTGCATCGATCGTTAGGGATGAAATCTCTCTAACAAATTTCATAAATTAAATGAAATGAAAGCAATGAAATCTTCAATTTATTAATTCAATGGGTCAAGTTAAAGGACTTTTACTCAAAGATCCATCTGATAACTTATGTTATTAATTAATAATTATCATTGACGTCGTTCATCCATTAAAATGACACGTTATTAAAGGTTACTAAAAATGAATTCGTTAGATTATGAATAAATTTGTGTATCCAAGAAAATGGAGCCCATTTCGAATTTTTAATAAGTACCTAAGTTTACCATTTTTTGGAAACAATTAAAATAATTTAAGATTTCGTTGCTTTTCTTTCATTTAATTTATGAAGTTTGTAAGAGAGATTTCATCCTTATAATTGACCCTGACGATCGATGCAATGAAAGTACAGGGTGCAACTTTTACAGATTTTCGTCATTTCGATTACCGGGTGCGGCAAGAATTTTTTTTTAAATCTTTGAATGCAGTTTTCTTTCTTTTCAAAAATAAAGGAATGTTTCCTTTGAGTAAATTTTTCTATCTACAGTATTAAGAGTACTTCCCCTTCAGGTGGCATTACAAAATTCCACCCTGTATTTACATAAAAAAATTAAGTAATTTTTATCCGTTGTCTGGCAAGTACAAGCTATGTTTTCTATAAGGATATTTATTATCAATTTTTTATTTAACAATTCATGGCAGACAAAAGGTGCAGTGATTGAGTGTTTGGCTTTGGAAAGAGGCTTCTTATGGGGGAGGCCTCATCTCATTAGTAGGACATTTTGTAGGCTATACATTATAACGTGGCAGAGTCTCAACTTTTAATTTCATGATAAATTACTTTGCCATTCAATTTGCTCTCTGTTCCGTTACTTCCGAAATCAATATTATGATAACAAGTTCAAATGTCAATGTCTCGTATTTTCGGGAATATTAAATTATTGGAATACTTATTACCTAGAAGGATGTGAAATTCATTTCGCAAGGCTTGGGGTTAATGTGAATTCGTGGTTACCGACTCTGCATAATTTAAATTTTATTTCTTTCAATTTAGGAGTTCGGAATGGTATGACAAATGCGTTAAGTTATCCCTCTGATGTCAGAGTATGCGAAATATTGGTAGGTTTTAAATGTCACTCTATAAACACGGAATAGGGATCATATTTGCATTTTCATTACAACTTTCTTAAAGATATATACGGTATTTGGCTCGGCAAAATTTAATATGTTGTGGATTCCTTAATACCTTTAAATAACGTAATGCCTATATCATTTTAATACTTATATTTCGTTATGGTAAACGTAATTGCTTTTCTGAAAATCTGCCACCATAACAGCAACAGCTTTGGCAGTGTTCCGGCAATAGACAGTAGCTACTACTTAACGATATAAAAATTAGAGGAGCCTCTTGGTGATTACACTAGAGGGTTTTCTATGTTTGAAAAGTCTGGTATTTTATAATAATGTTAAATTGGTCGTGAAATACATACTTCAAAAATTATGAAGCGAGTATGTTACGTAAAGATAGCTTACTGTTGTCTATGTTACAATATTGAGCGTAAACAAAAAAAAAAAAAAGAAATCTCGCTCTGAAACTCACTTAACTGTCCTGATGAGGCACTTGTCCACTTTTTGGCGCGTCAACATTAATCAAAACGTAATTCAGTTCGGCGTACTTTGCATAGGCAGACGCACCTGCGTGTCTCGTCACAAGAAAATTTGTAAAAAAAGTTAGCTACATTTTTATCGAGAATGAAAGTAAAAGAAAAGAAATATCGATGTAAATAGCCTTAATATAGCTGCCAGCATTAGCATTTTTGAAATAAAACATAATAAATCTGTTCCATTCTTAATTTCAGTGCTGTATTGTGTTTTTTGCCCCTATAAAGCAGTATTGAGCCTTTTTGGGAAAGCTCACTTAAAAATGTTTTATATTAAAAGATTTCCTCATTTTTAAAAAGTATATACTTATATGTATCAAATTATAACAACAATGAATTGCACTTTGATGGTTTGATTAGACAAAAATTTAAAATCAAATAAAGGGTCTCTTTTCTAATAAATGAATTATAATTTTACTCAACTTACATTAAATAAAGTTAAATATAAGCTAAATCAAGATATAATATTCTCATTCCCCTAGTCTGAATTCTTACAAATTTTATATTAGAACACTATGGCATGTAATCATTAATCAAAAGGTGACAATCATTAATCAGATGAACGCGCTTCCTTTCTTTTATTGTACGAAAAACCATTTGATAGATGTAGTTCTTGTTTTATGTTTTCTAGCAATAAGATCGAGGTTAGTCACTTACCCCCACTTGATAAGCACGGCACGGTGGTTAAGGCAGTGGTTATTATCGGACAGAAAAATACCTACTTCTTAGGCCTTCACTATAGGTGGGTACTTGATGGAAATTACGTCGCGGATCTTTCGCGACGGAAATTCCGTCAAGTGTGTACTGAGGATCAATCATTAATCAAAATATAATCATGATTACACTCGATGCTTCACCTGTGCCCTTCATTATTATGGCACAGATTTGACGAATGCAAAAAAATTGAATGAAAGACGAGGAATACGGAATTTAGGTCAAAGGTGAATACCTATGGAACGTTAAAAACTGCTAAAAAGCTATTAGCTAAAAATAAACGAAGTGCCCGTTTTTATAACTGCTTGTCTTATGCCCGTTATCACATTTAGCCTTCCCACAGGTTAACTTGTATAGATAGATAGATAGATAGATAGATATTCTTTATTGCACCACAAATTTGACAAAGAAAAACAAGTAACATAATTGAACTGCACAACACAGGCGGACTTATCGCTTCCAGCGATCTCTTCCAGTCAACCTTAAAATACTTTCCAAAAAATTGGACCTTATAAATGTCCATATTTTATATTTTTCAATTACATTTCATAATTACAATTTAGCTAAATTTAGAGTATATTACAGTTACGTGGTGTATAATATAAAAGAATCAGCAGAAATATTTGTCACCTGGCCCCACGCTGGGCGCCATAATACAGGTTTATTTTCGTCAATACCATTCAACCGCTCTCTTCAGTGGTTTTCTCTTGACTGAGGGCTATCCTCGTTAGGAGGGTCGAAACACACGTAAAGACCCTTCAGGGGATATAAGTAATTTGCTAGCGTTGGGGAAAGGTATCGTTCAATTTTGAATCGAATTGATGGAACATTTCGACGGCGGAAACTGTCTTGAATTACATTGGCACTTGCGAATGTACTTTTCAAGTTGGTTCCGTAGCGATATATTGTATAAGTTTAATGGTTCATAGGTTCGAACCCTAAACAGTCTACAAAGCTTTAAGAACTTGTGATATGAGTTCAGAGGGAACGAAAAAACCAAAACAATATGACTTGAATACAAATAAATATACAAAAAACAACAAGTATAATCTAAAAAATGAAACTTTTATTAACTACGAGTGCAGATAATAAACATTAAACCAATTTTTATACTGAAAAAAAAACGTTTTTACGAATCAAACGAAATTATTTAACTTTTTGATTTCTTAAGTTTTCAGTTGAGTTCACCGCATTAACAACCTTATTAGCATGCTTCGACTAATCAGGTGAATATTGGCCGAATATTATAGTCTAAAATGATATTCATTACATAATCATAACAATAAAAATATGTTACTATTTTTTAAACAATTTTTTTATTGCAATACCCAAGGGTCTAAACTATTGGGATTTAGTTGTTTTCATCTATGTATCACAAATGCAGGCTCCTACAAATCAGGTAGATACTGGCTGGAAATTGCTAGCGTGCCGCCCGAGCCCCAGTGAGCGACGCGATACATCACCGTTTGGACGCCTACTGTCACGTCTTTGCCTCAGTGCCGCGAAAATTAAAAAAAGCAACGGCATTTTTAATTTTAAAATGTGAGTGTGATCTGTGGATCTGACTGACGGTGTTCCTTTTTCAAGTTTGTGTAAGTGCTGTGCTTTGTGGATATTTTACTCGTTCCCGGATGGATTTTTATTTATGTGCGTACGTAAACTTATGAGAACTTTTTGTTTTGTAACTACCTACTTTACTGCTTAGAATTTTATAATAAAATTCTAGTTGTTAGTATTTAATCTAAGTTGTTATCTAATTTTAGTAGAAATTTGAAAAGAAATTAGGATTCTTCGATATTTAATGAGGGTATTTAAATTTTTCTGAACAAACAAACGGATTGTTCATATAAGATAGGATTATTTGATACAAAATTCACTTATAAATTATGTTTTGGGTATTATTTTTTTAATGACACTTTCTTTTTACCTAAGAGAACGCTACGATAAAGAAAAGCGTTTTTTTTCTTTAGAAACAAATTTATTTTCTTTGCAAAGTGCGCGGAAAGTTCTGTAAAAATATTTTCCTAATTAGTGAATTTCATTCATTACTTCCGGTTCTGTCTTTGAGTTTTCAAACACAATTAATGTTTGCTTATGGCACTGGAATTTTAATTTTCTCAAGTTGGATTTAGTTCGTTTAACTTAAGGACTTATAATATTTAACCGATTTAAATGGATTTTTTATTACTATTCGAACTAAATGTAGTTACTGAATTAGGTAAAATACAAAAGTTATGAAAATCTCCTGTGCACAAAACTCATATTAAATGGTGTGAACTTATTACTTTTTTAAAAAACTGGAATAGGTAGGTTTTATTTTCAAACAAACACTTATTTGGACGATTTCTATTTCTTATACAACCATCTTTACTACTATCATTGTATAAACGAAAGAGTATTTATGTAGGTATGTTTTGTCTTAAGAGTCAAAAAAACTTGATTGTGATAAAATCTATGTATAATTTATTATTATCTTGAATATGCAACGGGTTGGTAGTAAAAGTTGAAGTAAAATAGACTTATGGGAAATTTTGAATTATTAGAAGTACCTAAGTAGTAATTTAATATTCAAGGTTTTAGGTAGTAATTTATTATATAAGTCAAACTTGACTAGGCATCGTAACCCATAAGTAATGATTTTATAGCTTTAAGGTTCTTACGTATTTGTTTCGATGCCGCCCTAGGCCTGGTTCAGTATGGCGACGTTTTGGCTATACGTGAAAATATGATCCGGTTTTTGATGCAAAATCTGTTGGCCGGCAGGTAAGTTGCCCACCTGATAAGTAAGCGGCAATTGCGGCCCTTTAGTGTACTGGCGCCCATTATTATTTCCGGAACATAGCCAGAGTTTTTGGGGCAGCGATTCCACCTGTTGCTAGCCAGTCGGACTCTGAAAAATCCTACCACCAACTAAACCCAAGACATTTTTTTTTATTCTACATCAGTTGGCAGACCGACACGCAGCCCACCTGATGGTAAGCGGCTACTACGGCCTATTCCATTGAGGGACACTTAACCAGGAAGCTTCGCTCAATGTGCTGCCAGACTGTAGGCTCATCTGATCTTCGAGCCTTTTGATTTCAAGTGTACTGGCTCCCACATTAATATTGCCGGAACACAGTAAGAGCTGTTATGGCGGCACATTTCACCTGTGGGGGTCAGCCAGTCGGACTCTAAAAAAGCCCTACCACCAACCAGACCCCAGGCGGGAATCGAACCCACGACCTCTGGGTTTTTATACCCGAGTAGCTTAGCCACTGTTTCACAGAGGCGGTCAAATTGAACCATATATCTCCAGGTTATATACTAGAGTGGATCTGCTTCTGTTCCACGAAAGTCTCTACGTATACCGGTAGTGCGATATGTAGTTTGGACTAATTCAATAGGTTTTTTGCTAAATCCATGCGACGGCGTCAGGAAATCCATTAGGGCCGCGATTCCACGGAGCGGCTACTCTTTGTTTTCCCTTACGTTTTCTATAAAACATCTCGGCATAATAGATTCGCGTCACAAAAGAAAATAACTAAAATATTTCCTCTCCAGTGTTGCAGAATACGATTTGAATAATGCGGCTGTATGAGGTTCTAAAACTTACGTATACAGGCTGCTTTTAACGGTATACATCGTTATTCTTCTGTTTTTGTTATTGACCCCTCAGGATACTTGTGCTACGGTGTCAATCTTTTTTCTTTGCTGGCAACTTTTTTTTACCACATCAGTTGGCAGACAAACACGCAGCCCACCTGATGGTAAGCGGTCACTGGCGGCCTATTCCATTGAGGAACACTTTACTGTAGGCTCTTACGCTTGCCCCAATATCCATGATTTGGCAAGTTATTCGGGCGACTGCTATCCGACATCCAAAACCCTCAAGTTGTTTTTCGGCTTCGCCGAGCAAGTGGATAATACGCACTGAAAATACCCATATGTTTATGTTCAAGATAACCATAATACAATATAATGATATACCTTAAATATTTCGCATGTTATTTGAAACTCATTGTAAGAATGTCTTATTAGAATATTATTATAAAAGCGAAAGAAACTATACCCGTCTAACCTTTACATGCTTAAATCGCTGAGCCTGTTTAAATCAAATTTGAGAAGGACATGATGGTCCCACGGGATCGTGATAACGACTTTACGTAAAGGACGTTCTACCGCCTCCGTGGAATAGTGGCTAAGCCGCTCGGGTATAAGAACACAGAGGTCGTGTGTTCGATTCCCGCCTTGGGTCTGGTTGGTGGTAGGGCTTTTTCAGAGTCCGACTAGCTAGCTACCACCCCCACAGGTGAAATCTGCCGCCATAACAATTCTGGCTGTGTTCCGGCAATATTAATGTGGGAGCCAGTATACTTGAAATCAGAGACTCGAAGATCAGATGAGTCTACAGTCTGGCAGCACATTGAAGGACGCTTCTAGGTAAAGCGTCCCTCAATGGAATAGGCCGCAGTGGCCGCTTACCATCAGGTGGGCTGCGTGCCAGTCTTCCAGTATAAAAAAAGGATCCAACTGCATATTCAACTGGTATACGATTCACAAGAAAGTATTGCTAAATATTTCTTTTGGTAATGGGAAGAGACGCTCGCACGTCTTTTCCCGTTGTCAAAACCATACTCTTCCCAATATTGAGCTCAGGAAACCTTACCGCCAGTAATCTACATGATGAATTTACAACAGCAATGAAGTGCTACTTCACTGGTCTTGTGTAAGGTGGACGTTCTTTCCTAGGCTTATGCTTATTCGAGTGGTAGATTTACTAGTAGGTTTGAGCGCCGCCGTGTTGGTACAGCCCCCGGCAAACTTCTTGAATATCGGGTGGGGATTGCGCAGAACACGAATTTTGACACGCCTGCGCGCTATTGGTCAGAAGCATACCTCTGACCAATAGCGCGCGCGCGGGCGTTCGGGAGATTCGCGCGCGCTATTTGTCACGCGCAGCTTTCCCCGCGATAGCAATATAAAAAACACTGAAACCACTTGTCTAACACAGCTCTCTAGAAGTATTGATTTGCTTAACTTGCTTAGCAAATTGTATACAGCTTGATACCTGTCAGTTACAAAGCTTGATTTGATTTTCCAACGTTTAACTCACATCACTACTGCAGTGCATGGTGGAGAACAACTTGGGAATACGTCCATTTACATAATTACTGTTCAAGCTGTTTATGCTTGATATCATAACACTGGGTAGGGTAATCTCTAGATAGTTTTTTTTAGCTAAATAAGTAAGCAATTATTAAGTTTAAAATCAAGTTGCAAAAGCAATATTTTACTAGTTTTTCGTTAGATACTTTTTTAACAGTAAAATAAAGGACGCTTAGTGATATGAAAAAGAAATAGGTGTTAGTAATTATGAATTCTTTTTTCGAAGCCTGTTTCTGAAAGTCATTTATTTTAATAGAGACTTCTAGGTAGGTTTCTGTGAAAGTGCTTTTGTACGAGTTTCGTAAAACTATTAGTTTTATCGTATTTCTTTTGAAGAGCTTTTTTATAACTTTTTTTGCCTTGTATATCAACAAATTTTATAGTGAGTAAAGAAAAGATAAATTAAACTAGGTAACTAAAGACTACTAACTAAAGACACAAAACATCATGCCAAAGAAAGAGATAACAAATTTTAAGATTTGTCAAATATTACTTAGAAAACGGGCCAATTGTCCCGCCTTCGAGTCTTCTAAACAAAAATCTCGCTGTACCATTGAACAGCGTCATGAGGCAACAAGTGGCTTTTCAAATATTAATAGACTCTGTATCTCTGTAGGGAATTACTTATTTAGTATCGAAGAACAGTTTATTTAATGGTCTTTAATATTAGTGTTGTCATCTATACTAATATTATAAAGAGGAAAGATTTGATTGTTTGTTTGAATTGAATAGGCTCCGAAACTACTGAACCGATTTGAATAATTCTTTCACTGTTGGATAGCTACACTATCCCCGATGAACATCGGATACTTTTGATACCGGAAATGTGGGGAGAAGGGGGGGATATTTGAAAAAAGAAATTACGCGCGGGTGAAACCGCGGGCGGAAGGCTAGTCATAAATATAGCATTAGAGGCATTATGTTACAACTAAGATTGCATCTGCATCTAAAGAACGTTAAAATCGTGCTTGCTAGAGATGGTATCTTTTCTAAAGATCTTTTTTTATACTGGGAGAATGCATTTACCTATTACTACCCATCCCGTTGTTGGTTGTTGGAGTGAGGATATGTGGAACTCTCCGTATATCCGCTGCCCCACCCAGCCCTTAGGTTGGATGAGGCACCGGCAGGGGAACTACCCACTAAACTCCCAGTTCCTCCTCACCGTCGCCACGAGATCATAGGGGCCATGGCGTCATTCACCAAATATCTTTTCTAAAGGTCTATTCTTTGTCAAAATTTCATCAAAATTATATCAGGAATTTAGGCGTCAAGACGTAACAAACAGAAGGACGATTGTCAGACAAAGTTACTATCGCATTTATAATATCAGTATGAACATGCTTAGCTAACCCACTTCGGCCTATTCTATTGAAATATCAGAGAGGATAGCTTGTGCTAATGTAGGTCTTTGGTCTTCGAGCCTTTTAATTTCAAGTAGGTACTGTGGCTCTCACATTAATGTTACTGGAACACAGAAAGGGCTATTATGGTGGAATAATAATAGACTTTGCTACTAGGATGAGGTCACTGGTCATTTCAAGGCCTTGGATTAGTAGCTAAGAGTGCCATGTTTTCGTATTGTGTAATAATTGCGAGCACGAGAAACTGTCATTAGAACTGCATTACATTAGAATTGGGTCTCATGTACCTTAAGGAGATTTTGGAAAAGCTGGAGAAATTAACAAGTTTGATTCCGGATCGTTTTTCGTGTGTACTAGCGTCACTAAGTTTAAGTTTAACGTTATTTGATAATTGTCATGGCGAACACAATATGTCACATATCGTGATACGTGATACGCTATACTAAACACTCGATAAATATCGTGATCCTGGATTTCGATCTAAATATCACGATAATTATCGAGCGTGTAGTATTCGCCATATGATGTGATAATGCCACAGAATAAGAAAAATGATTATTCTGTGGATAATGCCATACCTCAGGCAGGAGATATGTTTTTTATTTCTTTCTTAAGTTTAACGTTATTTGATAATTGTGACATACTTTAGGAGATATATTTTTTATTTATTTCTTTTTTCGATATATAAACCTAAAAGCTGACTGAATTATTACTAATACTTACAACTTTAGCAAGAAAACGGATAAATACAATACACGATACATTGTATATTTTAGGTCAGCATTAAGAAAGGTATTTTATTAATTTTATTTGTTTATTTCTTTATTGCATTTACACGGTTACAATATTTAAAATAAACACAGTAACACATGCACCCTGTAAGGGCATAACAATATTATTCAATCTTAGTTTTTGGAAATGGAATGGAATGAAAAAGTAACAATAAATATTGTTTTTTCTGGTTTCTTTCAGGTGGCCTGCGGTACTTCCAAAGGGGTCAAATTGACACCACAAAACAAATTGTATATGTTCTATCAATATCAGATTGAATAATGTTCCTGTAATATTTTTACTGACCATGTCTGAAGTCTGATCAGCACTATTGCATTAAATGCTTATTTGCTTTGCCTCCTTTAATAACGTTCTCTACACGAGAAACAGTCATTAGATTAATATCTAGAGTAATACTATTACCCTAGATATTACTATTACCGTAATTGTATTTCATTATAACATATTAATAAGTTTTTTTTTTTCCTAGACTTATTAGGTATCAAGAATTTAATATTGATTTAAAAATACGTTCTCAAAAGCTATCATTTTATAAAGTCTTTAAGAAGATAACTTTTTAATGTCCCACTGCAAGGCAAAGGCCTCCAACATTGCAATCAAGTCATCAGCATAACGAGCATGGGTACAGGCATAATCACCACGCTTGCCAATTGTGGATTACTAATCACCAACCTGTATTCGAAAAATCTGACACTGTCCAAACCGGGGATTGAACCCAGAACTCCGACATCATGGCCTGGTACATTAACCTTTTCCTTTTTTCGGAGAAGAATGCGTTTGTGCTCCATAGCCGCAGGCTAGCTAGACATTTTTTTTTAGACCTGCGGCCGTGTGTGGGACTCGAGACTAGAGCGTCCACTACCCACTAAACTCCCCCGGTTACCCTTCACACCCGATTGGGACGAGCCAGGGCCAGCGTTGTGGCTATTGACCACTTTGACCAGCCCACCTCCGGGTAGGCCTGGTACATAAACTTAATGTAAAACTAAGCAGCTTAGTTTAGGGCTAGATGGCGATGTGTGAATACTGTCTAGGGATATTTATTTATTTCTTTAATCATCATACCGAAGAGGTCGTAAAGTGGAATATAGATCCCACGATGTAACAGATAAACCAGAGAATATAACGTTTTGATGACGACAATAATATTACAGCAATAAAGGCCTATAAGTGCGTCACTGATAATGACACTTCAAATATAACGCAAGTGGTGACATCTGGCGAGCGGAAGGTATATTACCTGTTAATAAACATTATTTAGGTATATTTTTTCAAGAAAGGGAGAACATCTTAGATCTTCAAATAAAATAAGCCGCTCTTCTGCGGAAGTAGTAATTATGTAACTTTTTCTTGGCTGACAAAACGTTCTGTTTTCCCTTCAATAATGACAGAGACCGGCAATTATTGTTAAAAGAATGAAATACCGACGGTTAACGCTTACCACCCAGGAATTGAACCCAGGACACTAAAATCATGGTACTTAAACCACTAGGACATGAGAAGACGTGATAATATAAAATATATTTTACCAACGTTGGTGGCTAGAATCTTAAATTACAGCTGGTGATATAAAAATTATAGATACCTATGTGTGCAAGTCCAAATAAAATAAATGTAAATAATTTCAGGCGATAAAATATGCACAGTCACGCCTGGACTTTAATAGGGCACTACCTTCTAATAGAAAAGTTCGAACCCTCATTTGCAATTGGAAAGTTCCAAATTATATATTGAGTTATACTCTCGAGCCACAAAGCGCCTTAAGGTACTGTGAGGCCGCGGGTCAAAGCAGAAAGACCGTTCAGAACAAACCGTCATTTCTACCACGTGCTCAGAATTTAATCATAATCATAATCATAATATTTATTTGCTTTTCTTGTTGTACATTAAGATCTTAATAATAGTATAATGACCAAAACAAGAACCCTGTAAGGGCACTACAAATAACAATAATAATAATAATAAAATAATAATAACAAAAACCTTAAAACACAAATATAACAATGTTTAGACTTAGAGAGGTGTTGTTAGGATTTATAAGTTCTATTTCGTGTCTATGCTCATTATTATTACCATTTTTATGAATAATAGGTATGTATTTTTTTATACCACGAGGTTTTACGGCCCTCTAGATGGTTCGCGTTTAATGTCGTAAAAAAAGGTATAGGAACACTTGAACACCAAATGAAAAAAAGGTTATTCCTGTTACAAATACTATGCCCTCCCACATAGCACAGCAGTTATGAAATGAAGTACTACTTTTTTATGTCATAGGCGGCAAACGAGCCAGCGGGTCACCTGATGGTAAGCAATCACCTCCGCCCAGGGACATCTGCCTCACCAGACGGATCGCTGATGCGTTGCCGGCCTTTTAAGGGGGGGTGTGGGCCTCCAGCAATCTCACAAATCAGACGAAACACAATAGTAGTCACTATTTCACGCTGGTGTTATGTGAGGGGGTGGTTTATCCGCGGACAAACCGGCCCATTCGTACTGTAAAACAGCATGGCTCTACCACTACCAAACTACTTTGCTGTGGTCCTCTGTAAAAAAGAGGCACTTCCCCAGATGAATGGTTCCTTTGTGTGAAGGATCTACAATGCTCTTCGTCTCTTAAAATATCCACTGACTGCTTTGGTAGAAACTCGAGGCAGACTAATTTGTATCTCACCCACGTTGTCAAATGCCACAATAGTTACCAGTTGATATAAGATACGAACCTATCTTGTTAGCACGTGAAATTGCAAGGTTGAATTTCTTTTATTCCCGACCGGGGGGAATAGAACTGTGGCATGATGTAGCAATTATCGTAAACGCCGAAATCTACATAATATAACCGCGTTCGCTTTAGAATGGTATTACGTTTCTTGGGGCCAATTTCGTAATAGCAATTTTGATGTTTTTCTCGAATTCGTGACGTGAAATTATGTGATGTTGGTTCCGTTCTGTTACAGCGATCAGCGTTTTGATCTTTTGTAATACCTAATTGCTCAGCGGTGAAGGCTGATTGTAGGCTTAAAAGATTATCATGAGGTTTGTTTTGTATTTCATGGATTTTGTTTTGTATTTCATTGATTTTGTTTTGTATTTCATGGATTTCTAATTTCGTTTAGTATTGGAAGCGATTTGTTCTTTACTTTAACTTTTTAAAATATTGTCAGTTTTTTTTAAATATCAACGTCTGTTCTTCTGTAATGAAAAAAGTTGTATTACTGGGAACCGTATTTTGTGTATGTACCTACATATAAAAAATAATTGTTGTAAAAGCATTTTGTTGATACGTTCAGAAAAGGGTGCCGACAGAAAAAAAAAATGGTGATGCAACAGAGAATCATGCAAACAGAATGTTCGTTGCGTCGACATTTAAATGTGGAAGTTTTAATGCCACAGTGACAATAAAAAGTTAACTTTTCAGTTGCGTAAAAAAAATGACGATCTATTTCTACACCGAAACACATTTTTATACCAAATCTATCCATGTTTTACATATTTATCGTGCTTAGTCGCTTTTGTGGACTGTACCCTCGCTAAAAGTTCATCGGAGCATTCAATTTGCGCGTAGGCGCTCGTTGGCCGAGGCGCCGCGATGTCAAAATAGAACGACGATGACCCGACACACTCCATTCAACGTTTAAGCCTTTTCATCCGAGTACGAATTTTTATGTAAACAAGCCACAGCTAGTAGTAGTGGGGAATACGGACGACTGATACGAGTATTTATATTGTACTTATACGAGTGCTTAATCTGTCGCGTCTTACTTTACATAATTGGAATAGGATGATATTTTTTTTAAAGATCAGTAAATTTTTGTTCATGTAAATAAATTAACAATGGTGATTTTTATTTCATTTGAGACTTTTAAAATGATAAGGGAAGGTTGATGTGCTGCTTAGCTGCATCTATACTACTTAGGCCTCGCCTCGGCCTCGAATTTCGCGGACAGCGGGGCGGCAGCGCCAGCGGCGAGATGTTTTGTATGGAATCTCGACCTGTTCTCGAACACAGCGGGGCGGCAGCTTGACAGCATCGTACCGCTCTTGACAGCCCGCGTCAAGCGGTGACCGCAGTGTGCCTGCGTGCGCCGCTCCGCTCCCATTGCCGCCCCGCTGCCGCGAAATTCGAGGCCGAGGCCTTACGGGTTGACGTTTTGATTTTGTTTCAACAAGAATCTTGGTCGCATGTGGCAAAGACGGGCTAGTAATTATTCGTTGTCACTTATTAAATTACCACTATGTTCACTGCAATATACACCAGAATTTTAACTGTATGCGGGTTTGATTTTAACGGAAAATTCACGGTTTACAAGCTCTAATGACTGGATCTCACTCTGTTGCAACATAACTGAAAAGTCAAGCAGTAGTAGCTTGTAGGTACGTACTAAAAAATAAATATCGCGTCCAGTGCCGCTAATCTTGTGTAACTGAATTTTACTTCAATACGATCCCAAGACCGTTAGAAAAAGATAGAATGCCTCAGTAATCCATCTCCATTATTTTGTAAAGCTGTCATATTTTCTTTGGGGCTTACGTGATCATTATCTCTAATCTTTAAATATGCAGATGTGAGCCTCGGACGGTTTGTTTCTATGAATCCCATTAGATTACGGTAGGGTTCAACTGTTTTACATGCGTTCCTATGTACGGAGTAAATTAAGATTTATTTCTCGCCCCATGGCATTTCATTCCACTCATTATTATTCATGGTAGTGTCTACTGCATTAAAAGTAGGTAGTGCTTAATTCAGTCCTTTCCGAGTATTTCTGCAAACTTGGCTTGTTTACTGTCATTTAAATCTGGTATTGTTTTAAGGAAATTTATTTAAAGCTGAGGTACTCAACCCAGTTTTAAATACAAGTTGAAATTTTTGATGTTTTTGGTTCAAAATTAGGATTTCTTCATGCACAGAAATAAGAATTTCTAGTTTATGGTGAGAATAAAGTTTTAGCTCAAATATAAACCTGATGAATTATTGATTCAATCTTCGTCTTAGCGCAATCCCATCTTAAATTATATTACTGAGAAAAAGCGTTTGGAAAAACTAATTACCTATGTCACAGATTAAGCATATTGTGCTATCCCAGCCATTTCTGAAAAAATAGTCTCCTTTGTAATTCTTTCGAAAGCTATTTTCAAGGATTTGTTTATAAATGTTATGTATATTCAAAACATTTCTCAGTATCACTAACCAAAAAAATAAATCTTTTTAGAGTCGTTGTCGGAAACATCTGTACATTGTTAGCTGGCTGAAACTCACACAAAAATAAAACAACAGATTTTACTTTTTAGTGCATTTTTTGTTTTAATTAAATTCCTTGCTAAAATGTTTGTTTTATAATTTTATCTGTTACGAGTGTAGACCACCTCGCATCATAGGTTCAATTGTCCAAAACGGTCTTAACTACAAACACATTTCGGCTCCATCGACATAAAAAGAATGTTTGAAATGAACTCATGCCTACATGATGCGGAAACTTTTACAAAAAACTTGGTATTTAATTCTCTGGCCAAATAAAATTTGTATTACCCCAACCCCGTGAAAAAGTAGGTTATCAATTTGTTTTGTTTGAGCGAATATGAGTAAAACGTAATAATAAATAAATGTAATATCTCTCGGCATAAACCCAGCGGTGCGTATCAATCATTATTTACAATATTGTTTATTATTCGTATTTTCTCAATGTGTTCAATGTAAAATTCAGGAAGGATATGCCATTACATTATTTGTTTTATTTCGTTAATGTTGAAGAAAAACATTTGGAAACATTTAGAATAAGAAGGCTTTAATGATTTTATAAGAGTTTATTTTTGTTCATGAAAGATTCTTGACATTTGTGATATAATTTAATTTTTACTTTATTTTCAAATCTTCACGTCGATTTGAAAATAAAGCCACATCTGCCCTTAGACAGTTCAGTGCCAAACAGTAACTAAGCATTTACTGTCTGGCACTGCCCTGCGCCCGCTACACCGAGACTACAGATATTAGGTCTCATATACCCAGTAATTTCACAAATTGTGTAAAGATTTAGAACATTTTACTTACCAAGCCTTACAGATCGTGAAAGGGACTATTTTTTAACGCGATGAGTATTAACTTCTCCAACATTACCAAAAGGTGTTTCATCAAAGTGCCTTGTTAATTAAGAATTAATATTCAATAACTTTAGTCCTATCATTTCATACATGTAATTGTATAACATACTTCGTACAAATACTCACATGTATAATAAGAAACGTATTTTCCCATTTAGGTTTGGATAAAACATTTTCAGTAGCCTTATCAGTCTGCAAAATACAAGTAAATACGCAGTCGGAAAGTACCAAAGCTGCGAGATGAAAGATGCTGGTTCTCACAAAAGACTTGGACATTTTCCTTTAAATTCAAATGTTTGCTTTGAAAACAAAACAACGTTATTAAATTAGTCTATAAAACTGTATTACAGTATCAAGGACTGTATACGATATATTTAGCTTTACAATTTGGAAAATAGGTTACTGTCTATTTCTGAGCGCTTTGTTAGGCTACGTACTTGCACCGAAATCTAGGATTTGGCATGTCCAGCCCCCCGACTTTTCTATGGCATCTGTCAAATCCATACAATTTAAAGGTAGCGAATTTCGCTATCGCTGTCAAAATGTTACTTTGTCTAAGCCCCCTGTTATTACATTGGAGCGACTGACATCTGACCTCCGTAACCCATTATAATCATTGACTTGCAGAGGTTAGACGATCATATAAATCTAGTAGGTACCTATACATTTTGCTTTACAATTTAAATAATAGTTTACTCTTCTTTTTTCTAGCGCTTTGACAGGGCAATTCATCCTTGCACCGTACCAGTTATTACTTTGAGTGACTGCCATCTGACTTCCGTAACACTTTATGATCATTGACTTGTAAAGGCTTACTCACATTACTACTCTAGTAGATATTTCCTCTATGTGCAAAGTTATCGTATTTCTAGTCACATTATAACAGTGAAACTAATATTTATAAATAGAGTTCAGAGATGAAAGAAACGTTTCGAAAAGGCCCGATATTGTCGGTTGAATGCGGACAGATACTTCGAAACTAGGATGGGTTATTAAATTCAGTTTCTGTATTACTAGTCACGAATGGACTTTACCTCGTTGCTGAGTGCTACACAGATGTTTAGTTGAATTGAACGGATTCGAAGTAATTGTATAGAGTATGTAGGTTTATTTTACTAAATAAATAGGTACTAAGTGGAGTTAGTTCCCTTAAAACATAATTCAATTGGTCTAGTTTCTCAGTCTGACTTGCCAAATCCTAAATCATGGTACAAGCGTACCCTCGCAGCAATTAAGAATCTATATACATATATAAAACTCAAAGGTGACTGACTGACTGACTGACTGACATAGATATCTATCAACGCACAGCCCAAACCACTGGACGGATCGGGCTGAAATTTGGCATGCTGGTAGATGTTATGACGTGGGCATCCGCTAAGAAAAGATTTTGATCAATTCCCACGGGAACGGTAACCACGCGGGTGAAACCGCGGGCGGCCGCTAGTATGACATAATTTGAAACACTGGCCTGGTTATTCTGATCGGATCTATGGCTCTATTTATAATGATTCTGCTTGATTCGATCTTTGGACACTTAACAGTATTGTTCATTATGTTGGTCTACGTAAGTTACGCAGGTGGTGTCGTGGTTTTCGGGGTCCCACGACACTAACACACAGGTAGCGAGGAAGTATAGCGGAGGGTTTCAGTGGGGTAAACCTTACCCCCTTTTCATCCAGGAGGCGAAACGACACCCTAGTTAGGGCGTCGAGATTCCCACACATCGCCGTCCTCCAACAGGTGTCCAACAATATAAACAAAAAAAAAGCATAATTATGTCAAATACAGCATTCAGTCGCTTCTAGATAGATAACAACGTACACTGTTCAATGTAAAAACTGGTTTGTTTAACGAATGCTTTTCAATGTGGTTGGTTTTAGTTGGGCGGACGGTTTTTAGCGGATGCCAGCGCGATATGACGTTATGTTTTTATTTCGACGGCTCGTCGAGCATTTTAATGAACTGGAGAGTCTGTATATACGCCATAGATATTTACGGAAAAACTCACTTTATATTTTTTCTCATGGCTGGTTGGTTTTGTTTCTGGTATGTGGTCAGAAAGTACCAATTAGATATTGATAAAGTTGGGGTGGAGACGTTTATTTTATAGTTCGTGAAGGAAAAGTTTTTCGTTAATGGATACAACTGATGAACTATACCAAAATTGAGACGATGGATAGTTTTATTTACAGTACATTAAGATGATAAGTATACATTTAGAAAATTTATAATTAATATCAGTGTATTTTTTTCTACGTACCAGGATTTTTTTTAATGACTTTGGTTATAGTTTAACAAACGCAGTTCTTTTTTTATGACTTAAAGCTTTTTTTTATTAATATCGTGATTAACAGACACATATATTTGGTGACCTTGGTCTGTACGACTATTGGGTCGCAGTTTCACTTGTCCATCACGGCTATCTTGACCCGGTGCTAGCCGTCCCACACAGGTCTTGCTAGACTATGGTTATCGTGACTAAATTCTCTTACGATAAAAAAATACCTGTCTAAGGTGGAGGAAGTATTCAACCGAGGCGTACAAGTCCGTAAGGAAGGAGTCTACTTCTAGTATCACGAACATGTTGTTAGTCACAGAAAAACTCTTAAGAGCCAGCATTATTTACTATCATACTATCATGGACATCGTAAGCCGAACCCCGTTTAAATATTGACTCAAACTGTCCGGCCCGTAGTTCGCGGATGCCTCTGATAAACTTTCTTTGACTGGAGGCAGGACCGTAATTTGGGACGCTGAGCCCAAATATGGACAGAGGAGACCGTTTATTTTTATTTACAAGGTAAGATGTTGTTTTTTGCTTGCACTGATTAACTTGAAAGTGTTTACGAGAAATGATAAAGTAGGTTCGTAAGGTTTGTGTAATAAAAAATAGAATCGATTTGAGAGATATTTGAAAACAAATTATAGCCAGTACGTTACTCTAATGTTTGTACCGTGCAGGGATCGAACCCACGACCTCTGTTGTAATAGCCGACTTGTTAACCATGACAACAAATGGATCGACAGAAAATGTATTGATATGAATTAAGAGAAGATGGCATAGATTTTTGATCACCAGACTCAGAGAAAAGGTTCACGGATCACTCACTCCGTTCTTACTTCCTGCCACCTTGACACTCAAAAATAACCGATCGTATGATAATAACTGGCATATTTATAGTTCCGATACATACTGTTTTATAAATAGTTTTAACCTTAATTCGTAGGCATCTGCGCCGAACGAGGGTCGGCGTTCGTCAACTTCAACGTGACATATTGGAGCATTAACGAAACAAAAGTTTGGAAATTATTTCGAAAATGGCCGCCTTCCGCGTCGGTAAATAAATTGAAACGCGTGACGCAATATGACGCCATTATTTCCCTCCGAAGGATGTGGTTGGGACGTTTTATTACCATTAATATTATTTGCGGGAGCACCACATTAACGAAATTATTGCTAATTTTTCATAAACTTGCCAACTTGATATAGAAACAGAAAGCTAAAATGGAGACATCACTTTACAGGACAATAAAATCCTTGCGCTTTTCAAAAGACAAATCTGTAAAGAAAATATATGTTTTAAGTTTTCTGCTAGAATGTTTGCTTTTTAAAATGAAAAAGTAATTACCTACTCACGCAACTTATGAGTGAGTCGGATAGACTATGAGATATCTGCCTACTAAAGTTATAAAAAATTAAATTTAATATTCTTATAACAATAGGCGTAATTGGAGAGAATAAATATAAATTATTTGTAAGTTTATATCAAATTAACTCCAGAAAGTTACATAAAACTACATCACTGGGTTGTACTAAAAGTTAATTCAAAATAATACAAAAGTTTGTAACTCACGGAATAGTGGCGTACTAGTTCAAGTTTGCGACCCAAAAGTATTTAATTGGGTTTTGTTCACGCGATCGCCGTTTGATTTGTTCGAAAAGAAAAAATATTTTCCTTTGATAGGATCAAATTAATAAAACAAAATTGGTCAGAAATGTTTTTTCGGTTGAATTAATTTCCGACGTAAATAATAACATGGTGTCGAAGTCATTACTAGACCGTATTAATATAAGTATCCGATAAAACACAAATCTATTTTAGGTCGAAGACAAAAGAGGAAAAAATGTCCTGTAGATATTGCAAATTAAATAAATTAGTTGCAATAAATTTTTCCTGTTGCCCGACAAGTGAAAGTTCAGTTCTGTGAAAAGCTTGTTACTACTGAAATTAATCATTTTTATTGAATGTTTTAATTTTTTTTTGGTCTTTTTACTTTTATCTTTAATATAATTTCTCGGAGGATGCGCTTATGCATCTTAACTCCAGGTTTGCGAGACCTGTGGTCGTGTGTGGGACTCTGAACTCAGAATCATGAAGATAACAAAATGGGCGTCTCTCGGCGTTGGTTGCCGCTTTGGTATAAAGAAAAAGAAGAAGTATTTAAGATATAAATCATTAAGATTCTTATTTGGCTTGCAAATACTTTGTACTGATAATATACACTTAATGGATCTGTTCGTAAAGTAAAAATAACTTCATTGATGATCCCAAAACGCTGGGCAAGCCCAGACTGCCCACATAGTAACAACCATGTACGGTCAACAGCACATCACGGTTAACACTTGCAGTTCGATAATAGCACTTATGCCCCCGACATAAGAGCGGTACAAAGTCCAAAGTGTTATGTCTGACGTGCTTTTGACTGTACGTGGAAAAGAAGAACGCTATATAAAGACTAATCGCCTTCGCATCTTCACTCGTTTCCAACCTTACTTCACCGCACTACGTTACGTAAGACAAATTAAAAAGTGACAGTCGCTAAGTCAGTCGCTTTCCGCTATGACCCTTATCTGTGAATGCAAAGCGAGTAGCAAAGAAGGCAACTATCAGTGGCCGCTAATGATCCGCGGTACACGCAACCGTTAGATTAGATCGGCCGTCCTTGCCCAAGCAATTTCCGCCCGTACGCGATAGCTTTTCTTACGTTGTACTTTTGTACGGGCGAAATGGAACGCTTTTAGAAAGTGGCTATGTGTGAGAATATGGACTTTTTCTGTTTTTTTCATCAATATGACTGCTAGTTTTTTTATTGCTGTAGCATTCAGATAGCAGTAGACAAATGATTACTGGTAGTTATATACATATTTTTTATAGGTCCATAACCTAACGCCGGCGGCAGTGGACTGGTTGCGGCGACTTGACATTAATATTTGAGGATTCATGTGGAAGCCCTATGAAATGATGATGATGATGATTGATGATGATATATTTTTTATACTAGATCAGTAGGCAGACAGGTACGTAGCTCACCTGATGGTAATTGGCCACTGCGGCCTATTCCATTGAGGTTCTCTTAGCCAGCAAGAGTTGCTGGATGTGCTGTCACACTGTAATAACTTACTAACTGTACTGTGTTATGTTTCAACTTTGTTCTCGTGAATTATTCTAAAATGTGTGCATAAAAATACCTAACCTACCTTAGTTTTTATTAGTACCTTTTGTTAATATTTTTTTTAAAGCGAACCTGCAATTTGGTCAGAAGTTCGATATCATTTTTCATTCATCGGATTTCTAGGTAAGCCTTTAATATTTATTTTATTTAACGTTTCGGATAAATACACCACATCCGATAGTAGTATTAACGGTTAAATGAAATCTCATCGGAAATACAGACACAGGATGTTTGAAAAGCAAATAGAATTGGATTTTCCTGTTACCTAGAATTTCCTCGTAACCTAATTTGTTTCAGACGAGGTAAATAAACCAACTGAAATACAAGAGATTGAATGGATGGAATTAGTTGGAATTTTACAGAGCTTTAGTTCCCATTGGTTAAAAAGTAAAGAGTTCTGGATGCAAAGTAAATAGCACATATCCTACCCTAATCTGACAAATTTTCATAACAAATTGTTTTAATTTATTTTTACTAGTTTCGTGTATGTAAATGGGTGAATTTCAACAACAGAAATTTTTTTATCATTTCCGCGGACTTTTTTTGTTTCAATGCTATCTTTTTATTTTTAGTGACAAATAAAACTTTAGCCTATTTTTAACATTGTGCGTGAGTGGTCATCCAATATCATCAATACTTATATAAATATTTAAGGATGAATTTTTAAGAGTCCACTGAAATGATAAGTGTCCACCGATATGATATAAATAACCACTGAAATGATAGAAATGAAATAAATCCACCGAAATGATACAGCTAAGAACAACCGTGCCGAGCAGCCAGGGTTCTGTACTTTGTTAGGTTTGATTTCCACAAATTTTAGATAAATACTGAGACAGGACAGTACACAGTTATTTTAAATTATAGTTAGATATTACATTTAGCATACTTTCAGGTTACAATAACCTCAAAAAATTATATAAATCTTAATATATAAAACTCAAAGGTGACTGACTGACATAGATAGATATCAACGCACAGCCCAAACCACTGGACGGATCGGGCTGAAATTTGGCATGCAGGTAGATGTTATGACGTAGGCATCCGCTAAGAAAGGATTTTGATCAATTCCCACGGGAACAGGAACCACGTGGGTGAAACCGCGGGCGCCCGCTAGTGTAATATAATGTTTATTATGATATGAATGAATTGTTATTTTACTTATTTTGCCTAAGGTAGAGTTTGTGAAGTAAGGCCTTGTAGAATTAGGGCGCGTAGAGTAAGAAGCTTGGCTCTTCATGAGATCTGTTAACTTTTTGAGAGTGCGAGTCATATTATGGTTATTGTACTAAGAGAACAATGCTAGGTATAATTTAGTTCAGGTGCATCGAATCCGGGTCGCGGCAAGGAGGAGGGGGGGGGGAACGACCCAGCTTGCAGAAGGTAGCACTGGGTCGTGTCCAGGCTAGGGAAGAGGCTCTGGCCAAATGGGCGGAAGCTCTCCAAGCCCCAAGTGCCGGCCACTGGACGATTGAGGCCATTGGTCCAGTGTAGAGGGAGTGGGTGGAACGCCGGCACGGCTGCCTCACCTACCGCCTGTCGCAGGTTTTGTCCGCACACGGAAGTTTCGGACACTACCTGTACGCACCCGACGCACCCGACACGGCCGAGCACACACTCGTCGAGCGCCCGGCCTGGCAACACGAGCGCCGCGAACTCGTCGCGGCGCTAGGCAGTGGACGCCTCCCGTTGGCGACCATGGTTCGTGCCATGGTCGCCAACAGGAGTGCGTGGGAGGCGGCCGCCTCCTTCTGCGAGGAAGTTTTATAGCAGAGGAAGCGGAGTGGGAGCGCGAGGAGGAACCCCCTCGCTGCTCCCCTCCGGCGTAGACGGCCGGACCGGAAAAGGCGAGCTCACTTAGCACGCCTCCTCTGGTCTGAGGGTTGACCTGCGGGCGGGGGTAGCTCCCCAACGTCCGCATTGCACAGGTCGCCCGAGCCAAGTCTGGAGGTCACCTTGATTCTCGGGTGGCCCTCCCTAGGTGCTACCCCGACTTGAGACCTCTCAAGTCGGGGTCTAGCTAGACCTGCGGCCGTGTGTGGGACTCAAGAATAAAGCGTCCACTACCCACTTAACTTCCCCGGTTTCTTAACTTATTGAATACCATTACGAAATAAATAAGAAATATCTCTGAACATTATTCACACAGCGTCCTCTAGCCATAACTAAACATATTATTAGCTTTCAAACATCCATCCATACTTACAAACTTTCGCGTTTATAATATAAGTAGGATATGCTTTTTTTTTTGTTAATACATACTGTATAATAGAAACACCCGGACCGATACAAACAGACATGTTCATGTACACAAAATGTTTGTACCGTGCGGGGATCGAACCCGCGACCTCTGGTGTAATAGCCGACTTCTCTGCCATTACATCAAATTCGTAAAACATTCGCAGGATTTTGCGAATGATTCGCATTCGCGATAATGCAAAAATTTGCGATAATATGCCAATGCGAATACGAATATTCGTAACATCACTAGTACTAACACATACATACATAGATATAATTATGTATATTATATCTTAATGTGATAATTGTTACACAACAAATACACCCGAATAATCACTCTAGGTAAAATTACAAAGTACATTGAAAAACCATTACTTTATATTTGACCCAAGGAACTCTAAAACTTTACGGTTTTATCATTTCGGTGATAAATATCATTTCAGTGGACTGTAATTGGTATAACTGTCCACCGAATCCACCGAAATGATAACACCGAGATGATAAAATAGAGGTTATTTCTACATTAAACTCCGAAATAAAATTATTTAAAAATATTAACACTACTCAAACAAAACAGTACTTACGGCGAAATGAATACATAATTTTGAAACAAATCAAACGAATCTAGCACGAGTTATAACAATCACCGAAATGATAATATTTTTGTCCCCATAACACTGAAATGATAAACTTACTATTTTGGCGGGAAACCGCAAGACGCTGGGACCCGCTTGAACAGCTTGAGCCGGGCTGATCCGAAGTGAGGAAAGGTGAGAGGGGCGTAATAACGCAGTGTTGTCGTTGCTATTCTACTAAAACTTACTGTCCTCTGAAATGATAACTTTTTCGGGACAAAAGTTGACTGCCTGTCAAATCCATGAGATAGAAGTTAAACAAACAAAAATAGTTTTATTTGATCGAACATTTTATAATGTAATGATAACTAAATCGATTTATATCCTTAATACGAATGTATTTGCAGGGGAAGGTATTTTATGAGCGGAATGGGGTTGGGGACAAGGCACCGTGATGATAAAATGACCCTTTGTATTTTTTTTTTTTTGTATTAGAGGGTATAAATCAATGATTTTTTTTGCCAAAGTAGAGAAGTACTTACTTTGTTGAAAAAAAATATATAAAATTAAAAATCAGCACATTGCACTACCGTTCTCAGCTGAGCCGTGTTTTTTTTTGCTTGGGCAATTCACCCAAATATAGGTTGCCATACTTAAAGGGTTGATAGGTATGAGACATTCCCGTATAGAACATCAAAAACGTACTGATTTTGTTAAAATTTGAATGGGACCAAATTATAACTGCCTTCGAATATATAAAAAAATTACTTTATTTTTCATCTGTTAACCAGTTCAGTGAAAATCGTTCTATAGTTAAAATATTTTAAAAGTTACAAGCTTGAAATTCGGGTAAATATTTTTTTATTTTCAATAAATCATACTCTGAACTAAAATTTTTTAGACAACCCATTTGCAATATATTTATGTATTGACATTATTAATTGGATATTAAATCATTTTCATCCATTAACCAGCTCTGTAAAGGTAATTCTATAGTGGGATCCCATGGACCGTGTATCTTATTAGTGTACAAATCATAGTGTGTCTACAGTGTAATTTGTAAAATCCCGAAAATCCCGCACTTGTCCGGTTCCATATCGGCTCGATCCCTCGCGATCGTGATTCCGCACGCACCGACCGGATACCCGCGGTCACTATGACCCAGTTATGCCCGCACTCTAATTTTACGTGACCGCGCAACTCAGGTGCGACCAGCAAATTGAGCGGTGCAATCTACTGGGGCAATGGTCGGCAACCTTTTGAGTTGAGCCAAAAATTACAATGAACAAAATTTCAAAGTTTTTCAAGAGCTACAAATATTTTCGTGCAAATAAGAAGTACAAATTAGAGGTTTTTGATAGAGAGGCGCATCTTTACACCCAAAAGAGATGGGGCTTGCGAGCTGCAGGTTGCCGACCCCTGCACTGTGGCGCCCAAACCTTGTTTTATTACAGGGCAATATTAGTTCATGTTTACATTCGCCTGTTGATAGCTTAATTACTAACATTTCTGAGATTACAATTGTACTGTTTTACATTTATGATGGATATCGTATTGTTGGGTAGACTTAATGTCACGAGTCAATTGAACAACGGAATAAGAAGTACCTAGTTTGCGTGTTTCATTATATTTTCAGTACTTTTTTCGAGACATTAGATTACTTCAAGTTGAGCTATTATGAAAGCCGAGAAGTTTCAAATGCCACTTGAGTGAATTCGAAGGTTTAAATCTGTGTGCGTTTTTGCTACTAGCTCAGCGAAGATAAAAAAGATCGTAAGGAAACCTGCTCAGTTGCTGTGTGGCTATCATAGATATCTAATAGTTTCTGTTATCTATGGTGGCTATGATCAAATTGATCTGGTTCCCCAGTAACAAGGTTACAGAGGTCAAACAGCAGAGCTTAGAATAAGATTTTAAAAACATTATTTTAACAGGTGGTAGGTGCCTGTACTGGGCCGTCTGACGCAGTGCCAGATATTTTCCCGTTAAATAAAAGTGTATCAAGCACTTCTGTGTTTCGGGGAAAGGGCACTGAGCCTAGTGAAATAATTACTGGGTATATGAGACCTAATTACTGTAGTCTCGGTGTGGCGGGCGCAGGGCAGTGCCCGACAGTAGGTACACTACACACACCTCAGGCATCGAAGGGCAGACGTAGCGCTTACCGTCAGGAGTACGATCTGCTCGTCTTGTTATACATTGCAATAAAAAAGCTGTCTTCTAATATGTAGTACATTATCCCTCATAAATACTTATTTTGCACCGTTAACAACACCTTTGTACTTCACCACGGGAGCGAATTAATGTAGTTAATTACAAGTGAGAAATTAACAAAGGTTTAATTACATCTTAGCGTGAAGAGGTTCGCGTGTTCCTACACTCATGTCTAGGAAATTCCTCCAAAATCTCTAATAAGAGGCGAGGTGAAGCATGTGTTAAGCCCACTTAACTTAATTATTATCAATCGTGTTGTGTGATTAATAAGAATATTTACAAAGCTATAGCTGTAGAGAACCGGGATACTCAAATCTATATTAATATTATAAAGAGGAAAGATTTGTTTGTTTGTTTGTTTGTATTGAATAGGCTCCGAAACTACTGAACCGATTTGAATAATTGTTTCACTGTTGGAAAGCTACACTATCCCCGGTAAACATAGGGTACTTTAGATCCCGGAAATGTGGGGGGAAGAGGGAGATATTTGAAAAACGAAATTACGCTATTCTTGAATATTATTTATACAGTGAAGATACTTAGTATCCACGGATATTTATTTTATTTATAGTTGTCGTTTAGGTTTGATGCCTACTTTTAATTTGCTTAAATAAGTAAAAAATATTTTTTAGATGTATAATATTTATCTGGATGTTTATTTGCATTTATACATTATTTGCGATACATTTTTAAATGAATTGAAATAAAGTGTGTACGCCGCTAATGTTTATTTTGCTTGTACCTATAAACGTTATTATTTTAAAGCCAAAACTACTAAATCCATAAATCTATGGGAAAAACTTTTGGTTACTCATGTAAACATCCGCTAGGAATACTTTGTATATTTCAACTTTCATCATTTCCTTAAGAAGTTAGTGTTTTTTTTTGAAAGATTTTGATTTTAAAATAAGTAACAAGAAATTCTAAGTTATTACTACTAAGCATAAATAAATAAATAAATATAAATTACAGTTTTAGTATTCATATTCCAAACTTTTATTTATACCAATATTTTAAGAGAAGTAGTGCATGGACATGGATTGATATAATAGAAATTGTGTTTGGAATTCGAAAATAGTTATTTATGTGACTGTTGCATAATGAGGGTCATTAAAATACGAATGTGGTTTTATGAAACGAACGAAGTGAGTATTTTAATTCCTAATTATGTACAGTCACATACATAACTTTATCTTCATTCATACGATAAATGTCTATTTTAAAGTCAGGATCGATGTGAAACCGCGTGGAATATAATCCGTAGTACCAGTAGAGCAGAGAAGAACAAGAAGCTAGGCTAGCTCGTGTCTTTCAAACTCTTTGATTTAATGAATAGTTACGCTGCGGTTATGCTCTCCTGGTACCTTTGAAAATACATCAAGATGTTTTGCTTACATATGTTAGCTTCAAATCCATTAATTTTTACTTTTTAAGAAGACGTTCGAAATTTGAACGTAATTAAAGTATCGGTTACCGATACTAAAATGTAAACATTACGATGCAGTCACAGATACTTATATCTAAATGTAGGGCGTTTGCTCATCGCTCCTGACTATAAAATAGACATATTATGGTATGGATGTAGATAAAATATTTTTATTTGTATATTTGTCATCGAAGGCTCCAGAGTAAAACAGCTTGTCATTATCAGAAGATAGGCCATTAAATAAGTTTCCGCAATGGCCTGTTACAGGCAGCCCGCATTCAACAGCATCCCCAGACCTTAATTAGGCCACCGGGCTATTTTAATTTTGGGAGCCACTCAGGATTGTTTTCGGTTTAGTGGTAATCATTTCTACAATTTCAGTATTTATTTATTTATTTATTCTATGGCACAGTAACAAAATGCAAATCATACAATAATTTTAATAATAAGTGCATTTTATAATACTAAATTTGCATTTCGATGAAAACTGAGCACACACACACTGAGTACATTTTTCACTTAATACAACTACTATTGTTAATCTTACTCAAATTGGTTTTATAAACCCTTTAGTCGAGTTTTGGCTATGGATTATTAAATACAGTTTAGTAAAAGTGCGTAAGCACAGATGTATTAATACTGCGCAGAATAGAACTCAAATGTAGATGTCAGAGTAGATGGAACCCGCGACGTCTGGTGTAATAATCGACTTCTCGACCATTACAATAAATGGCTTGTCAAATTTAAAGTAAAATTGTTTACCTTCCGTGAGCTATATTATGGTGTTATTTTTCCGGGATCAAAAGTAACCTATGTCTCCAGCTCCCAGTATACACACTTGAATTTATAAATCGATTGTTATTCGTCGGTTTCTCAGTAGAACGTACCACTCGTTTTGTGCATTACCTACTCATAAGTTAGAAATTAATTGCCTGTAAAAAGGCATGCAAGTTTCGACATCGAAATGCATTCGTTTTAGGCATTTGTCTATTCTGTTGTTGTGTATGTGAAGTGAAGTGCTCAACATGACTTTGAAGCATTTGAAAGGGTTTCCGATTTTTACTTTAGGGTTTTAGGAATTATACTTGTTACAAATAACTATTAGTTAAAGAAAAGCGTTAAAGCAGTCTCCTCCACAAAAATAGGTAAAGGAAAAGTAAATTTTCGCGAATACCATTGTATTTATGGTCCTGTATTTTAAATAATAATTTGAAACCACATTCAACTTAACGTTTAGGCTAATCTTGTTGGTGTTGATTTCAATTTTATTTACATACTTACTCTTAGTTTTGCCCTCTCTGTTTTTTAACCGACTTCAAAAAAGGAGGAGGTTATATGTTCGACTGTTTGTATTTTTTTTTTTTTTTTTTTTTTTTTATTATGTATGTCCGTCGATTTCTCCGTCAATTGTGGACCGATTTAAATAATTCTTTTTTTATTTGAAAGTGCATAGTTCCGAGGTGGTCCCATTGTCACCATGTCAGGATCTGATGATGGGATCCCGCGAAAATCAAGGGCAAACCTCAAATTTTATAGGCGCACACTACGCGTTACTTGTTTTTTCTGAAGCCATTCAAGTTTTTGCGTCCGATAGACATAATTTTATGTTGATGAGCTGATGATGGAAGGTACAACTCCTTAACGCTTAGGAGTTAGGGGATAATTCTTTCAGTATTGTAGGAATATGTGGACCGTTAGTTGTATTTCATGTACTTTTGCAGCTAAGCTGATGATGGAAGGTACAACTCCTTAACGGTTAGGAGTTGGGGGATAATTCTTTCAGTGTTGTAGGAATATGAGGACCGTTAGTTGTATTTCATGAACTTTTGCAGCTAAGCTGATGATGGAAGGTACAACTCCTTAATGGTTAGGAGTTGGGGGATAATTCTTTCAGTGTTGTAGGAATATGAGAACCGTTAGTTTTATTTCATGTACTTTTGCAGCTAAGCTGATGATGGAAGGTACAACTATGATGATGGAAGCTACAGGGTACGACTTCTTAATTCTTATGTCCCTCTTGCGGGCTGCGTCTTTAGTTGGTCTACCCATGGTGCTGAACACTTAATGAAGAATACCTAATATTGTCAAATAATACAATTCTACTATTTTACTCGTATTTTCGCTATCATTATTATGAAAGAGTTTTACTCACTACGTGTTATTCACACTAAAAATAGAAAAATAAACAAACTTTTTTTAAAAAAAAAATAACCGACTTCAAAAAAAAAAAAAAAAATAGGTACCTAAAAACACTGAAAAGCAAAAAATAATTTTAAAAAGACATTCATCAAATGCGCTTATTGTCTAAGCCTATTAACTAAATTAAATTGTATTTTACGTGCTAGGTAGGTACCTACTAATCTGTTTGAAGTCGGTGCCAATCCAAAAAAAATAAAAAATGATACATAATAATAATGTATTTTACAGGGTAACTAATTAATCCGCGGACGGTACGTAGTCTGGGTACCTACTAGGTATTTGGCTTGGCACCGACTTCAAACAGATTAGTAGGTACCTACCTAGCACGTAAAATACAATTTAATTTAGTTAATAGGCTTAGACAATAAGCGCATTTGATGAATGTCTTTTTAAAATTATTTTTTGCTTTTCAGTGTTTTTAGGTACCTATTTTTTTTTTTTTTTTTTTGTTCTTAGTTCGGTTTGGCCGTGAGACTTATATGTCATCATTTATAATGTTTTATTACCAGTCCTCCTCTTAGCCTGATCAAACAAACTTTCTACATGAATTACCTAATAAAACGTATTTGAGACTAGCTGTGCCCGCGACTTCGTCCGCGTGGAATAGTGACTTTTCGGGCAGCATATTTTAAATAACAAATACCGTCCTTTGGGTGGCTAAAAATTTGTTTACCCGTGGTCCCGTTGGGTCGACCCATTAACGGGTCCACGTATAATTTTCATTCCCCGTGGTCCCATTGCATCAGGGATTGCTTTCCAGTCTTATGATTTTATCGATAGAAAATAAAAACAGTTAAACACAAAGTTTCAAATAAAAAAAATTCATTCTTAGGAATATTTATTTCTATAACCATGAACATATTCATCGAATAAAAGGTACAGTCAGCGTCAGAAATATCTGAACACTTTAGTTCAGAATGGGATATTTTTAATAGTACATCAAAAAAATACTGAAATGATTGATGACTCGTTCATCAAAAAATAACTGATTGCACACCAAAGGTTAGGTTAGGTTAGCAATTCAGTATTTTTGATGCACAATTAGTATTTTTGATGCACAATCAGATCACGGGTAAACACTCTTTTTTTCATGTACAAGTACCTACATTTCAGTATTTTTTTGATGTACTCTTAAAAATATCCCGTTCTGAACTAAAGTATGCAGATATTTCTGACGTGCACAAACACACAGACAAACAGACAAAAATTTTTTTAATTACAATTTCGGGTTCGGTATTGATATAATAACAACCCCTGCTACTTTTTTTTAATATATTTCCATTGTACAGACACCACTTTTCTACAAATTTATTATATGTATAGATGTTTTCCAATAGTTCTATAACAAAGACTTCCATATTTAAAGGTAAGTACTCAATAAATCAATATTCTGTCTATCGCATAAGTAGTTCATTGCTTCGTCGGCGTCTTAGTTGTGTATTTACACCCCATTCTCTATTTTCCATGACATGAATTCAATTTAATTTACTGTCGTCAGATGGTTCAGTGCCAAAACGTGATAAAAAATAAATGATCATTCGTGTGAGTAATGTTAGGTACGAGTAAATCTACAGTTACTTACAAGGAGGAAAAAATGCTTTATTGAAATGGTGCATATTTTAACCGCCTTGGCGAAAAATAGGGTTTAATCAATGCAATTAGTTTTTGTATAATCTAATATTTGTTATGCCATTGTATTTTTGGTTCAGATGAATTAGTTAGTTGTATTGTTGTCGTGCAAATTCTAACAAAATTGTCTGAGGCTTGCATTAGATTACTTCAAAGGTGAAGGTAATAAAACTTTGGAGCAGTATAAGTGGGGCGGAACTTTGCGCCCCATCGTTCCGCTGAAGTAGTGTGCTGTCATCAATCAATCTGCATGAATTACGTCGATGTTAAACAAGTAATGATTATGAGGTGGTCCTTTTAAGCCACATTGGTGCATATGCTTTGGTCGATGAAGGCAGAAAATTAGTTATGTTTTTATAATAGACTTTTTTTTAAGGAGGACCGTGTTTAGGCACCGTAACCGTTAGTAACTATTTATTAATCTGCACGGTAACTAAAGGCTAGCTAGACCTGCGGCCGTGTGTGGGACTCAGATTAAGCGTCCCTCATCCGCTAAACTTTCCCAAGTTTCTCAACACCGGATGAATGGCCTCAATCGTCCAGTGGCCGGCACTTTGGGCTTGGAGAGCTTCCGTCCATTTGGCCAGGGCCTCTTCCCTGGCCTGGTAATGACCTAGCGCCACCTCCTCCAAGTGTGGTCACTCCCCCCGCATCCTTTCCGCGACCGGAATTCGATGCACCTGGGCCAGAACCAGGCCATCGAATTCCCAAGGCGTTGTCATCACCATTCGCGTAATTAGCGTTTATTTCCATTGAATCGTAATGGCGTTTTGTAAATGGTAATGACGTATGCGTGCTTATTTAATAGTATTTTAATAATTTATACACATTTTTCCAGTGATATTTTGATAATTACTTAAGTCATGATAGAAACAATGTCTGTGTAGTGTACAATATTGTGTGTGAGCGAAGTATGATACCCACGTTAGCAGAAATAATATACGTAGAAGCCCATAAACCATACTGATACAATTACAATACAATACAATAAATAAATAAAAAAACATAAATTTCTCTAAGATACATTAATAGCAGAGTTATCATCCAAAATCGGCTATTAATGGCTATTAACTGCTTTTAATCGATTAGTAT
Source organism: Mecyna flavalis (assembly GCA_949319885.1). NCBI lineage: Eukaryota > Metazoa > Arthropoda > Insecta > Lepidoptera > Crambidae > Mecyna > Mecyna flavalis. Next base: position 5,634,547 of record OX439427.1, on the reverse strand, counting down.
CCATGATGTTATTAACCGGATTATTAGCATTACCCATCACTAGAAACCACTCAACAGTAATAACAATGAATTTATAAACTGGTTTGTCTTGAAAACAATCGAACAAAGTTTCATTTAACCAAACTAGAACTCTGATTAAAATAATCTTTAAGTTTATACAGCCTTAAGGCGGTTGAAGAATCGAATGGCGTTATTAATTCAGGTCGAAATATGCATTATCAAGTGTCTAATATTGAAAACTTTTGATGCATTTCTTTCTGCCCGCTACTTTGTCTGCGTTTGGTTGGGCTTTTAAATGTGATAAAAACTACGTGTGTATTTCTTTACAACATATTTGCTAAATAAAATTAAAATCCATAAAAGTTTTAAGATCCAAGGTATGCGTGCAGGCTATGTCATAGATCGTGAGAATCTACAGGATGCGGTGACACAGAACCGGCCAGTTTGGAGATTTTTGTTTTTTTTAGACCGCATCAGTTGGCAGACAGACACGCATAAGCGATCACTGCGGCCTATTCCATTAAGAAACATTTCATCAGGAAGCGTCAGTCAATGTGCTGTCAGACTGTAGACTCATCTGATCTTCGAGGCTTTAAATTTTTTTTAATAAGCCTTTATGTTCAGTTGGGACGGGAGTGGTTTGGTACTCTCGGCTTTTCCGTGACCCGCTTGAGACGGGGGCATACTGGGCCCGCCGTGTAAGGTTGTCAGTTGTCAGTGATGGTGTCGTAGTTCCGCATGGATTCTTGAAGCTACACGCTATCTTCTAACATAAAATCATCATCATCATCCCAGCGTATTCCCGATTGCATCCAGTATGGAGCTCAGGGTCCGCTTCGACTATGATCCTAGATTTGACAAGCCTGGTTATTACAATGGAGCGATTGCCATCTGACCTCCGTAACCCTACAAGGGAAACCAGACCTACTTGGGACATAGTCGGGACCAACGGCTTAACGTGCCTTCCGAAGCACGGAATCATCATTCTTTTCAGACATTCAGGTGATTCAAGCCTGCAATGTCCTAACCAAACTGGAAACATTCACACAAAGTGAAGCTCCCCGCGGGATTCGAACCCACGACCTCCGGGTATTAGAGCCCAACGCTCTAACCACTGTACCACGGAGGCAGTTCTCTCTCATATCTTCTAACATAAAATATTTTCTTCATTCAGCGCGTTATGAATTGCCCAATAACTAATATTGAGCATATCGAAGTTGCAGATTTATCTATCGCTATGATTAGTTGTAGTTGTGAAATGAGGTTATAAAACTTTAGAGTGCTTCGAGGCGGAAGTTATTCGTCTTCCATTCCCGAGCGCCAAGCAATCAATCAAACTGCTGAGCTAATCTGATCATCGCCACGAACTAATAGTGCAATCGGCCCCCTGAGATATGTGATGAAAAAAATTTAAAATTTTAAAAAAATACTCGTTGATAAGTGTACTGCTGTAGTGGTAGAGCCCTGCTGTTTTACAGCACTCATGAGCCGGATCGTCAGGGGAAGTACCAGTGTCTCTCACATAACAACAGCGTAAAATAATAGTGACTACTATTGTGTTTCGTCTGGTTTGTGAGTGCCGGAGGCCCACACCCCCCTTTAATGGCCGGGAACGCATCAACGATCCCTCTGGTGTTGCAGATCGACGGTCCCTACGTATAAAGCGACATGTCAAAAATGGAGGTTTACAGTAGAGCGCAATAAAGGTTTGAATTGATATATCCTCTCAAGCGTGGAAGCAGTTTACCCCACTTTGACGTATGTGTGTTACCGGCTCCCGGTATAGACACACACGCGGGTCACTAGGTGCCAAAATTTCATTTAAATTGAAATATCTTTTAATTAACTAAGGTTTCTACACAATTCTTTTTAAAATATTGTAGCCAACTAAATTCTTCATGTAAAATTAATTTATCACGTCTAAAAAATATTGTATTGTACCTAAAATATGACTTCTAATATTAGGTCCCATAAATTTTTCTTGTTTTATGAATTATTTTAAAAATAAAACAACATTTGAGTCTTATGTATTGTTTTATTTACAGTTTAGTTCCTTGTAAATGATATACAACCCAAACATCGAAGGTCACCATACAATTTTTAAGAAAACCACAAGTTTAAAAAATTTCAGAAAAAACAGGTACCAGCAGATGTCATCAAAAGTGGGTGTCATATTACACCAAAATAAAAAATGACTAATGGCATTACGGCTCACCATTGTATGTTTACAGCAACTTGAACTTATCAGCAATAAGCCAAAACAACTTCTCAAGTGGTAGGAATAACACATATCGAGTAACATGTAAACAAAGATGGTACTTAAACTTGGCCCAAAAATTAGTACTCTATTGAAGTAAAGATTTTTGGTATAAATATAGTTATTAAGAAAAAGAACTATATTTTTTTAAGAAGATCAAAGAGTAAGGTACCATATAAACACAAAAAAGCAGGTATGTTTCTAAGAAAAATTTCAAGCACGAAGCTCACAAAAACAGGAAAAAAAATAGCATTTCGGTCCCATTAAGGATAGAAAAGTATGGACATGACTTTCGGTGTGATTTTATTGTAGGCATGTTTTTGTGATTTTATTCAAAGCATTATCTTTACAATGTACTAATAATTTATTAATTGCTGCAAATATAACATACAATAAATATAAAAATAAATCGGCCAAGTGTGAGTCGGGCCACACTTTATCTAAGAATTATGCATTTTTACTTGAACGACACTGTATATGTACTGGTATGGTAGTGAGTGAGTGAATAAACAAAAAAGGGATATCTTTTGGTAAAAACCACATCAAAATCGGCTCAGTAGTTTCTGAGATTAGCCTATATCGGTTGCACTTCCCCATAGAAGTAATTACGAAGACATACATACATAAATACGCAGTGAAAGAGCAAAAAAAGGTACAAAAAGTTTTCCGACTTAAAAGGTCTACTTAAAGCACTTCCTGTGTTTTAAGTAGTGCTTTTTAATATTGAATGTTAATGTTTTAGCTCTGGCTCTGTACTATCTTAATGTGGCGTGTCACTGGGGAGATGGTGTGGCTCAAAACATGTAAATACACACAGTGGGACATTGCACGCTTTACAGTATGCAGTTGTGCGTTTGTTGCAAACAGCACAAAATCGCCTCTGGCGTTCGTGCTGTTTACCGGCAAGAAACGCATACTGCGCCGGGAAATGCCCCGCTGTTAACTCAGGAGCCGGACTATGTGTACTTGTGTGATGTTCAATCAATTGATTCACCAAGGTTATACGAAACTCTCGGTGATCAATTGATTGGTTAGATTTGTGCAGTATGTAGGAGTTTAAAACACTAACATTCAACAACCTTCGGAAAAACTTTTTGTACCAAATTTTATTTCTTTTTCTTTCTATAGGGTACATGGCAATCATTTGATCTTTTCGATCGATCCCCCCCATACAGATATTGTAATCTGGAATAATAGATGGCTTTTTTACGCCATCACATTTAACCGTCGCTAGCCCATGATAAGTGGATATGAGTGCAACCCGGTTCCTGTCCCTCCATACAAGAATATCGACGTCCCCTGACGTACAACCACTCACTTGCCCTATCGCCATATCACTTTTTTTTAAATCTGTTAATTGGACAGGAACTAGAGCTCTATTGGTTCGTAATGTCCCAACACAGTCAAATCCAAGTGTTTTTAACTCTCGGGCAAGCGCTGGGGAATTATAAAAATTGTCCATCCAGACAGTATGCCCTTTGTGCTCAAGCCCAGCTAAAAGTCTTAATACTAGACTTGGAATAATCCCAGATAATGGGTTATCTGGCGATGATTCCAAGTTATCATGCCCTGCATGTACTTCCAGGCGCCACAAATAGCCACTTTTCGACTCACAAACTTCGTAAGTTTTAATACCTACCTGTGCCGCTTTATTATGTATAAATTGGTTAATGTCTAACCACCCCTTCCACTGGGTTAAACTTTCATCAAGCGCAACATTTTGTGACATAATATATAATTCTGAGAACCGTTTATTGAGGTGCTCTAGAATCGGACGTATTTTGAATAATTTTGCCTCAGATCGCGACATGGTGTCTGGGTCATAATTATTGTTGTCTTCAAAGTGGAGACACTTATTTAAATAAAAGAAAACGGTCATATGACATCACTTTACCAAACCCCGGCGTTTGAAAAATATCTACGTTAGTGTTCCAATAATCCCTTAATCGCGACTTCACTACCACACCAGTAGCCAAAATTACGGCAAAAAATACATAAAGTTCATCTGCATTGGTGTCTCGCCATTTAGTTATGCGGCTTCTTGGCTGCATTGTCCCTTGAGCCAACATCGAAGTTGCCACTTGTTGGGCGTATTTATTCGTCTCTGTAGCAATGTGCTCCATTATGTGACGATCCCAAATAGCTGTGAAGGCTTCATATGGAGTTAATAATTCCACAGTGGGACCACAATCGACGTTTAAAAACTGCTCCCTGCGTAATTCCGGCGCAATTTGATTTGAAGGGAATGCTCGCCACTCAAACTCAAATTTTGAGACTGGTCGCATCTGCACGGGCTCGGTAGTCGATTCTGGCTGCAGTGTCGGCTCAGGCTGAAGGGTCGGCTCAGGCCCAGAGCCTAACTCTGACTGGGGGGCCGCTGGCAATACCCGACGTGGTGGCCATTCAAAGGATAAGGTAGCATTTATGGGCGGTAGCTGCTCATCCATGATGTTGCCATCAGTGTCATCCATAAATATTCTTTGCGACCTGGGTATAAGTACAGGTGGTAGCAATTCCATGTCCTCATCCTCGTCATTCCCGTAATCAGATTCCTCTTCGCTTCCTATAAAAGAACAAAACAATATGTTTAATTATATACAAGAACTAGCGGTTCGCCCCGCGCTATATAAGGATAAACTAAAGTCGTGGGCAAAAGCTAGTATTAAGTATAGAAGTATTAAGTATAGTTAGTATAGATTGCTCGTCTAAAGTAGTAATGGATAAGAACTGCTCACCATAGGCAAGGATTTGGGATATTTCTTCATCCCTTAAACTTCTTTCCCTCGCGGATGATGAGGATGGTAGAGAGGTCAGCGTTCTGTAAAAAAAGGCAGTTAAAATAAAACCCAAATCAAATTGTAATGTCACCAATATCCATGTTACCTACAGACTCCGTTTTGATGGTACGTCCCGATTTTCATCGCCAGTGGTCCTGAAAAAAATATTTGTTAAGTACAGATATATCTTTGTTGTTTTCATTATTTTTTTTGTATCAAAAATATTTAAATATGTCTTACGAGGATCGCTTTGATGCTTTTCTTGCACGGTCCCGAATAATCGAGGCCGGCGTGCGCGGAGTTAATGGCGAGCCCGGGCGCGGCGTGGAAGTCCCACTACTTCCACCACATTCCACGTTCCTAAAAATATCAATAAATCAGACAAAAGAACTCAGAACAAGAACTAAGAAAGAAAATATAAAAATATAACTTACATGGCAGGTGAAGGGGGAGCCGAACATATTAATAATGGTGCCTCAGTTGACTCCTCAGCACTGGGTTCCGGTATCATAGCTGATAATGACGACCATAATGATTCCGATCTAAAAATTAAAGTCGAATATCTTTTAGGTGTTCGGGTGTGGGTGTAAGTTATGTATAATAGGTACGTAATTAAGTGTTTAATGTATTTTATAAGTATAAAATATATATTTTATTATGTTTTGTAAATATGTGATAGATATTTCAATAATATATTTATGTATTTAATTATGATATATAAAGATTCCCTACCCTACACATCTCATGACGAAAACTTACAAACAAACAATATCTCATAGTTATTTACCCTGGTTCCAGCCTCGAAGTGGAAGGCAATTCCCGCTTTTTAGCTATATGCAGTGGTTGCTCTATAGCCTGCATTTCCCTTATATAAGAAATAAGAAATATAAGAAATATCTCTCTTGACATTTCTCTCTCTTGACATTTTCCACACAGCGCCATCTAGCCCCAAACTAAGCATTAGCTTGTGCTATGGGTGCCAGACAACGGATAAACATTACTTATATACTTTTTTTTTGTAAATACATACATATTATACATAGAAACACCCAGACCGATACAAACAGACATGTTCATGCACACAAATGTTTGTACCGTGCGGGGATCGAACCCGCGACCTCTATATCTATTATATTATATCTTCGACCATTCCATGAAAAATGCTGAAATGTATATTTACCAATGTAAAGAAAATAACATCAAAAAATTCAGGCCATGATAAATAGTCACAAAAAATAGTAAGTATATAAAGATGATAAGATTTTATAAATTCAACTCATATGTGAAGAATAAATGTAAGAAAGCAAAGGAAAAAGAAAATGAATACATTCTATTATTGTATGGGCTATTACGCTAAGCGCCCACTATCGTAAATCATAAATTTAATTTTTTTTTGCTGTCGCATATTCACGCTGTGATCTATGAACACAAACGTTGCATATCAGTGACTAAATTATCACACGAACAATAACAAACGTAGTGCGCGCTTAGCCTTGCAAAGAAAGGTTTAAATTTACTCTTCGCTTGCAGAGGGTCATCTTGACGCGGGCCACCACCACGGGTACGTAGACCACGCGGTCCACGGGTACGTGCACCACGCAGTCCGCGCGATCCACGTCCACGATTTCCTCGCATTCTTGATATTTCACTTAACCACTCAACGCCGAACCGGCACTCGGGTGCCGCATAACAATAGATTTTCTATTGTGTCTAGTAATCCGGGGCTAGAAGGATTAAATGGGTGATAAGCAAAATTAAAAAAAAAAACATGCAAATATAAACAAGCAGTGCATTTTAAAGGAGAAATTCATAAAATACAAGAAATTGCATAAATCATATCAGTCCAGTGCTTGCTTGCTTTTCGTGTGTGCAAGTGGCCAACACTGGTGTCAGATTTTTCAGGCTGCCTAAAGGCATCTGACATAGCCTGACGACTGCCATCTAATGATGACAGCCGGGACCAACGGCTTTACGTGCCTTCCGAAGCACGGAGGAACTCGAGATTTACTTTGCCACTTGTGGTCACCCATCCAAGTTGGGACCACGCTCGAGGTTGCTTAACATGCACAAGCGATTACAACGCGTGCGTCAACTGAGCCATCGAGCTCATCAGTCCAGTAATAGGTACCTTAGGGCGTGAAAGCATAACAAACAAACAAATAAACAAACAAACAAATATACAAACTCACTTTCGCATTTATAACATTACAACAAACAAATAAACAAACAAACAAATATACAAACTCACTTTCGCATTTATAACATTACGATTATTTTTAATTAATTTATGTCGTATCCATATTAAGCAACTGCTATTAACCGAGCTGTCAAACCGCGTGTGTGGCTACACCGGGTCCCGGTATGCGAATACCTTCGCTTATTTTTAGTGAAAAATTTAATATTTCTGACACATTTAACTACTTTATTTTATATATAGGAGAATCACAAGACTTTAATTTCTTATATTCAAAAGCACCTTCTTGTTTTAATCATGTATATGGTCTAATACGACAAAAACAAATCGTGTTCATGGTTTGGTTCAGAGTAAGGTCATAAGTTCGTAGCTACTTTTTTCAATAAAAACTCGATAGGCCTACATTATTTGTAGTTATAATAATGAAATACAACTCACCCTTCCATATTTCTAAAAGAAATTGCTTCTCCGCAACAATAAACACGAAATTTTCATAAATCAAATACGGCTATGAGCGCGTAGCACAGTCGCCGAATGACTGGCGTGTATGTCGGATTTTTTCTTCTACAAGCTCAATCAACTGTCATTGATTTGGTAGCCTGTTCTTTCATTCACATTTTACCATACGATAGAAAGAGCCAGGTATACAAATAACGTTCATATGGCGCGAAAACTGCGACCCACTTGTCTATACCGGCTCCCGGTACGTTACACACATACGCCATAAACGTCATATACCGGGAGCCGGTATAACCACACCTGAGAGGATATAAATTATGCTTTCAACAATTATGGGTATATTTTTACTGCTCTAACTCAATGATTTTGGAAAGTTTAAACTGGTATCATTTATTTTTTATTTTTATTGTATTTTCTTAATAAAACGTACAGATGACTGTTTCTACGTTGTCAACCCACAATACCACTTTCTCGGACAACTCTTAGGTGTCTGTTTATACGTGGGACAATATAAAACATTATTTTGAAATAATATTAATCCTTCTAGCCCCGGATTACTAGACACAATAGAAAATCTATTGTTATGCGGCACCCGAGTGCCGGTTCGGCGTTGAGTGGTTAATGGAAATGTTGTATGAAAACTTAGAATACTGTTTTAATTTTCAATAAATTACTTTAAACATTCCAAGATAGCTATTCATTAAGTATTAAAATACATTAAACAACACATGTCCGTTTATACATGATTATTGTCACAGAATAGGTAGTTTAAGGTGTTATTGTTTTATTTGTCTAATTTTGTGCTATAAAAACAAAGACACGTGTAATAAAAGTCATAGATGGATGTTTTAATAAAAGATGTATTTATTACCTATATTCTTTAATCATGTTAAACGTTAAATAGAAATTATTTTTAAGTTAAACAATAACTTAAAAAAAAAACTTCTTGTCTCATTGAATAATGTTGTTGTATTTACAGTGCACATAACTTATAAACACACTATTACACTGTTTTACAACACTTTTCTGGCGCGCGAACACGAATCAACACAATCGTTTAGGCGCAAATTGTCAAATTCGCAAATTGTCAAGTTGGCAAAAGTCAGATTCGCAAATTTTCCAATTCGCAAAATGTCAAGTTTCAGAATGTCCAGTTGTTTAGGTTTAACATAACGGCCCTGTGGATGGGGGCCTTAGCGTAATCGATTTTTTGTCTTCTTCCAATTTTTTTTGACATTTCTTATACCTAACTTCAAACGAACATTTTTCAACCTTCTTTTGCTCTTCATATGTCTAAATAATGAATCTCTCATTATACGATCTTAACAATTGGCTTCCGTTTTAAGCTCGTAAACGAAATAGTACTAGTTTGGTAATTTAGGTAAAAAATTGGAAGATGTAGCTGAGAATGCAGAGATTCACACATTTGCCCCACCAGCTGCGCTCTGCAGCTTTAGCGCAGCGCTCCTCGGGGGCAACCATGGTCTTCCCCGTTTCCTCATGGCGATCGGCAATGTGAGGCCACCCCACACTGCCAACGTACTCAGGGATGCTTTAAAGGTACTAAGGTTCCCCACCCTTCGCAGCAACATCCCTAAGGTCCCTATTTGGTAATTCTTACCCCACACCAGGGAGTACGGTGGTGGAAATCCACAGAGCCGTTATTTTTAAACCTAAACAACTGGACATTCCGAAAACTTGTTATTTTGTTAATTTGACATTTTGCGAATAAGCAATTTGCGACTTTGACAATTTGCGTATTTGAGAATTTGCGAACTTGACTATTTGAGAATTTGAGAATTTGACCGATTGCGACCGCTTGACAATTTGCGAATTTGACAATTTGTTCCTAAACGGACACGTAAATGACGTTAAGTTTGACAAGACCTCGCACGCATCACTGTAGAAAAGGACATCTATTAGATATCCGCTTCTACGACACTAATTTCTTTTTTTTATGATACTTGTTCGCTTATACGATTTTAAAATATGCATTTCGGAGCATTATTTCAAAAAATCTCCTTCACAGGTATGAGCATATGGAGAATCTATAGCAATATATGGAATAAAAAAAAATTGGTAATTTTGACATGTCGCTTTATACGTAGGGACCGTCGAGATGTCCATAGGCGGAGGTGATTGCTTACTGAGGCGACCCGCTGGCTTGATTGCCGCCTCTGACATAAAAAAATATTGTTTACAATGATTGTGTAACAACTGTAAAACTAAGCGGCATATCACCCTACCATATTTGTGCAATATCTCGTTTGAAATGAAATCTACGTGGACGTTAAACTAAATTGGTTGTGAATATTTGACAGACTAGGATAGGTGTCATCTGTAAAGGAAGCACTTGGTGACATTTACAGTCTGGTAGTTTAAGGACCTGGCTGTTCTCGGGGTACAAATACATTAAAATATGCTTGTTTTGGATCTATAGTCATTGGGCCAATATGAAAACGTTATCGCCTTCTAATCCCGCAGCGCGGCAGCAGTAATCAATCAAATTGTATGAATTGCATGTTGAGTTAATCTGATGGTTGCCTTGAAGTAATATTGTAATCAGCCTACGGAGAAATCTGAACTTTCTTTATGCATATAATTATATTAGTTATTTTTGATTAATACTTGTATGTGTTGGAAACAAGCAGTAATAAAATAAGCCTAAAAATGCTGTATTTTGGAAATACTTAAGCTTATATTCCCGTTCCCGTTCGATCCGTTCCTATGGAAAGTAAGGTCAGGTATACGTTGCCGTTTTGGAATCGTGACATAACTCCAAGAAACAAATAGTCATCCCACGAAATAGCTTGTGAATAATCTGTCCCCAGCGTCCCAGCGTTTCCACAAAGTACACATTTGTTTTGATATTACATTTGTCTTTGGAAAGAATTACGCGGAGTGCTATTTATTGCTTCCATCTTCTCATATCCGCTTTTTGGTTCTTGTATATGTCTTTAATAGCTTAATTTAATTTAGATGTTCTTCAGTTTAGAGAGAGAAGAAGTAAGTACAGTCAAAAGCACGTCAGACGTAACACTTTGGACTTTGTACCGCTCTTATGTCGGGGGCATAAGTGCTATTATCGAACTGCAAGTGTTAACCGTGATGTGCTGTTGACCGTACGTCAGAGTTAATTTTTGTTTATCGTACAAACGAATTATGGGGCGAAGTGCCATTTTTTAAGTGTTTGCTATTTAAATTTTTTATCTAGCCAGCAAAGATCAACTAGTTTAAAATTATATCCCATACCACAGAAGGGAGACTTCCTAAACCTATTTAGTTGACCACTTACGTTTAATTTATGTTTTAAATTAAGTTCGTGAGGATAAAATATTCACTAAGCCGTCCCGCTGACGTGAAAAGCTTCGATAAATCAACTGTTTTGTTATTTCATCCAAAGCCTCATAAAATAAAATGTTTGAGTTAATTACACTTGAAGGAAGAGAACAGCTCTTCTTTTATAACTAAATTGAAGTAAATTAAAAATATTGAACTTTTCGCTTTTTTAACTATGGTTACCTATATATATTTTACGTCTTGCGTTATTTTTTAAAAAACTAATATTTTCATATAATATTGTCCCTCCTAGATATTTTAAACTTACTTAATATCTATCAGAATAATAATTAAGGGTATGCTATTAATGTGTGGTTATGGCTAAATTGCTATGACGAAGGCCATTTGCCCTACAGTAGGGAATAAATGGGCCGATGCAATAAAAAATATACATATGCCATACATAAATTAAAGTTGTGACGGCTTTTTACTAGTACTATTTGATTTTCCATGAGCATCATGAGCGGAAATGTTTTCGCTCCATTGTCCCGGAAAAGCGCTGAGCGATCAATCAAATTGCGTCAAATACTCCGCAACTTTAAAACTTGTTTTTCGATTTTCCGTTTAGTAAACACTTATAAATACTGAAATGTTTGTTTATCTCATAATAATAATAATTAATTTTTGCTCTCAACTTCGTAAATTAATTATTATTTTAATGTTACGAACTAGTAAGATATATTTATACATGTTAAAGGCAGACGTTTAGCCATCACCTTTATCAGTTAATAAAAGAGACCGTTAAATAGAGAAGATCATTGAGATCATTGATAAATGATCTTGACTTCTCTATTTAACGGTCTCTTTTGGGTGATCAATTTGTTTCTCTTATAGAATATTTAATGTTTGTTGTTTAAACTTTTTAACATAGTATCAAAAGTGCCCAGAGCAACGCATCACTGTACTATTCAAATTTTATTAAAACTAGGTATTAAATCAAAGTTCTAAGTTTTCCACGAGATCGGAACAAATCGATCGGTTCAAATATGCGGAGATTGGCGATCGCTTAGTTTGATATAATAATGAATAGTATAACAATAAAATTATGCCAACATTTTGACCCTACATTCTATTTCAAATCGGTTTTGAAATTTTTCACGTCAGTTGTAAATTAGGCATTTAATCAAAGTTCTGGGTGTTCCGCGAGGGCGGAACGCTTCCGCCCCGCCGGCCCGTGACGTGCCGAGCGGCGATCAATCAAACCGCGTGAATCGCGCCGAAAGTGGCTTCAACTCCGTTTCTGGAGCGATCCGATTGCTGTCAGCCGGTAAGTTATATTTCGTTTTCACTTTCGGAAAGAGTTGGGTTTGTACGTTGTGGAATGTTTTGGTTGTTTATTTATTTATTTAAGCTTTATTGCACAAATCGAGTACAAGCATTCTCTTCCAGTCAACCTTTAGGCCAAGCAGAATGCAATAGTAGGTGGTGCCAATTATCATAAAACTTAAAAAAAAACAACAGAAATAAACGAAATAATAATATGATAAATAAAAATATAATAAAAAATACAAAAATATAAATATACACAGTACATACGGTTAACGACTGGGACAGGTGAGCGACGATGTAGAGGACTTCTGGAGAAAATATTTGCGAAGTAGGAATTGAAATGCCATCCAACTCGCAGCTTGTCTAAGGTTTTCGGTTTGTTTAATGCAGCCCCGGTATTTTTTTACGTTATTTCTCTTGGCATACGTATTTCAACTGATGGTAAGCGCTCATTGCGGCCTTATACTACTTACTGTAAGCTCCCCAAACCTTCAAGTCCTTTAATTACTGGCTGCCACATTGTATTATTTAATTGCAAAAATAGCTTCAGAATTCACCTTTGAGGATTTCACCAAGAGTTCGGGAATAAATTATCAAACCAAATTTTCATTTACAATTCCATTTACGAGTTATCTTTTATTTTCAATTAACGTACCTAACGAGTGTGCAGTTAAATGGCTTAAATAAAGAAGTTAGACAACAAATAAAGGTCTTTGCATTGCAAATACCTTTTACTGTCTAACTTGCTAGTATTATGATGTCCAAAATGATATGGGATAAGCCGCGGTCCAAAACGTTGCAGTACTTAAATATTAATAAGAAATTGCATTTCTGTGTTAGTTTCTTGTTCAGTTAGCAAACGTTAACGAAAATGGATAGTTACTTAATAAATACTAGAAAATAAATCTATACTCGTGTCATATGGTGCAGCTGGTGGTGATATACAATAGTACGAAAACCCCAAAAACAGGTAAAATATTACTAATAATAAAAAAAATTAAAAAATTACATATTAATAGAAACACCCAGACCGATATAAATAGACATTGTCATGCACATTAATGTTTGTACCGTGGATTGAACGAGCAACGAACTCTTGGAGGTATTATTTAACTTTTGCATGGTGACCATTACACGAAATCGTTCGTCAATCGTCGTCCGTAAATGTATCAAAATCATCAATCTATCAATAACCTCCCTTTGTAAGGAACAAAGTTTATAAATATATCATGTTCTATTACTTTGGTATTGTTATTAATTATAACAAACTTTGAAATGCAATTGCCTATTCCTGTTCAAAATGTCTTGCTGTATCTAAAGTTAAGTCATTTTAATAGGTAACATATATTGACAATTCATCAAAATTCAATAACGTAACCTTGTAACGGCAAGCATGAAATAATTCATTTTTCTTTTTGTTAGAACTGCATAATTGCTTAACTTTTTTCAATTACGACTACATATTTATTGTTATAATGACGGATAAGAGTAATTTTGCAGACTGAAGACTAAGAAATTCACAGACGTCAAATGGTTCCTATTAAAATTACTACAATTTAGTTATAAGCTTGACTTCACTGGTTTGACGAAGCGCACGCAGGTCAACTAACATTTAGATCCTGCGCGCCGTATCTGTGTGCAAGCATGCATGCATTAACGTCTGGAGCGCGTCAGGTTTATCCAATATTAGTTTATTGGGAAACGTTTCACTAAGGCTTAGTTCTACAACTAAGTATAATATCGTACGTGGTGAAGAAATGTAAGAGTAAATATCCTACGCTACGAGTATTTGGTTTGGCAATGGTTTAGAGTCTTAAGATTTACACCATAGGCTAAACTTTAGACTATAGTGTAAATCTTAAGAAGGACAAAGTATTGTTTTTAACTAGAACGTGATGATCGCACGGGATAGTTTTGAAAGAAAACATCTTATTTATTGTATTCACAGTGCTACGACGCACTATGGGTAGATCGGGCCGATTTCGTGCCATAAATATGTTTTTGAAAATTCAGCGCAGGTTCACGTATTATACCTTAAATATTAGACAAAAGACTAATCTACTATAATATACAAGATTTTTACTTCTATCGAACCATATAAAGTAAAAAAAATATCAATAAAAACACTGAAAAAAACTTTTCTAGAAACTGATTGCGGAGTGATGGGTTTTTAGATTGGATTTTACAGTAGAATTCCTAATAGTATATATAAGTATTATACCTTTTTAGAAAGCTTAAAACGTGTTCTTTTATATAAAATTTACAATTATTAATTTATATATATATATAATAGCGCTAGAGACGTATAACTCATGATGAACCGTTTTTTCAGTATATTCATTTTCAATAAGAGTTTTGACAGTTGCCAAAATTTGCCGAAGTTCTGTAATGTATCTCATTTCGTAGTAAATATAACATAGAATTAAGGGCTGAAAAAAAAATTTGCAGTTTCGTTGCGTAACATGAGTAAATATCTTTAAATGTGTAGGTATGTCTTTTTTTTGGGATGCAAATGTAGTGTTTTGAATTGTCGTGTAATTGTTTCGAGTAATTACCAGTATGGACTTTCGACTTTGCACTGTTGGATAAGGTTTATGGAGCTTATATTGCATTTATCTTACAATTTAGACTTTCAAAAATGGTCTGCCAAAACAACAGATGACAAAGAAAAAAAAAACAAAAGAAGACTTACGTTCAAAGAAGATTCAGAGAAGAAATTGGTTTAAACATAGACAAACCTAAGCAAGTTAGCGGCAACAGTAACGATGGCAATACAGCACGTAGATTTTTTAAAAATTTTCACTGCACATCAGAAATCACTGGTATAGATGAGGATCTAATTAAACGATTTTATGTTTTACTGCAGGTTATGTCTAGCGGAAGAAGGATAAATGCTTCGAAGTTTGGTCAGTACGCATTGGATACAGCACAACTGTATGTTAATAAATAAAGGTGGTACTATATGCCATCTTTCGTACATAAAGTATTAATACATGGAGAAAGTGTAATCCTACATTTTTCTGTTTTACCTCTTGGACAACTATCGAAAGATGCCCAAGAATCAAGGAACAAGGATTATAAAAAATTTCGACTACATCATGCAAGAAAATGCTCTAGGACAGGCACTAACGAAGACGTGCTACACACACTGTTGTATACCTCGGATCCCTCCCTACATATCGAGTCTAAGAAACTCTGTTAACAAAAAGACTTAGGACCTTTTAGATGACGCATTAACACTCTTAGATGATTTTTAACTCGTTATTGCTACCCTATTCTTAATTTTTTTGTCGTTACTTTTACGAGATAATTTCATTAAAAGTAATTGTGTTAAAACAATTATCATTATCCGTAATTAAATTTTTTATAATTATTATTACTTATATCTGTCTTTAAGACCTTACAGGGTCCATTTTTATTATTCTTGTTTAAAATCCAAATAATATAGATGTAAGAATTTCGTATATTTCGCTTTTTTTATGTTTTATAATTGTTTTTGCTTATTAAAAATAAATGAATAGTAACAAAATGTATTTCATTTAAAAGCGTAAACATTCAAGATAACTAGAAAAAAAAATCATCAACATCGCATAAAACCCAAAGAAGTTACATATTTATGACACGAAATCGGCCCGATTTCTCATAGTGCGACGTCCGTAGCGAGTTCGTAGTATTTCGTAGCAATACCTATTGCTGCTACTCGTAGAGACCAGTACGATTGAAATTTTGTCTACAAGCTGTGGAGTACACACACACAGTTACTTTTTTTTCTACTTTTGCTATGCACTGAATATACATCCTACTAATATTATAAATGCGAAAGTCTGGATGTTTCGATGTTTGGATTTTTGTTAGTCAATCACGCCTAAACGGCTGACAGATTTAGTCGAAATTTCAACTAAATCCGTCATAAACTATACAGTTTATAACCCGGATTAGAACATAGGCTATAAAATTCCTAGGGGAAACGTCTCAAGGGACGGGGAAGCTCCGCTTCGCTGTTTTTTTTAAACCCTGAAAACCTTTTTGTTTTCACTATAAATATTCTATTTTGACTTATAAACTAGTTTGTCTTGAAATCGGGTTTGGCCGGTAACATTATACTAAAACGACTGCGTTGCATAAAAACCCAGTGATATGTAATATCAAGGTAAAAGGAGTAATAATTAAATACTCGTAAAAAGTATTTTAAATTTTTACACTCAGTGTTTAGAAGGGTTTGGGTGGCTTCATGTTAATCTTTCCCAACTGTTCATTGATTTTGACTTGAATACTTTTGTCGACAAGGATAATTAAAAAGTTTCACAGCCACGTTCATAATTTTGAAATGGGTTATTGGCAAGATTTCGAACGATGATTTCAAAGGAGTAATATAGGAAATAAGTTGAATATTAACGATTTATTGAAGTCAAAATTATCTCATGGCTAGCTACAGTACTAATAATAGTCTTTTCTACATACTCTCTATATTTGCCTTCTAATTGGCTGGATATTGTCAATTGAAACAAAATCAATTAGTGGTAACGGACAGCGCCCAGTCTAATATTATACGCTATGATAAATCCACTCGGAAAAAAATTTAGTTTGAAACAATAATTTGTTGATGAAGTACATACAATTAAAGTATACAATAAATAAAATTAAAATAAGATTGTATAGATTTGTGTTTTAATTAAATTGACTAAATGTGTGGATTAAAGGTTTTCTCCATATTAAGAATAGGAATTTTACTAATGCAAAAGTAGGCATATTTCGAGACTTATCAAGACATCTTTTGGTAATTAATTAATAAAAGATATACCCACATTACATAACTTTATTTCTTTAGTACACTCTCCCGTCTCAATATAAATTCTTTTTCGCCACTTCGTATCCATTAGCGAATAGCAATCTAATTAACATGCACTTAACCAATAGTTTATCAATCTTCATTCTCTCCGTTTACATCTCACTCAAATTCTCGCTCGGCCAGACAGAGATAAAAAAAAAACTCGTAAGGTGACTGCTTATCAAACAAGTTACACCTTTAACCCGTTCCTCAAAAGCCCAAAGACACTGTTCGTCAAACTAATAACAAATCAATGCCAGCTTGCCAAGATGGGCCAAACAATGGAAAATCTCTGAAAGCCATTTTCCAATAGCAACAGGGTCATTGGGAGCCTTCAATGTCCTTCTCGGGGTATTATTTTTGGCGCGAGCGCGAGAGGTGGGTCGCGCCGGGCTAGCCAGTATGGGATGCGACCTGTTGAAGCGAGGTTGCACGGAACGCCGCGCGCCATCACGGCGGGACTTTTAAATATGGAACGTTGAATTCGAACTCATTTGTGGAGTTGTCAGTGAATTTACTTTTTTATTAGATTGTGAAGTGGCCAGTGTTGAAGTCAAGTTTCGGATTCATTTGTGTGTACGTACCTTTTTTGTTTTAGTATCTAATTGCTTTTATCGATTTTATATATTCTGCATCTGCTCGTATTGCCCTTTATGGGTTTAAAGTTAAAGTATGTGTATTAACACAGACTTCAACTTTAAACCCATAAAGATTTAGATTTTAAATTTATTTTCCCTACGACATAAAATCAATATATAAATAGACAAACAAAGAAAGTACATTCTTTAATACGAAAATGTAAAGACAATAGAACAGGAAGAGAAAAAATAATAGACAGTATTTTGTTAAACAGCGTATAAATAAAATATTATTAATGTTTAAATTATATCAATAATTATGTTCAACGACAAATAAAATAATTAAAAATAGACAATCACAGACCCCATAATTTCACGCCCAAACTTCTCATTACACGTTAATGAATCTTGAGGAAAATTCATGACGCCATTTCGAAAGGCTCATAAAACTAATTCATAAACTTCAGCTCCAGTTTATGTATTACTTCATAAACGTTTAGTTTGGAAACAATAAGGCACGAACGCGTTAATATCTGGCGGTATGACGACACCACCACACCAGCATGTCGGAGACTTGTTGAATATGTTATGGTAATGAATAACTTATTGGACGCAGGTTGACAGTTACCGTGTACTTACTTGATCATGTCAATAGTGTCGCTGTTAATATTAAGATATAGGTACTAGTAGCGTTGGTGAACATTCGATCGACAGTTACGATTGTTAACTCTTCAATCCCGAACCGGCACGCGAGTGCCGCTTAACAATAGATTTTCTATTGTGTCTGGTTTTCTGGGGTTAGAAGGATTAAAGTACATCAGCGTACCTACATAGATGATCAATATCGTTATAGTTAAACTCTTTTTAAGGTATTTACTATTTTTACAGTTTTGTAAGCTTCAATGAACGGGTGAGGGTAATTAAAATATTAATAAGAAACCAAATTTTTGTTTTAAAAATTATAAAAGTAGGTACCTACTAATTGCATTAGATAAAAATGCCTCTATTTACCTATAATTGTAAAGTCATTTGCACAATGCCTTAGTATCTTCGCTTACCTTTTTTTTACTTATTTTAAATTTGAATTTACAATCAAACCATATAACAAAAATGTATAAACAATTTTATGAAACATTATGGAAATGAGGCTCCGTGTGAAGATAACGGAATTGCGTTTTTTTTTTATGTAATAGGGGGGCAAACGACCAAGTGGGTCACCTGATGATAAGTGATCACCGCCGCCCATAAGCACCCGAGACCCCCTTAGGGTCACAGGCGCGTTGCCCGCCTTTAAGGTTGGAATATGCTCGTTTCTTGAAGGTATTCATGTCGTATTGGCCTGAAAACACCGCTGCGGGAAGCGTTGTAGTGCCAACACGACACCATGACGCCGACGCATCGGTAGAGCTTGCTCTGATCCACCCGCTCCCTTTAGAGATCTTCTCAGCCCTCCAACCAAACATATAGTGACATCAGGGTACACACACTTCTTTTACAATTATTATTAGTACATAAAAGTACTAAAATCGTATGACTGAAGGTCATAGGTTTGATCGTAGTCTTGGTTCTGGTTGTTGGTAAGACTTTTTAGAGTCCAACTAGCTAGCTACAACTCCCACATGTCAAATATGCCGCTATATTAGATTTGGCTGTGTTTCTTGGATGTCAATAGAAAAGGCCACAGTGGCGCTTTCCACAAAAAAAGGGTCTAGAAAGAGGGCACGCATATATTATACTTTATCTTCCAAATAAGCGTGAAGAGAAAATATGTATTACAATTAAATAAACTCAGCATACCTCTCCAAAAGAACATAATTATCACGATGTATCTCTTGGCTATTATGTTAATTACACAATTTAAGTATCTACGAAGATATCAAAATCAGGTCGAGAGCTGACAAAATGACGTCAAGCGGTGCTCTTCGTAAACGCAAATTAACTTGAATATCTTATGGCAATGAATTAATGATGAGGCGTAGGTGACTGTCGCAAAGCTTGGTTGAAGTGATAGTGGCGCCACACCTTGCTTTACAGAGAAAATATTATATAAAGAGGTAATAAGCAACAGGCTAACAGTGGCTAAGCCGCTCGGGTACAAAACCCGGAGGTCGTGGGTCTATTCGATGGTAGGACTTTTTCCGAGTCCGACTGGCTTGTGCCTACATTATAATTTCTGGGACTTGTGTACGTAGAAAAGCGACAATATTTTAAAATAAAATTTATCGCAATTTGTCATGATGATGATAGGTTTTTAACACATTATGATACAGTATTTTGTGACAGTACAAATTAGTTATATAGTTTATTTTTATAACAAAAGGCTTAATTAGGTGTAGGTAAATGATATAGGCCAACCCATTAATTAGTGTTCGTGTATCATTATAAAGCGTTTGATTGGTTAGGAACTGATTTCCATACCAATTAGCAATTCAAATAGAATTCAATGATACTTAATTTTCACAAAGCTACAAAATAATGAAGGTAAATTGCAAATAAAATGATTGTATTGTTTTTGATTCAGCACATTTTTGTTTATTTTTCTTAAACTAGCCTTCCGTCCGCGGTTTCACCCGGTCCACATAATTTCCCCTCCCCCCCACATTTTTGGGATCAAAAGTAGGAAACCTCTGTTCACCGGGGATAGTGTAGCTTTCCCACAGTGAAAGAATTATTCAAATCGGTTCAATAGTTTCGAAACCTATTCAATACAAACAAACAATCAAATCATTCCTCTTTATAATCTTAGTATAGATTTTTCTATAGGTTTTCATTTCACCAATTATTAATGCTTATATCAAAAGACGAGGTCACAAGTGTACTTTTTATTGAACACATTTTCAATTGTATACGGATGGAGTCCCTGACCGAGTCTAGTAGTTCGATGATGGAACGGAGCTGGTGGAACCAAATCGTGCAGCTGAGCAGCACACTCACCAAAGTGGATTCTATAAAATACAGAGAGGCAAGCAATCCTCCTACGATGATCGAGGCTCTGTAAGCTCTCGACCAGAGTATCGTTACCGATAAGCCTCTTCGCGCGCCGTTCAATAGAGTCCAAAGCAGCCAGCTGGTATCGAGTTTAATTTTATTCTGCATGACACTCTTTTTCTATAAGAAAAGTGGCTTTGTTCGATTTTCATAACAAATAATCGGACACGTTCCTACCCCTACCCTCCTCGGTGTGAAAACGCCAAAGGCATTTTGGAATTTTCCTCGGTTGTGTTCGTTCCGTCCCTTTTTAAGTAGCTCAACTTATCAAAAAGGTCACTTCTTTGCAATCAGCATATGGTTGATCTTTGTTTTTTTTTTATACAGACAATTAAATCTTTAGGTTGGCTTTTTGTTATATAGATATTGATCAATGTTACAGAGTGAGCCTACTAATGGCTTCAGAATGTTGTTATCTACCGAGAAAATAGGACAAGAAACTCGATAATTACTCTTTTTTATAGCCAAGAATGTGTCCTTATTCCTATAAAGATGCAAATTGAAATCACAGACCAATTTCTGCAAACAATACTCAAACCATTAGTTATACACAATTCCGTATACGAGATCTACAATATGAAGTGTTATGAAATTTTAGTGTTACTGTCACTATTGTGCCCAGAATTTGCTATAGCTTCAGGGAGGTCCAATTACTGAGAGCCGGATCGAAATTAGGGGGTTAATTTAGGGCTGTGTGTTATTTATATGTCACCATTAGTTCGTTCAATTTGTTACGAATAGTGGTCATATTAATTTAAATTGTGTTAGGGTAGTGTAGAGTAAGGCACAGTTTAGAGGTAACAAGGACGTATATATGACAATATAAATTCGTGCACATTTAAACTTTTTTTATTATTTATTGTTCTCAAAAAAAGTACATATTATATATTACAAAAAAATAACAATTTTTGAGGTCTGCTAAACTGCTGAGAAGTTTGTCGGCAGAACTACATACATATCAGACATAAGTAATGTTTCGGTGTTCCTAGTGTTTTACATTTTGGGTCGTGATATCGTGTTCAGTTCTCAGTTCGAGACATTTTTCTTTTGTTTTTCCCAACATTGCACATATTTTATAATTACCAAGCTAGTTAATTTGAATTTAATGATGATTTACCCACCACAAGTGATATTTGCATAACAAGTCATAACAGCTTGAGCTAAAAAGCTGGAAGATCCGAGGAGCCTTTGTTATAGTAGCCCATTGTTTCGTTGCCTAATGGTTTCTGGTTAACTCTTGCACGAATATTATTGAGGCGCTCGTGGCGCAGCTGTGACAGTGGTTCGTTAGCGATAACGAATGTCAAGCTACCTACGCCGCGGTCGGTTAATGGATGGGTGACCATCCTGACCATATTTAGTGACATTAATTTCAAGCGTCTTCGTGCTGCGGAAGGCACGTTAAGCTGTTGGTCCCGGCTGATATTTACTATAATGTAAATATTAGTCGTCAAGCCTAGTCAGAGGCCATTTGGCGGCTTGATAACATCTGACATTAAGGTTGGTCACTTGCCTTACGCACCCCTCCACCAACTCGCACTAGGCCAGCGTGGTGGAGTATGGCCAACACTATCTTACCCTGTGTCCCAGCAGTGGGAACGTATATAGGCTGATGATGAGATATTTTTTTAAAATGTATCTGTTTTTATAACCCTTCTGATTTCCAACCACGTTATTTTAAATCAAATCAATGCGTTACATGTTTTTCTACTTTTTTGATATTTTGTTTGTATGTTTTATCATCCCTCCCACTACCACTTCACTGATTATTTTGTTATCGCCAAAGCTCGATACGCAATCTACTGGACACCAGTACATTATCATTCAGTGCTTTTACACGCTCTCGCTATCGTGATAAGGAGTGTGTAGGAAGTTGATTAGTGATATTAATGAGGACACTACATTTATGTTCAAAATATTGCACTAGCTTCCGCCTAGGCCAGTTTATAAGTCACAAAAAAAATGTCTTATTGATTTAAGTAGATTTCGTAGTTTTTGCATGTAAGAAAAACACACACCTATAATATTATTCTACTCTTCAAACAAAAAGTTCGTGTAGAAAAACTCTTCTAATTGAACTAAAATCTATTTAACAGTTCAGTAGCTATTATTTTTGAAATTCAAATATTACTAAATGAAGATAATTCTCTTACATCAAACATACATTTCAACTTTAGTAAATTTTTTATATGGCAGCACTAAAATTCTACAAAGGTGACAGGGCAGGTTCGTATCGAAGCTGCCACACCCGTTGACAAGAAATGCACCAGACAGAACAAATGGAATAGTCATTTCTACTGTCTACGGTCTTTTTAAGGAGCAGGGTGAAAGAAAAATCTGTTTAAAAATATAACTATTATGGAAAAGGTAGTGGTACTTTTTTGTCAGATGTTGGATTCTACAAAAAGTAAAAATAAGTTGAAACTTTCAAAACATTGGTAGCAACCATAAAAAACTTTTTGATGATACTCAGACGACAAAGTATAAGTTGAAAGACAAACACTTGTTAGTTTTTTAAAAGTTGGCTCGGTTTCTACTTTATAGAAAAGGGGAATATTATACATACTTTTTATACCCTCTTTTACCGAAACGACCAGTTTAAAATCGAGTCAAATAAAACTGATAATAAATACCTAGTTAGTTCGTTTTAATAAAAATTTTAAACGTTAGAAATGGGATTTATCAGATTGGTAATTAAGACTTTTTGGTCTATTTTTGCCGGTTTTCTATTTATTTTAAATATAATGACTTTTATATTTAAACATCTAAAAGTAAGTTTCTGTAATAAAGATAACTAGCCCATTTGAACCTCAAATATGTAACTAACTGCACGACTTCCGCAGTCCAAGAAGAAGCCTTCCTTTATATTTGTACATCAAAAATTGTGAATAGCTTTCTTTAAAATAGCCGTTCTAAGCGACTGCAGTAATGTTTTTCGTGAATCATGATTCGTGATATTAACAAAGAATATTACAATATTAGTGTATGAGTGCATTCGGGAGCATCTTGGTGGGCCAGGAGAGTGCATATAACGTCTATATTCTTGTCATGTCGTGTCCGTCTGAATGTAAGTAATAGTTTTGTTTATTGCAAACTAGTGCTGCGCTGTGCCTAGTTCTTTAATCCTTCTAGCCCCGGATTACTAGACACAATAGAAAATCTATTGTTATGCGGCACCCGAGTGCCGGTTCGGCGTTGAGTGGTTAATAACAATTTTTAATTGTTTTCTATTCATTTTGTATCTCATTGTAAGTGAACTATGTTCTTATGAGAATAAATATCTTTAAACCTAAAATACTCAGGGCCAGTTTCACCTTTGACAAAACAGCGATTCTGTCTTGTCCATTAAAAGTTAACTCAAAACAAGCATGTCCACGTTACGTTAAAAGAAAATCACGTTGTTGGCCATCACATTCTGTCATCTTGAATATTTATTCGTCCGTTATTTTCTTTACTGCGATCGATGCTCCATATTCAGGCAGTGAAAATTTTGTTCTTTTTCCCCGTTGCAATATGAAAAAATGCGATACAAAACAAGTGCCGCCCTCCGGAATGGATATTTCGTACCGTTTCGCCTTAATATTGACAATATCGATCGCTTTGACCGTTGCACCGTCACCTGAACGTTTTTACTTTTACGATCCATTTATGACTGTCATATTGTGAGTTATGTCTTTTGACTGAATAGATAGGCTGACTTTTATGGATGGTAAGTAAGCACCACGCTTTTTATAATTAACTGTGAGGTACTTTATGACGCTCGTGAAATAAAGGTGGTATAAAATTTTGTGGAAAAGTAGGGCAGTTTTTTTAATAATATTAAACAGGAATGATTTTATACTAGAATATACTTTTTCGATGATTTAAGTAAACTTCGCAAAGCTGAAAAGTAGGTTTAGCCTCTACACTACTGCATTAAGTGGTGCCCTCATTGACAAGCCATTTGGTGTAATGGACGAGAAGTCGGCTATCACACCAGACGTCGCGATCCTCGCTCGATACAAACATTTGTATCGTCTGTTTGTATCGGTCTGGGTGTTTCTATGTATAATATGTTTGAATTAAAAAAAATAAACTTTATAAGTAACTAGCGGGCGCCCGCGGTTTCACCCGCGTGGTTCCCGTTCCCGTGGGAATTGATCAAAATCCTTTCTTAGCGGATGCCTACATCATAACATCTACCTGCACTCCAAATTTCAGCCCGATCCGTGAAGTGGTTTGGGCTGTGCGTTGATATCTATCTATGTCAGTCAGTCAGTCAGTCACCTTTGAGTTTTATATTAGATTAATTTAGACTGAAACGATTCTGATAGTGCAACATGGTGGGCTCATAGGTTCGAATCCCACCCTAAGCAAACGTTCATGTTTTTATTTTTCTCATGAATATTCATGTTTTTAAAAATATATTTGTGTTAAATTCCGGTTTGTCTACTTGTCTCTACCAGTGTCTCCACTAGTCGTTGATTCTGATACCATATAAAAGTGCGTACCTTTATATGGGGAATAGATGGGTTTGACAATGGTGGTATTCAATAATAATTATACGTTAAATACAGTGCATAGACCCAACTACCTTTTACCAAAGGAGAATTTTGTTTTCACATTAAAATACATCTAATGAGTGAAAACTATGCAAAGTTTGCGGGCGAAAACAAATAAGGGGAGAAAAGGTCAGTGAATATCCAAAGGTTAACAGTCCTAGAAAGTTGTTTAGGTGCGGGGTATAGTAATGTAGGTACAGGTATTTAATAGAAGTTGAACACTCATAGAGGAAATTTTTTTGGGGTAAACCGGGAATTCAGATTGTTTTTTTTTATACTAACTCATTTGGCAGACAGGCTCGCAGCCCACCTGATGGTAAGCGGCCACTGCGGCCTATTCCATTGAGGGACGCTTCACCTAGAAGCGTCACTCAATGTGCTTCCAGACTGTAGACTCATCTGATCTTCGAGCCTCTGATTTCAAGTGTACTGGCTCCCACATTAATTTGGCCGGAACACAGCCAGAGCTGTTATGGCGGCAGATTTCACAGGGGGTGGTAGCTAGCCAGTCGGACTCTGAAAAAGCCCTACCACCAACCAGACCCAAGGTGGGAATCGAACCCACGACCTCCGTGATTTTATACACGAGTGGCCTAGCCACTGTTCCACGGAGGAGGCGGTTTTATCTGCCTATTAATATACCACTGCAGGTTAAAGCTATCAAGTCATCGTTACAATGATGTGTACTGGCTTGATAATCACGCTTGCCAAATGCGTGTTGGTGATCAGAAACCCGTGCTGTTTTATAAAAATCCGACATAAATTTGACCTGACCCGGAAAATGCACATATGACCCCATGATCATGGCCAGGTACCATTTAACATCACACTTTTCTTTCTGTTATACTAAGAGAACTGGGCGTTATTATGAAAGTGCCTCTCTCCCTTCCAGGTCCAGCTTGTTATTTCTTTCATCCAAATCGCATCATTGTTTTGGCTGTAAGCGGATGACAAAACGACCGAAAGCGTTATTATCGCATTCATAAATGAAAAAAGGAATTTCCTTTGTGAAAATAAATAATGCCTATTTTAGAAATGATATTATGAATGTACTTATAGCCTGACCAAACCAGCGGTATGGAGGAATTACTAACTGATATAAACTCGTGAAGAGAAATACTTTTATCGCTAAAGCTATCGACGGAATCATAAACGTAGTGCCGGCCCGTCCCCTGAGAGTCCAAGCTGTCTTCAAACAGGAGAGGACGTAATCCGTATTAGATATCGCCAGTTCGTCTGTTGGTCCGTCACGTAAAATATACTGACTGACGTAATCCTGTTGGAGATACATTTTAAGGAAGAGAAAATCTTAGCGACAGAGTTTTTTATTTATCTTTGATGACAAGAATTTGAGAAGGACAAGGCTGGTCTTTCTAAGCACAACTCAGGGTCATCGCCATTATGGGGGAAGGGGGATCGAATTTATAATTGAGTTTTAAGGATAAAAGATTGTTTAGGGAAAATATTACCCCCGTTCACACATGGTTTACGTTTTATCGGATACGTTTTTTTTCGGTCCGTTATATTATGTTATGACATTATATTTTGCTTGTTTGGACAGCACCTTTTGGATACACGGACCGGACACCCGGTGATGGTCGCTGTGCAACTTTTGTCATACCATCTCGCTAAACTTCCCGTCCATCTCTCCTTAGCTCATACTTTACATTTCTTCTGTTTGTTCCAGGTGCAGTGCAGTGAATAAGTAAATGCGAGTGTTCAGTGTCAGTGATGATGCGTGTTTGAGTGTTGAGTGCGGGTGACGGCGCCGTGCGCACGCGTCGGCTCGTGGCCGGCCGCGGCGGCACCAGACATGCCGCTAAGTTGACGGCGGCGATTGGCCGCGCCTCACGCCGCTCGACCACTCGCGAGACAGGTAAGTTGTTGCCAAGATCATTTGTTAGCTGGCCATGGTCCCTCCGTATGCCCCGTTGCTCGTAAAGAGCACAACGGAATGACGGTTACTTGGCTCGCTAGCGCTGACTTTCCTAAACGCATTCGATCCTGCTGCGTGGCGTGAAGAAGACGCTGAGTCACTGACGGTAGTTGCTCATGAAGGAACCAGCCATGCTGCTTAGTTTGACGGCAGCAATCGGCCAGTCTTGTATCATGGACCATTTGGGAAATAGAAGTCACTGATGGTGATAATGATGATTTCCCCGCACCGTATCTATACAGCGACAGCGACTCCACATGTATGCTGTACGTTGGTCGGATTTCGTATAAAGGAAAAACTTCAGTCTTGTTGTGTACAGTAAGCGCGCGAGCTCCGAAGAATCTTTTTCGTAATCGTAATGAGATAAAGTTGTAATTTTAAATGGTAAAGGGAAAAATCAGGGTGTGTGTGACGGCTTGGTGGTTGCCTCACTTCTTTCTTGTGTATCTTTGGTAGACAGTATTAGTAACTGGCTTGAGATGGCACCAGACAAGCCGCTTAGACGAAGGCGGTGCTTTGCTGCGACTAACAAGACATTCAATAATAAATTCCCCACTAAAAGACGAAAACTTTGCTTCGAGCTAGAAAATCATTAACTTAAGCTAAAGTTATAAATTAGTATGCATATTCAACTTCAATCAGCACTCATTGTTTAAATGTAGACCTGATAAAAAAACTTTATACTCTACCATTTGCAAGACAAATGATTTGAGGTTTCATTATTTCCATAACGCAACCCAGTAATTTTGGTGTCAACGCTTAACGGTTTTGTCAGATTCTAACATGTCGGATAAGGAATTATTAATAAGTACCTTGTGCCACAATGAACTGGCTACATGCTTAATCTAATATTTCATCATAATATTACACGACGTATAATATTAAGGATTATTGAACGAAGGGAACACGATCGGCATAAAGATGGATTTTTTCCGTATGTCCGTACCAATTTTGCAACCACTGGGGGCAGACTGAACTTTTTAGTGCCGTCTGCCTCCATCGCGGCAGAAGCTAATAGTTATTTATCTACATCCATACCATAATATGTCTATTTTATATTCAGGAGCGATGAGCAAACGCCCTACATTTAGATATAAGTATCTGTGGCTGCATTGAAATATTTACATTTTAGTGTCGGTAACCGATACTTAATTTCGTTCAAATTTCGAACGTCTTCTTTAAAAGTAAAAATTAATAGGTTTTTTCGATTATCGAATTAGTCGATTAGTAATTTTATGTTCCATTCCTATACATTTAATTCGATGCTGAAATTATAACAATCGATTTGAGAATCGAAATCAACTCGAGTCTAGATTGTATATGGATTTTAAAAACTACAAACGTCAGTCATTATGTCAGTACTAACTTTTACATACAGATTAAGTTGGTAACTAGGGCGTTTGCTCATCAATCCTGACTATAAAATAGACATATTATCGTATGAATGAAGATAAAGTTATGTATGTGACTGTACATAATTAGTAATTAAAATACTCATGTGATTCTTTTATGAAACTCACTTCGTTCGTTTCATAAAACCACATTCGTATTTTAATGACCCTCATTATGCAGCAGTCACATAAATAACTATTATGTGACTGTTGCATATGCACATTCGTATTTTAATGACCCTCATCATTAAAATACGAATGTGGTTTTATGAAACGAACGAAGTGAGTTTCATAAAAGGATCACATGAGTATTTTAATGCCTAATTATGTACAGTCACATACATAACTTTATCTTCATTCATACGATAAATGTCTATTTTAAAGTCAGGATCGATGTGAAAACGCGTGGAATATAATCCGTAGTACCAGGAGAGCAGAGAAGAACAAGAAGCTAGGCTAGCTCGCGTCTTTCAAACTCTTTGATTTAATGAATAATTACGCTGCGGTTATGCTCTCCTGGTACCTTTGAAAATACATCAAGATGTTTTGCTTATATGTTAGCTTCAAATCCATTAATTTTTACTTTTTAAGAAGACGTTCAAATTTTGAACGTAATTAAAATATCGGTTACCGATACTAAAATGTAAACATTACGATGCAGCCACAGATACTTATATCTAAATGTAGGGCGTTTGCTCATCGCTTCTGACTATAAAATAGACATATTATGGTATGGATGTAGATAAAAATATCAATATTCTTATCCAGGTAGACCAGGGTTAATATAACCACTCATACGTCCACTGTAACCACAGTTACAGAGACCATATACCTCAGGACAGTCCGTGTAACTACAGTTACATTTTTAAGAATTCGCGCCCGCCGATTGTTTTTTTCTTTTTCTTATCGCTGTGGATGTTTATAGTCTGTAGTGTTGCTGGTTTTTGACGCTCTATGATATGTACCACACCTTATTTCAAGTGGAACATAACTTCGGCTCATGGCTACAAAAAAAAAAAAATTGTCAAGTTGCTTGTTGTTTTTGTGGATCAGTGCGCGAGTGACTCCAGCTATTTTATTCGAGAAATCATGCCGTAAGTAATAAAATATTATTGTTTTGTATATCAAAATATTTATAATCTTACATATTTTCATATTTTATAACATTATGTGCGATTCCAGTCAGTTTTTAAGTAAAAATTTGAATTAAAAATAGGTCAGTGACTCTGTGTTTTTATTAGTGAATAATTGGAAGATCTAAAAAAGTTCTTATATTATATCGTAATTACATGTTTTAATATGAAAACTTATTAATATTATAGCCTGGTTATTACCATACTTTCTTGAAATATTCCATATTTCATTCTGGATTAGACAATTTACCATACGTGAACTTCGATTTCACAGATCATGTAGCTTTAGTTTTTATTTTATTTGTAATATTTTTAAGATGATTTATAATGGGATTTTGGTTCCAAATGAAAGGCCATTAAATTACCTAAAACCCAAAATTGTATTAATATTGTAAACGTCCAAAATATCTAATAAAAAAAATATTTAAATTGAAAACTAGGACAAAATTAGCATTTCTTAAAGTTCACTGTAAGATCATTAATAGAATATAATGTTAAAATCAAACATAACTATTGCCTAAAAATCGTCAACTAATGAGCCTTTCATTAGTATTTTTCATTTTGCGATATTTGAGTTATTTACTGAGTAATAAGCATTTATTTAGCATACGTCTCCTATCGATTTTATTTTGCGCGTATCACGTGACTCGCGGACTGTCCTGACAACCTAGCGAAACTCGCGCGGACGTTTGAGTGGGTAAAAATATAAACAAGTGAAGGCGCAAGTAATTTATTAAGACAAAATAGTTGGATTTCAACAAACTCACTTGTGCCCCTTCTATTATAATGTCCGAAGGGATTAGATTTCCCGCAGCAACGATTAATTGTAACCATACATTATTTATATATAAAACTAATACGAATTTCAAGTCAACAAGAAAAGGCCTTCAAGAAAATTCCTTCCTTAAGGCCTCGGCCTCGAAATTCGCACTGCGGTCACCGATTGACGCGGGCCGTCAAGAGCGGTTCGATGCTGTCAAGTGGTTGAATCGCAGTGCGCCTACGTGCGCTGCAAGAACGGGTATATGGGATTCCATACAAATCATCTCTTCGCTGCCGCTCCCACTGCCACTGCCGCCCCACTGCCCGCGAAATTCGAGGCCAAGGCCTAAAGGCCGATAGCGCATTTGTAACTTACCTGGTGTTGCAGATGACGCGGTAGTTGCTTACAACCAGGTGTGCTGCACGCTAGCTTACCCGCTGTTTCATAAAATCAATGTTTATATAAATACCTGTAGGTATAACGTAGCCTGTGAAGTTGTGAGCAATTTCTAAGGGTCGGTGAACCGGCTCACGTTTTTGTTACTGAGAATTTCCTGACTGAATTCTTAGTGGATCTACGAGGACCTGGAAGAAGAATTTAATAAAATATAATAACTTTACGTGACATAATCAAAGGGACAGTCCTTAGATTTGATTCTTGATTGGAATTAATCTGGTTCAACAAAAAGAGAACTTCAAAGTTTTCTTAAAAATTAGTTAGTCGTAAGTACTTTTTTAAGCAGTTTTAAAATCAGACGCGCTTTCAGCATTAAACGATGCTTCTTGGTCAGTCCTTTTAAGAAATGCTTTGAAAGCATAAATTATAGCAACACTTGGTTGCTATGGTTACTCACAAATAACTCACAATATTCAAGAAATAACAAGACATGGTTGACTATTTAACATCACACTTATCACACAGACAGCAATAATGAATGACATCTTATTGTTTTTTTATTTCATTGTTGCCACTTGAAGGAATTAGTTCCAATATTTTTCCGCAATATGGTGAGGTTCTTTATTTTAATGGTCGGGTATTTTTTATTGCACGATACAAAGGTCTTAAAAATTAGATAGATGTACTTACACGTGACGCACTGCAAGGACATAGAGGGTATTGAAATCAAGTGAGCCTCTTGTTTTTATTGTCAATAATAGTAAAAATCTAGTGAAAAAAGATACCAAGTCCATAATAATAATTATCACTTACAGACTTAAAACTATATTCCTTTTGGCATATTAGCAGAATCAAATAAAAATATGAAGTTGGGTTATTGTATAAAAACAAATTTTTGAACCAGCTCACGAATCATATTCATGATTAATATTATGCCTATATCTGTGACATTTTTTCTTGACATATTATTATTTATCTAATTTATTTTATTTTTGTGACATGTAAAATTTGACGTTCATATGTGCAATAAGAGCCAAAATTGAATAAATGAATTTGATTCTTTATTCTTCTTGATTCTTGATTGTTAGTGGGCTGCGGTCGCTTGGGAATGCTTCGATCACACCTGCATTTGTTTTGTTCCTCGGCGAGCAGAAAATCCACTCTTTGTGCCGTGCCGTCGGGAATGCCGACCTGATGACATTTAGATGATTGGACTTCCATACCAATCACACTGGTTTGAATTTGGTATTTCTGTCGGTTTTGAGAACTTCATCAGTTCAGTACCTGAACTTGAACGCAAAAGTCAATTATCTTTTTAAACTCCTGTGTGTATTCCTAGTGTGAGTACATAAGATAACCATTTCGCTAACGAAAATATTCTATTGAGAACCGCATCGTAAGCTGCTACCATCGCTGAACATACAATATTTCACGCAATATGATAATTAATTCATACACTTTCTCCCCAAACGTCGGCTTTTCACGATAAATTTCAATTCCCCGTCAACTTAAGAAGACGTAGGTAATGAGGGTGAATTATATCTTACATAGATGAGTACTTTACTTTATTTTTTAATAGATGCCCGCCCAGGTTTTGTACCTCAGATTCTTGTAATGATAAACACAAACTGTTAATAAAAATATACAATTTCGAAATAAATATGTAAACAATTTCTAAATAAATATGTAAATAAAACCTTTATCGTACGAACTTTTCTGGTCGCCTATAAATCCACATTATTTTAACCAGTAAAAACAGAAGATAATCGATTCAGTTTTTGGTTATGTAAAAACAAATACCTACCTTTTGAACCAATGATATTATTTTTATATAATATCATTGTTTTGAACAGTATTTTTATCACTGAAAACATATTAAATCAAAGTATAAGTTATGTTTTTATTTAAAAAATATGAAGTCATTGTCAATCTTTATTTGCAATACTCGTATTTCCATTTATCTCCAATAGTTTCGGAAATATTGTCGAGAAAGTAGTGTTTAGTGTAGTGATTAGTTTATAGTAGATTTTAAGTACCTGGCCGTGATCTTGGGACTTAATTCCCGGTTCTAGCAAATTTATATCGGCTGGTCTGACACCATCATCTATCATCATCAACATCATCTATATAATATAAAAGAAAGTTGGTGTTAGTTACACTATTTATAACTCAAGAACGGAAGAAAAGATTTAGATGAAAATTGGCACACGTATAGTTTATAACCGGGATTAAAACATAGGATACTTTTTATCCCGGAAAGTGGGGGAAGGGGGGATAGTTGAAAAAGGAAATTACGCGCGAGTAAAACCGCGAGGGCGACCACTAGTATAAAATAAACCTTTTGCAACAATAACACAGTTCATTGACCTTTTTCAGATCAGACAAAAAATATCAACAAACCACTTTTTGCTGTCTCACGTTGACGAGGCAACGAACTCTCCCAAGCAAAAGTTCCATCGCAATCGGCCTAAGTTATCGCTCGAATGATGGATTACTACTGACAAAGACTAACTCGGGAACTATTCGCATGGTTGCGGCAAACGTGACCTGTCAACGAGTGTCCGGTGCCTGTCTTGCATTGTGTTAGGGCAAATGTGTTTTTTCCTTTTCGTGGTGCCGTATCAGTTTTTTACATTCATATCTAACAAGACTAGCTTAACTGAGTAGGTTCCTGCAGTATTGGAGCGGGGTTGGAAAGGATGTTTTAACCAACTGAAAAAAAGGAGGAGGTTTGTTTTTAATACTAGGTCAGTTGGCAGACAGGCACGCAGCCCACCTGATGGTAAGCAGCCACTGCGGCCTATTCCATTGAGAGACGCTTTACCTGGAAACGTCCCTCAATGTGCTGCCAGACTGTAGACTCATCTGATCTTCGAGCCTCTGATTTCAAGGTTATGGTTATTCTGCAGTGTTT
Source organism: Mecyna flavalis (assembly GCA_949319885.1). Classification (NCBI taxonomy): domain Eukaryota; kingdom Metazoa; phylum Arthropoda; class Insecta; order Lepidoptera; family Crambidae; genus Mecyna; species Mecyna flavalis. The sequence continues at coordinate 5,600,784 of OX439427.1, read as the reverse complement.
AATGTGATTTTGATTTGTTCAAAAGGCATTCCATGTAATGTGGTCTCATTTCAATTTGAACAAGATCAGACAAGTCGTTTTTTAGTAATCCCTAATAAAGTAATTTTAATTGACTTGTCTTGTTATTGATATGTTATTAAGGAATGTTTCGTAGAGTTAGGCGCTTAGTAGGTCTTTTTACACAAAATAACAAATGATTTTCAGTTACTTAAGAAAATGAGCATTACATAAAGTTTGTCTTAGGTGGGATTCAAACCCAGGGCTTCTAGGTCGGGCAGGTAACGCGCCACCGCCCCATTACTGCAAGAGAGGAATTAGTGTAGTAGGACCAGTTTTAATACTACAATTAATTCAGTTAAATGAGCCACGACACGATTGTTTGCGGCATTCACTCGAAGTTTACAACTTTTGAAGCAAAAAGCCGCAGAATGGCTAATTAAAACTCCTAAAACTACTGGCAAAACTTGTTTACGTGTTTTGATCGGTTTGAGCGCTGTGAGCAGTGTTTTGCGAGTTTCGCCTTTAGGTGGAAATTAGCTGTAGGCACTTTATACAAGCTTTTTTTTTTTCAAAATTCTCTCGAGGCTCTAAAATTGGAAAGTATTTCTAATGATTTATTGGATAAAAAATACAATATAAGGGCCTATTATTTAGGTACTCGTTCCTTATATTTTACTAGTCTTCCGCCCGCTGCTTTGTGAGCTATGTGCTTGTCGTAGGAACGCGCGGGCGCGGTGGCGGGTGCAGGCGCGGTAGACGTCGCGAGTTTACTTGCATTAGCCGCCAGGCGTTTGCGCGAGTGTGACGTGTTGTCAGAGGTTAAAAATCGGAGTTCTAGCCTGAACAGCACTAATAAACTCCTGTGTATTGAACGACATAATGAAAACGTGCTGTCGTTTCTAGCCACAAGTTCAAACTGGTCGAACTCACCTGACGCCGCGCGCGCGCGAGTGTATCGCGCGCTCCGCCGCGAGTTCGACGTGAACACACACGAAGTGACCGCACCTAAGATATGCGTGTGCGTCAGGAAGGATAAGGACCGAATGTGTATTAAAAATACAAAGATCATCAGCATTCAAAATGGAAACGAAAAGAAAGAGTCAAAGGCACATTTTTGCTACGTGTTTGGAAAGTGCTTGTTGACACAATGTAGCCACACTCGTCGCCACCCGATATTTGTGTAATAGCACCGGTGATTAACAGGCAAACACGTTTCACAAAATAGATGGTCCAGTTACAACAAGTAGGGGTTCCACTTTTACTCTATGCGTTCGGGTCAATATTATATTTGTAAAAAATATTAACGGAATAATTTTGTGGGCGGTAACCTGCGCTTTAGTAGCATAAATGCATTCTTTGAAATAGCAGACGAATATTACCATATTTTAATTACATTGTTCAATATCTAATTTAGTCCCTTCATAGAGCGTTTTTTTTGTTAAAAACGCCTGTGACGCTATTACAAGAGCACTACATTTTGTCAGAAACATATTTAAGCAATTTTTTTAATATACTAATTGGCAGCTAATTGGAGCATTATTTTTAATATACTATCAAATAAAATCATCTCCTTGATGTGAGTGCTTTTTATAAGACAATATTATAAATAAAGACATTCTTTTTACTTTGACTTTGAAAATCCTACTATCCTACTAATATTATAAATGCGAAAGTCTGGATGTTTAGATGTTTGGACGTTTGGATGTTTGGATGTTTAGATGTTTGGATGTTTGGATGTTTGGATGTTTGGATGTTTGGATGTTTGGATGTTTGGATGTTTGGATGTTTGGATGTTTGAATGTTTGAAGGTTTGGATGTTTGTTACTCAATCACGCCTAAACGGATGAACGGATTTAGATAAAATTTGGCACACGTACAGTTTATAACCCGGAATAGGACATAGGCTATAAAATTCCCAAGGGAAACGTCTCATTCCCGCGGGAATAACAATTTTGAAACTACTGAACCGATTTGAATAATTCTTTCACTGTTGGAAAGTTACACTATCCCCGGTGAAGGGGGGGATATTTGAAAAAAGAAATTACGCGCGGGTGAAACAGCGGGCGGAAGGCTAGTAATTTATAAAGTAGTAAAGTTTTTCCTCAGACTTAAACCCACCGTAATCTCGAACTAGTCGATACAAGGTGCAGCTTGCGCCCACTCACAGCGTATTAGCTGCATTGTTCCGCTCGCTTATAGACGATTAGAACCACTAACGCGGTTAGTGCTAGACCGAGCCGAGTTATTGCTTGCAGACTGTGGAGGTATTGCAACCATATCAGCTGTATTATGGTCAATTATTATGTTATGAACGCTTTTTATCTTCAAATTGCTTTATGTCTGTGTGCTTTATTTACAAAAAAAGTACTTAAGTAATGTTTATCCGTTATCTGGCAACCATAGTACAAGCTTTAAGCTTAGTTTGGGGATGTAAGGTAAAAGAGATTGCTAGATAAAATTAGATTTTTAAAGTAAAAGATAAAATACTATCTTTGAAGAACGGAAAGCATTCATGAAGCATGGTTACAAAAAATCAACGGAGGCTAATATTTTTCAACAAACCCGCTGAAAACGTGTAGCAATAAATAAAATATAATTTGCTGACAGGGCTAATCAGCGAAAATAAACACAACTCGGACAACCAATTAAAAAAGCGACTCGATATTATGCTGGAAAATGTTCCAAACGCAGATACATAATTATCACTTGTAATATACGTTTTCTTAGGAAACCTATGTCAGGCTCCAGTATCTTACACGCGCGGTAAAGTACTCGTTTGAAAAACTACTAGAACAAGAAAATGATGAACCGCTTTCTCTTGAAAATAAACATTTATTTATCAATATTAAAATATCAGAAAAAAAAATTGTCCAGGTATCAGGCGGGACTCGAAACCGCGCCCCTCGCTGTCCGGGCTAGCGCACTACCAACTATGTTACCGAGACCTTAGAGCAGACCCATTAAATTTCTAGGTACTAGTATTGATTTTACGCTATGTCGGCCGGCACCATCCCTTCGATGTTGCAGTAATTACTACTACAACATCCGAAAGGAATACTTTTACAAGTATTAACCAATCGTTGAGTAGAGATTATTTTCATAACATTATTTTTATAATTTTTACGAATTAAAAGAAGTTAACATTTTCAGATTTTATGATTAGGCTGTTATTTAATCATACTTATAATTTAATTATTTATAACTTTACATGAGTTCCGAAAAGTATATTGGTCAATTGTTATCAGAACGATAATAACAAAATTAGCCTAAACCTACTCAAAAGTATTTTTACTCACTCTAAGGTAAACAATTTTCACCATTGATTACTGGTGAAGCTAATTCGGAATCGTTTCAAAATAAGCTTGCGTCCGGGTATGGGAGAGCTTATTAATAATGAAGATGGAACAAGAATACCCTTTTAGTACAGGATTGTCTTAGTTTGAGACCAAATACACTGAGAATTCAATTTATTTAGATCTTGATGGGCACACCTTGTGTTTGCTATTTTGGATAATATGGATATTGTGGAAATAGATAATATCTGCACGTGTCTGTTAATTATTTTTTTTATAAATCCTGCCTTAATCCTGCAAAGTTTCTGATAAATTATCTTTCATTAATAAAATAATGCTGTCATGTTTTTAATTTTTACAAAAAGTACAGCATTTTTTTTACCCGGGGAATACGTTACGTACCGTCACTCTTCTTGGGGGGAGGAAGGCGGTGTGTGGGACTCCCACGCCCCTGAAAAGGGCGGAGCTTTCCACTAAACCCCGGGGTGCTCCTCCTTGCCTAATGGTGCTGTCCTGGGAATAGACGAGCCTACACGTCCAAAACACCACAGGCCCAAAAAAAAGTACATCATGTTGAATATCTGACAAGTAACTTACCAGAAACTTCTCGGATAGTGGTGAACTGGATTTTAATCTTAAAATATGCTTACAATGTTTAATTGTTTTATGTATGTAACCTAAAGTATAAAACGATCGTAATTTTTATTGGTAATCCAAAATGTCTACGCCTGGAGAGGTCATGGTTACAAAAATAGTTATTAACAGAAAATCTATTTTACATTTTAAATATCCTTTTAAATACACCATTGTGAAATTTTTAGTCCAAAAACAAGCACAAGACGGACCAATTATACACGCACAGATGAACACGACAAAATCTCAACATTTAACGTTTGATTGCGAAAACTTTCGAGTACCTACATAAACAAAACAGAACGAGCCAAATTCAAGTTGAAATTCATTTCTAAACTTTCATCTTCTAATTTAAATAGGAAATTCTGACTTCTAAACTCTGTTAAAACCAATTTATTCTTAGTAATGCTGCGGATAAATGTAAGTAACAATCAAAGGTTTGGTAGATGATTTTGGTACAGTCTAGTTTAAAACTATAGATTGACTGAAAGAGACTTTTTATTAGTTAAGTACTATTACTTAAATCTCACTTAGACTTTTTCAGAGTCCGACAAGCTAGCTACCACCCACACAGGTGAAATCTGCCGCCATAACAGCTCTGGCTGTGTTCCGGCAAATTAATGTGGGAGCCAGTACACTTCAAATTAAAGGCTCGAAGATCAAAATGAGCCTACAGTCTGGCAGCACATTGAGCGACGCTTCCTGATAAGCCGCAGTGACCGCTTACCACTAGGTGGGCTGCGTGTCTGTCTGCCAACTGATGTGGTAGAAATATAAATAAAAAACAATCAAGAATTTTAAATAAAATAAATAAAAGAAAAAATATTTATTTGATTAACTTATGATTAACTATTTATATGCCCCGATGGTCTAGTAGTTTAAGTATATGGGCAGCGATCTCGGGATACTGGGTTTAATACCCAGGTCTATGTTGTTAAGATTAAGTAAATTACTCTTCTTTCTTTAAGTGTTAAGTGCTTACGTCGTTTTTTTTATAATTAACGAAAGTCTCGATAAATCCCTTAGAAAAGTTTTTATCTATGCTTAATTAAACATAATTCGGAAACGATGAAATAAATTTGACCGAGATTAGCTTCTTCGCTAATTGCGCCATTTTTACGCTAATGCGCAATTAAACGGACTCTGTCAGTAATTAGTTTTTGGGGAACCCTATTTATTTTAATGTTTGAAGAATAAGGATCATCTAAACTTTTAATTTCTGCTTCGGTTAATCCAATTTGTGGTGAATCTTGTTATCAGAAACTGGATACGTATTTCTCTGTTGTTCTTACTATGATTTTTTAAATTCAATAGTTTTTTAATGTCTCCTTTTTAAATAATAATATTTACCAAATCTATTTATTAGAAAACTAATATTATTTTACAATTACTGATAAAAATACTCTGAATTACCTTTCCCCTGACTCCTCATCCAGATCCCATGTACCTTTTCCCCTCCCTCCGTATTCTTTTCTCAATGGTAGACCGTTGTCTACCATTGAGAAAAGAAGATACCTGCGCCGGGGGATATAGATGCGTTATCTATATCCCCCGGCGCAGGTATCCATGGTTAGTAGTAAATATTCACCATCAGGTATCACACATACTCGTCTGCCACTCTTTTTCATTAAAGAAAAAAGATGCTAATAACGGGTTTACCTGTTTTAACCTGGAAAGCTAGAACCAGCTCGTCCAAAAGAGTAGAAAAGAGAAACCTGGGGAGTTTAGTGAGTAGTGGGACGCTTGAGTCCCTAGCCCCCCACACGGGCACAGGCCAGCTAGCCTACGGTTATGGTGCTTAAAAGCATTCCCCTCCCTCCGAATTAATACGTTTACCTGAGTTGATAACAATTTAATGCCCCAGACTCTAACTCACAAAAGCGACAAGTTATCCATTACCATCAACATCTATCTATATTATATAAAGCTATATATATATAAAACTCAAAGGTGACTGACTGGCTGAATGACTGACTGACATAGATATCTATCAACGCACAGCCCAAACCACTAGACGGATCGGGCTGAAATTTGGCATGCAGGTAGATGTTATGACGTAGGCATCCGCTAAGAAAGGATATCTCGATATTCCCCCGGGAACGGGAACCACGCGGGTGAAACTGCGGGCGGCCGCTAGTGTTATTATAATAATGAATATCATAACGCTACATGTACCCCTACCCTAGTCGTATACGTAACATGACCGAAAAGCATTTGTACGTTAAAAGCTATCGTAAAATCTTATTACTATGACAGGCATTTTAGTGATGTCAAAATGGTAAGTTACTTCTGCTATATTATCCTTTTTAGCGTACTAGTAGTAGGTACGAAATTTAACAAAGAAAATTCATAATTTTTGCTAGCTCACGACGTAAACCAATCTTTCAATTACCTTTAACAACAAAGTAGACGTTTCTATAATTATAATTAACTAGCGGCTGCCTTCGCGGTTTCATCCGCGCGCAATTTCTTTTATCAATTATCTCCCCTTCCCCCCACATTTTCGGGATCAAAAGTACCCTATGTCACCCGAGAAAAATGTAGCTTTCTAACAGTGAAAGAATTTTTTAAATCGGTTCTGTACTTTCGGAGCCAATTTTAATACAAACAAGCAATCAAATATTTTCTTTTTATAATATTATAGTTTTTATAGATAAGTATAAGTTTTCAAAATCAGAGTCAAAACCTAAAATTATAATCAACCAATTTTTTAAAGTGATGAAAACAGTGTCACTGCTAATAATTACCTACTTGTTCAGGAGATTTAATGGACTACAGAAGTTTGTTAGTTATCGACTAACAGATTCAGTTCCTTCGCGCTGTTATTTGAGCAAAAGGTAAAAAGATTTATCTACCCGTATTAGCTTTGAGTCTCGTTCAGGTTTTCAATTTCAATGGAAGAAATTGTACTCATATCATTACGATTTTGAGGAGAAAATTACATTCTGTATATAAAATATTCGTTATAGCATAAAAGTGGAGATTGTATATTTAATTATTGTAACCATAATGGCAATTGAAAAGAGTAACTGTTGAGTTTCTTGCCGGTTCTTCTCAACAGATGACTGCATTTTGAATCCGGTGGTAGAGTCACTATATTTTTTGTTTCTGACGATTCATAAGTGAATCTTTGAAGCCCTTTTTGAATAAAGCAATTTAGATTTTGATTTTAAACCACTTTAGATCATTACATTTACTTACAGCTAAATGAAGCTTAATAAGAGTTCAATTCTCCACTAACCCGCACTAGGCCAGCGTGGTGGAGTATGGCCCACACTATCGCACAATTGAGATAAGGCCTGTGTCCTAGCAGTGGGAACGTATATAGGCTGATGATGATGAAGAGTTCAATTTGGAGGGCATGGTGCCGGCAGCGGGAAGAACTTTTTTTGCTGCTAATGATATATTCTGCCTCCATTGGTATTAGTAGCCTATTACCATCAGGCGGGCCGTAGGCCTAAGCGCCATCCTCGTGGTATAAAAAGAAGAATACATTATTAATTTTTTTTTCAGTGCGTGCCCATTCGAAATTGTACTGCGTCCCTTGCAAATTACCTTTCGTAATCAAACCTTTTCGAGTACATAATACCTTAGTCCTGTTCGTTCCGACCCATCCTTCTAGGGTTGATGACTTCTGACCTTTGGATGTTGCTCGGGATTATGTACGTTTGTATCATTGAGTATGCCAGTGTTACGATTAATCTCATAATATTAGAGGTGGATTTTGTCATTTGTTTTGTTGTATTATACGAGTAGGAAGTTGTAGTCTTTGGTTAATTTTGACCGTCTACATGGAACAGTAGTTACAACGTTCTGGTACAGGTACAAACCGATGAAATCTACAGCCGAAGTAGCTTCCTGATTAAACAAAGAAAGAAAGAAATACATACATTTATTAAATAAAAATAAAATAAAATAAATTTATTTCAGGCTTTGCCCATAATAATGTTAGAATACAAATGACTTAAAATCTATGTTAGTAAAAGAACAGTACCTAACTTAATTAAGGTATTTGCCACCCGTTGGGGCACCGGGCACACGCACTTGTGCTTGAACCCAGTGCCGCAGCAGGGGGCAATCCAGCTTGTCGCTGAGCACGCTCAGGATGGTGTTGGGGCTCCCGCGCGAGCGGCGCAGCAGAGACGCGATGCGGCGCCGCAGTACGGAGTGGAAGCCATCTGTGTGCGCGTGCGCGAACATTGCGGACGCGCTACAGTACCGCGGAAGCCCCACCAGCACCCTGAACGCGTTATTATATTGTACGCGGAGAGCGTTGAGGGCCCGCTGCGTGTAGCTGACCCACAGATTGCAGGTGTAGAGGCTTTGGCAAAATGCTTTAAATAATGTAATTTTTACCTCTAAACTACACCTCGCAAATCTGCGCGCCAGCATATTGCAGCGGACCGCCATCGCCCTCCTCTCCCTTTCGATGTCTCCATCGTCTTTTAAATCCTCGGTTAGGTACCACATGGCCGAGGTATTTAAATTGTTTCACCCTACAAAGAGCGATGCCACTGAGCATCACCGGCGCCACATCCTCCAGTTTACGACCCTTGGCTAGAAATACCAAGAGCTCACACAGCTTATTGGCCACGGAAAAACAAAAACATTGACATTTGATTAAATATATAAGGAAACCGGAATACTTGAAATTAAAGGCGTGTAACCGTAGTGATCACTCATTGCCGAGTGGGCTGCATCTTTGCAATCCATCTCTACCAACTGAAAAAACATGTCAAGTATGAAAACATCACAAATTTTAAGATTATTTCGATTATAAGTTTCTTTAGTTTTTAAAATGCGAGGCTGCTATCACTGAACTCAACGGTGAGCCAAATACAAAGGACATAATGAAAAACCATTGAACAAAAATATCGTCAAAGTTAACTCTCGTTTTCGAGTAAATATCAAAGTTGGTAACCCTACCGAAACCACACATTTCAATTTTAACGTACCTACATCAAAAAGTGAATTTATCGTAAATGAACATGAGCGTATAGAACAATTACTGAAAGTGTTTTCAGCCCACAATTTGTACTGCACTTCCATTAGGGCGCTACCGGTGAGCGTTTTGTACCGGAACTCTAATTATCCCACGCATTTTCTAGTTTCCACTGCAATCAACTTGTAAATAGCTGCCTGGTTTGGAAGGCTTCGCTATCGCTTCGAGGTAAACATCGCTTGGTTAAGACACTGGACTAGCAAGTGGAAAATAACCTTTGCAGTACCAGGCAGAGTATGGACCAACGTTAAGAAAACTTGCAGAAAAAAATTAATTGATCAGGTAACGTTAACGAAGATATGTTACATGTGGTAATGTTACTTATAAAGTCTTTTAGTGGTAAATGTAACGTTCAAAGTGTCAGTAATTTTACAGCAAGAAAGCTTTAGATGTGTAAGCTTACGTGTAATTTAGCAAACGTCTTGATAAACGAATCTAGATTATTCCTTTAAAATGAGGTTACACTTAAGACAATCATTCTTTAGATCACGCAAGAAACGTTGTTGGTACAGCAAAAGTAGATGATCAAAGTCAGAAGTTCAATACTAAGAACGTAGTCCGCGTCAGAACTATGTGATGTCAAGATAATTTTATATTATACCAAACACTGCGGTGTTGGCAGCTCAAAAGAGATCTTTTTACTGCTTTTTTATTTTCTTCCTTCAAATTATTAGGTAGTGTCAGTGATGCCTCTAGGGTTACAAGCATTCCTAGGGCCTTAGGATTGAGCACCAACCTCTTGGTATAAAAAAATCTGGTATTATTGCAGGTGGAATTGGCTAATAATTCAATAGGGACGAAGGGAAGGTAATAATGTAATCGATATTGTCCTCAGACATTATGAAGCGGGTTTGTGACAAACTGGCCGGACAACAAAGCAATGCGATGATATATATCCTTCAGTACAATGGTCTTGGAAATATCTATGGTATTCACGTTAAAACATGGCTGAGAGTTGTTACAATACTAATGTTTAATAAATCTGTATATTTACGGGTTGTATTTAACTGTACATCAAAAAATACTGATTGTGCATCAAAAAATACTGATTGTGCATCAAAAAATAGTGAATTGCTAACCTAACCTAACCTTTGGTGTGCAATCAGTTATTTTGATGTACATTTCAGTATTTTTTGATGTACATTCAAAAATATCCCTTTAATTATTTACTAAAAAAAGTTACAATGTAAAGAAACTATTCTTGTCATTATTTTAGTTCGTAGACAGACACGTAACCCAACTGATGGTGAGCCGGCACTGCTTATTCCATTCAGGGAAACTTAGCCAGGAGGCAGGAAGCGTCGCTCGATATACTGCACACTGTAGACTCCTTTGATCTCCGAGCCTTTCATTACATACTGACCTTATTCCATTTTAATATTGCGGGAATACAGCGAAAGCTATGGTGGTAGATTTTATCTGTGGTAGCCAGTTGGCCGCTGAAATTCCCTATGACCAACCAGACCCAAGGCAGACTCGAGCAGTGGTACCATTATTCTGTTCGTACAGAGGGTTCATTCCCGCTGTCCACCCCCCTGATCCCTGCAGATCTGCCCTCGCCGGTGGACAGTGACACAACTTTTACAAATAATTATGTCCCACTGTCTTCCGGGGGTGGACATCGAAACTAAATTGCAAAAATTGTGACATTGTCAATCCCCAGGGTGGATAAAGAGAATTTTATGAGAATAATTGACAAAATATTTACTAGGGCAACATTACGCTGTGAATCTTATTTTTTATCTAATATACTTAGTAGATACTAAACAGATTTATGTAAATTGAATGTTCATTTTATGAAGCTAAACTAAACAAAATATTTTGAAATAAATAGAAAATTGAACCTACTATCTTTGCACTTGTGTGTAGGCTTAAATGCTATAGCATTTAAGCCTACACACATATCTACAAAGATACTAGTTCAAAAATTGAACCAAAAATCTGAGACCGATACAGTCATACCAATAATGGTTTGGAATAAATAAATAAATAAATATATCCGGACATTATTCACACAGCGCCATCTAGCCCCAAACTAATCATTAGCTTGTGCTATGGGTGCTAGACAACGGATAAAAATTACTTATATACTATTTTTTTTGTAAATACATGCATATAATACCTACATAGAAACACCCTGACCGATACAAAAAGACATGTTCATGCACACAAATGTTTGTACCGTGCGGGGATCGAACCCGCGACTTCTGGTGTAATAGCCGACTTCTCGACTCGAATATTTGTTACTTTCCAAACATTGACTTTATTTCTTTTAATCCACGTTTTATTCAAAGATAGGATTTTCTACTCGTATTTCAGAGCCAATCTCTATTGTTGATTTGTAAACGTTTATTATTGTAATAAACAAAATGTTACCAAGGCTTGTCTGTTTTTTTTTATAAGGAAGCAGACAGGATGACCTCACTCCAATTTTGATTACGTTTGTCAAGTGACAACCCTATGCAATAGAAGTTTATTTCGCAACTATCAGCATTCACCGTTATACGCTAGCCTTAAGTATGGATTAGCAAAATGTTCTGAAAAGTAATAATTACATATCATGGGTACCTAAGCAGTGGCGTAGCTAGGTAGCCAAGGGCCCTGGGGCAGATCAAAAAATGGGGCCCCACTGCTATCATGTTCCAAAACATGGTTTAAAAATGTTACCGGGCTTAGTAGGTACTACACTTACGCCTAAGACTAAAGTATACGCTATTACAAAACGAAGTTTTACTTCATTTCAAGTACATACTAAAGTTAGACCCACGTAAGTCCGCCGATGCACCTAGTTTTACAATGGTCTAACTTTCTATTCTAACGTCAAAACGATAACACTTTTAATATTTCGCTCCGTTCTACGTATAGAAAGACAAAGAAAAGAATAATTTAATTTGTGAACAGAAAATTCAAAACATTATGTTACTTTTTCTTACATTACAAAACACATATTTTATAAATAAAGAATTATTATTTTTACTATCTTATTTAAAGATTTTAAAACATGTCATGAAACAAAGTCTTGTAAAATGAAACGCACTGAACGAGTTAGTACCAATAAATTATTCTGAAGTTGGTATTTGTTTTGTAATAAGGAAGGTTTTAAAAAAAGTCCGGACTTGGTACCTGTACTAGGTAACTAGTACAGTTCTAAACCTGTTTTAGCGATGTTTTTTTGTAATAGGAGGGGTTAGGTTTTATCAAGTAAAAATATTAAATAGTACTTTAAAAATGCTAAGCTATTTCATCATCAGCTCTTTTTCGTGCACTGCAGAGCAGGTAATAAAAATATTAAACAGTGACAACATTAAATAAAAAAAATTCACGATATTTTGCGTTATACAATGATTAGCCGAAATCTATAGATTTGACATGGTTTATTATTATAATTATACGTAACGGACGTATATGAGTGGTACTAAAATCGAACCACTATATTGACCAGTACTATCCGGTTCAGATGCTATTAGGATAATACCTTTTGGAGCTGCGTTAAGCGACAGTGATTCCATGGTGATGACTGACGACTGACTGACACAAACACTGACAAAATAATGCGTTGCTAACATCGATCACTAATAAAGAACTAGATACACAATGCCATGCAAAAGTCGCCTCAAAACGGTCGAAAATCTAGTTCTTTCTCTTTCTCGCAAAATTCTAGATGGCATAATGTAAACTCAACCTTACGTGCAATGCGTGAAGTTGTATTTCGCAAAGCTATTACGAGTGCTCGCGCTCGACGAATCACAGTGCGCCAAATACCATAAAAATTTTACGACCTAGGCTCGCCGCAAGGACAGGGAACGGGGTGGAGTCGAATTGTTCAAAAGTATTTTTTTGTTTTTGTTGTAAATATTGGTATGGGATTTTTGGAATGGGTTTATTTTAGTTTTAGTTACACAGTCACAACATTTATTTATTAATGAAATAAATATACACAGATATCATTAATTATGTATTTATATTAAAATTAGAAAAAAAAAATAATAACATTAAGTGAGTCACGCTCACAGGTCACACTTATACTATTTTCACACCTTTATATAAATTATATTATAATAAATTTATTTCAGAACTTTAAGCACCACAACATACATTAATACAATGATGAACATTTGTAACATAATCCTTTGTATTTCCCCTCCTCATTAAAATTTCTATAAGGAGGGCCTCTTATATCGACTCATATGGGATAAACTCCAATAAAATCTCACATGTTAAATTTATTACATCCACTAAAAATTTAATTTATTATAATATGTTTGTATAATATTTACTTTTAAAAAAGTACCAAAGTCTTATTAAACAAAAAAACAATACAGTTGTATTTTAATAATAAAAAATTTTTACAAACAATAGCGTCTCCACGGATTAATGGAACCGAGTAAACGAACATAACCCAAACAATTTAAGTGGGCTTGAGGTCTTTACAATTGAGTTGCGTTATAACTACTGGTATTTATTTCAATTTAATTTTTAAAAATGATATTACGATGATTTTTTAATAAAAGTGATAATAATAATTAATGATAATATTAATACTTCCCGAAAATATGAAAGTCCATCCTTTTTTTTCGTCTTGGATGGGTGATTTTTGCACTTTTAAAAGGAGCATTTAGGCATGTTTATTGTCGGAGCGTTCGAATGCTACTAAGATAAAAGTCCACCTAAATGTTGATTTTAGGAGCTCTTTCGGTGAGGACACTTTTGGCCGCTGATTGTGTATCTAGTTCTTATTAGTGATCGAAGGTTGCTAACGTTACGGACAGGCGCAGCTAACGTCATTTGTCGCTCAATTCCAAAAGGTCTGATTCGAGTTCCGAAATCCTAATAGCATTTAAATCTGATAGTACTAAAAAGTTTATTGACATTAGCTTACTATACTTACTCCTAATACAGCATATTTAATCGTTCTTGAAAAAAAATCTTGACTCGAATTCACAATAAAACGCACATCGATGAATGATAAAACGCACATATCGCTATCCGTCAAATAGGCGATTTTCTGACAGGCCATTAAAAAAAAAAGGCTTCCAAAAGCTTCACCTTCACTAGATGGCGTTGAACGAAGTATGTACATCTATTGTTACCTCTGGTTTTGTATCTAGGAGCCATAATCTTGACTCATTCTTCTTCATAATGAATGGCTTGCTTTGTGTTTTTTATTAACAATTCCGCCAATTGTAATTTTTTCGGGAATGAAAATGACATCTGACATAAACAAAACGTGCATAAGTGGAATGGCGCCATCTATTGAGAACTAACAAAACGGGCTGTCAGAAAATTGCCCATTGACAACACTGCCAACCCACAGAAAGAATTTAGGGGAATTTCTCTCAACTGAGTTACCATGATTAAAGTCAACCTGTCATATTTATTTAGAAAATGGGAGAAAGGACAACGCAAGAAGTTGTATGGGCTCTGTCCCCACCCACCAACAGACTTGGCACTAGTTTTAATATTATTATGACATTCCTTAAAAAGACAAATAACCATTTTTAATCCAAAAAATGACGGGGTATTCAAAAACAATAAAACCGTCCTTATGCCGTACGCCTAAGAATCAGAATTGCGCTGTAAGTGTTTAGCTTCAAGTAGACTCGACTGTAAAATATTTTTTAAGATTATATTTTATTGAACACTTTTATTTAGGCCAGGGGGGTTACTCTTGATCGCCTGCACATTATTTTCGCAATTAACTGTGTCAAAAAAATACTTGAAAAATACAACATTCAAATTCGATTTGCGTGAAATCCCCATTCCTACGGCGGGGGATGTCGTCATACAAAAAAAATATCAGTATGGCAAGAGGTATACATAGAGATAAGTTTAAAATCTGTTGGTGGGTGGGGACGCTCCTTTGCATAGTCCTTTTCAAAAGTTCTGTTCGATCGAGATTTTCTGCTAAGGGTTCGAGGGCCCCCTGAGCTTGAGGGCCCCGGGGCATTGCCCCGCCTAGCCCCTAGGTAGCTACGCCACTGTACCTAAGGTAAAAGGTAAATCAAATACAACATAAACTATTTAAGGACAAGTGCAAATCAGAGTTAACTTACTATGTAGGTACTCGCTGTTTGTTCTAGTCGAGGCGGTCAAATTACTGAAGCGCGTGTAAAATGTATGGCGTCAGCGTTGCATTCGCCGATGCACTTTGGACTTGATTTGGGTTAATCTTGCACAACAAATTGTAATACTTTTTAAACTTTTGGGAACTCAATAGAATAGATCACCTATTAGCCATTATTAGCTATTAGCTATTAGACAGATAATTAATTCATAATCTAATCAAACAATTATATTTCATTTTCAATAAACCCAATTTCAAGCATTAGGTATTGCATTAAAATAAGTAAAAGTTATCGGTTAAATCAGATTCTATAAAACTTATGGATTTTAACAATTACACCAAGCTATAACGACTTAGCTAGGGAAAAAGAGTTACTTAAATCTTTACCATCCATACCTGTCATCCACCTAACGAATTTGATTAATCACTGTCTAAATGCATAATCCTAAATTTTAACAGTGTACGTACCTGTACTGGAACAGTTCAGCTTGTAGATTTATTAAAATCTGTAATCAGTTTTAAGAATAGGTATTATGTTTAAAAATCTCTTTAAATACCACAAAAAAAAACTTTCTTCATCATCAACGTCTTCCAAATCCTATCATTTGATTTCATCTCAATGTTTGATAATAGAATTATTTATTAACATCTTCATCTTCATCAATCTTTTTAGGTTTTGGGATTTTTGGAATTTTTACGCAATAGGTACTGAATTGCTAACAGTGGGCTCGTAATACAAGAAGAGATAAAATATATGTGTAATAGGTAGTTAGAATATAAAAAGATTAAATGACTACTACCATAATGAAAAAAAATATCGGGCCAGTTCACCACTTAGAACAAAACACTAAAATAACACTTTCTGAGGTTGCCGTTCGCGACACGTCAACCTCCCAGCGGCAGCCCCCTCCATGGTCAGGAACTACTCATCTCTCTGGCACCGACAATCCACCTGCGCCTAGATCTCCTTCTTCTTAACAACCTTCTTTAAACCAGCGCTCTCCATAACAGCTAGGAATCCTTCATGTTAGGAAGTCCAGAAAAATAGTTATCCTCGATGGGCGGGAGCTCCAGCTCAAACCACCACTCTTCAAGCACGTTCATTCCGCTTAATGCTGAGACACCCTTTATTTTAGTCCATTTTCATTTTATTTAATTGCACTTAGTGTTCATTGTAGTTTTCCAATAAAAACTTATATAAAATTCCGAATCGTTGACTCACGTTGCACAGCACTGCCGCGAGGCAGCACTGGCAGGGTCGCCATGTAAAGGTGGTGACCAGGTATATCAATAAAAGAGTGTTTGCCGATCAAAGTGTAGTTTAATACTCACTCAAATGGCGTTAACATTGGTTATATATGAGAGTAAGTTAGGGAGGTGTGCGTGCATCACTACAACCTGATGGTGTTGATGTATTTTGTTAAAATTAATTTATACAGTTATTTTGTGTCCAGTCCATGCTTACATCTGTCTGTTTTTTTTCACACCTAAACCATTAAACCCATTTGATGAAATTTCGTAGATTTCATCATTATCATCGTTAGCTCGTAAAAGTCCACTGCTGGACTGGATATAGACCAAATGCTCGCTACGCTGATCGATCCTCGGCCACTCGCATCCAGCTGCTGCCAGCCATCTTGCGCAGAAAATCGCTCCACCTGGCCTAAGGGCGTCCTACACTACGTTTAGAGATACGGTCTCCACTCTAGAACCCGTTTGCCCCAACGGTTATCGATACTACGGCTAATAATCAGCCCAGCTGGCTAATCCGGCAAGCTATGACGGTTGGTAGATTTGGACTAGACTTTATCAAGACTGACGTGTGTCCTTTCTTATGTCTAAAAACCTCAGAATCGGCTACTTTTTATCTCAGGATTATGCTCACAAACAACTTGAACACGTTGTTCAAGTCCCAAAGCCTTATACATAATAGGTAGTATGAAGTAGCTTATTACTCAGGCTGAGCATGAAATTTCCCCATGACAGCGACACGGCAATAAATGTACTATGACGCGAGATGGATTATAATGCACTCTGCTCAAAGCCTGCACTTGCGTCCATAATGCAATGTTTCAAAGGGCTGCTAAGACTTTGGAAATGGGAATTTTGAATAATGAGGAAAGAATTTTTGACATAAAATGCCACTTTAGCTAAATCGTGCATTCCCAAAAATTTGCTGATCTATTGTAATGGGTTATGGCTTTTTCAATGGTTTTTTAATTGTCAGACAGGCACGCAACCTATGCCACTGCAACCTATCATTAACCTTTTGAACGCCAAGCTACAAACGCAGTGTTGGCGTACAGGACACGACATGTCGTTTCCTGTACGCCAGAGCTGGGTTATTCTTTATTGTCGAATGTAAGTAAAAAATACCAGTAATCGTTTTAAACATATTTATTTCCTATTTTTACAGGCAGGGTTTTTGTCAAGTATAGACGTCGTTGGCGCACAGGGCCCACAGGTGCTTGTCAAGTATAGACGACTTTGGCGTCCAAAAGGTTATGGAAACTTAATCAGGAAGAATCGCTCATACGATCTTTGAGCCTGTTTTCAAATATAAATGGTTCGAACATGAATTGCCGGTAACCAGTCAAAGCTGTTTAACGGCACATTTCAACTATGGGATGGTGATAGCTCAACAGGTTCTATCACCAACCAGACCAAAGGCGGGAATCAAACCAAAGTTCCGGGGTTTTGCACGCGAGTGGCGTGACCATCCTTCCAATATGGCCGCCAACAGTCTCTATAGGTCATACTTTTTAAAGTGAAAGTATTTAAATTAAACTTGTAGTCGAAGTGACATCCCTATACTACAGACGACGTGATCTCCACTTGGCCGCCACTCTCACGCGCTCTTCCTGACTAGCTTACCTTACTTAAGCATTTTAGACGGTTTTAATGATGAAGTAAAAGTTAAAAATTGAAATAAAAATTAGATTGGCTTGAAAAATATTGGAGATCATCACATAAAATGGTCTGGCCCCAAAGTAAGTAGCTTAAGCACTTATATAAAAAAAGGCATAACAAATATATACATAAATACAAATAAACATTCAAAACATGTAGTTGCAACGAGCGTGTGTGGCGTTGACTGGCCTAACTGTACTGATATTTGCCCGTGAAAATCTTATCAAACAAACAGACTTAAATATACAGAATATTAAGACTAAGTGTAATGTTTCTTTCGACGCGAATCAAGTCACGCGTCGCACTTGAGACAAATAATTTCTTCCCTTCTCGTTATAAAAGAATTCATTTAAAATAGTTTACATAATTACTCATTAATATAGAGTACATACGTAATTACATACATAAATGTACGTTTTGATTTCGTCGTAAAAGCACTACGCGGCAATAAACTGGAAAAATAAACGATTTCATCGCCAGTCGACTGGCTTTATGAATCCGATTGCTGCAATTTTCGCAAATTTAAATATCCATGCATTTTTCAATAAGTCCCCCGGCTAAACAAACATCGAATAAAACATTCTCGTTTACGCCTTTCCGAGTTAATATAATTGACTCTGTATCCGTAACGTTAAACGCAAAATTTGTTAATTTTCAGCTAATTAAAGGGTATACTCTCTTTATCGTGATGGTGTTACGAAACGAGAGACGTTTGTATTGTGTCACATTGTGTACACTGCTCGGTTTAGTTGAACAATCGATTTGTGATCGGTAGGTGCGGTTCGGTGTACAGCGAAGGGAGGTTGTCTGTTGAATTTTCTAGTTGATTTGGTGGAGGTGGGTGGTCGCTCGAGGCACCTGTTGCCTCGTTCCCCCTCCGCCCTCTGTCTGCGCCGACTAATATGTAGCCTGAGCTTTGTAAGTCGGAACTACAGAGACGCTTAGGCTAGACTTCAATGCGAAGTAAGGTTGAGCACTTTTCAATGTCCACGCCGGACTCGACTGTGCCATTATATGCAGTTAACTTGAATAATCTTTATATCTGCAACCGTGCTATTTCATTAAATCTGAGTTGAATTTTTATTTAGTTCTTTTGGGCCATATTGCAAACTATTTCATCAATGGACCTTTGACCAGTTTGTAATGGAATTTCAAGCACTTATCTGAGTAGACAGTGATTTTGGCTGTTTGTGTGAAACACAAACAATTTGTTAAGAATGCTACAGGAAAATAGCACCAAATAACACAACAAATATTGTATAATCAATCATGATGATGATTATGATTGATAAGATAAAGGATACAAATCGTATTCACATTTGTTTGACATGTGAAGTACATTTATTTATTTACAAAAAAAAAAATATCTAATTACTTTTTTAAGTAATTTGGATGATCGAAGTATCTATCTATGCACATGTTTAAATATTTGGATGATCTATGAACATCCTTCATTATTTTTGTCCGGTTTTTCGTACAATCGCCTTTTTATTTAACCGAAATATTCCTATTAAAGAATATTATCAAAAAAAGATTTCTATCAACGATAAGAGCGCTTATACTAATAACTACAACACTTTAAAGCAAAGCCGTACAAGTAAACTAATTGGAAAATGCATTAACTCACGAACGTTGGCTTCGAGCTAATATTGGTAACCTGTTTTAACTCAATTTTCCACGGAAAACTAGTTATTAAATAAGATTTTCTCGTTGCACGTTATTCCTAGGGTCTTTATGAAAGATATAAAGCAAGAAAAAATATGTTTACGAAGAAATAAGTGAGTTATTACTTTAATATTGTTAGGTTGCATTTTAAAAGACAAGTTAGGTTTTACTGGTTTTATATAATATTAACGCCTCTTTGATTTCGTGGAAGTCAAGACTAAGTAGACCTGGGTTCAAATCAAACCGTGGATTTTTTATAAACCACAGCATTGTGTGTTCACATTAGCATTACGAGCGTTTGATAACGATATTGCAAAAATAATTTAAATCAAAAATATATCAAAAATAATATAATAAATATAATAAGTCAAAAATAATATAAATAATGGTATGAAGATAAAAAGAGCACACAGTAGGTTGGGGCCAGTCATTAGGCGGTCACCGGCTCGGCCCTTTTGTGTGTGCGTGCAATCAGGGGAATTTATTGAGACTAACGTCTTTAGTCCAAAGACCCACACACACCTGTATAATACGCGAAAACTCCATTGGCTTGTCTGAACATCGTGCGGGAACCTGCGCAGAACACTAATGTAGGTGGAAGAGGGGCGCAGCCGCGCCCCGCACCTGCGCTAACGACGCTCGCAGCCAACTTCAGACAAGCCAATTGAGTTGCTATAGCTCTCGCTAGCCTGCGAGTTCGTTCCCTTTGTCCGTCAATAATAACGTGATAGTTGTGGTTTTTTTTAATATTTCACGATGTGCGAGGATCGTGGGCACCCCAACGTCCGGCAGTCACAGGCTTCTGATGCGGACGCGACATTAATGATCTGCACATGCACGTCTCCAACTGTCGTGACTTTGCTCTGTTTGCCTTTGATGCACCCACACTTGCACAACATAACCCATATGAATATTTTATTTATTTTTTGGTTTCTATTGATTAATGGTCCAGAGAGTTGGTCGAAAGTAGCTTATTGTAAAGAATTTGGTATAACTTTTTTTTATGACGATGCAAGGCTGTTTACTTGTCGTTAAATATAAACGAGTATAAAGTATTAATAAGTATTACTGCTGAAGTAACACAAGAACAAAGTCGGGAACAATTCAACAGTAAATTAATACATGGATTAGGTATAACTTTAAAACAGTAAAATTTCGCTGAACATATTATAAGTTATTTAGGTAGGTATTGATGCCAGCTATCACCCCTCACAGTATGTCGTAGTATTTCCTGGAAACCCTGTATACGGTCATCAGTGATAAATTTTAGTTTGCCTAAACGTCAATATTATAGGTACATAGTAGCAGACATTTTACTACTCAAATAGTATAGGAGATAGGTTGCTTGAACTTGCTGCAAAATAAACCCCCGTAGCTATCTTTGTTGCAGTAGGTAATAAGTATTTTGTATTTTGGGAAGCAACACTCTTACAATGAACATTCGAGAACCAGGGAAGTCAACAGTGTAAGGTTATTGAGCGACGTTCCCTAATGAAATGTAACTCAGTGGAATATGCCGTAGAGGCTGTTCTTCATAAAGTGGGCTTTATGGATATAATGTCCTTCAATATTATTGACTTAATGCCATCTAGACGAGGCATTTAGTGTAATGGTCGAGAAATCGGCTATTACACCAGAGGTCGCGGGGTCGATTTACGCGCGGTACAAACATTTGTGTGCATAAACATGTCTGTTTGTATCGGTCTGGGTGTTTCTATTTTTAATATTTATGTATTTACAAAAAGGATATAAATAATGTTTATCCGTTGTCTGGCACGCATAGCACAAGCTAATGCTTAGTTTGGGGCTAGATGGCGCTGTGTGAATAATGTCCAGGAATATTTTATTTATTTAATAATTGATAGGGTTTTAGAATGATATCATCTCATACAAAGTTTCTGTATTACCTATGCTATGGTAGAAATACCACAGAGCCTTTGAGATGTGTGCTTTGAGCAAATTCAGTTACAAACTGGCTGATATTAGTGCGGTTTCTGGCTTACTATTTGGTTTTGTTAGTAGCTTTGTGTTCTGCACTGAGATTTGATAGACTCGAACTGAATTTCCATTTATGGAATTGCGTTGCGTTACATACGGTGGACGCTATACATTGTATGGGTCTGAATGCTGGGCCGTTAAGAAGACGGATGACGAGTGCATGCAGTAGAGATGAGAATGTTAAGGTAAGGATAAAATAAGAAACGAGTACATAAGAGGAAGTATGAAAGTAGCACCTATGACAGTAACGATAAAAGGGGGTCGTTTATCTTGGTATTAGTAACTATTTAGTAATCTGTGATAAGAGCATGTGATGAGAACGGATAAAAGGCACGTTACGAAAAGATCGATGAATATGAATGTTAGTGGATGGAAAGGAACAGGATGTCCAAAACTTAGATATGTGGATTGCGTGAAAGATGATATGAGTGAAAAAGGAGTGGATACCTCGCTGACGAGTGAAAGCGAAAAACATATTGCGCCGACTCCAAATAAATTGGGAAAAGGGCAAGGAGTAGAAAGAAAGACGGTGGACGCTATATAAAAGTTGTTTGACTGTGTCTGCAGTGCAGTAGCTAGTAGGACGCACTTAAAAGCAACGGAATTTTTTTTGATTTGGTTTTCCTGCTGGAAAAATACTCATTCACAGTCCGGAGTTGTTTGCTAGGATAATTCACCTAAGGAATAGTTCTACGGCTACTTCGGACCGTCATTTCAAGAACTCGGATCGGATTCGGATCGGATGTAGTGCGTAAGCGCTCTTAGGCCTCAGTAAAACGAGTAACCTTTGCAACTGCACTTGATTTGTCGGTGATCTAGAGGTATTCTGTTTTTAAATCGAATGCTGTTAAATTTTACCCGAATTGTACGAGTATGTACCTGTATTTCAACACTATCTTGTCTCATGTCACCCCCTTCCCCTTATATTTTATCGCAAGATCCTAATAAAAAAGTACGTTACATTCAACAATAAACACGGTAAAGTGATCATCATCATCATTTCAACCGAAAGAAGTTACTCTTTATGAAGTATCACTTCAATAAAAATAAAACATGAAGATAGGCTCAGCATACAACATAACAATTGTTAGTACATACATATTTCTTATCAGCCATATATCGCGAAGTTCGGCGACGGGGAAAAAATATATTGTCACAGTTTGTGGGTGAAAAGTTGCAGGGACGACGCCCCTTGGGTGATATTTATCAGAGTTTATAGATACATACTAGAGATGGGCCGAGTAATCGGTTAGTACTCAGTAGTCGGTAGGTTTTTTAATACTCGTACTTGGCCGAATTACTCGGTCTTAATGCCGAGTATACTTTGTTTAAGTAAAGCAATATATTTTGGTAAATATAATTGAAACATCGTGTCAATCGTGTTAATCAAAAATAATTATATCTATTAATTTGGAAAAATCTTTGACGATCTCAATTATGATAATGAATGAGAACCTATTAATGAGATAAAATTAGGAAAACGTTACCAGCCTCCGAAAATAATCGCCTGAAACAGGAATTTGATTGAACTGAGTTACTCGGCCGAGTACTCGGTTAGACAAAAATTAAACCGAGTAAAACTAGGTACTCGGTACTCGGCAAAAGTACTACTCGGCGCATCTCTTACCTATACATACGCTTCGATATAAAGGGAGAGAAATGAACTTACTATATTGAATCCGTAAAAAATATAAGCTCGGTGTGCCTCCGTAATTGAAAACAAGGTTCTGTTGATAAAATTACTTAAGTAAGCCAGACTTTTTCTTTCTCGTGTTATGAACACACAACGGAACGGTTTATTTGTTTAGTTAGGTGATATGATATTATTATTATCTAGTTGGTTTTGGCTGTACCTATTTACATTGTTACCTGTAGTAATTAGGCTGTGTTATTTGTATTGTGTATGTATTATGTTGTATAATATTAGGTAATGTTTTTATCACATTCATAAATGCAAGAAATTTTCCATCACCAAGATTTTTTTAATAAATACAAAACTGCATGGAATAAATACCGTATCAATACATGATACGAAGAGACTAAGAAACACGTTAAATTAATCTTCAAGCTCTCAATTTTGGGCCAAGCAACATAATTTTTTGACGTCAATTAATAAAGTTCAACCATCAACCGGAAGAGAACCAAAGCCACCGTCATAGCTCGCCGGATTAAACCAGCTGAAGTGGCAGTGGGCTGGCCATATCAGCCGTAGCACCGATAACCGTTGGGGTAAACGGGTTCTAGAGTGGATACCGCGTCACGGTAAACGTAGTGTAGGACGCCCTCAGGCCAGGTGGAGCGATGATCTGCGCAAGATGGCTGGAAGGAGCTGGATGCGAGTAGCTGAGGATCGATCAGCGTAGCGAGCATTTGGATAGGCCTATGTCCAGCAGTGGACTGTTACGGACTGATGAGGAATAAAAGTTATGCGCAAGTTTTAGTTAATCCGAACTAGGAATGAAGTAAAATAAACAACATTGTTTTACACTTTATGTCCTTGAGATAAAGCTGAAAATGAAAATCTTGTTTTAAGGTTGTTTTTGAGACGTGGTAAATAAAATACAAGCTGCCGGCACAGAATATATAATAGAACTAACGTACTGCCGGTTTATTACGTTTCCCGACATAATGAAAATTGACATAATAGAAAATCTAAGCGTACCAGTAGTAAAATGTTATGATGGCGATATTTTGTAAAATTGAAGACCAAGTACTTGCACTGATCAAGCGAGTGGACGGAGGCGATTTGGAACGTTTATTCCCGATGTCAACCAATATTCGTTCTCCACTGGTGGACATCGAAGCATTGTCAGAGAATGAGAGACCACATGCATTTGGTAGTGATTCTATTTTTCCGGGTAATGCGTTATGCAGGTCAGGACTATGTGTCCTTTGGAACCCCCTGGACGCCCTGGAAGATGTTGCTCTTGGATTGAACATGGTCTAGGGGTATACACACTAAGCCCTGGAGTACTGTGGAGTAGCAAAGCCCTTTCTCCGTTTGCCTCCAACGAAAACGTGATGGAGCTCTTAGTGCCTGGTTGTAGTGAGTTGTATGCAGCCAGAGTATATGACAGTGAACTTTCTCCCCATCCGGCAGCGGTGGTTTTGTACAACAAAAAGTCAGACAAAAGAATAAATGAACAGTAAGAAATACACACAGCTTAAAACATAGAGTAACGTAGCTGAATATTAAGACGGTAGGTTTTCAGGTCATCGGCGAATAATCACATAATGGTTAAGATAAGTAATATTAATTTCCATAAGCTTTTTCAAGCAGGTAACCTATCGCTCATTTGACCGGCTTCATTTCACTTATTACTGGCTATCAATCATGCTTAAAGAGCGTCGTAATTGGGCTTAAGTCGACAGAAGCACTATTAAGGCCCGGTACTCGACGCACAATAGGGAACGTCTTTTGTACGCGACTGTCCTCGGAAGTGTGTCCGTCCGGCTACTCTTTTCTATGGGCCTGTACTTGCTTGAAAACCCGTTGGCTTGGGGGAATTATTTTGTGCGAAGTAAGAGGCGCGTACCACTGATTACGGATTAGAAGAGTTTAGATATTGATGTTGATTGACTTTAACTTTAAGTTACAAAGAAATTCGGTGCCTTGTTTCTTTGCATTCTACTCCACCAAAAAATTGGAATAGTCAAGCGCATGTATTCCCTCCTTCCTATGACATAGGGTCCTTAAAACGAGGCGTGAAGAGGCACTTTGTGGGCCAGCAGAGTGAGGGTGAGTGACTGATGCTAACGTCCCTAACGTTTCACCAGTTGTCCTCGCGTCTGGACTTCACTTCCACTTAAAATCAAGTGGAGGGGGTCATTTGCCGGGCTAAGTATAAAAAAAAAGTAATTTTTCGTGTAGGATTTGTTAATATATGCACTAAGCAAGCGTGATGAGAAAGCCATTACCTTACACGACACTTAAAAGGTTACTTTATTTTAATGATAGCGACCTTGCAATAGGACATTAATAGCCTTGTATTGCACGGGTTACTTAAGCATAAGGTACGGCACCTAATACCGGTGCCAATGATGCCGTCAGTATTTCCAATCTCGTCCAAATATCTTTAGCGAGTGGCGACCACTCCCCAATTTTAACAACATTGTACAAATAGTATATTCATTATAGTATTTACAGTCCATCAGTATCTTTTATTAATCAAGACCATTGAAGACTCAACAAAGCTATTAGGCCACGGCCTCGAATTTCGCGGCAGCGGGAGCGACGGCGCAAGCTGCCGGCTGCCACTCCCGCTCCCGCCCCGCTGTGTTCGAGAACGGGTCTATGGGAGTCCATACATAACATCTCGCCGCTGCCGCTCCCGCTCCCGATGCCACAAAATTCGAGGCCGTGGCCTTATTCACTTTCTATAACGGATCCTACGAGTAGTTTCCAATGACAGGTGTTGTAAAGTTTAGCACAACTCTGATTAGTGGCAGAGAGTAGGCTCAATCCCATCCAAGTTGGCGATTCAGAGCGCTCGACTCCATCCAAGTTTGTTTTCAAAAGCCGGTGTTCTGATAGTTTGCGTGTGTTTGTCGCATCCTTTTGTTTTAATTCATTTGTTTACTACAATGGAAGCATCACTGTCCTTCTAATGTTTTGATACCGTGGTATAGCCATGCTGTTTTACAGTACGAATGGGCGGGATTGTCCGGGAAAGAACCACCATCTCACGTAACACCAGCGTGAATTAATAGTGACTACTATTGTGTTTTGCCTGGTTTGTGAGAGTGCCGGAGGCCCACACCCTTAAAAACAACGCATCAGCGATCCCTCTGGTGTTGCAGATGTCCAGGGGCGGCGTTGATTGCTTACCATCAGGCGACCCGCTGGCTCGTTTGCCGACTCTAACATTTAAAAAAAATGAAAGTAGACTGTACTCGCAGGTGTTCATGGGCGGAAGTGATATTACCTTTAGGTGTCAAACAAGTTTGTTTGCCTCCACACATAAAAAAGTCTGCAACAGTATGCTATCTCAACTTTGCATTTGAATATGAGAATTGTCTTCTTTTCAGAGTTATAAGAATTTAATACTTTTAGCTCACTCTTCACATTTTATATGTTGTACTATTTATACATGCGATTCTGCCTCTTGTTGGTATTTGTTTATATTCATTTTTTATTTGTTCATTCAAACATGTTTGTAATCTTCAATCTTTTCTGCTTCTTCAATCATTTTTAGGGTTCCGTAGCCAAATGGCAAAAAACGGAACCCTTATGGATTCGTCATGTCTGTCTGTCTGTCTGTCGGTCTGTCTGTCTGTCTGTCTGTCTGTCCGTCCGTATGTCACAGCCACTTTTTACCGAAACTATAAGAGCTACACTGTTGAAAATTAGTAAGTAGATGTATTCTGTAAACCGCATTAAGATTTTCATATAAAAATAGAAAAATAATAATAAATTTTGGGGGCTCTCCATACTTAGAACTGAAACTCAAAAAAAATTTTTTCATCCAATCCTTACGTGTGGGGTATCTATGGATAGGTCTTTTAAAATGATAATAAGGTTTCTTATATCATTTTTTTCTAAACTGAATAGTTTGCGCGAGAGACACTTCCAAAGTGGTAAAATGTTGGTCCCCCCCCTGTAACTTCTAAAATAAGAGAACGATAAATCTAAAAAAAATATATGATGTACATTATTATGCAAACTTCCATTGAAAATTGGTTTGAACGAGATCAAGTAATTAGTTTATAAATTTTTGGGGCTTCCCATACTTAGAACTGAAACTCAAAAAAAATTTTTTCATCCAATCCTTACGTGTGGCGTATCTATGGATAGGTCTTTTAAAATGATAATAAGGTTTCTTATATCATTTTTTTCTAAACTGAATAGTTTGCGCGAGAGACACTTCCAAAGTGGTAAAATGTTGGTCCCCCCCCCCTCTAACTTCTAAAATAAGAGAACGATAAAACTAAAAAATATATATGATGTACATTACCATGCAAACTTTCATTGAAAATTGGTTTGAACGAGATCAAGTAATTAGTTTTTTTTAAAACGTCATAAATCGTAAACCGCAATTTTCCTCTCATTCAATCAACTCAAATATAAAAACGTCGATCAAACTTACAAAGAACTACAAGAACTTTTATATTATGATGATACTTGCTGCTACGGAACCCTTCATGGGCGAGTCCGACTCGCACTTGGCCGGTTTTTCTTTATTACCATCAACCGAGCAAAATGATCTCAAAGCTACTATCGATAGAATCCATTTCAGCTTGTTAGTACCGATTGTATCTTTCTGAATAGACATGTTTCAATATCACCGACAGGTACATATGAAATTCTTCGTAGCAATATTAATATTCACGAATGGATATGTATTTCCGTGATTCCCTTTGTTATCGGTGGCACTGACAGCGTTGCGTTGCAATTGATGCTTTGACATGAGAATTTCCGGGAACATTTATGAAATGAACTCGCACAGATTTTCGCAAAGATGTTATTATGAGGGCTTCATCGAGTACTATCTATACTCTATACTAATATTAAAAAGAGGAAAGATTTCATTGTTTGTTTGTTTGTTTGTATTGAATAGGCTCCGAAACTACTGAACCGATTTGAATAATTCTTTATTTTTCACTATCCCTGAATGATAAAGGGTACTTTTGATCCCGGAAATGTGGGGGAAAGAGGGGGATATTTGAAAAAAGAAAAAAAAAAGCGCTGGTGAAACCGCGGGCGGAAGGCTAGTAAATTATAATAGAATATAGCAATATTTAGAATATATGTATATGATATATTTTGCACAAAGCAAATATCTTCTTTTTGTCTTTGGAATATCTTTATCCATTATTTATTCACACAGTGCCACCTAGACCTAAACTAAGATTGCTTGTTCTTTGGGTGCTAGATAACGGATAAGCATAACTTAATAAAATATACAACTAGCTCGGCGATGACGGAAAACGTTGTAAAGGAACCTGTACATTCGAATGAATGTGTAAGTGTGTAGGTGTGATCTAATTGGTTTTGAACCTTTAAGGGTAACGGAGGTGAGACGGTAGTCGATCCGAATCCTTTATCATGGTACGAGCTATCCCTGACTCCCTCTTCGCGTCGCATTCCTCATTACTGAGGGTGATTCCCCACTTGAGGAATTATCCTGTCTCTGACGATGATGGTTCGCCATCTGTGACGGTGTTTGGCCACGTGGAGAGCATCGTGGAAGTTGGTGTTTAGATTTGGTCTGACCATCTGATTGGACTTCGGCCCCTCGGTCTTTTGCCGTAATCTTCCTTGGAATGATGAGCTGTTCCAGGTTATTACCGTTTTTCCTTGCAATGTGTCCGAAGAACTCTAAAACTATTTTAAGGCATACGTACCCTGATTAAATTGAGACAAAACATTTGGGGAAAGAAGACAAAAGAGTATAGCCACTATATTGACTGTATGTTTATGTTAGGCCAAAAACTGGTCAACTCCAGAAAAAGTTGCTCAGTAAAGAATATACGATCCGTTACGTACTTCGTCAAAAATAGTGCAATTCACTTTGAAATAATATGCGCTCTTCCTATAATAATGGTTTGTGTGGAACTGTACGCAAAGGATTCTCAATTTTATGAATCTGTGAATACGTTATTACATTTTATTTTGCTCGTTTCCTAATTAGAGACGCTCTTTGTTCGTTATTGCGTAAAATAGGGAACGAGCCACAAATTGCAATATTGTTTATTAGCACGCTCGATTTAATTAATTCATAATAACAACGGTTGGATGACAGTTTTCAGCTTGGAATAATAGTCAATCAGTTCAATATTATGTAAAACAGCTTCCAGCACCTGTGAAACTAACATGAATGTTTAAATATTTTTAAGGTTAGGGTTACTCATATTTTTAAAATAGTATGACCTCCTGGGCGATTTTTATTTATAGTCCACAAGTGAATGCCCACTTGTTTTTTTGTTGGTTTAAGCTGCATTAATACCAGTACTCATGAAACAAAAAACCCTTTTAAAGTGTGTCATAGAAGCAGTGCAATATTATTACATGTTTAGTTTATTTTCAATAATTTGAAGAGACTGTTTCCTATACTAATATAATCTGCTCAACCCTCCCTGATCCAATCATCTCGGAACAATAATTAAGTTTGTGTGAGCTGAGTTTATAGAGTGCCTTAACAAATGGGTATATTGGCATCATAGCTTGTAACACAATGAAGCGCGCTATTGCACGATGTAATACATAATGCTGGTATTGATAAATCCTAGTCTGTACATTTTCAGTAAAAAAATATTGGGCACGTTTTGCTTAGCGCCAACTTTTCTGTAGGTCCTAATCCAAAGCAACCTAACAATTTGCGTTTTTTTAATGATATTACGAGTAGGTATATTACAGACTAGCGGCCGCCTCCGCGATTTCACCCCCGCATTGTTTCTTTTGTCAATTATCCCCCCCTTCCCCCCCATTTCCAGGATCAAAAGTACCTTATGTCACCTGAGGATAGTTTATAGATACAAACAAACAAACAATTAAATCTTTCTTCTGTAAAATATTAGTAAATATATAGATAGGGCTAACCTGTGGCCGTGTGTAAAAAAACAAAAAGAAGTTCATCCTACTACCCTCTAAATCCTCCGGTATACTTTTCATACTCAAAAGGGACGTGCCCGCCTTGTGAACGCTATTCTGAGGATATGTTGCATAAAATAAATTTTCTCCGAAAAAAAAATAACAAGAAAGTTTCAAGACAGTTTTGTTTTTGGTATTATTTTAATGTTCATATTCTCAGATGTTTTTCGTGTACTTGTAATGCATTGTGACTACTGTATTTAAATAATTGATATGTGAAGCATTTAAACAACCAAAGGCAGAGAATTCAACTCCCTAGTTGCTTGTCACAGCCTCCTAAACAGGATTTAATAAGTAAAAGTAAAGTATCAGCCTATTAATGTCCCACCGCAGGGCAAAGGCCTCCATCCTTGAAATCAAGTTATCATTACAATGATGGGTACTGGCTTAATCACCACGCTGGCCAAATGTGGATTGGTGATCACCAATCCGAGCTGTGTCCGAAAAAACCGACACAAAGTATGCATGAACATGTCCGTTTGTATCGGTCTGGGTGTTTCCATGTATAATATCTAAAATGTATTTACAAAAAAAAGTATATTAATGTTTATCCGTTGTCTGGTATCCATATCACAAGTTAATGCTTAGTTTGGGGCTAGATGGCGCTGTGTGAATAATGTCCAGAGATATTTATTTATTTATTCATTAAAGTTAGCTCGACCCGGGAATTGAACTCAGGACCCCAAAATCTCGGCCCGGTACTTAAGCCAGGACCATCGGGGCCGGGCGTCAGGATTTATAATTCCAAAAACCACACGCTTATCTGCTTAACTTAACAAAATATAAATTCAATTTCCACACATTACTCTTCGTGGAAACGTAGGTGTTCATTTCCATTAGAAAGTTTACGGTTTCTTGTTTTAATGAATTTTCCTTTGACGAAATGACAAGAAAATTACTACAAACATTTCGCAGCTAAGTTTTTGATTAAATTAGTTTCAGTTCTACTTAAACGTCGCTTTTTGTTGAGGAAAAATCTCCCTTCAGTGGTCCCTAATTGTAATAAAATTCCTTTTGAAAGGTATTAGCCGTGGTCTTGGACTTGCCTAGGTGGATATAAAATGGATCCCCTCACAAAAATAACTCATTGCTATCAATATATAGGTTATATGCTCGTTTTTGGCATAAAAACTATCCTACAAATTCGATATAATATCAAATAATGTTTACATACCAAATTGTATCTTAACTGGTCAGACAGGCATATTTGATTAGAAAACGAATGAAAATACTTTGGTTTCAACATCAAACGTAGCACTTTTCTGAGTATGTGCCTGCGGTAGCAAAGCGGCACGGGAGTGGTGCTATGTTACGTTGCAGAGCTGTCACGTGATTTGCACGTGAACAAGGCCTCGACCTCGAATTTCAGCGGGTAGCAGGGCGGCAGCGGCAGCGGCGAGATGTTTCAAGATGTTTTTTATGGAATCCCATAGACCCGTTCTCGAATACAGCGGGGCGGGAGCGGGAGCGGCAGCGCACGCAGGCGCATTGCGGACCACCGCTTGACAGCATCGTATCGTTCTTGACGGCCCGCTTCGCGAAATTCGAGGCCGAGGCCTTATAGCCGCCCCGCTCCAGTACCGCAGGAACCTCAGTTAAGCGCTATGCCTGTAGTACAAATAAAGGAATCACGACTACTATTATGGCTAGCGGTGTCTGTTTCCGACTATCTTACCTTTCTAGGACAAAATACTCTGCTACTGTAAAGCTTTGAATAGGAGCCTTGCGATTTAATTAATGTTACTGTGGTAGCCACGGTTTTCAATTAAATACAAGATCTCGGATCGTCAGTGCATACCAAACATTATTATATTCGTGTTACAAATCTGTTTGCTATCCCACCCAGGTTTTGAATGGATGGTGAAAGAAAGAATTCGTGAAAATTCGGCAGAAATTACCAAAAAAAGTTAAATATATATTTAGGGCTCCTTCAAATTAGACGTTTGGGTTCGGACGGCTGCGGTACGGTAGCCGCGCGTTTGCCGCACCGGGTACGGACAGTCATTATTTTTCATACAAAACACGCGGTGCGGCAACAGTACGGCGTCCGTACCGCGAACGCTTGACAGCAAGACGGCAATCGTACTGTATTGTGCATGGAAAATAGGATTTTCTGTGAGTTTCCAAACTTTTGTTACTCGTATTAAATTCGTGTCATAAAAATATTGAACACATCGTTAATAATTTATTATACAACGAGTATATTGTCATTTGCAGTCATTACAATATTAAAATATAATTAACCAGGCTTCTGCCCGTGGCTTCACCCATGTAGTCTATACGACGTTATCCTGTAGGAATATGTTATTTGTCCGGGATAAGAAGAAGACTAAAGCTACAGCTACAGAACTCTTCAGTCCCCAAACTCTTCCCACAACCAACAAAGATAAACAAAAACACGTCTTATACATATTTCTGTTATCCGATGGTAAATTAGCATTTGACTGACTCCTTGGAGAAGTGGCTAAGCCGCTCGGGTATAAGACCCGGTCGTAGGTTCGATTCCCGCCATGGGTCTGGTGGGTGGTAGGACTTTTTCAGAGTCCGACTGGCAAACTATCACCCCCACAGGTGAAATCTTCCGCCATAACAGCTGTAGCTGTGTTTCGGCAATTTTAATGTGATAGCAAGTATTTACATTTGGAATTAGAGCGAGAAGATCAGATGAGCTTACAGTCTGGCAGCACATTGAGCGACGCTTCCTGATGAAGTGTCCCTCAATGGAATAGACCGCAGTGACCGCTTACTATCAGGTTGACTGCGTGTCGGTCTGCCAACTGACAAAAAAAAAAATAGCATTTTACTGGGATCAAAATCATGTGGGAGAACAGTTATTTAGTAAGCGGAACTTGTGATTGTTTCGAAACACATAAATAAAAATATTGAGGCTGTAAAAAAATCCTGCCTGGATTTAACACTAAGCCCTGATAAAAAATTCCTTCAATTTATTTTATTCTTCACTCAAAATGCATATCGCTCGACATAAATCCATAGTCGGAATGAAATGCAATTCAACTTCAACCCAGGCATTGTGCAGGATCACGTCTAGAAAATAGACATAATAAAAACTTCCGACCTAGTTCTTCTTATTATATTCCCGGAAACAATCGTCATTCGTCGAGTTGCCGAGATAATTTTTGCTGTTTATTTAATTAAGTGCCCATTGAAACGGTGATGCTTGCCCGATGTTCTATTATTTTAAAATGTTGTTTTGTTTATGTTGCAGTTTTCCGATGTTCTATAAGTTTGAATAGTTTTTTTTTTATGTTTGAAATTTTCCTATCTCTAGATTTTTTATTTTATGAATATAAGTCGGCGGGCGGGGGTAGCTCCCCATCGCCCGCATTGCACAGGTCACCCGAGCCAAGTCTGAGGGTCACCTAGTTTCTCGGGTGAACCTCCCTAAGCACCACCCTGACTTGAGGCTTCTTAAGTCAGGGTACCCGGACACGAGCTGGTCAAAAGCCTGGCACCGGCTTATCCCAATCGGGTGTAAAGGGGAAACGGGGGAGTTTAGTGGGTAGTGGACGCTATAGTTTTGAGTCCCACACACGGCCGCAGGTTTAGCAAGCCTGCGGTTATGCGCATTCTTCTCAGTAAAAAAGTATTTAAATTAGGTAAACGCAAAAGTAGTTTTCCTCGGCCTCGAATTTCGCGATAGCTGGGCGGCAGCAAAGCGCAGTCGCTTACGCTCCCTTAGATCACAAGAATGTCCCAGGTTTTCTTTCAAAGCAATCTATACGAGTGAAACGTACGTGGAATAAGCCAGGGGTGACGATAGTCGAATACGCCAGTGGTAGTCAACAGTTATTTGCAGTAAAATTTCAAATAACTAAGGCATTTCTGCGCTCCTTAGCCAGACCAGGTGATATCGGAATTAAATAAAAACTTAATGGACAATGACATTTTCTGTATGAGCTAAGTTGCTAGAGAACTAATGTTGGACGCAGTCTACTCAATTTATTTTAGATTAGTGCAATTTTTGTAGCATAGTAGCTTTTGTCTTTCTACAAAAAGTGTTGAAAATTAAACATTATTGTATGCAATATTAATAAGGATCGGTATTTTGAACGATTGTGTGGAAATTTCTTTTGTCATTTGAGTTACATTCCGATCGTATACAGTATGACAGAAAATGCGAGGGACATATTTAAACCCCAAATACATAGTTCATGCTTTCATATAACAAAATAAGTATAAATCAATAAAAACTCTGGTAAATATCTGTCAATAACCTTAGTCGAAATTTTCCTGAAAATCCGCGTAACAGGCATTCTTCTCTTCACAGTATTTCGTGCACTCGTTCAAGTACGACTCAAATTGTACTCGCGTACAATTTGAGTTTAGGGCGTAACCGGCCGGCCGGCACACGGGATTTTTAGGTAGTTGATGCATACAGGATAATTATGCAAAAAATAAAGGATATATTTTTTATAGCGAATTGGACTCTAAATCGGATTCTGAACACTCTCCTTAAATATGTCCCTCGGGTTACCTAACTTGCTGTACATGCAACATCAACTTCACCGCAGATTATTCGAAGTTTAACGCTACCCCATTTATTATGACTATGGAATCTCAAGAAAAATCTTTATTTTATCCATAAAAAGCAAAGAGCTCTCGCTTAAGCCGTGAACCGAAGCCAGTAACATAATATTCTGTAAAGTGCCGGTCTGGCGCCGCGAGCACGTCTTAACTCGCGGTAACAGGCAGGATAACAAGACCTGCCTTTATCAGGATATTGTGGCTTAGAGCAATATCGTACGATACGATCCTACTATGTCGATTTTTCTTATTTATATACTAATATCATAAAGAGAAAAGATTCGATTGTTTGTTTGTATTGAATAGTTCGAAGCCTATTAAATACAAACAAACAATCAAATCTTGCCTCTTTATAATATTAGTATAGATTTCTCTAATATATTTTTCCAAACATTCTTATATGTTTATTCGTATGTGTTACATTTTTATGAATAAATATAATTATATTGAGTTCACTCATACAAGCAAGCGAACACACATTCTTAATTACTCACAAACATCTAAAAAGTTATATACCGAAATGTGATTGACTACTTCCAATTATTGTTTACAATTTTCGCTAACATACTTAAAACACCAAAAAGAAAAAGCAATTCCACGATCTCGAGTAATCGGTCTTACAAATAACTTTTTCCTAAGCCTTTTTAAATTACAATTCTCTTTGTTTTTTGCAGATCAACAAAAAGCAATATAGCAAGCTGCGGTAAACAAATTTTGATCCGCAAAGCCTCTCCGGCCGTATACTCGGAGGCAATCGCACGGAATCCAATCGTTCTATTTATATAAAAAACCTAGAGACGAGATAATTTAGTGGAAATTCTCCATAAGTCCCAGTGAGAGGCGGCGGTCGCCATGGCAACGGGACCTGTTGATGCGCTCTTGTTAAGTCGGGTTCACATAGATCCTGGCATTTAATGAACTTTAGTCGTGCCTTAGTTGCTTTGTTTTATCTACTCATTATATAAAAAATAATTATTAATAAACCTTGCAATATAATCCATACCAATTTTCTATACTAATATTATAAAGAGAAAAGATTTGATTGTTAGTTTGTTTGTATTGAATAGGCTCCGAAACTATTGAACCGATTTGAAAAATTCTTCCACTGTTCGAAAGCTACATTATTCCTGCGTGACATAGGATAATTTTGATCCTGGAAATCTGGGGGGAAAGGAGGGATAATTGACAAACGAAATTGCGCGATTTGATATCCATTTTTCATTCTAATTTTAAAAAAATCCTAATAAAATATATGTATATAAAAAAAAAATTACCAAAAAATTGCATAAATCGATAGTACTACTAAAGGTGAAGCGTTCTGCTGCGGGAAAACAACGACTAAAAAACACGCGGTAATTTTGACACCATATTAACCAAATTAAACGCGTCAATAAATAATCCTGACCTAAACTCTAATGAATCATTAATGACAAATCCAACGCTTTCACAAGAATAAACTGAGCTCTCGAATCTGATTTCCACTGATTTTCCCTATTGTTCCAACTTGTGTACAGGCTCGTTCGATTTCGCTTTCCACTTGTTAACCTATTGTCCAGTTGTACCACCAGTTCTCCAATTACTCACTTAATGGTACAACCATTAACCTAGCAGGTAGTTGATGGGATTTTGAAACGAATGGTTAGTCTTTATTACCTAATGTCATTTTCCTTTGTTGGCAGCGTGTCATAAAGTTTAAATGGTCATAAAAGGGAAGAAAAATACTCTGCATATATGTAGGTACCTTATAAATATTGACACGTATTGTGTTGACTTACTTATGTACAGTCAACAGCACATTACGGTATACACTTGCAG
This sequence comes from Mecyna flavalis, assembly GCA_949319885.1. Taxonomy (NCBI): domain Eukaryota; kingdom Metazoa; phylum Arthropoda; class Insecta; order Lepidoptera; family Crambidae; genus Mecyna; species Mecyna flavalis. Next base: position 5,564,269 of record OX439427.1, on the reverse strand, counting down.
TTCGATAATAGCGCTTATGCCCCCGACATAAGAGCGGTACAAAGTCCAAAGTGTTACGTCTGACGTGCTTTTGACTGTACATACATATTATAATTCCTCGACCTCGGCCTTGGCAACGGCAGCGGCAGGGTCAGCAGCGAGATGTTTTGTATGGAATCCTATAGACCCGTTCTCGAACACAGCGAGGCGGGAGCGGGAGCGGCGGCGCACGCAAGCACCGCTCGACCGCTTCACCGCTTGACAGCATCGCACCGCTCTTGACGGCCCGCGTCAAGCGGTGACCGCAGTGCGCATGCGTGCGCCGCCGCTCCCGCTGCCGCCCCGCTGTGCCGTGAAATTTCAGGCCGAGGCCTTAGAGTTTAATTGTGTGCCGTGTCGACATCACGTCTGCGCAGCGCCTTAGGCAAGGTTTCCACGTGTCGGGTGTCGGGTCGGATCCGAATATTTATCGGAGGTTCTAGTAGCAGAGCATTTTATATGAAAACCAATTTTGTGTCGGCTTCATATAAAGTAGAATCTCCGAGTAATATTCGCATCCGACACCCGAGAAGTGGGGACCAGCTCTACATTGCAGTCACTACGAGTACTTTAATTATGTTAATCTTTACGCTAGTACATCACAGAACTATCGAAAAAGTTATTATTTCATACTTCGCTCCTCTTGAGAGGATTTAGTTCAGCCAAAATAATTCTAGATCGTTATATTACTTATGTACAAGTTACATGATGAGAAAAAAGGCGTGAACACAAAAACCTTATATGAACAATGAACCTTTTAGGGGACGTTACTACACCCTACACGTGGGCTAACTGTGGCTTTAATCTATCACCATTACTGCGTTTATGGACTGTTTACTTCGCGGAAGAGATAAAACCAGCAGGATAGCTTTTGTGACACAAGAAAGATTACTACGGAATTATTCTTTGTTATGAATTATTGTGACAAACACATTATTTTTATTTCCATCTCGTGCCAAGCGGCTTCGTCGATTTTAATATTGTTGGTTTAGTTAATGATTTAATGAAAGTTTGTTTAAATTTATCGCTAAAGAGGTTTGGAGATGATTTAACTTGGCATTTACTAATATTTTAATTTTATTTAAATTATAAAAGTCATATTTATATAGGCTACAACAGAGCTCTTCTAATAAGTCATGTAATAATAATCGCTAAGAGTTTGACAAGAAACTCTATAGGTACTTATTTAAATTGATTCCTATCTTTCAAATAGCGCAACAAAATATCTCTCTTACACTCAGTTGCAGAAACGTCCATTAAAGTTAATGTTTCATTAAAGCTATTGCTGTCACTTTTTATTTCATGACAACGAAAAGTGACAGCATTAGATTTAATGAAGCATTAACTTTAATGGAGCTTTCTGCAACAGGGCGTATATCATCACACACGTAAGAACTGATGACGCAATCTACGGAAGATATCGAGTGTATAGTGAAATGTTTAGTGCCTCGCTTAATCATTGTCGTATAATAAAGACGGCTGCTCGTAAACGCTGCGGATTGGTTTGTGACGTTCAGCCGGCTTTATGGTTACGAGCCACTCGACAATTTGTGAATACGTTGAACAGCTATACTCGTATGTAGGTATCTACAGGGTGGAATTTTGTAATGCCACCTGAAAGGGAAGTACTCTTAATACTGTAGATAGAGAATTTTACTTAAAGAAAACATTCCTTTATTTTTTTTAAAGAAAGAAAACTGCATTCAAAGATTTTTAAAAATTCGCTTGCTGCACCCGGTAATCGAACCGACTAAAATCTGTAAAATTTGCACCCTGTACTTTTATTGCATCGATCGTTAGGGCCAATAATAAGGATGAAATCTCTCTAACAAACTTCATAAATTAAATGAAAGAAAAACAATGAAATCCTAAATTATTATTGATTCAATGGTTCAAGTTAAAGCACTTTTTTCATTGTTTCCCTTTCATTTAATTTATGAACTTTGTTGGAGAGATTTTATCCTTATAATTGTCCCTAACGATCGATGCAATAAAAGTACAAGGTGCAACTTTTACAGATTTTAGTCGGTTCGATTACCGGGAGCGGCAAGCGAATTTTTAAAAATCTTTGAATGCAGTTATCTTTCTTTTCAAAAACAAAGGAATGTTTTCTTTGAGTAAAATTTTCTATCTACAGTATTAAGAGTACTTCCCCTTCAGGTGGTATTACAAAGTTGCGGCAAGCTAATTTTTAAAAATCTTTGAATGCAGGTTTTTTTCTTTACAAAAATAAAGGAATGTTTTCTTTGAGTAAAACTTTCTATCTTCAGTATTAAGAGTACTTCCCCTTCAGGTGGCATTACAAAATTCCACCCTGTATATAACCAGCGCTGTCGCGGCATGGTAACCATCAACCAGCGCTGTCGCGGCATTGTAACCAATGACTTGGCAGCTCAAGCTGAGGCGGATCCAATTGGCCATCTGTTTTTTTTTTCTGTAATGTAGGTTTATTATTTATTTGTATGTTTACCTATACATTTTGTAATTGTAGCTATTTGTGTAACAACCGTGCCAAATATAATGGCTAATAAATGTTTCTTTCTTTCTATAACTCACGTCTCTTCGATGTTTAGTTGTCTACCTATATGCAATATATATTTAAGAGATGAAGAGCATAGTGGATGCTTACCTCGAACTTGTGCTCGTTTGTGGAAGTCCAGCCTCAAGCTTACAGTAGGCCACAGTAAAGCAGCACTTCACAACTATCGTGCTAGGTCTCCGTCGGTGAATAAAGTCTCGAGAACTTCATTGGATGGAGTATGATGCAGCGTGAAGAACCTCTTTGCTTCTAGCGCCATGTTTTGCCTGAAAGTTACAGGCACGAGTAGGCAGGCACAGTACGACGCACGAGTGATAAATCTGGTATTACTAGCATCCACTATAGGGCATCTACCTCAAAAAAGCGACACTTGTAGCAGCCGAGTTGCTACAGCTCATGTTATGAACTAAATGTGTGTCATAAAAATCCAGGCTGTAGTTTTTATGTCGTAGAGTAAGTATACTATTGGTAGGAACTAGTTAGGTTAAATAGTCCTTATATTTTATCGATAAATTATGGAAAAATTATTACTAATCTTAACACAAGAACCCTACCTCATCTCATCCACATTGCATAATATATGCATTGCGGGCTCCTCTCACATAACACCAGCGTGAAATAATAGTGACTACTATTGTGTTTCGTCTGGTTTGTGAGAGTGCCAAAGACCCACTCCCCCCATACACCCAGACGCCGGCAATGCATCAGCGATCCCACTGGTGTTGCAGAAGTCCATGGGCGGTGATGATTGCTTACCATCAGGCGACCCGCTGGCTCGTATGCCGCCTCTGATATAAAAGAAGGAAAGTGAGATCATGGCATGATATTAAAAAGTATTGATTGCACGCAATTCAATCTCAATCCGATTCGAGTGAAAGTGATTGACGTCAGTTGAAGCAAACGGGAAAGCCTAAAATAGGACGGGAAGTGTTACGAAAAATTAAAGCAATCAAACGAAATTGTCTCCAGAGACAATTTAATACGGTTTCACCGAGTTTTGAATCTAATTTATTTTATTTTTCAGAGGTGATAATGGTTTGTTTAGTTGATTGTCTGAGTTGTTTCTTAACTCCTTTTTAGGACAATAATAATAATAATAATAAACGTTTATTCTCACCATAGTTTTACAATTTTAAGCTTACAATAATAGAACACACACTATAAAAAACAAAGTACAATGTGGGTATACTTATTTAAATCTTAGATGATCTCTGCGACAGCTGTCATCGATTTGACAGCTGTTAAATTTTACAATTTTTGACTGACAAATGTATGACGAGAAATAACGTTCATGATTGTAGGTTCCCGCCCACTTAGAGATGTTCATTGCTATTATCATTCGCTTACACGTAGGTAATAATCGATTATGAAATTTTAAAACATCGGAAAATTTTCTTTTTGTTTATCTTTTTAAACGTACAATTTTATAATCAAAAACCAATTAATTTAATTAGAAGTAAGTCGGTTTAGATAAAATAATTTGAATATGATTGAAGTCCGAAATTCGAAAATAATAATTTGAGAATCTCCGAAAAACAACCAAACTATATCAGCTGATATCTCAAAGTTAGTGAAAAGAGCACATGACATGACTGTGTTACGAGTATCAAAAATAACGAAGTTACCGAAAATTGGTACTTAATTACAGAATAACATCCAGACACAGCACAGGACAAACACAAATCTTTATCACAAATGTTTGCACATAGTCATAGAGCATGCCAAATGTGCTATCAAACCATGAGATGGGGATGTCCTTAAGTTTTATTAGAGGTCCTCAATCGTTCAGTGTGGATTGATAGAAGAATCGATTAATTCCGAATCGAAGTTTTAACATTCGTTTATGGTAAGACTACGCCTCTAGTAATGTCACTGCGACACCTGTCGCAGAGATCATCAAAGATTTAACAAAGTATAGTTTTAAAGTTATACTACGGTATGGGCACAGTGAAGTTAAACCTGCACAGTGAAGTAAACTATGGCGGGCTAATACCTGAATTAGGAAAATCCTGTAGCTCAGGTTATTAACCCTCCACCCTTTAAAGGGGATGTACAAAATAGTTTTAACCTGTATTTAAACATTGAAATGATTATGATACTGCACTTAATGTAGGAAACAAAGCAAAGATAACTAAGATAAGATGAAGTTATTTAAATAGCATATACTTAGCGGAAAGTATGACCAATAATTAAATTTACACTTTACATCCGTTTTAAAATTAGTGAAATTAATTATTTAGATTAGTGATGACAGGTTTTTTTTTTTTTTTTTTTGACAATGACCTGCATCATTGAAATTGTGGTTTGATTTCAGAAAAAATGCCGTTATCACTTTTAAATAGGATTTCATTTAGAATGAATCTCGCAAATGTATTAATGTCAATTTTGTTGGTGAACTTATAAATGAACAAAATCATCTTTCCGAAACCATGAAATATTTTTTTTTTGCAAAAGTACTCCTTCTTTCATCAAAAAAAAAACTGGAGTGTTGTAAAAGAGAACGCGCATACCGCAAACGAGTCCTACTATTATGAAAATATTACGCCGTTTTAAGTGCACGTAACCGCATGCACTTAGCAATCCCATTAATATTGTGATGACCCAACGTAATGGTGTGCAGTTGAGTTTATAATTACGTTCAAAGTTTACATAATCGGCTTGTTTGTTTGTATAATGTATTGTTTGCATGTTAAATTGCGCTTAACCCTAGAAAGATAATCATATTGTGTAGTACGGAAAAGATTAGATAGATAAGATTAAAATTGACGCATGTTTTTTAGTTAGCCCTAATTCGAGGTACATTAATTTATTTCAATTAATTGTAAGTTAATATATATTTACACGTACATTGGAATTAATTAATACTGCAAGTAATTAATTAATAATTATTTATTTATACAAAAAGAACAAAAACTTTAAACTTCTGCATAAAATTTAAAAAAAGTTAACACTTGTTGTTTCTAATTAAAACTCATATTTTTTACTACAATAATTAGCTTTTTAGTACAAAATCAACAATTTGAATATCTAATATATATATTAGGAACATAAAGTTATACAAAAAATAGTTAGAAACAACTTTGGCACACATCATTATTATGCTATATAATTCTATGAGAGGCTAATGTGGAGACTGGTTGTTCAGTACAGCTTTGCCCGTCTAGGATAATATTTCCACTTGACTTCGTCGCCTGTTCTTCTTGTACCTCATCTAGAAAAGCTTCTGTGTCGCTTTGTACGTCATCTTCAATTTCGTGGTCGTCTACTTCACTAGACGGTGTCTTGACAAGGAACCTCGCCGTTGCTTTGCATAAGAGCGGCCAGGATACGATCTTCGTCCAAGTTTCTACTTGGCATTGCTTTCTATATTTGCTTCAATATGTATAAAAACAAATTGATAATATATGTTTCGATATACAGTAATAATAAGCTAAAATAAAATCAAACTACCGTACAAGTCAATATCATAAAAGTCACGTAAAAGATAATCATGCGTAATTTTGACTCACGTAGTCGTCATTTTTCAAAATCGGTTAAACTTACCATAATGATACATACGTCACATGGTAGCTCCCGGTGAAGAATGAAATGTCCTAAACGCACAGCTATGGATTCGCGCTATTTAGGAAGAGAGAGCTATATTTCGGAAACACATGCGTCAATTTGACGCAGACTATCTTTCTAGGGTTAAACAATGATATTGTTATTTAATAATTGGCTTACTAAATCAAGGTAAGCGAATAATAATACGTTTACTAACAAGTTGTTTAACAAGTTATTTATTGGGGAGAAGTTTACTTAACTATTGTAGCTGTCCTATTTGTTTGTATGTAATTACGGGGTTAATTGTTAAAAAGATCGAGAGTTAGGACTTCCTAACTCTCGATCTTTTTAACAAGTAACTCTCTAATCAGTCACTTAAAATCAACAAAAAAAAACCAACAAACTAATTTTATGTGATTATGGTGTTTAAAATACTTTTTTAAAGCTATGGCTAACTGTTACTATTTACAGACCATCATCTCAATTAGCACAAAAATGTTTCGTCATTTACCCTTTTTTTTTTTTTTTTTTTTTTTTTTACCCGGGGAATACGTTACGTACCGTCACCCTCCTTCGGGGGGGGAGGGTGGTGTGTGGGACTCCCGCGCCCTGAAAAGGGCGGAGTTTACCCACTAAACCCCGGGGTGCTCCTCCTTGCCTGATGGTGGTGTCCTGGGAATAGACGAGCCTTTACGTCCACAACACCACCGGCAAGCGCTTAGCAGCGCCCTACAAGTCCCTCCCTTGCGGGAGGGGGATGGAAATAGCCGGGAGCACCGAGCCATTTCCATCCGACTGTGGCAGGGATCCGTTCAATGCAGGCGGTGGTGCCCCCGCACCCCCAACCCGCTGATCCCCGCCTGGAAGGGATGAGTTGACGAACTGTCGTCGAGCTCGACCCCTTCTACGCCTGCGGCACAGTGGAGCGGAAGGGTCGTTCTCCCGTTCCCGTTCTGCGGCCTCCTTCTGGGACATAACGGTCTCGCAGAAGGAGGCAACTGCTAGCCAAGCGGCTTCACTTCCAAGCATTGCCTCGACAACACTCGGAAGCGAGAGATTTGGCCCTATTAAGGCCAATAGAGTGGCCCGTTCGGGCGAAAAACTTGAGCACACGGATAATGTGTGCTCAGCGGTATCCTCTGCCGAGTTGCAAGACGCGCATATAGGCGATTCCTCCCTGCCTATCCGGTGCAGGTACTTCCTGAAACTCCCATGGTTGGAAAGTACCTGCACCAAACGAAACGAAAGCCATCTATTGGCCGGCCGCTCTAGCCAACGATCCAGAACAGGACCGATGGCATCTAGTGTCCAACGACCCGATGGCGCAGTCGCGAGATCCTCGGACCAATATCGGACTGCTAAGTCTCTGGCTTTCTGTCGGACCGCAGCCTTTTCCGAGGGCGTCGGGTTTTCGCCAATAGCCTTTTGGGCCACTGACCATTCATAAGACCTAGCCTGTACTAGTGCCTCGAGCTCCCATGGAAGGGTGCCAGCCAAAGCGCATGACGCGGCGAAACTGACCGATCGGTAAGCCCGCGCCACCCTCTGTGCAATGGCCCTTTGGGGCCTTCGTAGATAGGATTGGTTCTCCCTCTTATGGAGGGAGTCCGCCCATATAGGTGCCCCATAAAGGGCCATACTTTTCAGAATGCCGGCATATAATTGCCGGCATCTGTTTCGCGGGCCTCCGAGGTTTGGCATCATCCAGCCCAACGAATCCGCTGCTTTAAGAAGGCGCGTTGACAGCCCGCTAAAATGCGGACCGAACTGCCATCGCGCATCTATTGTTAGGCCCAGATACTTGATCTGAGTCTTAACTTGTATTTGGACTCCTCCAACCACTACATATGCACCTGAGGGACATCGTTGCCGAGGTGCTGGGAAATATATGGCCTCAGTTTTATTTAGAGCCACTTTTAAACCGAGCCGGCTAATGCGATCCGCAACTAGTGAGCCACCCGCAGACGCCAAACGTGCCGCCTCCTTGAAGTTTCTCCCCCGGGCCGTGATTAGCGTGTCGTCTGCATAACAAATGATGCTCATGCCCCGAAGGAGAACACCACGCAACAGCCAATTGAAGCCAATGTTCCACAAGAGCGGACCCAGGACCGACCCTTGCGGAACACCAGATTCGACTCCATGTTGGCCGATTTGGCCGTCTTTGCGGATAAAAACCACCTTCCGTTCTTCCAAGTAGCTCTTGAGGAGCGTCCTCAGATACAGGGGCACACCGTGAAAGCCGAGCGCTTCTAGAATTGTGCTGTGGGGAATTTCGTTAAAAGCGTTGGCGATGTCAAAGGAGATCGCCATCACTCCATTCCCCTTTTCCATCTCTTCGCTTACCAATTCTTTTAAACTGGATAATGCGTCTATCGTGGACCGCCCCTCCCGGAATCCGTATTGTGAATCAGCCAGGTCTGGACCAGTCCTACTCAGGTGATCCTTTATACGAGCGGCGATGATTCTTTCGAAAAGCTTACCGACCTCATCGAGCAAAACAATGGGACGGTAAGCGGATGGGGAATCAGCGGGGCGCCCTTCTTTACGAAGAAGGACCAATTGTCCTTCCTTCCACGGCTGTGGGAACCTCCCGTTCTTGAAACAGGAGTCGAAGAGATCCCGAAACCTTATGTCTGCAACTGTTGCTGCCAAGGCTACAACACGGGCCGGGACGCCATCCGGGCCCGGGGCCGTCTTTTTAGCCCGGAGGCATTTTACTGCTGAATCGAATTCCTCAAAAGTAACAGAAGGAATCACTTCCTCCTCCACGTTAGGCTCCCAAATGGGGGCCATAGTCGGCGGAACAAAATCCGACGCAGGCGGAAAAAGAGCTGGAACGATCCGGTCCAAGAGGGCTGGCTCGAGGGTTTCCGTCAGCGGAGGACCAATTGGACGCAAACGGTTGCGCGCAGCCCGATATGGCCGACCCCATGGATCATTATCAAGACTCTCAAGCATTTGACGCCTACCTTCATCCTTTGCTGCGCCAATGGCAGATTTTAAAGCCTGCTTTGCCTCCTTGTACGATTCGTAGAGGAGGACCTCATTATCGATGTCTCGGATTCTACGACGACGGCTCCTCGTGTAGGCCCTCCGAGCCGCTACACAGTTGGCACGGAGAGCAGCAATTTCATCCGACCACCAAAAAACGGCGCGTCGAGGAGGCGGGCGGCGGGACCGAGGCATACTGGCATTGCATACCTCGGTCAAAATCTCCCGTAGAGTAGCTGCTGAAGCGTCCACGTCTGCGTTGTTAGAGGGAGGTGCGGACCAGTCTTGCACCAGTGTGACCTCCCTTGCGAACGTTTTGTCCAGATGCGTCAGAGCCCACCTGGGGAACTGAGATCGCCCCGAATTTTGTCCTTGAGGACTTGGAGTACTCCGGGTGGAGACCTCCCACCTAATATAACGATGGTCGGAGAGTGTCTCCACCATCTCAACTCTCCATCGGCTCACACGTGCGGCGAGAGCAGGGGTCGCGAACGATACGTCCACCACTGACCCTCCCTGCTGTCGCACGCACGTCTGAGTGTTGCCCCGGTTTAAAAGTGATAGACCACAGTTGGTGGCCCAGAGTTCAACTGGAGGGCCTCTTCTATTACACGAGCGAGTCGGATTTCCCCACGCTGTAGACTTAGCATTAAGGTCACCTGCAACAAAAAATTGCCTAGGAGCAAGGCGACCCATGACCCCCGACAAAACCACTAAAAAGTCCTTAAATTCTTGGAGAGAGCGGTTTGGAGAGAAATATACTCCTAGAATTGCCCACTCTCCCCATGCGGCAGCCACATAACCTGGTCCTCTTTCTATGAGCGAAAGAGGAAGAGAACCCGTAGAAGACCGTGACAATATGGCTACCAAGTCGCTCTGGTCACCCAACCAATGATCATGAATCCAATATGGCTCAGTAACAACCGCTACGTCGACTAACCACTCGGCCATCGCCTGTGACAACATGTCCTGGGCAGACCGGCAGTGGTTGAGGTTCGCCTGTAGGACGCTGCAATTATTGGACATTATTCCGATATCGTAGCGATCTCCATCGGGATTGAGCTGGGCTCAATTGTTTCGACAGCTGGCCGGGTCGGGGCCTTTGCCTTTCCTTTCTTTGGTGGAGGGAGACAATTCCTTCCCCCCATAACGTGGTTGGCGGGCCGACTGCTCTCTGCGCAAATTGCACAATGTGCCTTTTCCCTGCAAGAAATGACCTTATGGCCAGCTTTCCCGCAGCGAAGGCAGAGTTCAGCCCGATCAATGGATGACGGGCACAGAGCGCTGGTGTGACCGGTGCCGTAGCACCGGAAACAACGTAAGGGGCGATCCTCCAATGCCCTTACCGAAGCAGAGCTGAAACCGACCCTCAGTTTGCCTCCGTCCAAGACGCTTTTGGCCGCAGAAACGGGACATTGTATGTAGATGGAGCCCATCCCACCACGGCCAGGCCGTATTTCACCCGCTTTTATGGTCTCCGCCGGACAACTACCAATAGCGGCGACCTTAGCCACGACCTCTTCTTTTGTAACGGAATCATCGAGGTAAGACACGACGATTCCGGCACATTTCTGTGGCCTTGTCACTTTGGCTACATCAGACACTACCTCTTTTATTTTAGAGGCAAAGAAATCAGCATTGCTGGCACCCTGCGCACCGGGGAACTCGAATTTTCGCGCCCCTGTCGCCGCCTGACGGCAGCGGATGTGGCCAATCTCTTGGTGCGATGCATCCTCGAGGACCTGACGGGCCCGTTTGAGAACAGACTCGTATGTTTCACCATTCTTTGCCGCCTCCTCTGTGAGAGTCACAACCACAGCTGCTGATTTTGGTGGCACCAATTTGGTTTTCTTCGCTGCAACTGACACCTTTTTCTCTGGCACAACTTTGGTCACTTGGACTTTAGCCTTGTTTGTATTGGCTTTGCCATTTGTAGGACCGGGTATTGGAGGCACAGGGGCCTTTTTACCTCTTCTGCCTCGCTTAACAACTGTCGACCAACCCTCGTTTGCAGGGGTGGTAGACGGTAAAAGCAAACTTTCTACAACCACTGAAGATGTAGGTTCTGCGTTCGTAGTCTTCGCTGTAATAACACGGGTACTAGCAGACCCCGACGTTACTGCCTTAGGTGGTTTTTGTTTGGATACCTTCTGAGACTTGGATTTCTCAGGGGCCCCAACAACCACTGGAGTGCCAACTCTCTGATCCGATGCAAGAGGTGGCCTTACACGTTTTTCTGGGAGAAGACGGTCCTCTATCCCAGCAATGCACGCCCGCGTAAAAGCCCTCTCCTCCAGGACTACCTTCCGGATAATAGCCTCTAGGTCTGGAGCGCCATCATCCTTAGAATGACTCGGCCCTGGATTAGAAGAAGCCGTAGAAACCATTTCTGTGATGGCACCAGCCCTTAGCTCTGCAACTTCTTTCTTCGTTGCTGCCAGCTCAGTTTGCAGGCGATCAACGGTTGCCTGTAGACACAAAGTCTCATCAGAGACAGTACGCCGTGTTAGCTCTGTCACCACCTCTTTAAGGCTTGTAGCCCTGTTTTTTAACCCCTTCTGGAGCGTACCTTTGATGTTGGAGGATTTCGCTGCGATCGTAATGATCTCGGCGACATCCTCCTCCGCTACTCGTACGAGTTCTGCGACCGATTTTGATTCGTAGTCGCCAGTTAAGGTGACTCCGTATCCAGCCTTGGCTCTTGCCTCCCTAGTCTTCCGTTCTTTGGCCGCGACAGCCTCCTCTAGCTCCAGCTGAAGCTGTTCACGTTTGGCGGCGTTGAGTTCGCGTTGTGCGCTCGCCAGCCCAACATAGTGGCTTGTAGTCGGTGGTCGACCCCGACCTCTTTTGGCTTTTGCTGTCCTAGTTTTGGGATCGGACGTTTCCCCTTCTTCCAAGGTGCGTTTACGCGGTCTTAGAAAGGCAGATCGTGCCGACACACGGCTGTCATCCGACATGTAAATGGACTCTGTTTCAGAGTCCCCTATGTCTTCCGGTCTAAAGAACTTGCTGCCCGAGACTGACGAACAGCGACTCGAAATGGTTGCAGGTTCCTGAAAAGGAATACTTCCGCGAATCACACCAGAAGGTGTAATTCCATCATCACGTATGGCCGCATCCAAAGATGCGCCAGTCAAAACAAGATCCGCATCAGTAGACACAGAAAGGCCTTCCAAAGGCGACGAGACTGATGGAGCTTTCTCCATTATGTTGTACCCAATGCACAAGGAAGTACGCAAAACGCTGGGAGCCCGCTCAACCTGAAACTGGAGTCACCTCGACAGTCAGGGAGCTGGGGAGAACCAGGGTATGAGTACTCTAACAGCAGTTGGACACAGTTATCGCCTCGAAGTCACAGCTCGCTTTAGCCGCCGGCCTGCCCGTCATTTACCCTACCATAACAAGATTCAACATTCACAACACTACATGACTAAGTTCCAAACAGTTAAATTGGAATCTAAATTGTAACAAAATGATAAAGAGATTATTGGTTAAATTATTCCCTAGCAGTTCGATAGTTTTCGATTGAATAGATATTTAATATGTTAAACTGTGGATGTTGCCGATTAATTGCCAATTTGGTAGATTACTAAAGGGCCAATTTTATTTGCATGGGAAGCCAATAAAGTTAATGACGACCAAAGAGGTATTTTAATAAGTCGTTCAATTTCTATTATCAATAAAGTCTGAAGTATACTTACATAAACTATACTGTTGTTAAATTTGAATTAAATGCTCAAGTTTAGAGTTAGTAAACTGTTTTAGTCTGAAAATGACTTATTGTTCTTATACGATTCTCTACGTAATTGTTGCCTATTTTTGCGGAGGATAAAGCTATACTTATTATGTTCATTTCATGCGTTGAACAAATAGCACTGGCAGTTCTAAAATAATGCCAGCTCCATTGCTCTTATGGCAGGAATAGAAAAAAAAAGCGCTCTGTTCTGTATACGGCCGACTTGTTTCTACATGACTTACCCCAGATAATGACGTCTGAACTTACACGGCGAGTCTGAATTCGCCTCGCTAGACATATGCATTGCATTTTCATAATCGTTGTTTCGTCAGACTTTTTTAGGAAGTAAGTACGAGATTTTGTTGAACTAAGTTTTCGTTATCGCTTTAGGTCGAAGAGTTTAGAAGTAGTTGACAGTACAGATTACCCTTAAAATTGTCATAGTCGAATTTTGTAACATAAGCAATCCATTGCTTATGTGATATGCAAAGTAATTCTATTAGCCTTTGAAACATAGATTTTTGAATGACTCAAAATCACTTTCTTCCACATTATCAGGACTAAATCCCATTACCACAAATTATTAAATAGTTACTACCACGGCCTATACATTATCCAGGACAAGTCTCGTAGGAGCGGTCGCGGGCGGACATCATTATCTGTGCTCTGCGTAATTTTATTAAGATTTCATGATTGATCGCGAATAAAAAAAGCTTTGTAAGGAAGTAACTTACAAGTCTTTATTAATATTTTAAAGAGGAAAGATTTGTTTGTTTATATTGAATAGGCTCCAAAACTACTGAACCGATTTGAGTTATTCTTTCACTGTTGGAAAGCTACACTATCCCCGGGTGACATAGGGTACTTTTGATCTCTGAAATGTGGGAGGAAAGGGGGGATAATTGACAAAATAAATTACGCGCGGGTGAAACCGCGGAGGCGTCCGCTAGAATGATATAAGTCTATTTGCAAAAAAAATTGTACAAAACAACTTACTTAAAAAATACTATATTACAGTATTAAAAGTAGCTACAATGCCAGTCGGACGTCCTTTTAGCACTCGCAGAAGATAATCGTTAAGCACAATTTATTTTAAAACTAGCCTTCCGTCCGCGGTTTCACCCTCGCGTAATTTCTTTATTCAAATATCCCCCCCCTCCCCACATTTCCGGGATCAAAAGTACCCTATGTTCACCGGGGATAGTGTAGCTTTGCAACTGTAAAAGAATGATTTAAATCGGTTCAGTGGTTTCGGAGCCTATTCAATAAAAAAAAAACAAAAAAAAAACATACAAACAAACAATCAAATCTTTTCTCTTTATATTATTAGTATAGACAAGTCCAAATCACTCTTCTCTGCATTATCAGGACTAAGCCACATTACAGGACAAGTCACGTAGGAGCGGACGCGGGCGGACATCGTTAAGGCGGCCTTTATGCCTGTGTAGTGCCATTAGTGCCCAACCAACAATCCGTCACCGCGCGAGTATTGGCTCTAGTGCTCTGATTTTATTGATTTTTGCGTTTTTGCTGGAAAACAGCCAGAGCTGTTATAGCGGTAGATTTCACCTGTAGGGGTGGTAGCTAGGCAGTCGGACTCTGAAAAAGCCCTACCACCAACCTGACCCAAGGCGGAAATTGAATCGTTTTCAACGCTTAGCAAGTCAATTCCAAGGAATGGCTTTTCAAGTTAAATAGATACATTTTAAAGGAACTTACTGCTTGTAATTAACTTCGGTGTTTGACTGGAGTTTACGGCTTAGATCTATCGGTTATGTATCTATAAATAACATTTAAATTACTTTGAAAGGTTTTGACTTCTGATTAAATTTTCACAGCCGACAAAAACAAAAATCTCTTTTATAAATTCGTATAGTATTATTTTAAACAATTTTATAATGGCTACTGATATTTATACCATTTTCCATGGTCTGGTGCTATAGTAACCGAGGAACTGGGTTCAAAAAGCTAGTCTGTGTGATGAGGCCCCATTTAAATATTAATATTGTGTGTTTTAATGACTCTACGTTGATAGTCTTCTTATTTTATTATTTGTATGTCACAAATTTTAACAGAAGAACAAATAACTACTTGAAACGGAATGAGTAACTACATTTCCTAAAGTCATAATTACAATGAATTTCCAGATATAATGTCAACATGAAAAATCTGCCTTAAATATCAAGTGATTAAAAAACTGTGTTAACTGGCAAACTGCCGGCAGACAGCCGGATTATAACAGATCTCTTTAATCAAATTATGCCTAACAACGGCAGTCGTCGTTTTTTAATCCCGGCCTAAGTCGATTAGCAGAGATCTGGCAGACGGTGAAACGATAGATCATTTGCGAACTCGGAGAATGCTTGTCTAAATACGAGACGACAGGGTAATCATTTAAAGGTCGTAAGATTGAACAAGATCTACACTGCCAGTAATTGGACGAATAAAATATATGCTTTGGACTTTCTACTGTTTGGACAGAGTGAAATCTATATAAATAAAAATGAATTGCTGTTCGTTAGTCTCGCTAAAACTCGAGAACCGATTTGACTAATTTTAGTCTCGAAATATTTGTGGTACCTACTCTAGGGAAGGTTTAAACGATGAAAAAATACTTATGAAAAATTGCGAGGAAAATACTAAAGTAAGTGATACGAAGTTCACCGGGTCTGCTAGTTTGTTAAGGCTTGTAATGTATAAATACACATATACCGTACACCAAAAAGGCTGAAACGTGCACCAAAAAAATTGAATTGCTAACCTAACCTAACCTTTGGTGTGCCTTTGGTTTATTTTGGTGCACGTTTAACCCTTTTTTGGATATACACTTAAATATTTCCCGTTTGTTAATATAATATGCTCTAGACTTTCTATTGTTTGAACAGAGTGTTCGTTTATGTTAGGGAATATCAATCAATGAAGAAATGACTAAAGGAGATATTTCACTTATGTATGGAGCCTGGACATTGTACATGTACAAATTATTAACTAAATTATTAAATAAAAGTATGTTAACTTATATTTCGGCTCTTTTTGGCTTACATAATTAGTGACAAAGCCTTAAACATAACACAGGCTCTTTTTCTATTACTCTCCTTGTTTGTTTGCGTATGGGCATGAGCGCGTGTGAGTTTATTTGTAATCTTCTGACCTTTACATGCAATAAGGAAGATATGAAAAACTTTATATTTTCAAGTGTAAGACATTTTCTAAAGACAGTGTTGAGTGAGCTGCGATCCTGTGTACTGTTTACATTTGTCGCCTTTTAACTTAACCCGTTCATCTTGTCGCGTGCAAACCTTTCATAACTCACTGCGACATGCTGCAAGCTCGCCGATTAGCGTCGGATTACAGAAATATTTCAAATACTCATTATTAAGAATCCGTTTGGTAAATTAATATGACCAGTGGCCAAGAAAGTCTAATATGCCTTCCAAAGATGAATGAATAAGTTTTGTTTAGGCTATGTCGAAGGTACTTTTTTTTTCCATATTTTTCAACTAACGCCTTTGATATCTTGAATTACTTTGTTTAAGAGTCAAGACTTGATGGCATATATGTATGTAGCT
Source organism: Mecyna flavalis (assembly GCA_949319885.1). Lineage (NCBI taxonomy): Eukaryota > Metazoa > Arthropoda > Insecta > Lepidoptera > Crambidae > Mecyna > Mecyna flavalis. The sequence goes on along the minus strand of OX439427.1, from coordinate 5,547,873 downwards.
GCCAAGTAACGTCCTCATTGAAACAAAATCATGGTATAGTATTGTGACACTGGCAACCAACGGCGTACTCCATGGAGCGATACAGAAAAATAAAACATTATTTAAAATTTGACGGATTAGGCGAGTGCTAGAAAATAATTGAAGGATTGGTAGGTTGGACGTTGAGTTAGGAAGACATGAGAAAATATAAGTCTTAGAATATAAAGATATTTTATTTTATTTACCACCAACCTATCGCATATGGTGGAGGCGCGATTCTAGCATAGTTTAGGGAAAGTGATAGGGACAGTACGCGGCGAAATTATATTCGCGATCGTTATAACAGCAGAATAGGATAATTTTACTTATATCTTGTAGAGAATTTACCAAGAAGATGTCGGCAAAATTCAATGGAATACGAGGGGATGTGGAAGACTTCTTGCAAGAGTTTGAAGTGATAGCCAGCATCAAATCGTGGAGTGAGGAGCAAAAAAAATATAGCATTGCGGCATACCTGGAAGGACCCGCTTTATTATTTTATAAATCCAATTTCAGAAATTTTGACTCGTTTCAGCAATTATGTAGTTTATTAAAAGAAGAATTTCCATTTAATGCAAGTTACCACGAGCAATTTTATTCCATGAAGCAAAACGTCAAACAAAATGTATTAGAATATTTTTACGAATTAGAATTCTTACAGAAAAAGGCAGAAATAACCGAAGATAAAATTTTTATAAAGCAGTTCATAAAAAGTGTAAGACCAGAAATAAAACAATTATTTATTTCTAAAGTATATTCGAGCAAAGGTGAGTTAAAGGCGGCTGTGCAACAGGTGAGTGAGATCGAAACGGAATCTCGATCCGAGAGGTACCAGTTGGCGATGCCATCTGAAAGCTACGTTCTTCCATCGAGAAATCATGGGCAAGGTGATGAGTCTAGCCCTAGTGCGTCGCTTCGTACAAGGGAAGACACATCTACTGCTGTTGAGACTCATAGATCAACATACACCACACCGTCTACTGGGTTTCCTCAGCAAGGAAGATCATTTTCTTCGCGCTATAATTTTCGAAATGTAAATAGACCGGATTATCATCAGGCGAGTAATCAACGATCAGATTATCGTCGGTTGAATAATCAACGACCTGTGGAACGGAGCGGAGCGTCACGCGCTGGAGGACGGCAGGATGCTGGTACATCTTCCACGGGACAATCGCACCCAAACGAGCAGCATCGTCGCTAGGTAGAGGGGGTGAAGCGGCGATGACCATTCCAACCCCCAAATCTGATGGCAATGCTGGAGGAGTACCGCACCTGAAGATACTCATCAAGGAGACAACGTTGCATGCATTGGTGGATACCGGAGCATCGGTGTCTTGTATTCCTTTGTCAAACGTTAAGCAGTTAGGGTTCAATCATGTTGAGGTTGCTGGTACTAAGTTACGTTCGTTTGGTGGTTCATTTGTGAAGGTGGTAGGATTTTTATCGTTGTCATTTTTTATTGAAGGTTCAGAGTTTATGCATAATTTTTTTGTAATTGAGGGCATGGAAGTTTGTCCAATATTGGGACAAGACTTCTTGAGAAATTATGGTGCGATTATTGATTTTGTGAAAAATTGCATCACTTTGAAAGACAACGTCACAGCATTCTTTTTTCCACAGCCAAACGTAGACAAAGACTCGGACACAACTCTGTCTTTTGTTTCGAATAAAGAGGACGAGGTACGATTTTTCGAAGAGGTTCGATTGAATAAAAATGAATATATATATTTTATGAATCTTCTGGAAGAAAACGAAAGAAAATTATTTTCAGATTTTAAGGTATCCAAACCGGTTGATGTATGCTTTAACATTAATCCAGGCTTGCCAGAGAAACAACGTGAGGATTTAAATAATTTATTGATGAGGTATAGGACATCTTTTTCGTTTTCAACGAAAGAACTTGGCAGGTATTCTGAGTCGTATGTCCCAGTTCAAACTTTGGATGAAGAACCAGTTCATAAACCGCCATATAGGGTTTCATTGAAACAGAGGTGTCTTATTGAAGAACAAGTGAAGGAGATGTTGGAGAATGGTGTCATCCAGGAGTCACGGAGTCCGTACGCGTCACCTGTGGTGTTAGTGAACAAGCCCGATGGATCAGTTAGGTTTTGTGTCGACTATCGTGCGTTGAATAAGAAGGTGAAGGTGGACTCTTATCCGATACCTCGTGTGGACGATTTGTTAGGTTATTTAGAAGGGGCATGTTATTTCGCAGATATTGATATGAATTCCGGGTATTGGCAATTAAGCTTAGGTGAAGGAAAAGAAAAAACGGCTTTTATCACGCATTGTGGGTTGTTTGAGTTCAATGTTCTACCGTTCGGGTTGAAGACAAGTCAGGCTGTATTTCAGAGAGTCATGGATAAAGTTCTTGCAGGACTTAAGTATAGGTGTGCGATTGTCTATGTTGACAATATTTTAGTATTTGCGAAGACATATGAGGAATTTGTGATGGCTTTGGAGTCAGTTCTTAAGAGGTTGCAGGAGGCAAATCTCACACTGAAGCCGTCGAAGTGTAAATTTGGTTATAAAGAGGTTACTGTTTTAGGACACAAGGTTTCAGCGAAAGGAGTTGGACCAGACCCAGAGAAAGTCGCTGCAATGAGGGTGGTTAGGCCGCCAAATGATTTAAAAGGGTTAAGGTCGGTGTTAGGTTTATTTTCTTATTATAGAAAGTTTATAGATAACTTTTCGCAGTTGGCGCTACCAATGACAAATCTATTAAAGAAAGGAGTGAAATTTCATTGGGGTGAAGAGCAGCAGTTGGCGTTTGAGGCTTTGAAAAGTCATATGTGTAATGGTTCAGTGTTAGCATATTTTTCATCGGATGAAGGAGTTGTTACGAGGTTGTTTGTAGATGCGAGTGATAAGGCTGTCGGTGCATGTTTAATGCAAGGAAGGGAGAGTATGAGACCGATAGCATATGCCTCTATCATGGGTGGCTTTTTAGTAAAAGGCATGGCATATAAGATATCCTAACACTGTCTTTAAAAAAAAATTGTTTTCTGATTCAGGTGCTTCAAATGGAGAAGGTCGTTGGAAGCAGAACCACTGCGGTAGCCAGGGGACGGTCTTCAATGAACTTTGATGACTGAAGTTGAACCATAGGCATCTCTCCTGGGCAGTGCCTCGACCCTCAACGGAGCGGAGGGGAGATGTGACACTGGCAACCAACGGCGTACTCCATGGAGCGATACAGAAAAATAAAACATTATTTAAAATTTGACGGATTAGGCGAGTGCTAGAAAATAATTGAAGGATTGGTAGGTTGGACGTTGAGTTAGGAAGACATGAGAAAATATAAGTCTTAGAATATAAAGATATTTTATTTTATTTACCACCAACCTATCGCAGTATTAAGTACAAAGAATCCTACAGTTCAGTTTGTCACAATGCGAGTAAGGCATTCTTACGTTGTTAAAACAGGACTGAAAATGTTAATAATACTTTTGAATATTCCACTTAAAGTGAAAAAATTTAGAAGGAAAGAAAGAAAAACCATTTTATTTGCCACCATATTGTGTGGCACATCACATAGACACATACAGCATAGAAGTATAACTACAGAGAGATAAGACATTCACAAAAAGATAGCCAATTGGATCCGCCTCAGCTTGAGTTTAAGTGTTGTTGTAATAACGTAAATATACCTAACCCTATTTTCAACAAACTAAAAGTAGCCTACTTGGCAGTTATGTGGGTCTAAATGTTACCGCGGCAAGACCCATTAGGAGGAAATGTGAAACAGACTTAGCCCAACCAAATAAAATCGTGAGATTACGTGACAAGCAAATAAAAATACAGCAGAAAAATGCAATTATTTTAGCATAAAACACTACACCACATATGTGGCATGACCTTACCGTTGTACGGAGAGAAAATTATTCAATTTATATTTGGAAATTCGAGTTCACCTAAATTGGAATTTACGTAGAATTGATTTGACTCGCCGATTTATGTAATTCAAATACTGAAGAAAGACGGGAATGAGAAGAGCGAAAATTAATTGGGTTTTGACTAAAGTATTTGATATAATTAATGACGGTGTAATATTGTATTTCTTACAAAGAATGAGATCTGCTAATTGCTTTTAAATAATAATTTATAAGACTATAAAATGTACTTATTTCTTCGAACGTTTGTCCAAAACTAGTAATAATCCAGGATTTTGCTATTCCAGTTATAACATTGAAGCGACTGTCATCTGACCTCCAAGACCTTAACAGAAGAACAAGATCCATTGGATAATGGCTGCACAGCTTGCCTATGCAGGTTTTCTCACGATATTTTACGATATTTTTATTTTTAGTAGTAACTACGCACACACAAAAATCTATAGCTGCTCGCCGAAATCAAACCATCGACATCACTCATTTGAAATAAAGCGACGCTTGCAACCACTCGGCTTACACCTAATGACTATAAAATGTTTTCTCAATTAGAAACTCGCTATGAAAGGGACTTTGAAACCATATTCGGAAAACACAAAATTGTATGTAAATAACTCATGTTTAATAGTTAGCTTTAATGTAGGGCTTAAAACTTTAGAACAGGGATTAATTCAGTATAATCAAAGTAGCCAATATATGAAGATCTCAATCCGCCTGGTTTGCAACCCCACAGGTAAAATCTGCCGCCATAAGAAATTTGGTTGTATTCTGGCAATATTGATGTGCGAGCATTAAGTTTCAGGGTTTTACGGGCCCAGTTATAAAACAATGTAGTCGATGATGTCACGGGCTCCAGTCCATAGTAAAATTTAAGTAAACGCCAAAGTAGCTCCGTCTGTTTTGTTACGCTTTCACGACTCCTGTCCTTTTTTTTGGAGAAGAATGCGTTTAGATACCATAACCAGGCTAGCTAGACATGCGGCCGTATGTGGGACTCGAGAATTAAGCGTCCCACTACCCACTAAACTCCCCCGGCTTTCCCTTTCCTTCCGATTAGGACAAGCTGGTTCCAGCCTTGTGTAACGGGTAAGACTAGATTCTGCCCTGGGATGTTCTCCAGTTTCCTTGGGGTAAAAGAAATAGAAGTGTCTCTTTCTTTTAAATAATGAATTCCTTCGGTATCACTTCATAATCTGGCGAAGCCGAGCGTAGCTAGTATGGTATAAAGTTGACACGCACAAAATTAAGAAAAAAGCAAATATAAAAAAAGAATTTTACTGTCAAGATATGGAGTTATATCTAGACAGTAAAATTGTATGAGGCACTGAGTGGAAAATGGTGTTTGTACTCGTGTTTTATGTCAAACACGGTAGGTATATGGAGTTCAAAATACATATAATATTACGTGTTCTCATGAGAATATATTATGTTGTCTTGTTATTGACATTACAAGACCTGTATCCATATTAAGTGCTTTAATAGATTTTTGCTTTTGCAGAACGTTATGCGGTTATTGTAAGTATTTATAGCATTACAACTTACAAGATCCTATGTAGGTACCTTTACAAGAACTTCACATTACCCTATCGTTCTATCCTCGTGTCAATTTTATAGCTAGATAAGATGGTAAACGTCGTCTATTTTATACAGTAGTTTAAAGATTGGCCTGTTTTTTTTAAGTTTAAATGAAGAGTGTCATATTATACTCTCGTGAAGCTGAAAATGAAAAAAGGGACAAAAGTCGCACGCAAGGGGATAGGTATGTAGGAAATCAATCAATTTAGGTGCTGTTTAAATGTTTGTTTGACGAATGGAGATTAAAACCATTAATTATTGTTATGGTAATAAACCTAATAGTATTTTTATACTACAAAAGAGATACGGCTTGCCTGATGGTAAGTAGTTACCGTCCAACACTGATAGGTCATCGTCGCAGTTTTGTGATAGTTTAAAATAAGCTGAGACAGCTAATTTTAAGCATTTGTTGTTCAATGATAACCAAAGCTTAAAATGGGGCTCACAATCACACTTTCAGCAGAACATCACTAGCGCCATTTTTAATTCCTTTAAATTCCACTCTTTGAAAATAGAGCTCGTATTTTAGGCATTTTAAAGGACTTCAATTCGTTAATGTAAAAAAGAGGCATGTTGAAAGCGACCCGTCGGAAAGAGTAAATTCAAACATTAAAGGTTGTGCGTATACATCACCGTATCTATATCAATCACTGACACCTTCTCAGCTTTGGAACGCATTCTCACATTCCCAAGCCTCGCGTGAATTTTATTTATTCATTCCAAAGGGTAACTTGAGTAATATTACTATCCGTGTATACATTTTACTTACGGTACAGAATCTGCGTGTGTTTGTAATAAAGTGTACGCAAGACTGACCAGTGGGAGCAGACAATCCCATTTTGAACAGCAGGCAGTGGTTAAGGTCTAAAATTCTTGAGATTTTGGATTCATTGGAAGCAAACGAGCAAACTAATCATCTAATCGAAAGTGATCACCTTTGTCCGTGGTCGTTGGTAGCACCAGAGGCATCGCATAGAGTTTCCGACTCTTAAAGGCGTTCTTTTCTTAAAGGTCACATCTTTTCGGAAAAACTGCTGAAAACAATTCATTCTTAACTCATGTTTCATTCTAAGGACAAAATGTCGCGAGAAGCGAAGCAATTGTCTACAACAACCAAGCCTTTTGTTTAGACGTGGGTCTAGGTAAGGTAAGGACATATTAGATAAATAGGTAAGGATAATCGAAAGGTCAACAACACATCTGTGATCTGTGATGCAGTCATGGGCAGCGGTGCTCTTGCTGGTTTCCCCCCTCTAACATACAAAATATTATGAGAACTAGATATAATGTGCTGTTATGTTTTTAGTTCACGATTAACTCCGAAATATGTACTCTCAGGCCTATTTCACGGCGTGTCACGTCCATCAGGCGACAGGCGCAAAGTCCTTCGTGTGTACCGACGCATTGCCATGGTGACGGCCGGAACCAAACCGCTTTACTGCCAGCCTTTATGGCTCTGAACACAACACCTGTATAAACGAAGTAGTTATGGCACCTCGTCCCATTTGTTACGGAGATACGAATCATAATCGTCTCGTGATTATCTGATTGTTCAAGTTTTTTTAATAAATTCTATCTATGCTCGACTGACTGTAGAACAGTAGTTAGTCTTGGGTATAAAACCCAGAGGTTTTGAGTTCCATTCCCACCTTGGGTCTGGTTGGTGGCAGGATTGCTAAATAACTTTAATCTTTTGTAATATTAGCAGGATCGGATAAGTACTTCCCAGCATTTCAAAGAGCTCTTCCTTTTCAAACAACTTACTTTGTGGCCAAAACGCTACAAAGAAAGCTAAAGAATCAAGCGAATGCTAAAACTTGCAGCGAATTAAAAGAAGTAAAATATTTTGTTGCATAGAACTATTATAGTATTTTAAGCAAAGAGTACTCTTTTAACACTTTTAGTGAAAGCGCGTTGTCAAAAAAGGATGAAAAATAACAATAAGGGTCAGTTTTACCACTTACAGATAAGTTTCCCGCAAGTTATCTGTCAGATTCTCCCACAATGCTGTTTTATTTTTTTTTAAATTGACAAATTTCTATGAACTATAAACCAAAGTCGAAGATCAGAGAAGCGTACATTGTGGCAGCATTGGGATCCAAAAGAAATTTATATTAACTGAGGAGCCTATGGGATTCAAGAGGCGAAAAAAAATATCTGTGGATCCCATGGGAGCAAAGCAAGGGATGTAAGTGGACGGAGCGTGTTGAGCGACGTTGTCTATTAATTAAAGGTAAAAAGGTCCTCCTTTTTCCAACTTATAAAGTTCTTTAAGTTTAAAAACGTGAGTGTTTACCATTAGTATTGTTAGTACCATTAGATTAGTATCAGAGCCATACAATTGAGCAGAAACGTTTCACTTTGCTCTAATCAATATATACTCCGACTTTATTTGATGTCAGCGTATCATAAATGTATCGACCTATCGTCGAAACTTTCATACGCCCTCGTACATAATTCCAAATAATGGCAACATTACATAGCAACGCTCTACTGATGCCGTATATAGAAGTTGGTCATGTGCATTCTGAAGTGCGCGCAAAGGTTCCGTAGATAAATTTATCCGACGGCTTCTTTTCGTCTCTTCTTCACAGAAGAGCGCGATCCCCAACCCAAGCACTTTCTTGCTTAAAATTATTAATAAATATCTCTGGACTTTATTCACACAGCGCCATCTAGCCCCAAACTAAGCATTAGCTTGTGCTGTGGGTTCCAGACAACGGATAAACATTACTTTTTTACTTTTTTTTTGTAAATACATACATTATACATAGAAACACCCAGACCGATACAAACAGACATGTTCATGCACACAAATGTTTGTCAAGTATCGAGCGGGGATCGAATCCGCGACCTCTTGTGTAATAGCCTACTTCTCGACCAATACACAAAATGGCTCGTCAAGAAGCTTTTTAAAAGGAGATTCCTTCCACTGTAACATTATACTGAAAGTGGTAAAAAAATAATCTCGTAGTTTTTTGTTACGAAGTACAAGTCGACTGACTAACTCGTTTTAATTTTACATGGAATCATGAAAACTTTAGGGTTTTAGGGTAACAGTTTAGGGCCTTGGAAATGGAAATTTTAGTGATTTCAGATAGTGTTTTTAACTTGATAGACTTTGGTTTTAGCCGTAAATAGTTGGTTAGATAATGTAGGCACAAATAACTTTCATCATTTAATAGTTGCTGTCTGGGAGAGCAGTTTGTTTTAAAGTGAAAACATGTGTACGTTATTTTGAGCTTTATTTTATTTCATATTAGTAGAAACGGTTTATTTTTAACTACCTGTATTCCTTTATTACTTTAATTGCTTTAATTGTTAAATTAAAATTTTTGTACTGGGGTTTTGTTCGCACAGTTATTTCCACGTATTTCGTAAGCTTTAGTCAATGACGAAAGTATCATTGGTTTTCAAAAATGGAGGATGTAAAATATAGCAAGGATAGTAAAAGGCGGATCCTATATACACTTTCATAAAACGGCTTTACGACTGGTCCAAACTAAAACCAAAACAAACACAAAAATATAAGACAACGAACCCCAAAAAATGAAACAAACAAGATTATTTTTGGGCATTTCCATCATCATCCATGTCATGAATATGAAGAATCTTTTAAAAGGTAGAGCTTTACTTCCCTTCTATTTGGTAATACCGTTTGACGCATCGCAAAATTGAGTTTACCCTTAATGCTTCATCTAAGTTAGATTTTTCGTACAACACGTCGTTAGCTGGAATCTCGGCTTTATTTTTAGCAACTTTGGGTGTTTATTGGCGTGTCTTGTATAAGGTAGCTCGCAAGAACGCAACAGGTAGACAGAGTAGTAAAATAAATTGTGAACGTTCGTCGGGAACCAAATACGCTATTGTGCCTCAGCTAAAACTCTGGTAGAGTTATGCAGATCCCGTTTTGCAAGTGCTTTGTTCAAAGTTGGGACCAAAGTATAAGCTGGACTCTCTTTAAATTTGGACCGCCTGGTTTTCACAGATTAGTCTAGATTGTATGAGAGCTGGGCTAAAAGGACGGTATATTCACTTTAATTTTTGGTCACTTTTAACTTAAAAGGAAACAAAGGGCTATACGAATAAAATGGCTCTTTTGGAGGAAGTCGGTCGTATAGGGTTGGAGTTGTCAATTTTAATTCCATTGATGCTTAAAATTCCTCTGTATGGGTATTGTATCTGGATGTATATGCTGAAAGGTCCTCAATTTTTATGGATTAGTTACGATTTTCTTTCTTTGGAATCAAAACTTAATCGTGGGGACGTGTCAAATGTACTGTACATTTTGACTACTAATTTTCTTTAGCCTCTCACTGCAAATTAATTAAATAGCTAAATTATAAGACTGTTACAAATAAAAGTCAATAATTATTTCACAGAATTGTCTAATAATGTTTTTATACGTTTTAGTAAATCTAGATAGCTGACGATTTGGTTGACCCTTACTTATCTGTAAGCCAAAAAGTGAGCCAAAAAGAGATAGCTATTTTTAGAAGCCATTGAAGCCACGCACAGCTGCGTCACTGAACTGACGTCATAGTATTATATTGTATCTATAGTTACCTTTTTTTGGAAGAGAACGCTTTTAAGCTCTGTAACCCCAAGCTAGGGAGACCTGTGTGAAACTGGGGACTAAATATGATTGTCAAACTACGACACGCGAAACACGATTTCGTGAAACCCATTCAACATAATTATTTTTAGACAGGCAATTTAGGGTCAAATATAAAATATATTTCTTTTATACCACATCAGTTGGCAGAAAGACACGCAGTCCATCTGATGTTAAGTGGTCACTGCGGCCTATTCCATTGAGGGACACTTCATCAGGAAGCGTCGCTCAATGTGCTGCCAGATTGTAGGCTCATCTGATCTTCGAGCCCTTAATTTCAAGTATACTGACTCCCACATTAATATTGCCTTTATATTATTAATATTTTAGTTAATCTACTTGAATCTTTTTACTAGAAAGAATATAATCTTCATCGCCTGTCTTCTTAGAAATATCATGTTAAACTTCAAAGAAAAGCTTTGTATACTACTCGAGGACCTCCCGGCAACATTTCATAGGAAAGTTTATTTCATTACATCTCTACTCAAGTTATAAAGGAAGAGGATTCCTTTTTCTTAGAAAATGCTCTATGCAACCTGATGTAAGGATTTGTATAACATTTCTCGTCAGTGGATATCAATTTAAGTGTCAGCTAGTGAAATGCATAAAATACAATGGCAGACTTTTCTTCTTACTTGAGGCGAATATGGGAGCGTCTAAATTAAATCAATATTAAATGTTAAATGTTACACGTCATACTTTGAGAAAAATCAAGAACCTTTGATTTTTTTTGTTATGTCAGAGGCGGCAACCGAACCAGCGGGTCGCCTGATGGTAAGCAATTGGACCCCCATGGACATCTGCAACTCCAGAGGGATCTCTGATGCGTTGTTTTTGACACCATACACTATAAAAACCATAACCGCAGACTAGAAAGATCTGCACCCGTGTGTGAGGCTTGGGCCTTAAGTCGTTTTTCCAATGACCAAACTCCGTTTCTCACTTGGGAGGGACGAGCCGTAATGACTTACCCGAATTAACTACCCGACCATCCCTGGCTATCCCAGTCTGTAGCATACGCATAGGGTGGAAACTAGGGAAGACCACTGAAGAAAATTGGAGGCACCCCAGACGTGGGTGTCCTGTGGAATACGCAACTGATGTCATTGCTATAATAGTAGGTGGCCCCGGATGATAATACGGTAGTGAGGTGATGAAGACGACGTATGAGGACTGACGGACTGGGTGACGCTGTAGAAATGAAAGGCCAATATAGTAGATTCAGTTACAGAGAGACCTTTTCGCAATGTTTCAGGAGGCTAATTTTTAACATTCAAATGTTTATAAGATCTCTAATATTATTATTTTTACTGTCGGCTTACAATTAATTTGTTTGATATGTTTGATGACCTTCATAAAAATAAGCCAAAAAATTATGTTTTTTAATTATTCCATTGTGTAACAAGACGAGCAGATCGTACACCTGATGGTAAGCGCCACGTCTGCCCTTAGACAGTTCAGTGCCAAACAGTAAATAAGCACTAACTGTATGGCACCGCCCTGCGCCTGCTACACCGAGACGATAATTATAGTTATTTGGTCTTATATACCCAGTAATTTTACTAGCTTCAGTGCCCTTTTCCCGAAACACAGAATTGATTGACACACTCCTATTTCACGAGGAAATATAATATGTGTTTTAATTTGAATGTTAAAACAGTTTTTATGAGATGTCACGTTGTTATCGCAAAGGAGCGTTGTATTCTTACAATCACACGTATTTAAAGTAAAATCAATATTGCTATACAAGCAATGCGTTGTGTAGCAATAAACATAAATCATTACGTCTATCTAAATGTGTAGGTACACGTATAACGGTGTTCGCAATGAACTTATTCAAAGCTATTAAAGTTGATTAGTCAAATCCAAACATACTGATTAGATCGAGGCAACAAGCGTAGAAAACGGTCACGTTACTCATACGTACCCATTCAGTATACTAACGACCCTTCCAGCGAAATACTTGGAGGTGACAACAATTTGTTCTCACGCACTAACTCCGCTTAATTGTTGCTTGGGGCAGTAAATATTCGCGACCGGAGGTTTTGCCTTGAATTATTGCCCAAAGCCCACACTGTACTGAAATTCCATTGGCGATCTTCGGGTTGGCGAGGGAATTTCGGTGAAGCATGTATGAACGCTTATATCTTGTCACAAAATTCGGAAAAACATACAGCATATAATATGTATCTACTGCTTAAAATTAAATTGACTACTTTATATTAAAAAAAATAGTTTTTTAAATTATCCTGACTGAGAATCATATATTCATAAAATATATTGATTACTCTGCCCATTGTAATATACATATGTATGTATATTAGGTAATACTTTCGAATACGAATCATGACAAAAAATTAATCTATAATAGGTGTCTACGACACATTCACTTACAGCATTCAATCATTCACTCATGCGCAAGCGGTGCGCATTCAAGGACTCACCCCACTCGCTCGATGGACGGAGCTACGTAAGGACGTGTGTGCTTTGTATTGTATCTGCTGAGTTACTTTCAATATACCAGTATAAAATACAGTCCACTACTTATTTACCACCTTTCGGAGGACCCTATCACAATCAATAGGTACATAATATATGTAATCTTATGTCTTTGTATAAAGATACTAACTCTTTAGGAAGCATTATTTAAATTAATTTGATATTGTTATAATACATTTTACAAAAAACAGTTTCATATTGATAATTTTTGGTGGTGAAGGGTGAGGGTAATTCGCTAGCAAAGAAATAAGGTGTTAGAGTACGCCATTACGAGCATTGGTTCACGGCTTATAATCAAAATCAAAATAATATATGCTTTATTCAAATAGGCTTCAATTTGTGCACTTATGAATCGTCAGAAACAAAAAATGTACTGACTCTACCACCGTACCGACCATAGAAAAGAAAAAGAGAAAATTTTCTTGTTCTGTGGTTGAGAAGAATCAGCAAGAAACAGTTACTCCTTTCAATCGCCAATAAGGTTACAGTAATTGAATATACAATCTCTACTTTTATACTTACTTACTGACTTAGTCATAAAAACTATCAACCTGAAGGATCTGCGAGTCCCGGCAGACCAGCACCCAAAGATGACACCTGCAGCACAAGTATGATGTATTGTATTTTAATTAATTTTATCATTCAAATATCATAATTATCGACTGTCAGCGAATCACAACTCGATGGTAATACATGTAGGTAGTTTATCTTGTCACCCTTTGTGCGTTAAATTGATTCCGCGTACAGAGTTCATTAATTAACGACGTGGGGCTCATTATGAACGTGGGCTGCTTAATAAGAGGTGACGCCCTGTTTGAAACAATTTGATGTTCCTAAATTGTTATATGGTATTGTATTTCAAATGATAAATATAAATCCTCTCCTTTTTAAGGACATAGAAACAAAAATAGACAACATTAACAAGAGGAAAATACATTTTATCCCGATTTCCAGAGGCTCAACTTCTTTATCATTTAAAAAAGACATGAAATAAAGAGTCAGTGGATATAGTATTTCATAAAATGTGTTTTATTCGATTCGTTTATTTGTATTTTCCAGATGAAATATGCTCATTTTATTTTAAATTATTTCCGTTCCCGTGGGAATTGATCAAAATCCTTTCTTAGCGGATGCCTACGTCATAACATCTACCTGCATGCCAAATTTCAGCCCGATCCGTCCAGTGGTTTGGGCTGTGCGTTGATATCTATCTATGTCAGTCAGTCAGTCAGTCAGTCACCTTTGAGTTATATATATTTAGATTGAATTGTATGTTTAAAAATGGACATATTGTCGTATGAATGGCATGGACGGGTCGAAGGAAAGTCGGAAGGCAACCTATGTACTGGGCCGCCGACATCGCAAGGGTAATGGGACGGCAGTGGATGCGCGACGCTAAAAACCGCCCAAAGTGGAAAGACCATGAAGAGGCCTATACCCAACAATAGGTGAAAACGGGCTAAAGAAGATGTTTAAAAAAAATATATCTCTTAACACTATTCACCGGCCGAGGACCGATCAGCGTGGCGAGCATTTGGAGAGGCCTATGTCCTGCAGTGGACTGTCACAGGCTGATGATGATGATGAACACTATTCACACATCGCCGTCCAGCCCCTAACTAAGCATAGCTTGTACAGTTGGCCGCAGATCAACCTACCCTAATCTGTCAAAAAATCTCAATTGAAAGAGAACTCTACGTAATGTAAATAAGCTGAAATTGATTGTAGAAATTTGACAGTCAAGGGTAGTCTGATGTGCTGTCGACTGTACTATGGGTGCCAGACAACGGATTAAGGTTACTTATACATATGCTTTTTTTGTAAATACATACAGTTGTACATATAAACATCATGTTCATGCACACAAATGTTTGTACAGTGCACTGCTGCTGCAGGGATCAAACCCTTGACCTTTTGGTGTTGTAGCCGACTTCTCAACCATCCCACCCAATGGCTCTTCATTAATATATTTGACCTATTTGTTCAATAGGTCCCTTACCGAGTTCAAGAAAGTTAACAAAATACGACGTACTTTCCCTTTCAATCAATGTTGTAACTGAAGCTAAGAAATAAAAGTTAAAAAGCAGTAAATCACCTGACCTGGAAAACTGCTTTTTTATTCTTAAACACCAATCAAGCCTGGGGTAGCTGTTCTAAAAAAGCAATTAACCGGCGTTTGTTTATAAAAAAGCATTAAAAAAAAGAACGCATCTCTATGCAATTAAAAAATTGTCTGCCTCGCTCGACGTGTGATCGCGACAACAAAGCGAGCTATCAACGATCGGTTAACCTGCCGAGTAGAGAGACAAAATATAGGGAATAGAATTTATAATCTAAAAAAATGCAAGACTGTGTTGTGTACATTTTATAAGTTTTATGATATATCTATTGAAACTTCACATATAATTTTTTTTGGAGAGATATTGGTGCAGTTCACATAGTATTTATTTGGAATTCTAAAAAACAACAGCGTGTAAATGGAATTCCCATATTATATAATTTCAATCAACTTAAGCATAAAAAATGTGAAGTGAGCGGTGCTTTCTGGTAAAACCCTCTACGGAATAGGCCGCACTGTCACTTGGCATCAAGTGGTCTGTGTGCCTGTCCGCTAACTAAAGTGCCTAAAAAAGACCTGGGGGGGGGGGGGGCGATTGCGCTAAATAATTTCAACAAAAGCTCAACCGATCCGCAGCCGTTCTGAAGACTTCGTATAGCGCCGTCAAACGTAGCGTTTCAAACGCAATAGCACTACCAACGGCTGAGATTCAGTGGTGGTTTGGTTGAGATTATTTAGCGCGATCACCCCCCTGTTCAATTTACATACTGTATAGCGTCAATTTATAAAGTAAATAAGTGTGATAGAAGTAATCCATTTCAAGCAAAAGAAAAAATCTCTAGCTAAGCTCTAAAATATGACCAGCAAAATCTCCATAACGGCACAATCTAAAACACCATGAGCCGGCAGTGACAGCAACAAGGCTCGGATGAAATCTGTCCGGTAGCCGCGCCTCCGAGCGAGAGCAGAGACAATCACGCTGCACGCATTATTCATAGCGCTGGCTCTGGAATAGTGCCGGCTCTTTCGTGTGCTTACTAGATAAAGTATCCTAAATTCACGATTGAATCCCAAACCTAAAGTGGTGAATTTAAGCATTAATACTGGCTTTTTAGGGTTCCGTAGCCAAATGGCAAAAAACGGAACCCTTATGGATTCGTCATGTCTGTCTGTCTGTCTGTCTGTCTGTCTGTCCGTCCGTATGTCACAGCCACTTTTTACCGAAACTATAAGAGCTATACTGTTGAAAATTAGTAAGTAGATGTATTCTGTAAACCGCATTAAGATTTTCATACAAAAATAGAAAAATAATAATAAATTTTGGGGGGTCTCCATACTTAGAACTGAAAATCAAAAAATTTTTTTTCATCCAATCCTTACGTGTGGGGTATCTATGGATAGGTCTTTTAAAATGATAATAAGGTTTCTTATATCATTTTTTTCTAAACTGAATAGTTTGCGCGAGAGACACTTCCAAAGTGGTAAAAGGTTGGTCCCCCCCCCTCTATCTTCTAAAATAAGAGAACGATAAATCTAAAAAAAATATATGATGTACATTATTATGCAAACTTCCATTGAAAATTGGTTTGAACGAGATCAAGTAATTAGTTAGTAAATTTTTGGGGCTTCCCATACTTAGAACCAAAAATTCAAAAAAAAATTTTTCTTCCAACCCTTACGTGTGGGGTATCTATAGATAGGTCTTTAAAAATGATAATAAGGTTTCTTATATCATTTTTTTCTAAACGGAATAGTTTGCGCGAGAGACACTTCCAAAGTGGTAAAATGTTGGTCACACCCCCTCTAACTTCTAAAATAAGAGAACGATAAAACTAAAAAATATATATGATGAACATTACCATGCAAACTTCCATTGAAAATTGGTTTGAACGAGATCAAGTAATTAGTTTTTTTTAAAACGTCATAAATCGTAAACCGCAATTTTCCTCTCATTCAATCAACTCAAATATAAAAACGTCGATCAAACTTACAAAGAACTACAAGAACTTTTATATTATGATGATACTTGCTGCTACGGAACCCTTCATGGGCGAGTCCGACTCGCACTTGGCCGGTTTTTTGGAGACAATATCGTTGCTATTTTCTCTACAATTCAGATATCCAGATTCTTCTAGTTCCCGGGTATTTTAAAAAAATCAAATATGACAACATAAATGTAAATGGACAGACTATTCTTTCGTACAGGGCAATATAGTTGCCTTCGAAGTAAATAAAATGCTCTAATTTAACCAGCAGAGTCACCATGGCAGCGCAGTCTAAAACACTGCTTTGGCAATGACAACAAAGCATGAGAGAAATCTGTCCGGTAGCCGCGCCTCCGAGCGCACGTGTTGCGTCGCCGCTCAGAGACAACCACGCTGCACGCATTATTCATAGCGCTGCCTCTGGAATAGTACGGTCTCTTTACATTAATATAGTTTAAGTGAGGACTGCATAGTACCTTTTCGGGTGCTCAATCTGGTTTCTATTTTATTAAAATTCTTAAATACTAGGTATTTTTTTTAAAGCTAATATCACGACATACCGACGGCCAAAAAGTCTTATAGGCAGACTTTTCTTTTGTCCAGGTCAAACCCTGTAAACACTTGGCACGTTTGCCGCTTTACCTAATGCTACCTAGCTAGATTCTACCTAATGTACCACAGAGACAATAAACTACGTATATGTTATAAAAACTGAAAACATCATCATTATTTTTTTATTTACTGTACCACAGAGACAATAAGCTATGTATTATATGAAAAAACTGAAAACATTATAATCATTATTTTTTTAATTACAAGTCTAAAGTAATGACACGTAGTTATATTTTACATTTCTCATTCCTAAATCTTTGAGTAAGCAATTTAATAAATGAGAAAATGTATCCTTGTAAGATCTTTCCGCGGCCAAAACTCTCTCTAACCAACAGATGTTTCCCTCCACTTTGTACCAATGAAAATCGTAATGAAGAAACCCCGGTACAAATGAGCTGCGGTGTTATCCCATCCATTTACGAGTCAGCCTCTAAGTATAAGGATTATTCACTGCTATTGTATTATGATATGTATAGAGATATTTTAACATTGGAAATGTATTTTCGATCGTGTTGGTAGGGGGCCAATTTCAGTGAAAGTGCGACATCGCTCTGGTGTCGTCAATTTTGGGGTTACCTGGGTAAACAAGGTGTCAAAAGACGCGTCTTGACGAGGTATATAAGACGGTGAAATTTTATTTTGAAAAATTCAAAAACTTTTTCGAAAAAGTGCAAAAATGTCGAAAAATGTTGTGATTTTTTACGGTCTTCTCAACTTAAATCAACAATTTCTCAAAAACGAAAAACGATAGAGACAAAATTAAAAAAAGGTATCGGGGTAATTAGTTGGGCTACAGTTTACAAAAAACCGGACCTCGCTATCTATAACCGTTTAGGTGGTAGTAGTGCCCTTTTTATCGGAGTTGTCCGGCGCGTGGACTGGTGAGTCACGTAAAGTATTGATAACGGTTGGCCCAACTAGCATCGAAGCGTTAAAAAGACTCTCACATGAGTTGTATAAAGGTGTTCGTTGAGAATTAAATACTTAAGATTACCTGTAAAAGAGGCGTTACAGAGTCCTCTAACACCCTTGTAACCACGAAAAAGGCCCACGACTTTGAGAGTAAAAGCTTTAGTTAAGCGTATAAAGTGGTGTCATCGAAGTGCTCAAGTTATAGAAAGCCTATAGAGCGGTGTCATTGAAGTAAACCATGAGAACTTATTTGTTTTAATGTCCATTCCAAATATCATTATCGATTGCGTGATGTACTGATAAAGCAAATATATTTTTCTAAGATAAATTGTTTGACACATGAAGTAGAAAGTTCCTTCAAGTAAAAGACTATGTTGATTTTTTACATAGTTCGTCTTCTTGAACGTAGGAATAGCGTGGCTTGGGTAATGCTGATGATTCCACATCTGGCGGACGAAAGCGTGTGTGCAAAAGGCGAAAAAAACTGAGCATTGTTAAAGGGCGTAGTCCGCTTATAAAAAATAACGTTACTCGACGGTACCTGCTACTAACCCTTGTGTATCACTTGCGCAAAGAGATGTTTTCATTATAGTTTGCCCTATCTAGATATGTACATTTCCAATGTTCCAGAAGGTCGTGAAAGGCACGAGATCTGTGAATTTTTTTCAAATGAATGTGAAATGTTGTATAGGAGTAAGATAAGTATCATCATTGTGTAAATGTGTACGTGTACATGACTGGTTGATTAGATAATTAATTTGCAACTTTTTATAATCGTATAAGAAGGGTAACCTACTTATGAGTGAGAAATGACCAAGACCAATTGAAAGGGGCTTTTTCTCGCGTTTATTGTCAGACACTATGACTAATTATCACAATTAAAGCAGACAACCTTTCAAGTTCCTAGCTACTAATTTATATAAACAAAATCAGTTAACACAAAGCTAGGTTCGGAATGAACATTTGGTAGTAAACAATAAACAATAGCGCGTACATTCATAAATTTTATAGCAAAGCGTGATAAGTGAATAATTAGCGTAATCTAATTTTTAGCAAAGCATGAATGATTTAATTAACAAAAGCTAATGCGAGGCAACAGCAATTTAAATTATAAACAAAGGATAGACTATTGATAAAACTAATTATTAGGCACGTGAAGCGTGCGTGAAACGATACAACATGACAGTCCAGTCAGTTCCGTGTTACGGAAACAGACCGTACGATCGCGCTGTGGGTGAGTCCAGTTCGGGCGTACCGTGTTCCGTGCTACGGAAACGCGGCGCGTCGCGAAATGAACTGACTAGTAGGCCTGCGCAGCCGTCTTATATACGGTCGGCAGGCGAGAGCGGGGCTTGGGGGGCGTGGTGTGGTGCGGAGGCCGGTGCGTCGATGCGTTGCGTAGTTCCCGCTGTGACGTAGGCGCATGGTAGGCATCTCGGTGTAAACACGGGGCGCGCAGTAATGCGGTATGCCGTGTTACAGTCTCCCCCTCTGGCTCCGAAGACGTCTCGGCGAGGAAGCCAGGACAGGTGTGGGTGTGGGCTTGACGTGGGTTGGCGTAGCTCGAGGCTGGAGTGGCACCTTCCTAGGTCGCGCGCGCTTACGGAGTGGCGCAGTCGGAACGGGCAGGGGTGCTGACTCAGGGCCTTGGGACTGCCGGAGCGCTGATGCGTGGTACAGGCGGATATTTCATAAGAGCTCGGTCCATGAATGCGCAATATGCTGTACGGGCCATCCCGTTTAGGAGCTAATTTAGCGCAGAACCTTTGAGCAGATTTACTTAACAGATGAGAATCAACTACGACGAAGTCTCCAGGCTTGTACTGTGAGCTTGGACGTCGCTTCTGGTCACAGTTTCTTTTTCCACTCTTCAATCTTCTCTTGTCTTCCTCTCAGCTTTATTTAGTAAGCGACTAGCGTATTCAACTGAGTGTTCTTGTTCACCCTCCCCCTGCACTAAACCTCTTCTATCGTATAATTGTTAGCATTCGTTTTCAGTACGTATGGCTTAACTTACGAAAAACAAATTTACTTAACAAAAGTTTGGGCTTTTTATTAGGCGGTGTTGATAGGTCCAGCGGTATCAACGGGCCATATTGCCTCGGCGGCGTGGATGCATGGGCGATATTGGCAGCTTCGTGCACTTCAGGCATGTTCGATAACGGAATTTCAGCTTCCATTGGTTGAATTGCCTCTTCAGCGTAAACGCTCATCCCTGGTACTGGCAGCACGTCACATTTACTCACAACTTCCGAAATATCCATGGAAGGTTGCGGCGACCTTTTCGAGTCTGGTGTGATTGCCATAGGGGAAATCATTCGCGGAAGGGTAAACTCCTCCTTCAGCTTCTCTGCTACAATGTCCTGTATAGACTCAGCCTCCAGCTCGTACACAACTGAGGGGTCATCCAGGAAGCGGCAGGTTCGGGAATATCCAGGGGGATGGATAATTCTGTATGCAGGGTCCAGAATATCCAGGGGGATGGATGATTCTGTATGCAGGGTCCGGAATATCCAGGGGGATGGATGATTCTGTACGCAGGGTCGGGAATATCCAGGGGGATGGATGATTCGGTACTGTATGTACTGTAAGGTCCAATAGATCCAGAGGAGGATGCTATCGTACGCTTACAGCTCCTAGCTAAGGAACTAAGAAAGAATGTTGTCTGTGAGGTCTTGGTCTTAAGTTATAATTATTAGGTTGAGCCACACGTTGGGATGCCAGTATATAAGAAGGGTAACCTACTTATGAGTGAGAAATGACCAAGACCAATTGAAAGGGGCTTTTTCTCGCGTTTATTGTCAGACACTATGACTAATTATCACAATTAAAGCAGACAACCTTTCAAGTTCCTAGCTACTAATTTATATAAACAAAATCAGTTAACACAAAGCTAGGTTCGGAATGAACATTTGGTAGTAAACAATAAACAATAGCGCGTACATTCATAAATTTTATAGCAAAGCGTGATAAGTGAATAATTAGCGTAATCTAATTTTTAGCAAAGCATGAATGATTTAATTAACAAAAGCTAATGCGAGGCAACAGCAATTTAAATTATAAACAAAGGATAGACTATTGATAAAACTAATTATTAGGCACGTGAAGCGTGCGTGAAACGATACAACATGACAGTCCAGTCAGTTCCGTGTTACGGAAACAGACCGTACTGTTAGGACGAGCCTGGGCGAGGGGGTTTTAAAAAAAACGATTTTGAGTTTTGAAGATTGGCAACCGTCACGCGCCGTGTCCTAACCCAGACTGGCGTACTCGTGAAGCGAGTGCGCCGGCTAAAGCCTAAAATGCTGATCTAGCAATAATATAGGGATGTCAGCCCTAAACCATTCAGATGCGGGATGTAACACTTCCCCCCCATGAAAAAGAAACTTAGGGGTTAAATCCTCAAAGTTTCTGAGTTAAGGCTGGAATACTAAGGTAAGTTTACTTTAAGTTTTCTAAATATTTATTTATTTATGTTTTAATAATTATTTATTTATTTTACAGGTTTCTACGGATTCTGGGAGGAGGCATAGATTTTGTGGATTCCAATTCTACGGGCGCGCTATCTAATTCAATATTTTCATGATTTTCAGGATTTGTAATTTCAGGAGTTTCGCGAGGCCGGTGAATGTTGCCAATCATATTTATTTTATATTTTTGAAAGAATTTACACATTATTACAATTATCACAATTATGATGGAAAGTAAAATCAAAGTGGAATAATGTGCTCCATATTTTAAAATATGAGGTTCATTAATGATTTCATTTAATTCTTTATTATTGTTATCATTATTACTGGTTTTGAAATTTATTTTATCTAAATCCAGGTGTTTTAGTTTAATACTGGGAGCATTACTTTTAATTAAGAATCAAACGAACTTACCTAGTGTAGTTTGATTCCAATTATGCGAGGGTCTCAACCGAAGACGATTATTATATTACTAGCAGCAGAACATGAGATGGTGCTATCCTTGTCACACGTTTAGATTTATAACACTTAAAAAGATCTTCTGTCTCCCTCCCCCAACACTCCCACAACCGGGCAACCCGCGGCGCCTGACCTCATTATTTCAAAGTAAATTTTTTGTGTGTCGGTAAATGGATTAGCTTTTATTTTTATAAATTGTTTGTCGGGTTGGGCGGGATGGGACGACATAATCGTCTTCGGTTGAGACCCTCGCATAATTGGAATCAAACTACACTAGGTAAGTTCGTTTGATTCTTAATTATACTTCGGGTCTCAACCGAAGACGATTATTATATTACTAGCAGATGTTTAGAGCATCATTGTAATATTAAGATAAACAATTGAAAATAAAAGATAAGTTAATTTTGTAAACCTAGGGCATAGTCAAATAATATGTCTTTTAAATGAATCATATTATACCGAATATGGTTTTAGCGAAATCACTATTATTTATGATAAAGAAGAAGAAGACAATCGAGGGATCGCTCCAACCAACACCGGTAAGATACCGGTAAGATAAGAAGAAGTAAGGTGGATGCAGAAGCTGACAGAGGACTGTGAGATACGAATACGCATTATGTATATTTCAATTGATGGCAATATCATGTATATAAATTTTTTTTTTTTTTTTTTTTTACTAACCCAATATAAAAGTGTCCTTTAATGAACCACAGGTTCTGTATACGTAGTTTTTAATATTCAGCAATTGATATAAATATAATATTATTGCCGCGAATATACGGCACTATAAGTAATGATGAATGGAAGGCCTCAGGTTACGAGGTCTCCATCAAATCAAATAATCTATTGTAATTATTAAATGTCTCATTATGATAATGGTCTGTATTGTTTGATCAAAGGCAATGACTTATCAAGTACACTTTAATAGATATATTATATTTTATATAATATAATATTATTATATTTTTCAAAATAAACCACTGGGTGGTGATTTGGTGAAGCCAGTCTATATGTTTATATGCCTTTAATAGCTAGGCGATTTATACAATCATTAGACAAGGAATGATGGTACCTACGTTACATTTTATTGTATATTTTAGTGTACATATGTATTGTATCACAATATTATTGCAATACAAATTGGGACAAATTTTATGATTTGCATTCACCAGTAAAGATTATCTATCTAATATGTATATAGCTTGATCTGATGTTAAATGCGTACATAGATATATATATACTGCGTGTTTTTTTAGTCGTTGATTTCCCGCAGCAGAATGCTTTACCTTCAGTAGTACTATCGATTTATGCTAGTAATTTTTTTTTTAATTTTTTTTTTTGAAATTTTTTTTAAACTTTTTTTGAAATTTTTTCTTAAATTATAATGGGTAAATGGAAACTAAATGTGAGTAAATAGTAAATAATCATTTTTTTGATAAACGCGAAGGGCAATGACCCCGGCCGGTGACCGTTTGTGACGCAGCTAGTACTATTGGTTCGAGTTTCGTCTATCATAATCGTAAAACTTTTGATTTAACTAAAAAAATAACTTTATTAATGTATTTTACTACTAAGATAGAATCATTTTACTGCGGGAAAACAACGACTAAAATTCCACGCTGTATATATACATAGATTCATTGTAATGTTTGAGGAGTCGACCACTACATCAGAGATCGCGGGATCAAAATCCGCACGGTACAGCCTTTATCGGCCTGAGTGTTTTATTATGTATAATAAAAGTATACATTTTAAAAATAATAATACAAAAATAACAAATTATGTAAGGAACTTTCATCCGATATTTGGCAAGTTTGGCAACCATAGCACAAGACATGCCCAGTTTAGGGCTATCTGTCTGCTATGAGGTCATTGTCCAAGGGATAGCCCATTTTTTTTTTTATTTTTTTTTTTTTTTTTATTTATTTATTTTTTTTATTTTTTTTTTTTATTTTTTTTTTTTTTTTATTAGTATTTTTTTTTTTTTATGTATACTTGCCAATTTCATCATTTTCAATTTTGAAAAATGTTAGACTAAGAATTTTAACGTTATATGTAATTAACGAATAAACGACTGGAAATGCAAAATGCAGAGGACAAAAAGCCAATACATTCAGCAAAATACCTAAGTGTATATTTAACGTATTTCTTGTGTTAATTACAGATTTTGTAAACCTGTAGTTATTTTTAAACGGAACGTTTTTGCGGTATTATCTATTTTCACAACACTGTTTAGTTCTAGCTTATTTTAATTTTTCTTCACAAGCGTATGTTATCGATTATTCGATTTTAGTAGTAAATAATATAGAAAAATAAATCCATGAATAGAATAGAAATATTCATTTAAATGTTTAATGTCTTATTATATTTCTAAAAATATAATAATAATAATAATTATATTGTAGTTAGACATAACCATAAATGTGGTTCACTTAACTGTCTAAGAAAAAGGATCATTTGTTAAATTCATTATAGTGATGATTGCAAGACACAAATTTTTGCCGCATTAAAGCATTTCGATTTTCGTTTTCCCCAAACGTTAACTAGTAGAGAATGCTTCTACTGTCAAGTCAGAATTTGTACCCTGATTTTTCGATCAATAAAGTTTTTATAAATAAATAAATTAACTGCCAGTAGTCCTGAGTTCAGTAGATGTTCCAAACTATACACTAAATTACAAAGAAGGTTTTTGTAATTTAGAATAGACGATTTATTATAAATAAGTAATTCGTATCAGAGCGTTAGAGATGCGAGTAACATATTAAATTTTTAGTAAATTATGAAAATTTGCCATAAAATTAATAATCAGCGTATGGACTGTGCCATAAGCTTCCATTTTGTAAAGAATTGTGAAATGTGCCACTTTAATAAATTTAATATTATTGTACATAATTAAATTTGTCCTTTATTGTGACATAAGTTTCCGCGTAACAGTAATTGTCTTGAACTTAAGATACTTCTACAGATTCTTCTTTATATGTATGCATCTAATCATAAGACTGCACAGTCGTCAGACAAGTCAGTGATCACATAATTATGACAGTTAATTGTGATGTCGCGCAGGTGGAGTGGTGGCCTCTCGGCGTCACTAGCCGCACCCTTGGTGGCTTAACCACTGATGCTCCGCGCTGCGGCACCCCCCTGAAGTTTAAAGCGCCTCGAGTTTGCGTTCCAAACGGGGCTCTATCGTATCTTATCGTTCTGATGATAAAATCAGAACTTTTCTTTCCGACATAAATTTCGAAAACGATAGATTTCGACGAATCTCGGAAATAACAGATCTGAAGATGTGCGAACACATGATCTGTTTGTTGTTTTTAACCGTATTTACATATATCTTAATAATAATATTAATTGTTAAAGATACTTTATTTTTCTCATAAGAATACAATTCACTTATTGAGAAACTTAAAAATACAATTTAACATAAATTGTATGAGCGACATAGGTTCCACTAGAATTATTAACAAAAAGTCGGTAGTCTTATAACTAAACACAGTCACAACGCGGACTATTCACTTATTATTAATATCTTATTAACCCTTTCAACGCCAATGTCTGATATATCAGACAAACCATTTTCGTGCCCACCACGCCAATGTCTGATATATCAGACAAAAAAAACATGATCAAGAAAAGAAACGTTGTATTTTTACTTGCCTGAATGAGTTGAGTATAACCTAATAATTTTTTGGTTTTTTTTTTTTTTTTTTTTTAATGGTCGTGGCGTGTGGGGCACCATTTTCGGAAAAAAGCGTGGCGGGGAAAGGGTTAATATCTTTATTTTCTTATAATTGAATATCAATCATAATTATTATGCATAATTTTGCGATTATTATGTGTATCTGAAAATAATTATCTTTGTACAGAAACTTCTGTTATTATTACTAGACATACGAGTATGTTATGTCTCAGTTTTTACACTAGTAATGATTTCAGTTCCGGGCATTTAGCCGAGCAATGAAAGCAATCTAGGCCCATGGGGACCCGATCCTTTGAAGCGTGCGTTATTATTATTATTTTTATATCCTGGATCTTTCTGAGTAATTGTAATAATTCCAGATCTAAATAAAATAAGTTTTTCTTGGATATCCGATAAAATCGTACAAGCTAGGCCGGTGCGGTTAAACGTGCCTGCGACTGGTTCTGTTTTGTCAAGGAGTAGTGGCAGATATAATCATTTTATTTATATGATTTATGTACTAGATTTACGTGAAGTAAACAATGTTTTGGATCAACACGCTGTGCTTGAAGGTAGAAAAAACTTCTTGCCCTCCTCATGATTCCTTAATGATCCATACCTGGATAGAGGCAGGCCTCTTCTCTTCTTTTCCACTTGCGACGATCCCGGCAGTGCCCGATTCATCCAGTCCCAGCCTGCGTGTAGACGTAAGTCGTCCACCACAGGCAGTGGTCTGCCTGTGGTGTCCACTCTGGGTCTCCATTCTAGCTCGACACTTCTAGAGTGGAGCAATGTCCTCTACACGACTAGCGTGGAGTTAATCTCAACACTTTTACAGTGGAGAAAATATATCCTCTACACGACTTGCGTGGAGTTGAAAAACCACTTCACGACTAGCGTGGGGTTAACCTCGACACTTTTACAGTGGAGAAATATCCTCTACACGACTTGCGTGGAGTTAAAAAACCACTTCACGACTAGCGTGGGGTTAGCCTCAACACTTTTACAGTGGAGAAATATCCTCTACACGACTTGCGTGGAGTTAAAAAACCACTTCACGACTAGCGTGGGGTTAGCCTCGACACTTTTACAGTGGAGAAATATCCTCTACACGACTTGCGTGGAGTTCAAAAACCACTTCACGACTAGCGTGGGGTTAGCCTCGACACTTTTACAGTGGAGAAATATCCTCTACACGACTTGCGTGGAGTTAAAAAACCACTTCACGACTAGCGTGGGGTTAACCTCGACACTTTTACAGTGGAGAAATATCCTCTACACGACTTGCGTGGAGCTAAAAAACTACTTCACGACTAGCGTGGGGTTAGCCTCGACACTTTTACAGTGGAGAAATATCCTCTACACGACTTGCATGGAGTCTAAGAACCTCTCACGACTTGAGTGGTGCAATATTGTAATCACGCTTTGCGTGGATTAAGTAGGTAGTTTTAAATAGAACTTCAATACTTGAGTCCAAGAGTACCCTACCATTATAAGAATAAAGTAGGTCCTCACAAATTTTGTGGTATCAAAATCCCTAAACACTTTTAGTGCTGTAACTTGTAGCGCTTTTATAGCTGAATGGTAACTAATTTAGCCATGTAGGCTATAGATTATTATTTACATCACGGGCTGATCTCGCCCAGACCTCATTTATAAATGTTACTGAATATATTACTCATAGCAATAACATTTTGTCATGTAACAATTAACGATAAATTACCTATGTAATATGTTTAATAATATTGTTTTTGTTTCCAATTTATGTAAGTAGATTTGCACACCTGCATGCAGGTTTAATACACGCACATTATAATCTTGACAAGACCTTTGTTTACTGTATTTTAGCAAAACAGTTTAATTTAATTTGATTTGAAATGTGAATATACATGAACTACATTATGTTGGTAAGTATGTACTCACATAATAAAGTTACAAAATGTTATCATCATCACCATCAGCCTATATACGTTCCCACTGCTGGGACACAGGCCTTATCTCGATTGTGTAAATTGTTACAAAATGTAATTGCAAAAAATAAATAAAAGTAGGGTACCTGAAAATTTCCATTGGTCATGTTGATTCCTGTATTGAAATCATATTCACTGGTTAATACTTTTGGATTTTCCGTAGGAAAAGTAACACTTTCACTATTTTTGGCCTTTGAGTAGGAAACTATCACTATTACTATCTGAAGATTCCGACCGTTAGCGTTTTCCTTTTTTAAATTTTTAGAAAGGAAAACGCACGTGTGACTCGGACGGCACAAAAACACGTAATGAGGTCAGGCGCCGCGGGTTGCCCGGTTGTGGGAGTGTTGGGGGAGGGAGACAGAAGATCTTTTTAAGTGTTATAAATCTAAACGTGTGACAAGGATAGCACCATCTCATGTTCTGCTGCTAGTAATATAATAATCGTCTTCGGTTGAGACCCGAAGTATAATTTTATTGAATGTTAACAAATCACAACAGGGATCCTTTATGAGGTTAAAATCTAAGTTAATACTAGGTACACTTATATTTAAAACGCTAAAATTAGGTAGAAGGCGTGTGTTTTTACAATAAGCCTTACAGTATGCCGGCACGTTCACTATCCCAGTGCCTTTTATGCTGTATTCAATAATTTCGGAATCTACACAATCAATAGATAGTTTACTGGATGCAGATTGTACAAAAATCCATCTATTATTACGGAGTGGTTTCCAGACATCTACGGTTCCTCTAATGAACTCTGTTTTGCATTGAACTGGGATTTCTGTAATTACATTGGCTAAGAGGATACTTTCGCAGCTAGGGTTGGCACTTGTTGGGAAAACGTTCATTAATTTACATATATAGTTTTGATCGTCTATGTTTTTACAAATTTCCAAAGATTCTATATTGCTATAGTGAGTTTTGTCCTTAGTTATAGCTATATATTTAATACTGGGGATAATTACACTAAATGAGTCCGGTTTACTTGAATTATGAGGTATAGGCAATGGAATAGTATTATACAAATAAAACTCTTGGGGTTCTACTAAGGGTATCTGCAATATAAACATAATTTTGTGATTCATGTAATAGCTAATAAGTTTAGATACAGTCAATAAAGTATGAATTTTCCGTAAGTCTAATTCTACTGCTAATTCTAAATTATCTGGTAAGTATCTGTAATTATCTGCAAGCTCTTGGTATAACTGTTTAGGATTTATAACTGAGGGGTGAACAATGTTCACAGTACTAAATAGAATCGCGTTCGTTATGTCTTCGATTTGAAATGATAAATAAACCAGGGATGTTTCTAAATTGTTAAACACAGAATTAATTTGGGAATTTATTATTAAGTTATTTGTGATATTAGAAAGGTTTTGATAGTTTACAGAGAGCCTGTCGATAGCTACGTTAAGATTTTCTTCGTTAATTTGCAGTTTATTGAAAGTTTCATTGAATTTACTTAAGACACTTTTAGTCACGAGTATATGTTCTTTTATTAACGAAGCCAATCTTTTCTGGTTATTGTGCACATGATTAATTGCGGTATCATATCTAATGGCATCATTTTCGTCTAATGTTCCAAATATCAGTTTCATAGCAGAACCTATTTCATTTATCCAACCACGTTTAAGTCTAGTGTCTATCAGATGGGTTATTGATGAATATGCCATCTGAAGTTCTTTAAATCTAATATTTAGAGATTCAAACATGCTAGAGCATTCTGAACTATCTGTTGCCTCCATTCGTCTACAAAAATCTACGGCGGTAGCAAGTACGGACCCAACGTTTTCTATATGAGGTTCTATATGAGATATATTTAATGGTATAATTACGCTAAGATGTTTATTAATTATTTTAGATTTTCCTATGTAATCAAAATAAATGCCGGGACCTGATGCTATTTGGGATATATGGTCTGGCGTGGTTGAGACCGACACACTGAAAGTAAACAAATTAAATGTAAGTTCTAACGTCTAATGATAACTAATCTAATTTATATTACCTAAACTAAGGAGAACTGGGAAAGACGCCAGCTAGTTTCACTTCGTCACAGTGATGTTTGACGTGGCGTCTATTTATTAAAAGAGTAAGGGTATTGTTGTTGTGAACAGCAATAACCTTGTATGGTCCTTTCCATATGGGTGAAAGTGCTTTACGCAGTCTTACATGATTTTTTAAATATACAAAGTCTCCCACTTTATATTTAATGGGATGAGTCCTGCTATCGTAATAACCCTTGGATCTTTCTTTGGATCTTTCAATGTTTTCAGCAGCCCGTCCCCAGGATAATTTAAGTCGGTGTTGGAGCATCCGGACGTAGTCGGGGTAAGTAGTGAGGTCTTGGCTATAAATGGAATCAGGAATAAAGGTCTTGTGCCCGAACAGTAGTTCGTAAGGGGTGAAGTTTGTGGTACAATGAACAGCTGAGTTGTAAGCTAGGATAGCCGTGTAAACGTAACGGGGCCAATCGTCTTGGTTCTCGTTTACGTAAGACTTCAGATATTCCTTAAGCGTCGAGTGACTTCTTTCTAGAGCTCCTTGAGTTTGTGGATGATACGGAGTGGACCATATCTGTTTTATTTTGAGAAAGGAACAGGTCTTTTTAAAGAGGTCAGCGGTAAAATTTGTGCCTTGGTCGGTGAGAATTGAAACTGGGATACCAAATAGGGAAATGAAATGGACCAGACAGTCGGTTGTTTCTTCGGAAGAGACACTACGTAAAGGATAAGCTACCGAGAATTTGGTAAGATCATCCTGTATTGTTAATATGTATTTAAGTTTTGCGGGACCTGATTCGGGAAGTGGACCTACAATGTCCAGGGCTATCCTTTGAAAAGGGCTAGTAGAGGTGGTGGTTATTTGCATGGGCGCCTTGTTAGTTCTTCTAAGGGCCTTGTTCTCTTGACAGGGAGTGCAGTTTTTAATATATGATTCTACGTCGCTTTTCATTCCTTTCCAGTAATATCGTTCTTGGATTCGACTTAGCATTCGATTGCAACCCAAATGGCCGGCAATCGGGAGGTCGTGATTTTCTCTTAGGATTTTCTTTATTTCGCTAAGGCTTGGATGAATTATATTGTTGTGGTAGATGTTTACTGTAATATTAGTGTCGTGGAAAAGGTAGACAATGATGTTGTATAATTTAGCAAAGGAATGTTTTTCGAATGGATTTTTAAAGTCGGGTAATGCGATTTCGATAACGTCATCTGTTGATTCTAATAAGTGGTTTCTTACAGTTTTCAGTGTTTGGAATATTTCTGGGTAAGTACACTTGTCAAAGTGGTTCACCTTTGGATAGATGAGATAAATTGATTTATTATTAATGTCAGGGATTCTTTCGAATGAATATAGCTGTTTTTCTGAATACAATATTTCCTTGGGGTCTGTAGCTTGTTCAAGAATTTCAGAAATATAAGCATTGGACTCATCTAAATCGATGGATGTAGGGACTAGTAGGATTTTAGCATGAGATTTCAGGAGAGATTGATTATGTTCTAACACCTTTGTGTTATAATTTCTGTTTTTATTATTGATTTCTTTCAGGAATTTGGAGTAATCATCACCGAGGGCTACGTGGTCTGGACTTGAAGGTAAGTTGGGACTTAGGTTAAGTGTTTCAGGATCTTGCAGGGGAGAGTCAGGCGTTGGAAGGAGCAGAGGTGAGGTATCTTGATTTCCAGGTGGTGGATCGAGAGCTTCCAGGGGTGGCTGAGGAGATGACATAGGTAAGTCTGATTTAGCAGGTTGCGGGTGCAGAGATGGAGGTTGAGAATGTAAGTTTTTGGTTTTAGGATTCAGAGTTACAGGTGGAGCTTTTCGGCTCGTAGAAGGTTGGGGTTCAGTGACCCTCGGGGACTCAGAGCGTTGGCTTACAACCTTACCTGCTGCATCATGATTTAGAGGACTGTAAGTTATGAGGTCATCGTCTTCTTCCAGCAGGTCGATACAGGGTAAGCTGCTACTGTCAGCGTTGGAGTCAATAGGAAGGTGGACACCTAGATCTTCTAGAGTTAGAGGGCTAAAGGGAAGTGGTGATTCGACGTCTTCGTTTTGTCTTACAGGTGGAGTTCTTTCAGGTAAGTGACCCCGCTCAGGGTTATTAGGATTAGTAGATACAGTGGGTTCAGCGCGGTTGATGGATTCAGGGGAAATAGTAGAATCAGTGGACTTAGTAGGTTGATCGGTTAACAATGGATTTACAGGTTGGCGGGAGAGTGCGTCGGCAGCAGAGTTGAGTTTGCCTTTTCGGTATATTATTTCGTACTCGTACTCTTCCAGTTTGAGGCGCCAGCGTTGTAATTTACTGCTGGGGTCCTTATGGTTAAATAGCCATTTTAAAGGGCGATGGTCTGTGACTATTTGGAATTTACGGCCGTACAGGTAAGGTCTAAATTGCTTTGTGCCGAAAATTATAGCGAGGAGTTCCTTTTCAGTAGTACTATAATTTGATTCGCTCTTATTGAGGGTGCGAGAAGCATATGCGATGGGTTGGTCCTTTCCAATAGAACCTTGGGAGAGTACAGCGCCGACGGCATGATTGGAAGCATCACATGTGAGTATAAATGGTTTAGAGAAGTCGGGATAAGCGAGAAGTGGAGCGGATGTGAGCTTTTGTTTCAGGACATCGAATGCCACCTGTTGTTGATTCTCCCAATTGAAGGGGATATCCTTTTTAAGAAGTGTTGTTAAAGGTTTGGCAATTTTAGAGAAGTCTGGGATGAATCTACGATAGTAGGAAACGAGTCCTAGGAATGACTTAATGTCCTTTGGGGAATTAGGAGTTGGAAATTGGACAACCGCTTTTATTTTGTCCGGATTAGGCTTGACCCCTTCGGTCGAGATTATATGACCGAGGTATGCGACTTCGCGTCGGAGAAATTCGCATTTATCCGGTTGCAGTTTTAGGTTGAATTTTCGAAGTCTTTGAAAAACTTCAGCTAAGTTCTGGATTTGAGAGGAGAGGTCATACGAATACGTGACGATATCATCGAGATAGACGAAACAGCGGATGCCTTGTAGGCCAGATAGAGCTGTGTTCATCAGGCGCTGGAAAGTGGCTGGCGCGTTCTTGAGCCCGAAGGGCATGCGATTGAATTGGAAGTGGCCCTGAGGCACATTGAAGGCCGTTTTCTCGGCATTATTTACTGGTATCTGATGAAATCCAGACGCCAGGTCTAGGGTTGAGAAATATTTACTATTCCCGAGTTGATCCAATATTTCAGCTATTTGGGGAATTGGATATGTATCACCTATTGTGATATCATTTAATTTTCTGTAGTCGATAACGACACGCCATTTTTGTTGGCCCGATGCGTCAAGCTTTTTGGGTACTACCCAAATTGGAGAAGACCAGGGCGATACGGAGGGTTCTATGATTCCCTGTTGAAGCATTTGATCAACTTGTCTATTCACTTCTTGTTTGTGGACTTCGGGGAATCTATAGGTTTTTGTATGAATTGGGACCTCGGATGTAGTTTTAATGTCGTGCTTTATGGCATTAGTATAGGAAAGTTTCTCATCAGGGAGATGGAAAATATCAGAGTAGTCTGAACAGATCTGGAAAAGAGCTTGGACTTCTTCGTCATTGAGGTTCTTAATAGATCTAGAACTCGTTTGGTTCTTTCGACACTGTTTTTCTTTTCAGGTTCGGAGTTGGAATAGAAGACAGGAGCCGCGTTGGAGTCTGTCTTGGAATGGATTGAGTCGATCGAGGTAAGTATTAGGTTAAGGTCTGTTTTCAGGTTCACAGGAGATTCGGAGGTATTTATTACTGTAAGATTTACTTTCTTATTTTCTTTAACTTGAACGAGACAATTGGAGATTAGGAGTTCATTGGATGGGCTTTGATCTAGGATGAGACCTTCTTTGAGTTCAGGATTGGAAACTGAGCATTCTATTACCTTTTCGGTGCGGGCTGGAATAACGTAGTATGGATCGGTGAAGAATAACTTTAGTTTGTGTTTCCCTAAGTTCAGAACATCTTGTGTGAAGTTGATGTTGCTTTGGAATTTGCTGAGGAGGTCGTTACCGACAATGCCATCGTAGGGGAAGTCTATATCTCCCACTACATGGAATTTATGTTTGATGGAGTCTTTGGAATTATTTGGATATATGATCAGGTCGAGAGAGCCCAGTGTTGGGACAGAGTCATCAGTGGCATTAAATCCTTTTAATTTAAGTATTTCCTTATTGAGCGGAGTATGAGATCTGATAACAGATTTTTTGAGGAGGCTGATTGAAGAACCTGTGTCTACGAGGAGTGAGAGAGGCATGTCGGCGCTTGCAGTATTTATTAAAACATGTGGTAACGATCTCTTCGAGGGGTCGAATGAAATTTCATAGACTTTCGTGTCATTTATGGAATTAGAAGTTGTCAAAGAAGATCTGGACTCGGAAACAGTGGGTTTGGAATTTGAAAATGTGACGGACGTAGTGGATTTAGCAGTGGCCTTCTCTGAGGCAGATACAGAGGGTACAGCGGATACGGTGGGTCTCTTTGTTTCAGAGGATACAGCGGATACGGTGGGTCTCTTCATTTCAGACGATACAGTGGATGCAGTGGGTCTCTTTATTTCAGAGGATGCAGCGGATACAGTGAGTCTCCTTGTCTCAGAGGATACAGCGGAAACAGCGGGTCTCTTTCCTTCAGAGGATACAGTGGATGCAGTGGGTCTCTTTATTTCAGAGGATGCAGCGGATACGGTGAGTCTCCTTGTCTCAGACGATACAGCGGATACAGTGGGTCTCTTTCTTTCAGAGGATACAGTGGATACAGTGGGTCTCCTTGCTTCGGAGGATACAGCGGATACAGTGGATCTCCTTGTTTCATAGGATACAGCGGATACAGTGGGTCTCTTTCTTTCAGAGGATACAGCGGATGCAGTGGGTCTCTTTCTTTCAGAGGATACAGCGGATACAGTGGGTCTCTTTGTTTCAGAGAATACAGCGGATACAGTGGGTCTCCTTGCTTCGGAGGATACAGCGGATACAGTGGGTCTCCTTGCTTCGGAGGATACAGCGGATACAGTGGATTGACAAGCAGAGGACGCAACGGATGCGTATGTCCTCTTTGGGCTTGTCTCATAATATTTAGAAGTAGTAGGTTCATGAGTAGCAGTAGATGTGGTGTCCTTTTTCTTAAAGAAGACGTGGCGTCTCGAGTGACACCCAGTCGAGACGCGATTTAGTTTAAATTAGAAGCGGCGGTATAGTCATGATTTGGTTCGTCAAGGTCTTCGGTCTCATGGTCCTGAGTAAAGTTTACCCTACGGATAGGGCCTTGATTAGGATTGGACTGATGTTGATTCCTGAGTCTATTATTATACTCTCGTTTGCGGCAATTCTCTATTGAATGCCCCGGGAATTTGCAATATCTACATATCATGGTGTTTGAATTAAGACCACCCGGAATGGGTCTATTGGGGCCCGTATTTGACCCGTATGGGACCAGAGACCTTGACTGGTTAGAGTTAGTAGGGTTAGTATATGATTGTGGGGCTCTGCGAGGTCTTGGCTCTGCTGGAATATTTCTTTTGTAGATCGTCTGTTGGATTCTTTCCTCCGAAATAGCAAAGTTTATAGCTTCGTTTAATGTTTTAGGTGACTTGCACCTGACGATACATGAAATTCGCGGGTGTAAACCCATCAAAAAGTGGTGCAGAGCCAGTTCCTCCATAGCTGCAGTACGACCTGGGAGTTCCTTAACTTTTGTATTGGATAAAGCAACTTCTGTAAGAAGTTGTGACAAGTAGGTTTCAATTTTAAGAGAATATTGGCTGACATTCTCAGATGGGAGTTGTTTACTCTCCTGTAATTCGGTGAGGAGATGCGAGTAATGTTTTCTTTCGCTAAATTGTGTCTTAAGGAACTCTTTAAGTTGCTCCCAGTTCGCGAACTCCTTGATGGAGCATGCCAATTCAGCTTTTCCCTGAAGCTGACAAAGAATGTACTTAAATAATATTGGTTTCTGCGCGTTGCTCGCGAGTTCGTAGGCATTGTTACAGTTTATTATAAATGAATTTAAAGTGTCCCTGCTACCGTCGTAGGGTTTAATAAATTTTAAAAGAATATTTAGTTCCAGGCTTATAGTAGGGGCCTTCTGGGATTTAGTGCGAGATTTCTTTTCGCTTGGATTAGGGCTAGAAGGCCTTTCGTCCTCAGTGTCGAAAGGCAGGTCCACATCAGTAGGCGGAACGAGCAGTTCCGTGTTTTTGGTGTCCGGCATGATTAAAACAATGGAAAATTAAAACAAAGAAATCTAAGTTGAATGATTAAGCAAGCTACCTAAACGAGATGTGGGCGAACAAAGGATCAGACTCACAATAACAATGTTGCAGTCAGGAATCGGTACATTGTAGCGAG
Organism: Mecyna flavalis; assembly: GCA_949319885.1. Lineage (NCBI taxonomy): Eukaryota > Metazoa > Arthropoda > Insecta > Lepidoptera > Crambidae > Mecyna > Mecyna flavalis. The sequence goes on along the minus strand of OX439427.1, from coordinate 5,511,760 downwards.
GCGATAAGACGGCGCGGCCCGACGACAGCGTTCCCGCAGCTCGGTTACTATGTTGCACTTCTTGTTACTGGGCGATTGCGCAATCGGTGTTACCTCTTTGTTTCCAGGAATGCGAGTGATGCTGTGATGATGGTAAGTATTCTTCAGGGTTGCGGATAATGCTCCAGGATATGGTAATGCTCCAAGATATAGTAAGTGCGTTTCAGGATACGGCGATGCTCCGATGCTTTCGAAGTCGAAACCTCCCTTCAATCTCTAGGTGACCTTGACTCAATAGGTGAGCCAATCCAGCTGGTGAGGCCAGCAGAATTAATTAAACATATACGCACCCTCAAAATCCGCAAAGCACCTGGCCCAGATGATATCTCGAATCATCTTATCAAACGCCTGCCACATAAATGTATCGTTTTGCTGACAAAAATCTTCAATGCCTGCTTGCTTTTGGGCTATTTCCCTAGTCAATGGAAAATCGCGAAAGTAGTTCCCATTCATAAACCCGGCAAGGATCCGACTGATCCCATGAGTTACCGGCCAATTAGCTTACTACCATGCCTAGGTAAACTATTTGAAAAAATTCTATACCATCGCCTTCGAGCGGCCACTGAACATATTTTAATTGACGAGCAGTTTGGGTTCCGCGAATCTCATTCAACAACTCAACAATTAGCAAGAGTGGCAGAATCTGTATCACAAGGCCTCAATTTGAACCAATCGACTGGCATGTTCCTGCTTGACATCGAGAAAGCATTCGATACGGTCTGGCATGATGCACTCATCCACAAGCTGCTCATAATTGGTGTCCCCTCATCATTACTCAAAATTGTCAAAGCGTACCTTTCAGGTCGTTCCTTTAAGGTACACATAAATTCTACCGTTTCTGAACCCAAGCTAGTCCCAGCTGGTGTACCCCAGGGTTCTATCCTTGGCCCACTGCTGTTTTTGCTGTACCTGAACGATATACCAATCCAAACTCGTACCAGTCTTGCATGTTTCGCCGACGATACTGCCTCGTTTACTTCTGCCTCAGACATGGACTTAATAATTGACCGGCTCCAATTATCGCTTGATCTTCTTACGAGTTACTTTAATAGGTGGAAGTTAAAAATTAACGCCTCCAAAACGGAAGCAATCATGTTTTCAAGGACACGTTCTCTCCCTTCTCGAACCCTCAAAATCGAAGGGCAAGAGATCGCGTGGAGTCGTACCGTTAAATACCTGGGCATCATACTTGATAGGATACTTAACTGGAGTGATAATACTTTGAATTTGAGGCTCAAAGGCATGAAAGCATTAAATGTCTTAAGTCCTATCATGAACAGAAAAGCTTGTCTTAGCAGCCAGACTAAACTAAGTATTTATCGAACTCTAGTACGTCCTTGTTTAACCTATGCATGCCCAGTATGGAGCAGCACTTGCAGGACTAATTTTAAAAAGCTCCAAGTTGTCCAAAATAAAGCATTCAAATATGCCTTTAATACTCACCCTAGAACAAATCTTAATAAATTACATGTCAAAATAAAATTTCCTTCCCTTTATGAATACGTCTATAAATTATCAAAGAAATTCTATTTACACAAAAATAAACATAGCACGAATAAACATATCAATAATATCTGCAAAACTCGGATGAAAAACTTACCATTTATCGACAAATATAATCGATATAGGTTACCCCATCACTTGTTCCTCGAGTGCGATAATGATCAATAGCGTACATAGCCGGCGCGGATTCTGGTTAGCCCGGGCGGCTGCCGCGCGCGCGTTTTTCGACCTTATTATCACTACTGGTGAATTGGGCTTCCCCGGCGTTGCGCACGCGTCGGTAGCAGGGACCTGCGCGGACAGCTGTTCCTTGACGAGCTCACTTGCCTACGACGACCGCTCCTTCGTAGGCATTTCTTTTGATATTTTTGTTAAGTAATTATACTTCTACCTTACATTTAATCTGTTGGATTGTTTTTTTCTATTATGCAAATGTAAATTAAATAAGTAAGCCATCAAATGCAATTCTTCACTAAAGATTGCATAGCTATAAATTTATTGAAGAGTTTATTATAATTATTACGATTTAACAGGTGTTATTATATTCTTAATAAGTTTGAATAAGCGCAATAGCTTAATAAACTGGTATTATATGTATGTTTATGACATTCTAGGATTTTAAAATGTACACTGGAATTGTTTAACTGTATATATTATATTATTAATAAAGACTTTTTGAAATTGAATTGATGCTCCGGGATATGGTAATTACGTTTCAGGATACAGCGATGCTCCGGGATATGGTAAGTACACTTCAGGATACGGCGATGCTCCGGGAAATGGTAAGTACGTTTCAGGATACGGCGATGCTCCGGGATATGGTAATTACGTTTCAGGATACAGCGATGCTCCGGGATATGGTGAGTACGTTTCAGGACACGGCGATGCTCCGGGATTTGGTAAGTACGTTTCGGGATGCTCCAGGACGTGGTAAGTATACGATACAGCGGAGATAGTAAGATGCGATGAGCCTTCCCTTGTACTTTGATGTTGAGTGCTGACGGCCACGGTAAAAGTCAGAGATATCACTGATTCACGTATGAAAGTTTCACAGGGCACTTGCACGGCACTAGGAGTACAGTATATAGTTCACTAACTTTGATTTAGGAGACGACCGAGGATCTCTAATTTTACAGATCCCTTTAACGCTGCCACCAAATGTTAGGACGAGCCTGGGCGAGGGGGTTTTAAAAAAAACGATTTTGAGTTTTGAAGATTGGCAACCGTCACGCGCCGTGTCCTAACCCAGACTGGCGTACTCGTAAAGCGAGTGCGCCGGCTAAAGCCTAAAATGCTGATCTAGCAATAATATAGGGATGTCAGCCCTAAACCATTCAGATGCGGGATGTAACAGTACGATCGCGCTGTGGGTGAGTCCAGTTCGGGCGTACCGTGTTCCGTGCTACGGAAACGCGGCGCGTCGCGAAATGAACTGACTAGTAGGCCTGCGCAGCCGTCTTATATACGGTCGGCAGGCGAGAGCGGGGCTTGGGGGGCGTGGTGTGGTGCGGAGGCCGGTGCGTCGATGCGTTGCGTAGTTCCCGCTGTGACGTAGGCGCTTGGTAGGCATCTCGGTGTAAACACGGGGCGCGCAGTAATGCGGTATGCCGTGTTACAATCGCAGTTTTTTGTCCAAAAAACGGTTTGTTACGTCAGTTTTTTTATTCTTCGTGCTACTATGTTTTTAATTCACTCTTCAAACATAAAGTGTTATAGTATCCGGCTCGAAGGACCAAATTGTTTCCAACTGGTTTCACATAACGATTCAAGATATAGATTCCAAGCCATTAACAGGGCAACAAAATATTCTCATTTAACAAAGATAATACAAATAGCAGCAAATTAATAGATGTAACATCTAATATCGCAGTTAATAGATAATACCATCGCATAATCGGAGCACAGTGGAAGCAACAAATAACGGTACCCAAGCGATCAGGGCTCTTAAGACTGATTAGTAGTTTTATCTCCAATTAACTTGATTGGTCTGGCGGGAAACTCTTGAGATGATCTATAGTATATAGCAGGAGTTAAACAGATATAAAAGATGAAAGTATCAGCCTATTTAATGCCCCGCTGCAGGGTAAAATCTATATTATAAAGAGGAAAGATCTGATTGTTTGTATAGGCTCCGAAAATACTAAACCGATTTCTTTCACTGTTTGAAATCTACACTATCCCTGGGTGACATAGGTTAATTTTGATGCCGGAAAAGAAATAACACGCAGGTGAAACAGCCAGCGGAAGGCTAGTGTCATATAAATAAAGTAAATAAATAAATAATCGCAACTAAAATTCCGATTCAATTATTTAAATATACATTCTTCCTGGTATTCTTAATCAGGATTTCGCTGTAAGGTTGCTTTTCAAACATTTCAATTCAACGAAATTTAATATGACAACAGATTGGGTCCTTTCACAGAAATTCACTAGTCGAACGGGTTTCAATGACACTGAATTGGATTTCCGATAATTTAATAAAAGTATCTGTCAAATCATTTTCACTGGCGTCGAATGAATATGAAATGAAGTATCGAGAATTGCTTTAAACAGCTTTAAAATATTTTCTGTTTTGGAAGAGCCGTGCTGTGGACAGTTCCTGTCTGTCAGTTAAAAAACATGGCCGACTCGACCGGGGAAGTAGTATTGCGCTTCGTATGGTGAATGAAAGTGCAGGAGGCCCGACACACTTTTCAGTATAGTTATGGTGGCTGATTAACAATGTATCTTCTTCTACGTTTATATTCTTAGTAGATAGCATTTAAAAAAGATTTTTCTGTTGGGAAATATCAGTCACAGATCTGAAAGAGTCTGGAGGTTGATGGTGTAAATACCCTCGTGCCTCGGAAAGTACGTAAAGCGGTCGGTCCTGGATCTCTCAACGGTCATGTCAGACATGTGTCAGACTGCTGTCCCACCGTGTTATGAGAATTAGTACACCTGAGGCGTTTTTATTACTCTATGTTGCACACTCACTTGTGGATATACGAGCAACTTGCGTAGTTGGTTGGACGTTAAGATTGGCCAGCGTAGCCGTAGCTGAAAACTCTGCTTGAACGACAAATTTATTATTCACAACCAAAACTGAAATCATTTCATAAAAGGAAATATCGAGTACTAACAGAAATCGGCAACGAGACCGTACAATGTACACAGAGTGTTGACTCGCGTCAATCAAACGTCAGGACTGGAACTTCACCAATATAAATGTAAATCGGGTATCGAATACCGACCAATATCGGAGTATACATAAAACCTGCGCTCGGATACCAGTGATTACGTATTGTCATGTGAATGTAGGTGGAATTTGTATGAATGGGAAGAATGAAGTTCGAATTGTTGATTGAAAATATTATGAAAAACTGATTTGAAATAAAAAAGGTGTTGATATTTAATTTATCAAAGGTGCGTATCATAATAAATGTATTGGCAACACAATGAGTGATGCTTCCTGGTCTAGAGAGGTGGATGTTTAATATTAAGCTATGTGCTTTCTAGGGCGTAGGAGTCCCACACACAACCCTTCTGTCTGTGAGGATAACGGATACAATTTTTAGGTTAAAAAAAGATGAACGCCACCCAATCGCTCCCCCAGGCGGCATAAAACTTCATCCCATAAACACAAAAAAGGCACAATATTTCAATATATTCTGACCGCCTCCGTGGCACAGTGGCTAAGCCGCTCGGGTATAAAACCCGGAGGTCGTGGGTTCAATTCTCGCCTTGGGTCTGGTTGGTGGTGGTGGTGGTAGTTCCCATCAGGTGGGCTGCGTGCCTGTCTGTTAACTGATCTAGTATAAAAAAAAGATATATTACTTTATTTCCTTTGTATATTTTTTTCTATTACTGAAACTATTTAATGAACAATCCCACTCGTCCAATTCAACAGTGACACGAGCCACTAATTACTTTGATTTCTTTCCCAATCTGTTCATAGTTTCTTTCGCCCCGTCGCCCATCAGTTGGTCAGATTCTCGACCGCTTGATATATTAACTCAACGTAAAGAGGGGTCAGGTAGGTTAATGAGACTCCGTTTGGCTCTGTTTTATTACAGAATGGCACAGTCAACACGGTCTGGCTAATAGGCGAAACAGTTGTTCTGGTAAATGGAATAAAAAGTAACGATGGATGTATAGTCCACAGAAAAGGTTTCACATTTCATTCCGGGGTATAGGTACCTTATTACTACGAGTATGACAGTAAGGTTAATTTTGGAAATAATAAATGCGCAGTTATATTTGTGATGACTAAACTCATAATAGGGCGCTGAAATTAGGTGAACAATATATTTTGACGACCTCAATAATCAAAAGTGTACAGTCAACGCAAATGTGGATTATAAATTTCCTAGTGATTGATTTTTCTGATAACTTCTATTTATATATATTCATATTTCTTAAAAGCAGCATTGAGGTTTACGCGTAAGGAAATATAACGCCAAATTAAGGAAGCCATGTGTTTTTCTTGGCAAACATTATTTCCCTTCTAGTTTCTAGAACCTTTAACGTTGACAAATTCATGGAAAACGACGGTACTAAGTAAGATTTCCAAGACGCATTCCCGCACACAAAGCCCATACCTTTGCGTCCTACTTTCACATCTTGTAAGCCGTATATCTCTTGTATCGTCAAAGCGATTGTGTAGCATATGCACTATTGCCAATATGTAGCTTTACTGGTAGCTGACAGAATATGGATTGTGTCTTTGATGTGAAACGGTGCGTGGTGATATACATGTACATGTGTACCTAAAATGTGTGAGATTCAGGAATTCAGTACAGTTTCTAGGAATGTGTACAATTTCAGGGACGTTTACTAAATGTACGAGTATATGAAAGTGATTGTGATGTAGATATTTTGCTTAAGATACAAAAATGTATTACTTCTTTTAGTTTAGTTTATACTCTTCCTTAGAATTGTAAGTGCATCAGTAATTTTCAAAAATCACGGGTGTGGGGGAGCATTAAAATAGAAACGGTCTGCTCCCTCGGAAGATGCCTTGAGGACTGAGTGCGTTTTCGCAAATGGAGGGGGCTGGTGCGATGCTGCCTCTCCCCCCTACGCATAGTTGGAAGTTCTGGGAGCACCTCGCACCTTTAGTTTCCAGGTGCGAACCGTGGAGCGAGACTGGGTGAATGGGGCTGGTAGCGGTCAATCCTTGACTTCTGCTTACAGCCGACCGTGGGGGACGTTATATATTTTGGTAATGTGCTAGTGCAGCGGCAAAATAAGTAAGAGCTACACCGGTTTATGTGACCCTGCCATCAAAACGTGTTTGCGGCAATGTGTGACTAAGTATACTGCCCACGAGAGAACAGATACCCACACAATCCGACCATGGAAATACGTAATGTATTCCCCACATTAAAAAAACACCTCTGCACTTCTGCTACCTCTTTCTACAGAAGCAGAAACTATGCCTGTTCCACTCCCACTTAGCTATTTGCATTTCAAAAATGTAATCAATTAAATAGAAATAGCCCGCTCCTCTTATGACCGTGGCCCAAACTTACTTGTCTTGTAACATTATTATGTTGCAAGACATTAGAGACTATTGTCAATCGAGCAGAACCAGTCCATTGTTTATCTGAATACTATATACGTCCGTGACATCTCGATTAAACATTAGTAGACTATAATATTGTTGTAACTGTAACTTATGTAAAAGCAGAGGCTTTTGAGGCGGATTATTTGATTTTATTATAATTCTTTAGTTTTTTTATACTTCTATAGTTATTAGCAGACAGGTGTTGGCCTTTCTCTTCTGTATAGTACGGCTGGTAGGTCACACTAAAGCATTACCCTAGCCGCTCTTAGTTTATCTCTCGGGCCGGTCTGAAAATAATAAATCAATTAAATTATCTGCTTATTTTGTTGTTTTGGTAACAAGCTCAAGATCGCGTACATACTTCTGATATTGGTATTCTCGAATGTAGTATGAGAAACATAATACTATTTCATGTACGGCTAACTTTTCTTAAGGAGCGGACGTCGTGAAATACATACAATGCAAAACGTTTGAAGATTTCCAGTACTGTTGCAAACTTGCGCGGTACCTACAACAAATATTTCCTTGAAAGACTTGAGGACAAACTTTGTGCAGGAAATGCATCATTCATAAACAAACTATTCATTTGCTCGCTACAGTCACAGACGGTTTGTTTGAATTGCCTGAATGTTTAACACTTTTGAATTCAAAAACGAACGAGGCACTTATCTGAATCTTATGGTTTGTCTTGACTATCAACAATATTTTTTTTATTATACTGTACTCACTATACAAGGAGGCATCCATACTGTAGGCATCTGATCATAGGATATTTGCTCAGAGAAGTAAACCAAAGCTGTTGAAGGTTATTGTTTAAGCATACAAGCTCCCACGAAAATGTTAGAAAAAAAAGAGTTTACTCTTCGCTCGTAAGAAAAGGAAGGAAATATTAGCTTCAAGTACACATGTTTTCTCCTAGTGGGATTTCAAATTGACGCGCTAAAAGGCGATTTACTTATTAAGTCGAAGTTTCATTACCATGCCTGTTGAACGCAATAGAACTATGTCCAAAAAATCTAATAAAATGCTTGAGAATACTAGGTAGCGGAACAAAGCGTTCCAGGAGATATTACTAAGTTTAAATGAGTTTAGCGGAGGTCTGACGGATCAGCGTCACAGAGCTTATGTTCTTATCGATGAGGTGAAGTTGCAGTTTGCGTTGCATTGCACGTGTAAGTTGAGCGACATGGGTCGCCAACTATACCTGGACGACATAATGGAAACAAAAAATAACAAAATATTAGATAAAGAAAAAGAAAAAGTTATTAGGACAAAAAATAAGTTATAGATGTAGAATATCGAATAGTCCGATGGAGCGTTAGTTTCTTAGTTAGTCTGCCCTGTGCGCTTACGACTTTAAGCATTTTTGTTATACCTAAATTCAAGAACTACTATAATGGAAAGCGTGCGGTAAAGATCATTGAAAATAAAGAAAACATGTAACTGAGAAAACCTATGAAAGGTATTTACCAAATTCCGAACAGATGTATTTTAAGAATTCCTGCCATTCCTTTTCTCATTGGTATCTAAAAATAGATAGAAAAATATTTTTTGTCTTTCCGGGAACACTATTTTTCTTAGAAAGGATGGAAGGTCGATTCAGTCATCGTTATCAATAAAGCTACTCTTTAAGAACAACGTACTTTTCTTAAAAACTTCCAACTAAAAATAGCAATCCCTTTTTCCATTTTGACTGAGAACGCGGGCTGAAAAGGTTACTCACTCCTGTTGTAAAAGTAACATCGTCTTATTAAGGACATTATAGGAAATCTAAAAATAATGGTAGCATTTAAGGAGTTTTGCCTAAGTAAACTAACTTCGGTCCTTTTGGGTTCGACTATACATATCTACATTATTATATTTTATAGCGCTTAAATAATATTTTCTTTTTAACTGTTTAGATGATAAAGTGGATCGCGGTAGGAAACCTAATGAAATATACATATTATTTAATCATGTTTAGTTTTAGTTTGTTGACAAACCCGTTTAGGCCGTCGGAAATAGACAAAATAAGGGGCTAAATTCGAAAAGCGTGATGTAGTTCTGCATTTTGGGTATGTTGTATGGGTCCGTTAGAGTAATGTGATTTCAAATTTGCAACTTCGAAAAACTTGTGGAAACTGAGAAAATCGAGAAAATCTTCGAAATTTTGGGACTTTTTTATCTATTTGCTCTCCAGGGCCAAAACTATGCATTTTTTGTGAACAATGTTCTCTACACTCATAAACTGTATCAAAGTACCTACAACTGGAGGCCAATCACAGCTCTATTGGCTTCAAAGGAGTCAAGCTATGGCACTTCGAAGATGACCAATATTTCTCGAAAATAGAAAATTTCAGGTTTTACTTACTTATTTCTCGAATAATTGGCAAAACCACTAGCTTCACGAAGAAAGGTCACTGAAAATATTTTGTAGTACATTTATTTAACTTTTATTAACGCCCAAAACGAAATCTGTGAGACTAGTAGTTCACTCAAAAAAATATAATAGAAGGTAAAATGGGTTAGAGACAAAATAGGCCGTCGTATAAAGACATTAAATTCGCAAAGCGTGATGTAGTTCTGCATTTTTGGTATGTTGTAAGGGTCCAGTAGGGTAGTATGAATTCCAATTTGCAACTTCGGAAAACCTGTGGAAACTGAGAAAATCGAGAAAATCTTCGAAATTTTGGGACTTTTTTTACTATTTGCTCTCCAAGGCCAAAACTATGCTTTTATTGCGAATGATGTTTTCTACACTTATAAACTGTATTAAATTACTTGCAATTTAAGCCTAATAACAGCGCTATTGTCTCTTTAGGAGCCAAGCTATGGCACTTTGAAGATGACCAATATTTGTCGAAATAAGAAATTTTCAGGATACTCCCACTTATTTCGTGAAATATTGGCAAAACCACTTGGCCTATGAAGACAGGTCACTGAAAATATTTTGTAGTACATTTATTTAACTTTTATTTGAGCCTAAAAGCACCGCTATTGACTTCATAGGAGCCAAGCTATGGCACTTTGAAGATGACCAATATTTGTCGAAATAAGAAATTTTCAGGATACTCCCACTTATTTCGTGAAATATTGGCAAAACCACTTGGCCTATGAAGACAGGTCACTGAAAATATTTTGTAGTACATTTATTTAACTTTTATTTGAGCCTAAAAGCACCGCTATTGACTTCATAGGAGCCAAGCTATGGCACTTTGAAGATGACCAATATTTGTCGAAATAAGAAATTTTCAAGATACTCCCACTTATTTCGTGAAATATTGGCAAACCTACTTGGCCTATGAAGAAAGGTCACTGAAAATATTTTGTAGTACATTTATTTAACTTTTATTAGAGCACAAAATGAAGTCTGTGAGACTAGCTGTTCCCTCACAATCTCAAAAAAACGAAAAGAAGGTAAAATGGGTTATAGAAACAAAAGACTATTATATTGGGTAATTGGAAATTAGACAGGAATGTTATAAATAGTAATGGATGGAGGTCATTTGCGATCGTTTAGGCTCGCTTGAAGTTTGATTTGGAATCTAATTTCTAGGAAAAACATAAAATCAATGATGATTAACCGAAAAAACTGCGACTGTCAAAAATGAAACCCTGCAAATGCAAAAAGGAATGAAGAGGGGCATGCAGTCAGATCGCAAATGACCTCCACCCACTACTATGTATAAAATTCCTGTCTAATTTCCAATTACCCAATATAATAGTCTTTTGTTTCTATAACCCATTTACCTTCTTTTCGTTTTTTTGAGATTGTGAGGGAACAGCTAGTCCCACAGACTTCGTTTTGTGCTTTAATAAAAGTTAAATAAATGTACTACAAAATATTTTCAGTGACCTTTCTTCAAAGGCCAAGTGGTTTTGCCAATATTTCACGAAATAAGTGGGAGTATCCTGATAATTTCTTATTTCGACAAATATTGGTCATCTTAAAAGTGCCACAGCTTGGCTGCTATGGAGTCAATAGCGTTGCTATTAGGCTTAAATTGCAAGTAATTTAATACAGTTTATAAGTGTAGAAAACATCATTCGCAATAAAAGCATAGTTTTGGCCCTGGCGAGCAAATAGTAAAAAAAGTCCCAAAATTTCGAAGATTTTCTCGATTTTCTCGGTTTCCACAGGTTTTCCGAAGTTTCAAATTGGAATTCACACTACCCTAATAGACCCATACAACATATCAAAAATGCAGAACTACATCACACTTTTCGAATTAGGTAAATGTCTATTTCCGACGGCCTAGTTTATAGAAGAATTAAGATATTATTTTACAGAAGAATAGATATATTAACAGGATTAATAATGCTATATTCTGTACATGGTTTTTATCTCATACTTACTTAAGATTTTGGTGTTATGGTTTAAGAAGTCGGCTAGATGCTTATGAGGTCGTACCTGTTTGTATTAGGCTGGGTGTAAAAAAGGAAAACGTTTTGTTAGGTAACTACTTATGTTTATTCGTTGTCTGTTTTCGAAGGAGGCAGAATCTGTTTCCTAAGATAAATAAACAAAGTCCACTTACAACGAAAATACAAACAACATCGATATACATATACTTTCAGAAGACACTTCAAAAACATTCGCCATAGCCACTCACCTAAATTAAGCTCGTAATTGAAACATGTCAATAAAAAAACATCCTACTTAACCTCAATAACCCAACCCTGCAAAACAGTAAGAGGTCTATTGGAAACGAATGGGGCTTAAGTGCCCAATCAAAACTATTTAGCGACGCAGCGAAACAACGTCGGTCCATTGTACTCGGTAACGCAATTTGCGGGGCCAAGCGACCCGTCGGGCAAAAGTGACCCCGCTGGAGAAAATGTCAATACGAATGAATATGGGTTTGTAAATGCAGTAGGTTCCATTAGAGTGACTGCTGTGTGCCGATTTTATATCATATAGGATTGTGTATTTAGAACAATATTCTGACGATTGTTTTTAAAAGGGTTGTGTGAGCTTTGTAAATCCACTGGATTAATTTTAATTTTTACTGAGTGCTCCAAAGAATGTAGATTTAATTTTTCATTATAAATAGTTCCTTATCCGATTCAGAATAAATATATAAATTGTGGAAGTTTATGTTTATTGTTAGGACTGGTAGACAGTTCCAGCCCGCTACTCGAAATCGTGAGTTTGACCGGGAAAGTACACCATTCACCCGACGTGTGAATGTTGGTCTTCTTTAAATAATTAAATAAATATCCCTGGACATTATTCACACAGCGCCATCTAGCCCCAAACTAAGCATAGCTTGTACTGTGGGTGCTAGACAACGGATAAACATTACTTACATATATACTTTTTTTTTTAAATACATACATATTATACATTTCTAGAAACACCCAGACCGATACAAACAGACATTTTCATGCACACAAATGTTTGTACCGTGCGGGGACCGAACCCGCGACTCTGGTGTAGTAGTCGACTTCTCAACCATTACACAAAACGGCTCGTCTAATAAAGGACTAAAAGGTTTGCTATTGCCCTTTGTTTTGTGTGAGAGAGTTTCGGTGGCCCGGACACTCCTTTAGCCTTTCCCCTTACCATGTGCAATGTATTGTGAGGTTGCCAATCCACACTCTTGATTGCAGAGTTTTTAAACGTATATTCTTTTGGTTAATCCCTGAATAAACTTCCGTCACCTTAACTTATTCTCCACCCCATGAAAAAATTGATTTTATCACAGTTTGTCTCAACTCCTAACTATTATTTGGTGTGTCGATTATAATCTATACCTAGTGAGTGTCGCACGCAACACAGGCTGCTACCAAGTTCCGAATCCGAGCCAAATGGATGAATGCAATCACTCAGGCAGGGTGAGTATGACACGAGAGCGGCCCGAGCATAGCTTTGTAGTTCCTGAATTAAACTTGACGTATTGTGTGCACGAGTTCTGTTTACTTTTGAAATGTTATCTCTTTTCAGTTAGTGTACTCATCCCACGTAAGGTTATATGTCGAATATAAAGTATGTATAATTAAAGTCGACTATTTTGTATGCTTTGCAAGGGAGCTGTTTATTACCTTTAAACAATATTTCTTAGGTAAGAGGTATCAAGTTTAATAACAAATTAATACCCTTGGACGTCATTCACACATCTTCAACTGGTGCCATGGGTGCTAAACATTAGACTGATTAAAATATACTTGAGAGAAGATGGAATCCACTACTTACGGTATAGGTATGAGTAACAACTGACTACCGACTATAGGTAAAACGAATCGGTCAGCAAAGAATTATAGGATTAAGCATAAGAATATTGAATAAATTGCCTCAAAACGTTCTTTAATTTTCTGTAAATAATTTAAGTTTTATATTAAATCATGCCTGATGCAAAAACGCTACTACAATCTAGATGGATATCTAAAGGACAATAATGTATGGACTTGAAATCTGCTCTGCCACACTACTTTATTTAATTTAATTGTTATTGTTTTTTATATCACCAATATTCATTATGTATTTTAAAATTAATTTTACAAACTTAATTGTAATCTTGACACAGTTTTTAAAAAAGGCATAATATTATGTAACTGTTGAGTTTCTTGCGGCGCCTCTTCTCAACAAGCCATTCACGGGGCCGAGACAAAGTAACATTTTGACAGCCTTAGAAAAGTACAGATCGTTCACGATAAGCAGTCCTCTAGCCGCTATATTGGTACTATTGTTTTTCAATACATTCAATCTGTTTTTTGACAGATTTACAAAGCGTAGGCACTAGGCAATGCTGCCAATATAGCGGCTAAAGGACAACTTATGGTGAACAGACTGTAACGTGGTCAATCGAATTAAAAGTACGGGTTTTGACATTCGATGATGAACGTCATAAATGCCGCTTGTCTAGGGCCTCACGTCGAGGCGCTGGTAGGGTAAAAAAAATCTGACGATCAAAAGAATTTTATATGTAAATCCTGAATAAATTATTTCATTTCATTTTATTCTTGCAAGATATTTTTATTTCACAACACAATATTCTATTGCTACACCATCAACTAATTCTATAAAAAAGAAGATTAATTGAATTTCTTGACCCTACTATTGGTATTTTTGTATTTGGGTTAGCAAAAACACCGAGGGCATTGATATTTGACATATGGGGGTTCGCGGTAAAAAAAGATTTATGGTCGGTGGGTGATAGATTATTACTCACTACCAGCCGTGATCTTCAAGTACAAGGGACTTATATTTTGTCTTCAGAAAAAAAAAGAAAGATTGCTATTAACATTTTATTAAAGGCGGTGAAAAGTACTACCATGTATTTTTTTGTACTACATCAGTTGGCAGAGAAACACGCATCCCTCCTGATGATAAGTGGACACTGGGGCTTATTTCATTGATGGATACTCTACAAGGAAGCGTCGCGCAATGTGTTGCCACAATGTAGATGAGCCTTTGATTTTTACTGGTTCCCACGCTAATATTGACGGAACTCAGCCAGAGCCGTTATGGATGGCGGCAGATTGCACCTGTTGTAAGTAGCCATATTTCACAGACAGCGTAGCAAGAAGCGGTATACCTCTAATAAAATCACAAAATTTACTTTGAAAGAAAAAGTCGGACAAACTAAAAACCTGTGTATGGAAAGCACGCTATACATCGAAACAAGACAGCTTTTTTCACGAAAACTAGACATAGGAGCTCTTTGGCTACCGAGTGTCATTTTATAAAGCAACTTTTAAGTATTTTTTTAAAAGTGGTTTACTAAGGGAATAAATAACGTCTGTGCAGACCTTGCAAACTTTTTCACAAAGAGCGTGACGCGTTAGCCACGAAACGAATTTCACGGCGCATGATTCTTTCTGGAATAAATTCGAAAAGGAAACGCGCGGTTGATGTAAAATTAATTTGAGAAAGTGATGCTGCACTACTAATGATTTGAATACCTAACCATAGTTTTTTAGTATACATAGTATTATATAGCTATTTTCCAATTGATCTAGCTTTTTGTGAATTACAGATGTCAAATGGGAGTCTAAACTTGAAATCAGGCTCGAGGAACAAACGAGTTTACATTTTTACAATGTAGCAACACATTGAGCGCTGCTTCCTGGTAAAGTGTCTCTTTAATGTAAAAAACCGCAGTGGTCATTTTCCCATCAGGTTGTGTACCAGCATGCAAACTGAAATGATATAAAAAATAGCCCAATGAAACAAAATTCTCACTCGAGCAAGTCACTGGCACTTAACATCTTTCTTTTCTTTGGTCAAGAGCGAAAAAACTCGATAAAAATACGAAGTTATTTTTTTCAACAGCCACCGCTAATTTATGTCTCGTCCCTTCTCAGAAACTTTGAAAGTGTATCAACATTCAAATTGATTTAACTTTATCGTCAACATCGTCCGTTATTTTCCGAGCTAATCACGAGCCTTTGAATAAGTTACGGAGTACAACTTAACTTAAGGCATCGATAAAAACGGTAGAGGATCTTATCTAATTAAAACTAGCAGTTTTGTAATAAATCAAACTAAAAGTTACATCACAGATTACTAAATAGTTACACATTCATAAAAAATTCATTCGCAAACTTACCCGAATATTAGTAACTGTGATATCTATACTTTACTAATATTATAAAGAGGAAAGATTTGATTGTTTGTTTGTATGTTTGTTCGTTTGTTTGTATTGAATAGGCTCCGAAACTACAGAACCGATTTTAATAATTCTTTCCCCCTACATTTCGGGGAAAATATCCCCCTTCCCCCACATTTCGGGGATCAATAGTATCCTATGTTCACCGGGGATAGTGTGAAAGAATTATTCAAATCGGTTCAGTAGTTTCGGAGCCTATTCAATACAAACAAACAATTAAATCGTTCCTCTTTTATTAGTATAGAGTATAGATTATAAAGTACTTTTTAGATTTTATAACTCCAGTTTTAATGAACGAGTTAAACCACTTGATTTCCTTCGCGTATTACACGATATCTAATATCAATAACATCTCACATAAGTGGTTATCCGGGCCGTAATATCCGGGTTCCTACATTTATTCATTAGGCAATCCCCGGGAGGGTCAAATTAGCGTGGGTCGTGTCGGCTTGACCGGCTATTCTATTACATATCAAATCATCTATTACTGCCTACTACACTCAAAATAATAATCCCTCAGGCATTTGATCCACTTACATTCGGTTAACAGATTTAAAATTAAGAATAAGTAAATATTAATTGTTTTTTTTTTTGGTAGTACACGTATGCTTGAACGCCTCTATGGCCTAGTGGTTTAAGTACCGGGACGTGATCTAGGGTTCCTGGGTTCTTCCCGCCTCCTTCTGCGAGGAAGTAATGTCGCAGAAGGAGGCAGCGGAGCGGGAGCGCGAGGAGGACCCCCTCGCTGCTCCCCTTCGGCGCAGCCGGCCGGGCCGAAGAAGGCGAGCTCACTTAGCACGCCTCCTCCGGGTAGCTTCCCAACGTCCGCATTGCACAGGTCGCCCGAGCCAAGTCTGAGGGTCACCTAGTTTCTCGGGTTCGCCACCCTGACTTGAGGCCTCTCAAGTCGGGGTACCCAGGGATGGGCTGGTCAATAGCCACAAGGCTGGTACCGGCTCACGAAACACAAATTTTTAAGCTATTAAGAGCCGGACCAACGTATGTGAACTGATATTTATTTACTTAGTGCAGTGGACATTGTATCCGAATTCCTAATAATATGTATACACCGCAAGCCCGCAGTCAAAACTCATCAAACTTGCAGCCGGCCATTCGTACGGGCTCTTTGCAACATCTATGAATGGAGTGCCCCACTTCCTACCCACGGTCGGTTCACAACCTACGACTAAACGGAAGTATCATCCCATATAATGTCCCACTACAGGGCAATTGCGAAAATTAAAATGTAGTCATCGTCACAATGACGATGATGTACTGGTCTTTTTTTTTCTTTTTTTTTATACTAGGCCAGTTGGCAGACAGGCACGCGTAGCCCACCTGATGGTAAGCGGCCACTGAGGCCTATTCCATTGAGGGATGTTTCATCTGGAAGCGTCGCTTAATGTGCTGTCAGACTGTAGGCTCATCTGATCTTCAAGCCTCTGATTTCAAGTGTCCCACATTAATTTTGCCGGAACACAGCCAGAGCTGTTATAGCGGCAGATGTCACCTATGGGGGTGGTAGCTAGCCATAGGACTCTGAAAAAGCCCTTCCACCAACCAGACCCAAGGTGGAAATCGAACCCACGACCTCCGTGGTTTTATACCTGAGCAGCTTAGCCACTGTTCCACGAAGGCGGTCACTGGTTTAAACCAGTTGGCAAGCGTAACGATTAATCGTTACGCTTGCCAATTGGTAATCAAAGGCCGAATTGTGTTCGAAAAATTGGACACAATTTTTGCCTGACCCCTCTCGGTTACAGACGAGCAAAAATCACTACATATACGGGTATTTGTGTGGAATTTTAATAATAATGTCTTAATTTCAATGATAGTGGCCTTCGCCCTTATTCGCGATTTCAAAACGATGGCCGCGCAAAACGTTTTTTAGATAAGAAAATACTCAATCACGGCCGTGAGACCCAAACCGGTTTGAAAAAAAAAACTTTAATTTACGTGTTTAGTGATGTTACTATTGGAGTCGGTATGAATATCGATTTCATCAGTACGTACGCTAGGCTGACTACACCTGATCTCTTCTAAGTTTTATCTGAACATCTAAATCACCCTCAATGAATCTACACGGAACAGCGTCGTTATTACTCCGTGAAAGATCGTTTATTGTTCCAGTTTAACTACAATCTTGTACGCTGTGTACTGCAGTTAGAATGTGTAAAATAATGTAATATTGTTGTGTGAGATTTAGCGAAGAATCAAATTGGGATGCTGCGCCATCCTAATTAGATAGTTAGATCAACCAAATTGGAAGTTTCTTGATTGTACCTATAATTATAATCAAATCTTACTTAGGTCGGGAAAAATTGGACCGCTTAGTTGCCAAAATGCAGGCGGTCCCTTTCTGGTGTGAAGAGGAAACCATGTTCGTAAACGTTAGTTACATTAGTGATTGGGGTTTTCTGCTCAGAAAATATGAACGGAGTCTAAAAGTTGGCGAGTGTAAGATACCCTAACCTCGAAAAGCACGTAAAACTGTTGGTCCTACGCCTGATCTCTTTTCGGTCGTGTCAGACTGCTCTCTCATCGTGTGAGGGAGGGTAGAGAGTCTACACAGGTGGGTGCGTAAGCTTTACTGTCACTTCTGCATTAGATAATTATATCCTGTGTTGTTAGCTGATCGTAAATATCAACCGCCGTAGCCAAAAACCCCACAAGACAGCCATTGTTATTTTAAAAATTAAAAGAAAAAATATAAATATTTCTACCATTGATCATTGCAAATATATCCAAAGAAAAACTGCAAAGTAAAATATTAAATTTCCTTTATAATCAGCGCACTGCAGTTTTAATTATACCACGAGTTCTTAGTATTAAGAGCACTGAACTGATGTACAAGTCTAGCTATGCAATATTTGTTAAGCTAGATGTAATACTTCCGTCGTCAGGCAAACTGGAAAGCCCTCGATGCACAAGCGCCTGCCGTGCATGAACTGAGCTGCACCGGTATATTGCATAATTAAAACTTGCTGCTTCGCACTTTGTGTATCGATATCTAGGAACATTCTCCATTGGAGAATGTTAGCTATTTTTGATTTTTAACTTTTCTTATAGTCCATATGAAATAAAAAAAGTGTGTATAAAAATTATTTCGATATGTCACTTAGTTCCCGAGATATTGAATTTTAAACGGCGCGAGTGTTGGCCGTGCGGTGACGTCACTTTACACCCTCTCACGCAGTACGTTGCGCGCTCCGGTACGGTTATTTCGTAGTGAACCGTACCGGAGCGCGCAACGTACTAGGACCTGTGACGTCATTGTACTGCAGCGCCAGCATGGCCGACGCGCGGCGAACGGGATTTTTAAATGTCTATAAAATCTAAACTAATTGATATTTTGGCATGGAACAAAAAATAATGTGTTTATAATCACATAGGCTTTACTGTGACAAAGTTACAAGCTGTTTCGCATACCTAGTAACATTCTCCAATATTTGCTTTGTTTAATATAAAGTACCTACCTATTTAAGATCTATATGGAATGTGAAATCGCCATTGTAAATCTTGGCTTGTGTTTCAGCAATATTGTGAGCCTTAAGTGTAGCAGATCAAAGGTCTTCATCATTGAAATCAACTCATCGCTACAATGATTAATCATAACGCTTGTCAAGTGCGGGTTGGTGACCTGAATTGTAAAAAAAAAAACAATACAGGGTGTTAGGTAACCCGAGGGACATATTTAAGGAGAGTGTTCAGAATCCAATTTATAGTCCAATTCGCTATAAAAATATATCCTTAATTTTTTTCATAACTATCCTAATAATTGATGTATGCATGAACTACCTAAAAATCCCGTGTGCTGAGCGGCCGTTTACGCCCGAAACTCAAATTGTACGCGATTACAATTTGAGTCGTACTTGAACGAGTGCACGAAATAGGTACTGTGAAGGAAAGAGTGCCCGCACGTTACGCGGATTTTCATGTTTCGACTAAGGTTTCGTTAAGATATTTACCAGAGTTTTTATTGATTTATACTTATTTTTTTATATGAAGGCATGAACTATTTGGGGTTTAAATATGTCCCTCGCATTTCCTGTCATACTGTATATATTTTACTTGACCCGGGGATCAAACCCACATCCTGGTCCTACTCTAACCACTTGGTCATCTAGCGTATGAAGCAAAATAGTTGTCTTATGTGCCCAAAATATGAGTTAAGACTGAACTGGATTATGCCGCAGCTAAGGATGATGACTTAAGTCTATCGAGCAAACTTGGATTAAACGCATGACAAACTAGTTATAGTTCACCAGCGTTGCGGCTCAACTTTAAATTAGCTTATCTGTTGCTGATTACACCAAAATCAACAGTAGACAAACGCATACATTCCATTCGTGTTGTTAAAGGCGAACAATAGATCGAATCAATTAACACATCACTATATTGTCTCTATTCCGTACCCCGCACTGGGCCCACATATTTTGATATAATTGGATTACCTTTTAGTTGTCCTATTATTAATTTTACGAGAAAGTATGGCAACTACAGTCTAGAAGGTAAAACAGAGTAAAAACTGAAGAAAATTCTATCTCAAAAAATTAAGCTCATTTTTCTTTACTCTTTATCATTTTCAATTAAATTAGTCTTGTGTAAGGCAAAAGAGACAAGCAAAGAACTTTTTTAACAGGCTACCTTAAAGGTGAGCCGCTATTATTTTCAAGTACTGGAAAGTACTTCAATCTTATTTTTTAATTTGAGGCAAAGTTGCCCTCTAGAGTCAAAGTAAACCGAAATTAGAGTATTTAGCATTTCAATGCTCATCGCTGCTTACTTAAATAAATAATTATGATAACAGAAAATACTGTAAAGTAATACTTTATTTAGTAACCAACATTTATTACAAGAGGGTGCGTGTGCTAATGATGTTTTCGAAAAATAGAAATAACTTTTTTTCAAATCTCGTTTCCATCGTGTTTCCATCGCACACTCATTATAATTTGACGCGTCAGTTAACTTTCCGTGAAAAGCCGCCGAGATGAATCCACAAGCACATTTTATGCATTGCGTTGTTAGCATAGGTTAGTTAGTAAGTATAGCATAGGTTAGTTAGGCAATAGGTTGTTAGAATTGTCGAATAAAATTTTATTTTTCTTGTAATGAGCATTTCCTTTTTAGTGAAATGGATAATTCGTCTGATACGTATGGGTGAAGTTTGGGTCTAAATTGTAAAAGAAACAAAATCTGGTCTTTTTGTTAATCGCTCATTTGTTTGTTTCGATCCGTATAAAGAAGCTGTCCAATTCAATTAAATAATAAATAGACGTGTCTTACTATGTTTTCAATAGAAAATCCTATAGGACCATTAAAAGGGGTAGTGTATGCCACTGCCAATATTTCTGGGATTAAGGATAAAAATCTGCGACTACAAATAGTAATAAACTTGTTACCACTCTAAATGCTCTTTTATGTTTAAGTATTGATATCCAATATGAATGCATACTATAACCTGTATTGGCAATAATATTACCATCGCTAATAATGTTTGAGATGTAAAAATATTTGTAATTGTAGACTGTTGAGTTTTCTGCGGCACTTCTTCTCAACAAGTCATCTGACGACAAAGTGTCATTGATTTGATATGCAAGTGTATTTTGTATGCATCTATCGCAGATTAAACTATTTCATTTTATTCTAACTATGTCACGTGTTGAGATAAAAAATATATTTCTCTTTATTATTATGTGTGTATATTGTAAAAAAAATTGAAGAAAAACTTGAGTTCGTTTTCGGCGATAACAGGTATGGCTGAAACTGGCGTCCCATTAGTTTATTATCAGTAAGTTTGAGATACTCTTATAAGGCATCGTAAACTATTTGTTACGAAGTAAGAGGTATGCCTTTAGGCGGTAAGCTACCCGATCTCTCGTCCCGTGGGACTGAATGGACCGGAACCCTAACAGCTTGTTAGAGTTTCGTATTTCGATACCTGCTACTGACTGAATCGGTTCGGAAATCAACTTGATTTTGATAACGTTAGAAACTTTAAATAAACTAAAGACCATTTTTTAACGTTTAAAACATTTAAATCATTTTATTTTTTTTAATAAATAAAACTTTTGTGTACCTTTTTTGACATTTCCCAATGTTATGATAATACACAAACCAAAAACCGAATCCATTTATTTTTTAAGTTCCCATGTTTCACTGTAGATTTTGTGTTTGTGAAAAACTTTTTGGCTTTTTATTAACAAACGTTTAATTGAAATAAGGTTATTTCCCATCTTCGTGTGTGTCTCATTGATATAATTTGAAATATAAAGTTAGTGGAATAACAATAGTTTGGGAACTCAAGAGGAACATGGGCTACTTTTTATCCATAATTTCTTTTCACGACAGTTAAACTTTTTGTACTAACAAAGAACGTACTTGTAGGCAACTTACTCCGCGTTTTATTAATACCTAGTCTTATATAATACAAGAAGGAATATTTTCAGTGCATCAAATAGAAATGAAAATCGTTTTACATCGTCCGGAAATCATAGGACTCTTTGAATCAACCTTTTCAACGTGGCCAGTTTTCGGTCTACAATGCGCAAGCATTGTTCAAAAAATTCTATTGAACTTTCAGAAAAAAGTTTGTTAGTACAAAATTCACGATAAAAATATTAAAGTATGGAATAGTTAGCACAAATATTGTTTAATATGCTAAATGCATATTGCATAATATTAATTTGCTTCGAATGTTTGAATTTATTATATTAGTTACGATTTATTTCATCCAATGTGACATACATACGTTTTAATGATATTAATTAAATATATCATTAAGTTTATATTTTTTAGTAAATTCTCATTATATTTTTTTGGTTTCTTTGTTTTTTTGTAGTCTGCTGTCTGCTTAATGTGTGTGATATTAAGTATTAAATAAAAAATAAATTTATACATGAAACCATTAGTCCTATATCGGAACTCTTGAGTTCCGATATGTGTTTGTTTGACATGTCTAATTTTAAACTGCCTAAAACTCCAGAAATGAAATTGGCTCTAAGCGTATATTATACACGATCTTGGCATAAGCATATTATACACATAATGAGTGAGAAATAACTGGATATAAAGCATTTTATCCACTCAGAATAACTTTATCTGAGACTGCTATGCTCCACCGACCTTTGACCCTTCTCAAGTGTGTGGGAACCCGACATGATGACACGCGATCCCCAATATTAAGTTGTTAATATGTAGTAGAGTCACGTGACATCGGGGTAATAACATATAGGACTTTGGTTAGTTTAAAGCAATTATCAATTTCAGACCACAAATGGTAGTACGTATTAGGATTCATCATCATCAGCCCATATACGTTCCCACTGCTGGGACACAGGCCTTATCTCAATGGTGAGATAGTGTGGGCCATACTCCACCACGCTGGCCTAGTGCGGGTTGGTGGAGGGTTATGTATATGTATGTATGTATATATATATATGTATTAGGATTACGTACATATATAAAAATTTATGCTATTCATCTTAAATTGATATGAAAGCTATCGTGAATCAAAAATAAGTTTGAAAACTTAAAAAAATAAGCTTAAATAAGTTAACTGGCTTTCACGAGCGACTTCACCTACGTATTATTTAAACGTTCAGCGGATTTTGTGTTAAAGAGTAACAAACTTCAATTCCACATCACAAAAATAAAAACGTATACACAAAATTATAAAAAAGGAATGTGAAAAAATTAAATAAATTCACAAGTCGCTATTTTTCTTCTGCTTTTTTATGCCCGACGATTGGCAAAAGTTACTTCATTAAACTGTGTTGGGTCAAGACAACTCAGAGAAATGTTCCAAAAATCTGAAAAATATCTTCCTGGGCCGAAAAAGAAACACAATAATAGCCTGTATTGTACAGCGTTATTATGTTACGTGTTTTTCTATGTTTTGTTCAATAGAGAGTATCTATCGCTCTAATAGGTACTCACTTTTTATCGCAATCTAATTTTCAGGTTCGGTGACTCAACGGTACAAAATGGTTTTGTAACGTAAATCAGTATTCATAATAACTTATCTCTCGCGACATACAATACTCATATGTGTACATCTTATTCATAACATATGTTACAGTTCATATTGTTATTTATATAATATTCGGTTGTTCGTCCCAAGGGGTTTCTAAAATAGGGTGTTATCTGTTCCATCTTGTTCGAATACGTTATCTTACTATTATTCTTATTCCGATGTCGTCTGACCCTCTTCAAGGCGGCAGTTTGTTTGTTCATAACGGATTTGTTCTGCCCTGTCGGAAGTTATACCTGTGTCGGAGATGTTTGATCACTAAATATTATACTACTTCTAACTAGTGGGTTGTATGTTGGTAGGAATAGTGGATTCAAATCCCGGATCGGAACGATATTGTGTTTGATTTTTTCTGTTCAGGAAAATTACTCAGTCAAAGCTCTGAGGCTAAAAGTTAACAGTAAAAAAATCCTATAAAAACTGGTAAAGCCGTTGTCAGAATGCTGAAGTTTAGAAATTTAGTATATAATATACATATATTATTGTACAAGATTATTGATACTGGTAGCTAAACCTAAACTTGCTATAGTCGTTGAGCTACTGTACGTCAGTACCAGTGACCTCTATATTATGTGTATAATAGAGGTCAGTGGTCAGTACATAATATTTCTATGCAGTCGTTACGCTTTTTAATTTATAAAAAATAGTTGAAAGGTACTTTGGGGTGAAGTAGATAAAGAATTACTACAAGAAACTATATCACAGATTATTAAATAGTTACACTATAGGTTACACTATATCAACATAATATAACTTGTAACTAAAACATTTTAACATATTTTTACTTAAAATCTCTCCTTAGCCTTTAGAAATCACGATCCTAAGACAATATCATACAACCTCAGCGGTTTACTAAGTCATCGAAGGAAACATTGGTAGACCTCGTTGTCCGTACCTCAAGGGCGCACTTGAATAAAGATTGATGATGAGGATTGTCCAATTATTTGGTACGACGGCCGAAGAGTATTCTTGGCCCATAAGAGGAACCAGATCAAATTAATTTGCAAGATTCCTCAAGATTCTCTCCTGGGGTGTAAAGATGAAACAGAGTAGTGAGACAAAAGCTTGCGATAGAGCTCCTACTTCAGAAAAAGGAATTTTTCAAGTTATTTCTCTCTTGTAAAAAATATGCTGATAAAGAATTCAAAATGGCGACTGCCACAATGCGAAGAGGTCCGAATTAAATATTTTTAATACCTTTATGTAACACTAAAATCAACTTCCCACACAAAAAAAAAACAATGTTTATACCGTGTGCTGAATGAAACCTTGGCCTCTGGTATAAAAACAATATCTAACACGAGACGGGTTGGGTTCAAGTCCCGCCTGATACCTGGACAAATTAAAAAATATTCTAATATATTTATATTAATATCGCCATTAAGCAAGCAAAATGCTATAAAAAATATTAAAATAATATCTAACACCTTTCAGAACTACAGGGAAGTAGCATTTCATCTTTGTACCATATGTCTAACTCCTTTTTTCCCCTTCAAATACTCGTATCAGGGTCGGTGACGCGCAAGTAATATCTCTAGTATTACAAAGCCGCTTACGAGGCAAGTCGTATGCTTTGTGATATAAAAAATATAATATAAATTCAAACCACTAGTAACATTAATTTATATTCACTATTCTACATATTATGCATAAACATCATTTTCTTGTTATTCAAATAAGACACTCTATTTCTTGTCCATTCATTTTTGACTTTGTACGTGCGTAGTACAAACATAAAACGTTTGCATGCAAATATAAACATGGAGGGGTATAGCCGGTTTTTCAATATACAATATATTCCTGCTATTTGCATTTGCCACTTACAGTTATTTCCATACGCTGCATTATCATTTTACTGACACATTTATTCGACCCTCCGCACGACGTGTGTAACTGTTCTAGTGTTGTAATTTATTACTTAGTTATCGATAAAATTTAAACTAAGATTTGGAGTTTAAGTAAGCAGATACGGTCGCTAGTATATGAAAATAAACATCATTTATCTTTAATACTACTTACTACTACTACTTCTAAAATATAATATTACATTATGTAGGTTTACTAATTAAAGTGCTTAGTATATATCATATTACGTACCTACTCTGTTCGTTGTGTTTCTTTTACGTTAATATAAAAATTAAATTATTTAGCGCTAAAAACAGCTTTTGTGGGTGTCCATGTTTGTGTGTTAATATAAACTGTAGATTTAGAGAAAAAAGTATACCAAACAACTTGAAACGTGTTTCCATATCATCTTAACAGAAAAAGAGATGTGCTCACTCAATTAAATTACTCGAGTTAGTATAAAAATAAACTGTTGGCGGCAAAATAGAGGATAAATTATGGTTTTATTTTTAAAATAAAATTTTATCGATGACGCTCTGTCATGTTACATCACTAGCGTGTCTACTGAAGGGGAAAAATACTTTTCCCGCCAGAGAGGCGATGTAACGTGTTTTTGTCAATTCCGTGCTCGGTTCTTGCCTGCGTCAGCACACTGCTTTAAACCACGCGTTTGTATATATTAAATAACACTACAGAATGCTTGGGAAAGGTTTTTTTCTTTAATGAAGGAATAGCGTTACATAACTATTTACATTTACCAATATAGAGTTAGGAATCAGGTAGTAGGCTCATTTAAATTTAGTCTGGTGATAATAGTGCCTATTTGAGGAAGTTTCGAATTTCTGAACATAGTTAGTTAGTAAAATTTACCAATCGGCATTTGGTTAGAATGGTGATTTAGTCAGTAACCGTTAAAGCCGATATAGTTAATAGAAACCCTGCCAGCATAGACATTAAATATCATATCTAACTACGGATGTTATGAAGGGGGTAGTCGCGTCTGATCCCGGTATCCGTCCTTAGTCGCAACGGATACCGATCGATAGTTGCTTCGAATACCGGTATCGGTTGCACCCCAAAACATAATTACTTTACGTAGATTATCCAAAATGCGTGTCAGAGGTAATAAAAATATGTAGGGTTATTCAAGATAACAATCTTTGGCGTCTTGAATTTGCTATCTGATACTTCGTACACGAAGGAACGTTATTTATTTGCCTGTTTATCACTTTTTAAATTCTTATCTGTTATCTTTTATTTAGGGCGTTTATGTAATTAGCGTCTGTGCCTCATTAGTGAGGAATTAGCCTGTGAAGTTGTGAGCAATTTCTAAGGGTCGGTGAACCGGCTCACGTTTTTGTTACTGAGAATTTCCTGACTGAATTCTTAGTGGATCTACGAGGACCTGGAATAAGAATTTAATAAAATATAATAACTTTACGTGACATAATCAAAGGGACAGTCCTTAGATTTGATTCTTGATTGGAATTAATCTGGTTCAACAAAAAGAGAACTTCAAAGTTTTCTTAAAAATTAGTTAGTCGTAAGTACTTTTTTAAGCAGTTTTAAAATCAGACGCGCTTTCAGCATTAAACGATGCTTCTTGGTCAGTCCTTTTAAGAAATGCTTTGAAAGCATAAATTATAGCAACACTTGGTTGCTATGGTTACTCACAAATAACTCACAATATTCAAGAAATAACAAGACATGGTTGACTATTTAACATCACACTATTAAAGTTTAGTGCAACCGATACCGGGATCAGGCGACTACGGCCGTAGTACAGTCAGCTACGAATCATAGCACTATCAAGCACCGTAGCACATAAAGGTTCAAATCAGTTATTTTTGGAATAATAAGGAATGTTTATTATATAAGTTGAAATAAAATATGCTCTATTAGAAATGGCTCCACCGACAAGAGCGATGCACTTACCTTAACCTGTCGCGAATTGATACGATGAGAGGACAATCTAGCATAAAGTTACATTATGCTAACATCTTACCTGAACCCAAACTATGGTAACAACGTTAAGTAATTAAATTGGCACGTCGTCACGTAGCGATGTTTTATGGAAAACTCACAGATTTGCCGTGTGAAACTCGTTTCAGTAACACGTTTTCAAGTCTACACAAAGGGAAATGTACGAGCGAACATGAAATAGGAAAGTTTTAAATTAATGGTTTGTATTTAATTACGTACGTTAGCGTATCTTTACAAAATGGTACTTATTTTTAAGCATTTTTTAATAATTTAACTTACTTGTGAACACCAAGAAAAATAAAGAAATAACTAAAAGATATTATTAAACAAGACAACATCGCACATATTTAGTCTTTCCTTTCCAAAGTCAGGCTTTAAAATTTTATGCGCAGCAAAATCGAACATTGCCACATATTATAATAGACTGCAAAACTCTTTCTTTCTTATGCCGAGCGTTTTGTCCCGACCTACTGATCCAGGTAAGTTTAATTATTACATTGGTACGACTAACATATTTCTGCATCAGATTTTTGGATTGAACTGACCAGACCAAACAAAAACACCTCTGTATCTCACAACAGGAAAACCCCATGTCCCTTCTCCTTCTTTCTATTCAGGTGTCACATAAGCTCAAATGCATCTCTATTTCATGAAAAATATATACTCGACTATTGTGTTATCTCAACCACAGAATAAAAGAACATCGGTTCGCATCGTACCTTTCACACCCCACCTAAAACACATTAAGTGTCAGCAAACCACGAAAGGCTCTCCCGTCCTTCGCTCTCGATAAATCGACTTGCACGTTCATTACTTACGAATTTCCCTCACGAACTCTAAATTAGGTCCTTTACACCCGGAAAATGTGCGCTGGTGCAAATGTACCTCATATATTTACCATTTTAAAGAAACATGAGCTAATCATGGTAAGATTTCCATACCGTAATAAACATTTTGATCTAACAGTGGGGTTGGCAATGATCTCGACATTTGATTTTTAGGTCGATGTGCGTATTTTTTTAATTTATAATCCTTTTTTAGTGATTTGGGTTAAACACGTGATTTTTAATAATACTTAAAAAAAAATATTTTGCTGGATTAATTATTATAAACGCTGATTTTATCTATATTTTTTAACATTTGCCCATTTCTACTGGCACACAGATACAATTTTCAGCATGACTCTAGCACACGAAAAACATCCCATAATTTGATATTCTATCATAAAATTAAATTCTAAATTATACTCATGCTACTCAATTTAAATCAGTAATTATATCCGCTATTAAAAGAAGTGTTGTTCAAATACATATGTACTCGTATATTTCATTTTGCCCCAGTTTTTCACTATAAGAAGCTTTAATTAAACAATAATTGAACCTAGTAATAAAATAAGCATGACGCCCATATACATGTCAATAACCGCGGTTTTCTAACCATGTCCCTGGGGATCAAAGCCCATCAGCTACCATCTATTCTATTATCCGCCACGCTAGCCCTTACGTTATAATTTATTTATCCTAGTTTTCAGCGAAATATTGAAGGAATAAAATATTATACGACTTAAAGACCTTCAAGAAACGAGCGTACTCTCTCTTAAAAGGCCGGCAACGCATCAGCAGCAGCGACGTGTTACAGATGTCCATGGGTGGCGGTAATTGCTTATCATCAGGCGACCCGCTGACACGTTTGCCGCCTCTGGCATAAAAAAAATACGTGTGGCACTCGGGGACTGCCGCGGTAAAGCTATTGCATAGCATTTTTTATCAATGCTTACATATTCGTCCGATTTCGGAGCAGCTCGTCTCGATCCGTGCGAGCTTCGTACAGTCTACACGCATACGTCTAGTCGCATGCACACAACACAAATACCGTGCCCAAATCTGCCGAACTGAAAGACGTTAGACGATGCGATAGGTTTATTTTCGTTACGGAATTTCTTGATTCGCTTAGCTTAAAATATTTTCGGGATCAGTTAGCATATTTTTCAAAAGAAAAATATATATAAAAAAATACTTTCTGGAAAAGTTATTATTTTGGGGACTCGATCCATACTTTATCGACTTCCTGTCTTTGAAATAAAGTGAAGTAAAATTGCTTGAAAAGGTGCCGTTGCCATTTTAACGGGTCTGGTTTTTTATTATCTCGAGGTTCTTTTAGACAGCTTTAAACGGATAAAATTTGTGGTTTATAATCAATTTATAATACATTTTCTGTGATCACGATTGCTTAAAAGCATTTAAAACGTCAGGTTTTAAATAAAACGTAGTAATTAACCGCGAGTTTTATCTGTTTAAAGTTGTAAATAGTACAAATCTGACCCATTTCCACCAGTAAAATACTTTAGTGAAAATGTAAAAAATAAAAAAGCTATTGGAAATATTCAGCCATGCTATACTGTGTCTATATCCAGGAACTAATATCATTTCAATAACAAATATCGGGTTGGATGCACGAGTTCCGGATCTTTCAAATACGTATCGTACAAAAGTTTAAAGCTACTAGTGAGCCATGTGTATCCCTATGTTATCTGATATTGATTCGGTAGATATATCTCATAATATTTCAAAGAATAGTAACAAATGAAGAATGTTTGTCATTAAAATACTTAAAAAACTATAAACAAAGACATTTATAACCTTTTCACGCAATTTAGGTATAAGGTATAAGTTCATTGTTATCATTGAAAGATAACATTTGACGAATCATTAAAATTATATGTCAGACTTTTCATTGCGTGATGTATCGTATCTTTTATTCTATTATGTAACTTATGTAAGAATTTTAATAATCATACTTGTAAATTATTAAAATATAGATACAGCGATCTGTAATTAATTTATCACATGAGCGAAAGGACATTACCTGTTTGTGCGAATTACTTCACCCAGTTCATCTTCTGTTATTTATTGACATAACTCAGATCAGTTTGACATTCTATTCCCGCGAGCACCCCCGTGATTTATGTATTATTATGTAAAACCTCGGCGAAGTTTTTGATTCCCACGCCTCAAGTTTTGACTGTATTTTTCTTTTATCTCGCGACGTATAATTTTAGTTGGTACGAAAGAAAAATTCTTGGAACTTTTTTAATTCTATCACGCCGTATTTTACTCATGTATACAAACGTCAGAAGTTTTTTTTTTGATGATTTGTTATTCGCAAGTTATTCGTATGTTATTATTATGTGTTTAATAATTTCTTGTAAAGTTAGTGTTGTAGCTTTGTCTGCGTCCTAATTTGTTAGTGTATTTTTTTTTGCGGGAAGAGTAAATGAGCATGTATATCTTATTATATTAAATTACGTTAATTCAGTGAGATATTACTAAGCAGATTTGAAGGCGTTATGGGATCGCGACGTTATGGGCAGTATTTTAGTTTATAATTTGTTTACAGAAAAATAGTTTATAATAAACAGTAATAATTAATTTACAATCTACTGCTGTTTTAAACACAAAACTTTGTGAATTTGGATGTTTTTCACTTTATCAGTTTAATAAAGCGAGTTTAGGTGCCTTGGTAGGCCGTAATGTTTGCTACTCTTAATCTCGGAAAGTGACTCAATTCTAAAAGTCAGAGAAACTCAAGAGCAAAATAGAGTTAATTTTATTTTACATCTTTATAATTAAAATGAATATATTTATCATTCAAAACTTTATGATTGACTTTTACAAGCAAGTGCATTTCTAGCAAATCCATAAGCACTAAACCAATTTAGTAAGAGCTCCTGTAGAACGATGAAACAAGCGGGGTCCAATCCCGGAATCGCACGTAACAATAGATATCACTCGAAACCACTCGCCGCTGAGCGTGCCGTCCTGGAACAATGAATGACTTGCGAATGTATGGACGCGGTCAACTCAAGTGTCACACAATGTTGCATTGTTTAACATTGTTATTTGATTTAATGAAGGCTCAATGCGTAATGGAATCAGAGGAGTAGTATATAGTTATTTATGTATCTGAATGCGTAGTATTCTGATTTCAAATTAGGTACTTTTTATTGACTCAATATAAATAATCGTTTGAGTGGTCTAGTGTCAGTATAATGAGTTGTAACACAATTGTGTTTTGTAGTTTGTTCGTGAGAAGCGACAACGTAAGACCAACAACATTGCGTCTTAACATAATATTATAATATTTATCGTGACCTTAGTCTTATATTTCTACGAATTTTTACCACTTACAAAGTTTAAAACTTATTAAAAAGTAATACTTAAATAGAGGGTTTTTACTTTTTAACAAGTTTTTAACTTTGTATACATACAAATCTGATACGCGGAATTAGGTCACCCAGGTATGCAAGGACTTTGATCAGAGATAAAAAAGCATTTGAATGCTAAAAGATTTCAAATATGCACATTCATACCATATCCGTAACTTCATACATCCTTGCAAGGTATAACTCCACCGAATGGAGGACCTCGCCTCTAAGCTTCAATCCCGCACGACTTTATTACAATCTTACCTGTTGATTTTATATGTTCAAGTGTATATCTGTTGGTTACAGTATTTATTTATACTGTTCAATCGGATTTTTATCTCCGCTTCTTTGATTTGATTTGCCAAGACCTTTTGGTGTTGCGAATTCCTTCGTTTTGGTTTTCTTAGTATTTGTGGTAAAACGTTTTTAGAACTAAAAGTAATGAAAGTGACAATACGCTGTTGAAAGTGGGTTCAGTTCCCACTCAGGACGTTTGTCCTTGAATGTTTATTCATGTGATGAAAATTCGTTGTTTTGCTTTATTGCGTCTTGCTAAGTGGATTTACTTTAGAATCAGATCAACGTATGTGTTTTTCGATATTTATTTATGTACCTATTGGTATAATTTCGGTTTATAATCAGAGAATCTATCCCGTTTACGAATCTTCTATTTGATTTGACTTCCTCAAATGATTAACAAATCGAATTAATTCCAATACCTAAAGTTATCATTACCCCAGCCTAAATTAAGCTATCGAGTCCTTTAACTAGCCCCTGCGTAATCGGCGCCTAGTTAAACAAGCCCGAGATGGCAATTAAATACTTTCCGCTTTTGGAACTTGTCTCAGATGGGAGCACACTAATTATACGGTTCGAAATAAACTGTTACATGCCACTATTAAGTTTATCATATTATCAGCCGTAAAACAGACGCTGCTGGGCTTAGGGCTCCGTCAATCTCCAAAGTGATCCAAAAGCTCATACAGTGACTTACCGCGATTTACTACTTGGTTACTAAAGTAAACTTTTGCCGCTTGAGTATATTAACCCGAGTTAGATGCCTTCCTTTGGTTTGGTTGGTGATAGGATTTGCTCACAGGTTAAATCTGCAGCCATAACAGCTTTAATTGGTTTCAAATCAAAGATTTAAAGATCAGATAAGCCTAAAGTGTAGCAGCACAGTGAGTGGCGCTTCCTGGTTAAGTATCTGAAATAATAAATAGTTTTTCTCTTAAAAAAAAAAAACATTTAGCTACTGATATACATGAATATATGTACAATGCGATTACATTGTCCCTACTTATTTCTAGAACTGTCCAAATGGTCAATTATTATTATTAATTCAGTCGTCAATTATTAACCTTTAGGTTGTTTTAACATACCCTTAACACGGAAATCAAACCCTAAAAACAAATTGAACTCACAAGTACCATCTATTCCGTGGATAGCAAATTCCAATCGTATTTACACGTGCGTAGAATCCCGCTAATGAAAAACTGAGACGATGGCTTGACGTTCAAAGCGTTTCTATACTAATAGCTATTTATTCTGAGTCATTTTTAGGTAGAGGCTGTTGAGCTATTTTTAGTTCGCTGAAAACCTTAAGCGGCTTACGAAGAAAGCGAAGTCATTAATGTTTAAGCCTGCTTAGATCCTATAGTACGCCAAGGCAATCACACAGAGATAATGAGTCATAATCTCATACAGTTTATGACTCATTATCTCTATTAGCTCATCATTTCACGCCTTCTTTAACCAGTTTGGTGTAGGCCCAACGCCCTCCACCTCATTCCATTCTTGCCTGTTAGCATCCAATTTTGAGCCCACTATCCTTTGGATATCGGTTATAACTTAAAAACTATTAAAATTTTAGGGATTTTTTTTTGGACAAAGGAAACTAGAACGATATTGAAATGTGATTGATTTGTATGTTGTTGAAACTAGTACTATCCGGTTCAGATGCTATTAGGATAATACCTTTGGAGCTGCGTTACGTGATGACTGACACACACACTGAAAAAATACCGAGTTGCTAACGTTGGGCAGTTGACGTCATTTGTCACTCAATTTCAAAAGGTATTATCCTAATAGCATTTGAATCTGATACATACAAAACAAGGTTGACACTGATGCTAACTTGTTTTATGTCATTGTTGCAGGATGCTGGGCGGCGTGGGAGGGCGGCATGCGTCAGTGCGCCGGCGCGGCAGCTCGCCGGGCGTGCGGCGCCTCGGCGTGGGCGTCGAGTCCCCGCCGTCGTCGCCGCGGCCCGTGCGCCGCCGCCGCGCCGCGCTCGCCGCCACCGACCACAAGACGTGCGCCCTCATACATACCAGGCTCAAGCTGGGCGACATCATGTGAGTCACACACCTCTGCCGTCGATGCGCGGTCGTCTAGTCCGGCTAGCTTCACGCACACAAACATACACTCATACACACAGACCCGGCTAAAGCTGGCGATATCATATCGTGCACACACTTTTGATGATCGGTATAACTCGCGGCACGAAAGTTTAGCGCTGACCGTTATGCGCAGAAGTCAAAAATAAGGTATTTTGGACCTTGCGCCATACCACCAACATGCGCAGCAGGTTATAAAATCAGTGCGGCCGTTGGGCCCGGCTAGTCTTTCAGTTTTAAGTGTACTCTGTATTAGGGATGTAACATAATATAATATTAGGCCTCTGCCTCGAACACTCGCACTGGAAGTTTGTGCAAAAGTTTTGCGAAAATTATTATCAGAAAAAACCATTTGTAGTTAATGATAGGTTAACTTCAAACACTGCAAAACCCCAAGCATCTTTATAGGATTTCCATTAAGTTAATAAATATGTTTTATCTAGCAAACTCTGCACGAAGCAAGGTTCAAAGATGATAACAAACCATACATAATATTTTTTACGTCTTATAATTTTCCAATTTTTAAATGTAAGTAACATTTATTTATCTACTGTCGATGGATATTTGCCCGTCGCCATTAACTAATCACCTGAGAAGCTGCTGAATAAAATTTTAAAAATTAAAAATATTTTCATCTCTCTAATTTATATAAGAGTACTTTGAAGAAATTTCACATTATAGAAAGTATATATCTTAATTGAAAGGCTTCTTATCAAATATTGGCGCAATTTGCTATCATAAACTCTGATAACCTTAAGGTTTAATAGTATGTCTAATAATTTTCTCCGCTCTCGCCCCGCGCAATGCAAACACAATTTCCATTAATTTCTGAAACTGTAAGACAAGTTTGAAATGTTTCGCTAGAACGCGACGGCTTCAGGTCTCGTAATTAGAAAATTACTAATGAAGTTTTTTTCAATGTAGACGCGGATTTGGAGAAATTCCCAATCTCTTTTTAATTTTAAGGTACCTACTTTCTTTATACTTCAGCTAACCAACCGACACCTTACTGTTAAATGGCCTCCGCATTCCAGTAAGAGTGAGAAAAACAGAAACATACTGCTACTTTTCAAACAAGCTTAATAATAGGATACTTTTACCTTATACTACGGGAGAAAAATTATACATCTTTATGACTGTAATCGATCCTACAAAAAAATTAATTTCCTATTTTATATCTAAACGTAAACAGACAAAACAGCTAAAAACAGAAAATTTAAAGCCAGACCTACACTTTATTATTAGCTTCGCTACTTGGGAAGACCAAACATTATAACAACTTTTAATATCCATTTTTCACTCGTGATGAGATTTTTATCTTCGCGCTGTGGGCTATCGCTGCGGGACGTCAAGTCTACTCAGAAAATATTATGATCCAAGCATGGGAGCCAATTGTACGGAGGCCTCAAAATTACGGAATGACCACCAACACGTCATGACTAGAAGTTTCATTAACACAGCGCCATCTAGCCCCAAACTAAACATAGCTTGTTTTGTGGGTTCCAGTTATCACACACATTACTTTTTTTTGTAAATGCATAAATAAACAAACAGACTGACATAAACAACTATGTTTATGCTCAGTAACATTTGTACAGTGTGCAATGAGGATCCAACCCATGACTTCTTGTGTAAATAACCTGCCCCCCTAGACAAGCGGCATTTATGACGTTCGATATAGCTCAATTTGCGATAGCGAATGTCAAATCCCATACTTTCAACACGTGACTTTTCTATGGCATCTGTCAAATCCATACAAATTGGACGTAGCGAAATTCGCCAGCTATGAAGCGATGTCATCTTGTCTAAGCCCCCTGGGCCTTCAAATACAAATGTTACAATGTTGAAAGGCTTTCGTCCCATTTTTTAGGCATAAGGGGGCTAACGGAGTTGTAATCGTATACCGCAAAAAAAATTACTCATTAACTCTAATTTTTATGTTTGTACAAAATTATAATTTTGTATGAAATGACATTGTCAAAGCTTACATTTTCTCTACATATCTGTAGCAATAATATTATTATCTCACGGGAGGTACCACAATAACATACTATTCCCTTTCCAGTCAATTACGCCCTCTACACAATTTTCACGGAACCATTTCACGTCATCGCTACGTAACAGCTACGGCAACACTAGCGCTACGAAACTCGTAGCACTCGAGAAAACTCGTAGCACGTAGCGTA
Source organism: Mecyna flavalis (assembly GCA_949319885.1). NCBI lineage: Eukaryota > Metazoa > Arthropoda > Insecta > Lepidoptera > Crambidae > Mecyna > Mecyna flavalis. The sequence continues at coordinate 5,475,430 of OX439427.1, read as the reverse complement.
GCGCTAGTGTAGTGTGGTGGAAATTGGAACTATCTAGGAGCTCTGCTTTCTTTTAGCGCCATCTAGCGAAAAATGACCTGAACTAAGTTTTCCCGTATTTTCCCAATTTAGAACCACGATAGCTGAGGTATTAGTTCCAAAAAGGGAGTTTTACATAGATAATATTAATTCCATGGTTTTACAGCATCGTGGCTCTGCTTGCGTAGTCCTTGGGTCTGACACGCCGTATAGATGGCGCTACAAGTCCATTATCCTTCAATGCGACTGATCTTGATTTTGTATTGTGTAATTGCTTATAATTATGCACCTGTAATTGAACGAGTTTTTAAAAAGTTTTTAATTTGAAAATAGTTTTAGGAAATCTAATTTTAAGTAAAAAGCTTAGAAAAATATGGGAAAGTTTTTGACATATGATTTTTTCTTTTGTGTAACGCCGATTACATAATAGGGATCGAGATTATTATCAGGCTAAATAAATAATTTACAAAAACGTTTCCTTAACATTCAATTCTATTGTACCCTGTCATGTTTCCGTTTTGTACCATCAATAGTTTCCTATTCCGACATCGCTCGCATTTTCTAATTCAATCTGCCACAAGACATTCGATTCCGATTCTCATTTCGTCAAAGTCGTCCACCCGCCATCTCCGGCCGATGCAAATGGAGCAAGCTTCGCCTCCACGTGGCGTCGCCCACCATTATTGATTTCCGGCGCGAGAAAGGGACAGCGCCATACCACAATTTGTTGCACTATTTTTCTTCTCCCTCTTTCGCCAATATATGACCTATTTTTATGCCGCTTTCCCTATATTAATACAGCCTAAGTAATTAGGTGGAAGTTGGGTCCGGTAGTCTGTAGTTCGAGCGTATGTTGGTTTGTTTTCAACAGCTATGGGATGTCACTTTGTTTTCGGCAGTTCATTGGGGCAATAACAATGTTGATTACTGTTTGGGAGGTGTCATGTTTACTAATAAAGGGATGGCTATTGTATTTTCTGGTAGTAAACTAAATACATACATACTATTCTATCGCGAAAGCAAAGGATTTGACTTAAGACTCAATTGGGTACAAAGTCTTTCACAATGAGAAGTAACTGTAGAAAATGTATGGCATTGTACAACCCACCACAGGTCACGACCTGATGTAATCTTTGAATTATTCCTGAACGAACTTATAATACAGACAATTCGATTTATTTTAATTAGTAATGTCTGTTTTATATCGCAGTGTTGCTTACAAAAGACTGATGTCTAATAAATACTAGCTTCTGCCCGTGGCTTTGCCCGCGTGTAAATTGTAGCTTGTGTTATTATGGTCTGCAAGCTATGTGACTGTAAAGTTTCATATTTGACTGGCCCGATGGCTCATTTGGTAGTGACCCTGCCCTATGCGCCAGGGGTCGTGGGTTCGAATCCACCCAGGACAAACAATTATGTAATGATTATTTGTGTTTGTTTTGTGTCTGGATGTTTATTTCTATTTAAGTTTATATTTGTGGTACCTTGTTGGTGGTTGTTCCTGACACACATAACACAAGTGCTTAGGTACGCTACTTACTTTGGGGTCAGATCAATGTATGTGATGTTGTCCAATTTATTCATTCATTATTTGGATCCGTTGAGTTATTTTTGCGTGTAATAACAACTCCCATCCATCCATCTTTTTATCACCGCGTATAAATTGTAGCTTGTGGTAAAATTTGAAACCATGCAGTTATTTATTTGCATGAAAGAGTAACAAACAGTCATCTTTTTATACGCGTTACGCTCTTGGCAGCGCGGTCGTAATCGTCATGTAGTCATTGAGCTACTATTATTACGTCAGTTCGTCATATTTCTATGCATATAGTAGCATATTTAGTTTGGGCAGAAATGATTTTCCTCACGATAGTGCTATATTCTCACCACCACTCTTCTCTTTTGTCTGTAATCTTATGGACACCACTTGTTTAATATACATACTAAATTAAACAAGTGATGCAAAAAAAATCTGCCCTAGCACACAAAACTGTATGACTTATAAAAAGCATGACGTATGAAGTAAGTAAGTAATGAAGATTGATTGAATTATGGCAACATAAAAGGGTAAATATCGAGTTTCTCGCCGGTTCTTCTCCATTAAAGCGTGCATGAAAAAATATTATTTTGAATATGATTGAGTTTTGAGAAATTTTTAGAACTTTCAAAGTCCCATCGAATATGGAAACGATACAGAGAGAAAAGTCGGCAAAATAGAAAAAAATTAAAATAAACTTTAGGGTCAAATTCTGTCGCACACGAATACTAATTACGGTAATAACAACTCTTAATATATATCGGACCAGTAATGATACCTCTTGCGGCAGAGATACGAACATAGCCTATTATTTTGTTCCAAAGGTTGATACTTGATGTGCATTTTTTATCGCCAGGTGCTTAACAACATTATTTAGTTTAATGCTCGAAAACGCTGAGTTTAAAATGTCAAGGCTATCACAATTATTTATATACTACTAGCCTTCCGCCCGCAGTTTCACCCGCGTGTAATTTCTTTTCTTAAATAAATATCCCCCCCTTCCCCCACATTTCCGGGATGAAAAGTACCCTCCTATGTTCACAGGGAATAGTGCAGCTTTCCAACAGTGAAAGATATATTCAAATCGGTTGAGTAGTTGTAGAGCCTATTTAATACAAACAATCAAATCTTTCCTTTAATATGAGTTGAGTATAGACAAGTGTGGCGCTCAAGCCTAAAGCCCACCTGATTGGTAGCGTTTACTATTGCGTATGGACCCTTTTAACACTAAAGGCATCCCTTGCACGTCCGAATTTGTTATTTGAAGTAAAAACATGACGTTGGCAGCAAAAAAAAAGGTTCGTTCCGCTGCCAACACCATGCTCTTCCTAATTAGGCTCTAAAGACCCTACTCACCTATAGAAACAACATACAGATATCAAAAAAAAAGAAACAAAAAAAAACTACCTAAAAAACTGAAAAGCAAAAAATAATTTTAATAAGACATTCATCATTGTCTAAGCCTATTAATTTAATTGTATTTTACGTGCTAGGTAGGTACCTACTAATCTGTTTGAAGTCGGTGCCAAGCCAAATAGTAGGTACCCAGATTACGTACCTACGTCCGCGGATTAATAAGTAACCCTTTATAATACATAATAATATTATATATCATTTTTTATTACCTTTGGCTTGGCACTGACTTTAAACAGATTAGTAGGTACCTACCTAGCACGTAAAATACAATTAAATTAATAGGCTTAGACAATGATGAATGTCTTATTAAAATTATTTTTTGCTTTTCAGTTTTTTAGGTAGTTTTTTTTTGTTTCTTTTTTTTTTGAAGTCGGTTTAATTTTTTTAAAAAAAAGTTTGTTTATTTTTCTATTTTTAGTGTGAATAACACGTAGGTAGTGAGTAAAACTCTTTCATAATAATGATAGCGAAAATACGAGTAGAATTGTATTATTTGATAATAATATTAGGTATTCATTAAGTGTTCAGCACCATGGGTAGGAGGAGAATGCGTTTATGCACCATAACCGCAGGCTAGCTAGACCCGCGGCCGTGTGTGGGACTCGAGACCGAAGCGTCCGCTACCCACTACACTCCCCCGGTTTCTCCTTCACACCCGATTAGGACGAGCCGGTGCTAACCTTATTGGCTAGTGACCAGCCCATCCCCGGGTAATCATCAGCTTAGCTGCAAAAGTAAATGAAATACAACTAACGTTCCACATATTCCTACAACACTGAAAGAATTATCCCCTAACTCCTAACCGTTAAGGAGTTGTACTTTCCATCATCACCTTAGCTGCAAAAGTACATGAAATACAACTAACGGTCCACATATTCCACAATACTGAAAGAATTATCCCCTAACTCCTAACCGTTAAGGAGTTGTACCTTCCATCATCAGCTCATCAACATAAAATGATATCTATCGGACGCAAAAACTTGAATGGCTTCAGAAAAAGCAAGTAACGCGTAGGCGCAGCCTATAAAATTTGAGGTTTTCCCTTGATTTTTCCGGGATCCCATCATCAGATCCTGACATGGTGACAATGGGACCACCTCGGAACTATGCACTTTCAAATAAAAAAAGAATTATTTAAATCGGTCCACAATTGACGGAGAAATCGACGGACATACATAAAAAAAAAAAAAATACATACAGTCGAACATATTATTATAACCTCCTCCTTTTTTGAAGTCGGTTAAAAATGCAATTTCACTGTGGTCTTCTTTAATGTGTAGCTCACCTCTCTTATCCAATTCCTATCTGAATCACATTTTTATTTCCTTACAACCATCACACAATGGTCCGATATTGACAGCAAGTTAGTTAACTGATACACAATTCAATTTAAGCTCTAAATCCAATCTTTGGAGCAAAAAGAACGCTAGTCGTAACCCTGCCTCAGTATCAATCTCAGTATCAAAGCGAGCTCACCGAGCAGTTTGGTGACGTTTAGTACTTTATTTATTTATTTAGGTACACAAAACAGAATAACATCACTATAACTTCTAAATTACATAACTCAAATCTTAAAGGCTAGACGGTATCTTAAAACATCGTGATTGACAAATCGGTGAGTTTTACATTTAAAAAAAAAATTAAAAAAAAATTAAATTCTAAGACAAAAGTTACTACTAAATACAATTCAGTGCTTCTTTATTATGATCTTCTGTAAGGTGGAGGTGCTCTATCTTTGTTATCCAATTCATATCCGAATGTTATTATTATTTAAGGGCACTGAAGCTAGTGAAATTACTGGGTATATGAGACCGAATAACTGTCGTCTCTCAAGGCGGGCAACGCGCCTGCGTCCCTAAGGGGGTCTCGGGTGCATATGGGCGGCGGTAATCACATATCATCAGGTGACCCACGTTCTCGTTTGCCCCCCCCTATAATAAAAAAAAATCCTTTCAACCATTTGTAAATTGGTCAATTAATATCATAAAGTCAGTTAACTGATATACGATTCAGTTCAAGCTCCAAATCTAATCTCTGTAGCAAAAACAACGCTGGCTTGTACCTAAAGTAACCCTCTCTCAGTATCAAAGTGAGCTCGAGCTTGCTCTTGTTGATTGGGATCCAAGCATAGGAGCCAAGTGGACGGAGGCATCTCAGCGCAGGTTCAATGTTTGCTGCAGTTTGGTTTGCACAAGCGATATGCAGTACGGTGACGTTTGGAACTTGTAGTTGTTGTGAACTAGCTACATGCTTCGTTTGACGAGTCGATTCCACTTTAAGTGTCTGTCTTTGGGCTTGTTGACGATTTCAATCTAGGCTACAATTTATACTCACCATATCCTTCAAATCTCTTGTATGATTTAAAAGACAGAACAGTTACACCATACGTATGCCCAATATTGCAGGTCGGTAAGAGAACTGCAAAGTGTGTTATCCTCTTCCGTGTCGCGAGCCGCGGTGTGAAGTGCATTTGCTCGACACAAAGCGTGCCATTTTATTTGCAGATAAACACGATGCCCACCTGATGGTAAGTAGCCACTGAGGCCTATTACATTGACCCATTTCACTAGGAAGCGTCGCTCAATGTGCTGCGAGACTGAAGGCTCATCTGGTCTTCGAGCCTCTGATTTCAAGTGTACGCTGGCTCCCGCACGAATACTGCCGGAACACAGCCAGAGCTATTATGGCGGCCGATTTCACCTGTGGTGGTAGCTAGCCAGTCGGACTCAGAAAAAGTTCTACCAACCAGCCCCAATGCGGGAATCGAACTCACGGCCTCCGGGTTTTATACCCGAGCGGCTTAGCCACTGTTCCACGTTTGCAGGTCGTTAAGAGAACTGCATAGTGTTATCCTCTTCCGTGTCGAGTCGCGGTGTGAAGTGCGCATTTCTCGACACAAAGCGCGGCGCCGGCCTACTGAGGTACGCTTTGTTTCGCGGTTTTTCATTATTGTTTGGCCTTTTTAGAAACTGTTTGTATACTGGAAGTAGGACTTGAACGTACCTTTCACGACAGTAACTTATGTAATTCATACAGGCACACAAGTGTACTCGTTTTAGAGTGATGTAATTTGTTGAAATAACAGTTTTTCCTTTTTAACGGATTTTGACGGTATATTCTCTAGGTGATTTTAAAATGAATCGCTGAAGCTACATTTAATATTACACGAATAAAAACAGAAGAAGAAGGAACAGTTTCTATATTGTTAGCCTTTTACTATCGTAGTCGTTAGTTCATACATAGTACAATTATAGGAACTTCTCGTTATTAGTGATTTTGTTAAGCTAATCTTGATCTTGAGGTCCTGAGTTCTCCTTCCAAACGTTCTTTTCGTTTTTTTTCGAACAGATCTTGGGTTTTTCGACAAGTATGAACTCACTCTATTTAACTGTAACTTTTGACTGTCAGGTTAGAAGAAGAAACATAAGCTACATAATATTAATATTTTTCAACCGGCTTCAATTGCAGTTTTGCAGTAAGGATCCAATCCATATTATTGCTTCTTATGGATTTGATCCTTATAATTACGCAGTCAGGATACAATCTATATGAAGCAATAATGTGGATTGGATCCTTAATGCAAAACTTTGTCCAATTTATATTGAGAAAATAAATAAGAAATATAATTTATCCGAAAATACGAGTACCTAATATAATGTACATATCGCACACCCGGTAAAAAACTGTCATAACACAAAAACAGGCAAATCTCACCCCTTGCAGTAAAATATTATTTAACTGCAAAAAGTGAGATTATAAAAATATTCTTTTACTGAAAAAAGTGAGACCCGCCTTGCCTCTACGTTATGACAGTTTTTTAACGTGTGTGCGATTATGTGGTCAATTATTATTAAGTAACAAAATGACTCTACCAGATTTGCCTGTTTTTATGTTATGACAGTTTTTTACCGGGTGTGCGATATGACACACGAAGTATTCAACTCATCGACTTCTAACCAAAACACAATGTTAGGAATTAATTAAAAGTTAACCAAACTGATATGATCCATATTCCTTAGAATAATTCTAACATTCCGCAATGTGTTATCTCTTCAAAACAGTGGTCCAATTAATTAATATCACAGTTCCGCGACCCTGCAGGTGCTGCGCCGGATCGGACGCTTCTAATCCTCTGATTTACTACTTAGCGCAACTATGCCTTGTGAGTTCACTTCTTCACTAAAGTGGAGTCATTTTAATAGATCACATTTGACAGTTCATTTATGCAAAGCAAAGTGCTACTTATGTATCAGGAGTAGAGTCTAATTTTCTAAATAAAGAAGTGTATTAAAATAACTGATGTTGTTTTCTTGAGTTTTATTCCTATGCGTTAGGTATATTTTTCTTTGCATAAATGAACTGTCAAATGTGACATATTAAAATGTCTCCAATATAGAACGAAGGATACGATGAGATTTAATTAAAGCATGGGTTAAAAACAATGACGTTCAGTTTTTTAATTGAACGTCATTGGTTAAAAAGAACTTTTTTCACTAAGCGTTTTTGTCCTGATGCCAGGGTACGCTTGCACCACGATCCAGAATTGGCAAATACAGTTATAAAAAATGAATAAATATCTCTGGACATGATTCACACAGCGCCATCTTGCCCTAAACTAAGCATTAGCTTGTGCTATGGGTGCTAGACAATAGATTTAAACATTATTTTTATACTTTTTTTGTAAATACATACATATTATACATAGAAACACCCAGACCGATACAAACAGACATATTCATGCACACAAATGTTGGTACCGTGCGTGGATCGAACCCGCGACCTTTGGTGTAATAGCCGACTTCTCCATTACACCAAATGGCTCGTCAAGTCACTGCATTGGAGTGACAGCCATCTAATCTTCGTAAAACTTGATAGGGAAATTTGACCAATACGATCGTGGCTACAAAGCCACGATCTAGGCCTACAAGGCTCAAAGCCATTCGGCTGTGTTTAATAGAAAATTAACGATTCTTATGCGCATGTCTATAGCAAATGAATAAAGATCATAATTTTTTTATAAATTCAAATATGAGAGAAAAATCCTGCTCATAAATAAAATAAACAACATCCATTCTATTAGGCTTTACAAATATAATATCATCAATGCAAAAGTATGTACCTTGGTATGTCTAGCTGTCTCGTACAATTTCACGCTTAACCACTGAACAGATTTTGAGAAATTGTGCTACAAATATTTCAGAAAAAATAACATCGTATATTCAACTTAGGCAAAAAGCAAGCCTAGTTCTATTTGAAAAAATAAAATGAAGAGCAAGTGGAAACGCCTGTCCAGTTGAATGCATGTCTCAGCAATGAATAAACTCTTTATTCTACATCACTGTTTATTACAGTATCGTTTGGACTTCCTCCAACGCGCAAGAAGTTGCATCCAAATTTCAATATCTTCAATTCTCTATTGCTCACTTGACAGTGACTTTCTCTTGTTTTTTTTTTTTAAGTCAGAGGCGGCAAACGAGCTAGTGGGTCGCCTGATGGTAAGCAATCACCGCCGGCCACGGACATCTGAAACACAGAGGGATCGCTGATGCGTTGCCGGCCTTTTAGGGGGGCAACGCATCAACGATCCCTCTGTGACGACTCTCAGCTCCGACTGTGGCTCCGACTCTCTCACAAACCAGACGAAACACTTCTACTTATTACCATCGGGTTGATTATTAAATAAATAAATACGTTGGATAACATCACATACAAAGTGAAATAGCTTAAGCACTTGTGTTGTGTGTATCAAAAACAGACAATGAATAAACATTGATAATATACTTTTTTTTTGTAAATATATATATTTATACATAAAAACATCCAGATCGCTACAAACAGACATGTTCATATCTATAAAATATGTATGTATCGTGCAGGGATTGAACCCGCACCTCTTGGTGTAATAGCCTACATCTCAGCGAAATTGATTTAAAACCTTAATTTCCCAAGCATACCCAAAGCTTAGGTAAGATCCATAAAGTAAAAAAAACCGCTACAGCGCCCGTTTGCTAGTTGAAATACTTTACGCGAAGACAGGCAGCGGAATAAAAGCAAAGCGTAAGAACCGGCCCAGAGTTCGGACAGAGCGTTTGTTGTAAGCTGCAATATTCCTGAGCAACGGACTGCATTTGGATGCACGCCTTGGAGCCAGTCCAAGTGATACTGTATTAAGCACTGATGTAAAATTATGTGTTTAGCTATTGACAAAGCTTGCCAATGACGGCATCTTACCTCAAACTAAGCACTATGGCAAACTATATATCATTTCATATACTATTTATTTATTTCGTAGTGGTAAAGCCATACTGTTTTACAGTACGATTGGGCCGGCTCGTCCGGGGAAGTACCACCTTCCCATATAACACCAGCATGAAATAATAGTGACTACTATTGTGTTTTGTGAGAGTGCCGGAGTCCAACACCCCCCCTTACCCCATAGGCGCTGCGATCAGTGGTCAGCGATCCCTCTGGTGTTATAGATGTCCATGGGCGGCGGTGATTGCTTACCATCAGGCGACCCGCTGGCACGTTTACCGCCTCTGACATAAAAAAAAAACTATTTTCAAAGTAGAACTAAATTTTCTATCTTCGATTTCTAAGATTGTAAAAAATATAGCCATTTATTTGTAGTAATGTCAAGTTATCTTGCTTACTCCTGTACAAGGACATGGTCTCTTGCCAAATCTTTAGTAAGCGGTCTAGCCTCCGCAAACTAGTAGATATATTACCCAATCTATATAGTCATGGTAATTTAGTGATGTGAGTAAATATTTTGTGCTGAAATAGCTCTATGGATATTGTGCTCGTATGTACAATGTTACCACAGCACAAATACTATAACAGAGTTGCCGTATTATATATATTTATTGATATATTTATAAAAATCTTTATTGACCACAAAAAAAAATAGGGTAAAGGCGGACTTAACGTTAAAAGCATTCTCTGCAAGTCCACCTTTGGGAAAAACGAAATGGTTGAATGCGGCAAAGAGTGGCAAGAGCAAAACTAAAAAAAAAAAAGGATATAATAAATATAGTCTTGTATCTTGTTATCTATAGAAAATTATTTTCAGCCATTTTAAGTATCTGGCCGTGATCTCGGGCTAAAATCCGGGATGGGCATTTTTGTCGGATATTTTGAACCCAGCTCGGGCATGTAATAACCAATCTGCATTTGGCAAGCGTGGTGATTTAGCCAATACACATTATTATGAGGATGATGCAGTTAATTTCAAAGTTGGTGACCTTTGCCCTTTAGTGGCATATTAGACTTAAGGGTCATTTTAGGAATGTTAAAAAGTGTCCTCCTGCATCTTAAGTTTTAAATATATCTGTATTTATGAAATAAAATAGGAAATATTGCATGATACTATGAAGCTACCTTTCCTTTTAAATTGAAAATAGGCCGGCCTATCTAAAGCCGGGCTGGAAGAAATGCCGATAAGATGCGCCTAGATTGCACATTTCATGTTATGTGCTAACAGTCACTACAACTAGAGTTGCCCAACTATCGATAGTTTCGATATCGATAGTTGACCTTGAAAAATAGTAACAATATCGATAGTGCTATCGATAGTATCGATACTATCGATACTATCGATATTACAAATAACCAATACTATTGATCGGAAATTGACAATGGGGGATAGGACGGGGAAGGGGGATAGGAGGGGGAAGGGGGATAGGAGGGGAGGGGAAGGGGTGTAGGAGGGGGAAGATCCTATCCCCGTCCTTTCCCCCCATATCAATCTTATCACCCTTCCCCCCTCTTATCCCCCTTCCTCCATCAAAGTATCCTATGTAAGTCTCCTGGGTCTAAACTACCCCTCCACCAATTTGCAGCCAAATCGGTTCATCCGTTCTTGAGTTATAAAAAGTGTAACTACGCTATAATTGAGAAACGATACTATTGGCGTTTATTCAACTATCGATAGTGTAATACTATCGATAGTTTTTTAAACTATCGATAGTATCGATAGTTTTTATGATTTAATACATCAATACTATCAATAGTATTGATAAAAAACAATCGATACTATCGATACTATCGATAGTATTGTAATGTAATAGTATCGATACTATCGATAGTATTGCTTCCGATCAATAGTATTGGTTAATTTGTAATATCGATAGTATCGATAGTATCGATATTATCGATACTATTGGTATAACGTCAACTATCGATAGACTATCGATAGTTTAGCGATAGTGGACTATCGTTGGGCAACTCTAACTACAACTATTGCATAGAACAACCTTTCAACAAGAATCTTTTTCTATGTGCAATAATTTCTACGTATTTTTTATTCGTTGACATAATCTGCAATTTTATTATTAACACAGTATGTTGTTTAAGCTGATGACATATGAGTTTTTGTCTTTCGATTACATTCACTTTAAGAAGTTTGACACCTATCTTCCAAAAAAGCTTAACCAGTAATCTTTTTTAAGACCCGATCATGATAATTATGTCACTGTAACCTATGGACACCTTCAACACCAGAGGCATCACGCATCCAATGCTCACCCTAACTGGTATCTGGTTCAGATCAGTCAACTTAAATAATAATGACTACTATTGTGTTTCTTCTGGTTTGTGAGAGTGCCGGAGGCCCACACACACCTCCCATACTCCCATAGGCCGGCAACGCATCAGCGAACCCTCTGGTTTTGCAGATGCCCAGGGGCGGCAGTGATTGCTCACCATCAGGCGACCCGCTGGCTCGTTAGCCGCCTCTGACATAATAAAAAAACTTCCCAAGGTGAGGGGACATCCAATTGGCATTAGCATAAAAAATAGTATTTGCTACTTTGGGGTGAGATCGGTGTATGTGCTGTTGTCCTGTAATTACCTATTAATTTCATATTTTGACAATTTATTAACAAGGTAGATTAAAGACTATCTAAGTAGGTATGCCTTGAGGTCGAAGGTCGCTCTTTCTAAATTATATAAAAAATGAGCAGTGTAGATTATGCAGACAATTTAAGCCAACCACAGAAACCAAGCTAGATGTATCGCTAGTTTAGAAAACAGACCATTAACAAGATCCATTAGAACTCGAGCAAATCTGCTCAAGCAGTTAACTCAAAGCATTAAAACGGGTGCAACTAAATGATCGACTGTAAACTATTCAATTAAAGGTAAATAAAGTTTTTATTTGCACCAATTATAAAGTTCAAGTGTAGGCAGAGGGGGCGGGTGCAACGCGGGGCTGCGGCGCGGCGGCGACCCAGTGACCGGGGGCAATGACCGATGCACCCCGCTGCCGGGGGCCAAGCCGTAGGGCTGCCCGGGCAAAGGGGGCTTTTAGGGGAATTCAGGTCATCCAGAAGAATATGAGAAAAGATAATAATTGGGCAACATATTACACATTAATTTGAGTGTAGCTATTCGATATATTTTGAAATGTAAACTTTGGGTATTAGATTTTGTGTCAATCAATTGTACTTATTATATTTGGCTCAACACAGGGGATCTAGTTTATCCGGATGTTAGCAAAAGAGAAGACAAGTTTATATATTTTTATTATCGTGACAGCATGGAGTCATCATTGCTGGCCCCAATTTTGTTATTTAATTAGTATTAGGGGTACAAGCCATGCACTTCACGAGCAATCAACATTATAATTCAGGTTTCTCCACAATGAAAAAATAATTTCTGCCTAATACCATCATGGACAGCGTCCTGAAGAACTGTCCTCCTCCCCCCCATTCAACCAGTTTACCAGACCCTGCGTAACTCCGATTTGTACTACCCTCTCTGTAGTAGAGATCAGAATACGAGGTCACGAAGTAGTTTAGTAAGAAGTTGCAAGACTAGACAGCTAATTAAGTAGTAGTAAACTAGGGCCACTTGCATGTACGTGTAATGAGAAGGGTCGTAAATAGGTTCCAACCAGCCCTACATGCATTGACCCACCGACCTACAAACGGGAGGATCGACGCCTTACAACCATGCTGCTGCATACACCCCGTGTTTACACTTCTCACGCCTTCACACGTAGGCACATAACACCCAAATAACGAGACTTTTTTGACTAAGTGGTAGGTTCCTGTACTGGGCCGTCTAGGTGGGTACCACCGCAGTGCCAGATATTTTCCCGTGAAATAGAAGTGTGTCAAGCACTTCTGTGTTTCGGGGAAAGGGCACTGATGAGACCTAAATAACTGTCGTCTCGGTACAGCGGGCGCAGGGCGGTGCCAGACAGTAACTGCTTAGTTACTGTTTGACACTGAACTTTCTAAGGGCAGACGTGGCGCTTACCATCAGGTGTAAGATCTGCACGTCTTGTTACACATTGCAATAAAAAAGACTAGTTAATACAATAGTTAGGTATAAATAGGGCAGCCGGCAGCCCTACAAGCATTGACCCACGGACCTACAAACGGGAGGAGCGACGCCTTACAACTGCGGCGCTGCACAGTGTTTACAATTTACAGGCATTGGTATCAAATTGCTTCTCCCGATAATTGAAACTACTCTAGTGGTAAGTTACACGTACTCGTATAAATAGAAGGCTCTGCAGTTACAAATACATTGGCATACAGAGGATAAATGAGAGGATTTGCTCCTCAAAATTAAAGGTGTGTGAGGCAATTCCCCTTAAATCTGCATTGGCTCGTTTTTATAATATTTTACACTTTATTCCTCATGCGTAATTTTGGAGTTGGCATTATTTTCAATGGGATACGTTTATGGTAGTTGGTAGCAGCATTTGCCACAGACCTAGAAATGAAAGCAACAATGTGCCACTACTCCGTCGCTACATAAACATTACTCATAGTTCACAAACCAGGTACTCGTAAGTGGTGTAGTGTGTATCTTACCTGCATGTAGATGCATACACCCCGTTTACGTACTACTTTACACACCTTTACATATACCTACTTAGTTAGTCTTTCTTTTACGTTGGCACATTGCACCCAAATGACAGATGAAACTAGTTTGTGCATATTGTTGTACAATCACAGAACAAGAAAATTTTCTTTTCTATGTGTACAATAGTAAGATATAGGGCAGTCGGCAGCCCTACAAGCATTGACCCACGGACCTAGAAACGGGAGGAGCGACGCCTTACAACTGCGGCGCTGCACAGCGTGTTTACAATTTACTAAGAATCTTAAAAGTGGCCGTGTCATTAATTAGGCATTGTAACTTTGCTGCTTAATTAGTAATTGTAACTGCTGCTACAAGCGCAGTATGCTACTACAATTGCATTTCACAGAGAATCTTAAAAGAGACCGTTTGTTTAATTATTCATTTTAATTTTTCTGCTACAACGTGTAGCACGACAAAAAGTTATTTTGGTGTTCTTTCCTCTGCTGGTTTCTTTTATTTACGTGTACATTAAACATAACACACTAAGACTAGAAATCACTTCATATTTACTAACAAACACTAAGGCGATAAGCAAGGCCATTAAAATAAAAAGTACCCTGATTTTAATAGAGAAGAAGGTTTTACTATAACTACTAATCATTGATCTTATCACAGCTGACGTACTAGAAATATTTATTTTAATCAAAATTAACATTCAAAGAGAAAAAACAAAGATTCATCACATTTATGGTTGTCCTGGATACTTAGGATTAAAACCGATGTCTGAAGCACATAGAGGAGGGTTAGTACCGAAGGCACCATTGAGCTACGCATAATAGAAGACAACACTCAAGTAGCTCTTGCATACTGATGTGCCGTGTTAATGTCGGTGACAGGTGTCTAGAGCTCAAAAATTGGCATAGTGTTAGCAGTGGGAATAATCTTTTTCGCTGCCAACGTTATGAAATTCAAGATAGGTGAAGCCCGAGTGATGTCTTTAGTGTTGCAAGCGTTCATAGGTGAAGGTCATCACTTAACAGCATTCGAGAGCGGGTCTTGATAAAAAAGGGTTGTTGCAGTATAAAAAATATATATTAAAGTACTTTTATTACATAATTATATGTTATGTTATTATTATGTAATAGTATTCAACGAGTCGTTTATCTTTTTTTTGGACATTATTCACACAGCGCCATCTAGACCCAAACTAAGCATTAGCTTTTGCTATGGATGCCAGACAACAGATAAACATTACTTATAATATACTTTATTTTTTGTAAATACATACATTATTATTGTACCTAGAATAATGTGTCAAAACTGTTTCCTAAAATGACACATTAACAGGACTTAGTCGAGTGACTGCATCGCAGATGTAAGGCGTCTCTTCATTCGGCGTATGTGGGTCAACAGCGCGCCACTCCATAGGCTGAGACTGCGCTGTTTGCTAAGTCAACTGTTTCGGCTTTGTCCCGGCTTCGGTTTTTACTTAAAGATGACAAGATGCACCAAGTATTCATTTAGTAGGTAGGTAGGTTAACATAATAATCGGATTTTTCTATACTTATATTATAAAGAGAAAATATTTGTTTGTTTGTTTGCATTGTATTGAATAGGCTTCGAAACTACTGAACCGCTTTGAATAATTCTTTAACTGTTGGAAAGCTATACTATCCCCGGGTGACATAGGGTGCTTTTGATCCTGAAATAAACGGATACGACAGATATAATTATTTATATGTATTAGCCTATTAGAACTCCTACTCGCTCAAGTCATCATCACAATGATGGGTAACCGTGTATTGCGTACCACTGTACATGTACGGTTCCAAGAATCAATAATGGACCAAAAATGGAACCAAGAATCAACGGTTAAATCTAACGAGGAAAAACATAACTTGTTTCGCAGATGGTCCATTCAATCCCTACAATGCGAGCACCGTCCTTCTACAGGTATGTAGAACTGGGCAGTCTAGTTAAGAAGGTCGTAGGACGCTTTCATCTCGAGTCCCACACACGGCTGCAGGTCTTGTTTTTGCATTCTTTTTTTAGCCAATTCGATCCCACTTTTGCGCAAAAGCCTCCCCTTCTGTCCGCCACATCTCCCTACTTTGTGCCAGTTGCTGCTAGTCGGGCATAAATTCGTTTAAGTCGTCCCGTCATCTTAATCGCATTATCCTTTAAAATGTTATTTGTAGTGGTAGAGCCATGCTGTTTTACAGTACGAATGGGCCGGCTCGTCCGGGAAAGTACCAACCTCTCACATAACACCGGCGTGAAATAATAGTGACTACCTACTATTGTGTTTCATCTGGTTTGTGAGAGTGCCGGAGGCCCACACCCTACATACGCCGGCTACAAATCAGCGATCCCTCTGGTGTTGCAGATGTCCATGGGCGGCGGTGATTGCTTACCATCAGGCGACACGCAGGCTCGTTTGCCGGCTCAGAGGCGGCCCATTAAAAAAAATGCTTTTTGAGAATTTACAAAAAATAACCATAGGAAATGTCAGTATATGGTCATACATTTCCCAATAAACTTAACTAACAATCGTATATACATACGTTGTCTCTCTGAAGCATCGTACACGTGTGAGTATCCTGTTTCAGGAAATGCACGTGTAATATTCAGAAATTATTATCAACGTGGCTTTTCCTCGGATCGCTGGGCACATGTGCGCACTTTCACTCTTGTAATGAGTAACTTTTTAATGTCTGAGCTTATATTTCCTTGAAATGTTTCCCGTGTTATTATGAATGGGTTTCGATATTTTTTTAACTCTAGTATTTGATTGTAATAAATATTAAAATAAGGTTTTTGGGCCTTGGGCTGGCTGGCACCGGCTCGTCCCAATCGGGTGTGAAGAGGAAACCGGGGGAGTTTAGTGGGTAGAGGGACTTAGCCTCGAGCCCCACACAGACGGCCGCAGGCGTCGCTCGCCTATGGTTATGGCGCGTAAATGCGTTCTCCTCCAAAACAAAAGAAAGTTTTTGGGTCTTGTATTTGTTTTTTATACTCTCAGGAGATTGTAAGAACATCATGCAACTCATTGATAGTGTATTAAAAAAGAGGTAGATATGCCATCCTTTAACGCACGGCGATTAGAATTTGATCCGTCGAGCTACACATTCAAACACGTTCATACGCTGAAGATATACATTTGTGTGTGCGAAATCTGAACGAGAAAGGCGTACGGAACTTAACGTTACACGAAAGAGATAGCTAGAGTCCGCGCCACAACTCTTATCTGAAATAAAGGATTTTGGTTCTTATTGAAATTGTGTCAATTGACACAATATGAGCGGAGCATTTTTCGAGCGCTAGTGCGGTATCTACCTCTTTTTTAATACATTATCAATGATGCAACTAGAGTACAATCTGCATAAAGCCACCACCGATAGGCAACTTCTTCTTAACAGAAAACAGTAAGAATCCATCGAAATTCCTTTATACTTAAGACAGGTTAGGTATAGATCACACATTTTACAAGGCATGTCTACACTAGCCTTGAATCGCGAAGGCGGTGACACACTGACCCCCGCTGCTCAGCTCAGCTCTCAATGGCTACTCAGCGCTGATGAGAAATCGATATGTTTTATTAACGCCGACGTGTTTGCGAAACTGGTAATCATTTCGTTCTTTGTGGAATTTTACCGGCTCACTTTATGTGCTTGTTTGCAAGCCGCTGCGACCAAGGCATACCCGTGACACTCTCTGTACGTGAGAGTTCGAGCGCCAGTGACCTTGAGCCGAGCGTGTAAACGCTAGGGTTGCTACAGAAATTTAAACTTGTGCAAGGACATGTTAATGAAAGTAGGTTTGATTTATAATAAGTTTTTGTAATCTTTAAATTACTTATATTAGGTAGGTACTATATTTACTCTTAGTTATAATCAGTTTATCACAAATAATCACAATCATCTAGTCATAATATGGTATTAATTTTAATTTTTAATTAAAAGCGCAGATTTCTATCTAACCCACAATAACCATTTTTTATCCTTTACTTATTACGAGAAAAGGCTTATTTACGAAAAAGCGATTTTAAGCAACAGTATTAATCCACAGTATTAATCCTTATCCAATTAAGTACCTTAAATACATTTTGCATGTAATATAGATCAATATGGCCATCTACAACATGTAATTTAAATGAATATTTTCGAAGTTATTATAGATTTAAAATGCAGGGACATAGCGGTTGCGGCGGTACCGGCCGGGGGGCGCATGCCTTTACATAGTAATACTAATTACTAATAGAATATTAATATTAAGTACCTAGGTAGCACAGTTAAGTAGGTAGTACTTACTTTTATCCGGATTTTGTTTTTGGTTGTTGCCACAGCCATAAACACAACAATAACGCCCGCCCGCCGCCGGCATGATTTTGCGTCGCGTAATCAATACGTGCAATCACTCCGACAAGCGAGCGGCGAGTCGGCGTCTGCGGCGAGCGAAAACCCTTAGCCGGTACAGTCCAGGGACTGAAGGCTGCACACACCGCGCGCCGCGCGCACCCCCGCGCGCGCACACATAGCCCCGAGCGATTTTACGAGCACACATGCTTGAGTGTCGCTTCTTTACTTTAGTATATATTCTGTGACCAAGGTGAGTGAATTCTGATCGTGTGTACGTTGCTTTTGGTGTTTCAAATTGCTTCGCATTTGAAAATTCAGCAGTGGCAGTCGTATGGCTTATGATGAAGAAAATCCAGAAACAATTTATACAATCAATGCAATATTTATGCAATCTTGAGATATTGACTTAGCCAAAAATAACGTTCAAAAGTTTAATTTCATTATTAATCTGTAAAAAGAAAGTGGTGTTAGTTACACTATTTATAACTCAAGAACGGATGAAACGATTTGGCTAAAAATTGGTGGAGAGATAGCTTAGAACTAGGAAACGGACATAGGATACTTTTTATCCCGGAAATATGGGGGAAGGGGGTATAGTTGAAAAAGGAGATTACGCGCTGGTGAAACCGTAAGTATTAGCGACCACTAGTATTGTAATATAAAAAAAGAGTACCGAAGACTCAAGCCTCCCTTTTCCATTTGTTGCTTGTTTTTTATATAGGTATACTAGCGGCCGCCCGCGGTTTCACCCGCGTGGTTCCCGTTCCCGTGGGAATTGATCAAAATCCTTTCTTTTTAAGATGTATTCTGCTATTCGGGACGGAAACAAATCCAACAAATCAAAAACCATGGCAATCGGTCCAGCCGTTCTCGAGTTATAAGTGTTGTAACAAACACGACTTTCTTTTATATAATATATATTCTTTTATATATATATATATATAGATGATGTGTACATATACAGTATAAGTGTCGCTCAGTGGAATAGGCCGCAGTAGCCGCTTACCACCAGGTGGTCTGCGTGCCTGTGCGCCAAATATAGATGATGCGTACATATACAGTATAAGTGTCGCTCAGTGGAATAGGCCGCAGTAGCCGCTTACCATGCCTGTGCGCCAACTGACCTAGTATGAATAAATAAAAAAAAAAGTACCAATGATACAGATATTCATTATAATTATATAATAAATCGTTGGATATGAGTAAGAATTCATTTGAATACTTACACCTCTAAACGCAACAGGAACAAAATCAATATTCCATTTTCAATAGTTTTAAAATTTAACGAAATTAACTAGTTCAATTTTCAAGACCATCATAAAATGCAGCTGTTAATATCGCCTTCTCTCTCGCACACACCGATATCCTCAATTTACGTTTCTCTCACCTTCCCACGTTTCTTAGCTTTCCACAAAGATCTTACGGCATAGTAGAAAGAGAACACAGTACGTTATCTATAAACACCGCACCGCGCGCGACTTGTATGTTTGCGCCAAAATATCTCTGGACAAATAAATATCTCTGGAAATTATTAAATCTAGCACCAAACTAGCATTAGCTTGTGCTAAGGGTAGGCAGACAACGGATAAACATGACTTAAATACTTTTTTGTAAATACATACATATAACATGTTCCTATGCACACAAATGTTTGTACCGTGCGAAGATCGAACCCGCGACCTCTGGTGTAATAGCCGACTTCTCAACCATTACACCAAATGGCTCGTCAAAAGTTGTTAAACAGTATTGAAACTGGCTCTAAACATTTTTTCTGGGTATTAACAGTTAGTAGTATAGCAATAGTTCATAATATCTAAGAACACTTAGGAACAAAATAAGCAGTCTAAAGGCAGTGCTTAGCTCGTCTTCAGCTGGTGTGTGCTAAGCGACCGGTAACGAGATGTTTGAGCTCGAATCGGAACTCCCTTGTTGGAACCACCCATCGCTGTAAATGTACCCTGTTCGGATTGTGACTGTCGCTAGATGGAGCTGCGTGGCTACTTCCTATGATATTTATTTTAAGAACCGGGCTAAGATCTCGGGGTCCTCTGGGTTCAATTCCGGGGTCGAGCTAACATTGTGTCGGTTTTTTCGGGCACAGCTCGGGATTGTGATCACCAACCCGCATTTGGCAAGCGTGATGATTAAGCCAGTACCCGTCATTGTAACCATAACTTAGCCCTGCAGTAGGACAGTAAATTGGCTGATACTTGTTGTAATATAACACAATTACGAAATCGGTTAGTATCTTCGGTCCCTGCACGGTACAAACATTTGTGTGCATGAACATGTATGTTTGTATCTTTCCGGGTGTTAATAATAATTATGAATTAGCTAAAAAAATTAAATAAAAAATTAAATATTGGACAACATCACATACATTGATCAGACCCAAAAGTAAGTAGCGTAAGCACTTGTATTATGCTCATCACATAAGTGTTTGTCCTGGGTGGGACTCGAACCCACGACCCCTGGCGCATAGGGCAGGGTCACCACCAAATTCGCCGTCGGGCCAGTAAAAAGAAGTGTTTTTACACTCAAGTCAGTCAAGGTCTTGCCGTTTTGGAGACTAGCTTTTAGTATAGTCAAAAGGAATAATTAATAATCAGATTTACAAACATTTTTTTTTTTTATATTATAGGGGGGCAAACGAGCAAGTGGGTCACCTGATGATAAGTGATCACCGCCGCCCATAAGCACCCGGGACCCCCTTGGGGTCTCAGGCGCGTTGCCCGCCATATACCCAGTAATTTCACTAGCTTCAGTGCCCTTTCCCCGAAACACAGAAATGCTTGACACACTTCTATTTTGATAATTGATTTCATTACGATTATCTCAAATGTAAAAATAGCTAAGGTTTAACTTTCATATTGTAGACAGTCAAAATATTCTTGATCCAATTTTATCAATATGTGACTCAACCACCAGCTTCGGAATGTTGATAACCATTGAGAAACAGTATACAATCAGCTTTTTAATGTTCCACTGCAAGGCAAAGGTCTCTCTCTCCACTCCATTAATGAAATGTTGTTATAGTTACAATGATTCTTTGTTACTGGCTTAATAACTACCAACAGACATGTCTTATCTAGACACATACGAGTATGTACGGACAAAATATGGAATTGCATTTATTTAACGTAATTAATAATGGTGGTATTGTTTCATCATCCTATAATTGATCTTTATACCAATTCATATCTGTTACCTATTTCAATACCTATTTCAGTTCTAACCTTATCTGAATTTATCCTGGAAACAAGTTGGAATAAACAGCATATTTTTGCCATGCAGTATAATATGATAACTAACTTTTTCACACAAAACATTATACATGTACTCCAATAGTAATATATTTATATAGCATGGCATGGCGTAACCTAACTATGAGTGTTCTTTAAACTGCGTCTATGTTTGTATTTGTTAAAATATTTGTACAATTGCTCAGTTGCGGCGGAGTAGAAACTTGGCAACGCGGCACAATAGGTAGCATAGTTCCTAACTCGCCCTGCGCCAGTGCCACTGGCACTTGCTTACAAGTTTGTTTTCAATAACAGTAATAATATTAATAAAATATATTTCATTGTTATAATGCAGAAGCTAAGGGAACAAAAACAAATTAACGTCCGAGGAAATATTTTAACGCCCTTTCTTTTTAAAACCTCATTTGTTAACCTTTGAATTAATTATAGGTACCTACCGTGTCGAAAAATCTTAAATAGGTTCAAATACATTATATATAGATTGTCTGAAAATGTCCCAGATGACTGGAAGAATGCCTCTATCTGCAAACTTTACAAGGGCAAGGGAGAATTATCTGACTGCAGCTCCTACAGAGGCATATCTCTCCTCTCTACAGCGGGCAAAATCTTGGCCCACATTCTAAATACCCGTCTAAGTCGCCTGGCAGAACAGTTGCTTCCAGAAACCCAATGCGGGTTTCGTCCTTATAGGGGAACGGTTGATGCTATATTTATCGTTAAACAATTACAAGAAAAGTTTTTAGAGCAAAATCGTCCCCTATACATGTGCTTTGTGGACCTTGAAAAGGCGTTTGACCGGGTTCCTCGAGAGGCACTCTGGTTAGTTCTGGAAAAGTGGGGTTGTCCTGAGAAATTCGTGAACCTAGTGAGGCAGTTTCATGATAATATGGTAGGCAAGGTTCAGCATGAAAACGATTTCTCAAAGGCTTTTCCGGTCACCAGCGGTGTCAAACAGGGCTGTGTGTTGGCTCCCACACTTTTTGCTATTTATTTTGCGGTCGTGATGAATGATGCAGTTAAAAGTTGCGAAGACTTAATAGAATTGAACGTACGGACTGACAAGAGTGTATTTGATCTGTCACGCTTTAGAGCTAAATCTAAAATCCAGAAGCTGAATGTTTTAGATGAAGATGACGTGTGCTTAATGGCTGACAGCATTGAGTCGCTTCAATCATATATGGACTGCTTGCAACAATCGTGTTTGAAGTTCGGTCTAATCATCAGTGTCTCAAAAACAAAGATTCTCAAACAACCACCACGAGGTTGCAGCGCGGGTGTCGGCAATGTTACCATCGGAGGAAAAGCTCTCGACGAAGTCCAAGATTTTAAATATCTGGGGACCTATATAAAAAATGATAACACTCTTGCATCCGAAATCCCATCACGAATAGCAAAAGCTGCTGCTACATTTGGAAGGCTCAGTGACCGTGTTTGGAAATCACACGATCTCAAAATGCAGACAAAACTGTCTGTATACAAGGCGTTGGTCCTCCCCATTTTATTATATGCATCTGAGACCTGGTGTTTATACAGAGGGGATATTAGAAAACTGGACCAGTTTCACATGCGATGTTTGCGTTCCATTCTGTGCATAAAGTGGCAAGACTGTATTCCAAATACAGAAGTGCTCCGTCGCTCTAAGATGACAGGCATAGAAGCTATGCTCATGAGGGCTCAGCTAAGATGGTGTGGGCACGTTTGGCGAATGGATGACTGCAGACTGCCAAAATCTGTGTTCTACTCGGAACTTTCACACGGTAGACGCAAACAAGGTGGGCAGTATCTTCGTTATAAGGACGTGCTCAAACGCAACCTGATTAGATGTAACCTTCCAACGCAAACATGGGAGGAAGTTGCTGCTCAGAGACCGGAATGGCGTTTATGTGTTGCAAATGGCGTCAAAGTTTCAGAAAACGCTCGTCTTTTAGATCTTGACGCGAAACGCCAGGCCCGAAAGACCCGTCCAAAGCCCTCCTACGATTACACCTATAATAACACAGGTCAGCTCTACTGTCCGACATGTGACCGAACTTTTAAGAGCAAATTCGGATTTTCAAGCCACATACGTGCACATGCTCGTATCTTGCAAGGGTCGCCCTAGCCGAATCGGTTTGGAGGACTATATATATATATATATATATATATATACATATATATATATATATAGATTAAATTATTGGACAGTTTTCACACAGCACCAATTGTTTTCTTATATTACCATTCCAGTAGGTACAACCAGACACAATGTATGCACATATTTTTTATTCATAGTACGTAGTCTATACCAATATTATAAAGAGGAAAGATTTTATTGTTTGTTTGTATTGAATAGGCTCCGAAACTATTGAACCGATTTAAAACTACTGAACTGCTACACTATCCCCGGGTGACATAGGGTAATTTTGATCCCGGAAATGTGGGGGGAAGGGATATTTGAAAAAAGAAATTATGCGCGGGCGAAACCGCGGGTGGAAGGCTAGTTGTTTGATAAAACGAAAAAATGTATAAAATTTAAAGCACGCAGAAGAAACACGGTCACACTGTATAAAATTTTTGTTGTAACTTTTAATGTTTAACACTTGTGAACTCATTGGATTTCATTTGAATTTAATTTACCATGTCTAGTGAACGTCAGCCTTTACATCTGCCGACGTCACAGGGAGTAATTTACGGACGCTTTTAGTTCCCGTGTTTAGTCCGGCTATCAGCTTGGAGCACTCTGCTCCATTACAATAAGGACTATTTTCGCTCGCTTAGGCACGTACCGATTTAAGGGTTGACCCAGAACTGTCAATTATATGATACAGAGTAGGACTCGCATGCGAACCTGATTGTCCTTTGGAAGTGCGTAACACTACTTATAATACGTTACTACGTCTATATCTTAGTATATTTATTGAAAAGTTTATAACAAAATGCATAAAAGTCATCAAAAGTCATTAATAAGAACTTTCTTTAGTGTCAAAGTTTTTATAATAAAAACAAATTTGAAAAGAAATTAGGTTGAAGTCTGGTAGCATATTAAACGACGCTTCCTAGAGTATTATTTTATTATAATTATTTAGAATAAATTCTGTCTCTTACATCCAGTTGTGTAAATCTTTGATCAGCATCAATTAAGTAGTTGATTATTATATACACAACCAACGAAATTCATTGTACACAACTGATTAATCAGAAAAGTTTGTTGATATTTGCTTAAGTTTTGGCCAACATTTGTGCGCCAACCTTAACCGTCTTCGTAGCAGCGATATTTAACTTCTTTAAACATTGAACACGAAAAAGACTGACAAACTAGGAAATACTTACAGGCTAGGCTCAACTTTGGAAGACTTCTCTAATACTTTTCGTTGCTTATTGTCGCCTGAACCATAAGTCGGTCGTTTAGCAGAAGTTGTACAAAAATAAATACAAATAGGTAAATGAAAAAAGTGTTTGACAGATGCTCAACCCTAATATTATACCGGCGGTCGCAAATGTCTGACCCGTGTGATGCACCGCCAATCCTCTTTCTATGCAGCCAGCGGTGAATCGTCACTACTGAATGTGCACCACAAATTACAAGCTTTCATTTTATATTTTGCCCATGTAGATGGGGATTTTTATACAACCTTATTAGAGGCGCTCGTGGCGCAGCTGTGGGATTGGTTCGTTATAGATAACGAAAGTCAAGCTACCCACGCCCCGATCGGTTAAAGGATGGGTGATCATTCTGACCACATTTAGTGACATTTATTTCGAGCGTCTCCGTGCTTTGGAAGGCACGTTAAGCTGTTAGTCCCGGCTGATATTTACTATATGTAGATGTTAGACGTCAAGCCTAGTCAGAGGCCATTTGGCGGCTTGATAACATCTGACATTAAGGTTGGTCACTTGCCTTTCGCACCCCTCCACAAACCCGCACTAGGCCAGCGTGGTGGAGTATGGCCCACACTATCTCACAAATCACAATTGAGATAAGGCCTGTGTCCCAGCAGTGGGAACATATATAGGCTGATGATAAAACCTTATTATGTACAGTCCAATTGAGGAAAACACGTTGTTTACTTGAAAGACACGTTTTTTACCCACATAATTTATCATACATACTAAGTTAATATTATATGTGAAATTGACTCTGTCTGTCTGTCTTTCTCTTTATTTCTGTCTGTTACGCTTTAACGCCTAAATCATTTAACAGATTTTGACTAAAATTTGTACAGACAAATAAAAACCTTGAAAAAGAACATAGGCTACTTTTATCGTTGGAAAATTCTCAGTTTCTCTTAGAATAATAGAAAAAAAAAACTATTTTAAGCGTTTGTATGCTATATAGTAATATAAGTACTTGTAAGTATTGTTCTCCCATCAAAAACATAAATGTAAAAAAGAGAGCCAAGTTAAATACAAAAAATATGCTTGGCTGTGGGCTTCGCCGCAAAAAGAATGGAGATCTAAATGAGTGCCAAGCGCAAAATCCAAATATGTATATAGAGGAACAAAATTACATTATGAACAAGTATTAAACTCTATTTCTTCGCTTTATTGGATATCTATAACAATTGCTGTTATTTAAAAAAAATTTAGATCTTAAAGTAGGTTAGATTTGACTTGGCCAATGTAAATAAAACATCCAGAACGTATACTATATCTATACTAGCCGATTACACTAATTATATTCGCCTAAATATAACAAAATTGTCTCCAGGCCACTGTCTGCGTGGGTGTTACGCTCCCATATTTACCCCACAGATCTAAGTGCAGACAGATCGACGCCTTGCCTAGGCGTAGGCGGTGTTATTGAGGGCAATCCGGGTGAATGAGACCATTGTTGAATCCAGTCCGTACTCGTCCAGTGACTGTAATCAGGTTACCTAATAACGAGTTCTCAATCTTTATTGTTTAATCGTCTGTGATCTTTTCGGGCCAGAACCGATGGTTCAATAGCTGGCTTTTTAAAAAGCAATGAAAAAAGGCAGTACCCTCCGCTGAACAGTTAAAAAAGGTGCAGAGTATAAAACCCTGAGGTCGTGGGTTGGATTCTTCCGTTTGGTCTGGTTGGTGGTATGACTTTATATTAGAACCCGACGCTACTCCATGGGTGAATTCTGCATCAGTAACAGCTCTGACTGTGTTCCATTCCATCAATATAGCGTGGGAGACAATACACTTGAAATGAGAAATAAAGGAGATCGGAGGATTCCAGAGCGTCGCAGAAACATTTAGCAATGCTTCGGCCTCACATAACTCCCTCCCCCCTCGTCAACAAATTTCCCATCTAGAAAAAGGACATCAACTTATGTATCTTAAAATTAACGATCAAACCTATAGTCAGAATTCATATCCAAGATCTAATCGAAGTTATCGAAGTTGTAATACTATAACTGTTCCTGGATCAGATTCTAACCAACGACCAGTATCTGCCGGATTAAGCTGTATAAATAAATAGTTATTTGTGACTGTTGCATAATAAAAGGATCACATGAGTATTTTAATGCCTAATTATGTACAGTCACATACATAACTTTATCTTCATTCATACGATAAATGTCTATTTTAAAGTCAGGATCGATGTGAAACCGCGTGGAATATAATCCGTAGTACCAGGAGAGCAGAGAAGAACAAGAAGCTAGGCTAGCTCGCGTCTTTCAAACTCTTTGATTTAATAAATTTATACGCTGCGGTTATGCTCTCCTGGTACCTATAAAAATACATCAAGATGTTTTGCTTACATGTTAGCTTCAAATCCATTAATTTTTACTTTTTAAGAAGACGTTCGAAATTTGAACGTAATTAAAGTATCGGTTACCGATACTAAAATGTAAACATTACGATGCAGCCACAGATACTTATATCTAAATGTATGCGTTTGCTCATCGCTCCTGACTATAAAATAGACATATTATGGTATGGATGTAGATAAAAAATATTTTGACTAATTTAGAAGTATAAGTAGAATACAGGATTCATTCCGTGTGGAACATTTCTCAAGCGCTTCTTTGTCCCGATCTAGTAAGGGGAGGTTGCACCATGTCCCAGAATTTGGCAAGTCCAATCATTACATTAAAGGGGCTATCATCTAACCGTACCCTTAACAGGATCTCGTCTACACAGCAACCACTAAGCTACTTACTACAAACTCTTCCCTATTACTAAGAACACAATATAATAGTATTGTAAAGACTCGTAAATCATCAAACGGTAACTTTGTTTTATGTAACCTGTCATTGAACTTTTCACCCTTAAATCTACAAAATACACTCAAATAATTAAAACGAGAAAGGTTATTACAAAAACAATTATGGCACGTTATTATTCTGACAAAGAAATGCAAATCCAATGTAAATGTCAGCGTAATAAACGCAAGCCAAAATGGTAATTTCCTTATGTAGGTGAAATGTTAAAATAATTAATATAATCATTAGTGAAATGGATTAATTACAATTTTAGGTATCTGATCCAACAATTATCATGAATACGTTGTTGTTTATTATTGTGTCTATTCAATACCCGTAATATGTGTAAACGAATGTTTATGTATCGGAAACGAATTCAATTATGGCATGAAAAATGATACCTTGATAACGAATTTCATAATTTATTTCTTCAAAGCTTTCACGTGTTCACTTTTGTTGCAAATGACATTAGCTTCATTTTGCATAAAATCATCACTCAGTCAAGTCCTGAAATTATGACTAACTCACTGCTGCCAAACATCCATAAATTAACTTAAATGTCACTGGATGCCTACGGCCTGTGTACACCACCGTAATCCCCTCGTAAATCGCCTAAATTAATTCACAGGAAATACGTAATCTTTCAAACGAGCTGCGGCTGTCAAGAAATCGAATCTGACAGGGTCAGGCCGTGTAAATCTGAAGCGTGCACTTCCTAATTCGGTTTGGCACGGTCGACCTTTGGAAGGTGCAGAACCGAAGCCCAGAATCGATAGATAGTGTGTTGTGGTGCGTGGGCGTGTGGGAGTCGGTGGTCGGTGTTCGGGTGTCGGTGCCGGTGCACGCGGCTGCAGGTCGGAGGCAGAAGCCTCAAAGGCGCGGTGCGGCCGTGGCGGCGGTGCGGGCGTGCGCGCGCACGCGGCGGCGGCGCGGCGCGCGGGTGTGCGCCGCTCAGTGGCCTGCAGCGCGCGCCGCGGACGCCCGCACCGCAGTGTCGAGCAGCAGCCCGCCATGCCCGGCCCGCGCCTCTCCCGCGCCGCCTGACAGCATGGCCCACCCGACCGCCACCACCACACGCAGCCACGCTCTGACGACGGTACGCATCCCACTGGAACCACCCGAGCTGGCCCGGCCGCCGCCACGGCCGCGGCCGCCGCTCCCATCACCGCCCGACCTCTCAGTGACAGTGTTCTCCGCACCAGTGAGGGTCGGCGACGCAGCTTTCGTCTCGATTCGATCGTCTGCAGACGGAAAGGAGTAGGCGCGAGTGGTCGCCGCGCGGCCCGCTAGATGGCGCCGCGAGTCGCTCCTGCGGCGAGCGCTCTCCGCCCGCGCCCCGCCGTCGCCGCCTTTTGTTTCGCGCCGTTCGTGTACATCAAATAATAATTGGCAGGGCCGGTGTTGAGCGACGCCGCTCGGCGTCGAGCCGTCGCTGACGTCAGCGGAGCCCGGGCTCTGCGAGCGATCCCGGCTTCCCCGACCTTCCGCCACCGCTGTCTGCGACTCGCTCGACACACGCCACTGACACGTCAGGCCCTACACTAACCCTCCGCCCCTCTTACGTGCCAAATCCCTTGCAAATACTAGACGTTACCGATTAACCGTTATTATAATCGAGTTTTTGTACAAAAAACAGTTGTAGTGATTAAAAAATTCGATTCGAGTCAGTTGTAAAGAAAATGAAACGGCGCGCTGAATGTGTCAATTTCATTCATGTAACCTACAAGGGTTAGCGATTGATCTGCACCTAGCAACAGAACGGACGGCGGCGGCGAAGGCGACCATCTTTTTGGGTCCCTAGCTAAATGTTCCGTGGATTTATTAAGGAAATGGCGAGTATCGGCGAATATAGTCGTGGATTCATTTAGTTAAAGGAGACAGCCGCGCGCCGCGCCGCGCCCATGCTTCGTCTGGTGAGTGATACATTGTAAGGCTTCCTAGCGTGCCATTTTCACAAGAATCCTCGCCTAGGTGTATGCTGTCATCTTAAGCCAATAACTTTTATGTTTTAATACGAAAGTAGGTTAAATATGACTACGTTTCGCCTTGCCTTTATGTAAGCGACCAGAGCTAATCATTAGATGGTCTAGGTAAATTCAATTAAGTTCTATTAAGACTATTTCAGGTAGTGCGTTTATGTGAGTGGAGATATGCTTTTCGTAATAAATTGTGGAGGTTATCCGCAACAATCAATTAACCTACAACGTTTTATGAAGCAACAGTAAATAATCAATACCTAACCAAAATATGAACAGAATAAGACAGAGAGAGCGAGGTTAGACAGAAGGCTAACGTTGTTTTAAAGTCTTCGTTTTCAAATACGGTGGGTGGAATAATCCTTACATAACACGACTATTGACCACTGCTGGTGTTTTTAAGTATTTTGTTTGTGTGATGCGATTTCGTTTATTGTTTGCGTCATTAGGTATCATCGGTTGATATTATTTCGAATGTCTAGTACCTAATGTAGAAGAAGTATCATGCTAAGAGAAATTAACGATGCTCGTAGCCTTTAATAGAATCAACTATTTGACTACTTATTTAACATGCTACTGTAACAACAGTTAATAGTTTTTATAGTTAAATATAAATATGTAGTATATTTATATTTAAAATAGTGACAACTAGTACCGACTGCATACGTCATGCCGCATTGTAATGCCGTGTAGATGAAAAAATAATTAGAAAGGTCAATAACCACCACCCACGATAAGTCATCAGAAACATGGCAAAACCAATGATGAACCCTAAAGAACAAAAACAAAAAATATGTGAGGAAATATTACGAATTATTTGCATAGATACATATCATCATGAAGCCTATTATGCTGTTTTAAATTAAATTGATGTAGCGAAAATATTTGCCCATTTAAAAAACTTTAAGTACAACTGAAGTTGCTCTTAAAAAACAAACAAACAGCTACCTACATCTAAAAAGAAACTAGGTGCTTAACCAAAGATTTAGTACACTTGCACAGAAATCTTTTCTCAGTAGAACCTGCCTCATTCTGTATGTATTAGACTGTAGTGAGCAATAAGGCTGCCTCTAACCAGGTTAAAGAATGCTTTACACCATTCCAGAAGGTTTAAATATTGATGACAACGTCAATAGAGATGGTTCACTGCGATAAATGTTACTACTACGATGGGATATACTAGACCAGAGCTGATCGCGACTTCGTACGCATGAAGTTACTTTTTGGACTTTCATAAAAAAGGGGGTTGTTTTCTAATTTACATTATTATAAGGTACATCTCTACACCATCTAAAGTGCATATATTTTAAATTTTAAGACTCTTACTTCAAAAATACGACTTTCATACAAAACTCTAACCCCTGTTTTACCCCCTTAGGAGTAGAGTTTCGTAAAACTCGTTCTTAATGGATGTCTACACCATATAAAGAACTGATCTGCCAAATTTCAAGTTTGTATGTTACAGTGTCTAGATTTCGTGACTAATCCAGTGAGTGGTATTTCTCTTTTGTATATTTAAAACGGCTGCCAGTTAGCTTGTATGTTCCTACTACTTAAGTCTTACACTACAGAGAGTAATTCTCAAAAACATGTGTGTTTTTCTGACATATAGGCCAGAGTCGCTACCAAAAAGTATTTGGTAGCGACCCTGCATCAGGTGAAAAAAAAGGTGTCGTTTGAATTAAATTAGAGGACAAACATTCATGTGATAAACATTTTGTGTTTGACCTGTCTGGATGTTTATTGATATTTAAGTATTATTATACATTTGTGGTGCAATAAATGTTTCTGTTACCCGTAACACAAGAGTTTAAGCAACTTACTTTGGGGTCGAATCAATGTATGTTATGTTCAGTAGGGTTTGACTAATCTAATTCCAAAATTCTCAGTCTAAAATCGAGAGCCACAATCTAATAGTAACAATAACACATTTTATAAATTACCTTTGAGAACTCCTCTTTAGTTGATGGATTTAAAAAAAATCTTGTTGTTCGTTTGTAGGATCCCTATACAATTTTTTTTTCTTGACCCAATACTTATCGTAACTATGACATGATTTTTAGTCTGATTTGACTTACATATTGAATAATCAGACTTATTAAACAGATGTAAACTTGCTTGTGACTTTGCATAAAGGAATTGCAATTAAAACAAAACGATTAATTAACGTGAGTACTTGATCAGAAAACATCAATGCACTAAGAATTGTGTAATGTTGATCAAAATCTAGACTAATATCTAAATGACAGTAAAATGCTGCATTTTCATAAGACAGTGACTAATTACGTAAGCTACTCTAGGTATTGTAGGTCCTGGAAGAAGGACAGGGTCATGTGTGGGACTCCCGATGCCCTAAAAAGGGCATTGTTCCTGGGCCAAAGATGGAAGTGGCCCAGGGGTTTACCCACTAAACCCTGCGGTACTTCCTCATCGCCTTAATATGGGGGAGGGTACGGTTATCAGCGAAGCCCTTGCACTGCGTGCTATAAAATGACTGATAAGTTTGCCTGCCTGTTTCAACATTGACAGATAAGTTAGTGAAAATTTAAATATTGATGTCTTATTTTTAAAATTGTTGTTATCTGATAGATAACATAATTACAGTGATGAAACTAGCCCTTATTATTTTTATCTTCTTAATAAAGTAATGATTGCCTTATATTACTACTGCAACATAAGTACTAAAGTCTTGTTGTTGAACCAATAATATAAGAAGGATAACGTGTCGATGGTCTGGTGGATTGAGAACCTGGCCATGAACTCGGAGTCTTGGGTTCAATGTCCGGGTCGAGCTAACTTTGTGTCGGTTTTTTCAAATACAACTCAGGCTTGGGATCACCAATGGGAAGCGCGGTAATTAAGCCAATATCCATTTATACGATGATTTTATTTCAGAGATTGCCTTTGCTATGTAGTGGCACAATAATAGGCTAATAATAATTTGTACCAAAGTGTACAGTTTATTTTACTTCTTGACAAAACCGTGAATATGTTACATATAAAATTATTGAAATTTTCTTTAGAACCTTTCATTTCATTGTTAAAACACGAGGGCGCCACGAGCGCGTTGGCTGCGCCACCTATAGAAAGCCGGCAAAGACGACTATTTGAGTTCCGTACCGCGAAAATCCATAGCCATTTCCTTAATGTGTTAGAACCACTGACAAATTATATATAGAGTGGTAATGTGAGCGAAAAATCTTCATTGGAATTTAAATCAAAAGTATTTGGAATTTATAAAATCTTTTCCGCAATGGGACAGTTTATTAACTATCCATGAACTAGCAAAGACTATACTTGTTACTGATTTATCCATTGTTTATTAATGCTTTTCTCGTTCATAACAAGATGGTTTGCCTTTGGAAAAGCTTAAAGAAACGCAGTAGCACTGCAATTTCTGACGGAATTATTTAAAACAAATTACTAATGATATTTCATCACTATCTCTAGTAGCTTCATGGTAATGGTAACACACAGAAAACTAATATTTAGCAAAAAAGATTTCTCTTTAATATCTACAAATCTCCAAATACTTGATTGATATCAGTTTGATAGGTAATTATCATTTCAGTGAAGGTCGGTTGTGATTAAAGTTGAAATTGATACGTAAATATACTACACAGCTTACCGAGTAAGTAAAAAACTTTAAAAAGTGAACCTAAGAATTTATAAATCGAGGTTTGTTGATATAATTACTATGGCAACAACTCATGATATTCTGGCACAGTCTTATGAGATAAGGAGCAGTGGTGTAGTAATGCAAAGCTTTCATACAGTATATTCACCAAAACCACCTAAATTCGTGTTCAGAAAACTAAAATGACGAAACCGTGAAAAAAATAAATGTCGCACATTTTTATATCCCACAATTTGGCGCAAACACAATCGATGTTTGCGGCTCCGCAAAGCGCTAACATTTAACAGTAGTAACAGTTTCAGTACAACACGAGCTCGTTCAATATATTATGCGTAATGGTACCATAAATTGCAATGCAGTGCATTTGCCGTGTTGTCACAGTATTTTGCATCCCACTGCGGAGCAACTTTCACAAATTACATGGATAATTGGGGCAATTAAAACCCCATGAAATTTTAAATGGAACTTATTTACTGTGGTACTCGTTGTATCAATAACTTAATTAGTAACAATAATAGTGCACCAGATAATTATACTCTTATTAAACCAGCCTAAACACAAATGAATTGGAATTTTAGTGGTACTGACAGTTTATTTAGGGATTTACCTTCTGCCCGCGGTTTCACCCGCCCGTCATTTCTTTATTTAAATATACCCCCCTTCCGCCCCACATTTCCGGGATCAAAAGTACCCTATGTCACCCGGGAATAGTGTAGCTTTCCAACAGTGAAAGAATTATCGGTTCAGTAGTTTCGGAGCCTATTTACAAACAAACAAATCTTTCATATTTATAATATTAGTAAGTAATGTCAGAAAACATTAAACTCAGGAATCCTTTTACTCTGTATAATAAGGAAAAGATATCAAAATAAAAAAAAGTTACACTAAAAGGTTTTTATGAACTTCTACTAAAATGAACAAATGCCCATTGATTTGTTTAACAGGATTAAAGCAATTTTTCGCCGACATCAGAAAGTAGGTAAACAAAAAAAATTACTGACAATTAGACTTAAGCTATAAAAGAGGCTTTCTTTACAAAATATAATATGAACGATAGATATTGTCCGCCTTAGCGACAAGGTTACAAATAATATTGATTAGATTATTATAGCTTGCCGCAAATGTATGG
Source organism: Mecyna flavalis (assembly GCA_949319885.1). Taxonomy (NCBI): domain Eukaryota; kingdom Metazoa; phylum Arthropoda; class Insecta; order Lepidoptera; family Crambidae; genus Mecyna; species Mecyna flavalis. The sequence continues at coordinate 5,441,123 of OX439427.1, read as the reverse complement.
GCATTTTTGGTGATATTTTTCCATTTTATTTTAACGTTAGGAATACAGATACCTGAGCGACTTTTTAGTTTTTGATAAACCTAGATTACTTAGCGCTACGATGGTCTAGTGGTTCAAATATCGGGCCGAGATCTCGAGGTCCCTTGATTGAACCCAGGAGGGTTCAATTCCCGGGTCGAGCTAACTTTGTGTCAGTTTTTTCGGATACAGTTCGGGTTTGTGATCACCAACCCGTATTTGGCAAGCATGGTGATTAAGCCAGTACCCATCATTTTAGCGATAACTTGATTTCAAGGATAATTGATGATTGAATTTGGAGGCCTTTTCCCTGCAGTGAGACATTATCTAGGCTGTTACTTTACTTTACTTTTAGATTACTTTGTTGGTAAAATACAGGGAAACTGGGATTATGACTCCATCATTAGCAGTCGGGCGATCCTAACCATAAGGACCAGGTTCACCAGTGACAATTAGTTTGTGATGATAAATCTATCAGGTTATTTAGATTTTATCATATTGATCTATTTAAATAAAAGTCGGCAGCTCTATAAAAGCTTGATGTTCGTCGAAAAAAAGTAAAAAGTTCGAGTAGATAAATACGAGTATGTGCATGATATTATTTAATTTTTACATTCTAAGTTTTCTTATACGCACACAAAATTATGTTACACCCGTAAAATAGTAATTTACAGACTCATTGACCTTATCATACATGATTGCAGCCTGACCTTCTGTAATAATAATAATAATAATAATAAAAATGTTTATTAGGTTTATCAAGTACAGTAAGCTTATATCTGTACGCCCTTTCTATTTTGGACCTTTATTTTCTTTGTTAAGTTTGACTTTTCCTGTTTATTATTAGGAACCAACTTTCTTCTGTAATCCAATCAACGACGCATCATGTCATATCTTTCTATTTTCTTTACTGATTAGTGTCATCTATACTAATATAAAGAGGAAAGATTTGTTTGTTTGTTTGTATTCAATAGGCTCCAAATCTACCAAACCGATTTGAAAAATTCTTTCACTGTTTGAAAGCTATACTATCCCCGGGTTATATAGGGAACTTTTGATCTCGGAAATTTGGGGGAAGGGGGGATTGACAAAAGAAATTTAGCGTGGATAATTAAAAATATTAATAAACTAGCCTTCCGCCCGCGGTTTCACCCGCGCGTAATCTTTTTTTTCAAATATCCCCCCTTCCCCCTCACATTTCCGGGATCAAAAGTACCCTATGTTCATCGGGGATAGTGTAGCTTTCCAACGGTGAAAGAATTATTCAAATCGGTTCAGTATTTTCAAAATTGTTATTCCCGCGGGAATGAGACGTTTCCCGTAGGAATTTTATAGCCTATGTCCTAATCCAGGTTATAAACTATACGTGTGCCAAATTATCATCTAAATCCGTTCAGCCGTTTAGGCGTGATTGAGGAACAAACATCTAAACATCCAAACATCCAAACATCCAAACATCCAAACATCCAAACATCTAAACATCCAAACATCCAGACTTTCGCATTTATAATATTAGTAAGATTGTTGACCAGTTTATTCCATCGTACCAACATTGCAACGATGACTCTACTTCAAAGATGAAGGCTTCCCTGCAGTAGGAAATGCATACATAAATAGTTCCACAAGTAGATACAATTGTAGGCTCAGCGCTATTTGTACAGTCCCGACAGATATTTAGCTGCATCGAATGAATTCGAGCTATTTTGAAGCCAACTATTGCTAGCTGCGACAGGTTTGAGGCCACGAAATTGGGACAAGAAGTAACCTTTTGTAATTGGGTCAGACAAGTACCACGCGGCTTTGTGTGGAATAAATATTCATAATAGCATGCACTCGTATTGCACATTACACAAAGTACAAAAAAAGGTAAATGAAAAACGTGAGTTGTGCGGTTTCACGTGTGCTTTAATGCATGCTGAGATATTTTTGTGGGGCAACTCTAAATATTTTCCTGAATTTAAGCTGGGTTTAAACTTAGTGGATTTTACTACCTCGGCGTTATAAATTGGGTACACTTGATATAACTCGAATATTATAGGAGCATAATATTAAGTAACGTTTACACATTCAACGGTTATTCTATGTTCCGACCGCACAATTATTTTTTAATTGTTATCACGCACCACGACCCTTTGACTCGTACCTACTGAGTGTTTATGTAGAAAGGGTTATTGTCCTTAGTTATTGCTTACATAAGTTTCACCATAATATTGTATGCTCAATGTCATAACATTTGCGTTTGTCCTGTGTCTGGTAACACATGACAAGCACAAAATTAAATGTTCTTCACATAAATGTTGGTCCTGGGTAAAATTCGAGCCTACGACCTACCCTGAGCACCAGAGGTCGTGGAGGTGGTGGTTTGACTGGCCAGATGACACATTTGGTAGTGACCAAATTGGATATTCTGAATTTTAATTTTTTGTAACTGCCTTAAATGCAGTAGGTACTAAAACTTAATGAAGAAATTGACTAGAAGGGACAAAAACATCCTTATTTGTTTACCCACCATTATTTCGAGTACATTGGTCTATCGGGTCAAGCGCAGGATGTTATCAATAAGTGTCAAGGGGATCTGGTTTCAAATAGGTGTCGGCTTGTTTGTTGTCACTGATTTACGAACCGCCGATTACTGTTATATACTATACGCATCGCTTGCCTACCAGTTCGTAAATAGATTACGTCACACTATTTTTGAAATAAAATCACAACAACACACACAATACAGGTCTTTAAAATCTTTTACGCAGTCCCCAACTGCACTTAGCGTTGCAGTGTATGTAATGATGGTTGATGTTTCTATGTATAAAAGTATTATTTTTTGTATCTTTGCTGATTTCGAAACTATTATCAAAAGGGCAATCATTCACTTTGGGATTACATGCAATTTTATCGCTGTTCAGTTTATATTAAGAAAACTCCCAAACTAGAAGAAAACATAGATGCTGCCTCTTGTCAATTTTTAAAACAAGAAAACAGAATAATTGTTAACATAGATTAATTACGAATTTATCTAAAAACGATTAATAAAAATAATCTATACTTATTTTATTAAGAGGAAAGATTTGATTGTTTGTTTGTTTGTATTGAATAGGTTCCGAAACAACTGAACCGATTTGGAAAATTCTTTCATTGCCGGAAAGCTACACTATCTCCGTACTTTTGATCCCGGAAATGTGGGGAAGGGGGGATTGACCCCACGATTAAACCACGGAGGCGGCCGCTAGTTATTTATACACACGTTTGCACAGGAATCAAACCTCTTTATTAGTACGTGGTTTCTCAACCATTGCTCCAAACCAGTGGTCTAACGCGCAGTAACTCGTCCTCACTCGTCCTCGTATGTCAGAAAACATTGTATTTTTATTAACAACAATAAAATTTTCGTATACGTACAGAAATTATTCTCGTTGGGGCGGATTTATCGCAATTTTTAATACAACAGTACAATGCATGACGGACGACTTCACAGGTTAGTTAAATAATGTAACTGTGTACGCCTGTATTATGCAAAAAAACCTTTTACCGCCGGATTACACGAGAGCATTGACCGCACAGTTCGTACCCAGCAAAAGCCGAAACACTGAAAGTAGAGCGGTACACAATGCTTTTTTTATTTTACTGCATACGTAAGTATAGCAGAACATTCATTTTAGACAAACTGGAACATTTTATTTAAAGTTGTGATGGTTTTTTGTTGGCAATATGAATATACAAATCTTTTTTCTGCCTCTGATTGAGCCAGTAGTACATCGAGACATTTTTATGTTCACATTAACTAAATAGTCATCATATTAGTCATACTATATGCAATTTTAAACATAGGGCTCCCCCAATGACTTTCACACTTTCGCGTATAAAGCGACCTGCATCCATTGTATGCTAGCCATCCTCTTCAGGGTCGTCAGTCTATCAGGTCACCGTCGTCTGCCTCGCTTGCCGGAATTCAGCCAAAACGACAACTTCATGTTTCATCAACATCATCATCATTTCAGCCGAAAGATGTCTACTGCTGGACATAGGCCTCCCCCAAGGATCTCCAAACCGATCGGTCCTGCGCCACCCGCATCCAGTGGATTCCGGCGACCTTTATGAGATCATCGGTCCACCTTGTGGGAGGCATACCACGGCTGCATTGCCCAGTAGGTACTTGATGGCCACCATTCGATCCATGTCCATGTTTATTAATGTTTAATTTTTTTTATGCTTTAATTTATTTTTTTGTGCTATTGGCAGGCCAGCACGCATCCTTATCAGATCTAATGGTGAGCCACTGCGGCCTATTATATTATATTCTATTATATTCTATTGAGATACACTTAACCAGAAAGCGTCACTCAATGTGCTGTAGGCTCCTATGGTCGTCATGGCTTTGATTTCAAGTGTACTTACTTCCTCGCTCGTAGCGCAGCTGTGACAGTGGTTCGTTAGCGATAACGAAAGTCAAGCTACCCTCACCGCGGTCGTTAATGGATGGGTGACCATTCTGACCACATTTAGTGACATTTATTTCGAGCGTCTCCGTGCTTCGGAAGGCACGTTAAGCTGTTGGTCCCGTCTGATATTTACTATAATGTATATATTGGTCGTTAAGCCTAGTCAGAGGCCAATTTGGCAGCTTGATAACATCCGGCCCGAGTGGTGGTGTATGGCCCACACTATCTCACAATTGAGATAAGGCCTGTGTCCCAGCAGTGGTACCGTATCCGTTTATAGATGATATATTTACTTCCACATTAATATTTTAATAATTTTATTATTTTAATCAATCTTTAAGCTACGTCATCTGATCCAGCACATTATTACCTTATTCTTGAAATATAAAAATCAAACCATAAAAATTCTTTTACGGAGTATTTTGACTTCACTTAAGTGCCAACTTAATCAACACGATACGTTTCTTATCGGACCCTTTGACCAAACATCTTTGATCTAACCAACGTTGAGGGGAAACAAAAATGAACGTTGTTCTTAAGTGTTAAGGTGCAATGTTTTATGGACGTTGCGGTACTGTAATATTACATTTTCATTTTCTTTTGTTGTCCTAGTTTTATATTTAGCTTAGCTCCTTTCAAATTTAATTGCTTAGGACCCTTCGAATTGATGATTGTGAAACTAAACAAGTTCCGGTTTATATATTTAGACTGGACGTTGATGTATTACTACATCTCTCGGGTGTACTACGGATAATAAAATTTATAGTTTTACCCTTAGTACACCTAAGAGGTGTACTATGGGTCAGAACAAGTGCCCGTAGTCCACCCAGGTGAACTTGCTAGGTGTACTACGGAGCAGGAACGATATATAGCTATCCTCACTACTATCGCCTATTTTGACCGCCTCCGTGGAACAGTGGCTAATCCCCTCGGGTATAAAAACCCGGAGGTCGTGGGTTCGATTCCCGCCTTGAGTCTGGTTGGTGGTAGGGATTTTTCACAGTCCGACTGACTAGCTACCACAGGTGAAATCTGCCGCCATAACAGCTCTGGCTGTGTTCCGGCAGTATTAATGTGGGAGCCAGTACACTTGCAATCAAATAGGCTCGAAGATCAGATGAGCCTACAGTCTGGCAGCACATTGAGCGACGCTTCCTGGTGAAGTGTCCCTCAATGGAATAGGCCGCAGTGGCCGCTTACCATCAGGTGGGCTGCGTGTCTGTCTGCCAACTGATGTGGTATAAATAAAAAAAATATCACGCCAGGGGTCCAGGATCCCAATCCCAGGTCAGACCAAAAAGTGAATAGGTTTTTCTGTTTGGAAAATACCCAGTCACCGTCCGAAGTCTGGAAGTTGGTGTTGAAAAATACCCCCGTGCCACGGCAAGGACGTAAGGTGGTTTGTTGGTTCAATGCCTGGGGGCTTAGACAAGATGACATCGCTTCATAGCTGGCGAATTTCGCTAAGTCCAATTTGTATGGATTTGACAGATGCCATAGAAAAGTCACGTGTTGAAAGTATGGTATTTGACATTCGCTATCGCAAATTGAGCTATAACGAACGTCATAAATGCCGCTTGTCTAGGGGGGCAGATCTCTCTTCGGTCGTATTACGAGTAGACTGTGGTCTGGTGGTATTGTGTGGGACTATCAATAGAATTGTGGTTTGAATGGTCAACATCCGTTGTATGTTACCCATAACAGTTTTACAAACTAAAGTAGTAATACATAGTAGTACGAGTAGTTTGAGGCTAAATGGCATAAAAAATGTCGAAGGATATTCATCTATGTTAACATTCTCGTTAATTATTATTCTTGATGGTTTAAATGTTTTGATGTGGGCGTTTACACCCACCGAATTAATTTTTAAGTTAATAGGTATATGATTTATCAATGTCTGCCCTTTTCCGCCCACGAGTGGCATATTGTATGGAGTTTAGATGATTCCTTACAGACACCTCCTACAGGTTTCGTATCAAGCAAGTGATTTAGTAGTTATTTAGTTGAATGTGTGGGTGTATGACTTGTCTACTAAACAACAGACTTCAAATATAATTATGTAAACAACGTGTTAAGTTAAATGCGCAAAACCTGAAGTTAGTTTGATCAGAATGACGAGTAGAATCGAATAAACTTTTTAATATTATAGGTCACATTTAAAAAAAAATATTAATTAAAAATGTTGCCCTGATTTATTAATAGGTCAAGCCATCACGTGCGCAAACCATGCCTACCGACTCGTCCCTCGACAAAGAGTCGTCGCAGACGCAAGAAACGATTTGAATTATCAGTGAAACTAAAACAGCTCATAAAACCTTTGAATTTTTTAAAAGTTGTTTTTTGCTTCACAATTAGGTCAATTGAATTAAAAATAATTTTATTTGAGGTTTTGCGTATTTAACATAACACGTTGTATAATCGATACGTTTGCCCAATAAATTAAAAAAATAAAAACAATTTGCAACATTATTATATACTACTATTGTGTTTCGTCTGGTTTATGAGAGTGCCGGAAGCCCCGACCAAATGGCTCGTCTTAGCATAAAAAATAACACTCTCCTTGCTATGTAGATTGCAGTTTGCCAACATGATCATTATTGTCTTAAAGCAAAGCAAGTTTCCCCGAAACTAGCGTGTCATCATTAAATTAGAACAATGAAATCCTACGCAAGTACACCGGGAGGCCCGTACGACCCACTTCTCGACTTGTTTGTCGCTCGTACACAGATCGAAGCTTATTGTACGGGGAGTTTTATCACTCTCCCCGCTTCTGAATGCAATCGATCCTCCCGAACCCACTATACAAATAGAAATATGCTTTTTGTTAGTTCATCTTAAAGGAAAGTGCTTTGCATAAAACGCTGTATTTGTACTTTAAGGGTCTGCAACAATTTTTATTACAAGTTTCCGCCTAAAGTTTTGCTCTTATTTTTCGTTGAACAATAAAGACATTGTTATTGTCTTGTTGTCGGTTTTTTTTAACAAAGTAACTTGTATTTTTTTTAAAGAATACATCTTAATATACAGCGTGGAATTTTAGTCGTTGTTTTCCCGCAGTAAAATGATTCTATCTTAGTAGTAGAATAGATTAATAAAGTTATTTTTTTAGACAAATCAAAAGTTTCCATTTTCCCATCAAAATTTATAAAAAAAATCAAAAAATGTTTAAAAAATTAATTCCAAAAAAAAAATTATAAAAAAAATTACTTGTAGAAATCGATAGTACTACTGAAGGTGAAGCGTTCTGCTGCGGGAAAACAACGACTAAAAAAACACGCAGTATATAACTCGAAGGTGCTATGTTATGACGTAGGCATCCGCTAAGAAAGGATTTTGATCAATTCTACCCCCAGGGGGATAAAATAGGTGATGAAAGTTTTGTAGTCCACACGGGCGAAGCTGCGGGTGGAAAGTTAGTATAAAATAATATTGGACCTGACCGATACAAACAGACATAATTAACTTCTACTATATTCAGTCATTGTTCATCACATCACCGTACGTAAACGCGCTTATACGTGTCACAGCCCTTTCACACGGCAGTCCAGATTTGCAGGACCGGCTTTTTACTGTATCCTGCAAAACTGGACGATGTGTTCACATGGCGTTTCAGTTTTGCGGGGCGGGGGCTGCCACCACTTCAGTATCCCGCAAAAAACAGTGTCTAGCAATAAACCGCACGCGGGAAGCCGAAACGGGATCCCGCTTTTTACTGGACGGATTCAGTTTCTAGTGACAAAACCGAATGGCACATTAATCGCTCCGCATATGCGCTGTCATAGGTCTGGCAGGTGTCCGGGCCTAATGGCCTAATGGGCCTAATCTTCAATGGCGGTATTCTAACTTTCACTCAGATTGCTAAGCTATTGAGCCACCTGGAATGAGCAGCTTGGTGTGCTTCTTGTTTCTGCATCATTTGTAATTAAAGCGACGTCTCAAGCATTACACCAAATCTTACGTCAATCAATCAAAGACCACTACTGTCGCATTTTACTACTACCGTGTGGGCAGCCAATTGTAAGCAGTTGCGAATAAATAATCCATCGGATTGCAGGTTCAAAAATAGTTCAACACTGGCTATTTGGACATGCATTGCAATGGCGTTTTTGTTTGATAATGTTTTGTTGTATTCTTCTGTATATATAGATTTAGATAGGAAGGTATACCGTTTTTGTTTTCATGCCGTGACAAACTTTAAATTAAGGCAACACCATTTATTGTACCTAGACCATGTGTATAAGCTTAGACAAGGTGTATGCTTTTTAGGTTGTCCTTAAATAAATAAATAAATAAAAAGCAGCGATAGAGTATATAATTGAGTCATCTCTTCGATAGTTACTCACTGTACATCACATAATCGTACGTAAATGAACCTATACGTGTTAATCGCTCGGCATATGCGCTGTAATTGGTCTGGCAGGTGTCCGCGCCTAATCGCATCTTCAATGCCGGTTGACTAATTTGCACTCAGCAATAGCCACCGTGATTGCAGCTGTTTAGAGCGCAGCCGTCTGTCATAGGACATCACTATTACTAAATCATTCTTGTTCTTGTTTTTTGAGATGCATGCAACGTAGTTTTTACAATTTATTAATTTTGAGCCCTATCTTTGCAATTTTATTGGAAATGCGTTAGTATTTTTTCCTAAAGTCGCCTTTTGTAAAACAGCGATCAGCGACATAGAAATATTATGTACGTAATAATAGCTCAATGATCAGCGATGACTTTTTCTTGTTGTTACATTTGGCAGTTGTCAAGATTTTTATATTTCGTAACTTTGATTCTTTTAATTTTAATATGGAAGCCAGCACATATTGATGAACAATAGAAACATGAACACGAACAACAGCTATTAAGTTTTACATAGCTCTGGTTTCTGTTAGATGGAGTTACTTCCCCAGACAAGCGGCTTTTTCAAAGATCATTCGAATATTAATAATAATAATAACTTTATTGATCAAATGGAATTATTATTCGAAGATTAATGCTCTACTTTTAAAAATACATAGAAATTTGCACCGACTCTCAGCCACATCATGACTTACCACCAGGTGAGATTCTAAACACCAGGCTGTTCTAACTAAATAAAAATGTGCCTTTTTCATCTATAAAATGTTCCGTATCTCTGTGAACGTTCCGTTAAGATCCGCGCAATTATGAGCTGATATCCGGGATTAAAGCGAGGATGAAACGGGCATTGGTGGATATTAAACATTACGAGTATTATATAGGAATATATTGATTTGGTACAATTTCACCTTGCAATATGTTACTAATATTGGTCGTGAATTACCGTAGATTTTTTTGTTTGGCGGAGAATGCGTTAAAATAAAAGTGCTGCAGGGTAGCGATATCTGTGACCGTGTGTAAGACACGGAACTAATTATGATCGTCCCACTTCTTACTAACTCCCCCGAATTCCCCTTCACATCCAAGATGAATGCTGGTGAATGAAAACCTGGTGCTAGACGTGTGGCTACTGGCGACTGATTGGCCTGTAATAATATACGCTTAAGCTAATTGCCTATACCTATATACAAAAGGGCAAGGAGCACAAGTAGAAATCATTTAGCATTATTTTCTAAGGTTATTTCTTGTCATAGATAAATTATTGCATTCAAATTGCATTATATTGCTTATATACCAATTACGCTCATAATGTCAACTTCTCATAATGTCAACCGGACAAAAATTCGCATTTCTTATAATGTCAATATTTTCATAACCCATATTCAAAGCAAAACATTCCATTAATCAATGATAGGTTATGAAAATATTGACGTTATAAGAAATGTGAATTTTTTGTCCGGTTGACATTATGAGAAGTTGACATTATGAGAGTCGAAGCTGACCCTGTGTTCTATACTGGATGCAATTGGGAATACGCTGAAGTGATGGTGATATCAGGACCAAAAAAGTTAATCAGCTAGTGAATATTTATGGTACATGTACAAAATTCACCATGTAACTGCAAAGAGAATAAAACAAAGTTTAATTGAAAACTTTTACGTGTGCCCGTTTTATAATATTGTAAAATATGTAAATATAACAGAACTGTGTGCAAATGACGCGCGTGTACAATGGCCTTAACTTTAAGTAATCAAATAAATATTAAACACATAAACTTTACACTTGCGAGCAAGAAAATGCTGTAACTAGATTTGCATGTTTATTAATTATATCACTGAACAACATGCACGCTATATTTTATAATATTTGTAAGAAATAAACCTGTGTTTTTAATTACATTAAACATTTTATATCTAGGTAGGTAAGGTAACTGAGGCTTACTTCGCGGATTTCTCAGCTTAGCTTTTTTTTGCAATAATATATTTACTCACTTAGGTCCTCATGTTTACTCTTCACATATAAAAGAGACAAGTCGGTGCATGCAGTATAGCAACTATCCGGCCCTCCCTCACCCTACTAGTACAGAAAGGACACAATATTATAATTCACCTATATCTTGTCCTTTTGAGTTAATTCATCATCATCATAATTTCAGCCGAAAGACGTCCACTGCTGGACATAGGCCTCCCCCAAGGATCTCCAAACCGATCGGTCCTGCGCCACCCGCATCCAGTGGATTGCGGCAACCTATAAACGATCATTGGTCCACCTAGTTCCTACCACAGCTGCGTTTCTCAGTACGTGGCAACCACTTGAGGACCTTTCCACCCCAACGGCGTCAGTCTTTCTTGCAATGTGCCCTGCCCACTATCACTTAAGGCTCGCAATTCTTCGGGCAATAACCTAACCTTGGTCCTTCTGAGGATTTTATCATTTCTCATGCGATCACGCAGGGAGACTCCAAGCATAGCCCTCTACATTGTCCTTTGCGTGATTTTGAGCCTTCATAAACGGTAAATTGTTAAATAACATATATTTTTAGAAAACCAACCGGTGACTTTCATTTATCATAACTAGAAAACAATTACCATACAATAAATAATTGCCGCCATTAATAAGATACTGGACGATGTGTTTGCTCGCAGATGTATTTACTTAAAACTAAAGGTAACAGCATGCAGTTACGTTTCAATTTGCTAATAGAAGAGCTCAGGCGCGGCTCACCGACATTTTAATTGCTTTTAAGTAATTAATGAAACGGTCCACTTAACATGCCAGTTAGTACAATGTGTAATATTGAAGTTTAGGATAGTTATTATGTAACTAGAATACACCGTGACTACTATGACAAACAAATGCTTTATACGTCTATGGTGAATGTATGTAGATGCACATTTAAAGCGTTTTTATGCCTTTTTTATGAGGTTTTTATATGAGGCTAGCCTGCGTGTATGCACCATAACCGCAGGCTAGCTAGACATGCAGCCGCGTGTGGGACTCGAGACTAAAGCGTCCACTACCCACTAAACTTCCCCGGTTTCCCCTTCACACCCGATTGAGACGAGCTGGTGCCAGCCTTGTGGCTATTGACCAGCCCAAAGCGTTTCTACGCCTAACTATTTACTAAAATAATGTCTTAAGAGCGGAGTTTTCGGTTACGGTGGCCAATCTCAAATAGGCAGGAAATATTATTTAATGAAAAGTAAATGCGCACGCACAGGTGCACTCCCTATTTTGTCGCTCTCATAGCATGGTGGAACAGCAGTTTGGCATGATTGAAGAGAGATCAGTCGAAGGACCAACAGCTTTGTGTACTAGAAAGCCATGCTTTACATCCAGAATTTTTAAGCACCAGACTTAGTTACATTAGTAAACCGATCAGAAAAACCCAATCGCAAATTTTCGGCCCAAACCTGGTTCAAATTACCCAAAACCTCAATCCAAGCCGGCCCTTTAAAGTGTTTTTTTATATTAGAGACGGCAAACGAGCCAGAGCGGGTCGCCTGATGGTAAGCAATCACCGCCACGCAAGGACATCTGCAACACCAGAGGGATCGCTGATACGTTGCCGGCCTTTTAAGGGGGGGTGTGAGCCTACGACACTCTGATAAACCAGACGAAACCTAATAGTAGTCACTATTATTTCACGCTGGTGATAAGTGACCGAGTGGTACTTCCACGGATGAGCCGGTCCCTTCGTACTGTAAAACAGCATGGCTCTACCACTACTAAACTAGTGCACCACAAAGGCATGTAGTCACATAATCAAGTACATAAATAGAAAATAAACAATACCTTTATATCGTCAAACAATAAACAATCAATTACAATTCCTGCACAAAATGCCTATTGACATAATTTGAGAAAGTGTCGAGCAAACAGCGCTGGTTTAACGAATAATAATAAAAGCGAACAAAGTTTCGTCGGTAGTAACGTCAGTTGGCGTCATGCGATTGCGTGTGCATAAGCTTTTTAGGGTTCCGCATACCAAAGTCAGAATTTGTTTGAATTGTCTGACCGTGTTTTGTTTTTGACCGCCAACGTTGGAAAATCTCTTCTAATTGATCGAATGTATTATCTGATGCTATTAGGACAAATCTTTTTGAATTGAGCGAAAAATGACGTCCACTGCGCTTGTCCGTAACGTAAGCAACCAATAGCAACATTATTTATCCGACTGTGTGTAAGTCATCACTATCACGTCACGCAACTTCAAAAGGTCGTATTCTAATAGCATTTGAACCAGATGTAAGAGATCGAAAGACGAATCGAGATGCGATATTCTTTTTTCTGGTGTATCATTTGAATTTCATGCTGTTTCATATTTCACTGCTGAAATTGTCATAGCTATATTATGCGTCACACTTATATTGTATTCACTTCAATTAGTTAGTGTTTGCTTTAGAATGCAACGGCTGTTTAAATAAAATATAATCGTGGAACGTTTATTAATTAAAGTTTTTTTTTTATTTAATTTTGAAAGTTAATTAAATTTCGTTATCGTTTTTTATTATTTAGAATTAAAGAAAGAAAGAAGAAATTGTAACTACCAGTATTGTTTTTGGCTAAACTTTCTCGCATGGTACAGTCAAAAGCACGTCAGACTATACACTTTGGACTTTGTACCGCTCTTATGTCGGGGGCATAATCGCTATAATTATCGAACTGCAAGTGGTTACCGTGACATACAGTCGCTTATTAATGAAGTTATGCTTATCATTGTTAAAATGTTATCAACAATTCAATTGGGTGAAAATATATTTTCTTTTTCATATTTAATTAATAGGGTAACGATTTGATGATGAAAATTAAATTGATAGTGTTTTCTTTAAGACATATTACAAAAATATTTTTTCTGTTTATGGAATCAACCTTATGTATATGATGTTACATATTCTTTCAAAAATACACATTTCTAACCACTTCCCAATGGAATTAATATAAAATTTCACAGATAAACAGTGAAAACCAGGGATACAGATGTTACTTTAATACTCTCTCAAATATACACATTCCTAATCACGTCCCAGTGGAATTTATATTAATAACAGATAAACAGTGCAAACATACAAAAATATTTAAGACTAGCCTTCCGCCCGATGTGTCACCCGCGCGTAATTTCTTTTTTCGAATTTCCCCCACATTTCCGGGATCAAAAGTACTCTATGTTCACCGGTAATAGTGTAGCTTTCCAACAGTGAAAGAATTATTCTAATCGGTTCAATAGTTTTGGAGCCTATTCAATACAAACAAACAAACAATCAAATCTTTCCTCTTTATAATAATAGTACAGAAATGCCATTCCCGTAACGGTCTGGTAACAAGACGGACCAGTCGTCATGCGATTGCGTGCGCCTTCTTTATTTCCACCATCATTCCTGCTCTGTCAGCCGAACGTTCCTTCGCCCTTATTAACAGCAATTAATCCTTCTAGCCCCGGATTACTAGACACAATAGAAAATCTATTGTTATGCGGCACCCGAGTGCCGGTTCGGCGTTGAGTGGTTAACAACGGTTTATTATTTGTTTTTAAACTTCAGTACGATGTAATGGTTGAAAAATTGACTTTACAAAAAAAGTCGTGAGTTGGGTCTTACGGTACAAGCATTTGCGTGCGTGAACATGTCTGTTTGTATAATAGTTAGGCGCTGAGCACACGAAGCAACGGGCGCGGCACGGTCTTTTTGACCGCGTAGTAATAAAGACCGCGTCTGCCCGCCGATGCCCGCGACTGCCCGCGCCGTACCATAACACATGAGGGACAAAGGACAAAGTTCACGACGTTCGTTCTAGTGAAGAGCACCTCAGTGAAACGCGCCGCTTCTTCATACAAACTGGTTTGTGCGATTCATGGCGGGCAGCCACGGACATGCCACGCCGCCCAGTGCCCGCCGGGCATCTGCGGCGCGGACATTTTGCCCGTCGTGAGCGTTGGTAGTATAGGATTCCCTTTGCGCTATCTTTCGCGGTCAAATTGTCCGCCCCTGCCCGCGCCGTCGTGTGCTCAGCGCCTTATTCATTGTCTAGCACCTATAGTACCAACAATGCTTAATTTGGGGCTATACGACGCTGTGTAAGTTGGATTCAAAATGTCATACACATCTTGGAATAAACCTACAAACTCTAGTGTAACCGTTGACTCCTGACCTATTTCACCGAATCTCTCATCTATCTATACTTAATATTATAAAGAGAAAAGATTTGATTGTTTGTTTGTTTGCATTGAATAGGCGCCGAAACTACTGAACCGATTTGACAAATTCTTCACTGTTGAAAAGCTACACAATCCCCGAGTGACATAGAGTACTTTTGATCCTGGAAATGTGGGGGGAAGGGGGATAATTTGACAAAAAGAATTACGCGCGGGTGAAATCGCGCTGGCGACCGCTAGTCAATGTTATAATTTTACTCGCGTTAAACTCTAAAACAGCCACCATCCAAATGAAAACATGACATCGGATGTTAACTCTAGCAATCACCGCACTACACACGTTAAAATTACAGGAATTACACCGTGTAATATTTACACTGTACAATTAAATTGCGTGCGAGCTTCCTCTATCGTATGTTAAGGGTTTCATGCCACGGCGCGGGTCCGGATGTGTTTAAAAATTCAACTTACAGCATTATCCCTATAAGGCTGCGTTTCAAGTTTACTGTTTGATATTTTTGCATTTTTTATACCAGTAAGCTGGATCATGTCTATAGTTTATGACATTTTAAATCACCACCATTGTTGTGGACACACAGTTTGGTTTTGAAAATGTATATTATTTAAATCAGACGTTTTCTTTATGGCACATAGAGATACTTTTAAATTATGTACTACTTTACTTCTTTTTAACAAAGGGTAGGTATATTTTTTACCTTATATCGTCAGGAGAGAATATTAACTATAGCAATTGATAAACATAGAAACACCCAAACCGGCACAAACAGACAATTTATGCAAAAAAAAATGTTTGTACCGAATGAAGATCTAACCCGTGGCTTCTAGTGTTATAGCTCACTAGCGGCCGCCCGCGGTTTCACCCGCGTGGTTCCCGTTCCCGTAGGAATTGATCAAAATACTTTCTTAGCGGATGCCTACGTCATAATATCTTTTTTTTTTTTTTTTTTTTTTTTTCTCGGAGGAGAATGCGTTTATGCACCATAACCGCAGGCTAGCTAGACCCGCGGCCGTGTGTGGGACTCGAGACTGGAGCGTCCACTACCCACTAAACTCCCCTGGTTTCTCCTTCACACCCGATTAGGACGATCCGGTGCTAGCCTTATGGCTATTGACCAGCCCATCCCCGGAACCACCCGAGAAACTAGGTGACCCTCAGACTTGGCTCGAGCGACCTGTGCAATGCGGGCGTTGGGGGGGCTACCCCCGCCCGCAGGTCAACCCTCAGGCCGGAGAAAGCGTGCTAAGTGAGCTCGCCTTCTCCGGCCTGGTACGTCATAATATCTACCTGCATGCCAAATTTCAGCCCGATCCGTCCAGTGGTTTGGGCTGTGCGTTGATAGATATCTATGTCAGTCAGGTTACGTTTAACGTAACCTGGCCGCTTGCGGTATCTCTACTGAACGCTGGGAGGAACTTGCGGTTCTCAGACCCGAGTGGCGTCATTCTGTGAAAAAGGGGGTAGCCAACTTTGAAGAGTGTCGTCTGAAGGAACTCGACGTAAAGCGCCAAACCCGCAAGAACCGTCCTAAACCTAGCTACAACTACACCTTTAACGCAGATGGACAGCTATTCTGCCCCCAATGTGACAGGGTGTTTAAATCAAAGTTAGGCTTTGCCAGCCACATTCGTGCTCACGATAGAAGAGTCGCCGTTGTCGGACACGACAAGGAGGACTATATACAGGGTGGAATTTTGTAATGCCACCTGAAGGGGAAGTACTCTTAATACTGTAGATGGAAAGTTTTACTCAAAGAAAACATTCCTTTATTTTTGAAAAGAAAGAAAACTGCATTCAAACATTTTTGAAAATCCGCTTACCGCACCCGGTAATCGAACCGACTAAAATCTGTAAAAGTTGCACCCTGTACTTTTATTGCATTGATCATTAGAGTTAATTACAAGGATGAAATCTCTCTAACAAACTTCATAAATTAAATGAAAGGAAAACAATGAAATCCTAAATTATTGATTCAATGGGTCAAGTTAAAGCACTTTTTTGATTGCTTTCCTTTCATTTAATTAATGAAGTTTGTTAGAGAGATTTTATCCTTATAATTGACCCTAACGATCGATGCAATAAAAGTATAGGGTACAAGTTTTACAGATTTTAGTCGGTTCGATTACCGGGTGCGGCAAGCGGATTTTTAAAAATCTTTGAATGCAGTTTTCTTTTTTTTCAAAAATAAAGGAATGTTTTCTTTGAGTAAAATTTTCTATCTACAGTATTAAGAGTACTTCCCCTTCAGGTGGTATTACAAAAGTGCGGCAAGCGAATTTTCAAAAATCTTTGAATGCAGTTTTTTTTCTTTTGAAAAATAAAGGAATGTTTTCTTTGAGTAAAACTTTCTATCTTCAGTATTAAGAGTACTTCCCCTTCAGGTGGCATTACAAAATTCCACCCTGTATACATATATGTCAGTCAGTCACCTTTGAGTTTTATATATATAGATTGTCAACAATTAATTTATTAGCTCATCAGTCTTTTGATAAATTGTCTTAATAAGGACAAAAATCCAATCGAATTTGTATAAAAAACTAAAATACCATTAAGTCATGTAATGCCCTTCCGGCTCACGTGTTTTCTTCCTCTTATAATCCTGGGCTTTTTAGGCGGGGCGTGAAGCGGCATCTCAGCAGCCCTTCAAGGTGAGGGTGACTGGCTCAATGGGTACTATGTTCTATTGAGCCAGTCAACCTTATATTTTTTTTTTAAGTTTTATTAATTGGACCTTATATTTGGACTTACCATTAGGTGAAGTGAGGTCATCCTGACGAATTATTCCGATCTGTCACCCTGCTTTGTCCCCTTGGGGTGACAGATCGGACAAAAAAGTTCGATCTGTCACCTCGTCGGGAACAGGGGGACAGATCGAACTTCATTCACCTCCTCAAAGTTTTATCTGTCCCCCTATCGGTAGTAGGGGGACAGATCAAACTTTTTTATTCCTGTTTGTCCCCCATTGAATAAAATATGATAGGTATATATTCTTAAGTAAGCAACCTTTTATTAACATAAAAGACAAAATGGTTTCGGTTTATAATCGGCTTTATTTATATAAATGATAAATATTCCTTTTAATTGTCTAATAATTATTAGTCTCATAAATCACGAAAGGTACATAATTATTACACAATCAGTCTTATCACGAATATAATAACAACCAACATAAAACCGTGCCATAAATCACAGCAGATACATACTACAATCAGTCTTTCAATTTGACTTCTTACTAACCAAATTTGTAGTAACTAACAAATTAAAAGTTGACTATTAAACTAAAAGTTGTACCTAAATAAGTCAAAACTTAAATAAACGAAATCAATTTATATTTTAAAACATTTTCGTAAATTGTAAAAAAATGCTGTTAAATAAAATATCTGACCGCCTCCGTGGAACAGTGGCTAAGCCGCTCGGGTATAAAACCCGGAGGTCGTGGGTTCGATTACCACCTAGGGTCTGGTTGGTGGTAGGGCTTGAGTCCTACTGGCTAGCTACCACCCCTCCCACAGGTGAAATCTGCCGCCATAATAGCTCGGGCTGTGTTCCAGCAGTATTAATGTGGGAGCCAGTACACTTGAAATCAAAGGCTCAACGATCAGATGACTCTACAGTCTGGCAGCACATTGAGCGACGCTTTCTGGTAAAGTGTCCCTCAATGGAATAGGCCGCAGTGGCCGCTTACCATTAGGTGGGCTGCGTGTCTGTCTGCCAACTGATTTAGTATAAAAAAAAATAGTCTATCGCAATTTCTCCAATAAATGACCAATAGTAATTTCGCCAGCTACAAACTGCATTTGACAATTATTTATATATTCGTCTTTCAGAATATTACTGTTTGAGCGACTATTTAACGTTGGACACAATTGGTTTTGGATCTGTTGTGATATGACTCTATTAAAATCTGCATCCTTTTGTAGAATAACCAACAGCATATTTATGTTAGGCTGTTTTTTGCCGACTGCGTTATTTAATGCATGGTGCCAGCCCTCGAGAAAATTTGTAGTGCGATGACGTTCATCAAAAACACACCATGTTTTACTGAAGTCAGCATCATGCGGTTTGATCCATTAATTGATCATATACAGACGAAATTTCTTACTTTGTTCATCATTCGGACTTTCAGATGCGATATAAGCCCATCCATTTAAAACATTAGTAGGAATCAGTGGGAGGACGGCACTCAATGCCACTTGCCTTCTCAAAAGTTTTGATATAGTTAGCCCAAGAGCGGCTCCCTTCTTCCACACAGCTTGGTCATTTGTAGTGACTAGGGTTTTTTATATTATGGGTCACCTGATGATGATAAGTGATCACCGCCGCCCATAAGCACCCCGAGACCCCCTTGGAGTCGTCGGCGCGTTGCCCGCTTTTAAGGGTGGAATATGCGCACTTTTTGAGGGGTTTTTCCATTTCGTATTGGTTTGGAAACACCGCTGCGGGAAGCTAGTTCCATAGAACAGTCGTACGCGGTAGAAAATGTCTGCGGAAACGTACGGTAGTTGATCGCCACTCGGTCTAAGGATAGGTATTTAAATTTATGTTGATCGATAGATAAATATTCGTGATTGTTATTATATTCCTGATAATACTTATTGTGTAATAATTATGTACCTTTCGTGATTTACGAGACTGATAATTAATAGAAAAATAAAAGAAATATTTATAAATTATATAAATAAAGCCGATTACCTATAAACCGAAACCATTTTGGTCTTTTATTTAATAAAAGCTTGCTTACTTAAGAATATACCTATGTTTTATTCCATGGGGGGACAAACAGGAATTAAAAAGTTTTATCTGTCCCCCTATCGGTAGAAGGGGGACAGATAAAACTTTGAGGAGGTGAATGAAGTTCGATCTGTCACCTCGTCGGGAACAGGGGGACAGATCGAACATTTTTGTCCGATCTGTCACCCCAAGGGGACAAAGCAGGGTGACAGATCGGAATAATTCATCCTGACTGCTTCTTTGTAAAAAACCGTTTATTCATACATGTTCTTTGTAGGCATATTTTTCTTCTTCAATTGAGTTAAATAATAATAACGAGTTCAGATTTTTAGGCTTATGTCATCTACCGCGTGTTTTTTTAGTCGTTGTTTTCCCTCAGCATGATGCTTCACCTTAGTACTATCGATTCATGCAAGTATTTTTTTATAGTTTAAAGGAAAAAGCCAAATGAAATGTAAATAAATAGTGAACTCCCATCTTTTTGGAAACCGCGAAAGACAATGATCCCGGCCGATGACCGTCCGCAACGCAGCTAGTACTATTGGCTCGAGTTTTGTCTATCACAATCGTAAAACTTTTGATTTGACAAAAAAAAACTTCATTAATCTATTGTACTACTCAAATAGAACCATTTTACTAAAACAACGACTAAAAAGACACGCAGTATATTGTAACAGTGATTCACCAACTTTTTATTTATTGCAATGTGTAACAAGAAGAACAGATCGTACACCTGATGGTAAGCGTCACGTCTGCCATTAGACAGTATGAGGAGCGGATCGGGATTCAAATAATAGGTACGAATTGAAGGAATGGTCGTTTATTACTAACTCATGAACAAAGAGTACATTGGTTAAATAATAGGTTAATCTGGGTCAGCTTAGCTAAACATATAACATACATACATCATATGCCCATTGCGAAAGAGAAAAAAAAAATGTGATAAAACATTTTTTTTTTGTTTTTATTAGTCCTTAACGTATAACTTAGTCCTATTTTTATGAATAATTTCTTCCTTTCCATTTTTCAAAATTATGACATTTGGGTTCATGTCTCGCAAAACTTTATAAGGGCCTAAATACAAGTCACTTAATTTTTGTTTACATTCATTTTTTACGAGTAACAAGTCTCCCGGTTTGTAGGATATAGGATTAGTATATGAGTCATAATTACATTTTCTTATTTGTTTACTATTTAACAGTCTACAGCGAGCATCACACTGAGATCTTTGTAATCGAAACTTGAGCTCACTTACATAACTCTCGGAATTATACATTGGTTCAACACTTGTTTTTAAGTTACAGGGTAAGTTACAATTTTTTCCGAATACAAGTTCAAATGGCGTGTAATTGGTAATACTATGTACTGTCGTATTATAAGAAAAACACCAATACGGAAGCCAATCGCTCCAGTACCTGGGGTCATTGTCGGTTTGAATCCTTAAAAACGCATTCAAAGATTTATGTGAATTTTCAAGTGATCCTATCGACTCGTGATGGTAAGCTGTGGAAAATAACTGTTTTATCTGCAAAAGTTTACAAGTCTCTTTCATGGTGCTCGACATAAATTCTGTTCCTCGATCCGTCGCTATCTCTTTAGGTATGCCATATCGAAGTATAAAATTATTTACTAAAGCTTTGGCTACACTAACGCTATCCTTAGATTCTAAGGGGTATGCCTCTACGTACTTACTTAATTCGCACTGTAAGGTGAGAATGTATGAGTTACCATAGTAATCCTTATCTAAGGGCCCTACTAAATCTAAGTATATCTTATCAAATGCGGACTGTGCCGTCGAAGTAATCTCCATAGGTTGCTTTATGGGTAAAGAGTGCTTTTGTTTTTGACACTTGTCGCACTTCTTTACAAAGCTCTTTACATCGTTGACCATGTTTGGCCAATAGTAATATTTTTTCATATTATTATACATGCGTCTGACGCCTGCATGCCCACTTGTGGGTAACAAATGGAAATCATTTAAAATGACTTTTTTATCATCATCATCAAATATTCTTTGTCTTTCTTTCAATATACATATCTGTGGCCCGGACCACGTATTATTATTTATTTCCTTGGTTAACCATTTAATATACTTTTTACTGCTATCGTTTTTCATTATACATATTTCATTTATACCTCTTTCATTACAAAATAATCTCAAATTCCTCACGAACGTGTCTCGCACAGAACATGATCGAGAATATGGATTAATGTAAATAATTAACTTGGTAGGTAAGTAATAAAAGTCGTCTTGATATTTGTCTTTATCGAAGATAATTTCAACACAATTTTTTGGTTTTTTGAGAATTTCTAAGATTTTCGGGTGATCAGTCCGATCATCTTTAGAAATATTATCAACCAAAATATTGTCGTTGTTCTGATTTATCTTCTTCGTCATATTCCGTGTCAAAACATTCATAACATGTACATTCATCTCTTTTAAATCGTCAGAAGTCAAAATAATGCGTGATAATGCATCTGCAGCTACATTATTCGCGCCCTTTTCATACTCAATCACATAATCATACTCTTCCATTACTAATCTGAATTTTAATAACCTGCTAGATGGGTCTTTCATGCTAAATAGATAAACTAAGGGTTTGTGGTCTGTTAATATGCGGAATTTCCGTCCGTACAAATAAGGTCGGAAATATTTGAGTGACCATACAATAGCCAGCAATTCTTTTTCGATTGTTGGGTAATTTATTTCTGATTTATTCAGGGTACGGCTTGCGTATGCTATGGGCATGTCATTTTTATTACATAACATCGCGCCGATTGCTTGGCCTGATGCATCTGTTCGTAACATGAATTCGTTATCTTGAGAAAAGTCTGGGTATTGAAGTATGGGAGGATTTATTAAACACTTTTTTAAATGTAAAAAGGCACTCTCACAATCACTTGTCCATTCAAACTGAGTTCCTTTGCGGCATAGTTTATTTAGTGGTATTACTATCTGAGCAAAATCTTTAATAAATTTTCTGTAATAGTTAGCGAATGCTACGAATCGCTTAACCTCATCGCTATTTTTTGGTACCGGATAATTTTCTAAAACCCTGACCTTTTCGGGATCTGGTAATATTCCCTTTGATGATACTATATGTCCTAAATATAATAGTTCCTTTTTCAAAAAATTACATTTTTCTGGATTGAGTTTTAAATTAACTTTACGCAAACGTTCAAATATATCTATTAAGTTTTTATTATGCATATGCAGTGTCCGTCCAAAGCAAATCAGATCGTCTAAATATATGAGACACTTTTCATTATTTAACCCTGACATAGCTACGGTCATAAGTCTGCTGAAAGCACTTGGACTGGTCTTTAGACCCATAGGAAGTCTTTTCATTTGATATTGCTTGTCGGTCGTGAATGCTGTATATTTTCTACTCTCTGGATCAAGTTCCAATTGAAAAAATCCTTGTGATAAATCTAGGTGACTATAATAGACTGATCCTGATAAGGAATCTAGAATTTCGTTTATATTTGGCAAAGGGAACTTATCGTCCTGAATCCTTTCATTCAACTTTCTATAATCTATAACTACTCTCCATTTTTTCTCTGTACTATCACTTTTCTTAGGCACAAGTAAAACTGGGCTTGACCACTCACTCTGACTTTCTTCTATTATATCATCTGTTAACATTTTATTTATTTGTTTATTTATTTCGCACTGTTGGGATTTCGGAAGGCGATATTGCTTAGAATAAGATGGAGTAATGTTATCTTTCAAATAAATTGATTGTTTGTATAAGTTAGTTACACCTAATTTATCGCCTGGAAGGAAAAATACATCTGAATATTTGGCACAAATACTTTCTATAGAAAGTTGCTCTTCTTTATTTAAATTATTTAATTTAAGAATAGAAAATAATTGTTTTACTCGTTTTGCATTTACATTTTCATTTTCAAATGAACACACTGTATATTCGTCTAATTTAACTATATCTGGTGAAAAGAAACTGAGGTTAACGGGCTCATCCCTAGTATTTAAAAATCTTAATGGAATTTTGCTATTGTTCGGAGTTACTATAGCTCCTGCCAAAAATATACCATCACATAACTGTTTAGGAATAATTACACTATCTTGTTGAATTAGTGTATTAATGAAATGTATAGATTCTGATCGGGCTGGTAACGAAATATAATTATTGTATCCCAGCTTTCCCATTTGCAGTGGGATTATTAAAGGGTTTTTACTATCTATAGATAAAGTGTTGTGTTCAAAATTTAAAATACAATCATATTTACTTAAAAAGTCTTGGCCTATTATACCAAATGTTCGACAAGGTAAGTTTTTAAAAATATAAAATTTGTGTTCAAAACTTCTATTATTTTTCATTAGTGACAAATAAATGTAACCTTCCGAATAAATATCTCCGCCTAAACCGTTAACTCGAATCCGCTCATCGTAATATGGAATGTTATATTTCAACAAACCTTCATGTGTAATCGCTGAAATTGACGCCCCGGTGTCAATTAACCAATCTTCATTCCTATTATATACCGATAACGATACAGAGTTTATATTGTCATAGTAGCAACTTATATGGTTAGGAACGAAAAAACAAGGTATTGTTTTCGTTATGAGTGTTACTTTCTTGTTGTTCGGTCAATGAACTTTGCCTCGTGTCGGTTGATTGACCCAATGATAGTTGCGCCATATTAATGCGATTTTGATAATTTTGCCCTCGATAATTGCGATTGGAAAATACTCGTGCATTACCTCGACCTCTAGAGTTGAATCCGTGGTTATTACTCCGGCCGGGAGCCCCGGTGCCGCGCCCCCTCGTAGATGGGCCACGAAACGAGCTGCGACCGCGAAATGGATTATGACTGACATTGTCATATGAATAGCGATTTCTATGAGAATTATTAAAGTTACCTCGACTTCTGTGGAAACTCATCACCTGTGGGTCCTGGGTAGAGGATACTTCTTCATCCTGTGCACCTCTGATCGCGTCCTTAAGGGAACTGTAATTGCGAGCTGCTATTATAGTACTGATCCGCGTATTTCGCAGGCCGTCGGAAAATTGCTTAATTGCATTTTTCTCATTAATGTTTTTTAATATCTCATAAGCTTTTGTATCTCCATCGGCCTGGGAAATAGTGAGATCCACTAGTAATTGTTCAATTTCCTTACCAAACTCTTCTATTGTCCGTCTATCCTGCCTTGCTCGTAGCAATTTTTGTAAAATCGCAGTGTCAGATTTCTTAGTCAGCAGCCGATCGCGTAAATCCTTGACTAGTTCTGTAACAGTAGTATATGACGTGCGCATGCGCAATTTTGCACTTTCAGATAGCCTGGATTTTAAAACAAAATTGATTAATGCCGATTTTCCCTCATCTTCCAACATCGAGTCGTACATTTCGATATTTGATATCAGCTGTTTTATAACTGATTCGTCATTATTTATTATGGGTAAAAGAGAAACCGCTGTTTTTAAGTCAAACCGTTCCATTTTGGAGTCTTTCTTAGAAATACAAAGATCTTTAATTTTTGAAAATAAATTTTCAATATCAATACTTAATTGATCAATTCGTTCTGAATCATCACATTTTATTTCTCTCCTTAACAATTTCTTACGTATTTCCTCCTTAACAACTTGGTAATCAAAATACAATTTAGATGCTTCAGAATACTTTTCATTACACAACTTAGAAGTCCTACGTTGTGGTCCTACCTTTATAAGATAATCTTTTATGTATTTTATTTTTTCATATAACTCCCTAATTTCTATTGCCATCACTTAACTAAGTTTAACTCATTTTATTTATGTTCTTACCATCTTAATTTAAATAGCCCATAATTTTTAAACAATCCATTGATTTTACTATTTTAAAATAGGGTAAATGCGGTTAAATACATTTTACATACCTAATTACTATAATTCGACTAATCATTACCAGTCTCTAATAATGTTCTTTTGACGACACTTTTTTTTTTTTTTTTTTCACTCACTTTTTTTTCACTCACTGCACCACTAGACTTTTATTACCGGCACTACAGACACTGGCTCACACTGCAGACGTAGCATCCTGCTTCCTTGACTCACGATCACGACGGAACGACGGGAACGATCTCCGCATAGCATGGGCCTGTATTTCCCGCTGTATCCACTTCCCGTGACATCGCCGATAAAACCCGTAGAGTATAATTATACCGCCGATCATCAGTATGATACATACAGCTGCTAGCAAATAGTTACTGTAACTAGCATGCTGTTTTATTTCTTGCAATCCTTGCAATACCGTCGCATGATTTTCTCCAGCACCCGCAGCGTTCTGAGCGATTATCACGCCTTGACTTTTCGATGTTTTACCACCCATGGTAATCGATTATCCGTATTATCTGAAGAGGTCTCAAACAAACGTATAACACGTCAAATATATTAATTGCGTCTGCCATAATTACTTCCCAACACTAAGCAGAGGAATGCAGAACGTCGCCTTATTTAGAACGGCGCCTATCAATGATACCCGACTCCGGCGGCAGGGTCGCCATATGAGGAGCGGATCGGGATTCAAATAATAGGTACGAATTGAAGGAATGGTCGTTTATTACTAACTCATGAACAAAGAGTACATTGGTTAAATAATAGGTTAATCTGGGTCAGCTTAGCTAAACATATAACATACATACATCATAACAGTTCAGTGCCAAACAGAAACTAAGCATTTACTGTCTGGCACTGCCCTGCGCCCGCTACACCGAGACGACAGTTATTAGGTCTCATACACCCAGTAATTTCACTAAACTTATTTCTACCGTACCTATTTTCCCACCCTTCCATCACAATACGAGGCAATCTCACTACACACTAACATCAAAGCTCAGATAAGCTTGTTAATAACTATTTCAATCACAATCGATATCAAATCTAGTAAAGTTGATATTCAAGTAGCCGCTGATAATGTGGCAATAAACACTTATGTTCTCGCATATTACGTACACGGTGTTAAAGCCTATCTATATTGTTAATAGTAATTTATGAGACCGGCCTTAGTATCTTTTATTTAAAACTAGAATTGCCTGCGACTTTGTTCAAGTAGAGTTTAGTGTCGAAGCATGTATCTGGATTTGGACACCGGTCTCTCAAAGGCAGTTCTTGGTAATGTTACTGTGCATTTTATTTAACTTTGTGGTGAGAAATAAATAATAATTATGTATGTTAAAAATCTTATTAAGCACGGTCTATTGATATAAAATAATAAGTATTTAGTAAAATTACAAAAACTCCCAATTTTATATAAGTACTAGCGGTCGCCTCAGCGGTTTCACCCGCGCATAATTCATTTTTACAAATATCTCCCCCCCCTTCCCCCCACATTTTCGGAATCTAAACTACCCTAATCTATGTCAATCGAGAATAGTGTAGCTTTCCAACAGTGAAAGAATTATTCAAATCGGTTTAATAGTTTCGTAGCCTATTCAATACAAACAAACAATCAAATCTTTCCTCTTTATAATATTATAAATTAATTTATAGTACAGATATTTAAAAAAAAATCGTGTTGTAAGTTGCGAATAAGACCAGCATTCACCAGTCTAAACTCATGGTGATGCAATGTGCTACGCGCGTAGCACTGTATCGTAGCGTTTCGTAGCTCGTAGCAATACGTAGCGACTATTTATGTCGTAGCATAATTATATCAAAGACTTGTTCTTGAAAAAGCAGTTTTCATGGCTGTTTCAGCTGTTTCTCTGTGACCTCACGGTGTTTTCTGTTACTGCTGAGCTTGTGGAATTTACACAAATACTCCTTGATTGCCTTATATTCATAAAAAAATCATTGCAGTCAATGTGGTTCAAATGATATTAGGATAATAACTTTGGAGTTGCGTTACGCGACAGTGATAACAAAAAAATATAATTTTATGGTGATAACTGACACAGACACTGACAAAATAGTGCGTTGCTAACGTTTCGGACAAGCGCAATTGACGTCATTTGTCGCTCAATTCCAAAAGGTATTATCCTAATAGCATTTGAATCGGATAATACACACCAATCTGAACATTTGTAAAAATAACCTTAACTTTTAACTATAGAACTCTCTTTTGGCTAACGCTAACAATTGATTCTAAAACTTGCCCTGTATATATGTCGCAGGGATATGATAAAAACAGGGATTTGGTAAATTTCCTAAGGGATTTGATCAAACCACGGAGGATGTTAAAATAACAACACGATTTTATCATTTCCCTAAACAAATCTAGTCATTTTAACAAATCCCGAAATTGGTTCAGTGAAATGACAAAATTATAGCGAAAACAAAAAAGGTTTTCAGGGCTTAAAAAAATAACCACGAAGGCTAAGGCGGGAGCACCTTCGCCTTCTAACCTATATCCATCCGAGTCGATTTCCCCCTTAGTAAGAACTAGTTATTTTGGGATTTGTTCAAATCACTAGATTTGTTTAGCGAAATGATAAAATCGTGTTGTTATTTTAACATCCTCCGTGATTTGATCAAATCTCTTCGAGAATTGACCAAATCCCTGATTTTATCATATCCCTGCGACATAATATATTCTGTGGCTGCCTCAAATATGCATCCAGCCATGCACATAATGTAATCGTCTAGAATGTTGTGTTTGCGGCTGAATGGTGCCGAGCTATTCATAGTCGTGACGTAGAATCAGTATTTATTACCACGGACGGTGTACAGATGTGATACACTTGTAATATGTTAATCCGTTTGAATCAGGATTACTTAAGTGTATTTATAGAGTACGAATGAACTGTTGTGTTTGGTTTCCGAATTTTGATACGAATGGTCGAGCGGGCTTTTTCAAGTTGAGTAAACTAAATAGCCATAAAATTAGGTATTACGTGAGGCGTTTGTAACTACTCGACTACCACATGTTTGCTCACTATACGTTGTGGACTTAAATAAATAAATAATTCTTGGACATTATTCACACAGCGCCATCTAGCCCCAAACTAAGCATTAGCTTGTGCTATGGATGCCAGACAACCGATAAACATTACTTATATACTTTTCTTTTGTAAATACATACATATTATACATAGAAACACCCAGACCGATACAAACAGACATGTTCATGCACACAAATGTTTGTACCGTGCGGGGATCGAACCCGCGACCTCTGGTGTAATAGCCGACTTCTCGACCCTTACACCAAATGGCTCGTCAAACTTGTGGGGTCGTATAGCGTTCATCAATACTATATTGATTGCCTTAACATGAGAATGTTTATTTATGCTGCCTGGTTTGGCAACGACTCCTGTGGCGATGGGCTAGCATGCACGTACATACACGACAATGTATACGAGTATTTTGAGCATAAACTATTGGTCGGGAAGAGAGGGAATAAAAAACTATACCAGTACTTTTATAACTATGCGTAAGTCGTTCTACTGTACTAATATCAGTGGCGATGGGCATGGATAGCATGCACGTACATACACGGCAATGTATACAAGTATTTTGAGCATAAACTATTGGTCGGGAAGAGAGGGAATAAAAAACTATACCAGTACTTTTATAACTATGCGTAAGTCGTTCTACTGTACTAATATCTATTATCAATTATCCTTCACACCCAAAAGAGGGGAGACGGCAACTAAGGAAATATTAGCAAAATTTAGAACGTAGCATTGATAGTGTATCAATGGAACGTAGGATATTAAATACAGTACTCTACTTAAAAATATAAATTAAAACAAACTATTCACTATAAAGTTTACAACAGTTACTATATTCTCATCATAAAATCCAAAATTATATTGGTTCTTATTCGATATCGAGCGAAAATCGAGTCTGCAATATCAATATCTGACGAGGAGCTAAAGTCCCAAGCATCGGGATTGTCAAAATGAATTTATTTTCGGGAGATGTTTTCGGCTTGCTTTGACATTTGGCGCTGAAGGCCGGTACGCCATTTTTGTCCTTTTGGACACAGTTGAATGCAGGTTGAATGTTCCTCAAAATATTATTATTGGGAAGCAATTAAACGTCATTGTTGGGAAGGGATATATTCCATAATCAACAATGCGTTGCTATGGCAACCTGTCATAGACACGTCAATAAATGAAAAACTTACACCCGTGGTCAATCCCGTGGTCCTATTACCTGTTTTCCCGTAGGAATGAAGCATTGCATTTACCCACGGTAAAAAATAGCCCATGTTCATCAAGGATTATTTCCGCTTCTAATGGTAAAAGTTTCTTTTTTGTATCGGTGCAGTACTTTCTTTTTATAATATTAGTATAGAAGTGTCGGATAGTATGCACATAAAGTATGCACTTGTGTGCCAGCATCCCCTAGCAAATGAAGTTCTACTGAGCCTTTAGTGGGTATAGCCTCTCGTATTCATTCATCCCGCGGGATAGGTAAACATGAGAAATGGCAGAGTCTCACATAACCTAGTTACCACAAGTGGTAACGTATACGATATTTCTCTACCTATATAAAAATAACGATGATTATAAACTCACCGGCAATAAAACCTGGCCACTGAGCTTTTTTCATACAAACGTGGTCACTTTAGCGTCCCATAGATAGAAAACTATTTGCTGCTGTGCAATGATTATTACGTCAATGGAGAGGCCAAAAGCCCGATTAATAAGTCAGTGGCCAGGTTTTATTGCCGGTGAGTGTATTTAAAAACGCCTCGTTGGTCTAGTGTTTAAAGTACGTGGCTGTGATATCTGAGTTCTAGTTTCGATTCCCAGGTCGAGTGAAATTTGTGTCGATTTTTTTGAAGTGAAAACTTCTTTAGCGGCGTTGTGCACTTTTTTTGTATGGGGAAAAAATGTTAAACTCGCGACAGGATTTATGTGTCACGTGACCTGATCGAAAATCCATATAAAATTTGAAGTCCGGACACGTGTTTTCTACAAACTTATCTGTTCCGGTGGCCAAAATTGGAACTACGTGAAATGCAATGCAAAAACGATATTTAATGACAGTTTTAAATAGACAGTAGCGACGCCGCCACCGGAACAGATAATTTGTCGGTCTATAGACAATAATGGTTTTTTGTTCAATTTGACAGCTCATTTATTAAATGCAAAGAAAAGTGCTTCTTATGTACATCAGGAGTAGAGTAAATAATTGTATTAATAAGAACTGATGTTGTTTTCTTGAGTTTTATTCCTTTAGCGTAAGGTATATTTTTCTTTGCATGAATGAACTGTCAAGTGTGACCTCTTCTACTATTATAGCCGCAGTGCGGTCGCTTCCTATATGCTTCCTATGCTACAAAGTGACCACAAAGACCTTAATTTGATATCCTGCAAAATTCAAAATTTCATTGCCGTAATAAAACATTTAAAAAGTTTGGAATATCTTTATTCGCCGGAATTATATAACAGTATTTTATGGAAATTAACACCACTTCTCCGCAGTCTTTGGATCCGCTATGCTGCGGAGCATGCATCAGGTCGTATGAAGTTGGAAATGCTGTCCGATTTCCTGCGACAAGAGGCTCGTTCTCACACACATTTTGGCTTGTTACCCCAAATTCCCAGTGAACATCCTCGAAAGCGACATGTTGATTACTGTAACACCACTCGTGTTATTAACGATTCGGGAGTCTGCGGATTCTGTAAAGAGAATCATTTCTTGGCCGATTGCTCCAAATTCAAAAGTTTATCCGCAGATTCCAGTATGCAATTAGTTGTAAATTCCAAACTTTGTTTTCGTTGTTTAGAAAATAAATAGTTGTCAATCAAAAAAGTATGACATTGACGGTTGTCAATCATTTTATCATCATTTATTACATGGCGTTTCAGTGTCACAGCAAGGAGTTTCTGATAAGTCTGAAAAAGTTTCTGATTTCATTAATTCTGAGAGATAAACTTTTTAATGTAATATAAATTGTCATGTTTGTGTACGATAGCGCAATAAATAAATATTGTATTTTACCATATAAATGATAGTACTTTTATACCTCTACCAATCAATTAAATCCCTAACCATTCCAAAATACATATCAAAAATGCACAACGTTAATATTCAGGTTTTCACTTCTGCCGGCACTCCCGGAGTGCAACCCGTCGTTTTTTTTATGCCAGAGGCGGCAAACAAGCCCACTGTGTCGCCTGATGGTAAGCAATCACCACCGCCCATTGTCATCTGCAACACCAGAGGGATCGCTGATGCGTTGTCGGACAAACCAGACGAAACACAGTAGTAGTCACTATTATCTCACCCTGGTGTTATGTGAGAGGGTGGTACTTCCCCGGACGAGCCGGCCCATTCGTGCTATAAAACAGCATGGTTCTACCACTACTGAACACTTTTCGTTCACAGTTTAGGTTTGTGATCACCAGTTTGCGTTTGGTAAGCGTAGTGATTAAGCCAGTAGCTATCATTACACTGTTGTTCATAACTGTTGAGTTTCTTGCGGCACTTCTTCTCAGCAGCAGGCCATTCATTCACGTCAAAGTGCTGGTAGGAAAAAAAGTTTATGACGTGCAAAAGAATTTCTTGGTAAATCAAATTGCAAAATAAATACTTTGACTTTGATCATTGTAACGATGATGGAGGCCTTTGACCTGCAGTAGTAATTTACGGACTGATACATAAAGTTGGTAAAGGCATTTCTATTCAATAAACATGTATTGTTACTTTGTATTTAAAATCTGGATTCAATTCAGCTACCTTGTGAGAAATTGGCCTAGACTTTAAAAAGCAATTTTTTTAGTTTGATGTTTCTAACTCCGTTGTATTTTCTCGGAAGACAATTTCATTTTAAACGGTACGGATGTGTGTAGATAGAAAAGAAATTATGTTTAAAAGAAAAAAAATAGTCTCGTTATCTCCCACAAAAATAAAACATACGCCGAAAGAAACATCTATGATAATAACTTTCAAATCTTTTTATGAAATCTAAGTTCAATACATCTATTTCCGTCTCGAAACTAAATAAATGCTTAGTCTTACTTGGTAGTGGTATTTCAAGTGTTACGTAACATTAAATATCGAGGAAAGGAATTTGGTTCGCGTTCTGTCCGATATGAGTGAACCTATTTATGGAAACTCGTCCGCAAAATTCACCTAACACAAACTTCAAAAGAAAAAAAATTGTACTAATAAACTCTATATACCTAATGAAGATTAAATTTGTCCGACTTCAATACTTAATTACCTAATACCACTTCCCGGTTATCGATTTTAAGCATTCATCCTTGTTTACCTTTCATATTAAGTAAACCACATTAAAGTTAGCATGTAATGTATGCCTAACTTCCCACTGCAGAGCATAGGCGTTTAAAATTAAGTAATGTTTGCAGTTATGAATTCGCAAATACTGGTGCAAAGTTCGAAAAATTCAAAATAAATTTTGTCAGGAACCGAACCCAGGACTTTAAGGTCACGGTCAAGTACTTAAACTACTACCCTAAGGAGGCATAACCACGCTATAATTTAAAATTAATCCTCAACAGTGTAGCTCTATAAAACACTCCGTACAAAAGCGGATCGGCGAAACCTACAAAGCTATACAAAAATGTAGTGACAATTTCTTCACAGTCGAAGATGACGAGACTGGCTCGTGACGTCACGCGGGCGGCACTCTGCGGCTGCGGCTATCGATCGGATTCGTTCGTCATATCTCGTTCGCGCTCGGATATTTCGGGTGTGTCTGTCCCTTTCACTCTTACTGCCTCCGCGTCTCGCTGTCTCGCCGAAATACGGTACTAATATTTATTTTAACGCAGCCGCCCGGGCGAGCACGTGGCGACACGGGCTTGGTACAGGTCCACAGGATTTTAGTACGAGCAAATGGGTTTCGAACCGCAGGTCGTCTGAGACGTTTGGAGATTATGAAATTTCAAATGTATGTTGAATTAGTGGAATGTTGGAAAAGAACGCGTTTGAACTCACCAATAAGTTACAATGTTACAATGCCGTTTTACTTTTTAACATTTTAAAATTGAATCGGGTTTTCTTTGCTGTAACTGACTGCAATCGAATTGTAACTGCTCAGGCATTTTCTAAATTTAAAATATTAGGACTGGCTGTTAAAAAAATTGTTGCTTTAAGAGTTTTCATTGTAATAACATTAGGACGTAACCTAACCAATAAACACAAATGAAGATTGATATGACAAGACGGCTGTGTTGTCTTTTCTTATGAAGGATACAAGTACTAACGGTTAATATTTTCTGTTTTGATAATCGATCTTTTCAATTATTAAAACATAACACAAACATTGATAAAGATTCGCTAGATTTCACCCGCGGACATTGCTCGTTTGACCTTAAGTTTTCTCAAAAATTGGTTTTTAGCAAGAATTTTATCTTATTTGTTTCTCTCATCAAAGTATACTATGCAGGTTTACTCTGCAGGTTTCGTTAATATTGTTAGAATAAATTGTTTTTATTTAACATAGATTAAACCTTACTTCCTTGCTGGTAGCACTTTTTTAGTCCGACTGGCTAGCCCAAGTGAATTTTTTCCTTTTTATATCAGAGGCGGCTACCGAGCCTGAGGTCGCCTGATGGTTAGCATTCACCGCCGCCCATGGACATCTGCAACACCAGAGCCTTTTAAGAATTTGCCAAAATAGCTTTAGCTTTGTTTCGGCAATATAATAATGTGCCCATACACTTAAAATCAAATTCTTGAATAGCAGACGACTCTACAGTATGGCAGCATAATGAGCGATGCTTGCTCGGGTTAGGGGGCAACTCGTCTCAGTCCAAAACTGGGCCCGGGGACCAGTTCCACCCTTTCTAATTTGATAGTGGTCAACTGGTCCCATCTTGCTTCTGGTGTCTCAAGTACCTCAATGAAATATGCTTTATAAACGCTTAACATCACTTATCACGTGAAACGTGTTCCTGTCTACCAAATGAAACAGAAAAATACATATAAACATATAAGTTCATTTTGTTATATTTTATCTTGTAGTTTAAGTTCATTTTATATAATAATGTGTTGTACATAATTTTTGGTGCCAAATAAACGTTTTTCTATTTCTATTTCTATTTCTATTTCTATAAATATTCCATAGTACGTACACAGGCGAATGTTTGACGCTTAACCGCATTTCCTCATGTCCAAGGATGGCAATTATTATGTGAAATGAAGCACAGAACGACTCTAGACAATTTTGATGGAGTCATTTTTCGTAATCATCTTTAGTTCCCTTATTTATAATTAAACTTGTATGCAAATCTGCTTAGGTAATAAAGTAAGTAGAACATTTTCAAAACTAATTTTTGACGACCGGTTTAAGGTAGGTACTCGTACTGCGAGCCATTGATGCACAAACGTAGCCTTATCTGGGGAAGCACATTCTACAACCATTCTAGGCTAAAGATATCCTCCCCAAGAATATCCTCCTCTTCGTAGAAGAGGTAGGGCTTGGAGAGGGAATGTAATCTAAATGGTGTTCACGATAGATCAGAATTGATCTGAATTGCAGTGAATGTGAAAACACTAAGCCACTATTAATAATAATAAAAAAGGTACTCGTAATGGTCCAGAAGTCGACTATTGCATCAGAGGTCGCGGGTAAAATTCACGCACATCCCAAACACTTTGTACATGAATACAAATTGTTTCTACGAGTGTTTCATATTTATATTATGTCGGATGTATTTAAAAAAAAAGCATATAAGTAATCCCACCAATATCATTTTCATGTAAAATGCTGCCAAGACGAGACCATATGACTTGCACTGTCAACACTACAACATCCGTTGTATATACAACACGCATAGCATCTTAGGGCCGGTATTTCAATGTAACCTTATCTTATTGCTTAAGTTAAGTATAACATTTAAGATAAGTATTACTTTTGACAGGTAAAAGTGTATGACTTTAGTGCCGCTTAACTTTAATCCTATAATGAAATACACTTAAGTCATACTTATTATCAATCCCGGATTCAGATCAAGATAAGTATATATTGAAATACCGGCCCTTATAGTATAAGGATAAGCTATGCTTAGTTTGGAGCTAGTCAGCGGGTGTGAATAATGTCCAAGGTATTTATTTTATTTATTTAAAACAACAGTTTAACTACTTTGTTGGTTCGATTCACGTTTTAAACCAAAGTATGTATATAGTTTTCCTCGCTAAAGAACGGAAACCTTTTGTGCTTTATTTGCGTAGTTATCCCGCTTTTGGAACTTTTTGTATGTGAAGCAACGTATAGAACTCTGCTTCCACAGCTACTTATTCTCATTACAAATATTACCTACAACAATTTGTCAGTAAGTAAAACAAAGTTCGGTAACGTTAACGCAATCGCTAGCTGTACTCGCCATTACTGAATGGTCGAGAGCGGTGGACTTATTACTAGAGAGCACGCCACGCCCGCGTGTTATCAAAATACGCCCATGGTTAGTTCTCAGTTTTACTATGCTCGTTATATCACCTTGATATTTCTAGATACATAACTGGCACGATGGCGCGATCGTGGGTTCGAACCCAGTACAATATTTGTGTTTGTCCTGGGTGGATATATTTGTCTCTGTAGGTCTGGTGTATCTGGATGAATTTATCTATGTATTTAAGTATACTTTGACAAAATACAAGTGTTCAAGCTACTTACTTTAGAATCAATGTATGCTAAGTTGTGTGGTATTTAATAAAACTCAACTAAAAATAAACAAATAAATAAAAAAAATAATTTTGACTCAAACGTTAGGTGACCATTTTTCGATCGACGTTGTCTGTATAATGGTTATCAGTTTTCTGGAATCGAATCCTTGTTGCACCACCAAAGTAGTTTTTACACTATCCTTCATTTTACAATAGCTATAAAACTTTCCGCGTAACGCCAACGAAATGCACTATTTCATGTTAAAAAATAGTGATTACGAAGGTCATAGAAAAGTCTATGACGCAATAGAAATACACAGGTCCTATGTAAAGCGTTAGCTGGAACTCCACGTCATCGCGGTTTTCCTGCTCCTCAGCCACTGTCAGCTAGCGTGGGAGACATATTTTGTTTAATGACACTAATTCAAGCTGAGAGTGTGTCTCATCATATCTGCCATTGGACGTCCATTGCTAAACACAGGCTTCCCCCAACGACCTCCACAATGTCCGATCAGACCGTATCTGGGAAATTGGCAAACGTACAATTTTATAGTGGTCTTACTATTTTATTTCAACAAAGTAATGCTAAAGTTGTAAAGTAAGTGACTAATAAAAAGGAGTAAATATCAGCCTATAACTGAAGGGTAAGAACTTTTATCATTCAAATCATGTTATCGCTACAATTTTACAAACCCAACCTGAGTTCATTAAACCGACACAAAATTTCGTTAAATCCGTGAATCGAACCCAGAGCCCTTAGATCATGGCCATGCACTTAAACTTGAAATAAGAAATAAGGTCATTGAAAGTGTATGACGTAATAGGAATACATAAATAGCGTTAGCTGGAACTCCACGTCATCGCGGTTTTCCTGCTCCTCAGCCACTGTCAGCTAGCGTGGGAGACCTTTGTTTAATGACACTGATTCATGCTGAGAGCGTGACTCAGTGTTCTGGGAAATTGGCAAACATACTGACATTTTACGGTCATTTTACACTCAATTAAAGTAATACTCAATTTAAAATACCTATGCATATCGTCTCATATTCACGTTTACAATATTTTATTAAATAAAATAGTGGAAAATAAAAAGAACAAGTGAAGTTTACGGGCTCACCACTCTTGCCAAATGTGGATTAGCGATCATTAAAAGCGAGCTACGTGCGAAAAAAAATACGCAAACTTTTCTCGAACTAGGGATTGGAGCCACCCCGAGAACAAAAAAAATACCACCTAACCTATAACTACTAGAACAACCGGACTGAATAAATAAGGTCATCGAAATGTGTATGACAAAATAGAAAATTCATCGCGGTTTTTCTGCTCCTCAACTACTGTCAGCAAGCGTGGGAAACCTTTGTTTAATTGACACTGATTCATGCTGAGAGCGTGACTCAGTGTTCTGGGAAATTGGCAAACGTACAATTTTATTGTGATTTTTACTGCTAATAATTGTTCTTGCAAAACTAGGGCGTGTCATTTTATTTTAACAAAAGTAATACTGGAGTTAAAATACCTTTATCGTCTTACAGCTTTTTCAAAATTTCTTGACCGAGTGTGTTTTTCTTTTACATGACTAGTGATATCATCTACCAAGTTGATAATATTTAGAAAGGGTCTTCGAATCTTTGAACCATTATTGTTAAGTACACTGGCTCCATTAATATAGAAATTAAACTTTGAATTGCACCAAAACCTTTGTAATACCTACTAACATAATAACACCCTAAAATCACATATTAAGACCTTCGACGACCTTACCTACTCCCCATTTTCCGCAGCCCTTCCGTTTCCCCCTATATCTATCAACATCTAAAACCGTAGATATAGATCTCATGGGATTTAGTGATCACCCACCATCAGAATGCGTGCGACAAGCGGCATTTGGGATGTTCGTTAACGTTCAATTTGCGATCATTCAATATCAATTGACCTCGTGACTTTTCTAAGGCACCTGTCAAATCTATACAATTTGGAGTTAGCGAGTATCGCTATCGCTATCCAAATGTTGCTGTGTCTAGGCCCCCCAGAGGTGTCACACTAGTTCATTTGCCTTGCCTTCGCATAAAAATAAAATCATAATTTATTAAGTCATTAACACACAGTCGGCATTGGCTTTGATCGACAGCGCGAGCTATCGGCCCCTGCCGGATATGGAGCAATTTCCCGACAAAAATGACCGTTATAGAGCTGCCACCGACACCGCCGCTCTACTGGCTCTCGTTTGTGTCTCTACCAACTCACAGTGTTAATGCTGGAACCACTATGGTACTCTAGACGAACTGATAGGATTAACAAGCATTTTTGACGAGCCATTTGGTGTAATGGTCGAGAAGTCGGCTATTACACCAAAGGTCGCGGGTTCGATCCCCGCGCGGTACAAGCATTTGTGTGCATGAACATTTCTGTTTGTATCGGTCTGGGTGTTTTTTGTATTGTATGTATTATGTATGTATTTATAAAAAAAAAATAAGTAATGTTTATCCGCCGTTTAGCAGGCATAGCACGAGCTAGTTTGTGGCTAGATGGCGCTGTGTAAATAATGACCAGAGATATTAATTTCTTTCTTCAAAGACAAACAATTAGGCATAAAGGTTTTGAAGTCGGCTATTACACCAAGAGTATAAGCACTTATGTGCATGAACATGTCTGTACGGTGACGTGTATCGGTCTAGTGGTTACTATGTTTAGAATATGTATAAATTTTATTAAAAAAATAGTATATACCGTAGGCCGTAGTACAAGCTAATAGTTTGCCTGGACTGTTATCTCTACCGATATGACCAACTGACATTGTTGATGTACGAGTAGAAACTAGCCTAGACCGAGTAATATGTGAGTGACAAAAAAAAACGGAAAACCTTATTGATCTAATAGCAAATTACAAAAATATTCTTAAAAAATCTGTCGACCAGACAGATTTGTTAAAAAAATAAATATGCTCGTATTCAAAACACAATTCTAAAGTAACATTTTGTAAATACATTTTGTTTTTTGTCTAACGCCTCGTGGAGCTAACCGAGTTAAATGCAAAAATGCTCGATGCGGCTCTATTGCAATTCAAAATACGAAAACAATAACTTTTTTTTATATAAGTAAAAAAGTCAGGCTTTTGAAAAGGAATATCTGGTTTGAGATTGTTTGATTCAATTATATTTACCTCTTCAAAGTTGAATAAAATTATCCTTTAAACATTGCTTCGGGTTTTGATAATTAATAAATTTTAATTGAAATAAAACTAATTGATAAATGATAAGTGAAACACCGATGACAGTGTCATCATAGTCATTGCGTTGAAGTTTGATCAGAAATAGAATTTGGCAAGCACGGTAAAGCCAAGGTGATGATACCTTTCATCATTATGACGATAACTAAAATTTATAACTGAATGCAGCGTGTTACGTTTTAAATTTTTTTACATTACATTGTCTGTTAAATCATGAAAAACACGGGAGTGTAGTTGTAAAGACTATCCTTTAATACGGATCCTAATATCCGGCAACGCGTCAGCGAAACTCTGTTTTGCAGATGTCTGGTGGTGTGATTGCTTACCATTAGGCGACTCGCTGGCTCGTTTGCCGCCTCTAACATCAAAAACAATCAAAGGCTCGCATCACGACGCTTTCTAGTGAAGTGCCCCTCAGTGGAATAGGCCGCAATGGTTACCATCAGATGGGTTGCAAGCCTGTTTACCAACTGATCTAGTTCCACAAAACAAGTTTTCGAAAGCAATCGATACACTAGCTCAGATGTCTTGTCACATGGTCGCCCCAGTCGCTGTAAAGTGGATTATTGTACTAAGCCGCAACGCATTATGTCACTGCCGGCTTTATTAACGTATGGTCCTTCAGGTGCTGTTTGTAAGATAGTGTTGCCAACTCAATAGTTATAGTACAACTAATAATATCGATGCCCGTATTGGTTTATCGCACATAATTATGTTAACATCTGGATGATTTGATTAATATTCTGACCAATGTTATGTCTATTGCGCTTAGTAATTATGATATTAGTGATGTGACTCAGAAGTAATTTGCACTATACCAATTATTTTAAGCATTTATTTGGTATGTAACCTCTTGCATATTTACTGATTTTCTAGCACCTTTTTTACAAAACAAATGCCTTAATTATTTAAATAAAAAAGTCTTAAAAACCAATTACAAACACAAGTATTAATTGATTCACTTATTTTTAACTTCGTTTCTTCGACCTTCATTAAAACAATATTTAGTTTTGACTTGTGTCGTCTTTGTCGCGTTGACTCTTTTTCATAGAGTAATAAAAACCGGCCAAGTGCGAGTCGGACTCGCCCATGAAGGGTTCCGTAGCAGCAAGTATCATCATAATATAAAAGTTCTTGTAGTTCTTTGTAAGTTTGATCGACGTTTTTAGGGTTCCGTAGCCAAATGGCAAAAAACGGAACCCTTATGGATTCGTCATGTCTGTCTGTCTGTCTGTCTGTCTGTCTGTCTGTCCGTCCGTATGTCACAGCCACTTTTTACCGAAACTATAAGAGCTATACTGTTGAAAATTAGTAAGTAGATGTATTCTGTAAACCGCATTAAGATTTTCATACAAAAATAGAAAAATAATAATAAATTTTGGGGGCTCTCCATACTTAGAACTGAAACTCAAAAAAATTTTTTTCATCCAACCCTTACGTGTGGGGTATCTATGGATAGGTCTTTAAAAATGATAATAAGGTTTCTTATATAATTTTTTTCTAAACTGAATAGTTTGCGCGAGAGACACTTCCAAAGTGGTAAAATGTTGGTCCCCCCCCTGTAACTTTTAAAATAAGAGAACGATAAATCTAAAAAAAATATATGATGTACATTATTATGCAAACTTCCATTGAAAATTAGTTTAAACGAGATCAAGTAATTAGTTTATAAATTTTTGGGGCTTCCCATACTTAGAACTGAAACTCAAATTTTTTTTTCTTCAAACCCTTACGTGTGTGGTATCTATAGATAGGTCTTTAAATATGATAATAAGGTTTCTTATATCATTTTTTTCTAAACGGAATAGTTTGCGCGAAAAACACTTCCAAAGTGGTAAAATGTTGGTCACCCCCCCTCTAACTTCTAAAATAAGAGAACGATAAAACTAAAAAAAATATATGATGTACATTACCATGCAAACTTCATTGAAAATTGGTTTGAACGAGATCAAGTAATTAGTTCTTTTTTAAAACGTCATAAATCGTAAACCGCAATTTTCCTCTCATTCAATCAACTCAAATATAAAAACGTCGATCAAACTTACAAAGAACTACAAGAACTTTTATATTATGATGATACTTGCTGCTACGGAACCCTTCATGGGCGAGTCCGACTCGCACTTGGCCGGTTTTTATATTTAAGTTGATTGAATGAGAGGAAAATTGCGGTTTACGATTTATGACGTTTTAAAAAAAAACTAATTACTTGATCTCGTTCAAACCAATTTTCAATGGAAGTTTGCATGGTAATGTACATTATATATTTTTTTTAGTTTTATCGTTCTCTTATTTTAGAAGTTAGAGGGGGGGTGACCAACATTTTACCACTTTGGAAGTGTTTTTCGCGCAAACTATTCCGTTAAGAAAAAAATGATATAAGAAACCTTATTATCATTTTTAAAGACCTATCTATAGATACCCCACACGTAAGAGTTTGAAGAAAAATTTTTTTTTGAGTTTCAGTTCTAAGTATGGGAAGCCCCAATAATTACTTGATCTCGTTCAAACCAATTTTCAATGAAAGTTTGCATAATAATGTATATCATATATTTTTTTAGATTTATCGTTCTCTTATTTTAGAAGTTACAGGGGGGGGGACCAACATTTTACCACTTTGGAAGTGTCTCTCGCGCAAACTATTCAGTTTAGAAAAAAATGATATAAGAAACCTTATTATCATTTTCAAAGACCTATTTATAGATACCCCAAACGTAAGGGTTGGATGAAAATTTTTTTTTTGAGTTTCAGTTCTAAGTATGGAGAGCCCCCAAAATTTATTATTATTTTTCTATTTTTGTATGAAAATCTTAATGCGGTTCACAGAATACATCTACTTACTAATTTTCAACAGTATAGCTCTTATAGTTTCGGTAAAAAGTGGCTGTGACATACGGACGGACAGACAGACAGACAGACAGACAGACAGACATGACGAATCCATAAGGGTTCCGTTTTTTGCCATTTGGCTACGGAACCCTAAAAAGGCGTTTTTATTACCTTATGCTCTTTTTTCATTTCCAAAATATCAATACGTGAGTGACATAGGTACCTACTTCAAATAAATACTTCTTTTAAATAGATAAAACGTTTATTATAATATCATTGATAAAACGTTAGAGACATGGGACAGCCACCAGCAGAACGGAGGAAACATTATCACTTACATTTTCTGGCGATAAAATAATGTTTATTTTCATCGGCTTATTCAATTAAATACGATATCACAAGCATAGAAATAATATTATGTAATAGCTCAATGATTACAAGTCTATAATGCCCCCCTCTGCACTATTTGTTTTATACATATTTGCGTTACGACCAACACAATTTCTTTTTCTCTGGCTACACTTGAAATCAGAGGCTCGAAGATCAGATGAGCCTACAGTCTGGCAGCACATTGAGTGACGCTTTCTGGTGAAGTGTCCCTCAATGGAATAGGCCGCAGTGACCGCTTATCATCAGGTGGGCTGCGTGCCCATCTTCCAACTGACATAGAATAAAACAACTAATGACTCCTATCATAATGACCCCTGCCTTTTGGGTCATAAGTTCGAATCTTGTTTAAGACAAACATTCATGTATTAAATGTCTATGTTTGTTCAATGTCTGATTGTTAATATCTTTTTAAGTATAATATTTGTAGTGCTCACGTGGAATCTGATAACACAAGTGCTTGCTACTTTGGATCTATACGATGATATTAA
Source organism: Mecyna flavalis (assembly GCA_949319885.1). Taxonomy (NCBI): domain Eukaryota; kingdom Metazoa; phylum Arthropoda; class Insecta; order Lepidoptera; family Crambidae; genus Mecyna; species Mecyna flavalis. The sequence continues at coordinate 5,397,962 of OX439427.1, read as the reverse complement.
TAAAATAAAAGTATAAACATACGATACATACATTCCGCTTTTTATATAAAAGAATAATATCGTTCCCATTAGGGTGTAATATTACACTGTTTGCTTATCTGTTAGTAAATAAAACAACACAAAGTAGGTATATACCTATGGGATCATCCTAGGTGATCTTTGGGCATGTTTGGCACCCATAATAAAATTTCTAAAACAACTTTGTGTTGTTTTATTTACTAACAGATAAGCAAACAGTGTAATATTACACCCTAATGGGAACGATATTATTCTTATAAATAAAAAGCGGCATGTATGTATCGTATGTTTACACTTTTATTGTACTGATATCAGTACTTTAAGAAATGCTTCTTGGTACATTATTTCTCAAGGCTAGTTCGATCGTTTACTGCCTGTCGCCGGAGGCCCACACCCCCAAAGGCCGGCAACGCATCAACGACCCCTCTGGTGTTGGAGATGTCCATGGGCGGCGGTGATTGCTTACCATCAGGTGACCCGCCTGGCTTGTTGGCCGCCTCTGACAAAAAAACATGCAGTAAGACATTAAATAGGTTCCAATTATAATTTAGTGTTACGAGTTGCGTAATTACATTTTCTACACATTCGCTTCACAAGTCAACCCAGCTTCTCTGCTCCGTTTAAGCAAAACGGAAAAGTAGGCAATATTTACTGGGTCAGTAATTAAATGGGGAAATGGGGCGATAACCAAGACGCGTTAACGCCAGTGCATGTTGGAACTTTGCTGCTAACTTTACTAATTATCGAATTGGCTTACAGCGCTTGCGCTTGCGGTTGTAGTATAATATAATACTAATCAAGCAAAGTACGATTAAATTGAAATGAAATGAGACTTGACCGAAAAGTAAAAATAAAACATCCACGTTCGTGTAAGATTTCAAAATTTGCATTATAATCAACTTTATCTAAAATAAAGTTACATTATTTTATTTTATACCACCATAGTATAATGTACGTACAGTCACGTGCGATAAAATGTATACGAGAGAAGTCTTATCCGATTGCAATAACATTCATATTTGAATGAGTCTGTTTTTCATCTACACACTTGTATGCAAAGCTGTATAATGTATTGTGATATAACAAGCTGGTTGACGCGATGATACTGGAGCCAGTCGGGCGTGAGTAAGCGAGGCTCCATGCTTAATCGGGTTCGCTTATATTTATAGCGAAGTGGGGCTTCGGCCCTTTAATATACCTGATAAAAGATGAGAGTTAATTAGTCACTTGCATTAAACGACTGTATACTGGATTCAGGTGAGATATTGGATAACTTGTACTTACTGATTCTAATTGGTTGAGGTGAGAGTATAGAGTAAATTATATTTAATGTAATTTTCATGAACAAATATGGGGGAAAAACAGGAATTAATAAGTTTGATCTGTCTCCCTACTACCGATTTGAGGACAAATAAAACATTGAGGAGGTGAATAAAGTTCGAACTGTCCCCTGAACGCTAACAGGGTGTCAGATCAAACTTTTTTGTCCGTTCTGTCACCCCAGGGGAGAGATCGGAATAATTCGGATTTTCAAGCCACTAACAGACGGGCACACATGTTCGTATCTTGCAAGGGTCACCCTAGCCAAATCGGCTTAGAGGACTATATATTATTATGTATATAGAATAAATATTAATGAGAGTGATAATGTGAGCAAGTTACATATGAAACAAGTCCTGTATGAAAACTTCATCATTTTTAACTGAGACCAGTTTATTACCAATCCGTAACAGTACCTATACTTTCATAGAGTTTTCAATAGTACTTTTTCTTCTCCCATTCACAGTAAGACCTTGCCTGTCTGTGTTTTTAAAGACCAATAATCGCAGTAGCCACTGCAATATATGACAAAAAAAAAAAGAAAATTAAACAAATATGTGTCATTACTTCTTTAGTGGATATAATTTTATTCTATGGATGGATGATTCAAAAGCTGGGGAAAAATGATTTCTCCGTTTTTTAATCAGTTTGCTTACAAGTATTCACCAACGCGCAACGTAACCAAACTTGGCTCGAAGTGCATTATATCGATAGTTAATACCTAACAGGTACACTATATGCCACATAACAATAAAAAATACCTTAAATAGAAAATCCCAAAATTGTAAATCATTTTTTAATAACAATTAATAAAAAAATCATTCTTGGTTAATTTCATAGCAATATGAATAGAGGATTATATGTATAGATGGGGACATAGTCTAGACATTAAATTATTCAGACTATTTTTAGTTGTTTATTCGTGAGACTCTACGATTTTAGCAGATAATAATCAAAACTCGGTAAAGCAACCGTGTGAACTTGCCATGTTTATTTTGTTTTACACTGCATGCTATTTACATTGAAGTTAACATTGTAATATTTATAAAACTAACGATCTCTTAGCCGACTACGGCGTAGCAACGGGACTACGACGTAGCAAATAGACTACAGCGTAGCATGACATTCTCTTATACCTAGTAAAAACTAGTAATTCCTTTAAAGTCATAGGTATCCAATTCATTTATGAATGTGAAATTGTGGATATATCCGCCTATGACATAGGTACTATCGTTCTAAGAAAGGCACAATAAAAATTGGTATTTTTGTAATGTGTCTTTCGATACGCAAGTGATGCAGTTCTTGACGAGTACTACTTGTAACAAAATTTAATAAATTAAAATAAAGTGATAAGCATTATTCTATTTGCTAGAAATAAAATTAAACAAAACAAAAAAAAACTGCTACCCATCGACTAGTAAACAAACACAAGACAGGCACCAGTCTTTTAATACTAAGAGTTATCTGTAAAATAACTATAATACTGGGTCTGCTGTTGTTGAAAATGGACAAAATAGGTATCATCTACGATATCGAACAGCTAAATTATCACGTGCTTATCCGTCAAGTTAATAAAGTTTGTAAATCTAATCTTTATCTATTTTAAAATGTCACCTGAGAAACGTAAGATCATGGAATCAATATTTATTAATTACGTCTATGCGTTAGATATAAATATTACTAAACTCCTTGATCTTCAAAAATACGATATCTTTTCCATTCTCAAACTCTTGTAGCAGAAGCATAATATTAATATATGCAGCTGATCTAAATAGTAATATGCAAATACTCGGAAACGCTGCATCCGACATATTCAGTTCTGTCTTCTACTGGTATTATGGTAGCCATTATTTGAGCTAGTTGGTATTATATAGACATCATCCTTTTGTTTTAAAACATATAAAAGTAAAGTAAAGTTTCAGCCTATTAATATCCTACTGCAGAGGAAAATCCTTGAAATTAAGTTATCGTTATAAAGATGAGTACTAGCTTAATCACCACGCTTGCCAAATGATGTTTTTTCAGAGCTCGACTGGCTAGCTATCATCCCCACAGAAAATATCTGCCACCATTATAGCTTTGGCTGTGTTCTGGTAGTAATAATGTGGGAGCCAGAATGCTTGAAATCATGACCACAGTGGCCGCTTACCATCAGGTGAGCGGCGTGCTTGTCTGCAGACAAAGACATTGACGCCAACTCGATCTATAGTTATATTTGACGAGCCATTTGGTGTAGTGGTCGAGAAGTCGGCTATTACACCAAAGGTCGCGGGTTCGATCCCCGCACGGTACAAACATTTGTGTGCATGAACATGTCGGTTTGTATCGGTCTGGGTGTTTCTATGTATAATATGTATGTATTTACAAAAAAAAAGTATATAAGTAATATTTATCCGTTGTCTAGCAACCATAGCACGAGCTCATGCTTAGTTTGGGGCTAGATGGCGCTGTGTGAATAATGTCCAGGGATTTATTTATTTATTATTTATTTATTTATTGTCTCAATCTCAATGACATCACTCTACGAATGACAAATCAATTAAGCGGCAGTCGCTGCACTCAAGAGTGTTTTAATTCACTTAAAATGCACACCCGTGTAATGATAATAAGGTCACAAGTAGATACCGACTATTGAAATGTATCATCCCATTAATCTATATTCATATTATAAAGAGGAAAGATTTGATTGTTTGTTTGTTTGTTTGTATTGAATAGGCTCCGAAAATACTGAACCGATTTGAATAATTCTTTGACTGTTCGATAGCTACCATATCCCCGGTGAACATAGGGTACTTTTCATCCCGGAAATGTGTGGGGAAGAGGGGATATTTGAAAAAAGAAATTGCTTGATAACTAGGTATATAGACTGCGTAGATAGATATTCAAGATGAATGAAGAAACGTAATAGCAACGACCTTTTCAAAGAATACCTAGCCAGGTCACAGAAAACGCTAGGTAAAGACCTTCAAAAAAAATCGAAACGCTATGAACTTTTAATTTACTTTTTATTGCTGTCAAACTTTTGTGGCACTACTTCCAGTGCTACTTTAAAATAACAAAATAATCACGAAGATTACATCAAATTAATAACCAAGCAGGTTAATATAAGTTATTAAAAAATTAATGCTGGCTAAATTATTCAGAAAAAATCTATATGTACGCCATTTAAAAAAATATTTAATTTACTTTTTATTGCTGTCATATTTCAGAAGCATTGTTGCCAGTCTCTATAAAATAAAGAAGGTCAACGTCTTTTCAAAACTTTTTGATATTCCTTTTAAAAAAAAGATTTGCTTTTTATTGTTGTCAAATTAATCGTAACTCTGATGCCAGTTACATTGAAAAAACCAAGCAGATTATTAAATTATGCATATGTTTCATTTGATGCTGGCTAGATTTCAGAAAAAAAATCTAAACGCCTTTAAAGGAAAAAGACACAATTATTTTCTTTTTATTACTGTCAAAATAGAAATTATGCTGCTAGCCTTTTTGATGATCCAAAAAAGGTTGCATGTTATTTGAAAAGAATGATAATGAGATACAAAAAAATTATAATCGACTATGTACTTAAATATTAGTATTTTAATAGTCGAAACAGAATAAATATATTTTGGTCATCGAAACTACTGAAACGATTTGAAAAATTCTTTCATTGTTGGAAAGCTAAACTATTCTCGGGCGACATAGGGTAGGTACTTTTTATCCCGGAAATGTGGGGGGAAGGGAAGGTACATTTGAAAAAAGAAATCACGCGCGGGTGAAACCGCGGAGGCGGCCGCTAGTATAGTTATAAAATTAGAAATAAATACAACAAAAAATATATAAAATGTTTCTCTTTTGAGAGTATTGTAAAACATTATACTAAGCATGAAAATATATCAGTCTATTTAATACCACACTGCAGGCAAAAGCCTTCATCATTGAAATCAAATCAACGTTAAAGTACGTGTTTATATACAAGTATATATATTAGCCAAAATTATTGCAACGATATCCATTTAGTTGTTTTTGCGTGAAAGAGTAACAAATAGGTATCTACTGTGGAAAAACAAACAAACATAATATTTGAGAGAGATGTCCTAATTTTATATCGCTAAATGTAAAACCACTTTGTTCAGAAAAGTTTAAAAAGACATAACCGGGCTCACTGAATCACAATATCGAGACTTATTTTCATTTCAAAAATGAACGTTTGTTTACAAAAGTTGGTTAAGCTGTTTATACACAGCTGGCGTGAAAGCGGCACTCTTCCTATTTCACGCGACTTTACCACACGAGCTCACTTTGTGTTTCATTTCGCCTTTTATTTAAATCCTATTAAAGATATTTTTCACTTGAAGTAATGTTACAGTACTTAAGAGTTTAGTTGAATCGTGTTGAACTCTTTTATTTGAAGTTTGTGGTAACATTTTTTTTTTAATATCTCTGGACATTATTCACACGTCGCCATCCAGCCCCAAACTAAGCATTAGCTTGTGCTTTGGGTGCCAGACAACAGATAAACATTACTTAAATACTTTTTTTTTGTAAATACATACATATTATACATAGAAACACCCAGACCGATATAAACAGACATGTTCATGCACACAAATGTTTGTACCGTGCGGGGATCGAACCCGCGACCTCTGGTGTAATAGCCGACTTCGCGACTATTACACCAAATGGCTCGTCAAATTCTAAGAAGTTAGACGTTACATGGATGTTTTTGTCAAGCGATTTTCTGCTTTTGATTACATGCTATTAAAAATATTGGACAATATCACATATACATTGATCTGCCCCCAAAGTTAGTAGTTTCAGTACTTTTGTTATGGGTATCCGAAACAGTGAAGGTGCAACAAATATAATTGATTACAAAAATCCACACAGAACAAACACAAAATGAGTGGGACTCGAACTCACGACCCCTGGTGCATATGACAGGGTCATATAAATGTGCAATCGTGCGAGTTGACATTTGACTTAAATAATTATTTTAGCACTACTAAACATTTGTCGCGAAACATTGAGCTTACCAATAGAATTAGTGTATAGAAAATTACTACTATCGTAAACAATAATATTTATACTATTTTACATCAAAATACAGTATCAATATAAATTTAATATTATCAAAGCACGTCTTGTTTGCTCTACTGAGCACTCCCATGTTTGTTAAGGAATGCACTTTACTTATTTTTATAACCAAAGTTGCGTTTACTAAGACCATTTTTGTTATTCTGTGCTAAGAACATTATTATTTTACTGTTGTTGCGTTAAAAATACCACCAAATTCACATCATGTTTATTGATATTTGACCTATTTTATTATTCAAAACCTCGATCTATATAACAGGATCGCTAACAAATGTGCCATCGAGCCTGTAATGAATATTATTAAAACTTTCTTGGTTCTCACAACAAAGAATAATAGTAACAAGACAGCAAAGTAATGGTTGCGGCAAACCATATTTGTTTACATAATTGGAATCGCCTATAAAAATATACTTTTAGTGATAGTTCGCCCGCCGTGACCTCCAAAAGCATGGGTGCTTATTTTGAGTGGCGCCGAACCGGCGCCGACTTATCTCTGGAAAGGAGCGAAGGACACGGGAATCTGGCGACACTCCAACTCAGCTGCAGATCTCTGCCAGTGTGATGTTCATTAACAACTTTGACTACGACATAGTAGTAAGAGTACACAGTATTATCCGATTCAAATACTATTATGATACCTTTTGAAATTGAGCGAAAAATTACGTCAACAGCGCTTGTCCCTAACGTTAGCAACCAATAGCAACGCATTATTTATCTGTGTGTGTATAAGTCATGACTGTTGACATACACTTTGGACTTTGTACTACTCTTATGTCGGGGGCATAAGTGCTATTATCGAACTGCAAGTGTTTACCGTGATTTGCCGTTGACCGTTCGTTATCTTCATACAAACGCATCGCGCGCGGCATGTATGTAAGCGCCATAGTATCTATGCTATCTTAGACAACATCACATACATTGATCTGCCCCAAAGTAAGTAGCATAGCACTTGTGTTATGGGTGTCAGAAACAACGAAGGTACCACAAATACACACATCCTCAGTGGGATTCAAACCCACGACTGGGGCATAGAGCCAAACGCGCCATTCGAGCCAGTCCACATTCAAGCCGAGTTGTGAGCTTGTATAAAGATATAGTACTGGGTGCTCTTTTTACTATGACTGCGACCCGAGCTTGATGCACCGGCACAAACAATTTTACTGAGAATAAAAGTTGACGAACGAATTTCCGACGAAATCAAACTGAAAACTGTTATTGAAGTTGCGAGGTCGTACGCATGTGTGTTCGAGCTTGAAGCAATAATGAGTTTCAGAGAACGGAATTCGATTTTACTAGTAAACTGGTGGTGGTTCGTGAATCAGTTGTTAAATTCGGTTTGGCAATTAATAAATATTTTATGAATTTGAACAATTCGTTAATGACTGTTGCATTAGTTGCTTTGTGATTGCCTTTGAACAACGCACTGCATTGAATTAACATGATTTATTTCAGTCTTATGATATTTAAATAACGGGTATAATTGCAAAAGTTCAGTAATGAAGAAACTTACTTGAAAAAAGAGCCTATTACAAATATCTAAATAGTGTATTTTGATTTGTGTAAATATTTTTGTTTTATTATTTTGCTTTTGTTGTTGTAATGTTACAACACATCAACCTACACTAATATATATAAGTGCCATTGCCAATTTTCCAATTGAAACGTTTACACGAATAAGTTAGTGTTTATTTGTAAATTGCAGTAGCGTAGCGATGGGGGGGGGGCAGTCCGCCCCGGGCGGCACTTTTTAGGGGGGCGGCAAAATTTCCTGGAGGAGCAAAAAAAAGAAAAAAGGAGCGGCAGAATTGTTAAAAAGGGCGGCAGAATCGTCTTCCGCCCCGTGGGCTGCTTTGCCAAGTTTGCCAACGGAGGAGCAAAAATAAAAGGACGGCAGAATTGTCTTCCGCCCCGGGCGGCAGATAGATACCCACGCTACGCCACTGGTGAATTGGTAATTTTATTTTGGTGATTGATTGTTGAAATATACTGCGCCTTTATTTACCAGTCTTTCTTAGAATCTAAAGAAAGAGAGATAAGTAGCCCAAAAATAACTCAGTTGGTAACAACAATTGATTTTTACTATTTAGTTTGACTGACCTTGACACACATTCAAAAGTTCATTGAGCGAGGGTGTTGTTACTTATTGATTTTTGTATGCGTAAAATTTTTAATATCAAGTCGATAATTTTGTTGGGAAGTCCTTTTTTAAAATTTCCTTGATAGACAAATAGACAAATTAACACAAACTTGTTTGTTTACCATAATTGTCATGTAGTGCCCAAAAATTTTAAAAAAAATTATTGGAAAGCTCTTTAACTTTTTATTTAATATGCATTTGACGTTACGTGTATTTAAGTGCATGGCGAAATTTTTTTGTGTGTTATAAACAGAGGAAAAACATTAAGCAGACTTGGTAACTGGAATGTGCAAACTTCCTTCAATGTGGTCTCAATGTAATCCCCTCTTACTGGTCGCACATGACAATTAATGGGCCATAAAATACGGAAACACCATGTAGTACGTATGCTATGTGCTTTTTTAACCTCATTTTTCCTTTAAAAAAATCTATCCTAATAATTATTTATATATATTAATACTAATTACTAATATTACTAATTACTAATCTATACTAATATTATAAAGAGGAAAGATTTGATTGTTTGTTTGTTTGTATTGAATAGGCTCCGAAACGCATGTACCGATCTGAAACTAGTTTAGGTGCCATAAATAAGTGAAGCTCTATGTTATTATGTTAAATTTTACTAAAATTGCATCTCAGATAACAATAATGCTGTTTTCTTTTTTTTTTAAAGTTTTCAAACAGACAAATATCATAAACTCTTTTAGAGGTGATACAGTCAAATTAGTCATTCGACCTTTTGACTTCGTAGCGAAAAATATCTTTGTGCATAAGACGAAAATAAACCTTCGTTCCATTTCCCACCTACGCAAAGATTCCTGTGTATCCCTCACTCCACTATGCGTCATTCGATGCCAATTTCTCAAGAATGGAGTTGTGGCTGCGTAGTGTAGTTGCAAATTTGGTAAACATTGTCACGCGATTGTCGACTTTACTTGGCATTTATGAAGTGAATAAATCCATGGTGATTAGAATCACACGCCTTAATGTGTGGTTTAAATATTTATTGTGTTAACTTGTTAATGATGATTCGTCATCTTGTGTTGATCGATCATGATGTACTCGTATACGAGTATGTCCAGGTATGTTTGAATAAAAAAAATTTTATGTCCAAGGCGGCATATGAGCCAGCGGGTCGCCTGATGGTAAGCACCGCCGCCTACGGAAATCTGTAATACCATAGGGATCGCTGATTCGTTGCCGGCATTTTAAGGGGGGGTGTGAGCCTCCGGCACTCTTACAAACCAGACAAAACACAATAGTAGTCACTATTATTTCACGCTGGTGTTATGTGAGAGGGTGGTACTTCCCCGGCCGAGCAGGCCCATTCGTACGGTAAAACAGCATGGCTCTACCACTACTAATATAATCACATAAAAGGATTCGCGATCAATGTATTTGGTGTTGCAACTATTCATAGGCGACAGTTACCACTTACCATCACCGCTTACCGTAGTATAAAAAAGGACCAGGTTCGGTTAAGTAAGACCACATACTAACGGAGCAAGGGCTCTGTTAATACCCGTGGCCCCCCAAATAGCGACGAGGGAGTACCGAGGGGATAAGTGAGTAAACCCCTAAACCGTCATGAAAAAGCCTAGTCCAGGAGTAGCGTCCTTCCATGGGCGCTGGGAGCCCCGCCCCACATACGGCCCCGTTTGTTCCCCAGAACGGGGCTACAGTGCGTAAAGCTTTCTCCGCGAAAAATTAAAAAAGAGAAAATAAGAAGGTGCAGTACCTACATTTCGCTAGCAGTTGATAGACCAGCACAATTGAGATGTTTCTCATAATAAACATTTCTACTCCGCCATTTCTTATTTTCTCATTGGGTTGTATTCCAAATAGTGTTTAATGTCAGCCCACGCAGTCACACGATCGTGTGACGTCACGCATTATTGTCGGCAGACATTGCGTCTTCAATTTCTGCGCTGTTGTGACTCGTATCATAAATAAATAAATATTGGTCAACATTAAATACATTGTTCTGCTCCTAAAATCGTGACCATAGCACAAGTGCTTTAGATACTTGAGCACTTGTGTTATGATTACGAGATCGAAGGTACCACAAATATTCAACATCATCAGATAGATATGAGATCCCAACAAACACGCAAGCTGCTTAAATTGCTTCTGTACCACCTAAAGGTAGTATAACAGCCGTTCAAAGGGTTTATTATACTTCTTAAGTTGTACAGTAGCGTATTTAAAAGCGCTTTAACAGACGTGCGGTACAATGGTCGTTGAGCGGTAAAATAATCCCCAAAGGAGATACAAAGTCATATTATAGAGTTATTGTACAGGCATTAGATGTAAAGAGGAGGTATAAGTAACTTTTGTAGCGCTCTGAGATCTTGTAGAAGGTTTTTGTAGTTAAAGGCGTTAGAACAGAGTTATTAACTTCTTTTGAAACGCCTTAAGTTGTATACTTGTATAGGCTTAAGCTGTTGAGTACAGTTAATGACATCCTTTGTAATGCTATATCTACAGCAGATACATAATACTCTATAGTAGCGCCTAAGTCGCTACAATTAAGAATTGTACAGCAACTTTATGGCAAATAGCTGGATAAGGCATGGCAAACACTCCTTATACAGGTAAAAGTGTATAAATTCCACTACTATGGCCATTAAAACGGCTGAAGCCGGACTAGAGAGGGGGACTAATAAAACATTTAATATAATTAAAAGATGTTTCATATATTTTGCAGTTCTGAATTTGGTTCCGATTCTGTCGGCACTTGAGCTCCGGCGTTGTCTGAAAGTATTATATACTTAGGTTCAGAAGCTTTCCCGTAGCCCATTGCAGCTGTTGAAATATTTCCACAGTTTTCCTATAGGACCTGAAAAACACGAATTTGATGCAAAAGTCTCCAGATAATAAGTCAAGTGTAGAAGGGTTTTAAGGTTCTGACCACGGACTCCTAAATAAAACGACCTCTATAATAGGGTATCAATTATCCATTGTACAGTCTTGGGTTCTTAAAAGAAGTATTAATTGCTGCTATACACCTCATAACGTTTAATAGCACGTTAATACCACAATTGTAGAACCCAAAGGTCTAGAACGGCAAATACAAGCGCCATGAATCGGTAGAAAGGTTCTAGTGAACTCTGAAGGCTGTTGTAGCTGAGACGCCATTTAGCTTTTATAAAATTGATTTTCAGAATACTAATTTATAATTTTTAAATCATAAATATCTACAAAAAACCGAACTCACGTAACTATTTTTCATCCATGACACTACAAAAACTACAAACAAAGCCTAAATATCTTTTACAAGCTAAATTCAGAATTCACAATCTATAATTAAATGTATTTTTATCAAAAAACTGCATATATAGAAGGGCGCGTGAAAATATTAGCTAAAACATATGTATATATTTACAATAAACTGTTACTCGCACTTGTATTTCATACGAATAAAAGGAAAAAACAACACTTGACTTACCTGTTTATTATTTTTAATTTACTCATTGCAATTCACTGTCATATACTTTCCAAATGGCTTATCTTATTAAAATTATAGGTTATGTTTTATAAATTCCTCTGTATCGCCACTGTATATTCAATAAAGAACCGTAAACTTTAAATCGGAGATACAGACGCGGTATAATAAGGTGCGAGCGCTACAGTCGTGCTATAACAACTTATTTTAGATACTTAAGCGTATACTATCGCTCGCATAGCACCCTTATATCTTGGTACTAACAGTCATTTACGACCGTTGTAAACCCACTATAGATCCTATAGCCGTACAAAATGGGCCCTTTTGGGGGTACAGCGGTGTTTTAAGCGCTTGTACATATACTGTAGATCTTACTTATGGAACCCATGCCTTTATTAGTAACTTCAAACCGGCCAGTATACGGCTTGTTATAGAGCTTGTGTGCTAGTTGGGATACACTACGCGGGCCCAGTGCGGGTTGGTGGAGATTATGTATACTTAAATACAAATAACCATCCAGACGCAGGACAAAAACAAATGTTTATTACGTAAATGTTTGTCCTCGGCGGGATCTACAAATCTATCTATACAGCCCGTGTCCACCCACTGTTGAGTATAGGCCTCCTCTCTTTCACGCCAGCTGTGCCGGTCCTGTGCAACGTTCACTCGGTTGACCCCGGCTATCTTAACTACGTCATCGGACCATCGGACTGGTGGTCTACCTCTCGATCGTACAGCACTCTACAGGTCTATTTAACATAACACGAGGCAGACTAGCACTCGTATATTTGTTACTTCCTCATTGCTTTCTGTTCCAAATGTGTTTCATCAATCACGCGATCACGAAACTGTTGCGTCAGTCATTGTTGTCAACATACTATGCATTATGTCGGTTAGTGCTTCAATGATACGCTCAATTACTAAGATTCCCAACGAAAAGATCTGTTAGACGGAAGTTTCATGTAGGCACTTCTCTCAATTTTTTATATCTGGGGGCGTAGACAAAGTAACATTTTGACAGCGATAGCGAAATTCGCTAACTTTAAATTATATGGATTTGACAGATGCCATAGAAAAGTCACGTGGTGAGTATGGGTTTTGACATTCGCTATCGCAAATTGAGCTATAACGAATCTTTGTAACGAACATCATAAATGCCGCTTGTCTAGGGGGGCTGATCCTAATTGTGTCTTAAAGTCAAACGCCCAGACGGTCACGAGTCAATCATTCATTGTTGTCAACAGACTGTGCGTCTATGCCGTTAAGTGGTTCATTGATAGGACGAATTTTATCAGTATCTAAAACTGTATACCGTGAAGATTTTTTAAACTAAAGTTCCATTTAGGCTTTTCTCTGTAGGTTTCGATTTAAACTGTATATTCAACGTCAACAGCCCACGCGGTCAGGAATCATTGTTGTCCGCAGACAGTGCGTCTTTAGTGACAGCGCGGTATCAGCGCTGTTGTGTCAGAGATCAGCTAACTCTCTAAGACTGCTTATCGAGGAGATTCTTTAGACAAAAGTTTCATTTATTCACATATCTTTTGATTTCTGATCCTCCACCTCGCCAATCGTCTCTAAACGTCCACCGCCTGCGCGTTTACGCGTCCGCTGCGTCAGTTATTGTTGTCAGCAGTCAGTGCGTCCTAGCCGTTCAGTGCCCTAATGTAAGGATGTAGTACTAAGACTGCACAAGGAGTTTTTAGACAAAAGTTTCATTTTGGCACTACCCTTTATTGATTTCTGATTCAAACTGTACCTCAACGTCAACAGCCTACGCGGTCACGCGTCCTGCGTCAGTCATTGTTGTCCGCAGACAGTGCGTCTTTAGTGAATGCGATATCTGCGCTGTTGTGTCGGAGATCGGCCACGCGATTGTGCCGACTCGTGCGGTTGATGTGTGACGCATTGCCAAGTTATCTGCTGATCTGAGCACTATTGTTATTGTCTCGTTCCTGCTTTTAGTGTCAGAGTGAATTGGGAATCTGTTACAATACAAAAATAATTTTTGACAGTACAAAACACCTACAGTACTAAGTTTATAATAGCAACAATATTCTTGTAGAGCTATGAGTATTTACAAGCTAGAGTATTTGTATAATTATCTTAATAATGTTATAACATTAAATTTATAAAATAATTTTTATAAAATAATTTTTGTTTAAGGATTTATATTTTTTGTCATGTGATCTGATGTAATGTATAATTGTACTATGCTATGGGTCAAAGTAGCCTGAGAATAAATGATTTTTTTTTTTTTTTTTTTTTTTTTTATTTATTTACCAGCGGCTGATTCTTTTAGGCTTTATCAGTTTAAAAAGATTAAAATACATCGAGTCAGAGTTACTCTTCGATATAACGTTATTCAACAACTCCATTTCATCGCATCCTTAAATCTTATCTAAGAACTCCCCTAGTCTAAGACGAGCCAATTACCTATCTACTTTTTCTCCACACTCATCAAACAAAGCGTTTGTTTCGCCGCCATCTAACACTCTCACTGCAACGCATTGCGTCCTACCGGGAGAACTCCCCTAGTCTCAGACGTTCCAATTACCTATGTACTTGCTTTTTTTTTCCGCACTCATCAAACAAAACGTTTGTACATGTACCGGCAAATATCTTGAAATCGGGTGGGGATAGCAAGAACGCAATTTTTGAGATGGGCAAGCTATTGGTCAGAAGCAAACCTCTGACCGATAGCGCGCGCGGGCTACGGTTGATTCGCAAGTACACACTTTCCCCCACTCCATCAACCTAGCGTCAAGAAATTTGCCGGCATCTACACTTTGTTTCGCCGCCAACTCGTAACCCTCTCACTGCAACGCATTGCGTCCCGGCGCCCTCGCGTCGCGACTGGCGCCGTCGCGTCTCCCGCCTCTCAGATAACCAGGCGCCTTGGAACACTCCCAGAGATTTTTTGCCTATTGATGTAGGCCTCGAGGTCACCCAAGCCGTTATGTTAATGGCACATCGAGAAACCCTATGTAGCCACTGTTATAATTTGTCAGCGAGTGACGTGAGGGTCATTTCTCCGGCGGTGTTTTTGTTCCCGTTTTATATGTCGTTAGTTTAGTGTTATAACGTTTTGTTATTGGACATTAATCTTGTTTGGTGGAAGGGTGAAATGAGATACTGGGACGAGACGGGCAATCAGCTATTGTCCATGAAGATAGTTAACCGAATTGTATACCTAAGTTTCCTTGACGGTGACGCTTCATAGGATTGTACGCAGCTTTTTAATTGAAAAATAAGTTTAATCTAGATATCTATATACTTATTTTACTATGAAATATTTTTCTTATCAACTGTTAAAGTACACCCTCTTGTTCTTCTATACTGATATTATAAAGAGGAAAGATTTGATTATTTGTTTGTTTGTATTGAATAGGCTCCAAAACTACTGAACCGATTTGAATAATTCTTCCACTGTTGGAAAGCTACACTATTCCCGGGTGACATAAGGTACTTTTGATCCCGGAACTGTGGGGAGAAGGAGAAGATATTTGAAAAAAGAAATTACGCGCGGGTGAAACCGCTGGCGGGAGGCTATACTAAATAAATCGACGAGGTGAGATTGAACAGTATGTAGATAGCGCGAATGTAACACTAAGGGCCAATTTTACCACTGACTGATAAGTTCATGATAATTTATCTGTCAGATAACTTAGGTGCTTTTTTTCGGAGGAGAATGCGTTAATGCTAGCAAGCATCTAGCTAGACCTGCGGCCGTGTGTGGGACCTCGAGACTAAAGCATCCACTACCCACTTAACTCCCCCGGTTTTCCCTTCACACCCATATTGGGACGAGCCGGTGCCAGCCTTGTGGCTATTGACCAGCCCAAGATAACTTAGGTGCTATCTCCGTTCCTGTTCATTCGTTGTAATTTAAAATTTTCCAAAAAATATTACCACGATTGTATCTGTGATGAATCTGGCATTAAAGCAGAGGACTAGAAGACCTCAGAGACTGTAGTCCTCTTCAATGATTTAGGTACCAATTTAACTTCCGTCAATGTAATTTTAATTCAATACTACAAAAAAGCCACAGGAAGGTCATCGTGTTTATAATTTCGAAATAATCATTCAATTCATGATCCCATTCATTCACTAATCATTCATGCTCAACAGTTGAGACCATCTTATTAGTCAAGCCATACAAACCTTTTAAGCTACAATATAATCTATGAAATATGAAATCTATTGAAAGCTTACAAGGACTTAATTTAGATTAGGAAATGTTCGTCTGTTTTAAGTCCTACCCAATACCATGATGAATGGTAAATGAGGTCAACGTCCAACAAATATAGCACAAATTTTGCGCAAGCTGTTGTTTTATTATAGGTCAATGACTGCCCTTAACAAACATTAATATGGCAAATATATTATATTATAGTTATATAGCCGAATTCCGTTTACCAGATACATAACTGTTGAATATCAAATATTACTACAGTTGAGCTACGTGCCTAAATGTCCACCGAAGTTCTTTAAAAAATTCATATAAACACATAGAAATATTATGTACTGACGTAGTAATAATAGCTCAATGTATAAACACAATAAAATGTAATGAGTCTAAACAGTTTATATCAATCAGTAAATCAGTTTATCATTGTATTAGTTTTCCTTTTTATTTATTTAGATCAAGAAGATTAAAAACAATTTCCCCGTGAAAACTGCCTACTTAAATAATCCAATTACATAAAGAGGCCATAACAGCCATGAGCAAGTAATAAACTGGCAGTTATACGTAAGAATATACAGTGTACGAAATGGAAAGTGGCCAAATGGATCACAGCGGGTATCGGACTGCGATTCAATTAATAATGTAGGTTAATATACGGAAAATACAAAGATAAAGCATATTTCTATTTTGGACTAAACCAATGTCTCACTGCAGGGCAAAGACCCCCATCATTGAAATAAGAAATTGCTATATTGATAGGTACTGGAGATTCACCACGCAAATGTGGATTAAAGGTACAGTCGACAGCACATCAGACTACCCTAATATGTCAATTTTCTACAACCAATTTTCAGCTTTATTCACTTCACATAGAGTTTTTTCTATTGAGAATTTTTGACAGATTAGGGTAGGTTGATCTGCTGCCGTCCGTACAAACCCGTATTGTATACGAAAAATCTGTCATCAATTTTGCTCGAACCAGAAGTTGAACCCAAGACCCCAATATCGCGGTCAGGTACCTAAACCTCTAGGCCATCGAGGTATTAATATAAACCAAATTAAAATTTAACAAAGAAAACCTGTTATGTTCATTTAATTTATTCAATATAAAAAAAAAAACATATTAATTTATTTCGTGCAAACACAAACATTGTTATTTTTTTTTTTCTTAAAAATAAGCTAGGCTTAAACTTTAATATTAAAAGACAAAGTTTACTGTCACAAGTTACATACGCAAAGAACTTACTTCATTTTACACTCTAATTAAAACCTCTTTTCAATTCAACGAAAAAAAAACAAGTGACGGCGGTAGTCAAGAAAAGGGCGCGCAAGAAAAAGTTATTTAGTCTGTGGGTATTTAGTTTAATTTGTTTAGTTACGGCTGTGTCATTCGCACACTGTTTATTGTTGCTTCCAGGGAAATAAACAAACTGACAAAAGTTATTAATTCCGATCCTATACAGTGAATAGTGACTGAGTGAAATTAAGCAAAAAATGTGAAAGTTGTGAAACATTATTTGATTTTTATTTCATTGACAAATGATCGAGATTTCGGAATGGCCGTGTGAGTACTATTACGAGTATAGGTATTTAGTCTTTATCTTAGGTTCACTATTAACACGGGTGCATTAAGCTAGTAATAAATTATTGAATACTAAATTTTAATCGACATCCGATATTTTTTTTATTTTTGCAAATTCTTACGTTTGTTTTTGTATTTGTATAATTTGTACACTCTTATATAAATTACGGAACGTACTTTTATTCGTACACGACGACCGATCTATACAATGTTAGAGAACTCGGCTAAAGGTCGAGGATTAGTTGGGTACAAACATTTGGGTGCATCTGCATTGTTTGTTTTTGTAATGTTTGTTACCGGTGTGTTTCTATGTATGTATAATGTAAATCGAACACAGCTTATATATACTATGAGGAGCCAGATCATAATTTGATGTGTTAACACATTGTTACCACATTGTTTTTAACACATCATGATATGAAAGAAAGTAAAAAAGTAATATTAAATCTTTGCTGTGTTTGATTTACGCTGTGTGAAAATTAAAAGAAAAGTGTTTTAAAGGGCAAAGGCCTCCACGATTGAAATCAAGTTATCGTTACAAAGAAGGGTGTGAATAATATCCAAGAATATTAATTATTTACAAGTTTAGAATTGTTTTTCTTAAATCGACAGCATTGTGTAAAGATTATTAGGTCATAGATATAGGTACTTAAGTAGATCTGGGGATAAGCGATACCTATAATTACGTTCAAAAACAATCAAAACGATTTAATTTAAGGTTTAAGAAAATCTTTATTTCTCATTAAAAACCATTATTACAGTCACTTAGGTACATACATGAGAAACTTAAAACTAAGCGAAAAGTGCCAATCAAGTCCAGTGAGTAGGGAGCAGACATATTCAGCAGTTAATATTTTTAAATTTCAATTGCATTGGTATTCTGTAATTTCATTTCATTTAGTACTTAGGTATTCAAGTTACCTACCACAAATTGGCACTTTTGTTTACTACGAATGTAAAATGTTTTGATGCGTGTTTTAACAACGTTAAAATGCCTTATCCTCTTTGTAATAAACGTTACGTAGAATTCTTTGTTTTTTTTTTGTTACACTACGATATAATTTTTATTTAATAAGGGCGCCACTTGACTGCTATACTAGCCATATGGAATAAGAAGGTACTGTTCAATGTCAAATATAAAAGCAACTCAAACGCAGTAAAACAAAGTTACTACGGCCGCGTCAAACGTTCGATCAAACACGTCAAATGGAACCTGCAAGGTTTCATGTCCTAAATCTAAATTCCCTTCCACCGAGCTATTATCTATTCCTACGGTGCCAACTAATGAGGCGGGGAAGGGCAAGATGCGTCGCGTCCTTCGCTACGGCTAGGGTTGCCAACCGTACATTAAAATAAAGTAAAAGTAATTATTTAGCCTATTAATGTCTAACTGCAGGGCAAAGGCCTCCATCTTTGAAATCAAGTTATCGCTACGATGATGTGTATAATAAAGTATTGTACGTTATTTCACGTAAATGTTTACGTATTGTTATAAGAACAATATAGTACACATACGTCATTTCGCATGAATTGATTTCTTTGTGATTTAACATACTTATTTGATACAAACTACAAAAAGCAATTAAAAATATGTTTTCCAATATATTAATAAAGAACAATAAATTGTACTGTATTTTGATGATATTATGTTATGTATTTTTTTTTGTTACTTATAATAGTCAAACCACGGGTGAACCACGGATTAACATTCAGCTGAAAATTGGTTGCAGGAATTTGAAAAATTTGTAAAGGTTGATCAGTAGCTTGGTGTTCTTTAATTGCGTGAAAAAGCTTAGGCAACCCTAGCTACGGCCGATCACTCGACACCCCTCCCCCTCTCTTTACCTCGTCGACCCCCGCCCTTCGTACCCCGCTCCCGCCCTACCTGCCCCGCTGGCTAGCTGATAAGGATTTTCGGTGTCTATCCGTCTTGCTACAAAAAATTAAATGCGCAGGACCTCGGAGTATATTATGTGTGAGTGTATTTGAATTTGCTGATTTTGATCTGTTTTTCATTTAGTATCTACTAGCGGTCACCTTCGCGGTTTCACCCGCGCTTAATTTCCTTTTTCAACTATCCCCCCCTTTCCCCATCGAAGTATCCTATGTCCGTCTCCTGGTTTTAAGCTACCTCTCCACCAATTTTCAGCCAAATCGGCTCATCTGTTCTTGAGTTATAAATTGTGTAGGTAACTAACACCACTTTCTTTTACATACTTATATGTATAGATTTGGCGATGCATCATTCGCACAACGCCATCTCTAGTAAACATTGCTTGTCCAGCCAGAATACAAGTAGACAAATACGGAAAATATTTGAATGGATGTTTGTTACTCTCACGATGTTTGCTGTTCATGCGGGCGAGGCCGCGGGCGGAAGGCTAGTTAGAAGTCACACTGTTTACATTATAATGAGACAAAAAAGCAATTTACATGCAGAGTATGAAATTGAATTTAACACTTAGGTGGGTTCCGGGACACGAGGGAATAATAGGCAACGAGAGGGCCGATGAACTCGCAAAAGCAGGTGCGGAGGCAACACAACATGGCCCAGAGCCAATCTGTGGAATCCCCAAAAGCCTAGCCCGTACCACCTTGGAAAACCTATACACAGAAAAGTCAAAGAGGGGATGGTTAAACATGCCAGGACTTAAACACGCAAAATCACTTACAAAAGCCTTTGATCCGAAAACTTCAAAACGGATCTTAGGACTGAGTAAGCGACAGGTACGCATCATGGTTAGAACCATTACAGGACACTGTTGTCTTAATAAGCACATGACTGTAATGGGTCTACGCGAGTCGAGGAAATGCAGATTCTGTCACACTAGCGACGAAACACCTCTGCATATACTCACGGACTGCGAGCCATTGATGCACAAACGTAGCCTTATTCTGGGGAAGCACATTCTACAACCAGACGAGGCTAAAGATATCCTCCCCAAGAATATCCTCCTCTTCGTAGAAGAGGTTGGGCTTGGAGAGGAACTGTAATCTAAGTGGCGTTCACAATAGATCAGAATTGGTCGCAGTGACTGTGGAAACACTAAGCCGCTATTAATAATAAAAAAAAATAAAAAAAATGAAATTAGAACCCTTTTCCGTTTTAATTTTTTTAGTTTGATTACGAGGACGTTTTATTCATTATTTACTACGCTGCTGCTGCGTCGATTTGATACTAATACTAATATTTAAGTATGACTGTTTGTTATTAATCCTTCTAGCCCCGGATTACTAGACACAATAGAAAATCTATTGTTATGCGGCACCCGAGTGCCGGTTCGGCGTTGAGTGGTTAATCAGAAAATTATTCACTTACATTTACTTTACAAAAATGAATGTTAAAACAAAACTTTTGGCGTTTTTTTCTCGAAAATATTTTGGGTTTATGTTCATCAATTCGCATCTGCCATATAACAACAAATATTAATACCCATCGTTTCCTTTCGTCGTAAACTTTCCATCAATAAGACCTGTTCAGTATAATGGAACATATAAATTAAAACACACACAAGACAACACAAGAGCAGGCCAACAGGGTTCTTGCCTTAGCATTTATGCTGCTGTGACATTTAGAAAACGGCACAGCAGCGCTGGTATTCTGGCAGAACCCTTAAGAGTGGCACAAGTAGAAAAATAAAATACTATACACACTAAATACTATACATACATTTATGAATGGATACTTTATATTATTATTTTATGTTACAACACTATTCTGACTACAGATGATTTCGCATTATTTCAAACTCTTTTCACAATCCGGGTAAGCATTTTGGCTAAGGTATTTATACTCGAAACTTTCAGTTTGCCAAGTTGTAATGGTACGGCAATACCTTTGCAGGGAGTTCAACTTCTTAGCCATCTTATAGCAGTTGGCAAAACGGTCTTTGCTTATTTATAAATAAATAATTAAATAAATCCCTGGACATTATCCACACAGCGCCATCTAGCCCCAAACTAAGCATGAGCTTGTGCTATGGGTGCTAGACAACGGATAAACATTACTTATATACTTTTTTTTTGTAAATACATACATATTATACATAGAAACACCCAGACCGATACAAACTGACATGTTCATGCACACAAATGTTTGTACCGTGCGGGGATCGAACCCGCGACCTCTGGTGTAATAGCCGACTTCTCGACCACTACACCAAATGGCTCGTCGTTGGTCTTATCATAAGTGTTTTAGTACAGAGGCGAGTGACATTACTACGGTACATCCCTTTCAACTAGTCATAAATACTATTAATTATTGTTATCAAGTAAGTCGCATTCTCTAAATAGTCTAGCTATTCTTGCCATAGTCGCTCTATTGACCTAGATCTAAATGTGGAGGGTCATTTACATCGTTTGATTCGCTTGTAACACGATGGAACAACGAAAAGCTATTTTATAGCGAAATTAATAAAATCGTTCCTGTTGTATTTTTCAAGTAGCCAGTGATTTTCAATGTAGATATCTACAATATCATGGGAGGGCTTTCTCGATGGCATAATAGTATCTAAGTGTTTAAGGGGTTTGAACTTAAACACAACAACTGCGCCTATAATCCAGGGTCCAATAGTACGAGTAGAAGGGCCGGTCAATTACCATATCAGGCATATAGGCTCGTCCCGTTTGTGCATGATTACTAGGTAGTTGGCACGAACGTCTTTAGTCCCTATTTCGACTTAGTCGTCAACTCGCGGGCGTTTTAACTCGCGGAAATCCGCGGTTGCAAGTTTCACTAGCTTAAACGGCCCAAATTTGGGTACCCAGCCTGAGCAGTAAGCTGAGTTGGCGCGTCAGGAGTACCATCGAAGAAACTAGGTGATCCCCTAGACATGGCATGTGAGACCTTTTGCATGCGAAAGTTGAGAAACTTCCTCCCTAATCAACTGCCCAAATCTGTATTCATACGAAACGTTGTCTAAATCAGTTTCACTGAATTGACGTGAATACGAAACGTAGAAACATACACGCTATCGCATTTATAGCAGGGGTACATAAATTAACTAGTTAACACCAAATGTACAAGGCAAAGAAAACCGAGTCCAATACGGAATTGTACATTCATAACTCCACAAGTACCCGTCGACATTAATCCATTACGATCATTAACTCGACTTGCGACATTGCGTTTTAATTTACAAACTCGCATTACGGAAGAGGGAAATGTGGAATTAAATTGGGACAGCATATTTCCCAAATGACAAGCTTTCAGCCATATCATAAAGATAGGGGCATGCATGCCCCTGAACGCGCGATCCCCTAGAGATCTACAAGCTTTGTACACAATTTTTCCACAAACGAACACACTGTATTCGAAACTCTTGTTAATTAATCTAATGCACTCGTTTCCTAGTTCCCTCTTTTGGTGTCAGATTTTGTGCGAGACAGAATTGAATTACATACTTGTGACGTCACCGGTTAGTAACTTGTACAATTTGCACAAAATAACTTATGTTCGATAGCTATATTAATAGTTTACTTTATGAATATGGTTTCATCAATGTATTTTCACTACAAATTACTTTTCTCAAATGTTGAAAAATTTCAAATTAAAAATTGACAAGTTTTATTTATCTCGAAAACCAAAGAAAGAAAGTATACAATCATGAATAATATAATATTGATTTTGGTGCTTTGTGTGAACATAAATATGATAAAATATCTATGTTTATTCGTTGTCTGGTTCCCATAGTACAAGGTCACCTTGATTTAGTGTTAGACGATCCAACTACAGGGCATTTTACTTACAAGCGTTGCTTTTGATTTTAGTCAATCATTTTCAAAAGATATTAATCACTTCAAAAGTACACAAAAACAACTTCTGTTGTAATAAATAGGCTGGTGGTATTAATCTAATGCAATTTCCTAACCCCTCTTGTCGTTGTCACGTGGTACGAGGCACTGACCTACATTCGCATGTCTATTCAATTTGTTGTTATGTGTATGCATGTGTCGGGTTGCAGTGAAGAAAACAACAGTGAGGAATGTTAGACATTCCTTCTTTTGCTGCTTTGAAAGTTCATTACATTTTTATGACCATCAATTAATAAATTAGACTATTAATAAATTTTAGGACCATCATTGTTAGTAATAAATAATGGTCATAAAATTTATTAATAGTCTTTAAATGTTTCTTATCTTTATTAAATACACTAGTATTATATATATTATATTAATACCGAGTTATTTAAATAAAGTGAAAAAACTTTTTACCGTTACTCTATATCTACACAAAACGAAAGATACACAATGTGCTTACATTACTTTTACGCTCAATTTGTTGTTTTGCCTGATTAACATTGTATCTTTCCTGATTTACTAGGCCAGGGCAAAAGCTATTGCAAATATAATTGTAATTAACTCTTACTTGCTAAATTACTTGAATGGGCATG
Organism: Mecyna flavalis; assembly: GCA_949319885.1. NCBI lineage: Eukaryota > Metazoa > Arthropoda > Insecta > Lepidoptera > Crambidae > Mecyna > Mecyna flavalis. The sequence continues at coordinate 5,373,797 of OX439427.1, read as the reverse complement.
ATCTAACTAAGGTCATTAGTAATATTATTTAAAATAATTGTCTAGAAAAAAAACACAACATTCTAATAATATAAATTATTATAAACATTCCAGAAAAGTATTACTGTTATTTGCCGTAAAAGTATGTGATAGGTTAATTACCTCACTGTTTTCCTCACTACACTGTGACATAACAACTGGCGACAACACTGGATTCACCCTTTATTAATTACTATGACGTTTTCGTGACGTTGTTGCAAATTAGCCTGTTCGTAGCAAGTATTAAATTATTAGTCAGACTTCTTTTTAACACTCACGCAAAATTACACCCATGCTTATTTTTTCAAATGCCATTTCTATTTCTTCGAATTGGAGTGAAAACCATAGTAGAATTATATTTTAATGACCAAAACATAAGGTAAGGTTGGATTTGAATTTGAACCTTGTTTACGATTTTACCTTGTGCCTGAGGAGCGTCCCGGAAAAATGTTAAGTGTCATTTTTCTAATAGCTATTGTCAACTCCAACAAATAAGTACACGATTTTATTATCAGACGGAAATAAAGCATTCCCAAATTCGGCATGACGTTAATACTCGTAAGACAAATAAATAGGTAAATATTTTTTTATATAAAACTCAAAGGTGACTGACTGACATAGATATCTATCAACGCACAGCCCAAACCACTGGACGAATCGGGCTGAAATTTGGCATGCAGGTAGATGTTATGACGTAGGCATCCGCTAAGAAAGGATATCTCGATATTCCCACGGGAACGGGAACCACGCGGGTGAAACCGCGGGCGCCTGCTAGTTTTTTATATAATAAATACTTCTGAAGCATACACTTCATCGATCATTGTGCTAATACATTATGTAATAGCAATGGATTAATGTTAAAAATTTAACATTAGGGAAGAAAAAACTTAGACTGACGACGACGTACATACTGACGACCGTTTTGGTGTAATGTATGAGAAGTGAACTATGTATTACACCAGAGGTCGCGGGTTCGATCCCTGTAAGGGATCATAAGGGTGCTAGACAACAAACAATACTACCTACTACTACATTATTTTACTATTTACAAGGTAGCTTGGGGCGAGAAACTGTGTTACTCTCAAGCTGAAGCTTCATCATTTATTTAAGGATTTAATAATATTATACACATTTTATTTAAATGATCAATAGTAGGTACATATTAAGCTTCAACATACTAGAACATGCAGCCGTGTTTGAACAAAAGCCGCGATGATAGTGACGTCGAACCATTAACGTGCACAACCTTCAACACTAAATGTCGACGAAGCCTGGCGTTTCCTTGAAAACAATAATTACACATTGGATCTGTTGAAGTAACTAATCGAAAACGAAAAATTAACGTGATTTTACTTAATTTGGTTTCTGCAACATCGTACAGTAGCGTACTCAGAAGTCGCGGCAGGAAGCTAGTCACTTCCAAACGAATTAAAAATAAAATAAAATTCCTCTTAATGAAATGCCTGCCGTTTGAAATAACATGACAAATGCCATGTGTATCATTCATCTAATTCCTATCTTCACATACTCTCAATTCATTTTAACAAAACCGTTTAAAAAAAATTATAGCCTCATAGTCGTGACGTGATCGCAGTCCCAGAGCTCCCACAACACAGGTAGGTGGTGAGAGCGGTTGTCCCGTTCAGTACATATAACGCTGAACCGTTAATACTATTTTGTATTGCTGTAAAACTAAGTCCTATGTCATTAAGGCTACTATTAGTTTTGTGTGTTATGCGGTTGGTGCCATGCTCAAAGACACCACACTAATACTTGATTTCTTCTCCCAAAATTTACTTTAAAGCTTGATTTCCTCCTACGCTGACGTCTGTCGCGTTTGTAGGTCTAGCGTCCCTACGAATAATCATGATCTGTGAAACACCACAGTAAAGCGGACATACGAGGCAGATTTTTCTATACCACGTACCGCTCAACAGACGTACACGAGCGACGTCACCGTAGGAAATTAAGCCTAAGTGCGTGGTAACAAGAGTTATTATTAAAAGTGCGTGTTACGCGGTTGCAGGTTGGCGGCAGCGCAGGAGGCGGCGGGCGCGCAGGCTCGCGCTGCGCCAGCTGATACCATGGGCGGCGCGCACCAGCCCGCTGCTCCGGGGCCCAGCTCGCTCTTTATATTCTCCAACGAAAATCCTATACGGAGGTAAGCATATTCACATAAAGTCCATCAAATCTAAGAAGTGCCGTTTGACAGTTCATTTATGCAAAGAAAAATATACCTTACGCTAAAGGAATAAAACTCAAGAAAACAACATCAGTTTTTTTTAATACAATTATTTATTTAGAAATTTAGACTACTCCTGATGTACATAAGTAGCACTTTGCTTTGCATAAATGAACTGTCAAACGGTACCTCTTAGATTTGATGGACTTTAATTTATGTATTTAATAAAGGTGTACGTATTTATTCGATTGTTTTACCTATTCGGAGGTGATGGTCTTCTTGGATGGAGAACTTAAAAAATGTTGATGTTATGTGATTAAAAAGCCAATTGCAATTAGAATCCTAGCATTTAAAAAATTCCATCTATTATTTGTATTCTGGGTCCCTTTTATACTTCTTATACGCTTTGGTTTTTTTTTGTGACATTTAGGTATTTATTTACACTTTATAGCACAAAACAAGTACAATTGGCGGACTTAATGGCGAAAGGCATTCTCTATATTTATTTTTAGATAGATTTTAGCCATAATATCGATATACATAACTGATTTTTTTTCATTCATCGCGATTTCTGTTCATTTTTACATTTTTAAAATATTTTTTCTACAGTGTTACATTTAAAAATGGTTCCTAGCCGAATCCCAGTTACAGTAGCTTAAATAACGACATTGTTATCATATTGAACTCATACTTACCTTCTTTGTTAACAGACAGCATCCTGAAACACATTTCATAAAATTAATTGCAATTATTTTACATAAGGCACTAGAATTACCTTACACAGTATATAACATTAAAAGCAGACCAATCAAAAGCACATTCATAATTAACATTTATTATTTAAATAATTCCTGCATAGTTTAATTTGTTTAACAAATTGCACCGACTCTAAAGTGAAGTGGTCATTAAATATTCCAATGTGGAAGTAAAGCTCTCAGTTTAATTTGAAGCAAGTAAATCTCGGAATTCGCCGACCGGAACTTTGGAGCGGACGTGCATTTCTTGCATGTTGTATCTTTAGATCCAGTAAGTTATTTTGAGGGGGGAAATAATTGCAAAGCCATGTGAATATTTTACTTACATCGTAACGTGATTTTAAGGACTTTGGCTTTTTGGTGCAAATCAAAGCCCTAAATTATGGCATTGAAGATTTTGGCCTTCCCACTGGTCCGCCATTTTGATTTTCGTAACGGGTCACGTTTTAAAAATATTAAAGTAAAACAAAATAAAGTAAAACTTGTCATCATATTAAAGCATCGTATTAAACCCAACAAATAAATACGTCTGCTCGATACAAAAGAAGGAAGCGAAGTAATGATATCGATAAACAATCGTCAAATATAATGCGAGCAACAATCGGAACATTCCGCGTCGAGTCACGGAAGATATTCGTAATCGTTTAAATTATGTATATAGGACAAACTGACGGGTCAGGAGAATAACCGAAGAACTGCAGCAATGTACCCGTTCTGCAATGGAACCTTGCCAGTTTTAGTAAACTGTGTTATTTACGTGCGTTATAAATTTTTGCTTTTGAACGTAACGACTTTATGAGGAGCTCGTGATTTTGAGACTTCTTTTTGAAACTTCAAGTCCTTTTTTCTATGTAAGAATTCAGTTTCTTTTGTGTATAAAGTATTATAATTTTTCACACGTTGTTGTCACATAAATCTCACATTATTATGTCCAAGACGAGTTTTTGGCTACGGCGGCCAATATTTTATGACCAACCAGTTGGTTGGTGTTGGTTGGTTGTTACCAAGGTCGTATTACAGTGCACTAGTGAGTGGCAACCACAAGTGCACTTCCTATTCCCTCTCACAGGGTGTTTTAGACAGATAACTTCCAACCCCTCAATATCAAGAAAAGAAACCCGAGACTACTTTACGCACAAATGTTTGTGTGGTCAAATCATCCTCGCATACCCTCTAACATATTGATTACCCAATTTACAAATTAATTAATTTTATACAATATTATTCTATCAATCCACAGTTTTGTCCGTACATGTCGATGAATTCACTTATGAATCGTCAATAAGTGCATGTTCTAACATTGTCTTCAGAATGTGTTTTTACGTGATTGGTGAGTTTGATCCGGATATACTGTCTCGCAAGATTGAGCGTTGTCTCGCGTTACTTTTTTCAACCGCTAGTCGAAGTCATTATAAACAAAAACCGTCACTACAAAAGCGGATACTAATATTTCTTTATTCCAAAAATGTATTGAATTTTGTTTCAAATTAAAGTACCTAGTGTCCTGCAGGGCAAAGCCAAGAATGGATTTAGTTCCAGCCAAATAAGCTTAGTTGGGTAATTCTTTGCAAAAACGATAAACACTGATAGGTTTACAAAATAGTATAAGTAATTAATTCTATGGTTTACAAAAAAAGTAGTTAACCAAATTTGTGCTCTCGTTCCAGGTATACAAAGTTCATCATCGAGTGGCCGCCCTTCGAGTACGCGGTGCTGCTTACCATCATCGCCAACTGCGTGGTGCTGGCGCTGGAGGAGCATTTGCCTAACGGCGATAAGACCGTCTTAGCACAGAATCTGGTCAGTTTACATATACTTATTTATTTTTATCACAAAAAAAAATTCTTCACGTAAGTGTTTTTCCTGATTGGGATTCGCACCAACGACCCCTGGAGCATAGGGCAGAGTCACTACAAAATGCAGAATTGGGGCCAATTTTTACATATAACGTTCAAAGAACATTTAAAAAAAAATTCTCATAAAGAAATTCCATATATTTTACATAAATGACATATCTATAGAACCTTTATTCATGTAATCTTTGAGAGATGCACTTATGACACGTCAATTGTATAATTTTTGGTAACTACACTATGATATTCACCGGAATGTTATCTATTGGGGATGAAACTTCATAATTATCTACTCTTTTTAATCGCCAAAATGATAGCAAAGTTGAACATTACTTTGTGCTACCAACTTTTACAGTTCGTATAACACAATTATAATTATGCTTTTACAAACTTATAAGTAAGGTTTTCTTTTGAACTTACCTTATCCATACAGACAGATTAAAACTTCATTATAACTACTATCGATCTCCACACATTCGTACATCATATGGGTCTACATTCATAGGTCCACACATCTTTGTTTGTATCGGATAAATAAAACACCCAGGTTTCTATATAAACTATTTGCAAGATAAAAAAACTATAAAATATATAATGTGTATTTGTTTTCTGGCACCTAAATAATGTCAAATGATATTCATTATTATTAGTATTAGTCTGGGAAATTAGGTTAAACATAATAATGTAATACAAATTGTCTTTGAAATTTTACTATGTCTATTCCGGTAGATACCTACCAATTTGATACCAACTACTTAATATAATTCTTCTTTTACAAGGATACATGTTACCTTCCAATGTCACAAAAGTTATAATTACCACTAAAATCGATTCTAAGAGGACATTTTAAGACTTCAGACAATTTGACCTAAATTTTATCTACAAATATGAGTAATAACTAAACATAGTGCAAGTTGTTAAAATCCAAATCCATAGTTGTTTCCAATTTTATATGTATATTATATAGACAAATACTCTTAACAAATTAGACTTAACTACATACAATTACAAATCAACACAAACCTCTAAAGGCAACATCAGATATCCTTATATCTTGACGGCAATTATTAATGTTCCATCGTCATTAATATCGTTTTTTTCTTTTGTTACAGGAAGAGACCGAGGCGTACTTTTTAGGAATATTTTGTGTAGAAGCCTCGTTAAAAATCTTAGCATTAGGTTTTGTTTTACACAGGGGATCGTATCTTAGGAACGTTTGGAACATCATGGATTTTTTCGTTGTAGTAACTGGGTGAGTTGCATTTGATATTTGCTTGTTGTAGTTTATATAGTTTTGTTAAGTATCCATCATTACGGGAATAATGTAAAGAACAATTAGAAATTACTTACTAATATCGAAGATAAAAACTGGGATATTATTTTGTTCTTTGCATGGTTCCACGACTACGCTTACCCATGCGTAAAGTAAAACTAAAGATGAAATTTCGAAAATTTAAATCATTAAAAATTAATGTTCAGAATGTTTTTTAAGTTACTTGATGATTTAAAAATTAAATCATATGAAGAAATATTCGAAATTTCATCTTAAATCACACAATTCATCATTCAAAAGCAATCAGGCCAAAAAATTGTCTGTAAACAATGATTAGTGAAAAATTCGGCAAAAATTAGTGAGGTGGCATAGTGTGTTTACCTTATTGAACATGCGATGACGGAAACTAGGTCGATGACGATATTCGCCGAATACAACGTGGACGTTGACCTGCGGATGCTGCGCTCGTTCAGAGTGCTGCGCCCGCTGAAGCTGGTCTCGCGGATACCAAGTAATTCACAGTAATTGGCGAACCGTTCACATAATACCTACCTTATTTGTATAGAACGTTCTCGCTAGATGTTTTCGATATTCGAATCTTTTTCGAACGTAGATAAAATGTCGCTAGTTTTTTTGAAAATAGACTTTTCAATTCTTAGTAAAAACGTAGGTAGCGTCGAACTCTCGGCACACTTTATGAGACGTTTCGTTACAGCTTAGAACATGTGTGATTTTATATTGATTAATGGAAAATGTTTAAATGTTATTTGAATAAGCTACGTGTTGCATAATAGTAACGATTTGCTATAATTGTGTATTGCGTAGGTATTACAAAATAAAAGTTTAATATGTAAGAAATTAGATAAAGAAATGATACTAGGTGTGAATAAATATGGTGTATTTAGATTAAAATGCGTAATACTTAACGTGTGATTAGTTTATAATAATCTGACTAATTAGATACACGATATTTAGATTGTAGAAATTAAGCTAGACGATTCATTTTAAAATATTTTCAAAAATAACATTTTAGGTCTGTGCTTTAGCCATCTAATCTATACTAAAAATACACATCACTATTTACATACAAAAATTAAAAACGAACTTTACGAACTTTAAATTTCGTGAAGCACAGACCTACGTAGAGGTTTTATTTCTAAGCTAGCTGCTAGTTCAAGCTATAGTACCGAGTGATATGTGTTTGGCAGTATCATCACGCAGCTGCCGGTCGCGCCCGAAGTCGACTTCAGGACCTTGCGTGCCATTAGGGTGCTGAGGCCCCTTAAATTAGTATCGGGCGTTCCTAGTGAGTTTTAGAACATTATTAGTTACATGTAGCACCTTTAGTAATGGATGTTGCGTCACTTCACTAAAAATAAAAAATAAACAAATACATTCAAACCTTTTTAATTATGCTCGCAAACTGTTTTAAAAACGAATAAAATTGCAAGCCATTTAACAGAAAAAAAAATTATTTTATCGTGATGTGTTCGAATTTAAAAATGACAATAGCCTTTTGTTTGTATTCGAAGTTACGCAACAGCTATTTAACTCACATTTTGTGCACGATTTTTAAAGTTCACTTGTTTTACCATTTTTATCATCTGAGTCATAGCGATGAATCTTTCTTTTAATCTTGTTTAGTATTGGTATCGCTAGTAAATTAGTTACCTAAACCATATTTACCTTCATCCAGTCATCTACATTTTGTAAGTAAACTACATATTTCTGCCCAAAATACCCTTATTTTGAAAAAACCTAATCAATAAAGTATCCAAAGTTGTAATTTTTAAATTTGTTCAAGTCGAATTGCTTCACTGTCTCCGTAAGACCCTGTTCCTTCACGATCATTGACATTCTTAACCTTGTTACTATGATGATAAGATTGATTTTCCCGTATAGGTCTGCAAGTTGTGTTGAAGTCCATCATCAAAGCAATGGCCCCGTTGCTGCAGATCGGCCTGTTGGTGCTTTTCGCTATAGTCATCTTCGCCATAATAGGCCTCGAGTTCTACTCGGGGGCGCTCCATAAGACTTGTTATACTTTAGAAGATATTAGTGAGTATTGCACTTTTTTATTTTTTATACCACATCAGTTGGCAGACAGACACGCAGCCCACCTGATGGTAAGCGGCCAATGCGGCCTATTCCATTGAGGGACACTTCACCAGGAAGCATCGCTCAATGTGCTACCAGACTTTAGGCACATCTGATCTTCAAGCCTTTGATTTCAAGTGTTATTTTTAATTTATTTCAATATAACTCCTGTTATGCCCGTTATTTTGCCCTGTAACGGGGACAATGGAATTTTCTTACCGTAGTCCCCATAAAGACTAAACAGTTCTTTGAGGCAACGGGCAGGTAAAACTTAAAATATCACTTTAATTTTTTTAGGCGTACATCATTGTCACGAAAACTAGGGAATATAGGTAGGCAAAAAAAAATAATGTCCAAGCTGTTGTAGCTGCTGTTGTTTCGATTTGTGCCTCCCTCGTCTCACTATCTTGTCCCACATTTAACCTTTTCCACGCCAATGTCTGATATATCAGACAAACCATTTTCGTGCCCACCACGCCAATGTCTGATATATCAGACAAAAAAACATGATCAAGAAACGTTGTATTTTTACTTGCCTGAATGAGTTGAGTATAACCTAATAATTTTTTGGAATTTTTTTTTAATGGTCGTGGCGTGTGGGGCACCATTTTCGGAAAAAAGCGTGGCGGGGAAAGGGTTAAAAAAAATCCTGATTCGTCATCCTATGGATGTAGAAAATGGTTAAAAGACATCCTCAATTTAATTGATTACAAATTATTGCTAATTATTGGCGTCACTGGATACAATGTCGTACTACAAATATACACAAACCAGTTTATTACAACTAGTCTATTTTAATAGTTATTTATGTGACTGCTGCATAATGAGGGTCATTAAAATACGAATGTGGTTTTATGAAACGAACGAAGTGAGTTTCATAAAAGAATCACATGAGTATTTTAATGACTAATTATGTACAGTCACATAGTAATAACTTTATCTTCATTCATACGATAATATGTCTATTTTATAGTTAGGATTGATGAGCAAACGCCCTAGTTACCAACTTAATCTGTATGTAAAAGTTAGTACTGACATAATGACTGACGTTTGTAGTTTTTAAAATCCATAAGCAATCTAGACTCGAGTTGATTTCGATTCTCAAATCGATTGTTATAATTTCAGCATCGAATTAAATGTATAGGAATGGAACATAAAATTGCTCATCGCTCCTGAATATAAAATAGACATATTATGGTATGGATGTAGATAAATATTAATTGATCTTATCGTATTGGATGTGCTTTTTATAAAGAAACTTATCAAAGAAAAAGTTTAAAACTTTTAATATTTCAATTTAATTGTAGTACGAAAAACCCGCTTTCTCTAAGTAAGCTCCATTACAGACTTAGCATCGACCCAGTTTCATTAATTTGCTAATTAATGCTTCAAGTCGCAAAAGTTTTGCGAAACGTGCACACGCAAATTACGATTCACTAACTCCTTGTAGCAATATTTTCTTGATAAACTACGTTACAGCTAGTTAAACAACTTACAACTCGTAACTTACTCGATATGGCTGTTTAGTGCGAAACGAATAGGGAGAAACATGGATGTAACGAATCGAAAGATGAGTAGCATCCAATATATTGGAAGGAACGAATGCCGTCAAACCTCCGGTAACCCTTAACAGGGGAATCGGACCAATTGGATTATGACCATAAAGTGAAACATACAGATTTTAAAATTAACACTGTTAATGTAAACTTGTAATTTTGAAGCCAAACTCCATTAACAGTACATTGTATCAAAATTCAAATTTATAAACTAAGAGTATTGCGTTTTTTTTTCTCTAAGTAAACTTATAAATACAGCACTTCTAGATCATTTAATTCCATTTAAATCTAAACGTAATAACTATCCTGTAGTAATTTTCCAGTTACTTGCATTAATCGATGCACTTAGCCGTATTCCACAGAGCGCCCACTCGACGAAACTACCCGTTTACTCGTGGTAATCGAGTGAACGCCTGTGACTTAACGTGTTAAATTAGTTATAACAGTAATTGAGTCTTGCCATTAGATTGCAAGTGCAAGACGCCTCGAACATGAACTTTGTGCTAGCTTTAATATCGATTCAGCTCGTTATGACACGCTGCATTCAATCTAATTACAATGTTAGAGAGGATAAAATTTAAATGAGAAATCATACAAAATCCGATAACTCTTTTTTTTTTAAATTATAGTCATAGTAAATTACATGCGATGTCTACAAAGAATGCTAACTGTTGTTAGTTTTTAGTTATAACTTTTATTTACGTATTTTTCACATAATTAAAATTTGAACTTTGTAGGTACAGGTTATAAATATTTCTGTTGAATTTCGGACGTCATGTCACCGACAGATACAAAAAGGCCTGTATTGTTATAAAGGATATTAGAAATTTAAACTGCAGTATGTCTCTTAATTACATTGTTAAATAGACAATAGGTTTTTGTTAGCATGCTACACTGATACAATACAACTGACAATTTGATGCGATACTCCTGCCTAAAACTCTTTTGAACTTACACAATGATCATACAAGTAACAACACGATCTCTTCACACAGATGAAATATTAGCCGATGGTGATATGGCGACACCTTGCAACGCGGACAACGTAACGTTAGCACCGTACGGAGCCCACGTGTGCGAGTATGATAAGAGCACATGCCTAGAGAAGTGGGATGGACCGAACAAGGGCATAACGTCCTTCGACAACATCGGGTTCGCCATGCTCACCGTCTTCCAGTGCATTACCATGGAGGGCTGGACCGCCATCCTCTATTGGGTGAGTATCTTTGGCATTTGACGTATTCGCGAAAATTAAGTCAAATTAAATCAAGCATGTATACCTAATACATGCTGCCACACTGGCAAGACAGAAGTCAGGAATGTGAATGCAAGAATTTGGTGCAAATGAAGAGAGCGTGAATGTCAGAATGTAGTGTTTATAAGTTTTCGTTGTCTTCAATAGTTTATGCCCAAGGATGTTTATGTATGACGAGTTCGTGGCGGATGATGAATTTAAAGTAGGTATTATCATAATTATAATTATCATGTTAAAATTTTGATTTTATTAATGAGTATTGTGCAGCATTTATGTTAGTTTTAAAATGATAAAGGCATTACTAAGTTTTCTTTTTCTGTAATTAATCATCTAATGAGGACGACGAAAGTAAAAATTTAAGTGTCTTCAAGTGTAACTATTGGGCTTGAAACACGCATATATTTATTATTATTTTGTTTCAGACGAATGACGCGTTAGGTAGTGCGTTCAACTGGGTTTACTTTGTGCCTCTCATAGTATTGGGTTCATTCTTTATGCTCAACTTAGTTCTCGGTGTCCTTAGCGGGTAAGTTTAAAAATACTTCGTATATTCTGTCAATACACATTCACCTGATATGTTTTCAGTTTTGTCATTGGTTTTTAGTTATTTCGATTTTATTATTTGTCTCTGTCAAAACGTCCATATTGGTAATTGATTTGTCTACAAATGTCTCTTTGTGGTGTTAAAATATCGACACTGTTATGTGTACAAGTATGACAATCTTGCAAAAAGAAAATAAGTCAAAGAAATACGAGTATTATGTACTAACGTAGCTCAATGCAATAAGCAAAAGAAAAACAAATTAATACCTGCTACGATATCACAAAAAATGAGCCAAAATTACGAAAAAACTAAATATATTTATAATCCGCTTGGTAAATACAGAGAATTCTCTAATGAGAGAGGGCGCGTTGAGCGTAGAGAACAATTCCAGAAGGAAAGAGCACGCCAGATGTTCAACCAGGATTTCAACGCGTACCTCAACTGGATTACCGAAGCAGGTCTGATTGTGAGACCGTGTGGCTAGGCTTGGACTAACTGTTGTTGCATTATCACCAAAGTCCCCTGTAGGTCTAGGACTCAGCTTTAATTAACGAAAACATTTGTTTATTACGCAATTATTTATCCGTGTTTCATCTTCATTTATTGATATTAATTCCTTTATCCTTATTTTTGTATCGTATTAAGTTCTCAACTTCAACTTTTTTGCTCTGTCATCATAATAATAAACATTTATCTAAAGTCACTTCAGTCTGCGCGCAATTCAATAGTTACAATATCAAAAGAGCAAAGAGGTTTTATAAAAGATGTGAAGCTACACATAATCAAAATGTATTGTATTATGCTATAAAATATGTATTACTAACTGCTAAATTATTGTCTAAATGATATTAACTGTACTGTAATTGTATTTGAGCACCAATATCGCTAGACGTAACATGTGTGTTAATAAAATTTGACGAGTGTATTTAAGCTCTCCATCTCGTTGGAGATGGAACGAGATGGAGAGGACTGAAGGAGGCCTACACCAAATTGGTCGAGGAAGGCTTGAGATGATGATGCTGATTTAAGCTAAAAATATCAAGTATTACGCTAGATGATTTTACACTTATGGCTATATTTACAGTGAATTCGCTAAAGAAAGAGAGAAAGTAGAAAATAGACAAGAATTTCTTAAATTAAGAAGACAGCAGCAACTCGAAAGAGAACTCAACGGTTACGTTGAGTGGATATGTAAAGCTGGTAAGTAATATAACACGTACAAAAAATAAGGAAGATGTTTTAGTTTAGATACTAATTAAAATATTTGTTGCAGAGGAAGTAATATTAGCAGAAGAAAGAACAACAGAAGAAGAAAAAATGCACATAATAGAAGGTAGGAAACAAATCTTGCAAATTAAACGGTAGACATGTTACTACGTACCTAAATACCAAGCAATTTATACCTGACAATCCTGTACCTGAACATTCTTACAGAAATATTTTTTTGGAATAATCATAAATGATAAATAGAGGTCACAAATTACAGTATAATCGTCACTTTCTAATGAGAGAACTTCATTTTCCCAATTATTTTTTTACTTTAGAGTAAGATAAGTGTATAGCTTATCTTACTCTAAAGTAAAACAATAATTGGGCAAAATGAATGGTTCATAATTGTGTACCCTTTATTATAACAGCTCGAAGGAGAGCAGCAGCAAAGAAAAAGTTAAAAAACTTAGGCAAAAGTAAAAGCACAGACACAGAAGAAGAAGAGCAGGACGAAGACTGCGGAGATGACGGTTAGTACACCGAGCCATTTGCCCACTTAATGTCTGGTTGTGTTTTGTTTTCTACCCAAATATTTACTATTTTACGTAATTATTTTTGCCATCCCATATACTTTTAACTTATTTTAGAAAAAGTATCAATAACTCCACAAAATATGCATGGAATTATTAGAAGCATGTCTTTGTTTTCAATTACTTTTTTATTAATCAAGAATAATATTTGTTGTGTTTTTTAAACACTGATTGTCCTGTATTTTTTAAAATCTTTATGCCTATATTAAAGTTATAATCATTCCTACCTAATTAATCATTGCAAAAAATTATTTGTATATTACTTAAAATCTTAAAATTAATGAATGTTGCATGATAAATGTTGTGTTCTATTATAATTCTATACATTCGTTTTCATCCACTTCCATTAAGTATTCGTACTCTATTTGTGTGTTGGTTGTTTACAGTTCCAAAGAAAAAGCAAGGTATGGGATCAAGCGTGATGCTGGTAGAATATTCCTTTTCATCTTCTTTGTAGTTGAAAATAGAATAGTCATAGATTTAGGCCTAGTTACTCCTCTTTCTGAACCAAAACTTAAACGTCCGTACGTTTATACAAATAGACGTACCACAAACGTGAAGCTCAATTCAAAAAGAACATTTAAAACAATATTTTTTAACTTTATCAATACCAACTAAAACTCTTATTCCTCTCGCATTATAGAGATATTTTATTAAGCGTCCGGGCGTCACTATACTTTCTTCAACATTCCTTGCTATTCTATCTTCTGTAGGTGTACCTTCTTTCCCAGCGTCTGAAACGTAACTAGCGCTTTAGAACCTGTATCAAGGTTACCTTGAAGCGTGACTTAAAAATATCTTGGGATAACACGACAACTGTCCCAGGGGAAGGTTGTTAGCGATTCACCCCAGTGTCGGGTGGCGGCCTCGGTCGAATTTCGACACCGCCTCGAAACTCCTGTCCAATTACGCGTTCTAATACATGAACGGCCGACATACAGCTAATACCAACCCGAGACACCAAAGCATTTACCCTAACGAGTGCTCCGTAAGCTATGTGTTCGTAAATGCTAGCTACTAGCTGAATGTTAAACCCTTTAGTTAAACCTATGCCGTTAATCCCACAATCACGACTGTGACTTGTTTGATCGACGGCATGTAGGTGCAGTTTATTTTAGAAAATGTTAAGACTAACAGACTATTCGTTGTACAGGTTTCCTGAAAAGCAAGGCCAGATCTGCAGGCAAATGTGCTGACTTTTGGAGAGCCGAGAAGAGGTTCCGGTTTTGGATCAGGCACACGGTGAAAACCCAGTGGTTTTACTGGTTCGTCATCGTCTTGGTGTTCTTCAATACAATATGTGTCGCTGTCGAGCATTATAGACAACCTAAGTGGTTAACTTCGTTTTTATGTAAGTATTATGACGTTTCACTTAAATTTTGTAGGTACTTCGTGTAATTTAAACATACTATTTGCCATTTTACCTACAGACAAATTCTGATTATTTAGCTGCCAGATAAAGATGTTGTCTTTTGTAATTTTGAAAAGAGAAGAAAGTATTTTTAATGACAAAGAAATTATTATGGACTTATGACAATAGTGAAACTGGCCTTTTTGAAATAAATGCCAAGTTTAATAACGAAGTAACAATTACCTTGCATTTTACAAAACCGACATTTACTCTAGTCTAGGGATATTCTAGGGATATTTATAATATTTGCCTTGTTACAGATTACGCCGAATTTGTGTTCCTGGGTTTGTTCATGATGGAGATGTGGGTGAAGATGTACGCGCTCGGACCAAGGATATACTTCGAGTCCTCGTTCAACCGGTTCGACTGCGTCGTCATATCAGGCTCCATCTTTGAAGTCGTCTGGTCAGAGGTCAAAGGCGGCTCTTTCGGCCTGTCTGTCCTTAGAGCTTTAAGACTGTTGAGAATATTCAAGGTTAGTTATTTTCGAAATATATTTGTTGACAAAACACTTTTTTTAAATTCAAAATTACAAACTGGTAAACTTTCAGCCTCTATCAAAACCGATGATACGGCATCGAAGAAAATCCACATTAACTAATGTTTCCGTTTCTTCTTTCAGGTCACAAAATACTGGTCATCGTTACGAAACCTCGTGATATCTCTCCTCAACTCAATGAGATCTATCATCTCTCTGTTGTTCCTTCTGTTCCTGTTCATTCTCATCTTCGCACTCCTTGGCATGCAGCTATTCGGAGGGCAATTCAACTTCGAAGAGGGCACGCCGCCCACTAACTTCAACACCTTTCCCATCGCGTTGCTTACTGTCTTCCAGGTATGTAACATTTACGCAAGTTCAGCATAATTTCTGTAAAAACTTAGAGAACTTCGGCAATGTGACTTCTATGATGATAGTAAGCCATACCTATCTCTGTGTGAATAATGTACAGGATCACCAAGACAACTATTAGGTAAATATGGCGGAGAATTAATAACTTTCACAATTGGTATAAAGAGTTGCCCCTGACCACAACTAATGCATCTATCCTGAAAAAATATATTACCATTCATTAATTTACGAGTATACATCTTTGCATTTACAGATCCTAACGGGTGAAGACTGGAATGAAGTGATGTACCACGGCATCCAGTCTCAGGGCGGCACTCACGCCGGCATGATCTACTCCCTGTACTTCGTCATCTTAGTGCTGTTTGGCAACTACACTCTGCTGAACGTGTTCCTTGCCATCGCTGTCGACAACTTGGCTAACGCCCAGGTACGTTCACTACTGTTTCATGGTTTTGCTCTTATTGATCTCTTTCATCTGTTTCATCGTTAACAATACTAATTCTAAAATGTTCTATGATATAAATTCTGTCTTTTAAACTTAATACTTCACTTTCTCTTTCTAATATCTCAAAAGAATTTTGTAAGATAGAGGAGACCATCAAGAGCAAAACCAAAATTTTTCATGTGACAGTGGCGATTGCAAGACGATGTTGTGTGTAAACGTCAACGCTCACTTGTAGATCTGAAGACGCTTCTCGTGTAAATGTTGCATTTCTGATGTGTTTCCAGGAATTGACAGCGGCAGAGGAGGAAGCAGAAGAAGAAGACAAGGAGAAGCAGCAACAAGTAAGTCGGCTTCAGTTCGTTCGTCACGCTGTATATTAGAACGTTAAATTCATTCTCTGATGCTTTGAACTTTAGTTGATAGAATCACTATTATCAATCCCATAGCATGTTCAAACCACTCTTCCACGAGCATTGACTATCGAGCGGTTGTTGTATGGAAGATTGGAATTCTTTAGGTATCACCAAATTTCTATTTCATACGACAACCTCTGTTTCGACTAATTAGGAATTGGAGAAAGAGATGGGTGCGTTACATGCGGTGGATGGGACTCCACCTGGAGTAGAGTTAAGTCCCCCAACGGCGACGAGTAGGAAGGTAAAGCCGAATGGCCGTGACGCTAAGCTCCGCTTCATCGTTTGCATTCATGTCGGCCGGTTAAAATATTGTTGATTCTTTTCGTTTGGTTTTGGCAATACCATACTTTGATTTTTTTCCACCATCTATAACACTGCACGTTTCTTGCACGTTATGATTTTTTTTTTACTTTTGAGTTATTCATGCGCCTATCTATATGACCAATGATATTTTTGTCTTTACTTTGTAATATCAACAATATTTTAAATGTGGCTGTACAATGACGGCTCATATCAGTGTGGCTTTTGTGGGCAGAATGTTATAGGTGTTATTTTACCAAACTTTTTAACATTTATATATCTACGTATAGCTGCCTATTTACTTGTGATTCAATAGTAAATTCTAAATTTTTTATATTAATTTATCAAACATAATTAAATTATACTCGCTAGGCAAACGATCATTCATGTTGTTTACTTTTTAGCTTAAATAAATGGCGTCACTGAAAATACTTCAAATATCATCATTATTGATATACGCATGTTTTAAAGTTATGCTAAGTAGTTAGTCTCTTTTCTACATGTAGACAATTTATACTCTAAATGGTAAATATAAAATTTGCTATGTGTTGTTCTTTAGAATAAGATTACATTTTTAGAAAATCATCAAAAAGTATATCACATACTTTAGCGAATAACTAATGATAATGATGGAATTGAATCTAGAGTCTTGCAGCATAAAAACATATTTTATTTAATAAACAATAGTGGAATTAATTAGCTTAGCTTAAATTTTAGTTTAACATTTAGTGGATCGATAACATTAAGTTTAGAAAAATGTACCATTGCTCTAGTAAAAAAAGCTAATCTGGCTAGATTTAGTATATTATTTCTAGAAGTCGTAAAGTTAACTAATTTAGAATTTAGCTAAGGATAATTAAAACAATAGTTACTCTTCATCTCTATTGTTTATCTTCCATTTCATAAAAACGAGACTTGTGTATTATATTACTTCTTACTGTTCTAAATGCTTGTGTAACATTTCAGAAAAAGAAAGAAGAGGCCAAAAAGGATGATGAGGAGATACCAGATGGACCAAAACCAATGCTGCCATATTCGTCCATGTTTATTTTGTCACCTACTAATCCGTAAGTTAAATAAAAGTTGTAACATTTTTTTTTGATTTACCACATTTCGTAAACGATTCGTAAGAAGCATCAATGTCACATGTATTTTTATTTCAAACACTTTCATTAATACAAATCCTAGCTATGAATCTGCTAATATGGTTTTCGTTTTTTGTTTCAGAATTAGGCGAGGCGCACACTGGGTTGTAAATTTAAGATATTTTGATTTTTTTATTATGGTAGTTATATGTTTGAGTTCCGCGGCTTTAGCAGCTGAAGATCCAGTGTATGAAGAAAGTGAAAGGTGAGTTTTATTTTCATCCAAAATTAACTTGTTAGCAATATCTCAAGCCTTTGCCAATTTACATTATAAGAGAAAGAAATTCCTTACTACCTTCTGGTTTTCATTCCTCAAATCAAATTAAGCCCTTTACATTTATAAATTCAGAAAAATAGAAAGTTCTAACAGAAAGTGATAACTAGAGCTTGTCTTCAACTCCTTCCTAACTCGTTACTAAATGGCGTTACTTTATTAGTACGTATGAAAGTATCGTCTAGTTAACCTAATTACATCTTTTACTATGGAAATGTACATTTATTGATAACTAGAAAATGATTACTACAAGGGTTTTGAGATGTAACTATCCAAACTACATATAAACGAAAAGTTGAGTAGGGAAGAATTTCGAATTGCAACCGTCACAGTTCGTACAAAACGCCTTTCTAAATTACTAACACTGCCGCAATCAAACTGTATTATTACTCCACCAGGAACAAAGTGCTAAACTTCTTCGACTACGCGTTCACGGGCGTGTTCACCGTGGAGATGCTGTTGAAGATCGTCGATCTGGGCGTACTGTTCCACCCGGGCGCGTACTTGCGCGACTTGTGGAACATCATGGACGCCACGGTCGTCATCTGTGCCCTTGTCAGCTTCGGTTTCGAGATCGGGTAAGTTTTCATTACGAATCTCGTTTTCGTCATTATCATTTTAATCAATAGTAGGGTTGTCTTTGGTGCCCTTGTTAGCTTCGGTTTCGAGATCGGGTATGCTTTCAATACTCGTATTTCCTTTTCCTCATCAATACCTTAAATTAATCGGTGTCAAATGAACCCACAAGAAGTGCACACAGAGTTTAATGACGTTCTAATGCGGATCCTTTAACTTAGCACATTAATGATCAAACCGAAACCAATGGCCAGGGTCCAAGTCCAAAAGGAGGATGCTCTGAGTGTTAGATGATGTTTTTGGGATCGTAATCCCTGATGATTCTTAGTTAATCCTAATGTATGTTTTTTTTTTCTTTTCAGAGGTGTCAAAAAAGGGGCAGGACAGAACTTGTCCACAATAAAATCGTTAAGAGTGTTAAGAGTGCTCAGACCATTGAAAACTATAAAACGTGTTCCAAAGTTAAAAGCAGTGTTTGACTGTGTTGTGAACTCTTTGAAAAATGTCATCAACATTCTCATTGTGTACATATTGTTTCAATTCATATTCGCTGTAATTGCAGTTCAACTTTTTAATGGTAAATTTTTTCACTGCAACGATATCAGTAAGAATACATTTGAAGACTGCCAGTGAGTATACCTTTTATTACTATAGACTAATTGATTACTGTTATTTATTACATAACATGCCTTTTTTTTGTGCATTTTTTTTTTGAGCATAGGAAATTAATGAAACTTAGAATAAGAGTAAAAATCGAAGTCAATTTCTTTTTTTGGGTGATTTTCGGTCAACTATTGGTGTGGATGTGGGACTAATTAAATTAATTATCCGATTTCACTTACAATAAATGATTCATCAAAAAGTGCGCATTGAAAAAACATGATTTTTTTCTTAGTACAAATCAGTTGCTATTTACAATCAATAGGTACATAAAATCTTCAATGATTTAACATCATCAATATTTTTCTATAATATGGGTAGTACTGAAGAACAGCGGCGACTTGCCTTTGTAATCTTTATCAAAGGCTATATTCCTCCAAACTTTACAAAGTGAAAACGTTTACGTACGAATCGTATGCTATAAACCCCAATACGTTAAAATGTTAAAGTTACAATAATCTCACGCTCAAGTCCAGCTTCACCAATAATAACCCGTATTGCGTTTCACAGAGGGTCGTTTTTCTTGTACGACCAGAACAGCCTGCTGCCGCGCATATGCCCGCGCCAGTGGATGACGCAGAGCTTCCACTACGACAACGTCGCGTCCGCGATGCTCACGCTCTTCGCGGTGCAGACGGGAGAGGGGTGGCCACAGTGAGTAAAAACAAAAGCATTATTTGACATTGTTGTAAACCATTTTGAACATCTTCTGGCATTTCCCAATTACTACTTTTTGACATTCTTAAATCCATGTGCGGAGTTCGAAGAAAACTCTCCCACCATATTCAAACATTTAAAATTAAAAATAAATCTAAATCGTATTCGGTGCTAAAATATTTCAATAATAACGAGAAGCATGTCTTAAAATTTTCCCCAGAAAAATAATTCAAGTTACATAAAAAAAAGTAGTTGTCAATTCAATATAAATCACAATTTCTCTTTCTTTCAGAGTATTACAAAATTCAATGGCCGCCACGTACGAGGACCGGGGACCCATACAAAATTTTCGAATAGAAATGTCCATATTTTATATCGTTTACTTTGTGGTGTTTCCGTTCTTCTTTGTTAATATATTCGTAGCTCTGATTATTATCACATTTCAAGAGCAGGGCGAAGCGGAGTTGCAAGACGGTGAAATTGATAAGAATCAGGTATGTCCCACGAAAATAAACTATTTGACATTCGTCATGACTAGGACCCAACCTCTAATGTTTGTCCACAGAAATCATGTATAGACTTCACAATAGAAGCCCGGCCTCTTGAGAGGTATATGCCAAGTAAAAGAGCGAGTTTTAAGTACAAAGTGTGGAGAATAGTCGTCTCTACGCCTTTCGAGTACTTCATCATGACTCTCATCGTACTCAACACATTGTTACTCATGATGAAGGTATGTATTAACCTGCCCTCTAAGTGTTAGTTTTATAATTAACTTATTTTAAAGAGCTCTGGTGTATCTTGATCAAGGACATTAACAATATCAACACTTCTTCAATGTGATAACAGAGAAAATACATCCAAAACAAATGGAGCACCATATATGTGGAAAGTAGAAAATGGTCACAATTTGAGGTAGTTGCTGAAAGACTTAGCCTAAGTCACAGGGCACAAAAGATGACCTAGATTAGTGGACGAGTCCACGACACGAAAAGCTTGCACTGAACCTCACTAGAGAGTATAAAATTACCTTCGTGAAGTATTTTATCCAAGCTGTATCTCTCTCTATCTTGGAAAATAAAAATTCAGTATAGTGGGGATGATACTTTTGCCTTAACTTTATGTATTTCCTTATGTGTTAGCACTTAGTGTACGAAAGAAGCTATATTTATGATAAGAAACAAGTCAGTCACTGCAAATGTCAGAGATGTTAATTCTCATATTACCATTACGAAAACATTGGCAAGGTACTTCAAAATTTACATTACACTTACACGACACATACATAATACAAATAACACTTACGGCGTCCATATAATATAATCAGATTGCGCCGTGTAAACTAATGAGCCTATCCCTAAATGTACCGCCGAACTATTCATTTAATCCTGTGTTTTGTTGAGTAATCCTATCGTGAGTCCTTGCTTGCTGTTTATTCATTAATGTGATTGTGTATCAGTGTTTATTGCACGGTATACCTATCCTTCCTACACATCTACGGCACAAGAAACACCAAAATTTTACTCGGTTATTCGTGCTTGAGAATGCACTACATCTCCGAGACAGATAGGTTGTTGTAGCATGGGCCATTTATGTTGTTCGTGTTGCATGACCTTATTTAAGATCTAATCCTAATTGTCTTTATGTGAACATTCTGCATGCTTGGTGGAATGGCCTACTGCCAGGCGTGTCTATCGGTGGCTAATAGCTGCTTTGTGTTTTTATTGGAATTTCAAAATTTGTGGACCTTGTAATTTGATACCTCTAAAAATTTAACCAATAACTTTTGAAGTTGTATCTTAACTTAGCCCATACTTTCTTTCTATTTATTTATATTGGGAAAAAATGTAACGACCTTGATTGGCAAAAAGTATTTTTCATTCACTGTGTCCCCGTCTGTTTTATTTTATCCTTCTGTACGGTTTAGCACACATCCTCTTACCGAGTCCGTAATCACTATCCTTTACTTCTTCAATTCCTTTTAATCATTAAAACTGAAACGTATTCAAGATATTAGCACTGAACTGATCTACGAAACCCACATCATTTCTATACAAAATCCATTCTTTACATCACAACAATACTTTCTTATTTTCCGATACCTATGTATGAAATAACGAATATGTATTTTCATTGCCATGGGTTTATCCAATACTCCCGGCACGTCATCTCAAAATGGCAGTTCTATAACCAAGATGACCTATACACGGAAGTCCTCAAGTATTCGAATATGGGGTTTACTGGAATGTTTTCTGTGGAAACGGTGTTGAAAATCATCGCTTACGGTGTCAAAGTAAGTACACAAACACAGTTTGGACTGACACTACAATTTTGAAACAGCGAAAATACCAAATGTGTAATACTAGGTACAAATGTACTCTTTCTGTTACTAACATGGTTATTTTGTCTATTTACATGACTGTATGGGAATATTTCCAGTCGAGTAAATATCATCCCTTCCCAAGTATCCGATACTGATTTCTCTCTAATATTGTTGACGATTATAATGATATGAATTTATTTGCGAATAATTGTTCAGCATGGCTTCTTTTTCCTGCTGCATGTAGCACCTGTATATTTCACGCCTATGACGAATAATCTACTTCCTTTCTTATTTGCACTATGGGTGAAGGGAGTCTTCACAGGTATGTTGTGAGCCTGAAAGAAGGTAAGTATACCACAACTGGGAGCAGCACAATAAACCAAAAGGTAAGTGTAATAATTTGTTTTCATCGTGTAAGTGGATGGTTGACTATTTGTCGTGATCCAAATGCATGTTCGTATACTGATATGCATGCAGCACGTGCACTTAATGCCACTGAACTAATATACATGATCACACAAATCTTATCTGGGCTCATAACTAAGACAAGGAACAAGACACACACACAGGCCTACACTCATCGTTACATAATAAATGAAGTTATTTATGACGATTTGTTTGTATACATTTAGAAATTGTTAGGATTTAATTTTCTTTAGATTTAACAAAGCTAAATGCTAGAGTAGATTTCAAGTAACATAGTAATTCAATAAATTAGTAATTATCGTAGAATGTCTCATTAACTGGTTAAAACATATCTGGCATTTAGTTTTCATGAAATTGTTAATATATTACATTATGGTTAAACAATATTGGTATTGGTTTTGTGGTAGTTTCACGAGGCTCCACCAACCCTCATGGACACGTTAACATTCATGAACCTCGTCTTTACCTTCTTCTTTCTTCTCGAGACCGTTTTGAAGCTGATTGCCTTCGGATGTACGGTAAGGATGAACACGTTCAATATTTGTATTTACAATAAAGAATCATAATAAGTTGTTAAAAATACGGCTCGTCCATACAGTGACAGTCTCGTATCGCCTCTCATTATCAGTGTGTACTTATAATGCAAACGTTCTTTCGATCAAACCAATTTCTATTATTTTAAAAAACTTTATATTAATCATTTAAAAATTTATGTGAACATTAACCTTAAACAATAGTTTACATAAGATGTAATTTGAACATTGGTTTTGATGGATTACGACGTTTTCGTCCAGTGCACACTATACACTTTCATTTTTTATAAATTTTAACTTAGATTATTAGCTAATAATATTCAATATTGACTTGAATATATTTAACGCTAGAAATCATTTCATAGGAACTTTATTAAATAACGCTTGTTTTGAATTAAAAATAGGTTTTAATAGTTTTATAGCATTAAAGTTTCTAGATTCATAAGCAAAACATTTTTTTAATATTTACATAGATTTAAAAAATGAGAGAAATGTCCTCAATCCTTTCCTAATTCAAAGACTCCTGACATAACTTATAGACAGCATATAAATAGAAAGTGTACATTTGTATACAGACTTAAAATCAAATATTGCAGTAAAATTTTTTTTCGTAGTTTTGGTAACAATTAGGTGACTAATATGCACTTTATTTCCAGAATTTTTTCAAAGATCCGTGGAATACTTTTGATTTCATAACGGTCATTGGAAGTATTATTGACGCCCTCATTATGGAGTTTGGCGTGAGTATCTGTTGCTTATCACTTGTTTCTATCCTCAGCTTCTAATATTTATTTACTTCTAACCTTGCTTCTCCTTCACTTGTACCGAAATCTACAACTGGCATTTACTATGATTTTGAAATGTGACCATAAAGGGTATAATACTGATTGCAGACCGACCTTGCTGAAAACTGTGCTGACATATCCTGTCAGCAGGTAACAAATCTAAAGTATGGTTGATAGGAAAATTAGTCTTTTGTATCTGAGTGATCATTGGTTTAGACAAATTTGTATATCTTACCTAATAAGTAATAACTATGACATAAAAGTAGTATTAGAACATTTTAGAACTAGGATGTATAGACGTTTTGTAGTAATAAAATTAGGTTTTTGTATGCTAGGGAAATATGTTTTTGGGGTTGTTTAGATATAATGACAATAATGTATATTTATTGTTGTATAAAATTAATCGAGCTATTCGGTAACATTGTTGCTAGAATTTTAGGTTGTGTGATGTACAAAATTAATCAAATAAAATTATCGTCCAATGATGGATTATTATAGATAGATAGATTTGACATAATGTAGAACCAATGAAATTATAAATTTTATTCCTTCATTTCATACTTCCGTACTTTCATGTTGTTATTTAAAAAAATATTGTTTTTATTAAATGTTTCATAACTTTTAGAAGAAATAATTTAAATATGATATTTTCATTAGTGACCTATGTATCTAATTGTACCTATTGTTAGATTTAATTAATTTTGTCTTGCTAAATTTTAAAAGCTTCAATCATTATGATGACGCTAATAAGTTCTTGTATAGTGTGTTTACAAGTGTGTGTCATGCAAGATTTTGTAGATTTTTGAATTCAGGATCGTACCGAGATTTTTTAGATCTTTTGGCTAATATTTCTACCAATTTTAGGAGAACACGTTCAACGTCGGTTTCCTCCGCCTGTTCCGAGCCGCGCGACTGATCAAGCTGCTCAGACAGGGATACACCATACGGATACTACTCTGGACATTCGTGCAGAGTTTTAAAGCCTTACCCTACGTGTGCCTTCTCATCGCGATGCTATTCTTCATCTACGCCATCATCGGGATGCAGGTCTGTGATTTCATTTCTCCCGTTGCTTAATTTATTAGCTTTTATCAAAATGTGACATGTCATGAAGTCTATCTACGATAAAATGGGGTCCAACATTACTCAGCTAGTTATAATCTTGGAGTAGCTTAGAACTTTGTAATGAATAGTTTGGTTTATTTATCTAAGGTTCTGCTAAATTAATAGAGAAATGTTTACAGTATGTATTTACATAGTATCCTACGATTTCATGTGATTACTTACCCCCTACTTCCATTTAGCAATAGATTCCTTAGTGTTGGGGTTTGTTAATATTAGATCCATACTTTATTTTGATATTTGTATTTAGATAGAAGTCCCTTTTATTGCTAGGACATACAGCCTACAATCTACATCCCTAGACAAAAACAGTGAAAAGGATCTTTATATTTATAAGCCCTTATTTCTCCACAAGCAAAACTAAATACTAATTTAACTCGTATAATCGAAGATCACAAATGGAGTTCCGAGGTTAGGCACTGATATGTTTCTAATGGCAGGTTTTCGGAAACATCCAATACGATCCAGACAGTGCCGTCAACAGGCATAACAACTTCCGATCTTTCGTGGGGGCTATCTTGCTACTGTTCCGGTGAGACTACAGTGACAGTAGTTGTACTGACCCTTCACAAGTCCGCCACTGCGGCCTAGCCACAACTGTATAGGGAGCAAAAGGCTCAGCGAAAGAATTAGAACGCATGGCACTTAAAACTGATCGGATATTGCATCTTGTTTATCGATTCATACTGCGGTCACTGCCGAAAATCTGTCTTTACTATCAGTCTTACATGTGTATTTATCATTACCATTAAACTTACGGTCAATATCACCGGTAATTGTCAGTATCATCACAAGGTAGCTTTAGTAAATCCTTAGTCGTTAAATATTATTGGTTACCCTTAACGTTGAATATTGCATCAATATTTGTACCTTAACTAGTACCGTAATGTTGCTTTCATATCGTACTCTTAGCGTTAGTCATAGCCTCACCATCTAGGTAGAGTCTCTAGTATGTATTTTGCATTGGGGTATGGAGCTTAGGACGTTTAGGTGACACGTATGATTGCACATAATGTTGACTTTCTGTGTTGTATCTGCTTGGACACAGGTGTTTGGCAATATAGAGTTAACATCCGACTCAGATTTGAACAGACACAACAATTTTCAAAGCTTCATTCAAGCACTCATGCTACTGTTCAGGTAAGCATACAATATACTTTTAATTATGAATGATTTATTTTCAAAAGTTTTTCGTTCACCTATCTCATGAGTATTTTAATATTAAATATTTGGGCCTAGATGAAATAAGTCTGCAATTTTTGCTTTACATAAAATATTAATTAGAATGCTACAAAAAGCATGTAAACATTCACCTGTTTTGAACACGTAGATGTTACAATAAAATAAACCTTAAATAAGTGCCATAATCGATTTCGATGTCAATAGCTGTACAATGCCGTTTGTTACGTCACTAGATTCACAAGATCATATTTACAAAAATAATCTAAATTCAATCTTAATATTCATAACCGAATCGAAAGAGAAATTTGTCTTTTGAGGAGAATACCAACACGAATTTCATTATTGTTCTTTCATCAATCTATCCATTCTGACAACGAGGATTACCGTGTGAATTCGCTGGTAGAGGCGCTTGTGGAAAGTCAGGTCTCCACGGTCACGTGTTATTATCAATTTTTATTATAATCATTATAGTTCCCGCGAGTTTAATTGTAATTAAAATAATGTAGATATCTTACAATGTGACTTAAGGATCAGTGAATATGACCTTACCCGCCATTAGCGCCCTGTAGTGAGCACATCGGTAGCCTTCATTGAATTCCATTCGCTGTGAGCCACTGTGTGTGTAGATGCGCGACGGGCGAGTCTTGGCCCAACATAATGTTGGCGTGCCTGAAGCCGACCAAGTGTGCCAAGTCGCCAGACCCTAACGCCAAGCCGACCAACGAGGTCTGCGGGAGCACCCTCGCCTACGCCTACTTCGTCTCCTTCATATTCTTCTGTTCATTTCTTGTGAGTAACAACCTCTTATCAATCAGTAAAAATGTATATTATGTCTAGTTCAAATTCAAGTAATTTTAGGTCTGCAAACTTTAATTTCTTTACAAAGGTACTCTCTCCTCGTCAAATATGGACTCTTTGGTCTTTTTTTGTACAGACATAAAACAACAACATTTACATCACTGCCTCTCTATTGGTAAAAGTGTTCACTTAATAGTATTAATGTCAACTTACAGATGTTGAACTTGTTCGTTGCCGTCATTATGGATAACTTTGACTATCTAACAAGAGATTCGTCCATTCTCGGCGCGCATCATCTTGATGAATTTGTTAGAATATGGGCAGAATATGACCCAAACGCCACGTAAGTATTCAGTTATATAAATCCTCCTTTGTTAAACTTGTTTTTAAAATGTGTATTATTTAAATCTATGTTTTCCGTTTACAGAGGGAAGATTCACTATACAGAAATGTATGACATGTTAAAAAACATGGATCCTCCTCTGGGGTTTGGTAATAAATGTCCAAATAGACTAGCGTATAAGAAATTAATTAGAATGAATATGCCGCTAGATGAAGAAGGAAAAGTTAATTTTACAACAACACTATTTGCCTTAATTCGGGAAAACCTGAACATCAAGATGAGAACCGGTAAGTCAATCATCTCATCACACATGTTGTAGATGAGAAAAATGATAAAATATTAATCGTTAATAATAATATGTCTGATTCAAATATGTGATTTACAGTCGACGAAATGGACCAAGCAGATCAAGAATTGCGAGAAACGATAACTCAAATATGGCCACTCCAAGCAAAGAAAATGTTAGACTTGTTGGTGCCTCGAAAAGACGTACTCAATGCAGGGAAACTGACCGTAGGAAAGATCTACGCGGGCTTACTAATATTGGAGAGCTGGAGATCAACTAGGTTTGGCCAGACTGCACCGCAGGGTGTTCCGGTAAGTGCGCACATACTTGCACTGTATATTTTCTTTAATTTTCAAGCAAAATTTCTAATGACTATCTACGTAGATAAACATGAAGCCAGAGTAAATCCGTGTGGCTTTTGCCTACTGTGTATACGTATGTACAATATCTGTAATTTTGAGCCAAATGTAACTATTATGTGGGTAGGTAATACTACACGTTTAAAGTAGTGTTTGTTGATGGCCCCTTTAATTTACCCCCACATTAGATAACAATTTGGAACATATAGTTAGATAATAGAGTTGGTTGTGTTGTCTATCTGTGGATGTATTGTTGTGTCATTGACGATCTACCTTACATTCCAAATCACGAATTGGTGAATATTGTCGTCAAAATTGAACAGATTGGCTCAGTGAAACAGATTGTGATCAAAGACAACAATACAGAGTCACTTTAGTCAAATCGACTCTAATGAGTCGTCTACATTGGTGGTTTACTTTTCAGGCATTCAACGAGAATAGCCCTACGGCCATTCAGCCGGTAGTATTAAAATATTTTACGGATCGAAACTTTGAATACTTTTTTCTTGCACTGTTATAGATTTTTTGTTTTATCATAAAGTTCTTCTCGCATCGTGTTTGAACTATAAATTACTCTATAAAAATAATGACAACTAAATAAATCGCGATGACTGAAAGAATGACATGATGGTCAATTAAAGAAATGTTCTTAAATTGATCAAATTAAATAAAAAGTAGCTTAGCAAATAAATAATCAAACAGTTATTAGATTTAGTATGACGCACTTGATGTTCGTTAGCTTAGGCAAACTTGTGCGCGTCCTGCACATTTTTGTCAATCAAGTGACCGTCAGGGCTTCGTAAACCACAAAATAGTGACCTGTCCTATAGTTGCAAAATAATTAGTACTTAGACGAGTGTGTCTGTGTTGAGAAGTTGGTTGGAGTTGACTGTAGTGTTAGAAGTTCGTCCTTATCGTACTTAGATTTGTCTGTCTTCCTGAATTGTGCCGTCTGACCTTCCATATACCGCTCGCTGTCGTTTAGTGATCTTGACACTGCATCGAACCTTACTTTATACTATTTTACGTGACCATCTTCATACTGTTTATAATATGATTGTGCATGATTTTTCTTGACATGATTTTCTACTATGAACTTACAATAATTTTGTTTGTTCTTTGGCTTACTGAGTGTCTTTAATTCTTGTTTGATTTCAATTAGGTACATTTTGGCTCAATTAAGATATCATTTTAGAAGCCTGACAATAATATAATACAAGATACTTTGCTTGCTACGTTCTTATTTGCGTTTCGTAATTTTTGTAACAACATATACCTATAGAATAAAGTTTTTGAATAAAATATCATAATTTGAAAATCTGCGCATGCTGGAGAACTAAATTTACAACTTCGGAAGTGATGCACTTCAAAACTTGCTGATGATTCGACTGCCTCTGGCTTCAGTCTTGCACAAGAATTTAATTTTAGCACATATTTTTGAATTTTATAAAGATGCTTTGTAATTTACAGCTCTACTTTACTTTATATGAATACATACGGTTCTACCAACATGTACCCGACGTCTACAACATAACTTGCCACTGACATGCCACTACTAATTTATAAAAGAATTATTTTCTCAGATGTTTCTAGCCGCATTCATTAACACTTCTAATACATATCCGATACTGCTTCTGATTCGTGTCCATCTGTTGGATTTCTGTCACACTTTACAAACACACACAACACCTGAGAACTCCAGCATGGACATGATGTGTGGGAGGTTTGCGCAAACTCATGTAGGCTTTAGCCGTTAGTTGGTCCTGGTGGGACCACAGTTAAATAAGAAAAGTGAACGAAGACATACACACATACAACGGGTTTACAGTTAAGAAGTTTACAGTAACTGCTAACCTTCGCCGGAGAGCGAAATGTTACATAGAAAATGAAATGTGTAGACAAATTGATAGCGTAATATAGCGATAGCGTCTGCCAGCGCTCAGTAAGAAAGCGCAATACTTTTCTTATTTCACTATGGTGGGACGTTGTGTGACATGAGCGTGCGCACTCGTGCACACGGGTTGCGTAACCGGGGTCCGTGGTGCAGAAGGCGTCCTTGTTTAACTGCATAATGGACGTGGCTGCGGGACTGGGCCCGGGATCGAGAGCGGGCTCTCTCAGCCACGAGGGGCCAGTCTTGGGCGCCTCGGAGGGCCACCCGGAGGATCCCCACAGCCTGGCCAACCTCGCACGTCGCAACACCAGTCGAAGGTCGTTCAAGTGAGTATTTTTTGTTATATTAACCCTATCTCTTTTCTCTGATTGGATCATGGCTGCTGTTATAAACTCAAATAAAACCTAATTTGTTATGGAAATTTTATGATGTTATTAAAAATTTTGATGCAATTATGTACGTGGCTAAAATGTGGCGTGGCTGAATAAAAATCTGTTGTGATTTGAAATTAAATTAATGTTATATAGAACAGATTAATCACTGTCAAGATTTATTTAATACAACGTTGGCTAAAGGGGTAAAATTAATATTATTATATTTTTTGCATTCACCGAAAGGGGTCTAGTATGTAATTCAACTCCTCCCTAAAAAACATTGCAGAAGCGACTCGTTCAAAAATATTAACAATTCCTTTCTTTTGTTACAGGAACAACAAAAAGGTGATTACCTTTTGATAGGACGAATTTGAGTCGGTCCTTAATGTCGTAATACCCTGTCAGTCGGACGCTACGATAGCTATTGTCAAGTGCAGTCGATGTCCCCACCAATATCACTAGACAACCAAGCAAAATTTTGTAGATATATTTTCAAACAAATAGAATGGAATTGGAAACTGTTTTACACGAAATTTACGTGATGTTGTGGGTTAAAGATATTCTTTATGTATGGCTAAATGGGTGTACCACTTAGAAAATGCCACATCGATGCATTTCCATCTGTCATAGATAGTCGATGTTGTACATTTATGTTCAGAGCTTTGTTTGAGTGTTTTGATATAACACAATATAGGCTATTAATATTCGTTGTTTAATTAGATATTGATAATGATCTAATAAAATAGGTTACATTTGTGGTAAAGGAAAAGTATTTTAGGGCCTTAGGCTCTTAGTGTATATCATTTGATTGTGCTGTAACATATTAATGGTAAATATTTGAAAGTTCACAGATGGTTGTTGATGTTTAGGTAAACATTTTCAGTAATTAGGTCTTAATTTTTATAATATTAAAATCGTAGAACAAAATGTTAGTATTTGTCTGTACTAATTGATATCTCGAGATATAATTAGTGAATGCTATTCAAACTAAATTATTAATGTGGGTGGTTTCCTAAACATTCCTATTTATTATATTCTTAGACATAGCACTTTCACAATTCAAATACATTTACATACCATATACCAACATTAACTACAGTTATAATATCTAACATGACACCAAAACAATTAATATACAACAACTAACATAGATTTTATATGCATGCCAAGGTAAATATATAATAATATGTTTATAGCATGTTACTATAAAGTTTGTTATGTAGATAGCAATGAAGTTCTGGGTAAGTAAATATCTATTAAGATATGTATATCGCACTTGGCACGATTGTTGCATGGACCGCAATGAATTAGCACTTGCGCATGACTAATCGTCCACAGAATTTTGTAAATATGGGACAGACTTTACTACCTCTAATGTCGTTTTCTTTTGTAATAAATTGCATTCTAAGGCCCATCTTCAGCAAAACTAACATACTTTACTTTTAGGTATTGGAACTACAAGGATCTCAACACGCGTCCATGGAGTCTTTGGACGATGGGCGATTACAAGCCCCTCACACATACCAGAATGGCCACCATGGGAGATCTTCTAGTTTAAGGTATGATTTTACCATGATCCTAATTTTATACCAAAAACTGTCGTCATTTGGTTTTGTTATTTCCTTTTTATTTTGTTTTGTAGTGTCATCGAAGAAGAGATTGATCTCAAAGTAATGGTAGTGACAAATGGTATGTTCGCCATGCACGCATTACTTAATAACCATATCCTTCCATTTACTGACCTTTAGTGTTATCACAATTAACAGTCGGACGCGGACCTACCTTCCTACGTACTAATGAGTGTAACCAACTGTCGCATGCCTCCTAACACGCATGGTGACTATTGTTTTAATCGCGAATAAGGCCTTTAATATAATTGACCCATTTTGTTTCACAGAAGGACACCGAGTCCAAGACGGCGAGGCCACTACGGAGGCTACCATCACGATATCGGGTTCTCCGATACAGTCAGCAACGTCGTCGAGATAGTTAAGCATGAACATCAAAGGCACGGGCGAACGCATCGCGCGCCCCACCATTATCACCCACATGGTAGGTGCACGTTGTATTCCATTAATAGCTCTATGCCTCCTACAAAATCAATAATCATAAACTTTTTACTAAAGCAATGTAAGTCTAAAGTGAAATGTAAATCTGATGATATCCCCTTATTAGATTCATTAGGTCATCTATGTAAATAGTGAATCCAATAACTACGCAATCACGTAGCATCCATTTGTTTTTTAATTCAGATTTACCATTCACTGGCTTGTACTATTGCAAAGTAAAAAATACGTCTTTCAAAGATAGTAATATCACGTTTGAATTTATTAAGCTTCCTTATGAGCTATCTGCCTCTAACCATTATTATATTATTTTAGTCCTGTAGTTTTATTATTAAACATTAACCGTCAACATACCTACAGTTTTATTTAGCTTCAAATGAAAACTAAACAGTTTTGCAAACATTTTTCTTCTCATGAAGGTACTCTGAAAGTTTTGTGAGAAGATGGGAAGTCTAGCTTACAAGTAGTTGTAGATATTCATGTTTCGTAGATGTAGTTTTAAGATACTCCAAGAGCGACGCGATTATGCTATAACTGAGCTCGTGAACTTAGATAAATAGATTGTAACTCCTAGTCATACTAAACATTTCACAAAGCTAGTTTTGTAACATTATATCTAGTAGCTATTTAGCTATGATTTGAAACTGCTCATCCATACAACAATGTTGCTCATATTTGAAATTGTTAGTAATATCATGAATATTTATACCATCAGGCCACACTTTATTACATTTTAGATGTAAGTCGATACATACTGGCATTTGATAATGATTAGCAATCGCCATTGGAATTATCTGCAAACGAATTGGCCACTATGTGTATATTGATTGAAATTCATGTTCTAAAATGAGGATAAAAAATTTGCCTGCTGCATGCTGAAATTTGGTGCCCATTTGGATACGGTTCTGCTCTTATTTGCACATACTTAATGCTTTACTCATGGGCTCCTCGGAAACTGAGGTGCCTCGCATGCACTTTGACAATCTCACTTATATCATGCAGCATGCAAAAGCTTAATGATTTTATATTTTGATTTTTATATTTTCTGCAGTAGCCCGCGGTAGCCACATAACATCTACTTATAATTGTAATTAAAAAGCTAGTGTTATATCGCATCAAATGTTCTCGCGAGAAATAGATATTATGTTTAATACAATGTAGTCACTGGACACACATTCCAGACCGAGTATGAACCCCACTCCCGATTGCCCCATTCCGTGTCCATACAACCCGTACTTAACCACGTTAAACAGACACCCAAAACTTTTAGAGTCACCTTTGTGAGTAGGAATTAAAACCGGTAGTACGACGGGCTTAGGCTATAGCGTGGTGGAAGGTACATGAAGGTATTCCTGACAGCAGGGAAGGAGTGGAGGGCGCCGCACCCCACGACCAGCCTGAGCCAGCCCTCGCGATCGCCCAGCCCGCCACACCACACCTACGGTGAGATCCACTCGCCACACACAACGGGACCACTCACAGTACCTAATAAGCCGTGCGAAAACTTATAAGAGAAAGCACTGAACGTCAACCGACTTAACCTCACGCTGGAAAGACTTTCAGTCCTTGCTCTGCCGTTACATACTCATAAGCATACTTTCAGACATTCACTTCCAAAACATCAAACTTGAATATACATTTAAAATATAGGCGTCATTATCACACGATATAGGATAGGTTCATATCAAAAATGTGAAACCGTTAAAATTTTCAATTAAGTTATTGATTGTAAAGCAAAGGGTCTGAAATCAGATGATAATTATTGTATTATTATTCTAAAGAACAAAACCTTGAGGCCCTTTGCTGTCACCATGGCTATGTTAGATGTTCAATGTTGACGCATAAGCGTGATGATTGTAAGGGAACGAGCGCGGTGAGTCAACAATGAGAAAATTGTTTGCACATCTGTTCAACTTACATTATTTTGTATAGTATCATCACGACCCCGTTATTTTTATTAATTTACTTTTGATCATTGGATGTATTGTTCTTTAATTTTCGTATTTGGTATACCTGTATCTGTAAATGATATGGCGAAAAGAAGCTACAAGGTTGATGAACGGAAAAGACAAATTATTACGAATTTTAAAAAAGCATACACTATTGTAAGAACAGTATGATAGCATATTGAGCGAGTCATCTTGTTAAAGAGTCCCTCAATAGAATATCTGTCTGCAACTGAAATAAGTAAGTTATGTAAAAGAAAATTCTATTTCATCGACCTTATAGTTGTAAGCACCCAAACTAAGAAGTCGCGTAAGGCATAACCGGATAGTTGAAAGAATGGAACTAGCAAATCATTCAAAGAGCAGTTTGGGCACCGATAGGTGGCGACAGGGAGCGAGAGCGGGAGCGGGAATGGCGGGAGTGGCGCGAGCGCTCGTGGGAACGCGAGGGCGCGCGCCGCGGCCGCGGCCGACAGCTGCCGCCCACGCCCACGAAACCGTCCACGCTACAGGTCAAGCCGCAGCCGCCGTTTACTAGAATCAGCCACAGCCCATCACACGTAAGTCGACTAACGTATTCATCATCTTTGTTTGTAGAAACTATTTGTCCGCAATACAACATACAAGAACCATTTTTCTTTTTCTTTTTTGGCAGGGGAAGGAAAAACGGTAAATAAGTGTTTGTCAATTACTTAACTCGTTCACGACTAACTTTTTGCTTAACAGCTCTACTAACCTTGGCGATCATGCTCGCTAAAATGTGCTTGGGGTGGTGGCGTTATGTGTCGGGTGGTTACATTCCCTATAATGGTTGAGTGAAATTATGGCTGGCACATACGTCATACTTGTGCTGCAGGTGCCACCTTTGGGCACTGGTCTTCCAGGGCTCCCGGATTTTTCTCGATTATAGTCTCATTCTTATACTTTATACTGTATGGCTTGGTATTCTAAAACTAATCAGTAATTGTAACAAACAAATTGTAAACAAACATGGCGATGAAAAAGAGTAACTGTCGAGTTTCTTGCCGGTTCTTCTCGGCAGATGACTGCATTCCCATACCGGTGGTAGAGTCACTCTGTAATTGACGATTCATAAATACTTGATACAAGTTTACATGAATAAAGAATATTTTGATTTTGATTTTGACTACTAAGGCATTAGGAAAAAGCAAAGGATTTTTAGGAAAAAATCCATCGTAAATTACGGTTTATTGACAACGACTGTAATTTTTTAGAAAATTATTTCGTACCATTTAGCAAATTAAAACAACATCGGATTCTATATCGAAGATTAAATGATTTTTATATTAAAGCCTGTTTATAGATTTTTACAATAATTTTCTTGTTTATTACAGTTATCGTTGAGGCATACGGTACGAGAACCCGTAGAGCCTTTACACGATGAATATGAGTATGGCCGAGAAGTTGAAAGACTGATACACCGAGATTATAGATCTAGAGAAAGGTAAGAGACATTTAAACCCTTTTCATAGTGATTATTTACTTATATTTCAGTTTTGTTATATTCTATTTCAAACTGAGCTCGTTTTTTAAACCAATTTTTTTAAGACCATTACCGACTGTGAGGAAAGTTTTCGATTGCAATTATAGTTGAAGTCATTTTTATAAATCAAGACATAATAATTATATGGTGTCGTTTAACTTTAGGTCGATTTTTTATTTATTTATTACATCAGTTGGCAGATACGCAGCCCGCCTGATGGTAGCCACTGCGGCCTATACCATTGAGGATACTTCACCAGGAAGCGTTGCTCGTAATGTCGCAGAAGGAGGCAGCGGAGCGGGAGCGCGAGGACCCCCTCGCTGCTCCCCTCCGGCGTAGACGGCCTGGCCGGAGAAGGCGAGCTCACTTAGCACGCCTTCTCCGGCCTGATGGTTGACCTGCGGGCGGGGGTAGTCCCCCAACGCCCGCATTGCACAGGTCGCTCGAGCCAAGTCTGAGGGTCACCTAGTTTCTCGGGTGGCCCTCCCTAGGCGCCACCCTGACTTGAGGCCTCTCAAGTCGGGGTACCCAGGGATGGGCTGGTCAATAGCCACAAGGCTGGCACCGGCTCGTCCCAATTGGGTGTGAAGGGTTTCCGGGGGAGTTTAGTGGGTAGTGGACATTTAAGTCTCGAGTCCCACACACGGCCGCGGGTCTAGCTAGCCGGCGGTTATAAACGCATTCTCCTCCGAAAAAAAAAAGGAAGCGTTGTTCAATGTCTTGCGCGACTGGATGCTCATCTGATCTTCGAGCCTTTGATTTCAAGTGTACTAGGCTGGCTCCCACATTAATACTGCCATCATACTTGAATGATGTCAAAAAACGGATGTTACTCAATTTACAGGAAAGGTGAGTACGAGTATTTGTGTGTTCACAGACGCGGGCGAGGCTACGACTTGGAGCGTGGCGGAGGGGGAGGCGGAAGCGGAGGCGGCGGCGGTGGCGGTGGCGGCAGCGGGCGCGCGTACGAAGCGCCGCTGAGCTACGAGGCGGCGCTGGCGCTGGGCCGCGGCGGCGGGGCGCGCGCGCTGCCGTCGCCGGGCGGCGCGGGCGGCGCGGGCGCGGGGGCGGGCGCGGGCGCGGCGGGGCCGGGAGCGCCGCGGCTGCCCAACGGCTACAAGCCGCGCGCGCGCCACTCGGACTCGGACGAGGACGACTGGTGCTAGCGGCGCCGCCGCGCGCGCTCCCAGCGGGACGTGCGCGCGCCCCGAGCCGGCCCGCCCCGTGCGCCCGCCCACACCTTCTGACGCCCGCCGCCTCGCACACATTTTTATACTCGCGACCGTGTGTACATAGACGACTCTCGTTGCTCACCCGTTTGGACGTCCCTCCCGGAGCGGGCGTCCGCCCGACCCGCCGGCGCGTCGCCGCCGGGCCTCCGCGAGCTATATCCAAATTCTAGTGTTTACAAAGTTTTGGAAAATTTAATTTTTAATTCGCTAAAATTTTACTCCTTGATTTATATTACGGTTAAGGTGACGAAGCGCGGGACGGTGCCGGGCGACTCGGTCGCGCTAGGATTTTTACGTCCCCGCGGGGGCCGGTTCGCGGGCCCAGTGAGGTGAGCCGTCGGCGCGGGCGGCCGACACCGTCTCGGCTCTAGACGTTGGAGGAACACTAGCGATTCATCGTCGAACAAATTAATACTAGTATTGTATAAAATATTTACATAGCGAATAATTTTTACTTAGTTAATATACTAAATAAATAATTAAACATTTTTTATTGAATTTGCTGTCCTTCCCCCAAGTGCTTTATACCTACGTTATTTAAATACGATTAAAACTAAATAAATATGAATTGTATGTAACTTTGAAGATATATTTCAGCATTAAAGGATTACCTAAATTGTTAAATCGTGTACTGATATTGTTTATAGAGATTTTGCCGCCTGGTTTACTGCATAATGTGTGTACGATTATACGTTTAGTACTACCGAATAACGTTACGCATTAGCTTTAAGAGAATCAACGCAATTTGAGAGTATCTATTTTACGTTTTACTAAAATCATGAATACACTTTAACTATTTAGAATGTAGTTAAAAGCCAAAATTCGATATTGAGTATAGAATGAAACTTTGTTTAGAAATTTGACAACATACCTAACATATAAATAAAAATACCTTATTACATAGATACTCTTAAATTGAATGAACGCCGCAATATAGCGTGCTCTCATCGACATACGTGTTAATTTATCTGTACCTTAAATAATGATTACTGTTTAGATTTTTTAACGTAAACAGATGGATTTGTAACATAAATATTATGAAGTCTAAAATTGTTATCTACTACTAAACTAACTTACAACGAAAATGACATTTCGAATGCAATAAATAACTTATTTTTCATACTATGTCGATGAGGCGTTTAATATAGAAAAAAAACGCAATCACCAGGCACAAAATCAAGGATTTTATGTACAGTCAAAAACAGAATCGGTTCACTACTTTAATATTACGTTATGATATTTATTTACTTAGAAAAATTGTGAAAGATTATTTGAATTTTAAATAGAAATATGAAGGTAGTAAACCAGTTGTGCAATTGATTGTTGTTGACTAAAATCCGTTAACAATCGTCCTACTCCCGTTGAAGTCGGTATGTTACGCCATCGGCATCGTCATTCTTAGTCACCTGTTAGAGGATCGCCTTCGACGCGACTGTTGTACTGTAAATACTTACACTTTTCTAATTCGCCATTAAAATTATTATTATTATTGTCAAAATATCTATAAACGCAACAATATAAATAGTACTTTGATGCTAGTGAATTATTATATGGTAACAATTAAAGGGCAGTCGAAGTTTTATAGCATACGTTCAATTCACAAGATATGAATATATTTTATAAATGGAATTCATTCACAATACGATAGCTCGTACGTTGTAATTAGTATAACAGTTGACGTTTGAGGCGAGATCGTTCAACACCATCAAATACATTTGTTGCAAGGCATGATGTAGGTTACGTATGTACGACACTTTAGTACGACAAAATTGTAAATACATGATTTTCTGTGATAACATGTGGAAAAATGAGAATATTATTATTAGAACTGTGTGATTGCCTAGGGAAGCTGTTCATTTTTCTAAGAGACTCCGTGCTTTTGGGAAACTATTACCTAAGACTTTGTTCTATCTAAAGTATTAATTATGATCCAATTTTGCATTGTTGAAGAAGTCACTGAAAAATAAAACTAATATTGAAGACGTTATTGCTGACCATCTAAATAATACCTTCTGCCTATTTCATTCAAAATTCTGTTTTGAAATCGAATTTCGTGTAGTATAAAAAGTTTGTACAAAAAATAAACGGACATTACAAAAAAATATACGTAAATTTTTCACAAAGTCTAGAGGCTAATTGTTATTTCTAAAAGCGCGGAAACATAGTAGAAACCTTTAGTCAAATTGGATATTAACTCTTGTCATATTTTGATTGTTGTTGCTCGTTGCAAAGGGCGGGAGCCGGTTGTATAGCTTTTATATTTTACCTCTGTTATAGTTACTAGTACAAATTATCTATGCTGCAAGGGACTATAGCATTTTTGTGCAGAACTGTCCACGACGATACATGAGCATCTTTTGTTGATTATTATAAAAACAATAATCCGATTATTGTATGTTTGTGAAGTGATCATTTGAAACAACTGATATTATTTAAATTATCGTTACATTCAATGCTAATATCTAGTTGTAATTTGAAATTAAATTGTTTTCATGTGTTCGCGAAGGAATGCAGGTCCCAAAAATATAACTTGTTGCCCTCGATCTCAGAGTGTTAGATTTCTTCTATTGTAGGTTTATTATTTATCGATATTGACTCATGAAGAATATTTATATTGTTATTGTATAGACGTATGAGTATTTTCGTTCTGTCATTTGTAATTGGGGTGTTAGGATGATACAATAAGCCGATGGACTTTCGATGACTGAGTGGTCTAGAGTTACAGAGTGCGTCCTGCTTTAGTGTTCGTGACTCCTCGTAAGCATACGGTGTTTCACTAACATACGTGTTTAAGACGTGTAAATATTGTAAAATATTACGCGACCGTTGTGTAGAGGTCGCCTGTGAAAATGTCTAGTGATATGTTACTAGTTATCTTAATGTTAGCTAGGTAATCTCGTCCCCAACTGTCCTTGAATTTAAGTTGGGTGTTTCACTGCCTTAAAGTAATAATGAAAATCGATATAACCGTTACCTTAACTAATACAGATAAGTGGCATTTCAATTATTCTTATACGTTTTTTATCATTCGATACACACGTCACTATTAAACAAATATTTAATTACTCGGAATCACTTAGGACTTTCGTTATCGTTCTACGTTTATATCGTCATTATAAAAATACGGTCACTTTTCATTAAAACGACAGCAGCATTTAAAAATAATGTATTGAGAAATTGTTAAATAATTATTAATAATATTATTACTCTCTTAGCTCACTTCCTGTTTTTTGAGACGTTACACCGACGAGAGGGCCACGGCGGAACGCTGTGACGACACCGCGACACGCTCGCTCGTCTAGATAATTATAATACTGAAGTGAGATGAGAAAGTCTGAGCCCAATATTGTCATGCCTGCCTTGTATCTATGTAATCGCTTCAGACGATCATATTTTATATTAAAGTTATTATTATTGTATATTTAGCATAGAAAGTTCATCGGCGTCGAGAGAGCACCATAGTATGTTTTTTGGTACGTTCCAATAACTTTACAGGATAGTGCAATCCTATTGATATTGTATTAATAAAGAACCAAACTTAAAGTTAGTATTTAAGTAATTTATTATCCTAAAACTAAAAACTATACGCATGTTTTCACTATACTGGTAAAAATGGTTATGTACAATACGAAAGAGCTACTGTTTTATATATGAATTCTTGCTCGCCTGTAAAATTTTGCAGAATGAATCATATTATAAGATTGTACAATATGAATAAATGCAAAAAAAGACATTTCCTCGACCCAGTGTGCTTATTTAACAACCTATTCCTCTTTTGCAACTGACAATTACCTATTTGCTCCATGTACCATAAAGCAAGCGTCCACTTAAGGAGCGGGTTTGTCTAATATTTGTTTTGTAATGTTCGATTTAGAATAAAATTAACTTGTAAGAAATCATCTTATTCAATCAAAACATTTTCATACCTATAATAGATGCATCAAAACTTAATTAGTACTTGACAGATTTTCAGGCATGAACAATTCTACCAATAACAAATAAATTAAAACGTTTTGTTCTAAATTCGAATAATTATTTTGAATGAATGTCTTATAAAATAAGCTGTCCAATGTTCATTTAGCTATCGCATATTACTAACCCAAGCATGTT
This sequence comes from Mecyna flavalis, assembly GCA_949319885.1. Taxonomy (NCBI): domain Eukaryota; kingdom Metazoa; phylum Arthropoda; class Insecta; order Lepidoptera; family Crambidae; genus Mecyna; species Mecyna flavalis. The sequence goes on along the minus strand of OX439427.1, from coordinate 5,332,451 downwards.
TCAACTCAACTTTATTACTTAACTGCATTGATGCAAAGGACGTAACATTGGTTATAAAAACGCAAAAACGTAACGCACGAAAAATATAATTTATTCCAAATTCAAAACGTATGTACAGCACTAAACACATCACAATAATTTCGAACGCCCGAATCGGGGCATGTGACGTCACAATTGGTTATGGAGCATCAGCTTCCATACCGCAACACCGGAGCTCGGAGTTCACAAACACAATGTCACAGTTTACTAGTAATTTGGAATGCACGCAAGTAAACGAGAGAAGGCACGTACTTGGATCGCCAGTTGTCAGACGGGAAGAGAAGGTGCGCACTTGGATCGTCAGTTGTCAGACGGAAAGAGAAGGTGCGCACTTGGATCGTCAGTTGTCTGAAGAGTCGGGCACGTCAGTGTCGAGAGAACTGACGTCAGCGTCTATGTCGCTGGCAGCGAGGAGAGAGACGGCTGTCCTTTCGCACCTTTCGCCGCTGGAGTTGAGTATGTCAGTGGTTCGACTTGTTTCTGCACCTGAAAAAAACAGGATTGTAGTAACGATACAAAAAAAGGAAGAACTAAGGAACTCAAGAAAAGTTAAAATCTGGTTCACATTTTACTTAATTTTTTGTTACAAAAGGTTTAATTTCTCTCGAAAGTGATCAGAATAGTTTAATCGGCGGCCGTGTGATATCATAGTGAAAAACTAACTGATCATTTCAAACTGTCAAAAAGACACAAAAGTTTGTAAGGTAATTTACAACATTGTTCGGCTTATTTATTAACGTCGTTTAATTAGTAAAAGTTTTGAAATGCACCTTCTGCAGTCATAAATGAGTTGTCCGGAGATAGCGGCAGGGGCGGTACCAGCACAGAACTGTTGATCGGTTCGCGTGTCAGATCAAACTGGGCTGCGAACGCCGCGGGGTCAATCAAAATAGCCTGTAATATAAAAATTCCTGATATAAAACTAATTTACCTGAAGCAAATAATAACTGAATGAGTAGGGTACATCTTTGCTAGGTTTTAACCATTCATCTGAACTGTTGTCTGTTAGAGACTTTATTGTCTCTCTTGACACTTGTGACCGGGAAGGAGCGAGTGTTTCCCGAATATAATATTATGGCAATCATAACGCCAGTCTCTGCATCGAGGCGCTCGTGGCGCAGCTGTGACAGTGGTTCGTTAGCGATAACGAAAGTCAAGCTACCTACGCCGCGGTCGGTTAATGGATGGGTGACCATTCTGACCATATTTAGTGACATTAATTTCGAGCGTCTCCGTGCTTCGGAAGGCACGTTAAGCTGTTAGTCCCGGCTGATATTTACTATAATGTAAATATTAGTCGTCAAGCCTAGTCAGAGGCCATTTGGCGGCTTGATAACATCTGACATTAAGGTTGGTCACTTGCCTTACGCACCCCTCCACCAACCCGCACTAGGCCAGCGTGGTGGAGTATGGCCCACACTATCTCACAATTGAGATAAGGCCTGTGTCCCAGCAGTGGGAACGTATATAGGCTGATGATGATGATGATATCTATCAAGATTCTCGTATTGTTAACGAGTACATTTAAGATCAATGGTTCGAAGATCAGATGAGCCTTACAGAATGGCAGCATATTGAGCGACGCTTCCTAGTAGTATTCCCTAATGGAAAAGGCAGCAGTGGCTACTTAACATCAGGTGGTCTGCGTGCCTGTTTACAACTAAAATAAACAAAAAATAAAATAAGAATTTTAATGCCAGTATATTGCAAGTCACTCACTTCACTCTGCGGTCCAGAGGACGTCGCACTAGAGCTCAAAGAAGTGCCGCGACCCGAGCTGTCCTGCGAGTGGTCGCTGTGTATCCCCCTGCCGTCGCCCGCGCCCGCCCCGGCGCCCATACCAGGCTCCATGACGTTCCCGTTCACATCGAACATTGGCTCCGGCAGGGGAACCGGCATTGGTTGCAGTGCCTCTTGTTCTTCTTCTTCATCGACCTAAAAAGTAATATTTTCGATACTTACTATCGATTGATTTTTTTGAATTTTTGGAGACGGTTTTTAGTGCGAAAAATTGACTCCCCTTAAAGAGAATTAATTATTTTCGAAGGCAAACTTTTTTAAACTTAAACGGGTAGGCACGGGTAGGTAAGCTGGATACTTCGTAAATCCGAGTAATCTTTAAAACCATAAATACAAGTTAATTAATAAACGTTATAGTAATACCGATTGTTGTTGATTGATAATCTGGAACAACCAATAGGGCACTACGGCGTCTTCGTCAACAAGGCACGATTCATAACTGCCCGAAGATCTTCCCGACACAAACAGCTCCTCTGAAGTCTGTAAATGTGGAAGATGCCGATAAACTTCATGTGAACTTTTCCGTGAAGACTTAAAATTTTGATCTGTTTTAATACGACTTTAGTGTAATGTTTTAAAAGTTTTAAAGAGTTCGACCGATCTTATACACTGTTTCCTACTTTATGCTACCTTCTGAGTATTTAACTGTGTAATTTAATTAATGAGGTTAGTTTACCTCATAAGTTAAATTACAACTTAACCAGCCTATTAATGTCGGTTAGTTTTTAAAATATATACTTACAGTTTGTCTATTATATTCCAGTAGCAAACTACCAGTTTCAGAGTCAATAATATTGATTCTATCCGGTTGATCGCCAGCTATGGGTTCGGCGTTCATTGAAAATCCACTGAAAGCTTGAACAGCTAAAGCTCCAGGAACAAGATTCTTTAAACAAATAAATAATTTTCATGACTTTATCTATTACTAACGCTAAAAATATCATCGAAGAAAAATTAATTTAAAAAAATCCCATTACCTGTACTGAAAGTTGGGTTTTTCTTTCAAATATATCCCGAAGAGATCCGGAAACTGGAATACCAGGTCCCGAATGACATCCTGTGATATTATTGAGCGAGCTCTCTGCCAGAAAATATTCTGATAACCTAGAAGCGGATGTCAGCGACTTGAACGAAAGCAAATCCAAATCCGTTCCTGTTCGTTGATGATCAGAGAAACTAACAAATGATTCCTCTCCCAAAATTGAACCAAGCGTATTATTAACAACACTTTCTATACCCTTTACATTTGCGCGTGTTGCAGCTTCTTCCTTTGTAATAACTGTACCAAAACTATTGTTGAGTGAAGAACTATCGTGAAAACTTGTCGACGCGCTAACTGGAACACTTTCAAGTTGGTCCTTACTCAAAACTATAGTCTTGGAATCCACTTCTAAATTGTCAGACGAATGTTCAATAAAGTCTAACCTTTCTTCAACCAATTGTCTCATTGCAGCTAAAATATTACTTGTGTGACTATCAACAATATCTTTATAAGTAGAACTCATCCATTCTGATAATAAACTATTGTCAACTATATTCATAATAATGCCTTCGTTTGTTTGGGGTAAGTTTAAAAAATGTTCCTCCTGTTGAGAGTTCTTTGACGGTATATCAGTCTGGACAGAACTTTTACCGCTTTTAATTTCTGTATGGGAGGAATAACGTGATTTCGGAGAACTTTTCTTAGAAACCGAAGGTCTTGATGACGTGGCTCCCGATTGTTTTCTACTGGAACAAGGGACGGTGGGAATTCTCACATTTGATTTGGTAGCAGTTTGTGGTCTGGTTCTAGATACGCTATTGTTAGTTGATTGCGGGGAACATTCCGAAGTTACATGTGCCCTATATACGCTTTTATTTCTTGTGAATGCGCCTTTGGTGGTTTTCTCATTATCTCGATTCCTTTTAGATGATTCCGGAACATTTTCTTTATTATCAGTATCCTTTTCTAATGACTTTTTAACATTCTTAGCTCTCTTAGTGAACTTCTTATTTTTCACAGGTGTACTTTCGCATTGGCTATTACTTAAATTACTTTTATTAGATGACGTTGAAAACCTTCTGTCACTTATTGATTTACCAGTAGAACGAGCTCTAACTGTAGCTATACTATTAGGCGATGAATAGGCAGAACTATTTTGTGACTGCGGACTGGGAGACCGCCTTACAGAATCGCTTCTAGCCATGTTTTTCATAAATGGAAGACCGTCAGAGTCAGGGTTTGTATCAGTTTCGTTACGAAAAACAACATAACTAACATTTTCTCTTGGCTCAAAATTAAAATCTAAGATATCTAATAAATTATCCTTAGTTTCATCTTTAGACTCGATAACTTCGTCCAAGGGACGGGACTCTTTATTCGCTCCAATCATTGTATGTGTCGAATCAGATAGTTTGACTGGCTCAGGTTTGTTATTGAATGCTAACTTGCGTTTTAAGTAAAGAGGCAAGTAACTTTTTTTTAGAATCCTTTGTGGTTTTTCGTTATCCTTTTTAATGCAAGATGTCATTGACGACTTTTTTGTTACAAAAGATACCTTATTCGTTCTCTTTGAGACAGAACTAAAATAAAAAGAAAATGTCAAACATATTATAATGATAGGTCATAAAATATTGTTAGAAAATACGAATTACAATACCTTGATACTATCTTAGCAGCAATCTGCAACAATTAGGATATAATGTAATTTTATTGCAAATTTAGTTAAGTCTACCGGAAATTTTAAGTCCTAGATTACCTTTGTGTTATTCTTATTACATTTTATGGTGGGAATTTTAGAATCAGTTATTTCCTTAACTTGTTCGACCTTACATTCTTCTTTTGACTTTTTAAAATTCACTTTTCTACTTGGCAAGCGCTTACAGGGTAGCTTAACATCTTTTTTTGCCGAAACGTTCTCTTTAGAACCCGATTTTGTTTTCTTATTGGCTATTTCATTAAATCTTCTGGGAACTATGGGGTTGAAAGCTCTTCGTTTAGTTAGAGCTTTAGGTTTGTATCGCTGCCATTCTCCTTGGTAAACCACATCTTCACTCGTTTGCCTATCCTTGTAACTATGTACATGGACACCACCACAACATAATTTAGGCCGCACATATTTACTTGACAATTTCCGTTCTACTCCAACATCTTTACTTACCGATGATTTTATTTGGAAGTCACTTGTATTTTTAGACAAATTTGCAAAATGGAATGGACTTTTTCGAAAGCTGCCAACACTTTCGCAAAATTCTGAGCCAGAGTCCTCCATTTTAAGACGACTAGACACGGGTTTTAGGAGTTGCGTATCAGTAGCAGAATTAAAACTATTTGGGATAGATAGCGTTAAATGCGCATTATCATTTTCTCTATGATTGACATATTCTTGAGTCATGGTACCGCTTTCCACTCTTTCATTATTTATAGTAGTATCGGAATCTTTTATTCTGATTCCAACGGATTTCATTCTTGGAGTAAGAGTTCTAAAAGTTTTATTTTCACATTCTTCTGTCGACGTGCCAAAATTAATACTATTATTGACTATTTGTATGTCCGGGGAAGAGTCACCAATTTTAATTCCTGTGTTAAATATTTTAGGCATTCGTGTGAAGGAGGTAGTTGCAGACAACATGGGGAATTTATTAGAATTGTCAGGACCACATTGGACATCCATACTGACATGACGAACTCCTTTCGACGTACTCGGTTCGTTTATATCTGTAAAGTTGTAAGAAACTTTATAATGTATAAGTAACTCCAAATTCCTTTATTAAGAAAGAAATCGTGAAATACATTTACCATAAATAAATATAGTCTGAGAATGCACGTTTTCAGTTTCATTTTTGTTATAAAAACTATCAGCTTTCATAACATTTGTCAAACTGCCAAGGACAATTTCTTGCTCCAATAAAATAGGTTCATCATCAGCGTCCGTTCCGATCGTTCGTCTAAGCGCAATTGTTTCCTCTTTATCATCCATGATTATATCTATCAAAAGGCTTTTTTCTGTTTTAGCAATAGTCGATTCTATATTAACCTCGTCTATAGAATCATCTTTGGTAACATCGGGTTTAAAATAACTTAACTCTTTCTTTCCTTCTTCTATGCCCGTCTTTAGCCGACACAATTCTATCAAGTTTTTCTGAATCTAAAAATTATCTTTAAATTATTTTTTTGTCAAATTAAAATAAAACAATAAATAAACCACTAAGATAATAAGGTATTTACAGGTTTTGAAGCGGTTTCATATAAAAATTCATTATCTTGTTTTCTTCTAGGTCGCACTGTACAATTTCCAAAGCTTGGTGATGATATTTTCTTGCTACACGTTTTTATTAAAATATTGTAGCTCGATTTCTTTTTCACGACTTTCTTTATTAACCGTGTCTTGCTAGTTTTGTCTCTATTCTTACATTTGTCTACATTTTTTGTTTTGTTCTTATCGTATGAACCTTTACTTTTTTTGCGTCTTCTAACATCGACATCGGCAATTTTTTCGTCTGGGGGTAATTTATGTTTCCTATGATTTTTCTTGTTTTTGAACCGAGCAATATTATTTATACTCTGGTCAGTATCACCAGAACTGATACCGTGACTGCTGTGTTTAGAGTATTTTACAATATTTATGTCTTCTTCGACCCATGCCTGTGTCCTTGCTAATGGGGTATCGCTTCTTTTATAAAATACTTTGCGGGGAGTCATAGGATGCCTTGGCGTCGGTTCAATATCTACTAACGATGGCGAACGAACTATATCTTCAAAATCTAAAAGTAAAATATAGTTCATAATATAACACGCTTTAGCTAAAATATAAATAGATGTTATCTTTATAAATTTTAAAACATTTCACATACTCAATTCACTAGATACAGTTTGCTTTAAGAACTCTTTGCTACTTTTATGACTTAGGTCATCATCATACTGGTAATCTTGAACATCTCCTAAAGCTGTGATGATATCTGCAAAATATTTTCCAGTATGTACACAAGCCTCTTTAAAATAATTCCAAATAGCTTATAAAAAAATATGATAAATTTACCTGGAGGTTGAACTAAATGACGGTATTTATGCATTATTTCATTTCTGAAAAAAAAATATATTCATAATTATCTAAAAAATATATACAATATCTTTTTAAAAGTCAAATCTTACGCTGTGTTGTCTTCTTTGATCTTCGTAAGATCTAGTTCTGGTGGCTTCGTATTCTGTTCTCCTGAAATATATTTATACTAGTTTGTATTATATTTACAAAAATATACATTCTGCAGACGAGCCTAAAGAAATAAGAGTTCTTAAATAAAAACAACATTTCCAGTTCAAGCTAATATTTTTCTTACTGTGTAGAGATTACATCAGCTAACCCGATAAAATCTCTACTAAACGTCCACTTCCACAAAAGACAACTATTTCGAATATACGTACCATAACAAATCGCCTTCAAAGAGTACGAATCGACGAAATGCTTTTTCTTTTTCTCAATCGCCTTCTCTGTCAGCGTCAACAAGTCTAGCATCTTGCACTGCAGCCACCTCATCGGCAGAGGGCTCTGGCGGGTCTTGGTAGTCCTCAGAGCCAGCTTCATCAGCCGACAGACCACTCGATCCAGTTCCACTGTGATGTCTTCATCGGCGGTGAGGAGTGAGCGGAGTTTGCGGACTTTGTGGTCGAGCGCGCGGTGGAGGCAACGTCCTGGTGATTTGGTATATCTTCACTTCAAAGAAGCGTTAATATTATCTAATGATTATGTAGATATATTACATATTTGAACCCTGGTGTTCATTTTAAAACTGGCGTGGACATCATCCCTCTTATTACAGAACGTGGTTTAAAAATTAAACCGAGCTTAGTCCTGACTAAACTCCTGACTAAAGTCAAACGCTATTACAAAACGAAGTTATACTTCATTTCGAGTACTAAAGTTAAACCCAAGAAAGTCCGCCGATGCCCCTAGTTTTACTATGGACTAACTTTCAAACGTCAAAACGATAACACTTTTAAATTTTCGCTCCGTTCTACGTATAGAAAGACAATTTTTGAAAAGAATCACTTAAATTTGTGAACAGAAAATTAAAAATATATGTTACTTTTTCTTACATTACTAAAACATTATTTATAAATAAAGAATTATTATTTTTACTATCATATTTAAAGATTTTAAAACATGTCATAAAACAAAGTCTTGTAAAATGAAACGCACTGAACGAGTTAGTACCAGTAAATTATTCTTATGTTGGTATTTGTTTTGTAATAAGGAAAGTTTTAAAAAATAGTCCGGACCTAAACCTGTACTAGCTAGTACAGTTTTAAACCTGTTTTAGCGATGTTTTTTGTAATAAGAGGGCATGAGTGCGGATAAGGGTTGCCCCACATCTAGCAGCGCGACATCACGCTTTTTTATGCTTCTATCAATTTCTAACACCCAGTGATGTATTAAAAGTCACTACATAGTGGCGTCAGTGGAAAGAAAGAAAAAGCTCTTCTGTCATTTACTAGAGTAATAAAGAGAGCGCCGAGCGACAACACAACACACACTGCAATGTCCTTTTTCTTGCTCTGGTAAATGATTATTCTTTATTTAATAGTATTCAAATAATACCCTATTCCGGACTAAACGGCAAACGTTACATAGTTGTGACATAGTTGTGTCCCCTATCCCCCCTATTAATTCTTTTAAACGGACCGACAGACGGACGTCGTCAATACCTATTGGTTTTCGTAAAAGTCAAATACAGTCGAGTGTTTGACTGTATTTGACGGTGTAATTACTCTAAAGTCGATCCAAGTCCAAGAAACTAATGAGCTCACAATAAGTTAAGATAGAAAAAGGTAACCATTATAATCTGGCATGATCGTGCTTCCATCAGAAATCGAAGTGGAATGAACGTCAGTATCCCACTGTAAAAAGCAAAATGAAAATGTATTAGAAATTTAAAATGTGACCGTTAAATTATCTATAAAATTGTTAGAATTTTTTAGGAAATTAAATGTGTCCTCAATCAAACCAAACAATGACAGTAAAAACGTTTTATTTTCTAACTTATACATTTGGCTTATTATAAAATATTAAATCTAACAAATAAACAGCATCACCCAGCCTTAACTTACAAAATAATTAGACTTTAAAACTAACAATATACGCCATATTTTTGTGCGGCGATGGCACTTAAATGGAAAATTAAATCTTAAAACATTTGAAAGAAATATCTACTTTACTTTTATAGTTTCAAAAAATTAATAAAAAACCTGTCAACCACGAACTTAAGAAACAAAAAATAAAAGCCTATCCGGATTGTGTGATGGCAATGTGAGAAATATTATACTCGAAATACATACTTATGTAAGCTAAACTATCTCCTTTACGCCTGTGTATCACTGCAGCGAATGCGACGCGTAAGCGAAACGAAACGGAACACTAACGGCTCTGCCACAAATTTCGCGAAAGCGGGAGCGGGACAGCACGCAGACGCATGGCTATCATCGCTTCAGGATCGCACCTCTCGTGACAGTTCGTGACGGCCCGCGTCAAGCAATGACCGCAGTGCGCCTGCGTGCTGGCCCGCTCCCGCTTCCGCAAAATTCGAGGCCTTACGCCTATTACCACACTGCAGCAAATACGAAGCGGCAGCGAAGCGGACGCGAAAAGAAACGGAACCACCTTGTAGGCGTTAGTATTCTGTTTCGTTTCGCAGCCGAATCGCTTCCGCTCAACACTCGCTACAGTGTGCTATAGGCGTAAACGCGGAAACGTTTTATGTTTAAATAATATTGTTTGTATCTTTAGGCAAAGACATCATAATTACGTCAGAAAAGGCGTCGTCGTGCCAGTCATCGTCGCGCGACCCGACGGACACGTTGTCCACGACCATACGGGAGTATATCACCATGTCGTCCACTATCTCGTAGCCGTTCCATTCAAGGAGATCTCTGGAAGAAAATAGAGACAAAGTTCATTCCACTTCAGCCCCACCATGCCTAGCCATACCCCTGGTGGTATGGTGGGTCTAAAGCCGTACCACTGAACAAATAGAGTTGTGGGATCTGACAAGGAGCATACATTTTTTTATATTATTTGACAGTTTTTTAATAACATTAAAACAAGTGAATGTCGGAAAAACAAGTGAATGTTTTTTTTATTGATAATTTCGTATCTCAGCTTCATGAATTTTACATCAGAGCCATTTTAAGAAAACCGTCTTCACACTTGCGGCCCTCTTTCAAAATTTTCAAGTTGAATAGGCGATTAATGTTAAAAACTTTAAACGTTAATAACTCTATGGCCATTTTGGCTCGAATGAAGATGGTACCAAATCCACTTACTTGACTCTATCGACATCATCAGTGATGTGTTGGACGATTCGCATCAGATGATCGATGGATATTTCCACTCTGTTCACGTCCACCGACAACTCATCTTCGAACTGCATGTCTATCAGCCTATTTATCTCATCAGAGACTAGATCGAGAATGCGGCATTCTTCTGATTTCACCTAAAACAAGTATACTAATTAACGCCTTGATGGTCTAGTGGTTTAAGTACCGGGCCAAGATCTCGGAGTCTGGGTTCAATTCTCGGATCGAGCTAGCTTTGCGTCGGTTTCTTCGGACACAGCTCGGGTTTGTGTTCAGCAATCCGCATTTGGCAAGCGTGGTGATTAAGCCAATACCCATCATTGTAACGATAACTTCATTTCAAGGATGGAGGGCAAGGGGCCCTGCAGCGGGACATTAATAGGCTGATACTACTACTAAGTATACTAATTAAATGTAACTTACTTAACACTGTGTGAATAACGTCTAAAGATGTGTGGGGATCGAACCCGTGATCAAATCAGTTATCAAATGCGTAATCTTATTTGTATCATGCTCAAAAGCAAGTACTTAGTAATGTTAGCCTACAATTAAATTATTAATTATCAAGATCCGGTTTTTAGTTAAGAAATGAGAAAAGTTTGTGTCCAACCTATTTTTGTATAGGTGAAAACTACCTCTATCGGCAAGTAAAAGAAACCAAAATAGCGCATGTATTTTTAACACGAACTTTGGGCGTTGAGTATCGAAACTTTTTCGATTAAGACTTATTTAGGTACTTACGTTACGCGTAATTAAGAAAAAAATTATTTGTAATTTTAACCAAAAATGTACCTCAAAAGGATAACAATATTCCCTGACAGTCTTGTAATACTGGTTCCAATATGGAGCATTGTCTCCCCAGTTGATGTTGTGCCAAAGATGGTCGCCTTCCCCTTTTTCTTTAACTTCGTTGTTAAAATTCAGCATCCGTGTCAGGTGTTTTATGTCATCAACCACCTCTCGCGTGTGTACAAGGGAATCCAGTTTATTCCTTGCCATCATATTTTGTGCTGTCTTTGAGAACTTTTTGACTTGCAGTGTTGTACAGTTCAATCTTAAAAGATCAAAATATTACATTAGTTATATCAGTAAAATACTGTTAACACTCCTTTGGGTCCAAGTGTTTCATCCCTATCGAATCTAGTCTTGGTACTCTGGGTATGCTTGCACCATAAATTAGTATTAAAAATCTTATTAAATTGAAGTGTCTTCTATTCTAAACAGGGGTACTACACAAATAGGATCAAGGCTGCTTGCATAGACAGCCTTTCGACTGTTAAGGTTTTAAATGTTTTCCATCGGCGCCAAGCCAGTTTCTTGCCAACAATTATAAAGAGTTATTTGTAAATAGCCAACAATAAAATCTTCCACGAAATATCTACCGTAGGTTTTCATATAAATACAACGTTGGAAGTTCTATTACTACCTACTGTCTGGTTCGTAGTAGAACTTCGCAAAGTTTGGCTAACTACTTAAAAATTGGAGTAGCGAGAGAAGTGTTTTTGTGTTACGTTTGCCGCAAAACATCTGTCGGGTTGCCATCAACACTACTTTTTGTGACAACACTGTCACGTCACGAGGCACCCCCCACCGCTCTGCTACCACAGGAATGTACTCAATTTAGCGCTACCCTATATAATGCTAAATGTATAACCTAATAGAAACTTTTCTAAATAGATTATGAGGTACATTATAATAATACATTAACGCGAATACTACTATTGTACTAGTATTATTTAACCTGCTATTAACATCTTCTATCTCATAAACCCTGCCATCAATTTTCCTCCGTGGCACAAGCACATCGAAACACGGCTCTTCATCGAACATGAGGAAGTTTTTACCCAACTCTGTGTCCAAGTTACACTGAGCTGTCTTATCACGGTATTCCAGAGACTCGAGGGAAAATGTAGGGGTCAATACTAAGGTTACGCAGGACTGTTTGTCTGAGAATACTAGTTCGGTGTAGGATTCAATACTGAAAGAAAGATTTTAGAACCTAAGATATAGTATATTGAAATAGTTGTTTAATGACATAATATAATATGCATGTATTTACAAAAAAGAGTATATAAGTAATGTTTATCCAATGTCTGGCACCCATAGCACAAGCTAATGCTTAGTTTGGGGCTAGATGGCGCTGTGTGAATAATATCCAGAGATATTTATTTTAAGTCAAAGTTACATGATGTAAGAATGATATACATGTATTATATACTAGAAAGGAATAACAGTTTAAGGTGAAAGAGTAAATGAGCTTCTCTTACCAAATTTAAAAATTACACTACGGATTTTATTACCACACACTTTTTTTTCTTAGTTACTGAATAATTTCTATTTCCTATCTTCTAACTGCATGCGAAAACTACTCAAGTTCTTTGGTTCAAGCAACTCATGGTTACCGGTAAGGTTGCCGGCAAAGGACTAAGAGGGTGTAGCCAAATCAGATGGACGGACTAATTCCCATCAACCTTGTACACCAATCTTTTCCCTGTTTTCTCCTTGGACAAGTGGCAAAAGAGAGGAACAAATGGCGACTTACAGTCCTCAGTATTTAGGAGAACAACTAGATGAGAAGTCTTTAATTGACAGTCAAACCTATAATGAATCTGGTAAGGATATAAATCCTAATTCATCAAAATACATATACCATTAACTACGTATCTTTAAATTAATATACTTACGTATTTGGCGAATAGACCATGTTACTCTCAGTAAGAGTAACAGGGTTATCTAAACTTCCAATAATATCGCAAACGTTTGGAGGAGTTGGATTTGGATTTTCTGAAACACAAAATATAAACTGAATCAATAAGAATAGCAAATCTCTAATTGATAAGTTTTTGTGACTATACATAGATATTATTTTCAAATAACAAATCCACAATTATTACTTTGTAACATATAATTTTTTATAGTTATATTGCAGTTGACAATAGTCTGTTAAGTGGTCACCACTGGACTACATTTTTGGATACTTTGCGATAAAATTTCAATTTTACATAATTTTTTTATGTAAGTTGAACAATTAATATTAAGAGTACATAACATCTTACTTGCAACCAATGCTAAGCTATTCAAATCAAGGTCCTGCTGTTTATGATAGTCCTTGGAGACAAAGAGAGCCAGCTGGCTGCAGCATCCATAGTGCAGAGTGCCAGGAGGCCCCGGGCCAACACCTCTGCAAGATACTGTATACTGTGGGTACCTCACAACAATATTACTGCACCTGAAAAATTCACATATTTTATAGGAAAATATATTACTGAAAAAAAAACTGTTAAAATAAAAAATATACTAATCTAAAGGCAGATTATCTGTTCCTGTCAGTGGTGAAACTGGCCTTAAGCCCACTCTACACTTAGCCCGCGAATCGCGTGCGATGGCTGCAAAAGGGCGCGAACGCTAAGTGTGGAGCCGTCTCCTATTTTATGCGAAACGGCTCCACACTTAGCGTTCGCGCCCTTTCGCAGCCATCGCGCGCGATCCGCGGGCTAAGTGTAGAGCGGCCTATACATAAAATATCTTTATTTTGATGAATGCAAAGGCATTTATTACCTTCATTAAATAAGTTATACCCAATTTTCAGAGATCTTTAATTTATTCGTATTACACTTATAAAATATATCAAAAAAAAAGCTACCAAAAATACCTTTTAAATTTTTTTGAAAATAAATTAAAAACTGAAATTTAGAATTTTTTTAACTCACCAGTCATGAAACTGCTCTCTGGACCATTCAAAGAAATGGTCTAATCTCCTAAAACCGTTTCTCTCCATAGATTTAAAAAGTGGATTAAAATCTCCATTAGGTGTAGTAATAACTGCAATCCATGGTTTGATAAATCCAAATATGGTGTGCACAAGCCTGTCCAAGTCATGGGGGAGCATGTGTTCTATCATCTCTATAGCAATGACGGCATCACATCCAATTAGCCTGTAGTCGGGATCAGCTGCATTGCCTTGATAAAGCTAGCATGAAAAAAACACAGACATATACAAACAACATAAATAATTTTATTAAATTAATAAATCATGGAGAACAGGCTTATAGCTGTGTCCTGCAATACTAATTGTAATCAAAATCAATTATAATAATAATAAAAATCAATTAAATGACTAAAATGGGTCTATTTACAATAAAATTGCAGATTATATTCTAGAACATTTAAAAAAAGGCTTACTGCTACACTTAACTGTCCATTAACCAAGAAAATACTTACTGTAACTTTTAAAGGACTTTCCCTCTTTGGCACATAATCATCACATCCTAACAGGTCCGATGAGCATCTCAGCGGTATACTCTCAATATCCACACCCATAATAGACTTAATCCCTGGAACCTCCTTCAGATACTTAATGAAGCTCATGTCATGGTATCCAAAATCCACCACCTGTAATAAAGATAATTACAGTATTACAATGTAATTAAAGTGTTAAAGTTATTGTGAAATAACTGATTATAAGGTAAGAAAGATAACTAGTTTTAATAGAACAAAATGTAAGAAATAATTTATTTTGAGAAAAGATCCATAGAAAGTATGTTACACAGTGGCATACAAATACCTACCTACACAGCTTTAAAAGTAGAAGAATATGCGACAAACGTGAATAAAATCCTCGACCAGAAACACCCAAAGTTATCTATCTGAAAAAGCACCAGTCTCTGGATGTTTGTCATTGTTTCACCCAGTTCACCCACCCTTTATTTTCGACAAAGGAAAATTTTATAGTTGCCTTACTCACATTTTGTCATTTGTCTTTCTTATTAGAATAGTAGTACATAACACTTTCACACTAAGGCAATCCCAGTAATATGAGGACTAACGCGCATCTGAGGGTTTAACGTAAATAATACACGTACCTTTTCAAGCTTCCCGCACCATCGCTCGTCCATGAGACAGTCGCTAACCGCTGCGTACCGCTGCGCGTACATCGGCGGGAAGAACACGACGCCCTTCTCGTCATCAAACTCTGCGAACACATGGTCTTCAGACTCCTCATCGTCAGAACAAGTTGCGTGCCGGTTGAATGTCAACGAGAAATGTTTGTAGTACGGACGGAGTAGCCTGTCTATCGCCGCGAACAAAGACTCCCGGAAGAAAATCAACGTTTGCAGGGCAATAATCATATTTCAAAACTGAGATTTTACAAATATTCAACAACAATCCCCGCGAAAATCAGATATTCCCATGATGTTCACATGTTTATTTTGGACAGCAGCTGTTTACAAACTTTTTCAAAACATCAAAATTCAAAATGTCAATCACAACGTCAATCATTTTTTTTCATTCATCCCTTTTCTTTTTTTTTCATTCATTCGGCAAAGAGGTCATCCTTAAAAGATGTACGTTACTCTAGCAGAATGCTAAGCGTTTTAATTTTGCTCATTGCTTTAAATATACCTACTGCGTGTTTTTTTTGTCGTTGTTTTCCCGCAGCAGGAGATGGGCAAAGTGTTTCTGCCCGGCAGGTAAGATTGGGAAGATTCCCGGCATTTTGGGAATTTTCCATAGTTGCCGAAATAAATGTCCAATCACTGGGCATTTATAAATACCGATGAATAACAGTTGGTGGGTGGATCTACGAGGGCGGTCAAATGTCATGTCCTACGTGTTTACTCAATAACCATTCAATTTATATTTCAATAAAACAGTCATTCGGTTCTTATATAAGTAATGAACAAGGTTTTTATAAATTTACGGCTATAAAGAAATAAATAAAAACGTGATTAATAAAATATGCCCAAATATTAAGATTTTTGCCATGTCCGAAAAGCACTACTGCTCGTTCAATTAATTATATTAAATCATCATAACTGTTTTGAGCACACATTTTCTAAGAAATATATATTACGTTAATAACACTACCGATTAATAAAAAACAAAAATAGTTATCGAACCATTTAGTTCTCTAAATATTGGATCAAAAAAAGTTTACAAAATTAAGTCATTGGTCAGCGCAGTTCTTGTTTTCAAGATTATCGCAACTTTGAGACATAAGGTAGAACACTTAAGTGTGTGACCACTGACCAGACACCCCGCCCTGCTCCCCAGTCGATCAACGCACTTCACCGCGGAAAAACGCACGTTGTTGGCTCTGATAAGTTTTTAAAGTTCATTCTACAACAATTGACACTTCTATAGTCATTGTTATTTCTCTATCTAAATTCAATTTATATTCATGCCTACGTTCTTTTGCAACAATTTAGAATAAAGATACAAGTGTTTAATAACGTAATCATAACATTAACTAGCTGCCACGCCTTTTAGACGTGTTTCGACTTGTCCTTTTCAAATTCATCATTTGTCTGAACGTCATTGTTCTAAATCTTGATGAAGGTGACAATGACGCTGGTTGAGAATAATGACAAATGTTGTTTATGACAATGACTTGCGTTGAGAATAATGATTTTATTTCTTTTTACAGTAATATTTCCTTGATATCGCTATGAAACTAACCTATCACGTATTGCTGCTACATGCTGATAGTCACCAAACAGGCGACCTGCATCAAAAAATAAGATCCATCACCAAAACCCTTTCTTCTAAAACATGGGCTATTAGAGAACCCACAATGCGAACTACTGACTGAAATAGATGCAATATCTGAAACCTGGAAGGACCTGGACTGTCAGTTTTTGTTTGGAGATCCTCATGCTCACAACTATTTCCTGACAGAGCCCATGACGAAGAAAAAGAGCCATGTACTGAGTACATGTATTGAGGGACGAAGTTCGGGTCGCTATCAGGCGACTAAAAAGCGGAAAAGCTACAGGAAGAGATGCCATACTAATTGAAACCATCAAAGCATCAGGGGAGTATGGTGTCGATATCTTTCATACCCTGTGTAACAAAATTTGGGAATCAGGAATCTGGCCCCGAAGTGGACTCACACAGTCTTCGTACCTCTACATAAAAAGGGCTCCACTAAAATATGCAGTAACTACCGTCAATAGCCTTAATTTCACATGCAAGTAAAATTCTACTGCATATAAATCTAAGGAAATTTCTCCTGAACAGGCTGGTTTTGTGAAAGGGAGGGGTACTCGTGAGAAGATTCTGAATGTGCGCCAGATCATTGAAAAAGCCAGAAAGTTCAACAAGCCGACCTATATTTGCTTTGTTGACTTCTCAAAGGCGTTCAACTCAGTGAGGTGGCCAGTATTTTGGGAGACTCTCCTGGCTATGGGAACACCTAAACATCTGGTGCAAATCTTTGTCTGGTGCACCTTTTTTGGAAGCTTTATGAAGAAGGAACAGCATCGGTGAGAACGAACGACGTGTCGTCAAATCACTTTTATCCAAGTGCCGGGGTCCGTCAGGGCTGCATTTTATCACCATTGCTGTTTAACACCTACACAGAATTCATTATGAGAATAGCACTCGAGAATTGGTCTGACGGAATCACAATTGGAGGTTATAGAATTTAAAATTTGCAGTATGCAGATGACACAACCCTATTTGCAACAAGCATCGGCAATATTAAAGATAATCCCTGTTGAGTAAAATGGAGCAAGTTAGCCTTGATATCGGTCTGAATTTTTTTTATATGGGAGCAGTCTGGATGACCTCACTCCACCTGATGGTAAGCGGAAGTGAGGTCCAAATAAAATAAAAATTAAGGCTGACTGGCTCAATAGAACAAAGTACCCATTGAGCCAGTCACCCTCACCCTGAAGGCCTGCTTAGATGCCGCTTCACGCCCCGCCTAAAAAGCCCTGGATTATAGGAGGAAGGAAACACATGAGCCGGAAGGGCATTCCATGACCTAATGGCACGGGGCAAAAAAGAGGAACTATACCTCTTGGTACGGGCCACCAGTGTCTGGATGGTATGGGGATGGCAACGCAGTCCGGCGCGTGTTGTTCGGGAGTGAAAAGGGGAGGACGGGATGAGTTGGAATAACTCTTCAGAGCATTCCCCATTATAGAGACGGTAGAGAACACTAAGACTAGCAACGTCTCTACGTAACTGAAGAGGTTCTAGGGTCTTAGTCACTTCTTGATTATCGACAATACGGATATCACGTCGTCAACCTGTCGAGGGCCTCCAATAAGTACTTTGCGGAACCATCCCAGAGATGAGAGCAATATTCCACACACGGGTGAACCTGTGCCTTGTATAAGAGACAAAGCTGCACCGGAGTGAAAAATCGTCTCATACTGTTCATTCCGAGTTTACGGGAAGCTGTTCTGATGATGCTCTTGATATATTATTCCCGTTGGTTCAAGTTGCTACGAACATCGATGCCAAGGATGCTTAGGCTATCCTGTATTGGTAAGGGCGTGATCTGAAGAGTGGAATGGGAAAGAAAAGGAGAAGATTTGCAGAAAACAAACACACCTGTCAGGTGTTTTCTTGGCATTGAACTCGATGAGATTGCTGGCAACCTCGTCAAGCTCGGCGACAAGAAGATTCCTGTTTTCCTCGGTTTCGGTCTGTTTAGCCGCAAGTCTTCCGAAATATCGTGCGTGGACAGTGCTGTCATCCGCATAGCAATGAATATTACCTAGTGATAACATGTCATTGATATGCAGAAGAAACAAAGTCGGCGACAGGCATTGAGGCACTCCGGAATTTATTGGGAGGAAGCGAGAAGCGCGTCCATCACGGAGGACACGAATCCTGCGACCCTCCAGAAATCCCGCAATCCAGTCGCATAATAAGCGAGTTGGCAGACTATATGCCGGAAGCTTGGAAAAAAGCGAGCGATGCCAAACACGGTCAAAAGCCTTGGCAATATCCAGGCTAATAGCCATAGATTCACCATGCTTCTCCATATCCTCCCCCCAGAGGTGCGATACGTAAGCTAGAAGATCACCCGTGGACCGTTTTGGTCTGAAACTATACTGTCGGTCATGTAGTAATGATCTTCTAGTTAGCGGACAAGTTGGGAGTTGATTATCCGCTCAAACACCTTTCCAAATACAGAGGTTATGATGGCTATGGGTTTGGTACCTGCTTGGTACCTATACTATTTGGACACAGTTCCAAACCAACGATTCAATCATCCAAGAACTCGACATCAAACAGCGTCTTTCTTCCATCGTCCAATGTCGTATTCTCACTTTCTTTGGACATATCATACGTCGAGAAGACATCTGTCTTCATAGATCTCTATGGAGCGACTTGTGGTGCAGGGGAGAGTCGAAGGCGCTAGAGCACGCAGTAGATCACCGATGCGATGGACCGACCAAGTCAAGGCTACATTCAATGGTCCACTCCATGAATGCACAAGAAGAGCTACAGTACGAGATGAGTGGTGGCGGATTGTAAAGGTTGCTACCACCCCTGATGTGACGACCACTCTGCCAAGAGTGTGACGACAAAGAAGAAGAAGAATATAGATCAATGTGGCCCTTTAAAGCATGTAATTTAAATGAATATTTTCGAAGATAACAGTTTTACAATGCAGGGACATAGCGGTTGAGGCAATAATATAGTATACATCAGAATAACACAGGCTATAATTTATAAAAATCCCGCGGGATAACGTCCTATAGTTCACGCGGGCGAAGCCGCGGGCGAAAGGTTAGGAAATTATATAAATTAAAAACAACAGATTGTTACTAGGTACTCATGATTAAAATCATGTTTCCTACAAAATTGGGTTTTATTCCTGATATTTCAAAAACATTTATAAGTTTGTCATTGTTATCAACACAGGTCATTGTTCTTTACAGAAATATCATTTTCCTAATACGCAGTCATTATTCTGAACGTATTTTTTTCTTCTTTTGTCAATATTTTGATTAGTATAGGTCGGATTTGTGTGCTTTTAATATACAATTGCTTAGAATCTTGAAAACTATAGATCCTATATTGTACTGAAGCTCTGCACGTGGGTGGATAAAAAATCTAAATTTTTTATCAAAAATAACATTCTACGTAGATCCACCCTGGTAGTCATTCAATAGGGTTACGACCTGGTAGAAATGATTGTTTGAAAAATCATATAAGTCATTTTAGGCACCCATACATAAATATACAGGCTCTCATATCTATATAAATAAAAGAGGGGACTGACTAACTGACAATCAACGCCCAGCCCAAACTACAAGACCTAAGAACTTGAAATTTTGTACAGGGATTCTTTATAATTTGTAAGTTCCCACTAAGAAGGGGTTGTTGGAAATTCACCCCCTAATGGGGTAAAAAGGGGGTTTGAAGTTTGTATGAAACTCCATCATTTTAAAGGTTACAGTCTTGAAATTTGGGTAGTAGATTATTTGGGTTGGTGTCAGTTTCATGTAAAAAGGGTGTTTTAGAAATTTACCCCCTAAGGGGTAAAAAAAGGTTGAAAATTAAATATTAAAATTTCGTGCTGGGGTTCTTTATGCTGTGTAAGTTCCCACAAAAAAAAGGGTTTTTAGATATTTCACCACCTTAGTCAGTAGGTCAATGATTAGGGTTTGAAAAAATTTTTTTTTTAATAGGTTTTCTAAATAACCTGTAAGTTCCCACTAAGAACGGGTTTTTGAATATTTCAATCCCCATGGGGGTTGAAAAAGCGGCGGTTAGGCAAGATGATCGTCTGGGGCCAGAACGGGTTGCTGCAATTAGGCGGCAAGCAAAGGAAGCACTAATGGCTCGCTAGCATAATTTATCCAACAAACCAAAGATGGTACATTGGACCTTGGTCCCCGAGCACAGTCGATCCAGCTCGGAGGAAGATCTTAAATATACTTTTATCACGTCGGGGTCGCCACTATAGGAGATCTATAAATGCTTCCTTAAAAGTGAAAGATCCTCTTATGGGGAATGAATTACCAAAAAACCTCTTTTTATTTGAAACTGCCACCTAACCTAAAATTTACTTCCCGTACTCCATGACTACAACTTTTAAAATGACGGAGTTTCATACACTCTTTTTAACCTCTTGAGGGGTGAATTTCCAAAAACTGCTTCTTTTTCAACCCGAATTTAAAAAAAAAAAAACGTTTTTGGTGGGAACTTAAGTATTCTAGAGATTCCCTGTTCAAAATTGCCATGGTCGCGAGCAGGAGTGTGTGGAAGGCGGGCGGCCGCGGAGAAGGCGAGCGCACATAGCACGTCTCCTCCGGCCCGAGGGTTGAACTCCGGGCGGTGGTAGCTCCTAGTGTTGTAAAAGACTCAAAGCCGCATGATGATAGTACCCGGAGAACACCCCCTGATATGACTACCCTGAAAACACCCCACGATGCAACAACCCGGTGAACACCCCTGATGTAACTACCCTGAAAACTCCCCCCGATGCAACAACCCGGTGAACACCGTTTGATGATACTTCCTGGAGAACACCCATGATGTTAATAGCCTAAAAGCACCCCCTGGTAGTACTACCCGGAGAACACCCCCTGATGTGACTACCCTAAAAACAACCCCCGATGCAACAACCCGGTGAACACCTCTTCGATGATACTTCCTGGAGAACATCCATTATGTTAATACCCTGAAAACACCCCTGGTTATACTACCCGGAGAATACCCCCTGATGTAACTACCCTAAAAACCTCCCGATGAAACAACGCGGTGAACACCCGATGTGACTACCCTGAAAACCCTTTGATGCAACAACCCAGTGAACACCCTTTGATGATACTTCCTGGAGAACACCCATGATGTTTTAATAACCTGAAAACACCCCCTGGTAATACTACCCGGCGAACACCGCCTGATGTGACTACCCTAAAAACAACCCTCGATGCAACAACTCGGTGAACACCCCTTTGATGATACTTCCTGGAGAACACCCATAATGTTAATACCCTGAAAACACCCCCTGGTAATACTACCCGGGGAACATCCCCTGATGAATACCCAAGAAACACCCCCTTATGTTGGTACCCTAAACACCTGTTGACGATATAAAATCACCTATTACCTATGTACCTATTGGATAATGTAATACACCAAGTCAAGACCATGACTCAGTGTTGTTCAAAGAACTTATGACTCGAAAGAACTCTGAAGACTCAAAAGACTCTGAACTCATGTGACGAGTCCTAGTCTTGAAAAAAGACTCGAGTCTCAAAATAAAGACTAAAAGACTTGAGTTTCTTAAAACTCTAGTACCTAGCTCCCCAACTCCCGCATTGCAAGTCTAAAGGGACACCTAGTTTCTCGGGTGGTCCTCCCTAGGCGCCACCCGGCACTACCCGGGAATGGCCTGGTCAATAGCCACAAGGCTGGCACTGACTCGTCTTCAATCGGGTATGAAGGGGAAACCGGGGCAGTATAGTGGGTAGTGGACGATTTAGTCTAGAGTCCCACACAAGGCCGCAGGTCTAGCTAGACTGCGGTTATGGTGCATAAACGCATTTATTAACTGGGGGCGGGGGGGTGTTAAGGGGATAGCTGTCATAGCTTCTCTCTAGGGGTAGCAAAATGGCGGCAACGGCGCCGCCGGCGAAGATCCCCTCCCGCGCGCTGTATAGAATGAGTGCGTACGTGCATGACCGTGCCTGGCTCACATTGCACTTCACCGTTATTAGCAGCAAATATTATGGTTTTTTGAATTTATCGTAAAGAAAAAAAAAGTAAGGTCATTAAAAGATTACCCAAACAGTCAAATCTTACCTGTAATACATAATTCCAAACGAATATCGATTATATAAAAATATAAAAATAGATGCCCAGATAAATGGCCAAGGGAAGAAATTTATGGGCATCTATTGGGAATCTTCCCAATCTGCCTTAAATGCCCGGGCATTTGCCCATCTCTCGCTTCACCTTCAGTAGTACTATCGATTTATGCATGATTTATGCAAGTATTTTTTTTTTAATATTTTTTTTAACTTTTTTTGAAATTTTTTAACAGTTTGATTGGAAAATGGAAACCAAATGTGAGTAAATAGCATAGACTTAATATTAATTCCATGGTAAATAGTAAATATTTTTTTTTTTTGATAAACGCGAAGGGCAATGACCCCGGCCAGTGACCGTCCGTGTGGACGCAAGCTAGTACTAGTAAGTATTGGTTCGAGTTTCGTCTATCATAAACGTAAAAATTTTGATTTGACTAAAAAAATAACTTTATTAGTTTATTTTACTACTAAGATAGAATCATTTTACTGCGGGAAAACAACGACTAAAATTCCACGCTGTATATTTGTTGACAGATGTGGAATTTTGCCGCGCGCCGCGTTGCGTTGCTCGGATTATTCAATATACTCTCTGCAATGATATTAGAATAAAATTATAATATCATTGACTCTCTGGCTCGGATTGCCTTGACGTTTTGTTGAGACTTTTTTTTTTGACTTAATTAATGGGCGATTTTCTGACAGGCCATTTAAAAAAAAAAAAAGGTTCCAAAAGCTTTACTAGATGGCGTTGAACCATGTATGATTTTCTTGCTATTTCTCTATGATTTCTTCCTCTGGTATTGTATCTATAATGACCTTTAATGCAGTAGTAATAAGGTTGCTGTTACAAGTGAAAAAACAACGACCTGCATGCCCATATATATTATGTCATCATGTGTCATAGTGTTCGCTGACGTTTTGTTGTGATTGTTATTTTGTTCATTGTTTTTGATAAGTTTTTAAGTTTATAATTCGTTTTTGTTTCTCATCCATCAGTAGAAAAGTTACTTTTAGTCTTATACATATAATTGTATTAATAGTTTCCTTTGGGTTTTTAAACAGTTACTTATTGATTTATATAAAATTCATGCCAAAAATGTCTCGCGATGACAATCGCAATATCACCAACTTCAATTTTATTGTCCAATACAGTATGGCCAAATCAAAGTCCGTTAATGCGTGCCGAAATAGTCGTATTAAGTAGAGTCCAGAATCCAGTAAGCAAGCCAGGGTCAAACAGGATTCACCACACAAAACACAATACGAAACAAGTGTTGTGCGTTACTCTGGCGGAAAGCGCGAAATGTTAGCACGTCTAGAGATGAAACAATATAGGTAGAATAATTTGTGCATTATACGTACGAAATAAGTAAACAGTTTTCAGTTCAAAAAGTTGATTTATTTCGTCAATATCAGACGTAGGGTTATAAAATTTGTCAGAAGAACCTTGTATCATATAGGCATAAGCTACTTGATTGAGACATTCAGCGCCTATCGTAAGTAGTTCAAGAGGTAGAGGCTGTTTTCGTTTTTTAGAAAATCTTTTGTAAATCATTAACCATGTATTTCTGTGGAATAACTATGAAGGCACAAATTACAAGGCATCTTCTCACAAAAAATCATTTCTGTACGTCCAGCTGTTCTGAAGATATGGAAAATAAGCCAAACGTTACTGCAGCGGCATTTGCAATTACTCAAAAACTACGGGGGGCACAAATGCCGCTGCTTGGCTACTTTAGGGCACAAATTTAAGCTATCTTTTATGCTACTTAAAATTGCCCTAGGACCAATAGGTAAAAATCGTTCCGCCAGGATAACGTTTTCAAGCGTTACGCTGGCGGAATCGTATTTTCATTAATATCTCAGAAACCCCACTAGGCACAAATTTTATATTTGGTGCACATTTACAGCATATAATGCACAAATTATTCTAATTTGTTTCATCTCTAGACGTGCTAGCATGCCGCCAGAGTAACGCACATAAACAAGTGAGCGCATTCGACGAACCAAGGTAAGCTACCTCAGAATAAGGACTTTAAGTAAGCTACTAAGGCATGCATGAGAATTTTTCGGGAATGACAATGACATCTGACACCAAACATAAACAAAACGTTCCGTTTTATGAAACAAAATTCACTTCGAAGTCATTCGTGGATTCACTGGAGGGTAGGCGATGGGTCCACGCGTCTTTTAGTTTTAAATCTTTTTATTTGTGATCTAGTGCAGTTTGGTGTTGAAAAGTGGTGTGATTTTCATTCAGTAAAGTGTAACGAAGTGTCATAAATAAGAAAATTGAAACAAATTGACTGAATGGACGGGTATTGCGTGTAGTGTGTCTCATCGGTAGATGAGACGCTCTTACCGCAATGGCGTCCATTCCCCCGTGACCTTGAGAGTATCCTCCAGTGTTTCCATGAAGCGTTAAAACATCTTAACACCAATGTTTTAACGCAAGGAGAATCTCCCTCATCCACTTGACATTGGCAGAATCACCGCGCCGCAAACAGGCGCGGGATAGAGTCCATTATAAAAAAAAAAAAAAAAAAAAAAAGAAGTCATTCGTTCCGTTCCTTGCATAGAAAAATTTTACTCGTTCGTTCCTTGTGGCTGCTTAACATTGACTTTTATCATAGATGGGGTGGCGCCATCTATTGATCAAATTTAGAAATAAAAAAACGAGCTGTCAGAAAATCGCCCATTGACGTGACGTTTTTGACGTTTTTCACGTTGTGATGTGGAAGTTGGTGAAGAATAGGCTTGTTCTTACTCGGTCACTGAACGGAACGCTCCGAACTAGGACAATCGTTCAAATGTACTAGTTCGGTCTTTTAGTACTATTAGTTCATTTAGTTCAATGATCAGTATGACATCAGTCGGACCGGGAGGCTCGGATCATATTTGTTTCCCTTCATACTTTGCAGGCTTAGGACTGTCATTTTAATATATCACACACAGACATCCACTTAACATTTATATAAAGTAGAATAAACGCTTAAAATGGATACATACACTTACATTAATTAATTCACTTTCGCTAAAGAAAACAAACAAAATTATCCTGATCTGATCTGAACAGACTAATTTTCAAATCAGTCGTACTCGTACATCGTCCATCACGCTCACACGCACGCGTCTCTGATCTTTCAACTCTCTCTCTCTCACCCACCGCTCAGTCACCCGTAATCGGTCGGTCGGTCATTTGATCCCGTTGTCGCTTAACTATGGTGAATGAAATGTACTAGAAGACCGATTTGAACGATCAGAAGAGAATAGTTCGTACTCGTTCAGTTGAACGAACTATTCCCTTAATCGGACATGAACGAGTAGGACACAAGCCTAGTGAAGAAGAAAAAGAAATCGCTTTGCAACAGAATGAGCGTTAAAATATTCCATTAAACCGTGCAGAATTTGGTCGTCGCAATAACACAGAGGTGAGAGGTTTGTTTACGGCAGCGGAAACGTTTTTATAAAGTCGGAGGCTAACTGAGTCTGACTGTGACTGCTGTCCTCTTTTTAAATTAAATGAGAGAGATGTGGATGTGCTAGCCTGCTAGCTTTGCCAGCTTGTTTGCCAGTCAAGTCTAAAATTACTGCGATTTATTATCAATTTAACTTATTATTTATGTACAAAGGCGAATACAATTAGTTCATTTCATTGATAATATAATCTGGTTTTGTGTGACATGATGCTGTCAATTAATGAACAAACTTTATGTTATAAGTTTAATAACATCAACAACACTCTTCTAAGGCACAACAGATGCCATGATCCTCAAGAGACCTGATCATTGAAATGGCAGCTCTGAACTACAGGTTGAGTTACAGTCTTATGTTCAACATAGGAAGTTAAGGATTATTATTGACAATAGCCTTCCGCCCGCGGTTTCACCCGCGCGTAATCTCTTTTTTCAAATATCCCCCCTTCCCCCCCATTTCCAGGATCAAAAGTACCCTTTGTTCTAGTGTAGCTTTCCAACAGTGAAAGAATTATTCAAATCGGTTCAGTAGTTTTAAAATTGCTATTCCCGCGGGAATGAGACATTTCCCATGGGAATTTTATAGCCTATGTCCTAATCCAGGTTATAAACTATATGTGTGCCAAATTTCATCTAAATCCATTCAGCCGTATAGACGTGATTGAGGAACAAACGAACATCCAAACATCCAAACATCTAAACATCCAAACATCCAGACTTTCGCATTTATAATTAGTAAGAAGTAAGATTGTTTTGGTTTGATGGTTGATATGGCAGCGATTACACCAGCAGGTCGCAGGTTCAAATTAAAAAACATCCCTGTACGTACATGAACATGTATGTTCTCTTTTCCAGGATAATAGGCCTTTTAATTTTTTTTATTTGTAGTTATTAGTAGCACAGATAATATAGTTAGTACCTAGTTTCTTTTATCAGACTCAAGAAATGAATGTAAGTGTAACAAAATGAGATTAATTCATTAGTGATTTTGTAATGAATAGGCACTTCTACAAATAAGCATTCTTAGAGTTCAACTATTTGCAGATTCTGTGCTTGCATTGGCTCAGGGTATCTTTATATATTTCATAGTTTTAAACAACCTATAATATAGTTAAAATAATTTAGTTTTAATGGTTTCAGGAATATAATATATCTAGATGAAGTATAAGAAACTATGTCTAAACAAGATGGGAAAGAATTAAAAGATGAGTCGGAAGAACAACAAAATCAGGATGTCGAGATGAGTGAAGAGCCTGGTGTTAACGACAAAAGTCAAATTGAAATATTGGATGGAAACGAGCTAGAAACGGCGAAACGAAAAATTTTGATTCAAAGGTGTATTACCTGAATGTTTACAAAATACCAATTTTTTGTTGCTGAATAAATTCATTTAACGAACATATTCATAAAAATTATTTATATCAGCATCTTTATTCTCATGAATTTATGAAAGTTACTTATTGATTTACTTACTCCAATGGCTTAGCGATCCAAAGTGTGTCTTGGCCTCCGATACAAAATTGATTTAGCCTATAAATATTCAAAAACTTATACATTATATAAACAGTTACTTCCTTTTCGTCTTTTGTAAACAATTATTATTTTTTTCAGGATATTCCATTGTACAGATAAGCATACAGTGGAGCAAAAGTTAAACTATGTCATTGTAAATTCTGAGGAGGAGGTTACGAAACTTGTTTATGGAGGCCTTTTTCGCAATAAGTACTATAGTAAGTTGTGTACAAATTTGCTAATCTGCTTTACTGTAATAAGCATTTTTATTCTTATTTATAGTCTATTTAAATATTTGGTATAATTTAATGGTTAAACTACTTGTTGGCTATTATACCAAGAGCTTGCAGGTTCGTAACCTGTGAGTTTAAATGTTTGTGTGCATAAACATCTTTGTTTGTATTGGTGTAGGTGTCTTAGAACAAGCTATGTTTAGTTTTTTTATATCATAGGGGGGCGAACAAGCTAGTGGGTCACCTGATGATAAGTGATCACCGCCGCCCATAAGCACCCGAGACCCCCTCGGGGTCGCAGGCGCGTTGCCCGCCTTAAAAGACGACAATTATTAGGTCTCATATACCCAGTAATTTCACTAGCTTCAGTGCCCTTTCCCCGAAACACAGAAGTGCTTGACACACTTCTATTTCACGGGAAAATATCTGGCACTGCAGTGGTACCAACCTAGATGGCCCAGTACAGGAACCTACCACCTGGTCAAGTTTCGGGCTAGTCGGCTCTGTGTGAATAGTGCCCAGGAATTTTCATGAGTAGTTTTTATAATCCAAGTATTAGCATAAAATAAATTAACAATTTTTTACAGAATATTGCCCAGAGGACTACTGTAAAAAACATGCACCAAACCTGTCTGAACATGAAGATGAGACATTGGTTCGGCTCGGTGATAAATTTGAGTCTCTAGAATGCTTCCGGTTATATGTTGATGCTAATGCAAGAGCATGGAAGTATTATCTGAAGTGTGCCGACTCTCACAGGAAGAATGGAAAGGATACTTTTGTTTTCCAATGTGTTTTTGCAAAGCAAAGAAAAAAAATGTCTTCAGCTAAAGGTTTAAGGAAGAGGTAAGCTGCTTCTTTACGGATGTTGATTATATTTCTTCTAGAAAAAAATCATACAAGAATCTTTATTAATTTTAAAAACTTCCCTAAATAACTCCATACAAATCGCTCCTGGCCTGTGAAGTCACTTGTATGTGCACAACAGATTAATGGTTCAATGTTGCGTTTATGAATATAGTTGCTTTAAATTGTGTAGAATATTGGATGTGGTTGTTATAAAATGAATATGTACTTTTCCAACTTTGAAACCCTATTTTTAAATTATTTAGTGAGTGATAGTTTTTTTTGGTAAAAATTAATTTTTTAACTAAGTCAACTACACTTTTTCAATCTACTTCTGTAAAGCTGTTAGAAAGATATTAAATGTACACGATATGTAGCAATGCTTGTAGACAAAAGAAATTGTTCCTATACTATAGCTTTATATTTTTTAGGCCTATTTCCACCTGTGGTTTTCTTTTGGCTAATAATGATAATGCTGATTATTTTACAGAACATTCGCACTTCCAAGATGTGAATGTCCATGCAGAGTGATATTAAAACCAGTACCGTTTGGTGCGGATGATCTGACTGTGATATATGTCTGCAATCATCATGACCATCCACTTACAGATGACTATTTCTCCAAGCTTCAACATGGGAGACGAATTCATCCAAGTATTAAAGAAGAGGTAAAGGTTTTCTGTATTCTGTGTTTGGATAAGTACTTTAAATTTTTTAAACTTCATTTAAAATAAAAGAGAAATAATCTATTGTAAACATCTGGTTTTTAGCTTATGGATCTATTGGCGCTTGAAGTGGACCGTGAAATAGTGAGAAAATACTTTGAATCAATAACTGGCTATAGTATGAATTATGCATTTTTTAATAACATGATTATCAACATGAAGAAAAAAAAAGTTGAAAGGCAAGTGTCGTTTGAAAAACTGAAAGAAATGTATAAGAAGATAGAAAGTGAGTTTATTTAGTATACTAGTCATTTTGTGTATTAAAAATTAAGTTGTGGGTACCGTCACTTGCTTGGTACTTATGTTTGAAATCATTATTTTCTTTTTCAATGACATAAGAAATTAAGACATCAGAAAGTGTGGATATCGCCAACTTTTCCTAAGGCTTTATATTATTGTGTCTTATAATACCTAGCTAAAATGAAATGAAATAATGAAATGAAATGAAATAATAGATTTTTAAGAAAATACTTTTGCACGTCAATCTTATTTTTCCCTACCATAGCTTTGGTTCTTTATTGTGTTTTTCTTTTTGTCATGTGAAAGTATTCATTGTGTTGACTTTTCCCATGGCTTTATATTTTTTAATTGAATAAATTGTAGCTTTATATGTCGCCAAGGATTAATATTTTATTTATAACGAAACGCCTTAACTTCTAGACGAATTTTTATGTAACCTGCATCAAAATCATCAAAAATTAAGATTTTTCTTTAATTAATTTCAATTTATAGGACCATTACCATCAAAAAACACAAATACTACCTAAAATAGTTTGGGATCAGAACGATGACGGCCAATTTCATTTTTATTTATTAAATTTTATTTCAACAGAAATTAAAGAAGAAATGGGCATATACGATGATTTTGAAGAAAATGTAGACAATGATTTCATTACAGACGATAACATAAATAAAGGTAGAGTATTTATCCCTTTTACAAAATATATCGCTTAAGTTAAGCAACAAAAGCGTGGTCAATGGGTAGATGGGTGACCGATCGCACGACACCGATAGCAATACGAGCGAAGCTGCCCTGCAGTGGCATAAAGTAGGGGTTTATTCCCACCTGTTCTACTGAACAGTACTACCGTAGGACTAATGGGACTTTTTTTTCCCCTAGTTCTACTTATAAATGTACTATCGAATAGTGGAACTAGCAAGAACATAAATCAGTTATCTCACGGAACAACTCAATAGCCAAACAAAAACTATCCATAGTTTACCATAAAAATCAGCTTAAAAAGTTAAAACAGCTATAGTAACTATTTATTTTAGGAACCAAATATTTTTGTTCTACCTTATCTTTATTCCAATCGTATTCTTCTATTTACTACTTCTACATAATATCTACTATCTTAATTTTTTTTATTGTTATTTCAGATCAAGCATCGCAAGTTGTTGAAGTGATGAACGTGTTAAAATCAGTGACTTCAAAAATTCGTCAAAGTACTGGTAAACGCCGTAAGTATTAAATAATGCGGGACACAGAGTTCGGAGAATAAATAAAATAGACATTATTTTAAGATACTTAAATATTTATTTAAATTATTTTGTTTTAGGCAGTAAGCAAGAATTAGGTGAAACTCCAAGTAGAAAACGCCAAAGCAAACAACAAACAATAACTGAAGGTGAGAAAATCTGAATTAGTACCTATTCATAATAGTGATCAAAATACCCTAGTTTGTGACACGGCGGTATTCGCAAGACACTCCATTAAACTACCTAGACTCTTGTATACGTGGTAGGTATAAATAATAATAATAATAATAATTCTTTAATTCAGATATCTAGGATCCATAGAGTATTAGTAGGTACACACTTAATTCTATGTTAGTAATTATGGTATGCTTCTAAGTCTGACCAATAGCGTGCAGGCATGTTAAAATTCGTGTTCTGCGCAATCCCCACCCGATAGTCAAGAAGTTTGCCGAGGTCTGTAGTTGGTTGATGTGAAATAAACATAATAGCTTCAATCCAATGACGTTCAATTAAAAAACTAGACTCACAATCACGCTCAAATATTGTCCGAAGCAAAAGTCTGCCCACCCGACTATTGGGCAGAGTTTTCGTTTAGTTGTATACAATTGACATTAAACACTAAATGCCACGAGATAAGGTAATAATTTGAACGAATGTGTTAATGTCATCAGTGTCAAAGCCACTCGGACGTTTTTTGAGGAATTTTTCTTAGAGATTGGGTGTCTAGTTTTATATTGAACGTCATTGCTTCAATCGCATCCCTGTGTTTAAATAAGAATTTCATTATTCCTGGATTCTCTTACATTCATCGTTAGCATGGCGCCTACTCAGTGGCGTAGCGTGGGTGTCAGCCGCCCGGGGTGGAAGACAATTCTGCCGCCCTTTTTTTTCTCCAGGAAGTGCCGCCCGGGGCGGACCGCCCCCTCGCCCCCCGTCGCTAGGCCACTGCGCCTACTTGACCAGATCTGCGATCTCGTTTTTATTGCGGTCTCGTTTTGTTTTTTCATTACCTATATTTTACCTCATTACTAAGTTGGTTTTTGACGCGCATTTCGATCTATCGCTTAATCAGAGAGGGCCTAAGGTCAATTTTAGTTTATCGTCCCTTCTTCTCGGTTTGTGACCACGGCTCCTATATCCATCTCTAGAGTACCAGTCTCATACCCTTTTACTCCATTTTTCGTCTTTACTTCTGAGCTTATTATGCCCAGTCCATCGCCACTTGAGTTGGTCTATAAGTGCTGTTTTGCATCTTGTATCTATATTTCCGACTTTATCCTTTAGCTTTATTCCTAGAATGCATCAATTTATAGTACGTACAAATAGTAACATAAAAGCGAAACACAATTTAAAAATTACAGATGAACCGTCACCAAAACCTCAAACTGCTAATAACAGAAGTCGTTTAGAAACACGTCTGCAGGAACTGAAACACGATCGAGAAACATTGCAGAGTATTAAGCACTTGCAAGATTCCGTGCGGTGCGAAGCCGAGAAGAACCCTTGGGTTATTGATCACGTTCCAGAGCCGAAAAGGTAAACTTCTTCACCAATAGAAAGAGAGATAAAACAGTTATTAACCACTTAAAACAAAGGGCAATGAAGATTTTGGTCCTTCTAACTGGTACTGGTGCACTTAAATTTCCTTCAAATATGGAAACCTAATATCAGTACAAACATAAAATGTCAATAGACGAAAACCCATAAAGTGTCACATTTTAAATAAATAAGCAATTCAAGTTTTACTTTTACCATTTGAAAAAAATAAATGGCGGACCAGTAGGAAGGCCAAAATATTCAATGCCCTTTCTCGAATAAATCAGTTGGATTAATAGTGAATAATATAGATATGATATGAACAATTGGACAAAGATAAAATTAATATAAAAAAATTGTGCAGGGGGGAGGGGGAGATGGCAGACCCTTGATGTCTTACATGTATTTAATTTGTATGAAAAAATATTGTTGCAAATCTTATCATTTATAATAGGTACAAAAAGGGCCTTAATATCAAAGAAAATCTTGTCTTTTATTTTCTTATTACATTACATTCCAGTACATTTTTTAATAAGATTTCTTCACACTTTCCTATTTCACTATTTCTAGCATTTCAGTGGGCAATAAGGCTAAACGCGTTAAGAATTCTCAGAAGCCAACATCGAACGTTATACCAGAAATAGTGCCTCAAGCTATCATCATTGAAACCCCACAAACAGATGAGGCCTTTGTTCAGAACGAAGAAATTATATATGATAATGATATTACTGTGGTGGAAACTACTGGAGAAGAAATTCCGGATTCTGTCGCGAATGTAGTGCAAGTTGTTGATTTGAATGAAATTAATATAGACGACAATGTAAGTTACTGTATTCAGTATGATGATGGGCAGCAAGGTGATAATCAGGAGGAACAACAATTTGTGTTGATGTATGATGAAGGTGTAGATATTGAAAATATTCCAGAAGTACAAATTCAGGCTACAGAGTTCGCTACAGTTAGCATTACATCAGACAATAACAAAATCAAGGCTGACGTACAAAATGAAGAAAACTGTGCATTAAATGTGCCTGAAGACAGCGTTAATGAAAATAACGATGTTCAAGCTACGACTGATATACAGGTGGTAAACGAGGATTGTTGTGATGAGTCTGAAATCATAGAGGAAAATGTATACGAGGTCATACAGACGAATGATAAAAAAATATTGCCTAGTAAAGATATTGTAGACACCGTTATTTTAAATAAACGGCCTAAGCCCGAGAGACGGAGTAATAATTATGGCCATTATGAAACTACGGGTATACCAAAAGACCTCAAATATTCCAAATCTGGAAAAAAAAGTTTAGAACATAATCGAATTTCTCGAAAAACAAAGCTGGGTAGAACTCAAGACAATGATGTAGAACATATCACTCAGTATTTCAAAGAGAAAACAGAAGAGTAAGTACAATTATGTAATTATATTTCTTCGTGATAATATAAGATCTAACCAAGGAATTGATAATTTAAAATACAATTGAACATAAATGAATGAAACAGATTTCTTACATATGATAAACATTTATTCATACATACTTTACATAGAACCCAGACCGATACAAACAGACATGTTAATGACATAAGGGCCTGCGCTGCGTTGGACGGGCACAGATAGGGACACAGCGCGCGGATTGTAACACATAGCGGGTTTAGTACAGGGCGTGCGTCTTAAGGTTTTAAATGCCAGCAATGGATAACTATCCGCGCGCGGGTCCCGCTTCACGTAGCGCAAGGCTTAAATGTTTGTACCGTGTTCAAAGTAGTTCAAACAGTAAGCCGTTTGATCGAACCTGCAACGCCTTGGTGTAATAGTCGACTTCGTAACCATTACACCAAATGGCTCATCCATATAATCTTTCCGTGAAATAATGTAACTTCTATTTCCAGGTACATAAACAGCGTCGTCAAAAAAGATTTGGACAAATTGGACGATGACGAATGTTACATGATAGTCATAGATGATGAGAAAGAACAAAACTGCCAAGATGAGCAGAGCTACGAAGAATGGGTGGAGAGTTTAAAAGACGAAGTCGAATCTAATAATGATAAACATAATAGGCAACCTAGATTTGTTTATGAAGATTCTGTAACTAAAGACGAAGTCGAATCTAATAATGATAAACATAATAGGCAACCTAGATTTGTTTATGAAGATTCTGTAACTAAAGACGAAGTCGAATCTAATAATGATAAACATAATAGGCAACCTAGATTTGTTTATGAAGATTCTGTAACTAGCGACGATGATATTAAAACAGTAAGTTTTGAAGCGCTTGATGGATTTGATAGTAGTAGTACAGGTAGTTATGAAGACAATTTGGTAAAATATGAATTATACGAATCGGACAAATGTTACAGTTCTAAAAGAAAACAAAGAGAGAGAGAAAAAATTAAATTAGAAAGGGCTGTTAAATGTTTAAAGCGTCAGAAATATGCTTTAGAACAAGACGTAAAGAAGTTAGTGGCAAAGAAAGAATTGATTAAAAATATCAATAGGGAAACAAGAAACTCCAAACGAAGATTTTATAGGTAGTTGTGTATCAAATTTGTACAGTTTAGAATGTCAAAAATGAAATGATGTCGATAAATTTTATTTAATTATGGTGAAATAAAAAAATATATATAAAAAATTGTATTCTTGTGCATCTATATATATAAAACTCAAAGGTGACTGACTGACTGACTGACTGACTGACTGACTGACTGACTGACTGACATAGATAGATATCAACGCACAGCCCAAACCACTGGACGGATCGGGCTGAAATTTGGCATGCAGGTAGATGTTATGACGTAGGCATCCGCTAAGAAAGGATATCTCGATATTCCCACGGGAACGGGAGCCACGCGGGTGAAACCGCGGGCGCCCGCTAGTTGTTTCATAAATGTCTAAAGTACATAAGTAAAATATGAAAACGCAAAGGTTTATAGGTATTATTTTTGATTGAATATGCATTGCATACTCATTTTGCATATTTATGACGGAATTATTTTTAAATAAAATCGTCGCTGCGCGTGCTAAATAATTATGTGCTCCATAATTATGTGAATTTTTTGGCTTTTTGTGTTTTGCGCTTAGAATAATCTCCGTTTAATTCTCCATGTGCCTATAAAATAAGTTTTGTGATATTCGAAATAGAAATCAATCAAACAAATTCCAGTGTTTTAACCGCCTGAAAAATGTTATATTGTGCCGAAATATACCTACACGTTTTTTGTTGTTGTCCTAAACCTAACAAAAACACATACAGAACTTGTCAGGCGCAGCGACGATATGAGGTTTCCCCTCTACTGGATAGTATCTCTATTATACGCATGATATGCCTCAAATAGATTGAAACAAAGATGATTTGTTAAAATGCCTAGAGGTACCCGCCGACCGCGCAGTGAAAGTTGCTATTGTTGTCAGAGCATTGTAGTACGAGATCCCACTGCTCGATTCTGCAGGTATCTGTTTTTTTGATACAACTAATTTTAAATGAATGTTAAGGAAGTATACAATGAAATAGGGAATGGTTGCCTAAAAAATATTAGCCGCAATTACCTGTAATTAATTTTGGTATAATTAATTCGCGACACTAAATTGCAACTATATGTTTTTTTATTGAATTTTACGACATTTGAAAGATAATAATGTCACAAATTGAAAAAACAATGGTTGCCAGCTCTCAGTCGGCCGCATCATTAGGGTTGCCAGCTGAAAACAGGTATGTCAGTGTTCATTTTTTGCAGTCACCTGTTTTTTTAAAAATTTCAATTCCAAATTAAAGTTTTATGTGTACTAATTCCAAAAATCCATGGTTGCCAGTTGGGAAATGGCCGCAAACAGAGGTTGCCATGATTTCAAATTTCCATGAACGATTCTCGCTCCAGGTAAGTGGACGCGCAAGAGAGAAAATGTACGCATTGTTATGTGCTGCAAACAAGATAATAATGTAGTGTCGATGTAGTTCTAGTATTTTTTACTTTTTTTTTATCCTACTAAATTATAAATTCGAAAGTCTGGAAGTTTGGATGTTTGTTCGTTACTTAATCATGCCTAAACGGCAGAAATTTACATGAAATTTGGCTATGTCCTAACAAAGGCTATAAAATTCAATTCCAAATTAAAGTTTTATGTGTACTAATTCCAAAAATCCATGGTTGCCAGTTGGGAAATGGCCGCAAACAGAGGTTGCCATGATTTCAAATTTCCATGAACGATTCTTGCTCCAGGTAAGTGGACGCGCAAGAGAGAAGATGTACTCAATTTTATGTGCTGTAAACAATAATAAAATGTAGTGTCGATGTAGTTCAAGTATTTTTTTACTTTTTTTTATTAAAACATAAATATTAGAGCAGACTATTGAAGATTATGTCATTGTATTTAAATTTTTTCTTTTTACGAAACTTTGATATAAGTTCACACTTTTTAAAAGATTCACTATTATGTAAAATCAGTCAATTTTCCACCCTCGTGGCACAAAAAACACGTCTTCATTTTCAAAAATCAAATTTTGCACAAAAAATACTTTTAGATAATGTATTCCCAAAATAGTTCAATACGTATGACAGCTGTCATGAATAAAATCTTTTTAAAGGAGAATGACCGGTTCTGGACCAAATGCTGCCCAAGCATGGAAACACTTTAATTTGTTTATAAAAAAAATATAATAAAAAAAATCCTGCCACGGATTTATAAATAAATAAATAAATCCTGGACCACTCACACCCATTATTTAGTCCTATACAGAGCATTGCTCGTATTACAGGGATCTAAATAACGGATTAGTGCCTAGTTTGGTTTTTGGGGTGGGCTAGGCACCAAGACGTTGTGAGACGCTCTGCATTATTTTTAGATACAATAATCTTAGACTTACTTAGACGACATGTTAGTGCCTACAAGTACCCTATGTTCACCGGGGATAGTGTAGCTTTCCAACAGTGAAAGAATTATTAAAATCGGTTCAGAAGTTTCAAAATTGTTATTCCTCAGGAATGAAACGTTTTCCGTAGGAATTTTATAGCCTTTGTTAGGACATAGCCAAATTTCATGTAAATTTCTGCCGTTTAGGCATGATTAAGTAACGAACAAACATCCAAACATCCAGACTTTCGAATTTATAATTTAGTAGGATAAAAAAAAGTAAAAAATACTAGAACTACATCGACACTACATTATTATCTTGTTTGCAGCACATAACAATGCGTACATTTTCTCTCTTGCGCGTCCACTTACCTGGAGCGAGAATCGTTCATGGAAATTTGAAATCATCGCAACCTCTGTTTGCGGCCATTTCCCAACTGGCAACCATGGATTTTTGGAATTAGTACACATAAAACTTTAATTTGGAATTGAAATTTTTAAAAAAACAGGTGACTGCAAAAAATGAACACTGACATACCTGTTTTCAGCTGGCAACCCTAATGATGCGGCCGACTGAGAGCTGGCAACCATTGTTTTTTCAATTTGTGACATTATTATCTTTCAAATGTCGTAAAATTCATTAAAAAAACATTTAGTTGCAATTTAGTGTCGCGAATTAATTATACCAAAATTAATTACAGGTAATTGCGGCTAATATTTTTTAGGCAACCATTCCCTATTTCATTGTATACTTCCTTAACATTCATTTAAAATTAGTTGTATCAAAAAAACAGATACCTGCAGAATCGAGCAGTGGGATCTTAGACTATTGTCTGATCTATCTCTTCGCAACCGGTTCCGTTCATGCAAATCGGACTGTGATGAAATATATCACTTTAATAACTGCCAGTAACTACTTCGAGTACTGATACGCATTTTCTGTTAACACATGGCGTAAGCTGTTAATATTGCACCGGGTAATGATTTTTTTTATATGAAAGCAATCAGGAAGACCTCACTCGACCTGATAGTAAGCGGATGTAAGGTCCAAATATAAGGTTGACAGGCTCAACAGAACAAAGTACCCTTTGAGCCAGTTACCCTCACCCTGAAGGCCTGCCGGGATGCCGCTTCACGCCCTGCCTATTGAAAGAGGAAGGAAACAATTGAGCCGGAACGGCATTCTATGACTTAATGGCGTGGGGTAAAAAAGAGGGGAACTATTCCTCTTGATGCATGCACATCAATTTCAAAAATTACCTAAAATTTTCTGAACAAGATGATATAATATCACTATTAGCCTCTCAAAAAGCTAGCCATACTGATCTTTCCTCGGTTACTAGCATCCCTCCACTTGGCCCAAGGGCGTCCTACACTACGTTTACCGGGACGCGGTTTCCGCGTCTGGAGAGGCCTATGTCCAGCAGTGAACTGTAATAATAACTTTTATCAACATACAACGCGAGCGAAGGCGCTAGCAGAAGCTAGTTTAAAATAATTGCGAATTCGTAAATCCCTACGTGCTAAAATATAACTACTGTCCGAATATTCGCCGGTTATGCCTATTAGAAGGTGTTATATAGAAAACACTCACTGAGTATTTGTTTTAAATATGTGTGCAGAATTGCAGTGGTAGTTAACAAGCCACTTATCTCGATGGTAAATCTTGCGGAGACACGTAGAATATTAAACTTTCACTGCGTAGGTAATATGTTTACAATCTGCAAGTTAGTGTTTAAAAAATCACGAGATGAATATCGAATTATACTCGTCATACTTTGTCACGGATTAATACTTGTTGTACAGTCAACAGCACGTCACGGTATACACTTGCAGTTCGATAATAGCGCTTATGCCCCCGACATAAGAGCGGTACAAAGTCCAAAGTGTTACGTCTGACGTGCTTTTGACTGTACATACATGTTGTGTATTAAATTGAATAATTACAATACAAATATTGATTGATATTGTCGATTCAATTTGATCAGTAAAAAAAATTTTTTTTTATAAATGTAAATTAGGTATGTTTTCTTTAAATATGACTATTTTATTGTTGTGCAAAAGCAAATTAACTAAATGCTAATAAGGAGGCTTTTAGATCCGTGGGGCATCACTTGCGCGTCGTTGATCCTATAATTAATTTGAAAGGACACACAACTTTGGCAGCAAAAAAAGGTTTTCGCTGCCAACATCATGCCTTCCCCAATAGGGCTCTGGATACCTTACTCACACACCGATAGAAACATCACAACATTTGTTAAGTGCCACTTCATTGTGGTGTTCTGAAAGGTACTTCCTCAGACGAGCTGCACATTCTAGTGAAATATCCATACTCTACCTCTCTTTCTAGATAAATTACAGTTATAAACATCGATAGAGTTCGCGACGACACACACTGGGACCCTTCCATATAAGATGCTGATTGCTGGCCAATACTCAAATTCTAGGATGAGGGTATTTAGGAAAAAAATGAGCATTATTCTAAACTTGAGGGTATGACGCATCTCATTAGCTGATGTTTGACTCATTACGTGCTACCGTTTCTGTGACATAGAACCTTAAAGTTAGCTCCATACGCTGATTACGGGCACGTTTGCGATATATCGCTTACGCAGTTGTAACATTAAAATAATTTGTTTTTATTGTGCACCAAATATTTGGAATGAACCGTTACAATATCGATTGATCATGGTATGTAGAATTTATTTATAATATAAATTTTGATATATATGCTATACAACTTCGCTTAGCTAGGTCGTAACATGATTGCATTTTTTTTATCTATCAGTAATTTCAATAAAGAATAATTTGAAATTTCGCAACGTTCTTTTTTTGTTATCATGTCTATTATAATAAGTATACCTCGAGCTTCATATCACAATAACAGATAGTGAAAGAACTTTGCGAATTTTTTTTAATTATTTTTTTTTATAACTCATATCACTTGTTCATCAAACGTCTACTTATTTTTGACGGGGAAATTATTAAACAATTTAGGATTTAATTATGTGAAATAGTTTTAGAATACACAGTGATACTTTTACTAAAGTTTGTGTTCTATTTGCTTTAGGTAATAAGTACATTAATCTTTAAAATCGTTTAATAAGCGACATTTTATTTCAAAATTAATATCTATAAATCAATCAGACAAGTTTAAAGATTTGGAGACCTTTATTATTGATAAGACTAATTGTCCTAAGAATCCCTGAATAGCATAACTCTGGAATTACAGAACTTTAAAAGCCAGTTTACTTTCAAATGGGACAGGAGTGGCAGAAACAAAAACAGATTTTTACATACTAAAAAATCTTGGTAAGACAATATTAGGCAATT
The DNA here is from genome assembly GCA_949319885.1 of Mecyna flavalis. Lineage (NCBI taxonomy): Eukaryota > Metazoa > Arthropoda > Insecta > Lepidoptera > Crambidae > Mecyna > Mecyna flavalis. The sequence goes on along the minus strand of OX439427.1, from coordinate 5,291,728 downwards.
CACGTTTTTTCACAAGACTAAAGGTGGTAGGCCTTAGATAGACTTTGGAAGCAGTATTTAACGTTCTAATATCTTTGATTGTTGACAGGACGGAACCTGGTTTTGGAAATACCAATGATGGTAATGTCTCTAGATTTTTTTCCAAAATTCTGTGTTGTCAGCATCTATAACTGGTATTATATTATTATAATATACAGGTTTTACATAATTCTCCAAACTTTATTTATTTTTTATTTTATTTTAGGATTGACGTTACTAAATTTAAATCATTCTGTTTCGAAACAGCTTAACTCTATGTTGACAATTACGCGTGGCATCCTATGACAACCAGTGTTCACAGAATTCTATTTCATGGTGATAAGATAATCTCTAATATAGTGCTCTCCTACCTTTAGGACAACTCAGCGAAGAACCCCAGGAGGCTAGGAATAAAGATTTTAAGCAGTGCAGCCGGAAAACTTCGCGTAAAGATAACTTAACAGACGTTTTTCAAAGTCTATTTATTTCTTCAGACCCCGTCATTACTAGCCTAAGACCACTTCCTACTCTTCCTAGTATAAAATATAGAAAACAATTCAGCCCTGAAGTCATCGGGGTGCTTATACCAGAACCAGACTCAGTTTCTAGTTTGAATGAATCAGCGAGTAGTAACTTAAGCGTATCAGATTCTTCTGAAGATGAATCTTAGTGTTTAATCATGGTTATTTGGTGTTTAGGTCTAAAATAGATTGCACAGTTTCAATATTTTTTATTTTCCATAACATTTTGAGTTTTGGCCAAGACATTGTATGGAAGGGTCCCAGTGTGCGACAGTCAATCAACGATTCTTAAGCCAGGAAATTCTCTCACCGAAAATGCTCTGTATGGCACTAAGATGCACCTCACCATTACATATTTAAACTTTCGAACAGTCCCAGCGCAACAACGTGCATACAAATACACGCAAAGTGCAAACGTGAACGCGTGATGTAACGGCATTTAGTGATAATGTTGGCTAAATCATTTTATACCTTCTTATTCTATTTCCGCTATACATCTGTAAAGGTCATTTTTGCAATCGTCTGTAAGCAAATGAGAATACAACGGAGAATTATACATTCTTGACCAACTTTAGTGTTTGATGTACCTATTCTTTAGTGTCCAATCTGTAACTGTATAGTAACAAAATTGATAGTTAATATAAATAAATAATAAGTAAATATTAGACAACATCAGATACATTGATCTGACCCCAAAGTAAGTAGCGTAAGCACTTGTGTTATGGGTGTCAGAAACAACTAATGTACCACAAATAATACTTAAATACAAATAAACAACCAGACACAGAACAAACACAAATGTTCATCACATAAGTGTTTGTCCTGGCTGGGATTCGAACCCACGAGCCCTGGGGCATAGGGCAGGGTCACTACCAAATGCGCTATCGGGCCATTCGCGGTCAGAGCTCTTACGAGTATAATGAACAATGGAATATTCGATTGTTTTTGGAACGTTTCTATTATTATGCAAGTCATACGGTCATTCCAACAATCCAAAAGTTTTGGCTGCGTACAGTTACTTGATAGCCTGACTAGAAATAATAACTTAAACGTGAAATCAAATTAGGAAATGTAGAATAGCAGGTCTTTTTGCTTACCTACAACTAGTGGCCGCCTCCGCGGTTTACCCACGCGTAATTTATTTTTTCAAATATCCCCCCCTTCCTCCACGTTCCTGGGATAATAAGTACCCTATGTCACCCGGGGATAGTGTAGCTTTCCAACAGTGAAAGAATTTTTCAAATCGGTTCAGTAGTTTCGGAGCCTATTCAATACAAACAAACAAATCTTTGCTGCTTATAATATGAAGTACCTATAGATAGGGGTTATCGTATTAAATAAGCCGAGTATTTCCTTTATCTGAAGATTGTCTGAAGGAGGACACTGCTAGCTATAAGCCCGCCTTTATAGTACAGTCGGATTTTTTAAGGAAATATCTCACTATTAACGATAAGTTAAAAAAAGAATTACGATATAGGCCCTTGTGACGTGAGGGACTGATAATAAAAGTCAATATTCCAATGTTGTTAGTACTTTTTACAAAATTAAATTGTTTCCATGGCAACTACACGTAAAGCCTTTTAAAACTTTTGTTTCGACAAGTACCTATATCAGAAGCCTTTCGTTATTCATCTGGTTTTGCCAGTCTCTTCCTCGTTGCATTCAAACCTGTCCGAAACGCATGAATCAATAATGTTTTATTTTTGTATTAAGTATACATAATTAACGCCTCGATGGTCAAAGTTTAAGTACCGAGTCGTGATCTCAGGGTTCTGGGTGCAATTCCCAGGTCGAGCAACTTTTTTTCGGACACAGCACAGGTTTGTGATCACCAATTCGAATTTGGGAAGTGTGGTGAACTGGTGATCAAGCCAGTACAAATCGTTGTAGCGATAACTTAATTTCAGTGAGGCAGGCCTTTGTTCTGTAGCGGGACATTTAATAGGCTGGTAATACAAAAAAAAAAATCAATCCCACTGACAGGGATTTGTCGGTGGGGATTTCCAAACCATTACATTGATATTTATGTTCATTTGTTTATCGTATTTTTTTTTCTTTCATGAGTAGGTATAACGTTTGTACCTTGTTGGTCTAAACAATGTGTACTGACTTAGGACCCCAAGGCCTAGAGTCCTTAGTTCAAATTCAGCGGAGGGCAAAAATATGTTTTTTTTTTAACATAAGTCTGACTTGTGATTAACATGTAATTAGCAAGCATGGTAATTGAACTAGTTATCTATAATTGTAACAATGACTTGTTTTTAATGATAAATGCCTTTGCGTAGCAATGTACATAAGTGTAAGACAACTTTACATAATGAAATAAAATTATACCGAGGCATCACAGATACATTCTAGTGTGGGCGCCACAGGCATACGACAGATGAAGCACTCAACAAGGAAGATCATATTATTGAAACCGGAGATATTTCAAACTGTGTATTAACTATATCCTAGTTCCTACTTGTTGTCAATAAATATTTTATTTTGTATTGTATTGTATTAATATATTTTAGCCTCACTAGTTGGAAATTGCTGCACCGACAAGAGTAAACTCTTAAGCGCATGATGATTAGCTGGTCACTTCCTACTCGTACAAATGATATTTGCTGCCAATACCTTTCTTGTTTTAGCACCGGTAATATAATACTAGCAATAATAATGTGGGAGTTAGTACACTGTACAAGCGCCTCGATGGTCTAGTGGTTTAAATACCGGGCCGAGATCTCGGGGTCCTGGGTTCAATTCCCGGGTCGAGCTAACTTTGTGTCGGTTTTTTCGGACACAGCTCGGGTTTGTGATCACCAATCCGCATTTGGCAAGCGTGGTGATTACGCCAATACCCATCATTGTAGCGATAACTTGATTTCAAGGATGGAGGCCTTTGCCCTGCAGTGGGACACTAATAGGCTGATACTTTACTTTACTTTACTAGTACACTGTATACGCGAAGCAAACGCTCGAAAATACTTCTTAATGTAGGAAGCTAGGAGTCAGTACACTGTACAAACAAAGGTTTGAAGAACTTTCTTCAATACTTTCCCAGCAAAAGATAGCTATAATTAGGAATGCAATTTCGCAGTCTAAATACTCAAGTCCGCAAATATTTGTGGTCTGGGCGTATGAAACAAAAACACCTCATTTAAATGATGTCGTCAGCTGATTATGAGTAAATGAGTATTATTCCGAGCTTTGGAATTTGTTGAGGGAACCACAGCTAAGGGCGTTCACACACAGGCCACACGCCGCAGTCACAAACAACCACCTGAAGTCAACAGAGTGCGGAGAGAGATGTTTAAAAAATGTATGAAAACTACAGAAAATATGGCAGTGGTGGCATAAGTACCTATATAGTAGTTTCTGGCGTATATTGGAAAATTCTCATCAAAGACTTGAAATGGCCACAATATTTATCTGGGGGCACTGCAGGGAATTAATTTGTCACCTTATGTTTATGTGAATGTAGCGAAATGGCCAAACCGCATATTTTGACTAAGGTGTAGAGTTTGTAGAGTTAGGGCGTGTTGAGTTAGAAGCTTGGCTCTACGTGAGATCTGATAACTTTTTGACATTGCGAGTCTTGGCAACATTTTACATGAAAATGTTTTTGGTAGGATGTATATTATGCGTAGTTAGTTAATCTTAAAGGTGCTCGCCGTAGCCTGGAGGTCACTCTCTAAATTTACTTTGGGATCTCTCTTTTAGCTTTACAGAAATTAAATCATAGATATCAAAACGTTTTCCTATTCTTTGTTTGTACGAATGAAAAGCTAAGAGCTGATTAAGTATTGAAACTGTAAATAGATTTAAACTTAAACAAATTGACTCGTAACATTGTTAAGGAAAATTATATGCGGAATTACGGGGACACGGGGTATATTTCGTTTTTATATTTTGCAAAAGTAATGCGTAGTATTTATTATGCATTATGCATATTCGTGGTCTACGAGTATCTAAAATACCCTAACGACATCATCCGTGAATTTAAGCTAGTGAAAAACGATCACTATTAAGTAGTAACCCCACGTTGGTCAAGTGGTTTATATTATAATATGTACTTAGCCATGGTTTTGGGGTCTTATGGTCAATTCCCGGATCGATCCTATGGTCGATTTCCGGATAACCGTGATGTTAATCCAATCCGGTCAATGACGACGTTTTTTCCATGATTTCAAAGTTTGCAGCCATTATCCTTCTTTAGCGAGACTTGGTCGTGTTTGGGACACCAGACTAAAGACGATCGTCCCAGTGCGCACTTAACTCCCTCGGTTTCCATCACACCCGGAGAGGGACGAACCGGTGCCCGCCCTGTAGCGATTAGATTATACCTCATCTAATCTTCGAGTCTTTGACTTCAAGTGTACTGGCTTCCCACATTAATATTGCCGGAACACAGCCGGAGCTGTTATGGCGGCAGATTTCACCTGTGGGGGTGGTAGCTAGCCAGTCGGTCTTTCAAAAAGTCCTACCACCAACCAGACCCAAGGCGGGAATCGATCCCGACCCGGGTTTTATAACCTGAGCAGCTTTACCAAGTTTCACTGAGGTAGCCAATTTAATCTATTTTTTTTGGCATAAACGGCAAGAATTGCGATATATTTTGCGATCTATCCCTAACTCATCAGCTGATTACAAGCAAATTAGTATTGTTGCCAGCCATGAAATGTTAAATCACAGTCCGTACCGGTTTGCGCGCGCGCAGGCGGTGAAAAGGCGCGCGCCGCCGCCGCGTCCGTCAGTCGCGCAGGGGTCGCCAACCGGGTCGGATCTAGTCATTTACGAGGTCATCATGAAAGTGTTCGTCGTGTTGGCAGCGGTCGCGGCTCTTGCGAGTAAGTACTTTTAAAAAAAATTGAAAATTTAATTAAGGTTTTATTTTTGATAATTTCTATTGTGAAAGATGGTGGTAGAGGTCGAATAGGCATAATTAAAAAAATAAAGGAAAATAAAAAGAAGATGAATGTCTTTGTCTCTGACAAGGTTAAGGGCTGTATCAAGAAATCTTTGAGAGTTTAAAAAATTATAGTAGAAAAAATAATATATTATTATGACGATAATTGTAGAAAATATGAAGGAATCTATATAAAGTACAAGAGTTACTACAGAAATAAAAGGTTAAAAAAAGTTACTGGAATTAATAAAAGTGTAGATAACAATAAACAAAGAGGCATTAAGTTTAAGGTAAGTAAAATAATAAGGATGGCTAGTTTCTTAAAAGTCACTAAAAAGTTATACCTACAATAAAATGGATTACCTTTTTAATCGTTCTTCCCATTTTTAAAGTAGAGGTCATTTAAAGCTTACATTAATTTCCTTTTTGCCTGAAATTTGCATATTTAAACCATATCAATTGCACATTATATACAAAAACCAAAAACACACAAATTGCCAGAATACATAACTTGGAACTCCTTAACTAGGTTTCAACTAGAATTCTAACGAGGTCGATCAATTCAGTGAGCCAATAGTATATATAATTTAGTGAGCCAATATTATATACATAACTAATTAAAAATTGCTTCTCGTGTATTTCGTAGTAATATTATGTCTTTATTACGTCACAATATAATTAACTCTACAGTCCTCGTAGCGCAGTACAAAAGACATCGACGCACGCTTTGAAAGACGCCATTTTATTACCGGTACCGTTTTGATCTATACACATAAACACAAGGTACATTTTATAACGTTAATTTAATGCATACTTTATTTTTTTTGAGCCTATTATCTGGATTTGACTAGACTCTGGAGGATTCAGGCAACTGGGACCACTAAATAGCTGAAACCGCGGTCCCAGTTGCCTGAATCCTCCAGAGTCTAGTCAAATCCAGATAATAGGCGAGTGGGACCACCCGTAATTTTTAACCACAAATCCATTGTTGAAATACAAGATTTAGTACAGTTAGCAGAAAAGGTGTCATAAATAAAACAAAGTTATGGTCCCAGTCTACCGATTCAAAAATGTTATCAGGTAACTGGGACCGCGGTTCCAGTTTCATAATGGTCCCAGTCGCCTGAACCCTCAGACTCTGATCTTCCCTGACTAGGGCCCGCTTGCACCATGATTCAGAAATTGCCAAGTTAAGTTATTACATTGTAGCGACTATCATTTGACCTGCGTGCGTAACCCCTTTAAACAGGGGACCAATTGAACCATGGTTACATGGTTATCTAGTCATGGTTCAATTGGTTGGTGGTTGGTAATTTGCCTTAAAAGCCTAACAGAAAAAACTGACATAGTGGAATGGTTAGTACTTCCACTATGTCGGTTTTTTATTTTCAACATATAATCATGTAACTGAAAATGAAAATACATTTGTTTTGTTATTAGACCGTCGGGGTTTCGTTTAAATGAAAATACTTAGCACATTCTATCATATGTACATACAGCATATATAATACTTTTTTTTCACAAGACTGTCAATCTTCGGCTGTAGTGGATCCTGTTCTCGGCCATTGTCAATGTTATGTGTTATAAATAACGCAGAAGCAAATAAACTTGAAATGAAATGGACATCGGCAAATTCAATTACAATATAGCAGCACATTCTAAAATAAAGTGAAAGAAATCAGGCTATGCAATGGAGAATCTAGTATCTAGACAAACCAAACATTAGTTTTAAGATGCTATTAACTTGAATGTACCTTATTTTTTATAGAAATAAAATAAATGTAAAAATATTTATTAATTTGTTTAAATAAATATTTATTTGAACAAAATGCCTGAGCCGACAGCTCGTAACAGCTTCATAATTGTTTCGCAATTACAGTGTAGTGGCGAGAGCTTGTCACATAACAGCGTTTATTCACAACCTTATTGGAAGCCTTATGTAAGGATAGTAAGACATACTTTTTTTCAGTATGCAGTATTAAATAATCAAAATGTTCAGGTCCGGTTTGGGTTTACTGAATGTCATGACCTCGGTTATCGGGAGTCTAGAAATATCTTTTTTGATACTTTAAATGGCACAGTGACAGGCAAGTGTCCCAGTGAAGTGCTTTGGTCTTAGCCTTGCTCAAATGCATCAACAAGAGTTAAATCTGGGCAAAACTCACCAGAAACAATAAAACACTCCAGTAACAATAAAAAAAAACAACTAAAGATGACCGGCTCAAACTAAAAAGCGACATCGCTTTTTACATTGAAAGATACTTGTTCTTCTTCTTCTTGTACTGCCGCGTGTTAACGCGGCAGTATAACTGGCAATAGATACTGTTTCTAAGGATTACTGCTGCCATTTTCATGTATATTTTGATGACTCAAGTGTTCTTAAAACGCCACACACCACAACTCGCGTTGTAGGTGGACGCATTCAAAGATATTGGGAAATACACGAAACATTTCCCACCGAAACCGTCGCCATCTTGGGCGCAGCTAGAAAGATACTTATCAAGAAAGTTTAGTTTAATGTGCTGCCACACTGTAGGCTTCTTTGCTATTCTTACCTTTTATTACATTGAAATGTACCTAAAAATGACACATTGCACGATGTGCTGGCCACACTGTCAATCTTCGAGCCTTTGATGTTTAACTTTGAAAGTCAATCATCATCATCATCATCAGCCTATATACGTTCCCACTGCTGGGACACAGGCCTTATCTCAATTGTGAGATAGTGTGGGCCATACTCCACCACGCTGGCCTAGTGCGGGTTGGTGGAGGGGTGCGTAAGGCAAGTGACCAACCTTAATGTCAGATGTTATCAAGCCGCCAAATGGCCTCTGACTAGGCTTGACGACTAATATTTACATTATAGTAAATATCAGCCGGGACCAACAGCTTAACGTGCCTTCCGAAGCACGGAGACGCTCGAAATTAATGTCACTAAATATGGTCAGAATGGTCACCCATCCATTAACCGACCGCGGCATAGGTAGCTTGACTTTCGTTATCGCTAACGAACCACTGTCACAGCTGCGCCACGAGCGCCTCAAAGTCAATAAAGAAGTTAATAATAAAGATAGTGTAAAATTTTGAGGTACGGACGGCAACAGATCAACCTAACCTAATCTGTCAAAAATTCTCAATTAAAAGAGAACTTTATGTGTAATGGATAAAGCTGAAAACTAGTTGTAGTAATTTGACAGATTAGGGTAGTCTGACGTGCTGTAGACTGTACTGAAGGATACACTTCTTATTGGTTTTCAATCAGGAATGCACTCAGACCTAAACGTAGGCAAAATTTGGACATAAGATAAAATTTTATCTATTTCAATTTTTCGAAATATACTACTACTACTTTTCTTACATATATAGTCACATGCACAATAAATTACAATTATTATGTCACTATTTAACCAGCGTAAAACATTCATACGCATTATACTATCACCATAAATATTAGCGCTAGTTAGTTCTGTATATTTATATTGTGTGAAATTGTTTAGTTAAGCTGAATGATTTTTACGCAACGCTAATTGAATAATTAGCAAAGAGAAGTTAGGTCTTTCTAGCTATCATATTTCTATGCAAGCATAGGTAATGTAAAACATGTAATTTAAAGATTTTTGATGTTAAATAAGCATTTATTCAACGGAATATACAAAGAGCCTTATATCATACATTAAATGTGAAATATAATCAAAAAAAATAGTATTCAAACGGTAATGCCAACATTCATTGATCATTGATCTTTATATATGATTAACATTGTTAATATTAAATTAATTAATTTGTTTGTTTTAAAGATCATCTTAACTCACACAAATTGAATAACTCCATATTATAACTCTTTCTCTTTTACCACATAGATTTTTAAAATATATTCTAGAATTCTTAAGACAATTGACTCGTCAATTTAAAAAACTTTGCTGAATTCAATAATGCAATGCGCAACAGGTTACTCGTTCATAACTCATTAAATAATAATGATGTGATTATAATGACTCTATCGAGTAACAAATTTGCAATTATCGTTTACAATTACTAGTTATACAACGATGAAGTATAACAGGTAATTTAATAAGTTATTCTTCCATTAACCTTGTCATTGTATTTGCGAAAATATTGCAGTGAAAATAATGTTTCCGTTGATTTGTGTGTAAATGGGAAATCATTTCCTTTGCTAATTAAACTTTAATGGGAATACGTGAACAAGAATGTGATGTTGCAAGTATCGTCATTTATATGCCACGCTGACTTAAGGCCTTGCAATTCAGGGTACCCGTTGATGGGCCGGTCAATAGCCACAAGGCTGGCACCGGCTCGTCCCAAGTATCGTCATTGATATTATGAAAGTTGAAGACACCGTTTGAAACGTGTTTACATTTATAATATGAGACTAATGTCTATGTGGCATAAAATGTAAGAGTATGTTAGAGTTCCTCTCCGTGTACCTATTGTGATAAATTGAAATATAGTATGTATTTGTTGTGTTAACTCAGATTTATTTCCTGCTACATAATTTCCATAATTCTAATGTGAAATAAATTGCAATCTCATTTGCACTAAAACATTAATTAATTTACTAACTTCTTAATAAATTCATGTCCAACAGTTGTTCTACATTAGTCTGAAATATAATTAAAAACATGTTTACTGCTTTCAAATCCACCGTAATTAGAAACTTTAACATTCATAAAAATAAAACAAACATGAGAAAGTTTCACGAGCGGCAAAGCGTATCGAAAAACACAATAAGAAAACAAAAAGCCTATCTGAGTGAATGAACACAGTTCGTTTCGGCACCGGTAACATTGACATTCACTTGTTTTTACGCCATTTTTGCAATTTTCCTGAAAACACATAGGACACCCGTGGTTGCGGCGACTGTGTTGACACACTTGTATTAAATTTTACGCAAATAACTGATTTTGAAACCGCTGTGACGCAGAGAAAGCGATACTAGCAGTTAAATTTGTGATCGAGAGTCGACATTTCGTCAGTTATTGTCTAGTCATTGGAGTTCTTGATTGTTTTACAAACTTGGTCAGTAGGTAAGCTACAGCTTTAGTCTAAAATCAATTATACAGTACTCGTTTTAGAGTCTTCTTGATTGCGGTATACAAGATATTAAATGAAAGGTTTGTCTCTTGAATGGATTATAAATGGCGAATACGAATTGGTTTTTCGGTTATAAAGTAATTACCTATACGAATTTACTAAAATAGACCAATGGATTGGATTAGTGTTTTAAGTACCTGGCCATGATCTCAATTCTTGGGTCAAACTAACTGCTAACCCGATCTGTGATCACCAATCCGCATTTTACAAGGGTGGTGATGATAGTAACCATCAACAATAACATCATTTCATCAATGGAGTATTTTGCTTTGCCATGCAGTGGGTCATCAATGGACTGATGTAAATAAAGTTTCGTTTTTACAACGAAAAAAGATAAAACCAGAAAACATAATTCTTATTAATTTAAGTTGTATCACCGCATATTTTCAAGCTACCAATCAAGTTTTAAAACTTTCACCGAATTACGCGAGTAACGATTGACTGAAGTTATTGAAATTTCCTACTGCAATTTGTTTTGACAATTTACGATAACAGCATTTAAAATGGTATTAATAAGTAATAATATTGTCTGAAACATATAAAATTAATGTAGAGTGTTTGATGTAATGTTGAATTAATGTATTTTTATATTTTACTAAGTATATTCGTTACACAAATAGAGTTAATGTGTGCTTTTTATTAGCCATTTAGATCCCACTGCTGGGCAATAGCCACCCATTTTCCCTGCACTGCACATTTATTACTAATTAGAATAGGCTTTGAAGTCATCCGTCAATTTCATCAGTCTTTTTAGGCCTTCCACATTTTTTTTATATTACTTGGAATCCATTCAGAAGCAATTCAAAACTATACTAAAAACCATTTTAATAACTGTCTTCATTAATCGCAAGTAAAATGTTCACTCAGTGTATTGTTACGATAGTTGAGCACTGTTGAGTTATTGTCTAATAACCGGAGTCATAATTAAACATAATTTCTTAACTCCATGCAAATGTTATTTCTTGTGGCATAATCGAAACATTCGCATTATTTTGATGAACTAGACGTTAACGTGGGTTATATTATTTTTTGAATCGTACTGGTTAACAAAATTTAATTGCATAACTAAACGATCTTTTTGTTTCACGGTATGCACAAAAGGTCTTTAGTTTAATAAGTTCTTACTTATGAAATTCGTATAAGGATTTGACAGAACGTTTCGCAGGATACACTAATTTAATAACAGAGTTTAGGCCTATTACGAGTTGGTTTATAAAAATTTCAGAGATCTACATATCCATACTTTATAAAAAGATAAATATGTAAGATAAAGGGAGCAAGTACTCGTTAATAAGTACAAATGGCTTCCACGGAAACGTTATAAAGTTGTTTTTGTAAACTTTTAGTTAATACTTGCAATTGTTAATTTACAAATATTCACTGATATATACGTCTTTAGAGCGGCGGTCAGTAGCTAAATAAATCCGCAAACTCGTTTAAGGAAAATATTCTCCACGTTTCTCGGCGGTTATTTTCGTAAGCTCTCGCTACCTGCGTAGGCGCGTGATGTATGCACGATTGCTTTTTAATGTCCCGTGTTTGATTCTAAATATATCTTATTAAAATACCTTTTAATGTAGTCTTCGGCGACTTTTTAACAGGAAAACGATATTTTTTTTGTACTTATATCGTTGGTCTAGTATAGCAGTAGCCTGTGGTGATTCAAAGCTAGATAGAACTATGTGAAAAATGTCCTCTAATCACCAATTCGCTTACTAAATAAATCTTATCATCATAGTCATTATCATTTCATCTGAATGTTGTCCACTGCTAGACATAGGCCTCCCTTAAAGATCTCCTAACCGATAGATTACCCGTATCCAATAAACTATCTCTTTATGAGATCATCGTTCCACCTAGTGAGAGGCCTGCCACGGCTAGGTCATAAATCTTATAAAAAACACTTAAAACAAAACTTATTTTGCCTTGTCACAGGCTGAGAAATGGCCTACACACATTAATATATCAATTCAAGCGCTGGAACAGATAGCATTATGGGAATCGTTTAATTACCGTGTGCTGATTTATAGTTTATTGTTGTCTCTATATTTGTCTGTTAGTAGTTTAGTTACCATGACCTTCATTGAACTTCAACAGTGGTCCATTAAGATTTTGACGCGATTGAAATTGTGAGAATTGTGCTTGCTTTTAAGCTTTGTCAAACTTAAAAGCATTTGGGCTAATACCTATTCCTGTAGGCTGTAGTTCCTATTCGCGACACGAAGGGTAAGCTGGGTGATGACATTCTCACATTTTTTGTCATATTTGTAAACAAGTGCTACCTTTTGGGACTGGGTGACTGGGACCCAACTTATTATCTATAAAATATTTTTTAATCCCACTCTAACGCAGAAAACTGGATGACTTATAAAGTTTACAAAGGTAGATTATATCGATAGGTGTTGTAAAATTTTGGTGGTTAATAAGAGTAGGTAACTACCGAGTATATTGCCGGTTCTTCTCGAGAGAAAACATTCCGAATCCGGTGGTAGAGTCACTCTATAACATTTATAAATTCACAATTCAAATTTTTTTTTACATACAAAGTCAGTTGGCAGACAGACACGCAGCCCACTGCGGCCTATTCCATTGAAGGACACTTCACCAGGAAGTTTCGCTCAATGTGCTGCCAGACTGAAAGCTCATCTGATCTTCGAGCCTTTGATTTCAAGTGTACTGGCTCCCACATTAATACTGCCGGAACACATCCAGAACTGTTATGGCGACATATGTCACCTGTGGGGGTGGTAGCTAGCCAGCCGGACTCTGAAAAAGCCCTACCACCAACCAAAAATACTTTGTGACATGTTCTCGAACAAATTCCTGGTGAATTTCGGCCAGCGACCCTAGATGCAGCGATGCACCGGTGTCGCAAGCTGCATTCGCTTTCACTTCGCTTGTGCAACTGTTGCGATAGACGCCCCCGCCGATAACCACGCCATAGCTCTATTGATCCCACCTACGATTGCCGAGTAATTCGGTCAAGTTCACGATGTGTCATCATTACAGTGTTAGATGTAGAAAATGTATGTTAATTCACTCTACATGCATAATAATTAGTGATTGATTAAGATACCATGTTCGTACAATGTTTGTCTAAAAAAAACAAGATTAAGATTTATAAGGAAAAGTTAATGGAATCATTTGTTCCATAAAAAATAGCATCAATTATAACTTTAAGCTTTGAAGGAATACTAATTTGTAGGGTCCGGCCATTCCGGGTTGCCCCGGCCGGTATGCCCCCACATTTAAAAAAAATTGTTCCAGTTTGCCGTTAAACCGTGGGGGCATAACGGCCGGGGGCAACTCGGAATGGGGGCATAACGGCCCGACCCAATTAGTATTTGTAGTGCTTTTATCACAAAAAAGTTTTGTCACAGCAGAAATCATATTAAAGCGATCAAAAATGATAAAATTAATGAAGTCATCACAAAAGTATTATTTTTATAATGTAAGATTATACAAACATGGAATAAAACACATGAATAATAAAGTTTGGGATTATAGGGATTGTAAGAACTTTCACTGTTCAGTAACATTCAAGATGTTAAATATAAATCTGTGTCATGTTTTATAATTATTTATTAGTGGTTAGTCAAGTAGTAATAAAATACAGAATACAGAAATAAAAGTGAACGGGGATGAAGAAGGCTTTGTCAAAACCGGAACTTCTCGATTTCAAAAGTTATCTACTAAATATACGGCCTTGACAGATCGCTGTTATATTGCAAACACCGGTATTTTAGTACGGAATCAAATGTCAAATATAAGCCAGGCAAATTAGCTTGACCGTTGACCGATCAACTCTAACCTTAGCGACAAAGGTCTGCTATAATTGGATGGCAAAACATATGTTTGGTTTCCATAATTATTCAATATCTCTGTTGTCTTTGCATTCTCGTCCTGTGATCTTTGAACTGCAAATTAGCTTGGTATATGCATCGGGCAATGACGTTCAATTAAAAAACTAGACTCGCAATCACGCTTAAATATTGTCCGAAGCAAAAGTCTGCCCACCCGACTATTGGGCAGAGTTTTCGTTTAGTTGTATACAATTGACATTAAACACTAAATGCCACGAGATAAGGTGTTAATTTGAACGAATGTGTTAATGTCATCAGTGTCAAAGCCACTCGGACGTTTTTTGAGGAATTTTTCTTAGAGATTGGGTGTCTAGTTTTATATTGAACGTCATTGGCATCGGGTCATCAAATGTTATATACCTACAAGAATATGGCTTAAATGAAAAGAAGAAAGGATTTTTGATTGAGGTTTTAAATTATTTTAAATCCATGTATACACAGAGGTGTCACTTCTTTTAAAGCTAAAATGCCTTATGCCTAATAAATCTGGTAATGAACTTGAAAAATAAACTTAATTACATCTTCATACCTTTTTAATATTCACAAATTACTTTTTATCTGTCCAACTATTATATAGCAGGCTCAAAAGCGAAGTTCATTGATATTCAAAGAACAACCTACGACACACATTCCACCAACTTTACAAAATTCCGTGGAAAACCGATAAGATTTCCATCGCTTGAACCAGATCTCAATCGAAGCAACATGCAAATGCATGTCAACGGCACATAATATCGACGCTCACTCTTATGCAACGTGTTGTTATGCAACAAAAAACCAGACTCGCCCTCTCCGACGGACGAACTAACAGGTCCATTAACTAAATCGACTTTCACTGGATCTAGTCAGTCAATTATTTTGGGTTAACTAGTTCGTCGTGACATCGATGTCGTACGCATCTGTCTGTGCCAAAATTGCCAATCTTAGAAAATGTAATGTCAACTCACTCATAACTGTTGAATTTAGTCACTACCAGTAGGCAAACTTTGATATCAGCATTTAAACTTATCTTCGTACTGTTTTTCATCGGAAATATTTTTTACCATATAGAGAAAAATTCTCGAGATTTGATACAGCCACAAAAATTTTCTTTTTTATTTAATAAACGCGGCAATTCTATTTAATTTAAAATAAGGTCAATGGCGAGTCTTTAGAACACTCAAAATACTTGTACTGTAGACACAAAATCATGTGTTTGTTTTATCAGATTTGAAGATAGTTTATTACAGTTTAGGTGAATTTAAAGTAGTGTGCTAAAGCTGTCGAGCTGCAATAGATTGCGTGTGCACATTCTTATCAGTTTGGCAACTGCACTTGTTTGGTTTATGGACAGCGCTTGAGTATTTGAAACAGTTTTGGCAGCAACATTGTTCACTATTTTTTAAGCGATAGTTAAAACGTTGAATGTAACAAAAACTAACGCACGAAACACAACGGGGATCAGTTGTTTAGTTTTTTGAAGCAATAAAATACCGTGTCAGTTTGATTTAGATTCTAATAAGTAATAACCCAATGTAAAAACGAATGTAGTTCTATAGTCAAGATTTGAGTCAATTTTAATATGACACTACGAGCAGGAAATCTTTTTTACTCTCTTTACTATTCTCCTAAACCGAAAAATAAAAAATAAAGCTATTCCTTTCGTTCAGAAAAAGACGACTCTACGAAAGTAAACGAAACTATAAGAAACATTTAACGTGCAGAACCAATACTAATTACCCCATTTCTTGTTCCCCAGGCGCGCAATTCAAATGCCCAGCCAAGGATGGCCAGTACGAAGACGAGCGGCAGTGCGACAAATTCTACGAGTGCGTGGACGGCGTGGCCACCACCAAGCTGTGCCCGGACGGCCTGGTCTTCGACCCGCTCATCAGGAAGATCAACAAGTGCGACCAGCCTTTCAATGTAGACTGTGGAGACAGGACTGAGCTCCGTAAGTAATAATAATAATAATAAATATCTCTGGACATTATTCACACAGCGCCATTTAGCCCCAAACTAAGCATTGGCGAATACTACACACTCGATATTTTATCGTGATATTTGGATCGAAATCCAGGATCACGATATTTATCGAGTGTGTAGTATAGCGTATCACGTATCACGATATGTGATACGCTATACTACACACTCGATAAATATCGTGATCCTTGATTTCGATCCAAATATCACGATAAATATCGAGCGTGTAGCATTCGCCATTAGCCTGTGCTATGGCTTATGTGACAATAGCTTTTGTTTAGAACTCGACTCGTTGGTCTAGTTGTTATGAGCCAACTTGAAGATAATCGAGGTCTTTTCCGGACCCCAAAAAACAATTGCCAAAACCTTGGGGTCCTGAGTTGTGTTTGGAATTTTTTAAACGTAACTAGCTAGGCTAGAATTAACGGGCTTTTCCTAAGCAAGCGCGCTCCATCGTAGATCGCTTAGTTGTTTCACATCAGGCAACTTTGTGGTCAAGTGCTAGCTTAGTCCAAATATTATAAAAAGATTTAGAGTTTTCTGTGATTACCAGCTCGCATTTGGCAGATGATTAGGCTATTACCGGTTGTAGTAAGGAAGACTTGATTTTAACGATATCTTAACGATACTTGCTTAGACTGAAAATGTAGTTAATCTTGTGTATATGTAACAAATTGGGTGCTATATAGTAAAAAACTTTTGAAATTATAACGCCTTATCAAGGCTAGACCCAAGAAGTATGTATGTCGAAGTAACAATTATTGTTCTTTGTTACAGAGTCTAGGTTAGTAATATTTTCTGTTGATCTGAGTAAATTCTTTGATGCGGATGCAATTACATACGTGTAAGTGTTGAGCCTAATTACTGACTACTCGCCTAGGCAATACCAAAGGCAGTACGGAGGTCGATTGTTCCTAGTGAATGTATCCCGTCCACCTTTGACCACGTAGGTCGACACACGCCGCTGACTTTCTAGGCCGACTGGTACTGAATAAACCTATACTTGTGTGTCAATCATTAGGCGTTTGTCACAGTTACATTCACTTCGTCACGTAACGTGATTTACTTGTGTTACACTGTTCACGTACTTGTCTAGATCGTGTTAACTCAATCATTTGCCATAGTAGGAAGCCATTTAAATTACTGAGAGGGCACAGTAAAAGAAAATAAGATGTATTGATATGGTAATACGAGTCTCAAAAATTCTTCTGAACGATAGAGAACCGTTTATTCTCATAATAAAAATAGAAGTGTTTTTGTTTGTCTTTATTTCACGTCGCAACGGTTCGTGACTTTTTGGTATTGGCTACTTTTATCCCGGAAAAATATAACGCTCCTACGAGACGTCGTATAGCCCATACGTGCGAAGTCATGGGAGGTAGGCTAGTACTAAATTAAACTTTTCGAAAAGTAGTATGGAAGTTCTGTCCTAGCGAAATGCCCAAACGACCTAGAATACGATAAGTAGAAACAATTATATTGCGATACCTAGAATCAATTGTTTTTTACATAATACGAGTATACATAAATATGTGGTTTGTTATAACAGACATTTTTCAATGTATGCATGCATGCGGTGAGGTTACCGCGGAATGCGACGCTCACTAAGCCGTGACTTGACTTTTGAAAAGGATACAATTTAAAAACGACGTGTTTTATTGGATATTTTGTAGCAGAAATATAGACAATGATATTAGTGCAGTCATTGAAGCGAAAAATACGGTCTAACCTCCGAATTTTTTTACTGTCAACCGATTTGCATGAAATTTTGGAATTAGGCTCATCTTACCCTTAACTTCAAAAGTGAAAATGATCTGAACTCCGCCTATTATTTTTAAGGGGTGTAAACAACCCCTTAATGGAAAAATTTACATTGAGCCATTTTATCGCTAGAAAACATGTCTAATCGTAAGTGGTGAAATTGTAAAGTATTTTCTAACATAATTACCTCATATTAAAATAATTTTCAACCCCTTGAAAATCTTACATCCTTTGCAAACAACCCCTAAATTGAAAAAATCACAAAAAAATACTTTGGTTTGGTATGACATAAAAAAATGTAAGTATAGAGTAAGTAATATTTTATATTCTCTATAATAATTATCAAATATTTAACCCCCTTTCAACCCTTGAAAAATACCCCTTGATAAAAAATTGTAATTTTTTTTTTATAAAATGAATAGGATTTCAATATTATTCCACACTCTCGAAAATGATTATCATATTCTTTAGCTTTTCTACCCTTAAAACTACCCCTAAATTAAAACAAAAAACTAAGTAGAACAAAATATGATAAGTTTTTGGACCATAACTACTTCAATTTTCATGCTATCACAATTTATAAAAAACCATTGTAAAGGTAATTAAGAGAGCTACAACATCCTATATTGCAACATATAGTAAAAAACCTTTTTCTAAAACGGTGAAGGGTTAAAGGGCTTAAGAGAGGCTGTGATTGCGCTGCCACGCGCTCTTTAAACAATCATATCTCCATCAATTTTTGTTTGACAGAAAAAACAAAAAAACCAAATTGTTTGTCAGAAAAATTCCAAAATTTTTAATCCATACACTTTTATACGTATCTGTCGTCATTTTTGAGATATTATGAAAAGAAAGTGGGTTTTTTAAAAATTTGAAATTTTGATTTTTTATTTAATCGTGACTTTTTTGAAAAATATGTGTCCTGAAACAGCCAAACTGATACTATCTATCAAACTCTTCATAATAAAGTTATTTCTAGGCGGAATACGATTAATTTTAATTTTGGTGGAAATGGCACTTATGAAACCCATTGATTTTAAAGAAAAAACATTAGATGCTCCCCTTATTTGCAATACAGCTCACTTATTTTACGTGCAAAAGACTTTTAATAGTGCTCATTTTAAAGCTTATTTCAAGCACTACAAAACCCTTTTGTATTAGAATGCATAAAATGCATCTGCTCGCCGCTAGATGGCATTGACCACATCGATTAAATTTCAGACAAAATAAAATCGGCTTTGATCTTTAATATCTAGCTTAATATTGCACTTAGAATACTTTATAAAAATTCAAATTGTTCATTGTTTTACCTGCTACAATTTTGGTCTTTATAAAATTTTCGATAAAACGTATATTTTTGGAGATATTTGCAAAAAAGCGATGAAATACGTGAAAAAATTGCGAATTTTCAATTGCCAATAACTTGAAAAATATTGATTTTTTTGAAAAACTGTATAGATAATTTTTTGCTCAAAATTAGGCCTTCTATCGATATCCGAGGTTATTTTGATAAAAAAATAATTCACCCCCGAGAAGGGGTGGCAACCAGCCCCATGGTGGTTGCGGAGTTCAAATCATTTTCACTTTTGAAGTTAAGGGTAAGATGAACCTAATTCCAAAATTGTATGCAATTCGGTTCACAGTAAAAAAATTCGGAGCTAAAATGCTTCAAAGACTGCACTATATACAGGGCAATCTAAAACAGTTTGAATCCTTAGTTACAGTACTGACTTAATTGTAAAATCGAAGCCCCCCCCCCCACTTAAAAGGCCGGCAACGCATTAGCGATCCCTCTGGTGTTGCAGATGTCCATGGGCAGCGATAATTATCACAGTAAGCAATTGCTTACCATCAGGCAACACGCTGGTTTGTTTGCCACCTCTGAAATAAAATAATAATAAAAAGAAGTCACGTGTATTTAAATCGATGAGACATAGGGTCTAAGTCCAGCAGTAGGCGTAATTCAGCCAGCAAGGATCTACTAACTGGTCGGTCCTGCGTCACCCGCATCCAGTAGATTCCAGTGATCTATATATTACAACACAAGCAGACCGATTGATGATGTAATAATTTACAGAATTAAATAAAAACTAAATAAAACGTCACTTTCGGATCTCAAGGCGATTTCGTGACACCGGAATGCCTATATTTAGCAGGAATGTTGATACTTTCAGTCGTTAAATTGAATGGTGAGAGACCAGAGCAAATCGGTTTCCTGTTCGGTCTCCTCCCTTCGATTGTCATTTCCTAGAATAAACGACTTCTACGGTAATTTAAGGTTGTATGACTGTAAAAGTATGTATGCATTAATACCGCTGAAAATGTCAAATGCAACTAATTTATAAATTGCGTGATATACTTGTTTAATTAAAAAATACAAGTATCCTTAGCATAACACAGGTAGCATAACATACTCGTATATTATAATAAGCATTCCACCTGCTGCCCCACATGGACTGCTCGCATGGACTAAACGACGTCTTCCGTAGGGATGTGACGTTTTTCAGGGAACAGAGAAGTCTATATTACTCTCCAGCTCGAAAACTATCACGAATTAAGTCGATTTTATGCTCCTTTGTCACGTAAATTAAGGCGAAACCAAAACTCTTCTATTTCTGTTGTCCTATTGAAACTGAGCATTATTCCATGAGCCAAAAAATCTTGTCTATGTATACGTCACCGTAAAATTGTAAATACCGTTAGGTTGTTATCTATCTCGCGAGATTGTGAATTGTCAAAAGATTGTGAACCTCAACGTACTGCTTAAAATTTAACGCATTATATTTTCAATTTTACGGACATATTTATATACCCAATTTAATAAGAATCGGTTCAAAGGTTAAGCTGTGTAACTATATAGACAGAGTTACCTTCGCATTTATAATATATGTATTTATATAGTATGGATATACACTTTTACGATTTAAACTGGTCCTATTAATGCCATACACTTTTGTAAAGACTCATCCTTGGTATGTTTTGTGAATTAATTGAAAGGAAAAGTCACTCCACAATACCTTGATCGCCTTGAACTCTGCCGGCATTAATTATACGCTTTTTCGGTTTATTCCGACGATCTTTAGAAACGTGTTAATAATGTATGCTATCACTAGGTTAATTAAAATGATTTCGCTATGAAATTGCATATTGAATGTCAAATATTGAACATTTATTAGTTATGTTGACATTTGCGCTTGGTTAGTTTATTAGTCAGTTTATCTTCTGAAAACCTATTATAGTACATTTTTAATATTCTTATAAATATATTATTGGCTGGCCCGACGATGGCGTATTTGTTATTCACCCTGCCATAGGCGCCAGGGATCATAGGTTCGAAACCCAGGAACAAACATAGGATGAACTGTTTGTGTGTGTTCTGTTTGTTCTGTGTCTGAATGTTTATTTGTATATAAATTTCTAAGTCACAACACAAGTGCTTAACCTTCTTACTTTGGGGTTAGATCAATGTATTTGATGTTGTCTAACATTTATAACGTGTTTATGTTTTATATATATTTATGTTTTTTTTTAATTAATAACTCTCCTCCCTCCAGAGCCCCCCAAGCCGACCCACCAATGCCCACGCCGCAACGGCTTCTTCGCGCATCCCGACGCGTCGGTGTGCAACGTCTTCTACAACTGCATCGAGGGCGAGGCCATCGAGGTCAAGTGCACCGCGGGACTGCACTTCGACGAGTACTCCGGCACCTGCGTGTGGCCTGATGCGGCAGGCAGGCAGGGATGCGACGTCCAGGAAAGTGAGTATGCAAATGTATAAAACATATCAATTTAATTACAGTTACCTAACATTATTAGAATTAATAATAGTTACCTAACATTGTTATTACAAAAAATGCCAACTTAATAGCATTTACATTACAATAATATTACATAAATCGTCAATTAAATAGCATTTACACGATTACATTACATTATTATTACAAAAAACTTTAACTTAATAGAAATTACATTAATACATTACATTGTTATTACAAAACACGTCAACCTATATAGCATTTACATTATTATTACAAAAGACGTAAACTATGATTTTTGGGTAGTCAACTAACTAGTGAATAAGTTTCTAGGTAAAAGAGAATGAACCAATTAAAAATGAAATTAGAAGTTTTTTTAAAAGTCAAATATTTTATTAAAAGATTGTCAGGCATTAAAGTACACCTAAACATTAAATCAGACAGTAATAAATTATGTAAGTCAAATTAAAGGGAGTCCTTTTTAACTCGCAAACATAACTTAATCTCACCCATGAAAACTGTAGTCGACCAAATATTTATAACTTAAACGATTGATATGACCTTTTCCGTATTTAGGAGTATTTTTTTTCATTTTGTTAACCTTAATATGTCACCTTTCAGAGAAGCTCAAGGACGGTTTCGAGTGCCCGAAGGAACAGAAGGTGGACCCCATGGGTCAGCCCGTAGCCCATCCTAAGTTCCCGCACCCCACCGACTGCCAGCGGTTCTACGTGTGCCTGAACGGAGTCGAGCCCCGCGACCTCGGCTGCCAAGTCGGAGAGGTGTACAACGAGGACACGCAGAGGTGCGACGCGCCTGAAAATGTGCGCGGATGGTGAGTGTTGTTATTTCATACTAGAGTACCCATCTTCTTTCTCCAAGCATTTCTTCCAATCTTGTTAGGGTACGCTTACAACATTAGTCGAGGATTAGGCAAGTCGTACATTGGAGCGACTACCATCAGACCTTCGTAAAACTTAACAGGGGAACCAGACCAATTGGCTGCTCAGCCATTTCATTGTGCTTTTTTACAAAGTATTTTTTCACCTCTTAAAGTAGAGTCATTTTAATAGGAACCATTTGAAAGTTCATTTATGTAAATAAAAATATACCTTACGCTAAAGGAATAAAACTCAAGAAAACAACATCAGTTTTTTAAAACAATTTTTATTTAGAAAATTAGACTACTCCTAATGTTCATAAGTAGCACTTTGCTTTGCATAAATGTACTGTCAAATGTTACTTATTAAAATGATTCCACTTTAGTTAGTGGTAAATAAGCAAAGCACCTATGATAATAATCCAGTTGCTAGTCGAAATTCGAACCATCAGTTTTACATAGTAGTCTTTGCAAATAGTCTCATTATCAGCGAGTCGTAGTTGACTGCTGGGCATAGGCCTCCCAATACTCGCCATTTAGTTCGATTATCATCTATTCGCAACGCTCCTGACAGCCATCCGACGCAAATCGTCTCTCTACCTGGCCTGGACACGATTAGGTTTCAAAGAAGCAAAAATAAAGCTGATTCCTTTACTAAATTGATTTTAAAGCTATGGATTTAAATAAAAATAACATGTTTTTGTTTGTTTGTTACAGCGAGGACTGGTACAAGGACTCAGAGGAGGCGCCGGCGCCGGCTCCCAAAGCGAGGTCCTGAGCCTCTAGTGATACTGCTACTATAGTGTACTCATAAGACTTAATAAGTTAATACATTTAAGTTAAACAACATTTCTGTCTCTTATTTCTTTGTAGCACCTACCTTTTGCCCTAAATATGTTTTCATTTTATTAGGAGAATTATCTATATGTATATAAAACTCAAAGGTGACTGACTAACTGACTGACATAGATCACATAGAAAATTTAACAAAAAGAATTAAAAGAATAAGAATCGAATATAAGAATTTAAAGAATTTATCAAAGCACAGCCCAAACCACTGGACGGACCGGGCTGAAATTTGGCATGCAGTTAGATGTTTTTACTGCCACTTATGTCACTTTCTGTAAAAAGTGATAAGTTTTAAATAGTTTTTTACTGGTACCTTTATTAGGTAAAAAGAGAGATTAAAACTTCCTGCAAGCAGGCAGGCAATCACAGCAAGAATAAACTATAGAATAATCTTTTTAATGGGCTAAGGAAGAATACGCCTCGATGGTCTAGTGGTTTAAGTACCGGGCTGAGAGTCGGGGTCCTGGGTTCAATTCCCGGGTCGAACTTTGTGTCGGTTTTTTCGGAAACTGCTCGGGTTTGTGATCACCAATCCGCCTTTGGCAAGCGTGGTGATTAAGCCAGTACCCATAATAACAATAACTTGATTTCAAGGATGGAGGCCTTTGCCCTGCAGTGGGATACTAATAAGGTGATACTTTACTTTTACTTTTAAGGAAGAATAGTGTCCAATGGGTCATAACGATCTGATACGAAACATAAATATTAAAATAAAAAGCAATATACATTTACATCTCGATTTATTTGAGAAGTTATTGCATGTGTAATCCTAATCGTTTAGCTGAAATGTATATCAATGAATAAATCAAACTTTCTACCAGTGAAAGTGTTTTGGGTTACAATTGAACAATCGTAAAACAATAATTGTTATGGGCTGTTGTAAAATTGATACCTATTATAATCGAATTCATGATAGCCTATCAGATTCAACACTGTCTATCAAGTTTCATTACCGCCTGATAACTTCTGTAGATTTAATTTGCCCACGTGCTGGCTATAAAATAAAATATAACATTTGAATCTAAAAAGCCGTCCGTGGCTTCGATCGGTATGTGGATAAAAACTAGTCTATGTACAATTGTATATTGTACAAGCTATACTGTTGTAATTTTTTTTATAAATTATAGCTGCTAAGCTTTAGTTATTTTAATCGAAGGTTGAAGCCTTTCATACAAGAAAAGAAAGTCCAATCAAAAAGGCTGAAACTCTATTGTCTAATTACACAATACAAAAACCGGCCAAGTGCGAGTCGGACTCGCCCATGAAGGGTTCCGTAGCAGCAAGTATCATCATAATATAAAAGTTCTTGTAGTTCTTTGTAAGTTTGATCGACGTTTTTATATTTGAGTTGATTGAATGAGAGGAAAATTGCGGTTTACGATTTATGACGTTTAAAAAAAAACTTATTACTTGATCTCGTTCAAACCAATTTTCAATGGAAGTTTGCATAATAATGTACATCATATATTTTTTTTAGTTTTATCGTTCTCTTATTTTAGAAGTTAGAGGGGGGGTGACCAACATTTTACCACTTTGGATGTGTCTCTCGCGCAAACTATTCCGTTTAGAAAAAAATGATATAAGAAACCTTATTATCATTTTTAAAGACCTATCTATAGATACCCCACACGTAAGGGTTTGAAGAAAATTTTTTTTTTGAGTTTCAGTTCTATGTATGGGAAGCCCCAAAAATTTATAAACTAATTACTTGAACTCGTTCAAACCAATTTTCAATGGAAGTTTGCATAATAATGTACATCATATATTTTTTTTAGATTTATCGTTCTCTTATTTTAGAAGTTACAGGGGGGGGGACCAACATTTTACCACTTTGGAAGTGTCTCTCGCGCAAACTATTCAGTTTAGAAAAAAATGATATAAGAAACCCTATTATCATTTTTAAAGACCTATCCATAGATACCCCACACGTAAGGGTTGAATGAAAAAAAAATTTTTGAGTTTCAGTTCTAAGTATGGAGAGCCCCCAAAATTTATTATTATTTTTCTATTTTTGTATGAAAATCTTAATGCGGTTCACAGAATACATCTACTTACTAATTTTCAACAGTAAAGCTCTTATAGTTTCGGTAAAAAGTGGCTGTGACATACGGACGGACAGACAGACAGACAGACAGACAGACAGACAGACATGACGAATCCATAAGGGTTCCGTTTTTTGCCTTTTGGCTACGGAACCCTAAAAAGCGTCAACAGTCACACCTACCTTGAAAATTAAACACGAAATATGCAATTACGAAACTAACAATAGTAATAGATACCATACTTCAGGATTGTGTCTTTCCGGTTCAAAATGCACTATTGTCTACACAAAGCATGCAGACGTCGACAATAGCTATCTTTGAAGCTGCAAACAGAAAAATCTTGTTACTGTAGTTGAGCGTTCGTTGGAGCGAGTTAAAGACTGTCAGATGTCAGATGAGCCTACAAGCTAGCAGCACATTGAGCGACGCTTCCTGTCGAAAGGCCGAAGGAAAAGGGCGCAGTGGCCGCTTACTTGAATTAGATAAAAAAAAACTGTAGACTAACACGGACGAGTCATAGGAATTATTTGAGTGTTAGACATGACATATGTAACCGTGTTTATACAATAAACGATGTTTTTGAATGAAGTAAGAACTGTGAAAAGTGATAATATTTGGGCAAGAATTATATTTTTACATTTGATAGCTCGTTAACTGTATTGTAAAAACGGTTACTTAAATAATGTCGTATACTTATGTAATACTTTGATTTATCTATGGATACGAGTGTAAGACGATCTGTATCATATAGGTTCAGAGAGGCACAAAGACGGTGGTGTAGGGGTCCACGGGCGTCTGGTTAATAGCCATAAGGCTGGAACCAGCTCGTCCCATTCGAGTGGAAAGAAGAAACCGGAGGAGTTTAGTGGGTAGTGGGACGCTTTGTTCCCGAGTCCCACACACGGTGGCACAGTTAAGGTGCATCAACGCATTCTCCACCGCAAAAAAGGGGTCCACGGGTTTAGCGGGTGCGCGAAGACAATTGAGTACCTGAGAAGTGGAGCGAATGGTGGCGATTTACCTCGGAGGTGATGACAAATGGTGGCAATTTAACCCTAAGGTGACGACGCGCGCCGCGATGCGCTGGTGGCATCGTGTGACGTCATTACGTCACAGCGGCAACATTACAACATCTGAAAATTAGTCACAGAGAAGCCGAGAGCTTTGTGCACGGCGCTTAGCATGCAACTGTGTCAAAGACAATAAACTTTCAAAAATACAAGACGTTCCCCGAAGCTGCGTGCTGGATTGACATTTGGTTGACCTTTTCAGCCAGCCTGGTAACAATGGTTTATGTAAACGATCGATATATTTACAACACAGGAGATATCTGTGTGTTCCTATGTATATTATTGAGTTGTAGGATTTTAAGCATTAATCATATGTATATCTTTTTTAATCAAAAATAACACCGATCCGTAGCTCTGTAGCAACCAAAAAAAAAGAAACAAAAAAGTGTAATTTCAAATTCATAATATTGGCCAGGGAGTATGGATGTAACAACGCACGTCAAACTAAGGAAACTTTTGAAGAATTTTACTGAAGAGTTGAAAAAATAATTCGAAAAAATTAAGTAAAAACAAAATCCAACTATGTATTTACTTTCTTAAACAAACAACTTCGTCATTATAAAGATTGTAATAACTATCACGCTTTTGAAAGGAGACTGGCGAACACGGTTAATTTTAGAAATGAAGGGCCAACATTAAACCAGATCAGGATAGATGATCAGTTAAAATATTAATGCATATTTGCGAATATGCAACAACTTAAGCGCATTCTGAATTCAGTAACTGGTGGTTTAGTAAATGTGTTTTTCAGATTATTTTTGTTCGTCGATAAGTATTAATTGCTCTTAACTAAGTTTTGATATAATGCATAAGGCTTCTTATAGGATTGATTTTGACATTGACATTGATTGTATGTGGTGTACACATTATTTAGTGTTTGTTTACGTAGCTGATTTCAATTTATTATTACATAAGTAGGTACATTTTAAGTTTTTTTTTTCGTTCTCTAGCTTATATGTACTCGTATGTACATGTATGTGGCAAAACTTAACACACATAATTTCTCACTCTCTCAATTTATAATTAGGACTTTAAATCTCAAAATAAGTGTTAAATTAATTTATTTACAATCAACATTTCAAGATTGGTAGCTGAGTAATTAGGTATATTATGGTGTTTAGGTGAATAAGCACAATTACAGGTGTTACGAGTACCTACGTGGTGTAATTTTTCTTTGCTATAATTATGTCAGGTCAACATCTTAGGCATTAATCAATACTTACGTGATAACTTAAGTGGACACCAGGTGCTTTTGAACTTTATAAATCGAACTTTGCCACAATACGAAATGACACAGTAAAATAACATTAACAAATAAAGATCAGAACGCAGCAATGGAAAATTGAATGCCGCATTTCAACATTTGCAATTAACAAAATTCAAATCTGACATGTTAGCGTTTTTGAAAGTATTATAATTAGTATGTGCTTTTTTATGGCTGCACTTAAAGGTCGTCGACCTAAAAATTTCGGTCCAGTCTAATCAAGAGCTTAGTCAGTTTACTTTTTAATTCTGTTGGCCTCCGCACTCACCTTGCAAACTCGAAGACCTCTGTTTAACGATAGTCTTTTTTTAATTTGAGAAAGGTCGTGATGAGATGTTGAACGATAATGTCATGTTTGAGCTTTTTAACTGTCTGCTAATGAATGATAAGTGTAACGAATTGGGTTGGACGTTTATTGGAAGTCATTTGTTTTTTTTAATAATTGGTGAAAGCAGAGCTGTGGAAGCTGAGGGGTTTCAAGCAGTCGCTTTACAGGCGTGAGGTTGATGGTTCAAATCTCGGCGTATACCTAGAGATTTTGCGTTCGTATTTACTACTAGCTGGAAGTGTCGGAAAATATCGTGCGAAAACCCGCACATTCCAACGGCTGTGTTATGGCTATGATCCATTCGGTTAGTTTGGATGGCAGTCTCTTCAACGTAATAACTGGATTTGCCAAATCCTGCATCAAGCGTACCTCACAAAATCAAGACAACACTTGGAAAATAATAATAGGTGAAATCATTCAAGACGGCGGTCATCAAATTAAGAATCTACGATTAGAGATAAACTTATGGAAACTACCTAATGGTATTCATAAAAGTGTAGTAAAATATTGATCATAGCTTGACACGTTTTTATTTCTTTTTCATCATTAAACTCAAATCTGAAAGTAACTTTAAATTATGAATATAATTATGTGCAGAATTACAGATATACCTAATATCAATTTGCGACGGTAAGAAAGTTCAGATTTAATAACAGACAAGCAGACAGGCTGATTGGGTGAAAGGATCATCACTTGACTTTTACAGCGTAGATTTTATGCACCTATTTGTTAATGACACTTAAAATATCATCAATCAAATATTGCGAACTAATGATACTTCCAAAAAGGTTAGTGGTTACGGTAACTAATTTTTTGTTGCAATGATAAAACCAGGGAGATTTTGGTGAGCCGGTCATTGCCACGAGGTGGGTACCGGTTTTTTCCTATTTTTTTTATTGCAATGTGTAACAAGACGAGCAGATCATACATCTGATGGTAAGTGCCACGTCTGCCCTTAGACAGTTCAGTGCCAAACATTAACTAAGCAGTTACTGTCTGGCACCGCCCTGCACCCGCTACACCGAGACGACAGTTTTTAGGTTTCATAATATATGTATACCCAGTAATTTCACTAGCTAAAGTGCCCTTTCTCCGAAACACAAAAGTGCTTGACACACTTCTATTTCACGGGAAAATATCTGGCACTGAGGTGGTACCCACCTAGACGGCCCAGTACAGGAACCTACCACCTGGTAAAACCTGGTCTTCGGATGGAGAGGGGAAACCGGGGGAGTTTAGTAGATAGTGGGACGAACGTCTGTAGTTCCGAGTCCCACAACGACTGCAAGTCTCACTAGCCTAAGGACAGGGGAAACGAATTGTTCCCCTCAAAAAGTAGTTAATTTTTTATACCACGTTGGTGGCGCTGAAGCCTACGACGCGCCTGATGACAAGCGGTCACCGCCGCCTATGAAATAACTTATCCTACAAATCGATTCTTAAAAAAATACTTAATGGACTACGATGAACTCTTGTATAGACAGCGTCAAAATTATCTGAGCTACCAAAAATATCGGAACATATATGACAAAAATCAACCTTACCTTAAGAAGTAAGGGTGCATTTTCATTAGTTGTTTGAGAACAAATGACAAAAAACCAAGTTTACACCTAAAAGTATCGTGTTAAGAGTATTTTTTGTCAAATATTCTGATATTTTTGGTAGGTTTGAACGCTGAACGTAACTCGCACGTAGGTAACGTAACGTGCTAGGAAAGCTGCGACCTATTTTATTGAGGAATACTTTAATAACCGCTTAATTATTCTGAATTTCGTGTATAGTTTATCAATTAAAGATGAAATCGTTTCCTATAAATTATAAAGATAAGATTTTGGACTATAATTATTTTTGATTTTATCAATAACTATGAATGATATTCACGTAAGTAATTGATTTATCGATTAAATACTGTACAATAAATAAGAACAAGCTTTGATAAAACATTGCCCCTAGGTCATTCACGACTTGATTGGCACAACTCGTTTCAAGATCGAAAGTCAGATTTTGAAACTACAAAGAAAGTTATATACTTGAACTATATTCTATGTATATGTAGCCTACATACATAGTCGTACAGTTTATAATGAGTATTTAATTTAATGCAGCTCAATTTTTTGCAATGAGAGTAATTATTATGCGAAATCGTTTCAATTTTATTGACATTATTGCAATTAAGTTATATAAAAATATTAGGCAAAGCTGCCTACTAACCTATTATACTACTACTACTACTAAGATGACGCAGCGACCTTACCTATTATGATTTTTGAATAAAGTGGTTGTCGTAAAAATATTTTTGAGTGATCAAAGCTAATTGTTCTTGCTTAGTTTTGTAAGCATTTTAATTTTATAATGTATGTTTATAGCTTTTTGTACATACTATGGTAATATGTCATCAGTTGGCTAACAAGCTCATAGCCCTGCATGCAGCCTCTTTATTTAAAGGACACTTAATCATGAAGCATCGCTCAATGTGCTGCCACAATGAAGGCTCCTCTGGTCTTCGACCCTAATTTCAAGTGTAAAACACAGCTACAGGCTGCTGCGGTGACAAAATTCGAAGTGTGGTACCAGACTCTAAAAAAGTGCTACCACCAACAAGAACTAAGACGGCAATTGAGGTTTTTTACCCCAGGCTTGGGAAGTATTAAGTATGTTTATATTTAGATTTTATATTTTGTATGATAATTATGTTTTGTTAACTTCCAAATGCCTCAAAATAATCAGGGTATAAAATACAAATAAAATTTACGACCCAGCGTTAATGACATTCAAGTATGCGTAATTAATGTGCGTAAATTCTTAGTTAATTGAATTTACGCACTAAGCACTTAATAACCTAGTTAGTTCATGGTTTTGTAATAACCTTTTGGTCATGACATTGCATTATTATTTTAGTATTCATTATAGTAGTATTTGGTTGGCGTCAAGTAAGGTACAAAATGGTAAAAAACAATTGATATTTACATTTCATATTATTTTCTTTATTCTCATTTAATTATTATTTTAATGAATCAAATATTGTTAGAAACAATAAACAGAGGATTTGAAATATTTAATAATAAATATTGGACAACATCACATACAATTGATCTGACCCCAAAGTAAGTAGCGTAAGAACTCGTATTAAGAGTGTCGGAAACAACGAAGGTACCAAAAATATATTCTTAAATACAAATAAACATCCAGACACAGAACAAACACAAATGTTCATCACATAAGTGTTTGTCCTGGGTGGGCTTCGAACCCACGACCCCAACAGTACTAAATGCGCCATTGGGCCCGTCAAAAGATTTGCTAGAGTTTAGACATGTACATTTAATCGGATTAATTTCGTGCTCCGGTTCGGTTAGTAACCAATAAAACAAAGCTAATAATTCAAACCAGCGAGTGACTAACAAGTTAACACCCAAGGACAGAAAGGATTTTTAATTTAATTTCTAAAACACTAAAATGGTAAACATGCGATCATGCCTTTATTGCCTGCATATGTCACATATTTGCTTATCAAACTTGAACCTTAGCTTTCAAAATATAAGAGTTCCAGTTACTGTTTTGCAAGCTGGCGAAATCGTGCACTCAGGCACGCAATGCCGGGTTCCAAGTCTAGTCAACTAGACCAGTTTTCGATAGGCATTCCGTTACTCAACCTCTAATTGTCGACCTAATGTTGCTTAATTTTGATATATCAGAACTCGTTGTGTTATATGAGTCATTTCTATTGTTCCTGTCAAACGTGATTGGATTGATAAGTTGTGTGAAACATGAGTAGGTATTGTTCCTCTTAGCTGATGAAGATTTATACACTGAGCTTTTTTGGACTACTTTTGTTTAAAAGTTTCAGCCTATTGAATGTCACAATGCAAGGCAAAGGCTAATGAAATCAAGTAATCGGCATAATTATGGATACTGGCTTAATCACCATTTGCGAACAAGTAATCGCAAACCTGAGTTGTTTAAAAAATCCGACACAAGAGCCCAACCCGGAAGTTGAACTTAGGACCCCGAAATCACTATAGATACCTGATTTACACAACGATGAAACTTTTTTTTTTTGGAGGAGGAGAATGCGTTTATGCACCATAACCGCAGGCTAGCTAAACCTGCGGCCGTGTGTGGGACTCGAGACTAAAGCGTCTACTACCCACTAAACTCCCCCAGTTTCACCTTCACACCCGATTGGGACGAGCCGGTGCCAGCCTTGTGGCTATTGACCAGCCCCACATCGATGAAACTGACACGTATTATCTAATCTACACTACAGGATACGATAATTTCCTATCTGGGAATTCTTCAGTGTAATAAAAGATGCCAAAATATTTTTCAATCACTGCAAGGAATATTGCCTTGGCACTATCGATATTATCAAATTTTTCGTGAAGTGTAATTTGTTACCCTAACTGGTCATACAATGTAACTGAACGATAATCCCGACTACACCCACAACATATAAGTGACAAGCTTTCTACTAGTTCTTGTTGGTGTCTATATTATTTATTTATATGGTACATTCATACTCTCATACTCAAATCAGGATATTTGTAGAAGAACGAGGGTAACCGACGTAGCCCAGCGGCTTACCGATGGCCGTTGGGACAGGAAAGTTCTCGAACGTAATAATAAATTCAAATGTAATACTCAGAAAGATACAGATCAAATCAATCAGTTCGTTTTATTGTTTTACTAATACTTGTGATCGTTTCGATTGATTGAATCTTTGATTAAAAATTCAATCAAAGGATTGAATATTAAAGTCATTTACTCTGCAACGTAACTGTAAAGTACATTATACTTACAATAAATAAACAGCAGACAAACAATAAAAAATAAAGGCATTGCACTCAAAACATGTACAGAAGTACTCAATTAAGTACACCAGTTACTAAGTATACCACGGTAAAAATAAAAACAAAACAGGATCTGAATGCATCCTGTTCCTGTTAAAACAACTTTTGAAAAATATTTAAAGATTGTTCGAAATATATTATTGTTGAATATAGTATTTCAGGAACTCATTGACTAGCTCCGACGTTTCTGGTAACTTTCCTGCCATGAAATTGACCATGGGGACTCGAGGTGATCTTCGTTGGACCTCGCACGTTGTCGGCTATATGTGACGATGCTTGTATGGCGTGACTTTTCATACAGGCTTTTGGTGCAGTACATACGCTAAATTACTGTGTGTTATTTAAATAGGTTTACTAATTATTGGCCTATTTGTTTCGACTGCAATAATGCTTAACTTTTGTTGAATAGCGTCATATTTGTTTCGATTAAAAACATCACAACCTTTTTCAGTCAATAAATATATATCCCTGGGCCTTTCATTGATTAAATGTCTTTGAAAAATGTTTTACTTACTTACTTTCAATTTTTCAAAACAAATTTAATATTGAATTTAGTGCCAATAAACCATGTTATTAGAACGTATTTACTTAATTGGTATTAAATAAACGTACATCAGTAATTTCATAAAATTATGTTCATGCATCAAATTGTCATCCCCGCACTCTCTTGTTTCAAATGGGGTGTAGTAAGCTGCGCAGGCGCCGGTCACAATGGGCGCAACCGGCAATACAGAGCAACCTTCGGAAGGAGCCGCACGTACACACAGACCGTTCAAATTTTTATAATATAGAAATATTCATTTCACCAGCAAAATGAAAAGTCTACTATTCGTCGTCGGCTTGGCGTTAGGATTAGGTAAGTAATTTTTTACCTGTTTTATGGAGTGCTAGATAAGTTTTTTTGATAGTGATTCTTAAACTTTTTCTCGAAACTTTTGCGTAGTAACCAAATATTTTTTCCTAGAAAAATATATTTTACGTTAAGAATTATTTTTGATTTTAATTTGGTTTCTTCCGTAATATTTTATGTTTTACACAATAAATTTATTTGTTTTTGAATTTATGCCACTTCTTCGTATGTTTTTTTAACGTTAAATTTTTTATTTGAAAAGGCGGCGTATACTACTTATCTTATTATTTTTACTTTATAATGTTTTTAGCACTAAACATTTTATATTTTCGTTACCTGTAAAGTGATTTCTTTTAGTAAATTCAGTAACCGTAAATACCGAATTATTACGTTTTAGAAGTCACATAAATAATTATTATCGGTACACACTGCTAATGTTTCCTGAGGGGAAGCTCATATCCTGCTGGCAAACCTTGGGTTTCATATTTCAATTGATATATTTGATGGAGCAGGGGAATTTAATGTTGAAATTCCACGAATGCCAAACCTTGCGAATATCCTTTTGCGGAAGTTTAAATTGTTTTTAATGTGCATTATGTCTCTTGTTAAAGTGTATTACTAACTCGTTTTATTTCAATGGTTAGAAAGGTCAGTCAGTACAGCATTCAAGATCGGGTTGCCTAATGTGCAGTGACTTGGTCAGCCCTGTGACCTCGAGGTTTGACTCTTTTCTTGGCGGAACAAAATGTGGTTCTCATTGACGGAATATTGCACTGAAACTTATTATAGGTTTTGTAGTAAAGTTGAAGTAGATTCATGACTGGTTCAATGGCGCATTTGGTAGTGACCCTGTTCTATGCGTCAAGAATCGTGGGTTCGAATGCCATCCGTGAAATATATTTATGTGACGCCCATTTGTATGTGTGTCTGTCTGGATGTTTATTTGTATTAAAGTTTGGGGTTATTTTGTAAATTACTGATTGTCTTGATGGTGCACAAACATTTATCTAACGAATATTTGAATGGGTTCTGTGTCTGGTTGTTTATTTGTATTTAAGTATGTATCTGTTCTATGGTAGGTAAACTACGAATGTTTGTAGTTTCTGATGTCCATAACACAAGAACTTTAGATACTTTCTCAGGGTCATATGTATATTTGACGAGCCATTTGGTGTAATGGTCGAGAAGTCGACTATTACACCAGAGTTCGCGGGTTCGATCCCCGCACGGTACAAACATTTGTGTGCATGAACATGTCTGTTTGTATCGGCCTGGGTGTTTCTATGTATAATATGTATGTATTTACAAAAAAAAAAGTTTATAAGTAATGTTTATCCGTTGTCTGACACCCATAGCACAAGCTAATGCTTAGTTTGGGGCTAGATGGCGCTGTGTGAATAATGTCCAGAGATATTTTATTTAGAGAGATATTTTATATACGACGTTGTCCGATATTTGTATATTTAAAAATAGAAACAACACGCCATATCACATCTATACTAATATAATAAAAAGGAAAGATTTGATTGTTTGTTTGTATTGAATAGGCTCCGAAACTACTGAACCGATTTGAATAATTCTTTCACTGTTGGAAATCTACTCTAACCCCGGGTGACATTTGATCCCGGAAAAGTGAGAGGAAGGGGGGATATTTAAAAAAAGAAATTACGCGCGGGTAAAACCGCGGGCGGGAGGCTAGTATAATCTAAATCGATCAAGCGCCGCCTACGCATCGACATTAATTAACTTCGGTGGTTTTTTTATTGTTTTGATAATTTAAAGTAATTTAATTTCTGTGGTTATACTCAGTTCACAACTTTGAGTGGGTTTGCGAATTTCGCCGATTTGTGCTTTGTTGAGTTGCATTGTACCTACTTTTAATTCGGTTGTAGACTATTATTATGCGTGCGTATTTAAAGATATCAATGTTCTAAAGGTATCTATAATTTACAATAATGTTTGTTTCATTTATTCGTTTAGTTATTATTCTTTATTTTAATAATGCAAAATCACTTCAATTGAAAGTAGACATTTATATAAGATTTTCTTTTATAAACTTTGTGGGTCTTTAGACCTTTCAATGAGGTTGTGACCAGACCACGTCTATACTTAATTAAACATTTAATATAAACCGAATTGGTACACACGTTCATATTTATAATTGGTATTCATTCCACACTGCAGGTCGATGCTCTGTCCTATTATTCATTTATTTCACTTGAATTATAGAAAGGAATAGCGTCCTGCATAAAATATAAACTGCCTTTCCGTTTAAATTTCTTGATGCACTTACGACCTATTCTGTCCACGAAAGCTTTGTTGATGATAAAGCAAGTTTTAATTATGGCTTACCTCAGGGGTCTGCACAAGTGCAGACCCCTGAGGTAAGACCAAGACCAAAGACCAAGGTCCAGTGTTATTTTTGGTACATTATGAATGTACGTACTTTGTTAAAAGAAACTGTCTGGAATATTTATTTACAATACAGTTATTGTATCCTTGAGTCAGGTATGGAAATGTGTCCGATGTCTCGATGTTTTTTTTAAATATACACGTATTTACATAAACTAATTGGCATTTTCGTGTTAATACCAGTTTTCACACTGATCAAGACAATCTTGTGCTACAATACACAACGGTTAACAATATATTTTTTTGCACTAAAAATACTAACAATTCGAAACAATTCATAATATTTAAAAATATATTATGTGCTTATTTATAGATAAGTAATAATTCTAATAAGTCTGAACTTTAGATGATTAGCTTAATGGTGATGTTAAGAAATCTCAGTCTAAAGCCAATTTAGATTGCCTAGCTAATTAGATACTTTAAAGTCATATTCAAATACTTAATAATCTTTCGCAATCTTCGATATTTGGGATACATTTATCTTATTAATGGTCTTAAATTTTGTTTGCTTCGACTCAGCGGGATCGTTAAATCAGACTAAATGTCATTCATTAACTGAGAGATTTCGGAATATACATACGATTTATTAAGTACCTATACAATATTGTAAACTCTTGCATTATTTAAGACCATGGGAGTGGTGATTAAAGACCTTTTAGTTTATTGATAATTTTTTAACAAAATGAGCAGTGAGATGAGATTTTTATATTTCAATTGGTACACCGGCATGCAGCCTATGCTATTTAGGGATACTTCAGGCAGCTTTGCTCGATGTGCTGCATCACAGTAGGATCCTCTGACCATCGAGCTTTTGATAACAAGTTTACTGGCAAAATTATTATTTCCGCAATGCCAATACTATTACGGTGGCATTTGCGGATCTTAAAAAGTCCTGACGTCAACTAAACTTAAAGCGGCAGTCGCATCCTCGTCCTCCTTATCAACTCTTCCATGGAGGTATAAAAACAACAACAGACAAGTCTCCGTGACACATAGCTCTGCAGTTCAATAGGCAAATTGCCCTTGCATCACTACCTCACATTAGGCCAGCCCGCTGCAACGATAGGACGCGTGAGTGAAAGGAGGACGGGTATTGGATCGCTTCATCGGCTCGTGTGAGGCTCATCTACTTATGCACTTTACTACAACATTGATGTACATGCCGATGTGACATGTAGTATACAATCGTTAGTGAGCTTATGGAATAAGGTTAGGGCGGTGTATAATCGTATTTTTTTGGGCATGAATTATTTGAATTAGTGACTGAAAATCAATCTTGTGTCGGAGTTTTTGGGATAAAAGACCCTCTAAAGTCCTTAATCTAAAACATTATTTGAATTCAAACAAGAATAGATCTTATTGGTAAAATAATTATAATAACTGGTAAACTCTGGGACATTTCCCACATATCAACATCCAGCCTAAAACGATAAAAACATTTTCAAATTGACTTTATTTTTTGGTATTGAATCAAGCTTGATACTTGCTGTTTGATACTTAAGGGTCCGGAATGTAATTTTCGCTTAGTTAAAATTTTGAGTTATGCGCAAGATTTTGATATTTCATGTACCTACAACAGTTTAACGAAGACATTCTGACAACTAAGCCTCTATGCTACCACCAAACTTAGATTTGTTAGTTTATATTTTTATTTTCAAATCCCATACAACATACTTTAAAAATACTATTGAACAAAAAGTTATTATAATTACATTTGCTTACATTATATCTTGCTTAAACAAACCACTAAAATAAAATAATGAGAAGACAAACTATTTATGTCAGTACTAAATTGTGAAACAGAACTGCCAATGTGTGTCACTTAAACAATAAAACTTTTAAAACATATTTTAGCTAACTATTTCAGCAATTATAATTTAACGACACTTCACAATTTAGCGAAATAACTTAATTCCATTCCGCTTGCTCATTGCGGAAAGTGTACAACTGGTGTGACCGTGATTTCAAATTGCATACTCGTTAAAATTTTCAAAGTTGTCAAATCAAGTTGTGGCAATAATAACTTATTGCACATAGTTGACGTAATCAATCAGGTAGTGACGTAATCAATGGTCAAGAGCAAAGTTGGCAGCGATTGAATTCGTTCGTGGAACGCGACACTTTGCGTGGTTTCCCAATAATCTAGAGAAACATTTCTGCGCAGTCTGTAGGATAGTTAAATGTAACCAACATATAGTTAAATGTAACTATAGTTAATGTAACTAACAGAAATGTATCCGGCTTGGAACGGTGCATTGTATTCTTAACAGCGACCCCGGTTCACCTATAGAGATCCATCGTTTCCCATGAGCAGTACAATAAATCGTATGCTTTCAGGCAATCGGTAATATTATTTCTGAAATAAAATTTCTGATTCCGGACCCATACGAAATAAAATCCTTTAAAAAGCAAGTGTATTCTTTCTTAAAGGCCCGCAACTCATCTGTAATGCCAGTGGGTGTCCACTTACAATGTGACCCAATTGTTCGTTTTCGTCCATTTACCATAAAATATGTATAAGGAATTGTTTCATACAGTGGCCGATACGTTTCAGATATTAATTTGTCTATATTTATTTACACAAGAGATAGTGATTGTCATCAAAGTATCTAAGGTTGAAAGAAAAATTAATCATCGAACTATTTAAGTTTCCATTAACTACTCGTACATTAAAACTAACAAATTATGTTTTCTCAGTTTCAGCTCAAGAATTCGACTGTCCAGAGAAGAGTGGCTTCTTCCCGGATCCCTACCAATGTGACCTCTACTACAAGTGTTCAAAAGGTCAGTATTGCTTGAAAGGTTATTGCAAATTAGAAGTCATTTGTTGTAGGCATCTAACGTAACTAAATAAACGTTGTTATAAAACTAATTGGCTGAACGCGTGGTGAAATCCATACATACATATTTTGTCATAGGTCAAATGTTTGTCGCATACGAGTAGAAAGGCACTATAATCGTATATCGGAAAAAATACTGAAATGTTATCGCCGTGCCTCTTACATATTCTTGAAAGCTCTTAGTTACTAACAACATTTTTTCCTTTTTTTCCGGAGGAGATTGCTGTTAAAAACTTGACAGCATGTGAAAGGCCGTGCGTGAGGGTTAGGGCTGTTTCGTCATCATCCCGTTTCGTCATCATAAAAAAATAGTGGTGTTTCGTCACTGTTCTGGACTAAAGACGTTCCTCACTCGACCCCCTAAACTCCCCTTGTCCCATCTTTATACCCGAAAAGGACGAATCGTTCCTTGCCTTGTGGCGATTTGCAGGCCCAACTATTGCTCTACGTGACAGTTTAGTTGAATATGAAAACGTTTTTGCAAACGTAACAATGCGATCGAGTCTGAAAGATACTTATCAGCCGACAAAAAAGTACACTCTTTTAGATATCATACATTGTTTAAACTAAGTTTAAAAATAGACAATATTGTGACTTTAAGTAATTAGAAAGTCAAGTTCTAAACGACTGCATTGTGTGCATGCTGTAAACCTATTAACCCACAATAAAGGTAAAAAAATGCAGTTGAATTTCTTGAAATTAATTTCGTTGTCGCGCCTAATTGCCTTCATAACAGTTTTTAGAATTTTTTCCACGATAGACCACACTGTTACAATAGTAAATAGAGTGTGAAAATTCTCAGCTGTTGCCGTACAATGGGCTAATGTTCGTATGAACAAAAAGCGCTGTGGTTCCCTAATACAGGAAAAATACGGTTAAAAACCAATTAGCGAAGCGGTTTGTATATAATTTTAATTAAACTAATAATGTAGATTTGTCATCCATTCGCACGAGTTGTTATTATGTAAACTGTAAGAATACCTTTCTTCTAATCTCGAGTACAGTGGAGAAATACTTATACTTACTCATTAGATCTTATTTATTTAAACTTTTGTTTCTAAGTAAAGAAAAAAGGAAAATATTGTGCTTTTTATGTAGAACAGATGATCTCCCATAAAAACGACGTACCTACATTATTATCTAGGGGGCCTAGACAAAGTAACATTTTGACAGCGATAGCGAAATTCGATAAATTCAAATTGTATGGATTTGACAGGTGCCTTAGAAAAATCACGTTGTCAATCGATATTGAAAGTACGGGTTTTGAAATTCGCTATCGCAAATTGAGCAATAACGAACGTATAAGTGCCGCTTGTCTAAGACCTCAGATTGTTGGGATCAGATTTATTATACTGTGAATGTATACTGACTATCAATATTACTAGGACATAGCTTCAACTATATTATTATGGTGACCTTTATGTAACTCTAGTGGGATGATGGTTCGCCAATTGTAACCACCAAAAAATAGACTCAGGGTCATTGAATCTAAACCCTTTCGGATACTCAAATGGCTTCCAACTACTCCACTGCCATTGCCTGCTTTGGCGAGATACGAATCTAACAAGCATAACGAAATGTAAAAGGCATTCGTTACGATACGGGCCATTGGGGAAAATTTTAAAATTCAATAAATGTAAAATTGCGTAAGATTACGTATGGCGTAATTATACAACATAAAATACGTAGAAAGTTTACTTACTTAACAGAAAAAGTAAAAGAGAATGTAGAGGGGCCGGTTGTGACAGGAATTTTAAGAGGAAACCTTTGGTGGACGTTGTATGTAAAATTAGTATATTTTCTAGTTAAATTGGTTTCGGTTATGTTCGTAATATTTGTTTACGTTTCTGAGTTACTCAACTATGTACTTACTTGGCTTAATCACCCCGCTTGCCTAATGCGTATCTGTGAACACAAATCCGAGCTTTGTCCAAAAAAACGGACCCCAATTTTGCTCGACCCGAAAATCGAACTGACGACCACGGGGTCGGTATAACAATAAAAACTTTGCGTTTATGGTAATTTAAACGCCTCGATGGTCTAGTGCTTTAAGTGGGCCATGATCTCGGGATTATGGCCCACCGTATTTATTGTTATAATCATTACTCAAAGTCAAAACTAAACAAATTGGCCTACCCCTCTTGGAGATAGTCATAATTTCATGCATTTTTATAGTAAAGAGGAGCAAATAATTCGTAATGGTACCTAATTGACCCGAATAATCAGCCGCACTTGCACTCAGTTGTAATAATATCGGTTTAATAAATTATTATGAAGTTTCACTGTTACATATACCTACGTATCGATGAATCATTTTCTTTTATATAATAATGTATGACAGCCATACTTGGTATAATTATATAATTAAGGCTTTTTTTTGTAGCTACATTAGTTAAGTGGAATGTAATATACATTATTAATTAAAATACAAAAATAATTAAAATATAACCATTCCTTATATTCATTAACGTCTTTTACAAAGATAAAAATGCTTGCTTGAACAATGGCATAAGAATACTCTTTTTGTACATTTATTTTACTGGGCAAAAAAAAAATACTTAGGATATGTACCTTACCTTTTGGAATGAGCGAAAATTGACGCCAATAATAATTATCTGTGTGTGTAAGTCATCACTGTCGTGTAACACAAATCCAAAAAGTATTATCCTAACAGCATTTGAACCGGATAATATGATGTTTTGTTTCGCGATACCCAAACGAATAAAATTATATTAACGTATATTACGTTAATATAATTTTATTCGTTTGAGACAGCAAGGCGATGGTTAAAAAGCTGAGAGATAAATAAATTTTTATTTTATTTTGTAACAGGTCAAGCGGAAGCAAAACTGTGCCCAGATGGATTGGTGTTCTCCGACGAAAACCCCAACAAGGAACGTTGTGACATCCCCTCCAACGTAGACTGCGGGGACAGGAAGGAACTGCGTAAGTACCTTAAATCTATTTTAATGGAGCTCAGTGACCTTATACTATTCTTATACGTTAAAACTACTTCTATATGACACTTTGGAATCTTTTTAGACAGAAGTTTTGAATCAATTTTAAAATTGATAAAAGGTGTTGTTTTTTTTGGAAATCAGATTTGCGAAGAAAATAATTGTTCTAGAAAGCAGGCCCTTCGCTTGATGTTTTCAATTTGAACCATGGAGAAAGTTGCATTTTGTGAAAATCACCGATAACATTTAATTTCAATTTAATTTACAGAGGAACCAAAACCCACGAAAGGCTGCCCTAGACAAAATGGTTACTTCAAACACCCAGACCCACAGGTAACTATTTTATCACAAAGCACCGCTCTAAAACCGTAGAATTACCGTATAACCGTCGAAACCGAGTAGGTTGTATGCTGTGCTATATGATATCAAAATAGTTATTTTAAAAAAAAATGTAAACCAATCTAGTATGACACTCGATAGCAACTGGTAACTACTTAATAAAACACTGGTCATTAACACCTGCGAATAGTTTTTAAGTGTGCTGCTAATTATACATACCTTAAAAATAGCAAAACAGGTTATCAGTTTTTTTAAAAATTCTCATTATTACTATTAACTTCCGACAAAAGCATGTTCTCTCTCAACCGATAACTAATATTTTACAAAGTACAAGCAAGGTATATGATGTTGACGGCATGTGTATTCAATGTATTGTAATGTTCCAGGCGTGTGACAAGTTCTACTACTGCTCGGACGGAATCCCTAACGAGCACCCCTGCCCTCCCGGACTGTACTTCGACGAGGAGTCCTCCAACTGCGACTGGAAGGAAGCCGTCAACCGCCACTGCGACCAGATCACTAAAGGTAAGGATTTATATAGTATGTCGGTAGTCTCTTGATAGCAACCTTCCGGCGC
The DNA here is from genome assembly GCA_949319885.1 of Mecyna flavalis. NCBI lineage: Eukaryota > Metazoa > Arthropoda > Insecta > Lepidoptera > Crambidae > Mecyna > Mecyna flavalis. The sequence goes on along the minus strand of OX439427.1, from coordinate 5,248,590 downwards.
AGACGACGGGGCCGCAGAAGAAGGTGTGCCCACGTGCTTCTTCTCTAGCCTGCGTACGAGTGTAACCTCTCAACGAGCGCACTGAACAGGTCATCCAAGCTATAGCTGGGGATTGACTAGTCTCGCGTCCCCTGCGCCGGAAGGTTGCTATCAAGAGACTACTAACAGACTCTCGCAGATCGTTCTCTCGCCTACGGCCTGAATGGGCCGGTCAATTTCCACAAGGCAGACATTAGTTCGTTTCTTTTCGTTTGTAAAGGGTGTTAGTGGGTTTGGTGACTTAAACGCAATAACTTTAGCAAAATGGGAAGTATCTTAAATAATTGAAGGTATATAGTGATTTTATATAGAGGAATAGTAAAAGCTTCTGCCAATGACTTTGCCTGCGTATAAATTGTAACCGTGTAAGCTTGCTTTAGTGTGAAAGGGGAACAAACATCATGTTGACATTCTAAGATATGTATTTTTATCACTGTTTTAGAGTATTTTCTTAAAAAGTTAATGTTTTAAACATTATGAAGTTGTTATTGCCTGAGTAAAATTTAACGTACTGCACGGTGAATATTTGCTGTTGCAAATAAGAAAGGCAAAACACTTTGATGATCACGCTCAACTCTTAATTTAATGAAAAAGATGTGGTGCTTACACAATTTTATGAGAACAAATATAAGGCGGAGATTTAGACATTTTGTGACATTAGACACCGTTAAGTGGGTAAAATGCTTTATAAGTTATCTCTCACAAAGAGGAAAGATTTGATTTTTTGCTTGCATTGAATAGGCTCCAAAACTATTGAACCGATTTGAATAATTCTTTTACTGTTAAAAAGCTATACTAACCCCGGGTGACGTAGGGTACTTTTGATCCCGAAAATGTGTAGGGAAGGGGGGATAACTGAAAAAAGAATTTACGCGCTGGTGAAACCGCGGGTGGTAGGCTAGTTAATGTATAAATATTAAACGAACTTAACCCTTCTCTTTCCAGATGTCCTAGACGACGGCTTCTCCTGCCCCGACGGCGAGGTGATGGGCCCCAACGGCCGCGCGCTGCCCCACCCCACCTTCCCCCACCCGGAGGACTGCCAGAAGTTCTACATCTGCCGCAACGGCGTGCAGCCGCAGAAGGGCAGCTGCCCCTCCGGCAAGGTCTACAACGAGGACACGTTTATGTGCGACGAGCCTGAGAAGGTTCCTGGATGGTAAGCAAATTTTTTTTAGTCTTCTCTTTCACTGAGCGATTTGTATCGAACTAAACGCTGGGTACGCTTGCACCATTCAAGACAAGGCGAGCACTAGGCTGGCTCGTCCCTTTTCGGGTGTAAAGGGAAACCAGCAGATTTTAGTAGGTAGTGGACAAGACGTCCTTAGTAAGATAGTTTAATCACCAAACGCTTTCCAAATGCGGGTTGCTGATTAAGTTTCCATTTTTTTAACTTAAAATTAACAAATTAAATCTTCAAAGTTTCATAACTTGACCGACAATTGAAAATGTGGATCCAATCCAATCCAATTTTTGTTAACTACTTATACTATAAATGCAATTTTTCGACGATTTTGATGTATCATCATCATCATCAGCCTGTCGCAGACCAATGCTGGACATGGGCCTTTGATTAAAGGATTTTCAATACGACGTTTCATTACTAATCGTGATTACTTTTCTTTAACATTTATTATTATTTTAGACTTTAAATATATTATTTATTTTGTTTTTCAGTGAAAACTACTACGAGGGCCAGCCGCTGGAAAAGAACAAGCTACCGAAGAAGGCGTAGAGTTTGTCATACTTTATTTATATTTAAGTCTTAGATTAATGTACAATAAACTTTAAACAAAATGTGGCTTGTATTATTTTTACTCATTACCTTACTAAGGGCCATTTTCACTACTATCAAATAGTTGTAAATATATTTGATTAATATAAAATACGCCATTTTCTTTTTTGAAAATTGACAAAAGAGCCATCATTAAAGTTACCTCATAGATAAATTAATAAGAACTTATCTGAAGGTGGTGAACCTGGCCCTTAATAGCTTAGTGTGAAACCTTTACAAGAAGAAATGTATGTAAGTAAATGTAGGATGCTTTGTTTATGTACGTACGTACACACAATAAACAGTAAGATTGGAAAAGAATAGACCTGGCATCCTTTACAGAACCACATATTTTGACTAAGGCGTAAGGCCTGTATTCACTTTGATTAGTGCGAGTGCGAGTGATTAGTAGCTGAGGGTGATTAGTGCAGGTGCGTAGTGCAAGTAGTGTCCAATTGTTGGCGAGTGCAAGTGATTAGTAGTTGAGGCAGACGTGTTTAGTGGCAGGCACGCCGCGAGAGAGGGGGATGGGCGGGCGCGCGGGACGTGGCTACTCGCAGTCCACTCGCAGAAAAATAGAACACGCTTCTAAACACTTCACTACGCAGCCAACTAATCACCTGCACTAATCAGTCGCTGTCCACACTTATTTTCTACTAATCACTAATCACTTGCACTTAGAGGATTCGATCCCGGTCAATTTTTCTAGTCCCGGGATTTCGGGATTATCAACAGTTAATACCGGGATCCCGGGATAGTCCCGGGATTGTATAAGTAATAGAAAGTGGTAGCAAAAAGAAAGAAAAACATAACAAAATCAACCTTTTATTTTAAATCTTCACTTAAATCTTCAAAAACAAAACAAAATTATAATTTCTTCTAATAAAATCAATAAACTAGGCCCTTATAAAATAGTTTAATAAATTATTGCTTAGTTTGTTTATTTTATTTCACAATAAACATAAAAAAAAACAACTTCTTAAAATTTGACAAAAGATATCAATGTTAATAGGACTCATATTTTAAATCAAATAGACCAGAAACTATAATTTACTTATTTAGGCCACGAAAATAAAATCTAAGAAATAACAACGCATCCAACGTCTCATCCGAAAGCATACTTCTTAATTTGTTGCACAAATATGAAGTAGCTCTGAAATAAGAGCAACGCGAGTTCAGGCTCGATGGAAGTTGGAGGAATCGTCAATAAATTTTTATAAGCCTTCTCCAAGTTATAACCTCGTGTGGAACTAGCCTCATAAAGATTCATTTCTTGTTTAATGATCTTAGAAAGATCAGTTTCTTTATATGCTTCAGGATTTATAGTTTTTATTGACTTATATAAAAAATATATTGGTCCCGAAAATCCCGGGATTCATTGAATTTAATCCCGAAAATTTCAGGACTAAAATATGATCGGGATCCCGAGATCCCGGTTTTCGGGATCCCGGGATCGAATCCTCTACTTGCACTAATCACTCGCACTCGCACTAATCAAAGTGAATACAGGCCTGTAGAGTTTGTGACGTTAGCCTTGTAGAGTTAGGGCGTGTAGAGTTAGAAGCTTGGCTTTACATGAGATCTGTTAACTTTTTGACAGTGCGAGTCATATGGTCTCGTCTCGTCTTGGCAACATTTTACATGAAAATGTTTTTGGTGGGATATGTTAAGTTTCAAAAAATGATAAATAGCAGCTCAGTTTATGTTACCCAGACCTCTAGTCAAAGCTTGTAAGTTCGATTCATGTTTTCAAACTGTACGGTGACTCACTTAACGTGGTGACTATACACAGCCCCAATAAGACAAACATCGATAATGTTTGTCAAAAAAATAGGCGCCACGTAGTCTCTCACAACGTGAGCTTGAAACTTACTATCTTACGCGTTGCCCCTCGTTATCGCAACCAAATCTCATTGAAGCGAGTAAAGGCTGGACCGAGTATAGGTCAGATACCGGTCCAGTTATGGACAATAATTGTGGCGTTGCGCAACACGTTGATGTAAGAAAGCTGATCGGACTAGTTTCAAAGGTGGGCAAATGAGAACAATGGGTTGACGGTGTCAAACTGTCAATCATAGCCTTAGATTCGGTGACATTGAAGATATTATGGATTCACTGGGGGGTAGGCGATGGGTCCACGCGTCTTTTAGTTTTAAATCTTTTTATTTGTGATCTAGTGCATTTTGGTGTTGAAAAGTGGTGTGATTTTCATCAGTAAAGTGTAACGAAGTGTCATAAATAAGAAAATTGAAACAAATTGACTGAATGGACGGGTATTGCGTGTAGTGTGTCTCATCGGTAGATGAGACGCTCTTACCGCAATGGCGTCCATTCTCCGGTGACCTTGAGAGTATCCTCCAGTGTTTCCATGAAGCGTTAAAACATCTAAACACCAATGTTTTAACGCAAGGAGAATCTCCCTCCCTCATCCACTTGACATTGGCAGAATCACCGCGCCGCAAACAGGCGCGGGATAGAGTCCATTATAAAAAAAAAAAAAAAAAAAAAGATATTATGGTCCGTAGAATGTCATTTGAATCATTTGACACACTTATTTGTTGCGGTAAGAAAACCGCAACAAATATTACTACCGCAATTAATTTGTTTGAAGGTAGTCGGGCGATCGGCACTCTTCCTCATCAATCGAAAACTCTACTCATGTGTCGGTCTTCTATTGTAAGGGTATTGAGAGGTACTTCCCCATTTAAGGAGAATGTGTCGGTCTTCTATTAAGAGGGTAGGTAGGTACTTTCCGGGTAAAGCAGACCCATCAAAACTGACATACAAGAACTGTTTCCAGCATTACTGCTATTTTTGACGTATAGCTAGTGCTTTAATTAAATTGCTACCTTAGATTGCTACATAGTGACGGCACATGGTACATTTTTGACATTAGATAAATAGTATTTATAGAAAGAAAGTAAATGTCTCTAAGTTTTATATGAAGACAAAAATGGTAGTAATTTTTTATTCGTGTTACGTAGGCCTCTGCTACTATAAAATGGTATCTCATCAGAAATGATGGACCATTTGATTGATTGCAAAATAATGTATTATCAGTAAATAACAGTATCTACCGTTATGTTTTTGCATCTCAGCTTTCTTTCTTTGGAAGACATTATGGCTTGATGACACAAGTAACACCCGTCTGCTTTAAAATCTCTTCAGTAACTTAGGCATGAAAACGAAACTGACAGACAAAAATTACTTTCGTTTAAATATAATAACATGAATAAAAATATTTTTTCTAATCTCATAATTCTTAACATTACTAACAAAAACCTTGTATGTACTTTTCTTGCACATTATGTCCGTCGTCATCATCATTAACCATCGCTTCGCCTTTCGCGTTGTTACAAACTTAGACAAATGCATCTTGAATAGGCTCCTTTCAATCACGTAGAGATCATATAACACCGCTTTCCTCAAGGAAAGTGTCGTTTACTACTTGATATTTGCTTACGAACTCTCAATATTCTTAACTAAGTCAGTTTCGTGTCATATCCAATAACAAATATAATCGACGAGCCATTTGGTGTAATGGTCGAGAAGTCGCCTATTACACCAAGGGTCGCGGGTTCGATCCCCGCACGGTACAAACATTTGTGTGCATGAACATGTCTGTTTGTATCGGTCTGGGTGTTTCTATGTATAATATGTATATATTTACAAAAAAAAAAGTATATAAGTAATGTTTATCCGTTGTCTAGCACCCATAGCACAAGCTAATGCTTAGTTTGGGGCTAGATGGCGCTGTGTGAATAATGTCCAGAGATATTTATGTCCAGAGATATTTATTATTAAATAAATACGCTTACAAAATACTCGCACTTTTTACTATAAATCTCTTTGCACTATACGAAGTTTTTACATAAGTGCAGATGTGAGAGGAAACAGTAATAAGCTGCTACAAAATTATAGGGCTCATCTGATTCTTGAATCTTTGCAGTGTAGGTTCTGAATGAATGTTGCTCTAGCCAAAGCTGTAATTGCGGCTGATTGTTCTTATATGAGGATGGCAGTAACCAGTTGGAGTTGAAAAAAAAAATATTACTACTAGATCATTTATATATCTATAAAGCTATTACACTATGAGTTGACTATCTGGTTCAAATGCTTTTAGGATCGACCTTTTGGAGTTGCGTGACGCAACAGTGATGACCATAAACGTAATGTTACATAGATAATATTAATTCCATGGTGATGACTTACACACAAACAGATAAATAATGCGTTGCTATTGGTTGCTAACGTTAAGGACAAACGCAGTTGACGTCATTTTTCGCTCAATTTCAAAAGGTGTTATCCTAATAGCATTTTAATTACATTATCTGTGATTTTGAAAAAGTGTATTAATTACAAGCCGTGAGTTTCATCCGTTCAAAGTTTTTTTTTTATTTAATAAAAAAATAAACTAAAGCAAAATGAATTATTTCTCCTCGTTTCTTAGCTCTATGTAAGCTGTCACGGTCGTAACCGCGCCATTGTCCGATATAAGATAGCGCGGGCTTTTGTATGACAGCCTTTATGCGCCCGCGCACCACTCGCTTAAACTTTGAATTTGATCTCTTTATAGGACTTTAATTGCTCTTTCGAGCGTATCAAGGTTGATTAGTGTAGTGACTGGTTGACACTATGATTTTTCTTGTTACATTGACAAAACATTTGTACTGTTTATAATGATAAGCAGACAATCAGAGTTGTGGCCTAGCCGAGGGGTATAAAACAAGCATTTTTGTGTACTTTTACACGATAGCGCAGAATTACACCCGGGTACAGTGTAGCTTTCCAACAGTGAAAGAATTTTTCAAATCGGTGCAGTATTTTCGGAGCTTCAATACAAACAGACAAATCTTTCCTACTACTCATTTAAGGAAGTTCGCATTAAGAGAAAGTGAAGGGAAGAACTTGGGGGTCGATTAAATAAAGGTTTACTGTTACTTAATAATAGGAAGATGGTATTTTCAATCGAATAGGTTATCAAGAGAAAGGTGAGCTGTGGTAGCTGAGCGGTTCGAGGCGTCGCTTCCCATGAGATCGAGAGGTTCAAACCTCAGCATGCACCTTTATCTGCATGAGTATTTCGACGGTCCCTATGTATAAAGTGACAATATGTCAAAAATGGAGGTTTACAGTAGAGCGCAATAAAGGTTTGAATTGATATATAAATTATGCTTTGAACAATTATGGGTATATTTTTGCTGCTATATCTCAATGATTTTGGAAAGTTTAAACTTGTATCAGTTATTTTTTATTTTTAATGTATTTTCTTAATAAAACGTACATATGACTGTTTCTACATTGTCAACCCACAATACCACTTTCTCAGACAACTCTAAGGTGTCTGTTTATACGTGGGACAATATAAAACAATATTTTGAAATAATATTAATTGAAATGTTGTATGAAAACTTAGAATACTGTTTTATTTTCAATAAATTACTTTAAACATTCCAAGATAGCTATTCATTAAGTATTAAAATACATTAAACAACACATGTCCGTTTATACATGATTATTGTCACAGAATAGGTAGTATGGTGTTATTGTTTTATTTGTCTATAAAAACAAAGACATGTGTAATAAAAGTCATAGATGGATGTTTTAATAAAAGATGTATTTATTACCTTTATTCTTTAATCATGTTAAACATTACATAGAAGTTAATTTTTAAGTTAAAGTTAGTTTTTAAGTTAAACAATAACTTAAAAAAATACTTCTTGTCTCATTGAATAATGTTGTTGTATTTACAGTGCACATAACTTAAAAACACACTATTCCACTGTTTTACAACACTTTTCTGGCGCGCGAACACGAATCAACACGATCGTTTAGGCGCAAATTGTCAAATTCACAAATTGTCAAGCGGTCGCAATCGGTCAAATTCGCAAATTGTCAAATTCGCAAATTGTCAAGTTGGCAAAAGTCAGATTCGCAAATTTTCCAATTCGCAAAATGTCAAGTTTCAGAATGTCCAGTTATTTAGGTGTAACATAACGGCCCTGTGGATGGGGGCCTTAGCGTAATCGATTTTTTGTCTTCTTTCAATTTTTTTTTGACATTTCTTATACCTAACTTCAAACGAACATTTTACAACATTCTTTTGCTCTTCATATCTCTAAATAATGAATCTCTCATTATACGATCTTAACAATTGGCTTCCGTTTTAAGCTCGTAAACGAAATAGTACTAGTTTGGTAATTTGGTCTCGGGTGCTTATGGGCGGCGGTGATCACTTAACATCAGGTGACCCACTTGCTCGTTTGCCCCTCTATTACATAAAAAAAAAAAAAAATTTTGGTAAAAAATTGGAAGATGTAGCTGAGAATGCAGAGATTCACACATTTGCCCCCCACCAGTTGCGCTCTGCAGCTTTAGCGCAGCGCTCCTCGGGGGAACCATGGTCTTCCCCGTTTCCTCATGGCGATCGGCAATAAGAGGCCACCCCACACTGCCAACGTACTCAGGGATGCTTTAAAGGTACTAAGGTTCCCCACCCTTCGCATCAACATCCCTAAGGTCCCCATTTGGGGACACCCCAATTCTTCCCCCCAATTCTTACCCCACACCAAGGAGTACGGTGCTGGAAATCCACAGAGCCGTTATTTTTAAACCTAAACAACTGGACATTTCGAAAACTTGTTATTTTGTTAATTTGACATTTTGCGAATAGGCAATTTGGGACTTTGACAATTTGCGATTTGCTAATTTGACCGATTGCGACGGCTTGACAACTTGCGAATTTGACAATTTGTTCCTAAACGGACACGTAAATGACGTTAAGTTTGACAAGACCTCGCACGCATCACTGTAGAAAAGGACATCCATTAGATATCCGCTTCTACGACACTAATTTCTTTTTTTTATGATACTTGTTCGCTTATACGATTTTAAAATATCCATTTCGGAGCATTATTTCAAAAAATCTTCTTCACAGGTATGAGCATATGGAGAATCTATAGCAATATATGGAATAAAAAAAAATTGGTAATTTTGACATGTCGCTTTATACGTAGGGACCGTCGTTGCTACCACCTCAATGCTAGTGGGTAAATTTTACCCACTAGCATTGAGGTGAAGAAAAACATCGTGAGGCAACATGCAAAGATAATGATTATTTTCTAAACAGGCTATACAGTGTATAACCATAGTCCATTGATCTTAGGGTTATGGATATCAACATAAGGTACTTTTTATTCCGAAAATGTGGGGGAAGGGGGGAGATATTTGAAAAAAGAAATTAATATAATATAAATTGAAAGTTAAAAATTTAATACTATATCGGGTTCTGAGTAAGATGGGCATCTGTAACAATAACAACCCTTTACTCTCTGTAGATCCAGTGATCAAGATCCATAACGAAGAAATCACAAGTACAGTACAAAAACATCCAGATAAAACAAACATAAATGTTTACTTTGTCCTTAGTGGGATTCGAACCCATGAATGCTGGTGCAAAGGACATGGTCACTATCAACTGTAGAATGTAGACTAGGATGTAACGAATGTGCAGAATGGAGAGTGACGTACAAGTACATAATCTGAACATAATTAGCATTCTTATGAACTAAATGTTTCTGTATAGTAATTAAATTAATATGTTTTTCTTACGTTACCTTGACTTTCTGAACTTAAAGTATAAAAGTAACGAGAATAGTACCAAAAATAATGTAATTATTGAAATGGACATGGACAATTTTAACAGGTTAGCGGGAAAAAGAGTTGGGCATTAATGATATGAATATGTAGTAGGTACCTCTGTTGATTAAGATACTTTATAAAAGAATATAAAAGAACATAAAAATCATAAAGAACATCAAGAACAGAACACAGTAAACAATTTTATATAGAAACTAGCGGGCGCCCGCGGTTTCACCCGCGTGGTTCCCGTTCCCGTGGGAATATCGAGATATCCTTTCCTAGCGGATGCCTATGTCATAACATCTACCTGCATGCCAAATTTCAGCCCGATCCGTCCAGTGGTTTGGGCTGTGCGTTGATATCTATCTATGTCAGTCAGTCAGTCAGTCAGTCACCTTTGAGTTTTATATACATAGATATATATAGATATTGTTTGATCTGACCAATTCATGCTTATGATATTGAGAAACCAAATTCGATCCCAAAACGATTAAAAAATTGTTATCAAAGGTAAGTGAAGGTCGTAAGTTCGCTATAAAGAAGTACCTAAAAAGTTAATAAAATAAGTTATTGTTTTTTACCCATAAGTAAGTAAGTAAGTATCCTTTCTATTCTGGTTTGTGGCCGAATAATAATTGTCATACAAAGCACGCCGCCAGGTATATTGGCCATTTTCGTAACACGCGCCACTTGAACTCGAATCAGGACCGCTATTCATAGTGCAGCAGACTTACTTAAAACCGACTTAGTTTATTCACAATTGCAATTTTATAAGTTATAATCTTTTAAAATTGATTTATTATGCATCTGCAAGGCGATATCATTTATATGTTAGAACAATAATGTTTAAATAGTTTTAGCTTGTCATTCTAAAATAGAAATCAAAATTTATTTGGCGCCAAAGTATTGTTTTCTCTGTTGCATCCCCTAATTTCTATAAATATACGAGTAATTTTCTTCCATAAATACAAAGAACCTTATCATTAAGCGGCCAGTTTATTTTAGTGTGAGAATTTTTAGTATACTCGTAGCGAGATGTATGTCATGTATATTAAATTATCACTTAACGGCATTTTACGCTACCTGCTAAAATAAACTTTATTTATTAACAGGAAGTATCGTTCAATCTACTATCAACCTGTAGGCTCTACTGATTTTAGAAGCTGAATCTGTGGTTCTGTCTATATGGTTTTGATCTTATTAATCTGCTTTTAGATAGATTCTATAGATATATTTTCGTGTCGTTCTTCTTATTGAATCATCATCATCTTAATTTTTTTTATTAATTCCTCGCCTTCCTGAACTAAATTAGGACAGGACCGTTGCACATGAACGGTCCTGTCCCAATTTAGTTCAGGTCATTCCAGTTGTTAATGCATGTCCCCATAGACAGTTCTTCAAAATCCTCTCTGGTACTCGGTCGCACTCCTGCGCAACAGTGCCGCACTATAGATGCGCGTCGGCGCGCGCGCAGCGGCGGTGCGCGCGCTCCAGTACTGCCGGGCCGGTATCGACGCGCACACGTTGACAACATGAACAGTGCACATTTACTTGTATTCGCCGCCTGCGTTGCTCTAGGTAAGAAATTATCATCTTAATATTACACTTAGGGCTTTCGATTTTGATATAGGCATCTAATATCTAATGTTACTCCAACTAATTTATTCTGGATTAATCAAAATTAGACCAGATTATTTATATTTTTATATGTAAATACTCTATTTAATGTAAGGGCTAAGCTGCTTGAGAAATTCCATAATACTCATAGGTGGGCTTCCTCCTACCAAAAAACTTTTCTGCTTGTTTAGTTAACGATCTATCGAAAATTCAAGTAACAAATAATATATGACTATACTTGTATTGCATGTAATATGTAGGATGGTAGTTTTTATAGGTACATAGAACAGCAAACATGAATATATTAAAAATATCTTATCAAAAAGACATAAAACATCGTCTGAAATCAAGAGCAGAGCTATGTACTCATAGACTACGGAAATATTTTTTTTCTATTAATTGGCAAGTTGCAAGAATGTTCTGAACTTAATTACATTTTAACAATTATGTCATAGTTTAGCAAATGTTAAGATTATCACACTTCTTAGTAATATTCATAAGTTTTTATTTTGGTAATAATAAAGAAGTTAAGAAGCAAACATTTCTAGACGCATAATTAAGGATACTTGTGGAGCTTCTAGACTGTGTCGTAATGTATTCATAGGTTTTATATAATAGTATTGATATTCATAATATGATGATATTTTTTTCTTCAAACTTATTGGATGGCCTTGGGTCTGGTTGGTGTTAAGTTCAGAGTCCTACTGGATAGCCACCACCACTCCACCATTGGTGTAATTCCAAGTTCTATGATTTATTCTTTTAGTAACTTATAAAACAACGCTGTACATTGGTATAGTACCACGCTCAATAACATTTAAAGTCCAGCAATGAACAGTGTTGCAACATTGTCACAATTAGCCAATTCACAATCAAAAGTTCCAAGCCAACAGGTTGTAGCGCTAATATATAATAAGTATCACATATAGGTAGTTACCATTCATGTAATACACATAACTAGTTAATCAGGTTCGAGAAACGAACGAGAACATATTTGTATTAAAAATTTGGCGAGGTTTGCAACAAGTGTTATGAATTCTAGTTCCCAAATCAGGCTTTGTGGTTACGAATCAAAGAGGTTTTTTGGTTGTCTGGGCGGACGGATGGACTTGTTCTCATAAAAACTCTAACATTTATACAGATAAGGAGGTTTAGGGACAGTTTCATCCTGTGGTTTCATCACTGTCAGCTAAGAACCTATTAATTTATCAGTTATATCGACGGCGATCTAGCGGTTTATTTCTTTGAAAACAGTCTAAAGGGACCGCGTCTAAGATAATTATCTGATAAATCTCGTATATGGAACTTGTTTAATTGTAAAAACATTAAAGCTTAGAATGTTTGTAGCGCTGGGGGCGTTCCTTTAAAGTAGATAATTCTTTTTAGTGTCAAAGAAGTTTCACACAACTGCCCGCTGCTTCAAATTATGGTGCCACTTAATAATTGCATTTGTTATACCTACCATACTGGAACATTTGAAATGTCATTATCAAAGAAGGTCAATGTTTGGTCAATGCTAACATTCAGTGTACATTTCATAGTGTAGTGGTTTGACTTTTGACTCTAGTATGTCAATGGCAATATTTACTCTCGTAGTGAAAGGATAATTTAATCATAGTGTAAACATTATATTGCTCAGAGGTTGAACATCAATAGATTCATCAAATGGTGTAAAATACCATGTAACTTAAAGCTTTCGTGATACAATTATTAAATCGATTAATAAGATTCACACATGCGGATATTTGATCTGATGAGACATTAAAAAAATATTCTTCTTTTTAGCGACTGCTATCTGACCTCCGTAACCCATAATAGGGAACCAAAAACAAAAGAATTTTGGCTACACAGCTATGTGCAGGTTTGTAACGATGTTCCGTCACCAAGAATGCGCACCTAACGTTTGTGTATTGACGTTTGAACCACATATAACAGGTATAATCAATGTGGACAAATTAAGGCGACTTTAGATAATATCAAAATAACCTGGAATGGAACCTTTGTTCCTACTTAAATCCTAAATAAAACGAGGACGAATTCCCAGGCGAAGCTAGTATTGTAATATAATTGGATCAATTACCGTTTAGGATTGGAAATGCAAATTGCCTCACATTACGGAAAGGTTTCTACAATCTTAAGTAAGGCAGTGTAATTAAACGTTTTAATATAAGGTTAGCCTTTAAGTAATTTACTCAGTTAAGTAAATGCTGAAAACTTCGCTTTCTATTCGTGAATTTGAAATAACGATGTATGTAATATTTAAGTAATTAAATTATAATAAGTTGTAATATTACGCATTCTAGTATAATTTATTAAGTAATGACTTTGTAGTGATAAGATTTCAATCATGGAGGTCCCATTTCAAGCTTTTCCAAACAATGATAGCTGAGCTTTATAGTTAATTATATGGACCACAAGGGAATATGATAAAACATAAGTCTTAGTTCCTAACATACAAATACATATAATTATGATCAAATTTTTGGAATAGTAACTTGGTAGTGGTAGAGCCATGCTGTTTTACAGTACGAACGGGGCGACTCTTTCGGGGACGTACCACCCTCTCACATAACACCAGCGTGAAATAATAGTGACTACTTTTGTGCTTCGTCCGGTTTGTGAGAGTGCCGGAGGCCCACACCCCCATACCCCCATAGGCCGAAAACGCATTAGCGCTCCCTCTGGTGTTACATATGTCAATGGGCGGCGGTAATTACTTACCATCAAGTGACCAGCTAACTGTTCGCCGCCTCAGCATAAAAAAAAATGTCGTAACACTTTGAACGCTTATAGTCACATACCAATAACGGCCTATCTGAAATAGCTTGCAATTTTTTGCACAAAGCGCATTCTCAATCAATCACGTATCATAAAGCCGACAGTATCAATTAATGTGCGGCCTTTCTGCGATAATTGTAAATAGACTATTCCCTTGGTTGCCCAACGATTGGAAAGGTAGCCGGAATAAGCGTCAAGGCCTGAGCTCAACGGTGACATTTAAAAAACTTTGGACCAGTCCAATAAGAGTGATTTATGTAGTTCAATTTGTTATGGAATCACGAATACAAGTGTGCCTTATTGTAATGCAATAAAGATCATTTTAGAAGCAGTGGTTATCTGAATTGGAGGATCTTCGCTATGTTGTTGTTCACTAGAGCAAGGTCTCTTCTTGTTCTATCTAAGCCCTTTGTATTTTAAAGTAAGGATTATCATTGGCTGATGTTATTGTATACCGGATTTTGATTGCAATATCCCTTATAAAATTCATAACTAGTTCAGAACATTGGAATTAGAAAGACTAAATTCCACCATGTATGTACCTAAGAATTTGGACAAATTCCCTTGTCAGACTTAATCAGGTCGCAAAATTCTATGATATTAAAAAAGCATGTCATAGTGCATACATTCTTAATATCATATTTTTTAATATAATTTGCATTTTTAATAAAACGTGTAAGCTTAGCAGCTAATTACACTTAGCAATCGTAAACATCCTTAATTCCTTGTGTACTTGACTACTTAGATCGGGAAAAAGATCTCATAACAAAATATCTAAATTAACATTTTATATTATTCATAAAAGCAAAGTAAGACAGTTGTGTGAAATATGTATTTCCATAAAAAAGTAATTCTATAATTTGAGACAATCGTTACAAAATTAACATAACGTTGATAACGTAACTTTCAACTCTGGCATTGCTAAATGAGTTACACCGCGGTTTAGTTATAGCCTAGTATGAAGATAAACAACAATTAATCCGTCATTAATATTTAATTACTGCCATTTGTGTCAGGAAATTAAGGCTGTAACGAATAAGTGTAATAAATCTTGAATATGTCTTTATCATTGTTGTTTTTTTTTTGTCTTTTGATACAAAAAAAATCAACAATGCGTATGCAGTCGACCGCAAACTAAATTCATAACAACTTATTACCAAAACAATATGTCATAATTCAAGTATTTCATAAAATACTGGGGCGTATATGAATATGATTGTTCAAGTTTTATGTATTGTAGGTCACCTATTTGCCTATAAAATACAAAGCAAGTTATAATTCAGCTCATTTAATTATGTAGCAGTTTTAAATAGACTCTACAAAAGAGACTGGGCACATTTGTATGAAAAGTGGACCGTGAACCAATAGCGACACTGTTGTGGTATTTATGTGAGGATACCTCAACCACACCCATGTGCGAAGGGGCATCAAAATTTGACCCGGCAGTTTTGAGAAAAAAGTATTTTTTGTTTTTTGTTTGAAGAACATTTAAGCCACTGTCTGTGAACCAATAACGATACTGTTGTGGTATTTATGTGAGGATACCTCAACTACACCCATGTATTTTTCTCAAAACTGCCGGGTCAGATTTCGATGCCCCTTCGCACATGGGTGTAGTTGAGGTATCCCCACATAGATACCTCAACGGTATCGCTATTGTTTCACGGTCCACTTTCGCCCGGTCTCCTTTGTGGTACGTGATTTGTGGTAATAAAATTCCACTTCATACAATTTGTAAAAGGAAATAATCTCATTTTAGTTGCTTTATGTAAGGCTGTATCAATCAGATAAAGTTAGTAACATTTAGTGCAAAAGAATTAAAACTTAAATGCTCTTTAAAAAGTTACATTTACAAGATTGAATACCACTATAGTAAGAATTGAATTTTTAGCCCTTTACTGAAACCACTAGACCACAGTTCTTTTTTATATTTATTTATGTTTTTTGACCTCTAAACGTTGGTAAAATCTTTAGCAAATCGATTCCAAGGGCATGTTAATCAATTTTTTCCGTAAAAATCTTCATTAAACATAAACAATGATGATATTGATAGAGTTTATCCTTGCACAGTTGTAAGATCTCACATTGATAACTTTGTGTTATAAGTATTCTTTGTTTTATTTTTCACATGACTATTAGATTTATGTGAGGCCCAAAATTATTAACATAAATGTTGCATTGAAATCAGTATTTCGTTATTAAGTGTATTTTCTGGTATAAATATCCCTGGGGACACTATCCACACAGCACCGCCCAGCCCCAAACTAAGAATACCTTGTACTATCAGATGACGGATAAACGTTTATTTTATACTTTTTTGGTAAATACATTCTATTATACATAGAAATACGCAGATCGATACAAACAGATATGTTTATGCACACATAATATGTATGCACCGTGCGGGAAGCGAACATGCGACCACTTGGTGTTATAGCCAACTTCTTAACAATTACACCAAATGGCTCGTCAAAAAGTTCTTATAGCTTTATTTGTCCCAAAAAAAATTATTATCAAGTGCCAAAAAACTTGTGCCACCATAAGTAAGAGAGAATTTTGAAAAGAAAATCAAAAACCATTAATTTTCAAATACAAATCGCGGTGACAGTGTTTGGTTCATCATCGTCGCGTGCACAGCTGGTGACGCAACGTCTGCCGGATTGTCGCGTTACGTTCACCCCGGTTTCTCACGACAGGTGGATCGTCTTTTGTTGTCATACGTAATTTGCAAAATCTGCTATTGACTGAGCATAGGCTTTTGATTTTTTGTTTCGGATTACTTAAAAAGGGCTGCGAGATCGAACATGAAGTATTTTTTTATTTTAATGGGTACCTACCTAATGTATATTTAGATAGATTGACCCAATTAAAATATCACTTACAGATATATTTTAAAGTGTTAAGATTGTCTTAAATTCAAATTTACAAAATAGTATTTGTGGTTCTACTAACAGAATAATATTTTCCTTTATATTATGCTTCCTAGATTCGTTGGTTATAATATTACAAATTTAAATAAATGTAATTAATGTTTAAAACAGAGATACATTTAATAAACGATTTATGTATGAGACTTACTAACTGTAAAATATATATTTTCAAAAGTTGTAACTGTCTTCCACTACTCGTAAATGCTATAATATTGTAGTGTTAAAAATGCAACGCAAAAGTTTTAAATTTTAAGGACCAGTTTCATTAATGTCAGAAAGTTTTCCTGTGATTTTATCTGTCAGATATTACTGCTACTGTTTTTTTTGTCAATTAAAAAAATAAGACATCAATAATATCTGCGGATAGATACAAAACGGGCAATTTATCGATAAACCAGTTTATTTTTCATTAAGTATACCCAAATCTATTAAAAAAGAAGTTGCAATGCAAGCAACTGTTACACAATCGTGATTTATTACTATTATCAAAACAGATAATCTAGTAAACAGGCGCAAAATGAAAATTTCGCCAATGAGGCGTGACTGGATTTTAGTGGAACGGACCAATCGGAAGTGGGGTATTAATATAAGTGAGAATGGCCGTCAGACGTAGATCGGGAAGTAAAATCATTCGCAAGGCTTGTAACTCAAGTGTTCTATGTAATTTAACGCTAGAACAATAGTTTCATGCGAACCTGCATATTAATTTATGTATCTAATGGTCAGAGTCAAAAGGTAGGTATATTATTCAGAGTTACTGGAAAGACTGATTGGTAGACAAAATGAGTAGACAAAATGATAATTATTTTAGAGCTACAATAAGTTATTGTGTTTGCTGAAATTGAAAGATGTTGTCGCTATTAGTTTTAAGTTATGTATTTTTATTATATAGTTAACTCATGTTTTAAAATATAAACGTGGTTTAGTATTATTATATTTAGATCATTACCTGAACCGCTGAAATAAGTTGATCAATGAATGCAAAATAAACCTTTACGTGAATGTAATATAAAAATACTAAATGAAATATTTGTTCTGGCTTGCTAGCTCTTTTGGTAATAGACGTGAGAACAAACATGCATTTGTTGTAAAAGTGCCTTTAGACCAAATCAATAAAAAAATAAGCCATGCTGTTTAATAGTATAAATATTTTAATTACTTCAATTTGTTGCCTGGAAATTGCACGTTGGAATCGAGTCTTACAAGAAATCCTCCTAAACCAAACCGCAATATAAACAAGTACTAACTCGTATGTTTACGTTACAAAAAGTCCTAAAGAAAGAGCACAAAAAGTGGTACAAACAGATATTACGTGGATTACTCGGAGGCGCTAAACGTTGCGCCACGTAACTCCATTCATCACGGTTACGTGTTATCGACGCCGAACTGAACTATGGGAAATAGAACCATACTAAATCAAGCATTTCTTTTGAACTAGTTATTTAATAAGTAGCGTACTTTTTGAGTAGCACTTTATCTAACTTGGGTATAAAGCAGTTTTATTAGGGCCTGCTTGACCGGAGAAATCTCAATCTATCACTCACTTCTATCACAAAATATGAACGCATGAGTACTATCAGATTCATGTGCTATTAGGATTACCTTTTGGGATTGAGCGAACACACACTTCAAAGACATTATTTCGCGTTGCTAACGTTACGGACAAGCGCAGTTGAAGTAATTTTTCACGTCATTCCAAAAGGTATTATCCTAATAGCATCTGAACCAGATAGTGATAGCTTTTCTATTGTTATATTTGCACAATTCGTATCGATAAATTCATTATAATCGATGACGCACTGATTTATGGGAAATAAAACCATACTAATTTAAGCATTTCTTTTGAGCAATCTGCTCTATAGGTAACTTTTTATTTGGGTTTGGTAATTATGACTGATTCTTTGTCTACATGAATAAAGATATTTTTGATTTTGAATTTACTTGATTATTATTAATTAACACTTCGATAGTCTATTGGTTTAAGTAACATGTCGTGATCTCTGGGTCCTTGGCTCATTTCTGGGGTCGAACATAGCTCGGGTTGGTGATCACCCATCATTGTAGCGATGACTTTCAATGTTGGAGGCTTTTGCCCTGCAGTGGGACATTAAATAGGCTGGTACTTTATTTTGTTCGTATTATATGCTCCCGCCACCTTTACGTATCATAAATGTTTGTTTAAAAATCAAACACATTACAAACAGTTTTTTATGTTATGTTATCCGGTACGGGCGGACACTACTAGCGGTAGGCTAGTTTTACATAATAAATTGATCATAATAAAATGACATAACAGTAAAATGTATGCAGCATCTGACCAGTCAAAGGTCTGAATGCCTGATAAGGCTTCCTTCATTCGATAATAGGCAGTTGCAAAACCGCGGAAGACGGAGAAACCTGCGTCTCGACTCTTGCGCAAGCGCAGCTGCGTCTTCTGAGAAATGCTAAGTCAAATATTGGCGAACGTTTTCCCAAGGAACTTTGTTTCAAGCCAAATAAAACTTCAGTGGACAGACTGTTTGTCTTAAAACAATGATAATCTAACTATGAATAAATAATGAATAGAGATTCTATCACTGATATTTCTTTATTCCGCATTTTGTTATATAAATATTTATAACTTTACTAAGTATAATGTGAACAATTTTGTATTTCACTTCAAAACATGTATATCGATAAATTAGTGGCACCTAATATACAATTTTTTTACTAACTAGTTTTGATATCACCTCGATTCAATATCGATAAAATTATCGTGTAACCTGATTTTAGCGCGTTGATGTCTTTTGTATGTCGCTAAAATATTATGCTCATAATTTACTGTAACAATATAAAACCATAATCAATTGAAACTATTTTATTATACGGAAACCTGCACAGTCAAATGGCTCTTCATATAACCACCGTCCAATTTGTCTAGTTCCCCTGACTAGATCAGGACAAAGCGCTCGGAGTAACATACTTAAAAAAAACTCAAAAGTGGTTATTTTTAATCGTGCTTATTTTTAATCACCTGTATTTACACGAGTGATATCTTCACATCAAACCTTGTATTCTTATAATTTATCTTTAATACAAACAATGAAATTCCACAATACAACTAATACTCGTACTCTCTAATTATCTTAATGCCATTGTCTCAATGTTCATTCAATATCGTTTATCTAACACGCTATTAGTACCGATAGTATCGTACTAGTGGTCCCCCCACTAGTATGTTCCAAGGCTGACCAGTAGGTACTACTTTCGCTTGAGTCTATTGCCGACCAGTCTGTGCGAAATAATAGCTTAAATCTTAAAAGGTTACAAAGGCCTAAAGTAGTTTAAAATTAAACTTGTGTGGCGTGGCAATCGGTTTAATAAGATTTTTTTTTGCTTTCTTTTATACTAATCTATTCGGAAAATCAAAACTAAATCTTTATTCATGTAGGGTTCGAAGATACCCTTTAAATCGTCAAACACTTGCTGGCTGCAGAATGTTACTATTTATCGAAAAAAATCTTTAGAGAACCTGCTAAAAATTAATTAAATATTTTGCAGTTGCTCTGAAGACATGCGTATACTAGAACATATTGTAAATTTTCCAAAAAAAAAAACATTCTCATTAATCAAAAACTTATCTGAACTAACTAGCCCAGACTTTAACACTTGATTCAAAACTTACTTATAATAAGTTTTCTACAAACATGTTAAGTACCTGTCGCGTTCAATGCAAGGTCTTATGTATTACACGCATGCTATCTACATCTTAATAATATTGTCCCGTATTGTAGAGGTCATTCATTGGCTTCAAACATTCATTCTTGCTTTTAAAATTTTGTCGCCAACTTTTATATTGTATACGCTGTACACGGACGTACATCATTGTAATGTATAATAGGTCGCTATCCGTGATGGTTGCTCCGCTGGGGATTAATAAATAATAAAATAAATAAATAAAAAATAAAATAAAATAAATAAATTTAAAAATAATTATGACATGACATATTTATATCGATATTTATATCGATGATTTATTTATTCATTATTATCATCATCAGCCTATATACGTTCCCACTGCTGGGACACAGGCCTTATCTCAATTTTGAGATAGTGTGGGTCATACTCCACCACGCTGGCCTAGTGCGGGTTGGTGGAGAGGTGCGTAAGGCAAGTGACCAACCTTAATGTCAGATGTTATCAAGCCGCCAAATAGCCTCTGACTAGGCTTGACGACTAATATCTACAATCTACATATAGTAAATATTAGCCGGGACCAACAGCTTAACGTGCCTTCCAAAGCAAGGAGACGTTCGAAATAAATGTCACTAAATGTGGTCAGAATGTTCACCCATCTATTAACCGACCGCGGTGTGGGTAGCTTGACTTTCGTTATCTCTAACGAACCACTGTCACAGCTGCGCTACGAGCGAGGAATTTAGTACACTTGAAATCAAAGCCATGACGATCATAGATTTATTGAGCAGAGTTTAATTTGAATCGATTAATTCAAATATGAGATGTGACCAGTTCAGATGAGCCAATCAACAAACAAACCGCTTAGACACCCGAGAGACAAGTTAGCTAAGTATGTCAGTAACTTAATACCCATGTAAAGACTCTGAACTAGATTTGTTCACATAATATACATAATTTGCTAAGATGTTAATGTTATACAAGTTACACATTGTAATTTATTACTCTAATGCTAGTTTATTTTACATAATATTAATAACTATAATTGGTTCGCTACAAATATTGTCAAAATGTTATTATGTGTATACTCGTATGACGTTATTCGAATCTTTGTGAAAGTTGAAAGTTTCTAGATATATTCTAGATTTTTTTCGGTTTCGGATTTCACTTATGATAATAGCTTATTATATTTGGTAAGATATGGTTTTTGTTATATAAAATTACAATTTACTTCTTTCCTGGTAAATGTTAAAGATTTCTATATTATTTGATTCTAGATATTTATTAATTATGTTCAAAGATATGATATATTAACTTTCGGCATATTCAAAATAGCTTGTTTTCTTTTGGAAAACCGTACCATTCGTCAAATAACTTTTTTTGTTTTTAATAATTATAAGCGATAGCAAACAACAACCCATTATGTCAAATGATTGTTTTTAAAGTAAGATGTTTGCGGAACGAAAGTTTGTCAAATGATTAGTTTTTCAAACGTTGTTTGTAAAATGACCTTTTGTCATACGTTTTTTGTCAAACAATAGTAAACCAAATATAACATTTATATACGAGTAGTTCACGCGGCACTCCTGGTCATCGAACCCAAAAATTCTAGAAATGACGTAACCGAGACAGCACTAGGAAGATGACGATGACGATCCTCGTGACAGAAGTCAAATTATAATATGTCACATCTGTTACTTGTTTTGTTTATCCACGAAGTAGTATTGTGCGGTATCGCAACGAAAGTAAAAGTGGCCGCGTTCGATTCAACGGCCGACGACTACAAGAGTCGTGATGTTGCTTCACTCACGCTCTGGGAACTGAGTAAGGGCTGCTAATGTTATAACATAAGCACCTAAGTGTATGTATTTAATATATATTTAAATATGTTTGTCAGAAATAGCGTTGAAGCACCAAAACTAAATGGCAATTTGTTAGTGACCAAGCCCAATGCACCAGGGGTTGTGAGTTAAAATCCCACCCAGGACAAACGTTTATGTGATTAGCATTTGTATTTGTTATGTGTAGATATTTTTTGTGAGTCATGACACCCATAACCTATAAATGCTTGGTGCCCCACACAAGTGCTTTAACCACTTAATTTTAGGTCAGATCAAAACATGTGATGATGTCATATATTTATTTTAAGTTTATTTAAAATATCATCTGAAAGCAGCTTCAAACGAAAGATATACTATTAAATGCTATAAAATAATGTAACAGTGACTGGTACCATGTATATCGTAAGTCATCATACATCAGCTATATTCTTTCCGTTACGATGATAATGATTATTTGATGTCAAACTTCTGGGATATCTAGTATTGTGTAGATGGCTACTTTCACGATTTCATTAGGTACCTTTCACCACAACTATAACATATTGCAAAATCATAATTATGGTGATGGAAAAGGTTAACTTTCGAGCTCAGACCTTGCAGGCTAAAGCAGAAGTTAGTACTAACATAAATATTTAACTACTAACAGTATCACAGTTTGTAGAAACCCTACCTAAATTATGCGTCAATGATCACGGGTTAAAATCTCATTTAAGGCAAAAATTCGTATGATGTCATCCGACACTGAAAACGTTGTTTCTGCAATTGGCTATCAATATTAGTTTTTCATTTGTTTTTGGGACAAAGCAATGTGAATGCAATAGTATATTATCAATAATCTTACCAATCATATCACTATTAAATGTATCGGTTTTTTTGTCACAGCCCTACCCTACTCACGAAGAGATAAGCCTGATTAAATGACGACGACTCGCGGTTCAACGTCTCGCTCACTGCCGCAGTATCGATTAGCGTAATCGACTCACTGTGCTCACTGTCTCATCAGATTGTAGTATCCCACAGTAACAAATTACTGTATTCGTCTTTTTGTGCATAAGCATTGTACTCGTAGTTAATTTGTGGTATAATTATGCTTTCAACGATTAGTGTTATTGTCACGCTCTGTGTTAGCGATTCGACTCGCGAGGATTGGTTTATCTTAGATGGCGGGCACCGGCTCGTCAACGTTGGATGTTAAGGGAAAACCGGGGGACTTTAGTGGGAAGTAGGATGACCGTTACAAGTCCCAAGTCCCACACTCAGTTGCAAGTGTTACTAGCATAGCTTGCATTCTTCTCCAAATAAAATGGCTAGCGAGATGTGCTGTTTGTGGGAGTCACTACCCAGTTTTCCAAGGATCCCTTCACATCCGAGAGGGATGAGCCAATAACCACCTTTTGCTGATTGAGCGGCCCTAGTGTCATTGTCCCGTAAGTATTACAGTTCGGGTAGAGCGCTGGTTAATAAGGGGACTGTAATGTTTATTAATTACATGCAGGAATCTATCAATAGCGATATAATATAACTTTGTTTTTGGGTTGAGAGTTTGTATTCCTGTACCAATATCGACAAATAAAAAAAGTATTTATAAAAGTTTTGAAAAAAGGAATCATTTGTATTTTAAAAAATAAGCAAATTAGAAGCTAGCCTGTATGTTTACGGTGGCTATGATAAAAAACATCATTTTCCACCAAGAAATAAAATATCAGCACCCTGTTTTTTTTACCAAATATATGTTTTGAACCCGAACAAATAGTTATTCTGAAAATGATCAGTTTACCACCTTACCTATACCTTGTCTCAAACCAATTTCGAATCCGTTCCAATGAACTGGCAGTTTCCAGTGGTTACCTCAGACTGTAATTGCTCGACCTTAGGAGTTGCCCAACGCCGTCACGGCTCATACGGTGCACTCACGCGCAGTTGAAAGCAAACGTGATTGGGCCACGGTTTGACACCCTCAGAGTGTTGACATGCAGTTTACGCATGTTAGGCATTGTTAGAAATACCTGCATAGCAATGAAAAATTAAGAATTTGATTATTTTCTGTTATTAGGCATTTACAGAACATATACATTTTTTTCGAGCGATTTGTCAGGGCAATCTGATAACTTATTTAGTATAAAGAACACAGACCAAAAACAAATAACATACATTTTAGTATAGAAATGTCTAAAATGCAAGCACGAAAGAAGTTTTGAAAAAGCTATACTATTGCGGATGAATCGACGCCTAACAACTTGGAAACGGTGAAGAATCATCCGAGGATGAAAAATTTTGCGGATGAGCTCTAAGTTACTATTTTTAGTAGCTTAAGATATCTCCAAACTTCAAGAGTGTTTTTTAACAGCTAAATCGATCTGTAAAACCTTTTGGAACGAAAAAAGGAAGTTGAATGCGAACACTGATATCAATGACGGATTGGCTCCCTTACTTTTTTTATTAAGAATAACTCCAATAATCTGTTACTTATCACTCAATCTGTGTTAAGGTCAAAGAAGAATATTAAATGTTGTATGTTTTTCTTTCCAGGCCACGCTGGGGTTCTCTTGGAACACGCGCCCCAGTGTCCTGAGCAGTATGGAGTGCAAGTAAGTCGATTTTATTTAAACTATGTACCTTTATCAATCATCATCTTCAGTCTCAGTTCAGTCAATCAGTTTCATCGTAGACTGTGTGAGTAGAAACACGTATAAAAGTACATGTAAATAAGTGTATGTGTCTAAAATGACGGATATTGTTAATAAAAGAAATATCAATCGATAGAGTGGAGATGTTTATTGTCGTGTAAATTAGAAATCATCTATTAAAATGTGGAATTTTGCTTCCAGGCCACTAATTCTTTGCAGTCAGATCAATGTATGTTGTTATCTAATATTTACTTATTTGATTTTTTAAATGGTAATATCTATATTCCAGGCGTACGCGCACCCCGAGCTGTGCGACCAGTTCTTCCTGTGCACCAACGGCACGCTGACGGTGGAGACCTGCGAGAACGGCCTGCTGTTCGACGGCAAGGGCGCCGTGCACAACCACTGCAACTACCACTGGGCGGTCGACTGCGGGAACAGGAAAGCTGACTGTGAGTATATGAATCCTTTTTTCGATGGATAATGGTTTTAAGCACCGTAATCGCATGCTATCGAGACCTGCGGCTATTTGTGGACTTTGAGCACCTTAAAAGGTCCACAAGGTGCAAAGGTAAGCAAGACCATCTGGAGGTATGGATACTGCCGTTGTTAATAGTCACTCATCTTGTTAAGATTCGAAGATCGAATGAGTCTACAGTCCGGCAGCACGTCGACGGACGCTCCTAGGAGAAGCGTCCTTCAATGAAATAGGCCGCAGGGGCCTCTTAGCATCATGTGGGCTGCATACTTGTCTGCCAACTGACCTAGTATAAAAAAGGTGTAATGAATGAGATGACACATAACCCCGGTGCACCACCAATGCCTTATGATAGGAGCTGCGTGATTATTTGCGCCACAGTAATAATATAGAAGTTAAATATGAATATCGGCAATCATCACTCTAAAATAAGTAGAGCTACATAATATAATGTTAATCGCAGGTGGAATTACAACTTAGTACATAGAGCCCACGCCTCGACGGTCTGGTGGTTTAAGTACCGGACCGTGGTCTCGGGGTCCTGGGTTCAATTCCCGGGTCGAGCTAACTTTGTGTCGGTTTTTTTTGGACACAGCTCGGGTTTGTGATCACCAATCCGCATTTGGCAAGCGTGGTTATTAAGCCAATACCCATCATTGTAGCAATAAATTGATTTCAAGGATTTCCTTTGCCCTGCAGTGGGACATTAATAGGCTGATACTTTACTATACTTTTACATAGAGCCCAGCTCTAAAGAGTGTGTCCATGATGTCCATCTATAGCGAGTGATGAAAGTGAACGATCCTCTAACTTATATTGCGTTTGGGTCCGATGACTGACGGAAGCACGACTAACCTCTGAACCTTTTATTCCTAGTAACCCCCCTCTCTACCCCGGGATGCGAGTACCAGTTCGGCATCTACCCGGACAGCGCGGAATGCTCGACCAGCTACATCAAGTGCGCGTACGGCATCCCGGAGCAGGAGCCGTGCACGCCCGGCCTGGTGTACGACGAGCGCATCCACGGCTGCAACTGGCCTGACCTGCTGCAGCCCTTCTGCAACCCAGAAGGTTAGTTGAACACTTGTGTAGTAGCAGTTGTAACCAAATTCTCCTGTCTACGGTGCATCCTGCCGTATAGCAAATGAGGCTCTGCTGACCGAGTGATGGCGGTATAATCATCCAAATCCAAAGGTGTAGCTAAAAGTGACATGCTGCAGCGTCACCGGGGCCAAAGCTACGTCTTTCGTCCACGTCCACTTGCCCAGCATGGCAACTATTAGCAAATCCTCTTAATGCTTGCACACATTTGGAGAGGAGTCTAGCAGTGGACTGCGACAGGCTGATGATGATGCCCGGCCTGGTGTACGACGAGCGCATCCACGGCTGCAACTGGCCTGACCTGCTGCAGCCCTTCTGCAACCCAGAAGGTGTGTTGGCTACTTTAAGTATCATCCTTTAGCTCCAAGTCAGTCTCTCTTGCTTGCGGCGCACCCTGCAGAATAATGAACGAGATTCCGGCGGCCAACTGATGGTTGTATATCCATATCCATCCAAATTTTCCCTGAGAGTTACAACATTAGGTTCTTCAAGAAGGGAGTAAGTAGGTTATTTACGGTATGCAAGTCGCATGTGAGATGTGATGCCTCTTGTGTTGCAAGCGTACATAGGTCGCGTTAACCACTTGCCATCATGTGTATCAAAAAAAAAACATCCAAATTAAAAGGCTTAGCTAGTATAATTTGGTTGGGACCGTACGTCAACGTTTTATTTGGCACTTGGGTATGCTGCCAATAAATCAATAAATATCATACAATTGCTATATTTAACAAAGTATAATTTTAAATTTAAATTCCAGCGGTGGTCGGCTTCAAATGCCCGACAAAGATCCCAGCGAACACCCAGTCAGCCAAGTTCTGGCCGTTCCCCCGGTTCCCCGTGCCTGGGGACTGCCACCGACTCATCACGTGCGTGGAGGGACAACCTCGCCTCATCACTTGTGAAGAAGGCAAGGTCTTCGACGACCAGAACCTAACCTGTGAAGACCCTGAGCTTGTGCCACACTGCGCGCACTGAGGGAGAAGGGAGTATCGCAAGACGAAAACGAAAGGAGATAGATAGATAAGAGTTACTACTGTAATTGGTGACTGCCCTAACACAATCTTAGAGGGTACATAGATATTACTAAATAGTGTCTTTACTGTTGTTACGAGTACGTACGAGTGCCTACGAGTAAATAAAAATAATTTTCAAAAGATTTTGTCATTTAAAGTCTCTCGGACATTCTATAGGTCCTAACAATTGAAGCTATCATACACAATGATACATTTCTGTTAGCAAATTGTAATTAAAATGTAAATATGCTTAGCGGTCTAATAAACTTGATACTTAAATACCACTGGTTCATGGTTAAAAAAGTTGACTAAGACTGTTCAACAAATTCGAAATACATATAGAAAGTAAGACCAAGTCTTTGTTGATGGAATTGTAAACTTCATCTTTTAGTGATGACTATCACCTTATTTGGTGTAAGGCACTTTGTCGCAGCTACATAAAATGTGTCATATTGTTAGCTCTGATTTAACGCAGGCTCTTGTGGGATTTCGATATCTTAATTCGAATTTACCAGTTAAAATACATTTAGGTACACTAAAATACACATTGCTGTCCATTCCAATTTTACAACGAGCTAATATGAAAGAACAACCGTTTTCGTTTTGTGATACGTTAAAAATATTATATGTATTTAATTTAATTTCTCTAAAGCAATATCTGGAATACTTTCCACCGAAATCTATTTATTTTTATAACATTCTTGTGATTTTCTGCCAACCAATTATGTTTACAAAACTCTAAATGTTGCCAAATACAGTTGATTCGAGCGTGATATTAGTTACCGTAGATATAACATACATATATATTGTTGTTACATTATGTAAAAGTCACAATAATTAAGAATATATATTTTTTGTATCTCTGTAAATACTACAAAAATATGAGAATGTAAATAGGATTTGATACGTGTGAAAGAATAAAATATTTTATAGAAAGTTAACTAAGTTGTTTCTTTTTTATAACTCCTAAGTTATTAATCTTTGGGATTTCTTGCTAAAAGAGTGTCATTTTTTTAATATTTGACCACCAGTTGCTGTCACTATTTCCTTAATGCCTTGATGGTCTATTGGTTAAACCTGGCCAAGATCTTTTTAATATCTCTGGACGTTTTTCTCTATCTCTTCAGTAAATAAGGGTTCCGTTTTTGCCATTTGGCTACGGAACCCTAAAAATGGGTATACAAAAATCAAAACACAAATGTTATCTTAAAGTAAATTTATTTTCTTAACGCCTTGATGATCTATTGGTTTTACCTCGATCTCAGGGTCCTAGGTTCAATTCCCGGGTCGAGCCAACTTGGTGTCGGTGTCGAGCACAGCTCGGGTTTGTGATCACCATACCGCATTTGGTAAGCGTGGTGATACATTTGATTGCAAAGATGGAGGGCTTGCCCTGCAGTGGAACATTAATAGCCTCATGATATACTATTTGCTTGAACTGCTGCTGCGAGCCACATGTCTGTCAGTTAAAATGGGTATGCGACAATCAAAACACAAATGTTATCTTAAAGTAAATTTATTGGCTATCCTAACTAGTTACTCCTCCGCGCTGTCGACGGGCGCCGCTTTGGGCTTGTGCGGGCGCTGCGGCTTGCGGCGCGACGGCTGCGTCCCGCTCGGCTTGGGCTTCACGGTGGGCGGGTTCTCCAGCGCTTCCAACTCGGCGTCAGTCAGCTGGCCCTTGTACCAGTCGGCGCTGGAAGAGAGGGATAGAAATAAGTAGCCAAATCCATTTTCATGAACTGCTTGATGGGTCCCAAGTTTCTTTGTTTTATTTTACTGGCCTGATTGCGAGTTCGGTAGTGACTATGGCGTATAGTGTTCGAGAGTTTGCATACCACCCAGGACAAAAATCTTTCAGTCATTTTTTTTTTAATCTGCTGACTAAAAATCTATAGAAAGATAGACATAAGACTTGACTAGTGCCTGCTGTATAAATGATAGCAAATTAACTCAAAGTAATTTCAATAAATGTAACTTTGTAACATTCTACTAAGATAGGATAGGAGAAAATTGAAGTATTTTTGATTTTTCTCCTGTCATGTCACACGGATCAACGGATGTGACTTTCGGTATGGAGATACTTTGGGAGCTAGGGCATAGAACTAAAGTCCGCCAGCAAGCTGAAGTGGCAGTAGGCAGGCCATATTAGCCGTAGAACCGATAACTGTTGAGGTAAACGGATTCTAGAGCGGAGACCGCGTCTTGGTTAAGGTAGTGATGATTTTGACTGGCCCGATGGCGCATTTGGTAGTGACCCTGCCCTATGCGCCAGGGGTCGTGGGTTCGAATCCCACCCAGAACAAACACTTATATGATGAACATTTGTGTTTGTTCTGTGTCTGGATGTTTATCTGTATTTAAGTATTTATTTGTGGTATCTTCGTTGTTTCTGATACCCATTACACAAGTAATTATGCTACTTACTTTGGGGTCAGATCAATGTATGTGATGCTGTCCAATATTTATTTATTTAGTGATGATTCGCACAAGATGGCTGGCAGAAGTTGGTGCCAAGTGACTGACGATCGATCGTTGTGGCCAGCATTTGGAGATGTCTATGCCCAACAGTCAACTGTAATAGTCTGATGTTGTAATACTGACCACTCAGGCACCTTCCTGGCCCACTCGCAGCGCTTGTTGACGTCATCAAAGGCCTGGCCGAGCTTGCACCCGGAGCGGCGCGGCGTGTTGCCGTTGATGCACACGTAGAAGAACTGGCAGTCTTCAGGGTCGGCGTACCGCGGGTGCGTGAGGCCAAACGTCTCGTTGACTGGGGGGCACTCGAAGTCGAACACATCTGGAAGGTCAAGTTATGTTGGTTAATACAAATCGTAGCTAACGCTGGCACCGGCTCGTCCCAATCGAGTGTGAAGGGGAACCGGGGGAGTTTAGTGGGTAGTGGACACTTTAGTCTCGAGTCCCAAACACGGCCGCAGGTTTCGCTAGCCTGCGGTTATGTATGGTGCATAAACGCATTCTCCTCCGAAAAAAAAATTGTAGTGAATGGCATATGAAGCCTATTCCATTGAGAGATCTGGAAGATCAAGTAAAGTGGTTTGATCCAAGATAAATTGGCAGACTAGCACGTAGCCCACCTGATGGTAGTTGGACACTGAGGCCTATTCTATTCAGAGACACTTAGCTGAAAAGACTCCCTCAATATGCTGTAAGTTCCCGTGATCTGCGAGCCTTTGATTTCAAGTGTATTTTCTTTCACATTGATATTTCCAGAACACTGCCCGAGCAGCAGGTTCGACCTTTGGGGGTGGTAGCTACCTAGTTAGATTCTGATAAAATCCTACTTCTCCGAAGATCAAAGAAGCCTTCATTGTGTATACTAAGCGATGCTTTTTGGTCAAGTATCTCTTAATGAAATAAGCTGCAGTAGCCACTGTGAAGAATTATCCTAAATTAAATTAAACGCCTCAGTTTCTCCTCCAAAATCAATGAGGTATATTGTGTTCTTTTGCTTTTCAAGACGCTAAATAGAGTCATTATAAAGAATTTTTTTTGCATTGTGTAACAAGACGAGCAGGTCGTACACCTGATGGTAAACGCCACGTCTGCCCTTAGACAGTTTAGTGCCAACTAAACAGTAACTAAGCAGTTACTGTCCAGCACTGCCCTGCGCCTGCTACACCGAGACGACAGTTATTAGGTCTCATATACCCAGTAATTTCACTAGCTAGAGTGCCCTTTTCCCAAAACTAAGAAGTGCTTGACACACTTCTACTAACCAGAAGCCCCACAGCCCTTCTTCTTCGCCTCATCAGGCCATGTGCAGATGCCGGTGCGCTCGTTGTAGACCAGCCCGTCGGGGCACGTGATCATGTTGAACTTGCCGTCCACGCAGTAGTAGAATATGCCGCACTCCTTCGGGTCCTCGTGAGAGAAGTAGCCGTTCAGACGCGGACAGTGGAGCGTTGGCTGAGGCGTTTCTGGAAAGAGAGTAATAAAGAAAAAATTTAGAAGTCGACATTGTCAGTTGGATAATACTCATTTCCTAAGTATTTTTTTAGGGATACGTTTCGCGTAACCTCCTAGGGGAAATGAAGAGTGATTTGTAGGACTCCCCTAGCCAGAGAGAAATACCCATAAAACCCCAAAGTGCTCCTCGAACATCTTTATATTTTAGTGTTGTAGTATTTAAACCATCTCATTAGAATTTATATCTTTGTAACTTATAAAATATTACAAAAAGGTAGTGTGTAGGTTTCAAGGACGTCCTGTCCTCTCACATAAAACAACTAGTCATCTTTAACATTTCCTCTCCACAACATCGTAAACAGCCCAATTTCCATCCATATATGGCGTAACGTTATAGCTTTAAAATCATAGCAGTTTACATACGATTTCCCGTTCAAAAGCGGTTTGATGTTGTATTGAGCCGCCCAAGGCCGCGCTCCTTCGAGAATGGAAAGTTGTTTTGTGCTGTGCCATAGTGGAAAGAGTTCTCAGTACGTTATTTTCATACAACTGCCTCCATGAAACAGTAGCTAAGCCGCCTGGGTACATAACTCGGAGGTCGTGGGTTCGATTTCTGCCTTGGGTCTGGTTGGTGGTAGGACTTTTTCAGAGTTTGGTTAGCTACTAACCCTGCAGGTGAAATCTGCCGCCATAATAGCTCTGGCTGAGTTTCGGCATTATTAATTTACGAACCAGAACACTTTTCATTACAAACGGGTTGAGATTTCGTTTATGTGTGCGTGCGGCGACGCAAAGATACTATGGCGCACACATACAAGGCGCGCGCGTCGCGTTTGTATGCACATAACGTACTTTGTCCTCCATCTACTATGGCTGTACTGACCCTCGTGTTTGTATTCTACTGATGAGTTATGTAGGGTCGCCAGATTAAATACATATATAAAGGTTGGATTTACTCAGAATATTTGGAACTTAAAATTAATATTATAAAAAATGCTTATGCTAATCCTGAATACGCGTGAATGGGTGTTTTTGTTATGCATTAAGTATGAAATAATTTAAAGTTATAACTTTATAATACAACGACATGAATCATTATGTTAAGTAATTGATTCAATATTAACACAATACAAATCTGTGTTATTTTTTTCCTTTTTTTAACTACGGGTAAAAGGAAATGCTTCTTCAGTCAGCATACACATGGGTAGTGAGTAGCCAACGCGGCCTATTCCATTAAGGCATACTTAACCACTCAAATTGATGCTTTGTTTGTGATATGAACTTAATATCTATACCATTGGTTCTTATCTTTCACCTAAATATCCTAATATTGAACCATACATCGACACCCCTTAACGTCTGCATAATAAGCTGTTTGATTAAATTCGTTTCAAGCGAGCACGTGCGATATCTCGTCACGTGTATAATGACCTTTACGAAATCTGCACTATTGAATATTAAGTATTTTAAGTGTTGGCTAAGCAGGTCAGATATTACATGGAATACATGGTGCAGTTGTATCTACTTTAAGATGAGGCGTTCTAACATAGATGAGCGAGAGAACAAACTGGAGTTCTTTGAACAAATTAATAATGGTTCACATTTATGACCTGACCCCAAAATGTATAAGAACAAACTGCATGAAACGAACGTACTTGTTTATCACAAGAAGATTTGTCCAGCCAGAGTGAGGATCGCGTTCGGCCCACAACCTTTGGTGCATACCGCTACGTTTAGTACGAAAAATGTTAAAATGTTTTTTCTTTCTTTATTTATTTCCTTTTTCTTTTCTATAATAAGCCTCTTAACAGCAAGTATGCGAGACCTGCGGTCATGTATAAGATTCGGGACCAAAGCGTCAGACATCCCTCAAAACTACTACGGTTTCCAAGGGGAAATTTACAGTGTGAAGGCACACAAGTAAAATACCACTTCTCATTTTTACAAAATTGAAATATGTAGGTATGATAACAAAATATAAACTTATAACTTTGAATATTGGGGTTATCGGCCAGCAAGAAACAACACTTAATTTAATTAATTCAAGATTAATATTCAGGTGACCCGACCGAGATGATAAAATTTTTCTTATTTCTTGTTTTGAAACGAATTTTATTATATAAATTTAATATTTTTATAACTAATTTAATGGCAAATTTTACAAAACTTTTCGAATGCAAATAAGTAATTAGCGGTTTTATTACTTCTATTACGGTAACAAAGGAATAATTACGCATTTTATGTATAGTGTAATATCGCACACCCGGTAAAAAACTGTCATAACACAAAAACAGGCAAATCTCACCCGTTGCAGTAAAATATTATTTTACTGCAAAAAGTGAGATTATAAAAATATTATTTTACTGAAAAAAGTGAGACCCGCCTTGCCTCTAAGTTATGACAGCTTTTTAGCGGGTGTGCGATTATGTCGTCAATTATTATTAAGTAACAAAATGACTCTACCAGATTTGCCTGTTTTTATGTTATGACAGTTTTTTACCGGGTGTGCGATATGTATAAAAATATTTGCTAAGAAGATGTTGCAAATTTTTTAAATATTTTTACACAACAGGAATACTATTTCAAATTATGACGTACGTCAGTGCGTCCTACCCTCCATGACATACGGGGCCAAATCGTGGTCACTTAAGGCACGGCTGGTCCATAAGTTAAGTCGCTCAGTGGACTTTGGAAAGAACTATGCTCGGCGTTTCTTTGCGAGGTTGTATCCGAAATAAGGTGATCCGGCAGAGAACCAAAGTCATCGACATAGCTTGCCAGATTAGCCAGCTGAAGTGACAGTGGGCTGGCCGGGGCAAACGGGTTCTGGAGTGTAGACCGCGTCTCGGTAAACGAAGTGTAAGACTCCTTCCGGCCCGGTGGAATGATGATCTGCGCAAGATGGCTGGAAGGAGCTGGATGCAGATGACCGAGGATCGATCGGATAATTTCGGCAAATGTTTGGGTAAGACTATGTCCAGCAGTGTACTGTGATAAGCTAATATTGTTGTTTGTGAACTTACGTAGTTTGGGCCTCGCCGAACAGTCGATGTTGAAGGGCAGGTCGCACTTCTCGTCCTCGGGGCTGTAGTCGTTGAACACCATCCCGTCGGGGCACAGCTTCTCGATGATCTCTCCCTGTCTGCAATTGAAATTATATTTTATTAGTAAATTATAAACCATGTTCATATCTAACTAGTGAATGAGTTAAAGCTTTGAACAGAACAGAACACTAAACAAAGTGTTAACGCTTTACAAGGCACAGGCGGTTTTAAAAAAAATTGACTTTTTTCGGTATTACGCCTGCATAAGGTTGAAATGCACAACACGCATTACAAATAGAATGTCGAATGTGCACTTGAGGTGTTTTTTTTGGACACGAACGAGTGTACATAACAGTTCTTTATGTTCTTTTATTTGTACGAATAATTTTGGAATTCACTTAGTTCGAAAAAGAATCATGTTTAGTAAATAAATATTTATCGAATGTAAATGTCATTTATGGAACCTTGATTTATTTTTTGCCTTATACATATGTATTTTTAGTTAAATATCTTACGAAGTTAGTCTAAGTCCACTACTTTACACATCATCCTAACAGCATTAACTGTTTATAACAAAGGTGGGAGGCGTTGACTTCGATATGGACGTAAATACATATTACACGTATTTTTGGAAGTAAAACACAACTACACTGACAGTACCTCACACAGTACTTTTATGGGACTAACACTAACTCGCACTATATAATAGGACGCTTTAAAGGTGCAATACTCTTATACACAGGTACTATGTGTCCTAGTGAGAATGAAAAGAAGCTGCATTGAACTTATCGCTTCAAGGGTACAACACTAACCCTGCACTCATAGAAGGTGTCGTATCATGGGTACAACTCTCACATACACTCATAGTACTTGTCTAGCATCAAGGGTACAAAACTCACCTGCACTCATAGTACTTGTCGCACTGCTCGGCGTCGGCGAAGAAGCCGTCGTCAGGGCAGGAGTTGGTGATCTCCGCGTCGCGCTCGGCGTCGGCGGAGGCGGGCCGGGGGGGAGGGTTCGTCGGCTTCTTGCGCGTGGTCTTTGGTAGGGCTGCTGATGATAATACTGGAAAGAAAGGGGTGTTGTTAGAAAATTATAATGTAAACATTTAAAGTTGTGAGTTGTGAGTTTTTCTTGTTTTTTTTATTTGTAAGGAGATTGATAGGACACTTTTATGAAAATCTATTGAAATTTTAAAACAATTGATGTGAATTAAATTTAAGTGCGTCTTCTTTTGTATTGTCCGGAACAAGTCAGGGTACGCTTGCACCACGATCCAGGATTTGGTAAATCCAGTTATGACATTGGAGAGACTGCCATCTAACCTCCGTAACCCTTAACAGGAGAACCAGCTCAATAGGATCATGGCTATACAGCCATTCAACTGTGCAAGTTTTCCTGATGTTTTCCGTCACCGCCAAGCTAGTGGTAAATTCGCACATAGAAAAATCTATAAGTACGTGCTTAGGCAGATTCAAACTCTCGATTCGTTTCTTTCCACACGGCTATCACACTTTTTAACTATTTTAAACGTATTTTAAAGATTTCAACGTTCAAAACAACTAGTCATATACGAGTATAATATTTGTGAGGACATCTCACTTTAGGGGAATAACTCAGAAATTCGTGAAGTAACAGGTGACCTTGTTAATGAGAATTATTGTTTGCGTGAAGCAGGCGGCAGCTAGTGGAAAAGGTTGCGTCACATAAAAGTACGTTAAAACATTTAACGGTTATATTTCTTTCACATAACATTTTTATCGTTCAAAAATTATATGAATCTTTTCATTTCAACCTTTGAATGAGGGAATTAATATAATAAATATGTGCACCTAACGTTTATTTTTACAAAGATTTATGTGACCAGTGTAAGACTTGAAAATCAGAAGATCCTACAGTATGACACTTCTGACGAAGTGTCTTTCATTGGAATCGGTCACAGTCACCGCTTAACATCAGGAAAGTTACATGTGTCTCCCAGATCAAATGACATAAAAAAAGGATACCTGGTCACCCGGTATAGAATCGTGACAAAACTAAAGTCAAAAGTGTGCATGACACACCCACAACAAATTAAATAATAACTACTAAATGTTCTTTCAGTCAGGCATGAATCACGCTTACATAAGTCAACTGATATCCTCAAGATAGCGACTAAGGTGCAAATGGAACGATTTCGCTCTTACTCAACTCGTGTACAATGAAAGTTGGTGTTTTGGCAACAAATATATCGACATTAATGCAGTCTATTAATTCGGAGCTAGACTGTTTTAGTGCTAAGTAATTGAACTCGTTATGCGTTTTTTTCTCGAGTTAATTAAGACATTTTCAACCAATTGCACCGACCAACAACTCTCAGATAAGTTACTGGTAATTGATCAGTCAGATAACAACGAAGTTTTTATTTGCAAAATGACAAAGAGACAGCAGGTGAGATATCTGACAGATAGGTTGCCTGAAACTTATCAAAAAGAGTTGTGACTTGCCCTGTCTGGCACAATTAACTAGGCAAGAAATGCTAAAAGTGTTCAAATTGTAAGCATTATGAGTGTCTAACGCGTTGATGTCTTTTCTTTACGCTGACCTTAAAATCAGTCCAAATCAAAAAGAGGCATCACTGTCGTGATTTATGTTGATGAAAAGTAGTATCATGTGTTATTTTAATGTATAAACTACAAAAATACAAAATACAAAAATACTAATACAAAATTCTTTATTTACCAATAAACAGCTACAAGACAATTTTACTGTTAAGAATTGTTTTGATGAAACTTAACAGTTAGTACGAACTTAATGTTAAGTTTCATCCAAATCCGTCAAGGACACGTGAAAGAGAAACAAAATATGTCTATCGATCTATTCTCTAGATTTGAATTTCATTAAATACACACTATTTGTTTTGTATCTATTGAATGTTGATTTAGAAACTTTTATCGACCACTTTTAGAAATCATCTAAGCCAATTGTCGAAAAGAGAAAGCTCTGGTGTGAAATAGTGCGCACGCGCAAGGTCAAACACTTCCTTGACATTATTGCAACGCGACGCATACCAAATAGGTCGCATAACTGTCTATATACCACTCTAGAACTATAAGAAAAGGATTGATAGAAAAAAAAGAAATGTTTTATATGCGCATTGTTTTTGTCTCCTCTTTGCCAAGCATTTAATATTCCTGAATCTAGTTCTGTCCACTTATATCGCCTAACTGTAGATAAATGATAACACCAGTAATTTATTTATGTATGTTATCTCTATGCTTCCCAATACCAAAGGAAAATGCGCATGTCTTTGTTGTTGTCTTCTTTTTACATAACTTATTAAACTTCTGAGACAAGTTTTATGTGCTTTTGTTGTCTAAATATTATATACAATTATAGAACATGTCTTCCTTTTACAAAAACACGCAATGCTCCTGATCAAGGATCTCAAACAAAAGGAATAACGATGAAAATGTCTCTCTTCTCTTGAAACTTTTTATATCATTCCTAAAAAATAGTTTGACATCTGGAATGTTTTCATTTTCATATAAATGTTTGATTCGGACGAGATTCGAACCAACGACCTCTAAAGTGTAGCAAATTCTCTATCGAAAACCCAATCAATCAAATAATATAATTATTACCCTATACTCGTATGTTTTGTAATTATTTCTGTGCAATATATTGCTATATTGGTATTCTTCATTGCATACAAATTCTTTATTTATAGAGCACAAACGCGTGCAACTTCCGACGTAAACAATCTCTTTGCAACAACCTTCAGGTTAAGGGCAATTGAATGTAGGCTGTAAGATGTTTATGCATGTCTTTATTATGCATTCATATTGTTAATGGCCAAAGGTCGTAAACATATGGAAAATTAAACTCTCTTAGCAATTCCAAGCTGTTTAATC
This sequence comes from Mecyna flavalis, assembly GCA_949319885.1. Lineage (NCBI taxonomy): Eukaryota > Metazoa > Arthropoda > Insecta > Lepidoptera > Crambidae > Mecyna > Mecyna flavalis. Next base: position 5,210,209 of record OX439427.1, on the reverse strand, counting down.
AAGAAGTTTATCACTCTTTCTCCGTGTAAAATACCTGTTTGCAATAAATAATTTATTGCAAATAATTATTAGGGAAAAGTTTATATCCGAGAAGAAGCATGGATGGATATATTTGTAGATGGACTCTTTCACGCAAAAACTACTAAACAGATTTGGAAGAAACTTGACAGTAAATATCATCAAGGTGAAGCCGCTGGTAGTAGGTAGTTATAAATATCATGATTTCAAATTCTTTTCTCTACAATTGTTTTGTTGTAGATCATTAAATAGTCAATACTAAGAGTCAATCTAAATTTGACATTACTGAGTACGCTTGATTCTAATCAAGCTTAAAAAGCTTCACGGATAAATATTGTCACCATAAGCTGTTTCATATGATATTCCTTTGTAAAATTACATATTGTTATATTTATTTAAGATAATTCTAAAGGGGATATGTTTTTTACAGAGTAAATAACTAATCATCATCATCCACCCTTCATGATATCAATATCTGCAAGCAAGAGCACCCCAAGGCTTAGTGGTCAAACGCATCCTTGAGAGTCCCACACACCTCTACCCCCAGAGGATACTACGTAATGTATTCAAGTAAAAAAAAGAAAGTCATTGACTGTTCCCAACTCACCAACTAAACTTAGAAGGACGACTCCAACGCACGTTCTGAGCGCCATCTCTCGCGTGTTCCCTGCACTTCCTTATCACTTATCAACGTTCAACGGCAGTTCAAGCCAATGGTCCGCGCGCCGCTCCCTACGTAACACTGCCAACTATACATTCAGCTGACGGCTCTTAGCCACTCGCCTCGGCGAAAGGTTATGCCAAATCACCTCTCTCGCTCACACTAACCAACATACACATACACCCGTCTCTATCACAGCGAACTATCCGATCCTGTTATTGTCCGACGTGCCGCGCAAGAGTATTAGCTAGAACTAGTTGATGCAAGTAATTTGTTGTAATTATCACTTTATTGCATATGAAATCATTTTATTGTTAATTAGAGTATTTGGGTGTTTGTTTCATTGTGGAATATTTGGGTCGTTATTGCAAAAGGTTTTTGAAAAATCAAGATTTTTTATAATTTACTGGTCGGTGGTGTCATCAAAATACAATTAACTGGTTCTGTTTCAGTGATATCATTCTAATACCAGTATAAGTAAACAAGATTAATAATGTAAATTGATATTTTATTATAGTAATAATTACCACAAATTAATACAATGAGCTCTACTATATTTATTTTTATCTATTGTTTTGTTTTTGGGAGATGGCGCAAGACAGATTGAAGTGGCGTCTTTTGTTGTCGGAGGCCAAGACTCATTTTGGGGTCACTGCGCCATCTTAGTAGTAGTAGTAGTATTGTTTTTGACAGGCTTGCACTTTGCAGATATCAGGCATCGTAAGTTCAAATGTCACTCAAAAAAAACCTTAATGTTATAAATATTTGTGTATGTTTTTGTGTGGGCGAGTATATTTTAGTAATTTGTTAATCCCTAGATACATTTCGCTTCAATAACTATTTTTCCTATGATTAACCAATTATGGAGGTCAGGCTATATAATGTTCATTAAGGGATAAGTAAGCTTGGATAATATTAATAAATATTGTACAAACACTATTCTAATCTAATCATCAAGGCTGAGGTGTACAATGACTCCCACATGAATACTGCCGGAACGAAGCCATAACTATTGAAAGGATTTCGTCTGTGCGGGTAGCTAGCAAGTCAGACTCTACCAACAAATATTTTGACACTCGTATGACTTACTTTTCTCCACAATCTTTCTGTCACCTGGCTCTTAAACCACTATTTTTTTTTATGTTAAACAAACGAGCAATTGGGTCACCTGATGGTAAGTGATCACCGCCGCCCATAAGCACCCGAGACTCCCCTGGGGTAGTAGTAGGGAGGGTAGTAGGGATTTGCTCACACACCAGGCTAAACACAATAGCTAGGCTATCGCTATAACGCCGAACTGCTGTGAGACTGTGGTACTTCCCCGGTCAAGCCGGCCCATTCATGTTGCAGGCAAACTGTCTGCAACATGGCTCTACCACATACACAACCATCACCACAATACATCTTTGTAAGTCAAATAGATTATGACCTTAAGATCAATAAAGTCATAGAATCCGCCCCAACTTTTTACGATTGAAAGAGTCATAAAAATAAATTGCGTGTGCATTGTGCTCATATCGCTTTCGTTGAGCGAATGCGTTAGAAAGTGCACATCTCAGACATAGTTTCACTGATGCAGATTCCAGATTGTGTACTTGCATAAGTGATTAATGTAATTACGCCATTTAAGATGTAAGAGACATAACCGTAAGAAGTCTATATATATAAAAACCATAGACGTAAAATTTATCTTTAAGTTACTATTTAAGTTCCTATGACACGATCTGAATAATGACGATGACGATGAATTTGACTAGCTGTTTTGTTTATTGGTCGAGAAGTCAGCTATTGCACTAAAGGTCGCGGGTTCCATCCCCGCGCGGTACAAACATCTGGTGCTTGAACATGTCTGTTTGTATCGGTTTGAGTGTTTCTATGGGTAATATGTATGTATTTACAAAAAAGTATGTAAGTAATGTTTATTCGTTGCCTGGCACGCATAGCATAAGCTAATGCGTCATTTGGGGCTAAATGGCGCAGTGTAAAAAATGTCCAGAGAAATTATTTATTTATTTTAAAAAGGCTGAGAACTTTTTAAAGCATTGTAGTGTTTTTGTGACTGCCTCTATAGTTTATTTAACGAAATTTGTTTCTGTTCCTTTTAAATTAAATTATGTAAACATTTATAATTATTTTCACTTTAAATTCAAGTGCTTTCAGAATTGTAAATGCAGTAAGAATTATCTAATCTCTCACTGACTCCGCGAGATAAAAGATATCAAGCACTTTCATCTACGCGCCATCTGCAATCTGCTGCAAGCGTCAGCGCATCTTAGTAATTACTATAAATGTTTGCTGTTACGAAAATATTTTAATTGGAAAGTAGATTTTTTTTTATCTATTTGTAACAATAAAAAACGTAATTTTTAAAATCTAGATAGGTATATTTCTTGTCTAAGACTTTTGACTGAAAAGGCTTGTTATTAAAATAGAAGATAACAGAAATATAAATGTAAATCAAACAACACAAGATATATAAAACACAAAGAGGAAAAAAGGTTTGGAAGCTGGAGAGTCAATAGCACATTCCTTCTGGATAACGTCTTACTGTCCGCTGTAACCATCGCATGTAATTCCACGTATAGAATTCATGAATAAATGCCAGAAATCAAAATAATATTGTGGTCAAAAGATCACAACTAGGTGTTTACCAGGTGGTAGGTCCCTGTACTGGGCCGTCTAGGTGGGTACCACTGCAGTGCCAGATATTTTCCCGGGAAATAGAAGTGTGTCAGGCACTTCTGTGTTTCGGGGATAGGGCACTGTAGCTAGTGAAATTACTGGGTATATGAGACCTAGTAACTGTCGTCTCGGTGTAGCGGGCGCAGAGCGGTGCCAGACAGTAACTGCTTAGTTACTGTTTGGCCCTGAACTGTCTAAGGGCAGACGTGGCGCTTACCATCAAGTGTACGATCTGCTCGTCTTGTTACACATTGCAAAAAAAAAAAACAAAAAAAAAAACAACCAAAAGCTCCAAAGCAGCCAGGTCAAGCCAGTGCTATAAATAAGTTTTCTAAGCAAAATTCCAGAGATGGCAATTACGCAGTCAGCAGTTCGTTTTTCTCCTGCGGTGCCATTAAATGACTAGTACGTACAATTAACGCGAGAGGGCGTTGGCAGGCAATTAACGCGGTAAATACAACCGGGAGTCCCACGCGAGGTTCGGTCACCAGATGTGGCCACAATGGACATACATTTAATTTTCAACCTCATAAAATCTTTAATAATGTTAATATTATTGCAGATTTTATGAGATGCTCGATGGTATAATGTAATTACCGGGCCAGATCTTGGGGTGATTCAAGTTTTGCCTGACCATGAAATCTTCTTCTTAGCGTGTCGATGGCTAAATTTTATTGGCCCAGAATCCAGCGACCCGAACAGCATTTTCCATGAAATTAAGCACCATTTTTTTTTCTCGGAGGAGAATGCGTTTATGCACCATAACCGCAAGCTAGCTTGACCCGCGGCTGTGTGTGGGACTCGAGACTGAAGCGTCCACTACCCACTAAACTCCCCCGGTTTCTCCTTCACACCCGATTAGGACGAGCCGGTGCTAGCCTTATGGCTATTGACCAGCCCATCCCCGGGATGAAATTAAGCACCATAATTTCCGGGTCGGGCTATTTCAAACCTCGGGCATGTGACCATTAATCGCATTTGACAAGCGTGGTGACGATGACTTGATTTAGGCCCATGCCTCAAATGTCGCGGCAGCGGGCTGTCAAAAGCGGTACGATGCTGTCAAACGCGCGGCCGCTCTCGCTCCCGCCCCGATGTGTTCGAGAACGATTCCATGGGAATCCATACAAAACATCTAGCTGCCGCGGAATTCGAGGCCGAGGCCTTAATGTTGGTGGCCTTTTTTCCTGCAGTGGAAAACTAATGAGGCTGATACTTTAATTCTTAGTTATATAATTTGAATAACACTTAATAATACTTAAAAAATGTAACTACAAAAATGTCCCGGAATAAATATAATTTAACAAAGTATAGTGTAGAAAAAAACGTTACTTACATCATCATCATCATCAGCCTTCCGCAGTCCACTGCTAGATAAGCCACTCCAAATGCTCGCCACTAAGCTCGATCCTCGGCTACTCGCATCCAGCTCCTGCGCAGATCTTCACTCCATCTTGCCTGAGGGCGTCCTACACTACATTTACCGAGACGTGGTCATATATAATTATAATCACCGTATAATTCCTTTATTTTTGGATATACAGCTTGAAAGTATTTCTTTTTTCTTTTTTATACGAAGATCTTCTGTACAGTCTAGTGCTGACACTATAATCACATTATTTTTGACAGATAACAAATGAGATAATGAAATAAAGGGATGCAGAACACAACGGGGAAGCAATTTACACGTCACATTGCTTTCATCGCAATTTCCATATCATCCGTTTATCGAATAAATTGCCACTATATCAAGTTGATAATTTGCTGCAACAAATCAACTTGTACTTTTAATTTGACAGTGATATTTTAAGATAACGTTTAAACTGATAGGGAAAAAAGAAAAGATAACCATTTTGCTAACTTTTGTATGAACTATTATTATAAAACGAAAGAACTCTGTCCGTGTGTCTGTCACGCTTTCACTCCTCAAAGCCACGTAATCCCACGGGAACAGCGCATTATACCGGTAATATAAAAGTAGTCTGTTTTAAATGTCATCAATATCCTTAAAGGGGTCGACTCGCACGCGATTAAAATTCGTTCGGGCGAATCGACTACTAAAATTAATATTATTTTTGAAAGTGGTCGATTCGCACTTTAGTGCGAATTATTTTCGTGCGAATCGACTACTAACCCTCAATATCATGTTAGTGGAACAAGCGTGAGAGACAGAGTAACTATTTTATCTACAATTTTTAGAACATATTTTATACTATTGTTGAAGACTACATGTGTTGTTATTAGCCCTGCGGTGTTTTAACGATAAGAAAAAAGTTAAAGGGTAATTGAGTTTTGAAATGAAAATAAGCGTTCCGAATTCTTCAAACCCGATTTTATGAATGATTAAAAATTCACGTAACAGGCTTTTATTTTTATTAAATAATAATTTTAGTGAGAGTAACCCACAATAATATTAATAATGTACTTATTGTAGTACAATTGACTGTGCTTTTAATTATTGTACGATCAATATCTAAATATTGAAAGTTAAATAAGTACTCGTCCTTTTAACTGCTGCCTCACATTATTTACCATCAGTGAAAAATACGGCAAATTAACTTAGCATCTGACCTTTAAACGAAAGTGATTACATTTTAACAACTGTATCTCAATGGATATCGATCTTCAGAACTATTTCGGAATGTTCACTTAAGGATGTCCTATACGATGTAATTACAATGTTAATTAAAGTGTTGAAACATTCTTTAAATACGATAACCGAAGCTGAATTAAATTAATGACCCTATGCTTTTTACAGGAGAATAACTCGAGAGGATTCTTCGCGATACATTTATCTTAATTTATAGGAACAAGGCACAAGAAAGGGTAAGATTTATTTGCACGGTTACAATTTTTTTCTTACATTTGAAAGTTGGTGACTTTTTTAAACCACAAGCGGTAAACGATTACCATTGCCTACAAATATAAAGGCACGAATGTTCATCAAATTATTAATGTCTTGGGTGGAATTGGGCCCTCTAACCCTGGCGCACATATATTGATCTGACCTCAAAGTAAGTAGATAAAAATGTGATTGTTGTTAGTAAAATCAACTTCAAAAGCAAAGAATGAAGCCTGGGTATTACGTTAGCTAGTATTACAAGCATAATAAATATACTTTGATCAATTCTGTTATAATTGACGTCGTATTACGGGTCGGAACAATAAGGCAAAAAGGCGATCTTCTGATGTTCGTCTGTCGTGTACAAAGACCGTGTGGCGAATACGAAACTAGTAATGACTGCAGGACCTTAGGGTGTAGGGTTGAACTTGTAATGCAATAAAATTTTATTTAAATTCATCACGCAACAATGGTATGGAAAAAATTTGGCAAATGACAGAATGTCAATTTCAAAATCGTGTTGAGGAATTGGAAAATAAGATTGATTTTGTAGTCGTTTCTTGTTGGTGGAGTAAAGAGCTCGTTTACCTATTCATATCTGACTGCACTACACAATTGAAACAGAAATTTATGGAATGGACAATGGACATTAAAGCTGGAAATTGGCTTTGCGAAACTATACACTCGTAACCGTATTATAATTATTTGAGCCTGTACCAAAAAACTTGTCAATACATCGCTCAAGTACGACATAAATAAAGGCCACACAAATTATTCCATGGGAAGTGAGCATTATCCGGACATAAGAAGTAGCATGATAAGAAGTAGAAGTAGCATGCAACACATTGTGTTCTATCTTAAAGCCTACCCTGTGTCTGTAATTTCATCCGACAGACAGATATTTCACAGTAGGTATGGATTATAATTCATATTATTCTGTTGATAAGACACAACCACAGCATTACAATAAAAAACTGTGACACAACTGTGGCGCCACTGAGCCATACTAATTTCTTGATTTTCTCGTGCATTTACCGATTTAAAAATAAACTCTGAAGAAATGTTTAATCCAATCATAAATCGATTAGTCATTGGATAAAGCTCTACTGTAAGAATGGTCTCAAAACTTTTTTAAACATAATTCTTAAGATGATTTTTCTCAAAGTTGAATGTTTTTGCGAAATGATGCTTGCGAAATGTAACCTAATATTAAAAATAAGGAAACAAAATACAATACCTTCACCTTTTGCCCATCCCTAATGCTTCAGTTGCAATCGCTAACATAATAAAACATCAAAACCGCGATGCAGCTAGGCTGGTATGATTAATGCGAGGAGAGCCGCCATCAGATCTAAGCAATGGTCCTGTTTAGATCGGCGATACGGAATACACGGGAATATTGCAAGTAAATATTTATTACATTAAGGTATTCAACGTTCGAATATTTTGCAACATTCAAGGAAGAATACGCATGCCAAGTTTTAGTTGTAGCTCGTTCGTGTAACAATAGTTTTATTTTTTTTGTACGAGTGTTATTTTATCTTCTCTAATCTACAGATTCCTCTGATTAATGAATTATTTAACTATTTTACTAGAACAAGGACAGTTATAAATATTTAAGTAGGTATGTATCAATTTTAATAATAAAAGATGTTTTAATTTTAGCAGAAGATCCAATTACGCTTGTTGATAAAATTCAAGCCTACTTAACTTTTTATTTGTGTTTTTATGCATGGTGACATTTGCGACAATATTTGTGCTGTTGGTCCCCACTGGCGATAATTGGGACGTATTTTTCTCATTTGTCACCAGTGGTGATAAACCAGTGGCTACAACTGGGAAAGTATGAGTTATACGTCACCACTGGCAACAATCGGGAATATTTTTCCCATTTGTCCCCAGTGGTGACAAAGCCAGTGGTGATGAATGGGAATAGACGTTGATTTCTGATGTGTGATATATTGTAATAACTGGACTAACCGAATCATGGATGATGGCAAAAACGCTAGAAGAAATCCGTTTATCAAAGCTGCCATTAGGCAGATCTAAAAATCCCTACCTTATATTTGTCAAAATACTCTGGGAAATATAAAATCACAGTTAAATACAATACTGTGAGTAGTGGGCAGATGAGGATACAATATATACAGTCATTTCATATCTCTGCTGCTAAAATCTAGTGTCATATTTATTAAAATTGTTACACACTAAAACATAATATCCTTCCCCACAAAGTCATTTTACGACCATCAGCAAAAAAGGAACAGAAAGTCATAAAACTTTACCTATAAAACTTTTATTGATAACGTATTTATTTGCACGCACTGTGGAACAAGCATATCCTTTTAGGCTTTCCTTTACCATCCTTGCTTAAACTAGAACCCACATATTCGTATAAAAGGTATGTATGTGTGTAGGGCGACGGGTATATAAGCTAGGGAGGGCACCCAACCCTGACATTGCCCTACGCTTGGACAGTTGAGGAGGGACTCATTACAATGTTGAAGATAGTTGTTCTGTTGTTTATTATCGCGAGTTGCGCTCGCGCCGATTACAATTCGACAGACACGGGGAACAGGCAAAAAAGGGCAATGTTATGTGAGTAGACACGTATTTTTATTAGATTTATAAGACAATAAGGAAAACAATGACAATATTTATTGATGATAACTCTAAAATGTACTCATAATGATGATAAAATTACAAATCAGTATCTGCAATCATAAATTATTTATTGATAAGATAATGATATTGATTATAAAAATAAATCGGCAAACTGTAATTGCAAAATAATTTTAAAAGGTGTTAATTAATAAAACTTAATAAAGTTGATTAAGCCAGGCCTTCTAAGCTGCCCTTACTTGTATGTGATTTTAGTAGTATCCTTTTAGTTTTAATATTTGTACTGTTAAAGAAAATGTCCTAAACTGTTTGCAAAGGGTCATATTAACATCTTTATTTGGATGCTGACGTAATAAGGTTTACCGCAATAAGTCTTTAGGTCTCAAGTAAAATTTATTCGGGCAATACTCTTGAGATCCTGGTTCGGTCGTTGATCCCCTGTCGAGAGAAGATGCATTGCTCGGGTAATATTACTAAGATACAATTTAGGGCTTCTTTACCAATGGTATATATTTTTTTTGTATTTTATTTAGTGTTGATTTTTTATGAAGTGTATATATAAAATTATATAACGGAGGTACGACTTACACAATTACTAAATATTTTACTTAATTAGTAATAAAATCTGCGAAACGAATTTAAAATTTTTTTTGGGCACAGTGTTTACGGAATATAATCCCAAAACCCATCGACGATAGTTTCATTAAGAGTTGACAAAAGTACGTGGAGTTAACATTGTGCAAATGACCGAAAAGTCTATAGTTTGGACATGACATTCACTTTCTAAGTGAAAAAAAAAATATTATATTAAAATATTATAATAAAAGTTTTCAGTGATTAATAAAATGTGCGTATAAAGTTTCTTTAAAGTCTTAAATGCACAAATCCTCCAGCATCACGCTGACTTAAATCTTTTTGTGCATCTGTCAGGATTTGTACCTCAATAAATACTCGTAAGCACAGACCTCTCGTAAGCTCTCGCTGTATTCATCTGTCAGTATCTTTCATGCGGCAAATCGTTGGACCTTAGACATTTCAAAGCCTTCTTTTGTTATGTGTTCTTCGGAAAATCACAAGCATTGACAATAGAATCGTTTCCATGATTCTAAACGGTTTGAGCGGGATCGTTCGTCTCTATTCGTCGATAGTTTTATACATATTTGACACTAGCGGCCGCCTCCGCGGTTTCACCCGCGCGTAATTTGTTTTGTCAATTATCCCTCTTTTCCAACCACATTTCCGGGATCAAAAGTACCTTATATCATCAGGGGATAGTTTAGCTTTCCAACAGTGAAATAATTTTCCAAATCGTTTTAGTAGTTTCGGAGCCTATTTAATACAAACATACAATTCTTTCCTCTTTATACTATTTTATTAGTATATTAGTATAGATATCTCATTAATTTTTATTACTTTATGGATTACCAACCAGTTATTCTGATTAAAACTACCATTTTTCAAATGCAGTATTTATTGGTTGCTATGGCATGCAAACATTCAATTCCGTACTTGGCTTATGCAAATGAGTATCGTATTTAGAAACAGAATACAGTGTGCATGCAATTTTCTTCTATTTTTATTGCGAATCCTCTTGAAAGGTGTTGACATCTGATAATCAGAGCTAAAAGCGGTGTGACCACTTGATAAACTAGGATCAAAGAATTTTATTTAAATATTAATAAGGATTTAGAATACAGGTTATTCTTTTTTAGATTCTAGTAGATGAAGTAATCATCGTTATATTTTGTTTGGTCTGTAGCTAATGTTCTGTATTTATCGTTATGGTCTGTAGCTGTAATTAACAAACCCCTGGATAATTAGAAACGGCCTGGAATGCTAATCTTGTCTTGTCTGTCTACACGTGACCAGATAATAATTATAACACCCTGTATAAGTGCAATATAGGCTGCCTCCGTGGTGTAGAGTAGGCTGCCATCGTGGTGTAGACTAGAGGCTAGTAGTTTGTACTTTAAAGCAACGGCTGTGCTTGGGGTCGTTGATTCTAATCTCGGAACAAACTGAAAAATTTTGCGGGACCCCCATGCCTCGGACAAAACGTAAGACCGTTGATCTTGCGCCTAATCGCTCTTGGATAGTGTTAGACTACTGTCTCACAGTGCTACTCGACGGAGTCAACGTTTTATGAGAGTGAGGGAATAGGGAATGCACCTGTCATTGAATTTAATTTATCCATATTTTTCCAGTTTTTGACGATGATGGACATTTGATGAAGTCTTTTGTGAGTCCGTACCTGCAGCAGTTGGCACATTACGCTGCGAGCAGACCGGAACATGAGAACTTCTTGAAGTATTTCTTCAATTTTCTTCGGGTGAGTGTAACAACATTATGAAAGAGGCTTCTCAAAAATTCTACAACGTCGTAACAGTATTGAATTAAAATTAAATTAACTAAATTAAGTTTAAACCTCAATTGATCTATGCTGGAATCTAGTTATATTAAAAGAGTTTGATTCCATATTTTTGCCCGTAAGTACGGACTGGATGCAAGATCAGTCAAAATAAAATCAGTACGCTAATGGAGATAAGGCCTATGTTCAAAGATAAATCCAAAGGCAGAGAATTCCTGCAAGAAAAGTAAAATTAAACACTTATTACAAACAGAACTAAGATCTTAAGCTCAGATCAAACATTCGCACATCGCATCTGACGGATGCCAACCGGTCGTCTTATGATAATTGTGTTCGCATTTCTCTTACGGCATGCAGAGCAAAGGAACTATCATTATGGCATAAGATTTGACAGAGCTCACATCGACGGAAATTACATAATTGTTACATACAGTCTGTAATGTTAACCCGTGTAAAGCTTGTTACAACTGGTTTAATGTCATGTTATGTTATTCAAGAGTTCATTCATATGTAAGGCACTTTTATTAAATCTTTTAATGATAATACAGATAGTAAAAATATACGGTCTGTTAGTAATATGAAAATACTTGCAACTAAATACATAATAAAAAATACTAAATTACTGTCGCTGCAAAATGCAATTTTTATTTTTTTGCACGATTTGGTGTTTGATAATATCAAACAGCTCGGACGAGACTTAACTCGATTTAAAAAAAATTATGGCTTACTTACTGGTTGGATTTAAAATGTAGATATGAATTTTTGACTGGCCCGATGGCACATGTGGTAGTGACCCTGCCCTATCCGCCCCAGGAGTCGTGACTTTCGACCCAAGACAAATATCTATGCGATGAGCAGTTGTGTTTGTTTTGTGCCTTTACGTACATTTGTATTTGAGTGTATATTCGTGGTACCTTCGTTTCTGATATCTTGTCCAACATACATATATGTTTTGTTTTATTATTCCATTTGACGAGCCATTTGGTGTAATGGTCGAGAAGTCGGCTATTACACCAGAGGTCGCGAGTTCGATCCCCGCACGGTACAAACATTTGTGTGCATGAACATGTCTGTTTGTATCGGTCTGGATATTTCTACGAGTATTTATGTATTTACAAAACTAAAATAATGTAATGTTTATCCGTCGTCTGGCACCCATAGTACAAGCTAATGCTTAGTTTGGGGCGAGATGGTGCTGTGTGAATAATTTCCAGAGATATTTATTTATTTTGTTTATTTATTATATTTCAGCCACTAATAATCAACACAGCAGCCGCCGCCTACATGATCCCTGTCTCCGAGAACGTAGTCCAACAAATCAACCGAGACCCCATATACCAGAATAAGCTAACCATCTCCAAGCGAGGTCCGGAGTACCACCCCCTCTGCGTGGGTCGCCGCACGCAGATCCCCACTCCTAGCGCCTGCAACAGCTTCCTCAGCTGCTGGGACGGGTGGGCCTATGAGCTGGAGTGCCCTGAGGGACTAATGTTTTCTAGTGAGGGGTACTGTGATTACGCGGATATGGTTCAGTGCATGGATAGAGCTGTGGGTGAGTATTTGTTCTTTCATTTTCATATGATAATTAAAGGTTATTCTTAACCTTAAACTCTATAATCTATAATCTGATGACCGATATACATATTTTAATTGTTGAGAACAAATTCGAACACAAGTATTTGGAATTTTAATACCGGAAAAAGCAAATTTTGTTTTTATATCAATTTTATACAATACACTGTATCCAAGAGAATCTTGTGTAAATAAAACAAGCGATCTTAACATATTTCAACAGACGTGGAAATGTCAAATGTGCGTTATGTAAGCTCATCGGATCGTCCACATTGTTGCACCACACGACCTTTATAATTTTACTTTACGTATACCTAATACTCAACAAAGCGATAACTGATAAACAAACGAGAAAACAGGACAAAACTGTAGGTATTTAGTGGGTATTAGAGCGAACTTCATGCCCAAGTCCAACACAAGACCGCAAGTCTGGTTCATCATCATCATCAATTTAGCCCAAAGACGTCCACTGCTGGACACAGGCCTCCCCCAAGGATCTCCAAACCGATCGGTCCTGCGCCACCCGCATCCAGTGGATTCCGGCGACCTTTACAAGATCATCGGTCCACTTTGTGGGAGGCCTACCACGGCTGCGTTTCCCAGTACGTGGCCAAGTCTGGTTAATCTGGTCTAAATCTTTTACCTAAAAATGGTGCCTAAACTTAGTAGTTTGCGTCTAGTGACCAAAAGGGCTCCATTTATGAATTACTTTGAAACATACATTGGCATTGCCCACTGTTTCTTTCTGCTTGGCCTAAAGGTTGACTGGGAGAGAATGCCATGAGGCATTACGTCCGCCTTTTGTACTTGATTTGTTTAAAGAAGCTTAAATAAGTACATTTCATAGTAATATATATCATCATCGCCGATTCCACAATGTCGAAAGACGAAAGTCTTCAATCAGTGCGTCCTACCCGTCATGACATACGGAGCCGAAACGTGGACACTTACGGCACGGCTAGTCCACAAGTTTAAAGTCGCTCAGCGGGCTATGGAAAGAGCTATGCTCGGCGTCTCTCTGCGGGATCGTATCCGAAATGATGTGATTCGGCAGAGAACCAAAGTCACCGACATAGCTCGCCGGATTAGCCAGCTGAAGTGGCAGTGGGCTGGTCATATCAGCCGTAGAACCGATAACCGTTGGGGTAAACGGGTTCTAGAGTGGAGACCGCGTCTCGGTAAACGTAGTGTAGGACGCCCTCAGGCCAGGTGGAGCGATGGTTTGCGCAAGATGGCTGGCAGGAGCTGGATGCGAGTGGCCGAGGATCGATCAGCGTGGCGAGCATATGTAGAGGCCTATGTCCAGCAGTGGACTGTCACAGGCTGATGATGATGATGATGATAGTAATATATAAATTGTGTTTCGTTCCAGCCATTCCCGATCCCATTGCACCGCGATGCAAGACTGACTTCGAGACGTTCAGGAACGAGCTGAACTGCAACGAGTTCTTCGTGTGCGTCAACCGCAAGCCGGTCAAATTCCAGTGCCCCGCCGACCTGGCTTACAGTCAGGTAAATATTGTATAAAGTATTAGCTAATGATTAATATTTAATATCCTTCTGCAGAGAGCAGGCCTTCATTATAATATTGGATGTAGTTGTCTTTACAATGGTATGCTATTTAATGTCCCAAAGCAGGACAAAGGTCTCCATCCTTGAAATCAAGTTATCGTTACAAAGATGGGTACTGGCTTAATCACCACACTTACCAAATGCGGATTGGTGATTACAAACCCCAGCTGTGTTCGAAAAAACCGAAACAAAGTTAGCTCGACCTGGGAATTGAAACCCAAGATCTCGGCCCGATACTTAAACCACTTGACTATCGAGGGGTTCTTTACAATGGGGATAGCTTAATCATCATGCTTACCAAATGAAAGTTTCTGATCACATCACAGACCGCTTAGCTTTAAAACTCCGCCATAACTTGTTACTTAAGGCAGAAAATGAACTTGGAACCACTTCCTGAAATATGAATACCCTAAATATCTTAATACCACTGAGAGAGTGGGCCTTGCATTCTCACTCGTGCTCTTTAATACATCCTATGCAATTGGTTGATTGAAAAGGTTGGTTGTCATAGTCGAAAAACTGCTAGGAGGACATTATAGTTTGTGCTATTTGTTGGATTTACAGCCCGATATAATATTTTGTATATTTTGATTTAATGTAACGCGTAAAAGGTGCGATTGACGCAAAATAACATTTTATGACGACCTTGTTTTATTTTTATTAAAGAAAGAGCCGAATCGGCGAGATGTGTACCGGTAAAATTTGTCTGCACGTCCTGTTGACCTTCGTCGGGAGAATGTTGCCATCCGCATTCTGCAGCCCATGACATATCGCAATGCCATGAATTAATACTTGCTCGATTGCAGTTAAGAATAACTGATGATTGAATGGAAGTATGCTTCGTTCAATTTTTGTAAAGATATTTCTCATGTCAGTGTTATTTTATCGTCACACTTTAATTTATTTGAAAGGTTACCTAAGAAACATTTTATTTACTACTAATGAAAAATCAAAAAATCTATTTCCTATAATAGTCTAAGATCCGGCCCTACATCGACCTTCACCGAGTTGATAATAGAATGAAACATATTTTATCATGAAATAAGTATATTAGAAAACATATTAAACATGGGTTTGCTAAAAAAATCCTGGACTGACTTATTTTAAAATTAGTTTTAAAAAAATATTTTAAACAGAATATTGCATTATCAAGATAATAAAAAAAAAATTGTCCTGGCTTAACGTAGAGAACGTATAGAATGTGCCGCCGTTGGGTTGCCTATCATTTACCTGGGCGGACACTGGGTTGCCAGGTCAAACACGTATGTCGATACGAGTTATTTTTACTTAATTGGATAATAGAAAAATAATTATATCATCTTAAGCGCTGTTTTATTACGAACACGTTGATATAGGGTTGTCTGCAAAAAAATCGGTCCTACTAGGGGTTTGCGAATTTTAAAGATTTTAATTTTAACGCGCGTGGAAATGTGTGACAAGGAAATCCGAGGTAAGTATACTGTGAAATAATAAAGAACCCAACATCGCAGTCGTCTGTGATGGGACCCTGAATATTAGAAAGTGCGCATGCTCGGAATATAACACGTGTTATTCAAAAATCAAAATCAAATCTTCTTTATTCATGTATAAAGTACCTATTTATGAATCGTCAATACACAGAACGACTTTACCACCGGATTCGTAATGTCGTTATCTAACGAGAATAACCGGCAAAAAATTCGACAGTTACTCTTTTCAATTGCCAAAATTTTTTTACAACATTGATAAATTAATCCATCTATACTATACAGTTTTCGTGTGGGAACAGAAAAAATAATTTAAAAAAATAAAAATTATAACTGTAGGCCAGTGTGTAGCAATAATGACACAATTTATAATACAGATCGCGCGGTCAGGGAGCAAAGCAGTCTTACTACCAGTATCTGCAGATCCCCATCATTAAGAAAATCTTTTATTTTTTAATAACCTGTTTTTAATAAATTGTCCGGTTTTAATGACCGACATGATTCGTCATGTTCGTTGATTCCCGACAACGTTTGGCACGCGGCTCGTTTTTGTTTTGAATCTCAGTAAGTAATTGACACTTGAAGGTCATGCATTGTTTTTAGTGATATCCTGTGAAAAAATGTCATCTCAACGTTGTAAAGCATTTACGATTGAGGGGAAATATGCAAAATTATATGCATATGCAGATTATAAAACGGAGAATCATACTCATACAACAGCACCAAGGAATCGTTCAATTGAAACCTTTTGGTTTTAAAACATTTAAATTGAACGATTCAAAAATCGCGACAAGAAATTAACGCATTAATTCTTTAAATAGTTTTAAAATCATGAGAAACAAAGAAATAAACAGTTTTTTTACAAAACGCATTGTATGACGTCCGCTTATTATTAAGCGTTTGTCAATTCCCTTCGATGTCACTATAAACGGATTCCACTGTAGCTTTATTTAAAAACTTGAAATGAAATGAAGGGTGTCCGTTCATATGACAAAAAACGAATGACAAATTCTCATTTGAAAAACAACGTTTGACAAAATTATACTTGATAAATTTATTATTTTACAAACTTTTGTTTGATAAACTACGCATTAGACAATATATTTAAAAGAAAAAAACTTATTATGCAAAAACATTAATTTACAAATTGATTATTTTTTAAACATGTTACTTGGAAAAACAACGTAAGGCATAAAAACATTTGACAAAATGCATTGCTATATAAAAATAACATATTTAAGTACACGTTATGTCGAATATTTTACTTTAAGCACGGAATCATATTACATATGTGTAGGGTCAACTGAAAAAATGGCTGGTTAGGTTAGGTTAGAACTGCGACCAGAACCGAATTCTACTTATTTTCCTTAATTCAGGCAGTGTGTATTAGTCGTAATACAAAATTATTACTTGCCTATATGTCCAAGATGAAAATTGCAACCATGCAATTTAGTATTTTCAAAATTTGATCGCAGGTAAGTATTGGTTAAAAAATAGTAACTTTTAAAAACTAATAATTTATCTTCTTGCTTTTTGTACAATCATCAATTTGGCAAACGAATTATTTAGTCATGTGATAATTTTTTATATGAAATTTTAACATTTGAATAATTTTCTAAGTAAAACATTTGCGAAACCTGTATTTTGTCAAATGATTGTTTTTAAAGTAATATGTTTGCGAAATGAAAGTTTGTCAAATGATTAGTTTTTCAAACGTTGTTTGTCAAATGATCGTTTGTCATACGTTTTTTGTCAAACAATAGTAAACCGAAATGAAGAAACGTTGTAATAGTAGTTTTTATCGTTATAATTTATTTTAATAGGAGATAATAAATGAGTCTGTGACACTCAGAAAATGCTCTTCCAAGAAGTAGCCATGTATTATAATTTATTTCTCATTAATATTATTTTTATTGCTGTTCTGTTATAAAAAAATTAAATGTAATAAAAAATGTTTAGTCATTATTTTTTGTTATTTTTTTATTTGATTTCACGGCTGTCCACTTTGTTTCTCCTTAATTTTTTCCAGAAAGAGCAAAAAGTTTCAAAGAAAGTAATTGATATTTTTATTATTTACGTTATCATATTTGACTGGCCCGATGGCGCATTTGGTAGTGACCCTGCCCTATGCGCCAGGGGTCGTGGGTTCGAATCCCACTCAGGACAAACACTTATGTGATGAACATTTGTGTTTGTTCTGTGTCTGGATGTTATTTGTATTTAAGTATATATGTATTTGTGACATCCTCGTTGTTTCTGACACCCATAACACAAGTGCTTACGCTACTTACTTTGGGGTCAGATCAATGTATGTGATGTTGTTCAACATTTATTTATTTATTTATATTATTTAGAGTTACTAGTACAAAAACTTGTCTATTAAAGATAAAATTATTATTACGATTATAAGTATATATATATATGCTACAGTCAAAACTCATAGCCGGTCAAAACCACTTTTAACTACAAAAATCAGGCAAAAGTGGTTTTGACCGATGCCCTCGTTATCTAAATTATTATAGTAATATCTCGAGCGTGCGCACTTTCTAATATTCAGGGTCCCATCACAGACGACTGCGATGGTGGGTCCTTTTCTATTAACAGTATACTTACCTCGGATTTTCTTGTCACATATTTCCACGCGCGTTAAAATTAAAATCTTTAAAATTCGCAAACCCCTAGTAGGACCGATTTTTTTGCAGACAACCCTATATCAACGTGTTCGTAATAAAACAGCGCTTAAGATGATATAATTATTTTTCTATTATCCAATTAAGTAAAAATAACTCGTATCGACATACGTGTTTGACCTGGCAACCCAGTGTCCGCCCAGGTAAATGATAGGCAACCCAACGGCGGCACATTCTATACGTTCTCTACGTTAAGCCAGAACAATTTTTTTTTTATTATCTTGATAATGCAATATTCTGTTTAACATATTTTTTTAATACTAATTTTAAAATAAGTCAGTCCAGGATTTTTTTAGCAAACCCATGTTTAATATGTTTTCTAATATACTTATTTCATGATAAAATATGTTTCATTCTATTATCAACTCGGTGAAGGTCGATGTAGGGCCGGATCTTCTACTATAAATTCAATATAAAAAAGTCATTAAATAATCTAAAACCAGTGAAATACATTATCGTTTACGCACCGAATACATAATTGTACCTACTAGTTTAAGTATAATGATGCTGATAATAGCAACTTTTTAGTTTTCTTTTTTTTTTAGAAGACAAATTAACAAAATTAATTTTACTTATTCTCATTAAATGAAAAAGTTATGCACACCTTAGTAGTTTCACGATGTACACGAAATTTTAATATGGAAGTTTGTATTGCGATTAGTTCAAAATTCTTTAGTCGTAATAAATCATTTAATTAAATAATAAAGAACGGCTATAAATGCAGACTCCTTATCACTACATAGTATAAAACAAAGTCGCTTTCTCTGTCCCTATGTCCCTTTGTATGCTTAAATCTTTGAAACTACGCAACGGATTTTGATGCTGTTTTTTTTATTAGATAGACTGATTCAAGAGGAAGGTTTATATGTATAATACATGCATAATTTAGTAGAGAAACACTGATAATTTTATAGGTTTTTAATTTAAGGTCGTAAATAAACACATTTTTTTGCGCTTACATTGCAAACGCTGGCTGAACCCTACGAGATAGATCAAAATAATGTACTACGGTATTGTTCACCTTAAAAAGGTTTACAAAAAAGTCCGCGATGGTATATGTCTATCTATTAGGGATAACCCACAATAACCATTTTTATCCTTTACTAATGAGAAAATAAGGGCATATTTACGAAAAAGCGATTTTGAGCAATACAGTATTAATCCTTATCCAATTAAGTAACTTAAATAAATTGTGCATGTACTATAGATCAATATGGCCCTTTACAGCATGCAATTTAAATGAATATTTTTGAAGATATTACAGATTTAAAATGCAGGGACATAGCGGTTGCGGCGGTACCGACCGGCCGGGGGGCGCATGGATGATGGATGAACGTTTGTTACTTTTTCACGTAAAAAGTACTGAACTGATTTTAATGAAACTTTACAATAATATAGCTTATACATCAGAATAACTCATAGGCTACAATTTACAAGATATTCCCGCGGGATAACGTCCTATAGTTCACGCGGGCGAAGCCGCGGGCGGAAGGCTAGTTATGTATATAATAACATCATTTATATGCAATATGTAAATGCCAGACAACTTTTTACAGAATATTTTAAGTATAAGGATTTTATTTATAATATTTTAACTGCTTCTTAAAGTTTAATCGAGAATGCGTATAAAGTCAACTAAGTACTAACACTTATATTGGTCAACTCAATATTTCTACATTAGTTTGATGATTATAATTTTGTAATATATGGCAATCTTATTAAATAAATACTGTATTTATTGATCCTTGATTTCACGAAAACTATAGGCTAACCCACTTTTTCTTCACTAGGTTCTTTATACTACCTTATTTAGGAATATCTAAAAAAAACAATCGTCTTATGTCAGTGTCGAAGAGCGTTAATTACACATTTCCACTAATAGTAATATGTACACTTAATGTATTTTTAAAAACGATTTTGTTGCGTTTTTTATACATATCTAGGGTTTGTGAACACCTCATTACTATAATATTACCTTATAAATATTAATAAATTAGAAAAAAACAATTTGTCCTATTTTTAGTATCTTATATTTTAAGAGCATTATTTTTTTAATGAAATCCATTAATATTTTCAGCGTCTCGGTGTCTGCGACTACCCATCACTCGTCGACTGCAGCAACACTCCCACCATCGTCCAACCGAACCCGCTACCACCAGCCCCAAGTCCCGCACAACCCAGCCCAATACCCGCACAACCCGCCCCAATACCCGCACAACCCGCCCCCATTCCATCCCAGCCAGCCCCCATTCCCGCACAACCAGCTATGCCTGCACAGCCCCCACAGATCGGAGAAGCCCCCATGATTCCTGTGCAACCTTCACAAAAGCCTATCTTCTTCCCCCGGCCAATCAGACCAGGGTCAATAGTCCATCTTCCTTCCATACCGAACCATATACCAACGCTGCAGAATATTCTAGAAGGATCAGTGGAACGACTGCCTGGAGGAATCACGCGGCCGAATCAAGCTTCACAGGATAGCGATACTCCGTCATTCCAGTTCAACCCTAACCTTTCTGATGGGAACGCGATTTTCATGCAGAATTCAATCTACAACAGCCACAGTAAGTTTTGTTATATATCTGAGCGTGAACTTATCATTCAAAATAAAAAAATCTTTATATGCAGGTATGATGTACGCTTTAGACTGTACTTACACTCGTAAATCACAGAATGATTTCGGTTGGATTCCTACCCTAGCAGTATTCTCATGATTTTCTTTTAGCGAATTTTCCAGTTTTTAGAAGATGTAGTTCTAAAAGCCACAAAACGAACGTCCAACGCTTGACCAATCTACGGGAGTATTTTGTCCCATCACCTTAAGTGAGAATGGGTGCTTATTGACTTTAATAAACACTAAAATATAATTATCTTGTTGCGTGCCTGCGTACTAAATCTTATGCAATCATATGTTAATTTTAGAGTTTTATCTTTACCGTTAGATTTAAAATACGAGTTGAAACATTGTCATTAAGAGTACATTCGTTACTTACCGATTTTATTAAAAGTCTAGAAACTGACCAAGAGAGAATTCCCCTATTTTTCCAATTATTATGTTTTTGTTTCAGCATTCGCCAATCCTGTTGCCGTGATGTCTCCACAAGATGCCATCCGCTATTTGAAGCTCAACAGCCCCGCAGAGCACGAATCATCTCAATGAGCAATACTTCGCTATTTATAGTTTTGTGTGCAATGTCTTTTAGATTTTATGATGCTAGAATTATTGGCTTGATTTTAAGTAATATTATTTAAAATAATGCATTGAATACATCAGCCTATAGCAAGATGTGGGCTCTCACAAGGTGCTCTACTTTGATAGGCTCTCTTTAATTACAAACTGTACGAGATCATTCCTATCGTGACCAATATCATCTTGAACAATGTCGGTTCTAGAAAATTAGATATTATAATGCATTTTATTGTCATTTTCAATTTTGCATAGCATACTAATGATCTCTTTGCAATTAAAAATATTAGGCAGACCTATTAGGCAGTTGAGCAAACAACACGTAATGTCTCTTTGCAACTAAATTAAATATAACTTAAATTTTAAAATGTTTTGATTTGCTATGGTGATATATCAGTGAAATGTCTTGAGAAGAAAAACCTGGAGAATAGGTTATGAAAAGTTGAGGAATGTTGACGATAATAACTTATAAGAATCCATGCCATCTTTTGCATTTATTTAAAATAAAATAAGTCTAAACACAAAAAAAGTGATTTATTTCTTTTGCAATATTTAGGGGCTGAATTGGTTAAATAAATAAATTAACACTTAAGTTACAAGTAGTTTATTTACATAAATCCACAATTAAAAGACTTACGAACTAGCTTAAACTAATTTTATGACTAAAACAACATACAGTTCGGCATGGCACCAACATGTGAACGTTGGTGCCATGTCAAAGTAATCTCTGAGAATTTTTTGGCAACAGCACTTTTAGAAGATGTAGACTAAACTTCAAGTAAAGTAAAAGAGCATTTTGAATTTCAAAAAATGGCAATTTTGACGATACTTGCTCACTCAGTCGATGCGGGGGTGAATGAACTTTGTAATACTTCGAATATTTACATCGAAACAGTAATTCACTGTTGACTCACGAAGACGAGCGCCTCTTCAGACAGATGCAAGACCTTTATCCCATTATCCGTGTCAATTTACTACTACTACTACAAAACAGCAAATTACGACAAAAATAAATATATCATACAGTTAAAGCTATTTCCAAAGCTGTAATTACAGATTCTCGCTATTTCAGCTACTAATGTTCTAACTTCCAAAATGACAGTAAGGATCAAAATGTTGTGTAAAGCTTGTATAAATAAATAATGCTGTTCTAAAACCCATACTGAAGAGGCATTAAATCAAGTCAAAAAGGTTGAACTTCAGTCTGTCCTTGGAGCCGCTCCTTGACATTCAGAATCCCAACTTCTTGAGAGCCTTGAGGTCGACATCTCCGTAGTAATCCTCGCTGTAACATATTAAAATATATTTTAAATTGACCAAGCAATAAAGTAAATCGTATGAACTGATAGTATTTCACTTTTTATCTTCATCTCAAAGAAAACAAAAGAAAATATCACTTTATTCTACATTAAATTAGTTCGATTAATTTTGCGAATACTATACAAACTTTTTCTATTACTAAAGCTGTTTTATATTATTTTATAAAAATCACCAGTCCTTAAAGTACTTTTTGAATAGGATGGCGATACTAATGGTTTGATGCTCATCTTTGATGACTTTAAGTAAAAAGAAACGTTTGAGGATAATACTATTTGGTTACACTCGTTTGTTAAAAAATGTCAACGTACCTGTTAGCCCAAGGAAAGTCGCCGTCGCGGTCCAACGACTGTTACGGACCGCTCAAGTATTAGAAGAAAATTATTTGAAGACAGAAAGAAGATTATATTGTTATTAGAAAGTGAATGCAATAAAAAGGAAACAGTGGACGTGAAAGTATTGTTAGGAAAACTGTGCAACAGTGCAATTACTTAACACAATAACAAACAGGGTTTATAATTTTAATATTTTGTTTATTTTATCACTAAAAATAAAACTTAAGTATTACAGTTTCTATCAAACAACAACACTCAGTCGCAGCGAAATAATTCAGTACAAATATTTACAAGGTCATGGGTGTTATCGGAATCAATTCGAACGATGGTTTCTACTTTTACACAGAGCTACGTTTAAATGCAAACCTGCTTACTATGTACTCCTAATCATTAGGTACAAAACTCTATTATACATCTATTACTGATGGGGTACACTTATTCTTTTTGATCTTCATAGGACACTATCAAAACTATGATACAATATTATAAAATAAATATGTCTATCGCTGTATGATTTCTACTAATTTCCTAACCTGCCTCTTGAAACTGCTATAAAAAAAGGCTACAACGAAAAAGTATTTGGCAACTAGAAACGAATACAAACTCCTCACCAAATTCGAATTTTAAATTTGAACCTGGAACAAATCGCGCACCAAAAGGAACAGTTAACTGTCAGTTTGAGATTGTTGTTTTTGGTGCGGAAAATGTTTGTTTAATAGATAACGTGAGTATTATAGGTTAAGGTGGGGGGAAGAGTTTAGTTCTCCTTCGGGGGGCGGGGTTTGAGCTGCTTGGGCTGGGTAGCGCGGGGCCCGTCCTGGTTCAGACCAGCCAGGAGCTCGCTCTTGCGGATCGTCTTGAGGTCCAAGTCGCCATAGTAGTCCTCGCTGAAAATGTATGGCCACCTTACTGCCTGCCGCTTCGGCTAATCTTAACTCTAAGTTACGCCTACCACGCGACATATCACAATTTCTAGCAACTTTTACTATGTAGCTACAGACTAAGAGAATTGTGTAACAAGTGAACTGCCTTGAACAGCTGGATAATATCCGTTCGCTTTTCTAGTAGTGTTATCTAACGTTTGTTTTTCTCGGTTGGTTAAGAGCGCTTGCGAATACTTTTTGAAAATAAAGACTTATTTTTTTCGACCTTCGTTTGATCGAGCGTATCTTTTTGCTGAGCCGAACGTGATCGTTCGAATCAGATAGAGCTTGACTAGAGCTGTTGATAAACATTTGAAAGGCCGATTGTTTAAGTTAAGAACTCCTTTTATTAAAATAAATCATTTTTTAAAATGATTTCAATTGATTCCTAATTTGAAATGTTTGTTAAAACTTAATAAAGCTAGAAGCCATTACAGTATTTTATGATTAAAAAGTAAGGGCATTAAATAAAATTCAAAACTTTTTAAAAGAAAATGTTTCCAGTTACTGGTCACACATAAAGTCATTATTACCATACGGTGTCCATCCACACCGGGCGGCAATGACCACGGTCGCACGTATCACACTATGCAACCGTAGAATTTACCTTAAGTCATGTTAATTTCAATACTGACCTAAATATGTCGTAAGCGCGCAAGGCTCAAACCGCATACTTGCCGTTAGCTATTTAGGTGGGCGAGCTTTGCTATACAAGCCTACCTATGTACAGAGTGCTGAGTATGACGCTTGAGTGTAGTGTTGGAACGTGTTCAGTGCAGAAGTATTGTTAGTCACAGGGACGACATTGGCTGTGTGGGAGTGGTTACAGGGCCCTTATTATTGTATTAAAGTTTGTTGTGTCGTACTGGAATACCGCCAACTTTCACATATTGGCGATAAAAATCGACGATTCCATAATACTTCACTTTTATGTACGGAAAAAGTATTTTTCTTTTCAAAAAAACAATTATCTAATCATTAAGATATAGAACTCCCGTGTTAATTGATCTCATTTCAATTCATATTAGTATTCCAGTAGACTAAGTAGTAGAAAGTGTTAACTGTACCACGTGATTAAACACCACAAAACCAGTGATATCCAACCAGTAAGTTCGGAAGAGAATTTTATTGTTTGAGTTCTCGAGTCAGTTCTTATTAAAAATAGGGTGTTTGAATTCTTTTCAAGGACCAAAGATTATAAAATAATATTATTTAAAAATAAACTTAAAAATACGAGTTCGAAATTCAAATATCTTAACAAAAGAATTTGTAGTCCCAAAAGAATTCAAAAAAAAAAGAAGAGTGTGCGTTAAAATTAAAAAAAAAAACTCACCATCCGGGAACATCTTCGGGGTCTTCGCAGTTGCCAGTACCGTCAGAGTCTCCGATCTTGAAGACGGTTCCGATGGGGCAGCCATACTCGCGGGCAACTCCCTCCAAGCAGATGTAGTATTTACGGCAGTCTTCTGGGTGGGCGTGACGGCTGAAGGATCCGGCGTTGGAAACCTCACCAGGGGCGGGGCATGAGAAACCGTTCGCTACTTCTGGGAAACACCAGAAAGGGTCACGTGAGTGAAGGGTGCGGAAGGCGAAAACCAGAACAGTGACGGCGGTGCTGAGTCGAGGAAATGAGAACAGTGCTCAAAGGTTTTTCGGTGATGTGGAGATTACTATGAAGTTGAAGATCGTGGTGATGATAGCTCTACAGTCATATTTATAACTATTAATTATAAAATGTCTAACTTAAAAAAACATTAGGTACTAAGTTTTTAAATGATATCAAATCTGGTAATTTTATCAACGGCAGTTTGATCATGTTTACTTATTTACATGATATAGGTACTAGATGAAATGATTAAAATTCTAGATAAACGTTAACAATTCTTTAACTATTATCACTTTTCAAAGTCAAATTATCTCTAAAATTCTCTAACAAAGTACCACACTTCAAAGTCAATTCCAAACTTTTCCAAGTTTTATGCTGCATCGCTAGTTACTATTAATCCAACGTACCCTCGTTCTTGCACTCGGGCACCTGGTCGGCCCACATGCACACGCGCGACTCCCTGTCGTAGGCCAGGCCGGGACTGCACTGGTAGCGGGACGACTCGCCGTTCCAGCAGTTCCAGAACACGTCGCATTTGTTCTCGTCGGGGAAGATTCCGTACAGCCGCTGGCAGTGGGGGGTGGAGATCGGAGGCTCTGTGGACGGAAAGAAGATTATAGAAGATTGCCGATGACAAGTTTAATTTGTTAACTACAGTGAGGAATCGTTAGGAACATTGACGTATTGAGCTAAAGTGTGGTCTATAATGGTAAAGGGCGACTACTTAATGAGAGCGACCGATTTCTTCGAGCTCGCGCGCGGAATATACGTATCTTTTAACTTTTTTATAATTGAAACTATTCTTCGTGCAATCGGTATTATGGTCATCATAAGATTGCATTAGTTAAAATGAGTAAATTCAGACAACCAACGTGACCTAATGATTCGTTAAAAATCACGATAAAATATCTAAGTGATATTTGAATTTAATTACTTAAGATGCAATAATAACATTACGAAGGATGATATGACCTATTAAGGAAAATCAAACTTATTTTGACAGTATTTATCTATTAAAAAAAAGACAGATAAATCACTCTATTCAAAACGCATCTAACAATAAATATTCCTCGAATATCTTCATAAAAAACTCAAAGGATGTCAGACAAAAAATGGCACATGTTTTTTGTATGCCCCTAATAAGGAAAACTAAAAGTGGCTCTAGTTCAAGGTGAACTGTGAATACTGTGATGTATATCTATCGCTTAGTTTACATATGTCACATGTAGCCATAAAATCCATTCTCTGACAAACGTGATTAAATACCATGCGTATTGGTCGAGTGACCTTCCAACCACATCCTGGTCTTGCTTTGAATCATATTATGCAAATTCTTTGGCCTTGACAATAAAGAACTCTTTACTGTTACTATGTTGTAAAAAACCATTATCCAACATTTCGCAATCATATTATATCCACAGAAACATGTTATTTTATAATAGAAATGTATAATAATGTGCCCATCAACATTCAAATGCGTTGTTTTACATAATTGAAATTGTCTTTTTTATCTTTTTAAATAGTATTTCGAGTAAAATTCCGCTTATATACGAGTAATGTTATACAATCCATTTGTCATTAGCTGTTTTAGAACTTCCTTAAACTTGTATACCAGTTGTCACGAGCTTTGTATGGCATTTATAAATTCCAAGATCTAAACGAACGCATCTTGAACGTTTAGATTGTCTGAACATATAGAATAATAGTCAGGATTTTATAGGTTTACAATATTCCTTCATCCAAGGATGCGCTTGTCACGAAGTCATCCTTAGACAATCGCATAAGGCAAAGAAGTAAATAACACATTTAAAGGTTAAGATGGTCACATCCAGGGTACGCTCATAAGCTTGGAATTATGCTCGTTTTATTAAATCCGTATATAACTAGCATAATTCGTTATTTAAAACGAGATCTGAGATTCTCTAATATTCTGGACTCAACATAAGCACCAATTGTATAATTGAATTTATTATAACTATCACGGCTAGTTGTGGACCTTATCCTTTGCGCCACAGAGTAATAATTTTAACGTAAACTTTTTTTAATAGATGTAGTAAATGCTTTCTACATATCTTGTCTGTCCGTAGCCGGGCCAGGGTATGTGGAGTAATCTCCTTCCGTTCTCCCGACCCGCTTTTTAAAGTAAAAACTCCCACTACTTCCTCTCCCAAGCTTCATTGGGAGACAAAGATAATATTTTCAACGATAGCACCCTAGTACTGCGGTGCCAAGGAAGAGAACCTCGGTGTTGCGTCCGTTCTCATGGCAATTTGGGCTCCGATATTTTAAGAGCCTATGAAACCGGTAGTAAAAACTACACTTACCAAGCTGTGTCCTCTCGCCGCACTCAACATTGTGGAGGTAGTCGCAGTTTTCAGTCAGGTATTTGGAGTCAGACGCGTCGAAGGCAAGTCCGTTGCCGCAGGTCTTGAGCTCGGCCACGCCATTGTCGCACTTCCAGTACTTGTCGCACGAGATGTGGTGGGGGTAGAAGCCGAAGTCGTCTGGGCATTTGAAGGACTCCTGGCCGACAGCTGTTAAAGAAGGAAAGTGGAAATTAGTTACATTATCACTACAGAATTGGTCTTATAGACTAGTCTTTGATGAAAGTAACTTCTGTCAGTGACTTTTTCTGCACTATCTTGAGAGGGTAAGCAGAAGTGCAAGCATCGATGTCACAGATTACCAATGATAGATTTTGCAAGATTTGTTTCATATAGAAGTAAAGAAGTTTTAGCTTGAAGGATGATTACTTCCATTATAATAAAGTTTTGCGTTTTATGTGCACTATAGTTATTTTGTTGCGGAAAATCTTCGAATTTTACCTAGTCATCTAAATATGTAAAAAAACTTCGTTTCTTTGATTTCCGGTTTTTTATCTATTAACCTTATCGCCTAATAGCTCATAAAATCATAAAAAATGCCTTAATGAACAGCAGCGAGCTTATTTTCCCACATTACTCTAGTGCAATGCAATTTCGCATGCAATGCCTTCAAACTGTGGATAACGCGATTGCTTGGGACCGTGAAATGATAAAAGAATTTATTTCTATACACATTGAATTGCATCATTTTAATGCCGTGTGCATTTTCGACGATTGCAGTGTCAATGAAACATTTAACAGGGTTTTAGGATTGCGCAAACTTTTACACAACAAAATCAAAAGGCTCTAAGCTTGAGCGTGTGCTTCGCAATTATTTCCGTTCGCGCCAGTTTAACGGCTTAAAACATAATTATGAACAAAGAAATAGTGGTATGATACATAACTAATATTCCTATAATTTATTGGCAAAAGTGCAATACTTGAGTATTTTATTTTTACAATTATGATTACAAGATGGATTCCGCAAAATAGTTGAATCAATTGCAGCCTATGAAAACACCACGATTAGTTAGTAACACCTTTTTTGCCAATTAGGAAATGAAGACCACTATAGGAAAAATACTAAACGTATATTCCATTATCGCGTTGAACCGAACGCTTAAGTATTGCGCAGAAACGACAGCAAACCCTACTACTTTCCAAGTGCTGAAGAAAATCAACAATTTGACACAGGGTTACAAAAACTACACCAAAAAGAGTTTCTAGCAGTTAGCTGTCCTATGATATGATGCAGAAACAAAACAAGATCAACATAGAAAGCTCAGATCAATTAGTCGGAACCACAATGGCCCAATAGCGTTGTCAACTGCATGGGTTGCCCAACGCCGCATGCCGGAGAAAGAGCGGCCCTGCCCATGCCGTTGCAAAATGAATTACACGCCATAACCGCGATTTGCAAGTCTGTGCCATTTTGTAATTTTAATTAAAGCTCAAGAGGAAAAGAGATGAGTCGTTTCCTCATCTCTATGTCCCACTCGACGCAGATCTTGCTCTTGCGAAGTAATAATTCACGTCAAATATTGCAAGGCTCAACTACTCGTAGCTATTAAATAATGAGGCAACTTATTTATAAGTGCACTAGGAAATCAGAGTCAACAATGTCAGTATAAGTTCAACATAAGTTCTTCAATTTCAAGATTCTCACTGACCTTGATGTAACTTACATGAACTAACTAGGTGAAATTAATAACCCTTGTAAATCCGCATTCTGATAAATTATTTTCTCAATGGTTTTATTGCATATTAGGTAATGTCTAATTTCGGAGAAACGGAGTAATCGTTTCAAAATTGAGTCTATTTGTTAATTCAAAATTGAGCCATGAGGGTTTACACGTGTGTTATAGAAATACGTTAAGTGCCTAGTTATGACCCTGGGTTCCGACAAAGCTCGGATTTGTGCGTGGTTATTAATCCTGTACCAATCATTGTAATGATGACTTAGCCCTGTAGTTGGACGGAGTTCGACACTAATAGTCTGATACTCTACTTCTTTACATTTCTAGGCCATACAAGCATACGTGAATCATACATAGCATACGTAAAGCATGCCAAAAGGATGGCGCTTCAAGATTACATGTAACTTTAGCTTGTTAAGCACGTAACTTGATGCAAACGTTTCAAGACTACATTTGGACATGGACCATGTTATCAAATCCAGTATTCAAATTCTAAATCGCCATCTGTTATTTTGCTTAGGTTTTGAAAGAGTTAATCTACGTAATATGCATAAAACGTTCCTTTTGCGGCGATTAGACTAAGCTTAAGTTGCAAAATAAATAACATTGGAGAATTGACATATTTTACTTGTCATTTAACTGTTCAGTAATGAATTGGCTATTATTTTATTTATCACCTATCTTTCAAAGTATGACGCTAGAACTGGCCACTTATCTCACATCTTTAAGAGTATGACCGGCACCGGCGCAGGTTATGTCACATTATGTCACCTGTGCATACATATATGCCAGTGGCGCAGCGGCTGACATTTGCGCCGGCGCAGAAAGCACTCATCCGCGTGGCGCAACCGCTCTCTCTTCCAGTGCAATTGCGTCTTATTTTGGCTTATTTATAGTGAAAGTTATTTTAATTTCTAGTAATCTGCAATCATATTGTACCTACGTGAAGTTGACTATTAAAAAAGTGTTTTAGCCAAAAACTCGTGTTTAAAAGATTTCAAAAATAATATTCATACATAATTGATTTGTTTAGATAGATAATTCAATCACAATGGATAAACCCAAAAGTAAATGGAGATATTTATTAAAAATTAGGTTCTAGGAATTCAATTCAATTTGTATTTATCATTATTAAATGCTGAACTAAGAGTATCTAATTTAAATTTAAATTAAGATATATATAAACATTTATCATCTGGCAAAGGGAGATTACAACCTATTGGCCGGAATCACCTTCTATTGAGCTACTATTACCACACAAAAATATAAGAAGGGAACAATTCAATAGGCAAGTAAGTAACCAATAGGTCAACACTTTATGGTCGTCTTTCATAAACTTCCTTACAGCACGACTTATTCAATCGTATCGCAGCAATTACAAAACTAAACACACGTTGTGATGAAAACATTGCTAATTATTTTATGTAATCGCTCCGAGCATCTATTTAGCCGGTGTGTAGTTACAAAATGCCCTTATTCTGGTTGGTGTGTCTTGACATGACGTCAAATACTCTAATATACGAAATTCACATTTACGATAAATATATTATTCATTTTAATTATTATTTCATATTAATTAATCGGGAGGCATTTGAACAGCCATAATTATATGGCTAAATGTTTAAATATGCATCTAAGTATATTTTGGAACTTTCCCTGATTCTGCTTAATATAAGTGCTTAAGGTATTTACTTTGAACTCAGATAAATGTTCGTGAACTGTGATGCTATCTAGTATTTATTTATTGTATTTATAACAAGTAAAATTTATTTGATTTAAAAGAAGTAAGTTAAATATGTTGAAGTCTATATAAATTATAATGATATGAAAATTGGATGCGCTGACCTACTCAAACCTGAACAAATTAAACAAACATCCTTTCCAAAATGGACCTGGCCACAAGGTCATGTAACGTAACAGACATTTTTGAATAATCTATGAAATGTTTAAAGTAAAACCTAAAGTTTGACCTTTGTAATCAAATTAGTCTTCACGATACCAAATCGATAGCTGTCCGGAATGCGCTGACATCCAAACTTGACGGTCATAAATTGACTTGTTGTCTAGACAACCTTTCTTATTTTAATGAAAGAGCAAGGCGAACTAGTGAACGAATACCTAGCATTCCTCGTCGATAAGGTAAACTAGGTTCGGCGGAGTTGCTATTTTGTTGGTAAATATAGTTCAAATCAACAAGGTAGTATTTTTACCGGTATTTTATCGAGAAGAGATAATTTTTTACGAAGAAGATAATATATGTTCTGACTGCTAGTTTTATAAAGCATTGTTGGTTTAGGGGTTTAATACATGTCTGTGCTAGCTTAAAACTCTGGTTCCATACCTATGTAGGTCATTCAACATTTTAGGGTTTTAAGAAATGAGTGACTCATGTATTTGTCATTTTCACAAGTCAGTATGGAAAATCTAGACTAAACTAACTACACTAGAGTAAAACAATAAGTGACAGTAACTTTTAGAAACATAAATCATCACGTTTTAAAATATTTGCACCTCATGTCAGGCTTAATTTATACGGCTTACTATTATGTATTTTGCAAACTTTTGGTCTTCAAAATAGAAGTAAGCGCACACTTGTCAAGGTCGGTATTAAGTGATCTATTTCGTTCCTAACAAATTGCCTTTAAAGTAAATCGATTTAGTTTTTACAACCGTACCTTGTTAACTCGATTAACTATCCAGCGGTATCGAGTTAATCATCACTCGGCAACAATCTGAGTCGATTATTCTACCCTATTAGGCTCCAACCAGCAGTTAATTGCGAACTTATCGATGGCTATCATCGCATGTCGAAACATTCTTCGATACAATTGGAGCGACGATTATTTGGACATTGTTTAACACAGTTTTACATATTTGCTAATTTGAGTTTATGTTTAACGGTAAACTCGTGATGTGTGCTTAGTGGTTTTATTTAATACCACCTTTAAAAATGACTACCTACCACACAAAAAGACGATGGTAATCGTTTTATAAAACTTCATTTATACCTCCGATTTAACGGCTGGTTCTATGCTAGCTTTGCTTGTTTAATTAAATTGGACAACATAAGTAGCGTAATATTTTGCATATATGTACGAAAAATTGTGTATTTGATATAAAGTTTGAAAAAGACCTACATAGCGAATGCAATTTTAATTATCCAAAATATGCCTTATGAGATTATTTATAAAATGTAAAAAAGATCGGTAAACTAATTGCAAGCTTAGTAGTTAAGTCCGCGTGTTTCAAACCACTGAACCGATTATATTCGAGCCACACAAACTCGACCACAATTAATGGTCAGACGCTCGAACATCGAATCCTACATCCCCGGTAGCTCAGTTTACTTAGTTGACATGTAATATGATCTTACTGGTGGCAAGCAATTTACTATGTTGACCACTCGAGCGTTTCTGATCCAGAGATGAATATCTAGACTAGAAATATATATTTACTCATAACTGAAGTTCTTCTTAGTTAACAAATGACATGTCATTTAATGACCTATCTTAAAGTGGGATATTAAATGATTCCTCTTGCCAATCTAAATACGTAGGGCCTATTTAAGGATCGACCCCGCGACCTCCAGTGCAATAAACTTCATTAAATCAGTAGTCAGTATTACGTACTATTGTCTAACAACAGTAAATGTAACAGTTCGTCTCGTTGAGTGGATGTCACCCGACCCAGCCGTTTCGCAAGAGCCCTGGGTCTGCGCATGCGCGTGACATAATTATAGATTCGTACTGCCCTGTCATAACATGTTATGTAACGTTACATGAGCTCGAGTATGTTATTTTGATTCGGGGTTAGTGGAATGGAACTGCTTGTTGCTTGTTTTAATTTGAACGACCTCAGCTTACAACGACCGGTTTCAATGCTCTTAAAAGTGGAAGTAAAAATGAACGCGTCGTTTTGGATACTCAAATACGCTGTACTTGTGTTTTGTTCTCAACAAAATACTAAAGATGTATTTTCAAACCTAGCCAAATATCTTAGTAGTTTCTATTCATATAAAATCTATTTAAAAAAAAATCTTATAAATTGCAACTTAAGTTGACATAATGCCCATAATTTTTTATTTGAGCGCGTTTACAACTTGTTATTGAAAGTATGATGCAAGCTATTTTGGAAGTTCCGTGAAGATTCAACAATAAATTTCTACAAAATCCACCGCATTTTTTTATTTCCAATTTAAATTTTAAACACATTATACACGCTACTGTAAATGTAAGACCGAATTTAAGATCAAAATTTACATCACTTACGCGTAATACGGCAACCTATACCTTTTGACATATCGTGCCTATTATGTATCGAAAGCATCAATATTACATAAATATTAAGTAATAAAAAGGTTGTAATCCGTTAAGTAACACGTGTGAAAGCCTTAAAACCTGACCCGGCTCTCGTGGGTGGAACTCTCGCCTTCGATGCGCCCGCGCACCCATTGTGCAACGCGCTAACCTTTATCGCTAATTCAATACAGCCCACTAAATATTCAAATTAAAATTCATTCCAGTCGATTAAACTATTTGCATAGTGTTTTATTAAAATTAGATTGATATTTAAGTAATATTTAAACTGTTAAGTATGATTGCAGAATGATTTGCGAAACGACTAATTTAGTCATGGCAAATATCATCTTATTTTACAGTAAAGTCTATTTATAGAGAAATTATTATCCTGATCATCATTGGTCAAATTATCTTAGAACAGGTCTAATTGGCATGCTTTAAATTACTAGAAATTACTGCCAATACAACTACTGCTTACTGACTATTAATTCTAGTAATATACATATTTCAAATCATGTCACGCCTTTTTCCCGCAGGGGTAGGCAGAAACCAAACCCTTCCACTTGCTACGATCCTGGCACACAACGTTTGCTTCCTCCACATTCATAAGTCTTTTCATACATGCCCGTCGGTTTAGTTTAGGGTACTTCGGACCTTTCCTTAGAACATCACCAATTTGGTCATGGAATGTCCTTCTAGGTCTTCCCCAAATTAATAAATACACCATACGAATAATCAAATAATAGATCAACAAGACCCTTTTCACCCCCAACTAAAAAAGATATCTGCAGACTGCAAAAAGACTATTGCAGTATATAATCAGCACAAAATGTCCATAAATCTAGTGAATGTCCTCTACAATACCAAGATTGAGATGTAGAATATTATCAAGTGACTGGTAAACACTTGAACGCTGTCAATTATTAGTTATCTCAGTAATTGCAGCCGCTTACGGTCGCTTTCATCCATCATCGGAATAATTTTAAAGAAAGCCACACAAAAAACGACACGCAACTGTTGAGGTAATTTCTTTAATTGTGATCCATGACTGACACCGGTATACGTAACATTTAAAATAGTATTAGATAACTATTGTTTAACACACGCGGTGAAAGTTCGGACGTTTTTAAACGAACGCATTTATGAATGCCCAAAGCAACCATTTTTTAAGACATGATCGTAATTGCATTCTCTATTACTTGGACTGATTACGAATTGTATCACGTAGTTTAATGTCGATGACCTGTGATATCTTTAGAAATTTCTTCATTGATAAAATCTATAGATCTAATCGGATAATATATTCGAATGTATTAGATTATCATTACTGTCATTGAATTGTAATTTGAAGTGTGTGACAAGCAGATAAATAGGTTTAATCAAACGGTTAATAAAATTACAAATAATATCTAATAATTCTTATTGAACGTAATTTAAATATTTAATCTACTTTTAGACTAGCCTTTACCTATATCCTAACCTTACGTTTGTATTTAATATTTAACTAACCAAAAGCAATCAAAATTGGTTTTATTACTGAATTTTTTTTTTCATTTTTGGAAAATACTTCTTCGGAGAGTTTATTCGCACCTGAGTCGGTCATTAGGTTTCTCTTATTTATCTATTGTTATATGTACATATTTGTGCAATTTTCATTGTTTCTGATATTTTTAGCTTAATCATTTAATCAAGTCAGTATGTAGGTAAATATAATTATGTGATATTTATTCATTTAGACAAGTTACTGTTTCTCTAGGAAGCATCCTGTGAAACATTCTCCTTGTTCACTTCGCTTATCATCAAGCGTTTTATTTCGAGCCGATCTTCACATGCAATCCCATCAATTTATATGATAATTCGTATAGCATAAAATATCGTAAATCTAGCGGGCATTGGTTGTGCGTCGCGAGGGCGCTATGA
Source organism: Mecyna flavalis (assembly GCA_949319885.1). Lineage (NCBI taxonomy): Eukaryota > Metazoa > Arthropoda > Insecta > Lepidoptera > Crambidae > Mecyna > Mecyna flavalis. The sequence continues at coordinate 5,174,070 of OX439427.1, read as the reverse complement.
CATAACAAATTAAACAGCAATAAGAATTCATGGCGACGACGGGTGCGCAGGCGCAGGTGTCGCGTAACACTTACACAACTGACGATTCGGCACCGTAAGGACAAGTAAGTATTCATGGAGACATACATAAATTATCTATACAGTTATGGGAATAACAGGTAAATCTTTGATGGATACAATAAACAGAAACACTTTTTATGTTGAGAATGCAATCAAAAAGGAAATTATTCAAGACAATAAAGCAAAATTCTATTTTTTATTAACTGCCATCAAATTTTCTTATAAAAGCTTTATGTAAGCTTGTTACGCACTTATCAGTATCAAATGGGTTAAAGAAATATTCGAATAGTAATATCTACTAATCGGCTCATGAACAAAACTTCTTATGACACTTGAATCCGCGAAACAACAGGGCTAACAATCTTTCGTCCAAAAATCTATATTATCCGGTAACATTTATAATCACCCAAACTGTTTGCCTCTTTTAAAATATGTACAATACTGCATCAAATTTAAAAGACAGGCTAGTGCCTTCTGCTGAAGCTAAATTTAAAAATATCCTATAGAAACCGAACGCTCCCATGTAAACCAATACCCAGAACTTAAACAGGTAACCTCGACAGCCGGGAAACGACGTCTTTAAAAACAAAACAAGCACACAATGCAAGGAACAGTCGCCGAAGGCCAGACAATCACCGAGACACAGCCACATCTACTTGAGACTTGCGGGATCAACCCGTCTTGACCTTACGCACTATCGGTGTCAATAGCGCTCGTTTTATTTGCTATGATGTTGTTCTCATTGAGAAAACACTCATCGATATGTGAAAGAGAGGTGATGAAACTTGAAAATGTTTATGAAAGTATGTCTTCGTCGGAATTAAGGTCTGCTAGCTTATAGATAAACAAGACAAGAGGTGGTTAAAAAAACACGATGTCATTATTACAATCGATTCCCATCTCTAACTAACCTCAGGGTATAAGGACTAAGATGTGAACTTATTTGCTTCAATCTAAATAGTAAGTTTCAGTGGTTTCAGGTTCTATATTATTGAGCATTTCGATCGTATTTTTTCATCTCTGAGAATACCTACTTCCAACAGGGACTAAAGTAACGAGGAAAAGATTTAAGTAAAAATACATTGAGCCGACATCCTCTTTGCGACCGGTCCGAAATGTTTGACCTTGGATGCCTGTGGTCTTACTCACGCAAAATTGAAAAAAAAAAGTTAACGAAAGGCCTCAAGGAATAATACAGCACTTTCGATCGGTAAGATCAGTCTTCGTATGTACAATAATGCTAAAATAATGGGTAACATACTGATATTATGTAATATTGTTCTTCTTTTCAAGACCTTGAACATCGTCTTTAAATTAATTAATTGCACTTTTAAAAACGTAAGCAAATGCACTTACGATGATATAAATCACATCTAGGTAACTGGGACTAATTTCTTAATTTTAGAAATCTATCTCATTAAGGCACTAATCATTTCTCAATTTCGCTTTATTTAAATTCCTTATTTAACGAAGAATTACATAACGCTTCGAGATTCGTCTCTGCGCCTAGTTTATACGCACTGCGTTCTCATATTTATGAAGTATTGTTGCTCTTGCGAGATATCATTGTTATTTTTGCACCAAACATTTCCGGTACATTGTGCTGAGGCAAAGCGAGGCAAAGCGAGGCGGGGCGGAGCGAGACTGTTAATTACAAGCGCATTTCCGTTGCCGAATGACCTCTTACATAATTAATAAGACCTTAATACAACCTTTACATGGAAAGTGGAAGTGAATGCTGTTTCCATCATTTTATCGATGATCGATGTTATTTATGATCAAATTGTTTTAAATTATAATAACCTAAGTAAACAGTTGAATATCTGCCTACATACATGATTGATATTTATTACAATTCTAAAATCAGACTTTAAAAACACATCAAGAAATTCGGACCACAGAAAGCTCCTATAATTTCACAAGTAAGTATAAGTCTAATAATTTTGAATCACATTATGAAAATAGTCTGATGATGTCCAAATTGCAACTTTCATCTGGTAACACAGTTGTCATACCAAGAAATTCTCAGTTTGCTCTTATCAAACAGTACGAGATTACATCACTAGTGGTAACAATTGGAATGAGTACTGGTTTTTGCCGAGCCCTCTTTCTATTGAACTGGTTACGTGTGCTAATGGATATGTCAGTCACTGTGATACAACCATATCGATTCTGGGTTATGGTGGCACTTAAATACTCCAGGTATTTGATTGATTGTTAGTAAAGACTATTGAAGATTTTAAAGTTATATCGATCGTTGTATTTCATCGTCATCATCATTTCAGCCAAACGACGTCCACTGCTGGACATAGGCCTCCCCCAATGATCTCCAAACCGATCGGTCCTGCGCCACACGCATCCAGTGGATTCCGGCGATCTTTATGAGATCATCGGTCCACCTTGTGGGAGGCCTACCACGGCTGCGTTTACCGGTACGTGGCCACCACTCGAGGACCTTTCCGCCCCAACGGCCGTCAGTCCTCCTTGCAATGTGTCCTGCCCACTGCCACTTAAGGCTCGCAATTCTTCGGGCAATATCGGTGACCTTAGTCCTTCTGCGGATCTCATCATTTCTGTATTTAACTTTTTATTAATCATAATGTAATAGTACAATTTACATTACGATTAATTAATCTCATGTAATCTAATTTTAATTATTTTTGTTCGCATTTTTATTGCGAATTTGACATAATGCGAAACTGCACCATTTAACATCATAATTATCCTAACCACGAACCGGTAAAAATAATAGTAATAAATAATTAGCTCATTTTATAATGTACGCTTATTATACAGTACATCTCAGCTCAATTATTACAAATGTACTACGCTTCTCATTTCCCTGAACATCGCATAAAGTTACGTGTTATATGAATTATTTTGCGTACGAATTCTAATTATTACTATATCATGCTCATACTACAACGGTTATGTATTATTATGTAACCAACGCTACTCTTCTCGTTAAAGTGGTTTGTTACTTTGATACACGTCATAAAGTTTACGAGAATCGCTTCTAAATGGCTTGTAGTAATCATCAAGCAGTGATAGATTATTTGATAAAGCAATTATTATATACGTGGTTTTATTTTCTATGTCGAATCAGATGTTATTTTTTTTAATAATAGGGTTTGTTGTAAACTGTTTGCACGCTAACATTTTATCTTTTACTTCAATTTTTTAATTTGTATAGCAAGTATTTTTGGGACAGTAATCACTCTGTAGGAATGACAAACTGTTTCTAGTACGAAAAAATGTCTCACGTTAAGCGAGTTTTGGAAAGTAAAACGCTACTGATATTGTAGCATGTCTCCAGACAAATGATTTAGTTCACCCACTTTTACTGTTTCACTCTTAATTCCATCTGAAATAGTCAATATTTGTATAAAAAACAATAACGAGTCGTGTGTTTGAAAAGAGTTATTATTAAATTTCTACTTTTTACGACACTAAAATCGACATAATCGCATAGATGATCGGCACGCGCTCATTTTCACCGTGTTTTCTTCTCGAGAAATGCGCGCACGCATCGCAGACCTCGCTAATTGAATACCTTCACGCTCACTCTAATAACATGATGAATATTTAATCTCTGATGAAGAGAAGATGCTAGATGGTATGACTGTTTGACAGATGTTTAACGGGGGATGAGCAGAATATGTGAGAATTAAATGTCGATGGTAACGATGTCAATTGCCACAAAAAGGGCACTGGTTCATTCATTTCGAGTGTGAAGGGAAAACACTCACAAGAAAATGCATTATGCCGGAAAAAACAAAACCTACAGTAATGCTAGCTCGAGACGAAATGAAAAACAATGAATTGTAAAAAGGTGACATAATTTTGAATTGCGTTTATTGGCTTATAAACAAATGGCATTCAAGGATTGAGAGAAAACTAATTTTTTTTTAAGCTAGGACAACAAGTAGAGTTATATTAGACACTAAAGTTTGCCAAGTACCTACCTAATTATTTATTCTCTGTAAAAATGTCACCTCAAAACACAGATCCCGACAATCCCGTAATTTCTCGGAAATGTTACAATAAAAGTAAAAATGAATATTAAGGAAAATCAAGTAGTTATTTTGTAAACATATCTAACGTATTAAGTAAACACATTTACTACGAGTAGTAGATAACAACAAATCGGCAACTGATTGTGAGAAAAAGAGGTATTATTGAAAATATCTGCACTTACGCAACACACATCGTGACTCGTGAGAATCGGGTACGTGTTAGAAATTCTAAACAATGGAGTATAGCTTGAAGTCAGTGAAAAGACCGAGCATCCTGTCAGACGCATATGTAGTCAGATTAAAAATCTTGATCTGAGTCATACGTCAACGAAGAAAGGTCTAAAGTTGTATACATGTGTGTCAGGCTGAGCCTTGCAGTTAGTTGGTTTTGTTGCAGTAATTATATTACGATGAACACATTTAGCTTCGGGTCATTGCACGACGTGCTTTTTAGGTCACGTTTCTCAATACATTCTCAACGTGAAGGCTTCACTTTAAAGGAAAATTTAAATTTCCTTGGTGTCAAACAAACAACACTTGTGAAATTTAAGAAAGATTTTACCAAGTCAAAACGATAGTCAGTTAAGTTAAAATTCACCAGATGGAACTCATATTCTTGACTCAATGTGTGAATTGAGCAATTTGCAAGTCGTATTGTCAACGGCATTAAACAATTCTGATTACCCAAGTTAATAATGAGCTTCAAAACGACCCGTTTTAAAGACAATGCATTAAACTTTTATTACATTTTATTTCATCACGACTAACATTTAATATGTCATAACACTGATACATTTAACTGGCAACCATTCGACTGTTACGAAAGGAACGTTAAGGTTAACCTAGAATTTGAACCCACTCGCTTGGGGCCATGGCTCGTTACGAAAAATATGCTAATACCCAATGATATTTATTGCGAAATGATTAAGCATCATTAACATAATTGCAACAGATAGCATTTCTAATAAGCAGCGAGTAGAAACAAAAATTACCGTACGCAATATATTTTCGTTAACTAAGATTCAATAAAAGTATTTAATGCGTCAAAAAACAGTGAATGTAATGAAAGTGTTTATCTCAACATTGATGAGACGACAAAATAATGAAGATCGAAACTTAAATAAACATAAAACTATTTCATAACGTGCTCATATTGTACTCATCAATCTCTGTATGGCAGAAATTATCTATCTGGAGTTGAAGAGAAAATTAAATCACTTCCTTATGGCTAAGTGAGTCTATAATGTTGTCTCGGAAGCAATTCCATGGAAGCAGATTAAATTACAAAATAACATGCAGAATTAGTGATAAGCTGGAGTGAAAGTGTCCACAGAAAATGCAAGCTAGCAAACGAACCAGCTTTCGTCCATAAATCGGAAGCACAATTACTATATACTATAAGTGGTATCTTATTAGACCGAGCGAAGGCGTAATTGTACAACTCAGCAGGAAACTACTATTTAATGACCCAAGTATGGCGATCAAGACTGCTATCGAAATTATGGTTTGTTACCCCTGTTTTATCTAAAGACAATGCACTCTATTTTAGTAATCATTTTGGAGAGATTTTTATTGCATGATTTTGAAAGCTTACAATATTATACTCGTATAAACAGTTGTATTTAACTAATAAGAAAAGCTTTAGCTCTCTGCAGATAGTAAATATTCCTCACAGCACGATAAATTCCAACTACAGAACTAGGTAAAACTCGTCGGCTTTCCACAACCATAGCAAGAAGTCGTTCCACTTGTTTAGCTCGCAACAAGAAATGCATCAACAAATTCTCGATTGGTCTTAAAATTTCGCCACCTACATACTCCGGCACAAAAATACACCACGTTATCTGAAATTTCTATTCAACACTGCTGTTGCAACCGTGCGGTCACTTCCGTAGGGTGTTGTATCACTAGGGTGCGTGGGCGCGCCTTAAATATTTGGAATGTACGTACCTACGCCTAGGGCGGCGGCGAGCACAAGTAAACACCGTGAATTCATGTTTAACTGTAAGTCCTTGGGTGTGTGGACACTGTTACGTTCGAGCACAGACTGCGAGCGGGTGAATGGGCGACGGAGGCTTTTATATCGGGTGCGCGTGAGCCGCGCGCGTGGAAAGCGGCGCCTGCGCACGGGGTGCTCGCGGGGTTGCGGCGTCCAGGGAATACCAGAACAGCCTAAACTTAACCCACATTTGCGTACAAGGTTTCGTGGATGCAGGATTTTGAATATTAATTCTTCCCTCACACAGGAAACTGTATAACATAGTAATAATATTCAATTTGAGTCTCTATTTAATTTTTGGCGATTTAAAAGAGTAACTATGGAGTTTCTTGACGGTTTTTCTCGAAAGATGGCAACATTCTGAATCCAGGGGAAGACTCACTCTGTAACATTAATTTCTGACGATTAATAAGTGTGTCATTTAAGGCTTTAAATATGATCTTTAGTGCATGTTTGGTTGTAGTTTCATATGAAATAGTCTAGTATGTTCTACTTATCTAAAATAATTAAGCTTTTCTGTAACTTATAACCTATCTTTTTCTTTACCTAGGATATATTTTATCCAGGATATAAGAATTAATGATTTATTAGGTATGTTTTGAATAACTAGTTCTAAATAGCTACCAGCGAAGAATTAATTGCACATACCTTTACGTAATATTTCCATAACAGCAATTAAACTAATAAGCAGTAATAGATTTTTGTCATAAATTGATTTAGGGTCAGTTTCAACACTGACATATAAGTTAGTGATAATTTATCTGCCAAATAACAATGATGCAGTATTTTATTTAATATACGCGAAAAGATAATATCTCAATTTTCTTATGCTTAATAACCCATTATCAGCTTTTCCGTATCGTCTTTATAATAGACATCAACGAAGTACCTTACTTTAACAAACAAAATGCATTCTTGAATTAAATGTTTCAAACGGTTTTCTTAAGATTTATAACGACACTACTTTAGATTTCTGTGGACACTACCAAGTAACTAGGTTTTGGGGCACAGTTTATATAAAAAAATTGAATTTTTTTTTGTTTCGCCTGAGCGAAACCTCGACGTGTAACTAGTACTTTATAACAATTATTATTGTTATAAAATGAGGACCGACAGATTACCATGACTCTTCAATCAGATTTTCATCTTTTACATCCCATATGTAAAAAGTAATTTTATACGATCCAGGATAAATTTAATTCGTTTTTGTCTAAATGATTCACTTAAACATTCGGTCACCCATCTTAGTCTACAGAAAGTTGCTTCATTTTGCAATCTTAGAAATAACTTACGTCTACAACGCCACCCACTAGTATAGTACTTGTACAGTACTAGAGAGTAAACAGACTTCCTTTCTAGGCAAACGTGTTTCCAGACCTTGTCTTTACTTAACATTCGGTGAGATTGAGGTCAGTAAGAAACCATTGACAACCTATAAAAACCTACAAGCCACAGCTCTAAGAATGACCCTATTTATACTCTCATAAATGTCATATACTTCTCATAGTACCATTTGATTTCCATAAAAATATTAGACAACATCGCATACATTGATCTGCCCCCAAAGAATGTAGCGTAAGCACTTGTGTTATGAGTATTAAATTTAACTAATGTATCAATAGACACATAGAAACACACAAACGCAAGCCAAAAACAAATTTAAGATTTATGCGAATTATGTATCGGGTAGAGCCATGCTGTTTTACAGTACGAATGGGCCGGCTCGTCCGGGGAAGTACCACCCTCTCACATAACACCAGCGTGAAATAATAGTTACTACTATTGTGTTTCTGGTGTTGCAGATGTCCATGGACGGCGGTGATTGCTTACCACCAGGCGACCCGCTGGCTCGTGGCAAAAAAACATACTTTTTCCCGGTGAATACTTTACGTACCATCATCCTCTGTTGGGGCTGCAGAGTCTCAACCAAAACACATGTGTAAGCACACATAATATCTACACATATAACTTGTACGTACTATAGATGACCTTTTACATAATATCATTTTTAAAACTTTAAAGTAACGGTCAATGGTTACAAATCCATCAGAATATGACAAAACGAATCAACGTCAAATAAATCAAGATATCGAGTTTGTCCTGTGTCTGGATGTATATTTGGTATACACAAAACTTATATCTACAAGAAGGAAAGCTCATTTAATTTTGGAGTAAGACTCTATATTTAAAATGGATCCTATAGAAATACACTGCTATTTGTTTTTGGAAACTCACCACGCATCCCTAAACACGGCCACAGCACAAACCTATATCAAACATTATTACATATATAATATTTACCTTAGCCCAAAGCATTTAAGTGCGATTATTTTGAAAATTACCCTCCCATGACATTGATTCAATGATTGTCCTATATCTTACAATAGTTTTTGCATTTAATTGACTAAAACGCTATCTTTGTCGTAATTTATTCTCACTCAATGCATACATAAATGTATGTACATATGGTTAATCAGGCCACGATATACAACTGATTTAACTATGGAAAACTGGATCACTCGATCAATAGATATAACAAAATCTTTGTATGTCAAGTGCGTAGGAAAACAATTTTTTTCTTCTCAGGTTTCTACCTACCTTTGGGTGACCCTAGTGTAAATAAAAATAAGATCTTCAACATGGAAATATTTGGACCCAAGTGAAACGGACATGTTTTTTTATATGCACCACACAAATGTGTATTCTGTTTGTTTTAATACCAAATCGCTCGTAAAAAAATAATATATTATTTAAACCTTCTCAGTCTAATTCTTAACTTGAAAGGATATTATCAGGCTGCATTAAATAACCGTGACGAGCAAACTTACTAGATATCATGCGATCTTTAATGGATATAGCTGTGATTCCGTCCATCAATTGTATATGTTACGCTCAAAGATCAAAAACGCTCGGAGCGGAACACGAATAGCTCACAACGCGTTGTGGTCACAAAGTGTTTTTCAGGTTTAAAAAAAAATAACCACGAAGGCCAAGGCGCCTTAGCCTTCTAACCTATATCCATCAGAGTCGATTTTCGCCTCCGACGTTGTTTTTGTTTAACTTAATATCTCTCAAAATATAGTCTCCTCTGTGTGTCAGTACGTTGGATGTTTTACTGTGACCACAACGCGTTGTGAGCTATTTTTCCGCTCAATGAGCGTTTTTGATCTTTGAGCGTGACATATAATTTGGTTGTAAGTCTGGTTTATCGAACTTCTGAAACTTTTCAGGTGCAATAGTTCGGTTGTGACAACCTCGACTATTTATCGATAACATTCAGCAGAAACAGTTCGGTTAGTTAAAAAGTTTTTTTTCTTAAATATAATTTTTAAGAATTTCATTTATTAATTAAATGTGCCTGGTTTGGTTTGTATGTTTGTAAAACTACTGCTTTTTATGATGAAAATACTGGCAGACAAGACCACCATGACCGAGTTCTTCATTTTCGAAGTCACTATAAATAGATGTTAATTACCATGATTAATTTATTAGGACTACTGTCTATATGTATTCCATCAAAAGCGACATTGTCAAGTAAAGAAAAGTCGCGTAAGCTTAACGTTCGCGTAAGCTACTTTTCTTTAGTAGTTGAATTACGTTCTCAGCTTCCTTTACTTTGGTATTAAAGGAATTACAGTTGAAATTTTGTTCAAACTTTTTTCGTTATTGATATTAAGGGCCAGTTCCCCTTGTCTCCCTGTCTCTAAAACTATTTTATCTACATCCATACCATAATATGTCTATTTTATATTCAGGAGCGATGAGCAAACGCCCTACATTTAGATATAAGTATCTGTGGCTGCATTGAAATGTTTACATTTTAGTGTCGGTAACCGATACGTAATTACGTTCAAATTTCGAACGTCTTCTTTAAAAGTAAAAATTAATAGGTTTTTTCGATTATCGAATTAGTCGATTAGTAATTTTATGATCCATTCCTATACATTTAATTCGATGCTGAAATTATAACAATCGATTTGAGAATCGAAATCAACTCGAGTCTAGATTGTTTATGGATTTTAAAAACTACAAACGTCAGTCATTATGACAGTACTAACTTTTACATACAGATTATGTTGGTAACTAGGGCGTTTGCTCATCAATCCTGACTATAAAATAGACATATTATCGTATGAATGAAGATAAAGTTATGTATGTGACTGTACATAATTAGTCATTAAAATACTCATGTGATTCTTTTATGAAACTCACTTCGTTCGTTTCATAAAACCACATTCGTATTTTAATGACCCTCATTATGCAGCAGTCACATAAATAACTATTATGCTTGATCATTAAAGATCATGGTATACCAAACTTTCATCATATTCATTATCTTAGGCAACAGGTTATTATCCTTAAAGTGATACCAAGTTCACAACTGATTCTAACAATGCCAGTAGGTATATGTTGTAATAGTTTTCGCAAGCAACGTATCATCGCTGAGAATCAGTAGACGATGAACCTGAGCGATATTGAGTGGATCACCTGCCAACTGAGAGCGAAAGTGTTTATGCTCTTACGAGCCTGACTCATCGTACATGTCCAACATTACTTGCCGTCTTGATTTCTTCGGAATTCGTCGTGATATTATCAATTCTTGATATACACTGGAACTCATCTCAGCTACAAATTACCTAAGAATAACTGTTCGGAAATGTATAGTCATTGAGACTGAGTTCACTCAAATTTAGTCATGCTAAATGAAATTTGGCATAATTTTAAGACATTATTTTAATTTGGTAAATATCATTTATTAGCCATTCATTTTTTTAACTCAATAGCGGTCGCCTCCGCGGTTTCACCCGCGCGTAATTTTTTTTGCCAATTATCCCCCTCTTCCCTCCACATTTCCGGGATCAAAAGCAACCTATGTCAACCGGGGATAGTGTAGCTTTCCAACAATGAAAAAATTTTCCAAATCGGTTCACTAGTTTCGGAGCCTATTCAATACTATTACATTATTATTTCTCTTTATAATATCAGTATATTAGTACTCGTGTAGATCTGAAAATATTTTGCAACTTTTCTAACAATGACTTAAAGAAGGCGAGACGAACAAGAAACGCTCAATTTCCAGAAAAGACTTTATTTTCTAATAATTTTATTTTTAGTCGTTCATGCAACATACAATATTATTATTGTAGAAAAAAATCACAAATTGCGCTTGAGGCAAATTAGCGACGTGTTTTCCAAAATATATTTTAACTCATTGCGCTGTTGTACCTTGTATACCCATTACAAAGTATCATCAAGAGAAATTACAAGCCGTTAGCACGCGCGCTGTCTGAAAACAGGAAGCAAGGTGAATTGAAGGATGATAAAATTAGCTTGTCAGATAACGAATCGTGGATACGCGAGAAATATTATCATTCATAAATGGCCAATTGTTTCTCTGCGACCCGGTCTAGCGAAGGCTAGGACTCACAAGGTGAAGCGACAGTGAATTTTATTTAATGAGCCAGTTCGTCGCATCTTTTTGATGGTTCTGCAGTTTCGAAACTCTCGAATGTCCTCACCGATGCAAATGTCAAGTAATTTGTTAGACTGATATATAGGGACAGTGATCATTATTTGAAAAATTAAAAATATATATTTGGACGATGGAAATAAATAAAATGACAGTTTGCAAAATGTTGGCATGGTTAAGATTGATTATTTAGCTAGTTTTCTCTAGCTAGTAAAATCGTTTACGAATAACGTGCTCTAAAATTAAAATTGGTATAATTTATTATAACAACAAATAAAGGCCTTAAATCACTGGACTGAAAATTAATGCTTGTTTTCGCTACTCAAGAAAGCTACGGTTACATTCCAGAAAATACCTGTAATGTAAAGTTCGAAAAACATATCTGATGCTACAGTGTGGAAGCAAATTGAACGATTCTTTCTGGTTAAGTAGGTATCTCTCAATGGAACAAGACGCAGTGGTTTGCCAAAAGTTGAGCTGCGGGAATGCCTGTCGGTTAATTCCCGTTCATCCCACCAAGCCTCGTCCCACCAGTGGGACGAACGGGAATTGAATAAAATATTTAATTTTTCTTCCCGTTCGTCCCACCACCAATCTTTTAAAAGTTTCTTCTAAAGTGCCTGTCTGCTTACTGAAGTAAAACCAAATTCCAGTAAGCACACAGCTTTATCCTCGTAAAAGATTCGTTGAACAAACACAGAGGGCTAAGCGGCGACTACAACTTCATTTAGAGGGAACGAGTCGTCGACCGTCCGCGGCCGCGGCCAAGGCCTGCCAGTGCCAGTCACCATGCAGCTGCCGCCACACAATGCTATGCAATACCAACTACGGTTTTTACCTATAGGTACTTCGGTGGACGTTTTAGACGGTATTTTTTTTTGATAATTTATATGTGTACCTACTAGATGAACATGTGGAAATGCGTTCGTCACTTTTCTTAACCCGGGAAATACGTTCGGTGCTGCCACCTTTCATTGGGGGCGGAGGATTGTGACGGAACTTTCATGCCCTAGATAGGGTAGACTTCCTCACCTGTGTGAACCAGAACACTTGAAATGAAGAGCCAGAAAATCAGATGAGGTGAGCCTTCAATGTCACAATACATTAATCCCTGATTAATGTATTGTGAATTTGACGAGCCATTTGGTGTAATGGTCGAGAAGTCGGCTATTACACCAGAGGTCGCGGGTTCGATCCCCGCACGGTACAAACATTTGTGTGCATGAACATGTCTGTTTGTATCGGTCTGGGTGTTTCTATGTATAATATGTATGTATTTACAAAAAAAAAAAAAGTATATAAGTAATGTTTATCCGTTGTCTAGCACCCATAGCACAAGCTAATGCTTAGTTTGGGGCTAGATGGCGCTGTGTGAATAATGTCCAGAGATATTTATTTATATTAGGTATACTTGATGTGTGAACTTGAGGATCAATGTGCTCAGATTAATTATATTAACTCTTTTTAGTTTATTATTATTATTTATTATTATAAGCCTATAACGTCCCACAGCAGGGCAAAGGCCTCCCTACCCATCTTCTACTGTTTTTAGTTTAGTTTAATTCATATTGCTGTTAAAAGATTCCGATGCATTTGTCCTTATTACATTTTAATCAAGTCAAATTCATCAAAAACAAATAAAAAAAGCCGCTTTGGTTTTCGTTTGTTGTGGAAAGTTAATAAGAAAAATCTCTAATAATTAACTTTTCATAAAATAACTTGTACCTATTATGTGATTTAAATGCTATTAGGATAATACCTTTTGGAATTGAGCGAAAAATGACGTCTATTGTGCTTGTCCATAAGGATAGCCACTTGTCTCTGTATGTGTACTCGTAAGTCATCACTGTCGCGTAATCATTGAGTTACGTATATCCTTTCAGCTTATAACGTCCAGAAACAGAACTAATGCATTAGATTGATCCCACCTGACCTATCCAGTAGAAGGTTAAGAGTCAATAAGTTATTTAAATACATATTTTGTCTGTTCGGCGGTTGCATAATCTATGCAAACTGTCACCGCGTTTGCCTCACTGCGCGGCGCAACTCAGGTATTCGCAGCATGCGGAAGACCCCGCCCGCCACTTCAAAACACTGTTATTTACAATTGAGAAAAATTCATTAATACAATAAACGCACCAGACATTGCATCAAAACCAAGATGCTTGTGATATTTCTGTGGAATTATGAATGCCTGTCCAGGTAAAGTGAATGCTGTCAAGTAATAATACTTATTATAAAAATATATTTTAAAATTTGTTTCCAACGAGACTTTACATGGCATATTCGATCCGAATCGAAATATGCATCTATGGATGTTTCTATTTATCACGTTTGAGAGTTGCAAAAGACATTGTGAAAAACCTGCATAATCAAATACACTACACACACAATGTACACTTGTAATCAGAGGGTCGAAGATCAGATGAGTCTACAGTCTGGCAGCACATTGAGGGACGACCAGGTGAAGCGTCCCTCAATAAATTAGGCCGCAGTGATCGTTTACCATCAGGTGGGTTGCGAGCCTGTCTGCCAACTGACCTTGTATAAAAAAAATAACTTTGACTGTGTATTCACGATCTGTTCATGCCAGACATGATTCCCCTGTTTCATTAAGATGAATCATAGCTCCTGACAGGACATACGGTTGGAAAATTTATGAATATCTTTGGATATTATGCAAAACATTTTTAAAATAAATTAACTTGTATTCTGAAAACTGTGCATGATAAATGAGGAATACATTCTCATGCATATGTAATAAGAAAAAAAACTTTTTTTAATTCACTTGTTTTCCTTCATCTACATTATGTAACACAAAATGATGTTTTGCAATTAAGGATTAGAAAGATCCCGTTGTTGTCAGTAGGACAAAACACTCAATTTAATCTAGGATTACTTATTTGTCGATTAAAGAAATGTTTCAGAACCAATTAATAATGAAAGTTGCAATTACATACATATCCAAAATGAACTGAACCTACAATTATTGTAATGCCAAAAATAAGATTTTGCAGAAATAAATATGACTCATTGAAATAACCAGGACATTAAATCTAGTGAACCGAAGGATAATTAAATTCTTTGCCATTTCGATATGTTTATCCCACTGAAAGTAATATAGTGGCCATAAAACTTCAAATTGACTGTCGATAATCGTCAATGTTTACATATCGTCCTTAATTTATTGTAAAATTTTACAATATAACCCATAACCGATACTTCCTCGTGAAGTGCTACTTGAGGCTAGCCTTTAATTGCTTGAATATGGGGACAGAAATTATACAGTCGGACTGACTAGTTATCTATCATCCCTGAAATAAAAATTCTAAGGAATTAGTGTTCTGGAACATTTTGATTTGCCTGCCACAAAATAATAATAATAATAAATAATAAATAAATATCCCAGGACATTATTTACACAGCGCCATCTAGCCCCAAACTAGGCATAGCTTGTACTATGGGTGCTAGACAACGGATAAACATTACTTAAATACTTTTTTTTTTGTAAATACATACATATTATACATATAAACACCCAGACCGATTCAAACAAACATGGTCATGCACACAAATGTTTGTACCGTGCGGGGATCGAACCCGCGACCCTTAGTGTAATAGCCGACTTCTCGACCATTACACCAAGCGGCTCGTCTATACAGCGTGTTAGGTAACCCGAGGGACATATTTAAGGAGAGTGTTCAGAATCCGATTTAGAGTCCAATTCGCTATAAAAAATATATCCTTAATTTTTTTCATAATTATCCTAATAATTTATGCATGCATGAACTACCTAAAAATCCCGTGTGCTGAGCGGCCGGTTACGCCCCAAACTCAAATTGTACGCGAGTACAATAATTTAAGTAATGAACGAAAGCACGAAATAGGTACTGTGAAGGGAAGAGTGCCCGCACGTTACGCGGATTTTCAGGTTTCGACTAAGGTAATTGACAGATATTTACCTGAGTTTTTATTGATTTATACTTATTTTGTTATATGGAAGCATGGACTATTTGGTATTTAAATATGTCCCTCGCATTTCCTGTCATACTGTATATAATAATAATAATAAATCTGGTGCCATGATTTGACTGGTCGCATTCCGTCCCTTGGTTGTACCCATAATGCGAAATAATGCTTACTCTGCCTACAAACTTGAGGTCAAATTAATATATGCGATGTTGTCCAATTTTTATATATTATTCAATTATTTCAATGGAAATACTCGCTTGGCATCAAGTTGCCATTTGAGGTAGATAGTGTAAAAAAGTGCCTCTTGAATAGCTAGCAAACTTACACAACGAACCTATTGATATCAAGTGAATACATATTATGCATATGTGCAGCAAAAAAAGGTCAAGGTGCAAAATAGCATCCGTGATGATACGCTTGTTAAACCATCACCCAGGCTATTATTGTCTATTCAGTGGCCGCGTCTAGGCATTCTAAAATGTTGATAAAAATGCATAACATCTCATAGTGATTGCAAATGTGTTGCGGTGTTAGGTAACAACAGATCAGACTGATGTATTGATTTGAAGTGCATCACAATAATTCAATTTCTCCAAGGATATATCAATCACACTGATCCAAGAAAGTAATCTATAGTTCAAAAGCCACCCTAGATAATGTATTCTAGACATGCTCGCACATTTATTATGCTACGATGTTTGTTTTGCCAATTTCACAATGACTGAATCTGATCTTCATAGAAATGGGCTTAAGTATTAACATTTAGGTGCAGAACTGACTTGACTAAAGCAGTGCCTCAGAATCTACCCTTGAGGGTTAACAGTTGTAATAACAACGCCGTTAAAGCCCTTGTAATTCCAACTAATTGATATTCTGACCTTCAGGTTAGGTTACGACGAGGGTTGGGTTACGGGGGGAGTGAAGAGAGAAGAGACGGCACAGACAGACCTTCGCCGGAAGGCTCACGGACAACGGGTTTGCTGTTAGGTACCCGTGCCACCAATCTTTAATCACCTGGATCGTGTTACAACTTTAGTTTAGGAAGAGTGTCTTTTCAGTTAGCCGCTGTTTAATAACCACTAGCCGGACACCGGCTCTTTCCTTTCGGGGGTGATGAGAAAGCCGAGTGAGTTTAGTGAGTAGTGGAGCTTTAGTTCCGAGCCCTACATACGGCCTAAAGTCCTGCCAGCTTGTAATGGTGCTTAAAGGTAATCTACTCCGCAAAAATATGTCTTGTCTGCCAACTGAAGTTATACAGAAACACTTTTCAAGCATTTCACAGGCATATTTCACGACGATCCATCAGCTTCTAACCTGTCAGTTGGTACTAACGGAACCTAGCGCTTAGTATTCAGGATCGACTCCCGCGCACAATATAGTTCGCCGGCGTCGCACTTCCTCTCAGCGCCCGCCGTTTCCATACATGCATTGAAAAATTAAAATCGCAAACTGGTGAGTAACTTCTTTATAAATAGCGCCCGATGCGTATGGAAGTCCATAGAATTACTATAACTGTTGTGTTTTTACTTCCTGAGGAATATGTTCTTTTTTTTAAAACATTCCTGGACCACACAACGCCATATGTAGCCCCAAACTAAGCATTTGCTTGTGCTAAGGGTGCCAGACAACGGATAAACATTACTTATTTACTTTTTTTGTAAGACATACATTTTACATAGAAACACTCAGACCGATACAAACAGACATGTTCATGCACACAAATGTTTGTAACGTGCGGGGATCGAACCCGCGACCTTTGGTGTAATAGCCAACTTTTTGACTATCACACCAAATGTCTGTAGCCGTCGTTTTGCACTTATTAGGACATGATTAACTGAGAGCATCTTTGAATAAATGAAATAATTAATAGTTGATTATACAAGATAAACGTATAAATAGTTATAGGGATATAAATTAATATAGTCAACGTTATTTACTACACCGACTAAGTAGTGTTAGCTTCATAACCTGAATACCACGCAGGTGATTAGGACACGCGATTAAACTGATTCATTTTCCAAAAAACTTATATACGTTATAACGGAAATTTATTTGGGGTTTTAAGATGGCAAGGTTCACCAGACATTGAACACATAGCAAGATAAAGGTCAAGTCTATATCTTTTACTACTCTATAACCTAGTATATTCTATGTAGTTGGCCATTGAAGTGGTTTTTATTCAATAAATTATGATTACTCATAAGTTCAACATTCTCAAAATATGTTCATTAATTTTAAGTTTAAACTTTACATGAAATATTGGTTGGATGATGACCTGACTTTATAAAAGAAATTATGGAACAATATTTAATAACACAAAATTCAAAAATTTCCAAACACTCAATCAAGATAGTCATTAGCTATTTTCATTTGGCAAAATCGACTTTTTCCAAATCCAAAACACTTAACTAATTGGCCGCTGTTAGGTATTTCACGCAAATAGCTAAAACAGGTTTAAAGCTGGATCGAGTTTACTATCGCACATTACAACAACGTCATTAAGAAACCACGAATATGACAAAATTGCGAAGTTAACACGTTTGTCTAATTACTTTTCCTACTGGCGTAAGATTCCCTAATTTAATTCTGGTTTAAATGAAAACAATGCAATAGTAATAAAAAATACATTAATCGTACATTGAAATCGTCTACTTCCAATATTAGTTTAAGAAATATATTTTATATACATATTTGAACTTAAAACAAGCATGCGATTAAAATTTAATAATAAGCGATTTAACCTCCATACAAGAAAGGAATGAAATAAAATTATGAAAATAAACGAAGAAATTATTTTAGATATACTATCAAATATTATGCTAAATAATGATTCAATACTTTAATCTCTTTCGTCCACCAAACTAAACGCATGTTTATTAAGATGGGCGAAATGACTACGGGCACGGTGGCCATTCTTTGTGATAAACTAATCGCGCAGGATATATCATAGTGCCCAAGTAGGGTGCAAGCACAGGCTACTGTTGCCTATTCCCGCACTCTGATAAGACAGAGGGGCAGCAATCTGACAACACCGAAAAGAGATTATTGCGAGGGTACTAGCCACTGCACTTCGCATGTAGTAAAAGTATAAAAAATACATACAGTCAAGCTTTCCTTCACTTAGCACTAACTCATAGACAAAGGCTCTATTTTGCGAGCAGATGATCAGTGCGCATGGTCTTGCATATATTACTCATTGGCTCTGTTACATTACCATGTCGGTAAATAGCAAGTCAATGAACCGAGTGTATCCCATCCGGCCCGGTGACGTGTTTACCGGGCCAGATGACACAAACCAAGTGCCATCGTCCCCGGTAAGGGGAAAAAAGAGGATACGCCTCGTAATTTGTGAAATACTAACTACATGCATCTATGAAAGAATTTGAACTTATAAATCAAACTGCTTAGTATACAATAATCAGTTTTTATTGTGAATGTCGCGATATCAACTTGTGTCATAAATCTCAACTGAACCATTGCGCCTTGCGGTTGTGCGGAACCATCGGTGTGGTTAATTTCACACCTTGTTTCTTGCAGATCCATTACCATTACGTCCACTTTGTAATATCAAAACAGCCATGTGATGGCGCCCCCATTTGTGTAGTGACCTAAGACCACGCTACATTCGGGAAGAAGTAATACCGGGCTATGTTTTCAACTTTAGGGCCGGGTAAAATTGCCGGATTTTTGGATCACAGCTTCAGTTTGTGATTTTGAATCCGAAAACATGGTCATTAAACCAATACACACTGTAGTAACGATGATTAGGCATTTATTTATTTTACTCATAGTTGACTTAACAAACAGGTTGATCTTCAAAAAATAATGACCATTTTTGTCGGTCATTGTGGTATATAGTGGATCTGTAGTATTTGACAATTAGATCCTAAACTGACGTTTAGTATTCCGAACTCATAGTCTCACAAGGACTTTTACATTATCATTACTTGCGATCTTTTCAGGTGAACCTTCGTGTAGAGGAAAAATCTCGTCTTCCTATATGCGAAGTAGCCTTTTTTAAAATGAGCTTTTTAATAACTGTCAAGATAAGCAATTATTAATTAAAGTGTAAATAATGAATGAGATTAGTTCTCTATTCTTAGATATCTGAGTAGTTTAATATACATTATAATAATATACACATAATATCACCAATCCACGTTTGGCAATTATGGTGAAAGAGCCAGCAGGTACCCATTTTTATAACGATGACTTAATTTGAATTAAAGAGTTCTCTGCCCTGTGGAACTTAAGTCTTGAGTGGAAATAAAAAGTATATGGGACTTCACATGAATCCGATCAGAAAGTCTTTGTAACCATTAATGTACAACAAATACATACTTTAATACATCAAATCAACACCAAACATCCAAACAGTTTTTCTGTCACAAATGTTTTACACATGATCGTCGGGGGTGGGAACCTTTAACTCATTGTAGAGCATTACAAAAGACGCCTTTAATCGATTTAAAATGTAGTTTACTCAATGGAGTCCTCCCGAAGATACGAGAAATACTCTATGCAGGCCCAATGTCACAGATGACAATATAACCATACTTACAGAATAGACAGTTACCAGCATTGCATAAAAGACTATGACAACTTTTACCCTGTGACATTTCTAGCGACCGCGGAGACCGCTGCGTCTTGGCATGCGGCTGACACAACCGTTTCGTCAGTGTCGTATTATTGGGAGTGCTTACGCTCAGTATAATTACTCAATAATCTGACATTTGGCGAGGATGAGCCGAGCGAAAGGTCGCCGAGAGAGCGTTTAGCAGCGGTTAGTGACCCGCGGACTCCTTACCTGCGGATTTACTGATGAAATCGTCTTTACTAATTTGAAATCGTTAATGTTCCAATTTGCAAAATTAGTGTTGCCTTATTTGAATCGTACTTTTACTATGTACACATCCTTTTTAGAAAATTATTATAATCAATATTATATACGTTCATACGGGACCATTTTAGATTTAATCTCACGGTGAGAAGTTTTGGTTTGAGGAATAAAGTCACTGCCCACTGCAGTTTTTTTTGCAGATTATTTAAGATTATTTAAGAACCTGCTCTAGCTTCCTTGCATCATACTATCAAATACTTTAGTGCCAACATTCCATGTACATATTTACCACTTGCATTATGAACCTCAGAATCAATTAGGTTAATCATTAGACGAACTTAGGTATTGACCTACACAAAGTCGATTACACCTATACCATTAGAGTAAAATAATGTCAACAGACTCGCCTCTCAGATTAGATAATCAAATTACTGACATTTTGAACGAGTATAAGAAAACTTACCAATCAAGATACATTATGTCACTAATTAATAATAAATAGATATTTTAAACTGTTTATTAATTTTAAAACAAATATTTTAAAATGGTAAATAATTAATAAATTATTTTGTATTACTACTTTTGACGCTATTTAAGCATAGGTAAAACAAAACGCTAAATTGAAATCAAAATTAAGTAACCACTAAAATGCCAAAAAATCACAAAAATATCTGTAAAAAGCTTAGCGCGTGCGCAAATACGCACGCATATAATAACAAGACACGTATAAATGAAGCCGAATTCGAACTTGAAGGCTTTTATTTAATGTTTGTGCATATATAGCATTACAGAATGCGTTGTCAATCTGTATGTTTTTATAACAACAAAACATTTTTAATTGTAAGTTTGATGATTATATTGTCAGGGTGATCATTTGTGGCAATTTTTTTCCCGTTTTGGCTTTCATTTCTAATTTTCAGCTTTGGCAGACGATGCGGATGACTTACAAATGTGGCGGAATCAGGCAAATTCTGAAATTCCAAAAAAATGCGTATAAATCGTGTGCTCTTCGTCATGCAACGGTCATTGAGCCTTTTATGCTCAAGTGTTGCTACCTATCTACCTACCGAACCACGGTGTTTGATTCCATTGAGAATTATTTTGCCACAGACTTGAATGAAGTTTAAGATGTTTACAATCCTAATCCTCAAGCAAACCCACTGGAACAAACGAGTGTAACATACAGTTATTAGTCTTTATTAACATAGACCATTAACTGATTATCACTTCCTCTATCTGGAGGTTGCCTAAAAGAGATTCGAGATCGCTTCTAGCGATTAACTTGTCTCCTTTGTTTCTATAAATAGAGTTTAAGTGTACATATATTTTGTCATAAAATATATTCACAAGGTTTCATGGAAACACCCACGCTCAGGTCATTGGCATCAGATCGATTTTATTATCACAAGGAGGAGGGACTTGCGCGACATTCTCAATTCTCGCACCTACCACAGCGCTGACTGTAGCACTGATCACTCCTTGGTTGTGGTCAAATCACGCCACATTCCAAAGAAAATTCACTCTGCTAGGAAAGCTTCTCGCAAGATTGCACTTAACATCGCAGCAATGCTAGATAACACCTTATATAAAGACCTAGAGACACTGATTGGTCCTAAGCTTAGCAAGGAAGTATTGGAATCATCCTCAAGTGCTGAAGAGATGTGGCAGTTAATAAAGGTGGAAGTAACTCAAGCATCTGAAAAAGTGTTTGGCAGGAGAGGAAAGACGGCTAGTGATTGGTTTGCTGAGTACGAGCATATTCTGCTACCATTAATTGAGAAGAAACGAGCAGCTCATATTAATCTCTTGAACAACCACAGGGATCCAGCCAAAGAAGCTGCATACAGGGCAGCTAAAGCAGACGTACAACGCACCAGTCGCAGTTGCGCTATTGAGTACTGGGTAAAACTTTGCCAGTCTATACAACACTGTCGGGATGTGGGTGACTTTCGGGGTATGTATCGGGGAATAAAATCTGCAATTGGCCCAACTAAACGTAAACGTGCCGCTATCAAAGACCAAGATGGAAACCCGATTACTGATAGAAATGAGGAGCTTGACAGATGGGCCCAACATTACGCCAACTTGTACTCCAGAGAGGTTTTCATTCACCCCGACGCACTGGCTAGTTTTAGGTCTCAACCCACGGCGACTGAGCTTGATGAACCTCCAACGAGCGATGAATTTGCGAAGGCCCTTCGAAGTCTGAAACTGGGAAAAAGTACTGGTCTTGACAACTTACCTGCTGAACTTGTAAAACTTGGCTGCGTGTCTGCTCCTTTGTACGCTCTTTTGTTGCGTTGTTGGGAAGAGGGTACAATTCCTCAAGATATGAGAGACGCCGACATCATCACCTTGTATAAGGGCAAAGGAGACAGAGGTGACTGCAACAATTACAGGGGTATATCCTTGCTAAGTATCGCTGGGAAAGCATTCGCAAAAGTTATTTTAAAAAGATTAGACACTAGCTTCTCGGATCTACCCCGAATCGCAGTGTGGGTTCAGGGCTGGCCGTTCGACTACCGACATGATTTTTACTCTTCGTCAGCTCCAAGAGAAATGCCGCGAACACCGTGCACCGCTATATATGGCCTTTGTTGATCTTAACAAGGCATTTGATACTGTGAGTAGGGAGGGGCTGTATGAGGTGCTGAGTAGAATTGGATGTCCTCCCAAACTTCTATCACTCATTAAATCATTTCATGATGGCATGAACGGCTCTGTAATATTCGACGGCGAAAAATCAGCGCCATTCTATGTAAATCGAGGAGTTCGACAGGGCTGCGTGTTGGCGCCAACCCTCTTTGGAATCTTCTTCTCAGCGCTGCTTCTAACTGCTTTCGAGTCCTGTGACGTCGGGGTACATCTGCATACTAGAAAGGATGGAAGGCTGTATAACGTCAGTCTTCTAAAGTCAAAAACCAAGCGTCTGGACATAATTGCTAGAGAACTTCTGTATGCAGATGATGCTGCACTTGTTGCAAACTCTGAGGGCGAACTCCAGGAGTTGGTGTCGCGTTTTGGTCACGCCTGTCGGATGTTTTCCATGAGTGTGAACACCAAGAAGACTGTCATCATGGTGCAAGGCGTAAACCAGCCTCCAAGGATCACACTTGATGGAGCTGTACTTGATGTCGTAGATAATTTTTGTTATCTTGGCTCAACCACCACCTCTACATTATCAAGTGACAAGGAGATAGATACTCGGATCGGCAGAGCATCAACTATTTTCGGGAAGCTTTTTGCACGCGTATGGAGGAACTGGAAGCTCAATACTTACACTAAAGTCCTTGTTTACCAGACCTGTGTCTTGAGTGTATTGATGTATGCCTCAGAGACGTGGACTACATATGCGAAGCAAGAACGTAAACTCAACGCTTTCCACATGCGCTGCCTGAGGACCATTCTTGGAGTTACTTGGGAGGATAAAATGAGTAATGAAGCAGTACTCTCTAAAACACGATGCTGCAGTATGACTGCTATGCTGAAGCAAAGGAGACTCCGCTGG
This sequence comes from Mecyna flavalis, assembly GCA_949319885.1. Classification (NCBI taxonomy): domain Eukaryota; kingdom Metazoa; phylum Arthropoda; class Insecta; order Lepidoptera; family Crambidae; genus Mecyna; species Mecyna flavalis. The sequence goes on along the minus strand of OX439427.1, from coordinate 5,150,205 downwards.
CTTGGTCATGTCCAACGAATGAATCCCGAGAGACTGCCACGGCAAGTAATGTTGGGTCAACTGGCAAACGTTAAGAGACCTGTTGGACGTCCGGTTTTGAGGTTCAAAGACTCTTGCAAGAGGGATATGAATAGCTTTGGTATTCAGCCTGATAGTTGGGAAAAACGCGCTGAAATGAGACCTGAATGGCGCCACGATACCAAAGTTGGTGTTTCTAGGCACGATGATGACTGGCTAGAGAACCTGAAGCAGAAAAGTCTTCGTCGTGCTCTGCCACCTCCTGCGGACTCGCGTTATGTGTGCGATCGGTGTGGCAAGAAGTGCCGTGCAGCCATAGGGCTCTTTAGTCATCAACGGCGCTGCGGTAACCAGTGAGGAACCCACTAGCGCTGCAACAATCATCTGATACAGATGCGGTGGCCAATGATGATATTTTGTCATAGAATATACTTGCGATAAACATATTTCAAATCAATTGTAACTATTTACTTCTTTGTCTTGAGGGAGAGAATATGTTAAGAATAATGGAGGTACGGTCGTAGATTCAATTCCAGCTTTGGGTCTGACTATTAAAAGCTCTTTTTCAGAGACACTTCCAAAGATAAAATTGAGATTAAGTCTGCTATTATAACTCTAGTCCTAGTATATAATTATTCTAGAAGTAGCATACTAAGATGTAGAGCTTAGCCAGTATAGCAGTATCTTCTCAGATAGGCCCAAGTTATTAGGCATTGAGAGCCTTATAAACCCTTTTTTTCTCCCCCATATGAATCAATGTGGCGTAATGTTATCTCCGCCACAAAAATTGCTTGCATGCCATACAGTTGGCAAATTGTAGCTGAACTACCACTAAATTTAAGACCTGTATTTACATCAATGCCTACAATTGCAATAAATATATTTTGATTTTGATTGAAAATTCTTTATACTTTCGTTATTTATTTTCTTTTGTGTATTCAATCGGTGTCAGGCGTTGCTGGATCTCTACTGCGTGAGTTAACATGAGGTCATACTAGAGCCCTTCTATTTATTTATAAAAAAACCTGCTAAGGACGTGTATTGAGCCCTCCGTGTCAAAATTGATTTATATGCCGGCTTTATTCCTCATTAACTCGTATAAAAGATTACGTCCACGTCATAATTAGACACAACGTAACGTGTTTGAGCTTGACATTGAACTTTATTTACTGACTACGGAATAATTCGACGACGTAGGGGCAGAACGATGATCCAAGCGATACGTGCTGCATTCACACTGCCATAAACGTTATTAATTTAATAATATTGTTCCAGGAAGTAAAATAATCAAATGCAAATCGTAACGTTTGCGGCTTTGCAAAATAAACATGAATGCGGAAGTTCCGGACGTAGAATGTATTATAGAATACAGGAATGGAAGGCAGAAGTGATATATTACATAGTATTTATTTATTCAGTGGGCAATCTATTTTATTTTAAGATAAGTCACATAAAATCACGATAGATATTAATTTTCTAGTTATCACAGACTTGCCTCTTCCGGCATCATTTTGAGGTTTGGAATTATATTGTATAATAATATAATATTTATAAAAATTCAAGCATAATCTTTGCTAAGTACACATGCACACATACTAATTAATATAGTATTCAATAATAAGCTAAAGTAATTAATAAAAAATGATAACTTGAAATTTAAGGAACGAAAATCAAGAGGGACTGTGGCACAAAATTTTATGGTGAAGTGTCCTGCATAAATACCAACATTGTTGGTCCAAAAAATTTTAAGATCGGTGCATAGATCCAGCAAGAGCCATTTCAAGAGAGATAAATGAACATTCAAGTGCAATTACCTAAACTAAAACAAAAGAAGAGGAAGTAATAAGTGTTAAATTATAAAATAGAAACAAAAACAAAATCTATTTCACAGCAACTTTTTTCCCATGACTATGAGAATCTTTGCAACCCTTATTTTCCAAGTGTCTCTCTTCTATCAAATATGATACTTTATTTACCCCACGATCGTGATGCTCAAACCTACTGCTCGCTTGGTGGTCAGCGGTACCCGTCGCCCATGGACGGTTATATCATAACACTAGAAGCATCACTCGCGCCCCGCCAACACTGTAATTGTAGTGAAACCCATTGAACTACAATTACTAGGTGAAACCTTAATTCTAGCCAGAAAAGGTCTTCTCGCTGCTAACATCACGTCCTTCCCGATTAAGCTCTATAGACCGTTACCGACAGAAACATAACATAAAAGTTATGAATTGGAATTACAAGGTGTACTTACTCAGACGAACGGCTAATAAATAATAATATTAATAATATCCACAATGCTCTACCTCTCTCAAATTTCATGCTAAAATACAAAAAATGCATTGTTTGAATGACTATTCTTTTTTTCCGCATCCTAATGTCCATCTGAACTAACCTTTATTTGCATTTGACTTGGAAAAGATATTTCCTTAATGCATAATTAAACTAATTATATACTACGTATGAACAAGAACGTCAACCATATTTATTCAGGTATAAATAACCTTCATTTGATAATTTACATGCCATAAATACAATAACTGTTTGATATTGACGTATCATAAAGATACATCTTTTGTCGAAGACGGACCTATATGTACTGTGAGTATTTAAGCCGATTAAATTTCGAGGGCTTTTTTGAGACCTCAAGTCTAAGGTCAATCGAATATTATAAAACTGATTACTCGTTTACAATGAAAACACAAGTTTTTTAACTTTCCGTGTATCAAGTAAAACTGATGGCAGTGCTGAATTGTGTTGTGGTGCTTTTAATAATACTAGGTGAAATATTATCTGTGGGCAATGCCAACACGTTGGGGACCACTCGTGCGCATAGACTGATATCGTATGCCTTGCCCGAGGCAAGAGAGCTCAAACAAGCCTTGGGACTGCAAGAGGACTCATATCTGAACTTCACTGAGCTGACAACCAAACACGGATACAAGTCTGAGGAGCACAGGATCACTACAGACGACGGTTACATTCTGACAACATTCAGAATACTACCAAAATGTGCTGAAAACCATAAACTATACCCCATTCTGCTGATGCACGGAATAATGGACAGTTCAGATGTATGGATCATTGCTGGAGAAGAGCTCGGACTTGGGTATATTCTCGCGAACAACTGCTACGATGTCTGGGCTTGCAATCATAGAGGTAACAGATACTCTCGACGACACACCAAACTGAAACCAGATGAGGATGTTGAGTTCTGGAATTATTCTATAGATGAACATGGAAATTTCGACGTACCCGCAACTGTGGACTATATTTTAGAAAAGACAAATAAGTCTAAAGTTTTTTACGCAGGACATTCCCAAGGTACGACCGACTTCTTTATTATGAACTCATTAAGGCCGAACTATAACAAAAAAGTGCAAGTGTCCATTCACCTGGCTCCTGTAGCATGGATGACGAATATCTACAGCCCAATACTCAGACTTTTGTCGCCACATGTTGGTGAGCTCAAGGAAGTGGTAGATGCTGCTGGGTATAGCGAGCTCCTGGCAAAGCACCAGCTGACGCACTTGCTGCTTGAAATTCTTTGCCATTTTTCACCCGAAGCAGTGTGTGGCGCCGGCCTGGCTTTCTCGACTGGGTACGAACAGGGAAGTATCGAACCAAGGCTATTATCAAAAGCATTCGGTCACTTACTTAGCGGCACTTCCAGTAAAACTCTCGCTCATTTTGGCCAGTTAATTGTTTCTAAAAAATTCAAACGTTTCGATGAAGGTAAGGATGGTAATATAAAGAGGTACAAATCGCGGCTTCCGCCAGAATATAACGTGTCTAAGATAGTATCCCCAGTGGTATTAATATCAGGTCGACACGATTGGCTTTCATCTATTAACGATGTTGAAACGTTAAGTGCTCGACTGCCTAATTTGTTGGAGCATTACATAGTCCCAGTGCCAAAGTGGAGTCACCTCAACCACTTGTGGGACATCAGATCCCGAAAATACGTAATACCCAAAATATTAGAGTATTTGGATCGTTATAATGTTTGAGATATATTATATTTTCAAGTTATTTAATACCTGAATACCTCTGATTTTATTACTATAATATAAACACTAAAAATATTTAGTGCCTTAAAGCATGTTTTTATTTTTGTGTAATTGATTTTGACTCAGTTATTATTTAAAACACAATAAAGTGATACTGTTTGGAATGCCTTTTAATAACCTTCTCAAGTTTAAGAGTAACACAAACAAAAAGTATTTTAGGTTTTAGGTAGGTATTTTGAACATTAAGAACACGTGAATTCAAGGTCTTTGACAATTGCAATATTAATCTTTTCATGCCTCGATGAACCGTGATTCTAGGGCCCTAGGTTCAATTCCCAGGTCGGGAAAACATTTGTGTCAAAATTTTAGAGCACAGCTATGGTTTCTGATTACTGATCCGGATTTTGCAGAAGTAGTGATAAAGTGAGACATAAAATAGATACTTTGTTCCCACAGAAATCTAAATATTTAGATTTCTGTGTTTGTTCCTTATCACAATTTCTTTCACGAACATACGGTTTTGATTTCTAGTGTATTGGCTTATTATCATTTGCTTATATTTGCCTTTCACGTCGCAACAAAACGGCTCGATGTGAGTTTTGGTATGGGGATAGTTTAGAAGTTGGAGAGTAGCTGAAGCCACTTTTTATCCCCCCCGATGGGCCATCGAATTGTCGCGTTGGGAAGGGGCGTAGTAGCCAGCCATACCACTGTACCCAGTAAACTAAGAGCGGCCAGAAAAATGCCACTATTTATCCCAGAATCACTACCAAATGATGTTTTATAATCCACGCGGGCACAGTCGCGAGGAGAAGGCTAGTAACTAATACTAAAAGCAAAAGGCTACAAATTATTTTTGACAAAATTATATATGGTACATTAAATTAAGTAGTAAATCAATCACCGCATTAAGATGCCACACGGTGATGCCATCTAATCAGCGGCACAATGGAAAAGTGAAACTGATCATGCCACATTCTTCCGAGTAATTAATGAAGTTAATTAAATGATAAGTTTTTTGCGAAAACAATGAAGAACGCACGAATGTTTCACGCTTTTTTTTATTATATTGTTTGACAAAAAAGGTACGAAATGTGTTAATTGTACATCTTTCATCATCTTCCTTGTATTTGTAAATCCCAGAAATTAAGATATCAAAGAATACTTTAACATTTTTAGGAACATTTTGTAGGTTAATAAGATTTGGTGGACGGTTTAATGAGGCATGTAGTGATCCTATACGCCAGGGGTCCCACCCAATTAATGTCATCAGCATAAGTGCTTGTCCTGTGTCTGTGTTTATTTTCCTTCGTCGTTTCTGAAACACACAAGTGCTTAAGCTAATTAGCTATTTACTTTGGGGTCAAACAAAGTATTTATAAATTGATGTGATGTAGAATATATATTTTTTATTACTTAATCAGTTGACAGACAAGCACGCAGCCGACCTGATGGTAAGTGGCCACTGCTGCCTATTCTATTAGATGGCGCTCAATGTGGCCGCTTTGAGGCTTCGAGCCTTTCATTTCACGTGTACTGACTTAAGGCGATTGGATTTCTCAATTCCTGAAAATGGGCAATTGGTAAAGCCTACTCCTCATTAAATACTGGTCAGAAAGAATTGAAAAAAATATATGTAAAACATCAGTTCTTACACTACATTTGAAACACTGGATATTTCTTTAAGTCTTTATTTTGTACACTAAAAAAAATATCTACGAAACGTCGATTTTTATATTGAAATGCCTACTGCTCCTAAACGGCTATGTTATTTGGAAATATTTTTACACAATCATATAAAAAATTTCTTAATCTTAAAATGCAACAATGCTTTTGTAAATCGAATAAATATTTTCTGTATAAATATCAAAATAAAGCAATTCCGAAAGAGTGGTTGCAGAGGGTGGCCTGTGCGGGCGCGGGCGGCAGTCGTCCGCTGGCGTTCAGACGGGAAGGCTGTGTCGCTCGCTGCAATTTTTTTATGACTGCTCACGCGTGTTTGTCCTTTGTTTGTGTGCGTATTTTTCGTGTCAGTGTGTTCAAAGAATAGTGCAGTCAGAGATAGGCAATACGATTGCGTTGTGATTTGGTGCGTGCGGGGACGGTGTATAATTATTAGTGTAAAAATATTTATAAACCTTGTTTTTAATACTACATGTTCGTAATATTTTATAATTTAGAAGTAATAAACAAGCAAAAACAAAATTAAAAACCACAGAGGAAGAAAAAAAAAATGAAGAGATATGCAAAACATAAAAACATACAAATCTCAAGATAATATCAAAAAGACAGCACAACGAAGCTGAAGGACAAAATAAAAAGCAGAAGATAATATATTATGTGCTATAGAAAATTTTAATAGTTAGTGTTTGAGAATTAAAGTTTACATAATTTTTAATTTACGTGTTTTACTTATTGATATCGGGACCTCTTAGTAATTTTAGTTTAGTCAGCACCCTCAGAAACCTAGAAATCACATCAAACTTCCCAAACTTTGTTAGCTTTTTTTTTAAGCGGTGAATGCATGTATTTAGGTTTAGGGGCCAGACGGAACTAATTTAGATTCCGTCTGCCCCCACTAGGGGCAGACGAAACGAAAAAGTTTCGACTGCCCTTACTGGTTATTTAGATGGGGAGGTAGGTAGCCTGTCCAATTACCATTGAATGCAAATATCTGAAGAGCGATGTATTTAATTTGTATTTGTATTTCAAAAAAGAAGAAGAGCAAATACATTTAATAAAATGTGTAAAAATTTCGGAAAACAAATGAATGTCGGGAAAACACTGTTTATTGATCTGAAGTTAAAAAGACAGGTGTAAACGATTTTCGACCTTATCGACATTTACCAAAATAACGGATTTTAATGAACCAGCAAAGATAGTCAACAAGCGTTTGCGAAAAAGCAACAAAATTTTGAATGTCAATAAGGTTGAAAATCGCTTGCACCTGTTTTTTTTCGTTCAAATCAATAGACAAACAATAAAAACAGGTGCAAGCGATTTTCGACCTTATCGACATTTACCAAAATAACGGATTTTAATGAACCAGCAAAGATAGTCAACATGCGTTTGCGAAAAAGCAACAAAATTTTGAATGTCAATAAGGTTGAAAATCGCTTGCACCTGTTTTTTTTCGTTCAAATCAATAGACAAACAATAAAAACAGGTGCCAGCGATTTTCGACATTATCGACATTTACCAAAATAACGGATTTTAATTAACCAGCAAAGTTAATCAACGAGCGTTTGCTATATTTTTTTTTATTGAACGAGGACAAGGAAAGTATTGTGCGTTCAATGGTTCACACGGTACTATAGGCATCTACTGGGGTAGCTAGTAGCTACCTACCTACCTATCCAAATAACCAGTAGGGGCAGTCGAAATCTTTTAGTTACGTCTGCCCCGAGCAACTCATGTCATCCCAGTGTCCACCAGTGGGGGCCAACGAGAAGATTTCAGTAGCGTTGGTGTCCCCACTGGTGGACAAGTAGTTACAAGTTTAAATGTATTGGCTAAAATACATTATCTGCATACGTACTCGTATATATTTATATAATTATATATATTTTTATGCATAATTATTCCATAGACATCCTCTTATTATCACAATCACATCTTATGATGCATTTTAAAAGTAGAACCAATCACATTATTCTATTAGGCTCTGATAATAATTATAGTAGTGTACAAAAGTGCGCTTCTGTACGCTACGCCCGTGCATTCTTTGATAAGTGTTTTCGTGCGGGGTGCGCGGTTACGGCGCGGGGAGATAGACTCAAACGTCCAAGGTCGTTGAGAACTATAATCGCCTTAAACATAAACACTAAATAATCTCCCTCCTTTAAACTTATTGGCGACACAGAATAACAGAGATTACGCAAATGAGCCACGTGTCTTGTCTGAACTGATTATAATAAACTCATTTGTAATCCAACGTAGCACTGTCGAGGCCTTGACATTCGACACTAATCGCTTCTAAATATAATCGCTACCTGATCCTAGACACATAGCATCACGCGAGTTGAACCTTTGAAATATTTAAGAGATCCACAGATTATTATCTTATAGTACCTACTTCGCTCTTCGATTCCTTGATCCTTTCTTTTTTGCGGGAGAGAACGCATTTACACTACATAGCCGCAAACTAGTGACGTCTGCGGTCGTTTATAGGGATTGGAAGTAAGACGCTCGTCCGACTTCCCGCCACCTGTTTCAGGTTTCTTATACCCATAACACAACATAACTGCTTAATATAATAATAAATTCTTTTTTTTTTTAACTGCTTAAGCAACTTGACATAAAATCAATGTATGTAATGTTGTCCAATATTTATTTACTTATAATTTTTTTTTGTATTATGTAATAAATTCAAATCAATTTTGTTCGAGTCCAATGTTATAGCTATTTCAATGTGAGGTAGAGCCGTATTTTCCTTTTTCTACCCCACCGTTTATAAATTTAATTTAATGAACAATTATCTCAAATTGTCATTTACTTCCCATTGACGCATACAGTTAGTAATTGTTAAATATCCGTTTGTCGACATTTCACGGTCAATTTAGCATCAGCGTTTATTTACCTATTAAATTGACAACGATTTGATGATGTAACTTCCGTTTCACAGACTTACGACAGGTGCGAAACGCTTTGTTAAATAGAAAGATTAGCCGTGACAAATGAAAACCCATCTTTTTATGGTCATATCACTATGACTATTTAAAATAATTTTTAAACATTTTATTGGCAGAATGAATGATGCTAATATATTAGGCATTTCTGATCTTTGACTCCTCTTTTTAAGCGGAGAAATACTACTTTTATCGTCATAACTCTATAGCTTATGCTAGCGAGATCTGCGACGGTGTGTGGGACTCTGCGCTAAATGCGTTTGACCCACTAAATTGTATGATTTTACAAGAAATGGATGAGCCGATGCCCGCCGTGCTGCTATTGACCAGCTTTTCTATTCTTCGACTCCTTCGACAAGTGTTAAAACTTATTCATTAGTTTTCACACCTTCGTACCTAATTGACGTGAGAAAAATTAACTTAGTTTTTAATATCATCAATATTAATGTAAGAGCAGATACACACACTTGAAAATAAGGGCTCGAAAATCAGAGTACCCCGGTGTGGCAACACATTGAGCGACGAATTATGATTAAATTTTTTATGCTTACTATCAAGTTAACCGCGTGCCTAACTACCAATTGATTTAGCATACCTTTTCATTTATCATCAGTCACATAATACACAAATTATATAAAATAAATGTTTATATAAAACATCAATTTTTATTAATCGATACGTAATTAAACCGATCACTATTATATATTGAACACATTGCGTAGATAATAAGGTAAGCAGTTAGACTAACGCCTCGTCTCAACCTTCAAGTTAAATCCTTTACAATAGCTACACAAGACATGCCCACATACTGTTCTGTTACTTAATACGTGTCTTCAGTGGAATTAGGCCCTTGCTATTGTATTCACAATATTGGCAAATACTCTTTAAGAACCGCATCGCGTAGGCGGCGCAGGGTCTGTTAGCACATGAGACTATTTTTATAGGCAAGACCTAGGTTCTAGAAAATCTTTTTGTAGGGTAAATATCGAATATTTTTAAAAACATGCTATGGTAACGATTGGCAAGATTTTATTATTTTGTGATTGGCAACATTTTATATCCACTTCTTTATCGCGCAAGCGTGTCATAAATTCTGTGATTGAATCCAGCCCTTTTTATTAGCCTGCGCACTGCCTCCGTTGGACTAACTGTCGTTTCGGACACAGTTTATTCGGACACACTGTCCGAATTGACACTTTTTAATTTTAATATTTTTTCACTGTCGATTCGGACACAGCGATATAAATAGCTATTTTGTACAGTCAGATAAAAAATCTTTCTACGATTTATTTTCGTAATAAAAATAAAGTCTCAACGTAGCCTTCTACACGACGAAGCTATCGGTAATGTTTCTAAAGATGACTGGGTCAAATGTGTGAGGCGTGCAGAGGAGAATTATAGGATTAGGATTTAGCCAAGGCAATTTTAAAAGATCAGAGAATCAGCCTCATGTAATAAATTTACACGAAGATGACAGCGCTCCTGACCCGTGGTACAACTGCGATGTCCAACTGGTTGTGCCACGGGGAAGTAAAGTTACCCCATGGTTCAACTGGTTGTTCTATGGGGAAATATCTTTACCAATAGTTCAACTCGAGTGAGTTGTTCTTTCCTTGGTCCAAATAGTTATACTACTGGGAATCGCTCCCGACCCGTGGTCAAACTGCAATTTTTAACTGTTGTACCATGGGGCAGTAAAGTGACCCATGGTTCAACTGGTTGTTCTATGATTGTTGTGGTTGTCTCCCTTTAATCCTTGATTCAGAATACTCAGCAAAGGGTACCTACCAGGGCAACATGACCTTAGTGGAGTTATTTAAAAAGTTTACGTTATCCAGAAAAGTTATGTTTGATAAAAGAAGATTGCATTTGCCCGCCATTCCTTAATAGATTATCAGACACACATTCGTTAAAAAAAATCCACTTTGCTGGGAATTCTGAATCAAGGGTGAGTTTTTTTTTCTTGGTCCAACTCCCTGTAATACAACTATCAGGGAGATGGATCATGGGGACGCACAACAATCATAGAACAACCAGTTGAACCATGGGTAACTTTACTTCCCCGTGGCACAACCAGTTGGACATCGCATTTGTACCACGGGTCAGGAGCGCTGTCATCTTCGTGTAAATTTATTACCTGAGGCTGTATTCTCTGATCTTTTAAAATTGCCTTGGCTAAATCCTAATCGTATAATTCTCCTCTGCATGCCTCACACATTTGACCTAGTCATCTTTAGAAACGTTACCTATAGCTTCGTGTAGAAGGCTACGTTAAGACTTTATTTTTATTACGAAAAGAAATCGTAGAAAGATTTTTTATCTGACTGTACAAAATAGCAAATTATATCGCGGTGTCCGAATCGACAGTGAAAAAATATTAAATTTAAAAAGTGTCAATTCGGACACTGTGTCCGAATAAACTGTGTCCGAAACGACAGTTAGTCCTCCGTTGAACTATGGTTCAATTACGAGAATGCAAGTCAATTGTTTAAATTAAATGTTCCCCGTGGGTGTCATTAATGACTCACAAATCATCTTAGTCGTAGTCACAGGTGTCTAATGGGCGGTAGTAATCTTCTTACCTACAGATGTCACGTGTGTTTGCCTCAGGCCTCAGTCTTTCATATCAAAAATCCTTACAAGGATATAAAATATCTCAGGAGAAAGTCTGACTTTTTATGACTTGGGCGTACGAAAAGTGTATTTGCACGAACAAAGTTCATACATAAAATATACCCCTAACGTCATGCATATTGACCAACACGGACATTAAAACATCTGTCAAAACGGCACCACATTTAAACTCGACCGTTTCCGCCGAAGATGTACCAATCGTTTCATTAACCGAAACACATTAAAAAACTGGAACCGCCAAGCTACGCAACTGATTAAATGCCATCAGAATATTTCGATTAGCTAACGGTCGCAACACATCGTGAATCAAATTACCGCCGGACCTTTGTGAAATTCGGAAAAGACCTGAATATTTATGTTCCGTTCAAGGTTCCCGAATTGTTCCACGCGGGAGACAATGATTATAAAACGTACCGTTACTAATTTGTACTGTTAAAGTTGGGACGCGTGTGCAATATACATAAGCGATGAGGAAACAATGCAAGTCTTTCTGTAAAAAAATAAAGTTTAGTTTTTAGAAAATGTCTATCAACATAAACACTAAACTATACTTATACTATAACTTCAGTTTTACTTCTGACAGATTAGTCATTTATTTTGTTTTCATACAAATTATCACGAAACATATGCCAATGGAAACTGGCACTTACTTAAAAAAAATGTTACTTAAATAATTCACGTTTTCTTGTTAAGATGCCCCTATACTATAATATAACATGATAATACATATAATATGTATTAACTATGTTAAAAAACTTCTCTTTGGAACCATACCTCTATAGTCTATTATGCTCTACACTCCTTTGATCTACAAAATAAGTGCATTGACTCCCGTATCACAACAGCCCGGTGCGACTCTTGAACTTTTTGGATGTGATAGACTATCGCTCCAATCATATCACAACTTTCAAACCGATCTATATGCTTCAAACCTTAATTTATACGACCAATGAGCTAACATATATGTCATCTATTGCGGCTAGGCCGTAGCAGGCGCGCGCCGACCCAGAATACTGGCCTACTTGCAAGTCTCTATGGGCAAAACTGTCATAGTTATATCAGAGCAGTGTAACGGAAGCGGCGTGTGCACAGCCTGACAATGCCGGCCGCACTTGACCCGACCAACGGTATTTTATTACTGAACTCCGAATTTAATTGTGAAAGTTACTGACGGTCCTTAGAAGTAATGAGATCGCCTGGTTCGTGGAGTGGTATAAGTAACATCGTTGTTCTTAGATTCAATAAGCAGTTTTTGTTATTAGTGTAATTATAAAAAAAAACAAGCAACAAACAGCTTGCGCTATACATGGGCTATACGACATTATTCATCGGGATTGTGACATTTTGCCGTGATAAAAATTTTTTTTTTTTTTTTTTTATGTATCCTGCTCAGCATAGCAATCTGCTTTTTCAGCATTTAGCTACTCCTTTGAGTGACCCTTGTCTGTCTGTATTAGTTATCGGAGCTGTGAAATATAGTCCATTGACCATTTTCATTATGGTGTCATAAAGCGGTTTATGAGAGTCGGGACACTGTTCCTCCTCAGTCTTGTGTACTGAGTACTTCCAGAGCCTGATAGTTTTGCTGCTAAGGCGTTAACATGGGTGGCTAATTTTTTCTGGTAGTTGCAACTTCGCTGTTGGATTTCCTGTCTCACAGTTGTTAGATTTAAGTCTTTCAAGATGTACTTGTTGTTGATACACTTTTGAATGTTGAACATTGTTCTCATCGTTTTTGTCTGAAATCTTTCTAGGATGTCGATATTGCTATTACTTGCTGTTCCCCAGAGTTCAATGCCGTAAGTCCAAACCGGCTTTAGTATGGCTTTATAAACTGTCATCTTGCTCTCATTTGATAACTGTGACTTTCTTCCGATTAACCAGTACATTCTTCGAAGGGTTGAGTCCAGTTGTTTACGCTTGTTCCAGATATGTGTCCGCCACGTCAGTCGCCTATCCAAGTGCATGCCCAGATATTTAGCTGAATCAGCATGCGGAATTGTTTCTCCGTTTAGGGTTACCGGAGGGCAGTCTCCCCTTCTGAGAGCAAAGGTCACATGTGTAGACTTGCTTTGGTTAACTTTAATTCTCCATGTTTTTAGCCATTTCTCTATTTCAGAGAGGTGCTCCTGAATGAAGCAAGAGGCAACCTCGGCATTTTTATTTGCTGTGAGGACTGCAGTATCGTCCGCGTAGGTAGCTACAGTTGTGTGGGCGCTAGTGGGTAGGTCAGCAGTGAAAATTAGGTAAAATACTGGTCCCAGTATGCTACCCTGGGGTACTCCAGAGCGGATTTCAAAGAGATTCGATGTTTCATTGTTAAATTTGACCTCAAAGCATCTTTTGTCCAAGTAGCTTCTTAGAATATTGAAGAAGGAGTGAGGTAGAAATTTCTTAATTTTGAAAAGAAGTCCATCATGCCAGACCCGGTCGAAAGCTTGGGAAACATCCAAGAAGACTGCTGAACAAAATTGTTTGTCCTCCAGTGCACGACTTATGATGTCCACCAACCTGTGGACCTGTTCAATGGTTCCATGTCTCTGTCTGAAACCAAATTGATGCTCTGGGAGAATCTCATCCAAATAGGGGAGCATTCGTTTCAGAATAATTTTTTCAAATAGCTTGCCAAGCAGAGGGAGGAGGCTAATTGGCCTATATGATGTCACTTCATCCTGGGGTTTTCCCGGTTTTGGGATCATGACAACCTGGGCGATTTTCCACTGGCAAGGGAAATGAGATAATCTCAGGCATGCGTTAAAGAGTATCACCAGGAATACAACTGCTTTTCTAGGTAGGTTGATTACAAGCGTAGTGTCAATTTGATCGTAACCTGGGGCTTTTCTTAATGGTAGATCTTTTATCTCTTTTGCTATCTCGTTAGGAGTGACTGGTTTTAAAGGGAGACACAGCTGATTTGGTGACTGCAGGAATGTTTTTATCTCTTTGTCCTTTTCATGGTCTGCGTTGGGTAAGGGTGTAAAGACGCTCTCCAGGTGTTCGGCAAACACAGTGGCCTTCTCGATGTCAGATCTGGCCCAGCTCCTGTCGTGTTTCCTTATGGGTGGAATGTATTGTTTAGGACGCTTAAGGTTTTTGGTTGCGTGCCATAGAGAATAGTTTGTGTCCTTAAACGGAGTAAGACGAGCAAGATGATTTTGCAGTGCAAGATTCTCATGTTCTTTTATAATGTTCTTCAGTTCTTTCGTTACTTTATTCAGTTTAGTTTTCAAAGGAGGATATCGGGTCGTTTGCCACCTCTTTCGTAGCTTGCGGCGCTCCTGTACCTTCTCGAGTATGTGCTTAGGGTAGTGCTTTTGTTTCGCTATAGTTTGTTTATTTTCCGGTGTAGAAGCCTGGGCAGCCAAGTGTAGAGTGCAACTGAGATTCTCGACAGCTGCTTCAATGTCCTCATTCGATTTTAGTTTAATGTTGAGGTCTAAGCTATTCGAAACTATATTTCTGTAGAGATCCCAGTTTGTCTTCCCATTGTAGATTTTACTAGGCAGGTTTTGGGAGGGCATTACTTTGAGGAAGTTTAAGATGACTGGTGAGTGGTCCGATGACAAGTCATCGGGTTTTTCTATTCTTAGGTTGTCGCCAGGTATGTTTTTAGTTAAAAAGAAGTCGAGTACGTCTGGAATTTTATTTGGATCTGTCGGCCAATGAGTTGGTTCGCCCTGTGATACACTCGCGAGGTTAAGGTCTATTTTTGCATTATACAGTTGCCTGCCTCTTGGACTGATCAGTCTCGAGCCCCAGTAGGTGTGTTTTGCGTTCCAGTCACCTCCACATATGAACTTTGAGCCTAGTTGGTTGAAGAAGATCTTGAACTCTGCAGAAGTGATAGAGTGGCGTGGTGGGCAATATATAGAAGAAATTGTAGTCTCTGTGTTCTTGTGTTGAACTTTGATCGACGTTGCTTGGATTTTATCTGTTCTGTAAGGTGTCAGGACATAGTGCTTAATGTTGCTTTTTACTATAACAGCTGTTCCGCCGTGGGAGTTGCCAGATGGGTGGTCAGTTCTGTAGAGGGTATAATTTTGAAAATTTACATGTGACTGTTGAGTAAATCTTGTTTCAGATATTAAGGCAATGTCGATATTTTCCATATTAAGAAACAGTTCTAATTCTTGCCGTTTTTCTGTCAACCCATTGGCGTTCCAGGTAAGTATCCGAAGGTTTAGGCCCCCGATACCAGGCTAGTGATTAGTTGGATCATCCGATCCATCATGCTGTCTATCATGTCTTTCATGATGTGTTGAAATTTGTAAAACATGGTGTCTAGTAGTTTAGTAATATCATGTTGGCTTGATTCATTTGTGCTGTCACGCGGTTGGTTTGTTTGGTTTTGATAGTTAAGTTTGTGTGGGTTGTGGCTTTTTGTAACTTCTGCGAATGTACTATTTTTACTAATTTCAGATATGCTCTTTTTATTGTTGGTTGGTTTGATATTGTCGTTGCTTTTTGGTGGCATGTTTGTCATAGAACTTTTTTGCTTGCTGTGATCTTGTATAGGCTTTAAGTTAAGTATTTTTTCTTTATATTGTTTGTATTTCGCGCAACCCTTGTAGCTTGCTGGGTGCTTGCCATCACAGTTTGCACAAGTTGCATCGGTCTCTGGTGGTTTGGTGCAAGATGATGTTGGGTGGTCGTTTCCGCATTTAACACATCTGAAAGGCCTGAAGCATTGGTTTTTTGAGTGGCCAAATCTTTGGCATCTTTTGCACTGTAGTACCTCTTTCTTTTTGTATGGTGCTTCTACCGTGACTTTGATATGACCTATGAATTTCAGGTTGAATATATCCTTATTATTGGCTTGTTGTTCCAGGTCTACAAAGAAAAGGGGAAGTTTTTCTTTTGTTGCACGATGGAGAACATTGACAATTTGTTTGACCTTATGCCCGTTTGTTTCGATAGCTTCTTTTATCATAGAGATGTCTTCTGAAGCATGTAATCCTCTGACCACTACTCTATAGGACCTTTCACTTTTGAGCTTGTATGTAAAGTGGTTGATATTGCTTTCAATAAGATTGTCTCTTATTATTTTGTAGGTTTCAATGTCTATTGGCATCAGCTTGATGATGTGCCCTGACTTCAGTGTTGTCATTGTAAAATTATTTGAGTCTGTCACTTTTTGCAGGAGATCTCGGAGAGGAGTAATGTTTACTATTCCAGTCACAAAGATTGGTTCTGGTCTTGGTGTGTATTCTTTAGGCTTTTGAGGTGCTGGTTGCTCATCACTGAGGATGTCGAATTGATTTTGAACAGGTACAGCATATGTGTGTCGTTTATTAGATGAACTTTCGTTAGCTGTTTTATAATTGAGTCGCTTAACAGTCGTATTTTTATTAGCATTTTCGTTTGGACTGTCGTTTCTTTTCCGTTTCTTGCCAGGTACTTCGTCTTGTTGCCAACCATGCTTTGTTTGTTCCAGGGTTGGCTCGGCTTGTTCTACATGGTCCTCTTCTCTATTCTCAGAAGTACTCGTTGTTGTATTGTCCCTAGGATGATGTTGGTTGTTAAGATTGCTTGGTCTGTTTTCCATTGAGCCTGGTAGTTTTTCGCTGCTTGAGCCGCCACTGGGGGACGATGATCTTTGTCTTACATCAAAGAAGGACTTGTGAAAGACTTGTTGTGTGTATGTTTGGTTTTTTGTTTTTTCTGTTTTTTCGTTGTCAGACATATGGTTCCCACGAGTATGGACGAAAGAAAGGTCACTCGCAGGGTGACGCCTTTCCTGCGAGAAGGCTATATACAATGGTGCTCGCCAGGTATCACCAAGGTTGGCGCTAGAGACTGAATACCCTTCAGCCATTCATCCTTTTGGCACGTTCCCACCGTAGGATTAGGGTGATTTGTTATAGAGGTTTTCTACCTCTTGACACGGGCGGTGAAGCCAATGCCCCCACTTCAGCGAGATCATCGTGCTGCGGACGGGGAGATCATTTCCTAACTCCCACAGATAGTACGTTGTCGAGTTAATTAACCGCCGCTCGATACTCGGCGTTGACCTTTTACGGCTGCTAAGGTCTCCTCAGCCAACCCTCCTCCTTTCGCATACGGGCTTGGGACCGTCAATGGCGGAGTTAAAAATAAGCCCATGTCATTCTTCAGATTTAAATCTGCCTTCGGGCCTTCGTGGTACAGTGGTTAGAGCGCTGGGCTCTAAAACCCAGAGGTCGTGGGTTCGAATCCCGCGGGGAGCATCACTTTGTGAGATTGTTTCCAGTTTGGTTAGGACATTGAAGGCTTGAATCACCTGAATGTCTGAAAAGAATGATGATTCCGTGCTTCGGAAGGCACTTTTAGCCGTTGGTCCCGACTATGTTCCAAGTAGGTCTGGTTTCCCTTGTTACGGGTTACGGAGGCAATCGCTCCATCGGAATAACTAGGCTTGTCGAATCTAGGATCATGTTCGAAGCGAACCCTGAGCTCCATACTGGATGCATTCAGGAATACGCTAGGATGATGATGATTCTTCAGATTTGAAACAATATTCTTAGCAAATATCATGTTATACGTTGCGACGTGAATGAGAGACAAACGAGGAGCGTCGGAACAAAAACCGATATGTCGCATTTATGCCATTATTTTTTTATATTTTTTTTCCGTTGCAAAATGTTGTATTACATACCCTTCAGGAAAGAAATCTATTCAAAAACAGACATTTCCAGCTTTAAAAAAATATCACAAAACAGTGGTCTAATCAAAACCCGACACATACATTTATCTAAGGAGGTTCAGTTTATAGTTGTCGTATCAAAAACCGATAATTCCTTAACTTTTTTCTAATTTGTGTAAAATACGGTAACTTGGATATATCGTTTTTTGTTCCGATGCTCCTCAAACAAAAACACTCCTATTTCTATTAACCCATGAGAACTGAACATTTTACCAGGATATAGTGGCATAGATATTTTTATCCCAAAAAGATATAACATTTTTGCGGGATAACGTCGAAAAGTCCACGTGGGCAAAGATGCAGACAGAATGCTTTTTTACATTATAAAGTAAATATTTCTACCCCTGTAAAACTACGTCATTGACAAAACAGGACCTAATAAACTATGACCTCATCACACTAGTTTAAAAATCTTAACATTCATTTCTACTTAGAACACCACTGAATGTAAAGCGTAGAATAAATCTTTACTAATCTGTAAGCTGATGAGCAATTTATATTGTATTGTTGGACTCCATCCAAAGTGTGCATGTAATACGCAACTTAACTTAGTCATTCGTTTAGTAACACGAGCTTTATTTTGCTCAATGACAGTTTGAAATAATATACGATGGAATTAAAGGCAATTATTTACAAGATTTTTTGTTTTAAAATAACATGTTTTACCGTGTAAAGTTGAAAGATAAAATTGTTTCGTACAAAACATTTTCTTTTTTAATATTCCTTGGAAGAAACGAATGCAAGATGAATTATTAAAGTATGTTATGAATAAGGAAGTATTAATGAAATACATGCATTATTATATAAAAGGATACACATTACAAAAGATTTCTTTGTTTATTAATCCCAAAGATTATGAAAAAATACGATTTTATTGTTTTAAGATACCTAATGTTAGAACCTATAGAGAACTCAAGGTGCGAGTCCAGAGAGAAGTAATTGCTCCACCGACAAGATCGATGCTCTTAAATTAAATTACATTCGAAGATTTTTTTCCTTCTTTCCTTTTCATATTAATTGTCTTAAAATTGTGTCTACCAATTTTCAATGTTGGAAAAAACTGATGTAGTTGTGTTTTTTATTATCAAAGCAAAGTTGTTGTATAATGTATTTTTTATTTTTTATTAAAGAAGTAGGTAGGTACGCTAGCCAGTTTAATAAACTTCTTTAATAAACATTTGTCAAAACTTTGCTCAAATCTTACACGAAAATCCAATATCTAATACATAATAACGGCTGATAAGTCGACATTATACCAGAGTGTAATTCACTTTCTCGTCTTACATTGCAATTTAAATAAAAACCGCGTAGTAATTCCTCAGGCGTATTGGAACCGGAATGCCAGTAAGTGCGAATCTCTGTCAGGTTCGCTTCCACGAATGGCGAAAAAAACGCATTGACAATTACGCAAACGGTGGACGACTGACGTGCATATTTAATGCTCTAAAAATAACAGCTTGAACAAACAGACTAGTCAACTAGAGTACAGCGATGCTTTGAGGATGTTTTTTTAGAATTTCACTAACGGTCTTAAGGACCAGAGTTTTTATTAGCTAATAAAAGCTATCTATGTAAACATCTGCTTCCGTAAATTCTAGATTTATTACCAGGAAACTGAAACCCAGACATGGTCGTTCATGGAGTTATACTGTTAAGGTTATGGAAGGATAAGCTTAATTGATAACATCTTTAACTACAGTCATGGTTGACTTTAATAACAATTTGAGGAACATCCCGCTTTGTGAAATAAATTACAAGTAACTTATATTCAAGTGACACCTGGTAATAGTAGAAGGCAAGACTAAAAATATGAGGAAGATTGGAACACACAACCTCCGAGTATAACAAGTAGTAGCCGAAGCACTGTTTCATAGAGTCAGACTAATGTATGGTATCCTGCACCCGGCTTAAAAAAAGGAAAAAAGTGCAATATAGTCACATAAACCGTTAAAAGTTAAAAAAACATTTTTGTATGTCACTTTAGTTAATAGAGACTCATGATACAGATCGTTCACGATAAGAAGTCCTTTAGCCGCTATATTGGTACTATTGTTTTCAATACTTTCAATCTGTTTTTTGACAGATTTACAAAGCGTAGGCAATGCTGCCAATATAGCGGCTAAAGGACAACTTATGGTGAACAGACTGTAGTAAGCGATCACTGATTTTATTTAAATGTTGATTAGATTAACTAATTTCAAAGTTTGTTTAAGGACTTGTGTTTCAAGGGTCAAATACATGGTTGTTCCATTGGAGGACGCTTAACCAGAACATCTTAGCTAAATTACAATGAAAGAAACACAGGATCTCGAGATGCAAATACCGGTCACAGCTGTTGTATGTTTATCCGATTGCTGATCTCAAAAGCAGGGTAATGTTTCCGCTTCCACCAGACTCGTTCTAAACCAGGACGGAAGGGCGAGTTGACGAAGACATAATGTTACACAACGAGAATAAACTCGCCATTTTTATGCAAAATTAAATAATGCTTGGGTCTATTTACATTACGAACGAACCATACTGATAGGTTCCATTACGCAATGTATTGGCCCATCGTATTGGGAGCCAGAGAGTATTAGTATTCAACATAATGGATGTGTCGGCGATAACATCTTGCCCACGGAAATCGACAAAAGTTTAATACAAATTTTGTTTAGGTTTTTCGACACGATCGTCATTTGAGATACAGGTTTAAATTTTTGTGTAAAATTATTGTGCAAATAAATTATATTATTATGGTCCTCTATTACTTACTATGAAGAGGCTTTAAGACTGAAAGATAATTAATTAACTGTTATTTGGACTTATTTTGTAATTTTTATCTACTAGCTTTGTAGGTTGATTTCTCTCCGATTTTGTTAGATGATAGTCCCACGGCCTATCAGTAGGGATCAAAAATCTAGTATTAGTAGGTAAAGCCAAACATTAGCATCATGTTCTGCGACATTTAAATCGTCTGTTTTCGTCTGTAAGCTTAATTAACTTTAGTCGTCCTCGCATTAATCCTTCAAATAGTACAAAGAATTGTTAACAATTAGTTAACCATAGAATAATCGTGTCGTCTAAACTACCATCCGATTGGCAAAAATACGAGAGGTCGCCGACCGTTTGTCTGAACTTACGTGCATGCGTCCTCGCAGTTACATAACTCGCAATAAGAGAGCCTCCGTTTGGTAGATTCGTACACGTGTGAGACATCATCACATGTCACTATTCATCACGCTGGATCTGTCGCAATAAGCAAACATATGGACAAGCTTGGCGCCGTGTATTGTTTGTCATCTGCGATTGCTAAAAACTGTACTCTATATGGCAGTGGCAAAATAGTGCCCACCATGATTTGAGCCTTATGCATTTATAATTCCGGCGAAAACGAATGAATTTGATTGAATTTGTCTGACTGCCTATAGCGCAGTAGCTAGTGGTTTGTACTCTACTGTGACGACGGCTGCAACAGGAGTCCTCCATTTAAATCTCGTGTCACCTTTGGACGCTTGTAACCAACTCTGTAATTTGAAGGGAAAAGTTGGCAGCAAAAAAAAAATTTCTTCCCGATACCAACATCATGCTCAATTGAGCTCTGAAGACCTTATTCACCTGATTATCCAGTATACTCTACCCGTCTGAATAAATATTACAATTATCTTTTAAAAAATCTTGATTTCGTTGTAGCATAGCTTCCAATCAAATTCGTTTAAAAATAATCCTTATTTAGAAATACTCCTAAAATACAAATAGTTTTATTCCACTGAACACTTTCGCTTGGCCATATCATGATTTATGCAAGCAGCAAATTGCATTCTCTAGATGAGTGCCCAATTGCCTGTCAAATCCATCACCTTCTATTTTAACAACTGTCAGAAAACGATTGGTTTAAATATCTGACAAGGTAAAACACTAAGTAATTAAACTTTTATTGGCTCCTCCTAAGAACATTTTAATTTGTTATACTGCAATAAAGCTATTTATTTAAATATACAACACATAAGTTCTTATACATGTTCATAGATATAAATCCGTGTGTAAAAAAAGTTCCAATTCCCATGGGTAACAGAGATAAAAACGTTTTCGTTTGTCTTTCTTTCACATGACAACAGAGTGGTGATTTTCGGGAGAGCTGAAGAATAACATAAGCTTCATTTATACTCCTGTAGGATAACCTCGTATAGGACACAAATGACTAAAGGGATTATTATATAAGGCCCACGAGTAGTAGTCTATATGTAGATAAATGGATTTATTCGGTCTTCAAATGTACTGCCCATCTAATTGCAATTGATTTATTCACCTTTTCGCCTACAAAAACCGCTAATCTGACTCAAATGGCAAAAACAAAACATCCAAATATTATGTCAGTAACAATCGCTCACCTACTTATCCCCATGCTTTCAGGGGCTACCAGAATACACGCAACGGTACTACAAACTCGGTTACGTCTCAATTCGTCATCCCGATGTTACAATAACTTACAATATGGTGTGACAGCTTCACAATGATGCGACAAAGGTAGTGTGTCGATTTTACGGCCCGGCCTGTCGAACAAAAGTGTTCGGGTGCGATCCGATGTTCGAGAAAGCTTCAGTCGGCATGCTAAAAAGGCGCGAAGCTCTTGCGCAACCTCGGGTGTGTGTTACGTCATTGGAGCAGCGGATTGGAGATGCAAGTGTCACAGGCGAGGCGTGATCGCGGCGACAAGGTTGCGCTTACAAGATGTTATTTCGAGATGCTTTGTTTTCCGATATTTTCTGACAAGTTTTACATTCGTGAGATAAGTGACCGATTTACTATCAACTTACTATATTAGTACAACTTTGTATCGCAAGTATTCTCTAGCACATGTACCTATATACCATACCAGACTAAATTGGCACTTCGAGCCGGATAAAAACGACCTAAAGTGTAACTTTAGCTTATTCTAAATGCTTTACTAAGAAAAAATAAAGCAATATATTGAGTAAATCTCTTAAATATTTGAGTAACCCGTTAGCGTAATTTTACTACCAGATTGATATTTATGAAATACAATGTGTAATATGTATTTCATATTTAATTAAAAATAACAATGTCACACATTTTACAACTGCAAGATGAACCCTCTCAAGATAAAAGGTTCCCGAGTCAAAACTCGATGTTGTAGCCGCATAATGGCTGGTTCACTTGAGCTTTTCACATGTTCATCACAATGGCGGTTGGCAAATAACGCGAAGCAGGCAATTACTTCAAATGAGTATAATAAACTTGAGCAGAACGTGTTAAAACAAGCAGCTATTTTGTTAAGCAAACGCATTCACTTCGTTAGCAATAAATTGAAAGGAATTGTCGTTTGTAACTGCTTTGACAAACTGCTAGGTCTTTTATTAACTGCACATATACCTTATTGTTAAACTTTTATTTTTAGAAGTCATAAGTATTGGTTATGGTGATATAAAAATTTTGCAGGCTTGTATTTGTATAATCTATTTAAAAATGGATATTACCTAAATAGAAGTGAACCAAGCCACAATATGAATCACTTTTTCGACGGCAAAGTACCTCCTAACAACAAAATTAAAATTTATCTATCGTATAATGCGGAGTGTTTTGCCAGCTACAATACAAAAAAAAGATGATGAGATTTACTCACATGCGTTGCTCTTGCTAGTCTTTTTACAATAAAATAGACCCATTATCTTATCAGATCACGAATAATGCTGATAGCTTACTGATAGGTATTTACAAAGTTTGGTTGTATGTAGCAAAAAATATCACGAGCCGTTTTGATTTCAGACGAATGCTTCGGGAGCGATAGGTATTTGTCATGGGCAGAAACTCCAACCCATGACCGCATATTCTTGATAACAAGAAAATGTAAGAACAATCTTCGAAATTATGCACTCTAGTGCAAGTTACCCCATGTTTTTCAAAGAAAACCGAACTCTACGCCATTTCTATATAGTACATTTCAGCAGAACATCTCCAAGGTATGCGATACTGTGCTCCAATTCGTGACCGGCTGATCAGTGGTCAACCGGCTTCCTTGTGACATCATGACATCATGGCCGCCAAGGCCGTCGACATTGCGATAGACAGTGCCCTGCCAACACATTAAATAAGTTATAGTTGTTTGATGCCAACTATTGCAATGGTATGTAGGACTGGTTTCCAGATTCTCTCCTTAGAAAATACTACTTCAACATGCACTAACAAGACAACCGATTAATTTCAAATATACTCGTATAAAAACAGAACTGTTTACTTTTTACCTCACGGTTACTGGAAGTCTCTAAATTGATTCCATAAAAACATTTTAGAAAAAGAAGAAACAATGAGAAACAATATATTTTTTTCAAATTCCTTGATATGAGCAATAAGATGACAGTTAATAAAACTATTTAATCGGGTTTTAAATTAATTAATTCCTTCAACGTTGCATTGGTGCAATGCGTAAACTTCATCCCGGCAACGTACAGTCGACAGCTGAGCACATCAGACTACCCCAATCTGTAAAATGTCTACGACCAATTTTCAGCTTTTTTTACATCACAAATAGTTCTATTTCAATTGACACTTTAAAAGATTAGGTCAGGTTGATCTGCTGCCTGCCGTACGATTTTAAAACGACGAATTTTATTTATGCTGTAAATATTGGCAATAATCATTGTGAATACTATAAATTGATAGATAACATGTCCCTTATTAAGTACTGCTGATCAAATTTCATAAGATAGAGGCTGCAGTATTGTTGAGTGCGGAACATTAAAAAGGCAAGCATGTCGGAATTTTTTGCCCAAGTACTTTGACAATCAAAAGGTTACGTGTTGAATTTTAATAAAAGAGCTATTATCATTATTGTACCTATAAAACCACATTGTCTGTTATAATCATAATTACCTTTTTGAATATTTTATGCAACCGCACTAAATTGCAATACGTTCCTGCACACTTGCGTTACGTTCGGAAAAAAGTTTATATTCAAAGACAAGAGCATATGTGACGTGTTATCCCACGAATCTAAGGTTAGATACTCGTAGTTACGCTATTGTGTATGATCTTATTGTCTCTCTCAGGGTTAGCACTTCCTTAATTAGAAAAAAAAATAAAAAACAAATATGAAGTCGCATCACCTAAAATCATATTTACATAGTTCTAAACACTCTATTTTATTATTTATTTATTTATTAAAACGTAGTTTACTGGAAATTAAGTTTTAATTTTAAATAAAGTCTAAATGTGTCTGTTGAAAGATAAAACAAATTAATTAAAGGCTTGAAGAATTAAGGAGTAAAACTCCTCAAGTGTGGCAGCAATCACATCGAGCGCACTTTCTGGTTCAGTATCATAAGTGCATCTTTGAAGCTATAGGCTGAACCAATGGCACCGCATCAAATACGATCAATGCACTAACCAATTGGTAACCCTATTCTACCACCGCCTAACACCGATGAGTAACAGCATCCTTGAGTCGGATGCAACTCCTGCATACATTAGCACATCGCAGATATTGCACAGATGCCATTGTTGCTCGAACAATACATTTGGACACCCACAACGTCGCGGAGCTTGAGAGGGCGGTGGGCGGATATAACACCTTTCCAATTTGATCTCTTCTTTTATAATTATCACACATCGCAAAGACAACGCCCGTCGATTTCTGACTGACAGTCAGATAATTTTCTAGTTATTCTATTGTTACCTTTTCTATCAGCATCTAGTTTTTATCTATACAGACTGCAAAGGAGCTGGAGAAAGCTGAAATGCAAAACAAAACGCTTCGATGGTCGTAGTTTAAGTACCAGGTCGAGCAAAATATGTATCTAAATTTTCTAAATGTTGAAGATAACCCGGGTTTTTGATCGCCAATCCGCATTTGAAAGAATGGTGATTAAGCTGGTACTATTGGACTTTTCCTTGCAGTGAAGCACTTGCAATACGTTTAAATAAAAGTATAACCATAACTATTCAACAGTGGGGCAATCCAGCTAGTCGCCACAAGGTAGATATTGGCTCGTCCCTGTTGAGGGGGAATCCGGAGCTTAGTGGGCAGTGGGACGAACGCCTTTAGTTGCAATTTCCACATACACACGCAGGTCTCACTACCAAAGGGTAGGTAGGTTCACCCAATAGCTTTAAAGATGCACTTACGATACTCAAGCTGAAAGTGTTGTTCAAAGTGATTGATGCCACGCATAAAGTTCCTCAAATCTTCAAGCCTTTTACTTGTTGTAATTTTAAGAGATGATTGAAACCATTCACCTCAATAGTTCAAAAATGGCTATTCAACAATAATACAATTACGCATGTATGTACATACATACTCACTCACATATTATCTATATTAAGTATACGAGTAAAGCCGAGTTGTATCGGATTGTAAATCTTTCGATGTCTAGACGCCTCATTGTTTAGTTGTAGTGTTGATTGTTATTGCACCATTGTAGCCTGGAAAGTGTATTTGTATGGACCCACGTCTGTTAACATTTTTTTTTGTTTTAAAATTAGTTTAAATAACTAAATTACATATTATAATATATCCTGAAGATATTAATGATAGTTCATACTAAACTTTCATGATCAAAGTTTCTCCTAAAAGCTCGTTTGTAATTTAAGATAATATTTATTTATTTATTTATTTACAAAAATCCTACGCTAACATTACAGGTACCATAACCTAATTCGATAGCGTGGCCATCCTTAGTTTAATTCCTTAAAACTAATGATATCTAAGGTACATACTGCGAATTCCCTCAAAGAACATGAGAAAATATCAATTTTCTCATGTACCTTATTTAGCACCTTAAGTGCACGGACCAGGGGCGTCTTTGCCAGCAGATTTGTTCTGGGCACAGGCACAGCCAGCAGCGCCGGGCGCCGCCGCCGCCATAATAATTATGTACCTATCAAAACGCGTTCAACACATTGTGTCATATTATGAGCTTCCATGAAAACCACGAAAAACTGCCTAATAAGTTTAAACTCTTATATAAATATCTCTGGACATTCTCTGGACATTAAATAAATATCTCTGGACATTATTCACACAAACTAAGCATTAGCTTGTGCTATGGGTGCCAGACAACGGATAAACATTACTTAAATACTTTTTTTTGTAAATACATACATATTATACATAGAAACACCCAGACCGATACAAACAGACATGTTCATGCACACAAATGTTTGTACCGTGCGGGGATCGAACCCGCGACCTCTGGTGTAATAGCCGACTTCTCGACCATTACACCAAATGGCTCGTCAAATATATGGATAACGGGTACCTCATACTTTCAAAAAATTATTTGGATTAATCAATCAGAACAGATGAACACATAAAGAGTTGAGTTTTCTCATACGTTGTTTTGTAGTTAACGAACAAATTGATAACATTACTTCATAAAATATTGAGCCTGCAACTCAGACTTTATCCGACACCAAAAAAAGGAATTAAAAAATGTGAGTGTCGTAGACAAACAATTTACAAGCTGACGAACCCATTACCCTAACATTATATTGTCTTAGCCCTCATTAAGTGCTGGGCATCGTTTGTCTAGACGCAATGAAATCTGTGCCACGGCGGAGTCATTGCTCCGACGCCCGCGCCGCATACAGAGCGGCCGCCGCGGTCGCGCCTGCGCACCGCCTGCGCGTGACGCGACTGCCAGTGCGCACCGCCTTGCAATCGATCGCTGAGTATATTATGTGATATGGGTGATATGGAATTGGCGTGTGGCAATATTTTTTTTGTATGTCTTTCATTTTGTAGAGAAGCAAGCAGCTCTTTTAATTCTCAGCCCAGAGAAGTAAGCGGCCACTGCGGCCTATTTTTATATTTTGATAGTTAACTAAAAGAAGGTAATTTTTACGACTTTCCCTAGTTCCCTAGTATGTTCTGCTGTAATATCACTTTTACTTCATTTATTTTTTATTTACTTATTGATTTACCAACATTTGTTTACACTGAAACGTAGTTGATAGAATAATCTTTAGAAAAGTTCGATAGGACATAATAACGCTAAGAACTCACGGCGCGGTTTTTGATCGCGCCCGCAGTGGTTGCGGGCCTGGAGCCTCTGTAGAATATTAATTTATATGAAAAAAGTAAGAGCAGCGACGCGGTTTTCACCCGCAGCGCGCGCGGTTATTTACAATTCCTGCCCACAGCCGCAATCAACCGGCGCGGGCGGGAAATACAGAAAACCATCCGACGCCTTTTTGTACTAGTGACATATGGCAGCGTGACGTATGTACCAAAAGACAACTTATCGTGGACGGTTTGTTTCTGCACGTTTTGCGATCATCGCCCGCCAAGTTTATGGGCGATAATCGCACAAATTACCGGTCTCGTGAGTTTTGAAATAAAACCGCAGGAAGCTGCGGGCGCGGGAAAAAACCGCACCGTGAGTTCTTAGCCATATTCTGTGTATGAAACTGCTCGGCTTCCAAAGCTCTTTATAGCAGTAACGAATTTGAATGAATGGCACGAACTTATTGTGCAAAAACTACGTTGTTGTTTGACCCAGATAATGGCATTTAAGTTACTCGTACGTGTACGCAGAACTGATGACGTCATTTTGAAATAAGAGGAGGAAAACTTGGAAAATATACGCGGACACACTTAACCTAAGTAAATCGGAATACCTTTTTATAAATACTTGCCAATATATTGAATTGCGGAAATATTTTCAATTCCATTTATTTAACGATATAGAATTGTCTTTTGTCCCGTTCACTAAAATTCTTGGAACATTTTCCATATACATAAAGTAATATGTGTGTGTTCATATAAAGTTTAGTTGTGAACTATGGCAAGTTTTGGTGGTTTATTAACGTGTACGAATATACGAGTGTAGTATACGGCCGTACGGCCGGAGCCGATTAAAGAACTTATAATAGAGTAGTACTAGTTCTCAAAATAAGAAGACAGTGTCACTGTTTAATAATGACCATGGAATTAATATTATCTTGACAGACAAATTATTACGAATTTATGTGTCAGTGGTAAAACTGGCACACAGTTTACATAAAATGCTATAACTGAAGCCGCTTGTACGCAATTCGAACAATACATTATTTAGACTCCATCGACATTGCAGCAGAATAGCAGATACGAGTTAATAAAAGTTAAAAATTAAAAAACCCCAACCTCGTCTTGTTACGTATTTGTATCTCTAAAACTGCTTATCTGATTTAGATGAAACACAGCAAACTAAGCTAAGAAGCACCACGGTGAACTTGTGTTTTGTTTTAAAAAAACGCACTTAAATCCGCTAATTCATTCAGGAGGTGCTACAGAAAGACTTATAACACTCCTCTTTTTGCGTCGGGCATTAAATAAAGATGTAAATATGAAACAGATGTTTTTGAGAAAAAAAAACAATTTTGTCAATAGCAACAGTCGTTGTAGAAAAAGTAAAAATAAACAATTTTATAAATCAATAGCATTATGTTCGAAACTGGATAGGGACGTGCGCATCAGAGCGCACTCTCCTCGGTGAACTCTCCGACTGACCCACCTTCAGCTATATGGAACGAGGACAACAGGCTTACTTGTAATTCAGGCTTCAACATTAAGGTAACTACATGATTGCATCTTCCGGAACCGATGAAGCTGAACAAGATAATACGACATTACTACCATCAATGACCAATAACAGGCAAAATAAAAATGAATGCAGTTACTCAAGGTGAGTCTTGACCTTCATTCAAGGCTTTAGGAAGGGATGGTATTTGTACAAAGCTCTACATGAAAATATAGGGTCCAAGGTCTTAAAAATAATGTCATTATTCACACAACGCCAGTAACGTTTTCGAGCATCAATGCTCTAAGAGTGTAGTGATTATATTACGATTCATTCTACAATAACCTACCAGCAAGAAACCTTTTGATACAATAATAAAGATAAAAATCAACATCCCTATTCTAAAATAGGACTTACTCAGTTTAAGGTGTATAAAGTTTGGTTTAGTTAAGGTTACATAATCTTTAAGGCCTATTTATGCTGCTACAATTACCTGCTCTTATTTTTTATTACCTAGTAAATGAAACTCGTATAAGTAGGTAGTTTAGTGATGACGCACACCTACATGGCAATAATGAAATGATACTATTATCCTTGATAGAAGTGAGTCAGACTATCTTGCCTCAGCACCAGATTGTAAACATATCTGCTCGATGAATAGGCTGAAACTAAGCTCTAGGAAGCACATTGATCCTACGGTTGAAGTGAATCATTGTTGAAATACCTGGTATGATAGTTAACATGGGCTAAATGTTTTCACACAAGGTGTTCCCACTATGTTGGTAGATCTTGTAAATCCAGCTCCGGGTGTTTGGAGTTTTTCAGGGTCGGTCTGGCTTAAGATGAAATGCAGTTGCAATAACTCGGTTCTGCCCATTTAGCACATACATGGGCTTAAAGATCAATCGTTTTAATAAACGCACCTATAAATAGTACTGGTAGAGCAATGCTGTTTTATAGACGAATGGGCCGGCTCGTCCGGGGAAGTACCACCCTTTAACATAACACCAGCGTGAAATAATAGTGACTCTACTATTTTGTTTCGTCTGGTTTGTGAGAGTGCCGGATGCCCACACCCCCCTTAAAAGGCCAGGAGCGATCCCTCTGGTGTTGCAGATGTCCATCAGGCGACCAGCTGGCTCGTTTGCCGCCTCTGACATAAAAAAACCTTTATAGTATAAATAATAATCTAGGTTCACAAAGTGAAAAAGGTATAAGACTTTGTATAGCAGCAGATCAATGTAAATCGATAAATCAATGGTTTTAATTCTCAATGGAATAGGCACTATGACTACTTACCATCAGATGCGCTGCTTGTCTATATGAAATTTAAATTCCATCGCTTTGGAAGAGAGTTACGTGAAATTGTTTATTTATAAATGTTTTTGAACACTTAAGGACACGAAATAGATACTAAAATTCCCTGTTGAGAAAGCGACATTTGTGCGGCTTTACGTAAATTGTTGATGTTCCAAAACAAACAATATTTAGTGGTTTGAACTAATTATATAAAATCAACAAGGCCATACAATTTACATGTCGCCGCAGCATTAATCCAATTTATGTAGTTAACGACCATTCATACCACATTCCGACTCACTGGAGCAACCTTCGGTCTGGTTCGGTAATGACACTCACCTTGCTAATTGCTGAACGAATGATCTAATGAACTAACTTAACTGGCATTAGGTAATCGGATATACATATATTGGTCAATTTGGGTTTGCATACTTGTTGCAGTTCGCAAAGTACTTATATTATCATCGCAAAGTACTTATAGTACTTCATCAGAGCCATTCCGACTTTTCTTGATAATAAGGCACAGCCGCAGTGCCTTTGGCCTTTAATTTTGCTTGTAAAAAATAATAATTGCTAACTTCCAGACTTCTATCCGAAAAAAAACTTTTGAACAGAAAGTTCCAAGTACAGCCCAGAAGACATTGGTGTAATTTCAGTCAAATTTTTACAATATTTAAGGTGTTTTCTATCATTTCTTCATGATTCAACAAAAATACGCCAGCTACACAGTATGTCTACATGTATAAAGGACTCCTTAAATAATGTCCTTAAAATAAAATAAAAAATAAAATAAAATAATTTATTCTGCAAATAGATTTTAAAAAAATACTTTTGCACGTCAATCTTTTTTTTCCCTACCTAAAAGGAATGTACATATTCGTACAATATATTTACTTACCTACTGTGAGATTTACGTACAAAGATATCCGTGATCATCGTCGATCCACGATTTAAAAGTATCATTAGAATAAAAACGCTGTAACTTCACGACAAAATGGCTTCTCGGGAAGTGTCAATGCATTACGCGAAGTTTTGGTTCCCGACAATAATTTGCATACAGAGGTTTACTCGCACATGATTGGACTCGTTGTCACGACTGAACTGTTTCTTTAAGGGGAATGAACTTACAGTTTACCATTTATACTACGATTTAAAGCAGGAAACAAGCTAGCGTTTAAATATTTTCTCTAAATTGGTTGCTCAAAAAGGGTTTATCTGAGGATCATGTAATGTAGTGTTAAAAAATGCTCTTCCGTCGTTCGTGATTGGCTAGAAAAACGTCATCCATCACAATTTGATATAGCTAAAATGTAAATGCTTAGTTTGGGGCTAGATGGCGCTGTGTGAATAATGTCCAGGGATGTCCAGGGATTTATAGGCAGGCACGTCTATGTGGTAAGCGGCCACTTCAGCATTGTCCCAGATGAATCCTTGGAAGCGACGCTCAAGCTCGCTACGCGTAGCAGCTAAGCGAGTGCGTCACAGTCCTGTCCGGCGAATTTTTGGACCTTCTATATTGTTCGTACTAGCATAGTAGAAATAGTAAGAACAAACCCACAAAAGAGCCTAATTAGCATCACCAAAATTGGGACCGAAGGGTCATTTACAGCTAAGCACTTAGAAATGCAGGCGCGTGACGGCCCGTAACGGTGCTCCGAACAATGCTGGTCCCTGAGGAACTCGCACCGAATTTTAATACGACAAGTGAATTAGGCCATTTGTAGGGGGCGTTATTTACGAGGCAGCGTGTTGTGACTATTATGACATGTCATTTAGTTAGCTATACGAGTATTTAGCGCGGAAGGATTGGGTCGACTCACTTATAGGTGCGAATTCGAGTCTCTTTTTAAAAAAAATTGTACTGTAGTCTGTACTTAAACATACCTACTAAACATATTACATACTAAACTTATTTGATGTATTTACCAGTTATTTTCTGGCACCTACAACCGAACCTTCAACCGTCAAAAAGCGGGCACAAGCTCGTCCCTTTTAGGTGTGAAGTGGTACTCGGAGGAGTTTAGTGGGTAAGGGCAAATCCCCAGTGCTTCAATATGAACGATGGAACACACGTCTATATAGAGGTAACTTAAATGCTCTAAGATTACATATCTTACATCCATATCTTATTTTTGGCACACATTATTATTGATTTCTGTCTTTCTCTATTAATATGCAGGTTTAACTAATTATCCAATTGATCTAGTTATTATGTTGTCATGTTTCTCTTCCGGTAATTCGGTCAACAAGACCATGAAGTTGTGCTACTGACCATAATAAATAATTGCTTTTATAAAAATAGTCAGATTCAATTAATTCCAATCAAAGACAGCCCAGTTATAAACGTAATGTAAACTTGATATCATAATTATAGAGTATGCATGTAAGTACATGATTTATGACAGCCAAACGTTATGTAAAAGGTAGATCGAACAAGTCCAATAAAATATTTATTATTTGATTTTCGCAAGACGTCGTTGACAGAAGCTGTGCCAAGTACACGACAGTCTAAATTCAGTATGGCGGCAGCACTTTGAGCCATTTTCACCGCAAGCCAGCGAGACATACGGCCGCGTGTGAGACTCAGGCTTAAGCGTTCCACTATCCACACTTGACACCTGATTGTTCGTTCCTTTGGAGGTTGAAAGTAAAACCAGGGAAGTTTAGTGATCCCTAGGCGCCACCCTGACTTGAGGCCTTTCAAGTCGGGGTACCCAGGGATGGGCTGGTCAATAGCCACAAGGCTGGCACCGGCTCGTCCCAATCGGGTGTGAAGGGGAAACCGGGGGAGTTTAGTGCGTAGTGGACGCCTTTTTAGTCTCGAGTCCCACACACGGCCGTGGGTCTAGCTAGCCTGCGGTTATGGTGCATAAACGGATTCTCCTCCGAAAGAAATAAAAAAGGGGATGGTTAGTGAGTAGTGAGAAAACACCTTAAGTCCCGAGTTCCACCCTGTCACGTCGTCTCCTTAGCTTGCAGTAAATGTGCTTAAAAGTATTCTCCACCGCAGAAAAAGTAATCAATGCGTGCTGTCCCTTGTCAGTTAAAAAAAAGTACTCGTGTAAGTACGGTAATTTAATCAGGAGTTCTACGTGTGATGTTATTGAACCTATATGGGTGTCTGTTCACACATACTAATCAGTTAGAGGCGTGATTACTGTGCTAATCCCCGAATTACCTCACGTAACGAGATTTCAATCGGGTTAATATTTCCTATTCATTAGTTTTCGGTTATAACAACTTGGTATAAATTGGTATCGTCAGCACGTTTTACACAAGGTTCATTATTAATTTCATGTTGCTATTATGCTCAACGTTGTGTAGGATGCCCTTAAGCCAGGTGGAGTGACGATTTGCGTAGGCTGGCTGGAAGAGCTGGATGCGAGGAGTTTAGGATTGAATTAAGTGGCGAGCAGTAAATGTGGCCTACGTCCAGCAGTGGACTGTGAGAGGCTGACAATGATTATTTTTATATGACGAGTAGGTATATAGCCTGACCAAGAAAATAAAAAACCTGCTCTGGAGGCGCCACATTAGCTATGGTTACACTTGGTTGCTATGGTTGTACTCACAAATAACCAAATAACTAACAAGGCTCGGTTGACAATTGACATCACACTTTGACAGACAGCAAAATAATGAATGACAAGTTTTTGTTTTTTATTTTATTGTTGCCACTTGAAGGAATTAGTTCCAAAAAGTATCAAATAAATAATAAAAATAAACTATTAATTTATCAAGAAACCAATTGAAGGGTAACGTGGGTCAGATGGCAGTCGCTCCAGGACAATGCACTAACTGGACTTGCCAAAACCTTGACCATGGTGCAAGCGAACCCTGAATAGAACGGGGCAAAGCGCTTAAAAAATAATCTACTGGTTGGTTAGTTCATTCTATCAATTAATCAATTATAAAATAATGCCTACATAGTATAACATTTTATTGACATAAACGACCTCTCCCGTCACATAGTTTAGTGCAATATATCTGAAGGTTTTAATTTACATAGCTAGAAAACTGTTTTCCTTTTCCCATTACGATCTCATTAAAGACTGATCGATCGTAGTCCAAGAGTTAAGAGTTCTTCTAAATTGACATTGTTAATATTAATCAAATGCGTACGTAGGTAATTTGCCTGTCTGCAAATCCAGTCTGGTTTCAGGTTTCGTACGCTAGCAAAAAAAAAGAAACGCTACTTCAAAATGGTATTTTTTTTCGAAGGAAGTTACACAACTCATTATTTTGCAATACGCTTCAGGTACTATTATGTGTGTATAAGATATGTTCAGATATCATTAATAATTTTAATATACTTATCTACGGCTAGAAAATTTGATTTGATTTTTGATTTGCGGCCGGTTGATTTGATTTGATTTTTTTTTATTTGATTTTGATAATTTTAAAGCATGACACCAAATATACCTGCAACTAAATGAAACAATAACAATTTTCCTAATCGAAATTAACTTCGCCAGACCCGGGAGTTGACTGTAGGACCCTAATCATGATCTCAAACCTCTGGACCATTTGATGAAATACATAGGACAATAACTTCTGTCTGATAACAATAAAGCTGCCTCTTTTTTTTATCCGACAAAAGGAGACAGCATCGTATATCTGACAGATTGATTTATCAGGACTAATCTGCCAATGTTGAAACTGGCCCTTTGAAGGATCTTTACTACCGTATTAAAAAGGAATACTGTAATACTTCTTTGTAAAAGTCAACATCATAAAACTCCAGTCTCCCAGACTACACGCGACCCCCTCTTCACATAAGGCGTTGTCAGTTGAAAGTGCCGGAGCCGGCGGCCTCGCGACACTTGCGCCAATGCCACGCGGAAGTACGCACCTTTTGTCGTTTCCGCACGGACGGAACTACCTTCCTCACTCACCAGTATCAGCCAGACTGCCTCCATGGAGCAGTAGTTAGTAGGTCCCACTTAAAAGCGACATCCACACGTGGTTCAAATCCTGGTACTGCGCTTGAGCTTTTTCTCAAAATAGGTTTTATTTTGGCAAATCACAAAGGACACGAAGCTGTGCATCTCTTGAAGCATACCATTTTGCGTCGTCATATTACTTAATACAAATGTCAAAGTAAGTTTATATAATTATCAGTAATATACTTCCAAAATATATCTAATAGCTGCAGAGAGAGTAGCTACAGCCACCGCAGTAACATGTCCGTCGCACAGACCGCCCAGTATGGAGTGACTCCTGCGTCGAGCCATCTCCCAGGTCTTAGATGAGCTGGAGCTCGGTACACTGGACGTCGTTGATGCTTCCGGGCTAATAGGGTCCTGCCCGAAACATCCGTAGGGAGTTTGAAAATGGAGAACGCTTAAGAGCCAATGACGTTGCAGAAATTGAGCGTGGCCATCCAGTGAGCAGAGAGTAACTAGAAAAAAGTTTTAATGTGCTTTATCATACGTTATTTGTCTACTTTAATATCGTAATAAACGTGTTGGTTTATCCATGGCAGTTAAGGTAGCATAGGCCTAAGGCCAAATACCATCCTACGATATCAGTCAAGACCAACGGCTTAACATACCTTCCGAAGCGAGAAATAAGTAGGTACTTATTTTTGGACACCCACTTGCCTATAAAAGTGTAACCCAAAGTTAAAGCTTAGTGATTTTATAAGTTGCAAATATATTTTGTGTATCACTGGAAATAATTAAATAAAATTAATATATTCGCGAATAAAATTCTTTGAGCAATCGCTATAAGGAATGCAAGATCGCTGCAACACCGATCCCCTCAATCTATCGAATTATTGCGTCAGAAATGAGAGCATGAAGGTTCTACTGTAAGGCCTCCATCATTGAAATCAAGTCATAGTTATAATAAAAGGGAACTGCCTTAATCACCACCCTCGCCAAATACGGGTTGGTGAGTAAAAACTTTGTTATACTTATTCGAAAATCTGGATCTTCTTTTCTATATTTGTGTGTATATGATGCGCTCAAAAATCAAAAACCCTCATTGAGCGGAAAAATAGCTCACAACGCGTTGTGGTCACAGTATAACATCCAACGTACTGACACACAGAAGAGACTATATTTTGAGAGATATTAAGTTAAACAAAAACAACGTCGGAGGCGAAAATTGACTCTGATGGATTTTTAAAACCTGAAAAAACCACAACCCGTTGTGAGCTATTTTTCCGCTCAATGAGCGTTTTCGATCTTAGAGCGTAACATGTATACATACATACATAAATACAAATTGACCACTATAGTAAGACTCGTGAGAAAAAAATACGCACTTTGCTCCATAATTAAATCAACGATCCCATAAGAATGCTTAGCGATGTATCTCGCCTCCTCGTAGGACATGGCACATATTGTTTTTATCATTTCTCTGTCTTTTTCATAGGAAAATATGCTGCATCCTCGAGCATATCTTGCGTTCAATAAAAATAACAACCTGTGCAAAATTTACACAATGATCTTAATTAATCTTGGGATGACGATAAAATAAGAAGACTGAACTATGTATATTACGAGTACAACGAATGTTTCCCTCGAATGCAACAACAAGAAGGTTTTGTAAAATATCATCCATTCCATCATTGAAATCAACTTACTCTGACAATAACGGGTACTGACTGAATCTATTTAAATCGTCACTCTTATATAAATGCTGGTTGGTAATTACAAACTAGAGCGGTATTCGAAAAAAAGACCCAAGCAACGACCTCTGATTTATCTTTTCATTTACAAATCTTACCTATGAGACAGACTATTTCCATAAGCGGTGCCATTAAAAAGCAAATCGTAACACGATTTTGCTACTTTACACCTCGCATTTTTGGACTCGTATACTTCGTTGTTGGCCAAAGAAACCATACACTTGTCTGAAACAATCAAAGATTTATTATCTCTTCGTTCCTTGATTGTGTTACTATACAATATACATAGACCTTAAGGCTCAGGCTAGAATTAGTCCGGTCAATTACCACGAGGCGAGTACCGGGTCGTCCCTCTCGGGAGTGGAGAGGACACCGTGTTTAGTGGGTAGTGGGATAAGATAAACATATGCTGCATATGCAGCTGCTGCAGCACGCGCCACTCACGCGCGCGACTAGATAATATCAATCAGTTCGCAACCGATATCGATGTATTTACTTGCTCTCTGAGTGAATTCACAAGGATTTCATTGTTCAAAATTTGTTACAAATAATCTATATTATATAAAACTCAAAGGTGACTGACTGACTGACTGACTAACATAGATATCTATGAACGCACAGCCCAAACCACTGGACGGATCGGGCTGAAATTTGGAATGCAGGTAGATGTTATGACGTAGAAAGGATTTTGATCAATTCCCACGGGAACGGGAACCACGCGGGTAAAACCGCGGGCGCCCGCTAGTTTAAGATAAATGTGTTTAAGCATGTCGCATTAGGTTTAACCTGTAATGATAGATTTTTGTAAAAAAAAAAAAAAATAGTATTTAGTCCCACATACGGCCGCAGGCTAGCCTGCGGTGATGTTGTGGTTAAACTCGACTGGTATACCACTGTTCCACGGAGGTAGTCGAATTTTTAATAATTGGAACAACTTTACTGGCAAATTTACGTACCTGACACTTTGCCGACATCACAGAAATCTGAACCAACATGTTTCACATATTCGGACCAGGAAGCTGGCTCTTGGAAGTGCCCAGAAGCTTCTGCCATGAGCGCCGTGTCAAACATGGGAATCTTCTTTATCCATTGTGGTTCGTTCGAGAATAATGATACAACTAGAATAAATTAAATGCCTTAAATGGTAAAATAAGCGGGTAATGAAAAGTTATTTCAACCTGATACAGTGCATTTATGATACTTAATGATAAAGAATTTTACTTGCATCCGTGTCTACGAGCAACTACACGGTTGTGTAGTCAACAGAAATAAATAACTTTAGGGAAACTATTTTACCGAGGTACGAAGTTCATCGGCTAGTAACTATACAAAATGTCTCTCACCTTCATAAAATGTTTAAAAGTCTCATGCAGTCCATTATTAGGAACCTTAAAACAAAGTATAATAAGCTCATACTTACTCATCCTACTTTCTTTTTCTTGCTTGTCTTGATTTTTTCTAACCATACCGTTAAAGAAATCTACCAAGTCATCATTTAGAGTCAACAACAATTTCATGTACATGCGTAGAAGCCTTGGCACATTATTCCGTTTCTTCTCCAAAATACTCTTAAGATTTACTATAAACATTTTTAAAAGGTTATAATTAACTGTCTGTCTGTGGTGTCTTTTACGCCTATACTGAACCAATTTTTATGAAACATTTTACAAACATAGACTAGATTTTGGGATAGGATATAGGCTACTTATTATTCCAGTATAATCTTCAGTTCCCGTGGAATACCAGTATCAGTAGTGTGTTTGTTTATCTTGTGTGTTTCTTTCCTGTTCTAATTGTGCAACAGATAGACGTGGTTTTTGATGTAGAGATAGTTATAGACCTAGTGAGTGGCATAGCCTACTTGTTATCCCGGAAAAATATCACAATCGTGTGGGATAACTTCGTATCCCACCGGATGATGCCACAGGTGAAAGACCAGTTTCTTATAATATTACAATGAAGGGCATATAAATTGAAATAAAAATACTAAATGTATTTTTACTTTATAAGAAATGTATGTCCCATATGCCAGCTAATAGTCATAGGAACACACAGCCGTGGGTAAGTAAACATATCCTAAATATGATAAAAGAAAAAGATAGGCTTTTTAGAAAATGGAAATCAAACCCAACAAATAATAATTATAGATTGGACTATACAAGACAGAGGAATAATACAAATACACTAATAACTCGTGCTAGGAATAAATCGACGGTGGAAAGGCAAAACTTACCAAACGCCATTAACCTAACTTTACAGTAGAGCTGTTTAAAGTTTTGAAATTTGGAAAAAAAATCATAGAAAATCCCGTATTAATCAGAAAAAGATTTGAGTCACTACATTGAAAAGGTATTTAATTTATCTATACAACTGTTTAAATATTATAGCGATAACTCTTTTGATTTAGAATTTAGTGTCGTTTGGTAAAAAACTACCTAAAATCATGTGCAGGTAAAAATTACTAAACGACAACTAAAATAAATATGACGTAGGGTAAAACCTACTAAATATAAAATGTTTTATAACTGCATACGGGAACAAAGCACTAAAGAAAAAAAAATCAGTTTTCCGGTTCGGGCAAAAATTACCAAGCTCATCTGTCAAGTTAGCAATGGACCATGATTTTTTACCATATCCGTAATATGACATAACGTTGACCCATATTTCCTCAAAACTTTGTGAATTAAAAGTTGTAATAAGTAGTATTCCCTTGATTATTTTCAATTTTATTATATTAATCCTACTTCACCTTAATAATGCTTTGATCCTTTTGTATTTCATAATAATATAAATAAAAGAATAATGTTCTTTGTTATTGTATATTTGGTTTCATTTAGCACACCATACAGTCATAATATTATAGATACGTACTGTTAAGGATTGTGAAATCAGTCTTGTAGGTAAGTCTTAAAAGTTTTTCTCAATAGGTAATTAGGTCAAAATCGTAATCGTAACATAACAAATTCAACTTAACAACATTATGAATAAACTAGCCTCGATAATGAAACCTTAGACAGTCTTTGTAATTAGGTAATATCTGTGTAATTAGATAATAGCCTCCAACGCAAAAGTGGGAGTACAAAATTGCAGTGAATCGATATTAGGATCCCAGGGGGACTTCAACGCTAAACTGAGAGTTCCAAATTGCAGCGAATCTGTAGAAGAATCCCATGGATTTTGAGCCAGGAATCATAAGAGGCAGATG
Organism: Mecyna flavalis; assembly: GCA_949319885.1. Lineage (NCBI taxonomy): Eukaryota > Metazoa > Arthropoda > Insecta > Lepidoptera > Crambidae > Mecyna > Mecyna flavalis. The sequence goes on along the minus strand of OX439427.1, from coordinate 5,109,594 downwards.
CTCGTCAACTTTCTCGAACGGGAGGGGGTCTTCTTGATGAACTGTTCCTTCAAAAAGCAGCCCTAAAGGAAGTGGACGTGGCAGAGCCCCGACACTATGACGAAAAACGAGATCGGCTTCAACTTGGCGGACAGGCGGCACATATGCAGATATGTCTTCTTGATCAACAGGTTTAATACCGGCAGCGATCACAGACTTGTCCGAGGCACTCCGAATATCGACTTTAAAGCCGGACGCGTCCGTTTGATTGAAGTCCAGACTCTGGCGAACCCTGCTCCAAACCATGATAGGATTTGAAACGTTCCAGACGAACCTGGAGAACCAATTTGCTGCCTTGAAAACCACAATTGATGTTGACCGAAACCATGAAAATGTGGTTCGAGTCCTCAGGCGCAAAGGCAGGAACTCGAAAATTTCCGGAGGGACTCTAGGGCTAATGAGGCAACAACGTGAAGACCCACCCGCTTCTTCGTTCGGAAGAAGAGCTCTTAACCGGGAGATAAATAAACGTGTGCGTCACGATCTCCGGTGCTTTCGATCTAAAGTGCTATAGAGCAAAATCAGCGGTCTAAGCTGTTCGTACAATCTCTCGGAAGAAACCACCTGACGAAGCTGACCACAGCGAGTGGAGAAGTTGTTGCCTCAAAGCCGGCAGTCCTTTCGGAGGTACAGGACTTCTATCGCCGGTTATACGCTTCGCATGCATCTCGACCTGATACCGAAAATGAGGAGTCTAGGGCCACGTTAACTCGCTATTACACTGAAGACATGCCAGAAGTCAGCGTTGGCGAAATCGAAATTGCTCATGGGCAGCTTAAAAATGGAAAAGAGGACGGCGTTCCTACAGAGCTGCTAAAGGCAGGAGGTAAACTAGTACTGAGGAAGCTCCAAAAGTGTGGTAGTCCTGGTCTTCAAAAAAAGTGACAAAAGCCTGTTGAAGAACTATCGACTATTATACCCTTCTAAGCCACGTCTATAAGCTATTCTCAAGAGTGATCACGAACCGTCTTGCGCGAAGACTCGACGAGTTTCGGAGCGGATACGGCACCATAGACCACATCCACACTGTGCGGCAGATTATACAGAAGACCGAAGTGTATAATCAGCCCCTGTGTATAGCATTCGTGAACTATGAGAAGGCCTTCGACTCGGTTGAAATCTGGTCCGTTCTGGAGTCCCTGCAGCGTTGCCAAGTAGACTGGCGATATATCCGAGTGATGAGATGTCTGTACAAAGCAGCCACCATGTCCGTCCAAGTACATAATCAGCAGAAAAATTCTAGACCATTGCATCGAGGAGTGAGACAAGGGGACGTCATCTCCCCGAAATTGTTCACAAATGCAATGGAGGATAGGAAGTGGCATCAACATAAATGGCGAATATATGTATGTCTCACTTACGATTTGCAGATGACCAACAACAGATGCTGAATGACCTGGCTGATTCTTCTTTACGCATCGGCATACGGACGAACTTGGACAAAACCAAGGTCATGTTCAATGAACAAGTTCTACCAGAACCGATTGCTATTCACGGCGCCGTCCTTGCAGTTGTTCAAAAATATGTGTGGGTACCTTGGGCAGTCGTTGCAGTTGTGTCAAAACAACTTTGAGGACGAGATGAATAGAAGAATACAGTTGGCTTGAGCAGCGTTTGGAAAACAACGTCGAGTCTTCTCATAGTCGATTCCACAATGCCTAAAGGTAGGTTTTTAGTGCGTCCTACCCGTCATGACATACGAAGCTGAAACGTGGACACTTACGGCACGGCTAGTTAACAAGTTTAAAGTCGCTCAGCGGAAAGAGCTATGCTCGGCGTTTCTCTGCGGGACTGCATCCGAATGAGTTGATTCGGCAGAGAACCAAAGTCACCGACATAGCTCGCCGGATTAGCCAGCTGAAGTGGCAGTGGGCTGGCCATATCAGCCGTAGAACCGATAACCGTTAGGGTAAACGGGTTCAAGAGTGGAGACCGCGTCTCGGTAAACGTAGTGTCAGACGCCCTCAGGCCAAGTGGAGCGATGATCTGCGCAAGATGGCTGGCAGGAGCTGGATGTGAGTGGCCGAGGATAGATCAGCGTGGCAAGCATTTAGAGAGGCCTATGTCTAGCAGTGGACTATCACAGGCTGATGATGATGATGAGGTGATAGCCATATTGAACAGTCATTTTTAAACATAACTAATTTTTCTATCAAAAGATTAAATTAAAATCTTATATAAATGAAACGCGTTTTACATAAACAGTGGTCAACAACAGTGGTAATAGTCACCAACAATGGTTGCACTGGGTCAGAACCCAGGACTAGCAATTCCAGCGGCGGTCAACGCTTGACCGATAATGTTATCAATACGCTTTCTTCTATCCATTGTTATCTAAAACAAAAAGCAATGTTAACAGACAAACAGAACCAAATTACTTAACAAAATACGTGATCTAAATATCAGCAACACAAAATTAGTACTTACCTCGCCATTCCCTGAATGCGCGTGCGTCCTAACCGACGACTTGTCGGGCACTCGACGCTTTGTTTTTTACCAAGCAACGACGCCGGAGCAATTCTTGGTTCGGACAACCGACAAAACTAAGACATCGTGAGTTATCTAAACGCCAATCAGCACTTGATTATTTTCGTGTAAACTTATCCAAATGCCAATAAATTTCATGATTTGGGCAGGTAAAATTTTACCATACGCCACTCGAGCGTATTTTTATGGTAGGGTAAAAATGTCCAAATCACAAACGTTCAGAAAACTCGTCGGGGAATAACATACTAAATCAAACTGTTTATAGAAATTTTGGCTGGCAAAGATAACCAAATAACTTCGAGCAAGTTTTTAGAGGAAAGCAAAAACTACTTAATACTGATTGTGTGAAAAAGACGGTAAGGTAAAATTAACTTAGTCCGCGGTGTAATCTGAAAGTGCTTCCTAAGTACAAAATTTTCATAAACTGCCCAAAATGATGTCGCTAGGTTTTGGAAAAACACACGAATGGAGGGAATTTTGAATTTACCAAGCGCCAAAAAGTTGATCCTAGAAGGATGAAAGTGAGACCAATCGACGCAGAAAAAAAAGACGAATCCAACGGTATATATAACTCTATATGGGCCATTTTGGCGTTTGGTAAGTTTTGCCTTTCCACCGTCGAAATATAGAAAAGAAAATTTACTAAATTGTAAAGGGGATATGCGTAAATTATGGTGTCATATAAACGGTTGGTTAGGACGTAATAAATTATCGGTAGATGGTGTGATCGAACGATATATGTATGTTAAGGACTAGGAATGCGTCAGAGGTATGTGATGGCTTTTGCAATACTTTTACCAAAGAGATAGAAGATATAAAAAATCAACATCCATGTCAGAAACTATTTTTAGACCGTAATTCGTACGTTACCGAGACTAATCTAAGTTTTAGGTTCAAAAAGGTGTTACCAAGTGACGTAATAAAAGTCATAAACTGTATGGACTGCAGGAAGGCATCGGGATCAGATGGCATCAGAATGCGAGATATTAAAGAGATAAAAAACCTAATTTCTCCCGTAATTGCACATTTCATCAACTTAAGCATAAAAAAAGGTGTGTATCCCGAAGAATTAAAATTAGCGATCATACGGCCGATATATAAACAAGGCTCTCACAACGATTTTACCAACTACAGGCCTATAGCTATCTTGAATGTTTTAAACAAAATAGTAGAAAAAATAATAATGGGACAAATATCAACTTTTCTTGAAGATAATAAAATTATCAATGACACACAACACGGTTTTCGTCAAAAAAGAAGTACAGAAACCGTTTTATCAATTTTTTCGGATGACGTCAATAAATCACTCAACGAACAAAAAATAGTTTTTGCCATATTTATCGACTTTAAAAAAGCCTTTGACACCCTGGGCCACGGTGACTTGTTGCAGTCCATGCAGGAGTGTGGAATCAGAGGCCCAACGAATGCATGGTTTAGGGAGTACTTAAGGGAAAGAAGGCTGAAGGTGAATGTGTGTGGGAAGGAAAGCAGTGAAGGAACTATTAAATTTGGTGTACCTACTGGATCGGTGTATGGACCTGTCGGCTATATTATGCATGTAAACTCTATGCCAAATGTTATAAAAAAATGCAAGTCGTATATGTATGCTGATGATACATGTATTTTATATAGTGACACAAACAAAAGCAATATACAAAAAATAGTGCAAGAGGATTTCGATAACATAATTAAATGGGCTCATGATAATGGTATTATAATTAATACAAAAAAAACTAAGTGTATGTGTATTGCGTCTCCGTACAACAAAGATAAAAACAACGATATTTATATAAAGGGCCACAGTTATGAATGCCTGCATAATAATAAAATTAACTGTGCTTGTGTAGATCTCGAAATAGTGTCTTCTTACAAATACCTGGGACTTACTATCGATAGCTCCCTTGCTTGGAATTTGCATGTTAACTTAGTTTGTAATAAAATCAGATCAATTATAGGAAAATTGCAAAATCTTAAATATATAGTTACTAGGGGCATAATGTATATTTTGTATCATGCACTAGCCGATTCAATAATTTCATATGGACTTGGTATATATGGACTAACATTTCCAGTACATTTAAATAAAATTAAATCGCTTCAAATGAGGCTGCTTAAACTCTTAATACCAACGAAAGCAAAGGAAGCACTAAAAGGTAACTACGAAAAACTTTTTAAAATGTGCAAAATAGTACCAGTAGACGCAAAAGTGAAAATAGCCATTTTGACTGAGCAATATAATACAAGTAAATTCAAACAGGAGAGAGAATATAAATACGCAACCCGTCAATCTAAACAACCCCGGCTAGTGGTTCCTAAGACTAAAAATTATTACGGAAGACGACAAAGGCGCTGGCTAACCCCCACTTTTATAAATGACCTTCCGTGCGGTCTTCTCAAAAATATAAACACTAAAAATCAGTTAAAAAGTACTTTGCGAAAGCATTACCTGTCATTATGTCCTTAAATATTTATATGTATGTTTAAAGTGTGATACAGTTCTATGGTATTGAATTGAGGCAATTAAATTAGAATTCCGTTATGTTAATGTAGGTATGTGATCTTGTCTTATACTGGTACTTGTTTATATTTCTTAAGTTAACGTAAAATATAAAATACTTATGTTTACGCGAGAGCTGCTGCCGACAAACTGTTGCACAGTTTGGCAGATGTTGCATATGTGTTATATATTGTGTTTTTATGGAAATAAATTAAAAAAAAAAAAAAAAAAAAAAACTTATGAATAAATTGAAAAATTACAAGCAAATGAATTCTTACCGTTAGCCAAAAATATTCCAAACTCAAAGTTCAAATCTAAATCATATTTATTTTTCATGCAGAACTCAAGGATTGACTGCAAAGATTCCAAATAGATAACCAAATCGTTTTTTTGTGGTAAAACTCCCGACACATCGGAAATATTAAAACTTTTTTGTTTTTTCGAAGTCTCTTTTTCGAAGTTTATTCGAAGTCCATACGTTAAAGTAAATAATGAAATCATCAATAATAAGACCACATTTAAATAATGATTACACATTTTTAATTATGTTACTGCGTAGAGTTAAGTTTAAGCTTACTTAGTGTTAAGTTTAAGCTGACAAAAAAAAACTGTTAGTTTTCATTGCATAACTGAAAACATTTATTTTAGCTAAGGCTCTTCTTTTATGAGTAATTTCCGCACAATAGAACCTGCTGGCTCACAAATAGGCGAGCAGAAATTATACGTTGAAAAATCGATGTTACACCATGAAATTCATTACATCACCTTGAAATAACTAATAGTATCTTTTAAAACCGCTATCAATTGGCAATTTAATTGTTTGCATATCCCTAGAAATGCCTCTAGCTAGTAAGGTTTAAGAATGCTTTTTTAAATAAAAGACAACATTTAGAATTAGGGAAAACAAAATTTTTGCTATGTTAAGAATTTATTATGTATGCTATGCTATGACATAAGAAATAGGTATATTAGTAAATAAGCAAACATGGAATTTTAATCAATTATATCTTGTAGTTTTTATCTTACCTATGTATAGGTACTTAAAACGACCACATTTAACAACCTGATGATGGAAAAATTAAAAAAAGTCCAAAAAATTAAAGAAAATACATAATAATATTAGCACATTGTAAGGTCGTCTTTTTTTACCAGTAAAATTAATTATTTGCATTACTGTTTTTCCATTAATAATAAACCTGTAAAATATATCTAATAGCAGCAGAGAGGGTAGCCGCAGCCACCGAGGTAACGTGTCCATTGCACAATCCACCCATGATTGAGTGATCCCTGTGCTTAGCCATTTTCCACCTTTTCGGAGATCTCAATAAGTTGGTCTTCTTAGATGTCCCCGATTTTGGTAGAGTCTGTCCGAAACATCCGTACGAGGTTTGGAATCGAAGGATGTTTGAGAGCCAATGGCGTTGCAAGAATTGCGCGTGACCGTCTAAAGAGCAAAGAATTACTGAAAAAGAATAAAATATGTCATGTTGTTAGAATATTTTAACTTCCCTTAGAAATAAGTATGACACACTACATGAGGAAATCTAAATAATACTATAAATTCGCAAGATAGTCTGTCAGTCTGTAACATTCACGTCTAAACCACCGAGTGTCATGGTCTACTTATTAACCCAGACAAAAAAACTTATTTTTTTTTATTTATTATATAAAAGAAAAAATATTTGCTCACTTTGTTCCATAAATAGATCGATGATACCATATGATTGTTTAGCAATGTATTTCGCTTCAGCAAAAGAAATGGCACATATTGTCTTTCGCATTTCCCTGTCTTGACGAGGAGAAAACACACTGCAACCTCTGGAGTATTTTGCGTTCAGTAAAAACAACAACCTGCCAAAAACAAAACACTTTTTAAACAAAAACATTTTATTGTATTCTAATAAAAAGACTCTCTTTTGTTCCTTGCAATAGTCATAGCTAAGCACTTACGATTACTTTAAAGCTTCATTGCTGTCAAATGGGTGAAGTTCCTGTGGAATCCTTACTGTAAAAAAAAGAAACAAAAAAAACTACCTAAAAAACTGAAAAGCAAAAAATAATTTTAATAAGACATTCATCAAATCGACGGCCCCCCCGAATAAACGTGCAAAGGAAATTCATCAACTTTTCAGGAGAAATTAAAAACGTAAAAATGTGAATATTTCAACGTGGTATTTAAATATGCCTGTACAATGTATGACGAAATCAAAGAAAAAAAAATTAGGTATTAGAATAAGTCACAACAATATTAAAAATATTTATAGTTTTCATGTAATTCGGAAAAAATCCTTTTAAAATTATATTCTAGTGTAGTAGAAACATTCCTGATCGAGTAATAGTCCTTTGCACGTTTATTCGTGTGAATAGGTAAGAAATATATAAGTGTATGTGCACTGTACACCGCACGCCTGACCGGCTGTTCGAACGTGCAATGTCAATTCGCAATACTCCCCGCACCCCTCCATAACGTGTAATGAATGATTGCGATAGTTTTTGGTTTTGCTTTTCACACGAAGAAACGTGTAAACGACATAACGTTAATAGTCGTGTATAAAACTTGACTGCGAGGTATAATACACCAATATTCGGGTAATGTTTTTACACGGTTTTTCCCTAGAAAAAACAAATTTGAAGCTATACCTTCGGTGTTTATTGTTAAAAAATTACCAAAAAATTCAAGAAGGTGCAGGACTTCGTCCCGCATCCAAAGAAGCAAAAAAAATTTTTTTGTGCTATAGCTCTTGCACGTTTATTCGGGGGGGCCGTCGAAATGCGCTTATTGTCTAAGCCTATTAATTAAATTGTATTTTACGTGCTAGGTAGGTACCTACTAATCTGTTTGAAGTCGGTGCCAAGCCAAATAGTAGGTACCCAGATTACGTACCTACGTCCGCGGATTAATAAGTAACCCTTTATAATACATAATATTATTATATATCATTTTTTATTACCTTTGGCTTGGCACCGACTTCAAACAGATTAGTAGGTACCTACCTAGCACGTAAAATACAATTTAATTAATAGGCTTAGACAATAAGCGCATTTGATGAATGTCTTATTAAAATTATTTTTTGCTTTTCAGTTTTTTAGGTAGTTTTTTTTGTTTCTTTTTTTTTTTGAAGTCGGTTTAATTTTTTTTAAAAAAAGTTTGTTTATTTTTCTATTTTTAGTGTGAATAACACGTAGGTAGTGAGTAAAACTCTTTCATAATAATGATAGCGAAAATACGAGTAGAATTGTATTATTTGATAATAAATACTAATATTAGGTATTCATTAAGTGTTCAGCACCATGGGTAGGAGGAGAATGCGTTTATGCACCATAACCGCAGGCTAGCTAGACCCGCGGCCGTGTGTGGGACTCGAGACCGAAGCGTCCGCTACCCACTACACTCCCCCGGTTTCTCCTTCACACCCGATTAGGACGAGCCGGTGCTAACCTTATTGGCTAGTGACCAGCCCATCCCCGGGTAATCATCAGCTTAGCTGCAAAAGTACATGAAATACAACTAACGTTCCACATATTCCTACAACACTGAAAGAATTATCCCCTAACTCCTAACCGTTAAGGAGTTGTACTTTCCATCATCACCTTAGCTGCAAAAGTACATGAAATACAACTAACGGTCCACATATTCCTACAATACTGAAAGAATTATCCCCTAACTCCTAACCGTTAAGGAGTTGTACCTTCCATCATCAGCTCATTAACATAAAATGATGTCTATCGGACGCAAAAACTTGAATGGCTTCAGAAAAACAAGTAACGCGTAGGCGCAGCCTATAAAATTTGAGGTTTTCCCTTGATTTTTCCGGGATCCCATCATCAGATCCTGACATGGTGACAATGGGACCACCTCGAAACTATGCACTTTCAAATAAAAAAAGAATTATTTAAATCGGTCCACAACTGACGGAGAAATCGACGGACATACATAAAAAAAAAAAAAAATACATACAGTCGAACATATAACCTCCTCCTTTTTTGAAGTCGGTTAATAAGGGAACTTAACCATCTATAGTTAAGTAAGGTATCTGTCCGATTGCATTATCGTCACAATGATGGGTACTGACTTCTTGATGACTGACGGATTAATAATAAATCTGACTATGTAAAGGAGATGGAAAATCGTGGGCCAAAATGTAATAACTTGAGGTATGGTCTAAAAAAATGGTCATATTTATTTATGCTGAAATATCAAAAATCAGCGTGATTCTCAATCTGGAAGCGAAGATATATAAAAAAGATGAAAATACATATTAGATTGTCGATTAATCGATTATGTAGAATTATTAGTTAACACAATTAAAAAAGAAAACAATATACTAGATAAATAACTCAAAAAAGAAATAAAATGCATTGTGTTGTACATAAATAGACATATTTACATAAAAAAAAACATAAAAAATTAAATAATAATGGTTATCGATTAAAATCGATTATAGTTTATGATAATCTGTGACTGGACTGACGCATGACATTGACTTGAAATCAAAGAGTAATTTGACAGTGACAGTACTACTTGGTCTGTGATTTTGTGTTTTTCGTTGCGTTTTGAGTGTTTATTTCCGATTTCTATTAATTTTTAACAACCATTGCTTTGTTTTTGTGTTTTCTGATCCTGCCTAACTTGAACGACCCTTGCTTTCACTCTGGACAGGTATTTTTACCACTTTTTAACCACCTCACTTTTACCAATTAAACCTCGATTATCTCAGCTTTGAGATTGTCTAAACTAACAGAATTTTCTGTAAAGGACCAATGAGTTTCAATCTATTTATTCACACCATTTACATGTTATTACATTCAGGCCCAAGATTGTATGTAATCGTTTCGGTCTCCTTTAAAGATAAACAAAATTCCTTATCTTTCATTCACACATCTGATGAAGTCTGACAAAAGCAAGTCGTTAATCAAAAGAGTTTAAGACAGTAATCGTACCTGTGAGAAAGTGCGTATCCATAATCAGTTCCATTCACCAACATGTCGTAGCATGGCGGGAAGATGTCACACTTAGAGTGTTCGGAGTCGTGGACTTCATTGCTGGCCAACGATATCATACACATATCTAAAATAAAAAATATGTTTTTAATTTGAACGTCTATAAGCGTTTTCGATTGCCTTTAAGAATGTAGGTATAAATCGCACCTAGGATAAATGGCTGCTGGTTGGTGGTAAGAAAATTAAATTTCAAAATCCCTTTACAATTCACCAATCACGCAGGATCCGTGAGTGCGCAAGCAAAGGTGCGCTCCCCATTCTTTCTCATAGCACTGTAGGGCAGCAGTTTGACACGACCGAAGAGAGATCAGGCGCAGAGTTAACGGCTTAATATGCTTTCCGAGACATGGGGCCTTGGGGTGTTTTTACAAATCAAACTGTTCGGGTATTTTCCGAAGAGAAAAACCGAAACAAAAACTTTCGGTCCGAATAGCGATGCGAAACCAAAACCCCTGACGAGTCAGTGTTGTTTTAAACTTTAAAGCCTGACCTACGAGCCCCTGCACCACAGAGGTTCAAATATTTATGTATCAACACCATTGCACCATAGTCCACCTGATGGTAAGTGCCCACTGCGGCCTGTTCTATTGAGGGACTCTATGACAAAATCGTATACGAACCAGATAATTGTGGACTGGGCACGGAACCATCCAAATCATCAACGTCTTTCACATACTGGATCCAAGACGACGGTTCAATGATCTGGTCTTCGTTTATCAGCAAATCCGGGGTGAATGTGGGTACTTTAGACATCCACTGAGCCTCGTTTGAGAACAGCGATATTACTGAAATTGGACAACTATTTTGTATACGAGTAAGGGGAATCAATTAGAAGTGTGAAATACGATTTTGCCCTGGATATTGGAACAGGGTTTGGCAAGTCCAGTTAATTACATCGGAGCGATTGCCATCTGACCTCTGTTACCATTAAGTGTGCCCACCCACGTCAGACTTTTTGTATGACCGACAATCGGTGACCGACTTTATTTCTATGGTATTTCTGACCGACCTTATATAGGACGTGTGCGTTGCTCCATTGCTATCAGTACGTTCTATTTGTCACCTACAAAAAGTCGGTCACCGATTATCGGATGTGGGCGGGCAGCCTAAATTATGGCTGCACAGCTATGTTTCCCGTCACCGCCGGGCTAATGGTAAAGTCGCACATACAAAATAATCTACTGCCTTGCCTTGGCGAGACACACAGAATTTAAAAAGTGCTGAGCCATGACACCACCCTTGCGAAACTGGGTATTAAAAAAATATGTATAAAATAAAAAAATTGCGGGCAACGAGTATGCGGCACACTTGAAGTGGTTACCACCGCCTATAAACATCTGCAACACCAGAGGGTTCATAAATGCGCTACCGGCCTTTAACCTTTTCCACGCCAATGTCTGATATATCAGACAAACCATTTTCGTGCCCACCACGCCAATGTCTGATATATCAGACAAAAAAACATGATCAAGAAACGTTGTATTTTTACTTGCCTGAATGAGTTGAGTATAACCTAATAATTTTTTGCATTATTTTTTTAATGGTCGTGGCGTGTGGGGCACCATTTTCGGAAAAAAGCGTGGCGGGGAAAGGGTTAAGGAAGAAATGAAGTTTTTTCATAGAGATTGGCAAGTCGTATCTAATCGGAAATACCGTTGTTAATAATGAATTCCATATTTTAAAAATATTAACAGTTACTTACTCATTTTTTGCCCTTTGTCTTGCGTATCGTGGTTTTCTTTGACCATTAACTTGAAATAATCTATTAAATCGTCATTTTCACTCAACAAGAGCTTAAAGTACATGCGTAGCAGTTTTGGTAACTGATCTCGTTTTTCAGCTAAAATACTTTTCAGATTTACTGAAACAAAGATAATTTTTTATCTAGTAATATTGAATTTAAAACAAATTTAAATATTGGAACCAGATTATAATTAGACTTCAGTCATCAAGCTACTTCAATTTCCTGTATAGTTACTATAGCGCCGCAGCAGCCCCAAACTAAGCATATCCGTATTGAGGGTGCCAAGCCAAGCATTGGATAAACATTATTACTTACATCCTTTATTTGGAAATACATGGAAATAGGTACTCAGGTGGACAGATAGACAAGTTCTTGCACACATTCTTACTCAACCATCTTACACTAGTAGATAAAATCAAACGGAAGTTTCGAATGGCGATTGGCTGAAGTTCTTACAAATACAAATGGATTTCTTACCGTTCGTCAAAAATAACCCAAATTCAAAATTCAAATCTAACTCATATTTATTTTTTGAACAGAATTTTATTATTCGATGCAATGATTCTAAATAAACGATCAAATCACTTTTTTGTGGCAAATCTTTTGAGATATCGGAAAAGCCTTTATGACGTTCATATCCACGCGTTTCAGACATAAATACAACTAGTAAAAGTAAAAAAGTGATCACGTTTGTTGATGAACGAAACATTTTTAAATCACATTGTATTAACCAAGTTTCAGGCTCAGAGTTCAGAAGAAAACTGTTGATTTTCCTCGCTTCGCCGGCGTTTTTATCTCGAATGATTAGGTTGGAAAATGTATATTTACGACGTCAATTTTTTACTGTTCGAGTTCCTATTTATTTCAGTGAGTGTTTGAACTGGATTTTTTTATGTTTTAATTCTCCATTACAATGGGAATTCTGATGGACACGGGACTCCTGCTTAAACCGCACGGGACCGCCTTGGTGGAACATAGGTTTGGCGCGGTTATTATATATAAAACCCAGACGTTCGTGGGTTCGAGTCCCGCCTAATGTTTGATTGGTCTGCCACAAAGCTGCCGCCGTAATAGGTTTTGCTGTGTTCCAGCAATATTAATGTGGAAGGCAGTATAGACACCAAAGGCTCATATTCAATATACCTGTTTTTTTACTTTTTAATCCGGGAAAGACAAACTGCCACCCTCCATACTGGGCGGAGTCTAGTGTATTGGACTCCCACGCCCTAGAAAGGTAGAAACATTCGCACTGTGCAATCGTCCGGGGTGCTTGCTAGCCTTGCCTGGTCGTGGCGTTTTGAAAGAAGGATGACCCTTAGCATCCGGAATACCAACGGGAAGCGGTTATACGCCTTTTAAGGCCCTCTCCTGCGGGGACCGATGGGATGGGAGCACCAGGCCATTCGGGGCAGTCTGCCCAGTTGACCACTCTCACCCACTCTCACTGCTGGTATTACTGCAATCTCGCGAATTTTGTTTTGTCGCATTAGTGACCGCTATCATCTAAACGCCTACTTAAATTATATGAGCAAATTTAGGTATACCTAGTGTGAAACTTATTTAATGCAATATGCTACAGATACAAAAAACATTGTTGAAATCAAATGGTTGTTGCAATAAAACTGAACTGAAAATTTAGCAGTAATAAAAACATGATGTACCCATTGCACCCTGATTCTTTGGTATTCTAGACCCCTTGGGCCGATCTCAGGTTCGTTCCTCTTCGGGTCGTACTCAAACAAATTTTTTTCAATCAAATAATATAGTTTCATTAAAAATTTAATCCAAAGGAATACATACAACACTAGCGAAAAAACCATTTTAAGACTCGCCCTAATTTTCCAAATCAAAAACGGTCCTTAAATTATATTCATCTGCGGAGCGTAGGTGGATACAAAAACAAATCATGAGATTTATTCTGATTTAAAATTAATAAAGACAAGTCGCCTGAAGTGCCCAGCGTAAATGATTGCGGGCTCAGCCGCGCCGCAGGCGGTCGCCGCGGTCACATATCCAATTGGATTGGATTTCTAAAGGGAAACAAATCAAGATTAGAAAAATAATACTGCCATGCTGTTACTTCTGAATATACCTACTTGAACAGATAAGCTACCTACACATGCAATGTATAATTAAATCAAATATGGACTTAAATATAAATAATTAAATCAAATAAAATGTTTGATGCTGTGGTTGCGTAAACTAATTTCTATTTGCCTTTCAATATGATAATTATTATGACATGCATTATATATGGCCATAAATCGATCCCAAGAAAATAATATTCGAAGTTAAATTCTCACCCTCACCTCGTTAACGCCTCGATGGTCTAGTGGTCTAAGTACCGGGCCAAGATCTCGGGGTCCGGGTTCAATTCCCGGGTCGAGCTAACTTTGTGTCGGTTTTTACGGACACAGCTCGGGTTTGCTAAGACCAATCCGCTTTTGGCAAGCGTGGTGATTAAGCCAGTACCTATCATTGTAACGATAACTTGATTTCAAGGATGGAGGCCTTTGCCCAACGAATTTTAATATTGTTGCCTTTGCCCTGTAGTGGGACATTAATAGGTTGATACTTTACTTTTAAGCTCTAACCAAAATTAATGTTTTACGAAACTTAGGGACGTTTAGGTATAAAAAATAATTATATTATTAAGTAACTTTCATTGGCCGCTGCGAGACAAGCCAGGTGCTTATTTTATTGCAGTGACCGTATGAAAATAATAAAATTGTATACCATGCATGACGTATTCGTATATGGAAAATAAAGTTTATTATTATTATATTATTATTAATATATAATACAAAAATAGCTTTCTTTGAAGCTAAGATGTTAATATTTAATTATTTTTTTAACAGTAGGTATTACCATATTTTTTTAAAAACGAATACTGTTATTCATATTCAATATTATAAATAGAATTGAATAACGGTTTGATAACGGTATATAATTTTTCAGTTATGAAGATATTAATAACCCCTGCATTTTTGTCTACTGGCAACACCACCTTGTTTTATGTCATTGCTGCTGCTGATTGCTGTCATCCATTTTGAAGTATCATCCTCGGTTGTTGTCATTTTTGAGTTAATTTCTGAATTGTTTAATAATTACTGAGACAATGGGCTTAGCCACTGTAATTGAAAATGAAGCACATTTTCAATCAGAAATGGCAAATGCTGGCACGAAACTAGTAGTCGTAGACTTTACAGCTACTTGGTGAGTATAACCTGTTCATGCAAAAATTACTAGTCATCGTTAAAGTTTTTGAGTTTGATAATGATTTTACGGGTATTATAAAGGTGCGGACCATGCCAACGGATTGGTCCATTTTTCGAGCAACTACCAGCGAAGTTCCCCCGAGCTGTTTTCCTGAAAGTCGATGTGGATAGATGCGCGGAAACCGCTAGTGCTCAAGGCATTAGTGCTATGCCAACATTCGTTTTCTACAGAAATCGAGTAAGTAAAACTTTAAGACTGCGCTATTTTGCTATTAATGTACTACTTATTAAAATATAAATCTGAACAGAGAATCTGGTGAACCTAGCTCGACTTATAAGTTTCTAATTAGACTCTTTTCTTATAGACTAAAATTGATCGGCTACAAGGCGCTGACCCAACAGCTCTAGAGAACAAAGTCAGACAATATTATGGCAGTGAGACTGAGGCTGAAGAAGATAATGCAGTTGCAGGACATGTAAGTACTTTGATAAGCTTCCTAAATACAGGGCCTGATTTACCCATAGGCTAATTAGGCTGCAGCCTAGGGCGCGAGGATCGAGGGGGGCGCTGAAATCGTGTCTTCGTATGCACTAATCTAGCATCATTGCATCTACCTTATTTATTTCAACTAGACAAAACATTAAAACTAAATGTGTGCTTGAGAGTCCCTGATTTTACATTAAATTTTAAATCTTCAATCTTCACGTAAACGCGCGTTTCTGGGAGGCGAATTCAACAAAAATCGCACCGCACACTACAATAGGCACTCCTCAGCGCAGCAACAGCTCCTTAGCTTGCCGCGCGCAATGAGACCGGCTAATTTAACGGAGAAAGAGACAAATGTACTGAAATACGCCTGAGTGTAAGCGAGTAAAGTATATTCAGCTCAAATTGCGACCGAGCGACGCGGCACACACACGTCCGACGTCACTTATTTTACCCCTATACGATTCAAATAATCAAAATTATATGGCCAAATCTGACGTTTACTGTGTTGTCAGCTTTTCATAAAATATAATTAGTGCTGTGATAAGTGAATGAACCAAAAAAATCGATTATCGTGGCAACCATCGATTATAATTATCGACGATAAATTATTCGTATTTTTGTACTTTTTATAAATAGTTGATTTTTATTGACAACCTTCACTTTTATTTGGTTCTAATGAAATAATTATTACACAATTATTATCCCTTCAACATAAAAGCACGAAAAGGGCTTTTGTATAATCTAAAAATAATTACATAATTACTATAATTTTCAAATAAATTATTAATCAGATGCAAAAATGTTTCACTGTTTCAAATGTTTTCTCTAGAGTAAATATTTAAAAAACTCAAGTCGATTCAATGGCAATGGAAACTAAGTTGTCTATAGCCCTTAGGCCGCGTGGTCCGACCGGCTTGTCCGATCAATCGGACCACTATGTTTTTTATTTCCTGCTGGTTCGATTGATCGGACCATCAGGATTTTTCTAATCCTTGTAGTCCTACTATCGGACTAACGACATTTTGAAAGTTCATCTTGTCCGATCGCTCAAATCACGAGACTTTTAAAAATCCTCTTAGTCCGACCACACTTCTTCTATCTTTCCTACTGGTCCGATCGATTTCAAATTGTGAGACCATAGCGAATTTGTGAGTACAAACAACTTCAACAACAATAAAGCAAACAGGAGTTGAGTTTGTGCTTTGTTTTCATTAGGTACGCTGGATTAGTACGACAATATGGGCCGGTTTCACCACCTCCTGATAAGCAGATAGTTTATCTGACAGATTTTTGACATGATATTTTTGTGAAAAACTTGTTACAATATCTGACGGATCGGCTATTTGCCACTTATCAGAAGGTAGTGAAAATGGCCCTACCGTATTTTGGTTCTGAATAATCATTACAATTTTTTATGTTACGTAAATAAATAACAAGACGTAACTAACAAACTTACACGATTTTCAAATAAAAAAAAAATTGCAACTTCATATGGATTTTATGATCTTCCTTTGTCATTAAAAAAATCCCAAAAAAAAATGATTTTAAGAATTTTCCAGACGCATTTATAATTGTTATTAGTAGGATTAATTTAATTGAAAAAAAAAACAAAAAAATCCTAAAAAACCATCACTACTTTCTTTCTTATGTTTTTATAATATTAATTTGTTTTAAAAAAATACATGACTAAAAAAATACTTTTTACTTTCTTTTGTCTTTATAATATTCATTTTAAATAAAAGAACAAATTTTTACTACTTGCTTTCTTTTGTTTTTACAATCTTCTGTTATTTCAAAAAAATAACGCAGACAAATATCGTTGCCCGATCAATCGATTTAACAGGAAATAAAAAACATGGTGGTCCGATCGATCGGACAAGCCGATCGGACCACGCGGCCTAAGGGGTCTATAGAAACTAAGCCAATACAAGTCATGCTGCCAAACACGAGATGGATTTTATTTACTACTTGGTAGCCTGCAGTCACTTGTCATGGTTTTGGTCTTATAATGCGTGAGTTTGCAGATCGATTTGAAAACTTTTATATAGGTAGTATGAACCATGTTAAAATTTTCATAATACTACTCTACTCAGTTCCTACTTTTAGACCCGTCCGTAACACACCTGGAGGGGGCGCGTCCTCATAATTAGCCTAGGGCGGTCAGAACTCTTAATCAGGGCCTGCCTAAATACTAATATCGAACAACTTATTACTAATATTAAGGCACAAATTCCTTGATTTAGTATTTTATGACTAGATACAGAACTGGATCTCTTCTGAATGGGATGTTCTAGGCATAAGTGCCTATTCAATGTAGGTAAGGTGTCATCCCTGAACTGTCTTAATTATTATTATTCCTTAATTTAAACCATGAATTTACATTGCAGATGGACCTTGGAACATTCATCACTAAAAGCGAGTGTGAGTGCCTAAATGAGGCAGATGACCATCCATTAGCTCATGCTCTCAACAGTGGAGGTGGCTTCCTCGCTAGTGACTGTGATGAACAACTCATTATCAACATTTCCTTTAACCAAGTTAGTATTATTATCATTAAATAACATGCAATTGATAAATTAATTAATTTATTTTAAAGTATATTATATTGCTTGAAATTTTTCTATACTTGTAAGGAGTAAGTCAGTTGACACTTTTAAAAAGAATGATATTTATCAATTGATTTAGTTTTAACTGAATAAACTTTAAAAAACTACCTTTTTTGTAAAATACTTTGTTATCAACAAAGTTCTGCTCATCTCTTATTTTAATGCTTGTAAAAAGTTTAATGAACACATTTTACTGTTGTCCACAGTTGGTGAAACTCCACTCTGTGAAGATTAAAGGGCCAGCTGACAAGGGCCCCAAGTTTGTGAAACTGTTCATCAATCAGCCAAGAACCTTAGATTTTGATCAGGCCGCTGGAAACTTGTCTGTGCAGGACTTGGAGTAAGTAGTTCTTTTATTTATTCATGAATTTGTGAGTTTCATTCAAAACAATTTCAGAAAACTATAATACAAAATTTAGACAAAAAGAGATCAAGATTAAATTATTTTTATTGGAAAAGCATAATTTCTATCCTAAAATATTTATTAAACCTTTTTAATGCTTACAGAGTAACGCCCAGCGACTTGGAGGGTAATCCAATTCCTCTCAAGTTTGTGAAGTTCCAAAATGTGCAGAATATCCAACTGTTCATAAAAGACAACCAGTCTGGTGGGGAAGTGACCCAGATCGACCATCTCGCCTTCTACGGTTCGCCCATCTCAACCACTAACATGGGAGAGTTCAAGCGTGTTGCTGGCAAGAAGGGTGAAAGCCACTAGTTCAAAATCCTATTATAATGGATAGTTCAGTCGTACAAATTATGTTTTGTTATCAATTTCATTTAAATATTTCATAGCTGTGTGTATGTGAAACAAAATAAAGAACATCTGCCTGAATCAAATATTTATAACAGGTGTCAATATAATCATTGTTCTTCAAACTATTGGTGAATCTGTTATTTTAAGAAATTCTGGTATGATGTTTAATCTGAACTGAAAACAAAGTTTGAACATGTTCTAGGTGTGATTATTTTGAGACTTATATAAATATTTATACTCCAAATTTTGACTTGTTAAGTCCCAGACTGAACTGTTTGTATGGCATTTTCTTCTAAGACATGTAAATTTAGTAAAAATCATTTTCCAAACTGTGTCAACTCATAGTGAATTTATAATTGTCTAATTAATATATTTATCACATATAAAATATTGTATCTGCATTATTATAGTTTGTTTTAAGTGTAAAGTTCCATTCCAAGGCCACAGTTTGTTAAATGAAATTCAGTAATAATGGTAATTTGTATATTCAATAAATAAAAATGAATACAATACTTTTGTACTGTTTTATTCATGACTTAAAATTAAGTTATAAACTAATTGGTAAAATTAATCCTGATTTAACTCGTATATTTGTATATATGCTTCAGTAAGAGTAATCATCTGTGGCAATATACTGGTCACATGTAAATCTTGCAGTTCATACCTGAAACCAATTTAATATAATCTTTTAACAAGCTGTAGGATAAAATATGG
This sequence comes from Mecyna flavalis, assembly GCA_949319885.1. Classification (NCBI taxonomy): domain Eukaryota; kingdom Metazoa; phylum Arthropoda; class Insecta; order Lepidoptera; family Crambidae; genus Mecyna; species Mecyna flavalis. The sequence continues at coordinate 5,090,041 of OX439427.1, read as the reverse complement.
ACATACTTTACTATGCCTTATCTGTTCCTGTGTGCTGGGATTTGTGGCAAGGACAAAGTTATCAAATCAACCAAAATTTAAAAAAAAATGGCACAGGATTAGCTATTATTCGGCGTACTCATTTTGTGTCGAGAACACTGCGAGATTCAAATGGATGCATTAACTGTATAAACCATTGATAAACTAGTATGAATTACAACATTAGTGATATTAGGTATGGACGGTATGTTTTTATTTACCATTGTTGTGTAGGTTTGTGAAGGACATGGGCCCTGTACGTGCCCTTCTCCGGCGTTCCGTCGTGCACAATGTTCCCCACGAGCTCGTACGTCGTCTTCCCGTTGTGTTTAGCCTTCACTTCTGGCGTGAGGATATCTCCGAAATCCACGTTTCTGTAACAAAACATCATCGTAATACTTGGATTCATAAATTAGCAGTCTTATAAATTCTAAATCTGCTCGACTCAAATATGGAACGCGCCGCAGGATGTATCTCAGTTGACGATGTTAGAACCATAGTGATCCAAGTGACATTTTTGTCAAAATGGATATTTTGTTATTAACCTTTTCCACGCCACGCTTTTTTCCGAAAATGGCGCCCCACACGCCACGACCGTTTTGAGACGCATTTATAGTAGTGCGGAGACACTATGTTATCGAGGTTGATTAAAAATGTTAATATTGAAATGATTTTAAACTAATGTTTTAATTAAAATCACCCTATTGTTCAAATATAGAAAGAATAAAACAATTTTGAAATAATTCAGGAGGATATTTTTTTATTTAAAGCGCAAAAATATATCTTAGAGGAATTCCCGTTCGCATCACTATTTGTCTGATATATAAGACTTTGGCGTACCAGATGAAGCGCAGCAGAAGGCATACAGGCTTTATCTAGTTTTAGTGATGTGACTACTTCCGGTTTGGGTATCATAATATCGATAAGTTTGTAAATAAATGTTATTAATAACGATAATTGCTATACTGCTACCCCATTCTCGCACCGCCCCTCGCCCGCACCCTTTAAATAAATCTAAGTCATTCCAAAATAAAAAGTTGTTAGGGCAGATTGTCAGTGGTGTAGCAATGGCCGGGAGGGGGGGGGGGCAGTCCGCACCGGGCGGCACTTTTTAGGGGGCGGCAAAATTTCACAATAAATAATAAAAAATAATAAGAAATAATAATAATAAATATCTCTGGACATTATTTACACAGCGCCATCTAGTCCCAAACTAAGCATTAGCTTGTGCTATGGGTGCCAGATAACGGATAAACATTACTTATATACTTTTTTTTGTAAATACATACATATTATACATAGAAACACCCAGGGCGATACAAACAGACATGTTCATTCACACAAATGTTTGTACCCTGCGGGGATCGAACCCGCGACCTATGGTGGAATAGCCGACTTCTCGACCACTACACCAAATGGCTCGTCAATAAAAAAAATGGAACCATTCTAAATTTTTATCGCGACTATTTGTAGTATAAAATTTAAAGTTGAAGTATCCCTTAATGGAATAGGCTGCAGTGACCACTTACCGTTTGACAATTGAAGAAGTAAAAAAAAAGGGCGCCAAAATTGTCTTCCGCCCCGAACGGCTTACTTCTACTCTACGCTACGCCACTGCAGGTTGCTCCATTTTTGCGATTGATTGCTGACAACGATTCTAGGATATTAAAATGGCAATGCATGGAGGTAAGCATTTCTGTTTTATGCTCTAAATAAATTTTGCTTACATTAACGAACGCTTGCTTATTTAGGGCCCCGAACACTGTTTGTTGTATGATTTTTTCAAATAATGACTAAAAAATTCGACATTCCATACAAAAATTAATTTCATTTTAGTTATTTTGTATGGAAAGTCTTTTTTTTTTTGTCTTATCAAGAAAACTCACAGAACAAATATTGTTCGGGGCGTTACCTATGTATTTCAAGTGAATTTAACTTTAAATGACAATGTTAATCAATTATTTATTAAAACCTACTAACTTAGCTTATAACTGACATTTTTACTTAACGTAATTATTATTAACAAAATATGGATACCAATGGGAGATTTTCTGACAGGCCATTTAAAAAAAAATGTTTCCAAAAGCTTTACTAGATGGCGTTGAACGAAGTATGTATAAGTCTAGTATTTATCTTCTATCTAGTCTGTGGTCTAGTATTTGTCTATGATCTATTTTTACCTCTGGCACAGAATAATATAATACTCTGATTTTTTTAACTAGGAGCCATACATAATATCTATGTACTCATTCTTCTTCTTCTTCATAATTAATAGCTTGCTTTGTGTTTTTTATTAACAATTCCGCCAATAAGTATTTTTTTCGGAAATGAAAATGACATCTGACATAAACAAAACGTTTCGTTTTATCAAAAACAGTCATTGGAAAAAGTCAAAAAAAAAAAAAAAAAAAAAAATTACATAATAAATAGCTTGCTTTGTGTTTTTCATTAACAATTCCGCCAATAAGTATTTTTTTCGAGAATGAAAATGACATTGACATAAACAAAACGTTTCGTTTTATCAAAAACAGTCATTGGAAAAAGTCCAAAAAAAAAAAAAAAAAAAGTCATGTCAAAGTTAACTTTATAACGTTTCGTTCCTTGTGATTGCATAGGTGGAACGGCGCCATCTATTGAGAACTAACAAAACGGGCAAAATCGTCCATTTTATTGTCCGAAATTAACGATTTTTTTATTTATTTTTTTATTTTAAAGGTAATTAATAATATTATGTTTCATGAAAATTCTTTTTACACAGCAACAACTATGGGATTGTTGTTTCATTAGACAACATTATTACATAATTGTATTGCAGTTACGATACGAATAACACAACTGACACAAAATATTAATTGCAACGAATGTGTCACATTTTAAAAACATATATTCAGAATACCTTCAATTCACATCACTAAATTAATTTTTCTAGAAACATCCATCGTCTCTGACGTCACATCCTGTCTTATATATCAGACTTTGGCGTACGGTGATAATGAAAAGATTCATTACGATAGTGTTGGGAAATACAACTGTCGATAAGTGTAATATAATATAAAAAGTGAGCTGGTTTTGTACGATTTCACATGAAATATTGACCATCTTAAAATAATCTCGTAATAAGGTTATGCTTATGTATCATATTAATTGAAAATATTTACGATTTGAAGTAAATACTGTAGTATTTTGTATATATATTATAGTATTGGGTACGTCACTATCTGTCGCATATATCAGACTTTGGCGCTGGGCTATTACGTTAAATGTCTCTAAGATGTTGGCCAAAAAAAGGTTTGTTTTGTAAGGGTTTTTAGGGTAAAAAGACGTGAAAATATTCTGCAATTTTAACTTAATTTTATTCCGTACACATTAAACGTTTGAAAATATTCACAAAAAAAGTATTAAAACTCATTCAGGCAAATAAAAATACAACGTTTCTTGATCCTGTTTTTTTGTCTGATATATCAGACGTTGGCGTGGTGGGCACGAAAATGGTTTGTCTGATATATCAGACATTGGCGTGGAAAGGGTTAACATCCCAAAAAAAGACTTATCTTTCATGCCACATTGATCCAAGTGCATAATATAGCAATTGTCATAAGGAAACTCATATCGGTCACTTTGGAATAGAACAATTTCAGGAACAAGTCCAAATGCGTTTCCCTCATTTTTTCAAAAAGTTGAAAATGTGACTTGGATCATCACTATGGTTCCAACGTCGCTAGTTATGTTAGTTAAATTTTTATTTTCTTAAGAAAAGAAGAGACGAAGACGCTTCCTTCTATTACTTCGTTTGTAAGCAATTCACAAGAAGCTCACATCATAAGACTGACTCATAAGCTGTAGTTGGTGATACTCATTTTACTTACTTCACTGGGAAATTGACAACAGTTGGGTTCTTCTCAACAAAAAATGTGTTCTTTGTAAATCTTTTTATGTACAATATTAAATAAGGCGGTAATTGCGTGATCTCAAATCGCTTCAGGAAATTCTCTTTGTATGTCTTGTATTCTTTTGACGACTGTCCATTAAATTTAGATAGCAACTGGTACAAGTTGACCTGGAAGGAATTTGTGTATGAAATTAACCACATTAAGGCCTTGTCCAGAAAGCGATTTTAACGCGCGAGTCGTGCCGATTTCGCTGCGAAACACGCGCGATGCTCGTAAACGCAATGTAGATATACAAATACGCGTACTATAATAATAGTACCTCGCCAACGCGCGCGTTTTGTATTCGCGCGTATAGATTCGCGACAAATTCGCCTTTCTGGACAAGACCTAAGTTTAACAGCAACAAAACGATATTTATTATGAAAGAGAGAAAGTACCTCATATCTTTGTAAAAACAAACATTTTAAGAAATAAATACTTACTTGAGGAATGATGTTTTCTCTAAACTCATCGGTGAATAAAGGTGTTGGTGGCAAATCACAAGTCAAATACAGAAATGGAGATTCAGTAATCATCTCACTATACTCTTCGCTCGTGAGGTCGACTTTAGCTGCATCGTCTGCATCAGGAGGGGGCAGCTTTCTGCAAAAAGTTATTGGACATGTTAATTTTCAGGTAAAAATTTAAATATGTGGGTTGTCAGTACAAATAATAAAATTAATCTTTTTGCTTTATGCAGGCATATTAGTGGAAAGATTCTTACCTCGTGTATATCCTCATGTGCCCCAAAAATGACTTGTAAATAATTGAACTATTAGCTTTCTTAGTACCATTTAGTGCCATGTGTAAAGAATTAAGAAACCATGACATGAAGTCTATAGGATCACCTGAAAAATGAGAAGGTAATAAAAGCATTTCGAAAATTATTTAAACTTTTACAATTATACTTCTACATTTTTATAGAGAATTGACTTCTATTATATCAGTAAGAGATGGTTTTATTTAGATAAAAAGTACCTACAGTAACAGTTGCAACAGTAATTTTAGTCAAGACATGCTTCAATAATGTGTATACATACTCTGTTTTATAAACTGGAACCTTTTTTTAGACCACAGGACGACGGCCTGCAACATCTCATGAGGAGACACATGGGCCTTGAACGCTCGAGGGTTCCACAGTTTCCGCAGCAGTTCTCCGAACCTCTGCACCAGCAGGAATGATGAATCACCAGGAGGTCTCTTCACATTTGCATAATTTTCTTCACGCAAAAAGTAGTTTCTGAGTGGTCTTACTTGTGATAAACACTGAAAAAGGGTTTTTTATTATATAATTTATTTTGTGCTGTATTAATAATTCTAAATGTATACTAAAGAAGTCAATTATGAGTATCCATTGGTAACATGATGCTATGCAATTAGGGTGTGTGTAGGAAAATACTGATATTTTTTGTTATTAAAATATAAGGCAATGCAATGCCTAAAGGAACGAATAAACTCTTTTCTTGATAAAGGTTGTATCTAATCAGAAAATAAAGAGACTTAGTCTTAAACAAAATAAATGTTATTTGAAACATACCTGCAAAATAACATTGCAATAATCATTAGCCTTGATGTTGTTTAGTCCAACGATGCCTGGCATGTACATAGTGCCGTCAATGGCTCTCGACATCTTGGTATTGGTATCAAGATGTCTGATGTTCTCTTCGGTGAAAATCGGGTTCAAGACATACTTGATGTCATTGAGTGATGAATCTGTTGATTTTGAATGTGGTTAAAAAAAATTTTCAGTAAATAAATCAATAAGGTAATATTTATTACTAAAATAAATTGTGAATAATTTTGTGTGTGTGTATGGTTTAGGGTTTCAATATTTTTTTGTGAATACATCTGCTATAATTAATTAATTGTTAATTTGTATAATAAAATTAACTTAAACATACAGTCTTGTACCACTATCAATTATTATTTACTATATCTAGATTATCTAGATTAATTTCAACCATATAAAATGTTACAATAATAATTAGGTAACTCATGGTACTTACCTATAACTTCATAATTGTCAGGAAGGCAATAGAACTTCAGGGTATGCAAATTGAGAAAGACATGGTGTCCTTCTGCCACAGAGTGTGTGTAAGCATGAGTGTTGGTGCCTCTTCCCTAAAAATACATCACGCTAAATGAGCCACAAAACATTAAATCAAGCTAAGGAACTATTAGAACTATCCAGATAAGAAGTAATGACAAAAATATAACAAGACATTATTTTAATCTATCTATGGATATTGATGTACAAAACACTAAGATTTTTAAAATATACAGATACATAATGAATCCTCACTGAATTAAAATTTTCAGTTTTTGCCAATTTATTTGTAGCTCACTTGGAAAACCTATACCTACCAATTTAGTGTAACATCATGTACACATTCACCTCGGCTTCAACAACCAAATATATTATACAATTTTAAATTAAAGATGTTTTTCTTTTTATTTATTTTTTATACTTAGTCAGATGGCAGACAGACTTGCAGCCCACCCCTGATGGTAAGTGGCCACTGCGGCCTATTCCATTAAGGGACTTCACCGGGAAGCGTAGCTCAATGTGCTGCCAGTCTGTAGACTCATCTGATCTTCAAGCCTTTGATTTCAAGTGTACTGGCTCCCACATTAATAATGCCGGAACACAGCCAGAGATATTATAATGGCGGCAGATTTCACCTGTGGGTGTGGTAGCTAGCCAGTCGGACTAAAACACATTATTGTAGCAATTAAGCGATGATCAATCCAACATCCGTCATAAAACTAAATTGAAAATATAATTGTTTACCTGAAAATACTTCCCACAAACAAGGCAAGCATAAACATTGATTCTTGTAAGAGAAACAGAACATAATTTCTCAAAGTCAAAATCTAAGACGTGCCTGTTAATCGTATCCAGGTAAGGGCACTGGATGTGAAGGGTTTTCGTAGCAGGTTCTGTAAAACATCAGTAAAGGATATTTTTTGTAACATTTTGAGGTTGTAAACTTTATAGGTGCACCGGACCTATAACTACCTGATAATTCAGTCCCATTCTCGCCTGAAAGTTTGCGTTTTTTAGATGGTATTTGAGCCATTTTAAGATATATTTCAACAAGGTTATATCCGTTGTTCAAATCGAAATTAAACAAGATTTCCCTGGAATAAAATAGCACACGAAACGAACGACTGTCATTTTCATTTATGTCATTATTATTTTAACGCACAACACCCGGCGGTCACAGATAAAAACTTATAAACCGACAAACTTATCTGTTCCGGTGGCGGCGTCGCTACTGTCTATTTAAAACTGTCATTAAATATCGTTTTTGCAATACTAAATCTATGTTTTTGCATTGCATTTTACGTAGTTCCAATTTTGGCCACCGGAACAGATAAGTTTGTAGGTCTGTAGTCATCTAATTTGTATACACCTTTACAATGTGCGTTACTCTAGCAGAATGTGGAGGACTAATCCCATCTATTAATTTACAAATGTGCGTTACTCTAGCGGAAAGTTCAAAATATTAGCACGTCTAGAGATGAAACAATATAGAATAATTTGTGCATTATATGCTGTAAATGTGCACCAAATATAAAATTTGTGCCTAGTGGGGTTTCTGAGATATTAATGAAAATACGATTCCGCCAGCGTAACGCTTGAAAACGTTATCCTGGCGGAACGATTTTTACCTATGGGTCCTAGGACAATTTTAAGTAGCATAAAAGATAGCTTAAATTTGTGCCTTAAAGTAGCCAAGCAGCGGCATTTGTGCCCCCCGTAGTTTTTGAGTAATTGCAAATGCCGCTGCAGTAACGTTTGGCTTATTTTCCATATCTTCAGAACAGCTGAACGTACAGAAATGATTTTTTGTGAGAAGATGCCTTGTAATTTGTGCAAATTTGTGCTTTCATAGTTATTCCAAAGAAATACATGGTTAATGATTTAAAAAAGATTTTCTAAAAAACGAAAACAGCCTCTGCCTTTTGAACTACTTACGATAGGCGCTGAATGTCTCAAGTAGCTGATGCCTATATGATACAAGGATCTTCTGACAAAATTTTATAACCCTACGTCTGATATTGACGAAATAAATCAACTTTTTGAACTGAAAACTGTTTACTTATTTCAAGCCGCAAATAAGGGAGTTTGAATAACGTAACGATTCCCATTTTTTGTCAAAAATCTGTGCCTTTATTCAAATAGACACACACTAAATTTCATCTCTCTACGTTCTGTAATTAACCGTAAATTAAATAAAATAACCAAGTAAGAACATATAGATGATTACCCGACCAAGTATGAAAGGTCATAAAAAAGCGGCCTTTAAGAACATTTACCGTACCTTCGTAATTTATATACCTAACTTTTCTCTTGTTTGTACAGTGATGTAGAAAAGCGGTTAATTAAGTTAATTATTGTCGTTTCGAAAAAGTGAAAACAAATTACGAATAAGAGCCTACGTTGCTTTTTATTTAATGTTCTTAGTATTAATCTTTTCGTAATACTAAAAAATATTATTACTATGTAAGACTAGCACCCTGTTGCAGAAAGGTCCATTAAAGTTAATGCTTCATTAAATCTAATGCTGTCACTTTTCGTTGTCATGAAATAAAAAGTGACAGCAATAGCTTTAATGACACATTAACTTTAATGGACGTTTCTGCAACTGAGTGTAGGACGAACAAAGAACAAAATAAATATTTTTTATTAAACTATAAGGCGGAAGAGTAGTTTTTTATTTCATATTATCACCCCTCGACAACCACCTCTCTGATAGATAATCATTAAGATCACCCAATTTTTTCACCACTTGGAGTAGGTATATTTTTCTTGTTAGTTTAATTGATAATTGGGGCAGAATGGAAAGTGGACCCTCCCAAACAAAAAAGAATTTTTAAAATAGGTTATTAAATGATCGAGTTATTAGAAATGAAGCATTGAAAAAAAATCACCTCGATTTCACACTAAAACTTGTTTACACGAGTGTACCGACAGTTATCCTACAAATTTAAGGATGTTGGCTTGAATTACTGCACGGTCGGTTTTTTATGACCTTTCATACATGGTCGGGTAATAATCTAAATGTTCTTTCTTGTTAATTTTATTTAATTTACGGGTAATTACAGAACGTAGAGAGTTGAAATTTAGTGTGTGTCTATTTGAATAAAGGCACAGATTTTTGACAAAAAATGGGAATCGTTACGTTATTCAAACTCCCTTATTTGCGGCTTGAAATAAGTAAACAGTTTTCAGTTCAAAAAGTTGATTTATTTCGTCAATATCAGACGTAGGGTTATAAAATTTTGTCAGAAGATCCTTGTATCATATAGGCATCAGCTACTTGAGACATTCAGCGCCTATCGTAAGTAGTTCAAAAGGCAGAGGCTGTTTTCGTTTTTTAGAAAATCTTTTTTAAATCATTAACCATGTATTTCTTTGGAATAACTATGAAAGCACAAATTTGCACAAATTACAAGGCATCTTCTCACAAAAAATCATTTCTGTACGTTCAGCTGTTCTGAAGATATGGAAAATAAGCCAAACGTTACTGCAGCGGCATTTGCAATTACTCAAAAACTACGGGGGGCACAAATGCCGCTGCTTGGCTACTTTAAGGCACAAATTTAAGCTATCTTTTATGCTACTTAAAATTGTCCTAGGACCCATAGGTAAAAATCGTTCCGCCAGGATAACGTTTTCAAGCGTTACGCTGGCGGAATCGTATTTTCATTAATATCTCAGAAACCCCACTAGGCACAAATTTTATATTTGGTGCACATTTACAGCATATAATGCACAAATTATTCTATATTGTTTCATCTCTAGACGTGCTAATATTTTGAACTTTCCGCTAGAGTAACGCACATAATTTACAAAACATAAAATTGAACTTGTATTGAACGCATCCATTTAATGATTGACATTGACAGAAGCATGTTTGGCAGCTTGCTTGATAGCGACAGACAGCTGCAAAATCATTCTCCCGGAAAATGGCCGCTTCAGGAGGAAATATCGAATGGTCAACAACTGTAAAACCAATATTAACAGCCCTCTACGGTCCATTTTTTGACAAAAATGATGCTGTAGAAATCATACAAGCTATCATCAAGAGGTTGGTCTTGTTACATTTTCTTTTAAGCTTTAATATGGTGATTCATCTACAGGCCCTGTGTAGACCTAAATAATATTTATTTATGTTCATTTATGTTTGTATTTGTTCTCCAAATGCCTTCTTTTATGAGAATAGTTTGCTACCTCCACCCAGTTACATTTAAACAAAATTATCTATACGATATTACCTGCAGACTAATATATTTTTTGATGTGGGTATCTTTCTAGAACAAAGCTAAAAATATTATAAATTGGTTTATTTTACTGTTTGTATAATAAATTTTCTACCAAAAATATGTATTATTTACTTATGGAGCCATCTGTTCTGTTTTAATACTCTATTTAAGCCAGTTAAATGGAATCTAGTAAGAAATCTCAAGTATTGGCATAGTTTCAGCTGTGACATAGATTTAGATAATCTGAACGGTTAATTGAGATTTTGTTAAAATGGCGCTCTTATTAAATGCTTTAAAATGTCTTGCCTGCAGCGAAAGTGAATTCCAGAACCATGAAGACATTTATGATTTATTCTACACCTGCTTTGCCTGCCTCTCTGCTCATTTCATCAGTGTCAATGCAAGTAATTGTAAGTATTTTAGTTTGTTTGTTATTCTGTTTAATAAAGAATAAATCAAATCATATTATTACTGTACAATTTATAGGTGCCCTTTTGTAAATTATGAAAATTTATTTTGACATTGTCTTTGATAAATTAGAAAACAGAGATATCTTCTAATGCTGCTTGTAAATAGTTAATATACCTTTATCGTTTATACCTATGTAACAAGTTTATTCTTCAAATGTTGAGTGAGTAATGTAATGGTTATAAATTGTCTTTTGAAATTATTTGCATATTTCATACCTATTACCGTTTAAAATTCTCAGTTTACAATGTTAATTCAATTGCGAGATATGAAAAGGTGAATTTTTAACTAAAATGATCTTTTCTTTTAAGAACATGCTCTAATTTGTCAATATAATAGGTAGTTTGATATTAATCATGTTTTTAACATATTTCACAATATTAAGTAATCAAAATTTAAATAAAATTAAAACACTTTCCTTCAACTACATGACCAATTTGTAATTAAATTATTTTTATTCAAGTGCCAAATGATCACCTGAGCACGGCTCGCGATGCATTCCGAGTCATACTACGACAGATCCTCAAGAAGCTCTCCGAAGCCGGATTGAGCTGTGATGATGCAACCAATACAGCTGCACCAAATATATCGGTGAAACAGGTTAGTTAATTTCCTGTTTGAACAATTTCTGTATTAAATTAAATGTTGAAATTGAAATTGGCAGCCTTGATTGCCAATAGAGTTACAATAAACAGTTACACAATATATTACTTATTCCTAACATAAAATAAATAATAATCAATCGTAATAATTCAATGATTCTGATTTAATGATTTTTCTCTGCATATAATGTAGATTGCCTACTTGGCATGTCATTCGCCACATAGGCCTCCAAATTAAATGTAAAGTAAAGCAAAAATCGTACTTTCTAAATCAATTTTGCCCTTAAAAGGGCTCCATCTGTATTTGTCTTTTTCATTGTGTATTGTTTCATACAGATTCAAATCCTGAATTTTGTAAGGTGCCTTTTTATGGCTATTTTATTCCATTGATTAATAAAAAAGTTTTGGAGTCCCTATTATATTACATATAATATTGTTTTGTTTAGCTCCTGCTGCCAATCGTGGGGCTTTGTGGAATTGATGGTGGTGGCTACCCTCAGGCTGACTTAGTGATATTGACATCACTATTGAAGAGTGCTAAATTGCCAGCACATGTCAGTGTACCAGGTATGGTAACAGTTATTTACTTTCAGTGTCACAGTGTTTCTAATTTGTATTATATTAAGGGCCAGTTTTACCAGTGAATCAAATTTTATGCTGTCTTCTTTTTATGAGAATTTACAAAAGGGGCAGAATCTAAGATTTCTGGGGCATAAAATATAAGTTATTTAAGAGGTAAAAGGCCCTTGACTTTTACTAACAATATAGATTCACACTTATTATGTATTGTTAGACGAATAATTGGTAGAATCGAATTACACATCACTGGTAGGGTTGTAACGGAACTTCGCCTCCGCCTCCGTTACTGCGGAAGTTCCGCAAGAAATCGTACCTTCGCCTCCGCTTCCGCCTCCGCACAATTTTTGCGGAGTTGTAACGGAGTTTTATTTACAAAATAAAAATAAATATAAAGCTTTCTCCCATCGTTCGCACGTACTTATCGGCGCCGCCAAGTTTACTGCCAAGCCAAGTGAACAATTATTTAGTTCAGCTGGATTAATTTATGAATCCCTTAGAAATCGTTTGGAAGGTGATAAAGCCGCAAAACTATTGTTTGTCAAATTTAATTTACCTCTCCTTAATTTTGATTACTAATTTTGATAACAAAAAAGTTTACTTAAAAATTTTTACTTTATTTTTTAAATGTGTACTTAAGTAAAAACTTTTGAACCTTAAATTACTATTTTATTTACATCTACTTTCACCTTCGCCTCCGCCTCCGTTAACCTCCGCATCCGCGGAGGTGAAACTCATCGCCTTCGCATCCGCCTCCGCCTCCGTTAAGAAGGCCTCCGTTACAACCCTAATCACTGGTCACCGTGTACGGTGCTCCGCACTAGCCGGGGGATGACAGTAGATTTTTACCGCGCTTGCAATGTATAACGCCGATTACTAATTCCTAATAATGTAAAAGTATATTATTAAATTGTATTATCAAGAGAAAGGATTTATTACTAATAGTATAAATATGTTTCATAAAAAAAAAAAAAAAAATTTTAAATAAGTAAATCCAATTAAATGGAGAATGTTACTAGGTACGCGAAATAGCTTGTAACTTTGTCACAGTAAAGCCTATGTGAATATAAACACATTATTTTTTGTTTCATTCCAAAATATCAATTAGTTTAGATTTTATAGACATTTGAAAATCCCGTTCGCCGCGCGTCGGCCATGTTGGCGCTGCGTTGAAATGACGTCACAGGTCATACGCTCACGCAGTACGTTGCGCGCTCCGGTAGGGTTCACTACGAAATAACCCTACCGGAGCGCGCAACGTACTGCGTGAGCAGCGTGAGTGTATGACTTATGACGTCACCGCAACGAGCTCCGGCCGGCCGACTTTAAAATTCAATATCTCGGGAACTAAATGACATATCTAAATAATTTTTATACACACTTTTTTTATTTCATATGGACTATAAGAAAAATTAAAAATCGAAACTAGTGAACATTCTCCATTCTCAACTGATGTCTACATATTTTAATTTGTAGATTCACAAACAACAAAAACTTCAGTCATACCAAGCCCAATCACATCACTTGCGTCTCAAGCAACAACTACTGAGAAGCAGCCACCGTCAAACGCTCAACGTCGTTCCGATGCTCTTCTCGAACAACTCACCACTCCGCTGCGGAACCCTGTGGCTTCGGTGACGTCATCCCAAGCACAGCCAGCTACAGCTGTCTTGTCTCCCGGAAGCAAGGATAGTTTGGAAAGCGCTAAAGATGGGAATATTACTCAACAGTCTTCAATTGATATGAAGGTTTGTTTAGATGAATAAATATTCTACGATACTTTTGGATGCAATTTGTAAAACTAACACAAACAAAATTTTTAAGTAGTCATAATCATGTACATAATAGAAAAAGAAAGTGTGTTTTGTGTGTTGTGATTGATCAAGCTCATTATATGAGTAATAAAGTTTCAACAGACTATTCCAAGATATTTTCTCTTAACCTATTGTTATCATCTATTCACCGATTGTAACAACACACTGTCAAGTTTATTTTATGAGCTTGCATTAGTTACAAGCTAAGTTTGTAGCTGTATGTGTACTAGCAAATATGAACCTTATCAAGTTTACATAAGACATAACACTCCATAACATGTAGCAATCTTATTTATACTTACGGATTTTTGTGATTTTATTTATTATTTCAGAAATGGGTGGCATCAACATGCTCGTCGTTACTGATGGAGTTGCGCGCCGGGTCCGTGGTTCTGAAAGTGTGCGCGTCGCTGCCATGCCTCCAGCGGTACCTTAACCGCTGGCAGAGCGCCAAGGAGACTGCTATGGCGCCGCAGTTCAACTCTGATGCCTCACTGTGAGTATAGAAACCTTGTGCTTCTCACACAAAGCATTTAAGAAATGGTGGCGTCAACATGATGCACTGGTTAGATAATGTATTCTGAATAGATTTTATCCAGTCCAAGAATTGGACTGATCATCCATAAAATGTGGCTTTACACTACTACTGTTTTTGTAACACTATTAGCCTTTTTCCGCGGCATAGCCCGCGTGGACTAAATGACGTTAACCCTTAGGATTGTGGTGACATATTTCCTGGAATGAAAAGAAGCATATGTTACTCTAATAATTCCAGACATGTCTGATAAAAATGTCTGTACCATGCTCAAAGTAGAATTGCTTATTCCGAATTCTTAGTGTAGGTAAGACACCAAGTAAAAACTTCAAGTACAAAGTAACCTAAAGGATATTCCAATGCAAAATAAGTCTAGTAATAGTCGACTTCTCAACAGTGCAGTTACACCAAATCAGTTGTCACTAATATATCATGACATGAGTATCATTACTTATAGCTTCGCAATGTTTTCATCATATACATAGTTCAGTAATAATAATACCAAATTTCTTCTTTGCAGTCTTCATTTCCTGGTGAACGAAGTGCACGTATGCCGGCTCGCGCTGTCGCTGCCTTGCCTCGAGCCGTTCACGCCTGAGCGAATCGCGACGCTCAGTGACGTCAGCACCGCGTGGCTGCTCTGCGCCACTGCTCAGGTAAAGTATTTAATACGCTAAATCTTCGTTCAATAATTCAATATTAAAAAAACATAAGAGACAGAGACAGATAATTTTAACAACAAATAGAAAAATATGTTTAGTTGTCAGGACGAATACCAAGTACTTTGAGGGTGGCTAACTAAGTGGAAGGTGGTGGTAATATAATATAAAGTAATTCTACCCGCCGCTAAGTAACAAACCTGTTAGGACCGGTAGTTTTTGCCATCATTCTTCTTGTAAGGTGCAAAAAGATATAGAAAACTCTAGTAAAGAAAATTCTGTACACAACACAGCAAATATCAATGACTAAAAATAAGAATTTTCACCATTATATTTCAAATTATTATTATTTCCGTAGGCATCTCTACACCCTAAAGACGAGGAAAGCGAGCAGCAAACAGCGACACTGGTGGAGAGTGCGCTCAGTCTTTACAACTCTGTTGGTGAAGTATTCAAGCAATCTACACGCGCAGGGGGTTATGTAAGTATCGATACTAATGTTATAAATGCTAAAGTGGGTAGGGAGTTGTCATTCTTTCACTTCGTCTGAGTAATAGATTGATGCAATTTTTATAAATATAAGTAGCTTGGGATGCCATGTCAACAATATTGTTTGAAGAGCTGGTTTTAGATTCACGCTGACTAGCAAGAAGTCGTCAACCCGCGTATCAGCAAGTATCGCTGTCCTTGTAAGATAGTGACGATTTGAACTGCAAAGAAAACCGGCAGTGTACAACGCTACGCGCGCGCATCAGCGTGACTCTAAAACCAGCCGTAAACCTTTGCAAGTAATTATCTGAAATCATGGAACATGTTGTGTGTTACAGTCTAATCAGACCTCAACTAATAAAACTGGGGATCTTTAAATAGGGCATGATTTCACCAAGATTCCACCAAAAATGTACATGGTATCATTATTTCAGTGTGGATCAATTAATAAGATCACTTTTTCTATAATTAGATAAGTACAGAGCTCAATTCGGTGCATGTATGTCAGTTAAGGGTAAAATTCAAGCTGGGGAAGAGCATTAGTACACCAAACTGCAAAAACCTGTCTTCTGCACTTCTCATGGAATGAGAACCTTGGTTAGACAGCTCTCAGCTCTTAACGTGATGTCAATACACCTTGTATTGTTGGGCAGGTGTATCAAAATCATCTGATGATCGGAGGCTGGGTGCTGCTATGCGGTCTGCACCACGCGCTGGCCGGCGCGCCGTGCCCGACGCCCGCGCCAGGCAAGAGCCCTGCCAAGGCGCCGTCTCGCCCTTACAACCTCACTAAGATGTAAGTTACATAATTTGTTGACGAGCCGTTTGGTGTAATGGTCGAGAAGTCGGCCATTACACCAAGGGTCGCGGGTTCGATCCCCGCACGGTACAAACATTTGTGTGCATGAACATGTTTGTTTGTATCGGTCTGGGTGTTTATATGTATAATATGTATGTATTTACAAAAAAAAAGTATTTAACTAATGTTTATCCGTTGTCTAGCACCCATAGTACAAGCTATGCTTAGTTTGGGGCTAGATGGCACTGTGTGAATAATGTCCTGGGATAATATTACTATAAAGGTAGCATATTTATTTTATTGGAATGTTATATCCATATCATAGTGCCATATTTCGGAAAATAAATATTTTGCTTAATGAAAGCTTCTGATAGATTCCTATTTTATTTACTTTTATTTATTTTCAAAACTTGCTTCTGGTAGAAACTAAAATGTTTTAAAGCTGAAATTATGTTATTTCCTAATTTCTGCTTTATATAATATAAGATTACATTGAAAATTAAATATGTACAAGCACACTTATAGATCGACGCGCATAAAGATGTGTTGACATTATCATAAGCTTTAACCTACCCTTATGACATCCAGGCAACAAGGCCTCGGCGTAGTCTGGGTGGCGCTTGGTGGGAAGTGTCTCTCGTGGATCGGCACCCTGCTGTCAGACGCTCGGCTGGAAGCTCTTAGTTGCGGCGATGCCACGCCGGGTGCACCGGCCCCGCTGCACATCCTGGCGCAGCATACTGCACATCAGCGCGAGCTGCGCCTGGCTGCCGCCGCGCCGCTGCATCAGGTAAAAACGATTTTCTGTACTAGTACTATCCGATTCAAATGCTATTATGATAATACCTTTTGGAATTGAGCGAAAAATTACGTCAACGATGACTTACACACACACTGATATTATTTTGGCGCAGTTCCAAGGCGCAGGCATTCCAAAAGGTATTATTCTAATAGCATCTGAACTGCATAGTACAGTAAAAGGTATAGTATTTAATGTCTCTGCGGGCAGGTGTAGCTCCTCAACGCCCGCATTGCATAGGTCGCCCAAGCCAAGTCTGGGGGTCACCTAGTTTTTTGGGTGGCCCTTCTCACGCGCCATTCCTTCTTAAGGCCTTTCGAATCGGGATACCTAGGAAAAGTCTAGTTAAAAGTCACAAGGCTGAAATCAGTGCGTCCCAATCGGGTGGAAAGGGGAGTTTAGAGGGTAGTGGGACGAACGTCTCTTTCGTAAATGATGCTGAGTAAACTGGTAAATAATAATTGGATACTTCAATATTCGCAGTGCTTAAACTAGCCTTAGGAGTGTTAAATCAGTTTTTTTAAATGGACTTTTCATTATTTATTGGTATAATAATGTGTTTAATTTTATTTTTAATTCAAACATTATTTTTTATCTTCACAGTTGTTAGTAGCGCTGGGCGTGGTCTGCTACCGCAAGGCGACCAACTTGAAGCGTGCGGTGGTGCAGAAGCAGCATCAAGATGCCGACCCCGACCGTTCCGACTCCACCGTTTACTTCCAGGACATGATACTGTGCTCTGAAGATTCAGAAACTGATGACGGTAAGTCAAAAGACCCAATTCAAACGTGGTGCTCTCTATTAACTTTCCAGCCGCTACGCTAGCGCTAAAATAGCCTCAATCACTAGATTTTCGAGCGCAATAATGTGTAATCAGGAATTTGGTCTCGACTTTGCTGGTAGCAATAAAATTAGTTCTCTTTATAAAATATGTGAAGTTACATTATTCACAATACACATGTGTATAATATATGTAGTAATGCCAGGAACCTCCAATAGTAGTTTAGGAACTCTATTGTGATAATAAATAAATGTCGAGTATCCTTCGAAAAGTTAAATCAAGACTAAAATTATTTTATAAGCCATATTGGAATAAGCACCGCTTCAAGCTTAAATATTAATTTCTGCAGATGTTATTTTGGCACTATTTGTTACTCCATAAATAAGTCAGTAGTTTTACCTACACCTATAGAACAAATTGCCTTTCTTTGTCACACAGACAGCGAACCCCTATTCGGATTGTGGTTCGAGTCGACCCTCGTAGCGCCTGACGCTACGGACAACAGCGGCCTCGTACGCGCCTCTGGCACTAGCGACGCGCAAGACGCGAGCGACGCTCCTGCCCGCCCGCACCAAGCTATCGTGCCGGATAAGGCGGAGCCGTACTCAGTAAGTTACTTAAAAATACCTAGTATTGGACGAGACTGCAAACTGTGTGGAACTAATTTGTTCGCATTATAACTACGGGTCAAACAAATGAGAACAGAATTTTTTTATCTTCCTACTGGCTAGCAGTAGCTACCACTACCACCTCCTGCCGCCATAATTGCTCTGGCTGGTTTCTGGCAATAATGTGTGGGAGCCAATACACTTAAATCAAAAACTTAAGGTGGATTTATATTTGTCTGACGTGTCGTGTCGCGTCGGAACATTATCTGTTTTTATATATTTAGTATAGTAAAGTTGCGAAATAACACAAGCCAACACATCACATTACGCATTAAGTGACGTTTAAGAATCCCATCATGGAATAGGCCACGGTGGCTACTTACCATCAGGTGATCTGCGTGCCTATCTGCCAATTGACTTAATGTAAAACATTTGTCCACAGTACATAACATTAGCGACAGAAGTGTTCACGCTACTCACAGAAGAGATTATCAGCGAAGGCTCAGAGCGGCTGGGACCAGCGTCTTTACAGCTTCACGATGCGCATCAAGCCCTCTTGGCTGCTCTTGCTAAGGACCTTGATCGTGAGACGGCGCGAACTGACACAGGTATTTATTTTATCCTAGCCTGGGTCAGCCAGATGCGGTTGAATTTCGTTAAAATTGATTGTGTAATGGCAAACATACTGGAAAGGAATTTTAAGAGGCACAATCCTCACCTACTCATCCCCATTGCCCTTCACTTTCCCATTTCGTATTCTTATAATAGCGGTCAACACATCGAACTACTAGGCTTCAACGCGGAGGCGGAGTCTCGGCGTTGACGGAGACGTCGCGTATGCGCCGCGGAGATGCCTTGGCGCATTTACGACGTCTATATCACTAATCTATCGTCGTATCGTCTATAGTCTATATTACTAATGCCTAGTGATACCATCACGTACTGTCCTACTGGGAGTCCTACTGAATTTACTAATCTCCTAGTTCCTCTACATCATCATCAGTGACTTTCATAACACAATCACTTCAGGAATAATATTAGAACAATGTTCCTGCTAACTAAAACACGTTTTGTTCGTAAAGGAACAATATCGTCGTGCTTCGGCTCGCGCCTCGGCGCGCTGTACGGCGGGTTCAGCGCCGCGCTGGTGCGCTACCTGCACAACCTGACCGGCGCGCCGGCCTTCGCCTCACTGCAGCCCGCGCTGCACCAGCAGCTGCTCTCCGCGGGCTCTGACCGCACCAACATGACGCCGCTGCAGGTGTATACTACGAATGGTCAATAGGTCGTGGAAGTGGTCGATATACTACAGGTGGTCCAAGCGGTCGTACCCCCGGTTATACCCGCGGCTCTCCTAGGAGAGCTTGCTGAAGACGTCATAGAAGGCGGGCATTTACTGGTGGTGTTGTGATTGTCCAAGGTTTTTAAAGTTGCACGGCACCACTACATTAGGCGGCGAGGGAGAGTCTTGAAGGGTTTTAGTGGACAAACCCCGCCCCTTTTTCATTCTGAGGGCGAAGCAGTGCCCTAATCAGGGCGCTGCGTGAGTTTAACAAAGCACTCTTCCTC
This sequence comes from Mecyna flavalis, assembly GCA_949319885.1. Lineage (NCBI taxonomy): Eukaryota > Metazoa > Arthropoda > Insecta > Lepidoptera > Crambidae > Mecyna > Mecyna flavalis. The sequence continues at coordinate 5,070,122 of OX439427.1, read as the reverse complement.
CCGACAGATGTGTATAATATTATGCGGATAGAAACCAGATTGTTGGAAATTATGCTTCTGTGGACTGTATGGGTTGCGCATAGAGAAATAACAATAGTATTTAGTCTGTGGGGTTGCGGGCTGATGTTGACGAGTTGCAAAGTAAACACTTTTACTTATAAACCACTTTAATTTAATATAAATAAGGAGCTCACATGCGAGCTGTTACAGTGTAGAGGAACGAGAGCGAGAGCGCGATACATTTTTTAATTATTAATGTTGGGGTTGCCAACACAGATCCATTTCAGCTTCCAATAATCAAAACTCTTCCATTTGATATTTTATAGACCACGCCTATGAAATAATTATGAGGATTATTTTATGACTTGGAAGTATTTTGTCAATGCACAAAGTTGTCTTACGAAATCTTATACCTGTTCAATTGTTATTAGGTGGGACCCCGTGTAGTGAAGCTACTCGGCGGCATGGTGCTGAGCAAGGCGGCGGCGGAGCGCGAGAACAGCATCCTCGCAATGTGGCACAAGATTGTCAACACGCTGCAAGAGTGCGCGCTGCAGTCGCAGCCGTCGCAGGACCATGATTACGAAGGTAGACTAGCTATTCGAACTCTCTGGGAATTTATCTACCTTCACACACATAAGACTCTTGTTGAAGGTCAATGGAAAGTTATCCTAGGTGGATAAGCACACACACTTTTAACTAAACAAAGCTTTTAGTGTTTTGATAAAAGATACTTACACACATTATATTTTTTTATAAAATACAAACTTATTCATATGTGTACATACAAAACACCAGTTCCATCATGATCTTGAACTAACATTTGTCGCACATTGGTCGTCAACATTATTATCTAAGCGTGCAAAGTGCGTTTTGGAAGGATTTTTCACTATTTACCCTTTAAATAAAGTCGTAGCTGTCGCCGTATAAACGATTTGTAAATTATCTATAGCTTATTAGTCTATGGACATTTTACAATTGCTCGAAAAGATGTTATTTAATAATTGATTTGATATTATATGTTTTTTCTACAGATTTGAATGTGGAACATGCTCAACTTTTGGTGTATCTGTTCCACTCCCTGACATTAATGCAGAAAAAGTCTGTACTACTTATGACGTCAAACGCTATCATCAAGGTAAGCATACGTTACGATTTCAAAGCTAATGTCAAATATCCTATAAGGAATAAGACTATAATTAAAATGTTCTCTTCAGGTGGTTGAAACTTTGGCGATTAGCGACAGAAAGAGAGCCATGAGTCTGGCGCCCCATCAGCTAATGCTCACAACCAGACTGATGCTTCTATTGGAATATCTTATGAGGCATTTATATGATGCACCTCAAACACTGCTGCAACAGGTATGATACTTATTGAATGGACACACAGTTCAAATAACAGCAGAAAATAAAGTTACTTTACATAGACAAAGTCCTATCTTAAATGACTTTTGCAGATCGAATGGAACCTCGTCATAGCACCAGGGCTCGCCCAGCCGTCATCAGAGTCAAGTACAAACGGTGCCAAAACTACTACAGACAATGGGCAGCTCAAAGCTCGTATTTACTGCGAGGTTCCGTATATAGAGCAGGCTTACAGAGAACTATCGCAAGATGAGAGTTCGATGAGGCCTAAGTTCTACGCGCTGACGAATGCTGAGATCAATAACCAGGTAAGGAAGAATATATTTTTAACTTGCCAAATACAACTTTTTTATTTGTAAATGGTTTGAATGAAAATATTACAATAAGTCAATGAAACTACATATTTCATTCTTTTTAATTTCAATTTCGATTTTCTTAGTACATAGTTAATTGGTTTTTGTTTGGTTAATACTTCAGAATTGAATCCATCAAGCCCCGGAAAACCAGACACAATAGAAAATCTATTGTTTACGCAACACCCGGCTTTCGGTCGGGTGTTTAAGAGTTAAAAAAAACTTTTATGACACGTTAAAAACTGTGTCAAAGTTCAACTTTATTTAAATATCCTTAAAACCTTTTCTCAAAACATAGTTCGTAACGTAACTGACCAACACGTATAAATATAATTTATGATTATTTTCAGGAAAATCCAAAATTCGACGGTCTAGCGTGCAACTTCGTGCTGGGCACACCACACAAGCTGAAATACCCGTTGTTACTGGACGCGCTGCTCGCTCTGCTGAACTCTGCGTGCGTGTGCGACAACCCGCAGTACCACGCGTCGCCGTCCGCGCTCGCCGCCGCGCACTACTGCTTCCAGACTGCGTGGAGGTGATACGATAGAGCCATTCTTACTATATTATGTAGATTCGACGGTCTACAAAACTATTCTTTATTAGATGCAGCTTAGGAAGGTAGGTTTGATCCCTTTTGAAGAACAATGAGTTAATCTAGTTTGATAATTTGGCATTTTAGGGACATTGCCGGTTAGGCTCTTATAACTCGAAAAATTTGCATTGGCAGCCAGTATATAGAATCGAAATCTGGACGATTTTAAGATCTTACAATATTTCAGCACCCTGAACAGTGTTTTCGATGAAATCTCCCTCACTGGGATAAGCTAAAAACTTATTACGTTATCATGCGTTTCCCATTCCCCCTTAAAACTTCCCATGGAATTTACAAAGTAATATATTCCTGCTCAGGCTGGTGATAAGTATGCCACCGGCTACGCCCCACATGGACAAACTGCAGGCGGGCACGTCGGCGGATCTGCCGTCGCCGCTCCCATTGCACGCGGTTATATGGGCGCCGCGAGCGGACAACAAGAAGGTGTTCAACCCATGGTTGAAGGACGCTCTTGTTAAACAGGGCATGTATACGCAGGTGTGTATACTGAATATTGTAGAAAGTTCTAAGTTCAGTGCCTGTGCTGAATATGTCAGATGCAAGGAAGATTTGGCCAAGTTTGTTCGAGTTGTTGCTTATTATCTAGTTAAACATTTACAGCTCGTGCGCGAGCTTCGAGACATCGAGGGCTGAGGAAGTGGGCGGGTATTTGCCGCGCCCAATCTGCCCCTTACTCTCGCTACCGATGTAAATCACAACTCTAGCTTGTTACGATTACATCTTTAAGATTTTTCGAAGCTCTGCGCGTACTGTAATGTAGCCTAGAGCTTACACTTGTATACATGCTTGTTACCTAGAAATTATATTCTTAAAGGTCACATAAACAAATAATTTAATAATTAAATTAATAATTAATTAATTTAATTAATTATATTGCCGTAATTTTCGATTGTTAACATATTTAATGATCATCTTACCTGACAGTATCGTATTTTTACAGTATGCTGAAAATCTACTAGCCGGAGTTAGTGCATCTTGTGACAACATCAAATACACAGCGTGGCTCGCATCCGAAACAATTAAACATCTGAAACAGAATATAACCCGTATGTTAACTTTCCTACTTCAATTTTTTTAAAGACTACCTTTGTTTTCGATGCTTAAAGTAATATTTTTTTACTTATAGCAAGCGGTTTGCCATCTCTCCTTGACGTGATTTCGTGTGACTCGGCACTAGTGAGGCTTAAGATGTGTCTCGCGGACAGCGCTTCGGCAACTGAAGCCCACCAGTTCATGCCAGACCTATTGGACTTGTTGGAAACAATACTGGAATGTTGCCGGTAAGTTTTTAATTCATATACTCCATCTTTCTATTCAGCCCGTGTCCACCCACTGTTAGGTATGGGCCTCTTCTCTGTCATAGACTCTATAATGTGTATAGGGGCCTGTCAATCGCCGCCGATTTTAGGGCATTCCTATCGTTAGTTTTAGCGTTATCGTTACCACAGATCCAAAGGCATAAAAAAAATTGTTTGTACAGTGTTCATGCATTTATGCATATTTTATGTGTATTTTATATGCATTATCAAATTATTTAAGTTGTTTAATTAGGTATTAGTAGATTTAGCTCGCGACTAAAATTTATCTGAAAAAAAAATAGTTATTTATGTGGCTGTTGCATAATGAGGGTCATTAAAATACGAATGTGGTTTTATGAAACGAACGAAGTGAGTTTCTTAGAAGGATCACATGAGTATTTTAATGCCTAATTATGTACAGTCACATACATAACTTTATCTTTATTCATACGATAAATGTCTATTTTATAGTCAAATAGTTAGTACTTAGTACAAAATCATGTCATAATTTGTAGGTCAATTTGAATAAATGACGTTTGTAGTTTTTAAAATCCATAAACAATCTAGACTCGAGTTGATTTCGATTCTCAAATCGATTGTTATAATTTCAGCATCGAATTAAATGTATAGGAATGGAACATAAAATTACTAATCGACTAATTCGAAAATCGAAAAAACCTATTAATTTTTACTTTTTAAGAAGACGTTCGAAATTTGAATGTAATTAAGGTATCGGTCACCGATATTAAAATGTAAACATTAAGATGCAGCCACAGATACTCATATCTAAATATAGGGCGTTTGCTCATCGATCCTGACTATAAAATAGACATATTAGGGTATGGATGTAGATAAAATCCTTTATTAATTGGGATGCAAAGAAGCCTTTCATTATTGAATCTCTCCTATCTTTTGTATTATCATCGGTTGTTAATCGTAGCGTAAGCGCGGGCGCAGAGCTGGAAGGCGCGCCGGAGGGCAGCAGCGCGACGTTCGCGGCCGTCTGGAGCGTGACGCTGCGCGTGTGCGGCGGCTGGGGCGGCTGCGACGCGGGCGGGCCGCCGCTGGCCGCCTGGCTGCGCGCCGACCTGTCGCGGCAGGCGGCTAACGCGCTTGATCACCTGTCTGCGCCGCCGCCGCTTGCTTGCATCAACTTGGTAAGCATAGCATAGAGGACGGATCTCAGCTGTCAGTGTCAGGGAATAGTGACGCTGCGCGTGTGCGGCGGCTGGGGCGGCTGCGACGCGGGCGGGCCGCCGCTGGCCGCCTGGCTGCGCGCCGACCTGTCGCGGCAGGCGGCTAACGCGCTTGATCACCTGTCTGCGCCGCCGCCGCTTGCTTGCATCAACTTGGTAAGCATAGCATAGAGGACGGATCTCAGCTGTCAGTGTCAGGGAATAGTGACGCTGCGCGTGTGCGGCGGCTGGGGCGGCTGCGACGCGGGCGGGCCGCCGCTGGCCGCCTGGCTGCGCGCCGACCTGTCGCGGCAGGCGGCTAACGCGCTTGATCACCTGTCTGCGCCGCCGCCGCTTGCTTGCATCAACTTGGTAAGCATAGCATAGAGGACAGATCTCAGCTGTCAGTGTCAGGGAATAGTAACGCTGCGCGTATGCAGCGACTGGGGCGGCTGCGACGCGGGCGGGCCGCCGCTGGCCGCCTTTACATTGAGATTAGAGAATTTGTTCAATACTTTGGCCGTTTAATCCTTCTAGCCCCGGATTACTAGACACAATAGAAAATCTATTGTTATGCGGCACCCGAGTGCCGGTTCGGCGTTGAGTGGTTAAAAGGAAGTCTCTCAAAATGTCATGTCATTACAATAAATAAAGTGATAATAAAAACTCAAGTGAAATTACATAATTAGGTAAAGCGCAGATTTTGCCAGTCTGATAAACAACTGAAATGTTAGTTAATTAATTTGAAACTTCTCTATTGATTACACAGGCGTTCTACGCATCACACATCATACCATCAGAAAGCGCAGTGCTGAACCTGGTGTCATCCCACTGCGAGCTGATAAGCGCGAACAGCAAGTACTCCATCGGCCCGTCGCTGATGATGCTGGCCTACTCTGCGGCCAAGTTGCTCGAAGTCGGCGCCAGCAAACTGGCAGACAATCCTGATTTGATGAAGAAAACGCTCGACCTTGTTATGCCTGCTCTGGTAAGCATATTAGTTAGTTGTCAAACCGTTGTTTTTTGATAACATTCTCCCTTTTGTTTAACACGACTTAACTTAAAAGTAACATTGCGCCTTATTCCTAGAACAAAGTCCGTCTTTACAGATGATGTCTTTTTGAGATAATAGTATTACACGTAGACAAGAATGCAGTTAAACTTGTGTGTTAAAAATCGGATTTTTTTTCACGGTTTAGTAGTTAGGTGTTGGAAAGATATCTTTTATCCATATACAAATAAAAGTCAAGTTGTCTGCGCCAACCAGTCAGGAGAGCCTTTCAAAATAACGTTGGGACAATTAGGGGCCCATAGCTAAATGCCATCAACGGTAGGCCACAAACAATCTCAAAGACATATTGACATAGACAACTAGACCATAGACTAAATGTTGCCAACACGACATAACGCGACTAATCGATTATCATCGATTCTTAACACGAGTGATGTCTCAGTAATTTCTCAATGTTTGTTTTGTCAAGTCTATCGTCGTTTTACGCCCATATAATTGTATTAATAATTTTGTTTGTAGACGGACGGGCGCCTGGATTTCATGTCGGGCCCCCTCGCGGCGACGCTAAACACGCTCGTACCGCAAGCGCAGAAAGCCGAGCAGCTCATCCACGAACACGTGCTCAAGACTACGTACACTGTGCTCGTCGAACATCTGCAGCCGTCCAATGAGATGACTTTGAGGCATATGGTAAGTTATACTACAATTATAGTATCTCTTCATCATCATTTCGTATGGCTTCCACATGAATGCTCAAATGTCTATGTCGAGTCGCCGCAACCAGTCCACTGCCGCCGGCGTAAGGTTATGGACCTCACGCATACCACCAGCAAAACGACGGAGAGGGCATTCCTTAACAATATGCGTCATTCGAGATCACAGTATGGTAGCAAATTGTTTCTAAGCTGAATTCATTTAATCAACTTTTGTATACTGGTGGTTTAAGTTAAAACAACTAAGAAAGTGAACTGATAATATAATTTCGTTTTACCTGGCCATACAGGTAAAATATTGGGAAAAGATCCTGGATCGTCCCGCCGGCAGATTGGCGTATGAAAGCGTTTTTGCTGAAAATTCTGGATACTTCCTTGGGAAAATTCTTCTGTCTGCCCCGAACTGCCGAAACAAATACGCAGAAAGGGTTATAAAGTAAGTTTTTCTGTCTGATATCTCAATGAAATAAATTTTGAAGAAAATTATAATAATATCATTTGACTTGTGTTTTGTGTTGTAGGTTATTTATCAAGATATTCAACGGATGCGAAAGTGGCGAACTCAGTAGCTCCCTCTGCATATCCGTGTGCAAGTTTATCGGTGTGGCGGATCAACAGAAGCTATCCGCTCTGCTATCCCACATCTGCTTGAGGGCTCCAGGTACAAAAAACTACAGACTAATATCGGATGAATCTATCGTTGAGAATGACTATGTTTTTAATTTTTTTCCTTTATTTTTGTTTTAGCATCAAACGATGTAGTTTTCGTCGCTGTGAACGACACTCCAACAGAAACAGAGCTCCCAACTCCCACGTCGTCGGCGCCCGAAGCGACCGGCAACCCGGGCTCGCTGGCGCTCCGCAACGCGCTGCGCAGCGTGTTCCGCACCGAGAGCAGCGCGCAACGCACCGAGCCCGCCGCCGCGCGCGCCGAGCCCGACCCGCCCGTGTTCGACCTGTTCGACACGCCCTCGCCCGCTCCGCGCGCGCTCTCCGACACCGCGCAGCCCTCCGACAGCTGCAGCTGGTCCGACGGCAGCAAGGACGCGCCCGCCGCGCCGCCCGCCGACCCGCCCGCGCCGCTGCCCGCCGCCGCCGCCGACCACGACGCCGCCCTGCTCTCCGCGCTCTGCAAGCACGTCGTGCAGCACTGCGCCGAGGACGTCAGCGAGCGCATGCTCTCCACGCTGATCGTCGTCTGCGGCGAGAGCGCCTGCTCGCCGCCGCTGCTGCGCGAGATGTGCCGCCTGGCCGACGCCCACGCCGGCGCCGACCACCGCCAGCTCTTCCCCGCCGCCGTCTCCTGGCTCGCCGCCTGCGTCGACGGCCTCAGCGGCCAGGAGATCCTCGACAAGTTGGAGGAGGGTCAGGTGGACGGAACCCTCGCGCCGCAGATCGAGTCGGCCTGCGTGCTCCTGTCCTACCTCACCGACGCGCTTCACGCCATAAACGCCTCTCAACCTCACACCTGGCGGTCGGTGAGCCCGACCTGGGAGTCGCCCTCGGACCTGGGCTTCGACTTCGACTACACCGACGAGCAGCAGGACGACGACGACACGAGCGCCGACGACTCCGACGAGGACGCGATGCTCCAGTACAAGCTGTGCACGTTCACGGTGACGCAGCGCGAGTTCATGAACCAGCACTGGTACCACTGTCACACGTGTAAGATGGTGGACGGAGTGGGCGTGTGCACCGTGTGTGCCCGGGTGTGTCATCGCGGGCACGACGTATCGTACGCCAAGTTCGGCAACTTCTTCTGTGACTGCGGCGCGAAACCAGACTCGAGCTGCCAAGCCCTCGTTAAGAGATCGGTGGCCCTCGGAGGGGCCCGGGGCGCTGGAAGCGGAACTGGGACGGAGGAAGCCGTTCCTGCTCCGTCGCTTAGACGCCGCCCGTCCAGTCCCGCACCTGCGGCCCTGCTGGCTCCGCCCCGACGACCAGTGCTTGCAGCAAACATTCAAGGATGTCGTTCATACCTACAATCGTACGGAGGATGGAGCGCTTGCCTAGAGCGAATCAGACGATTATTGGAAGCACTCTGTGGACCCGTCCGCGCAGCTTGCGAGCGTGCCGCCCCAACCGGTGCCCACGGCCGCGCCCAGCGAGCGCTGGCTCAGCTGCATCTGGGTGAGAAGCGATTCACGCACACCGACAACCTGATGCTGCCTACTTTAGGATCGCAGGAGGGCGCATTTGAGAACGTGCGCATGTCATACACCGGGGAGAACGGGCAGACGATCCGGCAGCTCATGTCCACGCACAAGCTGCGCCGCGTGGCCATGTGCTGCCTCGCCTCGCCACAGGGCCGCCGCCAGCACCTCGCCGTATCCCACGAGAAGGGCAAAATCACCGTCCTTCAGCTGTCTGCGCTCCTTAAGCAGGCTGATTCATCGAAACACAAGCTGACGTTGACTCGCCTCTCATCCGCGCCGATACCTTTCACCGTGCTCAGTCTCAGTGGAAACCCCTGGAACGAGGACTTGCTCGCTGTTTGCGGACTTAAGGAGTGCCACGTGCTAACTTTCAACAGTGGCGGTGCAGTCGCTGATCACCTAGTATTAAACACAGGCTTGGAAGGCAATAACTACGTGATCAAGGCGATTTGGCTGCCCGGCTCGCAGACGCAGCTCGCGCTCGTCACATCGGACTTTGTCAAAATATATGATCTCAGCAAGGACTTGAATAACCCGATGCACCACTTCCTGGTGCCGAGTGGAAAAGTACGCGACGTGACGTTCGTGAACCAGGACGGTGTTATGCACATGCTCTGTATGAGCTCCGCAGGGCATATTTACTGGCAGCCAATGAGTGAGGAGTCACGAGCCACCCTTGGCACTTTCTATGTCACGAACACGCTCGAAGTACTGCACCCTGAAATACAAGACGTAGCTGGCTTGGTCGGAGGCGGTGGCGTGTCTATTTACTACTCACATACCCTCAAGATGTTGTTCTTCTCTTACGCTCAAGGCAAGAGTTTCTTGGCGCCTCTGAACACTGTCGAAGATAGTGTCAAAGGCACTGCAATGATAACGTTGTCAGCGTCAGCGACTCAAAAAGAGGGAGGTGGTGGTCGCGGTGGCAAACAGGGAGGCGTTCAGTCCCTGTGCCAGTGGGCAGAGGTGCCTGGACATCCAGGTCTCGTGACTGCCGTCATGCAAGCCTCCAACAACCCTGTTGTGTTGATGCTGACGCCTAACAACATATTTGTGCAAGAGATCAAGGTAAGCAAACTGTGATCAATAATATCCTATTCTACTAGATTATTATTACTATTTGCTAGTACTTACATTTCAAATCATAACCACTTTTCAATTACTGAAATATCGCTGATAAATGTGTGGTCCTTCGAGCCGGACTTATCAAGAAGAAAGTCATGCGACTTTTATATGAGAGTGACATGAGTTTAATACTTTCAGATATGTTCCTAATAATTTATCAGACAGCGGTGATGAAACTGGCCCTTAGTGTTGTAACCAGTTGTAACGTCCCTTATATGCAATATGTAAATATTCCGTTATTTATTCAATTCCAACGTTACTTTAACCGGTATTGCACCAGGTAGTGCCAGCGAAGGCGAAGATAACAGACATGGTGGCAGTGCGGCACTGGTGCGGCGGTGGCGGCGAGCAGAAGAGCACGCTGATCCTGCTGTGCGAAGACGGTAGTCTGCGCATGTACGCGGCGAGCGGCGAGCACACCGGCTACTGGCTGGCGCCCGCCATTCAGCCGACCCACGCGCCGCGACGCCGCCCGAGGCTGCTCACGCACCACTCCAAGGGCAAGCAACAGGTAATACTGGTATATCATAGTCGAAGTCAACATTTTCTGAGACACAGGGCTTCCCTGGTTTGAGGACTGTCTTTTTGAGAGGGGAAATGCGTTCCCCGTCTGTGTGGCGGGTTATTAGCTGGATTATTAGCGTTATTAGCTGGATTTTGACAGCAAGGGTCAAAATGAGTATTTAAACACGTTTTTCTACATCAATATTTCTGCACGCAGGCGGCAACAAAGTCGAACGCGAGCGGAGCTCCACAGTTCCCGATCGACTTCTTCGAACACTGCGTCGCGATGACAGACATCGAGTTCGGAGGGAATGATCTGCTGCAGGTGTACAACACCGCTCAGATCAAACACAGGCTCAATACAACCGGTAAATAATCTCTTTCAAATACTGCTCCACATAAACAATAAGTAAGATATTACTTATTTTGCAACACATTATTATAATACAAATCTTTTTGTCTATTTAAAATCACACTTATTTTTCATGTTTATATAATATGGCATGTATGAAATGCCATTTTATGATAGTATCGGATATTAATGATAGGACTTGGGCCCCATCATCTGAATCTAAATTTTACCCACCCATCCGTGCACCAACTTGTGGCGTTCTTTCAAACTATCATTTGGCGACCGTTATAAAAATACTTTGATATTTTAGGATTATACGTCGTTTCCACGAAGATGAGTGGATTCTCGATGGAAGTCATAAACTCTGATCCCAACACTGTGATCTGTGGAATAAGAGTATTACTTGGAAGCCAGGATGTTGCGCGTACTCCGTCTTATGTAGAGGTAAGTTTCCGGTAATAAAGTTTTAGTAGTTTTCGACAAAGTATTTTCAATAAATTAACACGAAGTTGGCCGATTAGGGTAGATTGTTATTGTATTCTTGTGTTATTTTAGGTGTACGGCAGATCAATTCAGACTATAGTAGTTCGTAACCGCTGGTTCGACATACCATTGACGCGTGAAGAATCACTGCAATCAGACAAGAAGTTGGTCATCAACTTCGGACCCTCACAAGATCCTGACGGAGTTACTATGGTAGACTCTGTTAAGGTTAGTCTATCTTATTTTTTATTTAATAATATTCTTTTGATGCCAAAAGCTACGGAATGAACTTGTCATTTATGTGTTATCGTTTTAGGTGTACGGTAAGAACAAAGAACAATTTGGATGGCCTGAAGAGAACGAAGATCCATCTGCCTGTCCGTCATCAAGTAAAGTAACTCAAGTAAGTATATGAAACTTATTATAGAAGGTGTTTTGATGAGATTGAAAATGCGATGTTGACACAGTAACTGTTACTGAGTGCTAATCATTCTTTTGTTGTTTTTACGACGAGGCCGAGGCGAGGTATTGATCGTGTCAAATATTATTACTTTATCATGTATGTAGTTTAAACTTCGTCTCTTTCTACAGGAGACCGAAGGCAGCGGTGGCGCGTGGAAACCCAGCTCCCTCGAGCGCTTAGCATGCGCAGCGCTTGAAGCGCTGGAGCTCGGCGCGGGGGCCAATGCCACTGCGAACGCGCCCGCCGGCTCCGCGAGCGACGGCGGGGCGGAGGCCGCCAGGAAGCTGCTCTGCGCTCCCGCCAGCGCGCATCTGCACGCGCGGGCGCAGTGCCTGCTGCGGGCGCTGCATCATACGCACTACCATCAGTACAAGGTGACTATTAATGTTTAGTAAAAAGTTAAAACATGAAAACGCGATCTAACAAAAGTTTAAGAATGTAGCTCGAGACCAACAGAATAACAGTGTTTAAAATATACAATCATGTGGTCGCATCACAAGATTTCTCCTCTTTTTTTACTGATAAAAAGTATATTTTCAGGACCAAGCAATACTGAAATACGTGTGCACATCGCTAAAAGAGTTGCGCGACACAGCAGACGCGCGTAACATCGACCCCGAAGCCTACTTCAGATTAGTACTTCTCGCCCGCGGAGTTGCGGTTGCTCGGCCGCAACATTTGGTTGCCTACACGGCACCTACTCCCCCTCGGCCTGCGAACGGTTAGTAATGTAAATTGGTTTGTTTGTATAAGTAAGTATCGAATGTGAGAAAAACAGGATGTTTTAACGAATGTCATATTATAAAAAATATCACACGAAGGAAGTGATAATGAGACTATCGTTGATACCACCATAATAGTGGTAAATTGATGTCTTGAGTATAGATTGACATTGGAAGACAACAATTGGTGACTTCTCGAGTCTTCCCCTGTTTTGCATTAACACCTAGTTGGCTAGTTCTCACGTATACTGTCGTTTCAGGCGACTGGTCGGTCCTCTGGAAGCCAGACCCCTCGCAGCCGCAACAAGTCCCCAGTGAGGAACGCTCGCCGCATCTCTGCGCGCTGCTGACCGCAGTGCTGTGGCGGCTGGCGGGCTGCCGCAGCGGCGCGGGGCCGCCCGGCATCCTGCAGTACGGCCTGCGCCACGCGGAGCACACGCTGCACGCGCTCGCCGACACCGTGCACGCGTTCCAGCTGCACGCTGACCCAGACTGCGTGAGTATCTGATATACGGGAGATGCGTTCGCTGGAAGTCGGACCCGTCGCAGCCGCTACAGATCGCCACGGAAGAACGCGAGCTGCATCTTTGCGCGCTGCTGATTATGAGTTATTTTCGGACTTTACTCGACACTACCCTGACGTCAACTGGTGCGTAGTGGTGAAAAACAATAGCCCCATTACCCTGCCCAGATCTGCTTTAGTTTATAATCTTTATAATCGTTAGTCAGCGCCAACTACTTAATAGTTTAAGAGCAATCTATTTCTAGCTTGCCGGTTCGTTCTTTAAAGTTGGAGATTGTTTCATAAGCCTAAATGTTTAAAAATAGATAAATTTTTTAAAATTTTAATTTCATTAAGTATATTATAATAAAAATTGATCTTCAGGTCGAATTCGGAAACCAAATCTACCTCTCGCTGCTGCTAGCTGAAGACCAGAGCATCAGCTTCGGAGCTAAAGCAGCGCTGATGAGAGTTTTACGACCAAGAGTAAAGAGGCGTCGGGTGTACATCCCATCGCCGCCCAATACACCAGGTAAATTAATTCACATTCAGTTGTATTTTTATTAAAATATATTGGTGCTATATTAAAATGTTATAATGTTTTTTTTATGTCAGCAAATTATTGTATTAAAATTGTGAATCTAAGCATAGCTTTTACTATGGGTGCCAGACAGCGGAGAAACATTATCGTCATTGTCAACGTCATCAATCACAGCATTCCTTGTGCACTTATCCTATAAAACTCTACTGACCTGAGTTAAACCTCGCTATCATTAGGTGCTGGATCATCAGTGACCACGGCCCAGCCTACAAGCTCCATAACTGAGGCCGTGGTGTCTGAGACAGACCTCAGCGGTAACCGTGATGAACAGCAAGAGAACCAGTTTATGGAAGTGGACGATTCCCTCGAGCCTATGGTCTTGCTCGCACCAGATGGAGGTAAGTTTTATTTATAAAAATCCGTTTACTTCGTTTATAACTAGATTTCTATTCTTTTTGGTAGGATAAAAGGAAAAAAATTCTTTCAGTTAACCCTTCTTCTGCTTAAGTCCCAACTAATCAGTAGACTGTATGCTTTGTCCAATGGCGAAAAATTTGGTATAGTGTGGACAGTTGGTTAATTTAATACTTGATGAATGGGAACGCAGCTGTACCGGCACAAAGTCAAAGTCTTTAAAGTAATTTGTACGGGGACGAACGTGGCGCGTGGACTGTGATAGGGTAATGAAATGGCGCGTTGCTTATAATATTTTCCTTCCTGCCATTATATCCACCACTATCGACTTCAGCTTCTTCGGTTGTCGCTGTAATAGTGCATAGATGTAGCGTACATAACGTCTATTTCGCATCGCCCTATTTCCCGCGTCTAAACACCTTGGCCATATAGGACTGGAAGCTCTGCTGGACATCCCGCCGGACGCGGACGACGAGACGATGGTGGAACTGGCCATCGCGCTGTCGCTGCAGGAGCAGCCGCGCCGCGCCGCGCCGGCCCCCACTGCGCCGCCGCCGCCGGCACCCGCCTTCGGCGACGCTACGCACTCGCCGAACGGGTACGCTTTTACTTATTTATTTTATTTAATTTTATTTATTAGGAAAACAAAGCAGTTAATAATAATCAGCTCAATTAAATTATACATTAGACAAAGAAGTTTCCACTGATAGGTTTTACACTAGTTACACACGAGTGAAAGTTATCTCCTGACAACGAAGGACAGTTAGTGGGACTGACAGCTTGTCCATGCCATGCATACCCAAAATTCGCGTTCTACGCAATCCCCACCCGATTTCAAGATGTTTGCCATGAACTTTACCTCCTATTCCTTGTATCTATCTAGTCAGTCGCTAGTGCTGCCATTATTAAAATGGCCTTCCAAAAAAGGGAATGGATTAAGATGTTTCTTGATTTTCTGATTCTATTTAAAAAACAAAAACTTACTTATGATTTTGAAAGTAGCAAATATGTGATTTTGAAAATAGTATTTGAACATTAGTAAAAGCTACCATAAACTAGTTTCCTCTTGTTATGCCTAGAGACTTATTTGTAGCTTACGTACGCTCAGGTCGGACGACGAGGGCAGCACGGCGGCAACGGACGGTAGCACGTTGCGCACGTCTCCCGCGGAAGCCCCCGGTTCCGCCGGCTCCGAGAGCAATGACAGCATCGGCGGCGTTTCTGGCCGCAGCAGTGCTTACGGTAAGAACACGTATAATCCGATTCAAATGCTATTAGGATAATACCTTTTGGAATTGAGCGAAAAATTACGTCAACTGCGTGATGACTTACACACACACAGATATTATTTTGCGTTGCTAACGTTACGGAAAAGCGCAGCTGACGTCATTTTTCGCTCCATTCCTAAAAGTATTATCCTAATAGCATCTGAACCGGATAGTATATTAATGTTTTCATGCCTTGAATATTTGAGTAGAAAATAGAAGGTAAAATAGAATGATGAGTTTGCAGCTGGACCAACGGTCTTACGACTAGACCAACTGATTTGTCTAAAGGTTATGCATGAAATAAATAAATAGTGGCATAGACGTCAATTTAAATAGATTTTCATATTGTTGACATCCCTTTAAAATTATAATGATTGAAACTGGCGCAGCTTGGCCATATTTCACAGCAGAATCTGATCTTACCCTGAGGTCTTTGAGAGTTTGTCTAAATGGTTTACAAATACAATTAAACATACATTTTACAATAATAAAGTAATTTAAAGAGTAAATCTCTACAAAATACGGCTTATCTAGGTCAATTTAACGTTTGATGAGCACATGTTAGCAGGATATTTAGTAATTGAGATAAATATTCATGTTTTTTAGAGTTTATCAAATCGTCGTAACTATTTAAAGCCTGACCAGGAATATAAAAAACCTGCTCTGGAGGCGCCACATCTAAAGTTATAGCAACACTGAGTTGCTATGGTTACTCTCACAAACAACTCACATTAACCAATAATAACAAGGCACTTTGACAGAATAACAATGAATGACATCTTATTTTTTTATTATTTGATTGTTGCCACTTGAAGAAATTAGTTCCAATATTTTTCCGCAATATGGCGAGGTTTTTTATATTCCTGGTCAGGCTTTACACATATGTACATAGCTTTGCACAAAATTAAACGAAGACAGTGCTTATAACAATTAATTGCGGAAATATGGTGCAGTTCGGAATGCGCACATTCCGAACGACTGCACCATACTTAGCTGTCTGAGAAAGTAAGCAAATTGGCACGCTTTATGCATAGTACGAATAAAGTATTTGAATCCCAGTAAGTATATTTTTTTTTCGCTAGTATAAATAGTTGAAATGTAATTTTGTAGGAGAAATGGTGTCGGCTCCCCCTGCGGGGGCGATGCCAGCTTCGAATGCGATCGTCGCGCCTGTTGCTATTACAGGCTAGTATATCATAATCAGTTTTTGTTTTGTTTTTTCTTATGCTTTTTAAAATCACTATGCTTTTTGTTTCTGGTCTTAGCAAAATATCTGCACTAATATGCTTAACCAAAACTTAATGAAAGTCTATTTAATAGCACTTAACTGCGTTTATATGTATGTATGTATCCAATATTATTTCTTTATAGATTTTTGCAGGATAAAAAAAAATTAAATTTTTTATACTATTTGTAATCTTTAATTTGGACTACACGAGTGACATAGTTAACTTAAGTAGGCTATTGAAATGGTGGATGGCTTAATTGCCACAAGGCAGGAGCTTAACGCGTGGGCCGGTCAATAGCAAAGCTGGCACCGGCTCGTCCCAATCGGGTGTGAAGGGGAAACCGGGGGAGTTTAGTGGGTAGTGGACGCTTTTTTAGTCTCGAGTCCCACACACGGCCGTGGGTCTAGCTAGCCTGCGGTTATGGTGAATAAACGCATTCTCCTCCGAAAAAAAAAAAAGGAGCTTAACGCGTTCTCCTCCGCAAAATAGCTGTTGCTTAAGGCCACACCTTTTTTTTTTCGGAGGAGAATGCGTTTATGCACCGTAACCGCAGGGTAGCTAGACCCGCGGCCGTGTGTAGGACTCGAGACTAAAGCGTCCACTAAAGGCCACGACACCTAGTTTCTCATGTATTCGACCTGAAGAGAATCGTGATTGTCAAGCACAAGCGGTTTCAACGCGGAGGCGGAGACGCCGCGACTCCGCACTTTTTTTCTATCAATAAACGAGAGTGACTTCTAGTCAAGTCCGCAATGCGTACGCCGAGAAGCCGCTGCGTTTCCGCTTTCGTATTGAAACTTTTGCAATCCGCCAGTCTGACAGCGCCCTTACTTACTATTATTGCTTATTCAGTCTATTTTTAATTAAGTTTCAATGTAATTTTCTCTGGTTGTCGTGAAGTGACTCAAATAACTACGTCAGAAATTCGGATAGTGTGAACAAGTAAAAACGTACCCCCTGATGAATTAAGTGAAACCATATCTTACCAATCGGTTAACTATTCTATTTTGTTACTACTTCTCGGTATGTATAAAAGATGTGATATCACCAACAGCCGGTCCGTCGACGTCTTCCTCGCAACCCGTGGCGTCGACCTCGCGCGCCAGCGAGGCGGAGAACGAGACCCGCAAGCTCCATGCATTGCGACTGTCGCTGCTGTCAACCGCGCTTGATGCGTTGCCGTCGCTCAGGACGCTGCCGGGCGTGCGAGCGATACCGTTCGTGCAGGTAATGTGATAAATAGTCACTGTGATTTACTGTGAATGCTAATTTCATACAATAACTGTTAGGCTTTGGATCGCCGCACATGGATCACTGGCTACAAATACGTACTTTTCGTTACATTTACATTTTACATAAATTCGTCGCACGCGGTTGTCGCCGGTGGTCGCCACACGCTACAAGTTTTTAACTTAAGGATGTAGGGTTTATGGATGTGACGTGTGGTCCGTGTGCATACTCAATCTCAGTCATAATGTGTGCTAATTAATTGATCGGATCAATTTCTTCTTAAATTGTGATCTTTGTTCTGTTTCAAATTATCATACACACACATTATGGAATTATTCTTGAACCAACCTTATTGTTAAACAGGTGGTCCTAATGTTAGCGGGCGACCTCGACTCGAGCGTGGAAGGCGACCGCGCCGTCCTAGAACGCCTGCTCGAGCTGTTAGTGGCCGAACTAGACATCCAGAACGAAGACGGGACGCCCGGCGAGGAGCGCACGGACCGCCGCGAGCTGCAGCTTGCTATCATGCGGCTCGAGCTGCTCGTGTCTGAACTGGATATGCAGGGGGAGGAGGCGCCGCCTGTGCATGAGAGGACTAATCGTAGGGAGTTGCAGTTGGTCATCATGCGACTGCTCAGTGAGTATTTGATGACTGGTCTTTTTTATAAAATCTATTCAGAGATTTATTTCCCGCTGTGTTCACAATTAATTGCAAAAAACCTGCTCTGGAGGCGACACATTAGCTATGGTTTTAGCTACACTCACAAATAACTCACATTATCCAATAGTAACAAGGCACGGTTGACAATTGACATTACATTTTGACAGAAAGGAATTATGTTGTTTTTTATTTGATTGTTACCACTTGAAGGTATTTTATTTTATTGGTCGGGCTATAGTTTAGCCTTTAACAGAAATTAAAGATGTTTTTAAGGCGTCTCCCAGACCAAAAGTCTTGTTTTTAACGGCTCTCAACTCCTTATTTAATGCATATACAACAGTTTAAAAAATACGTAAATAATCTTTGTAGTTTTATCTTAAAATTCCACGTTTAAAGTTTGTGTTTATCTTTATTTATCACTACCAAAACTGACTTTGAAAATACGTCTAAAATAATATTATTTCATGCACTCCTCCTAATTTAAACGTGTTTTTTAAATTTGGCTTGCGCCAATCGATAGACAATCAAAAAAACTATAAATTGGCTGCAAAAAATTTGGAAATCATCCTTTTCTTGATTTTTACGGATTATTATTCATAATTTCGGGCGGCCATTTCTCTCACGCGCCTACAACGGGTAGCGGGCGGCAGTCGGTCGCTAGCTGTGCTACGGGGAACCCGTGTCGCTCGCTCACACACGTGACAGATCGGTGAGACAGCGACACCTAGCGACACAAACAAGCACTGACGTTTGCTTGCTTTGTTTACGCAAGGACGATTTATATTGTGAGGCTGAGGTGTGTCTTGTATTAAATGCGAAAGGACGATTTAATTATCTTGTTTAATAATAGTAGTGTAGTAAAACTATATCAATGGCGAATGCTACACGCTCGATTTAATTATAAATATAAATATCTCTGGACATTATTCACACAGCACCATCTAGCCCCAAACTAAGCATTAGCTTGTGCAGCACTAAGTATTAGTTGTGCTATGGGTTCTAGACAACGGATAAACATTACTAATATACTTTTTTTTGTAAATACATACATTATTATAAATAGAAAAACCCAGACCGATACAAACATGTTCATGCACACAAATGTTTGTAGCGTGCGGGGATCGAACCCGCGACCTCTGGTGTAATAGCCGACTTCTCGACCATTACACCAAATGGCTCGCCAAAATCGCGATAACTTTCCAAAAGTGAATGAATTTTACAAATCGATCAGTAGGTACCTACGACGGTAAATTTCACTGACTACACTAGGCTGCCTCCTCGGTTTCACTTCACCCGCGCGTAATTTCTTTTGTCAATAATTATCCTATAATCCACTCGTATGTCACCCAGGCCGGGAATAGTACCCGGGTGACTTTCCAAAAGTGAATGAATTTTCCAAATCGGTTCAGTAGTTTCGCAGCCTATTCAATACAAACCAAGACTGAGTCATGAGTACATTGGATAATGTAATACACCAACGAATGATATTTAAAAAAATTGAATAATAAAAAAAGAAGAACTAAACAATCTCAAACTAAAAAAAATGTTCAAAAAGTTTTTTTGGACTACTTGGGATTTGAACTAATGTTCACTTATTACGTCAGCGTATTTGCACTCGGCCACCGAGCGTTGTATAGATAGGACAAAATAAGCGATGAAGTACGGCGCGCACCAACAGACGTGAATAGGGTCTAAAGATCAGTATTGTTTGCTCGCAGAGGTCCGTTGGAACATGTTCCACATGTTCAACTCATGAGTCACTTTACAATATTATTTACATGCTTTATCCAATATTGCACTCGTAACCGTCACAGTTGGTTTAATTTTGTTAAAAAACATCCAAAATGTCAACTAATCGATCGAACTAAAATTTACACCACAGGATGCGCTATTTCTTGCCGCACATTTTTATACAACATTTCATTTAGGGGTGTTCACCGGGTTGTTGCATCGGGGGTTGTTTTCAGGGTAGTCACATCAGAAGGTGTTCTCCGGGTAGTATTACCAGGGTTTTTTCAGGGTATTAACATCATAGGTGTTCTCCGGGAAGTATCATCAAAGGGTGTTCACCGGGTTGTTGCATCAGAGGGGTGTTTTCAGGGTAGTCACATCAGGGGGTGTTCTCCGGGTACTATTACCAGTGGGTTGTTTTCAGGGTATTATCATCATCATTCAACGTGCAACGTGGTCAGTCACGACCCTGAGGATTGGGATACGGAAACTGCGTGCTATTTCTCTCGTAGAATATCTACTCCAGTCAACGAAATTCTAACTTTGCCATTTTAGTTGTAAAGCTGAAACTGACGCTAAAAGGACAATGCTCAAAAAGAAGCTAGGTTGGAATCAAATTATTGGTAATAATATGTAATTAAATATTCCATAGGGGGCATCATCGAAATCAATGGTGGTATGTGTGAAATTGCTATTCAGATTTTTCTGGGGTCACATAAAGTATCAGTTACATAGTTACTGAATAATAAACGCACTTGTTGACCCAAATCTATAAAAATTAGAAGGAAATCTCTTAGGGTGTGTCGGAGGATGCATAAAAATCATTCCAATTGGAAAATATGAAAAAACCCCGTTTTAAATAGCGAAAAACATTGTTCGTGCTAATTTTCGCATATTGTACGCGATTTCCTAGCAAACGGGGCGCGATACGCGTAAAATGATTATAACCTTTTTTGTAGACAAAGTAATTCTCTACAGCTTTTGTCTAAAACTTTTTCTCTTAATTCTGTTAGTTTTTGAGATTATCGGGAAAAAGTAATTTTTTACCCTCTTCCATTTTTTCGAATGACCCCGGTGACACCACCCCGCCCCGCATTTTTAGTATGTTATCATTATCACGGGGTCATTAACGAAAAGGACAATGCTTATCTAGTATGAAAAACAACCCAGGCTGGAATCAAATGAAAAGTATCTCTAATTATTGGTAATTAAATATTCCATAGGGGGCATCATCGAAATCAATGGCGGTATGTGTGAAATTGCTATTCAGATTTTTCAGGGGTCACATAAAGTATCAGTTACATAGTTACTGAATAATAAAAAAATATTTTTATAATTTTTTATAAAAATATATTTTTTAGCACCTATTCAGTAAAGTTGTAGCTTCTCATTGGTGCAAGAATTTTTAGAATCGGTCTTGTAGTTCCTGAGATTAGCGCGTTTACAAAGACAAACAAACTGTTACGCTTTATTATATTAAATAATAATAATTATATACAATTATATAATATAATGATATTAGATATAGCCATTTTATACACTTTTAAACCGCAACTGTATCTGTTTACTCCTTTAATTGATACTTTATGTGACCCCTAAAAATCTGAAAAGCAATTTCACACATACCGCCATTGATTTCGATGATGCCCCCTATGGAATATTTAATTACATATTATTACCAATAATTTTACAGATACTTTTCATTTGATTCCAACCTGGGTTTTTTTTGAGCATTGTCCTTTGATTCATCTTTTCAACTAAAATGGCAAAGTTAGAGCTTCGTTGACCGGAGTAGATATTCTACGAGAGAAATAGCACGCAGTTTCCGTATCCCAATCCTCAGGGTCGTGACCACGTTGCACGTTGAATGATGTTAATACCCTGAAAACACCCCACTGGTAATAGTACCCGGAGAACACCCCCTGATGTGACTACCCTGAAAACACCCCTCTAATGCAACAACCCGGTGAACACCCTTTGATGATACTTCCTGGAGAACACCTATGATGTTAATACCCTGAAAACACACCCTGGTAATACTACCCGGAGAACACCTCCTGATGTACTATACCTGCTGTAATTTTTACTCGTAAAACTTCTGATAATCCTCTAAGAGTTTTTTTTTCAATCTAGATATCCGTTGAAAATATCGAAAAAACCATTTGAATCGAATTCTTCTTTTGTATTGAAAATCTTTCATGTTCAAATTTGTATTTTCAACTAAAGAACAAAAAAATTAAAATTAATATTGTTGTATTTTATCGTACTGAAAAACATTTCGATTCTACTTTTATGATGTGTGTATCTACAAGATACTTTTTTTCTATGACAATTAATATTCAGTCTGCTAATAGTGGCTTTATAATGTTAGTAATAGTTTGGCGCTAGCTAACTAGATGGCGCTCATATTATTAACGATGGTTACGAAGTATAGGGTGAGGTGAGGTGGGGGTAAGTGAAGGTGAAATGCTCAAAGTCATTTGCTCTGGGTAAGGCCTTAATAGAGAAAATGCACTATTGTATAGCTACTTTACTATAGCTAGAGTCAATTATATTATGTAACAGAATGAAAAAAATCGATAGGTCAAAATTGGAATTGCGAATTGCACAACAGATTTTTATTGAAATATAATTTTTTCTTTACCTTCACTAAATATAGTTTCGCTGCTGTGAGATAAGTTTTTGCGAATGTATCTGTCAGATAAGGCTATCTGATGTCGTCTGTCAATTTTCAATCCCACCAAAAACATTCTGTAAAAAACTAGCCAAGTCTCGATGGAGCTGCTTGTTTATCTCTAAAAAGTAATGAAATCTAGACATAGTCGTGCCAAGTCTAAGGTTCCTTACTGCGATTTCTTTATTATTATAGTTAATGTTGTGTGACTTGGCCGTTGAAGGGCCAGACGGCCAAACGGACCTGCAACTCAACTTCGAAGGGCCAAATGAGACACTAGCGTCCAATTACCAATACCAGTATGGGCTATTATCTCGCTTAACAAACATAGGTAGTTACAACAGATATAACATTACATTACATTACAAACAATGACAGATTGGTGCAATGGAGTAATGGAGCACCTGGTTTTGTACCCTTGTGTACCCTTCAACGGCCAAGTCACACAACATTAACTATAATAATAAAGAAATCGCAGTAAGGAACCTTAGACTTGGCACGACTATGTCTAGATTTCATTACTTTTTAGAGATAAACAAGCAGCTCCATCGAGACTTGGCTAGTTTTTTACAGAATGTTTTTGGTGGGATTTCACTTCTTTTTGTAGGAACGTGGGCATATTGATTTATTTTGTATCTATTTGGAATGAGACTATTCCCGTAAGAATTTAAAAGCCAATGCCCTATTCCAGGTTATAAACTATACATGTGCCAAATTTCATTTGAATCCGTTCAGCCGTTTCGAAATGGTTATTCCCGCGGGAATGAGACGTTTCCCGTGAGATTTTTTTAGCCTATGTCCTGTTCTAATTTATAACCTATACCTGTGCCAAATTTCATGTGGATAGGATTGATAAGCTACTACTATCCCCATCCCCCCACCTCCCCCTCCCAATACTATCCCCATCCCCACACCCATTCCCACCCCCCTCCCATCACCCATCTCATCTCCTTTCCCCCTCTATCCCCCCTCCCACATCCCGTCCCCCTCCTCCCCCTCCCATATGCTATCCCCAACCCCTCCCCCTCCCATCCCCTTCCCCTTCCCCCTCCCGTCCCCCCTCCCTTCTCCCTTCCACCCCCCTCCCCTCCCATCCCCTTCCTCCCATCCCTCTCCCCTGCCCTTCCCCCATCCCCCAACACCTCCCATCACATTTCCCCCCATTCCCCTTCCCCCTCCCCCAACCATCCCCCTTTTCCCTCCCATCCCCCCACCACCACCAAATGAAGCGGCTCACCAAGTTGAGTATTTTTTGTAAAGGCGGTATATGTCGATCTCTAATAGTTTGGTTGGGCTCTTGTGTTTTCTAATCAGGGTCACCAGGTACTCCAGATCTTCGAATATACTAGTTTTTATAGTTTTCCCTTTATGTGGCCATTAAACCCTAACTCTGTACCAAATTTCAGCTCTCTGAGTTTATGGGAAGTACTACTTCTATTATGATGATCATCAGTGAGTGAGTGAATGAGTCAGTGAGTGTCTGTCATAAATGCGAAACTTTGCTTTCGCTTAACTTCGGAACTAAATGACTTACAGCCTTGAAATTTTGGATTTTAAGTATGTGATTATAGCTTACTGGATGACGAAAATTTCTGCGTTCTGGTCTTATCCAGAGGTTCTCAAATAGAGGCCTGAAAATGCGACGAAATGGTTCCAGTAAAGGATGGTACGGCAGTGTTTGCTTCGCGCTCGACTTGGCGGGGGCACTGCCGTGCCCCCAGATAAAAGAAGACATCATCATTGTTGTCTAAAACCAAAATTAGGAACTTATCAGTGTTGAAACTGGCCCTGGGAGTTTCAAGTGTTTACACATTTCTTCTTCTTCTTCTTGGATTGTAGCTGGCAATACACTCCTGTTTATAAGGATTTACTGCTGCCATTTTCATGTGTATTTTAACGACTCACAAGTGTTTTTAAAACGCCGCACACTACAACTAACGTTGTAAGTGGACGCATTTGAAAATATCGGGATATGTGTTTACACATTCGGTTGTTATCAGGCGTGCTAATGGCCCGGTGGAAGACGTCCGCGTCAGGCGGGCAGCCGTCGCGCGCGGAGGTGTCGGGCCCGGCGTGCGCGGCGCACGTGTCGCGGCTGGCGGCGGCCGCGCTGGTGCGGGCCGGCGCGCCGCTGCACTGCTACAAGGTGCTCGCCGCGCTTCTGCCGTATTGGAAGGAGAAGACTTCTGGTTAGTACCTACCTTTCTTTTCCCTTAGAAGAGGTTGATTGAAGCATCGTCACCGCAGGCTAGCATGACCTGTGGCCGTGAGTGTCGCCCGGCGCTTCCTCGATTTCCGCTTCACACTCGAAGAGGCGTCTTGGTGTCCGCTTCATGGCGATTGTTTGACTTAACTTACTTAACCTTAACCCTATTTACTATTTCTCGTGAACGTGGTCGACGATAATATAATTGTCTACAACGTGCATAATTTACATAAAGATGAACTACTAAATGCATCCACGTGAGCGCGTATTCCTAAAACAAAAATTTTTTTACTAAGAGCAATGACGTTCAATTAAAAATCTAGACTCACAAACACGCTCAAATATTGTCCAAAGCAAAAGTCTGCCCACCCGACTATTGGGCAGAGTTTTCGTTTAGTTGTATACAATTGACTACACTAAATGCCATGAGATAAGGTGTTAATTTGAAAGAATGTGTTAATGTCATCAGTGTCAAAGCCACTCGGACGTTTTTTGAGGAATTTTTCTTAGAGATTGGGTGTCTAGTTGTATATTGAACGTCATTGACTAAGAGGGATGAAATTAACAGTAACTCCCTACTGACTCTTTAAATGCTTTATCTCTAGGTTCTGGAGCCACAACAACTGGACAAGTACTTTTGAAACCGCTACCACCGCAGCCTTTGCCAGACATGACGCCTTTCTTCGTAAAGGAATACGTTAAGAGTAAGTGGATTTGTATCTCTACGTTATTTAGGCACATCAGCATTTGTAATACCTTTGTTTAGCGCTCTAGTGTTATACGATATTCCATTAAGTTGAAAGTTTTCTTAGTTTAAGGTGATGATGAGTTATCGCCCTGTATAAACATGGAAGTATGTCCAGGTCACGCGCTCGACGTGTTTGACAACTACCCTCAACTACTGATGGAGATGGCGCTACGGCTGCCGTGTCAGATACACAAGCACTGCGACCCGGCGCACTTCGACGCGCGCTGGCGGACGCTGCTCTGCGAGTACATGATGAACCAGCAGACGCCGCTTAGGTCAGTTCTTAGAATTTGTGGCTTACGATTTCATTTTGTAGCTGATTTCACATAGCAGTAGCAAATATACAATCGTAGCTGTTGATAGATAAATAAATAAATAATAATAAATATCCCTGGACATTATTCACACAGCGCCATCTAGCCCCAAACTAAGCATAGCTTGTGCTATAATAATAATAATAATAATCATTTATTTCAGGCAATATTTACATACAGAGATGTTAATTATATATAAACAGAGGCCCATATCATAAATACCTTATAGTCTAACATACATATTAATAACATTAGATAAAATTACATCTAAAAATTAAAACTAATGGGTATGGGTGCTAGACAACGGATAAACAATACTTAAATATACTTTTTTTTTGTAAATACATACATATAATACATAGAAACACCCAGACCGATACAAACAGACATGTTCATGCACACAAATGTTTGTACCGTGCGGGGATCGAACCCGCGACCTCTGGTGTAATAGGCGACTTCTCGACCATTACACCAAATGGCTCGTCAGATATTTCAATATGGCAGAAATAACTAATACTTGTGCGTTGTAGGAAGCAAGTGCGCAAGCTGCTGCTGTTGCTGTGCGGAACGCGCGAGCGCTACCGGCAGCTGCGCGACGTGCACGCGCTCGACACGCACCTCAACGCCGCGCGCGCGCTGCTCGCCACCGACCCCGCCTACGACAAGCTGGTGCAGCTCATGGACCATCTCAAGGTGACCTACGATTGTTAGGTTTCTGCTTCGAATTTCACGGGAGCGGGAGTGGGGCTCCTGCGCTCACTGCTCGTGGCAGAACACCACTTCCGCTCCCGCTTTCGCTGCCACGAAACTCGAAGCAGCGACCTTAAGGATCTTCGCAGATGTAGCAACAAGTGCGCAAACTACTATTTTAGCTAGCAACGAGCTTTGCATTTCCGTTCCTTAACTGGCGCCATCTTGGACGCAAATTATTTGCGTATCTTGACTTGTGTTTCCCTACGGCAGGCATGCGCGGAGATAGTAAGCGCTCGGACCGGCAACTGGCAGCACACGTGCGCGGTGGAGCGGCGTGAGGCGCTGGCGTGGCTGGTGAGCGTAGCGAGGCGCGTGCACCCACACGTGGCGCCCACCGTGTTGCAGCTGCTGCAGGCGGCACTGTGTGCGCCTGCGCACCATGCGCCGCAGCCGCAGCCGCAACAGCAGCGCCAGGACGGCAAGGTGAGACTAACATAGGGCTATTCCACTACACCGCTTTGAGCGTCCGCGGATTCCGCCGGCTGACAGTACCGCCCTTTCGTATGCGGGCGCGTTATCAGTGTGGTGCTAGGCCTATTTTTTATACAAATTGAGGTATTTTCATACAATGTTATAAGCTGCGATTCGTCACTTGGACGATTTGACGTGTTTTGAGTTTTAAGCTAATTAGTTTATGCAATAAATAAATATTTTTATTAATTCTAATAGTACTACAGCCGTCCTTCACTTCAACCATATTATATTATGGCGCTCTATACAAATCCTAATATGAAGTAATAATTAATGTTGTTATATTGTTTAGGCTGGTGCTGATTGGCCGGAACGCGAGCGTAGCGCCGATAGCGACGCCTACGTATCTGACGGCTCCAAATTCCAGGAACAGAGAGTGCCCGCTTTAGTACAGCAAATACTCAAACAAGTAAGTTTTTTAGTGTAGATTCTAGTTTACCCGTCGTTATTTATTAAAAGGAAAAGAATCATTTTTATAATGTCTCTCTCTTAGGTGCCTCAAGATGAGCTGCGCATGTTTATCAAAGCATTTTTGTTGGAGACAAATTCAACCGCTGTACGCTGGCAAGCACACGCCTTACTACTAGCCATTTACAAGTAAGATTCAGTTTGATGTCTTTTATTTATTTGTATTTTGAAATCCATAACACAAGTCCTTAAGCTGCTTACCTTGGGGATTATATACATGTGCCTACCTAACATGTTTTTTTCTGTAAGGGCAGAAAAATTATATGATGTCTGTCTAATATTTATTCATATCTAAAAACACTTCACTCTACTACAATCGAAGTATTTTAAAATAGTTGTCTCGGTCTCTGGACCCTTGTATAAGTTGTTGTTGCCGAACCATAACAGTTTTAATACTCGTGAGACAGGGTATTATAAGTATGGATTGTAAATTTTCTTATTGTTTGACAGTAACTCATCGCAGCCGGAACAGGCAACCCTCGTGTCTCTTCTGTGGGGCATCTGGCCGACTCTGCCGCATTACGGACGCAAGGCCGCCCAGTTCGTTGACCTCTTGGGCTACTTCACACTGAAGACGCCAAACATCGACACTGAGGTAAGAATTCCATCATTAAAATCTTGGTGTTTTATCACAATAATAAAAGTATTGTCTTCTTTAACCGTGGAAACTAATTAATATCATGGCTTCTGCTATTGAGTTTCGAGTCAGTTTAATGTGATATTGTCGTTCGTCCCACTACCCACTAAGATAACCTTGTTTCCGGTCCGGTCGGGATAACCGGAAACGATGAGTTGAAACCTAATGCTGGAGGCTGTGGTGGCGCCTAGCGATGATTTAAAACCTGGATAATATTGAACGGGAACGTAAATCATAATTGGTTTTACAGAAATATGTGGGAAGCGCAGTAGATCTACTTCGCAACCAGAACCTGCTTCTATCGTCACACGGCAACGCGGCCCTGTACGCCGCCCTCGGCGCGTACGTAGAACTGGACGGGTACTATCTCGAGTCCGAGCCTTGCCTCGTCTGCAACAACCCCGAGGTTGCTATGGCCACCATCAAGCTGCCCACTATTAAGGTTGGTCACGCTTCTACGTACTTGTGATTGTAACTTGATTTTTTATTTGCGTTTGTAATGTAGATTAGGCTTGCTAGGATAGATGTATGTATGTATGGTTTAGTAACAATGTGTAGTATTGTTCGGTATGGATCTGAGGTACTTAAAGTATGTGCTTTCTACAGAAGTGTTCTTTAACAACTAGCTTACTTACTTGTTTGTTTACCCGCTGAAGTTAAAAAGTAGGTTGATGTAGTTTTTTAAAGCTAGTAAGGATTATTTACATTCAATTACTTAACGGCTTCTTTCTTGATTATTTTTAATAATTATTTTTGAATTTGTATTAGTTAAATCTTTGTAGTCGTAGTCTAGATTTAATTTTTAAAATCGAGATGATGATTGTTTTTTTAAGAATACATAATAAATTCGAACATAAACATACATCCTTGGTGTCACAAAAACAAAACAAGTATATTTAAAAAGCACAGATATATATAATATACACATTAATAAAATAAATATCGAACATACGATAATAACCTAGCATTGCCACAACATAACAACATGCAAACGCGAATTGAAATCAGTACACACACGACGATGCAATTTTGACCCGTAATGCGATCAAATAAGAGCTAATCGGTACAACGGCTCGCAGATCGACTCGAAGTTCACGACGACGACGCAGATCGTGAAGCTGGTGAACAGCCACATGATCAGCCGCATCAGCCTTCGCATCGGCGACATCAAACGCAGCAAGATGGTGCGGACCATCAACTTCTACTACAACAATAGGACCGTGCAGGCCGTGCAGGAGCTTAAGAATAAGCCGGGTAAGTTTTTTAAGTTAGTTGAGCATAGTCTTGATTATATTTGCACCACAAAGATTGTACTTTAAAAAGCTTGAAATTTTTATGGCAAAAGTAAACTTAGGACACTATTTCCTGTGGCCATACTGAATGTGAGCTGTGAGTAATGCGTTAGCACTTCCTATTATGTTATTAGGGAAAAATTCGGTTTTTTTATTCGTGTACATCGTCAATCTGCTCCAATCAGCTTTAACACAATTTTAAAGCAGGGGAAAGGGATATACTGAAAATAACCCATCAACGATTATAGGAGTTATTTTTCCATTCGTAAGGAACTGTGTAGAGACGACTGAACTCTTAATAATTTTATTAATGTAACAAGAAAGAATGTCATCGACACTATTCTTCACACCACAGACAATGTTTTAATATTCTTGGTGGTTTTGCAGGCATGTGGCATAAAGCCAAACGCGTGCAGCTTCAATCTGGTCAATCGGAGGTGCGCGTCGACTTCCCGCTTCCGATCGTCGCTTGCAACCTGATGATGGAGTATGCTGACTTCTACGAGAATCAGCAGGCTACAGGTACCAACAAAACATTATAAAAATAAAAAATAATAAAACGGACACTCCTCCATCCCTTGAAAAGTGTGAACGAACTTGACAACAAAGTTTCTACAAAGTCTATATGAGATCTATTGTGATTTCATTTTATGAATCTTTAGTCTAAAGCAGTGTTTGTTCATGACAGGTGAATCGCTGCAATGCCCACGTTGTTCTCAGTCGGTGCCGGCGAACCCCGGAGTGTGCGCTAACTGTGGTGAAAACGTGTTCCAATGCCACAAGTGCCGGTGAGTTTTTTTTTTTATACTTAGCCCGTCAAATGACCCCACTCCACCTGATGTTAAGTGAAAGTGCCTTTCCGATACTCCAGTTATAGTCGAGTCATTTTAATAGGCCACATTTGACAGTTCATTTATGCAAAGAAAAGTGCTACTTATGAACCTCAGGAGTAGTCTAATTTTCTAAATAAATAATTGTATTAATGAGAACTGATGTTGTTTTCTTGAGTTTTATTCCTTTAGCGTAAGGTATATTTTTCTTTGCATAAATAAACTGTCAAAGGTGGTCTATTAAAATGACGCGACTATAAAAAAAAATCAGTTTAAATTACGACTTCCGCAAAGATTTTTAGAGGGTCGCTATCCTAGCTTCTTCTCCTTTTAGATTTCTCCTATTGTAAATGACGCACCAATGTTACTCTAGTGCCATAAACTACGACGAGAAGGATCCGTTCCTGTGCCACGCGTGCGGTTTCTGCAAGTACGCGAAGTTCGACTACACGCTGACGGCGCGGCCGTGCTGCGCGGTCGACACCATCGAGAACGACGAGGAGCGCAAGAAGATGGTGCAGACCATCGGCGCGCTGCTGGACAAGGCTGACCGCGTCTACCGCCAGCTCGTCGCCAACAAGCCTGTGCTTGAGGTAACCCATACTGCTACTGATTCCGTATGTATTGGTTTGTTACACGTGCTTGGCAGACAATAGGTTGGCCAATACGTAATAGGCTTGTTTCCACTAAGAATGAATCGGATAGCTTAGAGTTTTTAATGATTAATCATGATATTATGTAGTAAACAAAAAAACAACTTTTTTACTAAAATAATATAAGATTACAAATATTTTTGGAAATTAAAATCGGCAAAATTACTTATTTAATCACGTGACATTAAACAACAATCAGAGAAGCGTGACGTCACTCCTTGCAAAACACCGGTTGCAGCTGTATAATGATCTCGTCGACTGACATCAACAAACTCGATTGTTTTGCGAGGATAGACGTCATTCAAGACGCCATGACAGTCTTTGCCTTTCCAAAGTTAATTTTAAGTTTATTTCTAAAAAAGCAAAATACTTATGAAAAAGGCCTATTTTTCTAAAAATAATATATATTTGGGGTAAAATTGATACTAAACTATAGTTTTAAACGAATTGTCAACTAGCCTATTGGCCACCAAGAAGAACTTTTCTGCCCCCTGAAAAATTGGGACGACTTTTTGAAGCGAATAAGCTTAATGCAATAAACAAAAACTTGAAAGATTTGGCCGATATCTTGCATGAAACTAAAGGTTGAAAAATCTGGTCTATTTATTGATAACAATCTTGTAATTCCCACAGTCGCTCCTACACAAGATAAGTGAACATCGACTCGAAGGGCGGTCCGGCGACGAGAACAGTAACGCGAGCAACACTTCGTTCAGCGGCGCGCAGATCAACCGCGTCATACAGACGCTGGCGCACAAGTACTGCGTCGACAGCAAGGGACACTTCGAAGACCTGTCCAAGATCATACAGAAAGTGTTGGCTTGCAGGTTAGTACGGAAATCTTTAGGGCCAGTTACACCACTAACAAAGAAAAGACTGTCACTGTTATTTGACAAATAATTATCACTTACTTACCTGCCAGTGGTTAAATTAGCCCTTCAAATTTGAAAGTACTACAGTCTGTTTCAAACACGATGATATGGGTGACACCTCATCTTTGACAATTAAAGAGACGTGACCTCATGTGTCAACCTGCTTAACCAATCGATTATCGATTATATCTTAGTGCTTATGACAATCGATTCAAAGTATAGACTTATAATGTATGATAAATTTTAATTTTTTCTACTTTGATATTAGCTAGTGTAGAGGTTAATATCAGATAACACAGTTATAAAGAGAAATATTTATTGTACATAAATAATAACTGGAAAATATTTGTAAGAGTGTAAAGACAATAAAACAAATATTTTCCAGTTATTATTTATGTACAAACGCCTCAATGGTCTAGTGGTTTAGGTACCGGGCCGAGATCTCGGGGTCCTGGGTTCAATTCCCGGGTCGAGCTAACTTTGTGTCGGTTTTTTCGGACACAGCTCGGGTTTGTGATCACCAATCCGCATTTGGCAAGCGTGGTGATTAAGCCAATACCCATCAATGTAGCGATAACTTGATTTCAAGGATGGAGGCCTTTGCCCTGCATTGGGATATTAATAGGCTGATACTTTTTTTTTTCTTATTTATGTACAATAGATATTTCTCTTTAAAACTGTGTTAACTGATATTTACCCCTACAAAGGTTATGGGCCCAGGACCAGCGAAAATAAAGAGTGAGTCTGAGTAGGTACATGTAACTAAGAAAGGAGTCATCGAAAATTATTTGAAAAAGGGTACGACCGAATCATGTCTGCGAATGTATGTAAGTATTGAATTATTAACAAAAGATAACTATGACAGTTGGAAGGTACAGATAGAGGCATTACTTGTACGAAGCGACTACTGGGAGTATTTAAGTGGAGAAAGGCCAAGACCAAATGATGCCGATACGCACATAGCAGCCTGGAAGGCAGCGGACAGGAAAGCTAAATCTGAATTAATATTAACCGTACAGTTAGTTTCCCCAGACCCAGATAATTAAAATACAATTATTTATTTTCTTACAAAAACGTGAATGTTACAAAAACTACTAAACCGATGGTCAACAAACTTAAAAATTCTATTAACCATTCCTACATTTTCGTCTAAATCAGATCACCCGTTCGAGAATTTTCGCGGAACAAACATACATACCTTTATATGTACATACAAAAATGATTTGTACCCCTCGCTCGCTTCGCTCACTCGGTCAATAAATAGTAACGTGTTAGTTTTGTACATTGTGAACATCGATTTTAAATTGACGGTATTATTTTACTTATTACAATATTTTTTTACGAATATTCCACTATTCTTTCCCTTAAATTATAGTTTCGATTATTCACGATTTTTATCGATTAATAATAAAACCTAAGTCACATCTCTGGTTTAAAAGACCATAGAACGTAACCTGTAACGTCTCATATAATTTTTATATTTTATAGAAAAATGTACATAAAACTTCTCTAAACCGAAAAAAAAAACACCATGACTCTTATTAAATCGTTATTAATGTACAGTATTTAGTGTTTATTTATTTCTTTATTATTCAAATTTGTATTTATATCGAAGTCAACATTTTCCTAAACGCAAACATTTACGTTCTATGGATGTGTCAGGCATATCATCGTGTTTGAAACAGACTGTAAATAACTCGCCTTAAGTAGACAGACTTAGTAAAATTAATTTTATTAATTTGACAGAAAAGAACTGGTATCGTATGATCGATCGCAGAGCGAACAACTGAAAGGTGATACGTTGCCAGTGTATGCTGGATTGTTGCAGAACTACGATGGTGACCTTGCTAAAGGTAAGATTTAATAGTGATTTATCAGTAGCTTTTTACCTTTATCTTTTTTTTTTTATTTGGACTCTTAGACCATCTGTTACGGTGCTAGTGTGGCTGTTCAATTGAAGTTGAGTGGTTCTTTCAAAAGAGTGTCACAAAGTTCTTCTACCGCTGACGGCCATGGCAACAACAGTGCCGAACGCTGCTCTTTCCACTACGCACTACGTATTACAAAACCTCATACCGTTTCCAGTAAAAACAAGATTGGAAGTTTTTTGTTAATCTGGTAAAAAAGAAATAGATATAGCCATAGTTGGTCGAGCTGTAACCATAATAATATGATATTTATGAATCTAAATAAGCGTTTTTTACGCAAGGTACATACCACTTGTGTCATCTAAGGCCTCTGCGTCGTAGTTTGGCGGGCTGTCACGAGCGGTGCGCTCTTGTCACCGGTTGACAAGAGCGCGCTGCTCGTGACAGCCCGCATCAAGTGGTGACCACTCGTGCGCCTGTGTGCGGGTTTCACCCGCCCCGTACCCGCGAAATTCGAGGCAGTGGCCTAACTAGTTCTATAATCTATGATTACACACGTAGTTCTATAATCTATGATTACACACGTATTAGTGCTTGTTCACGTTGAACGGGCGGGCGCGGTGGGTCGTGCGGGCGCGGTGCTCGCTACATAGCCCGCCTGCGCGTTTTGTACGTGAACACTTCGATACTACGCCATATGTTTGATATTTCGCGACCGCGCCCGCGAGTTAACGTGAACAAGCGCTAATGATGCGAATGTTTCCCCCTTGTAGAGTCCGGCAGCGGGTGCTACGGGTGCTCGCTGGCGTGCGCGGAGCAGTGCCTGACGCTGCTGCGCGCGCTGGCGTCGCAGCCGGAGCACCGCACGCGCCTGTGCCGCTTCGGCCTCGTGCAGGAGCTCGTGCAGCACAACCTGCACCGCGGGACGCCTCAGGTATGGTGTAGACTCCGGCAGCGGCTGCTACGGGTGCTCGCCCTATGACCGTGTAAGGCTGGAGCCCCATGTCTACGGTGCAGTCCCCGACGCCGTTTGAAGGCACGGCACCCACCGTGCGGCGACACGGCGCCGCCAACTGCCGTGCGCGGCCCATCACGACCGGTGGCAACCATCATTATTTCAAAATAACAGTTTTTGTCTTGATATGGATCGCAAAAGACGCATTCCGCATGTTATTGTCAGATCATTTAATACATTTAGAACTAGTGATGAAACGACTCGAGTCCTTTAAGTCGTTTAAAGTAAGACTCGACTCGTTTTACACGACTCGACTCTAAAATTAAGACTCAGCTTTAAGTCTTATCTTATACAGCTCAGTTGTTTAACGTATAAGACTCAAACGACTTAAACGACTAAAATGCTTAAACGACTTAAAAGACTTAAACGACTTAAAAGACTTAAACGACTGCAGTTCTTTACAAAAGAACTCGCGTTTGAGATAAGCGATAAGTTTGTATTACTAAAAACGCTCTAAACCGACTTAAATTAAATTATATCTTTATTATACAAGGTGAAACTTAGTAATCTATATATATGTATAATTTTCTATATAAATAAAAGAAAGTCGTGTTTGTTACAACACTTATAACTCAAAAACGGATGAACGGATTTAGATGAAATTTGGCACACGTATAGTTTATAACCGGGATAAGAACATAGGATACTTTTTATCCCGGAAAAGTGGGGGGAAGGGGGGATAGTTGAAAAAGGAAATTACGCGCGGGTGAAATTACGAGCTTGCTGCCTGCGTACATTCCTAAAATGTCTTAACTCTCGGACTGTCGGACGCCTGCATTTAAAGTGAGATCGTATACCTGTGCATTAAGGTCAACTTTTGAATGTATTGAAATTAGAGTTGATATTATTTTCGTCCTAATCATACCTCTCGCCGTTGCTAACTACTTTCGGGACAGTTTTTGAAGGCGGTTTTATAGGCAATGTTGCTTCTTGTCGGCAAATGTATATTTCACGATATTAATTAAAACGAATACTGTAGGCATGAGAGACACTTTTGTTTATGGAATTTTTTTGACAAAAGTCGTTCTATCTGGTCTAATTTTGTTGGCGATTGTAAGATTTAAGTTGTTTGCAGGAGGGGTTTACTTAATTTTTACATATTAGCCAAATAGTAGGTACCCAGACTACGTACGTCCGCGGATTATTAAGTATTATTTTTTATTATTACCTTTGGCTTGGCATCGACTTCAAACAGATTTAGTAGGTAGGTAGCACCTACTAGCACGTAATTAATACAATTTCATTTTATTAATAGGCTTACACCCAGTTGCACAAAGCATCCCTTAAAAGTTCCATTAGTTAAGGACTCTTTAACACTAATGAGTCCATTAAATTAAAGACGTTGCACAAAACTGATTTATCTCCTTTTAAAGGTCCATTAACTATTGACTACTTTAAAGCGCTATTAAAAATGTTGCTAGCAAACTTATTTTTAAAAAGAATGAAATGAGTGAATGATTGCGTTTCGATACTCCAATATTGACAAAATGTGACTTTTATTTTCCTTGTAACTAGCATAAATAAAACGCATCCGTCAAGTTTCTCTGTCAAAATTTTGTATTGTCAAACAAAAGTTCAAGTTCAAAACTGTTGTTGCGCGCGGTATTTTTTTCCAATCCAATAGTTTCGTTTGTGCTTTCGTTGTGTTACATATTTTCAAAGCAAAATGTCTGATAAGCAAACAAGGAAACGTGGTGCAAATTATACACAAGAGGAGAAGTTAATTCTTCTAGACCTCATGCAGTGAGTATGTCTTGTTAAAACCTTTTACTTACGTCGATATTTCCGTACCTCGCGTGAATACGTTGATAACTCGAAATGTCGTTTTTTTTTTTTTTTAGCTTAAACGCTTCTGTGACCTTATACCCTACCGCTATTAAAAACTCAACTCGAAATACTCAAACGAAATCAAATTATTGCTTTCGTACATAAGTGGGTATCTACAATGATGGCAATAAATATTTGATAAAACGACATGTCAAATTAATAATACTTAACTGACAGCGTTTATATTATTGCATTTCGATTTATCAACATAAGTCAGAACATGCATTAGTTAATATATCAACATATACGTTTGTGGATTTGCGAGTGTAATATGACAAAATCAGTTATCAAGTTATGAACGTCTTTGAGTACGAAACACACACATATTATATCGAGTTATCTAGTTAAGCACGCTATCAGAAGTTGATATATTTAAGAATATTTCGAATTGTCTAGTTTTATTTTATAATAAAATCACACGAGTCATAAGAAGTTCTTTATAATGGACAGCATTATTGTTTATATAATAACCAATCGTGAATTGTTACGTTTATTATCTTTGACAATACTTTCAAATATGCATATAATTTAACTTTTATAAAAATAAAATCATTTCATCGTTTTAAGAATTTGATTTGATTTCATCGTTTTGGTAATTTTAACTCAATTGTAAACATGTAGGGCAGGTTTATACTTGAATGGCTTTCCTATTACAAGTCACTGCAGATCTGTAGGTACTTGCTCTAAATCGGTTCGTTCATTCAAAAGATCGTGTCGGAACTATTTTTATGAAGAAAAACCCTTTATTCCCATTTGCCCCCACAAAGATTGCCGCCGGAGGCAATGGGAAATAAAAATTCCCAGTTGCCTCCGGAGGCAACCGGGAAGTTATTGCCCCCACTTTAGCTTCGCTGTACATTGCTGCTGTCTCTCCCTCGTAAATAATGAAAGCATGAAATAACTTATTCAAAACCTACCCCTTGGAGATGATATCATTTAGGCTATAGAAATTTTCTAATATTGTAGTTGGTTATCAAAGTAACACTTACGTAAGTAAATTTTAAGCGAAAGAATAAAAATACAAGAATCATTTATATCATAGTTTATTTTTATTGCTTATGATTAAACATGTTTATATAAAAAAAGAAACTGGTCATTTTGTATCAACTTTTTAAATACCTACATCAATTGATACATAGGTTTCCCTTTGATTTTCTGAGAGCAATTCTTCTTAGAATAGTGCTAATTGTACTAAGAAAGTTCTAGTATACCTTTAAATTTATAAATATAATCAGAGTCTCATTTAGTTACGTTACAATCATTGATTAATCGGCCAACTAAATTAAGTTGTTTACGTAGAACTAATCTTTATTAATCTTTTGAACTTGAATCTAAAGTTCAGTATGGTTCAGTTCAGATTATCTACTCAACGTGTAAGAAAATAAATAGCGTTCTTTGACACAATGTAAAGTCCAATTTCGCATGAATATATAGATGCATCACGCATTCAGTTTTCGTTCACACAAGAACGAATGATAATAATTATGGATGAAATAAGGTTGATTTTTATTTATTTTAAATATATTTATGTACTACAAGCTCTCAACAGCAACCGCATAAACAGTGGGCTTATCTTAGAATGCCACCGCGGACTTGAAGAAATTTCACAACAAAACGAGATAACGCTGCGGTGGATAAAAGGCCACAGCAACTCATTAGGTAATGACGCAGCTGACCAGCTCGCAAGGAGGGGCTCAGCAACCGCAATATTCGGGCCTGAGCCGATAGCGCCTCTACCCTACAGTCAGATAACTGCATGGTTACAGGAGAGAATAAAAAACAATCATGAACGCCTGTGGACAGCAATGGATGGGTGCAAACAGACAAAGGAAGTCTTCCCGTCCCTAGACAGATGACTGACGCAAAGTCTACTGAAACTGTCTAAGGTGAATCTACGACACGCAGTGGGCATTATAACAGGCCACTGCATGCTAAATAAGCACCTGTTCAACATCGGCATGACGGACAGCCCGCTATGCAGAGGCTGCATGGACGCTGAAGAAACACCGGCCCACGTACTACTGCAGTGCAAGAGTGTGGACCATCATCGAGCGCGCCTGCTTCCCAACAGCGGCACCCTGCGGGAGGTGCTCCGGAATATCACAGCAGTGCTGGAGCTCTGGACCGAGCTCGCATGGTTTGAGTAACGGTGGTATCGTATTTCACGTACAATGGCCCATTTTAGAGGCCAAGTGCGGAAAATCCCCAGTTTACCTAAACCTAAACCTATATTTATATAAATACTATGAAGTTAAAATCCTAAAACCCTATTTTATTATGTCAAATGTTGATTATCTGTGATTTAAACTTATTGAAAATTTTAAGTCTTTTAGAATAATTTATTATAAACAAGAGAGCCTGATTTATGCGTGAGTAAAAAGTTTCGTATAAT
Organism: Mecyna flavalis; assembly: GCA_949319885.1. Taxonomy (NCBI): domain Eukaryota; kingdom Metazoa; phylum Arthropoda; class Insecta; order Lepidoptera; family Crambidae; genus Mecyna; species Mecyna flavalis. The sequence goes on along the minus strand of OX439427.1, from coordinate 5,031,190 downwards.
ATTATAAGATTTTCATATTATAAGTATTTTCTTCTATATATACATCTTTCTTAGTACAATTAGCACGAAATATACTCTTATAAGGAAATCATAGAAAAAACTATGCAATAATTTAAGCCTAAATGATATCATCTCTAAGGTACAGGTTTTGAATAAGTTATTTCATGCTTTCATTCTTTACGAGGAAGTCAGCAGCATTGTAAAGCGAAGCTAAAGTGGGGGCAATAACTTCCCGGTCGCCTCCAGAGGCAACTGGGAATTTTCATTCCCCATTGCCTCCGGTGGCAATCTTTGTGGGGGCAAATGGGAATAAAATGGGAATAAAGGCTTTAATAGATCCAGCATTTCATTAATTTTATAAAAATATAAAAACAGACAATGACAAAGAAGAAAACACAGAAGAATAAGAAATTTTGAAATGTTTATTTTTTTTTCTTGTTATTTGGTACAATTTCATAAATTCAAAAAGAATATAGGATTTTTATTGGTTTCTGCAATTAAACTTTGTTATTACTTCATTTGGTTTTTGTTTTAATTCAATAATTACAGTTTGAATTTATATCTTTCTTCAGTGAATAAGTTGATAAGTCGTCGGTGAACAAATGGATAAGTCTGTTTTTAAGCGCATTAACAAATATTACATTAAATTTTGTAACATAGACTTAAAACAGGTCCTAAAAGAACCTAAATTCAACTGTTAAAAAAGTAATCATCATTAATTTCGATTTACCAGTAGATCGTAAACTTTAAATTGGCTGCCCTGAAAAGTACGCAAAAATGACATATCAACTTATTCACGCGCGGTACGGATTTACCGACTGATTTATCAAAATTAAATGATAAATCACATAAATATTGTGTAATTTACTTGTTTCAATAAACGTTTATTGTAGAATAGATACATTTCAGCCAATATTATTATTGGTCAGATACCAGATACAGTGAACTCCTTTATTAACAACACCAAGTTGAAATTTTATTATAATTATCACCGATAGGTCTTCTAATTATTATAAAACATGATAATGATAATTTAAAATTACATGCTTCATATTTTTTCAGTTACAAAGATATAGTGGAAAATAAGCGCACAGGTGGCTTTATCTTCCAAAAGAAAAAAAGAAGTGTGGAACCTGATCACTGCTAAATAGGTACAACAGCAGTTGCAGCAGTGGCCCCAGGGATGTAGAGCAGCTAAAAGCGTTGTATGACAACCTGAAGCAGAAATCTCCCAAGGAAGTCGGTAAAAAAATGCAAGTACACTGTGTTTATTGAAATGTTTAACTAATTTCATATAAAGCAGCATACATTCAAGACACAAACTTGACAGAAGAGGATGTGCAGAATGCTGTTTATTAATTTTAATTCACTTTATAGAAGATAAGGTAATATAAGTAGTATAGTATAGTAAAGTAATCAAGTTTTACACACTTATGACTATAGAAATGGTTTATATTTTAAAATATATGTTATTTTAGGTGGAAATGAAATAAACTGGTGGTGGCTTCTATAAAACTAAAACAACAAATAGACTTATGATAGTGCTGCATACTTTTTTAATAGTTGGTATAATTTCTAATAATCCTTTTTTTCTAAAAATATGAATTTGACTAAAACCTTCATTACAGATATAGACATAGTTCCAAGTACTAGCCATGATGCCATAATTGGCAGTAATGATCTACTGTATGCTCATACGCCAGCAGCTACTGAAGAAGTAATGCCAGTAATCAATATCAGTACATGTAAGTTATTTTTATTACCTACTTATTAGATTCATAATATTATTACCTATAATTTTTAATATCTGTTTGTATTTAGTTTCTACTTGTAATGCTTAAACTCTTAATATTTTATTTTGAATATAGTGAAATCAATATATATTATTATAAATTATGATTTCTAGGTAATCAAAGGCAGACATCCAACAACCCAGCCATCAGTGAGACCCCAAAAAGAGTGGAATGTCAGGAAAAAGCAATAGCAGTTGATATGAGTAATGAGTAAAGGTTAGTTATTTGAATTTCAATGTTTTAGTTTTTAGACTTTTAAAACATTTTATTCATAACAATTAGTTTTTTATATTGAATGATGTTATTTATCTTCTGATTATTTTCTACTTCTAGAATTGAAAGGATCAGATAGCAAGAAAATTATAAAAACACCATATAGAAAATTACTACAAAATAAGAAAAGTAATGTATTATTTCTTCATCTTTAGTCACATTACATACTTAGAAATAAGACATTTTAGTAACTGACATTTTTGTTTCAGTCAAGCAAAAGAAATTACATGAGACCTGTCATGTGCAATGTTCCACTACATACACCAGGAGTATACAAGCTTGATTGTGACTGTGGGGTTTCTTACATTGGACAAACCAAAATGAGAATCAATACGCGAATCAAAGAACACATCGCGGATATGAAACACCGGAGGTCAATAATGTCAGCAGTATTATGTACTGGATAAGCTCAACCATTTATAATCGCTTTGACAAACCCCCGAGTCATCATTTCGTGATCATGACTGCTGAAAGGTAGTCAAAACGTCGGCTTCTATATAAAATGTAGTAATATACTTATTGCGATTTTATCAGATTTAAGTTGTTTTATTTTAATGAAAATGTATATAGAATTAAAAAAACATTAAACTGCTAGAACATTGTTTTAATTTGTAACGAGTTAGACTGATCAATTCTATTGAGTGATCCTATTACAGTTCAATTTCAGAAGGAACTAAAACTTTTATAAAAAAAAGGTTAAGGAAAATACACTATCTACCTACTCTAGTACAAAACGAATAGCATATTTAGCATTGTCCTAAAACTTAGAGGTGGAGGGTAATCACTAGTGTTTTCTGAAATTAGGGATGAAATCATTTGGAGGATCAACCTCATCTTAACCAATACATTGTGTAATACCACTCATCGTATTGGTTTAGATGATGAATAAATAATAGGGATTTTTTTCCCCTTTCAAAATCACGAATAAGTGTGTTTTAATAAAAATGGTCGAATCCTACACTGATCCTGGCCATCTAGCAATCAAATCTCTTATTTTCAAAGATGCGTATGAAATAACTTTACACAAAAAAGGGGCTTGTGAATACTTTAATGAGTGCAATGGCAGTCATTAAAATTTATAACTTTAAACTGTGAAATTAAGGGACCTTTAGGCCTAATGTCGCTTTGTGCAACGCAAAATGGCGCTAAAGTGCAAGTTTGACACTTCATTAATAAAATTTAAAGGAAGCATTAAAATCTTCGTTAATGTTGCTTTGTGCAACGATTTAATGGTTCATTAGGATTTAAAGAAGACATTAAAATTTAAAGTCCGTTTCTGCAACTGGCTGTTAGACAATTAGCGCATTTGATGAATGTCTTATTAAAATTATTTTTTGCTTTTCAGTGTTTTTAGGTAGTTTTTATTTTGTTTTTTTTAAGTCGGTTTAATTTTTTTTTAAAGTTTGTTTACCTGTTTTTAGTCTGAATAACACGTAGCTACGAGTTATTCAGACTAATACTATGTTCAAAAATGTGGTCCGACCAGACATTCTGAGATAAGCTTAGCAAGCGATGTATTTTGCTGTTCTGAACGCGTAAGTAAAACTCCGGCGTGACAATTTTATATAGTTACCGAGATATTTAAGTCCAAAGTCATAGGATTTTTTATATGTCGAAATCACAAAAATTAATATTTCTCAGAAAATTCTAATATAAATTCTAATGGTTCACAGTTCAGGTGTATTATCCGTTTAAGCCCACCCAAAACACAAGCGTAATCCGAGAAAATTCAACATTTCATGAAAAGCGTTATCATTTTTTTTCTTGATTGTGTCGCGTTAGTAGCACCCAGAAACTATTTACATTTATTACTTATTATGTTCCCTATTGCTACAAAAAAAAACCAGCTTCTAGTTCCATGGAGTATAACAGATAATCATTTCTAAAATGTTTACCATCACCTACCGTTTTTTTAAAGGCAATTATTTAAAACGGTTTTTCGTAAGGCGTCTCTTAAAATTAATAAAACATCCAAACATCTAAACTTTCACATTCATAATATTAGTAAGATATACCAAAATCTATTTAAAATACGATTCTATATTAAACAACGGGTTATATACCATTAATTTCGTTTTATTAATATCAAGAGACGCCTTACGAAAAACCGTTTTAAATAATTGCCTTTAAAAAAACGGCAGGTGATGGTAAAATTTTTAGAAACGATTATCTGTTATATTCCATGGAATTAGAAGCTGTTTTTTTTTGTAGCAATAGGGAACATAATAAGTAATAAATGTAAATAGTTTCTGGGTGCTACTAACGCGACACAGTCAAGAAAAAAAATGATAACGCTTTTCATGAAATGTTGAATTTTCTCGGATTACGCTTGTGTTTTGGTGATGTGAAAAAGCCTATTAAACGTGGGCTTAAACGCATAATACACCTGAACTGTGAACCATTAGAATTTATCAGAATTTTCTGAGAAATATTAATTTTTGTGATTTCGACATATAAAAATTCCTATGACTTTGGACTTAAATATCTCGGTAACTATATAAAATTGTCACGCCGGAGTTTTACTTACGCGTTCAGAACAGCAAAATACATCGCTTGCTAAGCTTATCTCAGAATGTCTGGTCGGACCACATTTTTGAACATAGTGTGAGTAAAACTCTTTCATAATAATAATAGCGAAAATACGAGTAAAATAGTAGAATTGTATTATTTGACAATTAGTGCAGTCATTGAAGCATTATAGCTCCGAATTTTTTTACTGTGAACCGAATTGCATACAATTTTGGAATTAGGTTCATCTTACCCTTAACTTCAAAAGTGAAAATGATTTGAACTCCGCAACCACCATGAGGTTGCCACCCCTTCTCGGGGGTGAATTATTTTTTTATCAAAATAACCTCGGATATCGATAGAAGGCCTAATTTTAAGCAAAAAATCATCTATACAGTTTTTCAAAAAATTCAATACTTTTCAAGTTATTGGCAATTGAAAATTCGCAATTTTTTCACGTATTTCATCGGTTTTTTGCAAATATCTCCAAAAATATACGTTTTATCGAAAATTTTATAAAGACCAAAATTGTAGCAGGTAAAACAATGAACAATTTGAATTTTTATAAAGTATTCTAAGTGCAATATTAAGCTAGATATTAAAGATCAAAGCCGTTTTTATTCTGTCTGAAATTTAATCGATGTGGTCAATGCCATCTAGCGGCGAGCAGATGCATTTTATGCATTCTAATACAAAAGGGTTTTGTAGTGCTTGAAATAAGCTTTAAAATGAGCACTTTTAAAAGTCTTTTGCGCGTAAAATAAGTGAGCTGTATTGCAAATAAGGGGAGCATCTAATGTTTTTTCTATAAAATCAATGGGTTTCATGAGTGCCATTTCCACCAAAATTAAAATTAATCGTATTCCGCCTAGAAATAACTTTATTATGAAGAGTTTGATAGATAGTATCAGTTTGGCTGCTTGAGAACACATATTTTTCAAAAAAGTCACGATTAAATAAAAAATCAAAATTTCAAATTTTTAAAAAACCCACTTTCTTTTCATAATATCTCAAAAATGACGACAGATACGTATAAAAGTGTACGGATTAAAAATTTAGGTATTTTTCTGACGAACAATTTGGTTTTTTTGTTTTATCTGTCAAACAAAAATTGACGGAGATATGATTGTTTAAAGAGCGCGTGGCAGCGCAATCACAGCCTCTCTTAAGCCCTTTAACCCTTCACCGTTTTAGAAAAAGGTTTTTTACTATATATTGCAATATAGGATGTTGTAGCTCTCTTAATTACCTTTACAATGGTTTTTTATAAATTGTGATAGCATGAAAATTGAAGTAGTTATGGTCCAAAAACTTGTCATATTTTGTTCTACTTAGTAACTAAGGGGTAGTTTTAAGGGTAGAAAAGCTAAAGAATATGATAATCATTTTCGAGAGTGTGGAATAATATTGAAATCCTTTTCATTTTATGAAAAAAAAAATTTAATTTTTTTTTTATCAAGGGGTATTTTTCAAGGGTTGAAAGGGGTTAACCCCCTAATATTTGATAATTATTATAGAGAATATCAAATATTACTTACTCTATACTTACATCTTTTTATGTCATACCAAAGTATTTTTTTGTGATTTTTTCAATTTAGGGGTTGTTTGCAAAGGATGTAAGATTTTCAAGGGGTTGAAAATTATTTTAATATGAGGTAATTATGTTAGAAAATACTTTACAATTTCACCACTTACGATTAGACATGTTTTCTAGCGATAAAATGGCTCAATGTAAATTTTTCCATTAAGGGGTTGTTTACACCCCTTAAAAATAATAGGCGGAGTTCAGATCATTTTCACTTTTGAAGTTAAGGGTAAGATGAGCCTAATTCCAAAATTTCATGCAAATCGGTTCACAGTAAAAAAAATCGGAGGTAAGACCGTATTTTTCGCTTCAATGACTGCACTAAATATTAGGTATTCATTAATTGTGTTCAGCGCCATGTTCGGACTGGGACGAGTTGCCCCCTAACCCAACTAAAGATGCAGCCCGCAAGAGGGACATAAGAATTAAGAAGTCGTACCCTGTAGCTTCCATCATCACAGTTGTACCTTCCATCATCAGCTTAGCTGCAAAAGTACCTTCATGAAATACAACTAACGGTCCACATCTTCCTACAATACTGAAAGAATTATCCCCTAACTCCTAACCGTTAAGGAGTTGTACCTTCCATCATCAGCTTAGCTGCAAAAGTACATGAAATACAACTAACGGTTCACATATTCCTACAATACTGAAAGAATTATCCCCTAACTCCTAACCGTTAAGGAGTTGTACCTTCCATCATCAGCTTAGCTGCAAAAGTACATGAAATACAACTAACGGTCCACATATTCCTACAATACTGAAAGAATTATCCCCTAACTCCTAACCGTTAAGGAGTTGTACCTTCCATCATCAGCTCATCAACATAAAATGATGTCTAACGGACGCAAAAACTTGAATGGCTTCAGAAAAAAACAAGTAACGCGTAGTGTGCGCCTATGAAATTTGAGGTTTTCCCTTGATTTTCCCGGGATCCCATCATCAGATCCTGACATGGTGACAATGGGACCACCTCGGAACTATGCACTTTCAAATAAAAAATAATTATTTAAATCGGTCCACAATTGACGGAGAAATCGACGGACATACGTAAAAAAAAAAACATACATACAGTCGAACATAGAACCTCCTCCTTTTTTGAAGTCGGTTAAAAAATAAAAAAAGATATGAAAACTTTAATATCTTTATAGTCGCGTAGATTCTGTTGTTAATGTTAGGATTCCTTTTATTGTTTTGCGTTTCGAGACTTTAATGAAATATTTTAACTTTAAACTCCTAGTAAATCTGTACAGTCACTAAACAGTGACGAAAAAATTGAAAAATAAATTGTGTTTCAATAATTAAAAGTGCTTTTATTGTTTCATTGACGGGAGAACACTTATAGTTGCATCAAATACACGCCACGAGTTTCGACTCCCCAAGCGATGAGTCGAGTCTTTTAAGTCCTTTAAGCTGTTTAAGCAACAGCGCAGTCTTTTAAGTCCTTTAAGCTGTTTAAGTAACAACTCAGTTGTTTACGTTAAAAGACTTCGACTTAAAAGACTAGTTATACGACTTCGACTCGGGACTAAAAGACTGACTTAGTCGTGAGTCGTCAACTCAAGGCGAGTCTTACTTTAAACGACTTAAAGGACTCGAGTCGTTTCATCACTATTTAGAACTACACTACAGACCATGATCGACTGGTACATATTGTATTTAATATAGTCGTTTTAATAACAGTATTTTTCTAACGTAGCGACGAATGTTTCAGTGTCAAGAAGAAGTCCGAGCTCTGATCTGCCTGGTGACGCGCGACAACTTGCCAGCCACGGAGCAGCTGTGCAATCTGCTCACGCAACGCATCACGCTCTCCCTCATGGGCCACGCCGCTTCGCAAGACCACAACAACTCCGTACGTGTCGTAATCGTCGCTTGTATTCTATTTGCAACATTGGGACGGGGCATTAAGTAGTAGGATCCGAAAATGGGCCGGTCAATTGCCACAAGACGGGCATCGGCTCGTCACTCTTAGGTGTGAAGGGGAAATGGGTAGTGTGACCCCGTCCCACATAAGCCGTTAACCTCGCTACATATCGTATTCTCCTTCTCAAAAAATAATTGAGTAGTACTTAAGACACGCAAAGAAACTAATCTTATTGTGATTGCATAATGCATTACATTAAACAGTTGCAACTAATAGTAAGTAACTAACTAACAGGAGATATAAAATTTATCTGGTGTGATGAGTCAACATCTCATTGTCTTAAAAAGTGAGAATGAAAATATTAACAATAATAATTATCATCTAAATGTTTATTTATACAGGTGCGTCCTTTAGTTCTGCTTTTGGGCTCGCTGGTCAAAGTTCAAGATTCAGTTGAATGCTGGGAGGTGAGACTTCGTTGCATTGTGAAACTATGGGTGTGGTGAGTAAACTTACAATCGCTGCTGTTACTGTCTGTTATATTATTAACAATTTTTGGTATTCATTTTTTTTTTTACTTTTAGGTGTTGTCCACATCTTACTGAAGTGGCGGGAATCGCTCCGGCAGCTAACGCGATCTTAAAACCAGATGTGCTAGCGGGCTTGCCAGGCATCAACACTTCATCACCTAATTGTAAGTGCATTCCAAAACACTATAAGGCTGCATCCCCAGTAGGCAAACTGTTAGCGGCAGACTGAGTGAGCTTTCACCCGTGCACACTCGCTTGTTACAATCTTATATCTTTATCTTGATTAGTTGTTAAGACTGTCCGCCGTAACCGAAACTGGACTCATTCTGTGGACATGTTTGTATTGTTATTACTCGAACGTGTTCAAATTGGTGGTTTTATTCACAGCTCATCAGTTCGCCCTGCAGCAAGTGGCGTTGCCGTGCATGCGCTACATGCAGCAGCTGATGGCCCCCGCCCCTGCTGCTACATCTACTACAACCACTGATTCTGAGCAGGCGAAAGATGCAAAGGTAAGATACGATCATCTTGATATCTTAACGAGAAATGGTGTAATTTTTGTTTTGAAGTTTCTTTTGCTAGTTTTAGTACATGGTCAGCCTATGAGAATGGCTTTACTTAGCATGATAACTAAACTCAGAATGGACAATTCGAGGAATTTTATTCGTTAGCACCGCGTACCGCGTAGTTTATTTTATTTGTGTAAGTAAACAATTCTTCGACTTTTTTAACAGGTTATTTCTGATATTGGTAAATATCAGTTTTTCAATGTAGAAACTTACATGGTGATTCGCGTTGTTTGAATTAAACCAGGGCTTAGAAATTATTTCTTGCAGTATACAAACATTTTAATAAAGAGTAATCTAATTCGCACTTTACCACGTTTATTTCTTTACTGTCAATAAATATGATTTTGTCTCCAAAAGAGACTAATATCCTCTGTTTTGTATGTAGGAGGGCGCAACAACGACAACCGTCGTCACAGCCGGCACCGGAATCCCGGCAGGCAACGTGGTGGTGGACCTGTCTCTATGGCTGGCGGGCAAGGTGCCGCACCAGTACTGGCGGCGGCTGATGGCGACACCGGCGCCGGCCACGCCCGCCGACGCGCCGGCCGACGCGCTGCCGCCGCGCGACCACCACCTCGCGCAGAAGTACCTCGCCAAGTGGAGGGAGAGGGTAAGGAATTAATGGTCTTTGTTTTGTATCGATGTTGTGCCTAAAGGTTGCATCTGAGTACAAGAAAAGACACGAAAGGCGCATATTTTTTTTTGGTAAACTCATTTTAGTGGCTTTCGTATACGTGTCAAATACCGGGCCATGATCTCGAGATACACACATATTCGGATATTTGAAGTATGAACACAGCTCGGGATTGTATACTAGCGGCACGCTATGATGGCCGTTTTGACATATTACAATATGTACATGGTTTTTATAAAGCTTTCGCACTTTCACAACTATCTGCTCTGCAGCAGTTTATGTGCTGTTTTTAATTTTAGAGCCGTTTTTTAAACCGTTGTATTGTAATATGTCAAAACGGCCATCATAGCGTGCCGCTAGTATAATCACTAATCAGCTTCGGCAAGCGTGATGATTAAGCCAGTACATACTACACACCATTATGACGATAACTGGATTTTAATTTTATCAACAATTTTAATAAGACCCCTGAAACCCTAACTACTCTTTTTTTAATAAAGGCTCTAAAATGGTTTTTTTCTTTTTGTTTGATGACTTTATTGATTATTAATTCCACAGACACTATTATCTCACGGGATGCGTCCTCTGGCGCTGGAAGATGGCGGATGGCTGCGTCCGGTGATGTTCGACCCGAGCTCGCGTATCGCCCGTGACACTGCCTGCCAGATGGTCAAGTCACTCTGCGACTCTTACGAACGCACTAAAGCAGTGAGTTATTTCGTACCAGGGTTATAGCATTTAAAATGCTTTGTTATCACTGCAATATGACATAATATGAACAGTTACGTTTTTTGCTAATTGTACTTTTTAAACATATTGAGACGCCCCCCTTGTACCGGCAGATTTAGTTCAACAAAAGAGTTCTAATCTAACGATCTATTTACTATTCTTATGTACCGCCTTAGACACGGAGTCCATAAATAAAGATACTATATTATAATTTATTGCACAGGTACTGATACTTCTTACCAGCTTTTTACCTGAAGTCGGTACCGCAGGGGAAGCTAGCGAACAGTTCTTGCAACTTTATCAAAGTAAGTACAATTTCACATTGGTGGCATTTACTTTTAATATGTGTCAAAGGTATACAACGATGTTCTTGTCCAAGGTCTGGCTTCTGAGGCGCCGTGGAAGCAGTTCCTAGCGTTGCGCGGCGTGCTGCAACAGATCGCGGACCTGATGACCAAAGAGATTGAGCAGCTCCATCGCCTTGAGGAAACTACGCTTACCTCAGATCTGGCACAAGGTATGTTTCTATCACTTCCTTTATACATTAGTGATGGGGATTGAATAGCCTGCTTAAATTAAGGGCTCGGTTTGTGATACCTCTTATATCATATACGTGAGTCAGTACCGATAGCTTACTTAATTTCAAGGATAGAGGCCTTTACCCTGCAGTTAGACATGAATAGACTAATACACTAGAGTAATAGACTATAGTCGAGTCATTTTAATAGGCCACATTTGACAGTTCTTTTATGCAAAGAAATATGCTACTTATGTACATCAGGTGTATGTACCTAATTTTCTAAAAAAAATAATTGTATTAACAAGAACTGATGTTGTTTTCTTGAGTTTTATTCCTTTAGCGTATGGTATATTTTTCTTTGCATAAATGAACTGTCAAACGGCACTTCTTAGATTTGATGGACTTTAGAGTAATAGACTAATATTTTAATATGTGTGTGTCAGGGTACGCGCTGAAGCGTCTGACGGAGCTGCTGGCGATGTTCCTGGAGGAGGGCGGCGCGCGGCGCACGTACAAGGGCCGGCTGGTGGGCGCCGTGCTGGGCGGCTACCTGTCGCTGCGCCGGCTCGTCGTGCAGCGCACGCGCCTCACCGACGACACGCAGGAGAAGCTGCTCGAGCTGCTCGAGGAGATGACCACCGGTACACATATACACATTCATTTTAAATAAATAAATATCTCTAGACATTATTCACACAGCGCCATCTAGCCCCGAACTAAGCATTAGCTTGTGCTATGGATGCCAGACAACGGATAAACATAACTTATATACTTTTTTTTGTAAATACATTCATATTATTATACATAGAAACACCCAGACCGATACAAACAGACAACATGTCTCATGCACACAAATGTTTGTACCGTGCGGGGATCGAAACCTTGGTGTAATAGCCGACTTCTCGACCATTACACCAAACGGCTCGTCATTTAAATAATAATAGGTTACAGGTTTTAAAAACACACATAAATACTACTTTTTTATAGTAGACAATTTCACTGGGTTATTAAAGATGATTACAAAATAATCTAGTGCTTTGTTGTGATAAATATGGTGCAGAGGCATACCTTTGACAACTATCGGGCGCGCAAGCACCCATGCACATGCGCTAACTCGCCCCCACTTCGAGCGTCATAATTTTGCCGGCACCTGTACATAATAATTTCATGTTACTATTTATTACACTTCCTCGGTTTCCCATTTCCCTAGATGAACGATCCGGTGCCCGCTTTGGGGTGATTAATTGGCCTAACATAATCACCATGTAGAATTCAAGTATTTAAAGCAATTTTTGACAAGGAGTTGTAAAAAACCACCCACAATTTGATGTTCTCCAGGGTAGCAATTTTCAGGTTTGTATGCATAAACAAATTGAGTGAGTGCCCAGTACAAGGGCAAGTGGTTATGTCTATCTTGTGCCAGTTTCTGCATAATTATAAAAAAAAATCTTTACTCTTAGGTACTGAAGCAGAGACTGCAGAATTCATGTCCGTGTGCATCGAAACGGTTCAGAAGTATCCTCTGCACGACTACCGTACGCCAGTGTTTATCTTCGAGCGGCTTTGCTCCATCATATACCCTGAAGAGAACGACGTTGGCGAGTTCTTCCTCACTCTCGAGAAGGATCCGCAGCAAGAAGACTTTTTGCAGGTATGACACAGTCACACGTTTCACCTTCATTTTACCATCGAACATTTATGAACCATACTAAATACGAGGCTGAACTCATACGCATATCTAGTCAACAACAATCCCTTTGTTTTGAAGATTAATCGTGGGTTCAGTATTATTATATTTAAGAAAAAAACCTGTACTTACCGCTCTACTGCTCTTTCTGCTAAAACTGCTCGTAAGGTTAAAGATACGCACATACCCTGATTATTAGTCGAGTGGCTGTGAAGCCATGATGCTATTGGTCTGTTTTTCTCTACTATGGGTTTCTGAGGTCAAATGGCAATTGCTCCAATGTAATAATTGGACTAGCCAAATCCCTGACTAGTTCTGACAAAACGTTTAGAGAAAGAAACCGAATACTGAAAAATTATTTATTAGGTTAAAAAAAATAGAAGTTAAGATTTAGTTTTTAAGCATTCGGTCTGTACAGGTACTTTTTTTAGGAAATAAGTATTTACTTTTTTTTATTTTTTATAGTAGCTCAGTACATTGGCTCCACTTAGCCTGATGGTAAGCAAAAGGGGAACCCAAATTACCACGACAACGGACGCAACACCGTGGCGTTCTATCCGTTGGCATCGCAGTACTGGCTCACAAGGTGCTTCTTCACGCTTCGTTTAAAGGAAGGAACTCATGTCATAGGAAGGGGGAAATACATGAGCCGGCAGAGAGTTCCACTTCTTTATAGTTCGACAAAGAAAGGAATCATCAATCAGGAACTTTGTCCATAGGGTCGAATGTTGGGCAACCCGTACTCTTCGCTGGAGCCCGGCATGGGTCCCCTGATGCGCGACGTCAAGAACAAGATCTGCACGGATTGCGAACTAGTCGCGCTGCTCGAGGACGACAACGGCATGGAGCTGCTTGTCTGTAACAAGATCATGTCCCTCGATCTGCCTGTCAAAGAAGTCTACAAGAAGGTAATATAGCTATTGAATGCATTCTTACATGTTCTATGATGATTTCACAATTTGCTGTTCTTAAGTAAAATAAGATAATGTCTCATAAAAATAAACCAATAATATGTCCACGAGAGAAAAATACTTTCATTTGTTAAGGATTACGGTCAGGCCTAGTTTCACCACTTTCAAAAGTTTTTGGTAATGTATTGATTTTATTTTATCGTTAAAGGCGTCAGCACACTGCAGCGAATATGAAGCGGAAGCGACACGAAACGGAACACTAGCGCCTTTATTGCGTATACGTTAAAACTTCCTCTTCGCATTTGCAAAGTGTCCAAGGAGGATGGCGGATAAGAGGATAGTTTCACATTTTCTCGAGATCTTATCTGCTATGCATATTCCAGGTGTGGTGCACATCTGGCGAGGGCGTGGACGCAATGCGCGTCGTGTACCGTATGCGCGGGTTACTCGGCGACGCCACTGAAGAGTTCGTGGAGACGCTCAGCCAGACCAACGCAGAAGCCGTCGACGATGAGCAAGTGTATCGCATGGCTAACGTGCTGGCTGACTGCGGTAAGCATGTTGTAATAAAATATTATTCGAGTTGGAACGTAAACATAAGGCCGTGGCCCCATGTCTACGGTGCGGCGCCGTTCGCCTTGCGACGGCACGGTGATAGCACCGGTACGCAGCGCCGTATTGTCGCACGGCGAGTCGTCCACTATAGTTCGTAAACTCTAGGATTTTTTTTTCTTTATTCGTTCTCTGAACAGCAATAGAGCAGAATGCGTCTTTCGGGGTCCATATCATGACAAAACTTTTATTTTTGTTTACATTAAAATTTTGTTTAACACAATATTAGGATGCAAAAGGCGGAGTTAATCCTAAAAGCATTATTTACTCATACGATACGATTTTAATCAAGAAAATTATATTGAAGTTAAAAATGGTTACTATTAATGTGCAAAAATGTATTGTTGGCATACGATGCCCGAGTTTTTTGAGCCGTCTATTCGGCCTCAGATATGGGTCGATGCTGATGCGAGTCGCGATGTCGTGAATGATGTGACGCGTGGTCCCAGGTGGGCTCGAGGCGATGCTGCAGCGGCTGGCGGCGATCCAGCGCATCGGCGGCGCGCGCGCACTGTGCTCGACGCTGCTGCGGCTGCTGTCGCTGTGCGCGCGCGTGCGGCGCTGCGTGCGCGTGCTGACGCGCGCCGGCACGCGCGCGCTGCCCGTGCTGCTGCACGCGCTGCACCTCGCCGCCCTGGAGGAGAAGGACATGCCGCGCGCGCACCTCGTCTACCAGCTGCTCGAGGTAAGCGTGATCCAGCGCATCGGCGGCGCGCGCGCGCTGTGCTCGACGCTGCTGCGGCTGCTGTCGCTGTGCGCGCGCGTGCGGCGCTGCGTGCGCGTGCTGACGCGCGCCGGCACGCGCGCGCTGCCCGTGCTGCTGCACGCGCTGCACCTCGCCGCCCTGGAGCAGAAGGACATGCCGCGCGCGCACCTCGTCTACCAGCTGCTCGAGGTAAGCGTGATCCAGCGCATCGGCGGCGCGCGCGCGCTGTGCTCGACGCTGCTGCGGCTGCTGTCGCTGTGCGCGCGCGTGCGGCGCTGCGTGCGCGTGCTGACGCGCGCCGGCACGCGCGCGCTGCCCGTGCTGCTGCACGCGCTGCACCTCGCCGCCCTGGAGGAGAAGGACATGCCGCGCGCGCACCTCGTCTACCAGCTGCTCGAGGTAAGCGTGATCCAGCGCATCGGCGGCGCGCGCGCGCTGTGCTCGACGCTGCTGCGGCTGCTGTCGCTGTGCGCGCGCGTGCGGCGCTGCGTGCGCGTGCTGACGCGCGCCGGCACGCGCGCGCTGCCCGTGCTGCTGCACGCGCTGCACCTCGCCGCCCTGGAGGAGAAGGACATGCCGCGCGCGCACCTCGTCTACCAGCTGCTCGAGGTAAGCGTGATCCAGCGCATCGGCGGCGCGCGCGCGCTGTGCTCGACGCTGCTGCGGCTGCTGTCGCTGTGCGCGCGCGTGCGGCGCTGCGTGCGCGTGCTGACGCGCGCCGGCACGCGCGCGCTGCCCGTGCTGCTGCACGCGCTGCACCTCGCCGCCCTGGAGCAGAAGGACATGCCGCGCGCGCACCTCGTCTACCAGCTGCTCGAGGTAAGCGTGATCCAGCGCATCGGCGGCGCGCGCGCGCTGTGCTCGACGCTGCTGCGGCTGCTGTCGCTGTGCGCGCGCGTGCGGCGCTGCGTGCGCGTGCTGACGCGCGCCGGCACGCGCGCGCTGCCCGTGCTGCTGCACGCGCTGCACCTCGCCGCCCTGGAGGAGAAGGACATGCCGCGCGCGCACCTCGTCTACCAGCTGCTCGAGGTAAGCGTGATCCAGCGCATCGGCGGCGCGCGCGCGCTGTGCTCGACGCTGCTGCGGCTGCTGTCGCTGTGCGCGCGCGTGCGGCGCTGCGTGCGCGTGCTGACGCGCGCCGGCACGCGCGCGCTGCCCGTGCTGCTGCACGCGCTGCACCTCGCCGCCCTGGAGCAGAAGGACATGCCGCGCGCGCACCTCGTCTACCAGCTGCTCGAGGTAAGCTTCACTGTTCATATTATGACCGCGCTAAGCCGCGCGTCGCTGCGCGATTGGAGCATTCAGATGACGGCATATGTACGGAAACGCGCCGCGCGTAGACGCGCGGTACCGCGTGGTGATGTAGACGATATTATATCGTTTACTTGGTCTTGTACCGCGCGGTTAGCAGTTCCGCCCGGTCATCTCAACTTAGCCTAACAGGGTGGTCCATACAGCAAGCAGCCTTGCTGTGGCAATTTCCAAGCAAAGCAGCTTGGATTGGGTGGTCGTTGGTTTTGTTTTTCTCAATTGCGCTTCAGTTGCTTGTTCGAAGACAGTTACTTCGGCCGGTGTGTGTTGACGCGTTAGGCAAGGTCAAAAGGAACTTCGCTAGGCAACAATTCGATATTTGAAAAAAAATTGAGTAAAAAGGTTGCCTATTTTGGGATTCTTTTCAAGGACATACATATAATTATTAAAACTCTCTCTCTCGACACTACCATTTAATAAATTTAAAAGCTGCCTCTTTAATTGGTTATTACAAGAATGTTTTTATTCAATTAACGATTATTTAAACTTCAAACCATTGTGACATGTTATATTTAATTTTAATTTTAAGGTATGAATGATGCACTTTTTATTTTAATTAATTATGATTTAATTTTATGATTTTAATTAATGTTACCGGATTATTTGACACTATGTAATTGTCTGTCTAATTTTATTTATGGATATATAAATTAATTTTAATTTTTATGACAACTATCAATAAATTGTAACTTTACTGTAATCTATAAGGGTAGTTCCATAAAAGTTGGGTAACTTTGTGTTCCAGTGTTATTTTATACAATTTTTATTAAATAACCAGTAATAAAAATGTCTGCCATATGAAATAATCAATTTTTTACTATGTCACTCACTTTTGCTACAATCATGTATTTCTTTTTATAAAAAAAATATCCTTCTCTATCCTCAATATCAGTCCCTAGCCATGTCACATTTCCGAAATAATGTTTTCGTTTGACTGATTTTACTAAGCCTTGATGATATTTGAACTTTATATAACTTAATTACAATAAAAATTACATTACCTTGTTCATTGAATCTATTAAGTAAAGAAAATTAAATATTTTATATATATATTTTTTAAGAAAAGTAGTGTCATCAATAATTTTAGTCAGGCCCTAGCCACTCAGTAAATTTAAAAATACGCGGCCATCGAAATAAGCTGCCGTTTTAAAATGATCGCGTTCAAAAGTGACAACATGAAGTAAGCCATAAGTGGGGGCCGTTTCGCGTCCACCATCTTGACATAAGTGCAATCGGCGTCGATGCTGAGGAAACACGCGTTGTTCCAGTCAATCTCTCAGGCCCTAGGTGAGTTATTTTATGTAAAGTTAATTAGTTATTATTCTCTTTTGTTTGTGTGTACATGTGATTTGTTTGTTCTGATGTTGTTGTTATCTACAGGTCTCGGTATTTCTTTTTAAAAGTAAATTACGAGTGATTTTGCTCTGATTCGTCAGTCCCTAGAACATCAGGCCCTGGCTCTTCGTGATTCAGAAACTTTTGTTTGTTGTAGAATATGCTGCCCCGAAGAAAAATACCGTTGTCTAAAGAAGAAAAAGCAAATAAAAGCCAGAACAGGCAAAAAACGTTTAGAAAAATAAAAATAATAATCCAGTTTTGCTAGCAGAGTACAAGGAGAAAGAAAGATTAAAATACCTCTAAAAAAGGAAAAAGAGCAAAGAAAATGTGTTTGATTTGATTGAATTTTGGAATAAATATATCGCACCTTTGGTAGAACAAGGGCACAACTGTCAAAAATTGGCAAAATGAGTTAAGTATACAGAAATGCTTTAAAATGCACCTTCTAACTGAAGGGACAAAGACACACGTTTAATTCCTTCAAAAAACCGCCAGAGCGCACAAGCGGCGTTGTCTTTCTGGGGCCATTTTCTTACTCTGTTGGCGCGACAAAGTCTCATTGGTCATTTGTGGCATCGGCGGGGAGAGATATAGTCGTCACTTGGAGCGCTAACGCCGTAAAGTTAAATATGCCCTTTGATGTTTTTGATTTCTGGAGTGACAAGGCCACATTTGTCACACTTATGCCCTGTTTATGATTTAAAAATTTGGAGGACAAAGCCGTTCAGACATTTGTGCCGTTGTCTGTCCAAGTTTTGTTTTATTCCTAGGAATACCTAGGAAGACCTAGGTCTTAAAATTATTTTTTATATGTAAAGTTAATTTAAGTTTTATACTGGTATCTTATTTAAACCTATTTTTATGTGTGATTCCAAACAGTTTTAAGAAAGAATAATACCAATGTAAGTAAAACCTTTGTTACTAAAGGATTGTTTAAAATTTTATTAAAAAATAGTTTTTCTGTTAGGTTTTTTGTTAGGTTTATGTTCCTTTTATTTCGATATTATTCTCTTATAATAATATTTTTTATTATACTATTTTTAAGCGATTCTAAAGATATTTTCTAATGACCATAAGATTTCAGATTTTTGAAGAAATGTGACGACTGATTACTAAGTTTTGATGTTTTTTTTTTTAAAAAGTTACTGTGAAATGTTTAATGTATAAAAAAATACAACATTTACGCAAAAAACACGGTGTTTTTAGTCAAAAACGATGCCAAATTAAAGCTTAAATATGGTCACATTTACAAAATATTTTACTTATTGGTGGAACAAGGGCACAATTGTACACCTATGTTAGAAAAAAATTTTTTTACAAAAAAACTACTGGTTTTTAATTATTGTAAACCACGCACTTAAAAAGAATATAGTATATAATTTATGTCATGCAAAGGAGAATAACTTTAGTATGATATTGATAGAGCTAGGCCACATTCAATACAAAAAATATCTTGAAATGGCTCTCCTGTAAAATCGCAAAAGGTGCAGTTCTGCCCTTGTTCTACCAAAGGTGCGATATGTATTAATAAGATAAGATAGAGATTTACTAAATAAATACTAATTACATAAGACAAACATATGGTTTTATTGCATAATAAATGTATGGCATCAGTCCCTAGCACAATCCGTCAGTCCCTATGACAGAGATTTTAGAAAAACACAAATTTCTCTTTAAATACCTTGTAAAGTGACTGGCCCCTTTAGATACTAAAAGTATATTATTATATGCACTGAATTTACTAAAAAGTTTTTGATTTAGTATCTAAAAACACGTATGGCAAAATTTGGACGAATTTTACCCAACTTTTGTGGAATCACCCATAAATATTTCTACGCCAGTGATGGCAGGGCATGTGAAACTTATTTATATTTTAAGATCTTTTATTGTACAATGTTCTATGAAATAAAATGATTCTTCTTCTTCTTCTTAAAATTATAGTAAGTTTTTTTTAATATTCTCTAAAATTTTTTTTTTTTTTGTAGATTATGGAACGAATCCTTTCTGTTGCGGCAAGCGAAAGTTTGGAATCGTTCTTACAATTCTCACTCACCTTCGGAGGTCCGGAGTACGTTCAGGCTCTTCTCAATTGCACTGAATGTCCAGGTAAAGTAACCAACATTTCCTTTTCTTATGGTTATAAAAATTTCCGATTAAATTCCGAATTTAACGAATTTAACTGATTAATGAAATGATTATTTTTGCATAGGTATCCGAAGCAACTCAGTAGCCTTAGGACATCTGACACGCGTCTTGGCAGCTCTAGTCTACGGCAACGATCTCAAGATGGCCATGCTGGTGGACCACTTCAAACCGGTCCTCGACTTTGATCGATTAGACTCGGAGCAATGGACCGAGGAAGAGTTCCGCATGGAGCTGTTCTGTGTTCTCTGCGCTAATATAGAGAGGAATTCGATTGGAGGAACTCTGAAGGATTACTTGATATCGCTGGGCGTGGTTCGCGATGCTCTTGAGTATATTGTGGCAAGTAGAATATGTTATATTCTAGTATTTTTTTAGTCTTTGAGCTGAGAAACTTAGAAAAGTGCAGTTTGAGGGTTATTCTTGTTATATTTTTTTTTGGAATACTTCTTGATTGATTCCCTGTGAAAGTTTAAGGCTAACAATGTTTCTGTTAATGCCCTATGTTGGGCTGGTCTTGGTAACAATGTCAAGAGTTGTAATAAAATTTCCAGAGTAGTAATCGAAGATGGTTACTTTTACATGCCTTTGCGGATGAAAGCGGTTGTTAAACTCCTATATAAGCTAGAAATTAGTTTTTTTTATAAAGCTACATGATACAATGTGCTTCATTGTTTAGAAACACGCGCCGTGTGTAAAGCCGACACTAGTCTGCACGGACTCGGACGAACTGAAGGAGTTCATCAGCCGACCCGCGCTCAAGTACATCCTCAGGTTCCTCACCGGCCTGGCAGCTGATCACGAGCCGACGCAAGTGAGTATACTCCACGTGAACTTAATCGACTTGTCTGAAGTTAGCTGCGAGCGTCGTTTGCGCAGGTGCGGGGCACGGCAGCACCCCTCTGACACCTACATTTGTGTTCTGCGCAGGTTCTCGCACGATGTTCAGCCAAGCCAATTAACTTGACGCGTATTATATTATTACCTCGATTTGGGGGGTATAGACCGCAACGCCTTGTACGATAAGATTACAACTATTTAGGCGGTGGGCTATGTGATTGCATCTACAAACCGATTAAGATTGATTTTATTCAGCTTATGGAATATACAATCCTTAAGATATTAAAATAACTTATCATGTTTCGTTTCGATACCTCCAATGAACACTACGCTAACTCAAAATTTGCCATTTTTCGTTTTTTATAGAAATCGACCCACTTTTTTACTAATATTATGCCCCCAAATTTTCATGACAATATCTTTAAAAACAAAAAAGTTTTGAGATTTACATAACGCCAAGTAAAGGTACTTTCTTCAATTACGGGGTGGACAAGCCGCTGTCTTAATATAGTGGTGTGTATTCGGCTAGCGCGACTGCCGGCCCGCGGGATATACGCCGCCAACTAGGAGTTGGCGGGGTGTTGCGCGGGAAAGTATTTGTTCATGTGACAGTTAGCGGTGTGTGTCGCCCGTTGAATGCACTTATGAACAAATAATTATATAACGTAGTGTAAATCAGAGTTAAACATTACTAAGTTTAATAATTTTCACTATCTTGTAGTAAATTAAAATCGAAATTAGCTGCATGAAATGCTACAATTATAATACAAGAGTTTTGTTTTCTAGTATAAAACGAACCGCTTAGCCCTTCGTCCATATTGGTAACTAAGCTTATGTAACTAGTTACAAAAATTTTTTTTTTTGCTGTTTGGTAACTACCTAGTTGTGGAAGAAGAAGAATTTTTCCATTTTTGTAACTTTTTGCTATCTATTATGAACGTTAAATGTTTGTGACTGGCCACTTCTATCGGAAAATAATTATTAGTATAATGAGTTACAGTCATTTATAATGATTGTTTAATATACTATGTGTTGGGTGTCAAGGAAACCAAATATTAATAATTGTGAATTTTATTAGTTATGGAGGAAACGATTGTTTTTCATATTTTTATTGGCTGATTAAAATGACGTTAGAATTTTGACGAAAAAGTTGTTACTTGCACTTTTGATTTTTTTTACTTTACCATTCACAGCTAGATTGTTATTACCCAAAAATAGTACCAATATTTTTTGCCATCCTCCAAAACCAAGACAAGAAAAAAAATCCTTTACAAATAATCAAAACTAAATTTCCTCTCTGGAAACCACGTAAAATGCTTGTTGCTTTTGAAGATTTGCTTTTAATGGCATTCAGAAACCATATCCTCAAACAGATGTAAAAGATTGTTTTAACCACTTTAGTCAAAGTCTTTTTAAAAAAGCAGAACAGCTAAGTATCAAGCCAGCTCAGAGGCGGCATGTTGCAAGATGTGCAGGTTTGGCCCAATTGCTGATAAAATATATTAGCTGATCTAATAGCACAATTAAATTTTTACTTCGATCGTAACTGGCTACAAGATTCACTAAAATCTGGTGTTGTGAAGGGGAACAGTTAAACAGTATTAAGGATGGCAGCCATTTGGAAGGATGGCATGCTAGAATTAATCGTTTTGTGGAAAATAATAACCCATCCATCGCATAAGTGTTGGGCATTCTAATGAAGGAAACAAAAATTTTATAAATAAATTCAGCAGTTAAAAACGACAAAATACCAAATAATTATCATGATATTGGCACAGAAATAAGTGCAACTATTCAGCAATTAAAATTTAAGATATTACAGTAGGCCACTGCCTAAAATTTTTCTAAGTATTAATAAATGATTTAAAAGTGTTTTGCATAGTACGTTTTAATTCAAATCAACTACACCGAGCCAGTTGTATATCACAACAATCCCACATCATATCGGGATTTTTTGCACAATGTCTCGGGTTACTATAATGGAAATAATTTAATCTACGAAGTGGAAAAATAATTCTTCCCTCACAACTACTTAAAACACCAACGAAAAAATAATATTTTTTGGAACTGGTTACATAAGCTTAGTTACCAATATGGACGAAAGGCCGCTAAGTAATGACACAGTTAAGATACTCTACGCTATTTATTTGTTAGCGGCTTGTATGACGGCTCAACGATTTTCGGCTTATCCTACTACAAAACGCTAACTTTTCTTTTTCATAAATTACGATCTTATTATAATAAAAACATTGTTCAAAATACTCTAAATTGGTAATGAAGTCGATTTTAAATGTAATTATTAATTTTATTTTATGTAGTATACATTTAATTTATTATTTTGTAGCCTGTAATATTCCCGAATATATTCCGCTAACTTAGGATTGGCGGAGTGTATCCCGATCTTAAATTAGAGCTTTCTGCGTTACATCCCGCTAAGTGAGGCTAATTAAAAAACCCATAAGTTTTTTTAAATGTTACTATGCGGATCTTAAGCATCAGTAAATTAGTTACTCACACAAAAAATATCAAGAAAATAACTACAAAAATAAAGATTTTATCAACTTTTTTCTTTCAAGAGCTCCTCCTGTAAACCTGCACTTTTGAAGTTAGCGTAGTGTTCATTGGAGGTATCGGTTTAGAGTCTGCGCATCTATTCTGAGATAAGTGTGCGAGTAAGCACTATATTTTTCTTAGCTGATCCTCGTATGAATGTGACCAGAATCTTACAGGACTGCGCGTTGATAGCCCTCCCTTACTTTTTTCTAGGATGGGATTCATCTTCATCGTGTATTAGGATCGACATAAAATTGCAATTAATATGAGTTTATTGAGGGTCGATTCAGCGAGCCAATTTCCAATGTCATTCATTTCAATCGTCAAACATAATTTACTTAATTTTCCTAGATGCTGGTGTGCGAAAAAGTAATCCCGATCGTGCATAGACTGGAACAGGTGTCATCTGGCGAACACGTGGGCTCGCTGGCTGAGAACCTGCTAGAGGCTCTGCGCTCACAGCCACAGTGCGCCGCTAAAGTGCAGCAAGTGCGCGACTTCACCCGCCAGGTAAAACATATCCACTTTAATTAGCAAATGTGGTCACCGGTACGGTACCGTACTGTACGGTTCCGGTACGAATTAATTTTCTGCCGAGCATGGGGCTCTTCAATAACGGCGTGAAAAGGATTTTCACAGAGTCAGTGACGCGCGAGTGATGCCGTTGGCGTTGCAACCGTCCATAGGTGATGGTGATTGCTTACCAACAGGCGGGCCGTAAGCTTAGTAGTATAAAAAAAAAACATTGAGAAAGATATCAGAGGGGGTGTGGAAGGGCCTCCATTCTCACTTGACAAACGAAGCACTATAGCAACGCCCACTCATATGGTGATTTTGAGTATGAATTTCACATTTTGGCTGACTCGCAGAAACTAATCTATGACTGTACCACACATAGTTTTAGACAGCGTAGTTTCATTCCGTGTCTTCGGTCGCGTCTAAAATTTTGTCTATGTCCAACAGGAGAAGAAGCGTCTCGCGATGGCGGTGCGCGAGCGGCAGCTGGGCGCGCTGGGCATGCGCAGCAACGAGCGCGGGCAGGTGACGGCGCAGTGCTCGCTCACGCAGCAGGTGGCCGACCTGGCCGAGGAGGCCGGCGCCGTCTGCTGCATCTGCCGCGAGGGCTACAAGTACCAACCCACCAAGGTAAGGTTATGACGCTTTACACTAAAATATGGACCTCGTCATCGTTTAAATATTGTCACTTCAGTTGGCAGAAAGATGTTATTAAAAAACTAGATTAAGAAGCTAGGTAACTCGCGCGACACCAGCCGCTGTCGGGCTTCGCCCTATGCGGCGCTCGGCCTCTGGCCTCGCAAAAAAACATATTTGTTGTTGACTTTCCATAGCAGAGTCCTTATACTTTTTTAAACGACCGATGCGACAACACTGTCCACTGTGTGGAAAACTCGTTTTGAATTCCGGAGTTGTTCCTTAATCCAGACAGACATCGCAAAGTTTTTATCGGGATAACAAGCAAAGACTTAGGAAGGATGCTGTGTGGAGAAAAGTATGATACTAAAGGTGGGTGAAGTAGGTGAAACCTAGGTGGCACGCCATGTTACTAATACTACAAAAACTTCACATCCTTGGTTTGCAAGCAAAAGCTTTTGCTGTCAAATTTTTCGTCTCGTACATCGATTCCCTTTTCTCTATTTTTACTTATATTTACTCGTTTTAAACATACTCTGAATGAACATTGTGTAACAACAGGTGCTCGGCATTTACACGTTCACGAAGCGGTGCCCGGTGGAGGAGTTCGAGGTGCGCGCGCGCAAGACGCTCGGCTACACCACGGTGTCGCACTACAACATCGTGCACGTCGAGTGCCACATGGCCGCCGTGCGCCTCGCTAGGGCCAGGTTAGTTCATAAATAAGTTTATAAATAAAATGTTCTTGGTACATTATTCACACAGCCGAATAAAGAAGAGCTTTCAAGCGTCACAAAAAGGCAGATTTACCGCTCTGATATGAGAAATGCATCATTATCTGTCAAATAAATTATGAGGAACTTATCTAACAGCGTGCAACGGTGAACCTGGCCCTAAACATCTATGTTGCAGATATCTAATTTACCGCAGCAAAATATTTGCTTCTGTGTTAGACATTTTATTATTAAACTTAATATCGGAAGTATTCATTCGAAGATGTTCATTCAATGAGGTTATGTTTGTACTAGGGATGAATGGGAAAGCGCGGCGTTGCAAAACGCGTCGACCCGCTGCAACGGGCTGCTGCCGCTGTGGGGACCGCACGTGCCCGAGTCCGCGTTCGCCAGCTGCCTCGCTAGGCACACCACCTACCTGCAGGTATGTTGCTTGTTAAAGGTTTAAACAGAGACTTATCCACTCAAACGTCCGCGCGCGTTTCGCTAGGTTGTCAGGACAGTCCGCGAGTCACGTGATACGCGCAAGATAAAATCGATAGGAGACGTATGCTAAATAAATGCTTATTACTCAGTAAATAACTCAAATATCGCAAAATGAAAAATACTAATGAAAGGCTTATTAGTTGACGATTTTTAGGCAATAGTTATGTTTGATTTTAACATTATATTCTATTAATGATCTTACAGTGAACTTTAAGAAATGCTAATTTTGTCCTAATTTTCCATTTAAATATTTTTTTTATTAGATATTTTTGACGTTTACAATATCAAAACAATTTTGGGTTTTAGGTAATTTAATGGCCTTTCATTTGGAACCAAAATCCCATTATAAATCATCTTAAAAATATTACAAATAAAATAAAAACTAAAGCTACATGATCTGTGAAATCGAAGTTCACGTATGGTAAATTGTCTAATCCAGAATGAAATATGGAATATTTCAAGAAAGTATGGTAATAACCAGGCTAAAATATTAATAAGTTTTCATATTAAAACATTTAATTACGATATAATATAAGAACTATTTTAGATCTTCCAATTATTCACTAATAAAAACACAGAGTCACCGACCTATTTTTAATCCAAATTTTTACTTAAAAACTGACTGGAATCGCACATAATGTTATAAAATATGAAAATATGTAAGATTGTAAATACTTTGATATACAAAACAATAATATTTTATTACTTACGGCATGATTTCTCGAATAAAATAGCTGGAGTCACTCGCGCACTGATCCACAAAAACAACAAGCAACTTGACAATTTATTTTTTTTGTAGCCATGAGCCGAAGTTATGTTCCACTTGAAATAAGGTGTGGTACATATTATAGAGCGTCAAAAACCAGCAACACTACAGACTATAAACATCCACAGCGATAAGAAAAAGAAAAAAACAATCGGCGGGCGCGAATTCTTAAAAATGTAACTGTAGTTACACGGACTGTCCTGAGGTATATGGTCTCTGTAACTGTGGTTACAGTGGACGTATGAGTGGTTATGACGGTTTTGAATTATCATTTAGCTGCATTGAAGTCAGCCTCATGGCTGACCTAACCTCAAACTTTTTTATCCAAAATATTGTGGAATGTTCTGAATTCATGATCTTTTGAGAGCTGTAGTAGCCGAGTGGTTTCAAACGTCTTTAATGCATGAGGTTGATGGTTTGAATACTAAAGTGTTCCACTAGCTCGTCGATGACTAAAAATAGTGAGAAAAATTGCCCATTCGACTGGCTGAGTAGCCACGGTACAATTAGTTGCGTTCTCTGACAAGCTTTACGGAGATCAGATGGCGACAGAGCGCTCGGAGAAATAGGTGGAAACTTTAGTTTAATCGAAGTGATTGTTTCGTAGGAATGCACCGGGCACCGCGACATCGGGCACACGTGCACGCTTCACGACCTGAAGCTGCTGCTGGTGCGGTTCGCGCGCGGGCGCACGTTCCACGACGACACGGGCGGCGGCGGCCCGCTGTCCAACATGCAGCTGCTGCCCGCGCTCGTGCACATGGCGCTGTACGTCATCAACACGTGAGTATACCACAACGAGACTATCTATGGCCAAACGGAAAAGCAACTGGTGTTATTTATTTTGTCAAGTTAGTGTTTAGCATGACTGCAAACGCTAGCGTGACGCGACAAACTTGTCGCGTGGTTCACAGGCGGCAGACTTCCAAACTAAAAAGAGCAATGTGACATCAGCCGCATGACACGTGATAGTCATAACGGATGGTGGCGTGGCAGCCGCGTGCAGTCAGTCGGCTTCGAGCTTAATGGCGCCAGTCGCGCGGCATTATAAATATAATAAGAAGGCATCGCTGCAGTCGTGCAGTTTCTGCGCAGCTGATGTCCTTAAGTGAAAGCGGCCTTAAACATTATATTGAGTGTTATACTAGACTAGCTTTCCGCCCGCGGTTTCACCCGCACGTAATCTCTTTTTTCAAATATCCCCCCTTCCCCCCACATTTCCAGGATCATAAGTACCCTATGTTCACCGGGGATAGTGTAGCTTTCCAACAGTGAAAGAATTATTCAAATTGGTTCAGTAGTTTCAAAATTTATATTCCCACGGGAATGAGACGTTTCCCGTAGGAATTTTATAGCCTATGTCCTATTCCGGGTTATGAACTATACGTGTGCCAAATTTCATCTAAATCCGTTCAGCCGTTTAGGCGTGATTGAGGAACAAACATCTAAACATCCAAACATCCAAACATCTAAACATCCAAACATCCAGACTTTCGCATTTATAATATTAGTAGGATATTAGTAGGATTGCATTGTTAAGCAATGTGATGTCATAATATGTATTTGTGTGTGTGTCAGGTCTCGTGTGGCGACGCGCGAACTTGCCGCGCTGGAGGCTTCTCTGGCGTGGGCGCCGGCGCGCGTGCTGGAGTCCGCGCACGACGCCGAGGGGCCGCTCTACTACACCACGCTTATGCTCATGCTCTACCCGCACGCTAAGTAAATATACCTTACTTATGTTTTCACTGAGGGAAACGCAGTATGCGCCGCCGCACCTGCTGGGGGACAGGGTAGTGTGATGCTGTTCCGCCCCCAGGAGAAAAAGGGGGCGGGGTCTACTTCCTCGCTAACGTTTTAATAGTGCCTTGGGTTTTCAAGACTCTTGGGTATTCTAGAAGGCTCCGCGAAAAAGCCACGACACCAAGTAACAATACACTTAGTAAAAAATATGTCGACGAATCAAGAATAATCATCTTATAGAAATCGTAGCCAATAAATTCTTAATAAAAGAATTAAATTTTTATGTGTTTATGTGAGTGTTATTTTCTAATGGTTTTGTATATTTCTTTGGGTAATATCAAATCTCATGTAACTGTCTCCGTGTTAAGAGGTCCGGATACCTCATAAAAGTCATAATTATGTAGATATGACCGTCCATACAAAGCATCAATTGATTAGCAATAACATTAACCACTACCCTCCACAGATGGCGCGCAGTCCGCGTGGACACGCTGAAGCGCATGCTGGTGATCGCTCAGGCGCGCGCCGTGGCTCCAGGCGGGCCGGCGCTGCGCGCGCTGACGGCGGAACAACGGGTACCCCGCGACTGGGCAGACTACAAGCCCTACGCGATCTTCGTCGCCATCATCGACCAGCTTTACTCCGTCATGTTCAAGGTAACGACATTTGCATCATCATATCGAGGATTTTCAGTGCTGGACATAGGCCTGAAGGACCTCCACGATGTCCGACATAGAGCGACCTGTTAATCCAGGTATCATTGCAATGACCACCTAGTAGGTCGTCTGTTTGATAACAACATTAGCGGAAGGGCTCATTAAGTCACCTCTACAGTGTCCTATTCATTCTAAAAAAAGAAATATAAGTAATTTAGACGTTGACGTCTTGCCGCATTTTTTTATTGCACATTTACTACAATTTGAATAGTTCACAATGATAAAAGCATGATAGAGATAACGAAAAATAAGTCGAATGCAAAGTTTAGCAGGCATAAACGTTAGGATTGGATGAGTGACTTCAACGACTTTCCTATAAAACATGTTCTTTTTTTGAAAACCAGAACGTTAACGCGACGACAGTCGAGCAGTGGCCAGTAAAACTGGCAGAATACATCCGCCACAACGACGAAGCAAACGCAAAAGCGGCCGAGCGCATCGTGACGACGCTGACGGACGAGCTGCTGCCGTGCGCATCGCTGGCAGAGTTCTGCGACGCCGCGGGTCTGCTGGGCGACGTGCCCGACGCCGACGCGTTCCTGCGCGCCGCGCTCGACGAACTGCCGTGAGCCCGGCCGTTCGTCCCGCACTGCCTCGGATACAACGGATGCATGGCTTGTTAACTGATCCGTTCCGAAACATGCTGGCTTGATATCATTACCTACTCACTTGCACTCGTTGCGGGAACGTTTGACAAGCATTTGTTTGTACTTCAGACAAAGTAGACGTTCTAGTTAGAGATCTTTCCGTTTCAAAGTATAAATTAGGAACATTTTTGACCTTAATTTTTATCAGCTATTTGATAAAAAAAAACTAAACATATACCCTCTCTGGTATAGAAGTCAATAAAACCTGGTCTAGAAGATGTGAAGCCACGATCGTTTTGTGCTAAGAAAAAGAGGCAGTTCGTGGCGAAATCGCCCTCTACTGGACAACATCTAAATAACGCAGAAGCGTGATCTTTACTTAGAAACTTTTGACATAGCATTTGTAATGACGTATTCAAGACCTGAATTAAAAATCGAGTTTTTTTTTACCACCTTGGAAAGAATGCACAGTCAGCAGTTTTTATCGTCTATTTTGTCTGAGATCATATTAGTAAAAGCAGCAGCAAATTTTAAACACGTTAGACGCATCTAATTCGCACTCTCAGTTTCATTTGAGTCGCAAACGTTCCCGCCACCAACGTCACCTCTCAGTCATCTCGTCAGCATGTCAATGAACTCGATCGCGTACGTGCACTGTTCTAGCGCGCTTAGCTGTTCGGGCGTGCGACACATGAATAGCTGGCGCGGTAGAATAGGAGACCGGCATTGTTTGAAATAGTTCCATTTGTCAAATCAGTCAGCGAGGCCCGCTCGAGACGAACCGTCACATCCCTTTCACTGTCGGGTCAAGGCCCGCCTTGAATAAATAATCTACATTAATAAATGTCACTTGTAATGTTTAAATTAAATTCAATAGGATCGACATGTACCCACTGTATTCGATGTTTGCCTCCACGTATTCTTGTATTCGATGCTTAAAATGTATTCGCTTTCCTTTTGATTTATTATTAAATAAATATTTTCTGCTTTCATTACGTCTTTTTTTTATCTTATAATGGTTTCCGGTGTCTGAGGTGTGATCAATTAATAGGTATATCTTATTTATACAAAAATTTAAATGTCTTTGCAATGTCTAAATTTCAACTCAAACTGGGATTATTATCAATAATGGGGATGGCAAATTGTCTTGTTCTATTTCTAAAATGAAAGCAACCCCCAAAAAGTTGTACGTGAAGCCAGTGTAATTAGAATGGTATGACAACAGAATAGATGTTTGGCAGCCCTGCGCACAGGTGATATGTCGCGTGCGATTAGCGCGTGGAAGTCACGGCGCCTGCGCAACATCGCAGATTAGCTCCGGTGCGGGTCGTGCGCGGTATACGTGTCAATGTTAAGCTGCCTCAGCCTGTGACACTTTTGAATCATCTAGCCATTTGATTGTACTTTGATTCCATCTTTATAGGTTCATTCGCCAGATTCGCGATGGATCTAGCCGTGGGTCTTCTTGAATTTTCTGCATAATGTCTATTTCAGACTTGATTCGATATAATTTATTATCTAAATAATTACTGAAAATAATCTTTGATTCAAACGAATTTATGTCTGGCCAATGCTCATAAAAGTACGTATTTTATCAATGTCTGCAATGTGATGACTTGAAAACTTGTTGTCTCTAACATGTCGTTCATGCTCTTTATCTTAGAGCTATGCTCAAAGCTCTACATCAAGTTATTGCCAGCTCTTTTTTTTTTGCATGATATCTCGTATCTTTCGTTCTACTACTCATCCGTAAAACTACTCGATATAAGAGCAGTTTCGGAATGGTGTTAACACAGAAAAAAAATGCCCTTGTAACATATCTATTGTCTAAAATATATTTTTGAGTCTGACAAATATATCAATATCTATGTTAAAGTAAAGCCGAATTAGTTTTGTTACTTTGATGATGATACGACATATTTAATTTTTGCATAAGGCATTTACCGTTTACATAAGTAGTTAGTGTTAATGCTGCGATTACCAGCATTAAAGGAACACATTAGATTATAATCTAATGAGCACTATTTGCAAGTATAATTATACTTGCAAATAGTGCTCCATGCAAATGGTACGATTAAATTAAGTGTGACAAACGCAGAGCAATAACTGGCTTATTGCACGCGCTTGCTCAATAATAACATAGTGTTAATTCAATTCAGCAATAGGTAATGAAGTTACACCTGTCGCATTCATTCATTGAAAACAGTGATTGCAAGAATCATCACATTCACTTTTAATAATATATTGAAGAATGATTATTTAATAAATTATATTACCGCTCACTACAGGAAATCTTGCCTTATTTTTACAATAATGCTCGTAGGTACCAAAATATGAACCTGCTTTTACGAAATTTACTAATTGCTTGTACGAACGAACGGCAGCAGATCACAACCTACCCTAATTTGATAAAACATTCTCAATTGAAAGAGAACTCTATGTAAAGTAAAATAGTAAATGAAGCTAAAATATGACAGTTTAGGGTAGTCTGATGTGATGTCGACTGTACGGTCAACAGCACATCACAATATACACTTGGAGTTCGATAATAGCGCTTATGCCCCCGACATAAGAGCGGTACAAAGTCCAACGTGTTACGTCTGACGTGCTTTTGACTGTACATACAATGAGGGGTATAAAAATTATTTAACCAACATTAACAATCATTGAATGGTGTGTGTTAAATAAAACTTTGAAAATTCTCGACAAATATATTTTATTTATTCGTACTAAAGAATTTCGTTAGCATGCTCGTATTTCTCTTGTCATCACAATGTTAATCTCGTAGATACAATCGCTAACAGGCACTCGAACATAAACAAATCGTTTATTATATATAACTTTAAAATTAACTTATAATACTTTATTCACATAATATAAATAGGCTTAGGTAATACTTTTGTATAAACCCTAATTTAACTTAATTAGATTAATGCATTTTCTGTAGGTATATAGGCGAAATTGTACTGTGAAACTACCACATTCAAGTTATTTTTTATCTTATTTACACAATAAGACAAATAATTACAAATGTTAGGAATTGTAATAGAAACACAATAAAATTGAACCTGACAGATATGAATCAATACTCACATAGATTTTAATAGTGTGAAAATAATTTTCCTCCTCAAAAATGGCTTTGGATTTTTCATTTCGCAACTTTTATGTAGTCACTAAAAAAATTAACAACTATAATCTCATTGACGGAGACGTTTTGGAATTTTCCCCCAATTAATTTAGATAATAAAAGAAATATTATTCTGGTTTAATCTTGAGTTTCTTTGTCTCAAAGTATTTTATTATGTTGTGCTAAACAAATTGAAAATTCTCAATTTTAGTGCTTTTGGAATAAGGTGTAAATGTCTTTGTGAATATGTAAACAGTACTCCATCACGAGTTTATATCTGAATCTCAAAACAGAGATTTAATTACCCCAATATAATAAATACAAACATCTCGTCGTTTTGTTAACTCAACTCGGACAATGATGTTGCGGCTTAGAGTATGAGCAATGATTTTTTATAATACAAATCTTATTTTATTTGCGGTCTTACACAAATGCAGACCACACTCGTGTCATCTGTCGTCAATATAGCATTTTAGCTTCGATTTGCAGTTTTTGTTTTCGGTGTAGCATTTCTATAGTATAAAAAATCACTGAGTTAAGGCACATTGGTGGCGAACAAGTCGCGTTTAGAAGTCGTAGGATCCGCTCTCGCCGTCCTTGCCGATGCGGAAGATGAACCTGTAGACGACGCCGGCGATGACTCCGCCGACCAGGGGCCCCACCCAGTACACCTGCAAACAAAATTATAGGTTTACATTTATATTTCATATACTTGCGAATAGGAGCGATAATATGTTCTATGCACAGAATATCTATCTCTGTGGTTCTATGTGTGTGGTAGAGCCACTATCTGCAGCTAGCACGGACAAAATTGAAAGATAAAAGTTATTCGTATCGAGATTAAGTATGGCAATTTTAGAAGCGCCATCGCCTCTGCTTTTCGAATTAATTTTCACTCTTTGATAGATGTTCTTAATAGTCCGACAATTGAATACCAAACGTGGAAAATCTAATCGGGTAGTTTTTTTAGTTTTCAAAATACGAGGAGTGCGTGAAGTATAACTTACTTATCGTTTAATCCATTACCCCGAATCGCTAACACATTATGAGAAAAAATAATTAAACGTCGATTACGTATGCTTATACTAATATCTACTATTATGTAGGTATGTATTACGACCATAGAGAAATAACAATTTAGTCTGTGATTACGACTGTTTTAGGTATCTGATTTTTTAATCCTTTCAAAACTTAGAGCTTTCTTAACACCACTAGATACCTATTTTATAAAGAAACGGTTTATAGGGAATTCAGAACCTAGGTAGGTAATTAGGTATATACCCGTTATCCAGTGGGTTTGAATCAGGGAAATTGGGGAGGGTCATTAATTATTATTACGTATTGAGGAGAAATTTAACTTTAATAAAAGTCTTATATTCTAGAAAGATATTTATGAAGAATTATACACATCCATCACAGGTTTAGTGTTTTTGATAAAATGCGATTAGGATTGATTTTATTAATCCCTTTATGTAGGTTAAAGACGGTTCACGGATATTTGCAAATTAAATATACAACTACCCTACATAAGTAGTAAGTGTTAACCCTAAAATTAAATGAAATTTTAACCAAGACCTACAGGTTTAGGTACCTATAAGTAAAGTGGTTTTTGACCGATGGCATAATTTTGTAAAGGAATTAATTTGCGCCATTGCTGCGACTAGCTAAATTCCTATAAAAATACTCGATTAGTATTACTTTTCACTTCTCGATAGTTAGGTACATAAGCGACATAAGTGCCAGCCCTACATTTGTTTTGAAGTACCTTCAGTAAAAGAGGTATCATACATAAGGTTGTTCCTTACAAATAAATAAATGAAATGTCATTGTCTTTAACTACAAGTACAGCCTCGTTCTTTAGTCACCGTAAATAAATATGTATCATAGTATTTGTTCCTGACAAAAATATTGTCAATACTTAAAAAAGCACGGTGCTTATGAGTTTAACTTAGGTGATTGGAAATGTAAGCATCGAATTCCTGTACGCATGACAGTTTTGACAATATTTACTTCGAAGTGCTGGTATATCATTGAATTATTATACCTATATTGCTCGTCAGAGTGATCTATCATGTTTCATGCATGACTTGACCTTAAAGAGTGATCTATCATGTATCATGACTTAACCATAAATTAAGGGAAAGTACGATTGTCACTAGTTATTATGTGGTCTCTTCTGATCACTCATGATCATGTTTAAATACCTAACTAACCGTAACCTTAATAACTTTGTGACATATTGTTTATTGTGTAAGTAGACACATGTATCTGTAACTATGTAGGTACGGTATCCTCTGTATACTTACCCATTGTGAAGTCCAGTCGCCGATGACGAGCGCGGGTCCGAAGGATCGTGCGGGGTTCATGCTTGAACCGGAGAAAGGAATCTGTTGGAATAAATAGGTTTATTAAAACTATTTATCAGACGGAAATGGAAACTGGTTTGGCTGATATCATGACTGGCTCCATAGCGCATTTAGTGGGTCCCCTATATGAGTGCGAAAGTTGATAGTTCGATTTTCATTATATCGAACACGCTGTGTCGATAATTCAGTAGTACGATGTTTTATTACATCGATGATTTGTTAGTGCGATGTAACGTTTGTAGTCCCTCTGCCCCAAAAGACGTTCAAAGCCCACACATGACAAATATTCGTGTGACAATAATTTGTAGGTATTTGATAAGTTGTATTTGTTGCTATATATTCACTCAACTCCTCTGAGCCTTTCAATTTAAGTACCTACTGGCTCCCAGATTATTAATATTGCGGTCAAAACATGATGCTTCTTGTCCCGAGCGGACGTGCTCTAAATACGGCACAGAAGTCAGTATAAACATTTTACTCATAGTCTCATAGACACCTGGACTAGAGTAGGTCTAAGATGCGCGCCTTTAAAGGAATGTGGAAGGAGGGAGAAGGTGAAGGAGTAAGGGCTATGGGTTTCGGGGAGACAGGAAGAGCAGAGTTTGAACTGACCACAGCGGCGTGGCAGGCGGTGATGGTGAGGCCGATGGCGAGCGGCGCCGAGCCCTTGATGTCGTTGCGGCGCGCGTCGCACACGCCCTGCACCACTAGAACCAGCAGGAACGTGATCAGCGCCTCCACCAGCAGCGCCTAGAGAAAAACAGGTTTAGTTAAAGTGAGTAGGTAAAGTCTGTCTCTAAAATTTATGTTGTTTGCATCGTACTGCTTGCTGTTGCTTCTAGTAGCAAGCACGTATTTGCGACTCCATTTGGACTCATGAACAGTGAATGTGTTAAGGGAGTTGGAGTTTCGTTCCTTTTTTTATTTACCTATATGTATTTAATAGATAATGTCTTCCTAGTCAAATTTCGGCAACAGCGTCAAATTTGTTCGATCAATTAACTACGCAGGATAAATTAGTGCACAAGTGAGTGCACAAGTGAGTGCGCAGGTCCATGTGCACTCCGTATTCCGTCACTGTCATTGCACGGTGGGACAGGTCTGACATGATCAAGAAAGATCAAGCGCAGGACCAACAGCTTTATGTACGTGTATTCCAAAGCCGTGAAGTCCGTGAAGAAGCCGCGATAAAGCCGCAAATGGAAGCTTTTACTCGTATAAATAATTATCCTCTATATTTTTAGAACTAGTTTAAATTATATATTGATATTTATACTTACTTGAGGATCAGAGACGTCGTGTCCGGGTAGGGTCAGTCCAAATCCATATTGTAACCTCGAGTTAGGGATAGCCAGCTGAAAAAATATATATTTTTTAGCAAATAAGTATAAAAGTAGTAGTGTATCTGCAGGGACAATAATTATACAAGAGAAGTGAGTCTGTAGGGCGTAAATTCACAAGACCTCCATATTTGGTTGGCTGGCAGAGAATGCCATTAGGCATTAGGTCCGCCTTATGTACTCTTGATTGTGATTCTTGATCCTGATTGTGCATTAAAGTTTAAATAAAATAAAATAAAATATTTTACATGTAGATTACCTACGTGTCATGTCAAGTATTTAAGTAAAAGGACTGAGTACAATAGCCCTAAGAAGTACATGATTGGTTATAATAATAATAAGATCGAAAATGATGTGTGAATAACTAGCGTAAAGAAAGAGATCTATAACGACTCAACCACGATAATATTCATACAAATGCGTGTACAATGGGACTGAATAACGCGTAATGTCTCGTACTATACGATAATCGTGGGAACATCGCGACGGCGGTTTATGAAAACACCAGCGGTTATTTAATCTAAGTATTGTATGGGAAAGTGTTCATATTCTGAGGTGGAAAGTTGAGGGAAAAGTTGGGGAAAATATCACAGCAATTTAGTATTACATCAGCTAGGATTACGTGAATCACTGTATTTATAAAAATGGAACCTAGCCGGCTTTTCGAAACACTGGAGGAAAGAACTTGTCATTTTTTTAAATATTACTTATTCTACGATTACCAACAAGGACTAAGAAGTAGAAAAAGGTTTTTTTTGGAAATTCGACTCGAATCTAAATAAAAAAAGTTGGGGTTGAAAGTTTGCATTTCGTTAGTCCAACAGCATTATTTGTAGATAGGTACGAAAATTCAGATTTTATATTATGGATAAAAAAAG
Source organism: Mecyna flavalis (assembly GCA_949319885.1). NCBI lineage: Eukaryota > Metazoa > Arthropoda > Insecta > Lepidoptera > Crambidae > Mecyna > Mecyna flavalis. The sequence continues at coordinate 4,994,190 of OX439427.1, read as the reverse complement.
AAAAACATTTTTTTTAAATCCACTGGACTAACGTGGGCGAAAGGCAAGTTACGATATTATTTGCCGAGAGAATAAAATAGGTAGGTTTCATCAGAAAGTGTTAATTGTAAAGTTTTAGTGCCTTATTTAGATATAGGAAGGGTAAGAAACGACAAACAAATCCTATTTAACAGTACTCGTTAAAAGGTATTAAATAGACCAAGAAGGCGTTAGTTAGTTAGTGTAATAAATTACCCAAAACTAGATTTGGATTGGCCTTCATGTACTTATTTAATGCGGTTGAACTAAATATATTATCCCCAGACTGACTTTTAATAATTATTTAATAACACATCGCGATTGGAACGCCTAGCAACATGCACTAAATAGGTTACCTACTTCAAAAAAATAACCAATTTCAATTTATTATTAATAATCACAGTTTACTCACGAACAGCGTGTAGAATTGTAGATAGTTATAAATATATATTATAATATAATTATTATTCAGGTAGCAATTAGATTAGATACATATCTAAATGATATTGCTTGCATCGATTCACACCGATAATACCGTTAAAATTGAGTACAGTCAAATGCAAAAGTAGCTCAATATTCTAAAAAAAGCCCACTAACTAAGACCATAAATTACCTATAAGTGTGCTTTAAGTTATTAGCTTCACTTGTTTGCACCCGAGAAATATTGACATGAAGTTTCTAAGTCTTGATAATTAACAATAATTCTGATAAGTACTGAAAAAATAAACTCATCTTACATTAAGTTTAAAACAAATTGTCTAAATCAACAAGTACCTACTAAGCAGTTTGTAATGAAGTTATATTACACAGCGGTTATGCAATAAACGATACAAATGTGATGTGATTAATCGTAAGATCATAATATTATTTAGTCGTCACAATATCGTGACCTCTAGCGCTCTGTAAAAAGGCAATTCATCACATGTGGATCGAGTCAAGCTTAAGAGCTCGCTTGAGCGAAGACAACGGCGAAGGTTGGCTCCAGTTCACTCCTCTATTCTAAAGCATCAGTGTCAGGGTGAGCGAGACACTTTTTAGAACCACCTGTAGGGTTGGCGAACCGGAAAATCTGATTTCGTCACCAAAAATAGTGGTATAAACACGCTAATATTGAAAAATCGTGGTAACTTTACTTAATTGTAAATATTTTAGAAGGTTTTGGAGGTCATTCTTAAGAAAGCTTCAATTGAAAAAGCTATAGCTGCTTGGGCCATGACAAATAACCTAAGAGACGTTTAAACGTAATAAAGTATGATATAATGAAAAATATCTACAATTATTAAATGTGCAACATAAAATGGAAGTTAAACTGGAAAATCTGTAGCTTTAAGTTCTTTTATTGTGGGCAATATTTTCAGTAGTTTCCGAGTCCAACTTAAAAGAATTGACAGCCCTATGCGTCGAGTATGTGACATGTGAATATGGCGGTTAGAATGTCGACGGGAAACCTTTACGCCTTATTAGTGCAGGAAATTATCAAGCTGTGTGAGGATGAGCCCTTTAAAGGGCATAATTACTTGGCAATGACACCAGAAAAATATACAAATTCATACATAATATTATATTATGTAAACTTTTTACCTAAACTTGTAACAATTTTATAACGACAGGTGTGCTATCAGTCCTCAGTCACCCAACAGCGTTTTGTTCCCATCGATTGCGATAAGACCAAGACAATGTTTCATTATATCAGTGAAGTTTAACAGATAATTTAATCATAATCATTTATTGCAAAATTTGGTAAAAAGAGTGAATTATAATGACAAAATAAAAACTTCATAAACTTAAAAGAACTCATAACTAAATATCTTTGCCACTTTGGTCAAGATATAAGGTAGTTACAAGCTTCTTTCTGACAGAGCTTCAATAGTTGAGGGTATCTTTTTGTGACAAACGTATTGAAGATACGAGTAGCTTACTGTGGTATTGTTACGCGTCCATAAAAATATTATGTACTGACGATTAGCTCAATGTACGCGTCACGCTTTCCTTAACTCTTCTAGCCCCGGATTACTAGACACAATAGAAAATCTATTGTTATGCGGCACCCGAGTGCCGGTTCGGCGTTGAGTGGTTAACACGTTTGCTTTCGTGGGATAAATATCTCATTTGAACTTTAAGTTCAGCAGTTTTTAACTGTTGTGGCAAAACTGTTTATGGAAGTCTAAGATAGTAGAGTGAGTGCGAATGCCTTTTCGCTTAGTGTGACTGAGTAAATTTAGTCAGTCAAGCATTGTAGCAGTGAATTCAGATTTTGGTTGTGAAAGTCTATGTTGGAAACTATTTTAGAATCTCACTTACCCTGATAAACGCGGCTCCCGCGACTGCTCCGAGCATCTGCACGATGATGTAGAGCACAGCCTTCACGAGCTTGATGTCTCCGGAGAAGAACAGACCGGCCGTCACCGCCGGGTTGATGTGGCCGCCCGACACGTGCCCGATCGCCTGCAGACAAAAAGGTAGGTGCAATTAATTACAATGTCTTAATTCTGGAACAAATACCAATCGCCATTATCGAAGGCACGAGCCTGTTTCAAAAATCGTATTTCAATTGGATGTCTAGATTTTAATAATGGAGTTCTGAGTATTTTGAAAATCGAATTTGTATATGAATACTAATTGAATTGAATTTAAACGCTACCGTCACCGACCAATGCTTCGAGTATTTTTAAAAAGATTTTACGACACTATTTATTTTAGAATTCTAAGTTTCATTATTACAAGTAGCTAGATGCAGGAGGCTTTGCATGGATGGTGAAAGAATGAGACATAGGTATAAACTTTATCCTGACAATAAAAAACCAACAACATAACAAAATATTAATAATACAGTTTATACAGTGCAGGCAATGACGTTCATTATACAACTAGACACCCAATCTCTAAGAAAAATTCCTCAAAAAACGTCCGAGTGGCTTTGACACTGATGACATTAACACATTCGTTCAAATTAACACCTTATCTCGGGGCATTTAGTGTTTAATGTCAATTGTATACAACTAAACGAAAACTCTGCCCAATAGTCGGGTGGGCAGACTTTTGCTTCGGACAATATTTGAGCGTGATTGTGAGTCTAGTTTTTTAATTGAACGTCATTGAGTGCAGGCGATCTAAAATTATGCATCCAGATACATTTTGGCGTTAAGCAACGTCTGGCTGGAATACCTATTATTCCGTAGTCACTTACTTTTGCTAGGGAAAGCAAGTTTAGATAGAAATTACAGGTTTTTCTTGGTGTCAGATAAGTACTTCATTTAGAGATAAATGTTGTTTTTCTCCGGCCAAGGTTCAAAGTTTTCAAAGTCAATATATCTGAGGTCAACCTTAATCAGATGGAGTACATGGATATTTTATAGTATCTAAAAGATCATCAATGATAGCTGCTCAATATTAGTGGGTGTCTGATAACGCGAGTGACATAATTTGTAATTAGCTTCATAATTTGTTAGATAACTGAGATACAAATCGGTATGTAAATAGATTATAATCTCAGTATAAATTGTTGAAGCTTTGATAAATATAAAAGTTGTGACAATATGTGTAACTACGGCTTGATTTTTTTAACGCATCAATGAAGACACAATTAGACAAAGATTGTAAAAAAAGAAAAAAATTGAGTCACAATTTAATTAAACGTAATTAAATTATTTCTTCTCTAATCTTAATGTTTTATCTGTAGTAGTGCCTCAAACAAATTCGCGGAAGAAGGTGAAGCGCAATTTTGAACTCGAAGCAACAAAATACATATTATGAACTGGCACAAAATTAATTACTTCGCGAACTTTTACAGAGTTATTACTCTTAATGACTCCTTATTTATTTATAATAACGCCTTTTGACCCTGAGATGGTCCTGACCTATTAGCACTCAAACGACCTGTTTAATGTTCGTGGAATTTATTGACGGTCGTGCGGTCACATTTCGCGAAATGTCAAAGGGGATGCAGAGTGCAATTAACGTGCGCGATACTTATCACTCGGTTATGAGTTATGCATATAAATCTCAATTAGAGGGTCGCGATAAGTAACAATAATGGTAATTGAATGTTGCTAATATCTGCGATGCGATCTAAAGTAAGGCAATAAATGCGCGCGCGCAAGTCGTGAGCGCCCGCGCACGCGGCGACACCGACCTCTGCGTGACTCATCTGCTCCGCTGTTATGTCATAGGTCAACTCGACGGGCTCTCGTAATTAAAACAAAGATATTTTGCATATTGAATCGTGAACCGCACTCGATTTGTTTGCGAACCTTGAACTACGAAACATGCTCGAATGACTGCGAAGGTATATAACGGTGTTTAGAATTATAACTGACTATGCAACTTATTGAAATAATTACGGAGAAAACTTACGAGTGAAATCATGAAAGTAAACAGACCAGTCTTATATTCATATTGCCATATAGTAAAGTTAGTTACCTGTCGTCTAATGCCTTTCTATTCTAACGTCCAAGAGATGCTATCTGACATTATTTTCGTTTAGACCTTAGACCATTCAACTGCAACTTGGACTCTGGTTTTGTATGGATAATGACAAAATTGAAAGAAAAGTGCCTTCATATAAGTAATTTTCTTAAAAATATGTTGTCCATGGCTACGACCCCGCGCGCAGGCATAATTAAGTTAATAACTTTATAACAGTCTATAATAATGATGAATAGTGTCAAATAAATTTTAAATAGTAATTTAAATATTTAAAAAACCGTAAAATGTGAAACGGAAATACATTCGCGATCCTGATAATCGGTTCTGCCAGAAATAAATAAATGTGCAATCATTACACAGAATCCAGTTCACACGAGAGCGCTCGGGCAATAAATAATACGTTTTATATTTCATAATCGCAAAGTTGTTTCAACGATTTGCAAATAAATAGTAATTTAATATCCTTACGATTTAATCCGCCAATGACATCGGGAGGCTAGTCGCTCGACCATGACACTGAGTTGATGAAATTATACTACATTTTTACGATCATTGATGAGCAATTAAAAATATCGAACTTGTTCTGAGTCACGCTTTAATTGATCATTACTTGTAATTTAAAGTTGACTTCCTTATTTCATATTATGTCACACACAGGTGGGTGACCCTTCACAGTAGCTAAGTAATGGCTCATTTATAAATAATATTTCCATTCTTAATTACCTCTTATGACCATTATATATTTTATATAATATTTATTATTATTTAACTGTGAACGGTCTTCGTTCGCTTCGTTTGGTAAGTGAGAGTACCAAATATATTCCATATTCATATTACTCAAAGGCAGGCAAAGCATCTGAGACCCCGTTTCAATGAGCGGTAATGATCATTCACCATCTGGTCACACTTGCTAGTTAGCCTCTTTTATAAAAATATATATCAAGGAAATGTATGTGGACGCATAACTTTAGAACAACTGCATCGAATTAGATATAGTTCTTTAATTGTGAGCTATAGTCAGGATAAGGTTTATCAAGGCCTCTTATATACAGTTAAATAACCAATTTGAAACAAACCACCACATAAAATGCGTTGTATAAATTAGGCTAGCCGGAGATACGGTCCGCCTAAATTCTAGCCTCGTGGCGCCCAGAGATTTTTTGGCTCTTCCTTGACTACGGCCCGACTGTCCTTCATAAAGGACATAATTGTTATAGTCCTATCCGCCCAGGGTTTTGAGTTGAAAATTGTATGTGTTATAGTTATCGGTTTGAAATGAAACTTTCAGGGTATAGTTATGATTATATTAGCAAATGTTTTTAATTTCAATTGCTCGTTTATCTTTTGTCCTTTACAAAGGTCTCTGGGCCACAGTTACTATACCAAAATAAATTATTAAATGATGTAAAATAATACAAAATAAGTAACATTAATATTATTATGTTTATTTCAGTTCTTTTTAATGAAATAAAATTAATTTCCTTACATCTATTACAGTTTTTTTTATAATCAGTCATCAATATAAAGAGGAAAGATTTAATTGTTGTTTGTTTGTATTGAATAGGCTTCGTAACTACTGAACCGATTTGAATAATTCTTTCACTGTTGGAAAGCTACATTATTCCCGGGTGATATAGGGTACTTTGATCCCGGAAATTTGGGGGAAAGGGGGGATATTTGAAAAAAGAAATTACACGCGGTTGAAACCGCGGCGGGCGTAAGGTTAGTTCATAATATACATTTTCTTCTTTATATTAACTTCTCCTCATTAAATTCTTTCATTCTTTTAATTTTTATTAATATTTCACGAACTAACCAAACATAAAAACAAATTAAATCATAAGGTAATTTTTTTTTTCATACTAACTTCGGCCCAATGGGCTTTACAAAGGTCATAATATTTCAACACAAGATTTCGCCGAATTAAAGCTCTGAAAATGCTATGTAATTGATTTCATATATGTGTTACTTAATAATTAGCAACTTTTTGCACAAAAACAAACCTAATAGTCACGGATTTATCATAAAAAGTACGATTTACTTACACGTCCTCGTGAGCCAGCCATAGCGCTGTCCATTTCCTTAGAAATGACGTCTGTCAACTGTTACAGCCAATGGTAGCATACCGGAAATTGTTCCATAGTGTTTCGTTTACAAATTTAATAAAATTGTTTCGACAGCCCGCGTAATTTCAAAAATCTACACAGACTTTTTTAATATGTCCTTCTGAAAGGCGCGTGGGCGGTTATTAATAGATTGTGGAAAAAATGTCTGGGCCGGAGTCGCCATGTTTATTTTGTCCTTTCAAAAGGCTCGTGGGCGCCACGAGGCTAGAACACACGCAAGTGCACACACGTGCGTCTGCGTGTTTTCTAGACCTAACCGTTCACCCGGCCGAAGGATGTAGGTAGAATAACTTAGCGTAAGCGAAATAACAGATAATGTACATTACAGTTGACCAGTAAAGGGCGCTTTACATACATATTAAATACATATTATTTAAGGAGTGCATTTTCTACGTTTTTCATTTCTTTTCAGCATTTAATAATAATCACATTAGAATATTTGACACGAGGGTAACCAAATTATGGTAAACACAAATATGTATTTTTGAAAATTACTCAACTTTCGACTTGTAAATCAAAATAAATTTTGCCGATATTCTTTTTTATCGATTGTATTCTTTCATCAATGGAGTAGGTAGGTACATACATATTCTTGTACTTGTATGTAGCAAACTTTTCGAATAAAGTCATAATCATAATTTTAAAGGTGAAATCTTTTTATATTTTTTAGTTAAACTAATAAATATTAAACGAAGACTTTTCACGACTATCCAATTCTGTAAATAAGATCATTTTTATTTATTTTGATGCACAAAAAATATATTACATTAGTGAACTGTGACCCTAATCTACAAGGCTCGTGAGACAAAAACGCCACGCCGGAAGCCGCTCCCGCCAACGACTGAATTGTCCATGTAATCCATCTAATGGCGTTTATAATTCCAAATATTATATTAATAGCTGCCTATTAACACTTATGAATATCTAATTTACGCTTCTGACGCTTGAAATTTATATTTGGCTAAACATTTTGGTCTCGATGCATTTTAAAACGTCCACATACAAGTATTAACAAATCCACTTTAGATTATTTTTCATTTTTATGTCACTTCAATTAGTAGACAGGCACAGCCTGATAGTAAGCAGCCACTTTGTCTTTCGGCTTTGGAATTAAGGCACTTCACCAGGAAGCATCGGTCAATGTGCTGCCAATTGTGCGTTACTTTGATTCTTTTATTCAAGTGTAGAAATATTGCCTGAATAAAGCCTTATGTGGCGGCAGATTTCTCTTGTAGGGGCGGTAGGTAGCCAGTCGGAATCTACAAAGGGCCTAGCACCAACCAGATAATATGCCATGCGTCCTATTATTGTTATTTGAACGGTAAGGATTCTTTTTAAATTATTGAATTTAAAAGTAGTCTGTGACTTTTTAAATTCAGGTTATCTTTATTGTCATTTCGTAGTGGTTGTATTTTTACATCGTAAATGTCAACGAGTTCCATATTAGGAATATAATTGGTCCATCTCATCTATAAATTATTGATTATTCTAACAAACAAGCGTTAATCGAAATATCTGAGGGTGCGAATCAAATTTGTTTCATTTTAGTTTAAATCGGATGCCTATTGATTGCTTCTGTCCAGTGTCGTAGGTATTCGCTAATGATTGAAATGAGCTGCGCTTCAAAATATGTTCGAAATAATTGATGTATCACTAATGATAAACAGATATCCTAGATGAAGAAGAAATCTTTGCCGGTCTTTATCAATGTATGACCAGTAACATACTCCTTATAAGTATTAAGAATTGCCGAACTGCCTTATTTTAATATTGGTATATTTGCCAGAGTTGTTTCTTTATTTAGGTCTCAACAGTAGGCATTCAATTTACTACGATTCAATTAGTGAGTGCTGTTGAAAGCGGTTGTCAGCGCAGGGGCACACACTCGCGGTGCGCAGGCGCAGGTCACGGCGCGGTCATACATCACATGCGCGGACCCGCGTGCGGTCGCCGAACGATCAAGGGCGTCTACAATCCCTAACATATGACCGCAAGTTACAGGCGAAAGCGGTACAAATACCTACTTAAGCTTTCTTAAGTAGGTATTTGGACTTGTATAGGGCAATTCACAGTTCATTACAATAAACATAAAAACATGTAGTTCTCACATTTTCTAAAATTGTAATTAGTGGATCTAAAAATATTTGAGTGTTAGATTAATTTTCTTATAAGTAAAATTAAATGTAAAGTGATTTTCAAGTTCCGAGATTATTTTAATTTTGTATGGAAGTTATATGTACATTAGCAAGTTTTTATCAAAATTAATCAATATAAAAAAAAAAACCTTTATTCGTGTAGGCATATAAGTAACAAGGGTTGGTTAACAGCCACAAGGCTGGAACCAGCTCGTCTCAATCGTGTGAAAAGGAGGCACCGGGGGAGTTTAGTGGGTAGTGGGACTGACTCGCTTTAGTCCCGAGTCTCACACACGGCAGCAGTTCTTGCTAGCTTGCGGTCAAGGTGCTTCAAAGCTTTCTCCTCCGAAAAAAGGCATATAAACAAGCATTCGAAGAAAATTCAAGAATCGTCAAAAACTAGCAAAATTACTAACGTGATGTTTACTTAATTTCTTCTCGAAAGCAAAATAAAATAAAAATATTATCCTAATGATGCAGTACTTGTGATTGATCAGCTTGTAACTTGGGCCACAGCGTAACGGTAACACACATTACGCACTAATCGGCGTGTCCACTGGTTCCGATTCCGGCGGACGCTCGCATTACCTAACATTAAACACACACATTTAATTGCCCATTACATTTAACTCGTACACAAACAACCGCATTTTAATTATATCGATTTCATGTAATTCGATTCGACCACAAATTATGGGTGGGCAACAAAAGTTCAAGTTCGTTTAAGATGTGAGTATGTACTTAGACCGTGTAATCAAGGCACAACCTCGATGAAACGGGTCGCCAACTAATATGATGTAATTAAAAGATGCAGTCACGATCGGAATCACGCAGTCAGGCAATTCCATAGATCGCATTAATTTGACCTATCGTGTCTCTTTTTTTTGCACTAGGTCTTTACATACTTGTCAAAATTTTGAACTAAATACCGCCAGTTTTTAATTATTGAAACAGCTCTCTGATATTAAGCAGCGCATAGTGTACTCGTAGAGCTACTTTCTTCAAACTGTGCCGTTAACTATTCTTTATTAATAACTGCTTACATTAGTAGTTACCTGGGTATACCTGCCTAGGAAGTCTATCTATCTTTTGAGATATTATTATAATACTACGAGTACTATTTAGACAGATAAATAACATCCAAAATCCTGATAAAAATGATGGTCTTAGGAATTACCCCTCGTGAATATGTAGTTCCCGATCTACAAATACGGACATTGGCCTTATGTTGCATCATATGGAAAAGTTTGGAGATTTTTCCGTGGAGTCGACCGAATCTGATGAATAGTAATAAGTTCCTATCGCATTAAAACGTCGAAAGTTTTAGTGAATGTCTAAAAATCCTAAACATTATGACGTGTTTATTACACTTCGTCGTAGAACAATCCGGTCTTTTCTAAGAAGTAGCAAGATTAATATCCAACACAAATCCTATCTTAAAATTTATTTATTAGTAGGTAGGTAATATGACGTATTAGATTCTGCATTTTATTTAACAATATAAAATAGGCATTAACATCAGTTAATAACTAATCAATTCTACGAACTCTGAACTTTTAAAATCAAACATGTTTTAGATCGGCAGTAATGGCACAACGCTACTCAAAGACAGTAGTCATTTTGTGTAGGTATTTGTGACCAAGTATTCGCACAAAATTGGGACATTTATAATGTAGTCCAATAAAAACGAGACACCTGCGCTTATTAAATGTTAAATAACGGAAATAAGGCCTGATCTGATTTTTAATGAAACCGAAAAGCTTGTCTATCTAGTGTTTTTTAAGTTTTAGTAATGTATACTAGTCCACTACGTATACTAGTTAGTTTCATAAGTTGGCCAATTAAGTTAATTTAGGTTTTGTTATTATTTGTTGTATCTTAAAATTGGTTTGGTTTGCTGCATATCATTTAATTATTTATGTATTTACAAACACTTTAGCAGTCGTTAATGCCACTCCCATTCCTTTGGCAGTGAGTTAAGAGTGACTGCCGTCCACCTAATGAAAACGTAGGTATATATTATGTTCATATATTTTGATATTAGGTTCTATTGTATTTAGGTACCTGTACAGACAAAATTTGTTATTAATTAAAAGAGCAACAGTTGAAAACCTGCTAAAATTGTACGAGTAAAGTATACTCGTAGACTATTTACAAGAGCGCTTTAATGTTTATTCTATCTGAGTTGACCTTTGACAAGTGGGTTAGATGTTCCCGTTAGGCTGCTGGTTTGATTTTGTGTGCATTAACTGTAAACGATCGTAAACACACGTGATTGCGCCGACGTGTATTCGTTCACACGCAGCGCTTGGAGAAATGTGGACATTATAATCTTAGCGTTTCGCTTGTAAACGTTATGTAAATGTTGCATTTATAGTAGGCTTTTTTCTAATTCATAATAGGTGCATTTATAATATTTATCGGACAACAACATTGATAAAATCACAAAGTAAGAAGCGTCAACACAGTCCCTCACTCACAGCCTCATAAACAAAGAAGGTACCACAAATATAATAAGCAAATAAACACACAGATAACAGAATAAACACAAATGTTTGTTCTGGGTAGGATTTGAATCCACGATTCATGCTAAATATGAGGTAGGGTCACTCGTATTGTCCCATCGGGGCAGTCACAGAAGCTGGTAAAATCTGAAGCAGTACCCACAAAACAAGTGCTTTCGCTAACTTTGAGGTATCGGAAACAACGAAAGTACCTACTACAAAATATGTAAATAACATCCCTAAATATATGTGAACATATTATATGAGAAACAAATGTTTAAAAATAAATGCATTGTGCCTTTCTCTACGTGCTCCCATTAAAGAAAACTTCGTGAGGAAATCTGCACTAGAAGACCTGACCTCTGACTGTATAACTAACCATGATTCATATTGATATGGGTTCAAGTTTTGCTCGAACATGCATATTCACTTGTGACTTGAAGACCTCAAGATCTCACATATCGGGAAACCCAGGCAAGAAATTCTACTTTTTTATGGAAGTACGCATGATAAACGTTGAATCTAATTTATTTTAGTGCAAAATAGTTCGCAGACCTCCTTTGATACAAACCAAACAGTACAGTTTCATAATAATTAATTAACAACAAAAAGATGGTAAAAACGGTTAAAATGTCCCTGCCCGTATCCTAAGATGCTGTTTGCAATATTTATTAAGCAGACCATACAATTTTAGTGTTATAAAGTTAAGGTGCATTAGTGAGAAATTCTGCAGCAATAATTTTTAATGGATTAAAATTCATTGCTGTCACCATATCAATAATAATTCTGATCAATATTTGTACCCTTGACTTTTAGAAATTAACACGAACGCGAATATTTTGATGTAAATTAAATTTATGAACATGATCGATCGGCGCCGCGGAGTGCACCGAGGGCAGGTCACTCGGCTGCATCAATCTTGGTACGAGTGCATATAGAGTGATCAATATTGCACATACGTTCCACGTATTTCAAAACGAAGATTGTATTCAGATACTGCAAAATAACGTATGGAAATTGCACAAAGTCTCGAAATAGGCACGTGGAGATGAAGTTGACCCAGAATTTTCATAATACCTACATTTATGTACATTGTACATATCTGTAAAAAGGTATTTTAATGTCAACGCTTCATTAGGTAATATTATTAAAGGACCAGAAGTGGTGATACCTGCCCGGATTTTAAGATCTCAAAGTACGAGTATTACCCACTTATTATATAGAAAGTAGAAATCGACTTCTTCATGTTACCTACGTACATTTTCTATGTGAATTTTACTGCGAATATGACGTGACGCATCAGTATGACCTGCTGTAGTGCCATTTTATTATTTATTTAACTTTAATGGTGGAAAATATTCCCCGCCTCAATTTATCTGAACTTTGAATAAGGCACGTCGCAGATAGAGGACCACTGCGCTGCCAATTGCATTTCCCATATAAGCTGGCACTTGCCTTATAAGGCGCATTGTTATTTGAATTCCACATGTCCACCCTTAACGTGTCCTACCCGGTATTTCATTATAGAATAACAGCCACTGTGTAACAAACTAAAAGTGATGAAGAATCAACATAAAATCGGTTTTTCAAATCTTGTGAAGGAAACTCTGTCTGATTTATAATAATAATACACTCAACCGTGAACGGTATACGTTTCATAGCTTTATTGATACAAGTAAGTAAGTAAGTTCATATTTTGTAAAAATAATTTGATTCTTGATAGTTTATATTATGTATGTGCCTTTCCTAATTTTCTTATTCGTAGCAATACGTTTTGCCTTTGGAAAGACGCGCGGCAGCCTTTGCCATTTTATTGGAATAATTTTTAAATAAAATATGTTTTTTTTTGTCTAATGCATATTTCCCCTATACCTACTTATAAATAAGAAAAATCATGATCATTAATATTTTTTCTTAATTACTATCCTCCTACGTCTAGACGTGAATATTCAAATACAACTTTTTGCCATAAACTGTTTTCCATCGGATGGAGGAAGCATTTATTCTTTACGACTACCAAAGTTCAAGTTGCATCTACGAAGCGAACATTATTTACGATATGTAATTCTAACTAAATGATAAGAGTCAATTTTATATTCCCACTGAGGTAACGGTCAACGTGGGTTTATAACGCTGCATTTCACATCCCTTGTCACATAAAACTATTTCTGATAATATTTATGGTCGTATAAGTAATATAAATTGCATCTAAACAGATAAACGCGTGAGGATTAAAGATGATACACTATGTTGAATAATTTCCAAGTATTCGGTTACTGAACTCGATTCTTAACTATTGAATTAACATACTGTAATGCGATTAGATGCAACCCACAAGATGATAGGTACCTGCTGGTTTATAGGATAGCTTTAACATGAATATTAAGATAAACGTAATTTAGTATGTGCACTTAAGTCTTCTCTAGAGATTAATAGTAGATTGTTAACCAAGGGCTGTATGACATCAATTGCATACGAGGTATTTGGCCCGAGTATGCAATTGATGCTTACACCCGAGGTAAACACTCTGCTTTACATATCGATTGTGAGGTAAGTATAAAAACTTAACTTTTGAGAAATAACTCCAAAAACACGAAAAAAAAATTACTTTCGCGCCTAGCTAGTCGACTGCCTTTTTTACTCTTCACGATTTTATGGCACGCAAGCGCGTCAAATCTTGCTGGCCAGCTAACATACAATGTGACTGCGAAACAAATAGTTCGATATTTAAAATAAAATCTTCATAAATTCTAATAAAAATTGTCTCGATTCCGATTCGAGTAAATAAGATACCGAGAAAAAAAAATAACTTTTTAAAAATATTCTTCTTGCAGTATGAGTATGACAGTTCTTTTTTCAAATTCCAAAACCTATGCTGTAATGTTAACATTACATGGTAGGTTTTGAAACCTATGCTGTAATGATATCCATACACCCCGGCATTCAGGGAAGTAAGTGACTACTTACAGAGCAAGAGATATGTAAAGTGAGTTATGGAGAGTTTTGTAGGTGTTTAATATTTTATGAGAATAGCAATAATGAAGCCCAAAAATACAGTGCGTAGCAAGATGATAGTATTATATGCAATTTAATGGAATACATTTAATACAATTGCATGATATATTAAGTAAGTAACCATATAATCTTGGAATACACTTAACTTAGGTTAGTTAAAAATATTTAATTTTGTCCACAAACTCTAAGGTCAATAATACAGACATTTCCCGGTACTGCTCTATAAGGTTCAACTTTAACAAGAAACTTGTTATTTTTTAACAAGGATTGTCAAAAAGGCGTTGATATGTAAAAAAGTTCTATGCAATGACATAAATGTTATACTTAATATATTTTTTCAGTAACAATTTTAACTTTCCCGTACCCGATTACAGTTTAACAAAGAATTAATTACCCCAAAAAAATCTCCAAACTTTAGTATGTTGCAATTCGCCCTAAAATACCTTTTCCAGATAACCTTTCTGTCATTCAAGATTAAGGCGAGCCCGGCATTAGTATGCAAACGTATGCAGAACCGCGCAGCCGGCGCGACGCCCAGCGCTAGCGATCTGCGCGTGCGCAGATCAATCAACCTAAGGGCGAATCGATGACGTAATGTAGATCAGTTTTCTCTTTCTAAATCTGTGTCGGTATTAGATATTTTATTGATGAATTCATTTACATCTCATACATTTAAAGAAAGAGGAAATTGGGGAAAGAATGTTTGTAAACAAACCGCCAATACGTAAAAGATAGAATGCTAATTTTTTTATTAATTTATGAATACCGTTGTCGAAACATTGGGCGTGCCCTTTTTTGTAAATAATATACATTTATAACAGGTGTGAATTGCAAAATATTCGATATGATTGATCTAGAAAAATCTTTAGGCAATTTGGTTTAAGTATATATTATCAAAACGGTTAATGTATACAGCGACTGTAAAAAAAGTGTGTATTGTAAAAGCTTGACTGAGGTATAGGAATCCAGATACATCTGAATTTCAGTAATTTATCGATAATTATCAATAATATAGATCTAAAGATTTACAATTCATAGAACACACTAAAGAAATTAGCCATTTTCAATAACATAGTTAGAGAAATGTTAGTCACAAACTGAGCATAAAATATATTAGTTAACTGCAAATTCTAGGAAATGTTACAAAATTTTGTATTCAGAACAAGCAGTGGAAAGCTCCATTTTGGATTACCAGGCTGAGATAACATCGAGAAAACGACTTGTTTACGTTAATCGTGAATAAATTTCCTGTTAACCGTTATGTGCAGCGTTGGTTTAAATAAACTCGAGTTAATCTGGTGCGGGCTGCCCGCGGCGCGGATCTTGCAAAGGTTTTAAATCAGTGATGAGGGCGAGTTATCTCTCAGTAGTATATCATGTAGCATGATTTAAGTTCCCATAATTCTTCTTCTTCTTTGTCGTCACACTCTTGGCAGAGTGGTCGTGGTCGTCACATTAGGGGTGGTAGCAACCTTTACAATCCGCCGCCACTCATCTCGTACTGTAGCTCTTCTTGTGCATTTATGGAGTGGACCATTGAATGTAGCCTTGACTTGGTAGGTCCATCGCATCGGTGATCTACCGCGCGCTCTAGTGCCTTCGACTCTCCCCTGCACCACAAGTCCCATAATATCAAGTTCCCATAATATCAAGTACATATTATAATAATGTATCACGACCCTTCAATATAATAAATAAGTAATCTCGTTTATCTAACTTTAAACTAAAAAGTCTAGTAGTTTTTGTCCGAGATCTCTTTAATAATCAAAGGAATACATTTTTAAATGAGCAATTTTGTCAATTTTCAAAATAAGAAGACAGCATTATGGCTCTTCTATTTAGAAACCTAAATTGGCATTCTCCACTAGTTTCTAAATTTTATTTACAGTGGCCCATTTACTCTGCAGTCACATGGCAGAGAACAGACCTTAGGGTAAATAAGAGCAACGACTGAAAGAGTACGTAAGTGCGACCCAAGCAGATGATTGGAATATTCGAATATTGAAGCGGTCAACCTTATACATTAACTAAATAAGTAAACATTATTATGTTGCTTGGACCACACCGCATACATTTGCAAGCGACGCGACGACGCCGGCACCGCTTAATTAACTAACGGTTAAATATCTCCGGGAATCACGAGTAAAAGAAATTGTGATTAAGGTAATGGAAACATTCCGTTTGTAGAATAACTATAAAAAGTCCTTTTTCATCCCACCATCTCGGAAAGAGTATTTTTAATCTTCAATATCTGAGTGGAAAAGCCGTTTTTATTCTCTAGAGGATAAAGTAAATTGAATTTAGAACATCGTGTGCTCTAAGTTTGTGAATTAAAAAAAACATTAAACCTATTTACTGCTACCTGTATGGTGCCGAATATATCATACAACTTTTTTATAATTTGTTAAACGTTTTTTTTTTGCATTTAGTCATTTCCTCGCTGAGGTGTAATGAAAAGTTACGTGTTGCAAAGATTTTTCACCTCGTGCTCTTTTGATTCCCTCGCTAACGCTCAGGATTCTAATTTTAGAATCCTTCGCTTGCTCGGTCATCAAAATTGAACACGCGGTTAAAAAGCAACTTTGCACTCTTGTATAACAAATAACTATTTCTTACGGAATCTGGCGGACAATGCTATTTATTTTGAAGTACCTATCAATTATTAGCTTTGTAAATTGCTTTGAGATTTTAAAACACAATGGTAACTTAAATGTCTATTTATAGATAAAGAAAACTTGCTTTTTATAAAAAGTCACAAAATCACATAGGACTAGGTACATATAGCTGGTTTATGGTAGGTAAACGTCTTATTTAAAATCCTTCTGCCGTTTCAATTGAACCGTTGGATAGAGTCGAAATGAATAACTAAAAGCAGCATTACATAATTACTTACAGTTAGTTAACCATATTATTATGACCAATGATTTGTTCGCTCGCATCAATGTAGATTACAATCTTATTTCATATATTAACTAGGGAGTCGTGATTGACTACTTGTACCGTGGTACGGCCAATGTCACGCGAATCAGCTAAGTGAATATTTGATATGGTAATTTATCAAATCGACAAGTGTAAATGTCCATCATTATAATAATGCATTTGCAATTGAATTAACTTGACGTCTTATTTTTAAGTCACGAAAGTATTTGATGGTCTGTTGAGGGACACGCGCTTGTGCAAATATTTAATTAACTTAAATATTCTTAGTTCGTATGAGTCTTACAAGGAGTACGGATATTTGAGATGCCTCTATATTATGTGGAATTTTTAGTAAAATAAGTTGCTTTTTAAGTATCTATATAATAACTTTGATGGTAAGGTAATGTTTACCAATTCTTTTGTAAGTTTTTGCAATAACTGATGAAAAAGTTACGTTACTTCAGTCATTTAGTTTTCACTTTTCAGAAACTGGGCAATATTGGAAAAACTAAATGTACATCAAAGAGCATTTCCAATTTTACACGTATCTTATTTGACAATTGCTCGAGTACGAATACAAGAACTCGTGTAAAACCGTTCACCATATTGCAAATATAAGGGATAAGCACCATTTTCCATATGGACCTTCATAAACACTTGCTGCGGTGCTGGCATAAACAGAATTATTAGCACTCCATCGGTTGATAAGTGCAATGAATATTTTATCGGACCACACTTGCGCCCACACTGATCTTGAAATAATGCCCGTATCGATACATCGTTAACGCGATGATCGAATCGATTGTTTTAAATCACAACATCGTTAAGGTGATACATGGTTTTTGATTTCATTGACCTCTTGCGACATAATTAACGAACCATTTGATCCTGTCAGAGGATCGCAAAAGGCGTGGCGATACGATGCGCGTAAAGTTCATTTACGAGTACATTGGCTTTTATTAAATACTAGCTGACCCTGTAAACTTCGTATCACTTACTTTAGTATTTTCCTCGCAATTTTTTGATATTTTCTCATCGTTGAAACCTTCCCTGGACTTTCACGAATATTTCAAAACTAAAATTAGTCAAATCGGTTCAGTCGTTCTCGAGTTTTAGCGAGACTTACGAACAGCAATTTATTTTTATATATAGATTATTTAAATCAATTCAGGTATGATTAACAGGGCATATCACGGAATGTTGTTGTGCTTTTTATTTTAATACCCGAAGTTGTAATATTTCCTTTAAGGAATAAAATCGAAATGTAACAAATTCGTAAATATGAGTTGAGTTCTCATCTAGCTTAAACATCAGACATGCACGACTGTCCTTCACATACTATTATGCGATATTAATGATGCCTCCGCAGAAAATGGATGAACACAATCAGTCATAGCAAAAAACAATGGACACCAGCACCGCACAATGGCAACATTAAATATTAATTTACATTTTAATCGATCGATTGTCTTACCGCACTGCTGGGGGGTTATGGCCATATTGATTCCGTTTACATCTATGTCGATCATGACTGCCTGACGGAACCCAACATCAATCCTTTGGGCAGACCGAATTTTTTAACCACCATTTTTTATTCGAAATACATACGAGTATACCGATACAACCAGCAAAGCCCGATACATGCCTTAAAAAGCACGTAAAGCCGTTGATTGATCTCTTCAAACGATTGAGAGTAAGGGAACAAAAGTGCACCCGTGCTTGCGCACTCTGTGTTCACTTAGGCCTACTGTCCACGGCGGCGTAGCTTCATAGACGCGTATTCGTCATTATACGCTTGGTGTACACCTGCTTGCAGCTTACATACAAAACTATGTACCTAACTCTGTCGACGTAGCGTCAACGTCGCGCTCGCGTCGCTGCATGTTGGCTTTGACGCTCCGTCGACAGAGTTACATAGTTTTGTATGTAAGCTGCAAGCAGGGGTACACCAAGCGTATAATGACGAATACGCGTCTATGAAGCTACGCCGCCGTGGACAGTAGGCCTTAAATGTTTATTGCGTCGTTGGTGGATCGATTAGATTGGCCACTGAATTATTTCATATGTCCATCAAAAACAGGTACAGGTGTGGTGCGTATCGAATATGTATTGTCGTGAGATATAATAATAGGCAGTTTGTCAAGCAATTGTTCTCGAATGACTGCAAATCGATGATCGATTGTCGCGATGATGTCGGTGCGCCGGAGTGCGCTCGAGTGCCGTATCGTGACTGGGCTGACACTGGACTCGCGACTCGTGAGCTTATTTCTTATCTTAGACCACTCTTAAGTGAATGCATAATTTTTCTCCTTTATGTAATTTTCAAAGGGCTATGAAGATTTTTTTATGAAGGCTGACTTACCTCCGCCATTTTGATTGTTTTTCAAAACAGCGTTCACTTTACATTCTTTCAAAATAGATACCACAAACAAATATATCATTGGACAAAGCCCGTAAAGTGTCACATTTTAAAGATATACCTATCGTCTAATGACATTTTATGTTTGTATTGATATTAGGTACCTACTTTTGAAAGAATTTAGACTGAACGCTACTTAAAAAAAAAAAAAATGGTGGTCTAGTAATCTTCAATGCCGTTTAAAAAAATCTTGTACACAGAGTTGTCTACTTCCCATTTTCATAATCTTTTGCATTAAAGATAAATACACAGTAAGTAAGTAGGTTTCCACTTACCCACTGCGTTAAATCGGTCATTAGTCTGTCCGTCGTAATAAAAGAATGATGTGTAGTATAAAATTATGCTATAACGACCACTCTCTCTCGAACCATTCATAAAAAATATAAATAGATATCTCATACCTGTTATCACCATACAGGTTTTGGCGAGAATGCTCTCGATAATTTGAATGCGAAAAAAAAACAAATCGCGAGCTCCAAACTCTAAATTGTGTCTTTCTCAATGAAAGTGTCACAATTTTATTCTTCCATTACTTTCACTGCATTTAAAAAGCGTTTTGATAGTTTATTTTTAAACTAGTGACTTTCGTTTAAGATGGAAGATAGGACGTCTTCATAAAACATCGCGCGCAAAACTTGCGGCTCCACTTTTACGCCACTCTGCTGACGTCCAACCTGACTGACTGGTGTCATTATTTATCAAGCTAAAATGATGTAGCAGTTTCGTTAAAGACAATGGTCAATGTCAAATGCATTAAAATACTAGCTTCTGTCCGAAATTTCGTTTGCGTTGTTTGTAGCACTGGATTGTTTCGGGTAGAAAGAAAGACAAAATATCGTATGTTCAACTATTCTTAAAAAATTACGCTTGTGTAGTCGTATTAGCGAAAGAGTAAACAATGATATATTATATTTAAAAAATATATATATTCTTGTATTTGTTATTGTCACAAAAGCGTGGTGATTAAGCCAATACACATCTTTGTAGCGATAACTTGATTTCAAGGATGGGCCTTTGCCCTGCAGTGGGACATTATTTATACTTTAATTTGTTATTGTCAGGACAATGTTTTGATCCACGCATGTAAATCCGGGGCGGGCAGCTAGTTTGTGATTAATAGAAACTACATATAAACAACAAATCGACAAAGAACAAAACGAAGTCAACATAAGGCAAGTAACCTAACAACTACCTACAATCGTGAAATGAGGCTCAGATGCTCAGCATTATTAATTTTTTCTCATAAAATAGAGTATACCTAGTTATTACCATTTGTGCACAAGAATTAGGATAAGCCAGAATAAATTCGATATTTTCTCTTCAGTACCTACCTATAGACGCCACAAAGTGCATAATACAACGCTTTATTATATTTTGTTAAACGTCCACAGTGGGTTCAGGACCACATGTGGGCATCGTGTAGCTTCACCGGTGTGGTCGAAGCCTGCCAATTATGCCCAATAAGGGCATGCGCAGTAAATACTACTCGTGTACGGTCGTGTAAACAAGTTCATTCAGAATGTTCCAACTCGAAGGCTTAATACATTAATTAACTTGAATTCATGCTTTACATCATTATTACGAATTGAATTAAAAAAAACCATGTTAATAAAAAGTTTTCAATGAAAACTTTAGACTACATCTCATCATTAATAAAATTAATATTATCCTTAAGTTACCATGTCGCTTCTTATTAAGTCGTAAATAATATGAGAGTAACATTTTTCCTTTGGCACATTTACACAATTGAGTTGATTGTAATATAATCCGACACTTAGTATTTTAGTAGGTACTACTATAAATTCTGTCTAATTTAATTAAAATTAAATCAATAGTTTATCAGGATTAAGTTACAGTAGTTAAATTTAATAAACTTCTACTTTTTATGTCTGAAAACCTCAATGTTCCCATCTCATCTATAATACAAGGACAGATGGTCCGAATTACTCCCATACGCGCCATCAAAGAAGGTTAAGAAGGTGCCTTACATTTAGACAGATCTTTCATCAATCAATATTAGCCTGCGGTGAATCGAGTTCACGACGCACGTCAAGTTCACTATAAACCGCACTAACCGAGCCGTCAGGTACTTCGAATTAGTTTGAATAGTGACAGCTCATGTCAAAAGCGGTAGAAGTGAAATGCAAGAGTTAGGAAGAGTTTCCGGCCGTGGTGCGTGCGCCCGCGCCGACCGGTTGCATCTAGGTCAAGTGCACGCCGCCTTACATCACGACCGCTGACCGCTGGCCGGCGACATTTAAAAATAGAATTACTATTAATTTAAAATATTGGTAGGAAGTTACAGAGTTCAAGAATTAAAATTCGTTGGAAACATCCGAAAATTGAGGGTCACTTTTACCCGCGACTTTTTTTCGTACATTTTAAGGGACAGTAAGCAGAAGACCAAGCTTTACATTATCTGTAAAAAAGTTAATTGAAATAGAACTCTATGCGATGGACATTATGCTGAAAATGTATTTTAGGAATGTCCTGGGCGGGATCAGGAACAACAATGGCAAACTTGGGGCAGGGTCACCTAAAGCGCCATCAGGCCAGCCAAAAGCCAAAATGATTTCTTTTATCATTAGAAGTTTCATGATAGGGAGTAGCTCAGTGCACTTAGATGCATTTACACTCACATCTATCACCTTAAAAGTATAGGATAAATACCCCATGCCTTTTTTGACCAAGCACTTACCTAGTAATCAACTGTGACACTTAATCATGTTTACTATTTGCTTATCTAATTCAAGACCACGTGTTATTATAATCCCCTTATTAAATCGAACACTTAGTGGTATATCATACTCAATGATTACGATCTCGATTGCAATTCGACTCTCTTCTTAACGTGCAATACTTCAAGTAAAATGTCATTATATAACGTTGTAAAAGTAAAACGGTATTAGGAAAGTAAGAGATTGTCCAAAGATATCCGATCTTACATTACAGGGTCCTATTAAGAAGCACTTAGATCAACTTCAAGTGCTCATGCACTTTTCAGATCATAATCTTATTACGTAAGTTAAACATATTAAAAGTAGATTCATCGATAAAGACGTTCAATCGACAATTTTGTCGAAAGTTTCTAAGAATTTATAAACCACTAGCGGTCGCTTCCGCGGTTTCAATCCCTTCACCCCTTCCCCCCCCTAGCCCCCCCTAGCCCCCCCAATTTCGGTGTTCAAAGGTGCTCTATTTTACCCGGGGATGGTGTGGTTTTCTAACTAGGACTTAGTAGTTTCAGAGCCTATTTAATACAAACAAACAATCAAATCTTTCCTCTTTTTAATATTAGTATAGATATACAAACTATTGAAGTTAACAGAAGCAGATTAATAGAAAACGATAACCAGAGGTCATCAGCTCTAATTAATTTTCCTAAGTAGACATAATTCTGTATTTTAATTAAGAACATTTCCCGTGACCTATCACCCTTCTGACGCATACCTTAGATCACGGCGTCAAGGTAGGCAAATTGCAAAGATCGATAATTAGACCACCAATCAAAACAAATAAATAATTTACTGTCCCTCGCAAGGTTTAATTGGTTAAGGTCATAATCAACCACAAAACCATGCTTACTTCATTCAAATTAATGAAAATTAAGCTCTCTTACCTAACGGACTGTGAATGAATTTGGCCACGCTTTATTTAGTCAATAAATCATTTGAATAGTAAAATTGCCATAATTTCTGCAAGTCGTGTATGAGTATTTCGCAACGTGCTCTGTGTGGGCTCATTGTCAATTAGGCCCCGAGGCACGGCTACTAAACCCATTATCAAAAGATATAAATAAATAATATAGCCAATAATAAAATAAATATTTGCCACCAAGGCTAGGTACAAACTTAAAAGTATATATTTTTGACTTGTTCGGATTTGTCCGAACGATATGAATAATTGTTGACCGTGAAATGTTAATGAGTGATTAATCTATTAATGTAAAGTGATCGTTGAACCTTCGGCTGGGGACCGGGAAGAGACGTGAATGTTCTAAAAAGGTTAGGTTCAATATCAAGGTTCAAGTCAAGTCTTGACGAGGTAAGAGAACACAAAGTCATTTTTATCAGAAAAGATCAAAATGTTTGCATTATTTTAAGATTTTAAATACCTATATGTTTTTTTATTATTGTTTTAAGCAAGGTGATTAAGCCAATACCCAGCATTGTAACGATAACTTGATTTCAAGGAGGCCTTTGCCCTGCAGTGGGACATTAATAGGCTAATACTTCTTCTTTTATTATTTTAAGATAATATAGAAAGCTACGATAACAGAATCCGTCATAAAATACAGTAACTACCCTTATAACTTTATGTCAATTATAAAAAAACCAAAGGTACCGGTGATTTCTCTACACCAAAAGGTTAGATTCGTTATATGGTTATTTCGCAAGCACGTCAATCGAGATAGGTGAATAGCTCGTATACTGCACTTTACGTATCTCTGACAGAATTGCAGCTGATGAGGCAGTGGACGTGACTGCGGGGAGATTTACACCAATTTACACCCGATCCGACATCACTTTACACTTCTTTAACTTTAATGACGTTATTACACCTGTCAGTTGAATTATTCTGGAAATAGATGGATTGCAACAAACCTACGTGAGGTTCGATTGTAACAGCTCTATTCATATACCTACTTACACGAAATAATAGAGGCAGAGAGAAGATAAATACATCTGTCGAAGTTTGTGGTGGTATAATTGTGTGTGAAAGATTAATATCGTTCAGTTTATTAGTAAGTTTAATTAGACAATTAAAGAACTCTAATAAAGGGTGTTTCAGAATGTTTTTCGTTTTTGTTAATTCTGACCGATATTGCCATGTGGTCCGGACTTTTTTGGCTACAGAAATGCAAAACTAGAAGAGCTACAACCGCAACACCTTTTTCCATCAAGATGGAGCCACTTCTCATGTTACAAATGACTCATTAGCTGGTCTTCACGATTTATTCCCTGGAAGAGTGATAAGTCGCCGACGAGACATCAATTGGCCACCGAGGAGCCCTGATTTAACGCCTACTGATTTCTTCTTATGGGGCTACCTAAAACGCAAAGTTTGCAATCCATTACCACCCAACCTGAATGTTTTCAAGCAAAGAATCACTGAAGAGATCAACTCTATTCCAAGAGCGATGCTCGACAGCGAGTTAGTGAAAATTTTAGCTCCAGGTTAAATGAGTGTAAACAAATGAATGGTGCGCATTTGCAAACGATTGTTTTTCATAAATAAACTTCAAGAATTGCTCTTGAATTTAACATTTAAAAAAACGAGATTTAATTGATATTTTGTTTTTTATTTAACATCTAAAAACGAAAAACATTCTGAGACACCCTTTATTATATAGTTACCTACTGTTTCTGTCTCAAATATGCTAACTTGGGGGAGCCGCAGCCGGGGTCCAGCAGTGGGCGTCTTTCGGCTGAAATGATAATACTAACAATGCCTTCAAAATACTGACAATTAATGTTACAGTGCTTTTAAGCAGTTACCGAAGCACATATTGTGATAAACTATGCTATGTCTATGTAGATACATTTACTATGGATAATTGTATGCATTTTCTTGGAAGTAAAGAGAAAAGGAGTGATTTAATTGCCTAAAACAAGTCTCCCAGTCTCCTAATGCTAAACAAAGGATCTTTGTTTTATGTATGGTAAGAGACATTTACACAACTTGTTTAATTTTGAAAATGATTCACCTTCTCCGACGTTGTGGCATTTGGTAAAATTGATACATACCCTATGGGCCCTATGGCAGCAACGGTTATGATGGATTGAAATCTTCTATTTGTGGGAAATGTTCACATAAAAAAATAATTTAGGTACGTTTATTGTTTCTGATTGATAACCGTTTTTGGAGTTCACAGCAAATATGCAAATAAGCATATTAATATGCTATATAAAGTTGTCTCGATCTACGAGAATAAGTTTTGTCATATTAAAAAAAACAGTTCAAAAGTCAGCTAAGGATTTTATTTTCAATATTTATTAGGTATATTATATTTTGTCGCCTTTTCAAAGTCTTTAGTTTAAATGTTATCAAACAAAACGTTTAACATTTAATTATTGTATGATCATCACTTTTATCGATATGTCATTGGCTATTTGGGAATAAATGATTTAACAATTATATAGCGTGTTATATAGTTAAGAAACTATGTTAATTACAATTCAATGCCATTATTACAATGACACAATATCTTAGAATCGACGAAGTTAATGTATATTGTTAATAGTTTTATCAAAAAAGATAGCACTCTTAATCACACAAAAGATTTAAGTTAATTAAAACTATTGAGATATGATCACGATCAAAGTGTCCGTTTGTATTTTGTTATAAATCCTACATAACAGATGTAAAAATACATCACCGTCTAGATAGTTGAGTCAGAAAGAGTAAGTAAACACAGTTATTTAGTTATAAAACATAATATACGTATGTATGAAGACTATGAAGTGTAGTACAAAGTGCACTTAAATACTTGCCTGGCAAGTGCAAGTAGGCGAAAGGGCAATAGTGCACTGTCGAATCCGCTAAAGCGTCGAAAAGCAAATTAATCCAAAAGGACATAAAAAGGGCAAGCCGCCAACTAAGGATGCCTCAAGCGATTACTTATATCTGAAATTGATATTTTATTGGTAAAATACTTAGATTATAAAATAATTGATGAAGAAAGTCAGTGGAGAAAGTGGAATAACTCTATATTACATTTTTAATGATTGACAAACATTACAAACGCATTTTATGACAATGAATTTTTAGATAAAAAATAATCGTTTTTAAGAAGATTAAGTATGAATATTAATCTATAACGTCTTTGTTTTCGAGTAATACGAGTATGATGAATTGTTATTAATACTCGTATTCAGACAATTCACAAGATATTACTTACATTATTTTGGATATAGATTTCCTGATTTCTTTTAAAAATATAATAGGTCATTGACATTATGAAAAAAAAAACACCTCACGGCCAGGATATCCATTTAAATTAACAATGTTCTAGATTCTTGACTTTTTGTTAAAACCCAGCCACTCTTCTCTCAGAACGTTAATTAATCGCTGTTATAATACTAATGATATCCTCATTTAGAGCTTATTAAACAACTTTTCCAAACCCGTTTGAAAGTTATTAGATTATCTACGAAAGTCTGAAGATGATAGCGAGCTCTTCGCTACTTAGCAATTTGCTATGTCATATTGATTAGTGCTACATTTATCGAAAACCATAAGTGATGGTTTGGGAACAAAAAATAAAGATGTTGTAGTAATAATTACTGCAACATTAAAGAGATGGCGCTGACATAGCGTAAAATCAATAGAAGAAATTCAACGGGTCCGCTAAGGTCTCCGTAGCATTGTTGGTAGTGCACTCTCCCGGACAGGGAGGGGCGGGACTACCCCCGCCCCTCGCTGTTTTTCTATTATATTCATATTTACCAAAAAAGAAATTGCGCGTACCTACTTATTTGCGGTACATACTTTAATTCTTCAAATTTAAAAAAAACAACGCTACATTTGAATATTCCCGAAGAATCTTCTTCTTGAAATTTTGCTTTTTAGGGGTTGAGAGTACATAGGCTAGCTTCTCCCCCAGGATCTTGAGATGGAAAGAAATGGAAAGGATTTTTCCAGTTAAAATTGCCACTCGTATGTACAACTAAAAAGTCCATACATTCGTAAGGTCTGGGCAGCAACCCTAAAACGTAATCATTAACAAAGATGTCGTAATCGGAGCGCTCAAATGATAATAATTCGTTTACGTTTTACTGGTTTTTGAATACTTGCGAAACGAGGAAAAATGTCACGGTCGGTTATCACAGTGATTCAGTGGACGCTGGACAAAGGGCGCCCTGAGAACTTCCACTGATGAAAGTTCAGGTGCCGAAATTATACTTAATTCATAAGCTAAATATAGGTACTGGAGCAAAATTTTAAAGAGCTGAATTATGAATGTACTACATATTGCACACGATATGTATCTCTGCTCCGATGCAACAAAAATGATGGACATTTGCAAATGGGCAACTAGAATTTATCCTTTACGTCCTTTTTTATAAAAAAAAGTAGGGATAACAGATTATACTTTCTAACGACATAGTGACATACTTACTATAATATTAATATAGTATCATACTTAATATATTAATTTGTACTTTTACATAATATGAAACTGTACAATTTGACTTAGTAATCTTTAAAAAAGAAAACATGTTTGTTTGTATTATTAGTTCTATTCAATTTCTAAAATAAAAAGGCTCTCACGAAGATAAAATTTATGACGAGAGAAAGCTCAACTGTACTTAAACTCTTTGAATAGGTTATGGTTTTGGGGTGAACTTATTTATTTTCTTACAGCTTTCCCTGATGAGTGAGTTGTGAGTTATGAATGTTATTATTTTATTTTTTAAATAAATATTTTTATCGTTAAATTCTGTGCAAATTAAACGGTCGTAGTGTTTTTAAGTACAATATAATTACTTTTTTCGTAACGTTTTAAGCGAAAATGATCTCACGTGTGCATACGCAGCACGCAGGTCACGACCAGAACAGGTTGACGACGGCAATCAGAGTCAAGGCCGCCGTGATCTACGACTGCGTATCGATCAATGATCTATCTCCACAGCCCGCACGGCCAATTCATGTGCGAGACCAATAACTCGCACTTTATTACTCACTCAAATCGACTGTCGACTTGAAACAATACTAAGTGATTTTATCGTAAAACGCGCGTGACTATTGACACCATTGAAATTGATATTTCATGTAATTTATAGACCTCGGTGGCGCATGGATAAAGCGGAGCCAGATAGGTACAATGGTACCGGATTTTGAGCAAGATAATAAAAATGTAGTTTCCAAATTGGTAGCACTTAACGATTAGATTTACATGGCTTGTACGTTTAATTTGTACAGGTATCAGATGCTATGCTATTTACAAATTTAAGCTCCGTGTATTTAAATAACTTATTTCTTAAGCTTTGGAACACAAATTCAAAAAATTATTACATTTTCAGTATACCGAAGCATAGGCCAGTTACAATAACATTATCTAAAACTGAATGTAGCATGTTTAGGAGAGGCAAGTTGAGAATAGCCGTTTGTAAACGATGAAGAAAGCGTTGCAGCCAACATGCCGTCAATTACAATAGGTAATAAGTTGGGCAAGGTTGGCATGGCTCAAGGTATGATGTAAATTGCTCTTTTGAGGCATTTTATGAAATTGCGAACCGCAATGGAACTCATCCTCTTAAATTATACACCCATTCCTGTTGTAGTAACAGAGTCGCAATAAAACAAACTTTATTATAGTAATAAGCTATGGTATTGAAATATCTGTAGTGTATATTCTTTTATATTGCAGTGCTATCAGAATGTAAATAAAATGTTGAACAAACTTATAAAATTATGTGTATTTACTACGTTATACGCAATGTTTATAAAAGTATTAGTCTAAGATCCGAACTAAGGTCGATCTTCACCGAGTTGATAATAGAATGAAACTTATTTTATTATGAATTTAGCATATTAGAAAACATATTAAAAATGGGTTGCCTAAAAAAATCCTGGACCGAGTATGTTTAATTGTTTTTTAAAATTTTTTTTTAACAAAATCCCAATTTTTTGCAGACAACCATATATCAACGTGTTCATAATAAAACAGCGCTTATGATGATATTAAAAAAAATCTATTATCCAATTAGGTGAAATTAACTGGTATCGACACATACGTGTTTATACCTGACAACCCAGTAGTCCCCCTACGTAAATAATAGAAAACCCAACGGCTGCACATTCTATACGTTTTGTACGTTTTATTATCTTGTTATTGCAAAATTTTGTTAAAAATCATTAAAAAAAAAAGAAAAATTGGTCGGTCCAGGATTTTTTTAGGCAACCCATTTTTAATATGTTTTCTAATATGCTAAATTCATGATAAAATAAGTTTCATTCTATTATCAACTCGGTGAAGATCGACCTTAGTTCGGATCTTCTACTATATAGCTATATTTATAATAATAATAATAATCATTTATTGCAGACAACTAGTATCCATTTATGAAACTGAATTAACCTGAAATAACTTAAATTAATCGAAGTAAATATAAAATACATAAACAATAAATTGCATAATGTCCTAAATTATAAATAGAACAACATTACAAAACTCGCACCCTAATTTAAAAAATGACATTTAAGCCCGAATTTAATTAAGTGTACATGTTTTAATTCAGAGACCGGATATTACGAAATTTCAAACCCAAAAGAAAGGGCAAAAATTTAATTTTACAAAATTCATGACGTGATTTCATTTTAGGTTTTACTAACTTTTAAGGTATATTAGGTATCAATAACTGAAGTTACCAAAAATAATATATCATATTATGTGTATCCCTGTATGTTGCTAAGACCAAGCCATAAATTAGGTATACGATGTGTTGTTGGTCGGTGTGATTTTTTTAAGATAGATTGATTATGCAATTGGCAATGTGTTGTGAATGAAAACAAGTTTCCCATAAATGTAACGATGACATGGTTTTAATGATGCAGCGGGGCGCTGAGAGGTTGGAACTTTTTATTTTTTGCTACCTTAAGCTCGTCTCGTATTACGTTCTAATTTTTTATTCCGGTCTTTTATATCCATCCCTAATCAAAATTGAACCAATACTTACTCGTACTTGTATCATAGCGAATTGAATCTCATTTAAACTGACAAACCAGTTTAACTAGCTTTTATCAATGTCCAATTAAAGTAATCGACTATTTTTTATATTATTTGTAATTAATGGAAGCTTCTAGCTTTGCGTGTTAATACACAGTTAGTTTTCCCGTGGGACTGTTCTAATGAGATATGTCATAGTGTCGCTACTAGCAGAAATTATGCATAGTTAAATGATTTGCTAAGAATCGAGTCTTGGTTTTAATAAATGATTCATGTACATACAGAAAAACAAAAACTATTGGAAAAATTGAAATAGTAATATTATTACAAGTAAATAATGACTCATCGCTCTAGTTGAACGCATTTTAATTTTTGATCGCAAAAACTGAATTGGTTCGTATATTGAACGTGACCACATTGTTTTTGTCTGATTTTGAAAATGGTAAGTGGTTTTTTGAGTGGCCACTCTGTCATTCAATCATTAATCATGGATTATCATACCTTGAGTAAAGTCATCTTTGAGTTAGGGATGTCGTCGACCACAGTCATGGCTCTTGCTGGCTCCACGATGTCTACGATACGGCATGAGTGCACCTTCTTTAGAGGTTCTTTAGGTCAGGGGTTAAATGGGTAAACAACACAGAAACCTAGGCTGTTTATGAAGAACTCACTATCTTGCGCCTATTTTTATCCGAATAGGCGAACAAAGGATACTATGGAAATTGCAAGCAATTCAGCAAGCGTTAACATCAGATATCGTTATAATCACTCCACTATAAGCAAAAATTAAATTTCTAAGTTTAGATTAATTTTTATGCATTTGAAAAAAAAAATTATATGTCATTGTACTTAACACAAAAATCGGCCACTTAAAGACATGATGATGATGAGTAAAGTTAAAAAAATTGTGTCGATAACCCTAATCTGTCTATTGTGTTGTTGTACTTACAGATTTCGCGCAAAAAACGAGCTTTTATCGCACTCTACGTCGTAGAACGTAGACTTACTTATAATAATATAGTATGACATTTGTCACAATGTAATATTTTTTTAGTGATATGACAAATGAAAAAAACTGAAATGTATTCTTAATTATGATTGATTTTACTTACTTAAAACAATAAATATGAAACTAAATGTAATTAAAAATTTACATTTAAATAATAATGTAGCCTGACATCATGTCATAAAAAGATCGTATTTATACATTACTTTAACGTTTTTTTATTTTGTAATTACAGCACGAATAGTCTGACACGAAACAGACAAGACATAGTAAACGTTTTCTTATCCTTTGTACAGTCCCGATCGATAAATATGTCTACCAACATTCCAATATAAACCTTTTGGTGCTTGTATAAGAATCACGCGCATCATTACACGTTGTACAGACGAGACGAGTAACCGTTACTGAGCCTCCGCCGCGGGCAGATCGGCGCCTGCGCACTAGGTGTATGACCTGAGATCATTTTTCTTTTTACTCCTTCTCATTTGGCGAAGATTGGATACCGTTATCGCTCCAAAGATTGGGTGTAGGCGTATCAAATGTATCACAATGAGTAGTATAAATAGCAATTCTATTACGAGACAATTTAATACATAAAGCGAAGAAGTACCGAAGATGTAATAGCTTGATTATGTTTTTATATCAGTTTGTGGCATTTACCAATTTGGTTGCAATGTAATGAACTTCTACGTTGTGATTACTGTAATGTCATATTATTAGTCAGGGGCAAAGTCCTGCAGAAGTCAAGTAATTTGGTGGGATTTTCCCTGCTAAATTGTGATTTTGATCACTAAGAATCAACCGTATTTATGTCTTTTTGTACATTTATATTTTAATATCGTCTTTTAAGTAACACGGAATCCATCAACGGTTACGAATGTAACGATAGTTCAACGGTAATTTTTCATTTTACGCTTTGTTTACTTTTTACAAATGGAAGGGTTTTTAAGAAATTTTAACTGAAGGACGGGCAAGCATTTTATTTAAATTCCTTATTAGCCTATATTGAGAAACTCGCTTAGAAGTATTACTTAGTATGCTGCACTTTTTTTTAAATATTCAGGCCTTTGTAATTTCCGTACATAGAGGAATTAAGCCAGTATACTAACGAATACTAACGAATAAGTTAGTATACTTTCTAAAACTGCTAGTTAATTTTGTTTCTCATACGAGATACAAGAACTACCGGAATAAAAATGTTGATTGTCCACTCAATCGTTTATGTTACGTAAGAAAACTAAGTATGTCCGTTTGTTCTATCAGCGGTTAATAAATAAATGTCGTCGATACTTTATCAGGTTAATTATTCACTGTTGGTTTTAGTTTATTGCTTTCGACACCCGGCTACTTACTCTATGCTCCATTAACTTGATGCATACGTTGATAATATTCGTATGTAGTTGTTTTGTGTAGTGGTTCACCTCAATACATATGTATTTTGTTACCTATTCGTTATCTAAAATAGGCACGAGCTGCAGTTTCATACATGATTAATTATGGAATTGCACTTCTATGTAAAATCTATATAATATAAAACTCAAAACTGACTGACTGACTGACATAGATAGATATCAACGCATAGCCCAAACCACTGGACGGATCGGGCTGAAATTTGGCATGCAGGTAGTTGTTATGACGTAGGCAAGGATATCTCGATATTCCCACGGGAACGGGAACCACGCGGGTGAAACCGCGGGCGCCCGCTAGTCCCTGTATAATCTTTGTACTGATGATGATAATACGCGCATAATTTCCGAAAGAGCACCAATTTTCTGTTGTGTTTTTCTTAGGTAGGACAAAGTTTGTAAATGGTCATTTACAATTTTACATAAGTGAAAAGCAATATTAAAATAATATTAAATCATCATCACATCACCTACTAGATATGAATGAAATTAAATAAAAAATACATTAAGAATACATTATTTCTTATTGAGGTTAGATAGTAAACAACCGATAACCCCTTGGTTTTAACAATTGTATAAATTAAGAATCAATTAATATAAATACGTCGTACCAAAGAAAAATCAAGTTGCATCAGAATTGCATCAGATTTAATGTTTATAATAATAGATAACCTCGTTGTTAAAAAGAAAGAAAAATACAAAATGGGGAAAAAATTTAAAGAGACTATTTTTATCAAGTCATTGAAGAAAGGCCTTCTCGTGTATTATCTCCTATACTCCAACAAAGTTTACTTACACATTACTGGTTGTATTTGTATGAATTATACTTTAAAGGAATATAAAAATAATAAAAATTTCCTTCCTCCTTTTTCGGGTGTTAGTGTCGATCTAGAAAGGATACACTGTTTCGAAAGTATCATCTCAAGAGGAAGGAATCATTTTCTTAATTAAGTTTAGTAAGATATTTTGTCAAATTGCCACAAACCAAAAAGTCCGTCCCATTTCATTGAACTACAATTATGTAACTCAATGTCCCATTTATTTATATTTTAATTGAGATGTTTCGACATAATTATTAGGGTAGGTTGATACCTTTACTGCTTACTGTGTTGTACATAGACTTGATTGAGAAATATCCCATAATAAAAAGATGAATCTCTATCAACATCACATGCAGGTACATTGTGCAGTACTTGACACAGTTACTGACGTTATAATAGTATTGATAGAACAAATATTGACGACAAACAACACCTCTATTTACATTAGCAATTTTGAAATGGCTACACTTTTCCTACTCAATAGTCCATGAAGAATAAACCATTCAATGGATGGAATTGCATTAAATGCAAATAAAATGACTGAGAAATTGTATTTACTTATTCAAGAATATTTTATAAAGGTTAACTGAGGTCATTGCGGAGATTCCTATTTAAATAGTTCTATTATCGTTGTAATTGCTTGCACTGAGATGACCACGCCAGAGGTCGTAGGTATGTTAGTACTATTATAATATTCTGTGTAGAAGGCACCCAGTACGTAGGTGGCTGGCGTCTCGCCTAAGAAAACTGATAGGTTCTTAAGGCCTGCCACCTCGTAAAACCAAAGCTCTTTAGCTCTTAAAAGTCTTTAAACACCGAAGCGGTGTTTGCTAATGGGAACATATTTCAAACGTGTAGATATTGTGGGTAAATGCTGCGTATGTTTGCAGATCTAAAATGAAAATTCTAGGACAACTACGAAGAATTCATATTAGAAAGATTAGAGTAGAGCTATAATGTTTTAAATGTTTAAAGGTTAGATTAGGTATAATAAGATATTGTTTATAGCGGTATTCTTTTAAACATTTGTCAAATAAATACGACATGAAAAGCTGTCTTATTTATTTAAACAACTATGACTATTACAGGTAAGAAAGAGATATAAAATGATATTGTAATATTTTGGGTCTCTACATAATGTTAGGTGTTGTTATTCTGAAGAAAATCCACAATGTTTTCTGCCTTTTTGGGCTGGTTCATAAAGAAACTTATATAGACCACGGCTTATTTCACTGCCCGACGTTTTACCGAAATTTTTCAATATGTTACATACTAGATTTCCTGCTATTCTCGAGTTCTTTTTGTTTCTATACCCCAGGATCAAAGCTTGTTCGTAGGTAGCCCTGACATAATCAGTTACTTTGTAGTTGAACATGGTTTCTGTGTATTTTGTCAGTCAGACTATCTACTGCCATAAACCTGTAGCCTACAAAGGTGCCAAATGCCGTATTGTGATTTTAAAGCAATTGTGTTGTTTCTGTTTAGTATTTAGGAATGTGTGCGCATGTGGGATGGGTTTCGCAACATTTGCCCAATGTTTGTAAATAATAGTTTCGGAAGATGTTACGAGTATAGGCATAGCAATCGATCGTGTAGGCAACGTAAGTGCCTGCATCAATAGATAAACTTACATTGCAACGGATACGGTGTTGCTACTTTATGTTAATTCCTTTTAAGAGCGCTCTTAGGATATAGGGCACCACATTTATCGTCGTAGGTGTTTATTTAGATAATATTATCAGTTACGTTAAAATATTTATCATTTTGAATTAATTTAATTAACATCAAATGGGCAAAATGTGCTCCAGACTATGTATGGCAATACTTATTTTACCAGTATCCGAGAATAACTTCTCTTTCAGTATTCTCAAGCTGATCTGGACTCTTAAATATTTATTTAAAAAGAGATATTTACTGGTAAAATATAAGTAGGTACGTGCAAGCCGAGAAGGGTAAACACGCTAGTGCATTTTAATTTCGCGATGTACTGTACATTCGATATCAGATATTGCAATAATTTAATCACGATTACATAAAGAAAATTCAAATAATCATCTTTCACTGGATCCTGAAGTGTCATAGATTATTTATTGGCGCTTAATATGCATTTTTAACATTGTATTGTATACAATGATAAAAGTACGATAAAGAAATACAAAGTATCTGTGACATCAACATAATGGTTTCTAATAAAAGAATAATATAAAAATTTATTTTTTGCTTAGAAAATAATAATCAAACTATTTAGGTAAAAAATGTTTGCCTGTCAGTTTGTTTTGAATTCTAATGGATTTCCATAGAAAAGCCCGAATCGATTCAGAAGTGACTTTCACTGGCGGATTTCCGATGTTATAAAAAATTCTATGAAAAACATAAAATGTAAAAGAACTTGGTTAAGATCGTTAACGATACCGCTAATAAAAGAAATAAGATAATTATAATGCCATTTATATTTGAAATATAATTAAACGTAGCTGAAGTCGCGAGCACGACCTATATATAAATAGACTAGTTAAAGACAATGGAAATAAATGTTAATACATGCTTCTATTTTTTAAAGCATTTTACTACACGAGAACTCTTCGCAACAATATCATCAAGTGACAGTGACATTGCCTCACGCACGACCGGTACATTGTACAATTGTGATGTTAATCCGCGATTGACAGATGATTGAGTTGCGCAAGAGTTCGTAGCGATCCGATCTGGCACGGTGACTGAACGCTTTGGAAAATGGTACTACAGATTGTTGTGCGAGCGTTTAATGTCAGTTCTAAGAGCCCTCTAAGAGCAGATACCGGAAAGTTTAAGTATGAAAAAATGCAAACCATATGGTCTTCTTTTTTATTTTATTATTTAGTGACTTCAATTGGCTGCCAGTGTGGCCTATTCCATTTAAGAATACTACCACACTGTAGCATACTCGAAATAAAATAAACTATAGGTATCAGGTTTTAAGTTTATGCTCTTGTCAGTTCCTAGTTATTACCACACATTAATTTTTACCACATATTTTTGGTGATTTTCCATGCAATTATTGGTTATGCCCAATAACTTTTGAGCTTGCACCAAGAGTTTATTTTACTTTATCATTCAAAAATCATTTAAGTGTAAGGTACATGCACCAAACAAATATTCAGAACACAAATCATCGCATCAATTTCATCCAATTATCAGTTAATTGAAATCACAAATTACATTACAATTATCTTTATTAGATTTACCTACATACTCGTATCTAACCTACCTAAACTTTTTATACGTGATGTTATCGGTAGCGGTAACATCCTATCATAAATAAACTTCACGATAAACGCATCTGATATGGTGAATTTTATCACTAAGGACCAGTTTTGCCACTGAGAGACAATATGATGCTGTGTCCCTTTTTAAAGATTGATAAAAAAGACATCATCTAAGTTATTTGACAGATAAACTACTAAAAACTTATCTGTCAGTGATGATATTGGCCCTTCATCTGACTGGATGTTTGTTAGGTACAATCACGCCTAAACGGTTGTACGGATTTAGATGAAATTTGGCACACGTATAGTTTATAACTCGGATTAGAACAAAGGCTATAAAATTTCTACGGGAAACGTCTCATTCCCGCGGGATATTTGGGGGAAAACGCTGAAACCGTGGGCGGAAAGCTAGTCTATTATATATTCTGTGCCCTACATGCAACTTCTGACAACATGACATTTTCAAATATTTATGAAGTTAGTTTGAGTTTGTGATTAATAATTTTACTACATCTTCTTTTATAAGAGACATCAGGGTTAAATAGATAAACATGATATTATTCATTCAATGTCGCTTAAATGATTTATTGATAGAGCTTCGATGACTCATCGCATTAAAATATTAATTCTAGCCCTACCATAACACGAGCCGCTTTGATTTTCATTGCAGTACTCATTTGATCATCATCACTCCGAAGATAATTTATTAATGTTTCGTCCATTCCCCTGATTATGGCCGACTCAGTCACATCCCAGAATATTGATAGCGAATGCCTGATATACGATTAACATGTGATGACTAAGATTAATGGCTATTTAGATCGAATTGCGAAATCGCAACAGATTATGCACCATAATCAAATAACTATGTAATGTTGTGTTAGTAATAAATAAGCAGCGAAATTGCCTCTAAGTGGTCTGAGTGGAGCTTTGTATCGTATCATGGGAAATAGAAATCTCTCATGACACTACTGGTAAGTGCGTTTCTTGCGGAAGATGGCCGCAACTGTGCATGTAAAGTGCCGTCTGTGCGTGCATCAAATGGAGCTACGTAATAAAATGGATTATAAACGAAAGATCTATTAAAAGATTATAATAATTACACTTTGGATTGTAAACTTCTAACCGTGTAAAAGCGTTGATATAAACTAATTACCTAAACGATACCGCACTGATTCAAATCCAATAATAAAAAATGTTATTAAGCATTAGAGAATTTCCAAGTGTTGTTATTAAGATAATGTGCAAGTACCGTAAAATATTATTCTTAGTTTAAATAAAAAGGTATTTTAATAGCAAAAAAACTTGACTCTACTGACTCACTATAAACTAAATACCTATACGTACTTGCGTTTGTACACATTAAATTCAAATCAATTATTTTTGCCAAAAAGGTCAAGGAAGGTTCTCGTCATCGATGAAATAATTATTGATAAGAACATATGGATTGATTTAATATTTGATTGATTGATTATGGTACGAAATAATAAATGGTTCTTTCTTTAGCATGCATGTGGTGCATACTGATGATATAATTTAAATGTGTTTTAAGTTAGTATCTCCAACTACATGGAACATAATATATTTTTTATTAGAGGGAAAGGCTTTTATTCATATCTTGCCACTTAGAGAGTGGGGGGAGTGACAGGTTTATGTGGGAATGAACTATTGCGGCACTACCCACTAAAACCATCCTGCCTTATGGGAGATACCTACTGCGGGTTGGCTTTCACAATCACCGCAAAAGAGCATACTTCATCTTAGTAGGAGATCGGAGATGTAACCAATGAGATATTAAAAAAATCAGAAGTGGATCATATGAGATTAGGTGTCCGTGTTTTCCACTGTTCGTAGGAAGATAACAGTAGTGTTACCGTTATATCACACAATTGATCAATTTGCGCAATGCCCAGGGCTAGACATGTGCGTGACACGCCGATGCCATATTCGTGACCACTCGACGATCTCGATTACACTCTTGTTCAGTTTGTTTAACTAAGTATAATAACAATTACATGGTGTCAATAGCCAAATATATCTAAACAGGTCACGGAACTTTGTGCGTTGAAGCCCACGTAAATAAGTCCTAGAGTGCGAAACACTTTAGTTACTTGCGCAACTAATTCTTTTTTTGGTATGTTACGTTCACGTTAATTGTTTTACGATGGCAATAAGAAAATTGAATGCATTCGTTTCTAATTGTTCAATTGGTGACTATTAAATTTTAGCGTGGCCCGCCTACACTTGACGAGCCATTTGGTGTAATGGTCGAGAAGTCGGCTATTACACCAGAGGTCGCGGGTTCGATCCCCGCACGGTACAAACATTTGTGTGCATGAACATGTCTGTTTGTATCGGTCTGGGTGTTCCTATGTATAATATGTATGTATTTACAAAAAAAAAAAAGGATATAAGTAATGTTTATCCGTTGTCTGGCACCCATAGCACAAGCTAATGCTTAGTTTGGGGCTAGATGGCGCTGTGTGAATAATGTCCTGGGATATTTATTTATTTATTATTTATTTATTTACACCAATTTTCTGATATTCGAAAAAGTTATTTGGTTGCATATACTGTTTCATATATTTAAAAGATTAAATGTAAAACCAATCACGTTATACTAATTTAATATTTTTTTTAGTAAATACAGACAATCACAATAATAAGCTTGTAAGTAAACTACGTATAAGCATTGGAAGTGTAAAATGCAAAAAATATAAAAATGTTTGATGGCATGTAAACAGGGAAAACATTTTATGTCAACTTCAAAACATTTATAATAATAAGCGTGCTTATACATAAGTCAAGGTCGATTAATTCATCTATTTAGCATATTGGCCTTTAAATGAATGAGTTGTGTGCGATATATTGGACACATGAGTGACCAGTACTAGTCGTGGGAACCACCGGACATTGCCTGTATTGTCCGATCCTCTGTTATTGCAAACCACATTTTGTTATTGAACTATTGTTATAGTAAAATGAGACGATAGCTTGTTATCTTACGGCTGTTTGGTTAAGATTAGCTGTAATACAACAGTGGGCCTGCTGGGATCATAAAGATAGCGGTGTGATTTAGCCTCTGTGGTTTCAGAAGAAACGTCGTTAAAACTTGTTCAAAGTTTACCCGACCTTGGTAAACTTACTTAGATACGATTTTTAGGAGTGCATCACATGTGGGCATGACTTAGTCTCAAATTTTATTAAGAAGTACATGGTTGCACTTCTGGTCTATAATAACACTTTAGCAAAATGCTCCTTGTTGTGCCACAATTATGCGTTTTCTTCGGCTAGTAGCCTCAGCAATAAATTATTCAATAAAAAATAACAACCCGTCGCTACCATTTCTTATGCAAAAAAATGATTTCTTAAAACAAGGAAAAACTAGCAATAAAGCAATGAAAGTTTGGCTAAAATACCTCGTAAATATAAGGAACAGAAATCTTCATGTTTCTAAATGAAACACATAATTTATAATTATCATTAACTATACGTTATTTCTAAAATTCGGGACTGTTAAATATTATGAGTTATGACTACATAATGTTGTCAATTAATTTTTATAAAACCTTCAGTCGAAATCGAATTTCACCGAATAAAAAGTTACAAGTCTATTCGGAATATTAGTTTCCTTATCGTTTTATAGCCGTTCTCGCTCTATAGGTCATGTTACGTTGCACCGTGACTATCGCTCGACACGCTTCATACAACTGCAATGTGCTTCTATGAATCAAAGGAAATCTATTGAACGAAATGAGACCGTTCTATGTATTACAATACTTACTCGTACATAGTAAATCTACGACAAAGTGAAGTGAAGTTACACTTCACACAATACTTTATATTTTATTACCAAGTTTAGATTAACAATAAATGGGTATACGAATTTTAGTGCCTGCTATGTACCCTGTTCCCACGCAGAGCTTAGTTGATTATTATGTTTGTATCTTTAAAGAAGATTATATTTTTAGGTCAATACTGAAATTTCCTAATAGCGACTTTATTAATATTTATCCATCTATATTTATCAGAATAACTCTCCGAAATGTAAATATGTCAGAAGTCGTCTTTTTACGGAGTAGAATGCTTTTATGTACCATAAACAAGATCTAGGGCCGTATGCTACTGAAGTACACGCCCTGGTTCCTCTTGTACGTCCGAAGGGGACGAGCCGGTGCCAGCCTTGTGGCCATTGACCGACCCATCCCCGGAAGTTCAGAACGACGGCACCAAATTAGTTCATTCTTTTTTGGTGTGTTTGTTATTGTCAGTACATACAAACTTTATAAATCTCAATCACCCATGCGAATCTGGGTCAGGCAGTTGCTTTATTTTTAGTAAATATGCGCGCATAGCTTCAAAACAACTTCATCAAATTAGATAAATAATTCGTTGCTGCGTCCATCGCTGTGAGGTAAGGTTTGTGTAGCGGTATTTTCACCTTCTAATAGGTCCTTTACCGTTGTAAATAACAACTTAACCTTATCCTGCATAAGTTTGTTCGGAGCTGGCGAGTGGACTGTATAAAGACTTACCTGGACAATGGCGGCGACGAGGAGACCGAACGCGAGCGCGATGCTGGTCGTCCTCGGTGCCTGCGCCTCGGTGATGGCGATGCACGCGCCCACGCCGATCGACACCAACACGAACGTGCCCAGCAGCTCCGCCACCAGCTGCCGCCACAGCAGCTTGTTCTCCGTTAGCTCTGAGAAGCCCAGGATTGAGCCCGTCTCTGAAGAAAGAAAGAATAATAAATATCGTTGCTCTGCTCATTCTTCACACGGCGGCATCTAAACCTGACTTAATCAATGCTTGTATCGGACCTAGACAGCGTATAATAATTCTTATACCTATATTACTTTTTAAGCCAAACGAGACACTGTCATTCTCTCTCGCTCACCAAACGAAGCGCAATAGCTAAGTTACTTTACTTCTTATACATCAGTCTTCTGTTAGAACGACACACACGATTGACATACAAGAGCATGCTGCTACTACACTCTAATATCATGGATTAAACTATTATTTACCTTTAAAGAAACCAATGACTAGATAGAGCTTACATAAGCCCGCATGCAAACTGATAATCAAAACCAGACCTAGAACGGAGATGTATGTATAATGTCTCAGCTAAAGAAGTTATTAACCCTAAGCGTGCATAAGGTCATTAAT
The DNA here is from genome assembly GCA_949319885.1 of Mecyna flavalis. Taxonomy (NCBI): domain Eukaryota; kingdom Metazoa; phylum Arthropoda; class Insecta; order Lepidoptera; family Crambidae; genus Mecyna; species Mecyna flavalis. The sequence continues at coordinate 4,952,307 of OX439427.1, read as the reverse complement.
GTATGATGTAATGCATTTTATGTTTCCTTTAAATATATCTTCCGGACTTGCAGAACTGTAGGTACCTATTCTACACAGCATAGTGCGACGTCAATTGCATTAAAACTTGAACAGGGAAGATGACATGGTGGTTAATCAAATGTGACGATATCATGTTACATACGTCGCTTGAGATTAAATCAATGTATAACTTACCTATTGTCTAACATTTTACATAAATATTTTATTTTTACCGAACAAATTGCAAACGGCAAAAGAATTATCTGGTTTATTAACCATTGGTTATATTAATCTCGGCTTTAAATCGTTAATCTAGTGTCAGAATTTCTTAAACTGTATACGTTTAAGCCGTCAATTCCGTCATTTTAACATATAAAATGCATTTATTACTCTTTTACAGTCTTTACACAATTTCTAAATGTCAACACTAACGTTTCGTGCGGATTAGTTTAATGTGTTCATAACACCTGACGGTTAGATGAAGCGTTATTTTTACTATCCAGTATTTCAGTGTATCTAAACATTTCAATAGGTACTTAATTAATAGGTTCCTATTTGTAAAACTCACATTAACCTTTTGTATTTTAGAAAGGAGAAAGGAACACGATCCATGTGTGGCATGTTTGAACATTTTGAAGAACCATTCACTAAGATCATGATTAATGGGTAGTTTTGTCAACAAGATAAAACGAGAGGAGAAGTCCTTAAAAGAACGAAAGATAAAGTCAGATGCACGGAGTTACGGAAATGATAGATTATCATAGGAAAACTTTTTTAACAAAAACCATTACACGCCAAATATAGGAATAGTAAGAGTTTTTAACTTCGATCAGGTATTGATTTAAGCGTTTTTACATCTAGGTACCAAAGCTTTTTCTCATCAAAAGCTATAAAATGAAGATTTATTTATAAATGTTGCACCTTATATGTTATAATAGAGCCTGAGCTTGTCAACATTTACATCGTAAAGAAATTGTTATTAGCTGTAAAGAAATAAATAAAAAATATTGTAGTCCATTAAAACCGAAATCAATTTAGACGCTCTAACTATCGAGTCAAATAGTTGGTGCAGACGACCACATAATATCAAGCTTTGCTGTTTATAAACAGCTCTAAAATAGAAGCATACAAATAAAGAAGAGGTCAAATTGTATAAAATAATGAACTTTGTGGACTGTACTTTAGTGGCTTCGCTCTCAAACCGTGAAATTAGATCACGAGTCGAGTTCGCGAATTCTACGAAAACTCAATTACAAATTGATCTTCAATTACTTTTTTAGGTCTCGCAGCTTTTTTCATAGTAAATTTACAGTAGCGCAGAATTCGTTTATTTTCAATTCGTGCCGCCGAAAATAAAAAGATCGAATAGCCTTGAAGAGGACTGAATCTAACGATATTTGTACATTTTGTCGGAACCTGGCTGATTACAGTCAGGTAGGAGGAAGACTGAGTTTTGTTTACCAAATTAATTTATTAAAGTTACATTCTTCATTTTCTTGTGTATATTATTTAAAAAAAATGGTGTCTAATTTGTTCATTCACATGTTAAAAACACTTTTTATTTATTACTCTTGCAAACCTCAATTTGTAGCATGCACACATTGTCATTGTGTTTTCAGGATCTTTCAAACGATTACAACGAAACTCCAGTTGCAACTAGAAACCTTTGTTGTCAAAATTAATAAGCGCTAACGACAATTCAAGAAAATGAGACGAATATTCGGATTAAAACACCAACAATATAACGGTCACGATTATGGTATAACTCAATTATATACCTAGAACATTACTCATTGTACTTCGTGGATAAAATAACATGACAATAAAGTAGTCTTGTAAAATCAAGTTTAGTAGTAAAAGTAAAATAAATAAGTGTTACTTTATTTATTTATTCCATTGAAGGAAACAAATAACAATCACAAAATAATAAACAAAAATCATTATGATATGCCAACTCGTGAGCCAATCCGAGGATATTATTTATTTCTATATCTAGTTCATAAACACTGTGTACATACCCATATTTAACTATAAATAAATTATACTTTGTATCACTTATTAATTCTCTCCCAAATATTTTGGCACTCCAGTAGCGCGTCCGATACAACTCCTATTGTGAATTTGAGCCGCAGTTATTTCGAGTGTCGCCAAGATCACATCAATCATGATGTCAGTTGTTCAACTCGCCATCAATGGCACCTTTAATTAATATACATTTGAATAAATTGAAGAAATATTAGGATTTCGTTTCGTGTATTTAAGACAGGCGCCAATGCAATGGCGGGTCGTTGCCATCTAGATCAAACCATAGCATAGGGTTATATAAAATAATTTATGCTTTTGACTTTTTATGTTGTTTATAAAAAACTCTGTTAATTAAGTCTTCGTTCTTCATATTGAACACAAATTTATTTATATAAACAAAGCTAAATATTCTTGCGTTTACGTTCAAGAATTTGTTCTTATCTATACTAATATTGTAAAGAGGAAAATTTTATTGTTTGTATTAAATAGGCTCCGAAACTACTGAACCGATTGGAAAAAATCTTTCACTGTTGGGAAGCTACACCATCCCTGGGTGACATAGGGTACTTTTGATCCAGGGAATTTGGGGGGAAAGCGGGGAAATTTAAAAAAGAAAATACGCGCGGGTGAAATCGCGGCGGAAGGTTAGTTTAAAATAAATAAGAACTCAATATTTCTTTAAAGCACTACAAAGAATCCGTTTCTTGTAACACTTAGTTGAAATATATTTACAAGAATAGTCAAGTCATGTGAAGTACGTGGATTATCACATTGATACGATGGGCAAAAAGCGCCCAAGACTATTTGCATTACAAATACATTAATGGGTGTATTGTAACGAGACAAAAACATCTGCTCGAATTCATTTGTAATGATGGATCGCTTTGACGTTACGAGTACCTACTACAAGTGTATTTACGCTTTTGTTTTTTTTTATAAAAATATGTTATATGTATTAAATGGATCTTTAGTCAACTAAAGCCGGTCGAACTCATCCTATAATACACTTATATTTTAATTACCGTCACAAAGATACACTTGCCGATACGATTCTCGATTCTGTTCGATGTGCAATTCTCAAGTCAATAGTGTTTTTTTTTAATTTGTTGAATACGGCAACCCTGATTATGGAATCATATAATGATTATCTGATTGTTTAACCAGTATTTTTTATCAAGTTGTAATTGAGAGTACTTATTGTTAGTTGCTACTGTTGTGTTCATACTCAAGAGCACAGCAAACATTTCATTAAAATAAGATTCACTTATAAAGTAGAAAACTGAAATGTAATTTTATCACATATTGATAAAGACACATTCAAATACGTGTATCTCAAGGTAAATGAAGATTAATTAGTACAAATAAAGCTGTTTAAATAAAAGACGAATGTGTAACACATACCAGTCTACTTTGTAAATATTTACTCGCAACTTGCTACTGTTAGTCAGCGCTTGTTTTAGGCAATTTTATTAACTATAGCGTCGATTAGATTCTAAGGAATCGATTATTATTAATTATTATTATTAGGAATTATTTTTAACGGAATTACAGAAACAAAATACTTGGTATAAACCTCTTATAGTAAAAATGGGTCTAATTATGTTTCCCAGTCGTATTACAGCTGTGGTGCAAAAATCTAATAAAATACAGGACACTCATATTCTACCCTACCTCCTTAACCTTAGCCTTATGCCAAATTTGACAACAATTTGACACGACTGGAGACGGATCAGGTGCCGAATCAACAGCTTTGGATGTTTTCAAAGGGATGGAACAGTAAAGATTTTCAGACCAAACTCTCGATTGTCATTGAGAACAAAAGATATAATAAACCAATGTTTATCAAGCATAAGGGATACTGTGCCATGTTTCGTTTTTATATTTGGTACATACAATTAATGATAAAATATGGCTAAAAAAATAATTAGTAGGTAATTATTTTAAAAAAAACTAAGGCGAGAAGCATAAATGTCTGTCTTCTAGGAATTCAGAAGTACAGTACAATATTGAATTAGCCCATTTCGACTATTATAACATGAACTGTCTTTGAAAAAGATACAGTCCATTATTTATGGATTAACAACACGCAACTTCACTACAGAGCAGGAAAAGAAAAAGAAATTCAAGATCTAACGACTTTACGATGTTAACTACATATGTAATAAAAATATTTTTTATTAAAGGTAATGACCATAAAAAGTCAATCTTACAGAAGCCGAGCAGATTATTGGAAAATACTTATATATATTTTTTTAATAATCCTGTATAAAGTAATGAAACATAATCAGGATATCGTACATTTTAATTAAGCTTTCTATTTACATGAAAAACACCGGTACACAGGTAGTAAAATATAAATAAAATGTTGTACATTTCAAGCTAATAATACAAAACTGGTATTCTTTAATCTGTATTAATTAACACAATTACAGTTTATAATAAAACTATTAATAGATTCAATGATAACAATCCTGTATCATTATTACCTTTTCTAAAGTAAATAATTTATAGACACATCTAGAAAAGGCACTTGATACATTATTTTGTGAAGACATTAATTTATTTTAAATACCTGTTCTTATTCTTCTCCCGATCGGAAGTCATTAATTTATATGATGAGGAAATTATTCTCGATTTTTACTATTTTATTGAGTTTAGTGACGACGAAGGTAAACCTTTAAGTATATTTCCAGAATAAATTAAATAATAAAGTAGATACAAGATAATTTTATAAGCCCTTTGCGAACATTACTTTGAGATGCACCTGCATCATTCTTCTGCGCAAATTCTTACAATTATAGACTTGTTAATTTTAAAGTAACAATCAAATCATGAAAGTATGTAATTGAAGACAAAATGTTAAATAACTACGTTCCGTTTTGTTTTCATGAGTATTCAAGTACTTATTCTAGAGTAGAGCACAAGCGATCGGTACTTTTCAAAATACTATGAAAGTTCCAGTGCCCTGTATAGATAGTAGGTATAGTATTTTTATCACACATTATTTACACTCGTACAAGCACGAAGGCGACACCTACTTCCAAATAAACCTCATATATGTTATCACAGATGAAATGACGATCCTACTTTAAATAATCAAAATAATACAATTGCTTATTAATAATGTTTAAAAAAATTAAAGTGTTGGCAATGTGAAACCCTCAATTCCAGATGAAATCAGATGCGCATAATACAAAATTCGTAATTTAAGTTTTCCAATTTTGTTTACATAGCCACTTACTCTTTTGCATCTCATCCATAGCGTAATCCGTTTTCATCGTGATAGAATAACCCGGCGAGCACTTTCTAGTTCAGTCCAAGCACAAGCGCGTTCGAATAGACCCCGACCGCAGTGTCGACAGACAAAATAACCACTGTGAAAGTAATTTGTGCTTAATTGTAAAATTCCGATGCTGCTATTTCGCCAGAAGAAAAATAAAATGGCGCAACTTTTTAATTTTTCGAATTTCGAACGTGATTTGACCGCGTGTGTGAGACTACCTCTCGGCGTCGCAACATACACTTGAGTGTGCGGAGATCTGTGACCGGGGTTGGATGACAGGTAACGAGTCGCCTGCGCACCTAGAGAGCACCGGACTTTTTAATTCCGAATGTGTACCATCGTCGCGGTGTTTACAAATCGAGCCCGATTAATTCAGCTTTGGTTGCGCTGGGCGGAACAACCCGCGTGAAATGCTGATTAGACTGTATTGTTTCATCGCTGTTTACTAACTGATAAACAAACGATGACAGTCGCAAGTATCTACGTACATCAATCACATCATGTAGAGTTTCAAAACAAATGAATATATGTGTAAATTAATATTGTTTGTATTTATTTTCATTATTTTCGAACGAATGTTAGATAATGTAACGTAATCATATTCGGTTATTTAAAGTTTTGAACCCGAAATACTGGGCGTTTTCTTCTGCTCCCTTTATGGGTCTCTTGCTATAAAAACAGAATATATTTATCATTTGGCCTGCTTTCATTAATGTAATTTTAACTAATTAATATCAGAAGGTTATTTATGTGAGAATGAAGCTAATTCAAAAATAATTAACTGATGCGCGTGACTACCAATGTATGTTATTATTTTGAAAAGAAAAACTAGAATACTGGAAATGAAGATTGTATTTCTATCTGCTATCAATACTGCGTACAGTCGGCAGCACATCAGCCTACCCTAATCTGTCTAATTCCTACAAACAATTTTCACCTTAAAGTTCTATTTCAATTGAGACTTTTTGACATATTATGGTTGGTAGGGTAATTCAGTTAGTTGCAAGATGTTTGCCAGAGATATTAAGTATATTGTCGCAAGCTAATGTCAAGACAACAGTCTTGTAACATGTTTGTCATCGCTTCTGATAACGCGAGCGCACTAATTTATGAAACATAGCCTTCCGCCCGCTGTTTTACGCGCGCGTAATTTCTTTTTTCAAATATCTACCCCTCCCCCTCACATTTCCGGGATCAAAAGTACCCTATGTCACCCGGAAATGTGAAGCTTTCTAACAGTGAAAGAATTATTCAAATCGGTTCAGTAGTTTCGGAGCTTATTCAATACAAACAAACAAATCTTTCCTCTTTATAATATGTACTAGTATTGATGAAAAAACATCTTCATTGCCAAAGTCTTGTAAAATCTTGAGAAAATGCCTTAGAACCATATCATATTAACCATAGTTTTTAAAAATGTAATACTCATAAATATTGAGATTTGTAACCGATTCTTTTCTTTATATTAAAAATGAACAGATATTACGGTGGGAAATAAAAGCAAATTTTAAATTTCCCATGTATTAAACAAAACATATTATACGATATATATCTACATTTTAAATTAAAACCGACGTTTCGACCACTTTTCAGCAGTCGTGATCACGTATTTCCCATTTATTTCTTTTATGGTTCCATTCTTTTAATCAATAATAATCATTTTCTAAGAAATTCTGATTCTCTCAATATTATTAAAAAAGGAATTTAAAGTGAAATGAGGAAATACCGCATTTCCTTGATTCTTTCACAGAATTTTATTTAGGTATATTGGACACATTGTTGTTGTAATATAACTATTATTAATTATTAATATATGAATTAATTAATTCAATGTATGTGCGCAAACCAACAAAAATAGTTTACATAACAATGTATGACGTTAGAAAAGACACAATAATAAAGTAGAGCTGTTGTAGACAAACAAAACAATAATTAACATAATGTTTATCAACTTTTACTTTCGTTTCTTTGAATTCTTTTTAAATTTGCATATACCTATTAATCTCTTGCATATTAAGTCGGTCGACTTTTTGACGAATCGCGTGCGAACTAAAGTTGTTCAGTAGGTTGTACAGATACAAGTTTATCGGCCTGTTTCACAGCTTTTAGATAAGTTCATGACAGTTGATCGTAAGATAATAATTATGGTGCTTTTTTGACTATCGATAAGAGACAAACCAATTTTATGCTCTCTTCCTTTTTTTAGAATGGTCAAAACAAAAGGCATCTAAGTTTTCCAGATAAATAAATTATTAACATATTTGACAGCGGTAAAACCGATCCTCAAACGTTTTCCTCTAATTTTAGATCATTTCATATTAATTTTCACGACTCACAATATGACGCAATAGAACTATTTATATCGTAAAATATAGAACAAATTGCATTCGCTGAATGGGTTTTAGCCACAAAAAAATACCTTTTTGTTGTCGCTTATTATTTACGGATATAACGTGGTCATCATTACACCAAAATGCCTATTTAAATAACAATTTACGAACACGTAGATTCGAACCTAGTATTTAAAGTGCTAAAAATACATTCATAATTGCAGCAGTAATCAGTTTGAGAAACCTTTGTTTTTATAGATGTCTAGAAATAAAAACCAACGCCAATTACTGTTTTTGTATATAGGTACATATTTTATATTTAGGTAATTCAATAACTTCCTATTAAAAAAATATGAGAACCTATAAGTGAGACTTGGGTGTGTTTTTGTACACTACAGCAGTAAGTTTGGCAGTTTAGCACCTTTTCCTACTAGTTAACTTGCAGCCACAACAGTGGCGTAGCGTGGGTGTCAGTCGCCCGGGGCGGAAGACAGATCTGCCGACCTTTTTTTTGCTCCTCTAGTTGGCAAACCGACAGGCAGCGGAGGGGCGGAAGACAATTCTGCCGCTCTTTTGTGAAATTTTGCCGCCCCCTAAAAAGTGCCGCCCGGGGCGGACCGCCCCCCCACCCCCCCCATCGCTACGCTACGAGCCACAATATTCCATTCTATCTAGGAATACCAACCAAACCTAAGGCTGAAATCGAAGCCACAACCTCATAGTTTCACGACTCGAACGGCTTAGCCACTGTGGCACGGATGCGAACAAATACCACAAGGCCCACGATTCGATTGGGGAAGCAACTTGTACAAAAAGTTTTTCTATCTTTGAACCTACATAACCTCAAAGTTTTAAACAACCGTATAGTAATTCATCACAAAACATTTGACGGGTGAAATGGAAAGTAACAATAAAATTGGCAAGTGAACTTGACACACTTTCCGACCTCTCCACGCAATCTCTACGTGCTGCGATAGTAGCACTCTACACTTATCAGTTATTTGGTGAATAAAATAATCAGGTGTGAAGTATATAAGTACCTATTTAAAAAAAAATATAAAGTTTATCCGCTGTCTAGAAATCATAGAACGAGCTATGCTAATTTTGGGGCTAGATGTCAAGTGAGAAGAACGTGATGACGAGAGCATTATAAATGAACTGGATGTCTCAATGTCAATACTTCAGAAATAAGGGTAATGTTATCGAATATTACCCGTAATGACACAAACCAGAACAAGAAAAGTGAAATTAGATAGCTTGCGCTGGTATTTTACAAGAAGGAATTAGAAATCATTTTTAATGAGAGTCGCAATCTTATTCTGTACGTTACTGTACATTTGGGCGCAGATTCTGGCCATGTCCTTTAATATAAGTATGTACAAACGTACTGTCTGGAAATAAACAAAAAGTTTCTTTCTTTTATGAGAAAAATGTTGCGAAACTTAAATTGACATAGAGTAATAAAAACGCCTAAATTGAGAATGTTTTATAAATTATTTATTAAAGTTTATTACTCACTATAAAAAAAACTTCTGCTGTGTTTGTATGACGTCACCAATTTAGAGTGCATAGAGATTCAGTGCCGAATTTCTGATAGATGTTGATGTTTTTATCTACTATCTAAAGATTGTTTGTCTTAAAGATGCTTTGTTTATGCAACAGACATACCTAGTCCAGTACTCCAGTCAGATTATAACATTGAATATTCCAATTGATGTTTACTAACAAATACTTTATGATTATGAATACAAATTGGTTGATCTTGTTATGATTTAACTAACAGTAAACCGTGTCAGAGCATAAGTGTTGCTATAAAAGCTGATTTACGATTAATGATGTAACCGTCGCTATTCGTACGACATGAGAATTATATATTGGCTTCTGATTGACAAAACAATGGAAAACTTCCTGAAATGTACAATATCTTATTAATATTAATAAGGCGAAAAGTATTGATGAAAACGAAATAGTTTTTATAATCATATTAAATTAAGTACTGACAATTTTGTATATGGATAGTTGAGAAAATCTGTGCTTATGAGTATCGCTTCCGCAAGTTTTTTATATCAAAAGAATAATGTGTGTGTTTTTAGTTTTGTTGTCATAATAAATACAAACTCACTAACTGAGAACAAAATCGGAAGATTCAAACTTTTAAAATCGAAGGCTTGAAGATCTGATCGACCTTTAAGTCAGCACATTAAGTGACGCTTTCAGGTAAAGCGTCCCTCAATGCAATAAGCCGCAGTGGCCATTTGCCATCAGGTGGACTGCGTGCCTCCCTGCCAACTTCTTCGTATTATTTTCCTATTGATCAAATTTATTAATGAAATGAGCCGTTTGTTGTAATGGTCGGGAAGTCGGTCTATTACAACAGAGGTCGCGGGTTCGATTCCCGCACGGTTCAGACATTTGTGTGCATGAACATATCTGTTTGTATCGGTCTGGGTGTTTCTATGTATATGTATGCATTTACAAAAAAAAAGTATATATGTAATGTTTATTCGTTGTCTGGCACCCATAGCACAAGTTAATGCTTAGTTTGGGGCTAGATGGTGCTGTGTAAATACTGTCCAGAGATATTTGTTATTATTATTATTTTCTTCGCTTCAGTCGGCCAGAGTACGACGTCTTCCAACTGAATTGACATAAAATAATCACATCATGTTTCAAATGTACGAGTATCTAGCTTTATCAATGTAACAAAATTCTTCATGTTATTTATCAAAATATTAAGTAGATAAGTATCAGACTTTTATTGTTGCTACTACAACATTATTAACGTAATTAACATATGTTTTTATGTAAAACCTTTTTTGCAGAGACAAACACTATATTAACAAACAACATCAATCATTATATTCGTGGATATGCTAGGCTAACATAATAAAATGCTTTTTATGCACTGCCTAAAACATCAATAATAAATCGTGTTAGTTACGTATGATATATCGATTATCTATCACTTTTTATAATTTCCGGAAGAACAAATTGCTTACTTTTTATAGGAATAAAAACTCAGAATCTGACAACAAAAAATAAATTATATGTGTCAGATTTAGCACGTTCGGTCCAGACGCGCGGGAGGGATTTACCATGTCTGACTGGTTAAACTGGCTTGGTTGCACATGTTAGTGACCCTGTTCTCTTGCTCGGAGTCGTGGATTCGAATCCCGTAATGTTATGTAAAACATCAGCTATATCCCACTAGCCTTGCGCCCGTGGTATCACTCGCGCGTAATTTCTTTTTTCAAATATTTTCTACCCCCCACAGTTCTGGAATCAAAAGTACCCCATGTTCACCGGGGATAGTGAAGCTTTCCAACAGTAAAAGAATAATTTAAATCGGTTCTGTAGTTTCGGAGCCTATTCAATACAAACAAACAATCAAATCTTTCCTCTTTATAATATTAGACTAAGACAAGGCAAAGGCCTCCATTTCATAATTGAAAAAAAGACAGGCACAATGACTGATGCTAACTTTATCACCACGCTTGCCAAATACGGGTTGGTGGTCTCAAACCCGATTTGCCTTAACCCGGCAATTGAACCCGGGACCCCGCGATCACGGCCCGGCACATAAGCCACTAGACCATATCGACCTTCAAATCCCGTGCTTTATTCTTGTGGTACCTACCAAAACCTTAAATGCAAGGCTACATTATCTGATCTATGTGATTATTACTATTGATTACCTACTTCTTTTTTATATCTGGGATATTCCTATTGTAGGTAGGTACTATTTTTGTATATTTAATTTTTAAGTGAATGTAATATTTATAGTATTTTTGTTGATTCTAAAGCTCCATAAGTAAATACAAAGTTTAAGCGACTTATTTCGGGTTTAAACTAATGTAGATGTCGTTTTATTCACAATGAAGGCAGGAGTTCTATGAAAAATAACTGTCATCAATATTTATAAGCGTGAAATCCGCTAATCAACTGACTCAACATTGCCTTCTAAAACCGCTGATCAAATAATTTATTTAGGTTTACATAGTGACGCAGACTAAAATGAAATTCCAAAAGCTTTGACGTCAAGTTTCTTTGAAATAAAATTCGTTATTTTATAATTTTATTATAACATAGTACCCACAAAGTTTATTTTTGGATATACCTGGTCGTAAGGTGCAATTTCTACTTTGTCATATAACAAAGTAGAAATTATAACGACTATATAAACAGTTGACTGCAAAAGTATCTTCTCAATCGACAATTATAACGTTAATTAAAGAAATTCCAAAAAAAAATCTATTACATACGGCTCTATTTAACTTACAACTTTTTTAGCGGAAGAGAATTGGTTTTTGGCGTCAAAGTCAAAGCATTTATTTGCAAAGAATAGGTACAAAATAATGATCATATATTAAACTCTCGTGCCAGTTGCAGAGAGATACAGTGCTTACTATTCTGCTTACAATGTTAGCATGCAAAATGTGTGTTATTAAGAAATTCGTCAATGGAGTATATAGGTACAGCAGTCTATTAGCCATTCCCTCAACCTACGTATTAATGCAGGTAATGGCCCTTGCTTAAATCTATCCGGGATTTTATTATAAATTTTGATGCACATAAAATAACAGCTGTTTTGAAATAGAGAAGTCTTTGGGCTAAAGTCGATAGCAAGTCTATCTGGGCATCGAGTATTTCTCGGATATATTTCTTTTGCCGTTTTGAACAACTTCGAATTTGAATGCCTCAAGGATATACATACCAGGAACAGTGAGAATCCGTAACTTAATAAATAATGGGCGGCGTTTTATACTTGCGGCCGTCTATATGGGGCTCGAGACTCAAAACGTTTACCCCATTATCCATTTAACTTCTAGTTCACCTTAATACCCGAAAAGGACAAGCCTGACATGTTGCTATTTGCTCAATTTTACTATTAAATGAGCTCGCATATGTAGAACAGACTACTTTATTATTCCGTCACATATTACCAAGAAACTTTTATGTCCTCAGTGTATATTTCATCTTATAATTTTACCTAGTGATCGGTAAATTACAGTATTATTACTTATTACACGGCTTGCTTGGCCTAGGCAGTGAATCGCGAACGAGGGATAATGTGACAAATTACCACTCTGCGCGTGCGTCATGGTATTGTCTAACAAATTATGTAATTATAAAACAATTATGCGATAATCGTGTGTGAGCATATAGAGGGTTATATAATCCATTGTGTGATCGTATACGAATTGTTTCGGATTCTTAAAATAAGGTTTGTGGGATGAGCCGGCGTGGCTATGTGATGCGTGGGACTCCTGACCAAGGGTGTTCGTCCCACTACCCATTAAACTCCCACGGTTTATCATTTACAAGCGAAAGGGAAGAACCGATGCCCGCCTCATGGCGATTGACCAGCCCAGAGGTCTTTTACCCTAAATAAATAGATTGATACTGTTCTACAGCATTCCGAACCGGTGATAGAGTCGAATCGTCAAAAACTAAAATATTCAATTAATAAAGTATTATACATAATAATAAGTAAGTTAGTGCTTAATACTAAGTTTAATTTTGATTCTATTGCAAGATCAAATTAAAACCCAAATAATACACCTAAACCCATTTAAATTACCTGCTTACTAAGGAATTAGCGTGTGTGACTTTATTTTTGGCTATAAAGTCCGAAATCATATGTAAGATCTAACAGACACTAATTCACTTAGTAAACATAGAAATATTATGTGCTCATGACAATAGCAGTGGCGGTTATTGTGTTAACAGCACAAATTAGTCAAATTGGTGATGACGTGTCTTGTAAAAAGTGTCTAATCACATTATTGGCTTTACGCAGTGTTAATATGGTGTTAATTTAAAACAGCTCTATTTAAAACGACATTTTATAGAAATGAGTTGAAATAAAAAGTTTGCGTGTGTCATTTGTCAAATATGGCCGTATTCAGTACTCATTTCCTTTGCTGAATTCGAAGACAAAAAAAGTAAACTGTCACCTATACGAATACGGAAAGGTGGAATAAGGTAAAAGTCGCAAAAAAATTAAATGGTAAATTAGTTTGGCGTAAATATGTATTAATTTATTCTTGTAGGATCGTAAACACAACGCCCTCTTAAAGCTCAAGGCCTCTCCCTGACCCTTGGTTCGAATTCCCATGTTATAAATTCGTTTAAATATTTCCGTGTGATGATAAAGCCACATTAGTTATATTTGATGACTTTCTTTGATTCTGGCTTAGGATATTTAATAAACCGTTAATGTGGAAGACGTAAAATACAGTTAAACTTCCATTTCATCGATTACTTACTTGAAAGACTTGACTCTATATTTTTTATTTTCAATCACGTATTTAGTGCAACTAAAATAGTTACATACTCTGCGCACCTTTATTTAATAATAAAAGGCAAAAGTTTTTTTTTCAAATGTCATCTAAAAAGTGGAAAAAAAATATTTAATTTTGACGGCCGCAAAAGTTTCATTTGGGTCATTAAAATTTAAACTCACGCACTTGAGCTAAAGCTAATCTGGAGGATAAGGGTGCTGTTTATTACTGTTATAAATTATTAAATATGTTCTATGATTAATAAATATTATTATTAATACAATACGTTAACAAAAACATATAACGTAAATTATTATAACTCAAAAGTAGTTCTATTGACTTCTCGTGATTGGTCGACGACACGACCAATCACAAGCGGGTAAAGTGGTGGGGCATTCGACCACACCACGGTCCCGCCGCCCGAGTCATGACGGTCATTCGTTTTTCGGCATCAGTGCTAGTCACGTCTGCAGTGTAAATTGGTTATCTAACAAAGTTGGGATATTGTATTGTCGATGTAATAAAAGTGATTACCAATACTACTGAAAGTGTTTTACGTTTGAACTCCTTGCTTCTGAAGTGATGAACTAATAGTACAGTTCACATTTCAGAAGTGGGATAGCAACTTAAGTGCCCACAAAAGGATTGGAGATACGCATATATATTGTTACACAGAGAAAACGTAAGTGTTCATATTATTTATTTATTATCCACCCGCTTGAATCAGTGTATAAAAAGTACGGATATGTAAATTCATATTATCGAAGTTTGAAGTTACATAATTACATGTAAAATGTAGATTTTGTGGCTTCGTACCTTTCCTTTTTTTTTGTTTTTTAATTTAAATAGTCGGTAGTTATATATTTTTCCATACGCCATAATTTACGAGGCCGTTAAAGCACTATTTACTAAATATTAAAGGCCGAATTCACGTAAGAAAAATTAATTAGCATTAATATAAATCTGGACATATTTTTTTTTTTTCTTCCTCTCTTTAATTTTTTTTATTTTTTATTTTTTACGTTGAAGTTACCCTACAATAATTTTATTGTGGGAATTTGATTAACGATACGTGCCTTGTACTTTTACTGTGTCCCCTAATGAATACCTGGAATCCTGGTGTCATGTCTCTGTTATTTACAATCAATGTTTAGGTGAAAATCGTGTTAACAAGTGCTGTTTTATTTTTATGTTTCGAGATCACGAGAACATGGACACACAAAGGGCCTCTCGTGAGACGCTTACGCCGCCACTAAGACTTCGCGATGCAACCCGAAGTCGTAGCCGTGCTCGAGGGCGTATGCGTTCACCTGTAGAGAGCCGTAACAGCCGCCGCCGCCGGTCGCGGTCCAGGCAGTCGAGAGGAAGGCGATCTCGATTGACGACTAGCCGGTCTCGCTCCCGGTCGCAACGTTCAAGAAGGACAAGCTCGCGGTATCGCCGTGATCGGCGCTCCAGGACGCTGTCGCGTAGTCCAGGGCGGCACGCGACGCGGCATGCGGAATCCAGGCGTTCGTCTACCCGCAGAGCGTCGCGTCTTCGTACGCCGGTCCGTGAAGCAACACGTCGAGACCGTGAGTCAGATAACAACTTGTTTATTGAAAACTTTGTTAATGCTCTTAAGGGTATGAATAACAGTAGCGATCGCGATAAGTTCCCAGTGTTGAATAATGTAATTCCTGATTTTGATCCTTTATGCAAGGAACAAACGGTTGATACGTGGCTTCATAAAGTCGATGAATGCGCACAGATCTATGGTTGGAGCGATAAACAAGTAATCCACTACGCTTTGCCGAAATTAACGGGTGTAGCTAAAACTTGGTATCAGGGTCTGCCCTCACTGTTATTTTCATGGCCAGAATGGAAATTGAAACTTAAGGAATCTTTTCCAACAAGGGATAATTATGCTGATTTACTAACCGAGATGCTTAACAAAAAAGTACGCTATGGGGAGTCATTAGAAATATATTACTATGCAAAAATGAACCTTCTTAATCGGTGTGAAATATCAGGAAAACGTGCCGTTGATTGTATTATAGCGGGTATTGAAGATCGTGGTGTTAGGTTAGGTGCACAAGGAGCAGAATTTACTGAACCAGAATTAGTACTCAAATTCTTAAAAACGATTAAAGTTGATAGGTCTATAAACGAACAGTTAAAAGGGAGAGATAGGGATAGGCGCGTACAAAATAGCACATTTCCTAGTAACAAAGTAAGTCTCAATCCCCAGAAGCCATTCGGGTCCAGGGTTGTGTGCTACAATTGTAAAGAACCCGGTCATCCTTTCTTCCTGTGCAAAAAACCCAAACTACAGTGCTCTAAGTGTAACTTTTTAGGGCATAAAGACGCTGATTGTCCTGAGACGAAGCAGGGTAGCAACGATAAACCTAAAACAATTTTGAAAGTAGAAAACACAGGTAATTCAAGCGCTAAGTATAGAATGCCCATCAAAATAAATGGATTATTTTCAGAATGTCTTGTTGATTTGGGGAGCGAAGGTACTTTGGTTCGTCTCAGCGAAGCTCAGCGTTTAGCACTAGATTGGAAGGTAGGAGAAGTGCCATTGTTAAGAGGTATAGGTAACGTACCATATAACCCGCTTGGTAAAGCTGAGGTTACGATAGAAGTGCAGGGGGTAGTAGAGAATCATGTAGAAGTTTTGGTAGTAGATGATTACTTAATAAATTGCCCTGTGCTATTGGGTCACACATTTACCGAAAGACCCTCTGTCAAAATAGTCAAAACGGAGTCGGATGTAATTTTCCAGCGGGTTAGTGAGGAAGTGGTTCTTATTTGCCCGCTTTTATGCGTGGAAGAAACTCGCATAGCAAGCGGTGAGTTAAAGGCGATCCTAGTCAGCTCGCGAAATTCTTTTTCGGGTATGGTGTACGTTAATGGTACTGTGCGCAATATTTTAGGTCATGAACATTATTTATTACCTGGCGAGTATCAATTGACGCAGGGTACTGGTAGGGTTCTTATTCAGAATATTAGCAACAACGATTTGGTTGTAGAAAAGGGTAGTCTTATAACTCGGAGCCACACATTATCTGAAAGTCTACAGGTACTAAGATTAGACGTTAGTGATCAATCACCTACAGATGAATCACCAATTAGTTGTGGAGAAAACTTAACAAAACAGCAAATAGAGTCCTTAAAGACCTTGTTAGATAAATATAAATCTTGTTTCTCAAGTGGATTAAAGGATCTTGGATTTACAACGGAAACTGAAATGGTGATTCAACTGGAAGACCCCGATCCTGTCGTCTACCGCCCATATCGTTTATCCTTTACCGAACGACAACTAGTTCGAGAAATGATCAACGAAATGTTAGAAAGTGGCATTATAAGGGAGTCTAATAGTCCTTACGCAAGTCCGATAGTCCTAGTCAACAAAAAGTCAGGAGAAAAGAGGTTGTGTGTGGACTACCGCGCTTTAAATAGTAAAACAAAGAAAGAGCACTACCCTCTCCCTCGTATTGAGGACCAGCTAGACCTATTATCAGGGAGTTCTCTCTTCATCACCCTCGACTTAGCGTCTGGTTACTACCAGATCCCAATAGCTGAAAGCTCTCGGGAGAAAACTGCTTTCGTAACCCCTCAAGGCCAGTACGAGTATAATAGGATGCCCTTTGGGCTAGTAAATGCACCATCCGTATTTCAGCGTACAATGAATAAAATCATCCAAAATTCGCCCGCGATGTCTTATACATTAGTTTACATGGATGATATTTTGATTCCTGCCAAGTCATTCGACGAAGGTATGGCACGGTTGGAGGAGGTGCTGCAATTGCTAGCAAAAAGCGGCTTAACGCTTAAAATGAGCAAGTGTCATTTTTTTTACGATAAAATCGACTATCTGGGTTACGAAGTCAGTTCAGAAGGCGTTCGGCCAGGATCTCTCAAAACCGAAGCCATATCCAAATTCCCTACACCAACCAATGTTCATGAGGTTAGAAGATTCTTAGGTCTTACTAGTTTCTTCAGGAGGTTTGTTGCGGGATTTGCATTAATAGCGCGCCCTTTGACTAGTCTGTTGAAAAAGGACTCCCCTTGGAGGTGGAGTAGTGAGGAACTCAGTTCATTTGAGAAACTAAAACAGATTCTGGTACAACGACCGGTCCTAGGACTTTATGACCCTAATGCACAAACCCAACTTCACACCGATGCTAGCAAATACGGGGTAGCAGGCATTTTAATGCAACAAGATAAGTCTGGAATGTTTAAACCAATTGCTTATTATAGTAGGCAAACCAGCCCCGATGAGCAGAAATTGCACTCCTTTGAATTGGAGACTCTCGCTATTATCGCTTCATTGAATAGATTCAGGCACTACTTACTGGGCATCAGGTTCACAATAGTAACGGACTGCAATGCTTTGCGTACCACTTTGAGTAAACGCGACTTAGTCCCACGTATCGCTCGTTGGTGGCTCCAGTTCCTAGAATATGATTGCTTAATAGAATACCGTCCTGGCGACAAAATGGCGCACGTCGATGCCCTAAGTCGCGGCGCCATAGATTGTAGTCCAGACTCTGAACACGTGCTAGACGTACTCTCGGTTGGCACTGATAATTGGCTTGCAACGGTGCAACAGACGGACCCAGACATTAAAAATATAGCTGATATCTTAAGTGACTCTAAATGCAAAGATGCCATTGATATTTTCAAAAATTACAAGCTTGTAAATGGACGAGTATATCGCATAATTGACGAAAATACTATTCGTTGGGTCGTCCCAACTGGTACTAGGTGGCAACTGCTAAAAGCCAATCATGATGACGTAGGACATTTTGGGTTTGACAAAACTCTGGCACGCTTACAAGCTACGTATTGGTTCCCGAAGATGAGACGGTTTGTAAAAAAATATGTCTCTGCCTGTCTTGGGTGCGCACATCACAAGCTGCCAAGTGGTGCCAAGCCCGGTGAGCTGCACCCGATTCCTAAAGCCATCGTTCCATTTCATACCATTCACGCGGATCATCTTGGCCCTTTTATCCGCACCAAGCGTGGCAATACGTACATTCTAGTTATTGTAGACGCGTTTACTAAATTTGTTGACATCACGGCTGTACGAAATACGAAATCAGTTACAAGCATAAGAGTATTTCGAGATCATTTTAGTTACTTTGGCGTACCAACCCGTCTGATTACAGACCAAGGCACAAGCTTCACAAGTGGGAAGTTCAAAGCCTTTACCCAATTGTGCGGGATTAAACACGTTTTGAATGCCGTTGCCACACCCCGAGCGAATGGCCAGGTGGAACGGTATAACCGAACCATTTTGGCGGCGCTTGGGGCAATGAATCATGATAGACCAAATGGTTTATGGGATGAGCATTTACCAGACATTCAATTGGGTATCAACACAACAGTACACGCTACCACTAAAAAGACTCCAGCCGAACTTCTATTTGGTCGGAACTTAACTAACCCATCTGAAGGTCTGCTAAATGACGTAATAAATGAAGTTGCGTCTGAGGTAGGGGAAAATCTGGATGATATGAGAGCTAGTGCCGGAGAACTCATTAGGATACAACAAGATAAGGACAAGGAACGATATGATAGGTATAGGAAAATGGGAACACGCTTTAAAGTAGGTGACTTAGTTAGAGTAGTTAGAGCTGCTACAGGTATAGAAGGACAGTCGAAGAAACTCGAACCTAAGTGTAAAGGCCCCTACAGAATTAAGAAGGTACTCCCCAATGATAGGTTCGTGATCGAGGACACGCCCCTCACAAAAACAAACAAAAGGTATGAGGCTGTAGTAGCCATTGATAAAATATTTCCATGGATCTGTTTTAACTTCGACGAGCCCGTATCAGCCGATTGTGAGTCTGAGCGTAACGATAGTGAATCTGAATGTGAAAACTCGTAAATGTATGTATAGAAAAATAAATAGTTACTTTAATAAAAACGGTTATGATTAAGACTTGTAAGTAGATGTCGATTTAAATTTGTATAGATAAATTTGAGTATTGGTTAGTGATTCAAATAAACGAGTAAACTGTTATTGAGGTTGTGTTTTGAGTATCTATAGCTGTAATGATGCTATTAATGATAAAGTGATTATAAACATGTCGACATCGATGGTTAGTGTCATGTACCATCGAAATTAGATTGTGAACAAATGGCTGAAATATTTGCTGGTCAAAGTCATGGACTAGTAAATACTTATTCATTGGTTAAAGTAATGTACTAATGAATTTGTGTGGGGTATCAGGTGACGGATGCTACACATTTTAGTCGTTTGAATGGCTGAAATATTTGCTGGTCGAAGTCATGGACTAGTAAATACTTATTCATTGGTTAGAGTAATGTACTAATGAATTCGTGTGGGTTGTCAGGTGACGGATGCCACACATTTTAGTCATTTAAACAACAGTATATCTATTGGTCAATGTCATGGATTAATGAATATAATATGTACTGCTTGTAATAAAGATTTTAATTAAGGGATGACATGAAATCGACACCCTAAAGGCTATAAATGTAATTAATAGTAATGTAAAAAAAAAAATAGTAGAAAAGTAAACATAATGATATTAAGTAATTAAAAATTATGTATGAGCAAAATCAATGAGTTATTTAAATGTATAATATATATAATATTAGAGATTAAATTATTATTTGATTGTCAAATGTAATAATTAATGACTTAATTGTTTTTAAAACTTATACAATTACAAAGAGGGACTCGTTGAAAAGCGGATGGCCGAGTTGTTATAAATTATTAAATATGTTCTATGATTAATAAATATTATTATTAATACAATACGTTAACAAAAACATATAACGTAAATTATTATAACTCAAAAGTAGTTCTATTGACTTCTCGTGATTGGTCGACGACACGACCAATCACAAGCGGGTAAAGTGGTGGGGCATTCGACCACACCACGGTCCCGCCGCCCGAGTCATGACGGTCATTCGTTTTTCGGCATCAGTGCTAGTCACGTCTGCAGTGTAAATTGGTTATCTAACAAAGTTGGGATATTGTATTGTCGATGTAATAAAAGTGATTACCAATACTACTGAAAGTGTTTTACGTTTGAACTCCTTGCTTCTGAAGTGATGAACTAATAGTACAGTTCACATTACAAACGTAGATAAAAAAAACTGAAGTGGGCGAAATAATAAAACAATCATGCACGACCGTGACAATGAACGCCGCACGCGCACGTCATTACTTTCAGCCCGAGTAGTGTGGCCAAATGACTAGACGATTAGGACAAATAGACACTTAAAAATATTAAAAAGTCTTATAAAGTAAGAATAAAAAAATGCGTACGTAATTTTTTTCTCTAATTTGATGGTATAGCATTGAACCTAAATACCTATAATATCAAACTTACAGCTGCTATAAACTCACAAACTCAGAAATAAATATCTGTTTCGTAACGAGAACTAAACCTACAATCACTTAAACGACCAAAACTGTTCAAATTATTCACTAATGAAAGCATCTCTGTATTTATAAAGAAAATTTGAAAAACCGTTGCAACTGAAAAACGCTGCTTGCACACCGTTTGCTTTGTTTACGTTTTTTAAATTTAGTTAAAGATAAATTAAACTATTTGTGAAATTAAAAAATTCACACTATTCTTTTGCTAAGATCCATGTCCATGGGGTCCATTGGACACTTTCCATTTTTACCTAGCCATCCATCGCAGAAACATACTTTTGTTTATTTAATGTCCAAAGTTAAACTATAATAGTGTGGTATCCTAGTGTCGAGACGGCGTCACGACGTTAAGCGCTCAAATTAACTTACCGTAAACCCGTCAATTGCGTGCGCCAATACTGGAATAATGATAACACTCTTGCGCAACTGCCTCGGGTGAGGATTGTTACATCGGGTTACTTTGGAATGCCAGAGTATTTACTAAATGGCGGCTTTGGTACCGGGACTTACTGTGTAAAAGGATTTTGACTTTTGTCATCTAAACGTGGAACACGGTGGTACAGAACTATCTTTACTACTCAGAAGGAACATAAAATGTGTACTAATGAATTTATCAAAGCAAAACAAGAGTTGCGAGAGAGACTGTCTTACGTTGCTTTAAATTATGCAAAAAATATCTGCATAAAGAAGAAGAATACATAATTTTGCGAATTTAGAGCAAGCCAAGTGATGAATCACTTTAGTTCGATTTTACAAAATAGTATTGTCCACCAAATCATTGTCTGAAGCTTACTCATGTGATCCAATACAAAAAAATTACGTTGATAACTTCCTAAGGTGCTTACCTTGACTCATCAAGGGTTCATAACATCTACACAAAATGTCTGACTATAGCAAACCAGTTGCCCTAACAGTTGAGCAATTGCCATACTCCCCGCAGAGAAAATCTAATCTGATAAAATGCACCTTCGGGCGTCTCATACCGTAAAGGGGCAGTGCTCTTGCGCATCACTGGTGTTAATGTCAATGTTACCTATTGTATTGAATGTAATATTTTGAAGTGTAAACCTAAACATAAATGGCATGATGCGATAAACAATCATAAAATTATATCATCAAAAACAAATGGTAATTACGAGCATAAGGTAATACTAACACTATTGTTAAGTCTTACAGATTATTATGTTCCAAGCCTTTTTCGTAAAGACTTCTTCTTTATAAATTGTTGTTTTTTTATTTTTTGCGGTAGACTAGCTTTTTTATCCTGTCTAGTAGCCGAAATTGGAACCTTCACAATTTGCATCCCTTTAGTCATTGAATTCGTTAGTCGTCTGATTATATTATTGTAATTAAAATTTCAAATATGACATAAAATTAATTTGAAGGAACTAACCCCACCGTGATGTCAATGACAGACATACATAATTCATAATATGTTGACTGTAAATATCATCCCGTGCCAACGGGTAAGTTTAGAGTTCCGCACTGACAGCGCAACCTAAACCTTCACGGTTGACAGTGGACGTTCGAGCCTGTGTGACGTGACATTGGAAGGCCTTGAGCAAGTGGTACAAGTCACAAGCGAACATTAGACAAATTTTGCTTAGTTTTGGACTACATTGCGCTATATTATAAAATGGCCATGATGATAATATGGCCTTAATGGCCATGATGACCTACTTAAAATTAAGCATTATCTATACAAATATTTTGAAGAGGAAAGATTTGTTTGTATTGAATAGGCTCCGAAACTACCGAACCGATTTGAAAAATTATTTTACTGTTGGAAAGCTACATTATCTCCGGGTGACATAGGTTACATTTTATCCCGAAAATGTGGGGGGTAGGGGGGGATTACGCTCGGGTGAACCTGGCGACCGCTATTTTAACCGGACAATCGTCATAAAGGGACAAGCCGACAAGTGATTAAAACTCCACTGTGGCCATCTCAAGAGGAGGGCCATGTAGAGATTCACACTATGGCCCCTACAGGTCTCGCTAGCCTGCGGTTATGGTGCTTATAAGCATTCTCCTCTGCAAAAAAAAAATCTTTAAGTTGAAATAATGACCATTCATTAAAATAACGTTACTCGCTCACTCTTATAAGACGTACCTATCTCCTAAGATTCGCAACGCATCGGCTCTTCTTATGTTGCGTGTAGCGCCATACACGTCTGATGTGCGTGTAGAATCATAATAATGTTAAACATTTCCTTGCTATTTGTACTAATACAATAGAGAAAATGAACTGTTGTGTAGCATTCATAATTGTATAAGTGACCTTAAATGGTGTATTTCAAGAATTATATTATCGTTGCTGTTTCAGCTGTAGTTTATGACGATTAGTTTTAGTTATTTTATCTCGGTAGTTCACTTTATACATTTTTAGCTAAATCAAAATCAAAATCAAAATATTCTTTATTCATGTAAACTTGTATCAAGTATTTATGAATGCTAATATTTTAAATAGTGTTTATTTTGTTGTAACTTCCCTAAAAGAAATACTACCATTACAAAGTATACAGCGTGTTAGGTAACCCGAGGGACATATTTAAGGAGAGTGTTCAGAATCCGATTCAGAGTCCAATTCACTATAAAAAATATATCCTTAATTTTTTTCATAATTATCCTAATAATTTATGTATGCATGAACTACCTAAAAATCCCGTGTGCTGAGCGGCCGGTTACGCCCCAAACTCAAATTGTACGAGTGCACGAAATAGGTACTGTGGGTGGAGGGAAGAGTGCCCGCACGTTACGCGGATTTTCAGGTTTCGACTAAGGTTATTGACAGATATATACTAGAGTTTTTATTGATTTATACTTATTTGGTTATATGGAAGCATGAACTATTTGGGGTTTAAATATGTCCCTCGCATTTTCTGTCATACTGTATAATAGTCCTTCCTTTACACAATGATTTAATGTTAAAACACCCAATTATATGTTTATATGAACACATAAAAAGTATGTAATGATATTCATAAAAATAGAAAAGATTTGTATATTTCATTTACTAATTATAATTGAGTTAAAAGAAGCACAAACATCCTGCAACCGCGTATCATATAACTTTTGACAGTTCCACGAGCTTGTCAAACGTAACTTGATCTGACGTCTGGCAAAAAATCTGGGTAACACACATGACCGGGCAGCGTTTTTACATTGACATGTATTTCGATAACTAACTATGCCCGCGGATATGCCTCTGCATTGAATGTAGGAGAATTTATATTTCTATAAAATGAAAATTAGTTAAGTTATAATAAGATTTCAATTTATAAAATAAACTAGCAGCCGCCCGCAGTTTCACCCGCGTGGTTCCAGTTCCCGTGGGAATTGATCAAAATCCTTTCTTAGCGGATGCATGCCAAATTTCAGCCCGATCCGTCCAGTGGTTTGGGCTGTGCGTTGATAGATCACTATTTCAGTCAGTCTCTTTTGAGTTATTATGTATATAGATAAACCAACATAAATCGATGAAACGTTTTATCAAACGCAAAATTTTAAAACTCGACATTACGTTTGCTTTACAGTTAAAGCAGTCATAATCACGGAATGACTAAGAGTTATATTTTAAAGTATTTTTTGCATTCCTATACTTTAAACATACTATTTGAAGTCTAGAACCGTAGTTTCAGAGATTAGCAGGAACAAACATACAGTCAGACACAAGATCTTTTTTGGTATAAATTTTATTTTAACGTTACAAATAGACACTTAATTATTTTTTTGTATGGAGTACCTACTGATATCGCATAGCATCAATTATTGCAAATCATATCTTGTTCATAGTCAATTACCTACGTTTCAATAAAAAATTGTTTAACAATAAATCGTAGTACCTACATCGTTTACCATCGCGTCGTTTACTGATCGAATGATAACTTAATATTTCAATGTAGGTACATGTAGATAATAATCATTAGGCTTATTGTAATCAAACTGAGCAAGCGTCGAAATGGATGGGCAATGAAAGGGTTTTTTAATCTGGTTTTTGTTTGAATTATCGATTGGCGGTAGTACTAAAAAGTTAAATAAGTATCCGAATGGATAAGATTATAATAGACTAATTAGGTAATTTATTATTTGCCTTATCTATCAATCGAAACGGCTACAACTCATTTGTGACGAGTAAAGAAGGAGCTAGTAATTAATGGCCAAATTATTTTATTTTTATTTATGAACTAGCTTACGATTATTGTAAATTAAGTAGAGAAACTTTCTATCAAAGAACCTGCTAACCATTTTATTGACGGCGTTTCGATTTGTAAGATGTATAGTCAACACCCACAATCTCCAAACTATACCAGTTCGCAAATATAAATAAAATAATAAATATCTCTGGACATTATTTACACAGCGCCATCTAGCCCCAAACTAAGCATAAGCTTGTGCTATGGGTGCCAGACAACGGATAAACATTACTTATATACTTTTTTTTTGTAAATACATACATATTATACATAGAAACACCCAGACCGATACAAACAGACATGTTCATGCACACAAATGTTTGTACCGTGCGGGGATCGAACCCGCGACCTCTGGTGTAATAGCCGACTTCTCGACCATTACACCAAACTGATAAGAATCTATCTGGTGATAAGAATCGTATAATCGATTCTATCAGTAATAACAGATAGTTTTATCAGAACCTAGATAATCTGCATTGTTTATTTATTTCTTCTACGTCAGATTCTCCTTGACATTCAGTATTGGTGAATTTATGACAGTGGTATGTATGTATGTAGTATGTATGCAACATCATATCGACGTAGATTTCTCCAATTTTAATCTTGTAACTGTGATTGCAATCAGTAACTGGCAAACCGTTTGCCAGTTACTGAATTAAAATGGCGTTTGCCGCAAACGCCAATTTAATGGCTGTGAAACAGGCAAACAGTTTTATGGACAAATTCGTCCTTCAAATGTATCTCCTAAATCCCTATCAATTGAAATAAAATCTACAAGATGGACAGTATACCTGAATAATTCATCCATCTCTCACGAAACCACCATCAGACGAGGAGGAGAACACCGGGTACCGTCTTTTTTAGAGCAAGAGAGCTCCACACCATTGACAGTGCGTAACGTATTCTAGGGTTAACAAAAGTTTGACTTGCTGGTAACTGTACATACAGGGTGGAATTTTGTAATGCCACCTGAAGGGGAAGTACTCTTAATACTGTAGATAGAAAATTTTACTTAAAGAAAACATTCCTTTATTTTTGAAAAGAAAGAAAACTGCATTCAAGGATTTTTAAAAATTCGCTTGCTGCACCCGGTAATCGAACCGACTAAAATCTGTAAAAGTTGCACCCTGTACTTTTATTGTATCGATCGTTAGGGTCAATAATAAGGATGAAATCTCTCTAACAAACTTCATAAATTAAATGAAAGGAAAACAATGAAATCCTAAATTATTGATTCAATGGGTCAAGTTAAAGCACTTTTTTCATTGTTTTCTTTTCATTTAATTTATGAAGTTTGTTGGAGAGATTTCATCCGTATAATTGTCCCTAACGATCGATGCAATAAAAGTACAAGGTACAACTTTCACAGATTTTAGTCGGTAGATTACCGGGAGCGGCAAGCGAATTTTTAAAAATCTTTGAATGCAGTTTTCTTTCTTTTCAAAAATAAAGGAATGTTTTCTTTGAGTAAAATTTTCTATCTACAGTATTAAGAGTACTTCCCCTTCAGGTGGTATTACAAAGTTGCGGTAAGCAAATTTAAAAAAAACTATGAATGCAGTCTTTTTTCTTTTCAAAAATAAAGGAATGTTTTCTTTGAGTAAAACTTTCTATCTTCATTATTAAGAGTACTTCCCCTTCAGGTGGCATTACAAAATTCCACCCTGTATAAAAAGTAAATAAAAATTATATCAGAATCACTAACGACTGTTTAATTGGCAATGACAATCCAAAAAAGGCATTATTGCTGCCAAGCGTTAGATAAACTAGCAAAAATTTTTACTCGAATCGTTTGCCAAAATATTACTGGAGTCATAGTTTATAAATAGCCATAGGATATAGGAAGACAAAAAAACATCTTCCCACGCTTGACACTGGCAATCTGTCTCAATTAGAGAGCAAAATAAATAGTCAAATATAACTGGTCCCATTGGTTTAGTTATTCTAATCTAATCTCATTAAAGAGCATCGCTTTTGTCGGTGGAACAATTTTCACTCTTCTCTGGACTCTGCCAGCACTTTAAGTTCCCTATACGTTTAGCTATTATCTTGATGAAAATGTGAAATGTGCTATTGACGGCTGTAATACTGAACTGCAAAATATGTAGTTTCTTCAAAGTTGTATACTATTGAATAAAATGCATAAGTGACAATTTCAAAGTGGCTAATATTTTTATAATTTATAAAGCACCTATCTGCTTATACTAGAAAAAAAATATACTAAAATAAAAACTAATCTCAGGTATTACGCGAAAAAGATACAACATTTAAAATTAAAATCAAATTATTATCATTTTCATATAGGCTTCAAAGATGAATCTATGAATCGTCAATATCAATGGTACAGACTGACTCTACCACCTGATTCGGAATTTTGTTATCTACCGAAAAGAACCACCAATTTAAACACAATACGCCATAAGGTGCTATCACGTAGGTAATGGACTGTGGATGTATCGAATACAAACGTTAATCTAGAGTTTCTTCGGCGCAATTTGCTTGATTGCTTTTGAACTGGCAATTGAGGCGTCACGCACTCGACGGCGACTTAAAAGCATCAATTACGACTATCTGTTGCGCTGGGGTGATGCTTTTTGTCAGTAGTATGTTTATGTACTTGTAGTAAAATGTAAGACTCTTCTCTTTGTATTCCAACAATAACTTATAAGAGCTTTTAGCTGGGAGGTTTCAAACGTCGCTTTAGAACGTACGGATATGGATTCTTTCGTGTGCGTATTTCCACTAGTTAGACGATGATATAAATGTTGCGTGGAAACATTTTTTTCTGTACAAATGAGAATGCGTTTAAAGCACCATGACCGCAGACTAGCAAGATCTATGGGCGTGTGTGCGACTTCGTAACTAAATAAGGTAAACTCCGTCTGCTTCCCTTTCATAACCGACTGGATGTGCTAAAGAGTTTCTAGGTTTGCCAACAAAGCAATCAACAATTATATACTGCGTGTTTTTTTAGTCGTTGATTTCCCGCAGCAGAATGCTTTACCTTCAGTAGTACTATCGATTTATGCTAGTAATTTTTTTTTTGAATTTTTTTTTGGAAATTTTTTTAAAACTTTTTTTGAAATTTTTTCTTAAATTATGATGGGAAAATGGAAACTAAATGTGAGTTAATAGTAAATAATCATTTTTTTGATAAACGCAAAGGGCAATGACCCCGGCCGGTGACCGTTTGTGACGCAGCTAGTACTATTGGTTCGAGTTTCGTCTATCATAATCGTAAAACTTTTGATTTAACTAAAAAAAGAACTTTATTAATGTATTTTACTACTAAGATAGAATCATTTTACTGCGGGAAAACAACGACTAAAATTCCACGCTGTATAACAACTAGACTTTTAAAGGCTTATCAAGACCTTGCTTAATTTGAAAAAAAATATCTATAAATAAAATCGATACATAAAAATAAAACAATAGCAGAATTACAATTCAAAAAGCATCACAGTTTTATCTTATAATAATGTATGATCATGGGCGTACCGAGGGGGGGGCAGGGGGGGGCAGCTGCCCCCCCCTGGAAATCTCGCAGAACATGTATGAACTCGCCTAATTACTACTAATCAAAGTGTAATCGGGGCCTTATGCTCCATCTCAGTGTACAATACATATAATACTAAACTGAACTGTTTAAAAAACAGTAGGTATATGGGCGATTCTTTCACGGACGACCTTATAAACCGTTTTGTTCGTTCGTCCTCGAAAATTAATTTTGATTAACAAGCGATTTAAATAAAATTAAAATGCATGCATAGTAATTAAATTTATTTTTATTTTGTTACTGTTTTTTAATCATTTATTTCTGGATAAAACATTCAGCGTATTTCGCGTTTTGACATCTTTTCTTACAAATAATTTTTCACTCTATCTGATAGTGTAACCTTTGAGGGCTTAATTCAGCGTGTCTAAATAAATAACAATTTCGTACGATTTTTTATTTTAACTTCAAATTGGGACAATCCGCTGCCAAGACAGCTCGCCGTATAAACCAAGTGTGGAGCAATAATAGCGTTGAAGAAAGCACCATTCAACAATGACATTTCGTTTCGGAGGTATCAGCGTTGAAATTGCACTTCGTAGTGGTCGAGCTAGAGTACTTCAGTACGACGAATTGAGGACCCTGGCTGGTGGAAGCTGACTCATCGCAAACGGCTCGGGGGATTGCACAAGAACAAAGGGTCAGTCACCATGCGATCTTAGATGGTTCCAAACGCATTGGGAAGGTGAAAAACCTGAAAATGTGGTTGCCCCACGATTTAAACAATCGACAGAAATTATCACGTTTTGAGGTGTGTGTGTTCTTCTTTGATTCTGTAAATCAAAACGACCTTTTTTGGATTTTTTGGATCGAATCATGGCGTTTGATGAAAAATGGATTATTACGATAACCGGAAACGTTCATGACAGTGGTTAAACGACGACGAGCCTCTCAGACACTCTCCAAAGGCAAAAACCCACCAAAAACAACTTTAGTCAGACAATCACCGCAGCCGCAGCCGGCACTGATCAACAGAAGAGATCTGATCCTCATCATCATCATCATTATCAGCCCGTAACAGTCCACTGTTGGACAAGCCTCTCCAAATGCTCGCCATGCTGATCGATCCTTGGCCACTCCCATCCAGCTCCTGACAGCCATCTTGCGCAGATCATAGTTCCACCTGGCCTGAGGGCGTCCTACACTGCCGTGTCAGGCGAATGTCAGTTAACTTAAGATACATGAGTTACGCGTAACAAGTGTTTTTCGTGGTTTTTATGGGTCTTCTATCCCGTGTATAAAATATTATTTAATTATCTCTTACCGTTATCCCAAAAAATGCTCTAGAAGAAATTACGATTGACTACGATATTATGGTTAAATACTGTATCTTAAGTTACAGACAACGCTTGACGAGTCGACAAGACGCGATTATGGCAAACTCAGTTAAGTGTCTACTAAAATACATGACTTAGCCACGATAGATACGTAGTTTACTTATATATTTTACTGATATAGGGTAATTACTAAGACTTATGCAACTACATAATATTTAGACTGATTTAGTAGACCGGTAGGTAATGTTTTTGTTGATAAATGAAAAAGAAATACATTTTAGTTTATTTGAATACCATTTCCAGTTTTGTCATAATATACTTGTTATTTGATTACACCTATGTTCCT
Organism: Mecyna flavalis; assembly: GCA_949319885.1. Taxonomy (NCBI): domain Eukaryota; kingdom Metazoa; phylum Arthropoda; class Insecta; order Lepidoptera; family Crambidae; genus Mecyna; species Mecyna flavalis. Next base: position 4,921,608 of record OX439427.1, on the reverse strand, counting down.
AATTAAAATATGACTGATTAAAATTAAGATTCTTATTAAAACCTACTTTTATTCTACCTCTCTAAACAAAATAATGCAGAAATGCATGTATGGCTAAATAATTCTTACTCAAATTGTCACGGCTAAGTCATGTATCTTAAGATACGGCCCTTCGCGTAACAAGATTTGTATGAAATTCCTATCACGCCTATCTCCGTTTTTGGAAAAAAACATAGAAAATAAAGATAAAACAAAAAAGATAATTACATCACAATAAAATGTACATCTTTACAATTCTTATGATATGAAATAAGTTTGGAAAAATCTCTTGAAACATAGATATAATGGCAATAAATGCAAAAAAAACTTTAGGAGTCGTTTACTCAAAACTAGGTTTTTTGAGATAACGGAGATAGGCCTGACACGGCAGTACACTATGTTTACCGAGACGCGGTCTCCACTCTAGAACCCGGTTACCTCAGCGGTTATCGGTTTTACGGCTGATATGGCCAGCCCACTGCCACTTCAGCTAGCTAATCCGTGGAGCTATGTCGGTGACTTTGGTTCTCTGCCGGATCACCTCATTTCAGATACGATTCCACAGAGAAACGCCGAGCATAGCTCTTTCCATAGCCCGCTGAGCGACTTTAAACTTCTGGACCAGCCGTGCCGTAAGAGTCCACTTTTCGGCTCCGTACCTATGTCATGACGGGTAGGACGCACTGATTGAAGACGTTCGTCTTTAGGCATTGTGGAATCGGCGATGAGAAGACTCGACGTAGTTTTCCAAACGCTGCCCTGCTCCACGACAACACCGAAATCCATCGACTCGCTAAGAAGAAGAACCTAATTGAGCGAAGAAGTTTTACCTTACCCACCATACCATACAACTTTCTAAAAACAACATTAATATTTTGTCAACTTAAGTAATCGAATCCCGAAAACCAAATCGACGCTTGGAGGAAATAAATGACTAATAAAAGCGACTATTACCTAACGTTATAGAGCTGTTACAAGTTGGAATGTTTAGAAAAAAACATCATAAAAAATTGCAATGACATAAGTGCATTTAAAACTGAATCTGCATTCCGGGGCTCGCCGTCCTGGTCGGGTGTCAAGGGGCCCCCCCCTAGGCCAGAAGCTGGGTACGCCCATGTGTATGATGACAATCGAATTCCTTAATTCACTTGTGACCACTATTGTTATATTGATCAATATTAATAGCATAATATAATTTGCACATAACTATTTCAACCGGTTAAACTGACCGTGATGTAACAAACAATATTTACTGTCTTTATCTCTTTTATTTTCATTTAATTAAATGTTAAATAATTTAACGCTGTCGTGGGAGCAAAAAGAAACGAGAATTCTATTACAATAAACGTCCATCATTACTAAATACAAGAAATCAAATCGTATATACATACAATTAATTTTCGCACGCATAATCTTATGCAAATGAAAATCATTAGACCGTTTCCGTCCAGTTTCTTAAGTAAATCCCTTATAACGTTACAGTCCGGTGTAATAACTCTGATGTAATGCCGTTATACAATGACCACGAAGCTAAGGTACGATTCAAAGTACGGCGAAAGGGAGATGGGTAAGACACTTTCTCATGTGGAGATGAATCCTTTCACTCGCTCATATAAATAAAATAAGTTCTTAATGTTGAGAGCATAAAGTCTATAATCCATAACTAATGAGCACCGAGCAACTAATCTTAAATGTATCGATAGGAAAAAAACAAAAACAAATCGATTATGTACTTCCGCAGTAGTAAGTTGTGTAAGTAATTAATAACGGAAAAGGAAAGTTGACTTACATTAGACGTGAACTATGATACTTGTGTACTATATTTTTTTAAATAGGCCTCATCCAGTAAACTTGCTTATATTATTTAAATTATCATTTTGGTGGGTAACTGTATTACATTAACTTTTTCGTGTATTAAAAAAGTTAATACAAACATTATAGGCTTTTAGGCAACTAGTTTCCGCCCGCGACTTTGCTTTGCTAGCATAGTATATTAATAATTCAAATTCAAATCATTTATTTCAGCAAATAGCCATATACAAAACATAAAATTCAAAGTCCACAAACAATATTTGAAAATAACGAAATGAAATGACAATTCAAATATAATGTAATTTAAAAAATAAATAAAAATATATATATATAAAACAATAATAATAATAATTAATTAATTGAAATAGTAATAGTCATAATATAATCAAATCAATAAAATAAATAATAATAATTGAAAAATTTAAAATTGTCACTTAACTACGGGCGTTGGCATGCAGTGCACAACACTGGACCATGTACGCACAGTCTGCTCGGTCCGCGATCATTTTCAGGAGGGAGTTGGAGCTCGCCCTGACCCTGCGCATGAAAGAGGCAGCACGCTTACGCATCGTGGCGTAGAAACAATCTATGCGCGCTGCCGCAAACATGCCCGACGCGCTGCAGCGCCAGGGCAGCCCCATCAACCTCCTGAATGCGTTATTGTACTGGACCCGGAGAGCTCCATACGCCTTCTGGGTGTAATTTGCCCACAGACTGCACGTGTAAAAAGATGTACAGTATGCTCTGAACAGAGTTATTTTAACTGGAGGTGAACAGCGTGCAAATCTGTGAGCTATCATGTTGGCCCTTACGCACAGAGCCCTCCGTTCCCTATTAATATCAGCATTGTCCTTGAGGTCAGAAGTAACCAAGTGGCCCAGGTATTTAAACTGGTCCACTCGTTCTAACGGAACGTTCCCGAGCCGTATGGGTGGAACAATTTTCATACCTGGCCCCTCCGGCCCCAAAGACCATATACTGACTCTTACTTGCATTGTACACTAGTCCATGTTCCACAGCGTACGTTTCACATGTGGCAAGCAACGACCGCAGCCCGCAGACTGAGGCGCTCAGCAAGACCATGTCGTCTGCGTAACTCACGTTGTTGACGCAGACCCCGTCAATGTAACACCCAACACGTTGCTTGCTGAGAACCCCAATCAGGTCATTGACGTACAGGTTAAAGAGTGCTGGCGAGGACAACCCGCCCTGTCTAACTCCGCACTCCAACCCGTACGGCTGAGATAGTGCCCCTGCCCATCGCACACAGTTGACCTGGTTTCCATACCAGTACTGAAATGTCCTTATCAACTCCCGAGGGAGATTCAAGGTCTCCAGCTTCTTCCAAAGTACATCGTAGGAAACCAGGTCAAAAGCTTTCGACAGGTCCAGAAAACACGCGAAGACAGGGGTCTTTCGGCATGTGTAATACTTGACGGTCTGCTTGAGACACAGAACCGCACTTTCAGTCGATAGACCAGGCCTAAAACCAAATTGATTGTCGTGCAGTTTTAGATATTTGTTTAGATGTGTCTCAAGCAGTCCATCAAGGACCTTGGCAAACACAGTTGCCAAAGAGATAGGCCTGTAGTTACCCATGTCCGACAAGTCACCCGTCTTGTTTATACAATAGGGACCACAAGCGTTTTTATTAGGTCTGGGGGCAGATAAGAGTGGCTGATACACAGGTTAAACAGGAGAGCCAAAACCCTAGGCAAGTGAGGGCCCGCGTTCTGTAAATGTTCGACACTAAGCCCATCATGGCCTGGTGACTTACCGCGAGTTGAGCGTTTTATTAACTCGCCAATTTCCTTAGCCGTGAACCGAGTGTTCACTCTATCATGACCGGAAACTGTGTCCAACACAGAACGCGACCCCCCAAGCTGACTTTTTACAAAGAAGTGAGTTCTGAAACGGTCAGCTATTTGCTGTGGGTCACTCACGCCATCCACACTCACGGGCAAGCCAGGCCGCGTTTTCAATTTGTTCGTACTTTTCCAAAAACCGCGGAAGTCGCGCTTAGAGTGCAGAGAGGCAATGATGTCCATTTTTATTTGGTCTTGATGATCTTGACACCATTTAAGTTTAGCTTTAAATTTGCTCCTACTTTCCCGCATTTCAATAAAAGGTAGCATATTACTCTAATGCATAAATTGTGAAGTATCATCTAATTCCGTTTCGTAATTTTTAACCACTGGCAGAAAAGTTCCTGATATACGCCGTATAATGCTGGTGTTGTCAAAGAAACTATAATTATCATCTAGTAAACACTTTTTCTCCGGTCGCATACCCCAGTGATGATGGACAATTGGACATGTGAGAAAAAGTAACACGTATAGAATGGCAGTTTTTTAAATAAAAAACAAGTCTGTCGTAACGAATGGTTGTTACCGAGTTGATCGCTGAATGGTGCGCAGATTTACAATGAACGATTTTAAATACCGCTTTAGTTTTGATAATGGATGAAGATCACGCACATTTTCAAAGTATGATTGCTAGATAGCATCCAGAATTACTTCTGTTCTGCGACTTTCTACTATTTACTATCCTCAATGCCATGGAAGAATAGTATAATAAAGTTCTCCACATGAGACTAAAATGATTAAACTCTGTTTAATTCTACGACATTATGACAAAGCGCCGTCTTGCCCCAAAGTAAGCATAGCTTGTGGTATGGGTGCCAGATAATGGAAAAACATTACTTTTATACTTTTTTTTGTAAATACTAATAATATTTATAAGTTTTAAAAATTACTAATTTAATCTCTTTAAAAGTAGCCTGTTCCTTTCCCGAGTTATAGTCTAATAAGTCCATGCGTTTCGTCAGAATCGGTTCAATGGTGAAATCGTTATAAACAAACTTTTGCAATTTTAAGTATGGTAAATTTTTCCTCACTTGAAATCTACAAGCACAAAGACAGCAGGATCACGTCCCCATGCGGTTTCATTGTTTTATATTGTAACACATCCATCAGTGTAGAAGAGGTTGACACACACGTCCGCGCAGCGTTGCAAGAATATCACTTTTGTCAATTCACATTACTTCTGAAGTTCTGACCCTTTTTACTTTCATGTAACGCGACTTAAAATGTGACGTATATAGAAGTAACGTAAAAACATCTACGACAAATCCTCCGAGAAAAAAATAATAGCAATCAAATAAGTTTTCATCGTTAATGCACTTGATCTAGATTTTATGTTGCAAATAGAAAGAAGCTGAGCATTTTTTACAACTGTGGAAAAAAAGTAGCAAAGTTCTTTAACTTTCTCGTGTGTCATTTTACTTTTTACCACGGGCAATACTGATCATATCACATCATGTCGTTCAGTGTAAAGGAGGTTGACAGTCCACGTAATACGCTGGACGAAGCCGTGATTCTCACCGGTAGATGTTATAATTGTTTACCCGCATTAGTGCGCACGTGGCCTTTGCGCACTTACAGATTTGAAACGTTTTTATACCTCGTGTTATTGTGATACTTTAATAGTTTCAAGTTTATTAATAGCTATAGTTTATCATTTATAAAACTCTATTGTGAATATAGAAACAATAAAGAACTAGCAGTTATGGAATGATTATGGAAATATCTGCAAATGAAATCATTTTTGACGTATTTTTTTTTACTTGATAAAAAATAAAAAGGATAAAAAAATATTTTTGGCGTGATAACTTGATAACCTCAGGCCGGCCTATTGTCGATGAAAGGGGGAAATCTGGAGAGTTAGTGGTAGTGGGATGAACGTCTTCAGTCCCGAGGCTCGCACACAGCCTGATAAATGGTGCTTAAAAGCATTTTCCTCCTTGGGTTCAAACTCAACTGGATGGGAACTCAATCTGAACAATAATGTTGATGTTTATATTATTGATTTACCAAAGGACCATGCAAAACAGCGTCCCCACCCACCAACAGATTTCCAACGTATCTCTGTCAATACCTCTTGCCGTACTGATCTTTTTTTGTATGACGACATTCGCCGTAGGAATGGGGATTTCACGCAAATCGAATTTGTATGTTGCATTTTTCAAGTATTTTTTTTGTCACAGTTAATTGTGTAAATAATGTGCAGGCGACCAAGAGTAAAATAAAAGTGTTCAATCAAAATGTAATCTTAAAAAATATTTGCAGTCGAGTCTACTTGAACAGCGCAATTCTGAATCTTAGGCGTGCGGCATAAGCACGGTTTTATTGTTTTTGAATACCCTGTCATTTTTTAGATTAAAAATGGTTATTTGTCTTTTTATGGAATGTCTAATATTGAAACTAGTGTCAAGTCTGTTGGTGGGTCCATACAATTTCTTGCATTGTCCTTTTGCAGAAATTAGTTACCTTAAGTGATTCTTGGATGATGATCCAAGTGATGTAGCTTCCTTTGGGAACCAAATTTTAAACGTGAAGGTTGCATTATAAAAAAATCATACCACGCGAATAATTGAGAACCTCCTATTTTTTAAAGACAGTTAAGACTATTCCATAACTGTGTTACTGGTCGTCATTTCGACATTTGTGTTTATTTTCATCACGTTAATAAAATGGGTCACCGGATACATCTGTCCGTCCACGACTTCCCAATTAATTTCTGCACGCTTCTGCCATTTGGCAATAACCATATAGAAATATACTGTTAAGTATTAAAACCCCAACCTTTACTTTTACCAGAGGATACGTTTAAGCACTAAAACCGCTGCTGGCAAGTGAGATAAATTTTTTTCAGAGGAGAATCCATAATCGCAGGCTAGCTAGACCTTTATTGTTCGAAGGAGAATGCGTTTACGCACCATAACCGCAGGCTAGCTACACCTGCGGTCGTGTGTGGGACTCGAGACTAAAGCGTCCACTACCCACTAAACTCCCCCGGTTTCTCCAACACACCCGATTGGGACGAGCCGGTGCCAGCCTTATGGCTATTGACCAGCCCATCCCCGGGTACCCCGACTTGAAAGGCCTCAAGTCAGGGTGACGCCTAGGGTGTGTAACCCGAGAAACTAGGTGACTCTCAGGCTAGCTAGACCTGCAGCCGTGTGTAGGACTCGAGAGCAAAGCGTCCCACTATTTTATGCGGTGGCTGCCTTGAGACGATTTACCGGCTCATTTGTTTCTACGGGCTACCAAGACACCTGCCTCTACATAGTACTAAACATTTATATTTAAGTTTCGTAATCGCACTACATAACGATCCTCACGACAGCTCATCAGTTAACCCAATCTCAACATTAAAGTAGATTAAAATCACATTGCTTTAAACTATTCTCAGAAACCATAAACAAAAATCATAAAACAAGATTAATATTATAAAAACTTGCATCTGGCTATCCTACGCGCGTGCAGTATGACGAGAATGTGCTTTAAGTAATGAGCGATGTTAAGATAAAGATGGGTGTCCGTGCTTTATGTTGTGCGAAATAAACTTGCAATCATAACAAAAATTTCCACTAGCGTTTTATTACAAGAAAACGTCCATTTTATACGAGAGAGTGCACAACACGGGTTTAATATCTGTGAAACTATAAAGTACATCAATCACGAAACATCGTTGTTAAAGTCATGGTCTCATGCAATTGTTACGTATGAGAATTAAAGTAAAATAAATAAGTCTTGAGATGAAGATAATTTTGATATGTCTATGTACGTTTTTGCATCAGTAGTGTGACAGAAAATCCACTTAGGTTTGAATAAAAACCAAATGATGATAATGGAAAAGAACTAGAAAATAATCAATAATGCACAGAAAAAATGGTTGGAACTGTTAAGCTTGTCAAAACTATCTACATTCTGCAATATCTGCTTCAGGCTTCTAATTTAATTGAGTCTGTCACGATGGATCTGATGATCTGTCGATGTTATGTAGATTTAGAACAATCAGAGATGAAAGACATGAGCCTTCGTCAATGCGTACCATTTGATGAAATTAATTAAATGCAATTCTTTAAATGGACAAAACAAAAGATGCAACTATAAGGTGCAAGTGCATATGTGGTAGTGCTGCCCCAAGTGCCATGCAGGCACTTACCCCGCAATCGCATCTTGGCGGACTTGCCCGCCGGTAGCTCCGGGGCTGCGCCGTTGCCCTCTTCTACATCTGCAAGTATAGATCTATATCACATCTGGACCATTCAGTAAAGAAGCACAAGAGTTTACTGGTAGGTCAATATTAAATAAGTGTCGGTTAGTGTTGGTGGTCTACTTTTTCATAAAAAATAAATAAATATCTCTGGACATTATTCACACAGCGCCATCTAGCCCCAAACTAAGCATACGCTTGTGCTATGGGTGCTAGACAACGGATAAACATTACTTATATACTTTTTTTTGTAAATACATACATATTATACATAGAAACACCCAGACCGATACAAACAGACATGTTCATGCACACAAATGTTTGTACCGTGCGGGGTTCGAACCCGCGACCTCTGGTGTAATAGCCGACTTCTCGACCATTACACCAAATGGCTCGTCAAACGACGACGAGTACGACTATTTAGCTACCATTCGCGGCTGGCTGTGTTCTGGCAAACGGAGTCACGCTAAGCGACATACCTACCTGCCTTTTTGGTCTTTACCAAAGAGTATAGTAATAATATGGGAAAGAGTGGCAACTCAATGGCAAAAACGTTTATATGGAAGGTGCTGCACCTGAACACTGGTGGAAGAACTAAAATTGACGTAACGCACACATGCACAAAAGTACGTACGTATGTACGTATGGGTGTGTGTGTTGCCTATGCTTATAGGTATCGATATCTTTAATTAATACAGTAGTGCAGGATAAATTAATAACACAATGATTAGGTGACATCTTTTATTAAAATGAGAATGAAATCACAAATATGTAGCACATATTAACACACTTCTTTGCATCATAATGCGAATGAGTTAACATAGATTTTCTAACTATAATCGGCAAAACAAAACCAAACAAACAACTTTAAAGCGAAACAAAACTTAACAATAACTATATCAACTAAAAACAATAACAAATAACAACGATTATAACAGCAATTAACAACAAAAACAGAGAAATTAATCCTAAAACGTATCAACAACTATGAAATTGACAATGACGTAAACTTCAATTTTAATTTGACAATCTAAACAAGCTGGCTCGTAATTTAGTTCTTCCACCAAAAACCAGAGGCGCTGTCGGCTTCGAAATTTATCAATGTTCTAAGAGTGCCCCCCCTGGTCTTTACATAGAGTTCTTAGCCTAACGTCCAATTACGTGAACGTATCAGGTCAGGGACGAGGAGAACTGAGAGAGTTATGATAATCTTAGACTGAGTCACTTAATTCTGAGGTACCTAACCTAGAAATGACTAGAAAACTTCCTAATAAAAAAAACGGTTACTGTTATAAATATGAAAGTCTATTTTTAAATGTTATCGTAAGTTTGTAAAAACGCTATGTGAAAATGTCAAATGATATCCAAAAATATTAATAATATTTTTTTTCAGTCCAGACAGTTATTTTGGTGATCAATCATCATCGGAAGAGAAAGTAAGTATCTTAGCCACTTTCGAGTCTAGGCAGGCACCTTAGCCTAATCTAGCCTTTGGTATTATAGAAAGCGAATTGAATGGATATTTGCACGTCGATGTTTCTGAATTTTTTGCTTCTTAACGAGAACACAATAAATAAAGTGATAGTTCCAGTAATTACCTACTGTAAGTTCTCAAGATTTGTTGGTGTCCATTAGGTAGTTTTAGTCTACATTTGCATGAGGTTAGAAGGCTTCCAGTTTCATTGCACGGTTCCCTTCCCTAGAGAGATCAGTAAGCGTGCAGTGCTCCTTTAAGGTGCTAAGCTCTGTGTGTTGACCATTTTTTTTCATAGATTAGGTATATTGCATTATTAGTATTGGGTGTTTTAACAATTTGACAATTAAGACCTTAACACTGCTGAATGCTTTGGCAAGGAAAAAATCTTATTTCTTTACTTTCTAAGTTCACAAGATGCTAGATATACTACTTGGTACAAATACATATCATATGAGCACGAGTACCTACATAAATCGGCATTTTTGGCTCTGTAGAAATAATCCAATCGATTTTAAAATTTAGAGGTGCAGAAAGTTAGCCGTAAAACTATCAGGGTCAGGGGTACCTACAGAAAATTCCTTTCTGACCCGTGGAACGCCAAAGTGGTAGCAGAACACCTAGGTGATCCACGGGTACAAAAAGTTAACCGTGGAACACCTAGGTGATCCACGGGTACAAAAAAGTAACCGTGGAACACCTAGGTGATCCACGGGTACAAAAAAGTAACCGTGGAACACCTAGGTGATCCACGGGTACAAAAAAGTAACCGTGGAACACCTAGGTGAACCACTTAGGTGTTCCACGGGTCATAAACCATTTATCGGCTCATTAGAAGATGAACCGAATACATAAACCTCAGTCATCGTGATAACTCTTATCATATCAAATATGTGTACATATCAGCGTAACTTTTATCAGCAGATAGCTTAGGAAGCCATTAACAGAATTTGGAACTCATGCAAAAATTATTATCTGTAAATGTTACTGCTTTAAGTAGTAGCCGATAACGATTGTAGGATTTAAAAGATCGAGAACTGGCTCTGTAGATATAGAGTTAGTACTTTATAGATAATTTCGAATCGTATCAGCCTATTAATGGCCCATTTTATCACCACGCTTCCCAAATGTGAATTGGTAATCGCAAACCAATCCACATTTGACCGCCTCCGTGGAACAGTGGCTAAGCCGCTCGGGTATAAAAACTGGGAGGTCGTGGGTTCGATTCCCGCCTTGGGTCTGGTTGGTGGTAGGGCTTTTTCACAGTCCGACTAGGCTAGCTATCACCCCCACAGGTGAAATCTGCAATCATAACAGCTCTGGCTGTGTTCCGGCAGTATTAATGTGGGAGCCAGTACACTTGAAATCAAAGGCTCGAAGATCAGATCAGCCACACTGGCAGCACATTGAGCGACGCTTCCTGGTAAAGTGGAATGGAATAGGCTGCAGTGACCGCTTACCATCAGGTGGGCTGAGTGTCTATGTGGTATAAAACGGGGCGTATTCCGAATGAAATAAAATAATAATTGTCACTTTGAAGGACTTGTGTGCCTCTTGAAAAGACGCGTAAGGGAAGGATTGTTTCCCTGTTGTGCCTGGTTCCCCTGTTGAAGAATAAGGAGGTCTAATTGCAGATGCTACAATGTAATAATAAGACGTTCAAAAGTTGTTTTCTAATGGAATCAACTTTAAATTCACGCACATTGAACTTGGCATACTTTATTCATCGTAAAGTTCTTATGTTATCCTCCTTGCATCGTTTAAGTCTAATCTTGTCCATAAAAGCTTAAAAGATCGCTATCATGCCAAAATATTATGCAAACCATATAAATCACTATCACTCTCCCGTAACAAATGACGAAGGCTTGGTGAATTAAACATATTTTACTCATACAACAAAAAATGTCTATGAATTCCCAACGTTATTTTTAGCTTCACAATAAATAGACGGAGACAGTCACGTCCGAGCTTTGTTTTTAACGCAAAAAACGTTTCAAGTATCACGATATCTGATTGTGCAAAAAACGTTGTTTTTGAAGCAAAAACAACAATTCTTGGAACGATGCGAATTTTAATTAAACAGTTTGGCGCAAGTCACTTTCGGCTGTTAATGAACTAAAATCGTTCCCCATGACGACTGCCTCATTTCAAATGTCATTGTGTTTTACTCTGGCGAGTCATTGCATTCCAGATGGCTGACACTTATGATGGCCGGTTGAGACCAAATCTACTAATATTATAAAGGGGAAGATTTGATTGTATGTTTGTATTGATTAGGCTCCGAAACTACTGAGCCGATTTGAATAATTCTTTCCCAGTTGGAAAGCTACACTATCCCCGTGTGACATAGGGTGCTTTTGATCCCGGAAATGTGGGGGGAAGGGGGGGATATTTGAAAAATAAATAACGCGCATGTGAAACCGCCGGCTAATGCTAGTCTATTGATAAAATATAAGTATACTTTTTTAATTTCTCCCTTATCTCAGGAAATTGAATTCAAATGTAGACTGTATTAATAAATGTAAATGTAAAAAAGATGTAAAAAAAGTAAAGAGTTTCTTGCCGGTTCTTCTTGATAAAAGCAACATTTTGAATCCGGTTGTAGAGTCAGACTTTAACATATTTATGTCTGGTGCATTTTTAAAGCCTAAGTACAAACTAACATAAATAAATAATGTTGACTAACAAACTTATCAATCTTTTTATTATACTTGGATTAGAGAATTTGAAACAACGCTTCCTTAAGTTGAGTATTTCCCTTATTATGTTAATAGTCACGCTTTTAGTAACTTGTTGGCACAGGTGGACTTCGTCACTGAATAACATCAGCATTCTGAATAAAAGTTACAAAGGTTTTTTTCAATAATAAACATCACAGTGTTTAATATGAATATATTATAATAATTCTTACTCCATTGTATAACTCCAAGTGGAAAACCATTTATTCACCTTTTCACGTTATCCAGAGGCCTCAAAATGTTTAATTCCGTTTCTTCTGGTTCAAACTAAGATATACCAAAGTCTCGAAAAACATGCACAAATACTGATTGGACAAATTGGTATCTGTTGATAAATTTGATTCGCAATGAGATCGATTCAGTAGTCTGCGTACGTTGATTTTTATAGTCCATCGTTAATGAACAACTACAATTTGCACATTCCAGATAGTTTAAATGAGTGATCAATTATGGGCCTTCATTTGTCGACGTCATATTTGTTCGATCATTAGGATTTATATGACATGAGTATATACGAGTACTCATATGCACTTATTACCAGGAGAAGTACCTACTGCTGCTAAGGACGCCGAATTTCTGGGCATTTCACATAACACCACTTTTTGAATACTAAGTTCTACGTCTGGTTTGTTCTGGTACCTACTTTCTTAAGGTTTTATAGTTTCATAATAAAAGTCCTGGACAAATCTAATAAAGATTTACAAGTACACGCGAACTAAAATTGTATACGTTTACATTATCATTAAAATACTCCGTACCTAATAAAGATTATTTGTATACAGATATACTAAGGCCTATTAGAATTCTGGAAAGCGCTTAAAAGGACTCGGGCGAACATCCATAGAACGTTGGGCCTTGATTTTTTATGAATTACACTTACCGATTTACTATTATTATGTAAAAAATGAAGTAATATTCCAAATACACTACAATTTATAAATCCACTCCCTGGGAAAAAATAGTTATAGGATGATTTTGATTTCTACAAAAATAACCCCAATTGTCGAGTTCACTGGATCCGTTGTAAGAAAAGCTTAGGTCGTTTGTTTTAGCTGAAACCGTCATTTAAACGTAGCGAAAGTCGTCAAATATTAAACCAAGCATTCCAACAATAACGACAAAACAAAATTATTCACATATGTTATTCAAAACAAACAGAAACGAATGATTGACAGACGTTGTATGACATTTGATTTTTTTTTGACTTTTCTGTTGCCATAATTTTTTCAGAAAATTATCGTGCCTCTATTCTAAGCTGTCATTTGTATGGGATCTGATCGGAAAATCAGTATTTAAGTATCTTAACTAGCAACATTATTATTATTCTACCGGACGTACTATGCACTATGCACATAACACACCGGATGCACTACAAAACCAATAGTATTTTCATTTATTAGATTATATTTTTATCCCGGGGTAAAAATATTAATTAAAATTGAATTTAAATATTAAAAATCTTGTAACGAATATTAATTATATTTTGAATAGTGGAACGAACGCTTAAGATCGAGCCCATTTCTGCCGATGTCCTTTAAATGCCCAATTTCTATTTTCTTTGTTGGTACTCAAAAATGCGAAATTAACATTTTTAATAATTGCGTCTAAGATTCTACAATTTTGAGTTTATCGTACAATTTTTGAATACTATTTGTACAATAATACATTTTATGAGCCTTTATAGACATTCAGCTAAGTATTCTGACTTATTTTAAATGTGTTAAGCATTTGTAAGTTAAGCCATGTCTTAATCAAATGTTAATCTTGAATCTCCTCATTCCCTCACTAGCGCACACAGTCCCTCACAGCACAGCAGTCTGACACGTCTGAAAAGAGATCGGGCTCAGTACTCAGTACGTGCTTTCCGAGGCACAGGGTTATTTTACACTACCAACCATGGCTCTAGAGTGTGACCGAGTATTTTCCAAACAGAAAATTCTAATTACAAATTTTTGGTCGAACCCAAGATTTAACCACAGGAATAATCGCAAACAAAAAAAGTAGACCTACAAGTAGTTAACATTTTCTTTGTTTATTGTTAGTACATGAATTCGACACAGCTAGTCTACTGTGACCGACTAGGCAACCGTAGAACCAACTGGAGCGACCATTCTTTACACTAGCATGGTAATTGCACAGTTAAAAAATGGTTTGTTTGGCGATTTGCGAGATTTGTCACACGGGATCAAATCCTGACAGCGCGCTTTTATCTAGATCTATTCAATTTTTCTCCTTGGTATCAGTGCGATATACTCGTATCTTTAATGGTGATAGTACATTTGATAGTAATTAATGATAATTATCAATGATAACACCATTACTATATTATCTCGTTCTTAATAATAATAACAAATGCCATCACCGAGGTAGTCGGTTAATATAATATCTAAGATTATCTTTACATGTATCTAAAATATCGTTTTCTTTTCAAAGATATGATTGTGCAAACTAAAATTTCATTGAAATATGTATACACGATGATATTCATATGGAAGGAAGAAGGGGGTGGTTAGTGGAGTAGAGCTTTGGTATCAAAAGCTTAGCTACTTTCCGCGCAGTCTATACTAGGTAATTAAATTTTATCCTCCCTACTCAGGGAGCAAAGTCAATTTGAAACAAAAGGCTTAGCTTGGGTCTTGGATGTTATCGTAAGAAGATATTAATTTAAACAAGCCATATCAAACGGTCTACATAACGATTAGGAAAACCCTGATATCAAAACCACGTGATAATCACATGACAGACGATTATGATCTGGTGAAAAATATTCTTTTCAGTAAATTTTTAGGTAATATGTAAGATACTCAAAAGTAATTACAACAAAATTTATCTATTAAAGTGCAAAAATTGATAATTCCTTCGCAATTTATCAAAACAAATCCTCACGATCCGCATACCGATTCATATCATCATAAAAAATATTAATTGAAAATGTGTTGAGGTCAGTTTAATCCTCACAATCTATAAATCACTGATTATTTCTAATCTTGTTACAACTGCAAATTACAGAAAACGAATAATTGTAATTTGGAGAAAAAGAAGGTGGGGAATAACATTTAAACAACGCTGTCTCAATACGCGATAATAAATGAAACTCGTGCGTTCTAATAACTTACGTAGCCAATGTATGACTTATTTCAGAATAAACATTACGTGAAAAAAATTGTGGTAATCGCCAAAATGATCACTTAGTGTAACTTTTTACATGCTTATAAAAAAATCGAAGGTTTGTACTCAATCTCAGCTCGGACCTATTATTTTTCAATGTGCGTGTTTTTCTTTAACGGTGACGTAAAACTGTTGCTCAGCAAAATATGAATATTATCAGCCTATATTTAAAATTTCATTTATGATGAAATGCTTCGTACTGATTTGCATGTTGTGTTATGTGTGCAATACAGTAACAGCCTTATCTCAGTGATCTAAATCTCAATAACCACAAACCGAACAATGTAAGAGCAAGTCAAAAGTCGGAAATATTCATATTTTGCTGTTACGCGACCAGATGGTTTATAGGGACACGGACTGGGGAACTTACCTGCCCTACAGCGTTTTAATTTCGGTATGAAAATATAATTATCAATCAATAATTCGGTATTTCTGGCGCTCGGTGTATTTTACATACTTAAAATAATAAACCTGATTCAGACACACCAAAAAAAATTAGCATCACACCAAAAAAAAGCCAAATCGGTTGAGCAAAACCTTTTTCAGGACGAAAATAGTGTTTAATCTAAATATTTTATATAAAAAGTATTTTTCATTAAAATTGCGCAAAAGATTTGACTTAAAAGTAAGGTCCATGATGTCCACGTCTAACTACTTAAATATCATAGACTATTATGCAAAATAAACCGTGTGTATGTAATAGTAGAAGCAAAAAAGTATTGCAATACTTTTCACTTGGTTGAAGTCTACACCAACCATTCCACAGTTAATGAAATAATTGCCAGTGCGGGCCCCACAGGGCTACTCTACTGTGAATTCCATCAACTAAATGTTATTTGTGGCGTAATAGAATTGCTTACATCGCTATAAAAACTAGTATTGTTTCTTTTACTTGGAATGGACTCAATCCATCCACATTCATGGCCCGAGGGTGTGATGAGTTTGATGCGAAAGTAGTACGGGTTGTTAATAGTTCTTATGTGTATGAATTAAATATTTAGGATTGTAAGACACAGGCACAAAGTCTTATTCCAGGAGAACAGAACTACTACTAATTAGTTCACTTGAGGAATAGTTTCTTAATCAGGTTCAGGAATTGACGGGACGGTCAATCGTCACAAGCCCGGCAGCGGTTCGTCCCTATCGGGTTCGAAGGGGTAACCGTGGGAGTTTAGTGGGTAGTGGGACAACCTTATTCTATCCCGAGTCCCACAGAGGGCAGCATTATGTCCCGCACAAAAAAAAAAACAAGCAAATAAAAGGAAAAATGCTTTCACGCAATTGATACCATTGTACATGTGAGTAATGAAATATCTTGATAAAACCTGTTGCAATACACCAAGTAACAATAACCAACGATCTGATGTTATCACATTAGTAGAAACGACTTCTATTGTTAACGTCATATCAAATGAAAGAAATTCTATGAGCAGCTAACTGCAGAAATCATTTTTGTTTTTAAATTGTTCCATAAAATATGTTAACAATCTGCATCACCGCTTTATTCTTTCTCTAAACGGTTTATGTTTATACGACCTTTGTTTCTCAGGGCAAAGTTTATTGGCCAGCAGTATTTCACGGTCACAATATGGTAATCTTCAAAAAAGGAGAGCATGGAGTGCGCGAGGGTGGAACTCTCTGCCTGTGTCCGTCTTCCTTAATCATTATTTTTCCTGCCCTACTCGTCCCCTACCCTAAACTTAACGAGCGGTTTCTAATCATCCATTTCATCGGAAACCCGATCCTTGTTTTTAACATTTGTGGTTAAGCGTTTATTTAAACGAATAAAAAAATGCTCATCAATCAGCTCAGTATAATGATATCTCATACAAAACTAAATGTATAAAACAAAATGTAAAACTGAATCTAATTAATATCGGTCGACGTTCTTTGACTAGTTGAATAACCGATATGTAACTTTGCTATTTTCTGACATAAATCATCATCATCAGCCTGCTGCTGTCCACTGCTGGATATAGGCCTCTCCTAATGGTCATTACTTTGCTCGATCCTCGGCTATAGCCAGCCTAGATGACATAAATCAACTAACAATAACCACAAAATCGGGGGTTTATTTTAACGAAGTATAATGTCCCACTGCAGGGCAAAATCCTTGAAATCAAGTTATCGTTACAATGATGGGTACTGGCTTAATCACCACGCTTGCCAAATGCGGATTGGTGATCACAAACACGAGCAGTACGAGCACTCTCCGAAAAACCGACACAAAGTTAGCTCGACCCGGGAATTGAACCCAGGACCCCGAGATCTCGGCCCGGTACTTAAACCACTAGACCGTTGTTATATTTTACAAAGAATTAAACAATTTTAATAACATTTACGGTGACACTGCGACTAAATGAGTAAAATTAGATCAAAGAGGACGTGGCCTATGTATATTAGTCAGAGTGCGTATTTAGACGTCGCAATTTTAATTAAACTAACAATAATACTACTACGACTGGGAATATATAAATCAAATAATTAGTGCCAGTCAATTAGTAGGAAGTTACACGTACAAAATAACTGTGCGTAATTTGTAATTCGGTATTTTAATCAGGACAAAACACTACGAGTTACTGTTTGTCGTTTGTTTAACCAAGAGAAGATACCTACTACCTATAGTTTGTTTAAGCATCGCTAAAGACCATTTAATGAATGTAGTTTCTTTTTTTACTGATTAAGGAATATGCCGTCGCTTAAATTTTTATTTTTGTTTTTGTCGTGTTATTAATATTTTTGCTCATACTTGCAATAAAACAAACAAAATAAAACAAAATATGTTTGTGAATCTTTAACTGCTATATCGAATAATATAATGACAGAATTTCAATGTCAAACTTTCTATGATACAACTGAATTCGCCATTTTCACAAAATCTTCATCATTACATTTACTATATTGATAAATAAATCTTAAAAGTTTGTATGCTGGTCACGAAATATTGGTGAATCCCTTAGCTTGCCCACATGGGATTATACCAAAAAAATTTTTTTAAAAAGACGGGTGATATTGCAACCACCCTTCTATTTACAAAAACGTTTACGTCAGACAGTAGCGAGCAAATATTTGATATAACCGGCGTTTGCCTGATCTAAATGTTATCACAATCTGCTGAGTGGTTTCAAATAGCTTTAGCAGTGTTCCGGCAATATTAATGTGGGAGCCAGTGAACTTGAAATCAAAGGTTCAAAGACTGAAAGAGCCTCCAGTTTGTCAGCACATTGAGCGATGCTTTTTGGTTAGGCGCTCCTAGTAAAAAAGGCCGCAAAAGCCATTTACCATCAGGTTGGCCTGCATACCTGTCTGCCAACTAATATACATATAAATAATAAAGTAAATATGTAAGTAAAATAAGATTACAATGGATGACCTGCAAATGTTTTCTTTTTTACAAAATATTACAAAAAAGGTTTTTTTAAAGTTTTAAACTGCGTGTTTTCTTAATTGTAAAAGTATTGCTTAAATGTGAAACTTCATTTGATTTAATTTTGTTCTCACCTCTAAGCCATAAGCTTAGGGATTTACTAATAAGTTATTTGTTAAAAATATAGGAACTGATTTATTTTGTTATTTCTTTTATTTATATATTCTGCATATTTCTGAGATATTGATTAGAAAATCTTAACAAAAAATCACATAACTTAATTGGTATACCTTTGTTTACATTATTAATATTATGAGTTATTATCTGGTTTTCCATGAACATAAAAATATTACAATTTTTCATATTGTTATATTTATTACGTTCTTCTTAAAATCAAATAAACTTACTTGAATTTTTAGTAGCCATGTTCCTCCAAAAAAATGATATCTCGGCACTAAAACGTAAACTCGATCGCTACCGCACGGCCGCGCAAACGTTCCGTAGGCCACTGCTACGCTGCGCTACGAATCCGATTCACGTTATATATAGCTATTATTTTATCTGCTACAACTGAAAGCACTATTTTTTGAAATTCCTTGGTTACACGTGCGAACCGCGCTGGATTTCAACCGTGAGTGCGGGAGACCAGGTAGTGTTGGCACGATCAAACATAGATGGTGATGGATATGCTGAGTTAATTAGTATGAGTGATAAGGCTTCCGTCTTTGTATCTGTCGGTGATCGGACGGTGACACTTCGCGTAGTTTGAAGATACGTATGATAAAAGTTTTTAAAAGTGAGGTTTACATTGCTCACCTCGATGGTTAAGTGGTTAAAGTACAGAATGAGATCTTGGGGACGTGGGTTCAATTCCCGCATCGAACTAACATTGTGTCATTTTTCGGACACAGCTCGGGTTTGTGATCACTAATCCGCATTTGGCAAGCGTGGTGATTAAGCAAGTACCCATTATTGTTATTATAACTTGATTTCAATGATTTTGACCTGCAGTGAGATATCAAGGCTGATCCTTTTTTTGTAACTTTTAATATGATAGCTGATATTGGAATGTTGTACGACAATTTTTTTATTTGGCCCGATAAGGCTAATTAAGCATCTATTTCACTGTTTGGTCCTTAAAAAAATAATCTTAAACAAAAAAAAACTTGGGAATTTGGCGTATAAGAATTTATAGGTATTTAGGCCGTTTAGTGACTAATGGTTATTTTACTCTTAGAATAATCAGTTCTTAATCAATTCAATGTATTTTATGAGGTATAAAGTTCTGCTATAGTGCCAAAGATAAGGTTTTCTTCGTTAAGGTGTTAAAATTCTTGGGCCGTAAGGCAGATACTAGACCAGAAGACTCTATTAAGCAAAATTATACACAATTTATTTTAATAATATTAGTCTCCCAAAAGAATATTCGTAGTAGGTAGGTACCATACTAATTTACTTTACTGAGTTTCGTCCTTTCTCATAATGTTCGATATGTGGCTTGCAATTTATGTGAAATTATCGCTTAAATGTATTAATTATCAAACAAAGCAGGATTTAAAATTATCAAAAAGATTAATTTTTGTTGCATTCTTCATACTTACTTACTTGCTGACATACAGATAACAAGAAATTATCACATCATCTACACACCTCAAAAAAGACAATACTCGTCTATGTTTATATGTATATTAAATCTCATTCAATGACGTCACTACGTGTCCCAATTATGTAATTAAAATCAAAGATAATATATTGTAAGCAATGATATTATTATAAAATCATTGATTGTAAGTATAATTTATATCAGATATAAAATTACACCTACCTATGTATGATCTCTCAGCTTATGATATGATTTTCATTCTAATATTATCATGGCGCTGCGTATATTATGTTTTTTATTAGGCATTTCCCCACAAGACTGGTAAGGCTGGCTCTTTCTCTACGAGTGTGTGAAGGAGAGACCCGGGGGAGTTTGGTCCGTAGTAGTGAGAAGCTTTACCTGTGTCCCATACATGACCGCAATGGGCGATTTTCTGACAGCCCGTTTTGTTAGTTCTCAATAGATGGCGCCGTTCCACCTATGCAGTCACAAGGAACGGAACGTTATAAAGTTTACTTGGACATGAATTTTATTTCATAAAACGGAACGTTTTGTTTATGTCAGATTTCATTTTCATTCCTGAAAAAATTACAATTGGCGTAATTGTTAATAAAAAACACAAAGCAAGCAGAGAAGAAGAATGAGTTAAGATTATGGCTCCTAGATACAAAACCAGAGGTAACAATAGATGTACATGTCGCAGTAAGATAGATAAAGCTGTAATATAGTTATATGCCAGGGTTATAACTATGTAACGTACGATAGTTATAAGGAGCGATTTATAACTATCGTACGGTCACAATCTAGTAATATGGTTATCTGACTAAACTAATCTAGTTCTATAGTTATAAATCGACTGGGGCGACTAAGAAATTAACGGGCGTCTAAATATTTTATAGTATGGAATTATAGATGAGGTGTAATAAATATAACTTGGCGACTAATATTATTAGTGAGGTAATAAACATTGTATAAACGGCCAGAGGCGGAAATCGACTCGGATGGACATAGGTTAGAAGGCTAAGGCGGAGCGTAGCGGAGCTCCCGCCTTAGCCTTCGTGGTTATTTTTTTTTAACACCTATTCCCTAAATTAATGAAAGAAATGGTTTTTAAAATTACGTATTCGGACTGACACGTTTTATTAATAAAAAGTATTGTAATGTAACTAATTGTAGGTTACAAAAAGTTGATTATAACAAAAATAAAGACCATTAAATCGTTTTATTTAATTATTTAGTACATTTATAGCTATGTAACTAGATTAGTTTAGTCAGATAACCATATTACTAGATTGTGGCCGTACGATAGTTATAAATCGCTTCCTTATAACCATCTTACGTTATATAATTATAACCCTTGGCATATAACTATAATTCGGCTCTAACTATGATACTGCGACATACATACTTCGTTCAACGTCATCTAGTGAAGCTAATGGAAGCATTTTTATTTTTTAAATGACCTGGCAGAAAATCGCCCATTCTCGCTAGCCTTTTATACGCGGTTTGTTAATGCTAGATTAGTTAGCAGACAGGCACGCAGCCCGCCTGATGATAATCGGCCACTACAGCCTATTCCATTGATTGACACTGGAAGCTGGAAGAAGCCAGGAAGCATCACTCAATATGAGGCGCTCGTGGCGCAGCTGTGACAGTGGTTCGTTAGAGATAACGAAAGTCAAGCTACCCACGCCGCGATCGGTTAATGGATGGGTGACCGTTCTGACCACATTTAGTGACATTTATTTCAAGCGTCTCCGTGCTTCGGAAGGCACGTTAAGCTGTTGGTCCCGGCTGATATTTACTATATGTAGATAATAGTCGTCAAGCCTAGTCAGAGGCCATTTGGCGGCTTGATAACATCTGACATTAAGGTTGGTCACTTGCCTTACGCACCCCTCCACCAACCCGCACTAGGCCAGCGTGGTGGAGTATGGCCACACTATCTCACAATTGAGATAAGGCCTGTGTCCCAACAGTGGGAACGTATAGGCTGATGATGATGATCACTCAATACGCTGCCTCAATATGCTCCTATGATCTTCGAGTATTACAAATGTACTGGATCCCAAATTAAAGTTAACGGACCACAGCCAGGGCTGTTATAGCAGCAGTTTTACCTGTAGAGGTAGCTAACGAGTTGGACTCTCAAATAGTCATACCACCAACCGGACACAAGGCGAGAATCGGACCTACCTACAAACTCCGGATTTTGTACCCGAGCGGCGCATTTATCCGTTGTCTGGCACCCATAGCACAAGCTAATGCTTATTTTGGGGCTAGATGGCGCTGTGTGAATAATGTCCACAGATATTTTAAAAAATAATAATTAAATAGTGCTAAGTCGCATTCTCTATCAATCTCCGAAAAAGGGGCGGACAGGTTTCTTTACAACAAAAAGCAATAGAGAATCGTATAGTATGGTAATTTCTTCTTATAATTGCACCTAGTCTGATGTCAAAACCTACAAAGAGTATTATTTACGCGTACTTATTCATCAAACTTTAATGAAATCCCATCGCGCAAGGCTTCCGGGATGCTAATTGTTTTATCGTCTGAATCTCAGTTGCAACGTGGTATTTTAAAAATAAACCTCCAATTACAAACGTCTTTACGGATTTCAAAGAGATTACGATCTGATTGTTTGTTAAGTAAGTTAAGTATAAGTATAGGTAGCCGACAAAACCCATGAGTAATCTCAGAAGAACCATTTAAAATCTTGAATGTATCATCGTCATCATAGACAGTAATGGGAGCTTGTTGTAGACAATTTGTATATGGGTAGATTTAGAGCAGCACGGAAGTGGAAGTCAATAGTAGGTAAAATATAAATAAATTAATATATAATATAATTATCTCACCAAAGTAGCGTGAGCACTTGTGTTATAGGTATTAGAAACAACGAAGTTACCACTGATATAAACTTAAGTACCAATAAACATCCAGACACAGGACAAACACAAATTACAATGTTTGTCTTGGGTGCGATTCATACAGCGGTTCATACGACTCTGGCGCATAATCTTGAACAAATGCACCACTGGGCAATCAAATTTATATACTCGTATATCGGGAATGAGCCAGTTCAATCGCGGATCGCCACAGAGCAGAAACCCAACAAATTACCCCTACCATTTGTAAAAGTACAATCTGTCCAACTGCCAATTTCGTTTACCAAGGTGCCCCCACAATGTAAAAAACGAAAGTTCTAGAAGTGCTTGTATTATGTTAGCGTTAGGTGCCTGTAATGCAAAAAATTTAATTGTGCAATTATTTGCAGGAACAATACGGTTGTTTTTATAAGACTTGATTTCGGAAATTCCACTAAAATACACGTACTTAATTGAAATATTAACGTCATCGCGACCCCTACTAAGATGTATCTATAATCGACTTTTTGACTTTTGTCATCGTGCATCAACTAATGCACAAATTAGGAAAGAGATATTTAAAGATCATTTGTTTGGTTTAAACCACAATTACGTGCTGTGGCGACCTATAAATTGACCAGCTAACATAAAGTACCTACACGCTTGCCACAATCAGTCACCATACTTATGACAAAAAGTGCCGACCTACTGTTACGAGTTACTATAAAATCCTGCATCGCGCAAGTAAAATAATCGTCGCTCGTTAGTAGCTAGTACATACCAACACTACCAACATTGGGCGTCGGTTCTCGAGCACAGTCGATCTAGCTTCGAGAAAGATCTTCCATTTAAGGAATATTAGATCTCCTACAGTGCAATGGAAAAATGGCAAGTGCGAAATGAGTTCATAGAACTAAAGTAAACAACTTCTCAGAATTAGAATAATACTAACGTCAAGCATGTATTTTAGGCATTCACCACCTCGATACCTGTATTCTATAGAATTATAATTTTCCAAGCGCTTTGTCACGATATAATATAATCGATGTGTCAATACGCAGTATATACCGAAGATATAGGAAGTGTGTGTATTGAGCTTAAACAACTGGGTTAATTTAAGCTCAAAAATGGGGGTTTGGCTGATCATGAATAAAATCAAAATTAGTTCAAAGTTACATAGTTCAATCAAGTCAAGGGTGAGGTCGATATTCCAATCTCGAAGCCCATTTATGGATTTTTCTATTTGCGTAATGACCTCTAGCTCGGCGGCGACAGAAAAAAATAAGGGAAGTTTCTTCATGATATTTTCCGTCACCGCCGAGCACATGTGAAAGGCTGTGGACCTATTTTCTAACAGGTCTAGTTCCCCTATCAAAAGATACAGATGGTAGCAATCGCTCCAAGATAATGACTGGGCTTGCAATATTTCATGGGGAATCGTCATTTTACTGATAATGAAAAACAAGAAAAATTCAGATAAATTAAAATTTACTACGACCAATGGTAAAGACTTGCTCCAATCTGTCATTACATCAATTTTTTGCGTGTATATAGCAAAAAAATTCCGTACGTCCGCAAAGGTGAGTCTGGTGAATAAAGGGCGGAAGCCATAATTGCAGGACATGGTACCGTCTCCTCACAATTGACCATATCGAAAAGGTTTGGAGCGTGTCCGTCACGCTCGTAATATGGTTCCGTATCTATCAGTAGGATTTGCTGCCAAAAAAATTGCCTAAATTGCGACAGCTGCTTCGTTTAAATTTCAACTTTAGAGACACTTTATTAAGTTTCGTTTTTGCTAAATAAAATAATTTAAATGTTTCTCTATTAGTTATCATAAAAAGAGAAATCTTGTGATAATACTAGCTTCCGTATCGGCAACGATTAACCTACCCCAATCTGTACAAAAATATCGCCTAAACTGTAATAAAATTTATTTATGGATATAACCTATTTGTGGAAATCGACAGATTAACATATAATCATTGGTTCATTTCATTACTCTCTGTACATAATACATAAACAGTTTGTAAATTGTTGACGTTATTAACACAAGCGATTCTACTTTACCGCGTAACCCTAAAAGTGGTTCTCAAGAAAACAATTGAATATCATGGGCCAGTACAGCGCTTGCATATTTCGGATTTGTTTGCTTCCTATGTTTTAAGACGAGAATGGATACATTACGGTTTCTTTTATCTATTTCTGCGTTAGCATGGGAATTGTGCAGAATTCCATTATTGTTTGAAAATCTTTCAACAAGCGTATAAGGAAGTGTTTAAGTTTTTAATCATTTGTCTTATCTCTTCTTGTTGATTTTTTTTAAAAGGTGTCTTCATTAAAGAAATCAGATATTGGAATATGCATTCTTTAGGCCCGTAAAGTATATGCAATGATATGATTAAATGGTGGCGTCTATATACGCTTCTGTGATGTGCCAACACTACATTCTTTTGCTACTAAAACAATGAACTAAATACTTTTCTATTGGACTGTCTCACTCGCTACAGATGCCCTTTACTTATAATACCATTGTCTGACATGCATGAAATGTAATTAGTTACATTAATTAAGCAAATCCGATTACTGATCTGCCTGCAGATGAACTTATCAAGGCAAACTCAATAATGAGCATAGGGACATGTTCCGAAGACAAAACACGCATTTACGCGTCACAATTAGTAATAAATACTCATTATCTATACGAGTCTACTCAATAGCAATACGTTGCCATTTCCTGTAATTAAGTTGTTAGTTTATCCGTAGAACAGACTTTATTTCGGGTTATAAAACTCGGACACTATCCGTAACTGCCTCGGTTAGAGCGTTGGGCTCTAAAACCCGGAGATCTAATCCCGCGGGGAGCATCACTTTGCGTGATTGTTTCCAGTTCGGATAGGACATTGCAGGCTTGAATCTCCTGAATGTCTGAAAATAATGATGATTCGGAAGGCACGTTAAGCCGTTGGTCCCGACTAAGTTCCAAGTAGGTCTGGTTTACCATGTAAGGGTTACGGAGGTCCGATGGCAATCGCTCCATTGTAATAACCAGGCTTGTCGAATCTAGGATCATAGCCGAAGCGGATCCTGAGCTTAATACTAGATGCAATCGGAAATACGCTGAGATGGTGATGATGACTATTCCTGCACTTATATCAATTGAAACCGTATAAAAAATATAATGCAAAAATTTTGTAGTAAGACAAAGCTATTGTATTTATTTCCAATTCTAAACACAAATTATATACATATTTATGATACAACAAGGAATTCGTGCTAGCCGTATAAGCACCCAATAAATTAAACTTTTTAACAAGCGACGAATCATTGACGTCACAATCGCAGTACCGTCAGCAAAAAAAATCTCGCAAATCGTCCCAACAAATATGCGAATAACAAAATTCGTAAATTACGGCGGAACGCTTTGGGAATGATTGAACCATTAAAATTTAACGCATTAACAGTTCCGTCACGATTTTGCATACGTTACTTCGCAAACAGTGCGTATCTAGCAATAAGAGTACGGAATTAGATGATTATTAGGGTGGTTTTTTTGTTAAACATAGGTTTGGTGTGATTTATAGGTGATTATCAGATAAATAATTACATAGTTCCTTAAAGGTTTTATTTTGGATCGGCAAACAAAGAAGTTTGAAAAACAAATCGTGTGTAATCTCGAACATAAACAATAATATATTTTTGTTCCTCATTCAGAAAAAAAAAAACATCGGAATACCTCGTATGTACCCCTCCTGACCCTAAAGCATTATAATCAATCAATTTAGGCTGACTCGGCTCTATTCAGCGGTGTAGTTGGTTATTTTTAGTTCCACCGAGAACAAAATATCGTAAATTTATCTGTTTATTACCGTGACTTCCCCACCGTACCACCGCCCATGTGCCCCCCAGTGGTACGGTGGGTCTAAAACCGTACCACTGAACAAACAGGGTTGTGGGAATTGAAATTGAAAAGGAGCTTAATTTTTTTATATTAATTGACAGTACTGTCTGTGTAATATCCTGCGAAGTTGGTTAATCATATAGATTAGTTACAGTAGCTAAAACTCGGCTAGAATGTTATTATTATACAAGGTGGAAAGTTTCAATGGGTTTAAAAAACAATTTACGGTTAGCAAGAAAATTACCATTTTCCACAAAAAAAATTTTTGATGCTTATCGGTCCAATTTTGTACGCTCTGATCAAAATCTTCTATGGGACCAACTGAGGTTTCAGTACTAGAAAAGTCACAAATAAAAAAAACCTCCCTTGGCTGCCCCATTGAAACTTTCCACCCTGTATGTACCTACAAAGACCTTGATATATTTTGTAAACATCAAGCCCTCTCTTAGAAACACGATTGTGTGCGTATTGTTTAGAACTACAAGAGTCATTGTCTGAGTCTTCAACATGCGTTATATAATTTAGATATTATGTTCCAAGTTATTTTAAGAGACAATACTCTGTGTTTATTATTTTGAATGCCCAACCGCGATTTAATTAAGTTTTCCTGTTTAACGCATTATATTTAGACTATCAAAAAATATTCGCTAATAACCTAATTAAGCATATAAGTGGGTCACATTAACAAGAAATAAATAAAGATAATTTGCTTTACGTTTTTGTAAATTCGTACACACACAGGACACAGGAGCTCTATTGCAAACTTCTTAAACGTTAGACCAATTTGAATTTGTGGGCTATGAAGATTTTTGTATGAAGGCTGGGCTTACCTGCAGTTTCGCAATTTTGTTTTTTTTTTAAAGCGTTCCCTTGAAATTCTTTTAAAAATTAATACCTAATATCAACTCAAACATATAATGTCATTAGTCAAAAACCTCGTTCTTAACTTTAAAGATTAAAGTTAAAAAGGCCAAAATATTCATTGCCCTTTCATTTACATATCCTCAGATCTGATCTATCATTTCAGATCAGATCAACTTAATGCTACAAAGACGCATCCGCAGCACCTCTATTACAAGGCATTGTTGGCAATTCCTAGAACATCTACATTGGGGCAATTATAAAACAATTCATACAACGGAAGTGCTCTGTGACGCGGCAACATGGACATCAAGACATTTTATTACAACAACATGATGCGTATATAGGACCACTTTAGAAAATTGCCGTGTTAATTCACAACATTTTTAATAGGAAGATGTCTCGACTTTAAGTCCATTTAAATAAAGTTATGTATTTGTTATACGAGTATAAAACAAACCTGTTTTCGGTTGGAGGGTGTTGCAAAAAAAATTTTCATTTATCGATCTTTTATCCGATACAGTTTTTTATAGTTGTTACCGGTCAATAATTTTTGATACTGCAATAGAAGCAACGGCGTACTAGCGCTAAGCGTCCAATTTTGGTAATAAATTAAAAGTTCACGAACATGCCTTGTTTGTGGACCAAGATTGATTGCAGATGTTCTAACCGGGAAAGTTACTAAGCATCAAGTAAAAAATCAATGTTCTACTAAAAAAGACCCCATTCCACTTCTATATGATATTTGTACTATGTCATTCTCCTCTATAGATCTGTGAATAATTCAAAGTAATAAAAAATTTTTATATGAAAAGGCATTTGAGTATAAAAGTATGAAATTATCGCAAAGAAAACATGCTTCTACCATCAGATCACTGCTAATATAGTGGCAATAGTGATAGATAAAGTCGTTAAGTAATTAATAGGGTTGACAGAAATTCTTCACTGTCACGGAACTGTGTCACTCTGTTTAGTATTACTTTTTATTTAAAAATCAATATTCCTTTATTGCTCAGTGTTGATGCTCTGTTGATTTTTAAAATCTTCCGATATAATAATAAAAAATAATCAACATTCCTATTCAAGGTAACATCATGTCCAAAAGTGACTTTCATTATAATGTTATGTTATCTTACTTCTTACTAATATTATAAAGGCGAAAGTTTGTGAGTATGTTTGTTACTCTTTCACACAAAAACTACTGGATGGATTTTAATGAAACTTTACAATATTATAGCTCATACATCAGAATAACACATAGGCTACATTTTATAAAGATTTTGTGTGAATTGTCTAAAATATGACGATTTTAATAGTTAAAGGTCGTAAATAAACACATTTTTTTGCGCTTACATTGTAAACGCTGGCTGAACCCTTCGAGATAGATCAAAATAATGTACTACAATATTGTACACCTTAAAAAGGTTTACAAAAAAGTCCGCGATGGTATATGTCTATCTCTTAGGGATAACCCACAATAACCATTTTTTATCCTTTACTAACGAGAAAATAATGGCTTATTTACGAAAAAGCAATTTTAAGCAATACAGTATTATTCCTTATCTAAATAAGTACCTTAAATAAATTGTGCATGTAATATAGATCAAAATGGCCCTTTACAGCATGTAATTTAAATGAATATTTTCGAAGATATTGCAGATTTAAAATGCATGGGCATAGCGGTTGCGGCGGTACCGATCGCGACCGGCCGTGGGGCGGATTGATGCCTTCAGGCACTATAATATAGTACATATTATGTAGATTGATGAACGTTTGTTACTCTTTCACGTAAAAACTACTGTATTGATTTTAATGAAACTTTACAATAATATAGCTTAGGCTAGAATTTACAAAGATTTTGTGTGAATTGTCTAAAATATGACGATTTTAATAGTTACGCGTTGATAAATGGTGCACGATACGCGACAGTGAAACATCAGTGTATAATTCCATTGACACAGTTATGTCATCCGATGACACTACAAGTTATCCCGTAGAATTCCTAAACTCTTAAGAGTTGTCCGGGGTGTTAAAGGTAGGTGTACCCGTTTTGTTAATGCGTAACCTGGACGCGCCAAGATTATGTAACGGTACTCGGTTGCGAGTTACCAAACTAGGAAGGCACATTGTGAGAGCCACAATTTTAACTGGAGAAGCTAAGGGAGACAATGTTCTTATACCGCGCATCCCAATTATACCCAACAACTTCCCATTCAATTTTAAACGCCTGCAGTTCCCATTGAAAGTCGCATTTTCAATGACGATAAACAAATCGCAGGGTCAGACCTTGAAGGTAGCAGGCATACATTTGGGATCGCCATGTTTTTCTCACGGTCAGCTCTATGTGGCTTGCTCATGTGTTTCCAAAGCGAAAAATCTACATGTTTATGCTGAAGGAAAAAAATCTTTTAATATAGTTTATAGGAGCATACTGCAATAGCTACCTTAAGCCTATGATTAGGGCTCCGCAGTGCAAAATCCAATCATTCGCTGAAGAACACGAGAGGGGTAGCAGAGGAGTACGCGAGTTGATGTAGGTACGAAACCGTAAAACCTCTTAGGCTACTAAAAGGTAGTCCACGCGGACGAAGTCGCGGGCAGAAGCTAGTTTATTATAATAGCGAAGTATTTTAGTATTTAGCAGCCCTAGCAAGAGAAGCGGAGAAATCTGGTCATGATGTAATATTAGTCCAGTGATAAAGCCTTTGAAGCCGGCGCCATTCCGATCGTTATCTTAGCGTGTGTGCGATGCAAACATTTTGCTTGGCGTTAGAAGGTCGTCTTCCGAGTTCCGTGCGACTATTAGGTGAGTTTACTGTTTAGATAAAAAGAAATTGCAGGCATTGTATAAAATACCTTTTTTTCTTCTTAAACAATGTATAACAACATTTAAACCTTATTTTAGACTTCAAATGTACCAATTAGATTTCATTAGGGTACTCTTGGAATGTGGAAAGTCTTCTGAATTTAATCCGCGTCCTACATCGCGCAAGCAAAGTAACTGTAGTGTTTCGCTAGCCTCTGCAAAGAAAAGGATTAGTATATAAAATAATGCCTTTTAAAAATCATCTTTGAAATTCTTTATGTACTTAACTAGCGGCCGCCCGCGGTTTTACCCACGTGGTTCCCGTTCCCGTGGGAATTGATCCAAATCCTTTCTTAGCGGATGCCTACGTCATTACATCTACCTGCATGCCAAATTTCAGCCCGATCCGTCCAGTGGTATGGGCTGTGCGTTGATAAATATCTATGTCAGTCAGTCAGTCACCTTTGAGTTTTATATAATTATAATAATATAGAAGATTGGTTATTTTTGTAGTAATTGAGATTGGCATGTTCAGAGGAGCGGTTAAGGTGATATAGGTACATTGTTTATACCTGGTAATTACAATGTACAGTACAATTAATTAACAACGCGATCTTAATTAATATTTAATTAGTATCCTCACGATGCATCTTAATTCGGTCCAACAAAAGGAAAACTGCATCATTAGACGTCCAAGGAAGGAACTCATGAGGAAGACCTAATGATTTTAATAACAATTGTTTACCTCCTAATCTACCTGGTGCTTAGTTTGGCACGGACGTCAATGAGGCAGAAATAAATCATAACAAACGACTTCCTTTTGTGTTTCATTTTCATTAAGTTGTATTGACGCAGAACAAAATGAACCGTACCTATAAAAATGGTTACACTCATCATTAACACAAAATATTATCAAATTCAAAACCAAAAATATATTTTAATTTTAGTCTAGAAAAATCTAGCAGAAGGATTTTAGTGGCTAAGCTAAGTGATAACGAAAGCACAGATGGTGCCTATTCCCTTAGCTTATCCAGCTCGATGAAACTAGTCTTTAACTACTATGATGGCTTGGGTTGCTAGTGCACTAGCTCCAAAATTAATATTGCCGGAATACAGGAACAAAATTTTTTTGGCGTCAGATTTCACCTGTTATATTTCAAGTATTATCCTAAGCAAATAACTCAAAGTATTACCGTGACCATTAAAAACATATCTGATGTTCAGATAGGTTTCACTTAAAATACATTAGCCATGGCAGCAGAGATCATTGCCAGAGGCATTTTTTATTAAATATGAAACTTCCCTGTTCCCAATAAGGAA
The DNA here is from genome assembly GCA_949319885.1 of Mecyna flavalis. Lineage (NCBI taxonomy): Eukaryota > Metazoa > Arthropoda > Insecta > Lepidoptera > Crambidae > Mecyna > Mecyna flavalis. The sequence goes on along the minus strand of OX439427.1, from coordinate 4,889,610 downwards.
CGATGACAGAACCTTCATAATTTCTAGGCTAAGTGCTAAGAGCAGGAAGCTGTTGACCCGGCCAACAGCGACTTTGACCGTTGCGTTTTTAAAATGCCGCAGGCGTGTGCGCAGCCGCGGGGACACATCGTTTAGCGCGACGCGGGGTGAATCGCTGAGGTGATCGTTTGTTTCAAACAAGACGGTGTATCGTCTTTTATCTTTGATGATGTGTCTATTATTTATGGACGTGTGGTAGTAAAGAAAAAAAGAAATTGTCGTTCTATTAAAAGACCGGCATGAAATAAAAATATTCTTTACCATAATATGCTTCAGAGATGCACTTATGCATCAACAATTATTATTATTGATCAGCGTTATAGAACTACTCTACCAGTGGCTTCAGAGAGTTGTTCTCTATCGAAAAAAACTAGAAAGAAAATCAACAGTTCCTCTTTTCAATAGGTAAAGTAGTACAGCAATTTAAGTCATAGATATTTATCGACATTTTAAAGTAAAACCATGATCGTGATCTTCGCAAATAATGTCTTCTCAGTGATATGTTATGTTACCTCTCTTTGTATCGATGCAGATGTCTAGTTCTAAAGCCAAACGATTGGATTAGAATGTTCCCATCAAATAACCATTCTTATTGGTTATTACGCTAATAAACATAGTAGAATAGTATTTTTGGACTCGTTTCAAAAGTTCCAGGAGTGCAAAATAATAATGAACTTTGCACTCTTATCACGTAATAAACCGGATTTGAGTGGACCATAAATATATGTGCGTATTTAAATAAGAAAGTTCGCGACTTTATTTTACGCGAATGATTTGATAATGGACGGCAGGAAAGATTTTGAAAAGTGCTTGTTTTATCTAAATTAAAAAAGGGAAATTATAAAACGAGCGACTAAGAAATAACTTAGCGACTGCAGATGAGATACTGTTTTAATAACTTGAGTGGTATGAATTTGAGTGAGCGAAAAATTAACTAAATTTATGATGAATATTGATTAATAATAAAATCCAGAATGAGTTAACACAAAATCTGGCGAATATTGATTAATAATAAAATCCAGAATGAGTTTATACAAATTCATCCATTTCGGGTATTAAAATTACTAAGTGAGCGACTATTTGCTATTACAAAAATAAGAAAGCAAGAACGATCGGAGATGGAAATCGACTCGGATGGTTATGGGTAAGACTAAGAAGGCTAACTATAATATAAGCTATAGGTTAGCCTTCGTGGTTATTTTTTTTTAACACCAATCCAACTATTTACTTTCAAACATTCATTTCAATGATTTATAACATTTATTTGAGTTACTTAAAATACAAGTATGCACAGAGAAACGAATGGTACTTTTCATTGTTTTGTTCATTTCTCGTCGCTCGCAGTCAGTCGCTCTGTAATTCTGTAAGTTAAATTCATTATTTTTGTCACTTAAAACTTTAATTTCCAGTCACTCGTTTAAATACTATCCATTAAAAACCGGCCAAGTGCGAGTCGGACTCGCCCATGAAGGGTTCCGTAGCAGCAAGTATCATCATAATATAAAAGTTTTTGTAGTTCTTTGTAAGTTTGATCGACGTTTTTATATTTGAGTTGATTGAATGAGAGGAAAATTGCGGTTTACGATTTATGACGTTTTAAAAAAAAACTAATTACTTGACTCGTTCAAACCAATTTTCAATGGAAGTTTGCATGGTAATGTACATCATATATATTTTTTAGTTTTATCGTTCTCTTATTTTAGAAGTTAGAGGGGGGGTGACCAACATTTTACCACTTTGGAAGTGTCTCTCGCGCAAACTATTCCGTTTAGAAAAAAATGATATAAGAAACCTTATTATCATTTTTAAAGACCTATCTATAGATACCCCACACGTAAGGGTTTGAAGAAAAAAATTGTTTTGAGTTTCAGTTCTAAGTATGGGAAGCCCCAAAAATTTATAAACTAATTACTTGATCTTGTTCAAACCAATTTTCAATGGAAGTTTGCATAATAATGTACATCATATATTTTTTTTAGATTTATCGTTCCCTTATTTTAGAAGTTACAGGGGGGGGGACCAACATTTTACCACTTTGGAAGTGTCTCTCGCCCAAACTATTCAGTTTAGAAAAAAATGATATAAGAAACCTTATTAACATTTTAAAAGACCTATCCATAAATACCCCACACGTGAGGATTGGATGAAATTTTTTTTTTGAGTTTCAGTTCTAAGTATGGAGAGCCCACAAAATTTATTATTATTTTTCTATTTTTGTATGAAAATCTTAATGCGGTTCACAGAATACATCTACTTACTAATTTTCAACAGTATAGCTCTTATAGTTTCGGTAAAAAGTGGCTGTGACATACGGACGGACAGACAGACAGACAGACAGACAGACAGACAGACAGACAGACATGACGAATCCATAAGGGTTCCGTTTTTTGCCATTTGGCTACGGAACCCTAAAAAAGAAAAGGGACATCTACATAAATATACATAATAATATTTCTTTTACGGTAAAATGCTTCGGCCCACAAGGCCCTTCCCTGTAACGTGTGAAGGGGAAATCGGGGACTTTATAACGTAAGCTCGGGACTAAAGTTCCTAACCCACTAAAGAGTGAGTAAGGAAAAGGAACGAACGCCCGCCCTTTAGTCCCGCCCGAGTGCCGTGGCCACAGGTCCCGCTAGGCGGCTATTTTGGCGCTAAATCGCATTATCCTCCGATAAAAAAAGACGATGCTTGGTCATACGACTATAATTATTTATTATAAAAAACACGCATGCTCACAATAAGTTATTTCTTATTTTTATGGTTATTTTTATGACCTCAACAAACTCGGTAAATAGTACCATTGTAAACATTCTGTCACTCCTAAATGCGACTTGCGATACAGAAACGAGAAGGAATGTAATTAAAAATGCTAAATATCGATATATATTCGTGTTTACTCTATGCCTGAATGACTTTTTGTATTAAGTATAGTAAAAGAACATTGTAAACATTCTGTCACTCCTAAATGCGACTTGCGCTACAGAAACGAGAAGGAATGTAATTTAAAAATGCTAAATATCGATATATATTCGTGTTTACTCTAAGCCTGAATGACTTTTTGTATTAAGTTTATATTTTTGTGGTACGTTCGTTGTTTATAATAATATAGCCTCGGCCTCGAATTTCGCGGCAGCGGGGCGGCAGCGGCAGCGGCGAGATGTGTTGTATGGAATCCCATTAACCCATTCTCGAACACAGCGGGGCGGGAGCGGGAGCGGCGGCGTACGCAGGCGCACTGCTGCATAATTTATATTATGTGGTGTTTTCCGACATAATTATTAACATAAAAAAATATGTGATGGAAAAAATAAAAGCTGTGGTATTTCTACGACTAGGTATCTGCGCAACTTCTTTCAATGATTCATTGTTGATGTTAATCTAAGAATTAATTTTTCTGTGACTAGGTATGAAGGAATGATGACAGTCGAATTACTTTACATTATTTATATACTTACCTTATTTTGCATTCATAGAATAAATGAAGACGTAGTCACTCATTGTTATCTTAACTTATATCAAAATCACAGCAAAAATACATCATTAGTGCATAAGAATAAGTGCATATAATAATAGGTCTTTACCTATGAAACTGCCGTTCTGTAGTACTGGCCATTTCAAATGAAAATATTTTTTGTTTGGCTATGAATTCTAATTTCAAATTTATTTTATTTTAAAAACATGGCATTCTTTTTTCAAAATTAGTCATTTGTTTATTGTTAAGCGTAACGTTTCCATCGCATTTGAGTGTTTTTCGTCGTCATGGATGCGTTAAAAATTCGTGTAATTATGGAATATGAGTACCGTCGTGGCAGCAAAGCGGCACAAACGGCACGAAACATCAATAACGTTTACGGAGCGAACACTACGAACGAACGCACCACCCGGTATTGGTTTGCCCGCTTCCGTTCTGGAAATTTCGACTTGAAAAATGAACCACGTGGTCGTCCGGAAACTTTGGTCGATAATGACGAATTAAAGGCGATTGTGGAAGCTGATGATACTCAAACTACGGCTGAATTAGCAGCAGCTTTCAGCGTTAGCATCAAAACAATATTGGTCTATTTGCGTCAAATTGGCAAGGTAAAAAAGCTAGACAAATGGGTGCCCCATGAACTCAATGATCGCCAGCGCGTCGTTCGCGTCGAGACATGCCGTGCACTACTCAACAGGCACACAAATGAAGGAATTTTGAAACGCATTGTAACCTGCGATGAAAAATGGATTCTGTTTGACAATCGCAAGCGCTCAGCAAGTTGGTTGGATCCTGGTTCAGCACCTAAACAATGCCCCAAACGAAAACTTACGCCCAGAAAAGTGATGGTCACTGTTTGGTGGTCTAGCGCCGGTGTGATCCATCACAGCTTCTTACCAAACGGGACAAGCATTACTGCAGATGTGTACTGTGAAGAACTAAAAACAATGGTGGAGAAACTCGCACAACTCCAACCAGCTTTGGTCAATCGCTCGTCTCCGCTGCTTCTTCATGACAACGCGCGACCTCATACTGCACAGCAGACGGTCGCCAAGCTACAAGAACTGGAGTTGGAAGTTCTCCCTCATCCGCCGTATTCACCAGACCTTGCGCCTACAGACTTCTACTTTTTCCAGAATTTGGATAACTTCTTGGCGGGAAAAACCTTCAATACCAAAGAGGCAGTACAAAATGCCTTTGAAGAGTTTGTTGCCTCCCGTCCAGCTGATTTTTTTAAGAAGGGCATAAATAAACTGCCACGGCGTTGGCAAAGATGTATTGATTGCATGGGTAATTACTTTGATTAAAAGAAATAAAAAGTATACAAAAAAAATTATGTTCACTTTTTTCGTAAAAAACGGCAATTTCATAGGTAAAGACCTAATATCAACCTGAGGTAAGATATGCATCATTACCTTTAATGAGACCCATCGACAATAGTTTATAAAATATTCCATGAATATGATTGATTATGTGTTTATAACACGTTTTGTATACGTTCTTCATTTTAATTGAGCCCCTCTTGAACATTTATTGCCTGGTTAATCTAGTATTTGAACTGTGAGGTCCCGGAAAACCCAAACCTTCAAAAAAACAAATTACAAAGCGCGCTGAAAGTTACCCGCTCTGAAATTCCAATATTTGAACTGGAACTAAAGAGTGGTAGGTGCCGAGGGTACTACTGGACCAGCATGCACCCTTGGACCTAACTTTTGGTAAGATCTAGTACTATATCTAAATAGAGGATGAAATGCACTCATCATCATCATCATCATCCGAGCGTATTCCCGATTGCATCCAGTATGGAGCTCAGGGTCCGCTTCGACTATGATCCTAGATTTGACAAGCCTGGTTATTACAATGGAGCGATTGCCATCTGACCTCCGTAACCCTTACAAGGGAAACCAGACCCACTTGGAACATAGTCGGGACCAACTGCTTAACGTGCCTTCCGAAGCACGGAATCATCATTCTTTTCAGACATTCAGGTGATTCAAGCCTGCAATGTCCTAACCAAACTGGAAACAATCACACAAAGTTATGTTCCCCGTGGGATTCGAACCCACGACCTCCGGGTATTAGAGCCGAACGCTCTTACCACTGTACCACGGAGGCAGTTAGAGGATGAAATGCACTATAGCAGCCATATATTTCTAAAGATCGATGGAAGGTATGCGTCAAATACATCATAAGTTTCCAGTATAAATAAATATCTTAGTCATTCTTATTTAATTCAATTTATCTTACAGGTGTAGAATTGATAAAGTTGATGCATAGAAGTACCTATTTATCGCCATTCCTTACTAATGAGTTGGTGTTCAAACATTGAATTTTCATTAGATGTCCTTGAATTAAGTACTATACGAGTAATAGGTATAGGGCATAGACATAGTGTTAGTAAACAAAGGCATTCATTTGAAAACACGTGGAATTCTGCGGGTCTACGTAATAGATTCTAGATCTAGAATTCATTCAATTTCATTAAAATATCTGACGTCACTGTCAACATTCCCTTGAAAGTCTTGAACCAATAGAGAAAAACAAGGATAGGTACATACTTACAGGAAAATTAGTTAAGCAACTTCTCATGAAATATATACAAAATGCACATAGTATAACGCTTCGAAGTTCCAGTGATTTATGTATCGGGCTATGATCTCGGGGTCCTGGGCTGAATTCCCGGTTCGGGCAAAATTTGTGTCAGATTTTTAAGATCTCCAATCCGCATTTGGCAAGCGCGGTGATTATTATTAGGTAAGCCAGTGTCCATCACTGTGACGATGAATTTATTTTAATGATGGCCCTTTGGTCTGCAGTTGGACATTCATTTATCGGGTTCCAAACCGCACAACCAGTTGGTCCGTTTAGTTGGTCGGATTGGAAGGACAGTCATGATCATCAGCCTATATACGTTCCCACTGCTGGGACACAGGCCTTATCCCAACTGTGAGATAGTTGGACATTACATACTGCGTGTTTTTTTAGTCGTTGTTTTCCCGCAGCAGAAGGCTTTATCGTCAGTAGTCCTATAGATTTATGCAAGTAATAAGTTTTTTTACTTTTTTTTTTTCAAAATTTAAAGGGAATGTGGAAATCAAATGTTAATAAATAGTGAATTATCATTTTTTTGTTAAGCGCGAAGGGCAATGACCCCGGCCGGTGACCGTCCGCGACGCAGCTAGAGTACTAATGGTTGGAGTTTCGTCTATCATAATCGCAAAACTTTTGATTTTAATAAAAAAATCGATTGTACTCTGTACTTAGAATCATTTTACTGCGGGAAAACAACGACTAAAATGTCACACAGTATAGGAAAAAAGACGAAAATAAATACGACATAGTAAATAACATATTTTTCTAATCTAGTACTAGGAACTAACCCGCTACCCGGCCCCTACAGTCTCATTAAAAAAAAGATAATGACAATACAAAACACGTTTGGCATCACATTCTGCCAAACCGAGTGGAAGTTTCCGTCCAAAAAATTCCCATTCATATTATACACGCAACAATTTGCTTGGGGCGGAACTTCTTAGTCCCTTATAACCTGTCAAACTTCAAACTGGATTTTACCACTGCAACGCGTTGCAGGAACAGGTATGCGTACCAGGCATTGACCTCACAGTCGAAATAATGCAATAAAATTTACAATCGTGAGTTGCGAATCTATCGATATTTATCCAATCTATCGAGATTATAAGGTACTTAGTCTCTAGTATTCGATCTTATTGGGGCTCAATCTGACCCAAACTTTTTTAATGAGTTCCAGCATTTGGGACTAAAGAGTTCCACTACTCCTACAAAACTTCCCAGCTTTCCCCTACGCAAGCTTTACGCTCGCCTTGTGGCAATTGAATCTGGATAACTAAACTATACATAATGTTTAATCATTTATATATTATTTATAAATAATGTAGACAAGTTGCTTTAGTTAAACATTGAGACGACAATTAGCGCCAAACAATAAAATCTATAATATGCAATAATCGTCTGAAGTAAGATTAAGTAATTATCTCATATAATAATGCTTATTATTTCCAACTATTATACATTGTATTCTACACAGAATACAAAGCAGAGTTGCAACTTCAATTCTATTTCAAGGGATTTAATGTCATCTTATTATCATTTTAAGGTACACGCCATAAGATTGACGTCAAAGGATGGAAAAATATTCTAGATTATAATTTTTCTGAATCGCTGGGACTGGAACATTAAAAACAAATCTCTAAGCTCTTAGTAATAAGGCTCTTTATAGAACTAATACAACTCAGTGCTTTTGGTTCTTAGAAGAATGTCATAATAAAAAGACTATGCCTTCCGAGAAACAAGGAAATATTGCGCAGAGACTTTAAATCTGGGGTTAGTAGTCGATTCGCACGAAAATAATTCGCACGAAAGTGCGAATCGACAACTTTCAAAAATAACATTATTTTTAGTAGTCGATTCGCCCGAATGAATTTTGATCGCGTGCGAGTCGACCCCTTTAAGAATTGATAGTAGGCGATTCGCACTTTTGCAATATTATGTGCATAAAAAAAGAACAAAGTACAGTCGTGTACAGGAAATCTTTATAATAATATTAACCTATTCGCTGTCTATATACCTTACAGCATACAGAATCAATTAAATTTCAAATGTTATATTTTTTCGGACAGGGAACATGTTAAATTATAAACTAATATCATTAAGCGTTAAATTATATTTGATAACTTTAATATTAAAATGACACCAAAAATTAGAAACGAATATGTATTAACGTATTACGTAAAGCATTACACGCTTAAGTACCTCGGAGCAATACCTTAAAGAGAGCCTGGATTTATATTTATTTCACTAATTTACAATAAATCCTACGTAACAAAATAAAATTTAACATAGTATAAGCATAAATTGAGATTTTGTCTCCGCTGTCCTTAACACGTTTCTAATTTTTGGTGTCATTTTAATAATAAATTGTTCAAATATAATTTAACGCTTAATGATATTAGTTTATAATTTAACATGTTTCCTGTCCGAAAAAAATATAACATTTGAAATTTAATTGATTCTGTATGCTGTAAGATATATAGACAAGGAATATGTTAATAATATTATAAATATTATAAAGATTTCCTGTACACGACTGTACTTTGATTGTTTTTTATCCACATACTGCAAAAGTGCGAATCGCCTACTATCAATTCCTAAAGGGGTCGACTAGCACGCGATTAAAATTCGTTCGGGCGAATCGACTACTAAAAATAATATTATTTTTGAAAGTGGTCGATTCGCACTTTAGTGCGAATTATTTTCGTGCGAATCGACTACTAACCCTAAATCTGTTGTTATTTTAAAGGCCATACATACTAAATAAAAAAATTGGTAGTGTCAAAATTACTTTATCTTCATTGTTTCTTTGAAATTGTTATTCTTCTGTTAAGGAACAAAAGTTTATGCGCAAATTAAATGAACAGGATACTCGTAGTACGAGTGTATTATTTTTTGGCGCATTTGGTAGAGATCTATGCTCCAATTATTGCTCCAGTAATGTGGTTTCGAATTCCAGCCAGGATAAACATTTAGTGATAAACAATTGTATTTGTCCTGTGTCAGGACTCAGGATGCTTAATTGTATTGAATATATTTGTGGTAGGTACCTTCATTATTTCTGATATCCACAAGACGATTGCTTAAGCTACGTGGTCAGTTCAATGTGGTCATGTTGACAAATATTTATATTCCACCTAGTAAATACATAAATAATTAATTACTCATTCGAATTATTTATGTAGTTGTCATTAATAATACTCTTTATCTATTACGATCCGCATCTTTACATTAGCACAAAGGTAATGCAAAATGAACTGTGGTGCAAACTGCAGATACCTTCACCAGGTGGTAGAGCCTCGTTGTCACCGACTATGGTGTCAATATGAATGGGTCGGCTCGACCGGAGAAGTACCACCCTCTCATAGAATATCGACGTGAAATAACTGCTGTGCAGTTGTGTTTCGTTCGGTGAGTGAGAGTTCCGGAGACCCTCGGGGGATTGTTGCAGCGATACTAGGGAACGGTGGAGGTTTTTTGTGTTCCCATTGTCAAGTGGAATATGTTGACCCGTCGGTCAGGGAGACCCGTAGAAACGGTTTTATCCGCTGGCCGCCCGCGGTACAGTACAGGGGCCCAATCGAGCTTAACCACCTTGAGAGGCTGCCCTTTCATATCGCGCATAATCTCGGAGTAGTTCGTCGTGCCGGTTGGTGACCGGACGGTGGGGACCCGGCGAGTACTTCCGGGGGGGTACGGGGGCCCTTCCGCCCGACGGATCAGCGTTACTTCCCTTTGACAAGTACCGGGGGGGCAGATTTCCTCACATCCTTTTTTTTACCCTATTGTCGCTGCAGCGCTTCCCCGCTTCACGCTTCTTTTATATTTCAAATATGGCCTCGTCACACCCAAATATGTACAGTAATACAGCGGTGCACTCCCCCACCACCCTGTTCAACGTGGAGTTCACTAACATTCGTGGACTCCACTCAAACCTTAATGCCGTCCACCAACATCTGGAGACAGTGAAGCCTGCCATGCTTTTCCTGACGGAGACACAAATACAGCGTCCAGCCGACACTTCGTACCTTCAGTACCCCGGCTACGTGCTTGAGGAACATTTCCTCGCGAAAGCAGGGGTCTGCTTGTTTGTCCGCTCGGATATTTGCTGTCGCCGTCTGCATTGTTTCGAGGAGCCGTCCATGTCCTTTCTTTCGGTACACGTTAATGTGGGCCAGCTTAGCCGCATTTATGTGTGCCTGTACCGATCCCACTCCGGAGATGTAGAAACCACTCGACTCTTTGACATCTTGAGTCGGGCGGCTGATGACGCGCAGGCGCGATATCCGAATGCGGAAATGGTTTTTCTGGGGGACTTTAATTCCCACCACGAGTCCTGGTTGGGTTCCTCCATTACTAACCATGCCGGAAGGACTGCTCACGCGTTCGCTCTAACCCATTCCCTGACACAACTGGTTAACCAGCCCACCAGGATACCTGACATAGCTGGTCAAACGCCTTCTTTGCTGGACCTTCTGCTGACGACCCATCCAGTTGGCTACCGGGTTGAGGTCCAGGCGCCTTTAGGCTCCTCGGACCACTGCCTAGTGTCTAGCTCAGTGCCAGGCGCAGTACCTCCGCAGCCTGCGGTGGTCAAACGCCGGGTTTGGCACTACTCGTCAGCAGATTGGGACGGGATGCGTGATTACTACGCATCCGTTCCTTGGGGTAAGCGTTGTTTCAGCGGGAAGGATCTAACGGCGAGTGCCGCGGCTGTTGCTGATGAGATCGGTCTTGGTATGGAATATTATGTTCCCTACTCCGATGTTGTTAGCAGAAGTCGTGGACGCCCCTGGTTTAATCGCGAATGTGCTGATGCTGTTAGTAATAAACAGGCTGCATATCGTGCTTGGATCAGGGGTCGCGCCTGTAAAGATCCTAATATCGACTCGCTGAAAACTGCGTATAACGCTGCCACAAGGGCCTGCAAAAGGGCGTATGTAAGAGCGGACGCTCAGCGCGTTGCACAAGTAGGCATGGAGTTAGTGTCGCACCCTACTGGGTCACGTAGCTACTGGCGTTTGGCCAAAGCCGTGCAAGCTAACTTCTGTAAGCCCTCGCTGCCTCCGTTGAGATACCCTGACGGCTCACTTGCTCATCAGCCGCAGGAGAAAGCCGACCTCTTGGCTAATCTCTTTGCGGCTAACTCCCGAATCGATGACTGTAGCGCGCCTCCACCAACGATAACTCCCTGTGGTTTCGCTATGCCTAATGTCCATATTAGGCAGCGCGATGTGCGCTTTGAGCTACAGTCACTCGATGTTCGGAAAGCTTGTGGACCTGATGGTATCCCGGCGCTTGTTCTAAAACGCTGTGCAGCTGAGTTATGTCCTGTATTAACGCGCCTATATCGCCTGTCGTACTCATCGGGCTCTGTTCCTGAGGCTTGGAAGGAGGCTAACGTGCAGCCGGTCCCTAAAAAGGGAGACCGATCGGACCCTTCAAATTATCGCCCCATTGCCATAACCTCAGTGTTGTGCAAAGTCATGGAGCGGATCATTAATAACCAGTTGATCCGCTACCTTGAAGATCACTCACTTATTAGTGACCGTCAGTATGCCTTCAGACCTAAACGGTCAACGGGTGATCTTCTTGCCTACGTGACGCACCTCTGGGGGGAAGCAATTGATAAATATGGTGAGTCGTTGGCAGTCAGTCTTGACATTGCCAAGGCTTTTGATCGGGTCTGGCACAAAGCTCTTCTCTCTAAGCTTCCGGCATATGGTCTGCCCGTGCAGCTCTGTGACTGGATAGCAGGCTTCCTGCATAGGCGTAAAATTCGTGTCGTAGTTGATGGACACGCTTCGCAGTTCAGGTTAGTCAATGCTGGTGTCCCACAGGGCTCCGTTTTATCGCCCACCCTCTTTCTTCTGCATATCAATGATATGCTGCCTCTTGGGGACATTCATTGCTATGCGGATGACAGTACGGTTCATGGGCGCTATCTGGGTAGGCCTAGTGCTGGCAGGGCGATGGTTGATGAGATGCGGGAGAATCTTGTCACTGAATTGAACCGAGTTCTGAATCTCATTAGTGAATGGGGTTCCAACAATTTGGTTCAATTCAATGCCAAGAAAACTCAAGTATGCGCGTTCTCCTCAAAAACATCCCAATTTTTCCCACTCCCCGTTCTTCAGGGCACCCCTCTCAATCTGCAGAAAAGCCTAAGCATGCTTGGCATGGAAATCCGCTGCAATCTAAATCAGGCTCAGTACATCGAGCATCTTATCTCAACGGCATCCAAAAAACTGGGTATCCTGAACAGAGTGCGTCGGTTCTTTACGCCGGATCAACTATGTCTTTTATATAAGACTCAGGTTCGGTCCTGTGTGGAGTACTGTTCGCATCTTTGGGATGGATCTGCCAGATACCTCTTGGATGCCCTTGATAGATTGCAGCGACGGGCTTTGCGCATTATAGGTGATGAGGAGGTCACCAAAACCCTCGAACCTCTTCAATTGCGAAGAGACATTGGTTCACTAAGTGTATTCTACCGCCTCTATCATGGTGAATGCTCTGAGGAACTCTTTTCCCTTATACCTCCCTCTCCGTTCCGGTTTAGAACCACTCGCTCTAGCCAGCGATGTCATCGCTTTACCGTGGAAAGTATTCCATCGCGTACAAAAAAGTTCGATGATTCCTTTCTTTGTCGAACTATAAAGAAGTGGAACTCTCTGCCGGCTCATGTATTTCCCCCTTCCTATGACATGAGTTCCTTTAAACGAAGCGTGAAGAAGCACCTTGTGAGCCAGTACTGCGATGCCAACGGATAGAACGCCTCGGTGTTGCGTCCGTTGTCGTGGTAATTTGGGTTCCCCTTTTGCTTACCATCAGGCTAAGGGGAGCCAATGTACTGAGCTACTATAAAAAAAAAAAAAAAAAAAAAATACCAAAGAAGGACGCATGTGATAGATAGAATAAAAAATTGAACTTGAACTACGAGTTCAAGTGTTGATTCAGCCGATTACACAGTTACTTTATAACGATAATTAATTAACACGTCAAACTTCAATTAAAAGAATTGAACATTCGGAGAATCAAAAAAATCTAACCAGATCATTTTGCGTTGGCTAATTGCTTTATATTCATGGAAAATCTTTTATGTAGCACGCATGTGGCCGAGATACTGAGAACTGTCAACGTCGTGATCTTTCGTCGCTGTTCACAGTCGTTACTGGATCAAGGACTAGATAAACCAATTTTCCTGCTAAATGTTAAGCGGCCTATAAAGTTTGAGTTTAATAATTGATGCCTTTAAAACTTTTAAAAAATTAACTATAGCTTCGTAGGGCGAGAAATGTCCACAAGGAAGACTAAAGATGACCTGTGCAATGTACTACCTACTCTACCTTATTTTAATGTGGTCCCGGCGTCATTACGGAGAATTTGTAATGAACAGTATCCTTTACCTACTATATATAAAAGCTACGAAGTTAAAAATAAAAATATGAAATATTTCCACATTTAACTTCGAAATGCTACCCGCTGGTTTAACATGATTTTATAGAGAGAGAAACAATACGGCAACTCTACTGTGGTTAGAACGACGACTTAAAAGAACTGCTGAAGTGGAGTAGATACAAATTGTTCAGACACATTATGTATGGCACGATCTAAAGAAAGCTTACAACGCGTGATCGAAGGAGAAGATGATGACGCTTCCAAATCGAAGGATGTTAGTATTAAATAAATACTATAAAGTGCTGACCGAATGAAACAAAACTTAGCATGTAAAGGAAATATTCAAGCTATTCGCCGCAAGCTAATAAAGACCTAATTAGCGTAACAAAAAACGTCGACGCACATTGTATTTTCCCAGTTTTAAGATAAATGGACTTTATTCATTTAATGACTAAACTACCTTAATCGGGCAGACAATCCCAGCTTGTTCTAGAGCTTTCGTCGTGACCTTAAAATTCGGATCGTTGACTCGACCGTATCAAAGCAAAAAAAGCTATAAATTTTTCCTACTGTTGTGATTACGAGGGTCGATGCGTCACAAACAATTACATTCTAAATAAAGAACGTCTATTTCCGGACATAATTTTACAGATGTTGGTATAGAAACGTTACCGTGAAAGTTCCCGAACTGTCTGAAGTGATGCACAGATCCCTGTTCCCATTATAAAAATAGAAATACAGTAGCCAGAGTTGACGAGTGCCGGCTTCACACGCTGTCTTAACCTTAAATTATTCTATCAAACGTTAAAGTTTAGAGTGCAAACGTCGCGAAATGTCTCAAGACGGTGGCTTCTTTAAAAAGTTCCACGAAACTATTAACGAGAGCATAGACGACGTGACGAGGAACAACTTCGCCAATTTAGAATGCAACGCGAAACGCGTCTCGTACTTGTGCAGTCTGGATGTTATAAAAAATTACGACATTAGCAGCGATGTGGAGAAATGTCAGACGGGCGGGGACTTTCCAGTGAAAAAAGATTTGGAAAAAGCGCGACAGTTGAAGGATGAGGGGAACGGAGCGGTGCAGAAAGGTGACTGGGCCAAGGCACTTCAGCTATACAGCCGCAGCATGGCCTACATGCCGAGCAAGGAAAGTAAGTGACAGTAGGTCTGCGCATTCCGTGCGCGTACCTTACAAACCTAATGATCTAGTCGTGACAGTAGGTTAGGTCTGATCCGTCTCAACCGCTGTAATCACAACAATTGTTAGGTAGGTATCTGTGTGTAAAAGTAATTTGTTTGGGCGGTACTAGCCAGTGAGAGGCGAGTTTCATCTGAAATTGTCGTAGACAACAGATTAATAAAGCTATTATTAAGCGTTATTAACCTTTTGAACTGATTAATGTCTTACGATGTTCTTCTTTAATTCACGCAAACAGCAAAACAGTAATTGCAAATGTAAAAGTAGGAAGTAAATTTTTTGTAACTAACTTCATTCACTACCTTCATTGTTTATTGTGCGTGTGGTTACAATTTGTACATATTAAAAAAAGGAATATTCTTACTTGTCCCTAATACGCCCTTTTAAAACCATCGTACTTAAGTACCAACACAAACAAGTTAAAGATTCATCACTGGCAGATAGGTTCATCATAATTTGTTTGGCAAATAAAAGTATGTCTATTCCATTTCTTGAAAATTGACAATAGATACAGCATCTAATTTATCACTTATTGTCAGAGGAGAGAATGACCATTGTTTATTTTTAAAATTACGATAGCGTTTTTTATTAATCTGTGCAACAGCGGACGAGTTGGCGATACTGTTGGCGAACCGCTCCGCAGCCCTGAGCCACTTGGAGCAGTACGAAGACACCCTGGCCGACATCCGCCGCTGCCTGTCCCTGGGGTACCCTCGCCATCTACGGTACAAAGTGCTGGAGAGGAAGGCACGCACGTTGCTGGTGCTCAAGAGAAACAAAGAAGCCATCTCGGCTTTTCAGTAAGTTGTTATGGCTAATTTGGTGGGTTCATAAGTCGGCCATACCAAAGGTTGGCGGGTTTGATCCCCACCCGCAAACATTTGTGTGAACATGTCTGTTATTATAGGTCTGCTCGCTGACTAACAGATAGCACTAAGGTGCCGCGTAAAACTTACTGATTTTTATATTATATTATCACTTTTCAGAGACACTTTAAGCGCACTTGATGAAGCAACCAAACTCGACAAGGACAAAAGATCAAAGATGCGCACAGACTCAAAACTGATGTTGGAGATTTTAAACAAAGGTCTCGTATTGGCTGGGAACCCAAACGATCCCGAGCCGCTAAAGAAGACTCCTCCAAAACCCAAACTGCCAGGAAAACACAACCCTCAGTACCCTGCAGCTTCAGAAGCCATACAGATAGATGAAGATCCAGTTAAGGGAAGATTTGCTACAGCTACAAGAGACATACAAGCGGGAGAGGTACTGCTTGTGGAAAAACCTCATAGCGGAGTATTGCTTGGGGAATACGCTAAAACACATTGTCAAAATTGCTTTGTAAAGTAAGTCAATAGAATATTCCTTGTTTACAATTTTATTAATGCGTCTTCTTTATTAATGTTAGCTCTTAAAATTTAAATAACATTTACATAATATGTATATGACACGAATTCGACAAATACCGCGCCGCAGACAAACATCACGTCACAATTGTATTCATACCTAGGAGTATTTCTCTTAGCACTAATTAATTTGTTGTCTGTTTTTAGGAGTCCAATTCCGCTCCCATGTCCAAAATGTCCGAACGTGATATTTTGCAGCGACAAATGTTTGGAAGAAGCTCAAAAATCATACCATGGATACGAATGCCACATCTTACCGCTACTTTGGAAATCAGGATGTTCCATTACATGCCATATTGCGCTCAGAATGATTACCCAAAATAAAAAAGGATATTTCACAAACATATCAAAGGAATTAGATACCAAACCAGAAGGACCATATAAAACTGAAGATTATAGAAATATCTATCACTTGGTGGCTCATGAAGATAAAAGAACAAGACAGGACTTTTTGCACAGAACCCAAATGACTGCTTTTCTAGTAAAATTATTGGAATTGACAGGATATTTTGAAGGTAAACCTAGAGACAAGCCGATAGCAATTGATGAGCTTAGGTCCATGGCAGTGGATGACAAGTACAAAGATGATGTGGCCCTGATTGGTGGACTGATATTAAAGAACCTACAAGTCCTCCAATTCAACGCTCATGAGGTGTTTGAGGTGCAATGCCCAAAGCCTAAAGTTGGGCAAATCCTCAAACATGGAGGGAAATCGACATTCTTGGCAGGAGCAGTGTTTTCAACACTCGCTCTTTTCAATCACTCTTGTGATCCTAGTGTAGTCAGGTAATAAGGTTTTCAAGGTCTTTACAGAGTTTTTATTAAACAAGTATTTATTTTTCTTTTTAAATGATGAAATAAAAAGGCATCAGAGGTAAAAATAATGATTCTTCTCAAAATCTTTTTAGTGTATGGATCATTGAAATTAGGACACATTCATTTGTATTCTGTGGAAAATTGTGATCTTCCAGCGTTAATCGCCCCGTACACCATTTCAGATACTTCTGCGGTCCACGAATCGTAGTACGAGCCGTAAAAAACATCAAGAAAGGGGATGAAGTGTCTGAAAACTACGGCCCTATCTTCACAACGGTGCCTAAGGCACAGAGGCAAGCGGAACTGAAGGATCAGTACTGGTTCGATTGCACTTGCACCCCATGCACTAATGACTGGCCGCTCTACAGCGAGATGAATGAAAATTACATGCGATTTAAGTAAGGGTTTTACTTTATGTCAACATAATCGGCTTAGCATAAGTAATGCTTGGTTAGAGGCTAATATTTCTCGCTTTGAATATTTCTCAGGTGTGACTCGGATCGGCCTTGTCCCAACGTAGTGGCTGTTCCTTATGACTGTAAAGACTTCATGATTCAATGCGGACTCTGCCAGCAATATACCAATATTCTCAAAGGACTCAAGTCGTTACAGGTGGGTATACTAATACTTGAAATATTGTTGCTATTGTTCATAACTGATGTAGTGATGAACACGAAACTTGTTTTACTTGCTATTGCTACAGACGTAGCACTTTATTGCGTAGGCTCCTGCGGTATTGGAGCGAGGCAAGAAGGGCGTTTTTTATTCGAGAAATGAAGCAAAACTTTTTCTTCAACCTTTATTTTCACGTGTATAGATATAATAAAACTAATTTCTTTCCTTGTGATCACGTGACTCTTCACCCCTCAGAACGGTTACGCCTAACTGAATTTGACAAGCAAGCTTAATACTAAACCAATATTATCAAATATTTTTATTTTAAAATAAGTATAACATACTCGTAAGTTATAATCGAAAAGGCAAACAAACGCTGTAACTAAATAGTTTTGTTATTAGCACTTGACTGTCGCATCCGCGTATGATACTGAGATACGACGCGCGACGTGCTTGCGATTTATCACCTAGATATTATTTATTAACAAGTTTGAAAATCAGCAAGCTACACACCCTTATTAGAGCAAGAACTCGAATCAAATGTAAACAATCTGTGTAAACAATAAAGTGAACTTTTCCGTAATCAAGTTGTTCCTAGTAGCATAAAAAAATATGCGTATTAGGCTAGTATAGGTATTTATTTTATTTTCCTATGCGTGAATCAGCAAATGCGTACTAGGCGTCCTATAATAGCTAGTATAGGAATTATTAAAAATAAAAATTATTTGTACTTAAAACCATTATTTAATATCAGCAACCTTAACATAATTATGTTCATACATATAAAATGGTCAATCCGCAAAAAACAGATCTCAATGTTATTTTATGTCACATTGCCGTACATCATTACAAAGACAAATACATCGGCCGTTGTTTTATAAATTAGTTTGTCCTTCATCCGTATCTTGTAAAGGACTTGCATTCTTTGTTACCAAGAGATTGATTCGCTTCTTTGGATCATAATTTCATTAATACATATAAACGCCGTAAACGATAGTGTAGCAATATATCGTATCGTTTTTGTACATGTCATCGGTGTAGTCATCAGTCTCTGGGTCCCATATGCATCGCTGACCACACTTAACACCGGCACCTTTCATTTCTAAAATCGTTGTTTGTACTATTATTTTATACCTAAAACAAAATTAAGACAATCGTATATACTGCGTGTTTTTTTACATAGTCGTTGTTTTCCCGCAGCAGAACGCTTTACCTTCAGTAGTACTATAGATATATGCAATTTTTTTTTTCGAATTTTTTTATTGAATTTTTTTTAACACTGAAATTTTTTCTTAAATTTTAATGGAAAAATGGATACCAAATGTGAGTAAATAGTAAATAATCATTTTTTTGATAAACGCGAAGGGCAATGATGACCCCTGCCGGTGACCGTCCGTGACGCAGCCAGTACTATTGGTTCGAGTTTCGTCTATCGTATCGTAAAACTTTTGATTTGACTAAAAAAAGAACTTTATTAATTTATTTTACTACTAAGATAAAATCATTTTACTGCGGGAAAACAAAGACTAAAATTGCACGCTGTATACAGGGTGTTCGGAAGAACGTTGAACATACGATAATGGGGGGTAGTTGGGGTGGTCTGTTAACTAACTAGCTCAAAAGATTTCACCTAGATCTCAAGATTTTTTTAAAATTATTTTTTTTATAAATTTCCATAATTTTTCGGTTTTGTACCTTTAAACCCGTCTAACTTTTTTTTTAATGACCAGATCCAAATAATTTTTTAATTATTGGAATCTTAGTGATTGGTAGGTTCCTTTAAATAAAAAGTTGTAAATTGCACATTGCTAGAAACAAAGTTATGGGCCCTCAAACATAAAATAAGAGTTGAAACAAATTTTGAATCTCAACTTCGCGTAGCATTTAAAAAATAAATAAAAGGGATGGATGACTTCTGATTTGTTAAAAACATCTCCAAAGTGTAAGCTTTATAACGATATGTCGTTTGTTTTGATATCTTTTTTGTAACCAAAATTATTCGATGTTTTCTACCCAGGCGGACCATTTCGACGAAAATCTACATACGTGAAAACTTAAATGTTTTGCGAAATTTATCAATGCAAAGGTCAAAATAACAAATAAGTAGGATAGTGACATAAAGAATGTAGATTTTTTCTCACTCTTGCACACATAAAGGCTATCTTTTCTCTTTTTCACTCTGTGTGGAATGCGCGGCGAGTGACGCTTCCCAAGAAGGTAATAATACTAATATTTCACTCTAGTACACTTACATCGTATCTTACCTCTCTTTCGCTTTCGGAACAGGCGACTCAGTGTAAGAGTCAGAACTCTTAGTCGAGACTTAACTGTCCAAGAAGGTAACTCTAGTACACTTACATCGTATCTTCCCTCTCTTTCGCTTTCGGAACAGGCGATTCAGTGTAAGTGTCAGAACTCTTAACTCTTAGTCGAGACTTAATTGTCTCTGCGATCATACGTGCCCTTTGTGCCTACTCTTGTTACAGTTATCTTCGTTCTTGATAAATTCTACTCGCATATGCCATTAAAATGTCCGCATATTCCTCATTGGTAAATGAAGTCATTTTACCGATTAACAAACGTAACAGAAATAACAAAACTTAACAAAACAACTGATAACAATAATACAAAACGAAGATAACTGTAACAAGAGTAGGCACAAAGGGCACGTATGATCGCAGAGGCAGTTAAGTCTCGACTAAGAATTCTGTCCTCTTTGGTTCTGTCACTTAAACTGAGTCGCCTGTTCCGAAAGCGAAAGAGAGGAAAGATACGATGTAAGTGTACTAGAGTGAAACATTAGTATTATTACCTTCTTGGGAAGCGTCACTCGCCGCGCATTCCACACAGAGTGAAAAAGAGAAAAGATAGCCTTTATTTGTGCAAGAGTGAGAAAAAATCTACATTCTTTATGTCACTATCCTACTTATTTGTTATTTTGACCTTTGCATTGATAAATTTCGCAAAACATTTAAGTTTTCACGTATGTAGATTTTCGTCGAAATGGTCCGCCTGGGTAGAAAACATCGAATAATTTTGGTTACAAAAAAGATATCAAAACAAACGACATATCGTTACAAAGCTCACACTTTGGAGATGTTTTTAACAAATCAGAAGTCATCCATCCCTTTTATTTATTTTTTAAATGCTACGCGAAGTTGAGATTCAAAATTTGTTTCAACTCTTAATTTATGTTTGAGGGCCCATAACTTTGTTTCTAGCAATGTGCAATTTACAACTTTTTATTTAAAGGGACCTACCAATCACTAAGATTCCAATAATGAAAAAATTATTTGGATCTGGTCATTAAAAAAAAAGTTAGACGGGTTTAAAGGTACAAAACCGAAAAATTATGGAAATTTATAAAAAAAATAATTTTAAAAAAATCTCGAGACCTAGGTGAAATCTTTTGAGCTAGTTAGTTAACAGACCACCCCAACTACCCCCCATTATCGTATGTTCAACGTTCTTCCGAACACCCTGTATAAAAGACTTACGTTTCTATGAAACTTATTTGGATTCTTCTGAAGCATAAGATATTGTAACTGATCTGATAGCTACTACTTGTACATACTATTTACTAGGTTCCAAAAAAAGACTTAAATAAAACAAAGAAAGTTAATCGTTTTATAACGAGACAACAAAATGTCGGTTGAATGTGTATACGTCTTGTTTTTGTAAATTACATGGTGTGCAACAAGGTGGCACTTTAGCTCTTACAAATACGGAGTTGGTAGCACTATCAAGTAGGAGTGGGTGATAGTGGAATATGTTGCGTATACATACATACCACTGACAGAAGTAACTCTATCGTTAAATATTTTTGCGATTACTTGAATGAAATATTTTACGCGTAAAAGACATCGGTTTATAGAATTAAAAAGAATGGAAATAAAGAAAATTAACCGCTTCGATGTAACGCCGTTATACCACCTGTTCATAAAACCGAAAGGTTGTGGGTTCGATTCGCGCATTGGCTCTTTTTTCTGTTTGGTCACCCTAGCTGAAATTTACCGTCATGATAGCTTTGGCAATGCAATGGTCCGAAAATTTAATTTCCAATTTAAAATTCCTCCAATGTGGCACCACATTAGGCGATGCTTCCTAGTTAAGTATACTTTAAAAGAATAGGCGGCAGTGGAAGCTTTAAAAAAAATTAATTAAAAATCTGATAAATAAAACGTTTGAGCTAAAAATGCAAAAGGCATACATTTATTTTACCTCTTCATGTCGAGGTCTTGCACTCGCTGTCGGACTCCATTTGCTATAGATTGAGCCCAGCGCGGAGCTTGATCCGCCCGGTACTGTCGGCCCATCAGCTGTTCTTGCATCGTGGATAATATAATGTCTCGAACGTTCTGAGCTTGGAACCTAAAATTAAACAAAACTTATATGTAGCTACAGCAATATTAGCTTATTTCGTAGATAGAACTCATCTATATTTTGTACATGCATGCATGTCACAAAAAGACACAATTTATCATACAATATTATTATAATTGAAAAATGTTCTACTAAGCGTTTTTTATGGTAAATCAGTTGGCTGACATGCACACAACCCACTTGATGATAAACAGCGACTTTTTATAATTATACCAAGAACTCAGTTCAAAAGTTTTTTTAAGGCAATTATTAGTAATATTATCATTTTGCTATTCCAAAGTAACAGGAGTTAGAAACAGGGACACAATAATGTGGTCTCAATAAATTACTTACTTTTCTCCAAGTCCTGGGCGAACTTCATATTTAGGTGGAGGAAGTGGTTTATCGGTCTCAACTGGAGTAAGGGCAACTTCGCTTACTCCTTGTTCATCCTCACCCTCTTCATCAACAACTAAAATTCAAAAGAATACAAATAAATCATAAAACGGCAGATGTATTTAACAACAAGATGTTAAATTTCCCAACATTTCCAGATCTAAAAGCTTTTTTGATATAATTACAAATATAAATTAAATTGATAACTTTTTTTTATAAGTAGAAGGCGTACAAACAAATTATTATAACTTCATGATTGAAATTGTACCACATACCATCATCTTCATCAGCCATAGTTTATTTCCTATATTAGCCTTCTTTAGTCTTTTTCAGCCTGAAAACATTTAAAGAATTATTCTATAAAAAAATATACTTTACACAGGTGCTATTTTGGAGTATATTTAACTAAACTAAAATATTAAATTCCTTGAACACAGTCTATAATTACCCCATTAACTAAAACTTATTCATGATTCTCAGGACACTGAAATGACATATCGCCTTGGACGAGCTGCTATGGAAGAAGGAAAATATGGAGAAGCTATTAAGAAGTTCATTGAAGTGCTGAAGTTATATGACAACACCCTCACACCTCCGTATCGTTCATACTATGACTGTGTTCAAGACTTGAGGAGCTGTATGCTCGCTATGGGAAACTATAGCATTGTTTGAAACATATGTTTAAATTTACTGTTACATTTTGTTTTTTATGTACTGTTTCTGTTTTATTGAAATAAAAAGTTTATGAAATATTTTTTCTTTGTTTGAAAACAAGCTTCAGTGCCATTCTCATCCTCTCTTTAGTGTGCTGATGGGCCAGACATCAATAAAATGTTTCATCCTGTTTTATCTTTATCCAATAGCAAAATTGTTACCTTACATTATTTTTAAGAACAGGATGTAACTAAATTTCAAACAAGTCCACAAGATACACATACAATAGAATTTTAGTTTCTGGAAAATCTCGATTTACATGTTGGACAAAACCGGCGAAAGGAATAATTTAATTTCATATAACCTTAATTTATCAATTACAACAGAAATCACTAGGTTTAACATAATTAATACGCAGATTACTCACGGGATAATATATTTTTAATATGACTTGCTTTTTCTTAGAAATACCGTATATTTTGAGCGTTTTTAGAAATAAAATCGTTTTGTAAATAGATCTGTTACTATGACAACCGATTGAGCCGATGACATTTTATTATTTAAACGGCTTTGGGTTTGGGTATAAATTTATTAAGGCAATTTAATTGAAAAAACGATTTATTAACACAAATTCATTCGTCGTATGTAGATAGTAACTTCCGTTTTCACAACGGATATCCGATTATAATCTGTGCATTAAATTGACATTGACATATGTCAAGCGTATTTGTTTGGTTGAAAATTGGAAGAAATATTTGGTTACGGAAAACAGCAAATCTGGCTAATTTTACAAAAGATAATCAACAAAACATATATTTTACAACATGGCTACATACGATAACAAAATCTGGCTACTCAAAAACATACGGGATGCCTTTATCGCGACAGACGACACCGGTTTATGTGAGATAGTGATGGCAGGCGAGGATTTCTCTAAAATATTTCAAAACAAGGCCTTAGAAGACAGAAAAAGGATAAGAGAAGGAAGGCTGAGTCAACCAGGAACAAGTAAAGGTATGATAAAAGTAAATTTATGTCAGAAATTGCAGGAACTACTTCAATGTTTACAAGTAAGTTATTGTTGAAATTTTATTTTTCCTAGGGAAAGAAGGAATGGGAGATATATCTGAGGATGATGATGAGAAGGAGATTGTTACCCAGTTCGATCCATATCCCGATATGGAAGACAGTGAGGATGATGACTTAATGTGTGGCAGCTACATACGCTATGAAGAGTTTGGTGGACACAGGTAATGCTTTAGGGCATCTATCTCTTCTTTAAATTACAATTTAACAATATAAAAGTAGTCCTAGTCTAAAGATATAAAATATAGATATAACCATTCTGAAACAACTTGTTAACTACTAGTTGATAGCTACTGTTAACTAAATTCTTAATTCATGCAAAATTTTAAGGAAAATGTTGCTTTTTGGTTAAAACAATTACCTATTTCTGTTAGTCAACTTTTTTTATTACCACTTTCTTTGCAGTTAAGCTATAATTTTATGAACTTAAGACGCTTAATTAAATTACAAAATAAATCCATGAATAGGTACCTACATTTCATAAAATATTTTACTTATGTACTTTTGTTCAAATTTTCTTTTATAGGCAAAGATCTAACACTGCTCAGTGGCTGGATAAAAAAGAACAGGCTTTAAAAAAGGCAGCTAAAATAAAAGTTATAAAATGGGATGACTCATCAACACAACTAACCTCTGAACAGATATCACAAATATTCTCCAGAATGGAAGTAAAGAAACCAGAAAAGAAGAAGTCTCTATTAGCAGAACAGCTAGAGAAATGCCCAGATCTGCCTCATCGGCAATATTTGGAATATGCAAAGTTTGATGGTACAGCACAACTTGGCTTGCCCACAAAATGCTTCAAGATTTTCATGACAATGTTATCTGAAAAGCACCAAAATTATCCCTTAGTTGTATGTGTTATTGCCAATGCCAAGATTAAAGATTTAATTGGTTTCACTTGCTACAAATACAGGTAATTGTAGTTTTTGTACCCAATACTTTCAGTCTTAAGAAGCTTGAATTGTTTTTTTTTTAATTCTTATATTGTTCTTACACAGCATTGAACACCCAGACATAACTCTTGGATCTGTGCATGACTATGGACTGTGTATAGCGGAGGATGATGGTGAAGTGGACTGGGCCTTCCCTTGCTTAGATGCCAATGAACCCTGCTCCAAGTTTGGTTTCACCTGCCTCGGCCTCATCGACTTAAAGAGTAAACATACGCTCACGTCTGCTCCCATTTCACTGCCTGAAGACGGAATGCTGGAGGTGTTTCCAAAAGCAGCAGAGTCTGGTCACAGTCACCATCACAACCCATCGAGACACAACACTGGGGGTAGTGCAACATCAGAAGCAGTTAGGAAAGCTATAAATGCTGTCAATGAAGGTATGTGAAAAACTTGGTTATGCTTAATTTAATTGTTCAGCAAATTATTTTTGAAAAAAATACAGTTTTGTGAAAACAATCAGAGGACCATAAAAATAAGTTTTTTAAAATTACTCCGCTACTGATCTTATTGGTATTAGTGGCATCTGGGTTGTTAATTATTTATGAAACAATGCAATTTATAATTCATTAATGCCAACTATCTGCTCTTAACCTGGGAAAGCCCCACTTGTTTGAGGAAAACCACTAAACCACATAAGATATTAATTAAAAGAGTTATTTTACTTTCAATTTAAATTATCACACCAAAAAAGTAAAATTGTTAAGGAAAGCTCAAATTTTCCTCATTTATTGATGTTACATATTTTAATGTAATGTAGGTTTACTTAAACAGTTTTGTGGTAGTAGTAGAAAAAGTATGTTTACTAGACAAATATGCTCATATCTGTATTCTACAAAGGGTTTAATATTTAAGGCACTGATTTATTTATATAATTTTTTGTTTATTTTTGAGCTGAATTTGTTGTTTACACGGATGTGAATAGCTGAGGATAGGTGGCAATGGGAGAGGCCTATGTCCAGCAGTGGACTACGCCGGGCTGACGATGATTAAGATTGTTGTTTGTCTCTGTTGTAGAAAAAAGAGGTGCAGAGTCTGAACTAGACAAGATACAGTCGCATCTAATAGCGACGGAGGCGCCGCAGTACAAGACATACAGAGTACACTTGCTACGGAAAGTGCGGACGAACACGCCAGTGCAACTGGGCGTGTCTCTGGAGAGGATAGAAGTAGAACCTTTAGTAGCTCATAAACATGCTTTTTGGGTAAGTTTAACTTTCCGTTTGAATAGGAATCCATCCCCAAGAAATGAGAATATTTTCTTATAAATTGTGTAAATATTACATACTTATTACGGACTATTCCGTTTAAGAGACATTTTACCAAGAAGCGGCCTACGGGAGTAGTACAGGCGGCAGCAGATCAACCTACCCTAAACTGTCAAAAAGACTTAAATGAAATAGAACTGTATGTAACAATGTATTAAGGTCAAAATTAATTGTAGGAATTGCGTCAGACCCGCAAAGAATTATACCATTTACATTTGTCTCACAATGATTTTTCTTATATTCACAGTCAAGATCGAAATATTTCCGGCTCAACATAGACTCGGTGGCGTGGTGTCAAATACTGGAAGCAAGAGCGACGAAGACAACTTTCCGGATAGTACACTCACCAACACACAATTCAGGATACTTGGATCAAAGTAATACAGGTAATTTGTACACTGTTTACTTAAAAATATCTAGCTCCCAACTAAGTATTTGCTTATAGACTAGCTAGACTGCTAAGATTTATTCAGCTAAACCGAGAAAAACTATATAGTTTTTCTCTTATGTTTTTCTAGTCTTCATATATACAAATATTTCTCTTTTTCGTTTTCGTAATGGGTGAGGAATATAACTGACCTTTTTTCCTTTCTTCTTCTTAGTTACATTTCTATTTATTCATTTTGCAGGTAACCCAAGTTTCTTTCATCCAAACACATCATACAAAATATACGACTTCGAATGTGAACACGACATCGCCAGGGAGATAGTCGACAAAGTGAACACAATCCTCGACCTGAGGAACAGCCCCTGCCGGAGAGAATACAAGACATCCAAAGAGAAGAAAGTGCAAACAAGAAAGAGCTTTCACACAAGGCATTTAAGTTGAGTATGATAAGACTGTATTATTAGTGTAATATGAAATTTAACCCACAGAGTTCCTTTTATAAACGCATAGCATGCATTGGGATAGTATTTTTACTTGGTGTTCAATATAAACAGTTATGATTAGTAGCATATCTGAGATGAGAAGTATGTTGATAATGGTTTATTTAAATTTTACAAACACTCGTTTCTCAATTTAGTTATTAGTTTTTGAATCATTCGATTCAATGTTTTATTTATTTATTCCCTTACAGAGTGTTACGTTGACCTGTTACAGCTCCTTATTTCCTATTTTATAATCTCTTAAATATCTCTTTAACCTTTTTTTTAACTTATTAATGCGATTTTTAGCCAACACTATACATTCTCTGGGCTTTAGAAGGGTTTTGTCAAATCAAAATTTCTATGCCTCTAATACTCAATGAATTAAATGTATACTTTCTATTTCCTGATTTAAAAGTATAATGTAACAGTCTGATGTAGTAACCTGTATGTGTTCAATGCAATTCAATATGATTAGATAATAAGATACTTTGAAATACTATCCCAATGTTCAATCTCAGTTACTAAAATGTTCAATAATGGTTTTAATACGCGTCAACTTAATTGGTTTGTCTGAACATCGTGCGAGAACCTGCGCAGAACACAAATGTAGGTGTCAGAGGGGGCAGCCACGCCCCGCACCTGCGCAAACGACGCGACCAGCTAACTTCAGACAAGCCAATTAAGTTGACGCGGGGTATATGTTTGGTATGTTTTTGTTTTAATTTTGGTGTTAAACCAATCTAATTGAACATAATGTGAAGCAGGGATTTGTACAGATCAAATATTTAAACTGCATATATGAACGAGGTAAATTTATAGCTATTTTAGCAAGAGTTGCAGAGTTAATATATAAGTCAAAGTCCACTGTCTGACAAAAGGCTTCCAGCTGTAATTAGTAATTCTTTCATTGAATTCTCGAAACTATATTGTTGAATATTTATTAGTTTTGTACTGAAGAACATAAAAATTGGGCGACAGCAAAGCTGACTAAAACCGATTTGTTAAGATTTTTATTGCTATGTCAATTTCATGGAAATAAAAGTGTATCTTTTATCCATGTTCATCTGTTTTCAATATTTTTCAATCTTTGTTATTTAGGACGCACCGAAATACAGGATGTTTAAAGTAAGTCGCCGGAAATATCGATAACACTAAGCTTTGTTGTGGCTCTTTTTTTATGGGAACTTATTGCATGTGTGTAAATGTGAACATTTACTATTTTATTCAATCGGATGTACAAGTTATTTCAATTGTGAAATAAAATTTATTCACCAGTGAAACAAGTGTGCTTTGCGCTTTCACACGCGCACTTTCTAAATTCTTTATTTTAAAATAAGTTTTAATAGTATTTTTGCTCTCTTTCCCTCTTAACTTTATCAAGATGGTAAAAAAAGAGAGAAAAAAACTGATTTAAGTATATTAATTTTATCGGGGTCGGTAATTAAGTCGTAAAACACTGTCAATGAAAAATGTCAGAAAATTATGTTTACTTGATTAGCTCTTAAATAAAAAATAACTTTTATTTCAGAATTGAACTACCTACATAAATTAAATACATGATTTGTTTTCACCGTTTATTACACCGTCACCGTGTATAACTAACATGTTGGCGTTTATAACTTGACTGGTGATCATTTTTTATTGTTATGTTTTTAATAGCAGGTTTTTTGTGTTGTATGACCTACCAAAAATTGGTTTACTGCCACTATCTTAACTTCTTCTGATAAATTATAAGCTTTAAACCTAACCTAACTAGATTTAATTTTATATTCTATGCTAAATATTTTGAATGGCCCATGTGTAAATTAATATTATGCCTTCTGATAAAAAAAAAATAGTTATCTTCAATTGTTACTGAAACAAATCATTTCCCAATACTGATATCATATTTGCTTTTTTAAATATGTAGGTATATGTATTTGCATCAAAACAATGTGGTTATTTTGAAAACAACACAATACAGTCGACAGCTGAACTACCCTAGTACAGTCGGCTTCAATAATATCTAAGCGCCCAAAGAACATAGTCAAAAATATCTTGGCATCAAAGGAAAAAGTACTTTATAACTACCCAGTTATAAGACAAATTTGACTGGCACTGTCAAAGATATAATGCCACTCAAAATCATGCTTTTCAGTGTTATATAGTTTTTACTTTAATGCCAAGATATTTTTTGACTAATTAAGGCTCTTAGATATTATTGCAGCTGACTGTACTAAACCAGCTGTCGAAATAGTTTGTTAAAGAATACATCAAATATCAGTAACAATATCGATACTGGCACTATTTTACATTTTAACAAGGAAATTGTATTAATTATACCCTATCAGAGTAGCAATAAAATTATACCAATAAACTATGTCTTATTGTATTATCTTCAACATTTGTTTTTATTTTAATTATTATTGTTGAAAATGAAATTGTTTAATTCCAATTGTATGAATTGAATTATGTATGTAATGTAAAATGAATGAATTGTAATAATTTATAATGAAATTTAATATTGAAATAAAATTGTTATTCATTAATGATTTCTGTGTTGCCTATATATAACATGTCCATGGAGCATTTCATGTGGTCACAAATTGTTGACTACATGAAGCTCCACTGGCAACTTATCCCAGATAAAAAATACTGTGACATTTGAGAGTTTGAAATGAGATTCACATAATATCTTAAATAATACTACGAAGATGCAAACAATTCACACAAGTAAATTGATCAAACTTTAACAAAAAAGCATTATTGAGAAGGAAGTGCAATAAATAAATATTTAATTTGTTAGTATTATTTTTATTGTAAAAATATTTACACTAATATTATGTACAAAGTACACAAATATTATAAAAACTAAATTAAATTACTATTTACAATATGGCATTTCCAGGTAGACACAAATTCACAATGTACGCAAAGGGACTTTTTTTTTAAAGAATGCTAGCAATCCTCAAATAAGCATCATCAAAATTTTATCCAAAATCATATACACTTTAATATTAGATGAAAGAGAGCAAGTTACCCATAATATAAATGCTGTCATAATGAAGTTTAGTTCCTGAGATGATGATTCTTAATCTTAAGTGATAAATATTGCTAAATCATTGCAGGATCTAAACTTAACAATTAGTTGCAGTAGTGAAACTACGACTTCTACAATAATCCAATAAAATGTACAATGATCTCTTATATTCTTAAATTAAAATATTTACAGTAACTTTTTTAACTGTCTTATTATTATTCAATTGTACTGTTATCAAGAATATAATCCGTTATGTTATTGACCTTCTCTTCGCTATATGCCAGTATAACATCATCCAGTTCATTTGCCCTTCGATATAAGGCCCGTGTTTCCTTAACTGATTTGTGTAGTTTCAACTGGCTCTCGACCAATTTTGATAGGTTTGGTTTTGCCTTTAGGAATTCTATATCCTCAGTTGACAGTGCAGAGTAAGAAATTCTTGATCTGCTTGATGCCTTCACTGCCATTTGATACTGTCTGAAATTTAAAGGTGATGTAAATATTTAGGAGCACACAAAGCTAAAAACTATATTTATTTGAACAAATCTCTTAGAATGATGTGGATGTTTTTCCTCCACTGTTTGAGTACTCTATACAATGATCTAAATAAAGTAATATTTAAATACTTACTGTCTAAGATCATGGTACTTGTTTCGCCTGTTATTAACTTCTTTTTTCCATTGCTCTTTCTCAACCAATAGTTTATCATGGTAACTGAAATAAAAATTATACTGTGTATTGCCAAAAATGTTATAAAAAAACACCAAGTGAAACTATTGACTATTGTATGTTTTTCATACTAAAAGTCAATACACCTTTAGCAGCCACACAAATCAGACAGGAGGGAGCTAACAGGTATGTTGTTCAAAACAGTGAGACATAATTATGATAGGGATGATTGAAAGTATTTTTCATTTATTTACTTCCTAGAATATGAAGTAATTAAAATTGCAATTACATAAGATTGATCTACAATTACTGCTGATTTTAATACTCATAATCACAATATTATTGTGGGCTCCTCCAATCTTACCGTTCTTTACAAAAATCCACATCTAGTAGCGGATAAAATAATAAATATAATAATACTTACGCTGTGAGTTCCTCTTTGCTTTTTTCATTTTCAGAGGTCTTAGTGCAAACATTTGGATCTATGTTTTCAGAAAATGCTTGAGGCACTAAAAAGAATAACATTGGTATAATTACTGTTTATTCCCTAACAAAAACTTATTAATGATAATTATTATGGTTAAAAAAAACAAGTTTTTCAAAGAATTATAATATAATGAAATTAAGTAACTCACCCACAGAGTCCCTTCTTTCGAAGAATGTAGATCTTCTTCTCCTCGGTGGCGATCGTAAAGACTGATTCACCTCACCTTCGTTAACAGAATTTTCCATTTTCGTACTTTATGAATCTACTACGTAATTAAATAAACCATAAAAATCAAATTACAAACAACGCATCATTTGTACAATCCAAACCAAACGGACAACAGAGACAGACAGACGGACGGACGCCAACCTGACATTTTACTTTTTTATTCGTAAAGAAACTTCAACAACCAAAGACATTGATTGATATACAATACAAACAGCCGGCGCGTGGTAAATTATAAAATTATTTTATTTATTTTACCCGCATGACATGAATCACACAATTCACACAAAATCAATGCACTAAATAAAAAATATTGTTTCTTATTTAAAATTAAGTTATTTACATAAACGTATTATTATGAATTTATACTTTTTTTTTGTGATTTTTTTACTACCAATCACATAATCAAACATAAAATAGGAAACCAACTACCCTAATACTCGTGACTATTAGGACGTTGTTTTTAATTCTTGGTTAGGTAGGTAACAATAACAAACTAGTTTTGTTATTACCCATATACGTGTGTATTATTTGTTCACTGTGTCTTCTGTGGTGGGTGTCTGGTCTGTGTGGTTTGTATATTTTGTTTAAGAATAAAATATATTAACGGAATAGAATAGAAGAGATACATTAAAGAAATTAAATCTTGCAAAAATTTAACTTAATGAAATTCGTAGTAAATGGATCAATCAAACTAGGTTACATTCTATAAGAGTAAAAGAGTTATTATAACACAATATGATGAACCTGAAAGAAGTACATCATAAGACTTTTTTTAAAAATATTAGGACTATTTTACACATTTTACACTACATACTTTAGTGGTGTGCAAGTTACGTCGCGGTTAGTTTTTCAAAAAAAGTTTTGTTTACCTACCCACAATTATTATTTTGTTTACTGTCTTCTGTGGTGTCTGGTCTGTGTATTGTAAGTAGTTAGTATATTTTGTTTAAGAATAAAATAAAATAACGGAATAGAATAGAAGAGAGAGATACATTAAAGAGATTATTATTATTATTATTAGGAGCCTATAGTGTCCCACTGCAGGGCAAAGGCCTCCCTACCCTCTTTCCATTTTTTGCGGTCTTGTGCAATGGTGTGCCAGTTGGTAATTGGTATGAAATGAGTCGAGCTCATCTCGCCACCTCCTTCTAGGTCTACCGCGAGGTCGGACCCTATTCGAAGGTATCCACTCAGTGGATATTTTGGCCCAGAGCTGATCAGGCATGCGGCAGACCGCAGACATGACCGGCCCAGTCCCACTTCAGTTGTGAAGCCTTCCTTGAGACGTCTGTCACCAAAGTCCGGGAGCGTAAGGTTGTGTTGCGAATACGGTCTGTCAATTTGACACCAAGCAAACTGCGCTCCATGGCCCTTTGGCAAACTTCGAGGTCGGCCTTTTGACGATTAGTCAAAGACCAAGTTTGAGCACTATATGTGAGAATGGGGAGAATGCACATATGACATATCCATGATTTTACGTTTCAGCGATATTGGAGCGTCGCTTTTAAAAAGGTTCTTAAAGGACCAATATCCCTTCCATGCGTTTTCGATGCGTCTAGTGATTTCTTTTTCTTGACGCGATTGGAAAGAGACTATTTGGCCTAAGTAAATGTATTCATGGACATAATTATGCAATCTCCACATTATCCGCATATATTTTGCGTTTGATGCTATTTGTCATTACCTTGGTCTTATTCATATTCATCCGAAGACCGACCTCTAGACTCTCTTTGCTCAGTTGTTCGAGCATTTCATTCAACTGCGCCGCCGAGGATGCAAAAAGAACTACATCATCGGCAAAACGAAGGTTTGTTAGCCTTTTTTCGCCAATGATCACACCCTTCTCTTGCCAAATAGTTGCTAGATTTTTGAAAACTTCTTCTAGGACGGCATTGAATAATTTCGGCGACAGTGGATCACCCTGCTTGACTCCTTTTTGTATTTTGAATGTTGGACCAGTTGCCTGGCACTTGACGGCGGCTGTACTATTGGCGTATATAGTTTTTAGCAGATTGATGTATGTGTTGTCTATATTCTGATTTTGTAGAGCTGTAAAGATGGATAAGTGATTAATGCTGTCGAAGGCTTTCGAATAATCTACGAATGCTAAATATAATGGAACTTTGAATTCTTCATGCTTTTCTATGATCTGATTTAAGGTATGCAAATGATCAGTGGTTGAGAGGCCTCGGCGAAATCCTGCTTGTTCCGGTGGCTGGCATACATTAAGCTGATTTGAAATTCTATTTTCTATTATTTTCAAAACAGTTTTGTATAGGTGAGAAATAAGGCTGATGGGACGGTAATTTCCAATGTTGGTTTTGTCACCTTTTTTATGTAGCAGAATAATATTGGAATGGCAGAAGAGAAGGCCGTGGGAAAGGAACCGGATATTAATATGGAGTTGAATAAATTGGTGACATATGGTAAAATGACTGGTTCACCTAGATTTAATGATTCGGTGGTTATGCCATCTTCACCAGGACTTCGACGGCATTTCATGTCCTTGAGAACCGCTCGTACTTCCTGTTCTGTAATCAGGTCAATGTTTTCGGAACATGTATTCCACCCATTGTCCGGATCAGAAATAGCCTCGCCTGCATACAGTGTTCTATAAAATACTGTAGCAACCTCCAAAATTTTCTCCCTATTAGTCTGTTTCACCCCATTTTTATCTTTTAACTAGAGTCCGACCGAAACTGGTTTTCCGGCCGAAACCGAAACCGAAACCGAATGTTCGGCCGTGGCTTCAGTTTCGGCCGAAACCGAAACCGAAACCGAAACTCACGTGGTCAAGTATAAAATTCCTTAAAATACTGAAATTTGGTGCATTTTACCCATTATTCTGCATTAATTGGGACATGAAATGCAATCACAGTATATTGATTTTGTTGTAATCATTTCTAGACTTCCGCCCCTGGCTTCGCTGGCGTAGGCTACACGCTTTAAACCACTATGAAATGCCCCCGGTAACTTCCAAAACCCCCTTCTTAGTGGAAACTTACACATTATAAAGTACGCTTTTAGAAAATTTAAAGTAAAAAAATTATGACACTTTTTAACACCCCTTGAGGGGTGAAATATTAAAAAGCTTACACAAGGCTCTGCCCCCACCCTTTCCATAAAAAGACAAATAATCAGTTTTAATCCAAAAACTGACGGGGTATTAAAAAAAAAAACCGTGCTTATGCCGCACGCCTAGATGCAGAATTGCGCTGTAAGTGTCTCGCTTGAAGTAGACTTGACTGTACAATATTTTTTTAAGATTACATTTTGATTGTACACCTATATTTAGCCCAGGGGGGTTACTCTTGATCGCCTGCACATTATTTTCACAATTATCTGTGTCAAAAAAATACTTTAAAATATGAAAAAATACAACATTTAAATTCGATTTGCGTGAAATCCCCATTCCTACGGCGGATGTCATACAAAAAAAAGATCAGTACAGCCAGAGGTATTGACAGAGAATAGAGATACGTTCGAAATCTGTTGGTGGGTGGGGACGTTTTTTTGCATGGTCCTTTAATTTTTAATTTTTAAACCCCTTTTTAACCCCCACGAGGGTAAGATTTCAATAACACCTTTTTATTTGAAACTTATACTTCCCGAATTTTAAGACTGTAACTTTTAAAATAACGAAGTTTCATACTAACTTCCAACCCTCTTTTTACCCCCTTGGGGGTTAATTTCGAAAAACCCCTTCTGAGTGAGAACTTACGCATTATAAAGAACCCTTGTACAAAATTTCAAGTTCTTGGGTCTTGTACTTTGGGGTAGTCGTAATTCTTTTTTGTAATATCCCTCCCTTCCCCCCACATTTTCGGGTAAAAGTACTTTATGTCAGCCGGGGATAGTGTAGCTTACCAATAGTGAAAGATTATTCAAATCAGTTCAGTAGTTTCGGAGCCTATTCAATACAAACAAACAAACAATCAAAATATCTTTCCTCTTTTTAATATTTACAAGTACCTATAGATAATACAAAAAAACATATTAATCATACTTTTATTATATTTTCAAATCAAGTTCGTATACCAAAATGTTTATCAGTTAACAATAATCGAATCACTAATTGTTACTGTTTAACGCACTGACTATTGTGTTGCTAGTGTTGCTACAGAGCTATCCGAACGGCGCACAACAATAATTCCCAAACAGGTGCGCCGCCAAAGCGTTGCTGCGAGAAACGAACGAGCGAACGGCGAGCGTGCACGACAACTTCCGAAATCAGTTTCGGTTTCGGCAAAAGTTTCGGCCAATTTTGGCCGAAACCGAAACTGCAGCCGAAACTTGATTTTTGGCCGAAACTCGGCCGAAACCGAAACCGAAACCGAACCTTCGGTCGGACACTACTTTTAACCCTTAATTCGACGGAATTTTTTTTTACTTCGATTTGTACAATATTTTGAAATTGAGGTTCTTATCATCTATGGAACCTTAGAAAAATACCAAAAAAAAATATATTTATTTCAGTTTCCTGAAAAACCTACGTCCAGTATACTGGACATTGCCAAGTTTATAAGAAAGTGATGCAATCCAAACATGTGAAGTATACTTCACATTGTCGAAGATAATGTATAAAAGAAACAAATGATTCCGTAGGAAAATTAAGCTTACAATTAGTTTTTTGTTGCTATTTTTGCTCGAATAATTGACACAGCGCGTATCGGTATATGCCTTTTACGTCTGAACGAAAATCCGTCACTAATAATGAAGGGCTAATACATAGATACACGTGCTGGTGGTGTCATGGACGTTATGGCTCGTCCATTTTCCCGTGAAACCACTACAAGGCTAGAAAGAGAATCCCGGGGTTTAGTAGGTAACCCCCTGTAACAAGGCGGTGGGTGTCCCATAAACCATTCTCCTGCCTGATGGAGGGATTTCGTTGCCAGTCTTCAATAGGGTATCACTTCCAACATTAGTCTCATTACTGTCGATTGAAATATTGTCTTGTATATAATTTTTTTGGCCAATTTATATATTTATTTATACACACTTTAAAAACACTTTAAAAACTGTATCTGAGCATTGAATATGTTTACCAAAAAATTTAAGAAACATTTGCCAAACACAAATAATAAAAAAACATTTTGTTTGTTTTCAAACACGCAAATCTCCGAAACTTCTGAACAAATTTAAATGTTTTTTTTAAATTATATAGCTATTTATCCTGAGAAACATATATGTAGGCTATAATTGATTTTGGAAACTGGAACACCTGGTGCAGGCCCACAACTGACTACTAAGACTAATAATAATGGCGCGCTAGCAATTTTTTTGTGTTTGATGAGCATTTCCTGCTAAGATTATGATTAATGAAGATCTGGAACATCTGAAGAGGAAGTTTAAGAACCCAGCTATACAAAACATAAATTAGAAATGACATCTCAGCTAAATTTGTTCGGCCTGATAAGTATTTTCTGCTGAGAGAATAATATTTAAATAATTATCGATTTACTTTGGCATGATTGAAACTCCACGCGACCAAATTCACGGGCACCAGCGAGTGCGCTCTAAGGATCGAAGGATCGATGGAAAGGCAGGGTTAAGAGGACCACTCTTTTGTTCTATAAGCAGCAATTTCCTCTTCATTCTCAGGTTCAGAACCAGTATCTATAGCAGAATAAGCATTTTCAGACGGCAAAAATGTAACTAAGTGTTGTCCTCTAGACTTGAAGCACTGAAAAACGAAAAACCGTAAAGCAAATATCAGTTTGCCTGCTGATCCCTAAAATAATATTATGAAAAACCATAAAAGTTAATTTTCTGCTACTTTGACAAGGGGAAGAATACTGGACATAGTTTTTAGCAGTTATTTTACTAGTAAGTCGACAACGGGAAGTATACTAGACATTCAAGTTGCGGGTGTCATGAACACGAAAAAAAACTCGGTTTGACAATAAAAACATTATAAATAGCTTTCAGGATTCACTCTCTGTAGTTTACAACCATATTATAAGAAAATTGAACGTAAAACAAAGAATAAAATGCAACTCCCCGAGAGCCCTCACAGCACTTCCCTCCTCCCTGCCATATAGCCGGCGATTGCTCGCGTTCCGTGTGTTTGTGTGAGTTGCTGATTTTTGACAGCAAAGTTAGATAGTTTTGTGTTCAATTGTAAACGGCCAATTCACGGTAAACTGTCTAATTTTTAACTCAGATTTTTTCTTATTCAATGGGAAGTATATTGCACGGCGTCGAATTAAGGGTTAAACAAGTTATTGAGGATTTACCTGTTTCTTCCCCTTGTTTAGCTGCTTTTAATGAAATCCCATTTTGTAGATTAAATCTTGCAAATGTAACATAATAAAATTCGTAGTAAATGGATCAATCAAACTATGATTACATTCTATATGAGTAAAAGAGTTAATAAAACACATGATGAACCTGAAAGAAATAAAAAAGGAAGTTCAGAATTGTAACAAGTAGATTTTTTACACTACTTAGTTTTTCAAAAAATCGAAGACAGAAAATAAGTAACACAAAAAGACGCTAAAACTTTAACTCTTAGAATAATAACTTTAACTATTGCATCTTAAATATTATAAATGTAGGTACAACTTGGAGAGAGTTAAATTCTATTGAACTAATGTGTGAAAGGGACACCAATACACCATAAGCTTATTGGTCTGTGCTGTGACCTTAAGTAAACACATCAGCCAGCCAAAAGATCTTATCACCTTGTCATTAGGGTAACTTTAACATTTTCAAATACGGCGCAAACGAATTGCTAATTTTGTTTTTGTTGTCAACAAACCAAAATAGTTTTTGCTGTTACTGTGTGAGTCCCGGTTAGAGTAGAGATTGCTTGCGTTTGGGATTTGGTAAGAACCTAGCCGTTTCTTTTGTTTACCTACATGTTAAAGTTTAATAGTATTAAAATTTTATGGAAGTTTTGCGCTTTTAGCGAGGTTTTTTACTGTTTATAAAAACGGTGTGTGGTGGTGGTGGTGTATTTGGCTGAACCAACGATTTAAATTCGTTGGGCTGAACATTTTGTTTATTAATGTTAATAAGTGTCAGTGTATTAATAATATTTCTATGAATAAAAATGTTTCGTTCCACAGCAGGACTATCGACATTCGGCATCGTCGAGAGTTTTTGCAATTCTAACGATACTGCGATTTTCTTAAAAGATAGCTTGCCGGAACAGGTAAGAAAGTGGTAAAGTGGTCTACTGTCCCCATTGTCCCTCTAATTACTCGCCCTCCCGCAAAACAATTAATAATTTTTTGCTTAACATTTTTATACCTCTGTCAACTGACCGTATGTTCCTTCCATTGTTTCGAATTTCGACAACATGAGCGCAGCTGTAAAAAATATTACCTGCACCGTTTGTTGTTCCTTTTATCTCAGTTCGCAGTTCGATTCGCAGTTTGTGTTGTACCGTGCTCACAAGCACATCACATTTTGAATTCCCTCTCTTTAATTTCCAAATAAAGAAAGACAAATATTAATGTTCTACTCAGTATCATTTCTTGATGTAAGTTTCTATCTTAAACCACGAAACGGTGGAACGGATCGTGCGAGATTTTGACGTTTGCTACTGCTACAATTCCATCGGTAAAAAAAAAAATATCTACATCATAGCAAGTACACTGTTACTGTACAATTATTTTTGCTTATTAATTGCAGAATTTCATGAATTCTCCGTATTTCTAAAATGTTTTGTTCTCGTAAGAGAACCTAATTACCGATGGGTAAGAATAACCTCGTTCTGTGCTCTAATTCTGGTCATAAAAGGTTAATTCGAGGTGTGAATCAAGTTACAAATTGCAATTTGTGTTTGTGAAATAAAAGGTTTTTATGATATTTCTCAACAGCATACAGTGATGGAGTTCAATGAAATTCACACAAATGAGGTATTAGACCCAGTAGATGTAGATTTCTATTCTGATCGATCACGGACTCCGAGTCCTTCGCCCGTTCTTACAACTAATGTGTGTTGCGATTTGGAAGACATTTTGAGCGACGTAAGTATAAAAAGTGTTTTGTTTCTTGTTTATAATGTGCCGTTTTCTTACAATTTACTGAACTAGTAATTATTGTTTAGTTTTACTTTCGATTTTACAAAAGAAATACATACCATGTTGCTATGCCAGTCCAGCAATTAGTTTATTAATTATCGTAAATTACGTACATAGTACTTATTTGTATGCATAGTAACAAAAACCTACAGTTGTTAATTACACACACATGCTTAAAATTTACTGAAGTAACATTTTTTTGGAATTTTGGTACTTGAAAGTGCACACAATATTATTTTCACTACTTGTTTGTACATAATGCACATTTGTAATAAATTATAAGATGTAAAGTTATGAAACTTCATTACTTACATAAAGTTTTTATTTTAGTTTTTGAATAACATCATCCTAGGATAATCTTTTGTTTTATGGGACACAAAAAAATGCTGATAATGCTAATAAAATATAATAATAATTTAATAAATTATTTAATTAATTCAAATGATGGCTTGAATTGAATGATGGAGATGAACAAACCTATCTGGTAGTCAAAAATTTAAATAATTTTATTTCTTTGTCTTATTAGATAGTAAAGTTAGTAGTTTTCTCAGACATAAAACTTTAATTTTTATTGATTTTATAGGTACTCACTAAGTATTATTGTAAAAAAAACGAGTATTAAATACCAGTATTCCTCCAGGTTCCTATCCAAGTGAGTTTTGTAAAAAAACATTATGATAAAGGACTAGATAAGCTATCAATCAAACCATATTTAAGATGAAATACAACATGCAAATGAAATTACAAATAAATTTATTAATTTATTATTAAGTGTTACAGATAATATTGTATAATTAGAATCTTAACCACTCAATCCCGAACCGGCACTCGGGTGCCGCGTAACAATAGATTTTCTATTGTGTCTGGTGATCCGGGGCTTGAAAGATTAAAAGAATGTCTGTAAACATTAACAATATGTCAATATTTTAGGCCATATCAGAATCACTTAATGGTTCTTTACGGATAAGCCGGAGCCAATTGATAAACCAAGAGCTGACAATCAGACCTGAAGCTAATATTGAGTCTAACGTCCCAGAAGGTCTTGATTTGTACAAAGTCATCTTTGAAGTGGAGAGTGATACAGATACTAAAATGGATAATGTGGATGGCGCCGAGGTACAAAATAAGCCCAGCAAGGAACAGGTAAGAAGCACATAAGAATATATTTACAAAAATTGTATAAAACTTATTTATATTTTTACTAGGGTGCTGCAACATAAAGGGTGTAATATTCTTTTCCAAGATTTCTACTAGTAATGTTTATTTCTCTTTTGGAGAACTTCTGGGTGGAATCTGTGAAGACAGACATTAATCATTTGCCCACACTAGGCTGCAAAAAAAATACAACTTAATCATTGACAACTACTTTTGTTTGGTAACTAGACAAAGAACTCTTTTATGAGTTATTTTACTACCATAATGACAATTTAACAAAGATAATTTGTTTTCTTTTCTCAATTTGACTGGTTACTTTTCTTTCTTAACAATATTTGCAATTTATGTAATCCCTTGTGTCAACTCAGAATTACATAGTGCAAATTATATTATATCTTTTAAAGAATGCAATTGCAATTTTAAACAGTTCAATCCACCCTTCTGGACACAAAACAACAGATGTTCTTACACATCTGTATTAAAATAGGTAGTAGAAGTGTATTAACATAGATTTTACCAGTATTATTTAGTATTAATGGATGGCTTTGAATAAATAAATATTGGACAACATCACATACCTTGATCTGACCCCAAAGTAAGTAGCGTAAGCACTTGTGTTATGGGTATCAGAATCAATGAAGGTACCACAAATAAATACTTAAATGCATATAAACATCCAGACAGAGAACAAACACAAAAGTTCATCACATAAGTGTTTGTCCTGGGTGGGATTCGAACCCACGAGCCCTGGAGCACAGGGCAGGGTCACTACCAAATGCGCCATCGGCCAGTCAATTGGGCCGACTTTGATTTTTGATAGACATTAATAAACCAATGTTTCAATCAATTATCATATAATATAGCCATTTTTATTATCATCATGATGAGTGATGCAATTATTGCATAGATTATTTAAATTAATATCATTGGATGTTACTCACACAGCCTAACATAGTAAACTTGTATTCTAATCAATTACATATAATATGTGATATCTTTGATAACAGCATATAAGTCAACCTTTTTGTTTGAGCAACATACTATTTTGTAGAGAAAAGTAACTAGAAAGTGACTAAGTTTATAGTTAGGTAAGTGACAGTATTGTTAGAAACTTCTGATTTTCTATCTTGATTTTTTAACCGACTTCAAAAAAGGAGGAGGTTCTATGTTCGACTGTATGTATTTTTTTTTTTTTTTTTTTTTTTTTTTTTTATGTATGTCCGTCGATTTTTCCGTCAATTGTGGACCGATTTAAATAATTCTTTTTTTATTTGAAAGTGCATAGTTCCGAGGTGGTCCCATTGTCACCATGTCAGGATCTGATGACGGGATCCCGGGAAAATCAAGGGCAAACCTCAAATTTTATAGGCGCACACTACGCGTTACTTGTTTTTTCTGAAGCCATTTAAGTTTTTGCGTCCTATAGACATCACTTTATGTTGATGAGCTGATGATGGAAGGTACAACTCCTTAACGGTTAGGAGTTAGGGGATAATTCTTTCAGTATTGTAAGAATATGTGAACCGTTATTTGTATTTCATGTACTTTTGCAGCTAAGCTGATGATGGAAGGTACAACTCCTTAACGGTTAGGAGTTAGGGGATAATTATTTCAGTGCTGTAGAAATATGTGGACCGTTAGTTGTATTTCATGTACTTTTGCAGCTAAGCTGATGATGGAAGGTACAACTCCTTAACGGTTAGGAGTTAGGGGATAATTATTTCAGTGTTGTAGGAATATGTGGACCGTTACTTGTATTTCATGTACTTTTGGAGCTAAGCTGATGATGGAAGGTACAACTATGATGATGGAAGCTAAAGGGTACGACTTCTTAATTCTTATGTCCCTCTTGCGGGCTGCATCTTTAGTTGGTCTACTGAATAGTGCTGAACACTTAATGAATACCTAATATTGTCAAATAATACAATTCTACTATTTTACTCGTATTTTCGTTATCAATATTATGAGAGAGTTTTACTCACTCCTACGTATTATTCACACTAAAAATAGAAAAATAAACAAACTTTTTTAAAAAAAAATTAAACCGACTTCAAAAAAAAAAAACAAAAAAAAAACTACCTAAAAACACTGAAAAGCAAAAAATAATTTTAATAAGACATTCATCAAATGCGCTTATTGTCTAAGCCTATTAATAACATTAAATTGTATTTACGTGCTAGGTAGGTACCTACTAATCTGTTTGAAGTCGGTGCCAAGCCAAAAGTAATGAAAAATGATACATTAATAATTTATGTATTATACAGGGTTACAAATAATCCGCGGACGTAGGTACGTAGTCTGGGTACCTACTATTTGGCTTGGCACCGACTTCAAACAGATTAGTAGGTACCTACCTAGCACGTAAATACAATTTAATGTTATTAATAGGCTTAGACAATAAGCGCATTTGATGAATGTCTTATTAAAATTATTTTTTGCTTTTCAGTGTTTTTAGGTAGTTTTTTTTTTGTTTTTTTTTTTGATCTTTCTTATAGGAACTAAAGATACATTTTTAAATTTTTATTCTTTAGGATCAACCTATCTAATCATTTTCTTCCATTAGCAAGCATGAGGCACTTACAAAATGTGTGTCGAAAAGTATTTGATACATTTTGATTCACTGAAAAACGACCTAACAAACCTATCATAATAATTATATCAGGCTTGTTTTCACTTCTAGCATTGCATTGCGTGTGTTTAATTGATGTAGCATTGATAAAATATATTTTATTTTCTGTTATTTGTGACTAACCAATGCCATTGATATGCTCTATTTATTGCTTTTGTTTAGAAAACTACTGAATTTCGTGTCGGTTTTTAAATAAATTACTACAGTTTTGGTAAAAAAAAGATAAACAATTTATAAAGTGTCCTTAATTTACATACGTGGCAATACGTGATAATAAAGGCGGAATTTCATTAACTAAACGTAAGATGACACAATAACTTTTGTTTTCTGAAGGATAAGGGAGAGGAGTTTTCATGCGCCATGCGTTTGCGCCCAAAGAATACAACCATGTATCGAGCTGTATTAATCCTGGGAGATATTAAAACAACTCTGTATATCCAACATTACCAGGACCTCGAATATACCTTATAGTTAAT
The DNA here is from genome assembly GCA_949319885.1 of Mecyna flavalis. Lineage (NCBI taxonomy): Eukaryota > Metazoa > Arthropoda > Insecta > Lepidoptera > Crambidae > Mecyna > Mecyna flavalis. The sequence continues at coordinate 4,845,786 of OX439427.1, read as the reverse complement.
CCTGGTCTCTCAATTTAAGAGGTATAATTATATTCGTCCTCCACCCGCAATAAGTAGGCGAGTTAACAGTGGTATAGGAAAAATTCAAGAAGGGCAGGCTCGCCTTTTTTCGGGTGTCAAGAGAAAACCGGGAAAATTAGTGGGAATTAGGATGAACGTCTTTCCGTGTCCAAACACAGCTGCAGATCTCGGTAGCCTGAGGTCATGCATGACTACAAAAAAAAGAAAATCGTTGATGTTTAACCCATTTCCATTTCTCATACAATATGTCTGGCTGAGCTGGCATGCATCGTTTAGAACTATTTGAGCGTAAACAGTGGAAGTCGGACACCAATTCCCGCGGCAAATTGGTTTAATACAAGTCAGGGTATTCATTCTGTTTTGACGGTACAGTTACAGACTGCAAGCGCTGAATTTGCCTGCTACGTACATTTTATTGTTAAGTAGGTATCAGAGTATATATAAAAGGGGATTGTAATATTTCCTAAAAGTAAAAATGGAATTTATGTTACATGGCACATGTTTTATGCATATATGTTAACATAAACGGCTATCAACCGTGAAAGTTCCGTCATAATCCGTCCAGCAGATTTGCTGTGTATGGAAAAACAGGTATTTAAGACAAGCAGTCGGCAAAAAGTTTAACAAGTTTTCCTATACATATCGATACCAGAAATATGAATTAACGTAAGGGACAAAACACTGTTTTTCAGGAGAGCCAAAAAACGATAAAAAAAAATTAAATCTCTCTATAACTTTTTACTGTCTGCTTCAATTTTAATTGTGTCTAGAGCAAAGTTTCTTAGAATTTCGTCTTCTTTCATGCTATGAACGAATTATTTAGAAATACCCAGTAGTTAAAAAAATAGCATGTCCCTTACATTAAAAAAATACGTTTTGTTGTACCTTACGTTGCTAATATTTTATTTGTAAACCGTCAAGCATAACGTAAGCAGCAAGAGAAATAGAAAATTATACGAAATTCTATTGTAAAGGACTTTTACAGTGTTGCAAATTGATGTAACTATAGATTATAATATACTAAATTAAGAGTATTTTAATACCATGCAAATAGGTTATTTGCATGATTAAATGTTAGTTTCAGCCTAGCTATCGCAGATTTAAATGAAATTTAGGGAGACAAAAATAAAACGATTTATAATTAATATTTTTTTTTTATGTTTGACTTTTATGTCTGCGTAATTATTATAAATTCAACACACTAATCAGTGTATTAAACTTTTTGTTGTGTTTAAATAAATGTCCTAAAATTAACAATGTTTAAATAAATGTCCTAAATTATTAGCAGTCTTAGACACCTTTTACTTATCAATTAAAAATAATAATAATCTCTTTTAATTAAGAGTCCTATGACAAACTCTGTAGTTTTAATAATTACATATCATTGGCTTTAAAATCAGAAATTAAATTTAAAAAAATCTCAGACTTAATCAAACAGTCTTTTTATTAAGTAACTGAATGAATGTACTGAAAACGAAAGACAGATGAAAAAATATTTATGTCTGAAATAAATAAATAAAATAAATAAATATTTCTGGACATTATTGAAATATGAATGAATTAAAAAAATATAAGTGATATTCATATTAATATTAGAAATATATATTACTAGGGTCGCCCTCGCGGTTTCACCCGCGCTTATTTTTTTTTCAATTATCCCCCCCTTTCCCCCATCAAAGGATCATATGTCCGTATCCTGGTTTGAAGCTACCTCTTCACCAATTTTCAGCCAAATCGGTTCATCCGTTCTTAAGTTATAAATAGTGTAACTAAGACCACTTTCTTTTATATACATAGATTGCAAGATTAAATAATTAGGAATGGGCAGACAGATTATGATGATAATATAACTATTGGTAAATTAAACTTTTTTTAAGGGGAAATTGAAGTGGTTAGAATATGTAACTTTTTCTATTTAGTATTTTAACTATGTGTCATTTCGGGTATCTTTAACTGGGGTTAAATTAAATTCTTAAAAACTCTAATCACGAATTAAAGTAAGGGACAAGGTAAGGGTGTAAATTATTTAACACTATTGACTTACTTTATTTTTCAGAGAAAAAAAAATGTTAACGTCTGTTACATCTTTTTTTCTTGGCATAAAACGTTTTACGCAGGCCAAAAAATCTTACTGTAAGGGACATTTTTTTAACGATAGAATTTTTTTAATAACACCAATCGATAGAGCAGAAAATTCTGAATCCAATGATATATATAACTCATTTTCGCCAAAATGTCCCTTACGTTAATTCATATTTCTGGTATCGATATATGTAGTTTGAAAGTATGATGTTCATTTAGTTAAAAGCATAGTAAAGACCTAATTTCAATTGTACAGATTACGACGGCCGTTTAAATCGGTTTTTTGCACTATAGTATAGCATTCAAAAATACTGCATCGGAAATTGAAATTCGCCGCTAATGAAAAAGGAACGAATATAAACTCGAATTCATTATACTCGCATCGGTTATGTACGAAATGATAATTTGTCACTAATTAATTATGTAATTAAAATGTTCAAACACACAGTTACTTAATGGGATGCGGTCTGGCTAATTTGACTGGTTTTAGAAAGACTTGTTCTTGAAATGTTGTTCTAGTAATTAGCGAACTATGTAGACCAAAATACATATTTACTTGTTATCATCCCTGATTCTTATTATTCTAGTAAGCTTCAAGGTACCTTTAGACATTAACCACATAATAAGTGGATAATCCACTGAGCTACTGTTGAGTTGTATCCAATAAGGAGGCAGAGAGATGTTTTGGATACTTTTAAGTGTCTACCCGCACGCATGTTAGTGAGACTCGGGCCAAATATGATGGTCCCACTCCTTACTAAACTCCTCCGACTTTCCCTTCAAACCCTAGAGTGTCAAACCGCCGCCCGCCCCCCTCGTGGCGATTGACCGGCAGAATGAACATGGACCCGACATGAGTCAGAATTTCCTTTTCAAAGGTATCTTAGCTCAGTAATGTTATAAGAGTGCCTAATTAAGAAAATACGACATCATATTGAGAAGAGTGTAGTAAAAGACGCCATCGTTGACATTTTTCGTGGTTCGAAGTCGTAAAAAGGTCGCCTGCCCCTCCGTTGTTAACCTTGATGCGTTGGTTTGTTTGGTTTAGGAGGTGGTCGTAAACAGGGACTGGTTTGGACAGGGATAGAAACCTGGGAGAAGGACCAGGAACAGCATTTTGAGCAGTATCGTAAACGTAACATTTTTTAGTCGTTCAAGTTTCAGTTCAGGCTATGCGATATCGTGTGTGAGTTCTGGATTCACTTTCAAACCAGACTATAGAAATATCTGAGTTCGTTAAAAAATATTTTTGTAGTAAAACAGGCTCAATGCTACAAGTTGGAAGCTTAATACCTGAAAATAAGACTATTGTAATTCTACAAAAAAAAACTTCAAATCAAATTTCATGTCAACGCAGAATCTTACTTCGGTTTACGTGCTCCCAAACGACCTGTGCTAATTGCTAGCAAAATGGGCTTGTCGATAAATGGGTTTTATTAGCCGTAAAACTAATTGCAAGGTGTATGGTTGCGAAAAGCGTCAATCATCGTAGAAAATGGGGGCACACACAGTGTGGGTACGTTTTTCAATCAACAATGAGGTAATGTGTTACCAAAGTACTAACGTCCGTGATTTTAGATGTAATACGTTCCCATAAACCTATAACATAAACTCCATAGAACAATCCGTTTATTGCCTTGGCGTTATTATGTCTCATTTTAACAAGACATCCCGAGGTCCTGGCTTAAATTTTTTTATTCACAGTTCTGAATTTCACAAAACCCATGACTCTTTCTTTATAAAGGGTTTTTCAATAAGGACGGGTAGATTTTGGCGGCCTGTGGCGGGCGACCATCCTGTCTCGGTGACGTTTGTCAAATCTTTCGTCCATCATTCAGCCACCCATGCCAAATCACCATGCCAAGTTTCACAACTGAACAGCGCGTGCAAGTGGTAAAACTTTGTTATCAAAAAAGTGCAAACATTGCGTAATTTTTCGAAAACGAATTTGGCGAAGCGGTGACCGTCAACGGCGAGCGCTACAGAACGATGATAACCAATTTCTTATGGCCCAAATTGAACCATATGGACCTAGACGACATGTGGTTCCAGCAGGATGGCGCCACGTGCCATACTGCCACACAGCGGATGCCACATGGGCGCAATGCACAATGTTTGCACCAACGAACACTCATTTTGATAACAAAGTTTTACCACTTGCACACGCTGTTCAGTCGTGAAACTTGGCATGGTAGCTGAATGATGGACGGAAGATTTGACAATAATGTCACCAGGACAGGATGGTCTACCCGTCCTTATTGAAAAACCCTATATAATGGCAATAATACACTCGGAGATGTTTATCGTTTCTTGTTCTATACCCAATAGAGGCAATAGACAAAGGGTTTTAATTACCTATTGCAAAACTTTTGCAAATTAAAGACTGTGTTGGGTCTGCAAAATCCGGTTTAGTTTATAATTTTTTTAAAATCCATATTGCTTAACAAAGTTCATAGTAGGTATAACTAAAATATCCCAGATGAGAAAATGGTTTAAATTATATCGGTTTTACCAGAACATTGAAAGTATTGTAAACGTGTTTACTAAACCCGTTGGGAGTATCATGTGAAGACAATGGATGCAATGAATATTTGAGTCCCACTGTATCAGATGAAACATACCTCTTCAAGTATTAAAGTGATTTAAGTTGCCAACCGAGCAATTGCCTTGAATTCATGAACATGAATAATTCAACAGAGTTCACGTTATATTTTAGATTATAGTCAAAATAGGATTTTCTTATACTATAGTTTTCTTAGACTATCGCGTTGGTATATTTATCTTTGTCATCGACTTATTTCCGGGTTCAATATCCGATGAGGTCACTGTTATTGTACCTATCTACTTTTAATGCTCGGTTAATTGTTCGGAACTTTTAATAGGGAGAATTGTTGTCTTCTATATTAAATTATACAGAGGAAAGATTTGATTGTTTGTTTGAATTGAATAGGCTCCGAAACTATTTGAACCGATTTGAATTTAATTATTTCAGTTCGAAAGCTACACTATCATACTTGGTGAACATAGGGTACTTTTTGATCCTGGAAATTGGGGGGGGGGGATATTTGAAAAAAGAAATTACGCCCGGGTGAAACCACGGGGGCGGAAGGCTAGTAGTTTATTAATTATGTAAATTATGTTTTTTTTTGGGCGATGGGCAGAGGCATCCATATCAATTTCTAAGGCTCGATAACGAATGATATACTGTAATCGGTTTTGTAGCAAGGTCGACTTCCCCACTAGCACCTTAGGTATTATAAATTGTCAATACCATCACAAACTTTCCTCTTTATGATATTAATAGGATTGGTTGACCCTATACTACTAAAAACTTTGAAAGATTAAGGTTCCATTAACGCAATTGAAAGTGGACGTTCCAATTTTATATTAAAGACGGTTTTTCAACTTAATATAATGCGATATTTTAAACATGAAGTAATTTTATTATATTTTGTCGTACAGTTGACAATGTCTCATTTCTATTCAAGTAGTACGTCCTTTTTCTGTTAAGTTTATTATGTTTATGACTGTACGACTAAAGATATGATGAAATGCGGGCTAGAGGGTTGTTTTACGAAATTAGAACCGAAGTATTCCCCAAGTTCATTCTATAATAGAAGAAACAATATTTTTTACCTTCATAAACGAATATACTGCGTGTTTTTTTAGTCGTTGATTTCCCGCAGCAGAATGCTTTACCTTCAATAGTACTATCGATTTATGCTAGTAATTTTTTTTTTAATTTTTTTTTTTGAAATTTTTTTAAAACTTTTTTTAATTTTTTTCTTAAATTATAATGGGAAAATGGAAACTAAATGTGAGTAAATAGTAAATAATCATTTTTTTGATAAACGCGAAGGGCAATGACCCCAGCCGGTGACCGTTTGTGACGCAGCTAGTACTATTGGTTCGAGTTTCGTCTATCATAATCGTAAAACTTTTGATTTAACTAAAAAAAGAACTTTATTAATGTATTTTACTACTAAGATAGAATCATTTTACTGCGGGAAAACAACGACTAAAATTCCACGCTGTATTTTTCTTTGAGACAAAACAAGAAAATTTGTTAAACTTATTACCATTACTTTGTACATTTTTCTGTTCAGTTATATTATAAGAATTACTTTTTGAGACTCTCGGCGTTTGGTAATTAAAAGATGAACTTTACTTGAGCAAGGAAAGGTTGAAAAACTAATTAGCGGCACGATAAGGGAGACCAAAAATAAAAACCTATCTTTGTAACGACGGTCTTGTCCTAAATTCCTTCCTTTGTAATCTTAATTTGATAGCTCTGACTGCCCGATACAACTTCCGACAATACGAGTATTATGTGGGTGCCAGTAAGCTTGACATCGTAGGATCACAGAAGTCAAACTGTACCGACTGACAAACAGTGCTACAATTTGATTGCAGACGGCCCTGCTGAACTACGATTCCGAATGACTATGGAATCCTGCATCGCGCAAGTAAAGTAATTATAACTCGCTTGCATGTATACGAAATACCAATTAAGATGGGACATTGGGCCTTCGCCCACGAGCGCAGTAGATATAACTCGGAGGAAGATCGTCTATTCTCAGTGGGACATAAGATATCCTACAACTATCCAATCCACAGGACAATAAGGAATGCTTCCTGGTAAAGTGTCATTTAATGGGAAAAGTCTTACTATTATAGTGACCGTTTGCCACCAGCGTAGACGGCGCGCCCTCTACCTTATGAAGATTTAAAAAAAGTCTGGTCTCCTCATCTACGCCCAAAACATTATGCACTGCTAAGTAATATTATTATCATTTATACAATACTCGCTTTTAGCCAGCTTTATCTGTTAGAATAATAAGAATGGATCAATGATAAGATAGAATTGCCTTGGTTTGTAAATTGTATTAAAAAGATAATTTTTATCTTAAGATCTTTTATTTTTTTTCATTAAGTGCATAAACATAATATTTGGAAGTTTCTGAGAAAATGATACTACGGCCACTACTAGGTTAAATACGTGATTTCCTTGCATCCAACAGATGACGGTATCAGTTTAAAAATAGGAAAGTGGGGGCAGAACGGAACCCTGTGGCACGCCACAACCCATACCTTTATATAGTAAAGTTTTCGATTAGCTAGTCTATATGAAAAATATATTTCTTGCGATCCGACATGAAACGTCCTTCTGCGTTCCGGAGAAACAAGGCCACCATCAAGGAAAAAATTCCTTTTGCACTATTGCATTGTTTGTCACTACTCGTACTTCTATTCTGTGTCACGGCCTCGTAGACCTGGAGGATAATGAAATAAATATTTTGTATTTTTTTTTCAGTTAAATTAAACTGTAATTTGCGAGCAAAAACAGTAAATAGTATTGTGTCAGCTGTAGTGACGGAGACCGTGTCGATTCGTACCCATTTGACTGCACGAGTGACCCCTTCAATAGGGTCCTTGTGTAGTGTGAACGATACACGTCGCATGCACCGTCACACACGGCACATGTGCTCAGTGCCTACACAGTCTGCGCTCGTGCGCTCCGCTTCTTACAAGCGTTTGCGAACTGTAATACGATAAATTTTCATTGGGTTGTTTTGATTTCGACCGAACAATTGTGTAGCCATTAGTACCGCTACAGACGTCAGTGTCCAGCAGAGTGGACGGGCGTGCCTTCTAACAGGAATGTGTATACTCCTCCACCCTAAAGTGGATATTTTGTATTTTTTTTTAATTTTTCTTTAAGGTATTTTGAAACATACGTGGTGCTTGTGTTGACATTTTGTGAATTATTTTATCAACAATTTGTTGAAGGCAGAAATTATAGCTTAGTTAACCATTGTCGTATCAATCGCGTTATTTGCAAAGGGTCGATCGAGTGTATCTGTGAAATTAACCTATATTGTAAATTTGCGATAAAAGTGAGTGTGATAAATGGAATAAATTAATCATTCTGACATAGTGATTGAATATGTGGAATTGAGTTACACAAGACTATGACTTCGTTGGTGGTTATGAAGGTATTCATTTTCATTAATAAATGTAATATACTTTTGTAAAGAAAAAGCATAATTAAATTTTAAAAAATAAAGTGTAATAGATGAAATGAAGAAATGTCAAGTTCAAGATAGGTACCTTGACTTTTAATTTATATTATGTAGGTGGGTGGACTGGTAATTTAAATATTATCTACTGATTATTATCTAGGTAGCTAACTCTAATAGGTAGTTTTGTTACCATCTTTTATTTACATTTAAAATGATGAATATTGTCGGTTGCAATAATTCGTTTACCTACATATATAGTTTTTTAGTCTTTCTTCGTTCTCACGACTACGGTTGTTATTTATTTTGTCACTATATAAATGTTATTTAACGATATAAATCAATGGTGTTCCCAATACATAAAGAGAAAGACATTGTGTGTCACCTTATGAGAAGGATCAAGGACTTTTAGTGATAAATGAAGACAGTTAAGCGATTGGATCTGCTTTGAATATTTAATTGGAATTCAGATATTCGTACCTACATCACTCCGTATGCAGTTAATGATGCTGGCGATAATAATTAATCCTTATTAACACATAAATAAATGAGTAAATTTCGATAAATATTAGTATTACTTTTATCTTAAAAATTAAACATACGTTTATTTTGAATAATATTTAATAAAAAAAAATTTTGCCCGGGTGAATTCTAAGACTTAAGATCTTCAAGAAACGAGCGTACTCTCTCTTAACCCCTTTAGCGATCCCTCTGGTGTTGCAGATGTCCACGGGGGGCAGTGATTGCTTACCATCAGGCGACCCGCTGGCTCGTTTGCCGCCTCTGGCATAAAAAAAAGAATCCTGGCGTAATGGAAAAAAATCAATACAAATGTATAACAAATTGTTGCAGAAATGCCAAGTAAAGTTTAAACTTAATCTCACAACCTGTTTTACTAATCAGAATTCTACTAGAAATGTGCATAGACATAATTTGAAATCAGCTGTCATATTATTGTTAGCAATATTATGATGTTACATAATAAACATACATAATATATTATATGGCGAAGAGGATAACCGGCTTCTGTGGTCGTCTGACTCATAGAAATATCACACTGCCGTTTTTAGCCTTCATTCCTTTTTTGTAACAGGATTGAATACGACGGGTTTGTTAAATGATTTTATTAAAAATAAAGTGATAAATAAAGGGAATGGCCTTTGTGAATTTTGACAAATGTGTGGAAAAAATGACCCATGGAATTTTATTTAAGGTAATTTTAAAGTTTTTTTTATTTTTTTAAAATGCTTTCTCTGTAACTGTTGTGAACACGAATTCGCACTTAAAAAACTATTTGTATCGACGTTTGTTTCTGTGGATATACGAGTCTCGGGTCGTTGACTGAGGTCTGACATTTTCAAATGCTAGGACAAATATCACCCTTCTATCCGACGGCATTGTAGGGTTAGTGAACTAAATGTAGTGCTGAAGCTCGGCTGTATAAGATTTTGTGGAGAACAGTATTGATTTTATTTTAGTTGTTAGGAATTTTTGCGCCAAGTTTAAAGACAGTATAAACATCTGGTATACAGTAGGCGGGTACGGGTCCGAACTGTGAAGTTTTCAATTACAATTTTATATTTTGATTGTGATGTGGACTTATACATTGTTTATAATATATTTGACGCACCGTGGATGATTTTGATTTCCATAACCCGTTTGTGAGTATTATTGTTGTTTGGAAAATGCATACTGAATGCAGATTAGAATCAAAACTTTAATATCTATTGTTTTCTTACTACCTACCATGCGTTTTAAAGATCTTTTATAATGTTTGTGGATACGAACTCTATCAGGTTTTTAATTAATTAACTACTGTATTTAAATTAAGTGTGACGCTTTTAATGTACCTGATACCCACAACAAAAGTGCCTAAGTACTGCTTGAATGTGTTGTACACGCGTAGTTAAAAAGTTATCTAAATGAAATTAAAATAAGGAAAAAATATCATCTATTTAACTTTACCTATAAATGAAATTTTAACACGTTTACTTTATATTTGTTGTAAATACAGTTACGCTGATAAAAGTGGAATTCGCCTTGCCATATAAAACTGTTTTAATGATAGATGCCTCGGGAGTTGTGCACTTTTACGATGGAAAATGTATTAAAGTTGAAATAGATGAAATACAATTCTATTACGATATAGTATGTATAATTGCAAATAAATGTATTCCCTTCATTAAAATAACTCCCTTCACTAGTAAACATTTATAATTATATTATAATGCCTTAGAAAGTGATAAACATTAATTAAACAAACGTTCCGTTAATTCCGATATACTGTAGGTAGATATTCATACTGACTTAGACCGAATTAAAATTTCAAGGAGAATCGGCTAATTTATTTCGTAAATGCACATCCTTGACTTCCTTACATAATTTGCGTATCAGTTGTCATTTAAAAGTACATGGTAGTTATCAGGTTGACCCTATTATTTTGTTCCCAACAAAAATAACAAGTTTTACCCCTTTCGCGGTTGCGCGACCAACAAGTAATTATAACGATGTTTTATCAGCACAGTTGTTATTAAACAATCTTAATGGGTCGACTCGTGTAACAAATTACTGCTAAATGTTAATAAGTTCATTATCACCTTTTAACCATCACGGTTTATATGGTAAACTTGACACATTGACTAACATACTTTATCCACCGAATCTAAAATTTTAATCCATAGTAAATGCGTATTTTATTCGTTACTATGAATAACAACATTTCTTTGTGCATGTTGTGATCAAAAAAGAAAGTTTTATACATCAAATATCATTAAACAAAAGTTGTCCTTGTATAATAGACTAGCCTTCCGCCCGCGGTTTCGCCCGCGTGGGCTATAGACGTGACCCCGCGGGAATATCTTACTTTATCGTAGTTTTTAAGTGAAAGAGTAACCAACATCTATCCATCTATACTTACACACTTTCGCGTTTATAATATTAGGATGTAAGTGTAACAGATTAAAAAAAGTTTATTCCAATTCCTGATGAAAACACAAACAACTTTATACTCTTTTTCTAAAATCTCTACCCATACAAAGTTAGTAATTGTAAAATATAGCTTGTATCTTTAAAAAATGGTCTAAAATATTGCAGAAAATCTACAATGCAGTAAATGTAGATTTATTGAAAACAATCCTTGAATAACAATTTTGTGACTTAAATTGTCTAATACCATCGTTATCAAAAAGATAATACGATTTATTATATTAATCTATTGTGCTATCTGAATGACAAAATTATTGTAAGGACACCAAACCATTTTACATAATTAAAAAACAGTGGAACAAGGGAAGCTAATATCTCTTTCATAAGGTTTATCTGCATGCTTAGCGAATGGTCTGTCGTATTTACTTCTACCTTTTTCTCTTTTGGCGATTTATCTTTTTTATCTTTTCCGTTGCTATAATCAACAGCAAAAATAACATGGTTAATGTGATCTTTCTTAACTATTTCTTTTTGTTAAGTCAATTACTTGAGCTTTTGGTTCTGGTAAGGTCAGGGTACACCTGCTTGAAGGTTCAAGATTTAGGTAGTACGTCCAGTTAATGCACTACTGCACATAGGTTTTTTAACGAAATTACTAAGTATATTAGCACATAGGAAGGTCACATGTTCACTATTTAAATTTACTCATAGTCTATTTTATGACACTACTGATTGTGTGGTAACCAAAAAAGCGCAGGAGCCTTTTCTATAAATCCAAGATAATTTCTAGCAGAAAAGAAAAGAGTTAGAATATTTTAAATTGAAATTCTGATTCAATATTATAGCAATGCTGCTGTCATTACTATCTTCCTGTCCTCCTTTTTGCAGAGCAGGCCGATATCTTGTTATCCCCTTTTATGACATCATACATGACGTTGTGTGATCGACGTTTAGTCATACCCATTTATCTTTTATGCCTTTAACAGCTCGTTGTGACTATTACCTACTTCAGATGCTCATAAAATATATTTTTGTTGTTATTTACTGGTAATACTGCTAATGAAAATAATCTGAATTGTGGTGTTGTAATATTCCTAGAAGTAGCGTTATCATAAAAGAAATAAACTTTTTGGTAACCATTTAATGCAGGCTAAGAAGACTGGCCCTGCCGATGCCGTACCAAAAGCGGCATTTTGAATCGAACACAATGATAAAACATCTTCCATAAATAACACCGATTTTGATGTAACAAAAACCGTCACAGACTCATTTGATTTTGAATTTAATTAATTCTGATATTAATTAACAATGACATCGTCTATAATCTATAATTATGGTTATAGTGGTTTCGTCAAAGAACATGGTCAATTAACAATGGTAGTTATGATAGGGAAATGATGCAATAGTTAGGGAAAACATGGTAAAGATTACCGCAACACCAATTGGATCGTGTAACCAAGGGTTCGTTCCATTCCCAGATATTAACAGAATTATTTACAAGATGTTTTAGATTTAGGTGCTCTGGGGATTTTCCGCACTTAGCCACAGGGCGGGCCATTGTGCGTAAATACGTCACTAACACCGTTCAAACCATCTGAGCTCGGTCCAGAGGACTAGCATTGCTGTGATGTCTCGGAGCTCCTAGGGTGCCGCGGTTGGTCCACAGTCTTGCAACGCAGCAGTACATGTATCAGTGTTTCTTCGGCGTGGATACAGCCTATGCATAGCGGGCTCTGTCATGCCGATATTGGACAGGGTCCTACTAGATGTTATTAACAGATTATGTGTATTCCAGGACTCGTGCCGACTGGTGGGCGGGTCTAAGTTCTACGAAGTGATGGAAGGCGCGGCGTCTGCGCACGCGTCAACCCCCTCCCCCACCGAGAAGCACGACCACATGAAGCCGATCGAGAGCGATGACGAAGGTATACATATGTGTACGTAGCTATAATCAATACATTCTTTACTCTTAATAATAAAAACAACAGAAATCAAAGGCTCGATGATTAGAGGAGCCTACATTGTGGCAGTACATTTGGTTAGGTTAGGTCATCTTTTTGTTTTTCATGATGTTTAGAATCTGTCTGAAGACAGATAAGATAGTATTCATACTACCGATGATATGAGCGCAATGTATGATGTTTATAAGAGAAAATAGAAATATCTGCATAATGTTCCTAGATACAATATTATTCAGTATAATCAGTGGTATAATATTCATAACTCACAATTGTTTACACTGATAGGTATTGTCTCTGTCCTACTACATATTACAATACTATCGTGAGGTAATGTCGATGTTTGACAACAGTAGTACTACTGTTTACAAAAAATAAAATAAAATTTTCATTGTTCTTTTTTCTGGGGATTTCTTATTTTTATAAAACGTTTATTACATATAATACATCATTTGTGTGATAATTATGTTGCTTCTAATTGTTCTTAAACGGAAAACAAAACCGCAATATTATGTCATATCGTTTTATCACGTCATTCGCCCTATTTGCTAAGTCGTGCTGTAAGGCATTGTAGTCACGGGAATTTTCTTTGGGTCTTTCTTTTTGTATATTCTTGCCTTTTCAGATTAATACGTGCCTTATGGGTTGTCCTGGTTTAAGTCAGATTGGCGGGCAGAATTAACGGGTTTTTTCTAAGCTTTATATGACAACTTTTTTATCAAGTTCTGGTATAAGTATTAAATTATAATTGTTTTTTGAAACAAAAGGCGTAAAGCTTAGCCTAGGACAATTCGAGCGAGCTAGTAGACTTGAAATTAAAGGCTTGAAAACCAGAAGAGTGTTGTAGTATAAAGTTGGTAAAGACACCCTGTGCCATTAATTAAATCATTAATTAATCTGAGTTATTTCGTTCCAGTTTCCGACGTAGACCAAGAATGCACTGTATTCAGCGGAGTGAGCTACCTCGGGGCTCAGAACATAGCAGACCCGAAGTCCGAGAGCGACATCCAGCGGATCATGAAGGAACTAGTCTCGATGCCAGAGAGTCGGGACGGGATCGCCGTCTCGATATCCATACCCGTTTGTTCACAAGGACTTGTCGTGTGAGTAACTTTTGTTAATTGTATTAGCTTATGAACTTAGATAGATGAAGTAATGACAAATGAGATACTTGCTATTTCAATCTTGGATTTGATTACGTCTTGAGCCGACGTGTGGTTTAATGCGTGAGGTGGATTGGTTCGAACTCGGCGCGCACGTATAAACTTTTCCATGTGCGATGACGGAATACTTCGCTAAGAGATCGCTCGCATCGCTTCAATTTAATAACAGGACTTGCCAAATCCCCTAATATCTGGTACGTTGGGAGATGGACATTTTTTTTCTTTTCTTTTTTTTCTGAGGAGAATGCGTTTATGCACCATAACCGCAGGCTAGCTAGACCCACGGCCGTGTGTGGGACTCGAGACTAAAGTCAAAGTCAAAGTCAAAGTATTTATTTTGCAATTTGATTTACCAAGAAATTCTTTTGCACGTCATAAACTTTTTTTCCTACCAGCACTTCGACGTGAATGAATGAATGGCCTGCTGTTGAGAAGAAGTGCCGCAAGAAACTCAACAGTTACATAATGATAGCCTTTTTTAAACCATTTTGTGTTGTACAATAAAAACTTAATAATAATATAATGTCAAATTAATAACAATATAATGTCAACTTAATAATAATATAATAAGTACAATAAATAAGCATAAGAGTAGATGTGCAGAGAAACAAATGTGTTTCATGTCCACAGAGTCTTGTCATTTAAGTAATCTTCTACTTTATAGTAACCTTTCCTCATGAGGTAATCTTTAATTATGACTTTAAATTTATTTAAAGGTAATTCTACAAGACTAATAAATTCTAAAGCGTCCACTACCCACTAAACTCCTCCGGTTTCCCCTTCACACCCGATTGGGACGAGCTGAGCTGGTGCCAGCTTTGCTATTGACCAGCCCATCCCCGGGTACTCCGACTTGAGAGGCCTCAAGTCAGGGTGGCGCCTAGGGAGGGCCACCCAAGAAACTAGGTTGGCCGATCCAAACCCTAGGTTGATTCCACTGATCTTTATGATCAAGATCTTAACTATTATAAAGTACCATTATGTATAATCGTTTATATATTTTCATCTAGGATTACATGTATTATTATAAGCGAACCGACTACAATAAAAAAGCTAAACAAAACAAAACAATAAAGTTATTTTCCATAACACAAAACGTAGAGTGACGTAAACGTTACCTGTGTCAAATCCTACGTAAAATATTAAAATAGGTCAACCTTCTCAAATAAAATATTTAAAGTACGCAATGTATAACGTTTGTATTATTCGCAGCCTCTACCAAGCAGACTCCAACAGCGTAATGACACGGTACTCTGTGAACCGCATATCGTTCTACGCGCGCGGCGCAACCGGCTCGCCCGTTGCCTCGTGCTTCGCCTTCACCTGGTCCCACGGAGAGACCAAGGAGTCCGCCGTGTACCGCTGCCACGTCTTCCGATGCCACATCGCTGAAGCCGTCAACCAAGTGTCGAGTGAGTACCTATATATTCTTTTTATCTCTGGACATTATTCACACTGCGCCATCTAGCCCCAAACTAAGCATTAACTTGTACTATGGGTGCTAGACAACGAACTTATATACCTTTTTTTGTATATACATACATATTATACATAGGAATACCCAGACCGATACAAACAGACATGTTCATGCACACAAATGTTTTTACCGTGCGGGGATCGAACCCGCAATCTCTGGTGTAATAGCCGACTTTTGGACCACTACACCAAATGGCTGGTCGACCTATATACATAATATCGCATTGAATTTTATAAAATTTACGGTCTCTCGCACTTTTCACTCACCAAACGAAGCGGTATAGCAAAGCTACTATTCATACGTTAATCTTCTGTAAGAGGAGGGGTACTTCCCCGGCCGAGCGGCCCATTTCGACTGGCATACAGAAACTGGCAGCATGGCTCTGCCACAAGGTTTTCCTGTGCCAAACGAAATGAAAAAACAATAAAGGAAGATGCAAAACCACGGCGTCATAGCAATCCTCAATAGATTTAAATACATGTTGACGTAATTTTCGAGGACCATTATACTATGAGAATAAAATTATAACAATACGCGTCATCAGTATCTAATGCACATTCATGCATTTTAGCTGTATTGGCAATAGAATTGGTCAGCACGGACCAATGGACGTGACCTGGTCACACAATGCGTCGACACTGCACCTCTATGTATGACTGTATTCATAGATGTAACACGTAGACACACCTATCTCGTGACATCCTTACTCCGACATAATAAAGCCTAGATTTGTATGACCACTTTGTGTTTGTTATACATTTTAAGATCGTAAGGCAGCAGTTAGACCATGACTTTTCGTGCGGCGGCTGCGCTGTAACTGCGCACGTGGATTAATGGCAATTCAATTTGTTTTTTTAACTTTAACAGTGTAAAATTGCTTACATGATCAAAGTGAGTGAATATCTGTGCTGGTTTATTTAAAGAGTTTAAATAAAACAAATTGAAACAACTCCAGGGCTTAAGTATCTGTTGTTTTTAAATGATTGTGAAAAAAGTGGTTACTATAAACATAAAAATAACTTGCTTTATTAGGAATATTAAATTTAAGACGAGTAGGACATATTTTTTCTAAAAAGCGGCGGTTAAGAGAGCATATTTGAGCTCAATAAACGTCACTAAAATACATGTTATATGCGTACATTCTATGTAGTCTTGATTTGCTTAAATTGATTCATCAAACTTGTCGATGCAGATGTTTGTTGGACCATTTATTATAATTCAGTGCGCGTGCGCAACGACTTGGTCTAAATAAATAGTCGTTATTAGTTGACATTGCCGAGCGCGAGACTTTGGTGGTTTGATACTGCTATAATCATTGCTCTGACCCTCATTTATCAGTGTCAGTTTTTATATATTTTTGTGTTGAAAGTTTTAATCTGTGGCCAACGGTAAGAATTTAATTTTGTATTTTTACTGTAAACAATATTTAAGTCCTTAAGTTGTGATAGCTTTACGCTCTAGGATAAACACATTGTTACGCTTCTTCGAATCCTTGCAAAGTTCTTCAGTCTAAGCTCCCTACGTTTTCGGATAGACACTCACTTGTTGTATTTTTTTTTATTTAGAGTATTGGTTGGCTGATTCACTCAACTGACTGTGTTTATAAATATGTACACGCTGGGAAATCGTACTGAACTGATTATATCACTTTCGGTCCCGTTTATAGATATTTTAAATTATTTTCTAAGACTGACTATTTAATAGCAAATACTTTTTTACTTAAATTATTTTGGAATTTTATACAATTAATTACTCTACGGCCTAGTATATTCATTAATACAGCTGAAGCATGTTCATTAGTGATAATGACATATTGTATTACCGAATCCTTATTCTGTTATTTTAATAATCAGTTTTAAAGGATTTTTGTCGGCGTAAATACAACTCAGGCGAAACTGTTAATTAATCTGTTTTTTATTTTTTTTTATTGTTTCTGGTGAGTTTTGCCCAGATACTCTTGTGAATGCATGTTGGTTCATGGAGACAATTAATCTGGTTAGAAAGTAAAGATAATGTAGCTGATACCTCGTAAGATCACGTTATCTTATCGTTAACATAATTCAAATGAAGTTTTCTTACTCTTGAACCCAATTAAATGACGGAATAGTGTAACATTAAAATTGTAGTACAAAAAGGGAGGCAAACTAACGTGTGTAACACCTGATGGTAAGTGATCTTCTGTTAATAGACACCCCCGACTACGTCTAAAAAGTGTTGTCCATCTTTAACAGAATATGTCGATCTTCTGTGCGAGGGTGTTCTTCCCTGATAGAGCCTGTCCATTTTCGCTGAAAGTCAGAAAACCGACTGCAGCATAGACCTTTCATATAACATCACTGTTTGCTTTTGATTAACTAACTCTGTGCAAAAGGTCTCATATCAAATGGTTAGTCGAGTGCGTCCCAGATTTTTTCCTGGGTATACTATTCAATGTAGATTTCACAGCCACACGTCTATGAATTTGTCTTAGATCATAAATAATTATTGAAATTGATTATTCATTCAGTTCGCCTTATTAGGTCCATCCGGTAGTTACGCCTGCCTGAGTTCAACCTACGAGTGTATTCTGATGTTAGTCTAGTTCTCTTTAAAATAAGAAGAGATGATTTTTGATAATTTCTCATCCGTTTATTTGACTCATATTTCGTCGTCACTCTAATTTACTACTCTGCGTGTTAGAAAGTCTTGTATTATTTCGTAGTAATTAATAAAACAATAATGGAATGACATGACTAGCTATCTAATCGCTTGTTTGATCGCAACACGTTGCCGTTACCAGACAGTTTGTGAGTAGACAAGCAAAGATGATCAATGATTGGTAAACAAATATTTTAGCTAATGACGGCGAAGAATGTCGAGTGATATTTTCAGTGCGGAGGGCCAGTTAAAATATTCACGATAAAACATACATAATTTATTAATTGTCGAATTGAAGGGAGTAGCAATCGAAAAGCTCGATAGTTATTATTTTTCGTTAAACTCACGTTCTGAAGTTATATAGTTTATGCCATAGAGACGTGTCGTGCGTGTAGATTTTCCTTTGCAAAAACATATTTGAGTCTTATAATGCCTGGTAATACACTCGCCGTTTTTGCCTTCGAGATTTTAATATAAATGAATTAAAATAGGCAATTATGACTATTAATCTACTAGCCTACATGATACTATGTCGAGTAAAAAGGTAAAAAGACTCTCCGATCACTGAAAAGAAGTGCTTCAATAACATTGACCCCACACAAAACGAGCAATCGATACTATTCCAATTTATTGGTCGATATTTTTATCGAGTAGTCTGAGCTTATGACCTACCGTAATATTCATTCTCGGAATAATGCCGTTGCTCGGCTTATCGCGATGACTGACTGTTGTTTGGGAGGAGCACGGGTTTATAATAATCTTTTTAGTCAGTTGTAGTTTGTTGTTTAAACTGAAACGTTGTTTTGTCGAATCAAAGTGAGATTAATGAAAGTTATATCTTTGACTTCGTGCTGTCTAAAGTTTATAGGCAACTGAATGACGTCATTGTACTTCAGTAATTATTTATTAACTTCTGAAAAGGTTTGTAGTACCTGTTCTTAAGGTTGACGTACCGTTAGGAGTTTTCTGTTCCAGATCATTTAAATAAACTTTGGAATTACTGACCTATTCATTCATTATTTTGATTGCCGTTTAACGGTGTTTTTAAATATGTGTCACACAAGTAATGTAAACAAACGATAGCATATAAATAAAGCAGCTTTTATATCTGCATGTGCCAGAATTGATAAGGCCATGTTACTAATTATTTTGAGTTTAATAAAGTAATACCAAATAAAAATAAACTTTTATTTCATTCAGTTGTTATGTGAGATTTAACTTTTAAAATTTGTTACTGTTATATTTTTATTACCCTTACTCCAATGTAATGTTAAATGTACTTTAATTACTAAGAATATGCCTCTCTTTCATGAAGAAACGAATCAACCAACGTTATGATTATTATTTTATTTTATGTAAATGTCACTAACACACTTACTCACTTTTTTTTTAAATGCCGGACTATTATTTAGAGATGCGCTGTTTAGATACCATTAATTTTGAAATCAAATCGATTTCTAAATTATTAAAGAACAAACATTAAGTTTTTCATACGTCATATCGATGCCTAATCATTGGAACGTACGCCCACCGTCTGGCATGACTTTTATAGCTATCTTTACTAGTGAAATATGAGTTTGTAACTATGCATTGTTAAATAGTTTTATTTAGATTAGGACTGTTTCGATTGGATCTAACATTAATCGGCATTGAATGATTAACTTAGTGCAGGGCAAAAGCTGTAATTGATTACCTTTGTGTAATACAACTTATTAAAATTATTGTGTATGTGTAATAATTCAAAATCGCGAACGAAACAGAAATGAAAATAATGACTTTTGACGGTTTCCCACTAATGATGCAGTGGGAACACTGAGGACTTTTAGTGCGCAGAGGACGTCTGCGTCTGTTCGAGTCCCTCAAAAAATTATCAAATGTTGTTATGCATACCGTACTCCCATATTCATTTTTCAACTATCAAAAAAAAAGTGCGCCGACGATCTCGTAAAGAACGCAGGAAGCCCAGGACTTATAACAATTAAGATCCTTAAGTGAAGCAATGCCCAGCAACAGACAACGTCCTTTGGCGGACATGAGCGTATTTTTTTAACTCTCATCAAATGGTTAACAGGTTGCTTCGCAAAGGCGTTCGAGCGCATTCCCCGGTCCATGGCGTCGTCGCTGGTCGGCGAGTTGAGCGCAGCGCCCTCTATGACCGGTTCTCTTACTGAAGCTCTCGGCCCTGCGGCTCCTCCGATGCAGTTGATGCATGTGTTGGAGTGCACTGTGGATATAAAGGAGACTGATGCAAAGGTAAGTTGAGTTTTAATAGTAGATTGTTAACCAAGGGCTGTATGACATCAATTGCATACAAGGTTTTTGGCGCCCGAGCGCAGCGAGGGCGCTAATTAGCCTGAGTATGCAATTGATGCTTACACCCGAGGTAAACACTCTGCTTTACATATCGATTGTGAGGTAAGTAAAAAAACTTACCATTTGAGAAAGAACTCCAAAACACGAAAAAAATTTACTTTCGCGCCTAGCTAGTAGACTGCCTTTTTTACTCTTCACGATTTTATGGCACGCAAGCGCGTCAAATCGTGCTGGCCAGTTTGATTTTTAAATAGATTTCAATTATCATACAATGTGACTGCGAAACAAATAGTTCGATATTTAAAATAAAATCTTCATAAATTCGAATCTAATACATATTCTTCTTGCAGTATGAGTATGACAGTTCTTTTTTCAAATTCCAAAACCTATGCTGTAATGTTAACATTACATGGTAGGTTTTGAAACCTATGCTGTAATGATATCCATACGGGTGTATGGATATTATTACGGGTGTATGGATATGCCGGGGTCGGCATTCAGGGAAGTAAGTGACTACTTACAGAGCAAGAGATATGTAAAAGGTTTTAATGAAAACATTATTATGTACTTTTTACGCGGGACTTGCTCTACTGACCCCCAGTCACACAATGCGAGGGTTTCAACTAAATCTTCGAATTTTATGTTTTAGATGTATTAGGTATAAGCGAAGTTGTGTAAACTGTGTTTAGAGAACACGAAGATTTTTTTTTTGGAAAAAAAAATAAATTCGTAGCAATTTTATCACAATGAGCTTTCGATATTACATTTTTCTTACTTATGGACTAGTTTAATCGCTGTCAAAACCCTGTCACATGTGTATTGATTTAAGTGATTTAATCCTATCTTCTCAGGGTACATTCAGCCATGTCCCGAAAGAGAGGCTTGGATTCAAACTGCGCGGTGGAATAGACAAACAAGTGACGATCAACGTGCGTCAAGTAACAAACAACGTACAGCCAGAAACAGATGACCCACAGGTAAATAATCTCCGCATTATAACATCATCCATTCCACTGCCATCTGTTTGATAGTGTATCATGCAAATTTCGGTTTTATTGCAATTAATGCTAGGTACATATTGGATTATATAAATGATTTTCCAGTACAGGCTAATGTTTCAAATTTAAAAACAGCGTTAGTATTATTTTTCATTACCATCAAAAAATGTTTCGAGGATTTAAAATATGTGTTTTTGTTTTGCAGGCTACATACACAGGAGGATTGTTCATTGAAAGATGTTTCGGAATTCTTCTTGCTCCCGGTCGCAGCGTCAAACATTCAGACATGAGATTACTTGAAATGGTCAGTTGATTTTCTCGATCAAACATTTTTGGTCCTTCGAACCGTATATTATTCTTTCATGAGACTGTCCTTTGGATGTTTTGTCGGTATTTTTTGCCGATAGTTGCGCTTAATTTAAACATAAGCCTTAATAATACTCGTAGTTGTAAGATGTTTAACTTAAACATCTTTAACATCTGGAACTATGCAGGTGAGCGGTTCCGCTGGTGGTTCAAGTTGCTCAGTGTGCGCGCTGTGGAATGCGGGAGAGTCTGCGCTTGCGGCTTTCAACGTCGCGAGCGGGGATGGAGCTCCGGCCTACATGTCTCTGGCTCTCGATCTCGTCATCAGAGGCATTCCTGATCCACTACGGTGAGTTTCACGTATCGAGGTTGAAATATCATTTTTGATTGATACCTCCCTCGAATTATTCCGCATTTAGACATTTACAACTCGTCATCGACGCGATTAATGAATGTATAGTGTGGCTACGTAACTGGGTCCGACTAAGTATAGCCATTTGGTTGTGTTTTAGGACTTTTTAGAATTAAGTCGGATGAATGACACACAATTTGTAGTCTTGGAGGCTAAGCTTTATTAATGTTTTTAATAATAAGTTAAACAAGAAACTGTTCTTTCGTTAATTGTGTAAAATATTTGTGATTTCAGATTAATTATCGAGACACCCGTGAAAGTTTTTCCACCTACGGAAAGATTTTGGTATTACTCTAAGAAACCGCTTGTACAAGAATTTTATATTAATCTAAAAGAGGTGAGTGAAAAATATAAATAGATTTTGCTGTACATTTCAAATTGTCTTAGCTCTGTCCCGGAAATATTAATAATTATGATAGTAGCCAACTAGAAATAAATTTGAACATCGGATACGTAGCGACGCTATTGGAAAATAATTAGAAGAAGTTATTGTACGAAATTCTTTCTGCTTGGCGACATTATAGATATGACGAGCCATTTGGTGTTATGGTCGAGAAGTCTGCTAGTACACCAGAGGTCGCGGGTTCGATCCCCGCACGGTACAAACATTTGTGTGCATAAACATGTCTGTTTGTATCGGTCTGGGTGTTTCTATGTATAAAAAAGTATAAGTAATGTTTATCCGTTGTCTGGCACCCATAGCACAAGCTTATGCTTAGTTTGGGGCTAGATGGCGCTGTGTGAATAGTGTCCAAAGATATTTATTATGTTATCTGTTGTTTCAGAGCGTGGACGGTCTCGGTCAACTGCAGTACGACGTGGCGAGCGTGGAGACGTCGGGCGAGCTGGACCGGTCGCGGCTGAACCTGCCGCTGTCGCTGTCCAGCTTGCTGCCGTCGCCGCTGTCCGCGCAGCCCGCGCCGCCCTCGCCCTCCGAGCCGGACTCGGGTACGTCACCGCATGTACCATAGCTCAGCAGAGCGTGGACGGTCTCGGGCAGCTGCAGTACGACGTGGCGAGCGTGGAGACGTCGGGCGAGCTGGACCGGTCGCGGCTGAACCTGCCGCTGTCGCTGTCCAGCTTGCTGCCGTCGCCGCTGTCCGCGCAGCCCGCGCCGCCCTCGCCCTCCGAGCCGGACTCGGGTACGTCACCGCATGTACCATAGCTCAGCAGAGCGTGGACGGTCTCGGGCAGCTGCAGTACGACGTGGCGAGCGTGGAGACGTCGGGCGAGCTGGACCGGTCGCGGCTGAACCTGCCGCTGTCGCTGTCCAGCTTGCTGCCGTCGCCGCTGTCCGCGCAGCCCGCGCCGCCCTCGCCCTCCGAGCCGGACTCGGGTACGTCACCGCATGTACCATAGCTCAGCAGAGCGTGGACGGTCTCGGGCAGCTGCAGTACGACGTGGCGAGCGTGGAGACGTCGGGCGAGCTGGACCGGTCGCGGCTGAACCTGCCGCTGTCGCTGTCCAGCTTGCCGCCGTCGCCGCTGTCCGCGCAGCCCGCGCCGCCCTCGCCCTCCGAGCCGGACTCGGGTACGTTACCGCATGTACCATAGCTCAGCAGAGCGTGGACGGTCTCGGGCAGCTGCAGTACGACGTGGCGAGCGTGGAGACGTCGGGCGAGCTGGACCGGTCGCGGCTGAACCTGCCGCTGTCGCTGTCCAGCTTGCTGCCGTCGCCGCTGTCCGCGCAGCCCGCGCCGCCCTCGCCCTCCGAGCCGGACTCGGGTACGTTACCGCATGTACCATAGCTCAGCAGAGCGTGGACGGTCTCGGGCAGCTGCAGTACGACGTGGCGAGCGTGGAGACGTCGGGCGAGCTGGACCGGTCGCGGCTGAACCTGCCGCTGTCGCTGTCCAGCTTGCTGCCGTCGCCGCTGTCCGCGCAGCCCGCGCCGCCCTCGCCCTCCGAGCCGGACTCGGGTACGTCACCGCATATACTATAGTTCAGAAACTGATATACTGATAGATACTGATATATACTGATACTGCCCTGATAGACAGTCATCTTTTTAATTCTGCAATCATCTGAACATTCGACCAAAAAACTAAGATTAACGTCAACGCTTCACTTCTCATAATCTTGCTCAGGCTTCTGAGTTGGCTATGATTAAGAATGCATATGTTACGGGCAACGTGATTAACTGGGCATTATTAATAAGGACCGGCCATTATTAATAAGGCCCGAGAGCGACGGGCAAAGTGATTAATTTATCACTTTGACCGGCCCTTTTTAATAATGCCCGACGGCCCGTGGTCCATGTAATAAATCAGTGTTTAACCCTTAACTGTAGTCGTGGGTCCAGTGGACCCAGGTCAAATCTTTGAACACCTGTTAAAAACGCGGCATGTGCCCCAGAGCCTCCAGCTCCTAGATACCTTCCTACAGTTCACCGAAGATTATTGAGAGGACCGGACATGCTTTGCTCGATGCTACAAGGATGAGTATTGGTGTGCATGTGGGTCCAGGGGACCCACGACTATATTTACGTAACTTTTTTTTGTTTTCGTTGATTATTCGTTTTATTAGTTTTTTTATTTATTTGTGAAGGAATGTTACTACAAATAGGAATGATATAATAGAGCAGTGGTTAAACATGGAAGAAGGATGTTACAACCAAAGACTACTCCTACTTAGCTTAGGAACAAGTACTTGCTACAGCATTATCATCTGCGAACGGTCAAAACCTGAAATTAGTGTGGAATAAAAAAAGAGATGCTCTTTCTGTCCACCGAACAAGAGAGCAAAGACTGTACACTTATGTTCTAAGAGTAAAATGCCTATTTGCATGACATTTGTGTAAAAACAGTATAAAATTCATACCTATAACTAGAAACTGATAATTACGCTACATTTACGATGTCAAAATTTTTCTGAAAAACGTTTTTATATTTTTCATACAACTCTTTTGAAAAGTTATATATTTTGTGCATGAAACGAATTGCATTTAATTCTTCATTGTGTTTTTCTATTTTATATGATTATTTTTCGAAAGCATGTTTTTTAGTTTCGTCAATAACGACTGATTACAGCATATGCCATTTTAAATAGGAATAAAAGTTAATATTGTTTATTTTGTTTAATATTACAATTGTTAATGTTCCAGAGTAAAGTTTAATTCAAATAAAAACTTAAAATTCAAATGTATTTTAATTTTATTTGAAATCAAAAACAAGTGGGTCCCGTGGACCCACGACTATATTAGTGTAACTATTTTTCACGACTACAGTTAAGGGTTAAGATAGCTTGAATTTATCACTTGGACCGGGCAGTATGAATAATTCCCTACTTGTAGCCGGGCAATGTGATAAATTGGACCGCGGCTGTGCCTTACGTGCGGCGGAAAGCGACTTGGATGGATATAGGTTAGAAGGCTAAGGCGGGAGCGGAGCGTAGCGGAGCTCCTGCCTTAGCCTTCGTGGTTATTTTTTTTTTGACACCTATTTCCCAAATTAACGATTTAACAACTTAACGACGAAACTAGTTTGGCCTAGGCTAAACTCATTTAAGTCGACATAGAATATATTATTATAGTAAAAACAAAATAGGTTTTCAGGGTTTAAAAAAAAATAACCACGAAGGCTAAGGCGGGAGCTCCGCTTCGCTTCGCTCCCGCCTTTAGCCTTCTAACCTATATCCATCCGAGTCGATTTCCCCCTCAGTAAGAACTAGTTTAGCCTGAAATCGGCTTTGGCCGGTAATACATACATGCCGCTTATTTTTTGGTAACTTTTCATGAAAAAATTGTAAGTTTTTTGTCTTTTAATAAACAAAAACACTTCTGTTCACCTATTTTATTACTTGGCCCAAGATAGGGGGGGCATTATTCATAATGGCCGGGAAAAGTGATAAATCATGCTGTTTTAATCACATGGCCCAATTGAGTCGGGCATTATTAATACAGACCGGCCCTTATGAATAATGCCCGGACTTATCAAATGGCCGGTAACACATACAACCTGAAATTAAAAAAATTAAGATTAATCAGGAAATTCAGAAAGGAAAAGTTAAAACCTTAAATTCCTACTATTTCTAGATGGCGATGAACCCCTCCTCAGTGGCACGGGTGAGGTGTCCAAAGACTGCGGTGAAGACGTTCTCGTGAATTGGGCTCAAGTTCTCAGAAGGTATGGGACTGTACTGCCTAATATTACATTGTACTAAAAGTTCAATCTTAATTGTTAAATTAAAATTATGTACCCTATAAAATAAAAAAATATAATGCCCATAATAACTTTAATAAGATTGAACAAGTTTGTGCTTTATTCCCCTAGGCTTTGCGCAAACGTGCAACTTAAGTGACTTGTGTAGGATATTATCTACCTATGACCTATGAAATAGCCCTCCTTGTGCAGAGGTACACACTTTTCATGTCCACTTAATTACATAGAATGTTACAACGGCGTGTCATGTTGTCAACAAAAAGTGTCTAGGTCTGCCTAACTGTATTTCTAGTTGGAGAGAAATTTGGACCAATTTCCACAGTATCATGGTTGATAATTGTACATAATATCTCCAGTTGGACAGGCCCTCGTCCACGCGCTCTGACGGCTCTCGTCCGCGTGGGGGTACCGGAGGCCCTCCGCGGGGAAGTTTGGCTGAGGCTGGCCGGCGTCGACCAGAATGACAAGCTCATGGACACGTACCGGACGCTTATTAGCAAGGTTGGTGCTTCAACGTCTTTTAATTGGTGCTTGCTTGAATCAATACAAACGAATCAGTAAGACACTAAAAAAAATTACGTCATATCGACGCTTAATAGGCTAGGTAAGGAGATGCTAATAAGAGCGTCTGCCGGTCCCCGTCTTTATACGCAGTGACTGCCGTAATAATACACTACTATTTTTATATTACTATACGTGTGTGCGCCCGCGCATCATTTAGCATACGCACTTATTATGACCTTAAAAGTTAAAAGTGATCTACCATCTTCCACAAGACTGTCCGTTCGAGACGGTTTATTAAGATCAGCTTTAAAATAAAGCTATCATCATCCACAGGACTGCCCATTTGAAGCGGTGATCCAACGGGACATAGCCCGCACGTTCCCCGCACACGACTTCTTCCGCGAAGCGGGTGGACTCGGGCAGGACTCGCTGCTGCGCATGGCGCGCGCGTACGCCGTGCACGACGACGAGGTCGGCTACTGCCAGGGCCTGAGCTTCCTGGCTGCCACGCTGCTGCTGCACGTGAGTATGCGGTGATTGGCTAGTTGATAGTCTTCGGAGACCAGTGTTGTCGTGGCTGTCCATGGTTTAGGAGACCCACGGCACCACCACTTAAGAAAGCAAGGGAGTATCGCTCTCTTTCTGGGGGCTAAGCAGCGACCTTTTTAGGCCTCTGCCTGGAATTTTGCGAAAGCGGAGCGGGGCAGTACGCAGGCGCACAGCGGTCACCGCTTGACGCGGGCTGTCACGAGTGGTGCGATCCTGTCAAGCAGTGACACAGACTATTGTTATTTCGCTATGAGCAGTGACCGCCGTGCGCTTGTGGACTGGCCCGCTCCCGCTTCCGTGAAATTCAAGGCAGAGGCCTTGAGGCGCCGGGGAGGCGTTTGCCAAACAGTGGAACTACTCTAGGTGAAATAAAAAAAGAAATATGGATGGCAGTATTTGATATTTTTTTACTAAACGTTCGCGTGAAAACGGCCATATTTGTTACAGTTGTTAGTAAAAACGTAATTAAAATTAACAAAAATGCACACGCTTAAGATCTATATTCATAAACACCAATTTACGATTGTTACAGATGCCAGAGGAACAAGCGTTCTGTCTCTTAGTGCGTCTCATGTATAGTTACGGGCTCCGCGAGCTTTATAAAGATGGCTTTGAAGCACTGTATATGAGGTTGCATCAACTCGATCGCCTAATGGAGGTAAGGAATTTTGTGAACTGTTTTCAATACCGAGAAGAGCCAAGAATTGGCTGCAAAAACACACCATTTATACCACTTTCTGTCATAGTCTCATTTCAAATGCCTAAAATTTTAAAAGAAGCGTAACGTGCTAGCGTTAATAAAAAACGGTTATTTTTCTACAGGAACAACTACCTGATCTTAGAGCGCATTTCCAAGAATTAGGGGTGGAGCCACATATGTTCGCATCACAGTGGTTCCTCACAGTCTTCACAGCACGATTCCCTCTACCATTAGTAAGTAAAAGAGATTTTATATATTATATTTTTTGTATAGAGTTTTAGGCATCATCACACGGTGATTTGGTCTCATAGTAGGTAATAAAATAATAAACTCACCGGCAATAAAACTTGGCCACTGGGCTTTTTTCATACAAACATTAAGAAAATTGAGCGGTTTTTGGCAATTTTTGAACCTGTGATTCGACAATTGGGCGTTTGGCCTCTCCATTGACGTAATAATCATTGCACAGCTGCAAATAGTTTTCTATCTATGAGACGCTAAAGTGACCATGTTTGTATGAAAAAAGCCCAATGGCCAAGTTTTATTGCCGGTGAGTGTATAAACAAAAATAACGAAAAGGGTCAAATACATAGGTCCGGTAAATCACCGTCATTAGTCACAAGTTGGGTACGGGCTAATCCTTTTCGGGTGTGAAAGGGAAACAAGGGGGAGGAGATCACCAATTTAAAACCATTGTTCATTAAATTAATTCAAATGCCATTGGATAACTGGGGAGTGGATAGCTGTTAGATTTTTTTTTATTATAGGCGGTTTGCGACCGCGCACCTAGTCAGCGCATGACTAGGTGCCTTCCTTATTGTATTTAATTAGTTGTTTACAATATCCATCCAATATACGATTTGTTCCTTCATTTTAGGTGTACCACATACTCGACGTATTTCTGCTACAAGGAACAGACACTTTATTCCAAGTGGCGTTGGCTCTTCTCAGTCGCTCCCGAAAAGAATTGCTACAACACGATTTTGAAGGTGTGCTCAAGTATTTCAGGTAATTGTACTTTGATTTGGTAATTCGTCTCACTAAATATAACATTTATTAGTCTTATCTTCTTCTTCAAACAATTTTATCATATTATAAGTTATGATTTAATTTTTTCATAACAATTTTCATTTTTACAGAGTAACGTTACCAAAGAAATGTCGTGCTGAAGAATCTTCGCGACAGATCGTCAAGTTAGCTTGCAGTATTAAAGTCAAACGCCTTTCTAAATATCAGCAAGAATACGAGAAATTCGTGAAAGGTAATGTACGGACGCCAGCAGATCAACCCACCCTAATCTGTCAAAAATACTCAATTGAAAGAGAACATTATGTGAAGTGAATAAAGCTGAAAATTGGTTGTAGAAATTTGACAGATTAGGGTAGCCAGATGCGCTGTCGACTGTACGTACTCTCGGTAACGAATAGAGTCTCACAAATGTTATGGTGCTTTAATGCACAAATGAAAAATATAGACAGTTGGTTAAGGATCGTCTTAGATATAAAAGGCTACAATAGCAATTTTTTACCATTACAGAAACTGCAGAAAAAGAGAAGATTAACGTTGAACTAGAGCGACTTAAAATGATAAACACGCAGCTACAACAAGACAAGGATTTGCTTGAAACACAATTAAATGAGGTTAGTTCTCGTATATAAAAGTAAAATATATAAATGTGATTACATATTGTATAAATTGCGTAGAGTAAAAAGAAGAAAGCTACGTATAATTAGCGGAAAGCTTAGCTTACAAGCGTAAGCGTAAATTTTACCAGGTAGTAGGTTCCTGTACTAGGCCGTCTAGGTGGGTACCACCGCAGTGCCAGATATTTTCCCGTGAAATAGAAGTGTGTCAAGCACTTCTGTGTTTCGGGGAAAAGGCACTGAAGCTAGTGTAATTACTGGGTATATGAGACCGTAACTGTCGTCTCTGTGTAGCTGGCGCAGGGCGGTGCTAGAGAGTAACTGCTTAGTTACTGTTTGGCACTGACCTGTCTAAGGGCAGACGTGGCGCTTACCATCAGGTGTACGATCTGCTCGTCTTGTTACACATTGCAATAAAAAAAATAATGTGGAAAAGTCGTAAGCTGCATACTAAAATGTAAAAATTCTTTAGTGACATATGAATTATGTGGCAATAATTCTAAAATATACTTTATTGACAAGATTGCAGCATTGTGTAGGGTTTACAGCAGGTTGTATTTCCAGGCTCGCACCTCAATGCAGGAGGCTCAGAAGGACTCCGCACACTACGCAGCAGTCGCTCGCGATTACCGTGAGATATGCGCGCGACTCGATAAACAGTTGCACCAAGTACAAGTAAGTTTAGACATAAAACGTATAAACAGAAGGTTGTAATTTGCATATCACACCGTTTCTAAAGTAACATTTGGCTTAGCATCGCTTGCTTAGATGCTGTGCTTTTATATTTACTGAAATTTTAGTTTCTATTCTGTATGAAAATATGGTTGATTCTCAAAATAAAAAAATGTGGTTAATACCTACATTTTCACATACTATCTAAACTATTTTTGAGTCAAATCTATACTTTATTTAAAAAGGACCAGTAACAGTTGACCTGTGTGAAGTTTTTGTTAAAATAGTTGACTGATTATTATAAGAATCATTTATTATTTTTGAATGCATCACTTTATTTGAAATGTGAAATTTTGCAGGATTACGTAAAGGATTGCGTTACATGTAGCGTCAAATTCGCACAAAAGGACAACAAAGAAGGTAATTATTTTTCGGATAAAAAATCTAACTTAAATCACATAGCTGCCTAATCCAGGTACTAGACTATTGGTCCGCTTTGACACTACTTTGACATTTAATGGCTATATTGACAGATTGAAAGGTGCCGACCAATAACATGTCACTTATTTTACGCCCCCTTGATAATATCTTATTTTAAGGTTTCATCTTTTTTTTTTTTTTTTTTTTTTTTTTTTTTTTCTTCCGGAGGAGAATGCGTTTATGCACCTTAACCGCAGGCTAGCGAGACCTGCGGCCGTGTGTGGGACTCGGGACCCAAGCGTCCCACTACCCACTAAACTCCCCCGGTTCCCCTTTCACCCGGAGAGGACGAGCCGGTGCCCGCTCTGTGTCGATTGACCGGCCCATCCCCGGGTACCCCAGCCTGGTGCAGTGGGCCAGGGTTTGCGCCTTAGGAGGACCACCCGAGAAACGAGGTGATCCCCAGACTTGGCTTGGACGACCTGTGCAATGCGTACGCTGGGGGGCTACCCCCGCACGCAGGTCGTCCGCAGGCTAGAGGAGACGCCTGTGAGCACGCCTTCTCCGGCCCGGCCGTCTACGCCGGAGGGGAGCGGCATGAGGATCCTGCTCCCGTTCCCTCTCCGCTACCTCCTTCTGCGACATGACTGCCTCGCAGAAGGAGGCGGCCGCCTCCCACGCTCTTTTGCTGGCAACCATGGCCTGGACCATAGTTGCCAACGAGAGGTGTCCACTGCCTAGCGCTGCGCGGAGTTCGCGCCGCTCGTTTTGCCAGGCCGGGCACTCAACTAGTGTGTGCTCGGCCGTGTCATCGAGAGAACCGCAATGGTGGCATTGCGGCGATTCCTCCCGACGGGGTACACGGTGCAGGTAATGACCAAAAACGCCGTGTCCGGTCAACATCTGCACTAGACGATAGCTGAGGCAGCCATGCTGGCGCTCCAACCAATCCCTCCACACCGGACGAATCGCCTCGATCGTCCGGTGGCCGGCACTCGGGGCATCAAGAGCATCTGCCCAACTGGCCAGGGCCTCCTCCCTGGCTTGGACACGACCCAGCGCCACCTCCTCCAGGCTGGGTCGCTCCCCCCGCAACCTCGCATTTACCCGAACTCGATGTACCTGGGCCAGAACCAGGGCATCGAGCTCCCACGGGATCACTCCTGCTAGAAGGCAGGCCGCTCCGTGGCTGACCGTGCGGTATGCCCTCACGGCCCGGGTTGCGATAACCCTCTGCGGTTGCCGCAAGAGGGCCTTTAGCCGGGGGGACAGCTTCTCCGCCCATACAGGGGCTCCATACAGTGCCATCGACCTCACCACACCATGGTAGAGGCGACGGCACTTCGGTCCTGGGCCTCCCACATTAGGGAGGACCCGTCCAAGGGCTGCGGCGGCGGCGCACAGCCGTGGAGCGAGGAGCTTAAAGTGCTCCTCGAAACTCCAACGGGGGTCCAAGGTTAGGCCGAGATATTTCATGTGCATCTCGACAGGAACTCGGACCCCCTCTACAAGGACATTGAGCCCCTGTGGGATCCTGCAGCGTGAGGGACGGAATGGCATGGCCTTGGTTTTTTCCAATGCTACCTTGAGCCCCAGCATGCGGATGCGCCGGACGACCATTGTTGTGCCGACCGACGCGAGCTGGACCGCATCATCCCAGCTCGTTGCTCTCGCCGCGACCAATGTGTCGTCTGCAAAGCAAACGACTTCCATCCGCGGCAAGAGCAACCCACGCAGGACCCAATTGTACCCCAAGTTCCAGAGGAGTGGACCAAGGACGGAACCCTGGGGTACACCCGCCGCCATTGGCCACTCTTGGACGCGGCCTTCCGCATCCTCGTATAGGACCACCCTACCCCTCAGGTAATCCGCGACAAGGGCGCGGAGGTAGAGGGGCACCTGGTGGAACACAAGTGCCGCCTCTATGCACTCGTAGGGGATGCTGTTAAACGCGTTCGCGATGTCCAGTGACACCGCGATTACAGCATCCCCCTGTGCTGTGGCCGCTTCCGACCACTCTTTGAGGCGGCCCACCGCGTCCATAGTGGACCGGCCGGTCCGGAAGCCATATTGGCATTCCGCCAAATCAGGCCCCTGGCTTTCGAGGTGTTCCAGGATGCGGGAAGCGAGAATCTTTTCAAAAAATTTCCCAGATTCATCTAGGAGCACTACTGGCCTGTAGCCCGACGGGGAGTCGGCAGGTCGGCCATCCTTTCTTAAAAGGCAGAGCCGTCCCGCCTTCCACCTCTTTGGGAAGTGACAAGTGGCGATGCTGGTATTCAGCACCGCGCGAAATCGCTCCTCCAATGGTCCCGTCGCCAAAGCTAACACTTTGGATGGGACCCCATCCGGCCCTGGAGCCTTGTTCTTGGCTAGGAGCCGCCTTTTCCCGGCCTCAAACTCCTCGTCCGTGACCGGGGGTCCTTCAGACCACACTTCGGGGATTGCACCTTCACAAGCGGGCATTCTGGGAGGGGAGAATGGTCCTGGATTTGGAAACAAAGTCTCCAAAACCCTCTTTAAGAGATCAGGCTCCATAGCCGATGTGGAGCAGGGCCCTCCTAGGAATTTCCCTCGCACCATTCGATAAGGCCTCCCCCAGGGGTCACGATCGAGGAGGGCTAAGAATTCCTCCTCGGCAACACCCTTGGACCTGCTGATTTCCACGCGCAAAGCCCTTTGAGCCTCCCTGAATACCCTACGTAATTCGTCCTCTTCACCGGGTGCTCTGTGCGTGCGCCTCCGACAACGCTGCAGAGCTCTTCTGGCCGTGAGAGTGGTAGCACGTAGGCGTGAAATCTCCTGCGTCCACCAGTATCATTCATTCATCTGCTAAAACTTATCCGACTTTAATTAGAATTTGAACCTTAGCCTAAAATTTTAACAATTATTATCCAACAGAATCAGAAGCAAAGGAAGACGAGAAAGAGGAGGGGTCGAGCGACACAGAAGCTCGTCTGCGACAGCGGGTCCGCGACCTTGAGCTTGAGCTGGCTCAGGTCAAGCTAGCTCATGTGCAAGCGCAGTGCAGCAATCAGGTCAGTCCTCGTGTGAGCGTGAATGGTAGCATAAACATCTAATGAAGTGGAGATTACTAGAGAATTATTATGGATTTCCGAAATACGTTTTTTTATGGAAGAGGGAGGCAAACTATCTAAAGTCCATCAAATCTAAGACGGACCGTTTGACAATTCATTTATGCAAAGCAAAGTGCTACTTATGTACATCAGGAGTAGAGTTTAAATTACTAAATAAAAAATTGTATTAAAAATAACTGATGTTGTTTTCTTGAGTTTTATTCCTTTAGCGTAAGGTTTATTTTTCTTTGCATAAATGAACTGTCAAACGGTACTTCTTAGATTTGATGGGCTTTAGCGTGGTCCCTGATAGTAAGTAAGTGATCACTGCCGCCCATGGACACCTGCGAGTAGGACACATTCATGGTCTAACTTTGAAAATATAATATGAAGGGAGGGCGGAAATGTCTGTAGCATAGCTCTACCATACTTCAATTCAAGTGAATCATGAATAAGAGTGGGGTAGATCTCTTCATAAGAGTAGAATAAAGCGTTTTGGAAATTATGCTAAATATTGATTTATTTATTATTTATATATACCTATTTACTTTTTTCTGCTAAAAATCTGACTTAATACGTGTATGCTTAACAGGAGCTGAGCCACCAACTGAACGCAGCGCTGAACGAGATGCAGGTTGCAATGAACCAGAAGCAATCCGTCGCGCCGTGGTTGGTGCGCACGCTCGGTAAGAACCGTTCACGTTACGTAGCATTTTCACCCTTTGACATTTGACTTAGCATTTATTAATGAGGGTTTTTCAGAATATAATAACCCGCTAGATAGTGCTACGTAGCCATAAGGTCCGGTGGCCAAAATTGGAACTACGCGAAATGACAGTTTTTGCAATGCAAAAACGATATTTAATGACAGTACTTAAACGACAGTAGCGACGCCGCCACCGGAACAGATAAATTTGTCAGTCCATAGTTTATTTTGACGCAAGACGTCAAACTGCCATCAGGAACCAATCACGTTTTGGTTGGCTACGCAGCTCTATCTGGCGGATTTTTTTTATTCCGAAACACCCTCATTGACCACGTAGCTTTTGCATGGTAGAAATTGGTAGTTTTTTGCCGCATCTTCATTGGTAATTTAGCTGCTGTCATGGTAATAAGGTCTTATGATGGAATGTCTTATCTCCCTTCTCCTATACCTCTATCGTCGATAGTACAGTCGGCGACGGCTGGTATTGTTCTGATTTAAAACTTTTTAAGATTTAGGGCCAATTTTACTACTATCTCATAAGTTCCTAATAAGTGATCTGCCAGATATCAATGCTGTCTGATTATTATTTTGAACATTATTAAATGAGTTATTTAACAATGCTGAAACTAGCCGTTAGTATTAACTATTACAAAGCGTAGTATGGATACTATATAATAGATAGACATGCGCTCGTTAGGTTTTTATTTGAGTTATATTTTTATTTATATTTTTAATTGTTTTTGTGATCTGGAATGTATGTATCACATCACGTCTTTGTCTTGTTTTGTATAAATGCTGTGATTGTGACTGCATCATTCCGTTCTATTTCTTTAATAATGTAATTTGAAGTGTTTTAATACATAATACTGTCCGAATATGCATTTTAAGAAGTCACAGTAGTGCATTTAAAAGAAATCATACATTGCATGGGTTAAAATCACATGACTGTTAAATTCTGTGTGTGTGTTCTGAAAAGTATTGACACAATAAACTTATTTTCTGCTTTATTTTGCATAGCATACATTTAATCGGCCAACCTTCTCTAGACCAGATGTAATCCGTCTCAATGATACTGTAGATAACTAACTGTAAAAAAATATAGTAAACGATTTTTTTTCTTTTCCGGTCTTCTACATTCTTTGTACAAAATTTAATGCATTTTTTAAAGTCTAATTACTATTATTTCGCATGTTTTAGCGATTCCGTCTTTAATTCAATCATTATAACGGTTAAATTGTGTAAATAATGTCTAATGTTTTGTTTATTGTTTCTCTCATTGTAGATCATTAGTGAGGATCGAAATTTCCCGGTTCCATGAGAGGTTATATTTTAAATCAAATTGTCGATTGGCTTATTGCTCTGTCTTAGGCTGCATGCACGCTGTGTCCATGGTTTACATGTATATTCACGTTGTAACATGCGTTATTTTTAATTTTAAGTGGTCATCGATGTTAAAAATGTAAATCCTGCTTATTGTACCCTAAAACAGGCTCGGGTAGAAACATGCTTTTACTCTTTCCGAGAGCTGATCAAAGCGAAAGTAAAATAAATTGGCTATTGTAAAGCCTTTTAAAGCCTAATTTTTAGATGAGCATGTACGGTCAACAGCACATCACAGTTAACACTTGCAGTTCGATAATAGTACTTATTCCCCCGACATAAGAGCGGTTCAAAGTCCAAAGTGTTACGTCTGACGTGCTTTTGACTGTACAATATCAGTTACAGACGGGCGCATTTTATGTGGCTGTGTGTTTTAAATGCTTGCAATATTGAGTGCTCATATATCATAGTCATACTAAATACGTAAATATATGGAGAGAAAAATGATTTGTATTGCACTTTGTTTGTCTTGATACTGGTATTAAATGCCTTCACTTAGTTGGAAGACTTGGGAGATATGTTAACTTTTATTAAAATGCTTCTAGATTACTATTATTGTAATTTAAAGTAAAAAATATACCAGTAATGACTATCTATTGTATTAATAAAAAAAGCCTAAATAGTGTATTTATACCGTCCCATATTTTTTAGTTGAAAGTGAAACGTCTAAATGAATTCCTGTCCTTCATCAGGTTCTATCATGGAAGCGGCACAGAACCGGCCATCTTTCCATACGTACCTGCCAAATATGAACCAGGAGCCGACGACGCTACACAGACAAGGATCCTTCTCGAACCCTCAGGGACACACTCAGGCAAGTTTAGAAAGGCGCGTCTCCGAACCTTACAGCCCCGACGTCGTCCGCAGGAAGAAGGACCTCAACGCGAAACGACACTCCATGCTCGTCGACTCAAACGTCACCAAAGAAGCAAAGGAACTCAACCGACGGAGCCATCATGACGTCACCGTAGTCAAAAACCTTTCGATGGGTTGACACCAGTATTCGAAATTGAAATATCTATTAGTCTGTATTCGTTTTCCAGATGTGTATATCTCTCTTATGCCTTCTCTTTCCGTATCTTGTAATGCGAATGAGATAGCTTAATCCGGAGAAAGTGTTTATAGAGTTAATTTTTTGTGAATTAAAATACATGAATGATATTATTTTGGTATGCTAGGAATGTTAAGAGTGATTTCCCACTAGACTTCCGGTAAATTGGTAAATTAAAATTTGCATTTATATTATTTAAAACAGTATTTCAATTGACAACATAAAAATTGAAAGTCACACTAGTCAATATAATTTATACAATAGTTGTTCGAATTGGAATGATAACGGTTTTGCTTGTTTGAAGTCATAAAAATAAAGCATACAATTATTATGATTGATCATGATCATTCCTTATGAAAACTCTGGCCATTGTCCGTTGTTAAAAATAATCATGAAAGATGTCGATGTCACATATTATATTGAAGACTTTATTTAATATTTCACAAGCAGCATTGCAATTGTGATTAAATTTGACTTATGAAAAGAAGTCTGGTACCTATAATCGAGTTTATCTATGATTCCGCATGTGATATGCTTGCATACACGCGTGTGTGACGCTTTTGTGTACGTGGTACTTGTTAACGCATCATTTCACGGTTCAATGGACGTCTGACAAAACCACGGTACGAGCAGAGGCTAATGGTATGGAATAGCCCATACTCAGAAATTATAATCAATAAAAGAGTCGAAAATTGTGTATATCTACATCTACATTTATTAGCATAAGCGTTGTCAATAGATACAATGTCAGAGCTATTTAATGTGCGTATTTACCACTAGCTCGTCATCAAGATAAAATGGTCATTTTCTGGATTGGTCTGGTTCCTCTGACAAGAGATACGGAAATCTGATACAGTCGCTTCAATGTAGTTACATAAGTAAGTCCAGTTGGACTTACCAAATCTTGGGTTAATGCCTTGAATCGAAAATAGGCGTGGATTCTCTGTACGCCGATTTGTGACTTATTCTACAATAGAACGCGAAGACATGCCTTGACCCTCTAGTCACATTGACCAACGCTTTAGTAAAAAATTTAATACTGGCATAATTTCATTACAATAGTTTTTGTCATTTACAACTTATCAGAGTTGAAAGCAATTATTTCTATTCAATAATTTTAATGTCAAATATAAATGAATATTTATTTAATATAATATGTAGTACATAATATTATTATATGCTAATACGATTTATGATGAAACTTATCAATGAATATTATAAAGGGATAGATGCGGAATGTCGGCATGTAAAGAATTCGTGTGGTAATATCAGAAGTAAAAACGTTTCTTATGATCAAAATGCAAATGATTAAATTATAATTAAATTATTATGAATCGAAATTGTATTATTTTTGTCTAGTATTAGTATGTAGAGTATATTTATTTACATGTTTTGGATATCTCATTGATATCATAAATACACGTGAATTCATTTTGTGTCGGTAAAAGCAAGATGAGGCCTTTGATGTGATTGCAATGGTGTGTATTTATAATGTTAATTATATGTCGAAAACGTACACTTTCTAGGAATTCATGAGGCACAAGAGCTTACTTCAATGTGTAAATTACCGCTTATATTATAACCTATACATCAACATTTATTGTCACATTGCAGAACATAATCCTCCATTAAATCAATCCATCATTATTAATAATTAATAGGTGAACACGATGATTTAAAATCTATTTATGAAAGTTAATATCTATTCACAGGCACTGCCAACAAACTGTGTTACAATTTGGCGGATGTGAAAATTGTCATAGAAAGCTTTTTTCGTGAAAATATATTAAAAACAATGGTCAACCTGGGAGTTGAACTTGGTACCCTAAGAGCTATATTAGACTGACGCAAGTAAATAGTCGTGTTTATTGATGTCACTAAATTAGAAAATGTATATTATAGTGGCCATTTACTGCTAGTTGTGCAAAAATTGTAATGATTTATTAAATGTTTTTCTTGAAACAATAACACTATAGGTATGCACTATTCATAATTTATTCATTCACAAAATGCACTGTTTTGAAGATAGGTTGTCATGTTGCTTGGCTGTATTGTTTTGAAGAGACTTTTATACTAAAAGTTTACATTCCATAAGTTTCGCGAAATGTGCAAAACAGACAAGGTTTTATGTTTAACTATTGCATATTTTTAATGGGGAAGAAATATATAAAAATTGTCCTAAGTCATATTTAATAGATATGTTACGTTAATTATAATTTGTGTCGAAATGTATGTCGAGCTTAAAAGTGACGTACACTGACATCTATTGGTATCGGCAAACTTGTTGAACATCGGTCGACGGAGTGGGGGAAAGTTCGCGCATGTGCACTTGCGTGTGACCAATAGCGCGTGCGAATCTCCCGAACGTCCGCGCGCGCTATTGGTCAGAGGTATGCTTCGGACCAATAGCGCTCGCAGGTATATCAAAATTCGTGTTCTGCGCAACCCCCATCGGATATTTAAGAAGATTGCCGGGGCCTGTACTACTGATGATAGGGCGAACCATTCAATGACTTCCTATATGTGACATACAGAACTTTCCTGTTAATCAGATGTAGTTGAATATAAAAACTTGTTTGGTTTTTATAAAGTGTAAATAATGCGTAGATTCCCTCTGTAAAGTTATATCGTAATGTAGTTACCTATAAGGCTGTTCTGACTGTACTCACCTTGGTATTTATCTAATTATCGTAGGAACTGTACTAAACTCTTATTAAACTAATAAATAATACTTATTTTGGCAAAATAATTTGAATTTAATATACAGAAGTGATAATATGGACCCGAATCTCTGCTTGAAAATAAAAATATTATTAGAGTACCTATTATTGTATTAAAATATTTTTTTCGTATTACCGTTTAAATGAATATTTTATTATAATTTGAGTTGCTGATAGATATGGAGTATGGTATTTAAAAAACCTCTATACTATCGGAATTTGAAAGAAAATAAAAAGATTCTATACAACGTGTTATGTTAAATGCGCAAAACCTCAGACACCCCAAATGATTTTTAATACAATTGATCTAATTGTGAAGGAAAAAACAACATAAAAAAAAATCAAAGGTTTTATGAGTTGTTTTAGTTCTACTGGCAATTCTAATCGTTTCTTGCGTCTAGCGACGTCGCTTCGTCGAGGGACGAGTCGGTAGGTATGGTTTGCGCACGTGATGGCTTGACCTATTAATAAATAGACAGGGCAACATTGTTAATGAATATTTTTTGAAAAATGTGACCTACATTAAAAAGTGGTTTAATGGATTCTACTCGTTGTTTTGATCAAACTATTTTCAGGTTTTGCGTTTAATTAACACGTTGTATAACTAAATCGAAAATTACGCGGTTGAAGGCGCGGGCGGATGCCACATTGATTTTTTGTATAGCATAAATTTTTCTTTTAGTTTTATTATACATGATTTTAAATACTTTTCGCAATAAATATATTGAATTTATTCATAAAAATAAGTATGTAACAATATGTACCTTTTGTT
Source organism: Mecyna flavalis (assembly GCA_949319885.1). Lineage (NCBI taxonomy): Eukaryota > Metazoa > Arthropoda > Insecta > Lepidoptera > Crambidae > Mecyna > Mecyna flavalis. The sequence continues at coordinate 4,805,121 of OX439427.1, read as the reverse complement.
CTTATGAAAATTATTGATGTTTATTTTTTAAATAAGCTTGATATTGAAGAGATAATCTATAAGGGGTTGTGTCCTTATTATGGCGACCTGCTATTAAATGAGAAGTGGTTGCGCCGACTCAGACCCAGTTCTGTCACTATCAGATAAGTTTCTGAAAATGTATCTGCCAGATATCAAACATGGTGTCTTCTTTTTAGAAATTGACTAAAAAGGCAGTACCTAAAATATTCAGATAAATTGACGAGCCAGTTGGTGTAATGGTCGAGAAGTCGGCCATTACACCAGAGGTCGCGGGTTCGATCCCCGCACGGTACAAACAATTGTGTGCATGCACATATCTGTTATGTATCGGTCTGGGTGTTTCTATGTAGGTATAATATGTATGTATTTACAAAAAAGGTATATAAGTAATGTTTATCTGTTGCCTTGCCTGGCACCCATAGCACAAGCAAATGCTTAGTTAGGGGCTAGGTGGTAATGTGTGAATAATGTCCAGAGATATTTTTTTATTTAATATCAGGAACTTATCTGATAGTGGTGAAACTAGCCCTGAATAATGTTAGACAAGAGTAGGGTAATTTTTTAAGTCAAGAATCTAAAAAGATATTTTGACTTATAGCAGCACTGTGTGAAATAATTTAGTTGTGCATTTTGCCTCGTTAAATTATAAGTATTATGTAATATTACGGTTAAAGGTGAGAATATCATTTCATAGACAATAATCGTCGTAATGATATTAAAACATATCTATTTAGATGTGTTTCGAAAGGTGTCGCCATGAAAGAGCCTATATTAATGTTTCATGATATTTTTAGTTATTGTATTTAATGGAGACGCTACACTTAAATTAGTATTCTTATAATAAATGATCTCTAAAGTAAAAATATATGAGTTTGATGTTTTTATTTAAATTTTAAATTGTATTGCTATTCGTGAAGTGTTTCTTTTGTATTATAGTCCTTTTTACTTATGTGATATAGTTGGCAACAAGTTGTATTATAAATATTGCAGTATAATAGTCGCGTGACTTTGTAACGATGTGACTCTTTTGACTGTATTTTATCGTCAGTACGGTTACTGCCGAAGTTGTATTTAAAAACGAATAAGAGATAAAAAATGTAGATCTAAAAAAAGACACGAATCTGTCTTGTCTTAAACGATTTTGAAAATTACTAGAAAATTTGTACAAGACACATTTTCTGGCTTAAAATGTTATAATTATGACAAGTTGAAATAAGGTTAAATTGAGCGTTGATATAAGTTTCGCGATTATTATATTCAATTTGCGATACAAGCAAAGGCTTGGAGAATATTTTTTATGCCTAAGTCTTCTAAGAGATCGTTCACGTATTAACTTGTGATCCACAAGTTATTCACGCCATAGGAACCATTGTTTGTACGAGTTACAATAATTTACTGCTTAGCTATGTACGAGATATTGTTGTTTAATAGTAATTGTATTAATAGCTTTATAAATAATGCCAGGATATTAGACTATAAAAAGTAGAGTGAGTTGTATTCGCCGACGAGTGTTTAGTCTGTCATTTACGGTAATAAACATTTTACAATGGCCTTTGTGTTTTAATTAATTCCATATTTTTTATGTCATTTGGCAGACACACGCAGCTCTCTACGATGCTGTATCTTCTAAAATGTTTTTTCGTGATATTTTTTGGGAAAGCATATGCTTTTTATTTCCCTCTTTCTCCTTATAGGGGGTTACATTTACATTATCTTACGACATAGTATTTTAAATTAACCTACTTTATTTCCTACATCTAATTTACAAGCAGGAATTAACGTCATAATCAGAGCTTGTTCAGTGCTCATGTAGGGCTTCTAAATGGACGCTCTCAATCGTAACTCAATAAGCAGGCTTTTGTTAGTAACTCTGCTGATAACAAATTGTATTTAGAATACTTTTGTGAAAAAAATATTGGTTATATTCGTGACATCGATGATATCAGATTAGCCCAATGGTGACGGAAAACATCGTGAGTTAACCCTACTGTACAGTCGAAGGTAGTCTTTATTCAGAGTAGTTAGATGTTAAGGTAGGTATATTATTCGTTTAGTTTCGAAAAAACAGCGGTTTAGTTTGGGATTTCAACAATAGAGAATTGCAAATGCAAATAGCATTGTTTGGGGCCCGTTTTATCACTGTCAGATAAGTTTCTGATAATTTTTAAATTAAATATCTTAAATTCTGCCTTTTTTGATTATGAAAAAATAGGCAGCGTCCTTTTATATACTATGTATAAAAAATATTAGGAACTTATCTAGCAGCTCGGCAGTGGTGAAACTGTCCCTTAATTTTATTTGATCCCTTATACGAGTACCTATATCTCGATCTTTTTACTATTAGAAACTCGTCGCGAGCCCGGTCATCAGTGACGCAAATCTTCTGATAATAATAAACGGGGAGTCATATTTTTGGACGAAACGTCTGCGATGTCGTAATGTTGGCTGTCTGTTGAAGAATCGAGAAAACCCATTGTTTACATCTCCAATAAGTATAACAATTTTATAGGCGTCACCGTTATTTTATAAAAAAAGGATCATCGATCTTGTATTTTGGGAAATTTTTATTCCTTCAAAACAGTTAATTAAAAGGGGATTTATGAAATAATACTCTAAAAGTAATCTATAGTTTATGTGGGTATTCGTACCTATCTTATCGTTCTTCAATAGAGTGAGGGTGGGTGAAAATTCACCTACAACTTTTGCTTAGTTTGGGTCAAGATGGCGCTGTGTAAAAAGTTTAAGGATATTATAATAAAATTATTTCTAGAATTCAGAATAGTAGTTGTTTCGGAGTATAAAAATTAGTTATTTTAGTCAAAACTGTTAAGTAAAAGTGGTAAATTGTGAATCACGTGTGTTGCGGGGTTGGTTGCGGGACCATACTTTTAAAAACCGAATGGAGGCTTCATGTCATGGCACTACGAAAGTGGAAACTGCCTAAATGGTAAGTAGCAGATTTGTAGTATTTATTATCATTAAAATACTTATTAGCTAAGATCAATGTAGGTATCTTAATATTTTTGTTTTATTTTTTTTATCAATTGCTATCTCCTACTCGTATGCTACATTTTCCGTTTGCTCCATTTGAAGACTTCCTAACGTTCAAACAGTTTTTCTTCAGTTTTTAATGGATTCGGCCTAGTCAATGGTCTCTAGGTGGGCATCGGATCGTCCCCTTCTCAGGCGCAAAGGCGAAACCGGGGAATTAGTGGGTAGTGCCTAGTGAGAAGAATGCCTTTAGTCGCAAGTCCCACACACGGCTGCAGGTCTTGCTAGCCTGTTACGGTGATAAAAATTATTCTCCTCCGCTAATAAAACTTTGTACTAGATCTCACAACAGATAAACGTTGTAATCCAACACCGCTGGACCGTTACAAGATAATGCCCATTTGAAATGCACCGGGTGTAGTCAGGTACTTGCAATAATTATGCAAGGAAGTCCCCCGCTGCGCCGCGGCGTCACCTCACGCTGCACAAATGTCAGAACATTACCACACGCAGAGATAGGTAATGTTTGTACTGAGTTATTATAACTGCTTGTATAGTTTGCGGTGTCACGGAATATTCGTGAGCAATTTGACGGACAACTTTATGTTTTTGTTAGCTGTGTCCACTGGTAAGTACACGCCCGTGCAATTTTCTGTAAGAAAGTAAATTAGTAACCGTAACGCCTGGCATAAAAAATAATATGACTTTCCTGGCTAAGGTCTACATAATAAGTATATCTCCATAGCTTTGTTTTGGAGTGAAAACAGGATGAAATTGAAAAATAAAGGAGCTTTTCATTAAGCTGATAAAGTTTTAACTAAAATACGTCGTGCGTGATGCTTTATTGCAACTTGTATACTAACTTGTGTATTGTATTAGTATTTTCTATTGATCAAACAAATAAGTAAAAGCATAGCAGAACGATCGTCTCCTTGTAACTAAGTAAGCATAAAAAAGGGCAGGTGCCGCAAACTCAAGCCCAGATGTGCGCACGCGCAATAGAACGTGTGAACGGATGTACGCAGTTCCGTATCCTTAGCTACGCAAAAAATAACAAGAGGGTGGTTCTATGGGTCGTTGCTTTGTACCCAATTTACTAGAATTGTCCATCCAAGTTATGTTCAATGTGGGACGAAGTATTCATTGTCTTGTACGGATTGACGTATTATTACTTTAACCACTCAATCCCGAACCGGCACTCGGGTGCCGCGTAACAATAGATTTTCTATTGTGTCTGGTGATCCGGGGCTCGAAGCATTAACTGACTCGATGGCGTGTTTGGTAGTCAGGAGTCCTGGGTTCAATCCTGGTTCTGGGTTCAATAATCATGCCTGAGACACACATCACACACATTTACGTGATGAACATTTGCGTTAATTCCATAGAGATCTAAAATCTGTTATCTGTGGTTAATTCGCTGGACGGCGCTGTTTAAATAGTGTCCAGGGACCATATTTGAAGACCATACGGGAAAATTCCGTTGTTTCTGATACACATAATGCTTCTTACTTTTTATGTAAGTCATATTATGTGATGTAGTCAGAAATTATAAATTTTATAGAACCACATATTATTATAGACTTCATATTTCACCCTTAACGGTCCATGAAGCTTTATTTTGTTCTTAGTTTATTACAAGTTGTAGAGTTAAAGCATTTCCGCAAAATAAGTACGAAAGATTTAATGTAATTTCACTCAGTCGATGTCATCCATCATGACAGTCTGCCATTATTCGATAATTAATTATTGTGTTACTTTTACTGCACAAAAATTATAACATTCAGACCAGACGGCCTAAAGTGGTATTTCATGTTGACGTAACAGCAATCAGCATTGTCTTTATTTATTGCTAAGCGAACTTTCAATAAAGTCATAATTCAATTCTGTCATGCTGTGCTACGATTGTTTGTAGCCTACTACTTTACTGTCCATATTACTATAGAAACTCGTTCTAATTTATTTTTTATGTATTGCAGTCAGGAAATCGGACGTACCTAAATAAGACAGTGTAAAACTTCGATTACTGGTTATGTCTTAAAAATATGTAAAAAGAATTATGTATCGTAAGTAAAGAATGAGTGAGTTGTGTGTAATATATGTGTTCATTATAAACATGTGGGTAACGAAACTATGTCGTAGCTCTAAAATATGTGTATCCAAATAATAAAATTATATAATAGAATACGTGGAAATCGAGACTAAAGTGTCCCATTACCCATTAATTCAGATTGGGAACAGTTTATAAGTACTTATAAGTACCTAATAATAAGTAAGTATATAAGCATGTTAATCGCAAGTGTTTATTATTCCTAAATATAAATTAATAGTTGAAAACGAAAGACATTGTTTTTACTTCACCACACCTTTACCAAAAAGTGAGATTCGAAACAATAGTTATTGCCTCTATGCCTCACTTATTATCTAACAGCTCAGGGTAGGTAAGTAGGTAAAAATGTTACTTGTATCACTGAAAAATCTACTTAATGTTATGTAAGTTAGCTTTGAGCATTGGCTAATGGAGTGCCGACTGCTATGTGGTTTATACGTATTTGGAGAGTTGTCCACGCACTTTACCTAATGTATAAGAGAAAGTTAAATATTGTACTTATGTATACAATTTGAGAATAAATGTGAACCCATGAAAAGGGTTTTAAATTGTTGGTACGGCCATTATATTTCACTTAAATCTTATTCTAAAATTAGTTTCTCTTTTATGATAATGTTTAGCGGCGTTTTGTTGGTTCTATATCTTGTTTAAATTATATTATTTTAAAACAAGATCGTTGAATTACTAAATATAAAATAACAACGCATCGTCGTCGTCAAGCCCAAACCACTAGGCGTAGAAAAACAAAATATGCTTAAAAATCTTGGGATTGAACCGAATGGGTCCGATTTATTTGAAATGTAGCAGACTTGGATTTACTCGTATTTAACCATTAAAGTATCCTCTTTTGTCAACCGATTCAGTGTATTTAAAATCGGCTATTTAACAAGAGGTCGCGTGTTCGATTCTCGCACGGTACCTACCATAGCTGGGCATCGTTAATCAAATAGTTAACTTCGTTAATCGCTAATCCGTTACTAAAAAAGTTAACTTCGTTAAACGTTAAAGCGCTTCTTTTGGGACGAATTAACGCAAGTTAACGTTAATCGTCAATCCGTTAACACATGGTAAATAATGCTTAAAAAAATCAGAAATTAAAGGGGTTATTTAGTTGTCCAGTGGGACACACGAGACTAGACAAGGTGGGTCCATTTAGTGAAATTAAAATTTGTATCATTTATTACTTTGTTATCTCGTCACGAAAAGATTTACTTTGTTTCAGGTTACAGTGTGACTCGTTGGGATAACTTTGTAAAATGATTTCCAACTAGTCACACAGAGTCACACTTGACTGTAACCCGTTGGGAGCAGTGGCGTAGCGTATTCCCAACCAGTCACACTCATTCAATATTTCAATCTACAACAAAAAGTATTGAATCTCCAGTTACACTGTAAGGAGGTTATCTTTATGATATTCAATGATAATAAAAGACAAGAGAAGAACTAATTCAAAGATACCGGTTGAGAATAGTGCTTTTACAATTTCTTCTTCATTTCATTCCAGGTCCACGACTGGTGGACGTTTTCTGAGGTGGACGTTCAGAATAATATATTTATCTCTTTTTCGCTGTTATTGTTCCTAACGTGCCCTGTTGGTGAACTTTGCGAACAAAACTTAAAAGTTGTCGCAACGTTGCTTGGTGGACCGTGGGAATAATCCAAATGAAGTAAGGTTGTTATTCGGGCAATTAATTTCTTTCTCAAAGGCCGGCAACTTACTTGTGACTCCTCCAGTGTTGCAGGTATCTATGAGCGGCGGTGATTGCTTACCATCGGGTAGGTACATTAAAAAAACGCAAAATTTGAGTTCTACTTATTATATTTTTCAACACCGATACTTATATTTCCGTAACTTTGATTCTTTATAGTTGCCAAATCGTTTAGTCAGACGATGGTCTATTTACGTGGCATTAATCTACGTGATCTCAGGCACTTTACCATCATCATCATTTCCTTGCCCTTATCCCACGTTATGTAGGGTCGGCGCAACATGTTTTTTCCTTCCACACACTCCTATTAGCCGTCAATTCTACATTCTCTCCTTTTATTTTCAAATCATACTTCACGCAATCCATCCATCTCTTTTTCGGTCCTCCTCTGCTTAAATCTCCGTCTACGCACATATATATCTGTCATTCTTTTGGCGACATGTGTGTCTTCTCTTCTCATTCCATATTAACCTTGCACTCCTTACTTTATCCACTACCGGTGCAACTTTCAAACTTCCTCTTATATACCTACTCATTCCTAATCGTATCCAACCTCCACACATCCATCTTAGCATGCGCATCTCAGTTGCATGTACCTTTCTTTCGATCCATACATTGCGACAGGTCTGATGACCGTTTTGTAATTTTTTCCCTTAAGCTTAAGGGGCATCCGTGGGTCACATGTTGTTCCCGAGATCTGTCGCCACTTCATCCATGCTGCATTCATTCTATTCTGCACGTCCCGTTCCATGCTATGCTGTTCGTTCAATGTTTTGTACTTACTTCACCATAATAATGTTCTTATTTTATCAAACGTGTTCAGTTGACGAAAACATGAAAGTGATTTATTTTAAGTTTTCTTAAGTGGACACGTGTCGAGATGACATAGTAATAAATGATAGAAAATTTAAATTAATTGACACAAACAAAAAAAGAGTGTATATTTAGAGTGTTTAATGGCACGGTGCGGTAAACCGTCCTCCTAGCCGAGTTTTTCAACTACGGCGGCCAATCTTTTTACGATCAGCAAACTACGCAGGATATATTTAAGTGCACAAGTGAGTTCGCAAGCACAGGTGCACTCTCTATTTCCTCACTCTCATACGGTGGGACAATAGTAAGTAACGGATTAACGGACTTGGAAAAATGTAACGGAAGTTAACGAGTCCGTTAACATTTTTTTAAGTTAACTTAAAAGTTAATCCGTTACTGGAAATGTTAACTTCGTTAATTAACGATTAACGGATTAACGAGTTAATGCCCAGCTATGGTACCTACATACCTTACTAAGATTTGTGATATTAAAAGAAAAGCTTGAAAAAGTAGGTACTTTATGATTTTTGAAATGGCAATTCGAGATATCTCTTTTGTACCGCTTTTTCAGACCAAGTAGCTCTTGGTCAGAAGAATGTCATAAATGATTTTACTGAAAATGCGGCGAAACAAAGTCATTACAGCATGCCTACCTTATCTTAAAAAAATGCAAATGTAAATAATTAATTAACTGAAAATAACTAACCGTTTACAAACACAATTTTAAAAGACAACAAAGGCTTATTCGCTAATGCATAAATTGCTCTTATTATTATATTTTTACATACGTGTAAAACATCTATAAACAAAGTGTGGTTATGACCGGAAGTCGTGTCGCCATTATGAAACTAATGAAAAGTAATGGCGCGTCTATGGTCACTTTTACTTTTTTTTTCGAGCGTCCAAGTATGAAACTTCATGCTCAACAATATTCACGTGGGAATTATTAAAACTGCTCATCAGTCTAATCACTACGCTGTCCACTCGACACTTAATAATAACAGGCTGATAAGGAAAAAATATAACATTTTTACACGTAATGTGGTTGTAGTTACGTTATATTTTTTATTATCAAGGTGGATGACCGTATCCCGCCGTACAGTCATGTTTGTCATGCCTCATTGCTTTATTGTGAGGGGAACATTTTAAATACATTGGAATCGATTATGTAGACTGTTACTGGCTGATACTAAGACTGCTTTATTAGATAACATTTATTTTGGGATTTTTAAATAGGTATTCGACAAAAGTTATCAAAAGTATCGCATACCTACAAATAGGTGTTTTGTACAAAGACTTAATATGTACTAGGCACACGTAGGTACGTGTGCCTTGGTGAAGCATGCATGAGTTATTTCGACAAGGCCTGTTGTGCTTTCAGTATCATTTAGAACCTTTTAATTGTACTAAAATAGACCAGTTTTAAATATCATGTGATATTTTATTTATTTTCCATTTACATTTTTTAGTTTCAGTTTTCATAATTAAAGTTATCGTGGAGAATTCAAAACTTAGGAATGTATTTTCTTTCCCAAGAAGTTTATTGATGAACGAGCTTACGTTTGTTATATAAACTTTCGTTTTTTACACATTCCTACGCAATCTTTTGACATGAAGACAATTAAATATTTAATTATATTTTGTATTATTCAAGACGGCCCTACTTGGGGTCCTATGTTTGAATCGATAGAGAAGGTTTTTTAAGATCGTTTACATTATTATCGTAATCATAACACTCAAAATAGAATTTTTAATATTAACAGTTCTATTTCCATAAAACTGTAGATGGAATATTGATATGTAGGTAGTTATCACATAAATATTAAATTGGCACAGATGAAAGTTCTTAACTGTCTTCAAGGCAAAAACTAATACATAACCGTGTTGGATGCATCTTGAACCGTAACAGTTGATTTATAAATATACCACAAGGGCGAAGCCGTGGACGTTTAAGTTTGTAAGTTTCTTTTATTGTCTAGAGTCTTTTACTCTACCAGAAATTACATGATCTAGGAGAAGAAACCTTATAGATTTTATACGGTATCTTTATAGTTTATATCACATCGCATATCGAGTGACTCCAGCATAACCCGGCAATGTTTTCACTGATGGTTCACACGGTGGTGAAACGCTGACGCTGACGTATAATCGTGGGTACTTTCTCACGTGAGCTGCGCTGAACCGATATGGTGAAAATGTATAAGTGGCGTGTTTGTTTTCGACGGTGAATTACTGGACTGTACAACTAATAGCGAGTAACGAAAGCGAAAGAGTTGCGAGCGATTACACGGTTAATTGTATTACCTACTGGTATATTTTGGTCAGTTGCGTTGTTAATGGCTTTACGTACCTATCATTTATTAATTGATGGATTTATGCTTCAAACAAAGCAAATAATGACGTTATATTAAGGAAGAAAAAAGATATTTACTCAAAACTATCTCAGGTACGGACCTAGGCTACATAACAGGACAGGAGCATCAAAAACCTGTGGTGTATGTCGATTAGTTACAAAAAAATAGCTTTTGATAAGGAAATTGAAATCACATTATTACTTGGATGTGAGAGGCTTGAATCAAAATTAAGGCCAATATATTTTAATTTTGTGTATCTACATCGATCAATCATAGTCATTTAGTATCTGATAGACACACAAACCTTAATAAAGGTATTTAGTAAATTTATACAACTATGTATGTACCTCATGGTGCCAAACTAGCATTTATATTTACCAGCAGACCCCTCGGTTTCGCGCCGGTCAATGACATTTTTATAAATTGCTTTGACAGCTTTGCTCATTGCCATTTTGAGTATCTGCACAAAACACTGATCTCTGAGCGTATTAACATGGAGCTCAGTGGCACAAAGGCACAAAATTGTTAGGTTATTTCGTAAAATTTTGTCACCCCTACTGACCTATAGTTTCATTTTACCATTGTGATTTTGATAACCCTTGAAATCCCTGTGTAAATGAAACTATTTTAAACTAAGAATTTCTATTAAGCCCATCGTTCCACAGATGAAGATGTTTGAGGTTTTATAGCAGCAATATACGAATCGAGTCTAGTGCCTTTGTAATATGAATCACGCAAAGAAAATAAACTATTTTAGAGCTTTTTGATCTCTGTTATTGCCTTGTGTAGCTCACTTCTGACGATTACGGGTAAGGATTTATTTTGAGACAAATTGAGTTGCTTCGAGGATTTTAACGTCGGCCATTTTAACATATTCGGAAATAATATGTAGTTTTTTTGATATATGTATGTACTTAGATTTTAATTTCGATTTTCTAGAACTTTTGTTACCTTACAGTACACTCAATTCGTAATTTAAATTTACGATATTAGAAAGTGGAAATATTTATACGGGGTGTTCATTAATTTAGATTTTAGGTCAATTGTGAACTCGTTACTTTCGAGGGCTGATTTTTAGGGCTAAACCGCGATTCAAGATTTGGAACGCTAGCAACAGCCGCCTGGCCTCCCTTATCTTAACAGGGCAACCAGGCTATTTTTTTCATGATTCAAGCATTTAATTCTGATTGTAGAAGGCACTTCTGCAATATTTTCGATAACCAGTGAGCTAGTGGTAAATGCGTTTAATACAAAAATTTATTGGTTGGCAAAATCGAAATCATCTTCCTTACCTTACAGCACAATATGTATTTTTACTACGATTAAGTGATTTATTGAATATCTCCTTAGAACAACAAAACCTATGCCATAGCTATGCATAAACCATTGAGCTAGGATAATATTTCTATGCCTATGCCTTACTTTCACGCTCGCCATCGAGGCGGCCACGTCGGTTTTATGGTGCATTTGATGGTCTGCATACGCGGATGCGGTGCGCAATTAGCCTCAATCGCACCTGGTCACCAGATTATCTGACCAGCTATAACGTCTTCCATCCTCCTCGCACTGCACGCTAAGCCAAACGTCAGAGTGAGACAGGTGGCGGACTGGCGATATGTAAATTTGTCTTATTATCGTGACCAACGCTTATGCTGTCAGTTCTGCATTCCATACGTATCGATGTAGTATAGAAATGACGGAAAGTAGTGCATTTTTATGATGATCTCGTTGTGGTCGTGGACAATGGTGGCATAAACATCTAATTAAGTAAAGGCTACCCAAAAATTCCGGATTGGATAATAGTTTTCGCGTGGCTTCGATTACGCCACCGCTGCGGGACAGACAATATGCATATTGGTCGTTTTTTCATAAAAAGAACTTAAAATTATTGGACCGCTCTATACCTATGGACTATTATTAAGACATGCGCAAACGCATCTACCTATCATAGTAAATAGTGGCTCAAATTCACCCAGTTCCGATAGTTTTGGATTGGATAATAGTTAACTTCGATTACGCCACCGCTACAGACAATGCTGTAAATGTAATTGGTTTTGAAAAAACACATTTTTCATTTCGACTCGGGTGTTGTAACTGTAGGAAGAAATCACGATTATAATAATTGCTAGGGTGACCATTATTTGGAGATTTTCTTGGATCATTGTACCTAATTGATACTTTTGATTTTATTTATGTTTCTTCTTGCTTTGTTGCATCATTGCAAGTGCGTAATTTGAATAAACGTATTGCATTTATTCAAATTCGCACAAGAGAATGATTATAGTTTTTACACATTTTTAAGGGACTTTATTAGAAGCCGTCTGAACCTTATACCTGCGATTCAGACGTAACAAAAATATTCCCGAAAATGGGAATATGTTCACGCAACGTGCGATCTTACTAGATGATTTTGGATTTACTACGCAAATTACTTAACAACTTATTTATCTACAAAACCAATTTTATAATTCGTTTTATAGATAAAAACTACTACAAAATGTAAGTTGATATCAGCCCGCAAAAAGAATCTAGTAACTAGAAAAAAAATACAACAATTTTGATATGCAATATACGCATACGAATGCGGGTAGACTGAATTCTTTTATAGTTTTACATACCATCAACCATTCTCTCGTTGCAAAAGAACCCAGTTTACCAACGACCATAGCAGATAAAACAGTGCCCAAATATCGAAAGATCATGAAATTTTAAGTCTTATTGGTGCATGCAGCCTGTTAAAATTCAGATTTAACAAGAATGTGACGGAGTTATTATCTGTAGGGTTTTTTATTTATTTCAATTAGTAAACCCCATCCGTGTCATGTAGATGCCGTGCTAAGTTTTTAGAACTTTCCTATTGGATTTATTGATATTTTTCTAGTGTTAAATTGTCCGTGTTTCTACTCTAGATACCGGTGGCCGCCCTAATAACGGTGGTATTACTGCGGTATTACTTTCTCGGAGCAGCGGGAGGCGTTGAGTAAGTGTTGTGTTGCCTCTATTATGTTATAATCCATTTCTGCAGCGGACATTTCCTTTACTACAATCGGTCACGATTACTTTCTCTTACTACATTTTTTAAGCATTAAAAAACTTCGCTGTTCCTTTCCCTTACAAGAATTTTATGCCTACATTCTTGCAAAGCATTTAGATTTCTACAATAACAATTTGCCATCTCGGAAAATTGTATAGCTATGGTGAATATTCTTTAACGGAGGGGAATTTTTTTCGCAGTCTTGTTGGGACTAGACTAGAGATGTTCAGTTCATCCCTCTACCCACTAAACGTAAAGGACGAGTCAGTGCCCGCCTTGTGGTGATTGACTTCAATATAAAATAATCAAACAGGTGACGCTGCAAAACTAATAAGATAGATATTATTGCCCAAATACAGCATATGAATACCGACATCTACTTTCATCGGTGTAATTTGAATTGTTTGTTTAATTTGTAGTTGAGTGAACCTCAGAGTTGATTGTAGAGTTATGACATTTTAAGGTAATCTGAACTCATCCACTGAAGAATTTACCGGTAACGGTATGTTGCCCAACCATATTACAAAAAGGAGTCCTATATTATTATGTTCTTACGAATACTTAAATAATCTACAACGCTTAATTGCCGAGTAATTGATGCCTGTTTAAGTTGCGTGATTCCTAAATGCATACTAGGCTTGTAATGTAAATCTAACAGTGCTTGGGTAGGTATTTAATTGTTAATATCAAGGCAATCGATTCTTGGTTGACATTTTAAATTGTGAGGGTTTCAACTGCCAGGACTTGTTTTCTAATATCGCAGGCAAATTATAGTCATGTTTGCATTTGCAGTTAAATGTTTGTTTGTACTAACACAAATAATATCAGGCGCGCCGTAAGGTCGGTCCCATTATACCCATTACCCTTTGCAGTGGTAATACTGGGACTATACCCATTTCTCAAAACAGTCCCAGTATACCCATCGAGATAAGAATTGGCCGATGGTGGTGGTGGTTAACACTGTGGTGGAAACGAGAATTTTACTAGCCCTACGGTGATAGTAAAATTATTATTTCAGTAGGTATGTAATATTAGTTAAAATGCACGGAACTGCAGTCAAGGTTCCTAAACAAGACTGAAGTTTCGTTTTTTAATGTAAGGGACATTTTACGATTTACTATAAGGAACTGTATCTACTAAACAACTTGTGTACCGGTGAAGATTTATTTGAATTTTTGTCCAAATACGGTACACCAGGACTCACCAGGTCATGTTGCTACAATCCCTTTTTCTTATAACAGATTCGTTTAAAGGTCGAGTTGGTAAAAGTACGTATATTATCATCAGTCATTTATTGGCGCCGTAAAGTTCGTTTCGCACTAGTGGCCTCCCTTGTTTTCGCACGCGTGTGTACCATAGCATTTAAGGATGAACCTCTGGCACCCTCAGTCACGAAGCCCAATATCGAAGCTACTCATTCGTTGTCTTCTGTAAAAAGGTGGTACTTCTCAGGAACAGTCAAACAAATGTTCAGATATTGTTGGTGGTTTTGAACGTTTAGATCATTATGACGCTGACCACAATCTTTTTAAAGTTCCGGAGATCGGCTTGTAGTACCTAACAGACAAACTTTTTTAGATTCGTATTCTGTGACTGTTTCTTGACCATCTGATTTTTTTTTAAATGTATTTATTTTTGTCTTCCATACCTAAACTATATTGTGTTGTCTGTGCTCGCCTAAAATTGATTTACAATAAAACGTCGAATCGTCCAGTGCACGCCAGACGACCACAGAGTTCTATTTTACTTTTAGCTAAGCGACCCAAAGTGAATTTTGGCCTCTGGCACAAGACCCTTTTTTTCGTGCAAAGGTCTAGAAATGAGTAGCAGAAACACATAAAAGTATCGTTCCACATAACGTACAGTCAAAAGCACGTCAGACTATACACTTTGGACTTTGTACCACTCTTATGTCGGGGGCATAAGTGCTATTATCAAACTGCAAGTGTTTACCGTGATGTGATGTTGACCGTACGTGTACCTTCAGTTCTTGAACCTGCATAATTCATGCGGTAAGATAGTCACGTCATTTACCTACCCATCATATCGCCATTATCACTCGTCATGACGCGAGACATTTCACGTTTCCTTCTTATGTCAGGCCCGTGTCGTGAGCCCCAGTGCACTTAAACCTTGCTCCCCATTTCACCTTTATGACAAAATAGTTAAAGTTTAATTTTGACTGTACATTTTTACGAGTGTGGAAAAATTATTTGACATTTGTGGTGAACACGGTATCCACGAAGTTGAATTAACGATAGCGTGATAGAGTCGTTTGAATTTATTACTTGAATTAATAACATAAAATCGTAGCTGTCTGGGTGTGCGTTAGTAGTAAGCCAAGATCAGGCACCGTAGTATATTTTCGAAGGTTCTTTTGCAGAGGGAAAAATAAAGACCACTTCGGAGTCTGGGTCGGCTGGGTCTCGAGCGCATGTTTTGCTCTACACAGTCAATAGAAACTTGTCAACCTTTACCGTTTCCCCTACCGACGCAAGTGTTATATTGGGCAAAATGGTTTCAACTGGGCATGGAAGGCAAAAACACTGTAGTTGATACGAATGAAAATTTTCACTAAAACAATATAAGACTTGGCTAAATGGCTAAAGGCTGCATTCGAACAGCGAACTCCTGAGATTGAAAATTGGGGACCGATTTGTTAGGTAGGGGAAGCAGTGGACTCGTTTTGGCTGGAATGATAATAATGGCAAGGTGAAGTACAAAGGCTCTCAATTCTAAGTAATCTTACATCTCAAAAACATTGAAGCTCTCCCAGATAATAAACGATACCGGAGTATTTGAGCCGAATGACCATAATCCGGCGCCCGCGCCTTTGATCTATCAATCAGCGATTAGTTATGCGCGTGCGCGCAGTAATACGATATCGGAGTGAAGGAAATGTTTGCATCTTTATTGCTAATGATAATAAAGCTCAAGTTTGCTTGGCCTTCACCAAAGAACAATGTCATCTTCATGATACTGGAAATATAGGATGTTCTTGTTCCGTGTTTCTTATATACATAATGCGGTAGATTTCTGTTCAATACATATCTGATATACCATGCTTTGTGCTTGTTGCCTTTTGATTTGCCAGTCACATAATTATAAGTCTCCGTAAAATTGCTAAAACTGTTAGAATATTATATCTTG
Source organism: Mecyna flavalis (assembly GCA_949319885.1). Taxonomy (NCBI): domain Eukaryota; kingdom Metazoa; phylum Arthropoda; class Insecta; order Lepidoptera; family Crambidae; genus Mecyna; species Mecyna flavalis. The sequence goes on along the minus strand of OX439427.1, from coordinate 4,788,942 downwards.
CCATATTGTAATCTATCGAGAAATCGTGATCCGATTATTTATTTTATTCACTCGTATCTCTATGGTTACAGAACGTTCCACAGAAAAAACAACTAATCAAACAAAAAACACCACCTATCAATTAGCTGTCGGGACATTTACACTTATTATACTTGTAATTATGTTTTTCCTCACCAAAAAATATATAACATAAAACATAACTTCGGCACTTAATAACTTTAAGAACTTGGAATGTATCTATGTGCTTACAGAAAATTGCGTACAACCGGTCTAGTTGAGAAATCACTTAGATATATCAAATGAAGTGCATAAGACACCAGAAAAACCAGAGCGAAGACAGAACTCTAATGATGCAATGCGATGATAAATGATGCTTCAATTCGCTACGTATTAGATAAGATTAAGTAGAGACGTAAGCAAGAACAATTTGTATTGCAAGGAATACTTTTCACTGTAGCATCTGGTACGAATGACAATGCTCAAACTTTGAGTAGTTTTTTTTTATTCTGTTTAACCCTTTCAACGCCAATGTCTGATATATCAGACAAACCATTTTCGTGCCCACCACGCCAATGTCTGATATATCAGACAAAAAAACAGGATCAAGAAACGTTGTATTTTTACTTGCCTGAATGAGTTGAGTATAACCTAATAGTTTTTTGGAATTTTTTTTTTAATGGTCGTGGCGTGTGGGGCACCGTTTTCGGAAAAAAGCTTGGCGGGGAAAGGGTTAAAAACTATTACTTATGTACGAACCGTGTCCTGAAATACAAAGAAAGCAAAAAAAAAATTATCTTAATTCGTGTATCGTTCTGATGTTATGCATAGATAATTGTGGCGACAAATGTTTGTTTATGAAGATTACATTTTTGTTTTAAATATGTAGATTAAATATTAGTATCATAGTTGTGTTTTGCTGTGCCAATCATACAAGTGTGAGAAAAGGTTTTCGACGGTACAAAAATCTCCGGTAGAATGTGGAAAGGCCTACTGCGCGTCGTAATATTAGAAAGTTTATAGATGATAAAATTTTCATAAAATGTATATAGTTCATACCCCCTGGGGGCCCATGTCAGCGGTTTGAGAAACGATAGCTGGGCAAATAGATCGCTATCGTGCAGATGTCGAAATGTCGCCGAGATCACGCAGGGAATCCGAAAGCGATTTGTTCGGCATCTTGATCGTCCTGGATGACTGTTGCGTTACGTAATTACGGGCGAAATATGCGGAGAAGTTTTTGGGTCGACGTGTGTCGCCAAGTACGGTTAGGAACATACATTTTAATAATAGCTGCTTGGAGACGGTATAGCCGGCGACGCCCGTCCTCATGAAGCAGGGCAGTATTTCTCAATACATACTTCTAAGGTTTGCGTTGTTTTCTATGGCAACAACAAATATATTTTAATTGCTTCTATGGGACAGTGGTTACAAGTGAACGCTCAGGTTTAAATCACGGAGGTCGTAGGTTCGATAACCTATAGTGTGTAAGTCAGTATTCTTTAAATTATTCAGAGTAGCCGACAGACTATCACTCAGTGGATTGGGCTGCAGTGGCCACTTACTATCAGGTGATCTGTGTTTTTGTCTGCCAAGATTGTCTAAAGTGAAATAAACAATTAAAAAATGCAATGCGACTGTGATGCAGGTGTCAGGTGACCCATTCGTTCGATGAATTTGATTGGGAAATCGGATAAGTCTACATGTTCCACGACATTTACTTATTATAATTATTTTGCACATCAAACTTTTTCAAAATAGAAAGTTTCGCAACGCTGAATGATGAAGGAAACGGCGCAAGAAACAATTACTAGCAAAACAGTACATCGTCTCACCATTTATCTTTCAGATGATAGATATATCACATACATGCATATATAATTGAAGATGACTGTTGTTAATCCGCATGCCAGAAGCTTTCATCGGCAGTTAATTGCTTTGGCCCGCACTTACACACAACGTAACAAAGATTTATGACAACGAGTAGCTATTACATGGGTTTACAAATAAACGTTGGTTAAGCACTTTCTCCTATGATCTAAAAAAACTACGATCATCCGAGAAACAAAATAGTATTTCAATTACGTCACCCAGTGCAGTGATCCTACACTACGGGTTGTGTTACAAATATTATGTAACGCTACGTGCACACTATTAATAGAATACTCGTAGAAAAGAAGTAAGGGTACGCTTGCGGCATTATCTTGATGAAGATCCAGAAAAAACAAAAAAAAATTACATCTGATCTCCGTTACGTTTAACGGGTCATGGCTTCATAGCCATAATCATTTAATGAAGGAGAAATCCTAATTTCTCAGGATGTTTTCCATAACCGCTGAGCCAGTGCTCGCCGATTCGAACCACCGACCTAAAGCATGTAAAGCTTTGCTTGAAAGCACAGCCTTGTGTGTTAATTAAATTAACAGCAGTAAAAAGCGGTAAATGATAACCGTTAATCGAGAGTTAGTTTTTCAATCCCAAGTTTTATCTGTGCAGCGTTAAAATCTTCACATCGTTGATAGTAATTTTCCGCAGCAATAGTCAGTAAATCCAAAAGTAATTACACAATATCTGTGTCAGTAAGTAAGCACGAGCAATTTATAGATAAGCCGAATCCATTATTCTTCCGGATAAAAAGCTGTTGTTATAATTTTCACCGTCTCAGTTACGCGTTCTTGATGCGCCACGGTCTGCCGCTCGTGTGATCCGCGCTTTACGCAGTTTCTCGGTACACGTGGTACCATTAGGTATGGTCAGCAAGGAAAGTTGGTGCCGTTGACATCGTCACTGGCCCTTATGACGCTTTCTTTTGGGTCTTCTTATCTTCATAATTATTATGTCTTCATAATGTTCTATGTGTATGAGGGCCAGTTACACCGCTATATAGTTCGTGATATTATTTATTAAATGACGATGCTGTCTACTTTTTAAATAAACAAAAGGTAATATACTTGTTCCATTTTTTTTTAGAATGAGATAAAAACTTAGTTGTTTCTGGATTTAATGTAAAAAATATACACGTGTACACTGTTGGTTTTAGCCCTAGGTACCACCATTTAAGTTTCTTTCGTTTTGATAAAAAAATGTGAAAACGAATTTGAAAGAATAACTTATTATTTTTGTAGCACCTTATTGACTCGGTGATAAAATGTACCGTTCTCCGTTGGGGACGGATCACGGAAGGGTGGTGTGCAGGAATCTAATTGCCTTTTAAAGGGGGAAGTTTACCTCTAAACCCTGGGGTGCTCCTCCATGAAAATTGTGTAGTACGATTAGAAATTGCAAAGTAACTATCCCTGAAAAGAGTAACCACCGAGTTTCTTGGCAGTTCCACTGGATAAATGGAAAAATCACAAATCCGGTGGTAAAGTCACTCAGTAAAATTAAAATTGATGATTCATAAATGCATCTTAAACTTTAGTATTGTAGGCTACATTACTAAAGAATACCTTTATTTTATCTTGCACGTAGTGAACTCACTTAAATTTTAATCATCCTGACTAAACAAATTGATGTCTTCGATGGGATTTTTTATTATCTATTGATGCACAAGACACTAAAATGATGATGATTACTTGAAAATGTTAAGACAATAGAGTGTTTTGCTGACTGCATCTCTCACATATGCGCCGCTCTTCCGAGAAGCGATCGTATCGAATTAATCACACATTGTTCTTCCTAAATGGTTATGGTGTTGTATTGCACACTCTGCAGTTCACCATTTTGTTAAACGCAAATCACTTAGAGTTATGTACATGTTATGTACTACGGTAATTTACAAGTGAGTTCGTCGTGTGAATGTTGGTATTTTGCTTAACAGTCATCGTTTTATGGTGTGTGTGTTTTGTAAACTTTACTTGCTTGCTTTGGTGGAATTAGTCGTATTTTGACGTCACGTATGTAATACGGATATGGTGTTTAAATTACTGTCTCGAAAAGAAAACATGTTGGGATTTTCTTCTGGAAAATTCTTTGTTCAAGACTGAACTTTGGAAGTTGGCTATGGCAAAAGTTCTTTTGAGAGTTTTCTCACATAGGCTGTCACTATAGAGAGATCCGTTTATTACATACACTACCCTACCACGCCTCTATCGTCCAGAGATAGGCAGATATTATATAATATATAGCTATTTACTTTTTAAACAAACAGGTAGTATAATTTATTCAAAGTTTCTTTTATTTTAATCAAAGTTTGGTGCATCTAACCGTACTAAGTTTACGCAAAATATAAAATACACACAGAAACAAAATACAAGCTCTTTATCGAGTGCATAGAATGAGGAAAGCTAACAACGCATTGTCTTCAACACTGGGCTATTGTTGTCGGCGCGGTGCCCCGCCTCTTATCTACTGCACTTTATGCAAGGGTTAATGCATTCACAGTCGAACCGAACAATTAACGTTTCAGCAATGCTGCTGTGTGAAAGCTCTGAGTCCGATCGTTGACTGTCTCTGGCACAGTTCAGTTCTAGACGGCTGGAGTTTCAAACCCTGGATCGAATCGGATTATTGTATAGTACTGGTAGAGCCATGTTGTTTTACAGTACGAATCGGTCGGCTCGTCCGGGTAAGTACCACCCTCTCACATAACACCAGCGTGAAATAATAGTGACTACTATTGTTTCGTCTGGTTTGTGGGAGTGCGATTCACACTCCCCCTTAAAAAGTCGGCAACGCATCAGCGATCCCTCTGGTGTTGCAGATGTCCATGGGCAGCGGTGATTGCTTACCATCAAGCGACCCCGCTGGATCGTTTGCCGCCTCTGACATAAAAATAATGGGATTTAAAGGCGAAACTTGGCTAGGGAAACATTGTGTGAAAGTGCCGCGATCTTGGGATCTATGCGAAGACAACTGGCTCGTTGTCAATGTTTACTTTATCTAGCCTTTCACATGAGGTGGATTTCACGCAAATAAAGCTTTTGGTTACTAACAATCGGAATTAGAAAGTAGAAATGTTGTTTTTGACGACGGTTTACGAATAGACTGAACCAATCAATAAACCCTTTAAAATACTAAACACGATATGCATTCAGTTATTATTGTATACCTACTAAGTTCAAAATAATTTTAATACCTACCTATTGTGTGACCAACAGTGACAACATTTTTTTTTTGTTTTCTTTCATTGCATTTATCATTCAAATTATGAACGTGTTTTTTACAATGATAAATAAAAGAGGGCAAAAATAACATTTTAGTAGGTAATTTTTTTAACGTCAAAGTTAATCAAATCAAAGTCTATAACGGCTCGTATTTATTTTCTCTATTTCGAGATATCAATAATCTGTGTTTCTGCCATTATTAACTAGTTATACATTGTGCGTTAAAAACTAGCATAAAGAAACGACAAAGAGTGAGAAAATAGAACTTAAGAAATCTGTCGACTCGTAACAAATGTATGAAAACAGTGAAACTTAATCTCATGAATTATTATGCAAAAGGCCGACGATTTAACACACTAACGATTACAAAGTGCATCTTCTGCAATATATAATGAACTTTCTAAACAGAATACGGTAAATCAGTTTAGCACATGAATGGAAAATTGTTTATGAATTCCAGGAACTTGAGTACGTAGGAATGCATTGCATGTTGAGTAAGTAATGAATGTATGAAGCGAAAGATGGGTCTGGCCAGTGAAATGTGACGCTTCGCTTATTGTCTTGAGAGACACGAATGAGACGAACATATGAGCCGTACAGTCGCGATCGAGTCATTTTTAATGCTATAGGTATTAGTTGACTGGCACGCAGTCCATGTTAACCGGCCACTGCAGCCTATACAAATGAGGGACACTAAACCAGCTTGATAAGCTGCCACACTGTAAATTTCTTTGATCTTCCTGCGTTGTGGTCTCAAGTAGAACTAGCTTCAAAATTAATCAAAATCAAAATCAAAATATTCTTATATTATTATTATATTAAGTAGTATAAAGTTAGCTAAAAATTAAGTTTTGTAGATAACGGTCTCACCATTAATGATAAGGGAGCTGTAGGTACAGACGCTGCCTATCATAAAATGAATCCGTCTGTCTCTGGTATATTTCTCCTGTCGGGTACCGTGACCGTCCCTACTATTCTTATGATTTCCACGTCAATCAAGTCTTGACTACCTCACATACATAGCTTGCTTATCGCCTGGTTTACCGTAGTATGACATAACGCTAACTAACTAATGAATATGTATGATACCTAACTGTGATCAGGCCCATCATGTAAGTACGTGTAAGAACATTTACAAACAAAACGGCCCGATAGGTGACAAGCATATGTACGCACCAGTACACGTGGTCGGTGTGTGTAATTGCCGGTGAAATGGTAACAGTACAATGGGCATTGTTCCCGTTCACACAGGAAGGAGTACGCTACCGTCCATTGTCTGTGTGCCCGGTACCAGCATCACCCATTATTTATGGGGCTAGATGGGAATGATTTGAGGGCGTTGGTGATCGGCGCTTAAATTGCGATATACATATACTATGTTGTCCAAACGAGACCTAGTCGCCGTTTAATATTGGATTGAGTGGACTGTAATAGGCTGATAATGAGAGTTGCAAGGACACCGAAATTGGAACTGAGGTGCTATAGGCAGATATTGTCATTGTAGTTGTCAAGGAGTATTAAGCTTGGCCGCCAGAGGAAGGGGAAGGTCTCTATAACACCACCCCCATGCAACCGAAGGATATAGTTAGTGGTTATTCAGGGCCGTCAGAACCCCCCGTAAAAAAGAAAATTTAAATTCAATATGGTCTTATTTGGACCAAAGCTAGAAAGACCAGAGATATTAGAAAGAAAGAAAGAAGAAAAGAAGAAAGAAAAAGCATTTATTGACACACGTTACACATTACAGAAATTATAAAGAGATAAAAAATAAAACATAGTAAAATAAACTGTCAGACGAGATAAATAAACAGCGAACATTAAACAAAAATAAATAATTATTATTAACATGACATAACAACACAATAGACGTGGTCAATTGGGTCTAGTCTCAGCATGTGCTGCAGTTGCAACTGCTGCAGCGCTGGTATTATGACTATCAGAGTGACTACAAAATAAAAATAGAGAATACACATTTAACGGAAACAAATATAATGAATATTTATAAAGAACTGTAACCATAAATTATAACATTAAGCAAACTAATACATAACTAATACACTAATACACATATTGGTCAATTTATCAGTTACAATCATATTGAAATCAACATCTGTTATGTGTTACGCCCAATTTTACTAGTCGATTTGTCAAGGGGTTTTTAAAGTAGTATACGAATGGGTCAAGTTTCTATTCAACCTTATTATTACGACACGACATCGCGAAACAGAACAATGCGATTTGTTCACGTCCATAGTAAATAGGGTTACCTTTGCAGCACACTTTCTGATTCTCAAAGGTTGAATGCTAAATAGTGCCACATGGATGGTTACCTGTTGCAAATCACAAATTTGGTACAGCCATACATATTATAATCTATAGACCTAGAAAATTGATCCTATACCAGTCCATGCAGGCCACCACAGTGTGCCTGAAGTCGACAAAAGGATACTACCGCCCGTTGAACATGATATTGATAAACACCATGAGGTCACTAATACCAGGCGGCCGACTGTAAAACTTTGGCCTTAAACCCCAAATAGGAGTAAATTTGAAATATGACAGACCAGAATAGATTATTAGTCACCGACCCTAAATAGATTGGGAACATACAGGCCCCGCCGGCAAACTTTTTGAATATCGGGTGGGAATTGCGCAGATCACGAATTTTGACACGCCTGCGCGATATTGGTCACGCGTAAGTGCACATGCGTGAACTTTCCCCCTCTCCGTCGACCTATGGTCAACAAGTTTGCCGATAGCAATAACAGACTTGTGCCCTGCCAACCCTACATCTAAGTCCGATTGCGTGACGCAGGAAGTGATCGCGTCGCCAATCGGCTGCAGCGTCACGGGTCAGCCGCCACGCACAATGCACCGATATCGCTTAGCCACTGTTACCGTAGGCCCACGACCAACGAAACTGGGGCAAGACTATGTGGGTTAGCCGTTACGTCAATTGAAAACAAATGCCTAACTCCGGACCGTTCATCTAATGTGGTTAGGAAAACCCCTTGTGTTAAGACGGTGATGTAGGTACCTATGTGTGAAAGTGACAGCACAGACAGTGTAACTATTTAATAATCTGTGGCACAGTGTCCTATCCTGCAAATAGTTTATGTATAACACATATGGCGTGGCAAAGAGGAGGCCTATACTCAACAGTGGGTGGATACGGGCTGATTAGATAGGTAGATAGATGTAAAGGACAGAAAAGGATACCTGGAGGACGGAAATAAGTGCCAAACAATACCCTTGTGCAATACATAGCTGGTCTCGAACTTAAAGGACTTTGGATGAGAAGAAAAGAGAAAAGATAGGTAGCTAATGAAGCTGATAATTTTACCACAGGCCGATGAACACCGAAACTGGGGCAAGACTTTAAGTAGGTTAGCCGTTACGTCAATTGAAAACAAATGCTGTTGACCATATTCATCTGATACGGTCTGGGAAAGTCCCTTGTGTTAAGAACTTATGTACCTGAGACGTACGAATGAAAGAGAGAGAACTTTGTTGATTTCTACACACACTACTTTTAGAAGCATATTGGTATAATATAAGCAAATGTGTGACAAGACGAAATGACAAAGAAAACAATAAGAGCAGCCACGGGGAGCTAATCCTCTGTCACACCGCTGGCATATGAATATACGTTTTTGTGGACGTTTTGATTGCGAGATATTTTCCAGTGGCTATCACTTAGTTCTCTCATCCAGCAAGTTGAGTAATCTTAGGTTTTCTTAAAAGCCCCCAAATGAGAATTAGGTTTTCTTAAAAGCCCCCAATTATTTAATTATTTTGTTAATTATATTGTTATATTATTTTATTTTGTAAAAAATACAAATAAAAAAAAAAAAGAAACAATTACTCGTGTGTTTCTTGCTGGTATCTTCTCAGTAGTAATAAAAACTTGAACCAGCTCACGAATCATATTCATGATTATTATTATACCTATTATCTGTGACATTTTTTCTTGACATATTATTTAATTTATTTTATTTTTGTGACATGTAAAATTTGACGTTCATATGTGCTATATAAGAGCCAAAATTGAATAAATTAATTTGATTCTTGATTCTTCTTGATTCTTGAGGATCCCTGTCGATCTTGTTGGTTATCAACACTGGTGACAGTATATTATGGTACTTAGGCCCAGCCCCTTAGCTTGTGAGGGTATTGTAAATTGCAAGCCAGCGCCACTTTTCTTGGTGCAATGTCTTCAGTGTTTGCTAAATGCATTATAAGGTCTCGCGGTTCCGATTAATTAGTTGTCACTGTGATTAGAAGCATTTCGTCCATCGTGCTGTACTTTGGCGGTTTCTCTTTTGATTTTTATGTGTATATCTTTGTCGATGTTGGTTACCCAGACAGTCTGTAGGCGACAATACGGCACTTAGGCACAGCCATGTAGCCTGTTGCAGTTGCAACAGCGACCATTGTTCGGCGCGTCCGCGGTGCAATATCTTCATCACCGCGCTAAATGCACAATGCCGTGGTTTTCCGACGAATCGACTATGCAATTTCTCCGGGCATTGTCCGACTCGTTGCACAACTTTATTAAATAAGCCATCTGTGCAATTGATACTTTTAAAAATCAGGTTAATTTTATATAGGTAATAATTCCCTAGTGGTTGGTAGACTCAAAAATACTTTGAACTTTTACTTTGATGACCTTTTAGGAGGAAGTTAATCTTTCACGTGATTAACGTCGTTTTGTCGACCCTATAATTTGAAGGGAAAAAAATAACGTTTGCGGCAAAAAAAGGTTCTTCTCGCTGCCAAGACCATGCAAATTAGGCTCTGGAAAGCTTAATGGTTTAGATATAGATACTAACTTGTTTTGTCCTACTATCACTTACGTACTTGTAAGATAAACACGAGCGTACCCGGGAGCGGATAGCAATATCTTGTTTTTACCTAATAACATACTTACACCATATTCCTACAATAACTTTGGTATGTGTCCTCAAATTTAAAAAAAAAAGTTATACAGTGATTGATCCATTTCATGTATTTACATTTAATGACGAAATTGTATCTCTCCGATGCAAATAATAAGTACTTGCACAGCACTAGTAAGAATTTGCATTGAATACAATAGGCACTTGGATCTTGTCACAATTGAACTGAATAGTCAAAGCCGAATAATGTAGGCTGCATGGCCCAGATAGCTTCAACGGTAAAAAAAGTATAAAAGGCCTACGTTACTATAACAGTTGTAAAATTCTGTAGGTATTATACTGTCACGGAAGTCACGTTTTTGGTACTAAAGAAATTATATTAGAGCCTAACATCTCGATACGAATATTCGATGGCGTATTGGCTGGCGTAGTGATTCTGCCTATACGCTGCGAGATCTCGAAAAACATGTATGTGATGGACATACATATTTTGTGTCAGTTATATGCACAGTTCTAATCTATTTCTGTGGCTCTATGTCTGGGTGTTATTAAGACGGCAGGATTTTTGTACTTGATTTGTGGATAGGTTAACCTACCGGAGGCAATTACTTTGCTTGCTTGAATCAAGTTCGTTTGTCTTCTGGCTGTAGCAGTGACGTATACCGAGATGTTTACATGTGTTACTTTTTACCGATTTGCAATATTGCGTGCGTTAGTGTCGTTAGAATCTTTATGTAGCGCATTCAAATTAAATTTTCTGAAAAAATAAAACCGTTTTCTTAATGCCTTTCTAGGATCGCAATGAAAAGTGTCTGGTGTTTTTGTGACTAGTTTGTCATTTTATGGGAGGTAAGTTCCACATAACTCCCGGCCGGACGAGATGGTGAAGTATATGCGTAAACGTATATTCTTCATCGAAAAAAAATTAGTGATTTTATAGTAATAATTAATTAATGTTATTTCAAATTTGCGTAAACTTTTGGAGTGATCGGGCTTTTACAAGTCGCCGTTTCGAGATTGAATTGTGTTGTTCGGTAGAGCATTGAAATGTATACCGACTTATTCAATTCGCATTAGCATTAGGCCAATAAGTAAAGTCATGTGCAGTGTAATGTTAACACGTGAGGTCTTATGTTAGTGAGATAAGGTTCATATTTGAATGAGTGAGTATGTACACATGTTTGCTCATGATAGTACATTCCATTGCACATGATTGTAAGTATCTACATAGTAGACTTGCCTGTAGTACATTCAGACGTAGGTAAATAAAGTAATAATTCGACTTACATTGTTGCCAACATTTGCAAAACTGGAACATGTTCGGATCTACATATTTCAAATTGCATTGTACGGCCACCTGTCGACAAATGGGGCAGCGATAAAAAACCGATAACTGTCGATCCGGTTCGAAACGATATTACTGCAATCGGTCACGACACTGAATTAATGATGAATGTGGAGTGAAAAAGTTTGGTTGGAATTTGTGTTCGTTCTTCGCAACAAAAGTTTAGTTAGATTCTGTTCGGTCAATGAAGATATAGCTAAATTTGTTCCCTGTTTTTGTCCGGAAAATGGGAGAACCGTCTAGCTACCGGCTGCTAATACTTATCGTGGTCTACCGGCCGACCTAAATTACTATAGAATCTTTCGAATACTTGCTCGTTTTTTATTAATTTCGAATATTTTGCATTTAGAAGCACATTGTATGGGCTTTAGAAGAATTTCAGGTTAACCGAGAGGTTAATTGAATGGTGAAATCAAACTAAAACATGGAAATGGAACGTTTTGTGTTTTTTATCTGGGAGATACAAGGTGAGATTTCTCAAGTAAAATATTTTTACTCGACAAATCTACTATGCACACAGCTCTGTTTTGATTAGATATTCTGCTAATACATCACTTCTCAAGCCTGATTGCATAAACTGTGTCAAACTAGAGTATATTTATTTATTTATTTAAGCTTCATTGCACAAATCAAGTACAAAGGCGGACTTAATGCCTCATGGCATTCTCTCCCAGTCAACCTTTAGGCCAAGCAGAAAGAAACCATATATATATAATTATATTCTCACCGGTCCAGCTCTTCAAATCTTTGACCAAAATAGCTTGCCATCGAGATAAGTTATTCGGTTATGAAGATAGTAACTGAGCATTGTCTCAGCGGTATCTCGAGACAGCTGTCGTTGATAAGCTGTGAACTGTAACGGATTATTATTGGGAGGAGTCCTTTCTCTTTGCGCGCCAGTGGCGCCACTTCGAGCGGATACGGAAGGCAGTGTTTTATTTGCTTCTAAAAATAGTAACAGAAATAGAAATAGTTATATTGCTAGAAATAAAGTAACACGGTTGGCAAAAATTAAAATAGAACAACCATGGATCGGAGGACTGATCGCTTCAGAGCAGCAGGGGTGAACAACTCAAAAATTGTGGGATGGATTACGCTAATATGAATCTTTTGTTTATCCTCTAATAATATGAAACTTTTGTTACAATATGAATTTTTGTTTCATATGAAACCGCTAATATGAAACTTTTGTTTATTCACTTTTTACGTCGCAATGAAGTAACGAATTGACATGATTTTTGGTATGGGACCAGTTAGGGAGCTGCAGACTGACAAAGGGTACTTTTAGTCCCGAAAATATCACATTCTTGTGGGGTAATGTCGTATAGCCCAGGCAGTCGAAACCGCGGGCAAGCTATTTTTATACGAGTATAATAACTTATCTCTTTTCATGAGACATCGTAGAGTGCTTCAAGTGAAACTCTACTGATTTTGTCGCGCGGTCTCGAAACTAAAGAATTGTCAGTATGAAAGTGTTCCAATATCGCACAATCTCAGATCTACACTGATTAAATAACAATAAACAAAAATGAAAATACCAGTGAGAACTTGCTTTCTATTCAAATGTTTTGATCGATTTTCCAACCATATCGACAATAACTTTCTTCGTGTTTATTTTTTGTTTATATGATGACAGTTCAGTGCTAGAAAAATATGTAATACATTCCTTGATTGTATTTTATTTAAATACATTAAGATTTTAGAAAATATTTAGTTTTAATAAAGAACAGAAAGACAAAATGTTCCAAAATTAAAATTTTCTTGCTAAAATTTTGTAGAACGATTGTCGCTTGTTTGACTTTGATAAGTTGTTTTTAAGAAAACATCATAAGAGAGGCCAATGTCAAGATTGTCAAGTGGTGTTCGAGATATGTTATCGAATTTTATCTAAAAAAAATACATAAAAATGCAAGATACAAAATAAAATGCATAATGTAATCGGTCATGTGATATTTTATTGAAATAATATGCTACTTATGTATGTATGTTGACATTTTTTTTACAGTTTTAATTGCAAATGGATATCGAATGTTAGTAAATAGTGAATTATCATCTTTTTGATAAGCGCGAAGGGCAATGATCCGTGACCGTCCGCGACGAAGCTAGTACTAGGTATTTGGTTCGAGTTTTGTCTATCACAAATCACAATCGTAAAACTTTTGATCTGACTAAAAAAAAACTTCATCCATCTATTGTGCTACTAAGATAGAATCCTTTTACTGCGTGAAAACAACTAAAATGTAACGCAGTATATTGCATTGCACAGTGAGGGTTTCGTTGTAGTAAGGTACTGAACCCTAAATCAGTTTCTACATCTCACATTGAATGTTCTAGTCGGGGAAGTCGCCAGCGGCGCAGTTTTCATATAAATGAAAGTCTTTTCCTCATTTCCCCGCAATCGTGTCGCGCAACTTTTTTGCAGAAGCCTTACAACACGAAGTGCATTCTGACTAGCGGCTTATGCTAAACACACCACATATTGCCGGTGTATTTGAAGATAATATGATTAAAAGGACCATTTAAAAAATTTAAGTCACTGTTGATAGAATACTTTATTAATAAACTGTGTAGTTTCAGTATAAAAAGCGAGCAAATATATAAAATAGGATAGGCCAATGAATATATGTACTTACTAGGCTATCCTATGGAGGATGTAAGCAATTTAGGTATCTCCAGGTAGCGTTTAGCACATCACAGGGAATGCCTTTTTTCTGTTCATTAGGAGGAAAATGCAGATATGTCACTGCCAGGCCTTGTTAGCAGCGACAGGGGTATGTCGGACTCCGCCAATTTAGGCCTAGTCGGGCGGGTCTCCAACTAAACACACATTCGTTTACACGGTTGAGCTGGTGTAGAGTTTTTTGCTTTAAGTATTGGTCTGTGGCTATAGCATGAAGACATATATACATCAATGTATCGCACAGAATACCCCCGCGACTTTCCCGCATCTCGGTGACCGCGGTGATCTTCGCTGCGCGCGCGCATTGCGGCTGAGTCATATCCAAAAAAAGTGTACGTCAGGAAATAGTCAGGAAAAGGTATTGTCAAGAAATGTTAGGAAATGGTAAATGTAAAGGTGTGTCTTGAATAATAAAAATACTTCATAATTTGTCATCAACTTTTGTATTTATTATTATTATTTATTTTGTCGCTGTTTTACTTTATTTAGATGTTTCTTTCGCTTTTCTCCGTACTTTTCTGGTTGTTCTCTCTTTAAACGTTCTATGTATGTAGCGTTTTTGGCGCTCTGCACCAGTTAACGGCATCTAAAAGTTAAAAAAATAAATATGATATTACAATTTGATTATACATAGTAACTAAATAGGTTATTAAATGTTTTATCTGAAAAAACGAATAAACTTTTTTTTTAACGAAGCCGTACAGCTGACGTCTCATAGCTAGATTATTTGCATTATGAACTTAGCCTTACCATGATTTACAATTTACTGACGTTAGAAAGTCAAGAAATTGTATCAGGAAATTGAGGTTCCATAACCTTACTTTTATAATAACTTGTCAAATTGTTGTATTATTACTTTACAAATGATATTATTTCATAAAATGGTACATTTCTTAAGTAAAGCAATACGAAACATGTTTTTTACTCACTTTTTCCGCAATCCAACGGCGTCAGTAAAGTAGTAACTTTTTTGTCCACACACCAAGCACACGGTCAAAACACTAAATGTCTCGAAAACAAATATAGCGGCAGTATATCAATTTGTCTATGGTACACGCCAGTGCTGCCACATTCAATATCATAATGCTACCACGGTTCTGTTATGAAGCAAAAGTTTGAATTTGCGTCATTAAATGGGTGTCAGGAAATGGTTCGATTGGTTAGGACAAATAGTCTTATGCTCTTCTTTATAGTTATTTAAGTAATTTATTAATTAAAAAGCATTGAATTAATGGGTTCAATCATTTTTAATTTGTATAGTTCATTTGGGTCAGCAGAATAATTGCACATTTTTAGTAAAATTAATTTTTAAAAGTTAGAGAATATTGAGGACACTGACTTTTGTCAAAAATTTTGTCATTTTTATGAAACAAAATTGTATTTTTCACTGGAATTTATTTAAAAATAGCTCAGTTTTAAAATGAATTGTTTAGTTTAACATGTCTTTATACAATTCAAACCAAATTCAAAATATTTTTTGCAAAAATTATCGAGATAATCATAAGGACGGTAACCATTGTAAAATATGTACAACATTTTTGAATATGACTCGGCTACGAGGCCGTGTCATTGCACACTGTGTCACCTGCAGTCGCGATAACAGCATACAATAACGTTTACTATTGATACTAGTTAATTTTTTTAATTATTCAATGCTGTGGTGTTGCATACTGTTTATCGTTCACCGCATACACAATGATACAGGTGTGCCAGACAATACTTGTTTCGCGTGATCAAATTAAGCCATTGTTGTTGAAGTCGAAAACGACGTATTTGTAGGAATGAGATATTGGTCGGGAAGTTAAATAAGCCTATGTCTCTCTTCAGTTCCTAACTTTCCCCGTACCAATAATCACGAATATCCGTTGCTCCATTGTAAAGTGCGAGAAGGATAAATAAAAGCACTTAATTGATGTTGGAATAAAACGTTGGTTATGCCCTTTCCCATGGTCTGTAGATATATTCCATCAAAATCGATTTAGTAGTTAATGCGTTGTAACAGACAGACAGCTGACTGTTGCTTACGCATTTAAAATATTATTTTACATTCGTTTTTGATAGATTTTTTACTCAAATAGTAACATTGGTAAGTTAGACTGAATCGCCCATGCTTATGTCTCTAGAAAATTCCGTCTGCGGTAAGTCTAAATAAAGACGCTCGAAATGATTCTGATTGTTATTTAAACGAATTTTATACTGTATCGTGCAGCTCCTACTTTACAATGAAAAGGAGACAAAAGACATCCCTAATTTCTCATTCTGACGCTTACTTTAATTTATGATCCCTTTATTCCAATGTTTGGGATTCCAGGTCTATTTCCGGAAACGTTTCCTACTGTATCTCCATACCGGCGGATTACAGCTCGATAGTAAAATAGTATTTATCTAGACGAGCTGGCTTTGGGCCAAACCATATAACAAGACTATGTAGCACACCTTCATAATAGTAGTTTTGTGAAAATACGTCAGTACAATGATGTATTAGGTTATGGATAATGTAATTGTTGTACCTATGCTCTCTGTTTGTTACCAGATTATAGTTATTTATGTGACTGCTGCATAATGAGGGTCATTAAAATACGAATGTGGTTTTATAAAACGAACGAAGTGAGTTTCATAAAAGAATCACATGAGTATTTTAATGACTAATTATGTACAGTCACATACATAACTTTATCTTCATTCATACGATAATATGTCTATTTTATAGTCAGGATTGATGAGCAAACGCCCTAGTTACCAACTTGTCTGTATGTAAAAGTTAGTACTGACATAATGACTGACGTTTGTAGTTTTTAAAATCCATAAACAATCTAGACTCGAGTTGATTTCGATTCTCAAATCGATTGTTATAATTTCAGCATCGAATTAAATGTATAGGAATGGAACATAAAATTACTAATCGACTAATTCGATAATCGAAAAAACCTATTAATTTTTACTTTTAAAGAAGACGTTCGAAATTTGAACGAAATTAAGTATCGGTTACCGACACTAAAATGTAAACATTTCAATGCAGCCACAGATACTTACATATATCTAAATGTAGGGCGTTTGCTCATCGCTCCTGAATATAAAATAGACATATTATGGTATGGATGTAGATAAAAATTATAATGTTCTCTCATCATTGTTTGTTTGCTATTGCACTCGTGCTTGCTTAAAAAGGTATGCCTGACCGCATCCGTGGTACAGTGGCTTAGCCGCTCGGGTATAAAACCCGGAGGTAGTGGGTTCGATTCCCATCCTATTTTTACAGTCCGACTGGCTAGCTACAGGTAAAATCTGCCGCCATAACAGCTCTGGTTGTGTTCCGGCAATATTAATGTGGGAGCCAGTACACTTGAAATTGAAGGCTTGAAGATCAGATGAGCCTACAGTCTGGTAGCAAATTGAGCGACTCTTCCTGATGAAGTGTCCTTCAATGGAATTAGGCCGCAGTGGCCGCTTACAATCAGGTGGGCTGTCTGCCAACTGACCTAGTGTAAATTTTTTTTTTGGTTTAGCGGAACACAACAAAAATTTTCATAGATAAAGCATCATAATCTCTAATAGAATCTCAATTAATAAAAGTTTACACGTATCTTCATACATATAGATACGTAAGGGGAAGTACCTGCACCTTACAGAAGACTAGTATAGTGAACTAGCACTTCAATACTGTTACAGAAGAGGGTTGCCAGAGCCCAATTTGGCGGCGCGGGAAGAACATTTTTTGCTAGTTTTTGGCTTGTTCCTTCGAATTAACCCTTTCCCCGCCACGCTTTTCTCCGAAAATGGTGCCCCACACGCCACGACCATTAAAAAAAAAATTCCAAAAAATTATTAGGTTATACTCAACTCATTCAGGCAAGTAAAAATACTAGTGATGGGCCGACTATAGTATTTGCCGACTAGCCGACTAGCCGACTATTCGGTTTTCAAATTGCCGAATAGTCGGCCGACTATTCGGCAGTGCCGTCTATTACTGCGTGACGTTTTAGTCGTTGTTTTCCCACAGTAAAATGAGTCTTAGTAGTACAATGGATTAATGAAGTTTTTTTTAGGCAAATCAAAAGTTTTACGATTGTGATAGACGAAACTCGAACCAATAGTACTAGCTGCGTCGCGGACAGTCACCGGCCCGGAATAATTGCCCTTCGCGCTTATCAAAAAGATGATGATTAACTACACATTTAATAACGTTTGATTTCCATTTTCCCTTCAAACTTAAAAAACAAATAAAAAAATTACTTGCATAAATCGATAGTACTACTAAAGGTGAAGCGTTCTGCTGCGGAAAAACATCGACAAAAAAGTCACGCGGTCTACTGGTGTTCGGGATTTTTCGTTATCACTCTAACCCCTTTGGGGATGAAATATTCAAAAACCCTTTTTTTAAATGGAATCTTACACATTTTAAAGAACCCTAGTACAATTTTTTTTTATTATAAACCCCTTGGAGGTGAATTTCCAAAAGTCCCTTTTTCACTCAACCAAGAATTTAGTTCCCAAATTTTAAGTCTGTGACTTTTAAAATGACGGAGTTTCATACAAACTTCTGTATATATTTCAAGAACAGATTGGGTTCAGCAGACCAATTTCTAAAGGTAGCACCTATTCACAAGTATGACTCTCAATCATCTGCCAGCACCTTAAGCCAATGTAATAACCATAATAGTTACGAAACGTCGAAGAAGAAATCGCGCGTGTGAACATTCTTTGTTAATATTGATTGCTGAATAATATTATAATATATTATATGCTATAAATTATGCCGAATAGTCGGCGAATTTTGCCGACTAGTCGGCATTGCCGAATAGTCGGCAAATGGTGCCGAATAGTCGGCTTTCCCGACTAGTCGGCGAATAGTCGGCCCATCTCTAAAAAATACAACGTTTCCTGATCATGTTTTTTTGTCTGATATATCAGACATTGGCGTGGTGGGCACGAAAATGGTTTGTCTGATATATCAGACATTGGCGTGGAAAAGGTTAATCTCTGGTGATATTATAAGCGTAACCGCTTACCATGAGACGGGCCGTAGACTTCAGCGCCACCCACGTAGTATAAAAAAAATCTTATACAGGCCCCGGAAAACTTCTTGAATATCGGGTGGAGATTGCGCAGAACACGAATATCGACACGCCTGCGCGCTATTGGTCAGACAGTATACCTCTGACCGATAGCGCGCGCCGGCGCGTTGAGGAGATTCCCGCGAGCTATTGGTCACGCGCGAGTGCACAGGCGCGAACTTTCCCCCTCTTCGTCAAACGATGTTCAACATGTTTGCCGGTACCTGTAAATTGCAGCAATACACCATTCCACCAGTATGCATTCATTCATAGTAATAATTCACGTCTCAGGCTCGAAGCATCTTGAAAACCTCCGACACCAGACAAATAGGTTAAAAAGACAAGATTACTTACACACTCGAAACAAAACAGCGCTATTCACACCCATTTCTCCGCGTCAAAATTGAAAAAAAAAACATTCACACAGAAGCAGACTGTTTCTTTAACGCCCTACTGACTCGCAATTTGCACTGAGCCAATCCGCTTTCCAAGCAAACATAATTTGTCCTTGCCGAACAAAGAAATGGGAGAGAAACAAAACATTAAAATAACGCATTTCACATTCCTACCTCGAGTCGCGGCGTACGCGCCGAGCGCGTGGCGCGTGGCGGCCCGCCAATACCATAGTAAAGAGAGTACACAGTAGGCCATCTTCGGCCCAATCTGCGATATAATTGAATGTCCCAGGGTTGTCCTTAAGTTGTAGCTTAATTTTAAGGCTGTGTAGTTCCGCAGATGCCGCGCGTATGGTTTTTAAAAGCCACCTGAGAAATACAAATCAGTGTTTTAAATTCTGAAAAAAATATATGTATCAGTTAAGGATCTGATCTAGTTAAATTCGCATTCAATTACATGTTTTTATAAACTTCACTCGATAGAAAAAAATCCCAAAGTTACCCCTTTTTTTAACGATTTTCGTATTTTATGTCTAAGCTCCTGCCAATTAACATTTGAATTTTCACTCAATTATAGCCACTAAATATTTACAGATAAATTCGCAGAGTTTGACTTGATAAAATTAGTGTCTCGTTTACTATGTTTAAAAAACTACGAAATGTGCGAGCGCGGCGCCATATTTGGACGTCGCATAATACAGACCTACAAACTTATCTGTTCCGGTGGCCAAAATTGGAACTACGTGAAATACAATGCAAAAACGATATTTAATGACAGTTCTAAATAGACAGTAGCGACGCCGCCACCGGAACAGATAAGTTTGTCGGTCTATGCCTCTTTTATGTACTCCCACCCCCCCTTAAGTCAGTGCCGCGTAAGCGTAAGGCCTCTGCCTCGAATTTCGCGGATGCGGGAGAGCACGCATGCTCGTGACAGCTCGCGACGGCCGCCCGCGTCAAGCGGTGATCGCACCTGCGTGCGCTCAGGCTCCCGAAATCCGAGGCAGAGGCCTAAAAGCTGTGACGCACGAGCCTTGTGCGGTGTCGTTAGCCCGTGTCGAGATTTTGTTTGAGTGTGGCGACGCAAAGATACTTATGGCGCACACATACAAGCCGCGCGCGGTACGGTGTATGACGTAATCTTACTTTTTACTCTATATACTATGCCAACTCATACAGACATTGTGTTTTGCTTGCGTTCATTCAGGGAGCTTTCGTTTCGCATTATAATGAGATGTGGCTACTGACTGTAGTATTTGAGTGCAGACAGTTAAAGCTGCACATTTTACGCATCATAAGACTTATTGCCATGATAAATAATTTAGCTGCTGCTTCTGACTATACTATTCACAAATGAAATCACATAGGTGGGCTAAGGTCCAACTTTAGGCTACAAAATATGTGCAATGGGACAAACACTTTTTGTGTAGAAAGTGGTAAATACGGGTGGGTGATTTGGTTGCAGGTTCGATCTCATGTTTTGCCACAAACGGCGTGCAATTTTTAAACAAAAAAATATTGTTTTTTAAAAATGATTGACTTGTACATATTTCTAATTTAAGGTAAACTCAGGCAAGATGACGAGCATATTTAAGTCCCTGACTGTCTAAATAGAATCAATGATATAATTCAAGAATACTCGTAGTAAATCAAAATGCACATCGCTTCACTAACTGCACTAAAAGGTTTGGGTGTTGCTTCAATTAACAAGCTGGAATGTTTTATATCCTCCGCGGTTAATGATGCGTTTATAATCGTGAAGTTAACAAATATGCCTTATCGTCAATCATATTGCATTCTTGACGTGCTTTTTGTAGGTTTATTATTTTACGAAAACATAAAACGCAAATAATTTAAAGCAACGCAAGGAATTTTGTATGCCTATATTCCATGCAATCACAAGGAGTATTATTTCAATATTTAAAACCAGTTTTATGTAATTAAAGATTATTGTATTCGTAACAATTTTGGCTGAGAATTTAATAATGTGCTGTGAAACTGTAAACTACTTAGATCTTCCACCGAAAAATATGATATGTGTCATCAATGTCATGTAGCACATTGAGAACTCTTTATGGTGAATTGTTCGTCAATAGAATAGGCAAAACTCTGTTTTTGCACTAGTATGCATCAAAGCATGTCGGCTTGATGCAGCATACCATAAGTATTTTCTCCATAAAAAGCATTAGTAACCAGATTTTCTCGGGTAGAGCCATTGTATTGAGGCCTGAGGAGGCTGAATTTATAAATGACACTTACTTCGCATCAACAACAACAAAAACTTTTGGCAACTGGAGGTCTATCTATTCTATCTATTCAGCCCGTATCCACCCACTGTTGAGTATAGGCCTCCTCTTTGTCACGCCAAGCATTCCGGTCCTGTGCAAGATTCATCCAGTTTACACCGACGAACCTGACTATATCATCCGACCAACGAGCTGGTGGTCTGCCTCGCGATCGTAATGCACCCCTTGGCCACCACTCTGTTGTTGCCTTTGTCCACCTTTGGTCCTGCCGTCTTGCCAGGTGACCCGCCCATCTCCACTTAAGTTTTGCTATCCGCATACCAAACTGGAGGTCACTGATCTGAAATTACATCACTCATAAGCATTCGTGATTTTCAAGTCAACCGCCGTTCGTAAATGATCAAAATAACAACATTGCCGGATGCGACTTGTACGTACAGTCACGAGCAATGAAATGTCAAACATCAAAATGCATTCGCAAAAGAACTCATGCTGTATATTTTACTGTATGTGTGTGTATGTCAACTGTCATTACTTCGGATTCATATGTGATACAAAGATGATCTATTATAGCTTTCCGACCGCGGCTTTTCCCGTGTGGACTACACGATGTAATCCCTCAGGCTAGTGATTTTTATCGGGATGAGATGTACCCCATGTTCCTCTTTAGTTTCAAAAATAGCCCTATCCCTGTGCGGTTCTCTTCTCAATTGCGATATGAAAGAAGGACAAACAAAAAAAACCTACTTTTGTTATCCAATAAAAAAAGTATCTTGATAAAAAGTAATGTCTTTTCCCAAGGTCTATTTCAAATTTCATCAAATGTGTTCAGTGTTTAAAGCGTGTAGGCGTTATAGACAAACAGACAGTTACTTTCGCATTTAAAACATTAGTATGAGTAATAAGATCTTTGCTCTTATCTCCGAAAATCGTGACAGCACGCCTCTGAAAACAAACATAAAGCTCACAGCTTTTCCCTTGCCATTTACCAGAAGGTCAGAGTTTGTCGACACTCGTTATTGCCACGTAAAACAATAGAAAGTACTAGTGTATGCTCAGCGATCACGCAACGCGGGCACCCATCATTTTTACATTAACTTTTAGATTAAGTGAAGAAGTGGCTGAGTGGCATCTTGATTAGAATGTTCAGTGCAGAGACAAATCGTTGTTTTCTCTTGTTTGTTTGTTGAGAGTAAAACAGACATTTGGCCATCAGTCGTACTTGGTTTACAAGAAAAGGCAAGCAGTTTATTGTTTTACAAATGTTTCGTCAAAAATATGCGGTGGTTTTGTCTTACGTTTGCAATGTGAAAATCCCTTATAAGCTTTGCTTGGCTTGGTGCTACGTATGAATGAATATCTCTGGACATTATTCACACAGCGCCATCTAGCCCCAAACTAAGCATTAGCTTGTGCTATGGGTGCCTATATACCTATATATATTTCTACAAATAAGTATTTAAAATATCATATAATTTTTGACGACCGATTTGATATAGTGGACGAACATTTGTGTACTTAAACATGGTCTGTAAGTTTTAGCAGTGTTTTCTGTTTATGAAATGGCAGAAAAAAAATTGTTTTAGGTCTCGCCTGGCACCAACATGATTATAACACGACATATGAGTTATCCGATGCTATGCTTATCTCCTTACGACATAATACGTAATCTTTTGTTTAAATGACCTTTTTATGCAAAGATAAAGGAAACACTCGCCGAGTGTGTGCCTATTTTAGATAAGTAATCATTGCATTTATATTTAGATTTAGCTACTTTGTTATTATTTTTTTAAATTATTTAAAAGAAGGTGTCACCAGCCTAATCGCTGTCCCACACTGAAGGATAAAGGCCTCCATTATAAATTATTTCATCGCCACAATAATTGTGTACTGGCATAATCACCATCAAGCTTGACAGATGGTGATCACAAACTCGAAATGTGTTTGAAAAATCCGACACTTTTGCCCGTCGTGGAAAATGAACCCACCAAAATAACACTTGAATACTTACCAGTTCATGAGATCGATTAACTTATGAACATCCATGGATTTGTCTATTTGCATATCAACCACAACCTCGGCGGTCAGAAAACCTGAACAGTAAGATAATACTGGTTGCATAACCGTGATCCAATTGATCTGTATCCCCTGTCAAAGCTTGTGTTGACCTGACAAGAGCCGCTGTAACAGTCGGACTTTCGAAATCTTAGATCTCACTTTCAAACCACCAAACCACCGAAACATACTGAACTGTTGCCATTATATTCTAAACTAAACCACTCGATGGTGTAGCGGTTTTGTATAATTATTATGAGTCGAGCGATTTAACCACTGAGCTGGTCAAATATTCCAAAGTTTTGAACATAGAACATGATTTTAGTAGTGGTAGAGCTTGCTGTTTTACAGCATGAATGGGCCGGCTCGTCCGGGGAAGTACCACCCTCTCACATAACATCACCAGCGTTAAATAATAGTGACTACTATTGTGTTTTGTCTGGTCACAAACCAGAGTGCCGGAGGCCCACACACCCCCTTAAAAGGCGGGCAACGCATCAGCGATCCCTCTGGTGTTGCAGATGTCCATGGGCGGCAGTGACTGCTTACCATCAGGCGAACCGCTGGCTCATTTGAGGCCGCTGACATTAAAAAAAAATTAAATTATCTGCATATAGGTAATTCTAGTTTGTGATCATCCGTCGTTCTAACGTAGCGAGTAGGAATGGCCGATACAAATCGTATATAGATATTATCAGGCCAATATCGTAAAATCCGATATCGCTGCGTATCCAAACTATATACACGATACACGATATTGCTGGATCGATGCGATGCGTCTCGATTTGATATCTTGCTCGATATCCAAGACCTGCCGATAAAGGATATTAAACCGTATCGCGTTGCGATACGAGCTAAAGAAAGGATTTGTGAGTGAGTGAAATAGCATTAGTCGTGTGTTCGTACAATTCTAAACCTTATTTGTATAAGAATAAGGTTGTTTCAATACTTTCTTGTGTATTTTGACACATTTTTAATAGACCTTATTTTGTCAGCAATAAGATGCATTTTCGATTTGCAATTTTACGTAACTCTCACGGACCTTTGTCCTTGAACTCATAGCATTGGTGATCCATTTCTAACTTTTGTTATTCTATTAATAGATTCGATGGTTGGTATTATTAAGTTTATGTATTTCATGCTTTTAGTTACTACTAATGAGTTCTGCATTAATAAACATCGTATTTAGAAGTTCTAAATACGATCTTTATTAATGCAGTACTTACTGAAACACAAATAACTAAGTAAATACTATTAAAGCATCCTTAATACACCTAAAGTAACTAATCGAGTCAGTTTTAAGAAATAAATCACAATGAAAATATCGTGTCATGATACAGTATCTAGTTTCAGAACACATCGTTTTATAGGTTTAGTGTAACCTAATACAGTCCGATACTCCGATACACCAATATATAGTTTCACAGTCCGATACTCTGATACACCAATATATAGTTTCAAATAATATATAGTTTCAGAATCCGATATCAGATATCAATATATAGTTTCGATTCGATATTGTAAAAATCCGATATTACCCTCTACTAGTAGCGAGGAATGATTAAAATCAAGTAGTTAATCTTAAAATTACAGGTATAAGCACATATTACATTACACAAGTAATACCGGGTTAATGCATGCATTATCCACGAAAAAGGTCAATTTGTAAAGCGAATAACTATAAGTAACTTTCTCCTAATTTTTGCTTTCAAAGTTTTGTAACAACGTGTAAGTAAGGTAATCGTGAGCAGACAGCCGATTAATTTCACCGTTAAAACCCAAATATGGAGAGAATGGTGAATGTATTAAGATGTACTCACGCAAACAAAGTAGGGTAAACTATACTAATGTTGGCCCCCCTCCAGTTGTTGGCACTCTGGGTTTTAAACTTAAATATTAAGCTTTTCGCGGCATAAATCCATAAACTAAAGATTTAGAATAAAAGTTCAATTATTCATTTACAACACTAAATAGTAGTTTTTAAATAATAACAACTGACAACACTAGAAAAAATTCTTTTCGGTCATGGTCCCGAGAGAAACCAGTTTGTGCGTGATTTCTTAAGAAAATTTGTGAATGCAGGGTAAGTTTAACGACTTATTACTTTTTATTTTGTAGATAATTTCTGGTCAGTGAATGTTTTTTAGTTAAATAAGATGTTAAATAGTGGGTTTTGCAGCAAATACAATCGTAAATCTTGTTGGAAAAAAACTTTTAGGGGGTGTCAATAATTGTAATTTTGTTTGTATGGAGAACTAGTTCGTTGACACCCCCTGCCAATTATTGAAATACGGTTTTGCAAAATCGCTGTTAATGTTATGATTGTGTTTTAACCAGTCTCGAAAGTTCTATTCATAAAATGCCTACTTGTCTTCTTATCTATTGTGGTTTCAAATTTTAGCAGTGCCAATAATTGTACTTTTTTTACGATTGGCACTGCCAATTATTGTACCTCGAAGGGTGCCAATGATTGTATCAGCTTTTATGAAATTCTAATAGTGATGTGCCACTGTTTTGTAAAATTTATTTATTAAAGCATTATAAGTCCTACTAATAGGTAGATTTTTACACGGCAATTTAAAACGACTGTATATTTACTCAGCTAATAAAAAGTGAGCTACCTATCTACATATATCATGGGAAACCCTTGGTACCTTCGGCGCTCCCGCTAAATTCCCCCTCCCAGTCGCGCTTGGGCCCTTTGGGTACCCTCAGATGAGGGTCCCGCGACGGCCTTAGGTTTCGGAGGGGGAGGCTTTAAGCCTTGGGAGCCTTTGGAGGCTCCCGAGGGTTTCAACGCTCTCCTCTTCGATTTCTTTACGCTGCTAGTGGTGGGCGGTAGATTCGCCACTTTTGGGGGTTCCGTCTCCTGGCCTCCTTAGATTTGAAGACAACTGTCCTCACACCAAATTTGGCCTCTCCACGGTTGTTTTTGAGGGCTTCCACAGACTGGTCATCGAGAGAGAGAAGGTCAATAGATCCTGTCGCTTCCTCCTTCGTGTGGAGAACCCTCCAAACTTTTGGGTTGAGATCTTCATTCTGCACCCATAGCATAAATTGCTCCGGGGCAGAATGCGGTCCCAACTTTTGGCTTAGGCAGTTCGCTCTCTGGTATAATAGAGAGCTTTGCACCGGGCCATGGTTCCGTTTCTCGGATTAAGCCCTCAAGCCAGTCCTTGGTTCCCTGGTTTGTGCAGTCGCCAATATCCAGCCTGTCTTGTAGGCTCAACCCAAGAGTTTCGGTACCCCCCTGAGGCTAGCATCTACCACCTTGTTGAAGCCTTGATAGCCTCCTGTATCAGGCTCAGCCGCATTTGCTCCTCGCTCATCGGCTTCAAGTGGCTAATACCGACTATATAAGAGCCAGCAATGTCGCTGTACTTGGGGGGTTGAGTTTGTCCACCTACGTCCATTCGGGATGTTTTCCTCGGTTGGACTTGAGTACGATATTTGGATATATTTATGATCCGAAAAGGTCTCCGCGTCGGCCACCCGCCACTGGGTGACGCGGCCCGCCAAATGTGAGGTGGCCAGGGTGATGTCGACGACCTCACACAGGTCAGCGTGCTCCCCCTGTTGAGGATCACTAGTCCCAAGCTGAGTGTCCAGGACATTAGGTCCTCGCCGAACGGATTGTTCGAGGGGAAGCCCCACGTGGTGTGCTTGGCGTTCCAATTACCGCCAAGCAAGACCTGCGTCTAATTCCTCTATTTTCTCACATTTTTAAATATTTCCTGGACTTTCACGAACATTTCAAAACCAAAATTAGCCAAATCGGTTCAGCCGTTCTCTAGTTTTAACGCCTACAACGAACGGCAAATTATTTGTATAGGTACTCGTAAGTATATAGATTTCACTTTTCCCATCACTATCAGGCGATCCGATTAGTTATTGGCACGGTCACGTGTACAATTATTGGCACTGCCAACAATTGTACATTTTTCTATGCCAATATTTGTACTTTAGGGTGCCAACAATAGTGACTTTCGGTGTTTTTTCATATTTTGCAGAAATTTTCGTATTTCTAACACATTTCTTAACTATCAACCCGTTTAAATCTATTCTCAAATAAATAAAGAATCATACGAAATCAAATTTAAGTCGATATTTAAATTGGCTGATTTTCTACAGGCCTTTAAAGTTGCGAAATTCCTTAAAGTGCCAATAATTGTACCTCTTACCCTAATACATATAGAATTTTGTAATGCTGATAAAATTGTTAAAAGAAAAACAGCTGGTGATAAAGAGTATGGAGATCGCCATGATAATAGAAAAGTAAGAGATAAATGTTGGAGCATGAATAATGTTTTGTTTATGTGCTATTTTGATTTTGAAAGAAGTCTGAATTGCGAGTCTGATTTCCGTAATAAGGGTACCCTTGTAACTAAAATAAAAATAAAATTGGCTCAAAAAACGATAATAATTTTTATTTATTTACACTTTATTGCACAAAAGAAGTAGGTACAATTGGCGGACTTGATTTTTATAAAAATAAATAAAAGGGTTTACATGCAGCAAACACAAAAAATCAGGAAAAGGTTCTTGACAGATAAATAAAAAAACAGACAGACAACACGTTGATTCTTTCTTTTGGGCTCCGGAATACTTAAAGTGAGAAGATGCATTTACTTTTAAAATAACTATTTCGTCATTATTGTGTAATACTGCTAATGAGAAACGAGTCATTTATTAGATAATCTGTGCCTATTCATAAATTATTATTCTAAAGCATGACTTTTTGAATGCTAGGTATCCAAGTTAACCTTTCTCTTGTTAACACGTCTTGTTGTTGTCTAGTAAAAAATAGTAACAAGGCAACCATCATTTGAAATTAACATTCCATAAAAATTTATCACTACAAATTCTAAGATAGCATTTTCATACATTACAATGGACATCACTGATTTACCTTTTAGTAATGTCATGTTATTTAATCATAAATCCCAATATACTGTGTTAATTATATTTTACTGCTATGAAGACTGAAATAGACAATATTGATCAAAACACATTTATAAACCTTGCACTATGAAGCACAACCTTCAACTCGTTAATGATACACGTCAGTAGCATAAAATACTGAAATCCTATTATAGAATTGGACAATAATTATTCTTCTTCAGAACGGAAATCGGCTAGTCATGTCAGAGCAAAACACAATTTATTAACAACAGTTCTATAGCTTGTATGTGTCTTAAATTCTTTGTAGGGTTTGTGCCCTCCGAGACTTTGTTACGACGAGATTAGGTATATGGATAAGTAGTTTATACAAAAGGTTCGTTGACACTAGTTCCATGATTTAGTTCCATGATGGAACTACTGTTATTTTTTTTTATCACTAGTTCCATTATTTTTATTCGAAATAATGGAACTAGCGTATAGTTCCAGTGGTAATACTTACGTGCGTTACGTTCGAACAATTGTTGCTACAGACAAATCTAACGGGACTCGCTAGTCACCGTTTCTAAGATTTATTATATTTTTTTCAGAATACATTCTTATCCACAAACCAACAACTCTAACAGGCGGTGGTAAAGGCAACGGTACCTATACTCGTATTTAAATTGAACCTGACCAGACTAAAGAAACAGCATCTGCATGACTGGGAAGTATCGTGGTACGAACGAGAACGAGCGGGTTTGCATGTCCCCGCAAAAGTACTGCAATCTTAATTGTTTCCAAATGTGCGCGAGTCACGTTCAACAGGTTCTTACGCCGCATTTCTAGTTTCGATGTGAATACTGTTTCCGTCGAAACAGTCAACGTTGTACACATGAAATCAGCTGACTATACAGACATTTCATTTTGTTTTTGGAAGTTCCACTAACTTATAAATTTTTATTTTACCTTTGCAAGTTTTAGCGAATACAGGATTTAGGAAGTCACTTCAGCAGAAATATTCATTAATTATGTATGTTTCGAGAAATACCCCACTTTGAGCATTCCCTAGTGGGTGAAAGGCGTATCAGATGAAAGTCTGCGAGAACATATTACAAATTGGTTATTTTCAAGTGCCAAGTAATACTGCGGTCTGGAAGTCAGCCCGCGAATCTAGTTTGGACACCGATACAGTTTCTGAGGGGCTCAGCCGACAGACGCACCTGAGGCGGCCGGGTCGTCTCGGCGCTTTTGGTATACCGTACTGAAATTCAAGAACGGATGCACATTTTTGTTGACTATCTCTTTTGTATACGTTTAACTAAAAATAGATGGGAGTATTTTACATAACGACTCAAAATTTTAGGCTTTGCAACAATTTGTTAAAGCATTGCCGTTTTTATATCTTTTTTGGCAACTGAATAGTTCTTACCTAACCACTTTAAAAATGATTTTCATACTATAATAGAAAAGAAAATATTTAAAAAATACCTTTTTCAGGTACTTCCACCGTCTTGAATACCTTGTCTTTGATAAATATAACTTTAACGGAGTAAAACTGTTCTGTGCTTTAATAGAATGTTATGATTCTATGGAGGACCGCAGGGCGCTATCCTAGGTCCTGTTTTATTGCTCCCTCCAAAAACTGTCTTCTACATCCCTTACTCTTTCATGTTTACGTTTCACGGAACGCTGACAGCGCAACTTCAAGCTGCACTTGTAGGCCAGTCATTAAAGCCTCAAACCCGGAAGAAATTAGAAACACGGTAAAATTTTGAGGGGTTTTTAAGGAAGGTGGAATAACATACTGTGTGATTTTGCAGCGCTCTGGGGGGTACGGAAAGGGTTGAAAAGGGGTGAAAAGTGTATTTTGTTAATAACATTGTCAAAAAAATTAGTAACACGCTGCAAATTTAGAATTAGGTTGTTCTTACCGTTTTGTAACG
The DNA here is from genome assembly GCA_949319885.1 of Mecyna flavalis. Taxonomy (NCBI): domain Eukaryota; kingdom Metazoa; phylum Arthropoda; class Insecta; order Lepidoptera; family Crambidae; genus Mecyna; species Mecyna flavalis. The sequence goes on along the minus strand of OX439427.1, from coordinate 4,758,343 downwards.
TGTATTAAATTTGCAGCGTTTTGCAATGTACGGAACATTGTTTTTTATTAAAAAACATTAAAATTTGTTAATAACAAGGGTAAAAAAATTAGTAACACGCTGCAAATTTGGAATTAGGTTGTTCTTACCAATTCGTAACGTCTATTAAATTTGCAGCGTCTTGCAACAAACGGAACATTGTTAATAACTAAACAACAATGGAATTTGTTAATAACAAAGTTAAAAAAAGTATTAACACGCTGCAAATTTATATTTAAGTTGTTGTTACCGTTTTATACCGTACATTTGATTTTCAGGGTTGTGCAACTAATTTAACATTGTTTATTATTAAAAAGTAATGAAATTTTTTAATAACAAGGGTGAAAAATATTAGTAACACGCTGCAAATTCAGAATTAAGTTGTTTTTACCGTTTTAAAACTTCTATTAAATTTGCAGCGTTTTGCAACAAACGGAACATTGTTTATTTATAAATATATTTATTAACCCTTTCAACGCCAATGTCTGATATATCAGACAAACCATTTTCGTGCTTTTTTTATGTTTTTAAAATGTGTCACATTCGTTGCAATTAATATTTTGTGTCAGTTGTGTTATTCGTATCGTAACTACAATATAATTATGTAATAGGGTCAATCAACTTTTAAATGTCGTCAGGTAGAAAATTTGGAATTTTATTTAATAATTTCGTATTCCACTTTTTTTATTTTAGTATACAGGAAAATTATTATTTATTACAATTTGACATAGAGCAGCGCACAGCTGATTTAAATAGAGCACTTTTAACTAAAAATTCTAACGAACCACGTGAAATCGGTCTCCTGGACCACTAACCTAAAATGGTTCTTAAACAATGCAAATATTATTTAAGAATAAAATTACCAGTTTGGTTATAAAATTTATATGATGTATTATAAGTTTACATGTATAAAAAAATCAAATAACGCATAACCTATGAAATATTATTGCTTAATTTGTCCCCAAGACAACTATTGTCTCATACGCAAATCAATTTTTTAATAAAACAGGAAATAATGATAACTAAGCAACACAATAATATGTATCAATTTATTTTGAATTGTAGTCATTGATCTGTAAAAGCTCCATGAACAAAGTATATTTTAAAAAGTAAAACGATTATAAGTGTTTTTCATCATAGGGACAAATTAGTTGTCCAATTGACACATTTGGTTGTCAAAAGGAAAAATGTATGACAAAGCGTTGAACTTTATAGGAAGGGATTATTAATGAAACAGGTTTGTTAAAGAAAGTATCAAAAGTATTATATTTATTAAAGGTTATTCCTAAAGCATTACGTTTTTAAATAACGCTAATAAATTTCAAAGGTAATCAACATACTTACAATTTATAGCAGTCTTTTTAATCAACTACATAGTTAACTTTCCTTACATTTATTAACTTAATATCGCAGTCTTCAATAAAAGTCTCATTATGACAAAATAATACTATGCATCACATCTTTATGTGGATCACAATAGGCTAACACCTTTTGGTAACTTAAGACTGTGCCGACCTTTAAGTAGCGTTTTCATTATTCGTATCAATGTTTTGTTTTTGACTGTGACAATGACCAGAACAGAGTGAGACGATTTTTACTCTTTCAGCTTTCAGCTTTGTCTCTTATACAAGCCACAGGTTCGCCCGTGTGTGGAATATTGCTCTCATCTCTAGGATGGTTCCGCCAAGTACTTATTGGAGGCCCTCGACAGGTTGCAGCGACGTGCTATCCGTATTGTCGGTGATCAAGAGGTGACTAAGACCCTAGAACCTCTTCAGCTACGTAGAGACGTTGCCAGTCTGAGTGTTCTCTACCGTCTCTATAATGGGGAATGCTCTGAAGAGTTATTCCAACTCATCCCGTCCTCTCCTTTCCACTACCGAACAACACGCGCTGGACTGCGTTGCCATCCGCATACCATCTAGACACTGGTGGCCCGTACTGCATAATCATTTAATATAACATTTCAATTACTTACGTAAATCCGACGGTGGTCCGATGGACTGACAATAAACACACGCACTCCCTCACACAAAACTCGGCCGGCTGACGCCGCGATGGTTGGTGAAATCAAGATCGCGGTAGGTCGTGTCGATCGGCGATGATCGTACTATGTTCGGCTTGTCACCTTGGACGCATCAACGCCATCATGTTTTGAATTTTCAGGTAATTCTTGGTTGTCCGGGTGACTTCAAGATTGTAGGGGACCAAAATTAAATGTACAAAAATCGTATTTTAAGTAAATTAAATAAGTACTCCAATTGTTTTCTTGTTAATTTAGATTCATATAAATGATTTTGAATAATGTATATGAATTGCCTAATAGTGTTTTTTTTCGTTATACAAAGTTTTCTGCTGCACTGTTAGTCGGGGACACTCAGTAATACCGTTTTTATACCCTTTTTGTGCAACAAATATTTTATATAGTTATTTTAAAATAGGCCAGGGACAGGGTAATGTTGCCGTCGTACATTTAAAAGTTGATCGACCCAATAATGCTGTTTAATGAAACAACAATCCCATAGTTGTTGCTGTGTAAAGAGAAATTAATTTTCATGAAATATTATATTATACATTACCTTTAAAATAAAAAAAATAAAAAAATCGTTTATTTCGGACAATAAAATTGGTATCCATATTTTGTTAGTAATAATTTTCAGTATACTGCGTGTTTTTTTAGTCGTTGTTTTCCCGCAGCAGAACGCTTCACCTTCAGTAGTACTATCGATTTTTGCAAGATTTTTTTTTTTAATTTTTGTAATTTTTTTTATACTTTTTTTTGAATTTTTTTTTAGGGTTTGATGGGAAAATGGAAACCAATGATAAACGCGAAGTGCAATGACCCCACAGCGTGAAATTTTAGTCGTTGTTTTTCCGAAGTAAAATTATTCTATTTTAGTAGTAAAATAAATTAATAAAGTTATTTTTTTAGTCAAATCAAAAGTTTTACAATTATGATAGACGAAACTTGAACCAATAGTACTAGCTGCGTCACGGACGGTCACCGGCCGGGGTCATTGCCCTTCGCGTTTATCAAAAAAATGATTATTTACTATTTACTCACATTTGGTTTCCATTTTCCCATTATAATTTTAGAAAAAAATTCAAAAAAAAGATTTAACAAAAATTCAAAAAAAAAAATCAAAAAGAAATTACTTGCATAAATCGATAGTGCTACTGAAGGTAAAGCGTTCTGCTGCGGGAAAACAACGACTAAACAAACACGCAGTATAAGAGTACTCTGTGGTAATAATTACGTTAAGTAAAAATGTCAGTTATAAGCTAAGTTAGTAGTTTTTAATAAATAATTGATTAACATTGTCATTTAAATTTAGATTGAAAATTAAATTTAAATTAACTTGAAATAATATTTTTATTGAATAACATTAATATTAAATTATTATTAAATTAAAACCTACCTTACCTTTGCAAATACATTTTCTACTTAAATAGGTACAAAAACAGTTATTTACTAACTTATCGATATTAGGATACCTAAACCGGAAGTAGTCACATCACTAAAACTAGATAAAGCCTGTATGCCTTCTGCTGCGCTTCATCTGGTACGCCAAAGTCTTATATATCAGACAATTAATAATGCGAAATGGAATTCCTCTAAGATATATTTTTGCGCTTTATATAAAAAAATATCCTCCTGAATTATTACAAAATTGTTTTATTCTTTCTATATTTGAACAATAGGGTGATTTTAATTCAAACATTAGTTTAAAATCATTACAATATAAACATTTTAATCAACCTCGATAACATAGTGTCTCCGCACTACTATAAATGCGTCTCAAAACGGTCGTGGCGTGAGGGGCACCATTTTCGGAAAAAAGCGTGGCGTGGAAAAGGTTAATAATGTTTTTGATTATTGTTTTAATTTATATTTTATTAAGTTTAGAATTTAGTTTTGTATATTTTTAAATGTGTAAATATGTTAATTTATTCTTAGTTAGTTTTAAGTAGAAATAGTTTTTAATTAGAAATAAAATACTATGTAAATATTTTATTTTATTATTTAATTATTATCTAATTTAATTATAAATTATATATTTTATGTTACGTGTAACGTTTTACGTTACAATTCTCATATACAGTGAATATAAAGATGATTATTCTCTTCATGGTTACGTTAATGTAAAATATTCATTATGCGAAGTAAAAAAATGTTTCAGAATAGCGTTCACAACATTTTTCCACATTTCAACTCTTTACTGACTGTTTGACCATTGTTACTAAATGAAATATTTGTTTATATAGTATTAAACAATGTTCCGTTTGTTGCAAAACACTGCAAATTTAATAGTTACTATAAAATGCTGTAAACAAGGTAATTCCAAATTTATAGCGAGTTACTAATTTTTTCTACCCTTGTTATTAACAAATATCATTGTTTTTTAGTTATAAACAATGTTCCGTATATTACAAAACGCTGCAAAATTAATGGACGTTACGAATTGGTAAGAACAACCTAATTCCAAAGCAGCGTGTTACTAATTTTTTACCCTTGTTATTAACAAATTTTAATGTTTTTTAATAAAAAACAATGTTCCGTACATTGCAAAACGCTGCAAATTTAATACACGTTACAAAACGGTAAGAACAACCTAATTCTAAATTTGCAGCGTGTTACTAATGTTTTTGACAATGTTATTAACAAAAAACACTTTTCACCCCTTTTCAACCCTTTCCGTACCCCCCAGAGCGCTGCAAAATCACACGGTATGTTATTCCACCTTCCTTAAAAACCCCTCAAAATTTTACCGTGTTACTAATTTCTTCCGGGTTTGAGGCTTTAATGACTGGCCTATTGACCAGTTTTTTGTTGCAATAGATATCGAGAATCGAGACTTGGAGAGATCGCAGCGCTCGCGCCATCGCCCGCCCGCCAGTCAACCGCCGCTCCCCGCCGCGCGCGCGCGTATAGAGCACGTATAGAGCACCTGCCGAGACCGCACCGAATCGACCACCGTTATACCCTATGACAGCCTAATGGACGAACGCAAAGGTAGTCCATGCATGCTCGTGCTAACGTAGTGCAAATCTAGTGGAGTGCAGTGTTGTGTTGATGACGACATGGAAGAAGTCCGCATATCGGATTGGCCTGATCCACCTGGATCACATGCATGGCTGCCCGCTTACGGCTTCCAGCATGACATTATGGACAAAGATGAATATTTTTGCTCAACTGGTGAGTGCTGCTCTTGAAGAGTGGTTACCCTTAACATTTTATAATTCATGATATTGGAAAATGTTTGACTCTACCCACAATGTTTTAAGTCGGAAAGTTGATGTCAGCAAAATGTGTTCATCGTCCAATCCAATAGCATTAATGCACCACAAACGAACCACGCGAGCAAATGCGATAAGCTTTTTTCTTTCGTTTTGACTGCATTCTAGAAAACCAGAAAAAAACGAGTCATGATCGAAAGAGGCTGAGTTGTTTGGAATGCTGTCGCTTTGTTTGTGTTACATTTTTTCGTTTGTATTTTTAATTGTGACCGGCCTTGACTGATACTATGTACTTCTGTTATAACCAAATAACCACTCTTAAAACACTCTCAAACTAAGGAATGAGTTCGAATCTTTTGTGTTGTACTTTTTGCATCTTAACAATACAGCATGCTGGTCTAATCTTAACTTAAGTAACTTATTGTTACCCGCAAAGTTGGATCAGGTGCAGATAAGAAATGTTTTTGCAACGAAACTAATTACTTTGATGGATTACGTATCTAAGTTACAACAATAGGCAACGGAACTGATAGAATGTCCGATACAGCAATCTGATGTTATGGTAATAAAATGAAACAAAACGTAACTTGATGACTCAATAGCTTGAGCACAACACGCAAATAACACTACATATTTTTAACTTTATACACATTTACTAAATGAATCTGAGATTTTGAACATACATTTTCGTATGGACTTCCAAAAAGATAAGCAGTAGCGTGACGCGATTAAAAGGTAAATGCACTGAATGTTCGCATAAAAAATTATGTTTAAATGCAAAAGGTAGCATTACATCCGCCAGCTGAAAGGTTTAAATGCAAAAGGTAGCATTACATCCGCCAGCGGACACTGTCTGCGCTGAAGTAAAAATGAAATTGTCCACGTTTAAAATTTCAAATACATTAGACAAATATAGGTATTATATCTACGTTGCATGTTGAATACAATTCCTAAGACAACACATCTACTGATTGGTCAGGAACCAGAGGTTCCTAATATACTCGTACCTATAATTTGGGAATTGGGATGAAAGTGAGAGCGATATTATTATTTTACTAATCAAATAACTACATCATTCTTTTTAATAATAGGTATAGAATTTCTTATCTCAAGAGAAAATTGCAGAACCAAGCGAAAGTGTATAATTAGTAATATCAGACGTTTTGAGAATCGGATATACAAATCGTTGATGCATTTCTCACGCTCTGATAGCTCTCAATAAGATACGATTCTAGAGAAATTTCATCGCTATTACATTATTCTCGTTAATATATTTTGATGGTTCAATATTCTAGGCTCGACTACTACGTATGTAAATTTCTATTGTTTACATTATAATAACGCATTCTATCAACCAGGAAGTGCACAGTTCAAATCGCTGGGATCAATGACCGAGCTTATTATGATTCTCACATCCATAGGTGATGAGTACTGATGAGATTGGTGATGTTAGAACTGATATCTCGTACTTTATTATGAAATTAATTATTTTACAACTCTAATGACTGCTTCTTGAAAGTTTTATTGCAGTAAGTAATTGGCTCGTTGAGATGCATCGTACAACAACTAGTAAGGGAAAACACAGCTTTGAAACGTACGCTTTGATGCCGTGAAAATTCATGATAAATCGTGGAACTAATAAGACGCATGTCCATAAGACCAAAGATACTAGAAACAGGACAAAATAAGTTAAGTTAGCAAAGGTTTTTGATGGATATGTAGCACAGGGAAATGTGAAATGCCCTTAGAAATGAGATAAATATTTGAAAAACGTTGAACTAATAAGACGCATGTCCATAAGATGAAAGATACTAGAAATAGAACAAAATAAGTATAGGTATTTGATGGATAACAATGCATAGGGAAACATGAAATGCCTTTAGAAATGAGATTATATTTGACTCGATGTTACGCTTGTATTATTTGGACAACATAATATATCCTGGATCTCGCAAGTCCTATGATTATTTAGTTTTTATGAAGAGTCAATTTCTTTTTTAGGAAATCTCCCAGACTACTAAAGATTTCCGGTCGTATCAGAGTGCTTCCCCACCGTCTACAACTCTACATGATTAATAAATAGGGAATACCTACTATAATCTTGCGCGTCACTTTTCAACAAATTCATTACTAGTCTTATCGGTCAGCTACTATTCTCAAAGTTCTAGATAAAGTTTTACTATCGAGTTATAAAGTATGAAAGCATATAAAAATAGCCTGAATATATTTTCATTAGCAGATACTATGTGGTTATAAAACCTATGAATTTATAACCACAATTATGAACGAACAATGAAAAACATTGTGATTGTAGTATTTAAGTGATTGACTCTTGTTTGCCAGATATAATTTTGTTGATAGTTGTTTAGTCTTTTGTGACGTGCAACAAATGTCTAATCTATATCTAATCTTTATTCAATTCGAGTAGTCTGTGGATTAAGATCCAGTCTGAATTATCTGATAGAATGATTATCTCAGCAAATATTATCTTTTATCCAAATTTTCCTCTTTATCTCTTGCACTTTACCAGAAGAAGTACTTAAAATAATTCAAACATCCATCTTATCTACTGATGTTTGTCTAATAGAACATGCACTTATTGTTTTCGTTGATGCAGTTAACTTTTTCATTCCTAATATTGTTTTAGTCGTTATCAGCCTAATTGTTGCAAACATTTGTTGAATTGCGCTTATTGACGCAAGAATCGTGTCTCATTGGCAAATTATACTAATGGGTATGTACAAGACTCAAAAACACATATGTATTTGCATATCAATCAACCTTGCAGCTTAATTACTAGCTCAGGACGTCTGATAATTAAATTAACTTGAAAATAAAGTACCCAGTATAATTGGTATTCAATGCAAAGTGATTTTGAGGCAAACAATTTGTCTTCGTTTTTCAAGGACGTTAAATAAGGTTTGGATTTTACTTTGTAATTTGCAATTTTTACACACGTTAAATATTATTCATAATATATAACTAACTTAAAACCATTTCTAATTCATTAGTAAAAGTATATAAATAAAAAGTTTGCTACGTTTTATACATTTATTATCAACAATTACGCACTAAAAAAATATAGTAAATATAAACAATTTCGAAACCTAAACAAAAAATCAATGGTTCCAAGGTTTACAAATAGATTTGATGATGAAATAATGTCAAAAGCGCTGATTGCACACGACATAATGCATTACACATATCAGGCGTAGTGAATCTATGATCAGGGTTAACGGCACCTCGTATAGAGATAACAGTCTTACATACAAATATGTGTTGTGTGTAAAGAAACAAACGTACGTAATTAAGACGCCCTTGAATATTACAGGTCATTGTGTTTGATGAAAGATTCCGTTTCAAGAATCGTCACATAATTAAACCATTGTCAGATTATTAACGCTTATGGTTATCTTAACCACGACGAGGTAATCACGTTGTTTAAAATAGGTTTCCCACAAACCGACGCAAGGTTAGCTGTGGACAATTAACATTTTTTCGACGTCGCTAGCAACCCGTCCAGTGTACGTTTTTGTTTCACTATAATGCATTTTACTGTCAAGAGTTTTTGTGGTAATGACTAAGGACTGACAAGTGTAGGCCTAGGGCTATGTGACATCACTGTTGGGTAATGACCAAATTGTAGATAAAATGCAGCTAACTTATTTAACGTGGAAACAATGGTCAATAACATACTCGATGGACATAATATGTTACCGGTGATAGAAGTGTTTTCAAAATCCGTTACACGTACTTTATGTTAGTGGCTCGAAACTAGCCGCCTACATTTTTCTACTCTATCTTTGCGGTAAAACATTTGTGAAGAAATGTTCTCAAGCAGACAGTATTGATGTGTAACCATTACCAAGACTCATTAGTTGCGTATAGGTCTATCGTCATTGTAATAACCAGGCTTGTCAAATCTAGAATCATAGTCAAAGCGGACCCTGAGCTCCATACTGGATGCAATCGGGAATTCGCTGAGATGATGATGGAGGTCTGACGGCAATAACGTTAATAAATAGGACTAGCCAAATCTCGGATTAGCGTATCTATTAGATCTGGACAAAGCGCGTCGGAGATGATAAGTGGCCCCCTTTGAGTACCTCAAGGTGACGCATTAAAACTACATCACCGTTTCACAATTGAAACTTATGCAGTTGGTAATGTGATTCTAGTAATTGCGGCTACTTTGTGGGAAAAAGAGAATCGTGCCATCAAAAAAATGCACGAATTCTATGCGAATACCACATCCAAAATGGAACTAAAGTCTTAATCGAATCATTTATAAGAAATATTATTAGAGGCAACATGAATATTGACTACACAAGAAATGATAGTGAACCCCATATCTGCTGGACTTTCGAGAGAAAATTCGCAGAAAGCAACAATATGGGGTTTGACTGTCCATATTATGGACACGACAATAATGTAGATAGGTTTAAAGGTCGAAGTAATTTCATTTGTGGGTTTTCAGGTCAGCAACTGCCGATGAAGGTTGTAAAGATACAAAATATTGTGAATATTATATTTACCATATTAGTACAATATGGAATAAATGTTTTAAATAAAACCTTATACCTAAGTAATTCAGATATTGGTGATTCGCCTCTAGTTCCACATTTTATAAACATATATATTTTAAGAACTGAACCCGTTAAAAATAGCAAATAAGATTAATTACCCCTTAAGTCTTAACGCAATTCGTTGTAAATAATCAAATCCAACAATATAGTATTAAAAAACTATTCTTTAACCCACCTTGTGTTGCACGCCAAGTATGAGAATGACGTAAGCAAAAGAAAGTGCTTCTTGAAGAATTGTTTCGAAACGCTTGAGATACTAAAACTCGATCGTGGAGTGGCTTTCTTGTACTTATTGAGCTTTATTTATCGTTGCTTATAGCTCTATCCAGTAGAGAGGATGCTCGAGCCGGGACAGGTGATACAGTGACGAAAATAAACACTCAATTCAAAAGATAAAATGTAAGGCTTTTCAATGAAACTCGATTTACGACCACGAGTTAGGACGACGATGGCGCTGCCTTATAAATTCCAACACGCGGTCCTGTCTGCTTCATAACCTGAGATCTTATGGTGAACGTAATAAAATACAATTTCGAAGGGGAGGGTTGTACGTAAATGGAGTTGAGTGCTGGGAAGCATGCGGTCGAACCGGTCGCCGAGCCCTTAAGGTCATTTCTTATCTGTAAGCGAATCGCATACCTTGTGCTCTCACGTTGCCCATATATTGTGCCTTTTTAGAAAGCACTGCGACACCCATTGAGCTATCCCTTGGCTTTTGCAATATTAATGGACTGCAACTAAGTTCCGAGATGAGGAATTGCACGTAGCGGTGCAGATAGAATATAATATTTTTGAATTTCATTGATAGGGTTCATCGTTTAAGTAATACATAACATACTTTACTGATTTATTCAGACTATAAAAAAATGTATGAATAAGATGCTCCACAGTCAAATTAATTTGATAAACTTATTTCTCTCTCAGTTCAATCATTTCTATCAAATGAATTCCTCTTGGTGTGTCTTGCTAAGTCATTCATGTTTTTATTCCTATCAAAAGCTAAGCCTATGTGAAATATCGTGATACGTCATTAAACCTACTGAATAGGTACAAACAGTTTGATGGATAACCGACATTTTAGGCCATCAAACTACTTATAACTATGATAACAAGGTCCTATATTGTTCAGCTACTTACGTTTTTACCGTCACCATACACCGGATTGAGGTCTCCGGAAGCGTTGTGGTGTGAACACTATCGACGGTGCGATCGGTGTCAAATGTCCAGGTTCGCACGGTGTATCTGCTTTTAACCTCACATGACCCGAGCGAAGCCCCGTGTCACCAATGTGTATCGTTTTAGTACAATTAATCTAGTTTCATTCGTAGGAAAAGGTGGAACTTTTCTAAGAAGATTATCACTGAAAACTCTCATTTGTTTTGCTAAGAATTGATTGACTTGGTCTTTCTGGTGTCAGTCTTTTTTCTTCTTCTTCATAGCGTATTTCATATTCGCACCATTTGTTATAGTGCCGAAGGCAATTTAATCCGGCCAAAGCACACTAGAAAGGGTACTATTAAATGTGCTAATAATGAGATCATAACAGGCCATTGACCAAGGATTATGTCATTGATACATAAAAAGATAAGCCTTAGTGTATACGTAGGACAAGGCTTCTCTTTTCAATGTTATATAAACTACCTTAAATCTTGCAAAGGTCTTTTCGTTTTATTTTTCTGTCTCTACTCTAGGGCAAAGATGTAATGAAGATTACATTACAATCATCATCAACACAACAAAATCACCGCCAGGTTATGAAAAGGCCTTTGATGTTCTGGTGTACATAGTACAACTGAATCACTTATCAGTAGTACTGTATGTCGGTCGCAATAAAAATACGTCGTCATGTTTGTCTACCTGATTGATTGACGAGTATCAATCAGTCATTTCTAGATTTTCTAATCCAAATTAACAAATTAAGTAAAGACGTATATTTCGTGCATACGAGTAGTAAATTAAAAAATATCTTTAAACTACACTCAGAATACACCATTTTGAGTAAGGTTAAGGTCACGAAATTGTCTTATATGTATTGAGTCTTCAAGAGTGCCAAACATTAATCGAAATCATACCTTCAACGACCATCCAAATTTTGATGGACACGTCCGTATTAACCGTAAATTGCAAATTCGTGTTAATCTTATTAAAGTGGGAACTTTCCTCACTCGCGCCAGATTACCGGAGTCCTTGAAATGTCTTTGGACATTTGAGATAAACCGCTCACGAGATAAATAGGAGCATGACGAGAGGCGGTGCGACTGTTTTGTAACCTATCAGCTACATGTTATGCGAGTGGATTCCAATAATTATTTATAAATAATATTTTGGTATGTTGCTACCTACTTGATGTTTAGAGCTGTCATGTTAAAAGGAATCAATTTGCTTCGGAATTGAAATTAGAATTATGAAATTGTTTTCAGAAAAGAAAATTGTTACTCGTCTACGATTAACAATGTAGTCCTCGATTTAAATAGTGATTAACTTGCATAAGCATGGACTGCACTATAGGAATTAGAAAAGAAACCGTTTCAAATTATGTTAAAACATGATTTCGTACTCATATTATAAATATAGTTAAAACACACCCAGACCAATTTCAGGCACATTTGTTTAATACGACGAAACTGGCGACAAAACTGTGGTAACCGGTTTCTTGATACTGTACCAGAAAAGTAAAGAACCATTTTTGTAAAGTCCTAAAAGCAACAAAAACAAAGAGCTATGTCAAAACACAGCTTCCCTGCTATGTTTAAACAGGTGACTCTATCATGCGCAAACGCTATCTCGACAGATTTGATTGATAATGTTATTGTTTTTTCTCAGATATACTCATAATCTTGGGTAGGTAGATTTTATTGTCTAAGTAAAATATCTTATTGAAATGCAACCTTTCTTTGATAATAAAACGTGATCAATTTCGTATATTTAAAACAGAATCTAGCTATATAGGTATATACTTCTAGCATACTTATTTAGGTCACGGATTGGTTTCTGCAGTAGTGTTAGATATTATTGCATTGATTTACGACGTATGATTACAGTTACAGCCGTCGTGTCATAGTTAAGGGCAATTATTCAATTTAGACTATCTTTAGTGGCCAATTTAAGTCGGCTCGTTAATTTTACCAAACGTTTTCCGTTTCGAAAACCTTGCCATGTCACGACAGATAAATTGAAACATTTGTTTACATATGCAAATATTGTTGACTACTCGGCTATGTTACAAAGAGTAGTATTTAAAATTATAATTTGTAATTCTTTTGTTTCAATGTTCAGGAAAGTAGTAACTGTGCATTTAGTGCTAACTAACACTTCTTTTAGATGTCAAGTGTTGGCACAGAATACATAATAGTCGATGGTAAGTAAAATTGTGCTTTACGAAATCTTAGAAATATGGAATGTGTCCTTAATTCCTTATAAAGGGTTTTTCAATAAGGACGGGTAGATTTTGGCGGCCTGTGGCGGCCATCCTGTCCCCGTGACATTTGTCAAATCTTCCGTCCATCATTCAGCCACCCATGCCAAATCACCATGGCAAGTAACACGACTAAACAGCGCGTGCAAGTGGTAAAACTTTGTTACAGCAACCCTTTATTACAGCGGCCGTCACCGCATTTCACCCACGCGTCATTTCTTTTTTCAAATTTCCTCCCTTTTTCCCCACATTTTCGGGATAAAAGGTGTCCCAGCCCCTGTCACCCGGGGATAGTGTAGCTTTCCAACAGTGAAAGAATTATTCAAATCGGTTCAGTAGTTTCAGAGCCTATTCAATACAACGAACAATCAAATCTTACCTCTTTATAATATTAGTATAGATTAAATTATTTATTATACATACTTATCCTATTGAGCTCTGGAGTACTTACTCACCTCACCATATGAAGTTTTACTTCACTGTGATCTTCTGTAAGGTGAAAGACTTCCGCAGACAAGCAACTCATTTGATTTATGGAAGATCTACGAGTATACTTGACAACACTTAATATTTTTTTCTCGGTTTATTCGGTAAGTTTTTAATCGGAAAAACTGAATTGTTTTGAAAGTTGAAACCATGAGTAGTTATATGAGTAAACCAATTGTCTTCGTATTGAGTTCAAGAACTCGGAAACCAATAGTCTTTACCGAGGTTAAATCCTAATATACAGAGAAATCACCGTAGACGGATACAGTCAAGCGCAAAATCTATTACAGGAAACCTTGACATCTAAAAGCAGAATTGTTTTTAGAAAGTTGAAATGTTACAGTCTAGAGCAAAAAATAACAATTACCTTTTTGCGCTGTGCTTAAACTAAGCACTTATCAGTTTTCGTCATTTTACGACACCCCTATATTAGATAAACAGATAACTAACAGCCCAATAAAGGTTTGGAGGTAAATGCGAGTATTTCCTAGTATTTTAAGTACCAATTAGAAAGGATTTATGAGGTTATTTAAAACATTATTGACGATTAACTGAAATCTGTTTTTTTTTTCATTTGCTACGTTGTTGATTTGTATAATCTCCAAATGCGAAAAAAGAAAAACAATATGTTCATGTCTACTATACTTGGTTGTTGGTGCATTATTTCACTCATTGCCATTCATATTATTGTATTTCATAGTAGTCAGGAGAAGACAATGGCACTTCACTACGGGAACGACACGTCTTGATGTCCAAGAGCTGACTGCGATACAGAGGGCAATCTTTCATAACCTCGCGAGCAGCCAGCGGCTATTAACATTACCATAACTGTATCCGTCATATAATATGACATCATGACTAACCACACACCTGTATAATTACATCTACAGTAGATATCAGATAACAAATGAGTCGTACAAATCGTGAGTAAGTTTTCGGTATGCAACCGGTAGTATTGCACAGAGCCTGAACCTAGCTAGGTCATGCACCACAGTTATTGTATATCTCCACGAAGGTCGTGCAACTTTCCGTCTCAACAGTTAGAATACGTATGGTGCAATTTTATAAAGGCTTTAATTACAGGCTATAATTAAAGTTTTTGTAAATACGAACGTGTGTGATAAAGTTTAGAGTTGTGGAGCAGATTTGTTAAAATGTGGGCGCAATTAGATGCGTGTTTTGAGGAAGGTCGGATCTACGATTTTTTTGAACTAATAGTATCTTGGTCATTTCTCCTTTTTTGAAGTAGATTGCCTAATTATGTGGTAGAGTCATGCTATAGACAGTTTCTGCCTGTCAATCAATATGGACTGGCGACCAAAGAAGTACCACCGTCTCACAGAAACCACACGATTTTTTTATATTATTGGGGGGCAAACGAACAAGTGGGTCACCTGATGATAAGTGATCACTGCCGCCCATAAGCACCCGAGACCTCCTTGGGTCGCAGTGGAGTATGCTCGATTCTTGAAGGTTTTCATATCGTATTGGGAATTAGTAGTAGCTTAACTTGCGCTTCGCTTGGTAAACGATATGAATGCAATAATATGATAAGATTTATTTATACATAAAAGATTATGAGAAAGCCAACTGTAGGTACTAAAGCTACTTTGACACACTACCGTTGAGCCAGTAAATAAAAAAGAACCAAATGGAAATTTCGTATCCGAAACGCGTAAACCTTTTCGGATCCTGACACACATAATAACGCATTGTTTACAGTACTCCACGTCAGCCTTATACTTAATTAGCGACGTTAGAACCATAGTGATCCAAGTCACATTTTCAACTTTTTGAGAAAATGAGGAAAACGCATTTGGACTTGTTCCTAAAATTGTTCTATTCCAAAGTGACCGATATGAGTTTCCTTATGAAAATTGCTATATTATGCACTTAGATCAATGTGGCATGAAAGATATGTATTTTTTTGGGATGTTAATAACAAAATATTAATTTTGACGAAAATGTCACTTGGATCACTATGGTTCTAACGTCGTCAATTCTTCACTACCTCAAACCCCATACTTCTCACTCACCTTTGATACCAACGGCCCTGAGAAGGACGGACGGACAGACATCGGCTCATTGTCTGTAATGAGTCACTCGTCTGCGTAATTTATTAGGCGTTTGTCATAGTACATGTCTTACGTAAGGTTAGGCGAGCGTGTATTGTTAAAAGAAAAAAATTGGAAGTGGTACATGTGCAATACGTATAATGTATAGTGTGCAATCGATCCTTTACTCGTCAAATGATATTACAATAAGAAAAACTCATTAAATATGACAAAAGATTAATGCGCATTTATCCGCGCCGAATGCGCCGTAGGAATTGAACAAAAGATTTTTTAACGAACGTTGATCAGAAACTGACCACATAAATTATCCTTGTGTTCGATTGCAAATCTCGAATTGGACAAAGTAGTTTAATAACGGATAGTAGACCAATAATAAATCAAATTAGAATTGGATCTTATGATAAGTGTTTATCACGGTATCAAAGTATTAACCCGGTTATTTGGGTAATTAATATGGCCACGATATTAATTTGAATTCAGAATTAGCAATAGACATGGAGTTTAAAAAAGGTCCGTTATACTTATAATTAAAAAAAAAATAGAAATAGGTATTATAAAAATCCTTCTTATTTATATAAAATTGATGATTGATATATTCTTTAAGATTCTTCAACAACATTTAAACAGGACAAATAACAGAGTGTTTACTTGTAAAAGCCAAAACTGAAAAATTTAATGTTTTGATTTTCACTGATTGTCGGTTTCATTATGTAACTTAAACTTTTTTTTTTGTTGCTACTGCTTAGGTTGTTGCTAGCGAAAAATATAAGAAAAAAAAAGACGCGTTTGCTAGCAATATAATTATTCCAAGCATTCTTTTAAAATGTTTGTGGTGGCATATCCACACGTTGTTTCTTTGAAATTAGGGTTAGAGGACGGAATTATAAATCTCGCTTTCATTTTGTTAGACGTAACGGTCGCTTGTCAGAATAGCCGACACGTTCGAGTAATACCTAATAACTAGCTCGAAACTACTATAGCTATTGATCACAGACTAATTTTAGCTTTATAATAGTTATGTAGACTAGGAAATTGAACTGGTAACATGTGCGGTAATGTGATGAACTGTAATGAATTTTAATTGAGTTTACAAAATTATAGTTCTGTGAGCTTCATACACAAACAAAAATTTAATAATCTAGAAAATTATTTACACAAACTAAGCATAGCTTGTATGTACTATAAGTGACAGGCAACGGAAAAATATTACTTACGAGTACATACCCTTTTTTTAATACATACCTAATATGACTACAAAATTCCATTTCGATGTTTTTGGCAATTTTTTCTTAGACTTTTGAAATTCTTCTACGTAACGTTTGTTAAAAGTTTAGTGCGTTTCAGAAGCCGTAAGCAACCCCATGGGAACGCCATAAAGATAGGCGTACAATTAATTGCATTCTGTTCGTCGTGCGATCACATCTATGGGAATGTCACGGTACATTTCACATAATGCAAGACTTGGGAAAGCCGGCGAATGTCGGAAGCGGTTGCATGGCTACCGGAAAACAGCAAATTATCTGATTTTCTCGATTTATATTCTGCATAACTTCACGAACTACTTCGTAGGGTCGCGAAAATTGCTTATGATTAAGCCTTACAAAATAAATAGTAATAGACTGTAAGATTTAAAAAAAACTTGTAAAGACGAGTGGGTTGCCAGCAACAAATTTAAATATCGTTGGTTGCCAGTCATAAAATAAGAAAAAAAACCAATTACAATTAGTATTAGTAGCATAACAAAATTTCGATTAAGAGCGTCGCAAATGTTTCTCACCAATAGACAAGCATTTTTATTGTTACGGTATTATGAATGGCCTGTAAGTCCTCTAACACAAGCGTCTTTCTATTTTTGAAGATATGGCAAAAAACATTTTTTTCTTTATTATTTTATAATTCCTTTTCCAGATTAGGATTTACAAAGTGAAGTTTTCACCGTTAGGTAATGGCAGACCAGTTTGTTGTACAGTTAGGTTAATTATTTTCCCAACGAAACGCTTTTTAAAACACTTCATTTGCACAGATTAGCACAATTATTACGTTCCGTTTCACGTAAGTTTTTCGAAAGATGGTAATTCCTGCGATGCCATTCCGTTGCAAGAAGTACTCGATCTTGTTAGATATCCGCAGACAAAGTACGCCCACGTGTGTAATTGTTCGAAAGTAGGCCGCAAGAGGTTGTTATTATATCGTACCTACATACTCTACACTCTATGGCTAGGCTATGGACCGCTTGCTTGGAAAATTGGCTGACTCCGTCTAAACGTCGGGCGGTAGCTCAGTTCTTTAAGACGGTAAAAGTTGATGTTTTTATAATAACAGAAACCTTCGCAAATACCG
This sequence comes from Mecyna flavalis, assembly GCA_949319885.1. Classification (NCBI taxonomy): domain Eukaryota; kingdom Metazoa; phylum Arthropoda; class Insecta; order Lepidoptera; family Crambidae; genus Mecyna; species Mecyna flavalis. Next base: position 4,740,185 of record OX439427.1, on the reverse strand, counting down.
TAAGGGCGAGCGTTTAATGCCCTTACGGTTATTTTTTAGGAAAGAACAGTAAATAGTCGTCAAGCTATCTAAAACTTCCATGGAGGGGTTTGAAAACTGTGCTATCATTGGCGCATCACTAATGTTTTACGTTCTTTGTTTAAACCGGCGTACCTTCGAGATCGAAAGATAGGTACGATGACACAAGAAAAAGATTGACGTAAGAGTAAGTTAGTGATTGGTACTACAGCTCTGGCTGCAATTTTAATGGGAGTAAGATTAAATGAGCCTACCGTGTGGCAGCATATTAAGTGGCGCTTCCTGGTGAAGTGTCCCTTAGTTAAATAGGACGCAGTGGCCGCTTACGATCAGGTGGGTCGTGTGACTAACTGCCAACTGATCTACTATGAAAAGAAAACATTGAGTACTGATGATGATGATGTCCTTCACGACGTATCCATCGACTGCGAAACTTGCAGGAATGATGGAATTTCAAAAATTGTGTTCTCTTCGCTGTTATACTACTGAGTACTACTGTATAATTAGCAGACTTTTCTGTTCCTAAGCTCTTTTTTCCTTGCTCTAATAAAGATTGACTAAGGCAGTGGCGCATTTGGAATTGGTCCAGAGCTATGCACCTGGGGTCGTGGGTTGAATTCCACTCAGGACAAACATTTTTAAGATGAGCACTTATTTTTTTTGTTTCGTCGATGTCTACTTCCGACAGTAAAAAACGACATAATTTACTCGTTTAAATTACCTAGTACTTTTATCATTTTATTCATATAAAATGTCTTATGACTTATGTGTGGTACTTTCTGAACAATCAATACAAATAATTAAATATGATGTTAAATATTTAAAAATATTACACTATAATGTTGCATGAGTCACGCTTCTTTTATTAAAAAAAACTAAGATTATGTCATTAGAATTCATATTCCTAATTCCTAAGCCCATATTTTAAAAATGATTTTTGTGGGGGAAAAACCTTTTTACTATGGCGCAAATCGCCTTGCACAGCTTTACTAAACCTAAAAGAACGTTTCAATTTCTTGCAATCCACCAGAGGTCTTGATTTGCGTTCTTCCCGTAAGCTGCATCTAAATTGTCCATCCCACTCCACACAGTTTTACTCTCAATCTTTCACTATCGAATCTATTCGCCTTTGGAACTCTCTGCCCCTATCTGTCCGTGAATCCCAGACACCCCACATTTTTAAATCCCGTGTCAAATCCTATTTTCTTTCCCTCCGATAACTTCCGCGTGACTAGGTTACTCAGTTGTTTTCTTTCATTCTTCTAGTTCCATCTTCATGGTTTACTTTTGTCAGATGTTTCTTTTGTGTGAAATCCATGGTTATTATTTTCTATGTGTTTATTATACTAAGTCGGTATGTATGTATGTATGTATAAGTATGTGTATGTGTATGCCTATATAAGTAAGTATATGTTTTATTTTATTTTTAGATTATTATTATTATTATTTTTCTCTTACTTTTTTGAGAAGTTTAAATTGGGTTCAACTCGTATTTATTTCTTGCTCTTGAGTTTTGCACTGCCTACTTTATAAAATTAATTAAAACTTTTCCTCTACCTTAAGGTTGACTGGAAGAGATTGCTATTAGCAATAAGTCCGCCTACATTGTATCATCCAATCTTGTAACATATTTTTCTTTTATAATTTTGTGCAATAAAGAGTATATCTATCTATCTATCTACTATTTAAAATATTGATTGTACAAAATAATACAGGTCTAAATTTTTACGAGAATTTAGCTATAAAGGAGCCAGTACAAAAAACACGTAGAATTAATTAGTGACACATTGATTTCGCATTACCATTTTTAGAAAACTTGTAAAGAAAGTTTAGGCAAAATAGCGATGAAATCACCTCGACGTAGCCAAAGATGGAAGACGTTATGCTAATTTGATCATTTACACTAAAGCCTTCTGAAGAAAGATAGTAGGATAGACGAGGTAGAAAAGTTCTTAAATAGTGCCTAAATAGACTGCCAAATAAAGGCCGCCAGTTCTTATTGAAAGTGACTTTAGTTTCTTCGCGTAAGACCCCCCAAATAGACTGCCAAATAAAGGTTGCCAATCCTTATTGAAAGTAAGTGCCTTTAGTTTCTTCGCGTAAGACCCCCCTAAGGTAAGTATGATGAATCAACGTAGGTAAGCCGTGCCGTGATAGCCATTGGGAGTTTGGGTGGGACTATCTGGACCATCACATTCAAGTGAAGGATTATCGTGTACTCGTCTTATTCCTTCCTACTTCTTCCGTAGTTATTTGCGTCAAGCTTAAAACTGACATACAATTATGTACATATTTCACTGACGCGTAGAGTGTAATATAATATACGGTAGATCACGAACAAGGAAAAGATGACTATAATTTTAATTATTGAAACCCATAAAAACTTCACACGCAAAGATACAAATTGTAGATAGAGAGATACAATACGGCCATCGTAGAGTAGAATCAACATACCTACTACTTTATGGTGAAGAGAAAAGTAGGAGTACCTTCTACGGCCACACCACCTAGCCAGCTAACTATAGTCACGATCGCTGACGCATGGGAAAAAGTCACTGTTATCTGTTCTAAAATACAATAGTGAATAGGCTTTTCCGTAGATAACGTAATCATATTCCACAATTACTATAGTGAGTTATTTACTTATTTACCAAGACAATACTTAGTGCGTAGTGATAAGATATGAATGTATTTGTATACTCTTAAAGTCATGACGTAATACTAGAATTTACGCACTGTATGCGTAAGCTTCTTTAAAGGACCTAAGTAGAGATTTGAAATTTCTAAAATTCATTTTACGACAGTAATGATAAGAGCTTAAATATAGTTTTAATGTTTAGGTAGTTACTTTCACTGGTGACTGGAGTCCGTACCTAGTACCTACACAAACTATGATATAATTTTGACTTTAGTGATTTTACTTTGTATGATATTGGCAGGCATCTGTTAATATTATAAAGTTTCAAGGATTCTTCTTACTCGGAAAACGCTCTATATGTTGTTATATCGTAGGATCCAAGACCTTTGAGAATTTATTAAAAGTTAACGGTCTTCTAAATAAATATTGCCGTCGAAATGTTATTCCACCAACCAGATTCAATGTGGAAAAAAAACCATAACCTCAAAGGTTGAAGAACTTAAGTGATGAGAGCGACCACTGTTTACTAAAACATAATCTTCATGCAATATTTCTTTATATAAGACAAGTTTTAAGCTTTTAAGCACATGTTTATAAATTATGAAGTCAAACTTTTCGCCGCGAGGGGTCATCGTAACTTGGATGTCTGAATTTATTAGCGAACTTTATTCATCTCTTGCCATTCGAGCGCGTGTGGGAGGCTGCCCAGGTTTATGACATCATAAAATGTTAATCAACGTCGTTATTTGTAGTGTATAATTGCTATAGTTACGTGTTTGCTTCTTTATTTTTGATGAAATAGAAACCAGGCCCCGCTTATGTCATAAAATCCTTCATTTAAGTGTTTCCTTGGGTTTAATAATAGTGCTTTATAGCCGAATTCAACAGTTCCATTACTAATAATAATGTTTTTCTACGCAAAGGTAGGGAGATTTGTGTCATTCATTATTTGCCAGCCATTTGGTGTAATGGTCGAGAAGTCGGCTATTACACCAGAGGTCGCGGGTTCGATCCCCGCACGATACAAACATTTGTGTGCATGAACATGTCTGTTTGTATCGGTCTGGGTGTTTCTATGTATAATATGTATGTATTTACAAAAGAAAAGTATATAAGTAATGTTTATCCGTTGTCTGGCTTCCATAGCACAAGCTAATGCTTAGTTTGGGGCTAGATGGCGCTGTGTGAATAATGTCCAAGAAATATTTATTTATTTATTTATTTATTTATTTATTATACAACTTGTATGAAATTATAAAACATAAACTTCCTTGTCTGTTTTTTTGCTCTATTCCACTCTAATCCATTGTTCAAATCCATTAATGGATTAGATTCCGCGTAGTAGTACACTCCTTCAACGAAAACTAAAATATTATTTACGGTAGGTATCATAAATATGTTATTTATATAGGTACTTTAATCATAAAGTTTCATGAACTAGAAATTAAGCTAATGAACAAATTTCAAGCCCCAGTTGGTAAATGTCTAGAAAAGAACAATGTTTTTTTAAAAGACTTCAGTTGATAACCTTGTTTTGGATAATCAGTTTTTTATTTAAATTAATTCCGGGTACAAACAAACTGTGCAGAAAGTTTCTAACTTTTTAAGTTTGTTGTTGTATGCATAAAATCATCTCACAGCCAGAATAACACCTTTGTAGTTTTTTTTATTTGAAGCTAGTATTTCCGCAGTTCCAAATATGGTATACCTACTATAGTTTGCCGGGAAGGAAATCAGACACCACTTCAATTAACTTTTAGGACGATCGTTCAGATCAAGTCACGATCACAAGCTACATGCAATTTTAACACTATGCAAAATACATTCAAGGTTCAATGTTGATGCCGTCTTTTATACTCAAGTTTTAAATCTGGTTTGGCATTTGGCTTCGAAAATAAATTTTGCAAAAATGGTATTGGCTATAAGTAATAAAATTAAACGACCGTTTTTTATAAGGAAGTTAGAATGAAATCGACAAGAGCGCTTATCTTTTGTGATTTATTGACGACTATTCATCCGCGCGCGGTTTTGCAACTACACAATATTATCCCACAAGAATGTGATAGGTAACATTTTCCAGAATAAAAAGTTGCCTGTATGGCTCTTCAACTCCCATACTATCCCATGATTGCTCCATAATGACGTGTAAGAAGAACAAACACAAACTCTTAGCTATTTCTGTTATCCCAGGGGAACTAAAGCATCATCCCTGGATAAAATGAAGCCTTTTCTAATATGTCCATTGACTACTTGGTCCAGACGACTTGGTTCAGCAGTTTAGGCGTGCAAGCGTAGCAGACACAGTTTCGCATTTATAATATTAGTACGAATAATAGCTACTAAAAAAGGAACGTCATTCTTACAGAACTATTAACTTCTACTGTATCCTATATAGAGTAGGATGAAGGATCATCTACACATCCTAATCTTTTAACAGGTACAGCTAATTTAATCCATATTTAGGCAGCTAAAATCACAGAGCTTTACGACCCCAGAAGCACAGTCGTCATGAGATATAACGGTTCCAAACAGATAATAATAAATAGTATTGAGGTCTCGGCACACCTTTTTGCCATTAAAAAACACTTAACACATTCAATATCTAGCGAGTCTCACGTTTATTTTATAAAGATACAGTTGAATGGTGAAGGAAAACTAAGGTCAATGAAATTGGATGGATGAATACTCTTATAATTGAATGGTTCAATGTCATTGGCATGTTTACGTAATTAAAATGTTAATTTAAAGTTGAATGTTTATTTAAACATATACATATAAATGAAAGATCAGTGCGTTTAAATAAAAGGAATGCTTTTTAATAATCTTTTATAGCAATAAACCTCAATAATAATAATTATAAGTAAGTAATAACTGAACTCTACATCTTAATTTATAATTATAATTCTTTTTTACGGTGTTTATCACCTAGTCAGCCGAAACGATTTGTTTAAGATTGTATTGTATTAGTACTTATAATGTATATTTCAATCGATTTCTGGATTTGATTTATTCTTTATTTGTTGTCTTTATTAATGCTGACAAGGTTTTTGTAAAATGGCATAACAAAAAAAACATTAGCTAATCACCTGACAGGTCAGTTAGCATCAAATCGCCGCTTAAAAACGACTCGAGCGCTAAAAAGTCTCCGAGTCTCATGTTGAGGTCTAGAGCTCTTAAAGACTTGAGTTCTCTTGAGTCTTGTTCTTTGGAGTCGAGTCGTGCAATTGTGAGCCGAGCTCATTTATAACTCAAAGACTCGAGTTCTTTACAACTCTATATCGTTAGCATTGATTATTATGATTTACAACAATTGTAACAATGATACAAGCACCTGCTAAAGTTGCTTCTGTTATTATAAAAATCCAGCGTATTTATGTCTTCAGCTTTGAAGTCTGGCTATTTATCGAGATCTCGATATAGATTTTAAACGAGGCTGATTCTCAAAATAAACCGTAGTAGGTACGAACTACGAAGGTGCGGTACTACGGGACGTACGACGTTATTTACTGTGTAAACCATTTAGTCTGTGGTGTAAACATATTTTATGTAAAACGCAGCGAATTAATCAATATACAAATTGAAATATTTGCTTCGGCTTCGAAATTTTTGTATGATTGTGTGACCTCTATCTATGGCGGCGATCATTCCCAGTGTCTACCCCAAAGTTGCCTCCCACATGTGGACAATGACACCAATTTTGAAAATAATTATGTGTCCTAGGAATGGACGTCAGAACACATTTCTAAAAGTTGTAGCACTGTCCACTCAGTGTGGGTACAGGAACAACATTTTAGTAGCAAATACTTGATCCAATTCTAGTGAACAACGTTATTATTAAAATAACTTTTACAGTGAGCTGTAGGATTATCAACGTTGCTAAATCTTTGTTTATGCTTAGTAAAGTATCCCGTTTTATACGCAAAAAATATTGCTTATTGCGTCCATAAAACGCAATTGATATTACAAGGAAATGCAGCGATATAAAATTAATAATAGAAAGTAATAAATAGCATTGTCATTTTCCTTTACGTCACTATTTTAATATAAAATTATGCCTTTCAAATATTATTGTCAACGACAAGCATCTGCGTCTGATTGTAAAACTATTGATTGTTATTTCTATCCTTTAATTAAATTTCTAGTGACTGGTCGTGTCGGCGATTTATTTAAGTATTAGCTCAGAAAACTGCCATTTTCGGAGGAGAATGCGTTGATACACCATAACTTACATTAGCGAGACTTATTTGGGACTCGAGACTTAAGACTCTCGTCGCACTCCCCACTTAACTGCCCTGGTCGCCGCATCACACAAAGAAGATACGAGCCCGCCTTGTGGCGGTTCACCAGCCGAAGTTAGAGAAAATTGGGTGAGATTCGAATGCATGAAATGTTGCCTACATTTCATACAAACATTTATGTGAAGAAAGCTTTCGTTTGTTCTGTGTTCGGATTTTTATTATTCGTGTGTCGTAGCTTCCGATACCTATAACAAAAGCTCAACGTACTTTGGGTTCTGATTGATCAATGTTTATTTAATATTACGTATTATTTTTCAAAATCTGTTCTTCTAAAATTTATCGACACGTATCTCTTCAGAAACACGGTCTCGCTAGCTTATATCTAGGATATTTTCGCAATACTTTTTAAACTTTATCATATATCTAAATCATAAGGCTTATGTTTAATTGTTTTACTTATTAAAGGCTCGCACGGCTGAGCGATGTTCTCACGCCGAATGCCGAGCATTTGCGCATATCTATTATCTACGTATATCTATCTACGTTTTCGCATTCGCTGACAGGGCTTCACGGTTGCATAACCCGCTTTATAATAACTTAGTTGCTCGCTGTCTGTACTAGGTCTTATCTAAATAGATGTTGCTATTGTTACTGACGACCGTCAATTAGTTTGCGATAAAGTTCAAAAGTTTATTTGTTTGTTTTCATTGCAGTTTTATAGTAAATTAAAGTCGCCATACAGATATAATTTAAATGATGAACGTTTGTAGGTAATTGTTATTATTCTATTTCAGTTGGTAAACAGGCACGCAGCCCATCTGATGGTAAGCGGCCATTTTGACTCCATTCCATTGTTCCACTTCCATTTGACGAGCCATTTGGTGTAATGGTCGAGAAGTCGGCTATTACACCAGAGGTCGCGGGTTCGATCCCCGCACGGTACAAACATTTGTGTGCATGAACATGTCTGTTTGTATCGGTCTGGGTGTTTGTATGTATAATAATATATGTATAAAAAAAAAGTATATAAGTAATGTTTATCTGTTGTCTGGCACCCATAGCACAAGCTAATGCTTAGTTTGGGGCTAGATGGCGCTGTGTGAATAATGTCCAGAAATATTTATTTTATTGAGGGGCGACACTTAATCAGACAGTATCGTTAAATGTTAATGTGTTGCTACAATGTAGGCCGCTCCTCTGTCATTCAAGTTTTTGATTTTGAGTCTAATGAAATGGATATTAATATGAATTTAAAAAAAATTAAATTACTACGATAGTAAAGCGCTCTGGTAACTGTATTTCGTTGTTGTTTATTCTCATACCTACCACCTACCTACCTAGTGTCTGATTACCACCAGGCCACCAGGAAGGCAACGTGCAACGTGTCTGTCTTCGAGCATTAGATAGTTTATAACAAAAACTTTTATAAAAATTTAAATTCAGGCGGATAAGTTACCAGGAGGTAAATCAGGAAAGAACATCAGTTAGGTATAAAGACAAAATAACTTTTATCTACATCCATACCATAATATGTCTATTTTATATTCAGGAGCGATGAGCAAACGCCCTACATTTAGATATAAGTATCTGTGGCTGCATTGAAATGTTTACATTTTAGTGTCGGTAACCGATACTTAATTTCGTTCAAATTTCGAATGTCTTCTTTAAAAGTAAAAATTAATAGGTTTTTTCGATTATCGAATTATAATAAATAAATAAATAAAATCTTTATTAAAAACTTAATTCACAATATTTGATCTTAAAATCTATATTATACTATTAGCTCAGGGAAATATAACTGGCCTGAACTAGGATTTTCCTGTGTTTCAGGCAGAAGAGGGTCTAACATATTATGTAGTTAAAATTATTATATCTATCAGCGTACAAAAACGTGAAACTTATTCTTATCTATCAATTAATTACAAAAATAAAACTATACATAAATAAAATAAACATCTAAGATCATTAAATTTATTTGGCAACAATTAATAATGCCTCTGTATCTTCGTAAGACATGTTTTGAAGAGCTTCTTGGACAACTTTTTTAGTATTTTTTTGGCTAAGCGGGTAGATTTCTAAGATTGCATTTAGTCTATTATAAAGAAGAGGTCCAAGAAACATGAAAAATCTAGAAGAGAATGCATGTTTTGTTCGTGTATTTTGTGAGCAAACTATATCTTTACGCCGTTTGTTAGTTACATCTGTGCTGTAGGGTAGAGTGGCGTGCTGTTTAAGGACAGTGCTCATTATAAACAATTGTCTAACAGTCAGAACCTTACAGGATTTGTAGAGAAGGTCAGTAGGATACAGGAAAGGTCGGGAAGTAGCAACCTTCAGTACCGCACGTTGGGCTCTCTCAATAGTTAGTATTGATGTTTTCGCAGTGCCACCCCATGACGTTATACAGTAAGTTAATATTGATTGACATAAGGTTAAATAAACTTGTCTGATTATTTTTGAATCTGCAACATTTCGAAGTTTTTTAAAAATAAATATCAACTTTCGGATTCGTCCACTCAATGCATCTAGATGGTGTTTGAACGAAAGAGTGTTATCAATTATGATACCCAAATATTTAATTTTGTTAGTAATAGCTATTTCTGGACATAGACATTGGTTATTTGCCGAGAGGTAACAACTGTGGGCGTAGAGTTTAGTGTTAGTTATTTTTGATTTGCGCATAGAGAAACAAATATACATGGTTTTGTCCGCGTTCAGTGTTAGTAAATGTTTTTGGAGCCATTTATTCACTACATCGAATCCTTTTTGTGCATATTCGTAAACCTCCCTCTCGGAGCCAGCAGAGAACAGCAGAGCAGTGTCATCAGCATAAGATATGATCCTACCACCGTCCAGTTTAAGGTTACAGAGGTCATTAATGTACACCAAAAACAGGGTAGGCCCTAAAATACTTCCTTGGGGTAGTCCAAAGGAGGTATTTTTCAGTTCGCAGCTAACGACACTACCTATTTTTACGCATTGGGTACGGTCTTGTAGATAGTTTGTTAGTAATTTAAGCTGTATGCCTCTAATACCTACGGATTCCAGCTTTTGCAATAGAATAGGTATATAAACCGTGTCAAACGCTTTGGCAAGGTCCAGGAATATTCCCAAAGTCCGTTGGCCTTTATCCAGTTCCTGTACTAAGTAGTCCGTAAGTTGATGTACAGCGTCAGCTGTAGATAACTTAGGTCTAAAACCAAACTGAGCGGAAGAGAATATAGATTGTTTTTCTAAAAATGTTACTAGTCTCACATTTATAATTTTTTCTAATATTTTAGAAATAGCTGGCAGTAGCGAAATCGGTCTGTAGTTCGTAATGTGATCTTTGGAACCAGATTTATGTACAGGGATGACAACGGCTTTTTTGAGACATTTAGGGAAAATTCCTTCAGCTAAGCATTTTCGAAAAATAAAGGTTAGCGGTGGGGTCAAGATATGTTTGAATTGTTTTAGAATTTTATTAGATATGTGGTCCCAACCAACCGCAGAGCTGTCCTTTAGACCCATGATGATTCTTGTAACCTCGGCTTCATCAGTATCTATCAGGGCAAATGATTTATAAGAATCGCGAGATTCAATCCTTGGGAGTGACGTTAACAATGATTGATTCTGGACTTTATTTGCCAGATTTTTCCCTACGAATTAGTCGATTAGTAATTTTATGTTCCATTCCTATACATTTAATTCGATGCTGAAATTATAACAATCGATTTGAGAATCGAAATCAACTCGAGTCTAGATTGTTTATGGATTTTAAAAACTACAAACGTCAGTCATTATGTCAGTACTAACTTTTACATACAGATTAAGTTGGTAACTAGGGCGTTTGCTCATCAATCCTGACTATAAAATAGACATATTATCGTATGAATGAAGATAAAGTTATGTATGTGACTGTACATAATTAGTCATTAAAATACTCATGTGATTCTTTTATGAAACTCACTTCGTTCGTTTCATAAAACCACATTCGTATTTTAATGACCCTCATTATGCAGCAGTCACATAAATAACTATTTATTCGTCGGGGCTACGTAGCGGAGTAACAAATAAATAACACGTGCTTCAAGTAACTTATTTTGGGCTCAGATCAATTTATGTGTTGCCGTCTGATGCCGAACCAGCCAAAACATATCCATTTATATCCATTTTGACCGCCTCCGTGAAACAGTGGCTAAGCCGCTCGGGTATAAAACCCGGAGGTCGTGGGTTCGATTCCTGCTATGAGTCTGGTTGGTGGTAGGACTTTTTTAGAGTCCGACAGGCTAGCTACCACCCCACAGGTGAAATCTGCCGCCATAACAGCCCTGGCTGTGTTCCGGCAATATTAATGTGGGAGCCAGTCAGCGTTGCCAGACGTCCCGATTTTGGCGGGACGTCCCGATTTTTAGATCAAAATTAAATGTCCCGCGCGGGACAGGCTCAGTCCCGCTTTTCAGGGAGAACTCGACCGTACGTCACAGAATATATTATAATAGTACTCGTACATACGTGCAGTGCTGAGAAAGAAAGGCGCGTATGAAGATAAGAGTGTGGGAGAGAGAGGCTACTTGAGATGGCTACTTTGCTATCTATTGTCACGTAAACGTAATTTAAGTCAAATAAAAAGATAAATATTTGAAAACCTTTGATTATATACGTTTTTTTACTATGTCCCGCTTTTGACGGAAGAGTCCCGCTATTTTTACTCAAAAAGTAGGTACCAAAGTCCCGACTTGGCAAAAATAAAAACTGGTAACGCTGGACTGGAGCCAGTACACTTGAAATTAATGGCTCGAAGATCAGATGAGCCTACAGTCGGGCAGCACATTGAGCGACGCTTCCTTTTTTTTTTCCTTTCGGAGGAGAATGCGTTTATGCACCTTAACCGCAGGCTAGCGAGTGACCTGCGGCCGTGTGTGGGACTCGGGACCCAAACGTCCCACTACCCAACTCCCCCGGTTCCCCTTACACCCGGAGAGGACGAGCCGGTGCCCGCTCTGTATTGAGCGACGCTTCCTGATGAAGTGTCCCTCAATGGAATAGGCCGCAGTAACCGCTTACCATCAGCAGGTGGGCTGCGTGTCTGTCTGCCACTGATGTGGTATAAAAAAATACGATTTAAAACGCATGATTTAGCGACGTCGCAATTGGCGTCCGCGTCCTAATGAGGCAGGGGTCTGAACGGTACAACCGATGAGAAAGTAATGCGTCGTTAATAATACGCTTATCGGCTTTAGGTCAGCAGTTCAAGATCTCAGGTCGTTGACCTTGATGACTCGATGTTTAAATTTTGTCAAACAGCAAGCGGATTCGCACGGGTGTAATTTGGACTAAAGCATTTTAGAACAAAGTAGTCAAATCAAACTGGCTGGATTTATAAGATTGACACGCAAGTTTTCATTTTAGAAATATGTATTGTTTATTTGAATAAAAATATTTTTTAGAATAAATAGAATTTATTTGCGTGTCCTGATTTATTTTATGAACCCAAAGGCCATAGGTATAAGCTTTGGTGACAAGTTTTATGGCTGATTTCACTTATGACATAAATAAGTATTAACAAAATATGGTCGTAGTGGAGATGAATAACGGACTAGGTCATTAGGTATTTGTAGGCCTTTAATGCAGTTATATTAAATTGAATGAGCTCCGTAAACTTTTATGTGACTCAAGGACCGATCGGTCCCAGCTTAGTGTAAATGCATTTTTCTCCAGTCACAATCTCCCGTGTCAAACAGCTCTATAATACAACTAATAAGCAACGCATTCCGCTCCTCCGATTTACATAACAACACATTAGCTATGCTCTATAGTAAAGCATTCGAATCAACCGAGCCTTGCTCTTGACTTGACATACGGTCACTCGGCACGCATATTAATAGAGGCAAGTGATTCACAACACTTTAGTTAGTATCAACGAGTTAGTTTTATGAGACGAACGTGCGACATGGGCTTCAACGCGGCTCTTTTGTCTAAAGCGCGTCAAAAGTGACGACGGCGAAGTTCCGTCAAAAGTTACGCAAATGTAGTGAGGTGGAGTGAAAATGTAGTGAAAAATGGTCGTGTGTGGAATGTCGTACCGGCGGATGCGTGGAGGCAAGTATCGCATGTCCTTGTGCCGTGTTGAATGAACGAGTAGGAAGTCTTACTGCCACAGGATGTTGTAGTAAAATACTCGATTTGATTTGATTTTTTTATTATCTTTTTATTACTTGTATTTCTTATCAAACACGTGTCTAATTATATTTCTTGATACATTGAAGTGAATTATATGTATTTAAGATTTTTGTAAATCGCGATCGTTTTTACTTAGTTAAGTATTATGCTCTGCTCTTTGTAACCCAAAACATAACACAACGTTTTTTAAACAAACAAAATGTAAATGTACATACAAACCTTCTTGGCGTGAGATAAGGGCAGGGAATTGATGATGGTGATGATGATACATACATATTAAACTTACTACCCTCCCTAGCTTCGCACAGGTGGTGGAAGAATGTGAGGTTCATTCCTTTGTTTCAATATATTTCGGCTATTCATATTTATTTTTATTTTACACTAGCGGCCGCCCGCGGTTTCACCCGCGTGGTTCCCGTTCCCGTGGGAATTGATCAAAATCCTTTCTTAGCGGATGCCGACGTCATAACATCTACCTGCATGCCAAATTTCAGCCCGATCCGTCCAGTGGTTTGGGCTGTGCGTTGATAGATATCTATGTCAGTCAGTCAGTCAGACAGTCAGTCTCTTTTGAGTTTTATATACATAGATGTATTAAGGCCCTTATCCGGATACTCCAGCTTATTTCAGTAAGCCGGAAAGACGCCTTTGGAGAAATAACCGGGAAACTAGCCCGCCTGATCGGTTTTTTCTCGATAAATAAATAAACATTCCGAAGCTGGCGGTTGTAGAGTTTGAAACTTTGATACTGGCCGATTCCGAAGTGCACCTCCAAAGCCTACATAATTATATAATGCATTAAATAAAAGCTGTCAAAGCTGCCGGAAGCCTAACTTAAGCTTGTCTTTATTTATCTACAAATCTGTTTAGCATAATGTATGCCTAACGTGTCTTGTATTGTATTGCGCGTAAAAACCATCGTCGTAATGGCTCAATTGTTCAAGACAGGCTTTGTTTGGTAACCAGCTGGGTGAAAGATGTTTTTGAGGTTCCAAAGTCAAAATGTTTGGGTGAACTTCCGGACAAGACGTATTGTGTCTGTTATGTTTTATGTAAATTATTTCTGGACATATCGCTTTTAAGGGTATTCCTAAGACAATAAATGTAAAGTTTTAATAAATGAACTAAAAATTTGATTATAAAGTTGACAGTCTCCTTAGATCAGTGGTTAAGTCTTAAAACGCGGAAGCCTTCCTTTATTGTTTATCAATCCTGCAGATCAAATCTGAATTACCAAAATTACCAATCAAATCTGAACTATTATGGCAGCTGACTGCCATAATAGTTTTGTCTGCGTTCCAATGTTAAATTAAGTGCCAGTATAGACTGACAAACTTATCTGTTCCAGTGGCGGGCGTCGCTACTGTCGATTTAGAACTGTCATTTGCATTGCATTTCACGTAGTTCCAATTTTGGCCACCGGAACAGATAAGTTTGTCGGTCAGTACTGAGAATTAACAGCTCGAAGATCAGAAGAGCCTACAGTGTGACAGCAATTGAAAGATGCATCCCGGTAATGGGTCCCTGAATAGTGAATAGAATAAGATTCTGATAGTATCTTCAATGGAATAAACCTACTCGTTCTCGAATCTTTTATAATTAATTAGATGAAGTCGTAATTATTAATAAATAAATGTTTTTTAACACATATTTTATTTAATTATACTCGTAAAATACATAAAATGGCCTTTGTCGGCCAGTGTTATTTCCAGAGAATCTAGACAACGAATCTAACATTTTGTAATTTGTCTATTAATGTAATACAAACAAATCTATGCGACAAACATTGAGCTAAAAGCTAATTGTGGGAATTTGACAGATTAGGTCAGTTTAATGTTCTTCTTACAGTTCATTGCAAATGCCAGTTGCAAGCCAGTGTTAAGACATAAAGGGCCCCCTATAAAGCCATGCCCGGCTCTTAATGAGCAGCTATGTTATCTATGCAGATAGTCCATTGCGCAGTCGGTATGTCCGTCGGTACAATCAGCTGCATTCCAGTAGTATCGCGGATCAATCGTGAGGTACCAGCGGGACCGGTTCCTATCGGCCTTGTGCGTGTCGCTGCTAAATATTATATTATGCCTTTTAAAATATGAACGCAGTCCACAACAAGTGGAACTGTCATTAAAATTTACAAAAAAAAATATTACGTTTTTATTTTTATTTTATATACAAACAAATTCTGTTGAAAGATATGCCTCATTTTAAGCGGATTTATTAAACCAAGAAGCGTCGCTAAGTGTGCTGCTATACTGTAAGGCTCTTCTAATCTTCGAGCCTGTGTCTTTGAGTGTACTGGCTCTCACATTAATATTGCCGGAGCGGAGACAGAGCACACAGTCAAAGTTGATATGGCGGCAGATTTCACCTGTGGAGGTGGTAACTAGGCAGTCGGACAAAAAAGTCCTACCATCAACACAAATTAGAGAAGCCTTATTGTATTTTGTAAAATGTTTTGTTGCATTGAATGATGCTTTCTTGCAACCATTTACTGAAACATTTGTAACTTCCAATGATTGAATTCATTAATTTTTTTTTAAAACATCTCAATGGTCCGGCAAAACTTCCCACGCTTCGAACATTTCACAGAACAGAATTTTACTCAACTACTGAGATAAACAAGCGAAAGTGAATCCCAGACAAAGTATGATGCGATGGATTCTATGCATACGCTGCAACATGAATATATTTAATATTATTTCACAGCAAGAACTGCCTGCCGGGCGCCGAGAATTGATAGAGATTTGTGCAAGGAAATTGCATTATGATTGCTGTGCGAAGGTGAATGTGTTCGTATGATAAAACATCATTGTAGGCTCCTTCCGAGCTTATGCCATTCATGTCCTTGGCTCCTTGCACTAAATAATAGATTGTCTCAGATTAAATGGAACTGAGATATGGCGTTGCTAAGATAATGTTCATTGTTTATCATTACAATTTACAAGTTCAGTGGGCTATGTTCCTATTGACCAACCTTTTTTATTGACTAGGAAGTATAGCAACTTGCTCCCCAACTTGCGCATTGCATTGCACCACAGATCACTTGCACTGGCCCTTCCGTGTCATAAGATCACCTAGTTTCTTGGATAGTCCACCCAACCCAGGCATGGGACGGTTCGACACAGGGCGGCTGGTGTTCAACTCTTAGAAAGCACGTGTAGTAAACAACAGAATGATGTTCAGGCTAGTATGAAATGGCGAATACTTGCGCTTTAATGTAGCCTACGAAAATGGTTTTAACCGATAAAGCTGAAATTCAATTAGAAATCATAATTAATGTGTAAAACTCAATCAAATGATTGTAATGTTAAGTCGTTACTTCTACGAGTTTATCTAACTAAACTAAACTGTGGAAGTGACGTTGTGCGTCCCATTTATGAACACGTGGCAGAACACGAGTACCTATTATAGTTGCTGATAAGAAATTTCTCTCACAATAACAACAATAAACTGCGAATTTAATGAACTCTAGATTTCGCCCACAATCAAAGGCATTTCTTATTAATTGATTCAATAAACAGTGACAACTGAGACAAGGCATAGACTTGTTGCGAAGATTTAATCGCACACATTACCATTTAATATGTACCTACCTATTTCTTTAGTAGTTTCTGACATAGGTGGTTACTTTTAAATCAATGTATGTGATATTATCTAATATTTATTTATGCATACTGCGAAAACGGTATGAAAAAATTAGCCCAATATGACAATTTTTTTTTACACCAGAAATTACACTTTTTATACAGCTAAATCACAGCTATTCCTTTTATGCAAATAAAAGAAAGTGTGAGTAAGAATGATTGCTTTGTAAGTTTGTACATTTTATAAATAGAGACTTTTTGTGATCGTCGACTCATTGCATACCTACTAAAACGCTTTCTGTGCTGTAGGTGCATGCATCATATGTATACCTACCTAAACCAATATTTATATAATAAACTCCTCTAATTACCCACCACAGTAGGTATAAGTTATACCTTATACATAAAATAAATTACCTACAATAATACGGTATAAACAACAACAGGTGTATGTACAATACATTGCCAAATGAGTCGTGATTCTGACATAAGAAATACAATGATCCTCTAGTTAGCCAAATCCGTCTACATAGTACAGTCAGCAGCTGAATTACCTGAATATTTTAAAACATTAAATACCTTATTGCCATAGTAATGCGAACTTTTGTCAGCTCAATACATGCAGATGCGTTTGTTGCTTACTGTATTATGTAACCTTATTATGGAGTCATACTAGTCGTTATATGATTAGGCTCATAATGCTTGAATTCAATACGTACTTTCAGTTTTGCCAGAGCTAAATAATAATTATGTATCACCCAAGGGAGACGATTATTTTTTAATATAGCTGAGTCAGTTTGAATATTACTCAAAAATGAAAAATATAATACTTATTAAATTAATGGACGTACAATATTATAGTACCTAGTATACCTACATATTTAGAAAAAAAAACAGTTACCATTTTGATGGGTCCTTATTTAATAAACCATTTTTACAATGTTGATTCCATTCTGTGATTCAAATACATGTTTTTTTATTTTAGAAAAATGCAATTTATATACAAGTTTGAGAATTTGAGTCATGCAATAAAAATAGATAGTAATTTACTAAGGATATAAAGATCTATTTTGATTCAAACACTGCTTCAACTTGGATCGTTATCTTGTAGCATCTAAGCAATTAACAGTAAGATATTTATTGCGCAGATTCCATATTTGACGCGAAACGAGAAACCTAAATGTACCGTATCTACGTTTGCGTGAATTTCCACACATATCTAAAACTACTTTCAATAATGCTCTACTCCACATCGGATATACAAAACAGCCATAAATATTTATTACATTGTATTTAACATAGCGATTTGTCAACAGACATATTGTCCGTGTTAGAATTCATAACAGGCTGGGTACACACTGCGTTCATAAATTACAATTCTCTTTGTAAAGAAGTTATTGTTAATTGCAGAAGGGAAGCGTGTGTCAATGTTATGCTAATTTAAACGTAATCAATAAATTTATTTGTTATTAAATTTGAAATAGCAGCACAGATATCTATATAGGTAGTCAAAGAGTCAGTATTCTAGAATTAAACAAATTATGAAGAATTTTAGATGTTTGGTGAGGTATGTAAATAGCACATTACACCTACCTTCGAATTTCCACAACCAGTTTTTAGGTCTATGGTGGGTCTATACTCTATGGCATACATTTTTGTCAATTGAAACTTTGGCAGTTATGGTACCTATGTTGTTGTCATGTTGTATTGCTGACTCTCCAATCTCTATCCATCTCTCATCGAACCGCAATCTCTCATTTTCGAAACATTAGTTAGTTCTTCATTGGGTTGGATTCAACGTTAAATACATATATGTATAAATAAATTCATTGAACATTATTCACACGCGCACGATGTATCCCCAAACATTTATCTGTACCCAAAGTTAAAATTTCATTGAACCAGAACCAGTGGTCATTCTGCTAGTCTGTGCACGGTGCAGTAATTGTCTGCTCAGTGAACTCGTAGAACGCAATCGTTGACGCCCGCTGACGTACTAATAAATTATTCAAGCCGCGACGATTTCTCAACGGATTCCTGAACGCAGCTGCAACCGTCATCCTCCATTGGGCGCGTTCGATTTTCAAATCGCACCGCCTTTTTTGTCCCGAGAGAGTTCCATGTACTTTATTTAAAAAATGTATCGAGTGTTTACAATTACATACTGGCCAGTAACTTTATATTACAGGTAAATGGTATTTTTTTGTTTAATAATTATTTAATTTACTTTACATTTTGTTCTAAATACCTATTTACATTTCACTAAACTCTTACTCGTAAAAAGTTAAATGATTGATTAATATTGAAGTCTTGTGGCATTTATTTTAGTATTCTTAGGTTTTTAAACAAAGCGAATTACCTATGGAGATTAATCATGGTTCTTATAAATAAATTATATTTAAAGCATGCACGCGATTACGTGTGTTGAAGTAGGTAAATTAACATTCATTTGTCAAGAATGTCAACACCTGGCGATTTATATTATGTCCAGGGTATTCTGTCGCGACGAAGGTTATGAGTTCCACTCCCGGTGGTGATTCTTTATTTATTTCAAGAAATCATGCGTTTATAAAACTAAGGGATATATTGTGCAAACTTACTTTATTAGCAAACATCCATGGGCAACGATTGATCACTCACTTACCATGAGGTGTTTAAAATCATAATAAGTTATTTTCTTAGTGAGGGTCTTGATAGTGAATAGAGTGATAAGATAAGCCATATTCTTAAATAAAAAAAAATACGTCAAACAATTGTTGTCGGAAAGTAGCCGATAAGTACCCGTACATGGGGAAATGAATAAAGATTGGTTTGACAGATTACTCGTTAATTAGTTTTTAATCGTGAATATGTAGCAGGTTACTACCTTGTTGAACGCTTTTTGTGCCTCTATCTATGGACATCGCCGTCGGCGCACAGCAAACTTCCTTTTGGCAATGACCGATGAATTCTTAAAACGATCTTATTCCCACTCAATAAGGATGGTATTTCAATGGCATTGTGCTCATGTGATTCCCCAGTCTTGGACACGCGGATGTTGTCAAATCGATCGATGTGTATGAACATGAAACTTGATCTAATGGACAAAGGAAGGAAAATAATATACAAGAGCTTAAAGGGAAACGCCGAAAATAGGCCCAGAGTGCACATCATATTCAATTTCATGAATGAAATCTAAATATTCGTACTTGATTTTTCGCGTTTTTCTTTTTTCAGTAAAAGTCGGGAAAAACATTTATAAATTATTTAATATTTCAACGAGTACATATACATATCCTTTACATATCACTACTGACGTTGTTTATACCGGTCCGAAACTTACGTTTTTATATTGCGTTAATCGATAGAGCGGAAAATATTTTATAAATTGTTAAATAATATTATTAAAGACAAATTAATAAATGTATATTTATTTATTAATGATAAATTAGTATAAAACTACTTTTTATAATATTATTATTTCACACTATAAAATGTTTACCGCTATATCGAAAAACGTAATTAATTTCGGACCAACCAACAAGAAGAATAAAAATAAATGATCAATGTCAGTGGCCGATGCACAAACCGTGCAGTCACAGAATATATACTACAAGTGCCAAGAAAAAAGTATTGGTCCGAAATTAATTTACGTTTTTCGTTAAAGCGGTAAATATTTAATAGTGTTATTTAATAATTATTAATATTATAAAAGGTAGTTTTACAACAATTTATCATTATTCATAAATATACATTTATTCATTGGTCTTTACTTTAATAATATTATTTAACACTTTATAAAATATTTACCGCTGTATCGAAAAACGTAATTAAAAATAAACTGTTTCGGACCAATTTCTTATTTATTATCAAACATCAGAAGTGACATGTAAACATCATGTAAAGGAAAAAATCGTTGAAATACTTAATTATTTATAAATGTTTTTCCCAACTTATACTGAAAAAAGAAGAAGGCGACAAATCAAGTACGAATATTTAGATTTCATTCATGTGATTGAATATGTTGTGCACTCTGGGCCTAAGTTACTATGGCTTTCTGGCAATCCCCTTTACAATGTATATTTTTCTTTACTTTATTCATAAAGGAACTTTCCTCCTAAACCAGTTAAGGCGAGCATCAGCTTGCCCCTTTTGTGTGTGTCTTTAGGCTTAAGTGCCACATACGGTAGCAGGTATCGCGAGCTAGAGCTGCTTAAACGCATTCACCCTTCAAAAATTTGAATATCAGAAGAAAACACCAGTATAGCAAAAACTTTAACAGTAGCGAGTTAATAAATGAGCCGTGATCGTTTATCATCACCATGTAGTTCATCAACTTTAGTAAAAAAAATAGAGTGAGAAGTATGGTAGAGCCATTTCCTGCCTATCAGTCGAAATCGAGCTCGACCGGGGAAGTATCACCCACTAGCAAACAATAGCTTTTGCTATTACGTTCCGTTTGGTGAGTGAAGGTGCCGAACCCCCTCTATCTTTCTCTCCTCTTTACCATCCCCCTATGCCTCAAAGCCCTTCGTTCTTCCAAATTTCTTTAAAGGTGTGCAACGAACGGATCCTAGACCTATTCGCAAGTGCCTAGGGCGGTAGAAGCATTTATATTTGCTCGTTTGCTCTATAAAAAAAAAAGAGTAACAGATTCAGTCTAGTTGTAAAACACTCAAGTCACCCTCGTAGATCAAACGACCGGCGTTATGATATGTGGTCGATTCGGCGCGCCGGTCAATTTGCTCAGTACCTAGTCACGTGAAGCGGAATTGCATTCACCTTGGATGGCATTCCGATCGTTTGGCCTATTCTACCAGGCTTATTATCAGCAATACATCGCTGGCTCGCAAACTGCGTCATAGGCGGTTGTCATTGTTGTACTATTGATAGTAATACACCGGCAATGTACGCAACATTGCCAGCTTTATCATTGAAATTGTTACAATAAATATCTTTGGAAAACTGCATCTACATAATTAAATTACCTATGTCTGCAATTTTTTATGAAGCATAAATTAAATACTCGTGTAAATCGTGGAAAATTTATGTCAAAGAGGTGGCAACAGACTTTTATCCTAAAGAGATCCATACTCTTCAGACTTCTCTTACGTGTGTGTTATCATTGGTAAACTTTTTTTGGAGGAGTTTTCGTTTAAGCGCGTAAACCGCAGGCTAGCGAGACCTTTGGCCTTGTATAGAACCCAGGACAATAGCGTCTCATTATTCACTAAACTCTCCCGGTTCTTCTTTACACCCGAATAACGAGGCTTGTGGTGATTGACCGGTGACCGGCCCAAGCTACCCCTTATGTAACAAATAGCAACTAATAGCACACGCAAGTTCAACTATATAATAAAGCTCGCAACAGTCCGAAGGGCATCGCATGTCAGCAATGGGCAATCAAAACCGGCCCGCATGAAAGTAAAGTTTTTCGCCTTGGTTCTGCAGTGTACTCTATGCGGTCCGCACGCCGCGAGCCGCTCCGAGGCGTGACGGACTAGCGGTCTGCACAACCGCTACCGAGATGTTACCGTAGGACGTAAACACTGGCTTAAATCGAAATTGGATAGTGTTTTCAATAGTTCAGTACAATAGTTCGGGCGGATTTTTTATTAAAAAATGTGAAAGAAGACGAAATATCTTTACAATTCGTCAGTGTTTTTTTGGGTTCATTAGTTTCTTGCTGGAATGTAACTTAAAGTTTTTTCTAATTAAATAAAACAGCAACAAAAGAAGAAAAGCTTAAAGAATTAAAACTTAATAAATAATATAAAATACAACAATAGTGACGGATGAAAAGGAAGATGATGTTTATAGAGGTTGCCATAAAAAAAACTTACGTTCTTGCACTAGTTACTGTTTGCTTAAATTGAACAAATGAAACAATAATTTACCTACTGATCTTAAAAACGTTAAATTGAAAGGAAATTGTACAAATATAGTTCGATGAAAAGGACCCTATAGACTATAATGGTGGTTTTCTGATTGTCAGAGTGGGAGATGTAATTTTTTAATGTCAAACAGTAAATTTCGATGTTGGTTTATTGTACATTGAAGACGATTTTTAAAAATTAACGGATAGGTTTGGTTTCATGCCATTGACAAATCAACATTGCTAGTGTTGTCTTATCATCCGTAATTCACTTTACAATAGTAAGCATGAATAAATGCATACCTACTGTTCTTACTGTCCCAATTCGATGCATGTAACATGACTAATTTACCATACATATTTTAATTTCTGTGGTCGTCTCTCTTTTTCGTCGTCTTCCTATGAATGTAAGCAACACATTAACTTACCCTATTCTATCAAATTCACACAACCAATTTTCATTTTAATGTCCATTGCATAGATTACAATATTAATTAAGATTTTTAGCAATTTTAACAATGTTAAAGAAAAGAAGATTCTTGCAGTTATATATTAAGAAGATTAAGTTTTTAACTGAATGAAATAGTGACGGCACCATATGAGTAGATTCTACGCAAGAAATGTTCAGAATCATGTCAGATGGAGAAGAATGTGGCTGAGAGCCGAACCTGGCTCGGTCTGGGAGAACCGACGGCAACCATTCGTCAACAGATATCAATGGCGTAATTATTAAGTTTATTCTTCACAATAAGTCGTTGCAAAATCTTCTCACACATTCTTAAAATAGATCACAGTAGTTTTCTAATTATTTCGCTAATAACTAGTACTTATTTGCCAAACACATTTCATTTTATAAGGACGAATAATTTTAATGATGGATAAGACCATTACCCCACGAAAGTTTTTGGATTTAAGGATTTCGTTTCAAAATATTTTCCGATAATGCTATACCATTGCTATTTTGCCTTGAAAGTGCTAAATGCGCTTTCAAGGCATAGTTCGTGAGATTTGTTTATTTGCTTTGAGGCAAATACCGAAGGAAATATCTGGTGCCAATTCGAGCATTTATAGTCGAATTAAAACGAATGCGTTGGAATCGAACAGATAAACTATTTAGTTTACCGCAGCAACGTCAGTTGGGTCGTTCTTCTTTTTAACCTACAATTTGATTTACACTTCTGTCACGCGGATTTACGACTCTGTCACGTACTTTTTACAGTGAAATTATTAAAAACATTTATTATTTAATCGTGCACAGTCATTAATGTTTAGTACAGTGCCCAACGAATTTAATATCGTTGACAGTGCCTGTAAAAATACAATTAAGAAAAAACTTATGGTAATTTCCTTGTTTTTTTTTCACTGAGCGGTGAAGACACCTTTTTGTAGGTTAAAAAGAAGAACGACCCAGTTTCGAAATATGTACGTAATATGAGTAAATCCGATCATTTTAGAACTACGAGTAGATTCTCTCAGTGCGACTTTAGTTATAATGACTTTTTTTGCACTATTTCCGCAGGCTAGGGAGACCGACCGCCGTGAGTGGGAGTCGGGGCTAATATCCTTGAATTACCTATTTTCTTCAAAAAAAAAAAACAATTAACCACGCTCGAGAATGTCGAGATGACGTTTTTTTTACAACTTTGTAGACCTCCCACTTCTTTAGGTCACTCTCGAATTGTCAGATTACTGGAATATACACGTTTCAGCATGTAACTAACTCACCTTACCTAAATCTGACGGGCTCGACAATTTCAGATGATCAATTTTTTTTACTAATCTGATCCTTTATCCTTGACGGGCGGCCAATAGGGCTCATATGGTGGAAGTACTTAACCGAGTATAACCCTGTATATTAATCTGCCGCGCTTTCGTGAATCCCGAAATCCTCGCTTGGGCTCCCCTACTATAAAGACGTTCGACCGACTACCCGCTACGACTTTACCACTGACCACACCCGAAAATGGTTGAGCCTTGTAGTGTCATCCCCGGGACCCTCAAAATTACTCTGGAAGACTAATTAATCGATCTTTATTCGCACGTTGGTGTTACTGAATTGTCTTATTGACTAACAGCTAATTACGAGCATGTAGGTATTATAGTAAACTTCCCATTGCAGTATCTTATGAAACAAATATAATATAAATTTAAGGTGCTTTATAGATAAGTGTTGCAAAAATAATAATCAATAACCAGTCAACTTAATTAAATATAATTTCTCAATTGTGTTTTACTTTGCAGCTTGTTAAACACATTGTGTTCTGTTGATCATTACCTACTGCCGTTTATTCTGTTAATTTTGTTTCTTTAAGTCTATGACATTGAAAACATAGTGGACAATTGAATACCGGAAATAAAAAAGGGTGTAAGTGCCAAAAAAATTCGACACTTATTTTATCCCAGAAATGTATTCTATGTGCCATCGCCAATAACTTAAAATAAGAAAAACTCCACATTTTGTTTTTGGCACTTACACCCTTTTTTATTTCCGGTATTCAATTTACTTGTCAATTTATTACCTACTTTGCCTCAACAACTACCCTTCATATTTAAGAGGGTTATTTAAATGATTGACCCTGGGAAGTTTAAACCCAATGTAATTACGGCAAGAAAGGGTCTATGATAAGCATCTCGAATAAAAGTAGGTAATTACGGGGACCTATCACGTGAACTATAACAGCTAGTAGGTAATAATGTTATTTTATAACTAAATAGTGAGAAAGCACGAAGTTCCGCCTCGGTCGGGTAAATCCATAAATCGCTAACGAAAGTATAGTACAGTCAACAACACATTACATAACCTACGGTTGAGGGTTTCAGGGCAACCAAATTTTAATCGATAGTGAAATGATTAGAAATTATAAAAAAACTTCTGCACATCAAGTCTTAATATACCGTCACTTCCACGTGAAAGACGCACGCACCCTACAGCCTACCCTACTTAGATTTTATAGTGATTCCAATGAAAACAGTAGAGTCAATTACATCTATAGGTTCAGTAGTTCAATTAAAGATAGACAGACATAATATTGCATTTATAGTCAATTTTTAATAAAAAATAAAATAAATTGAACAAGTCCGTTAATTTTTATTATTATTTATATTTAGAGAGCTACGTGGTCTAGTGGTTTAACCTAATCTTGGGGGCCTGGGTTAAATTCCCGGACCGAGCAATTTTTTTTTGTTCTTTTAGTAGAGTATAGTTCCGCGTTTGTATTCGCCAATCCGCATTTGGCAAGCATGGTGTTTAAGCCACTACCTATTTTTGTAGAAATGACTTCTTTCCTCAAAAGGCAATTGACGTCGAACTTCGACCAGCACTTCGACGGTCGAAGTGCTGGTAGGGAAAAAAAGATTGACCTATTTTTCTAAAATCTATTTGCAGAATAAATTATTTCCATAGAAATATTATGTACTACATGTGTACTACGTAGTAATATTAGCTCAATGATTATTTCATTTCATTTCACTTTACTTTGTACTCGATACTTCTTTACTTTTTATCTTTATATTTCGACTATGGACTTATTAGTTTGCGTTGAACTGTAATGTGCGTTACTGTATTTAATTATGAAGTAGTAAGTTAACTAACAAATTAATCTATGTTTTCAATCTTCTCATTTGCTTTATAATCCGTGATTAAATAAAAAGCAAGTCACGCATTGCTGTAAATTAGGATTTTATGATACTCAAGAATTTATGTTAACGTTGAAAGGACATCATCCATTTTGGGATAAAAATTTTTTTTAGCGGCCATCAATTTTAATTACAAAAGTTTATAGTACACATAAACCTCATTATTTTTTACTATGGCGTCAAAGTCGAAATCTATTTGGTTTCGGAGATAATTATGATACCAAGTAAGACATAAGGGCTGAAACTGCGTAAAGCGGGCACCCGCGCGGTTTCATTTCATACAAAAGTGACCCGTGCCGCGACCGCGCGGGAGACTTTTGTATGAACCGCGCGCGGGTCCCGCTTCACACAGTTTCCGCCCTTAGACCGAAAACAATTTGTTTTCAGGGCTACTTCCCATTTGGTAAACTTCCCATTTGATAAACCTCAATCAGTGCCTATTCAAAAGTTGCGTTTGGTAAACATTTATTTACTACATACGTTTTTCATACATTTAGTCCCATTTGGTAAACAATCGAAATGGGACTAAATGTATGAAATAAATAAAATGTTTACCAAACGCAACTTTTGAGTAGGCACAGATTGAGGTTTAACAAATGGGAAGTTTACTAAATGGGAAGTAGCCGTTTTCAGGATTTTAGTTGTACAATACGCGGTTCACTCAAGTAAAAACTTGTCTTAATATAGCAGTCACCTCCGCCCCCTCCCCCCGCCCCCTTTTTCCCTGTGCTCGTCATGTCAATTCCTTAATCTTAATAGGTACCATCTTTGTTTTATAATAATCAGTACTATACTAAGTCAGTTGACAGACACACACGCAGCCCACCTGATGGTTAGCGGCCACTGCGGCCTATTCCATTGAGGGACACTTCACCACGAAGCGTCGCTCAATGTGCTGCCAGACTGTAGACTCATCTGATCTTCGAGCCTTTGATTTCAAGTGTACTTTTTTTTTTGAGGAGGAGAACGAATTTGCGCACCATAGCCGCAGGCTAGCGATCGTGTGTGGGACTCGAGACTAAGTCCCACTACCCACTAAACTTCCCCGTTTTCCCCTTCACACCCAATTGGTGTGAAGGGGACAAGCCGGTGCCAGTCTTGTGGCTATTGACGAGCCCTTGATTTCAAGTGTACTGGCTTCCACATTAATACTGCCGGAACACAGCCAGAGCTATTATGGCGGCAGATTTCGCCTGTGGTAGCTAGCCAGTCGGACTCTGAAAAAGCCCTACCACCAACCAGACCTTAGGTGGGAATCGAACCCACTACCTCCGGGTTTTATACCCGAGCGGCTTAGCCACTTAGCGGCTTTGCGGAGGCGATCAAAATAGTAGTAGTTCAGGTGAAAATTGTATAGTAATAATCATACCAGATCTTACATAAAATGGTAAGACGATGTTATTTGTTTCACTTATAGATCGTTATCTAAGGTATATAGAGTATTGTCGCCATACAAAAAAATTATCCTACACCTGTCCCCATTCCAACAAAACATAATTTATTTCTGGCCGCTAACTTTTTTTTTTATCCCAAATCTCCATACAAAGTGGATGATGTCCTTATTAAACTAATACAGAGTTTAGGCATGAGGTTCCAATCAGAGATTTAAATCGTCTCTGGTTCCAATGATATTTTGGGTGATTTTACTTGGACAATCAGATTGTGGGAAGACATTGTGTGAAAAATCTGAACATCTACGGGCTGATGTGAAATCTCTATTGATAATATTTTCTGTCTGTAGTTCTGTCAGTTTGTTCCAGCAATTCTCCAGAAGGCCTAGACTAATTGTCGCTACCTGCAAATGATGTTACAGGGAGTAGGATCTTGTGCACTTTTATTTAAAATGGACGATCCCAAATACCACAAATCACACACATGATCTGTTCATATATAGTTAACTTAATGCTTATATTTTATTTATAGTTTTTATAATTTATATTTCTCGTCCCACACAAGCTTTCTTCGCTTAGGACGAAGTGGTGCTGTGTAAAAGACCCAAAGATAGGTACAGATACCTGGAGATAACCGTCAAATTTTTTGTTACCACAACAAAATGGCCGAAATAACTGCCGTTTTGTTGAACGTGCCTTTAATTTGTAAACCATTCGCATTCCTGCCATACCAAGGACCAAGGAGTGTGGGTTGATGGAATTCGTGACGTCATCCGACATGTTTATTTACCGTGGTTAATTTGGTATTGTTTCGAATTCCCGTTCGCATAATCTTAGCTCGCATGATTGCCTGGATTTATAGTTGTTGTACAGTTCGTCTCAAAAGTAATCAAAAAGTAAGCAACCTCACCAAGATAGAACACAAAATATTTAAAAGAAGCTTGCTTGTTATTTTTAAGTTTTTATTTTCACTCGAAAATAAGTTTGGAAAACTATGAAAATATTTTATTTTTTAGCTTAAGAGACGGATCAATTTTACTAAGTTTTGTGATTTTTTGGACATTGGGGCCACATCGTCATAAAGGGTTCGATTTCACGCTTTAATAAAATTTATAATTCATTGAACTTACTTTCAAAATAGGTCCACGAAACTTAAGTATTATTTTGGTGAACTTCCGACAGCGTGCAAGGAAGAAAAAGTCAATAAAAAATGAAAAGGAAACGATAAACTACGCTCTCCCGCTAATTCGGCAGGGAAGAGAAAAAACTACAAACAAAAATAGATTTAGGTTAACGCATCTCTTTCGTAATCCAGCGTAAGGGCGCCTTCACACCGTTGCAGTTCAATTATGTCACATGGTAGTTACCAAACCGTCGTTATAAAACTAGCATTTGCCTATAATCCTGATTCTAACATCTTGATTTGTTGGATTAAATATACCGACACCCAATCATCATTTCTGCCGAAAGACATTCACTGTTGGCCAAGGATCCCGAAACCGTGCCTGCGCCACATGCAACAAAATACAAAGCAATCACAAAGTGGTTAGTCTATGGAACACTCCTTCCTTTAATTTAATCTCATCACATTTTTTGTGATTTCATAATATTCAATCGTTTTTCTATTAAATTAACTAAGAAAGCTACAAAAATTACAGAAATAGTGTAAACAATCAGAAAAACAAATTTATATTAGCAATGCAAGAATCTTAATTTGATAAGCATATGTCCTAGTTGAGAATTTAAAAAAAAACAAGACACGTTGTCTCTATTTAGAATTTGCTCTGCGATCAAAGCTAAACAAAGTGTGGTGAATTGGTGATTCAAGTCTTTAATCGTATTCGTATGTACGGACGGCAGCAGATCAACCTACCCTAATCTGTCAAAAAATCTCAATTGAAAGAGAACTCTACACGAGAAGTAAATAAAGCTAAAAATTGGTTGCAGAAATTTGACAGATTTGGGTAGTCTGATTAGCTGTTGACTGTCCCACTACACACATTAAATTAGAAGGTTTTCAGTAATCTTCCTAATTATTGCTCGAAATGTCGCTCAAAACCGCACCGCAACATTAGAAAACAATTAACATAGAGTAAAGTAAGCCAACGTGTCTATTTTTTTTAATTTTTTCAGTACAGCTTGACACAAAGAGGTGTTCTTAGCAAAATTATAGTATTTAAAGAACAAAACGACTACTTTACTTATTTTAATGACTACTTAGCAACTCTTTTTGTGAATAGTTTTTCTGTCAATAAGGGCGTTTTGAAACCACCCTAACTTTTTAATAGTTTTCATCTCGTAATTAAAGTTTACAGCCTGTGATAGTTTGATAGCAATTATGTGGCATTAATATGAGGATAAACGTAGCACTGTTTACTGTAGAATTCGATGACATGTTAACCATTCATCTCTACACTGGAAAATACTCTTACGAAACCCAAAGCTACAAGAAGTTATAATATAACGCAAAAGGGTATTTTAAAAAAGTGACGGATCTGCCTTTTAATGTCCCTCTGCTGGGCAAGGCTTCTATCAACAAGTTAATAATTATCATTACAAAAATATTAATGGCAAAAATCACAAGTCACAAGAATAGAAGATTGCCCTATATTATAAAAAAAACTCGGTTTCAATAGCTCGCTTCAACGAAAGAAAAAGTAATAAACTTCATTCCATTCAGCCATTAGCAAACTCAATATTTACAGCGCAAAACGAATTTCCTAATCCAATTTCGAATTACAAGAATCTATCTAGTACATTCCGTATCCAATTTTTCCTCTTAGCATAAACTCATTTACAAACTGACAAGTAATTAACACGTTTTTCTAATTGATGAATGTGGGGTAAGTTTATACAAATGTCGATCTTATTCTTCTTTAATTAGAGTTTAATTGGTGAAGTATAATTGTTCTGTTACATTTGTAATCCGTGAATGTACTCGATGGACCAATTAAGGTGTGCGCGCACCGCACCATTCTCAACTCATTATGAGAACCTGCGCACTTTGTAATTTTCGTACTTGCACAATGCGTTTGCGCATGTGTGCCCAGTGAAATGGAAAACGATTAATTGTATACTATTATCCTATTGCGGGATCGACAGTTTATGTTAAATAAGATATAAGAGTTCGTCGACATTGTACGTTCTTTCTATTCTTTTATCAGCAGTGGAAAGTTGCACAAACTAATCGGGAAAACTTTTAGGTTTTTGTTTCAAATTATTTTATTATTCTAAGTATGATTTTTATTTTATCTATTTATCCGTACTGGCATTGAATCTTAATAAGTCTTCATATTAGTCTTCATATTAATAAGCCATATGTTCATGTTTCTGTAGATGTTAATCTTCTTTTTTTATCTGAATAAGATCTTATTTTGTAATTACTTATTCCTAAAATTACTTTACTTTTAGAAAGTTTGTGATGGATGTTTTTTACTTTATCACTCCTAAATACTACATAATACACTAACTTGATAGTAATAGCTTATACATCACATTAAGATGGGCTACTTTTTATATCAACATTAGGTTGGTGGTTGGTTGGTTGGTTGGTAGTAGCCACGCAGCAAGCAAAACCGCTGGCGAAAGCTAGTAATTTTTAAGTGCTTCTTTGTAATAAGAGTTTTTTTTATTGTTTCTAGTAAGTTTTGCCCAGGTGCACTCTATTGATACATTTACTTAATTACTGGAGACAGTAATTATAGGGAGGTTCGAGTTGCAGGGTGTCGCGAATTGCGTCAAGGCATTGTTTTATGAGTTTGAAATCTTGGGTTAAAAAGTAAGAATATTTTTTTTAAATTTTTTTTTTTACATATCAAGTAGAAATTATAGGAATAAGCCGAATTAACGATTTCCGGCTTGCTTCCAATTCCTAGAAAAAATTGTTACGACGTATAATTAGTTCTCAAATATTACTCACCACACTTCTCATCAAGCGCATCTCGGTCTACGTTTTTAATTTACTGAAATAGTTCCACCTACTTTCGACTGTTAACACTCTACTTTCGAGTTTACGTCTTCGCCATTACTACTCGTTGTATAATAAAAATTCAAAAAAATATTTGTTACGAAACTGTTTTTGAGGGCGGAGAAGTTAGTGCGTTATTCTGATCCAGGGTTGTCGTACTTAAACATAGAATTTATTACTCTAGTACTTAATAAACACAGAATAAATATTAAAGAAAAAAAAGTTTAAAGATATTTATTTCCACATAAAGATTTATTAAAATCTTTACACGTGAAACAGAACACGTAAAACAATTCGTAGGGCTACCTATTTATAATTAATTTAAACAGCAACTCGTCTATAAGATAACAATTTATCAAAAATCAAGATAAGTACTATAGATTTCTTCTTATTTTTACCTATTGCCCATGTCTCTCTGTAAATATGACAAAATAGTCAAACATTCAATGGCATACACTTATGCATAGGTAGGTAATGCATGCCAAGCTTCAAGTTAAAAAAACGACTGGGTCAATTTAAGATTAATGTATCCAAATAAAAAATCCTTCAAAGTCGCATGATTCTAGACAGGTACCTATTCATAAGTCAAAAGCTTGAGTGTCGCTTATAAAATAATATCACCCGTTTTTAAATAAATGATGATGATGATGATTTCGACTGCCTGTCATAGTAGTTCTATTATTGATAAAAGTAGTAGGAATTAATAATTTTAAATCTGCATTAAAAACTTATTAATAGAGTGCGATTTGCACAACCCTGTTCTAATCTATAAAAAGTGGTCCGGAAGTGAACCTGTTTCACCTGGTTGCGAGTCCGAGCGCTACACGCGGGTCGACGACCTGTAGATTAAATTATTCAAGTAAATTACCGATCCGACACAATTCTAACTTGGCCGAAACAAATTGACTTGGAATGACTGAGGAAATCGTTTTATGTTTACAACTTTCTTAGTAGTATGAACTGATGTCTGAAGGTTATGTATAATCATATTTATTTTTAGGGAGGTATATAAAAAACATGGTGTATGTGTAATAAATATGTGTTTTGTGATTAGCGAAAGATAAATAAATCAATAGAGGTAATTGTAAGTAGGTACCTTCTTTAATTTTTCTTCGAAGCTCACTGCTGGTGTCAAAGGTTAAATAAAGTAAAGACGCGTACCAATGGGAAATATAATAATATGTCGGTACAGAGCTCCTTAAAAAGACTTTAAGAGACTCAAGTGATCATCATCTATTCGTATGGCGAAAGCTGCTATCAATGCAACCAAGACCCTAATAATGACTACATATATTTCGTCATAAAAGATCGTCCCATTTCCGATTTCACGCAATTTTTGCGCGCCTCGATGTTGGTTATCACAGGGAGTAGGTACCTATACCCTATTTAGTTACACTTTGAGTTACAAAATTCAATGCCCCGATTCCAATTATGCTCCTCACGTATTCCTTTAAACGTCATTCCGCTTAAACCATGTCTTTATCATCCAGTTCACATAGAGTTCCCACAGCCAAGCACCGAACCCTGAATACGGCGCGACCGTTAGAACACATGTCGGCAGGTGCGCAGGCGCACGCGAGCCAGAACACGTCTGACCTGAGCAAGCCGGTGAATTCTGATAAGTTTTAACACTGTTTACGGTAAATATCCTTGTACGTTTTAAACAGCGCCATCTAGTGCCAGACTAAGCGAATAATCTGGGGTAGGCGTCGATAAAGATCTAGGAATTTCAATCTACGACTCATGTTAGGCGCAGAACACAGGAAAACTGTTATTTGAGATTTAGATTAACTTTTGGAATTAAATCTAATACTCCTGTTATAATTGTTATAAAGTGCATAATATGAAACAGTTCAAAACGGACAAATGTACTGTCTTTACTTTTAATTAGGGATAAGCGAAAATTATGTTTACATTATGGTACCTATTCGGCAGGTTCATCGAGTATTCACCGAATTAGAAGTAAGTTGCAGTCATTCTATGTTTTTGTAGAAACTACAAGATTAAAATAGCAGGAGATAAAAATGATTATAGCTTTATACTTAGTATAAATAATATTTACAGTTAGTTGACTCTTACTTAAGGCATTGAGTCAGTGAGATCTGCAAAATAATACCTATTAAGTCTAAATGAAAGATTACGTAACAACTATTGGACTACCATTTCGGACAGTCATAAAACCACGCCCTCATCTCAAAGTTCGAAGTCGACGATGTTTTCAATAACCACTCTTCGATCACTAATAAGAACTGATCGATGTAACCACTATAATTTTCGGATTAGTTTCGCGGTGTCAGAGTGTCGTGGGACCGTCACGGACGCGTCACGTCGCCGTCAAATTGTTATTATGTTTAACCCTGACACAGTATGTTATTATTGCTTTGAAATACACGCCTTACTCTTTCGCTGCACGTCGAAGATAAAGTTGCCAATGTCACGGATAATCGATTAAAGCTCGATAAAATAAAATTATATTTAATTATTCCACTACTTCTTATTTATCAATGGGATTATAAAGAAAGTACCTCAAGGTCTTGCGTAACGCCTTGCGAAACATTAAACAACCATACAACTTTTTTGTGAATCGATTTCGAACCCCAAGACTAAACATTGTCTTTAAATTCAAATGAAGTCTAAAAACTTAAACAGCGATTTTGAAGTTTAAGTTGTTTTATTAAATCAGTCAAAAGTTACTTAAAAAGTGTATTTTTTTTTCGAAAAGACACAGCATAATTTTATTATAAAGTTACTAGCTGACCCGGTGAACTTCGTATACCTTAATATTTTCCTAGCTTCCATATTTCTTATCGTTTGAACCTTCCCTAGACTTCGACGAGTATTTTAAGACTATAATAATTAGTCAAATCGGTTCAGCGAGACTAACGAACAGCAATTCATTTTTATTTATAAAGTTAACCAACTTGTATACAATCACAATTTCTCTGCCAACTGTACGAAATCCATCTAACCATTATACCACTGCCATTGACAATTCCGCCTCAACAGGTGACTGTATTGGGTCACCGGCGCCGGCGCAGCTAGTCACGAAAATCGATTCACAGTCACGGCACTGACTTGCTCCGAATTGTTCCGAGCCGACCTTACTTTCCATTTTGAAATGTGCCCGCTTTGTTCCAATCACGGTTTGAAATTCAACCATGTGCCTTGGAAAGGCATTATTCAATCGATTGTGTTAGGATCAAATAAAATAAATAAGGCCTTAGGCTTACACAGCTTACTAGCAGCTCTTTGAGCTTTAACTAGGTAGAGTCGTGTATAAAATTATGACATTTAATTAAATGTATGATCGTCATGCATCCAGAAGTGAACTATAAATCATCTTGTTTAATAAATATCAGTTGTATAATTATAATTTAAGCACTTGTACATAATAATCTATGTTTACCATTTTAATAGTGTTTTTCCTCTCTCAAGTCATTTGACAGACACACTAGGGGGTCTTTTAAAAGCCGTAGAAGAAGGCACATTTCAGTTTTTAATAGGTTTAGTATAACTTTAGCGTTGTAGTTGACCCGGCGAACTTCGACTTTGACCAACAGCAGCGTAGGCGTTGCACATTAGACCCATTCAGAAACCCAATGAAATATACACAAATATTTCGACTAAATCCAGCCGTTTGATAGGAGTTAGAGGACCACACATATAGAAGAATAAATACCTATTAGGACTATACTATAAAGAAGATCCAAATAATAGTACAATTACGTCCGTTGCACCCGGCGGCGCAAGCGCAGTGATTGCACAAGAGTCAAGACATCTCGCATTACGTGTCGCGTTGCGCAATGCGATCACTGTCAGTTGAAGCTCTCTTTGTAACCTTAATTAGGGAGTTCACTAAGGAACAACAGTATACGATGAGCAAATAGTGACCTGATTTTAAACCGCCTTCTGTGTCTTCTATTTCATTGGTTAGCCTTTTTTTAAATACATATAAGAATTATATTAAATAGTAGCATTAAGTACGAACATGGGGTTAAAAAGTTGCTTTAGCACATTGTGTTTTAACGATATGAATGAATCAATAAGGGTCTACAAAAAATTATTGAATATTGACAACAGACATAAAACAAATTACCACACGAATGAAAGCTTTCCAAACTTTTAAAGTTTTTGTTATTTTCATTTCTAATAATTTGAGGTTATATGTAAGTACATACGATCCACATAAAATTGTGTCCCAGTTTCATCTTTAATTATAACAATGTCGATTGTACCGATTGCACTTCTTACAATTAGACTTAAAATTATTTCCTGTAGTAAAATACATTCAGAGAACACAAATTGTTGTTCCACAACTCATTAATTTATTTGTATCAATCAAAACAAACGCTCAAGGAAGATGCAGAATGATGTAGGAAATGATTATTGTTACAGACTCGTAGCAAGTTCTAGGGCTGTCAAACATCGCATTCTTTAATTAAATTACAATTTTTAAAATACATATAATCATCCTGTACAACATTCAATTGCATACATTATCCCCCATCAATCTTCTTTTCTTTCTTTTGAGTCTAGACATCCATTATAATCCTTCCATGTTTAGTCAGTCATCTATGCTTTGTTCTCTCTTGCTTATGTGACATTTCAAAGTGCTGACTTCTTCAGAACTAAGATGAAGAAGATGAAGAACGAAATCCTTCGCACCAGCAGCCTCAGTGTCCCCATTTAACCAAATTCTTGCACATTGATTGAGCATTAACTTATGCACTCTAAGTGCTAAAGCCCGCTAAGTATAAGTAGGTAAACCAATACTGCGCTGAAACAATTTTTTTTTCCTTTTTTCGGTGGAGAATACGTTTATGCACCTTTACCTAAGGCTAGCTAGACTTGAGACTAAAGCGTCCACTACCCACTAAACTCCGCCGGTTTCCCCTTCACACCCGATTCGGACGAGCCGGTGCCAGCCTTGTGGCTATTGACCAGCCCATCCCCGGGTACCCCGACTTAAGAGGCTTCAAGTCAGGGAGGCGCCTAGGGAGGGCCACCCGAAAAACTAGGTGACCCTCAGACTTGGCTTGGGCAACCTGTGCAACCCGCCCGCAGGTCAAACTGCGCTGAAACCATATTATTTGTTTATTGTTAAGATTAGATGGCAGCCCTGCACTATCATAACAAAATACCGCTACACTGTCCACGCATGCGCGTTCGTGGCGCCATAACGCGATTAGTGTGCGTTCTTGTTTCTCGGTTAACTGTTCAAATGTTGTCATGTCATGCTTTTATAACACAATGATTATACAAAACGAGGTGGTTAAGAGATGTGCCGAATATGAAATACGAATCGTACTTGGGTTCGAATAATTCTTAGACCTGTATCACTTTACTTCTCTCTGAGATCTCAATGCTCATTCTAAATAAAACAGTTCATCTCATAAAATTTTCAATCTACAATAATTACCTACGCTTGGAGAATACTCCATTTGAAAACATTTCCCCAACGAATTTAAATACCTTGCATTTCCCCGGTAATTTTTATAGGGTAAAATGATATGTGTAATGTTAAATTAATCTCTCTGTTACTAAAAATATCGTTTACCTTTCTCTTAACACGTTCATCACCTCTACGATTTTCATGATGTCTTCTCGGATGCCGCATACATTTTTCAGTCGACTCAACAGGTGAGTCGCCGGCACTGCAATATAAATTGAATCGACTCACCACGCGAGTTCACTGGCTATACGTAAGGGTAAATTCTATTTTTTGTTATTTGTGTGGTCGTCACAGTGTACTAAACGTTTTCAACGCAATAAAAAAGTGTTTTACGACTATTCGGTATACTTTAAGTTGTAAAATGGCAAAAAACTCTGTGGATAAAATAAAAGGTAAGTTTGTTTCGTAATTTAAGCAGTGGTTGTCAATCTTTTAAATAGTGGTTATAAATTGTTAAGTTTATACATAGTTTGAAATTCTAATACTTGTGAATAGACAATTATTTTATATTTAAATATTTTAATACGGGCTTTCAGTTTTAAGAATATGTTGTCAGATTAAATTGTTTTATTTTTGTTGTAAATACCAAGAATATAAAATTGATAACGCCGGAATCCACTGGATGCGGGTGGCGCAGGATCGATCGATTTGGAGATCCTTGGGGGAGGCCTAGTCCAGCAGTGGACGTCGTTTGGCTGAAATGATGATGATAATGATCCATTTTTCATTGAATTTTAAGTGAACGCTATTTTGAAAAAAATATCAAAATGGCGTAACACAAGGTAAGCCAGCCTCCATTCAAAAATCTTCAAACCGCTTTCATGTAAATCCGTTCGCCGTTTAAAAATTGTTATTCCCGCGGGAATGAGACGGTTCCCGTAGGAATTTTAAAGCCAATGCCCTATTACAGGTTATAAACTACACTGTGCCAATTTCCTCTTAAGATAGAAATACATATTATAATTCTGACTGTACCATTTATTCGTAGTAGTTCTATTTGGAATCAATAATAAAATTCACGTTTCCAAATAGTTCGAACCTCCAGTATAACAATTTGGAAAAAAATGTCCAAACAGTTCGACGATCGAACTAATCGGACTAGATGGAATAAACGGTATGAAGGTAGTCTATGCGACAACGTTGACGTCTTGTCTGATATGTACACATATTTACTCTAAGGTTGAGAATCTATGTCAGTGAACTCACCTAGCGAGTTCAAGGCATTGCAGAATAGTTTTTTTCCTTTCAAATATAAGGGTGAATTGCCCAAGCAAAAAAAAACACGGCTCAGCTGAGAACGGTAGTGCAATGTGCTGATTTTTAATTTTATATATTTTTTTTCAACAAAGTAAGTACTTCTCTACCTTGGCAAAAAAAATCATTGATTTATACCCTCTAATACAACAAAAAAAATAAACACAAAGGGTCATTTTATCATCACGGTGCCTTGTCCCCAACCCAATTCCGCTCATAAAATACCTTCCCCTGCAATTACATTCGTAATAAGGATATAAATCGATTTAGTTATCATTACATTATAAAATGTTCGATCAAATAAAACAATTTTTGTTTGTTTATCTTTCATCTCATGGATTTGACAGGCAGTCAACTTTTGTCCCGAAACAAGTTATCATTTCAGAGGACAGTAAGTTTCAGTAGAATAGCCACGACAACACTGCGTTGTTACGCCCTTCTCACCTTTCCTCACTTCGGATCAGTCCGGCTCAAGCTATTGACGCCAACGCGCTGGTCCTAACGTCTTACGGTTTCCCTCCAAAAAAGTAAGTTTATCATTTCAGTGTTATGGGGACAAAAATATTATCATTTCGGTGATTGTTATAACTCGTGCTAGATTCGTTTGATTTGTTTCAAAATTATGTATTCATTTCGCCGTAAGTACTGTTTTGTTTGAGTAGTGTTAATATTTTTAAATAATTTTATTTCGGAGTTTAATGTAGAAATAAC
Source organism: Mecyna flavalis (assembly GCA_949319885.1). NCBI lineage: Eukaryota > Metazoa > Arthropoda > Insecta > Lepidoptera > Crambidae > Mecyna > Mecyna flavalis. The sequence continues at coordinate 4,701,280 of OX439427.1, read as the reverse complement.
CTCTATTTTATCATCTCGGTGTTATCATTTCGGTGGATTCGGTGGACAGTTATACCAATTACAGTCCACTGAAATGATATTTATCACCGAAATGATAAAACTGTAAAGTTTTAGAGTTCCTTGGGTCAAATATAAAATAATGGTTTTTCAATGTACTTTGTAATTTTACCTAGAGTGATTATTCGGGTGTATTTGTTGTGTAACAATTATCACATTAAGATATAATATACATAATTATATCTATGTAATGTATGTGTTAGTACTAGTGATGTTACGAATATTCGTATTCGCATTGGCATATTATCGCAAATTTTTGCATTATCGCGAATGCGAATCATTCGCAAAATCCTGCGAATGTTTTACGAATTTGATGTAATGGCAGAGAAGTCGGCTATTACACCAGAGGTCGCGGGTTCGATCCCCGCACGGTACAAACATTTTGTGTGCATGAACATGTCTGTTTGTATCGGTCCGGGTGTTTCTATTATACAGTATGTATTAACAAAAAAAAGCATATCCTACTTAAATTATAAACGCGAAAGTTTGTAAGTATGGATGGATGTTTGAAAGCTAATAATATGTTTAGTTATGGCTAGAGGACGCTGTGTGAATAATGTTCAGAGATATTTCTTATTTATTTCGTAATGGTATTCATTATTCAATAAGTTAAGAAACCGGGGAAGTTAAGTGGGTAGTGGACGCTTTATTCTCGAGTCCCACACACGGCCGCAGGTCTAGCTAGACCCCGACTTGAGAGGTCTCAAGTCGGGGTGGCACCTAGGGAGGGCCACCCGAGAAACAAGGTGACCTCCAGACTTGGCTCGGGCGACCTGTGCAATGCGGACGTTGGGGAGCTACCCCCGCCCGCAGGTCAACCCTCAGACCAGAGGAGGCGTGCTAAGTGAGCTCGCCTTTTCCGGTCCGGCCGTCTACGCCGGATGGAAGCAGCGAGGGGGTTCCTCCTCGCGCTCCCGCTCCGCTTCCTCTGCTATAAAACTTCCTCGCAGAAGGAGGCGGCCGCCTCCCACGCACTCCTGTTGGCGACCATGGCACGAACCATGGTCGCCAACGGGAGGCGTCCACTGCCTAGCGCCGCGACGAGTTCGTGGCGCTCGTGTTGCCAGGCCGGGCGCTCGACGAGTGTGTGCTCGGCCGTGTCGGGTGCGTCGGGTGCGTACAGGTAGTGTCCAAAACTTCCGTGTGCGGACAAAACCTGCGACAGGCGGTAGGTGAGGCAGCCGTGCCGGCGTTCCACCCACTCCCTCTACACTGGACCAATGGCCTCAATCGTCCAGTGGCCGGCACTTGGGGCTTGGAGAGCTTCCGCCCATTTGGCCAGAGCCTCTTCCCTGGCCTGGACACGACCCAGTGCTACCTTCTGCAAGCTGGATCGTTCCCCCCCCCTCCTCCTTGCCGCGACCCGGATTCGATGCACCTGAACTAAATTATACCTAGCATTGTTCTCTTAGTACAATAGGTAGATATTACCACCAAAAACATTTTCAATAAAATGTTGGCAAGAAAAGACCATAATATGACTCGCACTCTCAAAAAGTTAACAGATCTCATGAAGAGCCAAGCTTCTTACTCTACGTGCCCTTATTCTACAAGGCCTTACTTCACAAACTCTACCTTAGGCAAAATAAGTAAAATAACAATTCATTCATATCATAATAAACATTATATTACACTAGCGGGCGCCCGCGGTTTCACCCGCGTGGTTCCTGTTCCCGTGGGAATTGATCAAAATCCTTTCTTAGCGGATGCCTACGTCATAACATCTACCTGCATGCCAAATTTCAGCCCGATCCGTCCAGTGGTTTGGGCTGTGCGTTGATTATTCTATCTATGTCAGTCAGTCACCTTTGAGTTTTATATATTAAGATTTATATAATTTTTTGAGGTTATTGTAACCTGAAAGTATGCTAAATGTAATATCTAACTATAATTTAAAATAACTGTGTACTGTCCTGTCTCAGTATTTATCTAAAATTTGTGGAAATCAAACCTAACAAAGTACAGAACCCTGGCTGCTCGGCACGGTTGTTCTTAGCTGTATCATTTCGGTGGATTTATTTCATTTCTATCATTTCAGTGGTTATTTATATCATATCGGTGGACACTTATCATTTCAGTGGACTCTTAAAAATTCATCCTTAAATATTTATATAAGTATTGATGATATTGGATGACCACTCACGCACAATGTTAAAAATAGGCTAAAGTTTTATTTGTCACTAAAAATAAGAAGATAGCATTGAAACAAAAAAAGTCCGCGGAAATGATAAAAAAATTTCTGTTGTTGAAATTCACCCATAAACGGGGTCTTTACACCCGGCCCACCACGTAAATCTTTAGATTAGTGTATATTTAGTCTACACTATAATTTTAAGCAGTAAATACGGATGCATTTTGGAAATATTGGCGAAAAACACTGAACTCGCCAGGTGAGTCGCCGGCACTGGAATAAGATTTACGTGAACTCACCTGTTGAGTCGGTGGCACTGAACGTGTTAACAGCAAACGTTTTTTCAATGCAATATGTACTTTATCACCATAGGTATAAGTGCTAGTCAGTTTTACCGCGTAATATCAGTAGTTTAACTGCATGACTAATGTATCATGTTATGTTACATCAGATTGATATTACTGCGGAGAAAGTTCTATTGTATTATTCAAACGTTTTATCATCGATGGCTGAATGTGATGTTTAAAAATAGTTTTATTCACAGCATCTCTTTGTTTTATATTCATATGGGAATGATTTATTAGACCTTATAAATATAATCTACACGCATGATCAAATGTTTTGATGCTGAAGAATGCAGTTTTTTTGACTTAATAAGTTACCATGACACACAAACAATGTACAAAACAAAATCTGGTACAACCAGATTCTTTTTATATTACTTGACGCTGGGAGTAATCCTACTTAAAGTTTTTATTGAAAGAAAAAGAACGTTTTTTAAATAAAGAATATTTTTTTGTCTACAGGCGACAACGGCAGCACCCACGCATTATACCTCGAGACTATAGTCGAGGAGACGAGCGATGACCTCCGCTCCGAGCGCTCGTCCGCCGCCACCTGGCTGTCCGACTCGGACGCCGACTCCGTCATCCACGTGCGAGGAGTCGCGGGTGAGTGTCACACCGCACTGTCCGAGCGCAAGACGAGCGATGACCTCCGCTCCGAGCACTCGTCCGCCGCGACCTGGCTGTCCGACTCGGACGCCGACTCCGTCATCCACGTGCGAGGAGTCGCGGGTGAGTGTCACACCGCACTGTCAGAGCGCAAGACGAGCGATGACCTCCGCTCCGAGCGCTCGACCGCCGCCACCTGGCTGTCCTACTCGGACGCCGACTCCGTCATCCACTGGACACTGTCTGTGCCGCGCAGAGATCGAATCCGCGACCTCTGATGTAATTGCTGACTTCTTAACCATTGCACCAAAGCGATCGGCACGGCAATAAATACTATTAATAAATATTAAGTCCCAAACGTTATGTAAATGACTGTACTATGCACTATCGAAGCCAGCTGTCATCGTGGCTGTCATTTGTTCTGTAAACGTTTTGTGCGCATACTTACCAAACAAATTCGAGAATCAAATTTTATTTTATCGTTATTAGTTATTTTATCTGTATATCTTCCGAAATACCGTCCAATAATATTTGAATAAAATACGTACATTATGTAAGAATAAAATTAGAATTACCTAATCTTTATCCATAGTTCTATTCTTATTTTAAAAACAAACAAAATGGTATTCCTATCTACAAACTAATTACCTGCCTGACTGACTAAATGACTGCTAAATATTTACACGAAACCAACAACGCCTGAAAATACTGAAAGAAATAAAAATATTTTTGAACTCAAATGAAAAAAATTACTCGAACAATTTTTGCGTTCGCGAGCTTACAGCGCCATCTAGTTTATTGTTGTGGAACTTCATGTGTTAGAAAGCAAGCGGGCGTATCGCCTTGTCTTGCATAGGCACAACTTGATGCTACAAAGTTCGTTGCGTGTTGCGCTGTAACGTATAGATGGCGTTAACTAGAAATATGGTATAAATAATATGGAAGTCTCAAAAATATTTTGATAAACGAAATATTTTGTTTTTATTGATTCCATTGTTAGAAACCTTTTCATCTCATATTTTGTGATATGATGACGTAGTTCGTGAAGCAACTTTTGGCAGCCGCTATTATGATGCGACCACATAATCTTGGACATCATCCAAGATGTTCACCTCGGTACATTTTAATCTACTGTCACTGTCATTGCCGGCGTCTCTCTGCTAGGCGACGTTCTCCTTTTCTACTTATACTTATCAGTGTTTCAAATAAACGCACGCGGTTAAAAAAAATCTTGTTCGCCAGGGTCGGAGGACAGTGAGTCGGAGCGCGAATGGGCATGTCCGGCGAAGAGACGGCGGCGGGAACGCGCCTCCTCGCCGACCAGCACGGGGTCGCTGTCGCGCTCCTCCAGCCTGGCGCAGTTTGAGTCCCTGGAGCGGTCGTGCGCCGCACCTGCCTCGCCCAGCCTCTCCCCCGACTCGCTTGAGTCGCCCCCCGCCTCCCCGCCGCCCGCGCGGGCGCCCGCGCCGCGCACGCATCTCTCCGCCGAGAACCTCAGCGAGGACAGCGGCTACAGCGAGCGCTCGCGCCGGCCGCCCCCGCCCGCGCAGCGCCGCCCGCCCGAAATAGCGCACCGGCCGCCCGCCGCCGGCAGCGTGCCCTGCCTCGCCTCGCCCAGTGCCGAGCGCCGCCCCGCCCGCGCCGCGCGCGCGCTGTCCCTGCCCGCCGAGCTCGACGTGTGCGCCGAGCCGCGCCGGCCCGCCGCCCCGCCGCACCGCGCGACCTTCCGCCAGGCCTTCGAGGTCAGCGACAGCCTCACGGTCAGCGTGGCCGACCTGACCGCGCTCGACTACCGCGGCGGCCCGCGGCGCCCGCGCCTGCCGCCGCCGCCGCCCCCGCCCCGCGCGCGACACCACCCCCCGCCCGCCCCGCCGCCGCCGCCGCCCGTCGATGTCGTCGTGCGGCAACCCTCCGCCTCGCCGGCCCGCGAGCCGAGCGCCGGAAGCGATTCCACCACCGAGTCCGAGCTCGCGTTCGCGCGCGAGATGGAGACGACCGCCCGCCAGCTCGACGAGACCGCCCGGCGCGTGCTCGCCGAGAGCGGCGACTTCGACCGTGAACTCTCCGTGCTGACCGCGCGGCGACTACGCGACTCGTGGGGCATCTGGGATGACGTCCTCGACGAACTTCGACGCCGCATGGAACCTCAATCGGCAACGCCCTCGCCGCCGCGAACGCCGTCGCCGGACCCGATCCGCGAACCTGTGTTTGCGTCGACTCCGCTGCGACCTGGTGACGCGCGAGTCCGGTCTACCCCCGAACTGCGGGCGCGCGCGACACCGCAGCGCGAAACGCCGGAGGAGCTCCGCGCGTCGCTGCAGCTCGTAGCACCTCCGCCGCCCGGCGCTACGCCGCCCGTGCGGTCGATATCTGCGGGCTCGAAAGGGGTGACGTTCTCGCCCGTGGTGGCGGAGGTCAGCTGGCGCGAGACGAGCGCGAGCACCACGGCGAGCGAGACGACCGCGAGCGACGACGCGGACGACGCAGAGGTGGTAGTTGTGGAGGGGGGAAGCGAGGCGCCGCACGCGCCGGCCGCAGAGCGCGCCACCGCCATGACGGACGCGGCCGCGCGCGCGCCGCGCAGCCGCATCGCGGGCTTCCTCTCGCGGTTCGCGAACTTCCGATTTTCGGGGCGCAAGGAGAAGAAATCGAGGAGCGCAGGCGCGAACGCCCGGCCGGCGAGCGGCGGGCCGGCGCCGGCAGACGCGGGGCAGGGACCGCGCGGGGCGGCCGCCGGGCCGCAGTATGTGCGTATCCCGCTGAAGGAGGAGGGTGTGTCGCGTGCGGCGGCACCCCCCGTGGCGGGCGGCGTGGCGCACAAGCCGCCGCGGCCGCGCCCGCCGCCCGCTCCGGCGCCGGGCGTGCTGGAGACCGACGTGGACACGCAGCGCACGGTGCTGCACGCGCGCTCGCTGCTCGCGCTCGCGCCCCCCGACCAGCGCGCGCCTCGCCCGCACAAGTCCATGGAGTTCCTGCTCGACAAGGAGAGCGCGCAGACCGTACAGGTGAGTCGATTTACTTCAATATCAGCCGGCCTTCCTTCGCGACGTCGTATTGTTTACAAACACCGCGATCGATGCCGGCCGTCGACCGCTCACCCGTGACATGTTAACATGACATTTTCACACATTTCGATGCGGCGAAAGTGTCCCGATACGCGGCACGTGCGACCCGACGGGTTTTGAAACCGCAGGTAGTCTCAAACTTTCGTCGCAAGCAGCAAACGATGCAATAGAAATCGATTGCTCATGCCGTTGAACTCAAAAACGTAGTGCATGACAAAAGCCCAAATGAAATTAGATACGTAACAAACAGCTGCGAGCCGGCGCTGGTCCCGAGGGGTCAGTTGCGCCACCGCGGCGTGTTCACACGCAACCTATTCGCACAGGGCGGAGGTGAAAGTGCGCACATGTGCACACTGTCGCACAGCATTGTGCCGCCATATCCGTCGGTGGGCGTAACTGTAGTTTTATCAAAGCATGCGCGTTATAATTGCTATCGACGGCCTAGACCCGTGACGCCGCAGCGATTATAGACCTTAAGTCAAGGGTCTAAATGATGCGTCACCGCTGTTCAAATACACATTGTTAGATAATCACATACATACCTCAGGCGGTGATTTATAATCGTTGGGGCTGAATGGCTCTCGGATTAGATAACTTGACAAAAAGCCCTTAACAATGGAAACGTAGGAAGCCGACGGCAATAAAACAGATGCCAATTAACAATTCGTTTGTCTTATTTGTGTGCACAAATGCAGAGATAATGCAGTCCAAATTGTTCAGCTTACCTTGAACAAAGCCATTACGCTCCCAACGATACCTTTTGACGTTCCGACATATTCTCTTTATGTCCAATAAACAAAAGACAGATGTATTTTTAAAGGTTCCCACAGATACACACGTAAATAAGATAACAAGTCTACAAAGGATTTGGAATATTACGAGTACCACGCGCAAAACTATTCAAATAATATTCTCTATTATTTTTCTAGATTATACCCATTAGTCTTAACTTAGCAGGAAATGTCTAACAACTACTGAAGCTTTTACCTAAAAAACTTCTAAAAAGTTAAAGTTTTTTAGAAGTTTTTTAGGTCGACACATCAAAATGTACGAGTCTATGTACAAAGGTTAAAGAAAATTCTTGTATAATGTTTAATGAACATTTATGTCACGCTAGCAAAGGTCGTGTTAGTCAGACGCTAGTTTTCTTTTTTTGACATAAACCACACTTTCTTTCTTATGACATAAGCCACAGTTCTAAAAATCACTCGAATGTAAGTTAACCTTTGCAACGACTGTATTATTTTAATCAGCAACTTTCGGCGCGGTCACAAAACTTACCACTAAACTTCCTCCGTGCTTCGGAAGCCATAAGACCCCAGGGGCATTCGTAGACACAAGCCAACGTAAGCCATAAAGGAGATCTCAAATCAATTTTTAGCGGAGGAGAAAGCGTTTACGCTCCATAGGCATCTAGCCTGCGGTTATGGACCATAACCGCAGGCTAGAGATGCCTCCGGCTGTGTGGAGCTTTAGGCTTTTTTAAAAGCTTTTGTCCTACTACCAACTATACTCCCCCGATTTCCCTTTTCCACCCGAAACGGTCCCCGTTGGTGTCGTCAACCCATTTCCACCCAAATCAACAAATAAATGAAACCCAATTGACCGAAATTGTAATAACATTTTGCAAGTTGTCAACTCCCTAAGAATTAATGATAATCTAAACTACATTTGATGAAGGCCTTGGAAATAACTGTTGTTAAGGACAGCGGAGACGACCAGTTAATTTACGCTTTAATTTGATTAAAATGTATATAGTTACGTAGGATTTATCGTGAACATGTAAAATAAATATAAATCCGATTAGTAACATAAGTAATGTAATAAGAATTAAGCGTAGAATATGTTAGACTTGTAGTTTGGTAAGAATTTTTTACGTAGATTTTAGAATTCCAATAAGAATAATGGTTAAAATATGTAAATAAGTTATGTTTCTAGTTGGAATTAACGTAAACTTTCAGACTATGTATGAAACATGTAATTTCTAATTGGATTAGTAATAAAAATTAGCAAATAATGTGAGCCTACAAAGTAAAAATGAGAACGAAATTATGTTACTTTTAAGCGGCTCTCTTTAAGGTATTGCCCCGAGGTTCTTAAGTGATGTGGGTTGGCCAAGGGGGCATTCCTTAGTGTACGACCATAAATATAGGATCAAGAGGAGAAATAAAGAAGCTTCCTGAACAACCTGTGTTTCCCTCAGTCCCCAACAACGCCTGGTCCTTCGAGCCGGATGAGGAAAACCGCGAACCCAGGAAGAATGGTCGTCACTAGGAGTCAAGCCGGGAACGACGAGGGATACCCCCAACGGCGAGTTTTCGTCGATGCACCGCGCTCGCCGTCCACGTCCGGCCCCCCCGCACCCCCGATCGGGGGGGGCCCCGCCGAACTCGACGTGTACGACCGAGCGGAACCTGCGGCATCGACGGAGAGGAGAAACGTGTCCTCGCCGGGTGTCTCTCGCCCCGCGCCCCGGGCCGAGAGCAGGAACGCACCCTCGCCGGTGGCCTCTCGCCCCGCCCCCCGGATCGAGAGGGGGACCCCTGCCGTCGCCGGCGCCCCGCACGCCGCCGCCGCCGGCGCTCCGCACGTCACCGCCAGCGCTCCGCACACCGCCGCCAGCGCTTCGCACGCCGCCGCCGACCCGCACGCTGCCGCCAGCGCTTCGCACGCCGGCACCCCGTACGCCGCCGCCGCCCGGCACGCCGCTGACGTCACCGCGCCGCTAGGCCGAAGCAGCTCGCCGATCGAAAGAGAAGATGAACCCACCCGCTGCGCGCCCCGAAGAAAAGCGAACTCGCGCAGATCCACTGCGAGCGCCATCGCCCGCATACAATATGAAGCCGAGAAGGAGCTCGCCTTCATCCGCCAGCAAGAACTGCAGATTCAAGCGGAATTAGTAAAGAAGAGGCTGGCTGCAGACATGGCTGCTCTGGAAGATAGTAACGAGGAAGAGGATGAAGAGCCACCCGAACAGCTGACTCAACGCGTCGCATCGTGGCTACAAAACAACACCGTCGGCACAGAGGTTCTCCAGGCGGGGAACACCGAATTCCCATCGGCCCCTCCGCCTACTGCTGCTACTACATCGGGACTCGAACGAGTCGAAGCTCGCCAAGCAAGGCCTGCGTGGGAAGAGCCGCGGAAGGAGCGCCCACCAGCATCGGCAAGAACGCATGGCCGAGGAGCTGAGCAGCTAGCAGAAGTCCTGCAGAAGATGATGACCAGACGTCCACCACCACGTCAAGCAGCAGACCTGCCAATATTCTCCGGATCGCCGACAGAGTGGCTTCAATTTAAGGCAGCGATGGAAGAAACGACAGCCATCTTCGACTTCACACCAATAGAGAACTTAGCGAGGTTGAGGAACTGTCTACGAGGGGAAGCCAGAGAAGCCGTGGCTCCTCTACTTGCCGCAACAACATCGCCGAGCCAAATAATGAAGACGTTGGAGCAATGTTTTGGTCGACCGGAACTAATCGTCGACCGAGCCCTGGAAGAACTGAAGAGGCTTCCCAAACTGGGGGGAGCAACAAATGAACTAAATACGTTCGCCGTGAAAGTTCAGAACACAGTTGCTGTGCTTAAGAGGATCAAACAGGGGTACCTCCACAACCCTCTGCTGATCAGAGAGATCCTCGAGAAGCTCAGCCCGCACCAGCGATCGAGGTGGTACGACTTCGCTGAGACTGCAATGGGAGCCAGCGAGGAACCAGAAATCGTCCTCCTGTCTCAATTTCTGATGAGGGAAGCTGATCGGGCTTTACGCCATGGATTTTGCGCAAGCTTGAACCTCAAGAAAGAACCACCGCGACCGCAAGGAAGATCAGTTGACTTCAAGAACCGAAAAGCAGTTTTCGCTGTATCTGAAGAAAAGAATGAAGCCGACGCGCCGAAGACACAGAACTTCAGATGTCCTTCATGCGAGCAGGAGCATCCACTTACAAAATGCTCTCAATTCTTTGCGAAGAAGATCCAAGAACGGTGGACCATCGCAAAAGACGCAAGAATATGCTTCAAGTGCCTGACTAGCAGACACCGAAGAATAAATTGTCGGGCGAAACCCTGTGGTGTCAACGGGTGCAGAAGACCGCATCACCGACTGCTCCACGATGAATCAATGACATCAGCCGCCGTGGCCTCTACGGGAACAGAAGAGACGGTGGTCACCACCTTAGCCACCACCAACCGAGAGGTGAAGCTGAAGATCTGTCCGGTCACACTCTCCGGACCCAAAGGGGAAGTCAAGACCTACGCGCTCTTCGATGAAGGGTCGACGGTCACTTTACTTGACAACAGTGTGGCTGAGGAGATTGGAGCAGAAGGTCCTTACAGAACTTTGAATATGCACGGGATCAACTCCGAGCGACGTGACACCAACAGCCGCCTGGTCAAAATAAACATCCGAGGTCAACAAGGACGTCATCACGTCATAGCTGCACGAACCATCGGCAACATGAACTTACCGACGCAGTCTATAGCCGAGCAACTACTGCAGCTGGATCACCTCAAAGATCTGAAGAAAGAAGAGCTTTGCTACGATCAAAAACAACCGCGAATTTTGATTGGCAGCGATAACTGGCAACTGATCGTGTCCAGAGAGCTACGTTTGGGGAAGAAGAATCAACCCGTCGCCTCACGAACTCAATTGGGCTGGGTTATACATGGCAGCATCCCCAAGAAGATCATCAAACAAGATGATGAGAACATCCTCTACGTTTGTACAATCAAGCAACACGAGGAAGACCTGCAAGAGATGGTCAAGAAGCACTTCGACATCGACGCCCTGGGAATAGCGCAGAAGTCCAAGATCAGCGAACGTGATCAACGAGCCATTGATATCTTCGAGAAGACCGCAAAAAGAAGAGAAGATGGTCACTATGAAGTGGGACTCCCTTGGCGGGCAGATGATGTCAAGCTGCCTTTGAGCTACAACAACGCACTCAAAAGGCTGCTGAACCTGGAACGTAAACTGGACAAATCTCCGAGCGAAAGGAAGCAATATCAGCAACAGATAGATAACCTACTGCAGAAAGGATACGCAGTGGAGAGCGATGGATCCGAAGCTGGCAGCCGCGTGACTTGGTACCTGCCTCACTTTCCGGTGAAGAACGTTAATAAGCCCGGGAAGCTGAGACTGGTCTTCGATGCTGCAGCAAAGACCCAAGGAGTGTGTCTGAACGACTTTCTGCTGGAAGGACCTGATTTATTGCTTTCTCTCATGGCAATACTCTTCAGGTTCAGAGAAGAAAAGATCGCCGTGACAGCTGACATTCAAGAGATGTTTCTTCAAGTTAAGATCAAGAAAGAAGATCAACCGGCTCAAATGTTCCTGTGGAGAGACGATCGAACGAAGCAACCCACCCAGTACAAGATGACATCAATGATATTTGGAGCATCAAGTTCGCCGTACTTAGCTCACAGCGTGAGAAATCGCAACGCGCTGGATTTCGCTGAGTCTCACCCAAAAGCTCTACGTGCCATCACAGAAGCGCACTACGTGGACGACTATGTCGACAGCTACCCGAACAGAGAAGTTGCCAAGGAAACCATTGAAGAGGTGGACTACGTACACCAACAAGCTGGTTTCCATCTGAGGAGCTGGAATTGTAACGACAGAGACGTTCTACGTGACATACCCGAACAGCTGCAGACTAGAGCTAAGGAGCAACCTATTACGACGAACGAACTCTGCGAAAAGACACTGGGCATGCTCTGGGATGCTACCAACGACGTGCTGAAGTTCAACACTTCACTCAAGAGAGTCAGCGACGAGGTACGACAACTGTTACGACCACCGACAAAACGAGAAGCACTCAGCACAGTCATGAGTATCTACGATCCACTGGGACTACTCAGCTGCTACACAATCACGGCGAAGATCGAACTACAAAAGTTATGGCGACAGAAGATCGACTGGGATGATCAAATTCCCTCACCCAGCGCTGAAGTTTTCGCTCAATGGCTGAGAGACCTGGAACACATCAGCCACATCGAACTACCGCGAAGCTACAACGGGGGGAGGCCAGTCATGAACCGCCAACTGCACGTCTTCTGTGATGCAAGTGAAGACGCCTACTGTGCAGCCGCTTATTGGAGGCTGGAACAAGAAGATGGAGCAGTGGAGACTACCTTGGCCGCAGCCAAAGCCAGGGTTACGCCGCTCAAGACGCAAACGATCCCACGACTGGAACTACAAGCGGCGCTGGTTGGAGCTAGACTAGCGGACAGCGTCGTGAAGGAACATCGATGGAACGCCGATGCAGTCATCTATTGGACAGATGCTCAAGTGGTTCTCCATTGGATTCACAACAACAGCCGGCGCTATTCACCATATGTAGCACATCGGCTGGGAGAGATTGCTGAATTAAGTTCCGTCCATCAATGGAGATGGGTGCCAACGCACCAGAACGTGGCAGATCTAGCCACCCGATCGGGATACGTCCCTAAGAACGCGGAAGACACATGGTATACCGGCCCAGAATTTTTGAAGAAACCCATGAACGAGTGGCCGCAGAACCTGATGAACTACGAAGATCAAGAGCAGGAGCAAATCGTCCTACACGCTTCAGATTCTGACGTGAAACTCAGCAGTTTGCCAGACATCACTCGCTTCTCGAACTACGAGCGTCTGATAAGAACTACTGCACTGGTTCTACTCTTTATCGAGAAACTCAAGAACAAGAGGGCGAAGCTGGACGTTGAACATCTGCGAAAGGCCGAGAAACTGTGGCAGCAACAGTCGCAGCTAGAAACGTTTCCGGCTGAGATTGAATTTCTGAAGAAAGGAAGAACGATTCCCAGATCGAGTCCACTCTACAAACTCGATCCTATCTACGAAGACGACCTGCTCAAAATCAGAGGAAGAATTGGAGCTGCACACGTCCCAGCGGAGACCAAGAAGCCGATCATACTGAGTGGAAGACACCCGTTCACGAGACTTCTGGTAATGCGAGAACATAAGAAAGCGGGACATGGCGGCCGAGAGAGAGTCGTGAATGATTTGAAACAGAGATACTGGATATTGAAGTTACGACCTACCGTGCGATCCATCACCAGGGATTGTCCCTTCTGTCGACTGAGAAGAGCACACCCTCGGATACCACCCATGGGAGATCTACCTCAAGAACGATTAGGAGCATTCCAGCGTCCATTTTCCTACTGCGGCTTGGATTATTTCGGACCTATGACCGTCACCGTCGGACGACGACACGAGAAGAGATGGGGAGCTCTATTTACGTGCCTGACTACACGGGCTGTTCACATCGAACTGGTAGCTTCTCTCTCAACGGATTCAGCTCTGATGGCGATCAGAAGGATGGCAGCACGAAGAGGATGGCCGACCATCATATACTCCGACAACGGCACGAACTTCAGAGGAGCAGACGTAGAACTTCAGCGAGCTATAAAAGAGTGGGCTCCGGAACTTAAGCAGTTGGGACTGCAACACCGAATGAAGTGGAGGTACATACCTCCTGGCGCTCCAATTCAGGGAGGCGCTTGGGAAAGAATGGTCAAGTCGGTGAAGATCGCTCTTCAAGCCACACTGAACGAGAAGTCTCCGAAAGAAGAGGTTCTACAGACTCTACTGGCTGAGGCTGAATATTCAATCAACGCAAGACCACTTACACACGTCTCAGTCGAGCAAGATGATCCTGAGGCATTGACCCCGAACCACTTTTTGATTGGGTCATCGACCGGCCTGCCTACCACTGGAACCTGCGAACATGCGGATCGTCGAACCTGGCGCGCTGCCCAAGCATTGGCTGACGAATTCTGGCGGCGCTGGATACACGAGTACCTGCCTACACTGGTGCCACGTCGCGAATCCCCACGAGATCAACGAACTCTTGCAGTGGGAGACATCGTCATAGTGGTGGACTCCTCATTGCCACGCAACACATGGCCTCGTGGCGTCGTGGAACGCGTCTACCCAGGCCCGGATGGACACGTACGCAGTGCCGACGTGCGAACTACGAGTGGAGTATTTCGACGACCGACATCCAGACTAGCTGTATTGGAGGTGGCTGGAGTGAAGAATGCTGATCCAGAGAACGAGAGACTGCCGCTGTCACCCTGAGAGGCTGCATCGAGATTACGCCGGGGGGAGAATGTTAAGGACAGCGGAGACGACCAGTTAATTTACGCTTTAATTTGATTAAAATGTATATAGTTACGTAGGATTTATCGTGAACATGTAAAATAAATATAAATCCGATTAGTAACATAAGTAATGTAATAAGAATTAAGCGTAGAATATGTTAGACTTGTAGTTTGGTAAGAATTTTTTACGTAGATTTTAGAATTCCAATAAGAATAATGGTTAAAATATGTAAATAAGTTATGTTTCTAGTTGGAATTAACGTAAACTTTCAGACTATGTATGAAACATGTAATTTCTAATTGGATTAGTAATAAAAATTAGCAAATAATGTGAGCCTACAAAGTAAAAATGAGAACGAAATTATGTTACTTTTAAGCGGCTCTCTTTAAGGTATTGCCCCGAGGTTCTTAAGTGATGTGGGTTGGCCAAGGGGGCATTCCTTAGTGTACGACCATAAATATAGGATCAAGAGGAGAAATAAAGAAGCTTCCTGAACAACCTGTGTTTCCCTCAGTCCCCAACAACTGTTATGGATATAAATCTCACAAACGATCGCTGTGACACTGAGGTGTCGCCTCAGACTTAATGATAGTGATCATGATGCAGTTATGATGTCATTCCGCAACATCGTGAATAACTATTTGCACTACAATGTACTTAAAATCCATTGCGCAGTACTAACACTTGTGCTATTTAAATAAAGCCTTAGTAGAGCTGAATATATAATTTCAATAAATAAATGAGAAATGAAATGCTTGAAGATCAGCCTATTTTAATAGCAGAAAAGCGATGTTTTTTAAATGGCTAATAGAGTAAGGATAAAAGATACTTTAATTGATGTTTGATACTCGGCTATAAGGAAATAATATTAATTTCATGGCATCATTTTATTGTTTGTATATTTGTCAGAATAGGTACCTATATTAGGATTTGACGACTGATGCACAATTAATTTATGACGTAATTCGTCCCTCATTAGGAAAATCCCTTTTATAATTTAAACAAATAAATAAACACTATGACAAATTATTAACAAAGCGCCATCTAGCCCCAAATTGAACGTAGCTTGTACTATATAGTAATTTGCCTAGACCTTTGTTTTATCGATCGATTTTCTAAACGTTATGGTCAAATCAAGAATCGTAAGGCTCCTGTCCAAATATTCTGCAAGTAGAGGTACACAAACTAAGCTATTGGCCCTGACCAAATTGGTACTGTGACCTCGCCAATACCGTTGTCCAGATTCTTTCGCAACCACTACTCAACCGTGATAAGACTATTATAACACTCATTAACAAAAGCATTATCTACATTTTTATATAATTACTTCTCACAAAATGTTACTGTCAATTGTTTTGTTTCTGTTATCTGGTAAAAGTATCATTAAAATCAGTGCAAGCATTTCGAATATTACTTATACTTTTTGGTTATACCGCAGATTATTAAATAGTTACTAACGTAAGTTATACCTATATACTATGAACCTAATGCATGCACTTTTACAACAATTTTGTAAAAGTTAAAAGATATTTCTTACTAACTTAACTATTAATAGCGGTCGCCTATTGTTCATTTGTCAATTATGCCCCCCTTCCCCCCACATTTCCGGGGCAAAAAGTACCCTACGAGTATGTCACCCGGGAATAATATAGCTTTCCAACAGTGAAAGAATTTTTCAAATCTGTTAAGTAGTTTCGGAGCCTATTCAATACAAACAAACATTAGAACAGAATACATGTACCTAGTACATATAGATAGATATTATTTAGGTTTAAAAAATTATACTTAATAGGTAGATAGTTAGACGCGTAATATTCTTCCAGTATTTCCTGCTAAAATGAAGTCCCCACATAGACAGTTTTATCAACTGCTCACACGCTAGTAGAATATTTGTCTCCACTAAAGTGGCAAAATTATGTTAATGTCTCATACAATAAATTAGGCTAATTTACCTAATTGTGCTTCCCCGGTTGTGGATAATTTTTCCGGCTCCCCTACCATCATAAATCAAGGTTAATTGAAGCAAGTGATTTATTCGTATTATATGAAATTGGCGTTTACCGTACTGACAACTTTAATCCCAAATATCTCCTCTTTGGTTAGGAATTACAAATTCAAATTTATACAGCTATTCACACATGTATTTGTGTTTCGATAACCGACATTCATTTGTTTTTTTTTATTTTTTTTTCTGTTTGCATCACTTTGTTTACAACATGGGAAACTTGAAATATCACGTTATTTACGAGAACGAGGTCCACCGTGGCACCAGTGCTGCCGATATGGCTCGAAGGGGTTATTAAGGGTAAGGCGGGGGTGTCGCAAAAGAAAACAGGGTGCATTTTTGGTTCCAACGTTTTCGTTCTGGAAATTTTGACTTGTAGAACAAGCTCCGTGGACGGCCGGAGACCCAAGCTAATAATGAAGAATTGAAGGCTATTGTGGAAGCGGATCCATCGAAAACCACGTGTATGTTAGCTGCAGGCTGCGGGGTTAGTGATAAAACTGTTTTAATCCACTTGAAGCAAATAGGGAAGCTTAAAAAGCTTGAAAGGTGGGTACCTCACGAATTGTGTTAAGCAAACCGGCAAATGCGCGTCGACTGCTGCGTTACATTACGGCTACCAAATTAGGAAAGCTTCAATTGGAATGTCTAAGACATCCACCATACTCCCGGGATCTTCCTCCAATAGATTACCACTTTTTTTCTAATTTTGAATAACTTTTTGTAAGTGAAAAAATTCAACTCCAATGGGCCGTCAAAACCGCCTTCAAAGATTTCATTGACTTCCGTCCAAAGGGTTTTTTTTTGTAAAAGGATCAATTAACAACCCATGAGATGATCAAAGTGCATAGATTACAATGGTTCATACTTTAAATAAATAAATATTTTATAATAAAATATATTCGACTTTTTGTTGCTCCCATACCAAACGCCAATTTCATATGTAAGGACCTAATATTAACTTGTTTGTTTTAGAAAAGATAGTTGATAGAAAAGAAAGGGTGTGTCTATTGCCCTTTTTTGTCAATAGGATATAAGATATTGCGCTTTTGACGAAATAAATATCTACTTGTCTGTAATTTATCTATATCTATACTAATATTATAATTAGGTATCTCTTTCGCAGTCGAATAAAGATATTATGCGCAATCATTTTTATTTTACTAAAATTATTGGTTCTCAAAAGTTTCAAGCCGACTTACTATAATTACAAAAACAACGATGAAGTGTTTAAAAAAAGTTCTGTTTTAACTTTGCCTAGGACTTCCAAGAAGGATTACAAACCCGAGGCACGATGCACAATCAATGTTTACTGATAAAAACCTATTTAAAATACCTTCGCCTATTAAAATAGCCGCCTTTGACACTGAAATGACTCATAGCAAAAAATAACACGAGATTACAACAAGAATGCAAATCATGTGATTTGTAATTCATTCGTGTGATCGGAACCGCTTCTGATTACTGTTTTTCTTTATATAGCTTTGCATTCACCACCTGCATGCAGAAGGATGACAATCATTTTAAAGTTAATAAAGACATTTTTAATTTATGGATGAGTAAACTAAAACTTTAATTAACAATAAAATGTAATGCAAGCCAACGGTTGGAGGTGTGTGACCTATTAAAACTAGAGAAATAATATCGAATAATTTGTTTAAAAAAAATCCGTAAAAAATGGCAGTGGCTGCCGTGATCCCTTAGGGTTAAAGGCTTGTTTCGTTTGTGCATAATTATTTGGAAAAGGATTGGGTTTTCTGCATGTTTTGTAGATCAATTTGGGTTCTCTTTATTTACATACCTACATATTTCTAATTTTGAAATGACTTGATAGATCATAGTTTTTATGCTTTATAAATATTGCGTACTCCGTGAACGATTGATCTTGCGCCCACGCATGATTGTGAGTACGGGGTCAACGTGATAACTTCATCGATAAGATGAATAAAATATTACATCGGCGGTTAGGTAATGAATTCGTCCATTAATTTGCCACTGCAGGACAAATATCGTCTCATTGATACGAAGCCAACAATGTTTACATTATATACATAAACTAAGTTATTTTGATAATCCTCTTTCTTTTTCTCATATGTTAATCATATTATGATTAAGTGAGTGTTAAAGTCCTACCCAACCTGGATAGGACTTTAACACTCACTTATCTTTTAAATTGTAAACCACAAAACCGATTTTGGTCCACCTAAATTGAGCGCAAGCTTTTTACTCATACATCGATCTTCTCTGAGAGTTTGGTACCTCCGCGGTCGAGCCCGCCCAATTCAACTGACAGATAGTGAAATTACTAGGTATATGAGACCTATAATAACTGTCGTCTCGGTGTAAAAGGCGCAGGGCGGTGCCAGACAGTAACTGCTTTAGTTACTATGCACTGAACTGACTAAGGGCAGACGTGGCGCTTACCATCAGGTGTACGATCTGCTTGTCTTGTTACACATTGCAATAAAAAAAAAGATCGGAACTGTCTTGCAGCGAGGCTCTACTACACTTAAAAAATCTTAATCCCGCGGAATAGTTGGCGCTACATGGCGAAGTCTAGAACACAATCGAAGCACAAAATGAAGCCAGTTTAGATTGATTTATGAACGGATTCGAATCTAGATAGTCAGTTAGTATGTCAGCTTGCGCATTTAAACTTGTTTGTTTGAGAGAGTGCTTTCCATCGCCTGGGCATTGCTGTTTCATAGAATATTGTATGGGGATTTATTCAAGTCGATTACCATACTGGCCTTGGGTTTATCTTCTATTTGCCCCGTCATCGGCTTGAGTTAGGTGACACGTTAATGGAAGCGAACAATGGAAAAGTTTGTTTGAATTATGCTCATAATGTATGTATGCGGTAGCGTATATAGATTTAAATCTGTCGACCTTTAAAGTTAATTTAAAATTTTGCATGAATTCCTTGAAAGCCTCGTTGATTTAGTGGTATCTGTACTCTACACATATTATGTATCTTGGTGTCCTGCATTCAATTCTTGAGTCAAGAGCATTAATTTTAGTTTTTTGAAAATACAGTTTGCCTAAAGAAGCTAGCCGGAGGTCTTCAACACGACATAATTTTATGAAATGCCTCGTCCCCCTAATGGGACAAGTGTCATGTGCATGCGAAGTGCATCTGCAACAATAGGGCGTATCGTGTGCGCCTACGCAGCGTTAGAACAGGTCCTTAGCGGCCTTGCTTGTAACACTGCATGTCTTGATGATGGGATGACGATACTGCCAATATTGCAGTCAAAGTTAAAGTCATTAATATAGTATACACCTTTTTGTATAAAACAGACGCGAAATGCGAAAAGGCTTATATCGGTGACGAATCGATACTTTGGTCGAGAGCCTCGATCATCGCAGGAAGATTGCTTGCCTCTCCGTCTTTTAAAGACTCCACGTTGGTGAATGTGCTGCTCAGCTGCACGATTTGATTCCACCAGCTCCGTATTCCATTATCGAACTTTATAGACTCTGTCAAAGACTCTATACTGTTATTTTTTGATACGGACTGCGCGGAAGTGGCTCTCTCTCGGTATCAGTCTTTCCTACACTATATATCTAACTTGGGGCTTTTCAAGGCCAGAATCAACGGGCTTTTCCTAAGCAAGCGCGCTCCATCGTAGACCGCAAAGTTGTTTGACATCAGGCAACTTTGTGGTCAAGTGCTAGTTTAGCTCCAATATAAAAAAATTGCAGCAATAAAAAAAGAGCAAATGAGTAACGCATATGCTATGCCATCGTTGAATGTAAATATTCATCCACGGGAGATGATGATCACTAACCGATCCGTTTGCTATTTCGTATTTCAGTTGGTAAAAAAAGTCTTCATTTTGATGAAGTTTGGTACAGACAGACAAGATCTTAGGAAAAAACATTGGCAAATTTTTAATCCGATATAACGGTCAGCTCCCAAAAAAAATCAACGGTCTCCGGGCGGCAAGTATTAACATAGTAAAATTAATTATAGTAAGATGATAAGTTTTGGGTCAGAGCGGCCCTCTGCCCTCGTCTGAATCCGTCTCTGGCAGGATGACGTAGATAAGACTGCAATCGCATCTCGGACTAAATTGCTAATAGTGCAAGGGTTATTTTGCACGTACTAGGAAAGATAGTTGGTGTCGGTCAGAGCGCACAAGCCCATTACCCAGTATCTAGATCTCACGCGCGATGTGTTCTTCATTTGTCTTTTCTAAATGTAGTTGATATTTTTTAAATTTTCGAATACGAATTCAGTTTACTCGAAGTAAACGTGGAAGATTCTCGAAAAAATATCTACATTATTTGAAAGTCTGTACTGTATTTTTAAATATATTTTTTCAATTCTCCAAGGATAGTGAAGTGACATACCAGTCGTTAGTTATTATGCAATTTAAATTGTTCGTAAAGATTCTGTAAAATCGGAAGCGCCCTCTCTGAAACGTGACAATGGCTGCTTAGAATTTTTAATTAGTACTCATAAGTTTACGTCATTAGTCGTAAAAACTACTCGGTACTGTCAAATCGTGTCTACGATAACTGAATGTGGAAATTGAATACTAAATATCACGTTAGTGTTTAGTGTTTGCGCCTGAAATGAAGCGGTTCAAAGGATTGTATATGGAGGAACTGAAGGTTTGTTTTCGATTATATCCTCATTTCATTATATTAAACAGTAACTTTGATGAAATCAATATATTTTTTTTTATACGAATTTAGTTGGCAGACAGCGCATCCCACCTGATGGTAAAAGGCCACTGCGGCCTATTCAATTGAGGGACACTTCACCAGGAAGCGTCGCTCAATGTTCTTCCAGACTGTAGGCTCATCTGATCTTCGAGCCTTTGATTTTTAGTGTACTGGCTCCCACAGGGACACAGTCAGAGCTGTTATGTATATTGCAACATCATAGCATCTTGAGGACTTGTGTTATAGGTATTGAATCAACAAAGGTAACACAATTATAAAATAGTTACAACAAATACCTATGAATGAAGATCGGTATCCCATTATATTTTGTGATGTCTTCTTTTAAAGTATTTTTCACTGCTCATAGTAACAGTTTATCGAAGGGTATGCAATGCAAGCATATTATGCAGAATTTATGTCAATTTATGTCATTTGTTTTGTAGCGGAACAATAAATAGAGTGAGTGACCCTAACAAAACATCTTCAATCGCTCAAAGAGAGCTTTTTAAAGGACTTCGGACGTACTTTACTAGGTAGGTATGCTCGGGACACTCAATGGCTTCGCCAGGCATAAAAAAATTATATTTCGTTACCGAATTTGTTCTCTTTATCATAACTTTTCCAATTTCCCCTGAAGTGTACCTACAAATCTCTCCAGGGAAAAGGAACCTTTGAAATATACAAATATGTTTGCTAATTTTATATTTCTGCGTATTGGTGAATGATGAATATGTTATTTATGAATTCGCATCCAAAATCCACTTGTATATTTTCTGTGCTTGTATCGAATATTTCGAATATTCGGTCGGTACGCATAGGTTTTACAAATTATAAGCAAATAGAAGTATGTACATATTTGCATAAATTAAAGGAAATAGTATTCCGGACAGTTGAATGGTAAGGGAACGTCTCTTTGAAAAAGAAGAATATTTTAAAAAGATCTTTCCCTTTCAATATATTTTCATACCGTGTTCATAGTTCAAGTTTTCGTATATGATAGTGGCGTACTTTCACCATTTGAGGTAAATACTTTGGACTTCTCACAAAAGTTTGTAGGTACAATTACGATCGAATCTCCGACCTAGTGTAAAAGCAAACTGTTAAAAATATCACACAATACCTACATACGGATTAAAACAGCACATAAAATATTATGTTTTTATTAAGAGCTATTTTACCGCATACTATCTCCGCCATCAAAACAGGTAGTCCAGTAAAAAGCTCACATTAAGGAACACATAACCTTCATCATAAATATTAGGCGCTCACAAAATATCCGATATCCGTCAACAGTCCGTCTCCCGTCACGTTTTGCCCACCGGGATATCCGGCCCGTGTCCGGATCTGCGGCGAACCGGTATCGACCGGTATGCCATGCCCGGTGAGTTAAAATTATACGTGCGCATTTAAGTTTGAGCGCATTTAATTTTGCTTTAGTAATGTGTGAATATGACAATATACATAAAGTTGGAATATCAATTTGTAATTGTAGTGTCATAATAACAACTTGTTTCCGACGGCATTTAATCTCAACTTTGATAAGAAAAATTAACAGTCTGTCCTTTTCATAGATTTTTAGTAGGGAGACTTTTACCAGAATATACTTGCTAGCCCGCCGGGATATCCGAGCCGTCCCCTGCCCGGATCTGTGGCGGCCCGGGATAATCCGGACTGATCGGTATAAACCGGTTTTGTTCGCTTACACGGATAGGTACCTAGGATATACATTTTAGTTTAATTATTCTAATATCCTTTCTGTGACGCATAATATTAAGACCGCATAACGATTTAGTCATTGTGTTAAAGATTACAGTATGATACCTAATTGAAATCTGCTTGTAATAAAGATGTCATTCACAGGTCAAACCTATGTACTCACGCACGTCGTCATCGATGTTGCACCTAATAAAACTTACAAATATACACAAACAGAACAAGATTAAGATTATTATATCTACTACCATATATGGTTTGTACATAATAATGAACGAAATAGCGCAAAATATCTAGAACTGTACAAATGTGGTACACAATTAGGTATGTTGTAACTAGATAAATTTCAGGCGTGCGTGTATTGGTATTATTGAGGAAAATGCTCATCGCTCCATATAAATTGAATTATTTGATAAAAATATTGTATTGTATTCAATAATGTCGTTCGCCCGATCCATATTGAAAAATCCAATTTTTATCTCATTACCAGCTTTTTTACGCTTTGCTTCTTTCGAGTAAGGGTAGCTGCTTTTAAAGATAACCCTAATTAGGTATTCCTTACAACGACGCATATTGTTGGTTATGATGCATGCAACACAAGTGTATGCCAAATGTAGACTCATTGGGGACTTTGGGACTCGTAGATGTTCCCAATTCCCATCCCACATCAAATCTCAACTTGCTTAAAAACGGCATATAATCTAGAGCTGTCGTAACCGCACAGTAAAGACTATTTTCTCCCACCGTGCCGCATCGTTTCTGTGCCATAAAACAACAACAAAGTAGTGGCACAGGAATGGGAGAGGCCATTACTTTTTTACAGCCAGACGGATGAGTGAGACTGTATTTTTAGCGGCAGAACACATGGCAATTATGAATCAGCTGATTAAAAAAACTGCACTGACCTACTTTGACCGAACGCCCTGTGTCGTTTTACGCACGTAGTAAACGTTTTAAATGATACACACAAAAACAGTATATTTTTCGCCATAATCCATGCATTTTTTGCGTAGGAGAGTTCGTTGATTCTGATGCCTATGTGTTATTTGCATCAAAATCGTAATAGCGTTGGGGTAAACAAGCTCTTTCCTTTGTAATTAAATTTTTACATTGAATATACGATACGTATATCCATCCGTAACTTTGTTTATCCATGTGAATATGAAAATTACCTGTCTATCTGTCTTTTACCTATTCACGCTAAAGCGGATTTATATGAAAACAAAATCACGAGCCACCGTTTTGGTAGGTCGTCTGAACTTCTTACCTCTAATCATATTGGTTTACTTACGTTTCATAACTATGCGTTACGCAAAAATCAATCTTTTTCAAACATGTAACTTCAATTTTGCTAAATGCTAAAGGTGAAGCGTGAATTTAGAAGAAAATAATATATAATAAAAGCCAGTAGATACGTTCCAAACCGTAGTATCTTAGCAATTTATAAAAGTTGTTTCATTAAACCGCCTAGATTTTTGCTTCGTAGGCGGCGAGTTCTGACGAGGTATCTATAAAAAGCGGCGGATAATGAAAGGCTTACAGGGTCGTAATGATTCCCTGTGAACCCGTGTCGGATTTACCGGCTGTCCCAGTTCCCGATATAGCCGGGTAACCAGGTTTATCCGGTCGTCTGAGCCTCTATCCATCGACAGCTCTTTGCACAGCCTATGAGTAAGGGCGAACGTTTTTAAATTATCCCTTTGAAGCGCTTTGATTAAATGTTTAAAGAAAGCGAGAGCTGCCGAGCAGAATGCCAAATCTGTTATGTGCATTCGAGAGTATATTTTAATCAATTTGCCCAATGAAAGCAATCCATGATAATCTACTGACCTTTCTTTTTGAAAATTCACAGTACCAATCCGTACGAAGGTGAATCGTGAAGCATGAAATTCATATGTCCTATTTTTAGATCGTATCATGTTTGCGCCACCGGCCTCCCTGTGTTCTGTGCCCTATTCCATTAATTTATGTAATTAGAGGGCGCACTAGAGTTTGCGCGCTTACTAAACTTGTATTGCTCAGTGGGATGAATCGTTGAGCTACGCAGCCCACCTGCTTTGCTTACCATCGGAAAGCCTATTCCACTTAATCCTTCTAGCCCCGGAACACCAGACACAATAGAAAATCTATTGTTATGCGGCACGCGAGTGCCGGTTCGGCGTTGAGTGGTTAATCACGAAAAATCACTTAATGTCCGTGAACCTTTCGTTTTAAGTGTAGGATTTATATCCGGAAAACAGCTGAAGCTATTGTAGCAGCAGGTTTCACCTGTTTAATCTTAGCTCTTAAGTCCACAAGGCGAAATCGCTGGCACGTGCTGATAATGAATAAACACTCGATCCATCAAAAGTTACATGATAAGGACACATAATGGTGATTCTATCTTTCCAACGGTTTTCCTGTCACATGGCTCTAATGGGTCTCGTCCAGACCTTGTTCGCTATTGTGCGGTCCATCCTCTATCGTAACTAGTGAAGATTGATGGTCCGATCCGCATTATGAAACAATTCCGCAGGAATCGGGATAACCAGCGGAGGTTAGATAAGATCCACAGGTAGTCACTGGTAACTCGCGAACTAGAGCGGTTTGACAGAGTAATTCTTGTTGGTCTTCCTTGATAGATAACAACATTTCGGTGTAGAGTCACTATTAATAATTGACGATTCATAAGTGCATCTCTGATGCCTACTTAACTCAAAAATTCCCCCTTTCCCCCCACATTTCCGGGATCCAAAGTACCCGGGGATAGTGTAGCTGACCAACAGTGAAAGAATTATTCAAATCGGTTCAGTAGTTTCGGAGCCTATTCAATACTTAACAAACAATCAAATCTTTTCTCTTTATGATATTAGTAAGTATTAGACGTATAGATGAATTGTGATTGGGATTGGGGACGTCATAGAATGCGTTATATAGATAAGCTACTCTAAAAATTAACGTGCCTAACTACTAATTTTCACACTGATGTCTAAGCCGCTGACAAACTTATATATGAATTTGCAATTTAAATACCAATTACCCCTAACAATCTGACATTATGAATTCGTTATCGGAACATTTTAGCTCGGTCGACGTAGTTTAGTCCCTTCCGTTAATTAACGGACTGTTTACAGATCGCTTAAGCTTACGACCGTGGTTAGAATAGGGGACCAAAATTAAGTGTGTACCTAATAGTGTCAGCAAAGCTCATTGCGTTACTCACATGCTGCATGGGCATATAACAGACTTAGATGTTTATAAAAATCTATGTGTGCCATATATTTCAGCTCTTCAACAGAGCGCATTTCTTCCTTAAAGGCCGGCAGCGCATTTTGGTATTCTACTACGGTAGTCACTTTCCATCAGCTTAGCCGCATGGTTTTCTGTCCGCTATCATAAAAAAAAGATTAATAAGACCACGTCTTAGTTAAAGTACGGTTGACAACAATGTTACTACTAGAAAGTTGAAAGGCTCTTTTCTGCACTGGCATTATCGTCAATAGTGCTATGAATAAAACTGAAAGAGGTCCACTGAAATGGGTGCAGTTAATGTTACTCAAATGTGTCTGGCTGAGTGATCGTAACTTGTTTATAGTTCAGGAGCTGCAAATGTTGGCAATAAAGAAAGTTATAAACCTTTTTATGCCTGGAATATTAATTCTGTCAAAACGCAAGTATATTTTATGTTTTTACCGTAACCATAACCTTAAAAGGTCAAAACGGACTATGAGACAACAATATATTATCATAACACCATTTTTTTTATTTTAATTTATATTATAAGAAAATTACATTCTAAGTTCATCATCTGATGGAAAGCACTAATATAGATATTCAACAAGTTATTTAAAGTAAGGTGAAATTTTCACCACTAATAAAAAAAATATTTGTTAATTAAGCAAATGACCTACAAAAGAAGTGTGACAAAAATCCATGCAATATACGATGACGAGCCTTTGACAGCGACCGGTGATGGCGGGAAGCTAATGTTAGCTGTCAACGTGTCAACGACCCCGCCATTTCCTTTGCTAAAGGAGTCTAAAGGATTCTTCAAAAACATATTTGGTTTCGTTAACGGGAGGAAATCATGTCTTTTGAAAGTTATGAATAGATGTTGTTACCTCTAAAGGGCTTGGGGGTGTAGCAGACCAAGTCCTTCCATTCAGACACAAAGCGAATCCAAGTCACCAATCCACTCAACAGTATAAATAGTTACATTCGTTTTGTTTCTAAATACTCTTCCAGTCTTAAGTTTTATTTTTAGCAGTTACGATTATAAATGTTATCCTTTTATTAAAGTTCTTTACTTTTCATCCCTATCTGTCAGCTTGGTCCGCGTATAACCAATTAGGCCACTTGCCCAGTTGCCTAAACTCTTTATTCCGACTATAGAGACGAAATGAACCCTTTGGTAATTCGGAACTAAACCCGGTTAAATTTACTGTACCAAACTCTCAAATTATTTTCATACCAGATCCTATCTCAACAGCTTTTACGTTTAAACGTAAAAAGATAACAGACAGAATCACTTTCTCAATCTCTCATAGAAAAAATATTAGTCTCAATTAACTTTATTATTCGAATCAGTGACTTAGCTGAAGAAAGAGTGGCCTATCATTATTCTGAACAGTATTCTTTCTCGGGGCGAACAGTAAATGCAAGCGCTTTGCAATACCTAATGGTGGAAATGTGACCGCAGGGACGCCGTTGCACCGCAGAACGCTACGCGATTCACGATAACAGTAGATAGTACCGGTGGTAGAATTATCTAGTTACGTTTTATTATTATATCGATTTTTTTACGATGATAGAAAAAATAGCGTAAAAGAATCACTTAGCATGAAACTTGTCCACAGTATAAAAATTCAAAAGCACACCAAACGGTTTCAAATTCAAACTTGTGATGTCCCCGATAGCTAACATTTATGCAAAAGAAATTTTGTTTGGTATTTTTCTCGGTTTTTAAATATTATTATCAGGTCTGTTTGTCGTTCTGAATTAATTTCATACTTCCAAAAATGGTTTGCCCAAAACTATGGATCATTTTGCCCATTTATGGTTGTAATCATTGTTTTAGAAAAAAAAAATGTTATGCTAAAATAGTTAGCCACTTTTTCATTGAGAGACTCTTAGCCAGGAAGAGTCGCTCAATGTGCTGCTGCTGTTGAACTCTAAAAAAGTCCTTCCACCAGCCAAAAAGAACCAAATATATTCATGATCAAAAATACTCAACCACCTACCTTATAGCGTTATGTGCTTCGATCATATGATCGAAGGTTGTGTGCACAGAAATCTAAATATTGTGTGTCAACAAACAGTACAGAGATGTCTATGTGACTTACGTACTAGTACCTACTACCTAACTAGGTGGTTACGTACAATCACGGATGTACCCAATTCGACGAGCAACGGAAGCGGATTTAAATTTGGAATACCGTCATTTCCAGAGATACGACGTCCGAATACTAATATTGCAGGGCCAATGCCAGGCGCTGAGCAGGGCGGGAGCTAGGGCAGTATACAGTATTATTTAATTATAGTCAGTAAAAAAATGTGTAATTTAGTTTGGGGTCATGCGGAAATGGCGTTGTTATTGTAATTTAGTTATAGTTAAGACTTACGCACTTTGTTTTATCGGCATAATATCACTTTATAATAATAAAAAAAAGTTAAATATTTTAATATTTGTCAAGGGGAATTAAAAGTTTGCTTCTGAAAGACCATCTCTAACTGCAAGGCGACGCGCAGCGTTCTGCGAAACCTGCATGTTTAGTACGCGGTGTATTAGCAAAACATCATTTATACCAGCACTACGATACTTAATCCGCTCCTGTTGCGGACTCGTAGCACGCCGTCGACTGATACGCTCCACACGGGTCGATATGAAAATATTTATTGTATCGAACAAATAAATGTTTGGCCGAACGTCCGAGCCTGGACCGCGTGTACGCATTTGAAAGATAACAAATTCAGCTTGCAGCTGTGAAATGCGACTTCACGGCTTAACTGATCAACTAAACCTATAGGAGAATCTGTGTTCTTTTGAATTTTTATTAATCCAGAAATGATGATTCATGATATTCTTCTCGGTCTCGGTAAACGTAGAGTGCAGGGACCGAAAAGGTTACCCTTTTTGGTGTATTAAACTGTTTAATTTTTACGATTCTTTGAAAAACCTTAACATGGGATTCAGCAGTATATACGGCTGAATAAACCCGAACAGAAACAGTTTTGTTAATAAAGTTCATTTTCGTTCATTTTTTGATCTTAGAAAAGGACAGTCCGATGAGCGTACCGTCATTGGATGCGATAGAATCGTGTCACAACGTGTTGGCTACATAAGGCTTCAATGCTCTAAAATAATCTTTACTGATAACTTTTGCAATGATTCTCGCGTTGATCTTCGCATGTTGTGTTATTCTTGTTTGTTTACGTTTTTAGTTGTCATGAATATTGAGTGGTAATATTGAGTCCAGTCAACGAAGCTCTAACTTTGCCATTTTAGCTGAAAAGCTGAAACTAGTGCCAAAATTTTTTTTATGACCCCGTATTATATGACATACTAAAAATGCAGGGTCGTGAGTCACCGGGGTTATTATATACTACGATACTATATTACGAAAAAAAAATGGAAAAGGGAGAAAAAATTACTTTTTCCTAAACATCTCGAAAACTTACTGAAATATGAAAAAAAATTTAAGGCAAAAGTTGTAGAACATTGCTTAGTCTACAAAAAGGTTTAAATCAATTTAGGGTGGAGGCTCCTTATATCGGCCCCCTCCTAATATCGGACGTATAGAGAAAATGCGCCACAACTTAAAAAAATTACCTAAAATAATAATTGTTTTTATGCAAAAGAGTGCGGGAGGTACGGACGTGCGTCGTTTGGCGGCATTTTCAGGTCAAATTCCTAGATCGACTCATTGCGTTGAGAAGTATTTAAATTGAAGGATCTAACATGGTGGACAAATTGAGTCAGACCCTTCAAATTGTCTCAGACTCAACCCCAGTTACCCCAGTAAAACGCAGGCTTGTATTTTTTCCACAAAAAGAGTGATTATTTGAGTTCTATCTGACCGACTACAGCTTTTAGCCGTATGAAATTATCTTCCAACCTTAACCCTAGAGTAGTCGCGCCTTTCCGTGTAACGTGAGTGATCGCGCAGGGAGCATTTTGCCGCCCATACTCTAACAAGCTTTATTTTGATAATTGTATTTAAATTAATTTTTAAATGATAGAATATATCATAAACTTTCAGTAAATAACATTTATTAAAGTTTTGAGCTAAGTATTTATGAAAAAAAAGCTTTTGAATATATAATGTAATTATTTTTTAATTTTAACAAGGCGCATTTTTTGCATCGTACGCCCCTGTCGCTTACTTATATTTTTTTTTAGAAAAAAATGTCACAAAACTGATTTATAATGTATGCTATTACGCTATTTAGACTAAAACAACATGATATACGACTACAACTATTCATATTTCCACTAATCTAGAAAACCTGACACACGAATTTTAATTACGTGAGTAGTCGCGCGGTGACCAATTTGCCGCCAAACGCGACACCCCGTCAATAATCGGTTCCTGATTTGGTCACCCGTGAACTGAATTTCTTCTAATTTCCAAAACAAGACGGTGAGGAACGGGGTAGCAGCTACTAGAACGCTTGACCTCGTCAAATGCATCGTGTATAAAATAATACGATTTTTTCGCCGCGGGCGACAAAATGCTCATAGCACGAGCACTCTAGGGTTAACTTCGGGAGCTATAGAGTCCGTAGCAGTAACTGTTTTTAAAGAGATTGGCATCCTTTCCAGAATCATACGCTACTTGATTGCGTAACAGCTCCTTAACCCTTTCAACGCCAATGTCTGATATATCAGACAAATCATTTTCGTGCCCACCACGCCAATGTCTGATATATCAGACAAAAAAACATGATCAAGAAACGTTGTATTTTTACTTGCCTGAATGAGTTGAGTATAACCTAATATTTTTTTTTTTAATGGTCATGGCGTGTGGGGCACCATTTTCGGAAAAAAGCGTGGCGGGGAAAGGGTTAAACTTTACAGAGCTCAAGTCCGTTCCTGCAAATAGTTTTGCTACCATCTTTGGAGGTGGTTCTGCTCTGCTCAGCTGGCTGCCTTTGACTCTATTGAGCGGCATGCGAAGAGGCTTATCGGCGATGATGCTTTGGTCGAGAACTGCAAAGTCTCGATCATCGTTGGAAGATTGCTGGGCTCTCCGTCTTTTACAGGACGTTCTCCGTTTTTTTTTTTTTCGTCTTCACGTTGGTGAATGTGCTGCTCGACTGTACGATTTGGTTATACCAGCTCCGTTCCATTACCGAACGACTTGACTTGGTCAGAGACTTCATCCGTATACAGTGAAAATGCCGCGCGTACAAACTAAATGATTTGCTTCATTTTTTTTTTTGATACGGACTGTGCAGGTGTGGAACTCTATACCTGGGTCCATCTTTCCTGACCATTATATAACTTTGTGCTCTTCAAGGCCAGAATTAACGGGCTTTTTCTAAGCAAGCGCGCTCCATCGTAAACCGCATAGTTGTTTAACATCAGGCAACTTTAAGGTCAAGTGCTGGCATAGTAAATAAATATAAAAAAAGTCGGTAATATTTTTTATATATTTTTGGGGTTCTTTTCTTTGTTTGTATTAAGAATGTCGAATTATTGTAATACATTCGTACTTTTTGAACAAACTTTTTCCCTTTGAAAAGGTATGCCGATATTAGGGTTATAGGCGGCGGATATTTGGGTGCTAGAGGCCGATATTAGGGAAAATCGGCAAGTTTGGAAACAAACATCTATATTTTGAAATCTAACAAAGAATTCGTTATTTGGCGAATGTAATAATGGAGTTTCATTATTCCTCTACACAAAACAGTAATTGAAAGAAAGTCAAAGCAATTAATGTAAAAATTACAAGCAGTGAAAGGTCAAAAAAAGTAGACATGGCCGATATTTGGTGCCTCCGCCCTATGTTATTTTACGGGGTCATAAAACAAAATTATAAATAGAATAAATCTTTCTTTGGTACCAATAAAACTTTAACTAAACAGTACAGACACAGTAAAGTTGCTAAAAAACAAAAAAGAAATCACAGAACAAACAAAACAAAAGGATCAATATCAAAACAAAAAATCAGTAACGTATTTAAAATTACAATAAAAACAAGGTTGTTTTTGGTACCAAAATGGTCTCCGCTCAGTATTTGGCCGTGCCGTCTTTAAGTTCAGATGAAATACACTGCATCTCATGCCTTTAATACAGGCCCCACCTACTAAATTTGTTGTCTCTTTCGTTTATAATCGCCGCAGGATTAAACGGTTTAATACTGCTTAAGACAAACGCAAAATTGAAAACAGTATATATGAATGTTAAAAGATAAACGGTTTGTATCGATACCGCTTCAGCCGTATAGCGGATTATTCAGTCCCTGGTAGAGTGAGACGCCCTCAGGCTAGGTAGAGTGACGATTTGTGCAAGGCGGCTGGCATGAGCTAGATGCGAGTACCCGAGGATCTCATAATGTCAGTGCGGCGCAAGATTTTAACAGAGAGTAATTTATCATTACACTTATGCATATTTAATCATAAATTATAACAAGGTTTTCGAATGCCTTTATGTGGGTGCTTTATTTTGTATTAAATTGCTCTACAATATGCCTCTCAACTTCACGTTCTAGGTTACTATATCCACAAGCGCACGTGCCAACACACAGGTGGGGATGGTCGTCACGGGACACCGCGATCAATACACACGTCGTCCCACTCTCACCTCTGTCCCGCAGACTCACGACACACGACACACGCGTCAACATTGTTCGTAGGCGGAATGTTTTACACTATTTAAAGGACCGTCCGCGGTTTTGCCCTAACGGATTTAACAGATATCTTCAAAACCGTAGCTTTTAGTTGGCTTTCTTGCAAAGAATGTCAAAATATTTGACTAGATAGATATGGGCAATAATAATGTGGGAGCTTAACCTTTAGTTTTACTTGGAAGTAACATATTGAGCAATATTTTCTGGTCTACTGGAATAAGTAGGCTGCGTATTTGCTAACTTAAATAGCTGTAACATATTTTCTAACAATGTTTTTGTAATAATCATCTAGATTTGACACATGATATAGCAAGCTGTCTCCATTGATCACTTCATTTTAACATTTATTACCATTATTGCTAAAACACTCCTGGCGAAATTGGTAGCACGGTCGTCTCTCTCAATACATTTCGGCGCTATTCACTTTTGTTAAGTTACTTCCTTTCGTTTTTGTGGCGTAACTAAACTTCATGCGGAGCCCTAAAACTAAAACACTAGTAATTTTCTAGTTAAAGTTGGTAATCGTCTTCCTCTCAACGCGCTCTGTCACTGCCGTCTCGTTAGCATGACGAGGCGGAAGCCGTGTGACAACATCTTGTTACCACTTGTTTTATTGTTGTATCCTTTTTATAGTGTTCTCCTCATTTTAGGCATTAAGTCGTAATTTTTTTTTTGTTCGGAGAAGAATGCTTTAACACCATAACCGTGGCTAAGAACTCACGGAGCGGTTTTTCACCCGCGCCCGCCAAGTTTGCGGGCGATGATCGCAACCGCGCCGGCTGCGGTACCGCGCAAATCATGGTCTCGTGAGTTTAGAAATAAAACCATAGTTCCGCCACCGCGGCGGGCGCGGGTGACAACCTCTCCGTGAGTTCTTACTCAGCCTAAGATCTCTGCCTTGCTAGGACGCAATAGTAACATCGCCGGCTACCGTATCCTGCCAGATAGTACGGAAAAGTCAAAATTGACAACGATGACATACATTCCAATTATAACTGCTCTTTTTAAGAACCTCTTGATCAAGATTTTTGGTTTGATTAGGAAATGAAGTTTGCCATCCTTGCAAACCCGTTGACATTACAGCCATTTTCGTTGTTAGAGAACATAAATAGCCGATATTTGGCGTAAAAATGCAGTTCTGGTTACGTTCTAGGCAAAACTTGGCAAGCTCCCACATCTCGGTCGATTTGCACCAAGATAAGTACAATTTTAGTAAAAAATTATAAACGAAGCGTTCTTGGCAACTTAGTTGATTTATATCTGCCATCGGAATCGCGTCAGCTCTTTAACGGTACAGGTAAAAAAATACAGCACAGTAAGGGATCTCTGGAAAAAAACTCTTATTTAATAATCTAGGTATTCTACAATAACTTTCTTGTCTACAAAAATGTTTTTCAATATAGTAGAAGATATCACAAACTTAAACTTATATTCAGTTTTCCTTATATTTTGTGCAAACAAAATAGTTGATTTTTTATCAGTTGCATAAATATGTATATATTTACAGTAAAAGACAGATTTGATGCATTAGTTTTATGCACCACATACACAAAATAGTAAAAACTTTCCGTCTAATTTCAGCTTAAGTTCACGACGGCGTAAATTAAGTCAACAAATATCTGTCCGAAATTCAAGTGAATATTAAGTACCTACCTCTAAAACAAATAACTTGGGAAAAGCCCTTTTATGTGATTGCTCTTTTGTGCGCTGATTTTTGAGTTAAGGCTTTTACTTTACTGTCTTCTTCCGGTATTGTGGCAGGGTTTTACGATAAATCGTCGTTAATTTAGCCTCTTCAGACGTTAATCGAACCTTTCGAGTTTAAAAGCCTCTTAGGTTGTTAAAAATCGATTTGGAAGATAACTCGATGTGAATGAAACGCGTTAAGGTGTGAATTGGACACTGTCACGGATAAATGCATTTGAATGAGGCTAATTGTTCTCGTAATTGAATAAAAAATGTGTTTTGACCAGTTGTGACACTTTAAAATGTTAGTTGGGTGGCATTTTCTTTGAATACATTTTACCTTAAGTTACTAAATTACATGAAATATAACAAACTTCACGATTTTGATTGAAAGCTTGAGTATTTTGGTTATATTAAAAAAACGACTCGTCCCTTTCGGATGTGAAGAAGAATTTAAACCGGGGGAGTTTAGTGGGTAGTGAGACGTATTTTGCCCCGAGTACCACACACGACAGTCTTAGGTCTCGCTAGCCTGCGGCTATGTTGCTTAAAAACTTCTTCCTCCGAAAAATGGAACACGAATTAATAAGCTCGTTATAAAAAATAATTTCGGCAGGCTGACATAAAAGCTTTTCGTATTTCTCTTTGAGATTTTCTTCGTATCATGGCTAAATGAAAGTAATTTATGTAAGCGACGGATACCAAACGCTCCATTATGGCTACAAAGAGGGTCGTTGATGTCTCATCTCACACAATGATTACAATCATAGCATAGCCCGGATAAAGTGGTTGTAGTAACAGCTCTATAACATTTATAACTTGTTTATTTATTTATTTACTAAGGTACAAATACAGGTTACAGTCGATAATGTATTAGTAAAAGAAAAGCATTTCAGTAAAGACTAGACAATAACCTAAAATTAGTACTTGTGTTTTATAACAATGTTTAGTTTAACAATATAGTCATCACATGTTATTTAGCCATAATAATGTAGGTATAACAAAGTGTGGTTAAACCTAACTCGCGTGTTTACTGTTTATTAATTGTAGTAGGTACTCGTAAATTCTTGCTAGTTTACATTTTATTTTATTTCACTAAGCATAGTCATTTAGTGCATGGTTGTTATATGCTATTATCACTTTAGATAATGTATTACTTGATTTGTGTCACGTTAATTTTGCCTACAGGTGAAAGTTATCATTAAAAACTTCAAATAGATTCCTGAAAATTAATCTATCAAATTACCTAAATGCTGCCTTTTTTTTAGACGAGCCATTTGGTGTCATGTTTGAGAAGTCGGCTATTACACCAGAGGTCGCGGGTTTGATCCCCGCACGGTACAAACATTTGTGTGCATGAACATGTCTGTTTGTATCGGTCTGAGTGTTTCTATGTATAATATGGATGTAATTACAAAAAAAAAGTATATAAGTAATTTTTATCCGTTGTCTGACACCCATAGCACAAGCTAATGCTTAGTTTGGGGCTAGATGACACTGTGTGAATAATGGCCAGAGATATTTATTTATTATTTAATAGTAGTGAAACTGGCTCTTAACATTGTATATCGGCGTCTGAATCGTGTAGGTTGCAACTGATTCGTCGAAATCCAATTCAACACATGACCGTAGGCTAGATAAGCTAAAACAAATCTAGGAGAGGGAAATAGGTGACCTGGAAACCGGAGTGCCGGCTTCGGAAATCAGGCTGTAGTTTCCCAGTCAGATTCGCTAACCTACATCTGTCCGAAGTGGGATAACGGGAATGTTATCGCCGGATTGGACAATATTGTTTTAGCATAGACGTCAGAAGTTATGAAGGTAGGAACATGCATCACACAATGAAAACGTGAGGAAGGATTTTGTATTTAATTGGTAAGGTTGATGCTTAGACTCACTTAAATAGCCAGGGGCCCTAGACAAGCGGCACTTATGACGTTCGTTATTGCTCAATTTGCGATAGCGAATGTCAAAACCCGTAACTTCAATATCGATTGACCACCATTGAACTACTTGAAACTCACTGTTGACCACATAACTTTTCTTAGGCACCTGTAAAATTCATACAGTTTGAAGTTAGCGAATTTCGTTGTCGCTATCAAAATGTTACTTTGTCTAGGCCCCCAGATGATGACAGGAAATATAGCGAGGAACCTGGACAGTCAGATTAAGTAAAATGGCTGTGTTGCCTTTATTGATCCTGAGCCAACTTTTTTAATTCCCCTGTTAAGTTATAAGGACATCAGATAGCAGTCTTTTCAACGTAAAAACCGCACTTGATAAGTTTTGGATCTGTAGCCGATCGACCTAGAGAGGGCGGAGGAACCACTTAAAGTGTAAAAAGAGCGGAGTGTTCAAGAAATATGGATAAATATTAAATAAATAAATATCTATATAAACATTATTCACACAGCGCCATCTAGCCCCAAACTAAGCATTAGCTTGTGCTATGGGTGCCAGACAACGGATAAACATTACTTAAATACTTTTTTTTTGTAAATACATATTATAACATAGAAACACCCATACCGATGTAAAAGTTGCAATGTTTGGATCACAAACTTATACATCCATATTTTTTTTATTAGCGACTTAAATAACAGTAAAACCAAAACTTGCATACCGATTTCAACAGGCTGATACTTTGTTTATGTTCGCCATTTTCTGAATACCGCCTTCATGTAAATATAGCCGTTCCTGTACAGGTATTGAGAGACAGCATACTTAGAACCGGTTAGTTATAAAATTATATGAGTTGGCAGCCGTCCAAGCTTGTACCGAATTCTAGAGGCAGCGATTTCTAGTGCACTTCCAGTTTCCAATTTTCCACATCCGTGCACTCATTTTAAAAATAACAGCAACTGTATGGAGCTGCGGGACCTGAGTGTTTTCGTAGGTAACTTCTAATATAGCCTCTGGGGGAGTTGAAGAGCTTTCGACGTTGTGCATAGGTAACTAGTCAAAAGTAGCTAGTTGGGGCGTTTGTTCTTTAACCTCTTTTAAAGAGAGGTCATCCAGACAAAACTTGCAAACTTTCATGCGTTTTATCATTTTATCAAAGCTGAATCAAATTATATTGAGCAGCTGTAAGACTTTTTTCACGGACAACCACTGTTTGCATTCGTCATCGCTTTACTCATTGAATTTTTCCTGTATATATTTGTCATTGCATTTCCACTTCAGAATAAAACACAAACCACCTCAGATGAATTAAATCAATTTATTCAACATTCAACAAATCCCTTATGAAAGTCAAATTAATTTTGCAACTCAGAGACAAGTTAAGTACGCCATAAAATGGAAGTTAGCGTTCATAAGCCATAATTCATAAGGGGCTAATTTGAATTGAACATTTGAGTGAAACAGGAAAGCATCATTAGTGCAACATTAGTTACGTTCCCTTTCATGTTTAAGATTTAACGGAATACAGTCGGCACATTCAACGCAACACTGCTTTTGAATATTCACCCTTAATACAAAGAAGTAAGGTCTGTGTAAAATGATGCTTGAAGGGGTTGCGTATACGCATGTTTACCACAGTATATTAGATTAGTTTGCCATTAATCTTTTAATACGGCGTAAAATTGGCGCGTTGCCAAGGGTGAAAAATAAATTGTCAAGACGTGTGTTTGTCCTATGAAAGTTTAATGACGGAAATGGTCTCACCTAAATAAGACTCTTGAGTGATGGAATTGTTAACAGTAATTAAGGCTCTTGTAGCAGCTCAGTGGCGCTATCAATAACAATTCGTATAGCCTCGTCGTATAGCCTATAACATAATGTATAAATGAAAGAATATACAAGTATTGATTTTCTTCGTGAATATAACTCACGTCAAGCCGATTGCCTATGTTAGAAAAACTGTAATTCAGCCATTAATAGGCGGCTTGGCTAATTGACGCCATATTAGGTAAGTGGTTTAATCACTTTTTAATCACATATTACGCGTACGGCTTGTTAGACACGTAGTCCCTTGAAGTCATGAATTCGGTAGGGTTTCGGACTTATTCCGAAAAAGTACCTAATCTATGTCACTCTTCACCTCCCAAACTATCAAAAACTAGCGGTCGCCCCCCTCAGTTTCACCCGCACGTAATTTCTTTTGTCAATTATCCCCCCTTCCCCCCACATTCCCGAGGACCCTATGTCATCCGGGGATAGTGTACTGTAGCTTTCCAACAGTAAAATAATTTTTCAAATCGGTTTAGTAGTTTTGAAGCCTAGTCAATACAAACAAATAAATCTTTCCTGTTTATAATATTAGTATAGATTCCAGCGCAGCCACATATTTTGTAGCGATGTAGATGCAAGATAAGGATAGGTTGATCTGGTACCGACTGTACCCCCTCGTTTCATTGTAACTGAATACGGGATAAAATTCAAACGACCCATTAAGCCAGTTAATGGTGGAGGGAATAGGATGGGGACAATAACACCGTTCAAGTAAGATGTAGAAAGGGACAGTTATATTATAATTAGTGTATTTATATCTTAGGAGAATACAACAAGAAGTCTGTGATATGTTTGCTGTATTGTCGCTTTCATTACTAATTTTTCGAGTCTGAACATTAGCAAAGAATACGAGTATAATATGAAGTTGAACGAATTTGTAAGATTTAATTAATAAATTTCTTAACTGCTCTAATAAATAGATAGATCTTGCATGTAGGCATGGTAGTAAATCTACGTTACGTAGACGATTGTACTCTAAAGGATTCCCACTGAAAATATATGGGGAGGAATAGAGTCGACGACTTCTGGGGTATACCCGTGTGCCACAGAAGGGTTCAAAAACAAAAAAAGAAATCTACAAAACCAACATTTTTTAACATGTCGACCTCAAATCGATAAAACTCAAAGCCAAGGCCAAATTGACAATAAAATACAACTTAAACGTATTTATAAGCTACAAAACGTAATTATATAACCTGTAAAAGCATTTAACTGTGTTTACGCCACGAATTAAACTGTTAAACAGCAATAAAAACTCTTTGGAGAATTAGAGTAGACACGCAATCCATTGATGGTGCAATGCTAACTGGCGGGTCACGCGGGTTTAGGGTTGCCAGCTTAAAAATAAAGCGAAAAAGATTTTTTTTTTATTGCAATGTGTAACAAAACGAGCAGAGCGTACACCTGATGGTATGCGCCACGTCTGCCCTTAGACAGTTCGGTGCCAAACAGTAACTAAGCAGTTACTGTATGGCACCGCCCTGCGCCTGCTACACCGAGACGAGAGAAAATGTATACTATCCGTGCAGTTACAACATGCTTGTTTTTAATCTTAAGATAATATCCTTTTTCTCGTGGCTACTATTTTGTTATAATTGTTGAAAAACTTTGGCGGTTAAAGGATTAACTATCTAGTTTCTTGCCGGTTCTTTTTAATAGATAAAAACATTCCAAATTAGGTGATAGAGTCACTCTATAATAATTAATATTGACGGTTGTTTTGTATAATAACAAATCGAACAAAAATACGAGTAATCTTCTTTCTATGTATGTAGTATAAGGTATTTGAATACAGCAGTAAAACATATTATTTCCCAATCTTATATATTTTGCTGATCATCACATCATAATTATGGCAGACATGGACGCTGCCACCTGATGTCAATTTAACTCGAAGGTTTGAACAACCCCTTAAACTAACAGACAGCCCTACCCTTTCGGAAACACACTAATGCAACGGCAAACAGGAGCGGGCAGGAATGCGCGCGATGCCGGCATCGCACTATTTCTGGACGAACGCGGAACTTCGCGCGCGCACCGTTGCCGTCCATGTTCCAGAATACAGTGGCATTGCATTGCGTAATCTCCCTTTATCCCTTTTATGTCGATGTGATTTCCTGAGATATGCTCAATGTAAACATGGAAACGGATTCGTCGGCTTTGTGGCCAGCAACTTCCGCAATGTTTGCTAACATTAAAATTAAATTACCGCCTCTGTTGAACTGTGTTCGGGAATAAAAACCAGAGGTTGTGGGAAACCCGCCATAGGTCTTGTTGGTGGTACGACTTTTTCTGAGTCCTACTGCCTAGCGTCATAGGAACCGGTATCCAATGACTTGACAATAAATGGGGCGGTGGACTAATCCCTGATGGAATATAGGTATTGTCGCATAGGAAATAAAAGCTATTTGTAACTGCATTTTTTTATTCCCTCAGTAACTTCTAAAACGTTTTAATAATGAACTATTTGTTTTGTTTCAGGTAATTATGAGTACAATTGTTTGGTGAAGGTTGGATGTAAGTATGTATGAGGTAAAATTGCGACTTCTTAAGAAATAAACTCGTTGCCACATGGTCAGGTTTTTAGAAAAAAAGTAAGGTGTCCATCGTTCAGATCAAGACATTCTTACAATTAGGTATTAGTACTGGATTTTACCCAGCTTGCTAAGAGCGTATTGTGATTACAAACCTGTGAAATATATGCCCGAACAAGGAATTGAATTGGTCAATTCTAAGGTCGTTAAAAATGTGGATTTTTCTAAGAACATGAGCTAGCTACTTAAATCACTAGACCATCCAAGCAATGGTAAACTTTCGCATTTATAACAGCTGT
The DNA here is from genome assembly GCA_949319885.1 of Mecyna flavalis. NCBI lineage: Eukaryota > Metazoa > Arthropoda > Insecta > Lepidoptera > Crambidae > Mecyna > Mecyna flavalis. The sequence continues at coordinate 4,660,497 of OX439427.1, read as the reverse complement.
GACATATTTTAGCTGACCTTTTTCTATCTATATTGAGTTTCGATAGGTATCGCTGAGCCATCCGACCTTTAACTTACGATTGACCTCGTCCCACCCAGTAGAAATAGGCTGGCCTATTATTAAATGATTCCAGACAGTCCACTTAGAAAGGTGATCTAATACATATAGCCACAACACACATATGGATGTAATCTCTATATATAATGGAATTCAGGAATTATCGACGATACCATTATCATTATAAATTAAAAACGCTCATTGTAGCCAAGTGGACGGAGGCGTATTTTTTGCCTCAAGTCTTACTCAATCCCAAGACCGTAGCAATTATATAAGCTACCGTTACTATAGTAAATATTTTCTTTCTGAGCGTTTTGTCAGGAACTATCAGGGAACGCTTGGACTAAGATCCTGGGTTAGGCAAGTCCAGCTATTACCTTGGAACGAATGCCATCCGACCTCCATAACCCTTAACAGGGAAATAGACCAATTGGATCATAGCTACACATACAGTCATCGTAAATACATTGGCCTCAAAATCTCCGGCTACGAACGTTCGCAATAGGACATCCGCAGTTTGTTTGCCCAGAGAAAGCTCGGTTGCGCTCATGTGCCTCACAAAAGCCATCTACTTCGGCTTTTGGCAGCTAAACCGCTTAACGATGTGCAAACATTCGTTAGAAACCTTGGAACGTGTGCACAGACAGTAGTTCCCAAACTTGACTGTTTGTATTGTAGATAGGACAGGTTTAAAGATGTGCCCACTCTCTATTTTACTTCTGACTAAACTACCTTCTTTATGGGCCGGCAAAGCATGTGTTACATAATATATCTCTATTATTCAACGCATCTGGCAAACATACATAGTTAACACCTTTGTATTTGCTTTGCGGTTAACACTAATTATTATAATGTGATCCATTTGCTTCCTTTATTTTGCATTCGATGACTTTATGTAAGACTCTACGCATGAGAAAATGTCTGCTGATCATTTAAAATTACCATTAAGCCTTATTGAAATGTTCTTTATAAATGCCTTATTCAAAGATTGCCGAAATTAATTTGACAATCTTTTACGAAATACAGAAATTATGAAAATAAAATCGATGCAATACTGAATTTGCTCTAATAAAAGAACAAACGCTTTTTAATATGAATTAGTTACTACCATAATTATATAAGTCCTCAAAAACACCAAATTAGTTAGCAAATAAAATATCAATGTCAAAATTAATCGAAATATGTAGACACAACTGTATCGAATATACTTAAACTGATAAAACAGAGAGATGCACATTGCACAAGGTGCATTACTCATATTTCGTTAATAACACAAAGTTTATCTGCAGTTCACAAACAGAGAATGAAAGCTGTACTATTTTTCAATTTACAAAGAATCTTTCATTTCCGAACAATGTTCTTTCTCTTTCACAATCGAGCGATTCGATTCTTTGAATTTTTAAACAAGCGTTTCTGTTCCCGTATCTGTTTTAATTGCTGTCGGTGCGTTTGAGGGTAATGAAACGTAACCTTTGGCCTAATAGGCCGGAACGATGGGGATGCGAATAAACACCGCTTGAAGAGAGCCGATTGCGAACGTAGGGTTCCGTGTATTTTTGTACCGGCCTTTGTCCGTTGTTAACCACGTGTTCGTAAATCTAGTTTAGAAAAACTTGGAGCGTGTGAAAAATCAAGCCATTATTCTCCGCCTGCGTCAAACCGTGGTTAACCCGCTCCGGAATAAACCTGGAGGTGGTGGATTTCCGCCTTGGGTCTGGTTGGTGTTAGGCATGACAACATAGTACCTACGTGTTTAGTTTAGTTTAAGTTAGCAACGAGACACAAATAAGTATTTATTTCTAGGGGAAAACACAATTATTGTTTTATAATACACGTTACGCGTTGTGACATTAAATTGTGTACCAAATAAAAAAAAAAGTCGCTATTCTGTATCGCCAAAAAGTAATGAAGATTTCACTTGAAAATATACTGTAAGTTTATTCCAAAATAAGGAGGATACCATGACGTCTCATTTTACGTAAGAAACCCTAAATTAGATTGTACATATTTCTTTGTGATTGTTCAGTTATCTGGTATTATTGTTGATGTGGGTAAAATTGCTTTCGGTAAACAAGTGTCTGTTGCTGATATTGGACCAGCGGGCTCGGATGGAATTATTGGGTTAGGGATGTGGGGTTCAGAAGACACATTGTTGCGAAGATAGATAGGACCAAATATCTTTGTTGACTCCGTAGCAATTACGAGTATATTCGGTTTATCTATGTCTCTGCTTTCTTTGTATTTTATTTATTTTCTTCTCTTTCTTTTGGTTTTTGGTTTTATCTGCATCTATTTTATAAACATATGTAATAAATATTGATAGATATAGAACACACCTGAATTCTATAATAGCATAAGTATGGGAGGGTATTAGTCCAAATTCAACCAAAAGAGGTATTTTTAAACGCTTACGTGTGGGGGTATAAAACATATTTATGAACTATAAAAAATATGGTAGGTAGAGAACAGTCTGTTGCAGTGGAGTATCGGAGCATAATTTGAAAAAAACATCTGGTTTCTTTCAAAAAAAATATTACAAAATGACGAATAAAAAAACTGCGTAAATTCAATTACTCTGAATTTTCAGCGACGACCCCAATTTTTTTTTTTACAAAATAAATAGCCAAGCTAATCCTCTAAAGAAGTATCGGATTAGATTTTTTATTTCATAATTATATTATAAGTAATTAAATGAAAACCCGCAAAAAATATAATCTTCGAACTCAAAGCCGCCATTTTCATTATGTGTGATATGCGATTTTCAACTCAAAACCCAAAGCGGTAGAATAAAAATAGACCGCGGTAACCCGTTTAGTTGTCGAGCAGCGCTCGAGGTGAAAGGTCGGCTCCGGACGCTCTGTGTCGCATGACAGCTGCTTTTTTGACAAGTTCACTAGAGATGCGGTTCTGTCGATTCCCGAACGAACACCGATTTTAGATCTAAAAATATTGTTTTTTACCTATGTCAATCAAATATGATTCAATAGTTTGTAAAATCAAGGATTAATACCTGCGGCGACATGTGTCACAGTGAAATAATATTTATCTAGAGACGTCGATTTATCTTAAACTAATAGTTAAAAATCGATTCGTAAGTATCGATTTTTTGACGACCAATACTGCAAGATTGAGTAACTACAAGGAAGTATTCTTATTTTCGAATCTGATTCACATTTAGATTTTTTATCCAAGGCGTTATACTTTTAATCAATTTGATTATTATTTTTACTATACGATTTTACGTATGAAGTTATTAACAAAACAATTTTTTTTCGAAATTTAACTCGGCTACAATCGATAATAATTGTAAGCGAAAGATGACCACAATGAACATCTCTAAGTTGGCGGCGCCGGCAATCATGAACGCTTTTTCTCTGCATACATTTTGACAGTAAAAAATTGTGAAACGTTAATCATGTCAATCTGATGGCATTTTGACACAGAATATAGTAATAGTACTAACGTAATTTTGAGATGATTATAGGGTAGGTGGGTACTATTAAGAGTTTACTATTCTAAAATACATAGACTTTTTTTTTGAAGGGAGTTGTAAAGTATCTGTACATAGAAAGAGAAAATAAGTTTTGGAAATCAAAAATGAAAAAAAAAACCGTTGACTTTTATATGCACAGCATTTTTCCAGAAATAGTAGACCCGAGGAATACACGCGGGATGACCCTCGAGATATTATTATCATCAATTGATTGACAGCAGGAAACTGCAAAGCAATTTGTTTGACAGTCTATTTTTTATAGGTTTTGGCTTTGTACGGTTTGTACAGTCAACAGCACATCAGACTACCCTAATCTATCAAATTTCTACAACCAATTTTCAGCTTTATTCACTTTACATAAAGTTCTCTTTCAATTGAGAATTTTTGACAGATTAGGGTAGGTTGATCTGCTGCCGTCCGTACTTTAGCCACTGACGATATTTAAAAGGTCCAGTATTTTCAATAAATGTTTTCTTCTTCTTCTTTGTCGTCACACTCTTGGCAGAGTGGTCGTGGTCGTCACATCAGGGGTGGTAGCAACCTTTACAATCCGCCGCCACTCATCTCGTACTGTAGCTCTTCTTGTGCATTCATGGAGTGGACCATTGAGCTGTCACGTTACGGAAGGTAACGGAGCAAATTTCGAAATTAAAGATGATATAATTGAAAGCCAGAAGTTTAATACCAAATGCCACGTCCTAAATCTTGCAGACTAAGATTATAAGACTAAGTAGGGCTAAGATTAATAAATACGAAAGCAATAGGTAGTAATAATGTAGGATCAGGTAGGGCGTAGGCAGGCACGCAGGGACGTCCAGGCAGCAAGAGAAGGGCACGCGCCCCAAGCGGCGCAGGTGACGGCGCAGATGCCGGCGTAGGTAGCGGCGCAGATGTCGGCGTAGGTGGCGGCGCACGGATGGCTCGTAGCTATGCGCCCCGGCGATAAGTAGAGGCGTCGGAGAAGCAGGACGCACCGATGAGCACGTGGTACGCGCCGGCGGCGGAGTCAAGAGGTTCAAGGGGTCTCGCGGTAGTGCCGAAGCCTCGGGAGAAGTTCCTTCTGGGAGAGCAGCCGCACGACGTCCGAGGGGTTTGTGGCGGATAGATGGATCCTGAGGACAGTGCCTCGCGTATGCGGTATTAGACTGTTCCTTCTTCATAAAGCTTCCTAAGAAGACCACCAGATGTTTAGGTGTTCCCATAGCCAGGAGAGTCTCCCAAAGTACTGGCCACTTCACTGAGTCGAACGCCTTTGAGAAGTCAACAAAGCAAATATAGTTCGGTTTGTTGAACTCTCTGGCTTTTTCAGTGATCTGGCGCACATTCAGAATCTGCTCACGAGTAACCCTCCCCTTCACAAAACCAGCCTGTTCAGGAGAAATTTCCTTAGATAAGTAAGACTTTAATCTCTCAAAAATGTTTTAGTAGACTGTTTATTGTTACCCTGACTGCTGCTAAGATGACTATTATTAAAACATATTTTAATAATTACTGAAAGATGAAAATAAACAAGGATTTGTTTCATTACCAAAATAACCTCAAAGTACAAAAATACTTATAACTTTTTTTTGCAATCACCGTTTGTTAAAATTCTTTTTGGAAATGTTTATGTAATACAATTTGCTAGTGTATAAATAAGCATTTTTTAAATCATAGCCGCCCCAATTTTTATTCAGGTAAAACGTAGTATGGGACTTTGCCATTGTTCTTTAAAAAAGTTCCCACTAACTACATTTTGTATGATGGTGCCACAGAACATATACTAAAGTAAAGAAGCGACACTCAAGCATGGTGTGCTCGTAAAATCGCTCGGGGCTATGTGTGCGTGTCCTAGACGCGGGCGGGGTGCTCGCGGCGCGCGGTGTGTGCAGCCGGCCGTCCTGGAATGCCTCGGCCAAGGGTTCGTACATATAACATAATATCTACTTTCGCTCGCCGCTCGTCGGATTGATTGCACGGATTGACTACGCGACGCAAAATCATGCCGGGCGGGCGTTATTGTTGTGTTTATGGCTGTTTGAATTTAAAATAAAATATAAATTTATCAACTACATATTTCAAAATTTAAAATAAACGAAATTTTAATTATAATTAAAAGCTCTGAAAACAAGGATTTCAGACGATTAAACTCGTAAACTCGCAAGTAGGTAAAATTGACAATAAATAAAAAAAAATATTATACCTAAATCAAACCTTTCCTTTATTTACATGTTAAAGATTAAAAAACTAATTATAAATAACAGTAAATATAGTTTATGAGTTACAATTTATGATGTACCTACCTAATATAAGTAGTTTAGAGATTACAAAAACTTATTATAAATAAAACCCATGTCCTTGCACAAGTTTAATATTTCCTAGCATACTATGTAATCTCCTTTGCCACAAGTCTAAATTCCATTTCGGCTTAGATTATTGTAGGCATTTCGGTATCATCAACCCTAGCGTAACACGCTCTGGCTCAAGGTCGCTGGCGCTCGAACTCTTACGTACAGAGAGTGTCACGGCTGTGATGGTGCGCAACCCTTCACGTTCGAGTTCAACTCACACTTGGCTGGGTTTTTTTTAATACTCCGTCTAGTTATTTATGCAATATTATGTATGTGTGAGGTTATGTTTATTGCACGTTGATGTATTTGGTGTTGATGTATAATAAATGTATAATATCCACGGACGCGAGGGTTCGAATCCAGCCTAAAAGCTGCATAAAGGGCTCGTGGTTTTTTACTATCACATGTTTCATGTATTATCCTTTTTTCAATTATTTTAGCTATTTTGCCAACGAAATTTAAGTTTCTCTAGAATTTATAAGTTAGCCTGCAAAGTAACCTAATTAACCTGCTTAAATCATAAAAAAATAAAAATAAAATAAAAACTGCCTTAAAACAAATATTGATATTTAAAATTTAGTATGATGTCCAGATCTCGTAAACAGTAGTAAAAGTTTTGATATTAGTGAGTAGGTACCTACTCAAAATATTAAAACTACCAGTTTTTGTTTGGAGGTGAATTGTCTGCTTGTTTTGCTTATACTGTGTTCACGCTGCGCTCTCTGATTGGCGGTTGCGCTCCGCCTACAACGAGACGCGCGGGTGAAAAACGAATTTGGAATCGTGCTACGTCCTCTTCATAATACAACAACTCTCATATCACCAAAGCGCGGTAAATCTATCTGTCAATCTCTCCGACTAGTGCGGGGCATAGAGTATATTGAATATACCAGAAATAGAGCTGTCAGTCAAGGATTGCGACTGCAGCGCGCCTAGCGATTAAGTCCAAAACTATTTTTTTTAATAACATAACTATAGATAGATGCACAACAACGTATACCTATACATACATACGGGTACTCATATAACTTTTATATTTTTATATTTTAGGTTATAATTAAATACTTGAATGCTCAATGAATGAATAAATTAATATAGAAAAATTAAATAAATTAGCATTGAGCATTCAAGTATAAACTGAAAAAAACATCAACAAAATATTATGCGAAAGCCATTTATTTCTTTTATTAAAATAATCATGACACATTTTTTTAACACTATCGTTTTTATCCATGTCCTGTCGTAAGCTTTTTAAAATTTTATTTGATACACAAGCACTTTCTAATAAGAATAACTTAGAAACGCAACATAGGAGAAGAATAACCATTGTCGCCGGTATCCGAATCGTAAGGCAGATCAAGTCCAATATGCAACAGCAATAGTCAATCACAAAGGGCAGGGTTATCGGAGTCCCAGGGAAACACTAAAGTCGTCGTGTAAATCCAAGTCGTATTACATAAATAAATAGCAGAAAACATAAAAACACTTTCGCATTCAATACAATATGTTTGACGTCTGTCAGTAAAGCACAGACTAGGAAGGGATACTAAACACGGCTGACATTTATTACGTTTCGTTCCATAAGATTTGCTCGATTACTTTAATTCAAAAAGGTTAAATATTCATTTAAATATAAAGACCGACGCAATTATTAGCTTTTATTTTAAAATTAAAGTAATTTATATTATAATTTAGAATTAATGGTTGTTCATATATAAAATAATCATAAAATTATATTGACTCCGATTATTGTTGTTACTTAGAATGAACCGTAAAAGCAGTAATGCCAGCAAACAGAAGTTAGAGGAAAAGATACCAACAAAAAAAAACTAACTATAAATTTTTGTCAATTAGTGACATCTAGCGTTAAAGTCCTTAAGTACAATTTGATTCATACAATCCGTCACTTGTTCGGAGTGAAATGACCCTGGTGCGGGGCACCGTACGCGGTGACCAAAGTGATGCATTAATCGAGTGAACCAATTATTCGTCAGAACAATATAAATTAACTAGCAGCCGCCCGCGGTTTCACCCGCGTGGTTCCCGTTCCCGTGGGAATTGATCAAAATCCTTTATTAGCGGATGCCTACGTCATAACATCTACCTGCATGCCAAATTTCAACCCGATCTGTCAAGTGGTTTGCGCTGTGCGTTTATAGATGTCTATGTCAGTCAGTCAGTCAGTCACCTTTGAGTTTTTTTTAAATATAGATGACATAACTGTGTAAGAGTGTTCATTCGACACTAACTCATAAAACGAAGACCAATAGCAAAACTACTCTACATCGGTTTTTTGTGAAAGGATGTTACTTTCCCGGTCGAGGCGGCCCATTTGGCTCGTTTTCACGCGGGTTCGAAAAACATGTTCCGTGAAATAACTTCAAAAATATGCCATTGAATTGCCATGTTTTTGTTTCATTAAGTACTTAGGCTAATTATTTATATGACGCAAGCAGTAATATTACATTATCTGTTAAACATTTCAAACAATATTGCAAAAAAGTCCATAATTTCATTTGTGGTACGTGGTTCCATTTCGGGTTGTTCATCAAAACATATTTTTTTTAAATTAATTCCTCGGGGAAATCTTAGTTTTTTGTTTTCCCCTAACACTTTGATAAACGTATAGTCAGACAGCATCTGTAGTTTTAATAAGCACAATCTAGAAATATAATTTCCCGGGGCTTGAATGTGCGACCCCGTTTTTTCACTCATTAGTGTAGACCATACATAACTGTCCATTTACAAACATTCCTGTTGGTTTTCTGTGGAACCTTCCATGCAACCTAGTACAGCATCAGTCGCATTCGAAGACACCTAGGTGACGGTACGCGCCACGCGCTTCATTTTGCTAGGATATCAACATTAGTTTTGATTTCAGTGTTTAGACAAAAAAAAATTCATTCGTGTTTATTATTACTATATCAAAAGTATTTTAGCTAAAAATTCAATTCATTGCCTGATGGTTAGCCACATAAACACGCATGTTTCGATATACTTTCTGTTGGTGTCTGGAACAATTCCTTAAACAAAACTTTAGGATTTCGTTAAAAATGTCATTTGTGTCGCTTCATTCGTGTCGATTTTTATGTAACACTAATGAAATTCATTTTTACACGAATGAAATTGTTTCTCGTGGGTACTTTAATATTACATGAAAACTATGCATAACACCTGCGTCTCATGTCATGAAATACGGAGCCGATACGCGGACACTTACGGCACGGCTGGTCCATTAGATTAAAGTCACTCAGCGAGCTTTGAAGAGAGCTAGGCTTAGCGTTTTTCTGAGGGAGCGAATCTGAGATGAGGTGACCCGACAGAGTACCAAAGTCTCAAAGATGGGGCCTCTGTCCGAGGCTAGTCGTTCGGTAATGTATTGTAGCTGGTAGAATTAATATCATGCATCTGAGAAGCACATTAATCAAAGTGGAGCCTGTAAAAGATGGAGGGGCTAGCAATATTTCCACGATGATCGAGACTCTGCAAGCTCTTAAACAAAGCATTGTCGCCGATAAGCCTCTTTAGACTCTGCTCAATAGAGTCCAAGGCAGCCAGCTGGCGTCAAGGAAACCATCTTAAAGATGGCAGCAATACTCTAAGCACTAACGGACTTAAGTTCTGAAAGTTTTAGGATCCTGAATAGTTTGCCGAGCTTTTTAGAAGCATATTTATTGCTACAGATTCTATAAAGAGGCTCTCGATACTTTCATACCAAGGACCTGAAGACAGCCAGAGGGATGGATATACCACGAAAAGTTGTAGTTAGCTCAAAAGCACTCCTTTTGGTGGAATATATCTTCTGTAAAATGATTAAAATAATGTCTGTGTTTTGATGGTTAAAGCTGACCTAATTGGCATCTACCCAGACTGAGACAATTTGAAGAGAATGATTTAGTTTGTCCACCATGCCAGCTCTAAAGGTCTCAGTTTCACCACTTCTTGTACATGCACTGGATAAGTACTTCTCGACTACCGTGCTATACTTGGCATAGCCTAGAATTCTGGTAGGAGCCAGCATTTATTTCAAGTAAATCGGAGGTGAACTCAACAACTATTCTGATGCGACGTCCAGTCACAAAATGTTTTATTCAAACATAAACTGGAGCGGGGATCCCATAGGAAGGAAGTTTGCCAACAAGGGCTTGGTGCCAGACTTTGTTAAATGCCTTTGATATGTCCAAGGACAGCAATGGCCTTACTGTGGTCGGTAATTTAAGGATATTTTTACATAAGTGAGAACTAAAGAATGTGTTTTTGTGTTAAAAAATATTTAGGTATAATTACTACTGCTTAGATCCGGGTCTTCGTATTTTAATTACTCATTCAAAAGTTACACATTTTTTATAATTTAATCAAGACATCATTAGGGTTATTAAACACCATTTGTGTTTAATAAATTTTCATTAGTGTAATCACCCAACTCATTCGTGTAACACCAATGTTGTTTTTTTCCTACTTTGAGCACTAACCCCTTCGGAATTTATCATTAGGGGTGTATAATTTCACAAAAGAAACCGTTTTAGGCCATCAGTCAGTCAAAACACGACAGTCTTTCAAAAACACGATTTTTCGAACCCGCGTGAAATCGAGCCATTTCCATTAAAAGAGAGGTCCTATCCGCAGAATGCCTGATGGCACTACCATAGTACAATTTACTTTTTAATTTTCTTCATCCATATTGTAAAGGGTATTCCAGTTTGAAATACGAGCCTGTATATTTTGAGCGAAAAGATGTTGCTGCGACCGACTATTTGTGTTAAATGCGATTTAATTTAACTGCGATAAAGATATAAATAATATCATGTGTCGTATGTCATGGCAATATTTTCATAATAAGCTAATCAATATTATGCACGCCGCGCCTGCGCCGCGCATTCCGCCGACCGTTGACTCATCATCACACGAGGTTATGTCCATGTTATGTCATACACAAACATTTTAGAAGTACCTACACACAAGCACCTCGAAATTTAGTGGTATAAGTACTGGGCTGTGTTGCTGGTTTGTGATCACCAATACGTATTTGGCAAGCCTGTACCCATAATTATGTTAAAAAATGTTTTGATTCATACAATTTTGAGGAAATATCAAACGATACTATTTATAGGTATCGATAATATTTATTGTTATAATATTACTATTAAAGCACAATTTGACCTCAACAAAGTAAAAGAACAAAACTAAGAATTTGAGCCTTGACAGATGACGCATTTACATCTAAAAAACACTTGACACTCACTCAGACATCAGACCACTTATAGTGTTGTATCAGTCAATATTTTTTATTTATTGCCTATTCTATTTGTTTGATGGAAAGATGCTTTGCGTAGTTATGTAAGTGATCTTAGCATAAAAGCACTCTTACTTACAATTAACCAGGTGTACTATCGAGGTCACCCGCGCGTGATCACCCTAAAGGCTAAAATCCTGTGCAGTATTTTCACGTTTACAAGCGCGGCTCCTAAGAAGTCACGATGCGCGTGCACGGTATATTTTTCCAAAAGTGATCACGCGCGGGAGACCTCGATCGTACATACGTAACAGAAAATTGAACGCTCAATTTAAAATGTACAAGCGCGAGAAGAATACCTTCGTCATTATATTATGAATCAATGCTCGATGTTACTGTTAGACAGGATAAGATTTGTTTGTTGATACTTCCAAAATAAGAAATTTTAATGACAAACTTCTTACCAGTCAATCAAGATGGATATGTTAAAAGATAATTGACGGGGCAGTACGAAATATAGTTAAATTTAATTAATTAAGGAGGACTAGATATAAAAACATCCCGAATTGAGAACACCCTTTTTGAATACTAGGAAACATCGCAATAATTTACTTTACTACTGATTGTGAACTGTAATTCTTGATTAAATCGTTCAATAAAAGATGTATCGTCAACACGATTGTTAGATTAACATACTCAGTCAGTCCGTGCGTCATGTCTCTGGAATTAACGAGTAATTTGACGACTGTTTACGTCCGCAACTGTACACAAACCAAAGTTTAGACGCGAAAATTTCGATTCGATACACCGATCAATCAATCGAGTGAGAGTGCGCGGTAATCGAAAATAGCAGGTCTTAATGCTGGCCATTTCTGTCGAAGGCCACACTCGCGGGGTAATACAAACATTCCAAAATTAACTGACGTATCGAGAATGTTTGTTGAAGTTCAAGTTCCAAAGTGGATTTTGGTAGAACTATTTTTTGATAAACAATCCAGAGGTATTTGGTATTGAGAATGCTGCTGACAAGGTAAGAGAATATTTTCTTGCGTAAAATACAAATATTCCAAAATTAACTAACGTGTCGAGAATGTTTGTTGAAGTTAAAGATTCAAAGTCGATTTTTGTATAACTAATTTTTTGTAGAAGTTGCGGAGGGATTCACTTTAGATACCCGATTACACTCAATAACAGTGGCGTAGCGTGGGTGTCGGCCGCCCGGGGCGGAAGACAATTCTGCCGCCCTTTTTTTTTTTTTTTGCTCCTCCACTTGACAAACAGACACGCGGCGGGGGGGCGGGCGGAAGACAATTCTGTCTGGCGACCTTTTTTTTTTTTTTTTTTGCTCCTCCACTTGACAAACAGACACGCAGCGGGGGGGCCGGAAGACAATTCTGTCTGCCGCCCTTTTTTTTTGCTCCTCCATTTGGCAAACAGACACGCAGCGGGGGGCCCGGAAGACAATTCTGCCGCTCTTTTGTGAAATTTTGCCGCCCCCCTTAAAAGTGCCGCCCGGGGCGGACCGCCCCCCCCGCCCCCCCCACGCTACGCTACTGCTCAATAATTAATGCTGACGAAATAATGTGTAAAATAACTGTGAAAAAAACTCTCCTTGAGTAAATTTTAGGAAAAATCAATATTAATTATGTATGGACATTGGACATTCAAATTTCTTTGTAACGTTTTCATTTTAATGTTATTGAACTTAAAATACAGGCTAAAATCGTTATTTGAGGCATGTTTTGTTGTAATGAAACAACACGTTTAACATATTTATGTAGTTTATTCCTGTCTAATTTTAAACAACTGGGAAAATTTTAAATTACTATTCTCTTTGATATGCTGTTAGTGTTACTTGCGAAAAAGTATGGGCTATTATAATATTAAAACATTGGAAATCGCCGCCATTTCTTCTTTCCAAATTAAATTAATGAAATTACTTTTAATTTATCTGAAATGTGAATAGCGTGATTAATACGCAGAATTAAGAAAGATTCAATTACAGTTGGCTATAGTTCCGAATACTCAGAATTAATGACGACGTTTACTTTGCTTGTTGCCAAGGACTTCTTCCTCGCCCACAGCCATCGAATTTGTACGAAATTGATAACTCGATCTCCTTCATTTTCTGATTTAACTAATAAAAAATACTGTTCCTAATCTTAATGGTCTAATTAATCGGCAGGCAAGGAGGAGCGCCCCAAGGTTTAGTGATTACTACTTACTTATACTTTTTGGTATTGGTAGAGCCATGCTGTTTTACTGTACGAATGGGCCGGCTCGTCCGGGGAAGTACCACCCTCTCACATAACACCAGCGTGAAATAAAAGTGACTACTATTGTGTTTTGTCTGGTTTGTGAGAGTGCCGGAGGCCCACACCCCCCATACCCCCATAGGCCGGCAACACATGAGCGATCCCTCTGATGTTGCAGATGTCTATGGGCGGCGGTGATTGCTTACCATCAGGCGACCTTGTTTGCCGCCGCTGACATAAAATAAAAGACAAAACTCCTCGACTCCTCCCTTTCTCGGAAGGTACGAAACGTATTTCCCGTAAGGAAAGGCAAGGGGTAGCCGTCCCACTACCCACCAGGGTGGGACGAACGAACTTCTTATGTCCCGCACACAGCCGCAGGTGCCACAAGTCTGCGGTTACGATTTAGATACAGCCCTATGCTGTCAGTAAAACGTACTGATTTACATACTGATTTCTTCTCTAATCTAACCTTGCAGAGAAACAGAAAAGAAAAAGTAAGTGCGTGTTGTTGTCGAATTCAAAAAATAAACGCGTATCTCCATTTTACTACAATGGGCTACACTGGCTACACGTCCCACAGAGGTCTGTAAATATATATATCAAATAAACCATTGTTATAAAAAATACGATCGCTCTGTTTTCCCTTTTATTTTCTTAAATTAAGAAACACAAATAATCTCTAACAAACGGTTAGTTAACACGAAAAGTTACTACGAATAATTAAACAGCAATTAAAACACTATTGTTTGTCTTAATCGTGGAAGTTAATTACGCATATTGTCTAGTCACCCTTTCACATCCTAAGACGAAGATTGAAAATTAACGATTTCTTTGTAATATAGTAATTGTAGTTTCATCCTAATATAATTTTACATATTACATGTTCGAATAAGGCTGTGTTCATAATTACTCCATACATTCATTATAATATTTATCTATAAAATGAGAAAAAGACTGTGTTTATCTGTCTGCTTGTCTGTTTATTATACTTTCATTATGGAACTTGACACTTACATAGACTGCACGTTGGAAAAGGCACGCTATTTTATAATGTTTACTTACCATGGGATAAGAGAAAAAGAATAATTTATTAATGTATCTTAATGTTGTTGCTGTTATTTAAAAGAAAGAAAAAAATTGTGACATTTAAGTGAAAAGTAAAAAGACAATTCAGTTTCGTTTTTTCAATAAACTTAACCACTCAAAGCCGAACCGGCACTCGCGTGCCGCTTAACAATAGATTTTCTATTGTGTCTGGTTTCCGGGGCTAGAAGGATTAAAAACGTTTACGTATAATAAATGTGATTCATACAAACATTGTATAAACTATCAGACACACAGGATATTATTTAAACTAGCATCGCCAAACAGAAAATTGCAAAGGAAATCAGGACAAATGGTTCTCCGCCTAACACCTAATTTTCGAATAGTCTTAACATAGGTCTGTAGGCTTCATAAATTAATATTGAGTAAGTAAGTAATAATTTAGAGCTGTGTGTGGGCCGAGCACACGTGCGGTGCGACTTATAAATAGTTTGTGAGCGATCCGCAGCTTCCGTTCAGAATGTTCGATTTCATTTCTAATGCACATTTCGAGAATGGTTTTTGTTGAATTGTTTAGTGATGATATTTCTATTGCTATGTACTTTACTTGTTAATTTAATTACGATGGTCTCGCGGTGTAAGTACCGCTTTCTCGGGTTCTTTTTTGAGTAATTGTTGGACTTTTACAAGACATCTAAAATTTTTATAAATAAATCCGCATTTGGCAAGCTCAGCGTGGTGATTAAGCTGTTCACATAATTGTGACGATGACTTGATCTTTGCCTTGCAGTGGGATATAAAAAGGCTTACTTCTCCTCTTCTTGATAGATGGACGGACGGCAAGAGGCCACTGCAGCGTATTTTCATGTTTACTTAAATATTGCAGGAACAAAGTCTGACAGTTTTGGGATTAAACTTCACCTGTGGTATTGGATGCTTGGTTGCTTTTTAGACACATCGAAATTAAAAGCTCCCATTTCAAGACTATATCTGATTGTAAACGTGAATTAGCGACTGTTTCACGTAACTTTATGAACTCAAATAAAAAAAAATAATTAAATTACTTAATCTAATGCAATTTGAAAGAATCATGTAAACACATTTTTGTTTATGATGGGCAAAATATTTTTTCTTTATGTGTATTACGAGACGGTATTATAAAAACCGAAACCTCTGTGAGGGTATTATAAACCCTCTGCTGCAAGATATGAACTTTAAGCTTGAATTTTAGAATTCTACTGCCACCGAAAATGCCTTTTCATACTTTTTCATATTTCCCATTACCGCAGTACACATTTTTAGACTAGGATGCTTAGGCTAATAGCCTCATCCACATGTGCCGGGAGCGTTTGCCGACGGAAGCGGCCATCTTGTGACGTCACAGTTGCAAGCTAATCCTCAGGAATGCGCTGATACGATGTGGGGGACCCGCATATCCGAGATAAGCACAATATTATGCAACCTTTTATAAGGATAGATAATGTGCTCACATGAATGCTATATAAATTCCTTAAACTTTGCTAGACTTACTTTGAGTAAGCAGGAAAAATTTAATAGTGCTAAGTAGAGGACACATTAGGTGTAATTTAATTCCTTTTGAATTGACTAATCCTTCATGGAGAAGATCTTGGTGACAACCATGATTCTGCCCTGTATATTTTTCTTTAGATACAGAACATAATCAAATGCAATCCGGATAAAAGACGTCATTGCTACCTTCGTTGTTTTTGGCTTCTGACACTCATACACAAGTGCATAAGATATGATTGGCATAGCACTCGTGTCAATGGTTTGCCAAAAGGTCAAAAGTTAGCTTTTGTACAAATCAATGTACGAGTATGTGATACTGTTTTATAATCGTGTATATGAGTACTGATCTTATTGATTTTTTTTGTAACACATCAGTTGGCAGACAGACACGCAATCCACCTGATGGTAAGCAGTCACTGCGGCCTACTCCATTGAGGGACACTTCACCAGGAAGCGTCGTTCAATGTGCTGCCAGACTGTAGGCTCATCTGATCTTTGAGCCTTTAATTTCAAGTGTACTGGCTCCCACATTAATATTGCCGGAACACAGCCAGAGCTGTTATGGCGGCAGATTTCACCTGTGGGGGTGGTAGCTAGCCAGTCGAACTCTGTAAAAGTCCGACCACCAACCAGACCCACGGCGGGAATCGAACCCACGACCTCCGGGTTTTATGCCCGAGCGACTTAGCCACTGTTCTACGGTTTATTTAAAACCTCTAACGACTAGTCCACCCTCAGACGAAGCATGGTGTACAGGAAACATACTTTGTTTAATCTAAACGTTCAACAAAGTTTCTAACAGATATCCAGTTTACCTGTACCAGTGCCTGATGGCTATCGGTGTAACTCGGGCACTTCGCGAACTAGGACCCACCAAGTTGAGCTTATCTGGACTGGTAACTTCGCGATAAACTTTGACACGTATCAATTTCGATACGAACTTTTAATTGCCAATTACTTTGATGATTGTTAAGGGTTCAAGGAGAATGTCTACCACGGTGGTTCTGCCTGAGGGTTCGTTTTTATATCTGCTACATGCAATGAAAGGCGTAGTTTTTAAATTAAATTTGAAAATTGTAATATTAAAACGTAGTGGTAAAGTATACCTTGAAGCGCACCCATTTTTAAGGGTATCCCATCCCATTTAACGGACTGAAATACTCTCACTCCAAATGCACCTTTAAATCAACTCAAAATTTAATATTATCTTTTTTTTATATAAATTTATAGGCTTGCATTTGACCACAATCACACCTGTTGGAAAGCGGCCTAAACTGTTACATGCTTGCCCTTGAATCTTGAAAGCTCCACTACATCGCGTATCAGCTGGACTGTCTGCCAACTGAAATTAAATAAATAATGGTGGCTCTTCTTGTAAATGACAAAGACTGTATTTGTTTTGAATATGACAAGGGACATGTAGAAATATCGATTGATTTTAACTCGCCTTGAAAAGCAATGTCGGTATAAAATTTTTCTTCGACACATTTTTTTCTAACTAATCTCACTAATTAAATTATCAACATTCAAAGTGTCGACCGCATTTAAAACACTTAATTAATTTTAATGTTTGTAGAGCGTGTGTCATTAATTCCGCCGATCGATCACGAATTCACAGTTAGTAGTTAGTCAGTAGGAATATTCCTTGAGAATTACACTACACCATACAACCAAGTAATTCTATACTCTTGTTACATTAAATAAAGTTGTTTTGCCAAGAAACATGTTGAATAATTAGATTTTTTAAGTGATTAAATTATATAAAATTGTTCGTATAAACTGTTGAAATCTAACGAAAAATCTATATTTTCTTTTAGATACTATTGCTTCTAAACTTGCAATAAATACTATCTCTTATATTATTGTATAGATTTATGAAATGCAATTAAAATCGGGTTATCGTTTATGTTGTAAAAATCGAAATCGATATTATAGATTCTAACGACATACCATCGATTAAAAACTGATTAATCGCTCATTCGGTAACACTACTCGGACTTCTTCTTAGGAATATAGTGATTTAAAAATAAACCATCTGCCTTTTATCTCAAATAGATGTTTACTCAAGAAAGCTTTCAAATTGCAACAATAAATTATCTGCAACTTAGACAAAAGCCTTAATAATGATAACTAAGTCTTAAATAATTCAGTATTATCGTATTTATTGAATAACTAGCGACCCGCCCCGGCTTAGCACGGATGCAATGGTGTTTCTCTACTATTATACATATAAACGTTTCTCTTGAATCACTTTATCTATTTAAAAACCGCACCAAAATCCGTTGCGTAGTTTTAAAGATCATAGGGACAGACAGCAAAAAGCGACTTTGCTTTATACTATGTAGTGAGTAGTGATGAAGCAATCATCAGGACATTAATGGGAGATAGATAAGCCAAAGTAAGTGTGAATAACGAGGCTGTGTCTGGCAGGACGGCTAATGCCAGTGGGTCGCCTCCTACGCGGGTTGAGAGTTTTGCAAGCCAAGCCGGTGGGCAGGACTACCTACAGGCTCGCGAAATAATGTGTGTTTAGACAATCTATACTATAACTCCAATATGACTTGACTTGATATGATGTTGCGAATTACTTATGGTTGCGTCAGGATCCTAAAAAATATCATGTAGCATATGAAAAGAGTTTTAAGTTTATAGTCATTATCGTTTTTATCAAATTTAAATTATTTCATTTAGTAGTATTTTAACTAAGTTCAGGAAGCAATTATTAAGATTCTCACTATCATACAATTTTATACTTACAATGGTTTTGGTCTTACTGATCTGTGCTCTTAATATGGGTAAAAAAATACGGAATAAATAATATAACCAAAAACAAAAACATTTTTTTTAAAGATGTTTTGATAAATGTGATTACAAAAGGAAAATGGTCGGGTCCTATATCAACAATCGTTGAATAAACATTTCTCTCGAAATAAAAAGATCTTTTGAATAATACTTTCATTGATAGGGATGAAATGGAAATGGAAGTACCAGAATTTTCATGGGACACGCACGACACAATCAAACTGGCTCATTTTAAATTCATATGGTGAACATAATTTTTATCTGTATGTTAATATCTGTATGTATTGTGGGGTATATAGGGCATCCTGTATAAGCTTTATACGATTATAAGATTTTTCGCTCTATCGAAAGCTAAGCCAATTATAAGTATAAACATAGGGAACAGTTAGAATAATATAATACAACGTTGAAGGAGAAATGTTTCCGCTTCTACAATATTTCGTCTCATCGAGTTAACGAATCGAATTGAACTCAATTGACCTGAATAAGCTGTAAATCCCCAAAGCTCCGGGTGAAGGAAAGTGTCTAGGGTTACGCAAATGAAGTCTTTCGCTTTTTGTATTGAGTTTATTTTGTATGCTTGGAATTTAATTAGCTAAAAGTACGCATGCTTTAGAAAAAAACGCAGGCTAGAGAGGCATTAGCTGGTTAGTAGTCACTAGGCTGGAACCAGCACGTTCCAATCGGGTAGATTCCCACTAACTAAACTTAATCCACATGAGTTCAAAAGTCGATTCGTGACAAATAGCGAACAGCTAAATACTAAACTAACAAAATACCACAAACGCATCTTTTAAAGTACATGAGCAATCTTAAAATTCTCAGGAAATGAATCACCAGAGTTCAAAAAAAATCGAATAGACAGTAGAAACCGGGGGAGTTTAGTGGGTAGTGGGTTTAGTCCCGAGTCCTACACTCGGCCGCAGCTCTTGCTAGCCTGCGGTTACGGTGCCTAAAAGCATTCTCCTCCGAAAAAAGGCTAGAGACACATATGACCGTGTGTGCGGTACTGCGCTGTGTTAGGCGGGAGGATCGTGCTGATAGTAATAGCTATCATTTAAGGAATATCGTCACGCGTTTTCCGTACTTAATCCGCAATGGATTACTATCAACGCACGGCTCCCAACCTACGCAGCGGAGGACTTCAGACTCGGAAAATTCGTTCATCCCAATACCCGCTAAGATCCCCCAGTTTCATTTTCAGACTCGGGAGAGACGAGCTAACGATTGACCGTCAAATGGTCGAAAAACTTGAAGTAACTATTATAAGTAAATAAAATACGTACAGAATTACACAATTCTTGATCTAATCAATACCATCTTTTGGAGTTATTGGTTCTTGTAGTCTTAGCTAAACTCTAAAAATTCCTGTGACTTCGCTGACACAATTCCTCGGATGCAATTAGGCAATTTTGTGCGAGCCAGTCCAGGCTCGTTCCCACTACAAACTAGATTGACAAACTGGAATCTAAAGTAAATACCTACTATCCCGTAAGGCTGGCTTGTTGGAGAATTTAACGACAAAATACTTCCGGTTAAATGGACATACCTACCGTACAACAATGTAATTTAGGCTATAAAATTAAAAGAAAATAAAGTTTTTTTAAACAAGAATACTTTTTGAGGAAAAAGAAGCAGCATTGCTAAAACCAATTCGTCGTAAATAAAAATTTGAATAACATCGTTTACCATTTTAAAATCGTAATAGCGAGAGTAAATATTTATATATTTTTTTCCAACTTGAACAACACAACCCCAACAACCGCCATTTTTCCATGAGAGTGAGTTTTAATAATTTTATCAAATCTTGTGATAATTTTTAATCTATTCTAATAACAGCAGTGATAATTTTTATTCTATTCTAAAAACAGCAGTAATTTTATCATCTTTAAGTCGTTGTGTATTGGTCATAAAAAGTGAAATACAAACACTCGGTTTATATAATCCAAACACGTGCCTATATTCAAATGGACAAAAAAATCGCTTTCATAAACAAAACGTGATCAATAGTCTGTCTACCATTATATAACATTATTTCAGCCACTGAACAAAAAGCGACGTAATCTAATAGGCATAGAAATTGTAGCTTTATAGTCTAAGATCCCACTGCTCGATTCTGCAGGTATCTGTTTTTTTTAAACAAAAAAAATTTAAATGAATGTTAATTATCTTTCAAATGTCGTAAAATTCATTAAAAAATATAGTACATTTGTTAAGGACAGCGGAGACAACGAGTTGATTTACGCTTAAAATTGATTAAAATGTATATAGTTACGTAGGATTTATCGTGAACATGTAAAATAAATATAAATCCGATAAGTAACTTAAGAAATGTAATAGGAATTAAGCGTAGAATATGTAAGACTTGTAGTTTGGTAAGGATTTTTTACGTAGATTTTAGATTTCCAATTAGAATAATGGTTGAAATATGTAAATAATTTATGTTTCTAGTTGGAATTAACGTAAACTTTAAGACCATGTATGAATCATGTATTTTTTAACTGGATAAGTAATAAAAATTAGCAAATAATGTGAGCCTACAAAGTAAAAATGAGAACGAAACTATGTTACTTTTAAGCGGCTCTCTTTAAGGTATTGCCCCGAGGTTCTTAAGTGATGTGGGTTGGCCAAGGGGGCATTCCTTAGTGTACGACCATAAATATAGGATCAAGAGGAGAAATAAAGAAGCTTCCTGAACAACCTGTGTTTCCCTCAGTCCCCAACAACGCCTGGTCCTTCGAGCCGGATGAGGAAAACCGCGAACCCAGGAAGAATGGTCGTCACTAGGAGTCAAGCCGGGAACGACGAGGGATACCCCCAACGGCGAGTTTTCGTCGATGCACCGCGCTCGCCGTCCACGTCCGGCCCCCCCGCACCCCCGATCGGGGGGGGCCCCGCCGAACTCGACGTGTACGACCGAGCGGAACCTGCGGCATCGACGGAGAGGAGAAACGTGTCCTCGCCGGGTGTCTCTCGCCCCGCGCCCCGGGCCGAGAGCAGGAACGCACCCTCGCCGGTGGCCTCTCGCCCCGCCCCCCGGATCGAGAGGGGGACCCCTGCCGTCGCCGGCGCCCCGCACGCCGCCGCCGCCGGCGCTCCGCACGTCACCGCCAGCGCTCCGCACACCGCCGCCAGCGCTTCGCACGCCGCCGCCGACCCGCACGCCGCCGCCAGCGCTTCGCACGCCGGCACCCCGTACGCCGCCACCGCCCGGCACGCCGCTGACGTCACCGCGCCGCTAGGCCGAAGCAGCTCGCCGATCGAAGGAGAAGATGAACCCACCCGCTGCGCCCCGCGAAGAAAAGCAAACTCGCGCAGATCTACTGCGAGCGCCATCGCCCGCATACAATATGAAGCCGAGAAGGAGCTCGCCTTCATCCGCCAGCAAGAACTGCAGATTCAAGCGGAATTAGTAAAGAAAAGGCTGGCTGCAGACATGGCGGCTCTAGAAGATAGTAACGAGGAAGAGGATGAAGAGCCACCCGAACAGCTGACTCAACGCGTCGCATCGTGGCTACAAAACAACACCGTCGGCACAGAGGTTCTCCAGGCGGGGAACACCGAATTCCCATCGGCCCCTCCGCCTACTGCTGCTACTACATCGGGACTCGAACGAGTCGAAGCTCGCCAAGCAAGGCCTGCGTGGGAAGAGCCGCGGAAGGAGCGCCCACCAGCATCGGCAAGAACGCATGGCCGAGGAGCTGAGCAGCTAGCAGAAGTCCTGCAGAAGATGATGACCAGACGTCCACCACCACGTCAAGCAGCAGACCTGCCAATATTCTCCGGATCGCCGACAGAGTGGCTTCAATTTAAGGCAGCGATGGAAGAAACGACAGCCATCTTCGACTTCACACCAATAGAGAACTTAGCGAGGTTGAGGAACTGTCTACGAGGGGAAGCCAGAGAAGCCGTGGCTCCTCTACTTGCCGCAACAACATCGCCGAGCCAAATAATGAAGACGTTGGAGCAATGTTTTGGTCGACCGGAACTAATCGTCGACCGAGCCCTGGAAGAACTGAAGAGGCTTCCCAAACTGGGGGGAGCAACAAATGAACTAAATACGTTCGCCGTGAAAGTTCAGAACACAGTTGCTGTGCTTAAGAGGATCAAACAGGGGTACCTCCACAACCCTCTGCTGATCAGAGAGATCCTCGAGAAGCTCAGCCCGCACCAGCGATCGAGGTGGTACGACTTCGCTGAGACTGCAATGGGAGCCAGCGAGGAACCAGAAATCGTCCTCCTGTCTCAATTTCTGATGAGGGAAGCTGATCGGGCTTTACGCCATGGATTTTGCGCAAGCTTGAACCTCAAGAAAGAACCACCGCGACCGCAAGGAAGATCAGTTGACTTCAAGAACCGAAAAGCAGTTTTCGCTGTATCTGAAGAAAAGAATGAAGCCGACGCGCCGAAGACACAGAACTTCAGATGTCCTTCATGCGAGCAGGAGCATCCACTTACAAAATGCTCTCAATTCTTTGCGAAGAAGATCCAAGAACGGTGGACCATCGCAAAAGACGCAAGAATATGCTTCAAGTGCCTGACTAGCAGACACCGAAGAATAAATTGTCGGGCGAAACCCTGTGGTGTCAACGGGTGCAGAAGACCGCATCACCGACTGCTCCACGATGAATCAATGACATCAGCCGCCGTGGCCTCTACGGGAACAGAAGAGACGGTGGTCACCACCTTAGCCACCACCAACCGAGAGGTGAAGCTGAAGATCTGTCCGGTCACACTCTCCGGACCCAAAGGGGAAGTCAAGACCTACGCGCTCTTCGATGAAGGGTCGACGGTCACTTTACTTGACAACAGTGTGGCTGAGGAGATTGGAGCAGAAGGTCCTTACAGAACTTTGAATATGCACGGGATCAACTCCGAGCGACGTGACACCAACAGCCGCCTGGTCAAAATAAACATCCGAGGTCAACAAGGACGTCATCACGTCATAGCTGCACGAACCATCGGCAACATGAACTTACCGACGCAGTCTATAGCCGAGCAACTACTGCAGCTGGATCACCTCAAAGATCTGAAGAAAGAAGAGCTTTGCTACGATCAAAAACAACCGCGAATTTTGATTGGCAGCGATAACTGGCAACTGATCGTGTCCAGAGAGCTACGTTTGGGGAAGAAGAATCAACCCGTCGCCTCACGAACTCAATTGGGCTGGGTTATACATGGCAGCATCCCCAAGAAGATCATCAAACAAGATGATGAGAACATCCTCTACGTTTGTACAATCAAGCAACACGAGGAAGACCTGCAAGAGATGGTCAAGAAGCACTTCGACATCGACGCCCTGGGAATAGCGCAGAAGTCCAAGATCAGCGAACGTGATCAACGAGCCATTGATATCTTCGAGAAGACCGCAAAAAGAAGAGAAGATGGTCACTATGAAGTGGGACTCCCTTGGCGGGCAGATGATGTCAAGCTGCCTTTGAGCTACAACAACGCACTCAAAAGGCTGCTGAACCTGGAACGTAAACTGGACAAATCTCCGAGCGAAAGGAAGCAATATCAGCAACAGATAGATAACCTACTGCAGAAAGGATACGCAGTGGAGAGCGATGGATCCGAAGCTGGCAGCCGCGTGACTTGGTACCTGCCTCACTTTCCGGTGAAGAACGTTAATAAGCCCGGGAAGCTGAGACTGGTCTTCGATGCTGCAGCAAAGACCCAAGGAGTGTGTCTGAACGACTTTCTGCTGGAAGGACCTGATTTATTGCTTTCTCTCATGGCAATACTCTTCAGGTTCAGAGAAGAAAAGATCGCCGTGACAGCTGACATTCAAGAGATGTTTCTTCAAGTTAAGATCAAGAAAGAAGATCAACCGGCTCAAATGTTCCTGTGGAGAGACGATCGAACGAAGCAACCCACCCAGTACAAGATGACATCAATGATATTTGGAGCATCAAGTTCGCCGTACTTAGCTCACAGCGTGAGAAATCGCAACGCGCTGGATTTCGCTGAGTCTCACCCAAAAGCTCTACGTGCCATCACAGAAGCGCACTACGTGGACGACTATGTCGACAGCTACCCGAACAGAGAAGTTGCCAAGGAAACCATTGAAGAGGTGGACTACGTACACCAACAAGCTGGTTTCCATCTGAGGAGCTGGAATTGTAACGACAGAGACGTTCTACGTGACATACCCGAACAGCTGCAGACTAGAGCTAAGGAGCAACCTATTACGACGAACGAACTCTGCGAAAAGACACTGGGCATGCTCTGGGATGCTACCAACGACGTGCTGAAGTTCAACACTTCACTCAAGAGAGTCAGCGACGAGGTACGACAACTGTTACGACCACCGACAAAACGAGAAGCACTCAGCACAGTCATGAGTATCTACGATCCACTGGGACTACTCAGCTGCTACACAATCACGGCGAAGATCGAACTACAAAAGTTATGGCGACAGAAGATCGACTGGGATGATCAAATTCCCTCACCCAGCGCTGAAGTTTTCGCTCAATGGCTGAGAGACCTGGAACACATCAGCCACATCGAACTACCGCGAAGCTACAACGGGGGGAGGCCAGTCATGAACCGCCAACTGCACGTCTTCTGTGATGCAAGTGAAGACGCCTACTGTGCAGCCGCTTATTGGAGGCTGGAACAAGAAGATGGAGCAGTGGAGACTACCTTGGCCGCAGCCAAAGCCAGGGTTACGCCGCTCAAGACGCAAACGATCCCACGACTGGAACTACAAGCGGCGCTGGTTGGAGCTAGACTAGCGGACAGCGTCGTGAAGGAACATCGATGGAACGCCGATGCAGTCATCTATTGGACAGATGCTCAAGTGGTTCTCCATTGGATTCACAACAACAGCCGGCGCTATTCACCATATGTAGCACATCGGCTGGGAGAGATTGCTGAATTAAGTTCCGTCCATCAATGGAGATGGGTGCCAACGCACCAGAACGTGGCAGATCTAGCCACCCGATCGGGATACGTCCCTAAGAACGCGGAAGACACATGGTATACCGGCCCAGAATTTTTGAAGAAACCCATGAACGAGTGGCCGCAGAACCTGATGAACTACGAAGATCAAGAGCAGGAGCAAATCGTCCTACACGCTTCAGATTCTGACGTGAAACTCAGCAGTTTGCCAGACATCACTCGCTTCTCGAACTACGAGCGTCTGATAAGAACTACTGCACTGGTTCTACTCTTTATCGAGAAACTCAAGAACAAGAGGGCGAAGCTGGACGTTGAACATCTGCGAAAGGCCGAGAAACTGTGGCAGCAACAGTCGCAGCTAGAAACGTTTCCGGCTGAGATTGAATTTCTGAAGAAAGGAAGAACGATTCCCAGATCGAGTCCACTCTACAAACTCGATCCTATCTACGAAGACGACCTGCTCAAAATCAGAGGAAGAATTGGAGCTGCACACGTCCCAGCGGAGACCAAGAAGCCGATCATACTGAGTGGAAGACACCCGTTCACGAGACTTCTGGTAATGCGAGAACATAAGAAAGCGGGACATGGCGGCCGAGAGAGAGTCGTGAATGATTTGAAACAGAGATACTGGATATTGAAGTTACGACCTACCGTGCGATCCATCACCAGGGATTGTCCCTTCTGTCGACTGAGAAGAGCACACCCTCGGATACCACCCATGGGAGATCTACCTCAAGAACGATTAGGAGCATTCCAGCGTCCATTTTCCTACTGCGGCTTGGATTATTTCGGACCTATGACCGTCACCGTCGGACGACGACACGAGAAGAGATGGGGAGCTCTATTTACGTGCCTGACTACACGGGCTGTTCACATCGAACTGGTAGCTTCTCTCTCAACGGATTCAGCTCTGATGGCGATCAGAAGGATGGCAGCACGAAGAGGATGGCCGACCATCATATACTCCGACAACGGCACGAACTTCAGAGGAGCAGACGTAGAACTTCAGCGAGCTATAAAAGAGTGGGCTCCGGAACTTAAGCAGTTGGGACTGCAACACCGAATGAAGTGGAGGTACATACCTCCTGGCGCTCCAATTCAGGGAGGCGCTTGGGAAAGAATGGTCAAGTCGGTGAAGATCGCTCTTCAAGCCACACTGAACGAGAAGTCTCCGAAAGAAGAGGTTCTACAGACTCTACTGGCTGAGGCTGAATATTCAATCAACGCAAGACCACTTACACACGTCTCAGTCGAGCAAGATGATCCTGAGGCATTGACCCCGAACCACTTTTTGATTGGGTCATCGACCGGCCTGCCTACCACTGGAACCTGCGAACATGCGGATCGTCGAACCTGGCGCGCTGCCCAAGCATTGGCTGACGAATTCTGGCGGCGCTGGATACACGAGTACCTGCCTACACTGGTGCCACGTCGCGAATCCCCACGAGATCAACGAACTCTTGCAGTGGGAGACATCGTCATAGTGGTGGACTCCTCATTGCCACGCAACACATGGCCTCGTGGCGTCGTGGAACGCGTCTACCCAGGCCCGGATGGACACGTACGCAGTGCCGACGTGCGAACTACGAGTGGAGTATTTCGACGACCGACATCCAGACTAGCTGTATTGGAGGTGGCTGGAGTGAAGAATGCTGATCCAGAGAACGAGGGACTGCCGCTGTCACCCTGAGAGGCTGCATCGAGATTACGCCGGGGGGAGAATGTTAAGGACAGCGGAGACAACGAGTTGATTTACGCTTAAAATTGATTAAAATGTATATAGTTACGTAGGATTTATCGTGAACATGTAAAATAAATATAAATCCGATAAGTAACTTAAGAAATGTAATAGGAATTAAGCGTAGAATATGTAAGACTTGTAGTTTGGTAAGGATTTTTTACGTAGATTTTAGATTTCCAATTAGAATAATGGTTGAAATATGTAAATAATTTATGTTTCTAGTTGGAATTAACGTAAACTTTAAGACCATGTATGAATCATGTATTTTTTAACTGGATAAGTAATAAAAATTAGCAAATAATGTGAGCCTACAAAGTAAAAATGAGAACGAAACTATGTTACTTTTAAGCGGCTCTCTTTAAGGTATTGCCCCGAGGTTCTTAAGTGATGTGGGTTGGCCAAGGGGGCATTCCTTAGTGTACGACCATAAATATAGGATCAAGAGGAGAAATAAAGAAGCTTCCTGAACAACCTGTGTTTCCCTCAGTCCCCAACAACATTAGTTACAAGTTATTATTAGCGAATTAATTTTAGCATAAAAATTTTTTTTTAGTTGCGGCTAATTTTTTATAGGCAACCTATCCCTAATCCATTGCATACCTACTTCCTTAACATTTATTTTTAACCGACTTCAAAAAAGGAGGAGGTTATATGTTCGACTGTATGTATTTTTTTTTTTTTTTTTTTTTTTTTTTATGTATGTCCGTCGATTTCTCCGTCAATTGTGAACCGATTTAAATAATTATTTTTTTATTTGAAAGTGCATAGTTCCGAGGTGGTCCCATTGTCACCATGTCAGGATCTGATGATGGGATCCCGGAAAAATCAAGGGAAAACCTCAAATTTTATAGGCTGCGCCTACGCGTTACTTGTTTTTTCTGAAGCCATTCAAGTTTTTGCGTCCGATAGACATCATTTTATGTTGATGAGCTGATGATGGAAGGTACAACTCCTTAACGGTTAGGAGTTAGGGGATAATTCTTTCAGTATTGTAGGAATATGTGGACCGTTAGTTGTATTTCATGTACTTTTGCAGCTAAGGTGATGATGGAAAGTACAACTCCTTAACGGTTAGGAGTTAGGGGATAATTCTTTCAGTGTTGTAGGAATATGTGGAACGTTAGTTGTATTTCATTTACTTTTGCAGCTAAGCTGATGATTACCCGGGGATGGGCTGGTCACTAGCCAATAAGGTTAGCACCGGCTCGTCCTAATCGGGTGTGAAGGAGAAAACGGGGGAGTGTAGTGGGTAGCGGACGCTTCGGTCTCGAGTCCCACACACGGCCGCGGGTCTAGCTAGCCTGCGGTTATGGTGCATAAACGCATTCTCCTCCTACCCATGGTGCTGAACACTTAATGAATACCTAATATTATTATCAAATAATACAATTCTACTCGTATTTTCGCTATCATTATTATGAAAGAGTTTTACTCACTACCTACGTGTTATTCACACTAAAAATAGAAAAATAAACAAACTTTTTTAAAAAAAAATTAAACCGACTTCAAAAAAACAGAAACAAAAAAAAACTACCTAAAAAACTGAAAAGCAAAAAATAATTTTAATAAGACATTCATCATTGTCTAAGCCTATTAATTTAATTGTATTTTACGTGCTAGGTAGGTACCTACTAATCTGTTTGAAGTCGGTGCCAAGCCAAAGGTAATAAAAAATTATATATAATATTATTATGTATTATAAAGGGTTACTTATTAATCCGCGGACGTAGATACGTAATCTGGGTACCTACTATTTGGCTTGGCACCGACTTCAAACAGATTAGTAGGTACCTACCTAGCACGTAAAATACAATTAAATTAATAGGCTTAGACAATGATGAATGTCTTATTAAAATTATTTTTTGCTTTTCAGTTTTTTAGGTAGTTTTTTTTTGTTTCTGTTTTTTTGAAGTCGGTTTAATAAATTAGTTGTATCAAAAAACAGATACCTACAGAATCGAGCAGTGGGATCTCATACTATTATGGCATGAATAAAGAATGCCTTCATTCGTTTATGATAACTGTTATTAGCGGTACGATTCCTCTACAATCAATGTTATTCCTTTGAACTTTGCTCTTTGTACTTTCATAGACCAATTACATCGAAAATGTATTAGCCGTTAATGAATTATAACTGCTTTTACTATTTTTGTACTGTTGTAATATGTTATATTCAAACTTTAGCATGACAAAATAAAGCAATAGTGATTTAGGGAATAATCAATAAACATGCAGCTCTATTTATTCCACCAATACCAAACACCTTAGTCTCTACGAATCTACAAGCCCTTTCGTTCAGCTGTACTGGCTCGGAACTCAGCCATTATAACGTAATTTCACCTAGACAGCTGGCTATCTAACTTGGCCGGACTAGAGATGGGCATTCTGCCCGGCATTTACCCATTTTGGGTAGAATATCGGGCAGAATGCCCATCTCTAGGCCGGACAAATTACTGCGACAAAAATAAAAAACGCCTTTATTGTGCACGTGAAAATTTTTTGATGGTCAAATGGTGGTTGTAAACCAACATCAAACAAGTTATCTTTTAACGCATTTCTAGTCAACGCAAAGTGTAGTATTACGTGCGGTAACGCAACTAAGAGCCTCGCATAATCCTATTACAGTAACCATCGGTTCGACATCGATACGCGTCGGGCATAGTGTCTATAGTTTCGCAACACTAATCGCAGATTCCGATCGCAACCCGGCCGTGGGCAGCCGCAGGGAATTACGGCCCTAATGACTTGCCTAACAAGTTTAACAAAGATAAAAATTCATCAGAAATCAAATTAATTTGAACACGTTTCTAGTGCCTCTAAAGTTTCTAAAACTTGAAAGATGGAGGGCCGGATAATGATATGGATACTTTCTGTAGTATCGATTTGTTTTATCGGTTTGGCAGATATCAAATTACGTAACTATAGGGCGGCAAGACTGGGAAAACTTTACGGGCCCTCAATCCGAGAGGGGCCCGGCCAAAAAGGCGGGCCTCAGAAAATGATCTATTAACTTAAAATGGCCCACTCCAAAAATTTTCCACGTGCCTCATCTGGTATAGTTACGCCACAGGCACGTAAAAATATATTCAAAGTTAAATAAACCTTCAATATTAGTTAGGTCAAATTAATATTCGTAACTGCCGATTTAATACCGAGTATTAAATTAAAATTCAATTATTACTTAATTCATATATTTAATATAACTAGAACTTCGTGGAAATGAAATAAATACGCAAATGTTAATTATTGCAAGACCACAAATTACGTTTTTTTCTATTTTATAGCTTCGTAGCTGTAAGTTATTTTACTACCTAACTGTGAATGAACAGTTATAATATCTTAATATTAATGCTCAAGTTCCAGGGATATTTATTTACACAAAAATGTTCAGATAAATTTAGTACAGTCGATAGCACGTGAACCTACCATAATCTGCCAAATTAATAAAACCAATTTTATACATCAATTGAGACTGATTGACAAATTGGGGATCTGCTGCCGCTGACGTCCTGATGAATCTTGTTTACATATGTTTATATTAAAAATTACGGTTTACTATTACGAGCAACCATTTGCTTGAAAGAGATGTTACGATATCACGATATACGATAAGCCGACGAAAGATTAATCACTCGGTAAAGGAAGTATTCGATTACTTTCACAGGCCGGGCGTCTCGATTGCAGCTCGCTTCCTGCGCGATGCTAAATTGGATCTATTCGCGAGATAGCGCAAATAGTCGCATTTGATAACATGATATGGCTGGAGCGCGAAGGGTTCCGGGTTTCATTCCTGGACAGGGAAAATTAGAGTCTCGCAGTAGCGGGCGCAGGGCAGTTTCAGACAGTAACTGCTTAGTTACTGTTTGGCACTGAACTGTCTAAGGGCAGACGTGGCACTTACCATCAGGTGTACGATCTGCTCGTCTTGTTACACATTGCAATAAAATAAAGAAAAATTCTCCACTTTTCACGTGCATTTAAACAGGCGCTTCCTAAGCTTGCATAATGTGGATCGGTGCTTACAATCCCAAGATGTGGTCGTCGTCGTATCCTGTAAATCTGACACATTTTTCTCTTTACCCTTGAATTTAACCTCCGGCACAAAAGGTACTAGACATGTTTCATGTTTGTAAAAAATCACATGAATGATGAATTAATGGATATAGTATTCTGATAAGATATGAGCGACCTTCAAGAAAGTGCATAATTTATAAATTTTCCAGGCTAGCAACGTCATAAATGCGATGTCTCTCAGAGGACCAGGAACACTGGCAACACCAGGTGTTACCAATGTCTTTAGGTGACAGTGATCACTTACCATTCGGAGGCGAAGAGCCTTTGTCTTCATTACTAATAAAAAATACCTGAATTTCTAAATAAATAAATACACCTTGCACTATCATGTTACGAGTATAAATGTTTCGTTGATAAGTTTTAAATATAATAAGTATCTTTGGTACCTACTCTGTTACGAGTTTTCGACCGAAATCCGAGGCATTTCAGTTTTATGGAATCACAAATTTGCATTTACGAATATAAATGAATTTGTGCAGCTATATAAATTGTTAATGCGTAAAGTTCCAGTCGTTTCATTCATAAAATATGACTAAATTCACTGTTATTTTTATAAATGAGAACATTTTTATGAACTTGCTTATAAAAAGAAATATGTTTGATACCTATTTTTTATAATTTAATTGTTTTGATCGTTACATTTACACCATCGTAAATATGTAATTTTGTATATTTAGAGGTATGTAAGGTACTCGAATGTCTGAACATTGTGTTTATAAAGTTTTTTTTTTGTTGTTTCAGGTAAACAGAAGTTTCCATACCAAAAGAGAGCTACTTATGAAACCAAAGTTATGGGTATATAATCAAAATATTTGCACAAAAAAGGTATGTAAGTTATCAGTTAAATGTTTTGTGGTTATAACTCCGTTTTGAATATAGAAAAACAACTGTCTAGTCTTATTATTTCAATATTTCAATTTATTATCGTGTGTTCTTTTTTTAAATTCGAATTAGCTTTGAATAGGGATATGCATGTATTTTTTTATATTTTTAATTCTCTTTTTACATCGTTATAAAATAGTAAAAAATATAAATACTGTTGGAAATGCTTAAATTATATTTTAAAATAATATTTAAAACATCGCTTAAATTTTATCTGTTTGAACGCCGCCATCTTTCGCGGGCCTTGATTGACGTCACAAACCACTACCAGTGTTTGTTGACTATGATACTTTTGGTTCTTTTATAGAAATTTTCAGTTTTAAAAGCTATTCACGCCATGGAAAAAGCTAAAAGATTATTTTATAGATTGTCTTGTACCCATGTGCAAAAACACTCAAAAAATTAAAAAAATCAAAATTCCTGTTCCAAATGATGCGAATACACAAAAACAATGGTATAAGGTTGGGAGAAGATGAAAAACACCACAGAAACAAAAATAATATTAATTTTTCTTTTAGCTTCTTAAAAGTTTCTGGCAACCACAGTTGCCAGCGCGCGCATATACCCCAAAT
Organism: Mecyna flavalis; assembly: GCA_949319885.1. Taxonomy (NCBI): domain Eukaryota; kingdom Metazoa; phylum Arthropoda; class Insecta; order Lepidoptera; family Crambidae; genus Mecyna; species Mecyna flavalis. The sequence continues at coordinate 4,627,578 of OX439427.1, read as the reverse complement.
GTTTCTGGCAACCACAGTTGCCAGACGGTCGAGCGCCGCGCCGCGCGCCGATTTTTTAAATATTCCTCCTTTAATAAAGCATTTCACGTTAAAATATCACAATGATCGATACTTGCTATTTATACACCTTAAAAACAGCAAAGCTAACATGGTATGTGACGTCACGTTTCGGTTCGACCAATGGTGATGCGTTTCGAAAATTCGAATTTCACTCGCATATTTTGCGTTTTTAAATTAATTTTTTATGCAATTTATAACAAACTAAATAAGGAAATAATGGTTCAGGTACGATTTCAGGACGATATGGATTCAGGGTAAAAAAAAACAATTCAATTTAATCCAAAGGCCCCCTATTGTTTCCGTAAGTCCGTAAAGTCCAGAGATACTTTTTTATTATAGCTCTGGAAGTCGCGCGGAACTTCGAGTTTTAATACCAACCTTTTTTGAAATTTTCTACCGTACCGTACGTGTTTGGAAAAACTATTATTTGAGAAAGATAAATTTCTACCAAAAAAATCTAAAACTAACTAGTATCTATTATTGACTCTTCTCAAATTCACCAAATTATCGTAAATACAAAATGTTTAATATTTTATGCCACGAGCTACCTGAATATTATTTATTAGAAAATCAAACAATCAGCTTCTACAGTGTTAAAGTGCTAACAGCTTAGTGGTATATGAACCAATAATACTGTAAGTATACAATAATATAATTCAACATCGAAAATTCCTGCATGCTTCAAAAAGTGTTACATAAAGAGGTCACGGCTCATCGTCATAAAGTGATTATTCATCACTCTCATTCCGTAGCGTTAGAATGAATATAACTAATTTATGTTCGCGTTGTTAGTAGGTGTAGGCAAATTGGATTACCTCAGCACCGCTGAGTCCGTAATTCAATTAAATGTCCTTTGCGTAGTTAAAACGGCAGACGATGATTTAAAATGATTTAACGCATTTACAAAAGAATTTATCTATTTAAAAGTTCCATGTTCAACAATTTCAAGTGTGTAGACTATAATAAGTTTAGGACCATCCTTAAATACAAACTGGTACGAGTACAATTAACGGGCTTCGAAAAGATGTTTTGTAAAGAAAAAAGATATCAATGCACAATAAAATATGTAGCATAAACGTTATGTATAGATTATTTAATTTTAAATAATTTTTTTTTTTCTTTACTCTTATTACAAATTGCAATTTCAAGCTTATAAAAGCCATAGCTGATAAATACGAAAAAAAAAAACAACAAGAAGCCACAGACAACGAATATCAAAACTCCACAGATAAAAAATACGCTCGCAAAGGAGGTCAGCAACTCTTCAGGGCCCATCCTGCGCTGCATTCATCCTCGTGCATTAGGCATTCAGCGCATTCATTCCCTGCCTCTTTCATGCCCAAGGATCCATTCAGGCCTTATTCAGTCTGCCTGTGGCTTTGCAAGCGATGGAACGTTGTCTTTTACAGTACCTGTATGTCATACGTAATATTATATCACAGGTTTTGAAAATTAGTAATATTAAGATTTTATAAAAATAATATTTTAGACAAACATTAATATACTTGGACATTTTCACACAGCGCCATCTAGCCCCAAACTAGCTTCTTTATGTGCGGTCCGATGCACGGAGATTTAACGCCGACTAGTAGTGAGTGCCAACTTTTTTTGACCGCGCGTCTATATAGATATGGCGGAGTTTACCCCTCTTTGCCTGATGGTGGTCCCGGAAAAATGGAAGAGCTTTTATCTATAACACCACCGGCCCTGCTGTCGAAAATAGCTGGGAGCACAGAGGCATTTCTATCCGGCTGTGGAAGAGATCATGCAATGCCAGTTGTGGTACCTCCAACAGAAAGACACGTAGGACTCCAGGAGTGTTTAAAATGCGACCTACTAGCAAATGTGCCACTATTTTCACAATATTCATCGAAAAAGAGAATTTTTATGCCTTGGTATATTTAAAACTTTTAGTACCCCTTGAGCCAAAATTTACTCCTGTGGGGGTAACACAGCTATTCTGTAGAAGGCACTACTTACTGCCACGCCCACTCGTAGTTTCAAGGAGTATTTTATTAAATAATATTATACATTTGTGTATCGTCTACGTAATAGGATTTTGTGTTCATAAAATATCTTCTGTAAAGATAAATAAGGTTAGGTATCTTCACCCATAATAGCCGAGTTATTAAAATTCCTAAAGAATGCTTTAGATTGTATCGAAAAGTATCATTTCGTGAACTATATAATTATTAATAAATGGTTTAATTTGTAAAGGTAATGTCTATTATGTTTGATTGTGATCAATCAATGTATTTTTAAATAATAAATAATCTTGCTGCTAAGACTGGATGTATTTTTACGTCATTTTAGGTGTTGTAAATATACATTCAGTCTTAGACTATCGTTTTAGAAAGCTTGCATTGTAAATTCTTCTCGAGAAAACTGACCGCACTCCAAATTTAAACGTTTTCCCACTTACGAAACACACATTAACACATGTTGGAACTCAGAACAAAACAATGCATCACGGTATAAATACTGGGAGTTTACTGGACGTAACGAGTGAGGTACCTATTTAGCACCAAAATAACTCGTTTTTGCACTTCAAATGCGGTTTAACGACGCAAGAGCTGAGCGACAAGCGGGTTGTAAAACTATTCTGGGATGGTGTGAAGTCAAACAATAAGATCTTTATGTCTGTATTTTGTATTTATACATAATATACCAGTTAGTGCTTATACAACAAATTTTATTTTTGACTTGGTGCGGTTTACACATAATGCACAGAAGTTCAAATGTTTGATAAAGTATATTGGATCTAGTAAACCTGAAATCCTGCATATCTGATCTGATCACACTCTCCTGAGGCCTTTATTGTAACTTGATTATAATTAGAATTTAGTATAGGAATCACTGATTTATAGACGTTTTTGTTTTGAGAATAAATGACAAAAATCCACATAACACATAAAAAAAATGGAATAAGATGATGTCACTTATATTTTAGCCCCTCAAGACAAGGGTGACATTGCAATCGCAGTTTTTTATTAGTCGAGCACAAATTAAAGACCGCTTTTTTCTAGGTAGAAGAAAAGCGATCAACTTGAAATACTTAAAAAGATGTAAATATTTATAATAATTATGTACCAAAATCCCCAAATTCCTTTTGGTAGATCACAAAAAATAAGCTACACGAACTAAAGCCCTCCAGGGATACCTAGAGCACAATAAAAACGAGCAAAGATCGGTAGCGAAAAGTGAAAAAATTCAAGGTATAGGTAATATGCCCTGGAGAGGTAAATAATAACATTTAAATGTTGTATGCGCATTTCGTATCACATTTCGTATGCCGGGAAAGGCTTTCCATAATAATTAGACCGCCCATATAACGCTTTTCACATTACGGAAGCGCGCGAGAGGATTGGCCAATTCAGTTTATACGCATCTTTTACGAGCAGTAAAGTTTATTACTTGCACCACGGGTAGGGCCGAGGTCGCGGAGCTAGCGATGTGAGCGAGGGTTAATTGGAGCGAAAGCGGATACTTGCAGCCCACGTATTATCATGATTTGAAATATTATTAAACAGCAACAATACCGTAGAGGTTTTTATTTGAATCTTGTGCAGCAATAGAAATCATATTCTTCTTGAAATATGTTTAATGCCTTGCTAGAACTGTGCTCCGAAATCATGATTTAAAATGAAAAAAGAAAGTAATACATAAGGATTTCCTTAGTGTGTTACATACTCGTAATGTACATTATTTTGGCAACTATTACCACAGTATTAGAATTATGGTTTGTAAAACTATGCTATTACTTTGCTTGAGTGGTTCAGCATCATCGCTCATTAAAAAGAAAACCTTTTGTTACTAGTGAGTGAGGGTTGATGTTTGCTTACGATGTCAGTCAGTCAGTCCCAAATATACGTTCTGTAATGTATCGTATTTAGTATTCAAAATGATTTAGCATGTTGCCCCGGTTAGATTTTATCATGCAAAAGTATTTTTATATTTAAATTTAATTATTAAATTAAATTACATTATTTTATGAGTAAATCACTCTAAGTACATATTTCGCTCAGCTCACGCAGCGCTCCGCTCCGCTTTTGCCGCTCGCTCCGCTCTTGGCGCTCCACGGCCGTAGCTGTAACAAGCCTACGCGGCGCTACAAATGTTACGGATATTTCGGGTTCCCTGATAATTTATAATGATGAGTCGTGCGTACGCGTCACGAGTGTCGCTCCAATGATTGATGGGAGCATTAACGACCTTTTTATAACGTAGTCATTGTATTTTGCATATCAAATGACCATTTTTGATTTGGTACATTTTAAAAATGTCGAGTCAATTTAGGTGTACATTAACATGTGAGACCCTATCACAGAGATTTGCTTCAAATATTAAAAAACCTTATTATGTCCCTTTTAGGACAGAACAGCTGAAGATCTAACTCAGTTGCATATCAATGGATAGTCAAGTAATACGTGCCAGTGTGAGATGTTGATCCTCCGCAATAATTGACATTCGTAACCGACTTCACGATACACGAGATACTTTCCAAAAACAAAACGATTTCAACTTTGTTGTTTTCGTAATAAACCACTCTAAAAATACCCTAACGAGAATTGCAGCCGACCAACGCAAGCGCAACGCCCACACCGAGATAAATGTAATCTCCCATCACGCAAAATCCTCCAGTTATCTAACACAATACAAATATTTACCACCGATTAAGAGATTATTTACGTCAATTTATTAGTGACGCAAGCGCCCCTTTTACCTTTATCTGCGTAATAGGCGTTTTATCTAACTTCTATAACCCGCCGCATTCCCAAATTGACTGGTCTGGACATCAGTCATCGTTAACGTCTAGGTAGTAGGGGATTACCAACAGGGCTGTCGAACTTCTTTTACTTTTGAATCTATGGTTTTGGTGAAGGATAGATATTAGAGTGAGGTAATGCGCAAGCACAGCTGCGCTCTCTATTCCCTCACTCTGATTACACGTCGGCACACCTATCTGATCGAAGAGAGTTCAGGCGCAGGACCAACGTTCTTTCCGAGGCATGGGGATGTACCTATAACATCACCCACTTCCAGAATCCGTACTGTGGTCTGTGCCTAATTATTTTCTGAACAGAAAAACCCAATCACCAATTTTTGATCTGACCCGAATCGAACCCAGAAGTCAGAATTCTTGGCGCGGCCTAACCTAATACATAATTAGTTCAAAAACATTTGAATGTAATATTCTGTATGTACGTATGCTTCATAAATCTTGATGTATCAGAGCTTGCCTAAGATATTAGGTAATCAAGAACCTTCTAGATTTTTATGATTTTGTTAAAATTTTAAATAGAAAAGTATTTTTCCTTTTGACAGCAGAAATATTTTATCCATTTTATTCCAAAACCTAGAAATGCAAATGAAATGTTGCATCATTTTATTTGTTGATAAATAGAAATGCAGTTTGTATTAAAGTCAGCCCTGTGTTCCCATTGGTTCCTATCGGCCGGTCAATTTAATCCAATTTAGTGATGTCCCCGCCACAATGGCACTTAAGCTAGATTGGTCGGACAGATGGCAGGATACGAATGGATGGAGTGCTGATTTTTAGTTTGAAAGAAATGGATATATACTGCGCTTTGCATGCCCACGCTAGTGCTGAGATTTGACTGGACCAGTCTGATGCAACTGATAGGTATACATAGAATAGCTGGTGTCAACTTTATGTTTGCATATATTAATAGCAAATTGCTTAGATTGCATCCGCATACCATCAGGTATGTCTCTCTATCAACTGATTAAACATTAAAAAACTACACATGAACCGATGCTATGTATGTATTTAGGTAAACAAGACCTATACAATCGTCAGTGTTCAAACAACTCTTGAAAAGGTCAACTTACCGACCGACGATAGTAGCCGTTTTAACCAAATCGGTAACCATCCTTAAAGTTTTCGGAATTTCACTCGGGTTCCACTTGTTAAGCAGAACAAAGTAACATCAAACCGACGTGGATCAGAAACTTCACTCCCGGTTTCCCAATTTGCGTCAAAAGAAACTCCCTAACTCTGGATGACGTCAAACGCTACCCAACGACAGGGCGAAATCGGAAATAGCCGTCAATTCATACAATTTCCTTTCTATTTTTGGCTAATATTTGCATGATAAAAATGTGCTTTGAAATAGAAAAAAAAAATATGAAGCATCTTCGGAAAAAACCTGCATTAAACTCACCAGAAAAGGAAAAGACATTTGTTGGTTTCTACCATTCCTTTCCTTTTTTCAGCGGACTGAAAATTTCAAGGGTTAAAACATTATTGGATTAATGTTTCACAACCACAGATACACTATCTGGTACACTAAAAAAGCCTTCATTTCCATTATTAAGATTTTCTACATGTCGCAAAATATCTTACGGATACGAATAGAATAAATAGCATGGTTTATTCCCACCTGTTCTACTGAACAGTTTTACCGTTGGACTAATGGGATTTTTTATTCCCCCTAGTTCTATTATAAATGTACTATCGAATAGTAGAACTAGCGAGAACATTATTTCACAATAGTTCTACTAATGTGGCTTCGACGTTATTTCCAAGAATTTTTATCAAAGAGGATTCTTAGTTCAATGAAATTATTTTGAACAATTAACTTTGGAGAAGAGGGTCCATTTTCAACATCAGTATATTTTTTTGCAAGAAGCAGATCGCTAGTAAATAAAATGCTCTGAAACTGAATAAATTACAAAACTGAGGAAAACAAATATTTTCGCAGCAATAATAAATTATATTTAGCCAACGAGGCCCGTAATCTCACAACGCGCGCAGTTTGCGACTCATTAAGAAAATAAAGGAATTTTATTTCCTACAAAGCTTTTGGCGCTGTCTTGATAAGATGCATGCAAGAGTTCATTGCATACGGGTAGGCTGCAGCGAGTTGATAACGATAAGGAATATAAACGGGCCTGCAGTTGTGCTGTGAAATATGGCTATTTTAAAATAAAAACTACGTAAAGCTTAGCGTAAGATATAAATTCTGATGCCTTGATTTTTATTGGCTTCTGTTTTGAACTATTTATTATTTGTTATAAAAAGCATAATGCTAGCGAGATCTTGAATTATACAACGGCATCTTGTGTCAATAAATTAAATGTTCTTGTCGATGACAAATATTCAGTAAGAATATTCATGAACATCATCATATTATTCAGAAAGTGAGACAATAAGATGTCAGTCGTTTTTAACCCATTAAATATAGTTTTATATCGCTCTATAATAAATAACATTTTTAACCGACTTCAATAAATTTTGATTGCTTGCTCTAAAATGTTCGATCCGATTTACGTGATTCTTTTGTTTGTATTCCTTTATTCACTCACATTAGATACCCACTCTGAAAAATGAATTAATCTTTCTTCTTCCGATACGAATCATTCAAGCGCTGCTGTTATCTCATCCATTATTTATAGACGGTCGTTCAAAACATTGGATTTATTGAGCATTCACTTCAAAGGGCTTCTAAAAGAGCGAAATGTCAAAAGTGCATTCAGTTTGGCCGACAGCCAATCGAAAATTGCCGAAACGAAAATCGCCCAGGCATAGGACGTTGCCAAAATACTAAAGCTGTACAAATAAAATATAATTTTTATGTGTGTACTTTTCTGAATAAACTAAAAATATTTTTCTAGTGTCGACTGCTTTTTTCACATCCCTACAATTTTTACGTGGACTTGATTTCAATGAATGTGGTCTTTATTTGAGTATTTTTTCTGTCTTTCAAATCAACCTCTTTTTTGGCGAAACAGAATGCCATTTTAGCACCCATAACCTCAGCAGGCTAGCAAGACCTCGTGGCCGTGTGGGACTCGAGAATAAAGCATTCGTTGATTCGTCCCCCTGCCTATAACATAGGTACTTCCCCGGTTTCCCTAAGTTCTATAAGGCTGTGATAGAGATTTATGAGAAATCGTGGAGAGCCTACAATTTCAAGGTTCTTTCATATTCCTTCCTATAACCCTGAAATTCAAACCCGAGAGGCACGAGCCTAAACTGCCGCATTCTGACAAACAATTTTCAGCTGATTGTCCATCGCATAGATTTCAAACTCAATTAAGACGTTTCTAGATTGATTTATGTGTCGGACTGTATGTAATGTGACGAATATCCACCTTGGTTATGATATATGAGTGAGTTTTGCGGTTAACCAATATAGCCTTGTTAGACACGCAATGCAAATCGATACAGGGTAACTTCAGCTGATTATAAATACATCGGTGGTTGATTTATTGTAATGGTTGAGAAGTCGGCTAAACAATTGGTTGGGGTTGGATCCCCGTCATGTCTTCAACTCTTTGTCGGTCTGGGAGTTAATATGTAAAAAAAATATGTAATAACTAAAATAAATTATATAAATAAAGTAATGTTTATGGAACCATCGTTGTTTGGGGTTAAAGAAAGATTTTACAGAATTCTACCATTGCATGGTAAACCTACTCTACTGCTTGCTCTAACATTACGGTTATAAATTAAAACACAAACAATTGTATTTCTAATCAATACATTGAGATAGAAAATTTAATTGAATAATACTAGCCTCATATGGGCTTCTGAAAATCACAACCGTGATTCAGCCATAAACAGTGCCATCTAGTCGCACACTTTGGAGTTAATTGAATTAGTTTGCTATATGGACAAAGACATTACTCTGAAAATGGATTGTAGTTTAACGTAGTCCGACCCAATTTAAAATTAAACAACAAACAAAAACAAGTTGACGCGAACAAAGGCCGGGGTCGAGAGGGCCCGCTTGCTGACCTTTGCGGCGGAGTTGACGACAGGCGAAATGCGATCGCTGACAGACGGGCCCGCTCTTGAACGAGAATTTTTAATTTCAAATTCGAGTTTCGGACAAGTTTATCGTTCAGTCTATCTGTAGATTATATTTCTTTTTGTCAAGGATTAGCATATTAATGAGAAGTAATCATCATGCTGTACCTATTTAAGAGTTACCCTAGGTATTAATGAGAAATTATCATCATGCTGTATTTAAGAGCTTCCCACTTGTCGGTGGAGCAATTTCCATTTTTCTCTGGACTCTGCCAGCACCTTAAGCCTCTTGTACCACATCAAGATTCAAGCCATGAACTTTTTCTATCAACCACTGCTTCGAACTCTGTCTTGATCTTCCTCTTCTTCTTCTTCCTTCTAAGTGTTATACTTTCTGGTCAATTTATATGCATATAATATGTCATAACGAACAAGTTTTTATATGTATCATTTGCCCTCTATAATGACGAATAATTCGAAATCAATTTTGCGCCGGGGAGCTTAACCCAGACCACTAAATCACAGTCAGATTTAACACTAGGACAACAAGGTGTATTGTATGACTAACAAGGTGACAACGGTGTAATTACTACCCTATCCTAATAGGGGTAAAGTTGATTTTAGAACTACGAGGCCGCTGGTAGGATGAAGTGTGAGAATTATTAAGGCTGGTTTTAATGTTATGCGGACCGTCAGTACGGATCACTCCGCGTATGTCACCGAGCATAGAGGTACCTATTAAGCTTCTAGGAGCGTTACAAAATTGATTGACTTACTTGTAGAGTCGATTAATGAGATCCTTATGAGTTTTAAATAAACTATTATTTCTTATCATTATTACACTATGATGATGCATTACTGAATAAAACCCAATCCATAATTTTTGATGACTCAATATTATTAACTATACAAACATAAACAACAATATCAAAACATGTTTATCTTGTTACGTAAAACGCGAGAATGTGACTAATTATTTCAATGGTGGATGGCATTGGAGTTAAAGTAATTGTCAGCCTGCTTCTAATTTGCCTCGATGAAATGCGCCATCTTGCAGCGGAACCATGTAACTTCATTTTCGCACATTTAAAATATTAAACAATTAAATTTTAAGCTAAAAACAACATAAATAGAGCCTTAAGGTACTTTATTTGATCAAAAACTCCAACTTTTTTTAAAAAAACATCCTAATAAATTTTTGTCTGACCCAAGAGTTAAAGTCAATGATGCCTTCAAATCCATCCAATATCCACGTCCTTTCACAAGTAAATCATCTGTAAGTAATACATTTTTCTGATTAATCTTAGAGAGTCGATTTGTCTATGGTCTGTCATGACATCTTGCATAAACTGCATGCCATAATTTATCACGCGTTGGCAATTAGTGCAACACAGCGCTCATTAGCGGGAGGAAGGCGCGAATTGTATTCATTAACATCATACCTACGAGTGTATACTGTTACAACAGACGATACTCTTCGTGTATGTCCTGTACGAACAAACAAAGGTCGATAAAAAAATTACATTGATGCTTTCAAAGATATGTAAGTAAAAGAAAAAATAAGTATTTTAATTATTTTATAACTGGCCGAATTCAGTCAAGAAAGATGGCATTATTGAAAAACGACAAAATAATGATCTAATAAAGTTTTGAAAAAAGAACGTACCTCCAAAATAATAGAAACATTTTTAATTAGCAGTTCATTTTGCTGCCTCGTTTTTGTTCTATATTACACCGATTTAAATAGAATACGGAGTAAAGTTAATTTTTACAATTCTTTGATATTTATTAATTTTTACTTGTGAAGTATCACAGTTATATTTACATTATTTATCCTACATGTTCACTGTTCAGTGTAGTTACTATACGCAAAATTACGAAAATAAAGTTATTTGGAAGAAAAAAGGCAAAAAAAAATCTTTTTCATTTAACCTTGAAAGCGCGTAAATGACAATTTGAAATTTCCTATGTCCACGCCTGGTCTGCGATTGTGAACATGCATCGCCTTTTCTCGTCACGTTCGGATTTTGTGTGGAATATATTACGTCCGTTGATAAATATTCGAGTATCACCGTTACCGAGCACGTCACGCAATACTTTAACCAACTTAATACGTCCCTTGCGTGCCCTGGATCGAAAGGAAATAGCAGTAAAATTGCTGAATCGATACATCTTTTTTGTATACAAAATAAAGTTAAGAAATTTTCTACGCTGTCAGTACTTGGATGGGTGACCAAATTGGTAAATATTCTCAATATTGAATATTGAGACATTTTCTGTATTTAAAATTTTTTAATGTGTTTTTTGCTTGCTGTTATTTTCAAAGTATCTAATCTAATTTCCTTTTGTGTTATAGTTATCAAAATAAACGAAATATCCTCAGCTAAAAAAATGGTTGCCTGTAAAGTCGGTTTTACGGGCGAAGATTTTACGTGACAACGTCTTTTTCTCGGTAGAATATTTATTGATATGAATAAACTATGATCGGTCTGCCGCGCGCTGCGCGCGCGGCAGACCGATGACCGATCATAGTTGAGTGGGAGAGAGAGGCCCGCCGAATGCCTTGCGTCTCTCTCCCACTCAACTATGATCGGTCTGCCGCGCGCGCAGCGCGCGGCAGACCGATCATAGTTGAGTGGGAGAGAGACGCAAGGCATTCGGCGGGCCTCTCTCTCGTTCGGTGACTCATCGTAACGTTACCGAGCGTTACACTTTTTCATAAGTGACTCCCAGCCGCAACCTAATTTAAGACGTTGTCACGTCAAAAACAATTTATTTAGTCAGGTCTTAAGAGTAAATAGATATAAAAACCAGGATACATAACAAACATATTTTTTTATCCCATGAATGTTTGTCCTAAACAGGACCAAACCTACGACCCAATAGAGTTACTACCAAATGCACCACTGAGTAATTTTTCAAAAACTCAGAAAAATGTACGTAAACGTGTAAGGCAACGTTACATAAGGCATAATGTTTGAAACGAAACAGTGTCACAGAATATATACTAAAGTAAAGAAGCGACACTCAAGCATGTGTGCTCGTAAAATTGCTCGGGGCTATGTGTGCGTCGCGCGGGGGAGCGCGCGGCGCGCGGTGTGTGGGGCCGCCGTCTGCCGAATACCACGGCCAAGGGTTATGCTTCGCTCGGCGCTCGTCGGATTGATTGCACGGACTAACTACGCAATGCAAAATCATGCACAATTTATTTATGGTACTTTATTGGATAAGGATTAATACTGTATTGCTTAAAATCACTTTTTCGTAAATAAGCCATTATTTTATCGTAATAAGTAAAGGAAAATGGTTATTGTGGGTTATCCCTAAGAGATAGACATATACCATCGCGGACTTTTTTGTAAAACTTTTTAAGGTGTACAATAGTGTAGTACATTATTTTGATCTATCTCGTAGGGTTCAGCCAGCGTTTGCAATGTAAGCGCAAAAAAATGCGATTATTTACGACCTTAAATTAAAAACCTCTAAAATTATCAGTGTTTCTCTACTATATTATGCATGTATTATACATATAAACCTTCCTCTTGAATCAGTCTATCTAATGAAAAAAACCGCATCAAAATCCGTTGCGTAGTTTTAAAGATTTAAGCATACAAAGGGACATAGGGACAGAGAAAGCGACTTTGTTTTATACTATGTAGTGATTTAAAGATTAAAAAAACTTATTATAAAATATCAAACCTACTTTCATTAACATGTCCTTGAACAAGTTTATATTTTCTAACATACTATGTAATCTTCTTTGCCACAAGTCTAAATTCCATTTCGGCTTAGATTCTTGTAAGCATTTCTGTAGCAACCCTAGCGTTTACACGCTCGGCTCAAGGTCGCTGGCGCTCGAACTCTCACGTACAGAGAGTGTCACGGCTGTGACAGTGTGGGAACGTACAGAATTTCGCTTTGATAAACATGTATTGTAAAGTCTACCTGACCACCATTATGTTCTTTCACCGTACATAAACACACTCGATAACATAGGTACTCCACTGTATGTCATAACTAGGTCATGGTCTGGGAAATGATAGAGACATAACACATATACATATTGTAAGAACTGTGATAGCAATGATACATAGATAGGATTATCTAAACTATAGCTAAGCTATTTATCTAAGCTAGCACTTTACCCCAAAGATGCGGTCTTCGATGGAGCGCGCTTGCTAAGGCGAAGCCCGTTAGCCCCAAGTTATACTGGGTGACTTTTTTTGCTTGCAGGAAAATTTGCGTGTGAGATAGGTAAATGATGGAATAGGAAATCATGCTATCGTCACCTATATCATTTACCTATCTCACATGCAAATTTTTCTGACGGTAAAAAAGTCCAGTATGTGTAATATGTACATATTTATTTGCAACAATGGTCACTTAAACACACAAAACAAGCCAAACAATAAGTATAATTTAGAACAATCACAAACTTAAAAAAAAAAAAAAATTTTTTACAAATTGCAACTTCTTGGATTTGCTCCGGGAGCAAAACACGGTTTTCAGCCTTAGCCAATGGTAATTGCTAGTATAAAATGTGATCTTTAACATTGACATCTTTCATTGATGTATAGAGCGCAAGACACATCACGCAATAGAAAAAGACGGTTGTATTTTTTTTTGATTGGTCAATAAATTGTCATCTTTAGACTACTAATTAGTATATTTCGAATTTCAAAACAGGTGCATTTATACTTCCTACTAATCCTACTAATATTATAAATGCGAGAGTCTGGACTCTGGATGTTTGGATGTTTGTTTGTTCCTCAATCACGCCTAAACGGCTAAACGGATTTAGATGAAGCGGAAGGCTTTATACGAGTATCATAAATCTGTAATATTATAACTATGTACGGTTTCCAATCACTTTCAAAACTTTAAAAACCCGGATTTGTATTGTATACTCAGATGTATTAAGACATAATATTTTTTATCGGGTTTACTCGACATATTAATTTCTTCAACTCGGCAAAGAACACCAGTTCCCAAAATATTGTGGATCTCTTTAATATAAACAAGAACATCGAAGCCCCATGCGTCCAGATGTGCAGTGCTCATAGTGAATAGGCGAATAATCTCCGCAGATAACTGGGTCACGGCCAACGAGATAAATGTACGACGTATGACGTCATAGCACGTCATAGTTTGACATTTCGATGAACGGGATTCCAGATGAGAAAAGGAACGTACTTTCTTGAATTAAGAAAAAATATAAATATTTAATTCACCGATATTTACGGTTTCTTACATAGATTTTATAACTATTATTTCTAATCATTAAAATAAAAAGATTTCTACATTGTATAAACAATTTATATAAAAAAATGTTACAAAGTTGTCCTGCAAATGTGATTACAGAATTACTGTCTACAGTGTCTATGGATCAAAGAATAATTATTTATTTTTGGAAATACTTAAGTATATTTAAGTTTAAACTTTTATCATTGAAGATATATCAGTTAGACAATTAAAAATGTTAGATTTGAAACAATTTCATCACGAATTTATCTGGAAGCCATTAACGAATGTCTTGTTTTTTTTTGAAAATAAAGAAGTGACAATATCTATGACATCCGACAGAAAAATTATCAACGACTTTAATATCTCACAGTGCTAAGATTTATCTCTCCACTGCGTTCTGCAAATTAGCTCGCAATATTATGTAGGTCACGGTCGCTCTTGCGTCACAGGCTCCCCTGTCCGCTAAAGAACTTTGTGGAGAAATTATGGCACCCACCGGGCCAGGGTAGCTACTTCAACAAAAGTTATTTTACCAGAATTATACCGTTATCGTTAAAATTATCTCAAAGATTCTCGGAAAAGATCTTGTTAGATACTGCTTTAAGTCGAAGTTATGGACAATTTTTAAATGCTTTCGGCTTCGATCTAATGTATTCCATAGCATTCGTTTGCAGACATAAATAAAGCGACTATACAACTTAAAAACCGTTGCCGTAGTAACACGAAGTTGTAAAATACCTATATTTGCATCAAACTCGATGTCATGCTTAGTAAATTCAATGAAGTTATTGCAGTTCAAGACCATAATAACCAATTAGACGAGGTTACTGGAGGTCGAACATGTCACGCGACGCCACACCCTCGGAACAAATACTCGAAATGAATTCGCATCGAAGAAATGATCAACGTCAACATAGCTTTCGAGGTTCGTCGAGTAACAACGTCGATACCGGAAAGACACCCACTGCCATTGCTGAAACAAAGAACTTCGTGCAAAGTTTACGCTTAGCGCGTGTCCCATGCATTACTAATAGTAAAAGACAAAGCAGTTACACGAGAAGAAACGTGAAGAATGCTCGCATTGTTGAAGGCACTAGAAACTTAGTAAAGGGTGTAAGGAAGGCGCATGCGTGGCAGCCAAGGACACGCGCCGCGCCTCAGTCCGGCGGGAGGCAGCGCCGCGGCCGCCTGTACTCGGCCCAACTCGGCCCCATGCACCACGATGCGGGCACCCGCAGTGGCCGCCGCGTAAGTCCGACACGACCACCGCATGCCAGACCCGGAGGCAGACCCGCCCCAGACCCGCAGAGCGACCTTATGTTCCGAAGCCCCGCGGTCGCTCCGATTCAGCCTCGTAATTGGATTTTATCGTTCAATAAGCAACGTTATTCTGATTTGATTGGCGACGCTTTCCGCTTCGATATAGCAGCTTGCTTCTTTATTTCCTGGAGGTGGCCTAGCTTTGAATGTAGCCGCTTTATTTGTTTTCAAAACTGATTAGATATCGAGTGCGATACGGCTTACGTAACCCAGTGTTACGGAGTCGGCGGTGCATCACGATGCAATAACGCATTTGGCGTAAGTGTGATAAGTGCAGCGGACAGTGTGTGACGCGTTCCATTTGTGGACATGACTTGCTGGGAAAGCGTAGGACTGCTGGGTCCGTGCGCATTGCTTGCCTCTTCTGACGTCAGGGTGAGTCGAAATCTGATCATCCGCACTGGCTCAAAACTTTCAAGGTCCCAAAAATCTCATTTCAATAAGTTTCTTGGCAACTCCAGCGAACCCCACGTTCGACCTAAAAGTTATTTTCCAAACCAGTGAACAATAAATTCCTAATGCTAATTTAGGCCGGAATAAACAGTTTGTTTCGTAGCTAATACCTTATCAAAGTATTAAGAGATGGAAGTGATATTTATGTCAATCGTTAACTAATGAAGTCTTACTGCTTTATGTTTATTCTAAAGTGTTTCAAATAACTGCAATAACGCGTCATTAGATAATTCTGTTTTTGTTCTTTAATGGTCTTCCGGTAATTTTAAAAGTACTGATGTACATCATTTTAAGTCGAGATCTGGTACAGAATGGTGTCTATAGTGCTACTAACAACTGAAGAAGTTCTTCAAAGAAATGGATTCTGGTATTGTTTGGACAATTTGTGGGTTGCTGAGGAATTGGAACCGTTTGAAGAAGTCAAGCCAGAACATGTATACGCGAAACCGCTCTCGAAGGATGTATATTACACAAAATATCCTGACATACCAAGAAGCGAATCGGAAGAAGAAGGATCTCTCAGCTTGAGTGGGTTCAGGAATAAGCATAGGGAATGGAAGTCGAAAATAAACGTACGAAAACTCGACGCGCAAAGAAAAAGTTCACTTCGGTTGAGCGTCAGTTTACGTTCAGCTAACAGCAACACTTCCCTCGACAATAATTCGAAGAGGGTGACTTCTTTAATAGAACTATCTCAAGGAAATCAAATACAACGTACATCGGCACGCAGTCAGACAGACGACGAAAAAGTGAAATCGTTCTTTAAGCGCCTTATAGAAAATATACCACCACCACCATTGGCAGAGCTAGAAGATATCTGTGAAAAAAATATCTGTAAAATAAAATCGCCAGCGGAAGACAAAAATTTTGATGATATTGATCTGCCAGACTACGCCGACTTTGAGAAGGATAAATTGTCGAAGGATTTAAATCCAGAGCGCGAAGTGGCACCTGGTACTTCAACTTTGAAGAAACTAAAGCGGAAAGTTAGTTTCAAATTGGATCCGAAGCACAATAAATCAGATTTCGAGCATTGCGAGTCTTGGTATGAATCAATTTATGGAGTGTCTGATACGATAGCACCAGCTGCTGCTCAAGAAAGTTTACATGAAGATGAAAGTAGTGATTTTCTAAATGAAGTGTGTGAAATGGAGTATGACGAACTATCGGACGAGATCATTCAAAATAGTGAAGACAGTTCCTCTATAATCGTGCCTGATGACTCTAAAAATTACATATCGTGGTCTGAAGTGATGACATACTGTGGAGTGAGCGATACTTTTCTAAGATCTAATGAATCTTCCAAGTATGTTGATGATATCATCAGTAGATCGCATTGCGCAGATTCGAAAGTAGAGTATTTGCTTGACGATGAAGACGATGATGATGAAGTGGGATACGCAAGATTCGCTGTTTACAAAATTCACCAGACGTTAAAACTCGAAGATGAAATGATAGATTCATCGTCAATGAAGGACTTCAGTTGTGAAGACAATCAAAATAACATTTTTGAATCAGGGAACTCGTTTTACGGAAATATTTACCGTCTAGCGCCTATAGATGATGTAGATGACCCGGTAAATGTAGCTTGGAACTAGTTTTAAGCAAGTATTTCTTTCTATTGTTATTAGTTACTTACAATAAAACTTCACAAAGAACATATCTGTTTAATTTCAAACATTCAGAACACCACATTTCATCCTAAAATACCTTTCAAACTGTTTAAAAATTCATTCTTGATTAAATAATTTACATATTGTAGCACATTTAGAATGGATGTTGTGACTTGTGTGTAGACTTTGTTGAATTATTCGGAATTATCAATAAACAGTTGCATTATGTTGTTGCAGCCTCCAGAGAACGAACTGCAGAAGAATTCTGACCGAGTGCTTTCCGAGCACGAGCTACGGGTACAGAGATCGCTGCAGAAGCTCAATGTGCCTGAATGGTGAGTTCATTCATTTTAATTTCCTTTTTTTTTCGGAGAAGTTTAAGCACCTTTGCTGCAGGCTTGCGACACTTGTGTGGGACTCGGGACTAAAGCGTACCACTACCCACTAAACACCCCGGTTTCGACGACTTCACGACCCGGTGCCCGCCTTGGTGATTGATCAGCTCGCATGTTAATTTATTTTTCTAACATCTATAGATTATGTTAGTAACATATCCTTGCGTCTTGATATTGGCGGAAAGAGATAGTATAAAGGGCCAGCGAGCCCAGCGAGGTATCATCAAGCTTCTTAATTAAATTGCTAGGTCACAGTCTATACCAATAGTATATGCGAATGTCTGTCTTTCGAGCAACCAATTTTTATGAAACTTGGTACATAATGTGAAGAAATTATGTATCTCCATATAGCATCCAGTCACATTATAAATCCGATATTTTTAAGAATTTCGGTGATTCTTACGATAAGCCTTTTTTTTAAATCAAATACGCAGCGGTTTCTGTTGCCGAATCGTGACAATAAGAAACCCCCTGTTGAAATATTGAAGCTTGACACGTGGCCTCAATCACAGTACATTTACTAATTAATCAGGCAATCTCTTACCTTTTTACTACATACTTATATACTCGTACGCTCGTCTATTATGACTGACGAAATGGCTCATTTCATTCGGTAATGACCCTGGTCCCGGCTCTATACGCCAGGTGTTATGGGTTTGAATCTCACCCAAAACAAACATTCATGTCGTGTTATGCACAGTTGTGTTTGTCTAATGTCTAGACGTTTATGATTATTAAAGTATGTAGGGTTATTAGTAATTTAGAGGAGGTCCTCATTGACCCATGAGAATGAAGGTCAAAAGTAAACCAATAATAAAATAAATACTTTTTCGGAAAATTAGCGACTTACAACTTGAAAAAAATATTAAAAAAATTAAACACATGTTTTTATGTAATTATTTATTATCAAGTTAGAGCTTAGTTTAGTACATAACAAAACACAGTAGGATAACTGAAAGCTTTGTTAATTTTGAAATAAGAGATCTAAAATTATATTTTATTACGACGTTTAAAATGTTTACAATAAAGTATAACTTTTTCAAAAAATATTGGTACCATTTTGACCTGCATTCTCATGAGTTAATTGTTAGCTGCGGACCTCCTTTACATACCCTCAGAAGGATCGGTACACATTACCAGTAACCCTGTATCTATATTACATAATTAGTAAAAAGAGTTGAGCCTACCATACTACATTTATAAGAGCATATGCTATTTAAATCATTGTATAATGTGATGTTCCTGATAAAGCATTATTTATTTAGACACTCAGGCAGTCATTGCCCGCATTGTAAGACTTCAGAGAGATATAGGGTAACTCAATATTGTACTTTACTGAAGCTCTTTGGAATTGTCCTCATTACTACGGGATGCGATCTAATTCGTTTTAAAAACATCTTTTGTTATTTTTAATACTGAGAATGATCATACATTTTAGTACCTAAAAATATCTTATTAAATAAATTCATTACATTTATACTGATTAACTTCTAAAATCAAAATTAAGAAAAGCCGTTGTTTGATTGTTTGACAGCAGTCGTGATCACAGAATCTATAACTTTTTTCTACACAATAATACTTACTGTAATTCTTTGGAGATCTCATATAATTATGATAAACTACTAGGCTAGTGTAAACACATTGTATTTCGAGACAAAACGTCCTTAGAACGAGCAAGAATTTAAGATAAGGTTTAATTATTATATTTATTATATTATTATATATAGCCTATAAATTGTCCCACTGCTGGGCAAAGGCCTCCCCCATACTTTTCCATTTGACCCTGTCCAAAGCTAGATCCTGCCAATCCCGGCAAAAGGAGTCGAGTTCGTCCCTCCACCGTTTATTTGGTCTGCCTCTTTGCCGTCTTCCACCGTCAGGTTTCCAAGTGGTAGCGGCTTTGGCCCAGCGCCCAGGTCCCATCCTAAACACATGACCTGCCCACTGACCCTATCTACCCTCTTAATGCTCCATAGCCCTTTGACATACTAATAAATAATAAAAAAAAAAAAAAATAATTTATTTCACTTAAAAGTAGAAACTTTTACAATATTGTCGATTGGGGTTTCCATTTAAGCTAATATGCCTGTGTTTGGAAGCCCCGCTCTTCCATAATTAGAATTACAGTAATAGGCAAGTTACAAGTGATAGTTACAAAAATATATTTTAACAATTCAATCCAGGTAAGGCAACTAAAATTAATATACTTTGAGCTTGAACCGCAGATTTTTAGTAAGTGACCAAGTTTGTACGCCGTAGGACTAAATGGGCAAGATGCAAACGTCAATGAAGGTCTCCCTTCATAAAAGCCTTCATGAACCAGTAGGTTGTTGGATGGATGGAAGGTTTAATATAACATTTTTATAATTTGGTCATCAACCAAATTATAAATGCTTCTTATTGTCGATACAGTCATAACAAAAATGTCCTAATGGCATCTGGTTGAACCATCACTAAGTTGGACGTCTCAACTTAAGACAAGTAAACAATCCATTGCTAATTACTTGTATAAACAGAGACAGTCGCGATAACGTCTCGGGTTCCCACGGTGAGGCAATTAATCCTTTCGGTTAATTACAATGTCCTAATTGCATTAGGTACCCGGTAGATCCATGCAGCTGTCTACAGTATTATCGAAGTGTAGTGCAGTTTTATGAGGAAAAACACGCGAGTGAAGCTTGTGTCGTGTGTGGCAAATGATTTTTATTGCTAAGTACAGGCTAGTTTTTGGAACGTAAGAGGTCATTCGTTATTAGAAAAAAAAAAAAAAAAATATCGCATAACATCACATACATAACATACATTGATCTGACCCCAAAGTAAGTAGCATAGGCACTTGTGTTATGGGTATCAGAAACAACGACGGTACCACATTATTACCATATTATACTTAAATACAAATGAATCCAGACACAGAACAAACACAAATGTTCATCACTTATGTGTTTGTCCTGGGTGGGATTCGAGCCCACGACCCCTGGGGCATAGGGCAGTGTCACTACCAATTGCGCCATCGGCACAGAACATAATATACTATTATAACTAAACCATCAGGCCAGTCATTCGTTAGTATGTACAGTAAGAATGCAATCTCTACCATCGAACGACGACTGATTACTGTTTGATTTTAAATAAAATGGTGATATTAAAATATATTATGTGTATTATAATTTCATAGCATATTTTATTTATGTATTATACTATAGTATAACTATGTTCTTTCAATGAATGTGAACAAAGTTGTACAAAAACCTTATAGTATAATATACCTTATAATAACAATGTAAGAATTCTCTTTCACGATCGATCGTGTCAAGCACGCTTAGCTAAACTCGACTAGAAACGAGCAAGCTATAATGAAAATACTTACATAATAAATAATAGTCCCTGCTGTAAGCAAATCACCTGATTATGTAGGTATCCAAAGTTTTCATGCAAAAATGTTTCGTCATTGAAACAATGAAATGTCATCGTAGGTCATTGTGAACAGTTACGAATGTCTGCATTCATCAAAATTCAGTAATATTTTACATTGGAACGATAATTTATGATAATTTTATTCAATATTTTTAAATTTGTCAAGGTACCTTTCGTCTGTGTATGTGCGAATGATTATTGACAAGTAACGAAATGTTGGCTAATTTGGCCTCCTTGGTATCGCTACTATAATGCTATAATTATTGAGTGTGTTATTTGGAGTCTGCAGCATTTCTTTATCTCAGGTAGAACACCCTTGTGGTGAAATCTGACAATTTTTTTAAGTTAAATCTAAATGATTTACAAAACCCACTCGCTTCTTTCGAAATCCCTTTACAAAAATGGCCGCCAAAACCTGTGATATATTAATTTAATTGTGGACAAGACTTATCTCGACTTTAAACAATCAGGCTTGAACTTTATGTCGGTAAATCGTCACAAGGCGTGCACTGGCTCGTCTCTATCGGATGTACAACCGCACAAATAAAATAGGAATTGGACTATTATAAACTCGTCTACTTACATCAACATACAAGACAAATGCCTTTCACGCGACTGTGCTTAGTGTAAACTGTGCTCTTCGTTATCAAAAGCTGCCAGACACTTTGCGTTATATGTACTACCTACGTACTCACTCCTTTATAGCACGCTACTGTGCAATAAATATACCTAAGTGTAATGGTACTATACACCAGTTGCCCGTCACTTTTCATATACTACTCACTTAACTGGAAGAAAAGGCCATCACCTAACTTGCAATTTACCTTTTCCAGGTACAAAAACGCACCAGCGCCCCGCGAGGGCTTCTTACTTCGAAAGCGACTGTCAGACGCGTCCGCGTCGGCGACTCGATGGAGCGGCCTCAACTCGAAGACCACGTCGCTGGGCAGCCTGGGCGGCGCCAACGCGCAGCCGCCCCCGCCTCAGCTGTCGCCGCACACCACTAGCTTCGGCAGGTGGTCCACTAGCCGCCTTAATTCGAATCAAGTGAGTTTAGTTGACTTTCACTTCTCTAAGCAATTGAATATACGATGACTACTTCCGAGGAACAAAGATTGGGCATTGTGTTCGTAAGGTGGTCTACTAGCCGCTAGCCTTAATTTAAATTAAGAGAGTTTGCTAATTGATCTTTAATTCTATGAGACAAGAAGACGATGTTAGCTTCCGAGGAACATTGGCTTGGCCATGATTACTCAAACTCAATTCTAGGATTAGAGTGTCAATGACGTAGTTTTAGTGCTTTTGTGTCAATATCGGGATGGGTGACCAAAATTGAGCCTCAGAGGATTCAATGTGCCTCAGGAGACACGGCATACACGCCGGTTCAAACCGATGACCAAACGACACATTCCGTTACAACGTAGCAATACAAGGAACACGAATGCTACGAAACGCTACTCGACTTTAAAATGAAATCGCGGTACGGTATAAAACTGGTCCAAGTGGACCAGTTTTATTAATGAAATTAAGATCAGATATAGCGCCTCCAACGGAATTTAGGTGTAACTAAAATATGTATACGAGTGCCCTGTACTAGTAACTATTTAGTAATATGTGCTACAAGTCGGTGCAAGAAAATCGGTCAATGCATTTATTGTTATTTGTCAAAAGTTTGACCTTTCTACTAACCCCGTCTTAATGTTTCCACAGACGTCTCCTTGCTCATCAACTCGTAGCAGCATCCGCGGCACGAGTCCCCTCTGCTCGCCCTCCGCCCGCTCCTCGTTCAGCGCTCGGCAGCCCTACCTCGGATGGAGGAGTCAGGAACGATTGAACAACACGCCGAGAACGCCGCATGAGAGGTTGGTTACCCAGTTTAGTTATAACGCCGGGTTTTCAGCGCCTGTTTTGGCTTTTGAATTGTGTAAATTAACAAAAACGTATTCAAATAAATCTAAGAAATATTGAAAAATGTTGATAAATTTTGTAAGGGGCAAAACACGCGCTGGATTTACTCTGTACTTTATCGATTATTTATCTTTATCGATATTACATCTGTAGTAGCCAAGGACTTTTCTATGTCATTAACGAAAAACATTGTAAAGAATTCTGCTCAAAAGAATGGGCTACACGGCCTACTTTTTCTACTGAGCATGATTTAATTGGTGTAGTTTCCACCTTAAGAATTGCAGGTCAGACGGCAATCGCACCAATATAAAAACTGGGTTTGCCAAATTCTGGATTATGGTGCAAACTTCCCATAAAGAGATGGGGACTTGGCAAACTAAATAGGTATTTTTCTACAGCACCTTGACAAGTAAACAACTCTACTGAAGTCAGATGTTTTTAATTCTCCACGTTAACTTTCCAGGCTAGCGTCATCCCTGCTGCAGCAGTCGGCTTCGTCGAAGGCGTCAGAGGAGATCCAAACGTCGATAAAGGAGGTGACGTCGGCGATAGTCCACTACGTGTCGGCACTCGAGCCGGCGAACGGAGACATCGACCGGCAACCCTCCCCACGGTCTAGCCAGAAGCTGTACTGGCTCGAAAGTTCTTTTGTTGGTGAGTTGTGTCAATAACCTTGCTCTGGTCACCACTTCGTGACGGCTAACGGTGACATCGACCGGCAACCCTCTTCTTTTGTTGTTGAGTTGTGTCGGTGATCTTGTTCTGGTGACTACTGCGTTTAACCGCCTCCGTGGAACAATGGTAAAGCCACTAAGGCTTATAAACCTGGAGGTACCTATCAAATTTATTTCTACCTTAGAGCTGGGTTGTCAGTCTTTTTCAGGGCCGGTCTGACTAACTACCCTCACAAGTCACAACCAAACTTTTATGACATCTTTTTCCCGAAAGATATTGTCATAAAAGCTTTGGTTGTGACAGGGCATTATTAATGTATCATTCAGTTCACTTGAAATAAAGCTCAGAGGAGCCTACAGTCTTGGAGTACAAAAATCATAATGGAATATGCAGTGGAAGCTCTTAAGTAGTCTTTGATTGATATTTATAACTTAAATGTGTTTATTCGTTTTTTAAAGGTACGAAACCTCTGGAGTCTCCGCAGACGCCGTTAGTGGTATCAGAAGCGCTTCCCCCTCCGCACCCCCGGCCGCCGTCCTCGCTGCGGCTCGACAACCGCGCGGCGCCCGGTGAGCGAGCGTGACCACACCACGGCGTACACTGCCGGTTCAGACCAGTGACCAAACGACACATTCCGTTACCACGTAGCAATGAAAGGAACACAAATGCTACGAAACGCTACTCGACTTTTAAACGAAACCGCGGTACTTGGACCAGTTTTATTGATGAAATTGAGATCAGTTATAGCGCCTCAAACGGAATTTACTACGTACTACTATTACTCGTACTAGGGTTACAAGTCAGTGCAAGAAAATCGGTCAATGCATTTATTGTTATTTGTCAAAAGTCTGAACCTGCTGTGTCACTTTGTTAAATTATGTTATGTTTAAATACTCTGTGCGTTATTTTTGTGCTGTTCTGTGTATTTAGTTCTTTTGTGAAATGAACACCGTTTTTGAAAACAGCGGGGTTCATTTTGTGAAATCTATGTGTAATAGAGCTTTATAGACTGTGTTTAAGACTCAGGACCATTTTAATTTTATTGAATAATATGTTATTATTTTTGTGACATTTACGCACTATTTTTGGACTCTCAACTTTATGTTCATTTGTCAAGTGTTTCACTTTGCGCTTTCAAATAAAGAGCACTGCTTGTAGTAGCTTGCGACGTTTTTATGTATTACGATTTATTTTTTTATTTATATTTGGCAAACTTTAATGAAGTTGTTGTTACCAGTACAAATAAATTTGATTATATGTGGTAACCATATGACTACCGCCAAGTGTATAAGCACCCACTGTGCGTTACATAATAAAATCAATGCAATGTTGTATAAGTTGATGCATTTCTATATGAAGTTTGTATTCTTTAAATTTTATGATGAATTTAACGTAGTGCTAATTCTTGGGAAACATATCAAAGTTAATATTGGCATGTTATACCTAAAACAATTTCATAATTTAATGAAATAGTCAATAGTTAAGATATATTATTGATTTAGTGATATTGCCATAATTTTTATCTTCAAATCTGACGTAAAACCAGTTGATTATAGTAGTTTCATTCGATGTACAGAGTAAATTATTTGTTTTGTGTGTTTATTTTAAACTCTTTAGTTTTTAGTTTAAAGCTAGTAAATACAGTGATGTAAATAAGTTAATATGTTGCTATATTTTATTTTAGGTGCTAACTTTAACATATTTTGTGTATTTTTTTCTTATTTTTATTGGGTTCTATTACATTCATTTACATAACTATTTAATTATAACCACATTGAAGCTTTAATAGGGGTCACAAACCAGAGTATACAATGTAGTTTTTGCCAGTAACATGCCTGATTTATATATTTATACAATATCTAAGGCAACAGTTATCAGAACCATAAGAGAAAGTGGTGGTGAGAAGTGACACGTTAGACTGATGTCCAAAGTAACTCAAGCTCCTTCTACTTAAATCACCTCGTAATTTATGCTGGGGCTCGAATCAGTCCCTTAGTAAATTATACAGGTTCTGATTAGGTTAGAAAACATTGACATGCGTTCCAAATTCGCACCGCCGAAAGACACGCAACTGCGTCACGAACGTTTAGCCAGTGCACGACTAAACGTTGATTTAGAGAATATAGTTTGTTTATAATTTATTTGTAGTTTATTCGACACAAAACAAACGCTTTTAGACAACCATCGTAGCTCTCTACATCTTCATATTCCAAAACACGAATAGTATGTATGTACCTAAAATGTATAATGATACGTAGATATATAGCGATATATTTGTATTTTAGAATCTCGGTACCTTCCGTTTAATTAGAGGTGAGGACTTATGTGTAAAAGGTCTTCAAATTATTATGATTTCGATCATTGTACTTTTAGTTAATGGTTTAATTATAATGATTATTGAATATATTCATTTTTATTTTATATATTTTGTTTTATTTTTATTTTTGTGACGTTTTTACGATTTTTGCACACTATCTTCAATTACTATTAACAGGGCGATTTTAAAAATGCGTTCAATTGCACGCATCTGTGACTAACGAGAAAGTAAGTAAAGCTTTTTATTTATTTTTATAAAGTAACAACGTAGCGGCATTTTTATAAATTTTACGACTAAAGCAATTTATTAAAAATTGCTTGATTTTATAACCATATTTGCTTGCACATTTTTCTGGCCTAATAACTGACCCCTTTCTACGGCCGTTCTCTCGCTGAAGTCAGAGCAATAACTCCTCGCCCTATTTCAGACTGGCAAGATACCCAACGCTCCCTAAACCTGGGTATTGCTAGACCGTCTCCGGGCTCCACGACCCTCGAGGACGTGCTGGACTCACTGTTGGGACTGCCGTCGCAGCCGACGAGGATACCGACTCCTCAGCCGAGTCCTAGGAAGGCCTCAAGCCCTTATTATTTGATGGGCGGCAAGGTACAATAATCAGATAGCTTTATCAACTACAATTTCTGATGCAACTAATAAAGGCCATTGAATTAACGTTGCTCATAAATGTGCACAAGTCACTGCATATCGATTATTTCAACCAAGCACTTACGAAATCACAGGGGTTCATGTAGAAAATCTGCCAGTACAAGCATTTCATCGAGATTCTCATTTGCCAATAATTTTAAATAAGTCACTCCATAAATTAATAAGTTAGGTACGAATATAAGAGACCTAAAATGTAGGCCGAATCAACTTAGTCTTGAAACAAAAGCCAAAATTCAAGTTTTATATCCCTCTATAAAAATGCCCGAGCACATATCCCAAAGTCCACCAAGCAGGTGCTATTGTGGTCACGCAGAGCCCCCGGTACGAGCAGCTGGTCAGCAGTGGCCCCAGCAGCAGCTCGCCGGCCTCCCGCTTCGTGAGCACCCCCAGCGAAGGGCCTAGCTCGGTCACTGACCCCAGCCCCGACCGACCAGGTAGGAACGATATGTAAGTCCAAACCGTTCCAATTTTTATATTACCTTTACACACAATTCATAATCTAAAATTTAATAACATGGTACTCAGTTGTTTTGCAATGCAGTGTAAACTCGCTATGTAGGTTGACATCCATTTAACTCCATAAACGTTTCGCTTATTTTCCTATTGTGTAGGTAACGTTCAGAAATTATAATAGACCCTTATTAATATGTCGAATAGGTACATACACAGTATACTTCTAGGCTGTAATTATTTTCCTTTCGTTATCTTAACTTTAAATATTTATTTTTTAAATACCTTCCTGTTTGCAATATTTTCCAATTTTAAATAATTATGTAAAGTCGTTGTTATATAATGAGCATTGGTATTTAATTTTTTTAGCATGGTTTGTACCTGCGGCATGCTTAGTAGACTAGCTCCATGTACCTATTTCGTTTTTTATCTAGTATTTTATATCAAGCGGTTCTGAGTCTTAATCAAAAGTAGACGGAAATTCCTACCGCCACATCCATGAATTTGACATTGTTGTATGATTTATGTTGCAGGCAAGGATACAGTTGATAATCCTGCCGCTATGCAAGAGCCTCGGCGCGCGCGGTCGGTAGGCGAGCGCTCGCGGCGGCGCAGTGAGCCGTTCGCGCACACCGCCGCGCCCTGCGACCGCCGCACCAGCCTCGACGCCTCCGCCCTCCGCCCCTCCGAGCCCCACCTCACCCACCACGACTCCAAGGCTTCCCTCGCTTCCCTCCAGATGGACAACAGCACCGACGACGCGTTCGTCAAGTGCAAGTACCCCAAGTGCACATCCCGCGCGCCCGTCGCCGACGCCAAGCGCCACTACAAGACCTGCCACAACTGCACCACCACCTACTGTAGCAAAGAGTGCCGGCGAGCGCACTGGGAGAAGCACAGGAAGGTCTGCCTGCACTCCCGGGCCAGCGCGCTCTGCAGGCAGATCATATCCGCCGCCAAGGAAGACGCCGACTCCTTGCATCAGATTAGCACGATCGCCCACAAGGGCTACTTGGCGCTCGGTCGCGGCGTCGTCAAGGTGTTCTTCACGAGCCCCGAGGCGGCGGAGAAGTTCACGACGCACGGCTACCAGTACCTGTCCGAGCCCGAGTACGTCAAGTGGACGTCTCTCCAGCCGAACGAAATGGGTGTCGAGTTGTATACGGAGGTCGTGAAGCTGTGCAAGGCGTACAACCCCGAGACGAGGGTTATTTTATACGTGGCTGTGTGCATCATTAGCGAAGTGCCGACGAAAGGTGCTGTTAAGTGGGAGAGGCAGATGGTGTCGCGATGCGCGAAGCTCCGTCTCGGCAAGACTGTCACCGCGGCGATACAGGAGCAGAACAGACGAAGGCATAGAAGGGACAGCAAGGGTACGCCTGAGGACAGGGAGACGCTGATACTAACATCGAAGTTGCTGAACGCTGGCGAGAAGAACGCCGCAACTGCTCATAAGTTTAGAGAGATATGCTTCCAAAACATATCAAACGAGCTAGAAAAGCGAGGGGTGCAACTAAAAAAGCATTTCCCTGAGGTGTATTCAAGGTTGGCGGCGTACGTGGACGGCACCAGCGATAGGTTTATTCCTATGACTATTTATCCGAAAGACGTGGTGAGTGGGAAGTCTTTTATGTGTATAATAATGCCCGACAGTGAGATGGACAGTGGCACGCCGATAGACGGAAAACTAGTGACTGTGGACGTGGGCTTGGACCGCTCGCGGCATCAGCTGTCTACTCCCATGTGAGAAAGACATTAGTATTAATATCTGGCAAAGCGAATGCACTATAGGGTGTATGACAAGCGTGCTTACGGCGCTCCTGTTTCTAACATCATTTTAGATATGTAATTGCCCGAAATTTTACTAAATCGTCTTACGACGGTTTATTATTTAAATTTTACTCTCCCTGAATCTCGTGTGTGAATGATGTAAAGTTAATGTGCCCTTAAAAATTATGATTATTTTAGATAATAAATGGTAATTAAGGCCAGATAAAAGATTTATAATCGCAAAAGAAAGGAGGTATCTATTGCATGCTTTCTTTCATTCTTTCTTAAAAAGTTAATAAAAGTACAATCGAGTTCAACATTCATCAAATGCTTAAGGTGCAAAACCGATCATTTCCTATTTTAGTGCTTACCTTAAGTTTATTAAAATTTATTTTATTACATTCGATGTTCACTTATTTTAGATAATTTAAATATAATTAGGTAATTATTTATACAATGTTGCGACGCGTGTTATCAAAAGTACATTTTTTGTATTAAAGCATTTATTTATACCTACCTACTTAAACTTAGTTAAGGACTTATTAGGACTTGTTTATGCAATTTGACAATAGTTTAAAATTAATAATATATTGTTACATGCCGATATATGGCGCAGATAAATGTATTTAGAATTTTTTAAAGCAAAGAAATAGATTGAACTTATATGCTTTTATTGTTCAAAGAGTGATTTTTATACAAAATGCTTATAAATGCATGTCAGTGAAATATCTAGTGAGATGAGAATCATACGAGAAAAATAAATTAGTGATTGTCTTTAGATAGAGATTGATATAGTACACCTATTTTATGTTTAATGGTATTTTATCCGTGTGCTGTAGGGACCTAGGAACATATAGCTTTGATCTGACACAATAATTAAAACAGTACGGGGCATACCTAATCTCAATTAGATTTGGCACCTGGTTCATATTATTGACATTTATCATTAATTTTTAACTTAAAATAAAAGTTATTGGTTATTGGCTTTAAAATAATTATGATTCCAAGTCTATTTGCTCTTACAGAATTAACAAATAACATTTTGGTAAAATGTTCTCGACAACGAACATTCCCGCGTAACTGTCCCGCCAAATCATTTTTTTATTGAAGAACGGCAACGGAGTATCGCTATCACAGGCTGGAGAGAAAGTCACTAACATAAATTCTAATAAAAAATCTAAACATTCCAAAGAGGTTGTTTACAGGCACAAATCTTACATGATATTTTTGTATCTTCTAGTGCCAATGAGAATAAAAAATAATTAAGTAATTAAAGTATTCTGTGCTTTGTTATTGTTAAGCCCGATGCCCCGATTACTTAAACAAATCATGTGACAAATTGTTTTACTACGCTGAGTATATTATTATATTAAAAGCCAGTCGATAAACCAGTTCATTCATAGAACATCAATAGTTAGCACATTTTACTGAAGACATTATGAAAATGAAAGCTCTAAACCTATATCGTATTATATGAATCGTGGTTTTCTATTAATTGTTGAACCTGTGGATTGTGTAGCCATTCGAATAGAGGCTTCATAAATACGTCGAAAGAGCTACTTGGCTATTGAAATAAAAACATGAGTGGGTAAGTAAGTACTGAGCATTAAAATATTGTATCTTGGAGTCACAAAATAAAGAAACTTAAATTATTTACTTATTACATACAGTACAGCTGTTGTGATGATATTTCGATAATTTAAATATCATTATCATGTATGTGCCTCTACTTTTTATCTATCTACCTTAAATGTTATTATATTAATTTGACTGTTAAAAATAAATGATGTTTTTATTCAAATTTTAATCGCTGCTATTTCCGAAAATATTTTTTGTATCAAACTGTATTAAAGGATAGCGAACAATGAAATCATAGTATTTTCCATAAAAAGAATGTAAAGAACTTTGTATCAATAAACTCATTAATGTTTTCTAATATTCTATATGGTTAAATATTATAATTTAGACATTTTTGAATTAATCTACTAATATACCTATAAATACCTACATACTTGTAAACGCCTCGTATAAAGTATTTCATACATAACTATATTCATAATGTTGCCATATCAAATTGTTTTTCATAGTCTGGATTACAGATTTTTTATCTAGTTATCCCTAATATGTATTTTAAATAAACGGCCCAGCTATAAATTTTGTGTATTCATTTATTTATTTAAATACCTACCCACCTCCTTTCGCTTCATGAGATAATAATTCTAAAAGAGATATAGGATCATTAATTATAATCTCTTGAGGCGAAAGTAGATTCTCTGTCCAACGGAAAGATACAATAATTGTTAGAAGAACAAGAACTTGACAGGAAAAAATATGTAAAGTAGGTAGGTAACCAGCCTATTTAATGTTAATGTCCCACTTCAGGGCAAAGGCCTCCACTATTGAAATCTTCTTTTGGTGAGCACAAATTTTACTCGACCCGGGTATTGAACCCAGGTCCCCGAGGGCCCGAGATCTTGTCCCGGTACTTTAACCACTACACCATCGAGGCGTGTATCCAGTTATCCAGTTTAGTGTGTAAATTGATAAAAAGCTAATTATGGTATGAATAAACATGAAGAACTGCCTTTTTTCATTCATTCATGCATGTCATGAACCCCTAATAAAATTCGTTAGCAGAATAATTATTATGCTTTCAGTAAAAAAAAAACATAAATGTAAGTGGCCGACTTAAACTTCATTTCAATGAATTAAATTACCTGATATTATTAATTATAAAAAAAAATTAAATCATCATCATGTCGTATGGCGAAAGCTGCATGAAACCTTACTCCTTTCAAACTTCCAGACTAAATTGCTGCAACCAGTCCTCAGCAGTCAGAGTCAAATTATTCAGCTCTTTCAGCCCCCCAGGAAACCTATAGAGTAGGCAAAATTAAATAAATTACTTATAGAGATAGACTAATTTAAAAATTATCTTTCCTAAAGTAAAGAAGAAGATAAGACCAAGACACTACCTATCATGTTCTGTGTTTCCTATTTATCGTAACGAAACGAACGAATCGCTTCTTTAGTATGTAGGTAATATAGGTTTTTTTAAATATATACTTTTTCTTAGATTTGTACTGTTTTGTGTTATTATTAGTGATTTAATAAATTGTGTACCTACAAAAACTATTATATATACCTATACTAATTATATAAACCGCGGGAATCGTGAGTACCACGGCCGTTTGACTCAAAGTAATAAAATTGGTGCGTTTGTTATATCTGTGGTACAGGGGGCCAACCTCAGATGACATTTCGTAATCTGTGGTCGTAACCCCTCTCCCCCGCCAATATACTAAATCTATGCCCCCGCCAGCTCGCTTATGGGTCTGCTGACATCATGCTGACATGCTTTGACAGAGTGAGATAGTCTTATTGAGATTCCTGTAAGAGGAAATAGAATAGAGAAGTGTTCAAACTTCAAATCAAACTGAATCAAACTGAGCAAAAAAATCAAGTGCCAAAGAAATTAAAGGTTTTGTGGATTACTACCTAAATTAATATGATTTAATCGAATGTGGAACGTTTGTGTCTAGCATACAAAATGGTAGAGTGTTCAATATTTGGCTTCAAAAGCAACAATCAAAGAGAAAAAGCGGGTGTTACATTTCATACGTAAGTACACTGTTTTATAAATTTTGATCACGTATTTCTTTCTCAAATCTCACAGGAACCAAGTTTCTGCGCTAAATCATTAGTTATATCATCAAAAACTTGATAAATGGGAAATATCTAAAAATTATTTCTAAATATAACCTCTAAAACATCTGACATGCAAACCGGTAAAATAATTGCTTATTATTACAAATTTACATCAGAAGCCAGCATAATAGGTAATTATCATAGATGTCTATGTACTGAAATTTTATTAATAATTAGTAGATTCATAATTCGATTTCCGGATGCCTAATGAAAGGAAAAATTTCCCCAAAATTACCCCATATTTCAGGGAATTTCAAGCGATTTGTTGTTTCCAGATTTCCGACTGATGATAAAACTCGTGAGAAATGGATTTATGCAACAGGAATACTATTAATAATATTTTGAAAGGGACTGACGTGTTTACAAAGGAGAAAATTACCAAATAATATGCAACAGAAGGATTAATTATTACAAAAAGAAATTGAAAAATAAATCAATTAATAAGTAATTAACTTGTTTTATTTTGTTTTTCACCTAAATAGTCTTCTTAAAATGATCTTTTTTGGCTCAAATTTGAAATAAAAGGGAATTCATGTATCGGGTATATGAAATTATGAATTCCCTTTTATTTCAAATAGGGTAATCCTGCAAATAATACACCAAAATAAATAAAGTGGCTGTTTGAATAGAATGCCTTTGCATTTGACACCACCACAATTTAAAAAAAAAAGAGCTGTCATATATCACTGGCCCCCTTTTCCGTAAAGCCCATGTTTACAGTACGTGAGTCGGTTGTCTGATTTATCTTCTATCTAGTCTGTGGTGAGTACGTCATAGACTTATATGAGTACGGCCACGTCTTTTTTTTCACAATAATTGTTAGCGGCATTCGTAATCCGTTTCAGAACGAAAAGTCTTTGACCTTTGAACAATTGACATTTCGATGACATTTCACGAGTAGCACCGAATCTCAGCAGAACGCAGTTGGTTGGAGTAGAAAATAAAAAGTTTGGTTGTTTTAATAGCAGACTCAAATAAAAAATGGTAGCCGCCCCGGTTCTTTACGCTGCGGTCCCGATATCTGTGATAGTGGCTTTAGGGCTGCTTCGGAAATGGAGATCGAGAAGCTGGGCAAAATGCAGGAGCAATACTTGCTTGAGAGGAAAGACTTTTTTGATCACTGGCGCGAGCAGCGGAATCGGTCTGGAGACCGCCAAAGCCCTGGTGAAGAGGAAGGCGCGCATCATCTTGGCCTGCCGGGATGTGAACAAGACTAAGGCACTGATAGCAGAAATCAGGAAAGAGCAGCCTTACGGGGGAGAGCTGGTGAGTAAAATTAAAACTTTTGTGTAAAACTTACTAAAAAAAAGTTTTTCTGAAGATTCCGATCCAAAGGCAAAAAAAAAATTAAGTACCTATTTTAATTATGCAGAGCATTTGTTATTCAGTGCTGAAGAACCAAAGTTCATGATTTTTTGAGCGTTTACGACTATTTTTAAGCGTATTAGCCTGCTAACATCCTGCTGTTATGTAAACTTATATAAAGTTTACATTGATATAAATTAGCTTTTATATTTTTATTAGAATGTTTACAAAAGTAACTTTATAGAATGACAAAATATTTTTTAGTATACTATTCTTAGAATTTTTCAAATAAGCATGCAGTAATCTTCCATATAACACCCTTATTTGGTTTCATGTAGTAATTGCTGTTAAAAAATTATGATGATGATTGATAAGAATATGCTTGTCAGAATCAGAAAATCTTTTCCTGATCCCAAAAAATCTACAGGCAATTTTATCAGTTTAAAAAAAAGTTCATCTATATTTTTCAGATCCCAATGCAGCTAGATCTGGCATCTATGGAGTCTATTGAAAAGTTTGTAGAAGTTGTAAAAGCAGGCTTCTACAAAATAGATGTACTGATCAACAACGCTGGTGTTGCAGTGCCCTTAGCCCTAGACATGAAAACAAAGGAAGGTTTCGAAATTCACTTTGGAGTTAACCATTTGGGGCACTTCTACCTCACACAGTTATTGTTAGACCACTTAAAGAAAGGGTCTCCTAGCAGGTATGTGTTAAAGGAACCAATTTCCTTGCTTTTACTAATGGCTAGTTTCACACTGTCAGTTATGTTCCTGATAACTTATCTTACAGATATCAATAAAATTCTGACCGTGGTGACCATTAAATAACCAGAACTTCAGCAGATTTATACCCTTTCACTCTTGCGTTATGGCTTTAAGATATAGATGTCATTTTTACATCTTGCTTGTTAATAACACTGTGACCAGTAGCGTAGCGATGGGGGGGCGGTCCGCCCCGGGCGGCACTTTTTAGGGGACGGCCAATGACGTTCAATATACAACTAGACACCCAATCTCTTAGAAAAATTCCTCAAAAAACGTCTGAGCGGCGTTGACACAGATGACATTAACACATTCGTTTAAATTAACACCTTATCTCGTGGCAGTTAGTGTTTAATGTCAATTGTATACAACTAAACAAAAACTCTGCCCAATAGTCGGGTGGGCAGACTTTTGCTTCAGACAATATTTGAGCGTGATTGGGAGTCTAGTTTTTTAATTGAACGTCATTGGGGATTATCCTACTAATTCTATAGATAATATGAAAATTTGAGAGATTAATGGATGTTTGTTTGTTTTTCATGTAAAACTACTGCATGAACTAAGATTAAACTTGTATAAACATCAGAACATCACAAAGATAGGCAACAATTATAAATAACTATAGTTTGTAAGGCAGGCTGAAGCTAATCATTGTACAAATTATGCTTTTTTATTTTATTTCACATAAATGGACTTTGTTCCAAGAAAATGGTCAAAAGCAGAATATTGCCATTGTCAGAAGTATTACAACAAACATGTTATGTTCATATTTTAAACAATAGATATTTTATGTGTTGTTGCTGTGTGTCTCTCTGGTCATGTCAGATTGCTACTCACCATGTTACGAGAGTGAAGATATAGGGAGTGCACCTGTGTTTGCACACTCACTTGTGTACTATAATATATTCTGTGGTTAATTGTAAAGGGAGGATAATATTAATTTTTGTGTTGAAATGTGCTATTAGCTCAAAACTGCAGACTCATTGACAATTATTGGTCAACATCAGTTTCAGTAAACATATTGCATATAAAAACAATTTCTTCTTTACATGTTTCTTCATAAAAGGAGTGTTTTCATTCTGTCCATTCAATCTTCTTCTTTGTTTCTAATATAATGCTTAGTCTGACCAAGAAGCATTATCTTTTTATTACTTTTGAGATTTACTTTCTTTCTATAATCATACATATGATGAGCCTACAGTATAGCAGCACATTGAGCGACGCTTCTAGATGAAGTGTCCCTCAATGGCATAGGCCGCAATGACCCGAACTATCAGGTGGGCTGCGTGTTTTTCTGCCAACTGACTTCGTATAAAAAAAATATAGCAGCCATGTTTTGCACAACACCCTTTTTTAATACATACAAGTATGAGAGATAAGTGTTGAAAGTCTTCTCATCAATATGGATATTTAAATTTAAAAGTTTCACTTTTTTACTTACATATTTTCAACATTATTTCTTGCTAGTAGAATACTTATACTATGAAATGAGCAATTAATTGCCTATTCTATATTGTTAATAATTCAATTATGATGATAATACTCTCAAATTTCAGTAGTATGTGAGCAGATATCCTCTTTTTAAAATGAATGACAGCCCTATTTCAAACATGGGTTACTATTTAACAATGCATGCTGATGTCTTGTTTTCAACAAAATCCTCATTTGCATAAACCACACCATGTTTTTTTTTAACGTAACACTTGTATTGTTTAGGATCGTCATAGTGTCGTCATTACTACACGAGAAAGGTGAAATCAACTTTAATGACTTGATGTCAAGGCATGAAATCGAGCTGGCAAAGGCGGGCAAGACTAGCCGGCGTTCAATATCTGCGTACAATAACTCGAAGTTGATGAACGTGTATTTCATGCGAGGGCTGGCGGACCGACTGAAGGGAACTGGCATTGACGTCAGTGCTGTCTGCCCGGGATTCTGTTATACTAGTTTGTTCAGGTAATTATACCCCAACTCCTTCAGGTTGCTTCCAGAAGGAGCCTGCATATGCGTTCGCCAGGTAGCTCCAAGAGTAAGGACTTCTCTAATAACCGTCTCATGCCCTCGGATTTTAGTAAGTAAATCCTTCTTCCGACTTTGGCCCTGGAGTAGGATAATGAGTAGTTTCATGGCATACAAAGTTGTGTTTTAGGGGTAAAGAATACAGAGACGAAGATTAAACAAATAACAATAAATTATCACTTGAATGGCTCTATGGTAGTAACGTAATAGTAATGACCTTTTGTTTATTCTTTTAGAATTGTTAATCGGGTTTAAGTACCTATATATTTTTCGTAGCTTCGTACTTTGGGATCAGATCAATGTTTCATGACCGATAACGCCCTACATTTTTGATCAATGTCAACAACAACATCGTACAAACAGTACTACAATCGCAAGTGTTGGCAATGGCAACTATTTTTTTGCTGCCAACACTATGTTTTCCCTTTAATTAAATAACAGGGTAGGCTTAAAAGGCCGGCAACGAATCAGCGATCCCTTTGGTGTTGCAGATGTCGTTTGCCGCCTCTGACATAAAAAAAGGCGCCGCGAATTTCTCTTGTGTTACAAGCGTCCATAGGCGACGGGAACTATCAGACGGACCATTTGGCCTTAGCACCACACTCGTTCAGGGCAAAACGCTCAGGATATATTATTATCACACTCCAATGGTTGTTTACATCTAATTCCCTACCTGTTTTACATTCATCGTCCTGTTTACTTTAAAATGTAATCAAGGCCATACATGTTACGTTTGCTACGTGTGTAGAATAAAAATAGATACGATTGACGTGCTGCCGTGTCTGTTATTCGTTTACTATGATTGAAAGTATATTATTTGATGAATCAATAATGTACTGATTTGCTGTTATGCTAGAGCTGTGGTAACAGAGTGGTTTCGAGGCGCTTCACATGCGTTAGGACTTGCTAATCGTGCTATGCTATGGATTTTTCTGTGTGCTAGTGGTAAATACACCACTAGCTCGGCGGTGACGGAAAACATCATGAGGAAACCTGGACAGTCTAATGGTCTTGTGTAGGTGTGTGTAGCCTTAATCAAATAGGGTTTCAAGGGTTAAGGAGTTCAGATGGCAGTTGCTCAAATGTTTGACAACTGATTTGGTGTGAGAAGACTGTTACACCAAGTCGCAGGATGAATCCCCTCACGGTTTGAACATTTGTGAGCATGAACAGTTGAACATGTCGGTTTCTATCGGGCTTGGATTTTCTATGTATAATATATTATGTTGTATTCTTAATTTTTTTTAAAGTATATAATTATGTTATGTTTATACGTAAGTAAATACGATATGCTTATAAGGTTTTTTTGTATGTCAGAGGCGGCAAACGAGCCAGCGATCGATGATGCGTTGCCGGCCTTTTAAGAGCGGGTGTAGGCATTCGGCACTCTCACAAACCAGACAAAACATAATAGTCACTATATGTCACGCTGGTGTTATGTAAGAGGGTGGTACTTCCCCGGACGAGCCGGCCCATTCGTACTGTAAAACAGCATGGCTCTACCACTACTTAACGAAGACGCTGTGTGAAGTGTTCAAATAAATTGATTATTATATTGTCCTTTTATCAAGATGGGAATTCTGCAACCCTGTATTTAATTTAGATAGCGAGTCCCGCCCGACCCATCTAACGAAAAAAAAAGAAAGTTTATAACTTAATATTGCATTAATAATTATACAAACATTTGTTTCAGGCACCAAGTCAAATGGTATCACTATATTTTTATGGCTCCAGTTATGTTGCTGTTTATGAGGTCGGCTCAACAGGTAAAGTATTTCAATAAACTAATCAGTAAAAAAGTATAAATGTTGATAAATTATGCCTTCAATTTTGTGTTTAACCTTTTAATGTTATTAACGATAACCTTAAAACAGAGGTAAACTTTATTTATTTTGAACTGTGTCTCAGAAAAGATAAATGTACGTACCAGCCTATACGAACACGCAATGATACGAAAGTAAATAACGCATCGTCATTTTCTTGTAATGCAAAAGTAGTAATATATTTGATGCTATATGAACATTCTTTTCACATAAGACAATTACTTAATATTCAACGTGAATGTCATTAATATAGAAGTCAATAAAATACACTTTATTGGAGGTAACTCTACTCTAATACTTGTCCGGCCTTTCGTATCAAACAAGAATCATATAAATCGGTTGATCCATTAAAATCTTTTGAGGTAACACACATAAAAAAAATCAAAGATCAGATGAATGTGGCAGCACATTTAGCTTTGTACTCCTGGCTAAGAGTCCGTCAATGGAATAGGTCCCAGTAGCCGCTTACCATCAGGTGGGCTACGTGCCTGTCTGCCAACTAATCATTCATATAAAAATGCAGACGAATTGAGAACCTCCTTTTTTGAAGTCGGTTCAATCTTAAAGATAATTTAAGATTTGAGTAGAACAGTAAAGTATCAGCCTTTTAATGTCCCACTGCAGGACATAGGCCTCCATCTTTGAAATCAAGTTATCGCTACAAATCATGGGTATTGGCTTAATCACCACGCTAGCCAAATGCGGATTGGTGGTCACAAACCCGAGCTGTGTCCGAAAAAACCGACACAAAGTTAGCTCGACCCGGGAATTGTACCCAGGACCCCGAGATCTCGGCCTGGTACTTAAACCACTAGACCATTGAGGCGAAGATTTGAGTAAAAACTGAAAATTGTTTGTTTCCAGGGCGCGCAGACAGTCGTGTACGCAGCAAGTGACTACCCGATCGAGGGCAGAACTCGCAAGTTCTACCGCGACTGCGCAGAGTACGAGTCCAAGTACCCGTTCGACAAGGACGTCGAGAACCGCCTCTGGGAGGTCACCGAGCAGATGATCAAGGCCAGGAAACCCATCACGGTGTCTTAAAACCACTATAAAACTCAATATTATAGTCGTCAAGGTAAGAGATAGACAGCTCTCAGTGTCATTGGAAGACAAGGTAAATTTTATTGAATAGACAGATGGCTTAAGTGCCTTGCAAGGCTTTAATAGCATAGAATGTCTTCATTAAAATTTCGGCTACAACGGCCAACTACCTACACAGTAAATATTATCCTACTTCCTACTAATATTATAAATGCGAAAGTCTGAATGTTTGGATGTTTAGATGTTTGGATGTTTGTTACTCAATCACGCCTAAACGGCAGAACGGATTTAAATGAAATTTGGGAAACGTATAGTTTATAACCCGGAATAGGACATAGGCTATAAAATTCCTACGGGAAACTTCTCATTCCCGCGGGAATAACAATTTTAAAACTACTGAACCGATTTGAATAATTCTTTCACTGTTGGATAATACACTATCCCCGGTGAACATTGGGTACTTTTTATCCTGGAAATGTGGGGGGAAGGGGGATATTTGAAAAATGAGATAACGCGCGGGTGAAACCGCGGGCGGAAGGCTAGTAATGCATAACCACAGGTGCATTCATTGTTACCTCTCTGTCATAGCTCGGTGTTTACGTGATTTCCGAGCAAAGGGGGTGTTCAACATCGCCAACTCAAAACTTCGTCGCAGCTAAGCACAAACCGTGCAGAGCCAAGAAAAAAGAACAAAAAACTTTCAAACTCCAGACTGTGACTAAGTATTTTCCTAAGAGAAAAAGTCAATCAATCTTTCCGACAATGATTTGACGACAGGTCACCTTGTCTTTAAGTACAATCTACTAGCCACTGCACTGAATCTTGTTTTTACGGCAGTAAAGAGCAATTTCCAATGACAATGGGAGCTGTCTAAACCTATCTTCGACAACGGTATCACGCAAGCTGTATAAGAAATGTGGCTTAATTTCAACCAATATCTGCACCTAGAAAACATTACCAATTTCTCTGAAACTTTTTTTTGTAACCATAAACAAATTGAAAAATAATAGTTTGCGACCATAAATCAGATATCACACATGAGAATGAAATCATAATAGTTTTTCAAGTTTTTTTTAGATTCTGCAGAAGTCTAATAAGGCCTGTTATACAGCTTATGTGTTTCTACGCAAAGTAAATAGTTAGCAGACTCTGAATCTATGTTAGCTATGGGTACCTATTAGAATACGTGCGTGTAATGGTTGAATGTAGGATGGTCCCTGTGTAAGTTAAAAATAAAATTTATATACAATTATATTTTATAAATAGCTATGTACCAATTCAATATTAAATGAATCCAAATTGTGCTACATTCTTCACTATTTAGGTATTTATATACATACCATACATCGATATATACTTATATTATCCCTGAATTGAAATAATCTAGAATATATTAACATTCATTATGTACCTTACATAAAAAATCCTCAGATTTTTAAGTGACATGAGAAACTATATTATATTTATAGTTAAATCTTTATGTTGTTTTTAGAGTATAACTAGTAGAATTACTGAGTACAGATCAGAACAATTTTAGGGCCACAATACCAAATAATAAAATTCATATTGTGTGGCTATCTATTTTTATTGACTTTTACCTCCTGCCATAAAAAGGATACCCATTAAAACTAAAAAAAAACGTATTAGAATGAATCTCAACCTGTTGATGTTATGACTTGACAATGTTTAAACAATAACATCATCGTATAATATTATTTAGTAAATAAATTATTCTTTGTACAGTTGCAGTTATTATCTTTATCCACGTGTTTATCATATAGTCATTGCACTCATGATGATCATCTCAAACGGGCTATCCGCCACATATGAGGAATATTTTTTGCTGAAATCTGAAACGAGAGAAAAGAACTTGAAACCAAACAAATATTTTTAATACACCGATCGACCGTGCGCTAACACATACAAGTGTTTGTTGTATGTTAAGTCTCAACTAGTTCAAAACTTACTTTAATTGCACGATGAGTGTATTCGATCAAGTCAATTAATATTTTTTATAATTTTATAGTGGGATGAAAGGTTGTGACGCGAAACGTCACTTTCGCAAAATGTCATCTCAAAAAAATTGGTCACTATCGCAGAAAGTCATTTTCGCAAAATGTCATTTTCTCAGAATGTCATAGTAGCAAAAAGCCATTTTCGCATTATGTCACTTTCTCAAAATGTCACTTTAGCAGAATGTCATTCAACCTAACCAATCAGTCTAACAACCAAGCAGGGTAAAAAAAACAGATATCAAGTAATCAAATCTTTATTATAAATATGCGCTCGTCTGTGGAAGTACCACCCTCTCACATAACACCAAACGTGAAATAATAGTGACTACTATTGTGTTAATTTTCCATACTATGTGTGTATTGTCCTTTCCAATTAAAAACGTATCATGATTTTTTTTTTGTCTTTAGTGTTGCAATAATGTGCATATTATTATTATAAATATTAAAGATTTGATTACTTAATAACATAACATGTTATAAAACAATGTTATATATCATTTTTCAGTACTAAATGTTTTGTTGAAAAATAATGTCAGATAGTTTTGACGTGTTATAAAACACATATTATATAACAATGTTACTTAATCTGTACGCACCGTTAGACTGATTGGTTAGGTTGAATGACATTCTGCTAAAGTGACATTTTGAGAAAATGGCATTATGCGAAAATGACTTTTTGCTGCTATGACATTCTGAGAAAATGACATTTTGCGAAAATGACTTTCTGCGAAAGTGACCAATTTTTTTGAGATGACATTTTGCGAAAGTGACGTTTCGCGTCACAACCGGATGAAAATATAATCAATATCGAGCAAATGTATGAAAACAAGACCATGTTAAGACAGGTAGTTTTATTAATTTTGATAAAAAGTGTCAAAGTAGTATAATTATTCTCTTATAACTGCTTATTATCATACGTTTTATGATGGTTGTTTTAGGCTGACGTCATAGTTTAGTTTTACTTTGGCCAAATTGCCCATATTTGTACTCGGGTGTTAATTGTGTAAAATGTACGACATTGTTAACATTATTCCGCAAGGTCAAATTCAAAATCTATATTGTATGTATTTTTTCCAGATGTTTTTATGAATTTTGTGTTGCTAATGAATTTCTATGTGCCCAGGGCCTGATTTACCCATAGGCTAATTAGGCTGCAGCCTAGGGCGCGAGGATCGAGGGGGGCGCTGAATTCGTGTCTTCGTATGCACTAATCTAGCATCATTGCATCTACCCTATTTGTTTCAACTAGACAAAACATTAAAACTAAATGTGTGCTTGAGAGAGAGAATGAACAAAAAATCGATTATCGTAGCAACCATCGATTATCGACGATAAATTATTCGTATTTTTGTACTTTTTATAAATAGTTGATTTTTATTGACAACCTTCACTTTTATTTGGTTCTAATGAAATAATTATTACACAATTATTATCCCTACAACTTATAAGCACGAAAAGGGCTTTTGTATAATCTAATAATCATTTATAATTTTCAAATAAATTACCTATTAATCAGTTGCAAAAATGTTTCACTGTTTCAAATGTTTTCTCTAGAGTAAATATTTAAAAAACTCGAGTCGATTCAATGGCAATGGAAACTAAGTTGTCTATAGCCCTTAGGCCGCGTGGTCCGACCGGCTTGTCCGATCAATCGGACCACTATGTTTTTTATTTCCTGCTGGTTCGATTGATCGGACCATCAGGATTTTTCTAATCCTTGTAGTCCTACTATCGGACTAACGACATTTTAAAAGTTCATCTTGTTCGATCGCTCGAACCACGAGACTTTTAAAAATCCTCTTAGTCCGACCACACTTCTTCTATCTTTCCTACTGGTCCGATCGATTTCAAATTGTGAGACCATAGCGAATTTGTGAGTACAAACAACTTCAACAACAATAAAGCAAACAAGAGTTGAGTTTGTGCTTTGTTTTCATTAGGTACGCTGGATTAGTACGACAATATGGGCCGGTTTCACCACCTCCTGATAAGCAGATAGATCTGACAGATTTTTGACATGATATTTTTGTGAAAAACGTGAATCTGACGGATCGGCTATTTGCCACTTATCAGAAGGTAGTGAAAATGGCCCTACCGTATTTTGGTTCTGAATAATCATTACAATTTTTTATGTTACGTAAATAAATAACAAGACGTAACTAACAAACTTACACGATTTTCAAATAAAAAAAAATTGCAACTTCATATGGATTTTATGATCTTCCTTTGTTATTAAAAAAATCCCAAAAAAAAAATGATTTTAAGAATTTTCCATACGCATTTATAATTTTTATTAGTAGGATTAATTTAATTAAAAAAAAAACAAAAAAAAAATCCTTTAAACCATCACTACTTTCTTTCTTATGTTTTTATAATATTTTAAAAAAATACATGACTAAAAAATACTTTTTACTTTCTTTTGTCTTTATAATATTTATTTTGAATAAAAGAACAAATTTTTACTACTTGCTTTCTTTTGTTTTTACAATCTTCTGTTATTTCACGATCTTAAAATGAATTTTAAAAAAATAACGAAGACAAATATCGTTGCCCGATCAATCGATTTAACAGGAAAAAAACGACCTAATTGTTCGATCAATCGGTCTATAAGGAAATGAATAGTCCCAGTAATTCGATAATCGGACCACGAGAACTTTAGAGTTCGATCAATCGAACCAACAGGAAATAAAAAACATGGTGGTCCGATCGATCGGACAAGCCGATCGGACCAGTCCACGCGGCTTTAAGGGGTCTATAGAAACTAAGCCAATACAAGTCATGCTGCCAAACACGAGATGGATTTGGTTT
This sequence comes from Mecyna flavalis, assembly GCA_949319885.1. Lineage (NCBI taxonomy): Eukaryota > Metazoa > Arthropoda > Insecta > Lepidoptera > Crambidae > Mecyna > Mecyna flavalis. The sequence goes on along the minus strand of OX439427.1, from coordinate 4,583,028 downwards.
ACTACTTGGTAGCCTGCAGTCACTTGTCATGGTTTTGGTCTTATAATGCGTGAGGTTGCAGATCGATTTGAAAACTTTTATAGGTAGTATGAACCATGTTAAAATTTTCATAATACTACTCTACTCAGTTCCTACTTTTAGACCCGTCCGTAACACACCTGGAGGGGGCGCGTCCTCATATTTAGCCTAGGGCGGTCAGAACTCTTAATCGGGGCCTGTATGTGCCTGTCTCAAACTATATAATAGTTGTAAATATAACTCTAATACTTGTCCGGCAAATACAAATCCTATTTTTGCATACAAAGACATATCGTACTGTAAGACATCACTTAGAAGTCATATCGACTGTGGCGTAACTATATGGCGATATAACTTATAAAATAGCCACGGGCCCCCAGTCCACGAGACGGCTTTAAAATACCTACCTACCTAAATAGTGACCACCATATTTTGAAACTTATGTAGTTGTGATACGGGCGAAAACCAATGAAAAATTTCGTTTACCCGCGGCTGGCTAAGGGTTAAATAACAAAATTCGGCACCTTATTTCCTGATTAAAAATGAGAGGATCCTACCCAAAGAATTTTCTGCGAGCCTCTGATAGTATAATTATTATGCCACTAACTTTATCGATTAATTGAATGCGATTCATGCGATTAATAAAGAATGTATTTAAAACTGGCACAGGCAATTAAATGTCGATGTAACTTCCGAGTTGTGTCGCACTGTAAGACATGTGTTTTGTGACGTAACGTAAGCAAGTAGTCGTAGTCAGTAGTAGTTTAGTGATAATGACATCCAAAGAATTGTACAGAGTACACCGTCGTTTATTTATTAAATGTTGTTTTGGGAACGTTGTTTTCTTTATTTAAATACCTGTTTTCTGTTTTAATAAGTGAAATTCTAATGAACAGTTCTTTTTAGCTGAAAAAATCTGATTAATTTAGGTGTATTCTTTTCCTTTAGTACTATTGACCGGCACCATCAGTGGTGCAATTGGTGCAGACGAGACTAATTAGTTTAATTTGCAATTTTGCACCATGAATATAAATACAACTTCCTTCCAAGTTCCAATACTTTCTTTGTCATTGTAAAATAAAAATCCTATTTAAAATAAATACTGGTACCAGGGAAACATGACCTTATTAGAGTTATTTAAAAAGTTACAGTTATCACAATAATACGAATACGGGTATAAATGGTACTAGGGCAACATAACCTCATTGGAGTTAAATTTATATAAAAGAGAAGCATATAATAAGGAAAGAAACATTGGAGGTATTTGATTAGGTTAACACAATAATACGCATACTGGTAAAAATGGTACTAGGGCAACATGACCTTATTGGAGGTATTTAAATAGATTAGGTTTACACAATAATACGCATACTGGTAAAAATAGTACTAGGGCAACATGACCTTATTGGAGGTAAGTATTTGAAAAAATTAGGTTAACACAATAATACGCATACTGGTAAAAATTGTACTAGGGCAACATGACCATAATGGAGGTATTTAAAAAAATTAGGTTAAAACAATAATACGGATTTTTACTAGTATATAGGTACTAGGGTAACATGACGTAGTCGAGTTATTTGGAAAGTTTATGTTAACACTAATACCTACGGATTCTGGTAAAAATGGTACTAGGGCAACATGACCTTATTGGAGTTATTTCAAAAGATTAGGTTATCAAAATAATACGGTTACTGGTATATGTGGTACTAGGGTAACATGACCTTAGTGGAGTTATATTTATTTAACAGAGAAGCATTAATAATTATGCATAGAAACTGGTACATGGTACCAGGGCAACATGGCCTTATTAGAGGTATTTAAATACATTAGGTTAATACAATAATACGGATACTGGTAAAATGGTACTAGGGCAACATGACCTTATTGGAGGTATTTAAAAAGATAAGGTTAACACAATAATACGATACTGCTATATAGGTACTAGGGTAACATGACCGTAGTGAAGTTATTTGGAAAGTTTATGTTAACACAATAAATACGGATTCTGGTAAAAATGGTACTAGGGCAACATGACCTTCTTGAAGTTATTTCAAAAGATTAGGTTATCACAATGATACGGTTACTGGTATAGTAGTACTAGGGTAACATGAGTGGATTTATTTAGAAAGTTTAGGTTATTACAATAATACGGATACATGGTTCCGCACAGAAACTGAATACGACCGATAAGTTGTATTCATATTAATGGTGCAAACGAAACTAATTAGTCTCTCTGCACTATTGATGGTAATGACGGTCAATGGTGCAAACGGCACTAAAGGAATTTTTGCATTGAACAACTAGCATTTAGGAAGTGAGGACGGGAATTATAAACAATAAATAATTAAACACAATTAGCGTGAAACAGACCTTTATTTTGGGATACTTAAAAAAATATACTACGAAAACGTTAAAACAATTTCACAACAAATTCAGCTCACAAAGTTTTAAACTGTCATAATCAAGTAAGTATTTTAACAACAATAACAAATATCAAATATGGGTATTAAAAAGTTACAATTAAAGGGCTTTTAACAATATTAATTGCAAAGCGATGTTGTGTAAAGAATTTCTGGACGGGAACAATAGGTTAAAAAGAACGGATAATAGATATAATCGATTTTAATTGATAAGACTTTTACCACAAGTGTTCTTAAAACACCGCCGTACAATACAACTTACGTTGATGTATTCAATAAGATCAGGAAATACACAAAGCATTCCCATCCATTTTAGGACACTTAATCGATTATACCCTAATTGTCTCGTTTAGAAATATGTGACATTTGCAAGAGAATATAAAAAAAGCTGGTACGATACGATTAAACAAGTGTGTAATGATATCAAAGCTCTTTCTCCAAGCTTTCTATGAATAAATTTAATGTGTCTTATTAGGTAATTTTTCCCTCGGCTTTCTTACAGACGTTGTAAGATTAGTAACATTAGCCATCTATTATATATAAAGCTAAATTACCACTGACTCACTGACTGATCAGGGCCATTTTTCGTAGTGTTGCTGACCCTTTTTCGTCTCGTGATCTATGGCGGACTTGGACAACTCGTCAATCGAAATTTGTCTATGGTAGGTGCGAAAAAAAAATCCAAGATGGCGGCCATGTTGGTCATTCAATCTCTGTCACTATCAATCGGACGAGCACGAGATTCGGTAGGGCTGTAGTCTGTGGCAAACGATTAAACTTTAAAAAGTAAAATGTCAAAAAAACAAAATGGCGGCGGCGCCATCTTGGCTCAAAAATTGAAAAATCGACCCTTTTTGGTGGGGTCGTATCTCTGGTCTGGGTAAAGATAATTTCGTAATTTTTTTTGAGATGGGTTGGAAATGTAGTCAATTTATAGGATATGGCAACACATTAAAAAAATCCAAGATGGCGGCGGCGCTGGCGGAAAAAAACTGGCTGAGAATTCTTTTGCAATTTTTCAAATCGAAATTTCTGACTGATGGCAACACTGGAGGGGAACGAGTCCCCGTGCCTTTGGAGGGTAATTTATCAGAGTGTTGCCACGAGGGAAAAAAATCTACCACGTTCATAGTAGTTTTCGGACTTTTGGTACATTTAGTAGAAAATGACTTTTTGACAGCTGGCAGAAATCCGAGTATGCAGTTTGGTGGCAACCCCGGTGCCGAGTGGCCATCTGGTATTTTTTTGGAAATCGCCTGGCAACACTGGCAACGGCGGAAGATAATCGATTTTTCGCCCTCGCCGGCTTTGAAAAAATCCTATGGCAACACTATGCGTCGCAGATTAAAAATTTTAATGGCCGTCGATGCGGTATACGATGTAGTTTTATTAAAAAAATTGGCAAAAAATAAACAAGATGGCGGACGCAGTGGCGGCCAAATTTGTAAAAAGTTTTTTTTTGCAAAAAATTAAAATCGATTTTACGTCTACTTGGCAACACTCTATGCGAAAACGTTGTAAGGCGCGGGTGTGTGTCTTAGCGTCGAGTGTTGCCAGGCGTAAAAATATTTTGGTAGTTTTTGGTAGTTTCCGCTCCAGGGGCCCAAAAAGGGTCGATTCGAAATCGGGCATTTAGGGGAAAATCGGGGCTACGAATCTATAGTTCGGCGGGCCCCTAATGACTTTCTGGTAGTTTCGTCGACGAGAGCTGGCAACACTGGGAGTGGCGAATTTTACAAATTTTTGGGGTGTCGTCACCTTTCACGAGTTGTCGGGGCCGTATTATACATGGTAGAAGAAAAGTAAAAATGAGCTTTGACGCTGTCTATGGTGTAGTTTATGGGAAAAATACGCGCTGTCAAAAATTCAAGATGGCCGCCGCGCAGGAGAGCAAATTGCAAAAAGTACTTTTTTTCGTAAATTTCAAAGCCCGTTTTGACTGATTTGGCAACACTTTACAGAGTTGCTTTGTATAGCGGCAAGGTGGGGCTCTGTGTCGAGTATTGCTACGTGGAAAAAAGATTTGGGAGATTTTGGTAGTTTTTGCCACAGGGCCCAAAAAAGGGTCGACTCGAAATACGGCATTTGGAGAAAATCTGAGTATGAGGAATCATGTCTTCCGGGGTCCCTAATGACATCATGGTAGAGATTTGACAATCACCTGGCAACACTGGGCGAGAGGGCGAAATGAAAATTTTCGACATGGCCTTCTATCTCGAGTTGTTTAGCCGACTGGGTGGGACAGAGAGAAAAAGTAAAAATGCAGTTCGATGCGGAATATAGTGTAGTATATGGGAAAAATACGGGATCAGAGAAATTCAAGATGGCGGACGAGCTGTCACAAAAAATTTAAAATTTTATTGTTTTCAAAACTTACACATTGATTTTTCGGGCAGTTGGTGAACCAAAGGAAAAGTTCAAATGTACTGGGCGGTTATATGTTTTAGCGTGAGGTATTGCCAGATGAAAAAATATTTTGGAAGTTTTTGGTAGTTTTTGACTAATGCCCCAAAAAAGTCGAAAATAGAAATAAAAACTTTTCGCGAAAAATATTCCCCAGGCGTGATAGATTGTGCACCCCAAAATGACATTTGACTATTTTAATCAACGGCAACTGGCAACACAGGGAGTTGTGGAGGCTCAAACTTTTTCGGAAGGGGTCCCTTTGAGAGTCTCTGGAGAGGCCAATATGGGTCGTAGAGTAGCTCTGTAAAATCTATTATTTGTGAAAATTAAATAGCATTAAGGAAAAAATGTGAGAAAAATTCCAAACAATATGGCGGACGAGCAAGCGGCCATTTTGGAAAATCTTTTGTTTGCGAGAATTTTTAAATCGATTTTTAAGATGAAAGGAGGTATTTTAGAAGAAAATGTTGCATGACCTTTGTTGTTGCGACGGACATTTCCTAACAGATGGTGTATAAATTTACCCCATTTTCGGGGTAATTTCAGAGTTTTAGGGGAAAATGTAAAAAATCGAAATATCAATTTCGGGACAAAAACAAGTATGAGGACCTGTCAAATATCGTCTTTTGTTTTCATTTCAGCCCAAATTTTAGTAAAAATCCGTGCGGATTGGAAAATAAATAAAAATAGTTTTTGTTCTACCAAAGGGATTTCCCCATACATTTTGTACTGGACTTGGAGCTTTATATTAGGGCAGTGAGTTTGTATGAAAATTTTCAAGTGTTTGAAAGAACGTTATTACAAATACGTACCAAAATGGTCTTATGTGATTAACTCAAACACATTGTTTGGCTCTAAAACCCAGAGGTCGTGGGTTCGAATCCCACGGGCAGCATAACTCTGTGTGAGGTTAGGTTATGTTAGAACTGCGACCACAAACGCACGAGCCGAGCGAGCGAAGCGAGCGTGCCGCGGCAGCGGCCGGCGAGTGCCAGAACCGAATTCTACCCATTTTACTTGGTCAGGACAGAGAGAAAGTATTTTGTATATTTACTATCAATCATCAATCGCCGCGTAGGGCTAAGTCAGGAGCGGCCTTGAACGGAGCCCTAGGACGTAGTTTATGTATCTTTAGGCGTTTAAAAAGGAATAAGGACACTGCTAAGTACGGTAAATAAACGTCAATTATGTAACTTTGCGAGGCCGCAGGCCGAGCTGCGTTAGCGAGGCCGAAGGCCGAGCGCCGCGGAGGGCGAAGCCCGACAGCGGCCTTGTACGAAGCACTAGGACTCCGCTGATGCCCCCCTCGGGCGTTAAAAAAGTAAAGGACACGCTCACAGACAGTCCACCTCAGCCATGTAAATTTTGCGAGGCCGCTGGCCGAGCTGCGTTAGCGAGGCCGAAGGCCGAGCGCCGCGGAGGGCGAAGCCCGACAGCGGCCTTGTACAAAGCACTAGGACTCCGCTGATGCCCCGCACAGGCGTTAAAAAATATTATGGACATTGCCGCGACCAGTCCAACCCAGTCATGAAAATTTGGCGAGGCCGCAGGCCGAGCTGCGTCAGCGAGGCCGTAGGCCGAGCGCCGCGGAGGGCGAAGCCCGACAGCGGCCTTGTACAAAGCACTAGGAGTCCGCTGATGCCCTGCACAGGCGTTAAAAAAGGACAAGGACACGCTCACGGACAGTCCAACCCAGTTATGTAAATTTTGCGAGGCCGCAGGCCGAGCTGCGTAAGCGAGGCCGAAGGCCGAGCGCCGCGGAGGGCGAAGCCCGACAGCGGCCGGCGTCGCGGAGCGACCTAGCTCTGGGCGCGACCGCGAAGCGGGCGCCCCGAGCTAGTCTATATTATATAAAGCTAAATTACCACTCGCTGACTGACTGATCAGGGCCATTTTTCGGCGTGTTGCTGACCCTTTTTCGTCTCGTGATCTATGGCGGACTTGGACAACTCGTCAATCGAAATTTGTCTATGGTAGGTGCGAAAAAAAAATCCAAGATGGCGGCCATGGTAGTCATTCAATCTCTGTCACTATCAATCGGACGAGCACGAGATTCGGTAGGGTTGTAGTCTGTGGCGAACGATTCGACTTTAAAAAGTAAAATGTCAGAAAAACAAAATGGCGGCGCCGCCATCTTGGGTTGAAAATTGAAAAATCGACCCTTTTTGGGGGGGCTCCAACTCTGTGGTGAGCATAGATAATTTCATACTTTTTTTTGGGATGTGTTGGAAATATAGTCAATTTTTAGGATTCGGCCACAGATTAAAAAAATCCAAGATGGCGGCGGCGCTGGCGGCAAAAAACTGTCGGACAAAATTTTTGCAACTTTTTAAATTGAATTTTTAGGTAGATGGCAACACTAGAGGGGAACGAGTCTCCGTGCCTTTGGAGGGTAATTTATCAGAGTGTTGCCACGTGGGAATAAAATCTACCACGTTCATAGTAGTTTTCGGACTTTTGGTACATTTAGTAGAAAATGACTTTTTGACAGCTGGCGAAAATCCGAGTATGCAGTTTGGTGGCAACCCCGTTGCCGAGTGGCCATCTGGTACTTTTTTGGAAATTGCCTGGCAACACTGGCAACGGCGGAAGAAAATCGATTTTTCGCCCTCGCCGGCTTTGAAAAAATCCTCTGGCAACACTATGCGTCGCAGATTAAAAATTTTAATAGCCGTCGATGCAGTATATGATGTAGTTTAAGTAAAAAAATTGGCAAAAAATAAACAAGATGGCGGACGCGCTGGCGGCCAAATTTGTAAAAAGTTTTTTTTTGCAAAAAATTAAAATCGATTTTTCGTCCACTTGGCAACACTCTATGCGAAAACGTTGTATGGCGCGGGTGTGTGTCTTAGCGTCGAGTGTTGCCAGGCGTAAAAATATTTTGGTAGTTTTTGGTAGTTTCCGCTCCAGGGGCCCAAAAAGGGTCGATTCGAAATCGGGCATTTAGGGGAAAATCGGGGCCACGAATCTATAGTTCTGCAGGCCCCTTATGACTTTCTGGTAGTTTCGTCGACGAGAGCTGGCAACACTGGGAGTGGCGAATTTTACAAATTTTTGGGGTGTCGTCACTTTTCACGAGTTGTCGGGGCCGTATTATACATGGTAGAAGAAAAGTAAAAATTAGCTTTGACGCTGTCTATGGTGTAGTTTATGGGAAAAATACGCGCTGTCAAAAATTCAAGATGGCCGCCGTGCGGGAGTGAAAATTGAAAAAAGTACTTTTTTTCGAAAATTTCAAAGCCCGTTTTGACTGTTTTGGCAACACTTTACAGAGTTGCTTTGTATAGCGGCAAGGTGGGGTTTTGTGTCGAGTGTTGCTACGTGGAAATAAGATTTGGGAGATTTTGGTAGTTTTTGCCACAGGGCCCAAAAAAGGGTCGACTCGAAATACGGCATTTGGAGAAAATCTGAGTATGAGAAGTAATGTCTTCCAGGGTCCCTAATGACATCATGGTAGAGATTTGACAATCACCTGGCAACACTGGGCGTGAGGGCGAAATGAAAAATTTTGACATGGCCTTCTATCTCGAGTTGTTTAGCCGACTGGGTGGGACAGAGAAAAAAAGTAAAAATGCAGTTCGATGCGGTATATAGTGTAGTATATGGGAAAAATACGGGATCGGAGAAATTCAAGATGGCGGACGAGCTGTCACAAAAATTTTAAAATTTTATTGTTTTCAAAACTTACACATTGATTTTTCGGGTAGTTGGTGAACCAAAAGAATAGTTCAAATTTACGAGGCGGTTATAAGTTTTGGCGTGAGGTATTGCCAGATGAAAAAATATTTTGGAAGTTTTTGGTAGTTTTTGACTTATGCCCCAAAAAAGTCGAAAATAGAAATAAAGCTTTTTCGCGAAAAATATTCCCCAGGCGTAGTAGATTGTGTACCCTAGAATGACATTTGACTATTTTGATTAACGGCAACTGGCAACACAGGGAGTTGTGGAGGCTCAAACTTGCTCGGAAGGGGTCCCTTTGAGAGTCTCTGGAGAGGCCAATATGGGTCGCAGAGTAGCTCTGTAAAATTTATTATTTGTGAAAATTAAATAGCATTAAGGAAAAAATGTGAGAAAAACTCCAAACAATATGGCGGACGAGCAAGCGGCCATTTTGGAAAATCTTTTGTTTGCGAGAATTTTTAAATCGATTTTTAAGATGAAAGGAGGCATTTTAGAAGAAAATGTTGCATGACCTTTGTTGTTGCGGCGGATATTTTCTAACAGATGATGTATAAATTTACCCCATTTTCGGGGTAATTTCAGAGTTTTAGGGGAAAATGTAAAAAATCGAAATATCAATTTTGGGACAAAAACAAGTATAAGGACCTGTCAAATATCGTCTTTTGTTTTCATTTCAGCCCAAATTTTAGTAAAAGTCCGTGCGGATTGGAAAAGAATTAAAAATAATTTTTGTTCTACCAAAGGGATTTCCCCATACATTTTGTACTGGACTTGGAGCTTTATATTAGGGCAGTGAGTTTGTATGAAAATTTTCAAGTGTTTGAAAGAACGTTATTACAAATTCGTACCAAAATGGTCTTATGTGATTAACTCAAACACATTGTTTGGCTCTAAAACCCAGAGGTCGTGGGTTCGAATCCTACGGGGAGCATCACTCTGTGTGAGTTTAGGTTATGTTAGAACTGCGACCACAAACGCACGAGCCGAGCGAGCGAAGCGAGCGTGCCGCGGCAGCGGCCGGCGAGTGCCAGAACCGAATTCTACCCATTTTACTAGGTCAAGACAGAGAGAAAGTATTTTGTATATTTACTATCAATCATCAATCGCCGCGTAGGGCTAAATCCGGAGCGGCCTTGAACGGAGCTCTAGGATGTAGTTTATGTCTCTTTGGGCGTTTAAAAAGGAATAAGGACATTGCTACGGTAAATAAACGTCAATTATGTAACTTTGCGAGGCCGCAGGCCGAGCTGCGTTAGCGAGGCCGAAGGCCGAGCGCCGCGGAGGGCGAAGCCCGACAGCGGCCTTGAACAAAGCACTAGGACTCCGCTAATGCTCCCCTCGGGCGTTAAAAAAGTAAAGGACACGCTCACAGACAGTCCAACCCAGTTATGTAAATTTTGCGAGGCCGTAGGCCGAGCTACGTCAGCGAGGCCGTAGGCCGAGCGCCGCGGAGGGCAAAGCCCGACAGCGGCCTTATACAAAGCACTAGGATTCCGCTTATGCCCCCCTCGCGCGTTAAAAAAGGACAAGGACACGCTCACGGACAGTCCAACCCAGCCGTGTAAATTTTGCGAGGCCGCAGGCCGAGCTACGTCAGCGAGGCCGAAGGCCGAGCGCCGCGGAGGGCGAAGCCCGACAGCGGCCGGCGTCGCGGAGCGACCTAGCTCTGGGCGCGACCGCGAAGCGGGCGCCCCGAGCTAGTCTAAGTATAAAGCTAGGCACTTAGTGAGATGCGAGTTCTAGTGTAATCTAAATTTAAAATTTTATTTACTTTATGAATATCATAATTAACGTGCAATGTTACACGCGACGTTTTGTTTACATCATTAGAATCAAAATCACAGGTTGGACAATTAATTGTTCAACTATTATCTAACATTATTAAATGTAAGTAAGTATTTAAGTTTATGAGTACAAAGTACTTATATAATCGATTTTAGTAGGTATTGATGCAGGGACTGATAACATTGAATAGTGAGAAGTAATTCCAATCGAGACATTTGAACGAAAACGTCAGTAGCGCCACTACGGCGAGTAGTGTAACTAATAGAATTCTCATACTAATTACTTTTCGTCTTTATTCCTACATGATAATAAATAACCAGGAGTGATGTGTAAATAGAAATTATAACATTTTGGTTACAAATCATTATTTGTATTATGTACAGTTGGCAGCACAAGTCTTAGAGTTCTGTTTAAATTGAGAATTTTTAACAGATAGCTAGGTTGCACTGCAGCAGCCGACTGTACATATTAAGTTATCTAAGTACTATAATAAATTACTATTTAATAGATATACTTCGTTAGAAAATAATTTTCAAATTTCTAGTGTGCATGTTTATTTGGCCCAATTATTTTTGATATGTTTAATCGGTACATGTTGTTTTAAGCAAATTCATAGTAATTGTACGTGGTAATTTCAAGAGGTGGTTAGATAAGTAATTACACCTACATATTTTAAATTAAAGAAACGTGTGCAATATAAGCATTAACCTAATTTAGCCCGTAGTATTGTTATAAGATCTAAAGTACATTATATAAATACATAACGCCTATGGATAACTAATTAACTATAACTAATACAAATGCATTAATAGTCCTTTTAATGAGAATTGATGCAAGGGGATTTATTAGTTTAAGGTTCATTACGGAAGTATTATATTTACAGAAAATTGTTTTATTTCATGTATATTTAAGAACAAAAATCAAAATTCTTTGGTTTTTTTTTTGTAACAAAATATTTACATTTCATTAGTTAAAGGGTTCATTAACTGCAATATTAGAAGAGGCTTTATACTTCATAGGTAATATTTGACACTATCCTACCAAATGGGATCTAGCGGTCATCTTACAGGGGTAAGAGCTACTCGTCTATATTGTTAGTAAGTACTTTTAAAAGAAGAGATTAAGATTGTGTCTTTAAAGCAAAGATAACATCTTAAATAAATTATGTGCATTATCTAATACTAATAATAAGTTAATAAATAACTAATAGACTACACTATTCTGCCGGTAAGTAGTCTAATACGAAATATTGAAAAAAGATAATTCGCTGTTTATCTAAAGTTGCAGAAGTATGAACGGGTTGAAATGGAATACTATGTATGACCTCAAACAGCGACAGCGTAGGTATTTGTCTAATATAAAGATAAGTTCACAAAATGGTGGCCAAAAACTCCATAATTAAGCCAGAAATTCCAAGCTTATAACCAAATTATAATAAGAAGTGTGCTTGTAAAATGTAAGTCTATTTCCTAATAATAATAAGGTTTAATAAGAATAAGGGTATAAAGCAACCGATACCACAACCAAATACGTCTTTTATCGCACATGAAATACTTATATAAAATTTTATACGCAAATAATACATAACATACAGTACTTTAAGAGAAATAATGAGCATCGCAAAACATCGTAATAATACACCAAATCAATTTTAAACACAATCTTTTTTTTTATAAAACACTTTTTTTTTACTTGAACGCATTAAAATAATTATCAATGTTATTTCTAAGAAAACCAGTCATTGCATCGTCGCGAATACAAAGTTCGATTAGATCGATGCCCATTATTTACCTTGAATGAACTGTACTTTAAATGCAAGATTTTTACAAATATCAACTAATAAGTAAAATACAGTCGGTGTACAAAATATTTTTTTATATTATAATTATACTAAAGGAATAAGGGAATGATAGAAAGCTACTTACCGTGTACTAAATGTTTTAGAAATGCTATTACAAGATATGGCCAAAGATCATTAAATTCAATGCTTATTACAGAACAGTTCGAAGTTACATAATTATGAAAAACAATGTTCTCATTATAGAGTTTCTTTAAAAAATATAAGCATTCTGAATATTTTGAAAGGAAAATAGCTTGAGAATAAGTTCGTACTATGTATTATTTATCTTAAATATAAATATAAAAAGCTGGACGGTGATATAAAGCGCTAAATAACAATGGAATGCATATTAATTAAGATCTAGTTTTATGTACAGTCAATACCACTATTTCAGCAAACTTTGCACAACCAGTATTATTCAGATTGTTTATCGTTGCGTTATTATTAATTTTACCGTGTTTAATGATATTTTGCTTATTTTTTTTTGTGTAAATTCTAAGATTATGCTCAGAAGTCAGTAAATACTGACTTAAATTTATTAGTTTTATTATTATTATACCTAAATATTTATGATTTGGACTGTACCAGTCAGCACCACATCAACCTACACAAATCCGTCGAATTTACACAATTTTCAGTCGAATGTCCATCGCATAGATTTCTTTTTCGATTGAGACGTTCAGACAGATAAGGGTAGATTGACATGCTGCTGCCTTTATATACATACATATCTATACAATTATAGGTACTGTATTGGATTAACGATAGCAAAAATCTAGTTGGACCTTTTTGCGAATTATTCTAAGCCTGGATGTAAATAAGTAGATTGTAACATCTCAATCCTGTAAGACACAAACGCATTTTGGTTCAAGAGACTTCACAATACGATATAAAGTAGCTAAGCATCGAATCACAGTTCAACTTCCTGATATTCCAATTAGCACTCTCGTAATACAACTCTCCCATGGTCGTTCTTAAAACAATGCATTATAAGGTTAAAAATGGTATACAGTTACGATTTCTCGACGCTCAATTTATTAGAAACGTACCAACAACACGCTACAAACTGTCAAACTCTTCAGTCCATTTAAGGATTTTCATTCGAAGATTTTAATTTGTATTCGTATAATTGGAGTTTCTACAGGAGCGGAATCTACTTGATTTGGTCCTTGCGGTACATAGCAGAGCGGTATGGGAGGGGTGAAATGTGACGTGACAGAGCTGTCATATACGTCATAAATATTGACTATAATACCGCAGGAACCTACTCAGTTTTTCGTTACGAATGTAGTCTCCTAAATTCCTAATGAGATTTTCATACAATATCGAATGACTCCTGAAACAGTGTGAAATGACATGTCACCACAGACAATAGATATTATTTGAAATGTGTTTTTTATCTGTGGTTTTAAAATCGTGCGACGCTAATAAGTGCCGGTGAAAGTCATTATTCGTCATTGAGGCGTTAGATGGCGCTGTAGTAAATAAAAATTAGACGTACAGCGCCACCTGGCCGTAAAAAATTGAAGGCATGACGTCATATTGTCACACCATGTAACTTTATCGTAGTCATTCGAAAATAACTTATGAGTCGGTGAACCGAGAGCAGCAAGTCGCTCGCAGGCCGGTCGCGGGAATCGAACCGTGTAACGTCACGGTGTCAGGGTGGTGGAGCATTCCTAGTTCCTTCTCCGCCTTCTGCTCCAATTCTACCCACCTGGAAATGTATGAAACTTAAATCAGATTGTTGACTATATCATTAAACAGAATATTCTTTATAAGAGTTTAAGAAAAGGGGTACGGACAACTATCGATAAGTAAACAATTATTTCAATACAGTAATTTGTGGACAAATTATATTAGCTACGGATCTCGCTTCAAATATTCCCATAAAAATATTTGATGAGATGGGGCGTTTTACATCGTTAATTTCCAAACTGTGGCTGAGTATTATATGTAACACAGTAAAACCCAATCACTGATTTTCAGCCTGACTCGGGATTTGACCACTGGCCCTCGGAAACCCTACCATACTAGACCATTTTACTCGTTATAGTAAGTACTTCCCTAATATATTTCCCATAAATATGATCACAACATTAACATAATGTACTTATGATAATGTGTGAACCAGTTATTTTTCTCAAGTTCAAAGTGTCTTATTATGAAGGTGAGTCAAACAGACAAAAACCGCTACAAAAAAACACAATATCAGACCAAAGTATTAATGTAACATAATGTTATATTTCATGCTTCCATGGTCAAACCGGCCTTATAATAAGGTCGAGGAAGAATAGATACAGTTAGTATACTGCTGATCTTTTCACTGAAAATTTATTATTAACAGTTATACAAAAATATTTGTATCACTTCAACTTTCGTCGATATTGTGATTACCTTAGCCACTGTTCAAGAAGACAGTGAATAGGAAATAATTCAGCCAACTAATATAAGGCGACAATGAGACAGATGATAACGTAAGCAATTTACATAACACGTTAAAATAAAAAAGATGACCTTTGCACGACGAGGGAGAACGCCTCGAGGACGTTCTCGTTATTTGCCGACGTCACAAAGAACGTCTCGCTATCTTGATGTCAAGCCATCGCATAAGCTAACACCTAAAGTAAGACTCACTTCGAGGAGTACAAAGAAGGAAACCAACAACGGGATAACGTCGCTCATCGTTGTGCTCGACGTAGACGGACCTGCATCCGTCGAGAAAGAGACACCATTGTACAAACGGTTCGAGATGACCACAGTGAGTGGAGTTTTAGTAAGTAGGTAACCCCGCCGGGCGAGGCGACTCTGACATAACCCCAGCTGTTCCCCTAAGCAGCTGGGGTATACTTAACCACATTTTTGCAATAAGTGACTATAATTAGAAAGCAATCAGCTAACCTTTGCACGGCGAGCGAGAACGCCTCGACAACGTTATTGTCGTTCTTCGCCGACGTCTCGATGTACGTCGCTATCTTGTTGTCGTCGCACCACTGCTTTAGCTGGTCGTGGCTCACCTCCCTGTCCTTCGACGATACGTCTGACTGCAACAAAATTCCGTTTGATGAGAACAATATTCAAAATGATCACTTTGACAGTGAAGCAACAAGGTTTTTTAGACGACGCCGCTCTTGTTGCCGACATGTCATACCTACATCAGGTACAGGGAAGGCTGATTTTATATTTTCTGGTGGTTAGTATCAGATACAAGACACAAATGTGCTTTTATAACACAGCAGCAGCGTTACCAGTTTTTATTTTTGCCAAGTCGGGACTTTTTGAGTGAAAATAGCGGGATTCTTCCGTCAAAAGCGGGACATAGTAAAAAAACGTCAATTTAATCAAAGGTTTTCAAATATTTATCTTTTTATTTGACTTAGAATTACGTTTACGTGACAATAGATAGCAAAAGTAGCCATGTCAAGTAGCCTCTCTCTCCCACCAACTTATCTTCATTACACGCAGTACGCGCCTTTTTTTTCTTTCTCAGCACTCGGTCGAGTTCTCCCCGAAAAGCGGGACGGAGCCTGTCCCGCGCGGGACATTTAATTTTGATTTAAAAATCGGGACGTCCCGCCAAAATCAGGACGTCTGGCAACGCGTTTCACCTGCAAGTAAAGTGTACATCCTTGGTATCTTTCGCATTCATAATAGTAGGATCACGCTACAAATTATTAAAATAGTTTTCCACAATCACAGGTTTGTCTAATTGATTATACCGACTAGTTTTTGAAACGTCAGTAAGATAAATAGCAAATTCTTTCAAAAGAAACGTACGTTAAGCGGCCTTCTAAATCTAGATAAGTACTGTAAGTAGGCCTTTTTTTTAATCTTGCATGAACAAAAAGCAGCACGTCCATTTAAATTATCATCCCCGACATCATTGTTGTTATGATGGTAATAGAAATTATCAAAAGATGTGATAATAATTACGTGTCACTATGCTGCAATAACATGATAACTTATCTATCTCACTTTAGTTGTTGTTTAAATAAACTTACTTCTAGCAATGCCAAATAGATGGATTAGGTACTGTAGAGCAGTAAGTGTGGACTGTATTAAAAATAGGGTTTTTAGAATATCAGATTAATAACCTTAAGTTTGGTATCAATCCGCTCAGAAACAAATTACCGCTAACAGAAAAATCGGAGTACGACTCACCTTTCTTCTGCAGCAACCAGGTTCCCGTAGATCTGGCCATACACCAATAGATATCCAGGATCCTGATAAGTCCTTCAACACACGGTGTTTTCACGAACTTGTAATTAGTTTTTACAATAATTATTAAATTAAGTTTTCTTAGCACGCACGGCGTTGTCGATAACAAAAAACGGTAAGCTTCTTTTTCTTCTTTTTTCTTTTTTAGTCTATTCGGCCAGTTGTAGCCTGTAGGTGGCGAAGGAGGCGTACTTAGGAAATACCGACTGTGCATTAGTCCAGTGAGCGCAACCGATATCCCATCGTTAGTAACTGTTCCCTCACAGACTAGATACCAAACACACCCCCTACCGAAACCATAATGATGGTTTCTACGGAAATAAATAGAAAATAATAAAGGAGGAAACTCCAGAAATATTTAGTATACGAAAATTAAATTTAAAACCTATTTGTTAAAATCTAACCTAAGAAATGTTACTTTGACATAAGTTAAATTAATTACTATAGGGTAATGGACTGAGTTTGTGAACAGGTCTCTGCAATACACTTTTCTCAGTGCGGAGTGTCACGCAGCGTACTACTCCATCAGAGCCCGGATGTAACATTTCTATTTTACCTAAAGGCCATTTACAAGACGGCACATTGTCTGTTTTTATTAATACTAAATCACCAACCTTTATATTGGCTGAAGTAGTAAACCATTTTGCACGTTGCTGTAAGGTATTTAAATATTCGCGATTCCATCGTTTCCAAAACAACTGAGAGCACCTTTGAATATATTGCCAACGTGATAGTCTATTTACTTCTATATCTTGAACGTCAAGCTCCGGCAACGCAACTAAACTTTGGCCAATCAAAAAATGTCCAGCCGTTAATACGTTGAAGTCGTTGGGATTATCGGAGGCGGGTAACGGACACAAAGGTCGCGAGTTTAAAATGGCCTCTGCCTTACAAAAAACAGTATAAAGTTCTTCAAACGTTAAAGACTTTTCTCCTACACATCTTACTAAAAGATATTTCGCTGACTTAATGCCAGCTTCCCAGAGTCCACCCATATGTGGAGCACTAGGAACATTAAATTTCCACACAACCTGCCGTTCAGAACACCCATTGGTAATTCTTTCCTGATTATCCCGTAAAAAACTCTGTACTTCGGAAAGATGTTTACTAGTAGCTATAAAATTTGTACCGCAGTCCGAGTATAGTGCGGAACAGAGACCTCGGCGAGCTACAAACCTATCTAAACAGGCAAGAAAGCAATCTGCTGATAGGGATGATAACACCTCTAAGTGCACGGCTTTTGTGGAGAAACAAACAAATAATGCTAAGTAAGCCTTAAAGATTTTAGCATTGCGCTTTAAACTCTCCTTAATGAGAAATGGACCACCGAGGTCCACTCCTACGTGAGTGAATACCTTATTGGGCATTAATCTCGTTTCTGGCAGTGGGGCCATCTCAGGTTGTAGTAAACAGGGTTTATGTTTAAAACATGTTTTACATTTCGATAAAATGGATCGAATAGTGCTACGAGCAGATGTAATCCAATAGTTCTCGTTGATTATACTTTGCAAAGTACGCGGACCAACATGTAAATATTTTTTATGTAAATATTCTATAAATAATTTGGTAAATCGACTATCTTTTGGTAAAAGCCGTGGGTGCTTTGTATTATACGGAAGTTCAGATTTCTGAATGCGACCCCCTACCCTGAGGAATCCCTGGGAGTCAATAAAAGGAGATAACTTTCTCAAAGAAGGAACAATTTTTTTATTTTTAAGTAATTTAATCTCCGGTTCATAATACGCATCCTGTACCAATTTTATAAGAGTATTCAAAGCAACATTTAGTTCATCAGTTGTCAAGAACTTCGAACTAAGTACAGGATCGTTTCTAGGACGTTTTAGTCTAAGCAACCAAGCGAAAGATCGTTGTAGTTTTTTGAACGAGGAGAATCGTGAGAATATCCTCTCACAAAATTCCCTTTTGGTTTCCACGTTTAAAGTAGAACAATCATTGTTTACCAGTAAATTTACTGAGGTTTTTAATTCAGGGACATCAATATTATTTTCCTTTTCGATAGTCGAAATAGGCCAGAGATTAAATTCTTGGTACATCCAGTCTGCTCCCATCAACCACTGTTGGCAGTCGTTGACCAATTGCGAGGGATACGCTCCCCGTGAACATACATCTGCTAAGTTTAATTCACTACTAATATGACGCCAGTAATGTGGAGGTAAAACTTCTGTTATTTGGGTCACACGGTGACTCACAAATGTTTTTAGTTTGTAAGGTTCCGTATTAAGCCATGCTAATACTATTCTTGCATCGGATAATGCTGTTATTTTTGTAATGTGAACGCGTTTCAAAGTATCGCAGGCAGATCGGATCAATTTACTCAATAAAACAGCACTCATCAATTCTAAGCGAGGGATGGTTACCGGTTTTACTGGCGCGACCTTGGATTTAGAGGTCACGAGGCGGACCTTAGATTGATCCTTATCGCGGCTTATGACATATACGCAGGCTGCGTAGCCACGAGATGAGGCGTCACAAAACCCGACTAATTCGCAGTCAGTTTGGCCCGGTAATAACATATGACGTTCAATTCGTATATTATGTAAAAGCGGTAGTTCTGAGATATAATGTTGCCAAGCTGACCTGACATTCTCAGGTAGCTGATCGTCCCAACCAATACCTAATTTCCACAAGTCTTGCATTATGGACTTGGCCACAAATGTGCAAGGAGCGATAAAACCCACGGGATCATAAATGGATGCTAATAATTTAAGTACAGAGCGTTTCGTCGATACGCTATCAGTTTTGTTAACTGTAAATATAAAGTGATCCGATGTCGGTATCCATTTTAAACCCAAAACCTTAATGGTGGAATCATGATCACCATCTTGTGAAAATATAACCGAGTTTTCCCTGTTCTCGGTCGGTATTCTTGAAAGTAGCTCCTCAGAGTTACTCATCCACTTTTTTAAAGTAAAATTGGCACATTTAAATATACCAATTAATTCATCCTGTGTGGTACAGGCTTCCTCGAATGATATACAAGAATGCAGTATGTCATCCATGTAAATCGCTTGGCGTAGGACTTCAGCAGCGAGCGGAAAACGTTTCCCCTCGTCATTCGCCAATTGTAACAAGGTCCGAATCGCCAAAAAAGGAGAACAACTAAGTCCGTACGTTACGGTTTTTAATTCATATATCTTTATCGGTTCATCAGGAGAGTCCCGATATAGAATGTGTTGAAAACAACGATCTTCCTTGTTTACCCCGATGGCGCGATACATTTTGCATACATCACTGACTAAACAGTATTCGAAAAGACGAAAATTTAAAATAATTGAAGTTATGTCAGAGTACAGTTTTGGACCAGTTAATAAAATATCATTTAACGCGACGTTGTTACTTGTATTTGCCGAAGCATCAAATACAACACGCAACGGAGTTGTACTACTGCTCGGTCTGAGTATACTGTGGTGAGGAATAATATATTTACTAGGTGTGTCACCCTGGTAGACTTCCATGTGATCGAGTTCCTCATATTCACGCATAAACTCTTTGTACATATTTTGCAATACAGGTGTGCGTGCAAGCTTACGCTCCGTGTATAACAAGCGGCGTTCGGCTATTGCGCGCGAGTCACCTAGTGGCGCGTGGTCGGGCGCGAACGGTAAAGGTACGACGTATTGCCCGTTCGATTCACGCGTATGCTTTTCGGTGAATATTTTCTCGGCTAACTCGTCTAATGGATTTAATGGGGGAGTGCACGGCACCTCCTCAACTATCCAAAAATTGCGTAATGTTTTTTCCAACGCTTGATCGTTGTTACAAGAAACTGTTAAATGAAAATTGTGTGATTTATTGTCGTTACATTGCGGATATAATTTTCCACTAACGACGTATCCAAAGACTGTCTCAACTACACTAGGAATCTGACTGTTAATCAAAACCGGTTTGTCCAAAATAAGATCTTGAACAATATCGTTGCCTAATAAAATATCTATGCGCGAACGTTTAAAGAAGAAAGGATCCGCTAATGGAAAGGAATGATATTCTTCTGATATGTTTTTCGGAAGCGTAACATTTGGCATATCCGCGGATACCTTAGAAACTACAACTAAATCAATATGAAATTTAGGGCCGTCGGTCGATCGAGGTTTTAATGTGCAAGTAACCATACCTTGGTTTTTTATAAATTCACCGCCTAAACCGTTAACAGTAAACGGACACTTTTTGCGCGGTAAACCTAATTTCTGTGCGCATTCGGTTGTAATAAATGAGCTCTGAGCTCCAGAGTCAATAACTGCACGGCAGCTATGATATTGTCCATCATTATCAATGACATGAATGAGTGTGGTGCCTAACACCACCCCATAATCACGTTTGTTTTCGTAGTCCATTAATGCCTGCTGGCTGGACAACGACTCACTCACGGAGTGAGCATGAGAGGTAAATAGCGCCTGGTGCGCCTGGGAAGGAGAACGCTGTACTTGCGAGCCGCTCGCGCTCGGCACGGCCGACGGAGTGGTCGCTGCGCTTTCCGCGTTTTTATCTTTGTGTAGTAAATAATGATGCGGCAAGGAGCACACACCACAAGTCATACTACTTTTACAACTATTATAACTATGATCCGGTTTCAAACAATTCATGCATAATCTTAAGGAGTGAACACGGTCCTTCCTATCGTCAACGTTCAATTTACGAAATTGATCGCAACGATAAATCGAATGATTTTGTTTGCAAAACGCACAGATAATAGTATTGTGAGAATTCTTATAAGTATTATTATTATTATGAGACACTGGAGTCTGTGTTGCCGACAGAACCGTTTTTGAGGAAGACATTTTAAAATTATTACTACTATTCTTGTAAGCACTATTGTTATTCTTGCAAGAATAATTATTTGTAGGTTTTGCTGTAGTCGGTATATTCGATGATGTTGGCATAGTGTGTTCCAAAACCTTGACCTGTTTACTAACAAAACTAATTAACTCAGAAAAAGTAGGTATTGTATTCTGATCTCGACCTTCCTCAAATAATTTTCTCGTATACGGATCTAACCTACGCAATGCCAAATGACAGAACAATAAGTCGTCCAACCTTTTAATATTTAGAGATTGAATTGCCTTTAGCGAATGATCAAATGTTTCTATAAACAGTGTAAGACTTGAAACGGTATCCTTGGTTAACGGCGCAAAGTTTAACATTTTATCCAAGTACCTACATGCAAGCGTTCTGTTATCTTGATATTTATCAATCAAACTTTGCCAAATCAAAGGATAATTAGCAGAGGTTATAGGTAATTTTTTCGCTATATTTAACGCTGAACCTTTTAGACAAGAAAGTAAATAATGGAATTTGTCTATATCCGAAAAATTCCTATTATGTACTAAAGAAACAAAAGTGTCATAAAATGTCACCCAGTTCTCGATATTTCCATCGAATTCAAACAGCGATAATTTTGGCAAAGCGAGTACTGACACCGCGACATCTTTACTACCGGAATCAGCAGATTTCGAATATTTATTCGCAATTAAACGACACGAATTGTACATTTCGTCAAAAGCGTCAAGATCGCTAGTACTTAACTTTGCGTTCGATTTTAATTGTAATTCACATTCATACAAATCAAATATGACCGCTTCAAATTTAGCTCGCACATTTTCAATCTCCGATAATTGTAATAAAAACGTTGGCAATTTATCCAAATCACGATCAATTGTATCGGAAACATCGTATAACTTTTGTAATTTAGTAAACATGTATTCTTTTTTTACGATCAAAGATTTTCTTTTAATTTGTAGTTCTTCCGCCATATTGCTTAATTTACGAAACAAGCAAAATGGTTTAGAAAAATATGAAATTTGGCTCAAGAAAAGGACCAAAATCCGGCTCGAAGGACCAAAATGTAGAGCAGTAAGTGTGGACTGTATTAAAAATAGGGTTTTTAGAATATCAGATTAATAACCTTAAGTTTGGTATCAATCCGCTCAGAAACAAATTACCGCTAACAGAAAAATCGGAGTACGACTCACCTTTCTTCTGCAGCAACCAGGTTCCCGTAGATCTGGCCATACACCAATAGATATCCAGGATCCTGATAAGTCCTTCAACACACGGTGTTTTCACGAACTTGTAATTAGTTTTTACAATAATTATTAAATTAAGTTTTCTTAGCACGCACGGCGTTGTCGATAACAAAAAACGGTAAGCTTCTTTTTCTTCTTTTTTCTTTTTTAGTCTATTCGGCCAGTTGTAGCCTGTAGGTGGCGAAGGAGGCGTACTTAGGAAATACCGACTGTGCATTAGTCCAGTGAGCGCAACCGATATCCCATCGTTAGTAACTGTTCC
The DNA here is from genome assembly GCA_949319885.1 of Mecyna flavalis. Classification (NCBI taxonomy): domain Eukaryota; kingdom Metazoa; phylum Arthropoda; class Insecta; order Lepidoptera; family Crambidae; genus Mecyna; species Mecyna flavalis. The sequence continues at coordinate 4,560,357 of OX439427.1, read as the reverse complement.
CTCACAGACTAGATACCAAACAGGTACTCTACAGTAAACTAATATTTCTGACTATTAAATTATGTTTTATACCAGCTGCCCACACACGGTTTCACACGGTAGTAGAAAAAACAAGGATTGTAAACTTGTCCTGACAATAAAAAATAACAACAAAAAAGGTATAAGGTGTACCTAGTCGTTCTGAAGTTATGTGAAATTTCGGCAATATTTTTTTTGTTAAAAGACGATTGTGTTAAAAGAAAAGCGATCTTTTGATCAACTGGATACATGCAATTGGTTTGATTACAAAAGGTACAACACATATACTCACATATAATCACAAAATCACTTATTTTAACAAAACTGAAAAATATCTTGTCCTTCGTCAGTCAGGTATTGCTTCAAATGAACTTTTGTGTACTTATATATAACTCATTCCATTACAGATAAAGTCATTTAAACCCAATGAAACATTAAAATTTAACAATTAGGTATGTACTTAAATTGCTTAGTAGGTAGGCATTTCACTAGCACGTCTCAGTAGAAACTCCACCGCAGTTTAAGATTTTTAATTTAGTCTTAATTAAAACTTATAGAATAAATTATATTAAATAATAATGCAAGGGAGTACCCGATCTAATGCATTACAAGAAACCTCAAAGACAGATAACGGCAATGTTAGTCTTGTGGTCGGCAAAATGTAATGCTTTGTTGAAAAACTAGAATAGCAAAGTAATTTACCGGAATAGCCGCATTATGCCTACGCCTACTATTGATTAAAGAATACTGTTTCACTTGTTTCAAAGAGTGTGTGATTAACGTAATCAATAACATCAATGAGATTTATTGTTTAACTTTTATTTTAGTATTTAAAGGCCTTCATCGTTGATTGATGGGTGGATAACTTCGATCACTAATAAGAACTAGATACACAATCAGTGGCCAAAAGTGTCCTCACCGAAAGAGCTCCTAAAATCAACATTTAGGTGGACTTTTATCTTAGTAGCATTCGAACGCTCCGACAATAAACATGCCTAAATGCTCCTTTTAAAAGTGCAAAAATAACCCATCCAAGACGAAAAAAAAGGATGGACTTTCATATTTTCGGGAAGGGGGCCGTTCAAGTATTACGTAAGCACTATGGGGGGGTGGGGGGGTCTTTGTTTTGCTTATTTTGGATGACATGGGGGGTAGGGGGGTCTAGATGATGATGACGTCATCGGTAGTTATTTACTTTTTTACACCAATGGCAACCCTCACATTGCCTATGCTTTAAAACGAAACCCATTTTCGGGGATTCCCGCAAATAATGCATACGTTTAGGCACTCGCTTTAGAACCGATTAGGGGAATTACCGTGCGCTACTCAGTTGTCTAAATTTCCTCTGTCAGTGTATTGTTTCGTTTGGATACTATAGCGAGTAGACGTATTGTAAGTATACCAAAGCAAGATTACATTTTAGTTAGAGCACCATGATGTGAGAAGACGTAGACATTCCAAAATCGGATGAAAGTTAGCAGACTCACAACACTGAGCAGCAGTCTAAGCAATCCAATGTCAGCGAAAACTTAGAATCATGGATTCGGGTTTCATGGACTGAAGACTGTTAATTTTTATTTAATATGTGTACCAATGTTTAATATGTGTCCGGTGCTTTAATACTCTTTCGATCGAAAGAGCTATAGAGCAAAATCGGGGGTCTAAGGTGTTCGTACAATCTCTCGGAAGAAGCCACCTGACGAAGCTGACCACAGCAAGTGGAGAAGTTGTTGCCTCAAAGCCGGCAGTCCGTTCGGAGGTAGAGGACTTTTATGGCCGGTTATACGCTTCGCATGCATGTCGACCTGATCCCGAAAATGAGGACTCTAGAGCCACGTTAAATCCCTATTACACTGAAGACCTGCCAAAAGTGAGCGTTGGCGAAATCGAGATTGCTCTTGGGCAGCTTAAAAATGGAAAAGCCCCTGGAGAGGACGGCGTTACTACTGAGCTGCTAAAGGCTGGAGGGAACTCCAAAGGCGTGGAGCAGGAGTGTGGTCGTCCTGTTCTTTAAAAAGAGTGACAAAAGCCTGTTGAAGAACTATCGAACCATTTCGTAAGCCACGTCTATAGAAGTGACAGTGGGCTGGCCATATCAGCCGCAGAACCGATAGCCGTTGGGGTAAACGGGTTCTAGAGTGAAGACCGCGTCTCGGTAAACGTAGTGTAGGACGCCCTCAGGCCAGGTGGAGCGATGATCTGCGTAAGATAGCTGGCAGGAGCTGGATGCGAGTGGCCGAGGATCGATCAGCGTGGCGAGCATTTGGAGAGGCCTATGTCCAGTGGACTATCACAGGCTGATGATGATGATGATGTGTACTAAAACTTTAAAATAAGTTTGTTATGTTCGTAAGATTATAATATTTTTGTCCCTTACTCTATGTTGAATACTGTATAAGTAAAATCTAATCTCTATCCTAAATCTATTTTCTTATTTATAAAGTTATAATTATAACATTATAATTATAGTATATAAAAAAGTTATAATTGAAAAATGTTTACGTAAGCATAGGGGGAGGGGGTAAGAGCTTTGCTTACTTTTGCTGACAAGGGGGGTGGGGGGGTAAAAATTTGCAATAAATCTGCTTACGTAATATTTGAACGGCCCCAAGTATTAATATTATCATTAATTATTATTATCACTCTTATTAAAAAACATCGTAATATCATTTTTAAAAATTAAATTGAAATAAATACCAGTAGTTATAACGCAACTCAATTGTAAAGACCTCAAGCCCACTTAAATTGTTTGGGTTATGTTCGTTTACTCGGTTCCATTAATCCGTGGAGACGCTATTGTTTGTAAATTTTTTTTATTATTAAAATACAACTGTATTGTTTTTTTGTTTAATAAGACTTTGGTACTTTTTAAAAGTAAATATTATACAAACATATTATAATAAATTAAATTTTTAGTGGATGTAATAAATTTAACATGTGAGATTTTATTGGAGTTTATCCCATATGAGTCGATATAAGAGGCCCTCCTTATAAAAATTTTAATGAGGAGGGGAAATACAAAGGATTATGTTACAAATGTTCATCATTGTATTAATGTATGTTGTGGTGCTTAAAGTTCTGAAATAAATTTATTATAATATAATTTATATAAAGGTGTGAAAATAGTATAAGTGTGACCTGTGAGCGTGACTCACTTAATGTTATTATTATTTTTTTCAATTTTTAATATAAATACATAATTAATGATATCTGTGTATATTTATTTCATTAATAAATAAATGTTGTGACTGTGTAACTAAAACTAAAATAAAGCTATTCCAAAAATCCCATACCGATATTTACAATAAAAACAAAAAAATACTTTTGAACAATTCGACTCCACCCCGTTCCCTGTCCTTGCGGTGAGCCTAGGTCGTAAAATTTTTATGGTATTTGGCGCACTGTGATTCGTCGAGCGCGAGCACTCGTAATAGCTTTGCGAAATACAACTTCACGCATTGCACGTAAGGTTGAGTTTACATTATTCCATCTAGAATTTTGCGAGAAAGAGAAAGAACTAGATTTTCGACCGTTTTGAGGCGACTTTTGCATGGCATTGTGTATCTAGTTCTTTATTAGTGATCGATGGTGGATAATCACCGCGCTTGCTAATGCGGATTGCTGATCTCAAACACGAGTTATTTTAGAAACGTCTGTCACAAATTTTGCCCTACCCGGAAAGCAACCTAGCCGACCTACAACCCCGAGGGCGACCATCGAGGCGTTGAATGAAAATAATCTAAAGCTACTTATTCGTGCCGGGGAATAAGGGGTCGGGCTCTGCGTCAATACGCTGATTCAGCCCCTCCAGGTGGCGACCAGCTGGTCGAAGGTGCAAGGCATCATTTTTTTAAATTATTGTTCTCAAAAATTTATAAATTTTTAATTTATTGTTCTTCTTCACCTGCATTGCACGGTTCCCTGCCACAGCCGGACGGAAATGGCCCGGTGCTCTCCGTCGCGCGTCGTCCTCCCTTAAAAGGGGGGACCTGTAGGGCGCGCTCGTATTTAGGGCATCGCGTCGTGGAAGTCAAGGCTCTGTTGGACCCTACGACATCTCCCACACGACAAGGAGGAGCACCCCGGGGTAGGTAGCCCTTTTAAGGGCAACGGGAGTCCCACAAACAACGAATTTTCATACCCTAGAAGCAACATTGCATATAAAACCGCCTTCAAAAACTGTCCCGAAACAATTAAGTTCTGTGCCCGAAAGTAGTTAGCAAACGGCGAAAGGTACGGTTAGGACGAAAATAATATTATCAACTCTAATTTCAATATTCAAAAGTTGACCTTAATGCACAGGTATACGATCTCACTTTAAATGCAGGCGTCCGAGAGTTGAGACATTTTGGAATGTACACAGGCAGCAAGCTCGTAAAATTTTATTGCTTTATTGCTGTAAAGACGAATGTAGGCTGTAAATCAATGGGAATTAGGTCTAGTTCTGTTTGCGCTGTTAGAAAATCATAAAATCGTTACATTTAGATGATTTAAAACAGAGTTAGTAGAGGAGTCGTCGTCGATGTTATTTTTTTATTTATAATGAATTATTTTTTATTAAATTTAAACTCATAATGGTTATTACTATAGTTTTTTGCCCACTGTTAGATAAATTGTTTGTCTAAAGGTAGAAACTAGTAAGTAATTGGCTTATACTATATCTATAAAAATTTCTGATTCAAGAAAGCTACTACACGCTGTCAGAGTTTTTTTCAGATTGAAATGTATGCATAAATTAGAATGTAATACATATTAGTGAAATTGTTAGATATTAAGTACCTAGATTGATAATTTGTTACATTTGTAGAGTCAAATTTTTATTTTTAGTTTATTAGAATAAGATTGCCGTGCCCTAACCGGGTTCATGTTGTACAATTACTAACACCTAACACCTATCTTTCAACATGATGCAATAATTATGATTTATGATTTAAATCATTATTCAATTGTAACATTAGCTGTAAAAGATATATTAAGTAAAATAAAACACGGTAGGTTAAATTAATGTTATTTAATGGTTATGTACATTATCACCATCATTTCAGCCAAACGACTTCCACTGCTCCTGCTTTATCACGCAATCTTGAAAATGCTTCTTCTGTAAATCCAGGCTCAGCATTGACCTTTTTATACCATCTGAACAATGTGTTAGGGTGAGGCAAGTTTTTAGCAAATACGTCACGCATATAATTGTAAGCAGCTGGTGAGTGAAAATGCATCGTTAGTGCAAACTTTCGAAGATCCGGAGGATACTTAGCGAACGGGACTTTCTTTTTGGCGGTCAATATATCTATTACTTTTGAATTCGAATCGTTTAAAGTTGTTGTTAAACTAGAACTTAAAGACTTGTCTACGAAGCGATTCTTCTTTAAATCTGTCACAATTTTTTTCAAACTCAATTTTTTCTTTATTAGTCGTTTGTTTTTCTTTTTTAAGTTTTGAATCTGTTTATTTTTTAACTCTAATCTTTTTTGACAAATTTTAAGAGATTTTTTATAGAATGATGTTTCCGGTGTATCAAAAATGGAAGTTAGTCCTGATGATGTCGGTGATGGTGTCCTTTGAACGTTCATGTCTGATGCTTTATTTGCTGATGGCTGTTTATTTTCATTTTCTCCGGCGGTTTTCTGCAAAAATGTATAAAAGTTGTAAAATATATAGTGTTCAATCATAGTCATAGTTTTTTAATTGCTATTGAGTCAAATTTTGTGACTCTAGATTAAATTCGACAACTAATCCATACTAATATTATAAATTCAAAAGTATCTCTGTCTGTCTGTTACGCTTTCAGGCTGAAACCACTGAACCGATTTTGATGAAATTTGGCATGGAGATAGATTAAATCCTCAGCTTCTAGATGTCAACCGCACGGAGTGCCTCTTAGATGACAAATTAATTTATATATTTTTAATTTTTTGAGTTGTTTTAAATTAAATCTAATTTAAGTACTAACACCTAGTCTTTTAAGCATAATGTATTACTAACCTATGAATTTTTTGTTGTCCGCAATAAATGAATTTGAAATAAATATCATTTTCATTAGCTTACATACCTCGAAATTGAGCTGTGAATCTATAGACTGTGCTTTAAGTATGCTTGTACTAGATTTTGTTTGATCTATCTGAAAATAAATTGTCTTGATTAAAGTAGAAAATAATTGACATGTTATCTATCAGTGCATTTGCTGGATTCGTTTTTTGTAGTGTCTGATTGAGGGTAAAAAATACCTAAATACGTAAAAATACAATATATTACATACAAATAAATGTCATTTTTATTAGCTTACATACCTCGAAATTAGGCTGTGAATCTACCGACTGTGCTTTAAGTATGCTCGTACTGGATGTGCTCGGTAGCGAACTCACTGAACTTTCTATTTTCGTCGTTGACAGTACAGCATTCCCGGGTGATGATGTTGTTTGATCGATCTGAAAATAAATTGTCTTGATTAAAGTAGACAATAAATGACATGTCGTTTTAAATAGACTAAATAAGCTTTAACATACATACCTCTTTATGTGGAAGAATTTTTTTATTTACTTTTCTTATTCCAGTTTTAGTGAAATACATGTCAGTTTCATAAAAATGGTCGGAACAAATTACACTGGAGTCATTGGGCTTAAAAAATTCTTCTCCTCTCTCTGCAGCTATAATTTTTCGCCACTTCTCCCGTTCTATAACATTTTTCGGAAATCTGAAATGATTATAGTTAATATTTATTTTAACGATACCTACAAATAAAAATTAAACATTTATTAAAACGATAACTACTAATAAAAATGAATATTTATAATTTTACAGAAAAAAATATCTTCGTTCTTGTCAAATATTGTAAACAATCTTCATATTCTTTTTTAATGAAATTATTCATAAAAAATAAGATAAAATGGTAATCTACTAGTGTAATTAATCATTAAACACCAAATCCTTTTTATTCTTACAGTTCTTTGATTGTTATACAGATATTTTTGTACAAAGTTGTGCAAATATTGGACAAAATAAAAAAAAAAAACCATAGTAAATTTTAGTACTACGCGACTCCATTACTCTACAAAACCTACTACGTTCCAAATATAACTCTGTGTGAATGTGTTAGAAGCATTAATACCGTAGCGCGTGGGAAAGGGACAACTATACAGCCAGCCGCGTGTTTGATTTCTTCTGATTTTTTAGAAAATTACAATTTTAGCACGTATTAGGATATCTTTTACCATTAATGCATTCTATTATCAAAGATGGATTTATTACTTACCGGAAATACGAAACTCCATCCTTTTTTCGAGTGGTCAAAGTGTTGTTTTTGCACTTTTTCACGGAGCACTTCGGCATAGTGACGCTAGGGACGCACAGAACAGTTTTTGCTAGGACGCGCGGAGACGGTTCGCGCGCGCGCGCGACTGGAAGCGAACGAGCGCGTAAACCGTGTGTAAGCACTTGTTTTGCGAGACATTTTCTGAGCGCTGTCAGTGTATCTAGGGTATTTAATTTAATATCGTTGCCCACACACCACTCATCGCCCCCGACGGACAGTGAAGGCTACATTCGAACCAATGAATTTCGCAATATTTCCCAAATTGATTGTAGTTTAATTTACAGTTACGCTTGTACTTACAAAGTAACTGTAACTAAACCGCAAGGACGGTCAGTAAGGTTCATCACCCGCAAAAACCACAAAGAAAACGGGTACAGCCTATTAGGTAATTCGATTTAATTAGAATTAAATATATTAATTAGAATTAAATATCCTCTTATCTTATATCATAATGAAATACTTACCTGTTTACTATTAATGGTCGTAATTTTGAATTGCAATCGGCTGGTAACAAATTGTTTAACTAGTAATTAAGTAATAACGGTAAATCTGAGAGATTTACCAACTACGATAGATTTCTTATAATCACAGGGCAAATGTAGAGTTGACTAAGAGAGACCCTTTTTTTTTCTTTAGAATCCTTTTAAGAACCATAACGGCAGACTAGAGAGAACTGTGGCCATAGGACTCAGGACTGCCTACTCGTCAACTAGCCACAAAACTCCCCCGGGTTCCCTTCACTCACACCCGAAGAGAGATGGACCGGTGCCTGACTTCTTCCAACGACTAAGAAAGACCAACTGCTTTGTGATTAGATCAATGTACCTACCTATGTGATGTTGTTCGATATTTATTTGTAATAAACTGTTAGAGGTAGGTATAAGAAAAGGTATTATCGATGAAATTAAACAGGAACCAACTTAAAGTTCCTTGACCCTTTCTTTGCATCGGTTTACTTACAAGGCTGCAATGCAAGAGTCATGTTTGACGTACCTAGTAGTTTTTTTTGTTAAACATTTATGACGTGGCAATGCTGGCATTGTGTTTTTTAAACTTTTTCTGAGTTTATTCAAGGTTATGTCTTACAGGAAGCGAGGTTAAGACAACGCTATTTCATTCAGAGGTTTTTTGGCGAATCACGGTCTTTTTCGCAACAAAATTACTGAGTCTTCGAAGACGGAAAATTGCATTGCGCATCATTATTGTTACCTGGTCCTTTACCAGTACATACTTCGATCATAGTGATCGATGAGTACATACCACCTTTGTCACTTTATTAGATTAGAATTGTTATGCTACAACTGGATACTGCGTATTAACTCTTTCCGTGTATAATGAAGCCTTTTATTTTGTTAAAGCAAAATAAAAATCCTTTACATAACTATTAATACGGTATTCAGGAGAAATAGGGAACTCCCCTTATTTTAAAAACGCAAATTTTAAGACGTCTAGTGAGTCAGTAACTATGACGTTTACAGCACTTAGTGAAAATGGTTCATACCTATTACAGTTAAATAAACTTACATCGGAAATAAGCAAACTTACAAGACAGTTATTTTATATTATAACTGGTTTATGGGATAAGGGGGAGCCTCACACCAGAACATATAAAATAACTAAGTAATTTTTATTGTGGAAATAAAATTCCAGGGGTAAACACAAATAATCACATTAATTCTCGAAGTTATTAGCAGTATTAGGAACCTATAATAGGATCTATGCAAGATAGGGTAAGCTGAGCTCATAAATTCCAGTCTGAAAAAGTCTTGCACAAATTTTTATAAATTGTAGATAGTGAATTCAATGTAGATTTATTCACCAAACATGCCTAAACCTACGCCGTTATTATATTTTTGCAATAACGAATTAGAACCTCTTTGTAACAACCTGACTGAACGTAGGAATTTTTGCACCACATATTACCTATATATCCTATGATTTATAAGTTTTTTTCAATGAGATTAAATCAATATTATGAACCAGCTCTATTCAGTTTCCTCTAGACACGACTTTGATATTTAAATAATCTATTCCAATTGAAGTAGCTATGTTTGTATCGTCAAACTACCTTCGCTTTTAAATTAGTATTTCGAAGTCGCGCATTAAAAACTCATTTATAAATATTCGACGAATTTAAATTGTAAACACAGCGCCAAATATTTAATAAACATTTATAGATGTTTTTTTATTTATACGATGATCAATCATTACTCGCGCCGCGCCGTGGGCGTAAAGTTACTGCTACCGTATTTCTGACGTAACCTTGTTATATTGTTAGAAGCTATGAATAGTTTGTATTTGAACTCCCAAAGAAATAAATCCATACTATTACAAACTATGTAAACGCGGCATGCGATGCCATGCTTTCATTTGTAAAGAAAAATGTTCAGGCTTGGTTCAGGCGCTAAACCTTTTATGGGTGTATGCCGAACAACTTAGTACCTCCTACCAACGATAAAATTTAAATTTGTTGCTTAGTACAATCAACGCCCGATTTGTTTTAATGGCTAATGCCGATATGTTTTTTATCCGTTTACATTATTTCTGTAATTAAAGTTGCTTTGCTCAATGGGTACTTTCGCATTTATAATACGTCTTAGTTAATATACCGCCTCTGTGACTCTATCACCTGCTTTCGAACGCTGTTATCGCCATCGAGAAGAACCGTGTGGAAGCACAGACGCTTTTTTTTTTTTATGTAATAGGGGGGCAAAGAAGTTTATTAAATGGGTTACCATCAGATGGGTTACATGCATGTCTGCATATAGAAATAGGATGAAATTAACTTTAAGTTAAAGTAAGATTTTGGTTGCATTCCATACCTTATTTCCAACGACCATGAACGGGAATTTCTCGATTCCATTCTTGACACCTGCATAATGCAGGAACTCGTTGAGCCACATCTTGATGTTGTTGAATGAGCTGCGGTCATCGATCGCATATGCAAGGATGCATATGTCTGAGCCGCGGTAGAACGGCGTCCTGAGGGACTTGAAACGCTCCTGCCCGGCTGTGTCCCATACCTGTGGAAGGAGAAAATTTAAGTGAAAAGGTCAAATAGGTACTCTTCTTTTTTTCACTCAGGGCAATTCATTTCCTATCGATCGTTAGGCGCTGCAGAGACGTAGAAACTTTTGTGCCTTTTTGTTTGTGTCGGATAGGTACTAGCTAACCACCAGTAAAGATTATATTTTACATAAGTACGTCTTTTTCGCGTGGGGGTAGGCAGAGATCAAATCTCTTCATTTGGTACGATCTTTCCACCAGTGACATGACATTATGGCATATTCACGAAATCAGCCCTTCTTAAACCATTAAGTATAAGCACAGATAATAGGTATTAATTTACCTATTATGTGTGCTTAAACAATGATATAATAATATAATTATGATAACAAAAAGTGTTTATGTTTGCGCAGCGCCTTACCCCCCGTTTAGGAGCGAAAAGTGTTGGATATGTCTGTTTGGACACTGTAGCTTCGTAGCTTCCCAGTGTCAAGGCCGATTGCTCCACCCCGACCCCGCCTTGTAAAAGATGTTACGGGGAACGTCGAGAGGGGGCAATGGGCCCATGTAAAACGGGCAGCTGACCGTAGTTATACTGTTTTAAGCTACGACAAAAAAAAATTTGTTTCTCTGACTTGCCAACCATTTTGCGCCATGATAAGACAAAGTGGAAATATTCACATAAAGCTATCAATCAACCATGTACCTACGTCGATATGTGTCCCGCCCAGAACAAACATTTGTGTAACATGTTTGTTTATTTGTCTGGTTGTTTATACATAGTATGCATGACATTGAATCTGATACACAAAGATGTACCTACAGTGAAGTGGCCAACTTTAACGCAAATTCCTTTAAAAATATATGACTCTCTTGTTCTTGAGTACAAGTAAAATGATGTTACGTCATTTCATGCATTCCATTAAAGAGCATGCATTTAATTAAATGAGACGTGTAATAATATCAGTTTCAATAACACAAGGAGTTGTAGTACTTTTTTTTTTATGGTATAGTACTTGTAGTTTTAATTTGTCATCATCATCAGCCTATATACGTTCCCACTGCTGGGACACAGGCCTTATCTCAATTGTGAGATAGTGTGAGCCATACTCCACCACGCTGGCCTAGTGCGGGTTGGTGGATAATTAATTTGTATTAAATATTAATGGATGGGATGTTATCATCGTAATCATCATCAAAAGCAGTTATAATGGAAGGAAGATTTTATTTATACCCTGGGTGATGCTTATTATTACGGCTCGCTTAATGGTAAGTGGTTGCCATTGGTCACTTGTAACACCACAAAGGCAACAGTCATTAAAATTATACAATAAATAAACATGACTAATATGCTTTTTTTGTTATTACATCTTACACATATAGAAATACCCTGAACTGACAAAATCTAGCGCAATCACGATTTTGTACATAAATTATTTATTTGTTTGTTTGTAGTACTGTACCCAGGACCCCGAGATCATGGCCAGGTACTATGTGACAACCGAGAAAAGTACATGACTACTTACTTAATGAATTTGCATAAAAAATCTAATCTTCAATTGTTTCATTTGAGGGATGTTTGTAGTTTATTGAATTATTATAGGTACTATCTGGTTTAGATGCTATTAGGATAATACCTTTTGGAGTGGCATTATGTGACAGTGACGACTGACACACACAATCGGATAGTACTACAAGTTACACGTACAGGGTATTACAGGTTGGTAGGGTATTTCACACCAAACAAGATTTTATAGGTAACTTTGTCCTAGAAAATGATTGTGTTTACAACTTTAATATCTGTAAACAGAATCAAGCATCCTATCTGACATAGATCCAAGTGCAAACAAAGGATACAAATAGATAACACGACCTTGAATTTAGAGGTGAGACTGCAAAAGGAACTGTGAAGGTTGTAAAAGTAGGTATCTGTTATTAAAAATTTCAGGATTTCATCAACTTAAGTATGAATCATAGTAAAGTAGATAATTGTTTTAAATAAATAAGTTTGACCACTACTGCTTTTTTCTTTGATGAAGTTTGTTGTTGTTTTACTGATTCTTATTTAAAAAAAATTGTTTAATTATCTTTCATCTGGTCACACAATAACCAGACGAAAGTTAATCATGTTCCTAGTTGGATATTATATATATCATTATAAGTTTATCAATTAGTTTGTACCACTCTAAAAACTATTAATGTTATAGAATTACAGAATGTTGAATGTATGACAAAATTTTATTCAGAAGTAATTTTAACTTTAATATTATTTGTTGAATTTGATAATAGTAACAGTTATTAGAATACAGTCATACTCTCTTTTTGATTTTTCTCACATAACTAAAATGCCTATGGAGTGTAGATCGTAAATCATCCACCATACTAATAAATTAAAAAAAAAACTACTTTAATTTTATGCTGCAAAGTTTTTCAATCATAAATGGTATCCCCAAGCCCCGGTAAGTTTACTTACCCAATAATTTTATTTTATTTTGAAAAAGTTACAGGAAATAAACTTACCTGCAAAGTATACTCTTTGCCGTTGACTTCGATAGTCTTATTCATAAACTCCACGCCGATCGTGTGGAAGCTGTGGTCGTCGAAGTGGTTCGATATGAACCTGCTCATCAAACAGGATTTGCCCACCCCACCATCACCAAGTATCACTATCTTCAGCAAAGTGTTTCTGTTCGGAGTCCTGCCGTAAGCACGATCATTATCCTCAACCATTCTGTTAAGTAATCACCATTATACTACTCAGAATACTCTTTTATTATTACAGCCTTGAAAGTTAACGCAAAATCAGACTAATTAATGACTCATATTTTAAATACTTCCGATGTAACGAATACTAGGAGCGGCAAACTTGCAGAGTACTATTTTTGCACAAGATCTTACACTTTCTGCAGTCTTCTGCATTAATGTTTCGATTAAAACATAATTTATTTATTTTATTTTGTCGACACAGCTGTTCGAACGAATTTACAAACGTCAATTGATTAGGGATGTTAAAAAATAATCGATTTTTATTTTAATCGATTATTATTTCCATATAATCGATTTTTTATAATCGATTTTTAAAACCATATTAATCGATTTTTAAAAAATCGATTAAATAAATTACGCGATTAAATCGATTTACTTAAATAGCACCAACTATGCGCCGACTTATACTAGTCAAATGTAAAATAGGGCGGGACATTTGTGACAATAATCATTTTTAATTTTGTTATTGTTTAAATTTAAAATTAAATAAATAATAATAAATAAATATCTCTGGACATTATTCACACAGCGCCATCTAGCCACAAACTAAGCATTAGCTTGTGCTATGGGTGCCAGACAACGGATAAACATTACTTAAATACTTTTTTTGGTAAATACATACATATTATACATAGAAACACCCAGACCGATACAAACAGACATGTTCATGCACACAAATGTTTGTACCGTACGGGGATCGAACCCGCGACCTCTGGTGTAATAGCCGACTTCTCGACCATTACACCAAATGGCTCGTCAAAAAAATTAACAAAAGAATTGTTTTATATTTTTATTTTTAAGACCACAACGTCGTCGTTTAATATTTTTAAGTGTCATTTGAAGTATTTTATTTTAATACAAGCCACATGTAAAATAGGACTTGACATTTGTGACAATTTTTTTTTATTTGATTTATATTTGAGTTATTGCGACAGTAAAGTTGTCATTTTGTTGAGGTGCTCATTTCAATTTCATTATAATAAAACGTTTAATGATACTAAGAATTTGTAGGTATCAATAACGATATTTGGTACCATTATTTGACAAGTCATTTGGTGTAATGGTCAATAAGTCGGCTATTACACCAGAGGTCGCGGGTTCGATCCCCGCACGGGTAATGTACAAACATTTGTGTGCATGAACATGTCTGTTTGTATCGGTATGGGTGTTTCTATGTATAATAATTTTGTTGTTGTATTTACAAAAAAAATAATATGTAAGTAATGTTTATCCGTTGTCTGGCACCCATAGCACAAGCTAATGCTTAGTTTGGGGCTTGATGGCGCTGCGTGATATTTTTTTTATTTTATTTATTCCTTACCTTGAAAGTTTAAAAGAACATTTGCTTTGATTTTTAGTTTTGAATTGGTTATTTTTTTATTCATATTATGTTATTTGATTTTTTATCTGATTATTTGTTGATATGCATCTGTTAGATTTATTATTGGAATATGAAAAGCATGTAGGATTTTAAATTATAGAAAAAAAAAATCGATTTTTCACAAAAATCGATTATTTTTTTTCATTTAAATCGATTATTGACAAATCGATTAATATTGAAGAAGGAAAAATCGATTATTATTAAATCGATTTTTTTCCAGTAACCTCACATCCCTACAATTGATTTGAGTAAATTCAGTTGTCAGTTTGACATGCCTCATTGAGCATTAGTGCTGCCATCTACTAAATATATTATGTTATGAACTATTATGTAGCACACACAGGTTAGTCATGTTCAAAAAGCATGCTTTGTAATCATGTTAAACTTTTGATTTTATTGCTTTTATTACTTGCTATTTTTTTGTTCCATCATTGACATGCTTTTTATTAGAATTATTTTGATATTTTCGTGAAATAAGCATTTGTAAATATTTTTTTGTTATATTAACACAAGCATGCCTACAAAAAAAGGGTATAATTATAACACCTTGTTAAAGCGCCAACTCATGTTTGCTTTACCATTTATACGATAAATTTAAAACGTACCAATAGATGTCGCTTTAAACAACTAGCACGTTTGATACCTACTTTTGTTTTGAACGCAACTCTCGTTTCGTGATGTCACGTCGCGGTCGCGGCGCGATACTCGCTCGACTTCGTTCGACAAGCAAGTTTATTCCGCTTTGTTTTGCGGAGGTGAGAGGACATAGTGTAACTACTCGCGTTCATCGGTTGTGTTCAATGTTTTCCTTGTAAATCTATTTTTTGAGTGAATAAACGTTGTAATTTGTATTATACGAAAAGTGTTTTCTTATTGGACAGAACTGTGTTTGTGCTGAAGTTGCATTGAGATTCATACATTTGCGCAATCGCTCGTGAGACTCGATGTCAATAAACTTGTCGGTGGTATTTTATGGGAAAGGTGTGCCGCGTCGCGCTGGTACCTGTACACGACGGGTGGGTGTTTGAGGCCGGGATGGTGGCTGTAGGGTCTCCAGTGGCGGCATGGTAGCTGGGAGCGAGGTGAGTGGCATTAGATGGCGTTCTGGGCCGCGACAAGGCTCGAGGGGCGCGGGGCGGGCGGGGCGCGCGTGCATTCACCTCTGACCCGCGCGCGGGGCGAGCGGCGCTCAAGGTCGGTGCGCCGCCTGAAGGTCGCTCGTCACGTGACGCGGAGGGTGCGGGCACCCCGTCCCTCGCCGCGTCCTTCGCACCCTACACATCATTGTTTGGGTTTACATTCGCGTGCAGAAGTCTTTCGTTTTTTTCTGATTTAACTTTTTAACTTCTTTATAGCCTTCACATTATTTTGTTTTTTATAGTTTTTTGAACTTACATAGGCTATTTTAAATAAACCAAAACAATTTAATTACCTACGCATAGTACGCAATAGAAAAATATTAAGCGAATTTCAGGTACATACATACCTAGTTATTAGTTTACATGTAATTTTAATGAATTCTTGTGTGTAAAATATATGAAAACTTACTTTATTAACCCTCAAAACAATATTAATTACTTATTTTACATTATGCCTTAAACCATCATTACATTAGGATAGGTATAATATAATTAAAACATCAAAAAATAACATTCGTGCTTTAATTGAGAATCATCATAGGTATTGAAATTGAAGCACAGGTTGATTAGTAAGCAAAAATCACAAGTTCAAACAAAAATCTTAAAATAGCATTTGGTTTTTATAGCATTTACACAAGCAACCATAAGTACCTATGCCTATTTATACCTAATGTAATAGGCACGACGGCAAAAATTACGAACGGTTTCTTTGCAATTTTGTTATCTCTCATTGTTTCATGCTTGCGAATTCGCATTTAGATAACGGTGCACTAAGTAGGTGGGTAGGTAGGTACCTACGGCGGTGCCTCCTGTCTAGGTGGAAGATTGAAGTTAACGCCTTGTAATCATATTATAGGTAAGTAGTTTCCCTAAAACTGATTTTTAGCACATTGTCTCTAAGATTCTTACGAATATAAATCTGGACCTTAGACATTTTTTTATACATATTTTGCTATTATTACTAAATTTAATGCCTTTTATACAAAAAAAAATATGATTACTAAATGCCTTTTAAACAAAAAAGAAATTAAAACTTGAAAGATAATCATTTTATATAATATTAATTAAATACAATACATTAAAGGTACGTATTTGTATTTAAGTAAATAGTAAATATTCGCCGCTTTAGTTATTTCAATTTAATTTCAAGATCGGCTGACATAAAGAGAATTATAACAAATAATAACATTACGCTACATATTCGATAAGATTAAATCAACTATGACCTTGACTAGATATTATCAAGGTGAAAACAAGAATCTGATAAGAATACAATACATTCAATGATATTCATTGATAGTGTATTTCTTTTTTAAATACACTATCAATGATGATATTATAATTTTTTATTCTAATATCATTGAATACATTACAACAACGCAACGATTATATTTAAGCGAACGTTTTATTTGATTTGATTTGAAACAGTTGTATTGTGAATGAACGCCGGCGTATTTTCACCACAGTCAGACTGATACTGATAGATCGATCGATACTGATCAAAAGATAATATCTGAATATCATACCTACCTGAATGAACAAAATGTTATTAAAAAAATAAAAATACATACTATTATGTAAGTGACATTTCTAAATGCATATCACAAATGTATTTCGTTGCAACAAGGGTAGCAGCTTTTAGCCTAAGCTGGCACGACCATTGAAGGATCGTAGAAAAATACCACAATTTTTAGGTTAAGGCGCAGTTGTATTAATGGTACTACGAACGTGGATATACCTACCCAACGATATTAAATATTCGTTGTACCTACCTTATAGGTACCAATGTGGTTGCAACATCAAAACACATTTGTTTTTAAACCGATCTTAAATTAAGATGAATTTCTTCACATCACTAGCTACAAATCATGTGATAATTTAGTGCGAAAGAATAGGGCAGGTGCCTGTAGGCAGGGCCGGATCTACCTAATGGCTTTTTGGGCTGCAGCCCAGGGCCCCGTGGATACAGAGGGCCCCCAACCGAACTGAAAACAATAGACGATATTGTCAATAATAAAAAATATCTAGAATAAAAAAAACAGATCATAAGGTTGGCAACACTGCGATCAATTAACTCATGTGCGCATCTATCAAACGCACCGGGGTATTTATTCCCCGTCGTCGCTTGTTTTCGGTCGGTATATTACATGTATTAAAGCTTAGTTAAAGCTAGTTTGTAGGACCAAACAAGCTTGAAATCTCTTTTGAAATTTTTTTTTTTCATAAATCTATCGCCTGCCCGACGCAATTTTGTTATTTTTTTCGCACTTCTGCTATCGTCGACTATACATTTAAGATGGCATTATGAAAATTCTCAATAGTTTTGGCAAAAAGGAAAAAGTTGATTTCCGAAAAGAGACACGATTTTGGCCTTCCTACTGGTCCGCCATTTTGATTTTTTTTCAATAAAGCATTCACCTAAAATTCTTTAAAAAATGGATACTTAGTGTTAATACAAACATACAATATCATTAGAAAAAAAACTGTAAAGTATCACATTTCCAAGATATATGCAAATAAAGAATAACTATGAACGGACTAAGATTTGGAACTTGGCGCCATAGTATTCAGCTCAAAAATCCAGCGATGTAACACACATAGCTATTGGAGGTGGGACCAGATTTCATAGAAACTCTGTCATCATCCTTTATTGGTTATTATTATTATCCAAATTACGTAGACGAACATTTAGTAAATAAGTGCATTCAGTTAAAATCTTACTTACTGCAGTCTAAGACAGAGTCTTACACCTCTTGCAGTGAATTTTTTTGGCTAATTATATGAAAAGAAACTTGATGTTTTCCAAAACTGCTATAAGTATAAGTACCATCTTTAAATTTTTTTTTAACGATGCCGATCACTAGCTTTAAAACGAAGCGCTCTTTCTCCAGGAAGTCGTATAAAGAAAACAAATACAGGACAACAATGTCGAATTATATCGACTAAATCATTTATCTGTTCTTTCCTTTTATATTGCGATTTAAGAAAGGACATACAGTGCGATGACCAAATAAAAGAATTCACAGCACAAAGATGCAAAAAGTTTGCTTTATAGTTTATATAACATAACCATTCATAACCTGTCAATTTATTTTGCAATAAATACATAATGTTTTAATAAATAAATAAAATATTTGATTTTCCTATTTTCTTCCTGTACTTAACATAATAATTATATTATATATACGTAGGTACATCACTATGTACAGAAAACAGTTTTTTTGACTAAAATGGCAATTGGTTGAGTAATAAGGTAGGGCCCCTAAGTAGTATTAGCCCAGGGCCCAACAAATTCAAGATCCGCCCGTGCCTGTAGGTACATATTACGTAACTTTTGGTGTTAATTCATGAAAATGATATCGACTCAACATGTCAAATGATAAAAACAAACATACAGACCATACACAGATCAATTAACTCTTAGCTGAACCGAACTACGAAAAGCCAGAATTACGCGTTTGAATAGTAAGCATTTTATCATGGCTTAAAAAAAACTTTGTCCTCTTAGAATTAAGTTAATTATTATTATAATTAGGTAATTTATTTTTTTATGGGAGTGTCTAGTTTAAAAAACATTACAAAGTTATCCTAATATCGCTCTTAAAACCATCAAACAGGCAGTTTCTATCAAAAAACTAAAAGCTTACATTGCTGTTTGCATCTTGTTTTGTAAATGGCGAAGGCGACTGCAGGTATTTATGCTGGTGGTTGACTTGCTAGTCAACCATAGAAGTAGGATATTTCTTTAATCTATGTAGTCAACCTAGCTAGTAACCTGCAAGATATTCTGCTGAATATCTTGCAGGTTACATCGTAAAATCCTGCACCTGATAATGACTCATGCACAATTGCACAAGCCATACAAATTGCGATCATGCAAAATTGATTGACATACGCTTTTATATGATTAGAGAGTGTCAACTGCATCTTCATAATTTAGTACCTAATAAGCATCTATAACTAATGTACCTAGTTCCGTGGGCGGGCTAACGAGGATTCAGGCGACTGGGACCAAATAAAACTGGGACCGCGGTCCCAGTTACCTGATAACATTTTTGAATCGGTCGTCTGGGACCATATACCTAATTTCCTTTAATGTACAGTTAACAGAAAAATCAAGTTATAACTCAGGATTTTATTTTATTTAGTATTACGGTCAAGTATTTTTGAAGTGAAAACTTCTGACTACACTTTTTTTATGGAGAAAAAATGTTAAACTCGCGACAGATTAGTAAGATTGATTCGCCATGCTCGTCGAAGTTATAGGCGCCCAGAAACACCAAAGAGAAGTCACACGGAATATCTAATGGCGGACGGAGTAGAATTTCATGGAAATAAAAGCGAGTGATGCAAAACTTCTATTTGAAGTACCAGGCGCCCATAAGTACCGAAGAGTAATCACACGGAATATTTCATCCTAAAATGGCAGCGTGGTGAATAAAATTCATGTAAAATAAAAGCGAAGTGATGCAAAACTTCTATTTGAAGTACCAGGCGCCCATAAACACCAAAGAGTAGATCGAAAATTCGTAAGACGGATGGAGAGTAGACAGGCGGTGCGGCGTTGTATCAGTATGGATTTGTCATAAAAGTGACATTCGGTTGCTAAGTAACATTGTTATGAGGAGATGATTGTCATTGCAAATAAATATTACACCACGATATGTGCATCTTCTGACTTTATTATAAATATATAATAGGAGTAATGAGTACTTACTTTATGGTGTATAAAGTTAAGAGACATTAAGACTGATTTTTATATTATTGTTTTGAGGAGATTTCTGTTGAATGTTTACTTAGAATTACTAGTTAAATAGGCATATGAGCCAACGTGATTTTTAAAACATAATTAAGACTGTTATATGTACTGTTTAAGTAGGTAATACAAAAACTAATAATTTACTTTGTTTTATTTGTGACACCTTTTCTGCTAACTGTACTAAATCTTGTATTTCAACAATGGATTTGTGGTTAAAATTACGGGTGGTCCCACTCGCCTGACGAAATAAACAAATAAAAACTAATCAGGCAACTGGGACCGCGGTCCCAGTTATATAGTGGTCCCAGTCGCCTGAATCCTCGGGCTAACGTCGGACCTTTTCGTAAAGTTTACACTGATAGATATATCCAATAAGGTATTTCGAGATGTTCGGAGACAAAACTGTTTCGATGATAGCAGCTAGGGTCATTATGTTAATGTCTGACTCTGAGATGTTTCTCAATCATAGCAGTAAAACATGACCGTTAATAAAGCTATACTATGCCGACCACCTGAAATTATCATTTTGGTGAAAACAATTGTACTTCTTTGTCTCAAAGAGTGAACGTAGTGCTTTTAATTAGCCCCACTTTTAGTTTATTCAACTTGTTATTGAATGTTGACAGCCCTATTGTCTGTTATTATAACGTTAATGAACACACAGTCCAACTGTAGGTGGAAAACTGTATTGTTGGGTCGAAATGCCGATTGATTAATATTGATATTCTAATTATAACGACTGGCAAGCTCGGATTAACGGTTCTCAGTATAAGTCGCTGTAATAGCATTGCTACTACTAATACTGTGCTACTGGGTGGATCCGCCGTTTTGATTCTTTCTTAATTATTTTTACAATTTTTGGAAAATTGTAGGAAATGCGTGCTAAATGCTATAAATTTAAAGGCTTTTTAATAACCTTTCCAAAGCTACTGAAGGCACTAAAATCTAACAAGAGAATCAGAAGTTATAGATTATCAAAGTTATTTAATTGAGATGGCAATGACGTGTTCATGACGGTAATGACTTTTTTAAAACTGTAATGACGATAAGTTAATGGTAATGATAAATAAGAGTAAAAGCACACGTTTCTGCTGTCAATCACTATAATCATAATAAAATAACACAAATCAACGATTGGTACATGAATAATAGACGTTCTAATCCAAATGGTATAAAGGTAACCTAAAAAATCCTTACAATGTAATTTTTCCACGATGAAATGATTTTTGGGTATTTTTTTTTTGGAAATTAAGCCATTGACAAATAGATAATAGATGTTTTAAACAATACATAACAATGACAAGCGAATTATATAGGTAACCTAAAAATCCTGACAGTATAATTTTCACTGGTGAAATGAATTTTGGATAATCCTTTGGAAATTAAGTCATTCGTACTATAACTTTAATAACAAAACAAATTAACGAATTACACATAGATAATAGATGTTCTAAACAATAACAATGACAACCTAAAAAAATTCACTTCTATGGCCGGTTAAACGCTTCGCATGCATCTCGACCTGATCCCGAAAATGAGGACTCTAGAACCACGATAACTCGCCATTACACTTAAGACCTGCCAGAAGTCAGCGTTGGCGAAATCGAGATTGACCTTGGGCAGATTAAAAATGGAAAAGCCCCTGGAGAGGACGGCGTTACTAGTACAGAGCTGCTAAAGGCTGGAGGTAAACCCGTACTGAGGTAGCTCCAAAAGCTTTTTAACGCTGTCCTGTTCGAAGGAAGAACTCCAAAGGCGTGGAGTAGGAATGTGGTCGTCCTGTTCTTCAAAAAGGGAGACAAAAGCCTGTTGAAGAACTATCGCCCCATTTCCCTTCTAAGCCACGTCTCTAAGCTATTCTCAAGAGTGATCACGAACCGTCTTGCGCGAAGACTCGACGAGTTTCAACCAGCGGAACAGGCTGGGTTTCGGAGCGGATACGGCACCATAGACCACATCCACACTGTGCGGCAGATTATACAGAAGACCGAAGAGTATAATCAGCCTCTGTGTCTAGCATTCGTGGACCATGAGAAGGCCTTCGACTCGGTTGAAATCTGGTCTGTTCTAGAGTCCCTGCAGCGTTGCCAAGTAGACTGGCGATATATCCAAGTGATGAGATGTCTGTACAAAGCAGCCACCATGTTCGCCCAAG
This sequence comes from Mecyna flavalis, assembly GCA_949319885.1. Lineage (NCBI taxonomy): Eukaryota > Metazoa > Arthropoda > Insecta > Lepidoptera > Crambidae > Mecyna > Mecyna flavalis. The sequence continues at coordinate 4,537,821 of OX439427.1, read as the reverse complement.
TACAAAATCAGCAGACAAATCCTATACCTTTCCATCGAGGAGTGAGACAATGGGACGTCATCTCCCCGAAATTGTTCACAAATGCAATGGAGGATATGTTGAAGACGCTGAACTGGAAAGGACGTGGCATCAACATAAATGCCAATACATCTCTCACTTGCGATTTGCAGATGACATCGTCATAATGGCGGATACGCTGCAGCACCTACAACAGATGCTGAATGACCTGGCTGATTATTCTTTACGCATGGCCTAAGGATGAACTTGGACAAAACAAAGTCATGTTCAATGAACATGTTCTACCGGAACCAATTGCGATTCACGGCGCCGTCCTCGAAGTTGTTCAAAAATAATTATATGTACCTTGGGCAGTCATTGCAGTTGGGTCGAAACAACTCTGAGGACGAGGTGAATAGAAGAATTCAGTTGGGTTGGGCAGCGTTTGGAAAACTACGTCGAGTCTTTTCATTGCCGATTTCACAATGCCTGAAGACGAAAGTCTTCAGTCAGTGCGTCCTACCCGTCATGACATAAGTACGGAGCCGAAACGTGGACACTTACGGCACGGCTAGTCCACAAGTTTAAAGTCACTCAGCGGGCTATGGAAATAGCTATGCTCGGCGTTTCTCTGCGGGATCGCATCCGAAATGATGTGATTCGACAGAGAACCAAAGTCACCGACATAGCTCGCCGGATTAGCCAGCTGAAGTGGCAGTGGGCTGGCCATAATTATCAGCCGTAGATCCGATAACCGTTGGGGTGACCGGGTTCTAGAGTGGAGACCGCGTCTCGGTAAACGTAGTGTAGGACGCCCTCAGGCCAGGTGGAGCGATGATCTGCGCAAGATGGCTGGCAGGAGCTGAATGCGTGTGGCCGAGGATCGATCAGCGTGGCCAGCAATTGGAGAGGCCTATGTCCAGCAGTGGACTATTACAGGCTGATGATGATGATGATGGTATACGGGCTGGTGGAGATATCAAGAAAATCTATCTCCCCCCAGCTCAGTTTCTAGATTTAATTATAAGACACGATGTAGAAAATGAAGCGTATAATGAACCACAAATATGGAAGGTTAGTGATATGTTTCACTTTCAAAAGCTAATATAATTGTATTAAAATAATGAACTTAAATATTTTTAAAGAAAACATAACAATTTGATAGGAATTTATATGAAATAAACACACAGTTTATCATTACCATTTACATATTATCATCGCCATTAACACAAAATAAATGGTAATGACGATGATGGTTATGACGAATATGACTGTATGATTTTTTTTTACCTAAATACCACGCTGTTAACAACACATACCAGCCATTGTCATGTTATTGTACATAAAACATAGTAGCTGTGATATTTTTAAAAGATATAGTACTAGTGCTTACCTAATTTCCTCTGTCAACGGTGATGATGTGAATATTTGACAAAGTGTCCACAAGCTAATATAAGTCCAAAAAATTGTGACTCCCGCGTGGATAAAATTGATGTGCGGTCCGCTCAGCTTCGTAAGAGAGATTGAGGAAAGGAGGCGTGGCCTCTCGAGCGCGGCTCGGTAATAGAACATTCGAAAAATACAACTTTGACGGTGCCGCGACGGTGTTGACGATTTTCCGTGACAAAATTTCTTTTATTTATTAGGGCATGTTATTCATTACTATATCACTTAGTTTTTTAATATATTATTCTAGATAAAGTGTACTTTCAAAATGTAAAATAAAACACGGAAAGTGCATTGATGATTTTTGGAAAATAAATAAGGAAGTTTATTACTCGACGTTTTTTCGCAAATGGTGATGATGTTTGGTGCGTGTTTATTGAAATAATAAATTAAACAAACGTGGTTTCACTATTTTATATAGGGCGCCTTACGCTAAATCATATTAGAAATGTCTTTTAAAGGGAAAAAAATGCAGCTCTGTGATGATTAATTTATTATTAGCATATTTTCGCCATCTAAGCATTTCCGCGGATCCACCCTACTACTGTAGGGCCGTAGGTACTTTAGTTAGGTAGGTCTTAGCCTCAGAAGGGCCTAAGTTTGTTACAAAGGTTTTAATTTAGGGAATATCTGAGGGAAATTCAGACAAATGCATCCATTTGAAATATTTTTAACTCTTAAACACCCGACCGAAAGCCGGGTGTCGCGTAAACAATAGATTTTCTATTGTGCCTGGTTCACAGAGTACTTTGGTCTGGTTTTCCGGGGCTTGATGGATTAAGGATGATTGCATAGTATTGTCATGTCGTCTACCTATTTCATTTTAGTTTTTATTTGATTTAACTTCAATATAATTAAAATATATTTGCTATCAAGTATCAACACATCGTCGAATTTTTTCCAAATTGTCATTTGAACGTCCGAATTTCGAATCATTTGAAAGCATGCTCACATTCAAAGTAATTAAAACATGTTATTTTGTCCGTACCATAACTCTTAATGCAATTTTATGACTAATCTAATGGTATTAGTAATCATTGTATGAAGTGCAATCTTATTATTAATCATGAATGATATAATTGATAGCATAGCAACTACTAATGGTACTATTTAAAATAGTTACAAACATTACATTACACAATAATCTTCGGATACATATTATTATTATAATTGACTGTATAACGAAGTAGTTACTAATTAGCATGATTCAATTATGATAATGTACCTAAATTGCCCAGAGTGAACTTGTTTAGAACATTAAGTATTGTTATCGTTAATATCTTTACAGGCAGGCCATTCTCCTGCAGCACTGGTTGTGTCGAAATAGGATCTTAGCAAACTCATTGTTTCTTATAAGCCGGATGGATTGATTAATTTAATAATACTTAACTTGGTGCATATATTCAATTTATTTATGTATTTAAAATCTGTCATGATTTGTAGGTATTAGGTATGTCTTCAAAAGTTTCAGCCTTTCTCACAGATTTGGTTTCTTCCGATCCTAAATGTAATATTATTAACAGAAAAAGGATGTACCTAAGTTTAATGCTTTGATGTAGGATTTATTACTTCCTTTCACATATTTTTCGACTTTAACTCAAACGTTTACGATTACGAAACATTTGAACATTCGGCTGAGTTAGGATCGCACAGATATCGCGCGGCTTCAACTAGGCAAAAGATATCTCGATTGAAATAAAGAACACGCAAAATTACCAAAAAGCTGAGCAATTTCAATATTGCAACTCGCGGAGACGACCTCGAATTTTATTCCAACCAGAATAGACTTGTTTTGACGGCCGTCGTAGCGTGTTTCTAATCTTTATTGCTATAAAAAATGGGTTTCGGCGATTCGCGAATGCTACATTTTATTTCGAACTGTGTAATGTAACGTATTGCTAATTGAACAATTTCGTGGTAATAAACAAATGGTCCTCGCAACAAATGATGTGCAGAATGAGAGGACAAAGTCGAGCGCGAGTGTACTCTCACTACTTTCACGCTTGCTTGTGTGAGTGTGGTGTTTGTGTGAGTCGCGGCCGGTGACCTTGCTATCAGGCGGAAGCGCGCGGCCGCGTGAGTCAGCGCGCGTCTGCCGCCGGTTCGAGGGAGCAGGGACCTTCGCGGCACCGTCTATTCCCACTATGTACTCACCTCCTACTTCCATTGAGCACCTCTATGAGCCAAGCGGTCGAACTTGTCGGGCCCCTCGCCGGGCGAAACACGCCGTTTCTTTGTTCCAATTCGTTCGAAATTTTAATTTGGCGCTCAATTTTGACGTTTGTTTTTTTTTTCATCGATGACGAAGGTTTTGATTCTTTGTTTGCTGAGTAACTGGCAGCCTTGGCTTGGTTTTGAGCAGGGAAATGTATGGGAAGTGTTGTGAAGGAAACTTGATGGATGAGTAATAATAATACCTACCTTCCTACCAGCTGAAGGTTCCTCTTTAACGGACTTATTTAATAGGTAGGTATTTTATTTACTTATATTAACACAAACGATAGGATAGGATAGGATAACCTACTCTGAATTAATCTACACATAGGTACCTACATAGGAAATCTTTTTATAGGAAACGAAACGCATGTACCTACCTACCTAATCATTAATCTATCTAGAGTTAAAGTATTTCTGAGACATCCGATGAATCACTTGATTTCATCATAATTTCTATGGGACAATAGGTAGCTTGAATCATGACTGTGTTGCCTATTTACTAGTAAGACAGTTATTATCAGTAGGTAACTCAAGAAACTCCTATTTGAAACCTAGTTTACGTCTTCAAATTAATGTTCTACTTACCTGTCTTTAGGAACATATTCAAGCTCAAAATGATTCACTACCAGAGATGACTTGGCAGCATGGTCTTTTGGCATTAAGTTTAACCCTTTCCGCAAGGAAAGAATGTAAAAAATCACAAAACATCGAACAGGTCAGGTGAGCGCGGTGGTTTGTTCTTTCACGTTCACGTTGTGACCCCGCGCGTTGCAACACCAAAAGTAAAAGGCGGGATGCATGGCCAACCGGCTGCGCAGGCAAACTGCAACTTTTACCGCGTTGATCTAGTAATATCAAGATACTAGCTAAGGTTTACCGAGGTGCGTTTGTAATGGATCCAGTCTGCCAGTCAAGCTAAAGCTTGTGGGCCCGGTACATTCGAGCGAACATTTGCGGCGCTGCCGCTGCCCGCTGCTTTACAAAATAAAAACCCCTTCATTACCGACTACCTACATACATTTTTTCTAAAATAATAATTGGTAAACAATACCTATTAAGAAGAATTTGATTGCTACACAAGTACTTTAGTATATATTCTGTGACACAAGTTCATTATGCAAAAATTGTAGTAAGTAGTTATAAAATCAGCATACAATAAATTATGTTTAAAATGTTGAACAGTTTTTAAAAGACAAACATTGATGTCTGTGTGTAACGAACTTATTTGATTTTAGTCTACCTAAATCATCATCATCATCTCAGCGTATTCCCGATTGCATCCAGTATGGAGCTCAGGGTCCGCTTCGACTATGATCCTAGATTTGACAAGGATAATACGTAGTAGAAGCAGACCCTTTTTTGTCTACCTAAATGTATTTTATTATGGTGCCCTCGTTCACTATATTATTTTTCCTTTAAAAATGGGTTTGATAGGTTTAGATTAATAAAGTAGCAATTTCTATGCTTTCATAATTTTCACCACACATATTATACAATTAAGCGACCAGCAAAACACACTTTTAAGAAGATTTGCACGGTGTTCAGAAATAGATATCCGCTGCAATCAATATAATTGGCATTGTCCGTTTGGCGCATGTAAGATTTATTACCAAACATAAACCAATCGCGATTAAAGAGAAGCCGCCAGTTTATCGCGGCTTGTAGCTTTCTCCGATCCTTATTCCCACGTGCCTCCGCGCTGAGCCTGTGGCTAAGCAAAGTAAAAATACAGGAAAGTATAATATTAGCAATTCGAGAGCGCGAAACTTACTTCTGTGATTCCTTTCGCTCATTTCTTGTGTCTGATGTTTGCAACTTCAATTGACATAAAGGGCAGTCGGCGGACGCTGAAAAAGTCTTACCAACAACCACTGGACCCAAAGATGGAACCCTAAAACTAGATTTTCAGACGCTTAGTCACTGAGGCGCACTGACTAAGATTTTATACCTATTATGACGATGAATAGATTTCAATGATACCGGCTTTTTCTTTATAGGTAGTATCACTTATTTAAGCTTCAAGTAAATTACCTACTTTCGCATATTTTATTGTCCTTATAAAGCATCTACCTATAAATAGAAATACCGTTAAATATTTTATTACTTCGTGATATCAGCAATGTGTACGTGCGATTGTAAACACATGTAATGGTACGATCTAGTGATAAGCTAATCGCATAGAACAATAACTTCAGGTTACCTTAAGTAAGGTTTAAGTTTACTTTTAACCGACTTTTTCTCATGAGGAGGTTCATTGTTCCCATTCTGATAAGTGAAGTCAGTCTAGCTGTGTCTTTGTAGTAGAGACCCCGGTAGTAGTCTTATTCTTTTCTCATTTATTTCAGACATTTTAAGTCTAAAATATATTCAAAGCTGATATTTTTGATTTATGAATCTTATTTTTGCTTCCCTTTTTGAAGTAACTTTATTTAATAATTATTTTATTGATCAGTGTTTGATCTGATAATTTTACGCTGCAATAAAACTCCTTACAGGAGTAGCGCCCAAGATGGCGTCGGTTTCGGTGGGAAACTGGGAATGCTTTACGTATTTCCCGATATTTTTGAATGCGTCAACTTACAACGTTAGTTGTAATGTGCGACGTTTTAAAAACACTTGAGTCGTCAAAATATACATGAAAATTGCAGCAGTTATCCTCATAAAGAGGAGTGTATTGCCAACAATACAAGAAGAAGAAGAAGAAAACGCCTTACTTTCCTCAAGCATACTAGTTTCGTTTCGCAACAGTTCGCGTTCAAAATCAAATTCCGAGAAATCATTACCGAATGAGTCACAGGCGGGAACAGGTTCGCAGAGGGCTGCGGGGTCTATCTTGAAGGAGTTTAGACAAAAAATACACGCCTCCATCTAGGTAGAGGGATTTTGTATGGCCAGGTTGCTTTACATTTGTAGACCTTGAGCTTCAGTGGTACTTATTTTAAGGCTTCTTGAGATACCGACCGACATCGCGACAGCTGCTGAGCTTTCAGTTTTGTGATTTTTTAATTGATCAGATTTTTTTTATGGCGCTGATAGATAACTTAATATTTGATGAATCGATTACTTTTAGTAAGTTTACGAAATTAGCTAATGGCTCATCTTTATACGAGTAGGTACACGTTTTGAACAGACAAGCGAATATTAATGTTAAAAATTGGAATGGTTGGCATTGACCTTAGAATTTTACAATAGATCAAGGAAAATATTCAATAACTAGACTAGACACCCTTTTGACCTGCGGGCGGGGGTAGCTCCCCAACGTCCGCATTGCACAGGTCGCCCGAGCCAAGTCTGAGGGTCACCTTGTTTCTCGGGTGGCCCTCCCTAGGCGCCACCCCGACTTGAGGCCTCAAGTCGGGGTACCCGGGGATAGGCTGGTCAATAGCTAACGCTGGCACCGGCTTGTCCCAATCGGGTGTGAAGGGGAACCGGGGGAGTTTAGTGGGTAGTGGACGCTTTAGTCTCGAGTCCCACACACGGCCGCAGGTTTAGCTAGCCTGCGGTTACGGTGCATAAACGCATTCTCCTCCGAAAAAAAAAAAGACTAGACACCCTTCTCTAGAAGAAACTTATTGAACCACATCTTTCAACATTGAAAACATTTTAATCTCTGGTCTATGGGTCATAGCCTCCATTTCTACCTGACGCAGTGAATCCGTTAACTTATGCGTCATGCTTTTAGAGACACGTCTAAAATTATGGCCTGAATCCCTTGTCTTTGTGCAAAACGACGATTCCGCCAATGTCAACGATATACGAATACGATTATAAATCATAAAGCACTCGTGTGCTGATGTCAAGTGTTAGCCCTGCGCAAGCGCCAACGCGGCGACGTTAGGCACGTCTGCGCTGAGTCACGGAACCGCCGAATTCTTTGCACTGCATCGAGCTGTCCTTGACTCCGAACATCCATTTATGGCGATATGCCTGACGAATAGCCGAACACGTTGACTCAGTCATGCCGTGGAATAGAATAATTGGGAATTTATATTGAGATTATTTAAAAAATAGTCAAGTTTGAGTGCACTTTGAGCTCGGAATTCCGTGTAATCCACCTTAATGATATTTTTTGATTAATATGGGTAAAAATAATAGCTGTTCTAATAGCCCAAGCGCGCAGCTTGGCATCCCAAAAAGCTGAGTATCTACTTCTATAATAGATAAGTCAAAAAAAGCAGGGTCAAACATGCCAGGATTTCAAAATGCAACAAACAACTTAGGTATGCCTTAGCCTTCAAGCCGAAGACATCCAGAGAGATCCTAGGTCTGTGTAAGAGACAAATCTCTACTAATTCGTTTTAGAACAATATTGTATGTCAGTAATGCATATGCATAAGTCGAGTAGGTAAATATAAAAAAAATAGTTTTTTTCGGTTCAAGCCAAATATGCAATGATGATGATGACTAATACGATACAGTTTTGGGTAATGGGTTTAATGAAAAATAATTCTGAAACCATTGTGGTTTTGGTATAAGAGGACAGTTGACTTGTGGTATTAGGCTGTTCATGGTAATTAGGCTTATAAGAAACTATGTACTAGATAGACTAAGGATCAGCAAAAAATAGGTATGTTAAGTTCAAAGCTTATATTTTTATTTCCGAAAGAATTATAATAATAAAGCGTATTATCCCGTACTCTTGAAAGAAGCAGTCGAAGCTTTATTCACAAATCAAACGCCCAAAAATCTGGTGTGAGATCCTCTCAAATATGCATCACCGCCACGAAATCTCCGAACTTTAAAAAATCAATCTAAGCGCTAGTCAGCATAAATCATCTGCCGTAGTCTGTCCAAACGAGACAGACCAGAGTCCCGCCAAACACGGTAATCTGCTGATCACACTACATAGCAATTTCCGGAGTTTTTTTATAGCCCCTAACACCAATTAAGTTGCTTTAATTTCGGCAAAGGAAAACTCAGTCATAGTGACGGCTGGACCGGTTTTGATAGTCTAGGGGGCTCGTGCGCTAGTGCAAGCGATGCGTATAGGCTGTGTGACATTGTGATAGCCGAGAATATTTCTCAAGAAAAAGTAAAAAATAATCTACTAACAAAGAAGTCGATTTGTTGCATTGCAAAGTTTAAATATTTGTTTTCAACTTGCATTGCAAAGAAATTAAAATATTTGTATAAATAATTAAAACAAACGTAAAATTAATTACTAGCTCGACGACTACTATTTCTGTTATCCCATAGGAACCTAAATTCTAGGTAAAATAAGTAGCCTAGGTATGTCCTTCCTATAAAATAAAATAAAATAATAAATAAAATAATAATTTATTCTGCAAATAAATTTTAGAAAAATACTTTTGCACGTCAATCTTTTTTTCCCCTACCAGCACTTCGACGTCAATGGCCTGTTGAGAAAAGAAGTCTATCTATGATCTAGTATGTACATGTACCTGTGCCAATTTAAAATAATTATGACTCGATCTCTTGATATGGTAGTTAAAAGTCTGACTGCTCAAAAATAAGTATAGCAAATATAACTATTGTACCTAGCATAGTTTTGAGCTCGCGGTGGATAACATGTTTAACATCGAGAAGGTTTATTTTTAGATTGGCGACTTACTGTTGTAAGAAAGACTGTCTTATAGATATAACTCACGTGTTTCTTTGCGAATTTTGCATGATTGTGATTGGTTGCTAATAAGTTTTATCTAAAAACTCGACCAATAAGGATACGTTACGTACGATTCGAATGTCCCATAGGTACCTATGCGTTTTAGATTGTCCTTCTACGTTGAATAACTTGAGGGATTGACGACTCTTAAATCTTCTTCACTTATCAGATTTCGGTCAAGTTTTGCCATGAATAATGTTTTTACGTTGCATTTAAATGCTGCATTGGACGCCCTTATAATTAAATCTAAGTTGACCACCACGGACAGATTTTATCTGTTTTATTTATAAAATATTTCTTCTTTTATTGAAAATTTACAAAGGAGCCAGCATTTAAGGCACCATTATTTTTTGGTGAAGTTGTTTGTGTCTTTTTCTGCATTAGTCATTTCACATTTCGCACACCCGGTAAAAAACTGTCATAACATAAAAACAGGCAAATCTGGTAGAGTCATTTTGTTACTTAATAATAATTGACGACATAATCGCACACCCGCTAATAAACTGTCATGGCGTAGAGGCAAGGCAGGTCTCACTTTTTTCAGAAAAATAATATTTTTTTAATCTCACTTTTTGCAATAAAATAATATTTTACTGCAAGGGGTGAGATTTGCCTGTTTTTGTGTTATGACAGTTTTTTACCGGGTGTGCGATTTGTTTCTTCGTCAACCTTCCCACTGCGGCTCACACTAACACTAAAGCCTTCTTTCGATCGGCTCGGCTTTCCTGAGAAATGTCAACCGGCGAGGAATGCGGCTGCGGCGACCCATTTACCCTCCCCCCTTCCCCCCAGTACCCCAGTAGTGGGTGGGTACCGGTCCTGCGTGCCCCCGATGCGTTGATTCCGCGTTGCGAAATGCAAGGAGGTTGCAACTTGCACTGCACTTCGAGGTAAGCTGTGATTGAGATGACTGCAACTTTTCGTTGAGGCGAAGCGAAGAGACTGGCAGTCTAGAGATTTTAAAAGATAATTTGTGTCTGAACCAGCCACGTTTTTTTTTATATTGGGACTAAGCTAGCACTTGACCACAAAGTTGCCTGATGTTTGACAATGGCGTTTTGCATTGATTTTTTTTTGTAATTTAGAGTCGACTCTGTATCTGACTTTTTGAAAGAGAAAATTATTATCGTACCAGATAATAAAAGATACCATATTAGATGATATTAGCTAAGCCAAGTACCTAGTGTGTACCTAAGTGTTTTGTAAATCAAATCAATGTAAATGAAAATACCATCTTGATTGATGCTTCAATTCATGATATACTTGACTAATATTACGTGATGTAGCAAGACTAGCAAAGACTAATAAAGATTTTTAAAAACACCAAAGTACAAAGTTAACATTTTATAAGTATGTAAACTGAACTCATCTTTTCAATTTACGATTGGAAGAAACACAAAAGTGTTATCATGCTCACTTGCAGTAAGTTACAGACTAAAGAAGAACAAAAAACGATCACCAAGAAAGGCAAATTAAAACAGAAGTCCCTTAAATAATGAACATTCCAAATTAAATGATACTCAAACATCCGTCTAAAACTGCAATTATCAACAAATCCAACAGAATTATCAACACAAGCATAACGATATAAGCAAGATAACGGGTATGTAAGGAATTTCCACTCTCCGCCTTTTGTCGACCAAGGTTGGCTTGGCGCAAATCATATGATTCATACTCACAAATGTCTGTACCTGTTGGCTAAATGATATTTTGTCCCACTATTTACACAGATACAATCTGTCTGAGTCGGAACTCGGGTAAGCGGCTGCATTCTACCGAACGCCTTTGGATTCAATGACATGCGCTTTGAACATTAAGAAAGAGAATAATGAATGAGAAACACAAAAACAAGTTACTGCAGGACTAAAAATAACTCTTGTAGACTTTGAACTTTCTATAATTGTATAATAGCAGTATGAGTCTTCAACTTTATCAAGAAGTGAAGAACAAATAAATAACTAAGACTGCATAGGGATCTGTCTGACTACATAATTTATAAGAATTGAAAAACGTACGACTAAGCAGATAACTAAAATAAAGATAATAAAATAATCACAAATCGATATCCAGGGTGTAACAGAAGTTTAATCGAGACAGATGAGGACGATGATAGTACCAAACAACAAAAGTATTGGTAAAATAGTTATGTACGGCGCGACTTGTGTTAAATTAATAATTATAATCTTTGTGCCTCAGTAAATATACTTGAGCATTTTTTTTAAGAAGCTTAAATAGGGATTTTGTGATGAAATCCTCAAATAAGTTGTCGTAAATAACGCCTGCTATCCATGCAAAGAAATTGCATTAGAAATAATTTGACATGAAGTTGTAAAATAAATAGAAGAATAGTTACTGCAAGCGGCAAAGATTGTCTCTGTAAAAGCATTGGTTTTACCTGCAATAAATGCAACCGTAGGAAACAGCAAAACATAAATCCGCAGAGCAATTACAGTTCTTGCCGATCGAGCCAAGGTGTTCAACATTTACTTACGACGACATTACATTACCGTACCGAGCATTAGCGGAGCCGTTATAGACTTAAAACACTGTTTAATGGCCTTATGAGCAAAAACTTCTAAAAGGTACATTCCAAATAACATGTAAAACTAACCTTTTAATTGTAATAACAGTTTACTGTGGTCACACATATTGAAGCGACTTGTTGTTGTACTTTTACTAAGCATCTTTAGCGTTCATATGAATTAAACAATTAAGTATGAACCTGAAAACATGCCTGTAGGCTGTACCTATCCAAAGCAACATTAAGCCTAGACATCCAGGCAGAAACGTGGCAAGTGACTTCCAATAGACGAAGATCTCAGCCACATTTAAAAAATAAAAGGTTGTTTTTCTTGCATCTAAACACAAAGAATAAGTAACATAAGCACTTTATGAGCATTAGAATCAACGAAGCCTAATCAAGAAGAAGTAATATTAGTAGCGTTGGAATTTTCACGCTCTTGACTGTATTCTACTCTACCAAAATCGTTAAGGGATGATTCCGTTGAGTTTATACGTCATTTTATAAACAAAAAAACTTTTGATTTAACAGACATCCAGTTAAGCTGTCTGACGACAACCTTCTTTATAAATACACATCTCAAGGATAAAATGCAACACAAACTGCAGCTATGCACTGCCTAGCTTTGTCGTCTAAACACATTTTAATGACTAGGCAAGCTAGTTATTTAATTTTTAACTGCACCGATGTTCCTAATAAAACTATAAATCAATCTTCTATAGAATTATACAATATTATTTGCGAAATTATGCTTCAATTTGTGTTTTCGAAGTTTCATATCTTGGAGTTTCGTGGCTAACGAGCATTTGCTTAGGGTTGGCCTATCATGACTATCAAGTTTCATTGATTTATCAATTAGACAGATCTTATTAAGTTTTCCTTATAGGCTTTCAGTTAAGTAATAAATTCTGGGCTTTGGCTTAAGTAATAAGACTATTTGATGGATTTGTTAGTTAATATAAAGTAAAATTCAAATGTCACGAGTATTTTTGCCAATTTAGCATACTTTTTTTATTTTAACTTTCTTGATTACTGAAACAAGGTTTCCTAAAAACATGTCCCCAATGTTGTAGGGACATCTTTTAATCCTGATTCATGATATAACTTTATTAACAACGATGGTGACAAGCGAAAAATTATTAAAAATTTGCATAGGAAAATCACTTGGCATTTGTTTTCTTTTGGTATCCCTTCATTTGGCCAAATTACTTTTCGTCAAATTTCACTTCGCAAAAAACTTATCGCATATGTTTCATTTCGCAAATGGACCTTTGGCAACTGTATATTTCGCACATACTTCATTTGGTCAAATTATCTTTTGGCAAACTTTCACTTAGTCAAGTTTTATTTGGTCAAATGTTAATATAGCAAATGATCATTTTGCAAATTTTCATATTCCAAAAAAATATTTGGTCAAATTTTTGCCAATCCGGATCGTCAATATTATGTAGTAGCTTATTAAAATAAACCGGTATTTCATCTTCAGGCAAATAGCTGAGTGCTAACAAACACTTTGCTTGTTTATTAAAAGTCATGTCTGATGCGTATTTTTTTGCACAACCCTGAGCTTGAATTTTCCTAAAGTATAATATATCAGTTACTGGGTTAGGTTAGGTTAGAACACTGGCCATCAACGCGCGAAGGCGAGCGAGCGAAGCGAGCGTGCCGCGGCAGCGGCCGCCGAGTGCTTGTTCAAATCTATTGTCAACGAATCATTTGGAAATTTTGATAAAAAGTATTAAACATGAAAATTAATATAAACTAAGAAATTATTACCTGTAAATTATTTGTCCAAGGTGAAACATACATTTTCAAAGTTGGAGCGTAAGCTAGTTATATAGTTTGTATTTTATGCACCACTCACACTGTTTAGTAAATCATATGCATTGCAATATTTTGGGAAGAGTAAGTTTTGCCAAATAAAACATTTGATCAAATGATATTTGGTTAAATGAAACATTGCCAAACAATAATTTGCGAAAAAAAAATATGCCAAAGAAGAGATTTGCTAAATAAAAAATTGCAATACGTTGTTTTGCCAAACGTTTTTTTGCCAAATGAAAATTTGCGCAAAATAGTTTGCGATATGATATTTTGGGAAACAATTTTTGGCCAAACAAGGGTAAACCTTTTCTTTTATATTATTTTTAACAGGCGGTCCCTTAGACATCCTGTAAAACTATGGTAATATCGTCCTAACTAAAAATCAAATTCTGTCTGTCCCGTGACTATTAAATTGCGACTTGCACACGAAACCGCCGCGCCCATAATATTTGCAAGACTCAAAATGCAATTAGCAGCCCTGGCAACACATACCTTGTCTGAACCTTTGTTATTTATAGCACAACCAGTTCATTACGACAACTTGTCTATGACACAACGCACACTAATTTGCAATAATTTTCTATTAGCAGCCAGACACAAATCTCACACAGTACACCTACATAAATGTAATTGTTTAGAACATTAATTATCATATTAAGTACAGACAGTAAGTTTTGTTAATTACATGAGTAATATCCTTATATCTATACTAATATTATAAAGAGGAAAGATATGATTGTTTGTTTATTTGTTTGTTTGTATTGAATAAGCTCCGAAACTACTCACCGATTTGAATGATTCTTTCACTGTTGGAAAGCTACACTATCCCCGCCGGGTGACATCTAGGGTACTTTTGATCCCGGAAATGTGGGGGATATTTGAAAAAGAAATCACGCGCGGGTGAAACCGCGGGCGGAAAGCTTTAATAGGTATAATAAATATACTACATAATGTAATTACTTTTAGGGCCAGTTTTGTCGCTGACTGATAAGTTCTTAGTTTCGTTCTAACTAATAAAATCTATGTATGTTTCTATGTTTTTTCTATTTTCTTATTAGAGACCCAGAAGATATTAAATACTACATACCAACTTTTCGTTAATTTTATCGTCATGATTAAGGATATGCACTAGTGAACATAGACCCTGAAATTTCCATAGTGACTGGTAGCTAGCAAGGTCCTGAGACCGTTACCATGTTTTTCTCAATACTTTTTAATATTTCGAACGTAGTTTTTAGCCTTGGACACCGACAAGTATAATTGCTAACTATAACACATTTTCCGTCGTACCACTTCATGTTTACTTACTCAGTTTGGACAGCTGTAGTCTGGTCGGGTAAATTAAACGATACTGACGAAGTTGTGTATACAGGGGCACTTTTAGATTTTTGCGAATGTGTTTTTATCTGTGAACGGCTGTGTATTGTTTAAGAGTTGTGTGGAAACTTTTGAATGGTGAGATGCAGGTTGGAAGGATCCTTTTCCAGGCGGGGCTCAGATAATGCCTGGAGGTGCGGGGGCACGCCCACTTGAATTGCATGGATCCCTTTTTTGTTTGGAGGAGAATTCGTTTATTCACCAAAATTGCACGGATCCCTGCCCCAGTTCGACGGAAATGTAATGGTATCATTTCCGTCGGACGTTCTCAAGGTGATGAAAGATGCTAACACCACTCTTCCTCCACCCCCGAAGGGTGCGTATTGGGTAGTAATATAGGTATTCTATGGAAAAGGACCCAATACATCCATGTGCGTGATAGATGAAATTCAATTAAATCTTTAAAGAGAGTCAAAAACTAGTTTAGATGTTCTAGATTGGGATATCCAGCCAAATAAAACCTTTTATCGTGACAACCAGGCAGTGACTACTTTATCGTGACAACCAGGCAGTGACTACTTTATCGTGACAACCAGGCAGTGACTACTTTATCGTGACAACCAGGCAGTGACTACTTTAGTGCCTCTGCCTGTTTTAATATTATAACTTCCATCCGTCTCGTATAAAGTCGTTTTTCGTGCATTGTTTATTACTATATGTATCAAGCATCTTGAAATAAAATAAAGACTTATGCTATGTCGTCATACAACTTATATTTATTTATGCAACAAGGAAGTTGTGAATAAAATGTTGAAGTCGTTTTCATTATAATTATGCCATTCAACAAATAAACTATTTCTATTAATAATTATTAAGAGAATACTGTTAAATAATGATTCTATAGATAATTATTCGCTTTATAATAAACAATCGTGTATCACGATCTTTCGACGATAATCGTGTGATTTTAATGCGTATGATATCTTACATCATATTATGCATTAAATTAAAATTCAATTCAAAGATCCGATGCTGTCCCACTCATCAGTTTCCAAAAAAGAAGATAGTGTCATGCACTCATTACTATCTCTGACTAATTGTCAGTGGTGAAACTGGCTCTTAGTTTTCTATTAATGTGACTACGATCAGTGGCATCTTTGAAATCAACAATAATAGACACAACAATAGGTACTCGCATTTGCAATCATCGACCTTTGCTTAATCTTCAGGCAAACCTAAGCAATATTCGGAAAAACCTGGAAAAACTGATATAATTTTCGCCCAGGACACCAAGATCACTAGGCGTCTAGATTTGCCTCGTATCACAATAGGAAGAGAGTTTGTTGCCTTGTCATTACGTGTTTCGCAGGTGTGAATTGATCAGAGCTGAGTTCTTTGTTCCCTTGATAGGATCGTGGCTGGGGGTAATAACCTCGTCTATTTCAGTAGCGGCGTGGGTGTAGGGTGCGTCGTACTCTAGGGGAGACACGACCTCTTGATCAGTCACAGATGTCAAGGACATAGGAAAATGACGTACGCCTAATGAGAGGCTAGTCAACGTGTTTGTTCACACGTTGCGTCTGTGAAGTTTGTATCTATGTACCCAAATTGTTAGTTTCTTGATTCGTAAGGTGTGAATTGTTTGGTATTTCACAATGTATACAGTGCCGCAAACCTGATCGATTGGTTAATGCCATTAACTTAACTGAATGGCAATCGTTCAGTCTGCTGCCACTTCTCTAAATCAAAATATTTATATACGCTTCTAGCTAGGTCAATGTTATAGAGTTGCTGCACCGGATTCGAAGAGGAAGGAGAATAAATAAATAAATATTTCTGGACATTATTTACACAGCGCCATCTAGCCCCAAACTAAGCATTAGCTTGTGCTATGGATGCCAGACAACGGATAAACATTACTTAAATACTTTTTTTTTGTAAATAAATACATATTATACATACAAACACCCAGACCGATACAAACAGACATGTTCATGCACACAAATGTTTGTACCGTGCGGGGATCGAACCCGCGACCTCTGGTGTAATAGCCGACTTCTATTTTTAGAAGAAAAGAATCAGCAAAAAACTCCATATTTACTCTTTTCAATCACAAACTATTCTGTGCTATTGGTTATCCAGTCATAATTCGCAATAACGTAAATGTGTTTTTACTACCTCGACAAAATAATATGCTGATCGGAGCTTATAAACCTGAGCTACAAATATTTGAAATTATGTATGGAACGTAAATTAGTCCTATGGTCCTAGGATCTAGAACTAACTTGAAAGGATAAGAACAACAGGTTCTATTTTAATAAAGAAACTTTTGCACCTGTGTTTAGATAGTTTTAGGCGCTGGGAGTATCATTATCAAAATGCATGGCACGATGTTTACGTCACATAGATAATGCTGCGACCTTAAGATAATTATTAATTATCGGTCGACGCCTCGTCCCTCCACACCAACCTTATTGATAAGTTTTAATAACAACGCAAGGACATATCTTCAAACCTTCCTATGTAAATTTTTAACTGTTATCCACATTGAATTACCTATTTTCAGGTTGTTGACTGACAAACGGAGTTATATTTTCATAATTGTAGGTATAATTATTATAATAAAATAAAAAATAAATAAATTTTAAACGTATTCATAAAGAATACTCGTATTTTAGGTCATGGTAGGTATGGCGGGTCCCTTCTCGGGTGTAGAGGGAAAATCGAGGAGTTTAGTGGGACGGACGCTTTAATTTTCTTTTTATTGTTGTTGGCTTCATTGAAGATAGTTAGTAAGAAGATTATATCTTCGAATTGACAGCTATAATCGGATTTTTTTAATAGTTACAAATGTAGTTAGAGAGCCAGAAAGCTTATGGCCACGCGAGCGGTAGGCGGTGTGTGTGGAGTGAGTAACATAATGAAGAAACAAAGTTTTGGGTTTGTGCTTTTGATTAATGTTTTAACTAGAAGATACAGGGCTCGAAATTGGTAAATACTACTCAAAATAAATAAAATAGGTAATAGGTACATGATAGTTATTGTAAGGATGTAGGTATTCAACTGAAGTTTTATGTCGATATTTTGTCAGTTGACTATTGACCTAATGAAGTTTACATTATATCGGTTATTATTTCTAAGTTTTAGAAACATTACCCACCTTTAGGTGTAATTAAATTAAGATGACAGTTAAATTGCTAAAAAAAACTCTGTTCACATATAAACAGCGTGATGTTTATATACCTATCATCTTACCTATTAGCCTAGGAAAGAGTGGAGATAATGTATGGTAAAGTGCGTTTCTTTTATAAAAAAAAAATATTGTAACTGATAATAATCAATGGCTCTATGAGCCGCTTGTAATATTTATAGCTAGCTAAAAAATTCTTTCTCTAGTTGAGCTTGAGATACTTTCATTGCAAACAGCAAATTCTCTCTTAATTTATAAGAGTAAGTATTAAACAAAATTCAATTACAATAATAATATGTTCTTTGTAATTGTGAGTACTAACTAAATAGTAAAACTGTGTAACCTACAACAAAATTAGTAAAATGTAAAATTAATATATCCAAAAAAGGCTGAAACGTGCACCAAAATAAACCAAAGGCACACAAAGGTTAGGTTAGGTTTGCAATTCAATTTTTTTGGTGCACGTTTCAGCCTTTTTTGGTGTACGTTCAGCCTTTTTTGGTGTACGGTTAAATACAAGCCAAATTAATTAAATAATCTTGTATTTAATTTAATTTGGCTTGTTTTTTACTTCAAAGGAAATTTACTTAAATATAGTCGTCAATGCGTGTCTGGCGTATCGTACAAATGACCGCTCGGCCTTGTCTAGGCCGCGATGACGCCATCTTGCGGATGAACTTCTTTTATTAGGACACCAAATTTATATTTATCTCGCTCGCACAACAGCTCGTGTTGTTGTAAAGAAAGAACTAGAAAATGTTTGATCGTTTCTTGATTTAATTATAGAACGCGATAAACGTCACTCACAGTTACCGTAGCCGGATTGTTCGTTGGTTTTATGGGATATCGGGCTGTTATGTTTGGTTATGTTAGTGTTCCTTTGGCGATAGGAATGTTTCGTAAAAATTACACTGTAGATTATTTAACTTTAAAAATTAAATTGGTTCCTTCCTAGGTAAAAATATTTATAACATTTTTCCTAATGTCAAGAAATTGTTAAATATTATGTTACAACTTAAATACTGGTGATATAAAAATACCTATTCTTTTCCGATTATTAACGATTAAGAAAGCACCAATGACTTCAGCTTTTGATCCACTTGTAGGTTATAAAGTTATAATAAGTGTGTTAAGTACTTTGGGATCACTAAACACAAGACAAACTAAAACAAACACCACCTGTATACATTTTAAAGTAACTAGATCTTGCCTACGCGTTTTCACCCGCGCATAATTTCTTTTGTTAATTAGGTACCCCATTCCCCCCACATTTCCGGGATCAAAAGTACCCTATGTCACTTTCTGTGACGAATTTACTTTGTGACGAATATACAACAACCCCACCCGGAGATAGTGTAGCTTAAAGAATTTACCAAATCGGTTCAGTAGTTTCGGAGCCTACAAACAAACAATAAAATATTTCCTCTTTATAATATTAGTACCTTTAGATGAATCGATAAGTATAACAAATCGATTCACACCTTACTTATAACTACTGTGTTGCAACGATGAAATAACACTACCAAATAACGTTCTACGCTATGCATTTCGTTATCATCAATTACCTATCTGTCGATTCCAAGGGCAGTTTTATTTCTTAGTTAGAATAGTTAGATAACCGTAGTCGAGAATTATCTGAGGGCAAAGCACTTTATTCGATGCTAATTGGTTCGCCAGACGATCGTTGCAGCAATCTGTCCTTTCGTTTTGTAATAAGTTATCGGTTGATAACTTTTTTATTTGACCAACAACTCTAACTTTTTACTCTAACTACTAAGAACTTTTTGTACGAAAATATAATAGGTACATATTTTTTCTGCAAAAAAGTGTCGTAGCAAACTCCCCTTTAATAAAATTGAGCAGTTAAAATATTTTCGTGCATCATTTACCTACGTTTTAACCGTGCGTGATTCAAGCGACCTTAAAAATATCCATTGGCGACGGTGATGATCTTTGATATGATATGTCTTACCATCAAGAGACCCAATTGTTCGTTCGCCTCCTTATTTTTATAAAAATCTGTGAAATGCTGCGTATGTACGGACGGCAGCAGATCAATCTACCCTAATCTATCAAAAAATCTCAATAGAAAGAGAACTCTATCGCCCTGTTGCAGAAAGCTCCATTAAAGTTAATGCTTCATTAAATCTAATGCTGTCACTTTTCGTTGTCATAAAATAAAAAGTGACAGCAATAGCTTTAATGAAACATGAACTTTAATGGACGTTTCTGCAACTGAGTGTATGTGATGTGAAAAACTGAAAATTGTTTGTAAAAATTTGACAGATTAGGTTAGTCTGATTCTGATGTGCTGTCTACTGTACATATGAAGCATTTCTTTGTCGATGATGAATGATGATGCTTTAAATTGTCAAATCGTCTAAATGTTGTGATTCTTCTACCAAGCGTTCAGGAGGTAGGTACGGAAGGACACGTTCCGCATTGCAATCAACTGGACATGCTTAATCTTGCATCATGGTATAAAGGTATCCAGATTAGATCAGAATTTAGGATAAAGCGCTCGGAAATTGAAAACAAGTTTACCCTACCCGACCAAGTTACCAAACGTCTAACTTAATTGGCGCATAACTTATTGGATAATTACATAAACTGGATTTTTCATTCTTTCATCTTGATAAACGATTCGAAGAGCCAACTCTTAGTCCTAATTGACAGAACTCCGACTTTTATGAATGCGCAATTGTGTAGAATTTGTGTTTAACCTTTTGAACGCCAAGCTACGAACGCACTGGTCGTATCCTGTACGCCAGAGCTGGGTTGTTCTTTTTTGTCGAATGTAAGAAAAATATACCAGTAATCGTTATTAAACATATTTATTCCATACTAGCTGTGCCCGCGACTTCGTCCGCGTGGAATAGTGACTTTTCGGGCAGCTTTAAATAACAAATACCGTCCTTTGGGTAGCTAAAAAAATTTACTTTACAGTATGCTTCTCTGTAGGTATACGATATGTGACGTATGGCCATCGGGAATGAAAGCATACAGGCTCCTAGGATTGCTAACCCGTGTCAGAGCCACATACAACTGACCGTGCGAGAAACAGCTGATACTTAGATCTACACCCACAACTTTCATCGTCTGACCTTAAGCTTTATTAATTGTCATCGCAAAACATAGGCTGACTGCAAAAAGTGTTAAGATGTGTAAACTAAACGTACAAATTTTATGAAACAAAAGAATTGCTAGAAAAATTAATTAATAACCTGAGCTTATAAACTTGTACTTAAATAAAGAAAATCAAGATAAGAATTGCCTAACCTATACCAAATACTTATAAATTATTCAAATATACAAACCCTAAATAAAAAATTAAGATAAGTATACCAAAAATCAAGGAAAGGAATGCCTAACCTATAACAAATGCTTACAATATTTATTTACAAATTTTTAAAGAAAATTAAGAAAGACAACCTAACCTACAAATAAATGAAATATCCAAACTGTCAGTATTCAAGTAAATCGCAATAATCGAATGCAACTACCTATTCGCCATACTCTCAGCGCGCTTTATACCTATACGGACGCGCAGCTCAGGCGCGAGGCGTGTACCTTTTTAGTGACATAACTTTTTTATTTATGAACCGATTGACATGAAATAAACACTAAATGTTAAGTGAAGCTTACCACAATATATTAGTGAAAACCGCATCTCAATCGAATAAGCCGTTTCTGATATTAGCGTGCACAAACACACAGACAAACAGACAAAAAAATTTTTAAATACAATTTCGGGTTTGGTGTCTATATAATAACAACCCCTGCTACTTTTTTTTAATATATTTCCATTGTACAGACACCACTTTTCTACAAATTTATTATATTATGTATAGATTTTTAGAGCTAAATCTAACTAAACCCTGAGATTTAGTCAAGTAGGTATAGACGTCGACACGTCGTTGGCACACAGGGCCCGCAGGTGCTTGTCAAATATAGACGACTATGGCGTCCAAAAGTAACCTTTATAAGAAGAAGTTAAGTTGATCGAAAAAGTATCTGAACAACTGGTAGTTAACCTGATGGTAAGTGATCACCGCTGAACATGGACACCTGCATCATAGTTGCGTTGCCGGCCTTTGAAGTTGCGTACCTACGTGGCGTCACCTTCATTCTATACGTTTTAATTGCAGTAAATGTAAATTAACTAGTTAAATTAGTCCTGAAAAAAATATCGCCAACTCATTATTTACATTTATTTATATCTATCAATAAAATAGTACTTTTATATCATCTGATATGGTAATAGCATAGTAATAGTCTTCTTTATAACAAACATCGCGTTTTGAATTTAAATAAAATAGTGAGAGGTACATTTTGTAACGTAATTGCGTGTAATTAAATTTGCGGTTGCGTATGTTAAGATTGCAATCCAATACACGCACTGCAAACTTCAGAAAGTTCTTTATAAAAAAAGATCGGGAGAGATTTTATGTTAAAAGCAACGTATTTAATATCGTTGGTTAAAAGCTATTATTTTTATAAGTTACTTAATTAACTTTTTACAATGTAATCAGAAAATTAATTAATTTTCCAATAAAGTAAGCCTACCCTTGGGTCTCTTGGGTATCCTACGGAATCTTACAGGCATTACACGATCTCGGTGGAGTTTATTGATAGGTACAACGTAAGACTTCTATTATAGGAATTTTACTGACCAAATTACACACGCTCAGAAAGCTGGATCACGTGCATTTTATTTACCATTGCGTTCTATTTATGCCAATATTTTACTTTACTGTATAGGACAAATTGTAGTTTTGCTGAAGAGTATACTAAGTAACTTACTTCAGTGCATTTCGTAATAAATCTTCACCCCTTTTGAGTATTAAATAGTGTTATTAATAACGGTTTATTATTGGATATTTTCTCACCTGTCCTGTGTGGGCCACAGCGCTATCTAGCTTGACCAAATCTCGCACTATTGATGTTAGCTCAACAATTTTATGAGTATTGTGGAAGTATTGGGTTGGGAGCGGCGGACCAGTCATACGCGAAAGGCGAAACGTTCGAGCCGCGGCTGGCCGGTCGCTACAACCGGCTCCTTGAAGGCCGCTGCCTCCCCCCTTCTCTTCGCAAGCTTGTGACTAAGCTCGTATCGATAAAAACTACGAAACAAACGAGTAGGTGATGTTGAGTCCCATTAAAAGATTAAAAGTGGAAGTTTATCCGAGCTAGACTTACTCGAGGACCATGGTGTATGTAACAATATTAATAGGCTTTCCTAGAGGCGTGTTTGAACTTCGGCATAATATAGTGCACAAGTGAGGTGGCAAGTACTGGTATCATACCGTATTGCTTCATTGTCGTAGCTTGATAGAACATCATTCCGGTACGGGCGTATGTTATAGCAATGCAATCTGTTCCTGATCTTAAATTGCAAACTATACCTGATAATTTTCACTGATGTAAGTAGAGCGAAAGATATAACATCGCAAATGTTATCTTGAACATACTTACAAGACGTCTAATTTTTCTTTTTCGAGTGAAAACAATAAGCGCGTTGTGAATATCTCCTTTTTTAATAAGAAATCATTCCATAAAAAGAATTAAAAAAACGAATAAGTTCGTACTAAGAGACGATTCATTCAAGCTGTGACGCAGTGCGTTATCGGCGAGCTTCGCCCTCGGCGCGTAAACAAAGTGCCAATGACACGAGGTCGGTAGGTATCGATATTATTATCGTGTCTCTATCGCGGCACTAGTGGCCGCAAGGCCGCGGGACGCGTCCGTACGCGTACATGTACACAAACATGACGGTTTTGAAATGACTGGTGTAATTCCAAATTTGAATACGATTGCTTTGACTTAGGTTTCTTTTTTTTAAATTTTGGACTGGATTTGATTTTAAAATGCCTACACTTTAATTTACTTTTTTTTTCTCTGTCTTCGTAATACCTAATCATTGTTCTGATTGTTCCGTTGCCAGTTGTAGAGAAGTATTCGTGAGCTTTTTGTATAATTATCGTCAATGATATTTAAATTAATTTCTTTACCTAGTATATCATAAATTATCTTCCAAACAAAGGCATTATAAATATTTGCAAAGCTACGGCTACTTCCCGTACGTAAGTTTTAAGAATATGAAACCCGCATTTTTTATGATGGGATTTTGTTTCTAAAAATCTTTTTCTGTCTTTCCAGATTAACCAAGATGATGCTAGTCTCATCGGGCTGTAATCTCCACCACTTGACTGCAAAAACACCATCCAATCTACATGCGCAAAAAAGCACAGAGCTATGTAAACACAGTATCTACACAAGACTGACTTCCTCTGCCTTAACGATGAGCAGCGACGCTAGATGATTATAATAAAGTAGCAAGAATGCGGAAAAGAGAAATAGTTTTTTGAGAAAAAAAAATAGCTTCGATATTTTTGGATGCATTTTTATTAGACAAATGTGAATGGTGCTTTACAGTGTAGTGAAGTGAAACTGTCGATGAAATTGTCGATGGTTTTGTGATGAGTGGTGTGCGCTGGTGATGAGCGCGATGTCGAGCGAAGGTGATCCGGTGAAGGTGGAAGGGGTTCACGTCTCTGTCACCACTATCAGCATGTCCGGACCGGAGACCAATAACGGTACTGTACCTATAAACCTTTGAGATATTTTAGATGATCAATTTTTAAAGGGAGCTGCGGTTGCGGTTTTGATCCCCGTAACGTAAGTAAATAAATATGGGAAATATTTAAGTGTATAGGTATCCAAAAAAGGCTCAAACGTGCACCAAAATAAACCAAAGGCACACCAAAGGTTAGGTTAGGTCAGCATTTCAATTTTTTTGGTGCACGTTTCAGCCTTTTTTGGTGTATGTTCAGCCTTTTTATGGTGTACGCTTAAATACAAGCCAATAAAATATTCTCGGACATTATTACTTGTGATTATTACACCAGCGCCAATAGCTCCAAACGCAAAGCGTAGATGAAATGTTCGAGGGTACCTACTCAACCTACCTTACCTATACCTATGTTCATTTTGGTTTGTATGTTTCTTATTATACTTATTGGAACTTTATACCTATGTATATTATGGTCTGATTTCTTATTCGTGGCTACTATGAAGGCCTAAGTGTTATATTTTAACATTACCAACAAGGAGAGACACTTTAATTTTGTTTATCGATATGGAAATTAAGGTCATCATAATGTCAAAAGATCGCACGTAAGTTCGTGACGTCCCTCATTTCACTTATTTAACCAAATAACGAATGTTACATAATACCTACTGAAAACGTTTACTTAATCACTGTTGATGCAAACAGCAAGCTTGAACTCACATTTTTATGACATTTCCTTATCTGTAAGTATCCGTAATGAATAAAAATTTGATAGGGGT
Source organism: Mecyna flavalis (assembly GCA_949319885.1). Taxonomy (NCBI): domain Eukaryota; kingdom Metazoa; phylum Arthropoda; class Insecta; order Lepidoptera; family Crambidae; genus Mecyna; species Mecyna flavalis. The sequence continues at coordinate 4,512,336 of OX439427.1, read as the reverse complement.
TGGGAAAGTTCATTAGTCTTACAACGATAAAATGTTCTGTACAAGGGACACTGATATTTTTTGTGAAACTCTCCGTTCCACAATGGGAAAGAAGCCTTTTTTTTTGGCTTTTTAAAGAAACGAGGAGACAAATATGGATTTTTTAAACCAATTTAGTCAGATGGTTAAGTAATATACCTAACTATGTTACATAACTGATATGCTTTGCAATTCTAATTAGTGTTGTGTTGTGCCCAATTTTTCTTAAATTTTTCTGATTAAGTTTTGTTTCTATTTCAGTGAAATTCTCATACAGTTCAAGTGGAGTTCGGATCAGCGTGTCTTCAGAGCCGCACGATGAGGACTCCACTGATGCTGAAATTTCCAAAATTGACTTCACACAACATCAAAATGAGGTAAGTCAAAATTGAATAAGAGTTTTGTGGTATACAACTTGTATGTTGTAATAACGGTCTCATCAACGAGGTTTAACAATCCTTAAACCTTTCCTGCCACGCTTTTTTTCCGAAAATGGCGCCCCTAACGCCACGACCATTAAAAAAAAAAAATTCCAAAAAATTATTAAGTTATACTCAACTCATTCAGGCAAGTAAAAATACAACGTTTCTTGATCCTGTTATTTTGTCTGATATATCAGTCATTGGCGTGGTGGGCACGAAAATGGTTTGTCTGATATATCAGACATTGGCGTTGAAAGGGTATACTTCCAGCCGGGACTGGAGAAGCTGTTGAGGTTATGTCAGAGTCGCCCTCTAGAGGAGGGTACTAAATAAAACTCCAATGTGGACATCTTAAGAGCAGGCTGGGTGGGGCGTTTCCCACAATTGCCCTCTACCAACTGCGCTCTTGTGCCTCGAGGCAATGTGGCGCCGTTTCACATATCAGCTTAATCAGGGCTGTTTCAACGGTGCGTCGGTTTCCCATCCTTTTCACCAACCTCCTTGGGGTCCCGTTTGGGGATTCCAATCCGACGTTTAACCTGATAAAAGCAACGACTACATGGAAACTGAAGTCAATATCGGTGATAAAGGTTGTTAGTAACCTCTTGATTACTAATTAATAATCAATTGCTGCTAAGGACCATGCAAAGGAGCGTCCCCACCCACCAACAGATTTCAAACGTATCTTTATTTATACCTCTTGCCATACTGATCTTTTTTTTGTATGACGACATCCGCCGTAGGAATGGGGATTTCACGCAAATCGAATTTGAATGTTGTATTTTTCAAGTATTTTTTGACACAGTTAATTGTGAAAATAATGTGCAGGCGATTAAGAGTAACACCCCTGGCCTAAATGAAAGTGTTCAATCAAATAGTAATCTTAAAAAAATATTTTACAGTCGAGTCTACTTGAAGCTAGACACTTACAGCGCAATTCTGAATCTTAGGCGTACGGCATAAGCACGGTTTTATTGTTTTTGAATACCCCGTCATTTTTTGGATAAAAAATTGTTATTTGTCTTTATATGGAATGACATAATAATATTGAAACTAGTGCCAAGTCTGTTGGTGGGTGGGGACAGGGCCCATACAACTTCTTGCGTTGTCCTTTCCACCTGACACTTAAACAAGACACTGATATTATTAACCGCTCATTTTTTTATTAATTTCAGGTAAACATGCGTAACAAGAAGAAACGTCCGTCGAGCGGGGCGCAGTGCGAGCAGCCGAGCGACCGCGAGCGGCCTATGTCCTGGGAGGGCGAGCTGTCCGACTCCGAGATGGTCATAGACACCAGCGTAAACAATGGTAAATAAAGAACAGTCCTGAATGTACCGTAACCGACCGACACATCAATCTACCCTAATCTTTTTTTTTTTTGAGGAGAATGCGCCTATGTACGATCGAGGTCTCCCGCGCGTGATCACTTTTGGAAAAATATACCGTGCACGCGCATCGTGACTTCTTAGGAGCGGCGCTTGTAAACGTAAAAATACTGCACAGGATTTTAGCCTTAAGGGTGGTCACGCGCGGGTGACCTCGATAGTACAGTCAACAGCACATCAGTTCGATAATAGCACTTATGCCCCCGACATAAGAGCGGTACATAGTCCAAAGTGTTACGTCTGACGTGCTTTTGACTGTACCTTATGTGTGGAAATTAGGACTAAAGCGTCCCACTACCCATTAAACTCCCTCGGTTTCCCTTTACACCCGAAGAGGAGGAGCCGGTGTCTGTACCCTAATCTGTCAAAAACTCTCAGTTCAAATAGAACTTTATGCGATAGACATAAAGCTGATAAATATGTAATTGTAGGACAGATAAAGTAAGGTTGATATCGTACCCTCAGTGCAAAAAAGACGTAAGACGAAAATGCTGATTTTACAGGAGAGCGAAAAAACTGAATTTATGGGCATATTTACTTTATTTCCAAACGTAGAAGAATTATTCTTATATCAATAAAAAGGAAAAAAAATAATGCACTGCGTGTTGTATTTAAGTTAGTGCTAATGTTTATAGGTTATTAGGAATTGTAAAAATAAATTATTATGCTATTTTTCAGAATGTAATAAAATAAAGGATTCTAAGTATCAAAACTTATGCCAGACTTTGCCAGAAAAGTAAAATGTATTTCAAAAAGTAAGTTGTATTAAAGCAGTAATGAACTTGTAAATACGAACATTTATGCTAGTATAAGTAAGATTACTGAGTTATTGCCTTTATTAAAATTATGTTTGAAATGTATAAGCAATACTTACCCCTTTTTTCAATTTAAGGGCTTGTTAAGATAACATAAGTAAACAATAATAATTACTTATTCCATTCTATGTTATAGAAAAGTTAGCTGCATATTAACACATATTTCTTAGGGTTATTATTTATGACTGTAGGGAAAAAAGGAAATGCATTTTTTATAATCAATATTTTTTATTTTAGGCAAAATACTAATTATTGTTTTGGGTACAATTAAAGTTCGTAGTATAAACAATACTATTGCACAATAATAATTCAGAAATGTGGAGTTTCGGTGAAGATTACTACCACTATTTATTTTTTTTATAAATTCTTAAATAATCAGTAGATAATTTGTTAAGACTTGTAACAATTAACGAAATAAGTTTTTTCTCGGCTCCGCACAACAAAATATTATGTTCTCTCAATTAAAATCTAATTGCTAGTACCTTTTGTTTTAAAATAATCAACAAATACGTGTGGCACTCGGGGACTGCCGCGATTAAGCTATTGCATAGCATTTTCCCGTCCTCGTCCTCCCTGGGTCTCCCAGCCCTGACCCCGGTAACGCAGGTGACAGGCTGGTGATCGAACTCGGACACATCGGGGCAACAAAGTGTATTCTTAACACTTTGGAATTCAAATTGTTTATTTTTTAAAATACAATAAACAAAGGTCTTGTCAAGATTTACTGTGCGTGTATTCAACCTGCATGCAGGACCAGGTATGCAAATCTACTTACATAAATTGGAAACAAAAATTATTAGAAGGCATTATCACATTGTCAAAACTGTCATTGCTATGAGTAATAAACTCACCGGCAATAAAACCTGGCCACTAGGCATTTTTCATACAAACGTGGTCACTTCTCATAGATAGAAAATTATTTGCAGCTGTGCAATGATTATTACGTCAATGGAGAGGCCAAACGCCCAATTATCGAATTACAGTTTCATAAATTGCCAAAAATCGTTCACTATTCTCAAAAACGAAAAACAATAAACAGAACTCAACGCTCCGTAAATGGTTATAAATATGGAGCGTTGAGTTCGGTTCATTGTTTTTCCTTTCTGAGAAAATTGAGCGGTTAGTGTAAAATCTTGAAACTATGATTTGTTAATCGGGCTTTTAGCCTCTCCATTGACGTAATAATCATTGCACAGCTGCAAATAGTTTTCTATCTAAGAGATGTTTGTATGAAAAAGCCCAGTGGCTAAGTTTTATTGCCGGTGAGTGTATAATTACTCAATAACAGTATAAAAACAGTATTCAGATAGCAATGCAGGAAGATTTATCCTAAAATCTCTATCATTTAAAAATTTAATCCTATCTGGAAGATGGTTAAACAATGTGATACACAATGGTATTAAGCATTTTTTTTGTATAATTGTGTAAGATAGACATTGAGGTTGATGCAACAGATTCACGTACTGAGCTCTTAGTTTTCCAACTTTAACTTCGTTAAGTTTCTGAAAGTACTCTGGGTGGTTCTTTACGAACATACAAGCGTTCTTTATGGATTGCGCTAGCTGCTTTCCGCTGCTAGTTTCCCAAGTCCCTGGCCGTGGAGGTTCTTTCCGGTTTCAGGTTGAGCGGGCACCTAGTGTCTTTGCGAATATCTTAGCTTTTTTGGTTCTCCCATTTTAGTAGCAAGTCTCTTTTTAGAATTTTTAGGCTTCTACGGACTCTGGTATGGCTTTCGATGATTTGGCTGTAGAGGCGTCGGCCCCCGAAGGTCGGCGTTGCCACAAACGACCCTGGCGCTGGTTCACCTAGCAAATCATTGACGGTCTCAGGCAGCAAGTTTTTCTGCCATGAAGATTTTGAAGTCTCGGATACGGACGACACTTTGAAAGGGATGTCGGACGCGGACTCGGTGACTCTGTTGCTGGCGGCCGCTCCAGGTTTTTGCGTGCGCGCCAAACGACCCGCTGTGGAGGAACCGCGTGTTTATGACAGTCAGATCACGCCGGTTAAAAAATCTTCGGCCAAGCGTGGCCGCGGCCGCCCGACCTCCGCTGTACATTACATTGGTTTGGCGGAGGCATGGCCTTTGCCTAGGCCATAGGCGGCGACGGCCAAACGCGAACTGGCCGCTGAGCTCGAAGAGCAAATTGCTGCTCAGGAGAGACGCCCGAGCGAACGAAGGGCGACAGCCAGATATGGCGTTCCAATAATAGATTATTTAACGCAATCAGTCGCTGATTTGAAGGCACTAGCAAAACAGGATGCCGAAGATAGTCGGGAAACCTGAAGGGCACTTTTCAAAAGGCCCTTAAAAACCATGCCTATCGTTTCTTGCTATCGCGGCGGAAATGGGTAAACGGAGTGCCTCCGAGGAAACACAGTCAAGTTCTTCAGGCGACGGTGCGTCGGCTCTCTGAGGAGCTGGCCAAGGTCTCGGAGGAGTTGGCAACCTTGCGGGGTAGTCAAGCTATTCTGCCGGCCGTGAACCCCTCAACACAGGTGGTGCCTAGGTCTGCCGCACGTAAGGCATCAATTTCGGCTCCAGATATAGATTCAATCGCAGTCTTCGAAGCCCGCATTGAGGCCCTACTAAGCAAGAAGGCCGCGGAAAAGGGCGCCTTCACTTGGGCCTGCATTGCGGGCATCGCCTCCTGCCGGAGGTCAGAGTTTGTCCGCCGCTCGCGGCAGATAAAGCTTCTGAGCCTGAGTCGGAGGCTGTCAAGCCCCCTTCCGCCACCGAAAGGAAAGGGCAAGGGAAAGTCTTCCAAGGCTCCCAAGGGCCCCACCTCGGAAGCATCTAATGTTAGAGTTCCCTCTTCTTCCTTGGCCCCGGCGAAGACCTTGGCACGTCAGACGCCTATGAATGAAGGCGTGCTCCTCCCGTCAACTACTCCGGTCAACGTAGGGTGGAGTTACGAACGTAGGACAGTTGTTAGAGCTACAAAGGTGCAGTCGGATTCGACGACCCCTGCGTACACCACTAGTGTCCAGCTGGAAAGAAGTAGGCCAAGAAGGACGAATAAAGCCTTATCTCACCCGGCCGCCAAACCAGCTGCCACCAAGAAATTGGCCGCCCCCGAACTTTTGCCGTCGTCGTCACTCTGACGGAGGAGGCGGTGAAGTAAAAGGAAGCCTACGAGTCCGTGTTGAGACGGGCTCGGCATAACCATGGACGTCGCGCCGAATAAATTCCGCACAACACAGACGGGAGCTCGTCTTTTTGAGTTCACGGGAGTGCAGAACGGCACCCAAGCCGTCACTTTCGCGGCCAAACTGCGTCAGGCGGTGGCGGGCTCTGCCACTGTGGCTTGCCCCGTAAAGTGCGCCACTCTGCAAGCGGCGGATTTGGACGATTCCTTCACCAAGCAAGAGGTAGCAGTGAAAGTGGCGGAGATCGGTGACTGCGCGGTTGACTCCGTCAAGATCGGGGAGATCCGCACCGGCCGTGGGGGCGTTGGGACTGACTGCGGGACGTCTTTTGATCGGGTGGAGCTCCGCTTCCGTGCGCGTGCTCGAGGATGTGCCGCTCAGGTGTTTCAAATGCATGGGCACCGGTCACATCCGAATGCGCTGCCCCTCCTCCGTCGATCGCACGGAACTTTGCATCCGGTGCGGAGTCAAGGGGCATAAGGTGGCTGAATGCACGGCCAAACCCAACTGCGCCGTTTGTGCTGCTAACGGCCTGGCCGGCCGGGCTGGGCTGGGCACGTTATGCGGGGGCGGAACTGCAACCTTTCCCCAAAAAAGTGCAAAAAGCCGGTAGCCACTTGATCATCTGCATCGGCCGCTGAAATCTCTCCAGCGGTCGAACTCATGGAGACATCTGCAGCACATGATGCCCCAGGACAGACTTAAAGAAGCGCTGCAGGTGAACCTAAACCACTGCCACTCGGCCCAAGACCAGGTCATGGCCGAGTGGCAGGTGGAATTACGAGTAGTGTCAGAGCCATACCATATTCTCGATCAATGGCTGGGAGACGAAGATCGTGATCTGGCAGTTTTCGTGCGGGCCGGCGTTTCCCCCCTCTCGCTCTTCGAAAGAGGGTCAGTGTATGTGGTAGCAGCCTGGGGTGACCGTCGTCACCACTTCTTTCTCCCCCAACCATACCGTTTGGGAGTTTGAGGAATTTCTCCACTCCCTCGCAGTATTGGGCCAGGTAGAACCGCGGTAAGTTCTCGCGGGAGACCTGAAAGCCAAGTCGGTGTCCTGGGGCAACTCCACCTCCCACCAGCGCGGCTTGGCACTCCAAGAGTGGGCGGTGGCAGAGGTCTTACCCTCCTTATCGTTCGGTCGGGGTGGTCCACACATGCGTGCGGATGTTAGGTGGGTTTATAGTAGACGTGACGTTCGCTTCGCCCGCACTTATTTACATACTACTTGTTCCACTAGCTCGGCGGTAAGGGAAAACATCGTGAGGAAACTGCACATTCATTCATTCTGAATGTGTAACAATGATCTTATTGTTCTGCTTCGCCTTTCCGGTTACGAAGGTCAGACGACACCGCATCGACGTATTCACACTTATGTTCCCGCTGTCTACTTCCGCGCCGCTGTATCCAATCTTACGTCTCGGTGCAATGAAAATGTTCTAGTGGAAGAAAGAAGTAATCGTTCTTATTTTATTTTATTTTAAGTTCATACGACGTAAACAGTCATACTGTATTTTAAGTTAATCTTTTTGGTGAAGTAAGTGCATTTAAGATAATTTCCTTACCTAGTTAATATAAAGAAAAAAAAGGTAATCGTGTATACAAGACTAGAGATGGAAAAAAAACAAACGCATTAAAGTCATAATACTTGTTACTATTTATTTTCTACATTAAATTTTAGCGATAAACGTAATAATCAGTAATACGTCATATTTCTCAATTTATTCTTTGCGTTATATCACATAATCTACTAATCCATAGGAAAAAATGTGATATAATAAAAATTCTCAAAATTAATTTCTTCTATCAATTCGTCAAATTTAACAAGAAAAATATGAAAAAAATTGAGCATATGTATTGTCAAACGTACTTTTCAAATATGATAAAATCGATGATTCGAAGTAAAATCACTTATGTCTATTTTGCACTGGGGGTGCGATATGCTGCTGACTGTACGGTCAACAGCACATCACGGTAAACACTTGCAGTTCGATAATAGCACTTATGCCCCCGACATAAGAGCAAAGTGTTACGTCTGGCGTGCTTTTGACTGTACAAATGTACAAGCTTCATAAAAAATGAAAAAAAAAAGTCATAAAAGCTGTTCGATGAACTTTAAAAAATAATCTGGGGGCACGGCAGTGCCCCCGCCAAGTCGAGCGCGAAGCAAACACTGCCGTACCATCCTTTACTGGAACCATTTCGCCGCATTTTCAGGCCCCTATTTGAGAACCTCTGGATAAGACCAGAACGCAGAAATTTTCGTCATTTAGTAAGCTATAATCACATACTTAAAATCCAAAATTTCAAGGCTGTAAGTCACTTAGTTCCGAAGTTAAGCGAAAGCAAAGTTTCGCATTTATGACAGACACTCACTGACTCACTGATGATCATCATAATAGAACTAGTACTTCCCATAAACTCAGAGAGCTGAAATTTGGTACAGAGTTAGGGTTTAATGGCCACATAAAGGGAAAATTATAAAAACTAGTTTATTCGAAGATCTGGAGTACCTGGTGACCCTGATTAGAAAACACAAGAGCCCAACCAAGCTATTAGAGATCGACATATACCGCCTTTACAAAAAATACTCAACTTGGTGAGCCGCTTCATTTGGTGGTGGTGGGGGGATGGGAGGGGAAAGGGGGAGGGGAGGGGGGATGGCGGGAAGTGGGATGGGAATGGGGGGAAGTGGGATGGATTTTGGAACGGTTAGGGAATAATCAGTATAAAAGTACTATCATATAAGTGGTAAAATACAATATTTATTTATTGCGCTAGGTACACAAACATGACACTTTATATTACATTAAAAAGTTTATCTCTCAGAATTAATGTAATCAGAAACTTTTTCAGACTTATCACAAACTCCTTGCTGTGACACTGAAACGCCATGTAATAAACGATGATGAAATGATTGACAACCGTCAATGTCATACTTTTTTGATTGACAACTATTTATTTTCTAAACAACGAAAACAAAGTTTGGAATTTACAAAAAAATTCTATGAATTGCATATGTACTGGAATCTGCGGATAACCTTTTGAATTTGGAGCAATCGGCCAAGAAATGATTCCCTTTACAGAATCCGCAGACTCCCGAATCGTGAATAACACGAGTGGTGTTACAGTAATGTCGCTTTCGAAGATGTTCACTGGGAATTTGGGGTAACAAGCCAAACTGTGTGTGAGAACGAGCCTCTTGTCGCAGGAAATCGGACAGCATTTCCAACTGCATAGCATAGCGGATCCAAAGACTGCGGAGAAGTGGTGTTAATTTCAACAAAATACTGTTATACAGGGTGTTCGGAAGAACGTTGAACATACGATAATGGGGGGTAGTTGGGGTGGTCTGTTAACTAACTAGCTCAAAAGATTTTACCTAGGTCTCAAGATTTTTTTTTAATTATTTTTTTTATAAATTTCTATAATTTTTCGGTTTTGTACCTTTAAACCCGTCTAACTTTTTTTTTAATGACCAGATCCAAATATTTTTTTCATTATTGGAATCTTAGTGATTGGTAGGTTCCTTTAAATAAAAAGTTGTAAATTGCACATTGCTAGAAACAAAGTTATGGGCCCTCAAACATAAAATAAGAGTTGAAACAAATTTTGAATCTCAACTTCGCGTAGCATTTAAAAAATAAATAAAAGGGATGGATGACTTCTGATTTTTTAAAAACATCTCCAAAGTGTGAGCTTTATAACAATATGTCGTTTGTTTTGATATCTTTTTTGTAACCAAAATTATTCGATGTTTTCTACCCAGGCGGACCATTTCGACGAAAATCTACATACGTGAAAACTTAAATGTTTTGCGAAATTTATCAATGCAAAGGTCAAAATAACGAATTACTGGGATAGTGACATAAAGCAGGTCGATTTTTTCACACTCTTGCACAAATAACGGCTATCTTTTCTCTCTTTCACTCTGTGTGCAATGCGCGGCGAGTGACGCTTCCCAAGAAGGTAATAATAATAATCTTTCACTCTAGTGCACTTACATCGTATATTTCCTCTCTTTCGCCTCTTAAGTGAATTTGCTATTTTTTTCTGACAGTGAGTCAGGCTGCGTCTAAGAAAATTTTATATGAAAATTTTGAATATCTCGAAAAGTATAAAAGATGGAACCAACGAGTTTGGGGATTATGTTAGACCTTATAAAGACCTAACTTTTGAATCTAGAACCAACCCTGTAAGTCTTTTATTTCTAAATGAAAAAGAGGTTGAAGCGGAAGAGAGGGAAGATACGATGTAAGTGTACTGGAGTGAAACATTAGTGTTATTACCTTCTTGGAAAGCGTCACTCGCCGCGCATTCCACACAGAGTGAAAGAGAGAAAAGATAGCCTTTATGTGTTCAAGAGTGAGAAAAAATCTACATTCTTTATGTCACTATCCCACTAATTTGTTATTTTGACTTTTGCATTGACAAATTTCGCAAAACATTTAAGTTTTCACATAAGTAGATTTTCGTCGAAATGGTCCGCCTGGGTAGAAAACATCGAATAATTTTGGTTACAAAAAAGATATCAAAACAAACGACATATCGTTATAAAGCTCACACTTTGGAGATGTTTTTAACAAATCAGAAGTCATCCATCCCTTTTATTTATTTTTTAAATGCTACGCGAAGTTGAGATTCAAAATTTGTTTCAACTCTTATTTTATGTTTGAGGGCCCATAACTTTGTTTCTAGCAATGTGCAATTTACAACTTTTTATTTAAAGGGACCTACCAATCACTAAGATTCCAATAATGAAAAAAATATTTGGATCTGGTCAATAAAAAAAAAGTTAGACGGGTTTAAAGGTACAAAACCGAAAAATTATAGAAATTTATAAAAAAAATAATTAAAAAAAATCTTGAGACCTAGGTGAAATCTTTTGAGCTAGTTAGTTAACAGACCACCCCAACTACCCCCCATTATCGTATGTTCAACGTTCTTCCGAACACCCTGTATAATTCCGGCGAATAAAGATATTCCAAACTTTTTAAATGTTTTGGACTGGAAGAAACTATAATCATTAAAGAGGGAGCTAAAGTAATGCTTAGGAGAAACATTGATGTTAGTTTAGGTTTAGTGAATGGGTCGATAGGCGTTGTACAAAAGGTGAGGTGGGACCCGGAAGACCAAACAAAGCCTAAACAATTGGTAGTAAAATTCGCTAATAGTTTGATTCACGAATTATTGCCTATTAAGTCAAAATTTGAGATTATACCCCGGGCATACGTGTACAGAGAACAATTCCCAATCTCTGTGGCGTATGCCCTAACAATTCACAAGAGCCAAGGTCTAAGCCTAAAAAATGCCCTCATGGACATTGGCACCTCCATATTCTCTTGTGGCCAAGCCTACGTGGCGCTTTCACGAGTAACCAATCTTCATGGGGTGCACCTCATAAATGTTGACTTCAAGAGTATAAAAGCTCAAGCTTCAGCGATCACGGAATACAACCGGCTTAGGCGTAAATACCGCGCCGATCTTCCAGCAATTAAACCGTCTAAAAGAATAAAAAATGAACGCGAATGGGCAATACGAAAAACTGTTGCTACTGTACAAGAATCAGAACCAGAAAAAAAGAAAAGAAAGATTTGTAATAATAAAAAAACTACAGCAAAAAAGAAAAAAACTGTGTCAAATAATAAAATGTAATAAAATAAATCAATACACGTTTCTACAAAAAGAAGTGAAATCCCACCAAAAACATTCTGTAAAAAACTAGCCAAGTCTCGATGGAGCTGCTTGTTTATCTCTAAAAAGTAATGAAATCTAGACAAAGTCGTGCCAAGTCTAAGGTTCCTTACTGCGATTTCTTTATTATTATTATAGTTAATGTTGTGTGACTTGGCCGTTGAAGGGTACACAAGGGTACAAAACCAGGTAAATTGACTTGTACCCACTAACGTTTTCAGAATGCTCAACGGAAATGTTTAGGTTGAACATTCTTTATACGTCAGTACGTTGAAATACGCAGCTTTATTAAGCCTACAATTGACTGGTTATTGAATCAACGTTTCCCAAGTGGCAATTTTCCATCGTCAATGGGTAGCGGTTCTGGCGACAGATTGGTGCAATGGAGTATTGGAGCACCTGGTTTTGTACCCTTGTGTACCCTTCAACGGCCAAGTCACACAACATTAACTATAATAATAATAAAGAAATCGCAGTAAGGAACCTTAGACTTGGCACGACTTTGTCTAGATTTCATTACTTTTTAGAGATAAACAAGCAGCTCCATCGAGACTTGGCTAGTTTTTTACAGAATGTTTTTGGTGGGATAATTTATTCTCAATGCATGTAAATTATCGAATTATAATTATTACCGCCGTTTTCCTTATTGACAGGTAAATTTCTAAGAAACAATCCACACGTGTTTGTTACTATCTTTAGAGATAATCTAGACTTTTCGCGAAATCTTGAGATAGCCTACGCGCGTTATTAGTCTAGTATTTTAAGTACCGTAGTAATTTATGGGTTAAAATTTGTTTCTAGTTTTTAAAACACCTGGATTTGTAATCACTAGTACCTTTTATTGTAATGAGTTGATCTGGGTTACAAACTCGAGCTGTGTTAGAAAATTCCCATTTATTTTTCCCGAGATCACAGCCTGGTACTTCAGCCAATAGACCACTATACTAGCGGCACGCTATGATGGCCGTTTTGACATATTACAATACATGGTTTTACAGTTTAATAAAGCCCAAAACAACGGTTTCAAAAACGGCTCTAAAATAAAAACAGCACATAAACTGCTGCACAGCAGATAGTATAAAAAGTGCGAAAGCGTTATAAATACCATGTATTGTAATATGTCAAGACGGCCATCATAGCGTGCCGCTAGTATAGTAGACCATCGACCTTAGTAAGCTGATACCATGGAATTAATATTAGTTATATTACGTTTATGGCTGATACTTAATATTGTATCTTTCCAATCTTTTTTAGACGAAAACAGCAGCTCATTAGACCTGCAGTCGTCGAGGGACTCCATAGACACGCTTCGGAACGTGACGATCAAGACAGAACCGATCAAGACGGAAGCGTTCCAGAGTCTGGACGACCAGAGGGTGTTGGACCTTAAGTACCCCGCGCCCTTGCAGTCACATCAAAGGAGCCTCAGTATGAATAGGGTTAGTAAAAGCAGTGGCGTAGCGTCAGCCGCCCGGGGCGGAAGACAATTCTGCCGCCCTTTTTTTTTTGCTCCTCCTGTTGGCAAAGCAGCCCACCCGCCCGGACAATTCTGCCGCCCCTTTTATTTTGCTCCTCCAGAAAATTTTGCCGCCCCCTAAAAAGTGCCGACAGGGGCGGACAAAAAGAAGTGCAATAAAGCAAACACGTGCATCAAAACAAACAAGTGTAACAAGTATTACAAACATAATGTAATAAACCTCAAACAAAACGGAATAAAAACGTAAATGAGAAAGTAGTTAAATAAGTTAAATGTTTTCAAACTCTGTATACTTAATACTTTTACGAATTTTCCAGATATCGGTGCTAACAGACAACACGTCCCTCTCTTTGGCTCGGCGGCCATCTTCCCCCACCAGTAGCGCCAAGTCTCTGGTCCTGGACCAGAACACGATGCCTCTCATGCCGCAGACCTCTCTGGGGGAGGTCCAAAACTTGACTATCAAGAAGGAGACGCAGTTGTCAGGTGAGAACTAACAGAAATACTGACATCCTGTTATACCCGCGCGTCAATGACGTTCATTATAAAACTAGACACCCAATCTCTAAGAAAAATTCCTCAAAAAACTTCCGAGCGGCGTTGACACAGATGAAATTAACACATTCGTTCAAATTAACACCTTATCTCGTGGCAGTTAGTGTTTAATGTCAATTGTATACAACTAAACGGAAACTCTGCCTCTGAGCGTGAATGGGAGTCTAGTTGTATATTGAACGAGAAAATTTTCTTTGTTCTGTGATTGAACGTCATTGCCGCGCATACATGGGACCAACAGCGTTTTATTCTAATAGTCAGACGGAACAGATATTCGACGATAGTAAAGCAGGAACGGAAAAGTTACGGCGTAAAATTATTGAGTTCCGAAGTTCTAGTAAAACTGGAAGCCACATTTATTAGTACCACATCTCATTCTAATAGGGTAGTTTGACACATGCAATTAGTGTTACCGTTAATGGTTTTAAGTTACTTACGCAAATGTGGTGCTTGATTATTTTTATTGGTATACTGGTGGTTGTGGTAGAAAGAGACCTGTTGTGGTACCAGTACAGTACCGAAAACTTATGTATGTATCATAAATCTTGTCTTCAATTTGATGTTCGACGTGCGTCCAGTCAGATTGCTAACTCCTTTTAGCCAGCACACATCTACGTCCGTACTACGTATTATTTCTTTTTAATTTGTTTCCAGAGTTAAAATGCGAGCCGTCCGTAGGCATGGACAAGCTTCTAGGAGCTCTGCACGGATCCCCGCTGTTAGGACGGCTGCCGCGAGTCCAGTCCAGTGCCAGCACAGACTCCGCAGTGCACTCTATGTATACGCATAGGTAAATGTACTAATCGTAATTTTTTTTTTTTTTTTGGAGGAGAATGCGTTTATGCACCATAACCGCAGGCTAGCTAGACCCACGGCCGTGTGTGGGACTCGAGACTAAAAAAGCGTCCACTAACCACTAAACTCCCCCGGTTTCCCCTTCACACCCGATTGGGACGAGCCGGTGCCAGCTTTGCTATTGACCGGCCCATCCTCGGGTACCCCGACTTGAGAGGCCTAAAGTCAGGGTGGCGCCTAGGGAGGGCCACCCGAGAAACTAGGTGGCCCTCAGACTTGGCTCGAGTGACCTGTGCAATGCGGGCGTTGGGGGGCTACCCCCGCCCGCAGGTCAACCCTCAGGCCGGAGAAGGCGTGCTAAGTGAGCTCGCCTTCTCCGGCCTGGCCGTCTGCGCCGGAGAGGAGCAGCGAGGGGGTCCTCCTCGCGCTCCCGCTCCGCTGCCTCCTTCTGCGACATTACTTGCTCGAAGGAGGCGGCCGCCTCCCACGCACTCCTGTTGCCGACCATGGCACGAACCATGGTCGCCAACGAGAGGCGTCCACCGCCTAGCGCCGCGATTAGTTCGCGGCGCTCGTGTCGCCAGGCCGGGCACTCGATAAGTGTGTGCTCGGCCGTGTCGTCGGGAGCGTCGCAGTGATGACACTGCGGCGTCTCCTCCCGACGGGGGACACGGTACAGGTAGTGTCCGAAACTTCCGTGTGCGGACAAAACCTGCGACAGCCGGTAGGTGAGGCAGCCATGCCGGCGTTCCACCCACTCCCTTAATACTGGACGAATGGCCTCAATCGTCCAGTGGCCGGCACTTGGGGCTTGGAGAGCCTCCGTCCATTTGGCCAGGGCCTCTTCCCTGGCCTGGACACGAACCAGCGCCACCTCCTCCAAGCTGGGTCGCTCCCCCCGCATCCTTGCCGCGACCCGGATTCGATGCACCTGGGCCAGAACCAGGGCATCGAATTCCCACGGGATGTACTAATCGTACTGTGTATGTGTTTAGATATTGTATTCTTTTAAAAATGTAACTATATATGAAGCCCTATACAACACATACTAGATCCTGGATATAAAGTTAATTGTTTGATATAAGTTTATTCCTAGAACAGTCTTTAAATCTCGAAAATTGTGCAGCTTCTAGTGCTTTAAAGTGTTACAACAACTTAAACCTCACGTTTATGTGCAATTCCTTTTCAACGCATCAGTGAAATTAACCGGTCGAAATTCTTTAAGGTTTTAATTGCCCAAACTAGGGACCGAGAGGTTAAAGGTATGCATGATACTAGTTTCACCGTTCCTCATAATCTTGCTAATATAATGTCTCCTGCAACATTGAACGGGATAACGCATAGATGGCGCCACATATTATATAAAAATACGTCTGTAGCGCTATCTACATATCCCTCAACAAACTAACGATTGTCCACAGCAGCGTGTACAGCAGTCCCTCGGCGAGTCCCCGAGCGTCCCGGCACTACACGCCGTCTCTGTCCCGGAACAACAGCGACGCGTCCCATTCCTCCTGCTACTCGTATAGCTCGGAATTCTCGCCGACGCACTCGCCTGTTCAGGTATGTGACATGTTCAAATTCAAACAACTGACACATTTTTTTAGCGCCTCGCGTTTTAATTCTATTTATAATCTGGAAGCGGAATAGAATCGTGGGCTCCCGGTGCCAGGTGAGCTAGGATCATGCCCCAGGGGTATACTAAAACCGGCGTTCCTCTCTAAAGGACAGCCATGGACAATAAATATATAAAATAAATAGTGTCCTCCTAGTTCAGTTTGGGGCTACGGCGGTAATTCTTTACGATCAACCAACTACGCGGGATATATCATAGTGCACAAGCACAGGCGAACTCCCTATTCCCTGACTCTCATAAAACAGTGGGACAGCAGTCTGACACGAGACACGAAGAGAGATAATTGGGGCGATCGCGCTAAATTATCAACAAGTGAACCTCAGCCGTTCGCCGCACAGGCCAGCACAGGCAGGCCCAACTGCTTAAAGTGCTTATGAGGAGAAGGGGGTGCCAAAACAAAAGTGCTCAAGCACACAAAATACTAAATTAGGATCGAATTTGCAATTATTGGTGTAGACATTCCTACTCAGCCATTTCACTAAATTGTTCAATATATTTCATCAATAAAAAAAATCTCTTCCTGGTCCAGGGTCGGCATCCTCACGTGGTGTACCGAGACGTGACAGCGCCAGTTTTCCCAGCTTCGCCTGCGCACGACGAGGACTCGGAGACGGCTGACGACAGGCTCCACCACCACCAGGGCATCAGCCGACAGCAGCTCATCAACAGGTATGTCGAACGGTTACAGGACAAGAGTATGTTTTGGTTGGTGCTGGGAACTTTTTTTTATATACTTGATCAAGTGGCAAACAGGCATGCAATAAGTGGTGACGACCATAATTTGAATCTTATGTAGTTGTGATACAGGCGAAAACCAATGAAAAATTTCATCTACCCGCGCCTGGCTAAGAAAGGGACTTTAAGCCAAGAAGAATCGATCGATCTGCTGCCACACTGTATAACATTTAAAAAACACAACCCATAATATCATTTTTTTGCAAAAGCGTTTCTAACACATGGTTTTCTAAAATGGAACAAAAATTGTCCAAAGGCTGTACTTGATTGATTAGACCAACCAGTTTTTGTGTTTTGCTGCAAGACGTTCTCTGATCATAGAATCCCACACTTAGTATCTTCTCTATTCTATATAGGCGGTATTTGTGCCGTCTCTCTTATTTATAGGACTTATGTATATTAAGCTCTGTCCTATAAAGGCGGTAACAGTTTATGCAAAACGGAACCAAAATTGCACGCCGAGAAGTCCCTCAATCGAAATTATTTCTTTTCCAGCCCATGCCCGATATGCGGCGACAAGATCAGCGGTTTCCACTACGGCATATTCTCGTGTGAATCATGCAAGGGCTTCTTCAAGCGCACGGTGCAGAACCGCAAGAACTACATGTGTCTGCGCGGCGGAAACTGTCCCGTGACGGTGGCCACGAGGAAGAAGTGCCCGGCGTGTCGGTTCGACAAGTGCCTGGG
This sequence comes from Mecyna flavalis, assembly GCA_949319885.1. Lineage (NCBI taxonomy): Eukaryota > Metazoa > Arthropoda > Insecta > Lepidoptera > Crambidae > Mecyna > Mecyna flavalis. The sequence goes on along the minus strand of OX439427.1, from coordinate 4,494,964 downwards.
CTGCGGAATGAAGCTAGAAGGTAGACCATTAAGTCTTATGCGCATATGTCGGCATATTTTGTGTATGTGTCGGCATATTCTGTGTATGTGTCGGCATACTCTCGTGCGAGTCGTGCAATGGCTTCTTCAAGCGCACGGTGCAGAACCGCAATAACTACATGTGTCTGCGCGGCGGGAACTGTCCCGTGACGGTGGCCACGAGGAAGAAGTGCCCGGCGTGTCGGTTCGACAAGTGCCTGGGCTGCGGGATGAAGCTAGAAGGTAGACCATTAAGTCTTATGCGTATATGTCGGCATATTTTGTGTATGTGTCGGCATATTCTGTGTATGTGTCGGCATATTCTGTGTATGTGACGGCATATTCTGTGTATGTGTCGGCATACTCTCGTACGAGTCGTGCAATGGCTTCTTCAAGCGCACGGTGCAGAACCGCAAGAACTACATGTGTCTGCGCGGCGGGAACTGCCCCGTGACGGTGGCCACGAGGAAGAAGTGCCCGGCGTGTCGGTTCGACAAGTGCCTGGGCTGCGGGATGAAGCTTGAAGGTAGGCCTTTATGCTAGATGTCCCTGGTAGTAGGCTGATGCAAGGCCCAGGGACGCTGCCGATGGCGATGCAGGAACGCGGGGGGGTTTAGTGGGTATTCTCGTGAGCCCCACACACTGCTCGTCTTCCCCAGGCGAGTTATGGTGCGTAAATGCATTCCCCTCCACAAAAAAAAAAGCCTTTATGCTAGATTTGCTGGCAGTCAAGCACGCAGCCTATCTGATGGTAATCTGCCACTAGTAGTATTCTATTGAAGGACATTTAACGAGGAAGGGTGGGCGAATGGGCTGCTGACCCCCCTCCCCATTAATGATACATAGTGAGGTTAAAGACTAATTATGACAACAAACTAAGTCTTAACTATTGTCCACAGCGATACGCGAAGACAGGACGCGCGGCGGTCGCTCGACGTACCAGTGTTCATATTCCCTGTCGGGAGCGGCGTCTACCGGCTCGCTGCTGTCTGCCCACGTGCCGACCACTTTGCGACATGCCTCCAGTCTCACATGTGTATGTATGGCTTTCTTATGCTAGATCGGTCGCCAGAGAGGCTTGCAGACACCTGATGGGAATACTTCAGTAGAAACCGTCGCTCAATGTATATTGGCTCCTGAGCCCTGCGCTGCGGCCATGTGTGGGACTCAGCGCTAAAACGTTCCACTACGCACTCAACTCCCCCGGCTTCCCCTACACACCTGAAGAGCGACGATTCCTTAATAAATTTGTTATCAACAAGTTATCAAACTAAAATTTTCTCTAGCAAAATTGATCTCTTACTGAAATAATTTATGTACAGTTTTATTATGAGTAGTTGCTAATTTATTTGTGTCATTTTTGTTGCAGGTCAATGGTCCAGGATCATACAATAGTAGAGGAGAACCTAGTAACAGTCGACTAACGCCCGACATTCCACCATTATTGCAGGTAAGTTAAAAGTGACTTAAAACATCTAAGGCCGCTTGATTCATATCGAGTGCGTAAAAAAAAATCATATTCATGTAGACTACAAAGATACGCATATGAAACGTAAAAAACATTTGAATTTTGTATTAAATCTTAAACCATAATTTAATAAGAGAATTACTAGAATTTGTATTTGTATAAAGCAAAGTCTGAAATAGTACAAATGAAACATAAACGTGTTTTCCTCCAGGAAATAATGGAAGTAGAACACCTCTGGCAGTACAACGAATCCGAGCTGAACAGGCTTGGCAAGTCTCCGGGCAGTCCATCCGCCAACCCCCTCCTGGCCGCCAGCGGGATCACGGCGCAGAACTCCAGCCCAGACTTCCTGGCCGATCTGTGCAATATCGCCGACCATAGACTGTACAAGATTGTCAAGTGGTGTAAGAGCTTGCCGCTGTTTAAGAATATCTCGGTGAGTAACTTTGTGTCGTTTTTAAAATGTATTTAAAAGAAAAATTATGTAAGTAATGTTTATTTGTTGTCTGAGATCCATAGCATAAGCTAATTATTAGTTTGGGGCTAGATGGCGCTATGTAAATAATTTTCAAAGGTATTTAATATCAAAAACAAAAATATCTTATTTCAAGTTCCACGTAGAGCCACAGTAATCCACTATATAAATACCCACGCTAGAGTTAGGTCTTTTTTTTTATTAAAAAGTGTAACATATAGGATATAAATATCTGTGGTGTGGTATGTCATGGTAAGTGATCAATACCTATGGACACCTTAAATAACTGACTAACTTGGGTCTCAGATGCGTTGTTTTAACATTCGAGAAAATAATTGGGGGTAGGCAGGTTGGGAGATGTGGGGAATAGGGAGATGTATGGGGAAGTGGCGGGCCTCTTATTCACCAAACGAAGCGTAACAGCAAATCCACTAGTCATACGTCGTCTTTTTAACTGTCTATAATAGTACTTCGTCTGGTTCTTTCTAACTGCCAAATTCGTCCAGCAAAGGCTAGTCTACTCGAGTAGGCTGCATTGTAGTCACTATTTAATAATCTGTGGCATTGGCCGCTTACCATCAGGCGTGTAATAGGCGTCAACTTAATCTGCTTGACTGAACATCGTGCGCGAATCTGCGCAGAACACAAAATATTGGTGTCAGAGGGACGCAGTCGCGCCCTGTACTTGCGCAAACGACGCTCGCAGATAACTTCAGACAAGCCAATTAAGTTGACGCGGACTATACCTGTCTGCCTACTGATCTAGAATAAAAAACTAACTTTTAAATGGTGTTTTCGTTAGATCGACGACCAGATCTGCCTGCTGATCAACAGCTGGTGCGAGCTGCTGGTGCTGTCGTGCTGCTACCGCGGCGTCGGCACGCCCGGCGAGGTGCGCGTGGGCCCAGGCCGCGGCATCACGCTCGACCAGAGCGCCAAGTGAGACTGCACTCTATCACCTAGCCCGTAGGATCGACGACAGATCTGCCTGCTGATCAACAGCTGGTGCGAGCTGCTGGTGCTGTCGTGCTGCTACCGCGGCGTCGGCACGCCCGGCGAGGTGCGCGTGGGCCCAGGCCGCGGCATCACGCTCGACCAGAGCGCCAAGTGAGACTGCACTCTATCACCTAGCCCGTAGGATCGACGACAGATCTGCCTGCTGATCAACAGCTGGTGCGAGCTGCTGGTGCTGTCGTGCTGCTACCGCGGCGTCGGCACGCCCGGCGAGGTGCGCGTGGGCCCAGGCCGCGGCATCACGCTCGACCAGAGCGCCAAGTGAGACTGCACTCTATCACCTAGCCCGTAGGATCGACGACAGATCTGCCTGCTGATCAACAGCTGGTGCGAGCTGCTGGTGGCTGTCGTGCTGCTACCGCGGCGTCGGCACGCCCGGCGAGGTGCGCGTGGGCCCAGGCCGCGGCATCACGCTCGACCAGAGCGCCAAGTGAGACTGCACTCTATCACCTAGCCCGTAGGATCGACGACAGATCTGCCTGCTGATCAACAGCTGGTGCGAGCTGCTGGTGCTGTCGTGCTGCTACCGCGGCGTCGGCACGCCCGGCGAGGTGCGCGTGGGCCCAGGCCGCGGCATCACGCTCGACCAGAGCGCCAAGTGAGACTGCACTCTATCACCTAGCCCGTAGGATCGACGACAGATCTGCCTGCTGATCAACAGCTGGTGCGAGCTGCTGGTGCTGTCGTGCTGCTACCGCGGCGTCGGCACGCCCGGCGAGGTGCGCGTGGGCCCAGGCCGCGGCATCACGTTCGACCAGAGCGCCAAGTGAGACTGCACTCTATCACCTAGCCCATAGGATCGACGACAGATCTGCCTGCTGATCAACAGCTGGTGCGAGCTGCTGGTGCTGTCGTGCTGCTACCGCGGCGTCGGCACGCCCGGCGAGGTGCGCGTGGGCCCAGGCCGCGGCATCACGCTCGACCAGAGCGCCAAGTGAGACTGCACTCTATCACCTAGCCCGTAGGGTCGACGACAGATCTGCCTGCTGATCAACAGCTGGTGCGAGCTGCTGGTGCTGTCGTGCTGCTACCGCGGCGTCGGCACGCCCGGCGAGGTGCGCGTGGGCCCAGGCCGCGGCATCACGCTCGACCAGAGCGCCAAGTGAGACTGCACTCTATCCCCTAGCCCATAGGAGATCTGCCTGCTGATCAGCAGCTGCTGCGACCTGTTTCGTTAGCTCGACGACAGATAGCATAGAAAAATCTGCTACTGATGTCTGCTTCAAGTATTCCATATACAGAGGTCATTGACCTCACTTCTTATAAATAATACCAACTAAACCGTGGTCTTTGGTCACTAAACAGAAGTCTCTTTTAAACTTCCATAAGTTTAGTCACAAAATTAGAACCAAAATTCAAATTACAGAGTCCGGCAAACATCTTGACACTCGTTCGACGGAGTGGGGGAAACGCACATATAGTTCACTTTCGCATGACCAATAGCGTGCGCGCATCTCCCATCGCATGCTCACCTCCCACCAGGCATACCCAAAATTCGCGTTCTCCGCAATCCCCACCCGATTTGAAGATGTCTGCCGGGCACTGCTGTACAAAAGTTGATTAAAATTTCATCTTAGAACGAACCATCTCGTCTTTTCTCCACAGGCTGGGCTTGACGCCGTGCATAGAGCGAATGCTGAGCTTCACCGACCACTTGAGAAGATTACGAGTCGACCGATACGAATATGTTGCCCTCAAAGTCATCGTTCTCCTCACATCAGGTGCGTAATAATAACAATAATAAGAACTTTTCGACATTTTAACACAGCGCCATCTAGCCTAGTTAAATCGTTAAAGATCAATCTGCTAGTGTGATACCTGATGGTAAGTGGTCACTAACCGCCCATGGACACTTCCGACTAATGTTTAGTTTTAAGATGGGTTGCTCGCCTTTAAAAGAATATGGAAGGAGGGAGAAGATAAGAGGCTATTTGGAAATGGAATAGGAAGTAAGGAGGTAAAAAAGGGTGTTCCATGATTTATCCAATCCATGTTATTTTGCATATACTTGTCACTATTTTTCCCAGCCATCCAGACGTAAAATAATTCACAAGATTTGTAATAGTTATCAATGTATAACTATAGATAATTATTACTACCACAGATACCCCTGAACTCCGCGAGTCGGAGAAAGTCCGAGCGTCGCAAGAGAAAGCCCTCGCGGCGCTCCAAGCGTACACGGCGACGCACTCGCCCGACACGCCGGCCAAGTTCGGCGAGCTGCTCCTGCGCATACCAGAGCTGCAGCGGACTTGCCAGGTGAGAATACACCTTGCTGTATTGGCATAAGGATCAAATTAGCATGACTTTGTGACATGCCCTGGAGCTCCAGAAGACTTGCCAAGATAGAATATAATATGTACCTTGCTGAATTGGCCTTAAAATCAAATTAGCGTGAACTTGATACAGTGCACAGGATAATCAGGCTGGTCAAGAGCCACAAGGCTGGCACCGGCCCGTCCCAATCGGGTGTGAAGGGGAAACCGGAGGAGTTTAGTGGGTAGTGGACGCTTTAGTCTCGAGTCCCACACACGGCCGCAGGTCTAGCTAGTCTGCGGTTAAGGTGCATAAACGCATTCTCCTCCGAAAAAAAAAAAACGGCACAGGATAACCACAAGTGTCTAGCACATACATTATGTTTCTTCGGGTTGGGATTTCAACACACGACCTTTGGCGCTTAGGGAAGGGTCACTGTCTAATGCTCCGGCGGACCAACCAAAAGTTCAAGTTCATCCAGAAAATTGGGTTTGATTCCATTCCATCAGACTGTGATTATACCTACTTACAAGTACAGAGTAAGTATTTGAAACATCTTTATTGTTACAGTTCTTCATGCAAGTCGGCAAAGAAATGCTCAACCCAGCGAACAAAAGTAAAGACGGAGACGGGCCAAGCTTCAACCTCCTAATGGAACTACTACGGGGAGATCACTGACCTCCAAGGAAGAAAAAAAGAAAACACCTTTTTTTTCCAAGGTCATCGCCCTTCAAAAATGTTGCTCAAGAGTAAAATTGAAATTCTAGTTTTCTACGACGACTAATTTATAGCATCGCTTTAAGCTAAACTAAAATTGTCTGAATTTATTCTCATTTAGGAATCGACATTAATCGAATGCACGTCAGATTAGGACTTAAGTCGTGAACCATACGGTATATCGAAGTGAGTCTAGATGTGCCTATGACTGATTAAGTAGATATCAAAATAATCGATTTCGATTCGCATTTTAACATCAATAATACTCAACGTGATATTCCATTGAAATATGAAATCCCAATTTATTCCGTAGTGAGCATATAGCCTTAAGGAAAACAGCTTAAAATGTGCTTTATTACAATTGAATAGGGACTTCAAATGATTCAAGGCGACAGGGTAAGTCAGTACTAATATACCTAACAAGAAAACTAAAGGTACTTAAACGAATAACCATGCGGTTTGATGTATTTTTTTATTCGATTACATGCAATTAATGTATATTTTTTATTTATTTATATTTAAAGACCGATTAGTTGTAATCGTTTAGAAGTTTGCTAATAATATAATCTATACTTATTTGTGTATTCTAGACGGTGCGGTATCCATTGGATTTATTATTATTATTTAAATAAACCGTGAGTTTATTCGTTTAAGTTTCTTTTAGTCAATGAGTAATTTCATAGTATATCTTTATAACGGACTTCAAATTCACATTTACAATGCATAGTGTTTTACATACTCGCTTGCAATAGTATTTCATCTGCATTCTTCGGACAGAAACATCGGTGGCATATCGGTGGTATACGTGTTACTTCGATATAGCATAATATAGCCACGAGATGACGATTATGCGTTAATTTGCCTTGATCCGTAAACACGACAATATGAGCATTATTACTTGACACTATATATAATATATGTTACAGTCAAAACCCTTAACCAGTCAAAAAGCTTATTGACCGGTCAAAACCCTTATTGACCGGTCAAAACCCTTATTGACCGGTCAATAAGCTTTTTGACTGAGGATTCGGTTCTGGCGTTTTGTGGTCGCAGTTCTAACCAAACCTAACATGACACAAAGGGATGCACCCCGTGAGATTCGAACCCATTTTTGAAGTTAAAAGTGGTCTTTAACCGACACCCTTAATCAACTAATTTTACCGGTCAATAAGGGGTTTGACTGGTTAAGGGATTTGACTGTAACATATTATAATGAAAGCGCTTAAGATCATTCGTATTTAAAAAAAATAACATCATTATTTGTTTCGGCCTTAAACAGAAAGACTGTTGTAAATATCATATTTAGGGTCAAATATCAAATTAGTTGCTGATGATTTTACGTCGGATTACTTGTATGCTGCTCTCTTATGTGAATTTTCATAAAAAATGCAGCATTATTGTTACCTGACAGACAAATTAATCTTGAAGTTTTATGAAAGTGGCCCAAGGTGTTACACTGATATTAGTAATTTGACTTGGTCCAATATTGTCAAAATCGTATCTAATGATTACTGTTTGTGACACCTTTCACGTTTATTAGAATTTATATCTTAAAACTTTACGTTATTCTTTTCATCACTTATTTGTACAGTCGTAAAAGTAGCTGTGTTTGACATTACTAAAATGCCTTATTTATTGCCATTAAATGCTATGTAGTGTAAAAATAACAGCTACTTTTGCGTACTGTACATTCGCTTAGTTTTCTATCTTTCGTGCCAACGTAGTCTATTTTATGTAATAATGGTATATAATCTAAATGCATTTATTTTTATATTTCAATATTGCTCTCCAGGCTAGACTTGTTAATTTTAACTTTACTCAGAACAGTATCTATAACTACATATTTATAACTTTTATATTGACTTTACAAATAACTTAACTTAATGCACCCTTACTAATAAAATAATTTTTTGTAAATATCGTATCAAATTTAAGAAAACGAAAAAACCACTTAGGGCTATTTTCCTACGTACGTATTTTTTATATTTATTAATCAATAAAAAACAAATTTAGTTTAGAATTAAAACATCCGGATTCATAAATAATATCATTCTTACCACAGAGTATTTTTTTTTGTTTTTATTAGTAATGGGGTAATGTACAAGAGTGCTTCCTGGTGATATTTATATAAAACTTTGCACTGCCATTATGCTTTTATATGTAATTTAATAACGTAAGGCCAAGGGAACAATTAATGATTAGGATCATAGAGAAATGAAAATGTATAGAAGGAAAACCGTTGTATCCACATCATCTATTTTAATCCTAAACTATTTATAGAGATGCAGTGGCATGACAATTGCCCGTCTATATGTTTTAATATTTCTGTGTTAGTTTGTACACGAGTGAAGTGTCTACAGTATGCGTGGAGTAAATAAACAATAAAGCTGATGTAGTTTGAAATACAAGTCAGTCATATTATGTAGCTATAGTGTGACATACTGACTTGAATTTTTTAGAGGTCAAATAAACCAAGTAACTATGAAAATTAATAATTGCGGAATCATTCAAAAAAAGAAAAAAAAAATGCGCGTTGACACTTTTGACAGTAGTTCTATTTAGAAGGACATACTATATTATATACTTTAGTAATCGTTATAAAATGGATGGCTAGAATCGTATCTTCAAATGTAAAAACATTTCACTGTTCCAAAATAGTCATTATAACACGTACGAATTACTGGGGCCTACTAAAATTGGAAGATGTGTCGCATATTGCTCTTCTAGATAAGAATCTTCACGCAACATCGGAACCTGACTAAAATACAAGAAACCCAATTTTTGCACTTAACAAATCCTCAACAATAGTATTTCCAGTTAACCTAATGTGTTTTAAAATACTTTTTACCTATTCAATCGTCGAGAAATTGTGATTGATAGGTATTAAAATAAGTTCACGTTAAAAAATTGCCATTGGATTTTATAGAAGGTACGTTGTCAAAATGCCCTATTTTCATAATAATAAGATCGGATGATGCCAAAAGAATGGTCAGCTACTTTTGCGCCTGACTGTACAAGGCAAGTAACCGAAAAATAATCGGTAATTCTGTAATCATTATTTTGGATATACACTTTATTGGAACTTATTACATAGTGGGTATACTTTCCAATATATTTGCTCTAACAAGAAAGACATTAATCAATCTTATAATAATTTATTGTAAAATACATGTATGTATTGTATATTGTAAATGCGGGCCTCGCTTGTGGGGGCTCAAATTGTAATCATTGCCATTTCGTTAAGTTACTTAATAATGTAATTAGATTTTTGCGGCTTTGTATTGAATAGTTAAAAATGGTTTTGGGGGTTAAACTCCCAGATGAGTATATTTTTTCTTTTAATTGTAAATTTGAAATAATTCAATGTCTTTGATGATCTTATTGTAAAAACATTTGTGGAAAAGCGAGTTCAACTCCATTTTCATAACAGCTAGGCACTTTTCCGTTTTTGCTAAATGCCTACAGATGTATCAAACAAACGTTTTTAATATTTCTTAGCTCATCATTTAATACAGCTTAAGGAAACAAATTATCTCGTTATAGTTAAGATATTTTTTTGGTTAATTCATCTATTTTTTTATGAATGTATTTTACTAGTCCTTTTTGAGAGGATTCAACTTGTTTTTATTTTTATTTTTAGTGCAATACTTAGCATAAAGCTGCATGTTCTTATTTAAAAAAAAACTTCTTTTTATTTTTTGTTTCTTCTCAGGTTTTTTCATTGTAAAACTTTATGCTATGCTTTTGCACATACTCGTTAGTAAGTAATTTATACAAGTTATCAAATATTGATAATTTAAAACCAGTCATACACTGCCGATGTAAGAAATAAGACCGTTGCTATAAACATAACAAAATATATATTTACTTCGTTGCTATACATATTTGTTCAAAAAAAGAAATATTCTCATTTTAAACGTAGTTAAGTTTAGTTATACAGTAGTAAGTAAAAATGTTTTAGAGAATAATAGAATTTTCTAGAGTTGCCTTAACGTAGATTTTTCAATTTTGAACGCAGTATAGGTATTGGCATTCGCTTTTGTCTTTTATTATAGTGTAAGATATGTAAATTTATATGTATCGATCTTACGGGCCAGTTTCACTGTTGTTTGATAATTTTCTTGTAATTTATCTCTCAGATATCAACCGATTTTGTGGCCTTGTTAATTTTGGACAAAAGAAGACATAATTTTTATTTTTATCTGACAGCAGTGAAACTAGCTCATAATATTAAAAAATATTTTACAAAAAAGTGCCAATATTTTTTGACTCCAATTTTATTTTAAAATCATGTTTTTTTTACGAATATAGAGGTTCAAGTTCAACTGAATTTATAATAAACCGACTTAAGAATAACAATGTAATTATAAAGGGCACAAGTACTTGATTTCTAGTTGTAAAGTAAGAAATTCTTATTAATAAGACGTAATATTATATTTTATTATTTGTTTCTAAAACAACGTGCCAGATAAATCGAATTGTATCGACTTGTCTGTGCGTAAACGTAGGCACTAGGCAGTATATTTTTTTTTATTATAGGGTTATTTTTAGTATTTCCATGCTAAAGCAGTACATTATTAAGTACTGTAAAGAATGTTCAATCTTAGTCGGGAAATCAGAAAGAAAAGAAAAGACTACAGTATGGCGATGGAATAGGTCTCAGTGCCCGCTTACCATCATGGCCTGTCTGCCAACTCAAATGACTTCATGATTCTAACTATTATTAATAACTAGCTGACCTGGAAAAGAAAATTGTCGTTTTTAGTATTTTCCTCGCAAATATTTTCTCATCGTTTAAACCTTCCCTGGACTTCCAGAAATAATTTAAGACTAGAAATTGGTTCAGCCGTTCTCGAGTTTTAGCGAGACTAACGAATAGCAATTCATTTTTATTTATATAGATTTGTAATTCAAAATTCTTTACCTACACTTTATATACCTAGTACGAGTATAGGTACCTACCTATGCTACGATAGGTTATTATTTTTTAAATGAGTGTGGTGCCCACAGAGAAAATTTTCTCTGTGGTGGTGGTGCCTCTTGGCGACTATAGGGCCTTTATTAGTGTTTCTCTCAACACAGTAACACGCGGACAAGTTGATGCAATAGAGATTGAGATTTTTATGTGATTGTACTTCCCATACGCAAGAATTTGCCAATAGCTGGTAATGAGCTAGTTCTAAGCGTATCTTGGCATCTACGGTAGCTGTGTAACTCTTTACTGAACTGATAATTTAAGATGCTAGCTGTAAGATATTATTTTTATATTCAGTAAAGCAGTATGTGTGTCATCGAAAGGATGTCTGGAAATCCAAATAATTTTTATATTAAAAATTGTGAGGAGCGTAAGAATGGTATCACGTCCAATATTAGTAATTTTACTTTTGTTATAGTATAAATAAGTATTATAGTGATATAATATTATTCTTTATTTTGTAGAATTATGATGATAAAAGATTTTTTTTATATATAGAGCAAAAAATAAATACAATTTTGATTTATCTTTTTGTATTTTTTTTCTTTGACTAACATAGGTGTAGTTTTTAGACAGTCTGCCACATCAGCAACTGACTTTGGAGAAGATACTAGGTATATTATTCAAGAGGTCAAGTGGCAGTCGTTCCAATTTATTTCATAACTAAACTGACCAAATCTTGGACCATGTGACTGTGGTAGTGAGCTCAGATGAATAACAGTAGTGACTACATACTGCGCGCTATATCAAAATGAAAAATAAAGAGCAATAACAAAACTTATCGATTTCAATCTTGTTTTATCCATAGCGCGTTTATTCATTCATCATAGTAATAAAAATAGCCCGTACAGTGGGCACGAAAAGTAGTTCAACATTTTACACTATTCAGACTTTGCCAGAAATGAAGAAATTCGTGTAATGCCTTTTTACAACCTGGTCAGTTCTTTTAAAGGTTAGGAATTTTGCTTATTGATGAGTTATGAATAAGCTCGCCGCTGAATGCATGCTTAGCTGCCTCACAACAATGCTGTTGATGAAGAGCTGGCGAGTAGTCAGAACTTCGAACTCTTTTTAAAGCTTAGATGTAAGGGCGTCGGTAAGGGGGGGGCAGCGCCCCCCCCCCCCTAGAGATCAAATGTAGCTAGCCGCAAAGCGGTAAAGCTTCATGCCTTCGGCGTTCATAAGCTGGCGACGCTCTTGCTTAGATGTACTGTATCTATAATTTTTAAAATTAATGACTTAAAATACACCTATTTGAGTACCTAGGTAGGTATGTGTTGTAGTACTTCGTTGTTTCCGACAGACCATTGTCACACACGAGATTAATCTGACAGAAACAAAGGCTTCAGAGCTACTTACCTACTTTGGCTTCAAGATCAATTTTATTGCGACGTTAATTGACGATATTTAATATTATTTTGTTTGCATATTTCTTCTTTCGACTCTACCTACATTGCGCGCTTGTTTACGGACACATCTAGATGATTAAATCTCTGAATCACAGTCAATAAACAAAAGGCTACATTATTTACTTGGAAAAAACCATTGTCTCTGTCTCATTAATATACATACCTACAAGTACATTTATGTATAATCGAAGGAATAAATGGAATTCAGCTGGTAGACAAATTCGAAACATACCTAACAATAAAATTCGAGTTGAGAAATTAGGTATCGTGCTCATTTTAGAGGCTGTTGCACTGTTGCCTATGTATGGCTGACACATACATCATACTTGTGCTGCAGGGGCCATCTTTGGGCGCTGGTCTGCTGGGACTCAAAGATCCCTCTGGTTGATAGTCTTTAAAACTCGAAATTGTATATTGAATTCTTATAACCTTATTGGCGATTGAAAGCAGGTAGTATCCCTAACTGTTGAGTTTCTTGCCGGTTTTTCTCAACAGATGCTTTCATTCCGAATCCGGTGGTAGAGTCACTATATTTTTTATTTTATTCCTGACGATTCATTCGATATTTTGATTTTTTGATTGTATTCTATTCATTTCAGCTTCTGCCAATGATCTCCTTTAAACGAATGCAATCAGAGTGTGGAATTGGTCATCAACATAATCTAGACGAAGTTAATGGTGGTGTCCAGATACATAGTTTTTTTACACACTTTACACTTTTAATTTAGTTTCGACGAGCCATTTGGTGTAATGGTCGAGAAGTCGGCTATTACACCAAAGGTCGCGGGTTCGATCCCCGCACGGTACAAACATTTGTGTGCATGAACATGTCTGTTTGTATCGGTCTGGGTGTTTCTATGTATGATATGTATGTATTTACAAAAAAAAAAAAAAGTACCTATATAAGTAATGTTTATCCGTTGTCTGGCACCCATAGCACAAGCTAATGCTTAGTTTGGGGCTAGATGGCGCTGTGTGAATAATGTCCAGAGATATTTATTTATTTATTTCGTGTTTACATTTTATAAGGAGTTGCAGTGGATATTGCATATTTAAAAAATTCTAACAGTTGTAGTGATTTAATCCTTGAGCTTCTTCTTGGGGCGGAGGTTGTTGGTGTGGTCTTGCGGCAATTGGTGGCACGGGGGTGAAGACGAGCATAGCATTTTTTATGCTATTATCAGTTAACAGACAGGCACGCCTGATGGTAAGCGCCTATTGCGGCTATTCTATTTAGGGATGCTTCAACAGTAACGGGCGCTGCATGTGTTGCCATACCAATAGGCTTATCTGATCTTATAGCCTTAGATTTTAAGTGTACTGGCTTCCACATTAATATTGCCGGACAACAGCCAGGGCTGTTATGGCGGACTCAGAAAAAGTCCTATTAACAACCAGACCCAAGGCGGGAATCGAACCCACAACCTCCGGTTTTATACCCAAACGGCTTGGCCACCGTTCCACGGAGGCGCTTAAGATAAATTTTTTACCCTGGTATAGGTATACATACTTGTATAATTATGACAGGTACTTTGGCGCTTTGGTAAACGAAACATGGGATCAAGAAATCAAGACCCAGATAGAGTAATTTTACTAAGCTGTAGGCCAATATTACCCACTCTGGGGGTAAACAAAGCTAACTAGTACCTAAGTATGTGATAAAATTATTTTCAATCGTTAATCAAAAAGATAAAAATCATATTAGCGGATATATAAGGAAGACTTTTAATTGAGTATTGAACAGTCTTTGGTGATTACTAAAATGCTGAGATTGAGTTTCGTGCTAGGTCTGGTGGCTATCGCTGCTAGTGCCTCTGTCCCGGAAGAGAATGTGGTTGGCAGTAAAAATGTGGAAGAATATAAGGAATACCTAGAAAAGAGCGTGAAGGGTAAGTCCTACTTGTTATAGTACCTAGACCTACTGGTTAAAACTGTAAATATCAGTATACCTACTGAATTTGCTAGGTGAATAGGTATTCTACATTCACTCAAAACAAGTGAATAAAACAAACAACGACTTAACTATTACAAATGAAAAGTGTACAATTAAGGCGGTTTCTCATGACAACCACACAATTGGCTGCATCTATGTAAAGCTGACTGATATTATTTCAGATAACTTTTAACTACAATGTTGAAGGCTTTGTACCAGATATAGAATGGAGTTGGATATCTACAGTTGTATGTGATTTAAAGGCCCCCTCTCACACTTACATTCTGCACTCGACAGGGGACGGCAGCCCCCTAGAGACCCGCATGGCCGCCAACCCGAAGGCTAAGGCGTGGGAGAACAGCGGCCACTTCCAGGGAGACATCGTACTGGACGAGCAGCAGATCCGGGACATGGTGGCCAGCTTCTCCTCGCGGAAGGCCTACATCTGGCCCAACACCAAGTGGCCTCACAACACTGTCGTTTATGAGTTTGCTGCTGGACATTTTAGTAAGTCGTTTGGCCGGCTGGTGCGTATGGTAGCGACACTGCCTTATGCAGGGTAGATTAGATATGTAGGTATTTGACATCCTACTAATCCTACTAATATAATAAATGCGAAAGTCTGGATGTTTGTTACTCAATTACGCTTAACGGATTTAAATGAAATTTGGCACACGTATAGTTTATAACCCGGATTAGGACATAGGCTATAAAATTCCTCCGGGAAACGTCTCATTCCCGCGGTAGGTATATTTGAAAAAAAAATTACGCGCGGGTGAAACCGCGGGCGGATAGCTAGTATTCGACAAATCGATCTTTCTATGTGCATATTTACCAATAGCTTGGTGGTGATGGCAAAGATCACGAGGAAACCTGGCAAAGTCAGATTATACTGGCTACACGCCATGATTCAATTTGTCTGGTTCCCTCTATTAAGGGTTAAAGAGGTCAGACGGCAGTGGCTCCAATATAAACTGGATTTGCTAAATCCTGGGTTAAGCTTGACCAGATCAGGACAAAGTAATCGGAGAAAGCATTGGCAACAAGCTTTTTTCAACATTGCGACAAGTTTAATTAATAAGTTACGTGTCCTGTGTGTTTGTGATGGAAAATAAAATATTATTTTGATATGGATAGAGTATGTATCTTACTAATCTTACTAATATTATAAATGCGAAAGTCTGGATGTTTGTTCCTCAATCACGCCTAAACGGCTGAACGGATTTAGATGAAATTTGGCACACGTATAGTTTAGAACCCGGAATAGGACATAGGCTATAAAATTCCTACGGGAAACGTCTCATTCCCGCGTGAATATCAATTTTGAAACTACTGAGCCGATTTGAATAATTCTTTCACTGTTGGAAAGCTATACTATCCCCGGTGAACATAGGGTACTTTTGATCCTGGAAATGTGGGGGGAAGGGGGGATATTTGAAAAAAGAGATTACGCGCGGGTGAAACCGCGGGCGGAAGGCTAGTGAACCATAATAATTATGCGATTTCAAAAATACCCTGGAAATTACACGGAGAACACTTTTCCGAAGATCCACCCATAATCGTAATAAACATTTTCAGCTGCTAGCCAACGCCAGCAAATCATCAATGGCATGAACGATATATCCAGGAACACCTGCGTCAGGTTCCGCCGGCGTCTGCCGTTGGAGACCAACTTTGTCAGGATCACTGTGAGTTCATTTTCAATATGACTTTAATTATATTGGCAGCCAGAGGTGTAACCCAGATAATGTTAGCTGAAAGTCTGCCTTTAGTCAGATGAAATACAATTTTCATTCATAAACTATAATGAATACCATTAGGCAGAGATCACAATTTCCATCACATTCCCCACTCTATTTATGCATGCTCGTCGGTTCGGCAGATGTTTTTTTATGCTTGACCAGTTAGCAGACAAGCATCTGTTGGAAAGCGGCCACTGCAGCCTATTCCATTGAGGGATACTTAACCAAGAAGCGTCACTCTATATGTTCTAGTCATGTTCCGGAAATATTTCGGCTCGAAGATCTCAGGAGCCAACAGTATGAAGCATTCTGCTACTAGAACTGTTATGGCGGTAGATTACGTACATACGTGGAGGTGGTAAAAAACCTACAAAAAGTCCTGCCACTAACCAGACCCAAAAGAGCCGTTGTCCAGGGTTCAGTTCAGGACGGTCAGTTCAGGAAAAGGTATTTCTAACAGATTGGAACAAAGAACTTTTCAGTTTTTTTTAAGACCACATCTAGTTCGTACAAATATAGAGCCATATTAGCCAATACATTTACTACAATGGTTATTCCACAAATCCCCGTCGAAAATCCCCATCAATGGGGATTTGTGAACTTTTAGTTCACTGATCCCCATTGATGTTTTATTTGGTTTTGTATTTTAATTCTAAGGTAATGGCGATTTGTGAACTTCATCAACATCTTTTTTCCACAAATCCCCATTGATGGGGATTTCATAATAACTATATCAAAGGTGTGCTGTCCTTAATTCTAGAACTTCAACGACGGCTGCTACGCGCACGTCGGGTACTGGCGCTCTCGCGGCGTGCACACGCTGAACCTGGCCAACAACTGCTTCCTGCACACCATCGTCGTGCACGAATGGCTGCACGTGCTCGGCTTCGTGCACATGCAGTCCACATACACTAGAGACCGATACGTTAGGGTCTTGTGGCAGAATGTGATTAGCGGTGAGGAACTTGGGGCTCTTCTTTTACTTATTCTGTGACTGGCAACCCACACCGTAATGTCCTCCTAGCCGAGTTTTCGGCTACGGCGGCCAATCTTTTACGATCAGCCAACTACGCAGGATATATTATAGTGCACAAGTGAGTGCGTAAGCACAGGTGCACTCCCTATTCCCTCACTCTCATAACACGGTGGGACAGCAGTCTGATACGACCGAAGAGAGATCAGGCGCAGGACCAACCGATGCCTTCCGTAGCACGGAATCATCATTCTTTTCAGACATTCAGGTGATTCAAGCCTGCAATGTCCTAACCAAACTTGAAACATTCACACAAAGTGATGGTCCCCGCGGGATTCGAACCCATGACCTCCGGGAGTCCGGACTCCCGGAGGTCTTAGGAGGTATTAGAGCCCACAGCTCTAAACATAACAAAAAAAAAACACTGTACCACGGAGACAGTTAACACCACCACCACACCATCCACACCATATTTTCTGACTCTCATAGCCCGGTGGGACGTGACTAAATAGAGATAAATCGCAGAACCAACAGCGGTATGCATTTTAACAAGGTCCCAAGCCATGTCTGAGGATCACCTTTGTTTCTCGGGTGGTCCTCCCTAGGCCCAATGTCGGCCTACCGCACCAGACCGGGATATCCAGAGATGGGCTGCTTAATCACCACAAGATACCCATCTTGTCCCTTTCGAGTGTGAAGGTGAAACCGGGGGAGTTCAATGGGTAGTAAGACAAACGTCTTGAGACTCGCAAACCGCAACGGTAATGATCAATAAAAATCACATTCCTGCTGGATTGCGAAATAGTCTACGCGGGCGAAGCTACTAACACAATAATTATAAAATGTTGTGTTTTAGGCATGGAGCACAACTTCGACATGTATGACAACCAGATCGTGAGCAATCTGGACCTGCCATATGAGTACGCGAGCACCATGCACTACGGACGCTTCGGGTTCAGCAGCAATGGACAGCCAACACTCCTGCCCAACTTTGTGAGTCAACTGTGATGTGCATTTTAATCCATCCATCCATGACTCTGGTCTGGGCTGATATTGACTATTCGCCGCTTTGGCGAATGCAACACTGTGCATTGAAATAAAATAAAAAATTGTTAAAAAAACATTATTTACACAGCGCAATCTGGCCCCAAACTCAATCGAGTCCGCTGTTCAATAATGTGATGTTTATATTGCCGAAAAATAATCTAAATAACAACCATTGCTATTAAAACTACCTACGAGTCCCTTTTTAGGGTCACCTATTAGCCCTTCTAAATTCACTATACAGTGATTTCATATGATTGAGAGATTAAATCATACTGATGATAATGCTCTCCTAATTTTTCGCAGGATGACTTCGGTATGATGGGTCAGCAGGATTTCATCACGGCGACAGACTGGCACAGGGTGAACCGACACTATGACTGCCCTGGCGCATGGTAGTTCCAGACGAATGGATTAACATTTATTAACCTTTTGAACGCCAAGCTACGAACGCACTGTCATGTCGTGTCCTGTACGCTAGAGCTGGGCTATTCTTTATTGTCAAACGTAAGGAGAAAATACCAGTAATTCATATTTTTAGAGGCGTTTTGGCGTCCAAAAGGTTAAATACCGATACAATAATTTTGTGATATGTTTTTAAGGACTGACTATTTGTATTGTATCATTAGTTGACTGACTCATAATAATGTAATAAAGTGTAAACAATAAACATAATTATTAACTGCCTGCGTTTTTTATCATTCCAATCGATTGTGCTCGAAGAACTCACGGTCAGATGCTACAACCGTAGGCGCGTAGCATTTCGTAGCACGGTGCTACGATTTTCGTAGCCTAGTAAATACGCTGAAAAATAAAATAATACAAGACTTTAAGATAATTTCACCTCTATACAGTGAGGCTGAGTGAGATCCTCTTTGCCTTGCATTAAGACTTATGTCTAAAAGAGATCTAATAATCCTAATATCAAATATATTTATTTTGAAACTAGCTTTCCGCCCGAGGTTTCACCCGCGCGTAATTTCTTTTTTCAAATGTCCCTTCCCTTCCCCCCACATTTCCGGGATAAAAAGTACCCTATGTCGCCCGAGAATAGTTTAGCTTTACAACAATGAAAGAATTTTTCAAATCGGTTCAGTAGTTTCGATGACCAAAATATTTATTCTGTTTCGACTATTAAAATGCTAATATTTTAGTATGTAGTCGATTATAATTTTTTTTGTATCTCATTAATCATTCTTTTCAAATAACATGCAACATTTTTTGGATCATTAAAAACGCTAGCAGCATAATTTCCATTTTGACAGTAATAAAAAAAAATTGTTTCTTTTTCCTTTAAAGGCGTTTAGATTTTTTTCTGAAGAATCTAGCCAGCTTCAAATGAAAAATTGGCTTATTTATAACCTGCTTGGTTTTTTCAATGTAACTGGCATCAGAGTTACGATTAATTTGACAGCAATAAAAAGCAAATCCTTTTTTTAAAAGAAATATCAAAAAGTTTTAAAAACACGTTGACCTTCTTTATTTTAAAGAGGCACTGGCAACAATGCTTCTGATATTTGACAGCAATAAAAAGTAAATTAATTTTTTTTTTCTTTAATGGCGTATAGATTCTTTCTGAATAATTTAGCCAGCATTAAATTTTTATAAACTTATATTTCCTGCTTGGTATTAATTTGGTGTAGGTATGTAACCTTCGTGGTTATTTTTTTATTTTAAAGTAGCACTGGCAATAGTGCCACAAAAGTTTGACAGTATGTAATAAGAAGTAAATTAAAAGTTTTGTTTTTCTATACAGACGTATGTACATTTCGAATTTTTCTGAAGCTCTTTACCTAGCGTTTTCTGTGAAACTGCCGGCTAGGTATTCTTTGCAAAGGTCGTTGCTATTACGTTTTTTCATTCATCTTGACTATCTATTTACGCAGTCTATATAGTTATCAAGTAATTTCTTTTTTCAAAAAGCCCCTCTTCCCCACACATTTCCGGGATAAAAAGTACCCTATGTTCACCGGGGATAGTGTAGCTTTCGAACAGTGAAGGAATTATTCAAATCGGTTCAAAATACTGTTCCTATTCAATACAAACAAACAAACAATCAAATCTTTCCTCTTTATCATATTAGTATAATATGTAGATGTCTTAATTTCGGGTTATAAACCATACGTGTGCCAAATTTCATCTAAATCCGTTCAGCCGTTTAGGCGTGATTGAGTAACAAACATCCAAACATCCAGACTTTCGCATTTATAATATTAGTAGGATAATTTCTCTGGACATTATTCAAACAGCGCCATGTAGTCCCAACTCTTTATCCGGGAAAAGTATCACATTCCACGCGGGCGAAGCCGCGTGCGGAAAGCTATGCACACTATTCTTCTAAATATCAAATGTGACTGACTGACATAGTGATCTATCAACGCACAGCCCAAACTACTGGTCGGATCGGGCTGAATTTTGGCATGCAGGTAAATGTTATGACGTAAGCTTCTAGCGGAAGCTTCGAAGCGTCATAACGAAAGGATTTTGATCAATTCTACCCCCAAGGGGATAAAATAGGGGATGAAAGTCTTGTAGTCCACGTGGGCGAAGCCGCAGGCGGAAAGCTAGTTACTTATATACTTTTGTAAACACATAGGTACATATTATTATACAAAGAAACAAATGTTTGTTACCGTGGATCAAACGCGCGGACTCAGGTGTAATAGCCGACTTCTCGACCATTACACCATGACTCGAGACTGAGCGAGACATATGTAAAAAAAATACTGACACTTTTCTGTGTATATTCCTAATAAGTACTATATTCAAATAGCGCTTTACGAATGACGTCGTTGACAAAAATATTAATATAAAATAGTATCACATTTTATCAATGGTAATGCCAAAACGCCATATCATAGTTCTTATGACTACAAGTACACACAATTCCTTAGTAGATTGTAAATGTGTATTCCACCGTCAAATCAAGATAACAATCAGTAAATTAAATACATTTACCATAATTGATCAAGGATAGTCTATCTTGAATCTTGATAATGAAGAATAGGAAAGCACATTTCGATACGCAATAATCATTGAATAATTTATCAATGATTGATGATGATAACTTTGCAATGATAATAATTAATTAAACGTATTTATTAACAATCAAATGATAACAATGAGTTTGATTTAAACCAATCTACTGGTTTTAGCACTCGGTTCTGCTCGAACGCCAAATAATTGTGATAATAATAATAATAGCTTGTACATAACATGTTTATAGCACACATCCAGTGAACAATATCCTTATAATTAATATCCTACTAATATTATAAATGCGAGAGTCTGGATGTTTGTTACTCAATCACGCCTAAACGGCTGAACGGATTTCGATGAAATCTGGTACACGTATAGTTTTAGGATAGTTAAACCCGGATTAGGACATGCTATAAAATTCCTAAGGGAAACGTCTCATTCCCGCGGGATATTATTTTGAAAAAAGAAATTACGCGCAGGTGAAACCGCGGGCGGAAAGTCAGTATGCTAATAATAATTAGTCTATTATGTATACAGAATAGGTAAATAAATAAAAATATCAACGTCAAATATCTAGAAAATGTAATCAAAGTAGATAAAAAATACAATTAAAATGTGCAACTCCGATGACCTAGCGCTTTACCGACTTAGGTATTTACATCATACTAGGACATCCTTTTATTATTATATGTATATATATTAATTGCCGAAACACCAATCGACCGATAACGGCGAATATTTAAAAGGCGGAGTGTTTTGCGCGAGGTTAGAAAGCTTTTGGCGCCAAGATGTTGCGTGTAATTCTGGTTTCCTGCCTGGTGGGGTTGGCGGTGGCTACCCCAGCCATAGTCCGGTCTATGGAGGAGGTCCAAGCCTTCAGACACTTCTTGGAGAGCAGCAGAGGCAGTAAGTACCTGATGGACTTTTTCAAGCCATTTTCAAGCCAACAACAAAGTGGAAACGATAAATTTCAGTAATTTCGTTTATGTTCTTTAACACGTTGATTGCGGCACCAAATTTACTGAACTTACCCAGGGTGCGACATGAACTCCATGATTCTCACGCAGGACTCCACTGCGGTGCGTCATGAACATCATTTGTTCACATTAGTTAATAGATTCAAGAGGTCATAACTATTTGAAATTAAAACATTTTTGTGTGTTCTTTTTTTTAAAATGTAGGTAATATGTAGTAGTTTCTACAGCATAAATCGTTTTTAATTCTGATTTGTACTTCCCCAGATTTAGGAGAAAATGTACTACCCTGATTTCATGAGAAACATTTTGCCATGCCGCACTGTGTTAATGAGACGCCTAACGAGTAATAGTGATGGGCAAGCAATAAAAACCAACAATACAAATCAACAATTCATCATAATCATTACAGTGTAACAGCCCAGTATGCTTAACTTAAATGAAATGTCTCTAAAATCGCAGTAATTAAGGAACTACAATCAAAATCAACAATTAAATGCTAATCATCATCATAACTTAAATTTAACGTTATTTAAATTTAAAGTTAACTTAAATGAAATATGTCTCTTATATCACAGTAATTAAGGAACTAAAATTAAAACCCACAATGAAATATTAATCATCACATTTGCGTTTGATTTGATTTGTGTGCGGACGTTGTGCATCACTATGCGCGACTAGCGAGAATGGCGCGCCCGCATTCGGTGCGGCATGAGGTGCAGGGGCGTGACCATATACTGGCCATGCCGCACACAGCGCAAAAGTACACAACTCTGTGCGACGTGAAGATTATTTTGCCATGTCTGTTTTTGATAAATTTTAAAAAAACACTCGGAAATATCTATTTGTTTCTTTCTTACTCATAGAACAACATATAAAAAACCCCCCCGCACCGTGGTGAGAAACACATTTTTCTGCACCGCACGCTGGTAAAGTCAAGCATGGCCCTATATTGGTCATGACGCATGGAACGTGTTAACTTGAACTAAATTTCTAGTGGGACAGTGCAGCGGCTGAACGGTTAAAATATGTGCCCAATAAGCATGCATTGTGATAGCAACAAAACTTGAAAAAAGTTTTTAGTCGTTTAAGTATCTTCTGGACCTAGGGACAATTCCCTGGACTTGTAAATTTTTATTCGAACAGTTTTATGATCACCAACATACGAGTTTACAAGCGCTGATCACATACCTTCCTATAATTGTGACGATGGTTAAAGTTTAATGATAGTAGCTCTCTTACGCCGATGAGAAAATTTGTGTCCTGTATCGGATGGCAGCAAATAAGACCTCCCTGCCACTTACTTACATACAAGC
This sequence comes from Mecyna flavalis, assembly GCA_949319885.1. Lineage (NCBI taxonomy): Eukaryota > Metazoa > Arthropoda > Insecta > Lepidoptera > Crambidae > Mecyna > Mecyna flavalis. The sequence continues at coordinate 4,471,671 of OX439427.1, read as the reverse complement.
TAACAACGGTGTGCTGTGTATCCGTGATGTACAAATACCTAAAACGCTGACTTATTTTTCCTCCAGACAATGGCGCCGGCTTCTCCGCCCGCCGACAGGCCGAAGTCAACCCCGAGGAGGGCGACAAGTACCAGGGCGACATCTTGCTGGACGACTTCCAGATCGAAGACATGCTGATGCAGTTCGCCCAGGGCCGCAATGCGTACACCTGGCCAGAGAGCAAATGGCCTGAGAACACAGTCGTGTGGGAGATCGCTGAGGGAGAGTTTGGTAAGCGCAGGCCTTTTAACACGTTCAGTGCATTATGAGGTCGAAACGCCCCATGCGTGACTTCTTGCTGGTGCGGCAGTCAAAATCACGATCTTTCACTCTGTGCGCGGGACGATTATGATAATATTCCTAGTAGTATGACAGAGACAAATATACAAAATCAATTCTCTTACGAAATCTAATCCAATGGCGTAGTTATTAAGACATGAGGTTGAATAGGTCTCATACGCACTGAATAAAAATTAATCAATTACAGTGCGGATTGAGGTCAAATCTGCCTCATAAATTTTAGGACTCATAGCCGCACAGGGTGAAGTGCTGCTAGTTTAGTGTTGTGATAAGTGTCGATACGGGAGCACAGGGAGGACAGAGAGTCACAGTTTGTTTTTTAATCCAACTGTTTTTTTGCAAAGATTACGTTACAATCTATTTGCTAAATATTCACCTAAAATAATAATTTATTTAACTTTTATTTAATAAATAGATTTACATAGCAACACAGCTAAAGCCAAAGCGATAGTAAACTTTAAATAATACTATGTCTTAAATGTTACACTTTATGTGTTCTTTTCCCTAGGACAGCATGGTGTGGTTTTAAGCTTGTTATATCTACTTGTAACTTAAATTAAGTGTTAAGTTTATATTTCCGGCTTATAATTCCAGGTTATTTCCGTTATGAAGTCAATTTTATCTTTTGGCAAATACAAGTTCGTTTCTGCAATGATCACAGCTGTTATACTCAGAGTAAGAGTACACACACACTCTCTCTCACACATGTACTCACAGTTTATCACAAATATGCACACATTCATTCCCCTAACATAAAAACACACTGACATACTTTATCTTAAAAATGGCGTTCATATCTAACGTGAGTTTTATTTCCGGATTTCCTAGTGGCAGATGCGTTGATCATGTACTTTAAAAGTGATCATCGAAAACGTTGCGTAGGCTGCTACAACAAATTAATATATATCGACACTGCAACTTTCTTTTACTCCAATCACTAGTCGAGACACGAATCGAACTTCATTTCAGTGCGATGTGAGGCAGAACAGATGCCATATATATATTTTTCATTTACTCAATACAGAAATGTCATAACTGCCGGCGAAGCTATATTTAGATGTAACAACTATTTAAGTTTGTAATGGTAAAGTTTCAAGCAGATATTGTCCTTTTTGAACTACAATTAAGGTATTTTTTCAAAACATAACTTTGTGAGGCCGATATGGTCTCATACGCACTGTAAAGGAGTTCAAACTTGTCTCGAATAGACCTCATTCGCACTGGCTGAAACTCCATAAAAAATGGCTACGCAGTGAACGTGTTAAAAAGCGTTTAGCGTTATTAAAATCCCCGACCTTAAAAGCAGTATCTAAAAGTATAAAGTAATCTATGTTAGCGCCTGTTATAATAACTTGATTAAGAGGACCTTTAAAATATCTCCGCATCAGGCAGGGGATCGCTTGCGTCGGGGGTAACTCAATTAAAATGAAGTTGCGTGCGTAACTATAGAATGACTTAACCGCTATATTTGTGATTCCGATATACGTAATTAAATTGTCTAAAACACAGCATACTAGCCGCCAATAAAAAAAAAACATGAGCCGTACATAACTTGTAAAGAACCACAGATTTTTTTTCTTGATCTGTGTAAAGAACAATACAGAATTGGCAGTTATCATAGAAGAAGAAGAGGCAATTTATATTTGTCAACACGAACGGTTCAGCTACATAGCGCCCGTATTAAAAACATCAATGTATTTCCTAATGTTGCATGAATCAATATGACCTAATGGGTTGAGTACCTACTTATACTATCTAATCATTAATGAGATCAATAAACTATGATAATTAAATCCAAGCAAAAAGTAGCATATTAACGATTAAAGGTAAATATTATCTGATCAAGGGTTTTTTTATTGCACAAGTAAATAATATGATTTGCAATACAATGTAAACAATCGAGAAGTCGATGTAGTAGTAAATAAGTGGCTAAATCAATCCACAATCTTTACCTATACTAATATTATAAAGAGGAAAGATTTGATTGTTTGTTTGTTTGAATTGAATAGGCTCCGAAACTGCTAAACGGATTTGAATAATTCTTTCACTGTTGGATAGCTCTATTCTCGATGAACATAGGGTATTTTTGATTCCGGAAATGTGGGGGGAAGGGGGGATATTATTGAAAAAAGAAATTACGCGAGGGTGGACCGCGGGCGGAAGGCTAGTAAATAATATTAAAAATGCAAAAGTAGCGTTAAGACAGAGCACTTTTGCATTTTAACGGTTAGTAAATCACAGAAGCGATTTTGATGGGTACAGATGTAGCTGACCATGGGAAGCATAGCTTCTTTTATTTTTTCTGAGATAATATGAGCTCCGTTTCCTTAGCATAACAGAAATATTAGTTTTTTTTGTCCTACTTTCACGTTGCAACGAAGCAATGGATCGACGTGATAATTATGCTATGTTAGTTCTAGCACAGTATTACAATGGTGCTAGTTTATTTGTAGCCTTAGAGTACCTTTTGAACTTCTGTCTAATGTTTTAAGCTATAATAACTACAGTTTAGACGATCGAGATCGAAAGTATCAGCATACTATAGCGATCAATCCTCCCTTTGTTAAAATTACACTAAGCAGTCATAACTTCTTGGTATTTCTAGGACCCCTCCAGACCGAGGCTATCTGGGACGGAATCAGAGACATCGAGAACCACACCTGCATCAAGTTCCGCTACCGGGAACCTCAAGACCGAGTCTACGTCAGTGTCACTGTAAGTATTATGTACGAATAAGTATTTTATGTACGAAGAACATCAACCTACACAAATCTGTCAAAAAGACTCAATTGATTTAGAACTTTAAGCCATTAAGCTGAATTGGTTGTAGGATTTTGAGTTTAGATTAGGTTGGTTGTTATGCTGCTGACTGTACCTACATAGTGTTTTTAGAATGTAGTGCATGCAGCGCAAAATACGTAAGTGAAATCTGTGAAGCAAAAATAGTACCCGGAATAATAAATAAATAAGCAAAAAAATCTACTTTATTGTCTAAATTAGTATATCAAATAGGTACTAACGGCACATATGAATCAGAATAATGTTGTATAGTTAGTATAACACATTTATAAATATTCATAATTATTTACTTTATGCCTAATCTGTCGGCAGACCGGCAGCCAACACAGACCAGCATAATATGGCATAATGACCCTTAACTACGTACTATAATAAATAAATATTATTTTAAACTATTCACACAGTGCTTTTTAACCCCAAAATAAGCTGGTTGTCTTTAACTTTTTTTTAAATACGCACATAAATATGATGACTATCTTCGTTCCAAAGGGAGGAGCCGGCGGCTGCTACGCGCACGTAGGCTACTCGGAGCGCCGCGGCGTCCACACGCTCAACCTGGCCCGCAATACGCCCGGAGTGGGCTGCTTCCGCCACGCCACCATCGTCCACGAGTGGATGCACATCCTCGGCTTCCTGCACATGCAGTCCACGCACGACCGCGATAACTACGTCAGGATCGTGGAGGAGAACCTACGTCCTGGTGAGATCGCGCTATCGGCAGCTTGCCGTCAAACATATTGCAAGAGTCATTTAGTGTGATGTCAGGATATAAATCCATATTGTAACCTTTATAAGTATTGTAAGTATCTTTATTACCTATATACGACGAGAGACTAGGACTGAGCCCTACAGCCATTCTGTAATTTAAAGGGAAATCGAAACGTTGAAAGCAAAAAAGATTCTCCCCGCTGCCAAAACCGTGACCTTCCCAATTGAGCTCTACTTACCGTCAGAAACATAGAAAAACACTTCAATGTGATGTGGTCTTTTGTTTTATATAGGTCCGAATGAAAAGTTGCTATCTCTAACAATTGTTCTAATCTTTCTCACAATAGGAACAGAACACAACTTCGACATCTACTCCCCCGACCTGGTGGACAACATGGGAGTTGAGTATGACTACGTGAGCTGCCTGCATTACGGACCTTATGCCTTCAGCAACAACGGCGAAGCCACCATCGTTGCCCTGCAGGTCAGTTGACAGCCGATCAATAGCCACAAAACAAGAGTGCGTTAACATCTGCCTTTGCGTTTGTCTTTTGTTTTAACTAACCAAAACACTCAGCGAATTGTGCTGTTGACATCATACATAACTTGATATCGGATACATGTATCGTTTATGGGGAAACTAGCAGGCGCCCCCGGTTTCACCCGCGTGGTTCCCGTTCCCGTGGGAATATCGAGATATCTTTTCTTAGCGGATGCCTACGTCATAACATCTATCTGCATAGCAAATTTCAGCCCGATCCGTCCAGTGGTTTGGGCTGTGCGTTGATATCTATCTATGTCAGTCAGTCAGTCAGTCAGTCAGTCACCTTTGAGTTTTATATATATAGATAATCTTAACATCGCCCATATCTAATGGCGACACCGGGGGAGTTTAGTGGGTAGTGCGTTACCAGAATGCTACTTTTGTCATATTTTTCCATTACTCACTATAAAAGATAAACGCCTCGATAGACTAGTGCTTTAACTTTTAATTACTAGGCCGTAATCCTGGGGCCATGGAATCAATTCCCGGATGGGGTTTTTCAGCAAGATTATCAGTCCGCATTTGGCAAACAAGGTGATTAAACCAATACCCATCATTTTGACGATGACTTGCTTTCAATTAATTTTATTACCTTTGCATGGCAGTGGAACATTAAATAGGCTAGTAAAATTATCAGCCTACGTACAGTAAGGACTATAGAAGAAGACTAACTAAAGAATTATATCGCAGGAGCACGAAGGCACCATGGGCCAGCGCATCTTCATCACCGAGAAGGACTGGCTGCGCATCAACCGCCATTACGACTGCGCCGGCGCATGGGCGTAGACGACATGCGATCACAACTGACTAGGAATATATGCTTTATGTTAACTTTTGTTTTGATTTCTTCAAAATATGGGTTTCCTCAAACATCCTTAATCCTTATCCCAAAAAAAAAAAATGATGTAATTATAAAAAAATAATATAATAAGGATTTTTATGGGTGTACCTATCACAAGGCTGTACACTTCACGATGCACAATGTTAAAAGCAAAAGAAAACAAAAGTCATACTATGTATAGTACTTAGAAAGTAAGGACTTATCTTATCATCCAACGGTAACAAGTAGACAACTATTGATAGGTACTCAAATGCTGATAGGTTTGACGGGTATCACTTACTGAGAAGTGAAACATAATTAAGTAAAGCAATGGACCGATAATATAAAACACACTTTAAAAACTGATCCTCAGCAATTTGTACGCTAAAACACAGTTACTCTTGAACCAGATTAAGCGGCAAAAAATCGACTACTGTCACAGTAAGTAGTTTTATGTCGGGCGCCTCTTCAAAAGGGCGGTTGTAAAATATTATTTACAAAACACACAAGCTGGGTTTTTTTAAGCGGTCCCTGAGGAGCGAGCGCCGACCTCCGTGTACAACATGTGACGACCGTATGACACAGTAGAATAACTATAGCAGTAAAGTCACTAGAGAAATAACAGTAAAAAACTCTGTGTCGTAACGGTAGTTTTTTAGGGCCTCGTCCACAGCATCACATACACCACAGCGGTGGGCAGTATGTGTTGCTGTGGGTGGACTAACTCAAGGTACACTTACAAATGTATATTAAGTTTCAAAAAAAAATGCAATAACTATTACAATCAGTATACTTATGAAGTTTTACCATAATATGCATTTATTTCATAATGTTTGGTTTGCTTCTGCTGACTTCACTTTAGTCTTTTATATTTTCTGGAAAATCAGTAAAATTATTCTCCAGCACTTATAGTATAAGCTATGTTTGGGGCTTAATGACTCTATGTGATTAATATCCAAAAGATTTGAAGAAAGGAAAGGAAAGAAACATTACAAGACGCATTACACATATAGGTTATTTGCTCAATTGAGCTCTATTTAACCCCTATAATAACCCCTATTAAGGCAATGGCCAAATAGTTCCCACGATCATTTGAACCTTTCGCACTTATAATACTGGCGATAACCAATTGAAAAATTTAAGCTACCTAACTACCTATGCTCTATAAAATAATAATTTAAAAATCGGTGGTAAGACTCCCCACTGTCACATTATTACACTGTGCTTCCAGCGCTGCAAGTCTTTGATCTGAGCGAATCGCGCGCAGTCATCGTAAATATCGCCGGGACAAATTTCGACTCTTTGAAATTGCTGAACGCACAGCCGATGATCAGTCAGATTTATTGCAGCGCACAGCAAGGAGCTAAATGTATGCGTAAAACAGCTCAGTTGCAAAGACTACTAAAGGAAATTCATCTTATGGAAGCAAATTCGTTGTCTGGAAGTCAACATTTAAAAAATTAAGACTACATTTTCTTAGCGCACGAAAGAAACAAAGTCAGTCAGGGTATACTTGCACCATGAGACCAGCAGACAAATCGCATTATTGCTATATAAACTTAACTTAGTATTAATGTGTAGACTGTTTGTTGTCTTAAATAAATCAAAAAAGAATTATTATCTGATTGTCAGGCTTTTCATGATGTTATTAGTCACCGCTGGAAAATCCCCGCCGCGATAGGTACGAACCATAGATCTCACGCAAAATGATGGGCGTTCAAAACCAATCGGGTTACCACTTTTTATTAATTAATAATATTACACTTCATTTTTATATATTATAATAATATGCTATTTGTTGCCGTATAATATTACACAAATAGAAAGCAAATATATCACTTAGAAAAGTTTTTTCAGGTACAGGCAGATAATATTCAAATTCAAATGTTTTATTGCATGTCACAAGTAACATAGGTGTTAAGTACATCGATGATTAGTGCCTGTGACGCCCTGCAAGGGCATAGCAACATGCGAGAGTAGAGTAGAATAATAAAGAAGAGTAATAATTTGCTTTGAGGCGACACGGAGTGTCTCTTGGTGTCATAGTAGCATAGTTTTTTTATAGACAGATAATACTTTGCTTTGAGGCGGCACGAAGTGTCGTGGTGTCATAGTAGCATGACAGGCGCGCTGACAGCGTTGTAACCGACACTACGCGGGCGCAGGGTGGTCGGTATTGCGAGGATTCGCCGAAACGAACCGGATTCTGTTACGCTTTGAATAAAAAAATAGATCATGAGTCTGCCTTGTTCCCCAGTATGCTACAGTAGAAGTTAAATAACCCCCCAGAACAAGTAGTAGTGTTATTTAGATTTCCAAAAGATTTACAAACTGACTAGACCAGGACAAAACGTTAGGAGAAAGATCAAGATTACGAGCGTCCCAGGTTTATTCAAAACGTTTCGTTTGACATTTGAAGAGTCCACTGCAATAATGATTAATGTCCCTTGTTTATAGTTCTGATATAATTGGGTTTAAAGTTTATAAACGGTGAAAAAAAAACTCAGACTTACGAACGAATACCTGTGATGTGACCCCCAAATATTATAAATTAAAAAATCTCGGAACTACATAATATAAGCGATATGGCCAAGTTTGTAAACGAGATTATTTATCGACTGAATGACGTTAGCAGTTAAAATTTAAATTTTTTGGCCATTCATCATTATTGCAGTGGACCCTTCATTTGTAATTTGCTTCTGTCTGTAAAGAGTACAATAATGTAGGATAGAGAACTATATTTTTAAACACATAGGTCGAACGTGCAGTAAGTACTTTGAACTCTCTCGAGAGTTTCTATGAATACACCAAAAAAAATTATACTTACTTACTTAACCACTTAGCATGTCAAAGGAAGCTACAAAAAAACTGCATGTCAAAATGTGGTAAAACGCTGATAACGGCTGACGGCGCTGACGCGTACTTAAAAGTCGCTTTTTAAAACAAACTGTAAAAAATATAAGCAAGAAAAACCAAATAGAGATATTTTTAACACCTCTTGAGTGTTCGCGGCTTGCTTTGAATTAAGCGGATTATTATCAACGAGTACAAATTTCACAAATCAGCTATTTCCTGAGGATGTATTAATTAGTTTTATCTATGACTTGTTTATGATTGAGTGTCTATTTAGGTTTAAATAGAATATTGCTACTCTATACTTAGAATAAGACTCCATCACATACACAAGTTTGTGCAAAAGCTACAAAGTTAAGGATCTTTGCAGCTTTTGCTTTAGATTTTTTGGAAAAGTTCTTATTAGATGCGTTATTAGTTATGCGTTAGGTTGTACTGGCGACAAGCAACAACACTATCCGACCTAGAGTTTGGTAGAACACCCTACCCGGAGAGGTTAGATGCTGAGTATCCACTAAACCCAACAGTGCGCCTCGAAAAATAAACTGCATTATTTTCAAAGAAAACACCATAATGATAAAAATTAAATACGAAAACAATTCAGCAAAGATAATCCAAATTGTAAAAATTTGTAAATATTAACGAGCACAGGAAAAAAAAATTCTGCCGACGCGCGACGGCATTCTTACTAAAAATATATCGAACAGTTTTTGTCAAAACTTGTCGTTAGCTTTGACACGTTTTATCCGAATATCTGTGACCCCTCCAGTATTTTAACACAGCATTCCACCACATTTTGTGCGGCATGTCTTAACTTTGAGTGCATCAGCATACCTCTCTGGGGACTTTGATTTTTAGTTGCGCGTTTTATGTTGCAACTTCCCTTTATAATGTTTAGATATCGGACTGCATCACATGCATTGATCTCACCCAAAAGCACGTGTATGGGTATCAGAAAAAACGATGGCACCAGTGAAACCTGTCAAAGAAGCAGTTTTACATTTTTGTATTTTTTTACGAGTGTGAAGCAGAAAAAAGTTATCATTTAATAGTAGGGCAGATAACATAAGTAATAGTCAATAGTCAAGTAATTTATAAAAACAATCAAGGTAATATAAACTTACAAAAAGAAGATCATTGTTGGCGCCACTTAGCTCAAGGGCCAAAATGTTTTTTTTTTAAGTGCAGCATTGGCCACGTCCGGATACACACATTCCGCGTCGCACGGCCCGTTGGCGCGCAAGCCCATTTACTTGGCGCACACCTCAACACAGGCTACGGGATAATGAGTCGTGGCCATTTTTATAAACAAAAAATATTTTAAGGTAGGTACATCTGGGAGGTTCACCTGATTTTGAGGAGCATGACTGCTTATAGGTTAAAAAGTGTGCGTCTAGGATCAAAATGCAGGAAGTTCTGATCGAATCCTGCATAAGTGGAATCTAGAAAGTCCGAAACTACTAAACTTAGTGAAGCCTACAGTTGCTAGAAAAATAGTTTTGCTTCCTGATGAAACCGCTCATACTCATAAAACCCAGAGGTCGTATGATCGATTTTGGTTGATTGGTGGTAGGACTTTTCAGAGTCCGACTAGCTAGCCACTACCACCGATTTACTGATTTTACACATCCCAAAGATTATAGAAGCTTTTCCTTGGTATAGAAGTCGGTTAAACATTTTACATACTTAGTATGTTTACAGGTCGTCAATTTCCTTTGAACCCAGTGCAATTGCACTGTGCGAAAAATGTACGAGTATATTTATATTTATGTATTCCGGAAGCAGCGCGTGTAGCAAATTGCACGGCATATGACAACGAAAGACATTTATTATCTGTGGCCGTCACCGCGGAGTGGGTGGCGATGATGCGTGACCCCGAAATGATGAATATTTGAACCAATTAAGTTTTTCTAAGATTTTGCAACTTCGTTGGGGGTTAGGATTGACTTTTTGTTGAAAATTTATTCTATTTAGATTTTATTTCCGTGATTGCATGCCAAGAAACGCAGTAGGTTTAAGCGCGTGCGCACGCCCCACATGGATAAAAGACACAGAGCAAAATCCTTTGTTTTAATTGCGTGCGTTAATTACGTATAGAATATAAATTATCCTGTAAAACTTATAGAAAAGACCTTACCACGCAAACAAGTTTAGTAGGTACTGTGCACGGAGGAACGCTTGCGGTGTACTTCTAGTAAGTATGACTGTTGTTCGGTAATTTTCGAATTATTAATAGATCACTAGTTACCAAATAATTATGATTTAGCTGGGTTCGGTTGCAGTGGTAAATCTCAATAATATCTCACTATGTCGTAGTGCACGAGTGAGCGCAAAAGCAGTTACAATGTCTCTTTCTAATAGTTTAGTGGAACAACAATCTGACTCGACCAAAGAGCGAGTCAGAAGCCCTGCATACCACTGAAGAGAAATCAATGGCTTAGGTTTAAGCAACCACCAGATATAATGAAATATAACGCCCAAAAACACCTAAGTACTTACCAGAATTTAATCCCCATTTTATTATGAAATGATCACCAATAAACGTTAAGTCTGCTAACCTAGTATAAAAAAAAAAAACCTACAGTAAGTATCGTCAGAATAATCGCTGAGCTACTCAAAAAGGCCACGCGTGCACCAAATTTGTACTCGCATTGTATTTAAAAATTTCATCCAAATATGTTACATATTTTTATCCTAATAAATTAAAGTAATGCGTACAAAAATCATTGTATACCCAAAAAATATAAATGAAGTTCTAAAGATTTACCGATACTAAGTATATACCATTTGACGATTGATAGTAAATAAACAAAATCTTTTTCTCTCTGTCCCGACCAAGTAAAATGGGTAGAATTCAGTTCTGGTCGTTTAGTGGTCGCAGTTCTAACCTAACCTAACACAAATCTTATGAATCAATTTAATATACTTGGTTATATGAATACATTTTATGGCAAACGTAATGATATATTTGGGTAAGAATGACACAAAACTTGTGCACGCGTGGCCTTTTTGGGTTACGAAAAGTTTTTGTAGTGCAGGCATGCATGACTTAAATAGCCCGAAATACTTTGGTACAGGTTTCGTTTATTTGTACATAATATATTTATTTTGGATGAGGCTGTTTGGGTAACGATTGTGTTTTTTGGTGGTCATTTAATTTGTTCCCGAAATCAATCAGGTATCAAATAGTTTTTATACCAAGGGATGTTTTACACTGCTAACTTCCAAACTCCGAACTGTAGGTAGGTACCTACCTACCTTAGTACTGTCCAAACAGAGAACATCGATAAAAAAAAATCCGCCAAGTTTCAGAAGTATCACTCTGGGACCCTGAAGTACGACCTACTACTAGTCGAAAGCGAAACGACTAAGACCTAAAATAACGAACACAAAAATAAATTCCCATAAACGCCGAACGAATCGGTCGCCCGATCCGTCACCAATTATTCTATTTGCGTGAGTTAATTGTGTTTTGTGTATTTTTCTCGCTAGTGCTAAAACGGTGCGGTAATTAATCGCCAGGGGGCGCCTCGGGACATGACGGATGGTCGCAGTGACTTGCCATAATTGTCGTGCGTGTGCGCAACTGTGGCTATGGGGTTTGGATCTATACGGATAAGTCTTTCTTATTATAAAGGCAAAAGTTTGGGATGGTGGATGTTTGTTATTTGTTTGTAAAAGAGCCGCCAGTGGATACTAGTCTTTTAACATCAATCGGGATCAAGATAAATGTTGTTGAACAAAGTAAGTATTAAGTACTGCTTAGTTATTTATGTTGTTTTGGCAATCATTATATTATTTAGGAATTTTTCGACTTTGTGCCGATGGGTAGTACTTCAAAAACGTAAAAGTGATGTCAGCAGTTAAGCTTTAGCAAATTTGTATGTACCTATTAAGAAGTACCTAAATGTCAATTCGTTTCGTTACTTATAATTTCTAACCATTCCCAAAAGTTTTCTGTGGTTTAGCACCATGTAAGTATCAATAAAAAGTTAGAAGCTGTCGTTTTAACGTGTAAAAAAAGGAATGTCCTCAAGAAAACGCACATTACAGCCACCTCACCGGATGAATACGTGACAAATGTCTTTGTTCACGGGTTATTGAGACGTGGCAGGAAGATGAATACGTTGCCAATATACCACGCTGTCTTACCACCGTGACCATAACCTGAAGTGAGGGCTTTGGCTTCTTAATGAAGATAATTAGGGAAACAAAATTGACTGTTCATTAGCCACGAGAACCTTAGCTCTAGGTGTCCTCTTTTTAAAGTTGTCTTCTGTATTTTATTGATGACAATAGCAATATTCATGAATACTGACGTAATTATGTAGTTACTGACATAATGATTGACGGACTAACATAACAAAAAATAAATATATAACAACATTGCATAAGTACATTGATCTAACCCAAAACTAAGTAAATTAAACACTAGTGTTATATGCATAAGTATTAGAAATAAAGAGATGAGTACCAAAAGTATACCCAGTGGCGTAGCGTGGGTGTCAGCCGCCCGGGGCGGAAGACAATTCTGCCGCCCTTTTTTTTTTGGTCCTCCAGTTGGCAAAGAAGCCCACGGTGCGGAAGACGATTCTGCCGCCCTTTTTTACAATTCTGCCGCCCCTTTTTTCTTTTTTTTGCTCCTCCAGGAAATTTTGCCGCCCCGAAAAAGTGCCGCCCGGGGCGGACCGCCCCCCCCCCCCCCGCGCCCCCCCATCGCTACGCTACTGAGTATACCGTTAAATACATTATTATAAACATCCAGACACAGGACAAACACAAACGTTCACCATAATATGAAAAAAATCCTGGGTGGGATTCGAATTCATGACCTCTAGCGTAAAGGGCAGGCCTAGAGCTTTGTAGAGTCACTACTGCCAGATGCGCCAAGAAGGGAGTAGAATAATTGACTAAAATACCTAATTATAATATATTTATAATGATTTTGAGTATTTATTATCGGATGGTAATTGATGGCTATATTACGTATTTGGAACTCTCTAAGAACTGGCAAAAAGTTACAGCGAATGTGTCATGAAAGATAATACGAGACAATATCTTTTTACAAGTGAATAGCCGGTAAACGAACTAGATACGTTGAAGACTCTATTGGCAGAGTTACAAACACAAATTAAATTACATTTGCTTTATGTAATGTCTATCTGTATAAATTATTATCAAAGAACAAGATAGGAGTCGGTTGGTTCTCGTTACGCGCATGCGCCAACGAGACGCGCGCGTTCCCGCCGACAACTGTCACCCCCAATTATGGCGACCATGACGGTTTTGCGCGTTTGCTTTTGAATATAGAACAGTTTATTTTTTATTTTATTTTCTTCGACAAAATTATTCTACAGCATTGCTGATATAGTGGCCAGCTTTGAAGATGCCTGTGGCTTCGAATAAACTTTTCAATTATTTACATTTGTTTATGAGGAAGTATTTTTGTTTTGCTGATGGAATTTTGATTTTAATGTTGTTGTGAGATTAATTTGATATGAGTACAAGTTCTTACTTAAAAGTTAAATAAAATATTAAACAATGATTGCTATAGGTAAGAAAATTAAATATATAGTAATAAACATAGTTTCGGGACATCCAGGTTATGCGGAACCAAGAAGAGTACGTAGTACTCTTCATATCCCTAATACCCGGCGAGGAGACTGAAGTGTTCACTACCCACTAAATTACACGAACGATTGGGACGAGCCGGTGCCAGCCTTGTGGCTATTAACCAGCTACCCGGCAAGGTGCCCATGGGTCTACGATCAAATACTTTTTTCTTTAACAAATGTGTTTCGAGAATGAAACCAATCGAGGCTAACTTTTACTAGAGATTAAAATAAAAATTCTAACAGAAAAAACTCTAAATTCTTCTAAATTTTTTTTCAATACTGAACCCTGTTTAAAACAAAATGTTACTTTGTGTCTGCGCTGGCAGCGGCTGGGTTTTTCGTCGGTTTACGCTAATTCAAAGCGACGGGTCGCCGGTTCTATTCCCGGCGTTGGCCGCTGCGGCGGATGCCGCGCGCGTTACGCCCGATCGCCAATAAAACTTTCGAGTTCGTCTCATGATTCCAACTAGTACTCTAGTTAATTTATACCTATTGTTATTTATTTTATTGCTATTTTTGTTAATATAGAAAAACAGATAGTAAGAAAAGTACAGACAAATCTCAGGGCTCGAGCGAAGTGCCGAGCATTGGGAGAGGTCTACATCGAGCAGTGGGCTGCGACGGGTATTAATTATGATGATAATGATGACAAAAGAGACGGCATCTATCTATCTTTATTAGATACTAGCCTTCCGCCCGCGGCTTCGCCCGCGTGAACTATAGGATGTAATCCCGCGGGAATATCTTTATAAATTGTAGCCTATGTGTTGTTCTGATGTATAAGCTATATTACTGTAATGTTTCATTGAAATCAATTCAGTAATTTTTACGTGAAAGAGTAACAAACGCCCATCCATCCATACTTACAAACTTTCGCGTTTCTCGTATATAGCCTTCCGCGCGCGGTTTCACCCGCGCGTTATTTCTTTTTTCAAATATCCCCCCCCCCTTCCCTCCACATTCCCGGGATCAAAAGTACCCTATGTTCACCGGGGATAGTGTAGCTATTCAACAGTGAAAGAATTCCCCCTCACAGCGCTGAGAGGTTTATCGTCAGGTTTTAGTCGGTAGGGCCGAAGTGCGAGTCCGACACACCGCTCGGGACGAACCTCCGTCCCTGACCTGAGTGACCCCCGGCTTTAGCAGGGGGGGTCCGGCGTCCGTTTTGTCAGGGACGCCGGGCCGGTGCGTAACAGCATTTCCTGACGCAAAAAAAGGTATCACAAACATGACATCACGATCCCCGGCGCAAAAAGCAAGGCCACTAACTATCAATCATGGGCTGGTCAATAGCCACCAGGCTGGCACCGGCTCGTCCCAATCGGTTGTGAAGGAGAAACCGGGGGAGTTTAGTGGGTAGTGGACGCTTTAGTCTCGAGGCCCACACACGGCCGCAGTAGGTTTAGTTAGCCTGCGGTTATGGTGCATAGCCTTCCGCCGCTTCCGGTTTCACCCGCGCGTAATTTCTTTTTTCAAATATCCCCCTCTTCCCCCCACATTTCCGGGATCAAAAGTACCCTATGTTCACCGGGGATAGTGTAGCTATCCAACAGTGAAAGAATTATCCAAATCGGTTCAGTAGTTTCGGAGCCTATTCAATTCAAACAAACAAACAAACAAACAAATCTTTCCTCTTTATAATATTAGTATTAGATCTGACGCATAAATTATCAAGAACTTACCTTACAGGTGGTGTGCTGGCTCTTATAATATGAACATGTAAGTATAAATAAATATCTGGTCAATATCACATACATAATTCTATTGATCTGACCTGCTACCTTTTTCACCAGCGAATACATTACTTTGGTACTCCGTCGGGGGTGGAGGATGGCGTGTGAGACTCCCACGTCCTGGAATGGCAAGAGAACACGCAATAAAGACTGGAGTGCTCCTGCTTGTCTAAAGGCTGTGTCATAAGAGGCGGATGATATAACAATAATAATAAAAAAACGCATAGTAAATATATAAAAAATCTGTAAGCCCTGATTTTAGTTGCGTAGCTGCTAAAGGGAGGCTTTTAGGAGACTTTATTGCGTGAATTCCCTTTCCATTTCAGGGCGTGGGAGTTTCACACGCCATCCTCCACCCCCGACGGAGTACCTACGAAATATATTCCCTGATACGAAATTATTTCAATTCAATCTCAATTCTTGGAGTGGTCAAGAAAAGCGACTGGTAGAGAGAATCTCCGCACTTACAGATATTTTGGCAATCGTAGCCAGTTCAATCAGTTTGCACTTATAATTTTATTAGACAGTTGTTCTTGGCGTGGTACTTCAGAGAGAACTTTAATGAAAAGTTGATTGACACAATAAAGTCATGGTCAATCAATAGTGACAATATTCGTGGTGTCATGGGTGTCAATTTTTTTATGCTAAATCTGTTGGCATGCAAACGATAATAAGCGGCCACAGCGGCCACACCTAGTTAAGTGAGCTTCGTACAATGTGCTTCCACAATGTAGGCTCATCTGGTCTTCGAGCCTCTGAGTTCAAATGTACCGGCCTCCCACATTACTATTGCCGGGCGATATATTATGTACAATTATTGTACATATTTAAATTACAGTAATATATATATGTATATGTATTTTGCTCTCATTTTATCTTATTACATTATTATTTTATGCTTATATTATTCATTTATTAATATTTAATGAATCAATAAATTAACTTGACACTTACATTATAATAGGTAATAAAAATAGGTAAAACCACTTTCGGCGTGTGCCGACGGTGCATGGTCATAATAAAGATGCTTGCCTCCGAGTTTTAAAAGTTAGAGCTGTGTTAAGGCATAATTAGTAAAATTAAAATCGTAACTTCGTATATTCTAAATACATAATATTATTGTCAGTGCCTTTGTTTACTTTTTCTATCACTGACTACACGCACATTTATTTATTTATTTGGTATACCAACAACATGTCATACACAAATATATAAAACATGTATCTTTAAAGAAGCAAAATGACAACTTTATATCACCAAGAGGTTTAGATATTAGGCCTAAAGGCCACTGCTACTGATGCAAGTACTTATGTATTAAAAAAAAATGTTATAAAGTTATGTTATGCGCGAATAAATTCAGAACGACTATACCAAATTAGAAAAAACCTTTTTTGATAAGTAAGGTATTATAAGGAAGGACAAGTACTAAATAGGCTGTAATAAGTACGCATCAACTTCATAATATCTAATTTATCAAGTTTAGTCTGCAGTATAAATCGGGGATTCGAGGCGGGCTCTAGGTAGAGACCTCTACTCTACAGTTAAGTATAATTTGGCTAGCCATTTTGCTACTGTTCGTAAAAACCAGACAAAGCTACCAAATCGCTAGAGAATTTTTGAGAACTACCTAAGTCTCAAGACCTTGTCTTTATTGGCAAATAATACTTAAATATGTAGTTCTAGCGTGTGACTATGCTTACCCAAACGAGTATTACTCAAACTAAATAAATCGTAGAGAGGCGTGTGTTGAATGAAAAGGAAGATCCTGTCATAAAAACTCCAGATCCAGCCAGTACCGCGACCGCCGCCTAGTTCTGTTGATCATAAAAACTAATTTCCACATCCGGGCTGCGACTCCCGGGCATAAACTAGTCAGATCCAATTACTTCTCAACTTTGTTTCAATTTTCTCCTTGCCTACTATAAATAATACTCGGTGACATGTCAATTATTATTTCGAATCTGTGTCGGCTCAAAAAACTTTTTTTTATAACCACGCGGGCGGGCTGTAGAAAACCACGCCCGCAGTCTTCGAACAATTTTGAAATTAGAACTACAAGGAACACCCACATTCAACTATAGGGTTTCCATTTTCAATCTTGACATGTCAATTATTATTTCGAATCTGTGTCGGCTCAAAAAACTTTTTTTTATAACCACGCGGGCGGGCTGTAGAAAACCACGCCCGCAGTCTTCGAACAATTTTGAAATTAGAACTACAAGGAACACCCACATTCAACTATAGGGTTTCCATTTTCAATCTTACAAAAATGTTTATAAAGTTCAATTTAAATTTTTTAAACCAAAAAGGTTTGGGTCAGGTTTGGGTTTTCAATTTTGAAATTTAAAGTGAAGATGATAGAATCGAAAATTGTGTTTTGAAGTCATTGTGGGTGTATTCGGGTGGTATGATGTTTACAAGGCATTCTTAGTCCCACATGTCTGTGGGATCGTATGCCAAAGGAGCCAGATCGCGGCACAGGCTCCATTAGTTCACACATTAGCCCGAGTTAGTCGAATTATTTAATTATATAAAGTAATTCAATAAGTTAGTGGATTAATAACGATTATTCGCATCGACCGTGCGCTCGAAGTTGGACTCGACAAGTGAAGATTTTATTTTGAAATGAAGTGACAGTGTTTGACTGTATTTTAAAAATTGTTTAATTAAAGTTAACTTTGTGAGAATGGATCAAAATAAAGGTAAGTGATATTTTATGAAAAATTCAACTAAGTGTTTTTAATCAACATTTCTTACAATATAGGACAGCTAATATATAATCATAATCATTGGATTTACTAGGTATTTAAAAATATATATTTTTACCTAATTGATGACTGATGTGTCTGTATATTTTACTTTACATAAGGAGTATTACCATGCTTGCATTCAAGTGATTCTAGATTTGTTGATAATTATATACAACTTTAAAAGCTTAATATGGGTCCGATGTTTGAGTAGATACCTATCTGGCCATGATCTCGCAATCGTGGACTCATTTCTGGGGTTGGGCAAAAGTGTCGGATTTCTTGAACACGGCTCAGGTTTTTTTTGGCTTTGCACGGCTTGTGCATTTAGCCAATGTCAAGTTAAGACGGCTCAGGTTTAAGTTTATATTGGCTTACACTCAGTTGCAGAAAAGTTAATGTTTCATTAAAGCTATTGCTATCACTTTTTATTTCATGACAACGAAAAGTGACAGCATTAGATTTAATGAAGCATTAACTTTAATGGAGCTTTCTGCAACAGGGCGTTAGAGAGATACTGGCGGACTCCCTAAAAAGAACCAAAACTGGATCTCCGTGGTTAGGATAAAACAAAATACTTTTGGCTAAGAATTTCAATCTGAAGCTTTTTGCATACAGATATACCCCAGCCCATGAGTCCTTTGGTTGTGCTTGCGATTCTCTATTTTAGGTACTCTTTTAAAAAGTTTAATATTTTTTAAGTAGACGAAAAATATTTAGTAGGTATGATGAGATGGCAAGCCTGAAAAAAACCCCGCCGGGTTTAAATGAGTAGCGCGGCTACCTAGAGTTCCACATAATTTTAATATAAAAAGCTATTGATTATGTTTAATTAAATTGAATTAGAAATAGAGGTACTAAAAAAATAGATAACATTCAGAAACAAACAAAATGTAAGGTGGTAGGGTACGATTTTTCAGTCTTTAAAAGAGGCAATCCTTATAGAAATATTGCCAAACCGCGTTAGCACAATATCCTAGCGAAAACTTTGCCTTTCCCAGACCTCTCTATTGGGAATTCAACGTTTAGCATTCTTCAACTAGCTGGTAGGGAAAAAAAAGAATGACGTGCAAAAGTATTAAAAAAAAATCTATTTGAAGAATAAATTATTTCATTTCATTTCAACAGGCAAAGTAAATAT
Organism: Mecyna flavalis; assembly: GCA_949319885.1. Classification (NCBI taxonomy): domain Eukaryota; kingdom Metazoa; phylum Arthropoda; class Insecta; order Lepidoptera; family Crambidae; genus Mecyna; species Mecyna flavalis. Next base: position 4,452,372 of record OX439427.1, on the reverse strand, counting down.
TTTGTTTGAAACTGCCCGGATTCACAGAAAAAGAGGTTTCCTTGCAATATTCAAATTTCCAGTAGATTTCCCGGCCGTGTGTGGGGTTCGAGGGTTAAGTCCATCTACCTACTAAACTCCCCCGGTTTCCCCTTCACACCCAGTTGGGACGAGCCGGTGCCAGCCTCGTGGATATTGACCAGACCTTATACATAACATCTAGATTTTTCTTTTTAGAGATAAAGAGAAGGTGCTTGGGAAAGCTCGAAAAAACGAATGTCGAACATGGAATTAAATATTTATTTAATAAAAAATTCATATTCCTTCCAACACATTTTATTTTTTAATTTGGATATTTTGATGTCCAAAATTAACAGTTTTTTTTTTATAAAAACATCGCTCCATATTAGACCGCATCGTAGCAAGATTGATTGTGGTCATGCGCTAAGTTATCTCAACAGTTTTGTGAAGATTTTTAAAGTAGACGAGGTGTCAAAGTGATTTCCTTAGGCTCAGTCCTTAGGTACCTACGTCGGGTGTTTGTCCATGCCTCCATTAGGAGGCCTAGCCCCCGATGATTACATTGGGGGCTAGGCGATATCTCAGGTCCCAGGACGATTCTTTCGTGTAACTAATTATGATCAACATTATTTTAACACAGTTCGGAATTATTACAAATCAATGAAGTAACCGTAAAAAATTAAATGTACCGGCCCTTTTTCAAATGGAAAAATAGCAATCTAAACCACTTGAATTGTGATCAGATCTATCTAAGTATAAATAAGAACAAATCGCTGAAATGTATGTGCGTAGGTTTACCGACAATTAAAGGTTTGTCAACGATAATTTTTACCCGTGCGCAACCAGGGCGGGCGGGCGGTCGGCTAATTTAAAAGAATTCTTCACTTATAATACTATAAGCTGGACTCAATTATTGTTGTATTATAAATATAATCTTATTATGATCATACAATAATTGGCACACACATTACATTGATAATAAATCAGATTTTTAATATTTAAGATATGTACTTAAAAGTAGTTAATCACCAAGGATATATTTTTTATGTTTGATCGGTTAGCAGAGCCGCGGCTGGCCGGACCGGCAGCCCAACTGATGGTAAGCGGCCTCTACGGCCTATTCCAGAAGGTCACTTAAGAAGCGTCGCTCTTCGTGCTGCCAAACGGTGGGCTCATCAGATCTTTGAGCCCTAATATTGGCGAACCACAACTAGCCATTTGTTTATTGATTATTTTCTTTTACTCTACGAGTAGGTATTACTCGCCTTGTCTTTACCGGCCCATCATTGGCCCAGATTAATCAACAAACACACATCCAGCCCCATACAAACAGATACTACACTCACCGGCAATAAAACTTGGCCACTGGGCTTTTTTCATACAAACATGGTAACTTTAACGTTTCATAGATCTTAGAAAACTATTTGCAGCTGTGCAATGATTATTACGTCAATGGAGAGGCCAAACGCCCAATTTTATTGTCGAATCACAGTTTCAAAAATTGCCAAAAACCGCTTAATTTTCTCAAAAAGGAAAAACAATAAACCGAACTCAACGCTCCATACATCGTAGTACATATATACCCAGTGGCCAAGTTTTATTGCCGGTGAGTTTATATCGTACGACCTACGATATACAGTGCAAGTATGGAACCAACGCCATCCGTAGCCAACGTCTTGACCACACAACAAATACCTAAAGAACCTGACTGTCATGTGTCCAAACAAGCGTACGAATCAATTCCACGTGGTAGTGAAACCGATAGGGCTGTGTGTGCACCGCACGTCCGCCGCACAATGCCCCACTGAGAGAGACCACCAGTGCGTGTGTGCATGGCTTTAGACGGCCTAAACGGCGGCTTTGTTTTGAATTGCTGTACGAGTTTATCGCAATGTACTTAATCAACATTCAACATTATGTCGTCTTAGATTTGCCAAAGGTTAACAGCACCTTGAGAACTGGTAGGCTGGAACCCAGTGCTGAATTCTACCCTAACACAGAAAACGATGATTTAACTTAGGAGATTGTATTGATAAAAGTTGTAAGAATTTGGCGATTGTCTACTATCGAACTTTTTGCCGGTTCTGCTAGAAAGATATCAACATTCCAAATTCGGTGGCAGAGTCACGGTAACATCATGTCTGACGATTCAAAAGTGAATCTTTGAAGCCTATATGAATAAAGAATACATTTTGATTTTGACGATCGATCTGGCGAAATAGTTGAGAAGTCGGTTAGGACCGAGGTCATACGTTCGATTCCTAGTATATTTTTGGGTGCATGAATATTTCTATGTGTAATATTTTCTGATTTGGGTGTTGTTATACACTCGTATCATTTTAAAGGGTGTATTTATTTGCAAAAGATAATTATTAAATAATTGAATAAAATAAAATAACTTTCAATCATAATTTTTTAAGACCGCAATCAGGTATTCAAAGGTTTAAGTAGGTAGAGCCGCCTATTAGGATCACACGCTGGCCGGAGTACCTATTTCCTAATTTATTCATAACTGTTATACCTACCTACTTATGTCTTGCGCTAACGTCATATTTTCTTTTTCTCCACCAGATCTTTCCACCAACATTCGACAAGAAGCAATAACAAAAAACTACGAAATGAAATCTCCGTCCCAAGTAAATTACAACATTAACCCCGCAAATTATCCAGATACGAACCACAACCTGTTCCAAATGATCAAATGCCACGAAGACAGCCTCTTGAGACTCCACCATCTTACCGCAGGCCGTCAGATGAACGGGGGCTACGAGCCTACTTATCAAAATGATCTCATGTGGTACCCAAAGGAGGCTCAACGGCAGTACATCAAGCCTACTTACTTGGCTTACGAAGATATGAGGAGGAAGTATGATGACGCAAAAGGAGGGAAAGAGAAGGACTCGTTAAAGGACTCTGAGGAAGAAAAGGACGGAAAGGGGGAGGAAAGGAAGAAGCCGCGGCGGAATAGGACGACGTTTACGAACCAGCAGTTGACGGCGTTGGAGAAAGTGTTTGAGAAAACGCACTACCCTGATGCGTTTGTGAGGGAGGACTTGGCTGCGAGAGTCAATCTGACTGAAGCTAGAGTTCAGGTAATTTTACAAGTAACTTTATTATAGCCTTTTTCATTGAATGATAGACACTTCATATATGATCCACACTAGTGTTACTGCATTGCCTACAACTAATAAGCTCCTGTGATCTTTGATAATTTTATTATAAGTGCAGCTACTCTCATAATTTTGTTTTATTATATTATTATTGCAATATTTTGCGATTGAAAATTGTCAAAGTACTCATCGAATTTAGTGTTTGCCACTGAATACTGAATATAAGTCGTTAACATTAACCACTCAACGCCGAACCGGCACTCGGGTGCCGCATAACAATAGATTTTCTATTGTGTCTAGTAATCCGGGGCTAGAAGGATTAAAAAGTTATACCAATTATATAAAAGGCCAAAGTGATCAAGCAGCTTTAATAGTTTCTAATATTTTTTTCGTCTTTTCAGGTCTGGTTCCAGAATCGCCGCGCAAAATTCCGGAGAAACGAGCGTTCAGCATTAGGAAACCACCGGACGTCCAGTCACGGTTCCCCCGAGCCCGTCCCAGTCCCTATCGGACTCCCCAACCAATCGGAACCTCGACCTGATTTCACCAGGAACAAGGAACCGTGGTTACACCACTTCCAAGCAAACAACTTAAACCTTAACATAGGATTACCTATAGCAAACTACCAAAATGACTATTCGCTGATGATGCCAAATATGACCAATAGACAGTATGTTCCCAACTCCAATGCTCTTATGGGGCAAAGCGTTGTGGGGTATGGGGGTGCTACCGAAAACTCCTATGGGTCCTGTGCTTTGATCAGCGGGTACGGAAGCTCTCTGCAACCAGCCCATCACAGCTCCTACAACTTAAATCTGAGGTTGCGACCTCACGATTTTAGCATAAATAATATTACTTTATGAAAATGGTGTGAATTAATTAAAAACTTTCCACAAATACTTCTAATATCTGTTTTATTTTAATACACTTAAAATAATGCGTGTGCTGACTAAAAATGTTACAAAAATATTGCGCATTAACTACCTCTACCCAAAAAACCCACAAAAATAATTGTAATAAACATAAATAAATAGAACCTTTTTTATTCTTTCTGAAAGGCTGTACGATCGAGCACTCCTTTGGCTCTTCAATATTGACAAAAAAATTGTGATCACTTTGACAGGTCAGTGACACTGACAGCTGACGGTATAAAAATAAAAGGCGGAAAGCCGCCTCAAAGTTACAGAAAATGTAATAACATTGATAAGAACTGAGTGTTTATCATGAAAGACCTAATAACATACTAATTACTATGTTATGATATCAGGTACCTACAGTAGAGAGTAGTTTTTAGATATTGTGCCTTAAAATGATTGTGGCCATAGTTTACAGTAGACCATTCCTATTGCTGGTATCTCTAGCCTTCACGTCGCATTATGTGTACAAAAACTACCTCAAAAGTAAGAAACAGAAGAAAAAAGAGGTTCATGAAGTCATCATGTTCTCTTTTATCGAAGGGAAGTTTAAACAAAGTAAATATTCGCGATGTAAGATCACTCAAAGTATGGACAGACTTCTGTGTCATTTGAATAGTGCTCGGTTTACTCTGGATATCTGCATGTATGTAATGACCAATTTGGACCTAGCCAGTGCGGTGATGAAGCTGCATTTTAGAGGAGTGAAAGTAAGAGTAATTATTGATGCAGATATGGCATACAGCCAAGGATCTAGCATTAGAAGGTTAGAGAAGCAAGGTATTGCTACAAGATGGATGAAATCTTCAAACTTGATGCACCACAAGTTTTGTCTGATTGATGCTTCTACGGATGATCCTCGTGCGACACCATTGGTCATAACTGGTTCATTGAATTGGACAAACCAAGCCTTGTATGGAAATTGGGAAGATGTTTTAGTAACTTCACAACCAGAACTTGTAATGCAATATAAAGCTGGATTTGAGAAGCTGTGGAAAAACTTCAAGCCTGTTGTATAATATTTTATTATTAACTTTTACAGTGACATCATGAGATGATGTTTGAGATTCGACCTAACTCTTCTTAATCGTTTTTCCACTGTATGTATGATGTTTTTTTAAGTGTGATGAATATCTATTTTGTCTGTATAAACACATCGAATATGTCTCCTAACTGTGTTAAGATTCAACATAATATTAAAAACCAATAGGTGACTTCTAGATGATGGTTATCATCCATTACTTGTTTTTATTGTTTGAGTTGCCATTTACATACATGATTGTATCTGGTATTACAGAATAGTTTAATGACAATGTTTGTAATTTCAAATTATATTGTTTATGGACACTGTGTCTTTAGAACTTTTTTACTAAAACTGCACATGGACATGACTCTTTTACTGGTATTACAATGAAAATATCTGAATTTTTGTCTATTTCATAGAAAAATGGTGCAAATTTAAAATGTATGATGATCCTATTACCAATACCAATTAAAGGGTCTGTAAAATATTTAGTTTTAATAAGTGGTGATGTGCAGCTAAAAGTATCAAGTTTGATGCTATAGACTCAATTAAAATATTCACTAGAAGTAGTCACTTCATGGAAGAGACCTAATTAAACAGGGTTAAAATATATTTGATTGTATTTTTAACTACATTTTACATATTTGGGATGATATGTAGTTTTTACTTTTTGTAATTATTAAAAACAAAACTAAGTTTTGACAGGGCTTTTCAGATCATCTTACTTATTTTACTAAAAATGTATGCCAAATAAATTAAATGTAGTCCTAAGAACACTTTGTACAGTAAGCAGCACATTAACCTACCCTCATCTGTCACAAATTCCACAAGTAGTTTTCAGCCTAATGTCCTTCACATAGATTTCAATTTCTATTGAGACAAGAACACGCCTGGTAATGTCCCATTCAAAACTTTATGGTCTTATAATTGACAGTGCAAAAATCGATCATGACGTTTCCTTCGCCCCCCTCTACCCGCGCGGGGTCTGTCATTTTTGTCAAAAACCTAAATCGCCATATTGCTTGTTTGTGTTGAAGAAAGTGTTTGCGTCGATTAATTTCCGCCCCTTTTATTCCACAAATCAGTGATATATCGGGATTGTGCTTATTTGTGTTGATGAGAAGTGTTTGCGTCGATTAATTTCCGCCTCTTTGAATCCACAAATAGAGTGTTGTCGACATTTTCGAAAATGTTTCGGAAGTGTTGTGTACCCACGTGCAATAGTTTACGAAAGGACGTTAAATTGCATAAATTTCCTCACAATGAGGAAATGAAAAGACAGTGGCTAAAGTGCTTGAGTGGTCGTGTTGAAAATTTAACAACAGAATTTTCTAAAATGCATGTTTGTCACAAACATTTTGAGCGAAGATTTGTCAACCCGGCGACAAATCGTTTGAAAAAAATAAAAAGCTTAATAAATAATTACATATTTGTTTCATTTTATATACAGAACCCAGAATAATTTCAAAATTAATAAATAGAATGGCCTGGAATGGACATTGATTTAATTGACAGACATGGATGAATAAAGTTATTCACCCTCGTCTACTAAAATTAAAAAATAAAAGATACGATCAGTGCGCAAAGTTAGTAGGTTTAAAAAAATAAATGTCATGATCAATTCTTGCAAGATTCTTGCTAAGCCGTAAAGTCATTATAGGTGACATGGCGGTCTGAACTTGTTTCTCTACTTAGTCTGTGGACAAGAACTAGGTAGGTGAGTATGATGCTTACTGTACCCACAGAGACAAGAGTATTTACAAATTGTAATAAAATTGTTTTGCATGTTTAGTTTTGCTAGCTCTTTATACTTAAGTTTTTGTTGTGTGATTTAAGAATCTTTTTTATTTGAACCTAAGTAAAAAAAACTATATCGTATTTATTTGAGTAACTTTATGTGAACTTGATTGAACTAATAAAAGAACTTTAACTATAGTTTGGAATTTTAAGATGATTACTACTCCTTTTTTTTTTTTTACTGGCTTAAAAGTATAATTATCTGGTAGTGGTCCTGTCCTATGCATCAGGGACAGTGGTTCGAATCCCACTCAGGACTAACATTTTGTGTAATAAACATTGAGGATGAGGAAACTTTCTATTGTATAAAAAAATAATAATAAGTTCCAATTCCTTTTCCATTTACACACAAGATTAGTAAATTCCTGAGTGGGAATCCTCCAAAAGCTTGTTAAAGGATTCATTTAAACTTTACATATGTATTCAATTTTATTAAATATAGGTTACATTATTCTTTTTTAATAAATTAGGAACCGTGATTTGGCTTAATGAAATAAAATTGAAGCGTCAAAAACTTAAAAAAAAATTAATTTACATTTTATGACGCTGAATTTGTTTGATTTCTGAACGTTACAATAAACGTCACGTTGACGTAGGCGGTCCCGATATCAAATGTCAAAACACGGTTGCCAACTTAGGGGTTTTCCCCCCAGATTTAGGGGGTAAATAAGTGAGATGGGATTTTTTTAGGGGTGTTAAATTTTTAGGGGTATTTTTAGGGATTTTTATAACTTTAAAAATATTTTTTTTTATTCCAAATTCAGCAAAATAAAGGTGAGTATAGTCTCCATAGCCTTGGGTTATTCCAATCCAGCGAATCATGTTCATTTTTATACATATCGCCTTAGCGACATCTAGTGCGATTGTTTGTTATTAAGAGTACAGAGTTGATAAAAAAATTAAACACGAATTCCACCATGTTGTCTATGCTATGACAAATATGACAATGATATATCTTTCCTCTTTATAATATTAGTATAGAAGAGTAAAAACAAATTATATTACTGCACATTTTTTATTAATTAATTGTAATTATTTTTATTAAATATTTTTGGGGGGATTTTCAAGCAATTGAGGTGATTTTAGGGGGTTTTGACTTAGGTTTAGGGATAAATATTTTTTAGAGTTGGCAACCCTGTGTCAAAAGACGAAAGTTCAAAGCGTTCAAAGTCAAACTTTGGACGATCAGGAATTCTTAATTTTTTTAGCATTTATCTTTAGTTCAGTATTTAAAAATGGTTGCTGGAATTGTCGCTGGAAGGCTTGCAGTGGTCACTGGTAGAGTATCAGTTTTTTGTCAAATCAAACAAGATTTATTGTTAAGTACCTAAATTTTTAATTTGGTAATTGCTTCGGTTTTAGGTGCGGGCTCTGGCATTGGCCGTGCTGCATGCCAAGTGCTGTCGCGAGAAGGTGCCACGGTAGTTGCCGCGGACAGAAACTATGAAGGGGCCTTAGAAACAATCAAAACCCATACAGCACTTGCTTCCGGCCGTAATGGTATAACTACACTCAGAAACGAAATCATTTACAAAGTAGACCAGGACATACCCCATCTCTATTTACCATGGTTTAATCCATTAATATTTGCATTATTTTAATAAATTTTTTATACTACTTCAGTTGGCAGACAAACACGGAGCCAACCTGATGGTAAGCGATCACTGTGGCCTATTCCATTGGCATGCATGAAACGGTACTACCAATGTACTCCTTATGAAAGCAAATGAAATTATTTGTGATAGTAGAAATTATAACTAAAGCTGGTGATGTGGTGATATTCTTTTAATAATGAATCCATTTGTTCTTCGGCTCTTAAAACTTCAAGGTGCTATAAAATATAATATTTATTTATATCCTATACTAATTACAGCGGAAGACCATAGTGCTGTGGAGCTGGATGTGGCGGACTCAAAGTCTGTTCAAAATCTGTTGAAAACAGTTCTTGACCAGTACAAGCAACCTGCTACAATTATAGTCAATTCAGCCGGCATTACTAAGGACAATTGGATGTTAAAGATGTCTGAAGATGACTACAATGCTGTTTTAAATGTTAATTTAAAGGTAAGAATGCATGCATTATGTAGTATTTGATATTAGACTAAAGCTTACTGTAGGAGAAACTTGTTGACTAGTAGGAAATAAATTTCATAAATTTTCTCGGTGTATTGTTATTAGATACAAATTACAAACATAACAAGCTAGAAATATATTCCACTTTTTATTATTGATAAAAACGAAATTTATTAATTTTATGTCTTAAATTTTTGAAATAAGATAATGGTCTCAAAATAATAAAAAATCTATAGAATAATCTTTCTAATTTTGTTACAATTTTCTCTTTGACATTATAAATATAAAAGTATTTTGTTACATAATTGTTTTATTTTTCTGCTTTCAGTGTTTGCAATATCTTATCAAGAAAACATTTGATAATGTTTAAAAGTATGGCAAAGCCTATAATATAGATTCTAGAGATAACATTCCTAATCTTTATTATGTGTGATACATTATTATAATATGTTTTATAAACAACACAGCAGTAAAATTGCATTATGTATTTTTGAAGGGCTTTCAAAATGCTAGTGCAGTAATTCATCATACAAAAGACAATTTTTAATTATCTTGACTAAGAATCAAACCTTTTGCACTTTGAGAAATTTTTTCTTAGTTACATGTTTAGGTTGTTGCAAAGACGCACAGTTTAGTCAATTTCTTGTGTGAAAGAGCTTATTAGAAATTAATCGATTTTGTGTTAAACCTTTAATTATTTACTATAGGGAACATGGCTGGTAATGCAGGCTTTTGCTAAGGCCATGACAGAAGCTTCGGTTCCCGGGTCGATCGTAAACATCTCTAGTATTGTGGGCAAATATGGAAACATGGGTAATATAAAATCTTATATACCTTTATTGTTGGAGATAGCCTGTTTTAATAATATCCAATAGGCAACAGTGGCCACTTACTATTAGAAGGCTGCATGCAAGTTTGCAAAAAAAAAGAAAATCACTATGTTGATCTCTTTTCATTTACAATAACATTACCAACTGTTTGTAAATGGGTTTTAGTTCAGAAAATACTAAGCCGAATGTTTTATATTTCAGGGCAAACAAACTATGCTTCTAGCAAAGCAGGTGTGGTTGCGTTGACATCATCTGCTGCTAAAGAATTAGGAAGGTTTAACATAAGGTAAATATTTACATGTACATACCTTCTATTTGGTCCGTATCTATTAAAGATAAAGGGAACAACCTTTGCCTTTTTTTTTAATGATGTCTTAGTAACAAATAACTACATACAAATGTTTTGATTTCAGAGTAAATTGTATACTACCAGGATTTGTAAGGACTCCAATTATCGAAACAATACCTGAGAAAGTTGTTCAGGGATTACTGAAAATGATTCCTCTAGGTAGAGTGGGCGAACCAAATGGTAATAATATTTTATATTTTTTCACCCTATGGGGTCAATTTCCATCTCAGATTTTTGAACACAGCTTTGGTTTTAAATTCATTACCAATGCAAACTGGGCTTTGTATGATGATTAAGCCAATGCCTAATTTTTTTATGACACCGTCTCATACCTTCTGGTTGTGAAGGGGAATCTGGTGAAGTTTAGTCGATAATGGCACGGACGACGTCTATAATCCCGAGTCTCAAGCATAGCCGCAGGTCATCAACGCATTATCATTGATGTGGAACTTACTATTCTATTGAGAAATCTGACAGAAGCAATTATGCTAGATTTTGATATGCTCTGCTAATATTTGAGCCTTTGATTTCAAGTGTAATGACTCTTCCATTTATAATTTATTTAAATTTTAGTATATGCCATCACAACTAGAGCAAATGGCGGCAGATATTACTATCATTCGTAGCCAGTCCGACTTTATAAAGGTTCTATGTATTACCATACCAACTACATCCGTGACAGAAATTAAACCTGCATTACTAAATGCAAAAGTTATTCCTTTCAAATCTACTAAGATTTGGAAGGAATAACTTTTAGAAGGATTGATTATTTTGCCCAGGCGTTCTTTTATTCAGTAAATTAACAAGTATATTATTATACGAATGAAATAGGTATCAACATAACAATGGTTTAGTAAAACGGTTGTTCTAAAATTACCATAAGATGCTGTATTAATTTATGCTTGACCTCAAACCAGATGTTTCTGTAGTCAAATTAGTAATTTTAAACAATAGACAAAATGTTACATGTGTATAGGGCGTGTAAATAATACCACAAGAAATTATGCAGTAAATGCTAGTGGTAGGTCTGTTTGATATGGCATTTCAATTATGGAGGCCAGCTATTGAAATTAGAAAAAAGAATTCATTCGGTTGTTGCATAATATTAATGTGATGTAAAATACTTATAACAAAATCTTGTTTTTTCTTTTTCAGAGGTAGCAGAAGCTATCGCCTTTTTGAGTTCGGATAAAAGCTCCTTCATTACTGGGGCTGCACTAGACGTTTCTGGCGGATTTTGAGAATTTAAATAAGTAGAAGTTAAAGTGCATTCAATTCATTTCATAGTACAGTTGAAACAATGTCTTCCAGTTTACTGTGATATTTTAGACAATATAAACTTTTAGACTACATTTTTAATTGCTATGTGAACCTGATACAGTGATTTATTTTGTGACATTTTTTGGTGTACTTTTATTAAAAGATATTGAAAAATGTTTTGTGTTAATTTAAATGGACGGCAGTATGAAACAGTGAAGAAAAATAAATATCGATAAAATATCTTCCACTGTGAAGATCTCAACTGCGTAACTATTGTCTTCTATTAGTCTTAAGAAAAATAATAATAAATAGGTTTCAAAGTTTGCCTTGAAAAGTTACTGCTTGATTTAAAATAGAATGGAAAAAGATAAAAATAATTTTTCAAATATTTATTTAAACATTCTGTGACTTTTTCTTAGTTTTTAACTTATTCTTCTTGTGTTCTGCCTTGTTCTTTTGTCGTTTATCTTTCATAAAGGTTCTGTATTCTGATTTCCTCTTTTCATCAATGATTTCCTTGTATTTCTTCTTATTATACTTCTGGAATTCAGCATCAGCGAGTAACTCGTCAACCATTGTCCTCTTCCTTTGTTTTTTTGTTAGTCTCTCATTCACATGGTCTAGTTGTGAGTCCATTATGCGCCCAACCTGCAAATAATTATGATAAAGCATTGTAGTCTCACATGATATGACATGGAGTATGGCCTACACTACCTCACAATTGAGATAAGGCCTGTGTCCCAGCAGTGGGAATGTATATAGGCTAATGATGATGATGATTGTAAGTCTCTTGTTATGTGTCACGAAATATCTTTTTCTTAGTGAATTTTTAAGGTCAGAAAATTTTGATCAAGTAACCCAGAATTGGATATATAAAAGCTTTTATTGTAATTTTATTTAAAATTATTTCTCATACAGCGTGGAATTTTAGTCGTTGTTTTCCCGCAGTAAAATGATTCTATCTTAGTAGTAAAATACATTATTAAACTTCTTTTTTTAGTTAAATCAAAAGTGTTACGATTATGATAGACGAAACTCGAACCAATATGACTAGCTGCGTCACAAACGGTCACCGGCCGGGGTCATTGCCCTTCGCGTTTATCAAAAAAATGATTATTTACTATTTACTCACATTTAGTTTCCATTTTCCCATTATAATTTAAGAAAAAAATTCAAAAAAAGTTTTAAAAAAAATTCAAAAAAAAATTCAAAAAAAAAAAATTACTAGCATAAATCGATAGTACTACTGAAGGTAAAGCATTCTGCTGCGGGAAATCAACGACTAAAAAAACACGCAGTATATTTAGACTTAAAATTCAAGATAAAATACTGCAACTAATTTCCAATAAATTATACCATGACTGGAATATTTTCTCTTGTAGGTTTGTACAGATGAAATGTCTAAATAGCACAAAAAATTAAAAAAGCTCACCTGGAAGTATTTAGGCAGAACTTCCATATCATTCTTCTTGTAGAAATGCTTTGGATCCAGAGCTGATCTCATCTTCAAAATCTCCAGATTATTCTTGAGTTCTTCATTTATCTCTGGTGCTGGTAAGTTGTACCAGGCTGGGCCTTTAGTCTTCTCTCGCTCTTCCTGTAAACGTAAAGAAATATTTAAAATCACCTTTTATTAGAAAATTGTAGGACTGACTGTGTTAGATATTACTCCACTCTTTTATCTTATCTCCTCCACCTCCACTTTAGTTTCCACATCCACTTCCTTTGTGAAGAGTAAAATGTAGTTTTTTTAATGTACCTATCTGCAATTGGCTATTAGCCATAATCAGGTGTTTTCATGGGTTGGGTGCAGTCCCATCAAACGGCACCTTATAAATCGGTTGAGACTAAGTAGTTAGTTTTTCTGGTCTATGTCCAATATTTGCCATCTTTTTAGGTGAGTTACATCTTTCTGTCAGGTTAGTAGGTTCTTGGCCAATTAATTTGTGTGTTTATTGCGTTTATTGAGAGAGAAATGAACAGAGAACTTTAATATCAGTATTAAAGCAATATTAATTAATTATGATATAACTAAAAAATGTATTTACCTTTTTCATTGCTTTCAATTTTCTATGGCTAACTCGATACCCAGGCAGACTGTGTTCCTTCTCAATGCCTGGCTGAAGAAGTGACTTCTTCATTTCTTTTTCCACATCCACTGAACCTATATTTGACTTTAATTTACCAGTTTCTTTGTCCAACTGATCAAAATGGAATAGCCTCCGTTTTTTCTCCTTCTTGACCACAACTGCATGGTTCCACTTCATTTCTTCAAAGAAATCATCAAAGAGTTGGTCTATTTTTAATCCCTTTAGTTTGTTCTGTAATTCTTCTTCTGTAGCAGCCTTTGAGTCAAGTTCTTCTTTCTTTTTTTCAAATAATTGTAGGATTGCTTGTGTTCTGTCTTCTTTATCTACAAACATAATAAAAAATATATAAATATGTAAGCAGAAAGTATAAGTATTATAAAAAGCTAAATTAGGCGAGTAAAAAATCTAGCTTTGTAAATGAGAGGCCTGTGTTGTGTAGCTATACTAATATTTTATTTCAATGCTTATACACATGTATAAACGTAAAGTAATAAGTTAGTTTTTATATAAAAATATAAATTAAACTACGTTTATGTATAGTTACGTAGAATTAATAAGACTTGCTAAAAATCATAAACTAACCTATAAAATAAGGTTTCTCCTCCTCAGTTAACAACTCTGTTTTTATTTGAAGTTCATCGTCGCCTACTGTATCAATAACAAAATCCATGGTAACAAACTCTGAAAGCGCCTGTAACAAAATATTTTACTTTATTTACAAAAAATCCCATGCGTGATAGCAACAGACAAAACTGACTCGACAGTTGACTGACTGTCAGATCAGATCAGTCAGATGTCAAATTACATTGTCATTCTGACATTTAGTATACACGTTCAGGAACTTAAGTAATCGATTCTTCTATCGATTTACATACACGGCAAGATTGACTACCTTTAAGAAATTATTTTTATTTTCAAATCACATTCATAATAAGTATTTTCTTATTCACGATTTCTTACTTTTAATCAAATTGATTGACATTTGATTATAGAAAAATAAAGTATGTAGTTTAAAGTGATTTAATAAACATAACACTTTTATCGATATTATGTTACACCTTCACAATCGATTATTACGCGAAAGATTTCAGCAATGGACATCCCTAAGTGGGCGGGGCCCGCTAATCATGAAGGCTCTCAGAATAAGGACTAGTGAAGGCTATTATTATAACCATGGAATTAATATTATCTATGTAACCCTTAGAGTAGAACATATGGAGATGCCCTATTGATCTATACAAAAAATTGCTTATATGAATATACATAGAATCGATACTTGCCTTACAAATATATTCTTATCTCTTTTCATCTAAGTGATTGTTGCGTATGAAAAAAGAGACAGATATCTTTGCATTGTACCCATTTTGGCAACACTTTTTAGTGACGTCACACAGCTTTTGACGCGCCGGTTTCGCCTATTGTGTTCCAGCTAGTGATGTGGCACAATATTTTTATGTATCGATACGTTTTAGATAGTTATGTTCTGCAATGGTATATTATTTCTGCAGATTTCCTGTAAGTGAAACATTAACGAAGAAATAGATAGATAGAGTTAATAGATGGGGAAAATATAAATCCGCGACATAAAATAAGGCACGTTTGCTCGCTACACTTCAACGAAAACTGGTTTTACAGAACTCTCGACATAACAGGATTACGTGATGGTAGTATGACACAGTACAGTATCTTCACTTTATCTTCTGGTAAGGATTTTTGGAAAAATGTAATAGGTTTATTAACCATGTGAAGTTGAAATTTCCATAATAACATATATAACTAACCTATTGTTATATTAAAGCACTGCATCATCATTATTTTGTGATAGGAAAATAAGTAACTATTTATAGATTTCTAACAAAATATGTGCATTTATGATCGACACGTAAACTTGTATCGATAAATATATCGATATACAATATTGGTTGCACTACGGTCGGGCGCTATCATTGGTGGCGCCATTTTGTGTTCCAACTTTAGGTATACACGTTTTGTACCTACTTAGGGCATCTCCATGTGTTCTACTCTAATGATATCTTCAAAAAATTGCATTTTTGAAAATGAACACTATCCCAACGCATTAAAGTTTATATTTGCTTGCGCCTTAAGCGAGGCAAATCCGAGATGAGAGAGATATCAAGACGGGAGTAGCTTGTCTCGTTCTTTCACATTGCCAGGACGCAATGAAGGTTCATTCATAGTTAGAGTGACCATGAACTAGGTCTATGGCAAGGACGGAGGCGTATCTCGTTCTTTCATATTGTCAGTTTATGAAATGTTTTTGGGCAACAATTTTGCCTGACCAAAAACTTAATTTAACGCTTGTATTTTAATGTTATTTTTACAATGTATTAATGTACAATTGTATATTTACTTATTTTTCGTTCAATGTATTCTTAAATTTGAAAAAGCGTAAATGTTATAGATTGTCTTTTTTTATTTCTTAAGGTAGTTACCCCGTAAAGCATTAAGTGATGAATAAGACCAGGAGCCTTTCTATCACATTTTTTGCACTATCTACATCATTTTATAACGGCTTAGGTTTAAGCAACCACCAGATATAATGAAATATAACGCCCAAAAAATCCTAAGTACTTGCCAGAATTTAATCCCCATTTTATTATGAAATGATCACCAATAAACGTTAAGTCTGCTTACCTAAAAAACGTAAGTATGGTCAGAATAATTGCTGAGCTACCCAAAAAGGCCACGCGTGCACCAAATTTGTACTCGCATTGTATTTAAAAATTTCATCCAAATTATGTTACATATTTTTATCCTAATAAATTTAAGTAATGCGTACAAAAATCATTGTATACCAAAAAAATAAAAATGAAGTTCTAAAGATTTACCGATACTTTAAACCATTTGACGATTGATAGTAAATAAACAAAATCTTTTTCTCTCTGTCCCGACCAAGTAAAATGGGTAGAATTCAGTTCTGGCACTCGCCGGCCGCTGCCGCGCTGCCGCGGCATGCTCGCTACGCTCGCTCGGCTCGTGCGTTTAGTGGTCGCAGTTCTAACCTAACCTAACACAAATGGTATCAATCAATTTAATATACTTGGTTATATGAATACATTTTATGGCAAACGTAATGATATATTTGGGTAAGAATTACACAAAACTTTGCTAGTTAAAATTTGGTGCACGCGTGGCCTTTTTGGGTTACGAAAAGTTTTTGTAGTGCAGGCATGACTTAAATAGCCCGAAATATTTTGGTACACGTTTCGTTTATTTGTACATATTATATTTATTTTGGATGAGGCTGTTTGGGTAACGATTGTGTTTTTTGGTGGTCATTTAATTTGTTCCCTTTTATAACATCGTCTTAAACAACAGCTTTCTATTAACTTATATCAACGGTTGAATGAATATGAAGTTTTGTTGCCGACACAACCGACTGTTGAAATATTTTAACATGAATTAAAAATACTATTAGTAGGCAGATCCGCAGATTGCATGTTTGAATTTGTCTCACTTATCCGAAACTTATTGTCACCCTATTAGAAAGGGACAAGCTGCTCTGTCTGTCTGACTGTTTCGCTCGGCTCGTTTTTTAGCCACGAGAGCACAGTCTAGTTAGTTATATTACGTTTATGATTATAACCGACAAACTTATCTGTTCCGGTGGCGGCGTCGCTACTGTCTATTTAAAACTGTCATTAAATATCGTTTTTGCATTGGATTTCACATAGTTCTAATTTTGGCCACCGGAACAGATAAGTTTGTCGGTCTACCGATGACAACTTTCGCAGGATTGGACATGCTTGCATGCTTGGCATCTTTTTACTATACTCTATGCAAGGCATGTAATGTAATAGTGTTAATAGACGATCGAATCTGTGCGCTCCGCACCGCGCACCGTACAGTGCGGTCTTTTGCTCCAGACGATCGCACCGCACAACGCACCGTCCAGTCGTTTTCGAGGGGTGAAAACGGCAACATCTTACGCTGCGCTGCTCGGTTCTTTCAATTATGGCTCCTATTTCTAAAAAAGCGAAGATTGCTGTAGCAGTCGCTGCTATTGCCGTAACGTCATCTTTACCCGTTGTAAAAAAGAGAATTCGGCTATTACATCAGAGGTCGCGGGTTCGATCCCCGCACGGTACAAACATTTGTGTGCATGAACGAACATGTCTGTTTGTATCGGTCTGGGTGCTTCTATGTATAATATGTATGTATTTACAAAAAAAAGTATATAAGTAATGTTTGTCCGTTGTCTAGCACCCATAGCACAAGCTTATGCTTAGTTTGGGGCTAGATGGCGCTGTGTTAATATTGTCCAGAGATATTTATTTATTTATTTAAAAGAAGAAAAGGAGAGCATGGGCTAAATTTTACTTAAAAAGCAGGCAGAATTAAAGTCACATAAGGCTATTCAAAGATTTAGATGATGATGACTTTAAAATATATCTAAGGATTAGTCCTCATTTATAATAAGGATTATTGTTGACATACGTCCTTCACGCTTCGAGGTAAACATTCAACTGATGCGTCGAACGGTGCGGTGCGCGCTACAGACGAGCGAACCGGATACCGGATCGCACCAAGTTCGATGCGTTTGCTATCGAACAGACCGCACAAGTAATAATAATAATAATGTGCGGCGGACGGGCCTACACACGATCGAAAACACACCGCACCGCACCAAGGTCGCGGTGCGGACCGCACAGATTCGATGGTCTGTTACGGCTTTTAGTCATGTAACCCAAGATTATAGTCGGTGTCCTAGTCCTACCATCTTCTAAACCATATACGCGCCAGTCTTACATCATTACAGTAATAAATACTTTTGTTTAGCAATACGTGATTAAAAAACAATTAGTCATAGTTTCATCACTGTCAAAATTAAATAAGTTCCTGATATTTTATCTTGCAGATACTTATATTTGACTTGACTTTTTTTTTTATCAGTTTTTAAAAAATCACATTATGTACTTATTTGTAATTACAATTAGGCACAGACATAGATTAACATGTTTTTCCGCCTTTCGGAAACCACTCAAAGCTGTTGGTCCTAGTTACTTAACGCTTTTATGGCGTTAGCACACTGCAGCGAATGCGATGCGGAAGCGGATCAAGCGGAGCGAACAAGTCGGCAATCGGCATTCATTCGTAACAACGAGGGCCTGTATAGGATGTTTAGAAATATTATCTTTTGAAATATTATCTTTTAACATTAATGACGAAGGCGAGTGGCTGAGAATCGATAAACTAAGTGTGGCGAGTGTTAAGTAAGTAGCCTATGTCCAGTAGTGGGCTGGGTGATAGGCTGACGAAGAAGAAGGTAGATAAAAAGTTTGTATAGGTACCTATCTACCTACTTAATAATATTAAGATGTTTTAAGTTCTTAAACTAAACAACAAGGCATTTTGGCAATTTCCGATGCTGAGGTATACTTAAAGGCTAGCTGCCAATATAAGAAATCAGGTCAATACATTGAACCTTGCTTTATTAAAATAGTATGTATATTTTCTATTATTCCCAGTTATCGACCAACGTGAATCAAAGGAACGAGTCACTATGAATATTAAACTTATGAAAAGCGAAATCATGAATAGAATCTCTTGTCCTTGTGCATTTTCCCAGGGTATTAATTTATACGAGGTCCGGCAAGCCTCTTCTGTCGCCCTCCGGTTGTCGTTATTGTTTGGAAGCGTCGCTATTCAAGAGCACTTCGAGTTTCTGAACGCAAAAGCGGGAGTGCCATCTTGTCGCATGCTGAAAAAGCGGGAAACGTAGAGCGTGGTCAATCAACCTTATTGCAATGGAATACAGTTTAAAATTGGCGTTATCAAGGATGAACAGGTAAGCAGGTACAAGTTTCTAACGAAAATTTTTTTGGGTGGCGAATCAATGCGATATCAATTTAATGACGTTGGAAATACGGTCCAAATGCGCCTTCCTTTGTTGTGTTGAATACCGTCTACGAACTTGTGGGTATAGGATTACTTATAACGAGATGAAAATCTTCTTCTTATTTCCGCCAGGTGAAAACTTTTGTGGACCTTGGCACAGTGTATTAAAGTTAAGAGTAAGTCTAAAAGAACATCTCATACAGAGAGAAAGAGAGATATAGATGGAATGACTGCACCAGAGCTTTGCGTTTTGATTGATTACTTATGTAGGTACCTACATAACTGAATGTTAGCAGATTAAACATGTCACATTAAACATGTTTATTTATAATTATGTCATCTCTTAATATGTAATATTAGTAAAATAATAAAATATAATAATGCAAAATTACTGAAGAATGCGAAAAGCACAAAAATCGAACTTTGAAAAAATTACGAAATACTTACGTTAATTACGACACCTCGATGGTCTGGTGGTTAAGTAGGTATCGGGCCGAGATTTTGGGGTTCTGGGTTTTTTCGGACACAGCTCGGGTTTGTGATCACCAACCCGCATTTGGCAAGCGTGGTGATTAAGCCAGGACCCATCATTGTAACGATAACTTGATTTCAGGGATGTAGGTCTTTGCAGTTTGCCCTGCAGTGGGACATTAATTGGGTGATACTTTTTACGTTAATTGTCTAACATAATTTTTATCTTACTGTTCTTTACACTTACTGCTATCTTTTGCACAATAGACAGAGAGTTGGCATTGTGATAAGTATATTGGTTTAGAACTTATCGATTTTCAATAACCATACATGGCTTATATTAGAATTAGACCCAAGGTAGGACCAAAAACTAATTCAGCATTCTGGTAACAAGATTCAGTATTTATAATATTCGTTCTTTACCTATATTTACACCTCGATGGTCTACTCGTAGTGGTTTAGGTACCGGGCCGAGATCTTGAGGTCCTGGGTTCAATTCCCTGGTCGAGCCAACTTTGTGTGCAAAAGCAGTAGTGACAGTGAGCAGTTATTCTTAGCCAGAGCTATGGCTATAATAATTATTGTAGACAACATGGATTGTGTGAAAAGCCCAAAAAAAATTAAGAAATTTTCAAGGTCTATGACTTGCAAAAATTATAAGAAATGATGAATTATAATATGACTCCAGAAGCATAAAGTAGGTAAGTTTAAAGAAAACTAAGGAGTCGTATTATAAAGTTTTTTACATTATTTTGAGCCATAACAAAAAAGAAGGCTCAAGACAGGAGCGTTTCCGATCACTTGCCGTTCGATATAATCAGATAGGATAATTATAGCATATTGTTTGTTTTGGATTTAATAATTTAAATGTAATATATTTTCAATAAATCCAAGTTAACCTAACTCTCTTAAAGGCACTTGTCAATCACGATTAGTTGCTAGTTTGAATCTCTCGTCTTCTGAAAATTGGCTGTGTTCATGGAATAATAATTATTCATTCCTCGAATATTGTGTCAGTACCTTTGAAATACTTTTAATCAAAGTCTCTAAAGACAGAGGTTTTCAATGTGACAGCAGATTGAGTAGCTTGGTGATAGTGATGCCTTTACCTCTCAGCTTCTCAGTTCTATCTACCAGTTTCCATAGAGTTTTTTTCTCGGAGGAGAATGCGTTTGGGCACCATAACCGAAAGTTAACTAAACCTGCGGCCATTGAGCTATTCCGTGTTTGGGTCTCGAGACTAAAACGTCCCGAGACTAAACTCCCCTATTCCCCTTTTCACCCAATTGAGACGAGCTGGTTCCAGCCTGGCTATTAACTAGTCCTTCCCTAGGGAGACCAACAAAAAACCAATAAGAATTTCTTATTCAATTCTGTAACACGTTATTGTGGCAACAATGGTCTAAATTTTGCTCATCTCTGCAATTTCCATAGCATTGAATAGGAAATCCCCAGTGGTCCGTAATGTCGGAGACACAATAGCTCACTATAGCCGGTGGGCTTTAGCAGGATGCCGCCCTTGAAGTGTACGAGCGCGACATTGACCTACTTCTGGCCACCGTGTTTGTTTACTAATATACTTTTTTTTAAATAAAAAGGTAGGTGCAAGAGTGAGCGGATTATGATGGTAAGATGGCAGCGGATTATGATGTTAAGATCACAAGTGGTTTTTGTCTTGCATGGAAAATCTGTTACTCGAGGCATTATTTTTAATTTTTTTTAATTTTTCGTCTCTCACTTTTATCGATGTATCCTAAATCCTAAATGTTGTACCTGCATTATTGTTTACACTGATATCTTGTTCATCAACAGATATATCTTTGATTACTTAGTAGTGAAAACTATTTAGGCTAATGTATTGTTTTAATGTTAAGTTTAAATGTATTATATTAAGCTGTTTGTTTTCCAAATAAAGAAAATAAAAAATAAATAAAATTACAAATGCGTCACTGGTCTTCAAACTTCAGCCGTTTTGGCCGATTTTGACTCTTATTTTTAATAAAAAACGGATGTTTAAAAATTGGCAGATTTTAGAGATTCCAACAAAAGTAACACAAAATCAAGGAAATTATTATTTTGTGATAAAACAGACTTTGATTATTCTTTTCTTTTTTTTTGTGCATCTCAGTAGCACACACTCATCTCTACGGAATTATTAATTTTGTTTCCTTGGAGGTTCGGTTCGGAACAAATTTTTATTTATTTATTTATTTTATTTATTTATTTAAGCCAGTTTTGCCCTCTGGATGGCAGATTTTTGACCCCTGTGTGACCTTCCCTACTTTTGAGATGGTTACCCTTGCCGGCCTGTAACGATCTATTGTTGATGGTCACGTTACAATATCTGATAGGGAACAATGACCCTTTAGCTGACGATTTCATCTCCGATGGTTATTGGTAGGTTATTGTGGACCGAAAGTATTCAAAATAGCCTTCCGACCGCGATTTCACCCGCGCGTAATTACTTTTTTCAAATACCCCCCTTCCCCCCACATTTCCGGAATCAAAAGTAGATACCCTATGTCACCCGGGGATAGTGTAGCTTTCTAACAGAGAAAGAATTACATATTTAAATCGATTCAGTAGTTTCGGAGCTTAATCAATACTAACAAACAAACAAACAAATCTTTCTTCCTTATATGTAATATTATTATAGATACTTTTGCGATTAGGTACCTAATGTTAATTCTAGTTATAAAAGCTGTAGAAGAAACGAAAGAGTCGTTCTATGCATAGGTACTCACACTTACTACCTAGTCAGTCGTCCTCTGTAATAAAAAACTTTCCTTTATAAAGGGCGGTTCGTAGTTAGTTGAAAATAAAGTCTAATCTAAGATAGTAATTGAAACCACAACCTTCGAGTTTATAAACCTCATTGGCAATATCCATTTTCACGGCGACGGCTTTTCGTTTGAACTCGTCGTAGTAGAGTAGGTAGTAATAGGTATTATAAACAAATTATCATTAATGCCATCCTATATAGGAGCAACATGAATAATAAACAGTTTATTTTAATGTATTCAGCCTTTGAAGTACGTGCCAAACCAAGGTAAAAGGACCGCATCGTAGCATGGATCATTACATGGATTATTAAAAATGCCTCTGCAGTCACTCGGATAAAATAAAATAACGAACTGTGACTGTAAATACGAAAAAAAATAAATTGTTAAACGTCATTTAAATTCTTAATTATAGGCATTGAGCTAATCAGTACATAATATTTCTATGATTATAGCATAGATTATGGATTATAGGTGATTCTCGTTGTTATTCAATATGAGGGGGTAATTTTCTTACAATAGAAAGGGAACGAAATTGAAATCGAATACAGTGGAATTTTCGGTTGGTTGGGACTTGGGAATCGGCAGCGGTTCAACCTGTCTGTATGTGTTTATGTTTTTATATTTTTTTTATGATTTTGCTTGCTACAGTTTTTATAATTGTCTATGGTTTATCAAATGTCTTTGTTATAATTATGTTGTGAAATAAGTACAGTTGATTTGGATGATACCTAAATATCACTCATCGCCAACATAATCATCGGCTGATCGTTGGATTCGGCGTAGGTATCGTGATAGTGCGCCAAGTGCCAAGCCACAAGGAATTTATCATAATATTTATTATGATTTATGTTAAGTTAGCATTTACCTACTTATATTAATCTACTGATCTTTCTTAAAAGTTAAGAGATTAAACGTGGTTAAGTTTATTAACCACTTAAACTCATTTGCCTTTTATAACCAAACATAATATTTTGATATCAAGCACTAGAATTATTTACTATAGGTACATATAGGTAATTAAAACATCGTACTTTTTTGTGCACAGTTTTTGGCAATTAAAATTCAACTGGCAGACAGTCTATCGATAGACAATCGATTTATTAAAGTCTATTGTCGATTAGCAACACTTGTAACAAATGCTTTTGAGTTTCATGAATATAATATTATGTGATGTTATTTGATATTGGTTATTACTTGTGAATGTTACTCTACAGTTTGTTCGGCAGGCTATTTAAATTTCTTAATATTTTAAACTTAATAAACCTCTATAACATTTGTAAGAACATGAGTACGAATGTTAATTGTATGTATAAGTAAAATCAGCATATGAAAGTCGTTTAGCGGGGCGAAGCCCTCCATTACTGAAATTAATAGTCGTAAAATTTATTCGCACCCCTTTATATCATTTCTATTTCATATTTGCATGTTTGAGAGCAGGTCAAACAAACACTTTTATTAATAAAATTGAAAGATTACCATATGAACAGTATGTTGCTTTTGAAAATAAATTAATGAAACTAGAAATAGCATTGAAACTTTTGTCAAATAGCGGACGAATAATATTTAATGTCAAGACGTTTTATTTTTAAATTGTGCATGTCCTTTTTATGTTTAAAAGTGCTTGCTTTAAATCTAAAAGATAATATAAAAGTAATTTTATTGGGGAAAGCGATTTTCTCTACATTTCATTTGGAAGACGGCACGTAGCTTATCCGATGGATAGAGGCCACTAGGATTATCCCATTGAAGGACACTCCGTTCGGAATCATCGCTCATGAGCTTAGTCGTACCTAGTCAGGCTGTCTGATCGTAGTTTTTCATGTTCAATGTACTGGCTCTAAGGTTAATCTTTAGTAACTATGTATATTATTTGCCAGCTGCTATACCTACCTACTTCTTATCGAAAAATAATAAGGTTTATTTTCTGTCCACAATTTTGACACTTATTTTTTACTTAAGTTTATTAGTTTACCATTGAACTACAATTACAAGAGTAACTCAATGTAGTTTACTAATGTTTAGTATGTATTAGTAATTGAATGAAATATTCACTTATAAAGATTTTTTCCTCCGCGTATGTAACCAAAAACGTATCTGCAGTTCTCTAACAATATTAAACTATTTGACAAGAACGCAAATTTTTTTTCAGGTTAAGTAAGTTTCCATCTTCGCGGAATTAGCATAAGTAGCTCGGGTCTAAAACCCCAGAAGTCGTAGGTTTAATCTCTTCAGGTCGTCTTGGGCCTTGTAGTTAGTAAGATTTTTTCAGAGTCTACCACCTTCATGGGATAAATCATATTGCGGCAACATTAATGAATATTATACGCTTGAAAACAAAGTTTGGAGAATCTAAGGGAGCCTTCAGTCACTGAAGTTCAGTGTAGTAAAATAGTACATTGAGCTGCTGATGCTTTCTGGTGTGGAGTCCCTTAGTAGAATAGGCCGCAGTAGATACTCATCATCGGGCAACATAAAAATATCTTTGGTTTAAAGACTTTAAAGCTTCAGCTAATGGATTAATAAATTGCTTTTAAAATAATTATATTTTACGTCGCAAAAATTTGAAAGCGTACACATTTATTCAAATCCTCCACGTATAAAATATGTAAATTGCCGCAGGTAAATCTTAATTGAAGGATTTTAAGCTATTCTTAAATCCGTACACTCACCCATAAAACGTAATTAGAGTGAATTATTCAGAGGTACAACGTACTAGGGGTAATTACTAGACATGAGACAGATATATCAAAACGTATCTTATATCGGCTAACAGTTCGATATCATATCATATCGATATAGGATTTTACGTAACCGATATTTCAAAAACTAAAAACTATAATATCAAAACCAAAACTCAAAACTGTATATCGAAAAACTGTAACAAAACAACAAAACTCATATCGCCGAAACTATTCATAACCATACTATCGATATCTTTGTTAGTTACCTTTGTTGTAGTTGTTGTTACCTTAATGGTTAGGAGTTAGGGGATAATTCTTTCAGTGTTGGTCAGTTGATATTCGCCTTTTCTCTTTCTGATTTGGTATACTTACATTGGAGTAAAAGAGATGAGGCGGTTATTCAGATATTACGGCGTAATGGGTAGGCGATTTCCGCTCTTATTTGCTAGCAATAAGAGTCAATTTATCTTGTATCGATTATGTTTTAAGTATATTTCGCGGCATTTTTATATTCGCAAGGGATACACATAGCAAAAGGGAATCAAGCTCGAGCGTAATAAGGATTAATTTGGTTTAAGTGCTTTTTATAGTGTTATGATAAGTGAGTGAAGAATGTTTGTTATTGTTTATTTTTAACCGACCTCAAAAAAGGAGGAGGTTCCATGTTCGACTGTATGTATTTTTTTATTTTTATTTTATGTATGTCCGTCGATTTCTCCGTCAATTGTGGACCGATTTAAATAATTCTTTTTTTATTTGAAAGTGCATAGTTCCAGGGCGGTCCCATTGTCACCATGTCAGGATCTGATGATGGGATCCCGGGAAAATCAAGGGAAAACCTCAAATTTTATAGGCTGCGCCTACGCGTTACTTGTTTTTTCTGAAGCCATTCAAGTTTTTGCGTCCGATAGACATCATTTTATGTTGATGAGCTGATGATGGAAGGTACAACTCCTTAACGGTTAGGAGTTAGGGGATAATTCTTTCAGTGTTGTAGGAATATGTGGACCGTTAGTTGTATTTCATGTACTTTTGCAGCTAAGCTGATGATGGAAGGTACAACTCCTTAATGGTTAGGAGTTAGGGGATAATTCTTTCAGTGTTGTAGGAATATGTGGACCGTCAGTTGTATTTCATGTACTTTTGCAGCTAAGCTGATGATGGAAGGTACAACTCCTTAACGGTTAGGAGTTAGGGGATAATTCTTTCAGTATTGTAGGAATATGTGAACCGTTAGTTGTATTTCATGCACTTTTGCAGCAAAGCTGATGATGGAAGGTACAACTCCTTAACGGTTAGGAGTTAGGGGATAATTCTTTCAGTGTTGTAGGAATATGTGGACCGTTAGTTGTATTTCATGTAGTTTTGCAGCATTTTTTTTTTATTTATTTTTTTTTTTTTTGGAAGGAGAATCGATATTTGATATCGGATATCATATCCGATATTGAAGCTCCATATCGGTTACATATCGGCTAATGTTAAATATCGGAAACGCCCATGTCTAGTAATTACCCTATCATGTTCAGGAGAACTTCATATTATATCGTCCCCTAAGGTCTCCCGTAGTATCTACCTACTATCTACATATTCATGAAGTGATATTTTGGCTAAAAGGAGATCATTCAGGCTTCATACATTTTTGGGCCTTTTCTCAAAATGCCAGCCAGCAAAAAGTAATGGTACATATCGTTAGAACTAGCCATTTGAAGCAATAGTTAATATGGTACGGAAGTTGTGGGATCGCTCTAAACCAAGTTATACAAGTTCAAAGTATTCATATTATATTTTATTGATATCTGAAAGAGCATCCTAAAAAAAACTAATCCTGCCGTACGGTAATAGCCAGAGCTCAAAAAAAATATGTTGGAAGTAAGTACATCTGCACTCTTAAACAAAGGTTTGTATGTGCGTAATGTTCTCATAATGATAATGACCGCGAAACTGAATACCTAAGTACAAAACAGTGTATCTGGGTCAAAGCTCGGTAACGCGTAAGTGTACGCATCAACATGTAGGTATATTTATAATAAACAAAATGCAGGCGCAACGAATTCGTTGTGCAGGCGCGGAGAAACACTTGTGAGAATAAATCGCCGAAAGAACCCTTCTACTTGAGATATGATGGCAACGATATTTTTCGTTGTATGATGGTCGTAAAGAGTTTGAAAGGAAAGTTGAACATGGATTAATTTACGGTTTGTTAAAATCTACAAAATCGGAAAATGTGATTATAATTACAAAATTATTAATCAATCAAATTTTTTTTTATTCATGTTTCAAAGATATTCTTAAATTATCAATAATTATAATTATAAGTTCATAATAGTTATCCAAATCGGTTGAGTAGTTTCGGAACCTAATTAATACAAACAAACAAATCTTTCCTCATTAATATAAATATTTTAGAAAAAAAAAAACAATTTGTCGAGGAAAAATGCTTTCCTTTTTAAAATGTCTATTACTAGCGGCCGCCCCGCGGTTTCAGTCGCGCGCAATTTTCCTTCCCCCCACATTTCCAAAATCAAAAGTTCCCACCCTATGTCATCCGGGAATAATGTACCTTTAAAACCTTCGATCACTACTTTATTAGTGATCGATGTTTAAAACAGTGAAAGAATTTTTCAGTAGTTTCGGAGCCTATTCAATACAAACAAACAATCAAATCTTTCCTCTTTATAATATTAGTATCGATTATAGTATAGATAAAAATAACACAGACTTATTTTATCAATGCACCATGAAAGCGAAACCGCGGGCGGAAGCTTGTCTTAAAGCAGTCTATTAAAATTCGACTCAGTTTTTTCCGACCTAAAAACGACTATTAAAAATAACAAGCAACCGAAATTGCAACAGGCACTAGCATCATCCAATATGATAGATTGATGCAGCATATTATGTTTGTTGTATCGTTCCATACTTCGAAACCAATCACCAACTAATAAAGATAGACGTGTACTCTGAAGTTATATCAAATGTTGCCGGCAGATATTCCTGTAATAAAAGTGAAATGCCGTCGGAAATTAAACTTTAAAGTGAGGAAAATACGGTCTTCGCAGACTACAAAGGAAACTTGACGGGGAGTCTTTTCGTTTGAGTGGTTAGTAGAGACGGGTCTTTTAGAGAATTTTAATATGAGTCTAGGAGTAGTCTAGAAAATGCATGGGCGACAATGCAGGTATTTCATTTCAAGACATTCCCTCGTCTTGTAAGGGAATTGCATACAACCAAGTTAAGGAAGCCATGTCTAGTCGACAATTTTATTGTATAGCATAGGTTGTAGGTATCTCTGAGAACATATGGCTTCAACCAACTAAAAAAGCACACATTATGAATACTTTTTTATAAAACCTAACATATGTACCTACTGAATATAATATCTACATTGAATTTATATTTATCTACATCCATACCATAATATGTCTATTTTATATTCAGGAGCGATGAGCAAACGCCCTACATTTAGATATAAGTATCTGTGGCTGCATTGAAATGTTTACATTTTAGTGTCGGTAACCGACACTTTAATTACGTTCAAATTTCGAACGTCTTCTTTAAAAGTAAAAATTAATAGGTTTTTTCGATTATCGAATTAGTCGATTAGTAATTTTATGTTCCATTCCTATACATTTAATTCGATGCTGAAATTATAACAATCGATTTGAGAATCGAAATCAACTCGAGTCTAGATTGTTTATGGATTTTAAAAACTACAAACGTCATTTATTCAAATTGACCTACAAATTATCATGATTTTGTACTAATTTGCTCATCGATCCTGACTATAAAATAGACATATTATCGTATGAATGAAGATAAAGTTATGTATGTGACTGTACATAATTAGTCATTAAAATACTCATGTGATTCTTTTATGAAACTCACTTCGTTCGTTTCATAAAACCACATTCGTATTTTAATGACCCTCATTATGCAGCAGTCACATAAATAACTATTATTAGTAACTTTACTTAGGCATTATTTTATGCTAAGCTCAAATATTATGAGTTTTATAAATATTCACAAGTTTTGTTAATTTTTTTACCGGCTTCATTAAAGGAGGTGGTTCCTGTATTGTAATACAAAAACCTTCTCCTTTTCTAGCATGTGCCCTCGTTAAAAAAATAAACAAGAAAATTATAATTATGAAACATGTTTGAGAAAACATATCCTCGTCTTTATTAAAGATTTAAAACGATTTCTCATAAAAATTTCGAAGACTGCCCAAGTAAACAAAAACATCACAGTTTACAGCAAAACGTATTGTTTAAAAATAACACCGTAAAGCACTAACACTTATTCTTGGAAGGAAAAATAATAATCTTTGCGTCTTATTTTCTTACTTTATTAAAATAATAACTCGACACTGCGTACGAAATTGGATGTATAAATCTCCCACTAATCCGGTACACAGCGCGAACGCATTATCGTAAAAAAGCTAAGCAAAAGCAGCACACGCCATCGCCAAGATAAGGAAAGCGCCGGGAAAGCGAACGTCATTATCACAACACTACAAATAAGCAGACCAGGTATACTTGTTGCATAGACTGAAGCGCACAAACTTTCAGCCTTCAGCTTCAGTCGGGCTCCTTGAGTCGCATCGCGCGAACGTATGCTCACGGCTTTATTTTTGCGTTCCGAGTTGAAAATTCGAACGCTGCGTTTCCTTGTTCGAAAAATAAAATAAAAAGTAATCGTTGTTTTTCTGTGGTGTTCATTTGGCGGTAATTTACTTTGGTGGACAGCTGTTTTGTGAATAAATATTTTGACAACTTTTGTTTTTTTTCTTTAAGGAAAACGGTATGCAGAATGTATGTGTATGTTAAATTGTTTGATGATAAATATTGTGGAAAAATTGTGGTTTGTGAATTATTATTACTAGATTAATTTCAGTGATTTGGGACATAAAGGTAAGATTTTTTTTTATAAATATTAATTTTATTAGGACATTTTCAAAGAATTTGACATTTATTTGTTTTTTTTATTTACCGGAAATTGTCGGCGGCAAGTCGGCGGGCTCAGCTACCCTTCTTAAGTTAGGAGTTATTATTTCTAACTGGTTTCGTAATTTACGTATAATGTAAAATTCAATGTGTCTATTAAAATATTATTATTGTGATAATTTCCATACACTATAATGAATAAGTTAGAATTATAAAACAAAAAAAATATATATTTATGTTTAGATAACAAATTATTTATTTTTGGGTATTCCATAATTGTTTTAATGTAACGTTTTCTTCATAATTATTATATAAGTAGGTACCTATATCTTTGGGTTCCATGTACTGTGGGTCTGATGAAGCCGAGTGGTTTCGAAATCACCGCTTAACCTGGGGGTCGAAGGTTTGTATCTTGGCGACCATTAACATTTATACTTAAATCTCTACTGAATTGGGCCGTAACGAAGAGCATTATAAGGCATTGAGTTCTCTCCTCCATTAGACAGAAAGTTTTCAATTTCATGGATTTCATGTTTTCTACAATTACGTCATGGTTTGTTAAATGCGTTGCCTATTCACGAGACACGGGTGTGATCATCTGAGACTTTGATTTTTGTTGAAATTAAAATATATTTCATTTATGCAAGGTGTTAAAGTAACAATAGCAATACATAGGTCCTTTACAATGTCACGACAGCCTTGAGCGCAGAGGTCGTTATGCTCAAGAATTGAAAGTTAATAAGATAAAACTATGAGGACGCTTAAATACTGACAAAAATATGCGAACATTGATTAAATTTTTCCTTATTTGAGGAATTGTGTTGCGGCCATTGGACTTAATTCTAAACACCTAAGAAATACAATTTCCATCACTTAGTGAAATTAAAAATAGCCTGTTTTTCAATACCGTTATATTAGCTGACTTTATTTGCCTATTTCAAAAAATGAAGAGAGGTTCGTTGTTGTCAAGCACTTAAATATCACTTATCTGATAGTGGTGAAACTGGCTTTATTTATAAATGTATGTAAGTTTCACGTTGCCGTTACTGTCTATACCTACATACCTTTTTCTATTAAGGGGTTATTGTAAAGTTGATCTGTATGAAAAAAGGTGTATGGGATTTATTAGGTACATCACATTATATTAGACTGCATATGTGAACCCATTTTTATTCTAGAGGTATTGTTTAGAATATAGTATTCTGTATGTGTTTAATTCGATGACTCATCCACATTTGTTTATAGGCTTTAGCATCAAGCTCTACAGTCTAAGGAATATTTAACATGTGGTCTTTATGTAGTTCGGCTTCTAACGTGGATTGTCCAAATAGTTCGTTTAATGAGGCCGCGAATTGCTATCAAACATATAAAAAAGTACTAACCTTATTTTCGTTAGGCAGTAATAAAAATCTAGAGATTACGTGATTTTCACAATGTTATTGGGGCTGTGCAAAATGGATGATAACATTACGAAGAATACTAAGCAGAGGGGTAGGGTCACTCTCTCTGTATCTTTGATGTTAACGATTCATAAGAACATCTTTAATTGCTTTTAACGCGATTTTAATCGTGAATAATATTTGTTAGTAAAACGCCACGGAAAAGAGCAAGTGTCTACCTATATCTGTGTTCACTTCTGCCCCACCATACCCCTCGCCATACCCCGTGTTTGTACCAAAACTTGTGTACATACTATACATATGTCTTGTGTTAGTTAAACATGAGCTATTGTACCTGAAATTCAACAACAGATAGCATTACACTCATGGATCTGACCTCGAACACAATTGTTCATCACACGAATGTTTGTTCCGAATGGACGTCGAACCCGCGACCCTCAATGTACAAGGTCAATTACAAATGCGTTGACAATTGTAATTTGGTATTTCCAATAACTTTAGGTAATGTGTCAAGAACATGAATTACTAATTACACAATTCAGTTCGTCTCACCAAAATTTTACTCTTGCCTAAAATAACCGCCTCGCTCCTAAATGTTATATTCATCGATTATAGGGAATTTATTATTTGTATTATCAAAGATATCAAACCTTTACTGAAACATTAATACCTATGTTTTTTCCACACTTTGGCGTCATCCATTTTTAACCGACTGTAATAAAGTATGTACATTATCACATACATCTGTGTTCTTTTTTCTTGTGTATAAATTACCTTGTGACTACATTAAATAAATATTGTTAAATTCTTTTTTTTTAAGTGTTCTAACTCATTCGTTACTTTGAGTTACACTTCATTGACTACTAAAACACAAATTCACTTGCATAAAGAATATTTCATACTACTACTACCAATATTGTACCCAGTAAACACGTCGTGTAACAGTAAACAGTACTCATTAAGAAAGAAAGGCCTGTCCATAGTAGAAAGAGTATACCAGTACGTTTACCTTCATACCCTCGGCCTCGCTGGAAAATTAACACGAAGAAAACCCGGCTGTGACAGCAAATGACAACCTAAATTGGCTGAGTAAACATTCTATGAGGTGAAATTTGTTAATGAAGGCTTTTGCCAGAGCCCTGTAATAAGAGACAGCTGGTTTAAGGTAATCGCACAGTTTTCCGACGCACGCATCGAACGAGCCAAATTAAACGAATTTTAGAAATCTTTATTATTTTGAACGCGGAATGGATCTCGGGATCGGGCAAAATAACGGTTTATTGCCGGTCGATTCGTACCTATCCTTGTGTAGATGAGTTGGTTTCAATAATGTAGGCCTGCAGTGGGACAGTTAATAGGTTTATACTTTTTAATTATAATAATAGAATGTTATTATATTAAGCCTCTTTATATGAAAACTACAAATGCAATATTTCTTATACTGGGTCCAGTTAGTTTTGTTTCTTCTAACATAAACAATGTATTTTCTATTAGTATTGGTATTCTAGAACAGTCTTCTTGTCAAAATCCATGAATACGTAGTAAACACTATGATAACCGGATACTTAGCTCATTATCGCGAAAGGCTTTTAGTTGTAATGCGATCCTTTTAGCATGCGATAAACAACATCCAGGGAAATCTGTTATTTTGCAGTTAAATCGTATCTAGGTATTAATGGATTAATACATTGTGAGCCATTGAACTACAATTACGTGAGCGTAAACAGAGTTTTTCTTTGTGGGTTCCGAACTGTGATCTTTTTACGCTTTAAAGAGAAAAAAGATACAGTATTTATTATATCAACGGTATAATTTACATAATAGATACGATACGACATTTGCAAAACATTAAAATATGTACGTTAAGTTCGCTGTATGTACGTAATAAGTTTTTTTAGACTTCAGCCTCCTTCAAAAATGTTTGTCACCAAGTTCGGATAGATTCAAATTCTGTAACAATAAATGTTTGTGATGGAAGAAGATATTTTCGTTTAGCGATAAAACCATCTGATTAACATGACCGCTTAGTTATAATATTAATAAGTTTGTTAGAAATAAATCGAATTCTCTCAATTTAAACTCAAAAGCTATTTATTAAGAACAGATAATTAAAAAGAACGTAGGCTTTTACTCAAAACAAAATTATATCATATTATAACAATTTATCAAAATATTCCTTGAAATCAAAGACAAACTTCCCGCGCAGCAAAGACCCAAAGACAACACCGTCTTTTTTTTTTCTTTTTCCTTGTCGCCGATGATTTCGTCGCGCTCGACTTGACAAGATTGCCAACACGGCCATTCTGCTCGGTGTCTGCCCCAGACACCTCACGAGTGAAGATATAAACTGCTGCAACAATATCATCATAATTTATATACTATATTATATATATATTTTTTTTTTATTTAATTGCCTTTCAATTAATTTCTTTTGATACAATTCAAACTCAAAGGGTATTACACCACACTTAAGTTCAACATATTATATCAATTGCCAAACTTTTACAACTTTTTCCACTCAAAGGGCATTTCACCTCACTTGAATGTTCCAGGAACATTAAGGCAATCAAATAAAATATGATAATAAATTATAATCAATACCAATTACACTCAAAGGGCGTTTCACCACACTTGAGTTTACAGATTTGAATCTTTAGTTTCACTTGCATTCAAAGGGCGTTTAACCACACTTGAACGTACCAAGTTTATAACACTTAACTACTCAATTCTACTCAAAGGGTATTTCACCACACTTGAGTTAATTCTGCCAATTAAAGCCATTTGCATTCAAAGGGTATTTTACCACACTTGAAAGTTCCAAATTCGCTTTTACCCATTGGTACACACTGAATGAATACATAAATATTTACAATTTGAAGCAGTTTATCTTTACTCGCATCAACAAGATCCCTGTGTTAGAAATATATTTGAACTGTAATTTGAGCAGTTCGAACATACCTACAATATCCAACAAATTACGATCATGAACATTGTTACCTTGCCAACACGGGTCCCGGCTGATAAACTCTTCTAACAGTGTTTGCTCCTTATTTAATCTAGTTCCCAGTCATCAATTTGTATCCAAGGTTTAATGTTTTCAGCTGCTGCTACTCCGCAATACTTCTTATTGCTTCTGAACCAATATTGATAACTTATACGCTCTACAGTTTTGTCGACTGAAAAATGTCCTAAGTCATCGTGATTACACTTAATTATCTGCCAAATGCATTTCTTAGGCACACACAACCCATCGTCGACCTTGAGAAGTTCTTCTATATATTTTTCCACCTAGCAATTCGTATTTTGTAAAAATGTCCTTGTTATTTTCAATGTCTCCTGTTTCTAAAATAGCCTTAATGTTTTGAAGTTCCTGATCTTGTAATTGCACTGAAAGCAACCAATCTGCCTCCGTTATGGACATTATCATCTCCGTCTCAGATGGTTCTCCAGATTGTATGGGATTTCGACTGAGAGCATCGACGTGCATCATTTTACAGCCATCTCTATGTATTATGTCAAATATAAATTCTTGTGTTGAAAGGACCCATCGTGCAATTCGTGGAATAATATCTTTTTTTGTCAAAGCATAGCGTACGGCGTTACAAACTGTTACAATTTTAAATTTTGAACCCAATAAATACAATCTAAACTTTTGTAGTGAACAGATTACAGCCAGGAGCTCTAATTCAAACGAATGGTATTTTTTTTTTCGTGTTCAGTTGTTTGCCTACTGTAATAATGTATAGGCTTTTCACCTTCATCCGTAGCTTGCATCAGAATCCCTGCTAAACCTTCCCTACTTGCATCTGTATATAAAATATTTTCCCTTTTTGGATCATAAATTGAAAGAATACTATCGGATGTTAACTTATTTCTTAGTAGTTCAAAAGCCTAGTCATGAATGCTATCCCAAGACCAAGTACTGTCTTTTTTGAGCATTTTTCTTGTTAACCAGTAATGCAGGGCTAGCATAAGGCGAAATGCTTTCTCGTATAATGTTATTGCGTAATAATTCATTAACCATCTCGCGAATCCTTTCTCTATCCGAATTGGAAGCCCTGAAAGGTCTGCACTGTATCGGTTCACCATGTGTTAATTTTATAGTCATTTTATGATAACAAACTGCCTCGGAATGTCCACGTTTTCCGCAATAATTGCACTTATTTACATTGCATTGATTTTTCATATGATTCCCTCTACAAATATAACATTTTATTGGTTTGCGAGGTGGTACTTGAAACGAGGCTGAATTGATTTTTGTTGAATCCAACTGATTTTGATTATTCAACGATGTTACATTGCTTGAAGACGATGAGGGCATCTGTGCCAAAGAGGCTTGGGATCCCGACTTGGAATGATTTTCGCGGGTACTTAAATTTACTTGTTTAGTACTCTTAGACTAAACTTGTATAAACGTCCATGTAAAAAACTAGCAAAACTGTCACAAGTCATAAAGTTATTTGCCTCAATTGATGCTCCTATTGCCGCAATCGCCTATATTTCCAACTATAATTGTAATAATATCTTGTTCAGTAAAAGGAGTTGGCTAAATACAGTTAGGGCAACTGCCTCAGTGATGTATAAATACTTTACCTAGTTGTATGCAATACTGGGAGGCTAAATGTTAGTCTATTGCGTGAAAAAAAAAAGTTTCAGGAACTTTTCATTTTGTAATAATATTGATAAATATATTTATTAAAATT
Source organism: Mecyna flavalis (assembly GCA_949319885.1). Lineage (NCBI taxonomy): Eukaryota > Metazoa > Arthropoda > Insecta > Lepidoptera > Crambidae > Mecyna > Mecyna flavalis. The sequence continues at coordinate 4,416,088 of OX439427.1, read as the reverse complement.
CCTACGCCAATAGCTAAGCAAAACTTCTACAATAGCGTTTTGCTGTAAACTTTTGAGAGGCGTTTGTGCATGAAGTACTAATAAGAGATAATTGGGGCTTGTTTTTCATACAACAGCTATGTAAACAGCTTCGTAGATTTTCCTAACATGAGCGCGCCAGTCATGCCGACGAGCCGAGCCGGATTAAACACAATCGTCATAGTGAGAGTTCAAAACCTTTTTTAGGACATTTGGCTATTCTATAGAGGTAGAGATGGATGTTACGTAAATAGTGCTGCAGTAGAATCGATAATCGAATAAGATTCAATCATCAGATAAGATTTAACTGATCAATAAAATATAATTCGACATAAAATGAGGTTTCATAATCTAATTTCTAAAGAGCACTGATTAATGGCATTCTATATTCCGTCATTATATGCTGTATCTGAGTGTTAATATTTGATTATTGAGAAATCGGCCCTAAGACGAGTGAATAAATAAATATTGTTTGTTGATGTTTTTATGTTTGATCATTTTATTTCATCATTTAACTTTAATTGACATTAATTAATTTGAATAGATTTAACAAATAGTTTAAAATTAAGATGTTACATTTCGAAGATATCTACTTTTTTCCCGGCCAGTTCAAACGAAATCAAGTTTATGTAATCGACATAATCATAATGACATTTGTACGCACGCCGAACAGTCAAAGGTCACTGGATGTAATATGAATAACTTTTAAATAATGATTTATTTTTATTATTATTATATATTATTATTATTATATATTATCGACATAATATTTAGTTCTAGAAGAAAAATAAACACGTGATTAAAATTATTAATTATTATTTTAATGTTACGCACTAGTAAGATATACTTATACATCTTATAAGCAGCCGCTTAGTCATCTCCTTTAATGTTAAATGGTCAATCTTACACTTTTGTTCAAAGTAAAATTTATAAAGCGATTGATTTTCATTCGGTTTACGATCAACTATTTCTTTCAGTAACTCAATCATATTACGACGAATTTGAAAACTAGAAAATAGCTTTCTACTCCAATCTCTCCAAGCCCATGAAGGCCAATGACTGTCAGTACGCAACAATGAATCGTACCAAATTTTTGCTGAACCTCGAAGTTTATTCAGAGCCTGATAACGAATCATTTCATCGGACCATGTAAACGTCTCGGAGTATGTACGAATAATATCAAGCCAAGCGTTGATGTTATCTTTTAAAGGATCGAATTCGGGAATAATACTATTCAAAACATATTCAAAGTAAATGCATTACTCACAGTTGAGGTATCGACTTTACGCGATACCTTTTTCCTGTATTTGGTCCTCGTAGTACTGGAACTAGAAGTTGAAGTGTCCCTTGCCTTCTTATTACGTCTTTTAGACTTGCTCCTTTTCCCCATTATCACGTAGGTACTTGTTGTCACTTCTGATGTTAGAAATAAATCGAATTCTCTCAATTTAAACTCAAAAGCTATTTATTAAGAACAGATAATTAAAAAGAACGTAGGCTTTTACTCAAAACAAAATTATATCATATTATAACAATTTATCAAAATATTCCTTGAAATCAAAGACAAACTTCCCGCGCAGCAAAGACCCAAAGACAACACCGTCTTTTTTTTTTCTTTTTCCTTGTCGCCGATGATTTCGTCGCGCTCGACTTGACAAGATTGCCAACAAGTTTTTTTTCTTTATATAAAATAAAGTTGGTGTTAGTTACACTATTTATAACTCAAGAACGGATGAACGGATTTAGATGAAATTTGGCACACGTATAGTTTATAACCGGGATTAGAACATAGGATACTTTTTATCCCGGAAAAGTGGGAGAAGGGGGGATAGTTGAAAAAGGAAATTACGCGCGGGTGAAACCGAGCGGGCGACCGCTAGTTGGCAATATAAAACACCCCCGTTTCTCAGAATATACGTAAAATCGATCGTAAAAGGTATTTAGGTAGGTAGGTAGGTGTTTTACCTAAAATAATATGCAACATTATAGGTACTCCCTTACAGACTACATTAATAAGATCATCCAAGGGCGTCCTTTGATCAAGGGTTACGTGACCTCGCATAGGCTTCGATAGATTCGATGACGTGTACATTTTACAAGATCTTCTGAGCTATTTATACCTCAAGTGTCATTATCGTTTGGAATTGAGAGGATTATTTTCGTTTCTCTTAGGTTTATTCTTAGCTACGATGGGAAGAGCTTAGTTGTCTTAAGTGGGTGGTTTTTTGGGGCGGCTTGATAACGTTATATTCCATTGAAGTTTTATCAGGATATTATCAATTGGCTTTTACTTTACTGATGGTATATTATATGATCATTATCCTCCATTTAGGTAACTGGTTTACCTGGTTTTTACCTTTACCATTACCTGGTTTTTGGAAAAAGATAAAAATAATGTTCATTTTAAAACTACATACAGTCCCACTTAAAATAAATGATGCTAAAGTTTGTAAAAGATGGATGATACTTTTTCACGAAAATTATATTAAAACTTTACAGGTTTATTTAAATGTATAACCTATTAACCTGTAAACATGTACATAAATTCATTTATAAGCTACAGTTTTTAGGCGGATGAAGCCACATGCGAAAGCAAATTTTTACATACAAACCTTTTTAGCAAGCCTATGTATACGCTAAGGTATAAACCATATGACAAACACAACACTAAAACGAAGGAGCTACTAACATTCATCGATTCTCATAAACTTCTGCGATTGCCTAATTAAATACCTACTGATATGACTAGTAGGGATTCATCTAGCATTATAGTGTTTCGTTTATTGCGTACTGTCTCTGTATAAATCAATATTAATGAACTATGACATCACAACACTACAGACGCGCCAAATATTCTATGAGCAATAAAGCTCAAGGGGCTTACTAGTTAGGTCATAACTAATTTTAGGGACTGTAATATGTAATTTATGGTCTCTTATTGAAAACCCAGCAGTTATGGAATAAACCAAATACTAATATTGTTTTATTTATACAATAATAAGGGACTGTTGGATAAGTTTTCGTGCTAACAATGACACTATTTTTTTTTAAAGTTAATAAAGAGGCATCTTAGATTTCTGACTGAAAAAATATTAACAATATCCAAAGATATTGTTTGTTTATTAGCTTTCCGTCCGCGGTTTCACCCACGCGTAATTTCTTTTTTCAAATATCCCTCGGGAATGAGACGTTTCCCTTAGGAATTTTAGCCTATGTCCTCATTCGGGTAATAAACTATACGTGTGCCAAATTTCATCTAAATCAGTTCAGCCGCTTAGGCGTGATTGAGTAACAAACAAACATCCAGACTTTCGCATTTATAATATTTATTAGTAGGATTTTAATTTTTCTTAAGTAAATAGGAGGGAAATGAGCAAGTCTGACAATTGATGGTAAGTTATCACTACCTCCCAAAGACTCTAGGTTCCCACCTTATTTAGATTTTTTTTAGCTTAAACTCTAAGGTTGTAGATTTTCTTGGTATTCTCGCTTAGTTTAAAGCTTTGGATCATGCTGCGATAAATAGCCCAATCAATTATTAGTAAAAGATCTCTTTGATCGACTTTGAATAAAACCCATAAATCCAATGAACAGTGACAAAGAGCTCTTACAGAAACAATCGGAGTCGAGAGCTCATTCGCTAACATAGCAGCCACATTAATAAGTAAGTGGCTTCTATTGATATAATCTGTATCGATTCACAATCGCGAGAATCGAGAGTTCGTATCGATACAAAATTTCCAAGTAGAGTACAATGGATGCTGGGAAGATACAGCCCTTAATATTCTTAACATTCCGGGTAATATAGTAACTTTGACGAAAAATACTATCAACATAACATATAAATGCAGTAAGTATAACCTCAAAATATTACAGATTTGCGACTCCCTTTTAATCTTATAAATTGAAACCGTTAGATTACAATCTGTTGCTCGTAAAGTTGCCAAAAACCAAAAGTTTCCTGATTGTCCGGTTTTAATTGGTCATGTTTGGCCGAATATAATTTGCTGGTATAAATCACAAAATATAAAGAAATAAACAACGAACAAAAATAATATTTACAGCCAGATTATATATCTACCATGAAATTTTATGAAATTGATTTCAAGAAATTAAATGATACGTTAACACGATAATCGACAACCATTTAGCTAACCTTCTGTATTTATAGAAAATAGCGCTGTATTTGTACCCAAGATCTTCTTAAATTGAATCGTGAAACCTCATTTTAACTTTAAATACATTTGCTTCAACTTTTCAATGAACAGCATTTATTCAATTGAGTCGCAGTCTGAACACAATAATTGTTGTCGTTCTCAGCTGTTCTGTAACTAAATAAGTAGTTGCTTCTGAATCATTTCGTATTTATTCCCAAAGTTCTCTATACGAACTTATAACAATAAATCGATTATGAAGAATTACCTCATAACATAATATAAAAAATCTTTGTGCGTATGTCAAACTTTAGTATTCTGGTTTATTCTAACATTTAATTTTGAATATTTTTATATGAGCTAGGTATGTTAGTGAAGTAAAGTTAGGCCATGTTCCGGCTTATTAAATATCCCACTGCAGGGCCTCCACTGAAATCAAATCACAAAGATGGGTTCTGGATTAGTCACCACGCTTGCCTACGTTTGAGAGCACAAACCCGAGGTGTGTTAAAAAATTCGGTACAAAAAATCCGTTTGGACATTGGATCCAAGGCCCCAAGGTCTTGGCCCATTACTGAACCACTACGTCATCGAGCCGTTACTATGTAGGGGTACAATGTATGTTTGTGATATTTTAAAAAGTAATTAAAAAAGTTTTTATTGTATAATAATTAGTCTAAACTAAACGGTTCAACAATGCGGATTATTAAAATTTCCATTTTCACTTAGGAAAACAAGTTCATATTTATTATTTAGCATCACTTTTCCTTTTCACGTCTGAATAAAATCCAGCCGTTATAAAACTCTTTTCAAACTCATTCCAAACGAATTGTAATAAATCGCCTGTTACTGCAGATGTTAATTTATCTATTGTTCAATAGTCATTTCTATTACAAAAAGTTTGAGAAGAAATCATTTTTTTTTACATCCAACTATCATTAGGCCGGTTATTACCAATCCATTACGGCAGACTGCCTCACAAACAATTTTATGACATGCTAGACGTTTCGGGGGTGGACTGAAATAAACTAGTCATTATTCAGGTAATGAGCCTGGCCTAGATCTCTGATGACACGGACAGGTGTCACTCACAAGCCGCATGATGTCTAGATTTGTAAGAACGAATGCTTAAGAAGTTTTTTACGACTTCGAACTTTAGTGTTACGACTGAAACTATTTTCTGTGCTTTTTCCACTTTTTTAAGTTGGGTGAATCCAGCTTGGTAATTGTAACATAAAGCGGAATAAACCATTTACATAAAAGTGCAAAATAGATGATGAAATTAAATTAGTTTTAAGTCATTTTAGTATGTAATATTTTTAAGCGAAAAGCCCCACAAGTATTTTATTTGTAAAATGCGGATTAGTCTGTCTTTTGCGTGGTATTTTGCTTGTGTTCGTTAAACAATGAGTGAATAGAATTCGCCAACCTTTTTGAAGTGAAAACTTCTTTAGCGGCGTTGTGCACTTTTTTTGTATGGGGAAAAAATGTTAAACTCGCGTCAGGATTTATGTGTCACGTGACCTGATCGAAAATCCATATAAAATTTGAAGTCCGGACACGTGTTTTCTACAAACTTATCTGTTCCGGTGGCCAAAATTGGAACTACGTGAAATGCAATGCAAAAACGATATTTAATGACAGTTTTAAATAGACAGTAGCGACGCCGCCACCGGAACAGATAGTTTGTCGGTCTATAGACAATAATGGTTTTTTGTTCAATTTGACAGCTCATTTATGCAAAGAAAAGTGCTTCTTATGTACATCAGGAGTAGAGTAAATAATTGTATTAATAAGAACTGATGTTGTTTTATTGAGTTTTATTCCTTTAGCGTAAGGTATATTTTTCTTTGCATAAATGAACTGTCAAATGTGACCTCTTCTACTATTATAGCCGCAGTGCGGTCGCTTCCTATATGCTTCCTATGCTACAAAGTGACCACAAAAAAGACCTTAATTTGATACCCTGCAAAATTCAAAATTTAATTGCCGTAATAAAACATTTAAAAAGTTTGGAATATCTTTATTCGCCGGAATTATATAACAGTATTTTGTGGAAATTAACGCCACTTCTCCGCAGTCTTTGGATCCGCTATGCTGCGGAGCATGCATCAGGTCGTATGAAGTTGGAAATGCTGTCCGATTTCCTGCGACAAGAGGCTCGTTCTCACACACAGTTTGACTTGTTACCCCAAATTCCCAGTGAACATCCTCGAAAGCGACATGTTGATTACTGTAACACCACTCGTGTTATTCACGATTCGGGAGTCTGCGGATTCTGTAAAGGGAATCATTTCCGGCCGATTGCTCCAAATTCAAAAGTTTATCCGCAGATTCCAGTATGCAATTAGTTGTAAATTCCAAACTTTGTTTTCGTTGTTTAGAAAATAAATAGTTGTCAATCAAAAAAGTATGACATTGACGGTTGTCAATCATTTTATCATCGTTTATTACATGGCGTTTCAGTGTCACAGCAAGGAGTTTCTGATAAGTCTGAAAAAGTTTCTGATTACATTAATTCTGAGAGATAAACTTTTTAATGTAATATAAATTGTCATGTTTGTGTACGATAGCGCAACAAATAAATATTGTATTTTACCACATAAATTATAGTACTTTTATACCTCTACCAATCAATTAAATCCCTAACCATTCCAAAATACATATCAAAAATGCACAACGTTAATATTCATTCAGGTTTTCACTTCTGCCGGCACTCCCGGAGTGCAACCCGTCGTTTTTTTAGTTAAAGCACTACCCCAAAGCTCTCAAATAAAATAAAAAAAGTTACGCATCTAAGCCATTCAGAACCGACAGAATCACATTTATGAAATGATACAGTTTATTTCTTCCGATCTTTGGCAAAAACGGGACAAAAGATAGCGATCGCATTCCACGATCGGATATTACTTACGACGTGGACATCTTAAAACTCATATCTATCTATTACATCTATCTAGGACAACTTTTCATAAAAATATCTGGCTTTGGTTATTTTTGTGCTTTCATTGCGAGACCCATTTAAATATTTTGTTATTTATTTAAGTTTGTCGACAGTAACACGAGTAATAGATTGCTTAGAAAACTTTATCAAAGAAAATAAACTTGCAGTCAAATTCAGCATGTTCAGTAGAGTAAGGAACTAATACAAATATTATAAATGCGGCCGGTAACTTAATCTGTCTGTTATGCTTTTACGCCTAAGCTACAAAACCGATTTTGATGAAATTTGGTATAGTCATAGACTAGAACTTAGGGAAGAGACATAGGTTAGTTTTTCTCATGAAGAAAAGAATAGAAATAGAAGCTAGGCTTGTACAATATAATTTTATAATTATGAAGGACATCTTCGCTTTTCCTACATACGTATAGCAAAAACACTTCTCTTTTCTCTCTTCACTTCAGTCTTTGATGCCGAAATTATCTACTAATAAATAATAATTATAAATATTTCTGGACATTATTCACACATCGCCAGCTAGCTCCAAACTAAGCATTATAGCTTGTGCTATGGGTGCCATTTATCGGATAAACATTACTTATATACTATTTTTTTGTAAATACATACATATTATACATAGGAACACCCAGACCGATAAAATCAGACATGTTCATGCACACAAATGTTTGTAGCGTGCGGGGATCGAAACTGCGACCTCTAGTGTAATAGCTGACTTCTCGACCATTACACCAAATTATCCGATCCTTTCAAAGTACTCGCGTACAAATGTCAACAACACTGAGACAGTATTCGCATTTGCAACGAATCCTAAGCATTAATCACACTTAGCCCTGTTGTTGAAATGAAGCTCCCAATTATTCTAACGATGGATGAGTCATCTCTGGGCGAAACAACTTAGTGCAAATTAATTTATGAATATAGAGGAAGTTTCGCGACCTGATATTGTAATTTTCGTTGCTCGTTCGGTGACCCACTAAGTGGATTTTTTTTTATAATGGCTTAGCGGCTCACTTAGCGGTTACTTTTATATAATGGCACAGTAATAGCTCCACTTAACATGATGGTAAGCAAAATAGAAGCCCACGTTGCCATGTCAAAAGACGCAGTCCAAGATAGTGCGGTATAATGCTCATGGGACAAGACAACAGATAAAGAAGTGTTTTGTTTTTCCTTCTTTCAAGTCGCATTTGATCAACGGCTTTTACAAAACAGCCATGACTTTGCAAGTACACTTGAAATCAAAGGCTCGAAGATTTGATGAGCCTACAGTCTGGCAGCACATTGAGCGACGCTGGTGTAGTGTCCCTTAATGGAATAGGCCGCAGTGACGGCTTACCATTAGGTGGGGGCGGCGTGCCTGTCTGCCAACTGACATGGTATAAAAAAACGGATTGTCGTGGATGATACAATTTATTGATTTGGAGGATGAAGTAGGCATACTTTTTATGTCGTAAATATCTCACATTCTTACGGCATAACGTTGTACAATAACTAACACATTTGCTTCTCTGCACATCTACTCTTCTGCTTATTTATTGTACTTATTATATAATACTTAGGTTTGCACCTTCTCGACCTTTAAAGGTTGGTATTAGGCTGAACTCCCGCCCTGAGACCCTCAGGGATTATATTATTATTAAGTCGACATTATATTTTTATTAAGTTGACATTATATTATTATTAAGTTAATACTGTACAACACAAAATGATTTAAAAAAAGGCCATCATAACTGTTGAGTTTCTTGCGGCACTTCTTCTCAGCAGCAGGTCATTCATTCACATCGAAGTGCTGGTAGGAAAAAAAGTTTATGACGTGCAAAAGAATTTCTTGGTAAATCAAATTGCAAAATAGATACTTTGACTTTGACTTTGTAATTCCACAAGGGTGAAACTAGCTAAAATTTTATATCGCTTTATATAAAATGAAGATCTAAGACTTAATAACATTCGGATGTAAGACCCATTAGCATTTAATTGCAATCAATCTGCAGCCAAGACGTTGCACAAAGACTAATTGTGGAGGATCTAGTCTGCGGCTGAGTGCTTTAGGACTTAGCAACCGTCTATCTTCCTTAACAGTCTCAGGTGCCGTAAGTGCTCGAGAAAGTCATGTTTATGGGACGTTGCATAAATAGGCTAGTTGACAAAATTTGGAAATTCGTTTAAAAGTATAGTTTAGTATCTATTTTACCCCAAATATATATTATTTTTAGAAAAATAGGCCTATTTCATAAGTATTTTGCTTTTTTAAAAATAAACTTAAAATTAACTTTGGAAAGGCCAAGACTGTCATGGCGTCTTGAATGACGTCACTCCTCGCGAAACAATCGAGTTTGTTGATGTCAGTCGACGAGATCATTATACAGCTGCAACCGGTGTTTTGCGAGGCGTGACGTCACGCTTCTCTGATTGTTGTAATTTTGCCGATTTTAATTTCCAAAAATATTTGTAATCTTATATTATTTTAGTAAAAAAGTTGTTTTTTTGTTTACTACATATCATGATTAATCATTAGAAACTCTAAGCCATCCGATTCATTCTTTCTTAGTGGAAACAAGCCTATTGCCTGGGCTGTTACTGATGTCAAGTACAATAAGTAGAAATATAGTGTTTTGTGTACGACTGGTGAAGTGAACTAGATTAAGTTTATAGTGTATAATATAATATATAATAAAACCCTTATTAACCGGTCAATAAGGGTTTTGACTGAGGATTCAGTTCTGGTTTTGTGGTCGCAGTTCTACTAACCTAACCAAACCTGACACAAAGGGATGCTCCCCGTGAGATTCGAACCCATTTTTGAAGTTAAAAGTGGGCTTTAACTGACACCCTTAACCTTTTAACCGCCGGACGTCCATCCTACAAAACGTGCTCCTAGCGCCGGACACTTATTTTACAACTTACTTTATTTACTTTTGTGATTTTTTTTTCAGTCAGTAGTTTGAATAAAATTAGACGAAAGTTGAAGTCGGAATTTTACGACTGTGGCGGTTATGACCCGAATTCTTGCTGTCGGATAAATACGACTGCGGCGGTTAATGGGTTAATCAACTAATTTTGACCGGTCAATATTGGTTTTGACTGGTTAAGGGTTTTGACTGAAATATATACACACAATTTTAGCCGTGTTTTTAAAAAGAAAGATAATTATTATTTGGTTTCAAATTAATTTGGCGCCCAACGTGGGGCTGCAGAATTTATATTTTTAAATTGTTGATAAATTAATAATGGAGATGTATTTTCAGGTCATTTTAGATTTAAAACTGAACAGTTTAACGGTTGGCACAAGAGCAATCGATATGTCTATGTTATGGCCTGGTGGGCAGTATGACAGCATTGAACAATAATACCTGTTAAAGCATTCCTCAATGGAAATAGGTAAACACTAACCTGAGAGTTTCTTCTTAACTGCGCTCAAGCTATTATCTTCCTTAAAGAAATGTTTTAAAGCAGAAAGTAGGGATAATTTGTGCCGAGTATATTGATAATGTAGTTTTCATTATACGCTAACTTAAAAGAAATGGTTGTTTCTGGCAAGTTACCAACATAATATAAGGTAATCTAGAAATTTTACTTACCATCATAAATCACGAAACCGAACAATGTTTTACACTTTGAAGTAATAAAGTAAAAGGAACACGCACAAAAAACTTTTTTATTGCTCTAGTTCTTGACTTCTATAATCTTTTTCAAGTCTAAACACTTCGTTTATATTAGTTAGTCTTTTAAACAACTGCCACAGAATATATAATACTTTTTAAGGTTTGGTAGTACTTGCAAATAATTTAAATAAAAAATCGTGTTATCCATTTCTGCATGTATTATTAGACTTTTCAATTTAACAGTAGGTAATACTTATTCATGAAGTGATTATTATTAAAGGGTGAAAAGGAAGATCATATTCATAAACATGAGCTCTGGACTAAGGATTATTATAATCCGATGAACCTTTTTATCCTTATTTATCTCGAAGACGTGTCGTAAGATAACGGTTATGTCCGCTACCACCGCCCAGTCCTTCTAGTAGGAATAATCGGGTCAAGTGCATTTGCATGTAGGTATTATGCCTAGCCACAGATATCAAGGTGGTTGCATTATCAACCCATTAGTGTGTCGTGACCTTATGAACTTAAATATTTTATTGTGGTTTTAATCAGTATTACATTAGCAGTATTCCAATAAAATGATCTAGCGACTTTTAAGAAAGGGCCGGCTACCCGTGGTTGTGCCCTTTTTTGTTGGGATAGCCACGAAGTTGCGCAAGACCACCAACCTCACCTGGGTTGAAGCGCAAAAGCAGTAGTAACGTAGAGTAGTATTTTTTAGAGCCTTGCCTCAATTGGACATCATGAGTAGTCATGACGACATCGCCAGTTATTGTACTAAAGCAGTTATTATTGAAATGTATGGGACCAATGCAACGTAGAGATGGGCATTCAACCCGTTTTTTTTCTCATTTTGGGAAAATATCAACTCGATGACCAACCTCACTTGGCGATGGTTTGGCAACGTTGTCAATATTTTGATCTTTGTTATATCTGACAGGATACGGTAACAACGTAGCAATGGCGTCCTTAAGAGACAGGGGACTAAGCAGCCAGCGATTCACTGCCTCACTCCCTCCACACCGGAACAAAATAGAAGCTACTCCAATAACCTTGGAAGCTTCAAGGTTCTAGAAAATAGGTCTTTCAGAGCGTGCTCGGTCTAAGATTACGATCAACTACTTAGACTATCAGTGGTGGGTTTATTGCAACGGTCAAGGTGTTCCGATGCTGACCTAGATGGAAATATTTTAATGAGATAAGCTGTTAAATGAAAACAGTAGTATTTGCCCACTACTACTAACTTACTACACTACTACTACCTTGATTGTAATTTTCATTGTAAGAAATTGCACTTAAAGATCATAATGAACCAAGCTCTTCGTTCAAATTGAGACATTGAGATTTTGAAACATTAGCGCTAGTACCTACCATGGTAACAATTTTGATCGTTTTGGTTACTTTTGTTTATTATCTATCTTTTAGTAAAGCATTAGATATTCTGTGGCATTAGCCTATTTTATTGTCCCACTGCAGAGCAAAGGCCTTCATCCTTGAAATCAAGTTACCGTTACAATGATGGGTACTGGATTAATCATCACGCTTGCCAAATGCGGGTTGATGATCACAAACCCGAGCCTCGTCGAAAAAACCGACACAAAGTTAGCTCGACTCGGGAATTGAACCCAGGACCCCGAGATCTCGACCCGGAGACCGTCGTCGCGTCGAGGCGTTCTATCTTTTTTTAGGGTTCCGTAGCTAAATGGCAAAAAACGGAACCCTTATGGATTCGTCATGTCTGTCTGTCTGTCTGTCTGTCTGTCCGTCCGTATGTCACAGCCACTTTTACCGAAACAATAAGAGCTATACTGTTGAAAATTAGTAAGTAGATGTATTCTGAGAACCGCATTAAGATTTTCATACAAAAATAGAAAAATAATAATAAATTTTGGGGGCTCTCCATACTTAGAACTGAAACTCAAAAAATATTTTTTCATCCAACCCTTACGTGTGCGGTATCTATGGATAGGTTTTTAAAAATGATAATAAGGTTTATTGTAAAAAAAATATCTAAACAGAATAGTTTGCGCGAGAGACACTTCCAAAGTGGTAAAATGTTGGTCCCCCCCCCCGTAACTTCTAAAATAAGAGAACGATAAATCTAAAATAAATATATGATGTACATTATTATGCAAACTTCCATTGAAAATTGGTTTGAACGAGATCAAGTAATTAGTTTATAAATTTTTGGGGCTTCCCGTACTTTAGAACTGAAACTCAAAAAAATTTTTTTCTTCAAACCCTTACGTGTGGGGTATCTATAGATACGTCTTTAAAAATGATAATAAGGTTTCTTATATCATTTTTTTCTAAACGGAATAGTTTGCGCGAGAGATACTTCCAAAGTGGTAAAATGTTGGTCCCCCCCCCCTCTAACTTCTAAAATAAGAGATCGATAAAACTAAAAAAAATATATGTTGTACATTACCATGCAAACTTCCATTGAAAATTGGTTTGAACGAGATCAAGTAATTAGTTTTTTTTTAAAACGTCATAAATCGTAAACCGCAATTTTCCTCTAATTCAATCAACTCAAATATATGTAAATAAAACTGTATCGACGTAATATAATTTGCACACTTATTTTTAGAATGCATCAAATTTGATAATTTAATTTATTGTTTATAAAAACTTTATTGACCACGATAATAAAATTTTGTTTTTCTGTGTTTGACATTATCAGCTTTTAGAAATTTTATGTTTAATTCTTGTTTGCATGAAATGTCTTTTATGTTAATCTGGGTGCTGCCTATGTGTAAAGCCTATTTTAAAATCTAAAGTTATCTGCACAATTATACAAGTAAGTAGGTAATAAGTAAGATTTCGTGTGTAACATTGGAAACATGTCCATCCATCCATTACAATAACTAAATATTAGGCACAATCAAAGTGTATTTAGTTTATTCCCACTTCTGTGTATACTTAAATAATTAGTCTGTAGCGTTATTAGTCACTGGAGAGTAAATAAAGTTTTTCGTCACGTTTTAATTCATTTTCAATTATACTTACATTACAACGTTTATGAGAAACATTTAACAATTCAAATGATAATTTTCCAGGCATTTTTTTGTTGGTTAATGTTTGAATCACAATCAAAGGTCTAATTAATTTTTAAAATCATTGTATCTGCTTAAGGGTGTAAAATAGTTCATAATTAGGTATACAATAAACAAGCAACAAGTCCAGGTAAATAAGGTTCAGAATTTAAAACCACGCTCTTACTTCAGAAAAACATCTGTGCTTAATCGGTGTATAAATACTTGTAACAGGTTTTCTTTCAAGACTCAATTAAAACTTTCAGTATCTTTTTCGAAGTGTTACGTAAAGTGCTATTGAATCTAAAAGACTGAAATACGGCATGTTGTCTGTCTGTCGAAGCTGAAGCAGTTTTATTGTATTCACTGATCCAGAGCTAGACTTGAAAAGAACTTATACCTCTTTCACGTGGCATTCAGAGATCGAGGTGCCCTATATTTCGATTATTTGCAATGTTAAGTATTGTATTGCATCGTTGGTTAAGTGAGTTAGTTTTAAAATCTTTTCATTTCCGGATTGGGTTAAGTATTTCTTGGACTTGGATAAATATAAATTAGATTCGGATAAATGAAAAGTACATGATATTTCAGTGATAGCACTAACGATTAAAAGGAGGTTAGAACGCTGAACATAAAGTAATTTTAAACGTAAGCTAAAATATATTCAAATCAAAAACAATTTTTATTCATAAGCTCTTTTGAATCGACAAAAAAAAAACACGAACTAAAGCTAAAGTATAACTTTAATATGTATCAATATAGAAATATATTTTTATGTAGGTATATGACATACTAATAAATTAAATAACATGTGGTATCAGTATACCACACCGGTTCGGAATATTACCTAATGCTTTCAGGTTAGAGCCAAATAATTAATCCATAGCTATGCGCATGTTCAAAAATAATACAGAGTCGACACCAACATGATTGATAATGAAAACCACACGCGTCACCTCACCTTGGCCTAAATACGAGAGTAGAGTGCGACTCTCAAAAGTGTCCTGCCCTTTGTGGAATCCCTCGAAAGGTTCGAGCACTCCTCAAGCATTCGCTCTCGAGGCGATTTGAGCGTGAAGGTCGCACCTTTGAGATACAGGTATAATCCATGTACTGCATTATGCATGCATTATATCTAATAACCGCGACATTTTAGTCTGTGTGCCTTGTATTTACAGTATCGCGATGGGGTATGTTGATATAAAATAAGTTGTTATGTTACGTAGGAAATTATTATCATCATTATTATCACCCTGAAGTATATTTATTTTTATTCACATGAAGAATTTTCTAGTAATTACAGTACAAACCCAAGCCTTCAAGTATACAATAGTGTCCTGTTGTTACAAACAGGTAGGTATCCTGATTTTTTCTGTATTTAAACAAAAACAAACGAAATTATACAATAAGTAATACTTCATGGATGACAAAAGAACTTGCAGCATATAATAATACACTGAAATGCTATTATAAATATTCACAAAAAATAGTATTATACAATTTAGAAAAATGCCTTGAGTGACGAAGCATTGAAATATAGATGGCATCTGTACAGTTTCCATTAAGGTGAAAGGATGAACACGCAAGGAAATAATATTGGTATATAAGGTTTTTATATTTTATGGTACCTCTGTTGGTGGAAAGGCACGCGTCCCACCCCATCTGATAAACACCCAGTGTGGCCTATTCCATTGATGTCCATCAACCTACCTATTCTACTACCTACCGTCCCTACCTACCTATTGAAGTGTCCATTTCAATAGGTAGCGTCACACAAAGTACTCCCAGCATGGTAACTCTGATCTTCGAATCTTGATTTTCAAGTGTACTGGTTCCACACCTAAAGCTATTATAAAGATTTCTCCTGTAAGAGTGGTAAGCATGCAAGTCAGGTTGAATAATACGCAAAGGAAAGAGTTATGATTAGACTTCAATATTTCTGTAGACAGAGGCACTCAGCTCACGTGGCATTGAACTAATGTAAAGAGCAATTGCGGGCTATTAAATTCTAGGTATGTGTCTAATGTCAATGTGAATGTGTGATCAATTAAATTCTCTTGGTTGGTTGAGTTGGTTATTAGTAAGCAATAAGCAAGGGCATTGCAGTCGATTGTTATCCCGGCTTATTCCGAAGTTAACCTGATAATCCTCATAGGGACCGCGGAAATGATAGATCTAATCTGGCCTCGTCATTTTAAGGCAGGCAGTTGGTTTGGTTTAATGGTTCATGGTGGTAACGAAGAATTTAATGGTTAACCCTCATTCCTTTACCAAATAAACAGAGATAGCGAACACTCATCAACTCTATGTGTCCATCCATTGTTAAACCGATAACCGTGACGCTCTTTTCCAGGGGCACACGAACCACCCTGCCCTGGATAGGTTTGCCTTTGCAAAAGACGTTTTATTATGCAAAAACAAAAAAAAAACATTTTAGCCGAAAGAAACTGTGAGTTAATAATCCAAATTCGAGGATGACTTATGTGCCCCAGTTCATACATTCTGACCCTTGTCACAGATAATATAATACTAGTACCCTTGTGCATTAAGTACCGCTTAAGCGGACGTGTGAATCACCAGACGTTATTTATCAGGCTCGCTCAACGCGTATCGTGTGGAGATATCTAGTTTATGACACTTTTTGAGTTCTGGGGTACTCAAGTGATGATGGTGATCAATTTAAAGTGTCTTTTTTATACCATGGATATCTACATAAGGTAGAGTACAAGCAGTAATACCTACCTATCGTAAAACTGAAGTATTAACCATCATGGGACGTGGATTTGGGTTTTTTTGTTTTGGTCAAGTGTACACGTTTCAAATATCACTTAGGAATCGACAAATATATCAATATTACAAAGTGACTTGAATGTTCATTTACTGCAGTTCAATTATTTCGTCAGTTGGCATGCAGGTCAACGCTGTCACGGTCAAATGTTTTGAATGGTAACTCGCAGCATTTTCTCTGCATAAAATTAAGCTTATGTCACTTCCTACGGTTTAGTCTATGTTTGCCATACATTTTATGAAAATCGGTTCAGTTTAAAAAATTAGATCATATGAAACTCCGATAAGACGACAATTGTTAAAATTTTTACGCACGGATTTAGTTTTTCTCGCAGTTGTATAATATTAGCAGGTATTGAAAAGCAAATTAGTTATAACTAGTATGTGTATAAATTCTGCGTATAGACGACTTCATTTACCCTCGTCCAACGTACTTTATTAGAATAGAATGAAATGTTCTCGACGAAGCGTGGCAATAATAAAGTTCCTGAGACTAACGGAAGTAAAACTCACATCACGAAGCGATTATGGTGTTCTAATGTCCAATATAAGAAGATCTCCCTTTGTATAAGGCTCACATCGTATTAGAGGCAAACGACGCTGGACAATGATGTTATGTGGGTCTAGACGAGAGAGATACAAGGTTCCGATTGATGGGACACACATAAATCTAGAGAGGGTGCAACGATAAACATCGCTTTTATCTTGAACTAGCTCACCCTGTGAACTTTAGGTACCTTTACACCTTCAGTTTCTGTACTATTTTCTTTGTAGAATTTTCTTGTTTCTCTTCATTAATTTGTTATGGTTAAAATATCGGACTATCTATTATTCTTAACTAATCTATACTAATATTATAAAGAGGAAATATTTGATTGTTTGTTTGTTTGAATAGGCTCCGAAACTACTTAACCGATTTGGAAAATTCTTTCACTCTTGGAAAGCTACACTAGGGTGACATAGAGTACTTTTGATCTCAAAATGTGGGGGAAGGGGGCGATACTTGACAAAAAAAATTACGCGCGGGTGAAACCGTGGAGGCGACCACTATAAATATTTAATTAGGTAACACACAGGTAGGTAGGTGGTAGGTGGTTTGACGAGCCATTTGGTGTAATGGTCGAGAAGTCGGCTATTACACCAGAGGTCGCGGGTTCGATCCCCGCACGGTACAAACATTTGTGTGCATGAAAATGTCTGTTTGTATCGGTCTGGGTGTTTCTATGTATAATATGTATGTATTTACAAAAAAAAGTATACAAGTAATGTTTATCCGTTGTCTAGTACCCATAGCACAAGCTAATGCTTAGTTTGGGGCTAGATGGCGCTGTGTAAATAATGTCCAGAGAGATTGTATTTAGAATCCCGACGTTCTGATTAAAACACTCAATTCGTCTACAGTAAATAAACAATCTGGATATCTGTGTTATGTCAACAATTTTATAATATATTCTTGTTGTACGCGCGCGAAGAACTATAGTGCATAGTTGCATTGCTTGCATATCTGTTGGGGTTAGCTGGGCGAGGAAATTTTATGCAAATCGCGTTCATTTGGATGCAAAACGTGGGTGTAGAGGGTAATAACCGAGGTCCTACATTAGTTATTATCTTTAGAATGGTGTTTACTTTGTACGTGTCATATTTATGTTAAAAGTTATAAAAGATTTAAACATTTTATCATGTTTAAATCTTTTATAAGTACAGTAATACTAACAAAGATATTGTGTAGATATGTTATCAATGAACCTGTTTTAAGACTCGTTTGGTTGGTGGTAGGAATTTTTTTGAGCCCGACTAGCTGACAGACACGCAGCCCACCTGATGGTAAGCGGCCACTGCGGCCTATTCAATTGAGGGACGCTTCATCAGGAAGCGTCGCTCAATGTGCTGCCAGACTGTAGGTAGGCTTATCTGATCTTCGAGCTTTTGATTTCAAGTGTACTGGCTCCTACATTAATGCCGGAACACAGCCAGAGCTGTTATGGCGGCAGATTTCACCTGTGGGGGTGGTAGCTAGCCAGGACTCTGAAAAAGCTCTACCACCAACCAAACCTGAGGCGGGAATCGAACCCACGACCTCCGGATTTTTATACCCGAGCGGCTTAGCCACTGTTGCACGGAGGCGGTCAAACACAAACGACTGACAGTGAGTAACTCTCTCACCATGCCAAATGCGGTTTGGTTGGTAATCATAAACCTGTGTTTATGTTTCAAAGTATAACCCAAAACTATGATCACGGCTATTATTCAAACCACAAGGCGTATGTGATTTTAATATCAACCATTTTATATTCAGCCCATGTTCCTTCAATTCATGAGACTAAATTCGGTTGGTTATAAAGTTCCAAGAAGTGTATCTAGACAATGAACTGTTGTCTTAATGATATGAAAATTTATTACAATATTTTATTATTATTGTCCGTAATAACTTTGAAATTGATAAGTTGTGCTTCCTTTATCACAGAGGTGCCTATTTCGTAATCTCTATTGGAATCAAGTCGCTTTGTCGGTACGTTGCTTTGATATGGTAATCAGCAGGTTTTGTACTTAGTCATTCGATCATAGTATCAGCCTGTTTAATGTCTTAATGCATGGCATGCCTCCATCAATAAAATCCAGTCATCTTTACAATGATAGATAATGTTTTATAGTAGTTGTTACGCCATGCTGTTTTACAGTGAGACGGCTCGTCCAGGGAAGTATCATCCGTGAAATAATAGTGACTACTATTGTGTTTCGACTGGTTTGTGAGAGTACCGGAGGCCCACACCCCCCCTTAAAAGGCCGGCAACGCATCAGCGATCCCTCTGGTGTTGCAGATGTCCATGGGTGGCGGTGATTGTTTACTATCAGGCGACCAGCTGGCTCGTTTACCGCCTCTGACATAAAAAAAACAATGATAGGACTGGCGAAATGCAGAGATTGGCGATCACAAATCCGAGCTGTATTCGAATAATTCGACACGACCTTAACTTTGTAAACGTCTGTTCCACGGAGGATCAACACAAAAAGTATATACTCTAGTAGGTACTCTAAATCTAAATTGAAATATGGCACAGCAATATAATAATAACTTTTCATCATCCAATTACTTCCAAATCTATAATAATAAAAAAACCTGAATATGTAATGCCGTATGAAATGTTCGTTTGTAACATTCCTCCTGATTGGAGCACAAATGTAGGCTCGTTGATTGGACAAGATGTTCGCGCCGACGATTTTCTAAGAGATAAAAGGAATGAGAGGCAAATGTTTGTATCTCTGCTTGCGAAGAGTTCATTAGGGAAGCTTTGGAAAAGTTGGGAAACGATAAAATAGGAGATAGGTAGGCAAAGCGGCTACCTATCTCTTGATTAATACACATAAAAATAAATTGCTGATGATAGGTTATCTGAGAAAAACATGTGTCATTTTGCTGTCATTGTAATTCAATATTTTGATATACATGCATGGATACATACTGCTACGGCATTTAAATTATATAGGAATAGTTAATTCAAATCGTATGTTGTTTATCATTGAAATTAGTTCACGGGGAAAAGCAAAAGAGTACCTTTGTAACTAATTGTACTCGTAATTGCGGAACAGCTCCTAAACATCTACAGAGCTCAAGTTCGTTCCTGTATGGAGTATTGCTGCCATCTTTGGGATGGTTCTGCTAGATACCAGCTGGCTGCTTTGAACTCTATTGAGCGGCGTACGAAGAGGCTTATCGGTGACGATACTTTGGTCGAGAGCTTGCAGAGCCTCGATCATCGTAGGAAGATTGCTTGCCTCTCCGTATTTGACAGACTCCACTATGGTGAGTGTGCTGCTCAGCTGAACGATTTGGTTCCATCAGCTCCGTTCCGTCATCGAACTACTAAACTCGGTCAGGGACTCCATCTGTATACAGTGGAGATACCGCGCGTACGAACTAAGCGATTTGCTACATCTTTCTTGATACGGACGGCGCGGGAGTGGGAATTCTCTGCCGGGATCTGTCTTTCTTACATAAAACAACTTGGGGCTCTTCAAGGCCAGAATTAACAGGCTTTTCCTAAGCAAGCGCGCCCCATCGTAGACCGCATAGTTCTTTAACATCAGGTAACTTTGTGGTTAAGTGCTAGCTTAGTCAAAATATAGAAAAAAAATTGTAAGGTAGGTAAGGATATGTCTATTTCTGAATATGCAGTTAACATTGATTTACACATCGGAATTCCAAGATCATTTGTACACTTCAGGTTAAGTCAACAACAATGACAGTTAATGCTTTTGGCTAATGATCTAATTTTGCACCTGTTCCAAGATTTCAGCGCTAGTTATGATTTAATGTCTACTACCGCACGTGTTTGCAATAATTCATATGTATGAGGTATTTTGAGTCTTGCACCATTGAGAATAGATACCCAATTTCAGAACCTGTTCGTACCAAACAATCAGTGACAGGCTTACCCTATCAGTCTTAGAAATATTATCCTTAGGGCCGATTTTTCAATCTTCAGATAAACAGCCAGATAGTGTTTATTTGACAGATAACAAAATATTGCATTTTTCAATCGTCAGATAAGCTCTATTCGACGAATAACGACCGTATCTGAGGAATAAATTTATTTGCCTCTTTGACGGCCAGTTAAACGTTTATTCATTAGATAAGTCAAGGTTCCATTGACGTTTATTTTGAGGTTATTTCTTGTTATTTACACTGTTATCAATATAATGGATATTTTCGACACTGTTGAAGACCTGGCAATTGAAGAAGACGCTATATATTACATTAATAATTCCATGATATATTATGAATATTTAATTAAATCCTCCTTAAAGAAAAACACGAGTTGTCAGACCAAGGCCCGATCACTTTACTATTGTGGGATTCCAAAGAATTTCATCGCCGATTCAGGCTTTTAAAAGAAACTGTAATTTATTTGCTTTCCCTGATAAATGATAAAATCAAACACGAAACAGAAATATAGTGTTAGAATATTTTAATTCCTTGAATAATAGTAATAAATAATAATTAAATATAACCATTGTTACATACTTTAAACAAGTTTTTATTTTTTCTTTATTATAATAATAATTATATTAATTACGTAGGAACCTAAACCGTACACATATAATATTATTGTGCGATAAAGAGTCAGTTATAAAATTGAAAACCAAACAACAAACAAAATAAATAAATCACCAAAGAAAATACCACGAAATCACGAACAACAAGATAAAGGTTATAACTATACATCGTTATCGCGCGGGCAGTTTGGGGGCGACGCATAGATGACCGAAGGGCTGTCACACCAATGTCACACGCATTTAACGAGTATTAGAATATTTGCATGTTTTTTTATTCTTTAAATTAAAGCCTTTCATGTTATGTATATTCCTTATGAGGATATATACCTACCTTATGAGGATAAATAGAATATTATTTCTATTTTGATATTGTATTCAAAATTGGGACAAAGTAGTGTAGAAGCGTTGTTTAAGTTAGCAACACTTTCTCTGAGGGTTGATTCAGTCCAGTAAGTCAGAAATTGACATCATACAGCTATAAATTAGTAATTAGGATAAAAATAACATTTTCATAAAATTGGTTAAGTTATCGAAACCGAAAAAAATCGTGAGGTAACATTGTTGTGTCAGTGGTCGATTTAGGATTACAAATAGATTCAATGCATAATATCGATTTAAAAATCGATATTTTTATTGGTCAAATATAATTTAAAAAAAAAGATCCATGCGTGGCAACCCTATTCATCAGTATCCACGCGTCGCCCCGAAACTGCCCGCGCGATAACGATGTATAGTTATAACTAAACGTCAAAACACGATCGTCAAATAAACAAATGTCAAGACAATTCTGTCTTCTTCTAACACACGTAACAACGTATAAGTGTGTCTCGCTTCGTAGAGTATAAGAGTGAAGTTAGCAACTTAAGCCCCAGGTAGCTGTCGGCCCGTTAACTGACCATTGAAAAATACAGCAATTTTATTCGTCCGATAAACAGTCAGATATTATTCGCTAGTTAGTTATTTGTCAAGTTATTCAATGATTGAAAAATCGGCCCTTAGTGAATAAATAAATAATAAATAAATATCGCTGGATATTATTCACACAGCGCCATCTAGCCCCAAACTAATCATAAGCTTGTGTTATACCCATAGCCAGACCATGGATAAACATTACTTTTATATACTTTTTTTTGTAAATACAAATACATATTATACATAGAAACACCCAGACCGATACAAATAGACATGTTCATGATAGTATTAACCGTAGGGTAAGGAAAGGTATATTGGTGATAAAAATGAATAAAACTAGTTTTTTAGGGATTTTAGTATGAAACAAGAAGTCACTTTAATTTGTTACATTGTTTATTGTTTGAAATAAGCATTGCCTACATTTTACTTATGAATAATCTAATACTTTCGAGATTTTTTGAAAATTTAATTCTTAAGAAATCGAAGGTATGTTGGTGACACGGTTAGGTAGATTGGTGGTACTAGGTAGGTAATTTGGTGAATGTAGTCTTAATCACATAGTTTGTACTTAAATTATGAAAAATGTTTGACCAAGCGGTATACAAAAAAACATACGATTTCTCAAGTAAGATTCCGATTATTTATTTTATAATTAGAAAAAAAAGATCGAGCAAAAGATGATGGCAAGTTCTCTCGACCAGCCGCTTCAGCAAGGTCATAGACATAATTTTCTAATTTGATAAACAGTCAGTCCTAAGCCTAATTCTTGCATTTCTATTGTATAGTTGTAAAGCTTTAACTCTAAATCGCAAGTCAGTGCATAGGACCTTCCCATTTTTCTCACAGAATCCTCTTCATTGCCATGGTAACATCTTTCGGATACCTTAAAATAATACCTAGCGAAGTGTAGACTTGATTTCTCTAGTTTATTTTAAATGCAAGCACAAAATAGATCTAAAGTTAACCCCTCACAATCATACTGAAAATATTGTCGAAAACACTAAGAAACAACGGTCACAAAATAAGGAATAAAAACTTACTTTGAGAGAGTCACGACTTCACTACAGCTATATTTTAATAATTTAATCATTGGTTTATTTAACAATTTCAGTAATTATTACACTGAAACACTAATTAAATAAATAATTATTAACCAAAGTACGAAGACGCAGCCGACATTCAATAAACAATGGCGCCGCAGGTGCGAACTTGAAAAAAATGTTTGTTTACTAAACACAGGAACGTTGAAACGTAACGCGTGATATGTCTATCTTCCTAATACTCGTAGGAAATCGCTAGCGCTGTCTCATGAAAAAGCTCGCATAGGTAACTTTGTGGTGAACGGTTTAAAAAATATCACCAAATTACTTATATCACCAACATATCTACCCTTTACCCTATTTAAGATTATTAGAAAACTCTGTATCGCTGAATTGGTGCGCAAGTGCAAGTACATAATCGAACGAGGATCCATAGAGCGGCCATTGCTTTGAAGTGCGTTTATGTCTGCACCACGTTGGTACCTACCTAGTCAAATTACAATTTTAACGTGAAACGAATAACAGAGAAGAGAGGACCCACATACCACCGATTATATTTCAGGTAAATTGAATGTTTTCTACTTTCGTTTTAAAATTCAAGCAGCTGCGCCCGCGTTGAATACTAAACGACAATCTCCAGAGTGCAGCACGTAGTCTGGACCTTACAGTGAACATACACATCACGGAAAGGGAGTGGGTGTTAGTGAATCGTTTGCTAAGAATGCACATCAAATTCGAGCCATAATGCGTATAAACGTGGCAAGATGATTCAGTCGTCATGATTGCTTTGACGCTACTGAAAGAAAGCAGGAGTGGTTGGAGATTCAATATCCCATTAAAAGTGGACGATCTTGCTCTGATCTAGAGGCACTGTGGTCAAAGACCATGATTGATGATTAACACTGTTTGCTATAAAAATAAGAAATTGGAATCCATGGTGATTCGGAATCAAGAATCGGAAACGATCTGTGCTAAGTTTGGAGCTAGATAGAATAATGTCCTAGGATCGCACTATTAAAATAACAAATACAAAAAAAATGGGATGTATATTTATTTAAAATGTGCAGTCGTATTTGAGTTATCCGCTCTCGTATAGAGACGATAAATTTTTATTTATATGAATTGATTATAAGATTATTATGTTTGTGGAATGTAATTATATTTCCAAATAATACTTTTCAAGTTCCATTTTGATTTCAATGAAACCTTTATTTAGGTATCTAACTGGATAATGCTATAAAAGTAAACAAGTGCCTATTTATTTCCGTTTGCGACCGTCTGTAAACTAGAAACTGCAATTAACTTAATAAAATGACTCTTTATTCCCGTCTGTCTTCCACAAACTTCGATATTACTTTCAGTTTGCAAACCTTTATGTGTTGCCAGACGATGCAATCACCCGCACCGCCATTTTGCACTTTCGTTTTAAAATCCAATATGGCGGCGGCGTGGGTTGAATGCTAATGACAGTGAACCTTCGAACGTCTCTATCAAGGACAACGGCTTCAAAATAAACAATTTGGAATGATCCTAATAAAGTTAACTGGAATAATGAAATAAATAAATGAATTGTAGCTCCTACGCTAACGGCTGGTCGTTATTTGTTTAATTAAAATGATTAACACTTGCCGCCATTGTAACTCTTGTTGCTTGTAATGCTATTTTGCAAATATCAAATGTACCTTTATCGAATAGTCAATGCAAGCTTATAATAAATAATCATCAAAACACACACATAATAAGGACATGAAGCGATGCTTCTTTAAACTAAATATAAAACAGAACTACCAATAAATACGAACTAATTAGCAATTGCATGAACTTGAACACTTCTCACACTTCTCACATAAACACATTGTTAGGTGTATATTTAATTATTATTTCAGAGTAGTTCAGGTCAGAATATAAATTCGAATATATTTAGGCGTAGGTATCGTTTTATAAAATTGAATGTGAAAACGTGGGACAAAAAATTTAGGCTAACTCACAAAGGCTCACTGAACTCACAATCACGTTTGTATTTTCGCGCACAAACTAACGGCAGTAATAAAATAAAATATTCAGCCAGAACAATGGAGAACATTGCTTGTTCTAAATTTATGTGCCTGTATTTTGTACAAATTGAAAGATTAATATAAAAATATGAAATATATAAGTAAATAAAAAAAATACTACGTCAATTGGCAGACTGGCACGCAGCCCACCTGATGGTACGCGGTCACTGCGGCCTATTACATTGGGGGACGCTTCACCTGGGAGCGTCCCTCAATGTGCTGCCAGACTGTAGACTCATCTGATCTTCGACCCTCTGATTTCAAGTATACTGGCTCCCACATCAATATTGCTGGAACACAGTCAGAGCTGTTATGGCGGCAGATTTTACCTGTGGGGTGGTAGCTAGCCAATAATGTCCTGGGATATTTATTTATTTATTTATTTATTTATTTATACCCGAGCGGCTTAGCCACTGTTCCACGGAGGCGGTCACAACAAAAATGTACAGTGGACCGACATCGTGCAATGTTTTGGGCAGTGGCTTGCATGTCGCACTTTAGAACGACGGCTGCGCCACGCCTCCTAGGTTAATCGGCCCCTTCTATTTGAGGCAGTCATCTTGTCGAAGGAGTAAGGGAAGAGGGAGTTTCGTGGGTAGTAGGCTTATCATATTCGGTCGGACCAACAAAGTCTGAATTTTTCTGTTCTGAAATTACGCAGTCGTCCTCCGGAGTCTGGAATTTAAATTGCACAGCCACTTTGTAATGTATAAACCAGATCACAGCTAGACCAATTAATAAGTTGTAAAAAAGATTTGCGTGGTGGAGTATGGCCCACACTATCTCACAAATAAGATAAGGCCTGTGTCTCAGCAGTGGGAACGTATTGTTAGACGAATAATTAGTAGAATCGAATTACACATCACTATGGTCACCGCGTACGGTGCCCCGCACTAGCCGAGAGATAGACTTTTACCGCGCTTGCAATGTATAACGCCGATTACTTAATTCCTAATATTGTAAATGTATAATAAATTGTAATTAACAAGAGAAATGCATTTATATCTAAAAGTTCAGAAGTGCGATAAATTACTCACGTGCGTAAACAATGTTTGTAATTTGTAATGTACGGCATAAACGAAACTGAAAAGTTGCACGAATTGTAATGGCGATGAAAAAGCTTAAAAAGTAATTTTCTCTGAGAATGGACAAGTAAACTATGCTTAAACCTGTTAACTAAGCTATAACAAGTATTATGGATTACTTTTAATGAAGATTCGACGGGTATTATTCTAAATTGGAGATTTGGATTCTTGTGCAAAATTGACAAGTAACGACAAGTTTGGTTGGTTGAAAATGTTCACATCTGCATTGAAGAAGCATGATAATTGTGATGGCATTGCGAAATGATGCTGGTTTTATTGATGGAAGTTCAGCGTGAAAGTTTACACTTTGGTCTTGGTTGATGAGTCCCAACCCAAGGTCATAGAAAGACTTGCACATAATATCTTTATCTTGGTATCCTTTTAAATAAGTTGCAGTTTTTGGTAAGCTGTATTATTCTATACTATTACATGTTAGAAATATCTGACTCCTAAGTGAAAGTGAGTAAGAATTATAGAAATATTTACATGTAAATTATTAGTGTAAATAAATAAAAAAACAGACATTAAAGTTGTCATCAAAAGATAAACAGAACAAGCAAGTTATAGTGATGAATACTAAATATAATATTTAGTTAATTCAATTAATATTTAACTGAGAATTGGTTTTGTGTTAATTATTGACATTATTTGCAATATTTTGGTGAATGTGATGTGAATTACTTAAAGAAATAATTGTTTGTGTGTGATATTTGGGTATGCTTATGGTAATTGCTAATTCATGATCAGTCAGGTTTAACATAAACAATGTCTTAAACAACATAAATAAGTTCATCTTCTCCTGACCGCACAAAGTTTAAGTAAAAAGAAATTAAAATAAATAGGTATTGATGCTTTGGAAGGTCTGATAAGAGAATTAAGGAAGACAAAGAGCTACAACCATTTAAGAATACTATCACCCAGTGCATCTCAAAAATTACATTATAATCGGATGAGCGTACACTGATATAAAACTGTAGGTACTTAATATCTAATAAATAATACCTGTCATATCTATGCCAAGGGGTGGCATGATCAATAAGCATCCTATGAGATAAGCTGGGCAGAGTGGAAAGATAAACTAATTAATTCATTTCTATTAGCAATATTATTTATTTATTACAAATTATTCAATTGTGTCAAATTGTCAAGCGAAGATAAAGTAGAGTTTTATAGTAATAAATTAGGCATAGGAATGCCTTGTTAACAATGTGATGTAGTCATCACTGAAGCCATTATTGGTACCCTTGTACTGGTTGCCATGTCCTGGTTCTCTTTTTCAGTATTAACTTTCAAGTACCAACTTTGATAAATTGATTGGGAGAGAATGCCATGAGGCATTAAGTCCGCTTTGTACTTGATTTGTGCAATGAAGCTTAAATAAATAAATAAATAAATCATGCATTCAGCATGTATCAACATCCAATAATGTGAACTTAAATTAAAATTAAAAATGTTTCTTATGTGGTACTTATAATAAATTAGGCATAGGAATGCCTTGTTTACAATGTGATGAAGTAATAACTGAAGCCATTATTAATACCCTTGGTTGTCATGGTACTAGTTCTCTTTTTCAGTTTTAACTTTCAGGTACCAATTTTGATAAATCATGCATTCAGCATATTGTATCAATAACATCCAATAATGTGAACTCAAATTAAAATTAAAAATGTATAATGGACATTGTGAACAGAAATTAATTATTTTAAGAAAAGGAAATTAATATGTTTTATTTGCAACAATAAGGGCCATATGGTAAGGCCGATTGTTTTAAGAAGAGGCAATCAAATAAATATTGTTCATTATGTTATATCTCAGATTTCTTCAAGAGGATATCTAAAGCTGTGTCACGTGAATGAATTATGCTATTATGAAAAGGATATTTTACAGGACAAGATAGCCTCAAGAAATGTTAAGGATTATTAAAATTAGTTTTAAAAATATATGCTGATGATAAGCAAAGGTACAATTAATTGAGGGGAACATGGGCTATATGAATAGTTTAAATGAAATGACCCATGAATGAAGTTCTGGGAAAATATGATCTCCGTTATTTGGCAAATGGAATGAAACTGGGAAATTGCAGTGTAGTATTACATTGATGCCAATGCAGTGATTCTGGTTTATTTAATATTGCCACCAATGGTTGGTTGAGTTTCTTTACAGGTGATATGATAATATGAGTTTATTTACAAGTGAAACTGGGTTACTTTCCATTGATACAGGGTTAATACCAATTGTTGGTATGGGTTTATTTCCAGGCAATATGGGCTTAATTACAACTCAAGTGATAATTGTTACTCACCATTGATACAGGGTTATTAACAATAGTTGGAGTGGGTTTCTTTACAGGTGATATCGATAATGAACCATTGATATGGGGTTTCATTACAAAATATGGTACTGGTTTATTACTATTGATACAGAGTTATTTACCAATGGTCGGTTTGAGTTTATTTACAGGTGAAAATGTGGAATTATTAGCCATTTATATGGATTTAGTTACAAATGGTACTGGTTTGTTTACCATTGATACAGGGTTATTTACCCATGGTTGGTTTAAGTTTCCTTACAGGTGATATGGATTTATTACCCTTAACAAGGAATTATTTACAAGATAAACTGGTTAATTTATTGAAATAAGATTTATTACCAGTTATTGGTACAGGTTTATTTTCAGATGATATGGATGAATGATCCATTCATATGAGTTTATGGACGAGTGATACTGGTGGATTTAACATGTAAACAGGGTTATTTACCAGTTGTTGTTAAAGGTTTATTTTCAGGTGATATGATTTAATGAACCATTTATATGAGTTTATTGACAAGTGATACTGGTTGAATTATCATGGAAATGGGGTTATTTACCAGTGCTTGGAAAGGGTTTATTTTTAGGTGATATGGATTTGTGAACCATTGATATGGGTTTATTGATAAGTAATGATGGTTGATTCACAATGGAAACGGGGTTATTTACCAGTGGTTGGTAAGGTTTTATTTCCAGGTGATATGGACGAATGGACCATTAATATGGGTTTATTGACAAGCGACACTGGTTCAATTGCCGTTTTTAAGGGTTTACTTACCAGTAAAAGATCACATATTTGGTTACTCAAAAGGAGTAAATAATATTTATGAGTGATAAAGGTACTGTTTTATTTTTATCAGAGTTTCAGCGTTTTGTGAGGAGCATGGTGTAAAATATGTATTAAGTGCTGTCGCTGCTTGCCTCAGTTACAAGCAAATAGTCAGATAAAACCTCTAAATGTTACGATTCTTAACAGATTAATAGCCTTTAATTGTAAAAGGCATAAAGGCTACCATGCACATATCCCAAAGTTGCATTTGGGTAACTTGGGTATCAGCTCGTTAGTAACGTCCAGCGAATTAACCCTAGAGTCCTCTGTATTTAAATCTCGCCTAGTCAGAGATTTATAAGGTACTGTATGTGGTGGTGTTGTAGTACTGTCAACATTCTCTGCGGAATGGAAAAGAGGCTATAAAAGTGTTGTTATTGGTGACAAACATTAAGTTGTGGCAGCATTGTCGAGGAAACTGTACCTGGTTCTTTATCTGATGTACTTGCCTATGCCTACAGGGCCTAAGATTACAAAGTGTTTGCTCATGAAGCCTCGCACTATTGGTTATTTATCTGATGTACTTGCCTACAGGGCCTAAGATTATCTCAGGTCATGCTCGCTAAAATGTGCTTGGGGTGGTGGCGTTATGTGTCGGGTGGTTACATTCCCTCTAATATGGTTGAGTGAAATTATGGCTGGCACATACGTCATACTTGTGCTGCAGGTGCCACCTTTGGGCACTGGTCTTCCAGGGCTCACGGATTTTTCTAGATTATAGTCTCATTCTTATACTTTATACTGTATGGCTTGGTATTCTAAAACTAATCAGTAATTGTAACAAACAAAGAGTAACTGTCGAGTTTCTTGCCGGTTCTTCTCGGCAGATGACTGCATTCCGATACCGGTGGTAGAGTCACTCTGTAATTGACGATTCATAAATACTTGATACAAGTTTACATGAATAAAGAATATTTTGATTTGATTTTGATTGATTTTGATTACAAAGTGCTTGCTCATGAAGCCTCGCACTATTGGATGTTTATCTTGTATACTTGCCTACGGGGCCTTCGATGACAAAGCGTTTGCTTATGGAGATTCGCACTATTGGTTATTAATCTGATATACTTGCCTACGGGGCCTACGATGTCAAATTATTAGCCGTTAGGGGCTTCAGGAGAATTGCCGTGAGGGGCTCATGTTGTATTGCCGTAAGGGGCTTATGATGTTAAACTGCTGTAAGGGGCTTAAGGTGTACTTACAGTAAGGAGCTCATGTTATATTGCCGGAATAGGCTTATGATGTTATGCTGCCGTAAGGAGCTTAAAGTGTATTGCCGTAAGGGGCTTATGATGTTAAACTGCTGTAAGGGGCTTAATGTGTACTTGCAGTAAGGAGCTCATGTTATACTGCCGTAAGAGGCTTATGATGTTATGCTGCCGTAAGGAGCTTAAAGTCTATTGCCGTGAGGGGCTTATGTTATATTGCCGTAAGGGGCTTATGATGTTAAACTGCTGTAAGGGGCTTAAGGTGTACTTGCAGTAAGGAGCTCATGTTATATTGCCGTAAAAAGTTTATGATGTTACACTGCCGTAAGGGGCTTAAGGTGTACTGCCGTGAGGGGCTTTAGATGATACGCTGCCTTAAGTGGCATACAGCGTACTGCCGTGAGGGGCTTTAGATGATACGCTGCCTTAAGTGGCATACAGCGTACTGCCGTGAGGGGCTTTAGATGATACGCTGCCTTAAGTGGCATACAGCGTACTGCCGTGAGGGGCTTTAGATGTTACGCTGCCTTAAGTGGCATACAGCGTACTGCCGTGAGGGGCTTAAGATGTTACGCTGCCTTAAGTGGCATACAGCGTACTGCCGTGAGGGGCTTTAGATGATACGCTGCCTTAAGTGGCATACAGCGTACTGCCGTGAGGGGCTTAAGATGTTACGCTGCCTTAAGTGGCATACAGCGTACTGCCGTGAGGGGCTTTAGATGTTACGCTGCCTTAAGTGGCATACAGCGTACTGCCGTGAGGGGCTTTAGATGTTACGCTGCCTTAAGTGGCATACAGCGTACTGCCGTGAGGGGCTTTAGATGTTACGCTGCCTTCATTGGCATACAGCGTACTGCCGTGAGGGGCTTTAGATGTTACACTGCCTTAATTGGCATAGTGTACTGCCGTGAGTGGCTCATATTATGCTGCCGTGAGACGTGCCGACATGGACTTGAGACGATACAAGCTGTTAAGGGCTTATACATGCCGACAGAGGCATCAAACGATACGACGACGACGGTAGACGCGTAGTTGTTATAGCTCTGATTTTATTGTTAATATTAATTAAAGAGTATACTTGTTAGTTTGAAACTATTGAGAGTATGGTAAATTGAATAATAAAAAAAAATAAACGATACTTGTTACAAAATGAGGATTGTCAAAGGTACAATCATTCCCGATAGTGGTTGCTCTTGGCATCTACTTTCGGGATCTTTCTTAATCTAAAATACCGTGTCGTCATATCGTCGTATATGACAATTGAAGACGTTGTCTTTACTTAATGAAGCTGGATGTTGCCGACTGGAGCTGAAGCTGGATTTTGCCGACTGGAGATGAAGCCTGAAGAAATTCTGCAAGGAATTGCAGTTCAGCTGTTCGAGACGAACCTACTACGGAAGAACGTGTAGCAGCATGGACATTTGAAGAATGAAGGATCCTTCGGGGACGAAGGAAGTTGCAGGATGGCCGACTGTTAGACGAATAATTAGTAGAATCGAATTACACATCACTATGGTCACCGCGTACGGTGCCCCGCACTAGCCGAGAGATAGACTTTTACCGCGCTTGCAATGTATAACGCCGATTACTTAATTCCTAATATTGTAAATGTATAATAAATTGTAATTAACAAGAGAAATGCATTTATATCTAAAAGTATATAGGCTGATGATGATGATGATGACATAAGATTTTGAAGAAAGAAGTTGTAAGAAAAGATTTTCTCCCAACAATGGAGATTTGGAGCAACCATCTTAACCCTTTACAAACCCTAAATCTGACGTAAAAGTTAAATTCTTATTAAATAAGTTAGGTAGGTGGAATAAGTTGGATAAGTTAAGCGAACCTCATTACAGGCGCAGATGCGGCTTAGACACCAATTAAGCTTTTCAAAGAACTTGTCCCGACGCGATTTGAGTTAATTTTGCACGTCTGCTCTACTGGGCATTTTTGAGATTAATAGAGAATACATAAGAAAAAATCTGCCTATTCTATGGCCTACTGCAGGGAAAATATCTCCACGCTTATAATATATTACATGCAATCGAAGCTAAGGTCGGAATATAATTCATTTATAAGTATTGGAAGTTTAGTTCAGTGTAGAATTATAATTCCACAATAATATTCGAGGTCAACCAAAGTACGTTTCTGAAATGAGACAAATATGTTACAGACAAAATTAGATACAGTCTAATGAATCAATAGACGAGACAATAACAAAAAGAATGGACTCATAAGTTTACTCAGTTCAGTCATAAATTGTCCGTGTGAGTAATTTTCTATTGGAACAGAGCCAAAATATACCCAGTTCATTGCTCGGTTTACACTTGTCACTGATTCTCTTTTTTAGGTTATTACGCACACTAACTGCATAAATTACATCCCACATTTGATTCACGATCGGTTTATTAATATATTTTTACGGTATTTACGTTTTAAAATCGGTTCTTGGTAGAATATTCCTTTAATTTTTATGAAGGAAGTAATGGCATCGGAAGTTGCATGTGGATATTTTTGGATATTGTTTTTTTAATGTTTGATGATCGATTGGCTTGGAACAGTACCAGAAGCCCGCATAATACAAATATTTCATCATCATCATTAGCCGTACGACGCCCACAGTTGGGTATAGGCCACCCTCAGGATCTGTATGTAATAGTGATCGATCCTGTTTTGCCCGCAGCCGGCGGTCGATCCACAATTATGTATTTTTAAGCATTCAAGTAGTTTATACGCAAGGACCTATTATGTTATAAAAATCCATAGGTCAGAAGAAGGTGGGGGCGGGGGCCATCCTTGTAGAATATTTTTAGATATCCATCCCTAATTCTTTGTAAACACATAAAAAGCTATGCTTGTGAATGAAACTACGGTTAAATATTGACACAGTTACATACAAGTTTTTAATACAAATAAATAATACACAAAGCGTTGGTTTTAGTGATAAATTATCTCCACAGCTATGATTATCTCATATCAAAAGGATATCAAAAAACAAATATAAATATTTTTATATTTTGTTCTTTCTTGCTTTTTCTCGTTTCTTATTGATTCACATTACATATTTATTCTCGTCCTAACTTTATCCTGTTCCTATGTAATAGATAAGTAGTAAGCGACGGCGTAAGTTGGCATTGCAGAGCGGGAAGTTGGAAATAAGTTGGTACCTACTTACTTATCCATTGGATTGTTCTGAAGCGTGATTACCGGATATTATGGTACACGTGTAGACGGAGGGAAGGAAGAAGGGGATAGGAAAGAGGAAATAAAGATCATACTATGCTCAACTTTTTTTTTTATAATCTTTAGCCCAGAATAGACATTGTGTTATGATGACTGTTAACATAAAAAGACGAGAAACTCAAGACAACTGAGTCACAATACTCACAATTGCTTGTTTTTCTTCTTATTTCATATTTCATACTACAAAACTCCGGACATGAACTGAGAATTTGTAACAGATTTTCCACTGCAGCGCATCAAATGTAACTTTAACAGCACTATGGAGATAATTTTTTTTTTATTTTTTTGATGGTAAGCGGATGTAAGGTCCATATAATAAGGTTGACTGGCTCAATAGAACATAGTACCCATTGAGCCAGCCACCCAGTAATTTCAAAACTGTAGTAAAAACAAATTATAAAAATGTTTTTGTTTGTTCCAAATTAGCAACTCAAGTGAAATTGATTGTTTCGCTCACACCTGTTAGCTTTAGCGTGTAGCAGGAAATTAATCAGACGTTGTTTGACTTTGAGGGACATTCCAACACGAAAATCAGGTCATAGCTGTCTCTAGAAATAGTTCATTCCAATGATATTATTTTAAACAATAGATGATTACAGTGGTTTGTGTTTGGGTCTGTGATATACATAAATGTACCTACATATCTATAAATATCCGTCGGTATTTTTTGTATTATGTGGCTAACTTCAAATTTTGAAATAAGAGATCTGAAACTAGAATTTCTCTACGACGTTTACAATGTTTTTCACAATAAAGTATAATTTAAAAAAAAATTGGTTAAATTTTGACCTGCATTCTCATGGGTCAATTATTGTAAGCTGGGGACCTCCTCTACATTCCCTTAAAAGGATCGATACACATTACCAGTAACACTGTATATTTCAAGCAGTGTCTCTAATACTACGTATTAACTAATACTTATGCGTACCGTTACATAATGTTTTCCCAAGTAGCTGAGTATTTTTTTTATCATAAACAACGTAGAGGCATTCTATAAATAAACGTCATAGACTAGCCTATTTACAAAGCCGTTGTAAAAATAAAAAAAGCCGGTAATATTGTTTATGGTTTAGCAACTGGAGCATGCCGCTTGTGTCAACATAATAAAGATTCTTTGCGCCGAAGCTGGGATAAGTAAATTTAGAATATTTATGCGTCCCCTCGATGGTCTAGTGGTAAATGTGCCGTGATCTTGAGGTCCTGGGTTCAATTCCCGGGCTGAGTCAAGTTTGTTCTAAACTTCTAATTCTAACACAGCTCGGGTTTGTATTAACCCATTTGCCTCTTGCCAAATAGAGGGGTGGTAAACCACCAAACCGCACTGGGCCAACGTGGTGGAGGGTTATTCCATATTCAACCTATGACGTCTCAACCTAATCATTATTTTTTCCTTAGGTACGAAACCTAATTATTTTCATTACTCAACCCACAACAATATTTTCATAGTATGGCCCGCATTATCTCACACTTGAGAGATAAGACCTGTGTCCCAGCAGTGGGAACGTATATATAGACTGATGATGATGATCCGGTTCCACCGGTGTCAGATAAGTCCGTGATGCTTTCTCTTTTGTCTGCCGCTCACTCAAAGTAGGAGTATTTGCTTTGATACCTATCAACATTCCGTAGCCGGCGCGGTAGAGTCATTCTGTATAATAGGTAGTCTTTTTTTTTTTTTTTTTGCGTGCGGCGCGTTACGAACCACTCGGGCCATGGTGTGGCCGTCTTCTCCGAACCCGTTGCCGGGGCTGCACGCGGAACGTCCCA
This sequence comes from Mecyna flavalis, assembly GCA_949319885.1. Lineage (NCBI taxonomy): Eukaryota > Metazoa > Arthropoda > Insecta > Lepidoptera > Crambidae > Mecyna > Mecyna flavalis. The sequence goes on along the minus strand of OX439427.1, from coordinate 4,380,026 downwards.
CGCCGCCCCCGGGTTCGAGGGCCCCTTTTAGTCGCCTCTTACGACAGGCAGGGGATACCTCGGTGGTATTCTTAGGCCCCCAACCGAAGGGCACATAATAGGTATAGTCTGCGTCAACTTAATTGGCTTGTCTAAAGTTAGCTGCGAGCGTCGTTTCCGCAGGTGCGGGGCGCGGCTGCGCCCCCCAACACATACATTATTGTGGTCTGCGCAGGTTCTCGCACGATGTTCAGATAAGCCAATTAAGTTGACACGTATAGTATTATACCATTGATATAATAGTTAACGATTCATGTTTCATGCATTTCCTAAACCTATATTTTGTTAATCAATTGATTGAATATTCCGCGAACTAAGAGTTTTAAGAAGAGATAAATAAACTCACCGGCAATAAAACTTGGCCACTGGGCTTTTTTCATACAAACATGGTCACTTTAGCGTCTCATAGATAGAAAACTATTTGCAGCTGTGCAATGATTATTACGTCAATGGAGAGGCCAAACGCCCAATTGTCGAATCACAGTTTCAAAAATTGCCAAAAACCGCTCAATTTTCTCAAAAAGGAAAAACAATAAACCGAACTCAACGCTCCATACATCGGTATTGCCGGTGAGTGTATATTATATATTATATAAATGTACTATTTTCTCAAACACGGTCAATGCCACTAGTGCCATTACCGTGTACAGTTGGAGCCACTCTGTATTATTCATTGTATGTAACCACGTGCCTAAAAGCTTTTGAGTGGCATGGCAACTCAATACTAACTTCCATTTTACGGAGGTAAGTACTTTAAATTTTAAACGTAAGAGGTGAACAGTCTTCGTAGAAAACACTCGACTACCACAGCATCATGAAATATTCAAAAACAATACACACAACTTAGTTACATTGTAAAATAAATACATACATTCGATCGTTCTGGCTAAATACATTGATTGATCAATCAATTAGATTTACGACATTGATTAGTTTAAAACTTCAGTCTTTCATGAAAACATTGCTCCTGCAACATACATATATCTTTCCCAAAATAATCCCTTTAAATGAAACGAAAACATAAACATGTTAATTCCCAAATGCACCAAATACTTCTGCCTCATTCGTTCGATTTTATTTATTTCGCTTTAACATGACTCGTAGGTAATAAATTCCTCTCGTTAAGTGGCCAGGGCTTTCAATTTGTACAAGCAAGGCTGTTGAGCCGGAAAATTATATCTAGATGGCGAACACTACGTTTTGTTTAAAACAAATCGTTGATTGAACTAATAATTGTGAAAGAGTTGGATATTTGCCAAGCACTCTTAGCAGATCTTTAACAAATCGTTGATTGAACTAATAATTGTGAAAGAGTTGGATATTTGCCAAGCACTTTTAGCAGATCTTTTGTATTTCCAATAGCTTATTAAGTACTTGTTACTGTCCATTACCCGCCCTGTTGTCAAATAATGTGGCAGTGGGCAAGTCACATTTGCCGTAGAACCGGCAATCGTTGAAGCAGGCGTGTCTTAGCTTAGTGTAGATGCGTTAATTGGGAGAACGTAGTGTAGGAAGTCCTGCTACTCGTTGTACAGATGACCTTAGAAGTAATGCTGGCAGTGATTGCATGAGGAATGTCTGGAATAGAGTTTGGAAGAGGCCTTCGTTTAACAGTGGATAGCTGATTGATTTACTGTCGCATACTATCACTGAGCTCTCTTTCGTCCTAAATGGGGAACTTAGGGGTTGCGAAAGATGGGTGTCCATCTTTCAAACACATTCGAGAAAATTTTGATTGTGGTTTTACGTCCAACGCGCTCGAGGCTTCGAGGTGTTGCTATCATCCGACTGACAGCACCTGACTGGGGGCACTTTATCAATATTTCCACACAGGGTCTCCCAACCCCTAGTCGGCGCTGAAGATGGCCACATAGGAGTTTTAGCTGGTAACCTTCTGATTAGAGAGTAGAGTCTGACAAAGGAAACCATCTCATTAGAGAATGGACAAATGCTGTTTTCTCAAGTGGTTAGGGTATCCATGCAGGATGTCTCCATAATAAAAATAAAGGTGAACTTGCAGTTTATGTTTATTCGGTGATAATAGGGAATTTAATAGCCTTTTTAGCACTAAAAATTGCTTTACGTTTTCGAACTAAAGCCGTTATTGACGCTCTCGTATAGTTATTGAAATGCTGTATTTGCGTTTCCGTATATGCTTTTGTCAATTATCCTCGCAAACAAACGGTAACAGATATGACTGTTTCATTGGACTTTAATTTACAATGGACGGGGCTTTTTGGAGGAATCCAATTTCACAACATTGTTATTTGGCGGTGTCGCGCTGATGTTGGTAATTTAATTAAACTTCAGTCGTGAATGGTAAATACATATTATTATCTTTACTGATCGTTGAAATAATGGAAAATGTCGCTAGCTTAATAATAGTGTAGCAATTTGAGTAATCTCCTTGTATCCAATAAAGCTATAGTTTCGGCTAAAACTGTAGTATAAACCAACTGCGCATATTATAGTGCTGAATGCGCATAAACAAGCACTTCTTACTTTTTACTAATAGCACGGCAGGACAGCAATCTGACACGAACGAAGAAAGATCAGGCGCAGGAACAATGGTTTCCCGCAATTTCCGACGCATGAGCGTGTTTTGCACCGCCTACTTTCAATCCTGATTAATTTTTGAAAGAAATAAAGAAAGAAAAATAGTTAATTGCCTTTTTAAACAATTACCAATACATAAAAATCCTCGTAAAATAATAATGTAAGAAACACAATAAAGGCAAAAGGCAGAGGATCAGCAATTGCTGCCGCAGGTGCAGGTGCACCCGAGCCGCGCTGGTTTTCAACCTCTCCCTGCTCTCTGAGGCGTATGTCGAGAGTGCATGTCAATGCTGGCTGGCTATAAAACTTTAAAAGTTTTACAAATTGAAACAACAAAAAAAAAGATAAATAAAAACATGGATGAGAAAAAAAATTACTTTGAAGTTGTATCGTACTAATCCTAGGCTTTTTTAATATTTTATTCTTATTTAGATCTAAAATATGAAAACTTTCATACAGTTTAATGAATCACTGCCATTAAAGCAAATCAAAGGTTAAAAGATGTGTCTATTGTCCGCAGGAGGTCAAGAGGATCGAGATGACAGACAGCGCGCTCAATTCTCAGCGGTAAGGTCTAGTGCTTAGAGCTTATTTTTGTCTGTGCTAGTCAAGCTTTTAGTGTAATTAATCTGGACAATGACCATTGTTAAGTGGTGTGGAGTCGACGCTGCTGAGATGAGTCAACGGGTTCATATTATTTTTGCATTCTGTACCAAGGAAAGACACATAACATCGTAGTGTATTAACTTTGTCTCAGCGATGTGTTTTTTATACCACGATCCAGACATATTTTAGCTACCCTATACAAAAAATAATGCGGTAGACCATTTGGCACATAGAGATTTTGATACAAATACAATATCATCTATGTATCGCTCATTTGTGTTTTTTATACCACGATCCAGACATCTTTTAGCTACCCTATACAAACAATAATGCGGTAGACCATTTGGCACATAGAGATACAAATTTAAACAATATCATCTATGTATCCGTCATTTCTAGTTTGATACAATTTTGCCACATATTAGATCTCACACCACACGAACTCATTGTTTTTGCGGGAACCCGGGTAGGTCGAGACCAGATATTGATAAATCACGCAGCTGTTACGCGGACATCTGTTTTTCATCCGTCATCACTTATGCCCATTTGTTCTCGCGGTCGGAAATAAGAACAATTTGCGTCGCCATATGACGTGATATTTAATTTCAAAGAGTAACGTGTGATAGCGTGATATTAAAATTGTGTGTTTTTGTCACAGCTTTAACACTCAAATTCATAATTATGATTGCCAAATACCTGCCCAATGTTTTAATGAGCTGATTTCAAAATAGAGCTTTACAGCACTGAGAAAATATGAAGAATGAAGATTAAGGTCGTGTTCCCATGAGGCTCACGATGAATCGGTCGCTAACTTTGATAAATTACGTGTTACCTGTTACGCGGCCATTTGTTATTTCATCTGTCATCATTTTGGTTGTTTAGGCTATGATTCAGGCATCCGGTCGCCTGATGGTAAGCAAGTCGGAAATTAATTAAATTTTAATTTAAAAAGAAAGTTGGCATTACCTGACCTGACATTTCATTACACTGTATTGGGTTTAGTTAATAAAGCAAACATGTAATGCCACAAATTGAATATTGCGGTTAGCACTGCATTAATTAAATTTGTATTTTGCTCACTATTTGTGGTCCCTGTGTACCAGACAAAATAATAATTAATTCCGACACATTCCTCCCGATTCTGTTTTAGTAGCTGAAACAAGCCGCATTCGAAACGTGTGATTATAAAGCCAATATACGAATAAACAATGACAACAAATAATTATAACAACGACTATTAAACATTATAACTTCTACCCGTAATTATTATGCATTAGCTTGTGCTATGAGTGCCATAACCATTACTACCTATATACTTTTTTTAAATACATACATATCATACATACACACCAAGACCAAAAAGACATGTTAATGCACACAAGTTTGTGAACAAAACCGCGACCTCCGGTGTAAAAGCAGACTTCTTAACCTAGTATTATTATTATAAAAGCAAATAGGTTTATGTTATGAGTTAAGATAAAAAACCTTTAACAAAAACAGCAGCCTATCACAGTCCAATGCTGGGCATAGGCCTCTTCAAACTGATCGATTCTCGGCCACTCGCATCCAGCTTCTGCCAACCATCTTGCGCAAATCATAACTCCATCTGGTATGAGGGCGTCCTTTTGTTTTTTTTTTTCGGAGGAGAATGCGTTAAGCACCGTAACGGCATAACATCAGGCTAGACTTGCGGCCGTGTGTGGGACTCGAGATTAAAGCGTCCACTACCCACTTAAACTCCCCCGGTTTCTCCTTTACACCCGATCGGGACGAGCCGTTGCCAGCATTGTGGCTATTGACCAGCTTATCCCCTGAGGACGTCCTACACTACATTTACCGAGACGCGGTCTCCATTCTAGAACTCAAAAAAAACCTTATTAAGTTAATTTGATGGCGAAATACCTAACAGTACATATTGATTTTTCATTGCTTCTCCCTAACAAAACTTATACTATGTATGTAGCAAAAGTTACGGATTCTTCGCCGGCCAGTATCTTTTATTCATTTCCCTGGTGAATAATAAGAAGGATTTTGTTTATTATACAATGATACCAATTGTTATTCACATGTGAATTATGTGCATGCATAATGATATTTATGTTTATCGCTTAGAAAGTACAATAAAGTGGTTTATAATGAGATTAAAAAATATTAAGCCTACATTTTCCACAAAGCGCCGTGCTCGCATTTTTAACCGACTTCAAAAAAGGAGGAGGTTCTATGTTCGACTGTATGTATTTTTTTTTTTTTTTATGTATGTCCGTCGATTTCTCCGTCAATTGTGGACCGATTTAAATAATTCTTTTTTTATTTGAAAGTGCATAGTTCTGAGGTGGTCCCATTGTCACCATGTCAGGATCTGATGATGGGATCCCGGGAAAATCAAGGGCAAACCTCAAATTTTATAGGCGCACACTACGCGTTACTTGTTTTTTTCTGAAGCCATTTAAGTTTTTGCGTCCTATAGACATCACTTTATGTTGATGAGCTGATGATGGAAGGTACAACTCCTTAACGGTTAGGAGTTAGGAGATAATTCTTTCAGTATTGTAAGAATATGTGGACCGTTATTTGTATTTCATGTACTTTTGCAGCTAAGCTGATGATGGAAGGTACAACTCCTTAACGGTTAGGAGTTAGGGGATAATTATTTCAGTGTTGTAGGAATATGTGGACCGTTAGTTGTATTTCATGTACTTTTGCAGCTAAGCTGATGATGGAAGGTACAACTCCTTAACGGTTAGGAGTTAGGGGATAATTATTTCAGTGTTGTAGAAATATGTGGACCGTTAGTTGTATTTCATGTACTTTTGCAGCTAAGCTGATGATGGAAGGTACAACTATGATGATGGAAGCTAAAGGGTACGACTTCTTAATTCTTATGTCCCTCTTGCGGGCTGCATCTTTAGTTGGTCTACTGAATGGTGCTGAACACTTAATGAATACCTAATATTGTCAAATAATACAATTCTATTATTTTACTCGTATTTTCGTTATCAATATTATGAGAGAGTTTTACTCACTCCTACGTATTATTCACACTAAAAATAGAAAAATAAACAAACTTTTTTAAAAAAAAAATTAAACCGACTTCAAAAAAAAAAAAAACAAAAAAAAACTACCTAAAAACACTGAAAAGCAAAAAATAATTTTAATAAGACATTCATCAAATGCGCTTATTGTCTAAGCCTATTAATAACATTAAATTGTATTTACGTGCTAGGTAGGTACCTACTAATCTGTTTGAAGTCGGTGCCAAGCCAAAGGTAATGAAAAATGATACATACCTAATAATTTATGTATTATACAGGGTTACAAATAATCCACAGACGTAGGTACGTAGTCTGGGTACCTACTATTTGGCTTGGCACCGACTTCAAACAGATTAGTAGGTACCTACCTAGCACGTAAATACAATTTAATGTTATTAATAGGCTTAGACAATAAGCGCATTTGATGAATGTCTTATTAAAATTATTTTTTGCTTTTCAGTGTTTTTAGGTAGTTTTTTTTTGTTTTTTTTTTTTTGAAGTCGGTTTAATTTTTTTTTTTTAAGTTAGGTGAAGCTTGTACTAATAGATAACAAGCATACTTTTTTACTCGTCCAATGACATGTGACCCTGTTCTACGCACCAGGATTCGTGGGTTCGAATCCCACTCAGGGCAAATATTCATGTCACAAACATTTTGTATCTTGATGTTTATTCCGTGATAATAGGCCCAGTTCCCATTGTGCAAAATTTTCTTTTTATTTGTAGCTCAATGGCGCTGTTTAAGAATAACACCCCAATGTATTATTTTAGTAACATTTATCTTTTTTTCAAACAGGGTGTTCAAGAAATCATCCCCAAACAACAAACTAACACTTTATCTGGCGTCCAGAGACCTGGTGGTAGAAAATGGGAGCATAGACAAAATACAGGGGGTTCTGCACGTCGAGCCAGAAGATCTAGTCAATAAGAAGCTCTATGGACAAGTTACATTGACATTCAGGTAAAGATTTAACTCTTTTTTATTTTGAAGGTAAATAATCTGATCTTATCAGAAAATAATCTGAATGTACATAGGTAGGTAGGTATTGAGTTTTACTAAAATTTTATTATTTTGAAATGTTGTTATTATTCCTTTTTGAGCCATTTCACTGCATCCTACTGCCACCAATTCGAAGCATAACTTGTAAATAAAATAAAAAATGTGCTTTTATATAATTTTTTAACAAAATGTTAAAAACTACGTTTCTTTTGATTTATGCATCCGTGGTAGGTGTGCGGGTATTGAAATCATACCAAAACCACGAATATCTCAATATTCTACTAATGCCCAAAATAGTTCATCAAGGAAATAATTTCTGCCTTCCTACAAGAAAAAGGTGTGACAATATGAACGCAATATGTCCTACTTATGCGCCAATGCAATTCAAGAGCGCAGTTTACGTAAATGCAAGCTCGCTATTTTTGTCCTGGCCCGGAATTTCGTGAACACCTATGTCCCATATAAATAACGCCAAGGTATAAATTGGAATCCACTGCTTTAGAGTTTTCGTCTTATTTATTTATTGAGTTTACGCAGCCTCTGCAGAATGTTGATTTATATGAAAAAAGTAAGAGCAGTTTTCACGACGCGATTTTCACCCGCACCACGCGCGGTTGTTTACGGTTCCCACAGCCGCGGCGGGTAGCGCCCGCGCGCTCTGCAAACGCTTGGCGGACGCGGACGGGAGGTACAGAAATCCGAAGCCATTTTGCACTAGTGACATATTATAGCACCGTGACGTACCAAAAGACAACTTATCGTGGACGGTTTGTACCCGCACGTCAACCGCGGCGGCTGCGGAATCGCACAAATCACCGGTCTCGTCAGTTTAAGAACTAAGAATCGCGATCAAAAACCGCGCCGTGAGTTCTCTTAGCCATTATGACAACTAGAAGCTTAAGGACATTTCGGACATAAACAGCATCTTTTATAATCTAATTTATTAGATAAATTACAAGTAACTTATCTACAGCAGTGAAACTCAGTGACCTAACCAGTACTCGCGGGTACGGTGATCGAAAAAACTACTAAAAAACTGTTTTTTTTTGTTCCGTGTAGCAACGTATAGACTGATTTTCACTTTGACAAGAGGAGTGTTTCCCATGTCACAGATCAAATTTATGTGACAGCTAAACAAAGGATTTTTCTGTCTATCTGTCCAACGTGATACGAACGTGTTACGTTTTTTCGAGAATTGCTACACGTTTACTACCTACATAGATATTGAAGGTACAATGCTCCGTCTCAAGTCTTATTATTTCATTATATTACTAGCCTTCCGCTCGTGGCTTCGACAGCGTGGACTCCTCATCATTATCCCAGCGTATTCCCGATTGCATCCAGTATGGAGCTTAGAGTCCGCTTCGACTACGATCCTAGATTTGACAAGCCTGGTTATTACAATGGAGCGATTGCCATCTGATGTCACCTGCCATCCGTAACCCTACAAGGGAAACCAGACCTACTTGGAACATAGCCTGGACCAACGGCTTAATGTGCCTTCCGAAGCACTGAATCATCATTCTTTTCAGACATTCAGGTAATTTAAGTCTGCAATGTCCTAACCAAACTGGAAACAATCACGCAAAGTGATGCTCCCCGCGGGACTCGAACCCACGACCTCCGAGTCTTAGAGCTCAACGCTTTAAACGGAGGCAGTCCGGCGTGGACTGTACAACCTTTAAACGGAGGCAGTCCGGCGTGGACTGTACAACGATATCCCGAAGGGTGTGATATTTTGTCGGAATAAAAGTATTAAATGTCACTTTAAAGCTAGTCATTCCTTTTTGAATAATTATGTCCCCTTTCCTTCTTTCCAATGTGGAAGAAGCCCAAAAAATACACATTAATATCCGTTATTCCGTTATCCCGAAAAATAGGTAGCTTATAGTAGGGGAGCCCAAACGGGGATTTCGGGTTTTACTAAAACGCGGATTGAGCGCGGAAGTTAAATATACAGGGGGATATCTTGTACCCGATTAAGTACTTTCACCATATTATTATAATATGAGTATATATGGCCGCTCGTAAAGGGATAAAGGATCAGAGCAGTACCTATTAAAAAATTGATCATCTAAAATTCTCGATCGCGTCAGATTAAGGTAAGGTGTGAGTTAGTTGTGTAATTGTCAGCATATGCTGAAACGTGTATATTCCACTAATCATACAACTCGAGAGTGACCTAAAGATGGGGAGAAGACTATTCTCTTTCCAAGATCTAGTCTATGCATGTACATACTTAAGTAACTGCGTAATAGACAGAAAGACAGAAGGACAGAGATACGTTCTCATTTATAATATTAGTAAGGATATTTTCAGCATTGTAACATACGTTTGTAATCATTAGCCGCATTCTGATATTTATCCGTCGCGAGCTTATGTTCATTATGTATGCCTAACAAAGCCTCATAATATTGAGCAAGGATAATAAAGCTGTGTTATATCTTTTATGCCTAAGGCGTAACAGCTTTTTCCTGCCTCAATAGATCCTTATCACTATTATTATTGTATCAATTCAAGGAAAAGATAATATTATCTTCGTTACTACCTAATAGGTACTATTGGTCCTTTTCGTCCATAATTAAGCGAGATGGTTTAGCTTATAAAATAGATATATATCGAGAATGATAACACAATAATTATTATTTTAGCACGTGCTGCGTCAAATGGTAACAACCAGTGTAATATATCAACATTTAAGACCGTTGACTTCTCATTAGCCATTTATCCGGTGTTATTAATTCTGTCGTTTTGCATAGCATTACAGTGAGATAAACTTTGTTTTCCTCATACAAATACACTTGTCAGTGTAGGTTTTCTTTTATAGGTCTTACTCGATAGACATTACACAAAAATAGTCTACCTATTGAAAAAGATTGCCATTAATATAATGTCAAATGTAGGTGTCTACTGCCAAAACTAATATATTCTATTTCCACAGTATGTTATCGTAGTTAGGTACGGTCAGCAGCACATCACGGTAAACACTTGCAGTTCGTTAATAGCACTTATGCCCCCGACATAAGAGCGGTACAAAGTCCAAAGTGTTACGTCTGACGTGCTTTTGACTGTACTTTAAATAATTGTCACTAGCATAGCGTAACGCCCCGCACCACCCTTTTCTCTAGCATATCGACGATGTTGCAACTCTACTTATAATTTGCTCTGTGGTTTTGACACCAGAGGTTTTTGCCTTAACTAAAAATACCCTTTGAAATTTATTACTTTACCGCTTACCTTAATATGTATACTGTGCCCATTAGACGATGCGAAATGGAGAAACGTTTTCCTCTGTCCAAATGAATATAAATGGGCCAAAGTCCGTATTATGTATCATGGGTCACGGTCAGACCCTAAATAAAGAGTGACTTTACGGGATCAAAACAGAAAGGGTGAACTTAATTTTAGTTTTATCCATATTTACATTGCGTTAAATTGTGAAGCATTTTAAGTGACTTACTTTTAATTTTTTCAAGCTTAATTTATTTTATAAAGTTTATTTATTACACCATCGACATTTTCGAATTAGTTAATTTCAAACACTTATGTGATGAACATTTGTGCTGTGTCTGGATGTTTATTTGTATTTAAGTTAAATTTGTGGTACCTTCGTTGTTTCTGATACCCATAATATCGCACAAGTGCTTTCGCTACTTACTTTGGGGTCAGATCAATGTATGTGATGTTGTCCAATATTTATTTATTTGCACTGCAATTTTTACACTCGTAGTTTGATTCAGAAGGATTCAATTTCCTCATACTAATCCGCATTTGGCAAGAGTTGTGATGAGCCAGTACCAACCATTGTTGCGATAACTTGCTTTCAACGATGGAGGTCTTTGTCCTAGAGTCACAGAATATATAATGGAGTGAGATATTAGATAGGCTGATACTTTACTGAAATAGTCGAATTGAAACCCTATTCCCATTTTGAAGTCGGTTAGTAATAATACCAATATTTGTCATTCAGTCTGAAATTCTCAATATCAAACGCGTTATCGAGACAGTCAATATTATACTAGTATTCACAAATCACTTTTGTTTGCGTAAAAGTGCTATGTGTGTCGGTAAAACACATCGAATCCATTTCTGACAAGCACGCATCACTTAAGCACTGCGGCTTTATCAGGTTCCATCCACCAACACAGCTCGTGGTAGGGTTGCCCATAATTATAAGAGTTCTATGTGACTCGTATTAAATAGTGACTTATGTATAGTCAAAGGATATAAGTGATTTCCGATGTCTACCATCAACAGTAAGCTATAATATTTACGAGCTCGTTACGCTTAGTTTGTGGCTGCATCGCATTTAGAAAATAGTGTCCTGGGATATTTATTTACTTACTTCTTATCACATCGCCAATTTTTAGAAAGTCATAAATAAATAAATTGGCATGTTCCTATCATTGATATGATGATCGCGATGAACTTATCTTTGATTAAGTTAAATGTGCATAGATTTACATCTCTCACTCATGTTTTTATGGAAAACAATAAATGTTATTGTTTGTCTAGAGTAACGCCCGGTTCACACATGTCTCCGTTTTACTGTTCCGTTTTATCGTGTACGTTTATTTTTCATCGATGGCATATGTAGTTGTATGAGCGACTTCACACATGGCACAGTATTCTGTATACAGCAATACATACTCCATCGACGAAAAAAAAACGTACACGATAAAACGGAACAGTAAAACGGAGCATGTGTGAACCGGGCGTAAGAGTCTAACGGCTCTTGGTGATGGGTTAGATTCATAATCTACCAATGCACCAAGGTCGACTCAACTCTTCCGGTTTCCCCTTTACCCCCAAAAGGGAAGAACCTGTGCCACTGTTGTAATTGTCCTCCACATCACAAAATTTTTTTTTATACTAGGTCAGTTGGCAGACAGACACGCAACCCACCTGATGGTAAGCGGCCACTGCGGCCTATTCCACTGAGGGACACTTCGCCTGGAAGCGTCGCTTAATGTGCTGCCAGACTGTAGGCTCATCTGATCTTCGAACCTCTGATTTCAAGTGTACTGCCAGAGCTGTTATGGCGGAAGATTCCACCTTAGCCACTGTTCCACGGAGGCGGCCACATATTTTATTATTGATAATTAATCAATGCGCAGTTTGTATGTCACCCTTTTTACGAGTGGCAACCCTACCCGCGTAAACTACTCGAGCCGACTCGCAGATATGATCGGTGCTGAAATGAGAATATCTAATTTTCATGCAAATAGCTAAACAGTGCCTTATTACTATTTCCTAAGAGATAACATTTCCAACTATGCAGTAAGATAAACGGGATCCATGTTTATGCGCTAATTAAACTAGGTATTGAATAATTATACCCAAAGACCCGTCTTTGGATAATTATTCAAAATTTTTGTCTTGGGTTTGGTTGGTGCTAAATCTGGCGCTTATTATTATGGCTGGCACTGTTACATTGGCCACATGCTTGTATGAAAATTCAAAATGATAATGGACCTTCTCTTCGAACATGATCTGAGCAATTTTTTTATTTATTACCTTTGAACGACTTTTTTCTATTTCTTAATTATTATTTTTCTAATGATCAGTGTCACACTTCGTAATACTTATCTGTCAGATAAAATTATTACGAAGAATAAATTGTAAAACTTTTGCGATTTAAAAGAGTAACTAGCGAGTTTCTTGCCGAGTCTTCTCGTTAGATAACAACAATCCGAATCCGGTGGTAGAGTCACTATGTTACCTTGATAATTGACGATTCATAAGTGCATCTTTGAATAAAGAATATTTTGATTTTGATAACTTAAATGAAGATGCTGTTTATTTTGTCCATTTCAAAAGAAAATTAGACAGCAGCATTCTTAGCTGACAGATAAATAAATAGGTATCTTAAAATTTGTCAGTGACAAAACTGGCACTTAGCTTTATGAACTGTTATCTAAATTAATTATTAAATAGTTTAGTTTCAGTACCACACAGGGCCGCAGGTGTAGCTAGCCTTCCAAAAAAAATTTCTTAATGTTTTTTAGTTTGGGGTAGTGGGTGCTAGGCTAATATATTCAAGAATATAATGTATTATATACATAGATCATAGATTTTTTAACCAGCAATAGTCTTACAAAACAATGACGTAAGTAAACTGACTCATCAATATAACGTAGATTTACCTTTAAAGTTTAAACTAATATAAACTTTAAGAGATGTAATCTCAAACATTCCTTTTATCTACATCCATACCATAATATGTCTATTTTATATTCAGGAGCGATGAGCAAACGCCCTACATTTAGATATAAGTATCTGTGGCTGCATTGAAATGTTTACATTTTAGTGTCGGTAACCGATACTTTTATTACGATCAAATTTCGAACGTCTTCCTTAAAAGTAAAAATTATTAGGTTTTTTCGATTATCGAATTAGTCGATTAGTAATTTTATGTTCCATTCCTATACATTTAATTCGATGCTGAAATTATAACAATCGATTTGAGAATCGAAATCAACTCGAGTCTAGATTGTTTATGGATTTTAAAAACTACAAACGTCAGTCATTATGACAGTACTAACTTTTACATCCAGATTATGTTGGTAACTAGGGCGTTTGCTCATCGATCCTGACTATAAAATAGACATATTATCGTATGAATGAAGATAAAGTTATGTATGTGACAGTACATAATTAGTCATTAAAATACTCATGTGATTCTTTTATGAAACTCACTTCGTTCGTTTCATAAAACCACATTCGTATTTTAATGACCCTCATTATGCAGCAGTCACATAAATAACTATTGGGACATATCTAAGTTTTAGTGTACATTTAATTTGATTGGGGTCGAATGGAGGTAGAATTGAGGTAGAAGCTATAGATACAATCACAAGGTTCAATTGGAATTGCGGGAGCCATTTCAACATAGATTCCGATCAGGTATCGAATTGATTACTTCGCTTGGCCGGTAATACCTAATTGAATCCAAGATTGTACAGTTGACATCAACCTTGGTTATATTTTTTAGAAGCTTATTAGTTCAAATGTTAAGTTTGTCTGTTTAATCAGAGCTAAGATTTGTTTTGATATTCGATAAGTACTTACTAAATTTTCTTTATTTATTTAAGTAGGCTTTGCTATTATAGGCCGTCAATTATATTAATGAGTTGTTTTGTAAGACTATTTTTACTGGTTTAAGGAGTTAAAAAATCTAAGATCTAATAAACATATATTTTTGAATATATTTACCTAGCAACCTCTAACCCCAAACTAAAAAACTTAAAGCTCCAAAAACTTTAAGTTTTTTTGGAAGGCTAGCTATACATGCGCCCGTGTGTGATGATACTAACTGAACTAAAGATGTTTGTCCTACTACGCCTTAATCTCTCACAGTTGATTTTGATCGCCTTCGTGGAACAGTGGCTAAGCCGCTCTGGTATAAAAAAAAACGCGGAGGTCGTGGGTTCAATACCCGCCTTAGGTCTGATTGGTGGTAGGGCTTTTTCAGAGTCCGACTGGCTAGCTACCACCCACAGGTGAAATCTGCCGCCATAACCAAATCAGTACCGTGCGAACATTTGTTGACGACACACGTCGTATCGGTGCGAGCAAAAAGTCAGAGATACTAAACATGTTCCAAGCAAAGTGTGCAGGCTGTGACGAAATTGTTGGGGATGGGGCAGACTGCTGCGCTTGTAAGAAGAGATACCACTTGTCGGTGGCTTGTAGTGGTATGACTGAGCGGCGCTTCTCGCGACTTGGCACTGGGAGAGCTACCTGGATGTGTAGTACCTGCAGAGATATGGATACTTCTTCATCTACATCCTTGCTGGAAGCATCTAAGGTGGAGGACACGGCCCGGCCTGCTTCACCAAACTGTACCAGATTTTCATCGGGCCTACCGCTAGAGCAGAAACCTCCCACTTCTTCGTCAACATCGACCCCGAGGCAGCCAGCGAGGGTATTAGATGTCACAATGGCGCAACCACAAATGTCTGTTTTGAATGATATTTCTTCAAAAATATCACAAATGCAGGCACAATTGTGTACTATCTCCGTCATTCAGCAAGATCTTCAACTAGTGAAATCTGACTTAAGTGACCTGAAGACGGCCTTAAATACTCGCCTAGACAACCTGACAAACCGAGTGGATGATATCGAGTCAAGAGTTGCAATCGTAGACTCCCTAAAAAATGACGTGGATCAGCTGAAGGCTCAAATCAAGTCCATCGTTGACGAAAGCTACAAGAGTGAGCAATGGGTTCGACGATCGAATATCCAAATTAATGGCGTTCCTCAGAGGGCAGGCGAGAACTTAATTAAAATCGTTAAGGCTCTGGCGGACCGCAGCGGCTTTCAACTAAATCCTGAAAGGGATATAGACTTTGTGACCAGGGTGGCGGTGAAGAACGACAGTGAAAGCATGAAGTGTAAACCAATTGTTTTGAAGATGCAATCTCGGTATAAGAAAGATGACCTTCTCGCTACTCTTCGCAAGATGAAAAACCTCAAGTCGGGTGATATTGGCTTTCAGGGAACGGACAGTAGGATTTATTTCAATGATCATCTTTCTTCGCGAAACAAAAATCTCTTCCACCAAGCCAAACTTAAAGCGAAAGAGAAGAACTACGCATTTTGCTGGGTACGTAACTGCACCATTATGGTTCGCAAATCCGAAAAGTCTCCGGTTATTCATGTGACATCTGAGGAATCGTTAAAGAAAATTACATAAGTGCAATTTATTGTGAATTTAGCGTAGAAAACTATAATAATTTAAGTGTATTTTTCTGCGAAATGCATCGATGTTCAATTTGTTTACTGTATATAGTCTTTGTTTCGTGCGAAAGGTTATGCGCATCTGATGCGCAACTGGTTCTATTGTTCAATTGCCGCTACCACGGTTGCGATGGAGCGGTTATCGTAGTTCTGCGTGTAGAATCCACTGCGCGCTATTGCTTGTGGATCGGTGCGGTATCTCATGTGCAAGATGGCTTGTACTGTGTGCATTATATAAACAATCAATGTTTTAGGTTTGATGATTTTTTGCTTTGGAATATTCTTACTTTTAAAGTTTTAACAGACTGCCTGGCGCCGTGTTTTGCAATTACTTTGAAGGTATTTGGTGAACTGTGTGCTGATGCGCGAGAATTTACTCCGGTTTTCTATTATTATTTCTGGATACGGATGGCTTTCAAACCAGCTATTTTTTATAATACTTTAAGTATTATTGGTTCTTATTGTTTTGTGGAATTGATTAACGAACTTTTTAACGTCTGTGAACTATTTAAATTAGTAATGATCCTTTTTAAACCCTATAAATTATCAATTATTTTAAAAAATGAAGAAATATATGTATTTTTTAAACAAAAATATGAATTAAGAACTATACAGAATTGTTATTTACAATATAAAATTTTTTGCCGAGCTTGATAAAATTTTAAAATGTTTTTATCAGAACGTTCGCGGATTAAGAACTAAAACTAAGATATTTTACCGTAACTTATTAAACTCAAATTATGACGTAATTTTCTTGAGTGAGACGTGGCTGTTACCCGGTATTTTTGATGCCGAACTTTTCGACTCACGTTACTATGTATATCGAACAGACAGGGATTATGAGCGGCGCGGCATGTCGATGGGTGGTGGCACGCTGATCGCGATCAAACGTGATCTAATGATCGACGTCAGCTGTCCCGGCTCACTTCCGGCATTTCCGGATGCCGATGTGACTCATGTTGACATTTTATTGTCGAAAGGGCCTCAACCCAAACGTCTTCATATGTATTGTTGTTATTTCCCATCGACAACGGATCAAATCATTTCACAACAATTATTTCTTGAGTCAATAACTGAGATCCAGATTGGTAGACCCGAGGACGAGTTTATTATAATTGGCGACTTTAATATTAGGCATGCGTCATGGAAGGAGGATATCAACTCTAAAAATAATTTTATTTTATCGAACCCCTCCTTTGATTCAATGACCTCTCAGTTATATGCATTCATGTGTTTTACGGGATGGTCCCAGTACAATAATGTTTATAATCATAACGGCAGAACGCTGGATCTGGTTTTTTCTAGTTTCCAGAGTATAGTAACTCGAACTGAGCCCTTGTCCGAACCCGAGGATAGCCACCATCCGTCGTTGGCTGTGGACGCTTTAGTCGTTCATAAAGATTCTTGTTTAAGGCAAGCGCCTCGTACCATACGCCGTTTTCACGCTGCTAATTACGACCTCATTAACGAGGAGTTGGCTGCTGTCGAGTGGGAGCGATGTTTGAGTAACACAAATATTGAGAGCGCATTGGATAATTTTTACTCCATAATTAATAACATAATTGAGAAACATGTACCTTCAAAAACAACAAATAATAATAATTCTTATCCCATTTGGTTTTCTAATAAATTAATTAAAATGATGAAGAAAAAAAATAAATTGCATAAAAAATGGAAAGTATATGGTAGAATATCGGACTACGAAAACTTCTCTGAATTAAGACGTATTGTAAAAGAGATGGAGGTCGCATGTTATGACTTGTTTATTACTAGGTCAGAAAAAAATATAAACAGATGTTCCAAGCATTTTTGGACCTACATAAAATCTAAAAAAAATAATAACAATATCCCTGATATGCTTAAATTAGATAATGAGGTAGGAAACGACGGTCAATCAATTTCCAATTTATTCAATATTTTTTTTCAATCAGTATTTGAGAAAGATACAAATGCACCATCCGTTTCTAATATCGTACCATCTAACTCTGCCTTAATCAGCAATATTGAAATTTCTAAGGACAAAGTTGAAAAATACCTCTCGAAAATTAATGTTACTAAGGGAAGTGGTCCAGATGGCTTACATCCCTTATTTCTAAGAGAGTGTAGCAAACAATTGGCATCTCCCGTTGCGCATTTATTTAAATTATCGCTAACACTCGGCGTCATGCCTATAGTTTGGAAACGTTCGTATGTAGTTCCTATCCACAAAAGTGGAGACAAGCACAATATTCGAAACTACCGTGGTATTTCCAAACTCTCTGTTCTCCCGAAAATCTTTGAAAAGATTGTTTATGATTCTCTTTACCCCGCAATTAACCCTCTGTTGATAACTCACCAACACGGTTTTGTTTCTAAACGATCGACTGATACCAATTTATGTGAATTTTTGGACTATGTTCTTGAATCGATGGAAAAGGGGTCTCAGGTGGACGCGGTGTACACCGATTACTCTAAAGCATTTGATAAGATTTCTCACTCATTACTTGTTCTCAAACTTGAGGCAGTCGGTGTACATGGTGATCTCCTGCGATGGCTGACGTCGTACCTTAGAAACAGAACTCAAGCTGTTACTATAAAAGGTTTTACCTCCAGTTTTACTCCAGTGACATCCGGTGTCCCCCAGGGTTCCCATCTCGGTCCTTTGCTGTTTAATATCTTTATCAATGACGTCATCAACTGCTTTCAAAACTCTGGATTATTACTTTATGCAGATGACACAAAAATTTTTGCATCCGTCAGTTCTAAAAACGATTGTCAGCAGCTTCAAAGTGATCTAGATAGATTGTGTGAATATTGCACTCATAATGGACTTTATTTAAACGTTGATAAATGTCACACAATAACCTTCACAAGGAAAAAGAAAATTATTGAATTTGATTATAAACTATACGACACGAAACTAAAGAGGGTGACTGAGGTGAGAGATCTTGGAGTTCAACTGGATACTGGCTTATATTTCGAATCACATATAAATAAAATCACTGCAAAAGCATACAAGTTACTCGGCTTTATCTTTCGTCAAAGTACTGAATTTAAAAACGTAAACACTTTTATGCTATTGTATAATTCTTACGTGAGATCCCAGTTGGAGTATGCATCTTCTGTGTGGAACCCAATTTATTCCAAATATATTGACATTATTGAAAGGATCCAGAATAAATTTATTAAACGATTATCTTATAGGTTTAAAAATTTCAATTTTAGTAACATTGAGTCGTTGCTTACTCGCCGCGAACACAGGGACCAAGTATTTTTATATAAAATCATCAATGGTTTAGTAGATTCTCCATTTTTGTTGAACCGGTTGACATTAAGATGCGCAAGACCTAACGCACGGCTTAAGTCCACTTTTTCAGTTCCCTTATGCAAATCCAATTACAGAGCCAACAGTTTTATTATAAGAGCAAGTGAAAAATATAATACCACTTACAGTGACATCGACGTGTTTCATGTTAAGATGGCGTGCTTCCGTCGTCTTCTTAAAAAAATAAAAATTAAGTAACTCTTCGAGATCAGATAGTATCTGTGTACGCAGTTGTAATTTTAAGTTACACTTACTTTTATCAATTTGCAGTCTTATTCCTAAGTCCTAACTGTTGTACCTGCATTATTGTTTATTGTTAGCGCCGATATCGTGTTTATCAACAGATTTATCTTTGGTTAACTTAGTAGTGAAAACTATTTAGGCTAATGTATTATTTTAATGTTAAGTTTAAATGTATTAAATTAAGCTGTTTGTTTTCCTAATAAAGAAAATAAAAATAAAAAAATAACAGCTCTGGCTGTGTTCCGGCAATATTCATGTGGGAGCCAGTACACTTGAAATCTAAGGCTCGAAGATAAAATGAGTCTACAGTCTGGCAGCACATTGAGGGACGCTTTCAGGTGAAGCGTTCCTCAATGGAATAGGCCGCAGTGACCACTTACCATCAGGTGAATTGCGTGCCTGTCTGCCAACTGACCTAGTATTAAAAAAAAGTTCCTTTCATTATGCAAAGATTGAACTCGCAACCTGTCATGCCGTAGCCAATTTATCAACCAAATCGGTTTTGAAAGCCTTTTGTCGTTACAAATACATTATTTTTTGTACATACATAGATACAGCTTTTGTTAACGCTTTGGTGGACTATATTATAACCGAGGTAATGGTAATTTACTCTTTGAAAAAGCGGGAAATTTATTTCGTCGAGTAATTTGCAGAACAATTTTCTGACTATCCCTGGGTAGGCGTTTGTGGTTTTTGCGAGTTCTGCCCAATATAGATAAATTATTACTACAGTATTTTTAAGACAACGAAGTGTAACCTTTTTAGAACCATTTTTGGTTTTTGTTAAAGATTCTTATTACTATCCATGAGTAAAATTGAAATGTTTGTAATGTGAAATGTCTACAAAACAACTTTTTACTATAAATATGCAACTATTTATATGCGGTATTTATAACAAGCAATAAATATTAAACTGATTGTTTGTCAGTATATGGCTTAACACATTTAACCCTTAGAATAATAACTTGGTTATTTATTATTCTAAGCACTTAACCACATTGACACTTGGCACTTGATTCGACTTTCCACATTACTTAATGGCCACGTACGTTACTTGCTAATTCCAAATCGTCGTAACCCTGTTTTTTTAATATCTGGGATTTGAGCTCCAGAGAAAGAGTGAGTTCAATAATTTACCTGCATTTTGGTTGTCCTGAAAAATGTAATTGAACAACATTTTTGAGCACTTTTTATTTATTAGGCAGATCATAGCAAGACTATAAAATATACCAGTATTATAATTAGCCTATGATGACGAAATTTTGTTTGAAAAACATTTGGGTTTAACAAAATGTGTTATTTAAGTATATACAGCCAAAAAATGTAAAGATTTCCGTGGAAGAAATTTTTTATTTTTATTTTTTATGATGACGAAATAAATAATAATTATTACTACAATTTCTTCTCTTGATGTACAGGTATGGCAGAGAAGACGAAGAAGTGATGGGTCTGAAGTTCTGCAACGAAGCCATCATGAGTTTGGCGCAAATATGGCCTCTGCACTGCAACCACGACCGGGAACCGAATACTCCACTACAGGTATGTTTGACATATAAAATCAGAGAATTTAAACAGTTTATAACAAGTTTTGTTATGAAAAGATGTTCCTTAACAAAACATTCAGTACCTATCGCTATTAGACCAAAGTTAGTCTCCGTACCTACCTACAAGTTGCCGGTCGATTATGTCACAAGCCGGGAGTGTGTTATGGGTATTCGAAATAGCGAAGCTACCACAAATATATTTTTAAATGCTTATAAACATCCATAAGCAAAAATACAAATTTTTATTACATGAATGTCGGTCCTGGGTGGGATTCGAACCCACTTTCCCTAGCGCATAGAGAAGGGTCTCTACTTAATGCGGCCTAAGTTTTATTGTATGTTTGTCAATAAAATCTCAATGTAAAACAAGTAAAAGCAAAGCGGGTGAATACCCGTACAATGTCGTCAGGCAATCAATAACAAGGTTTGGCAACATGCCGTGACATCCCATCAAAGGTAATTCTTTGAAGAGCATCATCAAATATGCAAGAAGATTAACTTTGTAGCGGCCGAAAACGGGACACGCAAACTCCGTACCTTTTTTAGGGACGAGTTGATGTTTCTGCTCCTATAAAGATTAAATAATAAATATTAGATGAAGCCACATGTTACATTCATCTTTTTTTTATGCTAGTCAGTTAGCATGGCCTTAAACCTTAGCCTTAAACCTTACCAAGTTACCATGTATCACCAAGGGGGAGGAGGGGTTAAAAATTCCAAAATAAACATCACGTAATTAGTGGACGGCATTCCTACCAAATGTCAAATTAATCATTGTACTCGTAAAGTAAATATATACAACAACAATCTATTTCTGTTGAGGCTCTGCCTGTTAACTTAATTTAATTGGTCTGGATCCCTGTTTACGGGTTACGGAGGTCTGACAGAAGTAGGCCGATTGTAATAATAACTGAACCTGGTGAATTTTGGATTGTGGCTAACTCGAGAAATCAATAAATCGTCCCGTATCGTCTAGCCCTGAACTAAGCATAGTCAAACTTGTCTGTCAAACTGACCCTAAGGCCTCGGCATTGAATTTCGCGGACAGCGGGGCGGTAGCGTAAGCGGCGAGATTTTTTGTATGGAATCCCATAGACTCGTTCTCGAATACAGCGGGGTCGCAGCGGGAGCGGCGGTGCACGCAAGCATACTGCGGTCACCGGTTGACAGCATCAAGTCGCATCAAGCAAGTCGCTGTGCCGTCAAATTCGAGGCCGAGGCCTTACGCCACACGCACTGTAGCGAATGTAAAGCAAAGCGAAGCGGAAGTGAAACGAAACGGAACACTTACGCCTTTTTTGCGTGTGCGTTAAAGGCGTTAGTGTTTCGTTTTATTTCGCTTCGGCTTCGCATCTGCAATAAGCTAAAGGCATAATAGGTAAAATTATCTAGATATTGCAATTCATGAGAAACAAAGAATAATTGTTTCTAAAAACAAAGAATCGACAAAATTATAAGAAAACATCTAAAGAACAAAAGACGCAATCAAGATACAGTTTATTCGACACGGACAAAGCACTTGAGAAAATAAGCCAAATAAAGAATATAAAAGAAGGACTGATAGAAATGAACAATAAACAAGAAAACACTTAGCAATGTTCGAAGATACAGCTGAAACGACCAATATAAAAGACCTCTTCAAGTATGGAGTATGACCTATTGAGTAGGTCAGAGTATCGGTTGTTTGTGACCCTTGAGTAATCTGAAGAACCTTTATTTGGAGTACCTTATTATTAATTGCTGAATTTACTGAAATAATATATCTTTAAGATGTTTAAAGAAAATGTATTTGTAGGTAAGTAGTAGATACTTATTAGTGATTCTACACGATCCTAGACGAGTGTGGGTTAAACTTCTGGGCGGGAATATGCTTCAGTTTTCGAACAACATACTTTGGGTTTATGGGTAGTATCAAAAATGGCAAGGATGTTTAGTCCGACTGGCTAGCTACCACCACAGGTGAAATCTGTCGCCATAACAGCTCTGGCTGTGATCCGGCAGTATTAATGTGGGAGCCAGTACACTTGAAATCAAAGGTTCAAAGATAAGAAGAGCCTACAATCTGGCAGCACATTGAGTGACCCTGGTGGAGTGTCCTTCAATGGAATAGGCCGCAGTGACCGCTTACCATCAGGTGGGCTACGTGCCGTCTGCCAACTGATGTAGTATAAAAAAAAACCAAGTCGTAGCCGCGTGATCAAACGTCACTTCAAATGCATGAGGTCCATGGATCGAGTAGTCCAGGCGTATTGATCGACGCATGTCAACTCTCGGAATTACACTAGGCGAACTGATCGACGGATATCAACTCTCGGAATTACACTGTTATGAACATATAACAATCATAATTATATGTATTATCTGTTCTTAGGATGCCTTAATAAAGAGACTCGGAGCCAACACATACCCTTTTCATCTGGAGCTGACTCCACTCGCGCCACCCAGCGTGCAGCTGGTACCAGCTAAGCAGTACCATGGAGCACCTATTGGGACTTCATACGACGTACGAGCGTATATAGGTAAATAAATAAATATTATACCACATTACATATTGCGGTGCATCCTGTCGAATAGCGAACGAGACTCTGGCGACCGACTGATGGCGGTTTAACCAAATCCAACTGCGTAGCTAAGTGCAACAGGCCGGTGGTGGGCTGCAGCGTCACCGGTGCGGAAAGCTACGGTCGGCGATCGCCGATCCAAAACACCCAACCCTCAGCGTGGTGATTGTGGGCAAATCCTCCTAATGCTAGCAGTAGGGAGTATTTGAGAGTTCTGTGTTCAGCAGTGGACTGCGATATGCTGATGATGTTGACATATTATATTGATGACATTCCAAAGTATGTAAGTAAAAGAGAGGTAGAACATAATTATACTTCATTTCTACTCGAATGAGCCGCTTGTCTGGGATGTACCTTCACCTTAAGAAGACCATATTTAATCATAGCACTTCTTAATTACTGTTCTGCTATTTTTCATTCAGTGAGAAAGGTCTCAAGAGGCTCGCCTTTTTGTTTGTTGCCTACCTACGTTATGTCTTCTTTTCAAATAAGTCGATCATACGCAAGTGATGCCTCTGTTGTTAAATAGACAGTAACCGCTTACCATTAGGCGGGCTGTAGGCTTGAGTGCCACCCTCGCGATGTAAAAAGAAAAATATTTTTCATCACCCACCCGGGTATTAACGGACTTTAGGTTGCTTAACTTTTCGATTACAACAAATCATTTACGATGACCTCGATTTCATCCCATTTTATCCAGACGGATGTTCAATCTCAATCGTAATTAATTATTCAACTTTGATAAGAGGATAAGATATCCAATAGCTGTAATAATAAATGAAGAAAAGTATCCATTATCGACGATCTTTGTTGAAACTGTTAACTGTTAATTAAGAATGAAATAAGTTTATCTGACACAATTATTAAGGGCTTTATTGTTTTAAAGCATTATACATTCAAGTTTGGGGGCAGCAGTAGTGCTTGTGTTGTTAATAAATAAATAAATATTGGACAACATTCCGGGATAAATACTTATGTCACTTTTCAGTCTCCAAAATGTCTAAGTACCAAAAATCCATTGCCTCAATAGAAGGCTTAAATGCACGGACGAATAAACACACTTTCCTATTTATAATATTAATGAGTTTGGCATGGATGCGTCACATGGTATTAATGGAATAACAAAGCCAAATTGTGTTCTAATTTAGCTTTAATTGTGTTTATTTGACATAATTTGAATAATTGTTCAGCAACAATAAATTCAACAATGATTATTTAAATGAGCGCTTAAGTCTACTCATACCGTGTTTACGGAAGAAACTCCAAAAGTCCGTAACTGTTCTGATACCGTTTCCTTTGAATCTGTGAAATCACAAAGCTCATTGTCAATACTCGTGCTTAAAGCTCCCGGAAAGTTCTGTCTTTTGATACGGAAGTGAACTTAAACTTTGTGGAATTGTTAGCTACGTTTTGAAAGAGGGAGGCATAGGAGATAATGCGATACGTGTTGGTGAGTGATTTATACTGTCCATTGACAGTTTGACTTTGAGAAAAGTATAATGGAGGGAGTGGGGAGGGATTTCCCTTAGCCCTTCCCTTCGGCTATGGGGGAATGGGGTAAGGGTAAGAAGAACAGTTCAGGTAAGAAATGATTGCCGGAAGCCCAAACCCCAGGTTTCGGCAATCACCTGATGAGGCACAATAACAAAACTGCTTCTAAACCCGTCTTTTGAAGGTGATACTTCCCTGTTCGAGTCTTCTCATTTCGATAGACAAGAACTGGCTCTACAACCCATAAAACTGTAAACACATACTCGTCATACCTTACCGGGCATTCGAAATTGGGCCCTTTACCGAGTACCATGTATTGTACACTGTTTCACTTCATCAAGTTTATGTATTTCTAATTTTTTTTATTCAATGTTTTAGATAAGTTCTTTGATTTTAGCGGACCGCGCAGACGAGAAGGTATCTCGTCGCAACACAGTGCGCATGGGCATCCGCGTGCTGCAAGGCCCGGGCCGGCCTGCGCCCGCGTCGCTCCCCCCGCCTTCCCCGCACCGCACGCTGAGTGCATTTGCGCACCATAACGTACTCAGGTAAGTTCACTATCATCCATCAGCCACCCGACGTCCACTAGAGTTGTCTATCGATAGTCAACTATCGATATAGTCTATCGATAGCGTGATACAGGGTAATGTCCAAAAATCACTATCGATAATATTACTAGTTTTCGAGATCAACTATCGATAGCGAAATTATCGATAGTGGGGTAACTCTAACGACTATTAAGCTACTCGATAAAGGCCCTATAGAATCTTCATTATGATCGATTCTTAGCCCCTAAACTTGTCGGTTTAACACCCTTCGCCTCCAGAGGACTCCCATGATATTTATTTACTTGGTCATCGGTGCATCTTGTTGGGGGGAGGGGGGGCTACCTTTCCGCCTTCAGTCCTCCTCGCACTATAATAATAATAATAATTTATTGACAGTTTTATACAGTATACATTAAAGCTTAATCTAGCGGCATCATCATATGCGTTGTCCATTAGATACCACAATAGGGATTGTATTTTTCGTCAAAAATATTGACTGCAACGACAACACCATGGTTTATCTAAGATTGTGGCCTCCAGTCTCAGATACGGTGTAGAACTATTTAAGACTTAGATGGGTAGTGGTGCAAATCTACGGAAGAAGAATTTTAGTTTTACATAAAATTGTTACTAATATTGTTGCTCTGAACTGTTGTTTACTGTTAAAAAGTATAGGTTTAATTTTTTTGACCTTCAACGCTTGTCAATATTATTGCAAGAAATTTTTACGAAGCGGCATACCACTAGGCTGTGTGGAAAATTTTCGCGATGAAACGAAAACATAATATATTTCAATATATGACTTAATCTGATTCCCTTGGATCATAATGAGGTCTAATGGCTGCCACTCAAATTTAATAACAGCACTTACGAATTTTGGTATTTTTGGAATTTGCGCTCTAGCGGTACATGCGTGCCACGTCAGGTAGGTACGGGTACCGGCAAACTTCTTGAATATCGGGTGGGGATTGCGAAAAACACGAATTCAGACATGCCTGCGCACTATTGGTCAGAAGTATGCTTCTGCGTCTGACCAATAGCGCGCGCGGGCGTTCGGAAGATTCGATCGCGCTATTGGTTACGCAATGTTGTTGTGATGTTTAAGTTTGCCGGTACCTGTATTGACTCTTTTTTATGTATAAACTAGCGGCCGCCCGCGGTTTCACCCGCGTGGTTCCCGTTCCCGTGGGAATTCTTTCTTTTTTAAAATCATTTCTTTTTTAAGATGTATTCTGCTATTCGGGACGGAAACAAATCCAACAAATCAAAAACCATGGCAATCGGTCCAGCCGTTCTCGAGTTATAAGTGTTGTAACAAACACGACTTTCTTTTATATAATATAGATTTTCAAGACCTCAGTAAAGCGTGTTTTCTCTAAAACATAAATCCATACTGAAGATGATGATGAATATTATAAAAGCGAAATTGTCTCTTTATCCGTTTGTCTGACTTGATGATATTTGGTACAGACAAAGGACAAAATCTAATTTTTTGCCTAGAATAATATCACTTTTTTGCGGAATAACGTCGTATACTCCACGCGGGCGTAGCCGCGGGCAGGAGGAAATGTAAAACAGCATTTGACTACCACGTAGACTGCTGTTTAATTTTTCCATTTGCTCAACATACAGCATCAAACAGTTCCTCCTAAAAACCGACTATCGAGAGAGAACAGACGGTCTAATACAGATTAATTTGTAGTGGATCTAATTGACTGGCTTCAAACTTGAACTGAACTAGCTAAACTCACAAATTTGACCGATAACCTTGCACTGAACCAAGGATCCTCCATAACTAATTCAACATTGGTCCAACTTCTAGCTTAAACTATTACCGGCTGGGGCACGAACTAAGTTTAGAAATGTGTTAGCATGACTTATAGTAGTCATAACTTTATGAAGGAAATCCAGAGAAACGGGAACTTGAAATTGTAAATAGCTTGTGTTTCGATGTTAACGATCTAGAGAGAATGTAATTTGTAGCGTCTTTAAGTATTAACATCTCAATTTTCTTGCCTCGTTCCTAAATTGTTTTGGTTATAATGCAGGATATATTTACGAACATGAATTCTTTTTCTTCGAGCGTTTCATACAAAAATAATCAGGGTTTGCTTGCCCCACGATCCTTGACTAGGCAAGTCCAATTATTACCATCTGACCTCCGTAACCCTTGAGATTGGGCTAGGGGGAACTCGACCATTGATAGTGTAGTTTTCTCACTATGTATTCCGTCACTGCTGAGCTAGAAAGTTTTGCTTGCGAGCCCCACATAGTCAATATGTCCCCAGGCAATGGTAGAAATACCGTATGGAATGCCCCAAAAAAATGGATATCATTGCTAGCTTTGATAAATAATATACTCCATGAGAACTTAATACTGGTCTTCCAAGAACTGTTTTTAAGAACAATATATATGTTTTCTCATTTACATATTCACGTTAGTTGACAGATCTTTGCCTAAAAAATACAACCGGCACACATTTGCCTTATGAAAACCAGCCACTATAATATAAATATACTGGAACTCTGTAGGCTCATCTAATCTCTAAGGCTTCCATTTGAAGTGTCACCATAACCAAATATTACTACTCAAATTCTCGAGGAAGTTTATGAAGACCATGAACTACGTAATCGGGAGCAAGGTTCCGCCCGTAGGTAGCGTCTTGCCTGTAAATCATATATTCTCGTATGTAAAATGCAATGACCTTTGAATAATAAAGCCTTAGTACAAGATGGAGGTGTGAAGGTAGGGAGACTTTGAAGGGAATTTTATCGGATTTCAAACTAGGTGAATCATGTTAGAAAATGGTTATCACATTGGAATATACGATTGGAGTTTTATCAAACTCAGTAAGGAATGTGTTGGATTGATGTAAGCTGAAGTTCTACAGTTGAGAGGTATAAATAAAGGTAGGGGAACTGCGAAGGGAATTTTATCGGAGCTCAAACTAGGTGAATCGTGTAAGCAGATGGTTATCACTTCTAAAACTTAGTGCGCGATTGAAATTTTATCAAACTTGGAATATCTTGGAGTAAGCTGGAGATATTTGAGAACAAAAGTCAAATTTTGAGTGGCTCGAGCGTTAACACGCGATAGTGAAATTGCTTAACGCCATATTGTTATGGTGAAAAAGTCCTTTATGATACTTTACTGTAAAGTTTCATGGCGCTCTGGGTGCGAGCGGCAATATTATATATGTACATATGTGGGAGTGTGTACATTTGAATTTGACTTGAAAGGCTCGAGGATCATAGGGGCCTACAGTACAGTGTGGCAGCACATTGAGCGACGCTGTTCCTCAATAGAATAGGCCGAAGTAGCCAATAACGTGGGCTACATGCCTGACTGTCAACTGATCTAATTAAAAATACGTGTGGCACTCGGGGACTGCCGCGGTAATGCTATTGCATAGCATTTTTTATCAACTTATGCAATTATACCTATACACCTATATACTTTCTCACAAACAGCTGCTTACGTATGTATTTCAGTTGGGCAGACTCCGGCACAGTGTTTCGAGCTATTCTTTCGGAGCAGCTTGTCTCAATCCGTGCGAGCTTCGTACTACGTCTACACGCATACGTCTAGTCCCACGCCCACAACCACCGTGCCAAAGTCTGTCGAAATGAAACGACGTTAGACGAGTGTCAGTTTTTAACGTCACAAAAATTTTCGTTACGCAATTTCTTGGTTCGATCGTCGCGCTCAAAGCGACAAAAGCTATGCAATAGCTTAAAAATGTAAGTCCGTTCAGTAGTGATTGTTTATGTACAATTTCAAACGGAAAGGCGACCTTTCTAGTAAATCAGGTGTTCTTTTGGGCTTGTAAAATTCAAAGACCGTTGAATAATAAAGATGGAGACCGAATGAAATGGCAGAACGTGTTGGTTGGTCATTTGTGGATCTGTATTGGTGAATACACACTCAGGGTATTGTATTCAGACGAATAACTCAATATTTTAATGTTTGTCAGTTTTAAGTACCTACCATCGCTTTACTATCATTTTCTGTTTTCATAAAGCTCACTGAGCTCACCTCTCTTACTCTAACATTAAAATGGTTTCCAATGATGTTGTAGACCAGAAAATTTTGAATTCCTAACTTAAAGACGAAGAAAAAACGTAAAACCTCATGCTTTTTTCACAAACTATCTATATACATATACCTAGTATGGGCATAAGTATAAATAATTGTCTCACTGATTCGGAAAATCTTTAAACAGCTGGCCGATTTTTTACGGGTTTTTGTCTAGAAAGATGTCTTATAATTTCAAATGTAATAAAAACTCCTGTTATTTTGATGTATTAAGTTTTTTTTCCTATTTATAATTTACTAGCCTTCCGCCCGCGGTTTCAACCGCGCGTAATCTCTTTTTTCAAATATCCCCCACTTCCCCCCTCGTTTCCGGGATCAAAAGTACCCTATGAAATGAAATGAAATGAAATTGTTTATTTGCTTAAGAGACACGGTAAATATTGTTGGACCATTGTATGTTCACCGGGGATAGTGTAGCTTTCCAACAGTGAAAGAATTATTCAAATCGGTTCAGTAGTTTCAAAATTGTTATTCCCGCGGGAATGGGACGTTTCCCGTAGGAATTTTATAGCTTATGTCCTAATCTGGGACAAAAACTATACGTGTGCTAAATTTAATTTTAATCCGTTCAGCCGTTTAGGCGTGATTGAGGAACAAACAAACATCCAAACATCTAAATATCCAAACATCCAGACTTTCGCATTTATAATATTAGTAGGATTAGTAAAAATTAATTCACGCTACCACAGTATAGGTAGAACATAGTATACATATCTATATCAAGCAAGATCGTCTGCTACTAAATATAGAAATGTAGAATATCCAATCCGAGACATCCAATCAACATCCTACATCTTCCTTTCCGGAAAACTGTATTAGGTTCCATTTCCATTTTCAGACTCCTCAGGCTCTATAATGCTATAAAAAAGAAACGGTGTTCAGTAATTCTGTCTGCAGGTTTAAACTCCAAGTTTCAGACTTGAAAATATTAGTAGTGATATTAATGTAGGTACATGTTTTGATAGACCAAAATAAACAAAATGTGAAAATGTAGAACCAAATTAGTGTATTCTGTGTTTACCTTTATTAAATATTTATGTTAATTTGGTCTGGTCTGTGTGTTTCTATGTATAATATGTGTGTATTTACATAAAGAAATATATAAGTAATGTTTATCCGTTGTCTGGCACCCATAGCACAAGCTAATGCTTAGTTTGGGGCTAGATGGCGATATGTGAATAATGTCCTGAGATATTTATTTATAATTTATAGTACCTAATAATATCCTAGTATATCAATTCAGTGTTTATTTTGCACTTGATTGACGATTAAATTCTATTGCACGTCCATACTTTCTTATCCTTAGCACTTCGTCGTGAATAGCTAGTAATCTATATAGATAGAAAGTTTAAAAAAAAACCTTAATATTTTCTCATAGCTTTTACCTAGCCCCAAAATCAATAGTTTGAAGTATATAATCTTTGTTTTAGAATTTGTTCTCTTTACGAGTTCAATCGTGGTTAAGCCTTTCATGTTCACCCTCGAGTAAACATTCTTTGCTGCGTTTGCCGACGCACCTACCTCGCCTACCTGCCCGATCCAAGGCTATTTAGGAATTTGCTCCATTCGGGTCCGCTTGCGTGGCCCACAGTGGCCGGCGCCCATAGGAGCATAAATAATTCACATTATTGTACTCGACTGAATAGGAGCGTTGCGAACAAATGCACGGGGGTTTTACTTTTGACTTGCTATTTAGGTCAGTTGAATAATTTGGAAGGTAAGTTAGAAAGTATCTGCTTCTTTTCAGCCAAATACCTCCGCCATATTGCTTACTAGCCGGTTTTACCCGAGCATAATTTCTTTTTTCAAATATCCTCCCCTTCCCTCCATATTTCGGGGATCAAAAGTACCCTATGTTCACCGGGGATAGTGAGGCTTTTTAACAGTGAAATAAATTATTAAAATTGGTTCAGTAGTTTCGGAGCTTATATAAAACAAACAAACTAACAATCAAATCTTCCCTCTTTTATTAGTATAGATTCAAAAAAGCGTCAACCGTATCTAATGTAAATCCGTATTTACATACCATCGACGGAAGCAAACTGTAACCTGTAAATGTTTATTACCGTACACAATATGGATGCTTACTCGTATATTGACAAGGACATACCTATAAATGATGTCCAATTTGGACATGACAATAGAGATCCTTACATCAATATCTCGTTAATATATTCGAGAATAACTAATCAAGACCGATCGTATCCCTAGTTTCCAATCAAAACTCATGTATTATGTCTTGCCTGATGAATAATGGCCGAAGATAGAATTTACAAGGGTAGATAGATTTTATAAAGTTTATTATATTCAGATGTCACACATACACAAACATTGAAAGAAATACACAACATAATAAAAAAAACTCGAAACCAGTCTCGTCCATATATTGTTTGCTGCAGTAAACCTAGCTCGGTACAGTTTTGGTCAAAAGAAAAGAAATCAAAAACACCAATTTTTAACCCCCGAAGAGAGGCCGAAAATAAAACGAAAACAAAATGAGAGGAAAAATATTAAAATGGGAACGAAGATGAATAAGCAAACGAATTCCTACTTGTAGTTCTTTTTTACTATAAATGTGAGTTCGCCATGAGTTAATTTAAAATTACAAAAAACCCGCAAATTTTGATACGTTTTCGGTTGTTTTATAATGGAAATGTTGTTTCCTAGTCATGCTCGTATACATTAATAAGTTTGAAGTTACGTCCTTATGTCGGGGAATGTCGGTTCATTATAACAATGTTAAGATCGCTTCAAGTGAATTCAAGCTTGCTCATTAGTGGAAAGAGGATGAAAGTACGGCAGACCCGTAAACAACTACTTCATATCATAATTCTTACTTATTGTGCAATAAACATTCATTTTCTAAAGTATCTCTATCTGAACGTAGCGAGGACCAATCTGCTGGCAAAAACAGAGCATATTTTCCTTTTTTGGATGTTCAATTGGTGCAGAAAGGGCCTGGAACTATCTTACCTTATTCTAAATCTGTCTTCTTCGTCTAATCTCCCCACTGTCGGGGTTCAATTATAGCAATGTTTGGAGCGCTCAAAAACAGTGCCAGCGGAACCAAGCTCATTATCGGCACGAGGGCGGAAGTGCGCCGAGACCAGTAAACAGCCACTCTTTATTATACTCTTTATAACTCTATTAAGTTGCTCAGTTGATAAACACGCTTTTATTATAACCCGTGATGCTGCAACAATCATCTGCAAAGATGCTGTGGCCAATGATGATGATATAACCTACAGACCTTCAGATATAAACTGCTTGCATAACGTTACCTAGCTGTGTTGTAAACACAGAGCATGTACTAAATAGTAGTCAGTCAGTCAATCTGATCTTGAAGTCACACAGAATGTATTAAGCTACGTGTGTGACTTCAATAGATCCTACCTGATGGGAAGTAGACATTTTACTGAGGTATCCTCTGAACTGTAAGTCTTTGGCTGCGTCCCCAGTAGGCAAACTGTTAGCGGCCGAACTGAAATTTCAAATTCAGAACAATTTTCGCACAGGTGTCATCGTATTGACAGCATTAATATTTCACTATTTTTGACTCTCAAAATGTATGCAGAGAAATAGTGTTCATAATTGCCGGCGCCGCCAACGTAGAGATGTTCATTGCTGCCATCTTTCGCTTTCATTTTTTCGTTTAATACCTTAAACGTAAAATCATATTATGAAAAAATCAATTAATTTAATTAAAAGTATAACGCCTTGGAAAAAAATCTAAATGTGAAGGTAATTCGAAAATAAGAATACTTTCTTAAAGTTACTCAATCTTGCAGTATAAATCGGCGTCTCTAGAAATGTTACTGTAACACATGTTGCAGGTATCATCCTAGATTTTAAAAACTATAGAATCATATTTGATAAAGAATAGGAAAAAAAAATTTTAACAATCCAAAATCGGTGTTCGTATAATTGCGAATCGACATTTTGAAGGGAGTCGGCCGCTCTACAGTGAGCGCAAAACTAGCAAACTGTGGACACTCCATTTGTAATATATGTACAGGCGTACTATATCGATAAGCCTTTCTTTTCAAGCGTACTGGCTGACATTTATACGCGTATGAATCCTCGTTTTTCCGAAACATAGCCAAACCTTTAATGGAAGCAAATATCGCCTAGCTAGACAGTCAGTAAGTCGAGTCAGACAGTCAGTCTTTCTTTAATCCGAAGAGTAAGTTACGTACCGTAGCCCTCCTTCGAAGGCGGATATTCCATTTAACCTCTGGGTGCTATGCCTAGCTTGATGGTGGTATTATAGGATATAGGTTACCGGGATCAAGCTCACAAAATTCACGGATTTTTCCATCGATGAATACCTTTCGTTTTTAATGAGTGTATAATGTATATTTACCAACATTAAGACTGATTTATGATATACATTAACGAAACGTTCCCATGAAGTGGGGCACTCGAACACCGATAGTAGGGATATAAATGACGCGTTAAACGGCCTCGGTAACTATCGCTGTACGTACGGACGGCAGCAGAACAACTTACCATAATCTGTCAAGTAATCTCAATTGAAAGAGAACTCTATGGAAAGCGAATAAAGCTGAAAGTTGGTTGTACAAATTTGATAGATTAGGGTAGTCTGATGTGCTGTCGACTGTACAAGCGATCAATGGAGTAAACCCAGTATTAATACGGAAAAAATTACATGAATTAGGGCTGGAATACCGCAGAACAGAAATATATATTTTTGTTGATAAAGTCTTCCACCATCCATGATCTTCGGATAAAAAAATTTAGACCAGAGAGTAAACATGCAGGTATTGACTGGACCCGATGGCTCAATTGGTCGTGACTCTGCCTTATACGCCATGGGTCGTGGGTTCGCTTTCCACCCAGGAAAAAACAAAAGAGCTTAAGCTATTCAATTGGGGTCATATCAATCTATGTTGTCCAAATATTTACTATCTACTTGAAGAATGCTACACTGCTTCATTAGATGTAGCAAATAAGATTTTGCAGAATATCTACATGTCATAAATATTCTTGTTTTTATTGGACATAAATTCAAAATAAGTACATTTAAAAATTTAAGCAATTTTTCGCAGTCCACTGCTGGACTTATTTGTAGTCGTCTCCAAACGCTCGCCACTTCCAGCCTTAGCATCAAATTGCAGAAGTCTTATTTTGTTCAATAAATAAGAATCGTCAAAATGTGCAATAGTCGTCAGGTGCAAAAATACATGTTTACAAGCAATCGTTCCACGGCGGGAGTCGCCGAAGCGTAATCGATGGATAACGGTGGCCTCGAATCACGGTGTTTGCAGCTCCATACAAAAAGAGGGTCTATGAAATTTGTGTTATTTGTGTTATTACCAGTTATTATCGATAGATGGCTCTTTTCATGAAATTTACCTGAGTAATGGTATCACTAAATAATTATTCGTTATGGCAACATTTTGCAGTTGATACGTAAGACGTTTCGTTACACGCAGAGTCATGGCAGAGTTAACCAAAAAGAAAATGACAAATATTTAACTTACTTTTTATCAGTTCAATTACCTTTTTTCATATTTATAATACTTATATAATTAACGAGTTCAAACATTATAAACAATATATTATTCAAAAAATATTTCAACTAGACATGTTTGATTCGTTTGTGAATTTGTGAAAAGAAACAATCATGACAGCAAGTGGTCTGTCAACAATCATCATCTGTCATTGTCACTCACTTGTGTTTTGGCTTGATTTCGTCTCGATTTTCTTCTATCTTTTTTGTGATTTTCTGTGTTTTTACTGACTGTGCATTGACCCCGGGCCCCGAAGATTCTGTTTTGACTGTGAACCCTGGTATTACTTACTGGACCTTGAACTTTTCTATCGTAATTATGTAATTTACTGTTTCTCTAAATAATCTTATGAAATCTGTATTTTATAAACATGGATTATTTTTGTGCTTAATAAAAGGGGAAATTGCATTCGTTTGTTTTCTTTAAATCTCTCCCTTTGACTAAGATAGCATTTAAAAATATGAAAAATACAAAACTATATATATAGGTACCGCGTAAGGTGCATTCTATATGATCTACGTGGTAAGTCAGGTTATATATATCATCGCATTAGTTACAGTTTTTAACGCCGTCAGCGCTAGTAGTACGATTTTTAGCTGATAGCTCTATCTCCATATATTCAATATACTCTGTGCCTCGAATCTCCCATTGATTACTTGTTTACATCACACGATCAACGTGGATTAATAGATATTATTACTGTTTCTATTAAATCGACCGCGCTGCGATAAACTTCTAACCTTAACAATGTTAACAAAACACGTTTGTTCAATTTTGTCCAGTTAATCAATTAAATAAAAAGAGGTGTGCATAAATATCTTTAAACACTATGCACACAGCACCATCTAGCCAACAATACTTTTACTTTTTTTTTGTAAATACACCCAGACCACTATAATATAAGTTATGTCAATACAAACATATTAAACATAGAAACATCCAGAATGATACAGACATGTTCGCACAAATGTTTGTACCCTGTGGTGAATGCGTTTGCCGTTTAGTTATTTCGTTGAAGTTAGTTAATTTTTATACCGACTGCAAAAAAAATGAGGAGGTTCTCGATTGGGCCGTATTTTTTTTTCGAGTACGGTATGTCTAATATTGTGCTAAATACATTCTTGATTGAATTCTATATTGATCATTTTCACTTTAAAATTTATAATTGGAGTCGGTTTTTTCATTGGATTATAAAATAGCATATTTTCCATGGGTTTGATTCCCTTAAAACTGGCAATCTCTCTGCGCCTTACTGATATACTATATAAAAATATTCCAAGAAATTACATACGGCTCCTTTCATTTCATCCTTTCTCTACCCGCGTATAAACTTTGAAATATAATTTTATGTCCACGCAAGAGCGTGGTTAGGTTATTTATGGCTTATTCTGCGCCTTATCCGTGGACGTTTTTATTACGTTAATATAAGACATTTAAAAGTGTGAGACGGTGGCTTATTTTTATGGGCAGAATTTAACGCTGGATTATAATATAAATAGCGGGATAAATGTTTAGTATTTTTAAAAGCATATTCGTCCAATATTTATTAAAATAAGATGTTTAGTTTGTTATTATGTTGTTGTTTTTTATTTGGGTATGCTTGAACTGTAATCAATGTTTGACAGGTAACAGTTATATTTAGGGATAATTTGCGAAGTCACGCCTGAAATGACCCGACGAAAGCTAGACTTATTTTTCTACTATCGAATTGATATAACATACTCTAATGTAACCTCAAAACATTTTTTCAAAAGGTAGACAAATTCTTATATTAGGCGGTACTTTAATACATAAACATGTTCTACATAAGCCCCTAGAAATGTATCAAATATTTCATCAAGGTTATACCTATACACTGCTTATATGTATATCTATATTGACCCATTCCTAAACCTGGACTTCAATGAGTCTGTGTGTTATTACTTAGACTCGGAAAATGTTATAAATCTGTGTAATTTCAGTATTCCATTTGCAAAAGAGAAAAGAAAATGAAGCCAGGCAATGTTTGATGTGAGACATAAAGCCGAGTTATCAAGTCTGGAACTATTCTGTCTGTCACTGGAGTAATGAGTCCATTTAGCTTAAGTAATCACGGTAATGAGTTGTTAAAAGTGTAATAGCTCGTTTCGGCGACATTGTTACTACTGTTATTCGAAATGGACGGTTTATGATTCTCTACTATGAGAACGCGGCAATATCTCTGCTCGTTTGATTCTTTTGTTGACAGACCGGAATGCATGTTGATCACCGTGAAATTGTGGGTTTGAGTCCCGTTTTGAGTTTAGTTTTTGGTAGGACTATTTCTTAGTCCAACTGCCACCACAACCACAGGTTAAACCAGTCGCCTCAATTGCTTCAGCTGTGATCTGGCAAAACCAATGTGTGTGAGGTGTAAATGCTCGACAAATTAATACATCTTTAATAAGGTAATGTTGCCCTAGTACCTACCTACATTAGTAAACTATTCTCTTAAAATTCTCTTTATCCACCCCGGGAGGACAGTGTCACAAGTTTTGCAATTTAGTTACGATGTCCACCTCCGGAAACAGTGGGACATTGCAAAAGTTGTGTCAATGTCCACCGCGGCGGGGGCAGAAATGTGGGTGGACAGCGGGAATGAACCGTCTGCGGCTAGGCGCGTAAAGTTCTCCTCCGCTAAAATAAAAAAAAGGCCCTGAATAACACGGATTACTAGTAAATAAATTTTATTGTGGAAATATTATTAATCCGCAGCTTTTAAACTTTCCAACACAAACAGACCCCACCCCAACACACGACATGTGTACCTAAACTGTTACTGTTACTAATAACAAGATAAAAGGGAGCTTACGTACTCATTTCAGATTATACAAAGTGCTGACAAATGCGGCACATGGGCAAAAACTTCCACTGATAATAATTTATGACATCGGAATCAAATCAAATTGTACCTACATACCTAATATGTCCTACCACAATGATGTTTTAAATATAGATAAGTGTAACGTAAATAGTGATTTGTGTTGTCATTCTGTGCCGAGCTTAAAACTGACGTATATCTACATGTTTCACTGATAAGTTGATCAAAGGTAGGTAAGTAGTTTATTTTTCTGGTTGCGCCTCACTTTACTATCG
Organism: Mecyna flavalis; assembly: GCA_949319885.1. NCBI lineage: Eukaryota > Metazoa > Arthropoda > Insecta > Lepidoptera > Crambidae > Mecyna > Mecyna flavalis. The sequence goes on along the minus strand of OX439427.1, from coordinate 4,341,616 downwards.
AGACAGCTATTATATTTTCGCTGTAAAAATAACGAGTGTAATGGATATTCTTAATCACTTAAAGTGCGAACGCGAATCACCTAACTCTTAAAACCAAAAAGTTTAAATGATCCAGTGTAATTAGATACTGTCTGAGCCAAGTTTCATCAGGCATTATTTAACTCTTCCAACAGTATAATTGGTAGCAGTGTGGCGGCCTCTAACTTTAATTGCAAACATCAAATACACCTCCATGAAAAGTTATGGAATTTGACCCGCGAACCCTGGGTATCTACAGATAGAGTTGTTTCAAAGCATTCACGGCCAAAAAAGGGTACTCGGAAACAGAAGTAGTACTTAAAAATATACAACAATGGACTCTGATCTCCGACCTACATAGAACATTTATATATACATAGTTAAAAGTTTTGCAGTAAAATAAAGCCCAAAACCTCTTTTTTTAAACTATGATTATACATGTACAAAGATATCGTAGCTTCTGTGGTATACTTACATAATAATAGGCCACTTTTAACATACTCATGCACGAAATTCAATGAACCGCGTTCTACACCCTTTTGCAAAACCTACCGACCTCAGCAGTAAGGAACATCATCTTAAGAAAAACAAAACTACCAAAAAAATATATGTATATCATAAAAAGGCCATAATTTTAGTTATTCTCGTAACGCTTGAGACAACACCAGAATTTTCTCACTGATGTAAATTCGAGTATGGGTGTGCACATAGTCTTCGAGTTTTGGTGTACAACGTTCAGTAAGGGCTTGTACGTATACAAATAAACAGTCAAAGTAATCCCAAAGTACTTTCAGTACTTGGACATGAGTAATAACCTCGTTGTATATGCTACGGTATCTCCAAGGAGTTCTAAAAGACCGTATTCAGAAACTTTCAAGGTTTGACATGTTGCGCGAGTAAAGAGTCGAACTGAAAATATATTATGGCATATTTTGCATTACAAAACAGACTTAGGTACAAAGTGTTTTTTAACATTATTCGTGAAATATTAAAATTGAGAGCAATTACCTTAGCAAAAGCTAAGGTAAATTTAAGTTTTTGATGTGATTTTGTCCTAATTTTAGGTGTATATGTTACAGTCAGAACTCATAGTTGGTCAAAACCACTTTTGACTGAAAAAATCAGGCAAAAGTGGTTTTTACCGATGCCCTTGGTCAAAACCACGTTTGACCGATTTTCCTAGTTAAATGTGGTTTTGACTAAGAGCATCGGTCAAAACTACTTTTGCCTGATTTTTTCAGTCAAAAGTAGTGAATTCGGTTCTGGCGTTTTGTGCTCGCAGTCCTAACCTAACCTACCCTGTCACAAAGGGATGCTTCCCGTGGGATTCGAACCCATTTTGATGTTAAAAATGGTTTTGACCAACGCCCTTAGTTAAAACCACTTTTGACTGCGAAAATCAGTCAAAACTGTTTTTGATTGAGGGCATTCGTCAAAACCACTTTTGCCTGATTTTTGTAGTTAAAAGTGGTTTTGACCGGCTATGAGTTTTGACTGTAGCATATACATACATATTCTGTATGTGAGGGTGTACATCATGTTTTACTTATTGACTGTTTTTGTGAAGTGGCTAGTTGAATGCCTACTAGCTTTAAATGAACTGGAGCTTCGGAGAATAATGTGTTTCGGAAAAAAATGTGTGATGTGACATGGTAGTTACAAGTGTGTTAACATTTATATAGATATTCTACATTACATTACACATTACGGTACATTTCTAATTGTGTATATTTATATTTAACAAATTGTGTTATCTACTGTGTCTTTGAGATGTAATTTAATTACACTTTAAGCTCTTAAAAGTGTTTGCAATGTGATCTTGTGTAGGTATGTATTGACAAAGCAGTTTGTAGCCTTCGTTACGTTACGTAGATCAATTTTGCCTTTAGTGTGAAAATGTACATTTCAAATGTATACAGTATGTATTCATTTTAGCTGAAATGGAATTCACCTGTACTTCAGCAGTATGTTTTGACATACCTGTATGCAAACACTGAATAGTGCTAACTATGCTGCAAAGTGCCAATGCACAATTCGCAGTCTGATTCGTCGAAAGGATGCCATTACGGCAAAATTGCAACTGTGATAGCGTGGGAGTGAATATGGTTCGTGAAAATATGTTGTTCGTATGAAAATATTTTCAACTAGCCTTCCGCCCGCGGTTTCACCCGCGCGTAATTTCTTGTTTCAAATATCCCTCTCTTCCCCTCGCATTTCCGGGACCAAAAGTACCCTATGTTCACCGGAGATAGTGTAGCTTTTCAACAGTGTAATAATCATTCAAATCGGTTCAGTTAGTTTCGGAGCCTATTCAATACAAACAAACAATCAAAGCTTTCCTCTTTATACTACATACATATTATATTTCCAATAAATGAGCTGAACGCGGATTTTCTTTGGTCTTTTTATCCTTTCGTTTCAACACCATCTTTTTAATAAGTTCAGTGTTTTATAAAACGAAAGGTTTCCTAAAGCACAAAATAATTAATGAAGCGTTGTTTCCTTCGGTAGTATCTATTTTTTATACTCTGGACTTTTGTTTGAGCTCTCATAATAAAAAAAAAGTATAAATTTTGGATAAAAAGACAGACATTGATCAGATCTCAAAGCAAGAAGCTTGAGTGCTTGTGTAATGGCTAATGGGAATTAAAAACCACAAAACTACTACACATATTACATAAAAACAAATGATCATCCAGAAACAGAAAAGACAAACATAAACGTTGATTTTGGAAGATCCCACGACCCCAGTTGTATAGGGTGGCTGGGTCACTACTAAATGCGGCTACTTCCCATTTAGTAAACCACAAACTTTACCTACTAAAATTGTTACTTAATACATTTAATCCCATACAGTTTGAGGTTTACCAAATAAAGTATATGCAACATCGGGCCAAACAATGTTTACATGTTACTTGCCGCTAACGATCTTATATGGTCGTCAGTCGTCACCCATTCCAAAGACAAGTTATTAAAATCATAAAACAAAATTGTTGACGCAGCAGTTTCACCCGCTGCAGTAGCAACGATGAAAAGGTTCTTTGATTCAAAGGCAAAACGAATATTAAACTCGACGCTCTACCGTGCTTCGTACATAACTCGGCAGTTAGTTCCGCAGGCTATTTCCACCTGTTGTACCTACTATTCCACATGCAGGTATATCGAGACTCGAAACAAAGCTGACGGGCGCGCTGAAACTGCATTCTCAAAACGGTCCCCGGTTCAAATGCAAAGGACAATGCAAAAGACTGGGTCCAAAAATTAAAAAATGTTGTGCAGATTTTGGACATAGACTACGAAGTAGATCCAATAAACACCTTTAACTTTTATTATGGCGTCGACAAAATAGATCCTATTGAAAAAAAAATTGTTTATTATGTTAATTATTCATAAATTATTATGGACGATAACATTTTCCCCCTGGGACCGATTATGATGTCATCATAATAAAAGTTGATGGTGTGTGTGTGTGGTCTTTCACGTAGAATACATCTCATCTCTGCACATCAACTTAAATTTTTTTGGCCCAAGAACAATGGCAAATTTGCATTCTTCTTTATGGAATTTTGTTGCACGCCTTTTGACAATTTATTGGAAACAGAAAATGGCGAAAATAGTAGGCCTTGATGGTATTTTAGGCTTATACAGAAAGATTTGTTGACTCAATTCTTTCATATTAAAATACCATTTCACGGCCATATACACTTAATTGGAAAATGTTATCAGTAACCTTGCAGGATTGCATTTCTGATTGGCTGTCCGACCATTGTGTTGCCATGACAACTCTTCAACCTTTTAATAACCCTTTACTTTTATTTCCAAATAAATGTGGAATGGAAACGATCATATATTTTTGGAGACAGTAAAATTTAAGTTTAACGACGAGATGGAGTTTATAAATTTTATAATATATAAACACATAATAATTATCATGCACTGCTCGTCTTGAGCGTCCTTTTGTAACCGTTTTTCGCCATAAGTCTTTCTTTTCTATTCAAATATTAATTTTCTTGTGTTTAAGTAATCTGTTTCGTGATGAGTTTCCCATACCAGTATTGGGCAGTAAAATGTTATTAAACACTGTAGTTTTACCATTTTCACCCTGTAGTGGCAACAGTGAATAGGCTTTTTGATTCAAAGGCAACAAAACGAATATAAAACTTTTCGCTCTCTCGTCGGTTAGTTCCGCAGGCTATTTCCACCTGTTGTACCTACTATTTTACATGCAGGTATATCGAGACTCTAAACAAAGCTGACGGGCGCGCTGAAACTGCATTCGCGGACCCTAGACGGATGCAATTTACGTGAAATTATGTTTCATGCCTTTTGATAGGAAGAAGGGAAAACTGGATAAAATGGGAAAAATGTAGCTGGCAGGACTGTGAAAAATTAAAACTTTTTGTACCAAAAAAAGTTTGTTTTGCCAAACGAACTTTAAAATATTTACGATTTTATTCTTTTATAAATGGTAATAGGTGCGACGGTTTTTACTCCATCAATTTCAATGAACACTAAAGAAGTCTACATATACGAGTATATATACCTATTATATGTAGACTCCTTTTGACCCCACTGAAACTCATATTATGATGATACAAGTAGTGATGTTTAGTAGCAATGCCTGTGTCTCCCAATTTTGGGGAGTGGAGGAAAAGTCCAATTACGGTGAGCCACGGATCAACCTTTGAAAATCTGTCAAAAAGCCGCACATGAAATAGAACTCAATGCTATGGTTATTGGACATTAATCTGAAAATTGGTTGCAGGTTTTTCACAGATTTATAAAGGCTTACCATTGCAGTGACTTGTGCAGTAATCCGCTGAACAACCATAGGGCATTTTACTGCAGACAAAAATAATGGTGGCCGCTTAGGTACTGTAGAACGGACTTTGCGCGTGTCCTCTAAAGTAGTAGGTATGTTAGGTATTTCGAACAAATTAATGTTTGTGTTGCTTTCGATCGTTGCTTATTTTTAACATGGTAATCTCATTCCAAATAAATTAGACATTCCAAAGATAAAAAAAAATGTAAAGTAATTTATTTTATGATTTTTTTACGAAGATTTCCGAGCGTTTTATCCTAATCTAGACAATAAGTACGTACCTACCACAAGGTACATTCGTTGTTTTTGATCAAGTGTTTAAGCTTGTTACTTTTTATTAGATCAATGTTGTAATTTTGTCCGATATTTATTGTTTGATATTATTTTTTATTAATTGATGTGTAATCTACCGTTAATTCAATTTCACGTACAACTTCTTGAGCCGTTTTGCAAATTGTGTAACGAGACAGAATTTACCGTTCTGCGCCAGTTTTTTTATCACGTATATCACTAAAGTAAACAATAAAGAAAAGGTTAAGTAAGTATAACTCAGCTTTATGTAGGCCAAATTCAAGGGTTTTTATTATACTTGTTATAGTCAAAACCCAAAACCAGTCAATAGACCTTTTGACCGGTCAATAAGCCTTTTGACCGGTCAATATCGATATTGACTGAGGATTCGGTTCGTTTTGTGGTCGCAGTTCTAACCTAACCTAACCTGACACAAAGGGATGCTCCCCGTGAGATTCGAACCCATTTTTGAAGTTAAAAGTTGCCTTTAACTAACACCCTAAATCAACTAATTTTGACCGGTTAAAAGGTCTATTGACTGATTTTGGGTTTTGACTGTAACAAGTATAATAAAAACCCTTGAATTTGGCCTACATAAAGCTGAGTTATACTTACTTAACCTTTTCTTTATTGTTTACTTTAGTGATATACGTGATAAAAAAACTGGCGCAGAACGGTAAATTCTGTCTCGTTACACAATTTGCAAAACGGCTCAAGAAGTTGTACGTGAAATTGAATTAACGGTAGATTACACATCAATTAATAAAAAATAATATCAAACAATAAATATCGGACAAAATTACAACATTGATCTAATAAAAAGTAACAAGCTTAAACACTTGATCAAAAACAACGAATGTACCTTGTGGTAGGTACGTACTTATTGTCTAGATTAGGATAAAACGCTCGGAAATCTTCGTAAAAAAATCATAAAATAAATTACTTTACATTTTTTTTTATCTTTGGAATGTCTAATTTATTTGGAATGAGATTACCATGTTAAAAATAAGCAACGATCGAAAGCAACACAAACATTAATTTGTTCGAAATACATTTTCAAATCACGTGATAGCTGTTTTTTTATTGTCGCAGGCTCAAAAGCAAATCCAAATTGGAAGCGGACGAGAACTGCCGTAGAAAGAGCGGTGAGATTGGTAAGTAAATACTTGCACAATGATTTATTGGAATGGGGAGGAACGAGGCCTGTCTTCTGATAGAAAAAGGCATGACCTGAAAAGTTGATAAGAGTATTATTTTTTATTGAATATACGAACGTTTGGAGATCTAATGCAAATCGAATTCTCTAAACAATACAAAGAGAATTTGATTTGATAAAATGTACTAGAGTTTTAAGTTTCAACTTTATTTAAATAAATGAGAAAACGGATCTTAAATTAGACTCTCCTTATGAGATGTAGAATGGTATTGGGATTCTGGGTTGTGAATTATGAAGCTTGGTGTAGGTATTCGTTTAAGATTACAAATTATATCATTAAATACTTTTAAATATAATAAATATTATATTACTCAATTTCGTGGGATTGTGTATTTAAAGGCTGACGCCAAAGGCCACAACCAAATTTAATGATGAAAACCAGTTAAAACAAAATTCTTGAAAATATAATTATGGTAACTCTGCCAACAAAATTATTACTTACAATAAAAATTAAAGACTCTAAATCATAAATCTTTTTTTGTTATTTTAGAGGATAGACAGGTACGCTGCCCATCTGAAAGTATGCAGCCTTTGAGAAGTATTTTATTTAAGACGCTTAACCGGCAAAACTTCTTTAATAATGATATAGTAATAATTAATATAGGCTACAAAAGGTAATTATTTATAAATTGTCACGCATTAACACGATTCCACTTCTCCTATCATTTGTATCCAATGATAGTTGATCTTAATCGCAAAATGTTTTAGAATGTTTGCGGTATTACATAGTTTATTTCCAATCTTTCAAATAGCTATTTAAATCAATAAGGCACAAATGTATGTGGTCATACATTTGCTGCTGCTGCTCCGTGAAACAGTAGCTAAGCCGGGTATAAAAATCCGGAGGTCGTGGGTTCGATTCCCGCCTTGGGTCTAACTGACAAACCTTGGCACACTGCTGACAGGCCTTTTTCAGAGTCCGACTGGCTAGCTACCGGTGAAAATCTGCCGCCATAACAGCTCTGGCTGTGTTCCGGCAGTATAATATGTGGGAGCCAGTACACTTGAAATCAAAGGCTCGAAGATCAGATGAGCCTACAGTCTGGCAGCACATTAAGCGACGCTTCTTGGTGAAGTGCCCGTCAATGGAATAGGACGCAGTGGTGTCTCTCTGCCAACTGATGCGTATAAAAAAAATGCTAAAATTTTTACTTCTTTGATCTTCGTGCCTTTTATATTTAGTGTCCTTGGGAGTTAATATCTTTCCTTATCTGTTGGCTGAATTTTTAGAGTAATTACGTAACGTCAAACATGATTACAAGTCGTAAAAGAAATGATTAAAATTTGTTCCATTTTTAGAAAACCTGGAGTCGGCTCCTCCGAGAGCTGTGGTCGAAAAGCCGTTTCTACTTTCTGACGGGAGGTAAGTCTTCATTTTGCTTCGTTATTACGTTTTGATCTCATTCCCCGATGTCGGATTATTTTTGCTAAGCTAATGTAATTTGTAGGTACGAAATTATTTTTTCAGGTTTAGTTTGTTTTGCAGGAACTTCATACGGAATAACTAATTTATTTTTACTTTAGTAAAATGTTCGCTGCAGTATAAAATTTTTAATGTTTTAATTTTCTTTTATGTTAAACCTCGGTGTTTGATAACTTTTTTAAGCACCTCTGGCTGGGTTTGATTCCCACCTTCGGTGTGGTTCACACGGCCTTACTATGGCCAGACGGAACTTAAATTAGTTTCGAATGGCCCTAGTGGTGCCAGGCGGAACTAAAAAGTTTCGACTGCCCCCACTGGTGGCAGCTTTGGTGGGGGCAGGCGGGAATAAACCTGGCAGAACATTATTGACCGGGCCTTTCTGATAAAGTGACCCTAATAAAATCAATAGAATAGCCCGCAGTGACCGTTTATTTTCAGATGGGACTGTCTGAAAACTGATAAAAAATTAAAAATGAACTTTGTTTTTAATGCTAAAACATAAAACACACAAAACGGCTTGTCTAAATGTATAATTATTTCAGTTTTGCGAATGCTAGGTTTCGCTTCCATTGTTCGTTAACCCCTTTGTATAATATGCGTTTCACCTGCGGTGAAAAGGCTTACTTACGTTTGTCGTCCCTTGATATTACCCAATTATTCGAAGGGATGTACCCACAAATATATGTACCTACATGTGTATATTTAATTACGTACTGTTGTCTCGGATTACAAGCAAGAAATTTGTAACGTGACCGTATTTTCCTTTACAACTTGCCAGGAAAGGCGACTGTTTTTTGATTTAACTTTGGTGATTTAAGATGTAGATTAAATAAAATTTTAAGTAGACAGTAGCCGCTTTCTACCAGGGCTACTATCAGGTAAACAGTGTGGCAGTGTGGAAAGTAAAGTATCATCCTATTTAATAGAAATGTTAAGAAGTTAATGAAGGATTTTTATACTGACAGAGACACAGTACAAAAGTTCGCTATAGCCGTCAAAATAAGCTTCTTTTAAAGAAAATAAACATTCAACAAGGAATAGAAAATTTCTATTTGAGCGTTTGATTATGTTGACCACACAGTACTACTAAATAAGCTTTATCGCTACGGTATTAGGGGTAATGCGTACAACCTAATAAAATCGTATTTAAGCAATCGAAAACAGGCAACGCGAATCGAAAGGATTGATATCAAAACAAAAACTGAAGTTATGTATCAATCAGAGACCAGAGTTTAGGTATATCAAATATGGCGTGCCACAAGGTAGCGTACTGGGACCATTGTTATTTCTAATTTATATTAACGACTTACCCTTAGTAACGAAACATGACATAACATTATTTGCAGATGACAGTACCTACTATTCTTTTGACTAATAACAATTTAAGACAGTTAGAGAATGACATCAACGAAACTTTGACATGTATTATTGAATGGCTAAAATCTTAAAATTAATTTAGATAAAACTGTGCTAATGAATTTTAGACAAACGAAGATTGACGCAAATGATCTCAAATAATCTCAATGTTACTATTGTGGTAAAAAACTCAGTGTAATTAAATCAACAAAATTCCTAGGCCTATATATTGACAATAATTTAAAATGGAAGAGTCACATTGCCCACATTAGAAAGAAATTAAGCCAGTTTTCATATGCATTGTGCAAACTTAGTAAAATTTCAAATGAGTCAGCTCTGCTAACAGCGCACAATGGATATGTTATGTCCACACATTTGTCCACACTTCGTTATGGCATTCTGTTCTGGGGTAACTCCACCGACAAATAGACATTGTGTTTAAATCTCAAAAAAGGTGCATCAGAGCTATATACCTATAACATGAAGCAAACAGAGTCCTGTAGGCCAATATTTTTAAAATTGAAATTATTGACTGTCCCGTGTTTGTATGTTTTTGTAAAGACGATTGAAAATTTATTCAAGTTTTGGACTCGAGAGCGGCACAGAAACAAATTGTTTATGGAAACTAGTAAGACAGCGCTAATGAGCAAAAGCGTTTTCTGTAATGCTCCTCGTATATTTAACAAACTTCCAGATCGTATACGAAATGTCGACAATCTCATTGAGTTTAAAAAGAAATTACAAGAATAGGTACCTTGTTCAAAAATGTTATTACTCGGTCCAAGAATTTCTGTCTGACAATGTTAATATTAAATAATAAATTCTTATATTGTAATAATTGTAATTGTATAATTCAAAGTATGCATTGTAGTTGAATGTTAGATCCTTAAAGGCGGAACACAGAGAAACTTGTAACACCAATTGCCACGATATGCCACCTATGATTCACAATAAAGTTTATTATGATTATGATATGATTCTTTTCCGTGATTCAAACGCTTTTTTGACGCATCGATGCCTAAATCCAGCTCTCCTGACAAATAGCTAAGCTTAGATTAGTATCCCTTTTATTTAAAGCAACGAGTTATGAAACTTATGAATTACTACTTCATTGTAGTCTTCTTTACGGTGGAGGTACTTCCACAGACTAGCGACACCTTTGAGTGCAAGATTCACAATGCTGCACCTCTCTTTTTATTCGAACCAACGAATTCTTAAGCGTGGGACAAAGTTCACTTTCCAACACGCCGTCGGCATCGGGTGAATCAAACAAACAACAAAACAACTATTTATATCAGACTTCACAAGTCTGAAATAGTTGGTTGTTGTCACTACTGGACATAATATGTAGGTCTCTCGGTAGGATCCACAGTCACTCGCATCTAGCTCCTGCCATTCATCTTGGGCAAATCATTTCTCCGCGTGGCCACTTAGGACACCCTCAGGCCAGGGAATGAAACAAACGCAGAAAATAAATTCTTTATAAAAAGATAAACTGTAAAATAATGTATATTGAAAAAGGTACACGTACGTGAAATTCCTAACGGCGTAAAACCAAAAAAGGTGTATTGGGTATAAATATTAAAACCTCGCACGAATGATGATAGGAATGATGTTTTATTAGAAAGGTACAATTGAACGAGACCCCAAAGAAACGATTTATAAATATAACGTAACGTGCAAAGGGGTTGGTTCATTGCCGCGTTATAATCTATACTTCTATACTAATATTATACTAATATTATACGGTTTGTCCACTTGTCCCTACCAGTGTCTCCACCAGTAGAGACAAGTCCACTTTTTTGTCCACTTGTCCCTACCAATTGTTGTCGGTATAGACATTTCCACTTTTTTTTCCACCTGTCTCCACCGGATTGTAATTAAATGGTTTTTATTCTCGGTCGTCCCAACGCGCGGGTGAAACCGCGGGCGGAATGCTAGTGATAAATAATTTTTTTCATATAAATTCTATATTTAGAAATAAGAGCCATGTTAATAGATACCACCAGAATACCAGCGCTTCTGAGGTTCTCAATACCGTTGTAGAGGTTGGGGTATAATTGGTCACTAGTAATTTTATTGTTAGTATTTTTTATAACCTATTTTTTATTTTTTCTTGTTTTAAAATTTCTTGTGTGTTAATTATGGTAATTTTCTCTTATCTTCCTTTCTCATAGACCTTTTTAATATCATTCTGGTAACTATTTTACTCGCATTCATTACACGTTGCTCACGCCGTCCAGAAACGCAATGAAATCACGCCCAACGCATTCACGCCTGTACCGAGAATGGCACATGCATATTTATGAGCTCACCAGTAATTTAGTTACAAAACATAAGCGGTCATCTGTCTATTTAAGTTAAAGCTTTTATCTTGGGAAGTAAAGTATCAGCCTATATTGTAACAGCTACAACAGGGAAAGACCTCCATCATTCAGATCAAGCCATTGTCACAAATATATCACGTAATCACGCTCAAATGCGGATTGGGTTGCAAACTGTGTAAGAAAATAGCAGAAATTGTGTGAAGCGTAAACTCATACAATTGCAAACTCTACGCAGTAAAGCCACGGTAAAAACGATGTTATATAGAGTCAATATTTATTAATCTTACTGCAATATCACTCAAGTAACCAATTTTACTCACATTTATGGCACGTGCGTCACGCTGTCACGTTCCCTAATGAAATTATGCCTTACGTTACGCATTCAAAGGTGCATTCAGAAAATAGAACATGCATATTTATGAGCTTATAAGCACAAAGCAACTTATAAGTCATTTAGTATTAAGTTTAAACTTCAACCTACGGACGCTTAAGGTAAAAAGATTGAATTCTGTATGTAAGTAATCTTTTAAAGTGCTAGACCGATTTTTGGGTCAGGAGGCTTTTGGGACCGGGACCGCGGTCCCGAAAGCCCCTTTTTGATTTTAATACATTTTTGCAGGGTCATTCGGGACCGCGACAGGTGGTCCCGAAAGCCACCTTATATTTAATAATTATTTTGAGTGGTAAGTTGGGACCACAAACATTGGCCATAGTTCGAAAGCCAAAGCCTCCGTGGAACAGTGGCTAAGCCGCTTGGGTATAAAACCCGGAGTTTGTTCGATTCCCACCTAGGGTCTGGTTGGTGGTAGGGCCTTTTCAAAGTCCGACTGGCTACGACTGGTTTTAATTAGTAAAAACCATAAAACTTATTTTGTTATTTTGGTTTACCTTTAATTAAAAGTTGTGATTCTAAATAAATAAAGTTTTAGTGTAATAGAATAGAATAACGTTTATTTGGCACTTAAATATAGGATTACAATACAATTTATATGACAACAATTAAAACTAAATATAAGTACGTAAAGTACCAAAAAGGCCTCCGCTCAGCATTATGTCGTGGCGACCATATTTTAATCATTTAGTAAATCATTATAATTAAAATATGTACATCATGATGTTTTCTTAATAAGGTTTAATTTTAATTAAAAGCTGTGATTATTCAAATAAAAGTGATATTTTTAAATTACTACAGCTGTTTTTTTCTTTGTTTGTACTATCCTGATAGAAAATAAATAAAAGAAACTTTTTTATACTAAGTCAGTTGGCAGACAGACACGCAGCCCACCTGACGGTAAGCGGCCACTGCGGCCTATTCCGTTGAGGACCACTTCACCAGGAAGCGTCGCTCAATGTGCTGCCAGACTGTATACTCATCTGATCTTCGAGCCTTGATTTCAAGTGTACTGGCTCCCACATTAATACTGCCGGAACACAGCCAGAACTATTATGGCGGCAGATTTCACCTGTGGGAGTGGTAGCTAGCCAGTCGGACTCTGAAAAGGCCCTACCACCAACCAGACCCTAGGTGGGAATCGAACAAACTCCAGGTTTTATACCCGAGCGGCTTAGCCACTGTTCCACGGAGGCTTTGGCTTTCGAACTATGGCCAATGTTTGTGGTCCCAACTTACCACTCAAAATAATTATTAAATATAAGGTGGCTTTCGGGACCATCTGTCGCGGTCCCGAATGACCCTGCAAAAATGTATTAAAATCAAAAAGGGGCTTTCGGGACCGCGGTCCCGGTCCCAAAAGCCTCCCGACCCCGATTTTTATGGGACTTTCACTGGCAAATGGCAGTATTTGTAAAGCGTAAACTTGGTTACTTTAATCTCAAACTCTACGCAAGTATTTTATTATAAAAGCGATGTATATAGAGAAGGCCTGCCTTACATTTTATTTCTGTAAATAGTCTGTCACTGAAATATCACTTATAGTAGAAGATCCGAACTAAGGTCGATCTTCACCGAGTTGATAATAGAATGAAACTTATTTTATCATGAATTTAGCATATTAGAAAACATATTAAAAATGGGTTGCCTAAAAAAATCCTGGACCGACCAGTTTTTTTTTTAATGATTTTAAACAAAATTTTGCAATAACAAGATAATAAGAAAATTATGTCCTGACTTAACGTACAAAACGTATAGAATGTGCAGCCGTTGGGTTTATTTACGTGGGGGGACTACTGGGTTGTCTGTCAGGTATAAACACGTATATGTCGATACCAGTTATTTTACCTAATTGGATAATAGATTTTTTTAATATCATCATAAGCGCTGTGTTATTATGAACACGTTGATATATGGTTGTCTGCAAAAAATTGGGATTTTGTTAAAAAAAAATTTTTAAAATACAATTAAACATACTCGGTCCAGGATTTTTTTAGGCAACCCATTTTTAATATGTTTTCTAATATGCTAAATTCATAATAAAATAAGTTTCATTCTATTATCAACTCGGTGAAGATCGACCTTAGTTCGGATCTTAGACTATTAGGTTTATTCACTCAAATTCATTACGCTTAAATCTTACACATGCGTCACGTCTAGCGTCGTAATATAAAATTACGCCTTACGTATTCACGGGTGCATCTAGAAATTGAACAATTATTATATAGGCGAGCGTTACTTTTGCGGCACAAAATAAGTTTGTACCACTAATAACACTCACAGCAGTAATTGTACCCAAAAAACCTTCGGGGTTAAACTTTACACTTTACTTAATCCATTTCATAAAGTGATTTTATACAACGCACTTCCCCTTACATGTCATGTCTATTTTTGTACTATCCCGCACCCTAGAGTGGGTCGTAAAGTTACCTGCGAGCTGTGTAAAGTCTCCCGACATAAGTCCCTAAAAAGCTTAGTCTCGGCTTAAATTTTGGTTTAAATTTAGAACTTGTGATGATGTTTTCATGTTGTTGTTGTTAGTAACATGTGACCTCCAAAGCTCCCAAAAGGGCAACTGAGACAGATTTTATCTATGAAGAGAGATTATGCCAGATAGAAGCTTTATTTAGTTAAAACAAAAAGGGGATATCCAAACCTCTGCCCTTAATCAATGAGTTTGGGTTCCCAGCACTCTTCGCACCAGCACCAAACGAAGCGGAATAACAAAGCTACTTACTTAGAAAGTTGTACGGTCAACAGCACATCACGGTAAACACTTGCAGTTCGATAATATCACTTATGCCCCAGACATAAGAGTGGTACAAAGTCCAAAGTGTATAGTCTGACGTGCTATTGACTGTACTTCTCCGGTTAAGGCTGCCCATTTTGACTTTTTTTTTATTTAGGAGGGAGGCGACGAGCAAGCGGGTCACCTGATGGTAAGCATGCACCGCCGCCCATAGATACCCGCAATACCAGAGAAGTACGTTGCCGGCCTTTAAGAAAGAGATGCTCGTTTCTTATCTTATCTTACTTACCGACAGGAACAGTTCTTCCAGATTTTTATGTGTGGTAAAGACATGCCACTGACAGTTAAGACAGACATTCACAAACACTATATACATATAAACAATGGTATTATAATAAAATATTATAATATCATTGCATATAAACATTAGCAACTATTAGTGAAATCCGAAACGGCTAATAAAGCTGTGTATTCGGAACTGAATATTCGGAATCAGTTTAAACACTTCTCATAATCAAGATCCATCCTGAGTAAATTAGGGTTCTATTCATCGTTCAGTGCGGGCTCCTAAAACTACTATCATGTTTGAATTTAGAATTTTCTCCCTATCTTCAAAAGATTACAGAATAGCATGATCTCAAAATGTAAACAAACATATGTTTATGCATATTATACATTTCCGATAAGCACTTATATATCGTCAATTATATCAATAGTGCATGTGACTCTACCACCGATTCAACAAAAACTGTTAATACGGTATTGTCCATTTTTGGGGTCATTTAGTAGTAATTAATATTTACTTATTGAAATATTACCTGACAGATGTGACTTGTTTCTTGGGCCTAAAGCCCGAAGTTATAGTTGTGTTGTTGTGTTATAGTTGTGGGTTCACTATAACAAAGTCTGACTATTTAACGAAACGACTAGTTAACTATCCACATTACCTGTGTTACCTCCAGAAATGACTTGTATACTCCTTTTATAAATACATACCTAATAAACACAGACACCAAGACCGATAAAAACTGACATGTTCCTACACACAAATGTACGTGAATAAAGAAACCGTGTGGGGATCGAACTCTAGACCTCTGGTATAATAAATAGCCGAGTTCTCAAACATTACACTACGGCGGTTGTCGAACTGCTGCCTCGTGTAAAAGCTTACTGTTAATTTATCTTTTTTGCCGCGGAGAATACTTTAGGCGCCCTAATCCTGTCCTAGGGGCGGTTAAGCTGTTTGTAAGGCTCCCGTTCTGCCATACTAAGCACAAAAGCGGTATCTCAGTGAAAGCTAGTTTAGAGATAATATTGATGTTTTGTAAAATTAAGTTTTTTGTTAATTTATCGATTGTTATTTTTGGTTATTGAATGTAATGTATGTATAATATTAGGTTATTTTCTATCAAAATAGTTAAAATATGTAAAATATACATGGAAATGCCAAAACCGTGAGTTACCGCTACACCGCTTAGTAATTACAAACATAAAAATTGAGTTGCCGCCATTTGCTTAGCGTTCCACCTAACATTCTTCTATACAAAAGGATATGGATGTTCCGTCAAATAAAATACATATTTTTATAAATAAAAAAACAAATCAAAGTGCATTTATAAAGACGTCTTTTATTATTTAAATAATTATAAAAAAAAAAAAAAAAGAGAGACGTGTTCTATGAATTCTAATCAGTCAAAAGTGGGGAGTTCTCTCCAAAAGGTAATTTTTTTTAAATTACATAATATTTTCGAATGATTTCAAGATAAATATCTTTTTTGTTTGTAGAAATACCTTCAAACGTTGTGCCAGTTCCATTTTTAGAAAATATTTGAAGCTGATATTTTTCAGTATTCCAATATATGGCGGATTGGCTACGTATTATTGATATACCGCTAATATCCTAAACTGAGATAGAGAAAACTTTCACAACGCTTTTTTATACCTTTTAAGTGACATACCGCTTTAAGGCTTAGTTCAATAGATGCGTATTTTTCTAAGCTATCCGATGACATAAAAATCAAATTTTCAATTTTTTTTGAGATACCGCTTTTGCGCTTAGTAGGGCGGCGTTGCCCTAAAAAGGGCACTGTTTACCCACTAAACACCGCAGTACTCCCTCATATCGCCATAATGGGAGGCCACGGGTATCCACAAAAGCCCTATTCAACATGGCTGACCTAAAAACTTCCGGTAACAGTCCATATAACTAGACTTACTGCATATAATCAAGGTAAAAATGTCCCCAGACACAGATAAAACAATAAAATAACAACAACTCCTCAGAAAGCCGAGACATTTGCCCGAATCCCCCTTAAATTCATTTGCGAGAGGGAAAATGCGATATAATCTCACATTGAGGGGATGAAATGTATTTTAATTTCCTTGGGGATTAAAATATGAAGTTTCTTCGTATATACTTGTACATCGTCGTGATATCATGGATCAAATACATTTAATTTATATGGTATGGAGAAATAAAGTGTTATTTATCGGCAAGTAATATTAAAACATAGTTATATTTAGATTTCTTATATTAAAGTTTGCTAACTACAAAAAATGCATAAAAATACAAAAAAATATTATTATGATTGGAGTGATATTTTTATTTAGTTGTATTGTAGTTAATATAATGTTAAAAAAAGTATCAGCCTATTTATAGCTTGACCAAGAAAACAAGAAAATAAAAAACCTGCTCTGGAGGCGCCACATTAGCTATGGTTAAAGAAACACTTGGTTGCTATGGTTATTGGTTATACTCACAAATAACTCACAATACCCATATGTTTTTTTGGGTCGGGAGGCTTTTGGGACCGGGACCGCGGTCCCGAAAGCCCCTGTTTGATTTTAATATATTTTTGCAGGGTCATTCGGGACCGCGACAGGTGGTCCCGAAAGCCACCTTATATTTAATAATTATTTTGAGTGGTAAGTTGGGACCACAAACATTGGCCATAGTTTGAAAGCCAAAGCCTCCGTGGAACAGTGGCTAAGCCGCTCGGGTATAAAACCCGGAGTTTGTTCGATTCCCACCTAGGGTCTGGTTGGTGGTAGGGCCTTTTCAGAGTCCGACTGGCTAGCTACCACTCCCACAGGTGAAATCTGCCGCCATAATAGTTCTGGCTGTGTTCCGGCAGTATTAATGTGGGAGCCAGTACACTTGAAATCAAGGCTCGAAGATCAGATGAGTATACAGTCTGGCAGCACATTAAGCGACGCTTCCTGGTGAAGTGTCCCTCAACGGAATAGGCAGCAGTGGCCGCTTACCGTCAGGTGGGCTGCGTGTCTGTCTGCCAACTGACTTAGTATAAAAAAGTTTCTTTTATTTATTTTCTATCAGGATAGTACAAACAAAGGAAAAAACAGCTGTAGTAATTTAAAAATATCACTTTTATTTGAATAATCACAGCTTTTAATTAAAATTAAACCTTATTAATTTATTTATTTATTTATTTATTATATATTTTAATTGTTGTCATATAAATTGTATTGTAATCCTATATTAATTAAGTACCAAATAAACGTTATTCTATTCTATTACACTAAAACTTTATTTATTTAGAATCACAACTTTTAATTAAAGGTAAACCAAAATAACAAAATAGTTTTATGGTTTTTACTAATTAAAACACAAATGTATAATAATAGAACACAAAATATTTTTTAATCTTAAAATCACAGCTTTTAGTTAAACCTTATCAATAAAATATTTCTTTTTATAACTTTAAATACTAATTACCTATTAAGATTGTACACAAAATCAGATGCTATGAAACGTTTGTAATAAATAATAATATATGTTTCATACATAAGACGTCGAGTACAAGTATTTGTGATAAACAGTTTCCAATAAAAATAATTCCTTATTACTGATTATTAAAATTCCACTCTACAGTGTGCCCCCGGATATGGTGCACAAACGAATATGGGTGAAACTACATCATAAATTATCGACAAAAAACGTGTTATGTCGTGGCGACCATATTTTAATCATTAAGTAAATCATTATAATATGTAAATCATGATGTTTTCTTAATAAGGTTTAATTTTAATTAAAAGCTGTGATTATTCAAATAAAAGGGATATTTTTAAATTACTACAGCAGTTTTTTTCTTTGTTTGTACTATCCTGATAGAAAATAAATAAAATAAACTTTTTTATACTAAGTCAGTTGGCAGACAGACACGCAGCCCACCTGACGGTAAGCGGCCACTGCGGCCTATTCCGTTGAGGGACACTTCACCAGGAAGCGTCGCTCAATGTGCTGCCAGACTGTATACTCATCTGATCTTCGAGCCTTGATTTCAAGTGTACTGGCTCCCACATTAATACTGCCGGAACACAGCCAGAACTATTATGGCGGCAGATTTCACCTGTGGGAGTGGTAGCTAGCCAGTCGGACTCTGAAAAGGCCCTACCACCAACCAGACCCTAGGTGGGAATCGAACAAACTCCGGGTTTTATACCCGAGCGGCTTAGCCACTGTTCCACGGAGGCTTTGGCTTTCGAACTATGGCCAATGTTTGTGGTCCCAACTTACCACTCAAAATAATTATTAAATATAAGGTGGCTTTCGGGACCACCTGTCGCGGTCCCGAATGACCCTGCAAAAATATATTAAAATCAAAAAGGGGCTTTCGGGACCGCGGTCCCGGTCCCAAAAGCCTCCCGACCCGTTTTTTTTTATGGTGAACAGACTAACAAGCATAAACGTAATATAAGACAATTATTATTTCCATGCTAACAAGGCACCGTTGACAATTGACATCACACTTTGACAGAAAGTACTATTGAATGACAATATTATTTCCATGCTAACAAGGCACCGTTGACAATTATTGACATCACACTTTGACAGACAGTACTATTGAATGACATCTTATTGTGTTTTATTTGATTGTTACCACTTGAAGAAATTAGTTCCAATATTTTTTCGCCTTGGCGAGGTTTTTTTATTAATGGTCGGGCTATACAGAATGTCTCACAGTCTCACTGCAGGGCAAAAGCCTTCATCATTGAAATTAAACCATTCGTCATAATGATGGGTTTTGGTTTGATTCCCACGCTTACTAGATAAAGAAAAAGAAAGAAAATACATTTATTGACCACAGACAGATGGGCACTGGTTACCACTAACCCGAGCTGTCTTCGAAAACTCCGATACAAATTATAATTTCACATAATTATGGAAAATACAAAACTTTCTATTTAAAAGTTTTTAGACTCGCTATAAGAAGTTTTCCAATTCATCATCATCATCAGCCTATATACGTTCCCACTGCTGGGACACAGGCCTTATCTCAATTGTGAGAGTGTGGGCCATACTCCACCACGCTGGCCTAGTGCGGGTTGGTGGAGGGGTGCGTAAGGCAAGTGACCAACCTTAATGTCAGATGTTATCAAGCCGCCAAATGGCCTCTGACTAGGCTTGGCTAGGTTTTCCAATTACTGAGTTGGTTTTGATTACTTTTGATACTAACTGAACAATGGCTTGCTAATATGGTTTTCTTTGGTACTGCCAACCTTCTTTTCCCGCGAGTGATGCCTCTGGTTCATAGGCGATGGCAAACGCTTACCATCAGGCGGGCCGTAGGCTTTAGACTCATTGGTTAATAGTCACAAGGCTGGAAGCAGCTGGAACCAGTCGAGATCTCGCGAGATTAACGAGATTGCACTTGACCACAAAAACCTCTTCGAAGCCCGAACTGACACGGTCGGACTTGCGATCTGTCGGCAGCGGCTTGAGATAGCGGTCGTGGAAGGAGGTGTCTCTCAGTTTCGTTCGTGTCGTGCGTGGAACAATGGGGCTCAAATAATGTTTGAGCCTTGATTATCGAAGGAGGATTGCTTGCCTCTCTGTCCTTTACACACTCCACTTTGGCGAGTGTTGTTTTCAACTGCGCGACTTAATGTCGCCAGCTCCGTTCCATCACTGAACGACTGGACTCCGTCCGTATGCAGTCGAGAGAGAGTCGAGACCGTAACGGACTAAGCGATTTGCTTCGTCTTTTGATACGGACTGCGCGGGAGTGGAACCACAGAGTACCTTATAATAGAGCCATCAGTTAGATCGCCGTTCAGCGCCATCTCGTGAAACCGGAAGAAATTACATTTTTCAATATCTATAACTATAGCTACACCATTGACTAATATATATAACTACACTATACCTACGTGCCTGTATATAGGTATACGTATTTTATGATTTAATTTTTATTGTTATATTTTAAACTAAAATAGGCATAAATAAAACAACACATCTAACTAATATAATGTTTATTTATTTAAAACAAAGAATCTAAGTTCAAAACACAAGGCAAAGGTCGATAGGCAAAGAAATCGGAGTCCGGAAAACGAGGCGATGGGTCAGAGTGTATGGGGCGCCGGAGAGATCGGAGTCCTAAATTCAATGCACTGGTCAGCGAGGGAATAGATAAATCGGCGTCCAGGTGAAAAAGCAGGGTCGTTAAATAGAAAAAAACCACAAGAAAAAGCAAAATATCACATTCGTGTCACGTAACGTAAACAAACGGTATTGACATTGACACTATTGACAGAATGACAGATAGCCATCCATGATTTTGCCGCTATGTACGTTCCGTTCCCCCCAGATTCTGCATATTTAAATAAATTTACTGAAATTTCTTACGTATTAAAGGAAACAAAAGAATTTAAAGTAGCAATTATTAATAAAATATGCGATACAATGTGTTCTGTAAATTCAGTTTATCTATTATTTTTAAGTTTTGAGAATAATAATGAAATAAGAAATTGCGTAAAACGTCTCGCAAATTTGTCGCTAACGCCATCTAGCGATATAGGAAACTACTAAAGAGAGCTAATCCTCCTCCATACAAAACTTCAAAGTATAGAAGTGAAAAGACCCTGAGTGGAACTCTCTGCCTGGGTCAGTCTTTCCTATCCATGATAACTTGGGGCTCTTCAAGGCCAGTGCGCTTTATTGTAGACCGCATAGTTGTTAACATCAGGCAACTGTGTGGTCAAATGCTGGCTTAGTTCAAATATTAAAGAAAACATAAAAGTCTATTGAAAAAACTAGTAAAAATAAATAGTGGTTTCTGATGTTTACGCGGTTACTACTCATTAAATAAAACAACTTAAAACGGATAAAAACTCGCGATATATTCTACATTTTAAATTTAAAACCCGTCGTTTCGACCACTTTTCAACAATCACAGATTTTAAATGTAGATTAAAGGGCTAGTTTTTATCCGTTTTAAGTTGTTTTATTTCGTGAAAATAAATGTTTATCTTATAATACTTATGATTTTTATTATAATTTTTTCCTAATGTATCCAAATATTGTAATTATTTGCAAAAAAACACACAAAACTGCCAATCTCGCGAGATCTCGATTTTAGCGAGATCTCGCTGTATGATATTCATAATCTCGCGAGATCTCGCTTGAGCCCTAATCTCGCGAGATTTGCATTCCCTCAGCGGGACGCTTTAGTCCGTGTGTTAGTTCCACACTGCCGCAGGCTTAGCTAGCCTGCGGATATTGGGCCTAAAATCATTCTCATTAAAAAAAAACTACGAGTTGCACTCAGGGAGTGCCGGCGGAAGTAAAAACTTGAATGTTAACGTTGTGCATTTTTGATATTTTTGGAATGGTTAGAGTAAAATTTTATAGAAGTTTTACTTCAAAAAAGGATTGAGAGTCACCCTCGTAGTTTAAAAAATTATAAACATGGATGTGTTGACTTATAATTGTTATTTTGTTATACAGGGTGGAGCTCGAAGCGTGGTTAGACAAAGCGACGTACTCCCACGGGGAATCTATCAGCGTCAGCGTGGTGGTGGCAAACCACTCCTCCAAAACTGTGCGCCGTATCAAGGTCAGTCATGACACCTGTTAACGATTGGTTTGTGAATGGAAACTACTCGTACCATCATACAAGAAGTGACTTCAGCATCGCCACACCCGTGACACTCTCTGTACGTGAGAGTTCGAGCGCCAGCGACCTTGAGCCAGACCGTTTTTACGCTAGGGTTGATGATACCGAAATGCCTACAAATCTAAGCCGAAATGGAATTTAGATTTGTGGCAAAGAAGATTACATAGTATGTTAGGAAATACAAACTTGTGCAAGGACATGGGTTTGATTTATAATAAGTTTTTGTAATCTATAAATTACTTAATTATATTAGGTAGGTAGGTAGATCATGAATTGCAACTCATAAACTATATTTACTGTTATTTATAATTAGTTTTTTAATCTTTAACATGTAAATAAGGGAAAGGTTTGTTTTTTTTTTATTTATTGTAAATTTTACCTACTTGCGAGTTTACGAGTTTAATTGTCTGAAATCCTTGTTTTCAGAGCTTTTTGTTACAATTAAAATGTCGTATATTTTAAATTTTAAAATAGGTATGTACATAGTTGATAAATTTATATTTTATTTAAAATTCAAACAGCCATAAACACAACAATTAAATAACGCCCGTCCGGCATGATTTTGCGTCGCGTAGTCAGTCCGTGCAATCAATATCCGACAAGCGAGCGGCGAGCGAAAGTAGATATAAGACCCTTAGCCGGTTCAGTCCGGAGACTGAAGGCTGCACTCCCCGACCGCCGCGCGCACCCCCGCCCGCGTCTAGGTCACGCACACAGCGCCCCGAGCGATTTTACGAGCACACATGCTTGAGTGTCGCTTCTTTACTTTAGTATATATTCTGTGGCATCG
Source organism: Mecyna flavalis (assembly GCA_949319885.1). Classification (NCBI taxonomy): domain Eukaryota; kingdom Metazoa; phylum Arthropoda; class Insecta; order Lepidoptera; family Crambidae; genus Mecyna; species Mecyna flavalis. The sequence continues at coordinate 4,318,317 of OX439427.1, read as the reverse complement.
CGCGACATCTGCGTCAACTTTAGAATTGGATTATTTATATATGAGTATTATGGCCGGTTTCAGATAGCTGTAGTTTATATCATCAATTGAGCCGAAATACGTCAACTAATGAACATAAACTTTTGAATTTGTTACTTTACATGTACCTAGAAAGTGAAAACCTATTTGTATTCAACATTTTCATTGCATAAGTTTTAAGTTTCGTGAACGAACTTTGTTCTAACCATACTACGTCAATTAAAGAAATAAGTAAGCCTAACCATGAAATTTTCAAGGCCAATATTCCCATTGCTACCAAATGTTTTCGAGTTCACAGCTCACAGCACATTAATTTTCCACTGTTTATTCGATACTTCATCGGTATTGACACACATGGGAATTGTGACGCAAATAAATATTCGTTTGATAAACATCAATTGTTATTCCCTGAACACTTGAAATTTCACTACCATTAAATGTTAATGTGCTTTTGACGTCATTATCATCATCATCAGCCTGTGATAGTCCACTGCTGGACATAGGCCTCTCCAAATGCTCGCCAAGTCGATCGGTCCTCGGCCACTCGCATCCAGCTCCTGCCAGCCATCTTGCGCAGAACATCGCTCCACCTGGCCTGAGGGCGTCCTACACTACGTTTACCGAGACGCGGTCTCCACTCTAGAACCCGTTTACCCCAAAGGTTATCGGTTCTACGGCTAATATGGCCAGCCCACTGCCACTTCAGTTGGCTAATCCGGCGAGCTATGTATGTCGATGACTTTGGTTCTCTGCCGAATCACATCATTTCGGATGCGATCCCGCAGAGAGACGCCGAGCATAGCTCTTTCCATAGCCCGCATAGCTTTTGACGTAAAATGTACTAATGATATTTGGATGGATGGATTAAACGGACAATTGATGTGCTCCACTTTTATCTACATGACGTGTTTTGCTGGTATTAAAATAATAAGTAATGTCGTTTTTTGCAAGTTTGTTATTGTAATAAATACACATAACGCTGTTATGGACAATATTATGCAGTTAAAGAAACAACTTGAACATAGTGAGCTATGGAAGCAGATTTTTAAACGTCGCTTTGCGTGTGTGTCGTCCATGTTTCAAGCCTTGACGCCCATGAATGAATTCATCTATGTGCATATTTTACAACAATCTCAGGAATAGAAAATATTAAAAGGATACCTACACATTCAAATATTTGTGTACCCATGATCCAATTGGTATGGTTTACCTGTTATGGGTTAACAAGGTCAGATTGCAGTCGTTCCAATAACTGGTCTTGCAAAATCTTGGATCATCATGCAAGTGTACCCTGATCAAAAGGGATAACATGCTCAGTGAAAGAAAAGAATGGAGATCTACAAAACCTCAACTTATTGCCATTAACGAACATTTTTGTTTTATTTCCTAACTTGTTTTTAGATTAAAAGTTCAATATCTTAATCTTTATATAATTTCACTAATTATTTAGATATTAACAATTTTAATTAAAATACCAATTTACTAGGTGGAGGACAATAAAATATTCTTTGCTTTCAAAATCATAATCAACGGAACAATGGACATTCAGAATATAGTAATGACATGATCTGCGCATGTTTAGTGTTTTAGCGTTTGTCTAAATCTATGTAGGTACGAATATACCGACAAAACCGCAGGCTACTGGCTCGTTAGCCATGTTAACCGAAACTGACGTATGGTACCGCACATTGAAACCGAGCGAATGTACGAGAATAATTCATAGAACAGACATACATTTAATATTCCTGGTTCATTAATGTAATGATATCCGATATTCGACTTCCAAAGAAGGAACCAAAAATGTTTCATAACGAAAAGGGTAGCCGAATTCCAGCTTTAGCGGTATATTAAATTACTATTAATTATTATAAGCTTTTCTTGTTTAGTGTACTGGCTTTAAAGCTTTTATGGCGGAATATTTTACAAGTCAGGGTGGCGGCTAGCCAGTCTGACGCTGAAAAAGTCATACCACCTTTCAGACCCGAATCGGGAATGGAACCCATCAAATTCGGGTTTCATGGCCCTGTGTTAATAGACTACTGTTCCACGGTAATGATCAAATCTGCGTACCCAACTATGTAGTTATGGTAGGTCTAAATGCATTTTAGTGCAATATACTGCGCCTCAATTCAACATTGAGAACACTAATTAGTCTGTCGGAAACCATGATACAGACGAAACCACAAGCTTCCCAGCTATTTAATCGCAATCTAATGAACAATTATTTACGGAACAATGTTGCCAGCGCTACCAAACCACAAGATAATGTACAAAGGATGTAATACAATCAAGTACAAACCTAGATTTAATCGTTCTGTGTCGACGCATAAGCGAACTGGGTAGCTTAGGGGAGTTGATTCAAGTAATGTTTATTCAGTTAATGGGATATGTTATGCCTTGATTTTAGTTTTACACAACAAGAACATAATGGATTTATCGACTTAATTTTGATAATCTCTGAAACTAAATTCTGATACAGTTTTAGGTTCGTAGAGGGTTTCTAAACGTTTAAAGCGCATAAGCCTGCTAAGTAGCGCATCCAAACAATTAAAAAATTAACCAGTAAGACCTGCCAGTCTTGTTTAAGACTCCGGGATTAAAGGCTTTTGCCCCACCACTAACTAAACTCCCGTAGTTTCATACCCGAATACATTCTGGTATGAAACGAGGCGGGCCTCGTGGCGATTCCTGGCCCAATTCATTAATGTGCCTAAATATTATAATTTTGTTCACAGACGCTGGTCGTTCAACACGTAGACGTGTGTATGTTTTCCAATGGCAAGTTCAAGAACGTGGTGGCCGTGGTGAAGTGCGGTGGCACTCCCGTCATGCCCGAACAGACTCTTACTGACACGTATACCCTTACGCCACACAGAGGTATGTATATCATATTTTATTTGTTCCAAGAAATGTTTCTTTGTCAGCTTTAAACGCGGGAGGCTTGAAATTTGGAATGTCTCTTCATGAAACTGACTGCCTAAAACTGCAACCTTTTTTAGACTGCTTCACGACAGACGTAATGCACGACGCATGAACACAGTAAAAAGTAAAAAAGAGTATATCTCCTAAGGAACTACCTCGATTCGACATAATTATATGATAATAAATAATATAATAAAACTAAATAATAGAATTGTCCGCAGGAGTCACGAAAAATTGGATAGCTCTGGAAGACTCTTACTCAAAATCAGGTGCCAGCCTTGCTTCCACTGTCATCTGCAATAACAGTCCCGAAGACCGCAACGTTTTCGCAATTTATGTATCTTACTATGTTAAAGTAAAACTCACGCTCAGTGCTATGGGCGGCGAGGTTTCACTAAAGTTGCCATTCACTCTCACTCATTCTTGCATCAACGAAGCCCCCACTGATAGTGTCATTGAAGAATCTACACCCAAAATGATACTAGAAGGTAAGGAAAATAGCGAAGAAGAAGACAGCAAAGCAGAAACAGAGAAAGACAAACAAAACAATAACGGAGCGGCTGATCATGAGACGGCGTTTGGGGATGAAGCCGAAGTCAAGTCCCCTGAAGACCATCGGTGCGTAGCTGACGTGCTAGTGAACATTGAAAATAAGATAGAAAGACCGAAGAAAATCGAAGCGACCGAAGTCCGACCGATCAAGCCTAACGAAGAAGAGTTGGATCTGATAGTAAAATACCAAGGTTCAGATACGTGATCCGACGACGAAGGCAACGTAGGAGACGGCGGCAAAAAGACTGATGGAACAAAATCGCCAGTAGTAGAAGTATGCAAACCAGTGGTCCAAAGCCCAAAAATTGGCTTCGCTGAGAATTTAAAAAGAGCTGTTTGTTGTATAGACAGAAGACGGCAGTCGTAGTTTTGTATGTAATGTAAGTAACACATATTTTCAAAACTATTTTTATCCAATTTAGTTATACAAAATGTACCCTTTAGATACTTGGACTTTGTCAAAATTTTCTACGTATTATACAAAGTGTTCACCTTTTAAGTCAATTTAACATGTTCCTTTATTATGACTACAATTTTTTAAACATGTTCAGAAACTTGTTACTATACGTTTGGGCGAAACAGATTTCGTAAATTATGACGACAATTTGATTAATTAATTGTATAAAATTTAATTTCATTGATACAAGATTTCAAATTAGTTTATGTTTTTTTTCAAATTCAAGTATAAATAATTGACATAGATCTAGTTTTTTCATTGTGCTTTGTAAATATCAATCAGTCTGCCTTGAACGTAACAAGGTAAAAAACTTCTGGTTAAGTAAGCATTACCTACATAGAAAACGACGAAGATACATGTTAAGAAATCCTAGTTACTGTTATTATTTAGTACGACTTCTGCAGAAGCAGAAGTTCAAGAATCGTTTAAGGTATTAAGTGTAATAATCAGCTCATTGCAACCAGAATAGAAGTTGACGATAATTATAGCACAGTCGATACTAACTGAATTAGCAGTTAATTTAATCATGGAAACAGCTATTAAGTTCAAAGTAGCAAATCTGACGGAAAAGCATTATCCGTTGATTTGGATAAGGCAATAAACTATGAACTACAAAAATAGTAGCTCGTAAAAACTCAAACTCAAACCATATTATAGCACCAATGATTGCTTTTATAGCGACATGAATTTGATTTGATTATTGCGATGAGGCGTTCGACCAATGATCCGTCGTAAAAGCATGCTGGTTTGAATGTAATGGAAATATAATATTGTCCAATTCTTCTTTATTTAGTGCTTGGCGAAGACGGAGAAAACATTTTGGAATATTTGTATACATGTGGCTTTTTGTCAAGAAAACGTGACATGAAAAATAACGAAGTCAATCGAATATTGTCTGATGAAGTGTACTGAATACTAGTCAATATTGTGATTATTAAACAAACAGATACTAAAATAGCGAATATCTTGAGAGTGGGTCCTCCTCTCAATGATCTTACGAATATAAAATCTTAGTTAATATTTTGAAGAAAGCACTTACCTACTTAGAAAATAAATACATTAAAATGAAGAAATCTACACCATCGCTTTATTTCATAAGTAGAAAGATTTGTACTCTGTCAGATAGGTTTCTCGTAATAAGATAGTCAGATATCGGTGAAGCTGTCTCTTTTTGTTAATTATACAACAAAAAGAGACAGAGAGATTTGTAAAAAAATACCTGACAGAAAAAACTTAGCGGAAAAACTGGTTCTTTTAAACATTATATTTTTAATGGCTGAAAGTGAGAGACATTGTCGGAAATAAGCCTAATATGTACAAGTATGTCAGTGATGATCGATATATATTTTTTTTGTAAAATTAACCAATCTCTAATTCTATAAAAAAGTGGGAATGATTTTAATGTTAAGATGAACAATAATAAAGAAAACTTCCGTTACTAAAAAACACACAGCTGGTATCTTCTTTCGTGAATATTTCAGATTTTTTTTGTATTTTTGAGAACCTTATTTTAGATAATAGAGAAAAGGAAACAGCCGATTTGATATTTTTATTGATTTAATTTTTTAACACAGCGTAGGTCGACATTTTGCAAATTCAAAATTTTGCAGTGTACAAGAACACTGAACAAAATCAGTACAACGCATTTTACAATGTAAGAAATTTCTGTAAAAATAATTTAAAACTGAACACTAGCCCAGTCTCCACACAAGAACATATTGCACGATACAGTTCAATAGTTATTATTTAAAATTTAATTTCGATAGTTTTTTCTTTTTTGTGAGATTAATCATACATTATTGAATATAAAATAAGGTTTTAGGGTCGTAAGCCTTGGCTTGTGCCACAAATAAGCCTGAATGGATATTACGCTTACTAAAATCTAAAGTGTTAAATTATAGAGTAGAAGGAAAATAATGCAATTATATTTAATATATAAATTGTAGACTTGTTTGTCACTGTATTTAGAAGTAGTATGTATAAAACACGAATATAATATTATGATCAATAGTAAACGTTTGTCTTCGGTTAGATGTTAAAGCGATGAAAATTATTTTCTTTATAGCCCAACAGACACACAGAGTCTCATATTATCTTAGTTATTTCAATTAAAATTAAAGCACGGTCGCGAAGCAGGAAGAATTTTGTACGATGACCCTTTATGTCGTGTCGTTATGAAGTAATTAACTATTTGCAGTCTCTCTCGCTCCGGTGCGAGGATATATAGGATCATCGTACGAAATATTTTCTGCTTCGACTGTGTTTTAGTAAGAACATCGTCGTTGGATTTTGAATATCAAATAGAATCAATATGTATAATATTATTAAGATATTTTTAACCCAAGTTGGTCTCAATTTTTTTCTACAAAATTGTATTTGGAAGCTTGATGAAACATTAGAGTTATCTTGCCAAAAGATCATGAGTTCGAATTTTATTATGTCTCGGCAAAGATTAATGTGATAGATAGTTACGTATTTTCTGTGTCTGGGTGGTATCAGATATTAAGTTTAACTCAGCAAAATTATAGAAGGACAGTTTTTGACGAAATATAATATTATGTAAATAGAAATTAAATATGTTATAATTATGCACAATAATACGTGAAAGTTATGATGTACCCATTATCAATTACATATACTTACGCATATTATTATCATTGTACCTATATCCTGTTCTTTATGTATAAATTTTCCAATTTCTGTATATATGTAAATAAAGCTAAATATTGTTTACGGTTTTCTTTATCAACGCCTTTTTCATCATTACCTATCTACTAATATTATAAATGTAAAAGTACATAACTCTGTTTGATACGTTTTTAGCCTAAACCAGTAAAATTTTTATGTAGGTTCAAAATAAAGTACCAGCCTATTCAATTCCCCATTGCAGGACAAAAGCGTCCATCATTAAAATCATGTCATCGCTACAATTATGGGTACTGGTTTAATCACCACGCTTGCCAAGTACGGATTAGTAATCACAAACAACCTGACATAAATTTTGCTCGACCCGGGAATCAATAGTTCTTTTTGTCACCTTAAAGATACACAGTCACAGATATGAAAAATCAGTTCAATATTCCTGGACCGTACGAAAAAGTTATTGAACAAACTGATAGTAACTTAAATAAGTTCCAGTAAGAAATATATTAAAAAGCTCTTATACAAAGTTATTTCTGGGACGGAAAGCATTCTGATAAAATTGAGTTGAGATTAGCTGAAGCTAATACTAACTTGGAAGATCGCGTTATCTCTAGAGTTTATTCACGCCACAGACTTTTATGAAAGTGGCAAGACAAGCACTAATGATGCAAGGCGGGCATCGGGTCGTCCCTCTTTACAGGTGGAAAGGAGAAACTGGGAGTTTAGTGGGTACGAATGGGCTCGCTCGTCCGGGACAAGGACATCTACGACACCAGAGAGATCACTGATGCGTTGCCGGCCTTTTAAGGGGAGTGTGGGCCACCGGCACTCTCACAAACCAGACGAAACACAATAGTAGTCACTATTATTTCACGTTGGTGTTATGTGCGAGGGTGGTACTTCCCCGTACGAGCCGGCCTATTCGTACTGTAAAACAGCTTGGCTCTACCACTATTAAGTGAAAAAGTATGAATGGCCAAAGGGCCAATTAAGGGACATAAAGATGTCGTAGCCTAATGAGTAGCAATCTGTCACACTAATGAGCAGCTTGATATCGGACATCAAAAAATGTGATGAACCCACAGGATCGCAGTAGCCTTTTAGCCTTTTGACACCCTGTTGCAGAAAGCTCCATTAAAGTTAATGCTTCATTAAATCTAATGCTGTCACTTTTCGTTGTCATGAAATAAAAAGCGACAGCAATAGATTTAATGAAACATTAACTTTAATGGACGTTTCTGCAACTGAGTGTGAGTGACCCAAATAATTACGAGTAAATCCAGGGTCACAGCTAGACTTCTGGAACCTAGTGTCCCAATAAAACATCGAAGGACGATACTCCGCTAACGATAAACTCCAGAAACGTTTAAAACGTAAAGTAATCCCTGAAACAAATTGGGGAACAGATTATCCGCAATCTCGCGAAGTTGGAACAACTGGGACGTAAAGTTAGGAAGAAGCGTCATCTAGTTGCTTTATCGCTGGAGTTAGTCTTTGCAGACGGATCTTGAGTGGGAGCGTTTACTCTTTGCTTAAATTTTGGCAGGGATATAAGAGAATTTGTATTTTATGAAGTCCTTGGCATATCAAGTTCTTATTTTGTAAGATGCCCGAATAATATAATCTGTAAATCACTTATAGTAATTATTTGATTTACAAATTATATTATTTTAATCATATTTTGATACATCCATTAGTTTATTACTAAGTTTACGTAGTCAAGTTTGTTACAACACTAATATTAAATCCACGTCAAAATGTCTCCAAATGCAGAAAAATAATTCAATCGGTCGATAATCCAGAATCATTAATCCGAGCAACAAATTGGAAAGTTGGGAGCAGATTAGCCAATCTCCTCGAAGTTGTAGCAACAAACTGGCGAGTTGGGAACTTATCTGCTCAACGATCGACTTGTGGACCAACAAGAAACTTTTGTGATATTTCCAGTACCTGATCTGTGTGAAAAGTTTTTATTTATTTCGCTTCTTAGAAAGTGTTATACGTAAGAGAAACAAAGGAGTACAGTGCTACATAACTTGGAATATTAATTATGGTTTTTACTCAAGTTCTGACTGGGCTATTATATTTTTCCCCACCCGACTACCAGTCAATAATCTAGGGATTTTGGCAAAGTCCAAAAATACAGATCACTCTCTCGGGCCATCTTGTCAAGAATCTTATACGATAGGGTGCCATTTCCAATTGGGTCAAGATAAGTTAAAATGAAAGAATATCATCAATGTATATGATGTTTGTTTCCCTAATAAAGAAAATAAATATGACCTAAAATATTATTGAATGCCCATCAATGACCAATATTTGTCTGCCTCTTTGAAAGCGTACTGCAAATATTATGGCACAATTATGCTATGTGTTCCGACTTCCGCCCCACTCAACGCTGTGTGTTTGTGCAAACAACATTGCAGTTTTACGGCCGCGAACACTAAGACCTTGGCCTCGAATTTCGCGGGCAGTGGGGCTGCAGCGGTAGCGGCGAGATGTTTTGTATGGAATCCCATAGACCCGCTCTCGAACACAACGGGGCGGCAGCGGAGGCGGCGGCGCACGCAGGCGCACTGCGGTGCACCGCTTGACAGCATTTGCACTGCTCTTGACGGCCCGCTTCAAGCGGTGACCGCAGATCGCCTACGTGTGTCGCCGCTCCCGCTGCCGCACCGTTGTCGCGAAATTCGAGGCCGAGGTCTAAAAACACACACAAACTCACTCTCCTCTCAAAACATCCTAATGCATCATATTGCCCGTTTACCTCTCTTTCATAAAAAAAAGTAAGAAACCTTAATGGTTTTTTACTTGATTGCAATCCAGGGCCGCTTACCAAACGGTAGACAGTGTGATTGATGGGGCGATGGGGGCCGAATGTGAACGACTATCGATCCCTAGGGCCGATTTGTGACGAAAATGTACGCGCGAAATGCAACATGTTGTAGCTACGTCATTACTTACGTGGTAGTAAACTGCCTCCGTGGTACAGTGGTTAGAGCGTTGGGCTCTAATACCCGGAGGTCGTGGGTTCAAATCCCGCGGGGAGCATCACTTTGTGTGAATGTTTCCAGTTTGGTTAGGACATTGCAGGCTTGAATCACCTGAATGTCTGAAAATAATGATGATTCCGTGCTTCGGAAGGTCCTGCGCCTGATCTCTCTTCGGTCGTGTCAGACTGCTGTCCCACCGTGTTATGAGAGTGAGGGAATGGGGAGTGCACCTGTGATTGCGCACTCACTTGTGCACTATAAATATCGTAAAAGATTGGCCGCCGCAGCCGAATCGGCTAGGAGGACATTAAACTTACGTGGTCAATAATATGCTTGGTAGTAGTGCCTTGTTCAATTTAATCAGTAATTAATAAGATTTCATAATACTGTTAATATTTGAATGAAAACATGACATTCATTGGTCATCATACTCAATTGACTGGAGATTTTATGTCATGGGTTACTATGTAATTTAAAGGCACGAACATTGAAGGTGGATTAATAAAGAATTCAAGGTGTATAAAATTAAAAACCTTTCTCTTCAGAGTTCCTAATTGACCTGACTTATTTTAACCAGTGCTATAATTAAATACTGAATCGAGGCTGAAAACTTACTGTTAGATTCAGGCAGAAAACTAATTACCAAGTTCATTTTGAGATTTACGGTCTCTGCTATTTTCACCCTGCTTGAGGAATATTAATGGAATTATTTAATGTTGACTTGCATAATTGCATGCTGACGCAATTATGCTGCCTGCGCTGACGTCAGTGATGAAAACACGTGTGTAGTTTCGTAATGGATTTACCTCATCATTCATAAAGGGGTTTGAAGATTTTTGTATGGAGGCTGGCTTACCTTGTGGTACGCCATTTTGATTTTTTTTCAAAATAGCGTTCACTTAAAATTCTATGAAAAATCGATACCTTACATTAATACAAACATAATATGTTATTAGACAAAAACCTGTAAAGTGTCACATTTTAAAGCTATAAGCAATTAAAGTTTACTTCTTCATTTTAAGATTTTTTTGTGTCAAGTTATAGTGCACATAAAATTCATTCAAAAATAGATACCTGACATCAATACAAACATAAAATGTCATTAGACGAAAACCCGTGAAGCGTCACGTTTTAAAGATATAAGCAACTAAAAATTTATTTTGAGTTTTTTTTTTGTCTCATGTTATAGTTCACATAAAATTCATTTAAAAATGGATACCTGACATCAATACAAACATAAAATGTTATTAAGCCCGCTCTACACTTAGCCCGCGGATCGCGCGCGAAGGCTGCGAAAGGGCGCGAACGCTAAGTGTGGAGCCGTTTCGCATAAAATAGGAGACGGCTCCACACTTAGCGTTCGCGCCCTTTCGCAGCCTTCGCGCGCGATCCGCGGGCTAAGTGTAGAGCGGGCTTTAGACGAAAACCCGTAAAGTGTCACGTTTTAAAGATATAATCAACTAAAGTCTAACTTCTTTATTTTAAGATTTTTTGTGTCAAATCACATAAAATTCATTCAAAAATGAATACCTGACATCAATACAAACATAAAATGTCATAAGATGTCTTTATTACTATAACTTGTGAAAAAAAACTCAAAATAAAGAAGTAAAACTTTAGTTGCTTATATCTTTAAAACGTGACACTTTACGAGCTTATGTCTAATAACATTTTATGTTTGTATTGATGTCAGGTACCCATTTTTAAATGAATTTTATGTGAACTATAACTCAAGACAAAAGAAAAACTCGAAATAAATCTTTAGTTGCTTATATCTTCAAAACGTGACACTTCACGGGTTTTCGTCTAATGACATTTTATGTTTGTATTGATATCAGGTATCTATTTTTGAATGAATTTTATGTTAACTATAACTTGAGAAAAAAAAACCTCAAAATAAAGAAACTTTACTTTGGTTGCTTATATCTTTTAAATGTGACACTTTACGAGTTTTTGTCTTATAACATATTATGATTGTATTAATATAAGGTATCGATTTTTGATACAATTTTAAGTGAACGCTATTTTGAAAAAAAATCAAAATGGCGGACGCGTAGGAAGGCCAAAATCTTCAAACCCCTTTTCTGCCTTTGTCCTTTTTATGTGAAGTGTACTGAACCCACATTAATATATCCCACACATCTAGTAGGATTTAACGCAATGTTAATAATTTTGTAGCACAAGTATAAAATTAGTGCTTGGACTATGAATTGTGTTTCAACAGATTTGGCTGAGACCTAATTTATTATTTTAAATATATAATTTTTATTTATTAATAACTTAACTCAGAACTGTATGACTGTATGAGTATAAATAAAATGAAAAACTATCGAATTTCTTCCGGGTTCTACTTGGGCAAAATTCCAAGTCCGATTGTAGAGTAACATTATGTACATATTGACGATTCATTCTTCGAAGCCTATACGAATGAATAATTTTTCATAATGATTTTGAACAGTTAATTACAGTAAGCAGTATTTTTCCTTTCAAAAAATAAATTATAAAAGATATAATATAAATACGCAATACTTTAGGAAGAGAAAATTACATTTAAGTCCAAAAAATCCACTTACGAAAAAATCGATTAGTAGCCCAAGCTTCTTGACTCGATTAGATTTCGAGAGCAAATAATGTCCCGAGAACATACATCATTCCCAGTGGAATCCATAAGTTTAGTATAAGACCCTACTTAGAACTACCAGTGTTGTTGACTTGGATCGGGTCCAGATCTCAAGGACCTAAGAGCACTTACTGTAAAATTAATGTAACGGAGCAAAAGAACTTGAAATAAAAGAAGAGGATAGAATTGAAAGCCAGAAGTTTAATATAACACGTCCTATACTACAGACTAAGACTAAGTCCTATATTACAGACTAAGTTAGGTTAGGGTGTGGTGACGCAGGCAGACGACACGCAGGGGAGGGCAGGCGCTTCTAGCGACGTAGGCAGACACGCAGGGCACACGCCCCAAAACGGCGGTGATAGCAGCGTAGGGCACACGGAGGGCTCGCAGATGCGCCCCGGCGGTGAGCAGTGGCGGCGCACGGAGGGCTCGCACCGATGAGCTCGTGGTGCGCGCCGGCGCGGCGGAGTCCGCGGCGGAGTTAAGGGCTCGAGGGATCTAGCCCTAGGAGGAGCCGCACGGCGATGGGGAGGTTCGTGGCGGTAGGCGGAGGCTGACGACCGTGCCTCTGAGTCGGGTAGGCGGAGGCTGAGGACCGTGCCTCTGAGTAAGTTGTTCATACTTCAGGCTCCAGACGTTAGACTGACGGTAGACTGACTCATTTGCGCTGCTGCCCCTGCTTTTATTGTCTATTTTATTTTTAATATTTAAATCTACAAAAGGAATGTCAAAACTACGGTAGTGTACAAAGGTTGTATTCCATAGCTACGAGTTTTGACATAGAGTTTAAAAAATTAACGCGTAGCTATGGCGACTATAATGTCAGACTTTGTTTACAAATAAATTATTTTTTCACAATAAAATTAAAATATGATCTAATTCGCAAAACTAATCGTTAAACAAATAAAGGGGAGGCTAAAAACCCTAATCGTATAATTTTGGAGGCGGAAGTATCCGCCCATGAGGACATAATACGTATAGCATGTATCCCTAAGGTTCGTATACTTTTATTTACATTATTTATAGCATTAGAACTACAGTTTTCTTATGATTCCCTTTTAGTTTACATTCTTTGGAACGTATAGAAAGTCCCATAAAGGTAGATAACATTACAATTGTTTATACAACAACAATAAGTAAAGCAAAAAAGCAAAAATAAACAGGAGATAAGCACACACAAGCAATTTTTGTGTAATGTAAACATATAAAAAGAAATATAAGTCCATATTCAGTAAACAATAAATATACCCAACTAAAAATATACTGGTAAACGCCAAAGTTTGCTTGATAAAAGCTTAGGCCAGAACACTTTTATTTTTTCTGTTCGAAAAATACTGAGTCACAGTCTCACAGTCCGGAGTCTGAAAGATGAGGGGTAAAGCACTCCCGGGCTTTGGAAATCACGTAAAGCCGTTGGTCCATCGCCTGATCTCTTTTCGGTAATGTCACTTTACTATGAGAGTGAGGGAGGAATTGGGAGTGAAACTGTACTTGCACACACACTTGTCTATGTGTTTTCCTTCGTAGTTGGTTGATCGTGAAGATTGGCCAACGTTGATACCAATAAATTTTCACGGACACATTATAAGTGTAGGTACTTCAAGCTCCCTTGGGATAAAAATAAATATTTGTGCTTTTGTTAATCATTTGTTACGTTGCAAAAGAGAAACGGACAGAAGTGATTTTTTGGTATGAGGATAGTTTGGAAACTGGAAAGTTTCAGACGCTGAGCACACGACGGCGTGGGCAGGGGCGGTCAATTTGCCAGAAAGATAGCGCAAAGGGAATCCTATACTATTACCAACGCACACGAAGGACAAAAAGTCCGCGCCGCAGATGCCAGGCGGGCACTGGGCGGCGCGGCATGTCCGTGGCTGCCCGCCATGGATCGCACAAACCAGTTTGTATGAAGTAACGCGGCGCGGCGCGTTTCACTGAGGTACTCTTCACTAGAACGAACGTCGTGAACTAACTGCCTTTGTCCCTCGTGTGCTTTGGGTTCGCGGTGCGGGCAGTCGCGGGCATCGGCGGGCAGACGCGGTCTTTATTACTTCGCGGCAACGATAATAAACAGTATTTAAATTCGTTGCTTCGCGGTCAAAAAGACCGCGCCGCGCCGTCGTGTGCTCAGCGCCTCATAGACAATTTTTTATTGCGGAAAAATACCAAAAGCCTGCGGGGTCACGGCGTATATTCCACGTAGGCAAAGTATAATAATATACAATATTCCCTTCCCTTCTTTTGAGGCGGCATATTTGTGATCTCTCCATTACATAAAATACTAAACTCTAACTTAGATTCTGATGTCTTGAGCCATGTTTCATTGAGATGCGCAACAAGGTCTGACCGCAGACAGCACCTTTTTCACATACAGCTGGCTAGGAATAATGTGTCACAAAATAGTCCATTGCTACGCATGTGCAGAGAATATAATTGTATATGTAAATGTAAAAACCTGGATATATGCATTGAGCTATTATTACTACGTACAGTACATAATATTTCTATGGATATATGTCATCAAAGTCTGAAAATGTTTATAAAAACCATTAGGTGTTCCGATAACATAATTAATTTACTTCTTTCTAACTTAAACCATTAGTTGTTCCATAAGCATTGTTAATTTGCTTCTAGCTGATACCAAATTTTTGTACTTTGTCATAGACAACTATACATTGAAATGCTAAATTAGAATGTTGTGCTCAGTTGTCATCGAAATGCAAATTTAGTATTATATACTGAACTTAATTTTAACATTGTATTTGATTTGTATTTGATTTGTATTTTGTTACTGTGCCAAAGAATAAATAAATAAATAAATTGTTTAAAATCATTTAAAATCATCAAGTTTACAATGGTGGCAAAGGTCACTGCCACGTGCGTTGTTTATCGAATAGTTGGTGTCACGCGGTCCAGATCTGAATTGCTTTTAATTTGCCCGCACGCGAGCGAATGTTATTTCAATCATTTGAAATATCGTCACGCGTGTAGACGTGATATGAGTTTCCAACAAAGTTTATTTTACAAAACTCGGTAGCAGGGCTTGTTAACGCTACCAAATTGCGCTACAAATTAGTTAAAACAGTAACGTTGATATTTTTACTGGACTGGATGAATATAATAGCGTTTCTTCTAAAAATAACGTTATATAGTACCGTTACTATTTTTTGCTCCATAATATTATAAAAATTAAGGTTTTTGCAAACCTTAATTTTTATCTTGTCATATTAAACCAATGCGAAACCCATACCAATTTTGAATAAAATAGTCAGCAGCTAGGTAATGTCAATTCAATAGCTTTGACGCAAAGCAACTTGTTTTTTTTTTTGGATAATTGCCTATACTTTTAACGTGAAAAAGGCCTTACCGGTTAGTAATAGTAACGTTACTTTGGTAACTTTACCTGTTTTGTTTAACGTTACATTGTCTGCAATGGGTAATTATCTTTTTTTAACGGTATTTCCAGCTCTACTCTGGATCATAGCATCCATGTTCGCTATTAGGAAAATAAAGCTTCCATTTCATCCGAATTTCGCCTTTAGAAGAGCGAATGAAAACGGGAAACGTGTTTTTTTTTACGTTTAACTAGGAGGTCAATTCTAGTGTTTTGCATCTAGACCGGCATTCGCAATATACGAAGCGCGAAAAATGAAGATCAATTCAAAGTGGAATTGCTGAAAACAAGCTTATTTTGTTTGTAACTTTTATACATCTAAGCTTATTTGTGTAAATAGAAATAAAAATGAAGTGCTGTTTGAGAACGGCTGAACCGATTGGACTAATTTTAGCCTTGAAATATTCGTGAAAGTTCAGGGAAGGCTTAAACGATGAGAAAATATGGAAAAATTGCGAAAATATTAAAGTAAGTGATATGAAGTTCACCGGGTCAGCTATTAATAAATATACAATTACTTTTTTGGTTTATTTTCAATTTCATCAATATTACTTACACTTTTTACACGCGCTACAACTTTATTTTTATACTAGCGGCCGCCCGCGATTTTACCCGCGTGGTTCCCGTTCCCGTAGGAATTGATCAAAATTACAGCCCGATCCGTCCAGTGGTTTGGGTCAGTCAGTCAATCAGTCAGTCAGTCAGTCAGTCAGTCACCTGTGAGTTTTATATATATAGATTACGGTAGTGTTTCAAAATTAGAATTTCGATCTAATTGCTCCGATTTATGGTTACTATTATATTTTGCGACCAGTTATTATATGTAAACATTGGTTGGGGCCATAGTACTAGTACTATAATATAGTCAACTAGCGGCCGCCCGCGGTTTCACCCGCGTGGTTCCCGTTCCCGTGGGAATTGATCAAAATCCTTTCTTAGCAGATGCCTACGTCATAACATCTACCTGCATACCAAATTTCAGCCCGATCCGTCCAGTGGATTGGGCTGTGCGTTGATAGATATCTATGTCAGTCAGTCAGTCAGTCAGTCACCTTTGAGTTTTATATACTGGATGACTTTTTTTACCGTCAGGGAAATTTGCGTGTGAGTTAAGTAAATGATATAGATGACGACAGCATGATTAGTTAATTTTTTTTTTTAAATATTTTTGCGCGTTTAATATGGCGACCGCGTAAATCTCGAACGGATTCGCCATAGTAAATGCGCAAAAATATTTTAAAATTAAATTAAAATAATCATGCTATCGTCACATATATCATTTACCTATCTCACGCGCTCCTGACGGTAAAAAAAGTCACCCAGTATATAGATATAACCTACATACAACATGTTGTTCACAAGTTTAACGCCTATTGACAGTATAAGGCCATTCATTCGATGTGAAAATGTTTAACTCCATAAAGATACTTTAGTATATATTCTGTGATAAAGATAAAATGAAAATGAATTTATTTAATAAAAATTATGAGAATTGTAACATATTATTCAGCCTTGTTTAGGTAAAAGTAAAATTTCGCTTCGTAGGTATAATAAATAATTGTTTGGTCCTCAGAGATTAAGGGCACGCGTCATAGTTCTCTTCAGGGGTCTATTAATTACATTCATGATACATTATTCAACGAATGTTCCTAGCTCGGGATTAAATGCCTTTGTTCAGGTTAAGTATACCTCACAAAGGAACGGTGATGAATACTTAGGGAAGTAAACATTAAAGAAACATTACGAGTCTTTTAAGGGTATTTGCCTCGATACAAAACGTTCTTCTTCGATCATTATTAAATTTCTGAGGCCTCGGCCTCGAATTTCGCGAAAGCGGGGCAGGAGCGGGAGCGGAAGCGCACGCAGGCGAACTGCGGTCACTGCTTGACGCGGGCCGTCAAGTGCGGTACGATGCTGTTAAGCGGTGAAACGCAGTGCGCCTGCGTGCGCTTCCGCTCCCGCCCCGCTGTGTTCGGGAACGGTTCTATGAGATTCCATACAAAACATCTCGCCACTCCCGCTCCCGTTTCCGCTCCCAACCCGCTTCCGCGAAATTCGATGCCGGGTGGCCGTTGGTATCAAGCGTAGCTTCTTATTATGCGTGAGGTCGATAATTTCTTCTCTAAAACAAGTAGACGACCAATTTGGCGTAATGATTGAGCAGTCGGACATTAAGTAGGTACACCAAGCGGTCGCGGGTTCGATCCTTGTGCGGTATAAATATTTGTGTTAACATGCCTGTTCGTATCGGTCTAGGTATTTCTATGTATAATATTATGTATGTATGTATTTACTAAAAAAGTATATACCCATAGTAAAAGCTATGCTTAGTTTGGGGCCGAATGGCACTGTGTGGTTAGTGTGCAGAGATTTTAAAAAATATATTTCGGCAGTGTTAGCACAATCTACCAAGGTACTGTAAAAAAGCAAAGTCTTTTGCGTCATCTAACGGATGAGCAGTCAATCGTTTGGTCGCCGCTAGATGACACAACTGGATATATGTACATATATAATACTCGTAGATGGACTTCCACCTTTTTCTTTTATTTTTGTCTAGCTGACGTACCATGTTGAAGTACAGCTTACAGAACTACCAGAGCCACTAAGTCATTCCTACAGTATAGTTACTCCCAAAGTTGAGAAAGCTTTTAGTTATATACGCCGTGTGGGTTCCATTTTCTACGTCAACTCCGGCTCCCAGCGGACCATGAGCATCAGTCTCTCCATACAGCGCAAATGGAAACACATTGTGTCTGAACTATAAATAACATGTGAATGGTAAGACATCTCGCTCTTTTTATGGAACTATTCATTTTTGTGACAGACGCTTTAGTTTTTCATGCATCTTTAGGAAAGCAAAATTGTCCGTTATTATATATATACATATTTTAATTTTGAAGATTTTTTCATTTCCTTGTCGATCATAAGTTCAATTTTCATCTTGTTGCTGAGCGACGGTTACGGTGATAAAGATACTTTGAGAACTAGATTTACATCTGTCTGATATCAGTGATTAATAAAGCTGCCTTCCTTTTTGGAATTAGACAAAAGAGTCAGCATCTATAACACCTGCTGGACAAAACATCCAGAAGTTATCAAATGGCGGTAAAACTGGCCATTATTACAATTAAGTATTTAAAAAGTTACCCGGAGCGGTTTGAGA
Organism: Mecyna flavalis; assembly: GCA_949319885.1. Taxonomy (NCBI): domain Eukaryota; kingdom Metazoa; phylum Arthropoda; class Insecta; order Lepidoptera; family Crambidae; genus Mecyna; species Mecyna flavalis. Next base: position 4,299,552 of record OX439427.1, on the reverse strand, counting down.
CCACAAGCCACGCCTCGCCACGCAATTTCGGTGCGAATGCTGCATTTTACATCAAACACGCTTGACCACATCCGCCAAAACCTGTGGAACATAAATTGCAATATAACAGACATATAGAGACTGTGAATGTAAAAAAAAGTAGCTATTGACAATAGCCATCAGACCTTTAGCGGACGAAACAGGCCAAATAGAACATAGTTCTTAACCATTGCAGGTTTCCTGTAAATCAATCTAGGATCTGAAGCTCTTCGTTTATAGATACTATAGAAATGCGTTCCATGCATTCGTTATTCAAAATAACCAATTGCTATTCATAAATTCATAAGCATTATAAATATAAATATTTGCTGCTAACCAACTAAAACCATATTTGGTAGAAAAAAAAGCAATATCTGATTCCAAAACCGAACATGTTTTATAATCTCTAGCTTTCAAAGTTCTTTAGTCCACTATTTGCATACAAGGACCCCAAAGTTTTTCTCAAAGAAATCATAACTATATTTCTTACTCAATTCACTCTTCATACCCTCGGAAAGTTTCAGCTCAACAATAGTTCTCGAAATTCTATTTCGAACATTGGAGTTTTACGGCGAGAGTTAATATTATTCAATAAAGATCACAAGTTTGTAGGGCGAATGCTGGCGGTAAACGCAAAGAAACTATATAAAAGTTTTTACCGCGCTCGGTTTATGAAAGCGGCCAGAACCATCGCCATTATCGCTTTAAATCGCATTACACAATCTAGCAGAGTTATTCTGCCTTTCAGAGATCTGTGTTACTGGAAAGAGAACCTTTTATTGAGTAAAGTATGGTGCAATTTTCTTAAAGGCGTGAAATGTTTTGACCGTGCACTTTACGTTTAGGGATTGTGGTTTTGAATTTTGCCCTGGATAAACATCGGTACCGTGAACATTTGTTTCCATGTTTCTTGTGTCTGTGTATGGCGATGTGATGTTTATAATTTACAAGCCTTTTGCTCGTGTGGATGATACGATGCTATCCCCAAAGAGGACGTAATATTTTATCTGAGATAAAAAGTAGCCTATCAATCCTTATACCAAAATTTAAGTCAATCAGTTGCTTTATTGTGACGTGAAAAAAGAAAAACAAAAACATTTCTTTTCTGTTATTCTAAATGACTTTTGCCTTATCCCGAGATAAAAAAGTAGTAGTAAACGAGATTAAAATGAAAAGTTAAAGTAAACTTATATACTCGTAAGAACATCAGTAGTATATACATACGTCTATCCTATTCTATATTCTATCCTACGTCTAGGCCTGGTCTGTACTTGTAACTCGATAAGGTTTATTTTTTTTCAGACTCAAGCTAGATAATTAAGAAAATGAAAAAAACATCTGCACATAAATCTTTCCTCTTGTGTCTAAAATAAATAAAAAAAACTAAAACATTCCTGATACAATCTTAATGGATTGATCGACTTTACCTGGGAATAGGGTTGGCTCTTACTAGGCATTTAAAGCAATTCTGAACTGCCTTTGTGAGTAGTCCCATTAAAACGCGAGTAAACAGCCTTTATTTCCTTTCCTTCTTCAATATTACTTCTATTAAGTGCTCGCAAAAAATCCAAGGTGTTGTAGTATTAGTTCTCAAATGTTTTTCTTTTTATACTAGATTAGTTGGCAGACAGGCCCGCAGCCCACCTGATGGTAAGCGGTCACTGCTGTCTATTCCATTGAGGGACACTTTATCAGGAAGCGTCGCTTAATGTGCTGCCAGACTGTAGGCTCATCTGATCTTCGAGTGATTTCAAGTGTATTGGCTCTCATATAAATATTGCCGGAACACAACCAGAGCTGTTATGGCGGCAGATTTCACCTGCAGGGGTGGTAGCTAGCCAGTCGGACTCTGAAAAAGCCCTGCCACCAACCAAATGATCTCTAAAGGTAAATTGATATAAATGTGTTATGGATTTCCCTGAGGTTTGACTTTTTTATATTGCTTCAGCAAGCGAACATACTGGCCCAAGGGCGCATTTTTCAGGAGTCGTTGGTTCGAATCCCACCCATGACAACCATTTAATGTGATGAAAATTTGTGTTTGGCCTGTGTCTAAGATTTAATTTTATTTTTATAAATTATTTTATTGATTCGTTACTAACAGCATTTTATGTCCCCATAACCTTAATAAATCGCTTATTTCAATTTTAATCGCATAAGCATTACACTCTTATCATGTAGTGACTATTTTTGTAATGTAAATTATTTTTTTATCCAAACAAGAATGTCCTTGGTGTCTTCATCACACCAAGTACCTTTTTCATCCAGACTTTCCTTTTACAAATACAATGTTCTCGTTTATTTAGGAGGGCTGTAATTATTCTGTAACCTCAAACGGCGGGAAGACACGTCCCTAATCCTCTCAATCCCGTTTTCCTAATGGATTTATTAATCCCTACTAATCCTATAAACGAGTTGAAAGAGCAAATTGAATTAAACTCTGTTCTGAAACTTTTGGAGAGAAGAAAACTTAATTTTTACTCGAATGTAAATAATTAAGTTGTTAACATGATATAGGGGTAGTCAATAGACAGCATGACTCTAAAAAAAGTTCTACCATCAATAGACCAAAGGCGGTAATCGAAACCACCTCCTCGGGGTCAGGCCCTAATGCCTCGGCCTCGAATTTCGCGGGCACTGTCCGCCGCAGCGGCGAAATGTTTTGTATGGCATCCCATAGACCCGTTCTCGAACACAGCGGGGCGGCAGCGGGAGCGGCGGCGCACGCTGGCGCACTGCGGTTCACCGCTTGACAGCAACGTACCGCTCGCGCTCGGATCTATCGGATTCCATACAAAACATTGCAAGTCGTCGCTGCCACTCCGCTGCCCGCTGAATTCGAGGCCGAGGTCTTGCTACTGTATCTCGGAGGTACTTCTTTATTCAAAATGCAGGACAGATCAAAATAATATCGTTACTTTGTTAGGCTAGACCCAAGAAGCAAAAATATAACCATTTGATAATGAGTAGAGTCAAGCTAAGCAGGAGCACTTATTACACGTTCTCACTCCATGACTTATCTCGTTGCCGTATTCCTAAGGGTGGCCACATACGGGCCAAACGCCACAGCCAAAAACGCTACCTCAGGTGGTAGCGTTTTTGGCTGTGGCGTAGCTTAAACCTTGTAGCATGTGGAAGCCAGTCCGTATAAAATTTACAAAAACTGCAGGAAATATTACGGTGTCAACGTTCCGTGTCATATCCAGTGCCCGTTTGCGATGACCCTAATAGATTTTTATAAATCCCTATTCGTTTGGTTTCAGAGCGGGAGATAACGAAGGCGTAACAACTTTTGCAGAATGTAATTTGTAGATTTCGTATAATCTTGTTTCGTAGCAAAGTCTATGGCAATATGGAGGGGCCGTATTTTGGCTAGTTCTAGAAAATTAAAAAGAAAATAAATAAATAAATAAATATCTCTGGACATTATTCACACAGCGCCAATCTAGCCCCAAACTAAGCATTAGCTTGTGCTATGGGTGCTAGACAACTACATATTATACATAGAAACACCCAGACCGATACAAACAGACATGTTCATGCACACAAATGTTTGTAGCGTGCGGGGATCGAACCCGCGACTTCTGGTGTAATAGCCGACTTCTCGATCATTACACCAAATGGCTCGTCAAAGATCAAGAAAGATCATCAATCGTTTGTTGTTTAATAAATGCACACATATTAATCTTTGCAGTTGTATATGTAGGCGTGGTAATGATAATGTAGAGGATATAAGATTTTGTTGGTTGGTTTTATAATAATTAAAATGATTCAATGTAAATGAAAAAATAAACATATTATTTTACCAATTAACTTGCTACGGCGTGGGCGAAAATAAGTATTTTTAATACACGAATGTTTTTCCTCTTAAAACTGAACACTGTCGAATTAAATAGTCGCTGGTCGTGGGTTCGATTTTTGCGATGCTGTAAACAAAATAATATATTTACATGTACACACAAATGTTCATACCGTGCTGGGATCGAACCCACCATCTCCAGTGTAACAGAATTCTCAATCCTTACACCATTATTGTTCGTAGTAGACAAAAAGTAACTATGTTACAAATAAAAATAAACTGCTGTATTACAGTAGTTTATTTTTAAGGTAATGTGTAAAAGTTTGTTATTGAACTACTCTCTGGGACCGTTCATTAAAAACAAAATGAAAATGTGTGGATGATTTTAAAACAAACTGAAAAGTAATTTATTATTGATCATAAAAGTTGAATTTCGTTAATTGAAGTTCGTAGTCACTACGGTAAAATATGCATTAACTTTGAGCGTAAAAACAGTTATTATGTTGAATGGAATTGCTCAATTTACCTTCTGTGAAATATGTGTGAAACATAATAATTTTATAGTAAATTTAATATTTTTAAACTTTACAGAATCATAGCAATAGGCGAGCGTAAGTATCAGCCTGTTTAATGCTGGGCAAGGCTTCCATCATTAACAGGTCATCATCACAATGATGGACACCATGTTTGGTGGTGCGAATTGGTGATCACAAACCCGAGTTATATTCGTAAAATCCGACACAATTCGTGCTCGACCCGCAAATTAGTGTTACGTAGTGGTAGAGCCATGCTGTTTTACAGTACGATTGGGCCGGGGAAGTACCACCCTCTCACATAACACCAGCGTGAAATAATAGTGACTACCTACTATTGTGTTTCGTCTGATTTGTGAGAGTGCCGGAGGCCCACACCCTCTATACCCTCATAGGCCAGCAACGCTTCAGCGATCCCTTAGGTGTTGCAGATATCCATGGGCGGCGGTGATTGCTCACCTTCAGGCGACCTGCTGGCTCGTTTATCGCCTCTGATATGAAAAAAAGTCATAAAATAAGCATTAAAAAAAGGTTCTTCCCGCGGCAACACTATTCTGTATTCCGATGGCCCATTTAAATGTTGCGCTTTATTTGAAATATTTCCCGCCACATACAAAGCTGCATTGACGCACCGGACATTATTGCACTCGGTCGAGAGTATGCATTCATGGCGGCTTTGCGGGAATAAAATAGAGCGGCAGTCTGTTTTATGCAGTTTAGTATTGGAAAGTTTAGCTGTCACACTATTTTCATTGATTTCGCTCTTTGAACTAAGCGTTTTAAATGCTCTTTTGACTTTGTTATAATGATTTGATTTCATTAGGTATTTCAGGTATCTAATTTAGCATTTTAGTGGTTTGCTATGGTAGTCCAGTCTGGAGTAAATCAGTCCAGGCAGGCCACTAGGAACAAACTCTGAGTTGCTCTTAAATATTGGCTAATCATCTGTAGTTTCCATTATCTAAGTGCGTAATACGAATATACTCACAACAGGGCACTGACTAAACTTTCTAATTATATTGTTGTTTATGGCTGCGTACCCATGATCTCCCTAATTAGTTCGGTTCCCTTATCAAGGGTTACAGAGGTCTGACAGTTACTCCAATAATTGGGTTTGTCAAAATTTGGGTCACATTTTAAGGCTTAATAATCTAGATAATAAACTACATTATTTTACTAGTCTGATCATTATTTTAAAAAGACATGATTAAAGGGACATGCTTAATTTGAATACATTTTTCCCAGTAGAACTTGAAGAAATATATCACCCCATTAAATGGCGCGGGTGGAGGTTGTCAGTTGATTTCAAAGTCAATGCGAATACGATACGACGCCAGACGCCGCATGTTACCGCTGCGAGTCATGTCGCGCGACATCGCTCTTTATTAGGTAACATGGCCTGTCAACCAGCTTTTAGCAGAAAAGCGTACTACGAGACGTTTTGAACGAAAGATGCTTTTTTTCCCTTTTTTTTCATATGGTTTTAATTTTCTAATGAATACCTATTCTGGTTTTGAATGTATGTTAAAAGTTTCAAAAAAATATTGTTTTAGAGAGTTAGAGATTACTCTTTAGTTTATATTTCGATACCACGATAACTCGATATTCACGATTCTATTTTCCTATGTCGGACAATGGGTTGTTTAGTTTAATGCCATGTTTGGTCGTGTAGCCCAAATGAACCTTTAAGTGATCTCATTCCAGAATAAAAATTAAATTAATGGCCTGATAATGGTTGATAGAAACCTCAGGTCGCTGATAAAGTTTATTTATATAGATTCTGACAATATTTCATCACATTCAATAGTACGGATCGAGCTTGCCAATTGATTTCAAAGTCAATACAAATACAGTTGAAGACGCGGTACGGTACGTTGGTACGCTCTCGGCTCTTTATTAGGCAACATGATTGGCAACTGTATTTTAGGGAAAAGTAACCTCCGGCGAGTGATTTTTTGTTTAATTTTTTTATTGTTTAATTACGAACTGTACCTAAGTACTTCCAATAGGCGTAATTTATAATGAATCAAATAAATCTACCAGCATATTCCCTTAATAAAGCTTTACCCCTAAAATAGTAAGTTTGATTTTGAATCAAGATTTTTCTTGGGTGTTGAAGGACTTTTTTTACATACGTTTAAGTACATAAAAATTTGCATACAATAAGTTGTTTCATACAGTACGTTTAAAAAGTACATAAAACTGCATGTATACAGTGCAATGTATTCCCAAAAACCTAATAAAAATATACGTTTTAAGAAGTTTTGAGCAAATAATTTATAATGCTCAAAAAACCGTTAAAACAGCGTTGTCGTACTTTTTCCATGATAACGATCTTTTTGTTAATCACGTGGTGTAAGGTTTGCAGGCCGTTAAAATTAATGGTCTCACATAAAAATAAAAATATGAGCAGCATTTTTATACCTGTAACTTGATTTTACAATTTGCTAGTAAGTCTTCTTTATTATTGCGCCAATGGAAAAAAAACCAGTAAAAAAATAAAAGCCGAGAATTTAATATTGGCAGTTTTATTATTTAAAAAAATATATTCGAAGTGTGCAAGTGTGAATATGAAGATTTGCAAACGTAAAATATATTTTTAATGGAAAAATTATATTTATATTATCTAAGATATTAAGATCTTTTAAGTTTAAGTTGTCTTGTATCTTTTGCTCTACTATTAAGTGAAACTCTTGATAATGTGCTTATAATACGGAAGTAATTACACGATCCAGTAGTTCAAGTTTAGAAACATATTGATTGCTAATAGTTAATTATTTAAACAGACGTATACATAGATAGATCAACCTTGGCTTACTTTTAATACTTGCCACACAGTAAAACATCTCTACTAATATTATAAAGAGGAAAGATTTGATTGATGTTTGTATTCAATAGGCTCCGAAAGTACTGAACCGATTTGAAAATTTTCTTTCACTGTTGGAAAGCTACACTATTCCCGGGTGATATAGGGTACTTTTGATCGCAAAAATGTGGGGGAAGAGGGGATATATGAAAAAGAAAATAAGCGCGGGAGAAATCGCGGGCGGAAGGCTATCGTAAAAAAATATTTTACATAAAAGTGTCTGTATTCTAAACAGTATTAGAAGTTTCACAGTTCAATTCATAACAATATCTGTTCTGTTTGAAAAAATCTAATAAAACACTTTCACAAGATAAAAGCGCGTATTCTCTTTGTAAGGTTTCGAAATCGTTTTAAAAAACACTTTTCATGCTTTCTTTATGTCGACTTAACACGGACTTATGAAATTTTTCATTAAAAACTTTTTCTTCATTCGCTGTTAATATAACGTCATTGCTTAGAGAAAAAAAAAATATCGGATAAAATTAAATTAGTTTTTGTAAGGTAAATTCTAAAACAGAAATGTTCCTACCCAGTTTGTTTTTGTGATGGTTGGTGGTAGGGTATAAGGGTTGGTTAGCATCTTCATAAGTAAAATATGGCGCCACATCACCTTGTGTCATGTTCTGGCAATATTATCGTTTAAGCATCTAGTTTATACGTTTTTAAATACAAATATTAGTCAAAATAACGTACATTAATCTGAACCCAAAGTAAGTAGCGTAAGCAATTGTGTTATAGGCATCAAAATCAACGAACGTGCACAGTAAATACATTTTTATATCAGACACTGGACAAAGAAGAGACACAACATTTTGCAGACGATAATATTTACCAACAAGCGTTTCAACTTACTGACAAACCTCCCTACGGAATTACCCAATAACGACGGTGTTAGACCAACTTCTCATTATCCAATCCAGAAGTCTGGAAGAATTATTAATCATACGCACAAACAGTCTTGAATAAGTATCTGAAAGCCCCAGAGGTGACATAACTTTGTGTTTCGGCAATAATAATGTGGGATCCAGTACACTTGAAACTAAAGGCTTGAGTAGATAGAGCCTTCGAAGTAGTTTTTCTATACTTAATAATATTACCTATATAGAGGAAAGATTTGATTGTTTGTCTGTTTGTTTGTTTGTATTGAATAGGCTTAACTACAGAGCCGATTTAAAATCTGTCACTGTTAGGAAGCTACACTATCCCCGGGTGACATAGGGTACCTACTTTTTATCCCGGAAATGTGTGAAGAAGGGTTATATGAAAAAAGAAATTACGCGCGGGTGAAATCACGAGGGCGGCCGCTATGTTATATAAAATTAATTAGTACAGATTATTTATATTCGTATAAATGAGTACCAGCCTACACATAATTTAAGAGCGACTTCTGGCTTTTGTTGACTCCGTTTACGTAATATTTAGAATTGTGTCAATTACCGGGACGAAAATACACATACTTAAAACCATACTATATAATACAAGTATTATTATTATAAATACGAAAATAACTAACATTCGTCTGACGATCCTCACATCCTCGTATTGGTTTTATTTTCCTACATTAACATTCAATATTCTTCTTCGAATGACATCCAAATATTCAGAAAACAACATTACGGTAAGAAACACAAAACACTTTATGTGCAGAAATGCCCAGCCAAGGTTACAAGTGTGTACTCGACGATACCGCTTAAATATTTATCACCCCTCACCGCATACCCTTACCGAGAAGTAGGGTCAGACCAAAACACATTCTTGGAACACGTAAAGTGTTCCGTCGTGGTCAAAAGACATGTTGATGAAATATTTGCAATGTGCATGCATACAATTCTGACTGCCTCCGTGGAACAGTGGCTAAGCCGCTCGGGTAAAAAAACACGGAGGTGTGTTCGATTCCCGCCTTGGGAATTTTGATTTAAATAATATTAAATACTAGTAAATTCTTTTTCAAATATCCCCCCCTTCCCCCCACATTTTTGGGATCAAAAGTACCCTTTGTCACCTGGAGAGAGTGTAGCTTTCCAACAGTGAAAGAATTATTCAAACCCGTTTACCCGTTCCTGCGAAAATAAAACGTTTCCCGTAGGAATTTTATAGCCTATGTCCTAATCCAGGTTTTAAACTATACGTGTGCCAAATTTCATCTACATCCGTTTAGCCGTTTAGGCGTGATTGATTAACAAACATCCAAATATCTAGACTTTCGCATTTATAATAATATTAGTAGATTGTGTATACCCTAGGCTTGGCCTTCTTCAGAGTCTAACTTAGGGTGTTACGGCGCACATTATGCCAGCAGCTGGTATTATAAATTAACGCCTACTTACACTGAGTTAATTGTTGTCCAATTATGTTCTAAGGTTAGTACACGTGTAAGGAAATAATATATAAATGATTATGTGTTTTTCAGTAACGTGAATATACACATTTGTTGGTCTTCACAAGATACTCGTATAAATATCTATATCGTGTATAGCATGGATCACAAGGCATATTAAAAAGGATTTGGTGTTAAAAATATGAGGCAAATCTTGTCTATGATTTTCAAATTAATTAATGTCAAACTGCACTTGCACCCAATTTATCTACTATTATTTTATAATATGACGGTTTATTTTTATCACTTTTTTATTATTTATCAAGATTTAATAAAAATAACTATTAAAATAAATACAATAGAACAGCAAAAGAATTACCTACTCGTGTCAAGTTCAGTCGTTCTGTTATTATGCTTGCACATACATACATTACATCGACTCTTTTTTATGTAAATGAATGGGTATATTTATGTTTGATTTAATGCTTTTTCATATTTTATAACGATAAATTAAACAAACTGATCTGACAGCGGCAAAAAAAAAAGAAAAAGAGAGATATATCATCTCTTAATAAATGCAAAAATGCAGTATTTTTAACGATCTATTCTGGATGCAAGGGAAATCTGATCTTAGTATTGGAATCGGGAAAATTTATTTTTCGACAAGTTTTTCTTGTTACTAAAACGTTACGTGTTGCAAATATTATGTTCTTCGGTGTGAAAAATTTCGCTCTCCCAGAATTTACGTGTGCTCGAATATGCCAAAGGGAATGTCACATCAAAGTAGTCTTATTTGATGCAGATCCTCTCATATTTTTACAAGGTGCTTTTCACTTTAAAAATTAAAAATATATTGCAATTTAATACTATGCTTGGATTTAGTAAATAATGTAACCTGTAAGAAAAATAATTCTACCTGCCGATCTTCAATAGAGTAACCATTAAACCTATTTATAAAAGGATCAGCTTAATATAATAAATAACTTTGTAATACAGATTGACTTGCAACAAACATTTTTGTATTTCATTTATTATTTATCATCAGATACCCGTAGGCTGCATGTCTCTTCGCCAATTAAAGTTTTACATATAAAAAATAAAATCATTTTTTTTTTACCGACCACTTCTTGGTAAAGAACTCTTAACTCTTACAGCGCTTTCACACGGGCAGTCTTACAGCGCTTTTTGCAGGATCCTGTTTCCTGCAGGATCCCGTTTGATGGCGAATGTGTTTATATGCTAGCGTTCACACGAGCATCCCGCATGCGGGATACTGCAAAAACCCGATCCGGCATTCGGTCTTGCTAGAAACTGGATCCGTCATCCAGTAAAAAGCGGGATCCCGTTTAGTCGCACAAATATTTATATAGCAGTGTTCACACGGCTTCCCGCGTGCGGTTTTTTGCAGGACACTGCTTTTTGCGGGATAGTGAAGTGGTGGCAGTGTCCGCCCCGCGCCCGTGTTCACACGGCAGTCCAGTTTTGCAGGACCGGTTTTTTACTGGATCCCGCAAAACTGAACTGCCATGTGAACACACCGTCCAGTTTTGCAGGATACAGTAAAAAGCCGGTCCTGCAAAACTGGATGCCGTGTGAAAGGGCTGTTAAGGTACTAATCCAATTATAATAAAATAAAGCTAAGAACCATGATGATAAACAAGGCTTTTGTTATAGAAAAAACCTTACTCGAATCGGTTAATTCATTCAGAAGCTACAGTGCCACAGGCAGACACACATACAGACTTATAACACTCCTTTTTGCGTCGGAGGTCAAAAATATAAATTCATTTTTACTTTGTCTCGACTCCTTTCACTGAACCTTTGCCTTCCCGTGATCCCGTGGGATGATGTAAGTTTGCTGTTTACTTTGTGTGCTAAAAATAACACAGCATTTGTGTGAAACACGCTGGTTGTGTTCACTTCTCTGTCCCGCGGCGCGCTTTTACTGCGGACACGGGTCCGCACTCGCGTTGATGACAAAGCTCATAATAACATTATCGGGACAAATGGACAAGTGAAAGGACAACAATAAAACTATCACGCTTTTCACAGTTAAAATGATAATTAAGAGACAATAATAATGCTATTTTGACTTGAGTAAAGTGTTATTCTAGGTTTGGTATAAGGTTGACAAGACGGCACACGAGGAGTAAAATATTTTATATTACGGTCAACAACACATCGCGGTAAACACTTGCAGTTCGATAATAGCACTTATGCCCCCGACATAAGAGCGGTACAAAGTCCAAAGTGTTATGTCTGACGTGCTTTTCACTGTAAATGAACACTATTTGTTGTTCGGTTCGTTCAATCGCCACAAGGACAGCACCGGCTTGTATCCTTCGGGTGTGAAGTATTTAGTTTCGAGTCCCACACGGCTAAAGGTCTTATTATCTATACTAATATTATAAAGAGAAAAGATTTGTTTGTTAGTTTGTTTTGAATTGGCACCGAAAATACTGCACCGATTTTAAAAATTCTTTTACTGTTGGAAAGCTATCCCCGAGTGACATAGTTATGGTAATTTTTATGCTGAAAATGTGGGGCGAAGGAGGGGTATATTCAAAAAAGAAAGTAAAGTCGGCGGCTAGTTGTCATAAAATGCATTCTCATGTTTAATAAATATTTTGTTGTATGTCTATCTCTAATACTGGCCTTTTCACCTTTCATTTCATTTTATACCTATTGAAGTTTGTCAAAAGTAAAATGAAAGCACCAAGAGAGTGCTCGTCAAACAAACGATGCATTGTAGTTGTAGAAACTTATATCTCAAGGGTTCCTTTCGCATGTATATTGACATCATATCCATATGGAAAGCCGGGGAACGTGCAAAGCCTAATCTGCCACAGTATAGGCAAGTATACAGTAAAGTTAGTATAAAGAATTACTAAAAAATAAATACGCGTATTTAAAATAAATGAGATATAGCTATAAGGACACGTCATTGATTGTTTAATATTTATTTGCAATACACTATGGATATTTTTTCGCCTAACGGGTGGTAATTTTGTTTAGCTAGCTATAATATTATTTCTTTGCATTATTAAAAACAAGTTCAGATGTTGGTTCGTGTACTAGGCCTCGAGTTTAATTTTTTGACGATTTAAAGAAGCAACAATCCGATGCTGGTGGTAAAGTTATTTTTTTACATTAATGATAACGATTCATAAATGCATCTCTGAAGCCTACATGAATATATTTTGATTTTTTACGAGGTGAAGATTTACTGGATATTACTTATTGTCATTTTATGCAGTATATGCACACAATAGGCCCGTATGGACTTCCGTCCTACTCCGTTCCGTGTATTCAAATGCTCTATATTTGAATGCTCCAAGATACCCTCGTGCGCCTATTCCCATCTACCACAAAAGAATGGTGTGCGGACCAATTTAGCTAATTGCATTAAAGTGGCTTTGTTCTCATTAGCGTTTATAAACGGAGGAGGATAACCGCGTCTCGGCTCGTTACTTGCGTTTTGGTAACACAAGATAAAACCACATTTTTTAATGAAAGGGGTAGGTATCTATTTTACGATTATTAATGAAACCGCTGTCTGCAGTGGAATAATTGTGTGTTTTTATTAAGATAAAATATTGAGCACGACAATCTTAGTGACATTCACAGATCAAGATGTTTTTAAGATCATAAAACAAAAGGCACGAAATTTATAATAGACAATCAATAAAAACTATTTCAACAATCTAGCTGTTACACCATGGTGCAGTGGCTACAGTCTGTTCACCATAAGTTGGCCTTTAGCCGCTATATTGGCAGCATTGCCTACGCTTTGTAAATCTGTCAAAAAACAGATTGAATGTATTGAAAAACAAAAGTACCAATATAGCGGCTAAAGGAATTCTTATCGTGAACGATCTGTAAACATGGAATCAATTCCGTTCGGGAAATAGGTACTCAGTAAGACAACCCCGTGCCTCAGAAAGTACGAAATAGGTATTGGCCCCGCGATTTTTAGATTGTTGACCTCCTGTGCAATGAGAATGAGGGAATAGAGAGTCCATCCTTGCTTGCGCACTATGTGTCCTGCCGTCACCTACCTTTACTATTTTAATATTTAATTTTACTAGATTTTGGTAATCTAGGACTTCCCATTTTATTGCATAAATATTACCATTTTTTTTTATTTCATGATTTTTGAAACAAGATTACTATTTTTCCGAATCATTTTTTAAAACACGATTTTAATAATCTATGTTTATTTATATATAGCTTACGCTTACTTGTCTTTTGTACAACACCAATAAAATGTCTGTGGTTACAACTGTTGCCCATCGTCTGGGCGATATAAAGATTGTCTCATGTCTAGACCAAACAAAACAACTAACTTTTTAATACGAAATCTGTGTCCGGGCGTTGTTCGTGTTCAATAAATTTGTCCTCAAACATACGACTAAAAGGAGTTGAATTTCTATTCACTATTTTCAACTGCCTTCGTAAATAAAAACACATGCTGTGTTTTCTTTTGTTTTAAAGATCACAAAAAAACTAGTTATTTGTTGAACTTTTTAGTTTGAGTGTAATATAACTATTTAAATGAAATAAATATCAATTAAAAATATTCACAAATGAGCCACTAACTGAACAAAACTAGTGCTTTGGTTGCCAGATAACGGCTTTGGTTCTTTTTGTGTATTTATACATTATACATACATAAATTATGTTATACGTACATGAAAACACCCACATCGATACAAACAGACATGTCATACACACCAAGGCATTACCCTTCCAGGATTGAACTCCCAACAACAACATTTAGCCAAAATTAACCACTAAATCGGTCAGCAAAGTCATTAAAGTCCTTTCGTAGACATTACAGCCAATTAGCTTTCAAATTAGTATTTCCTACACATAAATACTGAATTAGTACCTTCGTTACCTATTTAGATTGCTTTGGGAAAATAATTAGGTTCCAGATTGCAATCAAAGTCAATTGATTCCCTTCCACTACAGTATAAAACGTTTGGCGAATAATTAATAGAAAAGCTAATTAAGTGACTTATTTACACAAAATGTTTGTTTTGTTTTAAAGCGGGGAGCAAGGAAACGAATCACTTGATGGTTTGTGATCATCGTCGTCCATAGACATATTTTGCAACACCAGAGGTCTCACACATCGGAGTCAAAAATCGACTATCAAATCAAATCGAAAAATCATCCTCCAATAGGTGGACCGTGGACCTATTGACCAGGTTAGCAGGTTTAACATCTGGTAAGGGGCACTGCGTTCTGTTTCATTGAGGGCTACTTTACTAGGAAGCAGTGCTCAGTGAGGCCGCAAAACTTTTTTTTTGTATGAAATTCAAAGATCGCATCAGAAGTGCCGGTCGCGACAAGCAGTTCTACTAAGTGATGACAGAAGGCGCTGATATACGATTAAAAACTAGGAAAAGCAATTAAAATTATAATCGCCCGCCATATTATAATTATAGGACACGCCAAAGAAGGTACGAGTACATACAGCACAGTTGATTTAGCTCCGAAGAAAAACTTCAACTTATAAGGAACATTAGATCTCCTACTCAGTAAACCAAACTTTTTAGTCCGTGAACTAGTTAAAAATACAAGATCAAAAGTCTTTAAGCCTTTGAGCTTCAAAACTTTCGAGTATATTAAATTTCGTTAACACAGTTCTCAAGTTTAATTAAAACTGCACCTAGTGTCATATTCAGAAAATTCTCGTCAAAAACTTTAACATTTTCCAAGTTTCGCAATTACTGTAACGCGTGCTCGAGACGATGTGAAAGCGCTCATTAACCTGAAGCATAACAGTACGCCGCGCCCTCAATCTAGACATAGAACATTTTCTATTTGTTTTTATGAGGACCGCTTTTAGAAATATTAAGTAAAAAGGTGGTTTTGGTGTGTTTTTTTCTCGGGCACAGCGGACCCCCAATCCGCATTTGGCAAACGTGGTGATAAATGTAGTACGGATCACGGTTTAAAACACTTGGGCTTATTTTATAAATAATTTTCAGAGTTTCTTTATATAAAGAAAGGTTTCTTTATAGAATTCTTGCTAGAGGATAATAATTCTACTACAAAGAAAAAGTTATTATAAGTTTTTATTAATACTTAAATCCTAAAACATTAGGTAACTTTCAGGATACTTTCTAAAGAAATAATTTATAAAAGAAACGTTTTTAAAAAGTTATAAACATGTAAATTCCCAATTCTTTGACAAAATAGTCTGATGAATCCTTACTGGACTGTTTTGACATTTGCATCGACGAATTTTAATAATAAACGCTTGTACCATAATTTGGGTTTTGACAAGCCCAGTTATTACATTGGATTGACCTCCGTAACCCTTGACAGGGAAACTATGCAAATTGGATCGTGGCAACACAGCCATTCGACTGTGCTGGTTTCCTATGGTAAATACCGTCTAATGGTAATGGTAAATACGCTGATAGAAAAATCCATAGAAAACCTGCGCAACTAAGTTCAAACCATCGGTCTCACATAAGCAACTCTTGGACCCACTCGGTTTCCACAGCATTTACTATACAGTGTGATTTTGAAGTCATTGGCATCCAATTGGCCCATTAATGTACTCATATGAAGGTATGTTTTTACGTAAAAAGAGGTGGTGCGCGGCATCAGCGCGGGCGCATGGACGCGTGCAAAGCGGGTATGAAGCATGGGTGACATTGTTTGTTTAAGTGAATTCCGCGCCCGAACTTGAATAAATTCATGTTATAGCAGAGCCCGCTTTGTCGGGAGGCCAATGAAGTAGTTTCAGGCTTGTATGTTATTTGAATAATAAAGGACAACGCAAGAAGCTGTATGGGCCCTGTCCCCACCCACCAACAGACTTGGCACTAGTTTCAATATTATTATGATATTCCATTTAAAGACAAATAACCATTTTTAATCCAAAAAATGACGGGGTATTCAAAAACAATAAAATCGTGCTTATGCCGTACGCCTAAGATTCAGAATTGCGCTGTAAGTGTCTAGCTTCAAGTAGACTCGACTGTAAAATATTTTTTAAGATTACATTTTGATTGAACACTTTTATTTAGGCCAGGGGGGTTACTCTTGATCGCCTACACATTATTTTCACAATTAACTGTGTCAAAAAAATACTTGAAAAATACAACATTCAAATTCGATTTGCGTGAAATCCCCATTCCTACGGCGGATATCGTCATACAAAAAAAAAATCAGTATGGCAAGAGGTATAAATAGAGATACGTTTGAAATCTGTTGGTGGGTGGGGACGCTCCTTTGCATAGTCCTTTTAAGGTATTTTAAAACCATAATTTTATATCTTGGATTTGCCTCATATTTGGGGAAAGGATCCTATATCAAGAGTATGTTTTTATTTTAAAAGGATGCTAACAACTTCAATGTCACCCTGCATATGGTGAATGCTTATGCTATTGTTATACCTATTAATATATAAACAAACCACTGTTAAACTCTTACATAATGTCTCAGAATTGAGTGCACTTCGAAAGCCAGTAGTTTGATTCATTGTCGCTTGCTAATTAGTTTCTGAGACTACGTGACTCGGCTCTCCATAATTACTGTAAAATTGAAGACATTTTCAGAAGGCATTTTGGCTGACACTGATTTGGCCTAGGCGGTTTTAATAGTTCTTTCACTGTTGGAAAGCTACACTATCCCCGGTGAACATAGAGTACTTTTGATCCCGGAAATGTGAGGGGAAAGGGGAGATATTTGAAAAAAGAAATTACGCGCAGGTGAAACCGCGCGTGGAAGTCTAGTGTATAATAATGTATGTGTCGCAGTATCATAGTTAGAGCCGAATTATAGTTATATGCCAAGGGTTATAATTATATAACGTAAGATGTTTATAAGGAAGCGATTTATAACTATCGTACGGCCACAATCTAGTAATCTGACTAAACTAATCTAGTTACATATGTAAGGTTTAATATTTTAAAAATACAAAATAATTTATATACCACAATTAATCACTAGTCAAATGTTAAAAAAAAGGGTGGCAACATTGGAAAGAGGGCAACACGGGATTGAATTGGGTGGGGTGACAGGACGCTAAGAAAAAAGGGATTAAAAAAACGAATTGTATTGGGAATAGAAAAGGAGATAAAGACTGTTATATAGAGTTTTGTAATCCAATAATGTAAAGAAAGAAAGTACGGGCGAAATAAATAGTGTACCAGTTATATGTGGAGTTTTATTACACTTCAGAAGTGGGATGTGCCGCGCCGGCGTTTTTATTATTTATAGATGTAAATCAAATGGCAGGAAAGTGGCTCTGTTTATTTATACGGGAATTCTACACTCAATAGACGGAAAAGGCGTGGAGGTATTCAATACATTAAAAAAATAAAATGAAGAAGAATTCAGGTATGACGAACTCATAAAAAAAGTCACTTCGCTCCGAAAACCAACCTGACATAAGAATTTCATAACTTCGTATCGCACAAACAAGCCGATAATGAATCATTAAAAAACTTTGCCTGTATACTAAAATTAATGTCGTAAAACTGTGACCTTGGATTGGACAGCTACAGGAACGGCTTTTTAAAAATTCATGTTCATCTGCAATATGAATAACATACCTAGATAACTACTTAGGAGAAAAATTGTTAATAGAAGATCAACTCAATCTAGACAAGAAATGGCAAAAGCTATGGTGGCGTCCAGAAGCCAAACAGATGAACTACAAGGACTTGTAGGAGGACAAAGTTATTAAAATGGAAAATAAGTGATAACAATACACAAAATATCAAGAACAAGTGTTATGAGATCCACAATGAATGGATAAACAACAATTTTTAACAAAACTGATTGCTGGCTGTCAAACTGGATACTCAACAACGGATTTACAGGGGAGTATTATAATAATGTGTTCATTCTTATTTATTTCTTTAAAGTTTATCAATATTGGAATATAAAATTCAATAAATAGTTTCTATTAAAGTAATTAGTTACATACAGACTTCCCTTGTAGGTTATTTTAATTGCAAGAGTTGGTTTACTTCCACTATAAATTATTTCTCTATTAAATTCTAATACATTTACTTCTAGTAATTATAGCTTATATTCTGAAAGTAAAATAAGAAAAATATCTACCCTCCACAGCCTGGTAAAGAGAGAAAAGTTGCTTTAAAGTTCATTTTCTGTTTCTAGCATGAGCACTGGTGCAACATCTTCAAAGATGATGACTAGGAGGGCTACTGCGGCAGACCTAGAATTAAAATTAAGATGTTCCCTCGAAGAACTCAAACAATTAAAAGAGGAGAATAGTCAGTCGAGATCCAAGTCTACAAATACAAGAAAATATGTCAGTGAAGTATATTCAGTCATCTAAGTCAATGTTAAAGGTGAGTGGACAATTAATTAATTAATATAAGTAGGTATGGTATAAATAACTTGCAAATAAATTGTATCATCGATACAGGTAGTGATGTCAATATTATGTCAAAAAGTGTTTATGATTCACTTCATATTAAGAATTCATTGTCTAAAACTGATGTTGAAATTTAGTCACACACTGGCAATAGTCTAGATGTCCTAGGTCAGCAAAACTTGGAATGTAAATTTCAGTTTAATTAGTCATTTTATTTATTTTTTTTTATTTACATTTATGTGAATTCTCCAACTGTACTAGGTAAACTTACTTGTTCAGAAATTGGTTTAGTTAAAAGAGTTTTTTTTGTGTGGATACTACAAACATGCAAATGTCAGAAAATAATATTAGTCAAAAGGAGTCAAATTCAAGTCAAGTAATGTATCATAAAGCTACAAAGAGTCAGTCACAGTCAAGTCAGTAACAGTCATACCCACATGATGTAACATTACTTCCATGGGAAAAAGTTGGTGTTGATTTTATGGATTATAAATTTATAAAATTATAAATCTATATATGGTAGTACAGTCAAAAGCATGTCAGATGTAACACTTTGGACTTTGTACCACTCTTATGTCGGGGGCATAAGTGCTGTTATCGAACTGCAGGTGTTTACTGTGATGTGCCATTGACTGAACAAGATTATTACTCAAATTATATTAAAATTAATGCCAGTGGCAAGTACTTATGCCAAAACAGCAATGGTTTGTCTTAAAAATATATTTAGTAGACATGGTATACCAGTAGAGTTATTCTCAGACAATGGACCGCTATTTAATGAAGCAAAGTTAAAGAATTTTATTTTTGAATGGGGAATACGCCTAGGGGAAACTTACTTTCTCCAGCACAATTGTTAATGTTACATTCACTTAGAACACAACTACCAAGCCAAGAATTGTCAAATTTCAAGAATATATATATATAAAAATAATAAGAATAATAATAAGGAAGAAAATAAGAATATAATAAAATACTACCATGACAGAAAGACTAAATTATTACCAAGACTACAAGAAGATGATAAAGTATATATTAAGAAAATGCCAGATACTCCATGGATTCCAGGTACAAAAAGAAACAAATGTGAACAGCCTAGGCTTTATACAGTTGAAGTGTCAGATGGATTTATAGGAAGGAGGAATAGACAGCATGTTTTAAAGCCGCTACAGTCTCCTCAAACAGTATCACACAAAAGTTCAAATATCGGGATGTCTCCTAGGTCTGATATGGTAGTACCATTTATGGATGAACATACAGCTCCGGTTAATATGCACACTGGGTGTAGGGAAATTGTAGGACCACCAAGACGGTTGGATTTTTATGAGTGTATAATGTAATAGACAAATAAATAAAAGTTAAGTAAACATTTTGGTGGTGACTGACTGTGAGGTATTATAATGTTATGTCGTATGAATGTTGTTATATGACAAAGTTATGTCTAATATATTGTGGGATTTGGGATGATATGTATATAAGAGTTCAAAGTTATATAAAAGATTTTTTTTTTTTGGGTGACTCCTGTCAATGACTGATGAATGTAAATACATACATATTAACTGCATGACTGCAAGTCCAGTATGTGGTTTTATTGGTATAAAGTCTTTAAGTCAAGTCTACTATATAGTCTTATTGTTGAATTATTTAAGTTAAGTAGTCCTTGTCGTCAAGAGCTTATGTTAAAAGTCGAGTCGGTTCTGTAAAATTGAAAATAATGTTTGTCTAATAGGGGAGATGTTGTGAGCATGTATGACACAACTCTGATTAAGTGAGGCATCTGTCAATTACTGGCAACACTGTGCACACTTTGGGATGGCATCTAAACCTGAACATGTATCTCTGTGTTACATTTAAGTCTCTAAATGAAAGCCAATCATATAACAGCATATAGCCAGCTATAATAAACCAATACACCGGGTGTGCCTTATACTTGAAATGTTAGAAGTTTAAAAGTATATATTCATATCAATATTTGTTTCTATGAAGCACCTCCTGATAATCCTACAAATTATAAATGCGAAAGTCTGGATGTTTGGATGTTTAGATGTTTGGATGTTTGGGTGTTTGGATGTTTGTTACTCAATCACGCCTAAACGGCTGAACGGATTTGGATGAAGTTTGGCACACGTGTGGTTTGTAGCCCGGAGTGGGACATGGCTATGAAATTCCTACGGGCAACGTCTCATTCCGTGGGAATATCAATTTTGAAACTGCTGAACCGATTTGAATGGTTCTTTCACTGTTGAAAGGCTACACTGTTCCCGGTGAACATAGGGTACTTTTGATCCTGGAAATTTGGGGGGATATTTGAAAGGGGAGATTACGCGCGGGTGAAACCGCGGGCGGAAGGCTAGTTTACAGATAAAATACCTTTATATTTTAATTCAAAGACTTCGTTCTAGTAATTTGTAGGAAATATATCATGGATTTATATTCCCATTGGTAACGTTTTTATTTAGCAATGAGATTTATGTCGTATGTATTATTTT
The DNA here is from genome assembly GCA_949319885.1 of Mecyna flavalis. Lineage (NCBI taxonomy): Eukaryota > Metazoa > Arthropoda > Insecta > Lepidoptera > Crambidae > Mecyna > Mecyna flavalis. The sequence continues at coordinate 4,278,163 of OX439427.1, read as the reverse complement.
GAAACCTGAACGACGTTAGGCATTGCGTTGAACATGTTATTATGGTCTGATGAGTTATGGAACTTGAATTATCCTTATTTTTAACTAAGTTAAAACTTGTATTTTAAATGGACAACAGAAGCTCTTACTTAGGTAATTGTCGCGTGTTGTATTGAATATGTACATAGTTGTTTTGTTTCGAGTTTCAGACAAGGTGACTCTCGGTCTCGCGGAGACATCCGGTCGCTTTGAGCCAGGGCGAGGACACCGGGATGAGAGCGGACGCGGTCGTGGCCGCGCCTGCAGCGGTGTTGCTCCCGAGCGTCGGCGGACGCGTCGTGGTGAGCGTCTCCGGTCGCGTTGGGCCAGGGCGAGGACACGGGGATGGGAGCGGACGCGGTCGTGGCCGTACCCGCAGCGGCGCTGCTCCCGAGCGTCGGCGGAGGCGTCGTGGTGAGCGTCGCAGTCCTCGCGGGATTCGACGGGCTGCTGGATTGGAGAGGGGGATGGAGCGAGCGAGCGCGACGGCGAGGCCTTCAGGAGGATGGGAACGAGGCTGCGTTCGGCGCTCCGTGAGTGGACCCCAGAGACGAAGTCAGAGACGAAGCCAGAGGCGAAGTCAGAGACGAAGTCGAGACCAGGTCAGAGGCAAGGTCAGAGACAAGGTCAGAGACAAGGTCAGAGGCAAGGTCAGAGACAAAGTCATCTTTTCTATTTTTTTTTTTTACTTATTTATAGTGATTATATCAGTCACAGAACTATCATGTGATTTAAATGTCCAAATTGTAATAGATTTGATATGAATAGGTCTGTCATGTGATTCATATGTTCAAATTGATAATAACTTTGATATACATAGGACTTCCATGTGATTGATATGTCCAAATTGTAGTAGGTTTGATATGAATAGGGCGTTTGATATGAATTTGATACGAAATATCATTTGATTGATATGCCCAATGGAGAATAACTATGTTACGATGAAGAATATCGTATGATTGATATTATCATATTATATCTTTATGAAAAATAATTATCCTATGAATAAGACTATCATGTGTTTAATAAGATGATAAGTCATAAAGAGAAATGTGCATTTATTTTAACCAAATATCAGTGAAAAGATTTGTTTTGTATGTGCATTTTATTTTCCTTTTAGTAATTAATTAAGTAGTGTATTAAAGATTCTTATTATTAGAATGAAATAGAAAATAATTTCGGTATAATTTTATATTAGCTAGTCGTAATATGAAATAATTGAAGATTTAAAGAACACCCGGTTATTACAATACGATATACTATTATGGGTTGTAAGAATTTTTTTACTGAACCTTAAAATGTTAATTTGTTTATATTTTTAATTATAAATAAATAGGCAGCGCTTCTTGGATGGTTGCTGAGTATGGTGTCGATTGCTTTTACACAACGTTAAGGAAGTGCTGCTCATCCTTAAACCGCAGGGTTCAGGGCAGCCCCAATACCATCTTAGAAATGTTCTCTCGAGGGTTTGACTGTCTGTACGTGAACCATTGTTCTATGGTCCATATACTGACAAATAAACAAATTATCAGAGTAAAACTGCAATGAATTTGATTTGACATTTAAGTTTAAATTGACATCTTTTTGACATTGTTTTATTCGATTTGCAATTTTAATCTGTTTTTAACAATGATGTTTTATGCTATAGATATGTTACGTTCATAGTAATTACGATTTAAATCTGTTCCATTGCACACATTGACAAATATAACTGATAAGTAAGACAAAAGATACGAAATAGCACGCAAATGAAAGAGATAGATATAATTTGACGTATGACGCAGACTGTTAAAAAAAAACCTCCCAATTGGATCTTTTTGAGTCTTCAAAACGCGAGCGCTTATAACATATCTGTTTTTGTTTTTATATAATATCATTGGTTTTTAATTTATTCTTATATTGGTTATTGTATATTATTTTTTGTAATTTATTGTGTTATTTTGAATTTTATGTGTTGCTTGTGACTTTGTGAAATTCGATTTAATGTGTGATTTTTATAACATTTGGAAATTGTTTGTTTATTTTATATAATTGTGTATTATAATCCTTGATGGTTGAAGTAAATGTATTCATTCATTCATTCATAAGGGCGGAACGTCGGCATAATTATGAGAATGGATGGGTTCATAATTTTGTCGCATCGCAGCCTTGGTGGCAAGAATGGATGGGTTTGTGATCAGGGTTGCGAGGCGGTCCGTTAGGAATGGGCTCCATTTGTAAGAATGGATGGGTTTGCAAATGGAACTTATTCAACTTATGACAATGATGAAGGGTATAATCTGTCTGTGAGAATGGATGGGTTCACAGAGATTATGTATTTTTATTGTGCATGAGGACATGCACTTAAGGTTAAGAAGTACGGAACGTTGACATAATTATGAGAATGGATGGGTTCATAATTTTGTCGCATCGCAGCCTTGGTGGCAAGAATGGATGGGTTTGTGATCAGGGTTGCGAGGCGGTCCGTTAGAAATGGGTCCCATTTGTAAGAATGGATGGGTTTGCAAATGGAACTTATTCAACTTGTGACAATGATGAAGGATATAATCTGTCTGTGAGAAAGGATGGGTTCACAGAGATTATATATTTTTATTGTGCATAAGGACATGCAATTAAGGTTAATTTGTTTACTGTTGTGTAATTATAAATAATAATGATGAAGGATATAATATGTCTGTGAGAAAGGATGGGTTCACAGAGATTATATATTTTTATTGTGCATAAGGACATGCACTTAAGGTTAATTTGTTTACTGTTGTGTAATTATGAATAATAAATCAGTTAAAAGTATTGATATTTGTACTTGGGGTTAATAATGCATAATGCACTATTATGGTATATTTTGTAAATAAGTAATTAAGGGGGCATTTAATTAGTATGCATTATTGTTGTTGAATGTTCATTTCGGAGATTCTTACTAGAACTGGATGGGTTAGTAAGAAATAATACTAAGTACCTTTAGGTTAATTACGGAGATTCATGCTAGAATTGGATGGGTTAGCATGATTTAATATTGCGAGAATTGGATGGGTTCGCAATGTTATCTTGATTTGTCATCTTGTAAGAATTGGATGGGTTTACGGTCATGAATGATGTTAAATGATCCTGTAAGAATTGGATGGGTTTACAGGATTATTAACGAAGTTGGTGATCATTATATTTGTTGTTTCATAAGATTATGTTAAGTTGTTCATTGTCGTTACGTATAAAATGTTGTTGTTGACCTCATATACCCACATTAAATGATAATTTATGAATCTTGTTAGTGCCACCCCGCCGAGTGTAAGGTAGATTATCATATTTTATTATAATATCATTGATAATAATCCGTCCTGCAACCGTGTATGGGGACATACACGAAGGTCAGGATGGACGAGTGTAAGGTTTAATATTTTAAAAATACAAAATAATTTATATACCACAATTAATCACTAGTCAAATGTTAAAAAAAAGGGTGGCAACATTGGAAAGAGGGCAACACGGGATTGAATTGGGTGGGGTGACAGGACGCTAAGAAAAAAGGGATTAAAAAAACGAATTGTATTGGGAATAGAAAAGGAGATAAAGACTGTTATATAGAGTTTTGTAATCCAATAATGTAAAGAAAGAAAGTACGGGCGAAATAAATAGTGTACCAGTTATATGTGGAGTTTTATTACACATAGTTATAAATCTACTAAACAATTAAATAAAACGATTTAATGGTCTTTATTTTTGTTATAATCAACTTTTTGTAACCTACAATTAGTTACATTACAATACTTTTTATTAATAAAACGTGTCAGTCCGTATACGTAATTTTAAAAACCATTTCTTTCATTAATTTAGGGAATAGGTGTTAAAAAAAATAACCACGAAGGCTAAGGCGGGAGCGGAGCGTAGCGGAGCTCCCGCCTTAGCCTTCTAACCTATGTCCATCCGAGTCGATTTCCGCCTCCGGCCGTTTATACAATGTTTATTACCTCACTAATAATATTAGTCGCCAAGTTATATTTATTACACCTCATCTATAATTCCATACTATAAAATATTTAGACGCCCGTTAATTTCTTAGTCGCCCCAGTCGATTTATAACTATAGAACTAGATTAGTTTAGTCAGATAACCATATTACTAGATTGTGACCGTACAATAGTTATAAATCGCTCCTTATAACTATCTTACGTTACATAATTATAACCCTGGCATATAACTATATTACAGCTTTATCTATCTTACTGCGACATATGTATTTACAAAAAAAGTATGTAAGTCATGTTTATCGTTGTCTGGCACCCATAGCACAAGCTAATGCTTAGTTTGGGGCTTTATAATAATAATGTCCAGAGATATTTATTGATTTTATTTATTTATTATTCCGAATCCGGTGGTAGTAAGATGGCTGTAAGATGCAAAAATTCGCCTTTGCAGTCTACATAAATAAATATATTTTGGCAATCGCTTGCTTATTTATTACAATGAATTGTAATAACCAGGCTTGTCGAATCTGAAAACTGGTCGCAATCGGGAACACGCTGAGATAATGATAATGGTATAAAAATAATAATATATTGATTTTTGAAAGTTCCCTGTCAACTAAAACGTGTGGTAACCTCACCCGGAACTGCACCGGCTTCTTAGCGCTAATTAACCCACAAAGCCCACTAAGTATAAGTAGCTCAATCATCTGAAGAAAATTAATTCTAGCTTATTCTCAAACTTGTATTGGCTTCTCTTGCAATCAACGACTTCGATTGCGCTGTAGCTAATTTTATTTATGCAAAAAGTAGCTTAGTATATCTAGTACTAGCGTAGTAGGTTGGATTCCCTGTTAGGTAAAAAATGAAGATTTTGCACTTAACTGTCATATTGTTTTAAAAGAAGTACGCATGACCGCCTCCGTGGAACAGTGGCTAAGCTGCTCGGGTATAAAAACACGGAGGTCGTGGGTTCGATTCCCGCCTTGTTCTGGTTGGTGGTAGGGCTTTTTCAGAGTCCGACTGGCTAGCTACCACCCCCATAGGTGAAATCTGCCGCCATAATAGCTCTGGCTGTGTTCCGGCAGTAATAATGTAGGAGCCAGTACACTTGAAATCAAAGGCTCGAAGATCAGATGAGCCTACAGTCTGGCAGCACATTGAGCGACGGACGCTTCCTGGTGAAGTGTCCCTCAATGGAATAGGCCGCAGTGGCCGCTTACCATCAGGTGGGCTGCGTGTCTGCCTGCCAACTGACATAGTATAAAAAAAACGTATTTATAACATACTGCCAGGGCAAATAAAAAATCAGTAGAATTGGATTGCCGCATAAAAGTTATCTATTTATAGTTTAAAAAAAATTGAATCAGTTTGCTTATTATATACAGCTACTAGACAACTCTCCAATTAACTGATAGCATGTCTAAGTTCCTCTGAGAGCGTTTTTCCATGTTATGGATTAGATCGTTTTCACTTAGCTAATATTTTTTCATATATAATCTTTAATATTCAATTTAACTGTACAGACTCAATAATTACGAGAATTATTCCGGTTAAATTAAAATCATTTACGTAATGAAATAACATGCAACTTTGATCATCTTTTGGATTGGATCATTTTGCAGACCGATTTCTAGGGCTATTTGCCGCATTGCCTTGTAGCTACTATAGATAGAAAGAGAATTAAAGTGAAATCAGCGTTAGTTTCCAGCTGGCCGGACGGCAGACTGAAACTGTACAGTAACAGGTGAATAAATAAATATTCATGGCCATTCCGATCTTCACGCTTCACTGGCATCGCTTAATTTTATCAGCAATAAAAAAATCGCAAGCACTTTTACACTTATACGTACGTTTTATATCAGTCGTTTTTTATTATATAAGTTGGCAAACAGACACGCAGCCTACGTGATGGTAAGCGGTCACTGCTGTCTATTCCATGAGTGACACTTCACCAGGAAAGGTCGCTCAATGTGCTGCCAGACTGTAGGCTTATCTGATCTTCGAGCCTTTGATTTCAAGTGTACTGGCTCCCACATTAATACTGCCGGAACACAGCCAAAGCTGTTATGGCGGCAGATTTCCAGAGCGTGTATGGCATTTTGCGTATTTGTCATAAAACGAATCTGATATGATTATTACGACTTCCGAATCTGAAATTTTGCGACAGTCTGCCGATGTTGGCATTTTGCGTTTCTGACGTAGGGTACAAATTCAAATTACTTTCTAAAGTTAGATATATTATTACACTACGGTGTAATTGCATTTTACACACGTGTCAATATTTCACCACTCACTGAACATGGATATTAGATGGACCAAAGTGTGCGGGTATGGGCTTTACACGCGTAATTCACGCTTCATTGCTCCACTGTGGTCGATCCCGTGGGATGTCCAGTTATTAAGGGCATTCTTTAAGACTTTTTTTATTTCTAACTGGACAAATATAAAAACCGGTGTCTCGACGCCTATTTACTTAATGTTGCCATTGGAGGGCAAAGGCCCATAATTACGAGCTGTGTTCGAAAAATCACTTTTGACATGACAAGGACCCCGAGATCACGGCCCAGTATTTAATAGAGATGGGAAGGGTTAACTTGAACACAGTTTTACAAATTATTGTATTGTAATACTGTGACTTGACTGTCAGTCGCCCCCAAACAGAGAAGTGGAATGAACGACTTTTCAAGCCAAGTAATTTTTCCGGGTACCCGGCTACCCGACATAAGCTTGCGCCGGGTACTCGGTTGCCGGGTACCCGGCAAAAGTAGGATCCGGTGCATCTCTAGTATTTAAACCACAGTAACATCGAACACTTTGACGCTCAATCAATCAATCATTTATTTGCGAGAATACACGAAGAATAGCTGTTACAACTTATGTCAGTTCAGTATTCTGCTCGTGTCAAGCATGCAAATTAATTGCAATCATAATTTATCTAATATGTTATACAAGCATGTCAAATTATAGCACATTATTACACAAAAATCGAATACAATATAATAATGTTAATGTCAAAACAGTAATAATAACATGTCAAATTATAAAAGAAGAATTAAATGGTTTACAATATCAAAAATAAATGGAGATAGTGGCATAATCAATAATATTTATTATTATCCATATTTACTTATGTGATTAATATATTCATTTATAGTATAAAAGCAATCCAACTGTAACCATTTTGTTAATTTATTGATAATTGCCGTACCTTCCAAAGCGTTCACTGGACTATCAAGCATACAAAATGAGCTTCAATAAGCGCCATTATATTTTATTCTAAATATTCGTACACATTTGTAATCATCCCTTCTAGTCAATGCATGCGCATCAAGTGGAAATTCAACCAAACAGTGGATTTTGGAGTTGAAATTGACCTCCTTTCAGGCTTAACGCCTTATTGTAATATAAACTCTAACGCATTTACAATTAAATCCTATTTTCATGTACGAAACGAATTTCACCACTAAAATTCAATAGTAAAGTAAATCCTGCTACACAAAAGGGTTGAATCCGAGTTGATCTGGGCTTTATATTCAACCATGTAAGGTTCGCTTTCATATAAATAGGGTTTTGGGTAAATATTGACAGTGTAATATATGTAGATCCACACCTTCATTGTTATGCAAGGTAATAGAATCTCAACGTTTTGTTATTAGTATTTTTACAATTTTCCTTTTTTTTATATTCTGCTAAATATCATGTTTTTACATTCTAGAGGCATGTCATATTTACTTCCAAAAAGTTCGTGCGAATTGCAGTTTCTTTTATTGATTTTAAATTTCTTTTTAATTGTTTTTTTCATAGTGACCTAGCACTTCATAATTATTGTTGTGCAATGTTTTTGTCGGTGAGAAACTACTTTTTGAATACCCTTTTAGAAGCGTCCCGAGCCGACGGTAAACGGTTATCATCGGACTATCCGATGGCTTTACCGCCATCTTTATGAAGATTAAAAAAATTTGTTCAGCGCAGTATAAGTATTAACAGGTAGGACGCACGGACTAAAAACATTCGCTTGTACTTTATAAAAAAAAACATTTTACCTATATTACAAATATTTTAGGTTAGGTAGCCAGTTACCAACCCAGCTGTTTTTAAACAAACTTGTTAAAACCATCATGCAATTTATATACCTATGTAATATAAATTATAGGACCGCAATTTTCTTTGTCATGCCTTTTCCCTCCCCTAATTGGATTTTGATTACGGATGACCCAGTAACAGAATAGAAATACGAACTGGCACTCTAATGACGTGACGAAATGAATTTTCGCTGTACCATCATTTATTAATTTTGCGGTAGAATTAACGGGACACAGACATTTCATGATTCTAAGAAATGTTCCATCAGTTTTTGTGTTGCTTCTAATCACAGAATCAATTTAGGCATCTTCAGGTTTTTATTATAATTCGTCACAGTCTTTTTTTATACCACATCAGTTGGCAGACAGGCACGCAGCCCACCTGATGGTAAGCGGTTACTACGGCCTATTCCATTGAGGGACACTTCACCAGGAAGCGTCGCTCAATGTGCTGCCACACTGAAGGCTCATCTGATCTTCGAGCCTTTGATTTCAAGTGTACTGGATCCCACATTAATACTGCCGGAACACAGAAAGAGCTGTTATGGCGACAGATTTCACCTGGTGGTAGCTAGCCATTCGGACTCTGAAAAAGCCCTACTACCAACCAGATCACCTCCGGATTTTTATTACTGTAGATAAATTCTGATTTATCTGTCAGGTCTACCAATTATTCTCTCCCGCATTCACGTTTAATTACATAAGAGGTGTTTTCGGTCATTTCGAAATATATTTTTTTTAATTTTCTAACTCGCCCAACAGTTAACCTACTTTACTCGCATAAAACCTGATATTTTTATGCAAACGAACTAAGATAAGGCTAGCTACGGAACCTCATCTTCGGCACGACAAAAAACCGTACCGTGCCTTGAATTTTAAATCTTTGATTAACAATGACTATAATTTTGATCTACCTGTGAAAGAATAAATTAATATTTTTCATTGCAACAAAAGGTTTTAGTCTGAGACGAAGATGAATTTTTATACAAAATAATAATAATTATGTATACATAGATGTTGTTACATACGAGTACACGCAGAGAAATATCTGGCAACCTATACGAGAAAAAACGCTACTGTAGCTAGAACTTCTGTTAGCAATCGTGACAGCAAGACTTCGCTTGTTGACTTTACAAAAGCCATTCTGTTTGTATTTTTACCTATCGGTTTTTAATGACAACTAGATGTTTAGTGTATCTGACCAAACAATATAATACTCACTACAAGGTAAATATCGTGCCTCTTACAATACCATGTAATTGTAACCATACGTCAAGTAGACATTACTAGATCGATTGTAAGGACTACTATGCAAATCTGGTAAACATAGACACTTTTTTTTTTGGGTTTACTAAATACTTTGCTGTATCTACTAATGAATTTGTGTAACATAACGACGTGAACATTAATGATAACTATTCGTTTTGCAGCGCTAGCTTTTTGTTTTTGTAACAAGTACAATACTCATTGTAATGCTCACATAAAAATAAACACTTTTTTTTTGGGTTTACTAAATATTTTGCTGTATCTACTAATTAATTTGTGTACATAACGACGTGAACATTAATGATAACTATTCGTATTGTAACGCTAGCTTTATGTTCTTGTAACAAGTACAATACACATTGTAATGCTAGCATCCTTGGTATTGTTACAGCTACTATTTCGTATGCAGTAGCTACTGGACTGGTTTTTGCTGCCAATACACCATCCTTCTTATCGTCAAATCGGCATGACGCGATCGATTGGATCAAATCGAATTGACCGTATGTGGGCGTGAATTGACATGTCAAATCTTTTTGTCATGCCAATCTACGCCCATATACGGTCAATTCGATTTGATCCAATCGATCGCGTCATGCCGATTTGACGATAAGAAGGATGGTGTATTGGCAGCATAAACCAGCCCAGTAGCTACTGCATACGAACTATTAGATGAAGCCTGCAATCTAGTGCAATTACAGTACTAACGGATCCTTTCAGGCTTTTAGTTGACAAAAATACAATTTTATTTGTCTTAGTATGAGTAAATAAAACTATTTTCTCCATTAAAGCCTAAGAGGGATCCGTTGTTGGTGCTGTCAGTCCACTGGATTGCAGACGCTTCATCTAAACGCAGTTCATAGAACCATCAGTAAGTGTGACGTCTTTTAAAATTTATAAAAAAAATGCATTTTTCATTACAATATCCAAAGACTACGACTATCTAGTATCATAAAGTCGAACACAGAGTTCAACAGGTGCTAGAATCTTAGAAATTTAGATTATCGGCATTTTTGTTAAGACGTCGCACGCGCTGAGGCTCATTATGCAGGTTTAGGTTTCCTGGAATCAAAAATAAAAATGTCAAGTACATAGAAAAATGTCATTTATTTTATAACCATCACAATCATTAGTGCAATATCTATTCCTATCATTCCTACACATCTTAGAAGTATTCTAATGAGCGTTTTCACGAATACTACATAGACATAAATGTTTTAAACATAAAATTAAAATAATTTGTACTTCACAATCACCGGTTGGAGCGTTAAGTTGTATTTTAAATATTTCTCACGCCGGTGAGCTATTGCGACCTGCACATCTATTGGTCTCAGCACGTGTGTAATGGAGTTATCCTTCACTTCAGCTTTGGAAGGCCGCCATACTTGCTTTTTCATCCTGTGTGTTGGGTTTCCCAGAAGCAGCGGCAAAAGCATAAATGCTAATATTGATTGGATTTCCTGGTAATTGTCATCATCTAAAAAAACAAAAGACGTTAAGTAAATAAAATTAAAATATTTACAATATACCTTATAATAACCATAATTTGAAATAATTCGTAGATTTATTACCTATAAGAAACAAGAAGACAAAATAATTTTAAGTAATTAACTTTTTTATATGGAACATACTAATTATAAAACCTAGTGGTACTACTCACCTTTGTTTAGAAGCTGAAGTTGTTCCAGTATGTCTTTTACTTCAGGTATTTGGCTTTTAGATAGAGCTAATTTGAAAATGTTTCTTTTTATTTTGGGAATGTTTCAAATATTTCATTTCCTGACGATGGATATAATCTAAAAACTGAAAATCATCAGTAAGAAGCTCATGCCACGTTTTTAACACTGGGTATTTATTAATGTATGTTTCTATGGTCATTTCAGAAGTCTCTATTTCTGTTTTGTGCCACTTCTCTACCACTGAATGCCAGGGTTCCGTACAGTTTTGGAGCCACTGGATATCTTCATCTGAACCAGTTTCTGGAAAGATACATGAACTAATAAAAAATCATAAAATATAGATTAAAATAAGTTGCAAGTTATAAAAAAAGAGACAAACTTAAGGTTGAGGTCACTAACAAGAACAAAAAAGGAGGAAAAGTGCAAAAACACATCTTTAAATAATCATAATTTTACCTAAAACCATTAATAACCAGAATACCTACTATACTACCTGGGCTGATTGACAACCTCTCTGCCTATTTGGGAGAGGCCCTAGTCCAGCAGAGGGGTGGGATCACTATTGGCTATTTAAAAAAAATTGAATACCTTGGTAGGTAATTTAATACTTGCCTGTTTCATCGACTTCTAGTGGTTCATTGCTGTAATTGTCGATGTTGCTGCAACTTTTCTTTTTAACTCTTAAACACCCGACTGAAAGCCGGGTGTCGCGTAAACAATAGATTTTCTATTGTGTCTGGTTTTCCGGGGCTAGATGGATTAATAACCTTAGCCTCCCTAAGTTCGCAGCGCCTATTTTGTAGACAATCATATAATTTCTCCTTTGCACATCTTTTAATTTTAAGTTTAGTATCATTAATGCATGGAATGAAAAATGTACTTATATTTTCCTTTTTGAATACTTAAGTTATCTCTTGTGCTTTTGTAAGTAGTATAGAACTGTCTATTCTTTTATTTGGGTCTGATTCCATTAGATATTTTATAATTATATTGCAATTTTTTCTTCGCCCATTATTTGATAAGCCTTGTCCTGAATATAAATTTAGCAGGCCCCATCCTTCGTTTGATTTTAAAAGAAGATTTTTCATTGACTGGAAAAAACACAAAATATTTATTAAAATAATTAAGTAGGTATTATAATGATATATATATATGATAAAGTTTTTTTAAAGCCATCTACCTATATAATTTAGTTCTATATCTGTTTTATTTTAGGTCAAATAGTTACTTTATTTAAAGTATTCATCTTACCAAACATACATCTTCATTATAGATGGTCATATCCTGATCTTCACTCTTGGTAGCCACCTGATCCTCACTAGTGGTAGCCACTATAATGGGTTAGTTAATTTGTTCCAGTTGTCCAAGTTTTTTAAAAATTTGGCTCGTTCTCTAATTGGAAGGATTAGTTCTTTAACTAGACTACTGTCTAGCATCGACAGTGTCCATATTGTTATATTATTTACTGAAAAATCATAAAAACAAAGATTATTAATTATAACTCATGCAAAGTCCCAACGCAAAAAGCATAATTTTGACCTAGGAGGAATCAAACACTTGTCTTGGTAATCTACGTTTTATAAAACAAGCCTATTGTCTAGTTACCTATTTCGCCTGTTTTGGAGCTGAGCTGACACATTCGGTGACTTAAATGCCGAACTGCAGAGATTAATATAAAATGACCGTGTCAACCTCATGTACTAATAATTTATAGCGTTTCAAGACTTTTTACTATAAACTTATAAAGTCATTATGTACATGTGGCTGATCAATCAATCAATCTTCTCGTTGTAGTATTCATAGCATTTATTCAATCAAATTAAATAAGTTAGAGTACATACCAACAACTTATTTAATTTGAATAATAGCTATATATACTACAGCAAGAAGATTGACTACATCAGCCACATGCGAGTACAGAACAAATTTAAATACTATAGAGATGAAGAGGTACCAACTTACCTTGAAAAGTATTAATATATTGAGGTTAACCCCACTGCTGCAAATACTGTGGGATATCTCCATCAACGTCATCAGACATCCTGTGAATCTCTTCAAATAAATAGGTATAGCAAACTCTCAAATTAACAAAACACTACATAGTGAATTTTGTTAAGCCCGGTATACCTTAAAAGAGGACTGATGTTCCAGACTACATAACAGAGTTGCATCTTGAAATGAGTCAATGAAAGATTTTGAATAGGCTGTTTTACTTCAAACGTCTTGGTACATAATATTATGTAATATAGAGCCCCAGGAATATACTGTTCGACAACGACAAGAGACAAAATATGATAGTAAAATAGTGGAAAACACAATGGCGCCGCGGGCGGCCGGGTTATAGTGAGTGCTGTACTGGCAGGGCGGAGGGGCGCGGGAGTCGCGGCACGGACTGTCAACTGATCGTTTTGTCATGCAAGTTTTTTGATTGTTTAAAAAAACACAGTTTTTCATAAACAGAACAAGATGCTTAGCTATGAATACCACCTTGATTGTTATTGTAACATTATTATTTTAAATATTTTAAAACACGCTAACAGAATAGCAATGATTAATACATACATTGTACCGTTTACTGTTTCCGGTGTGGTTTTTACTATAATATTCTTGTTATTCTAATAACACTACTTAAAAAGTAAACCAAACTAAACGAATATTATACGACACTTAGAACGATATGTATTGCAAACAATAATGTAGTTGTAATAAAAAGATTATTGTTTTGATTACAGATACACCCGTAGTCTACCAGTAACATTGTAAATCAGTAACTGAAACTAGATCATTTAGTAACTGCGAATTCCTGTTCCTTAGTACATACAATACATTAAATACATATGATCATAATTATTGTAAAAGATGCAATAATTATTGATGTTTTAGTTCAATAATATTTTTTTGTGAGCTACATTAATCAAATAATACAATGAAACATACAATTAGTAAGAGTGAATAATTAGTCGTAGAGCTAACAAGGATCAAGTATTTCAAACTAGAAAAGTTGTAACCTATTTTAACTATTCGATTAAGTAGTTCTGTTTGTCACCGATTTCTCTGCGTGTAACATGTATACGTTAACAATAATATTTTCATTCAGTGTAACCACTTACTTATTTGGTATCAGGATGAATCCAGAAATTACATTCGAGCCGTTCGATAAAACAAAAATAAACAATTTAATGCAAATAAAATATTAAACAAGAAAACATACATTAAATTGACCTGAAAGTAAGTATAAATAATGTAAGATATCAAAAAGAATTAGGGTCCATCAAATACAGTGGTGGTCACATAATTAAAGACACTCTTGGTGTTGACTACGTACATCAAAATAATCGAAAATTAGACACCCAAAATAAGTATTAATTTCATTTTTATTGGTTTTCATACGTACACTGTTGTCGTATTTTTAAAATCCGGACAGCGAAAAAATGATAAAAACAATATTTTAGTATTATTTCCTTTTTGCAAATGTAACACAAACTTTGTCGATACATTTTTCGCTGGTCAGCTAATTAAAGACAGTGCGTATTTCATGTTCTAAAGTAAGCATAACCATAAAAGGACCACTTTAACTTTTTCTATCCTGCAGATATTTTTCTTGACAAGCCGAAACTAGTTAATTTTTAAACTTGCTTTAAGTATAATTGTGATAAAATTGAATTAGTAATGGGAAAGGGGAAAAGATGCGATTCTCCCTTGTAAAGGGAGAAAATTGTAAATTTTTTATATCAAAGGTTGGTCGGACAGTACATTACAAGATCACTTACGATGCTCTAAAATATGGTTATAGACGATATGCGGCATTTTAAGGGTTTTATACAGTTCACATGCCTAGAAAATCTAGACCGAGAAAAACAACCCCCTCAAAAATAGCATCATTTGGTTAAACAAAGACCCATAAAATTACTCAAAAGTCATGCGTTTAAAAGTATTTGGTGAAGAGGGGTCTAAATAAGTATCTAACAGAACGATTAGAAGGAAATTATGGAAGTCAGTCTTTTTTGAAAGATTTTTCCTAAGGTGCTACTTTTGAAGGAAGAAAAAATTCGGAACAAAATTTCGATTTGCTCAAAACTATTCATATCTGGACAGAAATACTGAGGAAAAAATTTGTTTATTTCCAAAGAACTTACATTAATATGGTTAACTCTAAAGGAAAAGTTTACGTTAGGGGTCCTCCAAAGAAAAAAAATTCATCCAAAGTACACAAAGAAAACAGTCAAACGTTAAGGGGTACTTAATACAGAAATTTGAGGATGTTTCTCTTAACGGTGTGGGACCATGTGGGATCTAATAAAAAAAATTCAAGGTAGCAGGAATAAATTTAATGACGGAGTATTTAAGAAAAAGTATTATTTCCTTAGGCCAATGTACATTTGCCGGTGATAATAGACTTTTCAACACGATAACGATCCCATAAACACTTCAGCAGGAGTCAAAGAATTGCTTAGGAACTAATAAGTAACAGTTTTAGATTGGCCACTGTAATGTCCCGACACTAACCCGATCGAAAAAATTTGATCTAATGTGAAGAAAATAGTGACAAAAAACATACTAGTAATGTTCATCAACTTTACTCGACGTATAAAACGGTATGGGTGCAGATTTCGATTGAAACCTGCTATAATTTGAAGGTATCAATCAATGCCTAGGCGGGGTTGGACTTTTATTGCTGCTAAAGGACATGCGACAAAATATTAATGTCGTGTTTTTAGGTTTTTATAATACATCCAAAATGTATTAAAGTCAAGTTCGTTTCAAAATTTACTAAGTTGATTTTTTATAGTTACCTAATGAGTCTGTCTTTAATTAGTTGGCCAAGTCTTTGTATTCGTTCGTACTAATTGCAATAAACTTAACCAACAAAAAAAAAATAAAACATCTTTGTATCTTTATTTTACTTCAAACATTTTAGGATAACCCTAAGAATAATTTAAGTAATATTGCAAGATAATAATGTATTATAATAAAAGTATAAAGGGTAAGGTAAACCCTGACAACTTAATATCTCCTCAGTGTCTATAATTATATGTCCACCACTGTATATACATACTTTTATAAAAAAAAATAATATCTAGACCACGACCCTTGGCGCATATAGAAGGGTCACTACCAAAGTAATTAACCTTCTCCCAAAAAACTATGCTTATTTTAGGGGTAATCAAATTATTTAAATAAAATTAACCTGTCCAAATTACCTAATGCAAATTTATCTCTCATGTTGCAATCACACTTTCGATTATCTACCTGATATTGCACTCTCATTATTTACGTCAAGATATCTTTCGAGTATCGATTACAGTGGAATCAAATTGATTTCTTGTAATACGGGCCTTTTCCCGTAACAATAGCCACTTCAGTTAGACGAAACACATACGAACATTAATCACCCTTTTTCTGCAGATTTATTTATAACTTAAAGTAAATGAACCAAATATTATTATAAATATCTGTCAAAGACTAAGATATAGGTACCACTTTATTTAGTATTTAGGTATTGGAATCGCCAACTCCTAGTGCATGTGTAAGAGCTACCTATAAAATCTTTAATGACAATATAGGTACTGTTTCCGCTTCCCATTATCGCACCACCATAACCACCAACATACGCTACCACCGGACAGGAGCCCAAATAACTTTCAGCCAGCCGTGATGGCAGAAAGTATGCGCAAATTCATTCCCCATAAAAAAAACTGACTGGCAAGCGAAAGAAAACGGTTACGGGTATGGAACGGTTCTTCACCACATCACGGATCGTTCCTTTCGGGTACGAATCGGTAACCGCTTAGTCGGTAGTGTCACGGACGTCTTTAATCCTGAGCCCTCGGTCTCGCAAGCCACTTTTTGCCGTTTTGGTTTTTTAAAGCACTAAGACGTATCTGTCAAAACATATAAATAAATAAATAAATAATAATAATAAATAAATATCTCTGGACATTATTCACACAGCGCCATCTAGCCCCAAACTAAGCATTAGCTTGTGCTATGGGTGCCAGACAACAGATAAACATTACATAAATACTTTTTGTTTTGTAAATACATATACATTGTAAAAACAGACATGTTCATGCACACAAATGTTTGTACCCTGCGGTGATCGAACCCGCGACCTCTGGTGTAATGGCCGACTTCTCGACCATTACACCAAATGGCTCGTCGGAATATGGAACAAGACTTTGTACAACATAAC
Organism: Mecyna flavalis; assembly: GCA_949319885.1. NCBI lineage: Eukaryota > Metazoa > Arthropoda > Insecta > Lepidoptera > Crambidae > Mecyna > Mecyna flavalis. The sequence goes on along the minus strand of OX439427.1, from coordinate 4,260,970 downwards.
CAAGTATGTATATTTGCGTATCCACGACTCCATGAGATAGGGCAGTAACATAAAATAATGATATTTTTTACGGTAGATTACTAAACTTGTCCGTTTAAAATTTAATTAAATAGAAGGAGCTAGTGCCAAAATAAATGATGCCGCTCCACACCAAACTTGGCAAGTATTCTGTCAATAACTAAACAAATATTGAGATTTGAAAACTTGCCAACATTTGTACGAAGTAACACTATGTTTTTGTCTGGATAAGGACATTCTTACAGTGTCTCTAGGCATTGAATTTATTTAAGAACCTTGGCACAATTTCTGCTGCTACAAGTAGCAGAAATTGTTCAGATAACAAAATAACATTGATACGCATAAACACTGCAGACGTAGGTACATAAATAAATTTATTCATCGACTTGTTTTACTAGTACGTATTATTTTCTAATGATATTAATTAGACGCATATTGGTGAAAACGATGACTGTTCTGAAGTACCTTTCAAAGATAAACTACTGAGTGTAAAGATTGAGCAAATATTACGCGGCTGCAGGAATAAAGAGGTGAATATACTATTTCGGAAGAATAATAATAAAGAAGCTATTCATTAACTGATTTAGGCCTGTGATGAACACTTGAACAGTATATTAAAATACAGTAAGCACAGATTAAAAGAAATATTTGTACTATAAATGACATTGGATTTGTGTAATAAATTACATTAAAATTTATAGAGAAATACGGCGGATAATTATGGAATATCCGGTCTTTTCATTGTCGGTAGTTTGGAGTGGATGGACTTCCCCAATCGTGCCAGCTCATTTGGACTGTCATACAGGAACTGGCCACAATATAACTCTATCACTCAAAAAGCCCACTACAAACCCACCAAATTGCGAAAATTCTTGCTTCAAAATATTTGCTCTACGAAATACTCGTATAGATATCAAAAATCAAATTGGTATAAAACATTTTGCGATTCCATTTTAAAATATCCCTTGATTTATACGACTTCAGGACTTAAAAGTGATATATACTTTATGCGCTCTGAAATTGTTGTAAAAACTCAATAACTATTTTATAGCCATGACATTTTACTTCAAAGTGTAAAAGGGTAGCCATTTGGTGTAATGGTCGAGAAGTCGGCTATTACACCAAAGGTCGCGGGTTCGATTCCCGCACGGTACAAACATTTGTGTGCATGAACATGTCTGTTTGTATCGGTCTGGGTGTTTCTATGTATAATATGTATGTATTTACAAAAAAAAAGTATATAAGTAATGTTTATCCGTTGTCTGGCACCCATAGCACAAGCTAATGCTTAGTTTGGGGCTAGATGGCGCTGTGTGAATAATGTCCAGAGATATTAAAGTTTAAAATAAAAACCTTGTCATTTTTTTTCAGGCGTTGTAAGTGCAACATGATCGATATTTCGCTCGGCTCTATGATAGAGATTCTTTCTGAGTTCGAGTCGGAGGTGATCTGATTCTCACCTTGGATTTCGGGTATGGAGGAGAAACCAGGGGAGTTGAGTAGAGAGACGACAAAGGAGACCGGGCGAAAGTGGACCGTGAACCAATAGCGATACTGTTGAGGTATCCATGTGGGGATACCTCAACTACACCCATGTGCGAAGGGGCATCGAAATCTGACCCGGCAGTTTTGAGAAAAAAGTATTTTTTGTTTTTTGATTGAAGAACATTTAAGCCACTGTCTGTGAACCAATAGCGATACTGTTGTGGTATGTAAGTGGGGGTACCTCAACTACACCTATGTGCGAAGGGGCATCGAAATCTGACCCGGCAGTTTTGGGAAAAAGTATTTTTGTTTTTTTTTGTTTGAAGATCGTTTAAGTCACTGTCTGTGAACCAATAGCAATACTGTTGTGGTATGTATGTGGGAATACCTCAACTACACTCATGTGCGAAGGGGCATCGAAATCTGACCCGGCAGTTTTGAGAAAAATGTTTTTTTTTTTTTTTTGTTTGAAGAACGTTTAAGTAACTCTCTGTGAACCAATAGCAATACTGTTATGGTATGTATGTGGGGATACCTAAACTACACCCATGTGCGAATGGGCATCGAAATCTGACCCGGCAGTTTAAAGAAAAAAGTATTTTTTGTTTTATGGCCTATGTCTAGCATTAAACTGCGACAGGCTGATGATGATGATGGTGATGACTGTATCTAATAGAAAATACACATAGCTGAAGTCTTATGCATTAAAAAATAGTTGACTTTCTCAAACAAAAAATGTACTTTAAACATATGTATTTTTAAGTGTTTTTTTCTCAAAACTGCCGGGTCAGATTTCGATGCCCCTTCGCACATGGATGTAGTTAAGGTATCCCCACATAAAACTACAACAGTATCGCTATTGGTTCACAGACAGTGGCTTAAATGTTCTTCAAACAAAAAACAAAAAATACTTTTTTCTCTAAAAATGCCGGGTAACATTTCGATGCCTCTTCGCACATGGGTGTAGTTAAGGTATCCCCACATATATACCACAACAGTATCGCTATTGGTTCACAGACAGTGACTTAAACGTTCTTCACACAAAAAAAAAAAACAAAAATACTTTTTTCTCAAAACTGCCGGCTCAGATTTCGATGCCCCTTCGCACATGGGTATAGTTGAGGTATCTCCACATACATACCACAACAGTATCGCTATTGGTTCACAGACAGTGGCTTAAATGATCTTTAAACAAAAAACAAAAAATACTTTTTTCTCAAAACTGCCGGGTCAGATTTCGATGCCCCTTCGCACATGGGTGTAGTTGAGGTATCCTCACATAAATACCACAACAGTGTCGCTATTGGTTCACGGACCACTTTTCATACAAATGTGCCCAGTCTCTTTTGGTGAACCACTAGTAGTGGTAGAGCCATGCTGTTTTACAGTACGTATGGACCGGCTTGTCCGGGGAAGTAACACCCTCTCACATAACACCAGCGTGAATAATAGTGATTACTATTGTGTTTCGTCTGGTTTGTGAAAGTGCCGGAAGCCCACACCCCCCCTTAAAAGGCCGGCAACGCATCGATCCCTCTGGTGTTGCAGATGTCCATGGGCGGCGGTGATTGCTTACCATCAGGCGACCCGCTGGCTTGTTTGCCGCCTCTTACATAGAAAAAAAAAACATGTAGGCATTCTATTCTGGTTGTCAAAATAAAATATTAATATTGTATAATATAAGTAAAACCCAGTCTAAAAGTCCCTTACAACGAATTAAATGAATCCTAAGGTTCTTCAACTTGGCAATTGAGTAGAGTATGGCATGTGTTTGCCATCGAGATAATAATTTAAGCGGTTCGCTATCTTGCCTGGGATATAAAGGACCAATATTCGCTCTGGGGTTCACACTAGATTGGTCTTTGTAACTGTTTCTGGTAAATTGCAAAGATGATTGGCGTATTTTTGTTTGCTGGCCTTTGTGTTTTGGTCCAGGGTAAGTGAAATTGCTGTTAACATAAAGACTTCTGATTTTTTATCCTTTAGGATGGCTAATTCCAATTATACAGTTAGCTACCCTAAGGACCAGTACATCACTGTCAGATAAGACAAGTTTCTGTTAATTATTTATCTATAAGATTTATCTTAAACGCTGTCTCTATGGTCAATTTAAAAAATAAGGGTCAGTTTAACCATTGACAAGTAAGTTTGTTATGTGGGGGGCAATTGTGTGAATCTCTGCATGGAGCGACCCGGCCCCCCAGCCTGTGCTTGATAAGGCCGCAGTGGTGTTTTATTCAATATCCCCTAACATAGGGGCAACTCTGTCATAACCTCAGCTTCTCCCTCAAGCGGCTAGTGTATCCTTAAAGGATTTCTCCACTTTAAAAAAAAAGGAAAGTTTGTTAAAATTTCTCTGTCAGATAACTAAGATGTTGTATGTTTTGTCAGAATATAAAAAGAGAAATTAAATTCCTAGCATAGCATAAAACTACTCGCTACCATAATCTCTCATATATGCTATAACGACATAAAAGCTTTGCCTAGACTGTATGCCTGTTTTGACTTTCATTGAGTTAATATACACATTCAACTCAATAAAACGGGCAATAAAATATAGTGCGATCTCTATAGCCTTTCATTACCTTCTCGTGTTTGGACAATGTTTTATTACCATATGTACTAGCTCTTTGCCCATGGCTTTGTTCACGTGATCTCATCATCATTATCCCAGCATATTCCCGATCCAGTATGGAGCTCAGGGTCCGCTTCGACTATGATCCTAGATTTGACAAGCCTGGTTGTTACAATGGAGCGATTGCCCTGACCTCCGTAACCCTACAAGGGAAACCAGACTTACTTGGACTGGGCTTTGTCCACGTGATCTATACGTTCTAAAAACATTGAACTACAATTACTAGCGTATAGAACCGATACCGCAAACAAAATGTTTGCGCGATGCTTTGTTGCCGTTACCATGGTTACGGCAACAACTCATTCAAGATCTATGAGATAGGCATTTCGAACAAAACGCGTAAGCGCCTTGCTTTGCATGGCGCTTACGACGTTTTGGTCGCCAGAAAAATATAATCTGTAAGCAATCTATAGCGCTGCAGCCGAAACGACTGCAGCCGACTGCGTGCAGTGGATATCATGACTGTAAGCAGTTGTATATAGCAACTGCATGCAGTTGAATATATCGACTGCGCGCAGTCGCTGAGGTGCAGTCCGTCTGATGGCACCCTTAAGGTCCAGTTACCATGAAGCAACTGCCATCTCACTTCCGTAACCCTTTACAGGGAAACTAGCCCAATTAATAAACAGTTGCTACACATTCACTAGACTGTGTAAGGAGGGTTTCCACACGACTGATCTAGTGTAAAATATGCCAATAGAAAAATCTATAGATAATCTGTAGCGAGATTCCATCCGTCGACTTCAGGCACGTTGAAGCGACGTTTGAAATCAGCCGCAGTACCAATTTGAATCAACTACATACCTATTTACCATTTAACACCTCGATGGTCTAATGGTTTTAGTACCGGGCCGTGATTTCAGGGTCATAAGCTTAATTCCTGGGTTGAGCAAAATTTGGGTCAGTTTATTCGGAAACTGCTCGGGTTTGTCACCAATCACCAATCCGCCAATCCGTCCAAATTTGATTTCAAGTACCTACTTTCTTATTTTTTATTGCAATGTGTAACAAGACGAACAGATCGTACACCTGATGGTAAGCGCCACGTCTGCCCTTAGACAGTTCAGTGCCAAACAGTAACTAAGCAGTTTCTGTCTGGCACTGCCCTGCGCCCGCTACCGAGACGACAGTTAATAGGTCTCCTATACCCAGTAATTTCACTAGCTTCAATGCCCTTTCCCTGAAACACAGAAGTGCTTGACACACTTCTATTTCACGGGAAAATATCTGGCACTGCGGTGGTACCCACCTAGACGGCCCAGTACAGGAACCTACCACCTGGTAAAATCTTAGTTACTACAACTGATACTTACGTAATATGTATTCTTCTCAGGGTCTGTCCTCCACACAAGCGACATCCGCTTATTCAATAGTCCCCGAATCGTTGGCGGTCAGGACGCTCCCGAGGGCGCATACCCGTACCAGGCTTCCCTGAGGTCCATCTTCGGCTCCCACTTCTGCGGCGGGTCGGTGATAAGCGACAGGTGGATCTTGACTGCAGCTCATTGTACTGTTGGGTAAGAGTTTGAATATGTTCTACCTGAGTATCTGAAGAAAGAGAACTGCTATTATCAACTACCAAAAAAACAGTATTTGGAGAGGCCTATGTCCAGCAGTGGACTATCACAGGCTGATAATGATGAAAAAAAAACATCAGGGCAGATTTCACCGCTGCCATCTTTAAGTGATTTAATTTTGACTTCAAGATAACATCGACTTCTCTGCCTACCGCATCCAAGTAGTTTTAATTAAAAATGGGACCTCTAAGTAACTCACTTGGCGACGACGACATTACATTTCCAGCGAATCTCCCTTCTCCATTCGTGTGGTCCTCGGCACCAACAGCCTCACCAAAGGGGGCACCGCATACGGCGTGGAGAAGATCATTGTCCACAAAGACTACAATGGCGGCTTGATCTTGAATGACGTCAGCTTATTGAAGCTATCCGAGCCGATACAGTTCAATGACCGAGTGCAGGCCATCGCTCTGCCTGATGAAGATACAGCTGGTGGAGCTGATCTGTTGCTGACTGGCTGGGGCAGGACTTCTGTAAGTATTAATAGATTTCCTTTGGCAGCTTAAGTCCCCTTGAACAGGATCAGAGACTTTCATAATTAAGCCTATTTTTCAATAACCCATGTTTTACATTTTGTCTTAATGGAGATAGGGTTGTATGATATAAAGCATAAGGTCGATGAATCAAAAATACTTTTTCGCAGTAAAAGTTAACAAAAAGTACCTGCGCTGCGCTATATGTATAGCGCACATATGTGCGCGTGCACCGTTACAGTAAAAAAAAATCTTTAAAAAAATCTCTTTGGTGTAGTTTGACGAAACTCCACTAAAAACTAAATGGTATTTTATTCCAGTACCCTGGCGTCCTCCCCGACAAGCTGCAAGAGATCGACCTGAAGGCTCTCAGCGTGGAGGCTTGCCAGAGCCGTATGAATGGCATCAACCCAGTGTTTGACAGCCAGATCTGCTCTCTTACTAAAGCTGGAGAAGGAGCTTGCCACGTAAGTATCTATTCTTTGGTTTTAAATTAAACACTGCTAACTTTTTTCTAGTTTCGTATTTCCAGTCAGCCATATTTATGTATGTCAGCATTGGCGTCGAATACGCGCCGTAGCAGCGCTGCCAAAATAACAGCGCTGCTACGGATGCTACGGATGGCTAATACTCGTACTGGCAGTTACGAGTAGGTAGGTATGTGTAGTGTAGAATATAGAAGAGCAAAAGCCGTATAATCTTGTACTACGAGGTTCAAATGCTATTAGGATAATACCTTTTGGAATGGAGCGAAAAATGACGTCAACTGCGCTTGATCGTAGCGTTATTAACGCAAAATTATATCAGAGTATGTGTATGTCATCACTATACATCGTTATCGCGCGGGCAGTTTGGGGGCGACGCATAGATGAGCGAAGGGCTGTCACACGTATATAACGAGTATTAGAATATTTGCATGTTTTTTTATTCTTTAAATTAAAGCCTTTCATGTTGTGTATATTCCTTATGAGGATAAATACCTTATGAGGATAAATAGAATATTATTTCTATTTTGATATTGTATTTAAAATTGGGACAAAGTAGTGTAGAAGCGTTGTTTAAGTTAGCAACACTTTCTCTGAGGGTTGATTCAGTCCAGTAAGTCAGAAATTGACATCATACAGCTATAAATGAGTAATTAGGATAAAAATAACATTTTCATAAAATTGGTTAAGTTATCAAAACCGAAAAAAATCGTAAGGTAACATTGTTGTGTCAGTGGTCGATTTAGGATTACAAATAGATTCAATGCATAATATCGATTTAAAAATCGATATTTTTATTGGTCAAATATAATTTAAAAAAAAAGATCCATGCGTGGCAACCCTATTCATCAGTATCCACGCGTCGCCCCGAAACCGCCCGCGCGATAACGATGTATAGTCATCACGCAGTTGACGTTATTTTTCGCTCAATTCCAAGAGGTATTATCCTAATAGCATTTGAACCTGATAGTACTGACACTTTATCCGCTACCAAAAGTAGGTACTCTCAAAAATTTGCTGTATTTGATAACGTTCTTTAGTTTATCTTTAATTAACAAAGAAATAATAAGATGTAGTAGTAAAGTAATGAAGATTCTTCCTTGCAACATTTCAACGACATCCTCACCTAAATAGAAAATATTTCTTTTAAATCTTTATTTTTGCTATAGGGTGACTCTGGTGGCCCGTTGGTTGAAGACGACCGCGTCGTCGGCATCGTGTCCTGGGGCATGCCATGTGCTCGTGGCTACCCTGACGTCTACACTCGGGTCTACTCCTTCAAAGACTGGATCCTGAAGGGAATCGCTGATAACAGCTAAATTTCATATTGAAGATGTATCCTGGAAACAATCAAAGTCTCGTAGATATTATTCAAACTCTATGTAACAAAATTTCAATGTGTTATTCAAATAAAACTGAAATCAATCCGAAGCTAAAAGGATATCCTTAATTTTGTAAGTACTAATTAAAGGAAACCATTAGCGTAAAGAAAAGCTGAAATTTTGAGCTTAACTTCTATGAAAATTGTGTTTATATTTGAATATTTTTTAGTACCTATTATTACAATATACAATTGATTTTATATTATATACCGTCCGATACAATCTGTTTCTTTGATACATTATACGTCTGAATACATGATAGTCGTTCTTTTATTTCCGTCTCATTATGTATTTACTAATTAATTCTCGGAAAACGCTGTATTAGACTGGCCTTTCACTATAACAAATTGTAATTAACGACAAACAATACCCATTCGCGGAGGATTCATAATTAAGAAGATCCCTATTATTTTCTCGTTACTCATTATGACATTAGGGTAAATCTGTCAAAATATTATCATATTATTTTTATATAAATCCATTTGTATGGCTATTTTTTTGTATTGTCACTCAAACGTATTAAAACTCAATTAAAAAGATAATTTATATTTTAATATTCTGCTAATAGTTCTTTTACTATGTCCCGCTTTCGATCAAAGAATCACGTTTTTTTTTTCACTTTTAAGTCAGAGGCGGCAAACGAGCCAGCGCGTCGCAAGGTCGGTAAGCAATCACCGCCGCCCATGGACATCTGCAACACCAGAGGGATCGCTGATGAGTTTCCGGCCTGTGGGGGTATGGGGGTGTGTATCAAAATCGTTAGCGATCACTAATCATCAGTTGACACGAGCTCGTTTCAACCACATTCTTTTACAAAAAACACCAACAAGTTCATATTATAGTAGTACCAACTCAGTATTTAATGTCCCATAGCATATAAATACTCGCTCGGGTATAAAAACCCGGAGGTCGTGGGTTCGATTACCGCCTTGGGTCTGGTTGGTGCTAGGACTTTTTCAGACTCCCACTGGCTAGCTACCTTCTGCATTAAAGGAACTAGAAAATCGTGACACTAATAATAGTCTAGCTATAGAGATACACAATAGCCTACGAAATCACAGCCTAACAGTAAAATTTGCCTGGGTTAAGGCGCATGTGGGACTCGCCGGCAACGAGGCAGCAGACGCTGCCGCCAAGCAGGCCGCTGCAGCCAGCAGAACTCCGGACTTTTCACTTTTTCCCATATGTGACGTCAAAAGGGAAACTAAGACTCTGCACAGGAACGCTCATAATATCAGATATACGACATCTGACACTGGAGCTCACACGAGACAATGGTTTCCTGAACTGGACAACATAAAGGAGTTTTTCTCCAAAGTAGAGCATTCTTTTCATCTGACGCAGGTGCTTACCGGCCACGGGTATCACCGACAATACCTGCATCGGTTTAAAATATCCGCGACCGATAAGTGTAATTGCGACTCGGATAAAGTACAAACAATAGACCATTTACTGCGCGAGTGTCCACGATACTCTCGCAATCGACTTAAACACATACAGCTCTGCTCTCATTTAGATATATCGCCGTTCATTCTGTCAGAGCTAGCACATAGTGACACAGCTCTGTCATCCTTCGTTAACTTCTGTAAAATTATCGTAGATTCACTAAAAGATTATAACAGTAACTAATTGATCCACTTCATTGTACTACAAATCAAAATATTATTCACAAAACACATCATTATCAATTACCAAATTTAAACACCTGTGACTTTATTTTATTTATTTCTACTTATTAAGGAACTTCTATGCTTGGTCGTATCCAATAGCGACAAGCAAAAATATACATATATATCTCTAGTAAACCTAATCTTCTCAATACTAATTTTCTCCGCCTATTAATATACTCTCGCTCTGTCTTTCAGAGCTAAAAAAAAAAAAAAACTGGCTAGCTACCATCCCCACGGGTGAAATCTGCCGCCATAACAGCTCTGGCTGTGTTCCGGCAATATTAATGTGGGAGCCAGTATACCTACCTGAAATTAAAGCCTGGAAGATCAGATGAGCCTACAGTCTAGCAGCACATTAAGCGACGCTTCTTGATGAAGTGTCTCCAATGGAATAGGCCGCAGTGACTGCTTATCATCAGGTGGGTTGCGTGTCTTTCCGTCAACTGATGTGGTATATTAAAAAAATAATATAAAAACGCCTAAATCATTGAAATCAAGTTATCGCTACAATAATGGGTACTGGCGTAATCACTAATCACCACGCTTGCCAAGTGTGGATTGGTGAATACAAACCCGAGCTATATCCGAAAAAACCGGTTCATTGCCGTTCGTCCCACTGGTGGGACGGAACTTGGTGGGAGGAACGAGAATGAACCAAAAAGCTGACACAAATGTTGCTTGACCCGGGAATTGAACTCTGGAGCCCAAAGGCACGGCCAAGTACTTAAGGCGCTAAAATATCTAAAGAAACAATAATGTTGTTTTATTATTAACTGTCATATTCGTTTAAGAAACTACTTGAAAAGGGTCCTACAGATGTGATTTTGAAGTATGTCTCACAGACTTCATATTATGTAATAAGTAATGAAAGATTGAAACAAGCAAGCTTTTCATTTTTATTCAGCAAAATCTTTTTTATTGGAAAATAAATCGAATCAATGTCAAAATCAAATTACAATGATCTGATTTCAGAGTAAGTTGCTAATTAATGCCTAAATTTATTTTAAATGAGTAATATTCCTAAAATATGTAAACTGTAATCACCAATAAATATATAAGATGCTTACTTGTGCATGAAAGAATTCCTTAAAAAGTATATTAACAAAACATAAAATTTTCTTTTTCGCAAAAAGGCGAAATACCTATTACAAATAAAAATGATTAGTTATTTAGCAGTAAAGTACAGTAACATAATTCGTAAAGCTGTCTAAGCCTCTCAATTTGGTGTAATGGTTAAGAATTTATGAAGTCAACTATTAGACCAAAACGTTACGAATTCAATACCCGCACGGTACAAAGGTTTATGTACATGAACATGTCCCTTTGGCCATACTTAACTATGTAAGAATTAACACAAAAAAGTAAATAACATATTTTTATAATTTTTAAAGCATTTTGCCTGTTTATTTGCGTTTTAACAATTATATATTGAAAAAAAATCACTAATACTACGTAGAAGAAATTAAACTAAGGTCTCGGTAGCATATTTGGTAGTGCACTCGCCCGGACAGCAAGAAGCGCGGGCTCGAGTCCCACCTGATAACTGGACAAATTGTTTTTTTTTCTAATATATTAATAAAAAGTAAACCTAATCATCATCAGTAAAAAGACGTCCACTGCCCGTAGTCCTCCCCCAATGAACTCCAAACTGGTCGGTTTCGCCCCACCCGCATCCAGTGAATTCCCGCGATCTTTTCTTGGTCATCGGTCCAACTTATGAGAGGCCTACCACGGCTGCGTCTCAGAAAACCGGGGTACCGAGGTGGCGATAGTGTGGCCACAACTAAGGGCTTCGTGTTTGCCAAACATAACAATACAAGTCAGTTTCATTACTGTCAAATAAGTGTCTGACTTTATTTTCCAAATATATCAGAGATAGACAGAGATCGCCTGAAATCGCTTTTGTCAATAAAAAATATAGGGACTTTATCTCATTTGTTATCTGACAGATACATTTCAGGAACGACTGAACAAGTCTGATAGAGGTGAAACTGGGTTTAAACTTATTTCGTAAGAAAGTAATCGGTAGAACATTGCCAGCGTAGCAGAGTGACATTATAATCGTGTCACGTCAGGTAAACAATTCACCGAATTCCCCGTTTTACGACGACACGTTCTCATCCCTATTAGGTTATCCCGGTGTGACAACAATAAAAAACGAATGGAACTTTTTCTTCCAGGGAAAAAACTCCTTCAATTGGAACAGTATTTGATTTTCGAAAAAGCTCTCAATAAAATTATTTTATAAATTATATCAAAGTTCGGGTCCACAGTTCAGTTCTCGAGTCAAACAGAAATTAAGTTGGCGATTTTTCGAAAGTAGCTCGGGCTTGTGTTTTTACATTTAATTACTCACTTTTAGCAACTACTTTTAGCACATCGTTCGAAAGATTTGCAAAATGTTTATTCTAAAGCAGCTTCTGGCATTGTTCATTATATCATTCGGAATATTTCATTATATCGTTTGGAATATGAGTAAAAGAGACTTTGAGACAACAAATAATAAACATTTATATCTGTGGTCTGGTACACATAGGTTGGACGGCGCTGTAAAGCATGACTTGTAGGATTTCCTATTAATAAGACGCACAATAGTCCGCGACATTAGTGAAAACGGAATTGTTCTGAAGCACCAATTAAGATAAATGGTCAAGTATCTCAATGCACTGTCTGTTTGCGTTAAGGAGATTGCAGACTGTTGAAAATATTGCATGCACACATTTTAACAATTCGTTGTGTTTCGAACTAGCAACCTCGTAACCTCCATTTGATTTTTACATGCCGTGCCACATAAGGGGTACGGGACCTCCGGGTTTTAGATCCCAACGCTCTAACCACTGTACCACGGAAGCAGTTGGCCAAATATTAATATATTTTTTCATATTAATCCCTGTTTGGTATTTCATATTTTTGCCTCCTATAGATAACTAAAAAGTTAATAAATGCTGTCAAGTCCTTTACAACTAGACAAGCCAAAGGTCTTTAAACTGACGCAATCATGTGAAGTAGCGATTGTTTGCTTTCATGATAACATAATATCTAGTCAAGAATATAAAGAGCAAATATTGAGTTTTTGGTGCGCATTTAATTAGTTTCTTTACTCAGTCTAGGTTTAATTTTAATGATGATTGCTTTTTTTACAATCTTTACCATTTGCGCTGCTATTGCACAGGGTAAGTTGGGTTTGAATAATAAAGTCTTTTAATGGAGGGTAAGGGATAGAAAGAACATCTAATTCAACATTTATTGGACATGGATATGAGACCCTAGTCCAGAGACTAGAGACACCAGAGTGTCTATAGGCCGAAGTGATCACTTACTCAGATCAGATGTGTATTGTTTGCCTCCCTCATCTATACTAATATTATAAAGAGGAATGATTTGATTGTTTGTTTGTACTGATTAGGCTCCGAAACTACTGAACAGATTTGAACAATTCTTTCACTCTTGGAAAGCTACACTATAGAAAAGAGGTATGAAAGGGGAACATTTGAAAAAAGAAATTATGCGCGGTTGAAACCTCGGGCGGAAGGCTAGTAAATAAATAAAAAAGTGCTCTACCAAATTTCAATGAACTATGCCTTTCTTGAAATTGAAATAAATGCACGCGGAAAGACTAGAGAAGTAAACAATTTGGCTAGGGCTCGTTTGCGCATTTGGTAGTGACCCTTATTTTCATAGTAAATAGTATTCGTGTAGGCACCATATCCGCAAGATAGCCTAAGCTGCGGCCGTGTGTAGGACTCGAGACTAAAGCGTCCACTACCCACTAAACTCCCCCGGTTTCCCCTTCACACCCAAATTGGGACGAGCCGATGCCATCCTTGTTGCTATTGACCAGCCCATATAGTGACCCTGCCCTAGACGCCAGGATACGTGTTTGACGTTATCAATTTACAAAAGCAATAAATCGGTTAAAGTACAAGCATTTGAAACAACTTATTTTTAGATTTTATTATTTATGTATTTTTCTTAGCGTCCATTCTACCTCCCAATGTCGTCTTCCAAGAACCTCGTATTGTAGGAGGCAAAGAAGCTCCCGAGGGAGCGTTCCCGTACCAGGCTTCTCTGCGGTCAAGATGGTCCCATTTCTGTGGAGGGTCGGTCTTGAACGACCGCTGGATTTTGACTGCTGCCCATTGCACTCTGAAGTAAGCTTACACTTTTGTACAGTTTCTTTACGTTTTGAGGAAGCTCAATGTGTGACCCAGTGTAAGCTTACACAATTATTTAAAATGCACATTTTTATCGACAGCTATAAATAGTAAACGACAGATCTGCTTACTGGGTACAGATCCTGATTCGGATGGAAAATATGAAACAGGGTTTGGTTTTGGATAATACCCAGTGGTGGACAAAAATACTAGTGTGTATTGGTCGTTCTTTCATTTCGCAACTGAGCTATAGATCGACGTTACTTTTGGTATGGGTATGGGTGACATAGGCAAATTTTTTATCCCAAAAAAACCGCATGCCTTCGGGATAGCGACGTATGGCCCACACGGGCCAAGTCGCGAATGGGAATTATCAATAACTTCATTGTTTCTAGTTGATAAACTAAAGGATTTTATGTTTTCAGCAAATCTCCAAGCTCTATCAAAGTGATCGTCGGCACCAACAGCCTGACCAGCGGAGGCACTTCCTACGACGTCAAAAAGGCCATCTCTCACAAGGGATACAACGCTAAACTGATCTGCAATGATGTCAGCGTAGTGAAGGTGTCTGAGCCGATCGAGTTCAATGACCTCGTGCAACCTATTGCGTTACCTGATGATGATACAGCTGCTGGTGCTAAGCTAGTAGTCACTGGCTGGGGAAGAACTTCTGTAAGTTTTCTTTTTAAAAAGAAGAGGTTATTAATTCGGCTGTACAATTTTTTCTTTTGTGTGTATCTAACTCTTTGCTGGGTGAACTAATTTATATTATTCATTTTTTTATTCGAAATTGTGGCCCACCGACGTGGTCTGGCCATATCAGCCAGTGCCAGCCAGTGTAGAACCGTTGGAGGAAAGGCTAGGTGGAGTGACGATTTGCGCAAGGAGCTGGATGCGAGTGGCCGAAGATCGATCAGTGTGGCAAGCGTTTGGAGAAGTCTATGTCCAGCAGTGGACTGTAATAGGCTGATGATATTTTACTTTGCACCTTATATTGTTTCTTGATTATATTATTTTACCTATGTCTAATAACCTAAATTCATCTGCATTAAGTTCTTTATTTTAGTACCCAGGATCTCTCCCGGATAAGTTGCAAGAAGTCAACATGATAGCCCTCAGTGTAGAAGCTTGTCAAAAGCGTTTCAATGGTATCAATCTAGTATTTGATAGTGAGATCTGTTCTTTCACTAAGTATGGTGAAGGTGTTTGCCATGTAAGTAATATGACTTTTAAAATGTTATCATCTACTGAAACTCCAGAGATCATAGGATATTTTTAACTGTAGAGAGGGTCTGCTATTCTTCCTGTATTAGGTAAATTAAAACATCAATAACAACTTGGGACCAAATTTGTCCACTACCCACTAAACTCTCCTGGTTTTATGAACGAACTGTCTTCACATTTTATTAAAAAGTTGTAAAAAATTTCATAAATCAACACTACTTCGACATTTTTATGAAATTCATAAAGGTGTCAGTCAGTTATCGTATGATGCGTATCCGTAGTCCAGTCGCAGGGGCGCGGGTTCAATCCCCGCCTGATACCTGGACAAATTGTTTCTTTTATAAGCACGTTAAGCAAAAACGCTTTTAAAAAAATATAAAAATAATTACTGTAAAATGCGCTCCAATAACATTTTTCAATGTTGAATATTAGAAAACCTATTTTCACTATATATTATTTTAGAATTTTCCATTTCATTTTCAGGGTGACTCCGGCGGTCCTTTGGTGGAAAATGGCCGCGTTGTAGGAATTGTTTCCTGGGTCCTGCCATGCGCTCGAGGATACCCAGACGTATACTCCAGAGTCTTCTCATTCAAAGGCTGGATCCTCGACAGAATTGCCGAAAACAGTTAAATATTTATTTTGGTGTATCAAATAAGTTCGAATAATGACATGAGGACTCAAAGAAGTTTGTCTGAAATCTGTAGTGACTTTTTACTACGTGAGCAAACATCAAGAATCACTCATCAAAACAGTGGCAATAAATGAGTATGGATTTCTGCATCGCGCAATCAAAATAAATGTTATCGGCTAGCATTGGACTAATATGGTACATTCGACTTGTCCGATGGCACATTTTGGTAAATGATTTTGCCCTCTCCGCCAGGTCTCGTGAGTTCAAATGTACTGTATGGGGTTTGTATCTTTCTCCTTCAGCAATAAAATGCTGTTGTTCGAAGCTTAATGACATCTGAAAGTATAAACATGTTGAAAATTGCAAAAAAGTACAAAATATATTACTTTTAAAGCACTTCAGCAAATTGTTTATGTACAGCGTTCCATTTCACGTAACAAGCACAATCCACAGTTTAAGATAACTTTCGAGCAAAACAACACTCTAAGTAATTATGAAAAGGATTCTCAAAGTAGATACTTCTTAGTATATACATGAAGCATCTTGAAGCAAAAACATACGAGTGGATTTTATTTTATTCTTTTAAAATACTAACTTTTCACACAGCTTGGCCAGCGTGGACTATACATTATAATGTGATATTTTTCCGGGAATAATCAGTAAATCATCCCCATTTCAAAATCATATCGACCCTTTTTTTTTTTTTTTCGGAGGAGAATGCGTTTATGCACCATAACCGCAGGCTAGCTAGACCCACGGCCGTGTGTGGGACTCGAGACCATAAAAGCGTCCACTACCCACTAAACTCCCCCGGTTTCCCCTTCACACCCGATTGGGACGAGCCGGTGCCAGCTTTGCTATTGACCGGAAAATCATATCGACCCGTTTTTCGAAAGAAGGACAAACATCAGTACTTCGATTTCTGTTATCCTATGAGAATTTAACATTATCCATGTTAAAGGAAATTACACTTGAAATCAGAGGCTCGAAGATCAGATGAGCCTACAGTCTGGCAGCTCATTGAGCGTCGTTTCCAGGTGAAGCGTCCCTCAATGGAATAGGCCGCAGAGGCCGCTTGGGCTGCGTGCCTGTCTGCCAACTGAACTAGTATAAAAAAACGACGGGTTGCACTCCGGGAGTGCCGGCAGAAGTGAAAACTTGAATATTTAATTGGGAAAATTTCGCAAATTGGTACTTTTTGTACAACCCTTGGAGGGTTGTACTTTCTCAGCGAGAAAGTTCCCGCACAAATTCATAGATGGCGTTTGAACAAAAAACACGTCGTGTCCGTCTTACGAATTTACGATCTTGACGGTCACGTGATCCTGACGCGAGTTTAACATTTTTTATCGATTTAACGTTGTTTAAATCTAAGACCCCCGGCGCAGCCTCTTCGCAAATCGTAACCCTCTAGCCATTTACAAAACGAAATCAAAACTGATAGTGATTGTAACTACATTAGCAAGATTCACACGCAAGCTGCCTTGCAAACGTCCTTCCATTGAGATCCATTACTTCCCCGTTTCCCAGTTCGAGTATACACACGTGCCTCGCTCCGAGCCGAGTCAAGTCAAGGCCAGGTCAGTTCGTTAGATGCAGAGTCAGGGCCACAAGTGTAAAACCCTAGGATTTGAGCACACACTAACCAGACTATTTTCACTTCTATATTTATGTGACTGTAAGACATTCTCGATGGCACAATTAGGAGGTTAGAGTCAGGGCCGCAAGTGTGGGACCCAGAATTATAGCACACACTAACCAGACTATATGTATTTACTTCAATATTTGTTTCCTGGCAACTCACTGTCTTTCTTTTTGCATCCACCCATGCACATGCACTATTGCACCCAAAATTAAGCAAAAAATATATTCTTCCTACTAATGTATTTCACAACCCATTTTTTTTTATTATACAACAGAAAATCACAAAAATGAATAAGAAAATTTAGCTCTGCCATCTGCAGAAGAAGGCTAAAAACAACAAGGCGAGACCGCTACGGTTGCAGATTTAATATATTCTCGTAAATTCACTCTTAGCGACAAACATTTAAAGCGACGAGACGCAGTTTAAGGAGGTAATTTAAAACACCGAGCTAGTTTGTTGCGAGCAGAGTCGAGTAAAGGACACAGCGACCCCGAACAAATACGCGCATGCGACTGGTAAGTAGTGGAAATGTCGTAAGCTGAGCTTCTTGTTTATTTGTTCTAAGCTGCTTACTTTGTGGGATTATCGAATTTTATCAACTACTTTCTATTTTAACCACTCAATCCCGAACCGGCACTCGGGTGCCGCGTAACAATAGATTTTCTATTGTGTCTGGTGATCCGGGGCTTGAAAGATTAAGGTGTCAGAGGAAGGGGAATAGCAAGCCCTTTTAATGGTTAGATGACCTTTTTAACTACATAAAATTGTTTAGAAAACAGCGCCTACATTATCATTGGACATCTTGGGCACAAATTCAACAATTTAAGAGATAAATCTATGTCTGATTTTTTTATGTTTTTTTTTTAAGTATTAACACCTCTATTATACTAATATTATAAAGAGGAAAGATTTGATTGTTTGTTTGTTTGTATTGAATAGGCTCCGAAAATACTGAACCGATTTAAATAATTCTTTCACTGTTCGAAAACTACACTACACCGGGTGAACAGGTAGTTTTTATCCCGGAAATGTGTGGGGAAGAGGGGATATTTGAAAATAGAAATTATTTGATAACTACATAGACTGCGTAAAAGATGAATGAAGAAACGTATTAAAGCAACGACCTTTTCAAAAGAATACCTAGCCGGCAGTGTCACAGAAAACGCTAGGAAAAAACCTTTAGAAAAATTCGAAACGCTAAGAAAAACAAAACTTTTAATTTACTTTTTATTACTGTCAAACTTTTGTGGCACTATTGCCAGTGCTACTTTAAAATAACAAAATAACCAGGAAGGTTACATCAAATTAATAACCTAGCAGGTTATTATAAGTTTTTTAAAATTTAATGCTGGCTAAATTATTCAGAAAAAATCTATACGCCATTAAAGAAAAAAAAAATGTTTTTATTGCTGACAAATTAATTGTAACCCTAATGCCAGTTATATTGAAACAACCAAGCAGGTTATTATGCAAATTTTTCATTCGATGCTTGCTAGATTTTTTCAGAAAGAAAATCTAAACGCCTTTAAAGGAAAAAATAACAATTATTTTCTTTTAATTACTGTCAAAATGGAAATTATGCTGCTAGCGCTTTTAATGATCCAAAAAAGGTTGCATATTATTTGAAAAGAATGAAAAAATATTAGTATTTTAATAGTCAAAACAGAATAAATATTTGGTCATCGAAACTACTGAACCGATTTGAAAAATTCTTTCATTGTTGGAAAGCTAAACTATTCTCGGGCGACATAGGGTACTTTTTGTCCCGGAAATAAGAGAAGGGAAAGGACATTTGAAAAAAGAAATTACGAGCGGTTGAAACCGCGGAGGCGGCCGCTTGTAAATTATATAAAGTAGGTATTTATTTGTGGCACCATCTTTAATTTTGATACCCATATGTAACACAAGTCTCGTTGAGATCATAATTAATGTTTCTGATTTTGCCTGATATTTTTTATACATATTGCGCAAACAAAACACCACACAAAACTTGCTTATTTCGAGCCACCCATGCAGAAAATGTTTTATATTTTCTCTTGAAAGCAAGTTATCAAACCCATAAATAATACAAGATTACATCAAATATCTCAGAGCTATATCCCGCAGTCTCATAAGTACGGTTGATTTGCCGCAAACCCTGTGTAAGTGAACACTAAATGAGATTTACCGACTGCAGGATTTGCTCCCTTAAGACCCGGGACTCGGGACCGGAGAACGGGAATAAATATTTTATCGAAACGTAGTTTCCTTCAATCAAAACCTTAGGAATGTATTGTGTTCTTTCCTTTAAAATTAAAATAGATTTTTATTTCGTTTACAGAAAAATATGGTTAGCAGAGGATAACGCACAATTATTCTCGGGATTAAGAGCCCTCCCTCACTATGACGCCACGGTGGTTATGTCGACGGCATCCAAGAAGATAATAGGGAAATATCAAAATTGGTGACGTTGTCAACCGTGTATAAGTCTGACAAACATAACAGTTCCGGTGGCGGTGTCGCTATTGTCGTTTTAGTATTGCCATTGAATATCATTTTTGCACTTTTGGAAATAAAAATAATGATATTGTCCTAGTGAGTAAAAAGTGATCATAATGTTAATTTGATATTTTAATAATGGTTATTGTTGTTGTTGACAATAACGTAGAAAAATAATTAAAACACCTTATTTTTTGTTTAATTCCATTTCTCAATATTAACAATTCATTTTGGATAAACCGAATAAAATTAATGGTTTATTCGTAACAGCAACAACTGGCAACACTATCCTGTAGCAGTTTTTAAAATAGTCATTTCACGTAGTTCCAATTTTGGCCACCAGAACAGATATAGACCGACAAACTTATCTGTTCCGGTGGCCAAAATTGGAACTACGAGTACGTGAAATGCAATACAAAAACGATATTTAAGGACAGTTTTAAATCGACAGTAGCGACGCCGCCACCGGAACAGATAAGTTTGTCGGTCTATAAGTTTGTCGGTATATAAGTTAGGTCCCATACATTTTAATAATAACTGTTTAGATACGGTAGCCGCCATGTCATCCGAATGAGGCAGGGCTCTAAATAATTTATGTCAGCTCCACTACCCACTAAACTCCCGAAAGGGATGAACCGGTGCCTATCATATTATGGCGAGCGACCGGCCCTTTTGTAAAAGATACAAGAAAGGAATCGGTCGAGTGAAGTCGAGCGAACAGCTAAGTAATATCGTAGAAATGAATATGTTCAACAAACATCTTACATTTTCCCAGCGCAGTTTAAAATGATTCAACTTTATCGTGAATTTTCCTTTGCGGAGATTTTCTCTTTCAATAAGAAGCGCAGTTCAAATGATGTCAGTGACCGGGGATTTATCGAAAAATGTGGAATACGACGACAATATATGCGTCACTGTGAAAGCACAACCTCTATTTTACTCTGGCCACTGACCTATTATACAAGTACGCTGGACTAATTACAGGCCGAGTCATAGTGTGCCGATTCGATTTTCGCCATTTTGGCGCTGACGGCAGCAGTGGGTGGGAAATGAACTAAAAATAGAGATGGGACAGTGAGATAAAATACACTAAAATAAACTATTACCACTTATTTATGTATCTACTACATTAATACGACACAATAAACAAGCTTAATCGCGTTAAACCTCCAAAATCACTAAAAAACACGAAGACAATCAGAACCAAGCACCGGCCATTTTGCAGTTTACGTCAGATTTAGTTCCTTTCCCCCGCATTGGGGGCGCTTGGCGGCGCAATAGCGGCGCTTTAAATAGGCACAAGGAAGAGCTGTCATTTTAAAGGGTATCATTGGTCCATCGTACTTGTATATTATGACTCTGGCACAATGAAATATCGTACAAAATCAGAGTAGGGTAACAACCCCAACAACAGAATAAGTTTAATTTTGATTCTTATTTTATTATCCTCAAACACAATTAATTAACGGACCGCCTCCATGGGACAGTGGCTAAGCCGCTTGGGTATAAAACTTTGAGGTCGTTGGTTGGATTCCCACCTTGGGTCTGGTTGGTGGAAGGGCTTTTTTAGAGTCCGACTGGTTAGCTACCACCCCCACCGGTGAAATCTGCCGCCATAACAGCTCTGGCTGTGTTCCGGCAACAATAATGTAGGAGCCAGTAGGTACACTTGAAATCAAAGGCTCGTAGATCAGATGAGTTTACAGTCTGGCAGCACATTAAGCAACGCTGGTGAAGTGTCCCTCAATGGAATAGGCCGCAGTGACCGCTCAACATTAGGTGGGCTGCGTGCCTGTCTGCCAACTGAAGTGGTATACAAAAAACTGTATACCGTGTATACCTTAGTATTTTTGAAATCCAATAGTCAAATAGCATTCAAACTTAGTTGCGCAAGTCTTATATGAGCGGATTCCTTGAAAACCAACATAAGTTTTACTGGTCGACGACGTCACAAGGCGAGAGCTGCACACTTTATCGAGTGATTTTCTTTAGAAAGTTCATGTAAGAACACATCAGGGTCACGTAACATAAGAAAATGTTAAATGCACGTGTTTATGCCACAGTAGGTGTAGTATAAGTTGGTCACTTAATTAATTTTACACGTGTATTTAGTGTTAAGTCACAATTATACCTTCAATTTAATTGCATTGCACAACGTTCTGGAAGTCTGGAAGCCATCATAGTTACTAAGAAACTTGCAGTTCAATAATTTGCTTTTAAATTGTTAAAACCTTCTAAAGTTTCCCTAGCATTAGTGAAGAGATTTAAATAAAAAATCTAATACTGTGAAATTTTTAGATCCAATAATGAAGAAAAAAAATTTCTACCTTTTTATTTTTGTATTTTTAAAGAGCAAATAAATGCAATTGAGAAGTCACATCGATCATCGTAAGCACGAACATTCGCCAGTGAGATGACTTCAAAATGATGAATGATTATAAATTATCAAAGCAGTAATGAATTAGCTATAAATAATCATTTTGCAGGCGCTTTCATCATTGAAATCATTTGTTACAGTGTAGATAAGTAATTTAACAGCACGCTTGTCAAATTCTGTTATATCGTGTCACCTAGTTAGCGTCAGTAATGTGAGCCACATTCAAAATATTATATTCTCTAACATAGGTAATATACTGCATGGCTATATGGCGCATTTGGCAGTAACCCTGCCCTATGCGCCAGGGGTCGTGGGTTCGAATCCCATCCTTTGACCGGGTGTTTGTTACAGTCAGTAGGTCAGCTAGTTAAGTAAAAAACGGCAAAAATAACTAATATTTTTAATTAAGTCGAGATGGGAACCATCACAACAGTAATGGTCTTAAGGGAAATACTAAAGTGAAACGGCATCGTTAGCACAAACAACGCACTCTTTCTCAGGTAAAATATCTAACTTACAATGGAAACGTACCCATAAATACACAGGAATAAATCCCAGTATTGTGTGCGGAAAGTTTTGCAGCCTTGGGATAATATTATGATAGCTGGTTGGATCTAGATATATTGTGTCTACTCAGCTTTTGCAAGCTTTAAAACATTTGTACAAGCATTGTTGATTTATCAAACCACTCGAAAATACAAGATTTTATTAATAAAAATCATAATCATAAAATCATAATTATATTTATGAAAAGAAAGAAAAAACATTTATTTAACTTCTTTAGCATACTTAAAAACCTAAAATGTCCGCTTTTTAATTAGGTATTATTATTATTATTATTAGGAGCCTGTACTGTCCCACTGCAGGGCAAAGGCCTCCTTACCCTCTTTCCATCTTTTGCGATCTTGAGCAATGGTGTGCCAGTTGGCATCGAATGAGTCAAGCTCATCTCGCCATCGCCTTTTGGGTCTACCGCGAGGACGGACTCTGTTGGTAGGTATCCACTCTGTGGATATTTTGGCCCAAAAGTTGATCGGGGATGCGGCAGACATGACCGGCCCAGTCCCACTTCAGTTGTAAAGCCTTCTTTGAGACTTTAATTAGGTAGTTTCAATCAATTTTAATTAGCTTATTGATATAATATTTTTGTTATGATTAGCCTAATAATGGGTTCAAATTCTATTTGACATAGGTACATTCGCGTGATGTCAAGCGATGTAGCATAAAAAAAATTAGGTACATAGACATTTCACAAAAGGTTACTCGGACGTTTACCTGATGAATCTACTCGTATACTAATATTATAAAGAGGAAAAATTTGATTGTTTGTTTGTATTGAATAGACTCCGAAACTACTGAACACATTTGAAAAATTCTTTCACTGTTGGAAAGCTACACTATCCCCGAGTGACAGAGGGTAGGGATTTTATTCCAGAAATGTAATAGGGGAGGGAAGGATATTTGAAAAAAGAAATTACGCGCGGTTGAAACCGCGGGGGCGGCCGCTTTATTAAATAAAGAGACATTTCACACCATGTGACGACCTAAAAGTAATCCTTTCCTTCTTTAAAATTCTTACAATATTACCCGGAGGTTAGACGTTCCTTTGTTATTTATTGAGTCCCATTAAGTTTAATTTCCATAATTGGGGTGGAATTGGGGTGGAAACCTTTTACTCACTAAAACCGCTTGGACCCTGGGTTCTGTTGTATCATATAAAGCTGTAAGGGTGTTAGAGTAAAAAGGATTTTGCAGACAATTAGAGAGTAACCTTAGGCACACAATTAGGACACTCCACACCTTACCGGCCGAAGCAAAGAATAATAAACAAAGTTCAGAAGGCACTGGAAAGTAAATTTTATGGTTCGTCTAATATTTAAAAGAAGAGTCTACAGTTTGGCAACACATTGAGCGACACTTCCTGGTGAAGTGCCCCTAAATAGAAATAGGCCGCAGTGGCCGCTTACCATCAAGTGGGGTGCGTGTCTATCAGCCAACTGACTTAGAATTAAAAAAAATGGATTCGTCGCCATCATAAGGCAAGTGTAGTTGGAAGACCTCTTTTCAGGGTGAATCTCATTCATTCTCCCCCGACGTAGGGTGACTGTATAAAACATAAAAACAAATACTTCAGTAAAACAGACACTCGTAGCTTTCTTTTCATCTGAACAAGATATTCTTTGCCACCAAGTAGCCCTTCAAGTTCCAACAGTCATTCGATACTTTGATGTAGATAAATTATAGGTCGCTCTAGGAAAGCATAATGTTTCTCATTGTGTTTTTGTATAGGTGCCTCTAAGAGTTTTCCTAACGAACATTTTCACCTTGCGATATTCTTCCTTGATTATGCCTCTGGGCAGTAGTCTTTAAGCGGAATGGGAATATGAGATCTCTAGGATTTTACTGAGCATTTTTTAGGTTGGTATAGTTTCTATCAATCGTCCTTTGTCTAGATTATACAAAATAAACATTTTTATTGACTTTCTTGTTACAATTTTGTCTTCCACCAGTAGCTACGATAATATGTATAAGACGATTTGTGATATCTATTATTTCTGGATAAAAATTACTCTTTGTCGCTCTCCAGCTCCTAAACAATCTTATGCCAAATCATTAAAATCACGTTGATATGTTGCAATATGAAAGAAGGACAGGACAAAAAAAACTATTTCTTTTTTCCCATGGGGAGTAAAAAGTAACCTAAGTTCTTTCACGAGGTCTCGTTAAATGAATAAATAAACTAAATTACTTTTAAATACCAATGTTTGACTAAGGCCCGTTATATTTCTCAAGACGGGATTGCCAGTGAGATCCTAATCAAAGAAACGGATGACATGAAAGGTATCGATCGAGGCTATAATTTATGTCTATGCCCATGGATATTCCTAATTAAAATTGCAGCTTTGACATAAGGAATTCTTACACATAGAACTTCCTTTGTCCACACTACTTTCAATTAAGTCTATAGATTTTGAAATCTGCCGCAATAGCTCTGGCTGTGTTCCGGCAGTATTAATGTGGGAGCCAGTACATCAAAGGCTCAAAGATCAGATGAGCCTACAGTCTGGCAGCACATTGAGCGACGCTTCCTGGTGAAGTGTCCCTCAATGGAATATGCCGCAGTGGCCGCTTACTATCAAGTGGGCTACGTGTCTCTGCCAAATGACTTAGTATTTAAAAAAAACTTTTTTTTTTTGGTGTAATAGCCGACTTCTCAATCATTACACCTTAATTCTCGTCAAACATAAACATTAAACATTCTTGATTCGATCGAATATGTATTACATTCCCGCTCCACCCCACGTGAGTACTTTGCGTCTAATTTGATTTAGCAATCACAAAAGAGTTTCTATCCCCAGAGGAGCGTAATGGTGGAGTCGAGGATTAAATGGCAACAAAATTGGGAAGTAAGCGGAAAAAATGGAACAAACCTCCCTCTGGGACGAAGATGATTTGATGGCTAAATTGGTGAATGAAAGTTTTCATATTTTGACGTAGGTATGCGTTTTGTTTCGTACCATTAGTTTAGCACATGTGGAGAAAACTGCTGCTCAATACAAACCTTATGTATGTTAGATCCAGTTAGATCAGATGGCAGATAGGCTCGCAGCCCACCTGATGGTAAGCGGCCACTGTAGCCTATTCCATTGAGGAAGGAGGGACCAAGGAAACGTCTCTCGAAGATAATGTGTAAGCTTTTTCTTTCATAACCCATTGTATGGTACATTGGTACGTTGGCTACAGACAGCAACCCCAAAAATAAATTCAAAATCAAAATATACTTTATTTAGTAGGCTTCAAAGAAGCACTTATAAATCGTCATACATGTTGCAGACTGGAGCTATCACCGGATTTAGAATGTCAACTACATTCTGTCGAGAAGAACCGACAAAATATCATTTGTGCATCAATGTGTACATAAAGGCTTATTTATAAATAAAAATACCTTTTTTTGAAAATTATGTATTTTTTATTGAATTAACTCTTACATAAACTTACATTATAAATATTGACTTAAATTGAATAAGTAGGTATTGGATTGGTAAGGCAGTGTTTACTTTGCAGACTTGGAGGAATTATAATAAAAATAAAGTTCAAAATTAACAACAAAAAGAAATATTTCTGTACATTTAGTTGTTGATTTTGATAAAGAAATGTTATCTGAGTATTATTTACTTGGAATGTAATTCTGTTTTTACACTTACATCGAAACTTAAAATTACTTAAATGACTAAATTAAAACAATAACCTTAATGAAGTACAAATACTTCTACTTAAGATCCCCGCTGGTATTTGATTATTGGTGACGTATTACATCATTGGAAATTACAAATAGAGAGAACCTTTCTTCTTAATCAAAATTCACCAAAAACTTTTTTAAATGTAATAGCCTGGCGGTATCCTGATGGTAAGCGATTACCACCGCCTTTAGACATCTGCAACACCGGAGGAATCACAGATTCACTGCCAGCCTTAATCTTGGGAAGCTTTATCGAAAAACGTAGTTTCTGTTCTGGACTTAGAAGTCACCCTGTATTTCAATTTTTAAGACTTATTACTTTCCGCGATATGCTATCGTCCAGAAAGCCTAACAATTGATGACATGCAACATGATATAAGATTATAAAAACATCACCATTTTCAAAACCAACGGGGGTAAAGAATTTAAAGTCACATGGTGGGAAAGGAATTTTGCTAACTCTGGCCCGAATGGAATAGAAGTCCCAGAAATAGAAGGTTTAACTGAAGAAGAGAAGGTTCTAGTAGCTTAGTTCCTTGGTCTAGGGCGGCCCTGCTCCTGATAGTCGTTGCCTGGTCTCTTTTGCTGGTTCTGGAATGATAAAAATAGTATTATTAGTCATTTACGATAGTACTCGTATTAGGGCCTGAGTTTTTTTTTATGAACCTTCAGTTGCAAGGATAATGTTTTTATTGAGCCTATTAAATAGTCACGAATTATTTTCTTTTGTGTTTTCATTATAAAAAAAAAACATAAGAAAAGGCACCATTGGTGTCTATTTAAGTAAAAATTTAAGATAACATTTGAGCAAATATTAAAATGAAATAAATTAATAACATCCCTGAACATTTATTGATACGCCACTCTCTACTAGCCACAATCTAAGCATATTATTATGTTCTATATAATATGTACTATGGGTGCCAAAAAACGGATGAACATAACTTGTTACTTTCTGGTTTTTTTTTGTCATTATGTACAAATTATGTGGAATCACTGAGACCGATACAAACAAACATGTTCTTTCTACAGGAACACCAATTCTACCATTTGGGGATCGAACCTGCAGCCTCTGGTGTAGGCTCATATTACGTATGTTGACTATCTACCATTTCCGCACGTGCGGGCAATGGTGGTCAAAGTTACTTTTTGTTTAAACTATTATCTATATATTTAAAACTCAAAGGTGACTGACTGACTGACTGACTGACTGACATAGATAGATATCAACGTACAGCCCAAACCACTGGACGGATCGGGCTGAAATTTGGCATGCAGGTAGATGTTATGACGTAGGCATCCGCTAAGAAAGGATATCTCGATATTCCCACGGGAACGGGAACGGGCGCCCGCTAGTTATTCATAAAGTCCGTTCCCAAAGCTAATTAAACTCGTCAGACTGATAGTTGATTAAGTAAATTACTTAAAAAATATATAATAATAAACATTACTGGAAAAACTTTTAGTACCAATATTGCTTAAGTGATTCCCATTATCCCTTTCTGACTCCCATTATCTCATTCTCCCCTAATAGCCGACTTTTTAAACTTAATTTGAAGTTGGAACCAACTTCTCTTTTAACAATATCCGACGTTTATTTCCTTATATTTGTACAACAAATTAATCCACACGTTCAATTCGTCTCCGTGAAATCTTATTACGCAAGCATCGATCAAATTCCCCTTAGATTCCCACACGTTGTCAAACCAAATCTATTTGTATTGATAAGGGATAAACGCTATTCCGAGGACTGATCAATCCCCGGAATACCCGCGACCCGAATTCTGTAATGGGCTACAGTCGCACTAATGCGCTCGGTCCAATTTGAAATGGATTAATCATATCATATCCCGACTGTGGTCGGATCGTGTTACGTTCACAAGTGTTAGTGTAGTAATGACCAGGGTTAGGAAGCTCCGTAACCGAAACCGAAACTATCGGATATCCGATAGGTATACAAAAATATCCGTAACGTAACCGTAACCGAATCCTAAATAAAAGTTTCGGATAGTATCGGATCCTAATTGAGACACGTTATGACAATTTATTTGATCGGCCGGGCGTTGGCCGACACACAAGCCGCGTTTGTTGTTTGTTTGTTTACTTCTGTTCTCTTAACAGACTCGTAACTAACTTGTGAGCATTTTTACATTCAAGAATAGTTCGACAAATTGAAACGAAACTGTTGTGTTACGGAATTTTACTTTTGAAATTCTTTAAAAATCTAATATTCGTAACCGAACTTAATGATCCCAAATAATTCATATCTGTAGCCAATCCGTATCCGAAATTACATATCCGTACCTACGTAACATCCCTGGTAATTACCAATGCTTGGATATAAATGTCCCAATGACCAAGGCTTCCACCATGTAAATAAAGTGATTGTCAAACATTTGAACATCGAGGCGTTATTCTATTAACCTATTATTATAATACATTATAATATTAAAGTTAAAACAATAATCTAAAAATCAATAGAACAAAGTTATGACTATGAAATTAATTAAGCTGTATAACTTTTATAAGTTGAAATATTTTAACTTCCATCCTTTTGCATACACGTTTTAAAATTGCATGCGAACTTAGTCTACTCGTAGCTCCAAACTGCGAAGAGGGATAAATATCTGTAGTTCAGAATTTTAATTGAATTCCCAGGTGGATACAAGTTTTAGAAACTCCTAAAGTTAAGAGGAGCAATTATTATTAGTTCAAGGATGGTATCGATCCGTGTGCCAGCAAATTAGATAGTGTTGTGAAGCCTAATTACAAAGTACTTAAGATCAGTCAGATAAAGAAGGATTAAAAAAATACTGACTTAAACTAAGCTAATACCCTGAATAACAAATTGCTGTACTTTTGTTTCGTACCTATTATGTACCTACATTAAAAGGTTTCCGTTTTCTATGTCTTGTCCGTACCTCAAAAAAAGGGTTTTTTGTGAAGAGGAATGCGCAGGCTAGTGAGGGCTTTTTTACGAAGAAATTTGTTTTAAGTACCGCGCCCTGGTCCTGGTTATCTAGCACGTGTCCGGTTTGTCAAAAGTGGGACCATTCTGACATAAGTATAGTTTCAATGCATAAGGCCATGCATCAAAACCATTCTCTAACACTACTCACTGCTTTTAAACTACTAACCCTTTTAAAGCTGCCTATGCAGTTGACATTTTTCATAGGTTTTCGCTTGTATTACAGTTGCATCGGTTCAAATTATATTGGCACCATTTGGCCACTGCCCTTAAAGAAGATCCTCACCGGTCTCAAGTCCTGCTCCTCCTCAGGCGGGGGAGGAGTAGTGGTGGGCACGTCACACTCCTCGGTGGGCGGCACGACGCAGCGCAGGGACCTCCTGTCGAAGACGAGCATGGCCGGGCAGCGCTGGAGGCGAGGGTACCCGCCCTGGCACTGCCAGTATCTGTTGCAGGATTTGCCGAGAGGCACGTTGCCGTTGGCGTCATCGTTGCAGAGGGCTGGAAGTGAAAACAAATCTAGCATGAATTTTTTCCTCTCTAAAAGGCAGTTGTCCTATCGGCCATTTTCTCGCTCATGAAACGTACAAAAGATATACATCAAAAGTTTTTTATGGCAGTGTATCGAAAGACTGCCGATATTCATGCTATTACATG
Source organism: Mecyna flavalis (assembly GCA_949319885.1). NCBI lineage: Eukaryota > Metazoa > Arthropoda > Insecta > Lepidoptera > Crambidae > Mecyna > Mecyna flavalis. The sequence continues at coordinate 4,230,868 of OX439427.1, read as the reverse complement.
CAACGCATGTTTTGTCTATTTTAGCACTTTCCTCATAGACATTACTCGGAATACGGAGACAATGGAGTTTGTATGGGTATGGGTTGAATCCGTAATGAAGTTTTTGCTGTACAACGTGCGTAGGATGCAAAAATGCTTGTTGTAGCAAATATAAGACCTTTCAAGACCTTTGAGGGTTCAAGGGATCAGAATTTACAAAATATCAGGGCACAATCAATTATTATTGTCATGGCTAGCGTACCTATATCAGGAATATAATTAATTAAAGCTACTTATAAAATATGATGCTATAAATAGAATAGATACGACATTTTGGAAGATCAAAATTCGCAAAATCTATAATTTCAAAGCTATTTAAAATCACATACCTATTATGGTTAATATCTATACTAATATTATAAAGAGGAAAGATTTGATTGTTTGTTTGTATTGAATTGAATAGACTCCGAAACGATTTGAATTATTCTTTTACTGTTGGAAAGCTACACTATCCCCGGTTGACATAGGGTACTTTTTATCCGTATTGATCTGACCTCAAAGTAAGTAACGTACGCATTTGTGTTATGGGTGTCGGAAACAACGAAGACACCACAAATAAATACATAAATACAAATAACATCCAGACACAGAACAAACACAAAATGTTCATCACATAAGTGTTTGTCCTGGGTAGGAATACAACCCACGACCCCTGTCAAATTTTCACGTTTTTAAACATTGATATTAAGCGGACGAAATCACGTGCGGACTACTAGTACCTACACTATATATTTAGGTCCCACAACAGAATCGTGACCCCTATAATATAGCTTATGTAAGAATGGTACACAAGCTTGTTGATAACATTATATATCTATCACAGAGTATCTATCTCTGTGATATCTATATTATGCCCGGAACCAGTCGACCTTGCTCCGACGATCTACATAATGCTGACAAATTGTGAGCACTGTTTCGCACAGGTATGTTGCAACGTTGCATTGATCGCAAATGATGCCTCCGAGGGGCAATTAGCGAAGAAAAACTCAATGTACAGTCACGAACACTAAGCATTCTATCTTCTAGAGCAAAATCAAACCTTATTTCCGTCACATAGGATCTTACGTGGATACATATGACACGTTACTGTACTTGTAATACGTAATACCGTTCTCATGACTACGTGGGACTCTAGCAACCTTTTTATGATGATTATTTTAGTCATGTAGTCATGTCATCGGTATTAAGAAAGAATATAAATAGATTCTTTATAAAGTCAAAGGTTATGGAAATCGGAATGGCAGTCGCTTTAGTGACTGCACGGATGTGCTAGTCACCTCTTCAGGAAATCAGGATAAAAATAATACATAGTTCTTGCTTTGGGTCTCGTATAAGGTTGTAGTTTTTCAGAGTCCGGCTGACTAGCTACCCACACAGAAATAGCTTGAATTGTTTTCCGGCAACATTTATGTCAGAGCCAGTACATTTTAAATAAAAAGTTTGAAGATCAGAGAAGCCTATACTGTACTAGCACATTGAGCGACGTACGACCTATATCTATAAAGAAATAAATTAGATAGTGTTGTGTGAATAATGTCCAAAATTGTCTAAGTATATTTATTTATCTGATTTGAACCCACGACCCCTAGAGCTGTGACACCTAGACTGCTAGACTAATGCAGGGTTAGTGCACTATTTGTACATAATACAATATTATTAATTCAAACACTAATAAGGATTATCCGATTTTGTGAATAATACGAATTATCAGACTGTGAATTTCGTTTGACGCAATATCGGTGGGGCCGATGCGTCTTTCCTAAAATTGATTTTAGCTCGGAGCTTTGTTCATCTGCATAACAAAGGGCTTAATTGAATGCAAAATTTCATCGAATCGTGTACCAGCCTGGAATAGATTTATTTTGTCGGTAACGACTCGCCTGGCTTCAAACAGGGTGCAGTGTTGTGAACAGAATGAATACTCTCCTAATAATAAATTCGAAAAATCATTTAATTACATACTAATCACTACATAGTATAAAACAAAGTCGCTTTTTCTGTCCCTATGTCCCTTTGTATGCTTAAATCTTTGAAACTACTCAACGGATTTTGATGCGGTTTTTTTCATTAGATAGACTGATTCAAGAGGAAGGTTTATATGTATAATACATGCATAATATAGTAGAGAAACACTGATAACTTTAGAGGTTTTTAATTTAAGGTCGTAAATAATCGCATTTTTTTGCGCTTACATTGCAAACGCTGGCTGAACCCTACGAGATAGATCAAAATAATGTACTACACTATTGTACACCTTAAAAAGTTTTACAAAAAAGTCCGCGATGGTATATGTCTATCTCTTAGGGATAACCCACAATAACCATTTTCCTTTACTTATTACGATAAAATAATGGCTTATTTACGAAAAAGTGATTTTAAGCAATACAGTATTAATCCTTATCCAATAAAGTACCATAAATAAATTGTGCATGTAATATAGATCAATATGGCCCTTTACATCATGTAATTTAAATGAATAGTTTCGAAGATATTACAGATTTAAAATGCAGGGACATAGCGGTTGCGGCGGTACCGGCCGGGGAGCGGATGGATGAACTTTTGTTATTCTTTCACGTAAAAACTACTGAATTGATTTTAATGAAACTTTACAATAATATAGCTTATACATAAGGATAACACATAGGCTACAATTTACAAGATATTCCCATGGGATAACGTCCTATAGTTCAATTCCCGCGGGATAACGTCCTATAGTTCACGCGGGCGAAGCCGCGGGCGGGCCGCTAGTTTATTATAAAATGTAAATGTGAATATAACTCTGGATAAACATTAAACCAATTTGAAGAAATTTATGAAATTTTGATAAACTATCTTTGGAAAAGGACAAGGACATAGTTTCTGCGCGGAGCAAAATCTTTTTTCTTACAAAAGCACAAAACCTCAAACACCAAAATACTCGTAGGTACGGACTAAAGAGTCTGTGAAAAACTCTTTTCTATACTAATATTATAAAGAGGAAAGATTTGATTGTTTGTTTGTATTGTAGGCTCCGAAACTACTGAACCGTTTTGAAAAATCCTTCACTATTGGAAAGCTACACTATCCCCGGGTAACATAGGGGCCCGTACTTTTGATCCGGGAATTGTGGGGGGATGGGGGGGATATTTGAAAGAAGAAATTAGGCGTGGGCAATGACGTTCAAGTACTAAAAACTAGACTCCCAATCACGCTCAAATATTGTCCGAAGCAAAAGTCTGCCCACCCGACTATTGGGCAGAGTTTTCGTTAGGTTGTATACAATTGACATTAAACACTAACTGCCACGAGATAAGGTGTTAATTTGAACGAATGTGTTAATGTCATTTGTGTCAACGCCGCTCGGACGTTTTTTGAGGAATTTTTCTTAGAGATTGGGTGTCTAGTTGTACCTATATTGAACGTCATTGGGCGTGGGTGAAACCGCGGGCGGAATGCTAATAAAATAATAATAAATAATAAAAATAATAAAAAGTTTATTGCCAAAAATATTACACAACATCAGGTTTTACTAGTAGCTCCCATACTAGGTAATCCTGTCTTATGGGAGCTAGAGTTTGATTTGAATTAACTGTTACTACTATGTATTAAATATTAACAATGCTGTGTGAGAAAATTTTAAATATTGGAAAACAAAAATAATAAACAAAAATGAAATTTAAAGGTGTTACCTATTGTGGCACTAGTATTGTGTGGTGAGATGAGGGATGAATTTTAGCTATAGGTACACACTAATAGTTCTGTGTCTGTGTAGTTGAGCGTGTGGAGCCAATTTATGACTTTGGTTCTAGCAGTAACAGGGTGACATTCCTTTATATCACATTTAGTCACAACCTTATTATAAATGTACGGGAACAGATAATCCCCATGTCTTTGTGCAAATTTTGTGCGGACAACAGGTGTTCTAATTTTAAAAACACGTTTTTTAAGAAGCTCTTTATAATTTTCATACCGAACTACTGCTTTGTGTGTTATTGTTACGGCGTTAAGAACGTATAACCTGCGCACACTTAGCACTTGACTATCTACGAAAAGCTGACTCGTGGGGTAACGACGCGGCTTACTCAGCATTACCTTGAGCACTGCTCTCTGAGCTCTCTCGACTTTCAGCATCCACGTTTTGTCCGTTCCGCCCCATGACGATATGCAATAGCCGATGATCGATTGACAGAGCCCAAGATAGACCATCCGAAGGATTGACGCGCTTGCCGCGCCTCTCAGCAATAACATTACGTGTATAATCTTTCTAATACGACTTGACAGGGACGATATGTGACAGTGAAAATTTAGTTTGTCGTCAATAAGAACGCCGAGATATTTAATAGTTTCTGTCCTTTCGATACTGTCACATGCACAGGATGTTGAGCTTGAACCAGATGAACTGTGGTTACAGTTATTGCTATGGATCCTGACCGGCGGTATAAGAGCAGGCTTTGAAGAGGCTGTTTTATGGAATGTCATAAATTTTGTTTTGGACGTGTTAAGGGATAAAAGGTTGTTATCCATCCATCGAACCACACTAGCCAGACCACGCTCCACATGCTGGAATGATTCCGACCAGGAAGCTCCACTGAAAATGATGACAGTATCATCGGCATAGCTGATCATTTCGGCGTTTTGCATAGGTACGGATGGGAGATCATTGAGGTATATGTTGAAAAGGGTTGGACCTAGGACGCTACCCTGGGGCACCCCAAAACGAACCGATTGTGTGTCAAAACAATGAACGAACGACAAAAAATGACGAAGACTATTTTTTAACACGGAATAACGCCCAGTTCCCACGGGCTGATAATAATTGTACGTCTGTTTGTTTGTCCATCCTTCATGTTAATCGTCCATGACATATTTTTTTAAATGAGAGTGGGTTTGATACCTAGAAAGTAGCATAGGCATTTTATATTCTGGGGAAATATTTCCCGGATTGTGATATCACAATCCTTCGGGATAAAATCGTATAGTCAACGCGAGATAAGACATGGACGAAAGGCCAATAAAAACGCAGAAAGTTCTCAATAAGATTCACACCTCGCTACGATGGTTGTACGAAAAGAGTCGTTTAAAACCCTATTAATCAATACCATGGCTTACTTAAGATCATATCCCAGATATCAGATCAGTTCACTAATTAATTACATTTAGATATCATCTGTCAACGACCGCTGATTAGCTAGAACAATTAGACGTAATCATAGACTATTATCTAATGAGGCAAGAACGTCACGCGCGTACGCACTGGGTTCCGTGAGTAAACTTAGAATAACTTGCGTTGTACATGCGAAGTATGTCTATCTGTATTATTTTTGCTCTCACTCGTAAAGGTGTTTCATTCCCTGTTAGATATATTAAATTATTTTTAAAAAATCCTTAAATCTGCATTTAACAGTGGTTGCTGACCAGTCGTTTAATGAAAACCATGTAAAAAGAGTTGAGTGGACCGGAGAAATAGTAAATAAAAATATTACCTACATAGATTTTTGCGATATACATTTTATAGTTAGCAAAAAGCAAAACGTTGTTAAAATGTGCTTTAGTTTATTTTCTTATGGCCATACGGATCGCTAATATTCATTGGGTAGCGTTCAGTGTTATTTTACGCTTTATTAACTGAACAATTAGGGTGAAAGTTGCGTGATGATTGATAGGTGAAACGCCGGCTCTTATTGATTATTATCGACTTGATACCTAACATGTTCATTGAGGGTTGCCAAAAAAAAGTAAAAAAGTTAAAAACATGTTTTTGTTTTAATTGAAGGAAAAATAGATATCAACTATCAATAATTATTAGTCACAAAACAATTTTTATAATTGCCTGCGTAAGACTGTCCCCAAAATCCATAGTTCACGTGTGCTAGCTCCCACATTAATACTGCCGAAACACAGCCAAAGCGAGAATCAAATCCACAACCTCCACGACACAGTTTCCCGACCCAAGTGGCTTGACCACTGTTTCTCCAAAATCTCATCCTGTGTAATAATAGCCCAAAAACACCCAAACGAATATTACTATCCGGTTCAGTTCAGATGCTATTAGGATAATAACTAACTACCTACCTTTTGGAATGGAGTGAAAAATGACGTCAACTGCGCTTGTCCGTAGCGTTAGCAATGCAAAATACTCAGAACAAGAAAATATTATAGTAGGTACATATGGTAAGTCATCTCGCAGTTGACATAATTTTTCGCTCAATTCCAAAAGGTATTATCCTAATAGCATTTGAATCTGATACTTTTTGACTCAAACAAAACTCAAAAACACAGAAAAGACATTTATCGTATTCGTATGTTGTCAACTTGATGACATTTTACTTTTTAAAGCTGTCAGCCCTAAACGGCAAAGATCATTAGCGTAATTGAGCTCTTTGTTGCAAAACGTCTTTGTTCATGATCGAGTTCAATGTAATACGTTAGGGGACGGTAGAAATCACGCCGAATGATTGCATGCATTGATTAATGATGACATGATTTTTGACATCATTAATTTGCAGATACAATCGTTAATGAGTTGGAATGAGAGGAGGTAGGTTGTAAAGATTGCTTCCCTTTCTCTTCACGTATCTATCTATATATTTTTATACAAGTCCATATTATGACAGGCCTCACTCCACCTAAGGGATTCGACACTAGAATGCATTCTACGAGTGTTACCTCAGCAGACGATCAAAAGGATTTTGCAACATATTTCGTGATTATAATTTTGATTGATTCGCTTTCTGTCGAAATCAAATAGTGAAAATTGAATGAATAAATGAACAAATGTGTGAATGAAAGAACGATGAGTGAATGAATAAAATTATCGAATAATTAAATGAATAAAAGAACAAATCAGTGAATTGAAGAACGAATGAGTGAATTAAAGAACGAATGTATGTATGAAGTAATGAGTGAATAAATAAAAGAAAGAGAGAATGAAAGAACGACCATGGAATTAATATTATTATTACGTCTATGAGAACGACTTAATGTATGAACGAATGAGTAAATGAATGAAAATAATATAGGTATCAATGATGAATGAAATAGCATTAAGGTCTGTTAATGTCACCTTGTTTTCATGTACAATAAATACTTATTTACTTAAAATAATTTAAGCCAAATACTCACGATGCTTCTGGCACCCGTCAACATTCTCCGGCCAGTCGCAGGAGTGCGCGTTCTCGTTGTACAGCAGCCCACCGATGCACAGCTGCTCCGTGGCGGTGCCGTTCCAGCACGTCCAGTACCTCGTGCAGGACGTCTCGTGACCGAAGATGCCGTACAGCCAGTCGCAGTGCTCCGTGCCGATCGGCGGGTCTGGAAGTAAGAGTATTGTTGTTGGATTGATTGGTCTGGAGATTCAGAATGTAAATGGGCCAAAAAAATTTAGGCTATCGACACGTTAGGGTCTGGAAGGAGGATGGTAATCATTAAGGTTGTTGGATAGAATGTGATAGGAGATTCAGATAAACGAGTCCAAAAAGTATTGAGTATTTGTTGCCCTTTACTGATAAAGAAAAATAGAAATGTGAATGATGCCTATGATGCATAGAGAAATAACAACTATCATGTTACAAGCTTCGATAGGCAACTGTAACCGCTTTCCACCAGGCGGGCCTTAGGCCTGACCACAGAAAATACAATCAATACTGATAACCATACTCACTTATCTGAACCTTAGGATACTCGCAGTAGTTCGACCGCCAGGGGTAGTCACAACCCTCAGTAACCCCCCGATGCTTGCCAGCGAACACCAGTCCATTGGGGCAGTCGTACTGCACAGACTGGCCGTTGTCGCACTCCCAGTATTTGTCGCAGTACTTGTCGTCGCCAACCACTCGCGACTTCGTCTTGCAGGGGTCCTCCACTTGCGCGCACGATGCGAGCGCCAAGCATGCTAGGAATGCTGGAAAGAAAGAGTAAGGTTAGGTTTACGATCTGTGGTTACGCAAATTATTAATTCGCGAATTTGCTGCTAGATGGCGACGTGACCATCTAGTGGTTTGAAAATCAAGCCATGATCTCGAGATCCTGTTCAATTCCCTGATCGAGCTTATTTTATCGCAATAAATTTTATGGCTTAGTTACGTTCCCTGCCCACTTCGTAAGTACGAATATATTGGATCTACAAACTACAAACGTTTTAACAGCACCATATTACAAGCTCAAGTGGCCAGTAATAATTTATATCACGTACACAACCAAACGTGACTTCACACTTTATAAAGCTACACAAAAAGAGTATTTTGAACCCTGTAAAAGGTCTTTATAAAACTAGCTAAAGTTATATTTCGTCTCGCTCGGCCGGGTCCTTTGTACTTTTTTTAACAAAAATTGTCAGGTTCTTTCTTAAAGGCCCGGAACCTTTTGTGATCAGTGCGATATGCCAACTCCATGGTTCTGTTGCAACCTTTATGAGCGTACTTATTCCTTTGAATTTATTTCTGTCAAGGAAAATTTTACGGAAAGGAATCTCTTTTAAACTTGCGTGTTTCTTCTTTAAATACAGGAAGTACATACCTATTTTGTTTCATTCCTTTTGAAATTGGAACTGTGAGAATAACGTTGGATTTCGATGCTTTTGATGATTGCTTTGCTTTTGATGCATCAACTTATAAGCTGCTTATGAATATCACGCGATTGGTTTTAGTTTCCTACCAAATTAGTTTCGTGAGAAAAAGATCCTCTAATAGAATGAATTGTCGGCAACTAAAACACCAATTGAAATTGAATAGTTTGAAATTACCGCAGATTATTTTAAATAACGAATAATAATTATGGAAGATGGCTTGCCGAAATGAAATGCAACAACAAACTCCACTGTCTTCTTTTTTGAAAATTGACAAAAGTTATCTAAGAAATAAATTTTCACGAACTTATCCATCTGAGTTGAAATTAGCCCAAACATTTATCAAAGTTTGTAAGTGTTTAAGACCGTGTATACCTTAGGGATGGCAATATAAATAAATTTATGGCGCCCCAGAGAGCAAAGTTCCTTGTCTTGTATTGCTGTAAATCATCTAAAATTGTAAAAAGTGACAGTATATAAAGAAATATTGTGTCCGTCTGTGCATTCGAGATGCAGCGAAAGTAACTCATTATTGTGGAGACACGAACCGTTTAGTTTAACGTACATTGCTCGTGACGAGGCATAAAGATCGTATAAAGTTATACGTAAGATGTAGAGAAATGTGGGGTGGATGAACTTAGTAAGAAATATACAGTTTATTGCGACTTTAAATTACTTTTCCGGCAGGAAACCATCTTGGCTACAATGCGTCCAGTTACTTTTACCTGACCTGAGATGTTTTGTAAGGTTATACTGTGCAACTAAAACACAACATTAGTTAGTTAACTATCAAAAAAATTATAATCTATAATATTTTTGGCAGTTGGTACTGTGTTTGCTAGTAGAATCTTGTTCATGTCTCCTAATACATCGTGTGATTTTAACCTCAAATATATTTTATGTAACACATGGTTTTTAATGCCAGATGAAATTAGGAAAGAATAGGTAGTTTTAAATACGATCTGGTCCAAATGCCATTAGGATAACAATAACTTTCGGAGTTGCGTTACGCGATAGTGAAAATTGACACACACACTGACAAAATAATGCGTTGCTGGTTGCTAATGTTACGGATAGGTGCAGTTGACGTCATTTTGTCACTCAATTCCAAAAGGTATTATCCTAATAGCATTTGAATCGAATATCTTTTGGCAGAATTTTAGTAATCATTATTTCAGTGGACATGGATTTAATATACTGAACATCCTTGAGGATCCGAAAACAGAACGGTCCCGTGCCACCCGTATCGGTCAGATGACTGCGCGGTTACGCTTACCTAGTCAGATATTACATATGTATACATTATTAAAATACATAGAATGATGACAGTTTTGAAAGTACGATTGTTGAATAGTTGCTAAAAATTGCACTTTATGTGCCGTCACATTTCTTAGACTTCAATGTCATATGTCAAACGTCTCGCATTACGCAAGTCGGAAGCGCTTTCACTGCGCAAGCGCACAGAGCAAATGACATAACTGCAAACAATGCCTTGTTTGACTATGCTAATTTTTATATCGAACATGTTGCTGAATTCCTTTGCATTTATAATGTCTAGTACAAAATAATTTAATATTTAATAGAGTGGTTTCAGGCGTTGCTACATGTGCGTATGGTCGATGGGTTTGACATCCAAGCAACTATTTATCAATGTGCGTATTTACCACTAGCTCGGCTATGCCGCAGTAATGAAAAACATCTTAAAAAGAAGCAAATCAGTGAAAAGAAGGGCCGTTAGCTAGTGGAAAATAATCCAAATTGTCTTATAAAATATAGCGTGGAAGTGAAATAAAGTTTAAAGTATGTAAAACATACCAAAAACATTACAAAACCTCAATAACATCACAAAACAATTCAAGCAGGTTTTCTATACTGTGACCACAAATACATGTCATATCTAGAAATAATATTTCCAACTATCCGTTTAAAGTAACTTTTACACAACGTCGTTTATTCAGAATTCACAGCGTCGATATTGAATTTCTTCTAAGTTGAGCACATACGCGTCGTAGCTTGGCAAATTTCGAGCTCAACGAACCGTGAAGAGGTGGGGAATTTCCCGCATCCAGATTTGATGGGAAAGATAAATACGGAGACAGGAGTCTTAGAAGTGCCAACAGTCGGCGAGATATTCAGACGTAACACATCAGCTGTGAGCGTAACACACCCATTGTGTTCCATATGTTATAATTATATCGCAACATGACTGTACATGACATGAAGGCTAGTAGTGTATGTATAAGGCGCAAGTATGAGCACGCACAATAAATGTTTTTTTTTCTTCTCTTACTCTCATATTTTGATGGTACAACGGCAGTATAAGTACTTTAGTTTTTAGATTATGTTATCTACAAAACTTTCATCCTTACAAAAAAAATTGTTTCTTTATTTATTTCTTCAATTAAAAGATCAAAGCTCTCAATCTTGTGATTACGTTCGTTATACACATGAACAAAACTCATATAGCTGGGAAAATATCTTTGTTGATGTTCCAGTACAGCTGAAAGCCGTGGTTGGAAAGCATATTATATCGAAAACGTGACGCAGTCTTCAAATAAACTCAATTGAGTTAAGTGTCCTATTGAGGACAAAATAAAACTTGGGATCAACAACATCTCCTTGACGTACTCCATAACAAATTGAAGTAAGTTGTATTATTCCCCGTTCCAAATCCCCGTCTCACAAAGAATATTATTCTTATTCCACTTGAGACGAGTCTGTACAACAATAACCGAAATTAAAGTCCAATTCAGGCGAATTTTTGTTACTTAAAAATAACCCTGCCTATTCATTCAGCTATAGGCAATTCGTGTCTCAAGGGACGAATATGGCTCAAAACGCAAGCCATCCATAAAGGTCGAAGTTTACAAAGTGGACATCCTGTATACCCTTTGTTACTTACGTAAATTGACATTGATCGGTGGAATGTAATAATAGCAGTGGGCAATCGTTTGAGGTGGTTATCCCTTCGTGGTAGTTTTTGAGGTTAGATATGTTAGGAAATTAGTAAAGGTCAATGCGCAAACATTGTGTTTTGACTGACAAATTTGCTAGTGACTCTACACTGCGCCAGGAGTCTTGGGTTCGCTGCTGACCTTAGATAAACATTTATGTATATGATCAAAATTCACTCGGTCTATTTCTGTATGTTGTGGTACCTAAGATGTTTTTAATACCCATAACACAAGTGCTTCAGCAACATACTTTGGGGCCAGATGTATGTGATATTATCCAAAGAGCACGGTAAACCCAAGTTTTGACATTTTCTAAATTTTCTCAGCGCATTAAAGCTAAGTTGATCGATCACTACAGCACCACCCTTCTCGAGTATTGATGTACATCATGTAAGTTATGTACGAATACTGCAACCACAGGTCTTTGATCCCTATGCTACTACTACCTCCATTTGCCTTATTAAACCCCGAGCGCATCTCCTGATACCTGCACATCGGAGCATTATGCTTATTAGAGTTAAGTGATCCGGTTCAGATTGAATACATGCACTTTGAATTCACAGAAAAGAAAATAGCACAGAATTTACAAAAAACATAAAGGTTAACACAGCTGCTATTTAACTTAAAACAAAGTAATCGATGAAATATTTTCCCAAATATCGCCGCCATTTCATTAAACTTCGTAAAAATGGAAATTAATTCCGGGATTTCACGTGTTTGAACAAACATGCCGTATGAAAGCGAGATTTATTCGGAGGGACAATTTACCTGTATTACATATCCTGGATTTCGCTGTAGCATGGCGTACGTCGGAAATTAGTGCTGTAAATTGAATTTCGAATAATGGGTATGGCCCTCGTTTTAAGAGGAATGGGAAATGAATTGATAAGCTTGTATGAAATTAACATTATAACTTTTTATTTTTATACCAGTTATAAGATATTGATGTTAGGAATATAAGAATATCGCTTGATGTAATGCTAATACAGGTGTCTTTGATATTGAGAATTTTATTTTGAGGACTCTCACAAACGCTACAAAAGAAACGTAGCCAAATTTATTATGACCTGAAAAGTCGAAAATGGCGGAGTTATTTAACGGAAGAAGAAGTTTCTGTCACTGTAGATGCACTTACTTTAAATATTGTATAACACAAAAAAACTATGTAAGTTTGACTAAGAAGTTAGGGTTAGAAGAAAATTTTAAAAACTTAGTTGATCACCTTCTGACAAGCGGCTTCATTACGATTTTACGACTTGGCCTTCTGTCAGAGAGAAAATTTTCTTGTTCTGTGCTTCTGACATTCTTAGTGCGCCTGTGTGAATAAAGTGTCCCATATATCTGTCCTTCGTCTTAAATACGAGCAACCCTAAATACTTAATGCCCTGACTTGACAAGGGTTCGCGATGTAGGTATCAAAAGATCTAGTATCGTTAAATTCCTTACCTTTTTATGAATTCGCATCTGGATGTTCAATGTGATGTAAAAACCTTTTGACCGCACGTTTTATTCTTGTTGTCAGATAACTTATGGAAAGCCAATTTTGACATTGATTAAGGAAAGCTTTGTAATAAAAAATATGTACAAAATGGGTTCAGGTTAGTTCCGTGGATTTGGTAAAGGTTGGGATTTATTCGATTCAATTTGGAAATTAATATCTGCAAACCAATTTGAATATGCTGATTTCTACCAATTCAACATGGAATATGACTCGACGTAAATAGAAAATATTTTTAATGAAATTTTGGTAGGCAGATAACGCTACATGATGGTATGCTGCTATAACGACCATTCCTACGTCTATTGTTCTGCGAAATTCAAATTTATTGCTTTATGGATCTTTTTCTTTTAAAAGTTATCTTTATTTATCTAGTCCTTTTTAAAATTGTCATAAGACAGTCATTCCTCTCAGTTCATTATCATTTCCTGTGACCGTGGGAGTGATAAAGTAATAAAGATGCATTACTTTAGATATAAAAAGTCGTGTCCGCGATAAACCGCCACTTTCATCATGTGGACGGGGCGAGAGCGGTCGGCAGTCGTGAGAGAAACGCTCATTGCAGAGATTATAACAGAATTTGTTATTGTCTAATTGTGCGATCTAAGTGACAAGTGGAAGGCTTACTCTGTCTAAACTTTATGCTGGAATACGGATTGCACGAGCAAAACTAACATCCAGAGGTATTTTTTTTATGTATGGTCACACTTTGATGATGAGACTTCCTCAGAGTCCGGTTGCCTGGAAACATACATATACGTTAATGTGCTACTAGAATAGTACGGCACTACTCAGTTGAAGCCCGTATAGTTGAAATAAACCATTATTCATCAGAAGAGTTTATAGTGTCGGAGCTTTGCTTTCTGGTGATGACTTTTGTGATCTTTTACCACCAGGTGGGTTCACGTGCCTATCTGCCAGCTTACCAAAAAGATAATTTCAGAGAATATTTACAACATCATCATTACTGACGACATGAGATATTTGAGCAATCTAAATTACTAATAACAACCCTCTGTAGAGTCAATTATTTATCAACACACTATTATCAATCAAACTTGAACCGAACCTAGTATAATTTCAGCATTGCTGAACTGCACTCAATAGCGAAATCCCTTTCCAGATTATTAGATTCAGTTTACTCCAAGATAATCATATCTGCAGACGATAAATCATAAAAGATAGCGAGCTTATCTTCTGTTATTATTTAAATATCGTGGAAATTTTCTACGCAGCGTCATCTAACCCCAAACTAGGCCAGAATTTTAGTGCCAGACCACTGACGAATATACTTAAATATTTTTCGAAGTTAATCATAAAATGTATGTTTTTTTTAAATAAGCCTGGTCCACAGGCTAATTATAAGAAGATTCAAACTTTGCTGCACACCTATATTTTATTATGTATCAAGGAAAACATTGTACAGTCAAAAGCACGTCAGACGTAACACTTCGGACTTTGTACCGCTCTTATGTCGGGGGCATAAGTGCTATTATCGAACTGCAAGTGTTTACCGTGATGTGCTGTTGACCGTACAGAAAGGCTCATACAAATTAATCCGGTTGGTGAACACTGATTTCACTGGTTTTTCCTGTCAGGAGTTTATTTATTCATTTATATTTTAGTGCACATCATGATTCTTTACTTATGTTTTTTTAATTATGTTAAAATTATTTGCGTTATGATATGGATTTTATGAATCTGAAATAAATGAATTTTAATAAATTTACATTCAGAATTTCACCTAAAATTCTTACAAAATTAAATGATGCCTTTGCAACTCGATTTGTAAGCCAAATCAAGTAATCTAAGACTCTTATGGTTGCCGTCATATATGCACAGTAGGTCAAACAATATGTATGTAAATTTGGAATACGGCGAAATTTCATCAGGTTCAATTTAAGATGGCGTCATAACTCGCCCATTGTACGCTCAAATGAAGTCAGAAGCTGAATTCATTGCCTCGTTTCACGTTCATATTGAAACGTTGAGAAACTTACTAGGAAAGCGTTTAAGTGAATTAATTCAGTCCAATAAGTTTAGCTAATACATCTGTATTAATTTATAACTACCTTTCCGCCCGCGGTTTCGCCCGCGCGTAATTTCTTTTTTCAAATATCCTGCGGGAATGAGACGTTTCCATAATATTAGTAGGATGTATAGTCCGATCTACTGGTAGGACAGTTAGAATGAGGGTTCAGGTAGATTACACTTTATTTGAACCCGGACAGAAGTTCATTCCCTGTCTGAACGATATCCAAGGATATGATGGGACTTGGGTAAAACGTCCATTTCAGTCCTCGATAAATCATTTTATTTCATTAATTGATTTCTGCTCTGAAAAGTTTGGACTGCATTTTTCTCCAGAATAGTTCATTTAAATAAAAAATAGCCATTTTGAAATAAATTTGAATCCGCTATAAGCTTACATTTCGCATCGATGTAATGATCATTCGGACAAGTATGTGCTCAGCGGATTTCCTTGCTTTCCAACACTGGCTGTGTCTGTTTGGGAATGTGATCACATTGAGTGCTGCAAGCATGTGCCTAATAAATGTTATGAGGCCTTCCGTAGTTATAGAGGCTCTAGCGCTAATAGAGCTATCAAAGAGGGCATTTACACTGTTTGTATTGCTGCCCTAAATTGGTTAGTTGTAAAGTGTTTTTGTTTGTTATTGATTCTTTAGATAAGAACTTGGTAGTAGTTTATTGCCTGATAAAAATGACACACGCAATGAATAAGAAACCATGTCAAGCCAATCAGATAAAATCTCGTAAAGGCGAAAAAATTTTCCCGTTAGTTTACCACAAAAAAGTACATTACAATAAGGTTTATGATCAATGAATGATCCATGATATTGTTACCCATATGTCTCTAAGTGTAAGTTTGGAAATTTGTAATTAGAACCACAGGCGATCAACTTCAGTCAAGAGTCACGGCCGCAGTTCTCGCTAGCCTATCCCTGGTAGAGTAGGGTGATGCAGCCCAGGGACGCCGCTGACAGCGATGCAGGAGCGCGGGGGGGTTTAGTGGGTTGGGTATACTAGTAAGTCCCACACACAGCTCGTCTACCCCAGGCGAGTCATGGTGCGATACATTCCCCTCCACAAAAAAAAAAGTCTCACTTCCCTATGGTTAAGGTGCTTAGTAGCTAATTCTCATTCGAAAAATAAGGTTTACCATACCCAGGATACAGACATTCACTGTTTCAAGATCTTCCTGAATATGTAACAACTTATATTTGTCTTTAGAATATATGAATCACATACAGTCTAGATGCTGAATGTCTTCGAGATCAAATTGAGATGGCGCCTCAACTCGTATGCGTAAATTGAGTCACAGACGACTGCCTTTTAACAAATTCGTATTTCCATCTCAACTTTCATATCTCTCAAACGTAGAGATAGCTATCGTAAAATGTCAGCATAAACGAATTCGCTCAATTTACGACTAACTTCTGTCTATCAAAGCAAAGTACGGAGCAAAGATGTAAAGGACGAAGGACCAAAAATAAAACATTGTTTACCCGCTGTTTTTCGGACCGATTCATTCATTAATTTGGTGGGTTTGTAAGCACTTCTCAAGGGATTTAGTTAATTGAGAAGGAGATAACATGTTGAATTAACGCTAACAATAATATAATAGAGGACAAACGATATAGTGTTTCGCATAATTTCGATTTCTTATTAAATGAGGTATTGTTAATTGGAAAAGATTTATTAAATTTAAAAATGTAACAGATAGCGTGTTTTCCCTGTTAAACATCAATAAAATAAAATAAATAAATCTTATGTTAATATTATTATTGATAATAAGAAAAATTCATGTTATAGACTGGTTCGTTACCGAATTTGGGCAATGTCCCTGCCTTGTGCGCCAAAAGTCGTGGGTTCAAATCAACCCATTAATTCTAAATTAGATGTTTATTTGTTCGTTGATTCTGATACCTAGGCTATAATCCAAGTGCAGCTTCTCTGGGATAAGATCAATGCATGTGATGTTTTCCAATACTTACATTTAATTTTATGAACAGCAGAAAGAATGTAATACTTAATTAATACAAATTAACCAATTTAATACATCCTGCGGCAGCGCAAACATTGCTAGATCCAGAGCAATTTCCTGAGACATATTTACCTATATGGGCAGACCACATACCTACGATACCCGTGGTTGACTCAACCACCGGCTTCAGTTGACAACGTGTTAACGACCTCACCGGGTTTCGTAGAACTAATTCTAGAACACTTCTGTCATCTCACTGTAGCAGGCGCAGGGCGGTGTTACTGTTTGGCACTGAACTGTCTAAGGGCAAACGTGGCGCTAAACTATCAGGTGTACGATCTGCTCGTCTTGTTACACATTGCAATAAAAAAAATACTAAATCTTCGACGTGTAGATTTAGTAGAGGTCCTAGCTTAGAGAATAGAGAGTAGGCCTCGATGCTTAATGGGCTGTAATAGGTAAATACAATAATGTCATACCATGATCTCGGGGACCTGAGGACAACTCTCAGGTCGGGCAAAATCACCTTTTAAAGATTACAAACCCGAGCTATGTGAGAAAAAGACACAAATTTTCTATAACACGGAAATTGAACAACGATTTTGTAAAAATTTGAAGTTAAATTATTTTTCATACTCACTCATTCTTACAAATTATAATGATTCAACCACCTTCACTTTCACAGTTATTATTATATTCACGCCGAAACCGATGGCATCTAGCTTCTCAGTATTGTGAACAAAAAATACTTTTTTTATAAAACGATCGTTATATTTTTCTGTGTCCGAAGCTACACTTGTTGCATGATAATAAAAACCAGGCTACTTATAAATAAAAGAAATTGAGTATTTATATCATGTAATTCCGGGTATAAACTCATCATTATGAATAAAGAAAGATGTCCATTGCTGGACATAGGCCTCTTCTCTTCTCCTCAAGGATCTACAAACCGATCGGTCCTGCGCCACCCGCACCAAGTAAATTTCAATCACACAATGTTTAAGATCATTGGACCCAACCTACTGCCACTTTAGTTTCACAATTCTTTTGACTGTGTCGATGACCTGGTATCCTGTAGATCTTTGCACTTCTATGCGATTTTAAGCCTCCTTACGTGGTCCATTGTAAGGTTGTAGGTAATATACAAGCTTACAATGGACCTCATTGTGCAGAATTTCATAGATCTTTCAAAAAGTTGGAGAGTAAGAGATTTAAAATATATTAATACATCTTTACCAATTATCTTCATTATATTATAAGGCTTTATTAATAATTTTTTTACCAAGAATGAATTCAAACTTCTTGATATTTCAAGAAGCTTTTACGACGACAAAAAGGTCGCAGAATACCAAAGGATCGCTTTAACTTTAAACAAAGAACCGTCGTAATGAAAACATCTTATTACCATACTATGATTCCAGCAAACTATGAGAATATAGTAAATCTATACATGCTATATACTGAAATTAAATTAATGCTTTTGTTTTTCTTAGGTCTTTGTAAAGTTAGAGACAGCAGTAGTTCTTTGCCATGCGGAAGGTACAGTTTAAGAAACTGTTTTTGCAACATTTGTTTTGCGGTTGACTCTAAAGTAAAACGTAAAATGCTTTCTTGCTCAGAGGCTCTTGATACTAATCTAGATTTTTAAGTTATTGACCAAACCGCAGCAACCAAAAATGGCCGGTCATGTTTCTTTTTTTTTAATACATGACGTCAGTTGGCAGACATACACGCAGCCCACCTGATGGTAAGCGGTCACTGCGGCCTATTCCATTGAGTGACACTTTACCAGGAAGTGTGCTGCCAGACTGTAGGCTCATCTGATCTTCGAGCCTTAGATTTCAAGTGTCTTGTGTTCCTATTGGCCTGAGTTTTACATATTATTGTATAATTTTTATTTGCATATCCTATACATTAAAATATTAAAATGAATACAATTATATTTAATTTTGGAGTAATCGGTATACAAATATTCAAAATAAAAATACCTACCACCCAAATTGAGAACTCAATTGTAAACTAGCTGTTAAAAATCGTAATTTTTACGACTGCTTTGACGGAACCAATTACTGGAAACTGATGAATTATCGCAAATGTAATTTGAGTAAGAATTTACACAGGCTTATTGTTCTCGTCGCTATTTCTACCCGGAAAATATTACCCGACAATTCTTAAGGTAAACAAACAATATAGACGACACGGTCGTGAGACAATTTGTCTAGTTCAGTTTTCACCTTTCTCCCATCGAGCGCTTAAAGTTGCTCGAGTACAATGCATTTGAGTTCAACAGCGAAAAAAATCGGCATTGTCTGGTCGGACTGTCTTTTGTTTTTATTAATTTCTTTGTTTGCAGAAGAATGACCCGGAAAGAAAAATCGGAAAAATTTTGTTTGAAAAGCAAGGTTGATAAATCATTCCATTTTTATTTATTTTTTCGAAGATAAATGATAAAATAATGCCAGAAGCAGGGCTATTTTTTAAATTTTATTACAGATGACAGAAAATGTTTTGTTTTAAAAAATGAATTATTTATAAGTTTGTGTCGTCGTTTTGCAAAGAATAGAAATCTAATGCGAGATATTATAATTTATTTTAATATTCCAATATCACTTACAGTAGCGGAACGTGTATGTAAAAAAAAATATTTTAGGAAACGTGAAATGAAATAAAACGTGTCACATTTATTGAGTCCCCTTTATATAGATGCTTCACTAAAACAAGTATGGGCGTACTTTGAATTAAACTGGCCCTAAGTTACGGGTTGTATTTAATCGATCACCAATGTTAGCACCTATAAAATACTAAGTTAGCACCTAAACTATACTAAGTTAGATGCTAACTTAGTATTTTAGGTGCTAGCCATCGTTGGCTAGCCTACTATATATTTTTTTGGGGATCAATTTACTATTTCTCATTTGTTACGTTACATAAGACTATCATGATTCTAGTACATAAAGTGTCAACAAAATATGTATAAATATACATTAAGGAATTAATAATTTTAACTCCTTTACTTTCCTCATTAAAATAATTTACAGTCAACATCCGTTATTTCCCTAATAACTAATAATTTTATTCTGGATTTGTTGACTGTACGGGCGGAAACAGGCGTTAGTTTTCTTTTTTTTTGTAAAATCTATAGAAATAAATGAAGATGTATTTTAGTGTCCGTGGAATGTTTCTTATAAGTCATTGTTATTTTTACCATTTCGCTATTGGATACACAAAACAGGTTATTTGTTGTTTAAATCAACATAAATTATATTTATTTTTATAACAAATGATTTCTTCCCGCCACTGTACCCGTAGTACAGTTCAGGCGGGCTTAATTTAAAGCACGGTGAGACGAAAGACGAAAGATAAAATAAATTAATATTTCTTCTTCCTCGTTTTTTCGTTTTAATCTAGTTGCTTAAAAGATATTGTATTTATAATTTACATATTTTTCTGTTTATACTCATACTAGCCTTCCGCCCGCGGTTTCACTCGCGCGTAATCTCTTTTTTCAAATATACCCCTTCCCCCCACATTTCCAGGATCAAAAGTACCCTATGTTCACCGGGGATATTGTAGCATTCCAACAGTGACAGAATTATTCAAATCGGTTCAGTAGTTTCGGGGCCTATTCAATACAAACAAACAATCAAATCTTTCCTCTTTTTAATTAAATCCTACTAATCCTACTTCCTACTAATATTATAAATGCGAAAGTCTGGATGTTTGGAACCGTGAGCGCCTCATCATGGTGATCCAGAATTACCAATGTATCTGGAATACGTCAATCCAAGACTACCATAATAAAAACTTAAAGGACACGTCGTGGGACAGCGTTTGTGCTGATTTAAAATAGAAAACTGTTTTTTTAGGATCCTGTCTCCCTCGAGATATTTTAGCCCATCAAATGAATTCACAGACATTCTGAAGTATTCGTAGAATTTATCAGAAAAGAACCAAATTTTTAAATAAGACCTGTGGAACCAGCGTTACCAGATATTTTTTTTGCCAAGTCGGGACTTTGGTACTTTTTGAGTAAAAATGGCGGGATTCTTCCGTCAAAAGCGGGACATAGTAAAAAAAAGTACCTATATAGGTACTAAGGTAATCAAAGTTTTCAAATATTTATCTTTTTATTTGAATTAAAATAAAATTACGTTTACGTGACAAAAGATAGCAAAAGTAGCCATAGGAAATGTATTTTTTTAATAAACTCCTATCTTCATTACGCGCCTTTCTTTCTCAGCACTGCACGTACGCTCGAGTTCTCCCCGAAAAGCGGGACTGAGCCTGTCCCGCGCGGGACATTTAATTTTGATTTAAAAATCGGGACGTCCCGTCAAAATCGGGACGTCTGGCAACGCTGTGTGGAACACACCTTTCGTCATGCGGTCTACGTGAAAAGGATGAACCCAATATTTTTCACTTTCCACTGTTTCCTTTTTTTGTTAACGGCCACAGCTAAGCAAACAATTTCAACTAAAGTTAAACTTTCCATTGTCGACTGGACGACATTTCAGCGCAAGAGCTAGGGACCGACTGAGTAAATTTCTCTCCGGATTCAAAACGGAGCGCGTGTAGTCGACTACTTACCGAATTTGATGCATGAAGTACGTTAGTAACTATTTAATAATTTGTGTCCGAGACTAAAGGCTTTCGCCCACGGCTTCGTCCGGTATTTTTTTACCGGGAAAAAAGCATTTGTTATTAAAAAGCTCCCAAATTATCGCCATACCAAAAATCACGTCGATCCTTTTCTCCGTTGCGTCGTGAAAGAAGGACAAACAAACAGCCTCGGGCACTCTCACTCACCAAACGGAACGCAATAGTTAAGATACTCATACGTCGATCGTCTGTAAGAGGGTTTTTTTATGTCTAAGGCGGCAAACGAGACAGCGGGTAGGCGACCCGCTGTCTCGTTTGCCGGTATGCATGGTAAGCAATCACCGTCGCCCATGGACAGCGACACCAGAAGGATCGCTGATGCGTTGCTAGCCTTTTAAGGGGGGTGTGGGCCTGGGGGGTACTTCCGTGGTTAATTCGGCCCATTTCGACTGACAGACATCATACAATAAAATAACATAACGACTAAACTGTATACTATATTAAATACACGGCCAAAGCCACTAGCGGATGCTAGTTTTCTATATAATCCATTCACAATCACTGGCTCTCAAGAAATTCTATAACAAAGACTCTCTTGATTATCGAAACACTAGGACGTTAAGTTAATTAATTAACGATAAGTAAGGCTTCTACGTATCTGATTGCGAAAAGATGATAGATATTACTTCCGAGAAAGTTTTCAATGTTCATGTAACAATGAGTGCCGTAATCCAGGCAAATTCAATTATTCCGGTCTTCTTTGGTATCTTTTCAGATAACAACTAGAGCAAATAAAACTAGGAATAGTAGTATCATTCTATTACTGTTCCACGCTTCGAAATCGAGTTATCGTTAGAACGACGGTACTGGATCCATCACCACGCTAGTCAAATGCGGATTAGCTATCGAAAAAAAACCGATTTAATGTGAGCTAGACCCGGGAATTGAACCCCTGAGACCTTGGTTAGCGTAAATTAATCACCATCATTGTAACAATGGCTTGGTTTCTGATACATTTTTAAAAACGAAATAAAATTGCTTAAATATCTGAGAAGAAGCCTGTGTAGCACAATGGATAAGAGTAAAAAAAGATTAGAAAAGTAAAAAATTTCCTAAAAAACGAGTACTGTCTGTACACGTAAATGGATATTGATGTTTTTTCATTGTTAAATTAAAAGGACCAAGACGTCGTAAATCTTTAATATCTTTAGTAATAGAGAATAATGGATGTACTCCTATATAGCACAATAGCAATGAAGTAATTTATTTCGCCATCTTAACAAACTACACTACGATATCTATCTTTTTTTAATAGTAATATTTTTTTATTACTAACAAGACGAGCAGATCGTACACCTGATGGTAAGCGCCACGTCTGCCCTTAGGCAGTTCAGTGCCAAACAGTAACTAAGCAGTTACTGTCTGGCACTGCCCTGCGCCCACTACACCGAGACGACAGTTATTAGATCTCATATACCCAGTAAATTCACTAGCTTCAGTGCCTTTTCCCCGAAACACAGAAGTGCCTGACACACTTCTATTTTACTTCTATATTCCTGTCTTTATCCTTTTATTCTCAGCCTTGTACCTATCCAAAAGTAAGAATTTATTTCTTTGACCGTGGTAACTAAACATGTTCCTTACATAACTCACACGGGCCCATTGAACTACAATTACTACATGACCATAAGACTTTATAAAATATATTTGTGTACCTGAATGTTGTTTCAGCTTATTGCTCCAATTGAAAAATGATATCGCGTGTTCGCCACCCTACAGAAGACCAGAGTGAAGTAGCACTTATAATTTTTTTTTTTGTTTTCTGTCGCTATTTGATACGACTATTTGAGAGAACGTAAATAGAGGTTTGGAGATAAATATAATTGAAAATGGAGTAAAATATCGTATTGTAAAGGACTATGTTTCTTTCTGCAGAGCTGTATAGGAGGGCATATTAGCAGCAGGAAGAATCTTTATTTTTGCTGCCAACGTTACATTTTCTCTTCAAATAACAGGTGACGCGCGAGTGATTTTGGTTTTGCAAAAGTCGTAGCGGACGCAGGGCGGTGCCAGACAGTAACTGCTTAGTTACTGTTTGGCACTGAACTGACTAAGGGCAGACGTGGCGCTTACCATCAGGTGTACGATCTGCTCGTCTTGTTACACATTGCAATAAAAAAAAACTTGAGCGTTACCCTCGAGGTGTAAAAAGATAAAATACTCTCTCCTTATACTATCACTGAAGAAGGATCATTAAATTCTGTAAATTTCCAACACAGAGCGGCCCAGAGCATCGAATTCATTGTGTCGCCTTCGAACAATGATTGCTCAAACTAAGGTCATCGGTAGGCGGAGCACGAGTGATTGATGGATCTTCGAGAATATCGACCGAAGCCCTGGGAAATTTAATGCCTGTAAAATGATTTTTTTATTTATCGTTCGTAAATAATAAAAATAATAATTATGCGCTATGTTTAGGGTTGCCATCCGTCCGGGTTTCCCCGGATTTGTCCTAGTTTAGAGGGCATCCGGGGAGCGTCCGGGGAAGGTTTCATTTGTAGACCGAGTTTTAAAAAATAAATAAATAAATAAAAATTTGGGCCGCCCGCGAGACACGCACTTGTTTTTTATTACATTGAATATGTTTAATAGATCTTGTTGACATGACATGTCCGGCTTTCGGACTCTAAAATCCGGGGTTTTCACGCGTCTTATCCTGTTTTCCAAATTTTAGAGATGGCAACCCTAGCTATGTTGGGTAACATATCCTCTGATATTATGGACGTTAGTAACTATTTAATAATCTCTGATTATGCTTTAGTGAAATGATGGCTGACACCATACATAATAACTACTTGTGAATTTGTGATCTGTTGCTACTTTTGGGTACTGGTCAGCTGGAACCGGAAACCAATCTATCATTATTTGTGTTATTTTTATTTTGTCTTTGACACACAAAAGTGTACTAATATTATAAAGAGGGAAGATTTGATTGTTTGTTTGTTTCTATCGAGTGCATTGCTGGTTCTTCTCAATAGATAACAACTTTTCGAAACCAGTGGTAGAATCACGATATACTTATGTCACTGTCATCAATAATACAATTTAGCGGCTAGCAAAGCTCATTTAGCGTAACTTAAGTCGTGTCTGCCACCACGTTGCTCGTCACACGCACATATATTAGAGAATTAATTAGACATTCACTGCACAGAAGGTCATGAGACCTAAGTCTCCCACATCCATTGTTGGCCCAACAAAGCCTTGTTCGAACTGAAACTGCATTGTTATGCAATTAGTGGTCGAAATGACTAATTACTGAGCCATCTAAACCTAAGCATTTTGAAGTTTCTGCAATTGTCCGAATAGAATAGGTAGTAATTTATATTTGACCTTTGCACTTTTCAAGCGTGTAGTTTTATTAGAATTGTAGCCTTTCGCCCACGTGAATTATACGTTTATTTTTCCCAGACAAAAAAGAGCCTATGTATTTATAAATTACATCGATCCTTTGCTTCGTTGCGACGTGAAAGAAGGACAAACAAAAGCTCTTTATGTCTGTTATTTCAAGAAAACTGAGGAATGTCCTGGAATAAAAAGTAGCATATGCCCTAGTCCTAGTCTAAGTCTGTACCAAATTTTATCAAAACCTCTGGTGTCACAAGCGGCCACAGGCGATGGTAACCGCTTACCAACGGGCGGTCCGTAAGCTTCAGCGCTATTTAATTCTCGTAGTTTTTTTTTTAATACAACTTCAGTTGGCGGACAGACACGCAGCCCACCTGATGGAAAGCAGTCACTACGGCCTATTCCATTGAGGGACACGTCACCAAGAAGCGTCGCTCAATGTGCAGCCAGACTGTAGGCTCATCTGGTCTTTGAGCCTTTGGTTTCAAGTGTACTGGCTCCCATATTAATACTGCCGGATCACAGCCAGATCTGCTATGGCGACAGATTTTACCTGTGGGGGTAGCCAGCCAGTCGGACTCTGAAAAAGTCCTACCACCAACCAGACCCAAAGCGGGAATCGAACCCACGACCTCCGGGTTAAAAAAAAAGAAGCAATCGAGCGAGGTACGAGCATAATAATAATATACAGACATAGGTACTCGTAATACCTAAAATATAAAAGAATCATAACAGAATGTGAATCAGTGCTTCCATAAAATCTCCTAAGGGGAAAATATGGGATGGCTTTTATGCGGAGAACCTAGACGATGCAATTTCCTATTACTCCATATTTTTGCAAACAAAATAAAAGATGGCTTGAGTAAAAGCATAAGTAAATATTGTCGCTCCTGATGAAACTCTCGTAGGTGAAACTTCATTATCTGGTATACGCTTCACAAACAAATCAATTTATCAAAACATTTGAGTTATTACTTCCATCCAACCGTGGTATATGTACGTTTAAATAAATCAGACGATGTTATATTTAACTGAACAAAAACAAAGAAAAAAACAATAATTGAGCTGTGGTAGCCAAGTGGTTTCAGTACAATTTGGTACAAATTCCCAAAGCATACATTTTCAATAAATGCCTCCGT
Organism: Mecyna flavalis; assembly: GCA_949319885.1. Classification (NCBI taxonomy): domain Eukaryota; kingdom Metazoa; phylum Arthropoda; class Insecta; order Lepidoptera; family Crambidae; genus Mecyna; species Mecyna flavalis. Next base: position 4,204,686 of record OX439427.1, on the reverse strand, counting down.
CCTGAGTTTGGAGTATTAATTTCCTACTCTGCTTTGGGAATTTGTACCAAAACAGTTTCAAACGTCGCCTCACATACTAAATGCCGAATTACGGCGTGCGGATTTTTCTATGTTCAAAATAAAAATCAAAATAATAATTATTTATGTAGACCTTACGATGCACTTAAGAATCGTCAATTGTAAAGGTTGTTAAGTGACTCTACCACTGGATTCGGAATGATGTTGTCTATCGAGAAAACCGCACAAAAAGCTCGGAAAAAGAAGAGACAGAGACTACAATATGATAACCTACACTGAACGTGACTTGGATTTATAAATGGTACTTATATTTCTTTATGTGGTCTCCTCCATCGTTAGAAGACGCGATTAATTTTGCCAACTATAAAAGATTATAGACATGTTTATACATATTGATCACCCTACCGAGGAGTAACTAAAAGCATTGATTTTTCCACGCATTAAGTTGATTACTTCACGACGTCATACAAAGTCGTTCGTAATAGGTAGATTAATAACCTAATAACCCCTATGGTTTGAATTTTCATTCCCTAAAAGCAAACAGAGTACCTCACAATACACCGCTTTGGTATAAAACCAGGAGTCGTAAGTTCAATTCCCACTTTTCGGTCTGGTTGGTGGTAGGACATTTTAGAGTCCGACTAGATAGTTAGACTAATATTCTGTCCTGCATGGGGACATTAATATGCTTGTACAGTCAAAAGCACGTTCGACGTAACACTTTGGACTTTGTACCGCTCTTATGTCCGGGGCATAAGTGCTATTATCGAACTGCAAGTGTTTACCGTGATGTGCTGTTGACCGTACATAACTTTATGAGGAATTACACATGGATATGTATATTACACACGCATATTTATATATGTTAGTAGATGTAGGTAATGTTATATTCACTTAAGTTTCCTGAGAAAAGTTATCCAGTTTCCCTTGGTCTTCATACCGCATTTACTTGGGTCATCGCTGAATGCAAGGAATGCGTCCTTCTGTCACCAGTTTTGGTAACCTATTAATTCTACTATCACCGAGAGCATCATCAAGGTTGTAGCGAATGAAATAAATGTTGTAACTATTTATAATGGACCAGATCGCAAATGGCATAAAAATAAAACAGAAATGGCGTGTTTCAAGTCTACTCATCAATTTTGTTTTTTAATAATTCTTTGACATAATTATAGCGTCTGATGGACAGCCTGCTACTTAACATTTTGACTGCCTGGGTGGTGTAATAGGTCGCACTCTAACAATATGACCAAAACAATTGTGATTGAGTTTTTCGGATAAGAAACTGTTTTCTTAATAACAATCTGGAGCCTCGTGGAAACAAGTAAAGCTAGGTGTTCTTCTTTTTCAGTTGAAAATCGGAGGATAGAGCCAAAAAAACATGCTTACCTCATGATAAAAATTACAGCAACGTAACCATAACCCTAACCTTTTTTTTATATTAATCCAGTTTTGCAGACAGGCACTAAACCCATTTGATGGTAAGCGGCCACTGCAGTGTATTTTATTAAGGAACCTTGACCAGAACACATCTATACTAATATTATAAAGAGGAAGAGTTGTTTGTTTGTTTGTATTGAATAGGCTCCAAAACTACTGAACCGATTTGGAAAATTCTATCACTGTTGGAAAGCTACACTATCCCCGGGTGACTTTTGATCCCAGAAATGTGGGGGGAAGGGGGGATAACTGACAAAAGAAATTACGCGCAGGTGAAATCGCGGACGCGGCCGCTAGTCGCTGTATGCTACTCTGATCGTCAAGCTTTTAGGCTATACAGTCGTACATTATTTCTTCAAAGAAAAATAGTCTATTGTTTTGAAACACCCATTAAACAGTAGCCATTAATTTAGTATTGTGCAAAATCGTGACTGTTCCACGGTTTTGTAGCAATATGTGAACGGGTCATAAATATTAGAGCTATTGATATCACAGCTATATCCGTGGGAAAGAAATAGTATTTAGATAGTAATTCATTCGTTTATAGGCCGTAGGCGTGGTTTTGTATCATGGAAATTAGAACTTCACGTCCGTTTGAAACCATTTATTTACTCTTGTGTATATTCACATACTAGTACTATCAATATAAATGCGAAAGTAAGTCGGTCTGTCTGTTATTAATTTATACTTAACGACCAAACTAATATAAAGTGTAGTAACTAAACTTGGTGCAGATATCTCGACCTTGGAATGGACATTGGACATCTCATGGGATAACATAATTATAGCAATATCCTTCTTTCACTTTGCAATGGAGCGACGGATCTTCGTGGTTTAATGTACATATGGCCAAGCCAAAGTAACCTGATAAATCACACACCCGGTAAAAAACTGTCATAACATAAAAACAGGCAAATCTGGTAGAGTCATTTTGTTACTTAATAATAATTGACGACATAATCGCACACCCGCTAAAAACCTGTCATAACGTAGAGGCAAGGTTGGTCTCACTTTTTTCAGTAAAATAATATTTTTATAATCTCACTTTTTGCAGTAAAATAATATTTTACTGCAAGGGGTGAGATTTGCCTGTTTTTGTGTTATGACCATAACCACAGAAATCTAAATAATAAGACAATAGAAGTGCTATCTCCTGTCTTCTAGTACCGTGACGAGTGTCGCCGGGTCGCAGCCACCATCACATACAGATTACAATAAATACACAGTTACGCCTACAAACATATATTGCATTGATTCAACAAAAATGAATTTTCAATTTATGACATTAAGCAACATTATAAAAAAACGCTAAATGTCAGAAAACATGACCACTTTGACCAATGAGGTTTTGAACATCATTGATTTTGACCAATAATAAACGTGTGCGAAAAGAAAGAATGACAGTAGTGCAGCGTAACGCTCGTATCGATAACTTTCCGTTGAATGTCATTGATATCCCAGGAGTCTCGCAACAACAAATAACTAATTTATTCAAAATGTCTTATTAATTTTAGAAGATTTTACTATGAGAAAAGGGAATACTCGTACAATAAAACGTCAGTTTTTAATGAAAAATAAATGTAAGTAACAAATATTTATAATTTTTTCTCTGCTCCGGCACTATGTGAATGTTGCCATATTGATTAATTAAAAATTATCATACGACAATATCCTAAGACAATAAGAAAATTAACATACGACAATATTACTTATAATATTGTAGTCTCAAGTATCCCCTATTGACTGTACTCCATCTTCTCACAGATTTAGTCTACTATCCGTACAAAAAAATATGTGTAATTATGTTAACATAAAAAAATATAAACCTACCTCGATAAATTATCTAAATGATGGTGACAACTGCATAAAATCCATCAAGTAGTTTAAAAATACTAATAAACAGACAAATCGATGATTAATGATTTAGAAAGAATGAAAAATTATAGTAGATGTAGTAACTAAATAAATATTTATTTTAACGAAAAATCACATTTCCTTACTATGTCGGTGAAACTAAGTAAGCCAAAGATAATAAATTATCGATACAAAATTGTAGTGGCACGTCACTAATTCGCGGTCAACTTAATGCGGCGTGTTCCTGTACGCGGCAAAATTGATTATTTCGCATTACTATAATTTCATTGCTGTTTTTAATAATTGTATTGTAGACATAAACAAACTAAAGCATCAATGGTTATTGAAATGAGATAACAATTCGTTGTTCTGCGACAATCGTGGTACTAGTGGTAAAAAAATTATTTAAGGATATTTTCATTAAAAACCAAACATTATTTTTTTAAAAATCTACATAAATATGAAATGTTATCCCTTTATTTACGAAGTTACACTTTGTGGAAGAATTTCCACAGCTGGATATGCTAAAAAACACCATCTTTACGTCTCTGCGTCCTTATTACGACTGGTGACCGAAACAAACGCTCCTCGCGGACTTGTGACCTACGAGTCACATGCGCGGCGACAAGGTCACGCGCCTTTACGACTTCTATTGTCTTATTATTTAGATTTCTGTGGTTATGACAGTTTTTTACCGGGTGTGCGAAATGTACAGTTGAAGGATGGAACACGCGACCTTCTGGTGTAAAAGCCGACTTATCAACCACTAGCCTTCCGCCCGCGGTTTCACCCGCACGTAATTTCTTTTTTAAATATCCCCCCTCCCTCCCACATTTCCGGGATAAAAAGAGCTCTATGTCACCCGGGGATAGCGTAGCTTTCCAACAGTGAAAGAATTATTCAAATCGGTTCAGTAATTTCGGAGCCTATTCAATACAAATAAACAAACAAATCTTTCTTCTTTATAATATTAGCATAGATAAAACCACATCGGTCGATTCGGTCGTCAAAGCAATTTCACCCGACGTCTCTTACCGCCTAAACTTTTGACTTTGCTTACTTACTTCCCCTTTCATTCCAATTACAGATGACTTTAATATTTCTGTGAAAACTTCGAGGGCATAATAACATAATCAAAGTGAACAACATCTGGAAACTTTGATTGGAAAAGTTAACTGACGTCATTTCACACCAGTTTGATTACCAACTCGTCCATCCTTTGACGTGTTTAAGTGGGGAGAATGGCTGTCTGTTAATGGTTATTGATTTTACGAGGCAGGTTTTCGTGCCCATACCCAGAATAATTATTCACGAGTGTTTTCACCCGTAAATAATTCTAGGAAGAAACGATCCCTGCAAAGTACAAACATGTCTGTTTGTTTCGGCGTGGGCGTTTCTATGTATTATGTTGTATTTACAAAATGTTGTTTAATATATGCAATGTTTATACTTAGTTTGGCACCTATTACGTTGTACAAGCTATGATATATTATGCTTAGAAGGGGTTGGATGGAGCTGTGTAAATAGTGTACTACAGAGATATTTATTAATCACTAGCTGACCCAGTGAACGGTAGTATTTTCCTCGCAATTTTTCCATTTTTTTCCATCGTTTAAACCTTCCATAGACTTCCACGAATATTGCATGCTGTGGCTACCTTTTATTTTAAGAGCAGTCAGTCAAAAATGTAAATAATCCATCTTTTTATTATACTATGTTGCTGTATCTTATGTTGGTGGTCCTTTAAATAAATAAATTTCAAGACTAAAATTAGTCAAATCGGTTCAGCCGTTCTCGAGTTTTAGCGAGACTAACGAACAGCTATTAATTTTTATTCATATAGATTTATTTCTGTATACAACTTATTAAGTCATTTTTACTATTCTATACCTCTCTTCCTGCATACTCTAACTTATTAACAAATTCGTCCCGTCAAAGAGGAACGAATATATACACGTCCCAAAGGAACGCGTAACATCTTAGCTTATAATCCGATTTGCACGAAACAAAGTACAGATTACTGCCGAGTTACTTTTATACGATTGTTTTAAGGTTGTTTTCTTTTATTTGTTCTTTTTTATTTGGTTTACAAAACAAGATATTCAAATAGGAATTGTTACTTGGGTACAGGTAAGTGATGGAGCGATGTACATTTTTTAAAGTTCTGATTTAATCAGCAGGTAAAAAACCTTGATTTTTTAGTGGTTTAGGTAGTAACTATTTAATAATCTGTGGTTCAGATACCGGGTCCGTGTTATCGCGATCTTGGGTTCTTCTCTCGGGTCGAATATAATTTGTGTTGATTTCTTAGCTAATTCGGGGTTGTGATTGCCAACCTTTCGGGATTGCCACAAGGCAGAAACCGGCTTGTCTCTCTTCAGGTAAGCAGGACAATTCGATGGATTTTGTGGGGCATACACCTATTAGTCCAAAACACTATTATAGTGTTTGGTTGTATTATTCAAGACACCATCAGCTCCTACTGCGTGGATAGGAACGTATTGAATGATAGTGAAGACGACGGTTGCTGATTATTCTAAAATAATTATAAAAGTGAAGGTAGAAATAACAATTTAAATAACTTTTTGACGCATAACACCTGAGTCATACCGTGATCACGACTACTGAAAAGTAGTCGAAACGTCGGGTTTAATTTTAAAATGTAGAATATACGCGAGTTTTCATCCGTTTAAAGTTGTTTTATTTAATGTGTATTATCATCCCCAAAAAATAATAATAAGAGCATAAATTCACAAATTTCTGAAATGAGCAAATTACTCTACAATAAAATAATATTATTGGACCTCTCGGGCGCGTACACAAAGTGCGTTAATGTTTTTCACATCATTTATAATGACTTACAATTGAATTAACCGGAAAAGTCGGGTGAACATTTTGTATTTATGATTGAGAATATTTTGAGAATGGAACGTTGCAAATCAATATTAAAAAAAAAGTGAATGATGTTTGTTAACGTAACAATTTCTTTTGTTTACCATTTTAACAAGAATTTAATATAATTTTGACGGCAAAGTATTTAAACTTACCATAAAGGCACGTCCAATGCCTCTGAGTCGCCATATTGTGGATTTCTTTTAGATAATCTGAAACAAAAAAATAAAACATTATGTTACTTATGAGAAAAGTAAGAGAGAGAATACATACCTACAATTATTATGCTCTAACTAATAAACTTAAGAAACTCTGTCTGTTATGCTTTCACGCTTATACCTAGACGACTAAACCTATTTTAATATAATTTGGTGCAGAAAATAACAAGATTTTAATTATATTTCTTTTATCAATATCATCTTTTTTCCACCCACAATAGTACTCATTTGCAGCAGCTGGAAGGCAGTTGCCTCTTCACCTGCGTTTGACATAGGTGTGTTTAAGTCAGCAGGTAGGTACTTCACACTGAAATGTTACTATGACATAAACCCAGTTTCTCCCCCATGTCCGTAATCTTTACTCATTTGCTCAGCCTAATAATGTCCCACCCACCGCAGGGCAAAAAAAGCCTCTACTGGCTTAATCACCACGCTTGCCAAATCCGAGCTGTGGTTTTCGAAAAATACCGACAAAGATAGCTCGACCCGGGAATTAAACCCAGGATCCCGAGATCTCGGTCCAGCACTTAATCCACTAGACCATCGAGGCATGCAGGACATGACGTGATGTACAGTCGACAGCACATCAGACTACCCTATTCTGTCAAATTTATACAACCAATTTTCAGCTTTGTTCAATTCACATAGAGTTCTGACTTCAATTGGGAATTTTTGACAGATTGGAGTAGGTTAATCTGCTGCTGTCCGTACCAAATGTGTAGTATAAAATTCATCCTTATTTGGATGTTAAACCTATACCCAGCTTTTAGAATCTAGATTTCCACCGGGTTGCGAAATATGTTTAACGGAAAATATTATTTTTAACAACGGCTTATTGCTTTTGCGCAGAATAAAAAGGTTACTTGTTTCTTGTTTTGCAATTAGCAATGGCTTTTCTAGCAAAATTAATAAGTATGTTTTTTTCTATTTATTTCTTTGCTTTTAATTTGTACGTCATTTACGTTTCTTTTTAGAATTTTCTTCCTCCTTAGGCATTATACGTCGTTAAGTTTTCTTCTAGAAGTTTTCTTTTTCGTCGAGAGGGAGGCTTTGCTCATGGATACCTAGAATCCATAGGTAGGTATCCATGAGCAAAGCCTCCCTCTCTAGGCAATTAGGTGGTATACTTTATGACCACTTCCAATACCGCCCCCAATATTGAATAATCATCAGAAGTTTGCCAAAATAAATTTGTTCGAGGTTTATAAATGTATCTATTTCTCAACATCGGTTTAGCTTTGTGGCTATGTACCATTCAAGTTAGATAAATAAAACGTTCGTAAGTATAACACATGCACTTTTATTTCGCGTCCGTAGCGGAAATTGTTTTATGGGTGTCAGAAACAACGAAAGTACCACAGTACAAATAAAGACACATCACAACACAAACATTCAGACACAACACAAACATCCAGTTCATCACATAAGTGTCTGTTCTAGGTGGGATTCGAACCCACGACCACTGGCGCATAGGGCAGGGTGACTACCAAATGCGCCATCGGGCCAGTCAAACGGGTATACGGGAATCTAGATCCAATAAACATGATCCGCAACATCCAAAATCGGGCGAGAGGCAGGTTACGCAACACGCACTAATTGCGCCACGCTTTCACTGCTGGCGAATCTTGCGACAGCGCCATTTTTTCCGAGGACGGTTGCACGCAGAGGGTAATGATCCAGTGAACTATGCTACGCTATACGATACGAGATGTTTCGATAAAGATCTGTGAGAAATGATTGCTTTAAACTTTGTTTTTTTTTACACCACGTCAGTTGGCAGACAGACACGCAGCCCACATGATGGTAAAACGGTCACTGCGGCCTATTCCATTCAGGGACACTTCACAAGCGTCGCTCAATGAGCTGCCCGACTGTAGGCTCTGAAAAAGCACTCTACCACCAACCAGATCCCAGGCGGGAATCGAACCCACGACCTCCGGGTTTTTATATCCGAGCTGCTTAGCCACTGTTCCACGGAGGCGGTCAAAGGCTTGGAAGGTTACAAATAGGTTTATATTTACTTTGTTTTAATGATCCAGTGAACTATGCTACGCTAATGATAGAGATGTTTCGATAAAGATCTGTGAGAGATGATCGCTTTGTACTTTTCGTGGAAGGTCACGATTCGTTTTATAACAATATGCATTGTGTGTATTTGGATCATTACTTTGTTTTTATGATTCAGTGAACTATGCTACGCTATGTTTTAGGCGGGAGATGTTTTGATAAAGATCTGTGAGAGATGATTGCTCTGTACAATACAAGTGACATTATCTCTTTGAATGTTTTCTCCTTATCAACTTGTAGCTTATAACCCGATGGAGGCAAGGCCTAATGTCATAGAACATCAACAATGACGCAACGTTTCATCTGACATCGCGTGAGAACCACCGATCTCACACAGCTCCGAGCATTGTTCAAAACAGAAAACACATTTTTCACCACTTATTCAAGAAATCTTGAGGTCACCTTACACAAACCTTAACATTAAGATTGGATTACCTGAAGATAAGATTTTATTACAAAATTTTTATTGGCAGATAACACTAGAGATGGTCTGTTCAATCGCCACAAGGTGGTAGGAATGGCCGATACAAATCGTATATAGATATTAAATCGTATATCAGGCCAATATCGTAAAATCCGATATCGCTGCGTATCCAAACTATATATTTGGTGATACACGATATTGCTGGATCGATGCGATGCGTCTCGATTTGATATCTAGCTCGATATCCAAGACCTATCGATAAAGGATATTAAACCGTATCGCGTTGCGATACGAGCTAAAGAAAGGATTTGTGAGTGAGTGAAATAGCATTAGTCGTGTTTTCGTACAATTCTAAACCTTATTTGTATAAGAATAAGGTTGTTTCAATACTTTCTTGTGTATTTTGACACATTTTTATTAGACCTTATTTTGTCAGCAATAAGATGCATTTTCGATTTGCAATTTTACGTAACTCTCACGGACCTTCGTCCTTGAACTCATAGCATTTGTGATCCATTTCTAACTTTTGTTATTCTATTAATAGATTCGATGGTTGGTATTATTAAGTTTATGTATTTCATGCTTTTAGTTACTACTAATGAGTTCTGCATTAATAAACATCGTATTTAGAAGTTCTAAATACGATCTTAATTAATGCAGTACTTACTGAAACACAAATAACTAAGTAAATACTATTAAAGCATCCTTAATACACCTAAAGTAACTAATCGAGTCAGTTTTAAGAAATAAATCACAATGAAAATATCGTGTCATGATACAGTATCTAGTTTCAGAACACATCGTTTTATAGGTTTAGTGTAACCAAATACAGTCCGATACTCCGATACACCAATATATAGTTTCACAGTCCGATACTCCGATACACCAATATATAGTTTCAAATAATATATAGTTTCAGAATCCGATATCAGATATCAATATATAGTTTCGATTCGATATTGTAAAAATCCGATATTACCCACTACTACAAGGTGGGCACCGGATCGTCCTCTTCGGATGTGAGGGAACACCGGGGGAGTGAGGAGAATACTGGGTAGCTTTAGTCCTGAGTCCCTTACACGGCCGCAGGTCTTGTTAGCTTGAAGTTATGGTGCGTAAACGCAGTATCCTCCGAAAATTGCAAAAAAAAAGTGTGCATGACCATTAGTCTCTTTTTTTCTATAGACAATGCTTTTAAGACTTAATTAAGTATCATAACCGCTGGCTAGCGAGATATACTGTTACAGCCGTGTGTGGGATTCGGGACAAAGACGTTCGTCCCACCATAATCTCCCAGAATTTTCCCTTCATACCTTCGCCTTGTGGCAAAAGACCCGGAGAACATTGCTCCTTTCATTAAACTTGCACATTAAAATACTGGTACTTTTTTTAAAGTCTTTTAAAATATGCTTTTTACTTAAATTAAAGGAAATATTCATAAAGATAGAATAGACAGACTATTATTGCAGGCTAGTAGGGCATCGCTTAAAACAATATTTGCTCAGGTAAACAGCTCCCGTTTTAATACCGCGTAAACTCCCCTACCTATTAAAAATCCAGTAAATTACACTTCAGTAAAGAATTTTTTTTAACTGAGTACTAAAAAAGGTTATGTTTTTCACACGTATTTTTGAAATATTATTTATTACCTCATGTCTTCTAATTGTAATTTTCAGGTAAACGAGACCTGCGACCATGTGTGGTACTAGGCGTACGTCCCACTACTCACTAAACTCCCCGTTTTCTCGAAGAGAGTGTTTACTGGTTTGAGTATCAGTCTGTGATCACGAGGACCTAGTTTCAATTCTCGGGTCTGGTAAAATTCGTGTCGGATTTCTCGCACATAGCTCGGTGCTGTGATCCAATCCGCATGTGACAAGTGTGATGATTAAGCACAGGCTTAAGAACAGGCCGGGCAAAGTCGTTCATAATTGAAACCGAGTCAGGCCTTTGCCCTGCTACTTGATCGCCTCCGTGGAACAGTGGCTAAGCCGCTCGGGTATAAAAACCCAGAGGTCGTGGGTTCGATTCCCACCTTGGACCTGGTTGGTGGTAGGGCTTTTTCACAGTCCGACTGGCTAGCTACCACCCTCACAGGTGAAATCTGCCGCTATAACAGCTCTGGTTGTATACCGGCATTAATGTGGGAGCCAGTACACTTGAAGTCAAAGGCTCGAAGATCAGATGAGCCTACAGTCTGGCAGCACATTGACCGACGCTTCCTGGTGAAGTGTCCCTCAATGGAATAGGCCGCAGTGGCCGCTTAACATCAGGTGGGCTTCGTGTCTTTCTGCCAACTGATGTGGTATAAAAAAATACTTGGTCTTGCTACACTGTGAACAGTTTTGAGAAAATATAGTACATTTTTATTAAAAACGTATTTACTTCGCATGTCTACCTCTTGCAATATCTTTATTGTTTTACATATTAAAGGCGTAAAGGCGTCGGCTGCAAACGCTGCATAAACGAGCTTATGAAACTTTAAACTGTTCCTTTATTTAAAATAAGTTCTGAATATTTAAAAACCTGGCCGTGATAGTAGTTTTATTTTTAAAGTTACAAGTACTGTTTATTTATGGCCTTCTTTTTTTACTGAGGTTATCAAGAATAGAATATACGTAGATTTATATTATAATCATACTCACAGTCACAAACTTTGGGATTTTTCCAAATAATATGTTTTTTTTTTTAGTTTGACCGGGTACATTTTATCTCAATAACGGGGTAAAGCCAAGTTAATACTTGGCTGTAATAATTTACATTCCTTAGGAATTTATCTGTGGTATAGTCATTGTAGGTCCTGTAGGTCTGGTTTCCCTTTTTAAGGGTTTCAGAGGTCAAACCAGGCTTGTCGAATCAAGGACAATAGTTAAAACGAACGCTGGGCTCTATACTGGATGCAATCAGAAATACGCTAAGATGATGATAATGATGATCTGTTGTATAATCAAAGGTTAAGTATATGTATGTGATGTCATCAAAGCATCTACGAGAAGTAAGAAATAAATACTTTAATTATAAAATTGGGTCCTAAACTTACAGCCATAATTCGCGATTAAATCAATTCGCATTCAATCTCAAGTCCCTTTTGTGTAAAGAACCTTAATAACCCTTTATTATGGTCCCCGTAACATTATCAGTAGCAGCACGCTATAAAACGCTACACCGGTGTTAATGCCGGTAATTTATCGTACTAAGTTAAATTAACCCTTTTATGTCCCGTTGAAAAATTATGTTGAAAAAAAACCGGGTCACGCAAACAACATATTTCACTCGTCTGCCAAATTGAGTTGGGAGATTTTTATAATAACACTGCGTTACACGATTTTGGTACCCGTTAAACTGATAGCTGAAATGAATAGGTAATGAGTCACAGATAAAATGTTCCAAACATATGTGGTATCCATCACGTCTAGTTTTCGAGGTACATGCCAATCATTATTTTAACTTCTCACTTAAGGCGTATAAGAAACAGTTGAGGTTTTCGATGTAATAAACGTTTTCATTTTTTTGTTTTATTCATAAATCGTTTCTATTCGATAACCTCGATATCTCTAAACGTATTCATTTAAAAATCCAACAATAATTCTGAACTAAGTGGCTGTCGCAACTCCAAAAATGAACCAAATAAGTTTGGTTACGTTTGTGAACAGAACATTGCGAATTCACAAAAAAAAATGTTTCTGAAAAAGTGAGAAGTGCATATTTACATTCTTTTGGACGTGCTATTAATCAAGATAAACCATGGATACCACATTTTTTTTGTGTTTCGTGCTATGCTACTCTCATATCATGGTGCTGTCATTGATTTCCATCTAATCTTGGTGCTGTCAGTGATAAGTAAGGCGAGAGGTTCTACCAAGATATAAAGAAGCTTGAAGAACGATTTCAAGGCCGTTGGAACACAACTATGCTAGGCGATTACTGTTGGCGTCTAGAACGAGAAGATCCTTCAAAACACAAAAGACAAAGTTAAAATTTAAAGGTATTTTGGGTTTAAATTGTATGCATTGATTTTTTTTGTATTTTTTTATACCAAAATGATAAAAAATAAACTCGAATAATGAAAAAAATCTGGTACATTTTATATGTTTTTTTATATTATGTTTGAATCTTTCAATCTATATATATGTATATAAAACTCAGAGGTCACAGCTCAAACCACTGGACGGATCGGGCTGAAATTTGGCATGCAGATAGATGTTACGACGTAGGCATCCGCTAAGAAAGGATTTTGATCAATTCCCACGGGAACGGGAACCACGCGGGTGAAACAGCGGGCGCCCGCTAGTTTTTAGCATAATTTGTCATATCATCCCGGAAAAAAAATGAGACGTCATGGAAAGAAATTATGTATGTACTCTTACTATACGTTAGGAATGAATAAGAAAGAATGACATTTCAAAGCGGGTACTTAATTTTTTTTTTCATTTGTAACGCAGTGTAATTATTTCAAGGCTAAGAGGGTCGAGTTTGTTGGATTTGGGAAAACAAAACCAAAATATTATCGCCACCGTTAACTACTAGGAGGTCTGATTCCAACCATTATGGGTCTGATAGGTGGTAGACCACCCACAGATGAAATCTGTCGCCACGACAACTTACCATTATTTTTTACATGAATGTTAGTACAAGATGGGACTGTGACACAAATATTGCTTAGGGCAGGGCCACTTTTGATTGCACCATGTATTACCTCAACAAATCAAACAAGTATTAACGTTAACAAATCTAAGTTAAAAAGAGTAATCCCTATTAATGAAGACATTTCGCAAACAAAAGCACATTATACAAGGTTACTTTTTTTATTCCACGAGGTTAATTCTTAAGCCTACTGCCCGCCTGATTGTAAGCGGTTGCGCACGCGTAATTGGCCCTGTAATTTAAAGGAGCTCTGAAATTTAATTTATTTTTGACTGCCTCCGTGGTACAGTGGTTAGAACGATGGGCTCTAATACCTGGAGGTCGTGGGTTCGAATCCCGAGGGGAGCATCAACTTTGTGCAAATGTTTTCTGGTTAGGACATTGCAGGCTTGAATCACCTGAATGTCTGAATGTCAGGCTATCAATATCTCAAGGAAGGGAGGAAGGAAGGAAGGAAGGAAGGAAGGATCTAAACAGGTCAAAGAACTAAAAACAAGACCTACCGTTGAAAAAACCTTTTCGCAAGGATTTTAAAAGCATTCCCCCAGACAGTTTTATCTGATGAATATATAACGAGAGCTCATAGAAAGCTTTCACTTAAGTAGCGTAAACAAAAAAATAATATTAAACAACGTTTTCGGGATTTTGGGAGTCAAAGCAAAAGTGAATAATTTGTAACGAAGCTAAAACTCATCTTTGTGAAAGAATTGATGAATTTAAGATCGCGGCCTAATTTTAAAAGAGGTAATTTATGAAAATTGCCGTGTATTTGATGAGCTTACAGTATTCTGAAAAAAAAAATGCTTTCAAGCAGCTGCCGATCGAACGAGTTCGGTCCCAGCACGTTGTCTCTTTTGTCCACCTTCAAAAATAGAAGGCAGCATCACTGTTATTTGTCATTTTTTTAATATTGAACAAAACCAAGCCAGGAAAAGTAATACCAGTAAAGTATATTTCATTAGTGTCATCCTATCCTAGATTTAATAATTAAGTCCCACATTAACCCATGTTAATAAATCTCAGTCACAATTATTAGCTCTTTTCTAGCCACTTCGTAATTAGGATATACAGTCGACCGAGATTTGTCATTTTTTAAAACTTAATTGCCTACATTTTTACGAGGAATCTCATTAATTTCACACTCGCGACACCTGGCGTACCGGGCTTTTATTGAGCGAGCCGTAATTATCAAAATGGCGGTCTTCCTGCGCCATTTGTTTTTTTTTTCAGATTGACAAAACTGACATTTTTATGACTATGAATATTATAAGGAGCAACACGGAATAATAACAAAAACATACAAAAACTCGATGGATGTAACATATTGAACGAAATACAGGATTTCTTGCTAGTGAGTGGGAATAGGTATTTTTAAACTAAGTACTAAAGTTTGCTGTCTCTCATATTTCAACGACCGATTCATTGTAATGGTTGAGAAGTTGGCTATTACACCAGAGGTTTTGAGTTCAATCCCCGCGCGGTACCTATCAACATTTGTGTGCATTTTGTATGTTTGTATCGGTCTGGGAGTTTCGATCGGCATAAATTTATAAAAAGACAAATAGGTTATGTTAATCCGTTGTCTGGCACTTATTAGTCTGGGGCTACATGACACTGCTGTGTGTATGAAAAATCATGACAGTGATATTTTTTTGGAAAACCATGTATGTGATATGTGTACTCGTAATATCATTGATATAACAACTCCTACACGTGCGTGAAATACCATAATACCATAAATATTGAGTGCACAACAACCTACGTCACTGACCTGAGAGTAACTGAACAAAAAATATTTCGACAATTTTTATTATATGGTCGTTGACCCCACGTAACATCCACTATGCAAGACGAATATGCAACAATATCGTGTGATTGTGCGTCATTAATATTTATGGTGACGCTTGGTAACGTTTTATAGGCCGGTTTTTAACACGTTCGTGCCGGGTGCCATTTCGATTTGCAACATATGTCGGTATCTAGGATATGCATTTGTAATTAGTGTTACGTGTTTGATGCGTAATCGAAGCTATGCATATTTAAAGCAACTACATCATGCTAAACATGGGCATTATTCGTAGAACCAATATGACAACATTTTTACTAAAAACTTGCCCCGGGTTTTTAAAAAATTACTAGCGGTCGCCCTCGCGGCTTTACCCGCAGGCCGCACGTAATTTCCTTTTTAAACTATCCCCCCCCCCCCTTCCCCCATATTTCCGGGATAAAAAGTGTCCTATGTCCGTCTCTTGATTCTAAGCTACCTTATACCACCAATTTTCAGCCAAATCGTTTAATCCGTAAAAAGTATCATATGTCCGTCTCCTGATTCTAAGCTACCTTATACCACCAATTTTCAGCCAAATCGGTTCATCCGTTCTTGAGTTATAAATAGTGTAACTAACACCACTTTTTTTTATATATGTTAACGGAAATGTGTGAAATCCGTCATTGTGTATATTTCCTAGGAAATGTATTTAATTCCTAAAATCGCCCGGAAATGTGTGAAATAAATTATATTAAACACATTTCCTAGGAAATCTATACATTTCCTAAATAGCAATCGGAAATGTAAAACATCTAAGATATGTCAGTGTTTTGGTAATTGAAAGAATGGTAAATCGTTAATTTGGGTTTTAAGGGTTTAAAAAAAATAACCACGAAGGCTAAGGCGGGAGCTCCGCTACGCTCCCCTATATCCATCCGAGTCGATTTCCGCCTCCGGTCATTTAAAAAAATGTTTGTTAATCTCACTAATAATATTAGTCGCTCAGTTATTATTTATTACACCTCATCAAACACAATATACTTTATTAAAGAAAGCCTCTTTTTAATGCAATATTGGAATTATATAAAATTCCTAGGAAATGTGTATATTTCCTAGGATATTTATGAATTAAAGAATTTTTAAAGCAATATTTAATACATTTCCTAAATAGCTTCGTAATTGTATACATTTCCTAATTCCTGGATTTCATACATTTCCGGTAACATATATACAAAACCATAAAAAAATGTTAACGTTACATTGTCTGGAAAATAACAAAAAACAGAAGCCTTATAATATCACTTTCCAGCTTCCGAACCATCCCTCTATTATCATTTCAGTTGATTTTTGATGGATACATATAGACACCAACAGCTTTAACATTTTCTGTTAACCGTGGAATCTTTTCATGTAGTTTTGAGAATTTCCAGCACAACAAAAAACAAGAAATACAAAAGCAATTACCTATAAACAACATCGTACCAACATCAACTTTCTCTTCCAGATCTATTTATAGAAACTACCAAACTCAACTTGACAGTTGAGTTGACAGTTATTAGACATCCTAATAAATTAAAAGGCTATAGGCGTGGCAAATATTATTATATTATAATTCTATTGGTACCTCGGTCAAGGCTTGCTATGTAACGATTACATAAGCCCTATTCGGTGTTCATTATTCAATAGATGTAATATTTGGTAATGCTTGTTGCCTTTTAACCGTTTTCTTTGACAAAAAGATGACTTCTGGTCAATGGCTTCAGTGACCTTTAATTTATATTGTACAGATCTGTCAGGTATCAACAACTTATTTTTCAATTAAGAGTTAAACAACAAAGAAATCTTGGTGAATGGAATTTCGATAGAATTTTAACCTCAACAACATCAATATTTACGACACGAAAATGTTGTCTAAAAACTGTAATTTGGTATCAAACAATTAAGTGTAAAAGTTTGAAGTAAATCTATTCACATAAATAGATCGATGTCACTATATTTTTCAAGAGGACTCTCCGGTCCGTTTTGGAGTCTACACGGAAATTCTATATTGTATGTTTTCCTAAATAGCATACCATATTCATAAAAGATTACACAGAATCTTAGAAAAAAGTGAAAGCCTCGACATTTGAACTCATACCTATACTCTTAGCCCAGAAATGATTACAAAACAAGTAAAACTGTTGTTACGTGTGTATATTCGTACCGACATCTTCACGATGACCATAGACTGAGTATGTACGTAAACTTCATTACTGGCTGATGATTCTTGGTCACGCCTTTAATCATTAAAGCACCGTTCAATCAGGCTAGAGTCTTACATAACATAGATTACACAAAGACACACTCGATGACCCAGTGTAATGAAGGATGTTTGAAGACATGTCGCACACCCGGTAAAAAACTGTCATAACACAAAAACAGGCAAATCTCACCCCTTGCAGTAAAATATTATTTAACTGCAAAAAGTGAGATTATAAAAATATTCTTTTACTGAAAAAAGTGAGACCCGCCTTGCCTCTACGTTATGACAGTTTTTTAACGTGTGTGCGATTATGTGGTCAATTATTATTAAGTAACAAAATGACTCTACCAGATTTGCCTGTTTTTATGTTATGACAGTTTTTTACCGGGTGTGCGATGTAATGAGGAAGCTTGTAACTGTTTCTTTTTAAAAATACTAAGATAGGAAGTCTTAAACTTGTAGCTGAAGTGATAATTTACAGTCACTTTGATCTATTTTGTTAAGAAACATTCACTTTAAGCATCTATAATAATTATGCCATTACACTCTTCTTATGTTAAAACTTATCTCTTCATCAAGTGTATCCGTTTATTGCGGAGAAGAGTGCGTTGAAGCACCATATCCGCGGGCTAGCAAAACCTGCAATCATGTGAAGGCCTGGAGACTAAGACATGCCTTTACTCACTAAACTTCTCCAGTTTTCCCTTTAAACCTGAAAGGGACAAGGTGGCTGACTTATAGGAATTATACGGCCCATACCTCATTGTAATCATGTGCCTTAAGTGTACAAGTATTGCCAAGAGTTGTTGTTTGAGTATAAGTTGTATTTGAAAACATACTAACACCTTTCAGATTGCAGGTGGAATTAAAAATCTAGATTTCAGGTTCACGCCAACTCTCATTAATAATGCCGTCGTAAAAGATTTTTCACTCCGGACAATTTTAGATGAAGCGTAAAGCTAAACGCCTGCTTAAATGCTTTTTTCCTGGTTGCTACAGAATTTATGCATTTATGCTTTAATGCTCCACTTAAAAAAAATTAGAAAGAACAAAATACCAAGTAAGTAAAGAAGTAAAGAAAGTCAGCGAAAAAGAAAGATCTTCCTCAGAGCTACGTGAAGGTAATGTCTATGCTCGAGACAGCAGTACAATGTGCCATCTTGGTATCTTGCTTTCGCGTCAATAGCTCATGTGACATTAAAATATTCGCAATCAACAATTGTATTACATTACAATCGTGTTTGAGGATAACATTTCAATTTGACAGCAAAACAGCTCAAAGGAAATTCCACAATCCGCGCAAAACTTCATAGAAATGTGAATGATATGATTATTAAGTAACCCCATAGGAATGAAAAATATCTCTGGACATTATTCACACAGCGCCATCTAACCCCAAACTAAGCATTAGCTTGTGCTATGGGTGCCAGACAACGGATAAACATTACTTATATACTTTTTTTTGTAAATACATGCTTATTATACATAGAAACACCCAGACCGATACAACAGACATGTTCATGCACACAAATGTTTGTACCGTGCGGGGATCGAACCCGCGACCTCTGGTGTAATAGCCGACTTCTCGACCATTGCACCAAACGGCTCGTCAAATTAAGTCCACCGTTTGGTCACAGATTTCTGTGTTAGAGACAGGTGTCATTGGTACCTCGCGATTATGTCGTCCACTTCAAGAGGAGCTACATAACAAACACAATTTGACAGCAGATCTCTAAACAAGTCCCATTTGAAAATTTAATAGGTTAAGGTGGTTTGGTAACTTCTTTCTGTGTTTCAGAAATGTGTCGTATTGGTAGATTGGTACCGCCACAAAGCAAATGCTTTGTGGTTACCGCGCGTTTGTGTCTTCAAATTTAATAAGCGCCAGAGAATCAACAATTGGATCATAGTCACATCCAACGGTAACATCGCAATTTGCAGCAGATCTAAGGAAGTGTCGCAATCATCGCAAAAACCTGATGGGACATGAATTATATTAAGTCCACGTAACATAATCGGTAATGATGACCGGTCAGTTTGCGCAACGAGGGCCAGTAGTATCTCGCAACTCGTGACCCGCTGAATATTTAAACGCTTGACCGCTATGCCGTATTCCCTTTAAAATGTTTTCTTTTAGTTCGCTTTACTTTTTGCTAAAATGTTTGGTTCAGCTGCGGATTTTCTCGGATACTGCCGGATTTTCTTTTTCACCTCGGTATTGGATGTTCAGAATCCATTTAAATCCATTTTCAAAAATATCAGTACTGCCAGAAACTGCATTGTAAATAAACTATAATAGTTCAATATGACGCTGAAACATGGACTGTAATAAAAAAACCTGGGGAAAAAACAAAGCTTGTACTATACAAACTGTTAAACATTACATAATAATATAAACTTTATTTTTTAAAAACACTTTTCATATTATTACACATGAAAACACCCACGCCGATACAAACAGACACATCTAAACATCTTTTGATGAAGCCCTAGGAATCGAACTCAAAGCCCCACCGTTGCGTTTGCGTCACTAAGGTAGTCAACCACCACCTTACAAGTAGGTATATTGCAACATATTATATAGGTACAGGTAAGTAGGGGGGCCAATTGCTGCGTAATCTAATGAGTGGAAAACTTTTCCATCTCTACATTTCAACGCATAGTCACCAACTACTCAAAATTAATTATTTTGTAAACATATAGTTGTCTCAGCCTTTTTTTTCGGAGGAGAATGCGTTTATGCACCACGCCACCACACCACCAGCGTTAAAGCGTCCACTACCCACAAAACTCCCCCGGTTTCTCCTTCACACCCGATTGGAACGAGCCGGTGCCATCCTTGTGGCTATAGACCAGCCCAATAGTTGTCTCAGCCTATTGAAGTCTCTCAATGATTTTCGAAATGCTTTCTATACACATGTAAACATAACAAAAGTTTTATTTTAATTCTAAAGTACTGCAACGTCTAGCATTTCACTAAAAAACAATTGTTATGCAATTAATTTCACTCAGATTTTTATGTGTGTTATGACATCGCGTGTTCTGAAGCGTGTGTATGAATAATAGCTGTTATTTATGTTCAAAAACAAGATAATAGAAAAGTACCACGAGATACCGAGGGGCAAATAAAGAAAATTATTCTTTAAATACGTTAAGTAGTGTTAGGTAAATATCATATTTTTAATGCCTTAAAAGTAAGGAACTTGGTCCCCGAGCACATTTTATCTACCGACTATACTAGCGGCACGCTATGATGACCGTTTTGACATATTACAATACATTCGACCGCCTCCGTGGAACAGTGGCTAAGCCGCTCGGTCATAAAAACACGGAGGTCGTGGGTTCGATTCCCGCCTTGGATCTGGTTGGTGGTAGGGCTTTTTCAGAGTCCGACTGGCTAGCTACCACCCCATAGGTGAAATCTGCCGTCATAATAGCTCTGGCTGTGTTCCGGCAGTAATAATGTGGGAGCCAGTACACTTGAAATCAAAGGCTCGAATTTTAGATGAGCCTACAGTCTGGCAGCACATTGAGCGACGCTTCCTGGTGAAGTGTCCCTCAATGGAATAGGCCGCAGTGGCCGCTTACCATCAGGTGGGCTGCGTGTCTGTCTGCCAACTGACATAGTATAAAAAAAAACATGGTTTTACAGTATATAAAAAGCCCAAAACAACTGTTTAAAAACGGCTCTAAAATTAAAAACAGCACATAAACTGCTGCACAGCGGATAGTTAATATAAAAAGTGCGAAAACGTTATAAAAACCATGTAATATGCCATAGCGTGCCGCTAGTATATAGTAGCTCGGCGATAGATCTTCCACTTTTAAAGAAACATCAAATATCCTACAGGTTAATGCTTTGCTTAGTTTAATGCTAGATTGTACTGTATCAAAAATAAACGTCAATTTATTTTACCAACCAAATAAAACGACTATAAACAAATACTAATATCAATTTCCTGAAAAAGTTAATGTTTCTACGGTTTCGGGAAGGTAATTTGACCAACTTAAAAACAAAATTAAATGGCCCAACGAATCTTGTTAACGATCCTCACCCCGAAGGTAATTGACCTTCAAAAGTAAACTGATTCCCACAGCCAAATGGAAACTGGTAATTTTACCTGGGAAGAAACCTGAACTTTACCTAATTTTATAGCTGAAGGAAAACAAACCAAAATGGCCGTCGAAAAGAGTAAACTCTACAAATCACCGCAGATAACCTTTTAAAATAAGTTTCTTTACCCTACCATTAAACTGGTAGTAGCAGGACAGAATAGTGGCCATCCTAATTTGAACGTTATTCTATTGTAATACAGATGAAAACGAATGAAATTGTTAAATTGCTGTACAGGAAAAAGGGTTAAAACTCTTGACAATAGTGTTATTAATTCTGAAAGAACACTTTTGATAGTCTTTGTGGATCAGTGGCTAAAACGCTCTATGAAAAAAGTCGATCTCCATATTAATAAATATTTGTTGGTATAAGAATTATTAACAGAATTGTCACAGAGCGGACTCCCAAAGATGTACAGCGGCGCAAGGGAAAGCCCAGACAACGATGATGTGACGATCTGTTCCGCTTTTCCGAGGACTGGCCAACTCTGGCTCAAGCCAGAGATATGTGGTAAGATTTGGGAAAGACCTTTGCCCAGCAGTGGGACAGCATTGCATAGGTAAGAAAAAAAAATAAGATTAACGAAAATAATAGGTCTACTTATGCAGTTATCTGCTGGCAGCCATAGGACAAACCTTAGTTTGCTAAGGATAAGTGGCGAAGTGTGGGAAATACTCCAGGATATTTAACGTATGAAAACGACAATAACTATTAACCCTTTGAATAACACAGACATTCAAGAGCGAAGTCGCTAACGCTTTACTTAATAATTACTCGAGCAGTAAATTCAAATGAGCCAATAAATGAGGTAATCTCATTACCGGCAGGCATATTTCAGGTGTAATTGGTGCTTAAGACTCAGCGTACCCATTCTCTGTCCAATTTGGCTCGGTAATAAATCGATCGAGACTTGGGAAGATAGAAAAACATATTTTTTTCACAGCACGCTTCATGTTTACAATGGGTTGAGAGGAAAAGTCCAGCTTTTGTCGGCTGTTTTTGGCTTTAGTTATATTGAAGGAAAACCGTAGATGCCTAAGTGGACAACACTTTTCTGGTCCATTATTATAACTTTAGTGATAACCTACGCATCACTAAAGTTATAATAATGGTCCACAAAAGTGTTATCCGTGAAAAATGTAAGATAAACCCTCCATTGAATTACCCTTAAGAGATTTTTCAACTTCGAAATTGTATAAGTTTTGGTAGATAAACTAATTTCTATTTCGATTTATATTTTGCCTTATTTATCTAAGATTAAAGAAAATCCTGGTTTAAGGTATTTTGTTTATGTGTGAGACATAAACAAAGAAAAAAATTTGAAGAAGTAAAAGAAAAAAATGATTTGGGTGTTCATTCACTGGCGTTTGGAACTATGTACCATGACGTTGTGTCAATAATGTTTCAAAGATATGAATTTATTCAAACTTAAAACTTGCATATACGAATATCACCAATTATAACATAATATTACCTAATATTTAGCTTTCAGGTCTGCCAGTGACATTGCAAGAAACTGGTTTGATCAAAATGTATGGTAATTCGCAGCAACTATTTGTATATTATTACTGGTTAGCATTTTAGTTTTCTTGTAAATAACCAAAGATTTGCAGAGCGAGAAATTATTATTTACCACACCTGTTTCAATTATAAGGCACTTTCTCAATAAAAAGTAAGTTTAGCTCTATTAGGTATATTATAAGAGTCTATTGCCTTCCTAGAATCTAGTCTATGTCTTTAGCAAATTTAATTAAAATCGGTTCACCGGCCACATATTATAAGAAAGCGTGACAGACAGACAATTACTGTATTAGTAGGGTACACGAATGTAATCTAAACATATCATAAAACTATACATTTAATGGCCACAGAAAACATGTTGTTATTTTTCTGCCGTAGAATGCCAGACACACTCAAAATGACACTTATTAGAGACGCCAAATGCACCATTTAAAATAAATAAATGCATGACCGGTTATTAATCATTAATTGCAAGTGCAATCGACGGATATGATTTATGAATGTACTTTTTTGTACATGCTAGAAAATTCCATTACGTCTATTAATGTTATAAGGAGCGTATAAGTAGTGTTATGATGGTTAAGGAGTCAGCTATCTATAGAACAGGACCCCCATAAACATTTATATGTTCATTGTTTTGTTAATGATCATACAGTTCATTAGCTGACTCTATTCAGTGGTTGTGACAGCCGCGGTAGGTCTTGGGTTAAATTTCCGAGTCGAAACAATTTATTTGTGATTGGGTTTTTCTGTTCAGAAAACAGTCCGGAGTCTCGTTGGCGGTTTAAAACACCTCCGTGCCTCGGAAAGCACATAAAGGCGTTGGTTCTGCGCCTGATCTCCGGTCGTGTCAGACTGCTGTCCCACCGTGTCATGAGACTGAGGGAAAAGGGAGTGCAATTACTGTGCTTGCGCTCTCATTTGTACACTTGTTGGTTGATCGTAAAGGCTAGACAGACATTATGTTTATAGGTACATGAACATATTTTTTGCTCTACAAAGTATGCCTGTGGCTTCGTCCGCATGCCAAGACCTGCGGCCGTGTGTGGGACTTGAGATTAAAAATATACGTTTCTATAGCCACTATACTCCCCCAGTTCCTTCTCTACTAGTATCTTAGTAAAAGAAACAAATTTTTGAACCAGCTCACGAATCATATTCATGATTCTTATTATTATATTATGTGTGACATTCTTGCTTGACATATTTAATTTGTTATAATTTGTTACATGAATGAATTTGATTCTTGATTCTTTCCCTTTCACCCCTGAGATGGACGACGACGAGGGAATTTTTAATACCCTTACAGGTAATTTGCCTTTAAATTGCTTATTGACATTATTGTTGAATGACACCAATATAACAATTAATTTTTATCTTATCGCAAATAAATCTCTAAAGTAAAGAGCCCATCATGTCATTCAGTTTCGTGATCCTTAGGGGAGGCCTATATCCTGCAGTGGACGTCTTTTGGCTGAAATAGTGATGAATGGATCAACGTAGGATTGGTTTATGTGCTCTTAATGAACTCTGGGTTCTATCTTAATAATGGATAAAACTATTTTCAAAAACATAGAAAAAACATTCAGACAGATACAAAAAAACATAAGCGCACAGATGATTGAGTACACGGTTGAGTAATTGAATCCGTTGCCAGTGAGGTAGCAGCCTTTTCTCCGTCAACTTTCATCCATGAGCAAATTGGATCGTCATACAAAACAAAGAAGAATTTTCAAAATTAATTTCATGTATTATCTCAAAGCTCTACACTCCCGGCACACAAATTATTGGTGCCTATATTTATTAAACAGAATTTCCGGCACATTCTAAATCTGTCACGCTTCGTATTCCTAAAGGCTGTAAATTGTCAGATTGTGATTGTATAACCTGCCTACACCCAGACTGAATATAAATAATGCGATAAATATTCCGACAACGACTCTGTACTATACGGTACTTGTACTATTTATAACTCTTGCAATATACGAAACGAGTCCCATTAAGATCTTCCTTCACTTCACATCTTCGCTTATGAGAATTGGACCCACTATACCACTTTCACTATCTAAGTACTGGCATGACATAACATCATACATGCGCATAACGTCTTGTAAAAAGTTCCGCGGTTAAAAAATATGAGAAACTAATTAAATGTTCCCGAGTTGCTGAACTCGCTCTTTTCCAGCAACTTCTACAAAGGCAGAAAGTTTTTACAAGTCTTTTATTGCAGAATTTAATAGCGCTCGTTATAGAGCCGGGCTAAAAGTAATGCATCCAAAGCGATGAACAATTAAAAAAGTAACTCACAGATATTGTCCGGAGCCGGCACTGGCAACTCACACAAAATAATTCGTATTTGGAACGCGTTCGAAAATGGAAGCGGTTGGGTCCGTTAGCGGCGCGCGACTGCGGAATCGTCTCTCGCGCAGGTGAATGTGAACGTCACTTACCACTCTTGTTTTGCTAGTGTTAGTACATATTGAGAAGTGCACTCGACTTGGTGTTGCTATATGGATACGTTAACTACATTTTTATTACACAAGTTTCTACTTGTTTTAATTTTGAATTTAATTTAGCGGCCAATGACTACACTACTGTTTGTTTCATATTTACGCCAATAAATAAAAGGTGCTTTATTAATTTTCCATTTCCAAATGATATTACCGCAATTTGGAATAATGAAGTTTTGAAGAACCACCAGTTAATCCATGCCATTTGTTTTTTTTTTACTTCAATTCTGGTTTTAAATACGAATATTGCGTTTATAATAATTTGGACTTAGGTCTATGTATAATATTTTATTTATATAATTTGGGCTTTTAGGAATAATATTTGATATACATATTGTATTTATTTATTTACTCGTAAATACAAAATTACGAAATCAACGCACCGCATGAAAATATTTTTACACGTTACGTTTAATTAAAACTATGGAAGCAGTTGGAAATAAGCTTCTGAATCAAGTATTGAGAAGACCTTAGAACTCAACCCCATATTATGATCAGACAAGTAGTGACGGTGGATTTAGAGAACTTAACCTGTTAAAATGAAGTGAAATGAGCGACTCTTCGTTTATTTCTCAGTACAGACATAAAGATCACACTGCAACTTGAAACTTCACTATTCACACAACTTTCATAAGCAAAACAATAATAAAACGTCGTAGTCCCAAAAAACTTAGCAAATGGCAAAAACAGTTTTAGAATAGTAGAGAACAATACAAATCTTAACGCTCCTGCAAAGTTCGAAAACAGTTGAGCTGGCAACACAAGGCGCAGTAATTGCCAATGGGCGAACGCCTCCTCAAATCGACGAGGTATACCATCAGTGTTGAGCGTTGAACTTTGCGGTCCGTATGGGCGGGTGTCATGCTTCACTCGTGTCGCTTTTTGTTCGGCCTGTATTGTGCTAGACACAGTGGGTTTGATAACAGTAAGAATAGATGCTAATTTATGGTCACTGTGTTGTGATGATCTTCTTAACATCTTAAAAAAAATCTCCATTGCGATCTAAATGACGAAGGTATCGCTAATAGCGATAGGTCCCAGATCTGATAAATTATCTTGTCAGTTTAGAAGATCTTAATTATACTGTAGTAAGATATCTGAGAGACTGCAAATGATTGGTTATAACTTATCATCATACTTATTTTATACCCTTTTTTAAGTCTTACTTAGGTAGGTACCATGGTAGAATCATATAAATACGAGTATAATTAAGTAGAGGCAGGCAGCCTTTTTGAAACCACAGATTTTTGCACCACAGATAAACCATTACTAAAGATGCCAAGAGCATTTATTTATATGTTTAATTTACTGCAGGCCCAACATAAAAAAAAATACCTACTGAAAAATGTTCCGCAACGAAAAGGGCAGAATAGGTAAAAACATTTCTATGAAGTCACCAGAGCAACTAGTAGTATACCACTTTGACAAAAGAAGGCCTTAACACGTGATTTCCTTTGCAGAGTTTCCTCACTGACATTGACTACAATGTGATCTATTTTAACGCTTATTTGACGGTGCTTGTACTTTATAGTTCACTTTCAATAGTTACTTTGAAGGTTAAGTTGTCATGCGTATTGGCTTTGTTTGCACTTTCTTCGTTATCTTGGTTTAGAACTGCAGTTCTTTCACCGGTTGTTCCAGAGGTCGTGGATCAAATTTCACTTTAGGGTTAGTTTTATGTGTCCTGTCACAAAAAGTGTTAGAGCCTTTCAAGTCTGGATGGGGTCAAAAGTTTATATTACTGCAAATATTATATTATTTATCTATTACGACAACCCGGCCCCTAGCTTAGGGTTTATATAATGTGATTTTAGTCGGTCTCTCCATCAAGGGGGACCAAATAGTTAATATACTTGCTCCTGCAAGCGGCTGGACGCATTACAGATTTCTCGACTTTAAAATAAAAATCAGTCGAATTGAGAACCCACTCCTTTTTAACTCTGTAAAAAAACAGTCGCTTGTACTCGATTCCGACATCGTATCCACAAAATCCTTGCACGGCATCTGGAATCCTTCCGAGACACAGAAACAAATGAAAATATTATTTTCAGACACCAATCCGAGTAAAGTTCACATTTGCTATTGTTGCAAATAATCCACGATTGACGTCCTCGAAGAAAAAAAACTCTTTTAAGACTAGAATAAATAAACTTTCAATATTAAAGGTTCTTTGTTCATCTATGTAGTACATTAGAGGCACTACATCCATATTCCGTAGTAAATGTGATAAAATAAAATAACACAGGTATTCCATCAACATTATCGAGTTTCTTATCTAATACAATATGGAGGCATTGACAAGACGCCCCATGCCTTAAAGCTTGAGCGATATATCGTATAACTTCAAAGGCGTGCAGACCGCCACTGAAATATTCCCTCGCGAACGAGGCTTGTCAATTTAATCGAAGAGAACCCTTTTTTCCGGCAAATGCCAGTAAGCACCTTAAGTCTTAACCGCAGGCTAGCAATACTTGCGCCCTCTCCAGTGACATTCATAATTATGGGAGGAGCACCAAAAGGAACGTATTGCACGAGACCTAGTTCATAGGTCATAGTCATTTATTCGCATAATTTGTAACAATGGTACATATTATCATAGTTGGTGGTTGGTTGGTGGTTGGTTCGTTGGTTGGTTCGTTGGTTGGTTGGTTGGTTCACCTAGTTTGTCGGCTGGTACTCCCTAAGTGACATATTGGCTTACAGAACCAGACCTTAGGATGGGGTGAAATGAAAATCACCACGAAGAGGTATCTAAGAAAGTTTAACGGATAATGGAAAACTAGTACCGATTCTCCCTCCCTCAGGTCTTGCTAGCCTTTTTGTGGAGGGTAATTCTGATAGGCACCATAACTCGCCTGGGGTAAGCGAGCCGTGTGCGGGACTCGTACGATAGAATTCTCCAGTCTTTATAAAGACTATTGCATGAAGAATACCCACTAAATCTTCTGCGCTCATACATCTCTGAGCTGTAACAGATCCTACTACCAAAGGTGTGGTCTCGCTAGCCTACGGACGCTTTAAAGCATTAACTCCGAAAAAAGAGGCAATAGTAAAAAAATAAATTAAATCATTGCTCTACACGCCAATGCAGTATGTGTCGTGTTCCACAAGATTCCAAACATTCATCATTTACAATCGAGCAATCATTTAAAAAAAATTTACCATAGGAAGATGTGCAGATATATTCATTTATGAATTCCACGATCTTTTATAAATGTGTCGATTGTTAAAAACTCGAATGCGAAGGCATCTCATCGGTGACTGAACTGGGAGGAGAACGCGCACCCGCCGGCCTTGGGGATGCCAGGATGCTCCGTACATACGTAAATGTTCACCTTGCAGCGGTACATTTATACGTTACGATAATAACGAATCTAATAAAAATATTCTTTATTCATGCAGGCTTTAAAGATCCACTTACTTGTTGATTTTCCTGTGACAATGTTACACAATTTATAGATATGTATGGTGAGCCACGGATCCGCCTACTCAAATCTGTCCAAAAGTCTTACTTGAAATAGAACTCTATATCTCTCTTAAAGTCCGGCAACGTACTTGTGACTCCACTGCTGTTGCGGGTATTTATGGGCGGCGGTGATTTCTTACCATTTAGGTGACCCTCTTGCTCGTTGCCTACCTCTTACATAAAAAAAAATTGGTTCAATGAACTAGACAAATAGGAATTGGGGTAGGTTGATCTGTGGCTTGCTGTACACTGCACACTGGTCGTTATGTAGTAGCTTTCTTTCCAGAATAAATCACATAGAGTTATTTAAATGCAAAAAGAATTAATAGGAACTTGATCAGTGCTCATCTAGTGAACGATGATGCACATCAGAGCATCTTTGAAGTATTCATTCTTATGAATACTTCAAATATGCACCCCCGGGGAACAGTAAGACATATTTGCAAAAGTTGTGTCACTGTCACAGCGAGAATGAACCCCCCCGTTCAAAATCTCGCCGGGGTAGATGATACTTGATCAGTTCTAACCGCCCCGTTAAAAATCTCACAGGGTTGGATGACACTTATTTAGTGCCAACCACCCCGGTGACGTAACGGGGCCGTTCTACCGGGGTCGATGAAACAATTTTTTCCCAACGACCCCAGTACCGGGGCGGGGCACCGGGGTGGTTGGTACCTACTCCATGGGTAATCATCTAACATTATACCTATGTTGCAAAGTGACTTTCTACCAACGGAATCGGTATGTTATTATTATCTTTCGAGAAGAACCGGCAAAAAACTAGATATTTACACATTTCAATCTCCAATATTGAAGTAGAAGCTATGCTTAGTTTGAGATTAGATGGCGCTGTGTGAATTTTGTCCAGCGATAGTTATTTATTTAATAAAAATATACGATCTTTCTGTGTGAACCGTCCCTCTCGAATGCAGCCGTCCATTGTCCAACTTGTCGCAAGCTTTTGTCCAAATTAAAATGTTTTCGCCTTAACCTCGCAAAAGTTGAGTCGAATCTTCAAACTGAATTAATACAAACAATAACTATCGGGCCTTTGTTCTACGATATTGGCTGGAAAATGCAAAATCTATTGTTTCCTTTGTCTCACTTCGTCGCAGTTCAATTTTATTTTAAACTTACTTTCCGCCTGCGGATTTTCCTTTCACATGCTTTAATCTGTGGCTTTAATAAAACGGGAGTCTTTTTTAAAATTCTAAACTATTATAAAGTGGAGTGAATGAGCTGTAGTAGTTGATACACGCTTTACGTGCGTGACGTGAGGCGATGCTTCAATTCTCAGCGCGCATAAGGATTTTAGCAAGTAAAGGTAAACCATGAGGAACCTGCACAGAAAAATGGCTACGTAGTGATTTAACCAGTTACGCAGGTCTCGCTTTGAAACACGCGATGGCACTATAGGAAGTCGGCAGAACGGCTGCGTTTCAGTCCTGACCTGGGGATTGATCTCAAGTCGTCTGAGTGACGTGCAGGTTCCCTTCCGGACAGTGCAGGGGCCGTGTTCTTCTTAAAAAGTCCTCAGAAACCCATAAGAATTTAAAAGAAACTGAGGATTTTTAGAGATGACTATAAAAATAATTCAC
This sequence comes from Mecyna flavalis, assembly GCA_949319885.1. NCBI lineage: Eukaryota > Metazoa > Arthropoda > Insecta > Lepidoptera > Crambidae > Mecyna > Mecyna flavalis. The sequence continues at coordinate 4,173,910 of OX439427.1, read as the reverse complement.
TGTTTAAATATTTTGTAATCCATGTTTAAATATTTTGTAAGAACTTTGCAGTTGGCTCCGAACATGACCTACGACAATTTTCGAAATGCTCGATTTGAAATCGTTATCATAACAGAAACTCGGGCTTAACGTGATTTTCCACCGCGGTGCATTCACGCAAAGCTCGTGGCCAGACGTTTGTTTACGTCGTGTTAATTAATGGCCGACGATTAATTTTCATTTGCAGATCATGCCGCTTTAATTAATGGCAACAGGGATTTGGTTGAAACATCCGTATGAAAAGTCATGCTGTGGTTTAAATCCATTTTCCAGAATGCTCGATCCAGGCGAAGGACGAACTTGCTAGAGATAGAGTTTCGTAATGTTACGCTGGGTACCTATAAATAACAAGGCACAATTGATAAATAGAAGAAGAATATTTAACCCTTACTGAGCAGACCTTCTAGAAATCTCATTAAACGAAGCGCCATAGCAAAGTTTTTGCTCAAACGTCGGTCTTAATATGTGAAAGGGTCTTTTTTTTCGGAGGATAATGCGTTTATGCACCATAACTGCAGGCTAGCTAGACTTGGGGCCGTGTGTGGGACTCGAGACTAAAGCATCTACTACCTACTAAACCTAAACTCCCCCGGTTTTTCTTTCACACCCGATTGGGACGAGCCAGTGCCAGATTTATTGTTATTGACCACCCCATAGGGTGTTACTTTTCTGCTCAAACCGGCTTAGTTCAACTGTCAAACAGGAAATATCTACAGCATAGATCCTGTACACATTTTAACAAAGTTTTTAAATAAACTTTAGCTATACTAAAATGTACCTACCTAACCTTATAGGTATCTAGGAAGGATTTGATTATTAGATTTGCAATATTAGATTTCTCATTAGTTAATATAGATTGTCGGTTTTCTGACTGGATTTTAATAAAAGACTTGTAGGTATTTATATAGATAATAATCTGTTTCAAACAAAGTACCTTCCACCTTTTACCATCACTTTCTTCTACGCTGTATTAATCAGGTAAGCAATGTAATTTGGGCCCAAATGGCGAGCCGAAAAATGTTTTAGGATTTACTAGTTTACCTTCCGAAACTCGATCGGACAATACGTGTCGTCGCATAAATCATCGCAGGTCGTTACCAAATCTAATTTTCTAGGTCTCGTAACAGGTAAAAGACTAAGGTAATATTCGTGAGCATATTTCATACAGCTAAATCCCCAATTTGCAATCTGAGCAATAATATGAGAACTTTGGCAATCAGACGAATATTGATCACATACATACATTGATCTAAGTCCGAAGTAGGTAGCGTAAGCATCTGCGTTATGGATATGAGAATCATCAAAGGTATGCCCAATTCATACACATATACAAATACATATAAACAACGGGACAAATAACAAACAATAATGTTTGCCTTAGGTAGGATTCGAACCCACGATCTTTGGCGCATAGGGGAGGATCTGTGGATCCTCCCCTATGCGCCAAAGATCGTGGAACAAGAAAAAACATTTTTCTTGTTCTAAGGGAGGATGCCTACCTCTACCAAATACGCCGTCAAGCTTGTCAAAAAGTACTTTGTATATGTTGTATTAAATCATACATACTTAGTTATGATTAGTTGGTAGTGCCAGTGGTGTCCATGGCTGCGATCTCGAGGTCCTGGGTTCAATTCCAACAATGCAGTGGAACATTAACAGGCTCGTTATCAAGCTTTGGTGGCCTTTTAGTTTCAAAAGTCACTTTACTAGACACTGTGAGTTCGATGCACAGCACCTTGATCTCCCTTACATTCCTACACTCATTAACAAAAGGCGAAAGGATATTGTTTGCATATCAAAAACAATATTCAAACATGCATTTATATCTAAATTTTACATGTTTCTAGAGGCTCATAAAGTTAATTAGATCTTAAGAAAATGTTTGTACTAGCTGATAGAATAGTTCTAAGAATTTTAATAAATTGATTTTGATTTGATTTTGATTTGATTGATTTGATTTTGATGGTTTGATTCCCAACATGCATGTGTGCGTGCATTTAGCACTTAATTGCAGAGAAGAAAAACATCGTGACATCGCTGTGTAGCCATGATCTAATTGGTAGTTCCCTTTGTTAAGGCTTACGAAGGTCAGATTGCAGTCGCTCCAAAGTATTTATAAAATAACTGGCTAGATAAATCTGGATCAAGGTTCAAGTGTACCCTGACTAGATTGGAACAAAAAGCTCTATTACATATAAATAATAGAAACATACAGACTAACACCCTGTTGCAGAAAGCTCCATTAAAGTTAATGCTTCATTAAATATAATGCTGTCACTTTTTGTTGTCATGAAATAAAAAGTGACAGCAATAGCTTTAATGAAACATTAACTTTAATGGACGTTTCTGCAACTGAGTGTAACACAAACAAAAGATGATAATGTCTCTAAATGTAGGCTTGATTGGATTCAGGATTTGATTAGGCTAGGTAAGATATTGCAGATCATTACCTTCTGAACAGGGAAATCAGAACAATTAGACAATAGCTACACAGACATTCGACTGTAACTGTACGGGGTTTTTCTCAATATTTTCCATCCCCCCAACCTATTGGTAAAAATTTTAACTGAGAATGTGAAGCAAAGTTTGAACTACAGCTCTCTAAAGAATAACAGATATAACTAATATAAAATACTTAGTAATGCAACTGACAATGTTAAATGTAACGATGATTTGATTTCAATGATGGAGGCCTTGCCCTGCATCGTGACATTACACAGGCAGATTTACTGAGGCTTTTTACTACGAGAATGATGCTCAAGCCTACTAGCCCGCCTTATTGTAAGCATGACGCTCAAGCATTACTATTATCGGCCGCCGTCGCCTATAGACGCTTGTAATAAGAGCCATCACTCGCGCTTCACCAACCCTGTAATTTAAATCATGGTATCTATTTATGCCTTATAGGAGTCAAGGAGGGCCTAGTAGCAAGTCATCGTCTAGGGCTCGGAGTGACCGCGGCGATCGCGGCCAAGGCGCTGCGGACAATGCTGGGAGACTCCCAGACCGCGCGCTTACGCTCGTCGAATGGCTTGTAGGCTTTAATTTGCCTTTTTTAAGTGATGAGAGGATTGGCAATTACACTTCAGTGGTCCCTTTTGTTTATGAAAGAGGGAATCAAGTATGACGATTGATGATAAGTGATCACCTACCACTCATCTACACCTGTGACTACTGCCTTAGATGCGTTGCTCATCTTTTAGAAAAGGGTATAGAGGGAGAAGGAAAGTAAAGGACTATGAGGGATTGGAAGGAGGGAGGGGAAGGGGGTGGTGCCTCTGGCATTGTCACTCACCAAATGAAGCGCAATAGCATAGCTATAAATCTTCTAAAATCGGTCGAGTTAGCACATTTCGACTGACAGACTGCTGCGAGCTAATCGATTGATTGATAAGTCTAGTTAAGTCTACTATTCAGAATAATTTCGATCGTCTGAGAGAGAAAAGTTCTTTGCTATTGCATCTCGTCTGGCGAGTGAGAGTGCCGGAGGCTCGCATATTCCCCATGCGGTTTTAATCGTCATAAACATCAAGACTCTTTGACTCTAGATACTAACTTTATGGGACAGACAGGTTCTTCCAGTTTCTTTAAGTTCTTGATTAGTGGAATCATAGTGACACACACAAATGGATGCCATTTAAAATGAAGACGAGTCAATAGTCAACATCTTTATACTTGCACCACACTATGGAAGAGTGGACACAGAGACCTTGCGATGGGACTATCTCAAGTTTAGAAAGGAAGGAACGGACCTCGGCCGTCGTTTCCGAAACGGGGGCAATTTGAAAGTTGTCTAAATTATACCATTAACATAGCATATGCTCAGTGTATTTAGCCCAAGCATTTGCAAATTTTATAGCTCACGTCGATGTCAAAGTATCATATTATTAAACCTAAGTATTCCTTGAATATTAATTGCGTGTAATTAGTGTATATTTATTTTAATTTAAAAAAATAATAATTTTTAATTAATTGATTGGATGCACTAGTTTGCTTTAATTTATGTAATGTATATAAATGATGACATTTATTTACATTACATAAATTTAGGAACTAACCTTGAAATATATTTTTATATTTTTTAAGTTACATCCTTTGATTAAAAATACTACTTAATCGAAGGTAACATCAATGTCAATTACCTACTTATCTTCTTCTTATCCATACTAAAATGATACATTTGTAAGTGAATTAATCTGTCTGTTACAATTTCACGGTCACAAAAATAGGAATGGTTTAGTTTGTCTTTCTTTCACGTCGCAACAGATTAGCGTCATTTTGTAATCCCTTCAAGATGTGGAGGGAATACCGGGGCAGTTTAGTTGGTAAGTGGCGTCTTACTATGCACTAAACTGCCCTTCTAAGGTTTTTTTCCTGATTCAGACAAAACCTTTGCCGCTACTGCGGTGGAACGTGTTATGTTGCCAATTATCTTTTTTCTATAGCTAGCTATATTATAGGTAACATGCAACGATATTAAATTCGTTGGTAACATGCGTTCCGCACGCGGTTTCACAAGCGCATTATTTCTTTTTTCAAATATCCCCCCTTCCCCCCACATTTCCGGGATCAGTATTACCCTATGTCACCCGGGGAGAGTGTAGCTTTTCAACAGTGAAAGAATTATTAAAATCGGTTCAGTAGTTTCGGAGCCAATTCAATACAAAAAAAACAAACAATAAAATCTTCCCTCTTTATAATATTAGTATAGATACGAGTATTACGTACGCTTACATCATGCCTGTCATCTATGTAGCTTTTACAGTTAATTAACTAAAAATAAGCCTACTATTTAAAAAAAATCAGAGATATTTTTTTATTTAAAGTACAGAATAAGTCGGGAACTCATTGAAAGAACGTAGACTACATTACATAAACCAACTTTAATTAGTGTTTATTATATATTAGTCAGTAAAGAAAAAGACAAATTGTTTTATAAGTAGATGTTACCGTAGAACCTTCACCTTTACGTTGTAAGTAATAATCCTACAACACATTCATTGCTCTTATTTACTCTTTAATTTGTTATGTTGCATTAGTATTTTGGTTAAGCAATGTTTGCAAATTGTGTAGTGAGCAAATAGTAATTATTTAATATAAGGTGCAAATAGTAATTAAACAGATTAGAAATTAGAAGACGTATGCCACGTCGGTCTAATGGTTAAAGTACATAGTAATAGAGTCCTGGGTGCAATTCCGGGGTCAAACAAAATTTGTTCCGATTTTTTTAAACACAGCTCGAGTCTGTGATCACCAACTCGCATTCGGCAAGCGTGGTTGTTAATTCAGTAATAATTGTTACGTTCATTTGATTTTAATTATGGACGCTTTTACCCTGCAGTAGGGCATGAATAGGCTGATACTATCACACAGAAATCTAAATAATTTAGATTTCTGTGTACTATCATCATCATCATCAGCCTATATACGTTCCCACTGCTGGGGCACAGGCCTTATTTCAATTGTGAGATAGTGTAGTGTAGGCCATAATCCACCACCCTGGCCTAGTACGAATGGTAGAGGGGCTGATACTACATAAAAATAACCCTAACTAGATACTTACATCATCGTCGGTTGTAAACAATTTGCAAGTATGTACATTAAAACCGTTCCGGAGTTATTTTCGATCTGTACTGAATCTGTAAACAAGTTGCGGTCGATAAAAACGGAACCAATTTAACTGTGGTTTCTATCAGAATAAAAAGAACGGAACCTACAAAACGAAAGGAAATCGATATTTACGAGGATAATCTGATGCGTACTCTATAGATATTCAGGAAGCATCGTCCAGTGTTGTCACCCGGTACTAAAAACATTATATTATTACATTTTGTAATACAAAATACAAATTTTTGCTACACGTCGTGTATTTAACGATTTTTACCGAAAATAAAGGTATTTTACATCAAATAATGGAGATGTTCTGCCTGTAAGTCGAGAAGGGTTATTCCCTGCGTCCGACACCGCAATCTGTTGTTTCGAACAACAGTCTGTAAGCTATTAACAACCGGCTCATTGGGGCATCGGGGAGGTAAATTACTAAATATGACATGCGATCGTGAACAAATTACTGGACTTACAAATAACATGGGAGGTTTTTGGGATCTTTTCATACCTGCATGTATTACGTATACATAATACGTAAGTATTGAATACGTCATGTTTATAATCTACTTCGACGAACGATTAATGGTCGTAAAGCCGGCTAATACACAAGTGGTCGCGGGTTTGAGCCCTGTACAGTACAAAGATATGTGTGCATGAACATGTCTGTTTGTATACGTTGTATCTGTTACTATGTATAACATTTACATATTTACAAAAAAAGTATATCAGTGACGTTTATACGGTGTCTGGAAAATAATAACAGCCGATTTTTCAGACACAATTCGGGTTTACCTACACATCATTTTAGCGATGACTTGATTTTAATGATGGAGGCCTTCGTCCTTCAGTTGGACATTAAATTAGGCTGGTACTTTTACTCATTTTATTTTTACATAGATAAATCAAAGCACCAAAGGGCTTGGTACTATTGGTCCAAAAAACTACCTATACAATGTGAACCAATAGTAGGCATTGGACAATATTCCCACCTATGCTCCACAGGCAACCTTTGCTAACACCCCTGTTATCCTCAAATTAACTCGTAAAGTTTTGTTTGTAGTTTGCTGTTTGTTCTGCACCTAAATTAGGAGTTACGATTTAATTGGCTATTCAAATAAACAGTTTGAATTTACTCTCTAAACTATTGTGGGAGAATAAATTATAAACTATTTTTAACCGACCTCTGGATACGGATTATGTTTGCAGCTGAGGTTTTTACCGGTCAGTTTACCTTGTGCAGTTACTAACTATAATGCAGCGAACTTATGTCATTTAAGTTCGCTGCTATAATGTAACAGCATTCTAACTATAAGAGGTAGTATTTCAAAATCTAAATATTCTCTATTCATTACTTGTGTAAAGTATTTGTAAATCGTCAATTAAAAAGAGTGACTCTACCGCCTGATTCGGAATGTCGTTAGATATCAGTCTGTTGAGAAGAACCGGCAAGAAACATGCAAGAAACTCGTCAGTTTGTCTTTTACTCGACTCTTTTTTTACAGCTTCAATTTCAAGCAATTTGCAGCTTCTAGGGGCAGATAGGTATTCAGCTGGAGTGGACAATCGGTACAAGGCTGGCACCCGAGGGTGGAAAGAAAAAACCAAAGGGTTTAGTGGTTTAGTGGGTAGTGGGACGAACGTCTTAAGTCCTGAGTCCCACGCACGGCCGCAGGTAGGTAATAATAATAACCCATCACAGCGGACTTCATCCTACTGATAAATCAGTCGTGTTCGGTCATATTACACCGAACATATTACCTACCTAGATTTATAGAATAACAAGAACAGTTCACATTGTATAGTTGAAGTACATCAAATCCCAATCAAAATACAACAAAGCTTCTATTCCAAGGATTGTGAAATGGGAAACATATTCGAATCTGATGTTTCCCCGAAAATTCCCGATATTATCCTAACAGACTCACGTTAGTGCCTGCCGGAAAGGTATCGGCAAACCGCAAAGCGTTGCATTTCCATCTATGTTTTAGGCGTATTCATACTCAGCACAATGTACTTATTGAACATGTTTGTAATCCTCTAAAATAATTAATAATCTCTGGACATAATTCACACATTCTAGCACAGCGCAGTCTAACTTTAAGCTAAGCATAACTTAAACTATGGTTGTCAGACAACGGATAAACATTAGGTACACACTATTTTTATAAAGACATGCATATTATATTATACAAATAAACATCTAGACCAGTAGCGTAGCGATGGGGGGCGGGGGGGGCGGTCCGCCCCGGGCGGCACTTTTTAGGGGGCGGCAAAATTTGCTGGAGGAGCAAAAAAAAAGAAAAAAGGGGCGGCAGAATTGTAAAAAAGGGCGGCAGAATCGTTTTCCGCCCCCTGGGCTGCTTTGCCAACTGGAGGAGCAAAAAAAAGGGCGGCAGAATTGTCTTCCGCCCCGGGCGGCTGACACCCACGCTACGCCACTGATCTAGACTGATATAAACAGGCATGTTCTTGCACACAAATTTTGTTTGTACCGTGGGGAGATCGAACCCACTATAATGTGAGTGCGCGCCTAACTTTAAAACGACTACCAAAATTAAGATAAGTAAGTTTTTCTTTTAATTTTAACCCGTGCGAAACCGGGATGGCAAAATATATTAATATCTCAAAGGGGCTTCTTTGTTTGAGCTTAATTCCCACGTAGGTATTCATATCTAACCTACATACATTCCGATGCACATTGCTAAATCAACAAAGTATTTCGCTTACAGGTATCAACAAAAAGACTAAAGTTAGTATAAACATTCTAGTTGATTAAACAGAACAATGACAAATATTTCTATCCGTCTACACGAATGAGCTATGATTACCTATTTAAGATTTAAGAGGAAAAAAAATGCAATGAAGACAAAAGCTTAAGTAAACCTATTTTTTGTGACTAAGTACTAGGTAGGTACATTGTGTTATTGGGTGGATCTACGTAGAATGTTATTTTTGATAAAAAATTTAGATTTTTTATCAACCCACGTGCAGAGCTTCAGTACAATATAGGATCTATAGTTTTCAAGATTCTAAGCAATTGTATATTAAAAGCACACAAATCCGACCTATACTAATCAAAATATTGACAAAAGAAGAAAAAAATACGTTCAGAATAATGACTGCGTATTAGGAAAATGATATTTCTGTAAAGAACAATGACCTGTGTTGATAACAATGACAAACTTATAAATGTTTTTGAAATATCAGGAATAAAACCCAATTTTGTAGGAAACATGATTTTAATCATGAGTACCTAGTAACAATCTGTTGTTTTTAATTTATATAATTTCCTAACCTTTCGCCCGCGGCTTCGCCCGCGTGAACTATAGGACGTTATCCCGCGGGATTTTTATAAATTATAGCCTGTGTTATTCTGATGTATACTATATTATTGCCTCAACCGCTATGTCCCTGCATTGTAAAACTGTTATCTTCGAAAATATTCATTTAAATAACATGCTTTAAAGGGCCACATTGATCTATATTCTTCTTCTTCTTTGTCGTCACACTCTTGGCAGAGTGGTCGTCACATCAGGGGTGGTAGCAACCTTTACAATCCGCCACCACTCATCTCGTACTGTAAGCTCTTCTTGTGCATTCATGGAGTGGACCATTGAATGTAGCCTTGACTTGGTCGGTCCATCGCATCGGTGATCTACTGCGCGCTCTAGCGCCTTCGACTCTCCCCTGCACCACAAGTCGCTCCATAGAGATCTATGAAGACAGATGTCTTCTCGACGTATGATATGTCCAAAGAAAGTGAGAATACGACATTGGACGATGGAAGAAAGACGCTGTTTGATGTCGAGTTCTTGGATGATTGGATCGTTGGTTTGGAACTGTGTCCAAATAGTATAGGTACCAAGCAGGTACCAAACCCATAGCCATATAACCTCTGTATTTGGAAAGGTGTTTGAGCGGATAATCAACTCCCAACTTGTCCGCTAACTAGAAGATCATTACTACATGACCGACAGTATAGTTTCAGACCAAAACGGTCCACGGGTGATCTTCTAGCGTACGTATCGCACCTCTGGGGGGAGGCTATGGAGAAGCATGGTGAATCTATGGCTATTAGCCTGGATATTGCCAAGGCTTTTGACCGTGTTTGGCATCGCTCGCTTTTTTCCAAACTTCCGGCATATAGTCTGCCAACTCGCTTATTATGCGACTGGATTGCGGGATTTCTGGAGGGTCGCAGGATTCGTGTCCTCCGTGATGGACGCGCTTCTCGCTTCCTCCCAATAAATTCCGGAGTGCCTCAATGCCTGTCGCCGACTTTGTTTCTTCTGCATATCAATGACATGTTATCACTAGGTAATATTCATTGCTATGCGGATGACAGCACTGTCCACGCACGATATTTCGGAAGACTTGCGGCTAAACAGACCGAAACCGAGGAAAACAGGAATCTTCTTGTCGCCGAGCTTGACGAGGTCCTGGACCGCATATCCAAATGGGTTGCCAGCAATCTCATCGAGTTCAATGCCAAGAAAACACCTGACAGGTGTGTTTGTTTTCTGCAAATCTTCTCCTTTTCTTTCCCATTCCACTCTTCAGATCACGCCCTTACCAATACAGGATAGCCTAAGCATCCTTGGCATCGATGTTCGTAGCAACTTGAACCAACGGGAATAATATATCAAGAGCGTCATCAGAACAGCTTCCCGTAAACTCGGAATGAACAGTATGAGACGATTTTTCACTCCGGTGCAGCTTTGTCTCTTATACAAGGCACAGGTTCGCCCGTGTGTGGAATATTGCTCTCATCTCTGGGATGGTTCCGCAAAGTACTTATTGGAGGCCCTCGACAGGTTGACGACGTGATATCCGTATTGTCGATAATCAAGAAGTGACTAAGACCCTAGAACCTCTTCAGTTACGTAGAGACGTTGCTAGTCTTAGTGTTCTCTACCGTCTCTATAATGGGGAATGCTCTGAAGAGTTATTCCGACTCATCCCGTCCTCCCCTTTTCACTCCCGAACAACACGCGCCGGACTGCGTTGCCATCCCCATACCATCCAGACACTGGTGGCCCGTACCAAGAGGTATAGTTCCTCTTTTTTGCCCCGTGCCATTAGGTCATGGAATGCCCTTCCGGCTCATGTGTTTCCTTCCTACTATAATCCAGGGCTTTTTAGGCGGGGCGTGAAGCGGCATCTAAGCAGGCCTTCAGGGTGAGGGTGACTGGCTCAATGGGTACTTTGTTCTATTGAGCCAGTCAGCCTTAATTTTTATTTTATTTGGACCTCACTTCCGCTTACCATCAGGTGGAGTGAGGTCATCCAGACTGCTCCCAAATAAAAAAAATTCAGACCGATATCAAGGCTAACTTGCTCCATTTTACTCAACAGGGATTATCTTTAATATTGCCGATGCTTGTTGCAAATAGGGTTGTGTCATCTGCATACTGCAAATTTTAAATTCTATAACCTCCAATTGTGATTCCGTCTGACCAATTCTCGAGTGCTGTTCTCATAATGAATTCTGTGTAGGTGTTAAACAGCAATGGTGATAAAATGCAGCCCTGACGGACCCCGGCACTTGGATGAAAGTGATTTGACGACACGTCGTTCGTTCTCACCGATGCTGTTCCTTCTTCATAAAGCTTCCAAGAAAGGTGCACCAGATGTTTAGGTGTTCCCATAGCCAGGAGAGTCTCCCAAAATACTGGCCACCTCACTGAGTTGAACGCCTTTGAGAAGTCAACAAAGCAAATATAGGTCGGCTTTTTGAACTTTCTGGCTTTTTCAATGATCTGGCGCACATTCAGAATCTTCTCACGAGTACCCCTCCCTTTCACAAAACCAGCCTGTTCAGGAGAAATTTCCTTAGATTTATATGCAGTAGAATTTTACTTGCATGTGAAATTAAGGCTATTAGGCGGTAGTTACTGCATATTTTAGTGGAGCCCTTTTTATGTAGAGGTACGAAGACTGTGTGAGTCCAATTCGGGGCCAGATTTTTGATTCCCAAATTTTGTTACACAGGGTATGAAAGATATCGACACCATACTCCCCTGATGCTTTGATGGTTTCAATTGTTATGGCATCTCTTCCTGTAGCTTTTCCGCTTTTTAGTCGCCTGATAGCGACCCGAACTTCGTCCCTCAATACATGTACTCAGTACATGGCTCTTTTTCTTCGTCATGGGCTCTGTCAGGAAATAGTTGTGAGCATGAGGATCTCCAAACAAAGACTGACAGTCCAGGTCCTTCCAGGTTTCAGATATTGCATCTATTTCAGTCAGTAGTTCGCATTGAGGGTTCTCTATTAGCCCATGTTTTAGAAGAAAGGGTTTTGGTGATGGATCTTATTTTTTGATGCAGGTCGGCTGTTTGGTGACTATCAGCATGTAGCAGCAATACGTGATAGGTTAGTTTCATAGCGATATCAAGGAAATATTACTGTAAAAAGAAATAAAATCATTATTCTCAACGCAAGTCATTGTCATAAACAACATTTGTCATTATTCTCAACCAGCGTCATTGTCACCTTCATCAAGATTTAGAACAATGACGTTCAGACAAATGATGAATTTGAAAAGGACAAGTCGAAACACGTCTAAAAGGCGTGGCAGCTAGTTAATGTTATGATTACGTTATTAAACACTTGTATCTTTATTCTAAATTGTTGCAAAAGAACGTAGGCATGAATATAAATTGAATTTAGATAGAGAAATAACAATGACTATAGAAGTGTCAATTGTTGTAGAATGAACTTTAAAAACTTATCAGAGCCAACAACGTGCGTTTTTCCGCGGTGAAGTGCGTTGATCGACTGGGGAGCAGGGCGGGGTGTCTGGTCACACACTTAAGTGTTCTACCTTATGTCTCAAAGTTGCGATAATCTTGAAAACAAGAACTGCGCTGACCAATGACTTAATTTTGTAAACTTTTTTTGATCCAATATTTAGAGAACTAAATGGTTCGATAACTATTTTTGTTTTTTATTAATCGGTAGTGTTATAAACGTAATATATATTTCTTAGAAAATGTGTGCTCAAAACAGTTATGATGATTTAATATAATTAATTGAACGAGCAGTAGTGCTTTTCGGACATGGCAAAAATCTTAATATTTGGGCATATTTTATTAATCACGTTTTTATTTATTTCTTTATAGCCGTAAATTTATAAAAACCTTGTTCATTACTTATATAAGAACCGAATGACTGTTTTATTGAAATATAAATTGAATGGTTATTGAGTAAACACGTAGGACATGACATTTGACCGCCCTCGTAGATCCACCCTATTACCCGACCCAAATATCGAATTAATATCGGCAACGGTATTTCTGAACCAGTACGACTTGCAAGTCTTCATCAGAGCACATTTCTTCCTAAAAAATCGATAGCGAATTTGTTACTCCCTGGTATTGCAGATGTCTATGGATGGCTGTAGTCATACGATTAGTTGTGCAACAACATGCTCGCCTGCCGGCTTTATCATAAAAAAAACTTTTAGCTAATCCGTAGCTATGTAAATAGGCCCTAAACAGTCCTTATTACTGTCCAATATTTTTCTATTTCAACTCGCAAAAGGTTCTAGTTTGTCATGAATAGTTGGCAGACACGGTTCCAGAGAAACTAATCCCAACTGACTCAACTGAGGCACAGAATATGACTGAGGCAAAGTTGGCCGGAGCCGGCCCACATTGAAAAAGAATCGTATTCAAAAATTCTGACGAGAATGTGGCGCTGTATTTTTACTGACTTTCGAAGTTTTCGAAGGAATAATATGCGTAGGGTAGAGAAAATTGTCGATTTTCATATACTTTTTAGGGTTCCGTGTCCTCAAAGGAAAATAGAATTCTGTATATGATTACTTTTGTTGTTCGTCTGTCTGTTTATTCCTTTATATTGCAGTGACCAAATAGTGCCCACGAAAAGAAAAGACGTATGTACAGATTCAATTGACAATTTGAAAAAATAAAAACTATTTTTTTCCTTTAAAATTAAATCCTGTCCACATACTCACCATTGCATTTTTGCATCCCCGCCCCGCTGACTAGGGCTGCCCGCCCACCGCATGCAAAAATGCATTTCCTCCATGTAAAAAAGAATGGCCAGAAAATTAACATGAACTGCTATAACTTACTCGTTTTATTTGTTCCTAGTTAAAACCAGAATTTAGAAAGAGTTGGATTTAGCAAACTTCTGCAACTGACAGCTGTCAGTCCTGTTATTTGTTTCCGATTGCTCCCGAATCTCCCGATGTTCCCGACAATAACCTTTATAGACCGACTAACTTATCTGTTCCGGTGGCGGCGTCGCTACCGTGTCGCTTAGCGTTTTTGCATGGTTTTTGCATTGCATTTCACGTAGTTCCAATTTTGGCCACCGGAACAGATAAGTTTGTAGGTCTGTACAGTTTGTATAACTTTTTGAACGGATTCCAGTCGACCAGTAGTTTCAAAAATAAATGCTTTATTTCGATAGGCTTAAAGTTTTTGTCACTAAACGTTATAGAACCTGCAAAAATTTCACCGCCATTAATTTTAAGTTAAGTTTTCATTTATGGAATTTAAACAACAATTTACTGGCTCGCGATTGAGCTAATAATATTTGGGCACAAGAAGCACTAAGCCACTGAATCAAGTCATTGTTACAACGACAGATTGGGAAAGAGTAAAGGTGGTATAGATTAACATGTTAACATGTTTTTCTTACATAATATGTAGTTCAAAACACTGGAAACCCAACTTAATCAATCTAGCCCCGGAAAACCAGACACAATAGAAAATCTATTGTTAAGCGGCACGCGCGTGCCGGTTCGGGTTTGAGTGGTTTAAGTAAAACATTAACCTCTTCTAATCTGTCGTAAAAGTCTCATTTGAAATAGAAATTAAAGCGATGGTCATTAAGTTTAATATTGTTTGTAGTATCATGTTCATGACACATTAGGACAAGTCAACCTCGAAACTAATGCGTCCCAAATAAACTCCTTCGGTTTCCCGTTACCACCGTATTGGGACGAGCTGATTCCAGCCTGGCTATTTTTTTTTTTTTTTTTTTTTTTTTTTTTTTGGTATCGCAGGGGAAATGCCGCCGACCCTAGGTGCAATGGGCCGACACCCTTTTGCATACCCGCCGTCGGGGGACGAACGGGGTATGTGGGGCTCTCCATCTGGGATACTTCACAGAAGAAGCTACCCAGAGGCATACCCACTAAAACCCCTGCGACGCTCCCTCAATGTCCTTAGTGGGGAGGAACCACGGTAAGTGGCACGAAGCCTTCTACGCGGTCCTCCCCGGACAAAACCCACCTACACGGCGGGCAGGACAGTGCCCCCCCCGGATGGGCTGGGGGGGACGATAGGGACAGCCGAGAGCGTCGAGCCATCCCTAACAGGCAGTGGTAGAGGCCGGTGCAATGCCGGCGCTGGCACCCCCGTACCATTCACCGACTGGTCTCCTCCACGGAGAGGAGGAAGACGACGGGCAACAGTTCGCCGTCTCCCCCCCCCTCCTCGCCCTCCGGAGCGCGCCAGCAGACGGATCTTGCTCCCGCGCGCGCTCCGCCGCTTCCTTACCTGCCATCACCTCCTCACAAAAAGTGGCGAAGGCTTTCCAGGCATCCTTATCCACCAAGATAGCCAGAACTATGCTGGGGAGGGCAAGGTCTGGACCCACCTTCGCCACCAGTGCATTCCGCTGCGGAGCCCACTTTTGGCACACCGCAAGAGTGTGATGTGCCGTGTCCTCCGCTGCGCCGCACTCGTGGCAGGAAGGGGCCTCCTCTCGTTGAATGCGATACAGGTAAGAACCGAAGCAGCCATGCTCAGTCATTACCTGCACCATTCTAAACGTGAGGGAGCCGTGCGGCCGCTCAAGCCACCGGTCTAAAACAGGGGCGAGCGCGTCTAACGTTCTTCGGCCGAACTCCGCGTGGACTAGGTCCGAGGCCCATAGCCGAACAAGACTCTCGTGGGCCTCTTTGCGGACAGCCTCCCGCTCAGTGGTGCAAAACGGCTCTCCCGCCGCTTTCTTGGCGGCCGTCCACCGATCCAGCCTGGCTATTAACCCATCCCTTGGCAAGTCAAACTTTTTTTTATAGTGAAGATATCCTTTAAGGACACCCCTTTTTTCTAACGCGTCCCATTTCGTTTTTTGACATCATTCTAGATCTTTAACGACTATTTAATTAAATGCTTAGAACATCCACACGGCAGGAATGCCACGACGCCACTTTCCTAATGTAATGAAACTCTGTAACTCACTGCAGCTGAAAAGATTCCTTCGTCTGGAGTTTTACGGCTAACATTTCACATGTTTAATTAAAGAGGTGTAAAATTATACGAACGCTTGCCACCTCCCTTAATTTTAAACCTTTGTTTATACTTACACTAGCGGCCCGCCCGCGGCTTCGCCCGCGTGAACTATAGGACGTTATCCCGCGGGAATTGAACTATAGGAC
This sequence comes from Mecyna flavalis, assembly GCA_949319885.1. Lineage (NCBI taxonomy): Eukaryota > Metazoa > Arthropoda > Insecta > Lepidoptera > Crambidae > Mecyna > Mecyna flavalis. The sequence continues at coordinate 4,157,844 of OX439427.1, read as the reverse complement.
GTTATCCCGCGGGAATATCTTGTAAATTGTAGCCTATGTGTTATTCTGATGAATAAGCTATATTATTGTAAAGTTTCATTAAAATCAATTCAGTAGTTTTTACGTGAAAGAATAACAAACGTGCATCAATCCGCTCCCGGGCCGGTACCGCCGCAACCGCTATGTCCCTGCATTTTAAATCTGTAATATCTTCGAAACTATTCATTTAAATTACATGATGTAAACGGCCATATTGATCTATATTACATGCACAATTTATTTATGGTACTTTATTGGATAAGGATTAATACTGTATTGCTTAAAATCACTTTTTCGTAAATAAGCCATTTTTTTATCGTAATAAGTAAAGGAAAATGGTTATTGTGGGTTATCCCTAAGAGATAAACATATACCATCGCGGACTTTTTTGTAAAACTTTTTAAGGTGTACAATAGTGTAGTACATTATTTTGATCTATCTGGTAGGGTTCAGCCAGCGTTTGCAATGTAAGCGCAAAATATGAGCTTATTTACGACCTTACACTAAAAACCTCTAAAATTATCAGTGTTTCTCTACTATATTATGCATGTATTATACATATAAACCTTCCTCTTGAATCAGTCTATCTAATAAAAAAAACCGCATCAAAATCCGTTGCGTAGTTTCAAAGGACATAGGGACAGAAAAAGCGACTTTGTTTTATACTATGTAGTGATAGTGATTGTAATTTGGTTACTCGAATCTTGAATAACGAGGAAATAAATGTGTTAAAGTCGCGGAAAGTGTAATTACGGTTGATCAAATAATTACATACGTCTCTTCTTAAAGTTTTATATCCGTGTCAAATTTTATCAAAATCGGTTCAGTGATTTAGGCGTGAAAGCGTGACAGACAGACAGACAGAGTTTTTTCGCATAATTTTGTGAATATGTTCAAGATTTAGGCAAATCCGAAACATTCTCCGACACAACAGCTTATTAAACTTTATGCTCTAGTCCAGGCAAGTTATCTAGATTATGTCGAAAAGTTGAAAGCTAAATGCACCAGCTTGAGGAGTTTGGTAAATTCATCAGGCAACTTGTACCTGCTCATCCTCGCCGTCGTACGTGAGGGGATGAAAGGGATTCCGGGTAGAGTGGCCAGGTGACACTTCTGAAGCAGGACGTCTCACTTTTAAGATTGTATATGTCGTGGCCATATCGTTGAATTGCTCACTTCATGAAATGCTCGATCATTTCGTGAAATGGTTGCATTTCATGATGTGGCCAACTCAATTTGGCCAGATCGTTAAATCGTCTACGTTTCACGATTTTGTCATCCACGTTTGGCCGGATCGTGAAAAAACAAAGTCGCAAATATTTCAGAATGAAAAAACCTATCGGAGGCGGAAATCGACTCGGATGGATATAGGTTAGAAGGCTAAGGCGGGAGCTCTGCTCCCGCCTTAGCCTTCGTGGTTATTTTTTTTATAAACCCGAAAGAAATTTTTAATTTGACTCAAAAATCGATGATGTCCAAATTTACAGTAAAAAAACATTAAAAATAAAAAGTGTCAATTCAGCCACTGTGTCCGAATCATGGAATTAATATTATCTATCCGAATAGAACGTGTCCGAATTTTCAATCAAACATGTCAACTTAAACATTATTTTGTATTATTCCGTCCGCGGCTCAGAACATATGGTCCGCGGCCGCCATCTTTTACACATAAACAAAGCGCTTGCAGCGCCTCTACCGGCACTTAATGTAACTATTTTACGATATTATCAAAATAATCTTGACCACATCATGAAGTAGTCAGCCCGTATAGCTGCCCAAATCGAGAAACGATTTTCAATCATCGATCTGACCAAACCACATCATGATGTGGCCAATAGACAGTGACCATTTCACGAAATGCAACCATTTCACGAAATGGTTGATCATTTCATGAAATTATCAATTTTACGATATGGCCACGACATATACATATCCCTCCCTCAGAGCAAAAATCATAATTTAATATATAAAATTGACTGGCCCGATTGCGCATTTGGTAGTGCCTTTTGCGCCAGGAGGTCATAGGTATGACAGGTTACATAACACTTAGACGATGCAGTTCCTCCCAGTTAGTTGTGTGTTTGGTTGCCGTGGCCCCGACTGTACCTACTGTGGCCCAATGTATACAATTATTTTGCTAAAGCGAATCAAGCTCGAATCACCTGATTGTCAATTTGTGAAGAGTTGCTTTAGCGCGTGGGTCAAAAACCCGGAGTTCGTGTTTTTAGATTTTTGAGTGTCGGGCTTTTAGATTAAGTGATGCTTTCTATTTAAGTATGTGTCACTCAATAGAGTATGCCTCAATGTCGGTTGCCATCGGATGGGCTATGGTCTAACTAAATGTCTTCAAAAGACATTAAAAAGTGAAAATATTAATATTTTTTTCAGAAAGACGAAAATCTCGCACTCACCGACAAACTGATGAAGGAATGGAACGCCAAGAAAAAGTGATATCTTTCTTGAATATTGTGATATCTATTTATATTAATACATATAAAGTAATTATGATTGTATATTTATTCAACAACTTTTTGAAATCGGGCACTGGTGGATGCATTTAATATAGTTTCACGATGCAATACTCATTTGTAGCCTTTTTATAAATGGGTTATATCGGAGTTAGGATGAGATAAGAAAACAAAGGAATGAGCTCAATTGATAAATCTTAGTAGAAAAATGCATGCCTTTTATATCTCGTGGAAGACAAAACTGTCAAGTAACAAAAAAATGTACTTAGGGACAGGTTCACCTACCTAAGTCGTTTCTTAAAGATGAGAAGGGGAAATGAGGAGAATTTTGATTTTCATCTATAGGTTGGTGTGACGGCACGTGCGTGACGCGTTTCCCTTCGTGTTAACTATATAGAAAAAATAATAGTCAGTGAAATAATTTACTTTAGTTTTATTGCGCTAAATGTGCTACCATACCTCAATATTCCAGCTTTTCAAGTGTAGTCGAGTGTTCAGAGTTAACTATAACATGTGCCATCAAAAGACCCATTACCTAGAACACAATACCAAACTATCAAAATGTTGTAAGTCAGTCATGTTTAAGTTTAATGTAAAGGCATAGACTCAGATTGCGGGGTATTCAATAAACTGAAAATGAAGGCTTTTCATCTTGTCCAATGATAAATATTAACAGGCTCTATTAGTCTTACAAATACTAATAAAGCGGGATGTAATCTAGGTACTTACATTGGATACAAACATAAAATTGTGGAAGGCAAGTAAGTGGCCAAATCAAAAACCTTCTGCACTACTTTTTTTTCGAATGAGAATGCGTTGTTGCGTTGATGCACCTGCCTCCGGGGGTTTACCCTTGTTTGGCCAAAAATTGTTTCCCAAAATATCATATCGCAAACTATTTTTCGCAAATTTTCATTTGGCAAAAAAACGTTTGGCAAAACAACGTATTGCAATTTTTTATTTAGCAAATCTCTTCTTTGGCATATTTTTTTTTCGCAAATTATTGTTTGGCAATGTTTCATTTAACCAAATATCATTTGATCAAATGTTTTATTTGGCAAAACTTACTCTTCCCAAAATATTGCAATGCATATGATTTACTAAACAGTGTGAGTGGTGCATAAAATACAAACTATATGTATAACTAGCTTACGCTCCAACTTTGAAAATGTAATGCTGCATGGATGTTTGTTTCACCTTGGACAAATAATTTACAGGTAATAATTTCTTAGTTTAAAATATTAATTTTCATGTTTAATACTTTTTATCAAAATTTCCAAATGATTCGTTAACAATAGATTTGAACAAGTAGGTACCTACTTAGGGTCACTAAGTAGGTACCTACTTGATGGTCAGTGTTCTAACCTAACCTAACCCAGTAACTGATATAGGTATTATACTTTTTTTAGGAAAATTCAAGCCCAGGGTTGTGCAAAAAAATACGCATCAGACATGACTTTTAATAAACAAGCAAAGTGTTTGTTAGCACTCAGCTATTTGCCTGAAGATGAAATACCGGTTTATTTTAATAAGCTACTACATAATATTGACGATCCGGATTGGCAAAAATTTGACCAAATATTTTTTTGGAATATGAAAATTTCCAAAATGAATCATTTGCTATATTAACATTTGACCAAATAAAACTTGACTAAGTGAAAGTTTGCCAGAAGATAATTTGACCAAATGAAGTATGTGCGAAATATACAGTTGCCAAAGGTCCATTTGCGAAATGAAACATATGCGATAAGTTTTTCGCGAAGTGAAATTTGACGAAAAGTAATTTGGCCAAATGAAAGGATACCGCCTCCGGGGGGTGAAGATGCATAGAACAGCTCTACTTAGTGTTTTACTTTGTAATTACATCAAATCAAATGCTGCGAATGCAAGATCGACTACTAAATTATGAATGATGAAAGCTTTAAGTATTAGGTTAGTAATTAATACTATACACCAAGGTGTCTGAATGATTAAATTCCTTGTTCAAATTTTACCGGCCCGTCCATTCAATGTCAAGCACAATGGCTTAACAATAGGTTGGCATGACGGACAAAATGCCATGGACACGGGGTCAGCAAAGGCCTCCACTGGAAAAGGTCCTTGAATGGAAGACAATAATTATACTAAGTACCTACCTACTCGTATAGGTATTCGTATTATACACGTTAAGTAAGAAAGTTGACAAGAGATTTAGGTTTCCTTCTTGTGATAGGTTAAAGGTATTAAGGAAGAGCTCATGGTCAAGTACGTAACAAGCAAGGTGCTCACCACTTTAAATTTTTATTCGGTAAATACTACAAAATTTGGCAGGTTTCACTGATGTAAAGGGCAAACCCGCACACCTGTATCGTTCGGCAGTGTCCTCCCTAGGCCCTAGGCCATCAGCCTATTATCCGGGAGGTTCCGCCTACTTACCTAGCCGCTAGACTAAGATAAACGCATTCTTCTCCGGAGAAAATAAAAAGGTGCAAAAAGACTTTTGTTAATCTTTCAAGCCCCGGATCACCAGACACAATAGAAAATCTATTGTTACGCGGCACCCGAGTGCCGGTTCGGGATTGAGTGGTTAAAAGAAAAACAAAAAACCGGCCAAGTGCGAATCGGACTCGCCCATAGAGGGTTCCGTAGCAGCAAGTATCATCATAATATAAAAGTTCTTGTAGTTCTTTGTAAGTTTGATCGACGTTTTTATATTTGAGTTGATTGAATGAGAGGAAAATTGCGGTTTACGACGTTTTAAAAAAAACTAATTACTTGATCTCGTTCAAACCAATTTTCAATGGAAGTTTGCATGGTAATGTACATCATATATTTTTTTTAGTTTTATCGTTCTCTTATTTTAGAAGTTACAGGGGGGGGGACCAACATTTTACCAATTTGGAAGTGTTCCTCACGCAAACTATTCCGTTTAGAAAAAAAATATATAAGAAACCTTATTATCATTTTTAAAGACCTATCCATAGATACCCCACACGTAAGGGTTGGATGAAAAAAAAAATTTTGAGTTTCAGTTCTAAGTATGGAGAGCCCCCAAAATTTATTATTATTTTTCTATTTTTATATGAAAATCTTAATGCGGTTCACAGAATACATCTACTTACTAATTTTCAACAGTATAGCTCTTATAGTTTCGGTAAAAAGTGGCTGTGACATACGGACGGACAGACAGACAGACAGACATGACGAAACCATAAGGATTCCGTTTTTTGCCATTTGGCTACGGAACCCTAAAAAGGGGAGACAGTGGTGGATCAGAGATTACAAAAATAATAATTTTGTGCATCCCTCACTTATCTCCCTAATCAAAACTTTGTGAAGTGAATAAAGCACAAAATTGGTCATAGGACCAATAGGACAGATTTGGTAGTCTGATGTCCTGTCGACTGTATTTTTTTTTTTGGCAAGATTATTTAAGTAGAAACCGCAATAATATTAAAATAATCCAACTTTAAGAACAAATTTATTTCCAAATAAACCCAAGATTTTCATCAATATTCAGTTAATAAAATGAATAGCAAAACATATTTTCAAGATTGTTCAAAACATTTCGTATTTTTGAACCACGTTTTGAACGTTTATCTTATCGATCGATTGTCAGTTGATAGTTGATCAGTTTATATTTGTCAGACTCAGCCACAGATTAGATATTAGTTACTACGACTCAGCTGTAAAGTTGTCATTGTCAGTCGCTCGCTGTGACATTTTATGTCAAACAAGAGATTATAAATAAATCAACGTCAAGATTATTTTAATTAAAAACTGTTCATTAGCATTTTATCAACATTGGTTTGGTAATATTTGAATAAACGTAACTCAGAATAAGGACTATAAGCGTCCTTATTCTGAGAAACGTAAGTACAAAGACAGCTCCGTGACGTTGCCTTTTATCGTTCATGTTATGACCGAGTTTACAGAGAGCAGTGTTTCACTTCTGTCAGATCTAGGTTATTTTACTCAGACTGATGGTATCTTTATCAATTTACAATGTTTAGTTGGAGTCAAACGTTGTTCGGCGTCGTAAGAGGCAACAGTTGTGCCTTGCGGCCGATAAACTTGGGGAAATTCGTGTTAAATCAAAGTAGAAGTGCTTCAAGTATGGGTGATAAGTTCAAACTACCGGCACGTTACGGGACCGGAGAGAAAAGTGTTTGGTAAGTGTTTTTTCTTATTAATTACATAATAGATGTAACGCATTAGTATGGTACGCCATAAACATAAACTTGAGTACATGAGTATGTTTTTAAACTTTTGTAAAAACAGCATTTTGGTTAGATTAGTTTAGTCTTATTACAAATAGGCTTAATTTACTCTTTTTTATAATAAAGAATCTTCGTAAATAAGCATTACAGATAGGGTTCCCAACCCTCCCGGATCGCCCGGGAGACTCCGGAAATAATAGTTAATCTCCCGACCTCCCGGGGAACAATAATTTCTCCGGTTTTCTAAAAATTATACACATCCTTCGCTCGCACGTCACTACTCGCTCTCTTTGCGTGCTTTGCAATCACACACACACACAACACCATGGCCGCTGCATGTATAATGCTCTAAAAGAACCAATCACATGGTCAGAAATTACTAGACTCCAGGAATTGTTAAATGTTGACTTAGATAGCGACAAACTTTACGATGAGTTTGGACTTTTGCGTGAGATGCAGCCACATCTCATTGAAGAGAAGCGAGTTGATTTACGCTGGGTTGACTTCTTTACTAAATCGAAAGATAGAAATCCTTGTTCTGAATTGAAAAAAATGGTCACGTTTGTTCTTTCCATTCCTGTCTCTAATGCTTCTTGCGAACGTATATTTAGCATAATGGAACAAGCATGGAGCAAGGAAAGAAACCGAATGAGTATTTCTTTAATAAAAGCAGAATTACAAGTACTCACAAACTTCGATTTTACATGCAAAAACTTTTACGATTTTGTAATGAAAAACCGTAAAATATTAGATGCTGCTAATTTAAAAATTAATTAAGTTTTTCTTTCCCCAAAGTCTCCCGGGTTGGTCCTTTCAACAGTTGGCAACCCTAATTACAGATTACACATGATGCTGTTTTTAGGACATTTTTATTTTATTTTTAATATAAATTATAGTTGGTAGGTAGATCAGTTTATATTTTTTCTAAATTACTCTTAGTCTTGACACAATTAATGGAAAAGATCAGTATGGCTCATATTGTCTCTAATTACTGTTATCAACATTTGTTTTACTACTGATAACCCTATGTATCACTAGAACATCATAACACTGTGTGAATAGGGTTATAAAGATAATTGGAAGGCTCTTAAGACTAAAATTAATAAAACTAAGTATGTTTTCTTGGCCTCTTGTGAGATCTATCATAATAATAAGACTTACTGCCGCACTCAGAGACGCCAATTAATGCTAATCTCTGATTTACTAATTTTGTCATTTAAAAAAAGTATTTATTTTTATGATGTTAGGTACAGTCAAAAGCACATCAGACGTAACACTTTGGACTTTGTACCGCTCTTATGTCGGGGGAATAAGTGCTATTATCGAACTGCAAGTGTTTACCATGATGTGCTGTTGACCGTACCATAGGTTTTGCTTTAATTGATATTAAAGTAAAATGACACCTCTGAGTGCGGCAGTTATTCAAGTTGAATAATTTAGGTGGGACCTTCAATTAATTGATAACACTCACCACTATTGTTAGTCAAGACAATAGGGCTTCTTTATGTCTTAAACTTAGACCAAATAAACAAACCAAAATAAAAAAACTTATAACTTTTTATTCAGTCTGAGGTCTTAAAATTATCATTTTTTTTGTATTGTATAGGCTCCATAACTACTGAACTGAATTAAATAGTTCTTTCACTGTTGGAAAGCTACACTATACCCGGTGGCATAGGGTACTTTTGATCCCGGAGAAAAAGGCGGGATATTTGATAAAAGAAATTAAGTGCTGGTGAAACTGAAGGTGACCACTAGTAGTATACACATCCGTAGTTTTAGATACATAAGTTCTCAAGCTACTTAGGGTTCAGATCAATGTATAAGATGGCATCCAATATTATTTAGTGCAATATTACTTATTACATAGCATGTTTAGACTGTATTTGTATTTCATCTTTTGCAGGGTGGAGTATATTCAACTAGCAGCTGAATACAAGCCAGCAGTGAACCTTGGACAAGGCTTCCCGGACTATCCGCCACCAGCTCATGTCACCAAGGCACTGGCCGAAATTGTCACTGGAGATAATTGTCTTCTCAATCAGTATACAAGAGGGTTTGTAAGTAATTTAAGGTATATGCCCTCATAAAGCTTAAGTATAATCTAAATAGTTTATGGCCTATGTGTTCTGAAGTATTACCTGTAGCACTGGAAAATCATAAAAACCATTGATTAGTTTTTGTTTTTATTGTTGTCCATGCAGAACAGGCTTTAAGATATAGGTACATATAACTTTATCGTCTTGGTTGTGTCATCTTCACTGATAAAAAGAAGCAAGTCATAGTTTAGAAATGAACATAGTGGTTGATTATGTTTAGATAGTATGACATGATATGACTCTTGCTAGTTCGTTCGTTCTAATGTTGCTGATACGTGAGATAGCATTGCGTCACTTTCTCCCGGACTTTATCGCCTTTATCGGCTACTATCATCCCTGAGATTTAATTATTAGCCTAATTTTGCATTATAGACGTTAAGAAAATACATAAAAGCAGCCTATACACACATTTAAATTACCTATCGAAGTAATGATCAATCGCTGTAGGGTTTTTCGCAACAGGATTTTTCGCACAAACGTTACATCGCACTAATAAAACATCGATGTAATAAAACATCGTACAACTGAATTATCGACACAGCGTTTTCAATATAATAAAAATCGAACTAGTAACTTTCGCACTCAAATAGGGGACCCGAAAAATGCAATATCGAACGCGTGATAACTTTGTTTATGGACCGCTTGGCTACTTAAAATGTTAGTTACCTACCTTTAAATATGTATAAAATAACCAATATGTATAAAATAACCTATGTGTAACCTGTCTGTATAAAAAAAATACTTATCTGAAACATAAAGCTGGTATAATATTATACAACATTAAAGTAGTCTAAGCATTCGTTCCTCTATGCAGCATACAGGATTCATAAATGATGTTGCGAATGACAATGGGAATGACATTTACCATCATTTATGATCCGGTTGATCATTTGTCTCCTTTTGTTTATAAAAAAAACTCGGATTTTGACTTCACTTTGAGATATAAAGAGCGCTATTTGTTTGTTTAAGGGTCATCCTAGACTGGTACAAAGTCTATCTAAAGTATACTCCCCTCTGATTGGCAAAAACATAGACCCGTTCAATGAAATACTTGTTACCACTGGCGCTTATGAAGCACTATTTTCGGCTATATTGGGTAAGTACATTTAACCTACCTTATTAAAAATAATATAATATTATAGCCTTTCGCCCGCGTGAACTACAGGAAGATATGCCGCGGGGATCTTTATAAATTGTAGCCTTTGTGTTATTCTGATGTATAAGCTATATTATTGTATTCATTAAAATCGTAACAAACATCCATCCATACTCACTAACTTGGTAAGTATATTATGTCACTTACTATAGCTATCCTCATACCGAAAACCACGTCGACCCGTTGATCCGTTGCGATGTGAAAGAATGACGAACAAAAACACTCCTATTTCTGTTATCCCGTAAAAACTCAGTCTGTGCCAAATTGGATCAAAATAGGTTCTGTGGTTTAGGCGTGAAAGCGCAACAGGCAGGTTGCCTTAGCATTTATTGATAATCTGCCGTAACGAGTCCATTGCTGGACATAGGCCTACCCCAAAGATCTCCAGGCCGATCGGTCCTACGCCAGCCGCATCCTAATAATATACAGTAATACCCCGCTTTACGTGACCCCGTTATGCGCAGCTTCACTTTAACGCGAATTTCAAATTTCGCGCTCTAATGCCTTTCATTAAGCGAAAGAGAGCTTATAAACATAATGTAGGTAGTCATCAACTTCTCTATGGTCGCGGGAATCCCCGCTTCCCCTGAACATTCTGTTTAAAGAATTGGGAATTCCCTGTCCTTCGACTTTGTTCTATATGACAGAAACCCTCGTTCGTTTTGTTTGTTTGTTAAATTTTGACTAGTTTAATCATAAACTTCGATATACGCGAATTTCGCGATTTTTTCCGGAACGTATTCCTTGCGTAAAGCGGGGTATTACTGTAATGTCAAGTTTAATGATAATATTTTAATTCTCGTAATGAAGAGGCATAGAGTAATATTACTCTATGTGAAGAGGGAAGACATACTCGTACACGTCATTAAAATAGCGATGAAAAGGAACAAAGGCCGAATTAGAGATGGATGGATTGCGTGAAGTATGTACGATATGGAAATGAAAGATGTGAATGTAGAATTGAGGGCAGATAGGAATGTGTGGAAAGAAAAAACATGTTATCTACGCCGACCCTACTACCTACTACTACCCTACTTAGCGTGAGATAAGGGCAGGAAAATGATGATGAATGATGATTTTAATTCTCAGGCCACGTGGAAACCGGTGATGAGGTGATAGTGATCGAACCGTACTTTGACTGCTACGATTACATGATCACGTCTGCTGGTGGTATCTCCAAGTTCATCGCTTTGCAACCGGTAAGTATATTAATTATTTGCTTGTCTTGTTGTTTTCTAAATTTTTAAGTTTCTTTCTTCATCATGGGCCGGCCACAGAGTCTTTTGTATCATTGGGTTGTGTATAGAATCAATAAATAAACGCTCTTCCCTCTGTGAAGGGTACCTAAACGTTAACGTTAAAAAAAATAGAATGTCATTGTTTTAACACATGAAATAAACATAAACTTGCCTCAAACTAATATACCTACCTATATTTTTAGAAAACAGTAAAGGAGAATATGACGTCAGCAGACTGGGTATTAGATGAGAAAGAGCTGACCTCCCTCTTCGGACCGAAGACAAAGATGATCATCCTGAACACGCCCCACAACCCGCTGGGCAAGGTGTTCACCCAGGGCGAGCTGGAGATGATCGCCGACCTGTGCAAGAAGCACAACGTGCTGTGCCTCTCTGATGAAGTTTACGAGTGGATGGTGTACCAGCCGCATAAGCATATAAGGATAGGTGAGTTGCTGGCTTTCTAGACTAGTTTGGAGTTTGGTTTGTTCCTTTGATAATCGCTGAAAGTGTGGTAGTGCTAACATTGAGTTACAAGTACCTACTACGTATAGAGAGGCTATACGGAACAAAAAATGTGTCGCAAAATGATGACTGGACTGACTGATGTATTTGCTACAGCGGATGTCGTCTAACCAAACTATAAAACTTGCAGCGCTATAGATTGCTTACAGAGTATATTTTTCTGGCGACCAAAACGTCGTAAGCGCCATGAAAAGCAAGGCGCGGGGGTTTGCGGGGTCGGTTCTATACGCTAGTAATTGTAGTTCAATGAGTGCTAACTGCTATCAGTCGAAAAATAGACATAATTTATGAGTAAATAGATTGTTTGTCTCCATTTCGGGTGGTAGGGGCAAACCGGGGAAGTTTAATGGGTTTTCGGACAGACGCCTTAAGCCCCGACCCCCACACACGGCCGCAAACTGGCCGTCACTAGCTTGCGGCTACGGCTTTCTACTAAGCCAAAAAAATTGTCTATGAGAGGATGGTGCTTTAGGATAAGTTTGTAAATGATTTCTTATCTTGTGATAGTTTGTAGAATGACAGTACTTCGACTTCCATCCTGAAAATTCCCCTCAAACCGCTTGGCAATGTGAAGACGCAAGGGACCTAGTAATTATCATCAACTTGTACCTATAAGAAGCATAACGTACTGTAAGATACAATGCTCCTGATCAATTGGCCTATAAATCTTGTCGCTACTTCCATGATACAAAAATAAGGCGTAAGACCTGATACTTAAGACCTAATTTTCCACGCACAGCAACCCTGCCAGACATGTGGGAGCGGACTATAACCGTCGGGTCCGCCGGCAAGACGTTCTCGGTGACCGGCTGGAAGATCGGCTGGGCGTACGGACCCGCCAACCTGATGAGGAACTTGCAGGTGGTTCACCAGAACTGCGTGTATACCTGCGTTACTCCTGTACAGGTTAGCATTTGCTTAGTAAAAGTTTTTATAAGACAATAAAACTCTTTACATATCTAATATTTTTTTTTCATAGAAACTTGTATGGTGCCACACTGAGCGTTTACACACTACGTCGCAGCGGCAGCGGTATCGCCGTTGCCGCGGTACCGCTGCATTAGTCCCCCAAATCCAAGATACGACGCCGCAGCGGCGGCGAGCCTTCATACCGGGACGGCGAAAAACGCTGCCGCTGCGGTGTAATGTGTAAACGCGCTTAGATCTGGACAACCAGATAACGCGTTTTCACTCGAGCGTTTCGAAACGCGCGATCATATTTTCATACATCATAGCCCGCAAAACGCGCGACTGCATGTGAACAGGATGTATGAACCTCTAGTACCTCACGATCGCGCAATAGGCTTCTCTGATCTTCAAACCTTTCATTTCAATGTATTGGCTTTCATATTGATAATAACAACCAAACCTCGTACTCAGGAAGCAGTAGCGCGGTCATTCGAGTACGAAATGGCCCGCCTGAACTCGCCGGACTGCTACTTCGTGTCTCTGGCGCGCGAGCTGCTGCCGAAGCGCGACGCGCTGGCGCAGACGCTGCGCGCGAACGGGTTCAACCCCACCGTGCCCGACGGAGGGTACTTCATCGTCGCCGACTGGACTAAGCTAGGTTAGTTAAAAAAGGCCTAGGAGCCAGGAAGCGGTATAGGTAATGTACCATCTTATATTAAAGGCGAAATAGTATTTTTTTAAATCACACACTACTTTTTACTCCACTAAGTTACAGTTGTGATAGATTCTATTCCGACAGAAAAAGATAACCACTAATAATTATGGATTACCGTGATCAGGCACCTAGCACGACCGTCATTTTGAAATGCAATCTACAAGCCATTCAGGCAGATATTGTAATCAAATCATCATTACAATAAGTTCTGGATGATCTGGATCTATCACTTCGTTTCCTTTTTGTGGGAACCCAAGCACACAAACAATCAACCCAAAACAAACTCAAACTTAGTACTTAAGTTAAAAAAATCTCAAACAACTAACTTACCAAAGTTTTCTCAATTCGCAGCAAACAAAATAGATCTATCAACGGAGAAGGATAAGTACAAAGACTACAAGTTCACGAAGAAGTTCGCCAAAGAAGCGGGCGTCCTCGCGATCCCCCCCACGGCGTTCTACTCCGAGCCGCACAAACACCTAGGAGAGAACTACGCACGGTTCTGTTTCATCAAGGTGGGTGTCAACATGTTTAAACAAATACAGAGTTAGACAAAGCCAAACATAAATCAATAAATAAAATAATATCCCTAGACCAATGACGTTCAATTAAAAAACTAGACTCACAATCACGCTCAAATATTGTGCGAAGCAAAAGTCTGCCCACCCGACTATTGGGTGTATACAATTGACATTAAACACTAAATACCACGAGATAAGGTGTTAATTTGAACGAATGTGTTAATGTCATCAGTGTCAAAGCCACTCGGACGTTTTTTGAGGATTTTTTCTTAGAGATTGGGTGTCTAGTTGTATATTGAACGTCATTGCCCTAGACACAAAAGTGAAAGGACTTTTTCAGTGACCGGCTTTCATATTGAGTGATGCTTTCTGGTTTATGCGTCCCTCAATCGAATATGCCTCAATATCCGTTACCATCGAATGAGCTAAATGTCTGCCATATAAAAACATTGAAAAGTAAAAATAATATTTTTTACAGAAAGACGAAAATCTTGCACTGACCGACAAACTGATGAAGGAATGGAACGCCAAGAAAAAGTGATATCTTTCTTCAATATTGTGATATCTATCTATTTATATTATTATAAAGTAATTATGATTGTATATTTATTTAACAACTTATCGGAATGAGGATGAGATATTAGTACAAAATTATTTATAATAGTCGAAATTTAATAAAAAAAATGGGGTAAAGGCTAAGGAGGATCGGTTTTAATAGACTTGTAAAAAGGCTTTCTCAATTGAATTATTCTCTTAATTGGCTCTGTTAGGCTGCCTCCACTCCACTGAAGCGGAGCGAGTCAGCGGAGCAGAGAAACGGAGAAATATTAACCAATACGATATAATGTGCCCGAAAGAGGTGCTTAGTGGTAGATTTGTTGCGCAAAAGGCTAATTTATTTATTGCATTATTACCTAAATAGCCTAAGGCTACACTTGTTACTTTTACAATTTTTATAAAACTATGTATTTATAAGAAATAAAAGATGTTATTTTCATAAAACCGTGTATAATTCTCAATGTTATGAATAGGTAACGTGTGTATAATTTTGTGATCCAAGTAAATATACTGTTTGTTAGTCAATCGTAGGCAAGGGCGGCTTTCGGCGCGTGCGCAGGTTCAAGAGAAGTCTCCGCGCAGCCAGCGCTTAGCATCCCGAGTGTCGTTCCCGTACGTCTTCCCAAATCTGGAAAGTTACTTTCGTTAAAATAGTGGTGCGGACTTAGGCTTATGTAGGCAAACTGTTAGCGGCTGACTGAGTTTGCGGCTTATCGATTTAGTACGCCTTACCATATATCAGAAATGGAGTGTCCGTCCACAGTTTGCGCGTAACGCTGCAAACTGCGTACAGTGAGCGCAAAACTAGCAAACTGTGGACACTCCATTTCTAATATATGAAAAGGCGTACTAAATCGATAGGCCGCAAACTCAGTCTGCCGCTAACAGTTTGCCTACTGGGTACGCACTCGCAGCCTTAATTATGGAAGTCATTGGGTTGATTCGCATTGAGTCCGACTGGTGGGAACAGAATAAACTCGGCTACGCCGCGGTAGTACCCAAGCTCCGTAGTTATGATGCTTAAAAATTCATAAATTAAGCAGAAACATTAGCCTACCTTAACAAGTGGTACAGTTGGAACATGATTATTCTGATACACATTATACCTACAAACAAAAATGTTCAAGTCTTACAAATATACTTAGATACTTACCTATTTTTTTACAGACCAACTATCTATCCTCATAAACCTTTAAATATAGATGATAGAAAACATGACAGACAGAGGGTTGGTAGGACGGAAGAAACACTGCCTTCCCGACCTCCAAAGCGGAGGGCGCTAGAGATTCAGGCAGTGTCACAGGCAAGGCTTGCCGATTCCTGTGATATAACCTACCATTAATGCGTCTGTTGGGCGCTGTGGGGTTAAGTGGGACCTACCCTTTGTGAAGGAGTGACCCACATAACCTTTTGTCTTGTCGGGAAAGTTGTCGCTAATCGCCAGCACCACAGGCCGAGAGTATGCGTAACGCATTCCCCAAAATTAAAATAATGTACAACATCACATAGGTACATTGTTCTGACCCCAAAGTAAGTAGCGTAAGCACTTGTGTTATGGGTGTCAGGAACAACGAAGGTACCAGAAATATATACTTAAATACAAATAAACATCCAAACACAGAAGAAACACAAATGGTCATCACATAAGTGTTTGTCCTGGGTGGGATTCGAACCCACGACCCCTGGCGCATAGTGCAGGGTCACTACCGAATGCGCCATCTGGCCAGTCTATATAGGCTATTTAACATTCGTTACCTGAACATAGCACCCGGCACGTGTCCCGCGTAGTTGGGCAGCATGCCCACGTGCTTGTGGTACAGTTCCGTGGGGTTAATCGATAGGGGCGGGTCCGGCCTGGAACAGGAGGGAGAGGGGTCAGGAGGTAAGGTAAGAGATGGACTGGTTATCTTTGCATCGATGCTGTTACTGACACGATACGACAAAACGACTCGGGAATTCAACTCAGGACCTTAAGATCACGGTGAGGTATGTACTTTAACCACTACACCATGACATTGCGAAAGTAAAAAGTAATATTAATATTTTAAAAGAGTATGCTTTTCAACAGCTGCCCACAGACAAATTGCTTCCAGAACCTATCGCGATTACACGAATAAAAATCGCGGTTTTTACATTTTATAAAAAAAAATCCAGCGTTATCGACGTTTCTTCGTTCGACATTAATCGTGATCACTGTAAAGCCATTCCTTGCAATTATTGCTTGGCATCCATGATCCTTTACTAATCTCTCGGTTCCAGTTACGGTCACAAGACAATAAATCAGTGTAGTTATTAAATATACAAATAATCCTATTGTATCCACAAGATCCAAATGATCCACTCAAACAAATCTGAAATAGAAAAAAAAAGAAAACCACATCATTTCAACACTTTATTTACAACATCTTGACCATGTATGGTCCTTCGAGCTTGTAGCCAATCTTAGCGTAGTAGTTCCGAGTGCCGACTCCGGAGATGACCGCGATCTTGTCGGAGCCATGCTCCTCACGCGCTATGCGCTCCGCTTCCTCCATGAGAAGCATCCCGAAGCCTTGGTGCTGGAACTTTGTCGGATCGCGAGCATTCACCTGAAATAATGGTAATGTTACATACCTTACTCATTATCTTAAATTATGCTGTATTGTCTCCTTAAATGGATATAATAATTTCATTCAAGTTTCTGACTATTTGCGCAAAAATAGCCACATAATATCTTCTTTCTACAAGTGAATTGTCCCAATCTAATTACTAAGTCCGTCTTTTGTACCCATATTTGTGGATAATAAACTTTAACCAAGTTTTTATAAATTTTTTTTCAAAGTTAGTATATAAACTAGAGATGCAACGGATAGTTGTTTGGCCGGATACCGGATACCGGATATTTGGCCTGATCACCGGCCGAATATCCGGTATCCGGCCGCCGAATATTCGGCCGGCCAAACGATACCTACATTTTAGTTTGGCGCGGCGGGCGCGTCGTGCAGGTTTCAACCCGTTACTTATTGTAGGATCGCGCGGATCGTTTTCTAGGCAAAAATGGAGGGCCTAAAAATTAGTTGTAGCGAAGAGGATTCAAATAGGAGTAAAGGTGATTCGCCTCCAATAAAAAGAAGGGCAGGCAATGGCGCAACTGTTGTTAATGAAACATTTTGTGATTGCTTTCACGAAGTCGCTCAAGATAATAGTCAAACCGAAGATACGACAAATAGTGCTATAGCCAACGAGCCTGACTTTTACTTATCCGAGTTGATCGAAAGAGTGACCATTATGCATAATGGGCAGCAAACGCCAATCAATTCCCAATATTGATAAAATTTGCCCAAATAAATATCTGTCCTCACCATGTAGCAGCACCATTTTTCAAAGGTAAATACCAAACAGAATCACTATCCGGTATCCGGCCGGATAGTGCGTAACTATCCGGTATTCGGCCGGATAGTAAAATAATGGCCGGATAGGCCGGATACCGGATAGCAACCGGATATCCGTTGCATCTCTAATATAAACATGATCAACAAAAGATTAAAATCTACTTACAGGCACCACAGAGCCATACACATGAAGTTCTCTGACAATACTACACTGCTTGAAGTCAGATTTTGGCCCAGGCTTCAATTCAGGCCTGTATGTGTCAGACGCACATTTCCTTAGTCTGAGAAGACCAACCAGTATGTCCTGGTCTGGATCCTCATAGGACAGGAATGTCTCCCATCCTCCATTTGCTGTATAATCACGTCTTATAAGCTCTACCTGGAAGGAAGACAATGAATTCTCATTAAAATGTATTTTATTATTTCTATGCAATTTATTCTGAATTATTAAGGTACAAAGTATTTTTTAATCAGAATGTGTTAACAGCAGACTATTGAGACTTGCAGCTGTGTGTAAGACTTGGGACTTAAGTGTCTCAATACCCACTATACACTCCCAGATTTCGCTTTGCACCAGAAGTTCCTTTGCTGCACATTGTATTTATTGACTGGCTCATCGCAGGGAAAAGACATCTTCTAATCATACTCCAAGTAGGTATATCCTGTTAGATCTAATTTAAAGTATTTCTTACCTCATAAGGCCTAACTTTGTTGTGAATCTCCTGGATGCCAACTTCCCTGGTCCTGACATCCCTACAATCTGTTCCCAAGTCAGCCATTCTGGCTAGAGCCAATTCCCTCAAGTTGCCATGTTCCACTCCAGAGGAAACCAGGGGCATTGGTATATCACGTTGAACCCTGAAAAGAAGAAAATCAAAAAATAGCACAATGTTTCTCCATGAGTTATTAACAAATTGCCTTAAAAAAGAAAAATCATCAATATTATCCTAATTATTCCTAATACTCGTAATATAAAAGCGTGAGTGTGCAAAGATGGCACAAAATCGATTCAGATTTAGATAAAATTTTACAGTAACATTTAAATATTAGAGGACCCCATTTTACACAGACAGAATCTAGTTAGTGGTAAATAAAATCTTACCTGTAGACTCTAGTCCACGGTGGAACCAATGCCAATATCTTAGCGATCAAATCAATCAAGGTTGATGGTGGATAGCTCCTGTACCTTCCCGTCTTCCATAGCTCATAGAGCCCCGTTCCTCTTATTACCAAGGTAGGGTATATTTTTAGACCATCGGCTCTGAATGCTGGATTCTCGAAGAACTCTATGAATTGTTCGACATCTCTTTCAAAGTCAATGTTCGGAAGGTCGGGCATCATGTGAGCTACAATCTGAAAAATAAAATATCTAGTTATAATTTCTTTCTATGCATAGTATTATTTTTGTAACTATACAAATATCAAAGTAGTTCAATATTTTATTTTGCTTTCCCTGTTTCATTTAATTAAAGGCTGTCTCCCTTCTCAGTAAAGCCACCCACTACTCTCTAGATTCAGAAAGACCTATTGTTCTAAACGGTATCAATGACACTTATTTACCTTATACCCAGAATCTTTTGCTAGGTTAAAATTCTCACAAACAGCTTTGACTGTGTGACCTCTGTTTGTGTCTCTGGCTATATCCTCATACACTGACTGAACACCAATTTCAAGCCTGGAATATAAAACCCACATATTTATTATTATGAATAGCAAGATATAGACTGAGCAATAGCTTTGCCTTGCATAAATATTTTCTCAAAAATGTAATAAAATAATAGTGTATAATTATGTACAGTCAAAAGCACATCAGACGTAACACTTTGGACTTTGTACCGCTCTTATGTCGGGGGCATAAGTGCTATTATCGAACTGCAAGTGTTAACCGTGATGTGCTGTTGACCGTACCTTGTGCAACCATAATTGAGCATGTCACTCATATGCCTCTGTAGACAATAATCTGGTCTGGTCTCAATAGTAATTCCAATACACTTTGTCTTGGCCTTTTCAGAGTATTTAACAGCTTCCGCGACACAACTTGATGTGTGTCCTGAGAGAGCATCATGGAGATTCCTGAAATAAGATAATTAAACTTGTACAAATATGAATTTCTTATACTTAGATCTTGCCATGTTTATAGAAGAGATAGCGATAACATGAAAATTACTGTTAGATTTGTTATGTCACACTAAACTAAAATTCAAAACCAAAACTTACCTGATAAAATAGTCCCTATAATCCTCAGGCAGACTCATAAACGTGCCTCCCATGACGATAAACTCGACTTTATCAACACTGTGGCCCAACTGTTTTAACTGCTCCACTCTATGCCTCGTCTGCAGGTATGGGTTGTACCTCGCTCGGATCGCTCTCATCGACGTCGGCTCATACCCCGTGTAGCTTTGAGTGGAGTATTCGAAGTCCGAGTCCGGCCCTCCAGGGCAGTACACGCAAATATTCCCCGTAAAGTTGATGTGAGGACATCTGTGAGGCTTACACATAACCGCTACTACTGCTATACCAGACGCAGTTCGTATGGGTTTTGCCTTCAGTTTCGGCAAAAGAATGTTCTTAGCGTCAGCTGGGACTGCTGCGATGATGTCAACGAGTCTAGGAGACGTCCCGAGCCCGTATTTTGACGATATTCTCGTCTTCATCTTGTTTAGGTTAACATCTTTACCTTGGCGGTGCGCAACCAGTAATTCTTGTATGATTTCCGAAATTACAATAACCATCTTCTCCTCTTTAGAGAGGTTCGGTAAAAGTTTCTTCTTAGCCATTTTATTGATATTTTATATTTTTACGAAGAAAATTACGCGTGTCGCAGAAAAGCAGATTTTTTTGACATTGACTTTTTATTTATCTTACGTTTTGACAAAGATTAAAGAAAGAATATTATACAGCCTACGTTATGAAATTATAAACCAATTTTTTAGTTTGAACTCATTTGAGAAAATCAAATATAACTATATTTGGTCTATATTATAATACCAAATATTAATTTAAACTTAAGCGTTTATTAATAATTTGTAATAGCTAATAATTTTTGGTCTATTTAGCCAAATAAAAATTGTCCGTATGTAGTAATGTTATCGAAGAAAATTATTACTACTATTAAATATTAACAACTTGGTTACATATCAAAGATTCCCCACTTACTTTACTACATTTACTGGTGCCCACTCAGTACTCTGCCTTCTTCTATAGTTCGAGGAGAAGTCGCAGAGCGCAGAGTTTGTAAGCTTCTTCGACGACTCACCAAAGCGTTGGAAACCGTAAGGCACATGACCCGCAAAACCTGTAAAGATAGAAAACATCTACACTATCAAATCAACCTTCCCCATAAAAACCGTCCTTATATTCATTCAACATTGTATGTGCATTTACGGCGTTATTTAATGATTTTATGGTGTTTCCTTTTGATTTTCCGAAAATTTCCTTCCAAGAATATTAATAAATTAAGGTTCATATGGTTATGTAATGGGTGTAAAATCAATCTTGAAGGTTTTGGTGATTGGTAAACATCCTCAATAGACAATAGTAAAGAACTTACGAGTAGACTCCCGTGGATTATATCCCCATATTTGATTTCTTACGAATGAAGAATGGATTTTCGCGTACGACATAGATTGTAAAAGAAATTAAAAACCTAATTAAGATTATAAAAAACGTATAAAAATAAATATTTGACACTGTCATCTCCATGGCAACGTTTTATTTTTTTCGCGAGGGTGCGAACTGGTGCGAACTCAATAGAGTTTTGTCTGCAAGGAGGATGATCCATATCAATAATGGATCGTTACGTAGCACTTTTTTTTTTCATACTTGCTCACCTTTCTTGATAAACTTGTCTGGATGGCCGTTCTCCATGAAGTAAGGACTGACAGAGTGTGACGCTGGTGATAGTTTGGCCTCGTCCATGGGTAGATCCCGCAGTATACCAGCGCATTCTGGCCTTACAACTACCAAGGGTAGTTTGAATTCTGCTGTCGCCGACTGGAGGGTAAAATCACCATATTGTTATTTCCGTCAATTAAATGGGCATAAATTGTTTCTAAGTACTCAATTCCATTTCTTTCAAGCGTATTCTTCTGTCCTTATTTCTTCATCCATCTCCTTTCTTTCATCTTCCACTCTTCGCAATCATCGCAATCAAAAATGAAATATCATGCGAAAAAAAAATCTGCTTCAATAATAATATTCCGTCCGTTTTACAAAGCATATTTTGTTCCATCTAAAACTCATTCGTCGTGGATATGTACCAAGCAAACTGAGCAATAGGTACAGACAGCATCTCGTAACGAAGGTCAGCTATCATGCCTTGATTTCATCAAGAGTAATATGGAACCATGAGATTTTCTTGATGATCCATAAACTGATCCACAAGCTAAAACCATCAACCGAATCGTCTAGATACATCCAGTCACTTCTTTGACCCAAGCTCTTTTCCCCAAATCCATAACAAAATCTCTTGACTTACAAATCTGTCGACCAAGTCCCATGGTTGTCCCTTCCCCGCCTGCAGGTCTACCACCCTCTCCAACTGGTTCCTGCCTGCTCTCTGGTTCAGCTGTAACCTCTGGAACTCCGATAGAGCCTCTGTCGCTGACACTGTGTACCTCTGTCCGAAGTGCGCGTTTAGTCTCGGTAGGAAACCTATTTAGAGCATAGAAGTTGTATTGAACGTGGCCTTTGGGAAAGAGTAAAGTCCTTAATGCCTTGGAGGTAACACGCAAGTGGTGGCGGTGTGATGACTAAACCATTATCTAATTGAATCTTGTATTTATGTTTATTTTCCATTTTCGTGGTTTGACTGTCTGGTTACGTACCTATTATGTACAAATATTGTAATGTATTTTGCAATTAGGCAAGTTTTATATTAATATTACCTACTTACATCTATTTTTGTCTTACTGAATTCATTGTCAATCAAACTAATGCCAATTTAAGTTTATTAGCATAAATTAAATTTCCCAATTTTCAGGTAATGGAAAACTTCTGACCCTCATTATATGTAAGTATGTATATGTTTATAAATATCCACCTTTCACTTGTTTTTTGTAGGTCGCTTATCTAGAAAGTAAAATAAAATTAACTGTTTTACAATAGGGGCTGTGTTTTCCATTGTTTACACGTTTGTTATGTGAAAATTCAATAAATATATTGTTGCGGGTACGGGGTACGTCAATTCAAATTAAATGCCGGTTACGAAAAGACAATTATTTATTAAAACCACTAAACTGAGATACACCACTTTAACACAATTACACTTCACACTTTACGTAGACAAAGTTAAAACAAACACTGGTAAACGCTGTTCACTTCAAACGTCGCAGGATAGTTCGCACTGATCGCTTTCCGAAGAATGAATACTGCTCGCAGCGTCGCTCACTCTCTATTTATACCCGGCGCGGGCCCTCTAGTATTTCGTGGATGATTCGTGAAGCCTCTCGAACTGGCGCGAGGACACGCGTTTGAACAGGACCGTTCTTTTCATGAAAACAATCGCGCGCAGGTAAAAAGCAGGCGGCCGCGCGCAGGTAAACAAGCAGGCGAGCGCGCGCGAGAATGAACCTTATTGCGTAGAGGAGTGAGGTCCGTTTTCGCGTGCAAGCTCCGTTGCCGGGCATCGTCGTAACATTACCCCCCTCTTAGTCATGCTCGTCCCGAGCATTATAGCGTGCAAACGGATCAATGTGCACAATCTTAGGTTTGCCCCTTGTTCCTTGCCTGATCCGATAGGTGAGGTCATCCAGCCTTGTGATGATCTGGTAGGGTCTTTTACACTCATTAGGGGAGAATCTAACTGGTACTAAAGTTTCAGACCTCCGCGGTAATGTGGTATTTTTCAGGCGGTAGACTGCACACGATGATCCTTCCTTCAGGAATACTTCTTGCTCCGGAAAACTTAGTACTCCCTTAGAGACGTCTACTACACATTTCTGGTCTCTCAAAAAGTCCAATCCGATGATGCATTCATCCGTGATATTTGCTATTAGCACCCTGTAGTCGAAGGTCTGGTCTCCAATTGTTATCTTCACCACTGTCTCACCGAGGACGGTTACTGGCTGGCCTGTTGCTGTTCGCAGCTGGATGGATAGCGGTCTGCGTCCCCACATGATAGTTCTCTTCAGGAACTCCGGGCGCACTATGGTTCTTGAAGCACCGGTGTCTATTGTGAAGATACATGTTTTGCTGTTCAGCTGTCCTTTCACTGTAAGGTTATTTCCGTTTTCCATCTGTGATACAGTGATAGTAGGAGCTTGATGTCGACCAACCAGCGCCTGCCCCACCGCCCTGGCTTCATTTAACGACAGCTCTTCAGCGTCCACTTGGGTTGAGGACGCTACTGTCGTTTTGCGCGGCAATCTTCTTTTGGGACAACTAATCCGGATGTGGCCCCTCTCTCCGCAGCCATAGCACATTGGACCCAAGGATGGTTTTCCCCTTACCACCATTTCCCGTAGCTTATGCGTTCTAAGGTCCTGGCGTACAGCTTCTACCTCCAAGGCATGGGCCAAAGCTTCTTGCAAGGTCTGATGATGTCCCAGCCTAACTGCTGCTCTGATCTCCGAGTCCTCGATTCCATCGATGAACGCTTGCAGGATGGTTCCTTCTACCAAAGTTGGACATGATGCATAAGCACGACGAACTAATCTTTCGATTTCTGTGGCCCATTGTTGCAGACTTTCACTAGATTTCTGCACGCGGTTGCGGAGCTGTGCTCTGTACACGTGTTCTAGATGTTTCTCGCTGTACCTGCTCTCTAGTGCCTTATGAAGAGCATCCAAGGTCCTACTATCCGGAGGCAGGTTTTCTAACGTCAGCAGGGCATCTCCACGAAGAGCTAGAGTAAGCGCCATCATTGATTCTTCGTCGCTCCAGCCCTTTCCTTTGGCCACCGTCTCGAACTGGTACCAAAATGCTGCCCATGATGTTGTTCCGTCAAAGTGGGGTACTTCAATCCTAGGAGACCCAATATGTGCTGGAAGTACGGCACCGCTTTGCGATTCAACCTTCAGAATTTTATTGTGCAGTCGCTGCAACGTCACATCGTGTTTCTCTAGCGTTGCATCAACCTGGGTCAATCGCTTTTCGTGTTGGGTTTGCTGTGTCTTCACCTGAAGTACGTCCTCCTTGATGTGCCCTACCACGTCCGATACAGCAACAATTTGCTTTTCCATCGCCGCCTGCTTTTTCTCAATAGCCCCCAACAGAGTCTTCGCTAACTCATCCTGACCACGGGCCTGATCCTCGCGTAGTTGAGCTAGCTGCGCCTCTTGACGGCGAGCTTGTTCTTCTTGACCACGGGCCTGGTCCTCTCGTAGTTGAGCTAGCTGCGCCTCTTGACGGCGAGTTAGTTCTTCTTGTCGACGAGCTAGTTCTTCTTGTCGACGAGCTTGTTCTTCCTGTCCACGGGCCTGGTCTTCTCGTAGTTGAGCTAGCTGCGCCTCTTGACGGCGAGCTTGTTCTTCTTGACCACGGACCTGGTCCTCTCGTAGTTGAGCTAGCTGCGCCTCTTGACGGCGAGCTTGTTCTTCTTGTCGACGAGCTTGTTCTTTCATCAAGATAACCAGGGTGTTAAAGTCCAAAGCCGGTGGTTGTGCTGCTACTGAACCCGTTGACGACGTACTTGCGGCTTCATCTCCTTGCGAAGACGCAGTTTGGCTCCTCGTCACACGTCCCTCGCTGTCTTCTCGTGGCATCTTGAATTCCGCTTCTGACACCAATGTTGCGGGTACGGGGTACGTCAATTCAAATTAAATGCCGGTTACGAAAAGACAATTATTTATTAAAACCACTAAACTGAGATACACCACTTTAACACAATTACACTTCACACTTTACGTAGACAAAGTTAAAACAAACACTGGTAAACGCTGTTCACTTCAAACGTCGCAGGATAGTTCGCACTGATCGCTTTCCGAAGAATGAATACTGCTCGCAGCGTCGCTCACTCTCTATTTATACCCGGCGCGGGCCCTCTAGTATTTCGTGGATGATTCGTGAAGCCTCTCGAACTGGCGCGAGGACACGCGTTTGAACAGGACCGTTCTTTTCATGAAAACAATCGCGCGCAGGTAAAAAGCAGGCGGCCGCGCGCAGGTAAACAAGCAGGCGAGCGCGCGCGAGAATGAACCTTATTGCGTAGAGGAGTGAGGTCCGTTTTCGCGTGCAAGCTCCGTTGCCGGGCATCGTCGTAACAATATTTATGTTCTACAGAAGATACATATTGAATTATATTTATATTTGAGTTTTTAATTATGTAACTTTATTATGTCTTACGTTCTATGGTTCTTCGAAAGTCAGTAAAGCCAGAATACATGTCTCATACATAGCTATAGTTGTATGAATAACTTATGAAAAAAAGAAAAACATAGGGACATGCAAATAGTGGCCTTAGATTTCTGGAAAAAAAAATTCTCTGCGGGCATTATCCAGGGAGAAAACAGGGGAATATTTGTATGGAAAAACAAAATAAATCGAACTGCCAATACAATTTAAATAACCGTTTCAGATTTTGAATTATTGAATGCAGTTTGAATATTTCATGAACAACAGTCTGGTAGTGTTTCCTCTAACAAATACACGGGTAATAATAATTGTAAATGAGATGATACCGTTACTTTAGCACACTATCTGATAGGAGGAAACTAGAACGGGCCCAGATAAAGGATAACAGCCGTTTCTCCGAGATCAGAATCGTGTTATGCCATTTGGAAAGCAAAATAATCCCGCATGTCGTTGCCTATTCCCGCATTATGGGAGTGCATGCACCGTTATGAGAATGAATACGGAAGAAGCGCTTCGACCAAACTTGTGATTCGATAATTTGTAACATTTCTGAATGGAGATGTAGAAATCTTTTTCCTCTATTTAAGGCCTATAGAACTGCCCTCATTGAATAAAAAAAACGTACCATACTCAATCTTACGTTCCGTCTTTTACAAAAAGAGGACACGAGGGAGGAGGTTTTTATTTTTGGTGCCATGCAGCCAATTTGCTTAATGCGATTTAGCGAATATAAATTATTGGTGCTGCCATTTTTTTTTTGTCATTTCAGTTGGCAGAGTCGTGTGGCAGAGACTCTCACCAGGCGATAAGCGGCCACTACGGCCTATACCATAGAAGAACACTTAATTAGGAAAGGACACTTAATTAGGAAGCATCGCTCAATGTGCAGATAAGATGTAGGCTACTCTGATATCCGAAGCTTTAATTTCAAGTGAGTGTCGGAGGAACCACGTTCATATTTTCGATACAAAGCTCTTATGGCTGCAGATTTTGGCCGTGTGGCGGTATCTGGACAGTCGGACCTACAACTTTTTTCAGGGCATACTATAGGTTCCTCTTCGATCTTTCAGCTAAGTGGTAAGATTCCCAAATTGTTTACCACTTTCCATAATGTGTAATTTCAATGTTGTGTCGCACTCTAGGTACACAGGTCGTTAAAACTAGGTAAGTCCAAATAGATTTCGAGTCAGGAAACTATAGCATTCCTGCGACCGGTCCGTGAGTCAGAGACACTGAATCATCGTTGAGTTTGCGCTCATTTTCTTAATCTCTGTAGGTAGGCATCTAGATTGCATCTTGTTCAAAGTGCATAATGCTCTGTAGTGAGTTACTTAATAGTTAATGCCTTGTGATTTATAAACTGAAATATTAGCCAATTTAATGTCGAAGATCTGGGCCGCCAACAGTGTGGCAAAATATTAGGCGACTCTTCCTGGTTAAGTTTAGGGGCCTCAATTGAACTGGTTGCAGTGGCCACTTATTACCATCAGTTGCCTATTTACCAACCAACTCATCTGGCATAAAAAAACTTAACAGTTCAGATAATAATTAATTGCTTTATACCTAGCAAGGCAAACCTATTTAATTTCGAAGATCAGAGGAGCCTAGTGGCTATAGTGTTGCTTTGTGATATCCGTTAAGTGTCACATTAGTTTTAACTTTTCATAGTGATTTTTTTCTAAATAGCGTTAATTGAAAATTCTTTCGAAAATAGATTCAGTAAACGCTATTTAAGTTGAAAAAGCTCAGAAAGGCGGTCAAGTAGGAAGGCCAAAATCTTCAATGCCCTTTCTCCATCATTAGTACTGGTTTAATCACTACGATTGCTAAATGCGGATTGGTGATCACAACCCTGAGCTGTGTTCGAACAATCCCATTCCGAAACAACGCAACAACAAAAATGCGAATAACTTATGCAAATAACAAGTTCTTCCTAAAATAAACCTCCTGCAACCTACAAACGTTGATATCTACGTTGTAAAATAATAATTAAAACCACTAGAACAGTATAGTGGCGTACTGTTTCAACTGATAACGATGCAAATTAGAGCCACGGTTGACTTTGACAAAGGCCGAGCTCTTTTTCAGGGAACAAAAACACAAGTTACCTAAGCACGCGACTATAGTAAAGCAAATAAATGCCTTTTAAACCATCAGAGAATTTAGGTAAGGACCTAATCGATCAATCGTCTTACAAATACAGAAATCCATTACTAAAACCTACCTATAATACCTATAAATACAAATGTAAGTCTGTTTGTTCTCTATTTTGGTCCAATACCTTTTTTTATCTGTCTAAAATAAGTTTAAGTCTAAAGTTAGTTTTAGTTAGACAAAGACTTCGGGAGATAAACAGAAGTTGACACATATCAACCGAATGTCAACCGAAGATCAAGTGCGATGAAGAGGGCTTTATCATGGTCGAGAGGAAGAGGAGGAAGCCCGCCGCCCGCAACCACCGCGGCACCGCACCGACCCGCCCGGATGACCCGCTGCGTCCTGAGATACGTGCGACGCAGCTGTACGTGTCCAGATTGCATTGGTCTACGAAGGTCGAGGATCTCGTAGACTACATCCGAAAGAAGTCCAAATTCACT
Source organism: Mecyna flavalis (assembly GCA_949319885.1). Taxonomy (NCBI): domain Eukaryota; kingdom Metazoa; phylum Arthropoda; class Insecta; order Lepidoptera; family Crambidae; genus Mecyna; species Mecyna flavalis. The sequence goes on along the minus strand of OX439427.1, from coordinate 4,129,175 downwards.
CTAAGGGTTGAGCGATTGGATTCTCGCCATAAAGTCAACTTCGGTTCCTTTGTGGTGAGAGTGCCGACCCATCACCTGGAGACTTTTATGAAGGAGGACTTCTGGCCGCAGGGGGTCGTCTATCGGAGGTTTCGAGGACGGCTACCAGCCGACTCTTCCCGCCTCAAGGCGGATATACTAAAATAAATTTTCTTTTTTATTGTTTATATTATATGTATGTTAGTCTGTAAGGTATTTATAATATGAGCCAGTAATTACCTGTAATTGTGTTGCTCGAAATAAACGTTATTATTATTATTATTATTAAAACAGTATCGGCGTAGAGCGTAATTATTACGCTCTACGCTGATACTGTTTTTAAACTGTTTGAAATTATATTTTAAGACCTAATATAATAAGGTAAGTAATTTATCTATTAAAACCTACTTTTTTGCAGTGAGTTAAAAACACACTCAAATCCCTTACCTTCATATCCCGGTATCATAGGATGTTTGTAGACTGGATCTCCATTTCGAAAGCGGGCATTCACAACGTCTATGTCAGTTTGTGGTGGACGGAAAATCTGTGACAGGAAATTATGATTTACTAATTTCCTTCTCAAATTAAACAAAAATACCCCATATAATTTTTTCCCCTGTAAAAATTGCGCATAGCGATTGAGGTCACAATAAATAGCGACAATGAATATGAGCCACTAAAGTAGTTTATTATTACTTTAAACAAATAGGTACGACAGCATTCACAGAAACGTTTACCTTTGTCACACTTCTGTGAATCGAAACCGCGACCTCTTGGTGTAATAGCCGACATCTCAACTATAAAACCAAATCGGTATTCAAAAATTACGTGATGTCCTATTATTGAATCACGCAATGTTCAAATCTAGCTTATAACGCAAGAAAAAATATGGATGAGTGTTATTTTTAAGTCACAGCTTCACGCTATAACTTTAAATGATTGCTCATACACTTAATTCGTCGCTAATGTCTCGAAAAGACGTGTAAAAAAATTCACACCTCTTTTTTACACTATGGTCATTTCCAACATCATCTGATGTTTTCAATTATTGTATGACTCATGGGCAAGTAATTTGAAGAAGAACTTTATAATATTGCGATTAATATTATCCTTGTATTTGCTACCAACTTAGGTAAGACTCATAATAATATCACCAAGCTCTATCTTGTATTTGGAGACAAAACAATGCTTTATTCGCCAGTAGCTTTAGTATAATATTATGTTTTGTGCCATTAGAGCCCGACCGAACTTTCGTCTTCGGTGGCAGACGACAGTGATGTCTAAATCGAAGCTTCGGTTTCCCGGACACTTTTCATCGGGAGTTAGTGGTTTCAAATTGTTCAGGGTATGCGGTGCGGATCCGTAAAAGTAAGAGACAAGTAGGGCGTGCCCCTATTCATAAACATAATAAAATGATATGGATAAACAAGGCTATAGCCGAAAGCTTATAGCGTCTTCTACACGTTTAGGTTGAGTACACCACACATCATCGTGTACCTCCTACACAACTCCTCCTCCTACAAATTAAAAAGAGGTTAACAGTTTCGTCTCTACTACCAAAAAAAAAATAATAAACACCAACCTGAAAGTCATCCGCAGTCCTATCGGAAAGCACCAGCCTCTCCGAGTGTTGGACGCTGGGGTCCAGCAGAATCTTGTGTGTGGTCGAGCCATACGTGTCGCCGATCCTGTACTTGTACTCTGGACAGTGGCCTGTGTAGCTGCAGAGCAGAAGGAGGAGTACTGTATATAGGACAATACGGTACGCGGTCGCCTCTATAACTATATCTAAGAGCCCAAAGTAGTCAAAATGTCTTGGCACCAAGATAAATGTACTACTTTATAACTACCGAGTTATAAGAATTTGACTGGCACTGGCAAAGATTTTTTTTCGCAGAGTGAATTTTCCTTTAATCCTAAGATATTTTTGACTACTTTGGGCTCTTAGATATTATTTTAGTCGACTGTACAAGAGCTGTGGCAGTCGAGTGGTTTTAAGCATCCCTCAGTCTTTCGAGAGGTACAGGGTTAGCTTTTCAGGATTCTACCACTACCTCGAGCGTATCTCCCGAACTCTTTGTCGATGAGTGGTTTTGAGATAAATTTTCGACCTTTCCGAAAATATTTGTGAAGGCCTTCTCTTGAACTCTACGAGCGACAACATTATTGGTTAGGAATACAGTCGTTTGGACCGAGATCTAAACTAACAAAGGACCATTTTGTGCATCGAATGTTTGATGACTCAGTGAATCCTGAGTATTAATTATTCACAAAAGGTAAACTTTTGTGTCTTCTAAAGAAAAATCAAATTGCTTTAAATAACAAACGTTATTTACCCAATAACAAGTCCCTCATTATTCACACACTGTAATCTTTAGCCTCCATTTACCGGTATTCAACCATAAACTCCGCCAATTAATAACGATTACGTACAGATGGAGACAGGGATCTGAAGCATTGTGCATTTTACAACGCCACTACCCGCCAACGCAACGCCCTAAAGTGTTACAAAATTGCGCAATAAACTTACGAATGTGCGAAAACGGACAATGACCATCAATAACAATGTTCAGAGGTAACCAGGGTCACCTTACTTCTGGAAAAGATTGCGGGATACGAGACATCGCAGTCGAAGAGGCGGTACCTAGTTAGCGAAATAAATTTTAGGTTGTCGCTTACTTTGGAATGGCTATCTCGCTGCTTAAGGAGTATCATCAGCTCATTGACACTCCATAGCACATAGAGAAATATGCACAGATGCAAATGGAGAGATCCATTCCTTTAATCTGATACCACAGTGGGCATGCAGTCTAAAACGACCGACGAGGCGAGGAGACATCAGGCGCAATATCAACGACTGTAGTGCAAAGATGTGCCTTGCTTGTACAACGTCAAATTCGAGAATATGGACTAACTATCTGAGTATTTGATGAACAAACAACCCAAAGCAAATTTGTTGTTTTAAGAACTAGGCATAATCTCCTTGCGCACCGTGGCGCTTAAATTTGCGAACTTGTGACTTACTAGCCACTGCATAACGATGGCAGTCGCAAAAACAAAATGTCCTAACAAGACCGCAACATGTGCCATTCCTAGCGTAATTCATGCGTCTGCTACATGAGATATGGGCCTTGCAAGTAAGCCACAGTTATGTAACTTCAACACACTGCCGTGGACAGGCGTAAATATGTCGCATTAGGCTTAAGAAAGTCTTGCCATGCCACTTTTCAACTTACAATTACTGTTTTGTGAAATATCCAAGCAAATACATTTTGCTTATGAAATCTGTCTAGATTTGATGTACTGCATAATTGCCAATGAGAATTGAAATCGACAATTAAGTCATCATCATCATCAGCCTGTAACAGTTCACTGCTGGACATAGGCCTCTCCAAATGCTCGCCACGCTGATCGATCCTCGGCTACTCGCACCCAGCTCACAATTAAGTATTGGATTAAATTCATGGGTCATTGATGAATTTGGTATAAACGCTTTCAGTTAGTAAAGGACGCAGGCAGCGTTGCCAGACGTCCCGATTTTGGCGGGACGTCCCGATTTTTAAATCAAAATTAAAGGTCCCGCTCGGGACAGGCTCAGTCCCGCTTTTCGGGGAGAACTCGACCGTACGTGCAGAGTGCTGAGAAAGAAAGGCGCGTAATGAAGATAAGAGTGTGGGAGAGAGAGAGGCTACTTGAGATGGTTACTTTTGCTATCTATTGTCACGTAAACGTAATTTCAAGTCAAATAAAAAGATAAATATTTGAAAACCTTTGAATACATACGTTTTTTTACTATGTCCCGCTTTTGACGGAAGAATCCCGCTATTTTCACTGAAAAAGTACCTAAGTCCCGACTTGGCAAAAATAAAAACTGGTAACGCTGGACGCAGCCCACCTGATATTAAACGGCCACTACATCCAATTCTTTGGACGGAGCTTTACCAGCAAACAAATATTATGCTGCTATAATGTATCATATGTATAATGTATATAAGAAACAAAAATGTATGTTTAAAAGTGTAAAATATATTAATGAGAGGAGGCGTTTAGGTGATGAATTAGATGTTTATTCTATAATGTTAGAGAATAATAAAGTGTCACATGAAGAAAGTGTAAAATTGTTCCAACAAGAAATATACAGCCTTCAGGAAAAATTAGAAACAATTACAAGTAGATATAATTATAATAAAAAAGAGTATGAGGAACATGTTTTGGCCTTGAAGAAGCTCATGGACAATTCAGATTCAAACCATCATAATATTAGTAAAAACAATTGTCCACTGAGTACTCGGTCAGAAAATGAGTCATCATCCTCTCACTATCCATTTAACTTGGATAGTAATAAATCCAATTATGTTATGTTTAGTGATGACGTTGGTAAACATATGGGCCAATTTTTAAGTACCCAATTAATTGAGCCTGTTATCAATTACTGCTCACCAGAATCTTCATATGATTATATTATTGATAAAATTTTTAATTATAAATTTAATCCTAATACAACCTTAATAATATTAATTGGTAACAGGGGTAATCTGAACAAAGGAAAATTAATAAATCATTTTAATAACTTATGTTCTCTAAATGTAAAGAAAATTATCTTGTTCACATTACCTTATTTATCAGGTGTGCCACAAGTAGAAAACGACCTAAGATATAAATTAAATATGTGCCTTGACACTATGACATTTTCTAATGAAAAATTTCATTTAATTGACATAAATAAAATAATTAAAAACTATAGTATACATGCGACAAAGGATAAATACTATCCTAGTAATTATTGTAAACGACAGATAGCTGTGTCGCTATCTTATTTTATTATTAATTCAGCCAAGAACTTGGCTAACAAGCCTGCTTCTATTGAGCAGAGCAGTAGATCTGACATCAATCAGACTTTGGATTTTAATCCAAGTAATTTAAATTAAATCATAAGACAAAAGAGGACATCTCTTGCAAACCTATTACAGTGACGAAGGATAAGTCTTGTAATTTTTTTAATTTAGTTCATCAAAATATACAAGGCTTCTCTGGTAAGGAACTTGAAATAGGTTTATTCTTAGACTGTATGAATATACATGTCTTATGTTTAACCGAACACTGGTTAAGACAAGAAAATTGTTTAATAAGTATAGATAATTTTAGGCTAATTAGTTCGTTCATGAGAAAATCTGCTATTCGTGGTGGGTCACTTTTATTGGTACATAACAAGTTAAAATGTAAAGAACGTAAAGATATAGTAGCACTTTCAATTGAGCGAACTATAGAAGTAGCATGTGCAGAGCTAGAACAATATATTATAGTTTGTGTGTATAGACCCCCGGCTTCAGATTATAGTATATTTGAAACCACAATGGAGGAGATACTCAAGAAAACCTGTATGTCAAATAAAAAAGTTGTTGTATGTGGAGATTTTAATGTAAATATTCTGGAAGGTTCACAATTGGCCGTAAGATTTGTTAACCTGTTTAAGTCATTTAATTTAGTAAATCTCTTTACTGAACCTACCAGGATCACACCCACTTCTGCCACCTGCTTAGATAATATATTTTGTAATAATAAGGTAATTGATAAGAAAATTATTAACTGTATCCAATCAGATCATAGTGGCCAGCAAGTTAAATTTGAACACTGTGCTGCCTCTAAATCTGTAGACATCATTTGTAGGCCTGTCACTGAGAGACGTAAAGATAAATTTAAAAGCAACATTGATAGAAAAATATCTGATATTTCTCTTCGTGGTGGTGATGTAGATACTCTTTATGAAAATTTATTTGGCTTGCTAACTTCTGAGTTTGACTCAATATTTACTAAAAAGACAATAAAAACTAATAATTCTAAAGCTTCATTCAATGACTGGGCAACTAAAGGTATTTATAAGAGTAGACATAGATTATATGAACTGTATGGTTTAAAAGCATGTTCTAAAGATCCAAAGGTCATAGAATATGTTAAAAACTATTCCAAGATTTTTAAGAAAGTATGTTATAAAGCAAAATCTATTTACTTGCGTAACAAAATAAATAAGTCAAGTAACAAAGTCAAAGCTACTTGGAATATAATTAATAAAGAGACATGTAAATTAAAGCCATACGAAAGCGACTATTCCTTAAAAGTTAACAATGAAATTCTTAAATCTGATATAGAAGTCGCTAATGCCTTTGAAACTTTTTTCTCAAATATACCTATTATAACAACTAGTCAATTAAATTCTAGCTCACACCAAGCTCAAATTTTATTAGCTTCGAGTGTAGCTGAATGTCAGATTCCGTTTAAATTTGATTATATAAACCCAAACACAATTTTGAAAACGTTCAAAGAACTGAACATGAAAAGAACCGAAGACTTATGGGGCATCTCTACTGATATAATGAAAACAGTAATTGATGTTATTTCACCCCATTTAGCATTCATTTTTAACAAATGCATTGATGAAAGTCAATTTCCCAATTTGATGAAGTACAGTAAAATAATACCTTTATTTAAATCGGGCAATAAAAGTGACCCATCCAACTTCAGGCCAATTTCTATTTTACCATCTTTAAGTAAAATTTTTGAAAAAATTATGTTTAATCAATTACTTGAACATTTCAACATCAATAATTTACTTCATAAAAAGCAATATGGTTTTACTAAGAACAAAAGTACAACCGATGCGGGAATTGAACTTATTAAACATATCCTTGATGCTTGGGAAGGTAAACAGAACGCAATAGGTATTTTTTGTGATTTATCAAAGGCATTTGATTGTGTTGACCATACAATATTACTTGATAAATTAAAACATTACGGTGTCTCCAACGCTGCCATGAAACTAATTGAATCGTATCTCACTGACAGGATACAAAGAGTCAATATCAACAATATTAATTCGTGTGGTGCTAAACTGAGAATGGGCGTGCCACAAGGCTCTATACTGGGCCCTTTGCTATTTTTGATTTATATAAACGATCTACCATACTACACCGGGGACCTCTGTGAGATAGTTCTGTTTGCTGATGATACTTCTTTGATATTTAAAACAGATAGAAATGAAAAAACATTTGACAAGGTAAACAGGGCTCTGTCGCGAGTGTCACAATGGTTTAACACAAACAACTTATCACTAAATGCAAAGAAAACGAAATGTGTTAAATTTATGATGCCTAATGTAAAACAGATGGATACATTCATTACTATGAATGATGAGCAATTAGAAATAGTTAATGATACTTTGTTTTTAGGAATTAATATTGATTCCAAACTTCAATGGGGTCCTCATATTACTGCATTAGCAGCAAGACTTAGCTCAGCTGCTTATGCAGTAAGAAGAATAAGATATATCACTGATGTTGAAACGGCAAGATTGGTTTATTTTAGTTATTTTCATAGTGTCATGTCATATGGTCTACTGTTGTGGGGCTCTGCTGCTGACATCGAGTCTATATTTATATTACAGAAAAGAGCTATTCGTGCAATCTACAACCTTAGACCTCGTGACTCGCTCAGAGGTCTATTTACACAAATTAACATTTTAACCGTTCCTTCGCAATACATTTTTGATTGTTTAATGTATGTTCGGAAGAATTACAATAATTTTCTAAAAAAATCCGACTGTCACAAATTTAACACAAGGAATAAGCACAGACTTGCCGTTCCTAATGTCAGGCTTCATAAAACAGGAAAGTCATTTGTTGGACTGAGCATTAAACTATTTAACAAAGTACCACAACGTCTTGTAGAATTACCTTTAAATAAATTTAAAGTCATAATTAAAGATTACCTTATGAGGAAAGGTTACTATAAAGTAGAAGATTACTTAAATGACAAGACTCTGTGGACATGAAACACATTTGCTTCTCTGCACATCTACTCTTATGCTTATTTATTGTACTTATTACATATATTATTATTAAGTTGACATTATATTGTTATTAATTTGACATTATATTATTATTAAGTTATTATTGTACAACACAAAATGATTTAAAAAAGGCTATCATATGTAACTGTTGAGTTTCTTGCGGCACTTCTTCTCAACAGCAGGCCATTCATTCACGTCGAAGTGCTGGTAGGAAAAAAAGTTTATGACGTGCAAAAGAATTTCTTGGTAAATCAAATTGCAAAATAAATACTTTGACTTTGACTTTGACTTTGACTTTATCCTCTTTTCTTCAAGCATTTAATTCGAGTGACTGGCTTTTCCTACTTTGGATGAATTTGCCAGATCAGTAGCTTACATACCTACAGTCAACCAGGCTCGAGGCGAGAGTTGAACTCACAATCTCCAGGACCCGAGTGGTAAACCACTGTTCCACGGAGGTGGTCAAAACAATGTTATTATCGTAACTATGCCGTAAACAAATAGTATTGGACTAACCCAGGTATATAATGGGGCTGCGCTATACTGACTAAATCCAACGCCATGGTGCCAAATTTAGCTTGTTACGAAGTTGAGAGAAATTAAAATGTACTCATAATTTTATTCCAAAAGTTCTGATTTGGTTTTGCACTTAAATTTAGTAATTTTGATACATTTGATTGTGATCAATTTTGGAGATGCCAAACAAGTTTAACGTCTAATTTTGACAAACTAAGTACCTAAAAGGGATGACACATGGTTGACATGTACAAAATACCTTTTTGTTGTCAATTCTTTTTGTTACGTTATTGAAAGTGGCCAATACCAAATACACAAAGCCAAAAAGGTGGTCAAGCAATAAGTTTTAATGTAAAAAATCGAATAATGTGATTTTTTAGTTCGTGGTAGGTAGGTACGTTCCGAGGGAGGTAAGTAAGTTCCGAAAATTGTTAGCCCAAAATCTTGTTGAAAATCTACTTCACCTGTTCTATTAATGTCGTCTTACACGGTATTGAATCTAAGGAGGAGGTAGGTATTATACTACAGTACACATCTCGAGTACTCAAAGAATATATCATTACTCAATGCAAGAGCAATAATAAACTAAACAAGAAGATTAATGCCGGAAAGCCCTATTCAGAGTGCGGGCTCGTGCGAGCGCATAATCCGCAGCGTTTCATTTATGATCATGCGTTTTATGCGGCACACACAACTGCAACCAGTCAAAATACGTGCAAAATAATGTTTATTCGACACTGAGGCTAAGCTGTTGAAATAAACCGTCCACCTCCGTGTTCAAAATGTGAACGAACTTGGAACGAACGATTGACGAGAACTACTTACATTATTCTGTGATAATGTTTCGGTCTTGCTTGTTCGTTGCGCCTTTACCGTTCGTTCACCATCCGCCATATTGGTTTCAACCGTCGCACCGTGCGGATGCGAGACCGGAGCCGCTCGCGTTAAGTGACAGCTAAACAACGAAAATCATAACTTTCAAAAACTTTGTGTGTTTACAACTAAACAAAAACAGTGCAGTGCCCACAAAAAGTTCATCCAAGACTCGTTTCAATATCAAAAACGTCCCGAATCATCGTCAACTCGAAATGCATGCATTCCACTGAGTCTGTTGAACTTTATTTTTTTTTCATTCGATGTACATTTTTGATTCTTATCAAGTTTTGTTTACTATGTGTTTATGTTAAACAGACTAGTTTTCCCGTAATGTAATACAATTGTAATAGTGATGTGCACCATATGAACTTTCTTTAACTGTGTTTTTGAAGTTAGCTTATTCCAGTTACGTGGATTGCCGATACATTTTTGGTGAGTTGAAGTGATTCGTAACTTTTTAACTAACTCTAAAAGACTCAAAATAAAACATACATATAAACCTACTTACATTGTAAATACCTAAATAAGAATAACATTTCCATTTGATTATATAATTGGTAGGTAATTAATTTGTCTTAGACCTAATAGCAATAAAAATGTTATTAAGTAGCACATTTCAGCACTTGTAATATTAACGACACAAATAGCACTAAAAAGGCAATCACGCCAATATAAAAGTGAATTGTAACTTGTAAGAGTAGACGTCGTAGGTATTGCTCAGTAACGACTACTTTTACTACTACAAAAAACTGTTAATATCGTGTAGCTTAGTTCATAAATACAGAATAAAAAATTTGACAAACACCTACGAATCTTGTTAATCACGCTACGAAGAGAAAGTCTTTACAAATATGCGTTTGTATAGGTACCTACTCACATTTAGTGTTATTTGATGATATAGGTATAGGTATGTAAATATTGCTATAATAATTAACATTTAGATCACTTCGGAGAAGAATGTAATAATTAATTATGTAATTGCAAAATAATAACTTTTAAACATGAAATTTGCATTACTTATACATGCGAATTTTAAATAATAGACCAATCTACAACATCCTTACCTTAACATTTAAACACAAACGTAATAAAACTTTTTCATGGCTTTAACAAGCCATGCAGAGCCATAGTTAAAGAAAAAACAACATTCTTGCCAATCCATCCAATCCAAAATAAAAAGCTATGCTACTTTTTTTATAAACATGTTGCTATTATTATTTAAAGCTAACATCCTAGATCCTCTCTAGATGATTAATGAACTCGTTAGTTTCGACTTATCCTTCATTCAATTCCATATAAAGTAAATAATATGTAGGTATCTATACGGGTCAATATAACGTTGAATATTTTATTAGCCCAGACTACACGTAAAGGATTTGGAAATACCAAGTTTTAAACTTTAAATTTTTCTCTATTTGAAATTTTGGAGAATAATTAATCAATTCATACATTTCTTGACATAATTTTAGAGAAATACGCAAGCAGACACCACGTCAACTTGTAGGGAATTGCAGAAACGAACTATTTCTTTAATTCTTTCCAATTATTATCGTCAGGTTATACGTTTTTAATACAAAATTATCTTACTTTTGAGAAAATGCTTCAACGTAAAGAAGAAAGTATAAAAGATTCGTAAGCAAAAGTGGCTACGTACCGTACGTATACCTGTTATTATATTTTTGTCATTCTCATTAATTTTTATGACAAACCTATAACACATCAAATCCATAGCGGTATAAACATTTATCTGTAAGAATTATCCTAATCATCTTCTAATCATAAAATCATTGATGAATCCATCAGTCGCTTTTGCAGTTTATCTTAAAAAAATATAATGAACAATCTAAACGACAAGTTTCTTAGATTATAATCTCCACGTAAACAACTTTCAAAGGCGCCGCGTTTCTACAGAAACCCGAGATTTAAAAAAAAAAAAACTCAAAATGGACTCACATGCTATAAGATAAATAAGCAAACCTTTATTGCACTACCGACTAAAAGTATTGAAGGTATGTACACAAAATAACCCCATTCCGAAGTCATCTTGTTGAGAAACAATGAAACAAGGCACCCATTCAGAGACGACTAAAATGTTTCAAAGGAATCCTGTTTGGTCACCGGGAGGTTTTGTTCCTCCCGACAACAGTGTTGCCCAGCCAAACGAAACCCCCAGCTTCCCATTGAAACTGCACCTTATCCCCTCAGCATAATGCTTGACAACTGTACACTGCTTGTTGCGTTGTAATGTTCGCGTTAATTCAAATGAAACCTGCTAGAAAATCCAAGGGCCTTACCGTTCAATGCGTCCTTTTATTAATTCTATTCATATGTATCTTAAAATTGATTACATCCTTTTCATAGGTCCGCTGGGACCCTTGAAAACAAAACGTAAATAAGTAACCATCAGAACTTGTAGGGTATATCTCGGCAATAGCTCACTGGTTAATTTTGTTCGAGAAAAGACAAGAAGTAAATTATAGGAGTTGCAGGATGGACCTCTTATTTAGATTTAATGACGTCCGATGGTCTACTTGTGACGTTAAGGTGAACGTCGAGCGAGGCAGAGGAATTAATTTCTAATCTAAAACTTAGGGCACGCAATTAAATGTCTTTGTCAAGTTAATTGATCCCGATGGGACGCCGAAAGCTCCAGACCGGTTCGTCGACAGTCAGTGTGTACGAAAAAAGAAGACCCATGGCCGGTGATATTCGAGGTCGTAACCCAATTGGGGACCAGTCGCAGGTACACTTTGTAGTACACTTTCTCCAGTGCGTGACGCGCCCAGCCAGACATTTCACCGAGTAGAACGTCCACAGGTGTCTTCCGAACTCGGTGATAAACATACGAGACTTTTATGATGTGCGATTTTGAATCACACCTTACTATAATGATTTGCAAAAGTTATACTTTCTCCAAGAAAGATAACACATACCACTGCGGCAGACTAGCGATGCGTCGAAAGTGCAGACTATAATTTTTAAAAACTTAAAAATGTAATCATTTATGCAAGTGGGTATTAGAAATCCAAGACAGATGCCCCGTAAGTGGGTTTAAAGAACAACATCTAGACAAGGCGCCGCTTCAAGTATCTATTCGAACACGAGAAAATATCGTTGACCTCCAAAATGTAGGCATACCTTACCTCTCGTTCAAGTGGCGCAGGTTATCTTGAGACGTTTAGAAAAAGTCGATTATCATAGCGCGAAATAACGCACGACTCGCCAAGGCACTTTTGAGATAATCACCCGCGATCGTTGGAAGCTTCAATACTGAGAATCTTATAAAAAGTGGTCCAACGAGCCGTGGAACAATCAGTTATAAGTTACGACTCACGCAATTCTATTCATTTCTCACTGCGGTAAATCGTAGTCGCTTAAATTGATATTCGTAACGTAATAAGTAAAAACTTGAGCATGTTTTGTTTAGAGCGAGTTCAAAACATTGCTAATATCATACATATTTACGTCGATGACCAAATTGTTTCAGCATTCGTTCCACCTGATTTTGATGTAGACGTGTGAACTGATGATAAACTGACATCACTGTTTCTTTTAGATTTCGTTATAGAATATGGGAAAGAATTTGCCCAAAAACAACAGCGGTCTCGAACAATCAATCATTTGCAAACATCATACAGGTGTCGGATAGTTGGATACAGTGTGAAACTATGTTCATGAGTCAACTAGTGACAATTATTATTATGTAGATTGCCTTTTGCCACGGATGAGTCTTTTCAACGAAAAAATGTACTGTCTGACTGAAATAAGACGAAAGTTCAATAACATAATGGTCTGACACATTCCTCGGCAACAAAAGGTAAAGACGAGTGCATTTCTTTGACCCAGTTATACATAAGTTAGTCAACTAGTGTTCTCTTCGTACTTACTTACAACGTATCTACTGTAATAAAAGCTCCATAAATTATAGTGGCTTCATTATGTACTCTTGAGACTAAGCAGCCAACAGGAGGATTACACATGGGTAGAACACTATGACCCTTTACAGTAAAGAGCTAATGTAAAGCTATACTTCCGTATTTAACGTATTAAATTTCTTAAAGACCGGTTCTTCTTTCAAATCTATGTAGTACATCTATTACGAAAATTTTATGGGTGGTGGCAGTCAAATACAAATCTGTGTAAGATAACTATATGTTACTTATTCAGAAGAATCTCATTTCCGGTTCATTCAAACTCATCACCAAAGGTGTCAAACTGGTCTTGCACAACGCACCGGAAAACAACATCTCCAGAATGTTTTATTTCGATTTTGAATGAGTTGTAGTCACAATAGCGAACGGAAACCGTTGAATCTACTGCCTTTTCGTTTTTGCAAGCCTTATCTTCTCTAACAATTGGAGTGTTATCATGCATCTTATCTTCTGAGCCAAGAACAGATTTATAACCAAAAAGTGTATTAAATTTGTTTACCAGTTATCGTTGCTAGTGTGAAATGCAGTACAGAAACAATGATGCCCTTTCATTCAACGCATCCGGTTACTGGCTTAGTAGCTTGCATGTGTACATTGAAATGTGGAGCAATCACACGGTTTTGAATTTCAAACGATAGTATAGTATTGCATTCATTCATACCTATACGCTTGTTAATCCGAACCTTGATACTGGATAATCGAAGCGTATTTAATGAAATTAGCTAAACTTGAACCAATACAAACTCGCTTACATCAACTGTTAACTGCAATTTAAAGTGTTACTGTAATTGATCGTAGTTTAATAACAACAATTAAAATCTAATATTCGGCAGCAATTCCATTACATACATACCTACTTAAATAATTTTAAAGGTCAAATACGCCGAAGATGTTCTAACAGACTCCTGGTTTGGAAATGGTAAACACTTAAAATTTGTAAATAAAAGAAAACATTATTTCATTGATTTGATATTAATATAAAGCAACAAAAGCGAACTACATGCTTCGTCAACACTTTCTGCAAGATCACGAAAGATATTAGCTGATAAGTCTTCGCATAGTTTTAACAAGGCTTGGACCATATGATACTAATTATGGCAATTACTGGACGGTTGATCGAGCGAGCTTTACGCGTCAAAGTAAACGTGAAGTTCTAAGAAGGCAAGTTGGGGTTCTATCCGTGGGAACGCATTATCGACCCCCTTTTTTGTGGCAAGCAAATTTACACCTCATCGTTTATAAGGGGTTAAGGATTTACCAACAATTAAGATTTTATTTAAAACAAAACCATTATTCAAATATTTCTTGCAGGCTTCATTTTAATATTGAAGACAATACAATGTCAAGTCAATCAGAGGTTGATTCTGCTAAACGCCATAAGAGTTAACACTTTCTTCTTCTTCAATATTGGGGGAATGCATTTTATAATATTCTTGTCTGTTAACATTGGACTTTTCCAACACATCGTGGTACAGTTGCGACATAGGAATGCAGTTCATGCGAGTGTGAATATTGGGACACGTGTACCTCCCATCAGGGTCCGATCGATCACGATTCGATCGAGATTGTTTGCGCAACACTCGCTCGGATTTGTTAACCACATTATCGGCTAGATCTATTTCAGAATGGTGGGATCTTATGGTCATATTGTGGAATATTAGACTCGTCGTACATATAGCGGCAATTTTGGAGCCTCTGATACCAATCTCCTTAACATTAGTAACACTTTGCTTGCTTTGGTTTCTTTTTTCAAGAAGTTATTTTGTCCTGTTGTGAAGGTCCTATTTAGGACTGACTATCTATAAGATTCCTGTTGTATTCATTGTTAAAATGGTTAAAAATACAATAAGATAATACCTAATTACAGATTACATTATTTAAAGTTTAAATTCGTCTACCGTTATCATAATTACACATGGGAACGTGTAACACTACTTACGAAACCCTTTCTTTTAAAAGTGGACCAATTTCAACGCGGATCTGTATAAACGACTACTTGAAACGAACTACTTTAAACGAACAATTAAATCCTTTCTGGAAATGTTTATGCAACAGTGAAATCTGTATCCGTTTTGGGAATTTTTATTACATCGACATGACAAATAATTAAACCTTATTACAACTGGATCACTTTTAATGAGAATGTCTGATAGTCATTCCCAATTAAATGCTGTAAGCTGTTAAAAATATTATAAGTGTTGGTGTTAAAAGGACAAAGAATCCTAAACTTAATTTAGTTTAGTTATCTTAATTGGTAACCAACGATATAAAGTATATCTTCATCTTAAAAGTAAAGTGTTTGTTTAATATCTATCTACTTATATTTAATGGGGTGTGATTACGCCACGAAAAAATTGAGCTAGAATATAAATAGCTTAATGTGTTAGCAATAAATTGTGTAGTAACAATTAGTAACAACTCGTGTTAAGTTTTGGTGTTCCTTTCTACAATTTCTTTATAATAATTCATAGTTTTATGTTGTTCGTGAGGAATCTATACTGATTCTAAATAACATTCTAGATAATTTTTGCACAACTGTGACACATCCACGTTTACATAAATACATTTGTTGCATAAACACATATTAATAGTATTATTTCAAAACTGCAGAAGTCTGCGTTGCATGTTGGCTGGCTTCGGCTTACGTCAAAAATGTAAGCAAAGCCGTTAGGCTAATGCAGCCTTGGCCGCTGCAACTGGGCCACTAATCGAATAAGCGGGAAGCTTGCTAAATGCAATTTATTGTCATACTTCACCCGCCTGCCCTCGCTTACAAAATTAGTATTATCAGGTTACAGTCATTTCTGTTAAAAGGGATACAGATGTGATGTGTAGACATCTGTTGGGTAAATAAATATTTTTTTAGAAAATAATAAAAGACCAAGACGGAGTAACGTGCAGCAGTTAAAAGAAAAACCTAATGTCATGAGGTATAAGGAGCTTAAGGTGCTGGCAGAGTCCAGAGAAAAATGTAAATTGCTCCACCGACAAGAGTAAAACTCTTAAGTTAATGATTATGAGAACATAAACCAGTATCTTGATGCTTTTGTACATAATATTAGACCTCACCTAACCATGGAGTCTATTTGGTCCGCAATAAAGTAAGGGTTAGTTCCACCAGTGACAAAAAGTACGTAATAATTTAGCTGTCAGAAAGCACTGATGCTGTCGGTCTAATTTCTATAAAATTTACACATAATATGAGTTATCTATTGATCACGAACATATTATCTTTTTATTGATAAAATTGGTCTTTACTGTAACTACAGTTTACATCTACGTAACATTTTTTCTATTTTGAACACTTTGGTGGCATTACCTGAAGACAACTAAGTGTCTAAAGTGCAAGCCCTCGCTTCCTAATTGCTTCAATCTAAGAAACTAACTTTATTGAATTGGCCTGTGTTTTTATGTTTTGGTAGACGCCCGTTATCTTTCACATTTATTGATTTATATTTGTTGTTAGTTTTCATAATCTGTTGATTATAGATGCATGGTTTACATTAAAAGTGGGTCAATGTTTTCTTGATAACAAAATACTTTACATTTTTAGTGAATTGCTAAAAATCAAATTGCGTTATAGCGTTACTCAACCAGCCACATTGTTGCGACAATGCGTTATAAAATTTTAATAAATAAATAGTGCAAGGCCAACCGACTTCTATCTACATCAATGAACGACTAACGAAGTATAACAGGCAGTTATTTCGGGACGCCAGAAAGCGCAGCAAGGATCATCGATTTCAATACTGCTGGATCAGAAACGGAGGCATCTACGTCAGGAAGGCGGACGGCAAACCCGCAATACGTATTACGACGACGACGGACCTGGACGATAAGATCGGACCAGCAATACCGCCTGTTGGTGAATCAGCCTCCTCCCCGTGAGCTAGTTCGACCAAAATTAGGTAAAACTGGCAGAAAACAAAACTACTGTCGATCTCAAAACATATTATTACTAGTTATATTGTTAGTTGTAGTTACTCAATCACTACCTTACTCTTACTCGCTCACTCACACACTCACTTACATACTTACTCACACACTCACTTACATACTTACTCACACACTCACTCATACACCACCACACACACACAGAAATGAAGGTGAAATTATTAATTTTACGGTGTTCTCGAGCGACCGCAAGTCTATCAATATTTTAAACTGTAAATTGAACTCTCCTCATATTATTGAGATAAAAATATACCGAAATGGCTGCATCTACAGAGGATCTTGACGAAACACTAACGATAGACTGCCGATCGCTTGAAAACATCGATCTTAGCTCAGGTTTTCTGTTACCTGAACATAACTTTAAAGCTCTTACATTTAATATACGAAGCTTACAACATAACTTTGAGGCCTTTCTAGTCACATTGCACCGCTCTAAAATTGAATTAGACCTCTTAGTCCTAACAGAATGTTGGCTTACTAATGACTCATTAATTCCGCAAATACCTGGTTTTAACACTTTTCACACAAGGAAATACATAAATAGGAGTGGTGGAGTCGTAGTTTATGTCCGGGAAACTTGGAATGTGCTGGTCAATGAATCAGAATGCGAGGACTGTAACTGCTTAGAAATTAATTTTAATTCTGATTTCATTGTGCTAGCTATATATAGATCTCCATCATTCAGTAATTCGAATAACTTTCTTCTATCACTAGATAATGTTTTAACTAAATTTCAGAATAAGAAGAACATTATTGTTACTGGTGACATAAACCTCGACATATGCTCGGTTCCCTTGAGTGATCAATGCAACCATTACGTGTCCTTACTAACAGAGCATCAATTGCTTCCAGCAATATCCAAACCAACGCGAGGTAACGCCTGTCTTGATCATTTTTTCATAAAGGACCCAAGACAGGCTCTGGGAATGGTTTGTTCTACTGATATAACAGACCATTACATTTGTGTATTAGCGTTATCCCTAAAACAAACAAAACCAATTGCGAAACGTTCTCGTTTAAGGATTAACTACGATGCGGTTCTTGAGGATCTCGGACATGTGGACTGGAGCACTGTTACTGATAGCCACGACGTAAATATTGCAGCGAACACTTTGAATGACATAATAGAAAAAACGATTAGCGAAAATTCTAGCGAAATAAAGACAAGACGATCAAAACATGCAATAAGGCCATGGATAACCCCAGGGCTTATTAGGTGTCAGAAACACAGAGACCGCCTTCACACTCGAGCTAGGAAATTTCCTTTAGATGACATTATTCAATTAACGTACAAAAGATACCGCAACTTTCTTAATAGTCTCTTGCGCAAAATTAAAACAGAATACGAAAATCATACTCTTTTAAGTAATAAAAACAACCCGAAAAGGCTATGGAGTACTATCAAAGATATCTGCCATTTAAATAAAACCAAAACCACACCAGTTGACCTATTAAAACTCAAACAAGACACTACCGCTTCGCTGAATCATTGCAATGAATACTTTGCTGGCATAGGAAGTAATTTAGCAAATAAAATAATTAAAAAGCTGTCTTCCACACAAGAATCACTTGCAGCCGAAACTAAATCGAGCCAAGCAGTGTTAAACTCTCTTTTCTTAAGCCCAACAGATGAAAATGAAGTTGGTAGCTTAATCTGTGACTTGAAGATAGATAGCTCACCAGGAATTGATCGATGCACCCCCATATTGTTAAAACATATTAAAAATACCATAGTAAAACCCCTAACTCACGTATTTAACCTAAGTCTGTCTTCTGGAGTGTTTCCAGAAATATGGAAGACGGCAATAGTAACACCCATACACAAAAATGGTAATAAAGCAGATCCTTGTAACTATCGCCCTATTTCATTACTTTCAATATTATCTAAACTCCTTGAGAAGCTGGTAAACAGACAGTTAGTAAAGTACTTGGAAAATAACTCTCTAATTCCGGAAAGGCAATATGGGTTTAGGCGCGGGAAATCTACTGAGGACGCGGTGTTGCTAATGTCTAATATTGTTTCTACCGCACTGGATCAAAACAAATGTTGCATCGGTGTGTTCGTTGATTTAGCAAAAGCTTTTGACACGGTGTCCATCCCTATCCTCATCAAAAAACTCAACAACTTTGGAATCAGAGGAGTTGCCCTAGACTGGTTTACTAGTTATCTAACGAACCGCAACCAATGTGTTAGGGTTAACTCGGTAATAAGTGACGAGATGCCTATCGATTTCGGTGTTCCGCAGGGCAGTATTCTTGGCCCTACGCTTTTTCTAATATACATGAGCGACATATTACAAGTCAAAATAGACAACTCGGACACAATTTGCTACGCCGATGACACAGTGTTACTGTTCCAGGGATCAAACTGGGAAGAAACTTATAAAATAGCAGAAAGAGGCATGATTTGTGTATCGGGATGGTTGGAAAAAAATCTTCTCACCCTAAACGTGAGTAAGACAAA
The DNA here is from genome assembly GCA_949319885.1 of Mecyna flavalis. NCBI lineage: Eukaryota > Metazoa > Arthropoda > Insecta > Lepidoptera > Crambidae > Mecyna > Mecyna flavalis. The sequence continues at coordinate 4,109,572 of OX439427.1, read as the reverse complement.
ATACGTGGCTTTTCATAAGACGGGCGCTTCACAACCACCCTCACTGGCTTCTTTGAAGTTACATACATGTAGTGAAATAAATATACCCTCCATTACGTGTAACTGTCCCCCTATTGACCGCTCCTTAAGCATTAAGTACTTAGGAGTAATAATAGACCAACACCTAAACTACAAAAATCACATTACCAGCTTAGCTTCTAGGATTCGGAAAACTGCTTTTGTTATGAGACATCTAAGACACTCGGCGCCGAGAGATACTCTCATTATGGTCTATAAAGCAATTTGCCAGTCCCTTCTCCTATATTGCATAAAGGTCTGGGGTGGGGCAAGTAAGTCCACAATGATTGAACTGGAAAGAGCCCAGAGATCGGTACTAAAGGTGATGCTCCGAAAACCATTCAGATTCTCTACTGATCTGCTCTACCAAGAAGCAAAGGTTTTGCGAGTGAGACAGCTTTTTATTGCTAGTGGTGTCGTATTTATTCACAGAGTTGCTCTGACATCTCCGGAGCATAAAACTCGGGTGGCGCGCCGCGTGTATAGGATTGCGGTTCCTCGCGTACGCAGTACTTTTGCCAAACGCCAGCCTCATATTGCCCTTCCACGGATTTACAATATGATGTGCCAGAAAATTTCCAATTTAAAAGAGCTGTCAGCCCGCGAAGCAAAGAAAGTTGTGGAAATGTGGCTTCTAAATTTGAACTACGCTGAAACAGAAAACCTTATTACCTGATTAACCTTCAAAAACCCTCACACACTCACGCTAGCACTCACACACACACACCTTTACAACATACACACTCACATTAATGCACACTCCCTTACACACACACACACACACACACACACACACACACACACACACACACACACACACACACACACATGCCCACACATACACACTTAAGGCTGTCATCTTTTCCTTTTTTCTTTTATGTAAATTATGTAACGTTGTAATGTTGTTTGTTGGAGTTTTATTTTTAGAAATTTTGATGAAACCTGTTAACTGAGTTGCGTCCATCTGTTAATATTGTATTCGTTAAATTATAGTCTGGATTTTGCGATACAAGCTTAATGCTTAGTGCGAAATCCGCTAGATAATTGTACTAATTTTGTAAAGTGTTCTAGAAATAAACAAATTTATTATTATTATTATTATTATTAATACATTCACTGAAGCATTTTAATGGATATTGCTATTCAAAGATTCCAAACTTGATAATGGTTTTATGTTTTCTTACCAAACTTGCATGATGTTACATAAGTGCAATAATAATGTTATTGGTTATTAGAATGACGACTACGGCACAGCTTCTTTCACTACATGGGCAAGGCAAATATACCTAATACGAGTACACAATGTCCACACCCCACAGCCACAAACGTTACCCTAAAGTTAGTAACTATTTAAAATCTGTGCCTGAAGGTAAAGGCGTGTAGCGTGTGGCGGCCACCGGTGTTAACCGTGTGCGGCGAGTCCATATAAAATGTTTCAATCTACATAATTATAAGAAATATGCCTGTGGGGGCGTTTCGTGGTTATGGCCTATCATACTACCTACTACTGCCTACTTAACTCTTAAACACCCGACCGAAAGCCGGGTGTCGCGTAAACAATAGATTTTCTATTGTGTCTGGTTTTCCGGGGCTTGATGGATTAAAAACAGAATAATGATATTGAATTTCCCAACAAAAATCCAAGAACAAATGCTTTTACCAAAGCGGTGTCAAACCTAGAACATGGGCGTTGCCAAACACGAACAGAGATCTTCGTACATATTGCGGTAACGAGACAGCAGTATTACCTAAGTATTGACTACGTTAAGTCTCACCAAAATGATCTGGAAGGTCACTTCGCTCAACATATTCATTATTCTACGTAAATTACATAAAGAACTTTACTATTTCAGCGTCATCTACAAAAAAAAAAGACTTGCGTATTAGGTTTTGGTGGAGATTTAGGTAATGGAATTGACAGGCCTACGTGGCCTGGGTGTAAATTATAAACTCAATAATCTGTCAAACATTGCGATTATTTTAAAGATACATATTTCATATTTTATTTATTCGAGATCCTATAGCATTGTAGGAAGACACGTGCCAGTGGGTTGTTCACAATATTTAAGTATTTCTCTTTGTAGATTACTACCAACGTCACGCATTAAAAACATATTTGGGTAATTGAAATGTTAATCAATTGTTTGTATGTCGCGTGCTCAGCGATACGAACTCTATTTGAGTTTGCAGTTCATTTCTTTTATAATTTAAATTATCATCAATATCGTTTTATTAGTCAAGTTTTGCTTTACATTTTGATACGATTTAGAATGTTTGCTGGATATTTTCCGCACGTATGAACACTATGAACTGAGCTGAGCATTATCTCGGAACAAAAGGCATACTATGTCCTAGAATATACTATGTGCATCAAAATAAGTGTGAAAGTGTTACAGAAAGACAGTCACATTCAAAGGACAATGCAAAAGAATGGGCCCAAAAAAAATTTTGTGCAAATTTGGGACATAGACTACGAAGTAGATCCAATAAACACCTTTAACTTTTATTATGGCGTCGACAAAATTGATCCTAGTGAAAAAAAATGTTTATTATGTTAATTATTTATGTTAATATAAAAATAATAAATTATTATAGACGATAACTTTTTCCCCTTGGGACCGATTATGGTGTCATCATAATAAAAGTTGATGGTGTGTGTGTGGTCTTTTACGTAGAATACATCTCATCTTTGGGCCCAAGAACAATGGCAAGTTTTGCATTCTCGTTTATTACATTAGTATGGGATTTTGCACCATCTAGAAGTTCAGCACTGCTGTTATGTTTCAGAGAGGCCGATGAACTATCTCTTATTTGGAATGACACTTCTAAAGTGTACTTGGGCTGTATTTTTCTCCGATTCTTTCGGCCCCTTATTGTGAACTCTGCCATAAAAATGTTGAATAGTTGTTTGTTGACCATACAGTGACTCTACGCAGTAACAATACTATTCGTTTACGTGCACTCGTAAGTCTATTATGTCGCTTTTACCTCTAAGCGAAATAAAGAAATACTGGCATATTAAGCAATAAATATTAATAATGTCCCAACCTGGACTGCATTGCCAACCTTGAATTTTTATTAGAAATCAAAGAATTAGAATTTTTGATAGGCACGATTTCTCTTGTAGCACGTTGGCAATTCAGACCGGCAAATTGATATCTCTGTATTGATTTGTCGTGGTACCGTTGTTTTCGCGTAAACTTTAAAGTGCGAAGTTTAGGCTGTAATAGATTTTATCCTGTCTATATGGGATAGTTTATAGCTTTTGTATATTGATATTTTGCACTGATCTTTACCTCTGTTACGTGTTGATCTTCTTTTTACAGCTATCTAGCTAGTGTAAGTAATATTTGCAGGTATAATTACGTACTTTAGAGGCTACGATCTTTTTTCCTTATGTCACTTTAGTTGTCAGACAGGCACACAGTACGCCTGATGGTACGGCCAGTATGGTCTATAATAATTACTGTTAATTTTCTATAAAGTATTCTTTTTAGTTTTTACGAGAAATAGTACCGTCAACCCTCACAGTTTCAAGTTTATAATATTAGTAGGATTAATCGTCGGGGTGGCTGACTGGTATAAATTTACTTGCATTGGAAAGTGTGCTAGATATCGCGTTTCTGTCCTGACCACATTTAACGTCAAAATTCCTTGCGTCTTATGCGATGTTTACGATTCTTCCTGAGTGAGTTATGTCGGTCTAAATCACAAGATTAGATGTCGACCAACTTTCAGTCCAAGCTAGTTGCTCGGCAGAAATATACCTATACCTACTGCTGCACCATTTAAACTGTTCAAATTAGCTCAAATGGCATATAGTGTTATAGGCCTATATAAAAATTTGAATGTTTATATCTTCACATTAGATAAAAAACCTAAAGTACCTAGTTATAAAAAAAACAATTTATTGGCGCGTAACCAAATAAATCTTGCGGTACTACCTATTCCGATTGGCGAATACTACACGCTCGATATTTTATCGTGATATTTGGATCGAAATAATATCACGATATTTATCGAGTGTGTAGTATAGCGTATCACGTATCACGATATGTGATCCTGGATTTCGATCCAAATATCACGATAAATATCAAGCGTGTAGCATTCGCCATTGAATTTAGACTCAACAAACTTCAAAAAATGTTTATTCTTTTGGAAGTGCATTATTATTACTTACAAATAGTTTGTTTATTTAATAATAAACTCAGGTTTTTTCCTCCAACTTATGACGTTGTCAGGTTGTCACAGCTGTGCAAACGCTGCCAAATAGGTAGTCGTTTCTGCGCAGCACCCTACTGCAGTCACTTGTTGTCTCTGTTTCGATATAATTCACTTGTTTTAAGTACATGAACAACAAAGTTTCCATAGCTCAGTTCCATAAACATTTTAAAAATAGGTCACATAAGTTGAATAAACAAAGTCTGAGCACAGATAATTAGTACTCTAAGTAAGGAGTTACAGAAATGTTATGGAAGACAAAACTCAATTTAAGTGGTATCTTTATCTCAAAGCGAGTGTTGTTTAAACTTCTGGTTTACGTCCAAGGCGCAGTTTTGCCCGCATTACTTGTTGTCTAGGAATTTTCATAGCACACCTATCGCCTAGTCTTAAACTGGGCGATAGCTTGCAGCTAGAATCCGTAATGCAGCCAGAGACCAGTGTATTGACAGTACTATTCAGGGTTGTCGGAATTCCAGTAATATTTACCTGGGGCCTTAAAGACATCGTGTTCATGTTCATGAATGATAAAGCATCTATACAACAGAAAACCCAAGTTTAAAACACAAAGCTAGTCACTTTGTTGCTTGCTTTTCTTTACTAAGCGAGGTTGAACTAAAAACGTTTATCTACTTCATAGCAAAAGTATTCAGACTGGTATTTACGTTTACACTAAAGTTTTTTATTTCATAAATATCTTCAACGTTATCTCGTATTTGTTTAGCATTTTTGCCCATCCATTTTTGTGTAGAGTAGTATGCATTTAAGCACTATCACCGCAGACTAGCGAGATCTTTCTATGCGAATCGGGACTAAATGTGCTCGTCCTACTTAACCACCATATTTCCCCGGTTTCCTCTTCACCAAAGAGAATATAAACGTCGAGGAAAGGAACGAGCCGATTAGTACCTTAATAGCGAAATGGCGATGATTGGCCCACCCCAAAGATGTTCTAAAACTAAGGCTTCAAACCTAGGATCTGGATTAAGTGGGAAGGCAAGTGGTAGCCCTGCAAGCCGACCAGTCCGCCATAACGCGGCAGTCTACGCGTGACCTGTTTCCACATGTATGGATATCCGGTTGGCTTATGCGCTAGAATAATACACTGTCTTATTAGGACAAAATAAGAATGCCTTTCTACTGACGTCGATGTAATAAGTCATTAAGGCTGATTCTGGTCAATTGTCAAAGGACGAGGGTCTTAACATCAGAATGACTGCGAGTACCTAATATTATCAATAAGTAACAAACGAGTAACCATTTGTATACAGTAATAACGATACACTTCAAAAGTAAACAGACTCGTTTCCAAATTGAATGTCTCTGCTCAGTTTTAACATTATAGTGGTGACTCGTTCGCTGTTTCGTTCGTCCCACAACACGTTCGTCCCACTGGGACGAAAGTGTATATTTTAAAACAGAAGAAAGGTAAACATATTCTATCAACAACAAATTTGTTTTAATATTTCTTCTGAGTTTTGTCGTGTTGGCCCATCTGAATGTTAATCGAGCTACTGGCTCTGTTCCATTGAGAAATCTTTCATCAGGAACCGTTAATCAATGTGATCCCATATTGTAGGCTCGTTGAAACTTCGACCCGTAAACTCCAAGTGGCTTCCATGTTTAAGAACCTGAAAAAGTCCGACCAGACCTAATACGGAAATCTAACACAAGACGGTTTTAGACCAGAATAGCTAATTACCTGAAGACAGTAAAAAGAACCATCCGCACATGCAGAATAATTTTATGAATAGACATAAATGAAGAGCTAATAAACAGCAAATTATTTTATTGTTAGTATAATAACCGACTCTGACCGTCATTATAGTTACAATAACAATAAACAGCTCTAAAGAGACACATAAACGATAGGCGCCAGCAACAACTTAGGCGCCTATTTTAACAAATAAGTAATGACTTGCAGATTTCTCCAGGTAAACAAATTCTATTCTTCATAGAAATATAGGATTTCATAAAAAAAAATTTTACATTTCATAGACATCGCATTATTTGTCGTACAATTAACATATGCCTTACATTTGCCTTTAACCAAATGTCACAAATATTTAAATGATTAATATTTTCAATTGCACGAAACATATTGCACATGGTTATCTTTTAAACAGTACCTATCTAGCTGTTATTTATCAGATTATATGACATTCATGAACATTAACAAAGTCATGAGAATTATAAGTAGTTTGATGTCTGGTTTTTTATATTAATAGGTATATTAATATTGCACAAATTCGGTACTATTTCATTTGAATCTAATTTCTTATCTAAAACATAAAATGTGATACAGAAGATAAGTAACTATAGTCTCAATAACAATCTTATCGAATGGGTACAAGAGTTAGCAAAATAAAATATCTCCGAAGAAATGGCACACAGGTGTAGTAACCCACATACTGAGACCTTGAGATTTTAATTAGCATCAATAGGCAACAGGTGCAACAGATTATATCTCTTCTTTTGTCTTACAAATCGTTATAAAACATCTGGCACAGACAAACTTCGAACTGACCGAGATACATAAAATGAGACTGTTGACTAACAATACTAAGAAAATGCTTAAGATTTAAGTAAAATTGCATTTAACATTTTAGACACCTGGCGACTGCAGAGACCGGTTCTTGGATACAACTGTCTAAATCGTCCGTAGTATTTTCAATCTTACACCTATGTTTCTAGAGATTAATTTAGCAGTATATGCTATCGTAGCAATTTCGCTAACGGAGCCCCTGTAGTTAATTGCCATTGATTGAAACAGATATGTGTACACGTGTTGCGTTGATGCTGTGTGGTGAACTGGTGATAGCTGTTTCCTCTTAGATTGCTTTGATCTGTGATATCTTGGCGTCTGTCCGTCGGGGATCGGCACCTAGCTATTCTGGGGATAAATCGACAGCGATATCCAACCGTATACGCCTATGAGTACCTAAGTTAGACAAAATATACCAGTTATTGACAGTTAAAGTAAATTTTGGACGGTGGGTCTTTACTAAACCATAAGGTTTTGTCCTATTGTGGCGAAATTTAAACTCCTACTTTAGACGATAATGTTAAAATTATACTATTTCTCCTCATTCTATGGTGTTTCCTTCATTCACCTGAAAATAAATACACAATCGTTAGACTCGGAAGACTGATAAAACAGAGGCTGGCAAATTTAATTTATTACCATCACAGTCAGTAACCTCAATTATTGTTTTGGAGTGAATGACTTTTAAAATATATTCGCTCTTAGTGGAGCCAATACCTTGATCTTGTTTCCATCAACGAAACTAAACCGATTGTATGTGACTTGGTTCATTAGAATAACAAATACAATAATCCTGATGGAAACATAATGTTTCGTGGACTTAATGAACAACTAACGTCAATTGGTTTGTTTTTACGGTTATTATTTTAAATACGAAATGGGATACACTGAGCTAGAAACATTTTTTATACGCTATTTTATCATTAGCAATTAAGTAGCCTTATTTTGACAGATGGGTTTCTATTGGTTATATTTATATCAACCATTCCATAGTACGTATTAGCATGTTTTTAAGCGGTTGTTGAAGAACATTTTATTAACACATTTTAAAGGAATCTTTACAATGTACTACAAGATATTTTTTTTAAATTTTATCTTATTTAGGTACTTGTCTTCTGTTTTTAAACCACTAAAGCTGACAATCTGACCACTTATTAGTGTGATGTACAGTATGCTCCCCTCCTTTAATTTCTAGCTAGCAAATATGCCAAGCTAATGTATTTTTTTATGTATGAAAAAACCAGTCTATTAATGTAGTCTTAGGGCTGAAACTGCGTTAAGCGGCACCCGCGCGGTTTCATACAAAAGTGACCCGTCGCGGGAAGCTGCGCAGGAGACTTTTGTATGAACCGCGCGCGCGCGGGTCCCGCTTCACAACGACCTTCATCAATGAAATCAAGTCATCAGGTGCATAAAGTGACATAAACCCTACAATAGTGGGAACAGACTTAATCACCACGCCTGCAAAATATTAGCAGTAAATTCGAGAATCCTGATATCCTTTACACAAGTGCTGTAGCTACTACTCGTAAAAACATATGCAAATTCTGATTGTCTGAATTGTTTAACCGAGCGTGACAAGATTGTAGTTTTAAGTACGTCCTTGCATTTGTGGAATAATTATCAAAGCTAATTCAAAATATACTTAAGGAGTGTTGGAGAGTCTTTAATCTTATGTAATTTTATGAGCTCAGAGGGCGTTAGTGTCGCAGCCGATTATTCAATATTTTCACGATGAGTTCATAGTTATAATTAAGATTATCCCTTGTTTGTATGACTAACATCTTCTACAGATACTTTTAGTAGTAAGTAATATTTAGTAGTAAATGTCATGTTTATGTCCCACAGGGTAACGACCTGCATTAAAAATAAGTCATCGTTACACTAAGTCGTTACAATAATATTTACTGTGTATGTTAAATAATGTGTTTTCAACATTACTAGGTACGAGTACCTACTTATTAAATATTTCTGACATTGAAATGAATATTTATCTGCTGAAATATAAATGGTAATAAATGCAATAATGCCGCCAAAGTTAATCAATTTTAGTGAAGTGGCTTTTGTCTGTCAACTGAGTAGACCGCGGTGGCAAATTAAGGTTATTTTTTTTATTGCAATGTGTACTAGTAACAAGACGAGCAGATCGTGCCTACACCTGATGGTAAGCGCCACGTCTGCCCTTAGACAGTTCAGTTGGTTCAGTGCCAAACAGTAACTAAGCAGTTACTGTCTGGCACCGCCCTGCGCCTACTACACCGAGACGACAGTTATTAGGTCTCATAAGTCATATACCCCGTAATTTCATTAGCTTCAGTGCCCTTTCCCCGAGACACAGAAGTGCTCGTCACACTTGCGGTAGTACCCATCTAGACGGCCCAGTACAGGAACCTACCTGGTAAAATATTATGATGAAAATTTATTATGAGAAACTAATAATATTTTTTATGTCTGTCACCGACTTAGATGTTGTGATTGGGTTTCAAATACACTAATAAGTTAGTTTACCATGTAGACTTAGGATCTTTAACCTTAATAACTATAAAGCTTTACCTAAGTGTCTAAGTTTTTAAAAAACACCTGTCCATTTTTCCTTTCACAATAATTGTTTTATACCGTTACTATTTTACAAATATCTGTTATCGTATTGACATAAAAATGCCTATCAGTTATAGCTATTATCTATCTCGTATCTTTTGTGCCATCTATAATAGTTGTTATCAGTTTGTATCTTTTGTATTTTATATTGGATTTACCAAACTTCAGATCGATGAAAGGTCCGAAATATGCTTGGAATGTGCTCGCCGGTACAGGTAGAAGCAAAACCGACCCGACTGGTTTCAGTTTGCTCTTTTTTTGTGAGGACCCCTAATTTATAAGTTAAAAGGACAGCTTTTAATGCCCGAGTATCGAGTTGATAGAAAGTTGACGTGTATTTCACACTACCGCTGGAACTGTGGTTAATCTTATCGTGCCTAAAACCTCGTCGGTTCAATTAGCACCTTGGTTCTGGTTGGTGATAGGACTTTTTCAGAGTCCGAATGGCCAAACGAGCTCAAGTGAAATCTGCAGCGATAATATACATGTCTGGTAGTGTTCTGGAGGCAATCAATCGCCACAAGGCTGTCACCGGCTCGTCCCCTTCAGGTGTAAAAGGGAAACCGGAGAAATTTAGTGGGCTGTCTTTAGGTCTCTCGATCAAATCGATTTTAATACACACGATATTGGTCTGTCTCAAACTCTATCTTCACCTTATATTTCTCACGGTTTCAAACCTCCCGCGGGAATGAGACGTTTCCCGTAGGAATTTTATAGCCTATGTCCTAATACGGGTTATAAACGATACGTGTGGCAAATTTCATCTAAATCCGTTCAGATGTTTAGGCGTAATTGAGTAACAAACATCCAAACATCCAGACTTTCGCATTTATAATATTAGTAGGATTATAATTATCTTCAACTATTTTAGCATATAAAAAAAGCAAACTGCGTGAAGGTTGGTAGTGAAATGACCCTCAATAACAGGTGGGCAATTTTGCGTCTGTCAGCAAAAAATCGTATAAATATACTAAATAGACGTCATGCCTTTGTGACGGTGATTCATTTGGGGTTGTTTAGTGTTGGGGTAACACATTATAGGGGACTTTTGGGGTTTGCTTTTATTCATCCTTATCTTAATTGGACAATAATGTCGTTGAAAAAGAAATACGGCTTTTGGCACACTTTTTTTAACTAGAGCCAAGATTTATCAATGAAGTTTAACTATATTATTACTGGTATCAATTGTATTATGTGTGATATTACTTTGAAATTATTTTGAAGAATAAGTCAACGTTTCTGATCGCAAATGTGTTAAAAAAAAAAAATTTTTGTAACAATGTTTTCCAATGCGTTGACTGAATCGCATGCACGCTAAAACTAGGTTATAAATTTGGCGCAAGTAACATTTACAATATATTTTCTCTATCTCTTTGTGGAATAAACATGGTTATAGTCTTGATAATCCATCTCTAGGTAATTCATCACAATGTGCATGTGCAATGGTACCGTGATACCAGTGTGATGAATGTACCATGGTATAAAACCATCACCTCAAGCGTGTAAAGTTCAAAATTGCACGGTTACTACACCTAATAAAAAAGAAAGGTAATAAAAAAAAATCTTATTTACTTGGTCGCCTATTATTACTCAGCTAACACGGAATCGTTTGGCCAATTTAAAAGGCGTATAAAAACGATTAATTACACAAAACGATCGTGATTATGTATTCTTTCGTGTTGTGGAAACAACCATGTACTCACTCACTTTTCTAGTTAATTGCACAGCCATAACGAGCCCGTACTAGTTACCTAGTACAAATTCGTAGAATATTTTTTAGTGCGAGTAAATTTGCAGGAAGAATTATGGCAAAATAATTGGCTGGGCCGGTTAAACGCCACAAGGCAGTTAGTAAAGGAGACCTGATGGGGAGTATAGTGGGTAGTGGGACAAAAGTCGCTACTACTTAGTAGCCTGCGATTTATCATTTTGAAACGCATTCTCCTCCGCATAGAAAATAGAACCTTTTGTGTAAATATTTACCCATTATATTAAGAAGACACTTTCATTAAAAAGATAGACCTATATTAAAACAGTATTGGAATATACTAGTGCCTAGTATATCTATATATTATTTTTATAGTATTTTTATAAGAGAGTAAAAAAAAACAGCTGTCGTCTCTACTTGTCCGTTTTATGTTTAGGTATTTACAGGTACTAAAAAGAATCCAACCCTTGAATAAATAACGAAAAATGTATGTAGGTAATAAAAATACGAGAATAACAATGTTATCTTAAAGGAATAAATATAAATGAATTTGCATAAACGAAGTAAACAGGAAAGCAATTCAATTGCTTCAGCTAAAAAAGTTATAATTTGCTAAGAATAATACAATTGCATTTTAAAAAACTATAATAGGTATATCGTGTAATATATGTAGCTTACAAAAATATACAGTAAGGAGATTTGCCATTAAAATAAAACTTTTAGCTTAACACTGCAACTAAATCAAATTAACGAAGAAAATAATATTGCAAAAGTAACAATTTTATTTTGCACCTCGTACGAACCAATACCGCTTTTATCATCATCCTAAAGTAAGTGTATACAGTTACACTTTATTTACAACCCCGCCTGTAGGTTTAGAGCTGTTGACAAACAGTACCACGTTACCGGCTCGTGGCAGTTTGCAATCGCCTTACTTTTAACCATATAAACGCCGTAAATTAGGTTTTCCCAGTATAACATTTACAAATGTTGCTTTAGTAATTGGCTGATAAATCTCAGTCGTGACCAGCCCATTCGCTCAAGGTGGGCGAACGAAGCCGGACAAAAGTCAGCCATTTTTGACAATAAGTCTATCAGGACGAAGCCAAGGGCAAGCAACATTCTTACCTTTTCGTGGCGAGCGTGACCTAGGCATTTGAGCGTGTGTTCAAATGGCAAGTGGTACCGACAACTGACAATGCAACTAACGAGGTTCCGACAATACAATCTGAAGAACCCAATTAAGGCGATCAAACTTGTTAACCAATTAAATTGTATCATAATGCTAACCTCGTGTACAACTAACACGAAATAATTAAATTTCGTTAAACGTAACATCTAATCTGTGGTAATAACTTAATTATAATAATATTGAAATGTTTTTCTATTCACCTGACGATTGAGAAATCTGGAACGCGGAATAGAATGCTGAGAATTCAAATGGAAACTGAAAGTGGAGAAATCATACGTAGTAAGTAAATGTTTCAAATAACGTTCGAATATAATGACTGTACAATTTCTGCTTCCAAGGATTTCTATAATTCTCTTTCGCTGATGACTACAACAAAAACTGTTGCAAACATGACAGTCATGGAACGTTCAAAAAAGGATAAGTATTATGGGATGGAACTGGCAAAAACCCTTGCGATAGTATTACAAGGCATTTAAAATGTGAGCTCCGGTTTAATAGCTTCATTTGTGGCAACATCTCACAAATCATACATACAAGTGCGGTCCCGCGGATTGTTTTTGCGACATTTTTTTTTCTTTTGCGATAAGAATCTACAGTGCCGACCGCACACATAGCACATTCCACAGAGTAGTTCTGGTTATGAAAAGGTAGGAATGGAAACAAAATTCCAATGCGATTAGAGTGTTTTTGTAGCATGCGGTTTGAATAATAAAATTGTGGGATCAAGAACCCTACGCTCTGAACACAACAGAGGCGTAATAACGGAAATGTATTAGAACTAGTTTGAAATCAACTTCTTGATGTCGATGATACAATCCATCGGGGAAATGATTGAATGAAATGTTGAAATACAGCTTAGCAACATCTAAAAAATGGATATTTTAAACAAACAAGCAAGCAACAAGCTCGCAACAAAAATATTGCAGATAGTTTATATAAAAAGTGCGAAAGCGTTATAAAAACCATGTATTGTAATATGTCAAAACGGCCATCATAGCGTGCCGCTAGTATAACTTAGCGCCTTCATAGTAATTAAATAATAATTTGAAACTAAAATGTAAATGCAGTAACACTGCAACTTTGCAATTTAGAATATCAAAACAAACAATGGTTATTGTTCGTGCTACCACACAGTAAGCTAAGTAAGCAAACCACGACCTCGACACAACGGCACTTATCGATCCTGATAAGAGACAGATGTGGGCCGATACAGTGGGAGCGGTTAAGTCTTGCACAATAGTGTAGGCGTAATTTTATTATACGCCAAATCCAAGGTACTGGGGGAATGCAGACAGTGACAAGGCAGTCATGCGGAACTTGAGCCGGATCATATAAACAAGCGTGAAGAATTGTGAAGAAGAATGTTTTAATGAGGTGTTTCACGAAATAAATAATTTTGGAGATTATGTAAGGCACAATGTTAACAAGCTTTAAATGATGATGTAGAAAGAAAATGCATTTGGAAGATACTACAAAGATATAAACTGAAGAAGAAAGGCTAGATAGAGATAGAAAAAGATTCCAGAAGTTCGTTTAATAAGCCAAGACGGTATTATCTAAGAAGGCGTCAGGTATACTGCACCGATCCCAGACAATTTGGGATGAAAGCAGAACAAAGATGCTTGACCACTATTGTACTAAAGGACATGTCCGACGTACGCTTATAAGCGGGCTGTCTTATTGAAAATAACTAAATAGTTATACGACCACTTCATTATTGGTACAACTTGACTGCTCCATATCTTGTATTATGGAAAAACATACCCATTACTTTATTATCTTCGAAATTATAGCTTTGTTTTAAGACATAAAGAGATAGCGGTTTACAGATTTAAATAAAAAATCATCACCATTAAATGAAAGATTGATTCTCACCAATTTGCACAGTAACTATTGTTTTCCGTGATGAATGGATTACACTTCAGAATACTGTTATATTAAGACATAAATGTGCTGTTGTATGGTATATCGATATCCGCCGTGCAACAAAAGAATTTGAAATCCACTCCGGCATCGCCAAAGTTAATTATAAGCAATTTTCTTTATAGAATGAAGTAGCTATAAAATAGTGAACATTTTTTAGCTGCATCTATTGTCTTAGGTAGTACACAAATTCCTAGATACACAAATAAATTCTTCCAAGTTAGACTCTTTCTTTAACACTCTAAACTTTCCTTTTAAAGCACCTGTTAGGTAGATACAAACTCTTGTACTTATCCAATAAAAGACCTTAATTGCTCTTAATTTATTTCTTGTGCGCGAAAATAAGTGAAAAAAGTTAAAGGTAGAATTCATTTTGCAGAACTCTATATTACATTTTTCACATTTAACTCGATCGTGCGGCAACTTAACGCAAGCCTTACTTAAATTATCTCGCATGAAGAATTTTGATATGGACACGTTCTGATATTATGAATTCGTTTATTTTTTTCAATTTACGTCCAATCCGGTGGGGTTTAAAAATCATCAACATCTGAGCAGGGCTGGGCCGTGTAATAAGCCCAATTAATGTTTACGATCGAAAATTAGATATTGCGGAAACTGGCATGTGTTTTTTTTTCTTTCATCTCGCACCTGACCTTACCGCTTGGTCATTGAACCGAAAGCTTTGGGCCGCTGTGTCTTGCGCTTGCGCATTACGTAGACCGAACGGCGCTGCGTCACGCTCTGCCGGTTATAATAATAAAAAAAACATCCACTCAGTTTGAAATCATTTGGAAAGAAATAACTAGAATTAACTTAACCAGAAAATTGCTGCGTATCTGCTCTTCATGTTTGTGCCCTGTTGCGGGTAATTGCCAGCTGTTTTACCTATCTCAAACGTTGTTTTAAGATTGAGATATGAAATTATTTCTCGCGTTTACATAACGCACGTTTTATGGTTTCTTCATAATAAGGTTTATGCAGGTCTTATCAGCGGCTGACGTGGTTTTATTTTTAGTTGCGACTCGCTAATGCTTTTCGTCGCGTCGCAATTTTAGCTTCATTTGCCAATAGCGTACACGTTTCTTCTTAATATTCTTGTAACAAATGTTTTTCATGTTTTCCGTTACCTACGTCATCTTTGTTTTTCACAATCTTATCATATTGTCGTCAAACCAACATCTTATTTTTGCAAAAACTGTGATGTTATGTATCGCACGGTGCCTGATTTTCATACAAATATCCGTGATCAGAGCCACATAGTTGCCATTATTACTCTTGCCATTTATATTTTGACCAAATTGCGTTGCTTGAAGTGTTTATATGTATAATATGAACTTTGTTAGCAAACATTTGTTAGTATATATCTTCAATAAAAGATTATATCGACGCGCGACGTCCCACTTTTATTAGGTACACTCGTAATTGTCGAGATTGAACAATTTCATCGGACAGTTAACTTGTACAAAATTTGTGTTTCATCAATAATTTGCGTGTTAATAGGCAGTTTATGTGTGCGTGTGGTCACACTTGATTGCATCCTTCGCCACGGTTTCTGGTCGCACGCAGCGGCTCAGCTTCAATGGAGGAAATGCACGTGGTCCCCGTAATGCATACTGTGTTTTTGCTAACGGTACACGGGTATTTAGGACATGCAAATACGAATGTATGATCAGGTGGTTTCTTTCTTCGTAAATGTGTTATGTTATTTGAGGATTGGTTGTTTGAGGAAGTTAGCGGTTGCTACCGTGCGCTCTTTGGTAGGTACTATTGAAATAGTTGAGTTTTTGCAATGTCGTTATTGTGTTTATCAAAAATTAGGCATCAACTTTCTTCTGGAATGAGTCTGGTAATTGTGTATGGCACTGAAGGACTTCCTTCATTGAAATTAGAGTCCGACCGAAACTGGTTTTCCGGCCGAAACCGAAACCGAAACCGAATGTTCGGCCGTGGCTTCAGTTTCGGCCGAAACCGAAACCGAAACCGAAACTCACGTGGTCAAGTATAAAATTCCTTAAAATACTGAAATTTGGTGCATTTTACCCATTATTCTGCATTAATTGGGACATGAAATGGAATCACAGTATATTGATTTTGTTGTAATCATTTATTTAATACTAGACTTCCGCCCCTGGCTTCGCTGGCCTAGGCTACACGCTTTAAACCACTATGAAATGCCCCCGGTAACTTCCAAAAAACCCCCTTCTTAGTGGAAACTTACACATTATAAAGTACGCTTTTAGGAAATTTAAAGTAAAAAAATTAAGACACTTTTTAACACCCCTTGAGGGGTGAAATATTAAAAAGCTTACACAAGGCTCTGTCCCCACCCTTTCCATAAAAAGACAAATAACCAGTTTTAATCCAAAAACTGACGGGGTATTAAAAAAAAAACCGTGCTTATGCCGCACGCCTAAGATGCAGAATTGCGCTGCTTACAGCACAATTATGTCTAGCTTGAAGTAGACTTGACTGTACAATATTTTTTTAAGATTACATTTTGATTGTACACCTATATTTAGCCCAGGGGGGTTACTCTTGCTTGATCGCCTGCACATTATTTTCACAATTAACTGTGTCAAAAAAAATACTTTAAAATATGAAAAAAATACAACATTAAAATTCGATTTGCGTGAAATCCCCATTCCTACGGCGGATGTCATACAAAAAAAAGATCAGTACAGCTAGAGGTATTGACAGAGAATAGAGATACGTTCGAAATCTGTTGGTGGGTGGGGACGTTTTTTTGCATGGTCCTTTAATTTTTTATTTTTAAACCCCTTTTTAACCCCCACGGGGGTAAGTTTTCAATAACACCTTTTTATTTGAAACTGATACCAAACTAAAAATATTCTTCCCGAATTTTAAGACTGTAACTTTTAAAATAACGAAGTTTCATTCTAACTTCCAACCCTCTTTTTACCCCCTTGGGGGTTAATTTCGAAAAACCCCTTCTTAGTGAGAACTTACGCATTATAAAGAACCCTTGTACTAAATTTCAAGTTCCTGGGTCTTGTATTTTGGGCTGGTCGTAATTCCTTTTTGAAATATCCCTCCCTTCCCCCCCCCACATTTTCGGGTAAAAGTACTCTATGTCAGCCGGCGATAGTGTAGCTTCGTATAGTGAAAGATTATTCAAATCAGTTCAGTAGTTTCGGAGCCTATTCAATACAAACAAACAAACAATCAAAATATCTTTCCTCTTTTTAATATTTACAAGTATAGATAATACAAAAAAACATATTATTCATACTTTTATTATATTTTCAAATCAAGTTCTCATAGCAAAATGTTTATCAGTTAACAATAATCGAATCACTAATTGTTACTGTTTAACGCACTGACTATTGTGTTGCTAGTGTTGCTACAGAGCTATCCGAACGGCACACGACAATAAGTCCCAAACAGGTGCGCCGCCAAAGCGTTGCTGCGAGAAACGAACGAGCGAACGGCGAGCGTGCACGACAACTTCCGAAATCAGTTTCGGTTTCGGCAAAAGTTTCGGCCAATTTTGGCCGAAACCGAAACTGCAGCCGAAACTTGATTTTTGGCCGAAACTCGGCCGAAACCGAAACCGAAACCGAACCTTCGGTCGGACACTAATTGAAATCAAGTCAGATCATTTATTACTATCAAGGAACAATAATAGTATTGCCTGAATAAACGTGTGTGCCAAATTCGTGTTTGGCATTCACTAACCCCATGTTGAGATAATCAGAATTAGGTATACTTATTTCTACGCACAAATTTAACCAAGGAAAGTGACAAAGCATCGTGTGCAGAATGTTTTAAAATTCTATCACTATAGAAATAGAAATAGAAATAGAAATAGAAAAACGTTTATTAGGTATAAGTATGTACAGTTTTTTATAGCTATGACTTAAATTAACACGGACTTATACCTAATAGGTCTCCGCTCAGCATGTGCTGTAGTAAATATTTACCACGGCGCTGGTATTCTGCGGATACCTAGGAGCTACTAGTTACATTAAAACTACTTATAAACTAATAAAGTATGAAATAAACTTTTCTTACTCCCTCTTTAGCTAATACAATAATTATTTCAGGTGTACAAACAAATAATGGAACATATAAAGAATATTCTTTACAACAAATTTTACATTATATTGTAATATACCTAAGTAGACAATCAATTTCAAAAACCCTAAACAAGTATTATTTATAATCATACCAACAATGTTCTTTGTAAAAAATATTATTTATTATACATATCACAAAATATATCTCAATATACCTAATTATAATTATATGTCTATGTAGAATAGTAGATATTATTATATGCTTTTTTTATATTATTTATTTATGTATTTTTCTGAGATTTTAGAGATTAGAGATTTTTTTTTTATTTTTTTAGAGATTTTTTTTATTTATTGTTTATATTTTAATTTAAAGTTTAATATATTTGAGGAACATCTAACAGGGGGTGGGATATTATTCCAGCACTTAGTTGCAAGATACCGAAAACTTCCTCTGAACGCGGCTTTATGGTATGGTGCACAAATTAGTCGGTCAAGGAAACGAGAGTTACGCTGAGAAAATTTCAGTTTGGAAAATAAATATGACGGGCTTTGGTTTTTAATGACACCGAAGAGGAGACCAGCAAAGTGCAGTGCACGTCGAGATTGCATGTTTAGTAAGTCGCTCTTATTCAGGAAGGGGGTTACGTGCGCTCGTCGCGGGACGGGGAAGCAGAAACGTGCACAGGAGTTCTGCACTCGCTGAATTAGGTTTTTGGTGCGAACCAGTAAACACCCACTAACAACCGTATCGGCATAGTTCAGCTTCGACAGTATTAAAGATTCGCAAAGATGAATCCGAAGGTCCACACTTAGATACTCTCTGATTTTATATAAAATTTTCAATCTAAAATAGCACTGTCTTACCACTTCTGCAATATGTTTTTCAAATCTAAGTGAACTGTCAAATACAACGCCCAGATTCCGAGCTTCTGAGACCTGTTCAATTATCTCTGACTTTATTGATAAATTTGGTTTGAGCTGGTTGATTTGATTGGTTTGTGATTTTGTGCCAATAACAAGGAATTTGGTTTTGAAGGATTAAGTACTAGGTTATTGATATCTGACCATTCGGCTATACGATTTAAATCCTGATTAAGTTCATCTATAGCATTGCTAGCCTCACTCGTTCTAAATGACTTAAAGATTTGTAGATCATCTGCATATAGATGATGTCTACTGTGCATTATGCATTTGGAAAGGTCTGCTGTGTAGAGAATAAAAAGAACAGGTCCCAGTATCGAGCCTTGCGGCACTCCGTTATTAATGAGGCAGGTATCAGAAGTTTTTTTGGTTCCGTTACTACTCATTACTTCCACTTTTTGCGACCGACCGTGCAAGTAACTGGAAAACCATTTAAGCGCTATCTCATCAAAACCATAGTATATAAGCTTGGCCATAAGCAAAGTTGTGTCTAAGGTGTCAAAGGCACGGCTATAATCAAGAAGCAACAGAATAGCTCCACATCCCACATCCCGTCCTGCCAGCAAATCATCAACCACATCCAGGAGTGCAGTTGCAGTACTGTGACCTCTTCTAAAACCAGATTGTTTTTCCGGGAGAATGTTGTTCGAGTATAGAAAATCAGTCATTTGATGGCAAACAATTTTCTCTATAATTTTAGACAGGAACGGTAAAATACTGATTGGCCTAAGATCTTTTGCAACTGTTGGATTTTTATGTTTTGGAATCGGATTAACTATTGCTGTTTTCCAAATGTCAGGAAAAGTACCTGATTCTAATGACATATTAATAAGGGCAGTGATAACGTTTAAGGTTCGAGGAAGTGTCAACAGAATCATATTTAAAGTAATACCATCATTGCCCATTGCATTTGTCTTAAATTTTTTGATTAGTTTAAGCACAGTAGCTTCATCAACTGGTTTTAGCCCAAATACTGCTGAACCAAATCTAGTGCGACATAAACGCGCTAACTCTGAGCTACACAACTTGCTTTCACCAGGAATCTTGAGGAAGTGAGCGTTTAATTTATCGGGATCACAGATATTAGCTGGTAAGTCTATGTGTTCCTCATTAAAGTCTATAATGTTCTGTTTCAAGTTTTTCCAGAGTGTACGTGGATCTTTAAGCTTTTGGTTAATACAATGTTTAAAATATGCAGTTTTTTCATTATAGATTGCTACATTTACCATACTTTTAAGTTCTTTATAATATTTTCTGTCAGATTCTAATTGTGAGCGACGGAATTTAGCATGTGCAACATCCCTCAATCTCATCATCTCCTTTATTGTATGTGTTATCCAAGGATAACTTTGTTGTTTGATGTATGACTTTTTAATTGGAGCATGAAGATTAAATAAATCAATGATTTGCGCGTTAAAAGCAATGAGGGAATCATTAACATTTCCACTTAAAAGTTCTTCCCAGGCCACAGCATTAACATCAGCATTAAAACTATCAATATCAATGTCTTTAAGAGGTCGGTAAAAAATCCATCGTGGTTTTGGGCTGTTTTTTTTTATACGTAACTCAAAAGTAACCAATGCATGAGCACTCAGGTCTGGGATGTAATTAGCCTGAACGTTATACAAGTCAGTATTACTACACACGAGATCTAACATGGTTTCTGAGTGTCCTGTAAAATGTGTTGGTTGGTTGACGTATTGCTGTAAATTCATACACTCAAAAAACTCTAGCATCTTTTTTGAATTAGAATCACTATTTTTGAGCAGGTCAATGTTAAAGTCGCCCATCAAAATAAGGTGATCACAACTCGAAAAGAAGGCTACAGACTGCGTCAACGCGTCTATAAATGAATCCACGCTTAGCCAGGGCGGACGGTAGGCTGTGCCTACAACGAGTTTAATTCCGTTTAGATTTATTCCTAGCCACATCTGTTCCACCGCATTGGAGGAAGGGTGCTGCAGAGTTCGCGCATAGATGCCGCGGCGTAGGTAAAAGCCGACGCCGCCGCCCCGCGCACGCGGCCCGGGCGGGCGCGGCATGTGCCTCAGTCTGTAACCTGCCGGCATAGGCGCACGCTTTTCTTCGCCCTCTCTCAACCAAGTCTCGTTTATGGCTAAAATGTCAAGATTAAGGCGTTCAACAGCTGCTATAAACTCGTCGTGTCGCGTGCCAAGAGAGCAAGGGTTAAGCAAGCCTAAAGATAAATTTTTGTGTTTAATGAATTGTATTATGTAGGAGTAGGATATCTGAATGTAATTACAGTTAATTAAGTAACGTGTTAAAATAATCAAATGACGTCTGTTTAGATTGTAAATGGTTCCTTTTAATAGAATAGTTTGGTTAAATTTAGAGCGTAGCACTGATCCTAACCGACTATGATTCACTATTATTTTTGCGTACTTTGTAATATTATAATGAAATTGTAAAAAATAAACACAATTACATTTAAATATAGCTATAACAGATTTTTTACATTCGTCGTATGTAATAATAAATAACAAAACATGAAGATTAAGTGGTGCTAAAACTGCTGTGCTGAGGTTGAGGATATCATTATTATTATTATGAATTGAAAAATATTTGTTATGTGTAGTTAATAGTAGATAGTATGTTATAAGCTTATAAAATTTGTCCTTATATAATCCATTAAAGTATAACAAGTATGACATATTATTCTTTTCAAAAACAGTACAACACCTTAAAAACAACAAAGTAAAAGCAAACAAGAATTTTAGGATAACTTTGAAAAGTAATTTAAAAATGAATAACAAGAGTACTAAAATCACTAAGTTATAACAAAAATAGTTTTTAGGAAAAATGCCCTTGAGATCAAAAAAAGGAATACTAGACAGTGGAGTGTATTTATGACAGTTTTCTGAATTATGTGATAGGAATAGGGGACTAACAATGTCACTACCCGAGCGTAGCTGAAGACGCGCTTTTCCCGGTTCTTGCCGTGCGAATATCTTTCCGTCACGGGTCCACACATATTTCCATCCTCGACTTCTTGCCGTCTCGCGTGCTTTTTGAAACAGCTGCCGGTTGGGTCTTGTTAGGCGCTCGTTAACATAGAAAGAGCGAGGAGGCCCCGGGAGAGCCATACCGTCCGTAGTGAGGCCGCGGCGCACACGCGCGGCCCGCAGCACCTCGTCCCGCGGGGCCCGGCGCGCCAGGCGCACGACCAGCGCGCGCGGCCGCGGCGGGGCGGCGCCCTCCACCGGCGCGCGGACCGGCCCCGCGCGCTCAGCTGTTACGATGTCACGCTCCTCAATGTTAACACCGAGTTTCTTAGCCACTGTTAGGAAAGTATGGATTGAGTTTTCGTTTGTAGTTTCGGGGAAATTGGCGATTTCCAAGTCATTCATCAAAAGCTCCTGGTCACGTTCTTCGATTTGATATACTAGATGAAACAAGTAATCAATAAGTGAAAGATAATAAAATATAGCATATGTTTGTACATACTCATCGAGATAAGTGATATCGATTTGATATCGAAGCAGACACTTCCTATTAAACTCAGTCGTAGTAATGTTTGTGTTGTGAGATTTACGTAAAACTTGTTGTGATGTAAGTACCTGCTCGAACTATTCAGAATTATTTCAATTGACTCTAAAGGTCACTAAATCATGCATTCGTAATGCTCGAGTTTTGCAAAAGAATTCTTTAGATTTGGTGTTACCTTTATTCTTGCTTATATCATATGTCCTTGATTGAGTGATATTTTGTTACATTTGTTCATCACGACTTATAGTAGTAGTGTGTCTGTACTCTGTAAATGATAATAATTTCTTATACCAATAGACAGACATTACTTTCACACTTGGATATTGTTTGTTATCTTATTTCAGATTCAAGTTCAATATCTGCAATTATCTTTTGCCCACATACCTACTTATGCTTTTTATTATCTAAGAGACTATTCGGATTTAGAATTCTCAAATCTTCTTAAATGAAAGTCTCTTAGTCGGCTTTAAGTTCTGGATCCGATTTAGCAACAACCAGCTTTTAAACACAAACGGATATGACAATTTCTAAAATAGTTTCGTGTATTTCCTTATGCCTACACGTGAAAACGATCCAATCATTAAGTCACAAAAACTTGTTACTAGCGATATCACGCCTTCATTGTTTAAATCGGTTTTTACTACCGGTTCCCCAAACATTTCGGAATTAATTTACAATCCCGATATTAGATTAGATCATTCATACTGATATATTTCTGTCCTTGTGCCAAATAAATCAAACAGAGAAACGCGGATTTCTCTTGTGTATCAATATTCATAAAAGCCGGTGAAATGCTGTGATTAGTCTTTGACAAGATATTATTAAGGTGGAATATTCATTCCTTTTAATCCTTCTAGCCCCGGATTACTAGACACAATAGAAAATCTATTGTTATGCGGCACCCGAGTGCCGGTTCGGCGTTGAGTGGCTAAGTTAGCTTCTTTGCCGACATCCGTCAACGTGTCAACCTTATAAATCTATTGCAAGATTATCCAAGCAATATCTTTGCAGTCTTGTCACCGCCATAATAAACGGCTTTATCATTTGATAAACTTTAGTGTAGATTAAGTTTGTTAAACTATGCTAGTATCATCGTAGTGTAATCCAATAACTATCATAATAACAATACTGCAATATGATAAGTGTTTTGTGTCTGCAAGACAAAAATCAAAATCCTTCATCGCTGTATTTAACAAACACGAAATGTTGTTTTCTCGTTTTGTCATTTGGAAATTGCTCCCATGATCTCAAGGTCAACCACTTGACAATCTCCAAAGCGTTTCTATCTATTCTTACTATATTATAATTGCGAAAGTCTGGATGTTTGGATGTTTAGATGTTTGGATGTTTGTTCCTCAATCACGCCTAAACGGCTGAACGGATTTAGATGAAATTTGGCACACGTACAGTTTATAACCCTGATTAGGACATAGGCTATAAAATTCCTACGGGAAACGTCTCATTTCCGCGGGAATAACAATTTTGAAAATACTGAACCGATTTGAATAATTCTTTCACCTTTGGAAAGCTACACTATCCCTGAACATAGGGTACTTTTGATCCCGGAAATGTGGGGGGAAGGGGGTATATTTGAAAAAAAGAGATTGCGCGCGGGTGAAACCGCGGGCGGAAGGCTAGTCTTTAATAAAACAATTCTAACGTTCAACCAAAGACGGTTAAGAATGCAAACTACTTTTAAAAAATAAACTGACGCTTCCTTTTTGTCAAAGCCTAAATTAGTTCCCAAACCTGTTATCTTACATAACTAAAAGATTGACTAAAAGCATACATTTGAGCCGTGTTTTAACTAGGTAGTATTTCCTACCGATCCGCTCGGTTCACATCACACTAATCATATCCTAACATCGCGTGTCGAACATTTCCCGATACGAAAGTGGGACATTATCATATTTATACAAACGAGGAAGCAGGGAAGAGCTAGTCTAATTTGTGCTGTTGGATTCAGTGGAAGTGTGTGACTTAATGGAAAGAAAATGTAACAAATACTTATTTGATGTAAGTAACTATTGCATATAATTATTATAACAGATTTTTGATAAATAATGTAGGGATAAGAGCGGGGTTCAAATAGATACAGTGGTAAGGATGATAGTTTTCGACAATTGCGAGTTCGATCCTAAGGCAGAAGCAATACCAACTCATTGTTTGTTTACTTTGAACAAGACTACAGTAAAAAAATGTGTGTACGTAAATACTTTTAGAAAAAATATTGAAGTGTTCTAATTTTTGACTGAACGATAGGTCAGGACTACCTATCGTTCAGTCAAAAATTAGAACACTTCAAACAGGAATTTTCATACATACTACAGTACATGTTTTCAATTAAGCATTATATTTTTCATTGACGTTTTAAAAAGAATTATTTTAAAAACATGACATTACATCAAAGTCAACAAAGTTCAATACTTAAATAAGCAAGATATTAGTTTACTAAACATATTGACAAAACGGTTTATAAACAAAGAACTTATGAACTAAGTAAGACATGTAGCAAATATTTGCACAATCGACGCTGTAACATGATATACCTACATCACTACCTAATCAACTTTACTAATGTAAAATATTTAATGGTATTGTTCCGTTTCCTTTCAAGTTAAAAACAATGGTCTTGGCTATAGTAAAAATCTTAACGGTAAACTAACTACAATGCACAACTGTGTTCACAAATGCATTTCAAATTAAAGTTTCGAAGCCTTACAGCGTGGCAACACATTGAACGGTACGCTTAATGGCTTATACATATTTTTAAATCGTTAAACGGATATTTATAATTACTTAAAACAGACACATTAAAATCTCATATTTCAAGCTAAGATTGAGTTAATGGTGCGTATGGGCACGCATGTCTACCACTAAACGTTCTGCAGGCATAATCTTGCGGTTATCCCACACTTGAATACTTGGAGACAAGGGTTGCCAGTGCCAGCATTTGTTACTGTAAATCGTTTATCAATTGCAAACTGATGAATTTTTTTTATCAATACCGGTAATATGTCTACTGCTAATAGTGTAACGCATTATACATACTTAGATGAAACAAACCATTTACTCTATCGAGCGTTAAACAACTGTCCGATGATAGTCACTGATAAGTCAGTCTTCATTATGAGTTTGATCATAGTTTCTCAGGTTTCAACAAGAGGTCCGATACGATATTATATTTTTTGTCAGTTTAGATTTAGAATTTTCGAGGTGCAATAAGTGTATGAGATAGGTCTAAGTAGACTAGGAGTGAGAGTCGTACTGATTTACCCTCGCTAAAATAACATACTTATCAACCATTACACAAAATTGGTCGTCAAATGGGCTCTAACTACCAGGTGGTAGGTTCCTGTACTGGACCGTCTAGATGGGTACCACCGGTGCCAAATATTTTCCCGTAAAATAGAATTGTGTCAAGCACTTCTGTGTTTCGGGGAAAGGGCATTGAAGCTAGTAAAATTACTGGGTATATGAGACCTAATAACTGTCGTCTCGGTGTAGCGGGCGCAGGGCAGTGCCAAACAGTAAATGCTTAGTTACTGTTTGGCACTGAACTGTCTAAGGGCAGACGTGGCGCTTACCATCAGGTGTACGATCTGCTCGTCTTGTTACACATTGCAATAAAAAAAAGGTAAAATGTAAGCAAAACTTGCTAACCCTACCCCTAATGCACGGTTCTCGCTAACCGCTGCGCTGTCGCAACTGCAGTTTTTCTCTCACACGCCTTTGTTTCGCTTTCCTTTGTTAGTCTGAAGGACGTTGCTATCTTTGTTCGGTGCCTTACGTGTTCCGTTTGTCCTGATTTGCTGTGATTTCGTTGAATGTTCTGACTTGTATGTACAGTCAAAAGCACGTCAGGCTATACACTTTGGACTTTGTACCACTCTTGTGTCGGGGGCATAAGTGCTATTATCGAACTGCAAGTGTTAACCGTGATGTGCTGTTGACCGTACATGGGGCAGGCATTCTGAAGCAATGAATGCTGAAATCAGAAAATGTCAGCATATAAAAAATACTAGCTTATTTTTTTCATATTAATTCAATGCTGAATTAAATAATTAAATTAAATGAAAACCTATCTTGTATTCGAGTGTTAAGCCTTCATATTTGATATTTTTTGCTTAAAAATATTTTTTACCAACCCCAAACGGAACAAGACATGAAGAATAGACCGAAAAACATTTTAGGTGAAACAATAATACAACTAAAATCTATGCAACTACTTTATTATGTTCATAATTTCCCACAGAGCAAGGTGCAATACCTTTGGCATTGCATTTTGAGTAGTGTTCGAGGTCGGCGGCACACATCTTATGAATCTTTTGAATTATACAAGTTCACATCGTTTTGTGATCTCGGGTACAGTGCTAGCTAACGCAACCGCTAAATAGTAAAAAAAATACGATTCTAATATAAAACAGAATTAATTATTTCGCAAGGCTAACCTTTTTGGTTTCAAATAAGCTGGGTTGAAATCTATTAATAAAAACATAATTATATATTTTAAAACTATAGAACTTTTTAGCCGGTTCTTCTCGATGGGATACAACATTGCCGGTAGTAGTCACTATAAAGAATCGACGATTTATTAAGTGCGTCTTTGAATCGTACATGAACAAAGAGTATTTTGATTTTGAACTCGTCTCGTCTTTATCAATTTAAATAATTAATTATAAATCGAACCCACGACATGAGGTCGAAATGTCGTTAACAAAAGCTAACCAAACAGACACTTGCCGTTATGTTTAGTATTGATCATTGCCATTGTCTGGTGAGAACAAAAGTGTGTCAAGTGTTTTTATCATACAAAAATCCCCTCGTACAATTTCATAAAACCCGTTAAAGTAGGTATCATAAAGTAAAAAAAAATGTAGGATTTTCCTTTATGAAACCCCGAACTCTGTGGTTTATAATGACTTAGTGGTTTTATCTTGCTTTTTACTAAATGTTACGAGAAACATGTAGTTTGTAATATCAGCAACATCGATCACTAATAAAAGAACTTTCTTTATTAGTGATCGAAGATCAGCAATGATAGAACATCCACTAATAATATTGCCTAAAATGCACACCCACATGATACCTACCTAACAAAGCTAATTTAGTTACCAGAAGCAGCGTCCATGCAAGAAAACTATGTGTCATTGATCATAGTGTCAGCTGTTTTGTTTACAATACACATTATAACAGTCGTATTACAGGACAAGGTGATGCATTAAATTTGAGCAAACGCATGACTCACTCTGCAGTCTCGTTAAAATGTCTCGAGTTCTCGACCTCTGGAGTTTGAACAAACAGTTACGGTAAAATTGGCTAAATAAACTGTTTTAAGGCTTGCACACATCTACAACCTCAGGATATCTGATTATAAATAAATAAATGATTATAAATATCTCTGGACATTATCCACACAGCGCCATCTAGCCCCAAACTAATCATTAGCTTGTGCTATGGGTGCCAGACAACGGATAAACATTACTTATATACTTTTTTTTGTAAATACATATACTATACATAGAAACATCCAGACCGATAGACATGTTCATGCACACAAATGTTTGTACCGTACGGGGATCGAACCCGCGACCTCTGGTGTAATAGCCGACTTCTCGACCATTACACCAAATGGCTCGTCTGTTAGTGCTATTTCTTTTTTGCAGAAGAGAAAACTTTCAGACTACAGGATAGCGAGACCTTCGGCCGTACGTGGGGCTGGGGGCTCAAACAATTTGTTCTTCCCGCTCGCTACCCACTCAACTCCGTCGGTTTCCCCTTTATTTCTGAGATGGATAGGCCGGTACTCGCTTTGTGGCGATTGAACGGCCCATCCAGTGTAATGTTACTGTAAACTTGTGGAATATCGGATGCGCAGAACACGAATTTTGACATACCTTCGCGCTATTATTCTGGGTGTTTCTATGTATAATATGTATGTATGTATTAAAAAAAAGAGTATATGGGTAATGTTTAGTTTGGGGCTAGATGGCGCTGTGTGAATAATGTCCAGAGTTTTTTTTTTTATTATTGGCCACGCGCAAATGCACATGCGCGAACTTTCCCCCTCTCCGTTGACCGATGGTCAACAAGTTTGCCGGTACCAATACTAGCATGGAAAAGTTTTATACTAAAAGTAGATAAAAATCGAAAACTCACAATATTGACACTACAATGACAAGATGTACTTTGCTCTGGCAATGACACTTACTTACCGCCTTTGACCGACAACTAATGATAACTGTGAAAACAATGGAAAAATCTTTTTTTTAATATGAATAATATTCAAACGTGTAAGATTTTTCTGATTCAAAATGTTTAACAAAAATATATTCTAGGAATTTCGACTTGCTTTTAATATTTTACAACAGTATTAATAATTTGTAAAAATTGACGTGCAAAAGTATTTTCAGTATTTTATTTTAACTTATTATCCTATCGTTCTAATATTAGTTGGACTTCATGACCGCTTTCCACGCTTTCCACCAAATGGTGGAGTAATATTTAAAATAAAAATCTGCATAGGCAATTGGTTTTAGATTAGGTTTTTCATCATCCGTCTTTTATGACATTATCGTAAAAAAGGGGGATAATGACGTGTGAAGTCCTTTATTTAAAATGGCGACTATGCGTAAGGCACACGTGTAAAATATGTACCATAAACATCGATCACTAATAGTGATCGAAGACCATCAATAACAAAACCGTTGTGCAAGACCTACGCAACTTTGACTGATTCGAATCACATTCAGCCGTGCTGATCAACTGATCCAGTTGGATAATAAACATCTAATTTAATTCCCTTACCTAGATTTGCAAAGTAATGTCTAAATTATTCATCAATATCTTTCACACACAAAGCCATCTAGCAGCAAACCAAGAAATCCTTACAATATAAGAAGAGACAACGGACTTAATTTTATACTTATACGTTCTTATACTAGTATACGTATGAAACACCTACTCCAATAGATATGGACTTACGTTTCTCCACCTACCAATGTTTGTGTTTTATACAGATTGAACCCCCATGACCTTTAACGTAGTAGATTTCAACCGTTGCGCCAAAATTGGTTTAGACAGTAGACAGTGAAGTTACAAGTTCTATTTATAATATTTTATGTATGACACAAACCTGTACAACTGGTTTAAGATTCAATTTAAATATTTCAGCGTTGAATAGAATAATAGACATACGATTTGGAACTGTAATGTTTATCAATTCTTATGTTGTAAACATCTTAAAGAACAAAAGAAACATTTACGTCGTCGTTGTCTACACATATTTAAAATATTTTGTCTTTGCTTACTGCGAACACACGAGAAAAACAACTGATAGAAAGATGAATATCGGATTATTTTCAATAAACATTTTACGCAAATATCCAATATGAAAGGATTTTGAAATTTTCAACTTTTAAAAACAATCTGCAGCTCTAGTACCATACTCACATCTTTTGAATGGCTTATTATAAGCCATTCAAAAGATGTGAGTAAAAAAACATATGAATTTAAAGCAGTATAATACTGCTTTAAATTCATATGTTTTTTTAAGTATCTAATTTAGAAAATTAAGAAGCACTTATGAATAAATGAATTTGATTCTATTTTTAATTAGCTGACTTACTAATAATCTTCTTTTCTAATAGATTGACGACTTTTGTAACAAAATGTCATCATGATGAAATAACAATTTTCTGTAACGCATTTAACCTTTTAAAAACTGACAGTGTACGAGATAAATCTTCTCATAATCTTCCATAATGGTCTCGTTCATATCTCGTTATCGATTGCAACGTCCTTGGTTTCAACACAAACGATGGCTGGAACTAGATCAATGGCAAAAAGTTCATTCGCATTTTGCAACTGGATAAGTTAAGAGTTTTGGTGCAATCAAATTTTTTTTCTTTATTATCACACCACCAACAACAGATAGTAAGTTAAGTGAATAGTCGACGATATATCATGCTTAACAAATAAATACTTATCTTTTGCGTATTTTGTTTGCATGCACACCTTTGCAGCACGTTTGATCAAAATTGAAGCGAATACATTAACTTAACCTACTATAAGATACTGACTGAAAATTCTTTAAAAGGGTCAATTTTGTCATTTGTCCCTTCTATGAATCACGATCTCAGATAACTATACATTACGTATTCAGAAAATTTTAAGTAGGTGAATAAAAATAAACTTATGCACCAAGAGTGCATTCAGAAATAAAGTTACGCTCAAAACATTTATTTTATTATGCAACAACAAGCATTGGTTACAAGTATTTCCATACTTGTCCATTTGTTGTTCCGGATTTAAGATATACTCGTAAGAACCTGATTCCGAATTTCTTCAATTACGACATCTCAGAATTCCAAAATTTGTGATGAACTGACAATGCGAACGTTTACTTTAATTCGGGTAAAGTCTTTCTGCGCAGGAAACCAAGGCGAAAAGTAAATTATTTCTAAGACCTTTCTACTTGGTTCTCAAATTCTTTGGCATCTATCGCTATCTATCCATATCATGGATGATACTTGTATCATCTACAACCTTGATATAATATCCCCGATGTTTATGCCGATATTGTTGTGCTACATTTCAGTGTTTACATAACCAAACAAACAACATACATGTATTTCTATTATAGCTTTGAGACATACTTGTTGTTTGCAAACATCAGAAACCTCATTCCTCTACAATCTACATGCATTTCGTGGCAGATGCACTAATTTTGCAGCAAACACTTGTTAAATCGACAAGAAATAATTATCGCTTTATTCGCTATAATGATTCATCTTAATTACACTGTTGTTTTCATAGCATTTTGCTTAAGAAACGAACTTCGGGCTAGGAGGTAATTTATGTAGACAGCTCAAGAAAACACTGCTAAAGGGTAATTCCGATGGTAAATTATCAAATTCCACGTACACTATTAACTGATAATTGGTATGACTAAAAAGACATGGAAGAGTATTTAAATACCTAATTGAAATTGTAATGATTTTTTGGCGTCAGTGTTTATTCACATGTTGAAGATTACAAGCTGAAACCGCTATAAATTAAGCAAACAATTGAAACAGGAAATCGATACGAGTATAATGAATCTTCAACTTCGTTATACTCGTGTTCAAATACAATCCACAACCAGTAAAAATAACACGATATAACAGCAGTCAATAATACAAACACCTGTTTTCTGCAAATTTAAAAGAGTCTCTCTCTATCATATTTTAGAACTATCTATGATAAATAAATAACGGAAATATTTGTTTGTTGCAGGCCAACGAAGGCGTTAGAGATTCCAGTAGCGTTCCGAAAACGGAAAATACCTTGGAGACGCTCAGCTGACTTTGAACACTTTCGACGAACCGAGTTGTCACTTACGCAAGTGGTTCACCGACGACCGAGTTGGACTGGACAGGAGGTCGACAACAGAAGACGAGCACTTGTGTGATGTGCCGGCAACACCGCGCAAACGTGCAACTCGACATCACCTGATCAGTTCCAAGACTAAGCTGAATGAGGCGGCAAGATGAAGTTCTCTTCAGGCTCGAGCTCGAGCAGCCTCGCCAGCGATTCGCTGTCGAGAAAATCAACGCTTTGCATCTACACCGAGGTGGACGCTCCCTCACTCCCGCCGCCCTGCGAAAGGGTAAGTTCTTCCACTCATAAAAAACCCAACACACGCTACATAAAAACTCGGCGAGCAAACTACCACAGTGGGTGGCTCGTAAAATTAATGTGCTTATAATACTAGGCCTCCATAAAAGCAAAAAGCGAAAGTCGCCAATAAGGTTGTAACCTTAACAGACCCAGCAACTGGGCAATTTGCTTTCGATTTTTCACGACCGGGTATAGTATATTAACTTTCAATTTCATACAACGATAATAATAATATTACATTAACAAAAACAATGCAAAAAGCCGCACGTCCGGGTTGGAGAGTTCGGCTTATACGAGAGAAAGTGGCATGTCATCTGCCATACCAGCCACCAGCCGGCTCCAATATTATTTGGCTACACCTTGAATATTAATTTTTTTCACCACCTGCTTTTTATATGGGCATACACATAAATTCTCATTTAAATTTTCAAGCGACCGGCCTTTAGCCTTACTGTGGTTATTGAAATCCAACTCGATCTAAAATGTCAACTCTAATATATAATTATATAATCTCCTCGGTAAAAGATGTTATTGCAAAAAAAAATCGTATTTATAGTGGCTATTTCTGCGTTTTACAACAATTACGCGAGCATTACGCATTCAAGCTTGAGCATAAAATAAAAATACCTGCAGTCGGCCACATCATATCCTTATACAATTAATGGCCTTGAATTTACGATGATTTAACAGCACTCATCTGTATTGAAGACCTTCGTAATACATTGAGTCATGCGCGTGAAATATGACAATAAGAAGATTCGGTTTTTGATTAATGATGTTAATGTCCTCGCGGATAATCCGAGTGTTGCATGCGGCGTCGTGCAGACGTTGCGAGAATCGTCTTCTATGTCATCACACGTCAAGGCTATTGTTTTAACTATCACACGTGACGATCATATTGCACTTTCACGTTTCGCTGCAATATCTGCCACGGATTCCTCAGCATTATCATTATTACCGCCATTACAATATTTATGACCAATTATACCTTTCTGTTTGGCTCGTTGGTCTAGTCGTTTGAATACAGTTTGCCGCAAAAGTAACTGCTTATTTTAAGCTATCGTAACTCCTTATTACATGGTGAAGTCAAATACTCAAATACTTTTGCGGGGCATGATGTCGCGATCCTGGTTTCCGTTTTAGGATTTTCCATATCAGCACTTGCCAGTGTCTCTCTTTATTCGCCTGTCATTACGCCACTTCCCCATTATCGTAACGATACTCGATTTCACTGATAAAAACCTTTTCCCTGCAGTGGGACACTCTTTAGCTGTCTGATACTTCTGATACACCTTTATGATGCAAGCACCTTCAATTTCAAATGTAAAAGTGATTTTGGGACGCTTTGTTCGCGTTATCGGAGTACATATCGGTTTCTCAACGTCTCTCAGAGAGTCGATTATGATTGCTTACAGATATCTGTAATGTATTCTTTAGATTACATTGCAGTGCAGCCTACGTGTGTTTATCTCCCGTATCGGACGGGCGTAACTCAGTGGACGAAAATTCAATTATCGCACACGACAATCGGCTATCGCTTTCGCTGGGGGGCGTAGGTGTTCAATCAACGGATCGGAGAATTTAATTCTTACTTCTATTGTTCAGGTGCTGTCGGTTAATGAACTTTTACCGAACGTATATTAAATGAAAGTAGGGTTGTCCGAATAAAATAAAATTTATTAACGCTCATTTGCAAGAAGAAAGTAGTATCGCAAACTATTACCTATGGCAAATAATACTGAAAATCATACGCGTTATATTGTTCAAGACTTTATCGATATATGCTGTGAATTAGCTAGCACATTAGCATATTTATTATAAGTTTATGTATGCAAAACATTTATGTCTAGTTCATAACTATTGTGTAGATAAGACGCGGCATAATAAAAATAGTAGGTACCATTACATAAATGCAAACATCAAGTTCGTGTTACAACAACGTGCTTACATTCGCATTGACAAGTAAGACCGTCGTGTATAATTACAAACAAGAGAACTGTGCTCTGTGTAATTATAGGGATTATCTTAATTTTAACATAATGGAACACATCTTTAAAGAGAATTACCGTGTAATAGCCGGTTTGGAAACCGTCTAATAGCACAATTATACCTTAAGAACCCTAAATGTTCATACTTGTTTTTCGTTAATATAACTTCATCTTAATTCGTGGCATTGGTTTTAAGTACTTCATATTCCCATCTTCTTGTTTACCGACTTGAAGGCGCCCATTGCGTGATTGGACGTACACAGGGCTTTTCTGTTACGAAACAATCCGATGTCACAGAATAAATAATAGTACTACTGATGTCTTAATATTTTGTCTCATTGCTGAGAAACATCGTTCCCGACTACACGAAATTCCACGCAGGAGTGTAAAAACAAGGAATTTGATAGTTTTCGGGGATAATATTTCCCGTCACTTTCCAGCTCCTAAACTATTTCCATACCAAAAATTTTATCGATCCGTTGCTTGTTCCGTTCCGACACCTGAAGAACAAACCAAAACACTTCTTTTTCTTATGTCCCATAGAAAATGAGCATCTTCCCTGGCATTAAAAAGTAGTCTATGTTTCATCCCAAAGTCCAATCTATAAATCTGTACCCATCAAAATTCGTGCAATGGTTTAGGCGTAACAGACAGATTTTGTTATTTATTTATGATAATTGGCGAGAAATTCTACTGAATGATAGTTTCGATTCTCATCGACATCGCCAACCCTAAAAGAAAGCGACTCTTAATGATGCTGATTTAGAAAACTGATCTGATTGATTGTTATGGCTAACAAAATCGCTTATTATACGACGGATTACGCAAGGTTCGGTTAGTTTACCCACGATTCTTTCAACCTTCGTGGCTAAGCGAAAATCATAGATTAGCCTTGTATTACTTTCATTGCTATTATTACTACCATTTAGATTAATATCTACTTTTCTAATATAAAGTATTGATATGTTTTCGTGTTAAAAAATATTTTTTTACTTCCTATTCTTTTATTTGTTTTTAGTCTCAAAGCAAAAAATTCTAGTCCTTGAAAGGGATTGCTAATAGCTAGTACCTACAGTAATTTACGTATAAGGCAGCATCGGTCAGCACCATCGACCTCCTGCATCTAAAAGGACGATAGAAACCACTCCGCTAACACAGCTCTATATTCCATAATAATGTTTAAAAACTTTTTTTTACCACAGATACGTTTTCATACTATTTCTCTATTACCTTGGTAATGACCAGGCTAGTTGAATCTAGGATCATAGTGGAAGCGGACACTGGGCTCCCATACTGGATGCACTGGGAATACGCTGAGATGATGATGATGACATTCCCATACTATCTAAGATAGTAATGTCGCGCAGCCCATCTGATAAAAGACAACCACTCTGACAAAATAGAGACACTAAACTAAAAAGAACTGCTCAAAATAATAATTTTAAATAAGCAGAATTTCTGTTCTGTCTCCTTCGTTACCCCAGCAAGCCTGCAGTCCGTGCAAGCTAGCCATTACAAAACAATCGTGTCGTGTATGCATGCGTGCGTTCCGACTACAAAGGGCCCCGTCATGTTCTAGCATTACAACAACTTAAAAATCCAATTTGAGTTTACCGGCTTTCGTCATGGCGACCTCAGTTCTGTTCCGCTTGTGTAGCCGATTGTGGACGTCGCAGGCATGTTGACAAAATTGTGATGTTTCAATTTTACTATTGAAATTAAATTTCTCTTTCTTCTTCTAGTTTTGAAATTGCCAAGCATTTTTAAGTTAATTTCTTTGATTAAAAGCATTACATTACAGCTTGGTTTAGGCGCAAATTGTCAAATTAGCATTTTGTCAAGCGGTTGCAAACGGTCAAATTCGCATACAGCTTATACGAGTATTGCGGTCGACGCATTCAAACATTTTTTCGCTTCCGTTTTGGGCACTAAGTATTTCAATTGAATCTTAAATTATCGATAGGCTCAATTCACTCGTCTTAGATTGCTAAACAAGTACATTTCCTATGTTTAAAACGCTGAATTCACAAATTTTCAATTATAGAGCTGAATGCATGTATAATTTACCCAATGCGATTATAATTTCACCAGCAAAATTATGAAGTAACGACTTTTACAATATACCCATGACATATAAACACTAGTTTTGTTTTATAGTAATCCGATACGCATTCGTTTGCCGCCACATTGCGGTTACAGGCAGCCTCCTTGTTGGGTTAACCTCTTCGCTTATACAACGCAATCACAATGGAATTAATTACAGGGATTTCCGGGTTTTAAATGTCTTTGTGTGTTTTAATAATCACAGTCGATATACAAAAATAAATTAAACGGATTAAGTTACGGTTTATTCAATGTACGGTAAGCTACACATCGACCTACCCTAATTTTATACCCATAGCCCATAGTACACAAGTTATGCTTAGTTAGAGCTGGTTTGACGACGCTGTGTGAATAGTGTCCAGTGATATTTATTTATTTAATTTATTTTTATTCCTTGCTGTGTTGTCATTGTGGTCAGTAAATATCTTTTTTATTTTTTAGTGTTGGCTCATATAGATTGATGAATACATCTAGTCCAAAATATTAAATTAGGTATATCTTTATTTATTATTAAGTAGTCATGTCGGTATGTACACATACATTGCTTACCATCAGACTAAGTACAGCCATTGTTTCTAAACTTGTTCGTAGATCATAGCGTAGCGGAGAACAAGTGAAGTGTTTCTTGCACAAGTGTGCACTGCGCGTGTGCTATACTTACGGTTTATCGATTGACACAATGTTATCAGCTGTTTCGATAGTTTCGGATATTGAATCTTGAGTTCAGCGTTGCTGATATGGTCTGAAGTGTTTTCGATGACGAAATTTCTCTTTCGATCTTTGATGTTTTCGAAAGTAATACAGCTAAGCGATTGGTTTCAATACTCTAAGCAGCTAGGGTCTAAGTATTATATTTCGTATTTGATATCTCCGGCTCCTGGCTTGTTTCTTGATTATTAGATATAAAAATAATTTAGACTATTATTCATTTGATGCATGCATGGCAGCTAATATGTTTATTTTAAGTTAACCACATTTAATAACACAGTAATATTCATTATTGCTGATAGAAGGTCATAAACACAAATTTTATTTCTTGTCCAAAGAATTTATAGAACCCATAACTAGAAATAATTAATTTAAGATAACTAAATAAGTAATCCAACGAGGTGTAGTATACTGAAGTTCTCATATTCCCTCAAGCAAAACTGACGAGTAAGTGAGAACAGAAATACAATTTCTCAATAACATTGGAAGTAACTAGATAATTCTCGTAAATGATGTACTGGCGAGTTTGCGCTGGAATCCACTCACACCTGCCTTTAAAACAGGAATGTTGGCATTCCTCATTGTAATCTCTAATACCATCCTCCTATCTGGCCATTATTTTAATAAGCTTTTCAGTTCTGTAATGATACTCACTGGTTAGGGTTGTGCAGATTTCGTTGATGACTTATTAGTTTTAGGAGTAAGAAGAATTCTTGCCCTTGTCCCACGCTAAGTAGGAGTAAGTTCTGTTTTTAATTTTTTACTCCTCAGACTGTGTCCCAATCTTTGAATATAGACCAAGATTTGGCATGTTCTGTCGACTTGGCAGCAAAGCCTTTGAAACATTTGACAGTCTACATTTTTTAACACCCGCATTTTTGAAAAAATATAACGGGTACTTTTTCTCGCACTAAGTCACCTGTTTCAAGTTAACAAAAGTTTTTGTTACTTCACTTGCCCATAATCTTATTGATACACAATGTGATGAAACTGATAGAAGTACCTAAAATCATTAAGAGTATAAATAAGTAAAACCTTCATTATAAGAGTTTCATTCAACATTCTAATGGGTTGATAGTCAAATAACACATACAGTATGAATATTGGTTAGATGAGATAATAATTATTATCTTAATTATTATCTTAATGGATCATTAAAACGACCTTATACATTAGCCAATGTAATACAATGGCCGTCTTTTTTATCTAATTGCTCTGACAGCCCTGCGATCTCTCGTGATCGTCCTTGAACGAACGCAGGCGCATTTTTTTTCTGTTATTATTACATCAACCGCTCACAAGATTCCATAGAGTACTTTGAAATTTCTTAGAAAAGTTGTATTTGCCAATTTCACTCTATTGTCTGACGTTTCTCATGGTCTATTTTATACACGCGTACGTGTTTCAGTAAACTTCTTATCTATGGAATGTACAGTTTCATCGTTATGTTTGTAAAAGTTTAAATTAATTGGACGTGGAGGGTAATATTTCTCTTTATTTTAAATGGTTTTTATCGCTGATGATACGTTGGATGAATGTTTGTCTGAGAACTCTTGATATTGCATCAAATAATGGTATGCCACTTCTTACAATTTAATAGAAAGATTCGTGTCTGCTTCACTCAGGGTTGACAGATGTGATTTTCTATTTTTCCCCAAATTTTAAATTATTTTTCTCCAAAACGATACTATTTTCTTTAGTTTTACCCAAAAGCCAAAAACCAAAAAAAAAACACCGATTTCTTTTTTTGCCCGTGGTTCTATGTCGTATTTGTACTGATAGTAACCAAACTACTAACAATAAACTCAAAACCAGTTGGTTACGGCATTTTAAATATGACATTTTCCCCTCGCCTCACCTAGATTCGCGAGATTCTGGATGGGGAATAGTCAAAAATTTTAATAGACGCGTTCGTTAATTTTTTTTCCGAAATTGGGAGAAAAATACCCAATCTGGCAACCGTGGCTTCACTATTTAGACCATGGTATATAAAAAAGTTTTTGATTTTCAGCATTAAATAATTTTATGATGCGTAAACGTCAGTTGCCTATATTCCTTACTGAATATCTTTTAAATATACTATTAACGTTTACTTAGGTTGCATTCATGCCTGAATACCTTTATAGTCATGTTCTTATCTACTACTTAAATGATCTAATCAGTTCTTTAGTGCGACTTCATCTTAACCCGAGTCGTAACTAAGGACTGATTGTATGTGAAATATGACTTATTAGTACTATTGTTTGTGCATCATTTTCTCTCAGCTTTGATTTATCAATACTTTCATCTCGACCTCGGCACAGTTCATTGCTTTGTCTTGTTCGATCGTAATCTAGGGCTGTCACAATCCAGTTTTCGATGATTTATAAGTCTTTTTTATAGCATATCGTTAAATAATTTTCATGTACACGAATACTACTCATTAAATAAAACAAACTTATACCAATAAAGAATCTATCTATTAAGGATATTGATATTAGTCGTGATAGCGAAGCAACAAGCTGGCTCGTTCGTCGACTTTGTAATAAAAAAAACGTAACTTTGCTATCGAAAAAAAGCTCTTCCCACTAACCAACACCAACCAAGGGGTAGTCGCGTCTGATCCCGGTATCCGTCCTTAGTCGCAACGGATACCGATCGATAGTTGCTTCGAATACCGGTATCGGTTGCACCCCAAAACATAATTAAAGTTTAGTGCAACATTATGTCTTCCCAATTGACTATAAATTGACAGAAAAATAGGCACATGTACCTACTAGAAGATTGGCAATAGCATAATAAGTAAAATACTAGAAACCGAACTTATTATGAAACTAGCTGTGCCCGCGACTTCGTCCGCGTGGAATAGTGACTTTTCGGGCAGCATATTTTAAATAACAAATACCGTCCTTTGGGTAGCTAAAAATTTTACTTTACAGTATGTTTCTCTGTAGGTATACGATATGTGACGTATGGCCATCGGGAATGAAAGCATACAGGCTCCTAGGATTGCTAACCCGTGTCAGAGCCACATACAACTGACCGTGCGAGAAACAGCTGATCACAGAGATAGATGTACAGCTGATACTTAGATCTACACCCACAACTTTCATCGTCTGACCTTGGGCTTTATTAATTGTCATCGCAAAACATAGGCTGACTGCAAAAAGTGTTAAGATGTGTAAACTAAACGTACAAATTTTATGAAACAAAAGAAAAATTCATTAATAACCTGAGCTTATAAACTTGTACTTAAATAAAGAAAATGAAGAAAAGAATTGCCTAACCTATACCAAATACTTATAAATTATTCATATATACAAACCCTAAATAAAAAGTTAAGATAAGTATACCAAAAATCAAGGAAAGAAATGCCTAACCTATAACAAATGCTTACAATATTTATTTACAAATTTTTAAAGAAAATTAAGAAAGACAACCTAACCTACAAACCCTTAAATATAAATAAATGAAATATCCAAACTGTCAGTATTCAAGTAAATCGCAATAATCGAATGCAACTACCTATTCGCCATACTCTCAGCGCGCTTTATATACGGACGCGCAGCTCAGGCGCGAGGCGTGTACCTTTATATTGACATAACTTTTTTATTTATGAACCGATTGACATGAAATAAACACTAAATGTTAAGTGAAGCTTACCACAATATATTAGTGAAAACCGCATCTCAATCGAATAAGCCGTTTCTGATATTAGCGTGCACAAACACACAGACAAACAGACAAACAGACAAAAAAAATTTTAATTACAATTTCGGGTTTGGTATCGATATAATAACAACCCCTGCTACTTTTTTTTAATATATTTCCATTGTACAGACACCACTTTTCTACAAATTTATTATATGTATAGATAGATTATTATAATTATGTTTTATTTACTAAGTGTTTGTTCTCGTTACATGATGCTTTTCGGCAGCCCTGGCTCGTCCACACGTGACAGTCTGTGCATTACACGTTGTTGCGGCTTGTGGCAATGTTTTATTATGATTGCACTTTCTCTGCTTACTATTTAGAAAACCTTCGTCAGCTAATTCGAACAGCGTGGGCAGATGTAAACAACTAGTCGCGTGCTTATCGTGTGTGTCGTATCATAGCTCGGTTTTGATGCGTGATTCATAGTATTTTGCGTACTTTACTTTAATTTTACTAGTCTTTAAGGCTTCGTATTGGGAATTATTAGAAGCAAACATGTGCCTATAATAATGTCCAGAACAATAAATCAATAATGTTAGTATTAGAAGCAGGGAAGATTCCCTGTTTAGGACTAACACTTATATTCATCACATAAATGCATATTATGCCTAATGTAAGACAGGTCAATACGACGTGCATTACTGTAAATGGTGAACCCATAGATGTAATTGAGTCTACTGTCTTCCTTGGGATCACCATGGATTCTAAGCTGCAATGGGGTGCCCATATCGCTGCTCTGGGAGGAAGATTAAGCTCGGCTGCATATGCAGTCAGAAAAATAAGACATCTTACAGACGTTGAAACGGCGAGGTTGGTTTATTTCAGCTACTTTCACAGTGTAATGTCGTATGGTATTTTGTTATGGGGCACCGCTGCCGATATACAAGCTATTTTTGTGCTTCAGAAACGAGCAATTCGTGTATAAGCTTAAACCACGTGACTCACTGAAGGAACTCTTTAAGGAAATTAATATTCTAACCGTAGCATCACAGTACATATTCGACTGTATCATGTATGTACGCAAAAACTATGATTTTCTAAAAAAAAAAACGGAATGTCATAGTTTTAACACAAGAAATAAACATAAGCTTGCCGTTCCAAGCCTCAGACTCAGTAAAACTTGTAACTCATTTGTAGGATTAAGTATAAAAATGTTTAATATGTTGCCACAAACTTTTATTGACTTGCCTATACATAAATTTAAATTAAAAATTAAAGAATGCCTTATGAAGAAAGGCTATTATAAAATAGAAGATTATTTTAATGATAAAAATTTGTGGACACATTAAGTTGCTTCCTAGCACATGTACTCTGCCTGCGCCTGTGTATCCTCTGCCTGCGCCTTTGTATTGTTATTTGTATTGACATGATCCTTTGTATTGACATTATTATTTATTGTGACTTAAATTATTTTTGAGATGTTAAATTTTTGAATTTTATAATTTTTAATTTGTAATATTTTTTTGAAAAAAGGCAAAACTGTTGAGTTTCTTGCGGCACTTCTTTCCTCAACAGGCCATTGACGTCGAAGTGCTGGTAGGGAAAAAAAAGATTGACGTGTAAAAGTATTTTAAAAAAAATCTATTTGCAGAATAAATTTATTTCATTTCATTTCATATGCTGATTGAGATTTTCAACCGATGACCTCTGCTCTGGCGCATAGGATATGGTCAGCGTGCCATATGACAAGTCTTTTTTTATGACATTATATGAAAATTAACAGTAGACAAATGCAATATCAAACCATTAATAGTTTCTGTATATTTTTAAAATAAAGTATTAGATCACGTCTAGTAATTATTTGAGTCATCAACATAACTTGTAAAATAACCAAGTCCCGCATCTCAGTTCTTCTACCTTAAAAAGTTGTGAGATCCGGTGAAAGGTATACCGAATATCAAGTAAGTCAATTAAAAATCTTTTATGCTTTAAATAAATGGATTGATGATTTGGGATGAAAATAAAATGAATATGACAAAGGCCATATTAGAACAGTAAAGAAAGAAAGGCTTATTCCAAAATGTCGTTTCATAAGTTAACTAAAATTCAAGCCCAAGTAACTTTAAACGAACACGATCTTACCAATACATGGCCTCCTTATTTAGAAGAAACTAACAAATTATCGTCTTCATTGTCAAGAATATTCAATAGTAAATAAATAATCCGACATTGTAGCCATTGTGCGTCCGAGCCGGGCTTGTAAGGAAATGTTATTCAACTAGCCTTTGTGCGGCCATTCTACGCGGTGGCCTAGTGATGTTTACCTTCTTGGATACCGTGTCTCTCTATGTACATATTTATTAATATTATAAGGCTAATCCATACTATTTTCAGTAAGAGAGTGGTTGAAGCTTGGAACAGGTTACCAGGAGGTGGTTTCCGCACAGAACACCAATATAATATTCAAAAACAGATTGGACAAATATTTAACTGGAAGGAGTTAGCCCATTAGGTGGAGCTAATAAGATACGGCTATCATCAGTGTTTTAACTGCCTGCCTGTCAATAAATAAATAAAAAAATTAAATACAAATAATATTATAAATCCAAAAGAAACTGTCTTTCTGTTGCGCTTTCACGCCTAAATCACTATCGATATTGATGAATTTAATACAGACATAGACTAGAACAAGGATATGTCACACTCACAGGCTACTTTTTATCTTGAGATATTATATTATATAACAAAAATAGAGTAGTTTTTATAATATGTTCTTTTTCACGTTTTAACAGAGACAGATCGACGTAAAGTTTGGGAGTGATTTAGACTACATTTTATAGATATCCTTTGTGCTTTCCCAAAGTCTATTTCTGTACCAAGTTTTATAAAAATCGATTCAGTGGTTTAGGAAAATTATAATAGATAGAATAGAATAGAAAAACGTTTATTTGGCACCAAAATTACAACACAAGATATACAAGAACTAGACAGGATTACTTTTTCGTATGTATTTATAATATTAGGAAGGTATAAAGGTTAACGCGACCGTCATAAGTACGTACTTAAAAGTACATAGTATTTTCCACGAAAACACCTGTTTTACATAGATGTAAGTTGAATTGTCTCTTGTTAAAACCCAGTTCTCTCTTAAACTCCATTGTCGTCAGAGGGTCAAATTTCAAAAGACTTACAGGGTTGTCACCGCCCACAGTACCCATTGTTTAGAAAGAACAGATGCAATCCATGAAGTCTTGTATTGTACAAAACTGTAAATTGGAGTCGGTTTACGTCGAGGCTTCCCCGCCCCTTAATGGAGGA
This sequence comes from Mecyna flavalis, assembly GCA_949319885.1. Taxonomy (NCBI): domain Eukaryota; kingdom Metazoa; phylum Arthropoda; class Insecta; order Lepidoptera; family Crambidae; genus Mecyna; species Mecyna flavalis. The sequence continues at coordinate 4,065,447 of OX439427.1, read as the reverse complement.
TGGCTTCCGACCAATATCACTTTCAAAGAGTAACAAAAAGATCTATACTTAAGTTTTAATGTATCGTCTGCTTTAATAAATCTTGGAGGCGTGTTCTCAAAATATAATTTGTATGCTGAGCAAAGATTGGTTTAAAAGTTCGTTTTGTGTTTGGAAGTGCTGTTAGACTATCGATCGAAATTAAGACCTTTGCCACACTTGACGGAAATTCCGCCGCGGATCGTCCGCGACGGAAATAATTTCATATAAAACCGTCCACGACGGAGCAACCGATCTTCCGCGTAGTGTGCCCGCTGTTTGTAATTTATATGCAATAACATGTGTTAGCGTTCCGTCGCGGAAGATCCGCGGCGGAATTTCCGTCAAGTGTGGCGCTGGGCTAACTGATATCATTATCTACTGATAGTCGATAATTCGACAAGACTACCCTAAAGTATCTTAATCTTTGTAGCTTGCGTCAGTTGCTCAGTTGTATGTACCTTATCCAAGTGATACTGATGCCAGAGTACTTACATTTGTACTTTACATTGGCTAACTCATTTAGGATATATTTAACAAAAGCATAAGTTTGGCAAAATAACGAATAGATCACAGTTGAAATATTGCGACTGTTGTCTTGCATTACAAATGATATGACACACTTCGAAGTTCGATGTCAGTACTGACACACTTCATTTGTTTCACTGTAGAGTTCAACACTAATTAGTATTAGCGTATTTGTACATCGTTGTACCGAATTGTAATAGACATATGCGATAGAAATTAAGCTTAGGTATTACCTATAATTATGTGGTACAATGAGTAGCACATTAACCTACTTACCCTACTCTGTCTAAAAGTCACAATCGAAATTGAAATCTATTTAATGAATATTAATCTAAAAAATGGTTGTGGTAATTTGACAAATCAGGTATTAATATGCTACTTACTGTACCATAGGTACTCTGCAGAACGAACCCACTAAAACCTTTTTGTTTATTATATTTGTGATGATTGTCCCTTCGGTGAAAACAAATAGGTACGAGTAGTTGATTAATAACGGGCATTTTTATTTTATATAATAATATTATTATTGCTTTACGCCTCAGTTATAACAGTTATTAGTTATTTTCGTTCCGAGACTCTACACCCTGTCGTCGCTAGGCGACCTTCTAGTCACTGCGCCACCTAAACAGTCCTTATGGCTTTTGTATCCGCATTCGTGACGATAAATCAAACTCGTAATAAACATAATTCAGCCAAGTCTATCTAATTGGTGGTTCGCACGGATTTTTATTGCCCAGCGGAGGCGTTTATCACAACACTTAAGTGTATTAGTGATATAGAAAGCATTCTCTTATTTCTAAGTCGTGACACGGACTCTCTCTCAAATACATATTGGTTTCAAACGTTTACAGTATTGCTCTGTGGACTGGAGCGATCGATACAGGGTTGACAGACGTGTCCTTTTTTATGTGAAGATATACTTTGCAGTTTTTATTAAATATAATCTATTTCCTTTACTTATAGGCCTCGAAGGTTTACGTACCGGGCTGAGATCTCAGTCTTGGTCGAGCAAAATTTGGGTCGGATTTTTTTAACACATCTTTGTGATTAACTATCAAGCCATTTATTACACATCATTGTGATGATGACTGGATTTAATTGATGAAAGCCTTTGCCCTGGAATGATACTAAGATTCATAACATTACGAGTATGTTGTAATAACTAGAATTTTAAGACCTAATAGAAACCTATTTAACAAACAATAGTGTCAAATTGATTTGCTGTATTATTAGTATCTAATAACGAAGTTTAAATTTAATTTAATTTATCGGCAATTTCTGACAGCGGATTCGAGGATTTGAAGCTACAGCAATAAAAATCTTAAAAACATGTTTTAGTTTCTTATTCGTTTTAAACAACTAATTTAAATAAAACGCAAGACAACCCTGCAGAAAGGAATAGCGGGCCGATCTTGGCTTATTACAAAGCGATTTCACGCAAATTTGCATATGTTCAATCTGCATGTGGCCTAATAAAACTGATTGTTGGAAGCCATTGCCGGTGCGATGGAACGTCCATCTCATTTTCCGCTCCGAGAACCAGCTGAAGCCGGTTTGGTTGTGGTCACAGTGCGAGCTGAGCGGATAGCGTGGCGTTTTTGGATATTAGTCAAATTTGTTAGCGTCTGATTGAGTTATATCATCGTTTTAGGATCATCTAACGCATAGATGGGCTTAATTTTTTAATTACTTCATTACACACTTTATAAACTGTCCAATTTAGTATCTTAGGTACAACTTGTACTTAAATTGGATATTTTATCACCAAAAGTTAATATAAAGGTCCAGTTCATCCGGTTATTAAAAAATATGGCCGCGCCCGTTGTTAAAGCAATACAGGCTATCTATTTTCTCACGATTATATGTACTATACTTTATTTAAACAAACAATGAAGAAAATGACAAGAAAGGGGGTCGTCGCGTCTAGGCAATACTCAAAACGAGTTTCCATAGTTTGAGAAGCATTGTTTTCTTTGTCCCAAATAACTATTTGTTATAATCACTCAAATATTCAAATGAAATGCCTTCTTAATTCAGGAATTTGACGCCGCCATTCACGTATAAATTCCCGGTTCGTACGTGACATTCGCCTCTAAATACCCAAAACATTGACCCCGATTCTTAATTATTCCGCATTACTTTAATAGCATGCTTTATAGTATAAACAGTTAGAAATACTGCACTTGGTAAGTCACTACCGGAATTCCGGTCCAAGCTATAACTGACCGCGATAACATCTTTTATATCGTAACGTTCCTTCCATTAAACCAATGAACGAGTTGCCACTTCGCTATTAGTAACGGTGACAAATGTGTTTAATGACCTGTCTAGTGTCTACTATGTTATGCTTATGACATAGGGGTAATTTGTTAACATGGTAGTTACGGCCTTGATACAAATGATAATCGAATTATTTGGCGTCTTACGTAGGTATACTACTTGATTTGAGCTTTTTGATTTAATCACATTTTGACTTCATTGGCATATTGACGAATATAAATAACCGAAAATTAATCCCTAATTAATTATTGTTACTAACCTTTGAGGACTAGTCGATTGACAAACTATCTAATATTTGCTCTTTGAAACAGAATACTATATGAGTTACTAACAATAGACAAAAGAGAGCATTTATTCATCTATGTAATTATTAGCTTTAAAGATCTTTATTTTTAAAATGTCAGACTTCATACTATCAATGTTACAATTAGTGACTCTACAAGAGCTAAAGGCTTCGGAGTGATGTTATTTATCGAGAAAAACCTGCAAGTAACTCGATATTTGCCCTTTTCAATCGTCAAAACTTTGACACCTTCGGAAGCTGTCAGTAGTATTGTTTAGAGAAAATGCGTCGGTTAATTATTTCCATAATGGGGGTCACCCTAGACGTTCCAATGCGTTTTAACCTCGATGCCAAGTGAAAATTCGTGCTAACGGTAACCGCGGGCCATTCTGGAACACTGCGCCAGAGATGCTAGCGACACTTGGAAACTTTCCAATTATTTGGAACTGGCTAGTATTATTTATTTCCATTGCTACATTTTCCAACTGTTTTGGTTGATTGATCTGTGGTATCCGAGTGGTTTTGTGCGACGCTTCACATGCGTGTCGTCGACGGTATGGACGAAAGACATCGTAAGGAAACATTTTTGTGGAGGGGAATGCGCCTAGGGACCACAACTCGCCTGGGGTAGGCGTGGCGTGTGTGGGTCTCTTGCAATTCCATGACCCAGTCTTTATGAAATCAGGTGCCCAGATGATGACCACTAAACCACCCACACTTTTGCATTGCCGTCGGCAGCGTGTCTGTGTTGGCAGAGGAAACTAGAGTCACCGCAGCAGGGATAGAGAAAGGGTTATACGCCGAAAATTTATAGTTTTTTCTAGAATCCAATCACAAAATTTTATCCGAAGTAAGATTTGAACTCTAAACTGTGACCTACTAACCACTGCAGGTCATCCTTACATAACAACTAGATTAGCAGAGTTATCAACTTATAAAACAAAGTCCGAATTGCTTGGTCGTTATGTATGATGGATTTCGATCATAAAACACGTTGGATTGTGAAGTCACGGAATACATTATCCGCATTTTTAACCTATTACGTATTTTAATGCCGTCAGTGCGATTACTTTTTATGACATAAAAACACGTAAACGATTCATGCAGAGTTCTAATATTAGGTTATATGGTAATTACTTTGTTGATATTTTGTGTACATCCTTGGTTTGTATCTTCAGATGTGGATAGTCGACGTCAATGAACGTGCAGAACTTTTCTATCGATGACATTTAATGTCTCGTACAAAAGGAGCTATGGGTCGGGCAAAATTTAAGTCAGAATTTTCGGACACAGCTGATGTTTGAGATCACTAATCGACATTTGGCGAGCGTGGTGATTAAACAATCCAGAAATATCCAGATCGGTACAAAGAAAAATGCACACAAATGTTATGGCCGTGCTGGGATCTAATCCTCAACATCTAGAAAAATAGCTGACTTCCTAATGACACACGTTTCGCATTTAACATCTCCAATATCGTTCATAATTAAAGTAGTCAAACATTTGGAAAAGTGTTAGAAATTCCTAATACATATTGCTAGTTTCTCTTGTACCCAAGATTTGTACCTAGGTAAAACTAAGCGTTTCGCCCAGAGAAACCAGAATGATTAATGAAATGCCTGACCAGAGCAGGATGTCTGGCCATGATTTATATGTATCGACATCTATTAGCTGACGTTTTGCATCGATCATGCAATTTCATAATGGACTAACTTTCTTTTAGAAGAAAACAAACTTTATGATAACTCGAATTTTGCTTAAGTTCTAAACCGATTGTAGTAATGAGTGCCTTTGAGAAATGAGTCGAGCTACGAGTATTACGCTTCCATATCAAAACCATTGAATCGATGTTTATGAAATATGGTACAGGCATATGCTGAACCTTGACCTTGAAAATGAACTTTTTACGGAAATAATGAAGTTTCCATAGTATTGTATAGTAGTAGTGTTATTGTCTGTACCTCCTTCACGTCTCAACGAAGCAACGGATTGACGTGATTATTCGTAAGAGGATAGGTTAAGAGCTAAAGAATATACGTTCCATTTTATTCGTCAAAAATATCACATGTCTGCGTTAGCCACGGGCGGAAGGCTTGTAGAGAATAGATACGATATACATTAGGTTTTATTTCAGATTTGCCAAGTCAATTTATTACATTGCATTGTACGAGTACCTCCATAAGCTTTAAAAGAGAAGCAAGACCAATTGAATCACGCTTAGTAATCTGACTCTGCACATTTTCTCACGAAGTTTTCGGTCACCGCATGGCAAATAGTTAAACACTCGTAGAAAAGAAATATCTATCTAGGTCCGCGTTGGAACTCTAATCAATAAGTACATATGTATGACAACGTTGCAGATAATGATAACCATACAAGAATAGGAAAGAATCGTGTGATGACCTTCAAAATTAAACGGTTAAAGCTAAAGGCAAAAAGACAAACTGACATTTGATGCATTTGATATTAGATAGATAAATTTCCGTTACAGTATTGACAACATTAATACAAACAAGAATTTTAAGAGCTTTGATTATATCTTGACACCATTTAAACCGTGATTTAAACAATGGAGATTAAGAAATATATAAGCGGAAGTTACTTATTAACTATATAAATCCTTGAAGGAAAAACCAGAGCCCTATATTTTATTGATTTAACTAAGCACTGTGGTGTAATATTGTGACATTAGAGTCTTTTTATTTCTACTATACCATAATTCGTCAGATTACTTAGTTTTCTTTCAGTACTCAACATCAAATATTTGCGATACTACGTAATACGGTGGGAACAATAGGCTTTTTATTTATGTAATATGTTAAACTTAGCGATAAGCAAACAAAGCAATGTCGCAGGTGTTACAAACAAAATACTGAACTGAATTACATCACTCCCTATCATCAATGTTAACTAAATATACCTTATTTTTTCTAGTGTTTCTCCATACAATGAAGGTTTATAGTTATACCCATCTCCGCATACATTTGAACACTTTACGAGTCAGAATAATTGCTGTACCCTGTCACTGTATTCCAACTAAGCAAATTAACAGCTTACAGTTACAATTAGAAAGATCGCTCTTAATAATAATAAGTACGTTTACAGACAATATTTTTTTGCTGATGCGACTTGTAAGTTGTTTTAAACTCTATCAAAGCGAATCAGTTATAAACGACCACCAATTGTGAAACCATGACAATGAAAAACAAGTTCAAGACATTAATAGAAATTAATTTAATTCTTTATCTTTACTTGCTGACGATATATCATCTATAAGCGAAGACGATGTTGAAACTCACGATAATGGTTAACAAAACAGTAACATTGTACTTAATACAAGTGGGCCGGTACTTGATGCCGAGGAAACCATGCATTGCAACTGTAATGAAGACTGCTTTATTAATCATCATTGTTATTCCGATGTAACGTTGGCATAATTAGGAAGATTGAGCAAGCTAAATGGTGCAATTTTACCAATGGCACAAGAGATTTGAGTTAAGATGTGTCTCAAAGAGGTCTTACATCATAAATATGGATGCACAACTCACTCATACAATGTACACATGATAGTCTAACAACTGCTAATGATTTGCAAATTAATTGTTTAGCTTTATCATCCAAATATTATGACATATAGTAATCAGTCGTTGGAGGCTGTAGGTGGTGCTGTGTTATACCTGTTTTTATATTTTATATCAGGTAATAAAATACCCGTATTATTTTGTCCTAATATATCAATCAAACAATAAAACTTTAGGCACAGAATATATAATAGTACTAACGTACTTTAGGTTTACTTTTGACTGACAGGTACCTCACCCTGACCTTATGATTAGTCATTAGGATTCAAAAGTCTGGTGACTCACTATGAATAAGTTGACCCTTGATCGTACTTGTGATTTAATCAGCAGAGATATAACCAATAATTACGAGTTTGTTAACGACTTCAATGAAACCGCCCATAATGAATTTGAATTACTATCAATTACTGTGTCTGTCCACAATGTCCCAAATGAGTCAGGCATCTATCGCACTGTGTCAATGTCATAGGTGCAAGTGAAAAAGCTTGTGGCTATTCCAATCAACATATTAATATTCTTCTCTACCACAGACCAAGTAGTAAATGATCTACTGAAGGGCACGGGTCCATGTGATCTCAAGGATACTACAACCTTCTTTGCTGAGTTTTAGTTAACTTTTCTTTAGTAATAAATAAGTAAAGTTAGGTCTTTAGTTAAGAGTAATAATTATATTATCGAGGGTACGTATTTCGTTGCTTTAGACTCAATCTTAATAGTTCTATGAATGCTGAGACGATCATCTAATGAGTAGTGGTATTAAATAGATTTATCATTTTCCGAGGTTAATGCACGGTTATTGCCAAACCGTTTTCGTCCGTAAGATTCCCAATCTACTCAACATATGGATCAGTAAGAAATCTTTGGTAATCTACATAATTGTACACCTTGTGAGTGAAATTTTGATAAGCATCCACGTAAGTAGGTCAGAAAAAAACAGTCGTTCAGATTCAGACCATTGAACTTTTATCTACTTATCGTACACATGTTATATTATTTAAAACTGTTTTACCTTCAACTAATTTAATACTGTTCAAATTTTGTCTTGTGATTTCCACATATTATTCTACCGCCTCTGGCTGATATACAAACATTGTAGTATTGAGTATACTGATTGTTTTTTATAATAAACTCATAGCTTCACCGTCGCTTTCTACAGTATGGTCAAGTGGTACTCGCACGGAGTAAACGTTGCGTGTCGCGATGCATTTCGTATGCAATTTCCCGATTCTATCTGTGCGTATCGCGCCTGGATGTAGGCGGCGTCTGCGCAACCTCGCGTGCTCCGTACCGTGAACTGCTTTGCGCAAACTTTATAGCTATGGGGTAACTGAGTTATGGAAACGGGTAATTTGGCTGTATCAGATGAAGTTTCCTGCCCATGGATTTTCCCATTGCACGTCGTCTTATTAAAGGTTGGTTATTTCACAATCACGCATATTTCTTTCGATACTTCAAATCTATTGATACGAGGTATAACCATAAGAATATTTTTTTGCATAAGCAGCTTTAGCGTCATTGATATTAAAATGTTCAATTAATTAAGAAGAAAAAGAAGAATTTCTTCCATCCTTTATACGAATATTCTTTTCAGTCTCATAAGTCACCTGTTCATAAAAATGTGTTCAATACCTACATTTATAATTCATTGTCCAGAAACTTAATATGTTACTTTCGTTTCAATTTAACCCAAAATTTAAAAGTAACAAGAATCATTTAGTGCGTTACATTTTGTACGCGACCGTTGCATTCGGTTACACGCCGTCACTTAGCAACAATCGATTCCCTTTCTCGATTAGTCATAACATAATACTAACTCGTACATAGCCAACGTTTTTCCAGGCGCAAAAACTCTACCCCTCGAATGGCAATAGATAGGGTTGGCTCTTAAGCCCTGCTCTACTTTTTCTAGAACTTTACAAAGCTTTCGATACATTTATGCTGCATACGTATGTACGTATATTCCTAGACAAATAACTACAATTTAAAAATATCGGCTGTCAAATTATAGAAAACATAAAAGTTAGGAATATTAATTCGAATGATATTTAATGCTGGAGTCCCTTAGGGTAGGATATTTAGACCGTTATTTTATTTTGATGTTTTTTTATGGCAGGAGTAGAAATTTAAAAGTTATTTATTTATTTTTAACTTAATACCAAATGGAATCGTTATTAAAACGTCTAGTGTATAACGTCGTGAACTTAGAAGTTACTTTAGTAGACGTGGTAAAACTCTACCTCCTTTCTTACGAAACTACGTATATTTTATTATTTGTATGTATACGCATTTACGAATAGTTCAGATCTTAGTATTTGGATTTTCAAATACCAGACCTTCTAACCTGTACTGTACATCTTACCGGCATGATCAACCCTATCTCTTGGTCGTTTGAAGACGCGTGCCAACATGACCTTTTATTTTTTGCGCTGGTGCAGCCGGGATTTTAATTAACATTCCGAACCGCTCCAACGGAACAACGCGGTCTATCGCAAGAAATTTAAATAAAGCAATTTGTACCCGGGTTATCGTCCCACCGGTACTTTAGACCTAACCGCAGTCACGCCATGTTTGGACCTTAAGGTTAGTGTGAATAGAATAGAATAGAATAGAAATTCATTTATTGCATAAACTGTACAGAGTTCAGGTGGTAATTTAACAATGTGTCATGAGTATCAACAGTCTCGTCCATAATGAACATGCAATATAATATAAGTATAATTAAATTTAAATAAAATGATAGTATAATTTACAATTTCAGTATAACAATTTCACGACAACAATATATATTTATACATTATACCCACAATTTTAGAAAGTTTAAATGCTAAAGATTTAAAACGAATTATATTACAATATGTCAATGTTATCACTAGTTATATTATCTCTAAGAAATTCCTGAATTGAGTAATAGCTTTTATGTATTAAAAATTTAAATAATTTTGTTTGGAAGTGTGAGGATTGAAATGGTCGATAAAACGTTGTTTCTGTATGGGTCGTGTGAAAAGCGGGGATGCCTCGGCTATATTTGTTTTAATTGCTTCTAATCACAACCTATGTAATACTTTGTGTAATTAACGGTCAAACTGAAGAAAGAGATCAGTTGGGAATAAACAAAGTAATAGTAAGTATTAGAGGAGAAATATGTAAAAGGTTATGTTTTCATCGTCAGTCAGCCATTTAACAAGGCAAGAAATGGGGACTATGTTTTTTTGTAACTATTCTAATTCAGATAGCAGGAAAAAAAAGTTCATTATGTTAAAAGTTTAATACTTTTGAAAACGAATTTGTTTTTGAACGAAATTAAAATACGACCACAAAACAAAGGCCTCCAATAATGAAATCAAGTCAAATGTTACAGTGATAGTCTTAATCATCAGAAAAATAATGGTTCCAATGTATAATACCTTGTATAGAAAAACCAATTATGACGACATTTCGTAACAGATATTATACGTATTAAAAGTTCCGTGAAAGACGATCGTACATCAAAATAGACGTATAGGATAGAGCTCCAAGTTAAAATGAAGCAATTTGTTGCTACGTTATCGCCAAAGCGGTACTTTACCCTGAGGAAGCGGCAGTTACTGGCCGTAGTCACGCTATGTCGTTTAGGGTAGCTCCGTATATACAGTCAACAGCACATCACGGTATATATATACTTGCAGTTCGATAATAGCGCTTATGCCCTCGACATAAGAGCGGTACAAAGTCCAATGTGTTACGTCTGACGTGCTGTTGACTGTACAGTCAACAGCACATCACGGTAAACACTTGCAGTTCGATAATAGCACTAATGCCCCCGACATAAGAACGGTACAAAGTCCAAAGTGTTACGTCTGACGTGCTTTTGACTGTACTATGCTCCATGTTTATGGAAGGCATGTGTTTTTCACTTACCGTTTTCCTAAAATTTAGGACTTTTGATGACAATCTTCTGAATACTGTGTTATTTATAGCTGCTATTTGATATTAACGATCAACCTTTCGAATAAGATTTACTTAAGAAAAACCAAGAACGTCCAATTATTTTAATTAAAATTCAACCCTGCCGGTTTTCCTGTGGTTTTCCAAAACACGATCTTTGGATTATAAAATATTGTTAAAATTATTTTCTTATTTCATTGTCTGACTTTTATTTCTTTTTTAAGTACAAAACAGTGATCTTTAGCATCCTTATTCCTGTATGATTCCTGACGATAAGGTCAATAATGTACGGAAGTTGAATACTTCTTAAGACATTATGAAACCAAGTGTATAAATGCTAGAATAAAGAGAGCGTACAGCTTACAGCATGATGTTGACATTTTAATACGCCCAGAGCAATAACACAGTAACAATGTGAACAACAACACTTGCTCGGAATAAATCCTTTTCAAATGCAACGACATAAATAGAATTACACAACGTCGCTCGAGAAACCTTTACTATAAAAGATGCTTTTAAGAGAATAGTGATGCAACTAATGTAAAATATAAATCGATGTCAACTTGTAAAAAGTATATAAACCAACTTACATCTTAAACTCGTTAGTACTTTCAATATAATGATCGAAACGGTAATGGTTTAATATACAGTTCGGTGAACTTATGGCCTCTATTGTGGTTTTACTTTGTTTAGATTACAACATTGAAATAATAGGAGGATCTAAGGAGCTAGTAACAGATAATACGGTATTAAGATTATTTTTTATTTAAAACTACATGTTTGTAATTTTTACAAATTTTTATTTTTTTTTCTTATGTTTGCGTGATTATAATTACTGAACAAACACACCTGAACAGCGACTTTTAGAAATGGAGCAACAGAAAACGATAATAAAATACATTTTGGACAAACGTGGGCTCTTTGCAAATTATTCTTTTTTGTTTGATAAATAAATGTTTTTTTATATCATTGACATGGTTTATTCAAGGATTATATTTGTTTATACTTTTAAATAAGAAGACATATTCTATGGTTGAAGAAGCGATCTTAAAAGTAAACATAATCCCCTATCATTGAAAAAATGAAATATTAAACATTCAAGTCATTCTTTTGTCGCATCACTTAGAAGCGACTGCATTCTATCCGATTGAATAACAGGGTAAACCACGGATTATGATTATACTATTGCGTAAAAACCTAATGTCGTTCGTACAAGAACTGTATTACTGCTCGCTCGCGCCCCTGCTGTGTAAAGTAAGATTGATATCTACCACATTAAATTTGATGGGATTTTGAAGAATAGACGTAACCTAACCGTTATTGTTATGCGTTTCGTTTGCATCACAAATTAAATCACATAATGCAGGGCTTTTATTATTATGCTTGTTATTCTGAATGGCATCTTCTAAATCCTGATTATGCAATGCAATTTGCTTTTAGCATTCATGAATCTCTTTGATCATGTTCAGACTTGCATTAATAGGAAAAAGGTAGAGGGAGCCACCATTCATCGTTTCTATTGGTTATTCAGATGTCAAATTAATCGCCATTTCATCTGTAAGCATTCTCGATTGGTCAACTACAATCTTAACAGGCGTCATTAGTTTTGCTTCTCAATACCTATTTTAATTATGTACAATCATTGAAATGTTAAAATGGGCCTTAAGACGACGTAATAGTTCTTAAATGTGCAGGTACCGGGATGCTATTGGGTCTTAATCTAACCAATACCACACAAGGCATCGCTTAAGCTGCCATTTTTAGGCTCATCTGGTCTTCAGTTTAAACATTTGATTTATAATTAATAATTTTAGTCATTTTATAGTTGTATGATTCGGCTCTATTAATCGTTATCACATAGTTCTCTCTCAAAAAACGTATCAGGATCTTTGTGATCACACGGTGGACTACCTGAGTAGCGTTTTTGTAATACAACCATTACCTGTATTACCACAGACCTGCTCTCACCATCGGGAAACCAGATACAAATTAGCTTGCTTCACGTTATTAAAATTCCAGTCTTTCACATAAAACACTGCATTCCTTGATGACTCGTCGCGTTTGAGCTTGATTTATTTGTGGGAAAAATTTAAGATATTAACTTGTTAGTAAGTGTAAGGATATCATTAAATAGAAAATTGACTTTGTTATATTGCGCATTGGCTTTTTGTATCAAAGAATCTATATATATAAAACTCAAAGGTGACTGACTGATTGACTGACTGACTGACTGACATAGATATCTATCAACGCACAGCCCAAACCACTGGACGGATCGGGCTGAAATTTGGCATGCAGGTAGATGTTATTACGTAGGCATCCGCTAAGAAAGGATTTTGATCAATTCCCACGGGAACGGGAACCACGCGGGTGAAACCGCGGGCGGCCGCTAGTATTACATACAAATGAATAAAGGTCGATGTATTGCAGTTTTTAAAAGCTTTCTACGTTGTGGTACTACTGTGTAACGTTCAAGTAGGTACTTCTGCTTATCTTGAAGCTGCTCGAATTAACACGGATCTAATATTTTAATGTAATAATAAATAGCAAAATATGAATGAAACATATCATACGTCATTGTGAAAGGATAAAATAGAGTCGTTGCAAATAAAATCACTTCATTTTAATTAGCATACTCGTACACACAGACTACGCTTGGACACTGATTTCACTGCGATCGTTAATTTCCACATGACATTGACTTGCAGAGTTAATCCTGTCATTACTAATGATGCGCATCGAATTGGATCTGTCATTGATTTCGGCGCTAAACCAGGTCAGCTTCATTAATTGATAATCGTGTTCACTTTCGTTGATTGCGATTCGTGAGTCATCACCATTCATGTTGCTACACTTTTGGGTTCCGCATAGAATTTTATAGCCGTAAAATAATTGGATTAAGTTTGGATTTCAATAGTTTGGAGCTTGTATATTAAAAATTATAATTATTTGAAAAAAAAAAAAATATTATTAGGCAGTTTCAATTGTTCATCTACTTCTGTTGTTTACCATAACATAACAACAGGTATTATTATCATAAGATATTTATACAACGTTTAGGTATTTATTTATATTCAATTCACTACTCGTTTACAATAGATAAACCTTTATAAATATCTTATGAGTAATGCTGACAAATGCTGAGTAAGTCACTCTAGAGTCACTTATCTCGGCTTAACGTTGGAGTATTCAACTTAACTGCCAATTGTATTGTAAATTAAAAAGTATTTTAACTTCAAAAACACACTTCTTGTGTTTTGAAACTTCCCGTATTGTTATCGTATTCATGTTTCTTTACCTTTAACAACAAATCTTTCCCTTTTTTGTATTAAAACTGACAATCGTATTCCGTTTATAATACTTGATGAGGAAACGTTTCTAAACGAACCTATGCCATACTGTAAGCTCATCTGATCTTGGGACTCATTATTTCAATTGTCACATTAAAAATTGCCAAAACAACTAATAAACTTACGGAACCCTTTACGGAATTATTCAGACGTCCGTCAGCCCTGCAAGCTTGACACATACTCAGCGGTTTTTGTGCGTTTTTTGTACGGACATGCGAAAGTCCATGTTTATTTACAACTTACGAGCGAATCGAGGGCGGGCTTGTTAACTATTCGGAATTGTTCGGGCTAAACGTTTAACCGCCTTTCCCTTTCGTCACTGCAATTTTGCACCAGTTTTAATTGTTTACACATGTTTTATTAATCATTATAATATTAATTGCTTCATGGCGCTTATGGTAAAGTAAACGAGTAACACTAACCACGTGTAACGAGTTTCCATGACTTCTGACAGGAAACCTTATCAATATAGAGTACCCTAAGGTTAATGCCCTTAAATTATAATATTTTTAAAGCATAATGTTATAAAAAGATAAAAAAGGCTTTACTACAAAAAAATAGAGGTTAATTATTTCACAATTATTAGATTATTACAAAAATAATTAAAAAATAATGCTATTACAAAAAGTTGTGTTGCGCCCAACGTGGGGCTCGAACCCACGACCCTGAGATTAAGAGTCTCATGCTCTACCGACTGAGCTAGCCGGGCTTGTGGTAGCATGTACGAAATTACGCGTTAGATGTTAGAAACAGTTGCGACGATAAAATTTCGTTTTTTTACTGCCAACTTTTATAGCTCCAAGCCGTAACAAACTAATAAAATAATAATATAAAAAGTGTTTGAATGATCACATGTCATGTACACTTAAAAATATCCCTTTACCGTTTCCTACCGAACTATTAAAACTAATTTATTTTATTACAGTAACATCAATGTATAATCAATCTGATAAAAAATTGCAATTGTCTGTTACTTCATTAGAATGTCTTATTAAAGTTGTCCCACGAGTTAGTAAAAAAAAGATATATACTCCCAGAGACAGACATTAAACTTGAAACAATTACCAATAAATGTCAGAACTGCAAATAAAATAAACAGAACATAATGAAGTTATTTAGCTGACTGGTGAATTGGTCATGTAACTTAAATGGGGTGGGGGTTAGGTAAATAATACAATGAATAGGGAGGAGGTGGTTAAATGACGTTGAATTTGTTATCACAGGCTCCCATTAAAAGTGTAAAATAATAAAATGCCTTCTCTTGTATGCTCGAACTGCTCTATGGTATAGTGGTTTAAGTACCGAGCCATGATCTCGGGGTCCAAGGTTCAGCTCCCGGGTCAGGCAAAAAGTATAAAAGTACTAATCGGTTTTTGTGACGATTACTTAATTTGTGGGTTGTGAGTGGGACAATGAATAGGCAGGTACTTGTTTATTCCTGTATGTTTTTACATTGTGTAGTTATAGTATCTTGGTTATGCGCCCATATTTTTCATTCAAATAAATAATTTATTATTACAACAATGGAATACATGGGTGTTTCAGCTTTGTCCACCTTCACGCGGAAATGTTTTTTTAACGTTAACTTATTAAATGTTAACTTATTATATACAGTTTTATCATTTAAATTGGCTGATATCTCCTAAAGTACACACAACAGCGCGCGCGCTATTTTAGTCAACAAAAGATAACTTACTGGGTTATCTGTTTACTTCCATGTTTGCCGACTCGTACAGATTATACTGTAGTAACTTAAAACATTTGCAACCGTTGTTAACTTAACTATCGTTTGTAACCAGTATTTTTTTATTTACAGGTAAGTTTCACTCTACCTGCGATCAACAAAAGCTACATCTCATATCACTTAAAGGTAAATCTTACAATAGAAAGTAGCCAGTGTGGTATGTCAATGGTATTGACAAGTTGGTTGGGTCACGACAACGACACTTTTTTTTACTTTTTAAGGGTTTGCAATAGGCAAAAACCTGTTATTCCAAGCGGAATATCCTTAGCTCATCAAAAAAGACTTTTAGCTATTGAAAAAATATAAAAAATAATATAAATGGACATAATTCACACACAGCACTGTCTAGCCTCAAAGTAAGCAAAGCTTGTACTATGGGTGCCAAAAACCGGAAAACATTACTTAGACTTTTTGGTAAAAATATAAATTTTATTATTTAACAAACACGTTCACGCACACAATTGTCTTTGACTTCGTTTTAGTTATGGTTAATAAGTTAACCATTAAAACAAATTCCTCGTTAAATGTTAACACAAATGATCTGTTTTGTAGTGAATGACAAGCTCAATAAATAATCTTGTTTAATTATACATAATTAATTTAATTAAAGAGAAAAAGTGCGTCATGTCTCTTAGGCTATGTGGAATGCGCGTGTGCCACCCGCGTGTGCCGAGTTCCTCCTCGGACCGGTCGATGCGAAAGCTGCCTCAAGGCCAGTGCTTTCTTTATGCCATGTGTATGGAAAATCTCAACCCTGATATAGTGCCGCCTTATAGTGAGATTAAAAAGTTTTGCATGTCCATGTATGTAAAAAAAGTCGAAATGTGATCTTCTGTTTTGTAACCAGGCTATTTTTTCTTGCCTGTAACATCACTTTTGTATTAACGTTACTTTAGTTAGTGTCTCGAAGCAGGGAGAAAAGTTCATTATAATCATGCATCTGATGCTTAAAGACCTCTTTTGTGCGGAGGAGAATGCGATGATGCACAATAACCGTAGGCTAGCAATACCTGCGGTAGTGTGCGGGGTTCAGGCCCAAGTGATATGATCAACTATGTAGCTTGCCGCGAAATTTTATAGCCTATGTCCCTCAGATCAGAGAAAGGGGTACTTTAGTACTTTTCTCTGATCTGAGCTATGTCCTAATCTGGTCCTAAATGTCATCTAAATCCGTTCAGCCGTTAGGCGTGATTGAGCAACAAAAATACAGACTTCCGCATTTATAATATTAGTAGGGTGATCATCCCTAAACTCCCCCGGTTTTGTTTTCACACCCGAGACAGACGAGCCAATGCCCACCTTGTGGCAAACGTCATCAAATACTTTTACGCAAATGATCAAATACGCATTTCGTCACGACACGACTGCCCATTGAACTTTGATTTGATTGATTGAAATTATCTGTTCGCGTTCCATAGCAACAAAAGACATGAAACATGCGATAAAAAATCATTTATCGAAAATGGAAAGCATAATTTCGGCAATAAGTTTAACAGTTTTATGCAATGCACGTGCAACGGCGTATCTTTTCAGATCGCGGAAGTCAACCGTGTCGTTTACATTAATACCTTTTACTTGCCCTTTCTGTATATGTCTTGAATTACGTTAATAATTTACTAAATAACGCAAGCTTTTTTGCCATAACGTTGTATCCGGCTGTGTAAGTTTATGTTGTACTTAAATCGGCCAACAACCCTTAACAATGGTTTGAACAAGTTTCTCAAGTAAAGAATTGACATTAAACTTAATAACCACACACTCAACGTATTTAAAAAAATATATTGACACAAGTTACTCTTAAACGTACAAAGTTCTTCACAAAAAAGAGGTTCACGTTTTTTTATTTGTGTGAAACCTTACTAATACTACGTCGACAATAAGGACAATATTGTGGGGAAACCTACACAGATGTTTTGGCCGATAAACTATGACTCAACAAGTCTGGTTCACCTGTTATGGAGGTCTGACGACAGTCTATCACTCCAGTGTAATGAAGCTTTTTTAAGCTTGGAAATTCATACGTACCAAACAACGATTTGTACCTTACATTACCATTGCAATCATCAAATTGTGTTAGAGGTTACTTTTAAGCACCATAATCGCAGGCTAGCGAGACCTAGCATGTCTGGGACTAGGGACTGAAAGGGACAAGACGATTGACTAGCCCGTCATTGCAGAAACTTTGTCAAAAACGTTATTTATTGGCAACTTGCTTTAGGAAAAGATCATTTCACACGTTGCGAACAAGGGTGCCAAGCTTCACTTAGCCAGGTCCACGAACCTAGCTCGTGAAGCTGCACAACACAATCCCTAATTAGTTTTCTTTGTTCTCTCACTAAACTAATTGTGTTCATTAAGATTTAACACAACAATGCCCACGCTTATCAGTTATCTAACAATAGAACGGTCAGGTCCGTATAATCTTTCGTGGTTTTTGGAGTAACACAAAAAATGTAAGCAAGGTAATCTCGTTACTCAATTCTTTACAGGGTTATACGTATCATTTATTTCGAACTGAACTTGGGGTACGGCGGCAGTCCATTTTTTAACTCATTCCATACTCTCAAACTTGCCATAATAATGAAGAAGGCCAGACCTAGTGTCTATTATATTATCTGTGGCCAGACTATTAAGGTGCCACTTAAATCCCTTGCTGATTTAATATTTCATACAACATTACATATTCGTTGATTTTAATATCCTTTAATGTAAAATGAGGAAAAACAGTCGAAGTAGACCTCTCACAAGGTAAAGCGATGATCTGACAAAGATTTCCAGAATCAATTGCGAGTGGCGTAAATCCAAGCGGCTTGTCGTGGCCTGTGTTCACGATTGGACCTTTTTCGTCTGCAAATTAAAAACTTAAAAGTATTTGCTTTAAACTAGAGCAAACATAACTATAGTTAACATCCATAAGAAGCTATAAAATACTGTGAATCATCGAAACCTTTTGCGGTTTGTGGTTTTCCTATACCGATTTAGTTACTTTTAGCGGTCACTAAAATGATCTTAGGTAAGATGAAGCAAAATCTATATTTTGTATACAAAAGCAATTTTATTTGTTTAAATCTAGTGCTTGGACCAAAAAAAATACGGGTCTACAGTTATGAGTATGAGACTGGCCTGAATGGCGCATTTAGCGGTAGTGTCTTCGTTGATTTGCAATGTATAGTAACAAGACGAGCAGATCGTACACCTGATGGTAAGCGTCACGTCTGCCCTTAGACAGATTCTAATACAACTTTTAAAAGCTACTTACTTTAGGATCAGGACTAATATTTGGTTGTCCAGTATTTTCTATACTAATATTATAAAGAGGAAAGATTTGATTGTTTGTTTGTTTGAATTGAATAGGCTCCGAAACTACTGAACCGATTTGAATAATTCTTTCACTGTTGGATAGCTACACTGTCCCCGGTGAACATAGGGTACTTTTAATCCCAGAAATGTAGGGGGAAAGGGGGAATATTTGAAAAAAGAAGTTACGCGCGGGTGAAACCTCGGGCGGAAGGCTAGTACGTGATAAAATATCTTAATTTCTCAGCATATTCGATTGTTATCGCGATGTATGGTAAACTCGATGGCAATGGAAATAAATTAATCTTTTATTTCTATTGTTAATTAATGTTAAGGACAAATTATTCATTCGATTGATACATTAACACATACGAGTGGAAAACGTGAACGTATTAAGAAAGAGAATGGAAGGTTTTCAAGTCACGAGATGCTATAAATAATATGTAAATTAAACTATAATGATTTTTTCACAATATCAAGTCACGAAGAATGGACATATAGAACCAAATCGCATCTTCGATCATAGTTAATGATCTTCTAAGGTCAAACAGGCTTTGAAAAAAGGATGATCGAATCTAAGGTGCTGATGTTTGAAATAAATTGTGATGTCTGGGTGTTAATAATTAATCTTTGTTGCAACTCTGATTCTGATTCCGATAACATAAATGCTACTTTTGGTCAAGACGAGATAAATCCAAGGTAAATTCATCCATTCGCGTCCATCGCCTTGTCCATTCGATGTTGGTGTATTGGTTCTTATTTAAAACCATTTTAAAAATAACCGTTGAATAGACGACGATGGGTAAACTTACTCGAAGTTGTATACGAACCAAACAAGAAATTCTTTCAACGATTCATTTGATTGATTTTTAAAATTCTAAAGAATTTTACCGATGCAATTTCCGTTGGTACTGCACGAGTGAAGTTGCCGTATATTTATTTTCCTCATGCTTAATAACTATTTTTATTTCCAAAGAAATAAATCAATAGCAGTAATCTCATCAGGAATTTTGGCAAAACTGATCATTTCATAAAATATGGAGCTGAAGGTTTAAAATGTAAACTTGCAAGTCGTTCAATCGTAAAATAGGACTCAAATGGTTCCAATTGTATACAACTCATTGTATCGTAAGTTAGAATCTGACACTGGGCAAGTGTAGCATAACATAAAGCAATGCCACGATCAGTTGACATGGTGACCGTGACCACGGTGAGTCACGCCCGCATGCTAATGGCAGCGCGTGCGCAAGCCACGTCTGCGAGGACGCGAGCGACTTTTTTTTTAAAGCTCTTGTATCCGCGTTTGGTATTTGGAGTTATACTGTAATTTTGAAGAATGTAATCAGAGTTGTAGCGGATTTTTGGGATACTAAGACCGGAGGAGTGAGGACAAAAGGATTTTAATGTAGATTTTTTTCAAATACCTTTGTGAACATATAAGTCTAGTCAGGAGTCTTAATTGTTTAGATTAAATATATTCAGATAAATGAGAAAGATTACGTCATTATAAAATATTAAGACAACGTAAGATAGTTATTGGAATAGGGTTTGTGTTATTAAATTTAAAAGGACCTGGGAAGGATCTGGGTTAAAAAGAAATTGATTAATAAAAATAACTTACATAAGACTGTCTCAAAAGGAATGGTTTCCAGAGCTGATATACGAGACAAAAAAAAGTCGATCAAGGCCCGGTCTTTGTCTGGATAGGTCATGTGCGTAGGCGCAGAGCGTCTTACAGAATGCAAAGTGATTTTCGTCCTCGAGGTGAATGCTCTAAGTTTCTTAACCTTTTCACGCTTACATTAATACTAGTGTTGCCCAAATGCAAGAACAAGACGAGACTTAGCCAGTCTTGGTCTTGGTCTTGCGCCAATACTCCTGGTCTTGGTCTTGGTCTTGGTCTTGCGCTCCCAGTCTTGGTCTTGGTCTTGGTCTTGCAGCAAGAGTCTTGCAAGTCTTGCAATTACCTATTAGTCTATTACTATTTATTAAAGTTTACTTTAAATCTTAGAAAAACGTAATAGAATTGAAACATTGTGAGCTTGAATTAACATAGCCATAGTAAAGATCAAGCAGATTAATAAATAACTGAAGATTTGATAAGAAATTCGAAAAATCAACTGACCTATATGTCGTTTTCCATGGAAGTAACTGTTTCTTAATAAACATTTATGATTTATAAGCTTACATTTGCTAAAACATGTAAAAAAACAAATTAATTACAATAACTTGACTGTATTTTAAAGAACAATACTTATCTGTCTAGAAAGAGATTGAACCCTCAACTTATAAGAAATGTTTGAACACTTTTATGCTATTTTTTCTTGTAAAAACTTAAGAAATATAATGACTAAATGTACAATAATAGTACCTAAGTAATTAGTTTAAAACCATATATGTAATCAATATTATAATATATACTTACTAGAATGAATTAATATGACATCTACTACCTATCCTTACCATTTTATCCTAATCATAATACTACTTGCGTGATCAGTATAATGTATTCATTTTCATTCTAAGCACTCTGAAACTTATTTATTCTTTGGAACACCTGTAGGTACTCTTAAAATTCGAAATTATTTTGCATGAGTATACCTACGCCCTATGGCGGCAATCAAATAGTGTCAAATGTTATGATTTCGGCGTGGCGGCAACGATTGTTTTAGATTTCAAAAGAAGCCGCCGGCGCGTGTATCATAACCATGTACTTCCGAAAAGCGGCAAATTTCTTTGAGAAGTAAGTACAAAACCTTTGATGCCGCATTATCAAAGTGCCGATGGTTAAAACATAACTATGCATGCACTCAGTTTGATTTTAATAGATATTTTTTTATTCGCTATGTTTATGGTATTAGTCGTAATGCGCATAGGTCCAGTTTTTCATATTCTTTGATACAGTTTTTTGCGTCTCATAGAATTCCTAAGCGTACCTACCTATACACCGAACTGTTACACCTAACTACTCAGTGAAATAGCGCTAAGTCCTAACTGCAAGACGCAAGAGTCTTGCAGGCTATGTCTTGTTCTTGCTCAAGTCTTGCACGGTCAGTCTTGGTCTTGGTCTTGCTAAAAATACGCGGTCTTGTTCTTGGTCTTGGTCTTGCAAAAACGCAAGAACAAGACCAAGACTGCAAGACCAAGACTGAATTTGGGCAACACTAATTAATACGTAAATCATAAAACCAGTAAGCTTATACAAAACATTTTAAATTCTAATATTTTTATATTAAAATGTGCTTATAGATACTTGATGTTCGGACAGCAACATTCCGAATCCTCTACCAGTCACTGTATTTTATTGATATGCATTATATTCACATAACTGCATTTTACAAGCCTACATTGATAGATAATTTTAATGTTTTGATTTTAATAGAATAGGCCGCTATGGCCGTTATTAATTATAGTGTGGTAAATACACTTACAGATTTATGAAAACATAATATGTTTTGTAACTAATTAATACGCTGTCTTAAACGCAATTAATTTCTATTTTTTACAATTGGTAATCGCAACAACATAAAACAGTGCACCCAAAAGCAATAAATCTGCTTTAGTATTTTACCTAAATATGAAAGCCATCAGAGGAACTATTCATTTCATTAGTCAACCATAATCGGTTAATTAGTTGCCTAACCATATTATGCGGGCAAGTAATTTCAACCGTTCGAATGCAATTAATTACATTCATAATTACGCACTTGTTTTGTTATTTACCACTTACTGTGGCCGTAACATCACTAACAGTGCGGTAGTGCGGTAAAAAATTATAAACCAATTATGAAAGAAATGCCTTTCTTTATCTAGTCAAGGTAATAAAAAATAGTTTTTTCCTCATGCTTATTTTAAGCGATACGCGTTGCCAAGAGTCGATAAAGCAAATCAATAAGTGGCAAACAAGACAGGATAATTTAATGATTTTTTATTTCG
The DNA here is from genome assembly GCA_949319885.1 of Mecyna flavalis. Taxonomy (NCBI): domain Eukaryota; kingdom Metazoa; phylum Arthropoda; class Insecta; order Lepidoptera; family Crambidae; genus Mecyna; species Mecyna flavalis. Next base: position 4,042,506 of record OX439427.1, on the reverse strand, counting down.
ATGAGGCTTTTAACTAGGCTGCTAGATGGGACTTAATTTGATTAGACAACAGATTGAAGGTTGCAAATATACACAATTCAAATGTAGGTACGAAACTAAATGCAAAAAACTATGACACAAAGCGGGAATGGAAACTTTCAAATATTTTAAGAAATTCACTTTAATCTTTGTTCTTAATCAAACAAAATCATAATTTACATGCGAAATGTCGATAATTTCTCGGTACGATAATTATTTCGAGATTACGTTGCGATTATAATTATAATAATTATAATAAATGTTCGGTCGTCACGAATGTTCCCACGGAAAGCGGGCCGCTTTCGCCATTATTCCGTTTTCCCAAAGACTGACGAAATGTATACGTCAAATGGTCACCGGTCACGGCATGGGATTAGTAACTTCAAGTCACATGTTCACTTTTGTTTGTATCCATTCATGGCTTCTCCATTTGTATAATCTTTCCAGTATTGTGTTGTCACCGCGTACGTTTCAGCAGATTTATTGTATTAGGTAGAAACAAAACTCATTTTAGTAGTTGTCAGCGAACAGCATAATCGATTATATGGACAAAAGTTCATTGAAATTCTTTATATATAGTTGAGTGGTAAACGTCTCATTGAAATGTGTTTATTACGCTAATTTACGCCTCTGTCTAGCTATCGTATAGCAGTAGGTTTTTACTAAACGTTTACCATTCGTCTGTCAAACTAAGTTATATAACTGAAATGATCGATCATATACGTACACAATGAAAAGAAAAGCGATCCCATAAAAACATCGTTTAAAGCATATATTACAAACCAGAATTCCGTTCAAGCAAAGCCGCGGGAAGTAGCTTACAATAATGCTCATTGCTTCCCGGAACTCATCAACGATTCATCAAAGTCCGACCACAATTGAATGTTGACAAGTTGTCAGCTGTGACCTAACCGAGACTCGATCTGAAGACAATCTCGTCCAGTGAAAGCATTGCCATACAGTGGATGTAAAAACAGAGAGTTTGGTTTGCACAAGATCTGTTGGTTAACAATGCGCAGGCTTCTGTAGAAATAGTTTAGCTTAATGGTCTTTTACTAATAGCACTAATAGTGTGTATGTAATAACAAGGACGTACCCAGGGGGGGGGGGTCCAAGGGGTCCGGACCCCTCCCGAAAATAGATGCAACCCATAAAATAAATCCCTCAGTAGTAAGTACAGTGCCAAATATGACTCTCAGTTTTGATCTGCGGGGCGGGCGGGTGGTGGTGGGGCTCCTCAACGGTCATTGGAGCAAGTATTAATAACTTCCGCCTCGGCCGGCCACGGTGACCGGGCCGCCCGACCTGGACCCCCCCCCCCCCGACAAAAAATTCTGGGTACGTGCTTGTGTAATAATTATAATTATTTAAGCTAGTCTTCATAGATAACCGGAAGGTTATTTGTAAGTAACACTATTCAAAACAGAATATTATTAAAAATTACTTTTAAAGTTATTTTTTTACGTATTCACAACTAATTTGGTAGATGGACAAAATATCGTTAGGGGAACAGCAAATCTACATAACATTAAGTGTTGTGTAAATATACCTAACTCCCACGAACAGACGAGGTATCTCGAGCTTTAGCTTTATTGTTTATTTATAAACAATTATTTATTGCTACCATAACTTGTTCTCTTTCTGGGCTTACGTAGGTATGCCATTAAACTTGTCCTGCGAAATCTTTCAAGGTTATCCTATATTATATTGGATAACAATATACAAATATACCTTGCGTAGTTTTACTGCAAGTCTCCCTATACTGTTACACTGGTCAGTGAAAACAAAAACTGTCGTGTCAGTGACTAAAGATAAACATAATGGTTCTGTTGACAAATCAGTGCGAATAGATAAATCAATTGGAAACGAAAGCGAGATTATACCGGCGGTCATGCCTTCGTTCAAGTTCTAAGGCATCATAATCTGTACCTCACGCATAATAATTTGTCAAGTTAATATTTGACCAATGTGTTGATGTATTGTTTGACTGTGTCATTTGAATATGTAGAAGTTATATTTCATGAATCAAATTAATAGTAATGTGTAATTAAATAATTTAGAAATATCTAGGTACTTGAACATGGATCAAAACAATTATTTAAAACTGAATGCGCTATTGCTTTTTCTTAGTTTTTATAACATGAAGATAAAATTATAAATAATTTTATTTCGAGTTAGCTTTACCTACTTACTGGAAATCAGAATCTAGGAAATTAATTTGCAAAATAAAAAGTAAGAAAGAACATATCCTTTGTCTTTTGTTATTTATAAAACAAACAGACTTCCTTTTTTATTTTAGACAATACCAAGTATTTTATTAATAAAAGCAATTAAATCCAACCCAGACAGTTTTCAAGGCGGTCTAGTTGCACACAATGGCGACCATATGGCGGCAGAGACCACTAAAATGTCCATGTAACGACGCATGTTCGACCTTGTTCAGACTTTGGTCCGCAAAAACAAACGAATACCAATGAGAAGGAAAAAAACAATATATCCTTCTTGGTCAGGTTAATTCAAAATTTCACGGTAAGGAAGTGATCGAAGCACGTAAGGCATAGACAAAAGAGCAGAAAATCAATAAGGTCATTTAGTTCCGGTCAAAAAATAGTCAACACTAGTCAACGACATAATTTTATACTCACTCAAATTGCAAATCTTTGCTATATTTTCGAGAATCTTTAAAATAATTAAAATAATATTATTTGTCTCGGTTCACAATGAAAACTCTGTAACATACAGGCAAAGAAACTAGCACACATACAGCATATCCCATATGCATTGACTTTTTGAATTTAGAGAATGAACAGTTTATTAAAAATGTGCCCATCATCCGTTCCATTTAATTGATGCTACACAGTGTTAATTGATATTGCTCGTGTTACTTTAAATGCGTGCTGCTGTAACAAATTTTACAATTGCTCGTATTCTCAATATGACATAGGGATCAAAACGTTTCATTACACTTTACTAAACATCCTGGAGGGTCACATGTGACATTCTTTAAGGTATTGGTACTCCACTCTAAAAGGTTAAGCACATTGTCATGTATATCTTTGAATGCATTATTATATTTAGCAATTATTGAATCGATTGGAATTTGGTACGCACGAAGACAGTGAGATCTAAAGATTTAAATAGTTTCATCGTGATGCGGTCAAACGGAATCTAGATAAAGATTTTGTGAGAAAACCCAAAACCTTTAAACCTTTATTTTGCTATTAGTGCAGTTAGCAGCTAATTGAAATGTAAGTCATACGTAAACAAAAAAGGAATATCATGACATTTGCTAAACGATTCCGACTTTCCGAAATGCATAATGATTTGATTTAATCGTTAATTATAATCTTACGATCAAACAGAAGTCGTTGCAATTCTACGAAATTATGATTATGAACCAGTAGCTAATTAATCAGTTAATTAACGATGCATTCGCATTAAGATCTGAATCACTTTTCCTTGCAATCATTAATATTTTATCAGTAATTAAATTATTTACAGGCAACATAAATGATGAACATCAATGTTCGGATTTTCCAAACATCAGGTTCCGCTCGAATTATTAATCAGCATCTCATATTTTTGGCAATTGTGGTGATAGAGTTTCTATCCGCCGCGTTAAATTTTGATGAAGTAAAAAGATCTTATTTTGTCAACTTCGTTTTTTTTTGTTTTCCATTTTATTCAAATTCAACTATTCTTCGAGCAAGCGATCTGATGAGATTGAACAATGTTTCTGCATTCAGATGTATTTAAATAATGACCTACGGATGTTCGTGACATTAAACAGCCAGTAATCCGAGAAACGTTTCCTGCTACTAATGAGCGTATAAGAAGTGTTAAATACAATTAGACAAATTGAAACGGCTATTTAGGTAATAAACGTTCAATAAATATCTGACACACCGTTATAACTCTTACAACTTATATGCATATGCGTTTAATGGCTGCTTTTACGACAGACGCGTGCTATTGTAGTAACATGGCGTTATTTGATTTGTGCTATTACCATAAAATCTAAGCGTTGCATTGTAAGGTATTGCTTGGAAAATACTATTAAAAGCCATTTGCTTGTATCTATAAGAAGTATGGTTTCTTTCCATACATGAACAGTATGATTTGATTGTAAGATTGAAGAAGATTGCTTCAATCATGCTGTTTATAATATTAGTGTTATTCAATTAGTGTTCATTAGTGTGTACATAATGTTGAAATGCAATTTTGTTTGATATTAGACGAAATAATGCCATGGTACTGGGCTACTTACATTTCTAGGAATTTTCGTTTATAATCTTATAAATTAAAGCAATAAGCATGGAACCTTACTTGCACAATTTTTTTTACAGACAACTGCTATGTAATTAAGAAAAAGTCGCACCGTGTCGTTAAAAGATAACGGTGTTATAGGGACATTTATCTTCAACTTATCGCACTCGTTTATGACCTTTAAAACACCATGAGACAGTTCAATTCAGACTGAGGTTTTTTAGGCCAGATTAGCTCTGACTATGGATGCCAACGCTCCGAGAAAACACCTGAAATATAGTGACAATAAAATTGCCACTTTTAATAATGATGATGGTAAAATCCCTTCAGTCTTGAACTAGAGTATAAGAGGATTTGTGCTTACTCTAACGACTTTACTTGCCACCTTTGATCGTAAACTTACAATCAATATAATATATCGACACCTTTATTTGGCCAATGGTTAAAAAGTACGAGTTTAAGAGGCCGCATTATTTTTTCCCAAGAGGTAACACCAAAACACATTAAGAGAACATAAAAACATTACCCAAGCAGGTTCAGAATGCTACCCAATGTGTGGTGAACAATAAAAGACAAACTTTAGGAGATTACGTCCTAGACCTATCTAGGATATGTACGACCCTAGGGGCCATCGAACAATCGTGCCACATCAATCCTGAGAATATAGTCTTCACCATCCGCCCATAAAACAGCTCTAGTGTCTAGTCACGCGAATTCTTAACCAACGTAGTGATCACGACTATCGTTGTCCTTAATTCCTTTAATAACTTCTGTGGATTAATTTCTGAAAGTCAATTCTTACCTAATCATGAATATCATGATCTTATAAATACTAATATCTAATAAATAATTTATTAAGTACCTACTTTAGAGTTATGAAGAGCGGAGTCTCCTGGTACAGGCAATATTATGCTTAAAAGGAGGCTCTGACAACTAGATTTAATAAAACTTTTTGTTAATTCAAAAATAAAATATGTATTTTTAATTTTTTTTAATGCTATAATCAGAGTAAGCTAAGGACCAAGAAAATATAAAAAACAGTTGTTTTACCCTCATTAGACGCACTTAGAAAAAGACCTAACATTAGCATTATTTATGCGAGTGATTGTATTCCAAAGTTTTACTTATATTGTCTTTAAAAAATTAAACCGACTTCAAAAAAAAAAAACAAAAAAAAAACTACCTAAAAACACTGAAAAGCAAAAAATAATTTTAATAAGACATTCATCAAATGCGCTTATTGTCTAAGCCTATTAATAACATTAAATTGTATTTACGTGCTAGGTAGGTACCTACTAATCTGTTTGAAGTCGGTGCCAAGCCAAATATTTTCTAAATTATTTAAAAAAGTATGTGCAGTAGCAAAATCAAATTACTTAAAAGATAAAATATCGAAAGCCACTAACAAAAGCAAAGCTACGTGGAAAATCATTAATAAAGAGACTTGTAAAAATAAAACACAAACTAGCAAGATCTCTTTAAATATTGACGGTATTATTCATGATTCTAATGCTAATGTGGCGAATGCATTTGAATCGTTTTTCTCTAACATTGCAGTCAAAACTACTTGTCAATTAAATTCTAGCCCACATCTTGCCAACTCCCTCCTCAAATCTCATGTGGATGAGTGTGTAACATCCTTTAAATTTACCCATGTCAGTCCTGAAGTAATTTATAAAACTTTCAAAGAACTGAACATGAAAAGAACCGAAGATCTATGGGGAATCTCAATGGATATATTAAAAAATATAATCCATTCTATTGCACCTCATTTAGCTATTATTTTTAATCAATGCGTGGATGATGGTGAATTTCCAGATTTAATGAAGCACAGTAAAATAATACCATTATTCAAATCAGGCGAAAAAAGTGACCCATCCAATTTTAGACCAATATCGATTCTCCCAACATTAAGTAAAATATTTGAAAAGCTTATTTATTCTCAATTGCTTTCTCATTTTGAAGTAAATAATTTATTACATAGTAATCAGTTTGGGTTCACTAGAGGCAAGTCTACTACAGATGCAGGTATAGCACTCATCAAACATATTTTTGATGCCTGGGATAATAAGCAAGATGCTATAGGTATATTCTGCGATCTGTCTAAAGCTTTCGACTGTGTTGATCACGAGACATTGTTGATGAAGTTGCGGCATTATGGCATCTCTGCCAACGCGTTAAGTCTTATAAGGTCGTACCTATCTGACAGAATCCAGAAGGTAAACGTGAATGGTATTGATTCCAAAGGAGCCCCTTTACTGTTGGGGGTCCCTCAAGGCTCAATACTAGGACCTTTGTTCTTTTTAATTTATATTAATGATCTTCCTTATTATACAGAAAACCTGTGTGACACAGTGTTATTCGCTGATGATACCTCCCTTATATTTAAAGTTGACAGACGAAAACAATCATTTGACGATGTGAGTAATGCTGTCTCACAAACTTTACACTGGTTTACTGTTAACAATTTGTTATTGAACACCAATAAAACGAAATGTGTTAAATTCACAATGCCGAATGTGCGACAGGTGGTTCCTGAGATCACTGTAAATGGAGAACCACAGAACAAAGAAATTTTTTTCTTTTCTATGTGGAGAACTCATTGAAATTGTCAATTCAACAGTGTTTCTGGGGATAACCCTCGACTCTAAATTGCAGTGGGGGCCTCATGTAACTGCTCTTGCCAAAAGACTTAGCTCAGCCGCATATGCTGTCAGAAAAATAAGAAATCTGACTGATGTGGAAACGGCGAGACTAGTTTATTTCAGTTACTTCCACAGTATTATGTCATATGGGCTGCTCTTATGGGGATCTGCCGCTGACATAAACAATATATTTATTTTGCAAAAGAGAGCCATCCGCGCTATCTATGGCCTCAAAACCCGTGACTCGTTAAGAGAATTATTCCGGGAAATAAATATTTTAACTGTGCCATCACAATATAATCTGGATTGTGTTATGTATGTACAAAAGAACATACAAAATTATTCAAAGAAATCAGATTGTCATCAATTTAACACAAGAAATAAACATAGGCTTGCTATTCCAAATATTAGGCTTCAAAAGATTGGAAATTCTTTTAAAGGATTAAGTATTACAATGTATAATAAATTGCCAATGGATGTTGTTAGCTTACCCATAAATCAATTTAAGTCGTGGATCAAGACCCGTCTGATGAAAAAAGGTTACTATAAAATTGAAGATTTTCTTAATGATGGAGATCTGTAGATACTGGTAGTAGGAATGCTTCGCTCCCTGTCAGCGCAAACTGTATTTTAATCTGTTGTCATTGTTGTTCATGTTGTTGTTATATCTACACTACGTCCTACAGTTATAATTTTTTTCTTTATTATTATTATTATATCTACATTCACACGAAAAACTGTATGGCTTAGTATAGATAGATTTATTATCATTGTTGTATAAATTTCTTTGGCGATTAAAAAGAGTAACTGTCGAGTTTCTTGCCGGTTCTTCTCGACAGATGACTGCATTCCGATACCGGTGGTAGAGTCACTCTGTAATTGACGATTCACAAATACTTGATACAAGTTTACATGAATAAAGAATATTTTGATTTTGATTTTGAATAGTAGGTACCCAGACTACGTACCTACGTCCGCGGATTATTTGTAACCCTGTATAATACATAAATTATTAGGTATGTATCATTTTTCATTACCTTTGGCTTGGCACCGACTTCAAACAGATTAGTAGGCACCTACCTAGCACGTAAATACAATTTAATGTTATTAATAGGCTTAGACAATAAGCGCATTTGATGAATGTCTTATTAAAATTATTTTTTGCTTTTCAGTGTTTTTAGGTAGTTTTTTTTTTGTTTTTTTTTTTTGAAGTCGGTTTAATTTTTTTTTTTTAAAGTTTGTTTATTTTTCTATTTTTAGTGTGAATAATACGTAGGAGTGAGTAAAACTCTCTCATAATATTGATAACGAAAATACGAGTAAAATAGTAGAATTGTATTATTTGACAATATAAGGTATTCATTAAGTGTTCAGCACCATTCAGTAGACCAACTAAAGCTGCAGCCCGCAAGAGGGACATAAGAATTAAGAAGTCGTACCCTTTAGCTTCCATCATCATAGTTGTACCTTCCATCATCAGCTTAGCTGCAAAAGTACATGAAATACAAATAACGGTCCACATATTCTTACAATACTGAAAGAATTATCCCCTAACTCCTAACCGTTAAGGAGTTGTACCTTCCATCATCAGCTCATCAACATAAAGTGATGTCTATAGGACGCAAAAACTTAAATGGCTTCAGAAAAAACAAGTAACGCGTAGTGTGCGCCTATAAAATTTGAGGTTTGCCCTTGATTTTCCCGGGATCCCATCATCAGATCCTGACATGGTGACAATGGGACCACCTCGGAACTATGCACTTTCAAATAAAAAAAGAATTATTTAAATCGGTCCACAATTGACGGAGAAATCGACGGACATACATAAAAAAAAAAATACATACAGTCGAACATAGAACCTCCTCCTTTTTTGAAGTCGGTTAAAAATTGCACGTGTCGGTCGTGACTCGTGCATTTTGTCGACACACACAACTTATAAGTCTCTAGAAATTTTTACTTCATTATTATCTCTAACCAAAAGACTTATTAAAATTAAACCAACAACAATCAACCTTGTAGGTTGTTGTATCTTTAGCTTACTTCTTAGCTGTAACCATTTTTATCATTTCTAATAAACTTAGCTTATTTCATTTACGATATTTTTTAATAAACTTAGCTATCTCGTTTCCGCAAAGACTCGAACGTGGGTGCCACATAATGGCCCTGAAGTGTCAATGTTAAGTTGAAGTCCATTGTTTGAAGTTAACCCATTTATATTTCTTATTTTTTAGACAATGAATAAGTCAGTTTATGCCTTTGAGAGTAATCCGCTCTCGGTTTAAAAATGAATTGTAATAAGATTGTAATTGACAGTGAGAGCTGAGTATATCACAAATAAACAATCTCACGTGAATTTGTGTTTATAAATACGTTTGTCTTCGCTCGCAATTTCGCAAATGCGCGGAACAATTATTGACTATAACGTTGAAGCGGAAATATGGGTTTTAGCTTTATTTTATAACGTAAGCATCGGCACAAAAAATAATTTTAGAACACTAAAACTTAAACGGATAAACCGTTTTATAAAAAATTTGCTAGACTAAGAAAAAACTAATGGCGACAAATCAAGTAACCTCTTGAAAATTAACGGTACTTAACTTTGTTAGTCTTTTTGAAGTAGTTAGGTAAATTATATTTCCAAAAGTTTAGGACAATGGCTGCAACGAAAAGAAATCCTCGATTTTTTAAGGTCGGTAAAAAACTACAAAAGAAACGATGCAAGTAGTCTTTAAGGATTATTAAAATGGTTTTATGACCCTACTTGACAGCAGGACTTCTTTGTTAAATATTGTAATATTTGAACAATACTTTTTCACGATAGCGTCATTTTTTTAAGATTTAAGGTGGTCATCAGACAACAGAATATTGTATATTTAAAGAAACACATAGTACAATAACGGACAAAAAATTGTAAGAAAGTTTATTATTCTGTCCTTATTCAAGAGTTTTGAGTAAGTGCGTTTGCGGTGAGATTTCACAATTAACTGATAGGACAATTACTTTCCTACAGAAACAAAATCCATACTAATAAATTGGTAATGTTTTGAAACCGAGGGAAAGACAAAGGAAAATTTTTAAAACCTGTAAAACGCTGCATCAAAATACACTTTATTATTAGGCTTGATAATTATGAATCGGTAAGATGGTGGTGTCACTTTGTACTTTAACAGAGTGACTCTACCACCCGATTCGGAATGTTATATCGAGAAGAATCGGCAAGAAATCGATAGTGCCTCCTTTTAATCGCCATTTATACATTTATCAAGGCCCCTCAAATATGAAATTATAAGCGAATGGATTCTGATTAAAATGGTAACGGGTGTACAAACTGAGCTAACGACAACGACATTGTTTCCTCTTATATAAATCCATGGAGCATAAATAACCAAAATCAATAATCCACATTCTTTCCAAATTGAAATGCCATTAAAAATTAAACTGCAAATCAAATATTCCCTATATGGAGACGTCTGCTTTCGATTTCACGCTAGCTCACGATCCCGGTGCGTAGGCGCATACCGACTCTTTATGTTTATTTAAGTAGTAAACTCGTAGGTATGTTCGTTTCTATTAACTTTCTTTTCTATTTTCTATGACCTGAAAACAATTTTCCCAATTTATAGGTTTTCACATACACACGTGCCAGTTGAGAAAGAGAAACATGCTATAATAGTATAAGTGGGATGTTGCATTTTGTTCAGTACTATAGCTGCGGTCCATGACTTCTGTGGACTCGTGGCGTGGGCCTTATAAGGATAAAGTAATATGACTATTAATTATGTTTATCCAGTTTATAAAAATCAGCAAGCGAAATAACCGTTTTTAAATTGTTTTATTTAAATTCGGGGTGAATTTGGTTAAAGAGATTTAAAGTTCTGTATAAAACGCCATGATTTTTGCCGCAACTTTTGCCGATGTTATGCGGACAAAGTTGGTGGTGACTTGGCGAGTGCTAGTAAAATAATTATAAGATAGCAAGTAAGACTAACCGCACTTGCGGCTTCGCCCCAATTAACATATTATGAATTAGTTTCTATGATAAGTTTCTCGATGGACTTGATATCTTTTGATCGCGAGTGAACAGCGTGAGGCAAATTAAATCAGCGAGTGGTCTATTGGTGCGCGTTAATAAGCTTTTCGGCTGCTGTCATAACTACTTAACCTAGAATAGTAAGTTATATTCTGTATTGTTAATTGCAAAATGCTTTGTTCCGAATTATTCGGGGTAGGTATGAAACATGACCGAAGTTTTTATAAGTCCATGCCGGTAGAACTCTGTAGCCCTTACATCGTAACATAACTACGTAATCAGTGGCACCTTGGATTTTCCTCAAAAATACATAGCAACAGAGATAATAATGACTTAACAAGCAGAGTCGAAATCTTGAAATCATGTAATATGTACTTTGGTAGTGGTAGAGCCATGCTGTTTTACAGTAGGTACGAATGGGGCTGCTCTTCCGGGGACGTACCACCCTCTCACATAAAACCAGCGTGAAATAATAGTTACTGTTATTGTGTTTCGTATGGTTTATGAGAGTGCCGGAGGCCCCCCCTTAAAAGGTCGGCAACGCATGAGCGATCACTCTGGTGTTGCAGATGTCCATGGGCGGCGGTGATGCCTACCATCAGGCGACCCGCAGATTCGTTTGCCGCCTTTAACATAAAAAAAATCCTATTTATATTATAAGTATAAAATTGTTTTATCAGCATCCCCAACATAAGCCTAGATCTTCACAATGATCGGCCCTGTGCTACCCGCATCTAAACTATAGGTCAATCTACGGAAAGTAGTTCAAAAGTCATTCTCAGTCGCGGAGCTATTAACAAAGAAAGCAAGAACAATGTATCGTTAACACCTACCACACATGTAAATCTATAATTCACGGACCATAACGAAAGCGAAAGTTTTTGTTATTAGTTTATCATGGCGTTTGAACTGACACGCTTCGCCGGGTGGTACAAATGTTTTAAACGGCCGGCTAAGATATGCGGGTGATTTCTTGGAGGAAAACAAAGGAGTTACGGTACGGTGTAGATTATTACGTCATGTAGGTGTGTAGTAATAGCCGGGCCTAGGCCAGGCCAGGCCAGGTGGAGCGATGATCTGCGAAAGATGGCTGGCAGGAGCTGGATGTGAGTGGCCGAGGATAGATCAGCGTGGCGAGCATTTGGAGAGGCCTATGTCCAGCAGTGGACTATTATTCGACGGTGCAGGTCTAAGCAATTGATAACAAGAATGATTTAAGCATAATTTTATTGTGTTCCTTGTTAAGCTTATACCTAACAGTCAATGAAATAGACTGACTACTAGTGACTTTAACTGGCTTGATAAGCGGTCAGTTCATAAACTAGCAAGTGATGTGACTAATGTCAAATCAAGTTTTAAAGAAATGATGCCATTTGAACCGCTTATAGAATGCGCGATGCAATATACATAATATTATGATCATATAGGTATGTTCACAATAAAATTTATGACAGTAGGGAGGCTGTATTATATTAATATAATACTATTCTGAAAGTGGCAGATTTATCTTAACTGCTAGAGGTAAGAATGAAGACTAGACACAATGTACACATAAGTGCCCGTGGTCCACCCAGGTGAACTAAGCAGGTGGACCACGACCCATGCCTGGTTTCATTCATAGACAGGATTTATTTTAAAAATTAATTGAAATAATTAAAAGAAGAGAGAGAATTGAATAAGCTAATTTAAATTTTTTAGACCTGTTTGTATGTAGATAAGTGACGGTGCCTAGGTTGATTAAAAAACTGGGGAAAACGTTTGAAACAGGTCAATAGCCACAGCTCTAACCGGCTCTTCACAATCGGATGCGTAGTTACACGAACGCATGTAGTCCTGAGCCCTATAATCTAATCATCATTAGCATACCTATATACGTCCCACTGCTGGGACACAGGCTTTATCTCGAGTGTGAGATAGCGTATAATGTGATAACGTTTGTGCGAGGGTAACAATGTTACCTGCTAATTCTTACTTTCCCTGTTACTTTGCTGTTTCCCTCCATACTGTGCAAACGTATGTTTCGGTACGTGACCGGTACCGGACCACGTATGACCGATGCTATCGCCTCGCTATCGGGAGTCAACGACCGTGACTTCCTAGATGCGATATTGAATATTGACATTAATTATTAATATAACTTAGTATAATACAAAATGTTTAGTACAGTCTTCTAACAATAGCATTCCTATCTTATCAGATTGTGCGTTACGATAACGAACAATCTGGATATTCCACGCTTATCAGTTTAGCTACGTAAACAGTATTAATAATGCACTAGATGCTACTGTGAATTGAAGAAATAACTTCGTGCAGGTTGGTGATAAGGATAAAAGCCGACTTTGATTTATGTATCACAATCTTGATTCCTAACGTCTGATATATTTTACTGGTAGCGGGACTAAAAGAGATGTTTAAAATAAAATTAAACTCTAACTGAAATGTATGTGCTCATAATTCAGAACGACCTGCACGAATTTAGATAATTCCATTTCTATTTTTATTTGTTATTATCCGAAAAGGGTTTATATCCACCCCTGTAATAAGACTAAACACTACATACAGGTTACCGTTTTCTTTACCGTTATCTGATAAGATAAGCCAACCACGGTTAAATTGTATTTGTTACGGCCAAGAATATCGTAGAGTAGAACAACTTCAAGCTGAGTAGACGTTTCGTTTCCTATTATTTACTAAATAACACATCTGCACTGTGTAACCAGGCTTTCCTTTAATAATACCCATTAACTGAGACTGAGGCAGTATACTCGTACAGTAAAAATACTGATTCAATGGCACGGCTACTAGGCAACACTTTTTAATATGGAAACAGTTCCGAGGCTAAAAGACCTAAAATTTGTTTGGGACTAATCACTTCTTACCCACTTAACTGACCCGGTTTCCCCTTCACGACGAGCCGCTGTCCGTAAATTGGCGATTGACAGGGAGCATCATGAGGTTTATTCAAATTGCAAAACCGTAGATTATAGTTCAAGCAAATAGGTCTGGTTACTGGTTTCCCTTGTAAGGGTTATGGAGGTCAGATCGCTCCATTGTAATAACCAGGCTTGTCAAATCTAGGATCATAGTCGAAGCGGACCCGGACCCAATCGGGAATATGCCGAGATGATGAAAGTTAAAGCAAATCCTGACTTTATATACCAGACTATATTTTTTATTCGTTTAAATAAATGCTGCTGTTGAAATTTTGCTAGAAAAGAAACCGTAGGCTGGTTTAAAGTCGCGATGAGGACCTGTCAGCGAGAATACCAACATATTATATCGCTGTTCTTGCAAGATAGCTACTATCTAAACTGCAAAGCTAACCAGCAGTGTAACTATACGTGCGCGCATCAGAGTAGCTCTAAAAGCAGTTTCAGTAAAAAAAAATATTCTAGAACAGCAGCCATTATTCCGTAATCACCCCTTATCGCTGTTATCGTGGCCAGTGGCTGGTAACTGGCGAAGTAACGGTGGCTTATCGGCGACACGTGCCTCGCGAACATTTTGACTGGGGCCACGCGTTTGGAGAGAGCGTGGGATACACGATCAACTTGACAATGTTAAGCTTTAATGGAAAAAGTTTCCTAGCTGATTATTAAACTACTCAGGTTAAAATAATGACAAACATTCCATTGAACTGACTGTCCGATGGCGCATATTATTTGGTTGTGCCTACCAGTTAGTAGTAACTCATCGCTTAGTGTGTTGCCAGGCTGCTACACATAGCTCCTCTGATCATTGATTATTATTTTTCTCATATTACGCGTATTGGTACACCACATGACCACACATTAGTTTTGTAGGAACTCGGACCAAGTTACAGATTCCACCTGTGGGGGTTGGGTTGGGTGGTAGCTTGTTAAACCAACTTTTTAAAAAAGTTCTACCACCAACTAGACCCAAGACGGGAATCGAACCTATTCTAAACTGAATTTTACTCTTCTCTGCTCACAATTCATTGAGTATAATATAAATCTAGGTATTACATCTGTTTGCTGTTTGACCTAGCATTTTGCAAATGGTTGACAAAGCATAAATTACTTACGTAAAATATTTGCCAATTCTGCAATGTCATACGAATTGCTGATGATGTTTTTGTTTACATTTTACAACTGGGCAAAGGTCGTTTGGATATTATTTTCTCGAGAGACTTTGTACTGATTTAGTTGTGTAATGGTTGAGAAGTTATTTTAATAGAGGTCGTGGGTTCGATTCCTGCTCAGTGCAAATACTTGTGTGCACGAACAAGACAACGGTCTTGGTGTTTTAACAAAGACTTAATGATTATGTATTATTTACAAAAAAAAAGTATTCGTGCATTTGGCTTATGTTTATCCGTTGCAACTTGCAAGCAATCTATGGTTCAAACTATGTTTGGTTTTAAGCTATATGTAGGTATAGTACAATGTGTGTTGCTTAATATTAGGTAATTAAGTATGTTAACTCATTATCAAATATCGTTAACACTTAAAACATGTATAACTAAAAATACTAATTGTAATTTTTATGTACGTCTTTTAAGTGAAATTCCGCCTTCGATAACACTGTATTGATACAATAATAACGGCCCATGACCTCATTGAGAATACGGACTTTGATCATAAGAAAATACATACAAACGTACGCATTGAGACAGTACACATCAATATTCGATAACATCAGTCGTACGTCAACTGTGTACCGAGTGGTTATTCTGTGACATTTCCGGCAATATTCAGTTGTGTATCAATCGTTCTTGACATTTCCAATCCAACACTTCTCATTTGTAAGTTCTCGTATCTTTATTTAATGTTAAGAGTTTATTGACCTGTCTTATAGGAACTGCATGTTTACAACTTGTACTATATTACATTAAAAATAATTTAATAATTAAAGTAAATAACATTAACTATACTACTATGGTCTAATGGTTAAAGTACATGGTCATGATCCTGGGATCCTGGGTTCACTTCCCGGCTCGGGCAAAATTTGTCGGATTTTTTCAAATTTTTCGGACACATCTTGGGTTTATTATCATCACAAATCATTTGCCAAGCTTGGTGATTAAGCCAGTTCAACCTTTGTAACGATGACTTGATATCAAAGATGGAGGAAGTTTTGCCTCTATGACATATAGGCTTACAGATACTTTATTTATATAAAGTACCTAAATATTTTTAAAATGCAGTACTATTATTAAGGGTGAATAAACTAACTGATAATTCGAATTTTCCGATTGGAAACATAATATTAAACTTAATTAGTTTTTACAATAAAACATTTGTTTTACTTATTGAATGTATTTTTAATATCTGTTCAATCAGAACCCGTATATGCAACTTTGCTCCATTTCACCGCCTTACTTCAGAGGGTACGATAAGTTTGATATCCAATGATATCACGAATATCGCAAAAAAAGAAATCATAGTCTGTCTGAATGTGACTTAGAAAACTCTGTCATTATAAGCTCGGTGAACTTGTAATAATGAAATTATTTTCTCATTCCAGATGGATAGCAGTTCAGAAGCCATGGAGCTGCGGCGGGAACTGGACGCAGTCCGGAGCGCGCTGCAACAACAGTCGGAGTCCGTCCTCAAACAACGCCACCAGCTGGTCGAGGCCGGCCAGGCCCTCGCCGCTCGGGACAAACAGGCCGCCCAGGAGAGACGGCTCAGGCAAGACCAGCTCGCGCTAGTACTGCGCTCCCTCGTCCTCCTCGAGTCCAGATTAACCAGAGAACAACGCCAGATCCGCGTCGCCCTCCAACAGAAAGAAAAGATAATCAAGTCTCAACAGGAGGAAATAACCAAACTCAAAGCCAGAAAATCCTACTGCAGCAACTGCCAACAACTCCTGGGATTCACGAGCGAACAAACCAACATTGAGACTGATCCAGAATTCCAGAGCCTAGAAAGCACAGACTCCAGGTTCCAAAACAATTTTGTGAGAAGCTGCAGCTATCGCGAAAGAAATTCTCCACCGGTTTTCCAAAAAAATACTAGGTTAAGTAAAAGCTTTCAGCTACCCAAAAACGATGTTTTGTATGGCAACACCAGTTCAAGCGAAGAAGGCAACAATGCCAGTGTTAGTAGCAAAGGCACGTTTATTAAAAATAAACAAGCATTCGTAAGGAGAGATGTGCTTAGGAGATCCAGGAAATATTCAGGAAGAAAGAACAATCAGCCCAAGAATTATAACAATCAAATCAATAACAGTAGCAGTGCTGAAGAGTGTCTAAGCATGGGCTATCAAGTGAACCATGATGACAATGATATCACTGCTAATCAAATAGCAAAAGATATAAGAAGAGCTTCAGAAAAAATAGATCAGCTCATAACAGAAGCTGCAAAGAAGGACACAGATAATGCTACAAGTGACTCAGACAAGACTTACTCAACTAAAATGGAACGTCTCCATGGAATCAAAAGACAAGCGTCTGAAGAAATCAAAGCAAACAGACAACAGTTTTTGAACACTGTCCTTCAAGAAGAAAGCAACGAAAAGCCTTGGTATTGTAACGTAAGTGATCCTGAACAGGACGGAGATTGTCTAGACCAAAGAAGTATGTTGAATAATAATAAATCGAAATCCACCGACGATCTCTTAACCTTCAACAATACCATTCTAAATCATGACGATATTGCTCACAATATTGTATCTGCTAAGAATGAAGTTCTCTGTGCTAATATAATGAAGAATAGTAATAATGAGAGATTTAACTCGAGATTTGATGATAAGAATAATAATATGGACACTAACAAGCAAAAAACTGACGATATCAATGAAAACTGGTACGCCAGTACGAGTGATGCAGAAGACACGCCTACCAACGAAATCTATAAGAACAATCCTGTCCTAGAATGTGTTAATCAAATTCTACTTCAGAATTCGTTAGATGACAGTAGCAATGATAACTCAAAGTCGAGTGAAGCTCCAAGTCCTAAAGCATCTACGAAGAGAGTTCAATTTTCCACTCTTAACAGTATTTCTTACGATGACAAAGTAAGAACTGGTGGTAATAATCACACACTGCCACGCTCTGATAAAAGAGCGAATAAAATAGTCAAGTTTAGTTTAGAGACTGCTTCTGAGCACAGTTACGAAGTGCCCAATACAGCACAAGGTTTTCAATATGAAATACAGAGCATTTACAGCAACGAGTATGAGCCTATTCTAACTAAATCAATGGAATCAAAGCCAGTGCCATTGCCGCGTACGATGCCGCCTACTGATAGTAAACCCACGGTTCCCAAAATAAGAGGCTCAATCGTGAAAAACCTTGCTGCAAATATTGAAAACCGCGCTAACAACGCAGAAAAGAAGATTGACAATGATCTTGGATCAATGAAAATATTCAATAAGAGAAAAGTGCCACGAACTCCTCCTGCGTTGCCACCTAAGCCAAAGAACCTTTCAGCTAAGTGGAAAGCCGAGAACACTGTTAAAACAGCAACAGAACCGTTAGACTCTGAAGCCGTTGCGGCCAATCAACGGGTTGCAGATGTTAAGATGAGGAAAGTGGGACAAGTAGCAACGATTAACAATGTGGAACCGGACTACTGCTCCATTTCAGAGATAAATGTTCCAGTAGTCAGTAATGGTAAAAGGGAGTTGCTACTCACACAGCCAACGGTCGAAATTCATAATGAACAATATCCGATACATGCTGTAAGCCAGAGAAATAGTGTGGCGAAAGTTGTATCCTTGCCACGAATACAAAATAAGATCAGTGATAAGGATATACCGAAACTTCCACATGTGACGGAGATCATCATTCCAGACGAAGATGAGAAACCTAATGAAGACCAAACACGTTCATTCCAACCCAACACTGATAATTACTTGACAAACTTCAATATGCATCCTCTGCAACCAAAATTGGACCCCCGTGCTTCCATCCAAATGGGTAACACAGTGTCTTCTATTCTATCAGAAATCAACAAAGGAGGAAAGAGTGGCACCAAGCAGATAAATCTAACTGAACTTGACAATCAATTCAATCATGGGAGTGATAAGACCCAGGCTAGTAATCCTGAATTACACAAAGCCGAATACTTTGACGATATGGACAAGTTTGACTTGTCTCAAAATTTTGAGGAATTCAAAATTGATGATGAGCTCGGCAGCATTGTTGCAGAGGAATATCGCATAAGCTCTGGAAGCAGCGATGGTTCCATGTCCGACGTGGTGACCGAACATCTCCTTACAGTTGTACCTGAAAAAGATAATAAGCAAGACGCTACTAATGGCACAGTTGAAAATGGGCAAAATGAGAACTTTCTCGACAGCGAAAGTGCCTTGAATAAAGGCCTCGCAAAAAATGCTAAACTGTCAAACAAGCCTGATCTTCTATCGAATATAGAGAACTTAGAGACTGAATCTGTGAGGAATTCTGATATAGAATCCAGCAACTCTTCTGGTAGCAACAGTGGCTCTTACAACACTGTGAAATGCGAGCCAAGGATGATCTTGAATAACAACGTGGAGGTGAACGGAAACAAGACCAAGGGGTCATTTGATTTCTTCCTAGAAACTTCTGGTCTTAGTTCTAAATCTATTTTTTCACCAACCAAGAACTATCTTGGTACAAGGCCTCCGAGTGCTAACCACAAAAATGTCTTAAAACCTAAGGATATAAAAATGCGAGTAAAGAACTCTATTACATCGAACAAAATCAACGAAAAGCCTATGACGACTGCTATTAAATATTTTGAACCTTATGTGTAATGTAAAATTTAATGTTAAGCATAATGAAATAATTGCTACAATGAAATATGTATTGTTCATGTAGAAATTAATGTTAAATTTATTTATTGTAGAAATGAACTTGCCTTGCATAATAATACTGTACTGTATTTATGTTATTGTAAATACCTATTTTAATAATCATACTTAGATTATAAAATACCTATTTAACATTTATTAAAGTTTCATTTCGTATCCTGAGGAAGAACTAGTTTAAAACTCGAAAAAAAAATTAAAGGGCAAGGTAAATTAATTATTAAATTAATTATATATTAAGGGCTGATGGGTACTGTCTTAATCACCACGGTTGCCAAATGCGGATTGGTGATAACAAACCCGAGCAGTATCCAAACAAACCGACACAAAGTAAGCTCGACCCGGGAATTGAACCCAGGAATCCGAGGTCTCTGCCCGGTACCAATAGACCACTAGACCATCAAGGCGTCTGGAGTCTGGACCCACCATTGTAACGATAACTTGATTTCAAGGATGGAGGCCTTTGCCCTACAGTTGGACATTAATAGGCTGATACTTTACTATATTACCTAACTTTTTATAGTGCTTAACAGTTATGGGTAATTTTATAAAAAATCTTAAATATTTATCACGGCTATTAACAATAAAATTCGATCGTTGAAATCATTTCATCTTTGAAACGTATAATGGAAGAAACCACTACTACTAACTAATTTACGAAGAAAACGTTGTCTTCAGCTGCATGATGACAGCTGACAGACATACCTAACACGCCTCCACCAGAAGTCTCAAGCTCCAGTACACGAAAAGCCGCAGACAAATGGACATGCAGTTCTATTTCTTAGCAGAAAAACTTGTCCCAGATTATACGATACAGTCGACTCTCGTTAATTCGAAACTCGAGGGACTCTTAAAATATTTCGAATTATCGAATGTTTGAAATATCAAATGGTTCGAAATTTGTGAGAGAAAATCAATAAAACTTCGAATTACCAAGAATTGATCAATAATTATTTATTAACTGCTATTCTATAACAATGAAAAAAGTTTAGAGTGTACATACATAAATCTATTCATAATGTGAATTAATTAATGTTTCGATAGAACTCTGTTATACTGGTTTGCTTCAAAACACATTTGCTCTGCATACCAACGAAAGACTAACAGTAACACAACTACACAAACCAATTCGTGCGGAAGTGTGAACTAAACTATTCATAACAAAAACAAAGGCTCGTGTATGTTGATACAAGTTTGAACTTGTCGCAAAATGTACTTACATTACAATCATTCGACCTCTTTCTCTCTGCAACTTTGAATTGTCGAGTGTTGGACGCCGATGAGTTCGAATTAACGCGTCGTTTTATTATATAGCAATGATTTTTTCGTTCGAATTACCAAGTGCATAAAAATGTATTGATTTAGTTCGAAATATAAAGAGATTTTGTAGGGCACTCGTGATAACTTTGAATTATAGAGAGGTTCGAATTATCGCAGGTTGGAATTAACGAGAGTCGACTGTATTATCAATTAACTCGGACATATAAAAGGTTCTTATTTTCATCTGCTCTTCAAATATACATAGTTCCGCATCATAATTAGGCATGTTTAATGTATTCAATTATTAATAGAGCAATTACTTAATATAATTAGGCAGTATGCTACCGAATTAAATAATTGCCTACTGCTAAAATAATGACTGGTGTCATAATTGATCCATAATGGGGTGAGACATTATTAAGGTATATTATATTATTTAAATTAATAGTTATAGAAGATTGGCAGATGTAAAAAACTCAAAATTACGTAAATGATTTTTATAGGTGATCATGAAAGAAGAGTTTGAAGTTATGCTACCCACTCTACCCAGCAGTACGCACCTACAATAAAAAAATAGTTCTATAGGCTACGCTGAAAAAGCTAGTTCGGGATACCTACTAATATTTTTGTACAAAATTGGTAAGTATAAGAATATTTTCGAGTTATTAATAGAACTATTAAAATTACTAAACATATTATAACAACAAAACGACAATATAAGAGTTACACTGCTACTCATGTAATTGAGTGGTGATTCTCAATTTAGATAATGTAGGACAAGCGATCAACAGTTTGGCAATACAGTTATGTTATACCCAATGATATTTTTGTTATAATATCATTGGTTATCTGGTACCTACCTACTTACACTTTGAGTTCAATATTTTTTTGACTGGCCCGATGACGCATTGGTTAGTGCCCCTGCCAGTGGGTTCAAATCCTACCCAGAAACTTATGTGATGAACATTTGTGTTTGTCCTGTGTCTGGATGTTTAATTGTATTTAAGTATATATTTGTGGTAGGTACTTTCGTTGTTTCTGATACTCATAATACAAGTGCTTAAGCTACTTACTTTGGGGTCAGATCAATGAACCTATGTCATGTTATCAAATATTTATTTATTAATAACACAAAACCATTTTGAACTAAGTATAGACTGGCCACATTATTACGTTGAGGAAAACTGGCAGTACCTATGCGGTAGTGTGATTCTTATCCCATTGGTAGATTCTTATTACAGAGGTAAGTATCTGAATTCAATTACAAAAAAAAATCATTTACAAAAAAGGTCTAATTTCATAAAAGTACCGATGACAAAAAAAGCCTGGCATCTTTTTTGCTTCCTACGGCAAATCAACAGAACAGCAGCCAAATATTTTTATTGTAAGCAAAACGGCTACTTTTTTGCTGCTATTGCTTAAACAAGTTAAAAACCCACCTAGATAATTATCACTGTTTAATTAATATTTTTTTAATAAAAAAACAAAGATATTTAATTTAAATAAAGTTTTATTTAGAATAATTTTATATTAAATAGTTACAGTCAGCTTAAAACAAATTATTTACAAATAAATTATGACATATTTACAAAATATACAATACATAGGCAATATATACACAAAAACCCATTTAGTATGATTACAGGCGTAATTTTTTCCAGTTTTTCTTATCAACAAACGATACTGCAGATTTCTTCAGTTGTTTGAAGATGCGCCTGCTGATCTTCTTTCCCACGGAATCTACTGTTTCCGTAGACCCGCCCATTCCAGATTCACAATCCTTGCGTTCAATTTCCAGATCCACAGAACAGTCAAAGCTCAAGTCCATGGTAGAATCTGAGCTTCCCAGATCACTTCTCGAAGGGCATCTCGATATTGAAATATTCGAGAAAGAGTCGCATCTCTTCATTTTTTTCCTCTGGCAATTCTCCTGAGCGTACGGATTCTTGCGAAGCTGAGATCTCTTGATGGTTCTCAGGAAGTCTTCAGATGAAAACGTAGTCTTCGGCTGCTCGATGACAGCTGGCAGACATGACACGCCTTCACCAGATGTATCCAGGTCCACAGGCGCTCCCCACTTTCTGTCCAGGGCGCGGAAAGCCACCGACAAATGAAGATGCAATTCCATATCTTAGTAGATAGTAGCGATATATCACGGACGAAATTTTATCAACGAATGATGCAGTCACCAATTTGCATGGCCATTATAAAGGCTTTTAATTTCATCCCCTCCCATGACTCAATTGAGCCATCAATTAGTTAAATTACGAGGTGTTCAATTAATTGATTGAGTAATTATCAAATTAGTTATAAAAAACTACTGTAACAGTGTAACAGTAGCAAATCATAATGTCAATTTATTAATTAGAGGTGTTCCTTAATCGATCGATTAAGGCCATTAAGTGTTGTGCAGTAGTTGGATGATATAAAAGCCATCAGAAAGGCCCAATGATTTAATGCCGTTTTATAAAAAAAAATCTAGGACATTTGTGTCTGACGAAGACTTAGTTACGGAAAACAATCAGCCTACATAAAACAGTTTATCTGGTATCGAACGCGCGGCCTCCAATATTTTAAGTCGACTTGGTATTCTAAAATGAATTATTTCGAAATGAAATAAATAAACAGTTAATATTTATCACATATTTATGGCCGTTTTCCTGAAGAACTCAAGAAAGAGATCCACCTTAATTTTTTTAATTTTATTAAGTTGGCTGAGAGGCTTACAGTCTCACAATCACACGCTCATTTACCTAAAGGTAAGCGGTCACTGCGACGTTCATGTAGGTACTACTCGTAGGGATTATTCCCGACTGCCCCTACCAAATCTGCCCCCAGTAGGGGCAGATGCGACTAATAAATTATTGTAATTACACTTTCGTTAATTTATTTCAATTGAAAGGCCAACATAAAAGGTACAATCCCAAATACATATACATATACTATGGTATGGTATAAAATAAATTATAAACTGATTGTATAAAAAAATTATAATTTTCAATTGTTTAGCTAAATCATTCAGGACATTCATTTTCACTTTATGGAACACTTTTGTCTTTATATTAGTGGGTTCAGGAGGTGGAATTTACAAACAAGTATTTTAAAATAAAATGTATTACTTATCAACAAAAAAATTATCAGTTTTATTTTCTTTTTTTCTTCTTCTTTGAAGCATTTTCATCCTTTTTCAAATCCTTTTTTTGGACCTGAAATAAAAGAAATATTTTTTTAAAATACATGCTGATATTAATTATTCTAAAGAATTCAAGTTATAATTATTGGTATTATACACAATAATTAATTTATGAAACTTATTCTTCTTTTATTTTACTATATTCTTGTATCTAATAAATTATCTTTTACAATAAAGTTCCATCTAAGGTCCAAGAATTAATTTATTTACATTTATTTAGTCCACGATATTTTTAATTATGTAAGAGAAATCTAAAGGTCAATCCCACCATTTTCAAATAAAGTCGTGACAAGTTTGATAACTTTTCAAACAGGACTGTCTGATGACAGTCCTGTCTTTGCTCAGTTTACAATAAAGAAGACAGTGTCAGTTTTATTTAACCCATTGAATACCAAATATGTAAGTGTATATACGTATGTATCTCTTTGTATTGTGGGATTTGTACGTACATATTTAGTATGTACGTATTTGGCATTCAATGGGTTAACAGATAAATTATCATGAACTTATCAAACACTGGTTGAACTGGCTCTGAATATCTTTTTATTACCTTTCCATATCCACTCAAGAAATGACCAACATCGTTGTTTGTTTTCTTTTTCTTCTTACCACCAGTCTGTAGGATACTCTTTGCCACCATGTTCTGTTTATCTTCTTTCTCTTTTAATTTCTCTTGCTTCCTCTTCTGCATCAATTCTTTATAATTTATATATTCACGCTTCGGTGGTTTTGCCCCTGTGTTAAAAACCATTCAAAATTAACTAATTAATATGCTATCCACATTACATTTGTTTTACAAAAAGGATCTTTTTGAGAATTTAACAGTTATTGTCAGCAATAACAGAACAGAACATTTGCAGTCATAGTAGGTAATAGCAGTTTGTGGGAAATTAAAAGTTCTATTAGATTTTTTTTATTATATCACGTCAGTTGACATACAGGCATGCAGCCCACCTGATGGTAAGATAAAATCAATCCAAAGTTGTTGGTTGAGTCACAATAATATTTGACAATACATAACAGCACCTTTGGATCCTACATGAATACAGTATATTTTGACTTTGATTGATTATGACTGTTATCAAACACTTTCAAACAAATAAGGGTTTACTAATTACTAATGACCCATTATCAGTCAAAAAATGTGTGCAACATTAATTGCCCAAATCATTAGATATAATTAACATTTCTTGTAATTATCAACCATGTATATTCACTCTACAAGCCATTAAGAGACCTATCACATCTCGACTGTGATTTTTGCATAAAATGGCCAACTTTGGCGTTATCGATCTCAGAAACAAAAATACATTAACAATAATGACTTATTAAATAGTGTAGAGTATCTATTGGAATAGTTTGTAGCGGCCTTGCTTTTTCGAAATTTTGCTTAACTTTTTAATTGAACCCAAAATTGCAGAGAAAGATTTTCATAAAATGCGCGAAGGCACATTTTTAAGCTCCTGGATTGAACTAATGTTCTGAGCAAATTAAATAAAAAAAAATAGAATGTTATCTCTTATATAGTCGTATAGTTCTTAGCGGCCTCGGATTTTTAAATATCTTTGGTTTTATATATAAAAAAACATCTAGTCCTAAAGCAAAAATCTTCGAAAATCGCTTTAAGTTAACTGTGAATTTCTCCTTTCTACGACAACACAATTATGCAAAATATATACCAAAATAATTGTTACATCATGAGGAATCATCGATCACTAATAAAGAACTAGATACACAATGCCATGCAAAAGTCGCCTCAAAACGGTCGAAAATCTAGTTCTTTCTCGTTCTCGCAAAATTCTAGATGGAATAATGTAAACTCAACCTTACGTGCAATGCGTGAAGTTGTATTTCGCAAAGCTATTACGAGTGCTCGCGCTCGACGAATCACAGTGCGCCAAATACCATAAAAATTTTACGACCTAGGCTCGCCGCAAGGACAGGGAACGGGGTGGAGTCGAATTGTTCAAAAGTATTTTTTTGTTTTTATTGTAAATATTGGTATGGGATTTTTGGAATAGGTTTATTTTAGTTTTAGTTACACAGTCACAACATTTATTTATTAATGAAATAAATATACACAGATATCAATAATTATGTATTTATATTAAAAATTGAAAAAAATAATAATAACATTAAGTGAGTCACGCTCACAGGTCACACTTATACTATTTTCACACCTTTATATAAATTATATTATAATAAATTTATTTCAGAACTTTAAGCACCACAACATACATTAATACAATGATGAACATTTGTAACATAATCCTTTGTATTTCCCCTCCTCATTAAAATTTCTATAAGGAGGGCCTCTTATATCGACTCATATGGGATTAACTCCAATAAAATCTCACATGTTAAATTTATTACATCCACTAAAAATTTAATTTATTATAATATGTTTGTATAATATTTACTTTTAAAAAGTACCAAAGTCTTATTAAACAAAAAACAATACAGTTGTATTTTAATAATAAAAAAAATTTACAAACAATAGCGTCTCCACGGATTAATGGAACCGAGTAAACGAACATAACCCAAACAATTTAAGTGGGCTTGAGGTCTTTACAATTGAGTTGCGTTATAACTACTGGTATTTATTTCAATTTAATTTTTAAAAATGATATTACGATGTTTTTTAATAAAAGTGATAATAATAATTAATGATAATATTAATACTTCCCGAAAATATGAAAGTCCATCCTTTTTTTTCGTCTTGGATGGGTGATTTTTGCACTTTTAAAAGGAGCATTTAGGCATGTTTATTGTCGGAGCGTTCGAATGCTACTAAGATAAAAGTCCACCTAAATGTTGATTTTAGGAGCTCTTTCGGTGAGGACACTTTT
Source organism: Mecyna flavalis (assembly GCA_949319885.1). Lineage (NCBI taxonomy): Eukaryota > Metazoa > Arthropoda > Insecta > Lepidoptera > Crambidae > Mecyna > Mecyna flavalis. The sequence continues at coordinate 4,015,485 of OX439427.1, read as the reverse complement.
GGCCACTGATTGTGTATCTAGTTCTTATTAGTGATCGAAGTGAGGAATGAAGATTTTATAATTTTAAACCATTCATTTATTATCCTATTTTGATAATAACATTAATATAACTGCAAAATTACTACAAAATGCGATGCGCTGGCCGTCCGAACTCAGTACTGCGCGGAGCGCTCTCGGCGTTGGACCTATGTCGAATTTTTTCGCGCCAGTACGATCGAGCGAGCGTCAGTGTATAGTGCGACCACCAAGTTTTCATCACGTAAGTATAATTATTTTTAGTGTTTGTTTTATATTGAATCTCCTACTCAAAACAAAATAAGGGCCTCCATAAAGTTTTTCTCAAATGTTGATTTATAAACAACTCGTAAGTTGATCACTGACAAAATAAAGTACCCACTATCTACTTGTTCTAGTCCAGTAAGTCCAGAATCTGTGAGTTCCCAGTCAGAGTGTATTTCCACTACTCAGGACTGCATAACAGAAATAACTAATAATATAAATCCTGTTATCATGTACAGTGACGATATTGGGAAAAATATGGGCCAAATATTAAAAAATAAAATAAATAGTCCAATAATTAATCACTGTTTGCCTGGAGCCACATACAGCGATATTTTAGAAATAATATGTAAATCAAAATATGACCCCAATACAACTTTGATCATATTTATTGGCAACAGAGGTAATGTGAACAAAAAGAAAATTATAATGCACTGTGACAATCTTATTAAATTAAATGTAAAAAAGATTATTTTGTTCACATTGCCTTACCTAAAAGGGGCATTACAAAATGAAAATGACATCAGATACAAATTAAATATGACATTAGATACTGTGACATTTGGAAATAAAAATGTATTTAATTTGATTGACATCAATAAATTAATAAGTAATCATGTATACTTGACAAAAGATAAATATTATCTTTCTAGTTATATTAAACGACAGATAGCAATATCGCTATCTTTATTTTTTATGTACTCAGCCAAAGTCTTGGCTAAACTACCTGCTCCTATTGAGCAGTGTAAAAATGACATGTCTATTAACATGACCTTGGATACTGTTCCAAATAATTTAAATTAAATTTTAAGACAAAAGAGAATAACTCTGGCACTCATATTACAAAGGATAAGTCTAGTAGGTACATAAACTTAGTGCACCAAAATATACAAGGCCTGCCTGGCAAAGAATTACAAGTGGGGTTATTCCTTGACTGTATGGATATACATGTCTTGTGTCTAACCGAACATTGGTTAAGAGAACACGAATGTTCATTTTATATTGACAATTTCAATACTGTTAGTTCGTTCATAAGAAAGTCTGCTATTCGAGGGGGATCACTCATATTAGTACATAATAAATTTAAGTCAAAAGCTCGTAACGATATCTCAGCACTTTCTATTGAGCGAACTATAGAAATAGCATGTGCAGAGGTTGAGCAATTTATTGTTATATGTGTATATAGACCACCTTCGTCTGAGTACACATTATTTGAGTCAACTATGGAAGATGTCTTAAATAAAACATGTAACTCAAGAAAGAAGGTGGTTGTATGCGGTGATTTTAATATTAATATTTTAGATAAGTCCCAAAACACAGAAAGGTTTCTAAATCTTTTTAAATCATTTAACTTGTTACCGCTTTTCTCAGAACCTACAAGAATAACTGCTACTACAGCCACCTGCTTAGATAATATTTTCTATGAAAATTGCAACATCGCGAATAAGTCAATTATAAATAATTTACAATCTGATCACACTGGGCAATTTGTGGGGTTTGAGCACCATCATGCTTCTAACTCATTACACATTACTTGCAGACCAGTTACTGAAAGGAGAATGAATAGGTTCAAGTGTAAAATTGAAAATAAAATAGGTCTTTTGACTATAAATGACAACGACAGAATTAATGATTTGTATAAAAGTTTATTTGAATTGATTAAAAATGAATATGATTCCACATTCACTGCCAAGACCATTAAAGTAAATAATTTTAAAAGTAAATTTAGTGACTGGGCAACACCTGGTATTTATAAAAGTAGAAATAGGCTTTATGAATTGTATGGTATAAAAGCTTACTCTAATGATCCAAAAATCATAGAGTACGTTAAAGCCTATTCTAAGTTATTTAAAAAAGTCTGTATTATGGCTAAGTCTTTGTTCTTACGTAATAAAATAATTAATTCCAAGAATAAAATAAAAACTACTTGGAATATTATTGGTAAGGACACTTGCAAAGTGAAAGCGCAAGATCGAGAATTTTGTTTAAAAGTAAATAATGAAATAGTTAAAACTGACAAGGATACAGCAAATGCATTTGAATCATTCTTTTCTAGTGCAGCCATTACGGCAACAAGTCAATTAAAATCAAGCACATGTCTAGCCAAAACTTTGCTAGCATCAAGTGTCGATGAGTGCAAAACATCTTTTAAATTCAAGCACATAACTTCTGATGATATAATTAAAACCTTTAAAGAACTGAACATTAAAAAAACTAAAGATTTATGGGGTATTTCAACTGACCTCCTCAAATCAATTATAGATACAGTCTCACCTCATTTAGCTTTTATTTTTAACCAATGTATTGATGCAGGTCAGTTCCCAAATCTAATGAAAAATAGCAAAATTATCCCTCTTTTTAAAGCAGGTGATAAGAGTGATCCCTCTAACTTCAGACCAATTTCTATCCTACCTGCGATGAGTAAAATATTTGAAAAAATTATTTTTCATCAGCTTCTATTTCATTTTAACGAAAACAAATTACTACATAGTAACCAGTTTGGTTTTACTAAAAACAAATGCACCACTGATGCCGGTGTTGCACTTCTTAAGGCCTGTATTCACTTTGATTAGTGCGAGTGCGAGTGATTAGTAGCTGAGGGTGATTAGTGCAGGTGCGTAGTGCAAGTAGTGTCCAATTGTTGGCGAGTGCGAGTGATTAGTAGTTGAGGGTGTGTGTGTGTGTGGCAGGCACACCGCGAGAGAGGGGGATGAGCGGGCGCGCGGGACGTGGCTACTCGCAGTCCACTCGCAGAAAAATAGAACACGCTTCTAAACACTTCACTACGCAGCCAACTAATCACTCGCACTAAACAGTCGCTGTCCACACTTATTTTCTACTAATCACTAATCACTTGCACTAATCACTCGCACTCGCACTAATCAAAGTGAATACAGGCCTTTTAACATATATTTGATGCTTGGGAGAACAAACAGGATGCATTAGGTATCTTTTGCGATTTGTCTAAAGCATTTGATTGTGTAGATCATCAGATTTTGTTAGAAAAGTTGAAGCATTATGGTGTTTCGGATAATTCACTTTGCCTTATAAAGTCATATCTTTCTGATCGAATACAAAAAGTAGATATAAATGGTACTACCTCAATTGGCGCGCCTCTCCAAATGGGCGTGCCCCAGGGTTCAATATTGGGCCCATTGCTGTTTTTAATCTATATTAATGACTTGCCTTACTTCACTAAAGACTTATGTGAAATAGTATTATTTGCTGATGACACCTCGTTAATTTTTAAAATTGACCGCGGTAAAGAAGTTTTCGACGACGTAAATAATGCTCTTTCCCAAGTACTCCATTGGTTTTCAACAAACAATCTTTTATTAAACTCAAAGAAAACAAAATGTGTCAAGTTTACACTGCCTAATGTAAGACAGGCCAATACGACGTGCATTACTGTAAATGGTGAACCCATAGATGTAATTCAGTCTACTGTCTTCCTTGGGATCACCATGGATTCTTAGCTGCAATGGGGTGCCCATATCGCTGCTCTGGGAGGAAGATTAAGCTCAGCTGCATATGCAGTCAGAAAAATAAGACATCTTACAGACGTTGAAACGGCGAGGTTGGTTTATTTCAGCTACTTTCACAGTGTAATGTCGTATGGTATTTTGTTATGGGGCACCGCTGCCGATATACAAGCTATTTTTGTGCTTCAGAAACGAGCAATTCGCGCCATATATAAGCTTAAACCACGTGACTCACTGAAGGAACTCTTTAAGGAAATTAATATTCTAACCGTAGCATCACAGTACATATTCGACTGTATCATGTATGTACGCAAAAACTATGATTTTCTAAAAAAAAAATCGGAATGTCATAGTTTTAACACAAGAAATAAACATAGGCTTGCCGTTCCAAGCCTCAGACTCAGTAAAACTTGTAACTCATTTGTAGGATTAAGTATAAAAATGTTTAATATGTTGCCACAAACTTTTATTGACTTGCCTATACATAAATTTAAATTAAAAATTAAAGAATGCCTTATGAAGAAAGGCTATTATAAAATAGAAGATTATTTTAATGATAAAAATTTGTGGACACATTAAGTTGCTTCCTAGCACATGTACTCTGCCTGCGCCTTTGTATCCTCTGCCTGCGCCTTTGTATTGTTATTTGTATTGACATGATCCTTTGTATTGACATTATTATTTTTTGTGACTTAAATTATTTTTGTGATGTTAAATTTTTGAATTTTATAATTTTTAATTTGTAATATTTTTTTGAAAGAAGGCAAAACTGTTGAGTTTCTTGCGGCACTTCTTTCCTCAACAGGCCATTGACGTCGAAGTGCTGGTAGGGAAAAAAAGATTGACGTGTAAAAGTATTTTTTAAAAAATCTATTTGCAGAATAAATTTATTTCATTTCATTTCATTTCATTTCATATCACTTAGTAGGGATTATTCCGGACTGCCTCTACTAAGTCTGCCACCAACCAGTAGGGGCAGTCGAAACTTTTTAGTTCCGTCTGCCCCTAGTAGGGGCAAAGTTTCGACTGCCCCTACTGGTTATTTAGATAGGTAGGAAGGGCTACCCCAGTAGATGCCTATATTATGTACCGTACGAATGCGGACTTGTTTTTGAGAGTATTTTTTGCGCGACAAGACGCGACGACGAGACGATTTGAAGAGTAGCTGTCCAATTATATTATCATTATTATTTCAAAAATTTCGGAAAACAAATGCATGTCGAGAAAACAAATGAATGTCGGGAAAACATTGTTTATTGATCTGAAGTAAGAAAAACAGGTGCAAGCGATTTTCGACCTTATCGACATTTACCAAAATAATGGATTTTAATGAACCAGCAAAGGTAGTCAACAAGCGGTTGCGAAAAAGCAACAAAATTTTAAATGTCAATAAGGTTGAAAATCGCTTGCATCTGTTTTTCTTGTTTGTCTATTTATTTGAAGTAAAAAAAACAGGTGCAAGCGATTTTCAACCTTATTGACATTTAAAATTTTGTTGCTTTTTCGCAACCGCTTGTTGACTATCTTTGCTGGTTCATTAAAATCCGTTATTTTGGTAAATGACGATAAGGTCGAAAATCGCTTGCACCTGTTTTTTCTTACTTCAGATCAATAAACAATGTTTTCCCGACATTCATTTGTTTTCCGAAATTTTCACACATTGTATTAAATGGATTGCTCTTTTTTGAAATAATAATAAAAAAGAGTTGATCTCTGAAAATAATAATAATTGGACAGCTACATACTCTTCAAATCGTCACGTCGCGTCGTCGCGTCTGGTCGCGTCTGTTGTTACCTCAGAACTCTGTAATTATAAACCGTTTTCTTTTTTTTTTCATTTAGAAACATTTAAGACCATATTGGTCCCGTTGTCATTACAATCCAGTTATGATGACGGGATCCCCGAGGAACTAAGGGAACTTCTCAAACATTATAGGGGCACATACAGTCGTGGTCAACTAATTAGGGACACTCTATCACTTCAACATAAGATCGTTCCTTCAGTGCGAAAAAAATATTCTACGAGGCTTTGAAGCTTGTACCTATTGATAACAAGTAATTTGACTAGTATTCTAAATATTTTAGGGTCAGGGAAGAAAATAGCAGGTGCCAAACTTTTTTTTTCAATAAAAAAATCATTGCTGCTTTTACACAATTGAATTAGGGATGGACAACTAATTAGGGACACGTAAAACTTTAACTGTAAATATGAATAAGCTGGTAATTATTTAAGTATTTATTACATAAAAAGTCTTCATGCATAAAAATAGAATACAAAACATATCATGAAATGTATTTTTTATAATCAGTATGGTTGTCTTTTTTAGCTATAACCATTTGACATAAGCGCGGCATCAATGCAATCAAATTAATTACAGGTGTCTAAAGAAATATTATTCCAAACACCTCGAAATGTCCCGTAAAAGCTGACTTTTACTGGCAGTATGTTGAGCTGCAACTGTTTTCTTCGCTTTAAACCATAAGTGCTGTATCGGGTTTGGGTCTGGGCTGCTTGCGGGCCAATCTAGTACCATCACTGAATGTTGCGCTAGGCACGATTTCAGAGAGTGCGCGGTATGTTTTCGGTAGTTCTCGTGTTTAAACCGTCCATTAGACTGGTAAAACTTCTTCAGCATACTAATAGCAGCGTTTCCTTCAATATTCAATCCATTGGAATTGATCAAGTTTACTTTCAATTATTTTTATAGATCCTACTCCATGTCCAAAAAAAACAGCCCGTTGGCGTTTGCAAGAAAGTATGGACATTGGACTGTTGCTCAATGGACAAATTCGCGGTTTTCTGACGAGACCAGTATAAATCTTAATTCATTCGATGGCAGACAATACAGACAATACGTGCAATGACTTATAAAGTCCGAAATTAATCCAAAGTACAGGAAAAAGCAGGTGAAACATGGAGGCGACAATATTCAATTCTGGGGCTGTTTTTCTAGACATAGAGTGGGGCCTATAAAAATAATTGAAAGTAAACTTGATCAATTCCAATGCAAAGGAATATTGAAGGAAACGATGCTATAGTATGCTGAAGAAGTCTTACTAGTCTATTGGACGGTTTAAACACGACAACGACCGAAAACATACCGCGCACTCTGTTAAATCATGCCTAGCGCAACAGTTAGTGTTGGTAGTAGAATGGCCCGCAAACAGCCCAGACCTAAACCCGATAGAGCACTTATGGTATGAAGCGAAGAAGAAAGTGCAGCTCAACGTACTGGCACTAAAAATAAGCTTTACGGGACATTTCAAGGTGTTTGGAATAATATTTCTTTGAAAACCTGTAATAATTTGATTGCATTAATGCTGCGTTGATGTCAAATGGTTATAACCAACAAAAACAACCATACTGGGTATTAAAAATACGTTTAATGATTTGTTTTATATTCTATTTTGATTATTGAAAACTTTTTATGTCCTAAACACTTAAGTAATTACCATTTATTTATATTTACAGTTAAAATTTTACGTGTCCCTAATTAGTTGTCCACCCATAAAGTCAATGATGTGTAAGTGACAAGGATTTATTTATTTAAATAATATTGATTTCAACTAGCTACTAGCTTTCCTGGCCTTTAAATAATTGGAATACTAGTCAAATTACTTGTTATGAATTACTATAAGCTTCAAAGCCCCATAGAGATTTCTTTTTCGGACTTGAGGGACGATCTTGTGTTTTAGTCATATAGCGTCCCTAATTAGTTCACCACGACTGTACCTACAAAGATTTTAATATTTTTAGCTACAAATCAAGCATTTGCATTCAGAAAGTATCATTTGGTGTGGTAGAACTAAATAAGAAGACCGCAGATGGCCATCCGAACATATTCGGCAATATAGGCAGATATTATTTGATGACTGATTTGGAAAAACAAATACCGCTTTCGGTAATTTTAATAACTATTCAAGCATTTACATACCAGTTAATATTATTATTGTAGTGGAAGTCCAAAAGTTTTTTTTTTTGTGCCAGATGTGCAATTTGAGGTCGGTTGTTTTGTCAAAATTATTTGAGTTTACAAAGCTTTTTATGTTGTTAAATTATTCTTTATATTCATTTCGTTATTTTCAGCATGGGTCGAAAAACACAAAACACAAAAAAAAATTCAATTAATGTAGACGAACCGCCAATAGCAGAACTTGAGGAGATAATTAATGCTAGGACGATAGAAACAGAATCTGAGAATGTAAGTATGAATGAACCCAAGAATTTTGAAGCTGTTATTCTATTTTCATATTTTATTAATAAATATAATTGTTTCAGGTGACAGATTACGTAGTTCTGCCTTTTTGCAGTTTGGACTGGTCCGGACTATTAATGAAAGTAGTTAGAGTTCCACGGAACGATAACTTTTGTAACATCGAGATGTTACCCAAATTGACACGCTTTTACTACGAGTGTCTGCTCCCAGAAATAGTCAACTCTCGAAAATCGATGCCATTTAGGCATATAGTATTCTAATCTAAACAAATGTTTGGCCTCGTTTGACTCTGTAATAAAAACACTGTCTTTTTAATGCTTTTTCACACCAAAATACCTACCTAGTTACTTTATGGTGTTTTATACTAACCATGTAAATTGTCATAAGTTTTATTCTAATCTAAGCTATAACTTTTATCTAAAACGAAAAACGTCCTTTGCTAGATAAATGACAAGGTAATAAAATAAATTTAATTTTTAACAAATATTATCTGTCTCATTTATGATATCATCTTCATATTATAATCTGTTTCTTCACCTACTAGATCCATGGCACAAATGTGCGGGTATAGCGATAACGATTATTCCATAGAAACAAAACAACAAAACTTGGGAAAAGTATCATAATGGTTTAGTCGTTATTTCAACACAGTATTGTGGTCACGGGTCAATGAGTTGTCAAAACATGTCAAATGCCTATTCTCGCAGAGTGGAAATTTGTAATAGGCCTCTTAAGTAATAAAATAAATATAGACCCACTAGCTTTCCGCCCGCGGTTTTACCCGCGCGTAATTGCTTTTTTCGAATATCCCGCGGGAATGAGACGTTTCCCGTAGGAATTTTATAGCCTTTGTCCTAATCCGGGTTATGTTCAAAACTATACGTGAGCCAAATTTCATCTAAATCCGTTCTGCCGTTTAGGCGTGATTGAGTAAGAAACATCCAGACTTTCGCATTTATAATATTAGTAGGATATAGGAGGATATATAGGTTACTAACCTAAGCTAACTGCCAATGCTATTTTCGCTTCCTCCTTTTTTGTAGCATCAAAACCGGACATGCCAAACTTTAACACTTCATGCCGGATCTTTTTTAATTCCAAGTCTTTTTTCGCGTAAGGAAGTGGTTGAGTTTTGATGTTATTGTTCTCACTTTCTTCTGTAGACTGCTTTTTCTTGGGTTTATGAGCCTCGAACTTGACGACTTGAAAGTTCTCTTTTGCATTTTTCAATGCAAGTGCAGCTTTTGTTAATACCAGAGACATGATTTATTATGTACTATTAATGTCTTATTTTATAAATCGTGAACACGAATTTTCAAAATAAAATTATAACCTAAACAAAACACCTTGGTCCAACTCTCATGTTATTTTACCGGCTGTCATTGGTCATTAAAAATAATATTATGGTCCGAAGCTTTCTGTCAGTTCTTGAGACTGAAAGAAAAAAAAAGCAATTAAATTACTACACGACGACAGTATGTACATCGATAATGTTCATTTATAATCATTAAAACAAACGGTGATGCCACACGGGCGCGTTGCGCTGCGCTGCGTCGACGGAGCGTCGTCGATGCGTTATATTTCATACAAATTTAACGGCATGCCACACGGTCCGTCGTTGTGGCGACGCGCGTCGCCGTAACGCGTGTACAACGCACGCGTAGCCGACAGACGAAGCGGGGGGAGTGGTGCAGCGCTCCGACGACGCGACGGAGCGACGACGCACGCGTCGCAGTATGGTTTATGCAGTCGAGATAGCGGTGCGCCCCAAGTACATAAATCATCATAATACTATTAATGACATTAACGTGGACTACCTTATCTCATTAGTTGAGGAAAGACCTCTTTTATGGGATAAAAATCACAAACTAAACCTAAAATCAACGCAGACAACGCACGACGACGCACGACGACGCGTGGACAACGCAGCGCGTTGCGACGACGCATCGGATCGGATCGGATCGTGTGGCGTGGCACCCATTCCGTCGAGCGCTTGCGGTGCGTCGACGCAGCGCAGCGCAGCGCGTCCGTGTGGGATCACCGAAACTGGTAATAAAAAAGTAGTCACAAAAATATAAAAAAAGGTTTAAAATGTAATTTAAATGAAAATAGTCACAAAACTGATATTAATTCGGACTACGAAATGGTTGACATTACGTCACTGACAGACAGCTGTCATGTTGACAGTCAAAAATAAAGTATTGCAGCCGCTTTGTGTTCTTTCTTTGCTGCTTCTCTTCGACAAATAATTAAACTAAATAAATAAATGCCGGACTCGCAAATCTAATAATAGGAGCCCTATTTGTTTGTTTTTATATGCTGTGCTTCTTATCCGGCTGCGGTCGCGTCTTAACTAAAAATAATGTAACTGTTAGCTGTTTATTTGGAGCCAGGTAGCGAGGCCAAAACATATTTTCAGATTCGCACCGTTCGCACGTAACTTCCACTATTGATATTGAACGCTTACATTCCGGTCACATTCACTTTCGAAACGTACGTCGTAATAGATTAGCCTTAGTTAAGTTTAGGAAATTGTCCTACCTCAAAAAAAGCATTAAAACATGAAGAATAAATTTAGGAACACCGATTCAGCTATCAAGGCTGGGGACTTAATATTAACAGAACAGCCGTTTGTATTTGTTTTATCGTCAAAGGAAAAAGGGACCCGGTGCGATAATTGCTTAGAAAAGTAAGTACATCCTTGTTAATTTTTGCCGTTTTTGGGTGGTAAAATCTTCACTTGAATGTAGACAACAGGCAAAAAAGTTTTTAAATTAAAAACTTATTGTCTAACTTTAAAAAACTAATTTTCAAAATATTTTTCTTCACTTTTTTACTTTTTAAATTTTACTTATTTACTTTTATATCTAGTTTTTTTTTTCTACCTATCTTATGATCTTAATTATTTATACAATGTTAAAATAAAGACGAGAAAGCAGGAATGATTTTAGTAAAACTCAATTTACAGGTGTGCATATTTAAAATATTGTATTTTAATTTATTTTTCAAATGAATACCTTATGTGCCTTATTTCTAGAATTGTTGTGTAACTGCTTAAATTCTAAATTTAACTTTGAGCCATGCTGTGCAAGAATGTTGAGGAGCCATGGTAGTAAAACAAAATAAAAATAAAACTTCAACGGCTCAGTTATTTTCATTCCTATTGTGTATATTTATTTACAGACACTACCAATTAATGATCAATGAAATGTTTCAGGGGCAAGGTGTTAAAATGCTCGGGATGCCAGTTTGTGCACTACTGCGGCCGGTCATGCCAGAAAGATGCTTGGCCAGATCACAAGGTATGCGGGATACAATGCGCTACTAGACATTGTTACTAGTTTTCCAGGGCTAGTTCACTGTCATGGTTGAATGCCAATGCTGTGCGTTATGTAGTTTTGCATTCAATGATACTTGAGGCAGAGGCCTTAAACTAGACTTTGGGCTAGGATAGTTCTAAGTTTTCTATTGTGTATTTTATAATAAAAACAGCACAACCATTAATAATTGGAATGACATCATCACACTTTGTTAATAATTTTTGATTAAGTTTTAATTTGTGATTCTTGTAGTTCACATAGCAAAAACCTACAGAGAGTACTATTTTTTTTAAATGATTGATTTTATACACCCAATATTATTTTAACTTTTTAATACTTGTCCGAGTCATTAAAAATAATACACAAAGGAAGCACAAGTTACTTACTAAAATCTATACTAATATTATAAATGCAAAAGGCTTTCCGAATATATGTTACGCATTCACGACTAAACCACACCGATTTTGATAACATTTTGTACAGAAATAGACTGGTCCTTAGAAAAGGAATTAGGCTACTTTTTTTATCATGGAATTATACTCAGTTCCCATGGCATAACACAAATATGTATGTGTTTTTGATTGCATTTCTTTCACGTTGCAACAGGGCGACGAATCGATATCAATTTTAGCATAATCATAGTTTTCGGCTACTAATTTTTATGCCGGAAAATATCACATTCCTGCGGGATATGGTAGATTCTTTTTTCCTGACTTTGGTTCCCATTGGTGACGCGCTAGAATCATTTGCATAAAAACGTGTGATTCCTTGAATGTGTGACTAGTAAATGTTAAAGAAAGGAAAAGCCACTGAAATATTGCTCTGAGTTTCAACTTAAGTTATTTCCTATAACTGATTTCAAACCTCAGCTCAGCTATTATTACGCGAGGCACAATTGTCACAGTCCTCACAAGCTTTCAACAGTCCATCAAAAAAGTGGAACACGAGTTCATTTCCCAACCATCCTAATAATACATGGACAGAAGGTGCGACGAAATATCGGTAGCTAATTGCCACGGTTATTTGTGGATCTGACTCGTCGAGTCTCGCTTGAATACTCGATATAATACGCATTATAAATCACAATAAGAAATACGCATTATAAATCACAATACGTCATAATTTGCACGTAACGTTCGGGACTGGAGCCAAATGATATGCCGCATTTAAAAACGAGGAACTCGATGATATAATTTTAGCGTTATGTACAAGTTATGTAAAATAGTTTTAAACCATTATACATTCAGGTAGGGTTGTCCAAACTATAACGAGCTCTTCATTTTTTACGAGCGTTTGTCCCAAACCAGTCAGGGTGCATCATGATCCTGGATTTGGAAAATCCAGTTATCAGTAAAGTAAAATGCAGTTTCATCCAAACCACCTGGATGAGTGGCGATCAACTACCTTACGCTTCTGCAGACATTTTCTGCCGCGCACGACTGTCCTTTGGAACCAGCTTCCCGCAGCGGTGTTTCCAAGCCAATACGACATAAATACCTTCAAGAAGCGAGCATATTCCACCCTTACAGGCGGGCAACGCGCCTGTGACCCTAAGGGGGTCTCGGATGCTTATGGGCGGCGGTGATCACTTATCATCAGGTGACCCACTTTGCCCCCCTATTACATAAAAAAAAACACAATTGGAGCGGAAATTTCTGTCTGATGCTATCAGTGTTAGGGTGTACCTGTGCTTGCGCTCTTGAATCAATTGTGCACTATATTACATAGCCTACTATTTAGCAGTCGAAAACTCCAAACTTAGTTACAATTACAAGCACATTATTACTAAATCCGAAGCCTATTACCTGATTCAGCCTGTTTTTACAACTAATCCGGTCTCTCAGAACTGTTTTTATTTTGCGGAGGGTTTTCAATGGATTCCCTTTCACGCCCGAACAGAAACATGCCGGTTTCCGCCTTGTGGTCCCTCAACTGATCCTGCGTGTTATTATTAACTGAAATATTCCCTTGAATTTAAAGGTGAATTATAATTTTAACTACCTATATGAACGTCTAACAAATTCATAGGTGTCTTATATTTCTTGAACTATGTGATCACCTAACAAATGGAAGTGTCGTAAATCTCTCTGTCAAGCCCCCGCGCTGACCTGACGTGTACCAGATACGGACGGTGGCTGTCTGCCATTTCCTATGTACATCGTGGGTACCATTATTTTTAGCTCGAGTTCCCGTAGCCGTTAGGTGTGAAATAGAAATGCGATTGCGAGAATAAACTAGTTCAAGTTCATGATTGGGTCATTGATTTACCTAGAGAAGATTAGAAATTGGTGGGCGATTGAGTATGTGTATATTGCGAATTATAAATAAGTTGATGTAATAATAGATTGATATAGAAGTCTCTTTTATAGAATTCAGTTGGCAGACGACAAACGTCTGTTTGATGGTTGCGGCCTTTAGGGGATATTCCTTTGGGGGACACTTTAGGAATGCTACTATACTAGCATCTTCAAACCTGCTCCTGGCTTTTCTCCTGGCATATTACCAGAACGCAGCGACGCGAAACTATTTTTCACTGATCGTTTTATCGCAATCCCTAGGGACCACCACATTTCCTGAGAACCTGTTCTTTCCAAGATCTCAAACTATTTACAAATCTACCACTTATCATAGTCAGCTTAACTTTAGTTAAAGTTAAACACACGAATAGTAAAAAGTTAGTGAGCAAGCACAGGTAGACACAATATATTCCCTAACTAGACCCCCGAGACGTTCGGTGTGGAGATCCTTGGGGTAAGCCTATGTGCAGAAATATATTCTTTCTAAAATTATGGTGATAATAACATCCCGCGCGACGTGATAGTTATCTAACACGGCCTATGAAAGATGTAGGTACGTGCTTTGTAAGGCACTCGATCCATTATTACTCTTCTCCGCCTCACTATACCGCCAACTTCTAAACTCACGACTAACATTTTTAAACGGAAAATCTCAATTCCAATGTTTGCTCCAACCCGGAACCCTGGTCCCAAAGTACGACCAACCTGCCACTGCACAGAGGAACTCAAAGACAATTGTTGTTATTTCAGTGGGAATGTGCGAACATAAAACGCGTGTCGCCGAAGGTGATACCCGACGGCGCGCGCATGCTGGCCAAGATCATCAACAAGCTGAGCCGGGGCGACGGCCACTCGCACAGAGCCTTCTACACCGGAACTGCCTTCAGGATGTGGAAGGATCTCATGTCACGTAAGGCATCTGCCTCAAATTTTACGGAAGCGGGAGCGCAGGCGCAAAATTCGCGGCAAAGACTTAAGTTATTTATGACAAAGTAAATTTTCTTGTATAGGGGGGCAGTTTCACCGCTAACCACTTCGTGATAATTTCGGTAACCGATACCTTAATTACGTTCAAATTTCGAACGTCTTCTTAAAATTTATTTTATTCAAATTGACCTACAATGAATGAAGATAAAGTTATGTATGTGACTGTACATAATTAAGCATTAAAATACTCATGTGACCACATTCGTATTTTAATGACCCTCATTATGCAAGTCACATAAATAACTATTATTCAAATTGACCTACAAATTATGACATGATTTTGTACTAAGTATCTACTAACTTTGTTGTAACATTATCATCACAGCCAATAAATAATAATCCAATAGAGACAAATGAAATTCTTTCATCATAGTGGAGGCTCCTTATATCGGCCCCCTCCTAATATCGGCCGTCCAGAGAAAATGCGCCATAACTTAAAAAAATTACCTAAAATCATAATTGTTTTTATGCAAATAGCAGCTGTATACCCTTACGCTTAACCTCCCGTAGTTTTTTATGAATATCTCAAAATTTGAACGAATAATAGGCAAAAGAGTGCGGGAGGTACGGAAATGCTTCGTTTGGCGGCATTTTCAAGTCAAATTTCTGGATCGACGCATTGCGTTGGGAAGTATTTAAATTGAAATAAACATACCAAAGTTATTTTATTTTATTTCTTCTTAAAGATAA
Organism: Mecyna flavalis; assembly: GCA_949319885.1. NCBI lineage: Eukaryota > Metazoa > Arthropoda > Insecta > Lepidoptera > Crambidae > Mecyna > Mecyna flavalis. The sequence continues at coordinate 4,000,213 of OX439427.1, read as the reverse complement.
AGAGTCAAGGTACCGTTTAGGTAGTATATTTTGAAAATTGTTTTTTTTTAAATAAAATAATCGCGTGGCCGAGATTAGGGTTCAGTATTATCGACAAATCTCAATATCGGCCGAGTGGTCGATATTAAGATTTGTCTATTGTAATTAGAAATCCTAATGTCGGCCACCTCATAATCTTTGTGCGCCGGCTATGAGAAAGAGTTGATGAATGATGTCGAAGAAGAAGAAGACAAAAATATTTAATGTGACATAATGCCCCAAATGGTTCCACTTAAAATGTGTACCTATAGAAATATATTGCCATCACTGTCTGAAGGTAACTTTACCTATTATAGGTAATGTTTTTGGTAAATTACTCTCCTATGGGAACCCCTCTGCAGTTTGTACCTGAATCATGGATTTTCTGACTGGACCTCAGACTCACATTGAAATAAATGCTGGCGTCCCTCAGTGATCTGTGCTTTTGGCATCTCTTTTTACATCAATTATTGTTAGCTAGTTCCAGGATTCTGGAGTATGCCGATGGTAGCACGATAGTCGAGGGGTACTTGTCTAATGCACGTGCAAGTAGAGGTGAAACTGAGGCTTCAGGATCTAACATGGTTGCCAAATTGAATCAGATCCTTCGAATTGTCTCAGACTCAACCACAACAAAACGCAGGCTTGTATATTTTCCATAAAAAGAGTGGTTTTGGGCTTGCTACCACTTTTAGTGGCGTATCCGTTCTTCTATCTGACCGACTACGGCTCTTAGCTTAGCTCAATTATCTTCCAACCTTAATTTTGGGAGCTATGTAGATTCCGTAGCAGTAACTGCTTCTAAAAAGATAGGCATCCTTTCCAGAATCATACGCTACTTGATTGCGAAACAGCTCCCTAACCTTTACAGAGCTCCATTCCGTTTCTGCATGGAGTATTGCTACCATCTTTGGGATAGTTCTGTTCGATGCCAGCTGGCTGCTTTGGACTCTATTGAGCGGCATGCGAAGAGGCTTTTCGGCGGTGATCCTTTAGTCGAGAACTTGCAAAGCCTCGATCATCGTAGAAAGATTGCTTGCCTCTCCGTCTCTTACAGGCTCCACTTTGGTGAATGTGCTGCTCAGCTGTACGATTCGGTTCTACCAGCTCCGTTCCATCATCGAACGACTTGACTTGGTCAGAGACTCCAACCAATCCTTATACTGTGTAAATGCTGCGCTTACGAACTGAATGATTTGCTTCATCTTTTTTGATACGGACTGCGCAAGTGTCTCTCTTCAAGGACGTACCCAGGGGGGGGGGTCCAAGGGGTCCGGACCCCTCCCGAAAATAGATGCTACCCATAAAATAAATTCCTCAGTAGTAAGTACAGTGCCAAATATGACTCTCAGTTTTGATCTGCGGGGCGGGCGGGTGGTGGCGGGGCACCTCAACGGTCATTGGAGCAAGTATTAATAACTTCCGCCTCGGCCGGCCACGGTGACCGGGCCGCCCGACCTGGACCCCCCCCCCCCCCCCCCCCGACAAAAAATTCTGGGTACGTGCTTGTCTCTCTTTACCTGAGTCTGTCTTTCCTGAGCCTGACCATTATAATTATCTTGGTGCTCTTCAAGGCCAGAATTTACAGGCCTTTCCTAAGCAAGCGCGCTTCATCGTAGACCGCATAGTTGTGTAACATCAGACTACTTTATTGTTTTCAAGTGCTGGCATAGTAAATATATTTAAAGAATAAAATCGATAATACAACAACGTTAAATAAATGACTAATTTATAATAGAGTTAAATTAAATATGGTTTGAAAGTAAATAAGCGTTATAATTTTTTGCTTTTGTACTTTTTAAATAAATTTTTTCCCTTTGAAAAGGTATGCCGATATTAGGGTTATAAGCGGCGGATATTTGGGTGCTAGAGGCCGATATTAGGGAAAATCGGCAAGTTTGGAAACAAACATCTATATATTAAAATCGAACAAAGAATTCGTTATTTCGCGAATGTAATAATGGAGTTTCATTATCCCTTTACCTAAAAAAGTAGTTGAAAGAAAGCAAAAGTTATTAATATAAAAATTATAAGCCTTGAAAGGTCAAAAAAAGTTGAGGGGGCCGATTTTGGTGCCTCCACCCTAATAAAAAAAAATTAAGTTATACCTAAATTATTAAACATAAATGAGTACCTACTTACTTATTGGTTCTTTAATATATATCAGTGAACACTTTATATTTTCTCTTTTTTATTTCATTCCAGATTATTCCGACTTGAAAGCAGATAAGAAAAGAATGGAACACTTCACCACTCTGTGTATGGTGCTCTGCGAGTTTTTGAAAGACCTGTCACTGCCAAACACCGTGGAACTTATGGGCCTGTATGGAAGGGTAAGTTTTGCATTTATTTCGTAATTTAGAAGGTTCGTGAAGCCTGACAATTTTGTGAACCAACATCGTACGAAAAATTAGACTGGAAACTATAATTATATTATTTCTATTTTATTTCTATTGGTGACAGTTTTACGAACTCCGTTATTCATTCTCAATATCTCAATCTTCTCTTTCTCATTCTTCAAGCGCATTATCCTGTTAAGTTAAAGTTAATTTTCACTTTGATCAAGCAATCAAGTTTATCAAGTACCTCCACCGTACAAAATACCACATTGTAGCAGCAAAAAGAGCGCATTTAGGGAGGACATGTTATTGGCAGCGGGAAGAACTATTTTTAGCTAACGTAGTTTCCATTATAGAGTTGGCGACGCGAAAGTGATGTGTCTGGTTTTGCAATTGTCTACGGGCGACGATAACTTACCATGAGGCCGGCGTCACACCCGTGGTATAAAAAAATAATGAGTTTTTTATTCCAGATGGTGATAAACAGTTTCACGATCCTCGACATAGACATGAACTCGATCGGCACGGGCGTGTACTTAGCGGCGTCGATCCTGGACCACAGTTGCTGCCCCAACGCGGTGGCCACCTTCGACGGGAAGACCATCAGCATCAGGGCCACTCAGGACTTCCCCTGCTTGGATTGGTCACAGGTTGAGTTACCTTTGTTTCTATTCCCACTTAATTTCGATCCTGGATCACAGCTGCTGCCCCAACGCGGTGGCCACCTTCGACGGGAAGACCATCAGCATCAGGGCCACTCAGGACTTCCCCTGCTTGGATTGGTCACAGGTTGAGTTACCTTTGTTTCTATTACCACTTAATTTCGATCCTGGACCACAGCTGCTGCCCCAACGCGGTGGCCACCTTCGACGGGAAGACCATCAGCATCAGGGCCACTCAGGACTTCCCCTGCTTGGATTGGTCACAGGTTAAGTTATTTTATTGACACTTCTGTTGTTAGACCGGCATGCATTCCATCATCACCATGGTGTGCTGAAAGACGTCCACTGCTGGACGTAGGCCTTCCCAAAGATGTCCAATTATTGACACTCCAGTTGTTGTACAGGCATTCAGTCCATCATCACCATGTGTGCTGAAAGAAGTCCACTGCTGGACGTAGGCCTCCCTAAAGATCTCCAAACCGATCGGTCCATTGCCACCCGCACCAAGTGTGGTAGACACAGGAAACCCTCTAATGGGCTGAATGCCGGAGAATCAAAACCTCTTTTCACTCCCTGGGGCCTAGACAAAGTAACATTTTGACAGCGATAGCGAAATACGCTAACATCAAATTGTATGGATTTGACAGGTGCCTTAGAGAAGTCACGTGGTCAATCGATATTGAAAGTACGGGTTTAGACATTCGCTATCGCAAATTAAGCGATAGCGAACGTCATAAATGCCGCTTCTGATTCTGAGGCCTGATTCTGAGACACTAGTCGCAGCCTGGTGTCCATGGATGATAATGATAATTAGGTTTAAAGATATTTTATTTCTCATAAAGATTATAAAATCACTTACATGAGAAAGACACATAGAACACATTGTTGGGCTACTTATAAATAATTTTAACTAACAAAATAAAAAGCAAACAATAATTACAACATTGTTGGAGGTAGTTTGTTTTTAATCCGCCCGCGCCGTGTCAGTTCGGTCACAAACACCTCAATACCACGGACATAGTGCGCAACTGGATGTGCCGGATAATAAAAAGTGAGAAACAGTTTGCTGAAACACTCACGCAATATAAATGTAGTATTTTTATTTTATATAATATAATATATATTTTATTTGTACTTATTTATGGTTGTATTTTTTTTTTTCCGATCAAGCTGAATCTAATTTTATTAATATAAATGATTATTATGATTATGTGTAAATATTGCCGGATTTCTTTTTTTTTTATTATTATTTTGTTATTTTGATGAATCTATAATAATTTTATTTAATTTACTTTCTAACAATTTCTTTAATTAATTATTTACTTTAAATAAAGTGCATGTTTTATTAATTCATTTTATTTCTTTGTAGACATAGTATTTAAGAAGTCTTTTGTATGTCATGGTGGATTTGGCCTCTTTAATATCGTTTGGTAGTCTATTATACAACTTTGCACCCTCATATAGAATATTTTGCTTACCATGATTAGTTCGAGGTATATGTAAGACTAAATTATTTGCACTTCTCAGTTGAATTTTTTGTATTTGATGTTTTTTAGTGAAATTAATTTGTGTATGTATTTTCTTCTTTAAAATTTTTCGTATTAGTATGCAAGTATTATATGTGTATAGTTGGTTAATATTCATTAATTTAGTTTCTTTATATATTTTATCAGTTGATGTAAGAAAGTTGTAGTGAAATAATCTTTTAATTAGTTTGTTTTGTGCTACTTGTAGAATCTTTTTATTGGTTGTGGCAGCACTTCCCCATATCTGTATGAGATAATCTAAATGGGGTTTCGCAAGTGCGTTGTATACAGTGTATCGTATTTGCCTCGGAAGGCACCTAACTATGCCACGCAGTGCTCCTGTAAGAGACAAAATTTTTGACTTTATTTTCTCCAAATGAAATTTCCACGTCATACTACTATCCAATATCAGTCCGAGGTATTTTTCTTTGTAAACTCTGTTTATAGGTAAATTATTTATGGTAAGAGGTGCAAGTTGCGGTATTTTCTTATTTTTAGCTGTGAATATTATAAAATTAGTTTTTGCAATGTTAATAGTAAGGAGGTTAGATTGGAACCAGGTATTTAAAACATCCAAATCCCTCTGAGCATCAGACATGACTGAATCGAATGTCTTTCTAAAATAAAATAAGCTAGTATCGTCCGCATACAGAGTAACGTCACCTATCAAACCAATATCTTTCACGCTATTGATGTACACGAGAAACAGTAGCGGCCCCAATATTGAGCCTTGAGGAACTCCATACGTTATTACACTAGTACTACTTTGCATTTTATCAATTTTTACCACCTGTCTACGATTTTCAAGGTATGATTTGAATATTTTTAGCGCAGTGTCAGTGATACCAATCTGATTTAGCTTTTGAAGCAGCATGTCGTGACTTATGGAGTCAAATGCCTTTTTTAGGTCAATGAAAATTCCTAAACCTATCTGTTAATAGTTGTATAATTAAGAATCAGGTGTGAAACTTGCTCGTTTGCTCTTTTGTAAAAAAATAATAACACATGTTTTATATTAATTACAGATAAGGATATCGTATATAGACCTGATGAAGACGCCGTACGAGCGACAGACGGAGCTTCTAGACAACTATTACTTCTTGTGCCAGTGTGACAGGTGCTTGGGTAAATGCTTTAGATGTGCATTAATTGTTTGCATCATACATAACACAACACCCTTTACAATGAACACATGAAATGGGAAAGGGCAGTTTCTCAAGTGAATTCTACTGACAGTATGACGAAAATCTACTTGACGACGATTGACAATGACGACCCATTTGATGTAATGGTCGAAAAGTCGGTTATTACCAGAGGTCGCGGGATCAATTCCAGAACGGTACAAACATTTGTGTTCATGAACGGACATGTCTGCATCGGTCTGGGTTTTCTAATTGTATGTATTAACAAAAAAAAGTATATAAGTAATGTATGTGTTAAATGTAGATGGCGCTGTGTGAGTGTGTACTGATTCGACCTTAGTTTGTATTATTATTGTATAAAAATATAATTGCATCTTTTCATTACGTTCGTTCTTAAAGTTGGCGTGGTGCATGTAAACAAAACTCTGTATTTAGTCAGTTTAGTCACCCAATAAACGATCAACAACATTGGCGTGGTGCATGTAAACAAAACTCTGTATTTAGTCAGTTTAGTCACCCAATAAACGATCAACAACATTGGCTCGCCTGTAAAGGAAAATGTACTATGCTGGGCCATATTTACATTCATAATAATATTTTGTTCCTTGATTTCACTCGTGATCTTGTTTCACAGTTTAAAAAATAAAATTTCCCTAATCGGTTTTGTGAAAAATTTACTGACACTGTAACAAAATAAACTGTAACAAAATCTCGTTTGAGTTGCAATTTCTGTAGTCACAACAGGATCTTACACTCTATTCACTTGACAAAAAAAAATCTAATTTGCTGTTTCTTTGCTGTACTATATAATTGATGTGAAAGAGATAATATTTCGTAAATTTTTGATAAAATGTATGTACTATCTGGTTCAAATGCTATAAGGATACGACGTTTTGGAGTTGCGTGACGCGACAGTGATGACTTTCACATTATACAGATAAATCATAGATAAATAATGCGTTGCTATTGGTTGCGTTACGGATAAGCGCAGTTGACGTCTTTTTCGCTCAATCCAAAAGGCATTATCCCAATAGCATTTGAATCGGATAGTAAATAGAAAAACAAACACTTTCTTGTTTTTGATTGGCTCTTTCACTTCTAAAACTGTATGATAGAGAATTGGAAGTATTTTCTTCAAATACTCACTAACCAAATGACTTTAAAATTCCAGATGAAACACAACTCAACATAGTTCACGCTGCGAAGTGTCTAAACGCATCCTGCGACAATCCCGTAGTAATTCCATGGAAGGAAGACTGCCAACTTGTCCGGAGGGAACCAACAGACTCTAAAGCGATAGAGAATGAACATAATGAAGTTATACACAGTGGGGAGAACCGTTGTAGCTTGGACAAAGAGTTGAATGGAGACGGAGATGCAACTGATGTTGTGAGGTGTAGCGAGTGTGGGACGAAGTACACTGACAAACACATTGAAGACTTTGTCAAAGCAATGGAGTTTACGGAACTGCATTTACAGAACATGAAGGAGGCTTCGGTTGCGTGTATCCTTTACTATAGTGCTAAATACTTTAGAAGTCGAAACATTGCTTCCACAAATACTTAAATCTGACTTTTCTGATTCAAAAAACACTACAAGATGATAAAATTGTATGATTCGTATTTTGTATGATACATTCATTGCATTGCATAAAGTATTGCACCTTTTACAACTTTTGGCAATGGAATTTATCATATTTATTTGGTAGCATGTGTTCCAGTTGGTCTAATATTGAAAAGTGATTCGCGTACTAAGAAATTAATGTAAGAATTTAGTAAACAAATTACTAATTTAAAATTATTTTTGGATAGTTGTCTGTGCTAGGCATAGTCTTTAGTGCTTTTGCCGTCCGTCACTAAAGGGCTGAAAAAGTAAAAAAAATATATTTTGATTTCATAAAATTATCCTCAAGTTTTTAACGGTTTCCTTGACCATGTAACACAGATGTAGATGTTTGCAAGTACTGCCTCGAGAGGCAGGAGGGAATCCTGCATCCACTCAACGTGATGCACGCTCAGACTCTGGACCACGCATTCGATGCGCTAATTCAAGTAGAACTGTGGCAAAAGGCTTGCGTCTACGCGGAAATGTTGATTCCCTGTTTCAGGTTTGTTACTCGCATTTTTGTTTTCCCGAGGAGAATGCGTTCCATAACCGTACAAATCTGTGGGTAGGGGCCGTTCAAGTATTACGTAAGCACTATGGGGGGGTGGGGGGGTCTTTGTTTTGCTTATTTTGGATGACATGGGGGGCAGGGGGGTCTAGATGATGATTACGTCATCGGTAGTTATTTACTTTTTTACACCAATGGCAACCCTCACATTGCCTATGCTTGAAAACGAAACCCATTTTCGGGGATTCCGGCAAATAATGCATACGTTTAGGCACTCGCTTTAGAACCGATTAGGGGAATTACCGTGCGCTACTCAGTTGTCTAAATTTCTTCTATCAGTGTATTGTTTCGTTTGGATACTATAGCGAGTAGACGTATTGTAAGCATAGCAAAGCAAGTTTACATTTTAGTTAGAGCACCATGTTGTGAGAAGACGTAGAAATTCCAAAATCGGATGAAAGTTAGCAGACTCACATCACTAAGCAGCAATCTAAGCAATCCAATGTCATCGAAAACTTAGAATCATGGATTCGGGTTTCATGGACTGAAGACTGTTAATTTTAATTTTAATATGTGTACCAATCACAGAAATCTGAATAATTATTCCGATTTCTGTGGTACCAATGTTTAATATGTGTCCGTCCGGTGCTTTAATACTCTTTCGATCGAAAGAGCTATAGAGCAAAATCGGGGGTCTAAGGTGTTCTTACAATCTCTCGGAAGAAGCCACCTAACGAAGCTGACCACAGCAAGTGGAGAAGTTGTTGCCTCAAAGCCGGCAGTCCGTTCGGAGATAGAGGACTTCTATGGCATGTTGACCTGATCCCAAAAATGAGGACTCTAGAGCCACGTTAAATCGCCATTACACTGACGACCTGCCAGAAGTGAGCGTTGGCAAAATCGAGATTGCTCTTGGGCAGCTTAAAAATGGAAAAGCCCCTGGAGAGGACGGCGTTACTACAGAGCTGCTAAAGGCTGGAGGCAGTGGCGGGGCAAGACCAAATTTTGATGTGGGCAAGATATATTTTGCGAGGCCCCCTGATGGATGACACAAGAGGATGGATTTATTTTTATTTCTAAGTTCTCATACAATGAAACGCAACACTTATTCTCACATCGAAATCTGTTGGAAATACACTCAATGAAACTTTGCAACTGGGCTTTTTTCATACAAACATGGTCATTTTAGCGTCTCATAGATAGAAAACAATTTGCAGCTGTGCAATGATTATTACGTCAATGGAGAGGCCAAACGCCCAATTTTTGAATCACAGTTTCAAAAATTGCCAAAAACCGCTCAATTTTCGCTGACGCTAAAGTGACCATGTTTGTATGAAAAAAGCCCAGTTGCCAAGTTTCATTGCCGGTGAGTATACATTAAAATATTAGGCACATGCGTCGTCGCATGATTGCATGACTGCATGTGCTTAGAAGCGCGAACATAGATGGAGCAAACAGAATGGGAAATCCTCAGCTAGTTTCGTCAACGAATGCTCACAAGGGGAGTGTGGATGGAAAAGTCGAAAGCAGTAACTTTGACTTAGGAACTTCGTTTGGACTAGTTAATAGATAAACATACTAAAAGTCCTTTCCCCTCCGAGGTGAGCCCGAAGTGGGGTGGGGCACGAAGAAGGTCCCGTTGTTTGGTTTTTTGCTTACTTCTCGAAAACGGTGTTTCGTACGAAATTTTTCTGTACTACATAATAAAAGCTAATTAAATTCTCTACAACTTTGTCTTTTACACTTTGTATCTTTCTCCAATCATTGCCTAGCTATGAGCTTCTAAAAGTGGTCGATTTTGAAAAATGTGTTCTACACTCTTACATTTTTTGGCATTTAATTGTTCTCAGCTGCTACCGTAAATTTCAAGATTCATAACTATCTAAAAAAATATTCCTCCTATGCATGAATTAACCACTCGCCTCCTCTTTGGGCATGACGGGCCTGGTTGTGGTTCCTTAACTTTTGCCTCTTCTTTCTCGTCATCGGTCAAATCTTTAGCAGATGATGGAACGTAAGCTACTACTTCTGCTTCATCATCCCCATCATCGTTGTCCTCCAACATGAAAATGCTATTCGTGCAGCTTCCGTTGCAATTGTGGCAAATGGTAGAGCACAGCATAGAATGGGAGCCTTCCTACACCCACATCTAGCACTACTACAATCAGTAGTGCACCGGCAAAATATCAGCTTCAATATTTCTTTCGGTGCAGCTGGTTCTTTAGTTGGAACAGGAACCAAGAGGTTGCTTTCATTCCGTTTCCATCCCCATAGTTCAGGACAAAGGTCTTGTCCAAGCCTGTACCTGATGGTTCGGAAAGAGTGCTCCAACGCTGCTCCCTCAGTTGGTGGAAGGGAGGAAATGTCTGGTTTGGACATTTGATACTGACTGGATGGTTTCGCTCCATACAACCTTAAAAAGCATAAGTTTCCATTTTTTCTTATGTCAGCATGCGATGAAGTGGGGTTCGAAAACACCTCTGCGGCTTGACGGATCTCAGGTTTTTTCAAGTACAGTTTACAAAAACCAACTTTGCTTCTCCGAACTGCAGCAGAAGTGGTGTAGCATCCCGTGAGGGCGTGTAGAAATAATATGTCTTACAGGCCTAGCTGTTGCAATTCCTGACTTGAATAATAGGTGGTAGGTACTTTACCTCTACTAGGCTTGACAAAGATAATATCATGGTCAGGTGGAGTCTTTGCTATAAGCAGAACTACCAAGTCAACATCTTTTCCAATGATCGTTTTGTCATTTGGCACTTGCCCTGATACTGCAGCCCGCAATTCTGTAATGGAGAACTGACAGTCACTGTTAGTCTCCATGTGCTTATAAATTTCATTCATGGCTCTAGTTATGTAATCTGCAGTGACATCCGAGCGGTCTGAGTCCTCCAGAAAAAAAAACACACTTACTACTTTTAGAAGCTCATAGCTAGGCAACGATTGGCGATAGGATAGATACAAAGTGCAAAAGACAAAGTTGTAGAGAATTTAATTAGCTTTTATTATGTAGTACAACAAAATTTCGTACAAAGCACCGTTTTCGAGAAGTAAGCAAAAAACATGTGCCCCCTCCCCTCGGGCTCACCTCGGAGGCGGGGGTAAGGACTTTTAGTATGTTTATCTCCTAACTACTTCAAACAACTAGTCCAAACAATGTTCCTAAGTCAAAGTTTCTGCTTTCGACTTTTCTATCCACACTCCCCTTGTGAGCGGTTTACTATTGAATGACAAAAAACATATGAAAAACGATCATTTTACAAACAACGTTTGAAAAACTATTCATTTGACAAACTTTCATTTCGCAAACATATTACTTTAAAAACAATCATTTGACAAAATACAGGTTTCGCAAATGCTTTAAATATTAAATTATTAAATTGTTAAAGTTTTATTTTAAAAATAATCACATGACTAAATAATTCGTATGACAAATTGATGATTTTACAAAAAGTTAGAAGATAAATTATTAGTTTTTAAAAATAACTATTTTTTCAAATATATAAATCAAATTTTGAAAATATTAAATTGCAGGGATGCAATTTTCACCTTGGACAGATTATTTATAGGCAAGTAATAATTTTGTATTAATACTTTTTCCATAGAAACTTGAGTCTTTAAAAAAAATACACACTGCCTGAATTAAGCGAAATAAGTAGAATTCGGCCCTGGCACTCGCCGGCCGCTGCCGCGGCACGCTCGCTTCGCTCGCTCGGCTCGTGCTTGTGCTCGCAGTTCTAACCTAACCTAACCGACCATTGTTTCAGTTGACCCTACACATATTATATGATTTCGTGCTTAAAGTATAATATTCGATATGTGTAATTAAATATGTTATTTTTATAAAGTAATAATTTACACGTACTTTATCTAGCTAACTACCTTGTATTAACGTAAATATTACCAAGCAATGCATTTTGTCAAATGTTCTTTATGCTTTACGTTGTTTTGCCAAGTAACATGTTTAGAAAATAATCAATTTGTAAATTGATGTTTTGGCATAACATTTTTTTTTTTTGTAAACAGATTGTCTAATGCGTAGTTTATTAAACAAAAGTTTGTAAAATAATAAATTTATCAAGTAAAATTTTGTCAAACGTTGTTTGTCAAATGAAAATTTGTCATTCGTTTTTTGTCATATGAACGGACACCCTTGTGAGCATTCATTGACCAAACTAGCTGGGGATTTTCCATTCTGTTTGCCCCATCTATGTTCGCGCTTTCACTTTTCCATCCACAAATTATTCGTTGACCAGGCTAAGCGGGCGAAGCAAGGATTCCCCGCGTCATTCACCACCCGAAACGCCAGCAAATGTTGCCAGATTAGATTTTTTATAAACGAATGTGGTAGGTTAGTATTGCCAGATACTTGCTAGCCGGTTTTTTTATTAGGTATTTATTGCTAGATGCTAGATTAGCGTTCACGGCAACGAATTTAAATATATCGTTGGTTCACGGGCTTTCGAGGCGCGAGGCCCCTTGGACCGCGAGGCCGTGGGCGGTGGCCCACGTCGCCCACGCCTTCCGCCGCCTCTGGCTGGAGGTAAACCCGAACTGAGGGAGCTCCAAAAGCTTTTTATCGCTGTCCTGTTCGAAGGGAGAACTACAAAGGCGTGGAGAAGGAGCGTGGTCGTCCTGTTCTTTAAAAAGGGTGACAAAAGCCTGTTGAAGAACTATCGACCCCTTTCCCTTCTAAGCCACGTCTATAGAAGTGACAGTGGGCTGGCCATATCAGCCGCAGAACCGATAGCCGTTGAGGTAAACGGGTTCTAGAGTGGAGACCGCGTCTCGGTAAATAGTGTAGGACGCCCTCAGGCCAGGTGGAGCGATGATCTGCGCAAGATGGCTGGCAGGAGCTGGATGCGAGTGGCCGAGGATCGATCAGCGTGGCGAGCATTTGGAAAGGCCTATGTCCAGCAGTGGACTATCACAGGCTGATTATGATGATGATGATGATGATGTGTGTACCAAAACTTTAAAATAAGTTTGTTATGTTCGTAAGATTATAATATTTTTGTCCCTTACTCTATGTTGAATACTGTATCAGTAAAATCTAATCTCTATTTTTTCTTATTTATAAAATTATAATTATAACATTATAATTTTAGTATAAAAAAAATTATAATTGAAAAATGTTTACGTAAGCATAGGGGGAGGGGGTAAGAGCTTTGCTTACTTTTGCTGACAAGGGGGGTGGGGGGGTAAATAATTGCAATAAATCTGCTTACGTAATATTTGAACGGCCCCGTATTAGTAAACTCCCTTGGTTTCCCCTCGGAGTGTGGGACTTAGGAATTTCCCTTCACACACGAGACGATCTGGCGCGACGCGAGGCTTGTGGCGATTGACTGGCCTGGCCCATCTCCAATTACTGTAGAATATTTCCAAAGCACAAAACGCAAAATAGGGTACATACAGACTGAATAAGATATATTCAATCCCTCTTTCACATACCACACTGCATTTTCTCTGATACAACTGACTTAGTTCCCTAAATGCGTCTAATTGCTTTGTGTGTATTTGCTTGTTTTACAGGTTCTATTATGGAGACCGGCATCCCTTACTCGGACTATTACACCTAAAATACGGTAAAATATTGCTTTATCAAATGGACCTGGAAAAAGCACTGAGTCACTTCAAGATATCAGAGAAGATATTGAAGATAACACATGGCGACAAACATCCCCTTTACAGAGAGCAGTTACTGCCATTACTCAGGCAGGCTATGATAGAGTCATCGTCATTTTGAATTGGACTTGACCACCATTTCTGTACATTGTCAATTATTTAATTAAGCAAAAAGGCTGTGTGTGCAATAAATGTACTTTTAAGTTAAATCGTCTTTTTTTTGTCAAAATACAAATTGTCTTGATTTCATAAGGCTAAAAACTCACAGAGCAGTTTTCTTTCACACACCGCAATCAAGATTCTGCAATACGTCGATATAATAAAACAGAATTTAGAAACTGTGAAATGCACACTTGCTTCCGGTTTCCGCTGCGACTAAATCTGATTACAATTAAACGCTCATCTTGGCATAATGGTCCGACAGGCTTTTAGCGATAAACTCAAGACAACAGTCGGTCCTCCACTGCGGCACGGTTGAAAACCGCTTTGTGAGTCCTTAACCCAAATGTCTCCGCTTTGTGAGTCCTTAACCCAAATGTCTCTGTATGAATCTACATTCAAGTCATCAAAAATTATACACAAGAATTAAGTGCAGAGGGGCTTGTTAGGATAAAAGAACAAAGTCAACTTTAAGTCTGTCTGTTATTGTAATGTCTGTATCTAAAGTGGACTATGTACTTTCAGCCACAAATAAGTACAAAAATTGTCACAAAATGTCTGTAATATAATAATTGAGTATGTTACAGTCATACAAAATAAAAAGTCTAATTCACTCGTAAAGTCCAGGCAAATTGTCATTGAACCTAAGTTTCAAATTTAGTTCCATTATATTTGGCTTGTTTTCTTGGTGGTGCTTCATCATCTGCCTCTAAGACTTTCATTCGAACACCACAAATCTCTGCTCCATGTAGAACTTTCATGGCATTTTCTGCAGACTCCTCTGAAGCATACCTAGCATAACCTACAGTTTTTCCAGGCAAAGTGTAAACATTAATTAGGTTCCCAAACCTACAAAATACATCACGTAAAACAGTCAGAGGAGGCGGTTGCGGTTTGCAAACCAAAAAGCACCTCTTAGCAACAGGGCTATCAATGTCTGCTAGTGGTTGTTGGGGAGGTAGTTTAACACTGCAATAGTTTAAATTAGTACTATCAGGAATTTCCTCATCAGTTATACCATTTGTCACTCTCTTTATGACCTTTGACGCCTCTGCTATAGCTTCAGCCAACTGAGCTAAATCGGGAGACGAAGAGTGTGTGTTAGATGAGATAGCATTATTTAATTTCTTCATTACATTTGGTATATCTGTAAAATTATGCTCATGTGGATGAAACACAGAGTTGTTAGGTTTAACAAAAACCTTAACTCCAGGTGGGTACTCAAAGCAATGCAACTTATTAACTGCATAAGCAGCTGAAACAGGATTAGAATAAGTAACAGTGCCTTTTCCAAAGTTACCCATCATATCGACAATGTATTTACAATTTACCATGCCAGGTACAATGTCAAATATTCTTTCAACATGCATTTGAGTCAAATATGGACTGCACATGAAATCAACACGAGTATACCCTTCAGGACGTGTGTTCATTGCTGAAATCAGAGAATTCCTCATATTGGCCGTAGATTCTGCCAGATGATTGATATTAGACTCATAAGTAGTCTCAGGACGTCTACTGTGACCCCTTGGAAGGGCAAATATGGCTCTGTACTTTGGATTGCATTCTTCAATTGCTCTTGCAGCTTCAGAAAACTTTCTATACTTCACATAAGCAAAGCCCTTTGATTCCCCTGTATCTCGATCAAACTGCATGCGCACTTGTTCTACATCACCGTAAACCTCAAACTCTTTTTTTATAGCATCTTCCACCATATCACGAGGAACAGTTATAAATAATCTCTTATATTTACTGTCATCATATTCATCGGTACTTTGGATATCTGAGCGATTAGCAGCTACCATTACTTTTATCGTACGAGTTGTGTTTGGTATGGTTTTGAGATGCATTTCTTCCAATGCCTTTGCAGCTTCAGATGTTTTACAGAACTTGATGAATGCAATACCTTTTGATTCTCCAGTATTATGATCTCGGGGTAGTTTGAGATCCTCTATATTGCCAAATTTCGAGAATGCTTCCCTATATTGTTCTTCGGTAGTTCGTTTTTCACCAACAACAAATAACCTCGAGTAAGTAGGCGAATCGGATGGTGGTTCATCGCTTCTATGCTTACGGCGGTACTCCATATTTATACTTATAATCTTAAATACGGTATTACTTATCTTGTTTCAAGGAACCAGTAAACTAAAACCTTTTTACCTACACAAGCTATTGCTTACTTAGACAACTAAATTTGATAAATCGATAGTTAAATTATCAAATTTCATTTGTCTCTTAAAACACTTAATCGCAATCCTGAGAATTATGTTAGTATAAATAAGTTTAGTGCAAAATATGATATTTTTTAATGCGTTTGCCACCATTTTGATATGATTGTCAATTTTCAATGGGCGATTTTCTGACAGCTCGTTTTTTTAGTTCTAAATTTGATCAATAGATGGCGCCACCCCATCTATGATAAAAGTCAATGTTAAGCAGCCACAAGGAACGAACGAGTAAAATTTTTCTATGCAAGGAACGGAACGAATGACTTCGAAGTGAATTTTGTTTCATAAAACGGAACGTTTTGTTTATGTTTGGTGTCAGATGTCATTGTCATTCCCGAAAAATTCTCAGTTCGTCGAATGCGCTCACTTGTTTATGTGCGTTACTCTGGTGGCATGCTAGCACGTCTAGAGATGAAACAAATTAGAATAATTTGTGCATTATATGCTGTAAATGTGCACCAAATATAAAATTTGTGCCTAGTGGGGTTTCTGAGATATTAATGAAAATACGATTCCGCCAGCGTAACGCTTGAAAACGTTATCCTGGCGGAACGATTTTTACCTATTGGCAATTTTAAGTAGCATAAAAGATAGCTTAAATTTGTGCCCTAAAGTAGCCAAGCAGCGGCATTTGTGCCCCCCGTAGTTTTTGAGTAATTGCAAATGCCGCTGCAGTAACGTTTGGCTTATTTTCCATATCTTCAGAACAGCCGGACGTACAGAAATGATTTTTTGTGAGAAGATGCCTTGTAATTTGTGCCTTCATAGTTATTCCAAAGAAATACATGGTTAATGATTTACAAAAGATTTTCTAAAAAACGAAAACAGCCTCTACCTCTTGAACTACTTACGATAGGCGCTGAATGTCTCAATCAAGTAGCTGATGCCTATATGATACAAGGTTCTTCTGACAAATTTTATAACCGTACGTCTGATATTGACGAAATAAATCAACTTTTTGAACTGAAAACTGTTTACTTATTTCGTACGTATAATGCACAAATTATTCTATATTGTTTCATCTCTAGACGTGCTAACATTTCGCACTTTCCGCCAGAGTAACGCACAACACTTGTTTCGTATTGTGTTTTGTGTGGTGAATCCTGTTTGACCCTGGCTTGCTTACTGGATTCTGGACTCTACTTAATACGACTATTTCGGCACGCATTAACGGACTTTGATTTGGCCATACTGTATTGGATAATAATAATTGAAGTTGGTGATATTGCGATTGTCATCGTGAGACATTTTTGGCATGAATTTTATATAAATTAATAAGTAACTGTTTAAAAACCCAAAGGAAACTATTAATACAATTATATGTATAAGACTAAAAGTAACTTTTCTACTGATGGATGAGAAACAAAAACGAATTATAAACTTAAAAACTTATCAAAAACAATGAACAAAATAGAGAGTTTTAACTAACAATAAAACTTACCTATTATTTTACCTGAGATATCCGGAATCCATATTGAGTGAAGCCTTCCGTTTTTCTTGTGTTCTTCCGGTCAAGCGAGTCCCTCTCTTACGCTAGTGGCGCCACCTTGCGTCCAATGCGACCGTTTCCGGTCGTAGGTATCTATAGTTACCTCATGGATCGCGCCACCTCTTTTTGTCATTATACGTCGTTGGTAACAGGTAGAAATTACCTGGATTCCGGATATCTCAGGAAAAATAATAGGTAAGTTTTATTGTTAGTTAAAACTCTCTATTATTTGTTCCGTCTTCGATATCCGGAATCCATATTGAGTGAAGTGTTTGATATCTCCTGGTACTGCTTATTGATGCTATAATGTGTATGAAGTTAGGAAGTAAAGTGAGAGTTAAGGCATTACTGTACTTAATACATAAGGAAAAGCTTATGCCAAAAAACTATACGTCTGTTTCCAAAAGTATATGGTCTATAGAATACCTCTTTAACAGTTTCATGAGGAAACAGCTTAACATCCAGGTGACGCCACGGTACCTGCTTCGCGAAGTACTAATTTAACTCAACTACTTATGACGGTCGTAGTGGCGGTTTTACAGTACTTTACTAAATAACTAATAATCTTACCAGGTACCTTCTTCACGACGCGACGTTGCAGTGCGGCGATACAATCAAAAAAGACTAATCTATATCTTTCCGGCTGTTGTCTCCTCTACAAGCCCGACTTCCTATGATTTGTAGAGTCATTTCTATAACCCAAAACTCGTGACATAATTATTGCCTTTAAATATCAAGTTTTCTGATGAGACTTGATAGGTTTAGGTTGTGTTCGGCCAGAAGAAATCAAAAGTAAAATTGCAACACGTTTCAAAACATCATAAAAATATTCTAGATCTTAAACATTTTAGTGCTTAGTATTGTTCTCCGTTTCAATCCGTAATTTTCGCAACAGACATACATAGGTCATAAAACCTGGTAGCTTCATGTTCACTACGTCTTGGGAAAGGTAGATAAGGCTGAGTGAAAAATAAGGAACAAAAGCGATTTCAGCCTATTAATGTACCGCTGCAGGCATCATGGGCACAGGCCTAATCATCACGCTTGTATAGTGCGGATAAGAGATCATAGAGAAACAGCCAGAAAATCCGAAACAAAATGCCTGATCCGGGGACAGGACCCAGGAATCCTTGATTTCTGTCAGGTACTTAACCCACTAGGACAGCGATGCGTTTTAAAAAGATTAGATTCTAGAATTGCAGATCTGATAATTGTCTAATACTCATCTACAGGTGGTTCAGCACGCTACCCGGACCCGGCCCGGAGTGTGCAAATTAGTACAATATTATACTGATCCTAGGCTGTGTTCGGGTGGATCAAAACTTGTGAGCTATATTTAGGCGGGACAGCACCTATTATGGTTGTGAAAACAAGCAATACAGACATGAGACATCTGCAAGTCAACTTTGAAAAATAAAATAAAAATGCATTGTAAGAGGTTAGTTCCTTCTTATACCCAATAAACAAGTAGCGTGAGCAGTTCTGAATGGGAACAGGCCGGTTCTGGTTTTCCCTACTGACTGGAATGTCACTAAACTATTTAGTGTGTGATAGCGCATCTACCCTCAGGCTACATAGATCTGGAACGTACTGCGTTGCCAAATATATTTTTAGGACTTTATACGACTTCGTGCCTATTTTATAATAATGTATCTTAGGCCACGACTGTGCAATTGCCCCTGTGGAGAAAAAATGTGTATTATTCTTACCTGCCGTCGTTCGTTATGGATCACTGCTTGAACAACATACAGGTCCTTGCTTGCAGTTGATATGCAAGACCATTGGAAATCTGTCCATTTCTATATGTGCTCCATCAGTTGCATCGATCGTGTGCATGTGTGATGTCGGCTGTGCGCGGCTCTGCATGTAGCGTCAATGAGCTGCGTGCAGCCATGACCAACCAACTCTTCTCAGACTTGTACTAGTTTTGGATCTTTGATTTGTTGGTGGAGCAGGGATCTAGGCATTTCTTGAGTTTTATATTGCGTTGATCGACAAATAGCCTCCCTTTTATGAACGATGAACAAGGCAAAGCTGCGTCTCCCCATTAGGAGCTAGGCCTGTCTGGGGGACTAGCTGCCTAGCGAAATCTGTTTTAGAAATGCTCTGCGGAGCGTGGCATTTCGGTTCCGACAAGGGCTTTGGGTTAGTTCCAGTCCTAAGCGCAAGCGCAGCGCCAAGCCCGGTAACATTCCTAAACTATGTCTTGTAATGAGTGGGTATGAGTTTAGGTCGGAACCAGAACAGATCGCTAAAGTCCAATAATTTTCCCGGGCATTGCAATGAAGAGATTTCAAATCTTACATTCTCCTTACGTACCTTTGAGACTGATGATAACGATCTCTGGGAATGACGAACGAGGCAACGCTAAGTCTCCCCATTAGGATCTGGGCCTGTCTGGGGGACTTACTGCATATGTTCCAAAACGAGGCAACGCTAAGTCTCCTCATTAGGATCTGGGCCTGTCTGGGGGACTCACTGCGTATGTTCCAGTAATTCTCCGAGTAATGTTAGGTCATTTCGGTTCCAAAAGGGACTTTGTACTGGCTTGTGTGTCCCAGGTAACGTCAAAACTCGGAACCAGAACAAAGCGCTGTGGTTCAATATTTATTTCAGGTACTGCCTTAAAGAGATTGCAAATCTTACCTTCTTTTACAGCTCAGAGAGTTTCAGAAATATAGCATTATATAGACATTGCGGTTCTGACAGGGACTTTGTATTGACTTGTGTGTCCCAGGTAAACCCCTTACACTCTAGGGATTGTGTCAGAGCCAGAGCCACTGCTGAAATTAATTGTTTAGCCCAGGCAAAATGATTACAAATTTACCTCCTCCTGAAGTTGTGATATTTATGGGAGGCCAACTCAGAGAACAACGAACGAGGCTGTCTCCCTGTTAGGAACTGGGCCTGGCTGAGGGATCTAGCGAAATCTATTCTAGAAATGGAATGGCATCCATTTGGCAAGTCTCACTTCTCCTGAAGCTCTCAATCTGAATGGGCCAAACGGGAGCCAAGGTCTACACAACCTCCGCAAAAAGGGTAGTGGAACGACTAAACAATTAATTAATATGCCATCAAAATAAGGATAGTATCAGCTAATTAATGTCCCACTGCTGGGCAAAGGCCTCTACGGAAACCAGGAAATCGCCACAATGACAGATATTGGCTCAATCACCACGCCCGCCAAATGCGGACCGGCGCGGCGACCGCAAACCCGTGCCCGACAAATTATAAATCGACACTAGTTCTTAGCACAACCCGGGAATCGAACCCAGGATCCCGAGGCAATGGCCAGGCACCACAAGCACTAGACCAACGAGACCATTCAAAGAACTCATGAAAATGTTCCTTTGAAAATTCTCTTTCTAATCCGGTTTAAGTATCAATAAAGGTAGAATTAATCTTATTATTATTGCTATTAACAATATTATTGCTTTTATAAACGAGTTACGGTTTGATGAAAAAAGCAATATGATATCTTACAAGGCTTTCAGACTATGCCTTGTATGTTGAAATTACCTTAAACAGCTGCCGTAAAATTTGTGTCGTTGCATGGCTGCTCAAAAGATTTTAAGCTTGTAATCCATGGTAGTAAATGCACGACCCATAACAGTACCGAATGCATCTGGGTTGGGTCTGATCATGTGTTCCAAGCTGCTACGATAGATACTTGGAATACTTATTCAAACAAATAAACAGAATTACATAATTCAGTAATTGCTTAAGGATCAGGTCACTGCGTAAAAAAATAAAATAAAATCCGCACCCCTACACGTGTAATTTGCGGTGCTTTTTAACAATGTGTCATCGTATCATACTCATCGTCCAATGTCAAGATTTCAGAACCCTTACTATTATATTTACCTAATATTTCCAATAGAGGTTAATACTAGTATTATTACTTGTATAATCATTGCATTTGCAAGAGCACTACAAGAGACTTGACAACGGTACCTTCATTTTGTAGGTACGAGGTTCAAACCTAACTCATAATTCAGTTTAAAGTTTGCTAAAGATTATGGAGGGTATTTTAATATAGTAGAAAAATAAATTGTTTGTCGATTTTATTCTGTACTTGTGGCGCGCCGCCAATAACACCGGGTATTATTGCAACATGCAAAAAAAAAAATTGTATACTTGACTTATATGATAAAGATCCCCAACTTCCCCAAGTGCAGGATTGTTGCTTGGGTTTTCTCGAGTTTGGGTACTTTAACTCTTTTAAAACAGGACACGTCTTGTTGCGTAGAAATAAAAATTATAAATCACTTACATGATCTGCCCGCTTAGGTCATTACTTATAATCCGTACCAGTATACGATTCCTTAGCCGAGCATTTCTTCTCACTTTTGGAACTCGAAGTAAAGAAAATAATCCGCTTCGTCACTTGCCGACAGCGTAACTTTCTCTATATTTTTATATTCCATTGCGCAAGAGCGTTAAAATAAAATTAATTCCAAGCAATATTGTACTTGTACGAACTTTTCAAAAATTTTAAAATCGAAAAATTATTATTATTATATAAAAAAAAATTTAACTATTTTAGAAATATCATGGGATTTTCTAAAACATTTGCTCGCTTCGACGTCCGAACGCTACGAAAAACGACGCTATAATGACAAAAAGAGGTGGCGCGATCCATGAGGTAACTATAGATACCTACGACCGGAAACGGTCGCATTGGACGCAAGGTGGCGCCACTAGCGTAAGAGAGGGACTCGCTTGACCGGAAGAACACAAGAAAAACGGAAGGCTTCACTCAATATGGATTCCGGATATCGAAGACGGAACAAATAATAACAATCACAACAAAACGTCAGCGAACACTATGACACATGATGACATAATATATATGGGCATGCAGGTCGTTGTTTTTTCACTTGTAACAGCAACCTTATTACTACTGCATTAAAGGTCATTATAGATACAATACCAGAGGAAGAAATCATAGAGAAATAGCAAGAAAATCATACATGGTTCAACGCCATCTAGTAAAGCTTTTGGAACCTTTTTTTTTTTTAAATGGCCTGTCAGAAAATCGCCCATTTTGTTGACATTGACATTTGACAAATTTGACAACAACTTTTTTTATGCTATTTCTAAATCTTGCCTAAGGAACTTCTAAAAAACTAGAAACCACACGCTGTACTGGGTGTTTCTATGTATAATATAATATGTATGTATTTACAAAAAAAGTATTTAAGTAATGTTTATCCGTTGTCTGGCACCCATATCACAAGCTAATGCTTAGTTTGGGGCTAGATGGCGCTGTATGAATAATGTCCAGAGATATTTATTTATTTGTACTAAAAAAACAATAAAAATACGTAGCATGGCGGGGCGGCGGCCTAGCAGCGTTATTATTTTATGCTCATGTCATGCTCATGCAAGCAATGCACCGGTGCGTGCGATGCGAATGCTGCGCTTTCCCAGCGTGTAGCTTGGCGATTATGGCAAATCCTCTTGATGCTTAGTTGACAGTCATACAATTACTTAAATGTATTAAGTTTACGGCTGTTCCATAAATAGTCACTCAGCAGCTCAGCAGTCAGCGGACTACGAAAAGAGCTATGCTCGCTCAGCGCTTCTCTGCGGGATCGAATGCGAAATGAGGTGTTCCGGCAGAGAACCAAGGTCATCGCATAACCCACCAAGTCAGCTAGCTGACTAAAGTGGAATGGAAGTGGACTGGCCAACCATGTCAGCTGTAGATCCGACAACGGTTGGGGTGGGGTAAAGGAGGTCTGGAGTGGGGACCACGTTTCGGTAAATGTAGTAGGACTAGGACAAGTCTCATCTCAGACCTGGTGGAGTTAAAATTTGCGCAAGACCGCAAAAAGCTAGAAGGAGTTGGATGCGAAGAGTGAGGATGAAACTTAGTGACGAGCATTAGACCCTTCCAATGTCTAGCAGTTAGCAGTGAAATGTACTGTGCAACACGCTGACAATCGGCGGTTTTTTTATATATGAAAGCAATCAGGATGACCTCACTCCACCTAGCGGATGTAAGGTCTAAATATAAGGTTGACTGGCTCAATAGAACAAAATATAAAATTTACCTATTGAACTTACGTAAATTGAATTTTCCTATATTTACCTATATTATACTTAAATTGAATTTACCTATGTAGTATAAAACCCAACAGTCACCCTCACACCCTGAAGGCCTGCTTAGATGCCGCTTCACACCTTGCCTAAAAAGGAAGGAAGAAATCACGTGACTGTGAGCCAGTGGCGTAGCGTGGCGTGGGTGTCAGCCGGCCGGGGCGGAATACAATTCTGCCACCCTTTTTTTTTGCTCCTTCCGCAGGAAATTTTGCCGCCCCCTAAAAGTGCCGCCCGGGGCGGACCGCTGACGTAAGCCGGAAGGGCATTCCATGACTCAATGGCACGGGGTAAAAAAGAGGACTATGGAGAACGAGAAACTATGTCTATACCTCTGAATATGGGCCATTAAGTGTGATAATATGAAATATCTCAAAATTCACGTTCTGTTCTGCTCTGCCCATGGAATTAATATTATCTATTACGGCCAATCCCAACCCGATTTCAAGATAGTTGCCGGGTACTACGTTCATTACTGGTTATTATTATTTTAAATTATATTAAAATTTTTGTTACCCGAATTTCGATCTTAAAGAGTGTGGGTTGGGTAGACGCTCAGAACAAGAACTAAAGGCAGTTCTTGTTCTGGGGCCTTACCATGAGCATTTAAGAAAACCATCCAATCGCAGTGCAGTTTTCGAGCAGGGCAGAATCAGGCCTGCTTAAAATCATACTATGACCCCTTAAAAAGTGAACGACTATTGCACTGTTTGACATGAAGGTGAACGGTTTCTTTTGTCTCTGGTCTTTTACCCGTTCAATCGAATTCGTTCGAAAATCCATTGAAGATTTTATTTTCGTTTTACCGGTTTTTAAATTATGTTTTTTAATACGAATGCTCAAGTAAAACCGCGTTTTTATGGGTTTAGATTACTTTATCAGTATAATTTTCTTGATTTACAGTAGTTTTCAATAAGTGAAGCAATAACTATGAAAGAGCCGTGCGTGCCGATTATTCCTTATAACCTACTTAAATTTTTAAACGTTTCTGACACCAAAATAATACAAATGTCAAGTGTCAAATGCATTTTATTCTGTAATTCTGAAAAAGGCAAAAAAATTAACTTTTTCCGTGATTTAATACGATTTGGGCATTGAAATGCATGTTCTTCATTTAGTATAACACAGTAATTATATATGTGGCAACTACACTACGCACTACAGCCGACACTACGAGAAAATTACAACTACGCACTACGGTCTACGCTACACTACACTGTGACTTTTAATCTTGTCGTAAGAAACCATTGAGCTATTATTACTACGTATAGAGAAGACATCAGTCATCACTGACATGTTCCGATCAACTGCAGTCAGATGGCTGCACTGCATTTAGTCACTTGCTAGCTCCCCAGCGCCAAAGTCTTGTTTTGATTATATACGAAAATACGTCAAAATCCACTAAATAGCCCTCGTGTGTGTTGAGATATTGCAGTAATAATTCTAGTAATTACATCCAAGAGCAAAGGAATAACTTTCTACTATTAATTAACTAGAAAATCAAATTCAAACTTAATTAAAATAAAATATTTTATCGGAGACGCCATAATGTCATTTTTCAAAGACTAAAAATTAAGATGTGCCATTTTGTATGTAACAAGTATAGGTAGAATTTAGCTTGATTTTTCTCTGTATAACGAAAAATAATATTTATACGCTTATTTAGAAAATAACTATCAAAGATATGGGTGGTTTGTCGTACTCCACAGAAGATGTACCTATATAAAATACATATTATTACGTCTCGCTACAGAGACAGTAATACGAAACCTTTTAAAAAACACCGGCCAAGTGCGAGTCGGACTCGCCCATAAAGGGTTCCGTAGCAGCAAGTATCATCATAATATAAAAGTTCTTGTAGTTCTTTGTAAGTTTGATCGACGTTTTTATATTTGAGTTGATTGAATGAGAGGAAAAAATTGCGGTTTACGATTTATGACGTTTAAAAAAAAACTAATTACTTGATCTCGTTCAAACCAATTTTCAATGGAAGTTTGCATAACAATGTACATCATATATTTTTTTTAGATTTATCGTTTTCTTATTTTAGAAGTTACAGGGGGGACCAACATTTTACCACTTTGGAAGTGTCTCTCGCGCAAACTATTCAGTTTAGAAAAAAATGATTTAAGAAACCTTATTATCATTTTTAAAGACCTATCCATAGATACCCCACCCCACACGTAAGGGTCGGATGAAAAAAAAAATTTTGAGTTTCAGTTCTAAGTATGGAGAGCCCCCAAAATTTATTATTATTTTTCTATTTTTGTATGAAAATCTTAATGCGGTTCACAGAATACATCTACTAACTAATTTTCAACAGTATAGCTCTTATAGTTTCGGTAAAAAGTGGCTGTGACATACGGACGGACAGACAGACAGACAGACAGACAGACAGACATGACGAATCCATAAGGGTTCCGTTTTTTGCCATTTGGCTACGGAACCCTAAAAAGTGGTGGAATTAGTCTCTCTACTAAATACAATTTCAGTTAAATTAATGTCTTTGGAATACTTCATTACTTCGTAACTAAATAAATGTAATATTACTTCAAAATTATACGGCTTTTAATTTTGTATCAAATCAAAACTTAGGATAAAATTTGTAACAGACTTCGTTTATTAATCTAGCCTCTCGTAGGTACCTGTTTGAATAGGCAGAATATAAACAAATTGTTGCCTGTTGACGGTGTCATCGCATCTATGACTTATTAGCCGCCCCCGCGCGCCCCACCCCACCGCGCTTGGCGCATAGACATTGTTCGAGCTGTCTGTTCTAGTACGTCAGTACATAATATTTCTATGTAAGAAACGAGAATACTAGCGCTATGGCTAGTAGTTAGCTCTCAAAAGAGCTGTTTAGACTTTTTATGTCGATAAGAAACAGGATTCGTCATAAGAAACAGGATTTGCTAGCACACGGCTAGCAAGCTCTGAAAAGAGCTGTTTATAGCCCTTAAAAGGACTGTTTTGATATCGCCGCACTTCTTCACAACAGCGTGTCGCAATCTTCACATAGCAACACGAATCTTCACTTCACATCACAATCTTCGCGTCTACGCAGCGCGACAACAACGCCGACAGCACGTCAACACATCATCGTGTCAACGCACTGCAGTTCTTCACAAGTGCACACGACGATGCACTTTGCACTCGCCGAGTCGCCACTCCAGCCACGTCCGCTTGTTCCGATCGCCGCCGCCGAATGGACGCGTCCCGCGCCGCGAGGTGGTTTTGTTACCTCGCGCCCCTCCAATCCAACGGTCACGCGACGAGGCGCGAGAGCGCGCCGAAGACCGCCGAACGCCCGCGCGCATGCGCGGCGCGAACCATCGACTTTGCGTCTTGCGAGAGAGAGACGCAACATGGAGTGTTGCTAGTTTTCTAAGTCGCTAGTTTAGGATTTAATTTATGTATATATTTAGCGCTTTTTGGCAAATAAATTATTCACTATTCACTGCTCTGACCGTGTTTCATTAACAACAAGCCTCCAAAGAAGCCTCCAAAGTGGTAACCCCGACTGAAGAAATACTGGAAAAATACCTCAAGAAAGAAAAATTCTGCATCAAGAACGGGAAATCCCTGCCCAGAAGCCCTCCGCTGGAAAAATTCTGCCGAAAAAAAAAAAAAAATCCCTGCTGAAGAAAAATTTTGCCCATAAGCTATGCCCGATTTTAATCAGCAAGCTATGGACAAAATGCCGCAACCAGCATCAGAGAAACCTGGCCAGACCACCGCTTCCACACCGGCACACCACCAGTCAGAGCAAGCCAGCCAGCCCGAAGTCGCCAATATCTCGCTGTCGATGCGGATACCACCATTCTGGCGCGACAAACCGCAGCTCTGGTTCTACAGTTTCGAGGCTGCCACACACGGTTTGAAGAAAGGGGACCAGCAACTCGCCCAAATGGTCATCGCACAGCTCGAGAAGCAGGACATCGAGCAGATCACCGACCTGCTATACAACCCGCCGGCGACAGATTTCTACAAGGCGCTGAAAGAGCGACTCATTGCCGCCTACGAGGAGTCAGACACCAGGCAGTTCCAGAAGCTACTGTCCGAGATGGAACTCGGCGATCAGAAGCCCACGCAGTTACTTCGCCGTATGCGTGAACTTGCTCGGAATCGCATCCCGGACGCCACGCTACGCATCATGTGGACTAACCATCTGCCTCCACACATTCGCTCCATTCTCGCAGTCAGCGAATCCTTCAGCACCCAGGCGAAGCTTGAAGAACTAGCGCTACTCGCCGACAAAATGATGGAGCAAACGCGAGACAGCCACATCGCCGCCGTCAACCCATCACCACCACTGCCACCACCATCACCATCATCAGAGGCAACATTTCTCATCGCCGAAATAAGAAAATTATCACTAGAAGTCGCCGAATTGAAGAATAACCAACACAACCACAACTACAGAAGAAATAGATTCCCGCCACACCATCGCCAGTATCAACATCGAAACACCCACTCTCGATCCCGCAATAGAGAGAACTCCGCGTCACCATCACCATACTGTTACTATCACCGCCGCTTCGGGGATCAAGCCAGAAAATGCACAACACCCTGCGGTTACCAGAAAACCAAGACCCAGGAAAACTAGACAGAACGCTGGCGGAGGCGGACACCAACGTTCAACATACATACCGCCTATTTGTCCGTGACAAGAAGACCGGACTATCATTCTTGGTAGACACGGGGGCCAATATATCCGTCCTACCTAGAATAAAAGGCCAGAAATCATCACCGCTTCCATTCAAGCTCTACGCTGCGAACAACACTGTCATATCAACATACGGGGAAAAAACGCTAGAACTCGACTTAAACCTTCGCCGTCCATACAAGTGGAAGTTCATCGTCGCTGACGTATCCAAGCCTATACTGGGAGCCGACTTTTTGAAGCATCATCAGCTCATAGTCGACCTCAAGAACAAGAAGCTCATCGATAACGTCACCAGCCTGAAGATCGACGCTCCGGTTCGCGCTACAGATATCCCAACAATACGAAGCATAGACATACAAGAGTCATTCCACGATATCTTAGCCGAATTCCCCGGGACAACGCGTCTAACATCAATGAACATCACCGACAAGCTCAACGTGCAGCACTACATCGAAACCGAAGGTCCACCAGTCCACTGCCGCGCTCGACCCATCCCACCCCACCGCTACGACAATGTGAAGAAAGAATTCGAAAACATGGTCGAACAAGGCCTATGCCGTCCCAGCAAGAGCCCATGGTCATCACCTCTTCACATCGTACCCAAGAAAAACGGGGACATCCGAGTCTGTGGCGACTATAGAAGATTGAACGCAATCACAAAACCTGATCGCTACCCAGTGCCGCGCATCAAGGACTTCACCTATCAGCTGTCAGGCAAGACCATCTTCTCCACGCTCGACCTGAATAGAGCTTACCAACAACTTACTGTCCGCGAGGAGGATATAGAGAAGACAGCCATCATAACACCAATGGGACTATTCGAATTTCCGCGAATGTGCCCAGGACTCAAGAACGCAGGCCAGACATTCCAACGGTACATCCATCAAGTACTTAGCGGGCTAGACTTCGTTTTTCCATTCATCGACGATGTAATTTTGGCTTCATCATCAGTATCTGAGCATCGAGAGCATCTACGCACAGTTCTAAGAAGATTCCAAGACCACGGGATAACAATAAACCCCGCCAAATGTAACCTAGGCAAACCGGAAGTAAAGTTTCTCGGTTACATCGTGTCACAACAAGGAATCAAGCCACCTGCGGAAAAGATACAACAAATCAACGACTATCCCAAACCGAAAACAATAGAAGAATTACGACGTTTCCTCGGCATGATAAACTTCTATCGCGAACACCTACCTAACATCGCAACCATCCAGGCGCCGCTCAACGCTCATCTCCATAATGTCAAGAAACGCGACAAAACAATAATAACATGGAACGAAGAGTCAACGAGCGCATTCGAAGCATGCAAAACCGCCATCAGTCAAGCTACACTGCTAGCTCACCCGTCACACAACGCACCCTATGCCCTATTCTGTGACGCATCTGATAAAGCAGCCGGCGCAGTACTTCAACAATACGTCAATGAAAAATGGCAACCACTCGGCTATTTTTCAAAGAAATTCGCAGACGCGCAAATGAAGTACTCAACATATGACCGCGAACTACAAGCAATCTACATGGCCGTCAAACACTTCAGAAAAATGTTCGAGGGACGTCAACTTATTATATTCACCGACCACAAGCCGCTTACATTCGCTATGGGGAAAATAACGTCAACAACTGAAACACCAAGACGCACGAGACAGCTACTCTTCATAAGCGAATTCACAACAGACATCCGTCACATCAGCGGGAAGGATAACATCGTAGCCGACGCCCTAAGCCGAATCGAAACCATCACCTGCCCGTCTACAATAAATTATCAAGAAATAGCGCAATCACAACAAAAGGATCCCACATTGCCGCTATTATTACAACAAGATAACCTACAACTCAAGAAAATTATTATTCCCAACACCGACATCGAAATCTACTGCGAAACATCAACGAGCAACATCCGACCGTATATACCTACAGAACATCGCTACGACGTATTCAAAAGCGTTCATAATATCAGTCACCCTGGTACCCGAACGACTCGAAAAATTACGTCACAAAAATATTTTTGGCCATCCATGAACGCAGACATCGGCAACTGGACAAAAACATGCATTGATTGCCAGAAAAGCAAGATTCAACGCCATACCTACTCCGCGACGTCGAGTTTCCCGCCAACTGATCGATTTCAACACATACACGTCGATATCGTCGGACCGCTACCTACTACTCAAGAAGGATACCGATATCTAATAACAATGATCGACCGACAAACAAAATGGCCTGAAGCTATACCTACAACCGACATGACAGCCGATACAGTCGCCGACGTAATATACAAGCACTGGATTAGTCGATTTGGATGCCCTACAACACTAACAAGTGATCAAGGTCGTCAGTTCGAGAGTCAGCTGTTTACAAACCTAATGAAAATAATGGGAATAAAGAAAAATCGAACTACACCCTATCACCCGCAGAGCAACGGAATCGTAGAACGATGGCACCGCACACTCAAGACCGCACTCCGTACGAAGCTGGCCGACACACAGTCATGGGTAGAGTACCTACCTACCATACTACTTGGACTACGAGCCACGCTTCGCGTCGACGCCGGAGTCACTCCCGCCGAACTTACCTACGGTTACAACCTACGCCTGCCGGGAGATTTCTTCACATCAACATCGACGCTACCTACATCATTAGATTATACCTACGTAGACAAGTTACGTAGTATAATCAATGATAACAAGCCAACATCATCTACAGTTCATCACAATAGCAAGCCACGCATATTCGTACATCAAGACTTACAAACCTGCACTCACGTATTCGTCAGAGTCGACGCAGTCAAGAAGCCATTACAACAGCCATACGAAGGACCCTACAGAGTACTAAAACGCACAGAAAAAGTCTTCACTATCCAGTTACCCGACCGAGAATCGAACATCTCAATAGATCGACTCAAACCAGCTTACCTGTTAGAAGAGCCACAGTATAACAAGGAACAGCAAGTCAACTCACATCCAATACCTTTTTCACAACCTTTACCTTTACCTCAACCGTCATTACCTTTACCTCATACCATTACCAGTACCACACCTTTACCTCATACCCACTGTACCACCGCACGCGCACAGAATATGACGTCACAACCATCAAGCACTGACACCATGAAGCAGACGCGCCGCGGTCGCACTATCAAGCTGCCGGTACGTTTCACTTGAGGGGGAGTATTGTGGCAACTACACTACGCACTACAGCCGACACTACGAGAAAATTACAACTACGCACTACGGTCTACGCTACACTACACTGTGACTTTTAATCTTGTCGTAAGAAACGAGAATACTAGCGCTATGGCTAGTAGTTAGCTCTCAAAAGAGCTGTTTAGACTTTTTATGTCGATAAGAAACAGGATTCGTCATAAGAAACAGGATTTGCTAGCACACGGCTAGCAAGCTCTGAAAAGAGCTGTTTATAGCCCTTAAAAGGACTGTTTTGATATCGCCGCACTTCTTCACAACAGCGTGTCGCAATCTTCACATAGCAACACGAATCTTCACTTCACATCACAATCTTCGCGTCTACGCAGCGCGACAACAACGCCGACAGCACGTCAACACATCATCGTGTCAACGCACTGCAGTTCTTCACAAGTGCACACGACGATGCACTTTGCACTCGCCGAGTCGCCACTCCAGCCACGTCCGCTTGTTCCGATCGCCGCCGCCGAATGGACGCGTCCCGCGCCGCGAGGTGGTTTTGTTACCTCGCGCCCCTCCAATCCAACGGTCACGCGACGAGGCGCGAGAGCGCGCCGAAGACCGCCGAACGCCCGCGCGCATGCGCGGCGCGAACCATCGACTTTGCGTCTTGCGAGAGAGAGACGCAACATGGAGTGTTGCTAGTTTTCTAAGTCGCTAGTTTAGGATTTAATTTATGTATATATTTAGCGCTTTTTGGCAAATAAATTATTCACTATTCACTGCTCTGACCGTGTTTCATTAACAACAAGCCTCCAAAGAAGCCTCCAAATATACATTGATTGAGAACATGGTTATCAATTTGAGAATACTACGATTTTTTGTTGAATTCTTTGACGAACCACTTTAGATGTTATCTTTCATTATCATTTATCCCCATTGAACACTTCCATGTTCGTTTATACTTTCGAACTTTGACTGAAATATTCTAAGGATAATTTCTGGAGCATCCGAAGATTATGTGGAATGCAGCAGCACAAAGGCTCAACTCTTCAGTTAATATTGTTAATTATTAAGACTAAGTACATGAATGATAGAATATCCCCCCCTTCCCCCCCATTTCTGGGATCAAAAGTACTCTACGTTCACCAGAGGGGATAGTGTAGCTTTCCAACTGTGAAAGAATTATTCAAATCGGCTCAGTAGTTTCAGAGCCTATTCAATACAAACAAACAAACAATCAAATCTTTCCTCTTTATAATATTAGTAAAGATAACATGAAGTGATTGTAATATAATTTGTTATTATAATTCCAGTGCTGGGTAGACCTGAAGGCCAAGATTGAACAAAATAATAATCATCAATGATGCTTATAGAAGGACCTTGTGTTGATGAGCTTACGGAAATGATATGTAAACAAGTAACAATGTAATTTATTTATTTATCCACTCAAACGTCCGCGCGCGTTTCGCCAGGTTGTCAGGACAGTCCGCGAGTCACGTGATACGCGCAAAATAAAATCGATAGGAGACGTATGCTAAATAAATGCTTATTACTCAGTAAATAACTCAAATATCGCAAAATGAAAAATACTAATGAAAGGCTTATTAGTTGACGATTTTTAGGCAATAGTTATGTTTGATTTTAACATTATATTCTATTAATGATCTTACAGTGAACTTTAAGAAATGCTAATTTTGTCCTAGTTTTCAATTTAAATATTTTTTTTATTAGATATTTTTGACGTTTACAATATTAAAACAATTTTGGGTTTTAGGTAATTTAATGGCCTTTCATTTGGAACCAAAATCCCATTATAAATCATCTTAAAATATTACAAATAAAATAAAAACTAAAGCTACATGATCTGTGAAATCGAAGTTCACGTATGGTAAATTGTCTAATCCAGAATGAAATATGGAATATTTCAATAAAGTATGGTAATAACCAGGCTATAATATTAATAAGTTTTCATATTAAAACATTTAATTACGATATAATATAAGAACTTTTTTAGATCTTCCAATTATTCACTAATAAAAACACATAGTCACCGACCTATTTTTAATCCAAATTTTTACTTAAAAACTGACTGGAATCGCACATAATGTTATAAAATATGAAAATATGTAAGATTATAAATATTTTGATATACAAAACAATAATATTTTATTACTTACGGCATGATTTCTCGAATAAAATAGCTGGAGTCACTCGCGCACTGATCCACAAAAACAACAAGCAACTTGACAATTTATTTTTTTTGTAGCCATGAGCCGAAGTTATGTTCCACTTGAAATAAGGTGTGGTACATATCATAGAGTGTCAAAAACCAGCAACACTACAGACTATAAACATCCACAGCGATAAGAAAAAGAAAAAAACAATCGGCGGGCGCGAATTCTTAAAAATGTAACTGTAGTTACACGGACTGTCCTGAGGTATATGGTCTCTGTAACTGTGGTTACAGTGGACGTATGAGTGGTTATAAAAACTTTATTGACCACACAAATTGGCTACAAAAGGCGGACTTAACACTAAAAGGATTCTCTACCAGTCAACTTTTAGGAAAAACAAAATGCTTGAATGCGGCAAAGAGCAAACTAATTAATAAGTAATTATCTTCTGTCTGCACTTATATTTGCTTCTATCATACTATAGTATGTGACAAACTTAAAATCATTCATGTTTTTATTACAGAGTTCTACTTAATCAAGAACATTTGACAGAAGCACATTCAGTACCTAACTGCCAACAATGGCACAGGTTACTTCAGCACCTATTGAGCCATTGCCACCTTCTGCCTACAGCTTCGTGAGTGTCTGGTTCAGCATCCCAAGTTGGTGACATCACCCTTTTGCAGAGTGGATATCCAGAATAACCTAAAATAAAATATTATTTAAGTTTCAGTTTGTACTGTGTGTGCCTGTGTTCTTGTTAGATACAGTTGAAGGAAGGATACTTCCGTTGTTGTCTACTGTTTTTAAGGTGTTTTGTAAGTCTATTAAATTAATGTAATTATGCTAATCTTATTATTTATAAGCCCATTGTGTTCTTTTGTTTAAGTTTATTAAAAAATGTACTTAATTATAAAATTATTTTGAAAAAGTATAATGGTTTTGATTTTTATAAATAAAGATAAAAAATAATATAATTTATGCACGCAAATGTTTGTACCCTGTGGGGATTGAACCCGCCCTCTGGTGTAATAGCCGACTTCTCGACCAATTACATCAAATAGCTCGTCACTTAGTAGGTTTAGGATGAAAATACAATAATAAATATTACCTAAAAACCATAAAGCCTTATTAGTGCTCAGCTTTCCAAGTGTGGGCAAAGAGCATGGTTTGACCAAATGAAAGAATCTTGATTAGCACTGGGATTGCTTGCATCTACACTTCTAATTTTTGCATATTAGCTTCTTAGCATTGCAAATCTGGAAATATAATGTTTAGATTATTATTATTTTACCACAAGTTGTAATGATCGAAGTTCTAAATACTAAAATCACAGTTCACTTCTTTATTTGCTTACCAACTGGACATTCAGGCTTTGTAAACAAATTAAATAGACATAAACAAATTAAATAGACATGCTTGTATCATAAACATTCCATTTCGAACGGGTCACTTATTTTGCGAAGGCGACGTAGCTTATTTCTCCCATCTTATTGGAATTCTGTTTCCAAATACTTAACCACTCAAACGTCCGCGCGCGTTTCGCTAGGTTGTCAGGACAGTCCGCGAGTCACGTGATACGCGCAAAATAAAATCGATAGGAGACGTATGCTAAATAAATGCTTATTACTCAGTAAATAACTCAAATATCGCAAAATGAAAAATACTAATGAAAGGCTCATTAGTTGACGATTTTTAGGCAATAGTTATGTTTGATTTTAACATTATATTCTATTAATGATCTTACAGTGAACTTTAAGAAATGCTAATTTTGTCCTAGTTTTCAATTTAAATATTTTTTTTATTAGATATTTTTGATGTTTACAATATTAAAACAATTTTGGGTTTTAGGTAATTTAATGGCCTTTCATTTGGAACCAAAATCCCATTATAAATCATCTTAAAAATATTACAAATAAAATAAAAACTAAAGCTACATGATCTGTGAAATCGAAGTTCACGTATGGTAAATTGTCTAATCCAGAATGAAATATGGAATATTTCAAGAAAGTATGGTAATAATCAGGCTATAATATTAATAAGTTTTCATATTAAAACATTTAATTACGATATAATATAAGAACTTTTTTAGATCCTCCAATTATTCACTAATAAAAACACAGAGTCACCGACCTATTTTTAATCCAATTTTTTACTTAAAAACTGACTGGAATCGCACATAATGTTATAAAATATGAAAATATGTAAGATTATAAATATTTTGATATACAAAACAATAATATTTTATTACTTACGGCATGATTTCTCGAATAAAATAGCTGGAGTCACTCGCGCACTGATTCACAAAAACAACAAGCAACTTGACAATTTATTTTTTTTGTAGCCATGAGCCGAAGTTATGTTCCACTTGAAATAAGGTGTGGTACATATTATAGAGCGTCAAAAACCAGCAACACTACAGACTATAAACATCCACAGCGATAAGAAAAAGAAAAAAACAATCGGCGGGCGCGAATTCTTAAAAATGTAACTGTAGTTACACGGACTGTCCTGAGGTATATGGTCTCTGTAACTGTGGTTACAGTGGACGTATGAGTGGTTAAAGAATTCGTCACACTTCTACAAAAATAGGTGTAAATGTTTTAAAATAGGTTACTTTTTATTTAAACGCTAATTTTACTTTCAATAATCCACTTCTTATCAAAAGATACTTACGTTTGACAAAAATACTGACTCCTAACCGGGGCACAAGAGACTCATGAACATAAGCACGAAAAGGTACGGAACAAAATTCGACGACAAAATATGAGATTCACTCACACAATCACAAAACAATTCTGTTAAAGCTACTCCAGAGTAGCTTTTTAAGGATCGGTTTATTTGACGTTTCGGACGTTCAAAAGACGCTTTGCTTGACATTTAAAGCCGCTCATGGTACGAAACGTCCATACAAAAAAAAAGGTGAACGGTTGTCAAAACGTCAAAGTAAATTGCCCTGCGACTGACCTGCCACAGGCCTGCTTTAAGGTTGTCATGGTACAATAAAGCAGAGCAGTTCAATTTAAGTCCTGCTATATGAGCTCATAGTAAGGCCCCTGAGGGTAGACGACCGGTATTAATATTCTGTAATTTTATGACAACGGTTACTCTTATTCAAAAATTGTATTTAAATTTTTGCTACGGCAACACTATGTTTATTTATGTCACGCTTTCTTTCGACGATTTTATCAATTTTCTATTTTAGTCATATTTTGTGCGTTTTCTCGAATTAAAAAGTGAATATATTTTAAAACCGAACTTCTTAAGATAACACATTTGGCTGAGATTGTTATTGTTAATTGTTATCTTCTATGGGACTGTGTACAAAATGCCGTGGTCTCTTGCGCTATCGACCGTAGCAAACGTAGTCAAATGGTGTTCAGTAGCCGAGGAGATAGCACTACTTTCAGTGTCGCCGTGATATTTCGATACAATCAATAAAGCATGCTGGGTTGACATACTACCCGTGATATAAAAATATTCTAGTCTCATTCTTCCAATACCCTCATCATTTTTGAGGGGTTTTGAATTTTGTCAGTTGGTGCAAGGACTTGGACTAAACATGTTTAGTGAATCATATGAGAGACGTTTGCTGCAGCAGTGCAGTCCTGTGAGCAAGAGGCAGCCGGTGCTAGTCCAGCCAGAGTATATGGACAGGTTTATACCATGCCGGACTGGAAACAATTGGAAAACTAGCTTTCAAGGTGAGTACCCATACTGATAGTCTTGAATAAGTGTTTGTATATATTTTGTCACTTTTTAATACACAATGGAATCCTTTTTCAAATGTAAATAGTTATTGAACATTTAAAACAAAGCACAAATTTTCCTAACCGCTTGTTTTCTTGTTGAAAAATTGTGTAAAATTTGTAAAATTTATTGTTTCTATTCAATGGTGGATTTTTTTTTAGTAAGTGTATTATAAAGGTACAACAATTACTAAAATTAATCACTTTTGATTTTAAGGTTAATAAAGTCTACTATCAGTACAAACTCTTCGCTGAGTGTAATTTGCTGAGTATTACACAATTGTCTTTCTTTATTTCTAATAGACTATTGTAGTATCTGCTTATTATCGGAACATAGCCAAAATATTAAAATTATTTCGGTTATGTCATCTTTGGCTTTGAATTTGACCACAATTAAATGCAAAGGTACTTATTATTTAGTGTGATTTTGAAGGTACGTAAAAAGACTGAAGTATGGATTAACCATATTTTTCTTTTCTTTCCAAACATGTCCATTTATATTTACCCTCATTCGATAAATAATATCATCTTAGTGCCTGCCTTCTGAATATAACATTATTTAAATTTTTATTGATTTTCTCAATTATATTTAATTTACTTTTAAACTTCATTTTAATCATTTTTGTATTGAATACATGTTACGGAAATGTTTAAAATGAAGCAAGAACTATCATTTTTAACTATTCAATGATATTGTATCTTGTTATAGTTGTTATTCTAGAAGTACCTAGGTAGAATGAACATGGATCCTTACCTTAGTATGTCAAAAAAAATTCAGTGTGTAATTGTTTTTTGTATTTCTTTGATTTATCTTTAAATTTTATGTTATTAATTTAAGAAAACGGGGTACCTGCTTGAAGGCATAATGTTTTCAATAGCCTTAAAAGGTTTCTCAAGGCAAATGCATATCAAATTGAAAAATAGACTAAAAACTCATAATAAAAAACTGTTGAAATAGGTACTGCATGCTAAATGTTTTGTCAGAAACCCACTGAATTCTCATGAAAATATATTAGTCGAGGTTAAGGGCTGTGGAGCACAGAAACCACACACTGTACACCCCACAGATACAGTGGGGACAGTGTCACAGGAAGTGGCATAGTCTTCACTAAGAAGTATAAAGATTTTCTCTGAAAAGCCTTTGCTGAGAATGCAATAAGCATACATAATAATATTTGACAACATTACCCATTATAGCCTATCGGCCAACCAACAACTAATGCCTAATACTGCAAGTAAAATGATATTAGAAAAATAAATAATTCTCAGCTCGTCTAATTTTTCAAATTTTTAGTAGAACTAGGTAGTATTATAATGTATCTAAATTCAGATCCTGTGCTACACAAATTATGCTAATTTAGACTAATGAGCTCAATTTCACATGCTTGTCCTCTTAGCCGGAGGTAGCACATTTGCCTATTCCAAAATTTGCTGTGCAAAAAATGGTTCTATTAAAATTGGTCATGCTTCAGGGACTGCATAGAGTGAACAACCACTCACAAGGTCAGCTTGGAGTCTGAGGTTTGCTAATTTGATTAATGACATTATACAGAATAGTACAGACTGTTCACATCATATAATAATATTTAGATTAAATGCTTACTGGATGTCAGAACATT
The DNA here is from genome assembly GCA_949319885.1 of Mecyna flavalis. Taxonomy (NCBI): domain Eukaryota; kingdom Metazoa; phylum Arthropoda; class Insecta; order Lepidoptera; family Crambidae; genus Mecyna; species Mecyna flavalis. The sequence continues at coordinate 3,961,450 of OX439427.1, read as the reverse complement.
TTACTTACACAGTGGCAGGTTTCTAGGGCTAAAAATCGATTTGACAATTTTTTTTTAAAGTTAACTATTTTCCTAATTTAATTTTACTTCCTTGGGTCTAGGTGTTCTCGGCGCGACATTCATAATAGTTCGTTGCAATCGCGAACGCTTTAGTATGTAGGTACCTACACTTAAGACCTTATGCGATTCCATTAAGGTTCACATTTGAAGTGGTGGTAGTAACTTACCTTACCAGAATACAGTGCTCAATGTGCTGCAACATGGCAGGCTCCATTGATCTGTGAGCCCTTTATTCAAGTGTGCTGGCTCCCATATCAATCGCTGAAACACGCCACACCAAAGTGGTAGTAGTGGAAGAGCCATGCTGTTTTACAGTACGAATGGGCCAGCTAGTCCGGGGAAGTTCCACCCTCTCACATAACACCAGCGTGAAATAATAGTGACTACTATTGTGTTTCGTCTGTTGTGAGAGTGCCGGTGGCCCACACCCCCCTTAAAAGGCCGGCAACGTAGACATCCATGGGTGGCGGTGATTGCTTATCATCAGGAGACCCGCTGGCTAGTCTGCCGCCACTGACTTTAAAAAATGGGCTTATAGCTAGCCAGTCGGACTCTGGAAAAGTCTTACCACACTCAAAGCGGGTTTTATGACCGTTGCGGCTTTACCACTTGTTCCACGCGGTCAAACTGCACACATGGCCAATATAAATACCTAGGTGTTATTGCAAACTATAAAGTTTGTCTATCGTTACCTATCAACCAGTAAGGACATATAATCTAATAAGACGATCCTTAATGATTTCAATAGCAATACCTAAAAAATCTGCGACACATACATTTACATAGACTCAGTGATTGCATTAATATTGACACTAGATAAGTGCTCTACTAATGATAGCCGAGTCTATAATGATTGCTAATATAAGAACTGTATCAATCAAACTTCATTTCCGCGTCAATACTTTTAACTTATTGTATTTTACCGGCTACTGCTTAAACGTAATGACAATGATTCGGCCGAAATCTTAAATCACCGCATCGTAATGGTAGGTTGTACGTCGGCAACGTTCTTATTTTTATTATTTTTATGCTTCAATCCTATTGTAATTGAAATTAGCTAACGGCAGAGTTCTGTGAAGAGTCAATTTAGCTGCTGTATTGTATGTCTTTGAGGATATTTTTGTGGGGGGTACAGATTTTTATTATTACGTACATAAGGTAGAAAAGAAACCAAGGAAGAAAATGGATTTTCAACCATTTCCTCTTTGACATTTCATGAGATCTCTTCTTTGCAGATCTAATTGAAGGACCGCTTAGAAAATAGATAGACATAGCAGGTATATTCTCTAATAGTTAATTTCCGAGGTACCAATTTTGTAGCATAGATTGACAAGACTTTGTAGCATAGATTTCCTGAAAAACGTGATGATCACAAAGAATCGCAATAAATGTTTTCTGTCCGATCTCCTATAAAATTGATATTTAGGATTTATGGTTCAAAGTTTATATTTACATATCATAGACGCATAAAATAAAATCAATCCGTTAATGTGGTCAAATAACAGCAAAAATAATAATAATTTTATTCAGAGAGTACAGTACGCTCAAGTAGACGCGAGATTTTTTCATGGCACGCGTTTCTCTTACGTTCATTGAACCACCAAGAATGTTTTATTTCGAAATGACGGAACACATAGATATAAAATAGTGTATTTTATTATAATGCAGCTCGCGTCTCATTATTGTCTCTAATTACCGAAATTCTTTACCGTATTGCGTAAGAGGAGCAATTTAAAATATCACAAGATTCTATGACCGTAGACCATGCCAGAATACCACATACGCTCTCACGTAATTATCTCGGTACAATAGAAGAAATTACAGTAGAGAATCTTTGTTGTAAGTTGCTCCTCTTTAAATAACAGAACAACAGATAATTGCGCGATTCAGATTTCAGTAACGAACTTACCTACAAAGATTATGTTTTATGCTGAACTAGCGGCCCGCCCGCGGCTTCGCCCGCGTGAACTTTATGACTTTATCCCGCGGGAATTGAACTATAGGACGTTATCCCATGGGAATATCTTGTAAATTGTAGCCTATGTGTTATCCTTATGTATAAGCTATATTATTGTAAAGTTTCATTAAAATCAATTCAGTAGTTTTTACGTGAAAGAATAACAAAAGTTCATCCATCCGCTCCCCGGCCGTTACCGCCGCAACCGCTATGTCCCTGCATTTTAAATCTGTAATATCTTCGAAACTATTCATTTAAATTATATGATGTAAAGGGCCATATTGATCTATATTACATGCACAATTTATTTATGGTACTTTATTGGATAAGGATTAATACTGTATTGCTTAAAATCACTTTTTCGTAAATAAGCCATTATTTTATCGTAATAAGTAAAGGAAAATGGTTATTGTGGGTTATCCCTAAGAGATAGACATATACCATCGCGGACTTTTTTGTAAAACTTTTTAAGGTGTACAATAGTGTAGTACATTATTTTGATCTATCTCGTAGGGTTCAGCCAGCGTTTGCAATGTAAGCGCAAAAAAATGCGATTATTTACGACCTTAAAGTAAAAACCTCTAAAGTTATCAGTGTTTCTCTACTATATTATGCATGTATTATACATATAAACCTTCCTCTTGAATCAGTCTATCTAATGAAAAAAACCGCATCAAAATCCGTTGCGTAGTTTCAAAGATTTAAGCATACAAAGGGACATAGGGACAGAAAAAGCGACTTTGTTTTATACTATGTAGTGAAGCTGCAATGTTAACTCTGTTCAAGCGACTAACTGACGATTCGGACACAGTTTATTCGGACAAGCTAGTTCAAATACCTATTGCAAATTAGGAGAGATAAGCTTGCAAGTGTAATATAATAGTCATTGCATGACCGAGGCGGAAACATAATGATAGAGTTTTAAATCTTGTAGGTCAAGCTTGTGTATAAATGAGATTTAATTTTTCAAATCTCATTTATCCTGAATTATGATATTTTTTTATCCTGAATACAATGTTAAAAAAGTATTGTCATTTATTTAAGTAATCTAACAATATATAATACTTATTGATTATTTGTAGGTATTTGGTTAGGCAAGATGTTTGTTCTATGTTGATTCACTGTTTTCTGTGCGATTACGTGTGTAACTGTGAACCATACTAAATGTAGCGTGCTTCTTCACTATCATACTTTGTACACTGTGTAATTACCGCGGCTTCGTAGCAAAATTAACAAAGATAATTAAATCAGGGCCCGTGTAAACAAAGGTAGGTATTTGCAATTCATATGGTTACCTACGTTGCGCTTGGCTGCTTCGTACATTATTATACTGGTTAGGTAACCAGTCGAGCTTAGCTTAGCGGTCAGACTGTAGACTTTAGGGCATGTAGGAATAATAGTTTAACACTATATTAAAAGTTACATTTTAAGGGTGATTTTTTTATTATTTTTGCATTCTTTACTAATGTCACTAGAAAGACTGGCTAGCTACCACCCATATAAGTGAAACCTGCCGCCATAGCAGCTTTGGCTGGATTCATTTAATTTAAATCAAAGGCTCGAAAATCAGAAGCCTACTGTGCAGCACATTGAGCTACGCTTTTTGGTCAAGTGTTCTAGATGGATAAAGAATTAAAGATGAATGTCCTCTTCTATCGCAATCTAAAGAGGGAAGAACCGGTACCGCCCATGTGGCGAAGGCACGTGAATTCTGTCAGATCTTGGAAATCAACCCTGCATTGAGCCAGCGTGGCAAGACACGAATGGCTATATATTAATAATTTTATTAGCTCTTCAGACCATAGCAATAAAATCAAATACCTTAATGAGTTATGAGCATGACTTTTTTAGGATACCAGCCACTTTTTGCGTTGCTTTTATGGACTTATGTTTTTAATTACCTAGATTTATAACTAGGATTCCATTTTTAAGTCTGTTTTTTTAGTATTCTCGTGCAAGTATTATCGTAATTATTATATTAACGAAGGTAGGTATCACCACGCTTGACTTATTGTATTTCGAGCGTGAAGTTTGCACACGATAATATTGCAATCAGATATTTTTATTTCGGGGTTAAAAGTCAAATAATGATATGCAATGAGCCAGTTTCAGTAATTATCGAGATTTTGTGCAACACACTTATGTAGGCAGGCAGTAATGTAGGTAGCCAAGTTTTTATAATCAGCGTCCATTACTAAAATTTTGGCAAAAAAACTTGTTTCTGTCTATACCAAATTTCATCAACATCGTTTACGATCATCAATCCAGTAAGGAAGGCGCCATACAAAGCAAGCAATATAAACGTAGAAGCGCCTCGAGCCATTAAAATAATAAAAAGCAAAGATGAAATTAATTTCCAATCAATAGACGAGTGCTCTCTGGACCGTGCCGAATAAATTTCTAAAGCAGCCCTATTCGCTAGTTCCCTCTGGCTTCCCATCCATGACCACTGTCGGTAACTCACCTCCAACCTGGCGTGTTTCGTGATAATCACTGACCGGTAATCCAAACTATTTTAAGTGGTTACTAGGGATTATTTTTAATCAGTGCATTGATCGTCACGGTTGGAGGAACCTCGTTTGCAAAGACGCGACGATAACTAACCTTTTTTGTACCTTTTTTTTTGGATGGGTGGGTTATAAGGGACTTGTGTGGATAGCGAAGGCTCAGATTTTGAGGAGTTGGTTTTCATATAAATGTACTGCCCGGAATCCATTTCCATTACCGTTAATTATTTATATACTTGAATTCCCTGCCAATGTATCATTCACCTGAAAATTATTGGCATCGTCTAAGCTCGAAATGTCTGAGAAGCCAATTGAGTTTGCAATCGTAGTATTTTGTCCCCTACTTCACTTCTCTTTTTGTATTTTATTGTTTATTCATAAGCGGAAATCATCGTGGGTCTTGTAGCAAATACGTCGATAGCCGGAAAACTAGTAATTTCCACAGGTTAAACAAGCCTTGTTAAAATCGATTTACATCCAAATCCAAGCATTTACAAAATAGGTCATAAACCTAAATGTTAATTGCAAAAACATTTGACCCTCGGTCAATTATAATACTTATTAAAAGGACGTCGTAAGCATATCCTACCGTTTATGATAATTGGCCTCCATTACACCAATCACTGAATGCACAGGTCGTTCGCCCCTAGTCAATGCGGGTCCTTTAAATGCATTATGATCTTAGGAATGGGTGCATTATTCTAATAATGCTATTTTATATGAATTCCCTAAATCTCATTTCCCGCTATTTGAACATTCGGTAATTAGATAGCTAATTGTTAAAACTTGTTAATGTTCCTCGAAGAAAGTCATTGTGACGCGTTTTATTTTTAATTTATTGTATAATTATTCGGAGTTTAACTGTAAATATACAATTTTAGAATATTTAAACTTGTGATATTAAAATTGTTATGGAACAATATTGTTTTTTTGGTTGCTGGACTTTCGTATGCGTTGTATGATTTCTTATTATCATGAATAACAGTTAAATGTGGTACAAGATTGTATGTAGGTTTTTTTTTAAATTATAACGATATGTGATACAAATCAAATCAAATCATACATTATTACATCGATTAGAATCGACCTTAAAAACAATCAAGTATCGAAGTTTAGTATCAATCATACTTTTGTTCTATAAACATTATTTATCTTTAGGCTTTCGGCCTCTTCATTCCCATAATACAATATTTTCAATTCTTTTCATTAAGAACAGATCATCATTGTCTGCTATTAATTACAATTTATTTTATTGTTTTTACCTCCTCATTGTATGGATTTTAGTAAAAAACTCTGATCTTATTAGTGTAGTAACATCTAAATCCAAGTCATTAGTTACTTGTTGACTGACAAATTGGTATAACAGTGACACGCGTATCAAATTCTATCTCGATTTTAATACGAATAGTTAGTAATTACAATAAGAAAGAGTGCAGTAAAGAAGAGAATTTATAAATGCCAAAACCTTTATTGGGTTGATATTGTGAACTTTAAAGTACGTGAGGATTAAAGGACTAAGGGGTGATTTTAACACTTTCATTCAAAAGGTTCTCGACTGTATACAGAGAAAGGCTTAGGATTGCTATTAATGAGATTTGTTATTCAAAAAGCACACACACATGATAGGTTATAAGAAGTTCAATTGAACACGATTATGTAAAATTCTAAGAAAAATCCTCTTAGGAAAGACCTATAGTAGAATCTAGCAGGGTATTTATAAACCATTGCAGGTATCTCTGTTGTGTATTTCTCATGACGAGTCGAATTGTTAAATGGAATGAGACACTCGACGTCTCCTTGCAATTATAATGGAGCTACAATTCTTTCGCTTTACCGCTAGTTTCCTAATAGGTTTCTTAGCAATGTTTTTCTTTACTTTAGCTTTACGAAAGCATCCCGTCTTAGAAATAACATATTTTCCAATTTTATTAACTACAATAAACAAGTAATATTGCACTTACGGGCTTACTGATTGGTGCTCTTCCTTTTACGGCGTGAGAGTCAGTGTTAATACCTTACAGAGTTAGTGCGAAGGAATTGAGAAATTCCTATTGCCTATAAAGCCCCGTAGTAGTTTTTTCCTAAAAATATCAGTAAGCTCATCCTTTGTTTGATCTTAATTGTCGTGTCATATACGTCTACATCACTACGTCACGACTATTTCACTGAATAACTCGACATACCTACATCAATATTTGCACTTGAACATTTTATTTTAAATGTTCTTGAGAAATTATTGAATAGCTGTGATCGTTTAACAGTAAGTAAACCACACTAACATTCAATCAACGTGCTTGAAGAGTTAAGTTAAACAAATTTAGTCCATCATTTCTTGGCTTTTATTGTTTTTGTCTTGATTTCTCTTCCAAATAGTGTCTCTTAAGGGTCTTTTAGTATTTTAATTTAGCGAAGATGTTACTGATATTTCAATTAAATTTTTTACTTTACTCCGAAAATGTAGAACAAGCATTGCTATTTACGCCACATAGCCCGAGTTGAATTGTGCTCTATGATATACTCTAGTTGGTTTAATTTAATCCAACATTTTACAGACGTAAATGAGGTTATAAAAATTGCGCATTTTGTAAATCATCTGCAAAACATTACTGACCTTCGCAAATCATGTTTACAGTCGATGCGAAAATAAATTCTGCTCTCTTATCACGTCTTTAATGTACCAAAAATGCAATTATAGAGATAGCTCTTGCAACCTGTGCGCTTCGATGACCGATAACGTCAGTCTTGGACGTCCTACTAACACCCAAAACAAATTGCTTGACTTGCGATAAACTTATCTTTAATTTTTTGTAGAGCTTACAGAAGTTATGCTTTGTGTCGTCATGTGGACTTAGGCGATTTGCGATGTCTTATATCAGCAGGTTTTTTGGGGCACCTGACTATGTTTGTTTATGCTTCTGATTTGGTGAGCGTGTGATTGACTACTTTATCTTGTGATAAGAGCTGCAAATGTAAATAGATTAATTGGTTGGGCCTTCGAACAATTTAAACATTTTCGTTATGAACAAGTTTGGCTGGATTTCGTTATGTTTTTCAAAAAAAAGTTTACTATCTTCTAATCCAGAATTTGAGACTAAGTATTATGTCGTCCCAAGGGTCTTGCTTGAATCCTTTTAGGCAACACGTAATATACTCCTTTTGTCTTAACAATGTCAATATAAAAACACTTGCTTTAATAACTGTATCGAAATATCCAGGAAATAGTAATAATTGTCAGGTGCGAATTTCCATTTTTGTGCTAAATAAATATTGCACTCACCGAGAACGAATTTATTCTTGCAGCTGAGCAAATACAATTCGGTTAAGATGTATGACGATGCTTGTGTGGGTGAGTGCATATTTGCAATTGACAAATTAGCACGTGGAGCCGAATCAAGTGCAAGTGATGTATTTCCATGTTTATCGCAAAACTTTAGCAAATCATTGCATTCCGAGCATTTCATGTGAAATATTTAATGTCATTGAATTGATACTCGCGAAGTTGTTTATCGATTTTATCATTTATTTATCGTTGATAATCAATGTTGCGAGTAGAGTAAACAATTTTCTCCTTATTTATTGCTTGAAGGGTGGATGTTATCGGCGTGATGTGCAAGTCCTTTGAAGTTAAAAAGTAACCCTGTTTGTTTTTTTTCAATACCATACTACATTTTTACATTTACTTAAATGCATAAATATGACTCATTTCATTAAAACCTTATTCAACATCTTAAACCAGATCTCGAGAAACGCATTCACATAAGGGTAACATAAGATCGAGTTTAGAACCTTATGACATGTATTGCAATCTTTTTGCGTATATAGGCTGAAGTACATATAGAGCTAATATGATTTTTAATGAAGAGGATTTTTTTCGAATTTTTCATAATCGTTTTGAATTAATCTATCATGACGTGTGCTTTTTGAATTACAAATCTCATTAATACCATTCAAGTGTTTGAATTGACACTTCCAAATCTATTGTTTGCCTTTGACTAGGCCAAGAATTTGCTGAGGCCTTTTCAGGGTACAATTTAGATTCAAGCGTAACGCCTAGTTCTGGCAATGACCAGCCTTCAACCATCAGCTGAGACGGTGATGTCATAAAGACTAAAATATTACCTAATGTTGCTTTACAGTTTGCAACTTTGGTGCGATTTTCCTTCACATTTGCGTAGTGAGGTCAATTGTGATTCAGTTCGCCGGTAGTTGAATCAGCTGATCCTGACTGTCGGGACATTTAGAAACAATATCCTTTTCTTGGAAGTTCATTGTACTTTGTAAATGAGTCAACTTCTTTAAAAATTTTGACTTTTACTCGCAATAATTCGATTCCCAACAGTGTTGCAAACGATTCCAATATTTTGGGTTAGCGTCACGTAAGAAAAATTGTAAAACTACACCCACACTTTTGTTTCTTAGTTTATCTTCGGTGTCGATCAATTTTATACTTTTTTTGCTATATGGGTAGACTTGAATTGCACTCATCATGATATCATCTTGAATTTTTTTCGTTCAGATTTAGAAAAATTAGCATTTTACGTTCATGTCTGGACGTGTCTGATTCGAAATGACTGGCTCTCTCGTCATCACATGCATTCTCGATACTAATACGACATCTACATATTGTTCAACATTCATTATTCATGTCATCGATATTTGAGCGCGGATAATAAATGTAATTTCTTATGAAGCTTTATTTATTGACTTGTCTATGCCTAACCCTATCTTTGGATCTGATACTAGTTTTTTTCGTCTATGACTCAATAAGAGTAATTTTTGCTGCAGTCATCGTTACGTTAAATCTTAATTGTTTTTATTCTAAAATAACATAAATTCCGGTTTTCATCTGGCCAGACACAATATAATAGAATACGTTCCCGTTGTACGAAATATTAAATATTTTGCGATTGACTTTTCTGGCTTGTGTACTCGTATTGCATAAATAAATCTACTTTACCAGACAATGTTTTGAATATCCCACGCCGAGTAACTGTTAACTTGGAAGATTTCTTAAGGTACTTAGCTTAGCGAACGTCTATGAAAGTAGGTTGGAGAAACGATTGACTGTTAGGAAAATCACTGAAGCGTGTATAGTATACAACTATTGCTTATACCAATCGATATCTTAATAATATTTGACTTCAAACGGCAAGTACATATAAATGCTTAGCGGATTGTTAATTAATTCGTCTGGGACTTAAGTAACTAGCAATAGTTTAAATAACAGGTTGACACTAGTCTGTGAGCAGTTACATCGTAAACAATGGTCCATGTTTCTCAAATATTTGTTTGTATCAAAAGTGGTGGCCTCATTCGGGCGCTCAAGATTTTCTTTGGTTAAAGGCATAGATTTGTCATATTTTTGCAACTGTTCATTATACAGAGGCACGTGATTCTTATTGCTACTTGACTACTTACACGGCAGTAACAAATTATCTAGTTTCCCTATATTGTTAGTATTATTTTTTGTTACTCCGATTGATCATTACATTTTAGTTACATCGGCCATATGCAAATACCTACAATTATTATACGCCAAACTTTTTTTTACGACTGTCACAGACAATGCAGCTTAAAGCCGGATGATAAATGTTCTAGACATTAGTTACTATTGTATTTTCTCTGTGTGCGATTGCTACAGTTTTTTATATTGTCTCTTGGCTTGACACCTGAGACTGAGCATAAATCAGTTGTCAAAGTGTTGAATTTAGGACGAAGCTAGACAATGTTTGGTGATCAATAGACGTCGACAGGATTCGCCGTCTGACATCATCATCCTCGTCTAATATCTGATGAACTTTGACAGGTTGGATCTTGATCCTTTCTAGATTATACCTATCTGCATGTTTAAAATTGATTATACATATTTTTTATGCTGCATTAATAAAATTGATTTTCCTAGCTCATTACTATCTCGGTCTGTAACGGCCAGCAAAAACGTCAGCATATTCTATTTGTATTGGGTAAAAAAAGGCTTTTGCATACAAAAAGCAGCGATTCGCTCACGACCAGCTACGTGTTAAGTAATGATCCACGTTTTTGGTTCAATGCACTCACGAATCTTCATTTTACTTGATGCCTAAGACCGTGACGATGAATTCATTTGTACCTGTGGTCATTATGTGCGACACCTTAGTGTTACCTGTATGTTTTTGCTTGTTTGAATCCTTTGATTTGTTCATTTTATTATTAGCAACATATTTTTGGGCTTTATTTAGTAATGTTTCTTATGTAACTGTTTGATAGTGGAAATAAATTATGACCGATGCATATCCGTACATAATTATATCCTAAGAAACAATGTGTTTTTTCCGCTACGAACCGTATGCTATCACAAAGTAATGATTGATTTCTTATAATTTTGACATAATATGAAATGGCATTTTTTTACATAGGTAATTGTCATAAATAATAACTAGGCAATGCATAAGCAGAATAATTGGAGTAACTTCTAACTTGTAGGTATCTTTTTTTTGAAACGCATAGTCCGTTTATTTTAAAAAATGAGTTTCATCTACAATTATTATTTATATCTGTTTATTTATCTATACTACATCATGATTATTTAGTTAATTGTAGTAGTCTGTAGTTATATATTGTTTATTGTTTTTCGTAGTGTCAAGGCCACGTTATAAATGGTCCACTGCTACTACCTATTGCCGCGAAGGTGTCTGTGTCTGAGTCATGCATCCATTAGCTAAACTCGGTAGCGTTGGTTCAACGCTCTGCATTCGGGCCGAGTGAGATATTTTCCGTTTTCCACGCGCGTCAACTATCTGACAATCTTAACTCCACGTGTACATGGCTTGTTATAATAAGCTTAATTAGCGTTTGAACAATGAGCCATTTACTGACTACTATTTCTTCTGTGCTTCGTGTTTTTTGGTTTATAATTACTCGTAGATTTGGAAACAGCCTTCGAAGTAGTAATTATTAATATTTAGTAAAAATTGTCCTTGGACAATATACACACATTGGCACGTCCAGCCTCAATAGCATTGGTTTAAATTCTATAATACATTATTTATTACACCTAGCTTCGTCCCGTGGAATTCAGTGTGCCACGGATCTGCTTTATCCGTGGGAAGATCACATTTTTTTGGACGAAAAATATGCAAAATCAGGAGACTTTTTGCCATGAAAAGGCAAGACAGAGGTGGTGGTCGAATTCTTCGCTTATACGAGTACCTACGTTAGGGAAGAAAAATATCTTGTTCGATTTATACAATAAAATGTAGGTATAGATGTGAAAACCACAATTTTCCTTAAAACTATCATAGAATTGCAGATAGGTACGTGACGTGACAACACGACTGACTGAGAAGGCACATTTATAGCCACTATAATGTTATTTTTATTGCACACGGAATAAAAAATGATCACATAAATAGTAATAGGTAAGTTTGTATCAGTCTTATTCATACTATATAGGTAAGTATTTCTTGTTTGATGAACATTATGTCAATAAGTTCCCTAAATCTGCTATAGGAAAAGTAGTGTGTGGTACAGTAAGTAAAGATCCTCTTATGGATATCTCAAATTCCGAGCTAAGTTTCTCTGTCGGTATATTTTCGTCGCGCAAAGAATTCCTAATCAGTCAGTGAGTTACAGAGTCAACGTGGACTTGCAAAATGTCTGTTTGCTCGTTAAACTGCATGCGATAACGTGCGATAAATTCTTAAACAAACGTCTAAGCGATGCAAGACGTGCACTAAATAGGACTCGAGTATTTTTATTTGAAGGAAGGTGAGAAACATTTCTGTGCTTAAATGATCACGTGCAGTGATCTGATTAAGAAATACATATAAGCGACTGTTTGTATCTGGATTGACGAAAGTAAAAAATATACAATTAAATTGATATTTATACGAAACAAACATTATAAGATCATCGAATTAGTTTGCTGTTACTGGAGCTTATTCTGAATGCATGATCTACAGACAGTTTTATTTCGGTCGAATTAAAATGCTGCAGTTATGGTCATAAGTAATTGTTCTTATTGTTAACTCGGCGGGAGGCGCATCAAAAAAACGGACACAAGGAGGCGCTACCGGGTTAAAAGTACCCACCCAGAAAATGTCGTATAAATGTGTATGTATAATATTTATTGTAAAAATTACTTATTTATATTTAAATTTACTTTATTTTGTTTTAATAAAACAAGTCTTTTCTGAAACAAATCTTTTATCAACTAATATTTATGTCTATCACATTTTGTACTTAAAAAATATGTTTTTCTTTGTATCACATTACTACAACCATGTTTTTTCTTATTTTAAGTAGAATCATTTTTAGAAAATATATTGTATAATACTAATATGGCACTAAATATGACGTTAAACAACTAAATAGCATCCTGGCAACAAAACGGACAAAATAAAAATAATTTGAACTTTGGGTACAAAAAATCAACAAAAAAAATTATCACTAAGTAGGGACTCCCCCCGTCGCACAAACCGTAATGGGACATCGTATAAATGATCATGCGATACATGAAGATCTCGCAAATTCCGCACTCCAAGTGGGTGAACAAGCGGTGATAACTCGCGCAATTGATGATCGACAGGGCCCGCATCTTCTTCAGAATACGTCCCGTGTATACTGACATTTTCTATATCTTCAGGCTTAGAACATGATGATTGGTACTCCGCTTCTAATTTACTTCCTTTCCTCTTGCAAAAAACGTAAACGTGACATATTTGGGCCGAAATAATAAACATGACACTAGTACATCATTCAAAAAAAAGTGTTACACAAAAGGTCGCTACCGGGTAAAAAACACCCATACTCACTTTGAAAGTCCGTCCCGGTGGCTCCGCACGGGCAAACAGATCGACACTTCGCTCACGCCTAGCTGCATCCTCTCCCGAGAGGTACCTAAGCCGCCGAAAACCTGCAGCGACTTGTCGAAGAAATATCAGCATGAGAACCACTCTGTGGGTATTTTTTACCCGGTAGCGCCTCCTCCCGGGTTAATGATAATATTATGTACTGGCAGGTATAAAGAATTCGACGATTCTTCTCTTCCGAGTCAATGACTCATCAAAGAATCGTCATAATAGACTGCCGTGTCCTTAAAAAACAAACGATTGTTAGGCCGGGTCACCCGATAGTAGGGCTCGATAACCGGTGCATAATGAAAGTTACTGCACCCGATAATTGAAACAATGGCGTCCGTTGTTTGAGTGGTTCTAATTACATTGATAACGTTTTAGAGGGTAAAGAACTGTGTTCAAGAAACTATAGTAGCAGTTGTCCCATGGATTTTATTCTATTAAGTCTATGTAGTGTTCTTCTGAAAATATCAAGTTAAAGAAAAAATTGCACTTAGTCTGCAAGTTTCTAAACGTGTTTCAATCTGTTTTAATGAGATCAAGGTATCAAAGAAGTTTGATGTTAGGGTTCGGTTCAGAGATGATATACTTGTTCCTTCCTTACACACACAGTACATCTGCTACCTCTAATAGATCTCCTCTCAATCCATATAAAGTTCTGTCTATCTATGTCCACTTAGATCTCCTGTTGCAAATGACGACAGACGAAACGTCATGGGATCTCACTGGACTGGACATGCTTCAAAACTAAAAACACTGCGCCGATTCCTAAGTGCAGTGAGACGCAAAAGAATGATCAATAGCAAAAATAATATTATTTTTAATATTTGTTCGCTCGATGTACCCCAAGATTACGGAAATATCGTAAACCTTAAAACCATAATACACAGGCAGATATAAACGCTATACGTGTAAAATGTTTTATAACCCTAGCAACCGCAAAATGGAACACTCACTATGCGCTCGGCGAGATGCATTAGGTTTAGCTGTTTGCGATGCATTTCTAGTTGCTGATACCGTTACCGACCTAGCGCTATACCAAGGTTTCTCAAACTGTTTACTGTAATGCCGAGCTGCCTGATAATACAAAAATAAACGATTAAGTTTATAAGATAATGAGAATGAAGTCAACTCCTTATATGCTGTAGCGGATCAAATTAAAGCGAAAGCCAAGGAAGCCAATAATGGAAGTGTCTTAGCCATGCATGCAGTGCAGCACCCACCCAAGTCCCCCTACATTTTAAAAAATATAAATTGTCAGTGAATGAATTTTTTTGGGATTTAATACGATTTTTGCTAGTTATTATAATATTGTTATTCCAAAATTGTGATATAATCGGGATCGAGATGTATGACATTTTGAGGATCAGCGGCCTAGACAGACAGCGAATGGGAAGGCTGGTTCAATGTTTCGCAGGAAAGTGTATTCGCACGACAAAATTGCATTGCGCGGCGTCCGCGGACAATTGCAAAAGTCATCAAATGGCAGTAACTGCAGTTATGACGAGCAACACTGTTATATCAATTAAATCTGATGATGAATGTGCCTTATGGTACAGTATGACATTACTTTTAGTAATCTATCTTTGAGCTGTATTAGCAATCCTAAAAAACATGTGGTACATAAGGAAAGAAGACATGATATCTGAAGAGTCAGTAGTAATTCTAGCTTAGATTATTGCTCTGGTTCCCCTGAAGAGTACAGAAGTATTTGTCGGCCGGCGCAGTCGCTCATTATGTTGTGAGCAATAACTGACTGACAAAATCATTTGGCATATTGGGCATATTATATAAATATATAAAAACTTTATAAAAGTCACCATATAAAATTTGAAAGAAAATGGACTCCCGTTTTGACGCTTCATGAAACAAAAATTATATAAAAAATACTCGTTTGAAAATTATTTGCTCTAGCGCGCCGTGAGCGCATTGATGCCTCGGTAATAGGTAGTTATGTTGTATAAATAAGTTATTATTACTATAGTTAACAACTTGACATCATAACCAAAGAATGACGCATATCTTATAAGTGTCTTGTAAGAACCTGACGTTCCAAGTAAATGGGTATGTCACGGTTACGATAAAGTTTTTGCAAATTCCATTTATTCTTTAGACAGGTGTAAATGGATTAGATGTGTTGTAATTGTATCTGAGATTGACTTTGATTTGTATGATTATGGTTGATGTAAAGATTTGTTTGTGCTCAAAAGTACAACAACGTACGTTTTTTCCTGTAGAGAATTGTCTGAGGGTGCGATAAATGATCACAAATACAATGTTATGTTTATGACATACATTTCTTTTTGTTAATAAAATTGTGTCCTTGTTACTAAATAATTTTATCCATTTTCATATTCTTACAATATTCAATACATTTTCAACCTAGCCATTTCTATTATTTATTTATACTACAAGTCAGCTAAACTTAGCGAGTTAATAGAAAGGCAAAGACCTCGAGGCTCGAGGAGTTAATACGTGCCCTATTCTAGCACAGCTAACCGTAAACCTGGTTGTGCTAAGGCCATTACTTAGTACTTATAGGAGTACCTACAGCTAGTACCTTTCATTATATCCAGGCACTGAAACTAGGCCACGCTATCGTTAAGGTGGCACCTGTGTGCGTAGCTGTTGTTATCGACTGAAGTTTATCATCATTCGTTTAATTTTATTTTACGGTTAAAGTTCCTTTTTTAACCGACTTCAAAAAAGGAGGAGGTTCTATGTTCGACTGTATGAATTTTTTTTTTTTTTTTTTTTTTTTTTATGTATGTCCGTCGATTTCTCCGTCAATTGTGGACCGATTTAAATAATTCTTTTTTTATTTGAAAGTGCATAGTTCCGAGGTGGTCCCATTGTCACCATGTCAGGATCTGATGATGGGATCCCGGGAAAATCAAGGGCAAACCTCAAATTTTATAGGCGTACACTACGCGTTACTTGTTTTTTCTGAAGCCATTTAAGTTTTTGCGTCCTATAGACATCACTTTATGTTGATTAGCTGATGATGGAAGGTACAACTCCTTAACGGTTAGGAGTTAGGGGATAATTCTTTCAGTATTGTAAGAATATGTGGACCGTTATTTGTATTTCATGTACTTTTTCAGCTAAGCTGATGATGGAAGGTACAACTCCTTAACGGTTAGGAGTTAGGGGATAATTATTTCAGTGTTGTAGGAATATGTGGACCGTTAGTTGTATTTCATGTACTTTTGCAGCTAAGCTGATGATGGAAGGTACAACTATGATGATGGAAGCTAAAGGGTACGACTTCTTAATTCTTATGTCCCTCTTGCGAGCTGCATCTTTAGTTGGTCTACTGAATAGTGCTGAACACTTAATGAATACCTAATATTGTCAAATAATACAATTCTACTATTTTACTCGTATTTTCGTTATCAATATTATGAGAGAGTTTTACTCACTCCTACGTATTATTCACACTAAAAATAGAAAAATAAACAAACTTTTTTAAAAAAAAATTGAACCGACTTCAAAAAAAAACAAAAAAAAAATACCTTAAAACACTGAAAAGCAAAAAATAATTTTAATAAGACATTCATCAAATGCGCTTATTGTCTATGCCTATTAATAACATTAAATTGTATTTACGTGCTAGTTAGGTACCTACTAATCTGTTTGAAGTCGGTGCCAAGCCAAAGGTAATGAAAAATGATACATACCTAATAATTTATGTATTATACAGGGTTACAAATAATCCGCGGACGTAGGTACGTAGTCTGGGTACCTACTATTTAGCTTGGCACCGACTTCAAACAGATTAGTAGGTACCTAACTAGCACGTAAATACAATTTAATGTTATTAATAGGCATAGACAATAAGCGCATTTGATGAATGTCTTATTAAAATTATTTTTTGCTTTTCAGTGTTTTTAGGTATTTTTTTTTTGTTTTTTTTTTATTTTCCGACACTAGGATATTAGTGATAAGTTCCATGTTAAACAATGATGTTACGTCATCAGTGCATATTTTTTGGGAGTCAAAAAGACACCAATTAGTGTATTATGCAAGTCATCCTATATTTAATTTAATTATAGCCAATTTTTCTTTTGCGTGATGTATCGTATATTTCGTTTTACTCAATTAATCTAATAGGGCATATGACGATGATACTAAAATTGTATTTATTGAAGCTTGGATTTTTGGATTTTGATTAGAATATTTAGAATGAGCTCCACGGCTCAACCATATCTTGCCATTCGCTAATAGTTTTTTTTTTCTAAAATTAGATATAACCGATCACATAGGTATTGATGTGATCGGTTATATCTAATTCTATGACCTAAATAATAACAATTTTCAACCATATGCACGCAGTTCGTGCTCGTCGCTTGCCATATTTATTTGATCTATTGTGTACTCAATTGGCAATGCAACTGGCTTGCATAGTACCGTATTAGTAGTATTCAACTATGCACTATGTAAATTGTACGTCTGTCCTGTTTATAAAATTACCTTTTTATCATGTCCACAATAAATAAAAGTTTTCTTAAAACATCTATAACAGTCAGAGTATAAAAAAGATTCATAGCACAGATTGATGTCATTCTTGCCAAAGAATACTATCTTTCTTAATAATAAGGCTCCTGAATAATTTTGTTATTGCGCTGTAACTCGTATATCATTTTGGTGACCAATATATTAAAAAAACAAAGGCACAGTCTACCTACAAACTATTTAAAATATTATGTTTCAAACCTTCTGCTAGTACTTAACATGCACCGTTATTGTTTTCTTAAGAAACTAAGTACCGGGATTTTGCATTTTTTGTCTTCTTGTCACTATTGTTAATATTGTTATTGTTCAAGTTCTAGATAACGTTACCGTTCTTTTACAATTGTGCAATAAACTATTCAAAATAAGAAAGCAACTTGATAACACCAAACCAACAGGAGTAAGTGACACACTTTTCGTGAATTCCGACTGATAACAGCTATCTGTTCCTTTGATATTAGAGCTGACTTATCTATGGGTTTCTTTTTTTCAGAAGTCCTCAAAATATTTGCTTTTAAGGAAATATTTACTATAATCAGTAAGTGATTTACGAGTAGGAACTGTACTGTTTCTTTCCTAGATCACTAGCAACAATTTAGGCCAATTGGGTTTTGTTAACATTCAGAAATTGGATGTGGGCAGCGTCGATGTAGGTGGAGGCCTTGCAAGAGACGGTTAGGCTTAGATGATTTTCATCATCATAATTTTCAACTCTACCGCCATTACAATTCAGGGCATATTCCCATCCGGCAGGATATTTACGAAATTGGCGATGGTCTGAATTAATTACGCATGTTAGCCCAGTGGTTTGTCACGTAGGTGGCCAAATATAGCGCTAAGTATAACGTCCGCGCCATGTACGGCTGTCCTTCGGGAAGGAAGAGGTGTGATTGAACTTTGATACAATACGGACAGACACGGACAATTGTGTGGTTTGTAATGCAATTCGGGAACTTCCGATGTCCGCCAGCGGTTTAGAAGTGCATCGACCTAATAAATTTTGCACCTTTGCGATGGTATATTTCAATACTTTCAAGTCCTGGCTATTGAAACAATTTTGTTTTAGTATTTGCAGGGTATGGTCATAACGCAATGCTTTGTATCAATTTAATTAAACTTAAACAAATGAACTAGTTGTTAATTGGGTCGATCAACTTTTAAATGTACGACGGCAACATTACCCTGTCCCTGGCCTATTTTAAAATATCTATATATAATATTTGTTGCAAATGTGTATTTTCCATTAATATTGACATTAACAAACCTATTATTAAAATAGCTATTAATTTTTTTGTAATTTATCCGTTGATATTTGGTTGTCCAAATGACAAAAAGGGTATAAAAACGGTATTACTGAGTGTCCCCGACTAACAGTGCATCACAAAACTTTGTCTAACGAAAAAAAACACTATTAGGCAATTCATATAAATTATTCAAAATTATTTATATGAATCTAAATTAACAAGAAAACAATTGGAGTACTTATTTAATTTACTTAAAATACGATTTTTGTACATTTAATTTTGGTCCCCTACAATCTTGAAGTCACCCGGACAACCGAGAATTACCTGAAAATTCAAAACATGATGGCGTTGATGCGTCCAAGGTGACAAGCTGAACATAATCCGATCATCGCCGATCGACACGACCTACCGCCATCTTGATTTCACCAACCATCGCGGCGTCAGCCGGCCGGGTTTTGTGTGAGGGAGTGCGTGTGTTTATTGTCAGTCCATCGGACCACCGTCGGATTTACGTAAGTAATTGAAATGTTGTATTAAATTATTATGCAGCAAATTCTATTATATCTTTATTTAAATCTTACGATGAGGCAAATCACAAAAACGCATTAGTATTTAGTAGGCAGCACAAAATTGCGTAAATGTCCCTCGGACAACCAGTCACTTGGACAACGAAATTGGTTGTCCCTAGGACAGTTTGGTTGTCTAGGAGACAAATATAATGCAAAAGGATTCCTAAAAGATTTTAAACAAGGAAATTTAAGTGTTTTTCATGGTTTTTGTTAATATTTTTAAGCGCTGGTGGCTTAGAACTCTCAATTCGAGGATCCCTGATTCGATTCCGGGCAGTAACAATGTATAGACGTGCGTGTCAGATCCACCAACCCGCATTGGGCCAGCGCGTGTGGATTAAGGTTTAGACCCTCTCAGCTCTGTAGATAGCAGAGGGAGACCCGTGCACCGCAGTGGGGCATTTATAGGTTGCTTTAACTAACTGTTTTTATTTTTAGAGTATGGGATTGTCGGAAAAAGAAAAGTCAAGACGGTATAGGGAGAGACTTAAAGCGAACCCAGAAAAGTTGGCTGAACGGAAGAGACAGAAAAGGGAAAGCTATCATTTTTTATTATTATGGATTACCTCACTCCACCTGATGGTAAGTCGATGTAAGGTCCAAATATAAGGTTGACTGGCTCAATAGAACATAGTACCCATTGAGCTAGTCACCCTCACCTTGAAGGCCTGCTAAGATGCCGCTTCACGCCCCGCTTTAAAAGCCCAGGATTATAGGAGGAAGGAAACACGTAAGCCGGAAGGGCATTCCATGACCTAATGGCACGAGGTAAAAAAGAGGAACTATACCTCTTGGTACGGGCCACCAGTGTCTGGATGGTATGCGGATGGCAACGCAGTCCGGCGCGTGTTGTTCGGGAATGGAAAGGAGAGGACGGAATGAGTTGGAATAACTCTTCAGAACATTCCCCATTATAGAGACGGTAGAGAACACTCAGACTGGCAACGTCTCTACGTAGCTGAAGAGGTTCTAGGGTCTTAGTCACCTTTTGATCACCGACAATACAGATAGCACGTCGCTGCAACTTGTCGAGGGCCTCCAATAAGTACTTGGCGGAACCATCCCAGAGATGAGAGCAATATTCCACACACGGGCGAACTTGTGGCTTGTATAAGAGACAAAGCTGAAAGAGTGAAAAATCGTCTCACTCTTTTCAGGTCATAAAAACAAAACATTGATACGAATAATGAAAACGCTACTGGAAGTTACCAAAAGGTGAGCCTATTGTGATCCACATAAAGATGGGATGCATAGTATTATTTTGTCATAATAAGACTTTTATTGAAGACTGCGATATTAAGTTAATAAATGTAAGGAAAGTTAACTATGTAATTGATTAAAAAGACTGCTATAATTTGTAAGGATGTTGATTACGTTTGAATTTATTAGCGTTATTGAGAATCCTAATCCTAAGAGCTTTAGGAATAACCTTTAATACCTAAATATAATACTTTAGATACTTTCTTTAAGAAACCTGTTTCATTAATAATCCCTTCCTATAAAGTTCAACGCTTTGTCATATATTTTTCCTTTGGACAACCAAATGTGTCAATTGGACAACCAAATTGTCCCTATGATGAAAAACACTTAGTCATATCGTTTTACTTTTTAAAATATACTTTGTTCATGGAGCTTTTACAGATCAATGACTACAATTCAAAATAAATTGATACATATTATTGTGTTGCTTAGTTATCATTATTTCCTGTTTTATTGAAAAGTTGATTTGCGTATGAGATAATAGTTGTCTTGGGGACAAATTAAACAATAATATTTCATAGGTTATGCGTTATTTGATTCTTTTATACATGTAAACTTATAATACATCATATAAATTTTATAACCAAACTGGTTATTTTATTCTTAAATAATATTTGCATTGTTTAAAAACCATTTTAGGTTAGTGGTCCAGGAGACAGATTTCACGTGGTTCGTTAGAATTTTTAGTTAAAAGTGCTCTATTTAAATCAACTGTGCGCTGCTCTATGTCAAATTGTAATAAATAATATTTTTTCTGTATACTAAAATAAAAAAAAGTGGAAAACGAAATTATAAAATAAAATGGCAAATTTTCTACCTGACGACATTTAAAAGTTGATTGACCCAATTACAAAATACAACAACGTTGCGATCGAACATTTCACAGCAATCGTGATGATAAAATATATCTCACAGCATCAAACAGTATTTGAATTATTACGATTACGATGGCTTAAAAAATATTTTTATATAAATTGTTAAAAACATAGCATTAAGTTTTTTTTGTCCAATACGAGTTCGAGCAATTTAGCAGAATATCCATGCAGAAATATCGAATTACATGATCAGTAATAAACTCGTGCGCGAATATTAGTGTCATCGTTTTTTTATTAAATTGTAACAGGAATCGCAGCTAAACAGTTACAGTAGGTATTTCGTATCCAATTGGTTTTAGGTCAGTATGTTTAATTTATACCCATTGTTTAAATAATTGCGGTTGGCTAAATGCATTTAAGTTTCAACTATTGATACCTACCTTTTACCTTGTGATTCACGTCTACAAAATGTATTTGCGTCAAATGATTCACTGGCATAGCTCCACCGATTGGTACGTTAAAGGGAAACGGTCGTATTTTTGGCAATCTCTCCCGGGTCGATGCAGAATCGTCATCCACATGTACCGTTGACAGTGACGACTGAGCGTCATTACCGGAGGTGGTTACTCCATTAACATTGTTGTCACTCATGCGATTCTTTCTCTTGTTTGAATCGATTATTTATGTTAAAAAATAACCATGGCAATACATTGAGAATTTACTTGTATAGCTGTGAATTGATTGCGCTGTATTTTTTAGTCTTTGACGATGATTTGTTTATTCGATTTGTTATGATCAGGAAGAATATGATCCACAGGAATTCTTCTTTTGGCTTTTGAATTTTGTATTGGTTGTTTGGTTTAAAGTATGGAGATACTTCTTGTTAAAACATTTTAATACACTTTGATTTCATTAAATTATTTGACTTGAAAAAAAATAAGATTCTATGTTCCTATGTGTACCCCAATGTCCCCAATGCATCGCTAGTGTAGCTAAAAAACTAATAATTAAAGCTAATTCAGAAAAGTCCTTTTCGTCGAACTCGTTAGCTCTCGTGCTTAGAATGTATGGATTTTGAAACTGCAGTAGGTATTTAGTTCGTCGATGTTTAGAATATTATTTGTTACAATACAAATTAATATAAATACGACCGGTTAGATTTTCTTAATCCTCTCGTCACATTTCTTATCGCATTAGGCATTTGGCCGTCTAAATATTGTCCTAATGTGAGCACAAACTTTTTTCACAACATTGAGTCACGCGCCACGCGCCGGCGCATATGGTTTTGACAGGTCACGCCTAGTTCGTGTGGATTCGAAATGTCTATTTGTGGATTTATTGTCCGATTGTTGTTTATGACGATTCGTTTTATTATGACAATTTTACCTGTATTGTCGATTTGTTTAATATTTTGTATTGATTGACTAATCTTCCTACTATGGCAAAAACAGATTCAAATGATTTGTAGATAAATAAATCAGAATAACGTGTTATCTGTGGTGTTAAAAATAATTGTATAATTAAGTATAATTTTAATTATTTAACTATGTTCCGAACCGATGTGTTGTTCTTTGTTCCGTTTTATTTTATAAAATATTTTGGTTATTTCGTTCCACAATGACCAAATACACAACATCTCCTCCTGATTTTAGGGTCAAAATCCCTAGCGATTGCGCAATAAATACAACACATAAATGTGCTTTTGAATTATGCAAAGTCATTTTTGCTGCGAAAATCGTGATCCCAAATCCATAGTTATCGCAAATTAAGACCTTTGTGAATAAAGCGCAAATGGAATACGTCGGTGATTTTAAATTTGTTTTCTTTTTTGCAGCAATCCGCAGTGGCGCAGAGAACCAGCCAGCAAAGAAAGCACGTGGTGATGGCGGCAGCAGTGACGGCACGGGTGGGGGGCGCGACCACCTGGCGTATGGCTGCTTGCTGCGGAATGAACTTCTCGGGGCAGAGATAGACGAGCTTCGAGGACCCCCGAATGGGTGCGCTGAGGGGAACAGGGCGGCTCTTGGAGCAGTTCAGCTGGCGTCTGCAGCGAAAGCGGCGCTGGCTTACTCTCCTCCGGTGTTCAGGTTTAGAGCACCAGGACACAATGCAGAGGTAAGTTTCATCATGATTACAGCTGATTACAGCCCTCTTTTAATTTTAAATGTAAGATATTTATTCAATACATTAAATGATTTAAGCTGATCAGTTACTGCTTGCGATTTTTTGATCTGTATGAATTTATTTTTCATTTGAAATGGTGTTGGTAGGAATTAATATTTAATTCCTAAAAATGCTTTCGATGTGTTGTTCTGGTTTGCCATCGTTTTTTTACTGATCTCGATTTTATTATCACTTAGACCCGTGCCGTTAATCTTTCAAATGGGCCACTTGTAGCATCAAATGTTCGGAGATCTCAATAACAATTAAAGACGCCTTTCCGTCCGAATCTCTGCAGACATTGATCGAATAAAACTTCATAAATGTTATCAAACGAATAAAACCTTTGGGACTTTTACGGTGACTACTAATTTGACTCTTAACGCTAATACAGTAAAACGTCGCGTATAATTAGCATCTTTTATTTGAGAACGTAAAATGAATCTTTAAATACGCGATACCTCTGGGCCGTGCACCGTCGTGTCTAATTGCACCTCAATCTTTATTGGACAGCAATAAAACGAAATTGATGAATAAAGGCGTAATTACTAATTTGCACGATTTTCGCATCGTCAAAACCTAACTTTTTTGTTTAGGATGATTTACACCTTTATGTAGATTATGAAATGTATGTGACGATAAATTTTGACTCGACTGAATGCCATTCTGAGTGGCATTGATGTCATGGAAATATTTATGTACGTTTCATTTTGATGTATTCGGAGATAAAATGCATCTTTGCATTGATGAGTTATTTAGAAGATCGTTTTGCGAATTTCAGTTGTTTTTACGTTGTTTTTTATCCTGTCCCATCTCAGCAGTTGTTTTTTTGACTGAGATTATTTTTAGCAAATATCACACGAACAAATTAGGACCGCCGTTTGAGATGGTTCTCAGTAAGATTGCAATAGTATTTAATTTGGTCGTATGCTTTTACAGATTTTAATCGAAATTGTCGTCTTATTGAGAAAACGGATTATTTTTATATTCATTGAAAATTAAAGAGCTTTAAAATGTTCACGATCCGGAAACTTTATGCCAAATGTCGTTAGTAATCGCTGTTTGACCTGAGTGTTTAACCCTGCCGATCTCGAATTGAATTTGCCACTACAGGACGTAATAATGCGTAAAGATGGAGCCTAATGTGCACCGAATGCTCCTCTGACATTATCTTTAGCGTAAGTTACCTTAAAAATGAAACTTATTATCCAACGGGATTCGGTTTTTATTGTTGGGTCAAATGGTGTTTCGAACATTTACTGGTCATGGACGTGTGTTATTTCGTTATGTCGAAGGATACAAGTGTCAAGACTCTTTACAGATAAACTCTTTATTGCGTCCATACGTTGTGCTCGTTCGATTTTGTGGGGTATTTTTGCCCGTCTCATTTTATGGTTTGTTGTAGTGTCATTTTCAACAACATCTTGGATCTCTTGTTTCAAATCCCTATTGAGGAGGTGGGAAAGATCGAAAAAGGGACAGATCATGGCAATGATGATGCCGAATTGAAAGCGTAACTTTATTCAACAACAACGTGTCACAATAACACTTCAACAGGAAGCGTCGGTCAAGGTGCTGTCACACTCATCTGATCTTCAAATCAACGGTGTAATGATACAGTGTATCGATAATTATTGGTATGACTATTATGAAAACCCTATGTGGGTTTATATAATTTTAACTAGTTCGCATCATATAAATTAAAATTATGATCGTATTAGTCATTTGAATATACAAGATTAAGACGAGGCTGATTTCAAACCACAGTTACAGGAGATACTGGATCTAATAATTACACAGTCCAACTATACTAATGCAATTCTGAGTCTTAATCTATTAGGTATTAAAGCTATATCCCGTGGCCGGTTCGATCATTGTCTTCCGTTTGCATAAATCCTCCCACAGTCTCTTTATAATGTTGAACCGTAGCCATTCCCTCATCTGCAAGACAAGAGACTATCATAATTTTGGTCTGTCTTATTGTAACTGTACTTTTAAGAAGCCTAAGGAAATATCTATAAGTTTCTCATAATTTGTCGTAGTATGGCGTTGTTATTAGCAAACATTTAAAATTCTTTTTTCTATAGTGTTTTCTCCACGGAGAAAGAGGACCTCTGGTCTATCGAAAAGGCACCGACATAAAAGTCACCATGTATACTATCTGCAGTCGCCAGTTTTTAAATTAAAACCATTTCTTTTTGTTTTTAACATGCCAAACCAAACAACCAAATAAATACAATACAAAAAGTTTTGTTTATCGACTGGACACATTCATTACCCAACGAAATTTTGTCAACATCAGCGTAAAGTAAAATTTCAACTCGTGGTGTACTTATTTGATGACTTCCGCAGTTACCCAATCGCGGTCCTTTGTTTATGCGCTCGCGCATCGATGCGCTAAATCGGCGTCGATTGTAACGAGAGACGCGGTGTCATGTGCATCGACCATTATGGGCGGTGTGATTGATTTGCAATTCGTATGCCACCAAAGATGTTAGGTGCATATATGGATACATTTTGCTTGCCATAATAGCGTAGTGTTTGATTTAGAAAACAAAATACAAATTAAAATCATACCAAATTGTGAAATAGCAATTTTCTATAGTCGTAATATGAGAAAGCCTTCAAAATTGAACGGGCACTTCCATTTTGAAAGTGATATATTAATTGAAAAAGTCAATATCAGATAGGCTAAACACTTTAAAGAGACTATCGTTTTGTAACCATATTCATAAACGCAACATTTAATATAGTAAACAAACCTAAAAACCACTGGGAAATCCGGGAAATTAACTTAGACTCTAACTTGTACCCAATTATTATAATAGTCACTGCCTAAATCATTCATCATTTATCTTTTAACTACTTGACCGTCTGAAAGCTGAGCAATAGTCGTAAACGTAGCAAAAAATATTAGGTACTTATTAAATAAAATCGATGTTTTTAGAGGTTTTGACAAGCACTTGAATATATAAATTGCGATTCCTCTAATTGATTGATCTAGCAGTGACGTAATTTACCTGTAGCTGCGCGTTTTATCACGCCGATTCCTTTTTGCGAAAGCTACAAAAACGGCAAAAAGTCTCTTTTCAGTCGAGTCCTCTTGTATGATGTATGTCAATTATCGCGTTTAGCGAGCTCGTGTCAATGAGGATATGTTAATTAATAATGTAAACGCAACTTTCGCGGTTACGTCTAAGTTGGGAAAATGTCAATATGCATAAACAAACCTTACTTGGTGCATGAAATAGAGTTCAAATTACAAGCATCATGTACGCATTGTCTTTAGAGGGTTTCAGGGGTCGCAAATGAAATGCTTAATGTCGTTGGAAATATTCGTATATTTTTTGGCATCCACATGTTGCAATACTTGCGATGTAATATTTTGGTGGAGTATAATGTTGGGAGACATAAAATGCTAATATCTCAATAATTCCTTTATCATGAAATGTTTTAAATATTCCAACGATGCATTTTGCGTTAAAATAAAAAAGAAGTATGAGACTGTAATGTCACTCCCGAACTCTCCATCAAGATACCAGGCATAAGTAACAAGGCGTTCAAATAAAAGTCACCTGTATATAAAAAAAAGTAAATTTAATTTTGAAACGTTTTTTTTTTATATTTATCCTGGTGCAACTTTTTTACCGACCATTACATTAGCGATACGATGCTATTGTTTTTCTAAACCTCATTTTTGTCAAGTCATTTGTCTGTCCGTCTGGCATCACTCACAGCGACAACGACGTAAAATAATAAATTATTTACAATTTTACCAACTCGACGACAGATTTTGTGGACGTGTCGAATATTGAATATCCCTGATTTGCATATCTCTTTCTGTATTCAATTTCATTATAATGTTGTTATTGTATTGTTAACAGACCAGAATACTACATTCAAATATTCTGTTAGATGTTTTTTTATGCATTTCATGGTTTCAAATCTCTAAATAAGCCAAAAAAATAAGATTGAAGCTTCCATCACCCCATTGATACGTAAAATCTCATTATTAAAGAAACTTTTCATAATACCTATTCACATGTCCCAATCTCAACTCAAAATTAATATTTTCAACTTGCAATAACTTGCAATAATTTTCAACTTGTAATAACTTGCAATATTTTCAAAAAAATCATTCACTAAAATCACGCAGACTTTTTTCTAATTATCTCCGCACATTAATCCCTATCGAATGGGAAAATAAAAAAACGTTATGTATGTACTCGTAACTATATTTGTTTTATAATGAAAAAACTGGCCATTACATGCATTAGTCGGTTGTCAGATCCCACGGAGTGTTGATGGCCGTGCACGTTCGGGTGCTCACGCGCATCTCTTGTTGCTGTCAACGGATGAAAAAAAAAACGTTACGCCAAAAAATACTCGTATCCAGCCGGTCGGAGGTGATAGGTTACCTAATCGGTCGGGCTAATGCTTGTTCGCACATAAAATTAAAAATTGTCTATAAGTGGCTTCGTGTATGGTTGATTTGTTTTTAGATTAGAAGACGAAGACTTATTTGTAGGACTTTTTTACTTTAGTAGGATGCTTGGTGGTGATGTTTATGGAAAAGGGAATGTACAATTTTTTTTTGGCTTACTACTTGATTTGCACCGTTCAAAAAACTTTGCACAGTACCTACAGTTTGCAGAGTTTTTACCTATCTCTGAATCCACTTCTGTCTTAATTTCTTTTCAGTTTTAGCTCAAACAGTGGCATTCTCTCTTTTCTCGTCCTTTGATATTTAAAATCGATAGGAGACAATCAATCATACTGTTAAATGCTTCATTTGCATGTCTCATGTCTATTAAAATATAGGCGAATTCCATTCATCATTCCAACCACCTATACGTATGATAGTTATAATACCGACATATTTTATTGAATATAATAGTGCATAATTTCAATTAATTGTGATCATAAAAATCTGACACAAATTAAAAAGCTAGAAATTGAAGAACGCAAATTGGGGAAACCTGTATTTCAATTTGAAGATATGAAATTAAATTCAAATTAGGATTGCTTTATAGAAAACACAATAATGGCCAATTTACCGACCATTGTCTTTTTAGGAGAATTAGCAAACTGAGCTTATGAGCTATGATCGAACTCGTAAATTTATTTATCTAAAAACTGACGAAAAAACTATTAAAACTATTCATGATATTCTATAAATGTCTCGTGTGTGCCCACCCACTGGATTACGCTTGCATTATGCATTGAATACAAAGCACGTTTTAAAAATGCAATTTAACGTGATACCATTCTCAATACATCACCAAATAAATCTGTGGGACTTGCTTTGCCTTTTTTTTTTGGCTAAAAGATCGCATTCTGATCAGGTCCAAATTTGTTTATAGTTATTATAACGTCGCGGTTAGTTATTTTTTGAAGCCAATTACTACGGATGATGGGCCTAAAATTTCCTAAGTTGCTTAAAAAAGTTTGACGGAAAATTATTCGGTGATTAACTATATAGAAATAACCAATATACATATACAAGATCTGAAGATAGGTATAAAAGATCTTTTGTTATCGGATGACGGTTTAGATATATCAGATTTTAAATTAAAAATATTTCTACAAACTTTGCCATAAAAGTGTTTTAATGCTCAGTTGCAACATTATTTCCGTCAGCAATAACTATTCACTATTCAGTCAATAAATCCATAAAGTTATTTGCCAACTTTATTATTCCCGGCCATTAATATTTCCAGACCAAAGCAAGATCCGGGTGGCCGAAGAAATATAAAAGCTATCTGATTCAAAACTATGATTAGTGCCAATAATTTCGCTGAATGCGCCTGCTTTGATATCGCCTGCAATTATATTAAAACGATCGCCGCATTGGCAATGCGCAGGCGCGACGAATCGAGACGTCATCTAATGCTTTTTGCCGCGAGTCCTTGAACGGATAAAAGTCTAGACACTTTGCAATTTACAAATTTTGCGCCTGGGCATTTCAATGATGCGTGCGAGCCTAGGGTTCATTGGTCCGATGCTATCAGCAACTGCTGATTTTTTCCATGTCAGCTCCAGAAAGAGCCAGTGTCCGTGAGCGAAATTTTCAACGCACGAAGCGTACACCGTGACGTATTTTTGCACAGATGCAAAAAGTAGTTGCGGTCCAAATTGCCTTTTGATGCTAATATCGCAACAAATAGAAATGACTGCAGATCCAATTGATTCCCGCCAAAAAACAATTGATTGGTCTCTCTTCAGTTGGAATAAGGAATTTTATATTCAAAATGTACAGTGATCACGAAAGCTTAGCATCAAACGTATCATCAATTGCAGATTCGCTTTAAAACGTCAGTCGATATGATTGTTATTAAATCGTCTTACACATTCATTCTGAATCACATTAACAAAAAGTTAACGCAATATCAATTAGCCTCTACCAAATTGAGATTGCTATAAGCCAGTAATTATTTTAAAATTCTTCATATATGTATAATAGATCTCCAAGAGCATCTGCAGAGTGTTAGATTTTATTATTTAATGTTATTAATTAGTGGTATTATTGTTACTTAAAATCTTTAAAGTTATTAAATATTTAGTTGATTTCATAAAAGTAGGAAACGGAAATGTGAGGCATTTCCGTTTCTCGATCATTCCTTTTAAATTCTTTAAAACATTGTAATAATATTATTTATACTAAGTGAATAATATTATTAACTTTAAAACTATTTTTAGATGTAATTAAATAATTATTTAATTTTGTAAAACTAGGAAACGGAACGTAAAAGAAATGACATTTCCGTTCTTTTTTTATCTGGAGGAGGTACTTTTTTAGGAAAGGATTGTGATGGCGGTGTTGAAATTGTCAAAAAACTAATGTGTGGAGAAAATGTTAATACACGAGTTTAATTGGAAACATCTTTTATTATAAAACTTCGATTCTTATATCAGAAGTGGAACTCGATATTTACGCTCGCAGTGATGGGTGAACATGACAAATATCCCAAGAAGCAGGGTCGACAATCTCGTCCAACACGCAGGCTAGGTCCTATTCAGCGAATGGAGTCGCTCACGGTCAAGTAAGATGAGAACGAAGACAACAAGTCGTATGCAAGACAAAACGAAACTAAACGGTATTCGAGAACGCCAATATGTTCTCGGATCCAGCAATCGAGGGTTCCTCATCGTATGGCGGCACCGCGTACGTGCTTCCAGGAGTCAAACCCCAGGTCTTGTCTCAATGAGTCTAAGGAAACACAAACATGTACACAGGGAAGTATTTATTGACTTTTATTAAGTGGTTGATTTTATGATATGATTATATGTGGTGCATTTGGAGAGGCCTATGTCCAGCGGTGGACTATCACAGGCTGATGATGATGATGATGTGTTTGATATATACATTTTTTTTTTTTTTCTTCTTTGTATAGGTACATTACCTATTATAAATAATGTCTGAAATTCGGGCTCAATACCCGCACGGTGAAGTTAAAATTTCTTAGTCTATCCATTCTCTAGCAACCTATTTCTAATTTCTAGTCTAAGACTAAGCTAGCTTGCTGCTAGCTAGGTAGATCATATTTTAAAATATTCAGTTTTGTTTGTTACCCAAATTAATGAGCACCATAGATTCCACGTGGAAAAATAATAGCAAAGTAAAGTAAGGAGTGAATTATAACATTTTAAAATAGGTAAATACCTAAGTCTTCCTTATTTCATGCACTTATATGTCATTATGGAAATTATAGTTTTATGATAATATTATTCACAAAGTGTGGTGTTCAGTAAGAACACAAGTGAGTGATCAGCTTATACATCTACTATAGGTGTTAATTTAATCAATAAAGTAACATTTAGTTATTTTGGAATTCCACAATCATTGCATGTTGTTCAATAAATTATTTCATTACTGAAGCTTATTGTTACATGTTAATTTGAACTATTAGTTATTATGTAATTGATTGATTTATGTCAATACTGAGAATTGTTTTCAGGCTTTAGTATTTGTTACCATGGTTTGCATACCCTGTCGGGTAAATGTGTCTAGCACTGTACTATGATTACACATACCATGTAAAATAACACATTCTTAGCTTAGGGTTAAAGAATATTTATTTCTCATAAGAAACAGAACATTATTTTCACTTTCATGAGAATACAAGATTGATATTAGTGAACAAACTGAGTTAATTTTAAACTTAAATTCTTGTAAGATAAATATTGTTATATTATAATGATATGATTATAATATAAAGTTTAGTGTGTATAATATAGGTTATATGAGTCAATATATATAGGAATGTGTATATTTATTATTATAATATATTTGTTTGGTAAAATTGTTTGATTAAATTGATAGTGATTGGGAGATGGGTTGTTATAAAGATAATGATGCTTGTAAATATGGGAATTTCAGATAAATCCTCAAGTGGCAAATATGGTAATGGCGGAGCAGTCAGGAAGTGTAGAGCCGGGTGCAATGAGGCAGGCAGCCGGTGTTGTAGAGAGACTGGAGTATGAAGCTGGTGCTGAGTCTGTTCCGTCAGGAAGAGAGGAGCCAGGTGCAATGAGGCAAGCAGCCGTTGTTGTGGAGAGACTGGAGCATGAAGCTGGTACTGATGCTGTTCCGGTAAAAGATTCGGCTGTACTTAATACTTCAGATCCTGGAAGTACTGTGTTTCATGTATGCTGTTATCTTCTTAATACAAAGTATTATGTGTGGCAATAGTCGGAGAGTACAATATGATAGGGATTTGGGAATGAAGTTTGACCCAGCACAGAAAAATCAAAGAGTTAAGAACTGGATAGGAAATATTAATGAATGCGCTCAAATTTATCATTGGACAGATAAGCAGATGGGACATTATGCTTGTGAGTATGAGGGTGTGAGGAGGAAGGAAGTGGTATGAGGGTTTTAAGGCACTACTGTTGACCTGGCCTGAGTGGCAGGAACGTTTAAGTCAAGCTTTTCCATCCAAAACAAACCACGGGGCCTTATTGACAGAAATGTTAGAGCGTAAGATGAAACCAGGAGAGTCAGTGGATGACTATTATTAGGATAAGGTAGCATTATTAAAATGTGGGCGATATTGAATGAAAACGGGGCAGTGGACTGCCTCATTCATGGGATAGATGATAAGATAATAAGGACAAGTGCCTTCTCTGTCAAGTTTAATGATCCAAAAGACTTGCTTAAATTTCTAAAAGACTTTTATGAAGGGATGCCGCATCTAGAATTCGTAAATAAAAGCATATACAGGTTCTTTAAATAGTGACATAATTTGTTTTGTTTTAAATATAATAAACATGATAATTTTAGTGGGAAATGTCGAAGCATCGGCTTATCCGAAATCACTCAAACTCTTCAGAGAAAGGACATATCTCAGATAAGTGTCTAAAACCATTAGTCATGTCAGTCTACCACCGTTGTGGTTATAAAAGTACTGAGTGTTTGGCTTCACATAAAAATAATTCTAAGTTTACGGAAAAGAAAACCTTGTTTACATAGATTTTTTAAGCCTGATACTAAGCATCTTATAGAGGAACTATTAACAATGAAATCGAAATTGATTGCTATTGACGCATATGTAGTAGATTCATCTCTATTTGCTATTAGTACAGTACCTACTTGTTGGGCAAAATTTCACACAACGACCTGATATTTTATACCTGCGCAAAACTCTGTCGTATCTCGTACACTTCGGATTTACAATAAATCGTACTCTGCGATTGACCTGTTTTATTTGAATAAAGTACCATTCGAAAAGGCAATGTTCAGCGAATTTGAGAAACTTATAACTTAAATCTAAAACTTAAATCTGAATTTTAATATGTAACTTGAACTTTAGATCAACTGAGTTTTGTACAGGTATCCAAAAGTGATAGGTTGCACACACAGCGAGTTCAAACGTTTTATTATTTTTATTCTGTTTTGAGTTGTCTTATTTTTGATGTGTAAATGAGTGCTTTGCTGATGAAGCGAAGCACCGCCGCGACTTTTAAATTTTATTGGTTTCTTTAAAAAAAAAAAAAAAATGTGTATATATCCATTATTATATTTATTTGACGAGCCGTTTGGTTTAATGGTAGTGAAGTCGGCTATTACACCAGAGGTCGCGGGTTCGATCCCCGCACGGTACAAACATTTGTGTGCATGTACATGTCTGTTTGTGTCGATCTGGGTGTTTCTATATACATATTATGTATTTACAAAAAAAAAAAAAGAGTATATAAGTAATGTTTATCCGTTGTCTATCACCCATAGCACAAGTTGGTGCTTAGTTTGGGGCTAGATGGCGCTGTGTGAATACTGTCCAAAGATATTTATTTAATACTTGCTGACCCGGCGAACTCTGTTCCGCCTTAGTGGCAATAAATAAGCAGTTTCAAAATTGTTATTCCCGCGGGAATGAGACGTTTCCCATAGGAATTTTATAGCCTATGTTTTAATCTTGGTTATAAACTATACGCGTTCCAAATTTCATCTAAATCCGTTCATCCGTTCTCGAGTTATAAATAGTGTAACTAACACCAACTTTCTTTTATATGTATATAGATTGGCTTGGTTATATAGTTGTAATTAAAACAAATGCTAAGTTAGACTTATTGGAATGAAACATTTATTTTCTTGTTTACCTTTAAATTTATGCGACGGAATGGTATTGGCACGGGGGGAAATGATTAAATCTGCTCTTTCGGAAAACACATTGTCATGCAATATAATTGTAAACTTTGATACCCTTACCCTATTTACTAAGAAGGAACTACAGACTTATTATTCTAACCTTACTCAGAACTAAATTAAACAAGTAATTGATCTAATTAATGAATACCGTAAATGTTTTGAACAAAATTTATCCGAATTGAGCTGTACAAATAAGTCAGAAATGAATATAAAACTTGAAGATTAAACTCCGTTTCTGTATTGTCCTTGCTTATTGAGTTGCACTGAGATGAACACGGTAAGAGATATGGTGAAAGAGTTGGTAGAACATGATATTGTGGAGGGATCAAATTCTCCGTATGCTAGTCCCATTGCATCGTTTTGGTCAAAAAGAAAACTGGAGGAAATTTGTTATGTGTTGATTACAGAGCACTTAATGTGCCTATCATACCAAGGATAACGCAACAAGACTGGTTATCAAGTCAGCAAATGAGTGTGTCAGAAACAAAACGGATTATAAATATTTTTAACGATAAAGAATGTTAAACTTACATTTTAAGGGCGGAAACTTATTCCGCAAAGTAGGGAAAGAATTAAAGTGGTTGTTCTTAAGTGCGCTATGTTTTAAATATGTAAATTAAATTACGACGAAATCGGTCATTTTATTTCAGATAATACTTTAAATAGGATTAGCAAAGATTTTTGGTTTCCAACGATGAAACGGATGTAATGTCGTGTATTCGATGTGCATATGGTAAGGATTTAAATAACCTAGTGGGCCAAAAGAAGGGCTACTGAATCCAATTCACAAAGTGCAAAGTAGACAGACCTTTCGACACTGTTCACGTAGATCATTTAGGGCCGTCTGTCAAAAGTGCAAAGGGGTATTAGTTGATGTTTTTTCTAAAACTTACAAAAAAAAAAAAAAAAAAAAAGTTGTACAATGAAACGTGCTGAACGAGTTTATGACAGTAAATTATTCTTATGCTAGTACTAGCGGGCGCCCGCGGTTTACCAGCGTGGTTCCCGTTCCCGTGGGAATTGATCAAAATCCTTTCTTGGCGGATGTTTACGTCATAACATCTACCTGCATGCCGGATTTCGGCTCGATCCGTCCAGTGGTTTGGGCTGGGCGTTGATAGATATCTATGTCAGTCAGTCAGTCAGTCACCTTTGAGTTTTATATATATATATATATATATAGATTTGTTTTGTAATACAGGTCTAAACCTGTGTTAGCGTATTTATTTGCAATAAGAGGGTATGACTTCATGAACTGGTAAGAGCTTTAGAAGATATATTCACATTTGGCTTCCCGAATCGTTTGGTGTCCGATAGAGGAAGTTCCTTTATCTTAAAAGATTTTAAGAAATTTTATGACGAAAGTAAAGTACACCATATCTTAAATGCGGTTGCCTCTCCACCAACGGACAGGTTGCGAGGTATAACAGAATCATACTGGATGCGCTGACATATTATTATGTCGATCAAATAGGGGAAAAATATTGGGATACAGTGTTAGGGAAACTTCAGTGGTGTAGTGGTGGTGTTGTGTGGTGGTATCTGAAGCTTTATTTAGTATTACCATCACAAATAGAAATGAGAATATATTCGTAGAAATCTGTAGTAGGAGTAATTCGCGAGAAAATAAAAGGTCCTAGTGGAAAGGACCAAAAATCACAAAAAGCTCGATATGACAGATTCAAAATCAAAGCTAGAACGTTTATGGAAGGTGAGTTAGTTAAAATTTTGAAACCTACGTCAAATAATGATGGGAAAAGTAAAAAGCTACAACCTAAATTTAGTGGGCCTTACAAAATTATAAAGATCTTAGGGAATGACCCATATTAAGTTTCAAGTATACCTGGTACTAATGTAACGAAAAAAGATTATTGCAGCATTATATGAGCAACCGACCGTATAAAGCCTTGGATAGCAGTCTGTGGGGCAAGTAGTAGTTCTTCATTTACCAAAGAAAGTGAATAAGATATTTGTACTTTGATATTTCTGTGCGAATGGGTAGGTGTTTTCACTGGTGTTTCATTAACAGATATTATGACGTGTGTTTATGATGAAACGATTTACTATTTTGGGATTAATAATTAAAAACATAATGACCTTTTCTACAAGGTTTGATTTGTAATGGAATAGATAAGCTGACTGTGATTGTTGCTTTGTTAAAGAATATGATAAATATGGAAATATTGTAACAAAAGAGAAGTGTTTTATAAAAAGTATTGTACGAGGTCTGATTTTGTAATGGTATAGATAAGCTGACTGTGATTGTTGCTTTGTTAAAGAATATGATAAATATGGAAATATTGTAACAAAAGAGAAGTGTTTTATAAAAAGTATTGTACGAGGTCTGATTTTGTAATGGTATAGATAAGCTGACTGTGATTGTTGCTTTGTTAAAGAATATGATAAATATGGAAATATTGTAACAAAAGAGAAGTGTTTTATAAAAAGTATTGTACGAGGTCTGATTTTGTAATGGTATAGATAAGCTGACTGTGATTGTTGCTTTGATATAGAATTATGATAACTAGAGGAAATATTATAACAAAAGTGAAGTGTTTTATAAAAAGAGTTTGTACGAGGTTTGTTTTGGAATAGTATAGATAAGCTGATTGTGATTGTTACTTTAATATAGAGTACGGTAGACAAGTAATGTACTGTAACGAAATAGAGGTGTTTTAAAAAGAGAGAGGTATAGTAATGAAAGAAAGGTAAAAAGAGAGGATACCTATTTATTATAAGAGTGAGGTAAAAAGAGTGGATACCTCGTATAAGAAAAAGGTAAAAAGAGTGGATACCTATTATATGAGAAAGGTAAAAAGAGTGGATACCTATTATAAGAGAAAGGTAAAAAGAGTGGATACCTATAATAAGAAAAAGGTAAAAAGAGTGGATACCTATAATAAGAGAAAGGTAAAAAGAGTGGATACCTATTATAAGAGAAAGGTAAAAAGAGTGGATACCTATTATAAGAGAAAGGTAAAAAGAGTGGATACCTATTATAAGAGAAAGGTAAAAAGAGTGGATACCTATAATAAGAGAAAGGTAAAAAGAGTGGATACCTATAATAAGAGAAAGGTAAAAAGAGTGGATGCCTATTATATGAGAAAGGGAAAAAGAGTGGATACCTATTATGTATAAGAGAAAGGTAAAAGAGTGGATATCTATTTATAAAAGAGTGAAATGTAAACGGATAAAAAGTGGTGTTGTATTAGATATGTATTAGTTGTGTGGTCTTGTCTAAAATATAATATTATGATGTATAAATACATACAATAATATAGTATTAAGTAGGTATATTCCTGTGTAGTGGCAAGGTCAAAGTTTGGGGACAAACTTATTGTCAGGAATGGCCGAATGTTAGATTTTATTATTTAATGTTATTAATTAGTGGTATTATTGTTACTTAAAATCTTTAAAGTTATTAAATATTTAGTTGATTTCATAAAAGTAGGAAACGGAAATGTGAGGCATTTCCGTTTCTCGATCATTCCTTTTAAATTCTTTAAAACATTGTAATAATATTATTTATACTAAGTGAATAATATTATTAACTTTAAAACTATTTTTAGATGTAATTAAATAATTATTTAATTTTGTAAAACTAGGAAACGGAACGTAAAAGAAATGACATTTCCGTTCTTTTTTTATCTGGAGGAGGTACTTTTTTAGGAAAGGATTGTGATGGCGGTGTTGAAATTGTCAAAAAACTAATGTGTGGAGAAAATGTTAATACACGAGTTTAATTGGAAACATCTTTTATTATAAAACTTCGATTCTTATAAGAGTAATACTTTGAAATGGTTGTGGGTAAAAAATAAACCATAATGATAAATAGTATTTGCTCATCAAATCGTTATTATTCAGTTTTTTTGGTGGAGACAACTCGCTGGCGAAATAGATAAAGTCTAGTCTAGACTGCGGTCATTGCCAGGGGATGATTTGTAAGTTTTGTCATGCTGTTTGCGCGAATGCAATTTTTTCTCTTGTTCTTTTTTGTATTTGGGTTCATGAAATCGATTTCTTTGTAGTTATTTTGGACACACGTCGGCTGCCGTACTGTTGTTACAATCTAGATCATGTCTCAGATTGTCCCCGTTTGCTGCACAGTCATGTTCCGGGATTGTTGTGTAGGTGCTCTTTTAATTTGAGACATCTTGATCCTCGTTAATTTTGTATCAGCATTGTTTTTTGTACCGTTCAGGCGCTGATTGACAACCATGAAAATGTCCACGATGGCACCTACGTGCGTTATAGGGGTATAGCTTTTTTGTGGTGTTTGAAAGTCTGTTGGTTGTCTTAATGTTTCATTTACCAATATTAATGTACATGTACAAATTGTTGTCTGAATTCTGGATAAATATCTTTTCCAAATATGATAGTGGGGTGCGACTGACATGACGCATTGCACGCCTAGCCAGCGCGATCACGTCATTAGAATGCGATACTATCCTTTATTGGCATGTTAGGTATTGTTATGGGCAGGCTATGTCTAGATTTGGACGGCCTTTGATATTTCGGTTACACTCGTTTGCCGCTATTGTTGTTTTGTGACGGTGGAAAAAATCCTGTGGGTGGAGTGGAATATTCAAATTCATGTGAGGCAAATGCGTTTGGGGCTTGCGTCTTATTGTGCTGGATTTTTTTGCATTGTTACTTAGACTTGGTTAAGAATAATATATTTTTGTTTAAGACGACATTTTCAGTCGCGCATTAAGTACCGGTTTCTTATTACACAGAAGCATTATGGTCACTTTGAATGCATGTTTTTAAAACTTAATGGCCAAGCGTGGACATTTCTGACTAATACGAAAACTTGGCTCCCGTAGCATCATCAGCCATTGAACCGGTCACAGTGTTTACAGAAACAACATCTACCGGTACGCGAGGGAATTTAGCAAGAGGCTTCTACTTAATTTTTTCTTTACCATATTTACACAGTTCTTTGTTGGTAGATGCTTTTTGCGTACGAGGCCCGATAGGGTTACGTATATTGACATTGCTAAGTAAATTGATTCAACTAAGATCGAGTGGCACATTGTCGATGTAGGGTTTGGCGTCCGTGTAAAGTTTAACGGCTGCCATTAAAACACTCGACGCGTGAGTCGGCCAATCCTTAAAATTATAGACTTCATCGATAGTTAATAACTATAATAAAGAATCCATTAATTCAGAAATTAAAGAAGACTTCAAACATTAATTCACACCATTGCTGTAATGTTTTATGACAGAGTTAGGTCTTGCCGAAAACCTAATGATTGTAATTAGGAATTCGACATTGTTCACGAAAAAATATTACTTGGTGTACTTGGGCGTATGGATTATGCAAATATGTATTTGTTGCGCGAGAATGTTTGCGAGAATATTATGGAAACAGAATCTTCGGAGTGAACGCAATAGTTATGTAGATTAACTTTGTTTAAGAGCTGTCTTTTTCCTTGAAATGGAAGAAAATCTGGTCCGTGTATGTAATTAGCATTCAAAACACGTTCAGCTGTCTGAAAAAAAATTACAGTCGGTATTCTGCAGTAGCTCGTTAATTTTATTACATTCTTCCAACGTGACCTGCTTGCGGATCCGCCAGGTCACAGGACCTGTCATTCATTTATAGTACCAATCAATCTGCTATCTCGATCTAGTCACTACTTGGTAGATTTCTAGCTTTTTATGCGTCTGCTGTCTGAGGTTAACAAACTTACATTCTGATTGCTCATTCATCTTACATCATTGTGGTTCGTCTTAGATTGAAATTTTTCTTTTACCTTTTCTTTACACTGTTTCATTTCGTCAATAGCTAATATGTACTCATTTCTTTTTGCATTATCAGTTTTTATTTCAATGATAAGCTGCGTCTGTTCACTTGCTGTCTTGCTGTGTACTTTTTGTGTTATATATTAGTCGTTATAGGGTCCTCCTTTGTAGTCTGGAGCTAGACTGAAGCAGCGGACAATTGTGGTCCATTGTGTTCCGCTTTTCGTCTATTTCCATTGAATAAGGCAATTGTATTTGAAGGAAGTAGACAATTTGAACTGATCTCCATCAACGATGCAATCACAGCTAGCTAGGATGATCTCGCACGCAATGTTTGCTCAAAGACAAAATTGTATAATAGATGTCTAAGGAGGTTATAGATTTTTTTTTGATTTCGAGTGTAACGTTACTTTTTTTATAACATGATCAAGCTTAAATTTGCTGGAGAGGTAGTTAGGTAAACATCTATTTATTACTGGCTGGCGTGACTTACAGCCCAAAGTGGTTGCGTAAAAAA
Organism: Mecyna flavalis; assembly: GCA_949319885.1. NCBI lineage: Eukaryota > Metazoa > Arthropoda > Insecta > Lepidoptera > Crambidae > Mecyna > Mecyna flavalis. The sequence continues at coordinate 3,920,619 of OX439427.1, read as the reverse complement.
ATGTAATTCGCGTAATCAAAACGGCATTAGTAAATCCAAATTGTTCGAGAAGATGAGAACGCTTAGTTGGTTATCTTCCCTGCGGTTAGTTTCTAATATCCGTCTCATTCAACCGTAGACCACTAGACATTTCTGTACGTAATTATTTTGATGTTTTTGTCGTAGTAGTGCTTATTAATGTTCCTTTCTAAATTAAATAAACTTCAATTTTTCGTGGGAGTGAAGGTAGACAAAAGCTTTTGACTCATAAAGCGCTAGTCATTCCGTGATTAAGGTGACGCCGCGTTCAACTAAAAGTCTGAAATTCGGCGCGTGCCGCCCCCCCACCCCGCACATTTATGACGAGTGACGAGCACGGAGCAAAGAGATCCGCGCGTCCACTGAAACCACTGACCTCCATTATACAAGTACGCTGGACAGGCGATCGCTACCAATTATTTGATCCGATTTGAAAATCGCCATATTGGCGCTAACTGCGCTGGAGAGCAGTAATTAGTGAGTGAGTGTACTTGGAACTAATACTAGTTCTATACAACGACTGAATTTTGTTATCGATAAAAACTTTTTTAGATAAAGTGCCCTCTTTGTGTAGCTAATCTAAGTACGGACGGCAGCAGATCAACCTACCCTAATCTGTCAAAAAATCTCAATTGAAAGAGAACTCTATGTGAAGTGAATAAAGCTGAAAATTGGTTGTAGAAATTTGACAGTTTGGGGTAGTCTGATGTGCTGGCGACTGTACATAGGTATCTTATTATTAACTCTCTATGTGGAGGGATAGGTCCTTAAGAAAGTATTCTCAAGTCACTTATTTTATTTAAATAAAAGAAAAAAGTTATTCCTAATTTTTTAAAGACCCCAAATAATTATTATAACTTTTAGATAATTCCAAATGTCACTAAGGCCCGTATTTCTAGACAGGTCTCAACTATGAGATCGATCTTGAGATGACTCTTGAAATAGTGGTTTCTGTTGTTTACGCGGTTACTACCACAAATCTATATACATATAATAAATTTGTAGAAAAGTGGTGTCTGTACAATGGAAATATATTAAAAAAAAGTAGCAGGGGTTGTTATTATATCGATACCGAACCCGAAATTGTAATTAAAAATTTTTTTGTCTGTTTTTCTGTGTGTTTGTGCACGCTAATATCAGAAACGGCTTATTCGATTGAGATGCGGTTTTCACTAATATATTGTGGTAAGCTTCACTTAACATTTAGTGTTTATTTCATGTCAATCGGTTCATAAATAAAAAAGTTATGTCAATATAAAGGTACACGCCTCGCGCCTGAGCTGCGCGTCCGTATATAAAGCGCGCTGAGAGTATGACGAATAGGTAGTTGCATTCGAAAATTGCGATTTACTTGAATACTGACAGTTTGGATATTTCATTTATTTATATTTAAGGGTTTGTAGGTTAGGTTGTGTTTCTTAATTTTCTTTAAAAATTTGTAAATAAATATTGTAAGCATTTGTTATAGGTTAGGCATTTCTTTCCTTGATTTTTGGTACACTTATCTTAATTTTTTATTTAGGGTTTGTATATAAGGTCATACAAAATCTTTGCTCAATAATTTGAGGACTGATTCTACATTAAATTTAAAATAAATTCATATAATATTTATTAATTGTTTACGCGCTAGTTTTCGAGAAAAATGACGAATTCCGTGATGATCAAATAGTCAAATACTACATCCTGTGTATTACGTAGAACGCCATTAGTTTACTATCGATACTAGAAAGGTCAAACATTGAACTCTACACAAAGAAACCGCGTACGCACAGGCCGTGTCCACGTGGTGGTGGTCCCACCCCCCCTTCTTGCCTACTCGCTCTTTAGCTATCGCGCTCTTGCTCTGCTGAAGGGCCGGCCCCCCATCAGTGTTACCAGCGTAGGGAGTTGTTTCTAGATCTAAGTAAATTAGCAACAGTTCAACTCTTTTTAGTCTCTTAGGGAAAATTTGTAACAGTTAAAAAAAATTAAGGCAAAAAACCGCGATATGCGCGACAACGTAACCAGAAACTATTTCGAATTCACCAATTAGGTTACAGGTCCCGGCAAACCTCTTGAAATCGGGTGGGCATTGCGTAGAACACGAATTTGAGTCGCAAACTTTCCCCCACTGTCGACCGAGCGTCAAGAATTTTGCCGGCACCTGCCTACTTTACCACACTTGTAACATCCCTTTTATTAGTTGTTGATAACTACATAAACTACTACTGCTAAGTACCTACTCACCTTCATATGGTCTTTCAACACCGGCCAGGTACAACAGCTCGAACAGACTCTCGTGCACCATAGATACTCCTGCTCATGCACACACTAAGTTCGATCTTTTTACTTAATAGGATAACATTTAACATAAAACAGAAAAAGTCCAAAGGCGCTGATCCCGGCAACCCCAAGCCTGGGTACCATGGCGATCATCGTAATCCGACCATAATACGATTACTGTCACACCGGTGATCTGAATAAATGGTACAATATTTTTCACTTTCATTACACACACATCTCACTATTAACTCTACAAAACAAACTACACTACGAGTACATCGTGAAATTGCTCATAGCCCGGGCCCCGGAGCCACTAGTCCATCCGAGGACACAAGATATTACCGTGAAACAAGCGAGCTAACTAAAATAATAAAAGACCGAACAATCGGAAGGACACTAGTGATGTACTTATCTACCAATGAGTAAATATTACGATCGATAATAATTTATTTTAAAATACGATAAAAATTTGATTTAAAGTTGAACTTTGCATAATTTTCCTTTGTCACTTTTATAAACCAACGCTTTTAAGACTTTAAGTACCGTACCGAGATCTCGGGGTCTTAGGTTCAATAGCCGGGTCGGACTAACTTGGTGTTGTTTTTTTTTTTGACAAAGCTCGGGTTCGTCCATCAATCCGCAAGTATGTTGATTAAGCCCGTACCTATCATAGTAACAATAGCTTGCCATCATTGCAAGATGGAGGCCTTTTCCCTGCAGTTTGGCATACATTTACTTTTATAAACCACAGAAAAGTCGTAGTCCAAAAACATGAACAACGTGCACAAATGTAAACGAATCACTTTACTAGCATGAAAACGACACATGATAAATCTTTTTAATTTTTTCATCACACAAAGTGATGCTCCTCGCGGAATTCGAACCCACAACCTCCGAGTTTTAGAGCCCAACGCTCTAACCACTGTATCAAGGAGGCAGTTTCAATTTAAATCTTTATCGTTTCTATTTCGAGCATCTTAACTGCTTTGATAAAACATCTCTCGTAACACAACAAAATCTTTTAACATAAAAGTATCGAAATATTCGTGTATTGACCGCCATCACTACTGTTCTGTGTTACTTCCCTTTGAGATAACCGCTGCGGTCGGCACGTGCCGCGCTTCCCTTTGAAGAAGCCGCCTAGCGACCGAATCGACTCCTTTGGCCGCTTTGCTTACAAACCGCCAAAGGAACCGTCTTTTGGCGGTTTTTAACACAAAACGGATAAAAGGGGCCGATAAATACGCCATTTCTTCTTACACGTGTCGCGATCTCCCCACCTACAAACGCACAGTGGTTTGGTCTGATCAATTAGATTAAAATTTAATTTAGATAAATTGTTTTTTTTTGTATGACTTTATTTGTATTTTTTTTATTTACACAGAAACAATCGTGTTACCAATAAGTACCCAAATCTACATAACTTTCTGTTGTACTTGTTACTTTATTTTAAAAACTACCCAATTAGGAATAGCTATTCAAACATGGTTTTTGAACAATAATTACCTAAACATTTTACTAAAGTTTGTTTTGCAAGACCATACTGAGAGGTAATAACTTGTTGGTCTAGTGTTGGTTGGTGTGATTGTGATCTCGGGCACCTCGGGAAATTAGGTAGATAGGTACTTTATTTCTACTTACAAATTAATCTAATCGTAAAGAAGTTCTTAACGTCATTTTTTATTATAGCAATAGATATGTTACAGTCAAAACTCGTAGCCGGTCAAAACCACTTTTAACTACAAAAATCATGCAAAAGTAGTTTTGGCGGATGCCCTTAATCAAAAACATTTTTGACTGATTTTTGCAGTCAAAAGTGGTTTTGTCGGATGCCCTTGGTCTAAAACAGTTTTGACTGATTTTTGCAGTCAAAAGTGGTTTTGCCTGATATTAATTCAAACGATCGGTCAAAACCATTTCAGGTCAAACTAGTTTGGCCTAGGCCAAACTAATTTAAGTCAATGAAAACAAACGAACTCGACTACGAAAATCAGTCAAAATTGTTTTTAACCACGGGCACCGGTCAAAACCACTTTTGCCTGGTTTTTGCAGTTAAAACTGGTTTTGATTAGATACATATTTTCTACCTGTTCCAATTTAAAAAGGTTTGTTTTCTCTTGTTTTAAAGGAAAAGAGAAAACTTATTGTGTGAAATCGTGAATTTCGAATTAACGTAACTTTAAGCGACCAATTAAAAACACATTTTGGGAGGGGTAGCTCTAAAACTGTAACGTTAAACCAATTAAAACGAATGTAACGATAAACAAGTTTTAAGTAAAATATTTAATATCTAAATTACATATTTTAAAATCAAATCAATTTGACCACTGTGCAGTAATAGGTGTTCGACGTGGGACTCGGGAGTGTGATTTAGTTCGTCGAGGCACGTCTTAGTGTTCTGTTGTTTGCGCACGTAACTAAGACGCGCCGTATCGCTACTTATCCCTAAAATACTTTAACATGGCCGTATGCTATGCTATCACGACGCCGGTGAGATTGTTGCGGGCGCGAGATCTCTACGAGGAGAGGTTTCTTTTGGCGGGTTCTTGGGGCGGTGAGAGGAGTAAGCAAGACGTGTTGTGTTCTGTGCGAAGGCATTGCCTGGATCGTGCCTGAATGTGTGTGCGTAATGGAGGTAGGAACAGGTGAGCAAGACGTGTTGTGTTCTGTGCGGAGGCATTGCCTGGATCGTGATTCGTGCCAGAATGTGTGTGCGTCATTACGCACATCCAACAATTAATGTAAATAGGTACGTATGTGTTTAATTTGTAAATAATCGTAGTTTTTAATATTGATGAATTTTGACTTTAACACGTAAACATGCTTAGCCTTTTTAATTATTTACATTTTAAAGTTTACATTATTAATCAAATTACGAAACAAATAACGAGTTCCTTAACTTGTCAGTCCAAAGCCTGAAAAAGTGTGATGGAGAGTCAAATTCTAAAATGAAGAACAAATGTTCGTTGTTTATTCTTTTTTGTGTTTGATTTATTTTATGTCAAGTAGAATGTAATGTAATTTAAGTGCAAGTCGTGCAGTGTAGGCTGGCAACACGCTGACACAAATTTGTGAATGACCAGTACAGCTTATGAATTAGAGTGGGAAGAGTGCAGAAAGAGTAAAATGAAAGAAAACGGCGATAAGCAGAATAGTTTATGAATGAATGAGGGAAAGAGGAGAACGAATGAAATGAGGGAGAACGGCGATAAGTAGAAGCCATATTCAGATTATTCATGAATGAAAATGGGTTCACGCGAGGTCATCTTATACACAGGTTGTTCTTAAAAATATTTAAATTTTTTTGTATGAAAAAGTAAAAACCTGAATTTGTATTGATATAAAAATAATACATAGTGCACTGTGTTTGTCTATCATGAATCGATGTCTGGTTAAAATATTTTAAGCTAAAATGACATGACCTTATATATGAATAATTTATAAGTATTTGGTATAGGTTAGGCAATTCTTTTCTTGATTTTCTTTATTTAAGAACAAGTTTATAAGCTCAGGTTATTAATTAATTTTTCTAGCAATTCTTTTGTTTCATAAAATTTGTACGTTTAGTTTACACATCTTAACACTTTTTGCAGTCAGCCTATGTTTTGCGATGACAATTAATAAAGCCCAAGGTCAGACAATGAAAGTTGTGGGTGTAGATCTAAGTATCAGCTGTTTCTCGCACGGTCAGTTGTATGTGGCTCTGACACGGGTTAGCAATCCTAGGAGCCTGTATGCTTTCATTCCCGATGGCCATACGTCACATATCGTATACCTACAGAGAAGCATACTGTAAAGTTTTGTGTTTAACTGTTTTTATTTTCTATCGATAAAATCATAAGAACGGAAAACAATCCCTGATGCAATGGGACCACGGGGAATGAAAATTACCCGTGGACCCGTTAATGGGTCGACCCAACGGGACCACGGGTAAACACTCAAATTTTTAGCTACCCAAAGGACGGTATTTGTTATTTAAAATAAGCTGCCCGAAAAGTCACTATTCCACGCGGACGAACGCGACGCGGGCACAGCTAGTAAAATAATATAATAATAGTAGTTACTACTCATTAACTAAACACCTTAAACGGATAAATCGCGAGTTTTATCCGTTTCAGTTGTTTTATTTAATGGCTCTTGAAATATTATTTTTATACAAAACTACAACTACGGGCTTTAGTCTAAAAACAACGTTTCGAGATAAATGTGACAATGCTCCAAAATATTCTGGAATTAATGCACGAATAAAATTTCATTATCTAGCCTAGATTATTTGCAGAGTCAAAAAATGTCTAACTTTCTCACCGGTCATTGATAAAGAATTTTTTTTTGTTTCTGCATACAAACAACAATTGAAAGATACTTAGCACGTTTTGTTTTGGTAATATTTTTTAATAATTATGGTTTAAAATCATCGGACTGATTTAACATAATTAATTATACAATCATCACAAATCAGTTTTTTTTCTATTTTGTTGTCATATCAAGTGTTTATTATTGTGAGAGATCACTATGTCCCTTTAATAATAAAATAAAATTATCGACTAAGAAATGACATAATATCGACATGAATTTAGACATCCCTAAACTAGTTCCTATGGTTTGTTAAATCTTGGATGATCTCTGCGACAGCTGTCATCGATTTGACAGCTGTTAAATTTCACAATTTTTGTCTGTCAAATGTATGAAGAGAAATAACGTTCATGATTGTAGGGTCCCGCCCACTTAGAGATATTCATTGCTATTATCATTCGCATACACTTAATAATCGATTATGAAATTTTAACCATTTTATTTATTTTAACCCACTCAAATGAACGTTTTCCATTATTTTAGGTCTATCCAAAAAAAACAGCACCAGTTATCAATAAAAGAAAATTGTATTGGATGATTTTAATTTATGTGGAGTCTACTAAAAAGGCGATTTGAGAGTTAAAATGTGGTACAAGATGCAAACAATATTGTCAAATTAAAAGAAGAAGCATTCCAATCGGTCACTCACTGTTACTACAGATGAATGGCAAAAACAATGTGAACATGTTATCCACATCGAAGACCAATTGTCCGAAACAGAAGTAGGTACTTAATGGATGCCGAAATGTACAAGTTCATAAGAGAATTAAAAAATTAATCTGATACTGAATCAGACCAGACGGCATTTCTGAAGACTCGAGTTCAACGGATAGTGATTGTGCGTAGTCAGCTATCTTTTTAGATTATTCTTATTCAAAATAAAAAATAATATTATAAACATGATGGTGAATCTTAGAAGCTAAATATGGCCACACATATCTCAGGTTGGGCAAACAGACTGTATAGCCAGTCCAGCGTACTATGTATATGATGGAGGTCAGTGGTTTGAATAAATATTCGAAAAACAAAAGCGAGCGTGGGCGGAGAGCAGTTGTCATAGATCCGTCTCTGGCAATAGCCGGGAGCGTACTGCTGGGGCCGCGCGACGCAAGACGTATGCGACAAAATGGTTTTATCCGTGTGATTTAAAAACTATAAATGTATTTTAAATAATATATGGCCCAATTATAGTGTAAGGTTCCGTGATTATATTTAGTAATTTTGAAGGCTTAAGTCGCTTCCGATTGTCGTAAAAATGACAATCCCTGTTTTTATAGAGGTATTTTTGATTAATTAATCTGTGTTACAAAAGTTGACCAATCGTGTATTCAATTGGACAATACAAAGTCAAAGACATGATGAATCCTGCCAATAAATTTTATTTTCTTAGCTTTAGTCATTGCTGAGAAAAATCCATATCCTTGCAACACAAATATTCAATTCGTCCTCTTAATAAAGTAATCGAAGGGAAAATTTAAATAAGGGGAAAGTCCATCCCTTTTAAGTGTCTATCGTCAAATGATCAACGACAAAAAATAACACTTTTTTTTTCTTTTAAAATAATGTTGTTAAAGTGATCATTGCTATCAACATTCCAAACGCAATGAGTTGTTGCCATAAGTCTCCTTATCCTTATCTCAGCTGACATACCTGTCCGCACATCTTTAAAAACCAGTTGCAACTCGCTGCAGGCGATATTCGGCTTACGTTATATAATAATATGCATTAATTTTCTGCCACCAAGGCCGCTGTGTCGATGACCAGGGGCGTGGAGCTAAGTCAATATATCCTTAAGTGGCAGTTGTGAATTAATCGCCGTGCAACTGAGTATGCACTTTCAATCTTATTTCAGGCGTTCCGTAGTACGCAACTGTTCATTCATTCATGGAAGTTTGTTCTCTTTGTAGTAAGTTTCATTTCGAGCGGTTGGAATAAATACTAATGTTGTTTGGAATTTAATGTCATGTAGCTCATTGATACCATAACGAGGGATATTAACATGACAGTTACCATTTTATATAATAGCCAATGTTACAAGGATAGTATTCCTCTTTACGTTATTTTTTCTTTAATCACCTTTGTCTTTCATCATATTATATTTACATTTTAGTTTCAATGTTTCTGTTTGAATATTTTGTAAAACTCCGTCTGTGTCGAATGATTTGTGTTGAGCTTTCGTTTGTCTTTCATTGATTGTATAACAATTGGGGCATTGTAACGGTCTCTGCCACGATATCTCTTAGTATTACGTTTAAATCTCCCCTTTATCAGCGATATTTATTGTGAGTGCGCTTAACTTTAAACATTCATGTTTATGTCCTTTATTCCTTGTGTTTTTGCTTGACGTAGGCGTCACACAACCCAATTCCGTTCCCAGTTGAAATAAAGTACAGTAAAACGTGTATCCGACACGAGCCGTATCCCTTTGTTGGTGGTTCACCAAAATTTAATACATTTTGGATTTTGTGAAGGAAACTACCAATATTTTCTTCCCACGCGGTCCAATTCTATGTTTTAACAATAAAAGGATTATCAACTCCAAATACGCATATGGTAATGACGGCCCACGTTATGTCCCAAAACATTTACCTCTCTTTATGAAGGTGTTATTCATCTAGATTACTTAGGACACGCTATAAAAGCGGGTTCACGGACTTAATATTGCCACGGCGTTACAAGAATTGTGCAGTTTTTGCAGTAAGTTTACTTAGAATTTTGCAAAACGTTTGGCGGTGCGAAAATTCACATTAAAATTGTCAGGTTTGCGTCGTTTTAGACGGCTATAAACAAAATGAATGCAGGTTTTATGGCTTAATAAATAATTGCTGTGTGCTTTTACGTGTTAATGATCTCTGAACAAATAAGTCTGGAATATGTAAAATCATAAAAGTTTAAGAGTGTTTTCCATTGTAAGATATTCCTTATTGATCTGTGTAACTAAACTATAGATCAACGAAGCAGTAGTCTTTTCGAATATTTCATATGATATTTTAATTAAGCTTGTCAATAAGACTAATCAGAATATCGTTTAGACACAGAAATGGTGTTGATTCGATAGAGTAAAAAATATTGCTGACAAATCGACTAGCTATCAAATGGCATATTTTTTAAATGACTTCTGCGCGTTAGACACAATAGCATTGGGTAATTAACCTTTCAAGGTCTCGTTTGTTCCGCTTCAGAAGGCTTCATGATCTTCTTTCGACTGCCAAAATTATTGTCAACATTGTTTTACTATTTACTAACCTTACTTCCAATGTATGCAAATCATCCTTTTTTATACTTGCTGATTTGAATTAATCTGCATTTTTATCTTTATTTTTTGTTAAGGTTTTAGCATTTTACAAATTTATATCTATACCTAAATTTATAAATATTGTCTCGCGTGGCGATTGTTCCTAAATTTGCGGGTTTTTTTTTACTAGTCATAAGTAACAAACGTGGTGTCTGCTTCTGGCGTTGTCTTTTTTAAATTATTTAATTTGTCAATAGTTTTTTCATAGTCTCCATCTTTTGTAGTGGTTGTTGGATATTTGTCTGTTTTATTACCAAGAAGCGTAATGACCGCGGAATCATTTGTCTCTTTGACTCAGACGGAGTTTTCACGTCTGGTTGATAAATGTTTCTAAATCTAACCTGTTATTTAATTACATTTTTTAGATTTGGACTTGAAAGACTCGTCTATTGTTACCGAACGCAGTGGTTGATATCATAATGAGTTTAATAATAATTTAACTCTTGTAATGAGATTGTCAAGATATACGAGTTTTTATTTGACAGTTTATTGACCACCGTTTCGACTGGCCGTTGCTGATGTAATTTATTGATTGGACGTTTAGTTACAGTGCTGTCTGTTTGGACAACAAAAGATTTAATTATTATTTTAAGATGTTTTTTAAATTGTCTTTGGTTAGTTGTCTAGCTGCTGTATTTGAAACAATGCGTTATTATTATTATTGTCTGTAATGAGACTAAGTAGATAATATAATATCATAATCTCATCTGTTTATGATGAGTGATGACTAGATTAGATATCTTACTTTGTGAAGGGATCGACGTTAATACAATTTTAGTCGCCATGAAATTCCTTTGCTACCCAAGATCACATCATCGTATAAATAGCTTACTGCATGTATAAGCAGAAGTTGCCAAGTGCTTTTAAAAATTAAAGGCTCGATGCTGGAAACTCCTTTGTCTGAAAAATTAAATAGCATCACGACTATTCACGACCTTTGTAAAGTTTAGCCCCTATTCTCAATTGTTACAGGAAAACATAGACCCATCTCCGTACAGCCTGTCACCTATATCAGCGAAGTCGCAGAAGCTCCTCCGCTCGCCTCGGAAGGCCACGCGGAAGATCTCGCGGATCCCGTTCAAGGTTCTGGACGCGCCGGAGTTGCAGGACGACTTCTACCTGAACCTGGTGGACTGGTCTGCGCAGAACGTCCTCAGTGTTGGCCTGGGGAGCTGCGTGTATCTGTGGAGCGCTTGCACTAGTCAGGTACCTATGTATTTTTTTTGTTTCTGGCGCTATTTCCAGAATATCAAATAGGCCAGTGGAAATAGAAGAGGCATTTGTATTGAAGAGAGATTTAAGATATGTTGGACTTGTAAATGACATCAATTTCATTGCATCGTAACCGCTTACCATCAGGTGGGCCGTCAGCTGGAGCGCCACCTTTGTGGTAATAAAATCAAATTTACTAATGTACGTAGGCTTTTTTTATGAATTTTAAATGCAACAATTCAGATGTTGGTTTCTAAAAGCCACCACTTTGATATTTGATATTGCTGAGGGTAAGGATGCCGCGTAAATCCTCATTCAAGTTCGTTTAGTAGTTTTTGTGTAAATAATGGTTACCGTAAATCGTAACAAACGCATAAATTAAGGAACATAACACTTCTATTTCTATAATACTTTAGTCGTTCATAGACACACCTAATAAGCATTTTATTGCTTAATGTTGTTACAGATACCGTGTAGGGTTAAAAGTCACGGTCTTAATCTTTAGGTTGTGTAATTGATTACCGTCAATTAAAACGCCACAAACCTAGTCTATCATTGTAACGATGACTTGATTTCATTGATGTTAGCCTTTATCTTCCAGTGGAAATTATTAGGCTGATGCCTTATTTTTCATCTCTTGATGAAATATTTGGATTAAGAGTTGAGATGCGGGCGAACTCCCACTTTTAGTCCTTCAATCGTCCTTAAATCGGTTTTTTGTGTTGGTTACTTATTTTTACGTATGTACTCGTACTTTCTCAAATAATTTATCCTAGCTAGATGGCTCTGTGTGATAAACTCCAAAGTCCCAAATTCTATGAAGACATCAAGCAAAGAAAGAGAGTGTCAAATGTCATCATGAGTATTGAATGACACTTTAATTGTTTGTTGCAGGTGACCCGATTGTGCGATCTGTCGTCGGAAGGGAACGCGGTCACGTCTGTGGCGTGGAGCGAACGAGGTCATCTGGTGGCTGTTGGGACGCAGAAGGGACACATTAGTGTGTGGGACGTTAGTGTTAATAAAGAGGTGAGAGAAGATCTCTAATTTTCTTTCCATTTTGTAACTACAGTCAGCGTGCAAGAGCTAGTCGCCTTCTTAGGTCCCTACATCATCATGATTATAATGTTTGAAAAGGACCCTTTTAATTAAAGGATTTGTTTTTTTTTATACTATATTGATGGTAAGCGGCCACTGCGGCCTATTCCATTGAGGGACACTTCACCAGGAAGCGTCGCTCAATGTGCTGCTAGACTAGGCTCATCTGATCTTCGAGCCTTAGATTTCAAGTGTATTGGCTCCCACATTAATCCATCAAGCCCCGGAAAACCAGACACAATAGAAAATCTATTGTTTACGCGACACCCGGCTTTCGGTCGGGTGTTTAAGAGTTAATACTTGTTGCTTTAATAAGTTTCTTGAAAATAATATTTGAAATTTTAATAATATAGGGAATGTAGTAGTATTTTTAATACTCAGGCCATGCATGCTTAACAGTTTCTTGAAATATAATAACAATTTTGGCTTCATTTTCTTATTAAATGTTATTAATTATATTACATATTAATGTTTCACATTCCATTCCATCATATTTCATTAGGAAACTTAATGTTTATTTATTTTTGGAAAACGTTTACTGTTCCTCACATTAGGTATCCTCAGATTTTCCTGTTACCTCACACGAAATTGAGTAATTGTGTTGCGTTCAAAATTAGTTAACCATTATCAGTTTCCCAGCCCGTACTTCCTCTAACATTCGTTTACATACAAGTTGTTGACAATAACAAGTGTTGTAATGGCTTCAGGTGACGAAACTACAAGGACACATCGCGCGCGTAGGCGCGTTGGCGTGGAACGGCGATATACTGAGTTCCGGGTCCCGGGATCGGCATATCAGGCAGAGGGATACTAGGACGCCGCGTAAGTATATTATTAGCCTTATATTACTTTACTAGTTATTACAGTTATTACACTGAAATGTGATATTCACCATAATTATTAAGTCACAATTGAATCTTGGTATATCTTTTTAAATAGTTCCTGTGATGTTACCGGGCTTAGTAAGATAAAAAAATATCATGGATTACTCGCATTTTAACACCGTACAGTCGACAGCACATCCGACCTCTTAATCTGTCAATTTTCTACAACCAATTATCGACTTTATTCACTTCACATAGAGTTCTCTTTAAATTGAGAAGTTTTGACAGATTATGGTAGGTTGATCTGCTGCCGTCCTTATTATATCAGAAAAAAAAGAAACATTGTATTTTTTTTTTGTTAAAACAATGTTCTAATTCACTATTAAGCAAATATAATGCTTTCAAACTATATAAAAAATAATATTCACACTGTTTTATAAATACTAGACCTTGGCTCTAGAGCTACTTTACTTCAGTCATAAAATGAGACAAGTTCCTATACATTTTTTAACTGATATCAATGATGTTAACATTTATCTAAGATAACTGACTAATAAATTATTAGGTACTCATTGGACAGAGGTGAAATGGGTAGTTAAAATTTTAAATTCTAAGTTTGTACTCATGGAGAAACTGTATATTTCATGTTTGCAGCGATACAGTCATCTCGGGTGCTACAAGGGCACAGGCAAGAAGTGTGCGGTCTCAAATGGTCACCTGACGGCCAGTCGCTGGCATCTGGAGGCAATGATAACAAACTATTCGTATGGTCTATGGTGAGTGTCACTGGTCTTATAATGGTTGATGTAAATCATTTGGGATTTTTCGGTCGTCAGTCTAAAATATCCGTTAGTGTAGATAAAGGGTCCAATTTGACTCTTTTAGGATTGCAGATGGCGCTGGTATACTAGTTAAGAGGTCGGCTACTATATTAAAAACTCGCGGGTTCGATTCCTGCAGATTCCTATTTATGATAATAATATGCATTTCGTGGGTGACAGTAAGGGAATAAAATTATGGTAATGTAATTAATCTTAAATACTATATTACTAGACATTGGAATTTATTCATTTCACAAGGAGAAATGCATATTTAGCTAAGTAGCCACCTTTAATCGATTTTCGGAAGTTATACGTTATCAAGTGATAATGTTATCATTTTGTTCCCATTATTATTTTGCATGTGGTTTTACTGTATCCCTTGATAACAAATTGCGGTTTAGAACTTATTCGCACGATTTTATATTTGCACTTTGTTTTTACACCATAGTATATAACGAAGTAATTGCTGGTTAAAAAGGGTAAGCGCTTGTTCACGTGAACGCGCGGTCGCGAGCGCGGACGCGAAATATCAAACATAATTATGGCGTAGTATAGAGGCGCTCGTGGCGCAGCTGTGACAGTGGTTCGTTAGCGATAACGAAAAGTCAAGCTACCTACGCCGCGGTCGGTTAATGGATGGGTGACCATTCTGACCATATTTAGTGACATTAATTTCGAGCGTCTCCGTGCTTCGGAAGGCACGTTAAGCTGTTGGTCCCGGCTGATATTTACTATAATGTAAATATTAGTCCTCAAGCCTAGTCAGAGGCCATTTGGCGGCTTGATAACATCTGACATTAAGGTTAGTCACTTGCCTTACGCACCCCTCCACCAACCCGCACTAGGCCAGCGTGGTGGAGTATGGCCCACACTATCTCACAATTGAGATAAGGCCTGTGTCCCAGCAGTGGGAACGTATATAGGCTGATGATGATGATGATCGAAGTGTTCACGTACAAACGCGCGCGCGGCTATTAGTGAGCACTGTGCCCGCGCCCGCGCGTTCACGTGAACAAGCGCTTAATGTAAAACATGCGTGAAAAATATGGTAAAAATGTCCTGTTACTAGAACAATATCGATAACGCCTTAAACTCAATATATTCACTTTCAGAATATTATCTGACACGCGAAATAATATTGAATTTAGACGCTATCTATCTCTTTCTAGCATTCAACGTCACCAGTGCAGACGTACTCGTCGCACGTAGCGGCGGTGAAAGCCATCGCCTGGTCGCCTCACCAGCACGGTCTGCTGGCGTCGGGCGGCGGGACGGCCGACCGCTGCATCCGCTTCTGGAACACGCTCACGTCGCAGCCGATGCAGTGCGTCGACACAGGTGAGGACTGATGCACGGGGTGGACTGTGTGCCACGCAACCAGTGCAGACGTATAGACCGACAAACTTATCTGTTCCATTGACCAAAATTGGAACTACGTGAAACGCAATGCAAAAACAATATTTAATGACAGTACTAAAACGACCTAGAGCCGCCGCCACCGGAACAGATAAGTTTGTCGGACTATACTCGTTGCTCGTAGGCGGTGAAGACGATCGCCTGGTCGCCGCAGTATACGCCATGTCGAGGCAAACAAGGAAACGAAAAGTTTTAAACGCTACTCCTCGGGATTGGTTCACTCACAAATAAAATACCAAGTATAGGTCCCGGCAAACATCTTGAAATCGGCTGGGAATTGCGCAGAACGCAAATTTTGAGATGCGTGCGCGCTATTGGTCATGCGCAAGTGCACATGCGCAAACTTTTACCCACTCCGTCGACCGAGCGTCAAGAAGTTTGCCGGCAGCTATAGATTTTCGTATCTTATTTTCTGTATGTATAAGATCATGTCAACAATCAGAAAGTGGGGGACATTATAAAGTGTCACTACTGTACGCTTAAAATATTTTTTTTTTAATCTGTCTATATTATTTAACACTATTATAGATTGCAATAAACCAATACTACTTAGTTTATTGTAACATTCTTATGGAACGTGAAATCATCTTTTATTTTACATTGTGGATCACTCGTCAGTCGTGCGTGCATTTGGTGTTCACTTCCCGGTCGGGAAACCGTTACTGGTCACTTCCCGCCGGGAGAGCGATGACTCGGCTGTTTTGTGGTCAATTTGTACCAGTAGTTTATCGGTTTTTGCCATTAACCGCAAATCTGAACATCAGTGAAGTTTATTATTTTGCCAGATAGTGTTTCCATGTAACGGTTATTCTTTTCTTTACAGTTTTGAGGGAATATAAATTTCAGACGTCCTCTTTTTATTCATGTGTGGTTATCGTATTAATGTAATATAATTATTTCAGGCTCGCAAGTTTGTAACTTGGCGTGGTCCAAACATTCGAGCGAACTAGTCTCAACACACGGATACTCGCAGAACCAGATATTGGTGTGGAAGTATCCGTCTCTAACGCAGGTAAGACACAGCTTATATTGTTTCTACTATTATCTTAATAAGAAACTAACTACGAGTAAAAATCAATGCCTAGCTATAACTACGAAATAAGGAACTTGAAGTTTTGTACAGGAGTTCTTTATAATTGTAAGTTCGCACTAAGGAAAGGTTTTTGGAAACTCGCCTTCTAAGGGGGTCATGAATCAATATGTTTAATTGAAATCCATTTACACCAACATTGAAGTCAAATAGAGCGACCATAGCTATGAGATATTGTACATTGACTGACTCAGAAATTGTTGTTCCAGTATACGGAATACTCGAGTTAATAAATTATATCAATCCATCATTTCACTTACATTGATAATTTTCATTTATGTATAGCCGGACCAGGAAAATATAAAACCTGTTTTGGAGGCGCCATATTAACTATGATTATAGCAACACTTGGTTGCTATGGCTATACTTACAAATAACTCACAATATCCAATATTAACAACACACGGTTGACAATGGACATCACACTTTGACAGACGGCACTATTGAATCACATCTTATTGTTTTTTATTTGATTGTTGCCACTTGAAGAAATTAGTTCCAATATATTTCCGCAATTTGGCGAGGTTTTTTATTTTAATAGTCGGGCTGTAAGTATGTTTCTAACGTCTGTAATAAAATTCTATTAATAAATATTTTCTTTACTTAACTTATCAATTCTTTCTAACCAGGTGGCGAAACTCACCGGGCACTCTTACCGAGTGCTGTACCTAGCGCTATCGCCCGACGGCGAAGCGATAGTCACCGGCGCGGGAGACGAAACCCTCAGATTCTGGAACGTGTTCTCCAAGACTCCTTCCCACAAAGAAAACAAAAGCGTGCTTAACCTCTACACGGCGCTCAGATAAGTTTATACATTGTGTTTATGAGACTGGGGATAGTTGCATCGATAGAAGAAAAGAAGATTTATACATATAAACTGTGCGCAGAAAATGAAAATTTATACACCGTGTATAAGTGTTGTATAAGACACACTGAAATTGAATTAGAACTGGCTCGTGAAACATATACCATTATACACCAAATTTGTTTCTTCGGATATGAAAATTACTGAAATGTGGAAACGTCTAAATATACAAAGCTATCTGATTATATAATAATACAGTTAGTCGCCATTTTGAAATCATATTTGAGCGGTGTATAAATGATGTAATGAGGACATTAACCAATTGTGTTTAGAGTGTTATATTTTTTAGTAATTTACTTAGGTTACTATGAAATCTGCATATGCAGTTTGTAAATATATCTTTACTGTTTAGTGTATTTGTAATATTATTTAGAATTTTCCGATTATAAAACGATTAGGATGTCTAGCAATGAAATTATTCGGATGTATAAATATATTTTGGATCGAAAGAGACGATTGAAATTGGAAGTTTCGATTCACATTATTAAGATACAGTAGCACAAAAAAATTAACTTCATATTATTTATGTGCTAGTAGTACAAGGTTAGACTATTTTATTAGCTCATCAATTGATTGATTGTACCCCTTAATTTACTTGAAATAAATACATTTTAAGTGAGCTTTAATTACTAAAATTACTGATATAACAAACATTTATTTCGTTTTTAATCGATAAAAATAATACCATTTGGCAATTTATAAAATATAAAGATCTAACGTCACTTCATGATTTTAAAGTATTTTTTTTATTGATCATCTGTTGCAAACTATTTCATATACTGTATCTTACATATGTGATTCGAATTTCGAAGATGGAATATCTTCACATTCTGAGCCTTACACATTAGTGTAAGACTTAAAATGTTCAGATAAAATGAAGTTAGTAATTTCATTTCTATATTTGTGCGTCTCGTTTATGTCCCTATTGTTTTGATTTGGCAGCTATTGATAGGCACGGGTCGCCACAGTCTTTCATTTTGCGATGCGAAGAATTAAATTATATACATTTTTAAAGATTCGCTCGTAATTTGACGTTATTGAATAAGTTTCCTAGAAGATTAAGTGCCCGTTTCACTAGTGAGAGATAAGTTTGTGGTATTAATTTGTTAGATAAATTAGAGACTGTCTCTTGGTAAATTTTAAGAAAAGGAGACAGCGTCATTCTTACCTGACAGATTAACTATCACGAACTTTTCTGCCAGTAGAGAAACAGGCCACTTAGTTAATGATTTATTAAATATGTAATTATGGCTCGAAAACATAGATTGTGCCGTACATCTTTGCACCCATCTAGAACTAACGCAGTGATGAAAATTATGTTTGTGTTTGTTATGAATGTAGGTAATGCTTTCAATATCATTTATAAAGAACTTCGTTTTTAGTTATCAATTGCCTGTGGTCGACCGTCCCCATTTTGTTTTGTTAGTGAGATAAATAAAGTAGTGCCAATCATACGGAAACATATAAAATTATATGAGTTTGTCCATATTTCTCTGAAATTGATATATTTTCAGAAAGAGCTGGTCTGTATGCATACGTGTGTCGCCATTTGTTCATTCCCTTTGCATTTTCATAATATTCTGTCGTGTTGTTTAGTGATATTTATCTTTGTTCGTATAGTTATTTAAAAGTAAATAGTAAAATTCGTAGTTTAGTTGTGTAATTATACTATATTTCAACGCAAATTCACTACACAACACACGAATTAAGGATTGTATTTTTATATAAATGTACATACATTTGTGTATTCATTATACATTAATTTGTGCTATTTTATTTGGTAGTCATATAACCTCGTGGTTGATTAATATACATTGTTGTTATGTGGCATGCTTCACTGATGATATTGTGGTCGAAAAGTCTCGATTTGTCGTGTCGGCTAACGCATCGCTGTGGCGTATTGTCAAATAAATAAGGCTTGCCATTCTGATACTTTATGTAATAAGGTGTTCGGATATATATTTTCTTATTTATTTGATATATTTTGCGTTTTGGCAGACGGTTTGTATACAAAACTGTCTTTATTTGTTTTTATGAACTTTGTTTCTTCTTGCTATAGAATAAGGTTCAAAATTGTAACGAATTTTGACAGAATGATGACTTGTTGACTTTATCTAATTTGTCAGTGAAGCTTGCAACTTTTAAAAACGACTTTTTGACTAATTTGTAACCAAATGAATTTTAGACCGACTTGATATCATGATTTGGAAATATTTTTAGTTTTTATAGGAGATATTTTAATTATTTCCTAGATGATTTTAATCTTTGTATCGGGGATTGAAATTTTTTGTTTTCTTTTAATACAATTGGCACATATTATGATTGTCATGTAGTTTAGGCGACAGCACTACAAGCAATATAAAACTGTCTTATTTCTTTAAGTAAAGACCTTGTGTTTCAAACATAAGAGTTCAAAATGCCTTAACAAATTTTCCTATTAGGCTACGTGCTGTTGCCATAAAATATGTAATTATGTTAACCGGCATACTAATAGATGTTTTTTTTTCTGTTACAGCTAAATTTATCGTGTATTTGTGTGTAAATCATTTCAGTTGAGAGAAAGAGACGTACTTATATACAAGTTAGTCTTGTCAATAAATACCTCTCGTTCTCTCAAATGTCGTTATTTCACTCCGGATCTGGAGAATTGGCGAATTAGTAAGTAAAACAGTGATGCTTGAATTTATTGTGATTCTGAACCAATTTCCTTGCTTTTTATTTTTGCTGACTATTTTCAATAAAAATAAAATTAACTTTGAGTTTGCATTTATTAATTATAATTAAAAAGAAAAGCAAAGAGGTTGGAGTCTCCAAAATTTAATTGTAAAATGTATGATAAAATACTAAATTATTAATTTAAAATGTACTAATTGTGTACTAAATTATATAAGAGGTGCCTGGATGATCTCATTATACCGACTATGATCATAAAAGCGACATAATTAATATTATTAAGTGGTGTATGTATTTTTTCTTCCTATTTATTACTTGTGATTACTGTAAGTTTTGTGTAGTTTTATTATTATTATTATTTTGCGGCAACTTAAAATTTAATGCTCTATATTATTATTGATAAAAGTAACTTTTTGTTGAACGATAACTTTAGTAATATGACTATTGGTTATTGTTTATTATTATAAAGATGTAAAGGTTTATTTTTTCAAAAACATAAGGTACAACCTTTTCTAGAATTTACCGATTAAATAAGTACTCATGGCTAAGAGTTAGACCGTGCACTTTATTTGTTTAAACTTATTCATAAATATTGCGCTTTGTTATAAGAGGTTATGGGCCGGTTTTGTCAGTGATAGAACCTTTGATTTTGATGTTAGTGGCAAACTAGCAAAAAGTAAATAAATTCACACAATCCATATAATATAATCTACGATGTCCCGAATATAGAGCCTTCATCCTCGCAATTGGAACAAGTGCCCGTGTTGCCATAATGCTGCCTGTAAACAAAGTGTGTATTAGACACAAAACCTCTGGGTTCTATTCCAAGTTATATCAACGTTGGAAACATTCTTTTGTTGGGTGTTGAAAACAACTCGATCTGGTATCTCACGACCAGGTTTACTAATGTCACCTATGTTGCTCATTATTCATTTATCCTTCATTGTACAAATGAAGGTACAATTGGCGGACTTAATGCCATATGAAATTCAACCATTGGGTAATGAAGAAATATTATTTATCTGTCAAATATTAATGATCATGTCTGGGTTGTTTGAAAATGACAATAGAGACAGCAACCTAGATATCGGAGTATCAAGAACTTAGAATTTTATATTTTATATAAAAATCAATATTATAAAAGGGCGATCTCATTGTTCCAAAGAGTGATCTTAGTCAAAATATTAAGACCCTGTATTCACGACATCGTCAAAAGAAATGTATTTAGCATTTAAGTTTTAAGTTACGCTGCAAAATTTAATGTGTGTTCGTATCTAACGGTTCCATTATTAATGTCTATACTACATAGTATGTGTAATTTGGTTTATGTGCAATGTAGGTTACGTATGTATAAAATATTTTATTTACTGTCCAAAGTGCAGCGACCAATATATTATTTCCAAATTCGTAGTACCGTGTGTAATGTTCGCAGTAAGCGAAGTTTCGCTTGCCGACTCATTCAGTGAGCGGCCGAGTCGCGGTAGAGACATTGAGTGAGTGACCGATACGCCGCTCAGAGTCAGTCAGCAGAACGTCAGTCGCTCACTGTGAGCATAATGGTGATACTGCCTAATGATACAAGGAAAACAAGCTTTAGGTTGTAATCTCGTGTCATAAGAGCTATGGCTATGTTAGATGTCTTATTGACTTTGAAAAAGGAACATATAAAATACCTGAATATAAAAGGAGAGCCATTTTTGAGAGATGCTTAGTGAAGTGTCCCTCAATGGGAGTCCTAGTTAAGCCTGACTTATGTGTATCACCAAAACCATAAAGATTAGTATAATGCAGTACAATTGGACAGTAAATTATATCAGATAACACTAGATTAAGGTAAAACGGATATATATTTGATGCCAAATAGTAACGTGTATGTTAAGAGTGCTTATAACGTTTTTGTGTTTTGAACACTTTAAGAGACCTTAGTATTTCACAAGAAAGCTTTTAGGATTATCCAGATTTCGAGTAACAGCTTTTTGATTGCACCCAATATAACTTTCTGTTATTAACTAAATCTGCGTTTGGTTTAATAAAAAAAAAATTAAAATGTTTGTTGGTAGTTATTGCCTGTAATGTAATTTAAACATGCTTCGGAGTAACATTTTCTTTGGTTGGTATTTTTATTAATTTAGCGTTCGAAAAATGGGAATAAACGCTATTGCATTGAGCAATATTAAAATTGACATAAAATAATACTAAATAAATATCTTCTTCTATTCCTGTTATTTTGAGCTTATTCTGTAATAAGTTAATTTGTGTCTTAATAATACAACTTAATTCAGATTTGCGCTGAAATAGTTCACTTTAATCATATCAATGTAACTAGTTATAGTACTCAAACTTTAACACGATGTATGATTGTATTAATTATATACTTATTGCCTATTATACTTAACTCCTTCATTATTAATGGTTAGTTTGTTTAAAATATTTGCATACTATATTATATGATCTGAAGTTTTATGCTTGGTTATAGTGTGATGCGAATTTAATTAGACTGAGGGCCTGTTCACTACAGATAATATTTTGTTGGCGCGTCTATGTAAAATAGATTGACGGTCAAGTCGCTCTAGCATAACGTCGCCGTATCGATCGTAGCCATCGTAGCCCGTCGGCCATATTGGACGAGACGAAGTTTCGCCGACTTTAATGGCGCGCACCACGAACTCGACGGATTGCTTAATTTTCCATCTGATCGTTTATTTTCAGTTTTAAAGAGTTTTGTTAATTACTGTAATTTTGAAATAAAATTAAGAATTGTGTCTATGTGTGTTTGAGGATTGGCTTCACCCATCCGATTATGGCGTAGTTAAATTACATCAAAACATAGATTGTTCAAATGGAAAACCATTCATTTTTCAGATAGCAATAAATAGCAATGATTCTGCCTTATGTTTTGAGACAGCAACTTAGTTATCTCACAGATGACTCGCAACAAACTTAACTCCCAGTGGAGAAACTCCCTAAACTTATCATTAAAGCCTGAAAGAGTAAAATTAAATGATAACTGATAAGTATATAATTAAAATAATCGTAAATAATAAAAGCTTATATCTTGTATATCTCGAAAATGTAAAATTCTTTGTAGTGGTAAGACCTGAAATTGTAAAGTTATAAAAGATTTATTTATACATAAAGAAGAACTAATATATTATTATGAAATGCACTTAGTAAATATAGACTGATAAATATTAATTTAGTTTGTACAATGTATGTGAATGTAGTATTTTAAAAATAAAAATTTGTGTGATTTGTATATTGTGGTTTCTTTTTCAGACCTTTACTTTTATTTTGATTCATTATAAAGGTTTAGCCATTACTGGGTATTGGGAGATTTTTGGTATAAAATAGCAATATTATAATTACTGTACTACTTAGATACGTAAATTGGGATTATTCTCTTTCACATTGAACCTTATACACTCAATAGCCTCAATACTAAAAAAATGCTATTATGAGTTTTATCAAATTAATTTATCTACATTTTTTGACGTAAATAGCTGCTTTAAAAATGAGTTATGATAAGTAAAAGTAGAAATTTTAAATATAATGGCAGGGGAGTTCTGTAGATAAAATCTTAGTACAGGTGCCGGCAAACTTCTTGACCATCGGTCGACGGAGTGGGGGTAAGTTCGCGCATGTGCACTTGCGAATGACCAGTAGCGCGCGCGCAGCTCAAAATTCGCGTTCTGCGCAATCCCCAGGGCCTGATTTACCCATAGGCTAATTAGGCTGCAGCCTAGGGCGCGAGGATCGAGGGGGGCGCTGAAATCGTGTCTTCGTATGCACTAATCTAGCATCATTGCATCTACCCTATTTATTTCAACTAGACAAAACATTAAAACTAAATGTGTGCTTGAGAGTCCCTGATTTTAGCATTAAATTTTGAAATTCCCATACCTAATAATCTTCAATCTTCACGTAAACGCGCGTTTCTGTGAGGCGAATTCAACAAAAATCGCATCGCACACTAGGTACATCACTACAATAGGCACTCCTCAGCAGTGTTGCCGCTGGTCATTTGAAGGATTACCGTACACAAAGGATCAAATTGCCGTATTTAACCAAAAATTACCGAAAATTGCCGTACATTTTAATGTCTTCGGAGGCTATTTGACTCATATCTTATTTTATTTCATATAATTTAAAATGAGTATTTCGTACAGTATTTTGCCTAGAGAAACTAATTATGTTGATTTTAATTATTAAAATCGCAAGATTAATTAAAAAAATCCAGTTTGAAAAAACATTTTTTTATTTTTTTATTTGAATCGCCGAAAACGCTGTCGGCCATGATATGACGTCATACAATATGTAAACAAACAAACGTCATCTGTATCTGTATGCACGGTTGCCAGATTGGGTATTTTTTCTCGCAATTCTGGGTAAAAAATTTTACGGAGCCCATTATTTTGTATCGTACGTAATTTTCCATGTCATTTTCTAACTAAAAGGTAAATAACACGAACTTTATTTTGTTTACTGACTTGATACATAACCTAAAAAATGTATTATTAATCTAACTGTAAAGTTTCTATACATTGATGAGTAGGTACTTACATCAAAGTGATCTTCGCAAAAATAAATCTGAGTTACAGTCGATAAAGATTCAGGATCCCTTTGAGCAAGTCTTAACCAGGTGTTAGGTACGTATATTTGTTTCACTGGGCACTCTAATCCACAACTTTTCTGCAGTCTTTATCGATGTGTTTTTGCATTCTCGGACGATGCAATATAACGATAATTACTATATTTCTCATACAGACTAGTAGAAGTCATGTTTTATTTAATTATAACTTTGTAAGGTTAAGTTCGTATGCTGTCAAATGTTTGTTTACAATACTTATGACGTCAGAACATGGCGGACAGCGTTTTCGTTCGTTCAGGAAAATTAAAATTTTAAATTACAGTTTTTCGGTTTTCTAAGTATCAAAAAAATATTGTAATATTATTTTTGCTTTAATAAAAGAAATAGTTATTATTTAAGACCTACTTCAAAAAAGAGTCAAGTAGCCTATTGTCTGATTGCCGTATTTTAGCGTAAAACAATGACTATTCTGGCGTACGTATGCCGTACAATTCGTCTAAAAAGAGCCGGATTGCCGTACGATACGGCAATTGCCGTACCGTACAAACGGCAACACTGCTCCTCAGCGCAGCAACAGCTCCTTAGCTTGCCGCGCGCAATGAGACTGGCTAATTTAACGGAGAAAGAGACAAATGTACTGAAATACGCCTGAGTGTAAGCGAGTAAAGTATATTCAGCTCAATTTGCGACCGAGCGACGCGGCACACACACGTCCGACGTCACTTATTTTACCCCTATACGATTCAAAATTATAATTTTTAAGGCCAAATCTGACGTTTACTGTCTTGTCAGCTTTTCATAAAATATAATTAGTGCTGTGATAAGTGAATGAACCAAAAAAATCGATTATCGTGGCAACCATCGATTATCGACGATAAATTTTTGTACTTTTTATAAATAGTTGATTTTTATTGACAACCTTCACTTTTATTTGGTTCTAATGAAATAATTATTACACAATTATTATCCCTTCATATTTTACAATTATTAACGACCTTCTTTCATCCATATTATAATTCGTTTACTTAAGTGTGAACGAAAACTGAATGTTACCAACTGCAGCGGCGAAAGATCTTTTTCAGCACTTAAAAGAGTAAAAAATTACTTGCGCTCTACACTCCGCCAGCAAAAACTTGCAGCTCTCTCGCTTATAGAAAGAGATTTTTTACAAACTATTTTTGAAAAATTGTTGGAAACATTTGCAAACGCTAAAGCACGAAAAAGGGCTTTTGTATAATCTAATAATAATTACTTAATTACTATTATTTTCAAATAAATTATTAATCAGTTGCAAAAATGTTTCACTGTTTCAAATGTTTTCTCTAGAGTAAATATTTAAAAAACTCAAGTCGATTTAATGGCAATGGAAACTAAGTTATTAATCGGACCACGAGAACTTTAGAGTTCGATCAATCGAACCAACAGGAAATAAAAAACATGGTGGTCCGATCGATCGGACAAGCCGATCGGACCACGCGGCCTAAGGGGTCTTTATAAACTAAGCCAATACAAGTCATGCTGCCAAACACGAGATGGATTTGGTTTAGGTACTACTTGGTAGCCTGCAGTCACTTGTCATGGTTTTGGTCTTATAATCAACGTTATTAATTCGTTGCTTATAATGCGTGAGGTTGCAGATCGATTTGAAAACTTTTATAGGGATGTTAAAATTTTCATAATACTACTCTACTCAGTTCCTACTTTTAGACCCGTCCGTAACACACCTGGAGGGGGCGCGTCCTCATAATTAGCCTAGGGCGGTCAGAACTCTTAATCAGGGCCTGGCAATCCCCACCGATTTAACCCTTCCCCCGCCACGCTTTTTTCCGAAAATGGTGCCACTAACGCCACGACCAGTAAAAAAAAAAATTTTTTTTTAAGTTGTACTCAACTCATTCAGGCAACTAAAAATACAACGTTGCTTGATCCTGTTTTTTTGTCTGATATATCAGTCATTGGCGTGGTGGGCACGAAAATGGTTTGTCTGATATATCAGTCAGACATTGGCGTTGAAAGGGTTAAAGAAGCTTGTCGAGATGCAGGTCTCGACAACCCGCTTTTTTGTACACTCAGTTAAACGCTACCTACGCCTTAACAGAATTACATCCTTAAAATTGTGTCTCCAATTGAAAAATTTGCCATGAATATTCTTGTAGGAGTAGCAATAATATTTTGTTTTTTCCTGGGGATTTCATAGCGTTATTTCATAATTATGTATTGTCTATGTTCATAACTCTGCCATTGTTACTTTGATAATTATTATCACTTTGGTGGATAGTGGCATTATTTTTAAATGTTTACCCCGGTTGGGCCAACATGGGCACTCCCCATTCCCTCAATTCCCTCATACTTATATTTCGATGTGTCAGCGATCTGCACGACTGAAAAGAAACTAAAGGGTTTCCGTGCTTTTCGACGCACGAGGTTATCCTTCGTACACCGGCAACATTGGACTCTGGACTGGACTGTGATTTAGTATTATCCGGTTCGACCTGGGATTTGAATCCGGAATCCAGCGCGGCCGTCACCTCGACAGACTACTACTGGCCAATGCACCACAGAGGCCGCCTCCGTGGAACAGTGGCTAAGCCGCTCGGGTATAAAAACACGGAGGTCGTGGGTTCGATTCCCGCCTTGGGTCTGGTTGGTGGTAGGGCTTTTTCAGAGTCCGACTGGCTAGCTACCACCCCCACAGGTGAAATTTGCCGCCATAACAGCTCTGGCTGTGTTCCGGCAATATTAATGTGGGAGCCAGTACACTTGAAATCAGAGGCTCGAAGATCAGATGAGTCTACAGTCTGGCAGCACATTGAGGGAAGTTTCCAGGTGAAGCGTCCCTCAATGGAATAGGCCGCAGTGGCCGCTTACCATCAGGTGGGCTGCGTGTCTGTCTGC
This sequence comes from Mecyna flavalis, assembly GCA_949319885.1. Lineage (NCBI taxonomy): Eukaryota > Metazoa > Arthropoda > Insecta > Lepidoptera > Crambidae > Mecyna > Mecyna flavalis. The sequence continues at coordinate 3,893,209 of OX439427.1, read as the reverse complement.
CAACTGACCTAGTATAAAAAAAAAAGAGGCATTTTGTACTATCTTTACTACTACTACTTTTCGGTTCAAATGCTTTATAGGATACGAGAGTTGCGTGACGCGATAGTGATGACTTACATTACACACTGATAAATAATGCGTTGCTATAAGTCGCTAACGTTATGGACAAGCGCAGTTGACGTCATTAATCGCTCAATTCCAAAAGGTTATTGTCCTAATAGCATTTGAATCGGATTAATATAGCCCAAGCTTAAGTTTGGTTTAAAATATCACACAAGCTTATGTAGGTACCTACTGTTAAAAAATACGGTTTGTTTGTTATAAATGTAAGGTAAGATACCTTTCGAATGTTTGTCTTGGATAAGAATTGTTTCTAATCTTTTATTATAATAAACTAGCGGCCGCCCGCGGTTTTACCTGCGTGGTTCCCGTTCCCGTGGGAATTGATCAAAATCCTTTCTTAGCGGATGCCTACGTCATAACATCTACCTGCATGCCAAATTTCAGCCCGATCCGTCCAGTGGTTTGGGCTGTGCGTTGATAGATATCTATGTCAGTCAGTCACCTTTGAGTTTTATATATGTTACAGTCAAAGTGATCAATTAGCTATTATATATAATGACTGGTCATTATATATAATAACCAAATTGACTAGACAATGTGATAAATTGATCACTTTATCCAGCTATTATTTATAATAGCTGGTCCTAGTTAGCCAAAGTGATCAATACGTACGTTCCTGACATATAAAGTGTATAAATAGTTGTACAAACTATGTATATGTTACGCTCAAAGATCAAAAACGCTCATTGATTGAGCGGAAAAATAGCTTACAACGCATTGCGGTCACAGTAAAACATCCAACGTAACTGACACACAGAGGAGACTATCTTTTGAACAAAAACAACTTCGGAGGCGAAAATCGACTCTGATGGATATAGGTTAGAAGGCTAAGGCGGGAGCGGAGCGAAGCGGAGCTCCCGCCTCGGCCTTCGTGGTTATTTTTTTTTTTAAACCTGAAAAAAACTTTTGTGACCACAACGCCTTGTGAGCTATTTTTCCGCTCAATGAGCGTTTTCGATCTTTGAGCGTAACATATAGACCATTTGATGATTAATAGTAAATAAAGAAAATACTATCTCTCTGCCCTGACGAAGTAACATGGTTAGAATTCGGTTCTGGCACTCGCCGGCCGCTGCCGCGGCACGCTCGCTTCGCTCGCTCGGCTCGTGCATTTGGGGTCGCAGTTCTAACCTAACCTAACACAAATCTATCCATTCCTTTAAATTAATAATATTATTTATTTAAAAAATTACCAGTCAGGCATTTTTTTATTACATTGACCAAGTCTATGAAGATATTATATATAATGGCTGGTTAAAGTGATCAATTCTGTGTTATTTATCACTTTGACCAAATTGAGTAGATATTATATATAATGGCTAGTCATTATATATAATATCCAGATTGATCACTTTGGCTGTAACATATATATAAATTTTAATTTTAGTTCGACGGCTATATGAGACAATAGGCTACTAAGATGCCTAACCGCATATTTGCATAATATCTACTTCCATTGTGGGTTCAACAGCCCAAAAATTTCCTGCTCATGCAATAAATAATTTTAGTTCAGCTAGGCAATTAACGTTTATATTACAAAATAAATGTATTTGTGATAAATCAATTCTACCGTGAAAATCTGATTGTAAGTCTATGTTTTGTGCTACTAATTAATGCAGCTGTGGTAAACAACCGTTTTATAAAATGAAAATAATCACAGTGGAAGCGAACCAAGCTTCCCATGTTCCTTTTTAGGGTTCCGTAGCCAAATGGCAAAAAACGGAACCCTTATGGATTCGTCATGTCTGTCTGTCTGTCTGTCTGTCTGTCTGTCTGTCTGTCTGTCTGTCTGTCTGTCCGTCCGTATGTCACAGCCACTTTTTACCGAAACTATAAGAGCTATACTGTTGAAAATTAGTAAGTAGATGTATTCTGTGAACCGCATTAAGATTTTCATACAAAAATAGAAAAATAATAATAAATTTTGGGGGCTCTCCATACTTAGAACTGAAACTCAAAAATTTTTTTTTCATCCAACCCTTACGTATGGGGTATCTATGGATAGGTCTTTAAAAATGATAATAAGGTTTCTTATATCATTTTTTTCTAAACTGAATAGTTTGCGCGAGAGACACTTCCAAAGTGGTAAAATGTTGGTCCCCCCCCCTGTAACTTCTAATATAAGAGAACGATAAATCTAAAAAAAATATATGATGTACATTATTATGCAAACTTTCATTGAAAATTGGTTTGAACGAGATCAAGTAATTAGTTTATAAATTTTTGGGGCTTCCCATACTTAAAACTGAAACTCAAAAATTTTTTTTTCTTCAAACCCTTACGTGTGGGGTATCTATAGATAGGTCTTTAAAAATGATAATAAGGTTTCTTAGATCATTTTTTTCTAAACGGAATAGTTTGCGCGAGAGACACTTCCAAAGTGGTAAAATGTTGGTCCCCCCCCCTCTATCTTCTAAAATAAGAGAACGATAAAACTAAAAAAAATATATGATGTACATTACCATGCAAACTTCCATTGAAAATTGGTTTGAACGAGATCAAGTAATTAGTTTTTTTTTAAACGTCATAAATCGTAAACCGCAATTTTCCTCTCATTCAATCAACTTAAATATAAAAACGTCGATCAAACTTACAAAGAACTACAAAAACTTTTATATTATGATGATACTTGCTGCTACGGAACCCTTCATGGGCGAGTCCGACTCGCACTTGGCCGGTTTTTTTACAATCGTAGTTATATTTTAATGTTGATAAGACTGTTTTCAGTAAAACTTAAGAATTCAAAATGCCCTGACCATGTAATTCAATCATTTTTTTGCGAGTCGGGCCTTCACCACCTCATATTATGTATGTTTTGAAGTAGTTAAGTTATTGGAAGTTAAAATAAAGCCTATGTTGACAATCGCTGATAATGCACTTGTAATCCAAATCGCGTGAAATAATATATTCGTATAAAATATAGTGATCGATTTCTACCTTTTGCAGAATTGCGCTGGTAAGATAGGTACGGTATGTATTTAAGTAATTTGGCTTTTTATTCAAAAAATAAATTTTATATAGGTACAATCATTTTGCAAGATCTTGAAGATAGTTTAAACTTATAAGAATTTAGACATTTTCGATTGCATTTGCAATAAACATATCTAATTCAAATAGAGGTTCCTAATTTTGGGTTTGTTCCAAACTGCGAACTAGTACGAGTGGTTTCGATTCGGTCGGTACACTGGTAGGTAGTCGTTCGGATTAAGCCAATTTTGTTCTTTATGATTAATCCATTCTTTATAAATGAAAAAACATTGGCAGCAAAAAAAGAGTAGGTAATTAAATCACTAACTAAGTACCCCATTTTTCTTTCAGCTCGTTATCCAATATGAGTCGTCTTGTATTGGCAGCGTTCGTCGTGTCTGCGATAGGCTTGATCGGAGGCGGGGCGACAAAGTACTACCCGCCTCCACCGTACACCAGTTACACGAACAACTACAAGCAAGCCGTGGAGAAGGTGTTGAAACTGACGTGAGTTTCAAGTGAAAGTCTTCTTTTTCAGGGTTTAGTAAGCACCATTATTAAGGATGCCACCTGATCTTCGTAACCTTTAACAGAGGAACTGGACCATGGTTACACGTCATTGGCATGTATCCTCAAGATGTTTCTCGTCACCAACTCGGTTTGTCGGTCGGAATTGTAGCAAATAATTTGTCGACGGAAATAGGTACCCATGAAATTGAACTGCAGGTTCGATTGTAGAAGGATTATAATGATTTTTTTTTAAACAGATTGCTTGGAAACTTTCACTGTTGAAGAATACATACAGGCAATGCTTTATATCGATCTTGGCTGATTAAGAATCAGGTGTCTGCGATCACAACGTGTGTTAAAGACTTTGATCCTTACTTCCGAACATGACATGTCATGATCTTGTTAATTTCCCACTGTATTTATTTTCAGACCATCGCCCTATGGAGAAGGAAAACCACTCAAAGCAGATGACCCCCAGTTACATTACGGGCTATTGGTGGCTACTCTCTTGAATATCGTCAAAACTATGAGCGACCCATATGGGTAAGTTGAGGAAGATTGTTCGGGCGGCATGAGGCGCTAGAGCTAGAATTTAGCCACATGCTCAATTTTAAATAAAAGCCTCTTAAAGGGGGACCCATGGTCTGTTTATGAATTATGGCTGGCACAGTGGCACTCCCCCGATGGCTCGCTGCAACCATGTGGTACAGTAGCAATGGAGGCACTTATAAATGTAAGGAAAAAATACCAGTAATTTTTAAACATATTTATTTCATATTTTTAGTTTTTGTCAAGTACTTAATATAGACGTCGCGTCGTTGGCGCACAGAACGCGCAGGTGCTTGTCAAGTATAGACGATTTTGGCGTCCAAAAGGTTTAATAATAACATAAAACTTATTATTCCAGGCCCACATATTCATTCTATTACTTAAAAGGAGTTCAAGAGGGTGTGCAAATAGGATGGTCAGACCCCAACGGAGTCGGCCAGGCTTATAAGGACGAGCTTGGCCGAGTTAATGCTTATCTCAAACCTGTAAGTACCTAAACACCACTACTTACTCCATTTTTTTTTTTTTGGTTTTCTAAGGTTTTCGTACTTTATTTAAAATACTTTTATATTTCCTTTTTTTTTTGAAAATATAATATTATCTTCAATATACAAAATACAACTGTAACTTCATACTTCTAATAGTCATAGAGTTAAAAATAATGTACAGTCAAAAGCACGTCAGACGTAACACTTTGGACTTTGTACCGCTCTTCTGTCGGGGGCATAAGTGCTTACTGTGCTATTATCGAACTGCAAGTGTTAACCGTGACGTGCCGTTGACCGTACATCAATACCATGTGAATTTGTATTAAAAGAAAAACATGTTTTTTCGGATTTTGGATTTCCATTTTGCTTTCGATTGACTGTCTAAAGCTGCTTGGTGTTGAACATTGAATTGTTTTTCTGCCGTTTTAAGTTTATGCAATTATTATCTTTTTATTTCAGATATTAGATTTAGTCGAAACATGTCTACAGACTAAAAGAGTAGCCTGTGATATTACAGTGCAATCTAGTGTGCTGTCGAACGTAGAGAAGTATGAACGACCAGCTAAACTTTTGGGGTTAGTAGGAGTTTTGTCAGAAGTATACCTAACTAACACTTATGAGGAGGAAGCAAGGCAGCACAGTATTGTAAAATTGCTCGTCGAAGGGGAAGAGAAATTGAAGATGTTGGTTCAGAAGGCAGTTGAGGTGCGGACGTACGCAAACGACTATTACAATTCGACAGCTGAAGCCTACATAGCACGCTTTTTGAATTAGCGTGAACTATAATAATTATGACGTAGGTACGGTCAACAGCACATCACGGTAAAAACTTGCAGTTCGATAATAGCACTTATGCTCCCGACATAAGAGTGGTACAAAGTCCAAAGTGTAATAGTCTGACGTGCTTTTGACTGTAACTAATGAAGAGAAAAAGGTACATCACAAAACTATTATTAACTAGCTTCCGTCAGCGGTTTTGCCTAGCCTAATTTTTATTGTAACGTCATTCAAATGCGTTTTTTTATAAAAATTCCGAATTTATACCATTTGTCCTAAATCATTTGTCCTCGAAATTAAAAGTTGTGAAAGGCTCTCAATGTTAAGCTTTTGCATTTAGAAAATATATTTATATTTTTAATTGTCGTTATTATTTTATCTCTCTTTATTCTCGTTTCTTTTGAGAAGATAGGTAGGTAGGTACCTATTCGTATATAAAGGAGTTTATGAGTAGGTTCAATACATTATTAAACTAAGGTCCATTTTATTTTGCATTAAAATATGTCTTCATAGATAATTTTTGATTAAATGATGCGAAAATAACCCTACCTGTCTGTCTGTTCCACGCATCGGCCGCCATCTTTTACACATAAACAAAGCGCTTGCAGCGCCTCTACCGGCACTTAATGTAACTATTTTACGATATTATCAAAATAATCTTGACCAAATGTGACCACATCATGAAGTAGTCGCCCGTATAGCTGCCCAAATCGAGAAACGATTTTCAATCATCGATCTGACCAAACCCGTAGACTGTGGACCAAACCACATCATGATGTGGCCAATAGACAGTTGACCATTTCACGAAATGCAACCATTTCACGAAATGGTCGAGCATTTCATGAAATTATCAATTCTACGATAAGGCTACGACAGATATAAGTTAGATTACCACTCCTTTTGTGTGTAAAAGTGTAAACTGTTAAGTTACATCTAAATTCCTTCAGTAGTTTTTGCCATATCTACTCTCGCAAATCTTAACTAGTTAAACATAATAATTATTAAACGTTACGAAGAAAGTACTTTATTTTTAATCAACAAAATTGATAATGTTATGTAAGTACGATCCGAGCTAAGTCTGAAATGTCTAACAATAAAATTTTGTTCGTCCCGGGAATTAAACCCAGGACTCCAGGTACTTAAACCACTAATCTAACCCTACAAAAAACTTAAAATTGTCAGCTTGCTCAGTGAATTTTATTATTGCACATTAAAACATTGCTATCACTATTAATTTCAATTTTTAAACACAAAAGTCATGGGGTCATTTCCTGCCATGAGTTTCGTAGATGGTAGGGCATTTTGTATAAATCTACCTTCACAACTTAAACCATAATCATTACGTAACATAACGTAGGTATTTATTGGTATGTACCTACTTACCTATGGTTTCAAACGTGACCGGAAAAAATTAACTATGTGCCGAAGTTCACATTCTAATGATTAATTGCGCGGTTTTAGAGAAACAGTAAAATGAATTGTACTTATAATCTTAGCTAACTGGATTAACATTAACATTAAGGATGAATCGGGTGGTCCACTTATAAAATGATAAGCAGGAAAACCAAGAAAGCTTATTTAATACCAAAACTTGTAGGGTATAAAATAAATCCAAATACCATTTTAATTTTCCAGGATTCAACTTGTAATTCCCTGTGGCAGGGGTCTCTTGATTTCTGGGTCAGGGTATGTGACAGTGTAGGTAGGGTTCAATGGGTGAACAGGTCCGATGGCGGTGACAATGTTCCTTTTGGACCCTAGGTCTGCATGGGTGCCGTCCCCTAAGTTCTTGATTCTGTTTTGTATCTGAAATTGAAGTGCAGACTCAGGAAATGCCAAAATCGACAAAGTTGTCATGCTTCATGATCTTTATTGAGATATACGTTGTAGCGAAGATGCTTCGACGTAATTTTTGTAAACTAGTATCTCATTTAAGAACCTTTTGCTTTGTGTTAGAGCCATCTCAGCTTCTAGATACATTGGTCTATAGTTTATATCATTGCCCTTAAACCCTAGCGTTTAACTAGATTGAACAGTCTTTTTGTTCTTGTTTGAAAATCAGATAATTAATCCGGTTCAAAGTGTCCTATTTCTTATGATTTAATATAGGACATTAAAATGTTATATATACAATTATTATTATTAATAATAATTACACTCCTTGCATGCCCTAGCTGCCTGTAATTAAGGCAACATCATTGTGTCTTGTGATCTAAATCATAAGTTAAGAATGTAAAGTGTATGCTTTGTTGGTTGTCCTTAAATAAATAAATATATCACCACTCACCTTACAACAAAAATAGCACAACGTGCATTCCAAAAAACGGGTTAAAATATTGTGAATTAGATACAGATCGTTGCAAACATTCCATACATTGTATATGTACGCCAATTGGCGTAAATCTAAATTTAGGATACTTACAGTTTCAGATGACATCGTCTTTAAATCGTACGCCATGTTCAGTTTAGCAAAGAAATTGATCAAAGTTGTGGAGAAGTTGTATGGCGTCGGGAGTTCTGCCGCCTTGTAGTCCCACGGGAATGCGTGGTGATAGTTGTGCCAGCCTTCTCCAGCGCTGATCAGCGAGAGAAATCTGCTTTCTACAGGCTGGATGGTCCTGAAACATGATAGATTAAAGTACTATCCGGTTCAGATGCTATTAGGATAATACCTTTTGGAATGGAGCGAAAAATGACATCAACTGCGCTTGTCCGTAGCGTTAGCAACGCAAAATAATATCTGTGTATAAGTAAGTCATCACTCATCACCTATATAGTTGACGTTATTATTCACTCAATTCCAAATTATCCTCATACTAAGTCCTCATAGCATTTGAATCTGATAGTATAGTATATAATTAGGCTAAACATTGTCGATGCCTTCTGGTCAATCGAATGAGCAATAAATCGCATCAAAAAATTACAGTGGAAGGCATTGTTCACTACAAATATTGACAACGATTTCCCACGGATGCTCTAAGGTAAATCGTTGGAAATCGTTCAGACCGATTGGACCGATTGAATCGGTGTCGTATGGTAAGCACAGGTATTCCGATATTTTGCTTCCTTGTTTCCTTATCCTTTTTCCTTTTGAGTTATTCTAGTTTGTTTCAAGATAAGAGCTCTTATCACAAATTATTATTTAAAAAGTCTTGTGATGAAAACTTAGTTAATATTTGTTGGTCGTGCTTTTTCCTTTGCAATGTTAATTTTTTTATGATTACCGAATATTAAGTTATTTATTCTTTGAATCTGGTCGCAAGCCGATAGATGGCTACCGGCTTTATAAATGATGATGACGTAATTTTGTTGCTTCCAACTTCTGACAACGCATGGGACATCGCAACTCTAATCTCACATTAGAGGAAACATGATAGATGAACCCCCAATTTTCGTAGAAGGAGCAGCGTTAATCTAGAAATCGGGGTTTTCCATAGAGTAATAAAAACGCCTCCGCCTCTAGAGCCGCATTCTGACATATTTTGTTTGAAAACGATTCCGCAGAAGTAACATCTAGACCGACAAACTTATCTGTTCCGGTGGCGGCGTCGCTACTGTCTATTTAAAACTGTAATTAAATATCGTTTTAGCATTGCATTTCACGTAGTTCCAATTTTGGCCACCGCAACAGATAAGTTTGTAGGTCTGTACGTCACTACATTTTCTCTATCATTATAAGTGGAAAATCACATACCGTTTGCACAGGCAAATGGTCTTACGTTACCTCTCTAGAGGTTTTTATTACTCTATGGGGTTTTCCTTCTGGCTTTGTGTGGCTTTCATTGGAGGTAAGCCTTAGCTTCCGTAATACCATCGTCTCCAACGTTTTGCACCTCAGCTGATTGGGAAATGTTTTTACAAACTTACTTGTCATAGGGCCTGGTACCAAACTTATGCGCAATGCTGTTTACCAGCCAGAGGGTGTGCAATGCCAGCGTGTATCGAAGACAGTAGCAGACGAGGAAAGCGTTCATCAAAGACTCATTAAAGCCCCACACGGCCACGACGACAGGCAAGAGGAAACCAGTAATGAAGTGTAAGAAAAAGAAGTATCTGGAAATAAGAAGACTGCTGTAAATGTAGTTAGGGCAACAGATGAAGAAAACATATTGGAAGAAGTCCAAAAATTACAAAATTATTATTATGCGATTTAGGATGAACATAATAAGCATACTTAATTAAGCAAACCCTAAAGAAAATTGGCATGCAAAAGCAGAAAGAAGACTTGAATTCATTATCAAATTTTTCTTTTAGTATCCAATATTTTTTATGAAGTTGAGAATGGAAATTTAAAATTACTTGTATTCAAACATAACAAATTTGTCTTGCAGCAAGTCGGAGACGTCGATTGTTTTCCTTAACTTCTTGCAGATTGGGTGCCTGCGGGTCATGAGCCAGCCCACGTGGGAGTAGAATAGGCCGCGCTTGGCGTTGTGCGGGTCCCCGTCCGTGTCGGAGTAGCGGTGGTGCTGTCGGTGGTCGCGGGCCCAGGTAAATGCTGAGTTCTAAAAGAATAGGTAAATTAATGTCTAAAGCTACTTTGTCAAAAATTAAAATTTTCCCAATTACTTCATATTACCTGTCCGGAAGTTGAAAACATAAATAGTAGTATACATTCGAGCGCAGGTGTAGTTTTGAACGCCCTGTGTGAAAACCTCCTGTGCGCGCCAACTGTGACCCCCTCGATTGAAACAAAGGTATAAAACCATGCTAAAAATAAAAATAATAATAATACAGTACTTGCATTGTCATCACGGTTCCCTTTCCCTTGGTTCCAAGTTCGAACTTAGTTCACCAAAAGACAAGACACGCACGCATATCGCTTGACAGTAGGCGACCACTGGGGCATATTCTATTGGAGGATATTTCACCGCTCAATGATCTTTCAACCTTTAGTGTGAGTAGCTCAGTTTTTACTAGTTTAGAAGGATGGTTAAATGAGCTGCGATACTGTATAAGTACTTATTTGATCTTTGAGACTTTTGAATTCAAGTAACCCAAAGGTAGATAGATAGATATACTCTTTATTGCACAAAATTATAAAAGAAAAATATGTTACAAAAATGGGTGATACAATGTAGGCGGACTTATTGCTAATAGCAATCTCTTCCAGTCAACCTTAAGGTAGAGGAAAATTCTAAATTAATTTTAAAAAGTAGGCAGTGCAAAACTCAAGAACAAGAAAAAAATACGAGTAGAACACAATTCAAACTTCTCAAAAAAGTAAGAGAAAAAAAAAACAATACAAAAAATAAAATATAACATATACTTACTTATATAGGCATACACATACACATACTTATACATACATACATACATACCGATTTAGTAAAATAAATACATAGAAAATAATAACCATGGATTTCACACAAAAGAAACAGCTGACAAAAGTAAACCATGAAGATGGAATTAGAAAAAAAAAAGAGAAAACAAGTATTGAGTTACCTAGTCACGCGGAAGTTATCGGAGTGAAAGAAAATAGGATTGGACACGGGATTTAAAAATGTGAGGTGTCTGGGATTTACGGATACATAGGGGCAGAGAGTTCCAAAGGCGAATAGATTTGACAGTGAAAGATTGAGAGTAAAACTGTGTGGAGTGGGATGGATAATTTAGATGCAGCTTACGGGAAGAACGCAAATCATGACCTCTGGTGGATTGCAAGGAATTGAAACGTTCTTTTAGATAAGGAGGAGATAAAGGGTTAAATAGTATAGAAAAAAGTAGACTGAGAACGTGTAAGTCACGGCGACGCCGTATAGGAAGCCAACCAAGCTGTGCTCGGTACTCAGACACATGATCATATTTACAAAGGCCAAAAATAATACGAATGCAGAAGTTTTGAAGTCGTTCCAGCTTATCAAGAGATGATTCGCATAGATCGACATAGCAACAGTCGGCGTAATCGACAGCAAAAGGGCCTGCACAAGCACAATTTTGGTGGGTACTGGTAAAAAATTGCGAAGTCTGTTTACAGAACGAGCCGAAGCAAACACCCTCCTGCTCCCCTCCCCAATTTGCTTATCCCAAGACAGAGTGCTGTCTACATAAACACCCAGGTTTTTAACCACTTGGCTTAAAGCTATATGGACACCGTCAAGTAAAATTGGTGGTAAAGAACCATAGTCGACCCGTTTGATCATCCCTGATCCACCAACTAGTATCACTTGCGTTTTTGCAGGATTGACTTTAAGCCCAAAAGACTTGCTCCAAACCGAAATACGATCTAAATCGTCATTATTTGCCCCAATAATACTCGAAAGCTCTTCACGATCACCGTGGGAGTAAAGTTGAAGGTCGTCTGCATAAAGATGGTAGGAAGAAGATAGTCCAAGGGTGATACCATTGATAAAAGTAGAAAAAAGTAGAGGAGACAAGACGCCACCCTGAGGTACACCAGCATTGACATCATTCCATGCTGAAAAGGAATCGTCAATACGAATTCGTTGCCGGCTACCATACAGATAACTATAAAACCAATCAACTACCGTTGGAGATATGTTAAGAGAGCGTAACAGTCCAAGCAGGATGTCGAAGTCAACACAGTTGAAAGCATCACTGAAATCCAGTAAGGCCAGCACCGTTAGACGTCTACTGTCCATGGCAAGGCGGATGTCATCGGTGATCCTAACTAAAGCCGTAACCGTACTATGACCACGACGGAAACCAGATTGAAAAGGATTTAAAAGGTTATTTTTAGACAGGAAAAAGCTGAGCTGTTGATAAACTACACGCTCCAGGACTTTGGATAGGAATGGCAAAATGGATATAGGACGGAAATCTGAAAAGGAAGATGGATTCACTTTCTTTAGGAGTGGAACGATTTGAGCATGTTTCCAAGAAGTCGGAAAGATACTCGTGGACAAGGAGTAATTTAGGATATGGGTAATGATGGGAGTCAAAAGGTCAAGGAGAGGAATGATCATTTTACGGCTAACACTGTCACTGCCAACAGCGTTAGAGGCTATAGCTAAAATGTTCTTCTTAACATCACAATCGGTTAGTTGATCAAAGACAAAAGATGAGCAGTCAGGAATTGGAAGAGATGAAAGATCATTTAATGTTTTAGTTTTAGTATTACTATCAATTACAGATGATGATGAAAAATGCTTGTTTAAGTGGTCGATGTTGATATCTATAGGAAAGGAACTGTTAGATGTCTTACCAATTCCAAGCGACTTTAGAAATGTCCAGACTTTGGCCGGATTTTCATTCTCTACTGATGCGTGAATGTAGCGTCGTATTATGTATTCGTGTAATCACACCATAAATAAATTGGTGTGATTACTTGTATACCGTGGAATCAGTTGACGAGAATCGATGGAAACCCTAACTTCTAGACCACAGCTAAGTTATAGTAAACAAATAAAAACGAGAAAATATAAATCACTTACCCCACATTGTTGTCATGACTGAAACGTTTCCACTCAGGCATTTATACAATCCTATCGCGGCAAGAATATGTAACACTATGTAAAAAACTGCATTTCGCCATACAACCTTATGTGTGTAATTTAAGTCTGTGCCTATGTACTCCGTAGCTTTTTCTTCAGCATTCACTTCATCCCTTTTTACCATATCTTGGTCTTCAGTGATAATTTTATATTTTTCTAGGACAACGTTTTTGGTACATTCACTGGCCATATTTGAGTTCTTAACTTTGTCCGTTGTAACGACGTGAGTTATGTGAGTGTATGGGATTCCCTAGAACCCGGATAAAGAATTTATTTTAAAGTTTTAACTTTATTTATTCCTTCTCATTTCTCTAGTTGTGGATGTGGCAGTAGATTCTAAATATAAAGTATGTAACTTATGAAGAGATCCTTCCTTTATATATAGAAAAAAAAAACATTATTTGTTACGTACCGACCGGACAGATCTTTGACCCAGCTTGTGATAAAGTAGTCACTTATACAGTCATAAGCAAAATAAACCTACTGTTTTTTTTTGGTTATAATATCTTGATTGTCATTGTGAACATTTCCTACTGTAAATCTGGTTGGTGGTAGAAGTAAAAATGGATAGAGAATCAGGGGAGTGGATACCTTTTATTCATGCCGGCTTTTATTTGCGGGTCACCAATGCCAGTACCTATCATTGTAGCGATGAATTCTTTTCAATCATGAAGGTTTTTGCCCTGTAAGTATTTAATAGGCTGAACTAAAACTGTCATCTTTACTAATGTTTGTATCGTTCCGTACCTTCGAACCCGCCACCTCGGGTGTAATAGGCAACAATAATAAAACATATTATGCCCGACTGTACAATGTAAGTAATAATTCACAAAGCATTAGCATAAACTACAATGTTTTTTGAATGTACATATTGTGATTACGAGACTATTGTGTTTAAGAAATTGGCAAGAGTAAAAGTAATTAAGTTTCGGATACCTACAAGGATTATTTTTTGTACACTTTTTTCTTCGAGCGGTTTGGCCCGAACTACATTTTTTTCTTAAATGATAAGCAATTATCGCCGTCCATGGACATCTGCAACACCAGAGGGATCGCTGATGCGTTGCCATTCGGCTGTGAGTGTGCAGGTTTCTTCTAAAGATATTATGTTCCGTTAGGTATCGCTGACCAGTAGTGTTATAATAATAATGTCCTCCTAGCCGAGTTTTCGGTTACGGCGGCCAACTCCTCCTAGCCGAGTTTTCGGCTACGGCGGCCGATCTGTCAGCCAACTACGCAGGATATATTATAGTGCACAAGTGAGTGCGCAAGCACAGGTGCACTCCCTATTCCCTCACTCTCATAACACGGACTCACTGAGTCTGACACGACCGATGAGAGATCAGGCGCAGGACCAACGTGTCTTTCGAAGCACGGAATCATCATTTTTTCCAGACATTCAAGTGATTCAAGGCTGCAATGACCTAACTACTGGAAACATTCACACAAAGTGATGCTCCCCGCGGGATTCGAATCGAACCCACGACCTCCAGGTATTAGAGCCCAACGCTCTAAGGGGGCGTTCAAGTATTACGTAACGCAATTTGGGGGGAGGGGGGGTCTCGTAAAACGTTACGATGCGTTACAGGGGCGGGAGGGGGTCTTCCTTACAAAATGTTACGTAACGTTGTTATTTTTTTAAAATACAAAATTAGGGAATAAAAACTCCCAAAATGGCAACCCTTTTCATTTACGTTTTACGGGGAATACCTCGATTGTATAGTCTGGTCGCCAAAAATTTATAAAAAAATAAACAAAATAGGTACGCAGGTTTTGCGGATTAAAAATCTCTTGTTTTATTTATACATAATAGTATTATTACCGAAAAGGCAATTAAAAGTATACCAAGGATAAAAACTATAACATAACTTTTTGCGACTTTAGGGTAAAAATTGTCACTTGACTTGAGTGTTACGTAACGTTTAGAGAGGGGGAGGGAGGGGGGGAACAGAAAAACGTTACGGTGCGTTACAAGAGGGGGAGGGGGGGTCAAAAATCTTCAATAATTGCGTTACGTAATACTTGAACGCTCCCTAACCACTGTACCACGGAGGCAGTTAAAAGTGAGCTAGTAAATAAATGTATATGTATATAATAATATATGTATAGTAAATGTGTAAATAGGTACGTACGTACATAAAAAAAATCCACAGTCAGGTAGAGGTAGAATCGAACTACCAACCTCAAGCAGTATTTATTTGTTAAGCCAGTACTTTTGCAATCAAAGGCTCGAAGATTGACGAGCCGTTTGGTGTAATGATCGAGATGGCGGCTATTACACCAGAGGTCGCGGGTTTGATCCCTGCACGGTACTAACATTTGTGTGCATGAACATATCTCTTTGTATTGGTCTGTGTGTTTCTATGTTTCTATGGAAACGCTGGGGCCCTGGGGTACAAGCGCTCATAGGCTGTATCGTGAGATATCTAAGCGTTTGCTGGAGCCATCTCACGATCCCAAAGCTGGCCTGTACCTAGGGCAGCGTATTAGCCGGGCCATCCAGCGCGGAAACGTTGCTAGTGTCCTGGGTACTTTTCCCATGGACAGAGACCTCGGCCAAATTTTTTATTTATAATTATGTTTAGTTCTTTTTTGTAAACATATATTTTTAATAATTTTTAAAAATTACATTTCAAACGTAACCAAAAAAAAAAGTTTCTATGTATAATATCATATAATATGTATAAAAGTACATAAGTAATGTTTGTCCGCTGTCTGGCACCCATAGCACAAGCTAATGCTTAGTTTGGGGCTACATGGAATAATTTCCAAAGATAAGGAGCTAACATGACGTGTGGCTGCACATTGAACATGGAAATAATATTGTCTTGAACGACTCACATGTTGCAATATGTGCTGCCACTGGGCCTGCCACACAAGAAAAGTTAGTAAAGAGCCCCTCAATGGAGGTCGCAGTGGCCACTTGTCATCAGAAGGGCTGCCTGCTTAGCTGTCAGTTGGCAGAACAGTTGTTCTAGAATAAAAAAAATAGTAAAGAAAGTCATTGGTAGGTGTCAAAAATCTACATTGACGACACTGAGGTCCATTATAATATAATACGCGCGGCGTAATTGACGAGTATTGTATAATGATAGGTTGAACAAGACGTAACACAACTGGCTGCAAAATGGTGCCTGAATAAAGAAAACAGGAAATAGGAAGTAATGACACTTGCAATAACGAAGAAGAAAAAACATTGTTGTACAAATATCTGAGGATCTTTCGGCCACTGACCCAACTTTTATTTGACCTCGCGGTCCTAAAGGTATAAATAAAAAAAACATCGAGTGACAACACGGCACATGAACATAAAGATAAAAAAATATGATGTAATCTGAATGATAAATGTTTTATGTCAGATATTAATATTAAAGTACCTACAATAATTTATTGTACTTTTAAATAATTATCATTACTTTGCACACATTTATACGCGAAAGCACTGGTACACTCCATAATTCCGTTCTAAAAGTTGGGAAATTGATAGAATTGCTTATTTTTAGAGAAACAGTAAACTATCACGATTGCAGCTAACTTCACGATCGCAAGAATATGGAAAACTATAAAGAAGCTTATGGTAAGCTTTATTCGCTTCACAGAGT
This sequence comes from Mecyna flavalis, assembly GCA_949319885.1. Classification (NCBI taxonomy): domain Eukaryota; kingdom Metazoa; phylum Arthropoda; class Insecta; order Lepidoptera; family Crambidae; genus Mecyna; species Mecyna flavalis. The sequence goes on along the minus strand of OX439427.1, from coordinate 3,876,739 downwards.
TCTCTCTCGATTGAGAATTTTTGGCAGTTTAGACTAAGTTGATCTGCTGTAATTGTAAATGTTACAATGTAAAGTAAAAGATATGAAAGAAAAACGTGTGATGACCCGACTGATCGGTTTGGTGCAAAGTTCATGTACTTGAAAAATAGAATAAAAAACTGTTTATGGATACTACTACTAGCATAGATTTAGTATAGACTACTAGTAATAGAAAGAAAATTACGTCAAGAAGTTTTTATGGTTATAAGTAGGTACCTACGTCTATTCTTTTCTTTGTATCTTCTTTGAATAATTTCAATATTAAATCATGGTACCATTCGTTGCTGTGCATACTTCTATTTTAAGTAACTTAAATGAATGTTTTAAGTCACTCAAATGTAAGTCGTTGTTTTGTTTAAATCTCTTTAATTCTGTAAGTTAAATTCATTATTTTTGTCACTTAAAACTTTAATTTCCAGTCACTTGTTTAAATACTACCCATCTTATAAAATGTTTTTAGCGTTACTATGATTGGTATTATAACTATCTTTAATACTATGCTTCCCAGTGTAAGAGAAAATATGCTATGCTGAAATGTACAAATGTGCACATATTTTGAGCAACAGTTAAAAATTGCGAATTTTCGATTATATTGATCCAAATTCTCAGCTTATTTCATAATTACAAGAAGGGGGGGATGAGGTTTTATACCAAAAATAAAATAAGAAGAACAATGAGAGTTTATTTATTGTAAAGCGTTATTTTGATTTTGAAGAATTCAGTCTAAAATTTCTCGTGGTATGGGTCTCTTGATTTCTGGGTCAGGGTATGTGACAGTGTAGGTAGGGTTCATTGGGTGAACAGGTCCGATGGCGGTGACCATGTCGGTATTGAGGTCTGCATAGGTGCCGTCTCCTAAGCTCTTGATTCGCTTTTGTATCTGAAATTAAATTTTAAGTCTTAGGAAAACATTTAAAAATTGAGTAGCTTTTGTGTTGGTAGCCGAGTATCGTACTATCGAGGTCAACCGCGCGTGATCACCCTAAAGGCTAAAATCCCGTACAGTATTTTTACGTTTACAAGCGCCGCTCCTAAGAAGTCACGATGCGCGTGCACGGTATATTTTTGCAAAAGTGATCACGCGCAGGAGACCTCGATCATACGTACAACATACATCAACTTGTTGTTTTGTAACGTAGTAGTGGAATTTACAATTCGGTAGCACAATAAGTGCTGACGAACAGTTTACGCAACATTTCATTCGTTTTAAACATAATAATATGAAAAAACTCAAACAATAGCCACCAAAAAAATTCGAGGAAACGTGAGACAACCTTTTTTCTTTTTTTAAATAGAAATAATGTAAAATTTGGCGTCACAATGAGTAAATATTCGTTTTTCAATGAAAAAAAAAAGTATCCAAGTGTTCACGTACAAACGCGCGCGAGGGCCATGTAGCGAGCTCCGCGCCCGCGCGTTCAACGTAAACAAGCACTAGAAATTGTGTACGACTCCTAGGAAATATATACAATTCCGAAGCTTTTTAGGAAATGTATAAAATATTGTTTTGAAAATTCTTTTATCCATACATATCCTAGGAGATACTATCCAATATTGTGTTAGGAAATGTATAAAAAGAAGGCTTTTTGTAATAAAACACGTTGTTAGATGAGGTGTAATAAATAATAACTTGGCGACTAATATTACAAGTGAGATAACAAACATTGTAGTTATAAACGACCGGAGTCTAAAATCGACTCGGATGGATGAAGGCTAAGGCGGCAGCGTAGCGTAGCGGAACTCCCGCCTTAGCCTTCGTGGTTATTTTTTTAACACTTATTCCCCAAATTAACGATTTACCATTCATTTCAGTTACCAAAACACTGACATCTTAGATATTACATTTCCAATTGCTATTCAGGAAATGTATAGATTTTCTAGGAAATGTGTCTAATATAATTTATCTCACACATTTCCGGGCGATTTCAGGAATGACATACAACTCCTAGAAATTGTATACAATGACGGATTACATACATTTCCGTTAACATATCTAATAATGCAAATATTTTGGAAGACCAAAACACTGACATCTTAGATGTTTTACATTTCCAATTGCTATTCAGGAAATGTATAGATTTCCTAGGAAACGTGTCTAATATAAAGGTGACATATTTTTACAATAGCTTTTTCCTGTCGTAGTAACTAGTAGTAAGTACTATTAACGTAACTTTCGGATATCCGAACTAATGCAACGCCTTTTTTTCTGTTTGTAACAGGCATAACAACTGGTATCTCTTTCTAACAAAGGTGTGTTGTTTATAATAGAATAGAGAAGAGCATATTTCGGCTGTACTCCTGTTCAGTTCAAGTTGTTGTGGAACTGGAACAGTTTCTTACAGGCATAGACAACAGTTTTATTCTGTAACTTCATTCATGACTAAAGTCCTTACGTTTAACTTAAATTCTCTTCTGGTTTCCGTTAGTTTGATAAACCATACGACCAATTTATTTAATTGCAGAGTTATCCTAGTCTCTCATGGTTCAACATGACTGTCTTTAATAAAATCGCCTAACAGTCGTCCAGTTTTTTGCAGGATCCCGTTTGATGGCGAATGTGTTTATAATGATAGCGTTCACACGAGCATCCTGTCCAGTTTTGCAGGATACAGTAAAAAGCCGGTCCTGCAAAACTGGATGCCGTGTGAAAGGGCTGTAACGTGACCAATACTTTTAAGAGCCTTCAGAATCAAGGAGGAAAATCAATGTCTTAAGATTAACGCATTGCGTCAGTATATACTATATAAATTGTACAAATGGATAACATCTACTCATTTAACAATACTCACAATTTCAGGGGACATCGTCTTCAAATCGTAAGCCATGTTCATTTTTGCAAAGAAATTGATCAAAGTCGCGGAGAAGTTGTATGGCGTTGGGAGTTCTGCCGCCTTGTAGTCCCATGGGAAGGCGTGGTGGTAGTTGTGCCAGCCTTCGCCGCCGCAAAGCAGCGAGACGAGCCTAGTTTCTACAGGTTGAATGTTCCTACAACGAGATAGATCGAAGTATTAAAGTGTCGAAGATCAGAGTGTCGGTAGTTACCTAAATTTTAAAGGTTTTTTTTTAATACTACATCCAGTTGCAGACAGACACGCAGCCAACTTGATGGTAAGCGGCCCGTGCGGCCTATTCCATTGAGGGACACTTCACTAAAAAGCGTCGCTCAATGTTATGCCAAACTGTAGGCTCATCTGATCTGCGAGCCTTTGATTTCAGTGTACTGGCTCCCTTTTTAATACTGCCGGAACACAGCCAGAGCTTTAAGCTATGGGAGTAGTAGCTAGCCAGTCGGACTCTGAAAAAGTTCTACCACCAACCAGACCTAAAGCGGGAATCGAGGTCACGACCTCCGGGTTTATTTAACCGAGCGGCTTGGCCACTATTCCACGAAGTCATGGTCAAAAGTTTATGTAGTTAGTAAGTAGTAGTAGGTAGTTAAGTAGTATAAAAGTGTTGCTTGTTTTTGCCAGGAAATAATATGTATTCACGTATGGTGTATATAAAAACTGGTGCATGAACGTGCCAACCTAAGAACAATATGCTCTTTTCACATTAATCTGTACAGTTCCGCCTGGCGGTAGTGTCGGCAGCACTCCGACGACCAGCATCACCATCTATTTGTGTTTCTGCATGTCAAATATTTTACTTACTTGTCAAAGGGCCTGGTGCCATATTTATGCGCAACGCTGTTAACCAACCAGATGAAGTGTAGCGATATTATGTACCGCAGGCAGTAGCAGACGAGTAAGGCGTTTATCAGAGTCTCGTTGAAGCAGAATACGGCCACGCCGACTGGCACAAGGAAGCCAGTGATGAAGTATATAGCGAAGAAGTGTCTGGAAATAAAGGAATTGTAGTAGATGCAGGGTTCCAAGCATTGGTGTGTATTGGAACATTAGAGAACTTGTATGCACGGCATTCCAAGCTTGGCTGTGCATTAGAGCAATGGACAACCACAAGTCGAAGGCAAACATTGTCTAAGGAACCTGCACATTACAAGATTTTATTTTGCATGAAAGGCAAGAATTACAATAATGGGCACATATTGTAGAATTTGGTTTCTGATAGGATATGGTATGGGATTAATAATGAAATTACCTGTATTCAAACATGACGAGTTTATCCTGCAGTAAGTCCGATACGTCGATGGTTTTCCTCAGCTTCCGGCAGATGGGGTGCCTGCGGGTCATGAGCCAGCCCATGTGGGAGTAGAACAGGCCGCGCTTGGCGTTGTGCGGGTCCCCGTCCGTGTCCGAGTAGCGGTGGTGCTGCCGGTGGTCGCGGCACCAGACGAACATTGAGTTCTACAAGAATGCATTAAATGCATCAAACCACGGAAGATTTCAGATATCCCAAGCCATAAAGGCATGTAGCCCAATGACAATAAGGAGCCACTACGACCTACTTTATTCAGGGAATTCAATGGAAAGTAATACTCTGTTTGTTATCGTGTCTTGCTCGTGCGTGCTTTGGGTCTCTTTTAAATTAAACGGGCTCCCTCATTAACAGACGATATAAGAATTGATATTTGTTAGTAAGTAATAATAAGGTGTCTGGCAACTACTATAGCTTGAACACAGTCGGAGATATTACAGATGCATATTTTTCATTAAAACCGGAGTAACCATTGCGTGGACTAAAGATGTGATGAATGGTATCCGAGGAATGGGAAAAGGCAACGAGGAGGTCAAATCAAAAGATGGGAGGATGACTTACCGAAAGGATGGAGAAGGTTTGCCAAGGATAGACAAATCTGGAAACAGCTGGGGGAGGCCTATGTCGACAGACAACCTGACCAAACTGGTTGCTAAGAAATTTTTGCTGTTCTATTTATTAAATTAGATTTAAGAAATATATTGTTGTTTAAGAATAGCATAAGGTAAAATGTAAAATGGTCAGAGAATAAAGGCTTTTATATTCTATTCTATTCTATAACCATTGCGTGGTACTAAGTTGAGGAAAATAAAAGTCCTATAGAAGTACAATTTCGTCCATTGACTTCTTACCTGTCCAGCAGAGGAAAACATATATATAAGTATACATTTGAGTAAAGGCGTAGCGTTGTATGTTCTATGCGCAAACCTCCTGTGCGCGCCGACTGTCACTCCCTCGATTGACACGTAGGTATAAAACCATGCTGAAAATAAAGAATATAATACGTATTCATTTCATTATCTAAATTGTCTTCTCTTTGTTTCTAAAAGTGCCAAAGACAGGCACCACTTGATAGACAGGCACATGGCCCGGGGCATATTCCATTATTATATACGCAACCAGAAAAGGTTTTTATTGCAATACCACACAGTAGGTTTTTCTGATACTCGAGCCTTATATGTCAAGTGTATTTAACCAAAATTAGTATTGCTGGGACAATGTAGATATAGTGATATCCCTACAAACGAATTATACCACTATAGTAAATGTCACCTCTAAAGATGTTAGCTTCTGATTCTGATAAGTCCACACATTGGTGAACTATAGTAGACTTCTAACCTTACTCACCAATAAGACTCAAAGTGGGTTTATTTTATTTAAAAAAGGATAATTCAAAGAGCTGCTATTCTGTACTTTTATTTGATCCTTGAGCATTATGGTTTTAAGAAGAGGACGGGCAGGGCTGATGTTCCAAACAATCATCACAAACTGCGTACGACTGTGATGAAACCCGTTCTATGTTTCATAATCATTTAAAGAAAAATATACATTATTCACAGAGCAGCGCGTTTAGCCCGAAACTAAACACAGCTGGTACTTTGAATGCCAGGCAACCTCTAGACATTATTTATATACTTTTTTGTAAATACATATATTTAATACATAGAAACATTTAAATCGATACCAATATACTGATAAAAAACGAGATCGTAAACACATAAAAATAAAAGATACTCGTAATTGCATGCGTAAATCACTTACCCCATAACATACTCATCAGTAGAACGTTTCCATTCAAGCACATATACAATCCTATCGCGGCAAGAATATGTAACACTATGTAGAAAACTGCATTTTGCCACACAACCTTATGCGTGTAACTGAAGTCTGTGCCTACGTACTCTGCGGCTATTTCATCAACTTTTACTAATTCATCAACTTCCACCAAAGCCTCATCTTCTATAATTTTTAGTTTTTCGAGGATGGCGGGCTCGAAAACCTCGCTAATCTTAGGGATCTTAACTTTGTCCATTGCGACGATGAAAGATGATGGTGTATACGGTACTACATTAACAAGGGTTACTTTGTTCACTTTGTCCAAATTATCGATGCCACTTTCTTTAGTCTCCGAAATATCAATGGTTTGTGCTTCACATGAAGTTTTCACGTACTGTCGGTTATAGAAAAGGAACCCCTACTTTTATATAGACAATAAACAAACATTTTTTATACCGATTGCTGAACTTTGACGTGTTTTTTGTGAGGACGACTACTTATTCTTTAATACAGTCACACACAAATTTTATGCAGTAAACGCGGTCTGTGTTGCCACGAGTGTAAACACGATTCCAAAGAGTGATCGCTCTCGGGTCAAGTTTATATTGCATAGGGGTTTTTCCCGTCTTGGGTCTTGTTGGTGGCTGGAGTTCCCACGGCCATAGGTGAAATTTACGCTCGCTATGTATTCGGCTCCAGTTATCTCAATGTGGGCACCTCATATCTTTGAATTCTTAAAGTAAGAGGTTTAAAGATCAAGGAGGAGACATTTGGAGTCAACATTTTGGGATCATATTGATGTTCCAATCGTTCTAGTTTCACTGTTATCTTCTATGTAATACGGACTTGCCAAGTCCTGGACCACTCCCTGACTAGAAAGTAATAAAGCACTCAGAGTGAAATACTCGTAATTGCTTCCTGGTGTAGGGTAACAGGGGCTGCATAAATCGTGTTGGCTATATGCGTTTCTGCCAACTGAATATTGAGTTGTTATTTAATGAAGTCTTTCCGATACTCTTGATTTCAAGTGTACTGGCATTCACATTACTATTGAACTACAGAACGCAGCCAGAGCTATTTTGGCAGCAGATTTTACCAATAAATACTAATCACTCTTTTTTAAAATAATATAGCCTACGAGTTTCCATCGAAACGATGGACGAGGTCAGCATCACCCAACATTCAAATCTGCAATTCCAAGTTCAATAAAGCAAAGATTTGCAGATAGTTACTCGGCGAAGCTAACAGAATGCCGTCTCGTAGGAGAGACGAAAAAGGAGAGAGAAGTTTTCATAAAATCATTTCGCTTTATTAAGAAGACCAGCCAGGACGACATTCCTGCCTTAGTGGCGAAGGACCTGCATAAGCTGTCTACCACCTTTGATCCCGTCAATATCACCAGGCTATGTATGGACATTATAACCCTTAGTTCGAGCGAGCCTGCCCCCCTAGACAAGCGGCATTTATGTCGTTCGTTATAGCTCATTTTGCGATAGCGAATGTCAAATCCCATACTTTCAACACGTGACTTTTCTATGGCATCTGTCAAATCCATACAAATTGGACTTAGCGAAATTCGCTAGCTAAGCTATGTTATCTTGTCTAAGCCCCCTGTTTAAGGTATTGTTGAGAGGTTTCAAAATGTACTATCAGTAAATTACGTGCTGAATTGTTAACATTACGTAATTATTTGGCAAGTAGGCCTCCGAAATCAACATGGCTGCGTCGCAGAGCGCAAAACACTCCGGTCCGCAGTTTTGAGTTGGCAAAAGACACATTTTCATTTATGGTATTTTTTGCATAATCCATAGACAGTAAGCTTACTCTGTTCAATCCACGTGCGTTCATGCTACGCTACCAGTCAAACAATCCGTGTAATGTGGGTAATTGCCGAATGATTGGATTACAATATAACAAGGTGACGAGTACCTAATAAATGGCTAACACATGTTTAAGTTATCTGCCTATTTAATATCGAACTGCAGAGCAAAGGCGGCGCCATTATGCTTGTTGGTCATCACAAACACATGCTGTGTTCGAAAAATCCACCACAAATATTGACCGACATAGGAATTGAACTCGGGACCCCGAGACCATTGCGCGCTACTTAAACTCTAGACCTCAATGCGTTCAGACTCTCTTACTTATTTATTTTAATTAAATCTGATTTAAGCGTCTACCACAGCCTATTCCATTGAGAGACTTTTCATCAGCGATTGTTGATCAATGTGCTGTCATGGGTAGATTCTTTAGACATCCAAATCCTTTACTTTTAGTGTTACACTTTTACACTAAAATCGAATAATTGTAGTAACACAGATAAGGTAATAACGGTAGGTACCTGAATTTACTTGTGGTAGCTAGCTAAATCGGTAGTATAAATAAATCTCACAATCTGCTATGATCTATCAGTGCAAGAAGAATCCAGAACAGGTGTATAGGGTATATCCACTAAGCCCCACAGCCACCAGCGGTGGTGGACAAGTAGATAAACATTTGACGGTACCAAAATGCCTTATTGTCATAGTAATAAGGTCGTATAGTATATAGACTGTACATTGTACAACCCTATTGCACTGCTGTATCTACTGATAAGGTGTGTACCAATGAAGTAAGTACATTAAATAGCATGTTATGGTTACTTATTTCCATGCACTGATTTCTTAATATCTATGAAGATCGATTGCCGTCGTCTCCTAGTAATCAGTAAGTATTGTTGACTAATTCACCGACTAATTTAAATGTAAAGGTCTTTCTACAGGTGATCTTATACGACAATGGTTCGGTAGCTGAAGTTTTTCATTAAAAGCTACAACGACGTTGGTTGGTCGTGGCAACCAGTTAGGTAATCTGTGATGGCAATAATGGTTTTTAGCAAATAATGCCCCCATTTTCATTAGTCCTAATCTCAACTTTTTTGATTGCTTCAAATGTGCCAAAAATATAGAAGTTGAAAAAGGCTGGCGTACTTGTATCCAGGGCTATCTAATCTTCTAAGAGTTGAGTTTGTTTGGCGTCATGAACAAAACCATTGAAGAATTACAACGAATTTTTGGCACGCAATATCAATTTGGTATTTTTTTTATTTTTTATTATTTGCCGAAAACTGTTGCGGTTTTAATGAGGTACGCTTAGTTCATGATCCAAGATTTCAGTTTTAGCTGCCGTCTGACCTTCGCAACAATCAGAATAAGGGGAAGGGGATTATGTTTAATTGCTCATAGCTCACTAATACAGTATAAATCCATTTACCATCTACCATAAATATAGGAACAGGAACCATCGCTCAATGTGATTGATGCCAAGCTACACCCCCATTATACATTTGGTCTGGCATTTATTTATATAGTGTAACTAAGCCTTTATATTTACTCTTATCAAGAACACATTATTTAAGTTTAATTAGTATTGAAGTCAATGCCAGTGATCCAACATGCGCCTCGTGGAGATATTAGCAGTCAGCTGCGCCTGGGCAGTGGCCGTCAAGGGTGCTTCTGGTCAACCACCCAGGGTCAACCAAGTCGCAGAGTTAAAAGACGTCCCTGATTATGTCGGGTTCTTACAGCTGTTGAAAGAAAATGGGGACGCTTTAAGAAGATTTCTGTGAGTGTTCTGCCAATTTTAGCTTATGCTGACGCAAGCACTCTATTGGCTTTTTTCCACTCAGGTAATTTCTTCTTCTGTACTGTGATAGATTGTAAATAAATGTTTTTTATCTATCTTTCTTTCAATTTATTCTATCTGTTTCATCAGCTCTTTTTACTGGTGGCTAACTTAGTCTGGCGAGTGTTTGTAGATTCAATCGAGTAGTTACACGTAAATGAGGTTATATGCATTATTGATCTGAAGTAGTACCTACAGCCACTCGAACAATAATGTCGGCTGACCTAAGTGGTTTTCTACCATTACTGGCACCAAAGATCCAACCTCATTTTCCAACTTTTTGGGTTAGGAGGATATGTTTATGCAGTGTGTTTCTTTCACAGCCCACATGGGAGCTTGAGAGTGACCGACCCTCGTCGCCACTACATCATCATCGCAGGAGTCCTCGGCTGCGTTGTGGAATACCTGAACAGTGACTGCACGTAAGACACTTTACAAATGTGTTAAAAGTATTTTAATCTAGTATCTATATCCCGATCATTACAATAAACCTCGCCATACTGCGGAAAAATATTGGAACTAATTTCTTCAAGTGGCAAAAATCAGATGTCATTCACCGTGCCTTGTTATTATTGGATATTGTTAGTTATTTGTTAGTATAACCATAGCAACCAAGTGTGGCTATAACCATAGCTAATGTGGCGCCTCCAGAGCAGGTTGTTTATTTTCTTGGTCAGGCTTTACCTCCTAATATTTTTGGCTACCATCATTGATCAAGTTACTTATAACTTACCTTAGGTAAGTGAGTATGAGCATTGATTATTAAGAGAACATCGAGTTGTTTTTTTTTATTGTAATGCTCATGTTTATGCCCTTCTTTTGTTACTTAATCAAAAGCTGTACGTGATGATACCTTATTTTTCTACTTTCTTAAAAATAAAAACTCCTCATGCCCCGTTTAAGATGGTTATTTTATTCTTGACATTACATTACGATTTTCTTCTCGAGTAGAAACTTTGTCTCTAGAAACAACTGTCTGTCTACAAGAAAGTAATTTTTACATGAAATTATACGAAGTATTCCTCAAACACAGACCTCCGGACTACGAACATGAGTACCTGCCAGCGGTGGACCGACTGCTGCCCATCATCTGGCAGAACCCTGAGGTGGCCGTCTCCAAGTTGGAGACCTTCCTCAATGACGCCAATCTGACTGTCCAGCCGGTTAGTTGTACCATACATTGTTCTGTTGGTGCAGATATACATAATATAGGATTTTTTTAAACTACGTCAGTTGGCAGACAGACACGCAGCTCAGATAGAAAGCGGCCTCTGCGGCCTATTCCATTGAGGGACACTTGATCAGGAAGCCTCGCTCAATGTGCTGCCAGACTGGTGCCTGTTTAATGTCCTACAGCAGGGATGCCTCCATTGTTGAAAAGTCATCGCTACAGTGATAGGTACTGGCTTATTCATCATGCTTGCCAAATGTGGATTGATGATAACAAACCCGAGCTGCGTCCGAAAAAGCCGACAAACATATTGGTCGGGATTAAAAACCAGGTGCCTTGGCGCGGTCTTCGTTTAAAGTGTGACGTCCTACCACACAGGTAGGAAGAGCAATAGGGCTAAAAAATCAAAAAGTGACTAGGTATTCGAATCAAGTAAATAGATATTTTAGTAACGCCGCTGGCGAGCAGCGTTTTTAACCTTTGAACAGTTTCACTTGCGCCCGGAACCGCGCTCCCATCGACTGACATGGGCGGGCGGCTCCGGGCAGAACTGACCGATTTGGATTAGGTGAAAGAATGACTCATATCTCATTAACTTCAAAAGCTACAAGGAAAATAATGTTCTAACATAACTAATAGAACATTTTAAAATTATTTGATCCAAACTACTATTAATATGTCGACACGCGTGCTAGCCCACCTATTAGATAAACCAATTGCAAAGTATCTCAGACTTCTTTGCCCAGTATTTTAACTGGGTAAATCTGAAAATTTTTAGTGTCCTACTGGCTAGCTACCCCCACAGGTCTAATCTGCCGCCATAATCATGTGGTACACATGACAGCCTACAGTGCACAGGTGGGCAGCACATTAAGCGATGCTTACAGCTAAGTGCCCCTCAACGGAGTAAGCCGCAGATGGCTTTAAAAGTAACATTAAAAAAACGTAAAGACGCGTTAATGATGAGGATTTGCGTTTCTAAAGCAGACAGCAGTCTCGGTGACGCAGTGAAATAGTACCTACCATGACTTTTGGGGTTTTTTTGACGATAAATATGTTTAAATAATTACAACGTGAGGTCACTGGCGTTTACGGCGGTTTCCAAAAAACTACATAATAAAAATGACTCAAAGCATACATGCGCGTACAAAACAATGCAACTGAAAAAATAAGTTTTACAAATATTTTCATTTGTTTTTCCCTGTATGTTAAGGCGAATGCTCACTATATCATTATAGAAAATAAATGAAAGAGTTCTTTCCTTTCGTAACAAGAAAAATAATGTATATTTTCGTTGTTCAAACGGGACTCGGGATGTTTCGAATTCGATGTACCTAGTGCCCCCACTTTCTCCGTACGTTTTGTCCCGAACTATTCAAGGTACGATCGCGGTCTCCCGCTCGTGATCACTTTTGGAAAAATATACCGTGCACGCGCATCGTGCGTGACTTCTTAGGAGCGGCGCTTGTAAACGCGAAAATACTGCACAGGATTTTAGCCTTAAGGGTGATCATGTGCTGGTGACCTCGATAGTACGCTTGTACCATGATCTAGGATTTTGCGAGTTCAGTTATTTCATTAAAGCGACGGCTATCTGTCTCCCGTAACTCTTAACAGTTCCACTAGTAGGTACCTACACAGCCATTTTAATGTGCAGGTTCCCTTACGATGTTTTTCGTTACCACTATGGTACTTACTTACGCACGAGAAAATTCCAAAGGTGCGCAACGATATTTCTTATAATAATATAGAATCTCCACTGTGTCCGTCTTCAGCGCAAATGGGGGGTGGGAAAAGGAGATAGCTTTTTTCGGAGGGGAATTCGATGATGCAGAGAAAGATACTTCAACCTTCTTCTACCTTTTTTTATACTACGTCAGTTGGCAGACAGGCGCGCAGCCCACCTGATGGTAAGCGGCCGCTTGCTGCGGCATTGAGGAACACCAGGAAGCGTCGCTCAATGCGTGTTCTGGCTCCCACATTAATATTCCCGGATTCAGATTTCACCGGTGGTAGCTAGCTAGTCAGACTCTGAAAAAGTCCTACCACCAACCAGACCCAAGGCGGCTATCGGCCTAGCCCTGTTCCACGAAGGTGGTCAAAAATAATGGTCATAAAGTTGACAATGTAATATAGATCGTTTCTATCATTAAATTTTCAGATACAAGATTTGAAGAACCAATTCTGCACGAAAACGATACCTGACGTTTGCAACAAGATAATAAAGTTACTAGCGACTTCCCGAAGAGATTATCTATATGCCCTAGATTTGCTGGAATCAATCGGGGCACTGGCGAAGACCTTCCAGAAAAACTCATACTTTATGGAGGCGGAGCGGTATGATGAGGTGACCCTACTTCTCAAAGGGCAGGAGAAACTAAAACCTCTTGTGTACCAAGCTGCCACGGTATATTACAAACTTTATGGGAAACGTTGCCACTTGAAAAAACGTTGAAACGAAACGCACTTCTTGTAATAGATATTTATTAAATATCAAAGATTGGATCTTCTTTACTCGTTTCTGTTTACCTATTTATTCAGAAAATCAACAGCGTTTTACAGAAAGTGATAATAAGGTTCATTTTACAATAGTAAGGCAAATGACAGATTTTCCTATAATTTGATTAATAAAGCTAGTACAGATGGATTAAATACAAAAAACGCTAAAATGAGCTCATAAGTCAAATAAGTAGACGTATGTTGTTTAAAATACCTTTATTAATACTACTGTTATAAAATAATATACTTAAAATAAAGTGCTTGCGTTCGTGGAACATTGATTTAGCATAAACCAGAAATTCGATTGTATTCAATCCTAAGGCTCTTTTTCAGTGTTTAAATTTTCGGAAAGGTCAATAATTAAATATTCAATATCAACCTTTTGCAAGGTTGAAAATAAACTGAAAAAACTTCTGGGATTTTCTACACAATTAACAGAAAGATTTTTTAATATTTTTCTCTGTCTGTTGTTTGCGTTTAACACAAAAATTACTGGACCAATTTTTATGAGTCTTTAACAATTTTTTTAAAGATCTTATGTAAAACAAATTGTTTGTTTATGCAGCAAGCGCAAACCATCTAATTTAGAAAAACTTGTCAATCTGTCTTTTACAATATGATTTCAATAATCTCCTCTGCCCACAGTGGAATTTACTATTTATAATTATGTACTTATATTTTACATAATAAATATAGACAAAACTAGGTAGTAAACTAAAGGAAAGCAAAGCTCTGCCCAGTAATTCCGTTAATTTGCATGTCGGGTCGCATATTTACTTATTCCCCTATTCCAAGGACCTAATACCTCTGTTTGTGTTCCGGCAATATACAGCTTGTAGGTACCAAACCATTTCATTAATCTCCGATCTTACGCTGCTATAGTAAATATAGGTGTTGTTGTATCATAAATAGTAATAACAATGCTAGAGTGAATGAAGGTATTGTTGTTGCCTCTCGTGGAGTAGAGCAAGTGCTTTAATGGCTTTTGAGACGAAGAGGACGAACCACGGGGCTAAGTGGGTAAAACAACTGGAACTCTTCCTTAGAAACAGAGCCCTTTTTAGGGCGCTAGAATTCAGAAACATGGCTCTGTTTGACCCCCAGGACAAGGTTAAAATGCGAAGCGCATTCCCTGCGTAAAGAAAAGGGTATTGTATGTACGTCCTATCTTCACCGTACGGGAAAACTAGGGGTTGTTATGGGTTAATCTGATGGTAAATGACCACTACGGCCTATTCCATTGAGCGATAATTATCTAGCTAGGAAGCGTCTTTCGATGTGCTGCCACACTGCTAACAAGAAGAAGCAAGGTACTAGATGATTAATACTAGGTGAAGCCCAGTGAAGCCCCCCTAGACAAGCGGCATTTATGACGTTGCGAAGCGAAGACGAGCGAATGTCAAAACCCGTACTTTCAATATCGATTGACCACGTGACTTTTCTATGGCACCTGTCGAATCCATAGATAATTATGTTACAATTTGAAGTTAGCGAATCTCGCTATCGCTGTCAAAATGTTACTTTGTCTAGGCCCCCAGGTTCATTAAAAATGCGTATTCGTTTCAGCTCAATTAATATTAATTATTATGGAAAGACACACACCGCCAATCCAATATCTGGCTTCACGCATGGCTAAGTAACTGCGCAAAATTTGATGGAAGCTACTAAAATCTATAGGCGTATTTGGTTGTGCTGTGATCCTTCTTTACTTATTTTGTCTTATTCTGTACCTAAATGGTATACCTACGTTGTCTTATCCGAATTAATCTAAGTAGGTATGTATATGTGACGTAACTCATTAGAGGTGTTCGATAAATTAGATGACATAATTTTTGTTATCTATTACTTAGTATTAATATTTAATAATATATAGATATAACTTCAATAAGTTTAATTTTTTATTGTTTATAAAAAGAAAACCGCGCCATCTATTGTATGTAGCTTGAGTTAACCAAGCAGTAATTTAGGTACCAATAATTAACGCAAGGTGGCGTATAAACAAATGTACCTATCTACTTTAACCGCAAAGTAAATACAAAGCTTTGTGTACTTTACACTCTAGAAAAAACAATGCAACCAGCGGCTTAGTTTTTCCACAGTCACTGCGACCAATTCTGATCTATTGTGAACGCCACTTAGATTACATTTCCTCTTCAAGCCCAACCTCTTCTACGAAGATCTTCTACGAAGAGGAGGATAATCTTGGGGAGGATATCTTTAGCCTTTTTTTTTTGTGGAAGGGAATGTATTTACGCACCTTAACCCGCCTGGGGAAGGCGAGCCGTCTGTGCGACTCAGTGCAGCTCCATGCCCCAGTCTTAAGAAAGACTGTTGCACGGAGAATACCCACTAAACCCCCCCGGGCTCCTGCATCGCCGTCGGCAGCGTCCCTGGGCTTGATATGACTACCAGGAAAAGGATATCTTTAGCCTCCTTTAGCCAATACAACCATTGAATTATTTACTGAACATTACTAGTGTCCATTTTTGGCCCATTCCCTAAGGTCTAATCTGTTTATTCCTAATTCCTCAGCAATGATTCATTTTTAAGATCTGAATATTTCATGAGTTCATATATCCACGTATAGCTTTAGAACGACTGCACAAAATTAGATAATCATTCACCCGTGTGAAGTCGGGCGGGTAGCTTTACTATAAAAATAATTTAGTAGCAATTACACTTGAAATCAGAGGCTCGAAGATCAGATGAGTCTACAGTCTGGCAGCACATTGAGGGACGTTTCCAGGTGAAGCGTCCCTCAATGGAATAGGCCGCAGTGGCCGCTTACAATCAGGTGGGCTGCGTGCCAGTCTGCCAACTGACCTAGTATAAAGAAAAAATTACCATGAACTGCGAAGCAGTCACCACCCGTCCAACTAGCAGCAGTCAGTTTGTCAGTCGAAACGGGCTGGCTCTACCAAGCACCACAGTCTCACAGAAGACTGACGTGAGTTAGGCGTATTGTTATAGACGTTCACGGTTGCCAACTTAGGGGTTTTCCCCCCAGATTTAGGGGGTATATAAGTGAGATGGGATTTTTTTAGGGGTGTTATATTTTTAGGGGTATTTTTAGGGATTTTTATAACTTTAAATATATTTTTTTTATTCTAAATTCAGCAAAATAAACGTGAGTATAGGATCTCCATAGCCTTGGGATAATCTAATCCAGCGAATCATGTTCATTTTTATACATTATCGCCTTAGCGACATCTAGTGCGATTGTTTGTTATTAAGAGTACAGAGTTGAATAAAAATTAAAACACGAATTCCACATACTAAATCTATGAATTCCACCATGTTGTCTATGACAAATATGACAATGACAATTATATCTTTCCTCTTTATAATATTAGTATAGGAGAGTAAAAACAAATTATATTACTGCACATTTTTTTATTAATTAATTGTAATTATTTTTATTAAATATTTTTGGGGGGATTTTCAAGCAATTGAGGTGATTTTAGGGGGTTTTGACTTAGGTTTAGGGATAAATATTTTTTAGAGTTGGCAACCCTGTAGACGTTGCCGCAACGTGGACACAATTTTAAAGGTTTCTACGCCACTGAAAGCGTTCGTCTTGCAATCGTCAATTGACGAAAGCGTGCGCATGACGTGTGGTTTACGAGGACAATAAGGCTAAGCTTTGCTGTTGCACGTCGTTTGGTGAATGAGAGTGCCGAAGGAGCAAAATTTTCCTTCAACTCCATTTCCTATAAGTAGTCGTTTTTCCTTCTTCCATATTCTTTCAAAGGTGGGCAGACTAAACGTAAGTCGTCCATGTGTTACACATGTTCGTTCGCCTCTCTCTTTCATATAACTCTAAACGTCAGTTAATATTGATTGGTTTGGCTAGCTACAGGTGAAATGTGCCATGACAACTTCTGTGTTTCGGCAATATTCATGTGGGAGCCAGTATTAAAATCAAATATCAGAAGAACCTAAAGTCACAGATTATTAAATAGTTAACTATTTACAGTCACAGATTACTAAGTAGTTACTAACTACAGTGTAGTAGCACATTCAGCCTCTCTTCCTGATTAAGAGTCGCTCAATGGCAAATCCCTGGAATCGGTGTCAGTGGCTTTTTTTACAATCAGATGGGCTGCGTCTCTGCTCACTATCATAAAATTATTATAATATACGTTATATACGTATCAAATCATTTGCAAAAGCATATACCTAAGTATCGGAGGCTTTTTTAATAGTGACAATGAATTTAACTTGAACATCTAAAGCGGCGGTGAACTTAAAAGCAGTATTCTAGCGACCTCTGCAGCCGACACGAGCGGCGCAGTCACGTGGAAACCCTGTGTTGCTAGCTGGAGGAAAAAACTGAGTTAATCATAAGCTTAATCACCTTTTAAGGCACGAGTGAACACGCCAGTCGAATGACGTCTACTTTCTTTCAAATTGGCATTTCTTTCAAATCCTTACGATTTGAAAGAAATGCTCTGTGTTAATACAGGAATTCAAAGTTAGAACTGCACAATTGCTTAACTTTTTACAGTTTATAATGCATATTTATTGCAAGTAAGTAAGCAGCGTAAAGCGCTAAACTTTTGATAAGGGCATCAGAATCAACGCATGTGCTACAAACATATACTCAAACACCAATTCACATGAATGTTCAACATTCATGTAAATTGGTGTTTAAGTATATATGTTTAGGATACGAATCCCACTCAGGACAAACTTTGTCCTGAGTGGGATTCGTATCCACGACCCCTGGCGCATGGGGCAAGGTCACTAAATGCGCCATCGGGCCTTCATGTAACTGTAGGTTCAACAGCACGTTGAACCTACAGTTACATGAAGGCCCGATGCACTTAATTTACATCAATATGCGCCGTGTCGGGTCGTTACCTTATCTCATGGTTGCGTGAAGTGATGCCTAGCACGTCATACTTGTGCTACAGTTGCCTTCTTTGGGCACTGATCAAACAAATGGTGATGGTGATCAAAAGCCCGAATTTCGAAAAATCCGACAGTTATTTTGCCCGACCTGGGACTTAACCCAAGACTTGGTGATTGCACGGTAGTTAAACTAAAACCATCGAGGCGTTAACCCAATAAACGACCAAACACACCTCTTTATCTTCACTGTGCCCCATCCCCATTCCCTAAACCTCTTGACCTCCTCCTTTACATATTCCTTTAAAGACCAACGCACCTTAGACCTAGTGACAGGACAGGTATCTATGGCCTCTATCACACTTGCTCGTTTGGTTTGTGAGATTTACATCATGGTCATGCCGGAATAAAAAGTTACTAGCAATTTTTGCCAAATCGTTTGCGTCGGTATTCGATGACGTTTGATTCAAGTAAACGAAGTAAGAATCTTATCCAACTACTACGTCGTGAGTTGAGGTATAATACAATTGCCAAATAGGATTGCAATGCACACATTGAAGGGAATCTCTAACAAGAGTAATATTTTTTCTTCTTTTTTTCTGGTTTTAATGCGGAAATAAGGCGTGCCTTAAAACAACGCGTAAAACAACACGGCTTACGTAGGTTCCCTTTTAGATTTTGCTATACCGTGGTATAGCAAAATCAAGAAGGGAACCTACGTGGATGGGCTGGTCAATATCCAAAGACCTGGCACCAGCTAATCCCAGAAGGGTCATCATCATCATCTCAGCGTATTCCCGATTGCATCCAGTATGGAGCTCAGGGTCCGCTTCGACTATGATCCTAGATTTGACAAGTCTGGTTATTACAATGGAGCGATTGCCATCTGACCGCCGTACGTAACCCTTACTAGGGAAACCAGACCTACTTGGAACATAGTCGGGACCAACGGCTTAACGGGCCTTCCGCAGCACGGAATCATCATTCTTTTCAGACATTCAGGTGTTTCAAGTCTGCAATGTCCTAACCAAACTGGAAACAATCACACAAAGTGATGCTCCCCGCGGGATTCGAACCCGTTCTCATCCCAGAAGGCTATATAGGGGAAACCAGGGGAGTTTATTAGGTTGTGGGACGAACTTTCCGAGCCCCACAAACAGTCGTCGTCAGCATTCGCTAGCCTTTGGCTATGGTGCGTAAGTAAATGCATTCTCCTCCGCAAAAAAAATATGTGCTCCACCTTTCGAGACATGGGACACGATAGTGATACCGAGAATAATATGCCTAATTAGATTCCCCTTTAAAAAACTTGTTGGTGACTTGAAAGCGAAGATTTTGATAACTTCTTTCTAATATAAACACGCAATATTCTCGAAGATCGAAGCCTATGCTTCGAGCTAATATTGCGTGTTTTCCCTTAAAACAATACGATTGTTTTTTTTTTCATACTACATCAGTTGGCAGACAGACACGCAGCCCAGCTGATGGTAAGCGGCTACTGCGGTCTGATCTTCGAGCCTCTGATATCAAGTGTAAGGTGGTAGCTAACCAGTCGGACTCTAAAAAACCCCTACCACCAACCAGATCCAAGGCGGGAATCGAACCCACGACCTCCGTGTTTTTATACCCGAGCGGCTTAGCCACTGTTCCACTAGAGTTGTTAGTATGTTATATGGAAAAAACAAGAAAAAATATTACTTTTGTTAGAGATTCCCTGCAATGAGTGCATTGCAATCCTATTTGGCAATTTTATTGTACCTCAACCCACGTCGTAGTAGTTGGATAAGATTCTTACTTCGTTTACTTGAATCAAACGTCATCGAATACCGTCGCAAACGATTCGGCAAAAATTGCTAGTAACTTTGTATTCCGGCCATAAACAGCGATACGCAGTAATAAACTCGTCCTTGGCTCGATCTCGGCCGAGGCTTCGGCCTTCGAAGCCTTTGTGAGATGTTCTATTTCCATCTAGATAGCGTTTAATATCCTTTTATTTTGCCCGTGTATTTAGAAGGATTTAAAGGTGGAATTTTCAACTGCAATTGGAAGTTGCATGGTTTATGTAAATCTTTATTCAGGAAGACGAATTCGTCGCGAATCTATACGCGCGAACACAAAACGCGCGTTGGCGAAGTACTGGGGCTTAGGCCATGAACACCGGTATTCGGTAATACCGAAAAACCGGTATATTGGATAATTTTTTCTGTATTTGTATACCGGTATTAATGGATCACATACCGATTTTTCGGTATTTTGAATCAGTCCTAAAAAAATATTGGTTGGCTTAAGATTGATACTGATTTGATTTGATTTAAACTGATTGTGATATTTGGGCAATTGAGACCAGAATAATAAATGATTAAAATATATTTGAATCAAAATGACACTTTTTTTGCATGGAATCCTGAGTTCTTAGTGTTTCCTTCCTTACCTTAACTTTACCCTATGCAGTACATGTCCTTAAACGTTTCGTAACAAGTCGTCAAAGAAAATAACGATGAAAAAAGGAGTAACTAATTTACAATTATGAAAGCAAAAAAAAAAACGAAATACTGGTATACCGGTACCTATTTAAAATCAAAATACCGAATCAATACCGGTATTTTTAATAGGCTAATACCGGCATGCCCTACTGAGGCTCAAATTGAGCCGCTCAATACATTGCGTCCCCGAGCATCACGCGTGTTTTGCTGGACAAGACCTAATTTCTTCACATAGAAATTATTGTGAGTACCTAAACGGAATAACAGATAAAATCATGAAATGCAATAGGTACTTTTAATATTAAAATTAAATTATCAGCCTATTAATGTCCCACTGCAGGGCAAAGGCCCCCATCATTGAAATCAAGTTATCACTACAATGATGGGTATTGGCTTAATCACCACGCTTGCCAAATGCGGATTGGTGATCACAAACCCGACCTGTGCCCGAAAAAACCGACACAAAGTTAGCTGGACCCGGGAATTGAACCCAGGACCCCGTGATCTTGGCCCGGTACTTTGACTACCATATATCCTAAGATTATGCTTGATGAATATTTTCTAGAAATGGTGGGTTGGAAAGAGAAACATATGAAGAATTTTAAAATCTACTTTATTGATATGTCCATAAATCACATTTTTCAAAGAACCCTTTTATACCCTCACCAAATGTCTCTGTCCAAATTTCACAAAAAAAAAAACAATGAACTTACATCACTACTTAAATAAATATGATTTTAAATAAAGTTAACTATAATTATGAAAATATTCCCACTCTAAAATTATTTTAACCATAGTGTGACATTCATTAGGCATTTCTGCATTTCTTAAATGTCTTATCATAATCTTATAATATTATTATCATAAATATATTATACATTTTTTTTGTCTATTTTACCCTTACAGTCATTGTTTAAACTTTAAAGTGTACCTTTTTAAGGTACAGTGGCTTTCAATAATATCTAACCTCAAGGTTTTACAGTGTGAATCCGTTCGGTAGGGGTCTCTTAATCTCAGGGTCAGGGTATGTGACAGTGTAGGTAGGGTTCATCGGGAAAACAGGTCCAAAGGCGGTTACAATGTTCTCGTTGAATCCTAATTCTGAATGGGTGCCGTCTCCTACGCTCTTGATTTTCTTCTGAACCTGCAATTGAAATGCGAGGCTAATTTCATACTCGGGTAACATTTGTATATTTGTGGTTAGGACTATGATGGCTGAGGGTCGATGAATGACATCGTTTATCGTTTATAACTCATAAGTCTATTTTGAAATTGAGATTGATTTCAAAAAGCTTAGAAGTTAGGGTTAATCTTCATCAAGGGTGCGAGTTTTATGCAACACTTTTTGTCTAATCTTATTTGGGATCAATTTGGTGCCTTGGGCGATTATTGCTATTTTATCCTTCTGAGTCGGGGTATGTATATGGCTTTGGTTTTATTTAACATCGTATTAGAGTAGAATGTAAATTATTATACAAAAAACGTTTTACTGCCGGGCACCTGACTGCGTCGGACAATTTCGTACAATTTTAAACTTCGGATAGTTTTGAGTTACCACTTTGAGTTAATAAATCCAAAAAGAAAAATTCACAATACTTACAGTGTCAGTTGGCATAGACTTCAAATCGTACGCTAAGTTCAGTTTTGCGAAGAAGTCGATCATAGTAGCGGTGAAGTTGTATGGCGTCGGGAGTTCCGCCGCCTTGTAGTCCCACGGGAAGGCGTGGTGGTAGTTGTGCCAGCCTTCTCCACCGTTGAGCAGCGAGACTATCCTTGTCTCTACTGGCTGGATATTTCTGGAATAGATTAAAATAAAGGATTACTAGATATATCCGAGGCATTGGGTTCGTGGTTTGGTGACTTTTCAGAGGTGAGTTTTCACTGGTGAGATTTTGGACACTTTTATTTAGGACAAAATATCTGTACACTATTTATTAGACTTTTTTTATGAAAGTGGGTAGGCGCGCATGCAGCACACCTTATGGTAGGCTGTCGCCGCCCATAGACATCTGCAACACTTAAAGATTTGTAAGTTGTATCGGTTCGGAAACTGCGGAAATACCGCTGATGACAAAGAATTCCATGGTTGTTGGTGGCAATATGCGTAAAAAGCGCACAGTTGTGAACTGCCAAGCATCAACATGATCGGTTGAATTCTTGATGAACTTTTCTTGAACAGATTGCAGAGTGAAGCCACATCCTTCCGTAATGCCAATGGTTCGAACAGGTCGGAGAGTCTTCTCCGACCCGAGAGAGATCTTGAGTTATAAACGATAAGAGACGTTTACGTTAGAACTGGCGCCAGTTCCGGAGTACACATCCACAGCCGAATTCGTGAGATCCTATCCGGTCCACTTGACTTATGAATATCGAGAGAATATCAAGACAACACCTTATGCACCTTGCTTGGCAAAAGTGTTCTTTATTTACATTAAGAAATGTTTTTTTTTTTATTGCAATGTGTAACAAGACGAGCAGATCGTACACCTGATGGCGCCACGTCTGCCCTAAGACAGTTCAGTGCAAAACAGTAACTAAACAGTTGCTGTCCGGCAC
This sequence comes from Mecyna flavalis, assembly GCA_949319885.1. Lineage (NCBI taxonomy): Eukaryota > Metazoa > Arthropoda > Insecta > Lepidoptera > Crambidae > Mecyna > Mecyna flavalis. The sequence continues at coordinate 3,853,546 of OX439427.1, read as the reverse complement.
TGCCCTGCGCCCGATACACCGAGACGACAGTTATTAGGTCTCATATACCCAGTAATTTCACTAGCTTCAGTGCCCTTTCCCCGAAACACAGAAATGCTGGACACAGTTCACGGGAAAATATCTGGCACTGCGGTGGAACCCACCTAGAAGGTCCAGTACAGGAACCTACCACCTGGTATTATGTAAATACTGCTAGTTTCTTATAAATTGTTTGTAACTAACTATTACTTGTTTTTAATAAACCCTTTTTAAAAACATCATTGTGTTTCTTCTTTGTTTATGAATAAATTAATGAATTATACTTCTTCAACAATATTTACGATAGAACGTATTTTGGCGCGGTGATGAAATGAAATGGAATAATTTATTCTGCAAATAGATTTAAAAAAAATACTGTTGCACGTCACTCATATTTCCCCCCCCCCCCCCCCCCCCCAGCCTTTCGACGTCAATGGCCTGTTGAGGAAAGAAGTGCCGCAAGAAACTGAACAGTTTGCCTTTTTTTAAATAATAAGTTACGTATCAAAAAATTTTAATTGAACAGTAATGTAGAAATAATAAATTATGATGTCAATACAATACAAATGTCTACAAATGTGGATACGTGACTTCTGTCTGCCGAGTAATTATGTATATTATTTTTTTGTTATGTAACTTACTTGTCATAGGGCCTGGTGCCAAACTTATGTGCAGCGCTGTTGATCAACCAAATGGCGTGAAGTGAGAGTGTGTATCGCAGGCAGAAGCAGACAAGGAAAGCGTTCATCAGAGACTCGTTGAAGCACCACACGGCTACTCCCACCGGTATGGCGAAACCGGTTAGGAAGAACAGGTGGAAGAAGTACCTGGAAATATAGGGGATGGATTAGTGGAGTGCCAACATTTCTTTATGATCATCGTCAACTTTTTTAATAAGTAAGCCACTTGACCAAAGAGTTGCCTGATGTTGAACAACTAAGATGCGCCTGTGATGGAACGCGCTTGCTTAGGAAAAGCCCGTTAATTTTGGTCTTGAAAAGCCCCAAGTTATAAGGGATAGGAAAGACTGACCCAGGCAGAGAGTTCCACTTCCGTGCAGTCCACATCAATAAAGACGAGGTAAATCGCTTAGTCCGTAAGCGCGGTATGTCGACTGCATACGGATGGAATCTATGTCTGACTGTAGTCATTCGGTGATGGAACGGAGCTGGCTGGAAGTCGTGGCGTTCCTATACGGGGCCTGCGAAACACGTTTTTTCCTTCCACTGACGTCTTTTAGAAATTTTCAATTTACATTTATGGTAGCGTCATACTCGTGCCGCGCCGTCCCAAGTCATTTGTAATATCAAGGCTTAAGCTTCAATTTAACAGCCAGCTGTCAGCATCATGCCAACTGGGAGGTCTGCCAAATGCCTATTTGCGAAGATGTCACGTTTATTTGCTTCTAGATAAAGAATATTGAGTCTTGAATCCCAGATAGACTACTTATGTCATACTTTTATTAATATCGTGGTTATTTTGTCCTAGGTTTTGTGGTTTAACTTCCTAGGCCTTTAATTAAATTTAACTTGGAAAAGAAAAAAGTTATCGAAATTAAAATTGGTCCAAGCCAAAGCTCGTCTAACTCACTTGTATTCGAACATGACGTATTTGTCCTGCAGCAAATCTGTGATGTCAGTGGTCTTTCTCAGCTTTCTGCAGATGGGGTGCCTGTAGGTCATGAGCCAGCCCATGTGGGAGTAGAAAAAGCCGCGCTTGGCATTGTGCGGGTCCCCGTCCGTGTCCGAGTAGCGATGGTGCTGTCGGTGGTCGCGGGCCCAGGTGAACATAGAATTCTACCAAAATATAAAAAGGTTAATGGTTAATGACATTCGTGACTTTCTAGAAAAAAAATAAAATTCGTGATATGGTAGTTTAGTTAGTGCGCTGGTCAATAATGAAAATGAAAATGAAAAACATTTATTGCTAGAAACTTTCTTTACACAAATACAATAATAATAAACTTAACGGTATACAATATTTAGTTTTAGTAGGTATTAATGACCATGACAAAAATTAAAAACAAAGTTTTTAAGCAATGGGTACGAGTCTCAGCGAGATGCCGGGCATAGCCCAGCGCTGGTTTTCAGACTAGTCCCGTTTTACGAAGGGAGAAAATTATTTGGTTAGGAGAGGGAGGCCGGGGAGGTTCCTAAAGTAGGTTCCGTTTGGTGGGTGTATAGTGCAATTGAGTGTGTTTTTTGCTGAAGTGTGTGTATTCTGTGGTAAGCTGTGTGTGTGTGTGTGTGTGTGTAACAGTGTCATTGACTTGGTCAGGAAAAGTAAATAAAAATAAATAAATAAATTCTAAATTAAAAATACGAATTAATGAAGATAGAAGAGAGGGCGGAAATTATTTGTTATTGTGTGCTGCTCAAGGTCGGGGTAAACACATTATTATAAATTGTCAAGCCCCTTTGCTTGTCCAAGAGGTAGGAGCGAACTAGTGCTTTGAACTTGTACAAAGACATCGGTTCTCGCAATGGCGGAGGCAAATCATTCCACACCTTGCTCGCAGCGAACTTGAACCCACCCCTGAACAAAGCAGGTTTGTGCTTCGGCACTTTAAGGCAAGCTTCTCTGTGTTTTCCAATTGATTTGGTGTGTAATGAATGGGTATCCTTTACCCATTCTAGCATATCGTAGAGATAGGTTGGTCTTCTGTATTCAATCAATTAGTTTTCGAGTAGCAAGCGCCAGATGCAGTAGTCTCCTGTTTGCCACAAGGTTGGCACCGGCTCGTCCCAATCAGGTGGAAAGGGGAAGCCGGAGGAGTTTAGTGGGTAGTGGGACGAAGGGCTCTAGTCCCTAGCCCCAAACACGACCGTAGGTGTAGCTAGCCGGCCGTTATGACGTGTAAAGGCGTTCTCCTCCGCAAAAAAAAAGAGTTAGGGTCTCAATCTCAAGCGTTTGGGCGCCATTGAGCTACAATTACTTAATATTTATATATGTTGGGCGCTGTTTCAAATGATTGATATTTATGTTAAATGAAGACATCGAAAGGTAATCTGAATTTTTGTCGCACTCGTTCCAATGAAGGAAGACTTGCTTTGAGGATCCATGGTTCAAGCATCAACGGCTACTTCCCATTTGGTAAACCTCAAACTGTAGCTACTAAAAATGTACGTTAAAAGTGTTAAAGTACCCAGAATGATAGGAATCTTAACTTTACTCTTACCTGTCCAGCAGAATTATGCATAAACAGAAGTATGCATTTGAGAAGAGGAGTTGCTTTGTACGACCTGTGCGATAAGCCTCTGTGCGCTCCGATGCACACTCCCTCGATAGATACGTATGTATAAAACCAGGCTGAAAGACAGAATACAACATGAAGTTATAATAATGCATCTTAAACAAGTTTTGGCTACAGGAGCCAATTTTAACAATTACTTGTACATTGCACTAGTTATTGAAACGATCAGCAAAAAAACCTATTCCATTGCATTTAGGATTGATACAAGGGGACGTCATCTCCCCGAAAGTACAATGGCAAGGTCCAATAGGTACAATGTTTTATCTGGAAATAAATTGGGGCGTCTTTGATTTTAAAAATGTTTAAATACTAACAATTAGAATTCTAATAGATAGAGGTTGCAAAAAAGTAATAAGTTAATATGTACTTTTATCCTTGCAGGTTATTTTGGTATTGAAAAATGACTTTTTTATTTTCTTTTTTAGGTAATTACTAAAATAATATTAAAAAAGTAATAACATCATCTTAGAAGCATTAGGGGGAGAAAATACAGATTATTGTCTGCTATAAGATATTTTTCTCTTAAATATATACTCGTACGTAGTTACATACCCTGAAATAGCATTTTAAATACCCTGAAATTTAAAATATATATTATTTACTCAGGCCAGGTAGAGTAACGATTTGGGCGGGATGGCTGGCCGGAGCTGCATGCGAATAGCCTAATAAAAATGAAAGGTGGTTAGCATTGGGAGAGGCGTATGTCCAGCAGTGGACTTAAATAGGTCGATAATGATGATGAAATTGCATAAATGTTTGCAAAAAACTCTCCGTTTTCACACTCTTACAACATGGTGAGGTACAGCAATCGGAAATTACCGATGAGAGAACCGGACCAACGCTTTAATTCTTGCCGAGGCAAGGCTGTGTAATCACACCCCCAACTTCTAGACCCCGGACTGTTACCGAGTACCTTCCGAGCTGAATTACACAGTTAAATACTTTGACTCATAGTATATTATAAATATGTATATTTGACTTACCCCATATTAAAGTTGATACTTGAACGGTTCCCGACAAACATTTATACATTCCTATTGCTGCAAGTATATGCAGAACTATATAGAATATCACATTTCGCCAAACGATCGTATGAGTGTAACTGAGGTCTGTGCCTATGTACTCTATAGCTTCCTTTTCTTTTAATTCTTCATTGACCACATTTGGTTCTTTAGTCATGGCTTTCTCTCTTTCTTCCTTTCTTTCTTTAAGATTATCATTTTCGCCAAATTTTTCATACATATCGAACATTATCTTAGTCACTTTTTCCAAATTTTCGACGTGGCTTCTTTTTTTTTACTTTAGTTTACCAAATTTCCTTTAGGATACCACAAAAGTTAATGCTTCCGTTGAAGTTGATAACTGTTGTGTTTTAACGAAATAAAAAACGATTTTTATACGGAAAAATTTGACAATTGATCAGTAGAACACAAAACGTACATAACCTAACAAGCTAAACATGCACCGCAAGGTCGCGTACAGTCAAGAGCATAAGCCTATTGTATTATAAAATTTGAATTAAATTAAATATTATTGAAAATAATCAAGTACCCGCAAGTTGATTACAGAAGGCGCTGCAAGGTCAGCGCGAATACGAAAAAGTATGGGATCCTGCATCGCGTAAGCAGAGTTATTGTCGCCCGCTAGCATAATTATATACGACAAATTAAAGATGGTAAGACCTTGGTCCCCGAGCGCAATTAATCTAGCACGGAGGAAAATCTTTCACCTTTAAGAAATCATAAGGTCTCCTACAGTGCTAGTGTAGCGTGAGGTCTGCAATGTCATTGGTTGTCACTACTTAGTGTTCTGTGTGTAATTATCCGATTCAAATGCTATTATAATGCTTTTAGAATTGAGCGACAAATGATGTCAACTGCGCATGTCCGTAACGTAACAACGCATTATTTTGTCAGTGTGTGTTTAAGTCATCGCTGTCGCGTACCGCAAGTCCAAAAGGTATTATCCTAATAGCATCTGAACCGGATAGTAAGGCAAATATTGGTTGGTCAATTAATATGAACCATTTATAGACGTCAGGTGACAGTACTGCCCACATTGCATAAAAACAGTAGCCCCATTGACCGTACGTAGTGATTATAACCAGGTCCCTAATTCAGATAAAAGAGGCCTGGTTTTTTTTATCCGGAGGTGAATGTTTATACTTACCATTACCGCAGACGAACGTAAGCTGCGGCTGTGTCCACACACGCCCACGACTTGGGACAAAAGACATTCGTGCCACTACCTACTATAACACCCTAACACCCGAAGGGACGAGCTGGTGCCTGCCTTGTGTCGATTGACAAGCCCTTGATTGAGCACCTAGTTGTTAATATAAAACATGTTAAACATGCGATAAGGATATTAATTTAAACGAGTATAATATATTTACACTGCGACTGTACATTCACAGTGGTAACGTCATTAAACAATTGGTAGCCATTTATTTTAATATTATTTCATATGCAGTGTTTTTTGATATTCTTTTGTTTTGTAAAAAGTGTACTTGCATTTTTTATTCGGCGACCATATTTTGTTGCGTCTAGGTGTATTGTGATTGTGTAGCTTATAAATGAAATGTTTCTCAGTTGTCTGAAAACCATAGTGAAAGTGTGTGTGTGGTATGGTCTGGGGTATGGTCTATTTTTGCTGTGTTTTTCATGTCACTTCGAAAATAGAAAAATAATAATAAATTTTGGGGGCTCTCCATACTTAGAACTGAAACTAAAAAAATATTTTTTCATCCAACCCTTACGTGTGGGGTATCTATGGATAGGTCTTTAAAAATGATAATAAGGTTTCTTATATCATTTTTTTCTAAACTGAATAGTTTGCGCGAGAGAAACTTCCAAAGTGGTAAAATGTTGGTCCCCCCCTGTAACTTCTAAAATAAGAGAACGATAAAACTAAAAAAAATATATGATGTACAATTACATTACCATGCAAACTTCCATTGAAAATTGGTTTGAACGAGATCAAGTAATTAGTTTTTTTTTTAAAACGTCATAAATCGTAAACCGCAATTTTCCTCTCATTCAATCAACTCAAATATAAAAACATCGATCAAACTTACAAAGAACTACAAGAACTTTTATATTATGATGATACTTGCTGCTACGGAACCCTTCATGGGCGAGTCCGACTCGCACTTGGCCGGTTTTTTGAATTAAAACTGTTTAATTTAGGATAAGCCAAGGGTTGTAATTGTTAAAAAAAAATATTTACAATAAAAAATGCATGGCGCTCATGAGCGCTAAAGTTAAAGACAAAAGGAGATGGGAATTCGACCTGGTCCCATTAGTTAATTATTTAAGATTTATGTATTAAAAATATATTTTTCTAAAGGAAATCTCAAAATACAGTAACATGTCGTTCTATCTAGGAAGCAAGATATGTTTGTGAAACTAAATAATTCATTGATGAAATAAATACTGGGCCGAATTATTAGTAATCAATAATGAATAAATCGGTAAAACAGGATATGTATGAAAATCCAGTGACAAGGTGTTTCGTTTCGAGGAATCGATTCATAGTTGATCGAACTCCTTTATTTTTTCTTCAGTGGGCACTGCACCGGTCACCGACTAATGAGGCAGACGTTCGTTCTGTATGCGCTTGTTAGATTATGTATATTTAATTATATAATTTTACTAATAATGATTAATGAGAATAATCCTAGTAATTTACATTTAATAAAAACTTGTAAATGTAATTGTAAAAAAAATAATTGTACATGACAATCTAAATAATTATTTCCAATAGTTTCGAAGGATATCCGGTATTTGAATGTTCTGTAAAATAGTGTACTTTCATAGTTATGAAGTATAATAATTGATTAGGATTTATCCTTGTACTTTAACCTAATTTATAACGATTATTTCCTGTTGTGTAAAATGATTATAATGATCTAGGACAGTTTGAGGAAGAATAAATCACAAACCGGATATCTGGTATTAACATTATTGTATTCCAAATATAATTAAACTGATGGTGTATTTACATAACAATTTCAGTATTATTTATAAGAAATTTAATTGTATTTGTTATTAGAAATATTATAAGTATGTAATTCGTAAGTTATATTTAAAAATATTCTGTCAGTTAGTTTAGTACTTCCGGTGTGGCAAAAAAGGCGCCATTTGTCGCTGGCAGACGGGTAGTAGGACATTCTTGTTCGAGCCGTAGTTAACGTTACTCTGCCCTATAAAACAGTGGGATCTGATTCTGAGTACATTCGATAGTTACGGATAAGTTCTACGTAAACGTGTTCCTGATTGTGTTTAAAAATATGTGTTCCTTATTGTTTCTTAAAATACAAAAATGTTTAAAAGTTGTATTTATATTTTTATTTGTTTTTGCTCACAACCTCGGATTATTACTATTTTAAAGGACTATTCGACGGATCTTGCTATTTTGAATTACCGGGCTCTTTATTTTGGAGAACTGATTACGCCTCGTGTGAATTGCACCATTACAATTGCGGTCGCAGTAACTTAGGCAGTAAATTGGCAGAAGGGTCTTAAGTAGATGAGGCGATTTTATCAGATATTCGACAGTGGCGTGCATTTCAGCCTGCTAATGCCTACTATAATCGAACTTTTACCGAGATGACTGCAATGATGTTGCATATCACCGGCCCTTGCCCAGGCTATGCCGCCAATACGAGGAATGTAGTCGTCGATGCAGTGACCTATACATCTTCAACCCTAACTTGGCTCGTTTCCGTTCTCTAATCAGGGCCATCCTCAACTCAAGTCAGGATGTGTTTAATCCTTCTAGCCCCGGATTACTAGACACAATAGAAAATCTATTGTTATGCGGCACCCGAGTGCCGGTTCGGCGTTGAGTGGTTAATTGCTTGCTTTAATATGTAACTTTCTGACCATTATTTTTACATTTTTATCTATAAATTTATTTATTTTATCAATTATTTATATCCAACTAAGTAGAACTGTAATAACCGCAAATTTTGTTCTAGTTATGCCGTGTAAAGACCAGTAGGATTACTATCTCGTACGATACCTCTATTTAAGACTGCAAGTAATATGTAATGATTGAAATCTGTTGTGTTTTCCAAAAATAAATAAACAAATAAATGCATAATTATATTGGTGTTTCATTTTACTTCCTGTTCTCCTTTTTTAAAAGGTAGTAGGCACCTATTGCACCTAAGTGCAGGATATTGAATGTAGAGATTTATCTTCTACTGAAGTGACTATTTGAAGGTTATACGTGTTAAATCTTCCACACGTTACACAAGGCTCTCTACTTGTAGACATTTAAAATATTTCACAAGTAACATCAATAAACTACAATGTTATATCAAACTCTCACTTTTGCTATACTTCAAATAACTTGATTGTTGGAAAGCCAAATTTTACTAGGCTTTATTAATATGTCCTCTTACAAGTTACGCTAGTTTGATTGAGTTAACACTTGGGCCCAGAAAACTATAAAGTCTTTCCTTCTCCTTTTTACAGGAAAAAACAGTAGACACAAGATTTTTGAAAACTAGCCTTCCGCCCGCGGTTTTAACCGCGCTTAATTTCTTTTTTCAAATATCCCCCCTTTCCCCTACATTTTCGGGATCAAAGTACCCTATGTCACCCGGGGATAGTGTAGCTTTCCAACAGTGAAAGAATTATTTAAATTGGTTCAGTAGTTTCGGAGCCTATTCACTCCAAACAAACAAACAATTCTTTCCTCTTTATAATATTAGTATTGATTTGCGGGTACTTTTGGGACACAGAAGTATTTTAAAAATATTAATCGTGTCAAGGTATACCTATTCTGTTAAAGTCAATTAAATTACGTACTGCAGAGCGTTCCGGGAAAGGTCGCAAAGAGATCTTTGTTCACATCTGTTACGCCGTGGAAATAATATTCATTTTATTGCTCCATTATCAAACTTATTTAACATCGATATTATCGACAAGTGAGTTTTACGAGTGATGGCAATTAGAGCCGTCAAAACTCTATGCGCCAGGGGTCGTGGGTTCGAATCCCACCCAGGACAAACACTTAAATGTGATGAACATTTGTGTTTGTTCTGTGTCTGGATGTTTATTAAATTGTATTTAAGTATATATGTGGTACCTTCGTTGTTTCTGATAGCCATAACACAAGTGCTACGCCTTACTTTGGGGTCAGACCAATATGTGATGTTGTTCAATATTAATTTATTTATTTAAGCTTAACTTAGCTTGATCTTCAAGCAAAGAGACACTTTTCCTTAAGGACCGGATGCCTGCGTACCTATGCCTCAAATGTTGTCCGTGGAACAGTGAATAAGCCGCTCGAGTATAAAACCCGGAGGTCGTGGGTTCGTATACCGCCTTGGGTCTGGTTGGTGGTAGGACTTTTACAGAGTCCGATTGACTAGCCACCCCCACAGGTGAAATCTGCCGCCATAACGAGGGCTGTGTTCCGGCAGTATTAATATCGGATCCAATACCCTTGAAATCAAAGGCTCTAAGATCAGATCCTACAGTCTGGCAGCGCATTGAGCGACGCTTCTTGGTGAAGTGTCCATCAATGGAATATGCTGCAGTGGCCGCTTGCCATCATTGACTGCGAAAATCAATCAAAACTGGTTTTGTTTGAGGGCATCGGTCAAAACCACTTTTGCCTGATTTTTATAGTTAAAAGTGGTTTTGACCGGCTATGAGTTTTGACTGTGGCATATATATTTTTCTGGCAATCTGTATAATTCGGTATTCTATACAATAACTGACATGAAGTATTATTGACTTTATACTTTGCCTAGGTAAGTAGGTATTCTATTCAATACCCAACCCAATGCGCAGCAGGTACAGGTACCGGCAAACTTCTTAAATATCGGGTGGGGATTGCGCTGAACACGAATTTTGACATGCCTGCGCGCTATTGGTCACGCGCAACTCGCGCAAGTGCACATACGCGAACTTTCCTCTTTTCCGTCGACCGATGTTCAACAAATTTGCCGATACCAATAGTGTATGTAATGACAAGGGCAAGGTATGTGGGGCGTGCGGGCAGACAGGCGATAAGGATAAAACTAATTAAGGATTAAGTATTAATTAAACTTTAATTAATGCTTAGTAAAAGATTACAACATTTAATAATAAAAAACTGATTACATAAATAAATGTAAGTTAATTTCTATTTGAAAAAAAAAACAGAGGCATCTATCCTCACATTAGGCAAGTATCCCCCGACCGTTTTTTAACGTTAGGCTACTATCCGCCATAGTAAGCAACTATCCCCTTTTTTAGAGGTCACATAAAACAGGTTTACTCAAAACTAATAATTTTTATAGGTATTTGAAAAAAAAAGGCTATGTAAGAAGATTAATAAACCATGTTTTTAAGAAGATCATCGAACTTGTTAGATTTTTTTGCATCAATGTTATTTTTATATTGTATAGTCAGTAAGTATTGTGAGTAAACAAAATTATGTAAATATTGTGTTGTTTGCAAATGTTGTAAAAAATAAACTTTATGCAAATATTGTATACTTATTTTTTTGTTAGTTTAATTAATGCATAACGAACTGGATTGTATTTAGGAAATTTCCTCGTGTAGGAAAGTTTGTAAATATGTATAAATTAATACAGAAAAAACAGAAAACAAACGTAACAGGTTGTAAATACTAGTCAAAACACACACTTGAGTAAATAACATATTATGTTTAAAATTATAGAAAAATACGGAAAAGACAATAGGAAAATTATAATAGTAAAAAAATATTATAAGGTGTAAGGCGAGTAATGTTATGGCAGCAGGATTTTCCGAGTCATATTTTATCCGGCGCTGGCCCAAATACACGGATAAAATCGTCATCCGAGAGCAGCTGGAACGCCGGCCTACCATTTCCTTGACGGGCGAAAATGCGACCCCTTCTGGCCCAGGAGTACCGCCACTAGGCGGTGACACTCCTCCCGCGCACGTAGAATAGCTGCTGGCAATTGGCGTGGGTCAGCCGCTCGTTGAGGAAGACGCGGCCTCCCTTGAAACCGTCAAATTGTGAAACGGAACGCGCGCTGATTGGTTGAACGGCATATTCCCCGCGCCACCATATTTGTTTGGACCAATTAGGGAGTAGGTGGTCATAAAAAATTACCCTAACCTATCTGGGACTTTCATCACAATTTAACGGTTTGCGACGGACAGATTATAAACTGTCTAAATATAAAGCGTTAAATTGAAAGCAGTACGTTGAGGTTCACAATCTTTCGACAGTTCACAATCTCGCGAGATATAATAATATTATAACCTAACAGTATTTACAATTTTACGGTGATATAATATATGTTACAGTCAAAACCCTTAACCAGTCAAAAACCTAAAAATTAGTCAATAAGGTTATTGATTAAGGGTGTCGGTTAAAACCCTTATTGACTGATTTTATCTATGAAAATCAGTCAATAAGGATCTCCATGTAGCTCTCATAATAGGTATCGAGCTATTTTGGGAATACAATAGTTGTCGGATCTGTTATTCTATTTGTCATCATAGATATTTTTTATAATTTTTAATGTTTTGGAATAGTCTGTATGCCATGTGTAATATTTACGTCACTAGTAGACGACTTGAAATATGAAAATCAATGACGTTCAATATAAAACTAGACACCCAATCTTTAAGAAAAATTCCTCAAAAAACGTCTGAGTGGCTTTGACACTGATGACATTAACACATTCGTTCAATTAACACCTTATTTCGTGGCATTTAGTGTTTAATGTCAATTGTATACAACTAAACGAAAACTCTGCCCAATAGTCGGGTGGGCAGACTTTAGCTTCGGACAATATTTGAGCGTGATTGTGAGTCTAGTTTTTTAATTGAACGTCATTGATGAAAATAAAATCTTTGATAGCTAGTGACGTGACTGTTTTCTAAGTTTAGACTTTGCTGTTTAGTATAACAATAGAGTACTTAGGTACGTGTACGGGATACAGTAGTATCGTATGTATAAGTTAAACCCCTGTTGTCTCTCATGTTCCTAACTTAAATGCTTAAAAGCCAAATTATTATACAGCGTGGAATTTTAGTCGTTGTTTTCCCGCAGTAAAATGATTCTATCTTGTAGTAAAATTAATAAAGTTTTTTTTTAGTTAAATCAAAAGTTTTACGATTATGATAGACGAAACTCGAACCAATAGTACGGTCAACAGCACATCACAGTTAACACTTGCAGTTCAATAATAGCACTTATGCCCCCGACATTAGAGCGGTACAAAGTCCAAAGTGTTACGTCTGACGTGCTTTTGACTGTACAAGCTGCGTCATGGACGGTCACCGGCCGGGGTCATTGCCCTTCGCGCAGGGCTTTATAACGTTACCAAATTCACACTAAAAGTATCGTTATATAACGTTATTTTGATAAAGTTACCTTATTAACGGTAACACGGGTAGCGGTAATTTGGTATGGAAACGATTTAGTAATGTTATTTAATAACGTTAAAAGTATCGATACTTTTAACGTTACTTGTTGCCAACTCATGCGGCCATGTGCTTATAAAATAATAATTTACTGTCTTGACTTTTAATAACGCACATCTCCACATATTTTACAAGTTAAAAAGTAGTATTACTTCCTATTATTGTAAAATTTTCCATTTCCGTTAATCAAAAATAACATTTAAAATTAAGACAAAGCTGTTTTGCCCATTAATGACTAAAAAAACAAGAAAACCAAAACACTATACTTACCATTACCACTATACCACTATACTTACATTTTCTGATACGATACTTAAGGTATCGATTTGGTAACGTTATAAAGCACAAACTGATGGTAACATTGTCATTTACCGTTAAATCACAGAATAACGTTATATAAAATTACCGGTAAAACGCCACCCAAGTATCGTTATCTCGCATAACGTTACCTTCTTTATAACGTTAATTAATTTCGTAAAATGAAGGTAACGATACCTGGTATTTTACCGGTATTCAAAGCCCAGCCTTTGCGTTTATCAAAAAAAAAAATTAATTTACCATTTACTAACATTTTGTTTCCATTTTCCCATCAAACTTTGAAAAAAAAAAACAAAAAAGTTAAAAAAAAGATACTTGCAAAAATCGATAGTATTACTGACGGTGAAGCGTTCTGCTGCGGGAAAACAACGACTAAAAAAACACGCAGTATAAGTGTCGCCAATTTAGTATATTCAAAATGTGAATATTCATTTCAAAAAAGTAATAGGTACAGGCCCCGGCAAACTTCTTGACTATCGGGTGGGGATTGCGCAGAACACGAATTTTGACATGCTTCATACTTCTGAGTCAGAAGCGCGAGCGCTATTGGTCAGAAGTTCTGACCAATAGCGCTCGCGGGCGTCGGGAGATTCGCGCGCGCTATTGGTCGTGCGCAAGTGGAAGTGGATGCGCGAACTTCCCCCCTTTTCGTCGACCGATGGTCAACAAGTTTGCCGGTGCCAATATCTTTTTTTTTTACTAATTGACATTATAAATAGGTATGATGTATGATTTAACTAAACAGCAATACTCGTATTTGTAGCTTTTTTTTTCCTGTATAAAGATATCGAGATTTATTACAATATTTTTATACATAAAATTTGTGTTAAATAAAAGTCGTTGTAAGTTTGAAGGTGGATTTATATTTATCTGACGTGTCGTGTCGTGACGCGTCAGAACGGTATCGGTTTCATACATTTAGTATGGTAACGTTCATACTAGTAATGCGTGGTGTGTTGTGATGGCTTGTGTTGTGTCGCATTCGTTACCATACTAAATGTATGAAACAGATAACGTTTCGACGTGTCACGACACAACACGTCAGACAAATATAATGGACGCTTGAGCCTATAGCTAATGGATACGAAGATATTTGTAGCTAAGAAAAAGTATTTAACCACTCAACGCCGAACCGGCACTCGGGTGCCGCATAACAATAGATTTTCTATTGTGTCTAGTAATCCGGGGCTAGAAGGATTAATCAATCAATCTCCGACCGGCACGCGCGTGCCGCGTCAAACGTGCGTCAAACCCCGAGTGACACCCGGGTGCCGCGATCTCTTTAACACTTTATAGAATATAGTTATCTGTGCTTTATAGATTCTGTCATTTACGGATAGGCTGACGAAATTTCAAAAAACGCTTTAAAAATATAATTATTTAGGAAATAAAATGTTGCCAAAATATTTAAGAGGTTTGTGGATGTGTATTGTATCTTACCACATCAGACTAATAATTATTAAAATTACTGCCTTTTTTATAATCTCAAATTTCGCAGAAGCGGGGCGGAAGCGGACGCAGCGAGATGTTTTGTATGTAATCCCATAGATCCGTTCTCGAACCCAGCGGTGCGGGAGCGGGTGCGGGAGTAAATGCGGGAGCGGGCCAGTACGCAGGCGCACTGCGGTCACCGCTTAACAACATTACATCTCACTCACCGCTCGTGACAGCGACAAGAGCTGACCGCAGTGCGAAATTCGAGGCAGAGGCCTAGGCGCGGTACAGCGGTGGTACTTTTTAGACTATAAACCTAGCTAGTGTTATTTACGTGGAGAATCATGGAACGGTAAGTAATATTTCATTTTATTTATAAGCATGGATATATTTTTCACATTTTGAGTCAAAAACGTTTGAACCAAGGGCCAATTCAAAACAAGAGTTTAACAAACAAAAAATATACCTAATTACAAAGATTTAAATCTTTGCCTAATTAGATGATATTTGTTTCAGTGTTCAAGAGAATTAGCTACGTCAGATGTCAGCAAATGTTTTATTGTTTTGGATGTTTTGCATGGAAAAAAAATCAGCAGAACACGCCAGAAATGCCAAACAATGTCAATATACTCGTATTCAGGAGGCTCATGTTCCGACCTTATGAAGAGACGTAAATCTAAGAAAAGGAAAATTTTGAAGTAATTTTTTGACGAGCCATTTGGTGTAATTGTCGAGAAGTCGGCTATTACACCAGAGGTCGCGGGTTCGATCCCTGTACAGTACAAACTTTTGTGTGCATTAATATGTCTGTTTGTATAGGTCTGGGTGTTTCTATGTATATTATGTATGTATTTACAAAAAGAAGTATATAAGTAGTGTTTATCCGTTGTCTGGCACCCATAGCACAAGCTAATGCTTAGTTTGGGGCTAGATGGCGCTGTGTGAATAATGTCCAGAGATATTTATTTATTTATTTTATTTAAATACGCCTTAATAGTGTAGTACCGGTTTAAGTACCGGTCCGAGATCTCGGGGTTCTAGGTTCAAATCCCGGGTCGAACTAACTCTGTGTCGGTTTTATCGGGAACAGCGTTTGTAATCCTCATTCGCTAATCCATTACGCATTTGGTAAGTGTGGTGATTAAGCCAGTACCCATAATTGTAACTATACTTAACTTTATTTCAAAGCTGTAGTTTTGTAGTAACGGCTTAGTTTCGCTCGCATTAAATGCAAAAGTACTGTCTGTTAGGTTTTAACGTTTTTGATGAAGTTTTGTACTGTCATAGACCAGATCTAAGGCTTCGACCTCGAATTTCGCGGCAGCGGGAGCGGCGGCTCACGCAGGAGCACTGCGCTTCACCGCTTGACAGCATCTTACCGCTCTTAGCTTGCCTAAAAACTTAACAGACAGTACTTTTGCATTTAAAGCGAGTGAAAGTAAGCCGTTACTACAAAACTACAGCTCTAGAATTGTTTCTAGTAAAAACGTATAAAGAATTCAAACCCTAGTTATAGGTAAAATTAACGAGGTCTACCATTACTACCACCATAAAGCCTCGATGATACCCATCTGGCCGTTTATGGGACGAAATATGGGGCACTTACCTTGTCTGTCCATAGGCGGTATTAACAGCTTTTAACGAGCCATTTTTAACGGGCCATCGATCTAGCCATTACAGCGAAGTGGTTTAGGACTTTTAGAAGCATTTGTGACACAGTAATAAAATAACAGCCTATTAATGTCCCACTGGCCCGATGGCGCATTTGGTGGTGACCCTGCGTTATGCGCTAGGGGTCGTGGGTTTGAATCCGACACTTATGTGATGAACATTTGTGTTTGTCCTGTGTCTGGATGTATATTTGTATTTAATTATACTATTTGTGGTATGTCCGTTGTTTCTGATACTCAATAACACATTACAAGTGCAAGCTACTTACTTTTTGGGGTCAGATCAATGTATACATATGTGATGTTGTCCAATATCTATTTATTAATGTCCCATTTTACAGTACACCGACTTGTTTTTTTATACAACTTCAGTTGGCAGACAGGCACACAGCCCACCTGATAATAAGCGGTCACTGCAGCCTATTCCATTGAGGGACACTTCACTAGGAAGCGTCGCTTAACACATTAAGCGACGCTTCCTAGTGAAGTGTCCCTCAATGGCTGCTTAATTGGGCTGCGTACCTGTCTACCAATTAAACGCCACACCATTTTTCCCTGTTAAATTTTATGTATTTTAACATGTTTTGTCTTGTGGTGGTCGATATGTCGCAGTATCATAGTTAGAGCCGAATTATAGTTATATGCCAAGGGTTATAATTATATAACGTAAGATGGTTATAAGGAAGCGATTTATAACTATCTTACGGCCACAATCTAGTAATATGGTTATCTGACTAAACTAATCTATTTATATAGTTATAAATCTACTAAACAATTAAATAAAACGATTTTATGGTCTTTATTTTTATTATAATCAACTTTTTGTAACCTACAATTAGTTACATTACAATACTTTTTACTAATAAAACGTGTCAGTCCGTATACGTAATTTAAAATACATTTCTTTCGTTAATTTAGGGAATAGGTGTTAAAAAAAATAACCACGAAGGCTAAGGCGGGAGCGGAGCGTAGCGGAGCTCCCGCCTTAGCCTTCTAACCTATGTCCATCCGAGTCGATTTCCGCCTCCGGCCGTTTATACAATGTCTATACCTCACTAATAATATTAGTCGCCAAGTTATAATTTATTGCACCTCATCTATAATTCCATACTATAAAATATTTAGACGCCCGTTAATTTCTTAGTCGCCCCAGTCGATTTATAACCATAACTAGATTAGTTTAGTCAGATAACCATATTACTAGATTGTGACCGTAAGATAGTTATAAATCGCTCCTTTTATCTATCTTACGATATATAATTATAACCCTCGGGACATAACTATTATTACGGCTCTAACTAACTTACTGCGACAGATACATGGCCTAGGGCGTGCCGTTTGCTAAAAAAACTGAGCAAAAATTTCCTTACAAAAAATACTTTAAGAGTCCTATGACATCTTGACTGTGATTTTTGCATAAAATGGCCAACTTTGGCGTTATCGATCTCAGAAACAAAAATACATTAACAATAATGACTTATTAAATAGTGTAGAGTATCTATTGGAATAGTTTGTAGCGGCCTTGCTTTTTCGAAATTTTGCTTAACTTTTTAAGTGAACCCAAAATTGCAGAGAAAGATTTTCATAAAATGCGCGAAGGCACATTTTTAAGCTCCTGGATTGAACTACTGTTCTGAGCAAATTAAATAAAAAAAATAGAATGTTATCTCTTATATAGTCGTATAGTTCTTAGCGGCCTGGGATTTTTAAATATCTTTGGTTTTATATATAAAAAAACATCTAGTCCTAAAGCAAAAATCTTCGAAAATCGCTTTAAGTTAACTGTGAATTTCTCCTTTCTACGACAACACAATTAGGCAAAATATATACCAAAATAATTGATACATCATGAGGAATGAAGATTTTATAATTTTAAACCATTCATTTATTATCCTATTTTGATAATAACATTAATATAACTGCAAAATTACTACAAAATGCGATGCGCTGGCCGTCCGAACTCAGTACTGCGCGGAGCGCTCTCGGCGTTGGACCTATGTCGAATTTTTTCGCGCCAGTACGATCGAGCGAGCGTCAGTGTATAGTGCGACTACCAAGTTTTCATCACGTAAGTATAATTATTTTTAGTGTTTGTTTTATATTGAATCTCCTACTCAAAACAAAATAAGGGCCTCCATAAAGTTTTTCTCAAATGTTGATTTATAAACAACTCGTAAGTTGATCACTGACAAAATAAAGTACCCACTAAATTTTAAATGTCAATAAGGTTGAAAATCGCTTGCATCTGTTTTTCTTGTTTGTCTATTTATGAAGTAAAAAAAACAGGTGCAAGCGATTTTCAACCTTATTGACATTTAAAATTTTGTTGCTTTTTCGCAACCGCTTGTTGACTACCTTTGCTGGTTCATTAAAATCCATTATTTTGGTAAATGACGATAAGGTCGAAAATCGCTTGCACCTGTTTTTTCTTACTTCAGATCAATAAACAATGTTTTCCCGACATTCATTTGTTTTCCCGACATGCATTTGTTTTCCGAAATTTTTGAAATAATAATGATAATATAATTGGACAGCTACTCTTCAAATCGTCACGTCGCGTCGTCGCGTCTGGTCGCGTCTGTTGTTACCTCAGAACTCTGTAATTATAAACCGTTTTCTTTTTTTTTTTTCATTTAGAAACATTTAAGTCCATATTGGTCCCGTTGTCATTACAATCCAGTTATGATGACGGGATCCCCGAGGAACTAAGGGAACTTCTCAAACATTATAGGGGCACATACCTACAAAGATTTTAATATTTTTAACTACAAATCAAGCATTTGCATTCAGAAAGTATCATTTGGTGTGGTAGAACTAAATAAGAAGACCGCAGATGGCCATCCGAACATATTCGGCAATATAGGCAGATATTATTTGATGACTGATTTGGAAAAACAAATACCGCTTTCGGTAATTTTAATAACTATTCAAGCATTTACCAGTTAATATTATTATGTAGTGGAAGTCCAAAAGTTTTTTTTTTGTGCCAGATGTGCAATTTGAGGTCGGTTGTTTTGTCAAAATTATTTTGAGTTTACAAAGCTTTTTATGTTGTTAAATTATTCTTAATATTCATTTCGTTATTTTCAGCATGGGTCGAAAAACACAAAACACAAAAAAAATTCAATTAATATAGACGAACCGCCAATAGCAGAACTTGAGGAGATAAATGCTAGGACGATAGAAACAGAATCTGAGAATGTAAGTATGAATGAACCCAAGAATTTTGAAGCTGTTATTCTATTTTCATATTTTATTAATAAATATAATTGTTTCAGGTGACAGATTACGTAGTTCTGCCTTTTTGCAGTTTGGACTGGTCCGGACTATTAATGAAAGTAGTTAGAGTTCCACGGAACGATAACTTTTGTAACATCGAGATGTTACCCAAATTGACACGCTTTTACTACGAGTGTCTGCTCCCAGAAATTGTCAACTCTCGAAAATCGATGCCATTTAGGCATATAGTATTCTAATCTAAACAAATGTTTGGCCTCGTTTGACTCTGTAATAAAAACAATGTCTTTCTAATGCTTTGTCACACCAAAATACCTAGTTACTTTATGGTGTTTTATACTAACCATGTAAATTGTCATAAGTTTTATTCTAATCTAAGCTATAACTTTTATCTAAAACGAAAAACGTCCTTTGCTAGATAAATGACAAGGTAATAAAATAAATTTAATTTTTAACAAATATTATCTGTCTCATTTATGATATCATCTTCATATTATAATCTGTTTCTTCACCTACTAGATCCATGGCAAAATGTGCGGGTATAGCGATAACGATTATTCCATAGAAACAAAACAACAAAACTTGGGAAAAGTATCATAATGGTTTGGTCGTTATTTCAACACAGTATTGTGGTCACGTGACCAATGAGTTGTCAAAACATGTCAAATGCCTATTCTCGCAGAGTCGAAATTTGTAATAGGCCTCTTAAGTAATTATGTCAAGCAATTCTTCATGTCAACGCTAGAAATATCTTTCATCTTTAGGCAAGCCTAAATAAGGATTTATATTTAAGAAAATAAGGAGCTGGGTTAGTTACCGGTACTAAACCATTGAGGCGTATTTGTTTCAAAATTTTCCTTTTCTTTGACTTACGTCTCTTCATAAGGTCGGAACATGAGCTTCCTGAATATATTGACATTGTTTGGCATTTCTGGCGTGTTCTGCTGATTTTATTATCCATGCAAAACATCCAAAACAATAACAACATTTGCTGACATTTGACGTTACTACATAATTCTCTTGAACACTGAAACAAATATCAACTAATTATATTTTTTGTTAATATAACAAGTAAACAGTAAACAGACAAACTCTTGTTTTGACTTGGTTCAAACGTTGTTTTTGACTCAAAATGTGAAAAATATATCCATGCTAATCAATGACGAAATAAAACATTACTTATGTACAATTCCATGATTCTCCACGTAAATAAAGTAATTCAAAACACAAGCGCTAAACCGCGAGAATCACGAACTGACATCGAGTGAATTGGTCACAGATTAAAACGAAGAATTCCAACTGTTTTTGTACCGAGCACGTTTGCAATTGACATGTGAAAGGGACAGCTATCACTCACACACTTAAACCAAGACAAGCTATCCGGGCGCAGCTTGTTGCGTGCACAACTTTTGATTAGGCGGCGCGGAGTCCTTAATTTTTACTCGTCCGTGATTATTATATAAAGTTCAGGAAAACGTCTGCAATAAGCCAGTACCCCATTGTGATGATGATTAGTTTCTAATGAAGGAGGCTTTTCCCTGCAGCAGTGGAACATTAAATTGGTAGCTATAGCTTGAACAACACCGCAGTACCGCGCCTTAGGCCTCTGCCTCGAATTTCGCACTGCAGTCACCTCTTGACGCGGGCCATCACGAGCTGTCACGAGCGTTGCGATGCTGTCAAGCGGTGAGCGCAGTGCACCTGCGTACTGGCCCGCTACCGCAACCACTCCCGCATCCGCTCCCGCATCCGCTCCCGCATCCTCTCCCGCATCCGCTCCCGGATCTGCTCCCGCGTCCTCTCCCGCTTCCTTTCCCGCTCCCGTGCCCGCTTCCTCCGACTCCATACAAAACATCTCGCCGCTTCCACTCCCGCCCCGCTTCCGCGAAATTCGAGGCAGAGGCCTTAGAGATGCAAACACAGCGGTACGGCGATGTTGGTCAAGCTATAATTTTCATATAATATCATCACAATGTCATATTCCCCTAGCAATACAATAAAGGTATTTGCACTCAGGTTTGTTCAACCAAGCATGTCATTTACCCGAGAATGCCGTATCGCGCCGTGTCACCTTTTGAGGGAGAGTAATATCTTTCCTGATGATTGCATTACTGATTTACTGGCTCTTTGGGTTAGAGCTCTGATCGATAATGGCAAATGGCAAAATTTGAAGTTTTTGGTTCACTAATACCTGTACCTGAAATACTTACATGTACTAAATCAACCTCCTTAAGTAAGCTGGATTCTTGTGGAAGATGCTGGCCCTTTTTAGCACTGAGGTCCATTATAATACGCGCGGCGATTTACAGTAAATAAACATAACTTTATAAAATGATCTGTCACAAAATATGTAGAATTTTCTGCTCCCAAAACGCGGTGAATATTATTACTATACTTCATTTTATTTAGCATTAGAAAGAACGAAATTTAGGTATTTTATTATAGGCACCAATTTGTGTCAAGCGAAAATATAACTTTAAAATGTCAAATTATTTTATTTACACACTTCCGATTCTAATTATAGCCATTATTGTGATCGTTGATTATTATTTTCAATATTTAAATACTTAATTTTCGATTTGTACAACAAAACGAATAATTTAACAGAAATAAACTAATCATCGTAAAAAGTTTGCACTTTAAAAGACCTCAAGAAGCAGCGATTGTAAACATGAAACGCAAAGATTGACGAAGAAGACACGCGCGCCCCTAGCGGCGATATTTAGAAGTTGTCTAAGAAAGTTGTAAATGTGCTTGTGTAACAATAATTTTTAAATGTATATAAATAAGCTATTCGGTTGTAATTACATTTATTTACGCTCTATTTGTCTCTTCTCGCCTCTTCAGGTTCATTCAATCATACGAAAAACTTACTCCGTGAAAGTGAAAGACATTTAATAATATTCTACTTTACCAAAACTTACACTCATTATTGAGGTTATTTTTTTTTAATTCTGCAACAATCACTTAATTTAAAAAAGAATAATTGATTGTTTCCATCATCGGTTTAACTTTTAAGTCATCATTTCAGCCGAAAGACGTCCACTGCTGGACATAGGCCTCCCCCAAGGATC
The DNA here is from genome assembly GCA_949319885.1 of Mecyna flavalis. Classification (NCBI taxonomy): domain Eukaryota; kingdom Metazoa; phylum Arthropoda; class Insecta; order Lepidoptera; family Crambidae; genus Mecyna; species Mecyna flavalis. The sequence continues at coordinate 3,831,117 of OX439427.1, read as the reverse complement.
TCCAAACCGATCGATCCTGCGCCACCCGCATCCTGTGGATTCCGGCGACCTTTATAAGATCATCGGTCCACATCGGTCGGTGTTTATTGTTCCAAATAAATATTATTATTATTATTACCTTGTGGGAGGCCTACCACGGCTGCGTTTTCCACTACGTGGCCACTACTCGAGGACAGTCCTTGCAATGTGCCCTGCCCACTGCCAATTAAGGCTCGCAATTCTTAGGGCAATTTCGGTGACCTTGGTCCTTCTGCGGATCTCACCATTTGTGATGCGATCACGCAGGGAGACTCCAAGCATAGCCCTCTTCATTACCCTCTGCGCGATTTTAAGTTTTTGAGTTTGCCTGTGGCACATTGTAAGTGGCCACGTTTCAATTTCATAGGTCATCGCTGGCAACTCACACGTATTAAAGAATTTTGTCTTGAGATACTGCGGTAAACGGGCCGAGAATACACTGCGAAGCTTCCCGAACGCTGCCCAGCCGAGTTGGATTCGTCAATCGATCTCTTACTGGAAGTTGGATTTACCAAGTTAGACTTTTTGGCCCAGGTAAATGTACTCGTCTACAACTTCCAGTGTTGAGTTCCCAACTTTTACAGGAGTGGGTACGACATGGGAGTTCGAAATAATTTTCGTCTTTTCCATTTTCATTGTAAGACCCACTTATAATAATAATAAATTTATTTATTTCTAGAACACTTAACATTTAGAAACAATTATCTAGCGGCTTTTGCACTAAGCATATAATTATGTATTATAAGCTTGTATTGCAATATCCAGACTATAATTAACAAAACAATAAACAGATGGACGCAACTCAACAGTTTTCAGTCTCAATCTTTTTCCTTTTCAAAAAAAGGGAAAAGATGACAGCATTAAGTACGTGTGGGCATGTATGTGTGTGTGTGGAAATGGGTGTGTACATTAACTTGTTGAGACACTACTGAGATCGTTGAGCATTGTGCCTAGGTCTTCCAAGGTCTTGCCATGACTACGATATCATCAGCGAAGCGAAGGTGCGTCTTTTATTGATGCCAAGTCTCTCCAGTCCAGAAGCTTAAACACTTCCTCCAAAAGAGTAGTGAACAGTTTCGGCGATATAACATCGTCCTGCCTCACACTACGCTGGAGCCAAATGGGTTTTGTTTTCTGGAGGCGGACTGGCATGGTGGCGTTCTTGCACAGCGACTGACCACTAACTTGTATTTATCGGTAGTCTATTTGGCACCTTTGGAATGACCGAAGCACGGCTCTTGTCTCGACAGAATCAAAGGCTTTTTCATATTCCACAAACGCTTAGCATAATGGTAGATTATATTCCTCGGACTTTTGTGTTACCTGCCGCAGCGTGGCTTGTACGGGAGGCACCGAGGCAGGAAGTCATCAAACCTACGTACGAGACGATTCGTTATAACTTTAGAGAACGGCTTGTAAACATGACTCAGTAGTGTGATGGGTCTGTAGTTCTTCAGCTGCGTCCTATCGCCGTTTTTGAAGAACAACTTCACCACGCCCCTCTGCCATGATGTTGGCGTTTGACACTCGAGAATAACGGAGTCGAATAGCCTCTGAAGAGCTTTCAGGACCGTCGACCGGTCGGCCTTCAGAACCTCCGCTGTTACTCCGTCATCCGCCAGCGCCTTGTTGTTTTTAAACTGTTTCAGAACTACACTTACTTATTAATACAAAGGCTGACGACGTCCGGGATATCTTCTGTGTGGTGTACTGGTGTCGGGTCAATTTGGCTCTACTTTACGACTTTTAAGTACCGTTAAATAATTAAGTTTTAAACGAAGTTTTACTTCATTTCGAGTACTTAAGTTAGACCCACGTTAGTCCGCCGATGCCCCTAGTTTTACAATGGACTAACTTTCAAACGTCAAAACGATAACATTAAAATTTTGCTCCGTTTTACGTATAGAAAGACAATTTTTGAAAAGAATAACTTAATTTGTGAACTGAAAATTAAAAATATTTGTTACTTTTCCTTACATTACTAAAACACATTAATTAACGATTATTTAACGATTTTAAAACATGCCATAAAAAAAAGTCTTGTAAAATGAAACGCACTGAACGAGTTAGTACCAGTAAATTATTCTTATGTTGGTATTTGTTTTGTAATAAGGAAGGCTTTAAATTATAGTTTGGACTTGGTACCTGTACTAGTTAGTACAGTTTTAAACCTGTTCTAGCGTATTTTTTGTAATAAGAGGGAATAAAGATTTTAAAATGGCTACAATAAAAAAGTTAGTTCCAGAAGCCTTCTGTCGTATTTCAGCAAGTAATTAGATGTTATCCATCCAGCAATTCCAGCATGTTATTAAAGAGCAAGAAAAGATGCTCCGCTTAGATACATCAATAGATAATACTGTGGAAAAGTTTGCTATCGTTGTAGGAGTAATCTGATTCTTCAGATTCCTTTGAAGATGAATAAAGTTTTCAAATTAAATCTAGTTTGTTTTATTTATCTGATGCACTACATATTTCAAATAGCTTAAATTTGCTCTCAACTCAACATCATCCTCTTCGTTAGATATTTTTTTAAATACTGAGACCGTCTATACGGAACCTTAGTGACGTTTGATGTGGTGATGTTGTCACAAACAATCAATATCTAGATCCAGAGTATCATAAATCGTTTGAATCCTCTTAACCATATGATCAATACTTGATCAATAATTGATCAATATTTGCTTGTAGAAAATGTTTACGACCACTGCTTCTTAGGTGACCAAATTTCTAATGCTAAATAAAACGGGGTTATAGAGAAAAGTTATTCTTGTATAAAAATATTTGCATTGTGATTCCGAAGAATTTTTGGAGCAGACAGTTAATTATTCATTTAATTAATTTTTACCAAAATCGCTTATTTAGTTTTACATAAAAACAATCATAAAACACAGAACGAAAAGTTTGATATTTTAAATTATCAGGCACTATGATGACTTATAAGGTGACAGTAATTTGTTGCTTGTCAACAAAAATTTTTCTATGCTTGTCAAATCCTAAATTTTATCGTTGATATTGGCGGTCAAAGATTTATTTAAAATATCGTTGCGTGCAAAGTGATTTTAGAGTGTAACATGGGAAGAAAACCCGATAAATAAATGTTTAACCTCCTAAGCGGTAGAATAAAGCGCGTTTACCGTAACAATAGTAAGTAGTGTAAGTACCTACTTTTGATTCAGGACCATTGTTATAAGTTGAATTTTTACTAGTTTTAATTTTATTCATTAACATTACATAACTGACCGGGTTGTTCTTACATTTCTGGGAAAGTGATAAACTCTGAAACAAAGATTTAAATCTTTGCTCTGAAAAATTAAAATTGCAACCGAACGAAATAATGCACAGAGTAGCAATAGTAGGTACAGAGGCCGCAAAGGATTTTACTTACTACGACCACGTTGACTAGGTACGACCGGTAATTGTGTTGGGATATTTTTGTTTTTTATAGGCGGGGGTTTTTTTTTGCGTTGATTTAACAATTTTTATTTAAGTATAAAAAACTACCTAATCGGTTACTGGACGATATAATTTGTACCCGTCTTTACTAATTCGATATCTAAGAGATAGAATAAATTATTTTTCATAAGAAAATTTGTTTCAGAACTTATACCATTTTTTTAATAATAGCAATATGTAATAATGTCAGCTATTTAATTTGCATTGACGGACTGTAATGTTCATAATAATAAAAAAAAACGAAAGTTTTTTATGCCATGAATAAAAAAAATTTTTTTTGACTGAAATTCTTCTTTTTAACGATCACTATCAATTCTTCAAATAATACAAATTATTAATTTTTTGCCAATTCAATGTCAATTAGTTTGAACATGAAGTTTTTCCTAAAAAGTGTCATGTTTGCATACATAGCGCCTATGAAACTTCTCTGGGCAAAATAACCATGTTAGCCACCGAATCAGGAAATAGTGACACTTGATGTTGTTTCTACTAATAATTATCTAAAATCTGAAATACAATTGGTTTGCGCCGGGACTGGGGTTTTTTTTCTATGAGATTTGGCGGTAACTTCGCCTTGTTAAGTTCTTATACTGCACAAACACCTTTTTATATAAATTGTGCACTTACTCGTATGAAACTTAACTTTATCTTTTTAGTTTATATTTTGTTGGCTTATATTCAAAGTTAAAATTGTAGATTACTCCTCCACGTTAAGTACTCAAAATTATGTAACACAGTGAATTTTGGCCTAAGTTATTTATGTGATTATTTTAATCTTAATGTTTATACATTATACAAAAAGCTGTTGTCGTTCCAAATAAATTAAAAAAAAAAAAATAAGAAAAAATAGAAAAATAAAATAACAACGGTCCTAGCTCTGCTTGGAGAGAACAGTGAGGAAGTGAAGAAATCCGTAAGACTCCTTGAGAGTTAGAGGTGCTCAAAGTTGGCTTAAGCATAAACCACGAGAAGACGGAATATCTCCATATTTATTTACATATTTGAATTCGCATAAAACGGCAGGCGCCAATTACATTAATTGAATTAAATTAGGTAAAATAGAAACACAATTAAACTAATACATATGAAACGATACAAGAACATTCGCATCAAACGTAAAGATCTTCATGTTGGAATTAAAGTCTTCAGAGGGGTGGCCAAGTTCAGGTACCTAGTAGGGTGCACCATTATTGATACCAACTCACGGGAGGAAGAAATAGAGATCCGTGTTCAGAATGTCCTGCGATGTAGTGCCGTTCTACACAAGGTATTAGTGTCCATGCTTTTAAGCAGACACACAACGATCCGTGTCTTGAGTTTTTGCATTTGTGAAAAGAACAATGGCAAGGTTTTACCCAAATGTTTTTTGGGGTGTCTTAAAACTTGACTTATAAAAAAGCTATTGTTAGAATTAGCATGATTTTAACACCTAAACACTTTTTTATAAAAGTTTTTATATTTAGTAGTTAAAAATAATTTATTTAAATGCAATGTGTAAGTAACTTAGAATAATATTTCGTTAAAAATAATACAGTTGAAGTTTGCTTTTTACAGTCAGCGTCAAAATGATCTGAGCGTTCAAAACCACCAAAACTATCTGAACATTTGACGAAAATCAACCTTACCTTGAGACGTAAAGATGCATTTTCATTTGTTGTTTGAGAACAAATGACAACTAACGATATTTACACCTAAAAGCATTGTGCTAATAGTGATTTTTGTCGTGGTTTTGGGTTTTGCTGTGACTACGCTGGGCGTCGACGGTTCGTTCCTGTTGTTCTAATAAGACTGTATTTGGCTTTAATTTGATTGTCTGTGGTCTCACATCACGCGCGGGGTTGCATTAATTGTTTTGTTTATTTCTGTATTTCCGAACCGATACAACTTTAAGAAAAGAGCGAGCAACGCAGTCTGTGATTTCTCCGGTGCTGCAGGTGTCTATGGGCGGCGACAGCTTACCATAAGGTGTGCCGCATGCATGCCTACCCACTTTCATAAAAAAGTCTAATAAATAGTGTATAGATATTGTGTCCTAAATAAAATTGTCCAAAATCTCACCAGAAAAGTGACTAAACCACGAACCCAATTCCTCAGCCATATCTAGTAATCCTTCATTCTAATCTATTCCAGAAACATCCACCCAGTAGAGACGAGGATAGTCTCGCTGCTCAACGCCGGAGAAGGCTGGCACAACTACCACCACGCCTTCCCGTGGGACTACAAGGCGGCGGAACTCCCAAAGCCATACAACTTCTCCGCTACTATGATCGACTTCTTCGCAAAACTGAACTTAGCGTACGATTTGAAGACTATGCCAACCGATTCTGTAAATGTTGTGAATTTTTCTTTTCGGTTTTATTAACTCAAAGTGATAATTTCGGGGATTACATCAATACCAAGAAGAAGAATACCAATTATTTTGACTATAAGCTTATTCCTTTGACGCAGGTGGTTGCCCTGCAGTAGGACGTTATTTGTATGATACTTTACATTCTACTTTAATACAAGATTAAATCAAACACCAAACGCCACACCCTGACTCATAAGAATGAAATAGAAATAATCTCTTTCGCTCAAGGCAACAAAATGATCCCAAATAAGAGACTAGTCACTAGAAAAAGTGCCGCATAGAAACTTTCACCACGACATGTCCTATCTACTAACAAAGATTCTGGTATATTTTAACATACCGGGATCTTTGTTAGTAGATAGGATAGGACAGGGTTTTATTAACCCTTGATGAAGATTAAACCTAAATTCAAACCTGTTTTGCAAAAGGCTTACTTATAAACGATATTTTAGAAATATCTAGATGTTATTTACCGAATCTCAGCTATCATAGTCCTAACCACCTGGTGGTTACCCAAATATGGTGGTTAGGACAAAGGTTACCCGACTATGGTATCAGCCTCGTGGCATATCAATTACAGGTACAGAAGAGAATTAAGAGCGTAGGAGACGGCACCCATCCAGAATTAGGATTCAACGAGGACATTGTAACCGCCTTCGGACCTGTTTTCCCGATGAACCCTACCTACACTGTCAAATACCCTGACCCAGAGATTAAGAGACCCCTACCGCACGGATTCACACAGTAAAACCTTCGTGAGGTCACTAATAACACTAATTAGAATTTGGTCCATGAATAAAGTGTACATCGTGCCGCTGGTGCTCTCTAGCACCGGAGCTATACCGAAACATTTACTTGGAGCTTTACGGAGCATAGACCTGTCAGAAAGCATTTACCATGACCATGCAAAAAGCGGCCATTTTGAAAACCTGCCGCATATAGTCCGGAAGGTTTTGCTTGATGACCTCACAAGTATGACCACATCTCAAAACCCTTCGCAAACTGATTCTTACTTGGCTTAAGCCCGTGAGTAACATTTGTGAGGATTGGAGCCTGAACTAGGTTAAACCTGTATTTCAGGACTGGCCAGGTGCCTTTTAAACATAGGGCAAGTACATAATTTTATAGCATTAAATTGAGAAAGGACAATGCTCACAAAGTATGGAAAATTCACCCTGGCCCGGCGCAAATGGAATGTATCTCAAATTACTGGTAATAATGAGTAATTACATAATTACTGCTCAGAAGGCATCACTGAACTATTTTTCTAAAAGTCTGAAATTGCTATTCAAAGATCTGCAGCGGTCAAATAATGACTTGAGGGACGAAGTTATTTAAATAATATTAACTCAGGCATTTTCTAACACACCCTTTTCAATGATTTAATATCATTTTATTAAAAACCATATAAGTTACCCTACAGAGTTTCGAATAGCAATTTCACACTTTTAGAAAAATATTTCGAATTATCGAGGGACGAAGTTATTTAAATAATATTAACTCACGCATTTTCTAACAGTATAATTAATACTCTTAAACACCCTTTTCAATGATTAAATAGATATCATTTTATTAAATTTAAAACCCATTTATGTTACCCCTACAGAGTTTCGAATAGCAATTTCACACTTTTGGAAAAATATTTCGAGGATTCTACTATGCAGTATTTAATTACTCATTTATAGTAATAATTTGAGGTTCCCACATTTGATTTCCGCCGGGGACTGGTTTTTTTTGAGCATTGTCCTTTCCTACACTTAATAATAACAATAATATTCAGAAATCTGTCTCTAGTTATATTAACACAATCTTAAAACATAATGATAAGACAATTTCTTTTACTGAAGTAGGCATTCTGTTTGTTGGTAATTCATTCACTGTAGATTGTAGATAACACTTAGGCTGCCCGCCCACGGCGGATAATCATCGGACTTTTAGTCGGTGTCAAATAGAACGTACTGATAGCAACACAGAGTACTTTGTATTATATGGGAATAGAGATATAACTCTGCCTTCGTATGTGGAAATGCGACAGTGCTGCCTCTCTGTACGAGTTTTGGAAACAATAATTGAATATGTATAGATGTGGTATAGATAGAAAGGAATATCCTATAGCCCACACAACTATAGCTATAGATGTATACACATGTATAGATAGCATGAGGTGGTTTTACATTTCATAAATATTATTATTTAAAATAGATTTGTTTTCGACATAGCTCTAGATATTTCACTACAAAATATAGTGAATAGATAAAGCTCTGTCTAAAACACTTCAGCTTTAAAATAAAACATTGTTTCAAATTTCACAAATAAATCTTTATTTCTTTCTCTTTCATACACTTTGAATAATATTTCTTTGCAAATCTATCTTCAAGTTCTTCAAGTTTACGTCACGAAATCTTCATCATCATCACACACTTAGGCGGAATAGGCACTAGATAAAACGATTAAATAATAAAAACAAGCAAAGCACTGATAGACACAACAAATCACCACCCACCAGCGGCCATTTGCAATTTTGCATGTGGTGACTGGTGTTGCTAGTTAACACAAAAATTGTACCAAAATTCCTTGATCAAAAAATATAATTAATGTTTTCCAGTTTACTAGAAAGGTCATTATGATTTGATTGACCTTATCGAATATTAATAAATTTATTCATAACCTATTACCAAATAATAAAACAATTTTTGTAGAGGACAATGGTTTCATAAAATGTATTAAACTAATAATAACCTTAAACTGGCCACCCAAAAATAAATATTTTGCATGTATAGCGCCATCTACTGTATATTAATAATATTAGAACGAAATAAGGTGCTTAGTACTGCCATCTATGAAGGAGTTTCAAACAATCATGGGTAATAGTATTATACGACCAAATCAAATACATACCTTTATTTCAAGCCATTCACAGATTTTTATATCTTTTAAATTTAGCATACTTATATCGAACGAATTACCATAACACCAGTTAGAAGATTGATTCCCCTGGATAGCAATGAGCAACCCACACGGCCAACAAAAAGTCGGTCAGAAATAAAATCGGCGCATCCCGGCCGACCCGATTGTCTGCGACAAATGGAACGTTCGGAAATGTATGTAACAACGCACACGACTCACCGACTCACCGGCCAACTGTCGGCCGCATGCACTTGCTAGGGAAGGACGTTGTGACAGTACAGTATGGATATCGATACTGAAAATTTAATAGAAGAAGTAGAAAAAGTAACATTTATTTTTTATTTTCTGTTCACACATTAAGTTATTCTTTTCCAAAATTATTTTTCTATACGTAAAACGGAGCGAAATTTTAAAAGTATATATCATCGTTTTGACGTTTGAAAGTTAGACCTTGCTTTTCACTGAGCCGTAAAACATTAAAAAAAACTAGGGGCATCGGCGCGGTGACCATTGATAGTACTCAAATTATCGTAAAACTTCGTTTTGTAATAGCGCTTATTCTAGTCTTAGGCTTGCGGTATCGATACTTTTACGAGTACGATAGATACTTTTTTTCGATACTCTACTCATAAGTACAGGTACAGTATCGATACTTTCTATTCGATACCGTGTCCCTACCCTCGATAGCCACAAACAAAAAGTCGGCGGTGTGCGCGTGTTAGATTATGTTTATGTAATTATACAATTTTACTAATAATTAATAAGAATAATCCTAGTAATATAAATTTATTAAAATATAGATTATAACATTTATTTCTGATGTATAATAATTGTAAATGACAATCTAAATAAGTATTGAAAATGGTTTGGAGAGATATCCGGTATCCAAATGTTCTGTCAAATTGTGTACTTTCATAGTTATAAATTATAATAATAATGATTAGGATTTATCCTTGTATTTTGTTCTAATCTTTAACAATTAATATTCTTGTTGTGTTAAATGATTTTAAGATATCAGATAACTTAACGAAGAATTAGTTACAAACATGATATCCGGTGTAAATATTAACTTATTCTTAATATTGGTAAACAGTTGGTTTATTTACATAACAATATCAGTTTTATAATTTTAGTATAATTTAAAAGTTATTTAATTATATTTGTTATTCAAATTATTTTGTAGTTAGTAAATTAAAATATTCTGTCAGTGAATTTGTTATTCCGGTGCTACAGAAAAGCCGCCATTTGTCGCTATAAAAAGACATGGACGGGTAGAAGGAATTCATTCTTGTTCGAGCCATAGTAGTAACGTTACTCTGCCCTTTTATCAGTGAGATCTGATTCAGTGTAACAATTTGATAGTTGCGGATAAGTTACAGATAAGTTATAAGTAAAAGTGTTCCTGATTGTGTTGTTAAATAATATGTTTCATATTGTGTTTGAAAATACATAATGTTTAAAGATTTATTTATTTTTATTATTTATAAATATAAAACCCCTTCTGACATCAGAAGTGGGATTCGTTTATAAATAAAAATATAAATCTACCTAGCCCACAGATTCTGTCTTATGCTGTTTGTTACACGTTTGGTCAGGGCACTCCCTGATAACGTTGACAAATAATGCAAATGATGATTGTCTTATTTGGAGTAGTATTTGGTCGGGGCACTCCCCGATAATATGAAACAAAAAGAGGGAATTATCGTTATGAGTAACGAATTTGTCGGACAGATTCTTATTCTAGTGTTCCGTAAAATTGATAGCCTCTTTTATTATTATTGTGTCAATTAATTTATGGTGTACATTGCAGCTATCTGCCATGGACGTCGATTTGGTTTACTGGAATCGATTTTAACTGCAATTTCTTCGAATCGACGCCATGATGACATCGCTCTTCCAGTTTTTAACCCAGAAAAGCTTGATGCCGAAGCTGAATCATGATGCAAAAACATTGAGAACTTGGGTGCTGAGTTTATTTGGTGTAGTATACAAATGGTTTGTAAGGAACTCCACAAGGCAATGGCCAAATGGAGCGATAGGTTTCTGTTATTAATATGCTTACGACTACTTGTCAAAATGAGACAGAATGGCCGAGCTGTCTGAACAGAAACTGGTAAATTTAATTTTTTTATTTAATTATTTATGTGAGTATTTATGTGTTGCTGACGAATGTTAGCTGGTGTACTGTCTGGACATCATGAGCAGCACATGGTGTGACAGAGCACGACAGTTGAACAGAGTATTGAAGTGTGTATTTATGTGTTGCTGCCGAATGTTAGCTGGTGTACTGTCTGGACATCATGAGCAGCACATGGTGTGACAGAGCACGACAGTTGAACAGAGTATTGAAGTGTGTAATTATGTGTTGCTGCCGAATGTTAGCTGGTGTACTGTCTGGACATCATGAGCAGCACATGGTGTGACAGAGCACGACAGTTGAACAGAGTATTGAAGTGTGTATTTATGTGTTGCTGCCGAATGTTAGCTGGTGTACTGTCTGGACATCATGAGCAGCACATGGTGTGACAGAGCACGACAGTTGAACAGAGTATTGAAGTGTGTATTTATGTGTTGCTGCCGAATGTTAGCTGGTGTACTGTCTGGACATCATGAGCAGCACATGGTGTGACAGAGCACGACAGTTGAACAGAGTATTGAAGTGTGTATTTATGTGTTGCTGCCGAATGTTAGCTGGTGTACTGTCTGGACATCATGAGCAGCACATGGTGTGACAGAGCACGACAGTTGAACAGAGTATTGAAGTGTGTAATTATGTGTTGCTGCCGAATGTTAGCTGGTGTACTGTCTGGACATCATGAGCAGCACATGGTGTGACAGAGCACGACAGTTGAACAGAGTATTGAAGTGTGTATTTATGTGTTGCTGCCGAATGTTAGCTGGTGTACTGTCTGGACATCATGAGCAGCACATGGTGTGACAGAGCACGACAGTTGAACAGAGTATTGAAGTGTGTAATTATGTGTTGCTGCCGAATGTTAGCTGGTGTACTGTCTGGACATCATGAGCAGCACATGGTGTGACAGAGCACGACAGTTGAACAGAGTATTGAAGTGTGTATTTATGTGTTGCTGCCGAATGTTAGCTGGTGTACTGTCTGGACATCATGAGCAGCACATGGTGTGACAGAGCACGACAGTTGAACAGAGTATTGAAGTGTGTATTTATGTGTTGCTGCCGAATGTTAGCTGGTGTACTGTCTGGACATCATGAGCAGCACATGGTGTGACAGAGCACGACAGTTGAACAGAGTATTGAAGTGTGTAATTATGTGTTGCTGCCGAATGTTAGCTGGTGTACTGTCTGGACATCATGAGCAGCACATGGTGTGACAGAGCACGACAGTTGAACAGAGTATTGAAGTGTGTATTTATGTATTGCTGCTGAATGTTAGCTGGTGTACTGTCTGGTCAACATGATGCAGCATGATTATGGTTGCGAAAATAGCTTGTCATGATATCTATTGTCACGTTTCAGGAACCCAACCGGCACACTCCCAAGGCTAGCCAGCACACACAGTTTCGGTGGATTAACCCGAGCTGAAAAACATCTCTTCTCGCACAGTACACTGCACACCATCTCCGCTGTGGTGGAGTCCCGGCCTAACGTGAACGGTTCTACGTGTAACCTGACCACACTTCGAGAACGAAGTGTCTTTGCAGAATGGCCGTGTTAGATTATGTTTATGTAATTATATAATTTTACTAATAATTAATAAGAATAATCCTAGTAATATAAATTTATTAAAATATAGATTATAACATTTATTTCTGATGTATAATAATTGTAAATGACAATCTAAATAAGTATTGAAAATGGTTTGGAGAGATATCCGGTATCCAAATGTTCTGTCAAATTGTGTACTTTCATAGTTATAAATTATAATAATAATGATTAGGATTTATCCTTGTATTTTGTTCTAATCTTTAACAATTAATATTCTTGTTGTGTTAAATGATTTTAAGATATCAGATAACTTAACGAAGAATTAGTTACAAACATGATATCCGGTGTAAATATTAACTTATTCTTAATATTGGTAAACAGTTGGTTTATTTACATAACAATATCAGTTTTATAATTTTAGTATAATTTAAAAGTTATTTAATTATATTTGTTATTCAAATTATTTTGTAGTTAGTAAATTAAAATATTCTGTCAGTGAATTTGTTATTCCGGTGCTACAGAAAAGCCGCCATTTGTCGCTATAAAAAGACATGGACGGGTAGAAGGAATTCATTCTTATTCGAGCCATAGTAGTAACGTTACTCTGCCCTTTTATCAGTGAGATCTGATTCAGTGTAACAATTTGATAGTTGCGGATAAGTTACAGATAAGTTATAAGTAAAAGTGTTCCTGATTGTGTTGTTAAATAATATGTTTCATATTGTGTTTGAAAATACATAATGTTTAAAGATTTATTTATTTTTATTATTTATAAATATAAAACCCCTTCTGACACGCGCCGTGTGGGTTGAGTCGGTCACAAAATCGGTGAAACATCGGCGGAAAAATCCGCCGGATTATCGTTCACACAAAAAGTGTGCCGTGGGCGGACAGCCTTAAGGGTAAACTTACATTCGTATAAAATTTTAGGGTAAATGTTTAGGACTGGGTCCAATTTATTATAAAGATGCTTGGCGAGGGGTTCACTATTCCATTTTGAAAAACGTTTCGTCGAATTACAATTTATCGATGACAACTAATCTATTATTTGTTTGAACGATGCGTCTTAGATAGATAGATAGATACTCTTTATTGCACAAAACATAGGAAAACATGTTACATGATAAAGCTGTACCTACAATACAGGCATTCATTTACCCGAAAGTTGTTACGTCGATGGTTCATTTTATCGAATGTCTTTTAGTCGACGGTTTAAAATATAATCGGATTACCCTACTATAGGTCGACATTTTTCGTCAATGGTTCATTTCATCGAATGTCTTTTCGTCGATGGTTCATTTCATTGAATTTATTTTCGCCGATGGTTCATTTCACCAAATTATGTCTTTTAGTCGACGGTTCATTTCATAGAATGTCGCCAATGAAAACGCCTGGATCTTACTTTGTAGCAAACACTTAAATTTATTGCTATGCTTACATTTTACCATACGTGCATCCAATCAAATTTTGACCGCCTCTGCGGAACAGTGGCTAAGCCGCTCGGGTATAAAACCCGGAGGTCGTGGGTTCGATTCCCGCCATGGTTCTGGTTGGTGGTAGGACTTTTTCAGAGTCCACTGGCTAGTTATCACCACCACAGGTGAAACCAGCCGCCATAACAGCCGTGGCTGTGTTCCGGCAATATTAATGTGGGAGCCAGTACACTGAAAATTAAAGGCTCGAAGATTAGATGAGGCTACGGTCTGGCAGCACATTGAGTGACGCTTCCTGATGAATTGTCCCTCAATGAAATAGGCCGCAGTGACCGCTTGCCATCAGGTGGGCTGCGTGTCTGTCTGCCAAATGATGTGACATAAAAAAAGGGATTGATTTATTGGCATTCGATCAAATGAGGCATCGACTTGTTGTATTTTGATCAAATGAGGCATCGACTTGTTGGCTTTCTATCCAATGAGGCATCGACTTGTTGTCTTTCGATCAAATGAGGCATCGACTTATTGTCATTCGATAAAGTATTTTTCGATGAAATATACCATCGGTAGAAAGTATTATTATAAGAAGTGTTGCATCGATCAAATGTTCTTCGAAATAAGTCGAACGTTAAATTAATCGACTGCTCAAGTCGATTAATTTAACGTTCGACTTATCATACTTTCGACGAGGCGTTGTCGACGAAATTGTAATTCGAAATTGTAGTTCGAAACGTTTTTCGAAATGGAATAGTGAACCCCTTTGCGAGAAATGTTGTTTGTCGATGTAACAATGCAGTATTATGTTTACTTATCTGACACATTTTTTGCGGCCTACGACAATTTGTCTGCTGGATTATCGGTAGCTTAGTTTTTTATGTTGTCGTAATATTATATTTATTACAAACAATTGTTTCACAGTCATAACGTTTGCATCCTGGTAAAGGCTTTGTGTGGAATATTGGAAAGGTTTCCTGAGCATAACCTTAAGCAAAGATCGCTGAGCACGTTCCAATTTTATTATTTTCGTCTTGCATGCCCCACCCCAGACTGGAATGCAGTATGTTAACACTGATTGGGCAAGAGCGTAGTAAACTGTTTTGAGAAGAGAAGGAGTTTCCTGAAAATCCATATTTTTTAGTTTCCTTACGCGAGTGGACAGAAGACCAATTTGTGTGTTCCACTTCGATCAACCATTGATCGAAGGTGTTCCATGACAATGTTTCATCTAATTGGACACCAAGATATTTAATTATTTTCACTCTTTCCAGAGGGGAACATGGACATGATGGTGTGTTTGGGGTGGGGGACATGTATGAAGTATTAGACTAATATGGTTTGGTTTAGGTTGGGTTGACTTATTTGTGGTAAAAGTTACAAATTTTGATTTATTGACGTTTAGGGTGAGAAGATTCTTCTTTAACCAGAGTGACGTTTGTAGCAGTCTAAGAACTACTAAGACTACTGTGACTACTAGTCTAAGAATACTGTGTTTCTGGCAAATAAAAGGCTTATTATTTCGGTACTCGAAAGTGTCTCCACCCAAGTCCAAGTTTTCAAGGACCAAACTGTAGGTGAGCGGAGGAGCGAGTTAGACTGTCTCTAACTAAAAGACGGTGCAGGGGTCCACGGGCGTAGCGGTCAAGAGAAGTCGATTGAGTTGAGTGCTTGATCGATGGGACGACTGGCGGCGGTCAATCCCGAAGGTGGTGACGAATGGAGGCGACTGAGCCCGAAGGTGGTGACGAATGGTGGCGAATGGTAGTAGTTGAGCCCGAAGGTGACGACGCCGCGATGAGCTGGTGGAGCCGCGTGACGTCATTACGTCACAGCGGCAACAGGTTTCAAACCACTCGGTAATCGTAGCGTTTATAAGGAAAGAAAATGCACATAGCTTTTCTCTTCACTCGATCCGCTTTTTCCACTAGCCGGCACTCTCAACGATTGGGATCTTACAAAGCAAATGCTAACTCGAAAGGCTCGCGTTACACAGACGCGTTGGAGTTTGGATTGCAGTGACGTTTTCATGTACTGGCTTCCTGCAATACCGAATACCTTTTAATGTAAGGCTTTTAATACTTCACAGATTTTTTTTTTCAAGCTGATGTTATGGCTGTACAAAGGATGCCATAATTATCAAAGTTATTGTGGCCACTGGCCAGCTAGCATAAACGTACAATACCTATGTATCAGTAATATACTCATACTAGAGATAATAGGTTACCACTCGCATTACTAAGAAACTGGTGATTTTATTAAAACCAATGTATTTACAAAAAAAAGCTTGAATTATAATTTGTAACAAGACGTTGAGAGAATAAAATGGGTCTTTGGGCGTTTCGCACCACAAGTAATTCGAAGCGCGGTGCGAATCGCCCAAGAGCTATTTTTTAATTAGGCCATTCGCACCGCGGTGCGAATCGCCCAATTACTTTTCGAAATGGGTCAATTCGCACCGCAGTGGAGAATAAAACAGCTCTCTTATTTGATGGATGATTTTGATCGAAAATATATAGTTTTGTAAAAAAAAGGCGTGATTCCGCGGGAGGCTACATCAGCAGGGTGGTCGAGTGAGGCTACGTGATTCCATCTGTCTTTGTCTGTTATATTTGTGATTTCAGTAAATCTATTGGCTACGAAAGTCGTCCAACAACATGGTGTTTTTTGGAGCCAGGCCAGTACAATTGTAGCATCAGTCCAGCCGTAGTATCTTGAATGGGTATTGATAAAGCTTGCCGTACTCTATGCAACAGTTTAGCTAATAAGACTGCTCCACAGAGTTCTAGTCTGTGTAGGGAAACTTGCTTAACAGCGTCTATTCCCATTCATCACCACTGGCTTTGTCACCACTGGGGACAAATGGGAAAAATATTCCCGATTGTTGCCAGTGGTGACGTATAACACTTACTTTCCCAGTTGTAGCCGTTTATAACAGGGGCTATGCGGGTCTTCGCTTCTATCATTGTCACAGTGACTTTGTCAGGAGTTATTACCCTACAATACACAACAGCAGCGTATGCAATTGAGGCGGGTAGGGTCAGCTGGTAACCGTCCTCGAAACTTTCGATAGATACCCTGTGGCCAGAAGTCGTCCTTTATAAAAGTCTCCAGGTGATGGGTCGGTACTCTTACCACAAAGGAACCGAAGTTGATTTTATGGCGGGAATCCTACCGCTCAACCATTAGACTGAATTTCAAAAATGAATAAAATGTTCATACATTTTTATACTAGTTTAGTTGGCAGACAGCAACGAATTATTTAATATCGTTGGCAGACAGGCACGCAGCCCACCTGGTGGTAAACGGCCACTGCGGGCTAAGAAGCGTCGCACACTGATGATGAAAATGAACGGAACATCAAATAAAATCTGCCCCTAGTGGGGGCAGATGCGACTAAAACTAGTTCCGTCTGCCCCTACTGGGGGCAGATTTGGTAGGGGCAGTCGGGAATAATCCCTTACTTTGACTACCATAACTCCTAAGATTGAGTAGCTTGGTATGATCATTTCTAGGAATGGTGGTTAGCAAATTAAAAATATAAAGAACATTTTTATCTACTTTATTAAACAGACCATATTAAGTTCTAACACACATTAAAAACCCTTTTCAAACCCCACCGTGTTGATTGCTTGATTATATGTTTGTTAGTAACAAACATATACCAATATTGGTATGCAAATATCATAAAAAAAAACAACTTACATCACCTTGTTTAAATGTAATTTTATAAATATTATGAAGGTAACAAAACTATCAAACTATTCCCATTTTAAAAATGATTTTAAGGAATAAAAGCAGTGTGGCATTAGCCATCACTGCAGTTCTTTCTTGGAGAACTTTTATGTGTTTTGTCTATTTTACTTAAAGTATACCTTTTCATGGTTAATAGATCTGAACTACAGAATAAAGAACAATTAAGCAAATTGTTGAGAATGGAACTTCTGTTGTTAATTTATCAGTATAAATTAACAACAGATGTTCCATTCTCAACAATTTGCTTAATTGTTCTTATCATCGGATCGGAACGGATTCACACTGTAAAACCTTGAGGTCACTGTACCTCAAGGTTTTACGAATCCGTTCGGTAGGGGTCTCTTAATCTCTGGGTCAGGGTATGTGACAGTGTAGGTAGGGTTCATTGGGTGAACAGGTCCGATGGCGTTGATAATGCCTTTATTAAACCCTAGGTCTGCATAGGTACCGTCTCCTAAGCTCTTGATTCGCTTTTGTATCTGAAATTCAAATAAAGTCTTAGGATAACATCAAAAAATTTAAAAGCTTTTGTATTAAATAATAATAATAAATATCTCTGGACATTATTCACACAGCCATCTAGCCCAAAATTAAGCATTAGCGTGTGCTATGGGTGCTAGACAACGGATAAACATTACTTACATACTTTTTTTGTAAATAGATAACATATTATACATAGAAACACCCAGACCCATACAAACAGACAGACTGTTCATGCACACAAATGTTTGTACCGTACGGGGATCGAACCGCGACCTTTGGTGTAATAGCCGACTTCTCGACTTATTAAAACATTATTAGAATTATATTGAATGCGAGAAGCCGAGTATCGTATGTACAACATTCATCAACTTGCTGTTTTAAAAAAATATTTCCAGTACGTCTGTACTAATTTTTGATAGAAGTCCGTCTGTCCGTACGTCTATTTTATGTTAGATCGGTGGTCGATTTGACGCTCCAAAAAGAAGAGAGCAGAAATCAGCATTGTCAATGCTGAATGCATGTGTTGCACAATCAACAACAGCCTAAAATGAGAGACTAGCGTCCAATTACCAATACCAGTATGGGCTATTATAGGTAGTTACAGCAGATAAACCAACAACCTGTTCAGTTCAAGTTGTTGTGGAACTGCAATAGTTTCTTACAGGTATAGACAACAGTTCCATACTGTAACTTCATTCGTGACTCTCCTTACGTTTAACTCAAGTTCTCTTCTGGTTTTTCGCTTGTCTGATAAACGACACGACCAATTAATTTGCAGAGTTATTTTAGTCTCTCTTGGTTCAACATTAAAGAAAGAAAGAAAAAATTGGTTGCCTGTAAAGTCGGTATACGGGCGAAAGTTTTACGTGACAACGACTTTTTATGTCTGTCTCTCTCGCTCTTAGGCGGGACGCGTGCCTCTCACTCGCTCTCATTGTGAGCGCATAACGTGAGCGGAGCGTAACGCAGTTTCTTGAAGTGTCACCCGGCAAACCAATTTATAAGACGTTGTCACGTCAAAACATTTATGACTGTCTTTAACAAATCGCCTAACGTGACCAATAATTTTAAAAGCCTTTCGAATCTAGGAGGAAAATCAGTGTCTTAAGAATTAAGATTAACCCATTGCGTTAGTATATACTACAAATTGTACAAAATGGATAAGCTTTGCTGTTAATAGATGAATACACAATAGTTATTTATGTGACTGTTGCATAATGAGGGTCATTAAAATACGAATGTGGTTTTATGAAACAAACGAAGTGAGTTTCATAAAAGGATCACATGAGTATTTTAATGCCTAATTATGGGATTATTCCCGACTGCCCCTACCAAATCTGCCCCCAGTAGGGGCAGATGCGACATAACTTTATCTTCATTCATACGATAAATGTCTATTTTAAAGTCAGGATCGATGTGAAACCGCGTGGAATATAATCCGTAGTACCAGGAGAGCAGAGAAGAACAAGAAGCTAGGCTAGCTCGCGTCTTTCAAACTCTTTGATTTAATGAATAGTTACGCTGCGGTTATGCTCTCCTGGTACCTTTGAAAATACATCAAGATGTTTTGCTTACATATGTTAGCTTCAAATCCATTAATTTTTACTTTTTAAGAAGACGTTCGAAATTTGAACGTAGTTAAAGTATCGGTTACCGATACTAAAATGTAAACATTACGATGCAGCCACAGATACTTAAATCTAAATGTAGGGCGTTTGCTCATCGCTCCTGACTATAAAATAGACATATTATGGTATGTATGTAGATAAAAGTAAATAACATCTACTCAGTTAACAATACTCACAATTTCAGGAGACATCGTCTTCAAATCGTAAGCCATGTTCAGTCTTGCAAAGAAATTGATCAAGGTCGCGGAGAAGTTGTATGGCGTTGGGAGTTCTGCCGCCTTGTAGTCCCACGGGAAAGCGTGGTGGTAGTTGTGCCAGCCTTCGCCGCCGTTAAGCAGCGAGACGATCCTAGATTCTACAGGTTGAATGGTCCTACAACGTGATAGATCGAAGTATTAAAGTGTCGAAGATCAGAGTCTGTCAGTAATTACCTAAATTTTAAGTTTTATTTATACTACATCCAGATGCAGACAGGCACGCAGCCCACCTGATGGTAAGCGGCCCGTGCGGCCTATTCCATTGAGGGACACTTCACCAGGAAGCGTCGCTCAATGTTATGCCAGACTGTACTGGTTCATCTGATCTACGAGACTTTGATATGTAATACTGCCGGAACACAGCCAGAGCTGTTAGCTATGGGGGGGGGGGGGGGGTAGCTAGCCAGTCGGACTCTGAAAAAGTTCTACCAGCAACCAGACCCAAAGCGGGAGTCGAGGTCACGACCTCCGGGTTTTATAACCGAGCAGCTTTACTACTTACTTACTATTCCACGAAGGCAGTCAAAAGTTTTAGAAAAGGTATAAAAGTGTTGCTTGCTTTTGCCAGTATGTATTCATGTATGATGTATATTAAAATTGGTGCATTCTCTTTTCACATTAATCTGTACAGTTCCGTCTGGCGGTAGTATCGGCAGCCTCCGACGACCTGCATCACTATCTATTTGTGTTTCTGCATGGCAAATATTTTACTTACTTGTCAAAGGGCCTGGTGCCAAATTTATGCGCAGCGCTGTTAATCAAGTAGACCATGTGTAGCGATATTGTGTACCGCAGGCAGTAGCAGACGAGGAAGGCGTTTATCAGAGTCTCGTTGAAGCAGCATACGGCCACGCCGACTGGCACGAGGAACGCAGTGATGAAATATATAGGGAAGAAGTGTCTGGAAATAAAGGAATTGTAGTAGTCGTGGGGTTCCAAGCATTGTTGTGTATTGAAACATTGGAGAACTTACATGCAAGGCATTCAAAGCATGGCTGTGTATTAGAGCAATGGACAACCACAAGACGAAGGAACATTGTCTAAGGAACCTGCACATTACAAGATTTTGTTTTGCATTTTGCAAGCATGGACGATAATTCCTTTCTTTTCGAAAATTTAATTTGGTTTCTAATAGATATGGTATGGGATTAATAATGAAATTACCTGTATTCAAACATGACGAATTTATCCTGCAGTAAGTCCGACACGTCGATGGTTTTCCTTAGTTTCCGGCAGATGGGGTGCCTGTAGGTCATCGTCCAGCCGATGTGGGAGTAGAACAGGCCGCGCTTGGCGTTGTGCGGGTCCCCGTCCGTGTCCGAGTAGCGG
This sequence comes from Mecyna flavalis, assembly GCA_949319885.1. Lineage (NCBI taxonomy): Eukaryota > Metazoa > Arthropoda > Insecta > Lepidoptera > Crambidae > Mecyna > Mecyna flavalis. The sequence goes on along the minus strand of OX439427.1, from coordinate 3,809,825 downwards.
TGGTGCAGTCGGTGTTCGCCGGCCCAGACAAACATTGAGTTCTACAAGAATGCATTAAAGGTATCAAACCACAGAAGAATTGTCAAAATGATTTCAGATATCCCAAGCCATAAAGGCATGTAGCCCAATGACAATAAGGGGCTACTACGACCTACTTTATTAAGGGAATTCAATGGAAACGGGCTCCCTCATTAACAGACGATATAAGAATTTATATTTGTTAGTAAGTGATAGGCAACTACTATGGCTGGAACACAGTCGGAGATATAACAGAAGCATATTTTTCATAAAAAATTTAAAACCAAACCCGGAGTAACCATTGCGTGGTCCTTAGTTAAGGAAAACAAAAGTCTTATGGAAGTAAAATTTCGTACATTGACTTCTTACCTGTCCAGCAGAGTTATGCATAAATAATAGTATACATTTGAGTAAAGGCGTAGCTTTGAATGATCTGTGCGAATACCCCCTGTGCGCGCCGACTGTCACTCCCTCGACTGACACACAGGTATAAAACCATGCTGAAAATAAAGAATAATATAATTTCATAAACAAAATTTTCTCCTCTTTGTTTCAGTAAGTGCCATCAACTGCCGGACAGGCACCACTTGATGGACAGGCATATTCCATTAATGCATACGCAACCAGAAAAGGCTTTTATTGCAATGATGCAATACACAATAGAACTCAATGTCGATTTTGTTGTTTATTCCCGATGTCCACCACTATTGTATTTGTGTTTTTTTTTATATTTTAATGAAATGTGTGCAAATTCTGGAAAACAAATGAATGTCTGGGAAACAAATGAATGACGGGAAAACAAGTGAATGTCGGGGAAACAAATTAACGTCGGGGGATCAAGTGAAGGTAGGAAAGCATTGATCGGAAGTAAAAAAAATAGGTGCAAGCGATTTTCGACTTTATCGACATGTACCAAGATAACGGATTTTAATGAAACAGATAACTTAGTAAAGTGAGCGTTACGTAAATGTGCCACAACATTTAAAGGTCAATAAGGACAGGAAGGAAAATCGCTTGCACCTGTTTTTTTACCTTCCGATCAATAGACAATGCTTTCCTACCTTCACTTGTTTTCCCAACGTTCATTTGTTTTCCCGACATTCATTTGTTTCCCCGACATTGTTTTCCCGACATTCATTTGTTTCTCCGATAGTCATTTGTTTTCCCGACATTCATTTGTTTTCCAGAATTTGACTAAACCTATTATTTGACTCTCGGTCTATACATAGCGGTTGGGAAATAAAAAGTTCCAATTTTTTTCCCACTCGTACCCAGTGGGGACGACAGAGTGGGGACGACGTCTCCTGGTAATCAGTACCTAATTATTATTGTTGACTAATTCACCGATTAATTTTAAATGTAAAGGTCTTCTACAAGATCACCTGATAATGATATGGTTCAGTAGCTGACGTTTTTCATTAAACGCTACAACCACGTCGGTTGTTCGTGTCAACCAGATGAGCCAATATGTGATGGCCATAATGGCTTTAGCAAATAATGTCCCCATTCCTCATTATCATTAGCCCTAATCTCACCTTTTTTTTATTGCTACAAAAGTGCTAAAAATATAGAAGTAGAAAAAAGGCTGGCGTACTTGTATCCATAGCTATTTTATCTTGTAAAAGAATGTGTTTGGGGTCTTTAAAGGGTTCATGAACAAAACCATTGCAGGATTACATCAAAATTTTAGCACGCAATATCAATTTGGTCTTTTAAAGTTTTATTATTTGCTAAAAAACTGATCTGCCTCCGTGGGACAGTGGTTAGAGCATTGAGCTCTAATACCCGGAGGTCGTGGGTTCGAATCCCGCGGGGAGCATCACTTTGTGTTAATGTTTCCAGTTTGGTTAGGACATTGCAGGCTTGAATCACCTGAATGTCTGGAAAGAATGATGATTCTGTGCTTCGGAAAGCACGTTAAGCCGTGTCAGACTGCTGTCCCACCGTGTTACAGGAGTGAGGGAATAGGGAGTGCACCTGTGCTTGCGCACTCACTTGTGCACTCTAATATATTCTGCGTAGTTAGCTGATCGTAAAAGATTGCCGCCGTGGCTGAAATTCTCGGCTAGGAGGACATTATTTGCTAAAAACTGTTGCGGCTTTAATGAGGTACGCTTGGATCATGATCCATAATTTCAGTTTTAGCTGCCTCTGACCTTCGCAGCAATCAGAATAAGGGAATCATGCTCATAGCTCACTAAAACAGGAGAAATCAATTTGCCATCTATGCATAGATAGAGAAACAGGCCGGCCAAGCCGTATTCTCGGCGTTTCTCTGCGGGATCGAATCTGAAATGAGGTGATCCTGCAGAGAACCAAGATCATCGACATTGCTCACCGGTTAAGCAAGCTGAAGTGGCAGTGGGTTGACAAATCAGCCGTAGAACCGATAATAGTACGGGTAAACGGGGTCTGGAGTAGAGACCGTGTCTCGGTAAACGTAGTGTAGGACGCCCTCAGGCCAGGTGGAGTAACGATTTGCGCAGGATGGCTGGCCGGAGCTGCATGCGAATAGCCATAAATGAAAGGTGGCGAGCATTGGGAGAGGCCTTTGTCCAGCAGATGACTAAAATAGGCCGATAATGATGATGACATTGCAAAAATTAGAACGTAAGCACAGGTGCACTCTCCATTTTCACACTCTTACAACATGGTGGCACAGCAATAAAATTGGTAATTACCGAAGAGGGAACCGGACCAACGGCTTTAATTCATGCCGAGGCAAGGCTGTATTATCACCCCCTCACTTCTAGACCCCGGGCTGTTACCGAGTACCTTCCGAGCTGAATTAGACACAGTTACATACTTTGAATCAATCATAATATATTATAAATATATTTGACTTACCCCATATTATAGTTGAAACTAGAACGGTTCCCGACAAACATTTATATACTCCTATTGCTGCAAGTAAATGCAGAACTATATTGAAGATCACATTTCGCCAAGCGATCTTATGAGTGTAACTGAGGTCTGTGCCTATGAATTCTATAGCTTCCTTATCTTTTAATTCTTCATTGACCACATTTTGTTCTTCAGTCATGGCTTTCTCTTCCTTTCTTTCTTTAAGATTACCATTTTCGGCAATTTTTTCAAACATATCGAACATTATCTTAGTCACTTTTTCGACGTGGCTTCTTTTTTTTCCTTTAATTTACCACCTTCACTTTAGAATACCATAACAGTTTGTGATTTAACGAAAAAAAATCTATCTTTATAAGAAAATATTCGAATTGATCAGTAGAATACAAAGCGTGACCTAACAAGCTAAACATGCACTGCAAGTTCGCGTACAGTCAAGAGCATAAGCCTATTGTGTAAAAGTTGAATTGAAAATCAATATTAATAAGAATAAACGTCAAAATGTAAATGCATAACTTCTGAACTATTACACGATTATCAGGAAAAGCATTTTACAAACAAATACAAAATAAATGCATTTAAGAAAAATATTAAAAAACATCTCATTGATACGCAAAAACACTTACATTTACCATCTGGTCTATCACGTCACGGCGTGGTTTCAGCAGAATCCAATTCCAGGCACCGATGAAAACGGTGGCCATAGCCGAAGATTGTGGCTTCTTCAAAGTCACGTTCTACATCGACATCTAGTTGTGATTTTTGTTACACGATTTAGTGTTGCTGTCTGTCAAAGTGTGATGTCATAATTTGTCAGCCGTGGCTTGTTACTATTGGATATTGTAAGTTATTTGTGCGAATAACCATAGCAACCAAGTGTTGCTATAACCATAGCTAATGTGGCGCCTCCAGAGCAGGTTTTTTTATTTTCTTGGTCAGGCTATAAGAATAAGAATAAGAATAAGAATCATTTATTGTTATAACTGTGTTACAATGGTTGTTGAAATTTTAACATATTTTGGTCCAACAGTTTGCCCATTTCGGGCGTACAATAGATCAAAGTGGTAGCATATTAATAATGTTACAAATTAAATTAAATCCAATAGTCACAATTCATACATCAATTAAATACATCAATTAAATACATCAATTAAATACATCACTCATAATTTTAATTAATTAATTATAATTATAATACTCATTTAAATTATAGAAGCATTTACATATTAGCCATTCTTTAAGAATTCTTTTAAAGCGGGGGCCTTCTTCTGATTTAATGAACTCAGGTAATTTATTAAATACTATTATTCCAGTTACGTATGTGCTCTTACTATAAATATAGCTGGAGGGTTTAACTACGCAAATGTTATGCTTATATTGCGTGCGTAAGTTATTCCTTGTGTCACTCTTTTTGGTAAAATATTGGAGATGTCCTTTTATAAAAATACAAATTTCTAGTATATAGATACACGTCAAGGTTAAAATTTCATTTTGTTTAAAAACTGATCTTAAGGAGTCACATTGCTTTACATTATACATAATTCGCAGGCACTTTTTCTGCAGAATGAAGGTAGACTGGACATTCACCGAATTGCCCCAGAATATTATTCCGTATGTCAAAAGAGGATAAATATAACCGAAGTAAGCGTTTCTAACGGTTATACTATCCGATTCAAAAGCCTAATTGAAGCCCTTGATTGAGCACCTAGCTGTTAATATAAAACATGCGTTATGGATATTAATTATTTAAACGAGTATAATTTACACTGCGACTGTACAATTCACTTAAGCACTAAAAGTGGTAACGTCATTTGACAATCGGTAGCCATTTATTTTAATATTATTTCATATTCAGTGTTTTCGATTGCTGTTAGCAAAGGATATTCTTTTGTTTTGTAAAATATGTTCGACGTTCGTAATTCGTATTAGTGTAAAAAAAAATCATTTCGCGACCATATTTTGTTGGGTCTGGATGTACTATGTATCTTAAAAAAGTTTATAAATTAAATGTTTCTCAGTTGTCTGAGAACCATAGTTGAAGTTATCGTGGTTCGGTATGGTCTATTTTCCCTATTTATGTTTTTATGTCATTTCAGTTGCCAGACAGGCACAGGCCCACCCGATGGCAAAGGGCCCCTACCGCATATTCCATTTATAGACACCCTGGGGTAAACGTCGCTCTATGTGCTCATTAATACACCTACTGCTCCGATTTCAAGTGTACTGGTAAGGTTTACGCAGGTCTGAAAGAACAGGCCAAGGGCCTGATCTATCTTCGGTCGATCATATTTCCATTACACTGTACTACTTATGTCACTCAATATTCCCTCTCTCATAGACCAATATTGCAATAGGACAACAAATACAGTAAAATGATAAGACCGAAGAGAGATAAAGTGCGAGACCAATTACTGTTTTAGTGTTCTTTGAGGTTATGGCAACCTCTAACTGTGGTGATCTCGACTCAATGAGGTGATCCGGCAGAAAACCAAAGTCACCGATATAGCTCTCCGGATTAGCCAGCTGAATGGGCAGTGGGCTGGCCATATCAGCCGTAGAACCGATATCCGTTGGGGCACACGTAGTGTAGGACGCCCTCAGGTCAGGTGGAGCGATGATCTGCGCTAGATAATAAATAGATCAGCAAACGCTCTTTTCCATCTATCTAAGAAGCTTATGTTGGAATTCCTCTTAATGGCCTATGACGGGTTTGTAGCTTCTACCCTAAGATTTGGCACTATCTTCTGGGGAAACTGTAGCGAGAGAGAGAACATTTTCAAGTCCCAAAAAAGTGTCTTAGAGCTATGTGTAATTTAAAATCAACCGATAGCTGTGTACCTCTGTTTAGGTCACTCCAACTGCTAACTGTGCCCTCATTATGTATTCTGGAAATCAGTTCTTTCATAAAAGCCAATCCAAATTTATTTGTTAAGCTGAAAGATTGCAGAACAAGACCAATGCGATTTCAATACCAGAATATATTAAAAACAGGGGGGTTTAACACAGCATTCTTAAATAAAGGAGTTCTTGGCATGGGACCTATTATATCTAAAATAAAATTCCAAACAAAATTAAAGAACTCAGACTTCAACTCGTATTTAGGAAAAAAACTTAAATTATTTCTCTTAGATTTATTCTGTTCAGCAATTTTTAGACGTTAAGTTATTTTGAATAATATTTAATTTTTTTTACTATCGTATAATTTTTTAATATTAATTTATTTGTGATTATTTCTGTTCTGACATTATATTGATTTATTTGAGAGACATGTTTTTTTGTAATTTTAGCTTATTATATTTTTGGTTTTTGTTTTATTTCCATATTTTAATTTGTAATTTTAACATAATACATTATTTTTGTCTGTTGTTTCTATTTCAATATTTATTTTTTTATTTTGACTTTCATTAATTTATTATTATGTTGACATGACAATGCATGAACAAATTGAATTGTATTTAAGAGGCCTATGACAAATTTCCACTCTGCGAGAATAGGCATTTGACATGTTTTGACAACTCATTGGTCACGTGACCACAATACTGTGTTGAAATAACGACCAAACCATTATGATACTTTTCCCAAGTTTTGTTGTTTTGTTTCTATGGAATAATCGTTATCGCTATACCCGCACATTTGTGCCATGGATCTAGTAGGTGAAGAAACAGATTATAATATGAAGATGATATCATAAATGAGACAGATAATATTTGTTAAAAATTAAATTTATTTTATTACCTTGTCATTTATCTAGCAAAGGACGTTTTTCGTTTTAGATAAAAGTTATAGCTTAGATTAGAATAAAACTTATGACAATTTACATGGATAGTATAAAACACCATAAAGTAACTAGGTATTTTGGTGTGAAAAAGCATTAGAAAGACAGTGTTTTTATTACAGAGTCAAACGAGGCCAAACATTTGTTTAGATTAGAATACTATATGCCTAAATGGCATCGATTTTCGAGAGTTGACTATTTCTGGGAGCAGACACTCGTAGTAAAAGCGTGTCAATTTGGGTAACATCTCGATGTTACAAAAGTTATCGTTCCGTGGAACTCTAACTACTTTCATTAATAGTCCGGACCAGTCCAAACTGCAAAAAGGCAGAACTACGTGATCTGTCACCTGAAACAATTATATTTATTAATAAAATATGAAAATAGAATAACAGCTTCAAAATTCTTGGGTTCATTCATACTTACATTCTCAGATTCTGTTTCTATCGTCCTAGCATTTATCTCCTCAAGTTCTGCTATTGGCGGTTCGTCTATATTAATTGATTTTTTTTTGTGTTTTGTGTTTTTCGACCCATGCTGAAAATAACGAAATGAATATTAAGAATAATTTAACAACATAAAAAGCTTTGTAAACTCAAAATAATTTTGACAAAACAACCGACCTCAAATTGCACATCTGGCACAAAAAAAAAAACTTTTGGACTTCCACTACAATAATAATATTAACTGGTAAATGCTTGAATAGTTATTAAAATTACCGAAAGCGGTATTTGTTTTTCCAAATCAGTCATCAAATAATATCTGCCTATATTGCCGAATATGTTCGGATGGCCATCTGCGGTCTTCTTATTTAGTTCTACCACACCAAATGATACTTTCTGAATGCAAATGCTTGGTTTGTAGTTAAAAATATTAAAATCTTTGTAGGTATGTGCCCCTATAATGTTTGAGAAGTTCCCTTAGTTCCTCGGGGATCCCGTCATCATATTCTGGATTGTAATGAGAACGGGACCAATATGGACTTAAATGTTTCTAAATGAAAAAAAAAAGAAAACGGTTTATAATTACAGAGTTCTGAGGTAACAACAGACGCGACCAGACGCGACGACGCGACGTGACGATTTGAAGAGTAGCTGTCCAATTATTATTATTTTCAGAGATCAACTCTTTCTTATTATTATTTCAAAAAAGAGCAATCCATTTAATACAATGTGTGAAAATTTCGGAAAACAAATGAATGTCGGGAAAACAAATGAATGTCGGGAAAACATTGTTTATTGATCTGAAGTAAGAAAAAACAGGTGCAAGCGATTTTCGACCTTATCGTCATTTACCAAAATAACGGATTTTAATGAACCAGCAAAGATAGTCAACAAGCGGTTGCGAAAAAGCAACAAAATTTTAAATGTCAATAAGGTTGAAAATCGCTTGCACCTGTTTTTTTTACTTCAAATAAATAGACAAACAAGAAAAACAGATGCAAGCGATTTTCAACCTTATTGACATGTTTTTTTTACTTCAGATCAATAAACAATGTTTTCCCGACATTCATTTGTTTTCTCGACATGCATTTGTTTTCCGAAATTTTTGAAATAATAATGATAATATAATTGGACAGCTACTCTTCAAATCGTCGCGTCTTGTCGCGCAAAAAATACTCTCAAAAACAAGTCCGCATTCGTACGGTACATAATATAGGCATCTACTGGGGTAGCCCTTCCTACCTATCTAAATAACCAGTAGGGGCAGTCGAAACTTTGCCCCTACTAGGGGCAGACGGAACTAAAAAGTTTCGACTGCCCCTACTGGTGGCAGACTTAGTAGAGGCAGTCCGGAATAATCCCTACTAAGTGATAGTGGGTACTTTATTTTGTCAGTGATCAACTTACGAGTTGTTTATAAATCAACATTTGAGAAAAACTTTATGGAGGCCCTTATTTTGTTTTGAGTAGGAGATTCAATATAAAACAAACACTAAAAATAATTATACTTACGTGATGAAAACTTGGTGGTCGCACTATACACTGACGCTCGCTCGATCGTACTGGCGCGAAAAAATTCGACATAGGTCCAACGCCGAGAGCGCTCCGCGCAGTACTGAGTTCGGACGGCCAGCGCATCGCATTTTGTAGTAATTTTGCAGTTATATTAATGTTATTATCAAAATAGGATAATAAATGAATGGTTTAAAATTATAAAATCTTCATTCCTCATGATGTAACAATTATTTTGGTATATATTTTGCCTAATTGTGTTGTCGTAGAAAGGAGAAATTCACAGTTCACTTAAAGCGATTTTCGAAGATTTTTGCTTTAGGACTAGATGTTTTTTTATATATAAAACCAAAGATATTTAAAAATCCGAGGCCGCTAAGAACTATACGACTATATAAGAGATAACATTCTATTTTTTTTATTTAATTTGCTCAGAACAGTAGTTCAATCCAGGAGCTTAAAAATGTGCCTTCGCGCATTTTATGAAAATCTTTCTCTGCAATTTTGGGTTCAATTAAAAAGTTAAGCAAAATTTCGAAAAAGCAAGGCCGCTACAAACTATTCCAATAGATACTCTACACTATTTAATAAGTCATTATTGTTAATGTATTTTTGTTTCTGAGATCGATAACGCCAAAGTTGGCCATTTTATGCAAAAATCACAGTCGAGATGTGATAGGTCTCTTAAGAATTTTTATATAATTGTACACCAAAATGGTACGACATGTCTGACCTTTATTAATTCGACACCAATGACGTTCAATATACAACTAGACTCCCATTCACGCTCAAATATTGTCCGAAGCAAAAGTCTGCCCACGCAACTATTGGGCAGAGTTTCCGTTTAGTTGTATACAATTGACATTAAACACTAACTGCCACGAGATAAGGTGTTAATTTGAACGAATGTGTTAATGTCATCTGTGTCAACGCCGCTCGGACGTTTTTGAGAAATTTTTCTTAGAGATTGGGTGTCTATAGTTGTATATTGAACGTCATTGTTGACACCTGTTTTATGTACAAAATCATGTCATTACAAATAAAGTACTTATCTTTATCTTTACTACTTTTTTAGCAGATACTTTTTTAAATAGTTTCTTGTGCGGAGGTTTTAATCTTCGACATGATTCGGTTGTGCGTTTTACTCGTTTATTAAAAAAGCGGCCAAATGCGAGTCGGACTCGCCCATGAAGGGTTCCGTAGCAGCAAGTATCTATCATCATAATATAAAAGTTCTTGTAGTTGTTTGTAAGTTTGATCGATGTTTTAATAATAGCGTGTTTTTTAAAATTAAGTTTTCTACATACCTACACAGAATTTTTTAGCTTTAGAATTCTGTTAATGGTGCTAGAGCAGTAATAAAATGAAAATTAATAATCAGGAATGACTTGACAAAGTCAAATTATCAATCACAGTCGTCCTTCAAGCATAAACGTAATATATATTATTTCCATGCCTTCAAGTGAACTTTGACATCGTCTTTGACATGAATTTTGACTAGATGAAGTTCAGGTAAAGGTTGTGACTATAGGTAGAGGTACCTATTTCAATTAAAACCGGTTATACCTATAACAAGAAAGGAGATGAATGTATTTACTTACTTACTACATACTTAAACCATGAAGGCCATGTTTCATTTTTGCATATTTTAGGCTTCTTATCTAAGGCCTGGTCTAGAAAAGCGATTTCGTCGCGAATCATAACGCGCGAATGCATAACGCGCGTTGGCGAGGTACTGTGGCTCATACATTACGTCCACGAGCATCGCGCGTGTTTTGCGGAAAAATCGGCGCGATTCGCGCGTTTAAATCACCGTTCTGGACAAGGCCTAAGGATTTATGGTTGGGTTTTTCTGTCCGGAGTCTAGATTTTGACGCAACATCCTTATGGTGCGTCTATGCTTACGAAGCAAGCACGAGCGGCGCACGAGCGGAGCACGAGTCGAACCGTTCTGCTCGCGTGACAAGTGTGGACGCACTTACGAGCCTGCCACGAGCCTACGACGATCTCTCCTCGAACATAGTTTCAGCCTAAATATCGAAAAACCGGCACGCGGTGCGAGACAAAAAATTGTGTAGTTCTATCTCTTTCTTTTACGTGGTCTATCCGTATCGCCCTCTTTTTCTTTTGTGAATGCGATAGATACTATCAGTTTGTATGCAATTTGTCTATAGTTTTCTCTGTCTACGGGCGGAGCACAGTCGAGCACGAAACGAATGCTCGAAGCGCGCTCGTTCGAGGCTCCAAGTCCGTCCACAGTACACGAATTTTGGATCGGCTCGTGCTCCGCTCGTGCGCCGCTCGTGTTCGCTTCGTAAGCATAGACGCACCATTATGTCTTGAAGAGCACGGAAAGCCGTTGGTCCTGCCTGAGTTTTCCTGTGCTTGCGCACTCTTTCGTGCATTATACATACATCCTGCGAAGTTGGCCGCCGTAGACGAAAGTCGAGTAAAAGAAAATTATAATAATTATGAAGAGATTACTATTATCAGTCAATGAATAATAATTAATACGCGCTGTTCTATTTCTGATTACTCCAACCATTGATTTTATTGATTTTCACAGTTCACCGAGGTCGGTGGCTGATGACAAGTTGGTTTGACTTATTGATTATGGCATGTTCGTTGTTATTTCCAATAGCTCCAATTCTGTTATCAATTATTCAACCCACTCAGCATACCGATACCACGAAATTGAAACCTGACATTTGAATTATGCATGAGAACATTAACCCCGAAAAAATATATGAAATGAACGTTTTGGTTGAGATTTAGTAAGCTTTTTTTATTAGTTACGATACGAGGCTCCTATGCCCCGCCTAGTAGTAAGCGATAGGTAGAGGCATCAATTGTGTGTCGCCCCCTCCCTGTCATTTGAAGGGAAAACATACCCCTTAAAGCAATAATAGGTTCTTCCACATTGATCTAATCCCAACCTAAGAAGCTTATGGATTTTCATTTTGGCGAAACTTGATAATTTCTCTCTCTCATCGAATTTCTCTGAAACGGGGAGGGGGCGGCGAGATGTTTTGTATGGGATCCCATAGACCCGTTCTCGAAAACAGCGGGAGCGGATGCGGGAACGGGCCAGTGCGCCTGCGTGCGCTTCCGCTTCCGCTCTCGCTCCCGCAAAGTACGAGGCAGAGGCCTAACAGGCAGACATGCAAAGTTTTTGCAAATTTTCGCATTTATATGTAATATTACAAGTACATATTATAAATGCGTAAGGTACCTATTTTTAAATCCATTGATTCAAGACACAAAAAAAACTATCAATAAAATTAAAATGTTTGTTGTAAGTCGAAAATATAGGTAGCAGTGTTGGGCGTAATTAATTACTTTTGTAATTTAATTAATAATTGAACCAAAAGTAATTCAATTACATTAATTGTAATTACATGTAATTGCAATTACTGTAATTGAATTACATAAGTAATTGGTAATTATAATTACATTAATTTGTAATTGTAATTACTCAATTACTTTAACAAACAACAAACAATCTAAACACTTATACTTGTTATAAAAGAGCATTTAGTTTTCCAATGTCTCTTATAACTTGTTATAAAAGAGCATTTATTTTGCCAATGTTTCATATAATGGCACATTTCTGACCACCTCCGTAGAACAGTGGCTAAGCCGCTCGGGTATAAAAACACAGAGGTCTTGGGTTTGATTCCCGCCTTGGGTCTGGTTGGTGGTAGGGCTTTTTCAGAGTCCGACTGGCTAACTTCCACCACCACAGGTGAAATCTGTCGCCATAACAGCTCCGGCTGTGTTCCGGCAATATTAATATGGGATACGCCCTCCCTATACGCCCGGCGCACCATGGCATGGCTTTGAATCTGCGGAATATAGTACAATCGGTAACGCAGATTTACTAATCTTTTCACCACGATGGCTAATAAATTAGCCATCGACACGCGTAAAAAGAAGAGGAGGAGCCAAGTACACTTGAAATCAGAGACTCGAAAATCAGATGAGCCTACAGTCTGGCAGCACATTGACGGACGCTTCTAGGTGAAGCGTCCCTCAACGGAATAGGCCGCAGTGGCCGCTTACCATCAGGGGGGCTGCGTGCCTGTCGGCCAACTGACCTAGTATAAAAAAAAGCCTTTAAAGAATTTGGTTTTGACGAAGAATCTTCTGATTTTATTGCCGAAGGATCTGAATCCGAAGGAGATGAAGCTGTTGCTTTAATCAGACAAGTATGTACAAGTAGCAGAGCAAATCAAATACTTTCAGATCCGATCTCGGAAGATGAGGTGGATTTTCGTATACTATAGCGATATAATAAATGTACCAAAATCAACAACAGATCAGATGTTTGAAGAAATTATCACATTTAATTTTTCGAAAACATACCTTGGTTTGATCTGTTTTCCGTAAATATACTTTTGATGAATCATTACTTAATTATTTTATTTAAATACTACCTAAACTTTAAAAGAACCGAAAAAGTAATTGAGTAATTGCAATTACCAATTACAATTACAAATTGTAATTGTTAATTGAATTACTTTTAACAATTACAAGTAATTTGTAATTGAAGTTTTCAATTACATTTTGTAATTGTAATTTGTAATTAGTAATTAATTACATTTTGCCCAACACTGATAGGTAGGTACCCCGTGAAAATACCATCTTTTACTTAATATAAATGTTCTTTAATGTGGTATCTTCATGAAAAAACGTAGGTTGGAGTATTTTCGAGTTAATTCAATAACGAGATATGATTGTTGCACAAACAAGCGCTGTCTGCAGTGCTCGCTTCAGTGAGCGTGAGCGCCCCTGCGGAAGCAATCGACAGCTGCAGTTAACTGCACAAATGCACGGAGATGCGGCGACTTCCGACGGAGGCACGACTTCTTCCAATCATAGAACTAATGACGGTTATATAGTGATACCTATTTCAATTAAAAAAGTAAAGCGACTTAGTGAAATCTGCCGCCATAACAACTTTGGCTGTGGTCCGGCAATTTTGACGCCTAGTCTATAAGTATAAAGAGGCATATTGACTTTGGCTTTGAATTTGACAAGACCTTTACCATTAAAAAATTGTATAAAAAATCCTGGAATAATTTAATATTTCCTGGACATTATTCACACAGCGCCGTCCAGCCCCAAACTACGTTAGTACTACGAGTATATATATATATTCTGTGCCCAAACTAAGCATAGCTTGTACTACATAATATGTATATGGGTGCCAGATGATAAATACTCGTATTAATTATATACTTTTTCTTGTAAAAATACATACCTACATATTATGCATAAAACAACCAGACAGATACAAACAGAAATATATATGCACAAAAATGTTTGTACCGTGCGGGGATCGAATCCGCGAACTCCTGGTGTTATATTCAATAAAAAAAATTTCAATTCAGAAATGTTTTGAAGTGTTCTCAGTTACATTAACTTACATTAAAATAGAGAGATTTTGCAAAAAATCTGAAAATTTACAGAGCTAGATTTGAAACTCTTTAACTTGATTTGAAGTCATGAAATTCAAAACTGACAATTAATGAAATTGAACTCACTCTCCAAAACCTAGCGATTATTCCAGTAAAAGATGTACTATTGTTTCCTAGTTAAAGCTATTTCGCAAAATCGCGATCTTATTGAATATAAAAACCATACCATAGCGTATAATATAAATTTTATGTAGCATCTTTAACATGCCTGTTGCATAGGAGATAATTATGTGAGTGTTTTTACATTAAGAAAAGGTATTTTACGTTATTACAACAACACCTTAATTTTTTTGTTGTATTCCATATGTCCACAACTGTACGATTTACTCGCAATTTTCTGCATCGCACGACCAAGATATGGAATTCTTTGTCATCAGCGGTGTTTCCGATCAGATACGACTTGCAATTATTTAAAAAACGAGTGTATTCCTTCCTTAAAGGCCGGCAGCGCATCTGTGATTCCACATGATTTGCAGTTGTCTATGGGCGGCGGTTGTCACTTTCCATCAGGTGTGCCGCATGCTCGTCTGCCCGCTATACCATAAAAAAAAACCTATACTTAGAAATACCGTCATTGCCTCTTTTATTGGTAACAGCATCGATGAAGCATTGAGTCCTTAATCTACTTTTATGATTCTTGCAATCTTTATCCTTTAAGCTATAAAATTACGGGTTAGTAGTCGATTCGCACAAAAATAATTCGCACTAAAGTGCGAATCGACCACTTTCAAAAATAATATTATTTTTAGTAGTCGATTCGCCCGAACGAATTTTAATCGCGTGCGAGTCGACCCCTTTAAGAATTGATAGTAGGCGATTCGCACTTTTAAACATTTTAAACTATAGGTATTTAAACATTATAAATGCTATCATAGCCACGATATATCAGCTATCGGTGTAGAAAGTCCTTAGGGTGAAGCCTATCCTTCGTCAAGCATTGTCGACATTGTCGTGCGAGGTTAAGCAAATTTCCATTTTAATGGCTCCCGAGCATTGCGAGCCCATCTCGATATGTATCCATCCAGTAATGGACAGGCCTGTTCCATCGGCGGAACACTAAAGTGGACTAAGTACTGGCTTTACACTCACCGGATTGTACTATTCTGCGCAATTCTTAGCGCAGAATACTGATGCAGTTTTCAACCCGAGACATTTGAACTTAAAAACAATGGCATGTTATAATTTGACTTCTTTTTCGAGTTTGCGCATTATATGAACATTACTTATTGTTTCTCAACAATAAGTAATGTTCAATGCGACACGTGTAGAATGCTAGAGCATTTTGTCAATGTTTCTACACGTGTCAGCTTTGGTCCAAATGTACTAAAAAGGCGCGCAGTAGTATTAGTATGCATTAATCAAAATGGAGAACATTTTGAGCACCTAATATCAAAAAGTTATTAATAAAAATAATTATTATTTTTCAAATAATTTTCTTGTTTGATTGCTTCTTAATTATTTTTTTGTAGCTACAACAAAAAGTTACCTCTTCTCATGGCCTCACAAAAAAATCTAAGTAGGTACTATAAAAAAAAAAAAAAAAAATACATACAGTCGAACATATAACCTCCTCCTTTTTTGAAGTCGGTTAAAAATGTATGGGAAAAGCTTTTTTTGATTTGTAACTTTTCTAGTACTGAAACCTCAGTTGGTCCCATAGAAGATTTTGATCAGCCTACAAAATTGGACCGATAAGCATCAAAAATTTTTTTTTGTATCTGCTAACCGTAAATAATTTTTTTTATGTGTGTATAGGAATGTTTTTTTTTGAAATATTATCGATAGTCTCCTAAGACTAATTTCTTGTAGCTGCAACGATTAAGGTACCTCCCTTGGCTGCCCCATTGAAACTTTCCACCCTGTATAGGTATCTCGAGTGTTTTAAGAGGTAACTAAGCAGTAAGTAGACGAGGAACAAGCCCCTTTTTTTGGGGAAATAAATAAAACCAAAGTTTGTCTTCATTATCATTATTATTCAATAATTTAAAATGCATCTTTGGCACCTAGAGGTACCGTTTAATTTTTATTTATATTATTATGTCTTTATCTAAACGTACATTTAGATAGATTCGATTTAATTTTCAATTTAGAATTACGTTATTAACCAACAACAAAATTACCCGCTTTTCGAAATTAGGGTCACAGTAAATAGTTTACAACATTTCGTCGATAAATTAAAAATAAAATTCACATAACATCCAAATTCACAGTGATGGCAAGTTTAATAGGTATTTATATCAATATACTACATTGAACTTGATGAACTTCAACACCAATTCATAAAAAAACTTCCGATGAAATCACATTAATACAAAGATAAGCACTTTGGAATCTAATTTCACTATACATAATTCCGTCGGCTAGACGCTACATACATTTAGAAAATCTACATAATTACAAACTTTTCACTAAGAATCTAGACTTTTCGAGTTCTTTAAAGATCTAGTGTTGAATAGAGCTGGTTTATTTTTCTTATTTTTCGTATCTAATGTCCTAAACGTGTCAGTACTTGTTGGAGTACTGAATACGGAATTTTTCGAACTAGGCACACTGTTCCCAGGCGACACCCCACTGTCAGTGCTGACAGATGCGGGGCTTGGACTGTCGCTCGCGTTGTTACAGATCGTCAGCTCCTGGCCCGGCACCGACACGATCTGACCCACCTGCTTCTGTCTGACTAGATTTATGCTTTGGCACACATTCCCTTTCACGTCATTATCAATATCCTTCTTATGGTACCTCGTCAGGGTCCCGGCGGAGCCCGCCGAGTTCGGACGGTACATAGGCACGAATTGGGACTGAGGGTAGTACTGCATCTCGTGTGGCACCTGGCCGGGTACCCACGGCCCCATTGTGGTCACCACGGGCGGCATGTGCGACCACATCGGCATCTGCATCATGTGCGACCCATCTGGCATCGTGTTGAAACCTGGAGTCATTGGCATGGGCCTCACGACACCCACCGGAGTCGGGGCGCTGTGAGGCCTCATAGCAGGGTGTCCGTACTGAGCCACGTACTCTTCACTGCCCTCGTACACTCGGTTAGGATTCTGATTTTGAGTGTAATCCACGTTCGGGAATACTGTATGTGGACCTCGCTGCAAGTAGCTGAACATCTGCTGTTGTGCCTGCTTCATAGCGACGTATTGCTGCAAATGTATTGCCGTTTGTTGCCTCTGCTGCGCTAAGTCCTGGTTCACAGAGGAGGTTGTATTACCGTGAATATAATAAATGTGTGACTGCGAGTTGACTTGAGTTACTGGAGTCTGTCTCCCTTGAGTATTAGCGTACTTATTATCAGTAATATTGTTTTGAGGGTCTTGGTACTCTTCTGGAGGTGCAATGTACTTCGGAGGCGATTGCGGTGTGACCTGTTGCATTGGATAGTTGATAATTTGAGCTATGTAAGGCTGCTGTGATTTAGCGGAATGGGCTGGACTGTGTGTTTGGAATGTTGGGTTGTACGTTATTTGCGACATATCTTGACCTGATCCGGTTAGTTCGGCGTCTTTTTGGTTCGCTCTTTGGTTTTCGTTGGCTTCGTTTTTCTTTGGTTTTTGGTTGTAGGGTGCTACTTTAGGGTTGTTTTTCCAGTTGGCTCCAGCGCTGTGAGGTCTTTTAATTGGGGACTTAGTTGGGTCGTGCCAGTTGTCGCCGTTAACTTGGCGTGGTTCTTGGTGGTGGGACTGAGCGCTTTGGGCTCTTCTTGGGGGTGGGGACATGCCGTCGGGGACGTGTTGTTGTCTGTAGCAGCGGCGGACGGCGCCGGGGCTACCCTGCCGCTCGGGCGGCTGAGGCACTGGGCGAGGCACCCGTCTCCTGACGGGAGTCGGAGGACTCGGCTGAGACTGCGAGGACTGCGAAGCGGAGCGCCATTGGTCTAGGAGAGTCCGTCGCCGTTCGTGCTCGCTTCGTATCTCTGACTCGCTCGATGAGTCGTAGTCTCTGCCCTGAGAACAGGGAAATAAAGTGGTCAATAACGTATATTTCAGTAAGAAAACCAATTCTCTATCAAGCTTTGTTATTAAGATGATATGGTATATTGTATGTATAACTTTCTTATAGTTTTTACCTTTTCAATTTTTTCATCCAGCATTTTGAAAAAGTCCTGCTGGCTGACTGACACCTCACTGTAAAAAATACAATAGTATGAGTGGCGTTGTTTTTTTCTCTTATATTTCAATACTTCTTTTTACTTCAAAATATGTTTACAAAAGTTTGACGTACTCGTACAACAAAAAAAATGTCATCAGTATCTGATAAGTTACTGTGGATTCATCTATCAGTTATCATTTACCACAGTTTTTTTTTCTAAGAATTTCCCCAGTGCCTGTCTTAAATATTTGGTAGAGAACACTTTTGAATTAGACGGTGGGGAAACTGGCCCTCGGCATCGTTATTTACAATATGCCTAATTTTGAAATTTTCCTTTGTTTTTCTGACATTTTACGTTTTAAACTTTCTATCTATCACAGACTATTCCCACCCGAATCATCAAAAATACTCACAAAGGGGGCGGGTGCGCAGAGAGAGGCAGGATGTGCTTGTTCTGCTCGGCGTCTTCTTCCGACTCGTCGGTGGTGGCGGCGCCTGCGGCCGGGCCCTCCTCCTCATCCGCTTCCTTGTCCGCTGCGCCTGCGCAAGATAATTATTCATATTTCATTCATTCATATAATATTTCATACATTACCTGCACGTTTTAGGTATTCTATACATTGCCTAGGTATTGTATAGAATACCGGATTATACAGATTGCCGGTAACAAATAAAGAAAAAATAAAAGTTTTATCTTCATGGTGAAATGTCTCGCAATGAAATAAGTCAACGTGATCACCCCTCTTCAGATACAGATCTGTGTTACTAAACTTGAAATTAAGGGTACGACGATCAGAGGTGTCTGTAAATGCTAGCACATTGAGCGATGAACGCTGATGATGTATCCTTCAATAGGATAGATGTTGCTCTTTTAACATCAAGTGAACCGCCTACCGCAGTGGGTTAAAAAGGTACGCTTGCTGACTATAGTGACTATAAACTGAATTTTTACAACATAATTGATGATGCTATGCAACAGAAACGTCTTTGCTCTAACTTATATCTCACTAGGCATTAAAAGTATTAAAATGACAGGCACTAAAAACATTACGGCGCAGTAAACATGGTAAATACACTCGTGAGCGTCGCTCTTCCATTAGAGGACGTCAGAAGAAGTACTTTAACATCATTACGAGTCCACTCGCTGAGGCGTCGTAAGCCAAATTGTGCTCTCGACACTCATGGACAGAGGTCAAGTAGTGCCTTCACAATTTAGTTAAAGCCGCTATCCGAGTGTACACAGTCGTTCTTTACACAAGTAACAAGGGCTTTTTATAGTGGATGTTATGGATCACTGCAATGGGAACAGCTGGAGTCGTGTTGGACTGTCTAGTAAAACGGGTGGTTCTTCGGAAAAGTGTTCTCCGTATAATTTCCAGGGTACCTATTTTTGAAATCGCTAAATTATGGTGAATTACACAAATATTTCTAAAGCTTGTGCAAATTTAAACAACATATAAAAATTCCCCAAGTCTGAGCTCTATTATACTTTTGCTAATAAAATGTAGAAAATTGGCGGACCATGGAAATCACAATAAAGGCCCCTGAAATTACCCAGCAGATTAAATGCTAAACACCATGTCAGATATGAAATTAATTGTCATATTAGTTAGTTGGGTAAATAACGATCTACATTGTATTTAATAGCAAAAATAGTAGCATTATTTTAAAAACTTACTATGATACTCAAAGTATTGTGTTATCAATTAACTTTCTTATACATTAAAATTGTTCCCATAACATTAATAATATACTTGTGGATCAACATAATAGTAAACATAAAAAATAACAAATTTAAAATTAATAAAATAAGTCTTTTCATCAATCAGTTTAAGTCTTTAATTTAATAGTTGAAATTCTTTAAAAGCGTTGCTTAGCTTGGACTATGAGAAAGCCTTCGATTCAGTCGATACCTGGGCAGTGCTGCCGTCTCTCCAAAGGTGCCAAGTAGACTACAGGTATATCGAGGTATTGAGGTACATATTTATACCAAAACGCTGTGATATCGGTCCGATTGCAAAACAAGAGCTCAAATCCTATCCTACTAGAGCGAGGTGTCAGGCAGGGAGATGTTATTTTTCCTAAACTGTTCACTGCTGTGCTGTAGGATATTTTCAAGCTTCTGGATTGGGAAGGATTCTGTATTAACACACCTACGTTTTGCCGACGATGTAGTTCTCATGGCCGAGACCTTGGTGGACCTGAACCACTGCTCGAAGATCTTAGTAACGTTTCCAAAAGAGTGGGTCTTAAAATGAATATGAACACTACGATAATGGATTTGAACAGTGGATTAGAGTGGAATACTCCGAAAATTATGTCGAACGTCCATGTTGCATCCGCTCCAGTTAGCATTGGAAACGTTACGCTTGAAGTTGTTGACCATTATATTTACCTGGGACAGGCAGGTAGTCCCAGTAAGGTAAGTCCAACTTCGAGAAAGAGATCTCTCGACGAATCTAGCTCGGCGTTCGGGAAGCTACAGAACATATTCGCGTCGAACATACCTCAGTGCCTCAAGACGAAAGTCTTTGAACAGTGTGTGTTGCCAGTGAAGTGATACTTAACATATGGAAGCGAAACGTGGTCATTCACTATGGGTCTCATAAGTAGGATCAAGGTCACTCAGTGGGCAATGAAGAGATCTATGCTTGGTGTTTCTTTGTGCGATTGTTACCATGTGAATCTATTTTAAACGAACAATGCCGGGCAGTAAATCGCAGTGACGCTTCCGCACGTTACACAGATGGCCGGATATCGAACCCGCACAGTTTATCATTCCATTGTTGATGCGATGCACCAGTGATGCTTTTGTGGAATAGACTAGTGCAATCCCGGCTTTAGTTGTTTGTCGAGTCGTGATTTAACCACTCAAAGCCGAAGCGGCACTCGCGTGCCGCTTAACAATAGATTTTCTATTGTGTCTGGTTTTCCGGGGCTAGAAGGATTAAGCAGGAAAATCGCATTTATAGGAGTTCAATTTGTAGATACGTATTTCACCTATCGGGATAGCACGGACAATAAAAAACATATAAAAAAATCATAATTTTTTTAATACTCTTTAATTTATTGCCATTTCTCAATTAACATTAAATTATAAAAATATATACAATAATAAAGTAAAAAAAGCCACTCACTGTATTTGAGATATTGTAAATCTTATTTGATCAAATGTAACAAGGTAGAAAAAGTATTGAAATCGATTCTATTACTGATTCTTAGCAGTTTGGATTTTTATTACAAAGTTATCCCAACGTGTCACAGTGTGACTGGTTGGGATTTTTTTAACAGAGTTGTCCCAACGTATCACAGTGTTACTCGTTACAGTGTGACTCGTTGGGAACAAACGGTAAAATGTGAGTCCCACCCCCCCTGTAACTTCTAAAATAAGAGAATGATAAAACTAAAAAAAATATATGATGTACATTACCATGCAAACTTCCAGCGAAAGTTGGTTTGAACGAGATCAAATATAGGTACCTATAGTTTTTTTAATACGTCATAAATCGTAATAAAAATACGCTATTATTAAAACATCCGTCAAACTTATAAAAAACTACAAGAACTTCTAAATTATGATCATACTTGCTATTGCTACTACGGAACCTTTCATGGGCGAGTCCGACTCGCACTTGGCCGCTTTTTACACGCTTTATATTAGCTTCACTTGTAAAAATCTTTTTTTTTTGGAATCTTAATTAATTTTGAGACATCCGTGAAGCACGTGATAGCCTAACTTTTTACCTTGAAATATACAAAATCTTTGCTTTAACGAATTTTCACGTGGTTACAAGTTCAAGATCAAGGTTTATTGAATCTTTTAAAACAATTTCAAAGTGATATATTTTTTATTCGTTTTTTTTTATAAAAAAGGGTGACAAACTCAAGACTCATGTAGGTAGGTATAGGCGCTCGGTAAGCTTTCGCTACCGCGTGCTTACCGACCGTGCTGATGTCATACCGATGCCGCGCCGAATAATCAGAAAGGTCCTTACTTTCCAAACGGACCACAATGGCAAAACTATCCTATCATACATAAAGTTATACTACTAATATTTTAAATACCTACGAATATCTGGATGTTTGGATGGTTGGATGTCTGTTACTCAATCACGCCTAAACGGCTGAACGGATTTAGATGAAATTTGGCACACGTATAGTTTATAACCCAGATTAGGACATAGGCTATAAAATTCCTACGGGAAACGTCACATTCCCGCGGGAATAATAATTTTGAAACTACTGAACCGATTTAAATAATTCTTTCACTGTTGGAAAGCTACACTATCCCCGGTAAACATAGGATACTTTTGATCCCGGAAATGTGGGGGGAAGGGGGGTATATTTAAAAAAAGAGATTACGCGGATGAAACCGCGGGCGGAATTATAGTTGCTCATAAGTTGATCTTCTGCGACACACAGAAATCGTGTTTGAGTGAATAAAGTCCAAGGATATTTGTTTATTAGATTTATTTCAAAATTTCCAAAAGTGTTTAGGTACCTACAGTGGGATTAATTTACGTCATCACATTTTGTTTTCATGTGGAGGAAAAAATCTAACCTATATTACGAAATACAAAGGTTAAAACTTTTTGCAAAATTTTATATAAGTACTAACCTTACACTCGTGGCTTTGCCGCAGAAATGTGATATCCTCCCGGGTAAAAAAATACTGCCCCCCACCCATTTACATACCAAAAATCACTTCGATGCTCCATTGCGTCGTGAAGGTTAAGTCAAAGTCAAAGTTTTTTTTATTTATACATATAAGTTAAAAAAATAGCACTTATAAATCGTCCATCTAAAAAACTGTGATTCTACCTAAACAAACTGTTATCCTAAGGGAACTAACTAATAGGTAAGGGATCATTATATTCGGTATAAAAAGTAGCCTATGATCTTTCTCAAGGTAAATTCTATGTGAATACTCAATTTTATCAAAATCGGTTGATTGTTTCTGGCGTGAAAAGGATGCCCTTCCGGCTCACGTGTTTCCTTATAATCCAGGGCTTTTTAGGCGGGGCGTGAAGCGGCATCTTAGCAGGCCTTCAGGGTAAGGGTGACTGGCTCAATGGGTACTATATTCTATTAAACCAGTCAACTCAACCTTACAATTTGGACCTTACATCGTAGGACTTCTAATAGTACAGGATCCCACTGCTCGATTCTGGAACCTATCTGTTTTTTTTTATACAACTAACTTAAAATGAATGCTATGGAAGTATGCAATGGATTAGGGATTGATTGCCAAAAAAAAATTGCCGCAATTACCTGTCATAAATTTTGGTATAATTAATTCGCATGGCAACCTCTGTTTAGTATCAAAAAAGCAGATACCTGCAGAATCGAGCAGTGGAATCTTAGTCTATAAGTTTTCTCAAATCGTTTCCATTTCGATCACACGTTTCGTTGAATTAATTATACCTTGATTGCGTTTAATATTCACAAGGTTCTCCGTATGTTATTTCTGATACAATTATGGGGCTGAAAACAACAAAGGCCCAATGAATAGAGGTCAATTGAGCGTGGGTTGTTAGGTCTGAATCAATTTTGGTTCCCCTTTCACAATCACATAGCAGCCGCTACCGCAGTTTCATCCGCGTGTATTTCTTTTTTCTAAAATCCTTCCCTTCCCCCCACATTTCCGGGATAAAAAGTGCCATGTGTCACCCGGAAATGGTGTAGCTTTCCAACAGTGAAAGAACTTTCCAAATCGGTTCAGTAGTTAGGTTCAGGTTTAAAGACATTTATTCTCATAAAGACATTACACCACTTACATGAGAACTTAGATAAAGTACATAAAAAAAAATGTAATATGTACGTTCGTTGACACACTAAATATAACATAAACAACATGAAAACACTGTAGGCAGCAGGTACAAGATGATTGACATTAATACAATATTATTACAACGACAAAGTCCCAAAACACAAAAATCAACCAAACAATACATGACCTTCAAAGACAACTCACATAGGTTTTATAGCTATCGGTTAAGTAAAGCTGAGAATGAAATAGATTTAATAAACAATTATATAAACAATGCCGACACGTCATAAATGTAATTAAGGGACAGGCATTTTTTTGATAAATGTATTGTGTTAGTCGGTTTTTAAAAACGAGGTATTTTACGAGTACAGTGGACCCCCGGTAGTCCGACAAATATTTTGCAGGGCAGAACTATCGAATTTGTCGGATTATAGAGTACTGCCTAAGATATGCAGCCCCTATAGTCCGAATTTTTTTACAAAAGAGTACCTTGTAATCCGACAAATTACAGATCCAATGATAAGATTCTTTATATTATTAATATGTTAACGGAAATTAATGTTATACGTCATTGTATACAATTCCTAGGTATTGTATGTAATTCCTAAAATCGCCCGGAAATGTGTGAAATAAATTATAGATATAAGACACATTTCCTAGGAAATCTATACATTTCCTAAATAGCAATCAGAAATGTAAAAAATCTAAGATGTCAGTGTTTTGGTAATTGAAATGAATAGTAAATCGTTAATTTGGGGAATAGGTGTTAAAAAAAATAACCAAGAAGGCTAAATATTATCAAAAATATTCAATAATAAATAATAGACCATGTCGGATTGCAGGGGTTCCGGATTAGACAGGGGCCGGATTACCGGGGGTCCACTCTACAACATTTACTTGTATCAGAACATCGAGCATTCACCATTTTGTTACAGCCTTTTTTAAAAACCAACGAGCTTAATGGTGTAACATTTCGTCAAGCCTTTGCACGAGCGCGGGCGATATGGGTAAATGCACACTCGCTGTAAGCATTTACCCGTAACACAACGCCGAGCATTCGCACGAACGTTACATTACATGGAAACGCTCGATGAAAAGTTGTAGTCTTTATTCACCTTTAAAATAGCGCGCACCTTCGCATGCTACTGTGGTTTCGCCGTACTTCGTATAGAACTTGCGCGTCGAGTACAGGGCCGCCCAATTTTAGTCCGCTTGGTAAATTTTAAATCAGTGTGGACATTATTTTTTATGGCTTTAGTTTCGGAGCTTATTCAATAATAACAAACACTCAAATCTTTCCTCTTTATAATATTAGTATTGATAAATCACGTTTTTAGGGGATCAAGTCATCGCAGCAATGAATGACTGGCTTGTCAAATGCGGATTGGTGTTCACAAACTAAAACTTCAACCGAAACCACAACACTTAGTTTTCGAAAAAAGAAAACGATTTGAATTCTGCTTGACCCGAGATATCCACCATATTGTACCACATTTTACGCAATAAAATATTCTATTCTTCTATTCTTTTTGAGTCCAACTTATGATTTCGTGCCTCAGAGGGATCAACGCTACTTACGAGGGACATCTGGTAATAGGGGACTCATTATAATAATATTAGCTATTATGCTTTATTGAGGATGTTATTTGTATATTTCAAAGGAACATCAATAGATATGCTGATGAGCCTTATAGAAGCTTATCTCTCTTTTGAAAGCTATCGTTTTAAACGCCACATTGCATGCGTTAAGTGCTTATTTAATGTCCTCCTAGCCGAGTTTTCGGCTACGGCGGCCAATCTTTTAAGATCAGCCAACTACGCAGGATATACCTTACCTATTATAGTGCACAAGTGAGTGCGCAAGCACAGTTGCACTCCCTACTCCCTCACTCTCATATAACACGTTGGGACAGCAGTCTGACACGACCGAAGAGAGATCAGGCGCAGGACCAACTGCTTAACGTGCCTTCCGAAGCACGAAATCATCATTCTTTTCAGACATTCAGGTGATTCAAGCCTGCAATGTCCTAACCAAACTGGAAACATTCACACAAAGTGATGTTCCCTGCGGGATTCGAACCCACGACCTCCGGGTATTAGAGCCCAACGCTCTAAAGCATATAAAATACGTACCTAAGTAATAAACAAACGCAACAAATGTCTCTGTCTCATTCAGAGAATACGGAAAATTAAAAAAAAAAGAAACACACTACACCACGGAGGCAATAGGGAATATGCATGTATTTTTTTATATTTTTAATTCACTTTTTACATCGTTATAAAATACTTAAAAAATATAAATACTGTTGGAAATGCTCAAATTATTTTTTAAAATAATATTTAAAACATCGCTTCAATTTGATCTGTTTGAACGCCGCCATCTTTCGCGGGCCTTGATTGACGTCACAAACCACTACCAGTGTTTGTTGACTATGATACTTTTGGTTCTTTTATAGAAATTTTCAGTTTTAAAAGCTATTCACGCCATGAAAAGCTAAAATACCATTTTATAGATATTGTCTTGTACCCATGTGCAAAAACACTCAAAAATAAAAAAATCAAAATTCCTGTTCCAAAAGATGCGAGTACACGAAAACCATGGTGTAAGGTTATGAGAAGATGAAAAACACCACAGAAACACAAATAACATTAATTTTTCTTACAGACACCATAATAAACAGCAACGCCAACATGGTATAATGTGACGTCACGTTTCGGTTCGACCAATACTGAAAATGCTGAATGTGCGTTTCGAAAATTCGAATTTCACTCGCATATTTTGCATTTTTTAATTAATTTTTATGCAATTTAAAACAAACTAAATAAGGAAATAATAGTTCAGATACGAGTTCAGGACGATATGGATTCAGGGGAAAAAATCAAGTTAATTTAATCCAAATGCATATTATTCCCTATTAAGTGCGAGTGCTTCTAAAGGGTTTTTCAATAAGGACGGGTAGATTTTGGCTGTCCGTGGTAGCCATCCTGTCCCGGTGACATTTGTAAAATCTTCCGTCCATCATTCAGCCACCCATGCCAAATCACCATGGCAAGTTACACGACTGAACAGCGCGTGCAAGTGGTAAAACTTTGTTTTTACAATGTGTGTTCGTTGTTGCAAACATTGTGCATTGCGCCCATGTGGCATCTGCTGTGTGGCAGTGTGGCACGTGGCGCCATCCTGCTGGAACCACATGTCGTCTGGGTCCATATGGTTCAATTTGGGCCATAAGAAATTGGTTATCATCGTTCTGTAGCGCTCACCATTGACGGTGACCGCTTCGCCAACGTCGTTTTCGAAAAATTACGCAAAGTTTGCACTTTTTTGATAACAAAGTTTTACCACTTGCACGCGCTGTTCAGTCGTGTAACTTGCCATGGTGATTTGGCATGGGTGGCTGAATGATGGATAAAAGATTTGACAAATATCACCGGGAAAGGATGGCCGCCACAGGCCGCCAAAATCTTCCCGTCCTTATTGAAAAACCCTTTAGTACGTCGGTGCCGGACAACCTGCACAGTTGAATGGCTGTTTGCTACGGAGCTATAATACTTTCTCCTCTGCCACAATGCCACAAAACATCCAAGTTGTGGAATTGGTGTTGACAACCAAGCTGGTTGGTTTGAAATTTTATTTGGGGGATTTCGCAAAGCGTAGAAGCTTGTCAGATTTTTAAGTGCATTGGGAGTGCAACTGAGCTTGCACACTAACTCATGTATACTAATATTATAAAAAGGAAAGATTTTATTGTTTGTTTGTTTGTATTGAATAAGCTACGAAAATACTCAACCGTTTTGAATAATTCTTACACTCTGTTCGAAATCTACACTATCCCCGGTGAACATATGGTACTTTTTATCCCGGAAATGTGTGGGAAAGATGGGATATTTGAAAAAAGAAATTACTTGATAACTATATAGACTGCGTAAATAGATAGTCAAGATGAATGAAGAAACGTTATAGCAACGACCATTTCAAAGATTTCCTAGCCGGCATTGTCACAGAAAACACTAGGAAAATTCGAAACGCTACATATGTAAAAGAAAAACAAAACTTTTAATTTACTATTTATACTGTCAAACTTTTGTGGCACTATTGTCAGTGAATAACAAAATAACCACGAAGGCTACATCAAATTATAATCAAGCAGGTAAATATAAGTTTTTAAAAATTTAATGCTGGCTAAATTATTCAGAAAAATATTTAATTTGCTTTTTATTGCTGTCAAATTAATCGTAACTCTAATGCCTGTTACATTGAAAAAACCAAGCAGGTTATTATGCAAATTTTTCATTTGATGCTGGCAAGATTCTTCAGAAAAAAAATCTTAACGCCTAGGAAAAAGAAACAATTATTTTATTTTTATTATGTATGTACTGTCAACATGGAAATTATTTTGCTAGCGTTTTTAATGATCCAAAAAAGGTTGCATGTTATTTGAAAAGAATGATATATGAGATACAAAAAAATTATAATCGACTATAAAAATATTAGTATTATAATACATAGTTAGTCGAAACAGAATAAATATTTAATTTTGGTCATCGAAACTACTGAACCGATTTGAAAAGTTCTTTCATTGTTGGAAAGCTAAACTATTCTCGGGTGACTTATGGTACTTTTTATCCCGGAATTGTGGGGGGATGGGAAGGGACATTTGAAAAAAGAAATCACGCGCGGGTGAAACCGCGGAGGCGGCCGCTAGTAAACTGGGTTGATATTAAAAATTGGCCACTGTAGTCGAAACTTTGCTATAAAAGTAAGTTAGAAAAAAAAATCGTGTCTGTGAAAAAGACCTGTGTAAATATAACAAAGTCTTAAACGACAATATTGAAACAATAAATAGCATTCGAAAAACCGTTTAAATGTGTGTTAAAACCGTGATAATGGATATTAAATCATATGGTGGAACAAAGAAATACCAAAAATAAAATTGTCTTATTTATCGAAGCCAATTAAATTGAAACCCACCCTAGCTGCGTAGCTCCATCAGAGAAATGCCGCCGGAGGCTAACTGCATTATTCCATCCACTGGCTAAAGCCATCACTTTCCACCAGGGCTGTCAAAACGCATGTCGTGAAATAATGCAACTAGTAGCTATCATTAAAACAAAATAGCTACCAGTTGCATATTGTCCAGGACTATTATAGTCTCGGGCTGGTCAATAGCCACAAGGCTGGCACCGGTTCGTCCCAATCGGGTGTGAAGGGGAAACCGGGGGAGTTTAGTGAGTAGTGGACGCTTCAGTCTCGAGTCCCACACACGGCCGCGGGTCTAGCTAGTCTGCGGTTATGATTCATTTAAAAAGCATTCTCCTCCAAGAAAAAAAAAGGTCTATCATAGCATACCTATGTCCACCAAGTTTCATCAAATTCGGTGTTGTGGATTAGGTGTAAAAGTTTAACCAGACAGACATGTGAATTTTTCTTTTTCGATTTTAAATTACGTGTCATTTTAGCACATAAGATATTTAGCGACATTATACTCGTAGATTTTCAGTAAGTAGTAGGTTTTTATCCCGCAATAACAAATGTTTCAAGTTGGGACAGATATAGCATTAAAATTAAAAAAATGTCATTGTTTTAATACGGACACTCTAACTTATCATGAATTTGAAAGTAATAATAATTTTGTAATTAAGAAAATGTGATGTTATTAAACATTGGTAAATGGTAATGAACTTTGTTAGGATCTATGTTATCTAAAAAAAAAAAATTTGTATTTTTAATTTTTTTAATACATATTAATAATAAGAAACAGCCCTAGGCGACGACTACAAAAATAGCCCAGGTTTAAAACCTGTGCGCTAAGCGAGATTGGCGGGAACGCGAGTGGAGTCATTTGCGAAAAATTGCGTAAAAGGGGTTGCCGAAACAACGCATTTTGCCCTATTTATAGACAAACAAGCTCATAAATAAATTATCGGAGTGTCCGTCCGTCTGGGAAAAACGGAGAGTGGTTATTTTGATTCGGAATTCATAATGTGAAAGGTGAAAAAAGAAAAACAAGGTACCCAGGGCATTTTGTGGTCTTATGTCTTCGGACACGGTTCGCACAGCGCATACGACAAACGAATACCTCAGGTATTCTTAAAAATAAAAGTTGTACAATAATTAATAGCGGAGAACGGCGAGCGATTTATAATATTACATACTAGCTTTCCGTTATTATATAGACATGATGTTATAGAACTCGCGGAACAGAATTCTCTTCTTATAATAATGTTCTACTGAAAATTCTGACGATTCTGATAAATTTTTATATTACCCTTTTTATATTCCCCTCCGAAAAAAATAAACTTGCAGATTTCCTGCTAGTTTGTATCAGAACAGTGTTGGAAATGGCTCTAAATATCGTGATATATAACTTTAGCCGTCGCGGTCCTACCTATTTTTTGCCTCATCGCTTTAAGAAAAGTCGAGTCCTTGCTCTCACTAGTTTAAAATATGCTGATTTAAAAAGATTCGGCCTTCGGCCAAAAAGCCAAAAACAATAGAAAAAAAAACACATTAAACAACCATTCAGGTCGGGGTTAGGTAGTAGACTTTATATTTATTTGTACCTAATTCATCTTCTAGAATTTTTCTTTGCGCACAGTAACAAAATTTAACAAGGTTGCTTGAATATTTTAATTTTTGTCATTACTTACAATACAATACTAATCTTTTTTTTAGGGTTCCGTAGCCAAATGGCAAAAAACGGAACCCTTATGGATTCGTCATGTCTGTCTGTCTGTCTGTCTGTCTGTCTGTCCGTCCGTATGTCACAGCTACTTTTTACCGAAACTATAAGAGCTATACTGTTGAAAATTAGTAAGGAGATGTATTCTGTGAACCGCATTAAGATTTTCATACAAAAATAGAAAAATAATAATAAATTTTGGGGGCTCTCCATACTTAGACAGGGTTGCCAGATGGGATTTTCTATTTCTCCCCAAATTTAAAATTATTTTTCTCCAAAACGATACTATTTTCTTTATTTATACCCAAAAGCCAAACACCAAAAAAATACACTGATTTGTTTTTTTTTGCCCGTGGTTCTATGTCGTATTTCTACTGATAATAACCAAATTACTAACAATAAGGTCGAAAACTCAAATTCAGTTGGTTCCGGCATTTTAAATTATGACACTTTCCCCTCGCCTCACCTAGATTCGCGAGATTCTGGATGGGGAATAGTCAAAAATTTTAATAGACGCGTTCGTAAATTTTTTTTTCTCCAAAATTTCTCCAGGAGCCAAATTTTTACCCAGAATTGCGAGAAATATACCCAATCTGGCAACCGTGTACTTAGAACTGAAACTCAAAAAAATTTTTTTCATCCAATCCTTACGTGTGGGGTATCTATGGATAGGTCTTTTAAAATGATAATAAGGTTTCTTATATCATTTTTTTCTAAACTGAATAGTTTGCGCAAGAGACACTTCCAAAGTGGTAAAATGTTGGTCCCCCCCCTGTAACTTCTAAAATAAGAGAACGATAAATCTAAAAAAAATATATGATGTACATTATTATGCAAACTTCCATTGAAAATTGGTTTGAACGAGATCAAGTAATTAGTTTATAAATTTTTGGGGCTTCCCATACTTAGAACTGAAACTCAAAAAATTTTTTTTCTTCAAACCCTCACGTGTGGGGTATCTATAGATAGGTCTTTAAAAATGATAATAAGGTTTCTTATATCATTTTTTTCTAAACGGAATAGTTTGCGCGAGAGACACTTCCAAAGTGGTAAAATGTTGGTCACCCCCCCTCTAACTTCTAAAATAAGAGAACGATAAAACTAAAAAATATATATAATGTACATTACCATGCAAACTTCCATTGAAAATTGGTTTGAACGAGATCAAGTAATTAGTTTTTTTTAAAACGTCATGAATCGTAAACCGCAATTTTCCTCTCATTCAATCAACTCAAATATAAAAACGTCGATCAAACTTACAAAGAACTACAAGAACTTTTTTATTAGGTATGATGATACTTGCTGCTACGGAACCCTTCATGGGCGAGTCCGACTCGCACTTGGCCGGTTTTTATTTATTTAAGGATAACCAACAAAACATTCACTTATAATTAAATGTTTTCAAATACAAGGGTTTGTTGCATTCTAAAGTCATCACTTTAAGGCATCCCTTAATTATAGGTTGCCACGTCATGCTTTTTCTAGTTTCGAGTACTTGAATTAATTACTCAACTTCTGAAATAATAATTATTAATGCTAATGCTAAGTTAATAAAAAGGTACTAAAGTGAAGTTAAATTATTAATTAAGCTCGAGTACCGAATATTTTTATATTTCTTTGGATAAATTAGTGTATAATGAATTCATACGATTTACAGAGCAAAAGTAGTGTAGTGTGTGCAGTAACTGTAGTGGCAACACCATATGGACTGATTGCCCGCCAACTGCAATCATACATTAAAAAAAACATTTCACTCAGAGACGAATGGCGTCGCATCGACTGTTGTAAAACTAAAACGTTAATTCCAATCAACAAGCCTGCAAAATGCAATTCCACGTTTTCACAGGCGATAAAATAGGACCCGTGTTTACACAAATGGTGCGTCTCGGGTGACCGTATTTGTTTAAGAGACAAGGAATGTCCGTTCAAGTTTACAGTTTTACTTTTGTCGATGAACCAATTATCTGACCCTAAAATTATTGAATGCAATAGATAGATTTTTTTAAATATTGGAATTTGTAAAAATTAATTCCAGTTAAAAATCAAAAACATGAAATCCCAATTACATTTAATGATACTAGCCTCTTTTTGATAATTGACAAAAGAGATAGCATTCCAGATTTCTGACAGAAAAATTATCAGAAACGTATCGCATAGTGGCGAAACTGATTCTTTGTCTCAAAAGTCCAAGTTTCATATCATTTGATAGAAATTGAGTCATAACTTCTTTTCAATTCCTTTTTTAAGGCCGGAAATTTG
The DNA here is from genome assembly GCA_949319885.1 of Mecyna flavalis. NCBI lineage: Eukaryota > Metazoa > Arthropoda > Insecta > Lepidoptera > Crambidae > Mecyna > Mecyna flavalis. The sequence continues at coordinate 3,776,928 of OX439427.1, read as the reverse complement.
GTCACCGCGTGGAAACAGGATGTCTGTATGTATATGTCATCGTGAATTACAGCAATATGTACTATCGTATCAGCAACAGATGACATTAATAATATTTGATTTAATTTTCAATCATGTGTAGTTCGGGTTCGGATGGAATGAAAGTTCTTTGTGTGTAAAACGTTGTATAATGAGTACTTTAGACACTGGTATAAACATAGGAACGGTAATTGCACATTAACTTGGCTAGAACTAGGAAATGGCGCGGAGTGCGCGCAGGCACGAAGCGCATCAAAACTCTGTTCGCGGCTGACTGCGAATAGCGCGCGGCAGTGTTGCCAACTCGCTACTCATTGTACCGAGCTGGAACACGGCGTTGTCTATGAGAGGTGCGCGGAGCAGTAATCGCGCTTCTTAGAGGTTGTGCTCTTAGAGGCTGCGCTACATCCTCCCCCTCCAAGCCAGAAGAAACAACTGATGCTGGCTTGGGAACAACTGGTTTACCGACTCTAGGTCTACCTTTCCTCCTAGCATGAACGATTACGTCGGATGCTCCGACGTATGGCGACAGGAGACTGGCATGATACTTTCCTCGCGGATGATCATCTTTGTCTACGACTTCGTATGTAGTGGGAGAAACCACTCGTTTAATACGGTAAGGACCTTCGCGTTTCGGACCAAACTTACTGGTGAAACCTCTTGCAGCCTGACTCAGACGATGGCTTTCCACGAGAACGAGATCACCCTCCTTATAGCTGGTTCCAGGGCGGCGATGCTTGTCTGCGGCGTCTTTACGGATGTCTTGCTGGTGTTCGACGCGCCAGTTTATTTCCTTGAGGCGGCGCACAAAAGTTTTCAGGTACGGCGTGATTTGGGGCACGTAATTTTCGGTTTCTACAATAGCGCGTATGTCCGTGTGAACCTCTAGCGGGGAACGCATCTCCCGAGCAAAAGTAAGGTAAGCTGCTGACTGTCCGGTAGCCTGGTTAGGCGCGCTGTTCAGCGAAAAACGGACTAGAGGCAGCACAGATGGCCATCGGCGATGATCAGAACCAACCAGCATCGCGATTTGCTGTTTTAACTCCCGATTCTTTCGCTCTGCGGGATTCGCCTCAGGGTGATACACAGGTATCAACGATTGGTGGACACCTAGCACAAACATCGCCTTCTGCATCACGGCGGAAACGAACTGAGTGCCGTTATCAGAGATGACTCTGCGAGGCAACCCGTATCTCATAAAGACTTCCTCTATAAGGGCCTTAGCGCACGATTCGGCGGTCGCGTCAGACAGTGGAATCAACTCCACCCATCTGCTGGCGGTATCTTCTACGAGGAAAATCCATTTCTCTCCCTTATCACCCTCAGGGAGGGGTCCAAATAAGTCCATCGCGAGGACTTCGAAACGCTGTTGAGGTATTGGAGTTTGGAGCAACCCAGCAGGTTTCAAGTTCGTGGCTTTATATTTTTGACACAATTCGCATGACTTCAAGTATTGTGCCACATAATGTCTCATGTTCTTGAAGTAATACCGCTCTCTAATTTTCTTTAGAGTTCGCTCCAATCCCATGTGTCCAGCAGTGGGCGCATCATGAAACTCTTTCAAGAGCTCTGCCCGAAAGGAGTCTGGGACCACCAACTGAGGTTCCTCAGAATCACCGTCTGGATCACAGCGGTACAGTACACCCTGGGAAAGGTAATACCCTCTATCAGTCCAGCGTAAAGCTGCGTCAGGGTTATCTGCATCCTCAAAATCGCGTATAATTTTACCGGCTTCAGCGTCTTCTAGCTGAGCTTTGCGAATGTCATTTGGGCTTCGCTGAGGTAAATCTACAACCACCGGGCAAATATTGCAGCAGCTGGAGCTCTCATCTTTGGAGCCAGTTTGCACAGGGCGACTGAGCGTGTCTGCAATAACATTTGCTTTACCCGGGGTGTATTCGATATTAAGATCGTAGGACTGGATCTTCATCGCCCAACGAGCCAATCTACCACTTGGCGTCTTTAATGACAGAAGCCATTTCAAGGGCTGGTGGTCAGTAGCCACATGTACCTTGGATCCCTCAATATAGCCTCTGTACTTGTCAAGAGCCCAGACAACTGCTAACGCCTCTCGTTCAGTTGTGTGGTAGTTGCGTTCTGCAGGCGTGAGTAGCCTGCTGGCATATTCTATTGGTCGCTCGTCTTGTGGTGATGCACCTTGCATCAATACTGCACCAATAGCATATGCGCTGGCGTCTGTTCGCAGCACAAAAGGCTCTTCAAAGTTTGGTTGTCGGAGAATCGGACTGGTGCTGAGCCGCAACTTTAGCTCTTCAAAAGCCTTTTGCTCCTTCTCGTTCCACAGCCACTGACGATTCTTCTTCGTCAGATCCGACAAACAGCGAGCAACTTCGGAAAATTGCGGGATGAACTTTCGGAACCACGAACAGGTTTGTAAAAATGTTTTTAGCTCTTTCAGGTTCGTCGGCGGCTTCATGTTCATCACCGCTTCTACTTTTGTGGGATCAGGCTCAATGCCTCGCGGCGAGACAACGTGTCCCAGGTAAGTAACCCTCTCTCTGGCAAAGACACATTTATCCCGATTTGCTTTTAGGTTGAACAGGCGAAGGCGATCGAAGACTTGCTGCAGATCTTCCAGGTGCTTATCAAGATTGGGTGATATGACCAGCAGATCATCAAGGTACGCCAAGACGCAGACGTCCCCGAGGCCAGATCTCATTCGGTCCATTAGCCGTTGGAACGTTGCCGGCGCATTCTTCAGACCAAACGGCATTCGCCGAAACTGGAAGGTACCAAAAGGGGTTGTGAATGCGGTTTTGTGTCGATCCTGGGGAGCTACTAACGTCTGCCAATATCCAGCCTTCAGGTCAATGGTGGACATCACGCAGTTAGACTTAGTGCTGTGGAGGAGCTCGTCGATCACCGGCAGCGGATACTTATCCGTCCTAGTGACGCTGTTTAACTTACGATAGTCTACACAGAAGCGGACCTGTCCATTCTTCTTCGGCACTAGAACGACAGGAGAAGCCCACTCGGACTCAGCTTCCTCAATCACTTCCTGTTCTAACATTTTGTCTATCTCTAACCTTATTATTTCTTTCTTCGCAGGGGAGACCCGATATGGCGGCGTGGAAATTGGGGCAGCATCTCCTGTATCTATTCTGTGCAGGGCGAAGGGCGTTGGTCCTCCCCCTGTACTAAAGATATCCATGTTTTTTTTTATTACATCAGCCAATCTCACTTTACCAGCTGGAGCCAGGAGAGCTCCCTCGCACTCGCGGAGGCCAATCGAAGAACATGCTGCAAGAGTACGGTCCACAGGTTCATACATAATACTATGAGCAACAGAAGTACCACGGAAATACAGTAAATTACTATGAAAGTCGAGTATCATGCCAGCGTCCGTTATGAAGTTCATACCTAGGAGGGAATCGGTTGCACCAGGTAGTACCATAAAAAGCGTGGGGATTACTACACCCTGCACCTTTACATTAACGGAGGCTACTTCAACTAGCTGTACGCGTCGCGTACCGTCGGCGAACCTTAACTCTGTCTCTACACTTTCAAAACGCTGACCGTTGGCACGTAAGTGCCGGGTAAGGCTTTCGCTAGCCACGGATTGTTTAGCTCCCGTGTCTAGTAACGCTGACCCTACCACACCAAACACTTCAATATTTAAAATAGGGCGCACACGCGGATCGAGCACTGTATCACACGCGGAAACTGTTTGAAATGAAGCCGATAATAAGCATGCGGACGTGGACGGAGTCGCTGCAGAGCGGCTTTCCTTGCACACTGTGCAGTTGGTGCGGATCACACCAGGCGCACCGCATCCGAAACAGGTGATGGACGGGCGCAGCTCTGATGGTATCGCCACGGGCTCATTCTTTATATGAGTGGTGGGTTTATTTTTATTAATTAACTTGCGGCAGTCGTCTTTGACATGACCGAAAATTTTACAAAACGAACATCTTGGTCTGCCTTTACCTGGTGACATTCTGTCATACGTATCGCTGAAGCGATAGACGGCGATGACACATCGTTATCAATGGTTTTCGGAGGCGGTGGCACGGCGGTGGAGAGAGACGTGGCTCGAGAAGCAGGCACAGCAGCTCTTGCCTCTTCTAATACGTCTTCTGCTACTCGAGCATGTTGCAGCAATTCGGCAAATGAAGCGAATGTACTCCTCGGTACTCTCTCTCGAATTCGTCGATGAAGCAGTCCGTAAACAATATCTAATTGGACTGGGTTTTCCTTGAGTGTGTGTGGCGGTAACTGAGCGATTAGGGCTCTGATCCTACAGACAAAAACGTCAGTACGTTCCGCACCTTGCTCTCTACTAAATATTTCTCTATATATTCTATGAGGTGGTAGGCGTGGACCGAACGTCTGCCGCAATAAGTGAAGAGCATCTTGCCAACTCGTGACGGAATGTTTTACACCCTGCCACCAAGTAGCAGCGAAATCTGTGAGTAATATCGGCAGGCCCCTTAACGCAATATCATCAGGAACACCAACACAGTCTTTATAAATTTGCACAGCATCTATAAATGCCATGACATCGCCAGCACCATTAAATCTCGACGTACAATTAGATAAGTTCGTACTCACAGTTGTCGTCGGCGGCGGCACACCCTGTATAGGCGGCTGCGATCGTAACGCTTGTAATAAAAATACCAGCTGTTGATCCGACATGATGACGGGTGCGGACACGTGTGGCTGCGGCGAGAAGACGGGCGGAGCATGCCCTGGCTGCGGCACCTGCGAGTAGCCAGGCATCTCACGCCCGAGCTGCGGCGAGAAGGCGGGCGGAGCATGCCCTGGCTGCGGCACTTGCGAGTAGCCAGGCATCTCACGCCCGAACTGCGGCGGCGGTGGTGATGACGGGAGCGAAGCGCCGGCGGACGACGGTCCAGCCAGCGGCGGCGTCGACGATCGCACGTCAACGAATAACGCGCCCCCGGTCGAAGTCGACGGCACCGAGCCGTCGACACGCACACCAGCTGCAGAGTCCATCTCTGAAGGCTGTTGCGCAGCACGCGTAGCACTATTTGCACGGGATCGTGTTAGCACCATGTCTGCTTTATACGCTATCAAAAGTTCAACACTCGGATAGATCGACAACTGTTCGTAAGTATGTACGTAACAAAAGGTAAGTTATACAACTTAATAAAATAGTACGAGTTACACACGTATTATTAAAGTTCTCGGTAACTTATAACACTGTTCGACACGAGAAAATGTTCTAGGCAACCTAGACTGTGCACTTAAAGTCTATTGTCACACGATAAATAAACGAATTAATTTCCGATTATGTGTTCCAATTACAAAATTTAGACACCAAAAACTTTCTTACACGAAGCGTTACACTTAGTAATGTTCGACGTAAGCACTAATAGGTATTCTAAGTATTCTAACACTAAGTTTTAAAACTCGAACGAAAGTTATTGTCACACGCGTAAATGTTCAATCAATTTCGAAGCATTACTATCCTAGGTAACCTAAACTAAACACTAGGATGATAAAATGTAAACAAATTTTTATTTACGTAAAATGTTCGAATATTGTTTGCAAAATGTAACAGCCATTTTGAATGAGGATTTGCGAACTAGGAGCACAACTGTTCTATGAATATTTTATGCAATAGAACGACGAAATACCTAATTGTGAAAATGAACTAGTTTTAACACGAAATCCACTAAATAGTCTCTAGTTCCAGTATTTTCACTCGAAAATGTGATTTTGTCCTATGATTTAATGTTCACCGTGCCGTGGTGCCGTGCGCAAAACTAGGCGGCGGGGAGCACGCGGTAGGTACGTTGAGCCACATGTTGAAACCCGAGAAAAACACTGTTTTGGCACTAAAACACTGTGTCATTAGTCTTGTTCACAACTTTTACACACTATAAGAGTCTTACAAGAAAGTTTTTAGTTGTTTAGACCGCTTTTAACACTGAAAACACGGCCGAACGTTGGGACGCCACTTGTAGTTCGGGTTCGGATGGAATGAAAGTTCTTTGTGTGTAAAACGTTGTATAATGAGTACTTTAGACACTGGTATAAACATAGGAACGGTAATTGCACATTAACTTGGCTAGAACTAGGAAATGGCGCGGAGTGCGCGCAGGCACGAAGCGCATCAAAACTCTGTTCGCGGCTGACTGCGAATAGCGCGCGGCAGTGTTGCCAACTCGCTACTCATTGTACCGAGCTGGAACACGGCGTTGTCTATGAGAGGTGCGCGGAGCAGTAATCGCGCTTCTTAGAGGTTGTGCTCTTAGAGGCTGCGCTACACATGATTTAAAAAATGTTTTTAGATTATATTTTTTTTTAGAAAACTGTGAGATTTCCAATCTTAGGTAATATAAGTTGTGCGTAATTTGAGTCAAGATAATGACATCAAAAGAGATGTTTAATTCATTTCATTTCATCTTGAAAGATCATGTGCTGTTGTTATACTTATTTAAATCTTAGATGATCTCTGCGACAGCTGTCATCGATTTGACAGCTGTTAAATTTTACAATTTTTGACTGACAAATGTATGACGAGAAATAACGTTCATGATTGTAGGTTCCCGCCCACTTAGAGATGTTCATTGCTATTATCATTCGCTTACACGTAATAATCGATTATGAAATTTTAAAACATCGGAAAATTTTCTTTTTGTTTATCTTTTTAAACGTACAATTTTATAATCAAAAACCAATTAATTTAATTAGAAGTAAGTCGGTTTAGATAAAATAATTTGAATATGATTGAAGTCCGAAATTCGAAAATAATAATTTGAGAATCTCCGAAAAACAACCAAACTATATCAGCTGATATCTCAAAGTTAGTGAAAAGAGCACATGACATGACTGTGTTACGAGTATCAAAAATAACGAAGTTACCGAAAATTGGTACTTAATTACAGAATAACATCCAGACACAGCACAGGACAAACACAAATCTTTATCACAAATGTTTGCACATAGTCATAGAGCATGCCAAATGTGCTATCAAACCATGAGATGAGGATGTCCTTTAGTTTTATTAGAGGTCCTCAATCATTCAGTGTGGATTGATAGAAGAATCGATTAATTCCGAATCGAAGTTTTAACATTCGTTTATGGTAAGACTACGCCTCTAGTAATGACACTGCGACACCTGTCGCAGAGATCATCAAAGATTTAACAAAGTATAGGTTTTAAGTTTTGAGTGAAACAATGGCTGGCACATACGTCATACTTGTGCTGCAGGTGCCACCATTGGGCACTGGTCTTCCAGGGCTCAAGGATTCTTCTAGATTGTGTCTCAACCTTATACTTCATACTGTATGACTTGATATTCTAAAACTTATATTTAAATATTTTTATGTAAACTACTTTAAGGGGGCGTTCAAGTATTACGTTACGCAATTTGGGGGGAGGGGGGGTCTCGCAAAACGTTACGATGCGTTACAGGGGCGGGAGGGGGTCTTTCTAACAACACGTTACGTAACATTGTTTTTTTTTAATAAAAAAATTGGGAATAAATACTCCCAAATTGGCAACCTTTTTCATTTACGTTTTACGGGGAAAACATCGATTGTATAGTCTGGTCGTCATTTTTAATATTTTGTTCTCGCAAGTTCAGGCAAACCTTTTCGTTTATATTTCACGGGGAATCCCTAGATTGTGTTGTACGTGATTTAATGTTGTTTTCGTGTTGTCAGTATTCGTTAGTGTTTATGCAGAAGCACATTGTAGTCGGTGTAAAAAATAAATAAAATACGCAGATGTTGCGGATTAAAAATTTCTTGTTTTATTTAGTATTATTACCGCAAAGGCAATTAAAAGTACACCAAGGTTAAAAACTATAACGTAACTTTTTGCGACTTTAGGGTAAAAATGGTCACTCGAGTGTTACGTAACGTTTAGAGAGAGGGGGGGGGGGGGTTACAGAAAAACGTTATGGTGCGTTACAAGGGGGGGGAGGGGGGTCAAAAATCTTCAAAAATTGCGTTACGTAATACTTGAACACTCCCTATAGGTACTTGAATATTTTGGTTTTTGACGATTCGTAAGAAGTGCTTCTATGAATGCCTATATGAATAAAGATATTTTTGATTTTGATTTTAGAATAAAAGTAACCATAACCGGAGCGTATGCGGGACTCAGTGTAGCTCCATGTCCCAGTCTTCATAGCGAATTGTTACAGACAAATACCCACTAAAGTCTTAACCCTCCTGCGTACTTGCTTGCATCACCATCGACAGCGTCACTTGGCTTTGCATGTTTTTCAGGAAGCGTCGCAAAATTCTAAATTTACTTCCCTACATAATAATATTTAATCTTTATTAACCCATTCTCTCTTCTAAAACTGGAGCTAAAATACCAGAGTCAAAAAAAAAAAACTGGTAGGCTCCTCTAATCTTCGAACTTTTTATTTCAAGTGTACTGACTCCCACATTCATACTGCCGGAACACAGCTAGCTATTATCGCTTCATGTGCTGCCACCCTGTGCCTCCTTCGATCTTCAAACTTTTAATTTCAAGTGTACTGACTCCCACATTAATATTGCAGGAACACAGAGCTGTATGGCGGCAGATTTCACCGGGGTTAGTTAGCCAGTCGAACTCAAAAGAAGCCCTACCACCAACCCGGCCCACAAGGCGGGATATCTTGCACGTTTTATAACGAGCGGCTTAACCTCTGTTCTGCGGAGGCGATCACGACATGATCCGCAAAGAGCTGTATAAACTGAATCGAAGCGAACAACAGTTGCAATCGTACGCTTTTGGTGTACCCCTATTTCAAAGCGCCCGTTATAAAAATAAACAACGCATCCGCAGTGCAGATGGCCTGGAACGCGGATATCCAGTGAATTATTAACAGGACACGGCACGGAAGGGATTCGTGACTTAAACACGTAATGCCGGGACGTCGACTACAAATGATGGCCGCGTTTGCGAAGTTTGACAAAGTAAAAATAGGAAGTAACTTAGGTATAGAAACAAAAATAGTGACGCGTTCAAATGTACTTAAAGTCAAAAGCACGTCAGACTATACACTTTGGACTTTGTACCACTCTTATGTCGGGGGCATAAGTGCTATTATCGAACTGCAAGTATTTACCGTGATGTACTGTTGACCGTACAATTAATGTTAGTTTTGTCGTTGTTTATAACGTCGCTAAGTCGTTTGTATACTCCAGAAATATTCTAGTTGACACTTACAGAAGATAACTTAATTTTCCCACAACCTTACTATATGAGCCATAGATACATATAAACAATTAGAACGAATTTCTGATATTATAAATGAAAATTAACTCTTTCTGTCAATTTGTAACGCTACGCTATTAAGCCTTCAAGATAGATTGAGATGAAAGGTACAAACTAGATCTTGAAAAATATACGCTAATTTATATCTAAGGATAATAATATTAATAAAATCAGTTCCCATTAGATAAGATATACCTAAAACTGTCTTTGTTTGTCCTACTTTCTTCTTTGTTATGAGATAAATAATACTTGACACTATTTCACATTTGTGTAAAATAACAAAATGTTTTTTACGTGAAAGCCGTCGAAAATGACCTACGATTCCTTCGTGTACTACGTTGATCGCAGACAGTGTTTGCGGGGTCATTGCACCGGTGAGGGAGGTTCGCCAAAACGCTCGCTAATGCTGCACTAATGAAGTGCCTACACCCTGGATTACGCGGCCTGGTGTTAAAAAGCATAATAAAGTTGTTACTAAGGATTTTTTTGGAACACTGACTGCTTTATAATTTTTTTTTTCATTTCAGGCAGGCAGCCTACTGCGGTTATTCCATTGAGGGACACTCATTCATTCGCTAAAACATTGCAGGCTCCTGTTATTTTCAGACATTAATATTATCGGGAAAAAGGCGCCTGTGTAGGTTGGTAGCTAGTTCTTTAGTCCCGAGCCCCACACACGGCCGCAGGCTTCGCTAGCCTGCGGCTAAGGCACGTAAAAGTGTTCTCCTCCGCAAAAAAAAAAAAAAAAGATTGGTAGCTAGTTAGCTGAACTCTGAAACCTTTATAACACCAACCAGAACCAATGCGGGAATCAAACCCACTTCCACCTCCTATCCCATAAAATTTCTATAAAAACACTCCACCAGGAAGCATCGTTCAATGTCATCCCTGTGTTTTATCTCCATTATAGCATTTTAGTTAAGTGGTGGCCTTTTGATTGCTTGCCTAAATTGTAGGTACTTTATAATTTTTTGACATTATTTTGTTGGTACTCAATAAAAAGTTTTCTTTCTTTCTTTCATTAAAGAAATGATCACAACATTCCGGCCCATTAGCGTCCCAAGAGTGGACATCTTTTTAAATGGCTCCCCACTTCAGGAAAGAGGATAAATTAACCGCTGTAGCGAAAAGTACGCCACCGTGACCTCGGGAAAAAGTGCCAAGTAGCTAATTGAGGTTGTATTTTCTTTTTATTGGATCATTTTTTGTTACCACACTGCGAATTAAAAATTATTTGGTTATTTTTTATGAGTGCCCAAAATTGTTTTTTGAGTGGCAAATGGTATCTTTTGTTAAGTTTTAATTGTTACAACCGAGACCTCCTTTTCTCTTTGGTGCAACTTAATAATAAAAAAATTGGTATCTTTTGTTCAGTTTTATTTGTTAGAACCGAGACCCCCCTTTCTCTTTGGTGCAACTTAATGATAAAAAATGTAATGAGATATTAGGTATTTTCATTACAATTCCAATATAACTTTGAACCCCAAGTTCATGGCCCGACACGACTAAACACTAAAACTTTTGGTGTAGTCGAATGTAAATCCTATAGCTGAATAGGTATACTTATTAACCTACTCTTTTTAATAACTGGGCATGACATGTAGGCACTATTCTGCCTACATGGTCACTAACGGTCTACATGGTAGAAAGAATGTTGAAAGAAATTTCTTTCTAAAGGTTCTACCGTGTCCTGTCTTCAATCCTTTTGGTTTTATGACGGATTTCCATCCATTATCGGTTGTCCGAACATATGTATTTTATACACAACAATCGGTCCCAAAGGCGCAGTCTCGAGGAATTTCTCGCAAATCTCTCAGAACAGCCAAGACTTCATTCCGCACACACGCGGGACGCTGCAGACAATCCCGCATGTATATTTGATGAGCCTCGTACGGCTCGTACGCACGGGGCAAACTGCGAGAGACGTGACTCGACGCGTACATTAGAGTTTATTTAGTAAATATAGGTACTTTAACATATCCATCGCCATATTTTCCATAGTGCCTGAGTAACTGAGGTTGGTATTTAGCAAAAGAGTTCACACTATCATAACAGAGGACGCAACAATGACACGGTACTTTCTAATTGCATCGGCGTACCAGCGCCCACAATTCTTCACGCTTTGTGATAATTGTGGTGAGAGTAAATCTCGGATCTGACCAAAAATTCGTAAGCGGGTTTTTCTGATCGGTAAACACCTCATAGAAAGGAATCATGAGATTTTTTTTGAGGCTCTGAAGTTTTTCCAAGGCTTGAGTTTGGAAGATGGCAGTGTAAAATACCGCGAGTCTCGGAAGCCTCGTTTAGGCTTTGACCCTGCATCTGATCTCTCTCCGGTCTTGTTGTTTTGTTTTTTTATTCTAAATTTATTTGGGGGCTTTTGATAGCGCAAGCGGGAGAGCTGTTTTAATGTGCTTTGCAGACGGCGGGGCGGGCCGGGCCGGTCAATTCCACCGCGAACGATAGCGCAAAGGGAGTCCTATACTACCAACGCACATGAAGGGCAAAAAGACCGCGTCGCAGGTGCCCGCGGACACTGGCGGCGTGGCATTTCCGTAGGTGAGGGCAGCCGCGGGCATTGACGGGCATTACAGGGCAGGACCGCGAATCCGGTCTTGTCCGTCCGTCTGCAAAGCGCCTGAGTAAAGAAGGGTATAATAACGTATAATATCCTCTGTGCAAAAATTTGCCGCCAAATAGACATTATTATTATTATTCCTACAAGTAACATGACAAGAATTGAATAAAAAAAAATCAAACTCAAACCGCACATTAGCATACAATACCTCGGTTGAACTATAAGCCCCACTGCCACCAACGTAATGCCAAGGCCGTGTTTTCAATGTCGCTAAGCCTTTATAAATTCCTTTGCCAAACATCCAACATTTACATTCCTCGTTCTTCATCGCCTAACAAATTCCATTAACAAGTTTCAAGCACATCGTAATTAAACTGAGAACTACACTCAAACTTAATTCATATGCGAGTTTGAGAGCCTAAGGCAAGTCGTGCAGACGATACAACTAAGAAGTCGCAGACACATTTTGTGTGTGGTAGAACAATGCTGCGGACAGTTTAGTTATAGCAGCGTTAGAGCCATGCTGTTTTACGTAGGTACGAATGGGCCAGCTCATTCGGGGAAGTACCACCCTCTCACATAACATCAGCGTGAAATAATAGTGACTACTGTGTTTCGTCTGGTTTGTGAGAGTGCCGGAGGCCCACCCGCAGGCCGGCAACGCATCAGCGATACCTCTGGTGTTGCAGATGTCCATGGGCGGCGGTGATTGCTTACCATCAGGTGACCCGCTGGCTCGTTTTCCGCCTCTGACATATAAAAAACAGTTCCTCTCTGTCAGTTGAAATGAGCCAACTCGACCTGTAAAGCACCACCCTCTCTCAGAAAACCGACATATTATAAGAAAAAAGCTTTTCTAATTGCGCTTCGTTTGATGAGAGACGGTATCGGATACCCGAAACATCTTTCTTCAGGGTCTGACTGGCTAACTACCCCCACAAGTGGAATATAACCGCCACCACAGGTGTGGCTGTGCTCCGGCAGTATTAATAATGGAGCCAATATACTTAAAATAAAAGGCTTGAAGTTATGAGGACCCTACATTCAAAAGTACATTGATCGATCCTTCCAGGCGAAGTATATATATACTTAAATATATATATATCAATATAATAGAGCGCAGTGGCCGCTTAACATCAGAAGAGCTGACGTGCGTATCTTCCAACTGGTATAAAATAAAAAAAAAAATAAACCGACTTCAAAAAAAAAAAAACTACCTAAAAACACTGAAAAGCAAAAAATAATTTTAATAAGACATTCATCAAATGCGCTTATTGTCTAAGCCTATTAATAACATTAAATTGTATTTACGTGCTAGGTAGGTACCTACTAATCTGTTTGAAGTCGGTGCCAAGCCAAAGGTAATGAAAAATGATACATACCTAATAATTTATGTATTATACAGGGTTACAAATAATCCGCGGACGTAGGTACGTAGTCTGGGTACCTACTATTTGGCTTGGCACCGACTTCAAACAGATTAGTAGGTACCTACCTAGCACGTATAAAAAATAAAATTATTTTAGACGTACTTTCAAAGTCAGTTTTGGTAGTGATAAATAAAGATAAACACAAACTTTAAACGTGGAATTTGAAGATAAAACTACAAAGATTATTTACGTATTTTTTAAACTGTTGTATATGCATTAAATAAGGAGTTGAGAGCCGTTAAAAACAAGACTTTTGGTCTGGGAGACGCCTTAACTTAGCTTGATCTCCAAGAAAAGAGACACTTTTCCTTAAGGACCGGATGCCTGCGTACCTATGCCTCAAATGTTGTTCGTGGAACAGTGAATAAACCGCTCGAGTATAAAACCCGGAGGTCGTGGGTTCGTATACCGCCTTGGGTCTGGTTGGTGGTAGGACTTTTACAGAGTCCGATTGACTATAGCCACCCCCACTGGTGAAATCTGCCGCCATAACGAGGGCTGTGTTCCGACAGTATTAATATCGGATCCAATAACCTTGAAATCAAAGGCTCTAAGATCAGATCCTACAGTCTGGCAGCGCATTGAGCGACGCTTCTTGGTGAAGTGTCCATCAATGGAATATGCTGCAGTGGCCGCTTGCCATCAGTTGGGCTTGGGCTGCTGTCTAACTGTCAATAAAATATAATAAAAAAAACCGATGAAGGTGATGTTAAAAAAATATTAACAGTAGTTAAAAACATATTTTTTTACAGGAAAAACAATTGACGGAAGGAGAAAAAGGAATGCATAACTTTTTCAGCAGATACTTTTCAAAAATAGTTTCTTGTGCGGAGGTTTTAAATTAATCTTCGACATGATCCGATTGTTCGTTTTACCCGTTTATTATAAAAATGGCTCTACCTGGATACCCAACCAGAAAACCTTTCAAAAAATTTTCTACATACCTAAACACAGAATTTTAAAGCTTTGAATTCTGTTAATGGTGCTAGAGCAGTAATATATGAAAATTAATAATCAGAAAACAATCGCAAAGTCAAATTAAATCACAGACGTCCTTCAAATGAACTTTTACATCGTCTGAGACTGAATTTTGACTATGTAGAATGAAGTTCAGGTTATGCCTATTTCAATTGTATGCAGCTGCCGACTAATGTAAATGTAGAATGTGGCAATAATGTATTTGAGTACGCGGAAGTATGGTCTCAGTGATCAATGTTCATTTGAATAAATTGTAACCGGTGATACCTACGCGAGTATAACAAGAAAGGGGTTACCTACGTATTTTCTACTTAAACCATGTTTTATTATTGCATATTTAAGGCCTAAAAAAACAAGAACTTTGACTTTATATTATTATTATCTAAGGCTGGTTTTAGTGTTATGCGGACCGTCAGTACGGCGGGCAGCTTCGGAGCTATCCGCGCGGACGATCGTCCATAATAATTGCGTACCGACCCGTCCGCATACTCTAAAACGCTCCTAAAAGCTTTAGTTTCCGTCAAGTGTAGCGCTAGACTAATACAGAGGGATCAACGCGGAGTGATCTGACGGTCCGCATAACACTAAAACCAGCCTTATGCCTTGTCCAGAAAGGCGATTTCGTCGCGAATTCAATTCAATTCAATTCAATTCATTTATTCAGGAACAGTATACATTGTGTCGAATATAATATTTTCATAAATAAAATAGGAATCTTATCGCGCGACGTATAACGCGCGTTTTGAGGTACTGTGGCTCAATACATTGCGTCCACAAGCATCGCGCGTGCTTAAATCGCCGTTCTGGACAAGGCCTAAGGTTCGGGTTAAAATCCCAATTCGGGCTAATTCATGATTAGACTTTTCTGTCCGGAAAATTCCCAGGCCGGGGTCTTAAAATTGGCATATTACCCTCGTGTCTCGGAGAGCAAGTAAAGCCGTTGGTCCTGAGTTTTCTTCGTTCGGTCGTACTAGGGAATGCAAATCTCGCGAGATTAGGGCTCAAGCGAGATCTCGCGAGATTATGAATATCAGTGCTGCGAGATCTCGCTAAAATCGAGATCTCGCGAGATTGGCAGTTTTGCGTGTTTTTTTGCAAATAATCACAATATTTGATTACATTAGGATAAAATTATAATAAAAATCATAAGTATTATAAGATAAACATTTATTTTCACTAAATAAAACAACTCAAAACGGATATAAACTAGCGATAAATTCTACATTTAAAATCCGTGATCACGACTGTTGAAAAGTGGTCGAAACGTCGGGTTTTTAATTTAAAATGTAGAATATATCGCGAGTTTTTATCCGTTTTAAGTTGTTTTATTTAATGAGTAGTAACCGCGTAAACATCAGAAACCAGTATTTATTTTTACGATTTTTTTCAATATAATTTTTTTTATGTTTGAGTTGCCTGATGTAAAACAACTATGCGGTCTACAATACTAACAACTTGCTCAGGAAAAGCCCGTTAATTCTGGCCTTGAAGAGCCCCAAGTTATAATGGATAGGTAGGAAAGACTGACCCAGGCAGAGAGATCCACTCCTGCGCAGTCCGTGTCAAAAAAGACGAAGCAAATCGCTTAGTCCGTGGTCTTGACTCTCCCTCGACTGCATACGGATGGAGTCTCTCAGTCTAGTCGTTCAGTGATGGAAAGGAGCTGGCGAAATTAAGTCGTGCAGTTGAGAAAAACACTCTACAAAGTGGAGTCTGTAAAAGACAGAGAGGCAAGCAATTCTCCTTCGATGATCAAGGCTCAAACATTGTCTGAGCCTCATTGTTGCACGCCCGACACGAACGAAACTGAGAGACACCTCCTCCCACGACCACTATCTCAAGCTGCCGCCTCACCCGCACCAAACGAAACCGACAGATCGCAAGTCCGATCGTGTCAGTTCGGGCTTCGAAGAGGTTTTTTTGCTCGAGTGCAATCTCGTTAATCTCGCGAGATCTCGTCCTGTTTTCGACCGAGATTCAATCTCGCAAAAAAAGGCCGAGATCTCGCGAAAACGAGATCTCGCGAGATCGAGATTGCATTCCCTAGTCGTATCAGATTGCGGTCTCACCGTGTTATGAGAATTTATGAGAATGAAGGAAACGGGAGTGCATCTGTGCTTGCGCACTCACTCGAGCATTATACATCCTGCGAAGTTGTTTCATTGGCCGCCGTAGACGGAAGTCGAGTAGAAGATAATTATTAATTATTATATAATTATGAAGAGATTACTATATAATGATATCAGTCATTGAATTAATACGCACTGTTCTATTTCCACTCCAACCATTGATATTATTGATTTTCACAGTTCACCGAGGTCGGTGGCTGATGACAAGTTGGTTTGACCTATTGATTATGGCATGTTCGTTGTTATTTCCAATAGCTCCAATTCTGTTATCAATTATTCAGCCCACTCAGCAAACCGATGCCACGAAAATGAAACCTGATATCTGAATTATGCATGAGAACATTTACCCCGGAAAAATCGTTTATTCCGACTAGTCCGATTAGTAGTTCGATCGTCGAACTGTTCGGACATTTTTTTTCCGAATAGTTCGACTGGAGGATCGAACTATTATTATTCCAAATATGTAGTACTACTACGAATAAATGGTACAGTCAGAATTATAATGTATTTCTATCTTATATTGGCACACGTATAGTTTATAACCTGGAATAGGGCATAGGCTATAAAATTGCTACGGGAAACGTCTCATTCCCGCGGGAATAACAGTTTTGAAACGGCTGAACGGATTAAGTTGAAATTTGACACATGTATAGTTTATGACCTGGAATAGGGCATCGGCTTTAAAATTCTTACGGGAAATGTCTCATTCCCGCGGGAATAACAATTTTGAAACAAATGAATGTCGGGAAAACAAATGAATGTCGGGAAAACATTGTTTATTGATCTGAAGGTAAAAAAACAGGTGCAAGCGATTTAGACCTTATTGACATTTAAAATTTTGTTGCTTTTTCGCAACCTCTTGTCGACTATCTTTGCTAGTTCATTAAAATCAGTTATTTTGGTAAATGTCGATCAGGTCGAAAATCGCTTGCACCTGTTTTTTACCTTCAGATCAATAAACAATGTTTTCCCGACATTCATTTGTTTTCCCGACATTCATTTGTTTCAAAATTGTTATTCCCGCGGGAATGAGACATTTCCCGTAAGAATTTTAAAGCCGATGGCCTATTCCAGGTCATAAACTATACATGTGTCAAGTTTCAACTTAATCCGTTCAGCCGTTTCAAAACTGTTATTCCCGCGGGAATGAGACGTTTTCCGTAACAATTTTATAGCCTATGCCCTATTCCAGGTTATAAACTATACGTGTGCCAATATAAGATAGAAATACATTATAATTCTGACTGTACCATTTATTCGTAGTAGTACTACATATTTGGAATAATAATAGTTCGATCCTCCAGTCGAACTATTCGGAAAAAAAATGTCCGAACAGTTCGACGATCGAACTACTAATCGGACTAGGCGGAATAAACGCGTTTCCGAATAGTTCGATCCTCCAGTCGGACTATTCGGAAAAAATTGTCCGAACAGTTCGACCATCGAACTACTAATCGGACTAGTCGGAATAAACGGAAAAAACATTATATGAAATGAACGTTTTGGTTGAGATTTAGTAAGCCTTTTTACTACGAGGGTACTCAAAACTATGCCCCGCCCGCCTAGTAATAAGCGTAGCAGGGCGGCAGCGGCAGCGGGAGGGAGTGGCATTGGCGAGATGTTTTGTATGGAATCCCATAGAACCTTTCTCGAACACAGCGGGGCAGCAGCAGGAGCGGCGGCGAACGCAAGCGCATTGCGGTTCACCGCTTGTCAGCATCGTACCGCTCTCTTGAAGGCCCGCGTCAAGCGGTGACCGCTGCGCCTGCGTGCGCCGCCGCTCTCGCTGCCGCGAAATTCGAGGCATTCGCGAGGGCATGTATGAAACGTCTCTTCACTTGCGTGAGGTCGATGGTTCGAATCCCGGCGCGCACTAATGGATTTTCCTATGTGCGTTGTTTACCAATAGCTCGGCGGTGACGGAAAACATCTCGAGAAAACTTGCACAGACGAATGGCTGTGTAGTGTGTATCCTTGATCAAATTGGGCTGGTTCTCCTGTTAAGGGTAACGGAGGTCAGATAGGAGTCGCTCCAATGTACTGGGCGTGCTAAATCTAGTTCGGGAAAAAATTCTCGGAGAAAGGACTACAGATACTTCGCGACAGAACATTTATAAAAATAATATATAAGATATTCTAAATATAAAATTATATCGCGGAAAATATCACAGTGGAGTATTGTAGCTACGACCCAACTAGCCAGTGGACAGTCGGACTCTAAAAAGTCATACCACCGACCGAAAGTACAGTCGCAAGCATTGCTACGTAGTTGCATGATAGTAAGTAATGCGTAACTCGACAAGGAAGACAAAATCTAACAAGTAACATGCCATTGTTTTTAAGTTCAAATGTCTCGGGTTAAAAACTTGTATGCATCAAAACTAGGCAGAGCCTACCTAGACACTGCCTACTTGTAAAACTCATTCAGGAAACCATCAAAAATAATCAATAAATAATACTTTAAAAATAAAAAGTGTCGTTCGTTAGTATCGATGTCCACCCGCGGGGGACAGTGGGACGTCATATTTGCAAAAGTTGTGTCACTGTCCACCGGCGGGGGCAGAGCTGGGAGCTGGGTGGACAGCGGAATGGACCGGAATTAGGATGGATATTCCGAACAGAAATCGCTCAATAGGTTAGTTAGCTATAGCTACCTAAGCCAGTAGGGCTAACAATATTTCTGTACCTATCTAAACACCAATAATATAAGGCAAGATGCGTGCTACAAAGTTTAGTAAGTTTAGTGCGGCCCTTTATCCTACCCACAGGCGCACTCGGTTAACTCGGGTATACTCACAACAATGTTGAGAAGAGCTATTTACATAGTTGCCCTTCTCGGTCTAATTTAGATGAATAGTTACTAGTTTGTTTCTGACGAGCATTTGGTGTAGAAATTAGGAAGACTACTACAAACATAAACCTAACCTTTCATTAAGTAAAACTTTCATTCATATTTATAAGGACTATATTATGAAGCTTCTATTTTTCTTAGTTACGTCAATCTTTTTTTTGGAGGAGAATGCAAGCTCCCCCGGTTTCTCCTTCACACCCGATTGGGACGAGCCGGTGCCAGCCTGTGCCCCCGGGTACCCCAACATGAGGGGCCTCAAGTAAGGTAGCGATACTGGTGATTAGGGAGGGTAACCAGAGAATTCTAACGTCCAACTTATAATACGCCAAGTATTAAGCGTCGGTTTAATATTGCAAACTAATAAAGAATACTTAACTCTGTAGGGTCAAGACTTGAATAATGAGTATCTTTCTGTCTTACCCAACGAATTTAATATCGTTGCTCTTACCCTGCTCACAGTCCAAGTGAAATAAATTTTAGTAGGTCTCATTTACTTTGAGGGTTTTGGCTAACGTTTGCAAGTTATGGATGCCTAATGTGACCAGACATTCCTTTTAAACGGGACTGGGCCGTTTTAAGGATACTGTTCCAGTTATTTTAAGCAGTTAAAATAATTAATTCATTAAATTAAGAGATATTTAACCAGGAAGCATAATGCAATGGAATATCTATGTTTATAATTTACACCTGCATAAGTGACTAATTTATTTATTTCCACTCTTACAACTATTTTTATATCTTATAGTACTAGTAGTTACACTATTGCATTAGGTTATCTAATAACCGGGTTAGTAGTCGATTCGCACGAAAATAATTCGCATTAAAGTGCGAATCGACAACTTTCAAAAATAATATTATTTTTAGTAGTCGATTCGCCCGAACTAATTTTAATCGCGTGCGAGTCGACCCCTTTAAGAATTGATAGTAGGCGATTCGCACTTTTGCAGTATGTGCATAAAAAACAACCAAAGTACAGTCGTGTACAGGAAATCTTTATAATATTTATAATATTATTAACATATTTCTTGTCTATATATCTTACAGCATACAGAATCAATTAAATTTCAAATGTTATATTTTTTTCGGACAGGAAACATGTTAAATTATAAACTAATATCATTAAGCGTTAAATTTATATTTGATAACTTTAAAATTAAAATGACACCACAAATTAGAAACGTGTTAAGGACAGCGGAGACAAAATCTCAATTTATGCTTATACTAGGTTAAATTTTATTTTGTTACTTAGGATTTATTGTAAAAACATAAGTGAAATAAATATAAATCCAATTAGTTAAGTAAGAACTGTAATAGGTATAATGCATAGAATGTGTAAGAATCATAGTTTTGTAAGAACTTTTTACGTAGAGATAAGATTCTAATAAGAAAAATTGTTGTAATTAATATGTAAGTTATGTTTTCTAATTAGAATTAACGCGAACTTTAGAACGATGTAAGATACATGTATATTCTAATTGGAAAAATTATAGAAATAAGCAAATAATGTCAACTTGCATAGTGAAAATGCAAGCGAAATTGTGTAAGTTTAACGGGGCTCTCTTTAAGGTATTTCTCCGAGGTACTTAAGCGATATTGGTTAGTCGAAAAATCATTCCTTAGTGTACGACCATCAAGATAGGATTAAGAAGAAGAATAAAGGAGGAACCTTCTTGGAAAAAACCTGTGTTTCCTTCAGTCCCCAACAAAACGAATATGTATTGCTTGTCTGTTATTTTTTACAACATATACGAATACTTTGATAATTTTATCATAACATTTTATTTATTCACGTAGGTACAATTTCTTATTTTAATATTCGCGCCAGCGAGTGAGATAATTACTTTTAGTTTGTAAGAGAGGTGCATTGTTTTATCAGAGCTCTCGCCCCGGACATACTTATTTGATGAGTCATAGAAACCGAAGGATACCGACTTGAGCTTTGGTCGGCTTATTGCCGCCGTGCTTCTAGCTAACAGCTAGGGGGGTGAGGAGCAGGGTATTTCGTTGCACCCCGCACCCGCAGTGTAATAAGCGTAAGAGCGCTATTTATTACATGCTTTACGTAATACGTTTATACATATTCGTTTCTAATTTTTGGTGTCATTTTAATATTAAAGTAATCAAATATAATTTAACGCTTATTGATATTAGTTTATAGTTTAACATGTTACCTGTCCGAAAAAATATAACATTTGAAATTTAATTGATTCTGTATGCTGTAAGGTATATAGACAGCGAATAGGTTAATATAATTATAAAGATTTCCTGTACACGACTGTACTTTGTTTTTTTTTTATGCACATAATATTGCAAAAGTGCGAATCGCCTACTATCAATTCTTAAAGGGGTCGACTCGCACGCGATTAAAATTCGTTCGTGCGAATCGACTACTAAAAATAATGTTATTTTTGAAAGTGGTCGATTCGCACTTTCGTGCGAATTATTTTCGTGCGAATCGACTACTAACCCAATAACCTAATGCAATAGTGTAACTACTAGTACTATGTAGGTAAATAACTAATTATAAACAGAGCTGTCATTGTGAATTCATTCACTGAACACGAAAACAAGTCTATTCTTTCTGTGATTCGATTGAGGGTGTGCAATGCGCGCGTCAGCAGTGCCTTGCCGAGTAGGTTAGTGCGGTTTATAATTCATGATTTTATATCGCCTTTAAATAAAAATGTGATAATATGTAAAAATCTTGCTAATTCAAATAATCGTTTTTAAGTTTAAAGACATTTATTTCTCATAAAAAACTACAAGTTTTACTTAAAATGAGATTATACAAATTTATAAACTACTTAAAAACATGCAGGTAAATATTGCCATCGTTCTTTTCGAAACTGGCACGGGAACCAAAACAGGGTACTTCCCCTGAACTTAGAATTTTGGTACAAAGCAACGACTTATAGCACAGATACATTTTTAGTTACATATACCTACAGGCTTGGACGGAACCCTCAGTGCGCGAGACCGCCTCGCACTTGGCTGGTTATCTTTTATGTCATTTCGATTGGCATACAAACAATTATTAAATTAATATAATAATATTGTATTATTAATTAATTGTACCCATTCAG
Source organism: Mecyna flavalis (assembly GCA_949319885.1). NCBI lineage: Eukaryota > Metazoa > Arthropoda > Insecta > Lepidoptera > Crambidae > Mecyna > Mecyna flavalis. The sequence goes on along the minus strand of OX439427.1, from coordinate 3,754,654 downwards.
ATCAGAGAAAATGGTACCAAAAAGCCTCTGCGTGTTATCTTTGGCCCCACGCATGCTTCAAAGGACCGGGTCCCCATGGGCTCATAACAATAATATTTTTTATTTACTTGAAACACGGTACACAAGATGTTGTAAAGTAATAATTATTGTCGTTTCACACATTTCGCCATATACAAGCGTGTAAATATTCATATTTCTCATCATATTCCATAACAAAAAATAAAACGAAAACAGTAAACAGAAATAACGTAATTAGAAGAGTAGTTTTCTTGTAGTAGCTAACACATTTTTTTATGAAATAGTGGAATGCTTATCATTTTCAAGTTATCAGTTATGTTATAAAATATTTTCAAACACATATTTAAACAACAAAAGAATAAAAACAAAAATAAATGTTACCAATTAACCACGCATTATGCTTATAATTAAGGGCAGTAAATGTTTTCCGTAGCTACTAACAATGACATGTACCTATACCTACATGTTACTATGTAACTACATAAATAGTTAGAAGGTAATTTTAAACATTTCCTCCATGGAAACACGTGAATCTAAATATGTGTTACCTACATGTTGCGTAAAGGTACTGAATAATGAATATGGGAAACCACCAGAAATGTCACTGACTGAAAGATATAACATTATATTTAACCATTGTGGGAAATGTACCAGAACATTTTAGGGGTTATTAATAAACTCGACGTAAAGACAAACGTTATAGTTATCGATTAAAGAGTAGGCAGTAGTAAAGCTCGTGTAGGAAGCAAGCAATTTGTTGTATCACGTTGATAAAATATCTAGGCGTTAATGAAAGGATAAGGATTTTTTAAAGACAGTTAGTGTATAAGTTACAGTCAAAACTCATATAATAGCCGGTCAAAACCACTTTTGACTGAAAAAATCAGGCAAAAGTGGTTTTGACCGATGTCCTTGGTCAAAACCACTTTTGACCGATTTTCCCACTTAAAAGTGGTTTTGACTAAGGGCATCGGTCAAAACTACTTTTGCCTGAGTTTTTCAGTCAAAAGTAGTGAATTCGGTTCTGGCACTCGCCGGCCCCTGCCGCGGCACGCTCGCTTCGCTCGCTCGGCTCGTGCGTTTTTTGGTCGCAGTTCTAACCTTTAAAACCTAACCTAACCTGACACAAAGGGATGCTCCCCGTGGGATTCGAACCGTGGGGTTAAAAATGGTTTTGACCAACGCCCTTAGTTAAAACCACTTTTGACTGCGAAAATCAGTCAAAACTGGTTTTGTTTGAGGGCATCGGTCAAAACCACTTTTGCCTGATTTTTATAGTTAAAAGTGGTTTTGACCGGCTATGAGTTTTGACTGTGGCATATATATTTTTCTGGCAATCTGTATAATCCGGTATTCTATACAATAACTGACATGAAGTATTATTGACTTTATACTTTGCCTAGGTAAGTAGGTATTCTATTCAATACCCAACCCAATGTGCAGCAGGTACAGGTACCGGCAAACTTCTTAAATTTCGGGTGGGGATTGCGCTGAACACGAATTTTGACATGCCTGCGCGCTATTGGTCACGCGCAACTCGCGCAAGTGCACATACGCGAACTTTCCTCTTTTCCGTCGACCGATGTTCAACTTTGCCGATACCAATAGTATATGTAATGACGAGGGCAAGGTATGTGGGGCGTGCGGGCAGACAGGCGACAAGGATAAAACTAATTAAGGATTAAGTATTAATTAATGCTTAGTAAAAGATTACAACATTTAATAATAAAAACTGATTACATAAATAAATGTAAGTTAATTTCTATTTGAAAAAAAAAACAGAGGCATCTATCCTCACATTAGGCAAGTATCCCCCGACCGTTTTTTAACGTTAGGCTACTATCCGCCATAGTAGGCAACTATCCCCTTTTTTAGAGGTCACATAAACAGGTTTACTCAAAACTAATAATTTTTATAGGTATTTGAAAAAAAAAAGGGTATGTAAGAAGATTAATAAACCATGTTTTTAAGAAGATCATCGAACTTGTTAGATTTTTTTGCTTCAATGTTATTTTTATATTGTATATTCAGTATTGTGAGTAAACAAAATTATGTAAATATTGTGTTGTTTGCAAATGTTGTAAAAAATAAAATTTATGCAAATATTGTATACTTATTTTTTTGTTAGTTTAATTAATGCATAACGAACTGGATTGTATTTAGGAAATTTCCTCGTGTAGGAAAGTTTGTAAATATTATGTATAAATTAATATAGAAAAAAACAAAAAACAAACGTAACAGGTTGTAAATACTACACCAAACACACTTGAGTAAATAACATATTATTATGTTTAAATTACAGAAAAATACGGAAAAAACAATAGGACAATTATTATAATAGTAAAAAAATATTATTAGGTGTAAGGCTAGAGTAATAAATAAAATAAATAAAAATAAGTATCTCAGGACATTATTCACACAGCGCCATTTAGCCCCAAACTAAGCATTAGCTAGTGCTATGGGTGCTAGACAACGGATAAACATTACTAATATACTCTTATTTTTGTAAATACATACATATTATACATAGAAACACCCAGACCGATACAAACAGACATGTTCTTGCACACAAATGTTTGTACCGTGTGCGGGGATTGAACCCGCGACCTCTGGTAGTCTGGTGTAATAGCAGACTTCTCGACCATTACACCAAATGGCTCGTCAAATAATGTCATGGCAGCAGGATTTTCCGAGTCATATTTTATCCGGCGCTGGCCCAAATACACGGATGAAATCGTCATCCGAGCGCAGCTGGAACGCCGGCCTACCATTTCCTTGACGGGCGAAAATGCGACCCCTTCTGGCCCAGGAGTACCGCCACTAGGCGGTGACACTCCTCCCGCACGTAGAATAGCTGCGTGGGTCAGCCGCTCGTTGAGGAAGACGCGGCCTCCCTTGAAACCGTCAAATTGTGAAACGGAACGCGCGCTGATTGGTTGAACGGCATATTCCCCGCGCCACCATATTTGTTTGGACCAATTAGGGAGTAGGTGGTCATAAAAAATTACCCTAACCTATCTGGGACTTTCATCACAATTTAACGGTTTGCGACGGACAGATTATAAACTGTCTAAATATAAAGCGTTATCCACTCAACGCCGAACCGGCACTCGGGTGCCGCATAACAATAGATTTTCTATTGTGTCTAGTAATCCGGGGCTAGAAGGATTAAATTGAAAGCAGTACGTTGAGGTTCACAATCTTTCGACAGTTCACAATCTCGCGAGATAGGGTAGGAACACCGGTTTGCGACCACTTAAGCGACTTGTTGACTTCAGAGTTGATTTCTATCATGATGCTGTACGTCAAGATTTTCCAAAAAACTAACATCTGATCTTACAATAGTCTAGTTTTATAAAACCTAACGTTTATAAACGTAGCAGTGATACATAATTTTTAAAAATGAATTATTCGTAAAACTAGCAAAAACACCGGTTATCGGCCGTTTGGCCCAGTTATCGACCACCTGTGCACCGGTTATCGACCACCTAATTTACGGTAGAAAAATGAGTCTTATTGAATAGCCATAGGATATATTATAGTATGAAAGTGAAACAGTTAATGAAATCAAAAAAGCGGTATATTTTTACTCTCTTTTGCGACCTAAAAATACAATTGATTGAGTAACCAAAAGGTCATATTTGTTGATTTCTTTTGATTTGGAACACGATCGAAAAGCCTATCCTATAATATAGTGGATCTTGGAACTCCGTTCTGCCATGCTTCTCTGTAGGGCAAAGGCCTCCATCCTTGAAATCAAGTTATCGTTACAAATATGGGTACTGGCTTAATCACCACGCTTGCCAAATGCGGATTGGTGATCACAAACCCGAGCAGTGTCCGAAAAAACCGACACAAAGTTAGCTCGACCCGGGAATTGAACCCAGTACCCCGCGATCTCGGCCCGGTACTTAAACCATTAGACCATCGAGGCGCGAAAAAACAAAAACACAAACAATAAATGTAACAAACAGAAATAAATTAAATGTTTAGTATTTATCAGGTGCGTTTAATTTCCTAGTTCAAATAAAGTTTTATTTATTACTAATTACGTTTCTCTCTTCTCTTCTATCTTTTTTATATTATCTTACTAGCCTTCCGCCTGCGGTTTCACACGCGCTTAATCCCCTTTTTCAAATATCCCCCCTTCCCCCCACATTTCAGGGATCAATTATTATAGTACCCTATGTTGACCGGGGATAGTGTAGCTTTCCAACAGTGATAGAATTATTCAAATCGGTTCAGTAGTTTCAAAATTGTTATTCCCGCAGGAATAAGTAAGACGTTTCCCGTAGGAATTTTATAGCCTATGTCCTAATCCGGGTTATAAACTATACGTGTGCCAAATTTTATCTAAATACGTTCAGCCGTTTAGGCGTGATTGAGGAACAAACAAACATCCAAACATCTAAACATCCAAACATCCAGACTTTCGCATTTATAATATTATAGCAGGATATTATATACATACATATACATAATACATACATATAATATTATATAGCAGGAAGTAGGATTTTTTGAACGGCCCGAAAACAGGTACAATTTTACCAGTTATCGACTGCCTGTAAAAGACGGACGGTTAACAGGGTTTGTTGTCACCGGTTGTCGGCCGCTAAACTTTTGGTATTTTTAAAGGTCATTATCTTTGAAACTATGAGGTATACTGGCGGTCGGAAACTGGTTGTCAAGTCACAAATTCCTAGCTGTTCACAAATGTAAATGAATCTATGTTGGTGCATTTCAGGTTTCCACAATGTAGGCAAAGAAAAATGACGTAAATAAACCGGTTTTCCGACCACCCGGTCGGAAACTAGATTTTGATATGAATCGATAACCTATTGCCCGACCTACAAATACGAAATATTACAAATTATGAAATGTATGGTGAGTTTGGGCACGTGAATATTGAAATTAAACATCTTATCCTACACACGAACCAAATCAAACCCCTATAAAATAATAGTAACACTCAAAATCTTACATTTGAAAATCGATCCACCTGCAATTATTTTTGCTAAGGGCTCAGTTCGCAAATTATAAAGTCATGCTGTTGGATTAAGAATTGTCGAGTTTCTCCAGGTCGACTGGCGCGAAATTAGAAATGAGCTGTCTATAGTCTATCTATTATTCAAAAAAACGTGTGAAGTGGTCGGAAACTGGTGCTGGTCGGCAAACCGGTGTCACTACCCTATATTATAATCTAACAGTATTTACAATTTTACGGTGATATAAAATATGTTACAGTCAAAACCCTTAACCAGTCAAAAACCTAAAAATTAGTCAATAAGGTTATTGATTAAGGGTGTCGGTTAAAACCCTTATTGACTGATTTTATCTATGAAAATCAGTCAATAAGGATCTCCATGTAGCTCTCATAGGTATCGAGCTATTTTGGGAATACAATAGTTGTCGGATCTGTTATTCTATTTGTCATCAAAGATATTTTTATAATTTTTAATGTTTTGGAATAGCCTGTATGCCATGTGTAATATTTACGTCACTAGAAGACGACTTGAAATATGAAAATAAAATCTTTGATAGCTAGTGACGTGACATGTTTTCTTAGTTTAGACAGTACAGCGCTTTCACACGGGGCAGTCCAGTTTTTTGCAGGATCCCGTTTTCTGCAGGATCCCGTTTGATGGCGAATGTGTTTATATGCTAGCGTTCACACGAGCATCCCGCATGCGGGATACTGCAAAAACCCGATCCGGCATTCGGTTTTGTCACTAGAAACTGGATCCGTCGTCCAGTAAAAAGCGGGATCCTCCCGTTTAGTCGCACAAATATTTATATAGCAGTGTTCACGGCCCTTTCACACGGCCAGTCCAGTTTTGCAGGACCGTTTAGTCCACAGTTTTTTACTGGATCCCGACCGAAAGCCGGGTGTCGCGTAAACAATAGATTCTCTATTGTGTCTGGTTTTCCGGGGCTTGATGGATTAACAAACAAAAAATATACCTAATTAGATGATATTTGTTTCAGTGTTCAAGAGAATTAGCTACGTCAGATGTCAGCAAATGTTTTATTGTTTTGGATGTTTTGCATGGAAAAAAAATCAGCAGAACACGCCAGAAATGCCAAACAATGTCAATATACTCGTATTCAGGAGGCTCATGTTCCGACCTTATGAAGAGACGTAAATCTAAGAAAAGGAAAAGTTTGAAGGAATTTTTTGACGAGCCATTTGGTGTAATTGTCGAGAAGTCGGCTATTACACCAGAGGTCGCGGGTTCGATCCCTGTACAGTACAAACTTTTGTGTGCATTAATATGTCTGTTTGTATAGGTCTGGGTGTTTCTATGTATATTATGTATGTATTTACAAAAAGAAGTATATAAGTAGTGTTTATCCGTTGTCTGGCACCCATAGCACAAGCTAATGCTTAGTTTGGGGCTAGATGGCGCTGTGTGAATAATGTCCAGAGATATTTATTTATTTATTTTATTTAAATACGCCTTAATAGTGTAGTACCGGTTTAAGTACCGGTCCGAGATCTCGGGGTTCTAGGTTCAAATCCCGGGTCGAACTAACTCTGTGTCGGTTTTATCGGGAACAGCGTTTGTAATCCTCATTCGCTAATCCATTACGCATTTGGTAAGTGTGGTGATTAAGCCAGTACCCATCATTGTAACTATACTTAATTTGATTTCAAAGACGGAGGTCTTTGCCCTGCCTTGGGATATTATTAAACAACATAAATACATACTTTACTTCAGTCTTCCACCCGGGCCTTCGCCCGCGTATGCCTTTTATGACTTTATCCCACAGAAATGTGTTCTAACTTCTAGAGCTGTAGTTTTGTAGTAACGGCTTACTTTCGCTCGCATTAAATGCAAAAGTACTGTTTGTTAGGTTATAACGTTTTTGATAAAGTATTGTACCCTCATAGACTAGATCTAAGGCTTCGACCTCGAATTTCGCGGCAGCGGGAGCGGCGACTCACGCAGGAGCACTGCGCTTCACCGCTTGACAGCATCTTACCGCTCTTAGCCTGCCTAAAAACTTAACAGACAGTACTTTTGCATTTAAAGCGAGCGAAAGTAAGCCGTTACTACAAAACTACAGCTCTAGAATTGTTTCTAGTAAAAACGTATAAAGAATTCAAACCCTAGTTATAGGTAAAATTAACGAGGTCTACCATTACTACCACCATAAAGCCTCGATGATACCCATCTGGCCGTTTATGGGACGAAATATGGGGCACTTACCTTGTCTGTCCATAGGCGGTATTAACAGCTTTTAACGAGCCATTTTTAACGGGTCATCGATCTAGCCATTACAGCGAAGTGGTTTAGGACTTTTAGAAACCTTTGTGACACAGTAATAAAATCAGCCTATTAATGTCCGATGGCGCATTTGGTGGTGACCCTGCGCTATGCGCCAGGGGTCGTGGGTTTGAATCCGACACTTATGTGATGAACATTTGTGTTTGTCACAGGACAAACACAAATGTTCATCACATATACATCCAGACACAGGTCTGGATGTATATTTGTATTTAAGTATATATTTGTGGTATGTCCATTGTTTCTGATACTCATAACACATTACAAGTGCAAGCTACTTACTTTTTGGGGTCAGATCAATGTATACATATGTGATGTTGTCCAATATCTATTTATTAATGTCCCATTTTACAGTACACCGACTTGTTTTTTTATACAACTTCAGTTGGCAGACAGGCACACAGCCCACCTGATAATAAGCGGTCACTGCAGCCTATTCCATTGAGGGACACTTCACTAGGAAGCGTCGCTTAATGTGTTAAGTGACGCTTCCTAGTGAAGTGTCTCTCAATGGCTGCTTACTTGGGCTGCGTACCTGTCTACCAATTACACGCCACACCATTTTTCCTTGTTAAATTTTATTTTTTTAACTGCTTTGTCTTGTGATGGTCGATATGTCGCAGTAAGATAGATAAAGCCGTAATATAGTTATCTTCCCAGGGTTATAATTATATAACTATCTTACGGTCACAATCTAGTAATATCTATATCTATATATATCTGACTAAACTAATCTAGTTATATAGTTATAAATCGACTGGGGCGACTAAGAAATTAACAAGCGTCTAACTATTTCATAGTAGGGTAGGAACACCGGTTTGCGACCACTTTAGCGACTTGTTGACTTCAGAGTTGATTTCTATCATGATGCTGTACGTCAAGATTTTCCAAAAAATTAACATTTGATCTTACAATAGTCTAGTTTTATAAAACCTAACGTTTATAAACGTAGCAGTGATACATAATTTTAAAAAATGAATTATTCGTAAAACTAGCAAAAACACCGGTTATCGGCCGTTTGGTCCAGTTATCGACCACCTGTGCACCGGTTATCGACCACCTAGAAAAATGAGTCTTATTCAATAGCCATAGGGTATATTATAGTATGAAAGTGAAACAGTGAATGGAATCAAAAAAGCGGTATATTTTTACTCTCTTTTGCGACCTAAAAATACAATTGAGTAACCAAAAGGTCATATTTGTTAATATCTTTTGATTTGGAACACGATCGAAAAGCCTATCCTATAATAATTATAGTGGATCTTGGAACTCCGTTCTGCCGGCATGCTTCTCTGTAGGGCAAAGGCCTCCATCCTTGAAATCAAGTTATCGTTACAATTATGGGTACTGGCTTAATCACCACGCTTGCCAAATGCGGATTGGTGATCACAAACCCGAGTAGTGTCCGAAAAAACCGACACAATGTTAACTCGACCCGGGAATTGAACCCAGTACCCCGCGATCTCGGCCCGGTACTTAAACCACTAGACCATCGAGGCGCGAAAAAACAAAAACACAACCAAAAAATGTAACAAACAGAAATAAATTAAATGTTTAGTATTTATCGGGTGCGTTTAATTTCCTAGTTCAAATAAAGTTTTATTTATTACTAATTACGTTTCTCTCTTCTCTTCTATCTTTTTATATTATCTTACTAGCCTTCCGCCTGCGATTTCACACGCGCGTAATCCCTTTTTTCAGATATCCCCCCCCTTCCCCCTACATTTCCGGAATCAATTTTAGTACCCTATGTTGACCGGGGATAGTGTAGCTTTCCAACAGTGATAGAATTACTCAAATCGGTTCAGTAGTTTCAAAATTGTTATTCCCACAGGAATAAGACGTTTCCCGTAGGAATTTTATAGCCTTATGTCCTAATCCGGGTTATAAACTATACGTGTGCAAAATTTCATCTAAATCCGTTCAGCCGTTTAAGTGTGATTGAGTAACAAACATCCAAACATCTAACCATCCAAATTTCCAAACATCCAGACTTTCGCATTTATCATATTATATTATATACATACATATACATAATATATACATATAATATAATATAGTAGGAAGTAGGATTTTTTTGAACGGCCCGAAAACAGGTACAATTTTACCAGTTATCGACTGCCTGTTAAAGACGGCCGTTAACAGGGTTTGTTTTCACCGGTTGTCGGCCGCTAAACTTTTGGTATTTTTAAAGGTCATTATCTTTGAAACTATGAGGTATACTGGCGGTCGGAAACTGGTTGTCAAGTCACAAATTCCCAGCTGTTCACAAATGTAAATGAATCTATGTTGGTGCATTTAAGGTTTCCGCAATGTAGGCAAAGAAAAATGACGTAAATAAACCGGTTTTCCGACCACCCGGTCGGAAACTAGATTTTGATATGAATCGATAACCTATTGCCCGACCACCAAAAATATTACAAATTATGAAATGTTTGGTGAGTTTGGGCACTTGAATATTGAAATTAAACATCTTATCCTACACACAAACCAAATCAAACCCCTATAAAATAATAGTAACACTCAAAATCTAACATTTGAAAATCGATCCACCCGCAATTATTTTTGCTAAATTTGTCACGAGTCAACACACCAAATTTTGAAATGGCGACTGAGGGCTCAGTTCGCAAATTATAAAGTCATGCTGTTGGATTAAGAACCGTGGAGTTTGTCCAGGTCGACTGGCGCGAAATTAGAAATGAGCTGTCTATAGTCTATCTATTATTCAAAAAAACGTGTGAAGTGGTCGGAAACTGGTGCTGGCCGGCAAACCGGTGTCACTACCCTATGGAATTATAGATGAGGTGTAATAAATGATAACTTGGCGACTAATATTATTAGTGAGGTAATAAACATTGTATAAACGGCCGGAGGCGGAAATCGACTCGGATGGACATAGGTTAGAAGGCTAAGGCGGGAGCGGAGCGTAGCGGAGCTCCCGCCTTAGCCTTCGTGGTTTTTTTTTAACACCTATTCCCTAAATTAACGAAAGAAATGTATTTTAAATTACGTATACGGACTGACACGTTTTATTAGTAAAAAGTATTGTAATGTAACTAATTGTAGGTTACAAAAAGTTGATTATAATAAAAATAAAGACCATTAAATCGTTTTATTTAATTGTTTAGTAGATTTAAAACTATATAACTAGATTATTTTATTCAGATAACCATATTACTAGATTGTAGCCGTAAGATAGTTATAAATCGCTTCCTTATAACCATCTTACGTTATATAATTATAACCCTTGGGATATAACTATAATACGGCTCTAACTATGATACTGCGACAGATACATGGTCAAGGGCGTGCCCTTTGCTAAAAAAACTGAGCAAAAATTTCCTTACAAAAAATACTTTAAGTAATTATGTCAAGCAATTCATCATGTCAACGCTAAAAATATCTTTCATCTTTAGGCAAGCCTAAATAAGGATTTATATTTAAGAAAATAAGGAGCTGGGTTAATTAGGTATCTTCTATAGAAAAAACAGAAATTTTATCTTTTTTTGCTAAAATAAATATACTTTGAAAACGTAGTTTCAACAAAAAAAAGTGATAGTAAGCCGTAACTACAAAACTACAGCTCTAGAAAACATTCCTGTGTGATAACGTCGTACCTATTAGCATACGCGGGCGAAGGCCCGGGTGGAAGACTGAAGTAAAGTACCTAAGTATTTTGTACAGTCGAAAGCACGTCAGACGTAACACTTTGGACTTTGTACCGCTCTAATGTCGGGGGCATAAGTGCTATTATCGAACTGCAAGTGTTTACCGTGATGTGCTGTTGACCGTACATTAATATCCCACTGCAGGGCAAAGACCTCCATCTTTGAAATCAAGTTATCGTTACAATGATGGGTACTTACCAAATGCGTAATGGATTAGCGAATGAGAATTACAAACGCTGTGCCCGAAAAAACCGACTCAGAGTTAGCTCGACCCGGGAATTGAACCCAGAACCCCGAAATCTCGGACCAGTACTTAAACCGGTACTACACCATTGAGGCGTATTTGTTTCATAATTTTCCTTTTCTTTGACTTACGTCTCTTCATAAGGTCGGAACATGAGCTTCCTGAATATATTGACATTGTTTGGCATTTCTGGCGTGTTCTGCTGATTTTATTATCCATGCAAAACATCCAAAACAATAACAACATTTGCTGACATTTGACGTTACTACATAATTCTCTTGAACACTGAAACAAATATCAACTAATTATATTTTTTGTTAATATAACAAGTAAACAGTAAACAGACAAACTCTTGTTATGACTTGGTTCAAACGTTGTTTTTGACTCAAAATGTGAAAAATATATCCATGCTAATCAATGACGAAATAAAACATTACTTACAGATCGTTCACGATAAGAAGTCCTCTAGCCGCTATATTGGTACTATTGTTTTTCAATAGTTTCAATCTGTTTTTTGACAGATTTACAAAGCGTAGGCAATGCTGCCAATATAACGGCTAGGGGACTTTTTATCGTGAACGAAGTGTACCATTCCATGATTCTCCACGTAAATAAAGTAATTCAAAACACAAGCGCTAAACCGCGAGAATCACGAACTGACATCGAGTGAATTGGTCACAGATTAAAACGAAGAATTCCAACTGTTTTTGTACCGAGCACGTTTGCAATTGACATGTGAAAGGGACAGCTATCACTCACACACTTAAACCAAGACAAGCTATCCGGGCGCAGCTTGTTGCGTGCACAACTTTTGATTAGGCGGCGCGGAGTCCTTAATTTTTACTCGTCCGTGATTATTATATAAAGTTCAGGAAAACGTCTGCAATAAGCCAGTACCCCATTGTGATGATGATTAGTTTCTAGTGAAGGAGGCTTTTCCCTGCAGCAGTGGAACATTAAATTGGTAGCTATAGCTTGAACAACACCGCAGTACCGCGCCTTAGGCCTCTGCCTCGAATTTCGCACTGCGGTCACCTCTTGACGCGGGCCATCACGAGCTGTCACGAGCGTTGCGATGCTGTCAAGCGGTGAGCGCAGTGCACCTGAGCTGCGTACTGGCCCGCTACCGCAACCGCTCCCGCATCCGCTCCCGGATCTGCTCCCGCGTCCTCTCCCGCTTCCTTTCCCGCTCCCGTGCCCGTTTCCTCCGACTCCATACAAAACATCTCGCCGCTTCCACTCCCGCCCCGCTTCCGCGAAATTCGAGGCAGAGGCCTTAGAGATGCAAACACAGCGGTACAGCGATGTTGGTCAAGCTATAATTTTCATATAATATCATCACAATGTCATATTCCCCTAGCAATACAATAAAGGTATTTGCACTCAGGTTTGTTCAACCAAGCATGTCATTTACCCGAGAATGCCGTATCGCGCCCTGTCACCTTTTGAGGGAGAGTAATATCTTTTCTGATGATTGCATTACTGATTTACTGGCTCTTTGGGTTAGAGCTCTGATCGATAATGGCAAATGGCAAAATTTGAAGTTTTTGGTTCACTAATACCTGGACCTGAAATACATGTACTAAATCAACCTCCTTAAGTAAGCTGGATTCTTGTGGAAGATGCTGGCCCTTTTTAGCACTGAGGTCCATTATAATACGCGCGGCGATTTACAGTAAATAAACATAACTTTATAAAATGATCTGTCACAAAATATGTAGAATTTTGAGGATTCAGGCGACTGGGACCACTACATAGCTGGGACCGCGGTCCCAGTTGCCTGATTAGTTTTTATTTATTTATTTCGTCAGGCGAGTGGGACCACCCGTAATTTTTAACCACAAATCCATTGTTAAAATACAAGATTTGGTACAGTTAGCAAAAAAGGAGTCATGAATAAAACAAAGGTATGGTCCCAGTCGACCGATTCAATAATGTTATCAGGTAACTGGGACCGCGGTTCCAGTTTCATATGGTCCCAGTCGCCTGAATCCTCAGAATTTTCTGCTCCCAAAACGCGGTGAATATTATTACTAGAGACAAGTTATTCGCATTGTGATAATATTTGCATTGTGATTTCGAAGAATTTTTGGAGCAGACAGTTAATTATTCATTTAATTAATTTTTAACAAAATTGCTTAATTAGTTTTACATAAAACCAATCATAAAACACAGAACGAAAAGTTTGATATTTTAAATTATCAGGCACTATCAGGCTCTATGATGACTTAAGTAAGTAAGGTGACAGTAATTGTTGCTTGTCAAATCCTAAATTTTATCGTTGATATTGGCGGTCAAAGATTTATTTAAAATATCGTTGCGTGAGTTATGTTAGCAGCAGGGAGATCAGGGTTTTTAAAAACAACGTCTTTATTTCACGGAGCCAGGATCAGAACTGGCGTTTAATTCCAAAGCACATTACATGAAACCTTAGTCTACAAGCTTACTGTTATCTTAATTACCTATTACTGCGAACTTATGAGCTAATACATAGGGTTACCACTACATAACTCCTCCGCCCTTAAGAGAAAGCTTAGCCGATGTCGCTGGTTGCTCTGGAGTTGTTGCCATGGGTTGCAACTGCAGCTGCTCCGGCGACTCGCGGGCTTCTATGTTCACAGCACGACGACTCGGTCTCCTGAGTTTCCAATATGCTCCGATGCCGACGATACTTATAGCCATCACGACGTAGATGCTGATGGAAACCCAACTTGGTTTTTCTGATATATTGGGAAAATAGTCTGCGTTTTCCATTTCTCCGGCCTTTTCAATTAACTTGTGAATTTCGTCTAGTTTTATATTCTTCAGGTTAACGTGAACGAGTGGTTTTTGTTTCTCGGATTTATATATTTTTGGTAGCGGGATCGTTTCCTTTATTTCTATATTTTTCAAATGTGACTGAAGTGTTGTATTCATGATTTCGACGTGACATTCATTGTTTACAGAAATGAGGTTAACGCCGGTGATTCTTTGATAGCGTGTATTTTCATTACACACCGTTTTCGTAATTTGTTCATCTTTCGATAAAACAATCCAGCTGTTTTCTTTTACTTGATAGATGGCGTTTTCATATGATGCTTGTACATATGTGCAATTTTGCGGCTGCCGATGTTGAACCAGGCTGAGGATGCAATCTTCTGATTCCCTTGTTATCATTAATTGAAGATGTTTACAGATCTGCATGTCGTCTGTGATTCTCGCGCATTGCTCGTGGGAGTAAGTATATTCTTCGCTGCCCAAGATAAGGTAAGGATGATTGGATACTAATACTAAGTTATCCCTATTAGGTATTGAGTATAAATGGAGTAGGGTATAGGGATGGGGTGATACAATTGGTATTTCTAGAATAAAGTTAATAGTTACATTAGTACTATACGCTTTTACCACAATAGTTTTTTCTAATAAATGTATATAAGTCAATACAGGTTCAAATGGTAATTTACTTATTCTTAACTCGTTTTTTATTAAAACTAACTCGTTCAACAAATACATGGGGTTAATAACATTTGGTTGCAATACTCCTAAGTGCGCAAATGTGATAGCATTTTCTATATCTGTAATTCGATTGAAAAGCTGTTGTAGGCAAGTCTCAATTTGTATATAAATGTTAATCGTATCTAATCTTTGTTCTAGTACTGCTGATTTATTACTTATTTGATCGGTCAAAAATGCTAAGTATGCTTGATTTGTCTCTAATTGCTTTAAATTTTTTTCATATTCCTGCATGAAATCTTTCATTAACCTAACATTTTCCTTTTGTCCCTTTTGTGTAGCTTGCTTCAATTGTTCAATTTGCTTTTCAAATAACATTGCATCTTCTTGATCGAGATTTCCCGTAATGGCTTTTATTATTGAACCTAACCCATTTATAAGACCTCTTTTATTTCTACGTTTATAATCTTCCTTAATATCTATCTTTTCTGATCCTAAATACTGTAGCTTACTATCTATCGTATCTATCATATATTCTATTTGTTTCCTATATACTAACCGCTCATGGTACAGTGTTTCCTCCTGTTCCACTAATGTTAACCTACTGTAAACTAAACTAACGTCTGTAAATATTTGACGTATACTAGATATATTATAACTACATATAAGATAGTAACTATCTACTTGATGTTGTATAGTAGCTTCTTTAATTACTAATATTCCGTTTGTGTCTTCCACAGGTTGTATTAAGGCGCTGCTTCCGGCGAACCAGAGGGCTCCGAAGACGACGGTGAACCTGGAAAAGTTTCAGGTCGTCTTAACATTTTGAAATGAACGCGAATCGATTTCGCGTTTACGTGTTTTCCTATGATTTCCGCGATTTGTTCCGGATGTATTTTAATTATAGTATACGGACCTTTGTATCTCGGTTCTAACTTGTTATTCCTGGCGGTTTTTGCTATTTGTTTAAACACTTTATCTCCTACTTTGAACTTCGGGATTTCAGTGCCTAAGTTGCGTTTTTCAATTGTATGTTGTTTTTCTGTGGAAAGTTTGGTTGAGACTAATTTTTGAACATTATCCATTATTTGTTCATGTTTGATAACGTAATCCTGATAATATTCTTTTTCCAGATGTAAAGGATTTCTGCTTTTAGTGTGTCCGAATAGTAGTTCAAACGGCGTGAAACTTGTTGCTGCGTGTATTGTATTGTTATATGCGATAATTGCATATTTCATAAGATTAGCGGGCTCATCTTTGTCTGTAATTCGCTGAATTCTTATCATTTCGCCTAAAGTTGAGTGAAGACGTTCGATCGGTGAGTTAGAATTCGGATTATAAGGTGTTGTGAAATGGATATTTATATTATGTATAGCGCATATTTCGTTTATAACTTCGTTATCGAATTTAGGGTCTGAATCTGTAGTAATTTTGGTGGGTACACCTATTATAGAGAATAATTGTAATAAGGTTTCGGCTATATGTATGCTGGTTATGGCCGTTAATGGTAGGGCCTGGGCATACTTTGTAAAGTTATCAATTATAGTAAGGAAAGTAACACCGCCCATACTGTACAAATCCATGCACATATGTTCCATGGGCTTGTTTGGGGTGTCGGTTAGAGCCAACGGTAATTTTAATGGATTTCTTTCGTATTTGCTCTTTAAGCATTTTTCGCATTTATTAATGAATTTTTGTACAGATAACAACATGTTTGTCCAATGATAATTACGATGTAACTGTTTATAAGTTTCCTGAATACCACGATGAATAGTCTTGCCTTCATGGTATTTTTTAATTAATTCGTCCTGTTCCGCTTTACTATCTATTAAGGTCACTCTTGATAAACACCGTATTAATTTAGGCCCTCTGTCGTTAAAAATGGTTTTATACAATCTACTGAAAAGGCTATAAAATTCTTCATAATAGAAATAACAGTAAAATGTACGATCGGGCACAGTGTGTTCTAATAAGAATTGTCTAATTTGATTTTCAGTGTCATTAATAGGAATAAAAACATCTTTAATAACTATGCGACCTTTTGATCGATCCTCTACTCTGTACGTAGAGCCAGGGCTTTTACGTATGTAAAACTGTTTTAATTGACGGTCTATGGCTTCTGTTGTTTGCGGAATATTTTCCATAGCCTCTTCTATTACAGTTTCCGTCATTTCCGGATTTTCCGGATTTTCCTGATTTTCTAAGGTTGGTAATTCTAATAAACTAATAATGTCTTCTGGTGCTTGACTTGTGCTAGGTATGGCTTCTATTTGTTCTGTAGCCTGTGATGAGTTTTCGTTACGCAATCTCTCAAAAATTTTATTAATTGTTTCGTCATCCGAATCTGATTGGAATTGTGGCGTTTCTACATCATTAGCGTAAACTATTTGAACGCGAGATAAAGCATCTGCGTTTGTATTCAATTTACCCTTTTTATAGACAATTTCATAATCATATTCCTCTAGCTTTAAGCGCCAGCGGGTAAGTTTAGAGTTTGGGTCCTTAAGGGACATAATCCACGTTAAAGGTCTGTGATCTGTATATATTATAAATTTTCTACCATATAGATATGGACGGAAGTATTTCGTTGACCAAACTATACTTAGAAGCTCTTTTTCTATTGTAGAGTATTTTCTTTCAGTATCTGAGAGTGTACGAGACGCGTATGCTACGGGTTTATCGGAGCCTACGGTGCCTTGTGATAAGACGGCGCCGATAGCGACATCAGATGCGTCTGTAGTTAAGATGAAGGTTTTATCAAAGTCTGGGTATTGTAAAATAGGGGCATTCATAAGAACTTCCTTACATTTATTAAATGATTCCAAGAATTCGGGCGTATGAGTAACTTTATGGTTCTTTTTTAAACAGGCTGTCATTGGTTTTGTTAATTTTGCGAAATCCTTAATGAATTTCCGATAGTAACCGACCAGACCTAGAAACGATTTTATTTCTGTTTGATTAGTGGGAATAGGAAACTTTTTTATGGCTAATATTTTTTCATCATTCGGTTTAACGCCTTCGTTTGTAAGTACATGACCTAGAAATTTAACTTGCTTCTGTAAAAACTCAGATTTGTCTAATTGGATTTTTAAATTATGGTTCCTGAATCTATCGAATACTTGTTTAAGCGTATTAATATGACATTGTAATGAGGTATTATAGATTACGACGTCATCCAAATACGTCATTACATTGGGAAGGCCTCGAAGCACTGAATCCATCAATCGCTGAAAAGTGCTTGGCGCGTTTTTGAGACCAAACGGCATTCTTAAGAACTCATAATGTCCGCGCTCCGTTGAGAAAGCCGTCTTCTCAATATCATCACTATGCATTTCCACTTGGTGGTAACCAGAAGCTAGATCAAGGGTCGTGAAGTATTGTGCTCTTCCTAGTCTGTCTAAAATATCCGTAATGTTAGGTAACGGGTACTTATCTTCTATTGTTTTTTCATTTAGTCGCCGATAATCTATTACGAGGCGCCACTTTGTTTTTCCTGAAGCATCAGACTTTTTGGGCACTAAATGTACTGGGCAAGACCATGGAGAAATGCTTTCTTGAATTATATTTTGTTTTAATAAACTATCAATTTGATTTTGTATTTCTTCGCGTTGTTGCGGAGCTTGACGATAATTGCGAACGTAAATAGGACTTTCATCCGTTAATCTTAACTTGTGTTTTATGTCATGAGTGAAAGTCAAAGGAATTTTATCGGAATGGAAAATATCTCTATAATTATAACAAAGCTTTTTTATTTCCCTGTTTTCTTCGCAATTCATGTGATCTGTTCGAAGTCTATGAAGGTTTTCCTTCAGGATTGCGTTTATTTCTAACCGTTCTTGCATATTATATTGCTGTAAGTTATTTAATGAGGAAACATTTTGATCTGACTTTAAAGGTATCAGATTGATTTTACACAATTTCTTAAATTTTATTTTACTTGAATGGCTATTTACTATAGATGTAAGAAATCTACCTTGTTTGACGGATACGTATGCGGTTGGTAACATTAACGCGTTATTTATGTATTGTTCCTCGAGCAAATAGTCGCCCTCTGTGTATTCACATAGAAGTTCGAATATTTTCTCAGTATGTGGTTCAATACTAAGTTCCGATTTAATGTCTGATCTTAACGGTATTTCCGTATTTTCTGTTTTTAAAATCATTTGCTTTATGTCGATGGTGCAACCTAGCGGTCGTAAAAGATCAATGCCTATTAATCCCTTGAAATCCTTATCAAAGTCAAACAAAAGGAATTTGTGAACTCTATTGTTCTCAAATATTCGTGGTAATGAAATATAAGCGACACTATTATGCTTTGTTAAACCGTGTGCTGTTTTAATTATATTAGTTTCCTGCCGTATGCCTGATTGCAGATGTTTATACTGTTTAATCACGTCCGGGCTAATCAGAGACTGTGAGGCCCCTGTATCGATTAAAAACCGGCCGCCTAATTCTTCGATGTGTATGAAAGGTAAGCGACTGTGATTGTGAATGTTTATATATACTATATTTTTACGACGTATTGTTCGGGACCTAACTGAAAATTCGAACAATCGTTTTCTGTAGGCACTCCTAAATCAGCTTCGTGTTCTATGGGCACACTGTATTGTTCACTGGGTATAGTGGATTCGTTATGTTCCTCATTTTCAGGAATTTGATAATGAACGGGCTTGTATTCCTGCTTCATAGGCTGCGTATTACCGCTAACAAAACTAGGTTTTGTAAAAGATGTAGCGTTCGGACGCGGTGTATAGAATTGCGTTCTATTATTGTTTACTCGCGGCTGAAACGATGGTCGGGGCTGCGTTGACGCCGACGCTCTGTAAATAGGTTGCGTAGCGTCTACGTTGCTACGACGGTGCTTTAACCGTAGCTCTTCCTGTTTTGCCTGCGTTAACACTTTATCGATCGAGGATGAGCCATGCATCCTTACGCCTAGTGATATCAGAGGATCTAACTGGTCTAAAAATACGTTAATGGCCATTTCCTCGTAATACTCGCGTTTGTTTTGGTCGCAGTTTATTAGCATATATGTTAATTCTCGGATTTTTTCACCGAACTGTTCAATGGAATTGTTATATCTTTTGCAATATATTAATTCTTGCACAATTTGAATTTCGTTTCTATATTCCCCAAACCTTTTACATAAGATGGATTTTATTTCAGGCCAAGTGCTAAAGTTAGTATTTTCCGACAATGCCTCTACTGCTTTTCCGGTAAGTTTGTTCCTAATGAGACAGTCTATACTAGGGTTATCAGCGCAATCTATAATTTTTAATACATTTTCTACACTTTTTATGTAGAATTGCAGGGTTTTGCTGTTCCCATCAAATGTAGGTAATAAGAATGATAAATTTTGGTAATCTATCTCGTTAATTTTGCTATTGCTAGGACCTACAGTTTCTACTGGTGGAGTCATTGTGGATGTTTACACAATATACAACTCTTGAGACTGGTCTACTTGTTTTTATAAAAATATCTTTATTTTTAATATGTAATTATACAATTACACTCCTACTAACTTGAAAGCGCACAAAAATACACACAAAAATTTATAATAAGATTTTAAAATTAAGTACGAGTTATCAAAAATATACCAAATGTTATGGAAATATTTTAACAACTACTTTCTAATATTCAGGTTAGAAAACACACAAAATACACATGGAAATAAACAAAAATAAAGTTTTAAAATTAATACAAAATTCAGGGTGTGAAGGAAGGTGGCTGGGACTTGGGCGTATCTATGATTGTAATATTTACCCCACAAGCATAGTCACGTTCACGTTGAGCTCTGGAACCTCGTTACGATTTGAGTAACACTCCGCGATGTTGATGATCAGTCTTTCCCGGAATTTACGGTTTTTGCTGCCAAATGTTCTTGTTAAATCGCGACGTTGACACACGTTAATCGTTTACGCGAGTCGGACTTTTCGTGCGCGATCCTACCGACTGCGCCAGTTATGTTAGCAGCAGGGAGATCAGGGTTTTTAAAAACAACGTCTTTATTTCACGGAGCCAGGATCAGAACTGGCGTTTAATTCCAAAGCACATTACATGAAACCTTAGTCTACAAGCTTACTGTTATCTTAATTACCTATTACTGCGAACTTATGAGCTAATACATAGGGTTACCACTACATAACTCGTGCAAAGTGATTTTAGAGTGTAACATGGGAAGAAAACCCGATAAATAAATGTTTAACCTCCTAAGCGGTAAAATAAAGCGCGTTTACCGTAACAATAGTAAGTAGTGTAAGTACCACAGACCAGAGATTAAAATAGACCCCGCAAGTACAGTCAACAGCACATCACGGTATACACTTGCAGTTCGATAATAGCGCTTATGCCGCCGACATAAGAGCGGTACAAAGTCCAAAGTGTTACGTCTGACGTGCTGTTGACTGTACGTCAATTTGTATGAGAACCGACCGTGCCATATTTTTTGTACCTACTGTGACGTAACGAGCGCGATTTAGTGATGAGAAGTAGGGACACGCCCACTTCGTCTCGATTCTCGATTCGATTATAAAAATCACTACATAATATAAAACACAAAGTCGCTTCCTGTCTGTCTGTCCCTATGTATGCTTAGATCTTTAAAACTACGCTACGGATTTTGATGCGGTTTTTTTAAATGGATAGAGTGATTCAAGAGGAAAGTTTATACGTATAAAACATGCATAATATAGTAGAGAAACACTGATGATTTTAGAGGTTTTTAATTTAAGGTCGTAAATAATCGCATTTTTTTGCGCTTACATTGCAAACGCTGGCTGAACCCTACGAGATAGATCAAAATAATGTACTACACTATTGTACACCTTAAAAAGTTTTACAAAAAAGTCCGCGATGGTATATGTCTATCTCTTAGGGATAACCCACAATAACCATTTTCCTTTACTTATTACGATAAAATAATGGCTTATTTACGAAAAAGTGATTTTAAGCAATACAGTATTAATCCTTATCCAATAAAGTACCATAAATAAATTGTGCATGTAATATA
The DNA here is from genome assembly GCA_949319885.1 of Mecyna flavalis. NCBI lineage: Eukaryota > Metazoa > Arthropoda > Insecta > Lepidoptera > Crambidae > Mecyna > Mecyna flavalis. The sequence goes on along the minus strand of OX439427.1, from coordinate 3,732,991 downwards.
GATCAATATGGCCCTTTACATCATGTAATTTAAATGAATAGTTTCGAAGATATTACAGATTTAAAATGCAGGGACATAGCGATTGCGGCGGTACTGGCCGGGGAGCGGATGGATGAACTTTAAATTTGTTATTCTTTCACGTAAAAACTACTAATTGATTTTAATGAAACTTTACAATAATATAGCTTATACATAAGGATAACACATAGGCTACAATTTACAAGATATTCCCGCGGGATAACGTCCTATACACTACTACTGTTCACGCGGGCGAAGCCGCGGGCGGAAGGCTAGTTTATAAATAAATAAATTATTATTTTTAACTAATGTTAATAAATATCCATTTTTAAACTCTTCTTAATTTGTACGCCGGTTGGCAGTACCTAATGTAACCTAATTGTCACTTTATGCTTGATTTTATTTTTCACATTGTCAAATAGCCTATTATCATTCCTGCTTCCAAAATCGACTAGGTACCTTTAATCGATTTTAATACATTATGTGTATGTTGCATAGAACGAACATCACTAAACGCTGTATTTGACTAAAAACGCCTGTGCCACGAAACTTAAACGATATGCGAAAGTACCGCCTTGTTTGATATTCATTGCTTATAAAGCACGCAATACAATTGGAAGGCCAGTATAAAATACGCAATGTATTACGAAATTGCGATTCACGCGGCTTAAGCATTATTTACATAATTGTTTTCTCAAAATTGATAAATAATTCATTTTAAAATAAATTACGCGTATTCAGATAACAAAATGACTTACCGATGAAAGGAAACATCTTTGTTTTGTGGAGTAATCTTTTTGGTATTGTTTTTGCAGCTTAAAATAGCACAAATCGTCATTTTTTGCTATTTCGTCTGACGTCTAACAAGGGGAACGGTCGCGCGGGACTAAAGCTAAGAATCGGCACATTCAGTACGATGGACTGAAGCTGGGCACGCGAAGTAGCTACACTGGCGGGCTCTAGTCCAATACATCTCTGTGGTAAGTACCTACTTTTGATTCAGGACCATTGTTATAAGTTGAATTTTTACTAGTTTTAATTTTATTCATTAACATTACATAACTGAACTGGTTGTTCTTACATTTCTGGGAAAGTGATAAACTCTGAAAAATTAAAATTGCAACCGAACGAAATAATGCACAGAGTAGCAATAGTACAGAGGCCGCAAAGGATTTTACTTACTACGACCACGTTGACTAGGTACGACCGGTAATTGTGTTGGGATATTTTTGTTTTTAATAGGCGGGGGTTCTCAATAGGCCTGCACGTTTTTTTTGCGTTGATTCAACAATTTTTATTTAAGTATAAAAAACTACCTAATCGGTTACTGGACGATATAATTTGTACCCGTCTTTACTAATTCGATATCTAAGAGATAGAATAAATAAGTTTTCATAAGAAAATTTGTTTCAGAACTTATACCATTTTTTAATAATAGCAATAATAATGTCAGCTATTTAATTTGCATTGACGGACTGTAATGTTCATAATAATAAAAAAACCGAAAGTTTTTTATGCCTTGAATAAGAAAAAAAATTATTTGACTGAAATTCTTCTTCTTAACGATCGCCATCAATTCTTCAAAAAAAACAAATTATTAATTTTTTGCCAATTCAATGTCAATTAGTACAGAACATGAAGTTTTTCCTAAAAAGTGTCATGTTTGCATACATAGCGCCTATGAAACTTCTCTGGGCAAAATAACCATGTTAGCCACCGAATCGGGAAATAGTGACACTTGATGTTGTTTCTACTAATAATTATCTAAAATCTGAAATACAATTGTTTTGCGCCGGGACTGGGGTTTTTTTCTATGAGATTTGGCGGTAACTTCGCCTTGTTAAGTTCTTAGACTGCACAAACACCTTTTATTATATAAATTGTGCACTTATGATACTTAACTTTATCTTTTTAGTTTATATTTTGTTGGCTTATATTCAAAGTTAAAATTGTAGATTACTCCTCCATTTTAAGTACTCAAAATTATGTAACACAGTGAATTTTGGCCTAAGTTATTTATGTGATTATTTTAATCTTAATGTTTATACATTATGTAAAAAGCTGTTGTCGTTCCAAATAAATAAAAAAAAGAAATAGAAAAAAAAATAACAACGGTCCTAGCTCTGCTTGGAGAGAACAGTGAGGAAGTGAAGAAATCCGTAAGACTCCTAGAGTTAGAGGTGCTCAAAGTTGGCTTAAGCATAAACCACGAGAAGACGGAATATCTCCATATTTATTTATTTGAATTCGCATAAAACGGCAGGCGCCAATTACATTAATTGAATTAAATTAGGTAAAATAGAAACACAATTAAACTAATACATATGAAACGATACAAAAACATTCGCATCAAACGTAAACATCTTCATGTTGGAATTAAAGTCTTCAGAGGGGTGGCCAAGTTCAGGTACCTAGTAGGGTGCACCATTATTGATACCAACTCACGGGAGGAAGAAATAGAGATGCGTGTTCAGAATGCCCTGCGATGTAGTGCCGCTCTACACAAGGTATTAGTGTCCATGCTTTTAAGCAGACACACAACGATCCGTGTCTTGAGTTTTTGCATTTGTGAAAAGAACAATGGCAAGGTTTTACCCAAATGTTTTTTGGGGTGTCTTAAAACTTGACTTATAAAAAAGCTATTGTTAGAATTAGCATGATTTTAACACCTAAACACTTTTTTTATAAAAGTTTTTATGTTTAGTATTATAAAAATAATTTATTTAAATGCAATGTGTAAGTAACTTAGAATAATATTTCGTTAAAAATAATACAGTTGAAGTTTGCTTTTTACAGTCAGCGTCAAAATGATCTGAGCGTTCAAAACCACCAAAACTATCTGAACATTTGACGAAAATCAACCTTACCTTGAGACGTAAAGATGCATTTTCATTTGTTGTTTGAGAACAAATGACAACTAACGATATTTACACCTAAAAGCATTGTGCTAATAGTGATTTTTGTCGTGGTTTTGGGTTTTGCTGTGACTACGCTGGGCGTCGACGGTTCGTTCCTGTTGTTCTAATATGACTGTATTTGGCTTTAATTTGATTGTCTGTGGTCTCACATCACGTGCTGGGTTGCTTTAATTTTTTTTTTATTTCTTTATCTCGGAAGAAAAGAGCGAGCAACGTATCTGTGATTCCTCCGGTGCTGCAGATGTCTATGGGCGGCGACTGCTTACCATAAGGTGTGCCGCATGCATGCCTACACACTTTCATAAAAAAGTCTAATAAATAGTGTATAGATATTGTGTCCTATATAAAATTTTCCAAAATCTCACCAGAAAGGTTACTAAACCACGACCCCAATTCCTCGGCCATATCTAAGTAATCCTTCATTCTAATCTATTCCAGAAACATCCAGCCAGTAGAGACGAGGATAGTCTCGCTGCTCAACGCCGGAGAAGGCTGGCACAACTACCACCACGCCTTCCCGTGGGACTACAAGGCTGCAGAACTCCCCACGCCATACAACTTCTCAGCGACAACAATGATCGACTTCTTCGCAAAACTGGACTTAGCATACGATTTGAACCGATTCTATAAGTGTTGTGAATTTTTCTTTTCGGTTTTATTAACTCAAAGTGATAATTTCGGGGATTCCATCAATACCAAGAAGAAGAATACCAATTATTTTGACTATAAGCTTATTCCTTTGACGCAGGTGGTTGCCCTGCAGTAGGACGTTATTTGTATGATACTTTACATTCTACTTTAATACAAGATTAAATCAAACACCAAACGCCACACCCCGACTCATAAGAATGAAATAGAAATAAGCCGTATCGCTCAAGGCAACAAAATGATTCCAAATAAGAGACTAGTGACTAGAAAAAGTGCCGCATAGAAACTTTCACCACGACATGTCCTATCTATTAACAAAGATCCCGGTATATTAAAGGACAGGGCAGGGTTTTAACCCTTGATGAAGATTAAACCTAAATTCAAACCTGTTTTGCAAAAGGCTTACTTTTAAACGATATTTTAGAAATATCTAGATGTTATTTACCGAATCTCAGCTATCATAGTCCTAACCACCTGGTGGTTACCCAAATATGGTGGTTAGGACAAAGGTTACCCGGATATGGTATCAGCCTCGTATTTTAATTACAGGTACAGAAGAGAATTAAGAGCGTAGGAGACGGCACCCATCCAGAATTAGGATTCAACGAGGACATTGTAACCGCCTTCGGACCTGTTTTCCCGATGAACCCTTCCTACACTGTCAAATACCCTGACCCAGAGATTAAGAGACCCCTACCGCACGGATTCACACAGTAAAACCTTCGTGAGGTCACTAATAACACTAATTAGAATTTGGTCCATGAATAAAGTGTACATCGTGCCGCTGGTGCTCTCTAGCACCGGAGCTATACCGAAACATTTACTTGGAGCTTTACGGAGCATAGACCTGTCAGAAAGCATTTACCATGACCATGCAAAAAGCGGCCATTTTGAAAACCTGCCGCATATAGTCCGGAAGGTTTTGCTTGATGACCTCACAAGTATGACCACATCTCAAAACCCTTCGCAAACTGATTCTTACTTGGCTTAAGCCCGTGAGTAACATTTGTGAGGATTGGAGCCTGAACTAGGTTAAACCTGTATTTCAGGACTGGCCAGGTGCCTTTTAAACATAGGGCAAGTACATAATTTTATAGCATTAAATTGAGAAAGGACAATGCTCACAAAGTATGGAAAATTCACCCTGGCCCGGCGCAAATGGAATGTATCTCAAATTACTGGTAATAATGAGTAATTACATAATTACTGCTCAGAAGGCATCACTGAACTATTTTTCTAAAAGTCTGAAATTGCTATTCAAAGATCTGCAGCGGTCAAATAATGACTTGAGGGACGAAGTTATTTAAATAATATTAACTCAGGCATTTTCTAACACACCCTTTTCAATGATTTAATATCATTTTATTAAAAACCATATAAGTTACCCTACAGAGTATCGAATAGCAATTTCACACTTTTAGAAAAATATTTCGAATTATCGAGGGACGAAGTTATTTAAATAATATTAACTCACGCATTTTCTAACAGGATAATTAATACTCTTAAACACCCTTTTCAATGATTAAATAGATATCATTTTATTAAATTTAAAACCCATTTATGTTACCCCTACAGAGTTTCGAATAGCAATTTCACACTTTTGGAAAAATATTTCGAGGATTCTAACTATGCAGTATTTAATTACTCATTTATAGTAATAATTTGAGGTTCCCACATTTGATTTCCGCCGGGGACTGGTTTTTTTTGAGCATTGTCCTTTCCTACACTTAATAATAACAATAATATTCAGAAATCTGTCTCTAGTTATATTAACACAATCTTAAAACATAATGATAAGACAATTTCTTTTACTGAAGTAGGCATTCTGTTTGTTGGTAATTCATTCACTGTAGATTGTAGATAACACTTAGGCTGCCCGCCCACGGCGGATAATCGGCGGATAATCGGACTTTTAGTCGGTGTCAAATAGAACGTACTGATAGCAATGAGCAACCCACACGGCCAACAAAAAGTCGGTCAGAAATAAAATCGGCGCATCCCGGCCGACCCGATTGTCTGCGACAAATGGAACGTTCGGAAATGTATGTAACAACGCACACGACTCACCGACTCACCGGCCAACTGTCGGCCGCATGCACTTGCTAGGGAAGGATGTTGTGACAGTACAGTATGGATATCGATACTGAAAATTTAATAGAAGAAGTAGAAAAAGTAACATTTATTTTTTATTTTCTGTTCACACATTAAGTTATTCTTTTCCAAAATTATTTTTCTATACTTAAAACGGAGCGAAATTTTAAAAGTATATATAATCGTTTTGATGTTTGAAAGTTAGACCTTGCTTTTCACTGAGCCGTAAAACATTAAAAAAAAACTAGGGGCATCGGCGCGGTGACCATTGATAGTACTCAAATTATCGTAAAACTTCGTTTTGTAATAGCGCTTATTCTAGTCTTAGGCTTGCGGTATCGATACTTTTACGAGTACGATAGATACTTTTTTTCGATACTCTACTCATAAGTACAGGTACAGTATCGATACTTTCTATTCGATACCGTGTCCCTACCCTCGATAGCCACAAACAAAAAGTCGGCGGTGTGCGCGTGTTAGATTATGTTTATGTAATTATATAATTTTACTAATAATTAATAAGAATAATCCTAGTAATATAAATTTATTAAAATATAGATTATAACATTTATTTCTGATGTATAATAATTGTAAATGACAATCTAAATAAGTATTGAAAATGGTTTGGAGAGATATCCGGTATTCAAATGTTCTGTCAAATTGTGTACTTTCATAGTTATAAATTATAATAATAATGATTAGGATTTATCCTTGTATTTTGTTCTAATCTTTAACAATTAATATTCTTGTTGTGTTAAATGATTTTAAGATATCAGATAACTTAACGAAGAATTAGTTACAAACATGATATCCGGTGTAAATATTAACTTATTCTTAATATTGGAAAACAGTTGGTTTATTTACATAACAATATCAGTTTTATAATTTTAGTATAATTTAAAAGTTATTTAATTATATTTGTTATTCAAATTATTTTGTAGTTAGTAAATTAAAATATTCTGTCAGTGAATTTGTTATTCCGGTGCTACAGAAAAGCCGCCATTTGTCGCTATAAAAAGACATGGACGGGTAGAACGTAGTACAAAAAATAGTAGTAACGTTACTCTGCCCTTTTATCAGTGAGATCTGATTCAGTGTAACAATTTGATAGTTGCGGATAAGTTACAGATAAGTTATAAGTAAAAGTGTTCCTGATTGTGTTGTTAAATAATATGTTTCATAATGTGTTTGAAAATACATAATGTTTAAAGATTTATTTATTTTTATTATTTATAAATATAAAACCCCTTCTGACATCAGAAGTGGGATTCGTTTATAAATAAAAATATAAATCTATTCTGTCTTATGCTGTTTGTTACACGTTTGGTCAGGGCACTCCCTGATAACGTTGACAAATAATGCAAATGATGATTGTCTTATTTGGAGTAGTATTTGGTCGGGGCACTCCCCGATAATATGAAACAAAAAGAGGGAATTATCGTTATGAGTAACGAATTTGTCGGACAGATTCTTATTCTAGTGTTCCGTAAAATTGATAGCCTCTTTTATTATTATTGTGTCAATTAATTTATGGTGTACATTGCAGCTATCTGCCATGGACGTCGATTTGGTTTACTGGAATCGATTTTAACTGCAATTTCTTCGAATCGACGCCATGATGACATCGCTCTTCCAGTTTTTAACCCAGAAAAGCTTGATGCCGAAGCTGAATCATGATGCAAAAACATTGAGAACTTGGGTGCTGAGTTTATTTGGTGTAGTATACAAATGGTTTGTAAGGAACTCCACAAGGCAATGGCCAAATGGAGCGATAGGTTTCTGTTATTAATATGCTTACGACTACTTGTCAAAATGAGACAGAATGGCCGAGCTGTCTGAACAGAAACTGGTAAATTTAATTTTTTTATTTAATTATTTATGTGAGTATTTATGTGTTGCTGACGAATGTTAGCTGGTGTACTGTCTGGACATCATGAGCAGCACATGGTGTGACAGAGCACGACAGTTGAACAGAGTATTGAAGTGTGTATTTATGTGTTGCTGCCGAATGTTAGCTGGTGTACTGTCTGGACATCATGAGCAGCACATGGTGTGACAGAGCACGACAGTTGAACAGAGTATTTAAGTGTGTATTTATGTGTTGCTGCCGAATGTTAGCTGGTGTACTGTCTGGACATCATGAGCAGCACATGGTGTGACAGAGCACGACAGTTGAACAGAGTATTGAAGTGTGTAATTATGTGTTGCTGCCGAATGTTAGCTGGTGTACTGTCTGGACATCATGAGCAGCACATGGTGTGACAGAGCACGACAGTTGAACAGAGTATTTAAGTGTGTATTTATGTGTTGCTGCCGAATGTTAGCTGGTGTACTGTCTGGACATCATGAGCAGCACATGGTGTGACAGAGCACGACAGTTGAACAGAGTATTTAAGTGTGTATTTATGTGTTGCTGCCGAATGTTAGCTGGTGTACTGTCTGGACATCATGAGCAGCACATGGTGTGACAGAGCACGACAGTTGAACAGAGTATTTAAGTGTGTATTTATGTGTTGCTGCCGAATGTTAGCTGGTGTACTGTCTGGACATCATGAGCAGCACATGGTGTGATAGAGCACGACAGTTGAACAGAGTATTGAAGTGTGTATTTATGTGTTGCTGCCGAATGTTAGCTGGTGTACTGTCTGGACATCATGAGCAGCACATGGTGTGACAGAGCACGACAGTTGAACAGAGTATTGAAGTGTGTAATTATGTGTTGCTGCCGAATGTTAGCTGGTGTACTGTCTGGACATCATGAGCAGCACATGGTGTGACAGAGCACGACAGTTGAACAGAGTATTGAAGTGTGTATTTATGTGTTGCTGCCGAATGTTAGCTGGTGTACTGTCTGGACATCATGAGCAGCACATGGTGTGACAGAGCACGACAGTTGAACAGAGTATTGAAGTGTGTAATTATGTGTTGCTGCCGAATGTTAGCTGGTGTACTGTCTGGACATCATGAGCAGCACATGATGTGACAGAGCACGACAGTTGAACAGAGTATTGAAGTGTGTATTTATGTATTGCTGCTGAATGTTAGCTGGTGTACTGTCTGGTCAACATGATGCAGCATGATTATGGTTGCGAAAATAGCTTGTCATGATATCTATTGTCACGTTTCAGGAACCCAACCGGCACACTCCCAAGGCTAGCCAGCACACACAGTTTCGGTGGATTAACCCGAGCTGAAAAACATCTCTTCTCGCACAGCACACTGCACACCATCTCCGCTGTGGTGGAGTCCCGGCCTAACGTGAACGGTTCTACGTGTAACCTGACCACAATTCGAGAACGAAGTGTCTTTGCAGAATGGCCGTGTTAGATTATGTTTATGAAATTATATAATTTTACTAATAATTAATAAGAATAATCCTAGTAATATACATTTATTAAAATATAGATTATAACATTTATTTCTGATGTATAATAATTGTAAATGACAATCTAAATAAGTATTGAAAATGGTTTGGAGAGATATCCGGTATCCAAATGTTCTGTCAAATTGTGTACTTTCATAGTTATAAATTATAATAATAATGATTAGGATTTATCCTTGTATTTTGTTCTAATCTTTAACAATTAATATTCTTGTTGTGTTAAATGATTTTAAGATATCAGATAACTTAACGAAGAATTAGTTACAAACATGATATCCGGTGTAAATATTAACTTATTCTTAATATTGGTAAACAGTTGGTTTATTTACATAACAATATCAGTTTTATAATTTTAGTATAATTTAAAAGTTATTTAATTATATTTGTTATTCAAATTATTTTGTAGTTAGTAAATTAAAATATTCTGTCAGTGAATTTGTTATTCCGGTGCTACAGAAAAGCCGCCATTTGTCGCTATAAAAAGACATGGACGGGTAGAAGGAATTCATTCTTGTTCGAGCCATAGTAGTAACGTTACTCTGCCCTTTTATCAGGGAGATCTGATTCAGTGTAACAATTTGATAGTTGCGGATAAGTTACAGATAAGTTATAAGTAAAAGTGTTCCTGATTGTGTTGTTAAATAATATGTTTCATATTGTGTTTGAAAATACATAATGTTTAAAGATTTATTTATTTTTATTATTTATAAATATAAAACCCCTTCTGACACGCGCCGTGTGGGTTGAGTCGGTCACAAAATCGGTGAAACATCGGCGGAAAAATCCGCCGGATTATCGTTCACACAAAAAGTGTGCCGTGGGCGGACAGCCTTAAGGGTAAACTTACATTCGTATAAAATTTTAGGGTAAATGTTTAGGACTGGGTCCAATTTATTATAAAGATGCTTGGCGAGGGGTTCACTATTCCATTTTCAAAAACGTTTCGTCGAATTACAATTTATCGATGACAACTAATCTATTATTTGTTTGAACGATGCGTCATAGATAGATAGATAGATACTCTTTATTGCACAAAACATATTAAAACATGTTACAGATAAAGCTGTACCTACAATACAGGCATTCATTTACCCGAAAGTTGTTACGTCGATGGTTCATTTTATCGAATGTCTTTTAGTCGACGGTTTAAATAATCGGATTACCCTACTATAGGTCGACATTAAAAATTTCGCCAATGGTTCATTTCATCGAATGTCTTTTCGTCGATGGTTCATTTCATTGAATTTATTTTCGCCGATGGTTCATTTCACCAAATGTCTTTTAATCGACGGTTCATTTCATAGAATGTCGCCAATGAAAACGCCTGGATCTTACTTTGTAGCAAATACTTAAATTTATTGCTATGCTTACATTTTACCATACGTGCATCCAATCAAATTTTGACCGCCTCTGTGGAACAGTGGCTTAGCCGTTCGGGTATAAAACCCGGAGGTCGTGGGTTCGATTCCCGCCATGGTTCTGGTTGGTGGTAGGACTTTTTCAGAGTCCGACTGGCTAGTTATCACCACCACAGGTGAAACCTGCCGCCATAACAGCCGTGGCTGTGTTCCGGCAATATTAATGTGGGAGCCAGTACACTGAAAATTAAAGGCTCGAAGATTAGATGAGCCTACAGTCTGACAGCACATTGAGTGACGCTTCCTGATGAATTGTCCCTCAATGAAATAGGCCGCAGTGACCGCTTGCCATCAGGTGCGCTGCGTGTCTGTCTGCCAAATGATGTGACATAAAAAAAGGGATTGATTTATTGGCATTCGATCAAATAAGGCATCGACTTGTTGTATTTTGATCAAATGAGGCATCGACTTGTTGGCTTTCTATCCAATGAGGCATCGACTTGTTGTCTTTCGATCAAATGAGGCATCGACTTATTGTCATTCGATAAAGTATTTTTTATAGTAGAAAGTATTTATAAGAAGTGTTGCATCGATGAAATGTTCTTCGAAATAAGTCGAACGTTAAATTAATCGACTGCTCAAGTCGATTAATTTAACGTTCGACTTATCATACTTTCGACGAGGCGTTGTCGACGAAATTGTAATTCGAAATTGTAGTTCGAAACGTTTTTCGAAATGGAATAGTGAACCCCTTTGCGAGAAATGTTGTTTGTCGATGTAACAATGCAGTATTATGTTTACTTATCTGACACATTTTTTGCGGCCTACGACAATTTGTCTGCTGGATTATCGGTAGCTTAGTTTTTTATGTTGTCGTAATATTATATTTATTACAAACAATTGTTTCACAGTCATAACGTTTGCATCCTGGTAAAGGCTTTGTGTGGAATATTGGAAAGGTTTCCTGAGCATAACCTTAAGCAAAGATCGCTGAGCACGTTCCAATTTTATTATTTTCGTCTTGCATGCCCCACCCCAGACTGGAATGCAGTATGTTAACACTGATTGGGCAAGAGCGTAGTAAACTGTTTTGAGAAGAGAAGGAGTTTCCTGAAAATCCATATTTTTTAGTTTCCTTACGCGAGTGGACAGAAGACCAATTTGTGTGTTCCACTTTGATCAACAATTGATCGAAGGTGTTCCATGACAATGTTTCATCTAATTGGACACCAAGATATTTAATTATTTTCACTCTTTCCAGAGGGGAACATGGACATGATGGTGTGTTTGGGGTGGGGGACATGTATGAAGTATTAGACTAATATGGTTTGGTTTAGGTTGGGTTGACTTATTTGTGGTAAAAGTTACAAATTTTGATTTATTGACGTTTAGGGTGAGAAGATTCTTCTTTAACCAGAGTGACGTTTGTAGCAGTCTAAGAACTACTAAGACTACTGTGACTACTAGTCTAAGAATACTGTGTTTCTGGCAAATAAAAGGCTTATTATTTCGGTACTCGAAAGTGTCTCCACCCAAGTCCAAGTTTTCAAGGACCAAACTGTAGGTGAGCGGAGGAGCGAGTTAGACTGTCTCTAACTAAAAGACGGTGCAGGGGTCCACGGGCGTAGCGGTCAAGAGAAGTCGATTGAGTTGAGTGCTTGATCGATGGGACGACTGGCGGCGGTCAATCCCGAAGGTGGTGACGAATGGAGGCGACTGAGCCCGAAGGTGGTGACGAATGGTGGCGAATGGTAGTAGTTGAGCCCGAAGGTGACGACGCCGCGATGAGCTGGTGGAGCCGCGTGACGTCATTACGTCACAGCGGCAACAGGTTTCAAACCACTCGGTAATCGTAGCGTTTATAAGGAAAGAAAATGCACATAGCTTTTCTCTTCACTCGATCCGCTTTTTCCACTAGCCGGCACTCTCAACGATTGGGATCTTACAAAGCAAATGCTAACTCGAAAGGCTCGCGTTACACAGACGCGTTGGAGTTTGGATTGCAGTGACGTTTTCATGTACTGGCTTCCTGCAATACCGAATACCTTTTAATGTAAGGCTTTTAATACTTCACAGATTTTTTTTTCAAGCTGATGTTATGGCTGTACAAAGGATGCCATAATTATCAAAGTTATTGTGGCCACTGGCCAGCTAGCATAAACGTACAATACCTACAACATATGTATCAGTAATATACTCATACTAGAGATAATAGGTTACCACTCGCATTACTAAGAAACTGGTGATTTTATTAAAACCAATACAAAAAAAAGCTTGAATTATAATTTGTAACAAGACGTTGAGAGAATAAAATGGGTCTTTGGGCGTTTCGCACCACAAGTAATTCGAAGCGCGGTGCGAATCGCCCAAGAGCTATTTTTTAATTGGGCCATTCGCACCGCGGTGCGAATCGCCCAATTACTTTTCGAAATGGGTCAATTCGCACCGCAGTGGAGAATAAAACAGCTCTCTTATTTGATGGATGATTTTGATCGAAAATATATAGTTTTGTAAAAAAAAGGCGTGATTCCGCGGGAGGCTACATCAGCAGGGTGGTCGAGTGAGGCTACGTGATTCCATCTGTCTTTGTCTGTTATATTTGTGATTTCAGTAAATCTATTGGCTACGAAAGTCGTCCAACAACATGGTGTTTTTTGGAGCCAGGCCAGTACAATTGTAGCATCAGTCCAGGCGTAGTATCTTGAATGGGTATTGATAAAGCTTGCCGTACTCTATGCAACAGTTTAGCTAATAAGACTGCTCCACAGAGTTCTAGTCTGTGTAGGGAAACTTGCTTAACAGCGTCTATTCCCATTCATCACCACTGGCTTTGTCACCACTGGGGACAAATGGGAAAAATATTCCCGATTGTTGCCAGTGGTGACGTATAACACTTACTTTCCCAGTTGTAGCCGTTTATAACAGGGGCTATGCGGGTCTTCGCTTCTATCATTGTCACAGTGACTTTGTCAGGAGTTATTACCCTACAATACACAACAGCAGCGTATGCAATTGAGGCGGGTAGGGTCAGCTGGTAACCGTCCTCGAAACTTTCGATAGATACCCTGTGGCCAGAAGTCGTCCTTTAAAAGTCTCCAGGTGATGGGTCGGTACTCTTACCACAAAGGAACCGAAGTTGATTTTATGGCGGGAATCCTACCGCTCAACCATTAGACTGAATTTCAAAAATGAATAAAATGTTCATACATTTTTTATACTAGTTTAGTTGGCAGACAGCAACGAATTATTTAATATCGTTGGCAGACAGGCACGCAGCCCACCTGGTGGTAAACGGCCACTGCGGGCTAAGAAGCGTCGCACACTGATGATGAAAATGAACGGAACATCAAATAAAATCTGCCCCTAGTGGGGGCAGATGCGACTAAAACTAGTTCCGTCTGCCCCTACTGGGGGCATATTTGGTAGGGGCAGTCGGGAATAATCCCTTACTTTGACTACCATAACTCCTAAGATTGAGTAGCTTGGTATGATCATTTCTAGGAATGGTGGTTAGCAAATTAAAAATATAAAGAAAATTTTTATCTACTTTATTAAACAGACCATATTAAGTTCTAACACACATTAAAAACCCTTTTCAAACCCCACCGTGTTGATTGCTTGATTATATGTTTGTTAGTAACAAACATATACCAATATTGGTATGCAAATATCATAAAAAAAAAACAACTTACATCACCTTGTTTAAATGTAATTTTATAAATATGTAGGTAACAAAACTATCAAACTATTCCCATTTTAAAAATGATTTTAAGGAATAAAAGCAGTGTGGCATTAGCCATCACTGCAGTTCTTTCTTGGAGAAATTTTATGTGTTTTGTCTATTTTACTTAAAGTATACCTTTTCATGGTTAATAGATCTGAACTACAGAATAAATCAAAGTTTTACAGTGTGAATCCGTTCCGATCCGATGATAAGAACAATTAAGCAAATTGTTGAGAATGGAACATCTGTTGTTAATTTATGTTAAAGGCGGCTGTGCAACAAGTAAGTGAAAGCGAAACGGAATCTCGATCCGAGAGGTACCAGTTGGCGATGCCATCTGAAAACGTGTATGTCGATCTATGAGTCTCAACATCTGCTGCTGTTGAGACTCATAGATCGACATACACCACACCGTCTACTGGGTTTCCTCAGCAAGGAAGATCATTTTCTTCGCGTATTTGACATTATGATAAATTAACAACAGAAGTTCCATTCTCAACAATTTGCTTAATTGTTCTTATCATCGGATCGGAACGGATTCACACTGTAAAACTTTGAGGTCACTGTACCTCAAGGTTTTACGAATCCGTTCGGTAGGGGTCTCTTAATCTCTGGGTCAGGGTATGTGACAGTGTAGGTAGGGTTCATTGGGTGAACAGGTCCGATGGCGTTGATAATGCCTTTATTAAACCCTAGGTCTGCATAGGTGCCGTCTCCTAAGCTCTTGATTCGCTTTTGTATCTGAAATTCAAATAAAGTCTTAGGATAACATCTAAAAATATAATAATAAATATCTCTGGACATTATTCACACAGCCATCTAGCCCAAAATTAAGCATTAGCGTGTGCTATGGGTGCTATACAACGGATAAACATTACTTACATACTTTTTTTGTAAATAGATAACATATTATACATAGAAACACCCAGACCCATACAAACAGACAGACTGTTCATGCACACAAATGTTTGTACCGTGCGGGGATCGAACCGCGACCTTTGGTGTAATAGCCGACTTCTCGACTTATTAAAACATTATTAGAATTATATTGAATGCGAGAAGCCGAGTATCGTATGTACAACATTCATCAACTTGCTGTTTTAAAAAAATATTTCCAGTACGTCTGTACTAATTTTTGATAGAAGTCCGTCTGTCTGTACGTCTATTTTATGTTAGATCGGTGGTCGATTTGACGCTCCAAAAAGAAGAGAGCAGAAATCAGCATTGTCAATGCTGAATGCATGTGTTGCACAATCAACAACAGCCTAAAATGAGAGACTAGCGTCCAATTACCAATACCAGTATGGGCTATTATAGGTAGTTACAGCAGATAAACCAACATCCTGTTCAGTTCAAGTTGTTGTGGAACTGCAATAGTTTCTTACAGGTATAGACAACAGTTCCATACTGTAACTTCATTCGTGACTCTCCTTACGTTTAACTCAAGTTCTCTTCTGGTTTTCCGCTTGTCTGATAAACGACATGACCAATTAATTTGCAGAGTTAATTTAGTCTCTCTTGGTTCAACATTAAAGAAAGAAAGAAAACATTTATGACTGTCTTTAACAAATCGACTAACGTGACCAATAATTTTAAGAGCCTTTCGAATCTAGGAGGAAAATCAGTGTCTTAAGATTAACCCATTGCGTTAGTATATACTCCAAATTGTACAAAATGGATAAGCTTTGCTGTTAATAGATGAATACACAATAGTTATTTATGTGACTGTTGCATAATGAGGGTCATTAAAATACGAATGTGGTTTTATGAAACGAACGAAGTGAGTTTCATAAAAGGATCACATGAGTATTTTAATGCCTAATTATGGGATTATTCCCGACTGCCCCTACCAAATCTGCCCCCAGTAGGGGCAGATGCGACATAACTTTATCTTCATTCATACGATAAATGTCTATTTTAAAGTCAGGATCGATGTGAAACCGCGTGGAATATAATCCGTAGTACCAGGAGAGCAGAGAAGAACAAGAAGCTAGGCTAGCTCGCGTCTTTCAAACTCTTTGATTTAATGAATAGTTACGCTGAGGTTATGCTCTCCTGGTACCTTTGAAAATACATCAAGATGTTTTGCTTACATATGTTAGCTTCAAATCCATTAATTTTTACGTTTTAAGAAGACGTTCGAAATTTGAACGTAGTTAAAGTATCGGTTACCGATACTAAAATGTAAACATTACGATGCAGCCACAGATACTTATATCTAAATGTAGGGCGTTTGCTCATCGCTCCTGACTATAAAATAGACATATTATGGTATGTATGTAGATAAAAGTAAATAACATCTACTCAGTTAACAATACTCACAATTTCAGGGGACATCGTCTTCAAATCGTAAGCCATGTTCATTCTTGCAAAGAAATTGATCAAGGTCGCGGAGAAGTTGTATGGCGTTGGGAGTTCTGCCGCCTTGTAGTCCCACGGGAAAGCGTGGTGGTAGTTGTGCCAGCCTTCGCCGCCGTTAAGCAGCGAGACGATCCTAGATTCTACAGGTTGAATGGTCCTACAACGTGATAGATCGAAGTATTAAAGTGTCGAAGATCAGAGTCTGTCAGTAATTACCTAAATTTTAAGTTTTATTTATACTACATCCAGATGCAGACAGGCACGCAGCCTACCTGATGGTAAGCGGCCCGTGCGGCCTATTCCATTGAGGGACACTTCACCAGGAAGCGTCGCTCAATGTTATGCCAGACTGTACTGGTTCATCTGATCTACGAGACTTTGATATGTAATACTGCCGGAACACAGCCAGAGCTGTTAGCTATGGGGGGGGGGGGGGGGTAGCTAGCCAGTCGGACTCTGAAAAAGTTCTACCAGCAACCAGACCCAAAGCGGGAGTCGAGGTCACGACCTCCGGGTTTTATAACCGAGCAGCTTACTACTTACTTACTATTCCACGAAGGCAGTCAAAAGTTTTAGAAAAGGTATAAAAGTGTTGCTTGCTTTTGCCAGTATGTATTCATGTATGATGTATATTAAAATTGGTGCATTCTCTTTTCACATTAATCTGTACAGTTCCGTCTGGCGGTAGTATCGGCAGCCTCCGACGACCTGCATCACCATATATTTGTGTTTCTGCATGGCAAATATTTTACTTACTTGTCAAAGGGCCTGGTGCCAAATTTATGCGCAGCGCTGTTAATCAAGTAGACCATGTGTAGCGATATTGTGTACCGCAGGCAGTAGCAGACGAGGAAGGCGTTTATCAGAGTCTCGTTGAAGCAGCATACGGCCACGCCGACTGGCACGAGGAACGCAGTGATGAAGTATATAGGAAAGAAGTGTCTGGAAATAAAGGAATTGTAGTAGTCGTGGGGTTCCAAGCATTGTTGTGTATTGAAACATTGGAGAACTTACATGCAAGGCATTCAAAGCATGGCTGTGTATTAGAGCAATGGACAACCACAAGACGAAGGCAAACATTGTCTAAGGAACCTGCACATTACAAGATTTTGTTTTGCATTCTGCAAGCATGGACGATAATTTAATTTGGTTTCTGATAGATATATGGTATGGGATTAATAATGAAATTACCTGTATTCAAACATGACGAATTTATCCTGCAGTAAGTCCGACACGTCGATGGTTTTCCTTAGTTTCCGGCAGATGGGGTGCCTGTAGGTCATCGTCCAGCCGATGTGGGAGTAGAACAGGCCGCGCTTGGCGTTGTGCGGGTCCCCGTCCGTGTCCGAGTAGCGGTGGTGCAGTCGGTGTTCGCCGGCCCAGACAAACATTGAGTTCTACAAGAACCACAGAAGAATTGTCAAAATGATTTCAGATATCCCAAGCCATAAAGACATGTAGCCCAATGACAATAAGGGGCTACTACGACCTACTTTATTAAGGGAATTCAATGGAAACGGGCTCCCTCATTAACAGACGATATAAGAATTGATATTTGTTAGTAATTGATAGGCAACTACTATGGCTGGAACACAGTCTGAGATATAACAGAAGCATATTTTTCATAAAAAATTTAAAACCAAACCCGGAGTAACCATTGCGTGGTCCTTAGTTAAGGAAAACAAAAGTCTTATGGAAGTAAAATTTCGTACATTGACTTCTTACCTGTCCAGCAGAGTTATGCATAAATAATAGTATACATTTGAGTAAAGGCGTAGCTTTGAATGATCTGTGCGAATACCCCCTGTGCGCGCCGATTGTCACTCCCTCGACTGACACACAGGTATAAAACCATGCTGAAAATAAAGAATAATATCATTTCATAAACAAAATTTTCTCCTCTTTGTTTCAGTAAGTGCCATCAACTGCCGGACAGGCACCACTTGATGGACAGGCATTTTCCATTAATGCATACGCAACCAGAAAAGGCTTTTATTGCAATGATGCAATACACAATAGAACTCAATGTCGATTTTGTTGTTTATTCCCGATGTCCACCACTATTGTATTTGTGTTTTTTATATTTTAATGAAATGTGTGCAAATTCTGGAAAACAAATGAATGTCGGGGAAACAAATGAATGACGGGAAAACAAGTGAATGTCGGGGAAACAAATGAACGTCGGGGGATCAAGTGAAGGTAGGAAAGCATTGTCCATTGATCAGAAGTAAAAAAAATAGGTGCAAGCGATTTTCGACTTTATCGACATGTACCAAGATTACGGATTTTAATAAAACAGATAACTTAGTAAAGTGAGCGTTACGGAAATGCAACAAAATTTAAAGGTCAATAAGGACGAAAATCGCTTGCACCTGTTTTTTTTACCTTCCGATCAATAGACAATGCTTACCTACCTTCACTTGTTTTCCCAACGTTCATTTGTTTTCCCGACACTCATTTGTTTCCCTGACATTCGTTTCCCCGACATTCATTTGTTTCCCCGATATTAATTTGTTTTCCCGACATTCATTTGTTTTCCAGAATTTGAGTTCCATCATGGAACTGTATCATGGTACTAGTGTCAAGGAACCTATTATTTGACTCTCGGTCTATAGCGGTTGGGAAATAAAAAGTTCCAATTTTTTTCCACTCGTACCCAGTGGGGACGACAGAGTGGGGACGACGTCTCCTGGTAATCAGTACCTAATTATTGTTGACTAATTCACCGATTAATTTTAAATGTAAAGGTCTTCTACAAGATCACCTGATAATGATATGGTTCATTAGCTGACGTTTTTCATTAAACGCTACAACCACGTCGGTTGGTCGTGTCAACCAGATGAGCCAATATGTGATGGCCATAATGGCTTTAGCAAATAATGTCCCCATTCCTCATTATCATTAGCCCTAATCTCACCTTTTTTTTATTGCTACAAAAGTGCTAAAAATATAGAAGTACAAAAAAGGCTGGCGTACTTGTATCCATAGCTATTTTATCTTGTAAAAGAATGTGTTTGGGGTCTTTAAAGGGTTCATGAACAAAACCATTGCAGGATTACATCAAAATTTTAGCACGCAATATCAATTTGGTCTTTTAAAGTTTTATTATTTGCTAAAAAACTGATCTGCCTCCGTGGGACAGTGGTTAGAGCATTGAGCTCTAATACCCGGAGGTCGTGGGTTCGAATCCCGCGGGGAGCATCACTTTGTGTTAATGTTTCCAGTTTGGTTAGGACATTGCAGGCTTGAATCACCTGAATGTCTGGAAAGAATGATGATTCTGTGCTTCGGAAAGCACGTTAAGCCGTGTCAGACTGCTGTCCCACCGTGTTACAGGAGTGAGGGAATAGGGAGTGCACCTGTGCTTGCGCACTCACTTGTGCACTCTAATATATCCTGCGTAGTTAGCTGATCGTAAAAGATTGCCGCCGTGGCTGAAATTCTCGGCTAGGAGGACATTATTTGCTAAAAACTGTTGCGGTTTTAATGAGGTACGCTTGGATCATGATCCATAATTTCAGTTTTAGCTGCCTCTGACCTTCGCAGCAATCAGAATAAGGGAATCATGCTCATAGCTCACTAAAACAGGAGAAATCAATTTGCCATCTATGCATAGATAGAGAAACAGGCCGGCCAAGCCGTATTCTCGGCGTTTCTCTGCGGGATCGAATCTGAAATGAGGTGATCCTGCAGAGAACCAAGATCATCGACATTGCTCACCGGTTAAGCAAGCTGAAGTGGCAGTGGGTTGACAAATCAGCCGTAGAACCGATAATAGTACGGGTAAACGGGGTCTGGAGTAGAGACCGTGTCTCGGTAAACGTAGTGTAGGACGCCCTCAGGCCAGGTGGAGTAACGATTTGCGCAGGATGGCTGGCCGGAGCTGCATGCGAATAGCCATAAATGAAAGGTGGCGAGCATTGGGAGAGGCCTTTGTCCAGCAGATGACTAAAATAGGCCGATAATGATGATGACATTGCAAAAATTAGAACGTAAGCACAGGTGCACTCTCCATTTTCACACTCTTACAACATGGTGGCACAGCAATAAAATTGGTAATTACCGAAGAGGGAACCGGACCAACGGCTTTAATTCATGCCGAGGCAAGGCTGTATTATCACCCCCTCACTTCTAGACCCCGGGCTGTTACCGAGTACCTTCCGAGCTGAATTAGACACAGTTACATACTTTGAATCAATATATTATAAATATATTTGACTTACCCCATATTATAGTTGAAACTAGAACGGTTCCCGACAAACATTTATATACTCCTATTGCTGCAAGTAAATGCAGAACTATATTGAAGATCACATTTCGCCAAGCGATCTTATGAGTGTAACTGAGGTCTGTGCCTATGAATTCTATAGCTTCCTTATCTTTTAATTCTTCATTGACCACATTTTGTTCTTCAGTCATGGCTTTCTCTTCCTTTCTTTCTTTAAGATTACCATTTTCGGCAAATTTTTCAAACATATCGAACATTATCTTAGTCACTTTTTCGACGTGGCTTCTTTTTTTTCCTTTAATTTACCACCTTCACTTTAGAATACCATAACAGTTTGTGATTTAACGAAAAAAAATCTATCTTTATAAGAAAATATTCGAATTGATCAGTAGAATACAAAGCGTGACCTAACAAGCTAAACATGCACTGCAAGTTCGCGTACAGTCAAGAGCATAAGCCTATTGTGTAAAAGTTGAATTGAAAATCAATATTAATAAGAATAATCGTCAAAATGTAAATGCATAACTTCTGAACTATTACACGATTATCAGGAAAAGCATTTTACAAACAAATACAAAATAAATGCATTTAAGAAAAATATTAAAAAACATCTCATTGATACGCAAAAACACTTACATTTACCATCTGGTCTATCACGTCACGGCGTGGTTTCAGCAGAATCCAATTCCAGGCACCGATGAAAACGGTGGCCATAGCCGAAGATTATGGCTTCTTCAAAGTCACGTTCTACATCGACATCTAGTTGTGATTTTTGTTACACGATTTAGTGTTGCTGTCTGTCAAAGTGTGATGTCATAATTTGTCAGCCGTGGCTTGTTACTATTGGATATTGTAAGTTATTTGTGCGAATAACCATAGCAACCAAGTGTTGCTATAACCATAGCTAATGTGGCGCCTCCAGAGCAGGTTTTTTTATTTTCTTGGTCAGGCTATACTATCCGATTCAAATGCCTAATTGAAGCCCTTGATTGAGCACCTAGCTGTTAATATAAAACATGCGTTATGGATATTAATTATTTAAACGAGTATAATATATTTACACTGCGACTGTACAATTCACTTAAGCACTAAAAGTGGTAACGTCATTTGACAATCGGTAGCCATTTATTTTAATATTATTTCATATTCAGTGTTTTCGATTGCTGTTAGCAAAGGATATTCTTTTGTTTTGTAAAATATGTTCGACGTTCGTAATTCGTATTAGTGTAAAAAAAAAATCATTTCGCGACCATATTTTGTTGGGTCTGGATGTACTATGTATCTTAAAAAAGTTTATAAATTAAATGTTTCTCAGTTGTCTGAGAACCATAGTTGAAGTTATCGTGGTTCGGTATGGTCTATTTTCCCTATTTATGTTTTTATGTTATTTCAGTTGCCAGACAGGCACAGGCCCACCCGATGGCAAAGGGCCCCTACCGCATATTCCATTTATAGACACCCTGGGGTAAACGTCGCTCTATGTGCTCATTAATACACCTACTGCTCCGATTTCAAGTGTACTGGTAAGGTTTACGCAGGTCTGAAAGAACAGGCCAAGGGCCTGATCTATCTTCGGTCGATCATATTTCCATTACACTGTCACTGTACTACTTATGTCACTCAATATTCCCTCTCTCATAGACCAATATTGCAATAGGACAACAAATACAGTAAAATGATAAGAACGAAGAGAGATAAAGTGCGAGACCAATTACTGTTTTAGTGTTCTTTGAGGTTATGGCAACCTCTAACTGTGGTGATCTCGACTCAATGAGGTGATCCGGCAGAGAACCAAAGTCACCGATATAGCTCTCCGAATTAGCCAGCTGAATGGGCAGTGGCCATATCAGCCGTAGAACCGATATCCGTTGGGGTACACGTAGTGTAGGACGCCCTCAGGTCAGGTGGAGCGATGATCTGCGCTAGATATAAATAGATCAGCATACGCACTTTTCCATCTATCTAAGAAGCTTATGTTGGGATTCCTCTTAATGGCCTATTACGGGCTTGTAGCTTCTACCCTAAGAATTGGCATTATCTTCTGGGGAAACTAGCGAGAGAGAGAACATTTTCAAGTCCCAAAAAAGTGTCTTAAAGCTATGTGTAATTTAAAATCAACCGATAGCTGTGTACCTCTGTTTAGGTCACTCAAACTGCTAACTGTGCCCTCATTATATATTCTGGAAATCAGTTCTTTCATAAAAGCCAATCCAAATTTATTTGTTAAGCTGAAAGATTGCAGAACAAGACCAATGCGATCTCAATACCAGAATATATTAAAAACAGGGTGGTTTAACACAGCATTATTAAATAAAGGAGTTCTTGGCATGGGACCTATTATAACTAAAATAAAATTCCAAACAAAATTAAAGAACTCAGACTTCAACTCGTATTTAGGAAAAAAACTTAAATTATTTCTCTTAGATTTATTCTGTTCAGCAATTCTTAGACGTTAAGTTATTTTGAATAATATTTAATTTTTTTTACTATAGTATAATTTTTTAATATTAATTTATTTGTGATTATTTCTGTTCTGACATTATATTGATTTATTTGAGAGACATGTTTTTTTGTAATTTTAGCTTATTATATTTTTGGTTTTTGTTTTATTTTCATATTTTAATTTGTAATTTTAACATAATACATTATTTTTGTCTGTTGTTTCTATTTCAATATTTATTTTTTTATTTTGACTTTCATTAATTTATTATTATGTTGACATGACAATGCATGAACAAATTGAATTGTATTTAAGAATTTTTATATAATTGTACACCAAAATGGTACGACATGTCTGAACTTTATTAATTCGACACCTGTTTTTTGTACACATGTCATTACGTACTTATCTTTATCTTTACTACTTTTTCAGCAGATACTTTTTTAAATAGTTTTTTGTGCGAGGTTTTAAAGCCGTAACAGACCATCGAATCTGTGCGCTCCGCACCGCGACCTTGGTGCGGTGCGGTGTGTTTTCGATCGTGTGTAGGCCCGTCCGCCGCACATTATTATTATTATTACCTTGTGCGGTCTGTTCGATGGCAAACGCATCGAACTCGGTGCGGTCCGGTGACAGTTCGCTCGTCTGGAGCGCGCACCGCACCGTTCGGCGAATCAGTTGAATGTTTACCTCGAAGCGTGAAGGACGTATGTCGCAGCAACAATAATCCTTAAATAAATGAGGACTAATCCTTAGATATATTTTAAAGTTTGACGAGCCATTTGGTGCATAATGGTCGAGAAGTTGGCTATTACACCAGAGGTCGCGGGTTCGATCCCCGCACGGTACCTACAAACATTTGTGTGCATGAACATGTCTGTTTGTATCGATCTGGGTGTATCTATGTATAATATGTATGTATTCACAAAAAAAAGTATATATGTAATGTTTATCCGTTGTCTGGCACCCATAGTACAAGCTAATGCTTAGTTTGGGGCTAGATGGCTCTGTGTGAATAATGTCCAGAGATATTTATTTATTATTATTATTAAAGTCGTCATCATCCAAATCTTTCAGTAGCCATAAGTGACTGTAATTCTGCCTGCTTTTTAAGTAAAATTTAGCCCATTCTCTCCTTTTCTTCTTTTTTAAAACGGGTAAAGATGACGTTACGGCAATAGCAGCGACTGCTACAGCAATCTTCGCTTTTTTAGTAAAATAGGAGCCATAATTGAATGAATCGAGCAGCGCAGCGTAAGATGTTGCCGTTTTCACGCCTCGAAAACGACTGGACGGTGCGTTGTGCGGTGCGATCGTCTGGAGCAAAAGAGCGCACCGTGCGGTGCGCTGTGCGGAACGCACTGGTTCGATCGTCTATTAACACTATTAAAATCTTCGACATAATCCGGTTGTTCGTTTTACTCGTTTATTAAAAAAGCGGCCAATGCGAATCGGACTCGCCCATGAAGGGTTCCGTAGCAGCAAGTATCATCATAATATAAAAGTTCTTGTAATTGTTTGTAAGTTTGATCGATGTTTTAATAATAGCGTGTTTTTTAAAATTCAGTTTTCTACATACCTACACAGATTTTTTTAGCTTTAGAATTCTATTAATGGTGCTAGAGCAGTAATAAAATGAAAATTAATAATTAGGAATGACTTGATAAAGTCAAATTATCAATCACAGTCGTCCTTCAAGTGAACTTTGACATCGTCTTTGACATGAATTTTGACTAGATGAAGTTCAGGTAAAGGTTGTGACTATAGGTAGAGGTACCTATTTCAATTAAAACCGGTTATACCTATAACAAGAAAGGAGATGAATGTATTTACTTACTTACTACATACTTAAACCATGAAGGCCATGTTTCATTTTTGCATATTTTAGGCATCTTATCTAAGGCCTGGTCTAGAAAAGCGATTTCGTCGCGAATCATAACGCGCGAATGCATAACGCGCCTTGGCGAGGTACTGTGGCTCATACATTACGTCCACGAGCATCGCGCGTGTTTTGCGGAAAAATCGGCGCGATTCGCGCGTTTAAGGGGGGGTGGGAGTACATAAAAGAGGAATAGACCGACAAACTTATCTGTTCCGGTGGCGGCGTCGCTACTGTCTATTTAGAACTGTCATTAAATATCGTTTTTGCATTGTATTTCACGTAGTTCCAATTTTGGCCACCGGAACAGATAAGTTTGTAGGTCTGTATTATGCGACGTCCAAATATGGCGCCGCGCTTGCACATTTCGTAGTTTTTTAAACATAGTAAACGAGACACTAATTTTATCAAGTCAAACTCTGCGAATTTATCTGTAAATATTTAGTGGCTATAATTGAGTGAAAATTCAAATGTTAATTGGCAGGAGCTTAGACATAAAATACGAAAATCGTTAAAAAAAGGGGTAACTTTGGGATTTTTTTCTATCGAGTGAAGTTTATAAAAACATGTAATTGAATGCGATTTTAACTAGATCAGATCCTTAACTGATACATATATTTTTTTTAGAATTGAAAACACTGATTTGTATGTCTCAGGTGGCTTTTAAAAACCATACGCGCGGCATCTGCGGAACTACACAGCCTTAAATCACCGTTCTGGACAAGGCCTAAGGATTTATGGTTGGGTTTTTCTGTCCGGAGTCCTAGATTTTGACGCAACATCCTTATGTCTTGAAGAGCACGGAAAGCCGTTGGTCCTGCCTGAGCTTTCCTGTGCTTGCGCACTCTTTCGTGCAGTATACATACATCCTGCGAAGTTGGCTGCCGTAGACGAAAGTCGAGTAGAAGAAAATTATAATAATTATGAAGAGATTACTATTATCAGTCAATGAATAATAATTAATACGCGCTGTTCTATTTCTGATTACTCCAACCATTGATTTTATTGATTTTCACAGTTCACCGAGGTCGGTGGCTGATGACAAGTTGGTTTGACTTATTGATTATGGCATGTTCGTTGTTATTTCCAATAGCTCCAATTCTGTTATCAATTATTCAACCCACTCAGCATACCGATACCACGAAATTGAAACCTGACATTTGAATTATGCATGAGGACATTAACCCCGAAAAAATATATGAAATGAACGTTTTGGTTGAGATTTAGTAAGCTTCTTTTATTTGTTACGAGGCTCCTATGCCCCGCCTAGTAGTAAGCGATAGAGGCATCAATTGTGTGTCGCCCCCTCCCTGTCATTTGAAGGGAAAACATACCCCTTAAAGCAATAATAGGTTCTTCCACATTGATCTAATCCCAACCTAAGAAGCTTATGGATTTTCATTTTGGCGAAATTTGATAATTTCTCTCTCTCATCTAAATCTCATCGAATTTCTCTGAAACGGGGAGGGGGCGGCGAGATGTTTTGTATGGGATCCCATAGACCCGTTCTCGAACACAGCGGGAGCGGATGCGGGAACGGGCCAGTGCGCCTGCGTGCGCTTCCGCTTCCGCTCTCGCTCCCGCAAAGTACGAGGCAGAGGCCTAACAGGCAGACATGCAAAGTTTTTGCAAACTTTCGCATTAATATGTAATATTACAAGTTTACAAGTACATATTATAAATGCGTAAGGTACCTATTTTTAAATCCATTGATTCAAGACACAAAAAAAAACTATCAATAAAATTAAAATGTTTGTTGTAAGTCGAAAATATAGGTACCCCGTGAAAATACCATCTTTTACTTAATATAAATGTTCTTTAATGTGGTATCTTCATGAAAAAACGTAGGTTGGAGTATTTTCGAGTTAATTCAATAACGAGATATGATTGTTGCACAAACAAGCGCTGTCTGCAGTGCTCGCTTCAGTGAGCGCCCCTGCGGAAGCAATCGACAGCTGCAGTTAACTGCACAAATGCACGGAGATGCGGCGACTTCCGACGGAGGCACGACTCCTTCCAATCATAGAACTAATGACGGTTATAGTGATACTTATTTAGAGACATTATCTTATACCAGAGATATTAAATAGGCATTTTGACTTTGGCTTTAAATTTGACAAGACCTTTACCATTAAAATTTTTTATAAAAAAATCCTGGAATAAGTTAATATTTCCTGGACATTATTCACACAGCACGCTCCGTGTTCATCCCCAAACTACGTTAGTACTACGAGTATATAATTCTGTACCCAAACTAAGCATAGCTTGTACTACATAAGTATATGGGTGCCAGATAATAAATACTCGTATTAATTATATACTTTTTCTTGTAAAAATACATACATATTATGCATAAAACAACCAGACTGATACAATAAGGAAATATACCTACATGCACAAAAATGTTTGTACCGTGCGGGGATCGAATCCGCGAACTCCTGGTGTTATATTCAATAAAAATATTTTCAATTCAGAAATGTTTTGAAGTGTTCTCAGTTACATTACTTACATTAAAATAGAGAGATTTTGCAAAAAAACTGAAAATTTACAGAGCTAGATTTGAAACTCTTTAACTTGATTTGAAGTCATGAAATTCAAAACTGACAATTAATGAAATTGAACTCACTCTCCAAAACCTAGCGATTATTCCAGTAAAAGATATACTAACGTTTCCTAGTTAAAGCTATTTCGCAAAATCGCGATCTTATTGAATATAAAAACCATACCATAGCGTATAATATAAATTTTATGTAGCATCTTTAACATGCCTGTTGCATAGGAGATAATTATGTGAGTGTTTTTACGTTAAGAAAAGGTATTTTACGTTATTACAACAACAACACCTAACTTTTTTGTTGTATTCCATATGTCCACAACTGTACGCTTTACTCGCAATTTTCTGCATCGCACGACCAAGATATGGAATTCTTTGTCATCAGCGGTGTTTCCGATCAGATACGACTTGCAATTATTTAAAAAAGCGCATCTGTGATTCCACATGATTTGCAGTTGTCTATGGGCGGCGGTTGTCACTTTCCATCAGGTGTGCCGCATGCTCGTCTGCCCGCTATACCATAAAAAAAAACCTATACTTAGAAATACCGTCATTGCCTCTTTTATTGGTAACAGCATCGATGAAGCATTTTGAGTCCTTAATCTACTTTTATGATTCTTGCAATCTTTATCCTTTAAGCTATAATTACGGGTTAGTAGTCGATTCGCACGAAAATAATTCGCACTAAAGTGCGAATCGACCACTTTCAAAAATAATATTATTTTTAGTAGTCGATTCGCCCGAACGAATTTTAATCGCGTGCGAGTCGACCCCTTTAAGAATTGATAGTAGGCGATTCGCACTTTTAAACATTTTCAACTATAGGTATTTAAACATTATAAATGCTATCATAGCCACGATATATCAGCTATCGGTGTAGAAAGTCCTTAGGGTGAAGCCTATCCTTCGTCAAGCATTGTCGACATTGTCGTGCGAGGTTAAGCAAATTTCCATTTTAATGGCTCCTGAGCATTGCGAGCCCATCTCGATATGTATCCATCCAGTAATGGACAGGCCTGTTCCATCGGCGGAACACTAAAGTGGACTACTGGCTTTACACTCACCGGATTTTACCTCAGTACGTCCGTAGAATTTCTATTCTAGGTATTCTGCGCAATTCTTAGCGCAGAATACTGATGCAGTTTTCAACCCAAAACAAATGGCATGTTATAATTTGACTTCTTTTTCGAGTTTGCGCATTATATGAACATTACTTATTGTTTCTAAACAATAAGTAATGTTCAATGCGACACGTGTAGAATGGTTTGGTTACCATTCTCCTACGACCGATTCGTCATTGGACTGTTCGCCGACAGGACGATTCATTTTTGTCCGTTCCACCAACAGCGCTTTTCACCTATGACCGTTTTGCCGACAGGATCTTTCATCGACGTCTCTTTTGACGACATGCCGACATGCCGGCCATTTGGTGGTCGCAGTTCTAACCTAACCTAACACAAATCTTATCAATCAATATAATATACTTGGTTAAGACTAAGTCACCCGCAAGCGAGCTAGAGCTTCGGGTTAGGTTAGGTTAGAACTGCGACCACCAAACGCACGAGCCGAGCGAGCGGAGCGAGCGTGCCGCGGCAGCGGCCGGGGAGTGCCGGCATGTCGGCATGTCGTCAAAAGAGACGTCGATGAAAGATCCTGTCGGCAAAACGGTCATAGGTGAAAAACGCTGTTGGTGGAACGGACAAAAATGAATCGTCCTGTCGGCGAACAGTCCAATGACGAATCGGCCGTAGGAGAATGGTTGCGGAATCCCCTTGGCTGCCCCATTGAAACTTTCCACCCTGTATAGGTATCTCGAGTGTTTTAAGAGGTAACTAAGCAGTAAGTAGACGAGGAACAAGCCCCTTTTTTGGGGAAATAAATAAAACCAAAGTTTGTCTTCATTATCATTATTATTCAATAATTTAAAATGCATCTTTGGCACCTAGAGGTACCGTTTAATTTTTATTTATATTATTTTGTCTTTATCTAAACGTACATTTAGATAGATTCGATTTAATTTTCAATTTAGAATTACGTTATAACCAACAACAAAATTACCCGCTTTTCGAAATTAGGGTCACAGTAAATAATTTACAACATTTCGTCGATAATTTAAAAACAAAATTCACATAACATCCAAATTCACAGTGATGGCAAGTTTAATAGGTATTTATATCAATATACTACATTGAACTTCAACACCAATTCATAAAAAAACTTCCGATGAAATCACATTAATACAAAGATAAGCACTTTGGAATCTAATTTCACTATACATAATTCCGTCGGCTAGACGCTACATACATTTAGAAAATCTACATAATTACAAACTTTTCACTAAGAATCTAGACTTTTCGAGTTCTTTAAAGATCTAGTGTTGAATGGAGCTGGTTTATTTTTCTTATTTTTCGTATCTAATGTGCTAAACGTGTCAGTACTTGTTGGAGTACTGAATACGGAATTTTTCGAACTAGGCACACTGTTCCCAGGCGACACCCCACTGTCAGTGCTGACAGATGCGGGGCTTGGACTGTCGCTCGCGTTGTTACAGATCGTCAGCTCCTGGCCCGGCACCGACACGATCTGACCCACCTGCTTCTGTCTGACTAGATTTATGCTTTGGCACACATTCCCTTTCACGTCATTATCAATATCCTTCTTATGGTACCTCGTCAGGGTCCCGGCGGAGCCCGCCGAGTTCGGACGGTACATAGGCACGAATTGGGACTGAGGGTAGTACTGCATCTCGTGCGGCACCTGGCCGGGTACCCACGGCCCCATTGTGGTCACCACGGGTGGCATGTGCGACCACATCGGCATCTGCATCATGTGCGACCCATCTGGCATCGTGTTGAAGCCTGGAGTCATTGGCATGGGCCTCACGACACCCACCGGAGTCGGGGCGCTGTGAGGCCTCATAGCAGGATGCCCGTACTGAGCCACGTACTCTTCACTGCCCTCGTACACTCGGTTAGGATTCTGATTTTGAGTGTAATCCACGTTCGGGAATACTGTATGTGGACCTCGCTGCAAGTAGCTGAACATCTGCTGTTGTGCCTGCTTCATAGCGACGTATTGCTGCAAATGTATCGCCGTTTGTTGCCTCTGCTGCGCTAAGTCCTGGTTCACAGAGGAGGTTGTATTACCGTGAATATAATAAATGTGTGACTGCGAGTTGACTTGAGTTACTGGAGTCTGTCTCCCTTGAGTATTAGCGTACTTATTATCAGTAATATTGTTTTGAGGATCTTGGTACTCTTCTGGAGGTGCAATGTACTTCGGAGGCGATTGCGGTGTGACCTGTTGCATTGGATAGTTGATAATTTGAGCTATGTAAGGCTGCTGTGATTTAGCGGAATGGGCTGGACTGTGTGTTTGGAATGTTGGGTTGTACGTTATTTGCGACATATCTTGACCTGATCCGGTTAGTTCGGCGTCTTTTTGGTTCGCTCTTTGGTTTTCGTTGGCTTCGTTTTTCTTTGGTTTTTGGTTGTAGGGTGCTACTTTGGGGTTGTTTTTCCAGTTGGCTCCAGCGCTGTGAGGTCTTTTAATTGGAGACTTAGTTGGGTCGTGCCAGTTGTCGCCGTTAACTTGGCGTGGTTCTTGGTGGTGGGACTGAGCGCTTTGGGCTCTTCTTGGGGGTGGGGACATGCCGTCGGGGACGTGTTGTTGTCTGTAGCAGCGGCGGACGGCGCCGGGGCTACCCTGCCGCTCCGGCGGTTGAGGCACTGGGCGAGGCACCCGTCTCCTGACGGGAGTCGGGGGACTCGGTTGAGACTGCGAGGACTGCGAAGCGGAGCGCCATTGGTCTAGAAGAGTCCGTCGCCGTTCGTGCTCGCTTCGTATCTCTGACTCGCTCGATGAGTCGTAATCTCTGCCCTGAGAACAGGGAAATAAAG
Organism: Mecyna flavalis; assembly: GCA_949319885.1. Classification (NCBI taxonomy): domain Eukaryota; kingdom Metazoa; phylum Arthropoda; class Insecta; order Lepidoptera; family Crambidae; genus Mecyna; species Mecyna flavalis. Next base: position 3,701,491 of record OX439427.1, on the reverse strand, counting down.
TGGTCAATAACGTATTCTTCAGTAAGAAAACCAATTCTCTATTGAGGTTTGTTATTAAGATGATATGGTATTGTATGTATAACTTTTTTATAGTCTTTACCTTTTCAATTTTTTCATCCAGCATTTTGAAGAAGTCCTGCTGGCTGACTGACACCTCACTGTAAAAAATACAATAGTATGAGTGGCGTTGCTTTTTTCCCTTACATTTCAATACTTCTTTTTACTTCAAAATATGTTTACAAAAGTTTGACGTACTGGTACAACAAAAAAAAAATGTCATCAGTATCTGATAAGTTACTGTGGATTCATCTATCAGTTATCATTTACCACAGTTTTTTTTTTCTAAGAATTTCCCCAGTGCCTGTCTTAAATATTTGGTAGAGAACATTTTTGAATTAGACGGTGGTGAAACTGGCCTTCGGCATCGTTATATTACAATATGCTTATTTTAAAATTTTCCTTTGTTTTTCTGACATTTTACGTTTTAAACTTTCTATCTATTAAAGACTATTCCCACCCGAATCATCAAAAAATACTCACAAAGGGGGCGGGTGCGCAGAGAGAGGCAGGATGTGCTTGTTCTGCTCGGCGTCTTCTTCCGACTCGTCGGTGGTGGCGGCGCCTGCGGCCGGGCCCTCCTCCTCATCCGCTTCCTTGTCCGCTGCGCCTGCGCAAGATAATTATTCATAATTTTTTATTATAATTTTTAAAGCATATTGCCTGCTTAATGGCGATATTAATACAAATATATTAGAAAAAATTCAACTTGTCCAGGTATCAGGCGGGACTCGAACCCACGTCCCTCGCTGTCCGGGCGAGTGCACTACCAACTACGTGGGTTATAAAAAATAATCTCTTTTCAAAGATTGGTAAATACTTGTAAAAGTATTCCATTCGGATGTTGTAAGTAGTAATTACTGCAACGTTGAAGAGATGGCACTGCCGTAGCGTAAATCAATACTAGAAGAAATTCAACGGGTCCACTAAGGTGTGCTAAGGTCTCGGTAGCATAGTTGGTAGTGCACTCGCCCGGACAGCGAGGGACGTGGGTTCGAGTCCCGCCTGATACCTGGACAAGTTGAATTTTTTCTAATATATTTGTATTAATTATTCATATTTCATTCATTCATATAATATTTCATACATTACCTGCACGTTTTAGGTATTCTATACATTGCCTAGGTATTGTATAGAATACCGGATTATACAGATTTCCGGTAACAAATATAAAGAAAAAATAAAAGTTTTATCTTCATGGTGAAATGTCTAGCAATGAAATAAGTCAACGTGATCACCCATCTTCAGGTACAGATCTGTGTTACTAAACTTGAAATTAAGGGTACGACGATCAGAGGTGTCTGTAAATGCTAGCACATTGAGCGATGAACGCTGATGATGTATCCTTCAATAGGATAATTGTTGCTCTTTTAACATCAAGTGAACCGCCTACCGCAGTGGATTAAAAAGGTACGCTTGCTGACTATAGTGACTATAAACTGAATTTTTACAACATAATTGATGATGCTATGCAACAGACACGTCTTTGACCAACTTATATCTCACTAGGCATTAAAAGTATTAAAATGACAGGCACTAAGAACATTACGGCGCAGTAAACATGGTAAATACACTCGTGAGCGTCGCTCTTCCATTAGAGGACGTCAGAAGAAGTACTTTAACATCATTACGAGTCCACTCGCTGAGGCGTCGTAAGCCAAATTGTGCTCTCTCGACACTCATGGACAGAGGTCAAGTAGTGCCTTCACAATTTAGTTAAAGCCGCTATCCGATTGTACACAGTCGTTCTTTACACAAGTAACAAGGGCTTTTTATAGTGGATGTTATGGATCACTACAATGGGAACAGCTGGAGTCGCGTTGGACTGTCTAGTGAAACGGGTGGTTCTTCGGAAAAGTGTTCTGCGTATAATTTTCAGGGTATTTTTGAAATCGTTATGGTGAATTACACAAATATTTCTAAAGCTTGTGCAAATTTAAACAACATATAAAAATTCGCCAAATCTGAGCTCTATTATACTTTTGCTAATAAAATGTAGAAAATTGGCGGACCATGGAAATTACAATAAAGGCCTCTGAAATTACCCAGCAGATTAAATGCTAAACACCATGTCAGATATGAAATTAAGCTGTCATATTAGTTAGTTGGGTAAATAAAGATCTACATTGTATTTAATAGCAAAAATAGTAGTAGCTTTATTTTAAAAACTTACTATGATACTCAAAGTAGGAACATGAAAGTGATAATACTGTTGTCAATTAACTTTCTTATACATTAAAATTGTTCCCATAACATTATACTTATGGATCAACATAATAGTAAACATCAAAAATAACAATAAAATAAGTCTTTTCATCAATCAGTTTAAGTCTTTAATTTAATAGTTGAAATTCTTTAAAAGTGTTGCTTAGCTTGGACTATGAGAAAGCCTTCGATTCAGTCGAGACCTGGGCAGTGCTGCAGTCTCTCCAAAGGTGCCAAGTAGACTACAGCCTACAGGTATATCCAGGTATTGAGGTACATATGTACTTATACGAAAACGCTGTCATATCGGTCCGATTGCAAAACCAGAGCTCAAATCCTAGCCTACTAGAGCGAGGTGTCAGGCAGGGAGATGTTATTTCTCCTAAACTGTTCACTGCTGTACTGTAGGATATTTTCAAGCTTCTGGTTTGGGAAGGATTCTGTATTAACATCAATGGCTAGTATTTTACACGCCTACGATTTGCCGACTATGTAGTTATCATGGCCGAGACCTTGGTGAACCTGAACCACTGCTCGAAGATCTTAGTAACGTTTCCAAAAGAGTGGGTCTTAAAATGAATATGAACACTACGAAAATTATGTCGAACGTCCATGTTGCATCCGCTCCAGTGAGCATTGGAAACGTTACGCTTGAAGTTGCTGTCCATTATGTTTGCCTGGGACAGGCAGTCCCAGTTAGGTAAGTCCAACTTCGAGAAAGAGATCTCTCGACGAATCTAGCTCGGATGGGCAGTGTTCGGGAAGCTACGGAACATATTCGCGTCGAACATACCTCAGTCTCTCAAGACGAAAGTCTTTAAACAGTGTGTGTTGCCAGTGATAACATAATATGGAAGCGAAACGTGGTCATTCACTATGGGTCTCATAAGTAGGCTCAAGGTCACTCAGTGGGCAATGGAGAGATCTATGCTTGGTGTTTCTTTGTGCGATTGTTACCATGTGAATCTATTTTAAACGAACAATGCCGGGCAGTAAATCGCAGTGACGCTTCCGCACGTTACACAGATGGCCGGATATCGAACCCGCACAGTTTATCGTTCCATTGTTGATGCGATGCACCAGTGATGCTTTTGTGGAATAGACTAGTGCAATCCCGGCTTCAGTTGTTTGTCGAGTCGTGATTTAAGCAGGAGAATTGCATTTATAGGAGTTCAATTTGTAGATACGTATTTCACCTATCGGGATAGCACGGACAATAAAAAATATATAAAAAAAAACATAATTTTTTTAATACTCTTGAATTTGTTGCAATTTCTCAATTAACATTAAATTATAAAAATATATACAATAATAAAGTAAAAAAAAAAGCAACTAACTGTATTTGAGATATTGTAATCTTATTTGATCAAATGTAACAAGGTAGAAAAAGTATGGAAATCGATTCTATTACTGATTCTGAGCAGTTTGGAATTTTTTTACAAAGTTATCCCAACGTGTCACAGTGTGACTGGTTGGGATTTTTTTTAACAAAGTTGTCCCAACGAGTCACAGTGTTACTCGTTACAGTGTGACTCGTTAGGAACAAACGGTAAAATGTGAGACCCACCCCCCTGTAACTTCTAAAAAAAGAGAATGATAAAACTAAAAAAAATATATGATGTACATTACCATGCAAACTTCCAGCGAAAGTTGGTTTGAACGAGATCAAATATACCTATAGTTTTTTTAATACGTCATAAATCGTAAAATTTTAAAAAATACGCTATTATTAAAACATCCGTCAAACTTATAAAAAACTACAAGAACTTCTAAATTATGATCATACTTGCTATTGCTACTACGGAACCTTTCATGGGCGAGTCCGACTCGCACTTGGCCGCTTTTTACACGCTTTATATTAGCTTCACTTGTAAAAATCTTTTTTTTTTGGAATCTTAATTAATTTTGAGACATCCGTGAAGCACGTGATAGCCTAACTTTTTACCTTGAAATATACAAAATCTTTGCTTTTACGAATTTTCACGTGGTTACAAGTTCAAGATCAAGGTTTATTGAATCTTTTAAAACAATTTCAAAGGGATATATTTTTTATTCGTTTTTTTTTTTTATAAAAAAGGGTGGCAAACTCAAGACTCAAGTTGGTATAGGCGCTCGGTAAGCTTTCACTACCGCGTGCTTACCGACCGTGCTGATGTCATACCGATGCCGCGCCGACAAATCAGAAAGGTCCTTACTTTCCAAACGGACCACAATGGCAAAGCTATCTTATCATACTTATACTACTAATATTTTAAATACCTACGAAAATCTGGATGTTTGGATGGTTGGATGTCTGTTACTCAATCACGCCTAAACGGCTGAACCGATTTAGATGAAATTTGGCACACGTATAGTTTATAACCCAGATTAGGACATAGGCTATAAAATTCCTACGGGAAACGTCATATTCCCGCGGGAATAACAATTTTGAAACTACTGAACCGATTTAAATAATTCTTTCACTGTTGGAAAGCTACACTATCCCCGGTGAACATAGGGTACTTTTGATCCCGGAAATGTGGGGGGAAGGGGGGTATATTTAAAAAAAGAGATTACGCGCGGATGAAACCGCGGGCGGAATTATAGTTGCTCATAAGTTGATCTTCTGCGACACACAGAAATCGTGTTTGAGTGAATAAAGTCCAAGGATATTTGTTTTTTAGATTTATTTCAAAATTTCCAAAAGTGTTTACCTACAGTGGGATTAATTTACGTCATCACATTTTGTTTTCATGTGGAGGAAAAAATCTAACCTATATTACGAAATACAAAGGTTAAATCTTTTTGAATTTTTTTATTTATGTACGGACGGCAGCAGATCAACCTACCCTAATCTGTCAAAAAATCTCAATTGAAAGAGAACTCTATGTGAAGTGAATAAAGCTGAAAATTGGTTGTAGAAATTTGACAGATTGGGGTAGTCTGATGTGCTGGCGACTGTACTAACTTTACACCCGTTGCTATGCCGCAGAAATGTGATATCCTCCCGGGAAAAAATACTGCCTCCCACCCATTTACATACTAAAAATCACTTCGATGCTCCATTGCGTCGTGAAGGTTAAGTCAAAGTCAAAGTTTTTTTATTCATATAAGCTACAAAAATAGCACTTATAAATCGTCCATCTAAAAAACTGTGATTCTACCTAAACAAACTGTTATCCTAAGGGAACTAACTAATAAGGGATCATTATATTCGGTATAAAAAGTAGCCTATGATCTTTCTCAAGGTAAATTCTATGTGAATACTCAATTTTATCAAAATCGGTTGAGTGTTTCTGGCGTGAAAAGGATGCCCTTCCGGCTTACGTGTTTCCTTATAATCCAGGGCTTTTTAGGCGGGGCGTGAAGCGGCATCTTCGCAGGCCTTCAGGGTAAGGGTGACTGGCTCAATGGGTACTATATTCTATTAAACCAGTCAACTCAACCTTACAATTTGGACCTTACATCGTGGGACTTCTAATAGTACAGGATCCCACTGCTCGATTCTGGAACCTATCTGTTTTTTTTATACAACTGACTTTAAATGAATGCTATGGAAGTATGCAATGGACTAGGGATTGGTTGCCTAAAAAAATTGCCGCAAATACCTGTAATAAATTTTGGTATAATTAATTCGCATGGCAACCTCTGTTTATTATCAAAAAAGCAGATACCTGCAGAATCGAGCAGTGGAATCTTAGTCTATAAGTTTTTTCGAATCGTTTCCATTTCGACCACACGTTTCGTTGAATTTATTATACCTTGATTGCTTTTAATATTCACAAGGTTCTCCGTATGTTATTTCTGATACAATTATGGGGCTGAAAACAACAAAGGCCCAATGAATAGAGGTCAATTGAGCGTGGGTTGTTAGGTCTGAATCAATTTTGGTTCCCCTTTCACAATCACATAGCAGCCGCTACCGCAGTTTCATCCGCGTGTATTTCTTTTTTCTAAAATCCGTCCCTTCCTCCCACATTTTCGGGATAAAAAGTGACATGTGTCACCCGGAAATGGTGTAGCTTTCCAACAGTGAAAGAACTTTTCAAATCGGTTCAGTAGTTAGGTTTAGGTTTAAAGACATTTATTCTCATAAAGACATTACACCACTTACATCAGAACATAGATAAGTACATTAAAAAAAAAATATGTACGTTCGTTGACACACTAAATATAACATAAACAACATGAAAACACTGTAGGCAGGTAGGTACAAGATGATTAACATTACAATATTATTACAACGACCAAGTCCCAAAACACATTAATCAACCAAACAATACATGCCCTTCAAAGACAACTCACATAGGTTTTATAGCTATCGGTTAAGTAAAGCTGAGAATGAAATAGATAAACAATTATAATATAAACAATGCCGACACGTCATAAATGTAATTAAGGGACAGGCATTTTTTTGATAAATTTATTGTTATAGTCAGTTTTTCACCTTAATACTCGTAAAAACGAGATATTTTACGAGTATTAAGGTGAGTATAGACTACAACATTTACTTGTATTATGTACACTATTAAATTAATTTGACATCTTGTTAAAAATGTTGCATGTCATTTTATGTATTGTAAATTGTGAGAAACTGTACCACTATTTATATCCACCATATTGTACCACATTTTACGCAATAAATTATTCTATTCTTCTATTCTTTTTGAGTCCAACAAACTTAAGATTTCGTGCCTCAGAGGGATCAACGCTACTTACGAGGGACATCTGGTAACTCATTATGGGGACTCATTATATATTAGCTATTATGCTTTATTGAGGATGTTATTTGTATATTTCAAAGGAACATCAATAGATATGCAAATGAGCCTTATAGAAGTTTATCTTCCTTTTGTAAGCTATCGTTTTAAACGCCACATCGCATGCGATAAGTGCTTATTTAATGTCCTCCTAGCCGAGTTTTCGGCTACGGCGGCCAATCTTTTAAGATCAGCCAACTACGCAGGATATACCTATTAGTGTTGCCCAAATTCAGTCTTGGTCTTGCAGTCTTGGTCTTGTTCTTGCGTTTTTGCAAGACCAAGACCAAGAACAAGACTGCGTATTTTTAGCAAGACCAAGACCAAGACTGACCGTGCAAGACTTGAGCAAGAACAAGACATAGCCTGCAAGACTCTTGCGTCTTGCAGCTAGGACTTAGCGCTATTTCACTGAGTAGTTAGGTGTAACAGTTCGGAATTCTATGAGACGCAAAAAACTGTATCAAAGAATATGAAAAACTGGACCTATGCGCATTACGACTAATACCATAAACATAGCGAATAAAAAAATATCTATTAAAATCAAACTGAGTGCATGCATAGTTATGTTTTAACCATCGGCACTTTGATAATGCGGCATCAAAGGTTTTGTACTTACATCTCAAAGAAATTTGCCGCTTTTCAGAAGTACATGGTTATGTTATGATACACGCGCACGTGTTTATCAAGAAACAGTTACTTCCATGAAAAACGACATATAGGTCAGTTGATTTTTCGAATTTCTTATCAAATCTTCAGTTATTTATTAATCTGCTTGATCTTTACTATGGCTATGTTAATTCAAGCTCAAAATGTTCCAATTCTAATACGTTTTTCTAAAATTTAAAGTAAACTTTAATAAATAGTAATAGACTAATAGGTAATTGCAAGACTTGCAAGACTCTTGCTGCAAGACCAAGACCAAGACCAAGACTGGGAGCGCAAGACCAAGACCAAGACCAAGACCAGGTGTATTGGCGCAAGACCAAGACCAAGACCAGGTGTATTGGCGCAAGACCAAGACCAAGACTGGCTAAGTCTCGTCTTGTTCTTGCATTTGGGCAACACTAATACCTATTATAGTGCACAAGTGAGTGCGCAAGCACAAGTGCACTCCCTATTCCCTCACTCCCATAATACGGTGGGACAGCAGTCTGGCACGACCGAAAAGAGATCAGGCGCAGGACCAACTGCTTAACGTGCCTTCCGAAGCGCGGAATCATCATTCTTTTCAGACATTCAGGTGATTCAAGCCTGCAATGTCCTAACCAAACTGGAAACATTCAGACAAAGTGATGTTCCCTGCGGGATTCGAACCCACGACCTCCGGGTATTAGAGCCCATCGCTCTAACCACTGTACCACGGAGGTAGTTAAGTGCGAGTTCTTATCGAATGGCTGTTTACTACGAAGCTACAATGCTTTCTCCTCTGCCACAAAAGATCTAAGTTTGTAATCTGAGGATTTGGTGTTGACAACCAAGCTGGTTGGTTTGAAATTTTATTTGGGGGATTTCGCAAGACGTAGAAGCTTGTCAGCTTGTACAGATTGATGTTAGTGCATTGGGAGTACATCTGAGCTTGCACACTAACTCATGAACTATAATATTATATCCTGTAGTACTTGGTTGATCCCACCGTAGTAGATACTTTGCTAGGAAAGAAGATAGAAAAAAAAAATCGTGTCTGTGAATAAGACCTGTTTAAATTTTACAAAGCTTTAAACGACAATATTGAAACAAAAATGGATTTAAAAAAATACTTTAATTAAATTGAAACCCACCCTAGCTGCGTAGCTCCATCAGAGAAATGCCGCCGGAGGCTAACTGCATTATTCCATCCACTGGCTAAAGCCATCACTTTCCACCAGGGCTGTCAAAACGCAGGTCGTGAAATAATGCAACTAGTACCTGTCATTAAAACAAAATAGCTACCAGTTGCATATTGTCCAGGACTATTATAGTCTCGGGCTGGTCAATAGCCACAAGGCTGGCACCGGTTCGTCCCAATTGGGTGGAAGGGAAAACCGGGGGAGTTTACTTAGTGAGTAGTGGACGCTTCAGTCTCGAGTCCCACACACGGCCGCGGGTCTAGCTAGCCTGCGGTTATGGTACATAAACGCATTCTCCTCCGAGAGAAAAAAAAGAGGTCTATTATATAGTCTATGTCCACCAAGTTTCATCAAATTCGGTGTTGTGGATTAGGTGTAAAAGTTAAACACATGTGGATTTTTCTTTTTCGATTTTAAATTACGTGTCATTTTAGCACATAAGATTTTTAGCGACATTATACTCGTAGTTTTTCAAGTTGGGACAGTTATAGGGGCATTAAAATTAAAAAAATGTCATTGTTTTAATACGGACACTAACTTATCATGAATTTGAAAGTAGTAATAATTTTGTAATTAAGTTGGAATAAAATGTAATGATAGTAAATATTGGTAATCAATGGTAATGAACTTTTTTAGGATCTATGTTATTTGAAAAAAATAATTTGTATTTTTAATTTTTTAAATACATATTATTAATAAGAAACAGCCCTAGGCGACGACAACAAAAATAGCCCAGGTTTAAAACCTGTGCGCTAAGCGAGATTGGCGGGAACGCGAGTGGAGTCATTTGCGAAAAATTGCGTAAAAGGGGTCGCCGAAACAACGCATTTTGCCCTATTTATAGACAAACAAGCTCATAAATAAATTATCGGAGTGTCCGTCTGTCTGGGATAAACGGAGAGTGGTTATTTTGATTCGGAATTCATAATGTGAAAGGTGAAAAAAGAAAAACAAGGTACCCAGGGCATTTTGTGGTCTTATGTCTTCGGACACGGTTCGCACAGCGCATACGACAAATGAATACCTCAGGTATTCTGGAAAATAAAAGTTGAACAATAATTAATAGCGGAGAAAGGCGAGCGATTTATAATATTACTAGCTTTCCGTTATAGACATGATGTTATAGAACTCGCGGAACAGAATTCTCTTCTTATAATAATGTAAGTGAAAATTCTGACGATTCTGATTAAATTTTATAATTATTGCCCTTTTTATATTCCCCTTCGAAAAATTAAACTTGCAGATTTCCTGCTAGTTTGTATCAGAACAGTGTTGGAAGTGGCTCTAAATATCGTGATATAGGTATAACTTTAGCCGTCGCGGTCCGACCTATTCGAGTCCTTGCTCTAACTAGTTTAAACTAGTTTAAAATATGCTGATTTAAAAAGATACTTGTCTCCACAAAAAACTTGTCTTGTCTTCAGCCAAAAACAATAGAACAAAATCACATTAAACAACCATTCAGGTCGGGGTTAGGTAGTAGACTTTATATTTATCTGTACCTAATTCATCTTCTAGAATTTTTCTTTGCGCACTGTAACAAAAATTAACAAGGTTGCTTGAATATTTTAGTTTTTGTCATTACTTACAATACAGTACTAATCTTTTTTTATTTATTTAAGGATAACCAACAAAACATTCACTTATAATTAAATGTTTTCAAATACAAGGGTTTGTTGCATTCTAAAGTCATCCCTTAAAATAGGTTGCCACGTCATGCTTTTTCTAGTTCGAGTACTTGAATTAATTACTATGTACTACAACTTCTGAAATAATAATTATTAATGCTAATGCTAAGTTAATAAAAAGGTACTAAAGTGAAGTTAAATTATTAATTAAGAAGGAATAAAGCTCGTGTACCGAATATTTTTATATTTCTTTGGATAAATTATTGTTTAATGAATTCATACGATTTATAGAGGAAAAGTAGTGTAGTGTGTGCAGTAACAGTAGTGGCAACACCATATGGACTGATTGCCCGCCAACTGCAGTCATACATAAAAAAAACATTTCACTCAGAGACGAATGGCGTCGCATCGACTGTTGTAAAACTAAAACGTTAATTCCAATCAACAAGCGTGCAAAATGCAATTCCACGTTTTCACAGGCGATAAAATAGGACCCGTGTTTATTCGGGGGCTTCGTCGTTTGACCCCGGTCCCGAATACACCGCGGTGTCAAACGCACAAGGACTCTTTTTGAATTGGCCGTTTGACACCGTTAATAATATCGCGGTGTCAAGCGGTGAATAACGTTTTTCGACTTCGTCATTTGACACCGCCAATAAAAATCTTATTTTTGATTTTTGTACAGTTGAGTACACAAGTAAGTTGTAGATTGGAAGGATCCTTTAGTGAGTAGACTTATTTATAAGGTAGTGCGAGTGATTTTTATGATGTCACGTCTAAATGCAACAGTAACTCCTTACAATCTGATAAAGCAAATTTTTGTTTGCCAGCTTTCATTATAAAATAAATCTGATGAAACAAACAGAATGTTAATAAAAATATTTATTTTGATAATAAAAAAAAACAAGATTGATTAGAGTTAAGAGTTGTACAAGCACAGTTTGATTTGGCTTGTTATTTTAAATCTTAGTTTAATCATATGCATTAATAAATTCCAAACAAGCATTACTCTTTTTATAAAACAAGAAGTAGATGTACTTAATATTTCTTTACAATCACAGTAAGAGTACAGATTAGTTTAAAAAAATCTTTATAATTAAATCACAGATTGATTTGGTTTGTTATTTTAAATCGAGTTCCACGTCTTAACTATAATAAATAATGATATTGTACTAAGTCATTTAAAATAGTCATTTGTCTTTTTATGGAATGCCATAATAAATAATATTGAAACTAGTGCCAAGTCTGTTGGTGGGTGGGGACAGAGGCCAAATAATTTCATGCGTTGTCCTTTATGTGTATAATAATATGAACGAATTTAATGTTTCAATAAATGAATTACTTGTCGCTTTGTGTATTTAAGAAAATATTACTATCTATATTATGTATACTATAAATAGCTAATAATACAATATAAAAGCATAAAAAGCATTAATCGGTGGTGTGTGCGGCCACACGCGAAGCGGCTGCTTTGAATGCACTTTTTGTGTTGGGCCGCACAGTCGTATGGATATTTTTGCGCTCGCGTCGAACGTATAATGCCGCACTGGAGTTGCAATTTTAAAAACACAAGTGTGTGTTTGCCGCAGTTAACGTGTTAACAAGCTTAAATGAAGCACTTCATCTAGAAGTGACCATACCCGCAAAGTAGCTGATAGTGGTTGGAAGTGAAGAGCTGAAATACGAGCGTTCTATTGGCGCGGCCTATGGGAAAAAGAATATGCAAAGTTGTCATGACATAAAACGGATACTTATATTGGGATATTTATTTCGACGCAATTTCGTCTATAACTGTACATGAATAATAACAGCGGTGTCAAGTGACGAAGTCGAAAAAAGTTGTTCACCGCTTGACACCGCGGTGTCAAACGGCCAATTCAAAAAGAGTCCTTGTGCGTTTGACACCGCGGTGTATTCGGGACCGGGGTCAAACGACGAAGCCCCCGTTTATTCACCTCAAATGGTGCATCTCGGGTGACCGTATTTAGTTGAGAGACAAGGAATGTCCGCTCAGGTTTACAGGTTAACTTTTGTCGATTGACCAATACTTTTATCTGACCCTAAAGGTATTGAATGCAATAGATAGATTTTTTTAAATATTGGAATATATGAAAAGTAGGTCCAGTTAAAAATAAAAAACATGAAATCCCAATTACATTTAATGATACTAGCTAGCCTCTTTTTGATAATTGACAAAAGAGATAGCATTCCAGATTTCTGACAGAAAAATTATCAGAAACGTATCGCATAGTGGTAAAACCATGGAATTAATATCTATGTATATTAAGTCTATGGGTAAAACTGATTCTTTGTCTCAAAAGTCCAAGTTTCATATCATTTGATAGAAATTGAGTCATACCTTCTTTTCAATTCCTTTTTAAGGCCGGAAATTTGGTCACCGCGTGAAAACAGGATGTCTGTATGTATATGTCATCGTGAATTACAGCAATATGTACTATCGTATCAGCAACAGATGACATTCATAATATTTGATTTAATTTTCAATAATGATTTAAAAATGTTTTTAGATTATTATTATTTTAGAAAAATGTGAGATTTATAATAGGTAATATAAGTTGTGCGTAATTTGAGTCAAGATTATGACATCAAAAGAGATGTTTAATTCATTTCATTTCATCTTGAAAGATCATGTGCTGTTGTTAGGTTTTTAGTTTTGAGTGAAACAATGGCTGGCACATACGTCATACTTGTGCTGCAAGTGCCACCACTGGGCACTGGTCTTCCAGGGCTCAAGGATTCTTCTAGATTGTGTCTCAACCTTATACTTCATACTGTATGACTTGATATTCTAAAACTAATTATAATTATTGTAACTAACAAATTGTAAACAATCAAGGCGATGAAAAAGAGCAACTTCCGAGTTTCTTGCCGGTGACTTCTCGGTTAGATGACAGCATTCCGAACCGGTGCTAGAATCGCATTACATCTACATTTATGTACATATATTTATTAGTATATCGTATATATCGAAATATATATACAGCGTGTTAGGTAACCGGAAGGATATAATATTTAAGGAGAGTGTTCAGAATCCGATTTAGAGTCAAATTCGCTATAAAAAATATATCCTTAATTTTTTTCATAATTATCCTAATAATTTATGTATGCAAGAACTACCTAAAAATCCCGTTTGCTCAGCGGCCGGTTACGCCCCAAACTCAAATTGTACGCAAGTATATATTTTGTTAACAAAATAAGTAAAAATCAATAAAAACTCTGGTAAATATCTGTCAATAATCTTAGTCGAAATTTTCTTGAAAATTCGGAATGGAAGCATGAACTATTTGGGATTTAAATATGTTCTAAGTTACACATTCCTTTTTCTTATTATTGAAAAAAATATAAATGTGTTATTTTTTCTAAAGCGGCAACACAAACGCGTAAGATATTAATATTGTAATCAACTGAGAGGTTTTTATAATTCATGATTTAATATCAGCCTTTAAATAAAAATGTGTTATGATGTAAAAATCTGGCTAATTCATATAATCGTTTTTGTATAAGTCAAGTTTTAAGACACCTTAAAAACATGCAGGTAAAAAACTGCCATTGTTCTTTAAATAATAAAAGACTTTATAAATGCACTTTGATTTGTTTTTTATTTATAATAATATGTATTTTATTTGTCTGAACATCCATATCCTTTTGTATAGAAGAATGTTAGGTGGAATGCTAACCAAATGGCGGTAACTCAATTTTTAAGTTTGTAAAATTACTAAGCGGCGTAGCGGTAACTCACGGTTTTGGCATTTCCATGTATATTTTACATATTTAACTATTGTGATAGATAATATACCTAATATTATACATACATTACATTCAATAACCAAAAATAACAATTGATAAATTAACAAAAAACTTAATTTTACAAAACATCAATTATCTCTAAACTTGCTTTCACTGAGATACCGCTTTTGTGCTTAGTAGGGCAGTATAATACTTGAATATTTTAGTTTTTGACTATTCGTAAGTGCTTCTATGAATGCCTTTATGAATAAAGATATTTTTGATTTTGATTTTAGAATAAAAGTAACCATAACCGGAGCGTATGCGGGACTCAGTGTAGCTCCATGTCCCAGTCTTCATAGCGAATTGTTACAGACAAATACCCAATAAAGTCTTAACCCTCCTGCGTACTTGCTTGCATCACCATCGACAGCGTCACTTGGCTTTGCATGTTTTTCAGGAAGCGTCGCTAAATTCTAAATTTACTTCCCTAACAATATTTAATCTTTATTAACCCATTCTGTCTTCTAAAGCTGGAGCTAAAATACCAGTGTCAAAAAAAAAAAACTGGTAGGCTCCTCTAATCTTCGTACTTTTTATTTCAAGTGTACTGACTCCCACATTCATATTGCCGAAACACAGCTAGCTATTATCACTTCATGTGCTGCCACCTTGTGTCTCCTCTGATCTTCAAACTTTTAATTTCAAGTGTACTGACCACATTAATATTGCAAGAACACAGAGCTGTATGGCGGCAGATTTCACCGGGGTTAGTTAGCCAGTCGAACTCAAAAGAAGCCCTACCACCAACCCGGCCCACAAGGCGGGATATCTTGCACGTTTTATAACGAGCGGCTTAACCTCTGTTCTGCGGAGGCGATCACGACATGATCCGAAAAACTGAATCGAAGCGAACAACAGTTGCAATCGTACGCTTTTGGTGTACCCCTATTTCAAAGCGCCCGTTATAAAAATAAACAGCGCATCCGCAGTGCAGATGGCCTGGAACGCGGATATCCAGTGAATTATTAACAGGACACGACACGGAAGGGATTCGTGACTTAAACACGTAATGCCGGGACGTCGACTACAAATGATGGCCGCGTTTGCGAAGTTTGACAAAGTAAAAATAGGAAGTAACTTAGGTATAGAAACAAAAATAGTGACGCGTTCAAATGTACTTAAAGTCAAAAGCACGTCAGACTATACACTTTGGACTTTGTACCACTCTTATGTCGGGGGCATAAGTGCTATTATCGAACTGCAAGTATTTACCGTGATGTACTGTTGACCGTACAATTAATGTTAGTTTTGTCGTTGTTTATAACGTCGCTACGTCGTTTGTATACTCCAGAAATATTCTAGTTGACACTTACAGAAGATAACTTAATTTTCCCACAACCTTACTATGAGCCATATACATAATAAGAACGAATTTCTGATGTTATAAATGAAAATTAACTCTTTTTGTCAATTTGTAACGCTATTAAGCCTTCAAGATTGAGATGAAAGGTACAAACTAGATCTTGAAAAATATACGCTAATTTATATCTAAGAATAATAATATTAATAAAATCAGTTCCCATTAGATAAGATATACCTAAAACTGTCTTTGTTTGTCCTTCTTTCTTCTTTGTTATGAGATAAATGATACTTGACACTATTTCACATTTATGTAAAATAACCAAAAAATAACAAATGTTTTTTACGTGGAAGCCGTCGAAAATGACCTACGATTCCTTCGTGTACTACGTTGATCGCAGACAGTGTTTGCGGGGTCATTGCACCGGGGTGAGGGAGGTTCGGCAAAACGCTCGCTAATGCTGCACTAATGAAGTGCCTACACCCTGGATTACGCGGCCTGGTGTTAAAAAGCATAATAAAGTTGTTACTAAGGATTTTTTTGCTTTATAATTTTTTTTTTCATTTCAGGCAGGCAGCCTACTGCGGTTATTCTATTGAGGGACACTTATTCATTCGCTAAAACATTGCAGGCTCCTGTTATTTTTAGGCATTAATATTATCGGGAAAAAGGCGCCTGTGTAGGTTGGTAGCTAGTTAGCTGATCTCTGAAACCTCTATAACACCAACCAGAACCAATGCGGGAATCAAACCCACATCCACCCTACCCATAAAATTTCTATAAAAACACTCCACCAGGAAGCATCGTGATCCCTGTGTTTTATCTCCAATAAAGCATTTTAGCTATGTGGTGGCCTTTTGATTGCTTGCCTAAATTGTAGGTACTTTATAATTTTTTGACATTATTATGTTGGTACTCAATAAAAAGTTTTCTTTCTTTCTTTCATAAAGAAATGATCACAACATTCCGCCCCATTAGCGTCACCAAGAGTGGACATCTTTTTAAATGGCTCCCCACTTCAGGAAAGAGGATAAATTAACCGCTCTAGCGAAAAGTTCGCCACCGTGTCCTCGGGAAAAAGTGCCAAGTAGCTAATTGAGGTTGTATTTTCTTTTTATTGGATCATTTTTTGTTACCACACTGCAAATTAAAAATTATTTGGTTATTTTTTATGAGTGCCCAATTAAGTGGCAAATGGTATCTTTTGTTAAGTTTTAATTGTTAGAACCGAGACCCCCTTTTCCCTTTAGTACAACTAAACAATAAAAAATTGGTATTTTTTTTCAGTTTAATTTGTTAGAACCGAGACCCCCTATTCTCTTTGGTGCAACTTAATGATAAAAAATGTAATGAGATATTAGGTATTTTCATTACAATTCCAATATAACTTTGAACCCCAAGTTCATGGCCCGACACGACTAAACACTAAAACTTTTGGTGTAGTCGAATGTAAATCCTTTAGCTGAATAGGTATCTTATTAACCTACTCTTTTTAATAACTGGGCATGACATGTAGGCATTATTCTGCCTACATGGTCACTAACGGTCTACATGGTAGAAAGAATGTTGAAAGAAATTTCTTTCTAAAGGTTCTACCGTGTCCTGTCTTCAATCCTTTTGGTTTTATGACGGATTTCCATCCATTATCGGTTGTCCGAACATATTTTATACACAACAATCGGTCCCAAAGGCGCAGTCTCGAGGAATTTCTCGCAAATCTCTCAGAACAGCCAAGACTTCATTCCGCACACACGCGGGACGCTGCAGACAATCCCGCTTGTATATTTGATGAGCCTCGTACGACTCGTACGCACGGCGGGCGGCAAACTGCGAGAGACGTGACTCGACGCGTACATTAGAGTGTATTTAGTAAATATAGGTAGGTACTTGAACATATCCATGGCCTTATTTTTCATAGTGCCTGAGTAACTGAGGTTGGTAGTTAGCAAAAGAGTTCACACTATCATAACAGAGGACGCAACAATGACACGGTACTTTCTAATTGCATCGGCGTACCAGCGCCCACAATTCTTTACGCTTTGAGATAATTGTGCTGAGAGTAAATCTCGGATCTGACCAAAAATTCGTAAGCGGGTTTTTCTGATCGGTAAACACCTCATAGAAAGGAGTCATGAGGTTTTTTTTTGGGGCTTTGGAGTTTTTCCAAAGATTGAGTTTGGAAGATGGCAGTGTAAAATACCGCGAGTCGCGGAATCGAATCTTTAGGCTTTGGCCCTGCATCTGATCTCTCTCTGGTCTTGTTTTTGTTTGGGGGCTTTGATTATTACATATGCCAGCCCCATCGTACCTACCTACCTACTTAACACACATTTTGAGATAGCTCAAGCGGGAGAGCTGTTTTAATGTGCTTCAAGGCGCTTTGCAGACGGCGGGGCGGGCCGGGCCGGTCAATTTCACCGCGAACGATAGCGCAAAGGTAGTCCTATACTACCACCGCATTATAATATGAAGGGCAAAAAGACCGCGTCGCAGGTGCCCGCGGACACTGGCGGCGTGGCATTTCCGTGGGTGATGGCAGTCGCGGGCATTGACGGGCAGGCGCGGTCTTTAATAGGTACTTCGCGGTCAAAAAGATCGGCCCGCCCCGTCGTCTGCAAAGCGCCTGAGTGAAGAAGGGTATAATAACGTATAATATCCTATGTGCAAAAATTTGCCGCCAAATAGACATTATTATTATTATTCCTGCAAGTAACATGACAAGAATTGAATAAAAAAAAATCAAACTCAAACCGCACATTAGCATACAATACCTACGTTGAACTATAAGCCACACTGCCACCAACGTAATGCCAAGGCCGTGTTTTCAATGTCGCTAAGCCTTTATAAATTCCTTTGCCAAACATCCAACATTTACATTCCTCTTTCTTCATCGCCTAACAAATTCCATTAACAAGTTTTAAGCACATCGTAATTAAACTGAGAACTACACTCAAACTTACTTAATTCATATGCGAGTTTGAGAGCCTTAAGGCAAGTCGTGCAGACGATACAACTTAGAAGTCGCAGACACATTTTGTGTGTGGTAGAATAATGCTGCTGACAGTTTAGTTTTAGCAGCGTTAGAGCCATGCTGTTTTACGTAGGTACGAATGGGCCAGCTCATTCGGGGAAGTACCACCCTCTCACATAACATCAGCGTGAAATAATAGTGACTACTGTGTTTCGTCTGGTTTGTGAGAGTGCCGGAGGCCCACCCGCAGGCCGGCAACGCATCAGCGATACCTCTGGTGTTGCAGATGTTCATTGGCGGCGGTGATTGCTTACCATCAGGTGACCCGCTGGCTCGTTTTCCGCCTCTGACATATAAAAAACAGTTCCTCTCTGTCAGTTGAAATGAGCCGGCTCTACCTGTAAAGCACCATCCTCTCTCAAAAAACCGACATATTAGAAAAAGCTTTTCTATTGCGCTTCGTTTGATGAGAGAGGGTATCGGATGCCCGAAACGTCTTTCTTCAGGGTCGGACTGACTAACTACCCCCACAAGTGGAATATAACCGCCACCACAGGTGTGGCTGTGCTCCGGCAGTATTAATAATGGAGCCAATATACTTAAAATAAAAGGCTTGAAGTTATGAGGACCCTACATTCAAAAGTACATTGATCGATCCCTCCAGGCGAAGTCTATATATACTTAAATATATATATCAATATAATATGCCGCATTGGCCGCTTTACATCAGAAGAGCTGCGTATCTTCCAACTGGTATAAAAATACAAGAGGTAGTAAGCCGATATCCCTTATTACATGTGTCCCGAGGATCTAACAATGGAATCCAATTTCATTATAATCACGACCGCCGTCCAGTGCTGGACCAGATTATGTTCGCCGTCTGGGGATCACCGCAAATCCCGTTTGATCCCGCGTTTTATAATTTACGACGGATTTTTGCAGGGTTGAAAATGTTTCAATCATTGTATCTGTTATTTCAAGCGCTAAATAAAGATTTATTCTATTCTATTATATTCTATTCTAAATAGATTACCTTATGTTCAGCAATACGTCTTGTGGCTATCATAATTTAATAAATATATTGTACTATGTAGCTTCCCGCCCGCGGTTTCACACGCGCGTAATTTCTTTTTTCAAATACACCGCGGGAATAAGAAGTTTCCCGTAGAAATTTTATAGCCTATGTCCTAATCCGGATTATAAACTATACGTGTGCCAAATTTCATCTAAATTCGTTCAGCCGTTTAGGCGTGATTGAGTAAAAAACATCCAAACATCCAGACTTTCGCATTTATATTATTAGTAGGATTACTTGACGCCTTGATGGTCTAGTGGTTTGATTGTACCGGGCCGTAGTTTCAAATTCTTGGGTTCAATTCCCGATTCGGGAATTTGTCAGACTTTCAAACACATCTCGAGTTTGTGGTCTTCGATCCGCATTTGGCAAGCGTGGTGAGTGGGCCAGTGCCAAACATTATGACGATGACTTGGTTTAAATGATGGAGGCCTAGAAACGGGACGTACTGGGTAGCATAAAAAATGGGAATGCAATATTCCTGCTACACAAAAATAAATGGATGGAGGAAAAAATACATTTTCGAACGGTTCAGCTTAAAGTGGATGAAAGTGCTTGTCAATAGTTTTTAATCCTTTCAATTTATCATGAAATAGTTTTTACTATCGAACTCTAGAGTAGTTCATCCATGTGAAGCGTTATAAAAACTAATGAAATGGACTGCGTGGAATATGAATATGGACTGTCAAACTGCATAGGTATAATTCAATTACTTAAGAGTAGAAAAAATGAAAAACAAACTCGTAATCATGGCTTTTCATTCATAAGAGCTATATCCTGATTGGGAAGATCCCACACACCACCAAACGCTATCGACGGATTGCGTAACACTGGGACAGAAAAAATATATTTAATTATCACCTACTTGTTTAAAGAGCTCGACCAGGCCATTACTTTACGATACGATCTATTAAAGTTCCGACCACGATGTAAAGACCAACATATAATATCTATATTTATGATCTTCCTCGTAACAACATACGGGTGGACATATTTTATCTATTTTCCCGCGAATATGGGTCGTGGCGAGCCTTCCGAGTAATCGATAAATGGACAGGTTTTTCTATTTTATCTATCATCAGGAAAACCGTTAGTGTCAACAAAAATGTTTACTGCGAAAATCGTATTGATGTCTTTATTTATCTGATATAGGCGGAATCAATTGACAGGTCAATGTGGACCAATTTTCCTTGTCATGAGGATTATTACATATACTATCGTGCTCTTTACTTTCTGTGAGATCTTTGAGGTTCAGGTTTAGCCACAAGGCTGGTACCGGCTTGTCCCAATCGGATGTGAAGGGGAAACCGGGGGAGTTTAGTGGGTAGTGAACGCTTTAGTCTCGAGTCCCACACACGGTGGCAGGTCTAGCTAGCCTGCGGTTATGCTCTAAATAGACGCATTCTCCTCCGAAAAAAAAGGTTTATATTGTTGATTTAACTTTTAAGGACGGAAAAGATGAACTCTTGTTTACATATTATAGTGGTTTGTAGTTAACTAGTTGTTCCATTATATAGTGTTATGTATGGTCTATAAGTATAAAACTGTCTTCAACAACTGTTCTGAATTGAAAAAAACTATTCTGTCTCAACACCTATGTTACCTGTGACATGCAATAAAACATTTGAATTTGAATTCTTACCTGACTTTTTGGCACTATTCCCTTTTCCGCCATTTTTATTTCTTCTCGGATAGAGGTTTATTTTGCTTTGACCACACCCCATCACAGCTGCTGTTCACTCATCCATCATCACCTTTATTGTCACTTCTTCACTTATCACCGAATCACTTATCACTTAGCACATTGTTAGCAAGTTCTCTTTGAACTTTGTGATATTTCACTTTAGTTTGTCTTCGATCTTCCATCGGATTTTGTGTCTATTTGTTTGTTTCTCATTAGGAATTCCGCGTTGTACTGAATCCATGTTGATGTTTCTGTAACAATACAATTGTATATTAAATATTTATCCATTTCCATATTTTATTATTTTATGAGTAATTTATGCGCCTTTGTCTAGTCTAGTCCTTTAAGTACCTTGACCTGCGGGCGGGGGTCTCCCCAACGTCCGCATTGCACAGGTCGCCCGAGCCAAGTCTGAGGGTCACATTGTTTCTCGGGTGGCCCTCCCTTGGCATCATCCCGATTTGAGGTCTCTCAAGTCAGGGTACCCGGGGATGGGCTAATCAATAGCCACAACCCCGGCACCGACTCGTCCCAATCGGGTGTAAAGGGGAACCGGGGGAGTTTAGTGGGTGTTGGACGCTTTAGTCTCGAGTCTCACACACGGCCGCAGGTATAGCTAGCCTGCGGTTATGGTGCATAAACGCATTCTCCTTCGAAAAAAAAGTCTTTAAGTACCTGGCCATGATCTCGGGGTCCCAGGTTTAATTCCCGGGTCGGACAATTTCTCGGGTGGGCCTTCCTAGGCGCCACCCTGACTTGAGGCATCTCAAGTCGTGGTACCCGAGGATGGGCTGGTCAATAGCCACAACGCTGGCACCGGCTCGTCCCAATTGGGTGTAAAGGGGAACCGGGGGGGGGGGGGGGTTAGTTGGTGGGGTGGCTTTAGTCTCGAGTCCCGCACACGGCCGCAGGTGTAGCTAGCCTGCGGTTAAGGTGCTTATACGCATTCTGCTCCAAAAAAAGGGGGCGGTCAAAATTTTTGTCGAATTTTTCGTACGTAGCTTGGGTTTTTTTTTGTTCTCAATTTGCATTTGACACGCGTGATGACGGGATCGCATCCGAAATGATGTGATTCGGCAGAGAACCAAAGTCACCGACATAGCTCGCCGGATTAGCCAGCTGAAGTGGCAGTGGGCTAGCCATATCAGCCGTAGAACCGATAACCGTTGGGGTAAACGGGTTCTAGAGTGGAGACCGCGTCTCGGTAGTGTAGGACGCCCTCAGGCCAGGTGGAGCGATCATCTGCGTAAGATGGCTGGCAGGAGCTGGATGCGAGTGGCCGAGGACCAATCAGCGTGGCGAGCATTTGGAGAGGCCTATGTCCAGCAGTGGACTGTCACAGGCTGATGATGATGATGATGATTAAGCCAGAACCCATCATTGTAACGATGACTTTATTTTAATGATGGTGACCTTTATTTAATAAAATGTGCCTTAAGCTCGATCATGTCTACCTAAAATGACTAATTGAAGATGAAGTGGATAAACCAACAGTTCAAGGAACTGTCTTAAATTTAAACAAAGCTACAGAGCCTCAGGGCCATAAAAGAAGGACTTAAACCACTTAAACAATATACATAATGCCTACCAAATCCCTTTGTCGTGGTTTTATAGCAATCCTCCTTGTTCCTCCCATTTAAATACACAGGTCTTTATTTTCAAATCTGTACTTGGGCGTAAATTTAGCATAATTGAGCTGTTTTGCATAAGTATTCAAATTCGTTTGTAGCATATACAATGTATTTAATAAATAGTGAAATATATAGTAAAAAGTACGTATATTATAAATACTTTTTACATACTAGAAGACTGACTGTCTGTTAGTACGATTATATTCGACGAGCCATTTGTTGTAATGGTCGAGAAGTCGGCTATAGTGTAATAGGTCGCGTGTTGTGTGCATGAACATTTATCTCTGGACACTATTCACACAGCGCCATCTAGCCCCAAACTACTTTAGTATGTTCTGTGCCAAAACTAAGCATTAGCTTGTGCTATGACAGGGCACGAGTAACATGGGCAATAAAGGTCTATACACATAATATGTATGCATTTACAGAAAAAGTATATATACCTACATAAGTAATGTTTATCCGTTGTCTGGCACCCATAGCACAAGCTAATGCTTAGTTTGGGGCTAGATGGCGCTGTGTGAATAATGTCCAGAGATACTATTTATTTATTTATATTTATTTTATTTATTTATTAACGAGTTACACTTAAACATACAACATAGTTTTCAATTTGACGGTGAAACAAAAACCATATCTGGTTTGACCGTACACCGCAGATTCGTCATTAGTCGCACCATTATTATAACAAAACAACATTTTATCGTCTACGAGTACCCACTGTTCCGGCCGATCACGGAGTGTGTTTTAGTTAATTCACACGGGGTGATATTATTTTGTCTAATGTTAATAAAAAAAGTTATTTATGCCTTTTAGATAATGTTTAAATTATAATAATAATAAATTTAAAAGAATAATAGCAAATATAGAACAACACACAGTGTGTGCCGCCCCACATCCACAACAAGCATTATTACTCTGTGTGTGCTAAAGATAAGAAATGTTGTTTTAGTATGATTTTAATATTTTTGATATTAATTTCATTTTTTATGGTAGTAGGTAGCTCATTTATTAATTTAGGTATTTGATACTGTAATAGTTGTTTGCCATATAGATTTTTGTAGTGAGGTACATGAAGTGTAGTATTTTGTTGACTTCGTGTTTTAGCACTACGATAGACGTATTGTTTAAAATCTTCTAATATAACGTCACTATTTTGTTATGACATCGGTTTTGCTGAAGATCGAGAGCGCTGAGAGATTTAACGGATGCCTTTACTGAAGTGGGTTCATTTTTGTTTATATACACACTAATCTATTGTCATTTAGTTTTTGCAACTATAGAGCTTATTACTACTAAGGTGATGACGAGCACAAGTCAAAACGAATCAACTAATATGCGGCAGGAAATTATTCACACTATTTTGGAAACCGGGACGCAATGACAACAGAATAACGTATGGTAAATGTGAATATTTAGAAAATTAACAAACTCAACAAACTACTAGTGTGTTTCTCATTATGTTCAACAGTTTGTCTTAAAGTTACGGACGTGTTGTTCAACCTTTGAGTAAGTACTCTGCTAATTCATTCGGTCCATTCATTCGCCGAGAGCTGCAGGCACTATTTACGTCTACGAAATAAGTACTAACTTCATAGCATTACATAATTATAATGTAAGTGACAAGATGAGTTATAGTATTCTATACTAATATTTTCGAAAGGAAAGATTTGATTGTTTGTTTGTATTGAATAGGCTTCGAAACTACTGAAGAGTTTTGAAAAATTCTTTCAATGTTGGAAAGCGACACTATCCCCGAGTGACTTTCATCCCGGAAATGTGGGGAAAAGGGGGGATATTTTGAAAAAATAAATAACGCGCGGGTGAAACGCCGGAGGCGGCCGCTAGTTTTATATACTTTTATGATATTTTTTGTTAATGAAATGACTTTAGTTCCAGTCATGTTCACATGGTCATCTTTGGAGCAGTGGCACTATATTCCGTCTGATATGGTTAAGTTACATAATGACTCAATCTTTACAATTCCGTTCCTCTTTTTCGAATTTTACAATAAAATGAATTAAGAACATAAAGCTTTATATTTTTTTACATGATATAGCGTTTAAAACTTTCAGGTTTACACTCCAATTTCACCAACATCGTTTGGTTAAAGAAAAAAAATGTAAAACAAAATAACAACCCTGCCCCGACAGCACGCGGCATTGCACAGGGGTGCACGGCTCGGGTCAACGACCTCTCACGTGCCGTCCATTTTTCATAACAACGCTATCGATTTAATCTTGCATGATCGAGACGTTAAGTGAATTAATTAACGTAGTCCTTTATAGTCCATTCACATTGAAAAGCTACTATTATACCTATGTATCGATTTTTACAGTGACGTAAGCATATTAGGGGTTGTTGCTTCCGTATTGATGCCTAGTGTCGCAATTTGTTTTGCGTCGATATCCTATTACTAAGAATAAGCCGAAAATACGTGCTTCGAAAATGTGGTCTATCTACTATACCTACTAATATCATAAAGAGGAAAGATTTGTTTATTTTGTTTGTATTGAATAGGCTCCGAAACTAACCGATTTGGAAAATTCTTTCACTGTTGGAAAGCTACACTATGGATGCTACGGTGCTACCCCGGGCGACATAGGGTACTTTTGATCCCGGGAATGTGGGGCGAAGGCGGCCGCTAGTTCCTACACAAAATAATGTTAATAAGTGGTGTTAGCACTCTTAACTCGACATGTATTTATAAACGGGAACAAATTAAATGACCACCAAAAAACACAATCGTTACCCAAACAGCCTCATCCAAAATAAATATAATAAGTACAAATAAACGAAACCTGTACCAAAATATTTCGGGCTATTTAAGTCATGCCTGCACTACAAAAACTTTTCGTAACCCAAAAAGGCCACGCGTGCACCAAATTTTAACTAGCAAAGTTTTCTGTCATTCTTACCCAAATATATCATTACGTTTGCCATAAAATGTATTCATATAACCAAGTATATTAAATTGATTGATAAGATTTGTGTTATGTTAGGTTAGAACTGCGACCACTAAACGCACGAGCCGAGCGAGCGTAGCGAGCGTGCCGCGGGAGCGGCCGGCGAGTGCCAGAACTGAATTCTACCCATTTTACTTGGTCGGGACAGAGAGAAAAAGATTTTGTTTATTTACTATCAATCGTCAAATGGTATATAGTATCGGTAAATCTTTAGAACTTCATCCTATATTTTTTGGGTATACAATGATTTTTGTACGCATTACTTTAATTTATTAGGATAAAAATATGTAACATATTTGGATGAAATTTTTAAA
The DNA here is from genome assembly GCA_949319885.1 of Mecyna flavalis. NCBI lineage: Eukaryota > Metazoa > Arthropoda > Insecta > Lepidoptera > Crambidae > Mecyna > Mecyna flavalis. The sequence continues at coordinate 3,675,282 of OX439427.1, read as the reverse complement.
TACAATGCGAGTACAAATTTGGTGCACGCGTGGCCTTTTTGGGTAGCTCAGCGATTATTCTGACGATACTTACGTTTTTTAGGTTAGCAGACTTAACGTTTATTGGTGATCATTTCATAATAAAATGGGGATTAAATTCTGGTAAGTACTTAGGATTTTTTGGGCGTTATATTTCATTATATCTGGTGGTTGCTTAAACCTAAGCCTTTATAAACTTTTGGTTCCACGATTAAGAGCAATTTAATCGCTCACTAGGGCCGTCAACAGAAATTTAAGTCATTACTTTTTTTTAAGATATTACTAGTAAATAGATTTTAAATTGCAAAACGTGCTCAGAGTCAATAAAAGGCAATAACTTTTTAAATGGTGTTTAGCTTATTCGTGGGCTCACATCAAGACGAACTTTTTCCGTTATTGATGTATTTTATCGTTAATTAATAAAGCATACTTGCTTAATTTTATTTAAATTAACAGTAGCAGGCTTTTCTAAGGCTAAGCCTTAAAGCGCCATAACTAGCTTAGCTTAGCCTGCGGCCGTGGGACTAAAGTCATTTTATCCACCAAACCTCCCCGATTTCCTCTTAACATCCGAAAGGTCAAAGTCAAAGTATTTATTTATCAAGAGCCGGTCGGTCCCCGCCTTGTGGCGTTTGACTAAGCCCAAAAAGACAGGTGTGCAGTTTTTAATGATTTAAAGCATTCCTCTTCAAACTTATTTATTTATTTATAAATAAAACAATGCATCTGTTGCGTATGATGTTATACTTTGATTACTGAAATAAGCCGCTATAAACGAATGTATATGTTACCGAAGAAAGAAGAATCTTCTTATGATTATATAATTAATAAAATAATTAATTATAAATTTAATCCTAATACTACCTTAATAATATTAATTGGTAACAGGGGTAATCTGAACAAAGGAAAATTAATAAATCATTTTAATAACTTATGTTCTCTAAATGTAAAGAAAATTATCTTGTTCACATTACCTTATTTATCAGGTGTGCCACAAGTAGAAAACGACCTTAGATATAAATTAAATATGTGCTTTGACACTATGACATTTTCTAATGAAAACTTTCATTTAATTGACATTAATAAAATAATTAAAAACTATAGTATACATGCGACTAAGGATAAATACTATCCTACTAATTATTGTAAACGACAGATAGCTGTGTCGCTATCTTATTTTATTATTAATTCAGCCAAGAACTTGGCTAACAAGCCTGCTTCTATTGAGCAGAGCAGTAGATCTGACATACATCAGACTTTGGATTTTAATCCAAGTAATTTAAATTAAATCATAAGACAAAAGAGGACATCTCTTGCAAACCTATTACAGTGACGAAGGATAAGTCTTGTAATTTTTTTAATTTAGTTCATCAAAATATACAAGGCTTCTCTGGTAAGGAACTTGAAATAGGTTTATTCTTAGACTGTATGAATATACATGTCTTATGTTTAACCGAACACTGGTTAAGACAAGAAAATTGTTTAATAAGTATAGATAATTTTAGGCTAATTAGTTCGTTCATGAGAAAATCAGCTATTCGTGGTGGGTCACTTTTATTGGTACATAACAAGTTAAAATGTAAAGAACGTAAAGATATAGTAGCACTTTCAATTGAGCGAACTATAGAAGTAGCATGTGCAGAGCTAGAACATTATATTATTGTTTGTGTGTATAGACCCCCGGCTTCAGATTATAGTTTATTTGAAACCACAATGGAGGAGATACTCAAGAAAACCTGTATGTCAAATAAAAAAGTTGTTGTATGTGGAGATTTCAATGTAAATATTCTGGAAGGTTCACAATTGGCCGTAAGATTTGTTAACCTGTTTAAATCATTTAATTTAGTAAATCACTTTACTGAACCTACCAGGATCACACCCACTTCTGCCACCTGCTTAGATAATATATTTTGTAATAATAAGGTAATTGATAAGAAAATTATTAACTGTATCCAATCAGATCATAGTGGCCAGCAAGTTAAATTTGAACACTGTGCTGCCTCTAAATCTGTAGACATCATTTGTAGGCCTGTCACTGAGAGACGTAAAGATAAATTTAAAAGCAACATTGATAGAAAAATATCTGATATTTCTCTTTGTGGTGGTGATGTAGATACTCTTTATGAAAATTTATTTGGCTTGCTAACTTCTGAGTTTGACTCAATATTTACTAAAAAGACAATAAAAACGAATAATTCTAAAGCTTCATTCAATGACTGGGCAACTACAGGTATTTATAAGAGTAGACATAGATTATATGAACTGTATGGTTTAAAAGCATGTTCTAAAGATCCAAAGGTCATAGAATATGTTAAAAACTATTCCAAGATTTTTAAGAAAGTATGTTATAAAGCAAAATCTATTTACTTGCGTAACAAAATAAATAAGTCAAGTAACAAAGTCAAAGCTACTTGGAATATAATTAATAAAGAGACATGTAAATTAAAGCCATACGAAAGCGACTATTCCTTAAAAGTTAACAATGAAATTCTTAAATCTGATATAGAAGTCGCTAATGCCTTTGAAACTTTTTTCTCAAATATACCTATTATAACAACTAGTCAATTAAATTCTAGCTCACACCAAGCTCTAATTTTATTAGCTTCGAGTGTAGCTGAATGTCAGATTCCGTTTAAATTTAATTATATAAACCCAAACACAATTTTGAAAACGTTCAAAGAACTGAACATGAAAAAAACCGAAGACTTATGGGGCATCTCTACTGATATAATGAAAACAGTAATTGATGTTATTTCACCCCACTTAGCATACATTTTTAACAAATGCATTGATGAAAGTCAATTTCCCAATTTGATGAAGTACAGTAAAATAATACCTTTATTTAAATCGGGCAATAAAAGTGACCCATCCAACTTCAGGCCAATTTCTATTTTACCATCTTTAAGTAAAATTTTTGAAAAAATTATGTTTAATCAATTACTTGAACATTTCAACATCAATAATTTACTTCATAAAAAACAATATGGTTTTACTAAGAACAAAAGTACAACCGATGCGGGAATTGAACTTATTAAACATATCCTTGATGCTTGGGAGGGTAAACAGAACGCAATAGGTATTTTTTGTGATTTATCAAAGGCATTTGATTGTGTTGACCATACAATATTACTTAATAAATTAAAACATTACGGTGTCTCCAACGCTGCCATAAAACTAATTGAATCGTATCTCACTGACAGGATACAAAGAGTCAATATCAACAATATTAATTCGTGTGGTGCTAAACTGAGAATGGGCGTGCCACAAGGCTCTATACTGGGCCCTTTGCTATTTTTGATTTATATAAACGATCTACCATACTACACCGGGGACCTCTGTGAGATAGTTCTGTTTGCTGATGATACTTCTTTGATATTTAAAACAGATAGAAATGAAAAAACATTTGACAAGGTGAACAGGGCTCTTTCGCGAGTGTCACAATGGTTTAACACAAACAACTTATTACTAAATGCAAAGAAAACGAAATGTGTTAAATTTATGATGCCTAATGTAAAACAGATGGATACATTCATTATTATGAATGATGAGCAATTAGAAATAGTTAATGATACTTTATTTTTAGGAATTAATATTGATTCCAAACTTCAATGGGGTCCTCATATTACTGCATTAGCAGCAAGACTTAGCTCAGCTGCTTATGCAGTAAGAAGAATAAGATATATCACTGATGTTGAAACGGCAAGATTGGTTTATTTTAGTTATTTTCATAGTGTCATGTCATATGGTCTACTGTTGTGGGGCTCTGCTGCTGACATCGAGTCTATATTTATATTACAGAAAAGAGCTATTCGTGCAATCTACAACCTTAGACCTCGTGACTCGCTCAGAGATCTATTTACACAAATTAACATTTTAACTGTTCCTTCACAATACATTTTTGATTGTTTAATGTATGTTCGGAAGAATTACAATAATTTTCCAAAAAAATCCGACTGTCACAAATTTAACACAAGGAATAAGCACAGACTTGCCGTTCCTAATGTCAGGCTTCATAAAACAGGAAAGTCATTTGTTGGACTGAGCATTAAACTATTTAACAAAGTACCACAACGTCTTGTAGAATTACCTTTAAATAAATTTAAAGTCATAATTAAAGATTACCTCATGAGGAAAGGTTACTATAAAGTAGAAGATTACTTAAATGACAAGACTCTGTGGACATGAAACACATTTGTTTCTCTGCACATCTACTCTTATGCTTATTTATTGTACTTATTATATTATTATTAAGTTGACATTATATTGTTATTAATTTGACATTATATTATTATTAAGTTTTTATTGTACAACACAAAATGGTTTAAAAAAGGCTATCATTATGTAACTGTTGAGTTTCTTGCGGCACTTCTTCTCAACAGCAGGCCATTCATTCATTCACGTCGAAGTGCTGGTAGGAAAAAAAGTTTATGACGTGCAAAAGAATTTCTTGGTAAATCAAATTGCAAAATAAATACTTTGACTTTGACTTGACTTTGACCGTTAATGTGCGGAAATCCAATTAGAGTGCAGATTACCTAGGTAAATTGCAGATTACCGAGCTGAATCAGTTAAAGTGCAGAAATTTATTGAGTTCTTTCAAAAAGTAGATAATCTGTCGACCTCCTAGGAAAACTGTAGACCAGGCATACGGTAAATTTCATAAAACAGGTTCTTGTTTTATTAAGCCTTACAAAAGGCCTTAAACAAAGTTAATTTACTTTTTCCATACAATAAAGTGAAACCCTAGAGCTTTCATTCAAAACTTTAAAACAATGTCGTCGCAAACAAAAGTACAACCAACAACAAATATTTGGAAGAAATTACTTTATTTTTTCTCTCGAGTTTTCCCCTTCACCAACAGATCAAAGCCTAATTTTACACTCAATCGCTGCTGAATCAAACTGGGTTACAATAAAAATTAAACTAAAATGTGTCTATTTACTTGTCAAAAAGATCGCTTTTTCAACAAACAAAAACACAAATAAAGTCGTTTCGCCTTATAATAGCCCCATAAAAGTATGTATTGTTAATGTTTTTACAACTTCGTTTGGCGAAGAGGAAAATATTCCGCCTAATGGTTTGCCACCACGGCCTTTTTAATTCATTCAGATAGATAACACATATACATAATAATAAATAAATAAATATTCACACAACGCAGTCCAGCGCCAAACTAAGCATAGCTCTTTTTTTTTCAAGTCCATTCTAGAGAATTTGTTTATTCCAAAACCATATACCTTTTATGTAATTGACAACTTTATGCAATGTTCTGTTTGTACTTACAACTTACAAGTAACTATTTGTGAGGCAAACAAGCAAGTCTGGTTCGAGATCAAACGCTAGTAATTGTTATGACTTATCGTATAATAATTTAGTTTTGTTACGCGTTAACATGTAAAAGTCAGATTGTTTTTGTTAAACATTACTAAAGTAAATATACAACGCAAATCAAAAATTGTACTCAGCATACCTACCTACAAGGTATATTATTTTATTGGTCAATAAGTTTGTACAGCCTTTTTCGTTTTCATGCATTTATTTTTTCTAAGCTTTATTCATTGTTATTTTAAAAGTTTTGTCAATTATTTCTAGTTTTTCTTTATTGAATGAGAACGCCACTAAGCAACTATAAGCGCCTTAATGTCAAGAAATAAAGTCTTTCTATGTCAAAAAAACATCCAATTAGCTTGCCAAGCTTCTTAACCACAAAGTCCCAGTTTCATTTAGATCTATATCCTGTTAATACATTGCGGCAAATGAAATCACGTAAAACAAATGGTATAGTAAAAATAGTGATGTAACGACCTCAACAGTACCGTTTACTGGTAAACAACAGACAATATGAAAATGCAACGATAAATTTCAGCTCGGTAAACATCGCACAAGGCCGGGCAACAGGTGCGTCGTGTTAATGGAATCGACTTTAACACTGATTTAATTCCTTTTTATTTCCTCACTGTGTTGAGGTCACGCATTTTATACAACTTCTGTAGGAAAATACGAGGTATTGGACGCAGTGACCGCTTACTCTTCGGTAGGCTGCGTATCTGTCAGCTATTATCATCTCAAAGTAGCATGATGCCTACGACAGATGTCATCGGATTGACAGGAATAATGTTTCACAATTTTTGACTGTCAAATGTATGCAGAGAAATAACGTTCATGATTTAGGTACGCTCCGCCAACTTAGAGATGTTTATTGCTTTCATTTTTCGCTTACAATTATTATTATCGATTGTAACCGAGTGAAATTACAAAAACATTATTTTCCCATACAAACTCTTCTTACCTGTCAAACATTTGATGTTCGTTAGGGTTTAATTTATTATGCGTTACACCAAAAGGTAAGTGATACGAAGTTCACTGAGTCAGCTAGTCTATATAAATAAAAATGAATTGCTGTTCGTTAGTCTTGCTAAAACTCGAGAACGGCTGAACAGATTTGACTAATTTTAGTAATGAAATATTCGTGGAAGTTCAGGCAAGGTTTAACTATGAGAAAATATGGAAAAATTGCGAGGAAAATACTAAAAACGACAATTTTATTTTCCCACTAGCCTTCCGCCCGCGGTTTCACCCGCGCGTAATTTCTTTTTTCGAATATCCCCCCTTCATCAAAAGTACCCTATGTTCACCGGGGATAGTGTAGCTATCCAACAGTGAAAGAATTATTCAAATCAGTTCAGTAATTTTGGAGCCTATTCAATTCAAACAAACAAACAAACAAACATACAAACAAACAAACAAACAATCAAATCTTTCCTCTTTATAATATTAGTATAGATAGAAACTGTTCTTATATGTCAAACGAAGTGATACGAAGTTCATCGGGTCAGCTAGTCTTTATAGATAAAAATGAACTGCTGTTCGTTAGTCTCTCTAAAACTCGAGAACGGCTAAACCGATTTGACAAATTTTAGTCTTGAAATATTTGTGGAAGTCCAGGGAAGGTTTAAACGATGAGCAAATATGGAAAAATTGCGAGGAAAATCACTACATAGTATAAAAAAAGTCGCTTTTTCTGTCCCTAAGTATGTATGCTTAAATCTTTAAAACTACGCAACGGATTTTGATGCGGTTTTTTTTAATAGATAGACTGATTCAAGAGGAAGGTTTATATGTATAATACATGCATAATATAGTAGATAACGTCCTATAGTTCACGCGGGCGAAGCCGCGGGCGGGCCGCTAGTATGTACTAAAGAAGAGATACGAAGTTCACCGGGTCAGCTAGTCTTATATAAAATCGCGACAAAAGATAGTTTTAATGCAAAACTTATAGACTCAGTCAGCATAACAAAGATCCACAATTCAAGAAATCCAGAAAGAATATAGCATACTATTGTCATTACGCTCCGTATGAACGTTATAACTTAGGGATGTTTATTCGGAGGCACGATAATTATGGCATTGTCCTGTCTGGACTATTGTTCCTGCGAGTATTGTGACAGGGACGTATTCTTTGCGATATAATTTGTCTCCTCTGTTAGAAGAAGGTTACGTTATGAGCATTATTTTTTTCAATTATACTTCTTCTACGTTTTGTTTGTTCTTATGCTTTAAGCGCCCAGCCTTTATACTGAAGCCCTATTTTTTACATCGAGCCATTTTTTACTGTATAAGTATTTAAGTAAACTTATACAACGGATTGTTGATTATTTAAGTTAGTTGCTTATTCATTAAGAGTTAGATTTTTTTTTATTAAAACAAATCTATCTTTAGGTATAAGAGAAAAAACTAACTGACAATAAACGCCTAACCCAAACTACAAGAATTCAGACCTTAAAAATGTATGCAGAGGCTTTTTCTTTATGTTAGCTTAAAAAATGAAGCCGTTTTTCAACATTCAAACGGTGTTAAATGTTTTGAACTCGAAATTCGTAGCACCCTTAGGATTTTTTGCGGTCGAAGTTGCTATCGTGTTCCTATAACAGTATGTTATGCAAAAAATTAAAAAGAAAACACTGTCGCAACTTCCCAAACACTCCATGCGAGTAGTTTTATCGCTGTACAAAAAAACACGCAAACAAGCGTCTGATCCAAGACAATGATTGTCCCCACAAAGACGGCTCGAGGGGGCTCGCCCACTTAGCTCCACCGTAGTTGCCCGCCACTCGATGCGGCGGCCTTTTAGCTTGCTTAGAGAACCCTCCTCTCACTAAGGAGGGGTGAGGATCAGTGTCTAAGGGCGTTCTTCGAGATATGCAAAAATAGGGCTTTGGAAATCACTTACTACCAGCCCTCCGCCCACCACGTGTACTATACATGACATTTTTCCGGAAAAAAAAGTCCCTGTGTCATTTCTCAGCTCCCAATATGTAAATAATAATAAATAAATATTTCTGGACATTATTCACACAGCGCCATCTAGCCCCAAACTAAGCATTAGCTTGTGCTATGGGTGCCAGAAAGCGAATTTTTTTTACTTGTTTTTTATTTGACGGGAGTGTGGAAATCAAATGTTAGTAAGTAGTAAATTATTTTTGATAAGCACGAAGGGCAATGATCCCGTCCGGTGACCGTCCGCGACGCAGCTAGTACTATTGGTTCGAGTTTCGTCTATCACAATCGTAAAACTTTTGATTTTACTAAAAAATTGTATGTACTACTAAGATTACTGCGGGAAAACAACGACTAAAAAGTCACGCAGATACTAAGGCTTATTATATTAACAAATATTATGTAAGAAAAGAAGCTAATGTCCCTTGCCAAAGCCTAGTCTGTACCTACCAATTTACATCAAAACCAAGTCAGTGGTTAGAAGAGCAGACAGACAGAGTTTCATTGGAATTTATAATATTATAAATAAACGTTGCTTAGTTGAATAAACAAGCCGACTATGTGTAAAATCAGAAACATTCTGACCCGGAAAACCAACACAGAATTAAAAAGGTATTCACCCATTAAAAGCCGATAAAAATGATTCACACCGGTCGGAAGACGCAGCGCAAATAAACACATCATAAAAGCGCTTGTTGTTTGCTTTGTAAATTGCCTCTCAACTGATGCCGAACAGTTTGGAAGCTGAGAGGACTTTTTAAACGTCCATTTATTTATTTTACACTAGATTCCGCCAACGGCTTCTACTGCGTAGACTACAACGTCATTCGGTAGGAATGTGAGATTTTTCAAGGATCTTTTGAACGCCAAGCTACAAACGCACTGTCATCTTGTCCTGTACGCCAGAGCTGGGCTATTCTATATTGTCGAATGTAACGTGTGTAAGGAAAAATACCAGTAATCGTTTTAAACATATTTATTTCATACTACATTATTAGCGTAATTTCTTTTTTTAAATATCCCGCGGGAATGAGACGTTTCCCTTAGGAATTTTATAGCCTATGTCCTAATCCGGCTTATAAACTATACGTGTGCCAAATTTCATCTAAATCCGTGCAGCCGTTTAGGCGTGCGTTATTGAGTAGCAAACATCCAAACATCCAGACTTTCGCATTTATAATATTAGTAGGATTTTTAGAGGCAGGGTTTTTGTCAAGTATAGACGTCGTTGGCGCAGAGGGCCTGCAGGCAAGCTTGACAAGCAAAGTATAGACGACTTTGGCGTCCAAGAGGTTAATGTCTCCAGCGCTTAGCTTAGCGATACTTGAAATAAACGATTTATTTATTACTAGCCTTCCGCCCGCGGTTTTACCCGCGCGTTATCTCTTTTTTCAAATATACCCCCTTCCCCCCCACATTTCCAGGATCAAAAGTACCCTATGTTCATCGGGGATAGGGTAGCTTTCCAACAGTGAAAGAATTATTCAAATCGGTTCAGTAGTTTCAAAATTGATATTCCCGCGGGAATGAGACGTTTCCCGTAGAAATTTCCTATGTCCTATTCCGGGTTATAAACTATACGTGTGCCAAATTTCATCTAAATCCGTTCAGCCGTTTAGGCGTGATTGAGGAACAAACATCCAAACATCCAAACTTCTAAACATCCAAACATCCAAACATCCAGACTTTCGCATTTATAATATTAGTAGGAAGTAGGAAGTAGGATTATTTATTTATTTATTATCTTTATAACAAAATTATGCTCCGTTGCTCTGCTGTACGTTAGAGAAAGAAAAATAAAAACTCTTGTATTTCTCTTATCCCACGGAAACTGAGCATAATCTCGGGATAAATAGTGCCTCCCCTTTCTTAAGATCTGGTCTGGTATGTGTGCCCACTAAAATAGGTTCTGTGTTCTGTAACAGGTAGTAAAGAGTTAATAATATTAGTATGGATGTTTTACCAAATAATAGATCATGTTTGATAATAGTAGAGTCAAGACAAAAGTGGAAATTGGTCCTGCATCTGTGAAAGTAGTGTCTAGCTAGTCGAACCCTGAAAAAGTTTTTCTACGAAACAAATAGTTAAGGAATGAAGTGAGATACAAAATAACAAGTTAATTTTTTTTATACCACACCACTTGGCAAACAGACACGCAGCCCACCTGATGGTAAGCGGTCACTGCAGCCTATTCCATTGAGGGACACTTTTTTTTATATATTTGGACTAAGCTAGCACTTGACCACAAAGTTGCCTGATGTTGCAAACTGTTGAGTTTCTTGCGGCACTTCTTTCCTCAACAGGCCATTGACGTCGAAGTGCTGGTAGGGAAAAAAAGATTGACGTGCGAAAGTATTTTTTAAAAATCTATTTGCAGAATAAATGATTTCATTTCATTTCATTTCATTTCATTTCATTTCATTTCATTTCATTTCATTTCATTTTATTTCATTTCATTTCATTTCATGTTAAACAATGCGGTCTACGATGGAGCGCGCTTGCTTAGAAAAAGCCTGTTAATTATGACCTTGAAGAGCCCCAAGTTGTATTCATACAACACTTCCTCAGGAAGCGTCGCTCAATGTGCTGCCAGACTTGTAGGCTCATTTGATTTTCGAGCCCTTAATTTCAAGTGAACTGGCTCCCACATTAATGTTGCCGGAACTCAGCCAAAGCTACTGGATGTCCATTTTATCTGTAGAGCAATCAGCCAGTCGCACTCTGAAAAGGAGCTGCTACCAATCAAATAGTTAACAAATTTGAAAGCCTCAAACTTTTTCCATCAAACACGAAAAGCTTTGAAACAATTCCTCTATTATCTTAGCAAGTTCCTGCTAGCGATTTCAAGTGGCACCCAGTCGATTGCCTTTTCTGTTAGCTTTAACGCTTTTAAGCTCTCGACAGTCTAACTCTTAAGCCATTTATTTCGCGCCGGTTGAGTCTTTGAAAGATTCCGTTTTGTTATCGGATGGGAGATACTTTGCATGGAGAAAGTTACTCTCAGTTCGGTTTTTGTTGGTTGAGAAAATATAGTTTTGGCGTTAGGAAAAATGTGGCTTGTCTTGGGAAGAAAAGTATAGATTGTAGTGTGAGCTAGTATTGGTATAAAGTACCTATTGATGACCCATTTGGTGTAATAGTTAAGAAGTCCATATAATGCATATTTATTAAAGTTATCAAGTATTTAACCGTACTAAGGTACTAAGTAGGTATTTACTGAGTATTTTACGTACAATTCAAATAATTTTAAAAGGAAAATTGAAAACTTAAAAAAAGTCCTGAATAGAATTTATTTATACATATTATTTAAACTGATGTCCTGTTTACTAACTTTTTATATATCTTTCTATAGAACAAATAATTTAGTTTATCGTTTTTCATCAGATTTCATATATATCATTAAGATAACTCGCCTGCCTGCTAAAATAACCCAGAAAACTCGAGGATTCAGGCGACTGGGACCAAATAAAACTGGGACCGCGGTCCCAGTTACCTGATAACACTTTTGAATCGGTCGACTGGGACCATATACCTAATTTCCTTTAATGTACAGTTAACAGAAAAATGAAGTTATAACTCAGGATTTTATTTTATTTAGTATTACGGTCAAGTATCTTTGAAGTAAAAACTTCTGACTACACTTTTTTTATGGGGAAAGAATGTTAAACTCGCGACAGATTAGTAAGATTGATTCGCCATGCTCGTCGAAGTTATAGGCGCCCAGAAACACCAAAGAGAAGTCACACGGAATATCTAATGGCGGAGTAGAATTTCATGGAAATAAAAGCGATGCAAAAGTTCTATTTGAAGTACCAGGCGCCCATAAGTACCGAAGAGTAATCACACGGAATATTTCATCCTAAAATGGCAGCGAGGTGAATAAAATTCATGTAAAATAAAATCGAAGTGATGCAAAACTTCTATTTGAAGTACCAGGCGCCCATATACACCAAAGAGTAGATCGAAAATTCGTAAGACGGATGGAGAGTAGACAGGCGGTGCGGCGTTGTATCAGTATGGATTTGTCATAAAAGTGACATTCGGTTGCTAAGTAACATTGTTATGAGGAGATGATTGCCATTGCAAATAAATATTACACCACGATATGTGCATCTTCTGACTTTATTATAAATATATAATAGGAGTAATGAGTACTTACTTTATGGTGTATAAAGTTAAGAGACATTAAGACTGATTTTTATATTATTGTTTTGAGGAGATTTCTGTTGAATGTTTACTTAGAATTACTAGTTAAGTAGGCATATGAGCCAACGTGATTTTTAAAACATAATTAAGACTGTTATACTGTTTAAGTAGGTAATACAAAAACTAACTTACCTTTGCAAAAATTAACTTTGTTTTATTTGTGACACCTTTTCTGCTAACTGTACTTAATCTTGTATTTCAACAATGGATTTGTGGTTAAAATTACGGGTGGTCCCACTCGCCTGACGAAATAAACAAATAAAAACTAATCAGGCAACTGGGACCGCGGTCCCAGTTTTATAGTGGTCCCAGTCGCCTGAATCCTCGAAAACTCATTGAAATGCGGGTAATAGCAAAACAGATTTATAAATTATGCAAACAAATCCCGTGTGAAATTTGTAAGCGTGTTTTTACAGCATTAGAACATAATAGACAATAAACTGATATTACGGGTACGTTTAACACGAGAAATTACGACTTGCGTGGTAGTAAAATTAGTTTATTAAAAATTCACGTATGAAAACTACGCTCCGAGTTCCAACTTTGTAGTTGGTGCTTTATCATTAAAAGCTATTTTACCGCACACTAGAGCCGCTAATAGAAAATAAATATTATTTTTATACATATTTTTTTACCCGGGCAATACGTTACGTACTGTCACCCTTCTACGGGGGCGGAGGGCGGTGAATCGGACTCCCACCGCCCTGAAAAGGGCGGAGTTTATCCACTAAACCGCGGGGTGCTCCTCCCGTTTAGTCGCATAATGCCTAATTCGCAAAATGGCTACCGAGTCTCGAAAGGACTACTTCGCGAAACGCCCACTTAGCTAAAGGACGACTTCGCGTAATGCCTAATTCGCTAAAGGACCAATTCGCATAATGGCTACTTAGCTAAATGCCTAATTCTCGAAAGGACTACTTCGCAAAAGGACTAATTCGCAAAATGGCCAATATTTACCAAATAAATGACTTAAAATTAAAATTAAATAAAATACCAATTAGATTCATTGGTAATTTATTGTTTTTATTTTATTTATGAACAATATTCAATCTTGATGTTAGCTTCTTTAAAAAAACGAATTATTTAAAGACCTATGTAAGTACCAGAAAAGCAGAAACTCGTTGGAAGTTGATGGTGGTTATGCCAGATTACTTAGCTCAATAAGGGTCAAAATACATAGTTTAAATTGAACAATCATATTATTATTTCAAAGTAAAAGTACCAGGGCGTCAGAAATGAATTTATCAACTTCCATTGAATTTCTGCTCTCCTAGTACTTTCAAACAAACAAGAACCTAAGTTTCAACGCACGACGATACCACCCCGGTGACAATCTAGAAGGGGACATATGGGAATAAAGGAAAAAAACGATTTTATAATTTTCTTATTGTACCTTTCCGCTGAACTATTAACATAAATAAAATAAAAATGTTTATTTATCGGACAACAAAAATCCAAAAGTGTTAGTAACATAGAAACTTAAAGACTAATGTTAGTACTTAATAACTAAAAGGGACTTAGTAATGGCGCATAGATGCTCGATAAGTGGACAGTCCCCACTATCGGCGATGGCCTTAAGAACTGACACTGTTGCGGCTGCCTCGCACTCGCCGTAGCAGTGAGCCGGCTTTTTTGCGCAGTATGGCCGGGATATTGTATCACATTCGTTTTTTTAAAGAAATTAATATCTAGAATGGATATTGTTCACATATAAAAAAAATCTAACTGGTATTTGATTTCATTTTAATTTTAAGTCATTTGTTAAATATTGGCCATTTTGCGAATTAGTCCTTTTGCGAAGTAGTCCTTTCGAGAATTAGTCCTTTAGCTAAGTAGCCATTATGCGAATTGGTCTTTTAGCGAATTAGGAATTATGCGAAGTGGTCCTTTAGCTAAGTGGGCGTTTTGCGAAGTAGTCCTTTCGAGACTCGGTAGCCATTTTGCGAATTAGGCATTATGCGACTAAACGGCTCCTCCTTGCCTAATGGTGGTGTTCTGGGAATGGACGAGCCTTTACGTCCACAAATTATACATTAAATAGACATTCCAATCCTTAAATAAGCATTGCTTGTAATGCCATGCTTATAGGTGCCAGACAATGAATAAAAATAGGAGTGTTATATGAGTGCGGTTTTTTTTTCAGACGAAAGCCTCACCGCGCCTAAGTCTAAGCCTAATTGCGGTGGTACTTTGCTAGTTTAATGAAAATCGGATAAATAGTTTAAGAGCTACTAGCACTTTGTCATTACGAGGTAAATATCTTGTAAATAACATGTTATAAATGTAAATGACAGACCGATACAAACACATGGACACAAATGTTTAAGTTTAAAACTGAATCCAGCTTATATAGTTTCCTGGATAATAAAGGAAAGAAACTTGACCCAAAAATCATCCTTAAAATTCCTCCTTAGAGTGACATATACTCTTAAGTACGAACAAGCTCTCAAGTTACGTTAAGTTTATGTTAGTTTGGTCATAGTAATAGCAAGTTAGCGTTAACTGCTATATAATGTAGACATATGAGGCAACTTGGGTGCCTAAACGAGGCTGGCAGAATTGGCGAGATGCCAAAAGACTCTTTACCACATAATATTTTATCTTAGGTTAACGCTAATTGTAATTACCTAGATATTAATATGTTGGAACTTTTTGACGATAGAGGTCACGCAGAAGTTGTTTCATGTTTTTGTTACATTTAAGGGGGCATCCATTTTATCATCATCAGCCTATATACGTTCCCACTGCTGGGACACAGGCCTTATTTCAATTGTGAGATAGTGTGGGCCATACTCCACCACGCTGGCCCAGTGCGGGTTGGTGGAGGTTCATCCATTTTATTCAATAAACAATTTTTTATGCCTCCCAATGATAATGCATGGCTTCAGTCATTTTTTATTACTTTTTTATGTTGGCGCAGTTTGTAAACACCCAATATATATTAAGTGGCAACTGTCTATTAGATTGATGGATATTTGACCAGAAAGCTTATTAGGCTGACACTTTAGGCTATTAGGCTGAAACTACTAAACCGATTTGGAAAATTCTTTTACTGTTGGCAAGCTACACTATCCTCGGGTTATTAGGGTACTTTTTATCACGGAAATGTGGGGGGCAGCGGGGGATAATTGTCAAGTTGCTTTAAATAAACCTGGCTGTCTTTACTATTTAAAAGTATCAGCCTAATTATAACCCCACTGTAGAAAACGCCTCCGTCCATGAATTGACACCGCGGTATATTCAGGGACCGCGGTCAACTGACGAAACACCCGAAATAAAAGTCATCATCTTGCCATGGGCGTACCCAGGTTCTGGCCTAGGGGGGGGCAAGGCCCCTTGACACTCGACCGGGACGAGCAGGTGCCGGGGGGGGGGGGGGAGGGGGGTTGCAAGCCCGTCGGAATGCAGAATCAGTTTTTTTCTAAACATGCCAAATAAAAGCTCTCCATTAATAACGTTAGGTAAATGGCGCATTTATTAGTCATTTATTTCTTCGAAGCGTCGATTTGGTTTTCGGGATTCAATGAAGTTGACAAAATATTAATGTTGTTTTTAGAAAATTATCGAAGTGCTTGAAAAGGTGGTAGGCGGTTGACGAGAGGTCTGAAGAGTAGGTATGGTGGGTGAAGTAAAACTTCTACGCTCAATTCGGTTCGGTAATTTTCGAATTTCGGCGTTGTCGTGGAGCAGGGCAGCGTTTGGAAAACTACGTCGAATCTTCTCATCGCCGATTCCACAATGCCTAAAGACGTCTTCAATCAGTGCGTCCTACCCGTCATGACATACGGAGCTGAAAAGTGGACTCTTACGGCACGGCTGGTCCAGAAGTTTAAAGTCGCTCAGCGGGCTATGGAAATAGCTATGCTCGGCGTTTCTTTGTGGAATCGTATCTGAAATGAGGTGATCCGGCAGAGAACCAAAGTCACCGACATAGCTCGACGGATTAGCTAGCTGAAGTGGCAGAGGGCTGGCCATATCAGCCGTAGAACCGATAACCGCTGGGGTAAACGGGTTCTAGAGTGTAGACCGCGTCTCGGTAAACGTAGTGTAGGACGCCTTCAGGCCAGGTGGAGCTATGATCTGCGCAAGATGGCTGTCAGGAGCTGGATGGGAGTGGCCGAGGATCGATCAGCGTGGCGAGCATTTGGAGAGGCCTTTGTCCAGCAGTGGACTGTTACGGGCTGATGATGATGATGAGGATCAGATCTCTTCTGTTGATCAGTGCCGGCTGCTTTCGATGTAAGTTGCGGTGATTGTCTGACCAAAGTCGTTTTTTGGTGGGTTTTTGCCTTTGGAAAGTGTCTGGGAGGCTTGTCGTCGTTTAACCACTGTCATGAATGTTTCCGGCTATCGTAAATAATCCATTTTTCATCGAACGCCATGATTCGATACAAAAAACCCAAAAAAGGTCGTTTTGATTTCACAGAATCAAAGAAGAACACACCTCATAACGTGATAATTTTTGTCGATTGTTCAAATCGTGGGGCAACCACATTTTCAGGTTTTTCATCTTTCCAATGCGTTTTGAACCATCTAAAATCGCATGGTGACTGACTCATTGATCTTGTGCAATCCCTCGAGCCGTTTGCGATAGGTCAGCTTCCACCAGGGTCCTCAATTCGTCGTCCTGAAGTACTTTAGGTCGACCACTACGAAGTGCAATTTCAACGCTGATACCTCCGAAACGAAATTTCATTGTTGAATGGTGCTTTCTTCAACGCTATTATTGCCCCACACTTGGTTTATATGGCGAGCTGTCTTGGCAGCGGATTGTCCCAATTTGAAGTTAAAATAAAAAATCTTACGAAATTGTTATTTAGAAGCCCTCAAAGGTTACACTATCAGATAGAGTGAAAAACTATTTGTAAGAAAAGATGTCAAAACGCGAAATACGCTGAATGTTTTATCCAGAAATAAATGATTAAAAAACAGTAACAAAATAATAATAAATTTAACTATGCATGCATTTTATTTTATTTAAATCGCTTGTTAATCAAAATTAATTTTCGAGGATCTTCTACAAAACGGTTTTTATGGTCGTCCGTGAAAGAATCGTCCATAAACTGTTTTTTAAACAGTTCAGTTCAGTATTATATTGTACTCGTACCTACACTGAGCAAACAAAATTTAAAAGTAGGAGCATAAGGCCCCGATTACACTTTCATTAGTAGTAATTAGGCGAGTTCATATATGTTCTGCGAGATTTCCAGGGGGGGGCAGCTGCCCCCCCCCTGCCCCCCCCTCGGTACGCCCATGCATCTTGCCATCACAAATCCTAACTGTGCTATCAAAATTCGAAATATTTTCCAACCCAGGAATTGAAGACACTCTTTCAGTACTTAAACCCCTTGACCATCGAGACGCAAAGTTACGTCTAATAAAACAAGCAGATCTGCTAGTAAGAGTCCCATAAAACAAAAAACTTTCGACTGAGAAAATTCCCGTTGTGATACCAATAGAGACAGATGGTTTGTCCTTTCGACAAGTTCTGCTCCAGACATCGGCAGTAAGCAATAAAGGGGAAAGTTTCCAATCTAGTCCGTATCCTGTCTAGCCATCTGCGATGCGATGACAAATCGCGAACCTGATACGAACGAATGGGACGGACAAATTGCTTTATGTCACGTTTACTGAGACCCCCTGTACACTGAGACACTACACCCGTATATTATATAAGTTACTCTATGGACTACAGTTTAAACTGCCACAATAGGTAATAACTATAGGTAATAAGGCCTCGGCCTCAAATCACGCAGGCGCACAGCGGTCACCGCTTCACGCGGGCCGTCAAGAGCGGTACGATGCTGTCAAGCGGTGAACACAGTCCGCCTGCGTGCGCCACCGCTCCCGCTCCCTCCCCTCTGTGTTGGAGAACGGGTCTATGCTTAAAGTAGAACACTCAAAGCCCAGCGCCACACTTGACGGAAATTCCGCCGCGGATCGTCCGCGACGGAAATAATTTAATATAAAACCGTCCACGACGGAGCGACCAATCTTCCGCGTAGTGTGTCCGCTGTTTGTAATTTATATGCAATAACATGTGTTGGCGTTCCGTCGCGGACGATCCGCGGCGGAATAGGTCTAAGGGTCTATTGGGACTCTATACGACACATCTCGCCGCTCCCGCTCACACTACCCCTCCCGCCTCGCTGCCGCGAAATTCGAGGCCGAGGCCTAACAGTAAAGTATATTGAAAAATTCTTCCTGGTGAAACATCGCTCAATAAAATAGGCTGACAATATTTTTACAATAAGCAATTGAAATGTCAGCAATCGTAATCTTAATGTAAAATCATAGAAATATTATGTACTGATGTGTAAAATCACAAGTAATCTAAACTTTTGAAAAAAAAAGGTATTAAATTGCGATTTTATTCCCTTTTATGTTTTATTATTTAATGAGTCATTCGTTTTATTTCTTATTGTGGATATTTTTAGTTATACTCAACAGCGAAAAGTCTTGTAATATTTCATAAAAAATACTGGAATCTCTGGAATAAGTAGTGGAAGATGGCGCCCGGGTGACAGAAAGTCCTGAGTTTCGCGTATCCTCAGACACTTTTACTTGCCGAAGTATTTCGACTCGGCAATAATAACCGGCTTCCGAGAATATCCGATTGTTTGTGATTTATTTCACTTTCTTTGACATCGTGACTATGATTGGGTGTCGAGTTGATTCACTTTTAGTTGAGTTTATTGCTCTATACACTTTTATTTGTTAGATTAAGTTTTATCTTCAGTTAGTCAAATTGTTTCAGTAGTTCGTTTACCGTATTAGATGAGTTTGAAACAGCTGTTATGTCGCTCATATACACCGAGCGGCAATAAAACCCGACCACTGGGCTTTTTTCATACAACGTGGTCACTTTAACGTCTCATAGATAGAAAACTATTTGCAGCTGTGCAATGATTTGATTTCTGGGTGATGACACCTACCTCCTCCTCTTGAATCTTATCTTCACAAGTGTAAACAAATACAGATGTGAAGCGGTCATTGCTGTCTTTTCCATTTAGGGGTATCCTCTGTTATATTAATTAACCAAAAAGCATTGCTCAATACACATTGTAGGCACTAGGCTCCTCTGATCTAAAAGCCTTTGATTTCAAGAGCCCTAGCTCCCATTTTTTATTGCGAAGCCTTTGATTTCAAATGTAAAGTCACTAGCAATGTATACTAGCATTGATGTTTCAAATCAGAAACGCAGTAAAGTGCACTGTTTATCTCCAATTCTAAAATTATCTCCGCTCCACTGTGGCCGATAGTAATCTCTGATGCGGTGCGCTCCATAAAAACTGCAATTTTATCGAGCTTATATCATTTTCTAAGGAGCTTAAAAGAGTTTGCTGGAAGATTGTGCCGTAATTAATGCGGAATTAGACCGATGCTCAACGGAAAATTGCTACAGCTAAATTCATTACAGGCTATTTTTCCTCTGTGTCCTCTGTGATGGAATACTAGCTGTCCCTATAGATTCACGCGCATTAATTGACAACAAAATTAAATGAAGGATTGGATGATACCCATTTTTAAATATCAGCTAAAGAATTGATCACTCAATATCAGGATAGCCCTTTCGGGGATTCTTGGATAAAACTTACAGAAAGACAGGAAAATTGATATACCTATTTATGTAATGATTAAATGATTTATTACAATTTTTTATTATTGTGTGAGTGGTTTTTTTTGTTGCTTCTCATTGTGTGAGGTCGATGGTTGGAATCTTGGCACGCACTTTGGTGTTTTCTATGTGCGTATACTGCGTGGCATTTTAGTCGTTGTTTTCCCGCAGTAAAGTTATTCTATCTTAGTAGTTAAAAAGATTAATAAAGTTTACTTAGATTAATAGTTTGCTACCCTTTTCTGTGTCTACCCTAAAGAGTTTTTAATGTAATACAGTATACTGTAAGGACTGTACCGTACACTATAGCAACTAAATATTTCTTTGTATTTCTCTTATAAGTGAATAATGTATTCTTATAGAGAAATAAATGTCTTAAACCTTAAACCTTAGTTTTTCTTCTTTTAGTAAAATCAAAAGTTAAAAAAAACTTGCATAAATTGATAGTACTACTGAAGGTGAAGCGTTCTGCTGCGGGAAACTAACGACATAAAAAACACGCAGTACACAGTAGTTTTGTGATTTCCTTTTTGTTTTTATTAATTTACTGTGTCTGTATTTTATGTTTTAATGGTACCAAATAAAGTTCTATTCTATTCTATTCTATTTTATTCTATTCTACACCACTAGCTATTACGAAAAACATCACGAGGAAACCTATACCGTCGAATGGCGGTGTATCCATGATCCAATTAGTCCAGTTTCTTCCTCTGTTACGGGTTATGGAGCCTATGGAGGTCAGATTGCAGTCAGTCCAATGTAATAGCTGGACTTGATACCTACTGGGTCATTGTGCCAGCGTACCCTGACTCGAGATAAACCCTCGGGTATGATAATAGAAAAACGAAATTAACTGTGTTATCCTACTAATATTATAAATGCTAAAGTCTGGATGTTTAGATGTTTGTTACTAAATTACGCCTAAACGGCTGAACAGATTTAGATGAAATTTGGCACACATTATTATAGTTTATAAACCGGATTAGGCATAGGCTATAAAATTCCTCCGGGAAACGTCTCATTCCCGCGGGATATTTGAAAAAATTAATTACGTCCGGGTGAAACCGCGGGCGGAAAGCTAGTATTCTCAAGTAGTAGTAGCTAGTCTCATATTAATAAATAACTGCCTGACAATATTAGTAAACGCTGTTTCTTATTAACCGAAGAATGAAAATATCTTCCATTTTTGCCGTTCTCCTGATCAGAGAAAATGGAACATTCCTTTTCTATGGACGTGACTCGCGTATTATGAGATACATTTATAAGATTCTTGCTGGCTCATGAAAGAATTTAAGTTTATCCGTGACCCACGGTATGTAGGTAATCCTATCAAGTGTGTATTGTGCTACACGCCTGCATTATAAATAAGTAAATATTGGACAACATCACATACATTGATCTGACCCCAAAGTAAGTAGCGTAAGCACTTGTGTTATGGGTGTCAGAAACAACGAAGGTACCTACCACAAATATAATTTATACTTAAATACAAATAAACATCCAGACACAGAACAAACACAAAATAATGTTCATCACATAAGTGTTTGTCCTGGGTGATATTCGAACCCACGACCCCTGGCGCATAGGGCAGGGTCACTACCAAATTAATGCGCCATCGAGCAGTCATCATAGGTATCAAATCAAGTATTCATATAAAACGAAAGTTAAGTTTCAGCCTATTAATGTCCCACTGCAGGGCAAAGTCCTTCATCCTTGGAATCAAGTTATTTTTACAATAATGGATACTGGTAGTTACAAAACCGAGATGTGTCTGAAAAAACCGACACAAAGTTAACTTGCCCTGGGAATTGAACTCAGGACTCCGAGATCTCGGATTATAAAGAGTTGTAATGTTATCTACCTTTACTTTATATAGCATTATCACTACAGTTTCTTTATAGTTCCCATTAGTTTACATTCTTTGGAACGTATAGAAAAGTCCCATAAAGGTAGATAACATCCAATTTGCGATCACCAATGTGCATTTGGCAAGCGTGGTGATTGAGCTGGTACCCATCATTGTGACGATGACTTGATTTAAAATGGAAGTAGGGTTGCCAACTTTTATTACAAGAATTAAAGTACTCGTATATTTAGGAAAAGGAAAACAGACAGTATTTTACAAATTTAACAGTATTAAAAAAAAAACCTACTTTTTAGTGCCTCTCGCGCAATATATCAATTAAGAGTCATTTTTAAAAGCTTCATAAGCATGACCACATACAAAAGTAATAAAAATGTAGGTACTTAATTAATTAAAATCAACAGATTCGTTCTGAAACGCTTGATTGTGACTAACTCAGTGTTCGACCGAAATGTTGATACTGAAAACAGTAATTTGTATATTTTATTTTTGTTCAACAGTAAAAAGTATAATGTAGTGAATAACAGTATAATACTGTTTTTAACAGTTTGATTGGCAACCCTAAATGGAGGCCTACTACCTACTACTATCTACTTATTTAATGACGAATCCATTAGGGTTCCGTTTTTTCCATTTGGCTACGGAACCCTAAAAAGTAGTTGGGGGTCCAAATTCCCTTTTCTTGTAAAATAATATTTTACAAGAAGCAATCAAGCAAAATACTTTTACTAAGTTAGAGCTAGGTTGAATAAATAACTACAAATCTAGGTTGCAAAGCGTCAGAGTAAATGGCTCAGAATCCTTTTAGAAAGACGGTAAATTACGGGGAACTGAAAGTGTACGTACAGAAACAGTTTTATAAATTCCCTTTAGATATGAATTTCTTTGAACGCGAACTAATGAGCAAAATTGAATGCTTTCCAGACGTGAATTGAAATTCAGGTAAAGCTAAGGTAAGGGTGTTATTTTGTGGACCTTTTGTGAAATAAGTCGGAGTCAGCCAGCTTCTGTTGTTTCTATGTTCAAGTAATGATAAAACGTGGTTGTCTATACTAATATTATAAAGAGGAAAGATTTGATTGTTTGTTTGTTTGTATTGAATAGGCTCCGAAACTACAGAACCGATTTGAATTATTCTTTCACTGTTGGAAAGCTACACTATCCCCGGTGAACATAGGGTACTTTTGATCCCGGAAATGTGGGGGGAAGGGGGAGATATTTAAAAAAAGATTTTACTCGCGGGCGAAACCGCGGGCGGAAAGCTAGCACTTCATAAAAATCAAAATCGAAATATTCTTTATATTCCACCAGCGGTTTCGTCCATATGGACTATTCAAGACGATATCCCGAAGAAACGTTAAGTTTTTCCGGGATAAAAAGTGGCTTCTATCCAAACTTTCCGCACATCCAAAATCACTTCAATCCGAGGACAAAAAAGGACAACACATTTATTTCTTTCATGGGAACTGGGCATTATCCCAGTATTAAATTTTGAATCAATTTTCTTAGAGTATAACAAAATAAATCGAAGAAAAATACACGTACAATATGTGAAGCCGATTTTGCAACATCCTTGATTTTCTGGTCAATGGTACAACGGGTCAGTAGTACCATTGATACAATGTTGTATCACTTTGCATCATCAATGTAACTAGTCAATGGTACAACTGACCCATAGCGAAAGATGCCTGTGGCCTGTGGTCTGTGGTCCCAAGGTCTTATTATACATAAGTCTGTGCCTAATTTCGTCAAACTCGGTTCAGTGGTTTAGGCGTGAAAGTGTAACAGACAGATGGAGTTACTTTCGCATTTCTTTTACAAAAATATTCATTATTTTCGATTCAATTATTGACGAATTTAATTGTGATTACGATGAATTTACGGCCCAGCACAAACTGTTTTTATTGCGTCATCAAATAGTTAGATCTCGTCTAGCATTTAGTGACGCTGCGAACGCCAGAATAACATACCTATTCTAAGACATTCCTAGGATATAATGGATTCTGTTCCAGACCAAATTCCATATTCAGAGCTACGGCAACCACACTAACGTCCTACGTAGTCACCGCAAACATTTGTATCTCATCCCCACGAAGCGTTAATTAGAAATACGAATTATACAGTAACAGCGTGTTTCATTTAACGATTGATATTCATCCGATTTTGGCTCGTCGAGTCTCAAATGTAAGCTAGAGTTGGTTTATACGGAAAATTAAACTTTGAATTGAATTTCGCGTTCGCTACGCTTCATAGATCGACAGGATATGGGCTGAATTGAATAAATAAACAAAACCGGATTAATGAGTAACTTCAAAGTAGAATATATAGGTATACGTATAATAATACCCTATAATAGGGCGGGATAAATTTCGGGAGGACTGGAAATTATAGTCGAGGGATTGTCAGTTTATATTACAATCAATACTCTCTATTTATGATGATGACGACTTTACCCTGCAGTGGAGCATTAAATAGGCTGATACTTTTCAAACTTTCACTTTGTTCTACGCCTTTGAATGTTTAAATAGTACTCAAGTCATCATCATCATCATCATTACAGCCGAAAGACGCCCACTGCTTGTCATAGGCCTCCGGTGACCTTTATGAGATCATCGGTCCACCTTGTGGGCCTACCACGGCTGCGTTTCCCAGTACGTGGCCACCACTCGAGGACCTTTCCGCCCAAACGGCCGTCAGTCCTTCTTGCAATGTGTCCTGCCCACTGCCACTTAAGGCTCGCAATTCTTCGGGCAATGTCGGTGACCTTGGTCCTTCGGCTACTATAGTACTCAAGTACTAGTATATATTATCTGTGGTTTAAGTAATGAACGCCTCGATGGTCTAGTGGTTTAAGTACCGGGCCAAGACCTCAGGGTCCTAGGTTCAATTCCCGAGTCGAGCTAACTTTCTGTTGGTGTTTTCCGGACACGGCTCGGGTCTGTTGTTACCAACCCGCATTTGGCAAGCGTGGTGATTTAGCCAGCACCCATCTTTGTAACGTTAACTTGATTTCAAGGATGGAGGCCATTACCCTGCAGTGGGACATTATTAAGCTGATATTTTATTTCAAGTAATATTTTAATCTTATCTGCAGCAGTGTAATTTTTAAACCATTCCTAGTTTTAATGCGGCAAGTGTCTCAAGGCGATATACCGCCATTTCACAGACAAAAGCCGAGGGTACATTTGTCCCACAGTCACGGAGAGACGGTTAACTGAAATGTACGGTGTACGTGCGCCCATAGCGAATCCTCTCTAGACTCGCTTTAGATAACTTACCTAGTTAAGTAATGAGACTGGTGGGCTGTGATATCTTTGTTCTTACTGTAAACTGGAATAGAGTAAAAAGTTAAACAGTTAGTTTTCTGAATGATCGCGTTAATAACTAAACTACTGCTAGACTGAAGACCTAGGGACCAAAAGAGACCCAGGGGAAGGCCACAAATGAGATGGAAAGACGACATCAAACGGGTGGCGGGCAGCAATTGGACGCTTACTGCTCAAAACAGGGAAAAATGGAAGGAGATGAAGGAGGCCTACATCAGATTACTGATTGAAGAAGGCTAAGATGATGATGATGATGAACTAAACTACGCAAGACAGGACATAAAGCTATTCTAGATCGTGGTGCAAGCATACGTTGAGTCGATCGGGACAAAACGCCCAAAGTTTTCCAAAGTGTATTTCAGTATTTTGAGTAATGAGATGCCGCCATTCTAATGTTAAGCAGCTTCTACAGTTGTCTGCATTTATAGGACCTTCGCATTTTCGTTCTATAATATACCTCTTCAGGTTAATGACGGATAAAATAATAATATGCAAAATCTAATAGAATAGAATGGCCCTAAATATCTTGTTTTCTAATTTCGTGGGTAGAAGTTGGATAATATTATTTGAATATTTTACCTAGTTCGTGATTTTGATCTAAAGAACTTTTCTTTCGGCAAATATGCCAATTATGTTTCTGACTGATCAGACAAAAAATAGAAAACGCTTCTGTTTATTTAGGTACACCGTGCACCGGCTGAAATCCACTTGAGTGCTGACCTAACACAGTAAGTGCGTATTTTACTATCCCGGCTTCTAAATGAAAACAGTGTTCCCAAGATTTGATTGTTCATCCGAATCCCATATCCCTTAATCGTAAAACGTTAAACAAACCGACTCACCGTCGGTTCTGCGTTCCGTTTCACGCGTTGTTCCGTCACGAGCAATCGTAAACTTGCGGCGCGTAAATTGGCACGTCTGCATCAATGTTGTGTTAGATGTTCTGTGTTTTCGTTTGTATTTTTCTTCTAGTGCTAAAACGAAGATTTGAATATTCGCCTTTTATCGATTATAGAGCATTGAATGTTTTTAATATTTGTGTTTATTATTTTCGTTTCTTTCTGTTGATGGCGCTGTGCCGTAAGGTCATAAAAGATCTTAATCAAAATTTCATAGATGCACTTATGAAACGTCTATTATTTATAAAAGATACAAGAGTGACTCTACCATCAGATTCGGAATTCGAAAGATTGCTGTAGGTACTTATATCGAGAAGAACCGGCATAGAACTCGATAGTTTTTTTATACTACATCAGTTGGCTACTGACTAACTGATTACTCTACTAGTTACTTTATTAAATTTTCACGACTCACGAGTCACATACAAACAGAACATTGAATGATAAAATCAACAAGCAAAAAGACAGTAACAAGATATCATTTGGCGGTAAACACGAATAACTGCGGCATAAGGTTTAATAAGTTAATGCTATCAATTCTGATTCACATAAAGCGAGATTATGGGCAAGATTAGGTCGTTTCAAAGCGATGATAACGAAACCAAAAGGTGTTGAGGTGGAAACCGCTTTTAGAAGCTTTTAGACGTCGTATATTAGCCAATTGGCGTCATTGAGCTACTGTTACTACAGTACCTACATAATATTTCTATGATTGGCTCAGGGCATATTGTATCACATTACAACTTCTTCTATGATTCCATAAGTTTGTTTGCCTTTTTTATGCTATATCAGTTGATAGTCATGCACTCCATCTGATGGTAAACAGCCTCTGCGACCATTGAGGGAAACTTCACCATAAAGTATTGTTATTGGCTCCTACGATATTCGAGCCTTTTTCTCAGTACATTGGCTCCCACAATAATTTTTCCAGAATATCCTACTACTAACAAGACCAAAGTCATGAATTAAACCACTTCTTTTATTGCAAAATGTTTTAGACAATACCAGTAACCACTACATGATACATATTCGTTACCTGATGAAAACTGAAATCCTGCACAATAGATAAACATCCTCTAATCTATCCTCAGAATTAGACTTAGTACTATTTCAGCGTCGTTGCTTTTCATCACTACACTTTATAAACATGTCTGCCTGTCTGCTTGTCTATCCTTAGCTCGTCAAAATTTCGGAAACAGTTCGGCAATCTTGATTGGTTTTCTTTACATCGACGACGTATTCGACATAGGATATATGAGAAATTTCAGTAACGTAATCCTACTAATACCTATTATAAATGCAAAAGTCTGGATGTTGGATGTTTGGATGTTTGTTTGTTTTTTAATCACGCCTAAACGGCTGAACGGATTTAGATGAAATTTGGCACAAGTATAGTTCATAACCCGTATTAGGACAAAGGCTATAAAATTCCTACGGGAAACGTCTCATTTCCGCGGGAATAACAATTTTGAAACTACTGAACCGATTTAAATAATTCTTTTACTGTTGAAAAGCTACACTATCTATAATTCTTTTACTGTTGGAAAGCTACACTATCTCCCGTAAGCATTGGTTACTTTTGATCCCGGAAATGTGGGGGGAAGGGGGGGATATTTGAAAAAAGAGATTACGCGCGAGTGAAACCGCGGGCCGAAGGCTAACTAATCGTAAATAATTTGTGCAAGATTTTAAAACTAAGGCTGTGTAGACAACAATTTTTGTAAAACAACATGTAGGTAAATCAGATTTTAGAGAGAGATTTTGTTTGTGTTTATTTGCTGGCATTGAACATTGACAGACAGAAGACCTATATTCAACAGTGGGTAGATCCAGACTATTCAGCCTGCATAATTATGATGTCTTAATTTTAATCTATCTTTCTAATCATACAGATAGACAGATTGAACTCTTAATTTGCTGAATATATTGTTAATTCTTTCAATAAAAAAATCCCTAACATCATTCCTATTAAACACCAAAGTTTCATTCAAGGCTCTGGTTGGACAGACAATTTAGCTGCTTTAAATATACACATACAAAACTTTTTTTGTATCAGCTAAAACGTTAAAAGGTACTATAACGATTTTCCCTGGAGCCTAATTCTATTTGTGTCCTTCTTTCGAAACTACGATGTCTATTCTATTATTAGATATTCTAAGTAAAATCCATCTCTTCACTAGAAGTTTGGAAAGCAAGCTAAAAATAGACCTTGGGTCGAGAGCTTTCAGCCGTCTATATAGGCATATGTTTATAAGCCAAGGATTACATAAACATATTGGAGCAGTTTTTTTTCTTTACTTTTATTTTGTTTTCAAGTGACTTGTTCATTTATTAATTAATCACAATGAAGGAATACTGTTTTTTTTTTGCATATTATGAATATACTTCAGACAGCAACAAATTGATGTGCGTGACCTAAATTTAGTACCACAAATATTATATTACAAACATACATTACGTTACAGAACATGACCAACATGAATATTCATCATAATATGTATAAGTTTGTCCTGGGTGGGATTCGAATCGATAACGATATTCATACTAAAATGAATGTATATTCCTTCGTTACCCAATAATTGGAGCGAAAACATTGTAGTATTTATTATAAAGGTACGATAAATTGTTTAATTAGATACCTTACGAGTAGGTATATTCATGTTACTAATAATACTGCAAAAAAGACACCAGTAAAGTAATCGTAACATTTTAATTAGTCAATTCCTACTGACTTTATATTATGGGAGGCGGGTTTTATGTATATGTAGGCCTAGGAAATCCGATCAATTGCGATTTAATAAATTAGACGCTTATCTATTAGAAAGTTCTTACCAACTAAAACAAATGAGATGCTCAATTCCACTGTAATTTTTATGTGTTACCTCAAAACTTCCCTC
Source organism: Mecyna flavalis (assembly GCA_949319885.1). Classification (NCBI taxonomy): domain Eukaryota; kingdom Metazoa; phylum Arthropoda; class Insecta; order Lepidoptera; family Crambidae; genus Mecyna; species Mecyna flavalis. Next base: position 3,646,174 of record OX439427.1, on the reverse strand, counting down.
TGAGTGTAACCTTAGAGAAGTTAATCTCTTCGAGTGCACCGATTCCAAAAATTCGTTTATATTTGTCGACCAATAAGTGGTTTTTGTATGCTTTTACTTTTTTCGTAGGAGAATGCTTTTAAGCACCATTTCTACAGGTTTGAGAAATCTGCGACGGTGCCCAGACACCGCTGGGTCCCAGGACTCAGAAATAGAAACGCTCGTCATCGTCATGATACCTGTTAGCTGTGTAGCCATGATTAATTGGTCTAATTCCCTAGTCAAGTGTTACGGAAGCCAGCTGAAGGCAGCCGTTCTACTGTGATAACTGGACAAGCCATATTCTAGATCACGGTGCAAGTTTACCCTGACTAGGCTGGTAAATAGCCACAAGGCTGAAACCAGCTCGTCCCAATCGGGTGAAAAGGGAAGACCGGGGGAGTTTAATGGGTAGTGGGGCGCTTTATTCTCGAGTTCCATACACGGCCGCAGGTCTAGCTATTCTGCGGTAATGGCGCCTAAACGCACTCTCTTATGTATGTAGTGGCAGAGCCTTGCTGTTTTACAATAAGAATAAGCCTGCTCGTCTGGGGTAGTACCACCCTCTCACATAACACCAGCGTGAAATAATTGTGCCTACTATTGTGTTTCGTCTGGTTTGTGAGAGCCTCACCCCCCTCTTAAAAGGCCGGCAACGCATCAGCGATCCCTCTGGTGTTGCAGATGTCCATGGGCGGCGGTGATTGCTCACCATCAGGCGACCCTTGGCACGTTTGCCGCCTCTGAAATAAAAAAAAACTCTTCTCCGAAAAAAATAAAGTGTACTCTGACCAGATATTCGGTACAACGGTCGGAGAAAGAAAGGACTTTCCTCCCTGTTCTCTCTGGGACTGTGTGGATCGTAAATCTGCAGCACATAAACTGTAACAGGTGCACGCGTCGTTGCGTGTCGCTTCCCTCTTCACGAGCCCTCCGCCAATCGAGAGGTAACTAGGGTTGCTCCCGCAAAACAAATACGAAAATAAGTCTAGTCTGGGTGTTTCTACGTTTAATAGCTATGCATGTATTTTTGTTTTTAAAAAAGTATATAAGTAGTGTTTTTCCGTTGTCTGGCACCAACCCCAAACTAAGAATCATCATCATCATCAGCCTATATACGTTCCCACTGCTGGGACACAGGCCTTATCTCAATTGTGAGATAGTGTGGGCCATACTCCATCTCCATCTATTTTATTTACCATTAGAAAGAACGAAATTAGATTTTTTATTATAGGCACCCATTTGTGTCAAGCGAAAATATAATATTTAAAATGTCAAATTATTTTATTCACACACTCCGATTCTTTAACGTTAAATCAATGTATATAGATGTTCCTTTACAAATACGTGATATTCGTTTCGTCATAAAGCGGGGATTACGCGAAATCCTCGGATCGCCGAGTCGACAACCATGCGGGTTCGCGAATAGCCGCGGAGGGGAGTCGCAAATATCGCAACACGCTTGCCTTTGATCGGCGTGGCGCGGGAGCGGTTGTCTATTGCCTCGGTCTCACTATTGGGGTATACTTAGTTTATACTTTCGTGTGTGTTGCTTTTATCGACGACAATTTGAAAAATAAAGAAGCTGAGTTTTTAACACGTTTTAGTGGTTTCTGACATTCATGTGATTAGGTACTACTTATTAAATAAATTGCGGTCTACTCGTACACTGTAAAAAACCGAACTTTCGACTACTGCGTGGATAGGAACGTATTATTTGATACGTTCCTTTTCAGCGGGCAGACCGTCTGGTTGCTTGTCTGCTAAATTACTAAGTTTACTGTCGACAATAATACTGTAATTAGGGTTCAACAGAATCCGCGGTTTCACCCGCGCGTAATTTCTTTTTTCAAATGTCCCTTCCCTTCCCCCCACCTTTCCGGGATAAAAAGTACTCTATGTCGCCCGAGAATAGTTTAGCTTTCCAACAATGAAAGAATTTTTGAAATCGGTTCAGTAGTTTCGATGACCAAATATTTATTCTGTTTCGACTATTAAAATACTAATATTTTAGTAGTCGATTATAATTTTTTTTTAACTCATTTAACATTCTTTTAAAATATAACATGCAAACTTTTTTGGATCATTAAAAACGCTAACATAATTTCCATTTGACAGTAATAAAAAGAAAATAATTGTTTCTTTTTCCTTTAAAGGCGTTTCGATTTTTTTTCTGAAGAATCTAGCCAGCATCAAATGAAAAATTTGCATAATAACCTGCTTGGTTTTTTCAATGTAACTGGCATCAGAGTTACGATTGACTATTGCATCACCTCTTGGGGTGGTTCATCAAAAACTCATCTCTTACAGTTGGAAAGGGCTCAGAGGGCAGTTTTGAAGGTGAGTGCTGGACTCCCCTTTCGTTTTCCTACAAATACCCTCTATAAAAACTGGGATCTCCTTACCGTTAGGCAATCCTTCCTCTTACAAACTACACTAAGGCAACATTCACTAATGCGTTACGATCCCAACTTAAATAAAAACAAGCGGAGGAAAGGTAAAGTCTGCAACCTCCCGCCACTCCAATCCCAACACGCCCGACAGTTCTTTTGTTTCCTTGGTCCCTACATCTATAATCAGCTCAATAACATACTCTCAATTTACTCGCTTCCCTCCCAGAATTTCTTGCAAAAAATCTGTCACCAGATGGTTAAAAACACTAAATTACCTGGATACCGAATCCCTGTTGCATCCTAAAATCTAACTTCCCTACCTTTTCACCTACTTAAACTCTCCTTATTAATCATCTTTACACACTCCACATTAACACTACACACACTAAAATAGCACACTCAAAAGAAGTTTTTAAAACTAAGTATTAAATATAATAATAATCATGTATGTACGAGTAGGTATCCTTATTTTTATTTTATTTTTTATTTTTATTTTACAATGTTTAAGGTTCGTTAGCACGCTAAACATTTTTCTTTAAGATTAGCAGATAGCTGTCAATATTTATAGCTACACTCACTTCTATTTGCTGTTTATTTAACGGTATTACTTAAACATGATCAATGGTTATAAGTCAATATATGGTATAAAGAATAGAACTCTAAATATTTTTAAGGGGGAGAGCACTGGTGACCGGTACTACGGGTCTCTTAAACAGAAACCTATTTCAGGCACCAGTCTCTCACATATCATAGCATTAATTTTATTTAACAACCTGTAAACCTAGATTAAGCACACTATGTATCAAAATTATGTGAGAGAAATAAAGTATATTATTATTATTATTTGACAGCAATAAAAAGCAAATCTTTTTTTAAAGGGTATATCAAAAAGTTTTGAAAAGACGTTGACCTTCTTTATTTTAAAGAGGCACTGGCAACAATGCTTCTAAAATTTGACAGCAATAAAAAGCAAATAAATTTTTTTTTTCCATAATGGCGTGTAAATTTTTTCTGAATAATCTAGCCAGCATTAAATTTTTTTAAACTTATGTTATCCTGCTTGGTTATTAATTTGATGTAACCTTCGTGGTTATTTTGTTATTTTAAGGTAGCACTGGCAATAGTGCCACAAAAGTTTGACAGCAAAAAAAGTAAATTAAAAGTTTTGTTTTTCTTTTACATAATTATGTATGTATCGTTTCGAATTTTTCTGAAGGTTTTTTCCTAGCGTTTTCTGTGACACTGCCGGCTAGGTATTCTTTGAAAAGGTCGTTGCTATTACGTTTCTTCATTCATCTTGACTATCTATTTACGCAGTCATATAGACTAGTTACCTATCAAGTAATTTCTTTTTTCAAATATCCTCTCTTCCCCACACATTTCCGGGATAAAAAGTACGCTATATTCACCGGGGATAGTGTAGCTTTCGAACAGTGAAATAATTATTCAAATATTTCCTTTTTATATATTAGTATAGATAGTATAGATATAGTTAAAGAAGTATAGATAGATTAAGGTTACTGTCGCGTCGTGCATCATTTATACATTGATTTGATCCCAAAGTTAGCACTTGTGTTATGTGTATCCAAATCAACGAACATACCACAATATATACTTAATTACAAAAAAAAAACCAGATACACGACAAGCACAAAATTGTTCATCACATTAAAGGTTTGTCCCGTCTTGTTTTTTTGTAAAAAACTATGGTTAATTACCGTTTTTTCTTTTTTCCAAATATAAGTATAAAGACAAATATTCTTGTTTCAACCGACGGCCTACCATTAGACGTCTGCGTCTCCGGCGAGGCTTGCAGGGTTAGATATCGACCGCGACGCGCCTCCCTACAGGGTGGCTAGTAGTGATGCCAGACCAAACAGAATTCTGCAGCGGGACTTATTTTTGACCGTTGAAAAAAAAAGTTATTATTTTACTGTATTTTGAAGCGTAATACAAACCGATTTTTAAAAAATTTCAAAAAGTTGCATGCAAAAGACGTAATTATTCATTTACTGTGTAAAGTGCACTAAGTTTTTTTGTTTGATGTCGGTTTATTTGTAAAATTTTTGTGTGCAATCTTACACTTATCTTACTTATAAATGCGAAAGTTTGTGAGGGTGGATAATTGTTATACTTTCACGCAATACTCGTAAATAAGAAAGTTTGAAGTCTTTCACACAAAAACAAATTGATTGGATTAAAATGAGATCTTACAGTAATATATTTTAATATGCTAATACATCACAAAAACACAAGCAGTTTTTCTAAGAGAATCCCTCAATACACATTGTCTTTTCAAACCAATTACGGAGGTTTGGTTGTCGTTACAGAAGATGACATTTGACCAATCAAATCAGAGCAAAATTTTCCTCTTGCCAGACGTATCGTATGTTTCGCACTATTTACATAGACAATATTATTTCCATGACTATTTATCAGTCGTTTGACTGATGTCAATACGTACGTAAGCTTAAGAGCTTGGCACCGATCCTGACGCAGGTTCCTATTCAACACAAATGCATTAAACAAACCTACCACCAAGTTACAATAACTGTGCCACAGAAAACACATTTAAATGAATATTGCTTGTTAAAAATTCCCACAGTCGTATAGCAACACTGGTATAGGGGAGAGTCACAACTATCTCCCTAGGAGGGCTCTTAAGCCCGGCCCTTAAGGCTCAATGTCCCTTAGCACGGCGTGATCGGCTTAGTACAGATGACTTGAGTACACTAATAACATGGCAGATTTTCTTATTTTTATACTTGGGGTTAGAATACAAGTGCTGTCTCGCAATGGAATAACTGTTATGAGCTGTTGGAAATTATTCACACAGCGCCATCTAGCCCCAAACTAAGCATTAGCTTGTGCTATGGGTGCCAGACAACGGATAAACATTACTTATATACTTTTTTTTTTGTAAATACATACATATTATACATAGAAACACCCAGACCGATACAAAGAGACATGTTCATGCACACAAATGTTTGTACCGTGCGGGGATCGAACCCGCGACCTCTGGAGTAATAGGTAATATGGATCTAAAGGTAATATGGATATGAGGAATGTTAGGAATAGAAAAAAGATTTAGGAATCACACTTTTTTTTAATACCACGAGGGTGGCGCTCCTTCTTACGGCCCAACTAATGGACGCTTGTAACTTCAGATTACATGTCAACGTAGAATCTTAATATTTTTTGCTAAATTCTTTCTGTAATCACCACTTGCCAATTGCGGATTGGTGATCACAAACCCTAGCTAGGTTTGGAAAATCCGACACTTTTGCCAAACCCGGAATTTGAACTCAGAACCCCGAGATCGCAATCAAGCCTAGACCATTGCGTTCGCTAAAGAACATCTTGATAGTCTGAACACCTTGGCAGCATAAAAATACTTAAGTACAATTCAAATAGTTCACCAAATTGCCTGGAGTCTGGCGCATGCCCTTTGCACCAGGGGTCGTGGGTTCGAATCCCACCCAGGCCAAACTCTGATGTGATCAACATTTGTGTTAGCATTGTGTCTGGATAACTATTTGTATTTAAGTTTCCATTTGTGGAAACTTCGATGTTGTTACTCATAAAACAAGTGCTTTAGCTAAATGTGAAGTTGTTGTCTAAACATGTTCGGTTTTGATGCTAAAGCCGTCTAAGCAAAACAGTCAGTTTCGTCTATGCTAATATTTTTAAAAAATATCATTTATATTTCTTATCAGCATTTATTAAATATTTTACAGTGTTTGCGAACATTTGCATGTCATTGACGTAATAGCCAGAACAATGAGCCCGACCTTATTTCGGATACCTACTTATGTATTGGAAATAAACTCAGTACAGGATGTACTATGTACCTACACTTGTTTAACATTACACGCTTTTATTGTTTAACTAGCGGGCGCCCGCGGTTTCACCCGCGTGGTTCCCGTTCCCGTGGGAATTCATCAAAATCCTTTCTTAGCGGATACCTACGTCATAACATCTACCTGCATGCCAAGTTTCAGCGCGATCCGTCCAGTGGTTTGGGCTGTGCGTTAATATCTATCTATGTCAGTCAGTCAGTCAGTCAGTCATCTTTGAGTTTTATATATTAAGATTTACGAGTAGCAGTTTGTAGTCGGGTAAAAATATAGGTTAATAGGTACGTAAGTGATTAAGTACAATGACAATGCAATGTAGGTATTCCTATTCGTTAAACTTAAAAGGCATCCAACCTGTTTTTAAAATAAATATATTTTTTTGTTTTTACTCACCAAACTGCCTGAGATTCTATTGAAAAAGAAAGAATGTTAAATGTAAAAACTAAAATAAAAGAGTTAAATAAAACTAACTTCAAATTAAAAGCACAAAAGGTCACAGGAGCTTACAAAGTGAGAGCACATTCAATGCTTACTGGATGTATTCTAATGGGAAAGGCCACCGTATCTGCTTAGTATCACATTAGTTCTGTGCGTGCCTGTGTCTCATTGTTAACTACTAACTATGGGGTGTTAGATCCAATTGACTAAGGCCTCGGCTTCGAATTTCGCGGTAGCGGGAGCGACGACACACGCAGGCGCACTGCGGTTCACCGCTTGACAGCATCGTACCCTCGATCGTACCGTTCTTGACCGCCCGCGTCAAGCGGTGACCGCAGTGCGCCTGCGTGTGCCGCCGCTCCCGCTGCCGCCCCGATGCCGCGAAATTCGAGGCCGAGGCCTTAGTAACTATTCCAAGAAGAGTCAAAACATCTAGCCATAACCCTTACAAGTACAATTCACAATACTCGTAAAACCTTATTTGGATAAAGACATTATGATTTAACTCTTAAACACCCGACCGAAAGCCGGGTGTCGAGTAAACAATAGATTTTCTATTGTGTCTGGTTTTCTGGGGCTTGATGGATTAAAAAGCAATTTGGCGAATCTAAATAATCATATTGAAAATCCCCTACGAAGATAAATCTTGACATCACAGGGGACGAGGGGTGGTGCGTCTCGAGTAGTTTCTCATTTATGGGGTATGGGGCGTGTGTGTGAATTGTATTGTATACGTGACTTTCAAGGGACTAATGCCACCATGATTGTGGTTTTCTTCCGTCATTTAAACAATAAGATTTGCATATTTTTTATGTTTTCATTTGCAATCAGTCTTTTGACTATGAGATGTGATGTTTTTTTTAACGATTTTGCATTATAAATATTATTTAATATATTTTGCATTATATATAAACGAAAAATCAAATTTAATTAATTAAAATTTAGCTCATATTATATTGTTAAGAAATCTATAATATAAAAATGAATCGCAAAATGTGTTGGTAAGCGCATACTCAACAACGCCTGGACCAATTCGGCCAAATTTTTTTTTAAATGTTCGTTGGAGTTCAAGGATGGTTTTTACGGCGAGAAAAATTGAATTGATTGATTGATCAATTCCCACGGGAACGGGAACCACGCGGGTAAAACCGCGGGCGCCCGCTATAAACAAATAAAAATGATTTACTTAAAGGAGATCTTCTTTTAATATTACGTTAAAAGCGATAGAGGTCAAGTTATATCGCCTGTTCTTGGGGACCATGCTCCGACTTAGGATATATAATCTTTGTTGTGAGTATGAGTATATCTCTACATATATGCACAGTATAATATGTGCTAGCTGGCGACGATAACTTTGCTTGTGCGATGCAGGATTCAATAAAAGCGACAAACGAAACATTTCCTTTTCAAATTGCTTTTTTCCATTTTAATCGAACACGCAAACCAAGACTTAACGTTTCTGTCTTGAATTCTGAAAGTCTCGAAGTTATATTGGTCCCATTAAGATTCTTAGCGTTGCTAAGTAAAAAGATCGCAAGTCTTACAAAGTTTATAAGGGATAAAGTAAAAGAGGGGAAGGAAAGAGTATTTACTTTTTCTTAAGTTTTGTAGGTGCCACGTCGGATTATACTCGTATATCAAAAGAAGTGGGGGACACTAATGACCTCGGAAAAAACACCTGAAATTTGGAGAAAGTTTGCATAATAGGAAATTGTTATTTTTGCTCCATTAAACTGTTTTTTTATGCCACAGGTGCTCAATTAAACCTACGGCCTGCCTGATGGTATGTGGTTACCTATGTACGTTTGTATACCTGCCGGCAAACTTGTTGGTCGACGGAGATGGGAAAAGTTCGCGAATTTGCACTTGCGCATGACCAATAGCGCGCGCAAATCTCCCGACGCACGCTCGCGCTATTGGTCAGAGGTATGCTTCTGACCAATAGCGTGCAGGCATGTCAAAATTCGTGTTCTAATCCCCACCCGATATTCAAGAAGTTTGCCGGGACCTGTAACACAAGTGGCATCACACGCACGTCGCTGACCCTTTTATTTATTTTAAAGAGCAACGTTGGCAGCGAAAATACACGTTTTTCCTGCTGTCATTAGCATGCCCTCCCCAATTGAGCTCTTGACCTTACTCATCGACACACACGGTCGCAGCTCTTCAGCATGGGATCCCACTACCTCTGGAGGTTCCTCTGGAGGTAGTGGGGTCTCATGCTGAAGACACCTAGCCATACCAGCATGGCAAGGTAACCATATCCATCAAGCTACACCAAATTATAATGAATATAATAAATTTAAATTTCCGCAAGAGAAAAGAACAAGTATTTATAAGAAAAACCCCAAAAGCTTTCCGCCCTAAGTTACGTATGGGAAATCTCAGGAACGACAATATTGAGAGTGATATATAATCCTAAGCTAACAGTAAGTTAATGGACTATTGTTAGCTAGATGAAAAAATATTACCCGGGCCGATATTAGCACAGAGTAAAGTAAAAGGACTTCTGTCCTCGTACGAATTGATGAAACGTAGTTTGCAAAACTATCAAATATACAAATCCGACTATACTCTAGATGGGACGAAAAGTAATATTTTGTTAAAAGAATTTTATATAGTTTCGGTAGCATAAAGGAAGCGCATAATTTTCCATTGTAGACACTTTAAATTAAAGGTTAAGGACATAATTAATCATAAATTGTTGAAATGAAAATATAATTGTGGTTTATGAAGAGATCGAATTGATTCCCATTATTTAAAGTAATCAAGGTAAAAACATTTAACATCACAAGAAGCCGTTTAGAACAACTTAAAACGGATAAAAACTCGCGATGTATTTCGCGTATATTAAGTCGTGATCACGACTGCTGAAAAGTGAAAACGTCGGGTTTAAATTTAAAACGTAGAAATATATCGCAAGTTTTTATACGTTTTAAGTTGTTTTATTTAATGAGTAGTAACCGCGAAAACATCAGAAACCACTATCACAAGTATTTAATTAGATGGCAGTAACTTGTGCATGAATCATCTTATACATACTTTTTGCGGAGGACATAGCTTGTATGCGTGTTGGATCCAATCTGTAAGCCTACAAGTCTTTTATTTTAATAAAGAGTTGAAATCATTTAAATAATTTTAACCGCAGGCTAGAAATAATTCCGACTGAGTATGTTAATCGGAACTAAACCATCCCACTAGTCCCACTACCAACTAAACTCCCACGTTTTCCCCATTCCACCTGAAAAAGTACGAGCCGATGCTCGCCTTGTACCTAGTGATTGGTCGCCCCCAAATTTTATACAAGATGGAACATGTATATTGGAACAACGGTGTTAATTGTTTTAATATTTTCAAAACCTCAAATCACTTAAGTAAGTTGGACGAAATTATGTTGAATTCGGAACGCGCTAACAGATTTTATGGATCAACTTCTCTCGCCAACTGGACTGGGATAACTCGGCCATTTCGAGGAATCCCCAACTTTCAGAGCAAATTAAAATAACGAAAGGGAAAACTTTTGATTGCCTACAAATGCCAAGAACTAAGAATTTTCTCTTTGATATTTTGTTGTTTTTCCACAGGGGAAATTGTCAAATTAATTAATTTTATCGTCTTGATTTAAAGCATTTAGTAAACTTATAAAAAGTGTGTTTATGACCTATCCAAATTATTCATATAAATAAAGTTACAAATGGGAATGGAATCTTATCTTTCTGTCTCGCCTTAACGGCTCTACCAAAAAAGAGTATCTTCTCTAAAAAGTATCCAGAAAAATATAGACTGCGTTTTATTCCGGAAAAGTGAGTCTCGAAAAACTAAAAAGTGTTTCTCTGTTCACGTACCTACGCTGGTTGGTACGATGGTAATCGGCTGTTCAGGCCTATTCGGACACTTAAACAGCAACGTGTGCCCCTTAATTCTACGATAAAGAGTTGTGGGCACAACTGCCGGGTCCCGAGGTACCACACACAGCCGAAGCCTTGCTAGCTTTTGATGATGGTGCTTATAATCATTCTCCATCGCAAAACAAAATAATTAAAGGAAAGAAAGAAAAAAAGAAAGAAAGAAAGACAGACAGACAGAAAGAAAGAAAAAAAGGAAATATATTTATTGACCACAGACAACATTGCAATTACACATCAATTGTGTCACTATAGTTAAAGACGAAGGTTGAGGATCTCGTAAACTATATCCGAAAAAAGTCCGAATTCAGTCTACGGGTTGAGCGGTTGAATTCCCCCCATTTTAACTTCGGTTCCTTTGTGGTGAGTGTGCCGATCCATCACCTGGAGACTTTTATGAAGAAGGACTTCTGGCCGAAGGATGTCGTTTTTCGAAAGTTTCGAGGATGGTTACCAGTTGACCCTACCCGCCTTAAGGCGGATATTCTAAACTAGTTTTTCTATCTACTTTTATATTGTTTATATTATACGTATGTTAGTCTATAAGGTATTTATAATACGGGTCTGCAATTCTTGTAATTGTGTTGCCTTAATTAAACGTTATATTATTATTATTAAATACACACATATAAAATTTCAGTGCGCGTAGTGTTGATTTGATTTGAATCTTCGACCTTATGGCTGCCACCGTAGACCTCACGCGTTAATAAAAGAAGAAAATGCACATAGCTTTTCTCTTCACCCGATCCGCTTTTTCCACTAGCCGGCACTCTCAACGATTGGGATCTCACAAAGCAAACGCTAACTCGAGCGGCTCACGTTGCACAAACGCGTTGGAGTTTGCATTGCACTGACTCCCATGAACTAGCTCCCTGCAATACCGAATACCTTTTAATGTAAGGCTTTTAATACTTAACAGGCATTATATTTCAAGCTGAAGGCTGTACAAAGGATGCCATAATTATCAAGGTTATTGTGGCCAGCTAGCATAAACCTACAATACAATACATCAGTAATAAAGTAGTACCTACTAGAGATATTAATTTGGCCACTCGCATTTGCTTTTCGAAACATTTTTTTTATTACAGCTTATTATTAAAGTCTCACCGCAAAGGTCGTCATTATTGAAATAAACCACCACGCTTGCCAAATACGAATTGAAAATCAAAACCCCGAAGTGAAAAAACCGACACACCAGGCACAATCAGAAAGAGATAGGAATAATTAAACGTGAAATAGCATTAGTTTGTTAGATAAGAACATAGCTGTAATAAGTTAGAAGGATAGCAATAGAATTAGTGCCGAATGCAAATATCTTATGTTCTGATTGGCTAAAGCAATTTTGTGCTCCCTTTCATAGTCGCAAGTTGAGAGTGTATAGCTGGTCAAAAAATCGAATAAATACGTTCAGTACTTCATGCTTGTTTTACTTCTCTAATGGAATAGAACCCTGTACCTACTCTACAGATAATAATAAAAAAATCTTGGCACAACCATCAGTCAATCCTTACGAGCCTGTCTTACATAAATGTCGAATTCGATTTATATCTAACCATAAAAGATATTGCCTCGGTTGTTTGTCATGAAACGTTCCTATTTGTATTATATCCATATATGAATTTTAACCTTTATTACCTCACGGTAGAAGTCGCCTTCTCGAATTCAAAATTGAACAGTGTATTTTCAAAGCTAAAATCTAAAACCACATCGACCGATTAAACATTCGCTCGTGTCCAAACAGCGGTTTGGGATCGCATAATTACGTCTTTGGTCGACGTTATAGAAACCACAAAACCCCAAAATGTGTAAATGCCTTTTAAAACAGGTATAAACATAAATATTAGGTGAAAACGAAGTTCTGAATGTGATCAAGAGATGGCGCTGCAAATGACTTAAATCGCGCTATCGTTATCCTTTGGATGTATAAAGTTATTGCTGTTAATTTCACTGTTTATAGTAATCATAAGAAAAAAAGTAAGTTAAGCCATTGGTCTTGCGTCTGATCTCTCTTTGGTCATGTCAGGTTGCTGTCTTAACGTACTAGCACCTGTTCATTGTAGTTTCTTGCTTAGTTGTCGATAGTAACGGTTGGCAACTGTAGTCGCAATTCAGCTAGGGAGACATTATTAATATTATTATACAGCAATCTATTACAGCCGAAGAAGAATCAGTGACAGGAAAAATAACATAGGTGTTGAAGCTTGAGATGATTAAAGAAGAATACTGCTAACCAACCAAAACTGGTTTTTTACAAACATATTTGTTTAGGTTAGTCTTCGAAAGAGCAGGTTATATTTTTATAAAGAAGAATTACAGCCCCTTTTTCTTATTCCAAGTACGTACAAACGTCCAGAGCGACAAATATTACAAAGGAAATACTTGAGTTACATAAACGTAGCTTAATAATTCTCGATTTCCCAGACGAAGTTAATATATCAGATATATCAACCTCATATCGATTCAGCACAAAGGGAGACTTCTGCGATTTCCATTAACGTTTTCCCTTACCGATAATTTTTACGACCCTTCGACGCAGGAGCTCGTCTGGCACAATTACAGTAATCGTACGATTGATAGGAATCAAATTTAGGGTGCAGTTCGTTTTACTTATCGAAGGAATTCTTTGATTTGAGTTCCTTCTTTATTCCAGTTATTGCTTAGTAAGAAAAATCGAATGTAAAATGCAGACTTGGTTTTAATATGAACCATATTTTAAAAAAAGGAGACCGAACTTTAATTAAAAATGTAGGTATGTTATAGATACGGCAAAAGATCGATTTTCAATCAATATCTATTTTGTAAGATTGAGGGACAAAAGGCATGTGGCAAAAAAAGCGAACATGATAGTGGGTAAAGAGAAAATGGAAGACAAAGGAGTGAAAGATGGATTACGTAAAAGATGAAGAATAAATAAAAGAGAAAAACATATTATAAGTTACACAAGAAAGTTGCCAGTAGTGCATTAACAATTACACAATGCAACAATGATAACGTGCTCACTAGTGCACCTAACTCATATAACATCTCCTACGCAGTAAATAAATTACTAAGATAAGCCACTCAAGATGAAATCCGGCCAGCAACTTAAATAACACTCGGGATTCTGGATCCTTACAAAAGAGAAGGCTCGCGATCATCTCAAATTACGCTTAACAACTCAAATTACCTCTTATAAAGGATTTAGGATAAGGAAAATTTGTCCTTGCCTATCGGATAGATTTATAATCGTAAAAAGGGACCTTATACTTACGCAACTAATGTATCTCGCTATACCTAGGCCTTTAGACGGTAATAGACACCGTATATCAGACAGACGACCTTGATGTCTGCGGGTCGTATTCGTAAAAACTTGAGTACATAAGAATTTATAAGATATGTCTAGGAGGAAAATGTATCTGTTAGAATGATATTTATCGATTGCCTACTTTAAGTGACTGGTTCATTAGGGCAGGCAGGTATCTTTAAAAGAGTATAGCTCGGTGATTTCGAACAACGCAGAATTTTTTACTTGTATTATTTTCAGAGAAAATACCAGTTACCTACATTTGGAAAGTCGTCGTGGCTGGTCGTCGTATTCAATGGTTCTTTCAGCTTTCTGCCATTATTCCGTTCCCAATGTTTGAGCAGTTTTTAATTTAATTTTTTTTCGCAGTCCTTACACTAAACGAAAAATGTTATTGATAACTCTGTTCTATCTTTCATGTATGAAGAAATGACATTCAATATGAACTGTTTCAGTAGTTGTTGCCAGAAGCAGCCATCTTAGTTCACAAAATATCACTCTGTCAATAAATTGCGCGTGCTTAATTTGAAAAGTCAACATTCGCATTCGCGATTACTTGTAAGTGAAGATAAACAAGCGTATATTTCACATGCAGCATTAAACATTAGCAACAACAACATAAGGTACATATTCCAATGTACAATTTGAACTAGAAGATTACGCTTCTAATCCGACTTTGGAGTAACTAAACGGCTGCTTTAATCATGTGAAACAAACCTTTGATCCCTACCTAATTGAATTTTTGCAATTCCACCCTTCAGTAATTAAAATTTGATTAGAATGCGTATATTTTGATGTGTGCACGTGGCTTATTGTAAATTTGCAAACTGGTGTAAAAACCGCGTGCCACTTTAATATTAGAACAATATTTTCTTTTGATAACCGATAAGGCGCATTTATAATTTTGTTTTGAATTACTATAACAAGACTTATCCGTGTCAAAAATAATAAAAATAATTAAGATTAAATTGCGTCCCATCTCCAAAGAATAAATCCTTTTGTGGTTAAAGTGTTACGCTGATTTTACCGAGATATTAAAATTTAAATCAAACCATAGATCTAATTCCATCAAGCCTAACATCACCATAAGACAACAACAGTAATATGCCGCAGAGAGACATACCTAATGGCGTAAAAATTCTTACACCCTTGTCCCGAACAAGAAGCGTATTACGAAACCCAATTGCGAAAACAGACACAACATACCCACCCCGCCCCTTACATTATATTATGGGACGGGAAATCGGAATCCCGAAGGCATATTTGTAATTTAAATTTTCTTGCCAAGCAAAATGTATTTGTTTGAATCGGTTTAACTAGTTTTGTATCGATGCTTGTTTATAGTTCCCGTTTTCGATTGAAAGATTTATGCGATAGAAGCTGCTATCGGGGCATTTTGAGGCAATTAATGTTTCAAGAATCAATACTAATAAACATAGATTAAAGAAATAAAATATAGATAGAACGTTCGGTTGTCAAATCAAACGCCAAGGTGTGTCCAGAAACGCTGCGTGCCCCCCGCACCTACCTCACTTCGGCCCCGCGTTTTATTGCCAGGTCAAAACTCGGGCAAGCCGTTTCCCAATTTTTTGGGGTAAACTTTTTGGGGTAAATGGATACTGTGGCATTACGATAATAAGTAGTTGTTAATAAATAAAAAATAGTCCAGTAAATTAAATATAAATATTTTTAATATTATTAAAATAACTATAAAATTTTAATAAAATAACTTATTAAGCAAGTTTTACTCGTCAATCTTTTTTACCCTTTCAGCACTTCGACGTCAATTACCTGTGAAGAAGAAGTGCCGCAAGAAACTCACACTTTGCTTTTTATAAAAGAATAATAATAAATATGTAATTAAAAATCAAAAACATTTTAACAACACAATAATAATTTTATGTCGATATAATTAATAATGTCATACATAATGATATCAATACAAGGAATCAAAAGAATAATGTCAATGAAATAGTTTAATGAAATGAAATAACTTATTCAGCAAATAGAATTTAAAAAAAATACTTTTGCACGTCGATCTTTTTTTCCTACCAGCAAGAAACTCAACACTTTGCCTTTTTTACAAATAATAAAGTACATATTATCACAAACATTTTAACAACACAATAGTAATGTCGAAATAATAAATTATGATATCAATACAATACGAAGGGTAATGTCAATACAATATTTATAATCAGCCAGCGCCAACTATTCGCATCTACAGACTTTTATCGTTTAAATAGTTTTCCATTTTATTTTAACAACACAGTTCATAACGTTCCTTTTTTTTTGAGCAATATCAGTTACTACAATATATTAATGGTAAAAAATTTGGGGTACTATTTTTTCATTTACTGGCAACACTGTAAGAATGAGTGAAGTTTTTTCCTTGATAAATTATATTAAATAATAAAATGAAGGTGCTGTATTATAGGTTACTTACGTGTGAAACGTGATCCCGTGTTCTTTTTTTGTCAGATTAGGACTGTTTCGGCAGGTGGGAACAACGCAGGACGGCATGTTTATTTTTTTTTCGCACACGTGCAATACGTCACGATCGAAATGTCACAAACCGCGACTGACGGCGACTGAGCGAAACTCTACGAAAATGTAGAGTTTTCACTGCCCCAGGTTTAGCGCGCGTCACTCCTTCTGTATTATTCCTACTTCTATGCTAATAAATGCAAACGTATAGCTCTTCCTGTCTGTTAGGCATCGGCCTCGAATTTCGCAGGCAGCGGCTAGCTGTTTTGTATGAAATCCCATAGACCCGTTCTCGAACACAGCGGAGCGGCAGCGGGAGCAGCGGCGCACGCAGGCGCAGAGGCGGACAGCATCGTACCGCTCTTGACGGCCCGCGTCAAGCGGTAACCGCAGTGCTCCTGCGTGCGCCGCGTCGCTCCCGCTGCCGCGAAATTCGAGGCCGAGGCCTTATGCTTTCACGTCCAAGCCAGTGACCCGATTTTAATGAAGTTTGGGCACAGACACAGGCTAGACATTGGGAAATAAATAGGCTACTTATTATCCCGAGGCAGTTTGTTTCTCGTTCATTCACGTCGCAATGGATTAATGGATCAACGTGATTTTTGTTATGGTAACAGTTTGGGAGCTTGTTAGTGGCATATAAGCTTTTTTCAATACTACAAAGGTACCTAAGCGGAAACCGTCGTTTATGGACGCTTGCAAAACCAAAGGCATCACGTGTCGCCGAACCTGGAACCCTATGCCCCATGTTAAAGTCTCTTGAGAAAACATCGGCGGGAATTACTACAAACACTATCTGGTTCAAATGCTATTAGGATAAGACCTATTGGAGTTGCGTTACGCGACAGTAATGACTTATACACACAGAGATAATAGGTATAATGCGTTATACGTTGCAATTGGTTGCTATCGTTACGGACAAGCGCAGTTGACGTCATTATTTCGCTCAATTCCATTAGAATATTATTAGGCATTTGAATCGGATAATACTAATTTTTATTTCAGAAAAATGCCATATTCCTTCAAGATAACGTCGTATTCAATGAAGTACACAACAATTTTGTAGGTACATGATAATTGTACCATATCGTAAGCGAATAAAAGTTGGCAGCGTATATCACGTCTGCATTGCTGATCTGAGAATCTGAATATAAACGTGTAGAAAACACAAAAAATCTAATAACCTTCCCTGTCGCAGCATCGCCAAAATATTGTATTATTATCATATAAATAGGGACTCTGGATGCGCAGACAGACCGACTGAATAAGTGATAAGGAAGCTCAACGAAAATATTTGTCATCCTTCTTGAAAGCTGGCCAACACAAAGGCTAGAGGAGAGGTTATAAAACAAACGTAAAAAATACCGTTGAAACACAAAAGATACTCTTTGAAAGAAGTATTTGATAATTCCCTTTTATTTTTAACAGTGAAGTAACATTTTGGTGGTGATTTACCTCAAGTCTTGAGTTTTAAGTTTAACTCTCATTATTTTAATTTTTTTGCATGAAAGCGCAGCAATATTCGCACCATAATGCGAGTTAACCAGTTTTCACCATTTTATGCCAAGAATAAGATATTTCCAGGATTTGAGGACATTATCTACACAGCAACTTTATTTTAATACTTGAAAATAACGCCTCCGTCCACTTGGCTCCCATGCTTCTCTGTCTACTAAATAGGAAAATGACAGGTCATTTTCCTATGTATTTAGACAGTTAGATGCATTTGTTCCACTAAAGTTTTTATCGACGCATTTAATGAAAGCAAGTGATATTAAAATTTCATTCGCAACAATTTTCCATTTACCTGGCCACGCTACGTTGAAACAAGGAATTACTACCTACGCCCCTGCCTGCGTAAGATTAAACCGCATTAGTTCACACAAACGCCTCTGGCATCAATTAAAGGGGGCGTCCGTGCGAGCCCCCTCTCACCCTCGCGAGCAGGGCTTTTCAACATTTTAAGATGCATCCACACCGCAGCTACTTTTTCCGGAGCCACATTATACCTACAACCCGGGAAAATAGTATCTATTTTTTACTTTTTGAATAATGTTTGCCATCGCGTCTTTACATAAATAATTTCGGCAAATGTCACACTTGGTAGTGACGGTCCTCGAGGGTTAACTTGTAGGTTCAAATCCCAGGACAAACGTTTATATCCAAGTCTAGGGGTCACCTAGTTTCTCGGGTGGCCCTCCCTAGGAGCCGCCCCGACTTGAGCCCTCTCAAGTCCCGAAAATGGGCTGGTCAATAGCCACAAATCCCAGGTTATACGTTTTGTATGCATTTGTGTTTGTTCTGTGTATTTGTATACTGTTTATTTGTGGTACCTTGTATGATTCTGATACCCCAAGCTGGCTGACTTACTCTTGTTATCAGATGTAGGTATTAATACATCCAGAACCAATAGAATTTTGAACACCATGTAACATTGACTTATAAATAAAAAGTTTAACCTTCTGAAATACGCGAGTAATTAGAAATTAATATTAACTAATAATGTGACCATTTATAAGTTACCTTTTGTAACGATGACCTCATTTCGTAGAAAGAAGCCTTATTCCGAAGTCCAAAGCCTTAGCAAAGCAACTTTTATGGGCAGATTCGTTACTTTCAAACATAAATTAAATACGAAAGTTTCTGAGAATGGATGGATGAATATTTGTTATTCTTTCATCCAAAAACTTCTGAAGGGATTTAGATAAAACTTCGTACTCTTATAAATACATCAGAATAAAACATACGCTACAATTAATAAAAGTTTATTGCTACTGCAACAACGGTGTGGATGCAGCGTTATCAACGCAATATCGCCATCCCTTTCACTCAAATCGTAAAATTATTTTCTTAATTGAATCGGAGATGAAGATGGAATCTTTATACGGAGCGAGATATCAGTCAACTCCCATCTCCCTTGTTACAGGGTTATGTATGATTATTCATGAACCCATACATTACATACATAATCGTCTTCTTAATGATTTGCTGAATCGTTCCCTATTAATAGCACTAAAGGAAGTAATGTTTTCATTTAAAAGTATTAATAAAACGTTTGTTTAAGTGTCGTTCGAAATGGGATCGACAGCTGGAAGATTATTTATTTATTTATGATACTACGTTTCTCTACTTTTGAGGCGACCTATACAATACTAGACTTTTTATCGGTCCGCAATCCACATTTTGCCAGCGTAGTTTTTAAGCTTGATAACTTGATTTCAAAGAATGGGAAATTAAAAGCTGATTCTTTACTTGTCTACATGAAAGACCCAATTTATTACGAAAATGTTGTGTCCATGTACAAAATAATTTAACAATACACCTTGTGGGTGTAAAACCCGCTCCTGTTTCGTCGCAAACATGGAAAATTACAACTTATTGTGTTGATAAACCGTAAATCCGTAATTGCGACAGCTCTACAATGAGCGATTTGCCAGACACTGACCACAGAATATTTACATATTATAATAGTACTAACGCACTGACTTTAGCTCTGTTCTCCCTCTTTTCCGCATTGTTACAATATTGCAGATTGTTTAGACTTTAATTGGTGAACTAGGTACTCTAGTTTAGTAAAGTCCTATTTTTATACAAGCTATAATCAGTAAGGGTTTTTAGAATGCAAATTCCGCTAGATGGCGCTAAGTAGCCATAAGGTCCAAATAAAATGTGATTGGTTTATTTTGATAGAAGATGTCAAACCGCCATAATTAATGTCAAAATGAACGAACCACATTTTAGTTTGACCTTATGGCTACGTAGCGCCATCTAGCGTATTTTTCATCCCAAAAACACTCATTACCTTGCCGTTCGGCGGTGGCAGTCATCGTGAGAAAGTTGAAAAACATGCAGAATGGCTGTGACCCAACGGCACGGCACGGCAGTTACGATAATGTCCGAGCTGTCCTTCCAATCCGACCAACTGAACGGACCAACTGAAACGGATCAACTATTTTTCTTTCTCAACGGTACAACTTTTTAGTTGGTCTGATTGGAATATTTTTTTTAATTCAAATTTATTCCCATCCACACAACTTAAAACGGATCAACTATTTTTCTGAGGATATTTCTTATTTATTTTTCTCCACGCAGAAGACTGTAGCTTTGGTTTGTGAGAGTGTAAGAAACTTAGATTTTTTTTCCTGTCTACAAACTTTCCTTCTTTCTTTGTCCCCTTCGCCGCAAACTTTAGCAGACGAAACTTCGCAAACCGGCCGCGGTCCCTTGGTTAAGCCACGAAAGCTTTTTTTTTCTAAAGCAAACTTTTTGTAATCAATACTAAAATGTTCTTTATTCCTGTATAATTCAGACGTGCATTAATTCATGGAGTGCAAGGCGGATACAAAAGTCTGGGTTGTATTTAACTGCACATCAAAAAATACTGATTGTGCATCAAAAAAATACTGAATTGCTAACCTAACCTAACCTTTGGTGTGCAATCAGTTATTTTATGTACATTTCAGTATTTTTTTTAATAAATATTTCTCGAAAAGTATTGACATGCAAAAGATTTTTTTTTGCGTAAATCAACTTGCTACATAAATACTTTAATTAGTTTATATCTAACATTATAAATAAAATTACCTACGAAAGGGGATTAGAGCAAGCAACAAAACTCTCTATCAACAAAATGGTAAAACACAAGCTTTGTATACAAAACTTTTTAAAAAAAAAAATTAAACCGACTTCAAAAAAAAAAAACAAAAAAAAAACTACCTTAAAACACTGAAAAGCAAAAAATAATTTTAATAAGACATTCATCAAATGCGCTTATTGTCTAAGCCTATTAATAACATTAAATTGTATTTACGTGCTAATTAGGTACCTACTAATCTGTTTGAAGTCGGTGCCAAGCCAAATAGTAGGTACCCAGACTACGTACCTACGTCCGCGGATTATTTGTAACCCTGTATAATACATAAATTATTAGGTTTGTATCATTTTTCATTACCTTTGGCTTGGCACCGACTTCAAACAGATTAGTAGGTACCTAATTAGCACGTAAATACAATTTAATGTTATTAATAGGCTTAGACAATAAGCGCATTTGATGAATGTCTTATTAAAATTATTTTTTGCTTTTCAGTGTCTTAAGGTAGTTTTTTTTTTGTTTTTTTTTTTTGAAGTCGGTTTAATTATTTTTTTTAAAAAGTTTGTTTATTTTTCTATTTTTAGTGTAAATAATACGTAGGAGTGAGTAAAACTCTCTCATAATATTGATAACGAAAATACGAGTAAAATAGTAGAATTGTATTATTTGACAATATTAGGTATTCATTAAGTGTTCAGCACCATTCAGTAGACCAACTAAAGATGCAGCCCGCAAGAGGGACATAAGAATTAAGAAGTCGTACCCTTTAGCTTCCATCATCATAGTTGTACCTTCCATCATCAGCTTAGGTGCAAAAGTACATGAAATACAACTAACGGTCCACATATTCCTACAACACTGAAATAATTATCCCCTAACTCCTAACCGTTAAGGAGTTGTACCTTCCATCATCAGCTTAGCTGCAAAAGTACATGAAATACAAATAACGGTCCACATATTCTTACAATACTGAAAGAATTATCCCCTAACTCCTAACCGTTAAGGAGTTGTACCTTCCATCATCAGCTCATCAACATAAAGTGATGTCTTTAGGACGCAAAAACTTAAATGGCTTCAGAAAAAACAAGTAACGCGTAGTGTGCGCCTATAAAATTTGAGGTTTGCCCTTGATTTTCCCGGGATCCCATCATCAGATCCTGACATGGTGACAATGGGACCACCTCGGAACTATGCACTTTCAAATAAAAAAAGAATTATTTAAATCGGTCCACAATTGACGGAGAAATCGACGGACATACATAAAAAAAAAAAAAAAAAAAAAATACATACAGTCGAACATAGAACCTCCTCCTTTTTTGAAGTCGGTTAAAAATGTAGATGTAGTCCGTTTAGTTCTACCGCTCAGTCCTACTAGTAGGAATAAACGGAGAAAATAATCCTTTTAGTCCTACTATCTGCTGTGTGAAATGCTGTACCATGAGCAAGATAACAAAGTTAATTAAACACTATTTTACACACAAAATGTTCAACACTTACAAGTTCATCGTAGAAACTAAGCTGAGGGTTGCCAATAGGGTTTGCATTAGTATTAGGTCCTTACCTATGAAATTGGCGTTTACCGTACTGACAACTTTAATCCCAAATATCTCCTCTTTGGTTAGGAATTACAAATTCAAATTTATACAGCTATTCACACATGTATTTGTGTTTCGATAACCGACATTCATTTGTTTTTTTTTTTTATTTTTTTTTCTGTTTGCATCACTTTGTTTACAAAATGGGAAACTTGAAATATCACGTTATTTACGAGAACGAGTTCCACCGTGGCACCAGTGCTGCCGATATGGTTCGAAGGGGTTATTAAGGGTAAGGCGGGGGTGTCGCAAAAGAAAACAGGGTGCATTTTTGGTTGCAACGTTTTCGTTCTGGAAATTTTGACTTGTAGAACAAGCTCCGTGGACGGCCGGAGACCCAAGCTAATAATGAAGAATTGAAGGCTATTGTGGAAGCGGATCTATCGAAAACCACGTGTATGTTAGCTGCAGGCTGCGGTGTTAGTGATAAAACTGTTTTAATCCACTTGAAGCAAATAGGGAAGCTTAAAAAGCTTGAAAGGTGGGTACCTCACGAATTGTGTTAAGCAAACCGGCAAATGCGCGTCGACTGCTGCGTTACATTACGGCTACCAAATTAGGAAAGCTTCAATTGGAATGTCTAAGACATCCACCGTACTCCCGGGATCTTCCTCCAATAGATTACCACTTTTTTTCTAATTTTGAATAACTTTTTGTAAGTGAAAAAATTCAACTCCAATGGGCCGTCAAAACCGCCTTCAAAGATTTCATTGACTCCCGTCCAAAGGGTTTTTTTTTGTATAAGGATCAATTAACAACCCATGAGATGACCAAAGTGCATAGATTACAATGGTTCATACTTTAAATAAATAAATATTTTATAATAAAAAATATTCGACTTTTTGTTGCTCCCATACCAAACACCAATTTCATATGTAAGGACCTAATATATTACCAGGAAAGTATTATTTTAGTACAGCATAGTATCAGCCTGTTTAATGTCCCATTGCAAGGTACAGGCCTTCATCATTGAAATCTAGATAGGTGCAGCGCAGACGGCACACTTTTTGTGTGATCGAGTCTGCCAGACTAAAAAGTGCGTCACGGATAGTCTGTCGTCTGTGCTGCCCCTTATCGTCGCAAAGACGATCCATTGACGAGCCATTTGGTGATGGTATAGAGAGGTCGGCTATTACACCTGAAGTCGCGGGTTCGATTCCCGCACGGTACAAACATTTGTGTGCATAAACATGTCTGTTTGTATCGGTCTGGGTGTTTCTATTTATAACATGTATGTATTTACAAAAAAAGTATATAAGTAATGTTTATCCGTTGTCTGGCACCCATAGCACGAGCTAATGCTTAGTTTGGGGCTAGATGGCGCTGTGTGAATAATGTCCAGAGATATTTATTTATTTAAAGAAGGCACTGGCTATATCACCACTACATTATAGGTACCTTCAAGGCAGGCATGCCACAACATAGGCCGCTGTATCACTTATCATAGCGTTCAAATGCAAGCCTATATTTATATAGGTAAATAAATAGATTTAAGTCTCTATAATTCTGTGTGTTATAAATCCAATAGGTAACTCAAATTGCCTCTATTCCCATAAGCTCTTTTAATTATTTTTTAAGTATTTAAGAATTAGTGGGAAATGGGGAGAGGCAAATGTGTGGGTCACCTAAGGGTAAATAAATCACCGCACATTTGCCCGGTATTTTGTAAAAAAATATGGAAATAAGTTTAGGTGAAGATATGGCAACCCTGCGAACATGCATGCACCTCAGATGGTCTGATCTGAGATAACTTCTGACGGTTTCGAAACGAAGCTTATCGCTTACCTACCTTCAGACTTGTTTTTATAAACATTCGAGAGCTGTTTCGTTATCGTCCACCTGTTTACATAGTTGTTTTAAGTAAAGCTTCTTGCTAAGAAATCTATATAATATATAAAACTCAAAGGTGACTGACTGTCATAGATATCTATCAACGCACAGCCCAAACCACTGGACGGATCGGGCTGAAATTTGGCATATCTACAGGTAGATGTTATGACGTAGGCATCCGGTAAGAAAAGATTTTGATTAATTCCCACGGGAACGGGAACCACGCGGGTGAAACCGCGGGCGGCCGCTAGTCTAAAATAAAGCTTTACTGCAGCTGCTAATAAATTTATCCGAATAAAATGAATCGCTTTATTGTAAGAGTGCGAATAACTTCAGAACGACTACATCGAAATAACATACGACTCTTACAACAAAAACTTTTTTTTTCTCTTTATTTAAAGAGCTCGGTCTTAATAGACGTCGCTCTATAACAACAACTTATGGGCAGGTAAACGCATAATTATGCGATACCCCTGGAGTTGAAAATGTTCGCGGGCAATCAAAATCAAAAATATAACTATTCAAATTGGCATTCAAAAAAGCACTACATTCACATATTATGGTATATAAAATAAAGTAAAAAATATAAATAAATGTAATGAGATTCTTCCACCGTTTCGGCATGCTGCTTCTGCCGAGATGGCACCGGCAGGAAGTTTAGCAGTTTCTCTTTTTCAACGCCATGATTCATCATCATCATCAGCCATTATACTTTTCCACTGCTGGGACACAGGCCTTATCTAAATTGTGAGATAGTGTGGGCCATACTCCACCACGCGGGCCTAGTGCTGCGGCTTGGTGGAGGGGTGCCGAAGGCAAGTGACCAACCTCGCCATGATTGCTTACAGTAATAGGTTACAATCATTAGTTTAGGATTCCATGTCATAAAGTATGCAGTAAGGCTGCGATCACTTATCATAAGGTGATCCGTTAGCTCGTTTGACTCTTTTATAAAAAAAGTCTCAACTTATACGCCGTCTTCCGTACTTTGTATTTCTATTAAAAAATTCCAGTTATCATAACAACTCCACATAACATAAATATTGTGGCGGAACAATTTTTCTTGAACACAAGATGTTGACTATGAATTACGAACGTAAATCATAATATTATGTAAACATTCATCGTAGCTAACGGGATATTTATATTGGAAGCAATTTATAAGGACTCGGCATTGTTTTGCGGAGATTACCTGTTGAGTGAAAGAAACAGGGTTTTGGTTTACCTTGGATTCTTGGATCATGCCAAGACGGGCACTGGCGGGTGTGATTGGGAAACCGGGGGAGTTTAGTAAGTAATGGGAAGAACGCAAGTCTTTAGTCCCGAGTCCTATACACGGAAAAAGGCCTCATCAGAATAAGTTTCCGGAGGTACATAAATGCAGAATGCGTTTATGTAATATAACCGCAGGCTAGCTAGACCTGCGGCCATGTATGGGACTGGACACTAAAGTGTCCTAATACCCACTAAACTCCTCCGGTGTCCCCTTTCCACCCTATTGGGATGAATGGTTCTATTATTTTTATAATTTTTTAAAGCATTTTGCCTGCTTAATGGCGATATTAATATAAATTAGAAAAAAATCAACTTGTCCAGGTATCAGGCGGGACCCGAACCCGCGTCCCTCGCTGTCCGGGCGAGTGGACTACCAACTATGCTACCGAGACCTTAGCCGACCCGTTGAATTTCTTCTAGTATTGATTTTACGCTACGTCAGCGCCATCTCTTTAATGTTGCAGTTATTACTACTACAACATTCGAAAGGAATACTTACACTTGTCTGTGGCAAATGTACAAACCGTACGAAGCCAGAAAAAAAAAAAAAGTAAGTAGAGTTGGTTCTATTCTAGCTATGACGCGCTGCTGTGAGTGTGACGTTCAACCGGACGCCGTTGCAGCTTATGCTGAGGCAGAGACCTGATTGATCATCAGTCATCACACACCACACCACATATTATTATAATTTGTCTTTTAATATATTCTTTTTATTATATTAATTTTTTTCTGTAATTGTCTGTTGCTTTGTGTGTGTGTGATGTAATAATAGGCAATAAATGTTTTTCTTTCTTTCTTTCTGTCTTATGAGGCAAACTTTCGCAAGCTTGCGAGGATAGCTACAAAGTACTCATTCCATAGGTCACCCGTCATCATCATTTGTTTATTTCGAGTGTTCCTAAGTAGGCGTCACCCCGGTTCCGGCCTGAAGCCAACACCAGGATCCTAAAAGATCCTAGACCTAGTAGTCGCATTAAGGTGTGACAAGCCACTACGCTACCAAGGTAACAATATAATACTTTTTAATCCCAGTATGAGATGAGATAGCCATTAGTAGGTCATTACTTCAGAATTTTTCTAGATCGTTAAATAGAACCCACAGAGGACCTGACAAGGCGACCTTAATCTGAAAACCGCTGATGTTTCCTAAGACCATTTATCAAGTCCTAATACCCCTTTAGACCTAGGGATATTAGAATCTCGTCTGATCTATTCCGGATTACAATGAAGCTAATGGTATCATAAAAAGCGTAAATATGTTTTGTAGAAAAAAATCTTTATACAGAAGATTCAGTCAAATTATACATTTAACTGAATCTTCTTAATATCTATTCCATTGTAAACAAATAAACAATTGAAATGTCTGTCTGTAACATTATGTTACGAGTAGCTTTTCATAAAATACATAAAATAAATGCGGCACTTATTATTACAAAACAAAAATTTATTTTGTTTGTCTGTCTGGATAGTCTTTAGGAATTTCGTTAGAAAGCTAATAAGAAGTAACTACTGATTTATGTTTTTTGTAGAAGAATGCGGCCAATTCTTAGTATACCAAGTAATGTTAGTACCAGATCACGGATAATTGTTTATCCGTTATCTGTTAATAAATAAAAAAGTATACATCGGACGTCTAATAAGATAAATATTTGAACATACGAAATTCGAAAGTACCAAATATTAGCATTAGATTAACATTAATTATCGAATGTGTAAGAAACCGGGTCGGGTCACTAGTATATTTAAAATGGCGTCTGTGCCCTTGGAAACGTATTAACCTCCGCAATGCCCGCCGAGGGAATTTCCTCAAATTATTCAAAATAGCTGAGAAACGAAAGATGATAAACAAGACATTTGAAATTACTTTTATTATTCGAAATAAAAATATTTCTTGTGTAGGTATTTGGTTTAACGACCTAAGTTAATGAGTTTTTGAATTCGAATCCATATTAATTTATAGGCAGGAACTATTGCTCTTTGCTAGTACGAGCACAGATTACTAAATACATAGTTATATACTACTACTATAAAGCATTCTCCTCCGAAAAAAAAAGGTTCCGATTCCGATAAATCAAATTTAAAAATTCCGATTCCGATTTCGGTTCCGATAAAGTTACTAGTACCTACCTCCGTTACATCCCTGATTCGTACATATAAAAGGTGTAATTATTTTATCGTGCATTATTTTAAAAATATGAAACTCGTAGCCCGGTTTAAATACTCACTTAACTAACATTAAAACAATAGAATTTTTCAATATTTATTAAAGGTCACTTCATATTATTTTAGATTTATCTGAACAATAATCTCATTTAGAGTAAATTCAATTTTTCGATAAACAAACCTTAACACAATCAAAAAAAGCAAATTCTGGCGAAGTCGGCGGGAATATTTACCTGCTTTGAATTCTTTATTTTTCCCACCCGGAGTCCCTTATTAAATACACCTTTTCGAGTTAAGGGCAAGTTACTGGGTATGCTAGCGCCAATTTTCTGTTTAAATTTGCTTAACATCAAACATCATCAGAAGATAACATAAGTTTTCTACTACAAGCGAATCATCATAATCACTTGTGGATCTCTTTAGGCGATTAATAATTAGCAAAGTAGTGTCAGCCTTTTAATGTCTCACTATTATCAAAACAGTGGTAGAATATCTTCGGATATCCCTGAACACTATTCACACAGCACCGTAAGCCCCAAGCTAAGCATAGCTTGTATTGGCAAACGAAACAACGGATAGAGCTTACTTAGCTACTTTTTTTAAAAAATTTAACAAGAAACACCCAGATACAAGCAGATAATTATGATCCTATATACCAATGTTTTTTTTACCGTGTGGGGATCAAACTACGACCTCTGGTGTAACAGCTGTTTGTCATCCATTACCGAACTGGCCCTAAAAATCAACCTTTTTCTCCTTAGTGCTAAGTTTATTCATTCTTATACAAAATGTAATTAATTATAATAAAAGGAGATCATGGCATGGAAGCTACATTAAATCACTCTTACAGGTATAGCAATAAATTTTAACGAAATTGAAGCTAGCAGCGTCAAGACAGCTATCTTAAAAGAAAAATGGGGATTGTTAATTTTCCGCTCAGTAGCGTGCCTCGCCAAGTTTCATTACAAATTCGTAAGCCTTAGAATCGATTCGACCGCCTGAGGTTTTAACTTTGGCTTAGCAGTACAGAATGGTTTTAGGACATCTTCACTTATAACTTTTACAAAACATGAGCGCTTTTTTGTTTCTCATATTCTTGATATTATAAAGAGAAAATTCCTCACACGAAAATTTAATCAAAGAACACGAGATTATGGCCTCGTTCCTAAATCAATAGACCTGAGGCGTTTTAAAGTACCTACTTAATAAAATAAGTTTACAATGAATTTGAGTTTATCCATTTATTGGCACCCATAGTAAAACCATCCTTCTTCTTCTTCTTTTTCTTGTATTGTTGGCAATACACTCCTCTTTATGAGAATTACTGCTGCCATTTTCATGTATATTTTGACGACTCAAGTGTTTTTATAACGTCGCACATTACAAACCCACGTTGTAAGTTGACGCATTCAAAAATATCGGGAAATACGTAAAGCATTCCCACCGAAACCGACGCCATCTTGGGAGCTACTAAAAAAAACTTTAAGAAAACATAAAAGATAAGTTGATGTTTTTCCTACTTTATATTCATCTTTTCCGAACTCTTCCGATTGATTGAGGGTACCATAATACGCAAAAGAAATTTAATTAGCCCACTATTTATTATGTTAAGCCCATCGTTTATTTTCTAATGTTTGTTTATTTCCTAATTTCCGAAGGTCAATATTTATCGTGAGTGTTGGAGTGCGATACACAAGCTTAAGCACTCATCAATGTAAACGCCATGATTCCAAACCTCACCCAACACAAACATTCGTGTGATAAACATTCCCGTTTGTTCTGTGTCTTGATGTTACTCGTAGACCCTGTTAGAAGAATAAATCGTTCAATCGATTTAAACAATACTATATGGCGTACCCTTCACTAGCCGGGAAGGATTTTTTGACAGATGAAAAGAGACGGAATCCGCGCTTTCGATGTGCAATGTCGAACTCTTGAAAAAGTGTATTTAAATATGAAATAAGAAGGGAAATTTATTAATCTCTATATAGTACATCATGAAAATAACACCAACAGTATGTACCTACTTCAGTTTAAAGATCTTTATTCTCATTAAGACATTTGCCACTTACATGATAATTTACAACTAATTAAATTAAAAATAGTAAAAAAAAACATTAGGTACAGTCTTAGCCGTAGAACTTCCAGTGTGCTAGATCCGATGTTTTAGTGGTGTAATTCATGAAGATTGAAGAAAACATACACTTTCGGTAGTTTACTTACATGATTGATTCCTACAAATATTCTATTGCTAAACAAAGCCGATCATTAAAATAAAGTTCCTAATCGATACAAGAACAATGGTAAACTTTCAAGGCAACCTTGTCGAACGAGCGTGGGTAATTATGTAGGTACTCTTGTAAATATTTGTTCTTGAATATTCAATATGTCGAATCTTTTTTTTTCTTTTAAATAGAAATAGAAAAAAATAATTTATTGTGACGAACACAAGTATATGCCCTAAAATCAAATATTTTTTGGCATTTATTGTACAGCTCATTAAGCGATACCTCCTGCCTGTTGTTATGTTCCCAAATAAAATAAACGGGTTAGAACCGCTATGGTATGGTTCCGATATGGCACCCACGAAAAATATCTACCAAAAAGTCCCGCTATTGTACGCTTCAGTTTTTGGGACTGGTGTAAAGAAAAACCGCAGTAGCCGCTTACCATCAGGTGGGCTGCGTGTCTGTCTGCCAAAAATCAGAAGCATGCTACTTAATGCTAAACTTCAAAAGAGAAAATTTCAAAGCCATTTTTTGTAGTGCACCTCCGAACCTTACAATTTACATTCTCTCAATTCTACTTCTCAGAAATTCCATTTGACAACATTATTTCGGGGAGCTCACAAGATGGAAATGAATAAACAACGAAAAGCAACGGTGGACACAAGAATTCCGCGCGAACGTGGTGGCTTCAGAAATATGGCGGCAGCCATTTTGTCAAGAATCTAACGTGTTCCTTTCCCGCTATAAATTTCATGGGGTCTAACAAGCTTCCACGAATTTATAACAAAAAATGTACATTTTAGTTAACGTGAGAATGTAGGTACTAAGGTTAGGTGGCGAGTGTATGTGTATTTATTTACACGTCAAACAATGTGACTTTTTTTATAAAGCTTTAGATAGAGCCCCAATGACACATTAAGTTATGGAACACTTCGCCTCATTGGGAACTAGTAAATTTAAGCTCCTGTTCAGTATTAACTCACTATTTTACCGTTATATCGAGGGACAAATATTTTGGTATTTACTTTATCGGAACGACCTTTTCAATATTAGATTGAATCGAGATATTATGTATTTAATTTTCTAGAGACGCCTTTAATATTTGTCTTTGTGGTCACAATCCAGTTAAAATTCACCAACAAGTGAACTGCAAAGTTTAACAACCAAAGCCACAACATTGACACCAAACAACAGTTGCGTACACGACGCGGGCTGACAATTAATTCTAATTAATTTTCGCTCAAACTATATGCAAATCCAGTTCGTTAGTTCCGCAAATAGTGCAAAGAGCCGAACTCTAAAAAGCCTGGGAGCTCGGAATTCCATTAAAGCTACATCAAAGTCCTTTGAACTTCGTATCCGGTACACTTACTAGTTTTCGATGGGTTTTCGTCTTTGCTAACACGCGAGTAATAATGGTATCTGACTGGATTTTGGCTATTACGGTAGATTTTAACTTTTAGATATGCTTTACAAATTTATGTGGACATAAAGTAAGTTGTTAACTGTTTCAAGGGACGGCTTCTGCATCTGCTAGCACTAATTCTCCGTTTTAATTTGCAAAACATTTGTTTTATGATAATAATATCCACCCATCTAAGCATATTTAAATAGACATTTCAAACCATGTCGAGCACAGCTAGTGCATCTAGGGGCACGGTAGTGTCCCCGCCAAGACGAGCCAAGCGACGTGTCAGGGCACTACCTACCTTTTCTCGAATCGCTTCGATTTTGAAAAATAATTATTCTCTATACAATAATTAAAGAATAGTGTAACAACGTGCAATTAATCTGCAACTGACGTACCGTGCAAACTGAACCTGAACACGTTAAATTCAGTAAGCCTACTTGGAGATGATGTTGTAACTTTATTGGTTTTTAGCTAACTATATTTTTTCCTGAAAAATTCAACAAAAACACATTCATTATATCCCTACACATGTCGTATACTGTAGAACTTGGAAACAATGCAAAAGGCACCCACCCTGTCACATGCAAGCCGTCTGTATAGATGTTCAGACAAATTAGTAACCGAAGTAAACCAAGCAAATCAAAGTTGGCAA
The DNA here is from genome assembly GCA_949319885.1 of Mecyna flavalis. Taxonomy (NCBI): domain Eukaryota; kingdom Metazoa; phylum Arthropoda; class Insecta; order Lepidoptera; family Crambidae; genus Mecyna; species Mecyna flavalis. The sequence goes on along the minus strand of OX439427.1, from coordinate 3,614,045 downwards.
TATCACCTGTCACCCTGATCAGACAGAGGCCACATAAACGGCTTTGTCCTAATGGTTCTAATAGCATAACGGGATTAGCCGCTAATAACCACACAGTGGCTTCTCAGAACGAGCAATGAAACTGGAAATTTTACAATAGACGACTTGTCTAATTAGATTTGTGGCAGACAGTGTCTGGGCGGGGGCGGTAGACGGTATTAGCTGGGGAATTAACCTACGCATTCTTATAAATACAATAACTAAGCTGTTATCCATATTGTTACTGGACTATTTAAAATAAGCTTTTTGTAGGCTTATTTTGTAAATCCCTTAATTTGTATCGAATAGGCTCCGAAACTACTAAACAGATTAAAATAATTTTTTTCACTGTTGGAAAGCTACACTATCCCCGGGTGACTTGGGTAACTTTGATTCTGAAAGGGGGGATATTTGAAAAAAGAAATACGAGCGGGTGAAACCGCGGGCGGAATTCTTGTGGCGGCTAGTTCTAAAATAATTAAGTTCTTATGTCCTGTATAAAATACGTTTTGGCAGAAGATGTTTACTATATCAGCAAGCCTTGACCTAATCATGGAAAATATCAAAGTTAAAAACGCAAAAATAAATACGTCTAGTCTATATTTTAATCAAAAAAATATACAAAGAGAATAATCTACATAGAGCTTCTGGCTCAAAAGCCTTCCAGAAATAGAACAATTTCTACACGTTGAATTTTTCATACATCCTTTGCTGAACAAGTCTGGATGTTTAAAAAGGAACGGATTTCCATACATCCGTATACATTTGTATGCCTCTGCTTCGAAATCACGACTCGAAGTTTGTACGCATAACTTTGGTCTTTGTATTTCAAAACAAAATCACTTTGGAATTGCGTTCGGTATCTCGCAACCTATTACGTTTGCGAAGTTTAAATTCGATCTGACACGGAGTTCCATCGCATTGTAACTGAAAGGATTTAGATGAAATTGAATTAGTGCGTATATGTGCATGATGTATGTAGATACATCATACACATATACTAAATTATGTAGATATAATCGCATTTAATCAATTTTTTTAAGCTACTCGCTCGTAGCCCACTTGATGGTAGGCGGCCACTATTCTATTGAGGCTCACTTCACCAGAGCATGGCTTTGTGCTGCCAGACTGTAGGCTCATCTGATCTTGGAGCTTTTGATTTTAAGTGTACTATCTACCTAAGTAATATTTCCGAAGCGCAACCAGAGCTGTTATGGCGGCAGATTTCACCAAAATGCACATGATGCATGTGTGCATGCACATGAACATGACCAACGAAAAAGAATAAAATACTTATTTAAAAAATTGGTTAAGGGTTTACAGTCTGATTATGGTGAAATAAACAACATTAGTTTGACAGACAGGCGTAATGAACGTTTGCTATTAAGACAATGCTTATTGCCACAATCGATGAGAGACTTTATAGCGGCTTTATGTTTCCAACGTCCAGTGCGACCATTACTGATACATTGCCACTTACTTTAATTAAAGTGACTCCCCAAGCCTCTTTTTGCAGACAAAATGCGTTTTTGCAACTTAACCGTAGGCGTGACCTGGCGGCAGTTTTTAGGACTCGGGGCTCAAACGTTCCACTGACTACCCACTTAACTCTCTGGCACATCCGAAGAGTTACAAGGTGCCCGTCTTTTGTCAATTGCCCAGCCCATCTCCGGATTCTCTATAAGTCCTGCTTTGAAATGAAGGGTGATAAGTACTTAGGGGAGATATCCTTAACTTCCTCCCAGAAGTAAGCTACGTTTGAACTAATCAGAGCGTTACGTATGTGTATGTGCGACAGACACACATTAATAGACATGTGTGCCCATTCAGGAAGTAGTATCCAGTAACTTTACCACGATGCGGATTAAAGACATTGGTAAATGTTCTTGCATGTTAAAGTCCTGGTAAGTGTGACTATGTCTTTTTGTGAGTTATCTAGGTTCTATATGGTGGTTTACGAGCAAGGCTTTTGGGTATGACAGAGAATGGCTCTAGCTAGACCATACTGTGGGCCCTTCAAGCCCGATTGGCGAGTTGCCTATAATGATTTCTATCAAGGCATGGAATCAAAATATTTTTAATCATAAAATTCAGAGTAATGGATAACCTCCTTTTAGTAAAGTCGGACAAAACTTATCGTAATAGAAATGCAGAATACAACCGCATCATTAATACTTTAAACTCCAGACACCAAAGCGTTATCCTTATTTGCAAAACATTCTAAACAAAAGAATTCCCCTTTAAGATAAGTAGGTAGAAGAATTATAATATATTATTCAGGGCGATTCCCTGTTGAAATATTTCAGTATCCTCCGCATTTTAACTTGGTTGCGGTGAAAATGAAGTACCTACTATTACCGTAAAGTGTTATTTTATTGTACATTTCGCCCAACCATTTGGGAATGCAGTATTTTTAATTTTAAACTGGCAAGAGGCACCTTAACACGTTTTGGCGAGGCTTAAGTTAAGTAGGTTTAAAAACTTTTACGCTTTTCAAACTGCTGAACCGATTTTAATTAAATTTTTACAAGCATATGACCTAGTAAGGCCATGGGCTAATATTATCGCGGAGTTATGCTCAGTTCCCATCAGATAACTAAAATAGAATTGTGTATGTTTGTTCTTATTTAAAATCGCAACAAATTGACGTGATTTTTGCTATATGGAGTGGAGTTGGAGAGCTGCAGAGTGACATAAGGGAAAAACGTCACATTCTTGCGAAATAACATTGCATAAATGTAGTCCACGCGGGAGAAGCCATTTTTTTTTCGGAGGAGAATGCTTTTATGTACAGTCAACGGCACATCAGACTACCCTAATCTGTCAAATTTCTACAACCAATTTTCACCTTTATTCACTTCACATAGAGTTCTCTTTCAATTGAGGATTTTTGACAGATTAGGGCAGGTTGATCTGCTGCCGTCCGTACCATAACCGAGGGCTAGCTAGACCTGCGGCCGTGTGTGGGGCTCGAGACTTAAGCGTCCACTACCCACTAAACTCCCCCGGCTTCCCCATCACACCCGATTGGGACGAGCCGGTGCCAGCCTTGTGGCTATTGACCAGCCCGCAGGAGAAGCCATGGTGTACCTAAGCATAGTATTGTCTTATAAAAAATCATCATTAAGAGTATAAAAACTATATTAAAGTGTGATTTGCAAACGTGACACGTGTACGGAATTACGGATACGAAAAAACAATCTGTTTCCATTTACTGCGTTAAATTGCAAAGTTCCGAGGGATAAAACGACTTATAAATCTAAAAATTTACTGTTCCAGAAATTCTTCAGAAAGGGAATGATAAACCATAATATTAGCTCAATGTGATAAACTCACTAAAATTGTCCATAACCCACAACTTTTTATAGCTTTGTACACGAAAAGGAATTAAGCTCCGTACAGCCTCTCAGGAAATACGTATCTTTAAAGTAAGCCTTAGATCATAATATATTAAAAAGTAGGTATATTCGTGTAGATTTAATTTATCGTTACCCTAAAAATAGCAGAAATAAGAAAAACGTTTATAAATTATTTTAATAAACTGCAGTTATTTTGCAATGCACTCATGTCAAAGGTCATTGGCACTGACATGAATTAGCTAAGTAAAATCTAAAAATCTCGCTTACTTACCATTAAATCTGCAACATTGAGCAATCCAATCCCATAAACAGTTATCATTATCACACCTATAGCCACTTGTCATTTATCATATAACCACTGTTATCAATATTATCACAAAACAAAACACGAAAAGTCAATACAGGCCACTTACGATTTACAACTTGCACACTTAAAAAACGAAGTTGTCTTTTTTTACCGTAAACGTATCCGAACGTAATTCCATTTTTGAACTCACGTCATTTTCGTGTTATTTTTTTTTTATTTATTTTTTTATTACAGTTTTAATTGGGTTTGCTGTCTGTGCTGCCAGCACGCTTGCGCGGCCCTCCCGACATTTCGCGACTGAGAGGGCGACCAGCTCCATATTCCTACCGTACCTGTTACATTTTCGAGGACTCGCGCGCGTGCGTACACGGGTTTATACGGAACCGTCCTCCGTCAATTTGAAGCAAAGACAACTTAGCGACACGGGGGAATTCGGAACTAATTTTTCGACACGACTTTTGACAGATCGTTTAAAGATGGTGCCGTTTTTTAATAAAAATATATTGCACTTAAAATGTGACTTTGATTTCAATATTAAAATTTGCATGATGCAGATTTGAATAGACATTTCGGTTCGTACAAAATGTTACGGCAGGCACAGGGAGTAGGTTCGTTTTCATTTATTCACAATGTCGTCGATCAAATATTCATGAATACTCAATCAAGCCTTAGATTTCAGCATTCACATTGTAATAATGCACGAAGTCTGTCTGGTGCATTTTTAATGCGCTCTTTGAAAGATTATAAGAAAGGCGCTTTTATGCTCTGCGGGTATTATGTCGCTACTACCTATTCCCTTGAAGAAATTTAATCTTTTAGTATTACAGTTCAATGGTTGAACCTGACTATTCTACTTAGTTTTGAAGGTAAAACTTTCTAAAGATAGATGTATGTTTATTTATTCTATCATAAGTATAGGTAGGTACTAAACTTTTGTTAAAATGTGCACACACGTTTTAAAGCAGTTAAGCTATTTAAATATCTAATAAACGATGACAGAATAGTGTAGATGACTAGCTGACCCGGTGAACTAATAAAACCATATTATTTTAACCCTAATTATTATCTAGGTATTTAGTATTTTCCTCGCAATTTATCCATAATTATTTTTTCATCGTAAGTATATACCTTTCCTGAACATCCACGATCATTTCAATACAACGATATTAATACTAAAATTAGTCAAATCGGTTCAGCCGTTCTTCTCGAGTTTTAGCGAGACTAACGAACAGCAATTATTTTTATTTTTATAGGTATATAATACAAATTACAAACTAACTAGACCCTAGTTCTTTTTTTACTAAAATAGGGTTATAAATGAGCATGTATAACACCTGAATGATAACTTATCACTTTCGCCCATCATTGAGATAGCCAAATTGAACAACTGCGACTACGGTCTCAGGATACCCACCATTGATGACAGAATAACGAGGGGGAAGTGATGTGCTACAAGGAAGGTGATGGGGAGGAGGAAGGTGAATGGTAGAACCTTCGGCCCTAGGAACAGTGGCTAAGCCGCTCAGGTATAAAAACTCGGAGGTCGTGGGTTCGATTCCCACCTTGGGTCTGGTATGTGGTAGGGCTTTTTCAGAGTCTGACTGATCAGATGAGCCTACAGTCTGGCAGCACATTGAGCGACAATTCCTAATGAAGTGTCCCTCAATGGAGTAGGCCGCAGTGACCGCTTACCATCAGGTAGGCTGCGTGTCTGTCTGCCAACTGATGTGGAATAAAAAAACATATTAATCCAGGCCAGGGCAGACTGATGGTACAAAAACTTTTCAAATAACCTCCCCAATCAAATCTAACATCGAAAGTATTTATCTGTCGTACCCCATAATTATCTACCTATAAAACAGAACAGACTACGAAATAACAATAAATAATTTGTAAGACTGAAACACAAGGGTCTAATTTGAAAACTTACCACAAAGTGCTATTGATTTATTCATAACCAATCACCTACAGCCATTTCAATAGAAAATCAATTGTAGTGTATCCCTTGTAACGCGTGGGATGCGATACTGATAGTAATAAGATTTCTGTTTAAGAAATGGTATAAACATAATAATATACGGGATTACACAACTCAACCTCACAATGGCCACACAGTAGCCGCCGACCACACCCTCAAAAGTCTAAACACATGCATTTTGTTTCGCTAAAATTGCTGTCACATTGTAGACTAGTCTGATCTTCGTGCCATTTATTTCACACTATCAAATTCAAAGTATTTATTTTGCAATTTGATTTACCAAGAAATTCTTTTGCACGGTTTTTGCCTACCAGCACTTCGACGTGAATGAATGGCCTGTTGAGAAGAAGTGCCGCAAGAAACTCAACAGTTATGATAGCCCTTTTTAAATAACTTTGTGTTTTACAATATTAACTTAATAATAAATTAATAATATATTATTAAGTTGACTATCTTCAGCGTATCTTAACTTTTGTCTATCAGTTTTATGTTCGGCACAGATATTTTAGACACTGCGAAACATTAACAAATCTATTGCTTACAATAACAATGTAGCCCATACGAGTAACGCATGTTTAAGCTACATAGGAAATAGTACATAAAAAGGACAAAATTCAGCCTGTCTGTTACACGTGTATACTGAATAGTCTACCGTGGTTAACATTTAAAATGGCAAAGCCGTCGTTGATGCGCGTACCACACATCGGCTGTGACCGCAACACCTCTGGATTACATTGTTTGCCGTATGGAGGACAGAGTCAAACTGCTAACGTTGCCAGGGCCCCGTACTGCGCAGTTTTTAGTTTAAAATTCGTAACCACAACACCTCTGGATTACATTGTTTGCGATATGGAGAACAGAGACGGAATAATAGTGTTGCCGGGGCCCACAGATAACCTCCAATCTGTGCCGGGGCCCCACGTAGGTACATTTACCCTATTTATAAACATTTTGCAAGCATAATTAAAAAAGCTGTAAATAGTGGTGCAACAGCCCGTTGATCTACTAGTTAGGTAACCTGGCCAAAATCCCTGATGTTATTACGGCAAATTAGGTACTTAAAACTGGGCTACCCTGCGCCACCCGCATTCAGGTTACATTTCCCGGTTCGTGTTTGTCCACTACTACGACCTTTTCGCCCTAACGACCGTCAGTCGTCCTCGCAATGTGTCCTGCCTACTGCCACTTAAGGCTCGCAATTCTTCGGGCAATGTAGGAACCTCGGTCCTTCTGTGAATTGCTTAATTTCTGATGCGTTTTCGCAAAGAGACCCCAAGCAAAATAGGCCCCTCCATTGCGCTTTGAGCGAGTCCTTGCAAGCGACTACGTTTCAGTTCTGTTATTCCGTACGTCTTCACTGGTATTTCTTTTTTCTTTCTTGTAGGTACTAATAAATGAAAATACTAAACTTTTTTTCTCTCCCTGTCGACACCGGGGCCCCATCCCTAAATCCGTGTCTGTCGACAGTATCAATCAAAGTAATTTACGTGAGTAATTATATCTATTCCCGCTCGGTTCAATCCATCAGTCGGCGCCGTGTTAACGGTTGGGCACGGCAACTCCTAGTGGGAATTAAACAATGATTTTGGAACACGAACGAAAGTCACAGCATTACCAGAATGATACTTTTGTCACGTTTTACTTTACCTTTGACCCTCTTATGTTATTTTATTGTTACAAGATGAAAATATTACTTACTTTTACGTTACTTTTTCTATAAAGTTCTGACCAAACACGAAAAACATTTTTTTATTTTTTAAGGTTCCTATGACACTTGCAATATAGGAACTTACCGCCTTTTTGATCCGACACAAGTACCTAAGTAACAACCAAGGTTCCCCAAAATATAAACTTAAAAATTAACACTCTCATAAATTTCAAAATGGAATTCGAACCCTGTATTCCTGGCGCCATCCGGCCAGTCTAAACTTGATATTTACTAGTAAAAATTATGATAATAATCAAAGAAAAATATTTAAGGTATGATAAAAGGCCCCTGTTTAAAAGTACTAGGCAGATTTCACTCTCGATGCGAAGTGATCCTCGTCACTGGAAAAATTAGGCTTCCAAAACACCTGGTCATCAGAGAAAGGTATTTAATTTCCACTCCGCCGTTTCCCTCTCTTCGCTTTCTAAGGGTTGACAACTGGAAGATAATATGACACAGGCTGTCCCAGAATTAACATTTAATTTTCGTTGATATTTTTGTAAAAATTCTTAAAATTCAAAATCTGCCCTCCAGGTTTTATGGCCTAGGAAATGGGTTATCTATTGTTAAAATTAAATTTCAAATATGTTTTGAGATATCTTTGTTTTTGAGGGGTGTCTAATACTTTTGACCATGGCTGTAGGTTTTTGTGTGTTCTGACAACATTGTGGGAACCAGGAGCTTTTAAATAAACAAGATTAGAGGAGCCTACAATATAGCAGCAAGCTTCATGATCTAATTGGCCACAGTAGCTGCTTACCATCAGGTCAGGTGAGCTACGGGCAGGCGCGGTCCGAAGGGGGGGGTTACAGGGGACATGACCCCCCCCCCCCCAAAATCTAAGGTCAAGTTGAAAAATCTCAAAAATTTGCCAAATAATGTGGTGAATGGAGGTAATTCCAGTATAATCACTACATAGTATAAAACAAAGTCGCTTTTTCTGTCCCTATGTCCCTTTGTATGCTTAAATCTTTGAAACTACGCAACGGATTTTGATGCGGTTTTTTTTATTAGATAGACTGATTCAAGAGGATGGTTTATATGTATAATACATGCATAATATAGTAGAGAAACACTGATAATTTTAGAGGTTTTTAATTTAAGGTCGTAAATAATCACATTTTTTGCGCTTACATTGCAAACGCTGGCTGAACCCTACGAGATAGATCAAAAAAATGTACTACAATATTGTACACCTTAAAAAGTTTTACAAAAAAGTCCGCGATGGTATATGTCTATCTCTTAGGGATAACCCACAATAACCATTTTCCTTTACTTATTACGATAAAATAATGGCTTATTTACGAAAAAGTGGTTTTAAGCAAAACAGTATTAATCCTTATCCAATAAAGTACCATAAATAAATTGTGCATGTAATATAGATCAATATGGCCCTTTACATTATGTAATTTAAATGAATAGTTTCGAAGATATTACAGATTTAAAATGCAGGGACATAGCGGTTGCGGCGGTACCGGCCGGGGAGCGGATGGATGAACTTTTGTTATTCTTTCACGTAAAAACTACTGAATTGATTTTAATGAAACTTTACAATAATATAGCTTATACATCAGAATAACACATAAGCTACAATTTACAAGATATTCCCGCGGGATAACGTCCTATAGTTCACGCGGGCGAAGCCGCGGGCGGAATTATTAATATAGGTATGATTTTGTAACACTTCCATGGGTTTCCTTTTTTTGAGTTTCTGAGGTAGTGAGTGACCCGGGCTGGTCAATAGCCACAAGGCTGGCTGGGGGAGTTTAGTGGGTAGTGGACGCTTAGTCTCGAGTCCCACACACGGCCGCAGGTTTAGCTAGCCTGCGGTTATGGTACAAAACCTGCGACCGCGCCTGGCTACGGGCTTGTATTGTATGCCACCTGAGATAACGTAAAAGAAGATAATAAGTAATATATCTAATTGTATTTATAATTATATTTAGATACTTACCTTTTCACAAGAGTGTAGGCATAGTTTATAACTTGGGCTGGTCAATCGCCCCAAGGAGCCTTCTCGGATGAGAGAGAAAACCGGGGGAGTTCACTTATCATCAGGTGACCCACTTGCTCGTTTGCCCCCCTATTACATAAATAAAAAGTTAAGAGGAAAGTTGGACGATCGCCAGCCGAGTCCCACAAACGGCCGCAGGTCTTGCTAGCCTTTGGTGATGTGATGGTGATTAAAACTATTATCCTTCGTCAAAAATAGGCAAATGAATAACTTCTGCCGGGCCGGAGAAGACGAGCTCACTGTTGACTTGCGGGCGGGGGTAGCTCCCCAACGCCCGCATTGCACAGGTCGCCTGAGCCAAGTCTGAGGGTCACCTAGATTTTCGGGTGGCCTTCCCTTGGCGCCACCCTGACTTGAGGCCTCTCAAGTTGGGGTAACCGGGGATGGGCTGGTCAATCAATAGCCACAAGGCTGGCACCGGCCCGTCTCGACGGGTGTGAAGGAGAAACCGGGGGAGTTTAGTGGGTGACGCTTTAGTCTCGAGTCCCACACACGGCCGCAGGTCTAGCTAGCCTGCGGTTATGGTGCATAAACGCATTCTCCTCTGAAAAAGAAGGCAAAGGTATAACTTTTATCATCCCTAAGCAGCCTGGAGTAGTATTGATAAGAACGCAATCTTAGAGAGCGTGCGATTGTCGCCGTGAAGGCTTTGTGCCTCTTTTATTGCGGGTTCCTAGCCTTATTTCAAAGTAAAACTTCTTAATAAGATGGTCTATTTGTCTGTGTCGTAATCGTAAAGGAAACATTCACACATTTTTTAAACCTAGATCAAACGTTGGCAAGTTTGGAATCTTATTATCAAGAACTTATCTGACCGTGGTGGTCCCTTATATTATAATTACTAAGTATTAAGTACTAATATTATAGATATTATTATCTATCTATCAATATTATCAAACCTATTTTTGAAGATACCACTTACATTTCAAGTTTCCAGGCCATCGTCAACCACATTGAAGAAAAATACTACCTACCCGTACAACTGAAAAAAGAGAATAACTACCACAGAGATCTATTGGACCTCTGTGATAACTACCTAGGTGTTTTATTAATTTCATTCAAACCGATTACAAAATTCAAAATCATTTAGTGTAGTTACAGAAATTCGGCCCATTTAAAATATTGTTATATTTAAAAATTAATATTTAAGTTATGTATGTATGTACATACATTATATTTTGTTGAATAAAATTTCACCACAGATTAATATAATTGTCCCTTGTCATGCCATCTAGAGGAAAAACTACAAATCAAATTCTTCAGTTTATTTTACAAGTAGGTAAGCAAAACACGGATTACATAAAACGGAAGTAATACTTTAAAGAAAAAACAGATGGCGCTTTCTTGAATTTTATCTTCAACAATCGGTAAAACGGTTTCACACATCACAGGTGCGATGTTGTAAAATCTACCGCCGAGTTATCAACTTCACCTCATAAAGTAAAAACCATAGTCGAAAGGAGTTTATAAAGAAACCTTATAAGAAGTCCAGATCATAGTTCAAGGATGAAAGCATCAATTTACTTACCAAATCGGAAATCATGTAGTCCATATACTGATTGTGTAGTGATAAAGTGACTGGAAGACTTTCCATCGCTCGAAAACGTGGTGGCCCGCCCTGCAAGTTGCAATAGAGGTCAAACAAGGTCGAATTAAACGCTGAATATTAACTGTAACTTCATATATTAAGGCAAGTAAGAAAAGGTTGGAACGGGAAAGATCAATGAACACGTGCAGGTCATAAGCACAGTTAGACATTTATACTTGACGGAAGAACCGCGGAGAAATGCAGTCAAAAAACAGTTTTTAAAACATCGTCTTGGTAAAATAAAAGCAAACTTACTTTAGAAGAGTAAGCCAGAAATTATCAATTTCGGAAAAAGGTCAGTTATTATTATAAGCATAAAACTAAACCATTTACCTAATATTTTTGGAAAAATGAGGGTAATAAAAAGTCTCAAGTGTAAAGCGTGTACACGAGTAAGCTTCATATATTGTGGCAAGAAAGAAAAGCTTGGAATAAGAAAAAAGACAAGAAACCATCATCAAAACTGAACATGGAAAAGAAATGTTGCATTTCCTCAGAAGCCGTTACGGACAAATCTGCTTAGGGCAGAAATAGTTGCAACCAATGATATTATAATAAAAAAAAAGGTTTGCAACTATTTGCATTTTACGGAAAAAGTAATTATGTAAGCTTCATATATTAAGGCAAGAAAGAAAATGCTGAATAGAATGAGAAACAACGCAAAAAAGCGGAGGGAAGTTAATTCAGCAACTTGGCTAGTAAAGAAGCTGCCAAACGATTCAAAAGTAAGTATTTTAGAATATTTAATCCGCTTAATCAGAGAAAATTAAGTACTTGCAAAATAATACTTGATCCAGAAATAGTGAAATCTGATAGAAAGTCACGAAAGATGAGGGTATACTGACAAATGAAAAAAAACCGTGTGCAATTTTATATTAGTAAATTAAACAAAAAAAAAAGATTGACATTTTATTTAAGTATTATTTTTAATTAATAAAAATAATACTTAAATACCATATTTGCTAAATTAATTATTTAATTTCAGGCATAGCTGAATCTATGAAGGGGCTGGGAAGCATCAAGAAGATATTGAAATTAGAGCAGTCCACTGATTCTGCAGCGAATATGACTGAAATGTAGTAAGCAGCTACACTGCTGAGATAACAAGAAATGCAAGCATTTCAATAAACTTGTAAAATAAATGATTAAAATCGGAATTTGGTCTATAATTTAAAAGTATTTATAGTATGTTTTTACTGCCTCCGAGGACCAGTAGCTAACTCGGGTATAAAACCCGTATTTCGTGGGTTCGATTCCCGCCTTGGGTCTGGTTGGTGGTAGGACTTTTTCAAAGTCCCACCGACTGGCTACACAATGAGCGACGCTTTCTGATGAAGTGTCCCTCAATGGAATAGGCCGCTTAACATCAGGTGGGCTGCGTATGTCTGCCAACAGATGTGAAATGTTTAAAAAAAAGTAATCATGACATTCAGTAAAATAGTAAAAAAAACTACTCATTAGGTTTTTTCCTTACCTCGGTAAGTTTAGCCGCTAATGGGAATTATTCCACTTTGCCCCACCAAGCCGCCCCACTGGTGGGGCGAAGTGGAACTTTTCAAAATTCGCAGTGGAATATGCCCCACTAAATCGATTTGGTGGGGCAGATTCCACTGCTTTAAAATTAGGTGTATTCTGCCCCACTAGGGTTGGCACTTTAGAATGTAGGTGGGTTTACATAATATATTGTAATATTTTTCTATTTAAGTTTTATGTGAATTAAGCAAGTAGCATTAGATGTGGTATATGGTATTGTGTTAAATGAAACTTGTAACAACCGCTTTTCGTAAAACCTCCAAACGTCAAACTAGTTAGTTCATTCCCGCGCCAATAGATGGTGCCCTGAGTACTTTACTTATACCAAGCGTTACGATTTTCCTAACATTAGGCCAACAAAGTCTAACATTATCAGTAGATTGCACCCAGAGTAGCTTCTATCAGTGTGTGTAAAGCGTATCACGCCTCGTGCTTTTACTTAGTAAGACACGTTGCGGGGTTCACCAAGATTGTATGTAATTTCGTACACGAAATCCTCTACGTTGGAAGTTTTATTCCTGCTCGCCACCGCCGACCTCTTCCTCACCGGACCATGCTGTTACTCACAACTATAAATGTTCTCAGAAAAAATATAATTTGTTTTTTGAATCACAGATCAGACACCATTAATTGTAAAATAAAATATTCATAATTGTAACTTAAAAACATAATTTTAACTAATTTTTTTTTACACTAGCTGACCCGGTGAACCTCGTATCACTTACTTTAGTATTTTCCTCGCAATTTTTCCATATTTTCTCATAGTTTAAAACTTTCCCTGGACTTCCACGAATATTTTTAGTCAAATCGGTTCAGCCGTTCTCGAGTTTAAGCGAGACTAACGAACAGCAATTCATTTTTATTTATAAAGATTACTCACAATTTTTATATTTTCTCATAGTTTAAACCTTCTCTGGACTTCCACGAATATTTCAAGACTAAAATTAGTCAAATCGGTTTAGCCGTTCTCGAGTTTTAGCGACACTAACGAACAGCAATTCATTTTTATTTACAAAGATTTTAAGTTACATTTTTAGCTTTGTTTTTTGTAAAGAAGTCTAGTACTTATGTAATCAAGACTTAAAGAAGTTTGTTACGTAATCAAGACTAATAGTAAGTTTTTAACAGACTTCAAAAAAGGAGGATTCAAAAAACAAATTATATTTTTTTAAGAACATTAATTTATAGTTTCAATGAACACACTACCATATAGGCATATACCACATCTATGATATTTGCTCAAGTAACATAAAACTTAAATAGACAAATATTACAATATATGTACGAGTAAACCCAACTACATTTTAAAGTGCCAACCCTAGTGGGGCAGAATACACCTAATTTTAAAGCAGTGGAATCTGCCCCACCAAATCGATTTAGTGGGGCATATTCCACTGCGAATTTTGAAACGTTCCACTTCGCCCCACCAGTGGGGCGGCTTGGTGGGGCAAAGTGGAATAATTCGCTAATGGCATGTGCAATAAGATTAAATAAAGAAATACTTAGGTACGTGTTTACTGTTTAGTAAGGCTTAAAATACTCTAACCATGTGATATTTAGGTACCTACAGTGGGTACACGGGTAAACAGGAATTACCCCTACACCCACCGGTGGGTGAAGCCAGTGGGTGCACGGGTCATCGGTCCTATTAATTTTCAATATGTCGTACCTACGTAATTTTTAGGTAACGAATAATAATAATGTAAATTGTAAATCATAATTATTTATTTATGATGACATAAAAAGTTAAATGCTGAAAGTCCGGGACGTTTATTCATTCAATAGGAGTTATTAAAATCGATTGAAATTACCCTTCTGACCCATGGAACACCAAAGTGGTTCCTGCAATTTTTTTGTGCTATTTTCCGCTTATCTCACTTTTTATAAGATTTTTGTTTCCACTCTTTCCACCCAGGTGGGTATCGTGTGGAGCCATTTGGTGTAATGGTCGAGAAGTTGGCTATTGTAAAAGAGGTCGCGGGTTCGATCCCCGCACGGTACAAACATATTATGTTGTGTGCATGAACATGAACAAGTTACAAGAACATGTCTTTGTATCGATCTGGGTGTTTCTATGTATAATACGTAATGTATATAGAAAAGAAAAAAAATGTTTATCCGTTGTCTGGCACCCATAGCCATGGAGTAAATATTTATTACGTCCATGCCCATAGCACAAGCTAATGCTTAGTTTGGGGCTAGATGGCGCTGTGTGAATAAGGTCCACAAATATTTTTAATTTAAAAAAAATTAAACAGTATCTGGAAACGGGAGCATTTAAAAATAAAAGGCAGCGAGTACAACGTCTTAAGTTTATTAGGCTCAGCCCTGTTTCTGCGCCAGCTCACGCGCGCGCGCCTTCTCGAGCTTGGCGATGCGCGCGTTGGACTTGTTGCCCAGCACGCCGCCGCCCCAGTGCCGCCGCAGCTCCTCGTAGCGCTCGTTGAAGTTCGTCCTGATGGCTTCCACCACCTTCGAGAAGGCGGCGCGGTCGCCGGACTCCACCTGAAGACGGGCCACATGTAATGTTGTTCGGGGGTAATGCAAGTGTTGTGGTTAGGGTGGGTCGTCAGATAAATCTATTGGTGGTAGATGGGTTGTCAGCACAGCGCTTAGATAGCAAATAAATCATCATGAACATTATCAATATTTGGGACTGTGATATGATATAGGTTTTGATAGACATAATATTATTATTTTGACTGATGGTGTGCCTTGTCAATAAAATGAATATTTATTATTTAAGTACTAGACATGGGCGTTTCCGATATTTTACATTAGCCGATATGTAACCGATATGGAGGTTCAATATCGGATATGATATCCGATATCACATATCGATTCACCTCCCAAAAAAAAAAAAACTGCAAAAGTACATGAAATTCAACTAACGGTCCACATATTCCTACAACACTGAAAGAATTATCCCCTAACTCCTAACCGTTAAGTAGTTGTACTTTCCATCATCAGCTTAGCTGCAAAAGTACATGAAATACAACTAACGGTCCACACATTCCTACAACACTGAAAGAATTATCCCCTAACTCCTAACCATTAAGGAGTTGTACCTTCCATCATTAGCTTAGCTGCAAAAGTACATGAAATACAACTAACGGTCCACATATTCCTACAACACTGAAAGAATTATCCCCTAACTCCTAACCGTTAAGGAGTTGTACCTTCCATCATCAGCTTTGCTGCAAAAGTGCATGAAATACAACTAACGGTTCACATATTCCTACAATACTGAAAGAATTATCCCCTAACTCCTAACCGTTAAAGAGTTGTACCTTCCATCATCAGCTCATCAACATAAAATGATGTCTATCGGACGCAAAAACTTGAATGGCTTCAGAGGAAACGCGTAGTGTGCGGCTATAAAGGTTGAGGTTTGCCCTTGATTTTCCCGGGATCCCATCATCAGATCCTGACATGGTGACAATGGGACCGCCCCGGAACTATGCACTTTCAAATAAAAAAAGAATTATTTAAATCGGTCCACAATTGACGGAGAAATCGACGGACATACATAAAATAAAAATAAAAACTCCTCCTTTTTTGAAGTCGGTTAAAAATAAACATTAACAAACATTCTTCACTCACTTAACATAAAACTATAAAAAGCACTTAAACCAAATTAATCCTTATTATGCTCGAGCTTGATTCCCTTTTGCTATGTGTATCCCTTGCGAATATAAAAATGCCGCGAAATATACTTAAAACATAATCGATACAAGATAAATTGACTCTTATTGCTAGCAGATAAGAGCGGAAATCGCCTACCCGTTACGCCGTAATATCTGAATAACCGTCTCATCTCTTTTACTCCAATGTAAGTATACCGAATCAGAAAGAGAAAAGGCGAATATCAACTGACCAAAGATATCGATAGTACGGTTATGAATAGTTTCGGCGATATGAGTTTTGTCGTTTTGTTACAGTTTTTCGATATACAGTTTTGAGTTTTGGTTTTGATATTAAAGTTTTTAGTTTTTGAAATATCGGTTACGTAAAATTCTATATCGATATGATATGATATCGAACTGTTAGCCGATATAAGATACGTTTTGATATATCTGTCTCATGTCTATTAAGTACCATTCACTTTATTAACTTTTAGCACAGCAATCTGTATACAGCATCTCAAGGGGATCAGATTATAATAATTGACAAAGGAAACAGCATCAAAATCAAATCAAAATGGGAACAAATTAAATGACCACCAAAAAACACAATCGTTACCTAAACAGCCTCATCCAAAATAAATATAATATGTACAAATAAACGAAACCTGTACCAAAATATTTCGGGCTATTTAAGTCATGCCTGCACTACAAAAACTTTTCGTAACCCAAAAAGGCCACGCGTGCACCAAATTTTAACTAGCAAAGTTTTGTGTCATTCTTACCCAAATATATCATTACATTTGCCGTAAAATGTATTCATATAACCAAGTATATTAAATTTATTGATAAGATTTGTGTTAGGTTAGGTTAGAACTGCGACCACTAAATGCTAGTATGGCAGAACTGAATTCTACCCATTTTACTTGGTCGGGACAGAGAGAAAAAGATTTTGTTTATTTACTATCAATCCTCAAATGGTATATAGTATCTGTAAATCTTTAGAACTTCATTTATATTTTTTGGGTATACAATGATTTTTGTACGCATTACTTTAATTTATTAGGATAAAAATATGTAACATATTTGGATGAAAGTTTTAAATACAATGCGAGTACAAATTTGGTGCACGCGTGGCCTTTTTGGGTAGCTCAGCGATTATTCTGACGATACTTACGTTTTTTAGGTTAGCAGACTTAACTTTTATTGGTGATCATTTCATAATAAAATGGGGATTAAATTCTGGTAAGTACTTAGGATTTTTTGGGCGTTATATTTCATTATATCTGGTGGTTGCTTAAACCTAAGCCAATCAAAATGGTCACTGCGGCCTATTCCATTCCTATATGATAGATAAAAATTATCACAAACATATTTCAGTCATGAAACTGGTCCGAAATAATCACACTTTGAAGCAGATGAAATTTCGTATGTGTTAATCGAAGGATCCACACATACAGAAGTCAAAACAACACATCACATTATTTATAACAGTCCCAATACTGTGTTGTAGGTTATACTTACATGTGTGAGCGCTAAGCATGAGCAGGTCTTGCGGTGCACAAGGGCTCCGAGGCGGGACTTGCCCTTCACGATGCAGTAGGGCACGCCCATCTTACGGCAGAGAGCGGGCAGGAAGAGAACCAGCTAAAAGGGAAACAATTTTTAGGTATTAATAAGTATAAATAACTTTTTTACTACATTTTAACTATTGGTAATGTTAGTATGTAGCTCAGAGTCAAATGGCTTCATACAACTGCAGAAGAAACACATGTTTTCTGCAGCCTCAGGTGAAGAAATTCTAACATCACTGCTACATTTAGTAGATTTTTACTGATAGACTTTTTTTATTCTTTATCAATAAGTTTGATACCTATTCAATTAGTGATCTTGATCTGAATTTCTGAAAGGTTAAAATTGTTTGATGAGCCACATTTATCAGCTTTTGGACTACACAAATTAAGCTAAAAAAAAGTAGTTTTTAATAGGCTGCTAAACATCAAGTGGTCTGCATGCATCTGCCAACTGATTAACATAAAAATTTATCTATAATAAAAAGTTATCACGAAGTTTGAGCAAATGAACTACAAATATTACAGTCAACACTAAGTCTCTTCAATGTTTATTCAGCTTCTTTTTGCAGCAAAAACACCACTCCTATGATGGAGCTTTGGCTTTTATTAACTAGCTGCCTGTCTGTTTTAGATGAATAAAAATATTATTCTATCAGTCCTTTAAATGGAATTTTTAGTGCATTAAATATAAAACTGACAATAACAATAATTGATAGATACCTCAATGGGATCGACGTCGTGGGCGATGACGACAAGCTGTGCCTTCTTCTTCTCGACCAGCTTGGTCACGGTGTTGGTGCCAGAGCGGATTGTGTTGGGCCTCTTTGCCGGAGGCTCGTCTTTCTTGGCGACCTAAGGGAAAGACTACACATGTCAGAAAAGTCTATAACAGTTGCTTAATGTGGAATAGATGCAAGGAATCAGAGATCTTGGTGGTCGAGTGTCCTCATGGCGATTGGTATAAGTTTTTTATGCATCATGTCAAAATAGGTACACTGAGAGTAACAAATGTATTTATAGTATGCTTTAAATTAAATCAATTCCTATAACGTAACATTGCTTTGATTTGCATTATGTACTAACAAATTCCAACTTTCATAAATGCAAGCACTTTAGAAAAAAGGATTTTCTTTAATGTGATGTAGTCACATTGCATCTGTTTATTTTGGAAACAAATTAAATGACCACCAAAAAACACAATCGTATCCCAAACAGCCTCATCCAAAATAAATATAATATGTACAAATAAACGAAACCTGTACCAAAATATTTCGGGCTATTTAAGTCATGCCTGCACTACAAAAACTTTTCGTAACCCAAAAAGGCCACGCGTGCACCAAATTTTAACTAGCAAAGTTTTGTGTCATTTTTACCCAAATATATGATTAGTTGATTACGTTTGCCATAAAATGTATTCATAATATGAATACATTTTATGGCAAACGTTATATTATAACCAAGTATATTAAATTGATTGTTAAGATTTGTGTTAGGTTAGGTTAGAACTGCGACCACTAAACGCACGAGCCGAGCGAGCGTAGCGAGCGTGCCGCGGCAGCGGCCGGCGAGTGCCAGAACTGAATTCTACCCATTTTACTTGGTCGGGACAGAGAGATAAAGATTTTGTTTATTTACTATCAATCGTCAAATGGTATATAGTATCGGTAAATCTTTAGAACTTCATTTATATTTTTTGGGTATACAATGATTTTTGTACGCATTACTTTAATTTATTAGGATAAAAATATGTAACATATTTGGATGAAATTTTTAAATACAATGCGAGTACAAATTTGGTGCATGCGTGGCCTTTTTGGGTAGCTCAGCGATTATTCTGACGATACTTACGTTTTTTAGGTTAGCAGCAAGTTAGCAGACTTAACCTTAACCGTGATCATTTCATAATAAAATGGGGATTAAATTCTGGTAAGTACTTAGGATTTTTTGGGCGAAATATTTCATTATATCTGGTGGTTGCTTAAACCTAAGCCTTTATTTTTACAAGTGTGCAACAAATTAAATTACTAATTTTGAAAAGCCTAAATAAAAAAACTTATTTATTTAGAATTTTTAACTGGCTTTTGTGTCATGTTGTTGCTAGTCATTATAATAAACTGGTTTAATAAAATTGCAATATGCACATACCTTAGCTTCAGCAGCCTTCTTTAGGCGCTCTTTCCTGACTGCCTCAGTTTCTGGCCTGTATTTTTCGAGGATCTTGAACAGACCCTTGGCTGTAATGGGAAACAAGATAATAGTGTAATCAAATAATTCAGAAAGAAAGTTATTTTTCATTTTAATTGAAATAATATCAGAGTTAAAAAGCTCGTATATTTTTTTGATAATCATAGTGATTCATAGTTGCATTTGGAATTCATCATGTAAGGTTCAAAATAAATAATAATCAGTCATTTTCAGATCAGTAAATTCACACTTTAACAATAAGTTGATTGATTCTGAATTAAAGCAAGTTATCTCCAGAATAAGTGTGTCTGTAGTGGCACTAAATATTTTTTGTGCTGTATTCTACTAATTTCTACAAACATCTGAATAAGACCTAAAAAGTAGGTACAAAGATTAATTTCAATGAAAAATAAAAAAAATTAACAAACCTGTAGTCTTGTCAAGTGTCTGGGTGAACTGGTTGATCGGAGGCGGCACCTTCAACCTACGCTGCAGAACAGCCTTCTGGCGCTGGATGCGGATGTACTTGGGCCATCTCACAAAACGGGACAGATCACGTGTGGGCTGGATGTCCTGGCCTGACAGAGATAGCTTTATGTTAAATGTGTAATGCATGCAACAGGATGAATACTGGTTATGATAAGTTATCAGTGTTAAAAAGCTCGTATATTTTGAAACCACATGGTTTTTTCAGAATAAAGTTTTACATCATTTTAATTTAAGTTTGGTATTGGTATAATTCTCATTATTTTTACCTACCCGGATGATATACATTTGTTGTCTTGATAAGGACATGAAATTATGGTTGCAAAGAACACCATGACAAACATGTAATAAACACAATGACGTTCAATATAAAACTAGACACCCAATCTCTAAGAAAAATTCCTCAAAAAACGTCCGAGTGGCTTTGACACTGATGACATTAACACATTCGTTCAAATTAACACCTTATCTCGTGGCATTTAGTGTTTAATGTCAATTGTATACAACTAAACGAAAACTCTGCCCAATAGTCGGGTGGGCAGACTTTTGCTTCGGATAATATTTGAGCGTGATTGTGAGTCTAGTTTTTTAACTGAACGTCATTGAATAAACAGCACCGCATACTGGTCGACACTACTAGGTCTTCATCTTAAATTCTAAAACTTTATAGTTAGAAGACACCATTTTTTCTATCTAAAACTTTATAGTTCAATTTAACCACTATTGAAACTGAAGCACATACCTAAGGCAAGTTAAGCACCACCAAATCTGAAGTTTGTTTCTGCATTGTTTGTATCTGATTATTTTGTTTCTGATTACTGTTTTACTGTACATGAACTTCGATCAAAGCAGTGAAAACTTCTACTAGAGTCAAAAATGTTGAGGTTAACCTCAATCGTCCTCAATAATTGGTACTTAAAAACGGGAACAAATTAAATGACCACCAAAAAACACAATCGGTACCCAAACAGCCTCATCCAAAATAAATATCATATGTACAAATAAACGAAACCTGTACCAAAATATTTCGGGCTATTTAAGTCATGTCTGCACTACAAAAACTTTTCGTAACCCAAAAAGGCCACGCATGCACCAAATTTTAACTAGCAAAGTTTTGTGTCATTCTTACCCAAATATATCATTACGTTTGCCATAAAATGTATTCATATAACCAAGTATATTAAATTGATAGATAAGATTTGTGTTAGGTTAGGTTAGAACTGCGACCACTAAACGCCAGAACTGAATTCTACCCATTTTACTTGGTCGGGACAGAGAGAAAAAGATTTTGTTTATTTACTATCAATCGTCAAATGGTATATAGTATCGGTAAATCTTTAGAACTTCATTTATATTTTTTGGGTATACAATGATTTTTGTACGCATTACTTTAATTTATTAGGATAAAAATATGTAACATATTTGGATGAAATTTTTAAATACAATGCGAGTACAAATTTGGTGCATGCGTGGCCTTTTTGGGTAGCTCAGCGATTATTCTGACGATGCTTACGTTTTTTAGGTTAGCAGACTTAACGTTTATTGGTGATCATTTCATAATAAAATGGGGATTAAATTCTGGTAAGTACTTAGGATTTTTTGGGCGTTATATTTCATTATATCTGGTGTTTGCTTAAACCTAAGCCCTTAAAAACATGCAAATCAATTAACTTATGTACTCACCAATAGCAAAGTTTTTCGTCCTCTTTTCGAAGAGAGGGTTGACAATCTTTTTGGGTTCAACCTTTTTGACGACCAGAGGAGCGGCCGCTACCTTCTTCCCAACCTTCTTCTTCGGCTGAAATGGAAATCAATTTCAACTCTTGCTCAGTCCAAGTGCATGATTTAGAAGTTACCACGTCGTCCTTCAGAGATCTTGGTGATAATTCGTGTGTAATCACGGCGTTCATGAATGGTTTAACATCACGTTCTTTTAGAGGTTATGTCAGAATTTTATACAATGTTTTAATTTATAAATTATGTGAAAGAAATAAAAAAGAGTATTGCGGCACTACAACGCGGAGTTAAGAAAGATATTCACATGTGCTAAACTAAAACAACAACACAAAATAACACAATTCGTCGACTAAACATGTTACCTTTGAGTTTAAGTTTACAACTATATTTCCACAAATCCACATAAAATATCTTTACAAACGTAACGCACATGGTGTTTACCTTCTTTTGAACCATCTTGAACAGGTTTTAGATCTAAGATCTAAAGGGCACGATAGGATTCGTGACCCAAACAGAACACCAAACTTTCGGCGATTATGGCCGAAAATAAAAAGATTGAAATCGTAAACGTCAGAAAGTTTGACGTCTTTCTTGCGCAGTGAACGAACGTCATGAAGTCGATGAACGACATAGATTTAGTATATGAACGATAATAATAAATGTCTAATAATGTCTATAGTCTATGGAAATGCATATGGAAATGTCAGTTCAACGCCCTCTACCGTGCTGAAGAAGTACTTTTAGTAATGCTATGGATAGTTTAGCGACATAAAACTCATTATTATATTTGCAAATTTTTAATGTGCCATAGCCAGTAGCTGTATAAATTAAAATATGAAACAGTCTATGCTCATGCATGCCTCATTTCCGGTTTGTAAAATGACGTTGGCGGGTAATTTAAAAGGTCTAAAAGGTCTTGGATAGCCATTTTTAATAACTCAATCTTATTTAACCCTTTCAACGCCAGTGTCTGATATAACAGACAAACCATTTTCGTGCCCACCACGCCAATGACTGATTTAACAGACAAAAAAACAGGATCAAGAAACGTTGTATTTTTACTTGCCTGAATGAGTTGAGTATAAGTTATAACTATAACTTAATAATTTTTTGGAATTTTTTTTTAATGGTCGTGGCGTTAGGGGCACCATTTTCGGAAAAAAGCGTGGCGGGGAAAGGGTTAAATTGGTTCTGGTTTAATTCTGGTTTCTCTTCAAAACGCATACTGTGTTCAATTATTTTTTAGTATTAAAGTATTAATCAATTGCTAAAAGCAAAGCATAATTTAATGTCAATGTTTGCTTTTATTTTTTATTGTTTCTTTCTTGCAAACACCTTCGAATGGTGTGTTTATTAGTATTTGGTAACAGGTTAGCATCTTAATCTTTCAAGCCCCGGATTACCAGACACAATAGAAAATCTATTGTTACGCGGCACCCGAGTGCCGGTTCGGGATTGAGTGGTTAAAACAATAAACTTCGATTTAATTTCAAGCTGCGCATAAAACTGTATGGTATTGTGTATAGCCACATTTCAAATAAAACTTAACAATTTTTATTATGATTTGTAAACGGTTTTATATTTGCGTTTTTGGTAAGTTTGCTTTTTGTTTGTAGGAAGTTATTATTAACTAAAAAGTATTAAAAATCTAAATAATATCTTTAGAGCCTCAATCTTATTTTATATAAAAAAATTGTCTAAAATTATCGAGTAAATACTTATTATTACATTACCCATATAATGGATATAAGATAAATTAATGAGTACTTAAAATCTATGTAATATATTCTTGGTTAGTCAGACTAAACCATAACACTGTGCACTATTAGCAGAACTGCGTGATTTCATTTGGCAAACAGGCACACAGACCACCCTGAGGGTAAGCCATCAAAGCACTGTCGTCTATTACATTGAGAAACAATCAAAAAAATTTAGTTCAAATTGCAACTTTGCTGTAAAGTACAGTCGACAGCACATCAGACTACCCTAATCTGTCAAATTTATGCGACTAATTTTTAGCTTTATGTACATCACATAGAGTTGTCTTTAAGTTGAGATTTTTGACAGATTAGGGTAAGTTGATCTGCTGCCGTCTGCACTTTGATCAAGCCCGATTTCAAAGGAAGGAAGGGAAAGGAAAGTAATTGAACTTGTTTTGCACAATATTCCTACAAACAAATATGTATATTATTCCTCAATAATATATCCTCAATAATATATATATATATCCTCATATATACCCTTCCTATCTATAACCAGTCAGTCAATAGCAAAAAGCAAAATAACAATAAATTGGCATCGTTCCAGCGATCACATCCTTCAGCGGCGCTGTCAAAGTGAACATGCACGGTTCGTTAAGCCTCGGGAAAGAAGTAATGGATACAATATCGCACTATTTACGCACTGGGTACATACCAGCCATTACCCGACGATCTTTAGGCGCAAATCTAGACCCTATAGCCTTAGAAGTAGAGACTGCTTCCCTTTGCGCCAATTTGGAGATCTGCAAAGGAGGTTTGGACAAATTCGTGAACGATTATGTTAAGGCACTTGTCCAAACTGTGGAGAGCATTTTCGATGGCATACTTAATGAGAAAGGTGATAAAAATTTAGCAGTCGTGTTCTTTGGGAAATTAAAGCCACTTTTAAATGACGTTAGAAAGTTTTTGAAAGCCGCCAATGATAAGATAACTGAAGAAAGAGAAGCGTTCCTATGGGTAGAAGTCATTAAGAAGATAAGTGCTAAATGTCAAAGTAAATCAATAAGTTACATAGAAAACAAGGTAGAAGCTGATCCCCAAGACTTAGAAGAAATAAAAAAGAAATTAACACAGTCAATTGTTATGAACATTGCTACAGCTGAAGTAAGAGCTCAGAAGAGACTGTGTCACGAATTTCACATCTGTTTTAAATCTAATGAATGCACCACTGCATTGAACGTGATGCTAGGTCGATTTAAGAAACTACCAAAAGATAAAGTAAAGAGTTTCATGAAAGCATTTTACGAAGTATTACCTAAATCCACTTTCTACGACAATCTAAATCAAGAAACAGTGAAAGAATTTAAAGTTATTTTAAAGGATATGGCTCACAGTGATAAAGTACCAACGCATGAAATACTAAATTCAATTCAAGAAATTGTAGAAACAAGACTAAATACTATGTACACTGCTAAAGACGATAAAGGTGGTTATGATATTCAATTGGTTCACATAATTTTATCTGATTTAGATTTCCTGTATAATAAACAAAAGGCAGATCCATTTGCTGATGTGTTAGACAGATTTATAGAATGGACAAAAGTTGGTGGCAAAATTACCAATACTTTGAAGGATGCAATTAGAAATATTTCTGCTGTAATGTCAACTTCCCGTGCGGATATTGTTTTAAAACTGACTAATGAAGTAAAAGTGTTTTTGGAATTGACTGTGGACCCGTAATTAAAAATCTTATTCACAAAGCAAATGATCTGTGATGGTATCACAGATTTAACAAGTATGTGTAGATATAAACTCAATAATAAGATTCGTAATTTCTGACACGTTTTATTGATTTAACCTGTAAAACGAAGCTCTCTCTGATAAAGAGATAGCAAGGGAGGAAAGGAGTGTTAGTGGTATTAAGTAATAAAAGTTTTTCTCAAATGCCATTGTTGATAACGTTGTTGCATTCCGTATTTTTTGTTTAACGAAAAACTAGATGGAATATTAAGATCTAGAAAAATGTAAAGCATTGATAGCGAAAATAAAAATATATATAACTAATACTTTATCTACTAATAATATCGTTATCAATAAAGAAAATTCCAATAGTTTGCTAATTCGAATTTTGTAGACAAACTGGAGCTATGGTACAAAAATACCAAACATTTTAACCACATTCCTTTACACCAACGACGCATTTACGAACAATAAGCGAAGGAAAATACTTCTCCATACAGAAAGTTAATCGCATTAAACGAAATTATGCAACAAGTTTGCAGTTGAGTTAAGTTTTATGGGAGCTCGTTGTTGTAAAATACGTTTATGAAAGTGTCGCATTTATTCTGTTCTTTATGAGTCTCTTATCTTCGGGGAGACTGGGGTGTTCGGAAACTAAGTTATTATTATATAACTATTATTAAATAATTATTTTTGTAATATGGTGCGTCTAGCGGTTTAAATATCTACTCGTATTTCGAAGGCGTGGATTCCGGTTTAAAATTAATTAAAGATTTAGATTTGGTTGGGTTTGGGATTTCTAACTTGCATTATAATTATGACCATAGTGATTAAGCCAGTTAGATAGGTACCAAGTTGGTACAGTTGGTTACACTGTTGGTCAGACAGATTATACTGTTGGTACTACCAACAGTATAATCTGTCTGACTTCAGATTTGCTCACGATGTTTTGCTTTACCGCCGAAACAGTCAATATTTCAAATATAACAGAAAAACCCCAGAAAAATAACAAAAGGATTAAAAATACTTTTGAAAATGACCTATTTCCTATCGACAGGACTCTCTAGTTACGTCTTACCGCTAAATTACGCCTTTGAAGTTTTTCCATTGAACTGATCTCGATTTGTTCTTTGACTCCAGGAAGAATATAATTTGATCCGTCCTACCCCGCCTCACTCTTAGTCAGTGTGGTAGAAAAATGTGAAACAAGAATCTTTCTTACTTTAAAGGCCTTTGGAAGGCTTATTTTCTATAAAATATATTTTTTGACATGAACGCGTAGAATCAATGTTAAAAGTATAAAAAATGTTGAATATTATTCAACGTTTTTCAATAAATGTTAGTGGTCAATGAAGACATACCTATACTTAAGAAACGAAATATTATTTAAAGTGTTCGTTATGGCAATCAAAGCAGAGATTAAAGAAGATGTGCCATGGGTATAGACATCCGATTCGGATAAACATTACTTATGTATAATACGTATACTTTTTTTTCGTAAATACATACATAGAAACACCCAGACCAATACAAACAATCATGTTCATGCACACAAATGTTTGTACCGTGCGGGGATTGAAGCCGCGACCTCTGGTGTAATAGCCGACTTCTCGACAATTACACCAAATGGCTCGTCGAAAGTCGTCGCATTTTTTTTTGTGGCCACATATTATGTGATGTCACCTGATATTAAGAATAAGGATTACTTTATTTATTTTCTCGATTACTTGTTATGTTGGTATGCCCAAAATGTTTTCAACGGAAACATCTTTGACATTTCATTCAAAGTATTTCTCCGCAATGTCCTTCCAGTCGTTAAATCCGCCGACAATCGTGTTGTACTATATTAAAAGCCTCCCTTTGGGTATTTGGTAGACAGGGTCGGATTCAATTGCCCTAAGGCACAGAATATATACTCATCATCAAAAAATAAAGCTATGGTCCCTTAGAGATTAATATTAGCACAATAAATATTTTTATCAGAAATAACTTCAAGAAAATATCTAGACACGCGGCAGCGTGTCAAGCCAAGTTCAAGCAAAAAGGAAAGGAACGGGCTAGCCAGCGCCAAGTGTATATTTACACGAACCATTTGGTGGCACTTTTGACCCTTCTATAACTTAATACCTATTTATCGTAAACACATGAAACTACGTCAGTTTAATAAGGTCCATAAGGACACCTAGAAGCCCAAATTTCATGAAGCTAACTCGAACGGTTATAAAGATATGAAGGTCAAAAAGTCGTAAAAATTAGTATTGACTCACTGACTTATAGTAGCAAAACCTAACGTACTTCCAGATTACCTAGAAGGATGGAATTTGGAATCCAGATCGATAATTGTGTGTAACCGTAGGAAAAAATCTGAAAATAGAAAAAAGTTAAAAATTAGGGGGGGAAACCCCCCCCCCTCCCCCTATTTTTTAACTTTTTTCCATTTTCCGATTTTTTCCTACGGTTACACACAATTGTCGATCTGGATTCCAAATTTCATCCTTCTAGGTCATCTGGAAGTGGGTTAGGTTTTGCTACTGGTTAGGGTAACAAAACCTAACGTACTTCCAGATGACCTAGAAAGATGAAATTTGGAATCCAGTTTGGTAATTGTGTGTAACCGTAGGAAAAAATCTGAAAATAGAAAAAAGTTAAAAATTAGGGGGGGAAACCCCCCCTTCTCCCCCTATTTTTTAACTTTTTTTCATTTTCCGATTTTTTCCTACGGTTACACACAATTATCGATATGGATTCCAAATTTCATCCTTCTAGGTCATCTGGAAGTGGGTTAGGTTTTGCTACTGGTTAGGGTAACAAAACCTAACGTACTTCCAGATGACCTAGAAGGATTAAATTTGGAATCCAGCTTGGTAATTGTGTGTAACCGTAGGAAAAAATCTGAAAATAGAAAAAAGTTAAAAATTAGGGGGGGAACCCCCCCCCCCTCCCCCTATTTTTTAACTTTTTTCCATTTTCCCATTTTTTCCTACGGTCACACACAATTATCGATCTGGATTCCAAATTTCATCCTTCTAGGTCATCTGGAAGTTGGTTAGGTTTGCTACTATAAGTCAGTCAGTCCTAAACGCGCGCTAAACAACCGGCCAACGCGACGGTGTGTCTTCGGCGGCGCGCGGCACCACATTAAATCTCAATACCTGCCTAGTTTTCTTTACAAAAAGTAATGATATCCCACCAAAAACATAAATGTGAAAAAGGAGAGCCAAGTTCAATTCAAAAATTATGTTTGGCTGTGGGCTTCGCCGCAAAAAGAATGGAGATCTAATTGAGTGCCAAGTTCTATGATCTTAAAGTAGGTAAGATTTGACTTGGCCAGTTTTTATCAGATTTAAAATACATAAAATTATATAATATGTTGAATAACTTTATAAATAAAATGACTGATGTAATAAAAACTGGCCAAGTCAAATCTTACCTACTTTAAGATCATAGAACTTGGCACTCAATTAGATCTCCATTCTTTTTGCGGCGAAGCCCACAGCCAAACATAATTTTTGAATTGAACTTGGCTCTCCTTTTTCACATTTATGTTTTTGGTGGGATAGAAAATACAGGCTTAAACTATACATTTTAAAGTCTACAGAGAGACTTTACTTTAAAACTTGCCTCGAAAGTGCTACATTTTGCATTTTAAAATTTTAATAACAGTTTTATATCAAGGATAGCAATGTTTTGAAAAAAGTTATTAGCCTAATCGATCTGCCATTAATAACAAAAACAAACGTTAAAATTAAACCATACTTAATAAAATAAACAATCTTAATATTGTATTTAAATATTAAGCCTATTTGTCGTACCTTTTGTTGTATGTACCTGATATCCAAAACACATAATTACTTTGAGTTTGTGATGGTGTAAAATGGATTTATATAATATCCCAGAGCCATTATCGGTGAACCTGAATGCGTTCCTGCTCAGGAACCCTTTATGAATAGGATATGGAATCGATCGCATTTCCCCGAACGGTTTAAATGCATAATGCACTTCCTACCTTTCAAGGGGAGTATTACATTACATTTTCCGCACGGAAAAGCTTTTTTATGTATTTCGTAAGTGGTTAATATAAGTTTATTAAAGCAAAAATTTCGTTTTAAATCGTGGAATACCTACTACCTAAGTTGCGTCCCACCATTTTGGTGAAATGCTAAACAATAAAAGGTAACCGTTTCAACAATGCTGATTGATGGTCACTTATCCGAGCTGTGTTCGAAAAACCCGACAAAAACTGCCCAACTTACGTTAGTAATTATTTATTAATATGTGGCCCTCGGACTCGGACTCGGACCCACGACCTGATCACGATATACATAATATAATCTGTTGTTAAATATAATAATTATGTATTAATCGGCATGGCTCCCGTCGTATGTCCGTCGTACGATTTGTAAGATAATATTATTTTTTAACCATGGCAGAGTTAAAGGAGATATTTTATTTTAGGCCCAGTTGCGGATAGTGATGACATTACTCCCTAAATTAATAACTAATTTTTTTATACAATTAGACAAAAGTTTACGTTTAAATGCAACGGGAATTATAAAATCAATTTTAAAAATGCGATGTTTTGACTACCGGTCCACGACATTCCATCTTTTTAAAGTCAAGGCATAGATAACTATTGAAACAAGATCATAGGTTCAACAATGCGTGTAAAGAAACGTCGGGCTGGTTATAAAAAAAATATTTCAATGAGGTGATTGTTTTAGATCATGTTTTGTCTACTTTTATCTATTTTAGGGAATTGAGATTTCAGTAAAAAATAATTTAATTGTGTTTTTAAGATTTTTGCTAAAATGGTTATACCTATGTATATTAAGGCCGTGAAACTGAACGCGATTCCGTCTTGACGTTTGTCAGTTATCACTGACATTGACAGGAGTGGTTGGAGTGTCATTCATCATACCTTCCGTTTGTTTTGAACTGAGATTTTGTGTTTTTCCTTATTTTCAACGAAAAATAGAAGAAAATGGCATCAAGTACAGCCCCTATTCCACCGAACCGTTGTGTTAACTGTGCAGTGAGATTTCAACGGAACGTACAAAGACAATTACTTTCAGAAACGACTGAAAGTGTGCAATAACTTGTGAGTGGATTTTTGATTTTTTTAAATATTTTCGTTTAATAAAGAAAAACCAATATTGCTAATGATTTTTAGACATTCTAAGGAACAATTTGATATATGGTTTATTACTATCCGCCACAATTTTTAGTGGGCCTATCCAGGCCCTGATTAAGAGTTCTGACCGCCCTAGGCTAATTATGAGGACGCGCCCCCTTCAGGTGTGTTACGGACGGGTCTAAAAGTAGGAACTGAGTAGATTAGTATTATGAAAATTTTAACATGGTTCATACTACCTATAAAAGTTTTCAAATCGATCTTCAACCTCACGCATTATAAGACCAAAACCATGACAAGTGACTGCAGGCTACCAAGTAGTAAACCAAATCCATCTCGTGTTTGGCAGCATGACTTGGTATTGGCTTAGTTTCTATAGAATAGACCCCTTAGGCCGCGTGGTCCGATCGGCTTGTCCGATCGATCGGACCACCATGTTTTTAAGAGGCATCCGGCGACTGGGACCGCAATTAACTCGGACCGCGGTCCCAGTTGCCGGATTGATTAAATTTTGTAATTTTTCTTCCGGCGACTGGGACCACGCATAAATTTATTAAAGAATCTATTGTTCAAGCCATACAGTACAGTCAAATGAAAAATGTTATGCAAAAATATTTATATTGAATATGATTTACTCGTGACCTGAATTTATTTTATGCGCTTAGCAATAACGTTATATGACGTTATTTTCTATTGAATATATGGAAAAACAAAACAAAACGTCTTGGTGTGTTGTATATTATGCTAGCCGAGAGAATAACTCTGCTCTGCTGAGAGAATAGCTCTGTTATTTATTTACGTAACATAAAAAATTGTAATGATTATTCAGAACCAAAATACGGTAGGGCCATTTTCACTACCTTCTGATGATAAGTGGCAAATAGCCGATCCGTCAGATATTGTAACAAGTTTTTCACAAAAATATCATGTCAAAAATCTGTCAGATAAACTATCTGCTTAACAGGAGGTGGTGAAACCGGCCCATATTGTCGTACTAATCCAGCGTACCTAATGAAAACAAAGCACAAACTCAACTCTTGTTTGCTTTATTGTTGTTGAAGTTGTTTGTACTCACAAATTCGCTATGGTCTCACAATTTGAAATCGATCGGACCAGTAGGAAAGATAGAAGAAGTGTGGTCGGACTAAGAGGATTTTTAAAAGTCTCGTGGTTCAAGCGATTGGACAAGATGAACTTTTAAAATGTCGTTAGTCTGATAGTAGGACTACAAGGATTAGAAAAATCCTGATGGTCCGATCAATCGAACCAGCAGGAAATAAAAAACATAGTGGTCCGATTGATCGGACAAGCCGATCGGGCCACGCGGCCTAAGGGCTATAGACAACTTAGTTTCCATTGCCATTGAATCGACTTGAGTTTTTAAAATATTTACTCTAGAGAAAACATTTGAAACAGTGAAACTTTTTTGCAACTGATTAATAATTTATTTGAAAATTATAGTAATTAAGTAATTATTATTAGATTATACAAAAGCCCTTTTCGTGCTTTTATGTTGTAGGGATAATAATTGTGTAATAATTATTTCATTAGAACCAAATAAAAGTGAAGGTTGTCAATAAAAATCAACTATTTATAAAAAGTACAAAAATACGAATATTATCGTCGATAATCGATGGTTGCCACGATAATCGATTTTTTTGGTTCATTCACTTATCACAGCACTAATTATATTTTATGAAAAGCTGACAACACAGTAAACGTCAGATTTGGCCTTATCATTATAATTTTGAATCTTGTGCCTATTGTAGTGTGCGGTCATTGATAGTGTATGTCTATCAATGTGTGCGGTGCGATTTTTGTTGAATTCGCCTCACAGAAACGCGCGTTTACGTGAAGATTGAAGATTATTTTGTATGGGAATTTCAAAATTTAATGTTAAAATCAGGGACTCTCAAGCACACATTTAGTTTTAATGTTTTGTCTAGTTGAAATAAATAGGGTAGATGATGCAATGATGCTAGATTAGTGCATACGAAGACACGATTTCAGCGCCCCCCTCGATCCTCGCGCCCTAGGCTGCAGCCTAATAAGCCTATGGGTAAATCAGGCCCTGGGCCTATCTTCCATACAAAAATAAAATGTCTCCTTTCTTTTAAAAGAACCAAGGCTTTTTTGTTGATTTATTGAAGTCGCGTCCTATCTCCTGGCCTATAAAAATATCAACTTTTCTTCGTTAGATGGGCCTTCAACTGGCGAATGGAAATCAATTTCCATTATTTGCAAGATCTTGATAAGGAGAAATGTTGGTATAAAGCCGAGCCCGGGTAAACTTTTATTGGGCTTAAAAGGTTGTTTTTGCCCCATTTGTTTATGAATGTTTCTTGCTTATTTGAAAATTTTACTGGAAATTGAGTGTCCGGAATGGTTTTAGAAACTTTTGGGGTAATATCATGGAAGTTAAACAATTCTTACATCAAACCGTCAGTGCTAAGCCGCTTAGGTAATAAAAGTCGTGAGGTCGTAGGTTTTAATTTTTTCAAAACTTGCCTTGATCCCTAATTCACACAAGGCGATAAAAAAACAAAAAGATTTTGACAATTTTTGCCTATAAGTAGAACGGGAATGTCTTACTTGTTATTTAATGTACTTAGTTAGTGCGAAGATTCCCAAACGAGTGTGTATTTTAAAAGTTTTGGCGATTAAAAATAGTAAGTATCGACTTTCTTGGCGGTTCTTCTCGATGGATATCAACATTCCGTTGCCGGTGGTAGAATTATACTTTATATCCTACTAATATTACCTATAAATGCGAAAGTCTGGATTTTTGGATGTTTGTTCGTTTCTCAATCACGACTAAACGGCTGAACAGATTTAGATGAAATTTGGCACACGTATAGTTTATAACCCGGATTAGGACATAGGCTATAAAATTCCTACGGGAAACGTCTCATTCCCGCGGGAAAATACTGAACCGATTCGAATAATTCTTTCACTGTTGGACAAGCAACACTATCCCCTGTGAACATAGGGGGGATATGGGGGGGTTATTTGAAAAAAGAGAGAACGCGCGGGTGAAACCGCGGAAGGCTAGTATTCTTTAAATTATTTAAATGTAATAAAAAAAGTACGTAAGTTGCTAAGAACTGTTTGTTTCAAATCTTTTCAATTAATTTGAATTTACAGACGTCCAGAAAAAGACAGAACCTGCCGTTCCCCAGTGAACTCATCCAATTTGCGTCCACTTTAGAACTTACATTTCTACTGTACCCCCGATTCGCCTGAAAAATAAATGATTTAACTACTTTAAGTAGCTTATCCCGCCTTCGTCCCTAGGGTGAAAAATAACTTTACTGAAGTTGGACAATTTTTGTCGCAAGTCAGGAGATTTATTATTTCGAATAAAATAGTATTTTTGCGATGAAATATAACTTTGGTTGTATAGTAAAAGTTTTTCGGCCAATTTCACATGTCCGTGTCTGTACAGATTTTCACAGAAATGACAAATACAAGCTAATATTATAAATGAAAGAAACTCAGTCTGTTTGTGTTAATCTGATTCTGGTACAAACATATACTTGACCCTGAGAAGGGATATACATAGGTTACTTTTAAGGCTCGTTATTTGTAAACAATTTCTACTTTCTAAATAAAACCGGTCCTGCATTTCAGTAAAAAGAAATGCTATCCAATAGCTTTTCATCGCAATTTTGATAATTTTTCAGTGTTTTAATTTATGGCAGATGCGCAGTAAAAAACCACCACTGCTTACCATAAAATTGACGAATGTCCGCAAAAAGCATTTTTCCCTTCAAAATAACTGTAATTTTATCACAATATCAGCTTGGACACGAAAATCTCACTTCTTTCCGCAGTCCTACATTACCTTTTTTCGCCAACTTCCACACTTTATGCTGTAAGGGTGCAGTATAAATAGGATATCAGTAAGGTTGCGCATGGAATGTAGTCGCTATTTATTACATAAGACGATTTGGGGGGGGGGGGGAGAGGAATCATCACATAAGTGCACAAACTTAAGAATAATTTTTTCAGTGTATGTTTATTTTAAATAAAATACTTTGATTTACATTATCACATCTTTTTTACGATAAGAATACCTATACTTAACGATAATTTAACAGTATTTTTTTAAATCAAATCTAATGCCTCAATTTGTTAAAGTTATGGGCAGACTTTATAAAATAATTAAAAGTGAGAACATCGTTTATAACAAAAAAAAATATTATGTTCAGTCGTTTAATTTTTCTTTTTTATAATATAGACACCTACACTTATTAATTTTTAAAGGGTTCGACAATTAACTCTCTGTAATTTATCATACTGTGATAAAAAACGGTGGTGTAATGAAAAGAATTGGAGTGGCCGTCCTAGCCACGAGCGGAGTTTGAGGCTTGCATTGGTTTTGTTGCAGCAACTGCAACTATTTAAAGTACGAATTTTTGGCCCAGACGTTGCCTCAAAAAACGGATAGCATCTCTTAATTTCCTGTTGTGTGCTAAAAGCCTGTTTGGGAAAGTAGGCATTATTTTTCTTTAAAGGTGGACATGGCTTCTTATTTTACTAAATTCATTTTCAATTTCAATTCAAAACTTGTGATTGTATTTTGTTTAACAACAAAATCATGGAAGTGGGTGTTGTAAAGCTCCCCTGTGTCGAAAAGTACGTAGTAATTTGTCTTATAAGATCTATCTTCGGTTGTGTCAGACTGGTGTCCCACCGTGCTACGACGAGGGAATAGGGAGCAAATTGAGAATCTCATCGTGTTACCATACTAGAAGATTTTATCATAATTTATTTGTTATTTTATTACTGAAAAACCGCTGATATTACAAGGAGATGGAAAAATTAAAAAGTAAATAAATTATAGTTAATAAAGAAGGCTATTATGAATTACGTTCTTATTTCTACCGTGGTTAATATTTTGCGAGGTCATTTGAATATTAAAATGGCCGGGCGTCTCGGAATTATTTACTAAGGTATTTTATGAAAACCTGGTGCTAACGAGCTCCTCACTAAATTAAACAGGTACGGTCGGTAAAACAAACAAATTATTTGCCGAGCTATTTGTAACACTAAAGTACGTGGACCTATTATGTATTCTATGACTTAAGTATCAGCCATACAATTAATTGTATCAGCTGTTTAATGTCTCACTGCAGGGCAAAAAAACAAGGGCCCCACAGAATTGACTTAAATTCCTTGGTCGAGTAAAATAATTAGTGTCGGTTTTTTCGTGGTTTTTTCGGACACAGTTTTTTTTATACCACATCAGCTCGGGTTAGTTTTAATTTAGCCAGTACCTTTTATTGTATTGAAGACTTGATTTTAATGGTGGAGGTCTTTGTGGGACAATAATAAGCGTTTTTAATGGCGCGGTACAAAGCTGATACTTACTTACTTCTGACTTTTATAAGTTACTAGCATTCCGCCCGCGGTTTCACCAGCGCATAATTTATTTTTTCAAATATCCCTTTCCACCAATTTTCAGCCAAATCGGTTCATCCGTTCGTTCTTGAGTTATAAATAGTGTAATTAACACCACTTTCTTTTATATAGATATGTGTTGTCTCGTAGCTAGAGGATTTTTTTGCTGACGCTCCCATTATCTAGCCGCTTGTCGGTAATCAAACCCTTTGTTTTCGTCCACTTGTTTCCTGGAAACAAATAGACCATTACCGTTTTGTAATTGTGCTTGTTGTGCGAAAATTATGGCTTATTGTCATTGTGTAACCAGATTTGTTCTTTCAAATTACTTGAGCCATACCTACTGTCAGAAATAGTTAGAAAAGGTATTAGTTTTGAGGTACACTGTATAAAAGTCTGAACGGTAAGGTATAGTTCAGACGCCATGATTACAAAGAAGATTTATTCCGTCCAATCATGTGTACATACGTGTCTCTCTAAACACTCGACACTGTTTTTTTTATATTATAGGGGGGCAAACGAACAAGCGGGTCACCTGATGATAAGTGATCACCGCCGCCCATAAGCACCCCGTGGGGTCGCAGGCGCGTTGCCCGCCTTAAGAGACAACAGTTATTAGGTCTCATATACCCAGTAATTTCACTAGCTTCAGTGCCCTTTCCCCGAAACACAGAAATGCTTGACACACTTCTATTTCACGGGAAAATATCTGGCATTGCGGTGGTACCCACCTAGACGGCCCAGTACAGGAACCTACCACCTGGTAAAATAAAATAACAATACCTTAACTTCTATTCTCTTATTTTAAACCAACTTTAAAATTAACCAGACGTAAGGAGCTAGTGTTCCACTCCGGAGGTCTATAAAAGATCGCTCTATAAATTGAAAGCGTTGAAATATTCAATTCCGTCTTTTAGATATCATGTCTCATACCCTCATTTGAATCGGCATAGGTAAATCGCCCATCGACAAACCAAACACGTTTTTATGCTCTCAAAGTACCGACCCTCCGAGGGTCAGAGGTCCAATATGTCCTACACACCTCGCCTAATAGAGATCCATTACGCCTAATGGACTTTTTGTTAGTTTTGGACGTTTCACTTGTGGCGCGTCGATATAATATCTGTACACTTCAAACGACCTTTGTCGTTGGGCGGGCGGTATGGTAAAGAGAGCCAGATGTTTTGTCTCCTTCTTTCGTTTGGTGTAATTAATTAATATTAATGAAATACTTGAAGGTTTTTGCACAACGCTATTAAATTCTAAACATCGGGTAAACGAAAAATGTAAATGGGTAACAATAAAAAAAAAATTATGCATGATCTTGTACGGGGTTATTCGGGACTTCCCTGTCCGCTTATTAAGTGTAAGATATATCTGTGGTAGTTTTAAGCGCAGGCATGTGGTAATGAAGGCAGTTAGTTTAAAAGTCATTTCGTCCATGTCAAAACTGATCAGCAGATCAGATTTCAGTTTTCACCGTATCAGTTTGGGAGAAAGGACCAGATACAACGCGCAAAAAAGGCACTAAATCCTCTCATCCTGTAGTATGAGGCGACCACAAGCTGGTGATTTCCTCGATGTTATCAGCATGTAGCACTTTTAGAACTAATAACCTTCCCCTCTTCCTGTGTCGTATTGAGTAGCGATAACAAGGCGCTAACTTCTTCAACGTTGTGAGGGCGGTGCCTAAGACCCCAGTTCTTTGAACCAGTAGCTTTAAAATCACCGATTGACTTTTACCTCACACAACAGCGCGCCGTCAACGTTCAGCTCATTCCTTCAAAATCCTCACCATTATGCCTTATATACCCACCGAACATCACCAAAAAACGTTCTACGAATATTTCATTTGCAGTCCAATAAACTGAAACGTGTGCTGTAAAACTGCACAGTACGTGACCGGGGTTACTACTCGTAACATATTCCCACGGGAGCAAGTGGCGTCAACCGCTTTCATAACAGCAAGATTTGAAGAGAATTTCATTTGAATTTTTAAACTTGCTATTCGCAACATGGTAGAATGTTAAATTTTACGTGAAGCTGAGAGATGTAATTGTACAATGTATATATTGCGAAACTTGCATTACGTGGAAAGGAGTGGAACGTAGTCAGGTGAAGAATATTCTTATCCTATTCCCTTGAGGTAACCCCTCATAACACGTCGATTGATGTGTTTCTGTAATCTTAGGGTTGGTTCCCAATCTTCAATCTTACTTATCGAGAAAATGACTACCAGAGTTTAAAAAGTAGGTCGTTGGTTTTTTCGTGCACCTAGGCATACTTACGCTTTCAAATAAGTACAATATTTATCGTTTATTAGTCGTATTTCAAGAAAATCTCTTATCAATCGTAGCTTAGGGTAAAGTATACAATATTATATTACGAACTAATACTTTTTAATTCCTTTGCTGATTTTAAGCTCCATTTTAACCTTCAGTAGTCCAGTTCTTACATTTGCAACTATTCAGAATGCAGAAGCTTCTCTTTTACATATAACTCGATTAAAAGCCTTCTTTTCCGACAGAATAAAACGGTCCAAGTAAATAATGCATATGTTTTCGCATGCATCCCGCACGAAGCTATTCTGGCATTGTTGTCGCGGCGTAACAAAGCGCATCGACCACTGGCGTTGTCACTTGTGATATTGTAGGGCTGTCAATCAAGGCAATATGGTCGTCGAGATCTCTGCCGTGTCAGGCGAATGTCAGTTAACTTAAGATACATGAGTTACGCGTAACAAGTGTTTTTCGTGGTTTTTATGGGTCTTCTATCCCGTGTATAAAATATTATTTAATTATCTCTTACCGTTATCCCAAAAAATGCTCTAGAAGAAATTACGATTGACTACGATATTATGGTTAAATACTGTATCTTAAGTTACAGACAACGCTTGACGAGTCGACAAGACGCGATTAAGGCAAACTCAGTTAAGTGTCTACTAAAATACATGACTTAGCCACGATAGATACGTAGTTTACTTATATATTATACTGTTATGGGGTAATTACTAAGACTTATGCAACTACATAATATTGGCTTAGGTTTAAGCAACCACCAGATATAATTAAATATAACGCCCAAAAAATCCTAAGTACTTACCAGAATTTAATCCCCATTTTATTATGAAATGATCACCAATAAACGTTAAGTCTGCTAACCTAAAAAACGTAAGTATCGTCAGAATAATCGCTGAGCTACCCAAAAAGGCCACGCGTGCACCAAATTTGTACTCGCATTGTATTTAAAAATTACATCCAAATATGTTACATATTTTTATCCTGATAAATTAAAGTAATGCGTACAAAAATCAATGTATACCCAAAAAATATAAATGAAGTTCTAAAAATTTACCGATACTATATACCATTTGACAATTGATAATAAATAAACAAAATCTTTTTCTCTCTGTCCCGACCAAGTAAAATGGGTAGAATTCAGTTCTGGTTTAGTGGTCGCAGTTCTAACCTAACCTAACACAAATCTTATCAATCAATTTAATATACTTGGTTATATGAATACATTTTATGGCAAACGTAATGATATATTTGGGTAAGAATGACACAAAACTTTGCTAGTTAAAATTTGGTGCACGCGTGGCCTTTTTGGGTTACGAAAAGTTTTTGTAGTGCAGGCATGACTTAAATAGCCCGAAATATTTTGGTACAGGTTTCATTTATTTGTACATATAATATTTTTTTTGGATGAGGCTGTTTGGGTAACGATTGTGTTTTTTGGTGGTCATTTAATTTGTTCCCCATAATATTTAGACTGATTTAGTAGACCGGTAGGTAATGTTTTTGTTGATAAATGAAAAAGAAATACATTTTAGTTTATTTGAATACCATTTCCAGTTTTGTCATAATATACTTGTTATTTGATTACACCTATGTTCCTAATTAAAATATGAATGATTAAAATTAAGATTCTTATTAAAACCTACTTTTATTCTACCTCTCTAAACAAAATAATGCAGAAATGCATGTATGGCTAAATAATTCTTATTCAAATTGTCACGGCTAAGTCATGTATCTTAAGATACGGCCCTTCGCGTAACAAGATTTGTATGAAATTCCTATCACGCCTATCTCCGTTTTTGGAAAAAAACATAGAAAATAAAGATAAAACAAAAAAGATAATTACATCACAATAATATGTACATCTTTACAATTCTTATGATATGAAATTAGTTTGGAAAAATCTCTTGAAACATAGATATAATGGCAATAAATGCAAAAAAAACTTTAGGAGTCGTTTACTCAAAACTAGGTTTTTTGAGATAACGGAGATAGGCCTGACACGGCAGATCTATATAATATAGATCCGTTTTTTATGCTTATTTATTTTACTTATTAAATTATTATTAAGTTGACATTATAGTTATTATTATTAAGTTGACATTGTAAAACGCATAATAATTTAAAAAAAGCTATCTAATCTGTTGAGTTTCTTGCGGCACGTCTTCTTCTCAACAGTCCATTCCCGTCGAAGAGCTGGTAGAAAAAAAGTTTATGACGTGCAAAAGAATTTCATGGTAAATCAAATTGCAAAATAAATACTTTGACTTCGACTAACCAAGCGAACTTCTGATACTACAGGGCCCCTTTGCAAGGGCGTTATTACAGGTACCAGAAAACTCCTTGAATAACTGGTGCGGAGTGCGCAGAACACGAATTTTGACACGCCTACGCGCCATTGGTCAGAAGCATACCTCTGACCAATAGCGCGCGCGGGAGTTCGGCAGATTCGCGCGCGATATTGGTCACGCGCAAGTGCACATTTGCACATGCGCGAACTTTCCCCTTCTCCTTCGACCGATGTTCAACAAATTTGCCGATACCTATGTCATATACGCAGATTGAGCCAGCGGAGCGGGAAGCTCGAGGAGGACCCCCTTGCTGCTCCTCTCCGGAGATGCTCATATAGCACGTCCTCTCCGGCACACACGGGCCACACGGCCGCAAGTCTATGCGTTGAGGCACTATAACCGCGGTTACGGTTAAGTCGTTCGTTCTACATATGCGACCGTCCTAACCTGCGGTTATGGTGCCTTAACGCTCTTTTGCTCGCATGAACTCCTCATGCGAGCGAAAGGCTAGTTTAACAATATTCGCAGCTGCGGTAAACATGAAGAGAACATTTTACAACTCAGTTACACGTGGCACATCCCTAACAAGACTTTAAAGTAGCAACAAGCACATAGACTTCCATTTTACATTCTCCCTCTCTGAGGCTTTTATGCTATTTTCCGCCTTTCGTATTTCACGTCTCCAATTTCATTTGCATTTAAAATCTCGGCTAGGCGCATTTAAATGCTACAGTTTTATAAATCTGTGATTCATTTGGCACCAATACAAGTCGATAGGTTTAGTGTGGATCAGAAAAACAAAGAAATGTATATCACACAATGGTTTTTTTTGTCAGTTCAGTTGGCAGACAGACAGGCACGCAGCCCATCAGATGGTAAGCGGTCACTGCGGCCTATTCCACTGAGGGACACTTCTCTAGCGTCTCGTCGCTCAATGTGCTGCCAGACTGTGTAGGCTCATCTGATCTTTGAGCCTTAGATTTCAAGTGTACGTGACTATAAGACGTCATGAGTCAACAGGAATGTGTAATTTTTTCTTCATAAACAGGATGTCATTGTCCAGCTTTAAAACTATGCCATACATACCATATAAAATCACGACGATCCGTTGCTTCGTTATAAACAGGACAAACAAAAACACTTATATTTTTGTTATCCTATGGGAACGGAGCATTACCCCGGGATAAAAAATTGCCTAGTCCTTTCCCAAGTTTTAATCTGGCCTGCGGTTATAGTTAATGATTAAACCTACTCGCATACTGCTCTGAACAATCCTTGAAATAGAATAGGCTATGATAACCTTATGTGGGCTACATGCCTGTCTGCCAACAATATCATATATATAAGAATATCATTTGTACGTTACAATTCTTTTATTAAAAATGCCATACATACTAAAGCAGTTTATTGTATAAAACCCCAAGAGGTTAGACAGACATCTTTCTATTAAATATTCTATTACGGAATGCACATTTCTTGGCTCGGACTTTGCGGATTAACTTTGTATGATGCAGAGAAAAGTGTGATAAGTATTTTAATATTAGATGTACCAACATGCTTTGCTATCGCCTTGCGACAAAGAATTTTTCTTTTACTTAGATAGAAAGCTTTATATTTATAACTAGAAAATTGACGAAAGCACTTTTTTATGTGATCTTCATCATTAATGATAATGCTCCATCATTAAATAAAAAATCAATTGTATTTCTGCATAAAATTTTATCCTAATCGGTTCAATGGTGTAGGCGTGAATGTGTAACAGACAGACAGAGACTTTCCCATTTATAATATTAGTAAGAATTTAGAAATCTTTACACACCACCAGTCATTAAGATCAATAAAACGAAAATTTAGGTAGGTGCTATGTATGGAGGCCATCGAAATAAAGGCTGTTAAGAGCTCTTTGAGAGCTTAAATACATAGAAATCTACTTGATTTTCGATTTACCCCGATTTAAATATAACCCAACAATGAAAGGCCTGGAGTCTATACTGTTCAATCTGTCGGTTCACATTACCACCCTCACGTTATAAGTTCAATTCGGAAAATAGCGACACTGAATATAAGTGTGGGATGAA
Organism: Mecyna flavalis; assembly: GCA_949319885.1. Classification (NCBI taxonomy): domain Eukaryota; kingdom Metazoa; phylum Arthropoda; class Insecta; order Lepidoptera; family Crambidae; genus Mecyna; species Mecyna flavalis. The sequence goes on along the minus strand of OX439427.1, from coordinate 3,571,296 downwards.
CGCATTAAACTTAGAGCGTGAGTGGGTTGACTATAGAAAAAAGCTGAATGGAAGTCTAAAAATATATACCTAAACCATTGAACTAACCTAAACGTGATTTGGTTATGAAACATAAGTTTATGGGTTTCGAAATAAGCGGTTAAGTACAATCCGCAGAACAGTCCTCCCTTCGTTGTCAGTATGGCAGAGCCATGCTGCTGACAGTTTTGTGTCTGTCAGTCGAAATGAGCTGACTCGACTGGGAAGGTAGTACTTTCATACCATCCCATCTTAGAGAAGATCGATGTATAGAACAAGCTTTGCCATTGCGCACCGTTTAGTGGGTAAAATCCGTAAAATTACTGGACGCACGAAAATCTAGCTGTAAGAGGTTCACTGTTGGATAAATCTCCCTAGATGATTTTCAAACCATTAGGTCCTGGCCACCACTCGAGGACTTTTCCGCCCCAACGGCCGTCAGTCCTTCTTGCAATGTGCCCTGCCCACTACCACTGCTCCAACTGATGTGGCTCCACTATAAAAAAAAACGTCCAACGCCACCTCAATCCAATGCCACGATCCCACAGTTTCCACCATGTTTCTGATATCATTGGTCTACCACGGCCACAAACATTTCGGTAGGTACATCTTAGCCGAAACCTCTGATGTAACAGAACAGCCGAATTCTCAACCTTTACATCAAGTAGGTCGTCAATGTAATCAAAGATTTATAGCCTTGTTTTGACGAAAACATCACAAAACGTATTAATCAAACGAAAATCTCAAGGACGCCATAATGAAACCGCATCATCAAAATAAATTAAAACGTCACCGGGAGCATTCTTGGAAGCAATTACGGCACCACCTGAGCTGAGCGGAGCGAGCGAGCGGTTTTTAATTATCGTTCCGGGGAAAAAATGCGGGTGGGATGGTTAGGGTTCCTATTTTTTATAAAATGAAGGTAGCTCTCATGTCTATGGCCCGCTGGATGGTTAGCAGTTACACGGACCCTTGCAACGACACCAGACGCATACCACGCGTGTCGCCGACCGTGTCAAAACTTTTTCACACTTTTCTTGAAGAACCTCTTTTTTATGAAAAAGAGAGGCAACGAGCAAGCGGGTCACCTGATGGTAAGCAATCACCGCCGCCCATAAATACCCGCAACACCGGAGGAGTCACAAGTACGTTGCCGGCCTTTAAGTAAGAAATATGCTCGTTTCTTTAAGATTTCCATATTTTCCATGTCATATCGTATTTCTGTTACCTTATAGCTGTAGTCACTCGAGTAAACCTTGACAGGAAGTCCAGTCATGCCTAAGTTTACGCGGGAGAAAATCAACATAATACGTAGATAAGAAATTGGAGCGTATGGCCAAAATTTATTACTAAGTATCATACATTATGCCTGTATCTTTAATTCAAAACTTACTTCACAAATGTCGACACTTTCAATATACATACTTGTCAAAGTAAATCATCGTGAAAACTGAACTTCACCCTTTGTTTACAGACTCTTTGTTTTTTATTGCTGAAGGATTACAAAGTTTGAACATTGAGTTCTACTTAAAACTTCTTTTATTTTGTAACTGAAACGCCTTGCCGGCTGACGTCTTGGGTTTACTAGTGCCAATCATAAATTTTTTTGTTCCCCTTTTTATTTTGTATCACAGATGCGCCGCCTTAAAGGCTAAAGTCTTGAGTTTACTAGAGCCAAATATTTGTTTAAAATTGTTTTTATTCAAAATATGAAGCCTAAAAATGTGTTTGTTTCGAAACTTTCAGAACCGTTTGCAACTTTGTTTTTTGACAAGCAGTCATACGCTGCATTTGGGGCGGGAAATAGTATAAGATATGTAATTAAGTAGCATTCTACGCAGATAAATAGATTAATAAAAAATATTGTATTATCCCATTTATTGGTGATTCAAAATGCAATGCTTACGAAGCCTCTGGACGCATAGCTTGTTTTTTGTACTAAATAACTATGGTGAAAAAGTTCTTCGTATACACGTCTGTCCGTAGGTTTTTGTAACTAAGAAATCAAGACTGTATATCAAAAGTTACAGCATTTTGTCTTTAAGTCAATTGGTTTGGTTATCAGCAAGGTTTTTACGAGTATAGGTCAGACGGCAATCGTACTAACATAATAATTCGTTTTACTAAATCAAGGTTCCAACCTAACTACATAATTATTACATTCGATCAGAAAATATTACTCAAGAATATTTCACAAAATTAAAAACTAAAGCCTAGTTGGTACAAGACATTCGCCATGTTTAAAAGTATTTCAAAAGTTAGTCAACTTCTCACGGTCTTCACCACTTCGCTTAGTCGGGGAAGTTAGACAGTTCGGCACAAATACAGAGATCCTTTGTTTTACTAGCGAAATTTCTTGACAACTCAATTGATTTAAGTTCACTAAAATTAGATACGTCTTTGAGGGGGTGGTCATTAGCCACAAGCCTGACATCGTCTCGTCCCTATTGGGTGTGAAGGGGAACCAGGGGAAGTTAGTGGGTAGTGGACGCTTCAGTCTCGAGTCCCACATACGGCCGCAGGTCTAGCTAGCCTGCGGTTATGGCGCATTTGACTAGCCGTTTGGTGTAATGGTTGAGAGTAGTAGGGAATTGGGCATTCTGGCTCACGCTCTTTCAACATAATCAAAGTTTTAGTTTTCAGTCTAAGTGAATCGTTCAACTTTAGAGCGTGCTTGAGAGGCGCCTTGCGGCGCCTCTTACGCACGCATAGAGCTGAACGATTCACTTAGACTGAAAACTAAAACTTTGATTATGTTGAAAGAGCGCGATCCAGAATGCCCAATTCCCTACCATCACTTTTTATAAATCATATCCTTCCTTAATGTGACAACAGCTGACACATTTGTAAACATCTCTGATATTATTCATTACCTACAAATGAGCCTGCTTCTGCGCGCTCTATAGTTGAATGATTCACTCTAGACTGAAAACTAAATCTTTAATTACGACCACGATCCAGAAAGCCCAAATCCCTACTTTTACACTCATAAACTGTATTTATGGAGAGTGTTTAGTTAGAGTGATAGCTCCACATTATGCTATAGGACGAGTATACTACCTACTATTTTTTTATTTATTTATTTATGTATTACGGAAAAGATGAAGTAGTGAATCCTGACTAGAGCACCTAGTATTAGCTTCAGAATATAATATACAATCAGAGATGTGGACCGAGATTTGAACCATGGACCTCATGTATGTGGTATGTGGGGTGGTATTAGGTACGTATATAAAAATGTAATATACAAATCTTACACTAATGTACATTAGTTTTCAGTCTAAGTGAATGTATGATAATAATAAAAAAAGCTTGATTTTACATACAATTTTTTGTCCCACCTACTGAGACAAAATCCTCAATAATATTGGGTGTCCGGCTTTTCTACCCAATATACGGCCAAACTGGCTGGTCCGTCCGGCTATTAGGTTTGGCGACCTGGCAACCCTAGCTCCAAGTAATTTTGAAGTTGTCCAGTGAAAAAAGACCATATTATTTAAATACAAAACAATTATATCTCTGATCTATACATTATAATAAATTTGTAGAAAAGTGGTGTCTGTACAATGGAAATATATAAAAAAAAGTAGCAGGGGTTGTTATTATATCGATACCGAACCCGAAATTGTAATTAAAAAAATTTTTGTCTGTTTGTCTGTTTGTCTGTTTGTCTGTTTGTCTGTTTGTCTGTTTGTCTGTTTGTCTGTTTGTCTGTTTGTCTGTGTGTTTGTGCACGCTAATATCAGAAACGGCTTATTCGATTGAGATGCGGTTTTAACTAATATATTGTGGTAAGCTTCACTTAACATTTAGTGTTTATTTCATGTCAATCGGTTCATAAATAAAAAAGTTATGTCAATATAAAGGTACACGCCTCGCGCCTGAGCTGCGCGTCCGTATATAAAGCGCGCTGAGAGTATGGCGAATAGGTATGTAGTTGCATTCGATTATTGCGATTTACTTGAATACTGACAGTTTGGATATTTCATTTATTTATATTTAAGGGTTTGTAGGTTAGGTTGTCTTTCTTAATTTTCTTTAAAAATTTGTAAATAAATATTGTAAGCATTTGTTATAGGTTAGGCATTTCTTTCCTTGATTTTTGGTATACTTATCCTAATTTTTTATTTAGGGTTTGTATATATGAATAATTTATAAGTATTTGGTATAGGTTATGCAATTCTTTTCTTGATTTTCTTTATTTAAGTACAAGTTTATAAGCTCAGGTTATTAATTAATTTTTCTAGCGATTCTTTTGTTTCATAAAATTTCATCTTAACACTTTTTGCAGTCAGCCTATGTTTTGCGATGACAATTAATAAAGCCCAAGGTCAGACGATGAAAGTTGTGGGTGTAGATCTAAGTATCAGCTGTTTCTCGCGCGGTCAGTTCTATGTGGCTCTGACACGGGTTAGCAATCCTAGGAGCCTGTATGCTTTCATTCCCGATGGCCATACGTCACATATCGTATATCTACAGAGAAGCATACTGTAAAGTAAGTTAATGGGTCGACCCAACGGGACCACGGGTAAACACTCAAATTTTTAGCTACCCAAAGGACGGTATTTGTTATTTAAAATATGCTGCCCGAAAAGTCACTATTCCACGCGGACGAAGTCGCGGGCACAGCTAGTACCTCATATAAACTGAGTATTATCCATAAAAAGTGGTCTTTAATATCCTTTTTCCAAGGTCTAGTCTATGTCGAATTTGGTGCCATTGGTGTAACGGTCGAGTTACATCAGAGGTCGCGGGTTCGATCCCCGCACGGTACAAAGATTAATTTGTGTGCATGAACATGTAATCACCTCCGGTGCAATAACGTCACTTATGCATTTTTTGTCAAAATTTATAATGAGAAATTAACGCTAATTTACCTCTTTACCTGGTGCGTCATTGTCACTTTGTGTAGTGCTTAAACTTATGTACTTTAAATGTTACATATTCATTTCTTTAGACGACAAGAACTATATTTCATTATAGGATGTCGAACTTTCAAACACTTCTGCTGAAAAATTACATCATTTGCATAAGTGACGTTATTGCACCGGAGGTGCGGTATGTTTATATTGGTCTGGGTGTTTATTTGTATAATATGTATGTATTTACAATAAAAAAGTTTAAAAGTAATTTTTATCCGTTGTCTGGCATCCATAGCACGAGCTAATGCTTAGTTTAGGGTTAGATGGCGCTGTGTGAATAATGTCCAGAGATTATATATTTATATAAACTGGCCAAACAATACTCCCTTCCCCTCCGGCGATTATCCCAAAACGACATTCGGTTTGGTTAATAAATTATTAGCACAGTTATTGTCTTACCTTCGTTGTTTAATTTTATTGCAAGAACAACAGCGCCTCGCAAATATTTACTTCTCAGTAAATTTGGAATGGTACGAAGTGGTTATAATTACAGTAAGGTAACTCCATCCTTAAATACTCTTTAGGGGCTTTACGATATAAAATCTTTATTTCTTTTACAGAATTTACATTTAAATAATAAGGCTAATACACAATCATATACTTTAACATAAATAATAGGCTTATTGTAAAAGTGTCGTGTTTTTTTTTCTTAGCTTTTAACTAATTACTATATAACTAACCTTCGCTATAATTTGCCTTATTTGGACTTTATCGGAATACGCTGATAAAATAATCTCAAAATAGTTTATGTTATTAACCACGGACGCAAAGGCACTTATTTTCTTTTGCGAACTTTGCTGACACTGGTCTATGCGAAAATGACTTTTTGCTACTATGACATTCTGAGAAAATGACATTTTGCGAAAATGACTTTCTGCGAAAGTGACAAATTTTTTTGAGATGACATTTTGCGAAAGTGACCTTTCGCGTCACAACCCTACAAACCACCTATAACGATGTTTAAAACAAACTAATTGATACAAAATCATTTACAGTAAACTTTTTATACTGTAATAGCGGTCGCCTGCACGGTTTCACCCGCGAGTAATTGTATCTCACCCGGGGATAGTGTAGCTTCCCAACAGTGAATAGTTATTTATGTGACTGTTGCATAATGAGGGTCATTAAAATACGAATGTGTGAACTCACTTCGTTCGTTTCATAAAAGGATCACATGAGTATTTTAATGCCTAATTATGTACAGTCACATACATAACTTTATCTTCATTCATACGATAAATGTCTATTTTAAAGTCAGGATCGATGTGAAACCGCGTGGAATATATTCCATAGTACCAGGAGAGCAGAGAAGAACAAGAAGCTAGGCTAGCTCGCGTCTTTCAAACTCTTTGATATTTTAATGAATAGTTACGCTGCGGTTATATGTATAATATTATGGTATGGATGTAGATAAAGAATTTTTCGAATCAGTTCAGTAGTTTCGGAGCCTATATACAAACAAACAAACAAATCTTTCCTCTTTAAAATATTAGTATATGTAATTTTTACTTATATTAAACTTAAATATATTAGCATAAATTGTTTATTTACCTAATACTACTAACTTATGTTCTGTACAAAACAGAATAAAATTATATTATTTTTTTACACTGTGGCACGGGTATGGTATGACCTATTATAAAGGCAGTACCGATACCGTCCAGTTACAGTAGGCGGTAATGGTTATTGACAATCGATGAGAGCTGACCTGGAAGACCATACAATATTATGTATATAAGTTAGTACCAACCAATCTACCTTTATGATGGTGCGAGCGAGGTGCAATACTTATAATAAATATTATTTGTTCTTGGATTATTATTCACACAGCGTCATCTTTCCCCAAACTAAGCAAATCTTGTACTGCAAGTGCTATAATAACGGGTTAACATAATATGCATATAATCTTTATAATTTTATGTAATTTAATTAAATGTAATAATATTGCTTATCTCATTTTAAGTGAACAAATATATATTTATTGTATAAATATGTAAGTTCTTATGTGATAACTTGGGAAGTATTCGAACCCACGACTCTTGGCGCATAACGTCCACTAATTACACTAGCAATGCGCAACCGAGCCAAAATTGTCACACAAAATGTTAGTGCAATAATTGAATATTGGACAACATCACATAGTAACATTGATCTGACCCCAAAGTACGTAGCTTCTAAATCTAAAGCTATTATGGGTATCTGAAACAACAAAGGTACCTTCGTTGATTCTAAAACCCATAACAAATGTTTTCGAAGATACATACATTTCAAAATCTCAGCCGAACATTTTTATTACCCATCTGTTTGACTTTGATTGAATTTGAACCAAGCCAGAAGATTCCGCTTACAATTTATTTTCGATTCACGTTCGATTTAAAGAAATTACTTTTTTAAATTACTCGAGATGCTCGGAGGTCCATCGTAGGTCCAAGAATGAGAGTAGATAATTTGTTTTCTCGTTTTATGACTACTTTTACAAGTTGCAAGAAAAATAATGTTCTATTGTGTAAGTCAATACGAATTACAAGAAAATACTCCAGAAAAATGCTGAAATTTTCTCTGTCGAGCGAGCAGATGCCTCGTGTTACCACTTAGAGAAACATGAACCGCCAGTGCCAGCAAATGAAACGCTAGATACGGACATTCTTTGTTGTCATGTTGTCATGGCTTAGTCAGAAAGTAATGGATCTTTATTACCAATAATATTTAAAGATGTCTTGTCTACCGATTTTTTGCGATATAAAATAGCCAGTCTTTCCACTTTGACATACTGAAACGGATCAACTATTTTTCGAAGCCTCTCTGCACTCGTGTACATGTTTTTTTTTGTTCAGAGGAGAATGTGTTGATGAACCGTAATTACAAGCTAGCGAGACCCATTGGTCTGTTTGTAGGACTTGGTACTAAAGCGATCCACTACCCACTGAACACCCTCTCCATCACACCCGGAAAGAACAATCCAGTGCCAGCCATATGTCGATTGCAAGCATTTAAATGTATTTACAAGTTAAAATTAATTTTCAATTGGTAGCGCGTGTGCGGTGAACTGTCTCTCAATTTAATAGCTCAATCACCAAAAACATTTGCAGGTAACGTTATTAGTAGGGATGCCTCGATACGCCTTTTTGCCGATACGATACCGATACCGATACTCTTATAATAATATCGGCGATACCGATACCGATACGCTTATTGAATTCAAAAAGGAAGGTAGAATAAATAAAACATAATTATAATATTAATAGAATAAATTATTATTAGTTTTAGTAAAAAAAATTAACATTTATAAGATTTTTATTTAAAAAACAAAGTATTCTTAATTTTGCGAGCAAAGGCTATTTCGCAAGACTGTTTGAAAAAGACCTGCGGTGGAAAATAGTCTCTCAGATGCGACAGAAGTCATTTGGAAAATAAAGTACTTGTGCGCCATTTTTTTCAAATTTGGGTATAAGACGTCATGGCGCCAGAAAACGAACGGATCTTCGTCTCTCGATATATTAGGCATAGTTAGTTCGTGCCTGGTTTGCCACGAAATAGATGGGACAACACGCGCGTGTTTACACTGCATTTTTAATGCGCGAAATTTGAAAAGTATCGTTGAATCGGCCATAAATATATCGCCGATACCGATATATCGGCAAACCCGAAGTATCGCCGATATATCGGTATCGGTATCGGTATCGGATGCATCCCTAGTTATTAGTGATCGATACAAGTGCTCTGTCGTCACCAAGTGGCATGGTTATTATATTACCAAGCCATCTCCCAGCTGATGCGGTTATCGAAGACTTAGACTCTCAATTTAGCAATAATCTAATAACGCTCGAATACAGGAGTCTTATACCGGAGCTAACTTTGTAGGCAACAAGGTAGTATCCAGAAAGTTAAATCTATCTTCCAACCTAATTTACTTTTAAGTGGAGAAACGTTTTAACACGATACTTTACTCATTTGAAGATTGTAAGAAATGATTTTTTTCTATTTTAAAGCGTTTGTTTGAATTCAGTTAAGGATGAAAAATACACGAAACATTTCTTTAGATCGAGTTTTGTACCTATTTTGATCTCGTAAATATTAATGAACATTATACATATAGCAACATGTATAAACCTCCAATTATGACTACCAGTCGAAATATTATTACACGATATCGGCACCACAAAGACACCGAAGGTATTAAACTGATGAATGTAGGAACATCAACTCGTCTCGCGGCTTATATCTGATTTATAAATACGGTTTATTACTTCTTTGGACTTATGGTTTGTACGTAACGGGGCCTGGTACACCGAGGTGCCTTATTGGTTTAAAGGTAGAGATTTTTCGATACATCGGAAAATTTCGTATACTTAACTATAAAACAGTAAAATTTAGCTGAACATAATATATTAAGTTATTTAGGTAGGTATTGATGCTAGCTATCACCCCCCTAGCAGTATGCCGTACTATTTCCTGGACATCCTGTATAATACAGAAGGAAGAATACAAAAATTAGAATACATATAGAAACATACAAAATTAAGTAAAACACAGAAAGTAATTACGTGAAATAAAAAGAAAGTAAAAAATAAAAAACACATAGGGATGGGATTGCCAATAGGGTTCATACCTCAGCATTAGCTGCTGCGACGTTTAATAACGGCACAACAGCGCTGGTTTTCTGGCAGAACCCTAAGAGTTGCGTAAGGTATACGAGCCAGTGTGACATCAGCTAATGGTAAATGATCACTACAGCCTAGACCGAGTCTGGCGATTAACCGCGTGTATTAAAATAATAATATAGAAGGACGGGGCTATAGGATGAAGAGGAGAGAGAAGGGGAGTTAGGCTTCCGGTAGTCCCACTCAATAAAAGAAGCGCAATAGTACGTCGGTCTTTTGTGAGAGGACTCGCAGCCCAGCAGATCGAAAATAAACTTTACAGTGATCAAAGACTCTCCATCTGTAACAGCCACAGGTTTTATTTCATTTTTACCATGTTTTATTGCGGACGAGAATGTTTTTAAATGCTTTTACGCATCATGACCTCTGGCAAGACCAAGAGAGCCCCGCTGGAGTGTGTGTGCCGCTTGAAACATTCATCCCACCACCAACTAAAAACTCTTCCGGTGTTCCTTCTTCATATCCGAAAGCGCCGATTTTCTGCCCCTCTTGTAGCGATTAACCAGCCCATTTCCAGTTAACCATAAGGCGTCGGTCTCGAATTTCGCGGGCAGCGGGGTGATGTTTTGTATGGAATCCCATAGACCCGTTCTCGTACACAGCGGGGCGGCAGCGGGTGCGCTTGACGCGAGCCGTCAAGAAAGAGCGGTACGATGCAGATCAGCCGCTGCTGCCCCGCTGCCGCGAAATTCGAGGCCGAGGCCTAACACTTCACATAAATTGTTGTCAAGGCATACCAGTGTGATAGTACTTATGTATACTCATTACTGTGTTTCATAACTTATCTCTCGTCCTTTGACATTAACTTAGTAATAATATAGACCTTTTTAAGGCTAAGACGACGTGAAGTGTAATTACTTGAACACGAGGGGCAGGATTTACAAAGTATAGGTCATGTCAAGTGTATAAAACATTTTATATATTTCAAAGTAGAGTGTCTGTATGTTTGATGAGCCATTTGGTGTAATGGTTGAAAAGTCGGCTATTACACCAGAGGTCGCGGGTTCGATCCCCGCACGGTACAAACTACAAACACTTGTGTGCATGAACATGTCTGTTTGTATTGGCCTAGGTATTTCTATGTATAATATGTATGTATTTACAAAAAAAGTATATTGTAATGTTTATCCGTTGTCTGGCACCCATTGCACAAGCTCATGCTTAGTTTGGGGCTGGATGGCGCTGTGTGAATAATGCCCAGATATATTTCTTTATTATTCATGTCTGCTTGCATCTGATGCAAACATGTCCACGTCTAGCCCTTAGGACTTCAAGATCACGGTCCAGTCCTAAGACCACAGTGGTTTCCCAAAAGATTGAAAACTGGTACACCGATAAACCGAAATACCTACTCTTATTCGAATGCTTTTCCAGTATTCCATCGTGGATTATTCTGGAAAATTCATTCGCATTAAGGGTTTTGCTTTGATATCAGATATGAAAGCACTCAACGAGTGAATTGTTTGGATATTCCAGGTAACGTTTAAATAAACAGTTAATTGATATAGGTAAACGGTATTCGAGGAATAACAGATACGAGGGAATTTTAGGCGAACGAATCAAGCAAAATGTTTAATGAAAACGTTAAATCGCAATTTTTATGTTATTTATCTAACATAGGTAATTTCCCACAGCAGGGCAAAAGCCCAATTCTGTGAATCTCGACATAGATCGACCCGGTCCTCCCAACAGGGATATTACGGCGCGGAGCTCCGATTCCGATTCCGATAAATCAATTTTAAAAACTCCGATTCCGACTTCGGTTACGATACGATTTTACCTCCGTTACATTCCTATGCTTGAGTTGGCTACAGTAGAGTTTTAGTCAGCGAAATAATCTTAGCTTCTCTCAAGGAAAAAAAATCACTACAGGGAAAGGTCTCATCAGAGGAATTAAATCATCTTAACAATGATAGATGCAAGCTTAATCACCATGCATGCCAAATGCGGATAGATATCACCAACCCGAGCTATGTTCAAATTTTGCTCGATCATAAATTCAACTTCAAACTTTAGCTAGGCACTAAAACCATTAGACAATCGAGATGTTAGTATTTGAATGTGTGACCTATATCAATCTCGGGTTTTACTTTATGCTTTGCTGTTTGTCCCGTCTTCTATCAAAAGTGAGGAATGCAATTTTGAGACGGGATCGTAATTTCGAAAACTCGGGGCTGGAAATTTCAATATCGCTTGCTAGATCTCAGCATTTTCGACATACGCTTTCGATGACGAGGCAATACGAAGAAAACTATTAGATTTAAAATTAAACATATTTGCTTCCAATTTCATAAATTATTAGTAACAATATCAAAGAAAGAAAGCCACCATCCTTATCACCTGTCATTACGTAATTTTTTACTCTTCTTCTCTTTTTTAATTGTTAAACACAGATTTTGGACACAAACCTGCCGAAATGAAGAGGAGAAAATAAACATTTGTCGTTGAAGACAAACCATTACATTAAAAAATTATAATATAGGTACATAGTGATACAGAAAAAGATTATTTACACAAAAAACTAACTAGAAAAACAAAGTCCAACAAAGAAAGCGAAATAGAAGGCTAAAAAGGATTTACAAATAAAGCTAATATTTAAATTTGAATTAATATTTTCGCATCATTTCACGACTTTACTCAGATATTTCCGAAAATAGTAGATCACAAACTTTAGATCCTACTACTATTAATATCTGAATACGATTTAGCCTTTCAGATTGTTCTGGTCAAAACGAACTCTTAAGCCAGTATTCATACCCATTGACCAAACACAAAACAACTTAAGTATCACATAAATCAAATAATTATTACTCTGACAATACAGCGGTCTGCATAACCCCACTTAGCTGGTGTAATGTACATAATATGTATGTTCTGAAGTGCTGCTTTGGGTCTTATTGGCCCAAAAAAGGCACTGAAGCTAGTGAAATTACTGGGTATATGAGACCTAATAACTCGGTGCAGGGGGGTCAGGGCAGTGCCAGACAGTAACTGCTTAGTTACTGTTTGGCACTGAACTGACTAAGGGCAGACGTGGTGCTTACGTCTTGTTACACATTGCAATATGTATGGCTTGGTATTCTAAAACTAATCAGAAATTGTAACAAACAAATTGTAAACAAACATGGCGATGAAAAAGAGTAACTGTCGAGTTTCTTGCCGGTTCTTCTCGGCAGATGACTGCATTCCGATACCGGTGGTAGAGTCACTCTGTAATTGACGATTCATAAATACTTGATACAAGTTTACATGAATAAAGAATATTTTGATTTTGATTTTGATTTTGAATAAAAAAAATCATATTTAGTTGAACCGTCTAATCAGAATTAGTCAAAAAAAAATTGAACTCCTCAGATTCCTAGTGTAGTATTTTTTTTTTATTTCATTTTTTTATTTATTACGTCTAAGTCTTTCGGACTTCTACATTTGTACATTCCCACATAACCCAGCCGTTTCCCGGGGCACATTAGCATACTATTGCTTATCCGGGACGATTAAGGTCACAGTCCTTTAAAAACAACCATTAACCCTTTTATACCAGGCAACGCAGATGAAATCCTTATTACAATTATATAAGGTCTAATATTTGATAGCTAATTTCTACTTACCTCCTTTTATTTCACTAAGTAGTTAGATGTAATCCCGACCACTAATTGTTTCATTTCTGGATTGTCTGGGAATGTTAGGACTCCCAACGCTGAATGTAATTACTTGACTAAATACAATCCTTAGGTGCGTATTATGTGGGGAATGCTGCAATGAACACACTGGTTTAATTAAAAGGCTGAAGTGTGAATTAATTTTCATTCCTTTTGTGTTATGGTTTGTCTTGTCAATGTTTATTTGCATTGTAAAAATAATTAAAAACTGCCTTAAATACTCTAACGTGAAATTAAAACTCTAATTGAATTTTTAAAGCAAGTAGGTATTCTGGATACCGACATTTCCTTATATAGCTTAGCAAACAAAACATAACCCAACTCTTGTCTGCGTCGAACAAATTAACCCTCTGCCTTTTAGACCCTACCCCAGTAGTTAAAGGTTACCGGTTGTTATCGTAAATTTTGCTACGGCAACACTAAAACCGGGCAAATCGTAAAATTCAATTATAACCCTTGACCGCTGACCCAGGACACATAAATGGATTTAATTTCCACCAATAATTGCTATTTCGATGTGGTCAAACAGACCGTTAATAAAATACAGAACCACGAATGTCATCGTCATGGATTCTTCTGGTACCTTTTATTACATTAAACAATGTGAGGGTTAACTCGTACCTTTAACCCTTTCGACTGACTTGTTTTGTTTCTTCCAGATATTACATAAATAAATATGGGACAACTCCAAAACAAGCAGCTCGTGTTATGATAGTATCAGCAACAACAATTGTATTATCACAAATAACATTGTTATTATATTTAATATAATACGTAGCTACGTAACAGCCCGATTCAAAATAAATAGAAATGTTCTTTTGACCATACACAAAATTAGTATGGCGGGTAACTTTTTCAGTCCGACTGGATAGCTACCTCCCGCAGCTGAAATAACTCGTAATAATCTCGGTTTTAGCAATATTTTGGGAGCCAGGAAACTTGTAATAAAAGCCACCCCACAGGTCAAATCTGCCGCCATAAAATCTCTAGCTGTGTTTGGGAGCCAGTATCAAAGTCTTGAAATCAATGGCTCGAAGATCAGATGAGCCTACAGTCTGGCAGCACATTGAGAGCCGCTGGTGAAGTGTCCCTCAATGGAATAGGGCGGAGTAGCCGCTTACCATCAGGTGGGCTGCGTGGCTGTCTGCCATCTGACGTGGCACGGACCTTAAAGAAAGATCCGTGTGACGTGGTATAAAAAAGGCTCAAAGATCAGATCACTCTACTGTGTAGCAGCACATTGAGCGACGCTTCCTGGATGGAATGGGTTGCGGTTGCTTATATTAAGACTGCGTGCCTGTCTGCCAACTACAGCGACATTAGAAATATAGGAAGTAATAATGCAGCACCAAAATTCACAGGGGTGGAATTGTGGAAATGCAAACATTTATTCAGCATAATCTTCTATCTTCTATATAAATAAAAATAAATTGCTGTTCGTTAGTCTCGCTAAAACTCGAGAACGGCAGAACCGATTTGACTAATTTTAGTCTTGAAATATTCGTGGAAGTCCAGGAAGGGTTTACACGATGAGAAAATATGAAAAAAAAAATGCGTGGAAAATGCATAAGTAATACGAAGTTCACCGGGTCAGCTAGTAATATTATAAATGCGATAGCAAGGGTGCTTATCCATCAATCTAGCAACCTAACTTTATGAATGAATGAAGAAAATGAGTACCTAAATAGAACTAGATAAGAACTTTAGCATACCTGATAACACCGCCTACTAGGCGAAGACGTGCCTATGTACACTCACTTTATCGTACCACCTGGCATTTCTTGAGAAATTCTTTCACAATTTTGTTTATCTATCAACTTTGACCTGCATTTGACGGAAGGATTCAGTATAAATAAACACGCGAGGATATTTCTCAATTCATTAACAAACACGCGTTTGAAGTGATTTTTAACAATGAATAAAGTTATTTTATTTATTTTCGGCGCGGCTTTATTCACGGTAAGTTACTCGTATTTGAATGTTCTTTGACATTTCTTAGTTTTTGTAGTAAAGTTTATAAAAGTATTTTATGAGACAGAAAGTGGGTAGGTAACTTTTCTTCAAACTGCAAACTTTAATTTCGTAAGTAGAATCACGGTAATGTTATTCGACTATCGCTTGCGCATAGACACAATTTTTTTGCTGATGCTGATTTTTAAAATTAAGTTATTATTTAATTTTTATTATTAATTTAGGTAATTTTGTGCAATAAAGAATATCTATCTATCTATCTAATCAGGAAATTAGTATAAACTTTAAAGCTTTTCAGACTTTTAAATAATAAACAAACATTTAGGTAGTGTAAGTAGCCTGCTAAATATTCTAAAAGTTTTAGCCAACGAAAAGAGTAACTAATAGATAAAATCTCCTCATTGAAATACATATAGGTACCATTTGGTGTAATGGTCGAGAAGTCGGCATTTACACCAGAGGTCGAGGGTTCGATCCCAGCACGGCACAAACATTTGTATGCATGAACATGTCTGTTTGTATCGGTCTGGCTGGATGTTTTATTTAATATGTATGTGTTTACAAAAACAGTATGTAAATATTTACTAAAAAAGTATATAAGTAATGTTTAACCGTGGTCTGGCACCCATAGTACCATTGATAGCTATCAATGCATAGTACAGTCAACAGCACATCACGGTATACACTTGCAGTTCGATAATAGCGCTTATGCCCCCGACATAAGAGCGGTACAAAGTCCAAAGTGTTACGTCTGACGTGCTTTTGACTGTACAAGCAAAATGCTTAGTTTGGGGCTAGATGGCGCTGTGTGAATAATGTCCAGAGATATTTATTTATTTAATTCTATGCGAAAGCGAGTAGCCACCCGAACCAATATTTGTAACATAATTAATTCTACCCGGACCAAGTTGCGGGTAGAAGTGCTCCGTAATCTTACGACAGAGTACAGTTTTACGAGCTATATCATTTTTAATCAACTCTTCGTGAGTTTTCTGATAGCTAACTATAAAGTACTCACTTTATTACTAAAACGACGATAAAATATATACTCGTCTCTTCATTGAAGGCGTTTATGCCCCACTTCACATTTTAACGTACCTAATGGTTTGTAGGCTGCGAATTTTTTTACTAATGGAAATAAACTATAACTGATGGATATAGATATGGCTGTGTCTAAAAACTACCAGCCTAATAGTTGTGCCATTGCAAACTTAAAAAAAACGGACACAGATTGTCTTAATACACTTGCCAAAGGAAAAATTTGTAAATTGTCTGCAGATAAAAACCCAGTAATAAAAAAAAATTATAATACAGGAAAAACGTTTGTGAAGACAGTATCAAACGATTTTCCTGTATCATCTCTGAAACCAAACATCTTTTTTGTTGCGGATGAAGTTTTAGGCGCATCTCGAAATAATACAGATCATTAAACCGCTAACCCAACATTACATCATATTAGTCTATTTATTCATTCCATATCCACACCCTGTTTGGAAGGCAGATAGGCAAAGGTCTCTCTTTCTTCGTTGACCCACCATTTGTTTTGCTTGTGTGAAATCTAATAATTTTTTTTTTTTCCAAAGTGCATCAACGCGGCATGCCTAGCACGCCGAAGCCCGTGCGTCTACAAGCAGCCGCCGTCTTGCCCCAGCTATGACGTCATCAGCGGCGTCGTCACCTGCCCAGTCTCCTGCCCGAACCTGTGCTCGTGCACAGGAACCAGCACCCTGTGCAGTTGCGGAGCTCCGAAGTGCAGTTGCATCCTCGACACAGATGATGTGTGTGCATCTTGCGCGCCCAAACCTTCGCCGGTCTGCTCCTGCCTTGCAAATCTGGACCTTGGATGCAACTGCGAAACCATGAAGTCGTTTATATACTTCCCGGAGGTGCAGTACCCGCTAACTGCGTTGGAGATGAACCCGTTCTACTACTCCACCTGTTTTAGCTCGTAGTTCTATTAAAACTGTTTTTTGGAACTCTGCGTTTTTTTCTCGTAGGTCTCCTTCCATTCTCTAGCAAGAAAATGTTCTGTAATGACTCATACAACTCATCTATTCATTAGTGAGGAGAGAAAAGATACTTTCAGTAGGAAAAATATTTTTGTAGTGTCTGGTGCTGTAAGTTTAATATGAAGAAACTCTCCTCCAATTTTTACTGCTTATTTACACTTGGTTTACACAGAAACATATCAAGTGGCCAACTCAGGATCTTTCGTTAAAAGACTCCAAATTTTCCTATGACATGCAATAAAGATTTTGAATTTGGATTTGACTCTCCAGTCACTAGTAATCATATTGCTTATTATGATTTTTAGTTTCTACATACTTATTAGTTATAAAGCCGGTGGTAGTCACACGTACATACCATTCAATTTTAATTTGATTTTCTTATGGATATCAGATGACGTGTTCTCTTCGCTGAGTTACCATCGGTTCCTAAGATAGTTACAATTTACTTTGAACGCGTATAACTTAACATGACGGAGTAGCTAAGCTAAACTCAAACTTAGCATGTATTAAATGTCAGAGTTCGTCTGCCTGGGTCATAATGGGCTGTAAACAATAAATGTGGTAGATAATGCAAATCAAATATCTCCTAAGTAAATCTGGTCTTTGAGAACTATTTCATCACATTGGCTTTGTTCTTCCAAATCCGTTGTCATAATGCCAGCTCTGTTCCAGAAATACATTTACGTGGGATGCAGCAAACTTTCAACAAAAGGTTAGAAGATCTAAGGAGTTTACTTAGTGCCTACATGAATAAGTGAGATTATTGAAAACATAAAATATGCAATCTGTATCATAGGCTGTTCCCTATCTGACCATCGAGTTTGAATGGTGACACTTAGAAATCATGCTAAGTTAAATGGCGATGATGCTCTGCTCTGTGCTCTCTTGCTAACTCAATGCCCACCATCAGACTAAGTGGAGCCAATGTACTGAGCTATTATAAAAAAAAATTTATGCGAAACTGTAACGGACAGAGTGCTTTCACATTACAATATTAGTATTGATTCTGTGCCTAAACACCAACGTATGTTATGAAAATACCTACATATTTTGACTTTTTGCTAATTTGAAATAAAAGAAAGCATAACAGACTTGTTTTCCCACTCGTACCCAGTGGTGGGGACGACCGGGAATAAACCTTAATTTTGATAAAAAAATCCGGTGGGGATTGTTATTTTTTTTTCCAAAAATCCCCACCGTTTTATTGGTGGGGATTTTAGGAAAAAAAAATAACAATCCCCACTGGTAGGGATTTGTCGGTGGGGATTTTCGGAATAAACCATAATTACGCTACTCTCACGAGTCACCATTTTGTTCTGCTCAGGCACAATGACTTTGTTGACGTCAGCAACATATATTAATGGCTACTTCCCATTTGGTAAATCTCAAACTGAACCTACTAAAAAGTTGCGTTTGGTAAACCTTCATACATTTAATCCCATACAGTTTGAGGTTTACCAAATGGGAAGTAGCCCATATAATATGTACTGTAATGGTTTTCTACGCTTCAGCACACTTTGTAAAATTGTGTCATACAATTATGGAACCTGAGTTCATTTTCTACTCAGCCGGTAATCCATAGGTTCTTAAAGTTTTGTGTCTGCGAAGCTACTCCCTAATTGATCATTCTAGATCCTATAACATCTTAAGCGTGTTTATCTCTATTTCTGAACTTAACTTAAGGCATAATATAAAATTAAATAAAAAAATATATATTGTGTGTACGACGAGTAGCCACGAGTACCACGTGTAACCACGAGTGATTACTACCACTACTCGTCGTATGTTGATAAAAGTTGATGTATAATATGCTAGATTACTATAGTTTTCATAAAAACATAATTAAATTTAAAAAAGGAACAAACAACCTCACAAGCTTTCACTTTTATAATTATTTGTATTTGTTTCATAATAAGTTTTGTTTACAAATTAGTATGAAAATAAATAAGAATATCTACGAGTACAAAACAAAGATTGAGATTGAGTAAGTTTTAATATTGTTTTTTTTATGCCAGAGGTGGCAAACGAGCCAGGCAGCGCGGGTCGCCTGATGGGGCTACTTCCCATTTGGTAAACTTCCCATTTGGCAAACCTCAACCTGTGCCTACTCAAAAGTTGCGTTTGGTAAACATTTTATTTACTTCATACGTTTTTCATGCATTTAGTCCCATTTGGTAAACTATCGAAATGGGACTAAATGTATGAAGTAAATAAAATGTTTACCAAATGCAACTTTTGAGTAGGCACAGATTGAGGTTTACCAAATGGGAAGATTTGGTAAGCAATCACCGCCGCCGCCCATGAACATCTGTAACACCAGAAGGATCGCTGATGCGTTGCCGGCCTTTTAAGGTGGGTGAACCGTGAAGGCCTCCGGCACTCTCACAAACCAGACGAAACACAATAGTAGTCACTATTATTATACGCTTTCACCCTCTCCTCTCACATAACATGTGAGAGGGTGGTAATAAAAATTAGGTAAAAATTCTTCACAAGTTTGAGAGCCTATGCCTTCGCGTGTTCCCAGGTGCAAGTTTCATCGCCTTGTTTTCCTTCAAGAGTTGTTATTTATTACAGCCTTCCCACATTTTATTGCAACTCTCCTTGAAATTTCACACCAAAGTCGACTCAGAATTTATTCCACTCTAAAATGTTTTATAAGAAAAGTTTTTGTATCAAAAATGACCCTGTTTATGCAAAAGATAAGGCAAAACACTAAAAGACCATAAATTTGGTTAAATAGGTGTTTTTAATGAATAAATTAACAGGAACTCCATATTCTGCAGATTCGGCTGGTCTCTTTTGACACTGGTGAAATGAGGTTCGAGGTAGCAGGGGGCAGAAAGACTAAGGATGGGGGTGAATACCCCCCTTGCAAAGGTCATTGAAGTCAGGTCATCCTAACATTGATGGGTACTAGGCTCAAAAATTTTCCCTAATTGCACCCAGAATCCTGAGATCACGTTTTCGTTCATTTATTCGTTATAATCCTAATAAAATAAATATATTTATATCAGACAAAATCACATCATCGATCTAATTTCAAAGTATACAATGAAATATTCAGTCAGATACTGAACGAATATAAATAATATGTATGTTTGTCCGGGGTGGGATGAAAACCCACGACTCCTGGCGTTCGCTCAATGCTCCATAGAGCCACTCAAATGGGTTATTCCCAGTTGTCCCCACCGACATCGCCCCCACTGGGTGCAAATGGGAATTCGTAAAAAATAATGTCCCAAGTGCCTCCTTTGAAGTTGCAACTGGGAGAATAATTTTTAAATTTTGTAACGTCTCCTTACTTGAGACGCGCTGTAAGGTATAACTAGATATTTTTTCCATATGTTGCTAGAAGTAAGAGAGTGTAAGTTTGAAGGGTCAAAGGAGACACCGGGGGCAACTGGGATATTATTTTTTACGAATTCCCAGTTGCCCCTAGTGGGGGCGATGCCGGTGGGGGCAACTGGGAATAACCCACTCAAATAGAGCACTCCTCTTAATCAAATCTATACGTTATTAATGGCTGTGAGGGACAAGGATATTAATTGGCAAGAAGTTGTTTGGTTGTTTACGTAATCTGCTCACATTTTACGACGGTCCTTGCTTTATTTAATGTTTTTGCCCGGGCTGGGTCCGCAAGACCCATCACTTAAGATATGCTTTTACAATGCCACGTTTCCTTAACGTGAAATCAATAATGATGATATTGCAGCATCAAAATGCTCTGTATTCAAGAAGGTGGCAGGAATTTCGAATGATTCATGAAACATAATAAAATCTATTTCAAGACTAGTTTGTGTTTACGCGATTACTACTCTTTAATTAAAATCCGATGGCTTTACAACAATCGTTACACACACAACTACTACCAAAGTAAGTAACATAATTAAGCAATTCTAAAGGATCAGATCAATGTATTATTATGGTATTGTTTGATATTTGTTTTAATTAGAGCAACAAGGAACCGTTCCTTTCTACTTCTTGCTTTCCCCATTCTAACAGGTTTTATTAATTTAAAAGTAAAATTAAACAAGCTAATTTTAATCCGATTTCTAATTTCAGTCAGCAGTACATAATGCTGTGAGAAACTTGTCTCTGAAACTTGCGCCTTCATTATTTATTCTTACAGCTCACCATCTGTGGTCTGCAGCATTTTTACGTACTAGAATGTAATGAGACAAGAATGTACTGAGTACATAAAAATATTTTATAAAGCCGGGTATCCATTGCATGTTTTGCCGTACACTATCAACCAAAAAGTCAAAATTTTGCGTTTTTGTTCCACACAATCAATCAAAATGTCAATATTTAATTATGATTTGTTTCACTTTTCTCTTCTTTTTTTGTAAATCACAAGGGTGGCGCTCTACGGCATGCCTACTATAAAAGAATTAAAAATCCCTTAAAATGTTTTGTACAAAATTAAAATCTTATTAAAGTTTTATGCGCTTGCTGTCCCTACCTGTGGAGCGTCAAATGGTGTTGAAATTTAAATTTCATCTCAAGAATACACTCCCACGAAGATGGAAATGTACAATAGAGGGAGGATCCATTGTACCCCCCTCCAAGGCTCTTCAGATTGTTCAATTTGTTTACCTAATCACTTTATGTAAATTTCAATTACAAAGTTTTCTCTGGATGTGCCAGCTTGGTATCGGATAAACTTCGGATATTTGCTAACAAGAGCTATTACTTTTATACTGTTTAAGAATCGAAGGCGCCATTAATTATGTTTTCTGCAAATTCGGCTACACAATAAAACTTAAAAAAAAAACTAATTTCACTTAACATTTTATGGTATTGTTTGATATTTATTTATTTTAATTAGAACAACAAGGAACCGTAATATTCTTCCTACTTATTCATTCATTCACTATTTAAAAGCTACGCTCCTGTCGGTGGAGCACCTTCCACTTCTCCCTGGACTCTGCCAGCACCTTAAGCTCCTTAAACGTCATGACATTTACTTTTTCTTTTAATTGCTGAACGTAATCTCGTCTTCGTACTTATGCATAAATTAAATTACATGCGAAGTTTGTATGGATCGATGGATACCTACTCTTCACGTAAAAAGACCTTTAGGCCTCGGCTTCGAATTTCGCGGCAGTGCCGCTGCCGCGGAATTTGAGGCCGAGGCCTTACGGATCGTGATTTGTAGTTGCCGCAAACTGTGCTATGGGTGCCAGACAACAGATAAACATTACTTATGTACTTTTTTTTGTTAATACATATTATACATAGAAACACCCAGACCAATACAAACAGACATGTTTATGCACACAAATGTTTGTACCGTGCGGGGATCGAACCCGAGACCTCTGGTGTAACAGCAGACTTCTCGACCACCAATGGTTCGTCAGGAAAAAAGATATAAGATATAAATGTATTTAAAATCTTTAGAAACTTGGTTGTAGGATGCAGAATTTCGTGACACGTACTTGACGTTTGCTGACGCAGTTATAAGATTTTGTTTTTTTCTAGTTAAAAGTCTTCAGGAAAGAAAGTCTAAGTTCAAGCAATTATGCCGTATCGAGTTATCCTATTAAAATGTATTAGGATGAAAATATTTAATCCTTCCGTTTAAAACTTTGCAGAGTTCTCGCATTTTCCGAGAAAATCTTGCTTCTTTCTGACCGTCTTCACTTATTTTAATTATTAAGTTGATCTTTAGCATGAAAGAATGTCTTGGGAAAATATTCTTAGCTGTAATTTATGTGGACAACGGAAATTTTAATTTTCTTGAGTTTTATATGGAAACGTTAAGTGGGAGTAAGTAGCTTTGAATCTTAATTAACTGAATTAAAACACAGAAGACTAGAAATTAAAACAGTTTTTAGCTTTATGGCCACAGTAGCTAATGTCAATAAACTATTCAGGACAGAGGAAAAAGTATTACAGTCTATTACGTGTAAAATGCCACTGATTCTATTATAGAATCATTGTTACAGGCATCCCACGTTTTCCAAATAATGCTTGGTAAACAACTAAACACAAACCAGAGTTATAATCAGAAAACTTCCATGCATTTGCAGACAGAACCTATACTAATATGAGTTGTTTTATAATCTGTATGTGATGCTTGTCTGTATAAATAGGCTTGTGGCCTACTCGTTCATGTCCGATTAAGGGAATAGTTCTTTCATCTGAACGAGTACGAACTATTCTCTTCTGATCGTTCAAATCGGTCTTCTAGTACATTTCATTCACCATAGATAAGCGACAACGGGATCAAATGAAATGAAATGAAATGAAATGAAATTGTTTATTTGCTTAAGAGACCTATCACATCTCGACTGTGATTTTTGCATAAAATGGCCAACTTTGGCGTTATCGATCTCAGAAACAAAAATACATTAACAATAATGACTTATTAAATAGTGTAGAGTATCTATTGGAATAGTTTGTAGCGGCCTTGCTTTTTCGAAATTTTGCTTAACTTTTTAATTGAACCCAAAATTGCAGAGAAAGATTTTCATAAAATGCGCGAAGGCACATTTTTAAGCTCCTGGATTGAACAACTGTTCTGAGCAAATTAAATAAAAAAAATAGAATGTTATCTCTTATATAGTCGTATAGTTCTTAGCGGCCTCGGATTTTTAAATATCTTTGGTTTTATATATAAAAAAACATCTAGTCCTAAAGCAAAAATCTTCGAAAATAGCTTTAAGTTAACTGTGAATTTCTCCTTTCTACGACAACACAATTAGGCAAAATATATACCAAAATAATTGTTACATCATGAGGAATGAAGATTTTATAATTTTAAACCATTCATTTATTATCCTATTTTGATAATAACATTAATATAACTGCAAAATTACTACAAAATGCGATGCGCTGGCCGTCAGAACTCAGTACTGCGCGGAGCGCTCTCGGCGTTGGACCTATGTCGAATTTTTTCGCGCCAGTACGATCGAGCGAGCGTCAGTGTATAGTGCGACCACCAAGTTTTCATCACGTAAGTATAATTATTTTTAGTGTTTGTTTTATATTGAATCTCCTACTCAAAACAAAATAAGGGCCTCCATAAAGTTTTTCTCAAATGTTGATTTATAAACAACTCGTAAGTTGATCACTGACAAAATAAAGTACCCACTATCACTTAGTAGGGATTATTCCGGACTGCCTCTACTAAGTCTGCCACCAGTAGGGGCAGTCGAAACTTTTTAGTTCCGTCTGCCCCTAGTAGGGGCAAAGTTTCGACTGCCCCTACTGGTTATTTAGATAGGTAGGAAGGGCTACCCCAGTAGATGCCTATATTATGTACCGTACGAATGCGGACTGGTTTTTGAGAGTATTTTTTTGCGCGACAAGAGGCGACGACGCGACGATTTGAAGAGTAGCTGTCCAATTATATTATCATTATTATTTCAAAAATTTCGGAAAACAAATGCATGTCGAGAAAACAACTGAATGTCGGGAAAACATTGTTTATTGATCTGAAGTAAGAAAAACAGGTGCAAGCGATTTTCGACCTTATCGACATTTACCAAAATAATGGATTTTAATGAACCAGCAAAGGTAGTCAACAAGCGGTTGCGAAAAAGCAACAAAATTTTAAATGTCAATAAGGTTGAAAATCGCTTGCATCTGTTTTTCTTGTTTGTCTATTTATTTGAAGTAAAAAAAAAAGTGCAAGCGATTTTCAACCTTATTGACATTTAAAATTTTGTTGCTTTTTCGCAACCGCTTGTTGACTATCTTTGCTGGTTCATTAAAATCCGTTATTTTGGTAAATGACGATAAGGTCGAAAATCGCTTGCACCTGTTTTTTCTTACTTCAGATCAATAAACAATGTTTTCCCGACATTCATTTGTTTTCCGAAATTTTCACACATTGTATTGAATGGATTGCTCTTTTTTGAAATAATAATAAGAAAGAGTTGATCTCTGAAAATAATAATAATTGGACAGCTACTCTTCAAATCGTCACGTCGCGTCGTCGCGTCTGGTCGCGTCTGTTGTTACCTCAGAACTCTGTAATTATAAACCGTTTTCTTTTTTTTTTCATTTAGAAACATTTAAGTCCATATTGGTCCCGTTGTCATTACAATCCAGTTATGATGACGGGATCCCCGAGGAACTAAGGGAACTTCTCAAACATTATAGGGGCACATACCTACAAAGATTTTAATATTTTTAGCTACAAATCAAGCATTTGCATTCAGAAAGTATCATTTGGTGTGGTAGAACTAAATAAGAAGACCGCAGATGGCCATCCGAACATATTCGGCAATATAGGCAGATATTATTTAATGACTGATTTGGAAAAACAAATACCGCTTTCGGTAATTTTAATAACTATTCAAGCATTTACATACCAGTTAATATTATTATTGTAGTGGAAGTCCAAAAGTTTTTTTTTTTGTGCCAGATGTGCAATTTGAGGTCGGTTGTTTTGTCAAAATTATTTGAGTTTACAAAGCTTTTTATGTTGTTAAATTATTCTTTATATTCATTTCGTTATTTTCAGCATGGGTCGAAAAACACAAAACACAAAAAAAAAACAATTAATGTAGACGAACCGCCAATAGCAGAACTTGAGGAGATAATTAATGCTAGGACGATAGAAACAGAATCTGAGAATGTAAGTATGAATGAACCCAAGAATTTTGAAGCTGTTATTCTATTTTCATATTTTATTAATAAATATAATTGTTTCAGGTGACAGATTACGTAGTTCTGCCTTTTTGCAGTTTGGACTGGTCCGGACTATTAATGAAAGTAGTTAGAGTTCCACGGAACGATAACTTTTGTAACATCGAGATGTTACCCAAATTGACACGCTTTTACTACGAGTGTCTGCTCCCAGAAATAGTCAACTCTCGAAAATCGATGCCATTTAGGCATATAGTATTCTAATCTAAACAAATGTTTGGCCTCGTTTGACTCTGTAATAAAAACACTGTCTTTTTAATGCTTTTTCACACCAAAATACCTACCTATACTTCATTTTATTTAGCATTAGAAAGAACGAAATTTAGGTATTTTATTATATGCACAAATTTGTGTCAAGCGAAAATATAACTTTAAAATGTCAAATTATTTTATTCACACACTTCCGATTCTAATTATAGACATTATTGTGATCGTTGATTATTATTTTCAATATTTAAATACTTAATTTTCGATTTGTACAACAAAACGAATAATTTAACAGAAATAAACTAATCATCGTAAAAAGTTTGCACTTTAAAAGACCTCAAGAAGCAGCGATTGTAAACATGAAACGTAAAGATTGACGAAGAAGACCCGCGCGCCCCTAGCGGCGAGATTTAGAAGTTGTCTAAGAAAGTTGTAAAGGTGCTTGTTTAACAATCCTTTTTAAATGTATATTAATAAGCAATTCGGTTGTAATTAAATTTATTTACGCTCTATTTGTCTCTTCTTGCCTCTTCAGGTTCATTCAATCATACGAAAAATTTACTCGGTGAAAGTGATTATAAATCGTTTCCATCATCGGTTTAACTTTTAAGTCATCATTTCAGCCGAAAGACGTCCACTGTTGGACATAGGCCTCCCCCAAGGATCTCCAAACCGACCGGTCCTGCGCCACCCACATCCAGTGGATTCCTGCGACCTTAATAAGATCATCGGTCCACATTGTGGGAGGCCTTCTTGCAATGTGGCCTGCCCACTGCCAATTAAGGCTCGCAATTCTTAGGGCAATTTCGGTGACCTTGGTCCTTCTGCGGACGCGTCACGCAGGGAGACTCTAAGCATAGCCCTCTTTATTACCCTCTGCGCGATTTTAAGTTTTTGAGTTTGCATGTGGCACATTGTAAGTGGCCACGTTTCAATTCCAAAGGTCATCGCTGGCAACTCACACGTATTAAAGAATTTTGTCTTGAGATACTGCGGTAAACGGGCCGAGAATACACTGCGAAGCTTCCCGAACGCTGACCAGCTGAGTTGGATTCGTCAATCGATCTCTTTCTGGATGTTGGATTTACCAAGTTGGACTTTTTGGCCCAGGTAAATGTACTCGTCTACAACTTCCAGTGTTGAGTTCCCAACTTTTACAGGAGTGGGTACGACATGGGAGTTCGAAATAATTTTCGTCTTTTCCATTTTCATTTTAAGACCCACTTATAATAATAATAAATTTATTTATTTCTAGAACACCTAACATTTAGAAACAATTATCTAGCGGCTTTTGCACTAAGCATATATGTATTTCCGGAAGTCATCAAACCTACGTACGAGACGATTCGTTATAACTTTAGAGAACGGCTTGTAAACATGACTCAGTAGTGTGATGGGTCTGTAGTTCTTCAGCTGCGCCCTATCGCCGTTTTTGAAGAACAACTTCACCACGCCCCTCTGCCATGCTGTTGGCGTTTGACACTCGAGAATAACGGAGTCGAATAGCCTCTAAAGAGCTTTCAGGACCGTCGACCGGTCGGCCTTCAGAACCTCCACTGTTACTCCGTCATCCGCTAGCGCCTTATTGTTTTTAAACTGTTTCAGAACTACACTTACTAATAAAAAGGCTGACGACTGTAACGGAACAAATTTTGCTCCGTTCTCATTAAAAAATAAATGGTCTTGTAGCGCCACCTAGCAGATGAGTCATCAATTTTTTATCACCGACAGAGACCCTATTCTCGATATAAATCGATTGATTGAATAGATGGCAGCAGTGTAGCGGCCAGATTTGTGAAACTTATTATAATCAAATTAAAAATCTAAATTTATTTCTTATAAATACTATGGTGATTAACCATACATATTTATTTAGTAGATATTTGTTTTGGTAATTCCAACATTGAAATCGGCGAGTCACGTTCCATTGATGGGCATAGAGGTGCGTTTTTGTCTTTGCCTGATGGCTATGATTTTGACATTGGGATGATTTCCACTTCCTCTCGAGACGCGTGGTGGTAGACTCCTAGGTAGGAGAAGAAGGTTTCTCAGGAAACTTGGCCATGTGCGGCCTAATTCATGGAGTGATAAAGTGATCATCATCATCAAAGTACCCTGGTAAGTTCATTTCCTAGGATTTCGAGTTTTGGTTTTATGTCGAAACGTGCTTACCATTGTGTGTCTTTCCAGCACGCTGAATTGTACCCCTGGGCTTGGTGGGTGGAATCCTGCAATGATCCAGCAAGGAGCTGATCATGGATTTCCTAGGTAAGCCGAAAAAACCAGTGGAAATATCCTGAGAGGAATTCCGAAACGCCTCGTGGTCGTGTACGATCAAGTAACTAATAAAAGTCTTTTGTTTCAGGGTTTATCGTTTAATCATTCAACGTTAATTTAATCATTCATCGTAATTAATCATCGTTTAAATAATCATCGTTTCATCGATTGTAATCTTGTAATTGTTACTTCATTCTGAAATGAAATAACTTATATTTTTATAAACGTTCCACGTTTATCATTCATCTACGTCTCCGGTCGCTGGCGACTTGGATGTATCCTGCTGGAGGATCTGGGCAGACTGAAGTAGCTGAACCCATCCCGGAATGAGGAGCGTGGTTGCTTAAACACTAAGGACAGCGTAGCTTCATGGGTCGGTAACCGAAGCCACCTCGAGGTAACATCCATGTTCTTTTAGCCGTAGACCGAGTCTCCACTCGTCTGGTTAGGATCCTTCCTGCCGGGATGTCAAGGTTGTAATTTTAGTGCCTAAAGTAATTGAGTAGAATCATTTGAGCATTTGATGTCTGACGAATCGATAACACGCCCTGTGTGTATTAAGAGTCTGTGTTTGAATAAGTGAGGTACGGGTTTCCTACCTCAATATAAATAAGAAAATAACTTGTATTAGTTCAAGGAAAATAAATTGCATGATAAGAAAACTTTCTTTGATTTGTCACCATAATCCCTTTAGTGGTTCGACGGCACACCCATCACCGTCGAGCGGCTAAAGGTGACATACACCTTTTTCTCATTTTTTAATTTTGTAACGAACCCATAACCCTAAAATTCAATTTAAGTTTATTTCTTTGATTTATCAAGTCATAGTCCCCGTGACTGCCTGGGTAGCTCGTTACAAATGGCGCCCATAAGGAAATTTCAGTAATTAAGAACTGAAATTGTGACGGATCTTGCTCAAATGATTTTAAAATCAATTTTAAATTAAATATTTTATTTGTAGGGGTACAATTATATTTTATTACATATTTATATTTATACTACAGTAACAGCGTGCAGTGGTTACAATTTTGTGTAAAAATTAAATAAACTTATTTAAGTTTCATGTTAGGTTATGTTATTATAAAAAACAGATCAAATCTCTGGAGGAGTTTGTCTGGAAATGCCTACTTAGTAATTTATAGCACTTGTTTTGTTTATTTGGTAACAGGTTACCAAATATTTATTTTGGAAAACTCTGTTTTATATTAAGTATCTTTTGTTGTGTACTAAGGTTTAAGGTTATACCTTTAGTTAGGTTATTCATAAGCTTGTTCATACAAACAGGCAGTAAGCATTTATAAATAGGAATAATATTTCCTTATTTTAAGAAAGTAAATATCAACAAGTATTGTTGTTGTTGCAGTACATTTGCATCTATAATACAGTGCCATTGTACATAGGAAGCATACATAATAATAATATTGGTTTCCTATGTTACAATCATTGATATTTTGAATTGTATGTTTACAAAAGGTCATAAATAGTGTTGTGTGTAATAAAAATAATGCAAAGATATTACATAATATTTTAAGTGATAAAACAATATTGCCTAACAAAAGTTTTAAATAGGTAATTATAAACTGTTAGTTTATGAATTGAAAATACAATTTTGTGACCGGAGGTCAAATGCTTAAATCAAAATACTTATAGTTTTTTTTTTAAATTTTTATTGCATAAATAATTAAGTGCAAAAATGGATATTGACACAGTTTATTATCACTCCTTGCTCCGGGATGAGTTGATTTATAGGGTGACCACACATTCAGAAATACCGGAGACTACAGCTTACAAGGTAAGGTAAGTGACACCGTTATCACCTTGTTTGGTTCAAGCATTGTTATGGTACGTAGTGGTCAAGGAAGTAGTTTCTTTCTGGAAGGAATTAAGTGGACTGTTATTAGAGGAGTTTCGATCCAGTATATTTTGATTATCGTTTGTTAGGCGGGAAATTTGTTCAAACACACAACACAAATAAGAACCGGAACAATTTCACTGTGCAGTTATGTTCTTAGGCACGGAATTTCGGAAACCGTAATTACCGAAATTAGGTTCAATTCACGGGATCAGAGTTTCGTAGCGTTTTAACAAGTCACGTCGTTTTCTTTCCATTTTATGGATGATTTTCTTTTGTTGTTGTGTCGCAGTCCGTTTATGACGCGTAGAGAGACAGATCACCTCTCCTACGATGACGAGACACACAATTATGCACTAGGTTTAGCGTTGTATTAGACTTAGGTCTTAAGTATAACTTAGGTTACAGTTAGGTTTAGCCTATAGTTTATGTTTATTAACATTATTGTTATGAAAATCCTGCGTAGGTAATAAGTTTTTTTTTTAAGATAGACACCTTATTAGTTTTAAAGGGTCATCTTTGGTTCACACATTTGTGTTAAGTTCCTGTTGCTCTGGCCAAGCAAATGTCAGTAGTGTGAAACATCACTTATGTTTAGGCATTAGCCGTTTTGTGAATCGAGCGGATGGTAACTCGTTAAATAAGCCTTACACACCAGTTAACACGGTTTTCCTGATGGAAACTTTAGGCATTCGCCGTTTTGTGCTGTACATCGAGCGGATAGTAACTCGCTAAATAAGCCATATAACTGTATAGCACGTTTTCCCCGCTGAACGACGTCATGAGAAAACATTTCTCCGCTGAACGATCGTCATGGGAAAGGATATCTCCGCTGAACGATCGTCATGGGAAAAGATTACCCCGCTGAACGACGTCATGAGATAGAATTTCTCCGCTGAACGTTCGTCATGGGAAAAGATTTCCCCGCTGAACGACGTCATGAGAAAAGACTTCCCCTCTGAACAACGTCATGGGATAAGATTTCCCCTCTGAACGATTGTCATGGGAAAATAAACTAATATGAGTTCCACTGGTATACAGGAGGAATCTCAAGGGGTAGTGCGAGTTCCACTGGTCCACAGGAGGAATCTCAAACGGGTCTGTATGAATGGAGTGGTTTGAAGCTATAGGCTTGATACTACAGTGGTATGCAAGGTGATTATGAAAGGTCAAGTTCGCGTTTTGAATGATGATGCATGCAAGAGTGGGTTTTAAGTCTGGAATGTTGGAAGTTAAGTTGGTTCGGATTTCCTGACAGTTGGATTTTATTGGAATGATGAGGCTGTTTTTTTTTTTAGTGAACAATTATATTGTTTTAGTTCCTTTTAAGGTGTTACTATTTAGAACTTCGTCTATATGGTGGACAAGTTTTTTTTTTTATATTAGTCATTTTTTAAGTAGTTTCCTTCTTCAACAGTAATAGTGTTGTCCTAGCGATAGTTTAAACACCGGGGCGGTGTTTTTCGCGGGAAGGGGGGAATTGTAACGGAACAAATTTTGCTCCGTTCTCATTAAAAAATAAATGGTCTTGTAGCGCCACCTAGCAGATGAGTCATCAATTTTTTATCACCGACAGAGACCCTATTCTCGATATAAATCGATTGATTGAATAGATGGCAGCAGTGTAGCGGCCAGATTTGTGAAACTTATTATAATCAAATTAAAAATCTAAATTTATTTCTTATAAATACTATGGTGATTAACCATACATATTTATTTAGTAGATATTTGTTTTGGTAATTCCAACATTGAAATCGGCGAGTCACGTTCCATTGATGGGCATAGAGGTGCGTTTTTGTCTTTGCCTGATGGCTATGATTTTGACATTGGGATGATTTCCACTTCCTCTCGAGACGCGTGGTGGTAGACTCCTAGGTAGGAGAAGAAGGTTTCTCAGGAAACTTGGCCATGTGCGGCCTAATTCATGGAGTGATAAAGTGATCATCATCATCAAAGTACCCTGGTAAGTTCATTTCCTAGGATTTCGAGTTTTGGTTTTATGTCGAAACGTGCTTACCATTGTGTGTCTTTCCAGCACGCTGAATTGTACCCCTGGGCTTGGTGGGTGGAATCCTGCAATGATCCAGCAAGGAGCTGATCATGGATTTCCTAGGTAAGCCGAAAAAACCAGTGGAAATATCCTGAGAGGAATTCCGAAACGCCTCGTGGTCGTGTACGATCAAGTAACTAATAAAAGTCTTTTGTTTCAGGGTTTATCGTTTAATCATTCAACGTTAATTTAATCATTCATCGTAATTAATCATCGTTTAAATAATCATCGTTTCATCGATTGTAATCTTGTAATTGTTATTTCATTCTGAAATGAAATAACTTATATTTTTATAAACGTTCCACGTTTATCATTCATCTACGTCTCCGGTCGCTGGCGACTTGGATGTATCCTGCTGGAGGATCTGGGCAGACTGAAGTAGCTGAACCCATCCCGGAATGAGGAGCGTGGTTGCTTAAACACTAAGGACAGCGTAGCTTCATGGGTCGGTAACCGAAGCCACCTCGAGGTAACATCCATGTTCTTTTAGCCGTAGACCGAGTCTCCACTCGTCTGGTTAGGATCCTTCCTGCCGGGATGTCAAGGTTGTAATTTTAGTGCCTAAAGTAATTGAGTAGAATCATTTGAGCATTTGATGTCTGACGAATCGATAACACGCCCTGTGTGTATTAAGAGTCCGTGTTTGAGTTAAGCAAGGTACGGGTTTCCTACCTCAATATAAATTGTCAATTAATAAGAAAATAACTTGTATTAGTTCAAGGAAAATAAATTGCATGATAAGAAAACTTTCTTTGATTTGTCACCATAATCCCTTTAGTGGTTCGACGGCACACCCATCACCGTCGAGCGGCTAAAGGTGACATACACCTTTTTCTCATTTTTTAATTTTGTAACGAACCCATAACCCTAAAATTCAATTTAAGTTTATTTCTTTGATTTATCAAGTCATAGTCCCCGTGACTGCCTGGGTATACGTTACACGACGTCCGGGATATCTTCTGTGTGGTGTCGGGTCAATTTGGCTCTACTTTACGACTTTTAAGTACCGTTAAATAATTAAGTTTTAAACGAAGTTTTGCTTCATTTCGAGTACTTAAGTTAGACCCACGTTAGTCCGCCGATGCCCCTAGTTTTACAATGGACTAACTTTCAAACGTCAAAAAGATAACACTTTTAAAATTTTGCTCCGTTTTACGTATAAAAAGACAATTTTTGAAAAGAATAACTTAATTTGTGAACTGAAAATTAAAAATATATGTTACTTTTCCTTACATTACTAAAACACATTAATAAATTAAAAATATATTATTTTTACTATCTTATTTAACGATTTTAAAACATGCCATAAACAAAGTCTTGTAAAATGAAACGCACTGAACGTTAGTACCAGTAAATTATTCTTAAGTTGGTATTTGTTTTGTAATAATGAAGGTTTTAAAATATAGTTAGGACTTGGTACCTGTACTAGTTAGTACAGTTTTAAACCTGTTCTAGCGTATTTATTTGTAATAAGAGGGAATAAAGATTTTAAAATGGCTTCAATAAAAAAGTTAGTTCCAGAAGCCTTCTGTCGTATTTCAGCAAGTAATTGGATGTCATCCATCCAGTAATTCCAGCATGTTATTAAAGTGCAAGAAAAGATGCTCCGCTTAGTTACATCAATAGATAATACTGTGGAAAAGTTTGCTATTGTTGTAGGAGTAATCTGATTCTTCAGATTCCTCTGAAGATGAATAAAGTTTTCAAATTAAATCTAGTTTGTTTTATTTATCTGATGCACTACATATTTCAAATAACTTAAATTTTCTCTCAACTCAACATCATCCTCTTCGTTAGATATTTTTTTAAATACTGAGACCGTCTTTACGGAACCTTAGTGACGTTTGATGTGGTGATGTTGTCACAAACAATCAATATCTAGATCCAGAGTATCATAAATCGTTTGAATCCTCTTAACCATATGATCAATACTTGATCAATATTTGATCAATATTTGCTTGTAGAAAATGTTTACGACTACTGCTTCTTAGGTGACCAAATTTCTAATGCTAAATAAAACGGGGTATAGTTACTTTATGGTGTTTTATACTAACCATGTAAATTGTCATAAGTTTTATTCTAATCTAAGCTATAACTTTTATCTAAAACGAAAAACGTCCTTTGCTAGATAAATGAAAAGGTAATAAAATAAATTTAATTTTTAACAAATATTATCTGTCTCATTTATGATATCATCTTCATGTTATAATCCAAAATGGGCCCAAAGGTGGGCTATGGAGTATATGGAGAGCGACCAAGATATGAACACTCACAAAATCTGGGCACATTCGCCTCCATTTTTCAAGCAGAGATCTTCGCCATCATCGAATGTGCGGAAATCAACCTGCAAAGTAACCACGTAAATCGTGGAATATACATTAACTCAGACAGTCAAGCGGCGATACTAGCACTCGCCGCTAACCAGGTAACGTCAAAACTGGTGGCAGACTGTATGACCCGACTAAACTCTCTCGGAAAGAATAATAGGGTAACACTTAGGTGGGTTCCGGGACACGAGGGAATAATAGGCAACGAGAGGGCCGATGAACTCGCAAAAGCAGGTGCGGAGGCAACACAACATGGCCCAGAGCCAATCTGTGGAATCCCCAAAAGCCTAGCCCGTACCACCTTGGAAAACCTATACACAAAAAAGTCAAAAAAGGGATGGTTAAACATGCCAGGACTTAAACACGCAAAATCACTTACAAAAGCCTTTGATCCGAAAACTTCCAAACGGATCTTAGGACTGAGTAAGCGACAGGTACGCATCATGGTTAGAACCATTACAGGACACTGTTGTCTTAATAAGCACATGACTGTAATGGGTCTACGCGAGTCGAGGAAATGCAGATTCTGTCACACTAGCGACGAAACACCTCTGCATATACTCACGGACTGCGAGCCATTGATGCACAAACGTAGCCTTATTCTGGGGAAGCACATTCTACAACCAGACGAGGCTAAAGATATCCTCCCCAAGAATATCCTCCTCTTCGTAGAAGAGGTTGGGCTTGGAGAGGAACTGTAATCTAAGTGGCGTTCACAATAGATCAGAATTGGTCGCAGTGACTGTGGAAACACTAAGCCGCTATTAAAAAAATAAAAAATAAATAAATGTTATAATCTGTTTCTTCACCTACTAGATCCATGGCACAAATGTGCGGGTATAGCGATAACGATTATTCCATAGAAACAAAACAACAAAACTTGGGAAAAGTATCATAATGGTTTGGTCGTTATTTCAACACAGTATTGTGGTCACGTGACCAATGAGTTGTCAAAACATGTCAAATGCCTATTCTCGCAGAGTGGAAATTTGTAATAGGCCTCTTAAGAGACACGGTAAATATTGTTGGACATAATAATGTATAGATAGGTACATACGTGCTCTGCCGAAATGTCAGCATGCAAAATTTTTTACTTTATACATATAGATATTATAGTTAATTACTTTATGACAGATTAACAGATTCTATTTTAATGTTAGAATAAAAATTATAATTAAATTAGTATTATTATAATTATTATACAATGTCAGGCAAAAACATAGAAAATTAAAATTAATTATTATACAATGTCAGGCAAAAACATAGAAAATTAAAATAACTAAATTATTAAATAAATAAGTAGGTACATTGGAATGTTCAGAATATAAAGATTACTTCGTCTACGTGTTTGTGTCAAAATATTCTTTTAGGCTATAGAAACATTTTTCAATAAGCCATCTTCTTAGCTTACGTAAAAACAAAGGTGTGGGCAACTGTCTGATTTCTATGGGAATTCTGTTATATACACGGATGGGCATTATGGAGCAGTTGTTTCCGTGAAGCGTACTATTATGTGGCGGCACTACCAACTTATAAGGGTCTCTCGGACGCAACCTCTGTGCATGAGTTTGTGTTTTAAAGAAATGGACGTTCTGTCTTATAAAACTTCCTATTTCGAGTATATACATGCAAGTCACTGTGAGTAAATTATATTTCTTGAACATGGGTTTACAACTATCGCGTGGCCCAATACCACTTATAGCACGAATACATTTCTTTTGTACAATGAATGCTTTACATACATCAGTGGAGTTACCCCACAAGATTATTCCGTACCTTAGCACTGACGATACATAACCATGATAAGCTAGAAGGGCAGTCTTTTCATTGGCTGTGTTTCTTAAACGATAAAGAGCGAACACGAAACGGCTCAACTTGTTACAAATTCCCCGTACATGAATCTTCCAATTACAATGACGATCCACTGCAATACCCAAAAAAATTGTATCATTAACTTCATTCAAATCATGTCCTTGGCATTGTATTTTTAGATCTAGACTTTTAGATTTATAATTGAAAAATTGTATATATTTGGTTTTTGAAGGGTTAATAGAGAGATTATTTCTTTGTAACCAAATGTAAATGTTTTCTATCGCTTCATTTATGGAGGTTTCATATGGCACTGTTTTATTATTATTTGGTACTACAAGTGAAATGTCGTCTGCAAAAAGTATGGTTTCATAATTAGTGGCTTTGGGTAGATCATTGACATACAACAAAAAAAATAACGGTCCCATTACGCTTCCCTGAGGAACGCCTACTTTGTTTTGCTGAAATGACGAACTGTATGCTACAACCTCATTACGTCTGTCTGTTTTTGTTATTTGAACACTTTGTTTTCTGTTGGTTAGGTAGCTTCTGATCCAGTCATGAGCAGGTCCTCTAATACCGTAAATTTCACATTTGTTAAGGAGAATTTCATGATCGACGAGATCAAATGCCCTTCTAAGGTCATAAAATATAACTGTAACTGGGACTCTTTTATCTATATTATTAGTAACATTACACATCAATTTGTATGCCGCAAGAGTAGTTGATTTATTTTTTTGGAATCCGTTCTGTTCAACGGCAATAATATTATGTTTTTCCAGAAACTGTAAGATTCTTGTCTTCATAGCCCGTTCAAAGATTTTTGAGAGAATGGGTACGAGTGTTATAGGCCGGTAGTTACTTAAGTCTTGTCTGTTGTTTTTCTTATATAGTGGTTTCACAATAGAATGTTTAAGTGGCTCGGGAAATACACCTTGCGTAAATGATAGATTTATCAAATGTGCAAGAATAGGTGCTAAGTATTCGGCACATGCTTTCAGTACAGGTGTTGAAAGGAGATCCACTCCTACTGACATTGTGTTATTTAAAGATCTTATTATCTTTATTATTTCTAATTCCGTGCATGGCTTTAAAAATATACTTGAACTCTGTCTATCAATAAGATTATAATCTGGTTTGTGATGTGTTAACGGATGATCACATAAATTTATATAATAATTATTGAAATGTTGAGCTATTATGTATGGATCTTTGATTTCTAGTCCGTTTATACAGAGAGATTCTATTTCCACATTTTCCCTTACACAATCCGATTTATCTTTAATAACGTCCCACGATGCTTTGCATTTATTTTTGGCTTTTTTTACAAAATTAGCGTTGTGGTTTTTTTGTGAGGTAAATATACATTTCCTTAGAATTTTACTATACTTTTTAAAGGCCAATTTAGTTTCGTCAGAGCCAGTTCTATAATAGGATGACCTCAGTTTGCGTTTAACAGTGCAAGAAAGTCGAATGCCTTTAGTAATCCACTTCGGTCTCAAGTTATTTGCATTAATTTTAATACGTTTCTCCGGAAAGCATAAGTCGTAAAATAGACCGACCGACCGATTACAGGTGACTGAGCGGTGGGTGAGAGAGAGAGAGTTGAAAGATCAGAGACGCGTGCGTGTGAGCGTGATGGACGATGTACGATGTACGAGTACGACTGATTTGAAAATTAGTCTGTTCAGATCAGATCAGGATAATTTTGTTTGTTTTTTTTAGCGAAAGTGAATTAATTAATGTAAGTGTATGTATCCATTTTAAGCGTTTATTCTACTTTATATAAATGTTAAGTGGATGTGTGTGTATGATATATTAAAATGACAGTCCTAAGCCTGCAAAGTATGAAGGGAAACAAATATGATCCGAGCCTCCCGGTCCGTCCGACTGCATCGACTGATGTCATAGTGATCATTGAACTAAATGAACTAATAGTACTAAAAGACCGAACTAGTACATTTGAACGATTGTCCTAGTTCGGAGCGTTCCGTTCAGTGACCGAGTAAGAACAAGCCTAGACTATAAAATGTTGGTGCCTAACATAGAGTACTTTTTTATATAGAGTGCCTAATAAACGTAATTAAAACACTATTTATGGTCAACCCACATTTACTTATTTAAAAAACCACACTGTATATATATTATATTGTATACATACTATATATTGTACGAGCTTGTCATCTTTACTTCATTTATTTATATAAGGAAGGACACATTACAGGTAACAGATAATGAGAGTATGAAACGGTTGTATAACTAACTTAAAACTAATCTATCACCTAAAGGCATGCATCCCTGACATGGTTAACTTATGCATAAAAAAAAATAACATAGAAAAACAAAAAGAAGAAAAGTCGTGCTACAAGTGCCCTAAGGGCTGTACATAATTAATATATAAAATCAGTCATAAAGAGCTCTCAGAGCCCTCTTGAATACAAATTGTTCTGTGTTAAAAATATAAATATCATGATTTTGAGAGATATCGTTGTATTTTTTTACTTAGATACAATACATATTCACCTTTATATTACATATATGCAAACTAAATACATACCTTTATTCAATAATACTTGTCTTACATAGGTACCCCATTTCGCCGAGGCAAACGGAATAACTAAAGTGTTTTCC
Organism: Mecyna flavalis; assembly: GCA_949319885.1. Lineage (NCBI taxonomy): Eukaryota > Metazoa > Arthropoda > Insecta > Lepidoptera > Crambidae > Mecyna > Mecyna flavalis. The sequence continues at coordinate 3,532,242 of OX439427.1, read as the reverse complement.
TTGCTTGGTCGGAAACCTTTCCGGAATTGAATTAAAACTCCGGCAATTTTCGCCCGAAAGCCTTTTGTGAGGGACAAATGTTGTGCTTAGGCGTACGACCATTCGCATTGGGAACAATTGAGAGCGATTTTGACGCCCTTGAACGGGATCGTATGGGAATTTTTATATTATTACTCTGTATAAGAATTTTTATATTTTGAATATAGGAGCAGCTGTTTTAGACGATTAGTTACAAACGTCGATGGTTTCAAAATTTGGCACACGTATAGTTTATAATCCGGATTAGGACATAGGCTATAAAATTCCTACGGGAAACGTCTCATTTCCGCGGGATAAATGAAAAAAGAAATTACGCGCGGGTGAAACAGCGGGCGGAAGGTAAAGAATAAAATTAAGTTATCCAACATAATGTACTGTGAACATTATCTACTATGGCTTAACTCCCGGTTCCCAGGCGGGAACGGGTTGCAAGAACCTGTTGCGAGGTTCCCGTGGGATTCGCACTTTGGAACGCGGTACATTACTTTCGATCGATTTTGTGTAGTGGTTATGTAGTCGACTAATACACCAAGAGGTCGCGGGTTCGATTCCCGATGATACAAGCAATTCTATGCATGAATGTCTGTTTGTATTAGTCTGGAAATGTAAGTACACAAGAAGGTAATGTTTATCCGTCGTCGCCACCCGAAGTAAAAAATATAGCTTCGTTTGAGATTGAAATAAATTATTACTAATTTATTTACATCAATGCGCTTTTTCAACTGGAAACAACGAATTTAAATACCCTAGAAGCAACATTGCCTATAAAACCGCCTTCAAAAAGTGTCCCGAAAGTAGATAGCAACGGTGGGAGGTGGCTAAGGACGAAAAATAATATCAACTCTAATTTCAATATTCAAACGTTGACCTTAATGCACAGGTATACGATCTCACTTTAAATGCAGGCGTCCGAAAGTTACGACATTTTAGAATGTAGCAGGCAACAAGCTCGTAAAATTTTTATTGCTTTATTGCTGTAAAGACGAATGTAGGCTGTAAATCAATGGAAATAAGGTCTAGTTCAGTTTGGCTGTTTGAAAATCATAAAATCGTTGCATTTAGAACAGAGTTAGTAGAGGAGTCGTCGTCGATGTTATTTTTTTATTTATAATGTATTAGAATAAAAAACAAATTTATTTGTTAAATGACTAACTAAATTTTATCTACCGAAGGAACGATTTTTTATTAAATTTAAACTCATATGATTTATTATTAGCGATTTGGTGTAATGGTCGAGAAGTTGGCTATTACACTAGAGGTCGCGGGTTCGATCCCCGCACGGTACAAACATTTGTGTGCATGAACATGTCTGTTTGTATCGGTCTGGGTGTTTCTATGTATAATATGTATGTATTTACAAAAAAAAAGTATATAAGTAGGTAATGTTTATCCGTTGTCTACCTAGCACAAGCTCATGCTTAGTTTGGGGCTAGATGGCGCTGTGTGGATAATGTCCAGAGATATTTATTTATTATTTATTTATTATTACTATAGCTTTTTGCCCACTGTTAGATAAATCGTCTGTCTAAAGGTGGAAACTTGTAATTGGCTTTACTATATTATCTTACTTATTACTTATTATAAAGATACCTAATAAAAATGAAATATTTATTATAACAATAACGATACCTACTAATAAAAATGAATACCTATAATTTTACAAAAAAAAATTCTTTGTTGTCAAATATTGTAAACAATCTTCATATTCTTTTTTAATGAATTTATTCATAAATATATAAGATAAAAACAAAATGGTAATCTACAAGTGTAATTAATAAATAATTAAACACCAAATTCTTTTTTATTCTTACAGATCTTTGATTGTTATACATATTTTTTTGTAAAAAGATGTGCAAATATTGGTTGTAATATTGGACAAAATAAAAAAAATACCATAGTAAATTTTAGTACTACGCGACTCCATTCCTCTACAAAACCTACTATGTTCCAAATATTACTCTGTGTGAAAGTGTTAGAAGCATTAATACTGCAGCGCGTGGGAAAGGGACAACTATACAGCCAGCCACGTGTCTGATTTCTTCCGATTTTTTTAGAAAATTACAATTTTAGCACGTTTTAGGATAATTTTTACCATTAATACATTCTATTATCAAAGATGGATTTATTACTTACCGGAAATACGAAACTCCATCCTTTTTTTGAGTGGTTAAAGTGTTGTTCTTGCACTTTTTTACGGAGCACTTCGGCTAGTGACGCTAGGCCAGTTCGCGCGCGACTGGGAGCGAACAAGTGCTTAAACCGTGTTTAAGCACTTGTTTTGCGGGACATTTTTCGAGCGCTGTCAGTGTATCTAGGGTATTTAATATCGTTGACTGGAAAAGACACTAAGGGCCGGTATTTCAATGTAACCTTATCTTATTGCTTAAGTTAAGTATAACATTTAAGATAAGTATTACTTTTGACAGGTAAAAGTGTATGACTTTAGTGCCGCTTAACTTTAATCTTATAATGAAATACACTTAAGTCATACTTATTATCAATCCCGGATTAAGATCAAGATAAGTATATATTGAAATACCGGCCCTAAATAGTAGCTATTTTTTTTTTATTAGAACCCACGACCCCTGGCGCATAGGGCAGGGTCACCAAGTTAATCATTAGGCCCATCAAATATCGTTTTGGAGAAAGACAGAAATAAAACATTTTTTATTTACTTACATTTTTATTTTCAATCGAATTATCGGTGTATTTGACTATTATTAGGAATGAACATACAACATATAAGATTTTATGTAATAAAATATAGTTTGTCAAGCCTTTACCTGATATACCTACAGCTGAAATGATATGTACTTCTAAATATACAGGGTGTTGAGCAGTAGAAGAGTAATATTTTCTAAAATAATTTAATTAAACAAAAAAAGGAATTTTCTATTTAATTTCTTGCTTCATTGAATAAAGCAATGCTTATAATTTGCTAAATGTTACATCAAGCATGTTTAGCTCGCTTTATATTTCTAGAAATTTGAAGTATAATAAATGTAACATATTCAATATTCAATTAGCCAAAAAACATATAACGTAACAGATTACTTAGAACAACCACTTGAGCGAAAAAAATCATAATATTTGATGTGCAAATATATTGTGTACTAAGGATGTAAACTTTCCTTAATGCGAGTATTGCACAAATTAATAACCATTGGTTAATATTCACAACTATCACAATTTTATAATTTATACTATTTGAGAAATTACATTTAAATATCTTACAAGCGGGAAATGGGATAAATGGCAGACAACACCTGTATATTTAGTTACAAAACTACTTACGAATAAAGTTGAAAAAATACTTTAATAATTGGCACTGAGATATCGTGTTTATTTAATAAATATATACTCATAATCAATTACTTGTGAACATATTTATTTTTAAACATATATTAATGATATTTTTACAAACTTACCTACCTACGAAATGCGGAAATAAAACAAAAAGATAAAAAACTTTTCATAACATCACAGGACAACAGTGTTTTTCAATTCCGAAATCTTTAAGCGATTCGAAAACATTTTTCCAGATAATTTTAACCTTAATTATTAGTAAAAATGAAATTACTTAAAATCAGTCGTGCGCGAAATGAGTTACATTCAAAGCTTTTCTTCGCAGTTTTCTATTGACAAGCGATTTAAATTAAGTAGATGTCCATTTAACACGATTATGGTACCGGCAAACTTTTTGACCATCGGTCGACGGAGAGGAGGAAAGTTGACGCAGTGCACTTGCGCGTGACCAATAGCGTGCGCGAATCTCTCGAACGCCCGCGCGCGCTATTGGTCAGAGGTATGCTTCTGACTAATAGCGCGCAGGCGTGTCAAAATTCGTGTTCTGCGCAATCCCCAACCGATAGTTAACAAGATTGCCGGGGTCTGTATACTTGATTGATATTTCCATTTTCATTCTAATACCGCGTTTACATTCAGCCATTTCCGTTGCTGCTTGCCTTGCCGTACATATTTCCCCGTATATTGATGTGGCAACGTCAGCGGAAATGAGTGTTTACATTGCCGCTTCATATGTATTTTAAATTCGACTCTGGGCCATGGATAACGTGGAAATTGTCGCAGCGTCGGCGCTCTGCCTTTTAAGTTTAATTAATTATTTAAATGTTTTTAAAAAAAATAGAATATAAAAGAGACGTCGTCGTCAGAGGAGATGGTGGATGATAGCAATTCATCGTAATAGAACAATAAGTATTTTTAAAGATATTAAACGACTGAACGAGAGAGCAACATGTAAACACACGTTGCCGCTCGCATTGCCGCGCTTTGATGTCCGCTAGAAAAACCGCCAAATGGGGGATAGCCGGGCAATGCGAACGGCAACGTCAAGGCAATGGAAATGACCTGTTTACATTCTCGCGTTTCCCAGTTTATTACCCATGTTGCCGCGGCAATGGGCTGAATGTAAACGCGGTATTATTCTAACAGATAGCACTCGTATTTTCACTCGTGAGCTGAGTCTGCGAGGGAATTTTAAATGGTGACAAATTCTTATGACTTACAAAAATACTAAGTGGACGCTTTATCCGCTCTTAGCATATAGAACAACTTTTGGTTTGATTTGGTAAATAAATAAATTTTATTATTTTTATTATTATTATTATAGAGAAAATTGCTGATATATTGGAAAGACTGTGTCTGTAAGCAAACTGAACCCGAACCATGGTTATGAATCAAAGTTTTAGGTGACTTTTACATTTAAATAACGTATTTAGGCCTATAGACTTTATATAAACACTTATGAATACAAATTGATTTCATTAACAATATGCAAATACTTGAGGGATAAGAGCTTACACATTAACTAGCTAAAATATTCTGTAACTACGAATTATAAATATGACTCGTGGTCGGGATCCGTTTATCACGTAACCATTTTCAACGCCAGATAGTGCTTTTAAGGAAGGAATATTTTTTTTTCTTTGTCAATTGCTTTGATAAATCTCTAAATTAAATGAACAACTTTGGTAATCGTTAACGTTATTTTTAATTGCATGCCAAAAGCGTATTTTGTAGATACCATAACTACATTTATTTATTATTGCAAAACTTCAAGAAAAAGTTAACAATGTCGGTTCTTAAAACCTTTTACAACACACTTTACGAATAACGATTAGTCAATTGACTTTATCACGTCAAATCCTTCGTCTTCACCTTTATTGTTCTGAGGCAATTTCTGAGGTCTTCTCTTATAAAATCTATAGAATAACTCCGATTTTGACAGATGATAATATTCCTTACTTGACATAACTGTCTACACTTCTATTTTTTAACCTAATGAACATACATTGTGGTTTTAAAATATGCAATGCCATAAACTATCCTTAGCAGATTGACTATCTATAACACGAAATGCCTACGTGCAACGGCAAAACTAGATGAATATTGAATGTCTAATAACTCGACAAATGTTCAAACTTTGACTTACTAAGTGCTCTTGAGATTTGACCTCCATCAAGTTTGAAAATCCCTTTCAAATATTTTTATAAAATTAAAATTTCATGCTGATTTTATGAGTCCGGCCGTTATGCCCCCATATAACTTTAACTGTCATATTTTCATATTTATACTGCAGTGGTTGAAACATAAATATGTATAATTATACAAATACATCATAATATTACATAGGTATTTTAAATTTCCAAAAACATATGTAACTTATTTTGGATTTAGATGGCACAGTGTATTATTTCCAATGATATTTATTTTATTTCCTAATTCACATTGTACATGTCTGTGCGCAATACCTACCCAATTTTTTTTATTAACCACTCAAACGTCCGCGCGCGTTTCGCTAGGTTGTCAGGACAGTCCGCGAGTCACGTGATACTCGCAAAATAAAAGCGATAGGAGACGTATGGTAAATAAATGCTTATTACTTAGTAAATAACTCAAATATCGCAAAGTGAAAAATACTAATGAAAGGCTCATTAGTTGACGATTTTTAGGCAATAGTTATGTTTGATTTTAACATTATATTCTATTAATGATCTTACAGTGAACTTTAAGAAATGCTAATTTTGTCCTAGTTTTCAATTTTAATATTTTTTTTATTCGATATTTTTGACGTTTACAATATTAAAACAATTTTGGGTTTTAGGTAATTTAATGGCCTTTTATTTGGAACCAAAATCTCATTATAAATCATCTTAAAATATTACAAATAAAATAAAAACTAAAGCTACATGATCTGTGAAATCGAAGTTCACGTATGTAAATTGTCTAATCCAGAATGAAATATGGAATATTTCAAGAAAGTATGGTAATAACCAGGCTATAATATTAATAAGTTTTCATATTAAAACAATTAATTACGATATAATATAAGAACTTTTTTAGATCTTCCAATTATTCACTAATAAAAACACAGAGTCACCGACCTATTTTTAATTCAAATTTTTACTTAAAAACTGACTGGAATCGCACATAATGTTATAAAATATGAAAATATGTAAGATTATAAATATTTTGATATACAAAACAATAATATTTTATTACTTACGGCATGATTTCTCGAATAAAATCTGGAGTCACTCACGCACTGATCCACAAAAACAACAAGCAACTTGACAATTTATTTTTTTTGTAGCCATGTGCCGAAGTTATGTTCCACTTGAAATAAGGTGTGATACATATCATAGAGCGTCAAAAACCAGCAACACTACAGACTATAAACATCCACAGCGATAAGAAAAAGAAAAAAACAATCGGCTGGCGCGAATTCTTAAAAATGTAACTGTAGTTACACGGACTGTCCTGAGGTATATGGTCTCTGTAACTGTGGTTACAGTGGACGTATGAGTGGTTATCAGTGTTATAACTATTAAACACTTGTAGCCTAAAATGAAGGACCTTCTAAAATTAAATAGATTGGTTCTAGGAAGCGGATTTTTTGAAAATATATTTTTCTTTTAAGCAGCCACTACAAATTACACTACACATTTCAATTTCAAATCTATTGTGAATCTACGTAATTAAAGCGTAAAGTGGATTCAACATCTTATTAGTACTAAAAATATAAATTATGAGCTCAAAATGCCTCTTTACCATTTTCTTCAACAATGTCGAAATCTAAGACTTCTCTGCAAAATCAACTTTCAGTATAAGTATTGGCCAGAATTAACAATGTTATTCGGTCAAATTGGCACACTATAACATGTCATTTTTAAAAATACTTTACCTAACTATATTTGATTAATAAAATCTTAATCATTATGCGTATTGGAACTTCTACTTGATTGTTAAGTACAAAATTTAAATACTTTTTCGAGTTCAGTTTCTTCTAATGACCATTTACTATGTCACTGGAGTAATTAAAATGGAATATCAACACTTTGGAAATATGTTCTAGAAACATGTTTGCAGGCAACAACAGTGCATTTAACACACAAAGCAAATCAATAGAAAACTGAGAAAACAATAGGTCATTAACATACTTACACTAATTTCTTTGCAATGACAACATCATTGCTTATAAGAAAACTATTTACAATAGTTCAAGTATCAAGAATAAAATATCATAAAATTTTGCCTCAATCTTGTAAAGCTGTTAGGAACAACCCTATTTCGAATTTAATCGATTCATGTGAGCGTGTGATTTGTTGTGTGGTTATTATATGTATCTTCGGATGTCGAATCAACAATTAAGAAACGTCACGTTTCTTGCTTCTAAATACTTTAGAAAATGAAGAACTTCTTCCGAAGCATTTCACACGGGAACTTAATTAAAAGGAACTTTACAGTTGTTCAGGCATAGCTCTGCGCGTGCTCTAAAGGTATGCTCGATAATTTGCTGCCCTTTTCCACCCAATTCTTTAACCTCCCCCGCAATTCCTCTAAGCTCTTCGATTTGGCCTTATTTATTCTCTTATACTTAACATCTTTAGGCTTCGTTACGTTCCTGTGGTTGGACATCACGCGGTTGTACGTCACGACGTGGTTGGAACGTTGCTCCGTCTCTCCTTCATCGCTCTCAGCGTTAGACGTAGCCTCCTCATCAGAGTCGTTGGATGGCATCATCCTTTTTGGCACATAACTGTACGACCATACGTTCTTCCCGCTCTTCGACTTGAGATCTTTCTCATTATCTATGCTCTTAACTTCTGCTGTCAAAACCACGCTCCTCATTCTGAAGTTATCGCGTCGTTGAGCAAGTAGACTCGTCTCATTATATTTTTCTTCGTCAGTTTTATTCGCGTCTTTCAGCTCTTTTTCGGTGCTGTTCTGAGCGCTAAGACCCTTAGTGGAGTCGCCGTCCATTTCTTCCTCTACACTGTATACCGTCTCCAATATCTCTGGTCGTCGTAAGAAACCATTGGAGCGTCGGACGACGTTGTATTTTAAATTAGGATCTATGGCGTCTGATATTGATCTGACAATTGTAACGCTATCTGGGTTTGCAGATCTAAATCGCGGTATGTGCGGGACGTTGCAATCAGAGTCTACGTCCTCCATGATGACAGCGGAGTCAGAATCGTTCAAAGAATCGAAGTCACCGGTGATATGCGTGTCTTGGAGCATGTCCCTAAAGTCGGGAATGGTTTGAGTGGTTTCTATTCCGTTGTCGAGGAGTTTCGATTGAAGCGACTCAATGACTTTCTGCTGTTTCATGATGATGGTTTCTCGGAGGGCGAGCATGTTGGTGATCTCCTTCTGCTTGCGGACGAGGCGTGACTCGAAGAGAAGCAGTTGGCTTGAGAGGGACTTGAGCTGCTCCGCCTTTTCGCGCTGAAGGCGGGTCACCAGCTCTTCTTGCGTGCGGTGTGCTCGTCGCCATGTTAGCAGCTGGTGTGCTTGCGCTCGATATTTCATCCTGAGATCTCTGTAAGGATATAATAGTAAATTAGAAGTTATATTGCGGGAGAATATCCTTGCTACGTAGCCGTTAGCATTTTAGGGTCAAGCTTTTAGAACTGTCCCGGGTCATGATCATCACTTCCAAGGTTTTACATTCTGATCATTATTGTTTTTGCTGTTACTTAACATTCTACTTGATGTTAAAAGAAATTGAGCGATCATAATCTTCAATTTCTGGGATGGAAAATGTAGTTTTGAACAAGACCAAATAGAAAATTCATACCAGATCTCGCGATTTTGCTAAGTATGGAAAGAGTATGCTTATACCTTATGGTCCTCCTAGCTTCGTCCAAGGTGTGGGCCTCCAGGGGGTCGGTGAGGGAGGCCGCGAGCGATACATCTGGCTCTGTGGGGCTATTCAGAGCCGACTCACTCCGGCTGAGGACAAAGGAGAATCAACACGTTAAAATCCGGGGAAATCAACACTTCGAAATTAAATGTTTCCAAGTGAAATCATCGACATATTGCAGGCGCTTCTGATCTGATACATTGAGTCGTAAGCTAGGTTTTGATTTTGAATATGCAGCATGAAGATTCTTTAGATTTACTACATGGTGAATATACTAGTCGGTGTAGATGTATGAATATATTTGGTCGTACATTAAAATAATAAATAAATTCTTAAAATATTTGTCCCTCTACGCACAGTTGGCCAATAAATATTCCTAATGATCAATTTCCCTTTTTCGCTGAACTACAATATCGCAATATTCGTTGATGCGAAACTTTCCCCCGAACATCAATTAGTCCAGCCTACTGTGCGGATACGAAATACCTAGCTAGCTCATAGTTACTAGTTCTAGCAGAGCAGACAGATTAAATTAGGGTCCTTTCTTTACATTACCACTTAGCAGGAGCACGTATTAACGTACAGAGTGAATTCATACTAAGATTACTAAGTAAATAAGTTCGTTTTCTTGATTGTACAACATAGGTACCATCTGATCTAATTTAGGCTCGTCTGATATTCGATGCACGTCAGCTTTTAAGACCGAACACTTTGCTATCAGTTGTGGCCAGTCAGAATAGATTGTACTTAAGTATGGAAGATAACCCAGGAAGTGATTATGGCAGCCATTAGCCAACAACCACGCACGTCTTGTTACGCTAGGTAAGCGGTTGTCACGTGTCAATCATAGCGAATATTCTTACTAACAAGCGCAGCCCCTTTATATAAATAACGAATATTAACGAATATGTTGCTCTAGATTTAATTTTTTGATATCGAAGGTTGTTTTCGTACAGGCTGTTATTATTGATGTTAACCATAACAGAGGGAAGAGCGTTTTCGTGTCATATTGGTTTTAATACACGGAACAACCCTATAGGTTTATTTATCCCCCTCAGTTTAGATGGTGGTAGGACATTTTCATTGTATTCGAACCATTTTCACAGGTCAAATCAGCCACTCTAGCTCTCATTACGTCACTACTTGTAAGGTGCAACCGTGCATTTATCAATATAGCAAAATTTTACTTATTTAGTTTTATTATACGTCAAGCGCTTTACGTAATGAAATGAGTTAGTTCACGTTTACACCGACATCACGGCGCGGCGGCGGGCGCGTACTCATATCAATTTGTATCATATATCATTATCAGCCAGTATTCGTAGTTTCCAAATCAATAAACATTATTTTTCTCTATCAAATATCTATCATTTAAAGGTGGCCCGGACACTATTATTACAATATTACAATATCGGATAATTTTTTTACTCAGCCGCCCTTTTTTAACGATAACCACTGCCTCGACAAAACATTTAAATTAATTGAGAAATAATATACAACTGTTGGCATATGGGCGTTCCGTCGCGAAAGATCCGCGAATTTCCGTCATGTGTGGCGAAAGCTCAAATGTCGCTGTGTGGAAACTGTCGTGGATATCACCTTATTTATGATATAACTTGTGCTTTGTGCAATTGACAATGATTAAGTTCTACTAAGTGTTAACATGCGCCAACTAATCCCGCGGGAACCCTGCGGTCTTACAACTTCGCAAGCTGTAGGCAGTTTCTCTTTACTTCACGTACATTACGTTATAAATTCATGTCAATATAGTTCCATAACTTTCGCGAATCTGCCGCTGTAATACTAAGATGTTGAGCTCTGAGCATATTAAGTAGCCAATAATACATTTGAAAGGGTTTATTTCAGCTAAATGACTTTCACTTATATATGGTTAAAGGCCCCAAAAGATCCCCAAGCCCGGCTAATCGGCTAATAAAAAGATGGGTTAGTTCCGCTATGGTACTGTACCGGTATGGCACCCTCGCGAAATACCTACCAAAAAGTCCCGCTATGGTACCTATCCTTTAAATCTACATCAAACAATATAAGGTATACTTGAAACGAAAAGTGCAACTGTTAATATGATTTTATTAAAGATATATTATGGCTTATTATTTATCGGGCGATAAACAAATTAACTGGCGACTAACTATTTTGTCCCAAAAAAATGACTTTGATTAAGAAACAAAAGAAAAAAAGAACGATCGGAGGCGGAAATCGACTCGGATGAATATAGGTTAGAAGCAAAGGCGGGAGCGAAGCTCCCGCCTTTGCCTTCGTGGTTATTTTTTTTTATCTTCCATTCCCAATTTAACGAGTTAGTCAGTTTTATAAAACACTGTAAAACTTTTCTTCTCACCAGTACCAAAAACTGAAGGGTACCATAGCGGGACTTTTTGGTAGGTATTTTGCGAGGGTGCCATACCGGTACAGTACCATAGCGGAACTAACCCAAAAAGATCAAAAAGATCGGCTATGCATCATTTCTAGAGCGCCAGACACCTCACACACAGTCTGGCAGCACATTGAGCGACGCTGCCTGATGAAGTGTCCCTCAATGGAATAGGCCGCAGTGACCGTTTACCATTAGGTGGGCTGCGTGTCTGTCTGCTAACTGATTTGGCATAAAAAAACCCTGATTTAAATTTCTAGATTAGACAGTCTCTTGATTTTTTCAATTATTTTTAATTTTATGTCTACGAATTCTACGGTAGTAGCAGTAGGTAGTAGGTACCTCGCAGTATCAAATAATAAACTGGCATAAATATTAAGTCGTATCGTTTCTACAGGATTTTAGGTAATTGCGTTCACTCGTCCACGAAACGCGACGTCCGGTAAATTGGGTTCACTGTGAGTACAACTAGGGCTGAAATTAGTTTATCTACCCGAGCAAAAGTCGGTAAATGTGAACGGTCGAACGGTGTTGGCCACTTCAGGTAAATTGGTGATGCTTTGGTTTATAAATGTCAAGCAACACGATGTATCGTGTTATGGGTATTTAAAACAATGAAGTTGGCTCGAATATATACTAAAATACAAATAAACATCCAGAGACAGAAAAACAGATTTTCCTCACATGAGTATATTTGTCTGGAGGTGGTGTCTGAACCCGCTGACATATTTTGACCCTGGTCTGTACGCCAGGGGTGTATGCTATGGAAGCTCTGATCTTCGAGCATCTCATTTCAAGTGCACTAGCGTCTGTCACCCACACTTATATTTCCAAAACAAAAACCAGCCATTCATAGCCAGCCTGTTGGACTCAGAAAAAGTACTAACACCAATCAGACCCAATCTGGAAATCGAACTCACAACCACCAGCCTAAATTGGGCTCTGGCTGCATAGAAGCTGACTAGAAGTCGGTCAGCTTAGTCATTGGTCTACTTTAGAACCAAAACGCTAAGCCGCTTCTCCAAAAGCGGTCGGACAATTTAACAGGATTGCATCTAATTGCATTACAATAGCTAGCAAGTGTCTCGTCCACGATTAGCGACACGATGCGACGTCTAGCTAATTGGTCCGATGAGGCCGAGGCTTCGGCGCGGTCAGTGCAGTCACGTGCAATTATGTATACACATGAGGTCTTATGCAATGGCGATAAGGTTCATAATTGAATGAGTCTGTACACATGCTCTTGACTGTTCCACTAGCGCCAGAATAAGGTTATATGCCGACGGAAAAGTCGGCAGGATGAGTTTGATGTAGGTGGAAACATCAGGTATTTGATGTTTGTTTGGGACATTTAACTGGAAAGCGCTACGTGGTTTGAAACAACTCTAGTTCGCAGACATATCTCTCGAAAATTGCAAATTACTTCCTAGGTGCTGAAGACACCCCAACGCCATTCGCCGGCACAAATTTGAAATTGTTATTACCCCATCAAATAGGTTGAACTTAGGTTGAACACTGCTGTAGCTGGAGTCGATTATATGAAATAGCAAGGCAAATAAGCAAGTTTGGCCTGACTGTAAGTGATTACTACTGCCTCCATTTGCGACTACGGTACAGGTCCCGGCAAACTTGTTGACAATCAGGTGGGTATTGCGCAGAACACGAATTTTGACATGCCTGCGCGCTATTGGTCAGAGTTATGCTTCTGATCAATAGTGATTCTGGTATTGATCAGAAGCATACCTCTGACCAATACCGCGCGCGGGCGTTCGAGAGATTCGCGTGAACTATTGGTCACGCGCAAGTGCACATGCGCGAACTTTCCCCTCTCCGTCGACCAATGGTTAACCAGTTTACCGGAACCAACCTCAGATGCGTTGCCCGCTTTAACCAATAAATGTAGAGATGGTCAAAATATTATTATCTTCCTTTCTCTCTTGGTGCGCACACAAGAAATGACTTGCAAGCACAGAATATTAATCTCTGGTTATCTAATCGATAGACAAATAAATAATAAATGAACCCTGACATTACGTAATTGACATCGATACTGATCGGTAATTACGCATGCTACCTCTAGTCTCTCCTATTAGGGGAGCATGGGAAAATCGGTTATTATACTACTGCAACGATGACAGTTTGACGTGTGCGGCGAACGTTCTTGTTAAATCGAGTTTGCATGTAATTATTTATGGAGCTTATGTGAAGTTTAAAAGATGAAGACTGTCATTGGAATCGAGCTATCGTTACATTGATCGATAATTGGCTTAGTACGAAAACAAATATAATTTATAAATAAGGACTGATTAGTGAAATAACACTTGAGAAATGTGGACACATACAAGCTATACTCCAAAAACTAAAAACAAATGCCTAAATCGAACCCAAGACTCCAAGATCTAAAGTTATTTAAGTCACCTGATGTAGGTACGGAAGGCAGCAGATCAACCCTAATCTCTGTAAAATTCTCAATTGAAAAGTAACTCCAAGTGAAGTGAATAAAACTGAAAATTGGTTATATGGTAGTTTGATATGCTGTCGACTGTACGTAGGATAATTAAATTCCAACTCTTGACCTTTAAAAGCAGTTGAAATAGTTGAAAGGGAAATAAGTAAAGCAGTCTTATCACATTCTAAAATAAAATAACAAACACACTTTTTTTAAACACCTCCGGAAGATTGATGAAAACAGATTCTAAAAGTTGCTGTCAATGAGTGCGACACCACAGAATATACATATAATAATACTAATATGTGTAGTGTTATGATTTCCAACACACAAATGCGATAAGTACAATATTGCACTACTGCATTTTAAACTTAACATAATGCACTATGGTGACCCTGCATCAGAACAATAACCCCCGGTGCATCCATGCAGGCAGTGCATCACCGTCGCTAGAACGGCTTGTCTGGTGGCATCAAATCTGAGACTCATGCCATAAGTGATGTTTAGCCAATGGAACGTTGCGGTAACTGCCTTCTTTGAGGGCCCAAGTTAAAAGATGTAGCGGGAAGACTTCAAAATGTATTTTCAAACATGTTATTTTTTATAGACAAGATCAGATAAAGTTTAGTTTCCTTTTATATCTTTTTCTATACTTTTTTATTCTCTAGTGGTTTATTTTTGTTTTTCTCGTTTTTCTTTTCGCTATGTTTATGTTTTTAACCGACTTCAAAAAAGGAGGAGGTTCTATGTTCGACTGTATGTATTTTTTTTTTTTTTTTTATGTATGTCCGTCGATTTCTCCGTCAATTGTGGACCGATTTAAATAATTCTTTTTTTATTTAAAAGTGCATAGTTCCGAGGTGGTCCCATTGTCACCATGTCAGGATCTGATGATGGGATCCCGGGAAAATCAAGGGCAAACCTCAAATTTTATAGGCGCACACTACGCGTTACTTGTTTTTTCTGAAGCCATTTAAGTTTTTGCGTCCTATAGACATCACTTTAGTTGATGAGCTGATGATGGAAGGTACAACTCCTTAACGGTTAGGAGTTAGGGGATAATTCTTTCAGTATTGTAAGAATATGTGGACCGTTATTTGTATTTCATGTACTTTTGCAGCTAAGCTGATGATGGAAGGTACAACTCCTTAACGGTTAGGAGTTAGGGGATAATTATTTCAGTGCTGTAGAAATATGTGGACCGTTAGTTGTATTTCATGTACTTTTGCAGCTAAGCTGATGATGGAAGGTACAACTCCTTAACGGTTAGGAGTTAGGGGATAATTATTTCAGTGTTGTAGGAATATGTGGACCGTTAGTTGTATTTCATGTACTTTTGGAGCTAAGCTGATGATGGAAGGTACAACTATGATGATGGAAGCTAAAGGGTACGACTTCTTAATTCTTATGTCCCTCTTGCGGGCTGCATCTTTAGTTGGTCTACTGAATAGTGCTGAACACTTAACCTTTTCCACGCCAATGTCTGATATATCAGACAAACCATTTTCGTGCCCACCACGCCAATGTCTGATATATCAGACAAAAATACATGATCAAGAAACGTTGTATTTTTACTTGCCTGAATGAGTTGAGTATAACCTAATAATTTTTTGGAATTTTTTTTTAATGGTCGTGGCGTGTGGGGCACCAAATTAAACCGACTTCAAAAAAAAACAAAAAAAAAAACTACCTAAAAACACTGAAAAGCAAAAAATAATTTTAATAAGACATTCATCAAATGCGCTTATTGTCTAAGCCTATTAATAACATTAAATTGTATTTACGTGCTAGGTAGGTACCTACTAATCTGTTTGAAGTCGGTGCCAAGCCAAAAGTAATGAAAAATGATACATACCTAATAATTTATGTATTATACAGGGTTACAAATAATCCGCGGACGTGGGTACGTAGTCTGGGTACCTACTATTTGGTTTGGCACCGACTTCAAACAGATTAGTAGGTACCTACCTAGCACGTAAATACAATTTAATGTTATTAATAGGCTTAGACAATAAGCGCATTTGATGAATGTCTTATTAAAATTATTTTTTGCTTTTCAGTGTTTTTAGGTAGTTTTTTTTTTGTTTTTTTTTCTATGCAATTATCTTACGAGTGAAATTTTGCAAAGACCTACATCTACATCTTCTGCCACCCAGTCATATTAGTAGTCGTACAAAGCTGGCAAAGGATTTTATCCAGCTGGTCCTCTTGGGGTGTAAGGAGAACCGGGGCACTGTTATGTAGTGAGTAGTAAGACGGACGTCTATAGTCACAAGTCTGTGGCCGTGTCCGCAAGTTTCACTAGCCTGCCGGTATGGTGCATCCACGCATTCTCCTCCGAAAAAAAGTCTATAACCTGTAAATCTGACCGCATCCGTGGAACAGTGGCTAAGCCGCTCGGATATGAAACTCGGAGGTCGTCAGTTCGAATCCCACCTTGGGTCTGGCTGGTTGTAGGGCTTTTTCAGAGTCCGACCGGCTAGCTACGACCCCCACAGGTGAAATCTGACGCCATAACAGTTTTGGCTGTCTTCTGGCAACATTAATGTGGGAGCCAGTACACTTGAAATCTAAGGCTCGAAGATCTGATGAGCCTACAGTCTGGCAGCTCATTGAGCGAGCCTGGTGAAGTGTCCCTCAATGGAATAGGCCGCAGTGACCGCTTACCATCAGGTGGGCTGCGTGCCTGTCTGCCAACTGACTTAGTATAAAAAAAAAGCCAGGATCGCTTCAGCCTATCCCTTACCCCACAGCGTATGTAACGCACCCGTTATCCCGTAGCAACGCAGCCTATAATTTACTCCGGGCCCGTTCCGAAGCGAAGGTTACAGGCCTTACGTAATCTCTGATAGCCTATCTGGGAAATCGCTGCACTCACGAGAGGATGATAAACACACATAACTAACGTTAAATATGATTTGAGTAAGTAGGCGTTGCATTAGTTGGTTACTTACGTGCATACATATGAACATGCGAAGCGCAGTTTGTTAAGTAAGAGGGTTAATAAGAATAAATAAGTAAACGTTGCACAATATTACATGCATTGATCTGAACTCAAAGTAAGAAGCTTAAACTCAAAGTAAGCAGCAGTTGTATGGTATGGCTATCAGAAAAAACGGAGGTACGGTCAACAGCACATCACGGTAAACACTTGCAGCTCGATAATAGCACTTATGCCCCCGACATAAGAGTAGTACAAAGTCCAAAGTGACGTGCTTTTGACTGTACCTCAAATACACCTAATCTATACGAATATTATAAAGTGGAAAGATTTGATTGTTTGTTTGTTTGTGAATAGGCTCCGAAACTACTGAGCCGATTTGGAAAATTCTTTCACTGTTGAAAAGCTACATTATCCCCGGGTGACACAGGGTACTTATGATCCCGGAAATGTGGGGGGAAGGGGGGGTTATTTAAAAAATGAAATTACGCGCGGGTGAATCCGCGGAGGCGACCGCTAGTTACGTATAAACAGACATACCAAGTTCAGGACAACACAAATGGTCATCACATGTCTATCCTAGATGGGATTCGAACCCACGGCCTCCGACTTACAGAGCACGAAATGCGCCAACGGGTCAGTCACAGTAGCATACAAAGTGTATTAATTCCACCACTTAAAATATTTTTATCTACATCCATACCATAATATGTCTATTTTATATTCAGGAGCGATGAGCAAACGCCCTACATTTAGATATAAGTATCTGTGGCTGCATTGAAATGTTTACATTTTAGTGTCGGTACATAACCGATACTTAATTTCGTTCAAATTTCGAACGTCTTCTTTAAAAGTAAAAATTAATAGGTTTTTTCGATTATGGAATTAGTCGATTAGTAATTTTATGTTCCATTCCTATACATTTAATTCGATGCTGAAATTATAACAATCGATTTGAGAATCGAAATCAACTCGAGTCTAGATTGTTTATGGATTTTAAAAACTACAAACGTCAGTCATTATGTCAGTACTAACTTTTACATACAGATTAAGTTGGTAACTAGGGCGTTTGCTCATCAATCCTGACTATAAAATAGACATATTATCGTATGAATGAAGATAAAGTTATGTATGTGACTGTACATAATTAGTCATTAAAATACTCATGTGATTCTTTTATGAAACTCACTTCGTTCGTTTCATAAAACCACATTCGTATTTTAATGACCCTCATTATGCAGCAGTCACATAAATAACTAATTACTGTCATTGTCTTGATTCAAACTTTGACTTTTGGATGTAAGGTCCTGTTTCTCAGAGTCCGGTCTGATTTCAAAACTTCTAAAACACACAAGTCGTGTTACGCACAAAGACATACAAACATTACATCACAGTAGTAGAGACGACGAATCGATCGCGTAACACGTGAATGTGAGTGAAATGCGAAATAGATTTCATTTTTATTGCACGTCTTGCTCCTGGTTACTAATGAGGGGTTGAATTGATAGTTTTGTATGAAGCATTGACATTTATTAAGTAAACACGTGCTTGAAAATCAAATTGCCAAAAGTAAAAGGATTGTTATACATGTATTAGTAGAGGTATTAAGGAACTTGAGCTAGTACACTTATGACATAATCTACATCTTTAATTATATGATTATTCTGTCTGGACGTGTGTTTGTCACCTAATGTAACTCAAAAATTTTGAATTTTAATGGTTTTCTCGATGATCTGTGAATACAATCGGCCGCTTACCATCGTTTGGACTTTTTTGCCTGTCAGAAAAAAAATATCATCCTATTAAATTTAATGTCCCACTGCAAGGCAAGCGCATCCATAAATGAAATCTAGTATTTTTTTTTATATCAGAGGCGACAAACGAGCCACAGCGGGTCGCCTGATGGCAAGCAATCACCGCCGCCCATGGACATCTGCAACACCAGAGGGATCGCTGATGCGTTGCCGGCCTATGGGGGGTGTGGGCCTCCGGACTCTCACAAACCAGACGAAACACAACATAACCATTACTTCACGCTGGTCTCATGTGTGAGGGTAGTACTTCCCCGGACGAGCCGGCCCATTCGTACTGTAAACAGCATGGCTCTACCACTGAAAAAACAGTATTCGGAAAAACAAGCACAAGTTATTTTCGACTAGGGATTGAAATCGAGACCCCGAGATCATGATAGTTAAACCAATAAACTGGCGACCGCCAACTGAAGTGTATTAAAAAAATTCTGAATATTTTCTCCACACTTACATCCGAAGCCAGGGCAGGTAGGTATCTAGTAAAACATAAAATAGCTTTTCACGAGATAGAAAGGAATAACAAGACAGCCCTGACAAACGATTCCATCACTTTCCTGGACATCTGGCAACCTATAGCAATACTTGTAAGTGCTTTGTCTATATTGAATGACACAGTCGTCCTGACTCCTGAGGGACTCTTCACGATTGCAAAATAATTTCCTACAATTAATACTTAATGGAAAAAACTACTTGCAATATAAAAATAATGTAACTCCCATAGTACAGGATTTAATAATATAAATATATAATTTAGCTTGAAATTGATATCAAAGAACGTAAACTGCAATAGTTTAGTCATCATCATCTCATTAAATAAAACAACTCAAATGGATAAAAAACACGGTTTATTACCTACATTTCTATAAAACCCGACACTTCGAATGCTTTACAGCAATCGTGTTTTATTTAATTAGTATTTATAAAAAAAACAGCACAGAAAAGTCTCCTTAATGAATCACATTAGTAATAATCATCACATTTTTATTTTAAACATGACTGTAGCTACTTCCCCGGCCAAAGGTCGCGGTCGTAGATATAGGAAGAACTGAATAAGGACATGACTCCAACCCCCCTTGCCCTCCTTCCCCCCGTCGTAAAAGTTGGAGCTAAAGCAAATGTCGTAAACTGAACTAGCAATTCTTATCTCCACCTTAGCTTTATTTAGTGTTTTTTCGCAAGTGTTTACGATCACTGTATTTTCTGTCTATCCTTCTTTTTTACTGCCTTGTTCAATTAAAACTCGATAAAGAGACCGCCTCCGTGGAACAGTGGCTAAGCCGCTTAAGTATAAAACCCCGGAGGTCGTAAGTTCAACTTCCGCCTTAGGTCTGGTTGTTGGTAGGACATTTTCAGAGTCCATCTGGGTAGGTGATCGGTGTTAACCGACCGCTTCTTACTGCCAACGTTATGACTGTTTTCCCTTCAAAATTGCAGGGTCGTCGGCGAGCGGGAGCGACGGCACACGAAGGCACTGCGGTCACCGCTTGACGCGGACCGTAAAGAGCGGTACGATGATGTCAAGCGGTAAACGACAGTGCACCTGCGTGCGCTGCCGCTGCTGCCGCCGCCCCGCTGCTCGCTAAATTCGAGGCCGAAGCCGAGGCATTACTGCTTACTATCAGGCGGGCCGTAGGTTTGAGCAATTCACCCTCGTGGTATAAAAAATAGTTTAAAATTTCTACCTCCTCTCTCAAAACCACCCACTGTGGTTATTTAACACTGTACCATAAACTCCAGAAGATATTGTATAACGCGTCGTATAACAAGATTAGGCGATATTACTCGAGTTCAAACAACTTGAGGCGATATGGGCTCACGCTTATTAAACAATGAAGAAGCTCTATGTAGATTAACTTCGGGATATAAGCCGAGAAGCCTTTTAAATGAGTATCTAATGCGAATACATTACCACAAATATATTAGAATTATAATACTTCCTCCTAACACGTAATCTGTAGGTACACAATATTATAGTCCGTTAATTCCGCCTAGTCAGATTAGTAGTTCGATCGTCGAACTGTTCGGACATTTTTTTTCCAAAGTCCACTTCCATGTAACTTTTTATATACTCGTAAAAATAAATATTCGACATCACAAACATTGTTCTCCCTCCAACGTAAGTACCTAACTTACGACAGAAACAACAAAGAAAGGTATAATAGAGATCCAAACTGAAACGAAAGAATGAACCTTAACATAGAGTAACTATTTTTTTTATAAATGTAATTGATACTTTGTAACTCACCTGTCAACCTCATTCATTATTTGCTGTCGAAAATTTTCAAAAAATCTTCGAAATACTCGGTACAGTAGAACATTAAACATTGGGTCACCAAACAGTTTTGCCCTATTAATTTTAAATTACGATTTTGTTCTTCATTCTTAAAAAAAAAAAACAATAAATATAATTTAAACTAAAACTTACATACAAGAGATTCGAATGAAGAATAACATTTTTACCACACACTACTAAACATTTTATCTAAGCCAGAATTACTGGCCAAAATATTCACACAAAGTTAAAATTTAAGAACCCCAAAAACTCAAATTTAGAATTTCACTGTATCTTAAAAATCCGATTGAGATTTCGAACACTTCCGTAATATTTCTTTTTTTTTCGCGTTAAAATTTGGCCTCGGAGCATTACTGGCCAGTGCCTTGTCGGTTAACAAACTGACTTTTAAAAAGTTCCAGACCAGTAGACAGTAGGAAGCCGCTCCTTGGTTCCTGTGGTGTAGGGAGCCGGAGCGCGCGCGCAGTTCCGCCGGGCGTCGCGCATGGACGGCGCAGGTGGCCCGTTTCCGTTGCAGATGGTCACTAACCGATATTATGGTCAATGGTGTCTTACAATTTTGGTATTTTTTGGCATGATATAACAGTTAAATAAAAAAAAATACGTCTGACTATAATGAAAACAAGTTCACATAACAATAACGAAATTATGTTTTAACTAACATACAAGTATATATTTGACAGGCGCAGGTGTTATTTTCGTGGCAAATGGAAACACGCCGATATACAAAGGTGTTTTATAATTTTACTCGATTTTTGCCCAATGCTAACCACATCCCGTTGACTTACTTACATTGTATTTATTAAAGACTTATTCTTTATTAAAGATTCCTCATTACCAACAACATTGAACAAACCGCTCTATTTTGAAAAATCAGACAACTCCACATTATAAATCGATGATTTCCCTGCACATAACCATCAAACAAAATACAAGAAACATTGTTGGAAATATAAAATAGTCTAGCGAAATAGCTCTTGCAACAAGTTCAAAACATCACCATATACATATATTTTCGTCATGCATGTTCGCTATTTGTTGCGAAAGAGTTGGTGAAAAGTTGCATCCAATATAAGAAGACAAATGTGTTGGCCGACTTGAATAGCTTCGCGTCTGCGGCTTGGGGACACAGTATAAAAGATTTAAACGAAACAATAATAATTTGCTGGTTAAAATCGACTCAGCTACACCGGTACCGGCTGGTACATTCGAAATCAGCTCTGGTTTGTGATACCCAAACTGCATTTGATAAGCGTAGTGATAAGGCCAGAACTCATTATTGTTAAGATGACTTGATTTCATTGAGGAGGTCTTTGCCCCGAGACATTCTATAACGATCCAGGCTTAATCACATTGCTTAACACATCTGACGAATCCAATCGCATTAAATAATAGCCAAACCGGAAAATGAAACAAGGATTTGAAAATCAAATTGCCAAAAGTAAAAGGATTGTTATACATGTATTAGTAGAGGTATTAAGGAACTTGAGCTAGTACACTTATGACATAATCTACATCTTTAATTATATGATTATTCTGTCTGGACGTGTGTTTGTCACCTAATGTAACTCAAAATGATCATAATGATAATGATAATGCATCCATAAATGAAATTTAGTAATTTATTTTATATCAGAGGCGACAAACGAGCCACAGCGGGTCGCCTGATGGCAAGAAATCACCGCCGCCCATGGACATCTGCAACACCAGAGGGATCGCTGATGCGTTGCCGGCCTATGGGGGGTGTGGGCCTCCGGACTCTCACAAACCAGACGAAACACAACAGTAGTCACCATTATTTCACGCTGGTCTCATGTGAGAGGGTAGTACTTCCCCGGACGAGCCGGCCCATTCGTACTGTAAACAGCATGGCTGTACCACTGAAAAAACAGTATTCGGAAAAACAAGCACAAGTTATTTTCGACTAGGGATTGAAATCGAGACCCCGAGATCATGATAGTTAAACCAATAAACTGGTGACAGCCAACTGAAGTGTATTAAAAAAATTCTGAATTTTTTCTTCACACTTACATCCGAAGCCAGGGCAGGTATCTAGTAAAACATAAAATAGCTTTTCACGAGATAGAAAGGAATAACAAGACAGCCCTGACAAACGATTCCATCACTTTCCTGGACATCTGGCAACCTTAAGCAATACTTGTAAGTGCTTTGTCTATATTGAATGACACAGTCGTCCTAAGCCTGAGTCCTGAGGGACTCTTCACGATTGCAAAATAATTTCCTACAATTAATACTTAATGGAAGAAACTACTTGCAATATTAACTTTAAAAAATAATGTAACTGCCATAGTACAGAATTTAATAATATAAATATATAATTTAGCTTGAAATAGATATCAAAAAACGTAAACTGCAATAGTTTAGTCATCATCATCTCATTAAATAAAACAACTCAAATGGATAAAAATCACGGTTTATTAGGTACCTACCAACATTTCAATAAAACCCGACACTTGAACTTCGAATGCTTTACAGCAATCGTGTTTTATTTAATTAGTATTTGTAAAAACAGCACAGAAAAGTCTCCACTATTAAAATCATCACATTTTTATTTTAAATATGACTGTATCTACTTCCCCGGCCAAAGGTCGTAGATATAGGAAGAACTGAATAAGGACATGACTCCAACCCCCCTTGCCCTCCTTCCCCCCGTCGTAAAAGTTGGAGCTAAAGCAAATGTCGTAAACTGAACTAGCAATTCTTATCTCCACCTTAGCTTTATTTAGTGTTTTTTCGCAAGTGTTTACGATCACTGTATTTTCTGTCTATCCTTCTTTTTTACTGCCTTGTTCAATTAAAACTCGATAAAGAGACCGCCTCCGTGGAACAGTGGCTAAGCCGCTTAAGTATAAAACCCCGGAGGTCGTAAGTTCAACTTCCGCCTTAGGTCTGGTTGTTGGTAGGACATTTTCAGAGTCCATCTGGGTAGGTGATCGGTGTTAACCGACCGCTTCTTACTGCCAACGTTATGACTGTTTTCCCTTCAAAATTGCAGGGTCGTCGGCGAGCGGGAGCGACGGCACACGAAGGCACTGCGGTCACCGCTTGACGCGGACCGTAAAGAGCGGTACGATGATGTCAAGCGGTAAACGACAGTGCACCTGCGTGCGCTGCCGCTGCCGCCGCCGCCCCGCTGCTCGCTAAATTCGAGGCCGAAGCCGAGGCATTACTGCTTACTATCAGGCGGGCCGTAGGTTTGAGCAATTCACCCTCGTGGTATAAAAAATAGTTTAAAATTTCTACCTCCTCTCTCAAAACCACCCACTGTGGTTATTTAACACTGTACCATAAACTCCAGAAGATATTGTATAACGCGTCGTATAACAAGATTAGGCGATATTACTCGAGTTCAAACAACTTGAGGCGATATGGGCTCACGCTTATTAAACAATGAAGAAGCTCTATGTAGATTAACTTCATGATATAAGCCGAGAAGCCTTTTAAATGAGTATCTAATGCGAATACATTACCACAAATATATTAGAATTATAATACTTCCTCCTAACACGTAATCTGTAGGTACACAATATTATAGTCCGTTAATTCCGCCTAGTCAGATTAGTAGTTCGATCGTCGAACTGTTCGGACATTTTTTTTCCAAAGTCCACTTCCATGTAACTTTTTATATACTCGTAAAAATAAATATTCGACATCACAAACATTGTTCTCCCTCCAACGTAAGTACCTAACTTACGACAGAAACAACAAAGAAAGGTATAATAGAGATCCAAACTGAAACGAAAGAATGAACCTTAACATAGAGTAACTATTTTTTTTATAAATGTAATTGATACTTTGTAACTCACCTGTCAACCTCATTCATTATTTGCTGTCGAAAATTTTCAAAAAATCTTCGAAATACTCGGTACAGTAGAACATTAAACATTGGGTCACCAAACAGTTTTGCCCTATTAATTTTAAATTACGATTTTGTTCTTCATTCTTAAAAAAAAAAAACAATAAATATAATTTAAACTAAAACTTACATACAAGAGATTCGAATGAAGAATAACATTTTTACCACACACTACTAAACATTTTATCTAAGCCAGAATTACTGGCCAAAATATTCACACAAAGTTAAAATTTAAGAACCCCAAAAACTCAAATTTAGAATTTCACTGTATCTTAAAAATCCGATTGAGATTTCGAACACTTCCGTAATATTTCTTTTTTTTTCGCGTTAAAATTTGGCCTCGGAGCATTACTGGCCAGTGCCTTGTCGGTTAACAAACTGACTTTTAAAAAGTTCCAGACCAGTAGACAGTAGGAAGCCGCTCCTTGGTTCCTGTGGTGTAGGGAGCCGGAGCGCGCGCGCAGTTCCGCCGGCGTCGCGCATGGACGGCGCAGGTGGCCCGTTTCCGTTGCAGATGGTCACTAACCGATATTATGGTCAATGGTGTCTTACAATTTTGGTATTTTTTGGCATGATATAACAGTTAAATAAAAAAAAATACGTCTGACTATAATGAAAACAAGTTCACATAACAATAACGAAATTATGTTTTAACTAACATACAAGTATATATTTGACAGGCGCAGGTGTTATTTTCGTGGCAAATGGAAACACGCCGATATACAAAGGTGTTTTATAATTTTACTCGATTTTTGCCCAATGCTAACCACATCCCGTTGACTTACTTACATTGTATTTATTAAAGACTTATTCTTTATTAAAGATTCCTCATTACCAACAACATTGAACAAACCGCTCTATTTTGAAAAATCAGACAACTCCACATTATAAATCGATGATTTCCCTGCACATAACCATCAAACAAAATACAAGAAACATTGTTGGAAATATAAAATAGTCTAGCGAAATAGCTCTTGCAACAAGTTCAAAACATCACCATATACATATATTTTCGTCATGCATGTTCGCTATTTGTTGCGAAAGAGTTGGTGAAAAGTTGCATCCAATATAAGAAGACAAATGTGTTGGCCGACTTGAATAGCTTCGCGTCTGCGGCTTGGGGACACAGTATAAAAGATTTAAACGAAACAATAATAATTTGCTGGTTAAAATCGACTCAGCTACACCGGTACCGGCTGGTACATTCGAAATCAGCTCTGGTTTGTGATACCCAAACTGCATTTGATAAGCGTAGTGATAAGGCCAGAACTCATTATTGTTAAGATGACTTGATTTCATTGAGGAGGTCTTTGCCCCGAGACATTCTATAACGATCCAGGCTTAATCACATTGCTTAACACATCTGACGAATCCAATCGCATTAAATAATAGCCAAACCGGAAAATGAAACAAGGATTATCGTGGCATAATATATCACGGCCACGGTAAATATCGGGGTCGGGAGGCTTTTGGGACCGGGACCGCGGTCCCGAAAGCCCCTTTTTGATTTTAATATATTTTTGCAGGGTCATTCGGGACCGCGACTGGTGGTCCCGAAAGCCACCCTATATTTAATAATTATTTTGAGTGGTAAGTTGGGACCACAAACATTGGCCATAGTTCGGAAGCCAAAGCCTCCGTGGAACAGTGGCTAAGCCGCTCGGGTATAAAACCCGGAGTTTGTTCGATTCCCACCTAGGGTCTGGTTGGTGATAGGACCTTTTCAGAGTCCGACTCTACCACTCCCACAGGTGAAATCTGCCGCCATAATCTATAATCTTTAATCATTTATGTAAATCATTATAATAATGTAAATCATAATGTTTTCTTAATAAGGTTTAACTTTAATTAAAAGCTGTGATTATTCAAATAAAAGTGATATTTTTAAATTACTACAGCTGTTTTTTTCTTTGTTTGTATTATCCTGATAGAAAATAAATAAAAGAAACTTTTTTTAATACTAAGTCAGTTGGCAGACAGACACGCAGCCCACCTGACGGTAAGCGGCCACTATTCCATTGAAGGACACTTCACCAGGAAGCGTCGCTCAATGTGCTGCCAGACTGTATACTCATCTGATCTTCGAGCCTTGATTTCAAGTGTACTGGCTCCCACATTAATACTGCCGGAACACAGCCAGAACTATTATGGCTGCAGATTTCACCTGTGGGAGTGGTAGCTAGCCAGTCGGACTCTGAAAAGGCCCTACCACCAACCAGACCCTAGGTGGGAATCGAACAAACTCCGGGTTTTATACCCGAGCGGCTTAGCCACTGTTCCACGGAGGCTTTGGCTTTCGAACTATGGCCAATGTTTGTGGTCCCAACTTACCACTCAAAATAATTATTAAATATAAGGTGGCTTTCGGGACCGCCTGTCGCGGTCCCGAATGACCCTGCAAAAATATATTAAAATCAAAAAGGGGCTTTCGGGACCGCAGTTCCGGTCCCAAAAGCCTCCCGACCCAAAATATCGCACCTCACCATCGAGCCAATATTTCCTAATGGCCCGATAAAAACTTCAATAATAAATTGACACGACCTAATAAATGAAACAGTTAAACGGATTAACTCGCAATTTTATTATTATATTCAACATGTTAAAAAAAAAATCGCAACGATAGATTTTACATTTACTATTTATTAACATGTTAATCCGTTTATTAAACATATTTATTGAGCCTTTTGCACTCATGGTACAAAACATTGCAATGCAAAATATTGTATTATAATAAAAACACAGTTGTAATTACTAATGCGAACATATTTAAATTAAGCAAAACTAAATTATATTTAGATCTTTTTCATTATAAGTTAATATACATATTATTTAATTACAAATTGGTGACAGGGCAACATAAAGATATGTCACTACTCTTTGAATTAATACTCCTTGGTAGACCAATTCAGCTTGACATAGTCCTTAAACACAACAATAAATATCGTTAAGTCTAAATGTACAATAATTAATATTCCATTCTGCCAGTTTACTACACTGTGGCGTTATCTCAAGCGACCTAATGCATACTGAGTAAGCACGTGCACTGGGCACCGGGAATGCAGATTGCGGTAATTTCGTCACGTGACTTATGTCGGCTTATCTGCTTCCCTCTCGGGAGTTACCCATTAGTCATACTAAGTTGAGCTACTGTCGGCGAGGTCAACGATAGATGGGGCGTCAAAGGATGAGTTGATAACCTTCTTTTTTGTTCCTCAGTTGTCGGAAAATAAAATACATTTGCCATGAAAATCTGTCTCTTAGCTATTTCAAGTCTCAATTGTGTCATTTTACTATGTATTAGTTTTTAGTATTAGAAAGGATTAAATCGGCAAAACTGCTTTAAAAAGAATTTTAGAGTGATGACTATTTTTAACCCATGGAATATGTTACGCGTACCGTCATACTCCGTTGGAGGTAGTGTGCAAGATGCTCACTAAACTCCACCGAGGTCCCTCGAGACGGCTCACACGGGAAACGGTCAGAGTTCGAAAATTTCGAAATCTCCCTACAAAGGCGAATGTTACCCACTGAATCCCTAATTTGCTTTCATGTGGTGTCATGGAAGACGCGTATTACGCCCCTTACAAGACATCACGTGCGGCGCACGTGGCGCATCAAGCTACCGATGCCGCGGTCGGTTAATGGATGGGTGACCATTCTGACCATATTTAGTGACATTTATTTCGAGCGTCCGTCTCCGTCCTTCGGAAGGCACGTTAAGCTGTTGGTCCCGGCTGATATTTACTATATGAAGATGTCAAGCCTGGTCAGTCAGAGGCCATTTGGCGGCTTGATGACATTTGACATTAATGTTCGTCACTTGCCTTACCAACCAACCCGCACTAGGCCAGCGTGGTGAAGTATGGCTCACACTATTTCACAATTAAGATAAGGCCTGTGTCCAACAATGGGAGTGTATATAGGCTGATGATGATGATGAAGACATCACAATGCAGTCTTAACGCGACCGAACTAACAACTAGCATAGTTATAGTTCTAATAGATAAGACTAGAACGTCTTATAGTTCCCGTTAGTATTATAGTCGGCTTTTCCGATCCCGCGTCGATATCACACAGACGGCCTTGATACGTCTAGCTTTGTTCAGCGAGTCCATTGCCGGGAGATTACGGCTCCATTGAATGCAGACAACACAATAAATGCAGTTCTACTCAAGATAATTAAGAGCCGTTTTACTGCAAACGATACCGCCAATTAAAAAAATTAAATAGCTCGTAAATACTGCGTGTTTTTTTAGTCGTTGTTTTCCCGCAGCAGAACGCTTTACCTTCAGTAGTACTATCAATTTATGCTAGTATTTTTTTTTTAATTTTTTTTTAAACATTTTTTTTTTTAATTTTAATGGGGAAATGGAAACCAAATGTGAGTAAATAGTAAAGAATCATTTTTTTGATAAACGCGAAGGGCAATGACCCCGGCCGGTGACCGTCCGTGACGCAGCTAGTACTATTGGTTCGAGTTTCGTCTATCATAATCGTAAAACTTTTGATTTGACTAAAAAAGAACTTAATTAATTTATTTTACTACTAAGATAGAATCATTTTACTGCGGGAAAACAACGACTAAAATTCCACGCTGTATGATCCTGAATGTAAAATGTGCAATCTATACTAATACCACAGCTAATACTATATAATATTATAAAGAGGAAAGATTTGAGTGTTTGTTTGTATTGAATAGGCTCCGAAACTACTGAACCGATTTGGAAAATTCTTTCACTGTTGGAAAGTTACACTATCCCCGGGTAACATAGGGTACTTTTGATCCCTGAAATGTAGGGGGAAGGGGAAATAATTGACAAAAGAAATTACGCGCGGGTCAAACCGCGGAGGCAACTGCGATGAAAAATGAAGACCGACATAGTGGGTCATTCAGTGATAGTCCCACCACATGGTCCTCTTAAAAGGATGAATCACCGTGTTTTTTTGATAAAGTCTAATTAGACTGCCTATTCAGTGTAACGATTGAGAAGTCGTCTTTTACACCAAACGCCCACGCGCTCCATTGGTCGGAGGTATGCTTCTGACCAATAGCAATAGCGCGCAAGCATGTCAAAATTTGTGTTCTGCGCAATCCCCACCCGATAGTCAAGAAGTTTGCCGGGGCCTGTAACATGATTCAATTTTAACAATATTACTACCGTAATATCTTTTGTGGCGTTGCGTTGTAATCCCCAATCCTATTTGCAGTGGAACTCAATTACTTTATTCAAATAAGATTCGTGTATGTAATACTCGTACTAGAATAATCGACTTACATAAAATTAATTTCTACTTTAGGGTTGTGACAATGAAGGTCATTGTTCAATGACGTCAGTGTGATCGAAAGCCAGGAGCCTATGTATGTGTTATACAAGGTCTATCTATTTTATTAAAATTAAGCACCACCCTGGCTGGCATTACGGTTTTTTTACTTACCACGAAGTTGCCTGATGTAAAACAATTGGGTCGTCGACGATGATCGCAAACTCGAATTATAATTGTTCGAATTATTCAATACAAATATTGCTTGACCCGGGGAGCGAAGCCACGTCCCCGAGACCATCTATGTACTGAAACGACTTGCCTTTAAGTAAAGCTTTAAAAGTAATAACAAAATTTTAATATTTCCATAAACAGTCTTATTCAGAAATATAACAATGAAAGCGAATGGGCATTTCGTGTCCTTTAACACAATTCATATTCATGGATTTTGCAAGTGACCTTTGTAACTATTAGGGGCAGCGCAGACGGCACACTTTTTGTGCGAAAGAGTCTGCCGCGGATTTTTCACAGACTCAACGCACAAAAAGTCTGTCGCGGATTTTTCACAGACTCAACGCACACGACGCACATCTTCGATCATTTTGTCGGCAGAACTGTAGGGACGTAGACGCTATGAAAATCGTGCAGAGATTAAAGATCGCGAAGTATTATTTTGTACTTGATGTAACAGACAGAAAAAGACGAAGAAAATTTTGGGTACATCCTAGTCTTTTGGAAAGATTACTGAACAAGCACGTACCCAGAATTTTTTGTCGGGGGGGGTCCAGGTCGGGCGGCCCGGTCACCGTGGCCGGCCGAGGCGGAAGTTATTAATACTTGCTCCAATGACCGTTGAGGTGCCCCGCCACCACCCGCCCGCCCCGCAGATCAAAACTGAGAGTCATATTTGGCACTGTACTTACTACTGAGGGATTTATTTTATGGGTTGCATCTATTTTCGGGAGGGGTCCGGACCCCTTGGACCCCCCCCCTGGGTACGTCGGGAGAGTTCTATATTAAACATTCAATTCTGAACAACACCGGTTTTTTTTTTTAAGTTTTATAAAATGTCTGTTACTACATAATATGATGAGTTGCTATTTATTTTAAGACCTGCTTTGACTCATTCAGACACAACAATGAGGAAGTTAATAATAAATATCTCTGGACATTATTCACACAGCGCCATCTAGCCCCAAACTAAGCATTAGCTTGTGCTATGGGTGCTAGACAACGGATAAACATTACTTATATACTTTTTTTTGTAAATACATACATAATATACATAGAAACACCCAAACCGATACAAACAGACATGTTCATGCACACAAATGTTTGTACCGTGCGGGGATCGAACCCGCGACCTGTGGTGTAATAGCCGACTTCTCAACCATTACACCTAATGGCTCGTCAAATTAGTATTTCGGATAAAGAAACTTTATTCTCAAAAAGAAATTACATAAACACTTACATGAGAACATTAAAATTTATAATAAAACAAATTATCCGGCAACAAAAAATAAATAAATAAATAAAATAAATAATAATAATAATACTACCAATTACACAGAGCAATCACTAGTTACAATTTGTTTACAAAAATTTTCTTATAAAGAATATTACCAAGAAACAAGTTTTAATGTTTAAACTCACTGCGAACCGAGTTTTAATGATTTTACATAATATATGTATTAATATCTATATTCTGCCATAGAAGTATCATAAATTATTGGTCTATTTTGTATTTCATTAATTAGTATCGTTACATCGATGTCTGGCGCCATAATAGATCGCATACGTACGTTACGTCCCACCACTAGATTGCAGACTAAAATGTACACCAATGTGCGCCGTCTGCGTTAGCCCGTGTTGAAGCAAACGTTCCATTTTTTTCGCACACTTTTTGTGCGGAGCGGTGTGGCGCGGCGCGGCGCGGTCTGCCGGAATCACACGGATTTTGTGCGCGCCGGACTTTTTTGCGCGTCGTCTGCGTTACTCCATACAGTTGCATACGTTCTATTTTCGCAGACTAAAAAGTCTGTCACGGATAGTCTGTCGTCTGCGCTGCCGCTTAATCGGAGTTTTAGTATCGCAATGAATGAATAAAGGGTTCTTCACAAGTTTCACTTGAAACTTTTCAGAGTGAAATGAATGTAAATGTAAGAAAAATTGAAGAAATATTTTACAGTATGTAATTTATGTCCAAATTTTTTTAATGCCAGAGGCGGCAAACGAGCCAGCGGGTCGCCTGATGTAAGCAATCACTGCCGCCCATGGACATCTGCAACACCAGAGGGATCGCTGATGCGTTGCTGGCCTTAAATCCTCTGTCAAGGGGTAAGGTATGTAAAGGTATAAAAAAGGGGTATGTAATAACTGGATTTGACTAATCCTGGATCACAGTTCTAGTGTACTTCACCAGTTAAACTTGATTCGATGACTTGCTTGATCACGACAAAATATTCGTAGACAACTTCATTGTATATTCCATTTATTATTTTTATTGACTTAATAAAGGGCACATCAAGCCGTGGGCTTAAAATAGTAATTTGATAAAACAAGCCATGTCAGAGACATGAGTAGGCGGCTTAAAGAACTATAACAATAGATTAGAAATAGTATAAAATTAAATAATGTCCTGCAAAGGTTTCGTATGACGTAATTGAAAAGTGTATTTTTAAATTTGCTACTCGTCCTAAAATGTATTTTTTTTTGGTCAATTTAGTATGTAAGCAAAATAAATAATAGTTAAAAACTAGAGTTGCCACGAATAGTGATTTGGCCGAATACCGAATACCGAATATTCGGCAACGCTGTCGGCCGAAGCGCCGAATATTCGGCGGCCGAATATTCGGCACAAAATATATGTTTAGCGAGCGCGTAAACAAGAACCAACCTGTCGCAACCTGTCTCCCTGCAAATGAGTTAGATTGTTTTTGAAAACTATTCGTCTAGATCGGAAGGCTGATCCTTACAAGTGGTGGTCAGTAAATAAAAAACAATAACCAAATCTCTCGAAATTTGCTGAAGTTTATCTTTCTTCTCCTGGGAGTAGCGTGTACAGCGAGAAGTTATTTTCCGAAGCTGGTATCATTTACGATGAAAAGCGTAATCGTTTGCTACCAACAAATGCTGAAAAACTTGTTTTCATCCATCATGGTCAATTTTACTTACTAAGAGATTGTAATTTGTTAATAAATACATAGAATCTTGAGTAATATGACGTGTCTTTTTTCATGATTAGGTATTCGGTATTCGGCCGAATAGTATGTATTATTCGGCCGAATACCGAATATTAAAAAAATTGGCCGAATAGGCCGAATACCGAATAGTAGCCGAATATTCGTGACATCTCTATTAAAAACTATTTTCTTTATCTGCCCAAGTGGTAAAATAAAGATAGTCATGTATCGCTGTCAGACTTCAGTAGTGTAGTGTTAACGAGAAATATGACCACAGAGAGCCTTTAAATCACGAAATAGGTAGTTCCGTATGTTTTATCCCGCTGACATGCCACTAAGCATACTCCTGAGTAAAACAATTTGATCTTTACCGTGTTGGCGTAAGAATGTTAATGGCATGCCTGGATTTCGTCGTAGAGAAGTGTTGCCTTAAAAAACATCGACACTTGATATTTTTTAGTAAGTCAAGGGCTTAGGGCGGCCGGTCCATCGCAACAAGGCGAGCATTTTCTCGTCCCTCTTTAGTATAAAGGGGAAGTAAGGGCCGATTACTGAGTATTAGGGCAAAAAACTTCATCCGATTCACACACGCCGTAAATGCATGTATAAACGAATTTTCCTCCGTAAAAAAGGTCTTCCTATTTGTGAAAAGTAATGACTAGTTCTGGAATCAATTTAATCTTGTTCTGGATATTTTTAGTAATTTCTCAAATAATCTGTTAGAAATATTTTTTTCAAAGATGATAATTATTAAACTATCGTGATAATTGAAAGAAAAAATCGACGTTATAGTAGTGGCTATGGCGCATCCCTAATTCTACGCACATTTCAACCGTGCTCAAGCGAATTTGAATCTTTCCCCACTGAAATAAGAACGATGGTAAAAAGTACTTTTGTATGTGGTATTCTCAAAGCGTGCAACATTACTGACTTGCGCACTTTCCCTCACGTGAATTATGTATAGCATCGATAAAGCAAGAGCGCTCGTCCTGCCGCCTAATTCTGGTGCATTCGCCTTTATAGTAATAGTTCTGTCTTTTTCTTATATAGGACATAAAGTTTGTGTGAGCAGGACAGACTTAACAGAATCTAGTAAGAAAATATTCGCATAAAACCGACGCCTGTGCTCACGTTTTGCGGTTCGGAGTGGATTTGAAGATATTTTATTTATGCTTTGGAATTCATTTGGGCTGTGATTTCTTTTTATTGTAGTTTTTATCGGGCCACTAAAATAGGAAATATTGGCTCAATGGTTAGGTGAGATATTTACCGTGGCCGTGATATTGTAATCCTTGTTTCAATTTCCGGCGTGAGTATTGTTTGATGCGATTTGATTAGTCAGATGTGATAAGGAAAATTATATAATGTCTCACTGCAGGGCAATAACCTCCATAATTGAAATCGAATGCACAATTTACACTTAACAAATGCAGTTTGGTGATCACAAACCAAAGCTGTGTTCGAAAAATCGAACACAAATGCCTGAACCGGGGATTGTATCCTGGACCCCGAGAATATCCTTTGGTCCCATTTGGTTTGGTGGTTTGGTGTGATCTTTCGTACGAACACAGAATTTATTTCTTGCTTTCATAACCAGCTACGAAAACAGAAATAAATTGTCGTTTTCGTAACCGGGTCGTTCTTATTTTTAACCTACAAAAAGGTGTCTTCACCGCTCAGTGAAAAAAAAAAACAACGAAATTACCATAAGTTTTTTCTTAATTGTATTTTTACAGGCACTGTCAACGATATTAAAATCGTTGGGCACTGTACTAAACATTAATGACTGTGCATGATTAAATAATAAATGTTTTTAATAATTTCACTGTAAAAAGTACGTTACAGAGTCGTAAATCCGCGTGACAGAAGTGTAAATCAAATTGTAGGTTAAAAAGAAGAACGACCCAACCAAGTTTCGTAACCAGCTACGAAAGGAGACTTTTTTTTTCATTTTCAAACCTGGTTATTATTATTAAGAAAATTTTGTCCACTTTAAAGTCCGAAAACGTACAAAAGTTTAACTCCTACTTTAATCAGTAATATGGCTCGGTATGGACTATGGAGCAAACCCACTAACTCGACGTTACTCACTCAGCCGGCCTAGCCAACAAGGCATAGTGTGAATAACAACCAAAAAAATGTTTTTATCAATATATCCCTATTTGTCTTGAAGATTGGATGAGCCAATATTAAAGTAGCAATCTTTCTTCGTATGTCGGGTCTTCCCTGGGGAACGTATCTATCGTCTGTGGTCGGCGTTCCCTTAGGAGATCAAAGGATGGCTTCTGCTCTGAATATTTATAGTTTAATCGAAAAACCAGCTTTTTTACACTGCATAACATTGAGTAACATGAATAGCAAATAAGTCAGGTGCAATGATATTATATTATACACTAGCGGCCGCCTCCGCGGTTTCACCCGCGCGTCATTTCTTTTTTCAAATATCCCCTTCTTCCCCCCACATTTCCGGGATAAAAAGTACCCTATGTCACCCGGGGATAGTGTAGCTTTCCAACAGTGAAAGAATTTTCCAAATCGGTTCAGTAGTTTCGAAGCCTATTCAATAAAAACAAACAATTAAATGTTTCCTTTTTATCATATTAATATTATTTATTTATTTATTTACACTTTATTGCACAAAACAAGTAGGTACAATTGGCGTACTAAATGCCGAAAGGCATTCTCTACCAGTCAACCATTGGGCGTAGCAGAGCGAAACTGGTGCGGTAATTGCAAGAAGAAAATGAAATAGACAAATAAACATAAATAAAATAACCATAATACACATATAAGTAAAATCAATAATACACATACATAAACATAGATAAATATATACTATATCACTACATAGTATAAAACAAAGTCGCTTTTTCTGTCCCTATGTCCCTTTGTATGCTTAAATCTTTGAAACTACGCAACGGATTTTGATGCGGTTTTTTTTAATAGATAGAATGATTCAAGAGGAAGGTTTATATGTATAATACATGCATAATATAGTAGAGAAACACTGATAAATTTAGAGGTTTTTGATTTAAGGTCGTAAATAAACACATTTTTTTGCGCTTACATTGCAAACGCTGGCTGAACCCTACGAGATAGATCAAAATAATGTACTACGGTATTGTTCACCTTAAAACTGTTTACAAAAAAGTTCGCGATGGTATATGTCTATCTTTTAGGGATAACCCACAATAACCATTTTTATCCTTTACTAATGAGAAAATAAGGGCATATTTACGAAAAAGCGATTTTTTGCAATACAGTGTTAATCCTTATCCAATTAAGTACCTTAAATAAATTGTGCATGTAATATAGATCAATATGGCTCTTCACAGCATGCAATTTAAATGAATACTTTTGAAGATATTACAGATTTAAAATGCAGAGACATAGCGGTTGCGGCGGTACCGACCGGCCGGGGGGCGCATGCATGGATGATGGATGAACGTTTGTTATTGTTACTCTTTCACGTAAAAAATACTGAATTGATTTTAATGAAACTTTACAATAATATAGCTTATACATCAGAATAACACATAGGCTACAATTTACAAGATATTCCCGCGGGATAACGTCCTATAGTTCACGCGGGCGAAGCCGCGGGCGGAAGGCTAGTTATATAATATACATAAACATATACAGGTATAGGACAAATAATATGTAAAATTTGCATGTCAAGACGAACCATTAAACACAGCCAAGAAAGGAAAGTTAGGAAGTGTTGAGAAGAGAAGCATAGATATTTGTAATATTAGTGTTACTACGAGTATATCGAATACGAAACATTTTGAGTCCTGACTAAACCGCACGCAGTGTAAAAATCAACTTTATATTATGATTTTTATTTAACGGCACTACTTCGCGACAATATAGACTGTTAGGGCCATAATACAGACCATAATTGAACTAAAGCTACAGCAAAGTCGGTACATTGGCCAGTGGCCACCCGCCTGCTGACCTGACATTGTGCTGTCACAAATGGCCTGTCGCGAACCGCGGTGCACCACAATGTCACAATGCACTCCCGCGCAGGCGCCGCCGCGCCGCATGGACGCCGCGACTTGCGTCACCGTTGATGCGACCACACGAGAGTCCGGGAAACCTAGGACTGATTGGCGACCTGGCACTTGATTTGCGCCTGAGATTGCCATTAGCGGGGTCTTAAAAAAGCTTCCCTTTTTCAGAAAAATTGGAATAACCCTGAGGTTATAGGGTTACGGAGCTAGCTCCGTTACATTTTTTCTGTCATCTATGTACCTAGCTTCATCAGGTATTGCACCAATAATAC
The DNA here is from genome assembly GCA_949319885.1 of Mecyna flavalis. Taxonomy (NCBI): domain Eukaryota; kingdom Metazoa; phylum Arthropoda; class Insecta; order Lepidoptera; family Crambidae; genus Mecyna; species Mecyna flavalis. The sequence goes on along the minus strand of OX439427.1, from coordinate 3,494,539 downwards.
TGTTGAATGAAAATTCTCCAAAATGCATGAAAGGCAGGAAGACATCATTGCATACACTGACTCTACTTAAAATGATATCCGACTAAGGAAGATTACATCTCTTTTTATAACTTACGTTACGGCTGATAATTCGTAAAGCTTACTAAACTAAATCCATCTTGCATGTAATTTGATGATACATTGTTAAATACAATTGAATAAACCCATTCCGCTGCCTGGTCACACGAGCGTTCAACGGTAGCTCCCGCGCCGAGTCAGCGATAACGACGTGCGCGCGCGCAGACCGGCGAAAGTGGTTACCATATCGCTGGCATAGTGAAGGCGATCACAGTGAGATATGTCCAACTAAGCACTTGGCAGCTAAGCTTAGCCACAGACACATTCTCTCCCTCCATTCCTCATTTATTTATTAGTTACAGCTGATAAGTCGTAAATCTTACTTCCTTTTTTTTTTAAACCACATCATTTGGCAGACAGACACGCAGCCCACCTGATGGAATACGGTCACTGCGGCCTATTCCATTGAGGGACACTTTACCAGGTAGCATCGCATAAGGTGCTGCCAGACTGTAGGCTTATCTGATCTTTGACATCAAAAGCTTTCTAACAGTAAAAGAATTAGGTATTCAAATCGGTTCAGTAGTTTCGGAGCCTATTCAATGCAAACAAACAAACAAATCTTTCTTTTTTATAATATTAGTATAGAAGTATATAAAGAACACCATATTTGGGATACTTATCGTGTTTGCGATATGTTTCATTTTCTCCCCTTTTATATCTTTTACACTGTGCCATTACCTGGCGGTGACGCAACATGCATTATTAATTTCATTGTTTATTAATGGCACGGAGTAATTAAATTTTATGTCGGCCTGTTGCAGTCAACATCAAATTTTGATCTTAAGACATTCCAATAAGATCCAAAATCAAACAAAACGATTCATTAGCAGCTGACGTATACGTGACAGCGCATTTCATTTGTATTTAATTATCGGTTATTTTTTCATTCGATTTTTTCTTAAGCTAGGAAATAATTGCGCTCTTACATAATTTGCACTGTGCATTCCTCTGTGAAATTGAAGTTTTAAGCTGTTCATTGGTTTTAATAACATTACCTTCTAACTTTAATAAAATCGTTTTGACTATGGAAAGTTGTAATATTATTTTCTCATAAGAAATTTTATATCTACAAAAGTAAAACAAGCTACACTCCATCAACTTATGGCAATGAGAATATTAAGAGATAATTAGAAACTTGAGAATTCAGTTTAACAAAGGTAGTATGCGCAAAATTATTTGTTTAAGAAACGCGCAAAATAATTTCAACAAAAAATTAATTTCATAAATAATAACACAACACCATCAATGGTAGCCAATGATATCCAACCGTCATGTACATTTACAATATTCTAATCTAAAAAACCATAGTGAATGCAAAAAAGTGGCACAGACGGACGGAAACAATTATCATCTGACCATAACCGCCTTCAATTTAGGCTGACCTTAATATCCACAGATTAGCAAAGTTCAAGGATACACGCCATTTAAAACGACAAAGCACAAAAACCTGAGGTAGTGAAACTTTTTAGAGAGGACAGATATAGTTTCGGCGCCAGCAAATGACCTTGGGAACTGTATAATATCACAATGAAATAAAGAACAGCGAGGAATGTCGCATTCATTCGCAGAATAATTTTCTATTGCCAAACATATTTAAAATGAAAGAAAAATTGTCACTCAAATCGGATCCAAAATTTTGAAGAAATCTGTTTACTGTTTAACCAAGCATCGTCCACGTAAATAAAAAGTGACGAAAATGCTTATAAAATGCAATGTTCTTGGTCAAACTAAATCAATAGCAAACGTGGTGATGAAGCAACTGCCCATAATTGTCACTTTGATTTTATTACAATGATGGAGGCTTTTGGGTCCGGCCGTTATGCCCCCATTCCGGGTTGTCCCCGGCCGATATGCCCCCACATTTAAAAAATGTTTGTTCCAGTTAGCCGTTAAACCGTGGGGGCATACCGGCCGGGGGCAACCCGGAATGGGGGCATAACGGCCGGACCCAGGCTTTAGGTCCGGCCGTTATGCCCCCATTTGCCCAGCAGTGGGACATTAAATAGACTGATACTTTTTAGGGTTCCGTAGCCAAATGGCAAAAAACGGAACCCTTATGGATTCGTCATGTCTGTCTGTCTGTCTGTCTGTCTGTCCGTCCGTATGTCACAGCCACTTTTTACCGAAACTATAAGAGCTATAATGTTGAAAATTAGTAAGTAGATGTATTCTGTAAACCGCATTAAGATTTTCATACAAAAATAGAAAAATAATAATAAATTTTTGGGGCTTCCCATACTTAGAACTGAAACTCAAAATTTTTTTTTTCTTCAAACCCTTACGTGTGGGGTATCTATAGATAGGTCTTTAAAAATGATAATAAGGTTTCATTTATCATTTTTTTCTAAACGGAATAGTTTGCGCGAGAGACACTTCCAAAGTGGTAAAATGTTGGTCACCCCCCCTCTAACTTCTAAAATAAGAGAACGATAAAACTAAAAAAAATATATGATGTACATTACCATGCAAACTTCCATTGAAAATTGGTTTGAACGAGATCAAGTAATTAGTTTTTTTTTAAAACGTCATAAATCGTAAACCGCAATTTTCCTCTCATTCAATCAACTCAAATATAAAAACGTCGATCAAACTTACAAAGAACTACAAGAACTTTTATATTATGATGATACTTGCTGCTACGGAACCCTTCATGGGCGAGTCCGACTCGCACTTGGCCGGTTTTTATTGTTATTTTGAATGTCCCATTATTTGCATAATATTAATAACTAGCGGCCGCATCCGCAGTTTCACCCGCGCAGAATGTCTTTTCACCCGGGGATAATGTAGCTTTCCAACAGTTAAAGAATTTTCCAAATCGGTTCAGTAGTTTCGGAGCCTATTCAATACAAACAAACAATACTTCTGTGTTTCGGGAAAAGGGTACTGAAGCTAGTGAAATTACTGGGTATTATGAGATCTAATAACTGTGTCGTCTCGGTGTAGCGGGCGCAGGGCGGTGCCAGACAGTAACTGCTTAGTTACTCTTAGGCGCTGAATTGTCTAAGGGCAGACGTGGCGCTTACCATCAGGTGTACGATCAGCTCGTCTTGTTACACATTTCAATAAAAAAAAACTTTCCTCTTTATAATATAAGTATAGAGTATAGATGTTGCAGCTTCACTGTTGACTTTGATTCACTTAGATTCTGTGTTGTGTATGTCGGTGAAATAAAAATGAGGAATGGCTTTTGGTCGCATTGCGGAGTTAATCTAGCCACAGGTTGTTGTTTTTAGTACCTATTTGCGATAGAAATACTACTGACCGTTTTAGGTGTATTTTATGAAAATGTACAATAGTTTTATCCAAATACTAATTTTATAAATGCGAAAGTAGCCCTGTCTGTCTGCTAAGATTTCACGCCCAAACAACTTAGCCAATTTTGATGTAAACATACATAGACTTTAGGAAGTACATAGCTTCTTATTGCATGCCACCTGTGACACCCATGGCGTTCAATGTAAGGATTGTTCTAAAATTATTCTAGTCTTAAGTAGATATAAAAAAGCGACCATATTTCTGTGATAGGTAAGCTACAATAGGGTATTTGTGCCGAAAATAAAAAACAGATATAAAATTCTATTTTTTGAATTTAAGTACAGATCGGCAACGCAACTGGGATGCAGATGTCCATAGGCAACGATAATCACTTGCCATCACCAACTTCCTCTTTCGCCTTCCTTTAGCATTAAAACGATTCCCCAAGCAAGAGCTCTGTTCTACAGATAGTTCTGTTGTAGAACATTTGAGAGCCTTATATTATAATTTCACCTCAAGACGTTCTATCTCGGTTTTTGTAGGACATTAATGGTAACATTGCGGCTACGCTCAGACAGGCTCTGCGCAAAAGAAAGGTTAATAATAAAACAGCAGAGAGATTTGAAACATCACAACTGTGGAACAGCAGTGAAACAACTTGACTGGCTCGTTAGTGCGTTTGGTGACTCTGCCCTAAAAACAAGGGATGAGAAGTTTTAGTAAATTCAAATCAAAACACACAATATTCAAAGTAAAATTCAAAATATCTTCATATAGGCTTCAATAGAGTACAGAAATAGTCCAGAGGCCCTAGACAAGCGGCACTTATGAGGCTCGTTTTCGGTCAATTTGCGATAGCAAATGTCAAAACCTGTACTTTCAATATCGATTGACCACGTGACTTTTGTAAGGCACCTGTCAAATCCATATAATTTGAAGTTCAAATCGCTGTCAAAATTTTACAGGCCCCAAGAAATAATAACGACGAGCCACTACCCGACTTGTATTTTGATTGACTGACCCATCCCCGGGTACCTGGACCTGTTAATTTTAGCCCGGAATTGCGCGATTGCCCCTCAAGAGGATCATCCGTAAAACTGTTGAGGGTCATCCAGAAGAGCATCCGTAAAAAAAATTGTAAAAATTTGGATTAAAAAGAGTAACTGTCGAGTTTCTTGCCGGTTCTTCTCGACAGACAATGACACTCCAAATCCGGTGGTAGAGTCACTCTGTGTAATTGACGATTTATAATTACTTTATACAAGTTAACATTTATAAAGAATATTTTGATTTTGAACTGATCCTAGACATAACATGGGTAAAGTCAGTCATCATTTCCTTGCATGGGAACATTTTTAGGCTGATACTTTAATTTATTCTTTTAGGTCAGAGTACAATTAACTTTTCAATGTCGCACTAGGAACATGAGTTTAGTGCGACGTCGATAGCAGAATCGCGAATTTAGTTAATTAGCATTGACAATTAAGATACTTTGACATGACGGAAACAGGAGTCTCTAAGAGGCTGGAGTGCGAGTGATGCGTAATTAGAAATGTTAATGTTACTAACTAAGATTAAAGTGCTCTACACGAGTTTGTCACTTACTCACCACTATTTAATCCAACTTATGTATATTCACAATTAGTTTCATATTAGCTGCATACACGTGAAGTCGATAGATTCGAAAGTGTAGTTATTTATACACACAGGATTAATATAAGAAACGGTCAGGATAATTGTTCAGGATCACTTTTTAATAAAAAATATTTTAATATAAAACAGCTTTGTTTATAGTAGTGGCTTTCGTTTAAAAGCAATAGTAAGGAAGTGGGGCCTCTAAAAATGCGCCATCGGGTCAGTGAACAAAATGCATATATTTATAAATAGTAATATATTGCATTACCTATGATGTCGTAATAGTTATTTATGTGACTGTTGCATAATGAGGGTCATTTTATGAAACGAACGAAGTGAGTTTCATAAAAGGATCACATGAGTATTTTAATGCCTAATTATGTACAGTCACAAACATAACTTTATCTTCATTCATACGATAAATGTCTATTTTAAAGTCAGGATCGATGTGAAACCGCGTGGAATATAATCCGTAGTACCAGGAGAGCAGAGAAGAACAAGAAGCTAGGCTAGCTCGCGTCTTTCAAACTCTTTGATTTAATGAATAGTTACGCTGCGGTTATGCTCTCCTGGTACCTTTGAAAATACATCAAGATGTTGCTTACAATTATGTTACCTTCAAATCCATTAATTTTTACTTTTTAAGAAGACGTTCGAAATTTGAACGTAATTAAAGTATCGGTTACCGATACTAAAATGTAAACATTACGATGCAGCCACAGATACTTATATCTAAATGTAGGGCGTTTGCTCATCGCTCCTGACTATAAAATAGACATATTATGGTATGGATGTAGATAAATGTTTATGAGGTCCGCTGGTTGCTAATGCATTTACTTGGCTACGTGTACCAGCCTTAATCGAGGATACGGCTTAATCCAGTAATGCGTTCCATTTTTGTTAACGATTGTACGGTAGTTTCCGACCTGTATAAAATTTTATCTGTACGATCTAGAATATTAAATTGAGAATTAATGGTGTATTTTACTTTTATGGTAAAAGGAAAAAAGGTTTTATGGAGCTTAATTTAAAGAATATTTTTTCATTAATCCGACCACAGAAGTACTTCAAAATGTTTAACAAAGTAAAAGGACATGCATACGTACGTGAGTGTTTGCGCAAGCGCAGGTGTACAAACTCTTACACAGAAAAGTATTTTAAAAAACGGACCTTTTGCCATGAAAATGTGACTCGTGTAGCTGTCACATGTTTCTTTTTACTACCGGTCACTTGTAACATTGCACCAACTACAACAGTTTTAGTTTGCCTCGAGGTAAGTAATACGCGGCCGGTTACTGGCAACACTGAACCAAATCATACAACAGTTTGAGTTCGCCTCGAGGTACAGAACCCGCTTATTGCTTGCATAGTTGCATATTCGAAGCAGTTGTTTGAACAGAACAAGTCGGTAACAGATATTGTTCTCCAGAACTGTTTAGCTTTAACTGTTTTGACGTAACGAATTTCTAAACGCTCTTTACTATATACCGCTGGGTGGTGTCACCCTATAACACCGCATTTTAAAATTTTTTGATAAGTAAATAAACATATTTTTTTACAATGCAGTCTTTTTAATCAAAACTAATGGCTAAGCAACCATCTAATTCGTCTAGCTTCCCTTTTTAGGTGTTCTATATACTAACTAGAGTTGCTAAATCGAACATCTTGGTTTAAGCGTAAGTACCGTACTACACTGAAAAAAATTTGCTTTAGCAAAGTACCAATTTAGCTCTGTTAAAAATTACTCGGCTGCATTCAACCAAGACATATTTAAAATGGGCAATAGAGCTTTGCTAATATTATAGAAGCAAGTATTGCTAAAAATGATTGGTTGTTATTTACAAAGTACTTATTTATTTCTAAATAACCGACTCGTTAAATTTTACCCCTAACAAAAACTAGCAAAAATAGACAAGCTAACGTTATTATTTCATAATAAGTAAGTTATTTAATTTTAGACATAATCATAGTTGGCTAGAAATTGACACCGAGTTCGGGTAAAAATAGACAGATTACATTGCTATTTCATGATAAGTAAGTTATTTGATTTTAGACAATCATACTTGGTTAATAATAAACATGAAGTTCGGTAAAAAATAGACGAGCATACTTATCTATTTATTGATAAGTAAGTTATTTGATTTTAGACAATCATACTTGGTTAAAAATAAACATGTAGTTCGGTAAAAAATAGACGAGCATACTTATCTATTTATTGTTAAGTAAGTTATTTAATTTTAAACAATCATAGTTGGCTAGAATGGCCGCCGCGCCACTCCAGTCTTTTTACTTGCTCAGTGCAGCCAGTCAGCCACGAATCGATTACTCAATGTGTCGCTCCTACTCTCGTGCTGCGTTCGCGAGCTGTGAATCTATCATAATTTTTTACTAATATTGCCATTAACTGATAGTGTATACGTGTTTGGTTGAATAAACGCATTAGTGAACATTATACAAGTTAATTATCTATTCGTAAATAAGCACAGCTCGGCAATTAACATTGGAAATATTTAGTGAAGCTTAATTTAAAAATGGCGTTCCTTAGAATATGTTATTAATATTATTCTAAGCGTATTTCAATCCCGCCGTAGTCTGAATCTACTGTATTTGGATTGGTTACCAAAAAGAATTACTTTGTAAGTATTTTCACGGTTTATTTTATATGTGGATTTTATAATTTAAGCTTAATAGTGTGAGTGTGAGTTACCTTACCTAAAAATATTTCCAAGCGTAAAGATTTTATAGAATCGTTGTAAATTAAAGTATTTTTATAAAGATCTTTGCTTTGATTTTTAAAACAAAACGTAAAGGTTCGTTTTCTGTTTCAGAATACTATGGATACACCCAAAAAAAGAAGTCCTAACTTCACAATTATGTTGGAGGTTTTACAAAAAATATGTATCACATATTTTAAAATTATTGAAAATAAAAAGAGTGATGCGGTATCCTGGCAAAACAAGCGCAATAGGATAAGATTGCATTAGAATTCAATTCCCAGAACACAACTAACAGGTATTTATAATGTTATTTTGCACTTCTAATAAAAGCAAACATTAATAAAATGTTTATTTCTTGCTAAGCAATATGGAGTATTATTAATTATTAATCTAGGTGCAGCAAAGTATTAAAAAAGAAATGGGAAAATATGAAGAAAACTGTAAAAGATTAAGTTGCTGGCCATAGGAAACATGAATAGTCATTTAAATATATTTATCACCTATCATTTATATCACAGTGATTAGCATAACTGGTTAAAATTGTGTTCACATGAAAGTACTCAATTTTTGGGTAGAATGTGCTTTAAGTTATATTCGATTCTTTAAAATTATAATAATAAAGACTATAAACATAAACATGTTATATAGCAATAATTACAATGATATTCATAGGAGTTATGTATGTTTCGCAGTCTGTTTTCTCTGCCTATCCCACAAGTGACACAGTATGAAAATCATAATAGTAACAAATTTTTATTTTTACAGGATAATGAAAGCCAAAATGTGGTGGTGGTATGTGGTACAGACACATTGAAGGTGCATATTGATTTATATTGATTGATATTAGATAAGTGTTACAATATATTACTTTAATAGATTGATTTGCATTGTTTTGCAGGATTTACAGTACAAAGAAGATATTGAGAGTCCAGCTATTATTAAAAAGGTAAAAATGATTGTTACATTAATATGCCACCCCTTAAATATATTAATTTTTATTTTTAGGCTAATGACAGTTTACAAATGGAAGAATTCGACCGTCCTAGGAAGGATAACAATCTCAAAAATTGGGATACATACACTCCAGCTATGTTGCGAAGCCCCTTGACAGAGACGTTACAGGTAGGTACTTATCTGACTATCCCTTTATATGATATATGAACCTATTTTCATAAATATCTTCAATGTACAGACTTTAATTATTCCTGTTTTATTATGTGTATAGATATGATGTGACTTTATGTATGTACTCCACATTTATTTGTTTTTTAATGCGAACAATATTGTATTATAGGATAAACAAGGTACATCCGAAGTGAGGCGGTACCGTAAAAGAACGTACACTGGCACTACAACAAACAAAACATGGACTGAATTAGGGGAGGTGAAGACCAAGGTAGCCCATTTGAAGGCCAAAAAATTGGAAAACGAGATAAAACTGCAAGATGCCCTTTTGGAAGGAAGTAGGCTAAGATGTGAAGAAATGAAATTAAAAATTGAGTTGTAACTTGATAAAACTAAACAAGGAATTGGCTGCATAGCATAGCCTGTGAATTCGGCCATTTCTCTTAAATCATAGTTGAGTGACGAACGTCTTTTGAAGCGCTGCTGCCTCACACCTACAAGGTTGTTCCAATTTTCACATAAAAACCACTTTTAAACATTATTATGAATTTTGCCTTGTTTATTTTATAACAGTGATGTGACAAAAATAAACAATTACCTACTTTTTTGCAGATATTTCACCGCGCGAGTGTTAAGTGAAAACAGGATTTTAGATATATCTAAAAGATGGATGAAGAGGTTAAAAATCTTCTCACAGCATGGAGTTTGGAAGAATATATTGAAGTTATTAAACGTAAGTAGACATACACAACAACTTTTTTTAATTAAATAAAAGTAGGAAGGATATCTTCTGGAGAGTTCAGTTTTTAGATTTTTTTACTGATTTAGTTTAAATATTTGTATACTTACTTTTGTTTCATTTATTTGTTCACAGCTAGAAAATGATTTTGTCAACCTGTACAAAGGACAATAATTTACCGAAATAACTGAAAAATTCCCCACAATCAAGCCAAAAATATTTGAACTGGCAAAGGCGCGCAAGAAAAGCAGCAAAGATAAAAATATTGAGCCATATTTTTAAGACTAAGTACAATTTAAGAGGAGTATACGAGTCTAACCAGTAATGTTACCTGAAATGTTAAATGTTACCTTTGATCTGTGACGACAGACATACTATGTATCGTGTAAGAAAGAATAAAACAAACATTAATGTATATCATTTTCTTTCAGTTCCTTTACGGTTGGTCTGTCGGCAAAATATGTATCTGTTGTTTTACTACAGACGCAGAACGTTTCATTGGTTTTTTCCCGACATGCCAAATTTTTGCCTACTGCACAGTGAGTAACAATGGTATAAACGACAACATATCGAACTACACATTTTCAGTATGAGCTGACCTCACATTGTGTATTAAGCCTTACGTACAGTCACAGGTCAGTTGTTTTTTTTGTATCCCATAATTCTAGGTGAAACTGAACAACTTTTACTATGGGACCAACTCTGAAATCGCGAAATAAATCAGCTGTTTCATACATTGTGATTTTTTTGTTATTAATTTTTGTATGAAACAGCAGATTTTTTCCGCGATTTCAGAGTTTGTCCCATAGTAAAAGACGTTTACAGTCTCATCAACCATAGATTATGGGATATAAAAAAACACGCTAGCTTAATATGTGTCGTTTAAATTGGTACTTACTTGCAACAAAGTATTTTAGCTGCGGTTACCCAATAAACACGATTGATAATACCAAGTAACTCGGTTAAATATACCAATTTTAATTGACTAGAAATAGACGAGTATATTAATTGTAGTTACCCAATAAACACGATTGATATTACCAAGTAACTCGGTTAAATATACCAATTTTAATTGACTAGAAATAGCCGAGTATATTAATTGTAGTTACCCAATGAACACGATTGATAATACCAAGTAACTTTGCTATATATACCAATTTGAATTGAGTAGAAATAACAAAGTAGGTTGGCTGTCCCTACCCAATATACATGATTAAAAATATTCAAGCTACTTAGCTAGTTTTACGAAGCAAAATAATTGATTCTACTGAATTACTTTGCTAAACACAACAAAGCACGTTGGCTGTGACGACAGTTGTGTTTATTCTTTAACCAAGTTAGTTGTTGCAGTGACCGATTGAATTTGCTATTGTTAACAGAGTGACTCGATTCACTATAGATAATAGGTTTGCTAAGTTTACTGAGTGAATAGGTTAGAAGCAACCAACCTTGGATATCTATTTTTTGACCAACTTACTGGGTTTATATTACCAACAACGTTAACAAAGTTGACTTGTGTAATTTTAGCAACAAACTTTGCAGGCTCCCTCCGAAGCGAGTTACTCGGCTGTAAATAGCAACAACTTGTTTATTTATAGCCGTGTAGTTTTTTCAGTGTAGATCGGCTAAAACAATGGGAAAATGAATGAGTGTTTAAGTAAGAACTTCATCCGGTTATTGAATTGTAGCGCCTCAGTGTCCTCAATAACAGTAATTAAATGTTTTGTAATACTTGTGACATTAATTTAATAACTGTCATAAACTTTTGCAAGGGTACCTTTAATTGTGTCAATATGCAAAAATCTTCGTAACACTTATTATTTTTCGCTCGCGAAAACCAATTAACCACTCAATCCCGAACCGGCACTCGGGTGCCGCGTAACAATAGATTTTCTATTGTGTCTGGTGATCCGGGGCTTGAAAGATTAATGGTTTTAAAGCTTAATTAGCGCTCTCTCCAAACAGATGAATCATAAAAATGACTGATATTATTCACGAATATTTCATAACTTTTCACGTGGTTCGAATTCTTTGCTCGGGGGTGTAAAAATATTTATTTACAAGTCTCTTAGGGAATCTAATATCCTGGCACAGGAGCGGATAGAATGAATAAAAAACGAAATTGATTTCGATTTCAATATCTTCGTAATCTACATAATGTTTGCACCTTTCCATTGTCCTTATCTGTCTGATGAATAAAGGCACTCTCCTTTGCAAAAGAAAAATATAAAAAGGACTAATGGGCTTTTAAAATTAATTACTATAATGGCTCGAAAAAGCTGCCATCAGTAAAATCAAGACAAAAAAAGTTTTGCTTTTTCTGGGCAGGATGCCAAAATATAGGTACTATTCAATATGTGCCTAAGCAAAGACCATCAACCTACATCAGTTTTCCAATCAACGTCAATGTTGAAGGGATGTGCCCTACATACACAATAACGGCAAAAGTCGAACAATACCAAACGGTTGTTAATATTTGTTCGGACTCTTATTGGTAGGATCAGGGGTGCCAACGAGTAGTTCCTTTTTTGTATTAGGGGACGTGGAACCTACGGTTCACCTGATGGTAACCGCCGCGCATACATAAAATTTATATTGAATGTTGTATTGGACAGTGTGTGTTTTTATTTATTTTAAATGTTTAATTTAATTTATTATATTTTATTTTTATTTTATGTATGATTTTATTTTTAAGTTATTAATTAACAATGGTTGGACTACTTAAATGCATTCTTTGAAAAAAAAAACCAAAAATATTTGTCATTATTTATTGAGAGTATGTAACTAAATAAATAAATAAACATTATAATGTCTAAGATTTATGATATTCGAAAACAAATCGTTAACTACGTCATTTTAATCGTTCAATACTTTGAAGGAAAGGAGGGCCCAAAACTTATCTAGATTGGACAATCCTCTTATTAACATAAATATCCGTAGACACTATTCACATAGCACTTTGTAGATAGATAGATAGATAGGAATATTCTTTATTGCACAAAATTAACAAGACAAATAAACAATATACATAATTGAATGGTACAATATAGGATTGGATTACAATATTGGATTTATCGCTAATAGCGATCTCTTCCAGTCAACCTTCAGATAGAGGAAAAGTCTTAAATTAAATAGCCTCTTGTAGCCTCTAAGCAAAGGTGTGGGATAAACATGCTTTTACTCAACCCTTGTCCAATTCAATTTTCATCAATGGGCTAACATTTCAGTCAGGGCAATTTAAAAATGGCGCCCAAAATTCGCAATAAACTCCCTACTTATAAATCTCCTGGTATTACGATATTTCAACAACGTTTTAATTATTATTGCGTCCACTGAATTCTATTTCAGCATAACAACATTTCAGCTCTGGTTTCAGCGAAGATTGCTTTTTCCAATAACACGAGTGTTTGAACATCATATAAAATAACATACAAGTGAACCCCAATGGAACTATAAATATTATTTTAATGAATGTGTTATTTTGATGTATAATATATTCTATAATCTATGTAACTGTAAAGTTTCCTCTTAATCCATTCAGTCGTTTTAGTGAAAAAGGAACGGACATACAGCCTTATAAACTTTTGCATTTATAATCCATCATCATCTCAGCGTATTCCCAATTGCATCCAGTATTGAGCTCAGGGTCCGCTTCGGCTATAAATATCTCTGGACATTATTCACACAGCGCCATCTAGCCCCAAACTAAGCATTAGCTTGTGCTGTGGGTGCCAGACAAAGGATAAATATTACTTATATACTTTTTTTCTGTAAATACAGTCATATTATACATACATAGAAACACCCGATACAAACAGACATATTATGTTCTTGCAACCAAATGTTGCGGGGACCGAATCCGTGACCTCTGGTGTAATAGTCGACGTAGACCATTTTACCCAAAATGGCTCGTCAACGTCACTATGATCCTAGATTTGACTTTCGCATTTATAATATTAGTAGAAAATTGAGATTAAAACCAATGCGCTTATGCATTTCAAGCGATCGAAAACAAAGCCGTCTTGGTGAATTGCAAGCCGAACTAAAACCCCTATTCAGAGTCACTTTGTCACAGTGGTATTTTAGCGGGGCTTATTAAAGATCGCGTTAGGCTTTGAACTCACGGAGCGATTTTTAAACGCGCCAGAACATACTGATACCACTTTACCACAGTCAAGCAAAAATAAATAAATATATAGCTAACAGCAATGAATAAAATATACACTAACGTGATTATATGAGCGTCAGCACATGTTTGTTCTGTATGTGTGTCCCATCACATCCCGTTGAAAATAAATAAAAATAAATTTAAAAATAAAAGAGGTTTACGGTTTACCTAAATTCTAATCGTATAAAATTATTACGTAATATAATAAATGCGTAAGTAACCTAATACAGCTAGCAACAACAGGTGTTGTAAAATGACACCCTGCGTTGGTGACCCCGTAGGTATCCGACGCTACAAAGTCATCGCACCCTTTTTTTGCAGTGGAGAATGAGAGATTTTAGCTTTAAGCTTTTGCCACACTTGACGGAAATTACGTCGCGGATCTTTCGCGACGAAACGCTAATGCATGTAATCTATATTATTATTTTAAAGAGGAGGAAAGATTTGATTGTTTGTTTGTTTGTATTGAATAGGCTCTGAAACTACTGAGCCGATTTGAATAATCACTACACTACACTATTCCCTGTGAACATATGGTACTTTGATCCGGGAAATGTGAGGGGAAGGGCTACGCGCGGGTGAAAACGCGGGCGGAACTAGCCTTCCGCCCGCGGTTTCACCCGCGCGTAATCTCTTTTTGCAAATATACGGTGAGTATCTCGGTGAGTACCCTATATTCACCGAGGATAGTGTAGCTTTCCAACAGTGAAAGAATTATTCAAATCGGTTCAGTAGTTTCAAAATTGTTATTACCGCGGGAATGAGACTTTTCCTGTAGGAATTTTATAGCCTGTCCTTATCTGGGTTATTAACTATACGTGTGCCAAATTTCATCTAAATCCGTTCAGCCGTTTAGGCGTGATTGAGTAACAAACACCAAACATCCAGACTTTGGCATTTATAATATTAGTAGGATAAAATATTAGTAGGATTACATGTCCGTCCGAATTCCGTCAAGTGTGTCGAAGGCCTTATTCAGTCGTTTGTCAGGCTTCGCTTTGTAGCCTCCCATATCAGATGGATCCGATGCCGCCTTTGTATTTCACAATGAGTTTGTAAGCTACCTGAGGAATCTGTTAATTTGGTCAGAGAATAGATAAGTAATTGGTGTTTAAAATGATGGTTTACATGATCTAATGTAGTGTGTCAAAATTAGAAATTTTTGTTAAATTGGAGTGCATTCTGTATTAATATGTACTTACATCAGCGTTACCAGTAGTAGTGGGTAATATCGGATTTTTACAATATCGAATCGAAACTATATTTTGATATCTGATATCGGATTCTGAAACTATATATTATTTGAAACTATATATTGGTGTATCGGAGTATCGGACTGTGAAACTATATATTGGTGTATCGGAGTATCGGACTGTATTTGGTTACACTAAACCTATAAAACGATGTGTTCTGAAACTAGATACTGTATCATGACACGATATTTTCATTGTGATTTGTTTCTTAAAACTGACTCGATTAGTTACTTTAGGTGTATTAAGGATGCTTTAATAGTATTTACTTAGTTATTTGTGTTTCAGTAAGTACTGCATTAATAAAGATCGTATTTAGAACTTTTAAATACGATGTTTATTAATGCAGAACTCATTAGTAGTAACTAAAAGCATGAAATACATAAACTTAATAATACCAACCATCGAATCTATTAATAGAATATAACAAAAGTTAGAAATGGATCACCAATGCTATGAGTTCAAGGACGAAGGTCCGTGAGAGTTACGTAAAATTGCAAATCGAAAATGCATCTTATTGCTGACAAAATAAGGTCTAAGAAAAATGTGTCAAAATACACAAGAAAGTATTGAAACAACCTTATTCTTATACAAATAAGGTTTAGAATTGTACGAAAACACGACTAATGCTATTTCACTCACTCACAAATCCTTTCTTTAGCTCGTATCGCAACGCGATACGGTTTAATATCCTTTATCGATAGGTCTTGGATATCGAGCTAGATATCAAATCGAGACGCATCGCATCGATACAGCAATATCGTGTATCACCAAATATATAGTTTGGATACGCAGCGATATCGGATTTTACGATATTGGCCTGATATACGATTTAATATCTATATACGATTTGTATCGGCCATTCCTAGTTACCAGATATATTTTTTGCAAAGTCGGGACTTTGGTACTTTTTGAGTGAAAATAGCGGGATTCTTCCGTCAAAAGCGGGACATAGTAAAAAAAAGTACCTATATACTTAGGTAATCAAAGTTTTGAAATATTTATCTTTTTATTTGAATTAAAATTACGTTTACGTGATAAAAGATAGCAAAAGTACACATAGAAAATGTATTTTTTAATAAACTCCTATCTTCATTACGCGCCTTTCTTTCTCAGCACTGCACGTACGCTCGAGTACTCCCCGAAAAGCGGGACTGAGCCTGTCCCGCGCGGGACATTTAATTTTGATTTAAAAATCGGGACGTCCCGCAAAAATCGGGACGTCTGGCAACGCTGACATACATGTCCGGATAATCCCCAAAACGGCTGAATAATTAGGGGACTTTTGTTTAGTCCCTTACTGGTGGTACCTTACATCGGGAAATGAATCGCAAAATGTACAAGTAGGGAACAACTAAAATCTTCCCACTATATGGGAGGCATGCCAAAACTTATAGTCATTAAACATAGGTCGACCGATATGCTAAATTGCGACCCTCGCCAATACCTATCAGAAAAAAACTCAAGGTCTCACGGTATAAGTGGTTACACAAGTTGCAACTCGGCGATGACTTCATTTGAATCATGGCTACTGGCAATTGCCTACCTACCCGCGCCTTATACGGAGTAGAAAAACGATGTCAACATTTACCTCGGCACATGTTTAAACAATTTACCTTCATGAAAGTTTAAATTAGGCTGCTCGCCCTCGTCCGATAATCGGTGATCAATTTTTTTGTAGGAGAAAAATATAACGTACTGATAGCAATGAAGCAACGCACACGTTTTACAAAAAGTAGGTCAGAAATACCATAACGAAAGAAAAGAAATAAAATCGGGTCCGGCTGTTATGCCCCCATTCCGGTTTGCCCCCGGCTGGTATGCCCCCACGGTTTAACGGCAAACTGGAACAAATTTACTTAAAATTGTGGGGGCATACCGGCCGGGGGCAACCCGGAATGGGGGCATAACGGACGAACCCATAAAATCGGCCCGATTATCGTTTTTACAAAAAGTCTGACGTGGGTGGGCAGCCTTATCCGTATTCTTTCATCTTAGAATAATTAGAACCTAATTAGCGTAGTTAATGCTTGACATTTGTAGCATACTAGAATGAGGGTAGCATTAAAAGCATGCTGATTGTCAGCCATATTGCCTTTCATAGTTGACCAATTGGATTGGAAGAATGGTAATGGGGAAGCGATTGAAGTCCAGTAATGGTAAACGCTTTGCCTTCTTTTAAGGCTGGAGATAATGCGCAATTAACTATTTATGAGTTGCGACACGGACTCTTCTTTGCCTACTTTTGTAAGTTATAGGTCTGTCACAGAGCAGAAGCACAGCTTAGGTACTAAATACATATGTACATAGCTATGGTAAAAGGGAAATCAGTCCTAGCAGATATCTATACATATAATAAATTTGTAGAAAAGTGGTGTCTGTACAATGGAAATATATTTAAAAAAAGTAGCAGGGGTTGTTATTATATCGATACCGAACCCGAAATTGTAATTAAAAATTTTTTTGTCTGTTTGTCTGTTTGTCTGTTTGTCTGTGTGTTTGTGCACGCTAATATCAGAAACGGTTTATTCGATTGAGATGCGGTTTTCACTAATATATTGTGGTAAGCTTCACTTAACATTTAGTGTTTATTTCATGTCAATCGGTTCATAAATAAAAAAGTTATGTCAATATAAAGGTACACGCCTCGCGCCTGAGCTGCGCGTCCGTATATAAAGCGCGCTGAGAGTATGGCGAATAGGTAGTTGCATTCGATTAATGCGATTTACTTGAATACTGACAGTTTGGATATTTCATTTATTTATATTTAAGGGTTTGTAGGTTAGGTTGTCTTTCAATATTGTAAATAAATATTGTAAGCATTTGTTATAGGTTAGGCATTTCTTTCCTTGATTTTTGGTATACTTATCTTAATTTTTTATTTAGGGTTTGTATATATGAATAATTTATAAGTATTTGGTATAGGTTAGTCAATTCTTTTCTTGATTTTCTTTATTTAAGTACAAGTTTATAAGCTCAGGTTAATTAATTAATTTTTCTAGCAAGTCTTTTGTTTCATAAAATTTGTACGTTTAGTTTTTGCAGTCAGCCTATGTTTTGCGATGACAATTAATAAAGCCCAAGGTCAGAGGATGAAAGTTGTGGGTGTAGATCTTAAGTATCAGCTGTTTCTCGCACGGTCAGTTGTATGTGGCTCTGACACGGGTTAGCAATCCTAGGAGCCTGTATGCTTTCATTCCCGATGGCCATACGTCACATATCGTATACCTACAGAGAAGCATACAATTTTTAGCTACCCAAAGGACGGTATTTGTGATTTAAAATATGCTGCCCGAAAAGTCACTATTCCACGCGGACGAAGTCGCGGGCACAGCTAGTTTATAATATGTGCTTCAAAAAATATAGAGCAGTATTTAGTAACGCCTCAGTGGTTGAGTTGTTTAGGAATATTGGGGTCATGTCATGTATTTTGTAATAGTTTTCATGTCATGTAGTGCTTATGCAAAATAGGTTGTCAATCTAGATATAAGGTAATCTTATTTACTACTTACCTTTATTCGTGCTATCACTAACTAATGATAATATTATCAACTGTTGTGTATTCCATACAAATAAATAAATATCCCTAGACAATAAAAATTTATTAATGAAAGCAAGATAGTTAATTTTATTAAGAGTCTATTGATAAATACTCGTATCATAATGAATGATTAACGTTAAAAGCAAAAAGCTATTCAAAAGTGAAATTAGTATTTTTGGAAGTTATCTACAGTTTTTAAATATTCCAATAATAAAATATAATAATACCTTGACCTTTTTCTTGACGGACCCACAAATAGCTCAATCTTTTAGTTTTTACACTGTGGTATCAAATAATCACAAGCAACCCAAGTGAACTCACAGCAGAAAACAGGCAACAGTACCAAAGGTTATTCAATAAACGGCAGTCTCCGGTAAGCAAGTGAATTTAGTTGAAAAGCACAACTCAGAGATGATTGTGCGGAAATAAGTAGCTTTGAATACAATTTGATGGTAATATTCTTTCGTCATTTCGTACATTATAATAGCAAAATATTGTAGGTACATTATAATTTGACCGCCTCCGTGGAACAGTGGCTAAGCCGCCCGGGTATAAAAACACGGAGGTCGTGTGTTCCGCCTTGGGTCTGGTTGGTGGTAAGGCTTTTACAGAGTCCGACTGGCTAGCCACAGGTGAAATCTGCCGCCATAACAGCTCTGACTGTGTTCCAGCTATATAATTGTGGGATCAGAGACTCTAAGATCAGATGAGTCTACAGTCTGGCAGCACATTGACGGACGCTTCTAGGTGAAACATCCCTCAATGGAATAGACCGCAGTGACCGCTTACCATCAGGTGGGCTGCGTGCCTGTCTGCCAACTAACCTAGTATATAAAAAATATACATAAATCGACCCTAAATTCACCATTTCTAAACCTTCCTCTACGCCCCCATTTCTTTCTAGACCGGAACTGCCGGGGTAGGTAGAATTTATTAGCATTTGAAGAGCGAAAAGGAATCCAAGGACAAAGTAATTGCGGATTCAATTCATATTTTAACGGTATATTGACATATTAGATAGAAAGAATGCTGTTTAGTTTAGTTCACTAAACTAAAACTTTTATATGAATTTCCTTATTGGAAATAAGCCACATAATGACTGCAAGTACTGTCAGAGCGGGTTAGTTTGGCTCAGAAAGGCAACTTTGGCTCAAATTAAAAAAAATATTATTAATATTTTTTTTCGTGTCAGGTACCTATTAACTACCGCGAAAACATGACTAGGTACTTTAATTACCTTTTTTAAACAATAATACACAGAAACCTTAAATTTTAAGAACAAACAATGTAAAATAGAGAGTAAAAAGACCGAATCGGTCCCGCTTGAGCAAAGTTAATTATAATGTTAAGTCGCGTTTTATCCACCTGCCCCTAATGCAGGGAATTGATCCGGGTAAACTTCTCCGAAGGTCCCTAAGTTATAGTTAAGACACACAAGAGTAGTTCATCTAAATATTCATCATTCAATTGTTCGTTGTTTGAATAGGGTTCCCGTAACATAACAACGTAACAAAACGAATTTAATATTATATTACAAAAAATCTGCTCAAACATAGATTATATTTATATAGGTATTATTCACCTTCATAATTGAAGAGTATCTGTTTAAATCAGTCTATTAACAGTTAACGTAATGTATTTAGTAATAACATACCTACTTATCGACAACACGCTCCCACTCTAACATAATCTAATATTTAAAAATACTCCTTGTTCTCAGAATAATTAGTGATAATTTTATGGGTAATTTTTATTTTTAAATGTATAACATTCAAGTTCTCAATTTGTAAATTACTTTCCGCTGTTGTAATACATCTAAACTGTTGGTCGACTCACCTCTCGGAGTCCATCGCGATTCAGTCGGTCTCCAGTTTTGCCGGTAACTGCAACAAAAACAACACTGTTTACCGATTGTTTGTCAATTTGTGAACTATTCGTCCGTATGCAGAACGATTGAGCGCTCTGCACTGAATGAGGGTAGATTGCAATAGTCTTTTGTGCAGTGGAGTATAAAGCTAGCTTTCAGCTTTGGAGGCTTAAAATGCCTGATCAGTAAGGCGCTTTCAGAGTTTTTAAATGATTAGAGTGTTGCTGCATTTGTCTGCAAATAATAATAATAAAAATCATACATGGAAAAACGTAAAGTGAATATGCTTGTTCGTTGCCTCGCTTGGAAAAAATGGAATTGATGGAGATTTAGGATTGTGATAATAGCCGCCATCTTGTGGCGGCAATATTAGTTCGAAAAACCCGACAAAAAATTTGGTCCGACGCTGTAATTGAACCTAGGAACTCGAAACCAGGGCCCAAATCGACTTAAAAACATTGTAACCTTTTGCTTTATTACCGCAAGTTCGTTTTAATTGACTTCAAAAAAGCAGGATGTACTGAATTCGGTCGGTGATTTTAATTAATTCAATCTGTATGCGAATGACTTTTTCCAGTTTATTTTCAGATACGATCAATCGATTCTCAATATAAAACGTCGAGTTTTAATCTAATACGCTTTTCTGATTGCTTTCCAGCAGGGATGTTGCGGAGCTTCGATTCCGATTCCGTTAAGTCGGAACTTCCGATTATAATTATTATTCCACTTTCGGTTCCGATTTCGGCTCCGAAACTTTAAATCGGAGGTTTTAATCGGAGGTCGAAGCATAGTAACACTACTTTCGGAATCAATGCATTTGATTTAATTTGTTGCTTAGTTAGAAAAATGTTGATTTTTTATTTGTTCTTGAAATTAAAATATAAAAAAAGTACTGAATGATATTTATATTTGTCCTTCAATAAAAATTGCCACTAATTCTGCCTCTGTATCCTACTCCGATTCCAATTCCGGTTCCGATTCCGATAAATCAAAATTAAAAACTCGGATTCCGACTTCAGCTCCGATAAATTTACACCCGTTGCATCCCTGCTTTACAGTATTAAGCCGATCTAATGAAAGTCTGTTTTTTGTGCGAATGTAATGGTTGGGTTATTTGCCTAATGTTTTAATTAAAAACCGTAATGAAGAATATTGCAAAGTTTCTTTTGTCCAAGTTTCATTCGTTGAGATTTTTCCTTAGGCTTTTTGAATAATGAATAAAGTAGGATATCTATTCTGAAATCATCCGTCTGTGTAATTAGCAATTTAACTTATCTGATATGCCTCATTCTTTATTGACTACCAACGGCCTACAAAAGTTGAAATCAATCATCATTATGGTTTTGGGCTGCAAAATTAATGTAGTAGTAGTAGTAGTATGTATAATAGTATGATCAGCCAATTAATATCCTACTGCACGACAAAAATAAATGACAATGATGTATACCTTAATCACCACGCTTGCCTTGTGAATTTACAAGAAAGATAGGTATATTAGTGATCATCACATACCCAAGCTGTGTCAAACTGACAGAAATTTTTCTAGACCTGAGAATAGAACCCAGTCATCGTAAAACGTCCCAAAAATCAACTTATCTTACATCTAATATTTAATGTTGACGAGTTTTTTATTAAGAGGGGTCAAACGAGCAAGAGAGACAGACACCCGCTAAATATCCGCAAGATTATACAGATGAATAAAGCTATAAGTATTATTATAACAATTATTAAATTCTTGGCTACACAGCCTGGCAGAAACGCACATGGTAGTAACGACCGGCACAGATGGCGCATTGCTTTGTTTCCAATGGTTTGCAACGAATATAATATTACTCAACACCATTCTTGTGGTCATACAACATATTTATAATTATAATAAGCATGAAAAAAAAGGTTATACTTAAGTCATTTTTATAGTCTGGTAATACAAATTAGCTTTTGGGGCTAGATGTTGTTAACTATTTTAGAGTCCGACTGGCTGATAGTAGGCCACTAAACAAATGAATAAAATATTTGAAGTAGTAGTAGTAGGCCGAAAGCTTGAGCGTCACCATAATGGCATGTAAAAAAAAAACATTTTAAATTATAAATAAAATACTAAACTTTGCCTGCGGCTTCGTTCGCGTGTACTATACGAAGAAAAAACATTTTCCGGTTTAAAAAGTAGCCTACTTCTACACCAAATAAATAATTATCACGTCTATCCGTTGCTCCTTTGCCACGAATAGGACAAATAAAACCACTTCTGTGTCTATTTTCCTATGGGAAGTGAGCATTATCCCGGATACAAAGTATCCTCCTCCGTGGAACAGTGGCTTAGCCGCTCGGGTATAAAAACACGGAGGTCATGGGTTCGATTCCTGTCTTGGGTCTGGTTGGTGGTAGGGCTTTTTCAGAGTCCGACTGGCTAGCTACCACCCCCACAGGTGAAATCTGCCGCCATAACAGCTCTGGCTGTGTTCCTGCAATATTAATGTGGCCGCAGTAGCCGCTTACCATCAGGTGGGCTGCGTGTCTGTCTGCCAACTGACCTAGTATAAAAAACAATCGTATGTTTTTTTTATGTCTTTCCCAAAATAATGTTCTCAATATCAATTCAGCAGTTTAGGCGTAAGGACAGATTTGCTTTCATATCATCACTACATAGTATAAAACAAAGTCGCTTTCTCTGTCCCTATGTCCCTTTGTATGCTTAAATCTTTGAAACTACGCAACGGATTTTGATGCGGTTTTTTTTAATAGATAGAATGATTCAAGAGGAAGGTTTATATGTATAATACATGCATATTATAGTAGAGAAACACTGATAATTTTAGAGGTTTTTAATTTAAGGTCGTAAATAAACACATTTTTTTGCGCTTACATTGCAAACGCTGGCTGAACCCTACGAGATAGATCAAAATAATGTACTACGGTATTGTTCACCTTAAAACGGTTTACAAAAAAGTCCGCGATGGTATATGTCTATCTATTAGGGATAACCCACAATAACCATTTTTATCCTTTACTAATGAGAAAATAAGGGCATATTTACGAAAAAGCGATTTTTTGCAATACAGTGTTAATCCTTATCCAATTAAGTACCTTAAATAAATTGTGCATGTAATATAGATCAATACGGCTCTTTACAGCATGCAATTTAAATGAATACTTTTGAAGATATTACAGATTTAAAATGCAGGGACATAGCGGTTGCGGCGGTACCGACCGGCCGGGGGGCGCATGGATGATGGATTCGAA
The DNA here is from genome assembly GCA_949319885.1 of Mecyna flavalis. Lineage (NCBI taxonomy): Eukaryota > Metazoa > Arthropoda > Insecta > Lepidoptera > Crambidae > Mecyna > Mecyna flavalis. The sequence goes on along the minus strand of OX439427.1, from coordinate 3,470,882 downwards.
CGTTTGTTACTCTTTCACGTAAAAAATACTGAATTGGTTTTAATGAAACTTTACAATAATATAGCTTATACATCAGAATAACTCATAGGCTACAATTTACAAGATATCCCGCGGGATAACGTCCTATAGTTCACGCGGGCGAAGCCGCGGGCGGAAGGCTAGTTTATAATAAATGGGTATGGATGATATCGTCTTCTATCATAGAATTACGAACTGTTATTTAACTTTGTTAATTTCCTGGCATGGTAGGGTATACCATCTATTTTAACTTTTGACATGGCTTGAAAATTCTGTATTCATTACAATGTTCAAACATAGTTATACATATAAATGTTGCTGTCCTAAAAATCTCTTTGACCTCTAAATAGTTGTGAAGCCATCAACATTTCACAACACAGACATAACCCTTGTCTTGACGATGTAATTATGATAAATTGCGCAAGATCCCTGTGAGAATGTTTATTTTATGTTAATTACCAACATCACACGTGTGCCTTTAAAGATAAAGACCAAAATCGCTTACATTCTGCAATCGATTTTCCCGTTGTTCTTTTGGCAAAGAGCTCCAATCAAATAGATTGATTCTCTCGAGAATCGAGAGTTATTTGTTGGCTCCGAATCTAATTTGATCTTTGCTAATTTATTATTACGTGAGATGATTTATGAGATCCGGGATTTTGTTTTCCTTTTTCGGTCCCACAGGAATACTAATATGATCTTGAGCCTCAAAGGATAATAAGGTCACGGCTTCTTATCGGACCTTTAACTAAGTCCACTCTATTACTTTTTCGAAGGAATAGAGTGGACTGGACGTTATAGTGAATTGATCCTGCATCAGGGGATGTGGATTCGAATCCCGCTCAGATTTTTTAAAAGATCTTTCTGTGTCTGAGTGTTTATTTGTTACTAAGTAAATATTTGTGGCATCTCCGTTCATTCTGCTTTTTTTTATATACTATATTTGGACTTAGCTAGCATTTGACCACAAAGTTGCCTGATGACAACTCAAGACAACTTAAGTGCTACAATCGCCATAAGGCACAGGCACCGGCTCCTCATGCGCGATTGTAAAAGGGAATCGGTGGGAAATTAGTGGGTAGAAGGATGCTTTAGTCCCGAGTCTCACACACGGCTGCAGGTCTAGCTATCCATCGCATTCTCCTCCGAAAAACATTACTTAAGCTACTTACAGGCCCCGGCAAACTTCTTGACTATCGGGTGGGTATTGCTCAGAACACTTGACATGCCTGTGCGCTATTGGTCAGAAGCATACCTCTGACCAATAGCGCGCGCGGGCGTTCGGGAGATTCGCGCCCGCTATTGGTCGCGCTAGTGCACATGCACGAACTTTCCCCCACTCCGTCGACCCATGGCCAACAAGTTTGCCGGCTCGTGTACTATAGAATCAGATGTTGCCCAATGTATGTTGTACAAAATTCTAGGGGTCCGGCCGTTATGCCCCATTCCGGGTTGCCCCCGGCCGGTATGCCCCCACGGTTTAATTGCAAACTGGAACAATTTTTTTTTTAATGTGGTAGCACACCGGCCGGTGGGCAACCCGGAATGGGGACATAACGGCCGGACCCAATTCTAGATGTCCAAAAGTTCATTAGGTTGTTCATAATCTCTGACATTTGAAAAAAGCCTCAAACGACCTCGCTTTTTCCATACGATCTGGCGCATTGCCAGCACGCAATCACCTGGGCAGCACTCGCCCGCATACGAGTCTGCGCAGATGATTGTGTGTCGGCGTACGCCCTCAATGCGAGCCTGTGCAGTCAGCGTGTGCAATATTACACATTCTTCACAATAGCCGGGTAGTGGTCATAACGAGTTGCTCTGTTATCTCGGTCGCAGGCATAGTTGATGTTGGAAAGTATGACGGGTTACTGAAAATAACGTTTACACAAACATCTTTAACCCTCATCCTATGATCTTGGGGATCGGTGAAATATGTTTGTCTCTTTCATTGTGTGAGACATGAAAATTTTCTTGTTCTGTGGTGTGAGATAATATAGCTTCCTCAATGAACCTTCTCATTGCGCTTCATTTCATTTATGATACTTGAATGAGCTCTAAGGATTTTTACAGTTTTACAAGTGGCAAACATTTTTGAAAAAGCAGTGTTTTTACTACTTTAATGACGCCATTTTTGGTTCTAAAACAAATGTTTAACTCAATATTATACAAGAAATTTTTGTGATCAGAACGCAAGCCGCAAGCTTAATTCGACACGATAAAATTATGTATTATATAGGTGTAGAAGTAGGTTAGGTACTTTCGCTTTCAGTGTACTATGTCTCTCATTTGCAACCGTTTAGTAAATGTGCGGGAACGGTAAAGTACACATTTTCAATGCGGAAAACTATTCAGGTTTCAAGAGAAAATTTTATTTTACCTATTTACACAGTTAATTGTGTTTAAAATGGTTCCGACACAGTTTCTGTAGCAAGTGTTTGAGTTAAATAACTTCATTTTCGTTTAATATTATATGTAATTATGCTTAACAGCCATGTTTAAAATCTACATCTTTATTTTTATATAAATTATTATACAATATATATTTTATTTATTACTATTTAAGCTAATTTACCAAAGATTATTCAAAATTGACCTGGTCGAGAATATAACTTCGGACCGTTAATTCTACAGCACTACCCCAGATCAACGTTTAGATTGTTTTAAATATTATTTATGACATAAGCACAGACTTACAAGTTTAGCTCTTCTCAATAAGTTCATCTGCATACTAAAAATTGATTTCCATATGATTTGCAAAATTTTAAACCACGATATTTCTTAAAGAATTGCCATTACCATAAAGTTACAACACCTAACGACAACTTTATACAGAACGAATGGACATTATTATTTATCGCCTACATAATGTTAGATTGTGTTTTTGACTAAGCATTTAGGTTACAAGTTCCAAAGTCAGAAAGTGTGACATAACCTCTGATTGATTTTTTTGTGTTCCGTGAGTCAGAGGTCAGTGGAGATGAGGTCATGCATTCTTTGCGAATATCACAAAAAACACAGCTATGTGTGGTACCACACATAGCTGTTTTTTTGTGATATTTTGCTCTACAGCTTGACCGGGGTACGTATCCCACTCTCTTATAGAAGACCGATGCGTGGGGAGGTAAAAGATAATATTGCTGCCTACTCCATACAGGGACACTTAATAGCAGAATTTTGATGATTTCAAAGCCTTTATTTAAAAATTAAATAGTGTTTTGTCAGAAACATACACCGGCGTACAAAAAAACAAGAGGTCCTCATCAAATGTCATGTTGTCCAATATTAAGATTTATTTATTCTATTTAACGATATTCGGATCTATGATTTCTGAGCGCAAAAAGGACAAAAGTACAAAAAGCAAACATTTTGATTCCAAACTTCCCCTGCGTACATAGAATTATACTTGTAATAACAAGCCAGATGAGGTTGTATAAATAACAGATACAAAAATATAAACATGTTTAAAGAGGCCATAATTGACAAACAAACAATTAACGTTCATTTTTATTTGGATAGGTTGAAAGATAAAGATAAAAGATCAAAGTTCCCTCGAGGTCAAAACAATATAAATAAAATAATAATTAATAAAGTTTACTGGAATGGTAAGAGATATTATATCACTCAGTATTGCCAGGCTATAGTTTTTGTAAATTGTTACGTACATAGCAAATTATGTTCACAAATGTTATTTTGCATAACGGAAGTCTGTAACTAGCACACGTGTAATGAATATTCATGGTTAGTTATTCCGAATTCAATTGAGCAAACGACGCTTCTCATGCGTTGGGTCGGTGGTTCGTATCCCGGCACGTCGCGTCACATGCTTGACGTCGGTTTGAATCTCGGCACGATTGATTTCGAAAACATTGAAATGAAATGAAATGATTTGAAATGAAATGATTTATTTCTGCACTTTGTCTTTTTCAACCTGCCAGCGCTTCGACGTGAACTAGGCTTCTTCTCGACAGGCCAGAAGAAGTGCCGCAACAAACTAGACAGTCTGCCTTAATATATAAAATATACAATAATTATTGGTGATAACGTCCATGATCATTTTCATGTGCAGGGAAGCAACTAAATCATGACCCTGGTATAATGTGATACCTGCTTCATGTAGTTAGTATAGACGATGTTCCTCATAAATATAGATATATCTAGCACCGGTCCTCATGCTATCACCTACACGTCCGGCCGTGATGTAATCGCGCAGGAACAGCTAATTGGAACAGGTTTCGACACGTGACTTTCCTGGTTCAATCGGGATTATTAAAATTAAACCGACTTCAAAAAAAACAAAAAAAAAACTACCTAAAAACACTGAAAAGCAAAAAATAATTTTAATAAGACATTCATCAAATGCGCTTATTGTCTAAGCCTATTAATAACATTAAATTGTATTTACGTGCTAGGTAGGTACCTACTAATCTGTTTGAAGTCGGTGCCAAGCCAAATAGTAGGTACCCAGACTACGTACCTACGTCCGCGGATTATTTGTAACCCTGTATAATACATAAATTTTATTAGGTATGTATCATTTTTCATTACTTTTGGCTTGGCACCGACTTCAAACAGATTAGTAGGTACCTACCTAGCACGTAAATACAATTTAATGTTATTAATAGGCTTAGACAATAAGCGCATTTGATGAATGTCTTATTAAAATTATTTTTTGCTTTTCAGTGTTTTTAGGTAGTTTTTTTTTTGTTTTTTTTTTGAAGTCGGTTTAATTTTTTTTTTAAAAAGTTTGTTTATTTTTCTATTTTTAGTGTGAATAATACGTAGGAGTGAGTAAAACTCTCTCATAATATTGATAACGAAAATACGAGTAAAATAGTAGAATTGTATTATTTGACAATATTAGGTATTCATTAAGTGTTCAGCACCATTCAGTAGACCAACTAAAGATGCAGCCCGCAAGAGGGACATAAGAATTAAGAAGTCGTACCCTTTAGCTTCCATCATCATAGTTGTACCTTCCATCATCAGCTTAGCTCCAAAAGTACATGAAATACAACTAACGGTCCACATATTCCTACAACACTGAAATAATTATCCCCTAACTCCTAACCGTTAAGGAGTTGTACCTTCCATCATCAGCTTAGCTGCAAAAGTACATGAAATACAAATAACGGTCCACATATTCTTACAATACTGAAAGAATTATCCCCTAACTCCTAACCGTTAAGGAGTTGTACCTTCCATCATCAGCTCATCAACATAAAGTGATGTCTATAGGACGCAAAAACTTAAATGGCTTCAGAAAAAACAAGTAACGCGTAGTGTGCGCCTATAAAATTTGAGGTTTGCCCTTGATTTTCCCGGGATCCCATCATCAGATCCTGACATAGTGACAATGGGACCACCTCGGAACTATGCACTTTCAAATAAAAAAAGAATTATTTAAATCGGTCCACAATTGACGGAGAAATCAACGGACTTACATAAAAAAAAAAAAAACGACGGGTTGCACTCCGGGAGTGCCGGCAGAAGTGAAAACCTGAATATTAACGTTGTGCATTTTTGATATGTATTTTGGAATGGTTAGGGATTTAATTGATTGCTAGAGGTATAAAAGTACTATCATTTATGTGGTAAAATACAATATTTATTTGTTGCGCTATCGTACACAAACATGACAATTTATATTACATTAAAAAGTTTATCTCTCAGAATTAATGTAATCAGAAACTTTTTCAGACTTATCAGAAACTCCTTGCTGTGACACTGAAACGCCATGTAATAAAAAATGATAAAATGATTGACAACCGTCAATGTCATACTTTTTTGATTGACAAACCACAGAGTACTTTGTCGTGGCTTAAGCACAAACCGTGCAGAGCCAAAAAGAAGAAAAAAAACTATTTATTTTCTAAACAACGAAAACAAAGTTTGGAATTTACAACTAATTGCATACTGGAATCTGCGGATAAACTTTTGAATTTGGAGCAATCGGCCAAGAAATTATTCCCTTTACAGAATCCGCAGACTCCCGAATCGTTAATAACACGAGTGGTGTTACAGTAATCAACATGTCGCTTTCGAGGATGTTCACTGGGAATTTGGGGTAACAAGTCAAACTGTGTGTGAGAACGAGCCTCTTGTCGCAGAAAATCGGACAGCATTTCCAACTTCATACGACCTGATGCATGCTCCGCAGCATAACGGATCCAAAGACTGCGGAGAAGTGGTGTTAATTTCCACAAAATACTGTTATATAATTCTGGCGAATAAAGATATTCCAAACTTTTTAAATGTTTTATTACGGCAATTAAATTTTGAAATTTGCAGGGTATCAAATTAAGGTCTTTTTTGTGGTCACTTTGTAGCATAGGAAGCATATAGGAAGCGACCGCACTGCGGCTATAATAGTAGAAGAGGTCACACTTGACAGTTCATTTATGCAAAGAAAAATATACCTTACGCTAAAGGAATAAAACTCAATAAAACAACATCAGTTCTTATTAATACAATTATTTACTCTACTCCTGATGTACATAAGAAGCACTTTTCTTTGCATAAATGAGCTGTCAAATTGAACAAAAAACCATTATTGTCTATAGACCGACAAACTATCTGTTCCGGTGGCGGCGTCGCTACTGTCTATTTAAAACTGTCATTAAATATCGTTTTTGCATTGCATTTCACGTAGTTCCAATTTTGGCCACCGGAACAGATAAGTTTGTAGAAAACACGTGTCCGGACTTCAAATTTTATATGGATTTTCGATCAGGTCACGTGACACATAAATCCTGACGCGAGTTTAACATTTTTTCCCCATACAAAAAAAGTGCACAACGCCGCTAAAGAAGTTTTCACTTCAAAAAAAAAATACATACAGTCGAACATAGAACCTCCTCCTTTTTTGAAGTCGGTTAAAAATGCACAGATTATTACTGTTATGCACTCTTTAGCTTCGTTAAAGTAAATCTTTTTATTCCCTAAGCTGACAATGTTCAGGTTCATGTTATTGCTGAAAGGTAAGTATTAATTGTTGTAAAACTTTTGAGATTGAAAAGAGTAAGTATTTCTATATATATTTTTATATGTTCTTGCCGGTTCTTCTCGATAGATTAACAACATTCCGAAGCCGGATCATGAATTAAACATACATAGCGAATTAGCGACATACATAATGTCAACCGTGCAAGTGACTTAAATTCACTAGGGCTTAAATGGCGCTGCGTGAGAAATTTTTTAAAGATATTTATGTCATAGAAAATATACCAACCAAACATTATTGTCAACTTATATTTACGGTAACACCAAAATTCTTGCAAAAGTTTCGACGTAATAAATTCAGTCCCCGCACCATTAGTGGACGGTAAATTTATTTGATTCAAGCCCTTGCAACCTCTGCGACTTATTTACGACCATTAAACGTTTCTGAAAGAGACGTCCAGATGTAAACGTCCGCATTAGTACACGCATCAATCAACCAGGGGCCTTTGCAGAAAGCGACGTTGAAATATATTATATTTACCAGGTGGGTACCACCGCAGTGCCAGAGTTTCCCGTAAAATAGAAGTGTGTCAAGCACTTCTGTGTTTCGGGGAAAGGGCACTGAAACTAGTAAAATCACTGGGTTAAATGAGACCTAATAACTGTCGTCTCGGTGTAGCAGGCGCAGGGCAGTGCCAGACAGTAACTGCTTAGTTAATGTTTGGCACGAACTGTCTAAGGGCAGACGTGGCGCTTACCATCAGGTGTACGATCTGCTCGTCTTGTTACACATTGCAATAAAAAAAAATCCACTAGAGTAGAAAAATGTATCAGCCTGTTACCGTCCCAATCCCAACCTTCAAGAAAAAAACTTATTCCTTATTTTGTATCGCAGAGGAAATGCCACCGGTCCGATGTGCAATGGGCCGACACCGTTTCGCTCTTTTCCGTTTCGGGGCTCTCCGTCTGGCTGCTTCACAGAAGAAACTACCCCCCTAAAACCCCTACATCGCCTCCTAAATATACATAGTGGGCAGAATCCACGGTGATCGGCGCGAAGACATCTACGCGGTCCTCCCAGGAAAAGAGCGTTTTCCATCCATAAGGGCTGATAACGCATATGCGATGCCTCTTGTGTTGCAACAGTCAATAGGCGACGGTAGTCACGGTCACATCACGGTTATCAAGTAATGTTAAAGAAAAAAAAAAGTTAAGTAAGTTAGAAACGGAAAGATTTAAAAGCATTTTCCTTTTTGCCTCGGTCAAGAATGGGTCTAGTATCCTCAATTTATGGGAGTACCCGGCACCGCAAACTTGATGAATGTACGGAACCCCTAGTCACGGCATAGTTTCCGTCTTCACAGGACCCTCCGCCGGCCTCTCGAGTAAATGTTCAGTTGGCGAATTTAGATTTATCACTCGATAACAATGAGGTTGAAAGGATTTGGGTTCTGTGAGAATTTAGCACATTACACGATTGGGTAGTGTTGGGGACTGAGGGAAACACAGGTTGTTCAGGAAGCTTCTTTATTTCTCCTCTTGATCCTATATTTATGGTCGTACACTAAGGAATGCCCCCTTGGCCAACCCACATCACTTAAGTACCTCGGGGCAATACCTTAAAGAGAGCCGCTTAAAAGTTACATAGTTTCGATCTCATTTTTACTTTGTAGGCTCACATTTTTCGCTAATTTTTATTACTTATCTAATTAGAAATTACATGTTTCATACATAGTCTGAAAGTTTACGTTAATTCCAACTAGAAACATAACTTATTTACATATTTTAACCATTATTCTTATTGGAATTCTAAAATCTACGTAAAAAATTCTTACCAAACTACAAGTCTAACATATTCTACGCTTAATTCCTATTACATTACTTATGTTACTAATCGGATTTATATTTATTTTACATGTTCACGATAAATCCTACGTAACTATATACATTTTAATCAAATTAAAGCGTAAATTAACTGGTCGTCTCCGCTGTCCTTAACATTCTCCCCCCGGCGTAATCTCGATGCAGCCTCTCAGGGTGACAGCGGCAGTCTCCCGTTCTCTGGATCAGCATTCTTCACTCCAGCCACCTCCAATACAGCTAGTCTGGATGTCGGTCGTCGAAATACTCCACTCGTAGTTCGCACGTCGGCACTGCGTACGTGTCCATCCGGGCCTGGGTAGACGCGTTCCACGACGCCACGAGGCCATGTGTTGCGTGGCAATGAGGAGTCCACCACTATGACGATGTCTCCTACTGCAAGAGTTCGTTGATCTCGTGGGGATTCGCGACGTGGCACCAGTGTAGGCAGGTACTCGTGTATCCAGCGCCGCCAGAATTCGTCAGCCAATGCTTGGGCAGCGCGCCAGGTTCGACGATCCGCATGTTCGCAGGTTCCAGTGGTAGGCAGGCCGGTCGATGACCCAATCAGAAAATGGTTCGGGGTCAATGCCTCAGGATCATCTTGCTCGACTGAGACATGTGTAAGTGGTCTTGCGTTGATTGAATATTCAGCCTCAGCCAGTAGAGTCTGTAGAACCTCTTCTTTCGGAGACTTCTCGTTCAGTGTGGCTTGAAGAGCGATCTTCACCGACTTGACCATTCTTTCCCAAGCGCCTCCCTGATTTGGAGCGCCAGGAGGTATGTACCTCCACTTCATTCGGTGTTGCAGTCCCAACTGCTTAAGTTCCGGAGCCCACTCTTTTATAGCTCGCTGAAGTTCTACGTCTGCTCCTCTGAAGTTCGTGCCGTTGTCGGAGTATATGATGGTTGGCCATCCTCTTCGTGCTGCCATCCTTCTGATCGCCATCAGAGCTGAGTCCGTTGAGAGAGAAGCTACCAGTTCGATGTGAACAGCCCGTGTAGTCAGGCACGTAAATAGAGCTCCCCATCTCTTCTCGTGTCGTCGTCCGACGGTGACGGTCATAGGTCCGAAATAATCCAAACCGCAGTAGGAAAATGGACGCTGGAATGCTCCTAGCCGTTCCTGAGGTAGATCTCCCATGGGTGGTATCCGAGGGTGTGCTCTTCTCAGTCGACAGAAGGGACAATCCCTGGTGATGGATCGCACGGTAGGTCGTAACTTCAATATCCAGTATCTCTGTTTCAAATCATTCACGACTCTCTCTCGGCCGCCATGTCCCGCTTTCTTATGTTCTCGCATTACCAGAAGTCTCGTGAACGGGTGTCTTCCACTCAGTATGATCGGCTTCTTGGTCTCCGCTGGGACGTGTGCAGCTCCAATTCTTCCTCTGATTTTGAGCAGGTCGTCTTCGTAGATAGGATCAAGTTTGTAGAGTGGACTCGATCTGGGAATCGTTCTTCCTTTCTTCAGTAATTCAATCTCAGCCGGAAACGTTTCTAGCTGCGACTGTTGCTGCCACAGTTTCTCGGCCTTCCGCAGATGTTCAACGTCCAGCTTCGCCCTCTTGTTCTTGAGTTTCTCGGTGAAGAGTAGAACCAGTGCAGTAGTTCTTATCAGACGCTCGTAGTTCGAGAAGCGAGTGATGTCTGGCAAACTGCTGAGTTTGACGTCAGAATCCGAAGCGTGTAGGACGATTTGCTCTTGCTCTTGATCTTCATAGTTCATCAGGTTCTGCGGCCACTCGTTCATGGGTTTCTTCAAAAATTCTGGGCCGGTATACCATGTGTCTTCCGCGTTCTTAGGGACGTATCCCGATCGGGTGGCTAGATCTGCCACGTTCTGGTGCGTTGGCACCCATCTCCATTGATGGACGGAACTTAATTCAGCAATCTCTCCCAGCCGATGTGCTACATATGGTGAATAGCGCCGACTGTTGTTGTGAATCCAATGGAGGACCACTTGAGCATCTGTCCAATAGATGACTGCATCGGCGTTCCATCGATGTTCCTTCACGACGCTGTCCGCTAGTCTAGCTCCAACCAGCGCCGCTTGTAGTTCCAATCGTGGGATCGTTTGCGTCTTGAGCGGCGTAACCCTGGCTTTGGCTGCGGCCAAGGTAGTCTCCACTGCTCCATCTTCTTGTTCCAGCCTCCAATAAGCGGCTGCACAGTAGGCGTCTTCACTTGCATCACAGAAGACGTGCAGTTGGCGGTTCATGACTGGCCTCCCCCCGTTGTAGCTTCGCGGTAGTTCGATGTGGCTGATGTGTTCCAGGTCTCTCAGCCATTGAGCGAAAACTTCAGCGCTGGGTGAGGGAATTTGATCATCCCAGTCGATCTTCTGTCGCCATAACTTTTGTAGTTCGATCTTCGCCGTGATTGTGTAGCAGCTGAGTAGTCCCAGTGGATCGTAGATACTCATGACTGTGCTGAGTGCTTCTCGTTTTGTCGGTGGTCGTAACAGTTCTCGTACCTCTTCTTTCTTGATCTTAACTTGAAGAAACATCTCTTGAATGTCAGCTGTCACGGCGATCCTTTCTTCTCTGAACCTGAAGAGTATTGCCATGAGAGAAAGCAATAAATCAGGTCCTTCCAGCAGAAAGTCGTTCAGACACACTCCTTGGGTCTTTGCTGCAGCGTCGAAGACCAGTCTCAGCTTCCCGGGCTTATTAACGTTCTTCACCGGAAAGTGAGGCAGGTACCAAGTCACGCGGCTGCCAGCTTCGGATCCATCGCTCTCCACTGCGTATCCTTTCTGCAGGAGGTTATCTATCTGTTGCTGATATTGCTTCCTTTCGCTCGGAGATTTATCCAGTTTACGTTCCAGGTTCAGCAGCCTTTTGAGTGCGTTGTTGTAGCTCAAAGGCAGCTTGACATCATCTGCCCGCCAAGGGAGTCCCACTTCATAGTGACCATCTTCTCTTCTTTTTGCGGTCTTCTCGAAGATATCAATGGCTCGTTGATCACGTTCGCTGATCTTGGACTTCTGCGCTATTCCCAGGGCGTCGATGTCGAAGTGCTTCTTGACCATCTCTTGCAGGTCTTCCTCGTGTTGCTTGATTGTACAAACGTAGAGGACGTTCTCATCATCTTGTTTGATGATCTTCTTGGGGATGCTGCCATGTATAACCCAGCCCAATTGAGTTCGTGAGGCGACGGGTTGATTCTTCTTCCCCAAACGTAGCTCTCTGGACACGATCAGTTGCCAGTTATCGCTGCCAATCAAAATTCGCGGTTGTTTTTGATCGTAGCAAAGCTCTTCTTTCTTCAGATCTTTGAGGTGATCCAGCTGCAGTAGTTGCTCGGCTATAGACTGCGTCGGTAGGTTCATGTTGCCGATGGTTCTCGCAGCTATGACGTGATGACGTCCTTGTTGACCTCTGATGTTAATTTTGACCAGGCGGCTGTTGGTGTCACGTCGCTCAGAGTTGATCCCGTGCATATTCAAAGTTCTGTAAGGACCTTCTGCTCCAATCTCCTCAGCCACACTGTTGTCGAGTAAAGTGACCGTCGACCCTTCATCGAAGAGCGCGTAGGTCTTGACTTCCCCTTTGGGTCCGGAGAGTGTGACCGGACAGATCTTCAGCTTCACCTCTCGGTTGGTGGTAGCTAAGGTGGTGACCACTGTCTCTTCTGTTCCCGTAGAGGCCACGGCGGCTGATGTCATTGATTCATCGTGGAGCAGTCGGTGATGCGGTCTTCTGCACCCGTTGACACCACAGGGTTTGGCCCGACAATTTATTCTTCGGTGTCTGCTAGTCAGGCACTTGAAGCATATTCTTGCGTCTTTTGCGATGGTCCACCGTTCTTGGATCTTCTTCGCAAAGAATTGAGAGCATTTTGTGAGTGGATGCTCTTGCTCGCATGAAGGACATCTGAAGTTCTGTGTCTTCGGCGCGTCGGCTTCATTCTTTTCTTCAGACACAGCGAAAACTGCTTTCCGGTTCTTGAAGTCGACTGATCTTCCTTGCGGTCGCTGTGGTTCTTTCTTGAGGTTCAAGCTTGCGCAAAATCCATGGCGTAAAGCCCGATCAGCTTCCCTCATCAGAAATTGAGACAGGAGGACGATCTCTGGTTCCTCGCTGGCTCCCATCGCAGTCTCGGCGAAGTCGTACCACCTCGATCGCTGGTGCGGGCTGAGCTTCTCGAGGATCTCTCTGATCAGCAGAGGGTTGTGGAGGTACCCCTGTTTGATCCTCTTAAGCACAGCAACTGTGTTCTGGACTTTCACGGCGAACGTATTCAATTCATTTGTTGCTCCCCCCAGTTTGGGAAGCCTCTTCAGTTCTTCCAGGGCTCGATCGACGATTAGTTCCGGTCGCCCAAAACATTGCTCCAACGTCTTCATAATTTGGCTTGGCGATGTCGTTGTGGCAAGTAGAGGAGCCACGGCTTCTCTGGCTTCCCCTCGTAGACAGTTCCTCAACCTCGCTAAGTTCTCAATTGGTGTGAAGTCGAAGATGGCTGTCGTTTCTTCCATCGCTGCCTTAAATTGAAGCCACTCAGTCGGCGATCCGGAGAATATTGGCAGGTCTGCTGCTTGACGTGGTGGTGGACGTCTGGTCATCATCTTCTGCAGGACTTCTGCTAGCTGCTCAGCTCCTCGGCCATGCGTTCTTGCCGATGCTGGTGGGCGCTCCTTCCGCGGCTCTTCCCACGCAGCCCTTGCTTGGCGAGCTTCGACTCGTTCGAGTCCCGATGTAGCAGCAGTAGGCGGAGGGGCCGATGGGAATTCGGTGTTCCCCGCCTGGAGAACCTCTGTGCCGACGGTGTTGTTTTGTAGCCACGATGCGACGCGTTGAGTCAGCTGTTCGGGTGGCTCTTCATCCTCTTCCTCGTTACTATCTTCCAGAGCAGCCATGTCTGCAGCCAGCCTCTTCTTTACTAATTCCGCTTGAATTTGTAGTTCTTGCTGGCGGATGAAGGCGAGCTCCTTCTCGGCTTCATATTGTATGCGGGCGATGGCGCTCGCAGTAGATCTGCGCGAGTTCGCTTTTCTTCGGGGCGCGCAGCGGGTGGGTTCATCTTCTCCTTCGATCGGCGAGCTGCTTCGGCCTAGCGGCGCGGTGACGTCAGCAGCGTGCCGGGCGGCGGCGGCGTACGGGGTGCCGGCGTGCGAAGCGCTGGCGGCGGCGTGCGGGTCGGCGGCGGCGTGCGAAGCGCTGGCGGCGGCGTGCGGAGCGCTGGCGGCGACGTGCGGAGCGCTAGCGGCGACGTGCGGAGTGCCGGCGGCGGCGGCGTGCGGGGCGCCGGCGACGGCAGGGGTCCCCCTCTCGATCCGGGGGGCGGGGCGAGAGGCCACTGGCGAGGGTGCGTTCCTGCTCTCGGCCCGGGGCGCGGGGCGAGAGACACCCGGCGAGGACACGTTTCTCCTCTCCGTCGATGCCGCAGGTTCCGCTCGGTCGTACACGTCGAGTTCGGCGGGGCCCCCCCCGATCGGGGGTGCGGGGGGGCCGGACGTGGACGGCGAGCGCGGTGCATCGACGAAAACTCGCCGTTGGGGGTATCCCTCGTCGTTCCCGGCTTGACTCCTAGTGACGACCATTCTTCCTGGGTTCGCGGTTTTCCTCATCCGGCTCGAAGGACCAGGCGTTGTTGGGGACTGAGGGAAACACAGGTTGTTCAGGAAGCTTCTTTATTTCTCCTCTTGATCCTATATTTATGGTCGTACACTAAGGAATGCCCCCTTGGCCAACCCACATCACTTAAGTACCTCGGGGCAATACCTTAAAGAGAGCCGCTTAAAAGTTACATAGTTTCGATCTCATTTTTACTTTGTAGGCTCACATTTTTCGCTAATTTTTATTACTTATCTAATTAGAAATTACATGTTTCATACATAGTCTGAAAGTTTACGTTAATTCCAACTAGAAACATAACTTATTTACATATTTTAACCATTATTCTTATTGGAATTCTAAAATCTACGTAAAAAATTCTTACCAAACTACAAGTCTAACATATTCTACGCTTAATTCCTATTACATTACTTATGTTACTAATCGGATTTATATTTATTTTACATGTTCACGATAAATCCTACGTAACTATATACATTTTAATCAAATTAAAGCGTAAATTAACTGGTCGTCTCCGCTGTCCTTAACAGGTAGATTTTTACTTTTGTTAACAATCTTACTAATCTTACTAATATTATAAAGGCGAAAGTTTGTATGTTTGTTACTCTTTCACACAAAAACTACTGGATGGATTTTATTGAAACTTTACAATATTATAGCTTATACATCAGAATAACACATAGGCTACATTTTATAAAGATATTCCCGCGGGATAACGTCCTATAGTTCACGCGGGCGAAGCCGCGGGCGGAAGGCTAGTTATTGATACATTTTTACCGAATGTGTGGTTCACACACACACACACCAGAGGCATCACACATGTTACATGTGTCTATAAGCAATTGTATCTGCTGACCAAGTTACCATCAGGCTGGCCCGTAGGCTTGAGCGCGGCTCTTGTGGTATAAAAAATCCTAATAATTTTAAAAATAATTTTTGATTACCTAAGTTATTACTAATTTTCAGTTATTAGCTAAAACGTTACTTGTATCCAATTAGTAAGCAATTAAAATTGTATAACGTAATTACCTACGTTTAAGAGTTTTAAAAGGTTCTTAATGAAGTTTTGTTTAGATAAACGTTATAAATAATTTAATTACCTGTATTATATAAAATGAATATTCTTACTGGCTCGATGGCACATTCACCAAGAGCCGTGGGTTCGAATCCTACCAAGGACAGACATTCATGTTATGAACATTTGTGTGGTGTTTCCTTCGTTGTTTCTGATATCCGTAACACGAGTGCTCAAAAGCTACCTATTTTATGTCAGATCAATATGTATGATGTTGTCCAGTATTCATTCATTTAATTATTGACCGCCTCTGTCGAACAGGCTGCCAACTTATCTACCATGAAAAACTAATAAATGTTGGCACTTCTAGCGATTTACTTAGGGGTCATATAATCAGATTAGCGTAAGTATTTGTGTCTGTCTGCAAACAGAAGTCATAAAAAAACTATAAAGCACAGACAGTGGCGTCTACCTCATTCTTGTAATGTGTAAAGAACATTTAAAATTATACTCAAAACCGAAACTAAAAGTCGTAAACAATTTATTGCGGAATTTATGTTTGGTATTTTTTTTTAATTTTCAGTGTTCAGTCGGCGGAACCACTAGCGTATTTATTTGCATAATTATTTTAACGCTCAATGCCACTTTACAAATTGTTTAATTAGCTTAATTAATAATAAAATAAATGCTAAGCCAGAATAGTACTCATTTTCTTCCTCAAGCAACTGATCAAGTTGGTAGATGAAGCCTATCTTTAGTATCACTCATTGAACTACAATTAGGTACTAGCGTATACTTGTAACTCAATGGTATCACTTATTGAACTAATCTTTACAAAAATAAAATTTTTCTTTTACCCAAAAAAAATATATGTCTAATATTTTTATCACGTCAAGTTTTTTAAAAACACCCTTATTAACTTAATTCGTTAACTTGTTACTGGTGCTGACTTAATATTCGATTTTGTTGTATTAAACTTATAATTAAAAATTTTGATTGGTTTTAAAATGGTCTCAAGACAGTGTAAATTAAATCCAAATAAGTTTTGCTATGTTTGTGGTCAAATTATTCTATCAAAAAACAAGAGATATATTACTGAAGCACTTGACAAAGATGGACCTGCTTTTAAGTACTTAAAAACCACTGTTCCTTATCTTTCTGATGCCAAAGTCAAAGAAGGAATCTTTGTGGGCCCCCAAATAAGAAAAATATTAAAAGATGAAAATTTTGATGGTCATTTATCCAGTGTCGATAAAGATGCTTGGTTTTCATTTAAATCATAGTAATAAAATTCTTGGGCAACCATAAATCAAGACTATAAAGAAATTGTTTTTAATTTGTTGAAGAATTATCATAAGATGGGGGTGAATATGCCATTAAAAATTTTTTACACTCGCACCTGGATTTTTTTCCTTAAAAACCTGGGAAGCGTAAGCCATGAACATGGTGAACTTTTTCATTAAGATTTGAAGAGAGGTATCAAGGGTTTTGGGATAAAAATATGTTGGGTGATTACTGTTGGTCTATATTAAGAGAAACTGATGCTAATCAGTATAAAAGAAGAAGTAATCTGTGTCATTTTTGATTTTTTTGTAAGTTAAAAATCAAAAATTGTTAAAAACAAATATAGTAAATATTTAAAAAACTTGACGTGCTATTTTTTTTTTCCACTTCAGTATCTAACATAGGGCTTATTACTCTACCGATTCAGATTAATTTCATCCATGGGTAAAAAATCTTGTAAAGTAGTGTTAATGGTATCACTCTCTGTTTGTTTCTCAAACCACTTGAGAGCTGTTTCCACGGCCTGAAGTGCTTCATTATGAGATGGTCCTGCATAATTTTCGGCTGATTGTAACTTGGCTCAATATGACGTAATTATTAATTTAGTCGCGGTTGGTAGTCCGGATAATCACGAACCCGTATGTCTGGGGGCCGGATAATCGAGTTTCTATTGTACTTGATTTTCACACCAATATTGCCGAAACAAAGCCAGAGCTGCTTTGGCGGTAGATTACACCTGTAAATGCTAGCCAGTCGAACTCTGAAAAACCAACCACCAACTAAGTCTGCGTCTTCCAACTTGTCTATAGATAAATCTACTTTTCCTTAGAATCATTAACGTTGAGAATCGATTTGTGCTATTTGAACCACACGGTTCCGATTTCACATCGCGATCGAAAATGACTATATTTCCTATCCAGCAGACAATGGGAATTCTCAAGACTTTTTCTGAATATTGCGATATTAAGGTCTTATTCGTACTTGCTCAGTGAATCAGTTCATTCCCATAGTGTCGCCCATTGTACTATTGATCTTACTAGTGAACTAGTTAACACTGCTAGTGTTACAAATAGCAGTTGTCAGTTAGGTTGATAGAGCTGTTAGATTTTTTGTGATGGTAACGTTACCCATGAAAGTTTTTATATGCTGCTTTGGAAATACAGCCAGCATTACCATAGTGTGCTTATATAGTACAACATAATAATGAGTATTTTATATTTAAAATTTTACAGCTTTGGATAATATGACACATCTCCTCAAATTGCTGATTTAGATGCCCAAGATGCAAGTAGAAACTTAGGCAGTTACACTTAAAGAGAAATGTTATTCAATCTATGAATGAGAAAATAAGAGGGAATTTTTTAATAAAATTCGTAATTCATGAAGTTTAACTACAAAAGATTGCGTGTAGGCTTTTAGCAAAATAAAAACGACTGTACCTTATTCTTTCATAAAGTGAGTGAAAAAATAAAGAACTAACATTTATATAATTATACTTGATTATAAAGCCTGTTATTTTTATTTCAAAATATGATAATTATGCAATGCAGCCTAGGCTGCGTTCATATTACACATATTAGAAGCGCGTAACACGCGCTCGACACACGACAATTTTCATACCAACTGCACAATATTGGAACGCGACCTATGGAATTTAATAAAAATATCAGTTCACTTCGGGTTAAAGCATAACTGCTGTTTTAAACTGGGCATTTATCACCGTTCTGCGAAGAAATAAAAGCCTTTCCGCGTGGAGATTAATTTGGTCCGCTCAAGTTCTTCCACGGAGGTCAGCTATCTCGCTGCAGACCATCCGTTTGGTCTAAGCCACGAACTTTTACTGTAACTGAGGTAAGTTAACTATTTTTCCCACTGAAACAGTTCATTAGAGTTCGAGAACTAGAAATCGGTATATACCGCGTGTTTATTTAGTCGTTGTTTTCCCGCAGCGGAACACTTTACCTTTAGTAGTACTTACTATAGATTTACGAAAGGCTTTTTTTTTGGATTTTTTTTTTATAGTTTGAAGGAAAAATGGAAATCGAAAGTTAGTAAATACTGAATTATTATATTTTTGATAAGCGCGAAGGGCAATGAATGATCCCGGCCGGTGACCATCCGCGACAAAGCTAGTAGGTACCTTCTATTGGTTCGAGTTTCGTCTATCACATCACAATCGTGAAAGTTTTAAATTTGACTAAAAAAAACTTTATTAATATAATGTACTACTAAGATAGAATCATTTTGCTGCGAGAAAACCACGACTAAAATGTCACGTAGTAAATTTCAGTAAATTGGACATTTTATTTTATTATAGCCTTTACAAGACGTCTTGCCTTTGGAGAAGAATAATTTATTAATTAAGAAAACGGCATCAGTCACAACAGTTTTTAACGTAATTGTTTTAAATACAATGCTTCTTCCTTATTGGATTCAATTGTACTATTTTTTTTTTTCATTTAATAAACAGGTCACTATGGTTCACCTACTTTGCCCAAGAAAGGGCGGGCATTTCATTCATTTTAATTATAGGAATACACTAAAACAAACCAATAGTAAAGTAATATCTAATAATCACCTAGCTAACGATCACCTCATTCGCAGCCATTTCCACGCCGTTCGCTCGATATCTGATGTAAGTTTATGGTGGGAATGTTTCTAAGATGAGATCTTGAAATAAACTCGTCATTAGCCTTTTATGACATACTAACTTTAACTTCTTTGTATGTGGTACTAAGGATGATTGGGAAGAAAAGCGTAGTAGTAGTATCAGCCTATTAATGTCCCACTGCAGGGCAAAGGCCTCCATCATTGAAATCAAGTTATCGCTACAATGATGGGTATTGGCTTAATCACCACGCTTGCCAAATGCGGATTGGTGATCACAAACCCGAGCTGTGTCCGGAAAAACCGACACAAAGTTAGCTCGACCCGGGAATTGAACCCAGGACCCCGAGATCTCGGCCCGGTATTTAAACCACTAGACCATCGAGGCGAGAAAAGCGTATTGTGTATTAATCCAGGTTATAAACGAAATACGTGCCAAACTTCATCCAAACACATTAAGGAGTTTTGGCGTAAAAGCGACCCAAAGTTCTATCCTCCGAAACTTTCACGATTACAATAACATTCGTATTTAGAGGGGCCTCTACGAAACGGCAGACATCTTCTATTTTAGACCGCTTTGTCCCAATCTGGTCAGGGAAACAATATCTAAGACTACAACTTTAGATATCACATTGGAGCAAATTGCGTGACGGCAAATCTGGCATGGGAATCACCATTCGCAACATGGCTACAATATCGAATATACAATCATGACTATAGAGCTATGTTCTGAATGGATTTATAATTGTAATCTGACAGTGCAGGCTCTCTACGCTACGACAACAGAATGGAAACCATTTCGGTTGTCAAGGCAATCCAGGGTATGTTAGAATCATCACTAAAGTCATATCTTTGCACATATTGAGGAAGTGAAGTCAAGGTGTATTTAAATCGAAATGCCACCGTGAAATCAAATACTTTGGGCGCCATCTTTTGACGCTGCATCTAACTAATTAGTAACGCGCTTTGTGTGACATTCGTTAAAAGAGTTTGTATCAATTAGATTTTTTTTTTCATTAAAACTGAATTGCGCTTTTTCTGAGTAAAGACATTAACGTTAGAAACAGTAAGAGGCGAATTCAAGCACCGACTACCGAGGAACGGGCCGAGTCGCTCGTCGAGTCGAGTTGAGTGCCGCGCTCAAGAGGCGAGTGCCAGCTCTTAACGACCCGAGTTTTCCTCTTGTTAATAGAAATCCTATTTGTAATAGCAAACTGATAAAAGATATTCTAGGACATATAAAAGTGGAGAGTGGGCGTCGTCTATTTGGCTTAGTTCAAGTCTAAACGAATTGGCGTGACCAACATAGATTTTTTTTTATGTCAGAGGCGGCAAATGAGCCAGCTTATGTGGGCCTCCGGCACTCTCACAATCCAGACGAAACACAATAGTAGTCACTATTATTTTACGCTGGTCTTATGTGAAAGGGTGGTACTTCCCCGGACGAG
The DNA here is from genome assembly GCA_949319885.1 of Mecyna flavalis. Taxonomy (NCBI): domain Eukaryota; kingdom Metazoa; phylum Arthropoda; class Insecta; order Lepidoptera; family Crambidae; genus Mecyna; species Mecyna flavalis. The sequence continues at coordinate 3,450,126 of OX439427.1, read as the reverse complement.
CCGGCCCATTCGTACTGTCAAACAGCATGGCTCTACCACTTACAAAAGATTTCAAAATCTTTTATCAGAAGACAAAGTTTCCCCTTCACACCCGAAAAGCGATGTGGCTATTGATCGACCTACTCAATAATATCATTAACTTATTTTTTCTTTTTGACGTTGATTGCTTTTGAATTCTTTCACTTGATTTATACTAACTGAAGTTTATAATTCATTGTGTTTTGCTTTTATTTCTATGAAAGTCAGAGAGATTGGACTTTAAACATGCGATAGTAAAAATGTCTTTTTCTTTCATTCAGATACAAATCTTATCTAAAACCTGTATGAAACTATTTATTACCTTTCCTTTTTTCCATTCTCCCCTTCTGTGCCAGAATCGAACGTGCTGGCTTACGATGTCACCGTTTTACTATAGGGACTTTTACCCTACCATAAAGTTTGCCATTAGCTTAGAAACGTCTATTTGGTTGGTAAAAATGCCTCATCCCATGTTAGTATTTTTTAAATATTTTAAGTAATAGATTTGAATAATAATAGTAAAATAACATTTTTTCTACCTGAAAATTTCTAGTTTAAGATACCGTACGGTTATGAGGCAATGTGGTCTAATCGACCTTTTTAAGGGAAGTAAAATTGAAGTATAATATATCATGAAGGTTTCCAATTTCCGTTCCCGGTAACGTTTACTTTTACGTTCACGATAAGTATGTTGCAGTCAGGTTGGAAATAAGACGTTTGAGAAAACGTTTACTTTTACGTTCCTTGGCCTCTCCATTGACGTAATAATCATTACACAGCTGCAAATAGTTTTCTTTCTATGAGACGCTAGAGTGACCACGTTTGTATGAAAAAGCCTAGTGGCCAGGTTTTATTGCCAAAAGTGTTAGAGATTTAGTAGGATTTTAAAATTAATTTTAAAATCCAACTAAATCTCTACCACTGTCTATATTCACCTTCACAAAAATGAGCCAGATTGCACAATCATAAATGGCAATTATTCATAAAAACTCAGAAACTCGTGCACCACTTGCTATCTGCAAGTAGTATAAAGTAGGGTTTTTGTACATATATTCGTCACAAAGTAAATTCGTCACATTTTTTAACTCTCCATTGGCGTTCACTCGTATAATTGAATCAAAACTGAATGTAACAATAAACTTGAATTGAAAATCAGGAGAGCCTACAGTGTGGCAGCAAATCGAGCGATTCGAGCGATGCCTCATACACTTGAAATGAAAGGTTCGAAGATAAGATGATCCTGAAGTGCGGCAGCGTATTAGCTATGCTACCTGTTGCAGAATCCGCCAAACAAGCCGCAGCGGCAGCTTCCCATCGGGTGAGCTGCGTGTCCGTCTGCTAACTAAAGATACATAAAAAAAAAATCTAGTTATTTCTCAGAAAGTACAAAAATATAAAATACCATAGCATTTGCTAAAACGGTTCAATAACTCGTGATTGAGCCTAAGAGGGTAGCTATAAAATAATAATACACTCAATCAATTTTATACAGACCTTTTACTCATAACTTAATTGAATAGCGGAAATTGTGCACCACTTCAAGAATTCCATGAGTCGAAGAGAAAATCTAGTAATAGTTTAGAAACGGAAGAAAGTTTTCTTCCGTTCATCATTTTCCAAATGTAAGTAGTCACCAAAAATCTCTCATGTTTGGATTTTTGTACTCTTGTTGTGAATATCTTAGGCTATCTAACTTAAAGCTAGCACTGAACACGTTAAAAAACTTGAAAATTAAGAAAAAGTTTAAATTGGCAATATCTTGAAAACCGAGCAACTTTTACTGAGGTCATGTTAGGCTTGTTCGATGCCTCTTGTCACTATAAGTTGTCATTTTTGGGACACCCTGTATATGCGCTATTAAATTTGGTACAGACATAGACTAGACCTTTAGGAAAGATGTAAGCTACAACTTTTTGTCGCATACGGCTAAGGTATGGAACGCACTGCCTGCTGAAGTCATCCCTGAGCAAACATCCGTCACATGTTATTTATTTATTTATTTTATGTTTTTGCCTGTGGGCATAAAACAAAATCCAAAGGCGTCATCGTTCCAGCCACAACGAAATTGATCTAAAACAAACTATCTAACCATCTAAAACAATGGTATAAAAATAACTTATAAATCTTATTGTAAAAATATTTCTTTGCCTTCTTTCAAGTACGTCGTTACACTGCATTAGCTTCGAGCGTTCATTCCCAGGACTTTGTCTATCGGCAGACGAAGTGGAGGCTATTTGTACATTGTATAACACGACAGAACTATTACTGGCTACAAGTCGAGCCACTGCCTCTCAAACTTACAACCTTTGTAGTTCCCAAATATTAATGGCCCATGCATTAGCGTACGAAGACAGCGTTAAGTGTAGTAGAGCCGTGCTGAAGACATTTCCTGTCTGTCAATACAAATATCATGTGGAAGAAAATTTTATTTTTATAGTCGCTAACAGCCATGCTAACTTACAATACCGATGTAGGTAACAGCTTAACTCCACGAATTGCCTTGCAAAACTTTGAATAACTTCTACTAACATGCATCAAAAGCGTGAAAGCCACAAAAAAAAGTGTAAATTTTATTTTTAACAAAAACAAAAATTTCGCCCGTGCTAAACTGGACCGAGCAGCCATATAAATAAAAACAGTTGCTACTACTCATAATTATGTTAGAAACTATTGAAGAAGTTTGAGAGCCAATGATCTAATGTATAACCTTTGCCCGAGCTCGTTTATCTCCACTCGTATAGCAACTAAACCATTTTTCCTTTTTCTTCATTCTTTTTAAAGATAAATATTTCATCTTCGCCCGCATTCCGTCTTGCCAAGCTTTAAAGCTATGTGGTTGCTTTAGAAACGGTGAGAATGGTAATATGTACAGAAGAATATAATATTTAACGTATTTTAAAATAATGCAATTTGTTACGAAATTGGAATATACAAATTGGGTTTAATAAAAACAATAATTTAATAAAAAAAAGTTTGAAACCCAATTTCAAAATAATAAAAATCAAAAAAGGTAAGGCAATGTAATTCAATGCACAAGGAATGTTATTTTTGAAGATTAAGTAGATAGGTAAAAGCCTTGCTCGCGAGTCACCGGGCGAAACTTTGAAAAGTCCTACCAAAACTACAATTTTAATTTAGTAAAATCGTTTTGGTCATCAAGACCAAAACGATCTCTTTTTCGCAATGACTATGCATAGAAAGCAGGAATATAAGACACTAGCCCATTCAACATCAATGCGTGCATCTAATCTTGCGATCACGAATGTTCGTGCTGCCAGCATCCCGTTGTCTTTGCAATCGCACAATTGACCGAAAACACCATTTTTAATCTAGACTTTAATTAAAATACGAAAATATAATCTAGAATACCGTGTTAGTTTTTATTTTTCGTTTTGGCGAATAGGGAGTTCGAATTTGCGAACTTTCTTGTGCACTATTGATGATACTATGTAGTTGGTAAATTTTTCAGCAAACATCAAGTACCGGCTCGCCACATATAGTTTCAGAAAGCGCTGGCCAACGATTACGAATTAGTTATGGAATCCTGCATCACGCAAGCAGAATAATTGTCACCCGCTAGTGTGTAGCTTGCAATAAGATCTTCCACTTTCGGGGAAATTAGATCTCCTACATAAGCTGATATAAAATTCTAAGAGATACATCAGAACAGTATTATATTTTCTCTTCCGAAGTTTTTAAGAAGTTGAAAGGCTGTGGAACGCCAGTAATAAGTGTACTTTTAATCGCTTTCCGAACTATCTAAATTCTTAAACACCTATACGTTCTCGAGTTCGAGTAATCTTAGAAACTTTGTTTGTGAACTCTCAACTTTGTCTTGTGACCCTTTAATTTGGCTAACAGTTACGCTTACGTTAGTAACTATTTAGTAATCTGTGGTTACGCCTACTAGTATTATTGATTCGAAAGTTTCTATGTGATTTCATGTTAATCGAGTCACCTGATTTTTTGAAATACATACTTTGATTTTATTTGCGCGTTGCGTTTAATTTTCAATAACTGGCACTACTGTGTAGTCAAATGGCTCTTAAAGACTGACTGACGTATACGAAAATTCACCCCTAAAGAGGTAAAAGGGGAGGTAGGTTTCTATGAAATTAGATTTGAAGTGAAATTAAAGAAAATAATGGTATTTAGCTACTACCTAGCTAGAAATTAAAAATAAGGAGCTTGTTTCAGGAGCTCTAAAACTCCACCGCAGTAATATTAAGTGCATGCGAAATAGAGGAAAAGAATCAGTCTTAAATATAGAAGAAAAATCGTTGTTTAATATTCTCCTCCTTACTTCCTTGTTTGCAATCTTCCAATCCCGTTTAGCTTGAACATCACGTAAAGCAAAATGAACCATCAGATTCCCGCGGGAGGGACCTTCGGAATATTTCTGTTACGTTTTTAATCAAACAATCCGAGTGTTTGTTATTACAACGGTTCATCCGTCACATTTGTATCGACGGTGGAAAGGCAAAACTTACCAAACGCCATTAACCTAACTTTACAGTAGAGCTGTTTAAAGTTTTGAAATTTGGAAAAAAAATCATAGAAAATCCCGTATTAATCAGAAAAAGATTTGAGTCACTACATTGAAAAGGTATTTAATTTATCTATACAACTGTTTAAATATTATAGCGATAACTCTTTTGATTTAGAATTTAGTGTCGTTTGGTAAAAAACTACCTAAAATCATGTGCAGGTAAAAATTACTAAACGACAACTAAAATAAATATGACGTAGGGTAAAACCTACTAAATATAAAATGTTTTATAACTGGATACGGGAACAAAGCACTAAAGAAAAAAAATTCAGTTTTCCGGTTCGGGCAAAAATTACCAAGCTCATCTGTCAAGTTAGCAATGGACCATGATTTTTTACCATATCCGTAATATGACATAACGTTGACCCATATTTCCTCAAAACTTTGTGAATTAAAAGTTGTAATGTAGTATTCCCTTGATTATTTTCAATTTTATTATATTAATCCTACTTCACCTTAATAATGCTTTGATCCTTTTGTGTTTCATAATAATATAAATAAAAGAATAATGTTCTTAGTTATTGTATATTTGGTTTCATTTAGCACACCATACAGTCATAATATTATAGATACGTACTGTTAAGGATTGTGAAATCAGTCTTGTAGGTAAGTCTAAAAAGTTTTTCTCAATAGGTAATTAGGTCACAATCGTAATCGTAACATAACAAATTCAACTTAACAACATTATGAATAAACCTAGCCTCGATAATGAAACCTTAGACAGTCTTTGTAATTAGGTAATATCTGTGTAATTAGATAATAGCCTCCAACGCAAAAGTGGGAGTACAAAATTGCAGTGAATCGATATTAGGATCCCAGGAGGACTTCAACGCTAAACTGAGAGTTCCAAATTGCAGCGAATCGGTAGAAGAATCCCATGAATTTTGAGCCAGGAATCATAAGAGGCAGATGCTCGTCAACTTTCTCGAACGGGAGGGGCTCTTCTTGATGAACTGTTCCTTCAAAAAGCAGCCCTAAAGGAAGTGGACGTGGCAGAGCCCCGACACTATGACGAAAAACGAGATCGGCTTCAACTTGGCGGACAGGCGGCACATATGCAGATATGTCTTCTTGATCAACAGGTTTAATACCGGCAGCGATCACAGACTTGTCCGAGGCACTCCGAATATCGACTTTAAAGCCGGACGCGTCCGTTTGATTGAAGTCCAGACTCTGGCGAACCCTGCTCCAAACCATGATAGGATTTGAAACGTTCCAGACGAACCTGGAGAACCAATTTGCTGCCTTGAAAACCACAATTGATGTTGACCGAAACCATGAAAATGTGGTTCGAGTCCTCAGGCGCAAAGGCAGGAACTCGAAAATTTCCGGAGGGACTCTAGGGCTAATGAGGCAACAACGTGAAGACCCACCCGCTTCTTCGTTCGGAAGAAGAGCTCTTAACCGGGAGATAAATAAACGTGTGCGTCACGATCTCCGGTGCTTTCGATCTAAAGTGCTATAGAGCAAAATCAGCGGTCTAAGCTGTTCGTACAATCTCTCGGAAGAAACCACCTGACGAAGCTGACCACAGCGAGTGGAGAAGTTGTTGCCTCAAAGCCGGCAGTCCTTTCGGAGGTACAGGACTTCTATCGCCGGTTATACGCTTCGCATGCATCTCGACCTGATACCGAAAATGAGGAGTCTAGGGCCACGTTAACTCGCTATTACACTGAAGACATGCCAGAAGTCAGCGTTGGCGAAATCGAAATTGCTCATGGGCAGCTTAAAAATGGAAAAGAGGACGGCGTTCCTACAGAGCTGCTAAAGGCTGGAGGTAAACTAGTACGGAGGAAGCTCCAAAAGTGTGGTAGTGTGGTCTTCAAAAAAAGTGACAAAAGCCTGTTGAAGAACTATCGACTATTATACCCTTCTAAGCCACGTCTATAAGCTATTCTCAAGAGTGATCACGAACCGTCTTGCGCGAAGACTCGACGAGTTTCGGAGCGGATACGGCACCATAGACCACATCCACACTGTGCGGCAGATTATACAGAAGACCGAAGTGTATAATCAGCCCCTGTGTCTAGCATTCGTGAACTATGAGAAGGCCTTCGACTCGGTTGAAATCTGGTCCGTTCTGGAGTCCCTGCAGCGTTGCCAAGTAGACTGGCGATATATCCGAGTGATGAGATGTCTGTACAAAGCAGCCACCATGTCCGTCCAAGTACATAATCAGCAGAAAAATTCTAGACCATTGCATCGAGGAGTGAGACAAGGGGACGTCATCTCCCCGAAATTGTTCACAAATGCAATGGAGGATAGGAAGTGGCATCAACATAAATGGCGAATATATGTATGTCTCACTTACGATTTGCAGATGACCAACAACAGATGCTGAATGACCTGGCTGATTCTTCTTTACGCATCGGCATACGGACGAACTTGGACAAAACCAAGGTCATGTTCAATGAACAAGTTCTACCAGAACCGATTGCTATTCACGGCGCCGTCCTTGCAGTTGTTCAAAAATATGTGTGGGTACCTTGGGCAGTCGTTGCAGTTGTGTCAAAGTGTCAAAACAACTTTGAGGACGAGATGAATAGAAGAATACAGTTGGCTTGAGCAGCGTTTGGAAAACAACGTCGAGTCTTCTCATCGTCGATTCCACAATGCCTAAAGGTAGGTTTTTAGTGCGTCCTACCCGTCATGACATACGAAGCTGAAACGTGGACACTTACGGCACGGCTAGTTAACAAGTTTAAAGTCGCTCAGCGGAAAGAGCTATGCTCGGCGTTTCTCTGCGGGACTGCATCCGAATGAGTTGATTCGGCAGAGAACCAAAGTCACCGACATAGCTCGCCGGATTAGCCAGCTGAAGTGGCAGTGGGCTGGCCATATCAGCCGTAGAACCGATAACCGTTAGGGTAAACGGGTTCAAGAGTGGAGACCGCGTCTCGGTAAACGTAGTGTCAGACGCCCTCAGGCCAAGTGGAGCGATGATCTGCGCAAGATGGCTGGCAGGAGCTGGATGTGAGTGGCCGAGGATAGATCAGCGTGGCAAGCATTTAGAGAGGCCTATGTCTAGCAGTGGACTATCACAGGCTGATGATGATGATGAGGTGATAGCCATATTGAACAGTAATTTTTAAACATAACTAATTTTTCTATCAAAAGATTAAATTAAAATCTTATAAAAATGAAATGCGTTTTACATAAACAGTGGTCAACAACAGTGGTAATAGTCACCAACAATGGTTGCACTGAAGTCTCTGACCCAGGACTAGCAATTCCAGCAGCGGTCAACGCTTGACCGATAATGTTATCAATACGCTTTCTTCTATCCATTGTTATCTAAAACAAAAAGCAATGTTAACAGACAAACAGAACCAAATTACTTAATGAAATACGTGATCTAAATATCAGCAACACAAAATTAGTACTTACCTCGCCATTCCCTGAATGCGCGTGCGTCCTAACCGACGACTTGTCGGGCACTCGACGCTTTGTTTTTTACCAAGCAACGACGCCGGAGCAATTCTTGGTTCGGACAACCGACAAAACTAAGACATCGTGAGTTATCTAAACGCCAATCAGCACTTGATTATTTTCGTGTAAACTTATCCAAATGCCAATAAATTTCATGATTTGGGCAGGTAAAATTTTACCATACGCCACTCGAGCGTATTTTTATGGTAGGGTAAAAATGTCCAAATCACAAACGTTCAGAAAACTCGTCGGGGAATAACATACTAAATCAAACTGTTTATAGAAATTTTGGCTGGCAAAGATAACCAAATAACTTCGAGCAAGTTTTTAGAGAAAAGCAAAAACTACTTAATACTGATTGTGTGAAAAAGACGGTAAGGTAAAATTTACTTAGTCCGCGGTGTAATCTGAAAGTGCTTCTTAAGTACAAAATTTTCATAAACTGCCCAAAATGATGTCGCTAGGTTTTGGAAAAACACACGAATGGAGGGAATTTTGAATTTACCAAGCGCCAAAAAGTTGATCCTAGAAGGATGAAAGTGAGACCAATCGACGCAGAAAAAAAAGACGAATCCAACGGTATATATAACTCTATATGGGCCATTTTGGCGTTTGGTAAGTTTTGCCTTTCCACCGTCGGTATGTAAATCAGATATCCAGTGCTCTAGCTTGTCGAATAACTTTGGATTTGGTTATAATTTATTCATGCAAATCATACGAAAATATGTCTAACTGGGATTTTGTTATTAAAAATCCTCTGTTTTCCATTTACCTTTATCGGTTTTCTGGTATTTATTTTTGGGCATTAATATAATGTTTTGGACTGTGTTTCGCATTTTTTATACTAGAACAGTTGGCAGACAGGCACATAGCCCACCTGATAATAAGCTTTCACTGTAATTCCATTGAGGGACACTTCACCAGGAAGCGTCGCTCAATGTGCTGCCACACTGTAGGCTCCTCTGATCTTCGAGCCTTTGATTTCAAGTGTATTGGTTCCCACATTAATATTGCCGGAACACAGCCAGAGCTGTTATATTATATTATTTGTAATTATATTAAAGAAAAAGAAGAAGAATAACATGTATTGACCATATAGAGACCGTAATTAACAGACATCATAAACACAAATACAATAATATTATAGAAAAAGAAAAAGAAAAATAAATAAAAAACAGGTCAATTGGATATTAGGTATTTGTAAAAAAATAATTAATATCGGTTCGTTAGTTAAGGCGTGACAGACAGACAGAATTACTTTCTCATTTATAAAATTAGTATGATACGTATGTAGGTAGACAAAAGCAGACACAGCCGAAAATGATGACTGGTGTACACATTGTGTTACATTTTATTGTTCAAAAAGTACCATCAAAATCATATTAAAAGGGATCCAAAAATAGCCAGTTTCACCACTGACCGTTAGGTTAGTCTATACTAATATTATAAAGAGAAAAGATTTGATTGTTTGTATTGAATAGGCTCCGAAACTACTGAACCGATTTGAACAATTCTCTCACTCGCCGGATGACATACGGTACTTTTGATCCCGAAAATGTGGGCGGAAGGGGGAGATATTTGAAAAAAGAATTACGTGCGGGTGAAACCGCGGAGGCGGCCGCTAGTAAATTTATAATAATCTTACTATGCTATGCTGTCTTTTTGTCTATTTTGAAAAAAGAGCGTTTAATTATCTGCCGGATAAATTACCTTTCAGTGGTGACTGGCCCTTAAACGGTAGTTCCATCATGGAACTAAATCATGGAACTAGTGTCAACGAACCGAAATTAATTACCATTTTTATTAAGCTAACATCAAGCAATACTCATTAATCTTCACACATATGAAATGTAAATCTAAAGTACACACGTCAACTTATTTTGTATGCAAAATGTAAGCGTTCGGCTTATACCGGGACAGACAATTAATTAAACGCCAGAATAGCCTATGAAGTATCGTGTAAAGGGAGTTTTAAGGCCTCAGCCTCGAATTTCGCGGCAGCGGGAGCGGCGGCGCACGCAGGCGCACTACGGTCACCGCTTGACGCGGGCCGTCACGAGCGGTACGATGCCGTCAAGCGGTGAACCGCAGTGCGCCTGCGTGCGCTGCCGCTCCCGCTTCCGATATGTTCGAGAACGGGTCTATGGGATGCCATACAAAACATCTCGCCGTTGCCGCTCCCGCTGCCGCCCCGAAGACCCCAGTAAAGTAGCACTTTGTAACTGTTGTGCTACGTCTCTGTCTAAGAGAAAGGCCTCTTTTTGCTGCTTTCTTTAATTTTATGTTTTGAGTGATGCCTTTCGTCTTACAAGCGTCCATTGGCCACGGTGGCCATCAGGCACCAAGATAAGAGCTACAATAGTAGTAAAAAAAATTTAGGTCCACGTCCCCAAGTCTTCAATGTACAAATACTATTATAATTTGTTATGAAGAAGATAAGGTACCTATACCGTTGTTAAAACTGGACTCAAATACTGCATTCTATCGATAAACCAATACATAAGTGCATGTTTGAAGCCTACGTGTAATAAGAATAGATTGATTTGTTACGAGATATTTAACAAAGCCTACAGTTTTATACTTAGATTTGATTGCCAGATTGCGAACTCCTTGGCGCAAAGCTTAATGCATCACGAAGACAGTCACAGCCAAATATCGAATACTCTTCCCCAATTACGTAAACCAAAGCGAAACGCCCTGGTCAGACACAATTTCAATATTCAAAAGACAGTATAAGTATAAACGAAGAAACATAAATCATTTTAACAAAAAACGGATTTGAGGCTTGGGATATTCGTAATTTGAATATTCTTCCCCAATCCGGTCACGTAGCAAATATTATGACTGTTACAAAAATATCTCAGATTTCACATTTTTTTGATAACACGATGTTACAGAAGTAGAAGGCAATAAAAGGCTTTGTGAGGAAAGATTACTTAAGAGCGCGAAGCATTGGCGCGAAGGCTTCATTTTTCTATTACAATTTGGAATAGGGCTTATTTTAGCAGTAAAAAGTAAACAGATACGCGTTTATTGCATATGTCGCATTGGATTGGATGCGGTTAGAGCAGGACCAATCGGTTTGACCTCTCGCAATGGACTTCTTTCGACTTAAATAATGACACTTCTCAAGTACTTAAGTAGGTAACTAAAAATAGCACAATATTTTTAGAACTTGTAAGTGTAACAGATACTTCTTAAAGCGTAGGAATTGAATATATCCAGAGATCGCTATTCTTTGAAAACCCAACAGGTTGGGGAAAGGGGTTTGAAGATTTTGGCCTTCCTACGCGTCCGCCATTTTGATTTTTTTTCAAAATAGCGTTCACTTAAAATTATATGAAAAATCGATACCTTACATTAATACAAACATAATATGTTATTAGACTAAAACCCGTAAAGTGTCACATTTTAAAGATATAAGCAACCAAAGTAAAATTTCTTTGTTTTGAGTTTTTTTTTTCTCAAGTTATAGTTCACATAAAATTCATTCAAAAATAGATACCTGATATCAATTCAAACATAAAATGTCATTAGACGAAAACTCGTGAAGTGTCACGATTTAAAGATATAAGCAACTAAAGATTTATTTTGAGTTTATTTTTGTCTCAAGTTATTGTTCATATAAAATTTATTTAAAAATAGATACCTGACATCAATATAAACATACAATGTTATTAGACAAAAGCTCGTAAAGTGTCACGTTTTAAAGATATAAGCAACTAAAGTTTTACTTCTTTATTTTGAGTTTTTTTTCTCAAGTTATAGTAATAATGACATCTTATGACATTTTATGTTTGTATTGATGTGAGGTATCCATTTTTGAATGAATTTTATGTGAACTATGACGTCTTGACACAAAAAAATCTTAAAATAAAGAAATAAGACTTTAGTTTATTATATCTTTAAAACGTGACACTTTATCGGTTTGCGTCTAATAACATTTTATGTTTATATTGATGTCAGGTATCTATTTTTAAATGAATTTTATATGAACAATAACTTGAGTCAAAAATAAACTCAAAATAAATCTTTAGTTGCTTATATCTTTAAATCGTGACACTTCACGGGTTTTTGTGTAATGACATTTTATGTTTGTATTGATGTCAAGTATCCATTTTTAAATGAATTTTATGTGAACTATAACTTGACAAAAAAAAATCTTAAAATAAAGAAGTAAACCTTTAGTTGCTTATATCTTTAAAATGTGACACTTTACAGGTTTTTGTCTAATAACATATTATGTTTGTATTAATGTAAGGTATCGATTTTTCATAGATTTTTAAGTGAACGCTATTTTGAAAAAAAATCAAAATGGCGTACCACAAGGTAAGCCAGCCAGCCTCCATACAAAAATCTTCAAACCCCTTTAGCTGATATCGATACACAATTGCTACTTTGTCGAACACCAGATGAATATCAACTGTTATCTGTCAATCTATTTGTAGCATGATTTATATTTTGATATTTCTCTCACGTACCTACGTACAGTACGTAGGTACCTATTTGTGATAAAATATTATTTTACTCTTCTAATGTGCAAAGGATTAAATCAAACATTATTTATTTAATACTGACTTCCCCCGATTCTGTAGGGTTCAATTTTAATAATGAGATAAATATGACCAAACCAGCCAAATATTATGTTATCATTCAGGCTTCTAAATACAAGAGAAATATTTTAATTTTTAATATTAAAATATATATATACTTTATTAGCCATTAAAAAACCAAGACGAATTATGAATTGCCTTGAATTTCTTTCGCCAAGAAAGTGGCCTTTTTACGCCACTAAATTTTCATAATACGCAGATGGGAATCTCTTTGACTATACATATATGTATATGACCCTTGGGGAGAGAAGACAGTGATCGATCCTCAAGTGGTATTTCCACGGTATTTCAAATGAAGACAAAATATTCTATCAAATGAACATTATTACAAAAGTAAATACATATTTTCCTATGACTAGTGGGTATTTCCAGTATAGTATCTCGTGCAAATTATACAAGTTTTTATTCCTGCCCGCTTCTGCTCCTACCCCGCTTCCGCTACATTCAGGCAGCGGCGAGATGTATTGTATGGAATCCCATAGATCCGTTCTTGAATACCTACAGCGGTTGGGAGCGGGAGCGGCGGCGCACGCAAGCGCACTGCGGTCACCGCTTGACGCGGGCCGTCAAGAGCGGGGCGATGCTGTCAAGCGGTGATCCGCAATGCGCCTGCGTGCGCTGCCGCTCCCGCTCCCGCCCGCTGTATTCGAGAACGGGTTTATGGGATTCCATACAAAACATCTCGCCGTTATCGCTGCCGCCCTGCTGCCCGCGAAATTCGAGGCCGAGGCCTTAAATATCAGACGGGCTGTAGACTTGAGCGCCACCCGCGTGGTATAGAATATTAGGAGGCATTCGAGATACAAAAGCATTTTTCAACAAAAACCTGTTCACAAGGTCACACACGAGATATGCATTTTACAAGCTTATTTCGCATTTATCTTCGCATAAATGAAGTAAGCCTTGTATATTCAAACCATATTTTAAATTTCCCCAACATCGTATTGTAAAAGAAACGCCGTCAAAAAAGGATCTTACGTTTATTTTGTAAACATGAAACCGACAGAGCGTAGGAATAAAAGCAAACCGCAAATGCGTGCCAATCTTCATAATCCGCCAACAAAAGAATAAAGCGTGTTATCCAAAAAGTTTGGACGTGATAATATGACGTTTTTTATTAATGGAAAACAGTTATCTGGGCGAGAAATAGCTTTATGTTAAGAAGAAACAGACAAACAGATGGATTGATTAACCTAAATAGTGTACCTAAATAATGTAAACAAACGGTTTCACTTCACTTCTATAGGTAATAAACCTAACGAAAAATAAGACCGATCACAATTCATCGATTGAATACTACCTCACAAGATATATGTTTTTCAATTTACAATTTAAGATAATTAGAGCGAAAAAGAGTGAGGTTATGAATCTGGCCTTCAATGATGTTCGATTTGTAGCCTCTAGTTTGGTTATAAGCTCCTTGAGTCAGATATGTTTCGCACCATCATCCAAAATTGGGAAATAATATCATATCAACTATCGTCATGCTTCTATAAGGCTTGACAAGAGAACCAGACCAATTGGTTAGGCATACAGCCATTGTAATCTGACTGTGACGGTACTTCAAGATATTTTCTTTCATTACTGAGCTAGCTAATAAAATATAGCATGGAAAACACCATGAACTTATCAAATATGTAGGCAAAACAAACCGAAACGTGTTGCTACCGACCACAGCCTCGTTACAGCTTTAGATTTCTGTATCGCTCATTTTACTGTGCAGGTAAATATTTACTACTGCACTACTTTTCCAATGTAAAGCAGTATTTGTTCACTCTGCCGTAGAGTCGAAACTAGAATGTCTGATTAAAGCTGCTGTGGTTTGACCCACTTGCAAAAAAGCGGTGGATCCGGTGATTTACCGGGGACTTCAAAGGTAGATCGTGTGGTGAAATGTCTGTAAGCTTAATAGAATTTAACGCGACAGCATTATTTGGGACTTTACACAGAAATCTAAATAATTAGATTTCTGTGGGACTCTACCAAGCTTTTTTCCATCTCCTTTCTTTTTCTTTCGCAAGCAAGAACAATCAATTTGTACAAGTATCAGACAAGGATTTAGTAGAAGGAAGACGAGACATTTGGTGTAATGTTCGAGAAGTCGGCTATTACACCAGAGGTCGCGGGTTCGATCCCCGCACGGAACAAACATTTGTGTGCGTGAACATGTCTGTTTGTATCGGTCTGGGTGTTTCTATGTATAATATGTATGTATTTACGAAAAAAAAAGTATATAAGTAATGTTTATCCGTTGTCTGGCACCCATAACACAAGCTAATGCTTAGTTTGGGGCTAGATGGCGCTGTGTGAATAATGTCCAGAGATATTAATTTATTTATTATTAAGGATAGGGGCGTTTTGCCACTGATGGTTACTGCACATAACCTTGAAACGAAGTCTGCCTGACGCCGGTTCTAATCTGACCTGTAATAGAAATATTTGGCCACAAGGCGGCGCACAGGGTTGCCCCTTTCGGGTGCAAATGGGAAACCGGGATTTTAATGAGTATACATCGTTATCGCGCGGGCAGTTTGGGGGCGACGCATAGATGACCGAAGGGCTGTCACACGTATATAACGAGTATTAGAATATTTGCATGTTTTTTTATTCTTTAAATTAAAGCCTTTCATGTTATGTATATTCCTTATGAGGATAAATACCTTATGAGGATAAATAGAATATTATTTCTATTTTGATATTGTATTCAAAATTGGGACAAAGTAGTGTAGTAGAAGCGTTGTTTAAGTTAGCAACACTTTCTCTGAGCGTTGATTCAGTCCAGTAAGTCAGAAATTGACATCATACAGCTATAAATGAGTAATTAGGATAAAAATAACATTTTCATAAAATTTGTTAAGTTATCGAAACCGAAAAAAATCGTAAGGTAACATTGTTGTGTCAGTGGTCGATTTAGGATTACAAATAGATTCAATGCATAATATCGATTTAAAAATCGATATTTTTATTGGTCAAATATAATTTAAAAAAAGATCCATGCGTGGCAACCCTATTCATCAGTATCCACGCGTCGCCCCGAAACTGCCCGCGCGATAACGATGTATATTAATGAGTAGTGGGACAAACATCTTTAGTCCCGAATCCCACACAGCCACAGGTCTAGCAGTTCCGGTGCTTAAAAACAGTCTCCTTTGAAAAAAAAGGTATAAGATGATGTTCACTAGGTGGTACATAGATTCCAGTATTGGACCGTCTAGGTGGGTACCACCGCAGTGCCAGATATTTTCCCGTGATATAGAAGTGTGTCAAGCACTTCTGTGTTTCGGGGAAAGGGCACTGAAGCTAGTGAAATTACTGGGTATATGAGACCTAATAACTGTCGTCTCGGTGTAGCGGGCGCAGGGCGGTGCCAGACAGTAACTGCTTAGTTACTGTTTGGCACTGAACTGTCTAAGGGCAGACGTGGCGTTACCATTCAGGTGTACCTACGATCTGCTCGTCTTGTTACACATTGCAATAAAAAAAATGTCAGGCAAGTATTGAAAATTTTCACGACACCTATGACACCCAGCTTAAATAATATATTTTAGAGTTACATTAACGTTAAAATATAATGTAAGATATATTTATTGTTCTCAGAAGACATTATTTCAATTTAAATTATTGCGCCTCCCTCAGATGGTTTGGATGACAGCCGACATAATGGAATTAATGGATAACGTTACATTTTCATTTAACACGTGAATGTTTTATAACGTCATATTTGAAAATGGTTTTAGTATGTTCTCATGGAACATACGCCATTAAATTTGTCTGATAGGTAGGACTCTAGTCTTCTTAAAAAACCGCAATCGTAAACAAATATTTTTATGAAAATATGAAACAAAAAGAAAGTGTCAAAAGGCTCTTTTTACACCGTTATTGAATAAAATAAACGTAATTTGCCTCGCTTTGGACTTGAAGCGAGACATGAAAGGTGAAACTGAACGAAAGAAGACGGAAAATTGTATTAAACCGTTCTTACAATGCGAAAAGGTTGTTATCCCCTGTCTCTATAAAAGCTGTATTGTTTTACAATTAGTATGGAAATTAGTTTAGATGCAAAGATCTTATATTTGTTTTTAACTAATTGATTTTTTCGCTGTTCATATCAAAGACTGTGTTGTTTACCATTGCTTCTCGATTTTCCAATTATTTATGTATAAAAACTATTCATTAATTGGATGTATTTTTTTTATATTCAAAATGGCAAGCGTTGTGATTAAGCCAGTGTGACGATGATTTGATCAATGATGAAGGCATTTGCCCTGCAATGGGACATTTCTACATTTTAATTTTCTAGAGTTGAATTAGTTTGGCAAAATATAAATGTAAATTATGAGAATGTATTAACAACGAATATTATTCAAATCACAGTAAAACAGAGCAAATATGGATGATAAAATTGTATTCTAGAAATTCTAAGATACTTCAGACCTATAATAAAGCAGAAACCACTTGTCTGTAAAGAACATAATTCAAAGTTTACTGTTTTCATTTCTTACAGAACGGCTTTCATTACCGACAAGATTGCCTATTGTCTGCGAATCGATAACTCATGTTCGATTCTTTACAATCGATGCTAGTGATGTTCCGATTATAAATAAATTGATTAAACTCAATCAAGTAAAGTATTATTATTTTATCTTTTTTTAATATTTTTTAGTAACTTGGCATAATCTACTTACGTGAAATCATAAGGTAAAACCAGCAGTGATAAGTCAACGGGCTCACATAGCTATGTATGGTATAACAAAAACGCTGTCTCTTTCGTCAAATTGCAAGAAAAGGAGACAACATTATTGTAATCTGACGGATATATTATGATTTATGACGAACTTAACCGTCAACTGTCAGTGTTGAAACTAACACCTGGTTTCAAAAAAGTTATTCATACTAAAATCTGTTTGAAACCGCGCGGAGTGATTTGTAAGATATTAGGTACGAGTAAAAGAGCTAGACAATGCTTTGTTAGAGGTCTTAAAGGGCCCGTACATAGATTAACCCTAGATTTGGATCCTAGATTAGCCTCATTGTTTGGTTTACCATATTATGAATACGTATATTTACTAATCTCTCTATTAGTCAATTTATGATATTATGGAATGAGTCACAGAGCCTGGGGATTTAATTTGATAACCCATTTGGTATACCTTATTAATTTAAAATTAATTCTTTTATGTATTCAATCAATATTAACACTATAACCTAGCCGAGATAAAAGACATGATAATGCACACAAATGTTTCTATCCTGTGGGGATCGGATCGGCAACCTGTGATGTAATAATAGCCAACTATTTTGGCTAAATTGACGGTAATACACATACCTGGCTTTAACTCATGATTTTCTGAAATTTATTGTATTCACTTTCTGCTCTTTTTACTTTTTAATGATTTATTTTAGCATAAAGCTTTGTGTACCCAATTTTGTGGTAAATAAAGCTTTTATAAATAAATACATGTAAGATATCATTAAGCACAAACAGAAGCAATAAATTGTATCTAAAAGGCCTCGGTATTTTCTTTAAAACCTCGGAACCTTAGACGCATCACTAAACACTTAATAGGAACGGCGCTCGAACACTCCCGAGTTCTTTGTTGCAATGAATTCCAGAAAACCGACTTGTTCCCGACGTTGAATAGGCTAGATTCGTGTTTTGTTATGTCTGCCATCATTGTAGGTACACAATCTTTTCAATTACAGAACAATATAACCTCTCTTTAGTATAATGAATATTGAAGATGAGATCGTAAAATCCATATTAATATTTTATACATGCGAACGCCCCGTGGTCTAGTGGTTTAATTACCGGGCCGAGATCTTGGGGTGGGGACCTAGGTTCAATTTATTTATTTAGGTTCACCAGCGTAATTTACACTAACAAAAACATAAATTTTACAAATAAGGGAACTTAACTAAGTGCAACTACTTTTAAAGGTAAACACCACATGCAAACTGATCGCGAAATTCGCGGGTCGAGCTAACTTAGTGTCAGTTTTTTCGGACACAGCTCGGGTTTGTGGTCACCAATCCGCATTTGGCAAGCGTGGTCATTGTAACGATAACTTGACTTCAAGGATGGAGGCCTTTGCCCTGCAGTGGGACATTAATAGGCTGATACTTTACATGATAACAGAGATACTCTGTCTGTTTATAACGGCATTAAACCTAAACCACTGAACATATTTTGATAAAATTTGGCATAGACTAGAGCTCAAGAAAGAAAATAAGCTGCTTTTTATCTTGAGATATTCAATGGGATAACCGAAATCCAAGTGTTGTTTGTCATTTCACGTCCCAACGCAACAACAGTGCAGTGTCGTAGTGTGGGTGTCAGCCGCCCAGGGCGGAGGACAATTCTGCCGCCCTTTTTTTTGTCCAGTTGGCAAAGCAGCCCTGCCCAGTACGGAGGACAATTCTGCCGCCCTTTTTTTTGTCCAGTTGGCAAAGCAGCCCTGCCCAGTACGGAGGACAATTCTGCCGCCCTTTTTTTTGTCCAGTTGGCAAAGCAGCCCTGCCCAGTACGGAGGACAATTCTGCCGCCCTTTTTTTTGCTCCTTCAGGAAATCGCTACGCCACTGCAACACAGATTGACGTGAATCACGCTTCCTTATGAAAATCAATGACAAAATGTGATTCAAACCCCTTTCCACCACAAACACATTTTCAACGAAATCCTATTAGCAAGGTATTATACCTTGCTAATAGGATTTTGTCCACCAAAGATTTTGTGCTCAATCAGGGATTGAATAGAACCGTAAGGGTGCTACGCCCATAGAGCCCCGTTTACACAGATTAACACGCACCCGAGAGATGCGGACCTCAGATTGACATGTCCCTCTTTGTCTTGAGCCATTAATATGTGCCATTCAAACTATTAAACTGTCCTTTGTAAATAGACTGCTTGCCGCTAATATTATAACGGCGAAAGTTTTGAGGATGGATGGATGTTTTCGTAACACTCAAAAACTATGCATTATTGGATTTAGGCCCGACCAATAAAAATAAAAACCTCGCCATAATGCGGAAAAATATTGGATGTTATTTCTTCAAGTGGTAATTTAACTATCAAATAAAAAAACAATAAGATGTCATTCATTATTATTCTGTCAAAGTGTGATGTCAATTGTCAACCGTGCCTTGTTACTATTGGATATTGTGAGTTATTTGTGAGTATAACCATAGCAACCAAGTGTTGCTTATAACCATAGCTATCATGGCGCCTCCAGAGAAGGTTTTTTATTTTCCTGGTCAGGCTATAAAACTTCGGACACTATGCTCGGAGCTGATTCCAGCCTTGTGGCTATTAACCAGCCCAGACTTGGAATCAAAGGCTCGAAGATCAGATGAGCCTAGTCTGGCAGCACATTGGGTGACACTTCCTGGTGTGTACCTCAATGGAATAGGCCGCAGTGGCCGCTTACCATCAGGTGGGCTGCGTGTCTGTCTGCCTACTGATTTAGTATAAAAAAGGACTAGACCTGAGGAAGGAACATGACGCTAATTATATCCCGGATAATTTGAGTTCCTGTTTTCGATTGTACTATCGTACCACTAGCCGATTCCGAGCGATTGGCGGCGGTCAGCGAACTTAAGGCAATTATTGGATTTCATTAAAACCTTATCTTGGACGGATTCAATCTGAGGCGCAATTCGGTGCACCATAATCTGTGATACCGTAATCTTTGATCAAAGTACCTACTCGCATAAAGCCATTGGGTATCGCAGCCTCGAGGTGAAAGATGATATTGAGAATAGATTTAGTAAAACAACGATAGGTCTATTTATTTCAATTCTTAGCACAATGCTTTTGGTACTTTCGAGCTTTCGTACCCGGTAAGACCAATTGGCGGTGACGTCACATGTCACGCTGCGCATCCTTTTTCTGTTACTTGCGTTAATGCGCCTAAACTACTTTTTTTCATGTCCGTGCAAGACGTGAAATCGTGAAATATATCAGCGGGATGAGTTGTCAGATTAAAAGATTGCACTAGGACAACAGCTCATCCCGCGGGATCAGATCGAGCGGGATGAGTTGACCAAAGACTTAAAATCTCGACCCGTTTTTCAGTGGAAACAAAGTGTTGTCACACATAAAACGCGCGGTACGGTGTATGAAGACAGCATAATGCGTATTTTTTTAACTATGACGGCGCGATGGCAGCTTGGCTAACAAGCACTTGCCTTACATGTCTAGTGTATGATTATGTTCCGAAGGTCAGAGGCCGCAGGTCAGAGTTGCGTGTCGTGGTCAACTGGTGACCATTTGCGCTCAGCCGCCTCGTAAAACTGGTAAATGGCGGCGGTACCGTATGTTATGATGTATACAGGTAAATGTTGCTGAAATGTATGCAATGTCAAGCAATAGTGTCGAAGGAAACAGTTTTTGAAAAATAAAACACGAATTTGCACGATGAATGCTGGATATTGTATTGTTCATTTGATTGTTCTAACCTATTGAATCGTAATATGTTAAGAGTTCATGATTCGGTACCTTCTACGTTTAGAAATTTCGACATACGTATTAGCCCTGGTTTACTCGTAGGAGTATTTTCTAATAAATTCCCATACGGTTGGCATCGAAATTGCAATGATTTTTAACTTCCCCCATGGAGTTTAGGAATGAAACCTTCGCCTAAACCTAAAATTTTATCCTGAGCAGATCGAAGCATAGTTATAAAGATTATACCTGCTTTAATTTGCAAAATAATAGCTTTTAAATCATTACTCTAAGTTTAACAAATAAATAGAAACGAATTGTCGCTATGATTATTTCTGCCTGTCTCACAAAACGACTGGTTCGCTAATTCAGTATTATTTATTCAAATGTCTGAGCGTAAAGTTAACATAATTGACACAAAACACCCCAGACAACAATTTTAAATTTAACACTAAAATGTATTTCTAATTACAATAAAATGAACCGGTTTCTGGATGTAGGTCAGCAATTATGATATCAACTAAAAGTCAATAAACAAACAGTTTGGCCGCAAATTAAAACAATTACTAAATTGGAAAACACGAAGTGGTTATACATTTTATTGCCAAAATTATTCTGTTATGCAAAGTTAGTAACATTTACTTCTTTACTAGGTCAAATAAATTAACACAAAAACATACATGCATAGTTTTTTTCGGAGGTGAACGTGCCATAACCGCAGTAGCCTGCGGTACGAATATTTTTTTTATTGGAATGTGTAACAAGACGAGCAGATCGTACACCATATGGTGAGCGCCACGTCTGCCCTTAGACAGTTCAGTGCCAAACAGTAACTAAGCAGTTACTGTCTGGCACTGCCCTGTGCCCGCTACACCGAGACGACAGTTATTAGGTCTCATATACCCAGTAATTTCACTAGCTTCAGTGCCCTTTCCCCGAAACACAGAAGTGCTTGACACACTTATATTTCACGAAAAAATATCTGGCCTATGTCTGGTATATAGGTATATGATATAGAAAATGAAATATGTCGCCTCATGTTGCATTTGGCCGAGCATCTAATCAGCGTGGTGAGCATTTGGAGAGGCCTATGTCCAGCAGTGAACTGTTACGGGCTGATGATTATGATGTTGCATTTGGTCAGTAACAATACGGTAATCGGCAATCAAATTTAAGTTTAAGGCAAAATTAAATTAGACAACAAGATGTGAAAATGTGTGAAAAGACTCAGGCTGACAGAATAGATATTTCTCTGTGGACTTCTGTAAGGTAGAGATAGGCCTACTGTCCACGGCGGCGTAGCTTCATAGACGCGTATTCGTCATTAATACGCTTGGTGTACGCCTGCTTGTAGCTTGTCATACAAAACTATGTAACTCTGCGTCGTAGCGTCAACATCGCGCTCGCGTCGCTGCATGCAGGCTTCACATTCACCATTGATCCAATCACACTGATATTCTTATACAATCTGCTAATTGAACGCAAATTACAATCTCGGAAGGATTTAAATACCAACACTTAGGTAAGCATAATTAATATATTATCTTTACGAGTGTACGTAAAATGGTAACCGGTACAGGTAGAATTACTGTTGTAATTTCAACTTCATTGACTTTCAATATGGTTCAAATTTGAACATAATCAGAACTTAGTTTGTATTATGGAAGCTAAAGTAATTATACGTGTATTATAAACTGTTATATTAGGTACATTTTATTTGTTTTTTCGTCGTAATAATTATTTTGTGTTTTAATTTATCAGTTTAACAGTGATAGTATTTAGAGAGATTAGGTAGAATGTATACAATATACCTACCTACAATGCTTTAATAATATAATTTATTAATAAGTTTAGTCTATGTCTACGGATTTTTTATGTATAGGTATTTTACTAACAGATAGCAGACGTTTATTTGGACCACCTTGATGCTAAATCCTTTAGGAGAGACGATGCAAACATAGCTATACTTTATATCAAGAATTACCAAGAAACAAATATTTTACAGATATCGATAAAAGGAGCTATATATCACTTAGCACCATTTAGCCAAAACAGTAAATTCGCAACCACAAGACTGAAAAATAGAATTGCAACTCTATATCCATTAACTAAGGTTCAAATTACCCTATGATCTTAGACACACGGCGAGACAGGTCGTTGACCCTGCGCAAGAGCAATCATGGGTTCATTCGCGCACCTGCTCTGGCCTGCGAGGATTTTATCATTTTTCCTTTAATACGGCTAAATTAGAGGAAGGAATTATCTTGATAGGTATCTTAATTAATGGGATATGTATTGAAGGACCGTAATATGAGTTTAATTCTTCTTCACAGTCGGAAAGATAGCTAAGGGATTCTAAATGATAAATAACCTTAGTTACCATTTAAAAAAAAATATTTTTTACTTCGCAATTTTAATTATACTTAGAGTACTTTGTAATTATCTACTTTTAAATATTCTTTTTCTGAAAAACTTAACTTAAGATTTAGGTTGAACTTCAAACTTGCAAACTAAAAGAAAGGGGTACCTAATATACTCGTAAAGTAAAGAGGAAAGATTTGATTGTTTACTACTGAACCGATTTGAATAATTATTTCACTGTTGGAAAGCTACCCACCCTATCCCCGGGTGACATAGGGTACTTTTTATCCCGGAAATGTGGGTGGAAGGGGGGAAATTCTAGAAAAGAAATTACGTACAGGGCGGAAGGCTAGTTACCTATAAATATCTTGGGTCAAAACCACCAAAAATGTAACAAACCCATAATCCATTGAACACGTAAACTTGTCTTCCACTTACAGCTTTGTTGATTGCTAGTCTATTTTAAGACGGGTTTATTTTTGCCGAACAAGTTCACACAGTTACATTGTATTTTATGCCCCGTAAGGAAAAAAACGCACAGTAATAAAACGAAGTGGGCCTTCTGCATTATTTATTATTTACTGTGGTACTTGTTCACAATGTAAAGAACGCAGCAGCGAAATATTGATTCCTTTAAGAATGAGTCTTGTCACTTCTTAGACAGAAGAACAAACATTTATTAATTTTAATGAGTTTCTTTTGTTTGCTTAGCTCCCGCCCGCGACTTCGCGTGGACTATAATATGCCTTATTCCGAACGAATGTCTCTTCAGTTATTTAGTAGCTAACTCACGTAATTTTCGTTGCTCCATGGCGATGTAAAATAAATACAAACAAAAACACTTCGATTTTAGTTGTATCATGGATAGTCCTAAAACAAAGCGTTCCCACTGCCGCGAAATTCGAGGCCGAGGCCTAGGTCTTTCATAAGGTCTTGTCTAATTTTATAAGGCGTATAGACCGCAATTATAATATTAGTATTGGGTGAGCTGGTTTCGTACACAAGAGTGACATAATTTTTTCTTAAAAAATCTTGTAGAAGCACCGCGCACCCTCCGCCGTCTCGTCGCTAGCAGTAAACCAAACCCTTAGAGACTTGACCTTGCGGTGTCTTATTCGAGACTCGACGAGGTACTTTGCAAATTGAGGACCCTTCGCGAAAGTGCCCTAATTTTTGTCACAACGGCTACCTTCTTGTTCTATCATTGGGTGTCAAAAAACCTTGTTAGGGGTGTTTCGATTTTATTTATAAGTCGGTCGGAAAAGCTGGGCATTTACTTAGCTTTATTTTCGATTTAATAAGGTCCAATTTATCTTATCTCGACTCTTTAGCAGACGGATTGTACAGTAACAGGGTGCTAATGGAATTTGAACACAAGACAAGATAAAAGTAACTTTATGAAAATGCTTTCCCACCTTTACTTCTTTACCAATACGAATGCTCCAATTTAGAAATTGGACCTGCCAAGTAATGGATGGTGGTAGGGCTTTTTCAGAGGCCGACTGGTTAGCTACCAACCCCCTCCCCCTAGCTAGCTAGTTAGCTAGCTAAATCTGCCGCCATTACAGTACACTCGAAATCAAAGGCTCGAAGATTAAATGAGCCTACAGTCTGGCAGAGCACATTGAGCAACGCTGCTAAAGCAAAAAAAAAATAAAAAAAAAAAAAATAAATAAAGCGTCCCTCAATGGAATAGGCCGCAGTGACCGCTTACCATCAGGTGGGCTGCGTGATTGTCTGCAAACCGACGTGGTTTTAAAAAAAATCCCTGGATCATATCCAAGCGTGATTTCCATCATAGATCATTTTTTACCCGTAACATACTCCTCTGGACTTTAATGTCTTTTGTTTCAAGAAACGAGAGTATATGACGGTACATCTCAATTCCGTTCCGAGTAACAAAAACTGTATCGCATATTGAATTGTAATTGCCGTCTCATTGACACAATAGTTTACCGGTTATGTCGCGGTTGGTACCGTTATTTCTAGCGTTGCTGTTAAGGCTAGTATACCTATGGCACGTTAGGGTTATTGTAATACTGTGCCTATGGTGCCCCGTATTCAAAGCATATAATGATTAGAAGAATATACCGTAGTTATACCGGGTCGTGGGGCGTTTCGGACCACGAGTTATTCGACCCGCGGTGCGAAAGGCCCAAGAGCTCTTTTTGAATGGGGCCATTCGCACCTAACCGATGTATAACGAAGTTAAAACAGGACTAAATTATTATTTTTTGCATTTGATGTAGTAACCGAATGTGTCAATAACGGTCGTCTCTGTACTTTTGAACATATTTAAAAATAAATCCAAAGTACATATAATATATTTTTTAACAAACACAAAATAAAATAAATTATGGTACATATTCCATTGCTATATACTCCAGGACAGGACAAAAACAAATGGAGACCATAATGCACTGTCAAGTCACTAATTGGACGAAGGTTGCTTTTTCACAATTAAGAAATTAACATCGCAACACTTGTTAATTATTAATTCGTACAGATAACAGTTTAGACTAAAATCGTACCCGGACTTTTATTGCATAACGGTGATTTAACACTTTTGCGCGC
This sequence comes from Mecyna flavalis, assembly GCA_949319885.1. NCBI lineage: Eukaryota > Metazoa > Arthropoda > Insecta > Lepidoptera > Crambidae > Mecyna > Mecyna flavalis. The sequence goes on along the minus strand of OX439427.1, from coordinate 3,424,142 downwards.
CGGCAATGTTCTGACGCCCACGGTTGGAGCAGAGTGACTTAATTTAGCTATTTTCATTAACAATAAGCAGGCAACTAATGACCTGCAGACGTGGGATGTCTTAATCGTCATTAATTGATCTTATTGCAGTGACTGTAGCGGGTTGAATGTAAGCGGTAGCGATTTTCTGACCTCGGTTTAAGCGCCACGTTCGCGTTGTTCGCAGTATTCGTAATAAAAAAACATTTATTTATTTAGACATATAAAAAGCTCTTATAAAGCTTTAAAACAAATATAAGCTAAAATAAATTCTTATAAATATAGTACCAAAAACATATATAAATTTAATAATTCGTCTCCTTTTTTTATACTGGAAGAATGCATTTACACATTGCTACCCACCCCGTTGGTGGTTGGGGTGAGGATTGAGGATAGTGGGACTATCCGTCTCCGTTGGGTTGGGACTTAGGAGAGACCTATGTTCGACAGTTGAATTCAGCAGGCATTGGAACTAATTTCTTCTAGTGGCTACAATCAAATAAAAAACCGGCCAAGTGCGAGTCGGACTCGCCCATGAAGGGTTCCGTAGCAGCAAGTATCATCATAATATCAAAGTTCTTGTAGTTCTTTGTAAGTTTGATCGAAGTTTTTATATTTGAGTTGATTGAATGAGAGGAAAATTGCGGTTTACGATTTATGACGTTTTAAAAAAAACTAATTACTTGATCTCGTTCAAACCAATTTTCAATGGAAGTTTGCATGGTAATGTACATCATATATTTTTTTTAGTTTTATCGTTCTCTTATTTTAGAAGTTAGAGGGGGGGTGACCAACATTTTACCACTTTGGAAGTGTCTCTCGCGCAAACTATTCCGTTTAGAAAAAAATGATATAAGAAACCTTATAATCATTTTTAAAGACCTATCTATAGATACCCCACACGTAAGGGTATGAAGAAAAAAAAATTTTAAGTTCAGTTCTAAGTATGGGAAGCCCCAAAAATTTATAAACTAATTACTTGATCTCGTTCAAACCAATTTTCAATGGAAGTTTGCATAATAATGTACATCATATATTTTTTTTAGATTTATCGTTCTCTTATTTTAGAAGTTACAGGGGGGGGGACCAACATTTTACCACTTTGGAAGTGTCTCTCGCGCAAACTATTCAGTTTAGAAAAAAATGATATAAGAAACCTTATTATCATTTTAAAAGACCTATCCATAGATACCCCACACGTAAGGATTGGGTGAAAAAAATTTTTTTGAGTTTCAGTTCTAAGTATGGAGAGCCCCCAAAATTTATTATTATTTTTCTATTTTTGTATGAAAATCTTAATGCGGTTCACAGAATACATCTACTTACTAATTTTCAACAGTATAGCTCTTATAGTTTCGGTAAAAAGTGGCTGTGACATACGGACGGACAGACAGACAGACAGACAGACAGACAGACAGACAGACAGACATGACGAATCCATAAGGGTTCCGTTTTTTGCCATTTGGTTACGGAACCCTAACAATAAGATGTCATTTATTATTGTTGTCTGTCAAAGTGTGATATCAATTGTCAATTGCGTATTTCTTGCATATGTGAGTATACACTCTGTTCACCATAAGTTGTCCTTTAGCCGCTATATTGGCAGCATTGCCTACGCTTTGTAAATCTGTCAAAAAACAGATTGAATGTATTGAAAAAGAGTAGTACCAATATAGCGGCTAAAGGACTTCTTATCGTGAACGATCTGTAACAATAGCAACCAAGCGTTGCTATAGCTATAACCATAGCTAATGTGGCGCCTCCAGAGCAGGTTTTTTATTTTCTTGGTCAGGCTTTAAATATTTTACCGCTACTCGCTCTCGCTACCGCCTCTATTTAGCCATACCGTCACCCATATTGGCATACCTACACATCCATTGCACATACAAAAACAATATCCTCCCACTGTGCCACTAACAGCTGTCTATTGTACAAAACAATACAGCTAATGAATGAAATGAAATGCGCCTAAGCAAGCTAACGATACCATTAGGCTTGAGACAATGGCTGAACGAGGCTTCGTTACATAATTCTACTTAGGACATAGAAAGTCTGCGGTTCCTTGGATGTGACTATACATAATGAGGTGGATACGAAATAATTAACCTATAAACGTCGCACTATGAAGCAAGTCCCCTTAATTGATTACTCGTGGAGCACAAGGGCTTAATCAGCACACTTGCCAAATACGATTTCATCATCATCATCAGCCCGTAACAGTTCACTGCTGGACATAGGCCTCTCCAAATGCTCGCTACGCTGATCGATCCTCGGCAACTCGCATCCAGCTCCTGCCAGCCATCTTGCGCAGATCATCGCTCCACCTGGCCTGAGGGCGTCCTACACTACACGTTTACCGAAACGCGGTCTCCACTCTAGAACCCGTTTACCCCGACGGTTATCGGTTCTACGGCTGATATGGACAGCCCACTTCCACTTGAGCTGGCTAATTAGCAAGCTCAAATACGAATTAGCCAGCTCAAATACCAATTAGCCAGCTCAAATACGAATTAGCGAGCTCAAATACGATTCGGTGATCACAATTTCAAACTTCTTCTTTCTCCGAGCGTTTTGTCCCTTCTAGAACGTTTACATCATGATCTAGGATTTGAAACGTGTGATAGTAAAGCATCTAGGAAAATCTACGAGAATCAAACCATTGACCTCGTGCATATGAAACGACATTTGAAACAGCTTTATTAAAACTGTGTTCGAAAAATTCGCAACAAATTTTGCACGATCCAGAAATTGAACCAACGATGCGTTATTTATTGATAGACTGTATAGAGTTTTAAAAATGCTTTTAACGGTATAAAATGGGCCGAGTTATATAAGAGTACAGAACCCGTCCCATTTAGATTACAGTGAGGGAATAAAAAGAACAGTAATTAAGTGTCGGCCGCAAACGCCTCCGCACAATGCCGGGAAATGTCTCTCAGAATGAGGAGGCGATTGAGAATCAGACGCTGAATACTCGGCCCTGGGGAAGCTGACCCAGTTCTGGTTTAGTTCACATTTAAGATATACTGTGTATCAAAGAGACGGAACACGCATGTATAGGTTTAGTGACAGTCATGAGATGAAATAATTATTTCGCCGTTTTAACAAGACTGCTATTGACAACCGTCCAAACGCTGTCCCTGATTGGTTTTCTTAAAGGACGTTCTGTTACCACAGAGAAAGGTAAGAGACTTGTTAGTGTATTTATCGACGTATGTATGACGTATGGGGTAATACATTTCTAATTCATGGTATTGTCTAAATTTGGATTTACCGACCGTTAGAAAAGGACGACAATTGACAGAAGAAATTGACTCGTTCTAAAATGTTGACGTTTATTTTCTAGTGGTCGCCCTCGCGGTTTCACCCGCGCGTAATTTCCTTTTTAACTATTCCCCTCTTCCCCCATATTTCCGGGATAAAAAGTATCCAATGTTCTAATCCCGGTTATAAACTAAATTTTCATCTAAATCCGTTCATCCGTTCTTGAGTTATAAATAGTGTAACTAACACCAACTTTCTTTTATATATATTATAGATGTAGGGTGTTCGGGTCTTGTTATTTGGTCTTTCGAGCCGGATCAAAAAATGTATCTATAATTTATTTTACAATGACTTAAAAGTATGATTAGCTAACCCTAACGTGTTTTAGTGCGTCGATATCAGTGGCATAAAATTTCGATTCTCCGTTCTCGGAAGTAGTGCCTGTTACCCCACAGGTCATTGCGGTTTGACTCGGTTGTGGTCAACCCGGGTGAAACAAAATATTAACAACACCGAAAGGGCATCATGTGGTCTATTCTGAGGTCAGTGAAGTTGCCAGAATGTTTAATATTGGAATCAATATCAAAAGTTTCGCTAACGGCGGCCAATCCAACTTATAATAATAATGAATGCGAAACGGTTCTTTCTATGTCAGTTACTCTTTCACACCTTAACTGCAATCCGTTGTTGTGTGTCACCCAAAGTGTAAGAAATACTTGTAAATAATTTTCGGCGAATTTTAAAAATAGGTCTTACGAAAGAAAACTATTAAACCACAACTTTAATCGATAAGGATCCGAGTGAAAACACAGATTTGCATTTCCTATTGTTCTTACTTGTTATCTATTAGGTTGATCAGTTTTTGAATAAACATAAATATTTATCGCTAGAGCGGCGTTTGCGCATACATAGTGTTTATGCGCAGTTTATCTGTTACGATCGGACTATGTTTATTATTGACTAGCATAATGCCCTCGATTTCTTTTGCATATTATATGTATGATATTGCAATGTTTAAACATATTTTAAGTATAAATATATCTGATACTCATTAGAGATTGTAGCTTATACAGAGTGGAATTTTAGTCGTTGTTTTCCCGCAGTAAAATGATTCTATCTTAGTAGTAAAATAGATTAATAAAGTTTTTTTTGTCAAATAAAAGTTTTACGATTATGATAGACGAAACTTGAACCAATAGTACTAGCTGCGTCGCGGACGGTCACCGGACTGGGTCAAAAAGTTAAAAAAAAATCAAAAAAAAATTACTTGCATAATGGTAGTATAGTACTACTGAAGGAGAAGCGTTCTGCTGCGGGAAAACAACGACTAAAAAAACACGCAATATAAAAATAATATCAAAATACCCAAATCCTAAAAAGCTGTCGGAATTTCATTAGAGAACCCGATGGTGTTGACAGACTACATTGTTATGAGATAAAATGGGCACCTATGGTAATTTTGAAATGAAAGGCTGGAAGATCAGAGAACTTACAGTGTGGCAGCACATTTAGTGATGCTATCTGGTAAAGTTCCTCTGAGTGGAATAGACCGCAGTGTTATGCCCCCATTCCGGGTTGCCCCCGGCCGGTATGCCCACACATTTAAAAAGATGTTGTTCCAGTTTGCCGTTAAACCGTAGGGGCATACCGGCCGGGGGCAACCCGGAATGGGGGCATAACGGCCGGACCCGATCGTTTACCATCAGATGAGCGGCGTGCCTGCTATGGTACCTGTCAGCCAACTGAACTGACAAAAAAATAAAATAACCCTGATAATTTAATGCATTTTCACATTCCTATTCCTAGTTGTAAGTAATACTAAGAACTTCACGTACATTTCGTAGAAGCTTACGTTCAAAGCCGTCAAAGGTATTGAAATGTGCACAATCGCTTCTACGTTTGCATCTAGCACTCTAAGAATTTATATTCTACCTGAAAATATAATATTCCGTTAATCTAAAAGGCAAACCCTTAAAATTCTCCAGATATTTCTTCGATGGTTAATATTTATTTGAACTAGCTTTTTTACAGCAGCTTTGCTCGCGTAATGTTATAATGTTAATTTTGTTCCGGCTTCTATTCAGTCTTCAAATAAATAAACGAATATAATATTGCGTACACATTTTGCAAGCGTGGTGATTCGAGCCTGTAGTACATTGCTGTAGTAGAACACTAATTAACTGGTACTAGAATATTCATATTAAAAATAATTCTTAAACAAGTATCAACTTGGCGCAACATAAATATGCAGTAAGAATGGCGAGAATCCCGACGGCAAGTGGCCGCCGTTCCCAGGGGACGGGACAGCGCACACATCCAGTTTAGTGTTGCCATGCTCCTTGGGAAATATAGGATTTTCCGAGCATCTCCTTAAAAAAAATATCAGCCTCTTTATGTAAAATCTCACTGAAGGGCCTTCATCATTTCAATAAGACTTGGCCAAACTTTGCCAAATGCCAACAGATGGTCACAAACCAGAGCTTTGATCGAGAATCTGTCACAATTTATTCCCCATCCGAGTTTTGAATTTGAAACCGCGAGTTCATAGCCACCATCGAAAACATACACGTTTAAGTATGTAAAAAATGGCAAAGTGAGAGCTTTAGTATTTTTTATAAAACTTATTACAGAAATAAATCATTTATAAATAGAAAAATCAGTCTATACCGATTTTGTCAGGACTTTCATTGGACCAGTGATATTTATTAAATATAGAAGAAAGAATAAAAAAAGAAACATCATTTGGTATTGCATAACAATTCTTTTCCTTGGCTAAGTTCAATAGCTAGTAACTATGTATAAAACATCCACCCTATCGCTTAAAAGCCAGCTACTACTTCTTGTTCGATAGACTTGCATTCACCGTAGTCACGACACTCACGACCGGAGTGGATAAGCCATTATTTACGAGACTTTAATTACATGGCTTATTTTTAGAAAATCGAGTCTCTTTGCTATTGCAACCTCGAGGAAATAAGATAATGGTTCAGTTCAGAGGTTAAGTGTTGTTCTCAGAATGAAAGTTACTAAGAAAACACAATTTCAACCAAAAAACGTCAACTGCGTAACTTAGGCCCACCACTACCACAGGGATCTTCCAACCTACCTTCCGAACCCCCGTCGGAAGGTGCGCTTTAGGGTATCGTGCAACTCGCGGTGAGGTGAGGCCGGTACGCGTCTTCACCAGGAACAACTGGTGAAGACGGCATTTCTACAAAATATCAAAAAAAGGGATCTTCTAACCGATCGGTTAAACCGATGTCAGATAAGTTACTGAATTTAGTTCCTCATGATTTATTTGACAGGTATTTTAACAAGATGGGCTGGTCAATAGCCACAAGGCTGGCACCGGCTCGTCCCAATCGGGTGTAAAGAGGAAACTGGAGGAGTTTAGTGGGAAGTAGACGCTTTAGTCTCGAGTCCCACACACGGCCGCAGGTATAGCTAGCCTGCGGTTATAGTGCATAAAAAAGGTATCCTAACAAGATGCTCTCTTTGGTCCATAAAAAAAAGTAAACAGCGCCATTAACATCAGGAACTACGAGTAAGCTGACAGAGATAAAATTGAAATTGCATAGCGCTTACGAAATTAATTTATATCACAATTTAAACACGCATAGCACCAAAAATACATAATTATCCGAACACTCATCAAAAGTTGGCAACACCACTCACAACACAACAAAAACGTAATTACAAATACACTTACGCCGCAAGCTCGCTGGGACCCGTTACTCCGCCATAGCTCACCACCTGCAACAAAGATCTCACCTGTAACGGCCATCTTGTGACTTCATTATTGCGAATGACAGTTTTAACTTTTTTTTCTTTTGACAGTTAGTATGTGCCAGTATCAATTGGAAATTAGATTTTTAATTCTAGACTTCTTCTTATCGAAGGTCATTTAGAATATCAATTTAACAGTAACTCGGTTGGGAAGTATTGTTAAATGTTTTAAAATGCATTTAATTACGAGTATAGCACAAACCGACGCGTCATCGACGCTGTAAAAAACTTTTCCTAACCTTCTTGAAGAACCCTAAACTGTAGTCTCTCTTGAATTTTTTTAGTAGTAACAAAAAAATACTAATAATATCTAATCGTAATATAAAACTAATATTATTAATTAGAAGAATCGGTGTAGTTTCTGACTTGTGGTAAATATGCGAACATTCAGTGACTCTATCAAATTAATGTCACATGATTTATTCACTAGTATTGTTCCCACGCTTATTACAAAGCTATCCCCCGTATCGTTTCGCTAATTGCAATTACTAATATTAATGTCCCGATGCCTTTCAAAGGCCTCCATCATTATAATTAAAATCATCGTTACAATGAGAGGCAAGCTAAACGCAACGTTTCTAGTTTAATAATGATACACAGTTGAGTTAAATTAGTATCAGCCTATTTCATATCCCACTACAAAGGCCTACATCATTGAAATGAAGATCACAAACCAGAGCTGTGAATTCCGATACAAATTTTGCCCGACCTAGGAATCGAACCCTAGACTATTAAGGCATTTAATCCTTCTAGCCCCGGAACACCAGACACAATAGAAAATCTATTGTTATGCGGCACGCGAGTGCCGGTTCGGCGTTGAGTGGTTAAGAGGTAACTTTATTTAATTAACTTTTTATATAACAACCAAAGGCATAGTTCGCGCTGAAATTCAGTGGACACTAAGTTTTTTTTAATACAATATAATATGTATAACGGCCATAGCTATGTATGTATAGCGGGCGCCCGCGGTTTCACCCGCGTGGTTCCCGTTCCCGTGGGAATTGATCAAAATCCTTTCTTAGCGGATGCCTACGTCATAACATCTACCTGCATTCCAAATTTCAGCCCGATCCGTCCAGTGGTTTGAGCTGGGCGTTGATAGATATCTATGTCAGTCAGTCAGTCAGTCAGTCACCTTTGAGTTTTATATATATAGATGTTCATAAATAGTAGCCCATCTTTTAGTTTCTCTTTCTTCTACTACCTACTATTAATTAAAAGTGATATTACTGATATTAATTTTCGTAATTATTTTATTCAATTAATAAAATTTTTAACATGAAAGATGTGCGTGATCAAATCTACTATAAATAGTAATGTCAATTTGTCGATTCTTGCATAATTCATAGTTGTGATTGCAAACTTTATTCGCATTACCAATCAAATCGAATAGTATTTCAATTAGCTTACAAAACTTGAAGAGTCCATCTGACCACTGAAGCGTCCAAGTAATCGCATCATAGTAGCAGTTGTTAGTAACTTTAAAGCCTAATTAGCCATGCCACCTTGAACTTTAAGTGAACGGAGTAAAGTTTGAAATTGCATTTTAATTGCGGCGATGATTCTGAGCAATCTGATTCCAATGCGAAATGCGATAGGTCGCGTGAGTGGTAGACCGTGAAGTCGGGTCTAGACTTCTAAATGTTAGTAATCTATACTAATATTAGAGGAAAGATTTGACTGTTTTTATGTTTGTTTGTTTGTTTGAATCGAATAGGCTCCGAAACTATGAACCGATTTGAATAATTCTTTCACTGTTGCATAGCTACACTATCCCCGGTGAACATAGGGTACTTTTAATCCCGGAAATGTAGGGGGAAAGGGGGGAATATTTGAAAAAAGAAGTTACGCGCGGGTGATACCGCGGGCGGAAGGCTAGTTATAATAATAACTATGTTTGGATACTTTCATACAGTGCCATCTAGCCCCAAATTATGCAAAATGTGTCATTTACAGTAAAGACTGTAAATGAGACAACGGTTAACATTACTCAAAGAACTGGTCTGACCGCGCATTTGGTATTTGGTAGTGACTCTTCCATATGACCACCAGGGATCGTGGGTTCGAGCTCCACACTAAAAAAACATTTATGTGGTGAACATTTGTTTTTCCTGTATTTGGATGAGTATTCGCATAAAAGTATAAGGGTTTTACCAAACCAATCGATTGACTGCAAATCGACGAGTACGGTAAACGTCGATTGAAGTTGGTCGACTGGTCTGGTTGATCGTCTGGTATGGCAGAGTATACCTATCGATCGACGTCGACTAATCCATTTCATCATCGATTGATGCCGACGATCGACGATCGATCGATTGGTCTGATAACACCCTAATAAAATTTTTGGTACCTTCGTTGTTTCTGGTATCTGCCCATACTGCAAGTGCTCAAGCTTCTTACTCTGGGGTCAGAACAATGCATGTAGTGCTGATAAATATTTAGGATAATTTCATTTCATTACATACTTTAAAAAAAACAGAGATATTTTGTTTACTACCCATTTTGCATACGCAAATTTTAAATTAACACGCGAATCAGTAAACACGAAATACAATCTGCCTGGGCAAACGTTTCAACATATTAAACAAACTGTTGATTCAACGATTACTGATCAAACATTGGGATTAAATCATTGTAACGAAACGTTTCATCTTTATGAAAACCTGCACTACCTGGTTCAAATGCTATTAGGATACGACCTTTTGGAATTGCGTTACTGGAATTGCGTTACATGACAGTGATGACTTACACACACACAGATAATATAATGCGTTGCTATTGGTCGCTAACGATATGGACATTGGACAAGTGCAGTTACGTAATTTTTCACTCTATTCCAAAAGGTATAGACCGACAAACTTATCTGTTCCGGTGGCGGCGTCGCTACTGTCGTTGTAGTACTGTCATTAAATATCGTTTTTGCCTGACATTTCACGTAGTTCCAATTTTGGCCACCGGAACAGATAAGTTTGTCGGTCTATATTATCCTAATAGCATTTGAATCGGATAATAACATGAATGATTTTTATAATGGAAAACAGGTCACCTGATACCGGGGCATATGCCATTGAGAGACCCTTAACCAGGAAGCATTATAATATTTATCCTTGGACATCTTTCATACACTGTCATCAAGCCAAAAACTAAGCGTAAGAATAGGGTCCTCTATGTGTTCCAGACAAAGATCAATCAAAAAGGTTTCAGCTGGCCGAATTGAAGTGGATCGCAAGCAAATATCTGATCAATGTTTAGAAATAGATTCGTCCGACCAATCTATCTTTTACTCGACTGGATTACCAATTATTGTTTAAGAGCTTTTTTTATTTAGACGTACCCAACTGCCCACGTTGATACGAATTGATCTATACGTAGGATGACATTGAACACCTATTTTTTGCCTTTTTATTGTATCCAAAAATGAGAAAGGAAAGCCTTAAAAAAATTAGACCATTTAAAAAGTAAAATAAAAAAGATCTATAGAGCGACAAACTTATCTGTTCCGGTGGCCAAAATTGGAACTGTAGTTGTGGTGAGCCGAAGAGGAAGATGCGAGGACCTCCAAACGACGTTGCCGCCAATAAAAGAGCTAGGCGGGTAGTTTGTTCTAAAATATATTGTATTTCTTCACAAGACAAACGGTGACAAAGATAACAAACTTAAACTGCCTAATACGAACTAGCCAAGCCGAGTTCCTCAGAGGGAAAGCAAAAGCAATGCTGTACAGTTTTAATTCCTTTGTACTGAGTGACCTGGTCATCAATTAGTCCAGTCAAATAAGACTTTGAAGGTTACAAAAATTCCCAGAGAGCTAAAAATTGGTATGAATGTTCAGAATACTATTATAAATGAATTGTGAAAAGTCCTCATCAATCCTCCTTGTGCATTTTTTTTTATTGATGTTGAAAGTTTGCAAAAATAGGTTTTTCGCGTTTTTCAGCTAAACGGTGAGTTTTACAGCAAAAATAGTTTAGACAAAATTGTAGATCATCCGATTCCCTACAAAAAATGTATCCACACTTTTATTCATAAGTGTTTCCATTTCCGTGATATAGCGGTTGAAAGAATTGTAAAAAATATTTTATTCGTAACTAGCGGCCCGCCCGCGGCTTCGCCCGCGTGAACTATAGGACGTTATCCCGCGGGAATTGAACTATAGGACGTTATCCCGCGGGAATATCTTGTAAATTGTAGCCTATGTGTTATTCTGATGAATAAGCTATATTATTGTAAAGTTTCATTAAAATCAATTCAGTAGTTTTTACGTGAAAGAATAACAAAAGTTCATCCACCCGCTCCCCGGCCGGTACCGCCGCAACCGCTATGTCCCTGCATTTTAAATCTGTAATATCTTCGAAACTATTAATTTAAATTGCATGATGTAATGGGCCATATTGATCTATATTACATACACAATTTATTTATGGTACTTTATTGGATAAGGATTAATACTGTATTGCTTAAAATCACTTTTTCGTAAATAAGCCATTATTTTATCGTAATAAGTAAAGGAAATGGTTATTGTGGGTTATCCCTAATAGATAGACATATACCATCGCGGACTTTTTTGTAAAACTTTTTAAGGTGTACAATAGTGTAGTACATTATTTTGATCTATCTCGTAGGGTTCAGCCAGCGTTTGCGATGTAAGCGCAAAAAATGCGATTATTTACGACCTTACATTAAAAACCTCTAAAATTATCAGTGTTTCTCTACTATATTATGCATGTATTATAGATATAAACCTTCCTCTTGAATCAGTCTATCTAATGAAAAAAACCGCATCACAATCCGTTGCGTAGTTTCAAAGATTTAAGCATACAAAGGGACATAGGGACAAAAAAGCGACTTTGTTTTATACTATGTAGTGATATGCACGTTAATGTACTTTTATATTATACATTTTTGAACCCTTAGGGTGCCATCAGACGGACTGCACCGCAGCGACTGCGCGCAGTCGATATATTCAACTGCATGCCGTTGCTATATACAACTGCTTTTGAATAGTTCAATATAGAAACTGCATGCAGTTGAAAATATCGACTGCGGGCAGTCGCTGCGGTGCAGTCCGTCTGATGGCACCCTTATACGAGTGAAAATATGGGTCCCTATGTCTTATGCATACAAATTATAAAATTCTTAGAATAAAAATGAACGTCAAAAACTCCTCCCCTATTTTCATTTAACAAAGGTTGTGCATTTTACGGTTTTTGTAGTCAACCTTTGACTGAAAGTGGAGTTGTTACTGTTAATCACGGCATGAAAGCATTAATTGATGCAAGTATTGAAAGAGGTGATGAGTTTTCGGAGTACCTGAAAGACCAGACATACACAGACACAGGCAGTGTCGAAAAAAGTATACTCGAAAAAGTAGCATTGATGCCGTAAAAAGATGACGCTAAGAAGAAGAAGCTGGTTCATCAAAAATAAGTTCTCGTACTAGTGCAAGAGTAAGTGAAACTACATTTTGCTTCAATCAGTGATGTTTATTTTGCGGCAATGAATAAAATGAAGAGTTGGAGAAGGAAAAAGCACTGCAGTACCGTCGTAAGATTTTTAAAGTGACTACACTTTCGTTCAAAGACAGTATCCTAACTATAGCTAAAACTCGTTGTGATGATGTAGCCAAAGCTGTTGCTGCTCGAATTGAATTTGACTATGATTTAAATGCTGCCGAGGCTAAGTATCATAACGATTGCTACAATTCTTTTTTGAAACCGACCACTGGGGGTACAGTCGGTCGTCCTCAAGATAAAGCTACAAATATTGCTATGAGAGAAATAAAAGTATATTAAAAATAACGATGATTGTCCATTCACATTAGACGAATTGGAAAATATTTGTAAAAACTCAACAATAGATAACGGAACCGTTAAAATACGATTGAAGTTGGAGTATGGTGATAAAACTATTAAAAAAAACAGGATCATTAACATTCGTTTATTTTATTGATAGTCACCATGATATTTTAAATCAAGCTTGGTACGAAAAAAAAACATATAAAAAAGAAGAGCGATTTCGCATCTTAGAAGCTGCAGCAGCAATTATTCGAGAGGATATTCAATGTGCAGTGATAGATAATTCTAATTATCCTCCACAGTCGTATGTTTGAAGATATTGATACAGACATTCCAAAGTCACTGACTTATTTCTTGGAGAAGGTTCTTTTAAAAATAAATGCTTCAATTTAGAACATTTACAATTAGTATGCAGCGACTAAATCATATTAAAATTCAATTCGAGCAGCAACAGCTTTGGCTATACCATCACAACGAGTTTTAGCTATAGTTAGGATACTGTCTTTGAACGAAAGTGTAGTCACTTTAAAATTATAACGACGGTACTGCAGTGCTTTTTTCGCCATCAATGCTACTTTTTCGAGTATATACTTTTTTCGACACTGCACATGATTTTTTACTGATGTCTGGTCTTTCAGGTAGGTACTCCGAAAACTCATCTCACCTCTTTCAATCATCACCTCTTTTAATACTTGCATCAATTAAAGCTTTCATGCTGCGATCAACAGTTACAACTCCACTTTCAGTCAAAGGTTGACTACAAATAAAGCAGAATTGCGACATTTCTTTTTTAAAACAGTAAAATGCACAAACTTTGTTAAATGAAAATAAGGGCGGAGTTTTTGACGTTCATTTATATTCTAAGAATTTTATAATTTGTATGATATGTATAATGACATAGGGACTCATATTTTTACTCGTTTAACGGTGATAAAAGTAAATTAACGTGCATATTACGTATAATTTTTTTTTAAATTCTTTCAACCGCTCTATCACGAAAATGGCAATACCTATAAAAAAAGTGTGAATACATTTTTTGTAGAGAATTAGACGATCTAACTTTAGTCTTAATTATTTTTGCTGTAAAACTCACCGTTTAGCTGAAAAACGCGAAAAACCTATTTTTGCAAACTTTCAACATCAATAAAAAAAATTGCACAAGGAGGATTGATGAGGACTTTTCACAATTCATTGACAATAGTCTTCTGAACATTCATACCAATTTTTAGCTCTCTGGGAATTTTTGTAACCTTACTTCTATTTTAAGACCTAATTTGACTGGACTAAATAGCTTGAACTTCCTTTATGGTTATCTCAGTACTCTCAGTAGTAAAGCCTAATTCCTTACATCTTGGCTTCACAATGACTAAAATGTATGGGGAGACCTTATAGTTCCGAAAACACGAAACGCTAGCGTGAGTTAGGACTGTATGAAGGAGCAGTGCACCATCTCTTGAGTATAAATGGAACTAACTTGTCATTCGCTTATATCATTTCGTGGTTGTCATGTTACAGAACTATAATGACATTGTCAATTTTAAAAGCTGCTACAGGATAGTGTTGCCAGTTGTTGCTGTTACAAATAAGCCATTAATTTTATTTGGTTAATCCGAAGTGAATTCTTAATATTGAGAAATGAAATTCAACAATAAAAATGTCTTTTAATTATTTTTATACGTTTTTGACAACAACAACAATTATTAAAGTATCTAATTAACATTTTGATCACTTTTTGCACACTTGGACAATAAAATTATTTTACTTCCAAAAGTGCAAAAATGATATTTAATGGCAATACTAAAACGACGATAGCGAAACCGCCACCGGTATATGGGGCCTAGACAAAGTAACATTTTGACAGGGATAGCGAAATTCGCTAACTTCAAATTGTATGGATTTGACAGGTGCCTTAGAAATGTCACGTGGTCAATCAATATTGAAAGTACGGGTTTTGACATTCGCTATCGCAAATTGAGCTATTGCTATTACGAACATCGCTTGTCTAGGGCCTCTGATAAGTTTGTCGGAAAAACGCTGAAAAATATAAGCGAAAAATTCCTGACCTTAATTTGCATACATCTGTTCCGGGAAACGTCGGGAGACTTCCTACGAACGTAAATTAGGTGCATTTATTCATCTTGCTGAACTTCATTAAACTTATACACCATGAAGCCCTCGATTCACAAGTACCGGAGACGTAAGACTTCATAAAACTCGATATACGAAGTTTTCGAGGCAGATTATTAAGGGACCTTAATTAAAAGTTCACTAACTTTTGTTCTTCAATTCGGTTAAACGTCCTACGGAAGGTAATTGGAAGGCTCCGTTAATATTAATGAAAACGCTCGCGACTTAGCACGAATAAGGATACTTGGATTAGAACGGAATTGAACGGAAATAAAATGAACATTTGCTTTACTTCAAGGACTTCCTTGAACTACTAGAACAATGAATTAATATCGTAACAGACAAGAGACGGGTTGCAATTCAGACGGAAGGTGAAATGGGTCTTCAAAGGAGAAATATATCTGATGACGGACGGGTAAAAGAAAATGGAAATAAAGAATTGAAATGAAGGATGCACGAAATAGACTGAACGAAGAAAGACAGTTTTTTACATAAATTAAAATGCGTATTTTGTTGGATAATATTACAGAAAAGAATATGGCATTATAACAGAAAAATAATAATTAATCATCATCATCATCAGCCTATATACGTTCCCACTGCTGGGACACAGGCCTTATCTAAAATAATTAATAAAGTGGCAGTATTTACATATTTTCCATTTATTTATTTTATTACCCAGCTGACAAAATCAAATACATAAGTTTGTTACTATACGAATTGACGCTAGTGGCAAGTATACAAATATTAACAGTTTTTTAATGCTATTTGAGGCGAGTATACACCATGACTTTTGCGAGTTTTCTTATAAAGCACATACTATTATGACTGTGATTTACTCTACCAGTCCTAATAATGTTTAAATTAAGAGAACTCTCTAACATATTCGGCAACATACCAGAAGCTCGTAGCCTACCTCTAAATTCCAATCACGAAGCAGTACAACTAACAAAACTTCTAATCAAACGAACTTCCACCGCTTGGAAACGGACGAAACATATTTAATTTGGCGTTAATTAAACTATTTCAAAATTCCTAAGCAGAAGCGAGGGTTGAGGGCCAGTGTAAACAGCATTGCTGTGATGGCTGGAGATTGGAAAAGTTTGTCGTTCCAGCCAGTTTCATTCGCTTCAGTGCCTTAAAGTTCGTTTTGCAGACCATTTGGTCCCCCTTGTACAGTTGGAGTCACATCAGTGACTACGGTTCTCATTTTAGAATGTCTCATAACGTCAGATTTTGACGTTTTCTAGCAACCGAGGTTGAAACAATTTTTTTTTTGCACTGCATGGATACTGTGGGAGACTGCACAGGCCTTTTTTGCGGAGGAGAATGCGTTGATGCCCTTAAACCTGCGGGTGTGTGTGGGACTCTGGATTTTTTCACCCCACTACCGACTAAACTCCCCGGCTTCCCTTTTCACCGGATTGGGACAAACTGGTAATATTGCTGGCCTTCTATACCTTTTAAAGTCTGCCAATTAAACAAGTATAAGCTTACGAAGTTTTGCAGTAATAGAATTATCCCGCGCAGTCGGTTGAGATTTTTGAGTTGGGCAAATAAGGTTTATACAGTGTTGCTATGATTGTCAGGAGATTGCAAAAGTTTGTCTGCTCTGGCAGGTTTAATATCACTTCTGATTGGTCTGGCAAAATACTAGTACAACTTTCAATAAAATTTTGAATCTGAAAATTCATTATTTGTTAACTTCTCTTCGGACACTATGAAGGTGACTTGATTTTAATGAGAAATTATCAGAATGATCACCATCATCACACGTGATATTATTATTGAAGACTCATTAGATATAATAGGACTAGCCCTATTCGATGTTAAAACGTTGAATATAAAGTAAAATTTTCCAACACAAAAGCTATGCTTGGATAGAGGTTGGTTTATATTCCAAATCATAAGTATTTTTAGCTCCCAAGGTATAAGCTTCTCTTAATTTGGAGCTCAGTTTCCATCACAATAATTGGCATATAAAACCATAGATTAAATAAATGTATAAAACCAAGCTTGCCAAATGCAGATTGGCAAGCTGTGTCCTAAAAAACCGACACAAATTTTGCCCGACCCGTGAATTGAACCCACGACATCTAGATCATGGCCGGTATTTGATTTGAACCATTAGACCAACGAGTCATCCTATCCTACTTAATATAATAAATGCGAATGTTTGGATGTTTGTTACTCAATCACGCCTAAACGGCTGAACGGATTAAAATGAAATTTGGCACACGTACAGTTTATAACCCGGATTAGGACATAGGCGATAAAATTCTTACGGGAAACGTCTCAATCCCGCAGTATATTTGAAAAAAGAAATAACGCGGATAACGTTAGTAACTTTTTATTAATCTGTGCCGCGGACGGAAAGCTAGTGATCAATAATTGTCAAATTGTCATTTAATCACAAACGTTATGCATACATACAGTGTTTCTGTTTATCCTAAAATTCCTAAATACATTCACTTTGACAGGGGTTGTAAAACGAATAGTACAGGGACCGCGACTAATGAAGGAGAAGTTTGAAGGGCCGTAACGGGAGCGGCCTTGCTGAAATATTCATGAAAAGCCCTACTGGACACGCGACGAATCGACGATTTGACAATATATGTAGTTAAAAGTTTTAGTGAAAGGTTCAAATCCGGATCAATCTTTTTTGGGATCTTACCTTCTAAAAAGGAATAGATCCCACTTTCGATATTGGTGTCATTATTCAATAATTCCAATTTCCTTTTTTTTCATCGGAGGAGAATGGATTTTCGCACCATTACCGCAGGCTAGCGAGACCTGGGGCCGTGTGTGGGTCTCGAGACTGCTCCATTACCCACTACCACACTATTGCCTTTTAAGTAAATTATATTTAAAATATTAAGAATGTTACCTATAAAAAATAAATTTTTAGCTTATCTATATTTCCAAGCTTTTTATTCAAAAGATATTTATTAGTTCTCTATACTAATATTATGAAGAGGAAAGATTGGATTGTTTGTTTGTATTGAATAGGCTCCGAAACTACTGAACGGATTTGGAAAATTCTTTCACTGTTGGGTTGGAAACTTACAATATCCCCGGGTGACATAGTGTACTTACTTTTGATTCCGGAAATTGGGGGAAGGGAGGCATATTTGACCAAAAGAAATTCCTCGGGGGTGAAACCGCGAAGGCGGCCACTAGTTCCCAATAAAGGGCACAAAATAAAACATTGGTAACCAAACAACAATTATCTTAACACATAACAACAAATACGTATTTCATAACAACGCTGATGGCTAATTAACTTTCTAAAGATACAAATAAAACAATCAGATATGAAATTAATTATAAGTAACTTGATAATCCGCTCTGTTTAGTCGCCTGAAGCATTATTATCGGAGTGGCGCCCAGATAGTAAAAATCATATTATAAGATTGACAATATGATTTATTGCTACGTTATAATATTCTATGCTGTGAAAATGATTTTTATTCAAATATCCTTACACATTCCTCACACACCACCAATTAGCCACAAACTAAGCTAAGCTATAGCTTGTACCTACCTATGGATGGGTGTCAGAAAACTGATCATCATCATTAGCCTATACGTTCCCACTGCTAGGACACAGGCCTCATCTCAATTGAGAGATAGTGTGAGCCATACTCCTGGCCTAGTGCGGGTTGGTGGAGGCCGTGGAGGGTAAGAAAACGGATAAACATTACTTATATACTTTTTTCTCTTTTCTTGGACATTTGCATATCGTATCGGTTCGGAAATACTACTGATGACTGACTCCATTTTTCGGACGTGGTAGAATATTGCATAAAAGGCACACAGTTGAGGACTGCCAAGCATCAATACGTACGTATACCTCCAATATAGATGTAATACCGTTAACGAATAAAACAAAGGTGTCCACTGAAATCTGCCCTAATCCCAAATTAACTCGGTAACACTAGCAAAATGGTCAATTGTTAATGCTATATGGACTTATAAAGCTCCGATGATGGTTTTGGTATTTGCTACTACGCTTTTAACTGCATAAAATGGTGCTATTTTTACTTGAGTATGTTTAATTCTATAATTTGGTCTTATATCGGCATATAGGATCAAATATCGTGGCTATTAAAGTCTAGGACTCCTATAAAGGCATTAAATAAGAGTAATTACTCTCAGGTGTAATTACTCCGGTAACGAAGACTTATATGTGCCTATAAGATAACATCTTAGAGGCATTTAAATCTTAGGCCTCCTCTAGAAGCATCTACCAGGATAGGATACACGGAGGAGCAATCACACTAGTTACTTTTACTTAAAATGTGATATAAGCTATAATTGTATGGCTAATATAAGTAACTTCCAATTAAACAACTGAATAGCATTTATATTTCTTGTTTTTGTTTTACATAAGCTTGAAATTAAGGTTTAAGCGGATTTAATATCAGCGTTTCAAAAATAATAAATCACTAAGATTATAACAGCATTTAGTAGGATAAAATGTTCTCTATATAGATTTGTCTTAAGCCGTTACAAGTCTAGACATATTTATATTGGCATTCCACAGTAGTGTTATTGTCAACGTTATCTTAAAATTGGTATACAAAATGGCGAATCTTCTGCAGTTTTGACACTTGCCAATATAGATCCAAATAAACTTATGATGGCACTATGTCACACTTGGAAATGCTTACCGAAAAAATGGCAGCCCTTCGTAGTATTTTTTTGATAAATAAATAATTACTCAAATGTAAATAAAGTCAAGTGAAGAGGCGCTCTAAAATTTTGTTTAAAACCATGACTAATTTCACAGAAAATTCACATTCCCCTACGAATATTAATAAGACTAAATAATAACAATAAGATGTTGTTTTTCTACTATGGCTGACAATAATAAATTCTGATAAAGATAAATACCATTTCCTTATTCAAGCTGTTAAAAAAAATCATGAGAGAGCACAACACAGCGCAACACATTAACCTGTTCGTTCGTTCATTCGTTCACCAAAATGAGCTTAAATCAGCATTGCAAGGAGCGCATTAGTCTTACTTACGACTAAAACTTACTTATATTGATTATATTATTGATTTGCAGGAGTAACTGCATTTGCGTTATTCTATTACAGGAGTTATATAGGCGTAACAAGCATTTTAGCGGTCTAATTTAAATGTGTTAAAATCAAAAGTACACTTAAAAAGTGGGCCTTTTCCCGGACTTAAATTCGGATATAATTCTCATATAGTCCTTAAGATTCATCCTCCTGGGATAGTTTAAAAACCACTTTTTGCTGGTTGGGGAGCAACAATGTGCTCCTTAAGACGTGAACCCAGTGTGCTGGCTAAATTGCAAATGGTTCTTATCCCCGACTAATCTCTTAACCCCTGAGATAGTTTTGCTTAGTGGTTTTTGATATTTACGCGATTACTACTCATTAAATAAAACATCTATGTATCTTTACATTTTAAATTAAACCCGACGTTTCGACCACTTTTTAGCAGACGTGATCACGGAATGACTCAGGTGTTTTATTTATTTATTGGATCACCAACATAAGATACAGCATAACTAACTACTTATAAAACATAATACAACATATACGCTTAGGGCTAACTGTTCTTACAATTAGTAACAATAGTAACAAAATGCACTGTAATTATTAAAAATTGAACTTAATAATTACTATATGTATATGAGATTAATAAGCAGTGAGAGGGGCATCACTCTTTTTTAAAATTGACAGAAACTTGGGAAGGCTCTGATGGTTAATGACAAGTTCGGGCACTTTTTGACTTAGTTTGTTATAAATACGGCTAAGACGGATTGCGGATAAATTTTGACCGCGCCCTGGTTCTACAAAACTAGGACAAATCCGGGGAAAACCGGACGGATGGGAACCTTAGTTTCGAGTGACCCGGAGCATCGATTTGCAGAGATGCTTTACTGCCATCGTCCGAACTATGCTATCATCGGGGCTTAAGGCGGATTCGTTTAATTATAATGGGATTTGCACACAGAATACTTCACAGCCGGAGGGGAAACTTCTAGATCGCGTTTAACACAAAGCGGTATTTCGATAAGTTAAACGATATTAATCCGATTTATGGAGCTACCTTTTGCGCGCAGCTTTTTCCGTGTGGACTCGATATGTATGTGAAGATTTAAGTCCAGTTATGTACCTACAATAATAGTTAAATAATTTTGGCTTCCCTAGTTTGTTGGGGTCCGGCCGTTATGCCCCCATTCCGGGTTGCCCCCGGCCGGTATGCCCCCACATTTAAAAAATGTTTGTTCCAGTTTGCCGTTAAACCGTGGGGGCATACCGGCCGGGGGCAACCCGGAATGGGGGCATAGCGGCCGGACCCGTTTGTTGTCCCGTAACTCTTGGGTATTAATGAGATTAGGAACTAGGAACAATAAGGAACGCTTGTACTTCAATGTAATAGGCCGTAGTAGCCGCTTACCAACAGATGATCTTCGTGCCTACCTGCTGAAATTGTATAACCTCATAACTCAGAAAAAACACTTTCTCGAATGAAAGTAGGTATTGTTATAAACACAAATACATCTCCAGACTACAAAGTAAATCTTATGAGATAAACGGTGAAGAAATGATAAATCACACAGTTATTTATTACGTCCAATTATACCGTTCTGGTAATATCTTCTCTGAACAATAATTTTTTCTCAGAGAAAGGAGATGAAATTACACGGTATGGTATTTATTATTTGTAAGATATGATTCGAAATAATAATATCTCAATGGAGTCTTTAGAAATATTACTCAGTTTGAAAGTTGGTTTTTGTTTCTTCCCGCTCTCAACATCATGTCTTCCCCAATTAAACTCTAGAGACCTTACTCACCGCCAGAAACAGCACAACAGTTTGGAAGGTAAACCCAAAACTTGTGACAGCATATATGTATTTTAGAAATAAGCAAAAAGGTCTGGGTCCACACTTTAGGAACACGAGAGTAGCATTAGCCCAAAGAGGATTCCTATTGGAGAGAGCGAAAACTAAATTTATTTTGCGGAGGTTTTCGTACTCCTCTCTCAATTGGCTTACGTTGAAAAGTACACTTTGAAAATAAAGTGGAAAATCTTCCGATGAATCTAGACTTGGACTAGACTATGTTTTGACTATCGCTATTCTAAAAGAGAAATCTGTTAAATTTAATCGTAAAACAAATAGAAAGTCTATTTAAACTAGTAAGGTATAAAACTCCACTAATTCACACTATTACACCGCCCACAACGATATAAATGTTCATTATACAAATACTTGTACTGCACAGAAATCGAACCCGCGACCTGTGATGTTCCCCAACTCCTCATCCATAACTCTAAATTTAACAATGCATAAACACTACACTACAATTAAAACAAACAAGTACCAAGTACCCATTGTGTCACACATTGTATTATCTGACACTCGACATTAACCCAAAAACGTTAGCCAAAACGTCTAATCAATTCCGCGGGGCACGCTGCCCCGGTTGGCAGTCAAACCCGGAACCGCCCGAGCAGCTCTGTCGCAACTGGTCACTCGATTACAAAAGTTTCGTCATGTACCTACTTGTTGATACGGCACAGGTGAACGTGACATAGACGTGACATTTATAGGACAATAAGTATGTGTAACATTTTAAACAACTCTTTATTTCACTTGAGTGAGCAGATAAGCACACAACCCGGTTGATTGTAAGCAGTCACTGCGGCCTATTTCAGTGAGGGAGGGATTGAAGGAGCCACAGCGCTGTAGGCTCATCTCATCCTTGAGCCTTCAAGTGTACTGGCTCCCACAGTAAATAAAGTCAGATCATAATTATGACGGCAGATTTTTTCTGAGGGTAGCCAGTCTCTAAAAAGTCATCTATCACTAGGCATAAGGCAGAAATCGAAAACCCGCGTACACCGGGTTTTATTACCCAAGCGGTTTAGTCTTCGTACAACGTTGACGGTCAAATGCACCTTTTTTTATTTATAGACTAGGCCGGTAGAGTACCTAATCGATATCATAAAAACCTTCTTGAAAAAAAATAAGAATAGAATGAAAGCTTTGAATTTGGGTGCAGAACTAAATCTGCATGAAGCAATGGCATTACGCATTTTCACGGTCACAGAGTTCTCGGTCAAGTCGGTATGGGCAGGTATACTGTCCACTGAAAGCAATGTCTAGCTAACGCGATACTCGTATCTAGCCGAGCTCCGTTTTTGAGTATGTTTCTTAAGATTCTTAATTATTTTTTTTAATTTATCTTTATACTATACCAGTAATTTCAATGCTATCCCCAGCTAACGCTTAAAGTTTATAGGTACTGACATTGATAGTGTATTTAAAAAAGAGGTAGATACCGCACTAGCGCTCGAAAAATGCTCCGCTCATATTGTGTTAATTGACACAAATCATTTTAGACGCATAATGTCAACGGTTGGTGAAGCACATGTGAAGCATTGCGTACTAAAAGAAATAAAAATGTAAAAATGCCGAATTGTGTGTTTCGAATGTGTAAAAACTACGCTACGAAAGTGAAAAAGGACGAAGGAGTATCTTATCACACGTTAGTACATTAATAATTTCATATTTTTACAAAATTACTAAATATTAATAGCTCAAATTTATAAACCGTCGCAAAAAGAGGATAGCGAATATGTTCGCACTGCAGTGCGATAGGGATAGACAGTGTAAGCGCGTCATAGATTAATCAGTACAGAATGGCAAATATTGGAAGTATGTAACTTTTAATCTGTTCATGGTTGGTTTGTGACACGAAGTTTTTTTATAATTATGTAAAGAATTATCTGAAATTAATTTTGTATTTTTCTAGATTTCCGAGTGATGAGCTTATTAAATATAAATAAGTGAATGAAAATAGTTCAGACCGAAAAAAGTGAACATGACTGGCTGCCTACAAAATATAGTCGAATATGTTTAGCACATTTTAAAAAGGAAGATATATATAATACTGAAAAAGGATACGTGCGCCTAAAAAACTGAATTTATTCGAGGGCAATTAAATAAAAATAAAGAATATATAAATAAATCAAAAGAAATATTAAAGTTAAATGGAATCTGACATTCAGCTTCACTTAAAGCGAATCAAATTTGAGCTTGGTGTAAGCTTAAATTTAGTTGACTAGGTGTTATACTAGGTATATTTGAGAAAAAGGTTTCAAAGGCATTAGCGACTTCTATAACAGATTTAAGAATTTTATTGTAATAGTCGCTTTCGTACGGCTTTAATTTACATGTTTCTTTATTTATAATAATAATCCAAGATGCTTTGATTTTGTTGTTTGACTTTCTTTTTAATAAATAAATAGTAAATAAAATAAAATAAAAAGCCTTTTATTTCTTGCAAGTAGGTTGGTTACATTAGTATAAAAGTAAAAAAGTATAATAAACTTATGCTAGGTTTCACAATTTACATTTGTTTTTCAATTCTTAAGACGAATAATTATGGCATTTGCAAGAACCCCTCCTCAGGTGAAGGTGAAGGCCGGCCTACTCTAAAGAATTAAAAAAAATTCTATGTTGTAACAAGGTGTATGTAATTGATGTATATTATTCACGCAATAAAATCATGAATGAAGTCAAGGGTGTGTTTATTTTACCTTTAACAAAATGTCCCTTCTAAAAGCGTAACTCCTAATCTTTCGTCATGTCATCGACCGCTTACGCTACCACTGATTGCCAATGGTAAGATTTTTATGCTCTTTTCAATAAGAACCAAAATCCTTTATTTCAGTTAAGAGTTGTGGCGCGGACTCTAGCTATCTCTTTCGTGTAACGTTATGTTCCGTAAGCCTTTCTCATTCAGATTTTGCACACACACGTGAATATCTTTAGCGTATGGACGTGTTTGAATGTGTAGCTCGACGGATCAAATTCTAATCGCCGTGCGTCAAAGGATGGCATATCTGGTACTGAACAAAAATATTAAAGATGCAAGAGTTTGCAAATGTCCATTAATACTACTTACGTCCAGTTTTTGAAGTCGAGTACTGTAACGATGATGATTGTACAAGCGTTGTTTTAAGTGTGTATAATTATTCGAACACGAACTCATGGTAACGTCATTTTAAAAAACGTTAGGCAATGACTTTTTTGTGTTTCTTCTCAGCTACCGTAAGGAAAGGTAGAAAATACTTTCCCCTTTAAAAACAATAAAATAATTTATATTTCTATTTAATGACTATTTTTGTTTTTACTAGATTGACCGCCTCCGTGGAACAGTGGCTAAGCCGCTCGGGTATAAAACTCAAAGGTCGTGGGTTCGATTCCCACCTTGGGTCTGGTTGGTGGCAGGCCTTCTTCAGAGTCCGACTGGCTAGCTACCACCCCCACAGATGGAATCTGCCGCCATTACAGCTCTGGCTGTGTTCCGGCAATATTAATGTGAGAGCCAATACACTTGAAATCAATGGCTTGAAGATCAGATGAGCCTACAGGCTGGTGAAGTGTCCCTCAATGGAATATGCCGCAGTGACCGCTTACCATCAGGTGGGCTGCGTGCCAGTCTGCCAATTGACGTGGTATAAAAAAAAATCATTTAATACCGTAGCACGTGTCTTCACTAGCAGTGGACGGCAGGGCTAACAGTAAGCGTTTGAAAGTAAAAGCCCGCTAGATTATCGCGTGCGGCATGCCAGCAAGCGATATGAATCTGTTTTTGCGCGGAAGCGACGACAACGCGACAGAGCTCGCTATTACTGAATACGCTTGACCGGCACGTAAACTGTTACTATACTAAATGATTACTTGTCACAGCTGTTTACTTAACTATGAAAGTATGCGGTATTTTAAGCCTGCAAAATCAATTCTAATAACGATAACAGACCAACGTTTTTAATCAATCTGTCATCATGTCTGTTCCGGATAATCTGTGAAAGTTTCGCTGGAAGACAGACACTGTGGCTACGAGTATTTCGGTAGCAAAATACGGGCGATGCCACGGTAGGTAATCTTTTTTTTTATATGGAAGCAGTCAGGACCTAATGGCACGGGGCAAAAAAGAGGAACTATACCTCTTGGTACGGACCACCAGTGTCTGGGATGGTATGAGGATGGCAACGCAGTCCGGCGCGTGTTGTTGAAGTGAATCGAGACACCTTACACTTAAGCCGCTGGATAGCTAAATCTGCGGCCGTGTGTAGGACTCGGGGCCAAAGCGTCCTACTACCGACTCAGGTGCCCCCGGTTTTCTCTTTACACCCGAAAAGGGACGGATCAGTGCCCGCCAGACGGTTGACCTTTCCCTGGCTATAATTTTAGTTGTTAACTAAACTTAGACTTTCGACGGTGTTCCAATATCTGTGGCGACGTATACGGCTTACATTCTACACAATCAATATCACGTTTGGTCTTTTTAAAGTGTAACACGATTCATTCCGGTCTGATCCACCTTGTTGTGATCCACCTCTCGTGATTATTATTAACAATTTCCGGACTGATCCCCCTTATATTTTATTCTTCCGAACGGATCCACCTACATTTTCCCAAAGAAAGTACATTATGTATTTATTTATGTAAGTACAGTCAGGAAAAATAAAATAAATTAAAATAATGTTGATCCCCTGGTGGATCACAACAAGGGGGATTAGACCGGGATGAATCTGTAACACCTATTAACGCTGCAAAAATAGGTCGTACCAAATGAAAAATTACAAAAGATCAGATATGACCGTTCAATTTTATGAGGAAAGGCCAGATTACCGATTAAATCAATTTATCGCCTTTCATCTTATAATCCCAACCTAAACATTTATTCAGTATACAATCGATCAACCGTCACAGCTAACAGCTAAGTTGTTGAATATTAAAAATCCATCAGAGTAATTTAATAACTAAATGCAATCGCCGATAAGAGTGTTTGTTTTCGTCTTTAATTTAAATAAACTCCTGGACATTATTTGCAGCGCCGTCCAGCCCAAAACTAAGCATAGCTTGTACAGTATATGCCAGACTATTGGCAGTTCTTAGGAAATAAAATAGCTTTTTTTTCTGGTTACTCACAGATTTCAGGAAAAATAGTCCCCGGTTGACCAAGGAATAACCTTTGACAGAAGACGGACGCGTAAGTGGCAAATGAGAGTGCCCACCATTGCCATGCGTCATAACATTTTCCTAACACTCTATATATTATACTTTTCTCAAAGGCAGGCAACGCACCTAAGACTCGGTAGTGATTACTTACAGTCAAGTATTACATAAAGCCATTTGCCTCAATCTTCGATAAAAAAAAAACATAAAGACAGCACACACGAGTCTCGTGCCTTGCGTTTTTCCAGCAGTTTTTACTGGAATAATCAATAGCTGTTGTTTAACGCAGTCTTGCCGGCGCCATAACCGTTGCACCGGTACATTTGATATTATAATTACTGGTAGGCGTAGTCTATCGCTTGAGTGGGCAATGTTGCGTTTTATAAACGGTTGAAGTGGACCATGCTACCTTGGGGTGTAAAGGAAAGCATGTAGGACATTTTAAAGACGAGCTGCAGGTGCTAAAAAACAATCTGCTCCGAAAAAAAGGAGAAAAAAGGGGAATGCCAATGAAAAAACATTTATTCAGTTTTCTTTTTTTTATTGACAAAAGAGACACCATTTGAGTTATCCGACAGATGAATTTTGGCCCTATTCTGATTTCTGAATATGATTGTAAATATTTAATAATAGAGCTGGTGTGTTGGTGTGTGGAAATTCAATAGCAGAATACATTCTTCCAAACACGTTCCACTACACGGAAGTGTAGTCTCGACAAAGACAAATGAACAAGAGTCGGGTAATTCGATATTTTAAATTGCATTACATAGTACCTGCAACCCAGCGCGCGCCGCTCCCCAGTGTATGTAATTACCCCACAGTGACATTTAGACTGCGCTCACAAAGGCCGGACTAAATCTAGGCTGTAGTGCAAGGTAAAGCTAATACGGTAAAAGGTAAACGAACGAGATCCGGAGGTGCCAGCTAGTTAGATAGTTTATAAGGTTTTGTCACATGTCTAACTACCCTGGTGTTGCAGATGTCTACAGATACTGTCAATCGCTACAAAACTAGCAAGCGACGAGCCCTTTTGGGTATGAAAGGAAAACTAGGGGGAGTTTAGTAGATTGCCGAGATCAACTTTGTTTTTATACCAAATTGGCAGACAGACACGCAGCCCACCTAATGATAAGCGGTCTCTGCATCGCTCAATGTGCTGCCTGACTGTAGGCTTACCTGATCTACGTGCCTTTAATTTTAAGTGTACTGGCTCCCACAATAACATTGCCGGAACACAGCCAGAGCTGTTATGGCGTCAGAACTCAGATTTAACCTGAGGGTGTGGTAGCTAGCCAGTCGGACTCTGAAAAATTCCTACCAATAACCAGACCTAGGTGGGAATCGAACCTACGACCTCCGGGTTTTATACCCGGGCGGTTTAGCTCCTACGGAGGCCATCAAACTTACTATTTAACATCCTGGCTTGTCCCTAAGCCTTTTGAACGCAGTGTTCATGTGAATACTAAACAAGGCCTTCTTCCAAGTACTCTCAGTACTTAGAATCTAATTCGTCTTCATTCAGCCCTCACCGAATATATTTAACGCTTAATTGTTTGTAGACGAGGCTCTTATAGTGAATTTCAATTACGTTAAGAACATGCTTCAATGCTTACCTATTAATTACCTTACGCTTTGTGATATATTCCCAATTTTGTTCTATAAGATATCTAATTAGGCTATAATGATAATTGGAAACTTAAACCTGCAGGTAAGTATAGAAGTTGCAGACTCAATCTTAAATAGGTATATTTAATAAAATAACTAACCTTCCTCCCGCGGTTTCACGGTGTTTTTCATTGAACCAGTTGAAAAAAACGATGTTTTAACGATGTTTTGCACCAAATTATACTAAGTGATGTAAAAAATTAAGTTCCTAATGAATTCGAAGGTCGTTTACCCCCCGAAGCAGTAGAAATACTATTGTTCAAGTCATTAATAAAGCTTCATCTCGTCTTAGTTCAGTTGAATGACTCGTTAATTACGCCCGCAGTCACTTACATAATTTCAACGCTGCTCAAGGGCAAAAAATAACGTGCGAATCTTTTTAAAGATTGATAACGCCGCAAGCAAATGTATTCCTTATCTTGGACTAGAAATAGGGAATAGTTTGCCTTGTATGTAATGTGGTAACTTTGCAGGTACCTTTACATACATTTTTTTGCGAACTCTATTCTTTACAACCATTTTATATTATAAATATATAAATTATGTATTTCTTACTAAGTATTAAGTAATCTGATTTATGCTCGTGAATAAATTACTAATCTTTCTTCCGCGTGGACTTTTTTTTGCGATAAAATTTAACTTATGTAACTTTTCAACTTCCAAACTATCACCATACCAAAAATTATATTCATAATCAGTATTTCCGTTGCGACGTAAAGAAAAACAAACAAAATCTTCTATTTCCCCATGATCTCACCAATGATCGGTGATAATTAGTAAAACAAAGTTTAAGTAAAACTACAAGCAGTGGAGCACGATGGGCCATTTCGTTACGTTTACAGATTCATTGTTTCAGCAGTGAAAGTGGCCCAGAATAGCCCATTGTTCGCGGGGCGCTTTCTAGAGGGGGCTTCGTCGTTTGACCCCGGTCCCGAATACACCGCGGTGTCAAACGCACAAGGACGCTTTTTGAATTGGCTGTTTGACACCGCGGTGTCAAGTGGTGATCAACTTTTTTCGACTTCGTCACTTGACACCGCTGTTATTATTTGTGTACAGTTAAAGACAAAATGCATCGAAAAAAATATCCCAATATAAGTATCCGTTTTTTGTAATGACAACTTTGTCCCATAGGCCGCACTAATAGAACGCTCGTATTTCAGCTCTTTACTTCCAACCACTATCAGCCACTTTTTGGGATAAGGTCACTTCATCTAGCTTCATTTCAGCTTGTTAACACGTTGACTGCGAAAATTGCAACTCCAGTGCGGCATTACACGTTTGACGCGGGCGCAAAAATGTCCATACGACTGTGCGGCCCAACACAAAACGTGTGATCAAGGCAGCCGCTTCTCGTGTGGCCGCACACACCACCAGTACTTAATGATTTTTATGCTTTTATATTGTATTATTAGCTATTTATACATAATATAGATAGTTAAATTTTCGTTAATTAATACACAAAGCGACAAGTAATTCATTTATTGAAACATTAAATTCGTTAATATTATTATACACATAAAATTTAATTCAGACCAAAAATAAGCGTCATGTCGTTATTTTCTATTATTTTTTTTTACAAACAAAGCAGTGCACGACACCTGCAGCTTTCATTTACATGTCACCATCAAATACTTAAAACTACTACTAAAAAATGCCGACAAGGCAATGCTTCCAGGAACAAGTGATCTTACTAATTGAACCATCTTACCCTTTTGGCGATAAGGCTATTGTAATAGCTACTCGTTTATTACTTCTTTTGCAAAAGGTACAAACTTCTAACGATTCCGATATCGCAAACGTGTTCCATGCAAAAACCAATACACGACACGTTAATGATTCCTAAAAACATGTAACTTTTCAGAAAAAAGTAAAACCTACTTACTAAAGGATCCTTCAAATCTACAACTTACTTGTGTACTCAACTGTACAAAAATCAAAAATAAGAATTTTATTGGCGGTGTCAAATGACGAAGTCGAAAAAAGTTATTCCCACTTGGAACCGCGATATTATTAACGGTGTCAAACGGCCAATTCAAAAAGAGTCCTTGTGCGTTTGACACCGCGGTGTATTCGGGACCGGGGTCAAACGACGAAGCCCCCTTTCTAGACGGACTAGACCAGTTTGTAGGCCTGTCCGTGGGTTTGTCACTCTTATCTATTCCGAATTGACAATACAGGGTTGCCAAAAATTCCAACCATTTCTATTGTTCCCATATAGAAGGGGGGAACCAGAAAGGCGAGTCCTTATTCAGGGAATCGCTTTAATCAAAAGTAAATAAATAAATAAATAACCTTTATTGCACAATAAAATACAAATTATGTGTTGAGTCTGCCCCAGTAAGTAATGTAAAAGGCTTTAAAACGCTTCCAACACGGCCAGGGGGAGCACTTTGGTGTTTGTTTAGTGAGTAAAGTTGTAGTGGAGACTCCCACACGTCACCACTCCTTTCTTGAAGAAAAATAAGGCTTAAAAGAATCACGCCTCATGAACCCCATCAATTTCATTGAAGTATAATTTCATTACAATGGGTGGCTGTAATACAACTATTAAATTATTACTAAGATAGACAATAAACAATTAATTGTAATGTACGACTGGCCTAGACTATTACGAATAATCGAGGATATCATATCAGACAACTAATCAAATATTGCTAACGTATGTTTTGTACGTGACACTGATTTTATCGATTACAAATGACCTTTCGACAACCCTGTATATAGAAACTGGACATCGAACTATTACAGTAATGGATTGAGCTGGGCCAATAGAATGGATTGTATTGTATGTAGACGTTTGTATGTTTGTTTCGGATTAGTTTATTAATAATAGATTCCCTTTGTTCAGTTATATTTAACTTATTTATTTAATCGTATGACATTATATAACAGTCGCTCTTACTCACTAAATGATTACATTATTAATTAATTACAATTGAATGTCTAAATTCTTCACCCATTGGGCTGCGTTTTCATTAGGAGAGAGTAGGTCCAGGGGATAACATTCGCATTTTCGTTTGGGACACTCGTGGATGATGTGATGAATGGATTGAACAGGGGCACCGCAATCGCACTCGGGTGAGTCTCGCCATCCACATCTAAACATAAATTCACCACAGCGGCCATGCTCTGTGCGCAGTCTGTTCCATTGGCACCATTCTCGTCTTGGAGCTGAGAAAGCGTAAGGTGGTTGTGTTGGGTTGTACTCGGAGAGACCATTACGAGGTGGGTTTTTCCTCCACTCCTCCACCCATTTGTCCTTTATGTTGAACGGCTGTTCCATAAGGTTCCGCGCTGTCTGGTACGGTGGGTGTCGGGAACTCAGACGATGAACAGGTGGATGCCGGAATTCGTGGTATGCTGGGAGGTCTGGGTTTTTGGCGATCTTGTGGGCCTCGTGTAGCAGGGCTTGTTGCCTCCTGAGATGAGGCGGAGGTATATGGCTCAGCGTCGGAAGCCATTGTATGGGTGTCGATTGGATCGTGCCGGATATGCAGCGCATGGTTTTACGCAGCTAGACATCAACCAAATCCGTGTGGGCGCTGTTGAGCCAGACCGGAGCGCAGTATTCCCCCGCCGAGTACACCAGGCTGAGCCCTGTAGTACGTAGAACATCTGCATTAGCTCCCCACGTTGTGCCTGTCAGCTTGTGCAGGATGTTGTTTCGGGTGCCCAGTTTCTTGCTGAGTTTACCGAGGTGAGGGAGGAACGTCAGTATATTTAACTAGGAATGGGGATTACAAGTGTAGGTACCTCTGTTTGCCCTTCATATTTTTAAAGACTTAGTCGTCAACTCGCGGACGCAAAACTCGCGGACGTCCGCGAGTTGGCACCTTTCGATTTTACCTACTTTTTTTGTCGTCAACTCGCGGGTCTATATAAAGTACAGTCAAATAAAAACAGGTTGAAACCAAAGGATAATTTACAATGTACTAGGGCAACATGACCTTATCACCTTATTGGTGATGTATAAATTTTTTAAGGATTTATTACGAGTTGATTTCTAAGACGAACCAAGCGTATAGAAGAAAAAAAAAGATTTAAAGCTGCAGTATTTATAACCTTGATGAAAAAAAAATGCATGACAAATAAATACATCTCCAATAAGGTTATGTTGCCCTAGTACAATAATACCAGTATCCGTATTATCAACCTTATTACTAAAGTAATATTACACATTATATACCTACATTAAGAAAAAGTATATATTACATATTTAGTTGGCCTTATTTTAATAAGGAATTTGTTGTAACGTTTTTGTAGCTGACTATACATTAATACGTCAGATTTCATGATCGCGCGAGTTGACGACGAAAAGAGTAGGTAAAATCGAAAGGTGCCAACTCGCGGATGTCCGCGAGTTGACGACTAAGTCTTTTTAAAGAAGTAGTAGTTCAATTACACCTTTTTTTCGGAGGAGTATGCGTTTATGCACCATAACCGCAGGCTAGCTAGACCTGCGGTCGTACAGACAAAAGCGTGCACTACCCACTAAACTCCCCCGGTTCGCCTTCACACCCGATTGGGACGAGCCGGTGCCACCGTTTTTGCCTGAAAGAAAAAAGGCCGGGCGTTTTGAATGATGATTCATTTCTTAAGATTAAAAATTCAAATCCAGCTATTTTGTTCCATTTAGAATGTAAATATTCAATCCACTAAATGTTCACTCGAATTGAAAATTCAAAAAACATTTCTATCGTAAAAGCTCGCGAACAAACACGGGCAAACGTTTATTATCATAGAATAATATTGTACAAACACTTTTGATCGGGAAAAACTAATGTTCGGACGGGGATAGAAAAATATGAGTTAAGAACAGACGTTCCATTCAGTTTAGACTTAGTTTTTTATTTATAGTTTTTATTTTTGAGTTGGCAACAAGTAAAACATCCCGTCTGCTGATTTTTTTATTATTTTAGTATATTTATAGCCTGACCAAGAAAATAAAAAACCTGCCCTGGAGGCGCCACATTAGCTATGGTTATAGCAACTTGGTTGCTATGGTTATACTCACAAATAACTCACAATATCCAATAATAACAAGGCACGGTTGACAATTAACATCACAATTTGACAGACAGCAATAGGGAATGACATATTTTTGTTTTTTTATTTGATTGTTGCCACTTGAAGAAATTAGTTCCAATATTTTTCCGCAATATGGCGGGGTCTTTTATTTTATTGGTCGGGCTATACTATCAGTTTTTCGTAACCATTCGCGCAAAACTCTACTGTCAGGAACTTTAAAAACCGGCCAAGTGCGAGTCGGACTCGCCCATGAAGGGTTCCGTAGCAGCAAGTATCATCATAATATAAAAGTTCTTGTAGTTCTTTGTAAGTTTGATCGACGTTTTTATATTTGAGTTGATTGAATGAGAGGAAAATTGCGGTTTACGATTTATGACGTTTTAAAAAAATCTAATTACTTGATCTCGTTGAAACCAATTTTCAATGGAAGTTTGCATGGTAATGTACATCATATATATTTTTTAGATTTATCGTTCTCTTATTTTAGAAGTTAGAGGGGGGGTGACCAACATTTTACCACTTTGGAAGTGTCTCTCGCGCAAACTATTCCGTTTAGAAAAAAATGATATAAGAAAGCTTATTATCATTTTAAAGACCTATCTATAGATACCCCACACGTAAGGGTTTAAAGAAAAAAAATTTTTTGAGTTTCAGTTCTAAGTATGGGAAGCCCCAAAAAATAAACTAATTACTTGATCTCGTTCAAACCCATTTTCAATGAAAGTTTGCATAATAATGTACATCATATATTTTTTTTAGATTTATCGTTCTCTTATTTTAGAAGTTACAGGGGGGGGGAACAACATTTTACCACTTTGGAAGTGTCTCTCGCGCAAACTATTCCGTTTAGAAAAAAATGATATAAGAAAGCTTATTATCATTTTAAAGACCTATCTATAGATACCCCACACGTAAGGGTTTAAAGAAAAAAAATTTTTTGAGTTTCAGTTCTAAGTATGGGAAGCCCCAAAAAATAAACTAATTACTTGATCTCGTTCAAACCCATTTTCAATGAAAGTTTGCATAATAATGTACATCATATATTTTTTTTAGATTTATCGTTCTCTTATTTTAGAAGTTACAGGGGGGGGGAACAACATTTTACCACTTTGGAAGTGTCTCTCGCGCAAACTATTCAGTTTAGAAGAAAATGATATAAGAAACCTTATTATCATTTTAAAAGACCTATCCATAGATACCCCACTCGTAAGGATTGGATGAAAAATTTTTTTTTTAGTTTCAGTTCTAAGTATGGAGAGCCCCCAAAATTTATTATTATTTTTCTATTTTTGTATGAAAATCTTAATGCGGTTCACAGAATACATCTACTTACTAATTTTCAACAGTATAGCTCTTATAGTTTTGGTAAAAAGTGGCTGTGACATACGGACGGACAGACAGACAGACAGACATGACGAATCCATAAGGGTTCCGTTTTTTGCCATTTGGCTACGGAACCCTAAAAAAGGAAAAAATTAATAAAATTCCGAAAGTTAAGAAAACTTACGTGTTCAAAATGAAAATAAAGAAGAAGCCGTTTCCTTACCTGTAACAAACAAATCACACATGTTATAATAGTGACAATTTTATGTCTTACGTCAGCATTTTTAAATAAATGCGATCGCTTGCGATTTTTTTTTTGTAACTCTTTCACGCAATACCTCCAAACGGATTCAGATGAAGTTTAATATGAAGAAAAGCTTACATATCAGAATAACGCATAGTATAAAAAACGCTGCTTAAGCTGGTAATAAAGATCCTGTGTGGAATTCTGATTAAACCTACGAGGACTTTAAGAAAATAACTTTCAACAGCAATAAAAGGTTTATTTCGAAAAAACATTAATTTCATATTCTTCATATATGTGTTTCAGCAATAAGAATTTATGGAGCCAGTATACTCGTATTATAAGGTTCTTCACCTCACCTTACATTCGATCAAATAGTTAATAAAAAAGCATTCTTCACAGGATCAAATCACAAAACATGTATATAGTAATTGTCTTCAATTAAAACGTAAGAAAACAAACATCTTTTATTGCTTTCTTCTGCCCAAAAAAAAAATAGCCCATAATGTACAGTCAAGTTCATATTTAATTCAATATTCGTATGCACAAGTGCCATTAGGCGAGAACACACCGAATCTCTCGTCTCGAAAACGTCGATTAGGGCAATTACACATCGTTGTACAAATTGCTCGAACGAATGGTGTTCTATCGCGCATTTCAAAACAATATGTATGTCGCAGACAAATACTATTTATCTGTCTTTCTACAGTACGCCTACTTATATTTTAATCCCTACTTATTTACCCCCATAAATTGTCTCTATCCTATAGGATCCTAAAAACTTTGTGACTCACCTTACTACACGAACAAAGTCAAGGTAACAGCTAGTAGTTTTAGCCTTTGAACAGCTTTTAACAATTTCATAGAAACCAAGAACACTTCACCAGAAAGTCTGACTTAATGTGCTGTTATACCGTAAGTTCCTCTGACCTTCGAGGTAAAGCCCCTAAAGTGTCAACTGGCTTCCACTTTTTTATTGCCATAACATAACCAGAGCTTCTATGCCGACGTTATTAAGTTTTAGCGACGGTAACAACTGGCTAGTTGGACTGCAAAAGTCGTAAGTACTCCCAAACACTAAAATTTAAAACTAGTTGAATGCAAATAGAATGCAGATAAACTGGAAATTCGGCGTAGATTGATTGGCTGTTGAAATATCTACTGCCGTGTTTTCAGGTATTAATATTTTATCTTACATCGATGAAACACCTTTACGCTTAAATGAGAGGAACATAAAATTTTGTATTCCCGATAAAAAAAAACTCAATAATTCTAGACGCAATATTTACTGGATTTGGATTTTATAAAGCGTCACTGAGATTTCTTTAGTATAGAAATAAAAATGGAGTTGTAAAGCCTTTAGTGTTATTATGTTATATGCCTAGTTAAATAGCGTTTTAGAAGATTTTCCTATTCGACAAAATGATTAAATTTAACTGCAACATAGAGGTTCCAGCTTTTACAATTACACTTTCATCACGCACAAATCTCGTTGCCAAAAGGACTAGTCGATGTACAATCGAGCGCAAAATTTGCTACAGTTATTATCATATATCTTTGGACCTTATTCCCATGTATAAAAGGCATATCGTTAACGTCAACCATTCATCTACATTTAGGGCCGAGTGTACGCTTGCGTGCGCTTGAGCCATGTGTCAAAATGTCTACGTACACGTTAGATAACTCTTATAATTGATATAACTCGTATGAACCAACGGGGCATGAAATGATGTTACCTCATATTGCGCACCGCATATTTCAGTGTGGGAAAATGCCCTGCGTATTTTTAAATCCACGTAAGGTCATATGTCAGTTATGTGTCGTCTCATGGCGAAATTTAGGTACAGTATTGCGCAAAGCATTTATTAAACGTTTTTCATATAAGATGCTGCTGCTGAGACCGTCTTCGACTGACTTACTACAATATTTTGTTTCCGACAACTGGGCCAATGTGCATAAACGACCATTTGAAACATTAATCGTTTGATAACCTAGGCCAGTCGATGGACCTACCATATTTTCATCAGATCAATATTATGTCGTCTGTTAGTCAGTGGTAATACAGCCTGTTAAGATATAATCATGCAAATGAAAACTTGCGCCGCGCGGCAACTTTCGTTCCAATGACATAAAGGGCGCTAACGAAGTGTCAGCCTGTGACTTCCCGGTGTCTGTTTACGGCGTAGGAGAAAACTATTTGACTGCCGATGCAATAAATTAGTGTTTGTTATTTTATTAAGTTTATTTCCTTACACAGGGCAACCCGAACTTTTTCGAGGAAGAATGCTTTTTGCAACATAACCGTATGCTGGCTAAAGCTACCTTCAATACCACGTTGTATACCATAGCACCTGGCAAAACTCTGTCATTTCATTCTACCACAATCTAAATATTATCCCAAGAGTTTAACTCTGCAACCAATTCGCCAGAAAAAAAGACCTATGGCTGTGTGAGGGACTCGGGACTACAAACTCTCGCCTCTCTATCCACTAAACTTCCTTGGTTTTCATGTTCAACGCCTTGGTGAACTTGTTGTTTCAATGGTTTAATAACTTGACCGTTATATCGTGGTACGGGGTACAGAATACCTATTTGAGTACTCGTAAAAGTGTCGGTTTTTGCGGAGACAGCTCGGGTTTGTGAATACCATTTCACACTCGGCTGGCTGGCGAGGTGATCAAATCAGTGCCTACCAATTTAACTATGAATTTCAAAGATGGCCTATTTGCCTGTACATCAATAGGCTAATATATTACTCTTTATGTTCTATTATCAAATACGAGTATGCTGGACAAATTTTGTCAACACTCGTTGAAATACAGCTACATATAAATATACAAGCTATAGATCGTGCGCTAGTACTTAAACCACTATTCTAACGAGGCGTCAAGACTGCGAGACATAAACAAGACTTTAAACTCAGTAGTAACAATGAGAGGCTGTATGTAGGTTGGTTGAGATGATATCAAACTAAAGGAAAAGCAAATTGCATTGTCACAGTAAATTGCCGTTAAACGAGCGACGGACGAGAGTGTACAGTGGACGAACGAGAATGGACATTTATTTGCCC
Source organism: Mecyna flavalis (assembly GCA_949319885.1). Taxonomy (NCBI): domain Eukaryota; kingdom Metazoa; phylum Arthropoda; class Insecta; order Lepidoptera; family Crambidae; genus Mecyna; species Mecyna flavalis. Next base: position 3,385,800 of record OX439427.1, on the reverse strand, counting down.
GTAATACTACGTAACAAAGATCTGGTACCCCTGTTAAGGTTACGGAGATCATATGGCATTCGCTCCAATGTAAACTGTACTTGCCAAATCTGGATCATGGTGTAAGCATATCCTAACTAGTTTGAAGAACATTATTATAAACTACTAGCAGCCCACCCTTGATTTGCGCGGGTAGATAATATAAACCTTGACTTGGCAATAACAATGACAGGAATTTTTTTTTCGGGATAAAACAGCTTCTGTCACCCCCCAGCTCTCAAACTATTCTCATACCAAGAAGGAACGCGTCTCTTTCTTTTAACCAAAGGGAACTGAGCTAGCCTTTGTCCTATCCTAAGGTCTAGTCTACAACAATCGACTACTTACTATTACAACATGTTTTGGGCAGATTCTTTGCTTTAAAATGGTACAGTTTTTTTTTTAGTTTAGCCATGATCCTCTGTCGTGATTAGAGGATCATTGGTTTTTGTGACTCTGATTTTTATTTGCATATTATACAGATTTTAAACCCCCGAGTGTACAGACCGTGTCTTTTACCGCATGGGCTAGTGGCGTTAAATCTATTCTTTATTGCTCGCCCAACGTAGAGGGTGTTAAATTTATGGTTTTAACTGGACGTGTAATATCACGTGTCGGTAAACACAGATAAGTGAGATAAGATCGATAAATCTTCCGCTATATTTGTCTTCCTCCATATTTGCGTTTACTCATGTGGAACTTAGTCTTCCGCCCGCGGTTTCGCCCACGTGAACTATAAGTCGTCATCCCGCAGTGGTGTCATATTTCTCCAGCATAAAATATAGCCTATGTCACTATCAGCTTTCCAACCACCAGAAAACACATCGATCCATAGTTTCTCTGTTTCGACTTTTTTTTATGTCAGAGGCAGCAAACGAGCCATCGGTTCGCCTGATGGTAAGCAATTGAAAGGCTATTCCCGGCGCAACCTGGGACATTTGGCACACAGCCGCCTGGACCCAACTATGCAAAGCTTGTATTGTTAGTACACTTACTGATAAACATCGATAAACAAGTATTTTTGTAAATGCCTATCTGTTACGTACACAAACAGATGTAAGCTGTGCTGTGTACAGTAGTTTTTTTTTTTTATTCTACATCTATTGGCAGACAGGAAATGTCGCTCAACGTGTATCCAAGCAGCAGCATGTTTGTACAATGTACCCCGACCTTACCTTGATACTGACCGAATCACCGTGTTGCACAAAAGCAAAGACATTTAGTTCATTAAAAAAACCTATAAAGGTCAGGTTGGCGCCTAGGGAATCGTTATCCGGCACATCAAGACGCAACACGTCAGCCCAATCTACCTTAATAAATACATCAGACAGTAAATTATTGCAAAAGATTTTTTTAACGTGTCTCCAATACATAAATAAGCGATTCATAACGTTACATAAAACGTCTTCGGAGCGATCATTTCTGATTTATCGCGGTGACATTATAACTCATCATCATTTTACTGTCGCGATGTCGAGACGAAATTAAGGCTGATGTTCAACTATAATTGACGAAGCATTACTAGTACTACAAGCCAATTTGTACTTTAATCACATCGACTAGGATACGAATTGGTGTGGATTGAATTGTTTATGAATGAGATTCATTCATAGTATTATACACATAATAAAATTTATTCGACTACTAAACAACTTATTGGCAAACAATTTGGTGTAATGGTTGAGAAGTCGGCTCCAAGAGGTTGCGGGTTCGATCCCCGCACTGTTCAAACATTTGTATGCATGAAAATCCGTTTGTGTCTGGACGTTTGTAATAATAATATGTTTAATATGTATGTATTTGAAAAAAAAACATTTTTAAGTAATGTTTATCTGTTATCTAGCACCTATATATAGCACAAGCTTATGTTAAATTTTTAATGATTTTACTTATTATTAATATTTTCACGCTAACTTTTGACGAGCCATTTGGTGTAATGGTCGAGAAGTCGGCTATTACACCAGAGGTCGCGGGTTCGATCCCCGCACGGTACAAACATTTGTGTGCATGAACATGTTTGTTTGTATCGGTCTGGGTGTTTCTATGTATAATATGTATGTATTTACAAAAAAAAGTATATAAGTAATGTTTATCCGTTGTCTGGCACCCATAGCACAAGCTAATGCTTAGTTTGGGGCTAGATGGCGCTGTGTGGATAATGTCCAGAGATATTTATTATTTATTATTATTTGAGAACTGTACGTGCAAAATTATGCTAAGCGGTCGGAGGTACCCGCTCGGTTTTGAAATGTTGCAAATTACTTTATTATGAAAAGGTAAACGTTTCAATTACGATGCTTTACGTATATTCGCTTGAGGAGAAATTAGCTCCTTTACATTGAGAAAAAGGGTTATACACATTTAAAATTAGAAGTTACAAACTTCTACGCACAAAAAAAGTACGATAACATCGATATGGTCAAAAGAAAATACAGTGGAAAACCGATTAACCGGACTAATTGTTTTCGGTGGGGATTCGGATAATCGAAAATCCGGATAATCGAATGTATGAAGAAAAGCGGGTTTTGTACACAATATGTAATACATACAATATAATGTTATTTGTTTATTAAAAACAACCTGTATATGTATGTAATAAGGCCTGTGTCCCAGCAACGGGACGATATGTTGTCTGGGGCGGAAGACAATTCTGCCGCCCTTTTTTTTGCTCCTCCAGGAAATTTTGCCGTCCTCTAAAAAGTGCCGCCCGGGGCGGTATTTTAAAATGGGGACGGGGTTTTAACCACTATTCGCCGAAGTTCTGCACCAAACCCTTTCAGAGACACCATGGGGGTCCAACAGAACCTTGCTCTGAGAAACATTAACGCAGCATTAAAACCTATCGTAGACTTCAACGTCCGAACAAAATTACAGTGCGAAGGTCTTACCGCAACAATAACAGCCTCGATTTCTTACCACACAATAAGACGGCATTAAGAAGAAATTTCTATAATTCCCTCAGCCCTTTTAAAGGTTAATGCTGTTACATAGAATGAGGCTGGAGTTACGCAGTATCTAAATCGTGTCTATTAAGAATTGCGATGGCTTCGGGCGTGTTGGTGTAATTTTCTCGGTTCGGAAGGTAAAAGTAAGATTAGAATTAAGTGTTCAATACTAGCCGTGGATAGCAATGACGCTTCGTGGTAGGCTTTTACTTTTTCTGGCCTTAAATAATGGACATTTTGTTACTCATGTGACATATTGTTACTCATGGTCATGGTCATAACATAAATGATGGTCAAAGCGCGTATTCAAGACACTTTCTTGGCTTGTTTTTACCAGAGCTCGTTTTAAGAGATAGTTACACGCAAAAGTGAGAAATCTTTAATTTAAATACGAGAATAAATTTTAATGGTACTTATAAGACTCGTTGTCTCTATTGCTTATTAAACTCGAGTTCAATCAATTAATGCGCCATTCTAAATTCAAAACCAGTGTTGCAACTGATCAGATATTAATAAATTTAAGAAACTTCTTCAAAACTATTTAATAGAAAAATGTTTCTACTCCGTAGCTGAGTTCTTAAGTACAAAATTATAGATACATCTTATTAATAAAATGAATGTTTATTTTTATAAAGTTAGATAGATAGAGAATATAAAATTATTGGTAAATAATGGGTAAATATTGTAACATGTTACTTAATTAGTTCATAGGATAAAGTATATTAAAATGTAAGTTGTAAAATTGATTTAATGTAAAAAATAGATAATAAGAAACACTCTGTACATTGCAGTGCCCTAACGGGGTTCACGTTAGAACTATATTCTTATAATAAGATCTTTTGTAAACACGTGAGTGCAATAAAGAATTTTGAATTTGAATTTGAATTTGAATATTAATAATAAATAAAATATGTTCATTATTTTGTCATTTTATTTTTATGGCGACATTAATGTCGTATTTCTATTAAAATTTTTGAAAATACTGGAATTATGATTTAAAGATGACCTCATCTTACTTTGCATAATGGCGGCTGTAACGGTAAAATATGATTTCTTGTTTTGCAACAATCAATCCCGAATGATAAATATTTCAAGATGCAACGGTATAATAAAAGTCTAGATAATTTTATTGTTTAATATTACTCATATCATGGAATTTTTATGTTTTAGTATCGGTCCTATTATATCATAAGAGCAATGATATTATACGACAGATATGGCATCAATGCGGATGTTTTGTTTTGCACTTAAATGTAAACAAACAAACATCTTATTCGAAGGAGAGTACAGTATAGTGAAAGTTCCCATAAGAAGGGTACAAGATCTGAAGCCACTTAACAATCAGGCGGGCTATGTGTATTTATACACTTACTGATATTCTAATTAAAAATATATATTTTGAACTGTTTTTTGTTTGTCCTTTGGATGAGGATTATACAGGAAAGTGCATATACCTACTAAACTTTTACCATTAGGCGCATACCTCAGGCATAAAAAAAGAACTCCACAGTGTGCTCCTCTAATGCCTTCTATGAAGTGTCGAAGGCTCGTGTTAACATACTACCGCAGAAAATACATAAAATGGATTCACTTCTTATCTTCTTAGTAACATCAAGTTATGTACAGCTGCATTGAATCTCCTTCAAAGAACCGTCTTTCAAAACAAGATTTACGCAGGAATTCTACCTCGGTGTTGCGGCGCTAACGTGACATGGACGACCTTTTGTTTCTGGTTTATCGCTAATCTAAGATTCATTGAAAAGCAGATTGTATAAACAGACCCAAGCAGGTCGACCTCGAATTAACGTCGCTAAGCAAGGGTTATAGTATTATAGGGACCAGTATAGGGTTGGCTGATTGTAAAATAAAAAAATAAAAAAAAAATCTCTGGCCATTATTCACACAGCGCCATCTAGCCCCAAACTAAGCATTAGCTTGTGCTATGGGTGCTGGACAACTGATAAACATTACTTACATAGTTTTTTTTTTATGTAAATACATACATATTATACATAGAAACACCCAGACCGATACAAACAGACACACATGTTCATGCACACAAATGTTTGTACCGTGCGGGAATTGAACCCGCAACCTCTTGTGTAATAGCCGACTTCTCGACCATTACTACAAATGGCTCGTCAAATGTATGTGTCGATCGATTGTATGGCATATTAAGTAACTTTTAGAAGATTTCCGTTTTTTTTATAAATGAGGTAGACAAACAAGGTGGGGCGTGACAGCGTGACACATGATAGTAAATTACACAGTCGTCACAGGTGCGGGAAACGGGCCGTCTTGGAGATTAGAATATGAAGTGGAGAGAACAAGGATAAACTTTGGAAGATGATAATGGGGAGAAGAGAGGGGAACGGGGAGTCCGGGTCTCCGGTACTCTCACTAACTTTTTAAAACGGACAATTTAGTCTGTTTCATTGCCCATTCAAACAGACAAGGGATTATGACATTTCTATTTAAAAACCTTTACATATTTGTCACACTTCACCCGGTAACTCTAGACCGATATATTATATCAATATTATGTAACCCTAGACGTATATCGATATATTCCAACTGGGTTTTATCGGGTATCACAAAGCTCGGGATTTTAAAGGCTTGACATTGATAGGGAGTCAATACTCTCGATACTCGCGTGAGATAACACGATAAATATTTATAGAGGAGCCTTTAGGTAAATATTGTCAAACTTTAACGTGATATACGTATGGGTTTGGTTAGAAATACGTCGATAGCATATTATACTTGAAGCAGGATAATATTTGTTATTTGTTTTTTTTATTATGCCAGTAACGCATGTAAGATGCTTTACATGTTAAGTCCATGGGCAAAGATGATCACTTGCCAACAGGTGATTTGGTAAATGTATCACCAACTTTGCAGTTTTTCGAGGTCACAGTTTTTGTTTTACCAACCCGATCTGTATTTTTGTTTGATAGCAAAATATTTAGGTACTCTGTTTGCATTACTCATAAGTGGGTTCCAATTTGAAAATAATATTACATTATTTTTATTTCGTCAATTAAGTTCTAATTCCTACACAGTCACACACAGTTCAATGACAGGCAGAATCCCGTAATTACATATAGTATCAAAGTAGTTTTAAAGTCGTATATCTTACTCTACATAGATCAGCATAATTATAGTTATGAATAAGACGGAAGTATCCGCCCGAGAGGATATAATACGTATAACACGTATTCCAAGGTACATACACTTTTATTTACATTATATAGCATTATAACTACAGTTTCCTTATAGTTCCCTTTAGTTTACATTCTCTGGAACGTATAGAAAAGTCCCATAAAGGTAGATAACATTACATGACGACGGTTATGCGACTGAAGTCGACGGCAGGTGTCTTGCTCCAATGCCCTGGAAACGAGGGCAACGGAGCGATGCGATGCGTCACTACTCCCTAGCTTCATGCGTGATTGGCGCATAAACAGCTAGCGTGTAAAATGCACCTCAGTGATGCCAAATGCCCCCTGTAACAATGGCACAGCTCGTGTGCAGAGAGAATCTCTATTTCCCTAATAGGGTTCATTCTGCACATGAAACTAGGCATTCCTTACACAGGTCACTAAAATTTCTAATTGTATTTTGACACTGATTTATTAGCATAAAAGTGTTGTGTAGCCTTTTTTTTCCGGAGGACAATGCGTTTATGCACCTTAACCGCAGGCTAGCGAGACCTGCGGCCGTGTGTGGGACTCGGGACCCAAGCGTCCCACTAACCACTAAACTCCCCCGGTTCCCCTTTCACCCAGAGAGGACGAGCCGGTACCCGCTCTGTGTCGATTGACCGGCCCATCCCCGGGTACCCCAGCCTGGTGCAGTGGGCCAGGGTAAAGTGTTGTGAAGAAGCCTACGATGAACATTGGTTAAACTGTCTTAAAACCCAAAAGTCGTGGGTTTAATTCCCACCTTGAGTTTTGCCGTTACAGTTTTTTGTGTGTGATTATCAAGTGAGGTGTTAAGTGAGTAAACTTGACTTTAAGGACTCGAAGATAAAAAAAAACCCCAAAATGGTAACACGTGGGTCGTCTCGTATGGTATGCTTCGTCACAACTTCACAAGCGATGCCCCTGTGACTTAGTAATTAACTGTCCCTTAATAAGCAAATACATATACCGTAGTGGCAACTTATCATCCAGTTAGGCTGCGGGTCACTTCAATCAAATATTGAAACAAGCAACAAATGAAAAATACATACGATCTACACGTGCGAATAATTACTTATGTGTTAATCAAAGAAACTTCAAGCCACCTTGACCTAGTAGAGCCTAGTCTAGAACTACGATGAAACATTTCATAATTCATATCGAAACTTAGCAACATTTTCTGGTCTGAAACTTCACGTGCCGTAAGTATCAAAGTTTCAATGCTCTGTGTATTGTGCCTCTCAGAAGCTTGTTCATAATGCAGGGTTACCCGTTTAACGTTAACTGGGAAGATTATTATTTTGTCATTGTAAATGGAGTCATTATTATTCCCAAAGTGTTTTTCCCAATCTAGAGAGATGCCGGTTGCAAAATAATCTATGAGTCTGGGACCACAAGGTGGGTACCGGCCAGTGTTGGGCAAATTTTAATTGCAAGAACAATTAATGATTAACAATTAATTAATTGTTAATTGTGACCACAACAACTAACAATTAATCAATTGTAATTGTGAAAAACCACAATTAACAATTGATCAATTGTAATTGTGAAAAATGACAATTAACAATTAATCAATTGTTAACTGTATTAGTAGCAATTAACAATTAATTATTTTTTAATTGTTTTTTTAATTGCAATTAAAAATTACAATTAAAAAACACTGCTGTATAATATAAAGCCGGTAATCGGCATATATAAATATATAATATACTGCCTCTGTGGTACAGTGATTAGAGCGTCGGGCTCTAATACCCGGAGGTCGTGGGTTCGAATTCCGCGGGGAGCATCACTTTGTGTGATTGTTTCCAGTTTGTTAGGACATTCCAAGTGGGTCTGGTTTCCCTTGTAACTAATTTCATTTTGATACATAAAGTTAATTGTTAGTTTTAATTGTTTTGTAAAACAACTAAAAAAGTTAATTGCAATTAATTTAATTGTGAGTTGCAATTGACACACGTTAATCAAATTAATTTAATTGCAAGGTCCAATTAAAGTTTAATTGCGATTAATTTTAATTGCAATTAATTTAATTGCAATTACTTTTTTAGTCAATTGACAAGATGATTGACAAATTAATTGATTAATGCCCAACACTGGTACCGGCTCGTGCCATTTCGGGTGTGAAGTTAATGCAAAGGAGCTTAGTGTAGTCCTGAGTCCCACCTACCTGCGGTACCTGCGGGATTTGGCAAGTCTGCATTAGAACGACTGCCATCCGACCTCTGTATCCAGGGGAACCAGGCCAATTGGATCATAGCTACACACTCATTTGCCTGTGCAGGTTTCGTCACGATGTTTTCTGTCACCGCCGAGCTAGTAGAAAATCTAAATATATATAACTCAAAGGTGTCTGACTGACTGACTGACATAGATATATATCCCAACAGCCCCACACAGCCCAAACTACTGGACGGATCGGGCTGAAATTTGACATGCAGGTAGATGTTATGACGTAGGCATCCGCTAAGAAAGGATTATGAGCAATTCCCACGGAAACGGGAACCACGCGGGGGAAACCGCGGGCGGCCGCTAGTACAGACATAGACCCCATAACGTTGTTCTTAAGCCCGCATCTGGCCACGAATGTTTCATTTCACTTTGTGTTATTCCAAACTATTAAGTGGCGCGATATAGGTACGAGTATGTATAATTGTAACAATGCAATGCACAATCTGTAGTAAGACATTGAATTAAGATGCATGTTGCTGATAATTATGATCCGCTGGGGCACAATCAAAGAAAGAAAAAATAGGTATTGTCCACAAAAAAGAAAAAATAATGAACATAAAAGTTACAAGACAGTAATAAAAAACATGCACAACAAATCAAAGTTGGTAGTGTGTAATTCTTTATTTCTCAGTCTCCAATTAAAAGTTTAAGAAAATTAAAATAATTGGGTATATTTCCACTAATTCAGTGACTTTGATTGCTACCTCGTTGGGTCTTAGCAACAGGACACCCGATATGGGCCATCACCTTATCGCAGTGGGGGAGGGGGGGTTTTAGTCAACTTCTAATTGGCATTTTATTTTTTCTGGAAATTTACGCATTTTCAACCTCTCAAGGGTGCGATGTAAACCCTTTTTTGTCTTTACAAAAGAGGGTTTAAAGTGTCCCAGTACAAAAAAGGGTTTACTAACTAAATCACGGGGTGTTCCCTCATGTACCATAGAATATCTTATTTATTTATTTACATATTTACAAACAAATATGTATGCGAAAAAATCTAAATATATACACACCGGCACAATTAGCGGAACACAAAAAAAAACAGGATTTTAAAATCTTTTACTTGAGGGACTGGCCAGTTATGATATTTTTTTAATTTATTGTCAAAGGACTATGCAAAGGAGCGTCTCCACCCACCAACAGATTTCAAACGTATATCTATTTATACCTCTTGCCATACTGATCTTTTTTTTGTATGACGACATCCGCCGTAGGAATGGGGATTTCACGCAAATCGAATTTGAATGTTGTATTTTTCAAGTATTTTTTTGACACAGTTAATTGTGAAAATAATGTGCAGGCGATCAAGAGTAACCCCCCTGGCCTTAATAAAAGTGTTCAATCAAAATATAATCTTAAAAAATATTTTACAGCCGAGTCTACTTGAAGCTAGACACTTACAGTGCAATTCTGAATCTTAGACGTACGGCATAAGCACGGTTTTATTGTTTTTGAATACCCCGTCATTTTTTGGATTAAAAATGGTAATTTGTCTTTATATGGAATGTCATAATTATATTGGAACTAGTGCCAAGTCTGTTGGTGGGTGGGGACAGAGCCCATACAACTTCTTGCATTGTTCTTTGAAAATAGAAAATTAGATGACATACACTTTTTTCATTCATTTGTTTTATTTTCCCGAACAATACGTTTTGTCAACTTGTTCGAGTAATAACTACGTAATTGTAATTTTTTTGAAAAATTGCACTTAATGGTTTTTGATAAATTTGTTATTCTATAGGCAATTTTGTTTATTAAAAGCTCTTTATTATGCCTGACTTAACATCACTGGAAATCATTAGGGCTGATGAAATGAGAAGAAATGGCCATACCTACAGATCGATTGCCTCAAGGCTTCGTCGACCAGTATCAACGATTCATCGCAGCATCCAGCGGTACAGATCGTCTAATTCTTTTGTGAAGAGGAGGGGTCAAGGTAGAAAAAGATGTACATCGAGGCGAGATGACAGTTTTTTACAACTTGGAGTTCGTAGGAATACGCGATTAACGGCTGTACAAGCTCGAAATGAACTGGAAGACGTTCGAGGAGTACGAGTAAGTGAGCGTACAGTTCGCAGGAGATTTGAAGAAGTTGGTTTAGGGTCGTATATACCTGCCAAAGGCCCAAAACTTGAGAGACGTCACCGCGTAAACCGATTAAGCTATGCGCGAGAACATTGTCATTGGGATTTGAACGAATGGCAGCAGGTTCTCTTTACTGATGAGTGCAGAGTTCTTTTAAAACAGATCGATGGGAGACAGAGAATATAGAGACGCAAAGGAGAACGCCACATACAGTCTAATTTTGAACACACAGTGGCTTATGGTGGCGGCTCGATTATGGTTTGGGGAGGGATATGTTTGGGAGCTCGCACGGAGTTAGTGATAGTCACAGGAGGGACAATGACAGCAGATCGATACATCAGAGACATTTTAGAAGAACATGTTGTACCATTTGCCCCATTTATTGGTGACGACTTTATTCTAATGCAAGATAATGCTCGTGCTCATAGTGCACAATCGGTACAGGCATATCTGAGCCACGTAGGTATACCGGTGATGCAGTGGCCAGCAAATTCCCCCGATATGAATCCGATAGAGCATGTCTGGGACTTGCTAAAAAGAAGGGTTAAATCCAGAATGCCACCCCCCAACAATCTGAATGAACTTGGAAACGCATTACTTGAGGAGTGGGAGCGGTTGCCTCAAGAAATCATCGATAACATAATCTGTAGCATGCCCAGACGAATGGAAACCATTATCAGAGCAAGAGGGGGAAACACTCGTTATTAATTTTGCTTTAATTTTATTGTTAAATCATTTAATGCTTACTTTTTTTATTTTTTGTGATGGTTCATAATCATCTAAAAATTTCACTAATTTTAAATTTCTTTATTTTTCAATAAAAAATAACGAAGACTTTTCAAAGTCGTTGTTAAAAGATGTTAATCAATTTGTTATTTTGTGTCTAATTACATTTTCGTCAAATATATGCGTTATTATCTCATAGTCTCACTTTTTTTTCTGTTCCGCTAATTGTGCCGGTGTGTATATATAACTCAAAGGTGTCTGACTGACTGACTGACATAGATATATATCCCAACAGCCCCACACAGCCCAAACTACTGGACGGATCGGGCTGAAATTTGACATGCAGGTAGATGTTATGACGTAGGCATCCGCTAAGAAAGGATTATGAGCAATTCCCACGGAAACGGGAACCACGCGGGGGAAACCGCGGGCGGCCGCTAGTACAGACATAGACCCCATAACGTTGTTCTTAAGCCCGCATCTGGCCACGAATGTTTCATTTCACTTTGTGCATTATTTTATCAAACAACAAACAAAACAGTAACTTTAATAAAGAATCCCACAGGTGCGACAAATGTATACTCGTTAGCAAGCGACAGTTGCTAAGAGGTCGGCAACCTTAAATTACAATCAAGTTGTTCTTAATTAATTTCTCAAAGTGTAATGTCACCGTATAATTCTAAAACTGGTAGCTTATTTTACATAATCTTTATAATTTATCAATAAATTGTGATCCATACCAACGTACATTTTAACGCATAAAGCTTCATTTGATTTTTTATTATTTTAGGGGCACTTTTTAGGAGGCGACAATTTCCAGGAGGAGCAAAAAAAAAAGGCGGTTGTCCTCCGCCCCGGGCGGGTAAGCTGCTTTGCCAAGTTGAGGAGCAAAAAAAAAGGGCGGCAGAGTTGTCTACCGGCTTTAATGTCCGTCACTTTAGTTCTCTGACGAATAACGGTATTCTGATATACACAATATTGATCACACAGTCATGTTATGTGTGCCCACATCAGAGCAGTTTAAACAAGAGCAGTAATGGCGCGTACCAAATATACTGGAACAAAATAATGGCGACTAATGAAATTTGAACAAGCTCTTCCACTAATGGTTCAGTAATGTGCGCGAAATGTTAACACGATTCCCTGATCCACGGCTGCCGTGTTTGTAGCTCATCGTTTATTATTCCAAACTATTAAGTGGCGCGATATAGGTACGAGTATGTATAATTGTAACAATGCAATGCACAATCTGTAGTAAGACATTGAATTAAGATGCATGTTGCTGATAATTATGATCCGCTGGGGCACAATCAAAGAAAGAAAAAATAGGTATTGTCCACAAAAAAGAAAAAATAATGAACATAAAAATTACAAGACAGTAATAAAAAACATGCACAACAAATCAAAGTTGGTAGTGTGTAATTCTTTATTTCTCAGTCTCCAATTAAAAGTTTAAGAAAATTAAAATAATTGGGTATATTTCCACTAATTCAGTGACTTTGTTTGCTACCTCGTTGGGTCTTAGCAACAGGACACCCGATATGGGCCATCACCTTATCGCAGTGGGGGAGGGGGGGTTTTAGTCAACTTCTAATTGGCATTTTATTTTTTCTGGAAATTTACGCATTTTCAACCTCTCAAGGGTGCGATGTAAACCCTTTTTTGTCTTTACAAAAGAGGGTTTAAAGTGTCCCAGTACAAAAAAGGGTTTACTAACTAAATCACGGGGTGTTCCCTCATGTACCATAGAATATCTTATTTATTTATTTACATATTTACAAACAAATATGTATGCGAAAACGTGGTGCCTAAAGATCCTTAACAATTAACATCCACTGTCATCCACAACGCAGGTTATAAATCTTCCTACAAGCCCGACAACCCTAGATACCTGTTGCAGCATCATTTCAAATTATACTGTATTACAGCCAACATTAAACTTGCCGAGTTTAAAGTTTATTGGTAACTGAAAATGTGCACGGCGCAATTTCAACGAGCAGGATTCTATTAAAATTGCTATATGAAACTTGCTGTTCGCCATCCAAAGTACAACAGAACTAAACTGCACGGTTTGTTTATCATTTTGTGCAGAGTACATAACTAACTGTGTTGGTACTTTGTACGTTTTGTATTTATAAAATAGTAGGTAACCTACAATAGTAAGTGGCCTAATAAAATCCCACTGCAGGGAAATGCCTTCATTATTGCAATCAGGTCATCGTTACAATGATGAGTACAGGCTTAGCCACCACCCTTGAAAATGCGAATTGGAAAAACCCAAGCAGTGTTCAAAATAACCGACCAAATACAAAGACACTTGTACACTAAATTTCCTCGGTGAGAAAAAACTTCATCACTCGGTCTAACCCCGTATTTAAATCAAGGACACCTATTGACGCCATTGCTTTAAAGTGCGACCTAAAATATCCATAAAGTCATTTACCTACATTCCAGTAGTACCAATTCTGAAACGCTAGCGCCATAACAAAACAAAACCCACACAAAAGCAAATTATCTAAAAACAAAAAGTATAAATTGCCACTTGTGTCCACATCCCTTACGTAAAACCCTTATACCGTAACACGTACCAGCTGTCGTCCTGCGCCGTATCTCGGCTCGACAGACGATTATAAATATGCCGGGTCCAATTCCGGCCTTTGGCAACAACTAAGTGGGGAAGGTTTTAGGGTTCCGTACCCAAGGCGTGATTTTATTTCTCCACTCTTTCATCTAGTTGACCGTCCATTCGTTTATCATAGGGCGTGCGCAGTAGAAGTATGTAGTATTAACGTAAAATGGAATAGGAATACGAAGCTCTCCGACTGGCAAAACCAGTATTTTGCCATTCGGATTAAAACCCGCAGTTCGTAGGTGGTAGGTCCGATTCTCGCCTTTTTAAATCTTCGAAACGAGTGGCAAAAATTGAAGTTGTATATTAGAAATAAATATATTCTATGCACCTTAATATTGCCGGACCGCAGCCAGACTTCTTTAAAAAACAAGAGACAAAGACAAACGGCTAGTGCCGAAGTTTGCGAACACACGCCTTTGGGGGAACTTTACAGGGTAATTCGAGGTGCTAACTTTGTTTCAACTTAGCGTTAACTGCTACTCTTCATGCATTTACAATGCACAAGGGATACATTTTAAATACATTTTTTTAAATAATATGTACAGAAATAATGGTAAGGGCCAATTTCGCCGCTTTCTTGATGACGATTGATCGACCAAATTAAACTGACCAAGAACCTACACCACGCCAATGCGATCGTTAAAATGACAAACACCTATCCATGAGGCTTCGATTCTAATGGAATTAAACATTAATCTGACGGTTAAAAAGCCATGAATGAAGTTCCGCCCATGTTCCATATTAGGAACAAATCCATTTTTTTATCTCACGATATATGTACCTACTTGTTTCATTGTACACAATGATCTTCTTTTGTTGTCTGATCCTTCAAATCATAGACATTAACCCTATTTATTTGTTAAGATAATGAACCTTATGTGGTACACTTAAAGCTCAATACTGGTCATATTAAATATCCTGGGCAGTATTTTGACTTCAGACAGGAAGCGGATTCGATTCAATGATCACGCCTATGCACATTAGGGTGTCATTACGTTTTTGTTTGATTAGGACAGTACGATACTTATGTTTTCGCTTCGTCGTTTAATTTTGAAAACATGAATTAGTTTCACCTCACATGCATTTGACAAATAATATTATAATACTTTAGTAAAATTTACACAAGTTTATCTTCTAATTAAAAGTATACGTATTGTTATAACCCTGTATAATACTCGTAGGGGCTTAAAGCAAGCGTCAGCGTTTTACTTAATCTTTGTACTTTCTATTTTTATTGCTGGCTTGCATATTAGTTTACCTTAATTTTTCAATACAAATTTCAGTTAGTTAGATTCTGGACATCATCGCGGATAGCGGTTAAATCTCGCTCCGAGTAAATCGGGAAGTCAGTTGTGCGTGTTATATTTTATTTGTAATATTCGTATCTACAAGTAAATAGTGTTGGTTGAACAATCGTGTAGTTTTTTTTTTTAAAAAAGACTGACAGCGCCGCCGCCTCCTAACAAATTGGTGTCAGAAGTGTGGGATCTCGTAAGCAGTGTCTGTAGATACTCAGAGACCCGAATCCTGCTCGAGGCCTATTGCTGTCACAGTCTCTGGTCGACGGTAAGACTTGCCCCAAGGACAAGCCCGCATCAGCTACACATCACCACAGTCTCTGGTCGACGGTAAGACTTGCCCCAAGGACAAGCCCGCATCAGCTGCGCATCACCACACATCAAGGTCGACGGTCAGTCTCCGCTATACAGCGTGAGCCCGCACCGCACCACAGCTGGCTTACCCTCATCCCGTTGGTCAACGGTAAGCCTCCGCTCTGAAGCGTGAGCCCGCACCATCTCATCCGCGTCCGGACTAACTCACCTCATCTCCATCATCAAATACGGTGATCCGTATTTCTATCACCGCTGCATCCACCGTTCCTGCACCGCCACGCCACGCCACGCGTCGCTACCGCGTGACGTCACGTCACGTCCGTCGTGTCATCGTCACCGTTGTCTCGTCACCCACTCGAGACACGTGTTATACCCATCGCCGGAAATGAAAGTTATAGTGCTAATATTGTGAGTAATTTATTTGTGCAGTGAAATCAAGTGAAATCTTTTTTTTTCTTTTTTTTTTTAAAAGTGCTATTTCTCAAAATTTTACGGTTTACCTAATTTTATTTAATACGTTAATTTTGTGACGGTATTCTTCAATTTATCATTTTAATAATATCTAATATTGCATAATGTTTTTATCCGAGGAATTTAAACAGAAAGAACCCTCGGAGAGAATAAATTTACAATATGCTATTGCTGAGGAAAAACTAACAAAATATCTTAAGTCGGGTTCATCTCATTTTAAATCACCGAAGCAGTGTTCCGTATGTCATAAAACTGGTCACAGCTCACTTCAATGTTTTCGTAATACGAGTAATAAATCTCATAATAATCAATTTCAAAAATCATATTATCATGTAAATCCTAACACGAACTCTAATAATAACTCTAATTCTTATTCAAATTTTAATTCAAATGATAAAAGAAACATTTGTAATTACTGTAAAAAATTAGGTCACACAATTGATGTGTGTCGAAAGCGACAATATAACAGTGGTCGCCGCGAAAACGCTAACTCGGCACAACGTGAGCGCCGGCCGCGCACCACTTCCACTGGCACGGCGCACAGTCATGCGCGAAGCCAACGACTCGCGGTTCGATTCCCGCGCGAAGCATTTAAACTAAATATGATTTCGGTTCCGTGTCTGCTGAAATCAAGTCTCTCTAACGACACACAAGCTCATACTAACTTTAAAACAATTAAGCCTAGACTTGAATCATAATTAATATTTACCATCTCGGCAATGCCAAGAGCAACCGAATCTTATTAATTCTTTTATATCTCAGCCTCAAGGCATGAGTCATTCTAAATCTCTTACATCTCGGCAAAGCCAAGAGAAACCGAGTCTTATTATTCAATCTCAGAGTAGCGATCTGAGTCCTAAATCTACTATATCTTATACAAACTCTTATACTAAATCATTTCGGCCAAATGAGCCGAATCTTTCTAAATCATCTCAGTCGAAAGAGCTGAGTCTTACTAACTCATCTCAGGCAGAGAACCTGAGTCCTATTAAACTATCTCAGGCAAAGTACCTGAGTCTTTCTAAATCATTTCAGTTGAAAGAGCTGAGTCTTACTAATTCATCTCAGGCAAGGAACCTGAGTCCTATTAAACTATCTCAGGCAAAGAACCTGAGTCTTTCTAAATCATCTCAGTCGAAAGAGCTGAGTCTTACTAATTCATCTCAGGCAGAGAACTTGAGTCATATTAAACTATCTCGGGCAAAGTACCTGAGTCTTTCTAAATCATCTCAGTCGAAAGAGCTGAGTCTTACTAATTCATCTCAGGCAGAGAACCTGAGTCATATTAAACTATCTCAGGCAAAGTACCTGAGTCTTTCTAAATCATCTCAGTCGAAAGAGCTGAGTCTTACTAATTCATCTCAGGCAGAGAACCTGAGTCCTAATAAACTATTTCAGGCAAAGAACCTGAGTCTCCCTAAATCATCTCAATCAAATGAATTGAGTCAATTAAAAAATACTAAATCTTATAATCAACGTTATCCTAAACGTAACACTAAATCTTATTCTAATTCGTATAATAATAAAATTGCTAACTCTACTATATCTTGAGATACAAATTCGAATTATTTATCTCAGTCTCATCTTACTAAATCTTTAGAGCTGAGTCATTCTACTAAATCTAATAATTGTCCCGTCAATGTTATCGATATAAATAAATAAAACAATTTACCTTATGAAAAATATTTTAAAATCAATTTCTTAAAAGTTCACCAATTTCTAATACTAATATCGAAGAGTGTAGTCAATGTCTACACTTAAGTAAAATAAAATCAATCGTTTGTCCTGTCTCTTTAGACTTTGATTAATCTATGCCCCATTGTGAAATAATATTATCGCAATTGGAGAGCTCCGCTGAATTGCTAAACTCCGAACGCGAACCATTTACTATACGCGAAGTCGATAGTAAAAACAAATTATATTAATTCTTATTTACTAATATACATCATTATGAAGAAACTAAGTTTAAACATATCTACAATTTATTGATGAAATTACGAGATAAACTCATCATCCAGATACCTCTGAACTCGCGTTACCAAATTTTTCTGATCCTTTTTCTAAGATGACTTATACTAAAATAATAAATAGTAAAGAAAGGTCTAAACAATATTACGATGCTTAATCGCGCGACATTACTTATAAATCAGGTGATATGGTTTACCTTAAACATCACCATCGTCTGCGCAAAGCCTTATCTCCGATATGGAAAGGCCCATATAAAATAGTTAAAGTTCATAATAAGAATAACGTCAGTTTACAAATAGGTCGCAAGCACGTTAAATATCATAGTAATGAGATAAAATCTGCTACAACTTCCTAATTCTTTTTATTATTTATTAAGAGCTCATTGCTTACTATTTCTAATTTACTAGATACTACATTAAATGCTATCTTATTCTAATATACTATACTACATCCTAGTGTGATCAGTCCCTTAAATCTTTACAAAGAATTATCTCAACATAGTAGCCAGATTAATAAAAGATTAGATTTTCCAGTTCAATTAACTCTAAATAACATTCATTCCATCATCGATGTTTCGAAACTTAATTCTTATTACTATAACAATAAGATTGTTTTTATTTTGCAAATTCCACATAAAACAGCTGACAAGTTTGTTGCTTATAAGAATATCCCATTACCTACTCATCATAACGAGTCTAATTTTAAAACATTCGCTCTGATTCAACCTTCAAATGCGTATATCGCACTTAGTGATGATCGAATGCATTATGCCATGTTGGATAATCTTGATAACTGTAAAATTGTAAACATTGATTACTCTATTTGTGTACAACCATCTATTTATTCTTGTATTGTAAACCCTAATTGTGAATCTAAGTTGTTAACGGAAGCTGTGTTATCTCTTCCTACTCAATGTTCCTCTAAGTTAATATTTGGCGAAATTGATATTTGGCACAAATTAAAAATTAACAGATGGATTTATGTCCAATCTAGTGTTAATAAAATAACCATCAGGTAAGTGTGATGAAGATATCACCGATCATTCTGTTATCGGTACTGGTTTTTTAAAATTAACTGAAGATTGTACTGGTTATTCTAAGACAATTCAGTTAAATCCTAGTAATACTTATTCATTTATAATGAAATCTCCACTAGATATTCATTTCGATATTACTGCAGATGACTGCTGTAACAAGGAGATATTTAATAAAACGTTACCACATTTATCGCCAATTTCATTGAGTCAAATAAATCTTGACTCTCTTAAATACGCATCTCATAAGATGGAAGATTTAGAAAATCAAATAAATAAAATCCAATCTGAGTCTCATATTGTTAAATACGGTACTTACTAATCTACTTTTACATATATACTTATTTTATGCCTATTTTTATTTTGTTCTTTTAAATCTGTACCAAGTTTTAACTACATACATACTTTATCTTTTTATACAATTTTCGATTTCCTATTTCTATATATTCTGTTCTACTGTGTCTTATTTTCTTTATCTTTTGTAAAACTGACTTCCTAATTTCGTTTCGTTTTCTTATATCTTCTATTTCTTTTAAACTTCGCTTCATCTTATTTTGATAAAGCTCCGTCAAAAGGGGGGGGCTGTTATAACCCTGTATAATACTCGTAGGGGCTTAAAGCAAGCGTCAGCGTTTTACTTAATCTTTGTACTTTCTATTTTTATTGCTGGCTTGCATATTAGTTTACCTTAATTTTTCAATACAAATTTCAGTTAGTTAGATTCTGGACATCATCGCGGATAGCGGTTAAATCTCGCTCCGAGTAAATCGGGAAGTCAGTTGTGCGTGTTATATTTTATTTGTAATATTCGTATCTACAAGTAAATAGTGTTGGTTGAACAATCGTGTAGTTTTTTTTTAAAAAGACTGACAGCGCCGCCGCCTCCTAACAGTATGCACTATGCATGCTTTATTTCTCTCAGAGATTTCATTATAAATTATATTACAAAACGTAAGCATGTAAGAGACCTTACATGCTTACGTTTTGTACGAGAAGAATTAGTAACAAAATTTCATCTGTGTAACATAAAAAATTAAACCCTCTTTTCCAAAAGTAAATTCAACAGGCTGACTTTTTGAACCATCTAATAATCACACATCAAAAAAGAACTCAAGCAACGCATTATTTTCGCCATTATGTAAATAACAACAAAACAGTGTAATCCTAAAGGCTAGATGAAATACTGACATTTTACGAGGCATCGATCAAATCGATTCACTGGCTGCGTCAGTTCCAGTCGTTACAGCTCATTTCGCTGCTAACCAGTTTTTCATGATCATGTATCATGCAACAGAAATACATAACTGTTACAATAATACTTTAAATGTTCTATCTAGGGAACGTAATTTTGCTCAGTACAAGTTGTTAAAAGAAAAACTTTGCTTTTCACAGAAATCTAAATTTTAGGAAACAGCCGTTATTTAATTCTCAGTAAATTCTGATTCTATCATGAATATTTAAGCTTTTGCGAGAAACCAGTAAAAAATTTTTATCATTTAGTTCCCGAGCATTTTTTATTGACCCAATTAAGTCTCACTTCTGAGAATAATTCAAAATTCGGCAAGTCTAGTTAATTACATTAAAGTGATTGCTGTCAGGCCTCCATTACTTTTGATCAGGGAAAACCAAAATATATTTCCATTCATCAATTAAGTACATCTTAACTAGTTTCTTCCTGCGACAACTGGTGAATTAATTCAGGTTATAATATTTAATTTTAATCAAGTAATGGGATACTTTATGGCATAGTCAGTATCTGACTAAAATAAAAGAATTAAGATTAAAAACAAAATGTCTTGTATAAATAAAAAAAAAATATCCCATTTAATATTTAAAGAATGGTTCCCTCAACAGGTAATTGATAGTTGTAAATCAGACCTCTCGGCCCACTTAATCGATTTATTGAGCACAATGCATTGACATAACAGTGGGCCTTCGTCTACCCTCAACATTTGAGGTTGTAATGTGTTTGTGGCCTTAGCGCATTAGTTGCTTAGTAACATTATATATGTCGCTCGTCGTTTGTCTTGCCTAAATATGCTGACATACTAGAAGCTTTTATATGATACTAGCGGGCGCCCGCGGTTTCTCCCGCGTGGTTCCCGTTCCCGTGGGAATATCGAGATATCCTTTCTTAGCGGATGCCTACGTCATAACATCTACCTGCATGCCAAATTTCAGCCCGATCCGTCCAGTGGTTTGGGCTGTGCGTTAATATCTATCTATGTCAGTCAGTCAGTCAGTCAGTCAGTCACCTTTGAGTTTTATATATATATATAGACTAGCCTTCCGCCCGCGGCTTCGCCCGCGTGAACTATAGGACGTTATCCCGCGGGAATATCTTTATAAAATGTAGCCTATGTGTTATTCTGATGTATAAGCTATAATATTGTAAAGTTTCATTAAAATCAAAAGAGTAACAAACATACAAACTTTCGCCTTTATAATATTAGTAAGATTCTTAGGCTTTAGTTGACAGTAAACTGCCCGTGCCCGGCCACACGAAGTCGGCTAATACACCTCAGAGTCGGATATTAGTTGGGTATTTCCTATGTCTCACATTAATAACAGTAGGGGTAAGCTCGTATTACCTGTTGCCATACCAGTACAAACCGAATACTTAACTCGACCCCAGGTCACGATATCGCGGCATTCAAACCGCAAACCGCGTTTGTCTAGCATGCACAATGCGCCTATTCAGACGCTCGCAACGTGCGAACAACGAGACAATCCACGAAACATCAAATAGCTGACATTAGACGACTTTCACTCGCTTCTAAAACTATAATTACGCACGAACTTTACCGGTACGACCAGGGAATAATGCCTGAGATTAAACCTCACTTTCGGTTTTGATTGCAGAGATCATTGACTTGTAAATCATCTGCTTTTGGAGTTCCTTGGGAAATTAAAATTAAAGAACTTAATATTGAGCGATTAGTTCTTTAATTTTAAAACTATTTAATATGTGTCATAGAACTTTTTTGTACAAACCTTCCTGGCTGTATATAAAATGTTATATTATTTTTTTAAAGTAAAAAAAAATCATTCATTTTTTGTATAAACGTATGTCTTACCAAAGGCTAAAGCAATAAGTTATAAAGCAAATATAAATAAAAGTTATAAACAAGTCATTGTAGGATCTTCAAGCTTTTAATGACGAAGCGACAAATTCTCACAATCTTCAATAAAAAATCAATTTGGTTATTTTTTGTTACCCTAACTAAGGTGTAGTTACACCTCTCTTCGATTAAATGGTCGGCCGCGAAACCACGACTACACTCGTAATAAAGTAAAAAAGAGGATTTAAGTCTCTGTCAGATACTCTGATTTTGCAGAATCTAGAAAGTCCGTGAACCCACGATACCATTGCTGTGAACAACACTAGCGACGATAATGCTCAGTTGCTCACGTATCATAATCACGAGACGCAAAGGTCGCTGCATCGACCACGACGAGAATTTGACATTAAGCGCGTAAAGCCGTCGCGGCGTCGTCGTGTAAGGTCACTGCGATCGACCGACAGTTAAGTTCCGTTTCGAGCATTTAATATTAGGTCACAAAGTGTAAGAGCATTCCTTGATTGTGATTATAATGTCTCAGGTGAATTCCACCCATGACTTATCGCAATGATTAAACGCAGCACGTGTGAGTGCACAAGCGCATGTGAACTTCCTATTTCATTAGTTTCTTAGCTGGATGGGACAACCATCTGTCACGCAGTAACAGGTGGTATAGTGGCATATGAAAGAGATACAGAAGTCACATTTACATGGCAAAAGTTACATTTTCACAAAGCCTCCTCAGCAATGTATGAGCTAAAAAAACTCTTCTACTACTACTATTTTCTTAACAGTTTTATTATTTAGTCAATTGCGCCAACATTTTCTACGACGTAAATCTTTTTTGGTTCAGGTAAATAACTATTTTTCTGAAAAGTAACGTTTCCGTTACTTTGAGGTTGTTTAACATTAACGTACCATGAGTATACCAAAAGTAACGTTAAAATGACATAGGTTTCTGGATGCTGACTAATAAAATATCTCTGCTTGTTCTGACCATTTGAATTAAAGAGCAAGATGCTTGAAATTAAACTAAGCGTTAAAAAAATAGAGAAGCCCATTTGTGCAAAAACGTTCGTCAAACTTTTCACTAAATTCCCCTAGCTTTCCCTTCACACCCGAAGAGATGAGAGCCCAAAACTTACGCCTACAATAGCCAACATAAACATGGGCCATGTGTATAATCTGTCAACTGAAGTATTATGAACTGAAGTATATTAAAAGAATCTTGATATTTTAAGCTCTGGAGTGGACGAAAACAAACGTCGTTACGAAAGGCATCGGATTAAACAAGATAACTTTTCCGTCACGGCCGTCGGTCGACGGAAGAAGGCAATTAGTCAGCCGGCTAATGAATGCCGGTTCCGAACCGGGATCCGGGACGAGACCGGACAGCGAGGATATTGAGTGCTGGAATACATTAGCTGGTTTTCAAATAAAAGACTTTTTCTGAAGCTAAGTAATGGTTCTCTAATTGTTTTTGGTTGGGTATCAACCCTAGCCGAGTTTAGGCGAACTCCATTATTAATCAACGACACTAGAATTTCTTTATTTTTAACTCTGGTGTTTCAGAAAACTAATAGAGAAATATTTGAAAGAAAAAAGGATTTCAGAGTCGTTAAAACTTTTAACTATAAGTCTCTTTCTTCACTTTACTGGATTTACTGAATATTTTCCGAACGGAAAAATCCAATCACAAACTTTTAGTCCGTCCTAGGAGTTGAACGGAGGTTGTCTGGTATTGAGTGATATAGTTATTGTAGGTATTTCCCCCTTCCTATAACATGGGTTCCTTTACACGAAGCGTGAAGAAGAACCTTGCGGGCCACTACTGCGACGCCAACGGATAGAACACCTCGGTGTTGCGTCCATTGTCATGGTAATTTATCATTAAGCCAAAAAGTTTTGAACTATTTTTTAAACCGATTACGTAACCCGGAAAACGCTATCATAACACAGCAATTAAAGATAAGCAAAGCACGCGTTAGTGACGAGTCGCGTGATGCGCAGAGACACGCGACGTGATTTACATTGCTAATTTTTACACTCAAAATGTATTTTTTTCAAATAACTTTTTATCATATTGTGTATGTAGACCAATCTATTATTTTGAAAGGTACAGTAGACAACCCCTACTTAAACTACTACTTAAGGTTTACTTACGTACTCAGCTAAGACAAGTGGAAAGCGTACCTGGAAAAAAGAAGACACATAAATATTAGTACATCTCAACCTACTGTTGTTTCTATTAAACTTTTCAGGATACATAAGTACGATCGAGGTCTCCCGCGCGTGATCACTTTTGGAAAAATATACCGTGCACGCGCATCGTGACTTCTTAGGAGCGGCGCTTGTATACGTGAAAATACTGCACAGGATTTTAGCCTTTAGGGTGATCACGCGCGGGTGACCTCGATAGTACATAGGATACATAGTAAGTTTAGCAACAAGTCTTTTCATTCATTCGCATACAAAACACTGATGTGGGATCCAGTACACTTAAAATAAAAAGCCCGAAGATAAAACAATGCTGCAGCAGCACATGTGATAAGTACAAATATATCCCGATTTAGGCTGCTCGCCCACGTCCAAAAAATCGGTGACCTATTTTTTAGGAGAAAAATAGAACGTACTGATTGCAATAGTCAATCGTACACGTCCTACAAAAAGTAGGACAGAAAAACAATAGAGAGATTCAAGAAATAAAATCTGCCCGAGTATCGGTCCTACAAAAAGTCTGGCGTGGGTAAGCAGTCTTAGTAGTTCTACAGGTACTCCCGAAAACTTGGTGATTGTTAGAAACCATGACTACCTGAAAAAAAAATTAACTCAAATAGTGAAATTCTATTTTTCAAGATAAAATGTTCGTTGTTCGCATTCATTACAGAAAAATAATCTTATTGTGAAACTTGAATCTATTCCTCATTATTTCAAAAGAACCGTGGTTTCTTTTGTTGCCAGCATGTTTTTGTCAAACGGAACATGATATCCTCTTTTTTCTCAATTCCTTACCATTGTAACAAGTTCACAAAAAAAAAAATAGATTAGTTTTCTCGTTCATAGACGACAGATTTTTTCGAATACATTTAATAAAGTTGTTGGAAAAATAATATTAGAGTTCAGGTGTTCAACGCTTCCTTGGTAGAGGGGTTTAAGTACCTGACAGTTTTGAGGTTCTGTGTTCCATTTCTTGTTCAAGCTAAAAGGTCGGTTTTTCCGGACACAAAACGGATTTGTGATCACTACAGTGCGATATTACTTTTAACAAGTGTTCTAGAATTGAACGCATTTGAATATTTTCCACCGCGTACCAAGAATCAAACCCGCGACCTCGTTTGTAGTAACTCTTATCCACCTGTTTTTTTGGGGGAAATGCTTTTAACACCTTAAAAGCGAGGCTAAAGACGTCATCCCTCTTCCCACTTAACTGTAGAACCACCCACCCGCCCACCTTGTTGAAATTAGCCATCTTTTCAACCACCTAAATAAAATCGGTCGTCCAAAAATGTACCTTCATTAGATATTATTTTTCAATAAGAAATTGATCATTAGGATAAAACATTTCTTAATGATTAACAATGGCAAAATTTCCATGTCACTTTTGTTACTAGTTGTTGTGTTTTTGTCAAACAGAACATGTTTTATTTTTCTTTATCTCCTTAACGACTTCAAAAGGACCTTTGAGTGTCTTTCCACAGCCAGACACAACAGTTATGTACCTATTTAAGACAGTTATTGCATGTGCTTGAAAGGCGTTTGTGTTTCATTTCATTTTGCTTCCGCTTCGCATTCGCTAAAGGTGTTACTGTTAATGCATCAACTTTGATTAAAACGTTTTACTCAAGTGTAAAAGATCCAATCATTGCTGGATCTAGATACACGTAGGTATGCACACTCATAAAAACTCAACTCAGCATTCATAAAGGAGTATGTAATCACAGGGGGTTTCGGAATGACTTCTCTTTAGCGCGAATTTCCCGGCCTTGTTTTAGAGGGCTGTTTTATAGGAGCTGAGAGGAAATGTATTCTAGGAATCTGCACGGATTGGATGCAAACTAGGTCAGCGGTAGTTTTAATAGTTTGATTAATCTAAAAGTAAATGAGTCAAATCAAATCAAATCAAATCAAATATTTATTAATGCAAATATGGGTTTACAAATAGGTCTTTGATGAGTGTTGAGTTTATCAGTTGTATTAAGTCAGTATTTAATGGTGTAAATTAGGTATAGAGTCCAGGAAAAGGTCCAGCAAAACACAAAAATATAAAAATAGTTAAACAATAACATTATCAAGGAGACTACTATTGATGCCGAAATAATATCCGTTCCCTTTACTTTGTTTTGAATTTCCCTGACTGATCCTTTTTATAAAAATGAGATAAAAACCTTTAGCATTGGTAATTTATTGAATGAAGCTAGGTATACTATTATGTATGTTTTCTACCGTATAGGAAAGCAGGGGTCAGGGCCACCGACAGCTTCACTCACTAAACGAAGGGCCTACTCAAAAGTTGATCTTCTGTCAGAGGATTGGTTCTTCCACAGTCGACTCGGCCAATTTCGACAAACAGACCGGAACTATCTGCAGCTGGACTATTACCACACCTACGTTTTTTCGCATTTGAAATTTTAGGCAAAAAGTAGTTTCTATAAATATAATACTTTGAAAACTAAGATAATCCCCGCTGCACGCTCAGCGTATCAACATAGCCCACACCATCCCGGCGGGGATCGTTAGACGGCGAACACATCCAATCAAGAAGCGAGAATTAAATACGCAAGGTGATGAGAACGGAGACGGTGAGCTCGGAAATATGTAGAGTCCAAAATCAAGCTCAGCAAACATCAAGATACCTGCAGAGGTAAAATGGGATGAAATGTTAAAAGTTTCTCCTAGGGATTTAGATGCAAAAGTACTTTTAGGCCGCCTCCGTGAAACAGTAGCTTAGCCGTTCGGGTCATACAATCTGGACGCGTGGGTTCGATTCCCGCCTTGGGTCTAGTTGGTAGGAGGATATTGCTTTAGTGTTTTTAACAAATAATATTCTATTTAACAGGATTAGTCACTGGCTGGTCTATCGTCATTAAAAGGCTAACGTTTATATAAATGAAGATTACTTTCCAATCAACCTTAACATAT
Source organism: Mecyna flavalis (assembly GCA_949319885.1). NCBI lineage: Eukaryota > Metazoa > Arthropoda > Insecta > Lepidoptera > Crambidae > Mecyna > Mecyna flavalis. Next base: position 3,358,697 of record OX439427.1, on the reverse strand, counting down.
ATTTTTGCTGCTACAGTGTCATAGTAGACAATAGGCGCCACTAAGCAAAATTCCTAAAATTGAAATTCTATACTTAATTGAAATAAATTGAACCACCCAACTAATTCCAACCTACAGGCGAACAAAGAACTGTCCTAATTTCATCCGCAACTTTCTACGCAACAGCACTAACAAACTTAACCCCAAAATTAGCAGGACAAAGTGTTATTTAAACAATGGTAGCCCCGAAACTCGCAGCTACGACGGGACACTTAGCAGCCCAAATAATGGACAAAAGAAACTGCCAACAAAGTTGATCTTACAACTACAACTCGGGTAGTGATGTGACATGTATAAAATCATCAATGATTTTTTTCCATTTTCCTTGTGACACACATGTCGGTGCTGCAGCGGCTAGTAGGCACATTAAAATGACGAACAAATCCCGGGTAGGACCAAAGATATGTGATTGGGTTTTTCTGTTTGGAAAATACTCAATCACAGGGAGCCTGGAAGTTGACGGTTTAAAACACTCCCGTGCCACCTGAATTCCCTTCGGTCGTTTCGGGCAAAATATAAAGTGACAAATAATTCAAATATGGGAATTATATTAGTACCGCCATTCGCAGCAGTCGCTTTAATCAAATTTCCTTAATAACTTTCATTTTATAATTCGAATTTCTTTTCACTTTTCGATTTTTCGATTTTATCCGTGCACACAAAAATTCCCAACATCTTCACCTGACAAACGAGACAATCGACTGATACTAAAAAAACAATAAAGTTATATCATCCGTACGGTCTCCGGTTTTCACCGCACCGTTTCGTTTCACAGCACTAACCCTTAAAACAAGCAGACGTTGCCAGGCAATTATGAGCTCTATTTCTTCGCTGTTACGGCTCCGGTGGTGTGTGGAATTGTGGACCTACCTCCCCCTAGATTCAGCACTTTCATATTTATTTTTACGGCCGCCATTTGAGCTCAGTGCTGTGTAGCAACAGGTCCCTTCGCCGGGAGATTGCTCTTATAGATAAGAATGGAGTAGCCCTTACTACTGGCAACTCGGAGTTTGCAAACTCCTATATTAGTTGAGAGGTTAGATTATTTATAGACTAGTATGGCTGGATCCAGACAGGTTATGTGTAAGTACATTGTGTGTACTTGTGTTGGAATATAGTGGGATAGAATTTACAAGTAATATCGATGTGCCTGAATCTAGCCACTAAAGAAATTGCTCCTAGAAAAATACGTTATCCAGCACGTTAGCAGTTTATGCTAATCGTATTTTATTAACCTACAAATATTATTACAATGGCAAATGTTTGTGAGGGTAATTAGGATAAGGATGTTTAGTACACAAAACGTCAATGTGCTTAATTAACATAAAAGCTGTTATTATTATAAACATAGATTGCTTACGCACGAGAAGACTGGACAACAATAATTGAAAAGTTTGTAATTTTTTAATTTGTTTAAATGCCTTATGCCTAAACAGCCTGGTTAGCAAAAGGAGTGAATTTCCCTTGATAGGAAAGAATATTCTTTCCTAACCAAAACGGCTAACTCGGGCAAGTCTATTAGTTATTTGGACCGACTGCCGTCAGACCACGATACGCATTCCCTCACCATGAAAACCTGACCAATTGGATAACCTGACTGTGCAGGGTTTTTCCTCATGATTTTTTCTGTTACCACTGGGCTAAGTGAAAAATACACCAATTTCAAACACTTCGCTCGCGTTCAAATGCTTTGAGTTAGCCGAGTAAGCGCTCATGCCAAGTCGTGATTCTAATTCCGCACGGTACGCTGTAAAAACGCGAGTACGGGAGATAGCTAGCTCGTGACCGCTGCCTCGCTCGGCCCACTTAGATTGATAATGCCGGCGGAAGGGCACAAGGCACGGAACAGTTAGGAAAATCAACTGAATCGGTGCTATAAACAACTGTCGAGATAAAAATAGTGGTAATACTTGGTGGTTACACGACAAATTGGCAAAAGTATAATATATTTGGCGCAAACTTTTTGCTAATTTAGGCGACATTAAAACAACATAGTAAACGCTTCCTAACCCCACAAGTGAAAAGCTTGAGTTTCCTCTGTACTTGGAAGCCGAATCAAATTGGCCTTGAAACCGAAGAAGGCATTGGTAAAGGAAGTAGACATTTCGAAAACTGACACCAGAACCAGATTAATCTTTCATTTGAATGTATTATGTGGTACTCACATTGTGTACAAATACCGATTTAATAATAGGTGTACAAATTGAGAACCTCCTCAATCTGGAAGTCGATTTAAATTTCGTCGAAAGTGACTATTCAAATGGAATTTCTACGTTTGCAACTAAACTCCAAAACCACTATTTGATCTGCCAAAAACTGTTCCGTGGAGATGTTATATTCTGTAAACATGTCTACAAGGTTTCGAGTATCGATTTAACTTGCTTGCACGGAGCAACCCCGCATGATGTGCTATCAGATGTTCGTATTTTTCGGTTTATTTCTCTTCCGTCCTCCTGCCACAAACATTCATATTCAAACAAATATTCAATTTTTCGTGCATGTTTTCATCAGAATCCACGCGTCATGTTTTTTCCTAATAAATATAGCGTATGGAAAGAACTGAATATAAACGGAATTAAAACCTATTTGGAATTTTTCTTTTTACTTATAAATTGTACAGTTTACAGTCTGTTTCAAACACGATGATATGGGTGACACCTCATCTTTGACAATTAAAGAGACGTGACCTCATTTTTTTTTTTTTTTTTTTTTTTTTTTTTCGCGGGGAATGCGTTACGCACCTTTACCCCATCCTGGGGGAGGGACAGGGCCGTGTGTGGGACTCCCGATGCCCTAAAGAGGGGCATTGTTCCTGGGCCGAAGATGGAAGTGGCCCAGGGGTTTACCCACTAAACCCCGCGGTACTCCCTCATCGCCTTAACATGAAGGGGCCACGGGTATCAGCAGAGCCCTTGCTCCGCGGCCCCCCCAGCGAACGCTCTCCTTTGCGAGCTCCTCCTGTTCCTCTTGCAGAACTGCGGAAGTGCCCCGGAGTACTGAGGCACTCCCGCCCGTCGATGGTGGAGCCGTGCAATGCAGGCTAGGGTGCCCCCGCACCCATGACCTGCTGGGCTCCATCTTGGAGGGGCGGCAGGAATCGGTCGAAAGCCCGCCTCCTTCGCCCCGTCCTTCGTCTGCGAAGCGCAGGTGCGAGGGGATCATCCTCCCGCTCGCGCTCCGCCGCCTCCTTCTGCGTGATGACATCTTCGCAGAAGGAGGCTACCGCCGCCCAGGCCTCCTGACTCCCCAACATGGACAGAACCACGCTAGGCAGCGATAAGGCCTGACCCACCACGGCGACAAGCGCGCTGCGCTGCGGAGCCCACGCTTGACACACAGCGAGGGTGTGGTGTGCAGTGTCCTCCGCAGCGCCACACGCGTGGCAGATCGGTGACTCCTCCCTCCCGATTCGGTGCAGGAATGCTCCGAAACTACCATGGCTAGTCAGAACCTGCACTAGCCGGTAAGAGAGGAAGCCATGCGGTCGCTCGAGCCAGCCATCCAGCACTGGCCCAAGCGCGTCAAGGACACGACGACCGGCAGACGCGTTGTTAATGTCCCTTCTCCAGCGACGGAGAAGGGTCTCGCGTGCCTCACGTCGGACCGCACTCTTCTCTTCTAGTGTGGGGACGTGCCCTTGCGCCTTCGTTGCCGCCGTCCATTCGTAAATGGCGGCTAAAACATCTGCCTCGAGATCCCAGGGAGCTGTACCAGCGAGGGCGCATGCCGCGGCATAGCCAACGGTCCTATACGCCCTCACCACCCTCTGGGCGATCGCCCTCTGAGGCCGGCGAAGAAGCGCCAGGTTCTCCCTCTTATTGAGGGAGTCAGCCCATATCGGTGCCCCGTATAGGGCCATTGACTTAAGAATGCCGGCGTATAGTTGCCGGCATTTGGCCCTCGGCCCCCCGATATTGGGAAGGAGCCATCCCAATGAGTCAGCCGCCCGCATGACCCTCGATGAAAGCCCACGTAAGTGTGGACTAAAACACCATCGAGAGTCAAGGGTGAGGCCCAGATACTTCATTTGGGCCCCAACATCCACTCTGACGCCTCCAACTATTATATGGGCATCAGGGGGTATGCGCTGTCTTGGGCCGTGGAAATACACGGCCTCTGTCTTGGACAGCGCAACCTTCAGGCCGAGCATTTTGATTCGCTCAGCCACCAACGACCCACCAATGGCCGCTAATCGGGCCGCCTCTTCGTAATTCTTCGCCCGGGCCGTGACAAGAGTGTCATCTGCATAGCAAATGACACTCATGCCCGGGAGAAGAGCGCCGCGGAGCAGCCAGTCAAATCCGATGATCCACAGCGGGGGTCCCAGGACTGACCCCTGCGGAACGCCGGCTGCAACAGAAAACCTTTTTTGTTGGCCGCCCTTTTCCTCCCAGAGGACCACCCTAAGTTTAAGGTAATCCTCAATAAGGCGACAGAGGTAGGAAGGAACCCCGAAAAACTTGAGGCCTTCCATAATTGTTGCGTGTGGGATGTAGTTAAAAGCATTTGCGATATCAAAAGATACCGCAAAAACTCCATCCTTCGCCTCCATCGCCTCCTGAACGATCCCCCTAAGTCGGGCCAGAGCATCAATTGTCGATCGGCCTTCTCTGAACCCGAACTGGGCTTCCGAAAAGTCCGGCCCTACGGTGGATATGTGCTCGATGAGTCGTTGGGCGACTACTCGTTCGAATAGTTTCCCCACCTCATCGAGCAACACAATGGGACGGTATGCTCCAGGGTCGTCTGCTGGGCGGCCCATCTTTTGAAGAAGGCAGAGCCGTCCTTCCTTCCATGGCTTCGGAAACCGTCCTGTCACGAAACATCGATGGAAAAGGTTCCGAAGCCTTTCCGGCATTTCAAGGGTGGCTATGTGTACCACCTTTGCCGGCACACCATCCGGTCCAGGGGCCGTTTTCTTTCCGCGTAGACGAGCCAATGCAGCGCCAAGCTCCTCCGTGGAAACTGGCGGGACATCGTCCACAAAGGATTGGCTTTCCCGAGGGGGAACCATTCTTGGTGGAGTAAAAGATTCCGAATGAGCCGGAAATAAGGTCCGGACCACCTCCCCTAGGAGGTTCGGCTCGAGAGTCTCGGTGAGTGGAGGGCCAGGGACGCGCAATTTATTGCGGGCCGCTCTATAAGGCCTCCCCCACGGGTCCTGATCAAGACCTTCGAGCATCTCTGCCCTCGCCTGGTCTTTGGCCGTTCCAATAGCGGCTTTCATGGCCTGCTTCGCCTCGACATACGCCTGGTAAAAGCGGTTTTCCGCCGAAAGGTCCCGGTGTGCGCGGCGACGGCTGCGAGTGAATTGGCGCCTTGCCGCCACACAGGTTGCCCGTAGGTTCGCCAGCTCCTCCGACCACCAGTAAACGGCGCGTCGAGGAGGAGGGCGACTGGACCGAGGCATGCTTTGGTCACACACCTCTGTTAGCGACTGTCTCAGTCGCTCAGCGGACACGTCGACGTCTGGGTCTGTGTCAACCGAAGGAGACAGCCAGTCGGCTAAGAAGGCTGCCTCTCGCGCCAATCCCCTATCTAGCCGGGTCAGGGACCACCTCGGAAAATGGGAGTGACCCCTTTGACGCGTCGTTCGGGTACCCTGGGTAGAGATCACCTCGAACCAGACATATCTGTGGTCCGAGAGTGTCTCACCCAGGTCCACTCTCCAATTGCGCACTCGTGCTGCCAAAGCGGGAGTAGCGAACATCACGTCCACTACCGATCCTCCGTTGTGACGCACACAGGTGTGCACTGTCCCTCTATTCAAGAGAGACAGGCCGGTCGCCACCGCCCATTCCTCGAGTGCGGCTCCTTTGGCGTTAGTGTTTGGATTGCCCCAAGCCACTGACTTGGCGTTCAGGTCGCCAATAACGGCTACTTGACGCGGTGCAGCTCTCCTGATGACCGCCGCCAAAACCTCGAGAAAGGCCTCAAAGTCCGAAACGCGGCGGCTGGGGGAGAAATATACCCCGATTAAGGTTATCTCTCCCCACGCGGCGGCCACATATCCGGGCCCCCTCTCGACTAAGGAGAGGGGATGGGAGTCCGTGGAAGGCCGCGTCGCCAGCGCCACCGAGCGGTTTGGGTCTCCATGCCAGTTGTCAAGGATTCTATACGGCTCGACGACCACTGCCACGTCAACCTGCTGCTCAACCATTGCCTGAGATAATAGATCCTGGGCTGATCGGCAGTGGTTGATGTTGGCCTCTAAGATTTTGTGATGTCTGAGTGAATCCATATTACTCAGACATCTCATTATTTCCGGCGTCCGTGACGGTCGCTGGACTAGCTTCCTTGACTGCGGAACGGGTAAAATCCTGCAGTTTTCCCTTCTTGGGTGGGGGTTTACATTTCGGACCCCCCATGTTGTGATCCGCTGGACGACCTGCCTCTACACAGACTGCACAGTGCGGCTTGGCGGAACATACGACAGATTTATGACCGTCTTTGCCGCACCTGCAGCAGGCCTCTGAGCGGTCTATCTGCGAGGGACAAGCAGCTCGAGTGTGCCCAATGCCGAAACACCGGTAGCACCTCATTGGCCTTTCCTCCTCTAACCTGACACCAACTGAGCTCCACCCAATAAGGAGCCGACCTCCGTCAATGACAGCTTTAGCGGCGGCGACGGGACATTGCAACGAGATCGTCCCCATCCCACGCCTTCCGACGCGGATTTGTCCCGCCCTGATGTCATCGGGATTGCATTGCCCGACGACCGCCACTTTGGCCGTTACCTCTTCCCTAGTGATAGAGTCGTCTAGCTCTGATATCACCAGGGTAGAGCGTTTGACCGGCCTAACGACTTTAGCTAAGCCCGCCACCGCCTCCGTCAGTTTCCGCGCGAACGTATCGGCATGGTTTGAACTTTCGGTGCCCGGAAACTCGAAAAGTCGAGCCCCCGTTTGAGTCAGGCGGCATCGAGCTGGCTGGATTTCTCCCTCACCTAGAGTTACCGACGTACGAGCCCGTTTCAGTACAGACTCGTACGTTTCACCCATTGTTTTGGCCTCCTCAGTGAGGGACACCACTACCGCGGAGGTTTTTGGTACGACGGGTGCCTTCTTTGTAGCAGGTTTTTTACCTTTCGCTGAGGCTGAGACCGGCTTTTTAGGCCTTTTCTTTTTATCTCTGACAATGGTGTTCGGGTCAGGGACTACCGACAGGGAGGAGGACTTGTTGCCCTTTCCTTTGCGCCTTTTGACTGTCTTCCACCCTTCGTTTGCTGGAGTGGAAGATGGCAGGTAAGCATCATCGGCGTCTGATGGTGTCGCTTGAGATGCAGCTACAGCCGCAAATGACTCGGCCTTCGAAGGGCCGGGTTTCGCGGAGGAAAGGCCCGAATTCTTGGTCCCGGCCTTCTTTTCACAAGATTTAGCCCTCTCCGGAGTGGAGAGAACAAGCCTAGATTTGGCCCTGGTAAGAGCAGGCACGACCGGAGTTTTAAAAGATCCTGTCTCTGCAGCCCGTTTTCGATCCGCCGCTAGTGGTGGGCGGGGTACGGGCTTGGGCGGGAGAAGCCGATCCTCAATATTAGATAGGAGGGTCCTTACAAAAGACCGCTCCTCTACCACTACCTCTCTGATTATCGCCTTCAGATCTTCAAGGCAATCTGGAGGTTGAGGCGCAGTTTTTGCAGCTACATCCTCACTCATCTCCATGGGGGAAGACGAAGGCTCCACTACAGCTGATTGATTTAATTTGAGTTGAGCCATTTCTTCTTCCAGCTCGGTGACGCGAGCCAGGAGCCGGTCCACAGTTGCCTGGAGCCTCTCCGTTTCCTCCGAGATAGACCGGTCCGCCAGTTCTTTTGCTATCGCCAGCATAGAGAGAGCCCGGTCCTTCAGGCCCTTCTGCATTGTTCCTTTAAGATTAGAGGACTTTGAGGAGATCATAATGATCTCTTCCCCGTCCTCTTTAGCCAGCTCAACTAAGTCAGCCACAGGATGGTCCCTATAATCTAATATATGACCGGAACCATATCCTTGCCTACATCTGGCGGCACGTGTCGCCTTTTCCTTGGCGGCCACCACTTCCTCTAGCTCAAAACGGGCATGCTCACGCTTTTGAGCATTGAGCTCTCGCCGCGCCTCAGCTAGACCTACAGTGTGGCCGCTAGCTGGTATGCGGCCACGGCCCCTCTTTGCAGCGGGTGTTTTGCCGCCTTTCTTTCCTGAACAGGGTGCGCCTGTGTCAACCCCGACTTCTTCGACACCGCTGCTCCCTGTGTCGCTGCGCAAGCGTTTGCGGTCTTCTTTCAGATATTTTGACCGCTCGTGGGTTGCGGTCACATTAGAGGACGGTTGCTTCGCGTCCTCTATCGTTGTATTTTTACGCCGAGATCGGCGACTACTTGGTGCCTGAGGCTCTGAGGCTAGAGTCTCGAGACTTCCGTAAGAGTCCGAGTCAGTTAGCTGCGAGAGAGAAGCTCGCGTTGTTCTTCGTGCTATGCGGGGGTCATTAATCTCAGCACATACCTTCTGGGTCTGCGCCTTGACCTCCAAGTCGTCAAAATCCGAATCACTGATACAAGATTCTGTAGCCGTTTGGTTCGCCAAAGTTGTTGTTACTCCGCCTTTCTCAGGCATCGCTTCCGTCTTCGAGGTTGTTTTTTTTGTAGTTAAGCAATCCATAAGATTCCCACGAGAAGCTAGGGAACTAAACGTCCACCTCGGCATTGCCCCGCTTGCCGAGGTAACCCTCATAGACCTGGGGGGCGGGAGATACCCCAGGGTTGGTCGCTAGCGGGCCGACTCACTCAGCCGACCACCCGTCTCCGGGCGCCCCGATGTCGCGCACCATAACTTCGAGACTTTGAGGATTATTATTGTGGTTTTCTCCACTTGGGCCGGCCATTTAAGGCAAGCCCCCTACCCCAGTGGCCGATGCACGAGACATGACCGCACATCGGACTGATCACCAAGGCAGTATCGGCGGTAGAGACGACCACAGGGAGCACTGCGGCCCACTCTACGCCCCTGAAGGTTTTTTATAGAGGTTGTCTCCTCGCGGCTCTGCAGGCAGAGCCCCCGTTCCTCTCAGTGAGGTTTACGGTTTGTTCCTGGTTTTGGTCCGCGCCGGGATCAACCCGGTACCGTACATATCTGTACGGCGTTCCACGATCCGCCACCTGTGGACGCGCCCGGTAGGAGACCAGAAACTCCCTCGGGGACGTGACCTCATGTGTCAACCTGCATAACCAATCGATTATCGATTATATCTTAGTGCTTATGACAATCGATTCAAAGTATAGATTTATAATGTATGATAAATTTTAATTTTTTCTACTTTGATATTAGCTAGTGTAGAGGTTAATATCAGATAACGCAGTTATAAAGAGAAATATTTATTGTACATAAATAATAACTGGAAAATATTTGTAAGAGTGTAAAGACAATAAAACAAATATTTTCCAGTTATTATTTATGTTCAAACGCCTCAATGGTCTAGTGGTTTAGGTACCGGGCCGAGATCTCGGGGTCCTGGGTTCAATTCCCGGGTCGAGCTAACTTTGTGTCGGTTTTTTCGGACACAGCTCGGGTTTGTGATCACCAATCCGCATTTGGCAAGCGTGGTGATTAAGCCAATACCCATCATTGTAGCGATAACTTGATTTCAAGGATGGAGGCCTTTGCCCTGCATTGGGATATTAATAGGCTGATACTTTTTTTTTTCTTATTTATGTACAATAAATATTTCTCTTTAAAACTGTGTTATCTGATATTTACCCCTACAAAGGTTATGGGCCCAGGTCCAGCGAAAATAAAGAGTGAGTACAGTAACTAGGAGGAGGTACATGTAACTAAGAAAGGAGTCATCGAAAATTATTTGAAAAAGGGTACGACCGAATCATGTCTGCGAATGTATGTAAGTATTGAATTATTAACAAAAGATAACTATGACAGTTGGAAGGTACAGATAGAGGCATTTTTTAAATATTCCTGGACACTTTCCCCAGACCCAGAGAATTAAAATACAATTATTTATTTTCTTACAAAAACGTGAATATTACAAAAACTACTATACCGATGGTCAACAAACTTAAAAATTATATTAACTATTCCTACATTTTCGTCTAAATCAGATCACCCGTTCGAGAATTTTCGCGGAACAAACATAATACCTTTATATGTACATACAAAAATGATTTGTACCCCTCGCTCGCTTCGCTCACTCGGTCAATAAATAGTAACGTGTTAGTTTTGTACATTGTGAACATCGATTTTAAATTGACGGTATTATTAATTACATAATACAATATTTTTTTACGAATATTCCACTATTCTTTCCCTTAAATTATAGTTTCGATTATTCACGATTTTTATCGATTAATAATAAAACCTAAGTCACATCTCTGGTATAAAAGACCATAGAACGTAACCTGTTACGTCTCATATAATTTTTATTTTTTATAGAAAAATGTACATAAAACTTCTCTAAACCGAAAAAAAACACCATGACTCTTATTAAATCGTTATTAATGTACAGTATTTAGTGTTGATCTATTTCTATAATATTCAAATTTGTATTTATATCGAAGTCAATATTTTCGTAAACGCAAACATTTACGTTCTATGGATGTGTCAGGCATATCATCGTGTTTGAAACAGACTGTAGTTGTACATATAGCTTCGTTTCTGAGAGAACTTCATTTCACTTGTAATGCTATCAAATCATAGATTTTAGAGAAAAAATAAGTTATTCTTAAAAAAAATAAGAAAGATTTTTAACCGCAAGAGTTTCTTCAGACAAATAATACTCAACCAAGTAATTACTAAATTAAAAACTTATAATCATACTTTACTTTATTATAATTAGAAGCTTCTTTAATTCGTTTGCTGGCTCAAGGGTAAAAGAAATCGTGAAGTCGTGACCGCTTAATTGTCAACAATTGTGCGAAATAACTGTGGCAATGTTATTAGTGAACAAATGAAATAATAACGAGAAAGTGCGAGTAGCACTTGAAAGGAGAAATAACTAGTCAGATCAGAGGCATATTAATTAAGGTCACATTTTGATACTTCTTCTACATTGCGATTTACAATACAATTTGGTTGGTAGACTTTTTCATACTCCTGCCACCGATCGACACAATTGATATTTTTTTATTTGACGTACAAATTATCTTGGAGTCTGTTTGGACGAAGGCCTTAAAGATCTACTGGTTTAATTAATACCAGGAAAAACACTAGGAACACCAGGAATGAACCCAGGACCCCAAGATCACGATCCGGTAAAAGTAGCAAAAATTGAATCAATTTAAGAATTAGCATTTGGCAAGCGACGAGATTAAGCTAGTAAGGCCTTAGCCCAGCAGTGGCACATTAAGACCTCGGCCTCTAATTTCGCAGCAGCGGAGCGGCAGCGGGAGCGGCGGCGCACGTAGGCGCACTGCGGTCACCGCTTGACGCAGGCCGTCAAGAGCGGTACGATGCTGTCAAGCGGTGAGCGGCAGTGCGCTTGCGTGCGCTGCCGCTCCCGCTCTCGCCCCGCTGTGTTGGAGAACGGGTCTGGGTCTATGGGATTTCATATAAAACATCGCGTTGCTGCCGCTCCCACTTTTTTTTTTATACTAACTCAGTTGGCAGACAGACACGCAGCCCACCTGATGGTAAGCGGCCACTGCGGCCTATTCCATTGAGGGACACGTCACCAGGAAGCGGCGCTTAATGTGCTGCCAGAATGTAGAATTTCGAGGCCGAGGCCTAGTAGGTTGTTTGCTACTTTACAGGTATCCATTACATCACTAGCACTCTCATGCTAATCTCGTTGAATTGAATGCACTCTCATTCAATACAACGAGATGAGGGTTTTATTTCCTCTCGCGTTCTCGTCTGCCAGTCGTGATATATTGAGATTGCTTTAACTCCGCAGATATCTTTATCCTAAGCAAACGGGCCTCACTGAATATTTAACAGCTTATCCACATCATATGAAAATGTTATATAAATTGCTTGTGTATTTTTAGATTACTTTAGCTTATTGTTTACATAAAACGTTTTAATAAAATGCCCGAATTGCTTAGTGAAAACCTTGGAAAATTTACCAAATATAACACTTAACAAAGGGATGTACTGGTCTTCCCTTGTAAGGCGTACAGTGTCGATGGTGTCGTGGCTGTCTATGGTTTTTGGAATCCCAGACACCATCACAAAAGTCTGCCAGGGTCTACCGCGGAAGAAGATCGAGCGTAAACACAAGTGCGCTATCAAGTTATAACGGGCGTTATTGACAGCAATGGACCTAAGCTTTTTGAGCAAAATATGGAAAAAAAATATATTTAATATGTTCAATTTGATTCCCAAGAAATGAAACCGTTACTTTTAAAACAAAACGTGAGACATTCGTCAGGTGTAATGCTCGCGTTACCTGACGCGGGATAATCACTCGACCTTGTTTGTGTAATGTGTTTGTGTTACATACATATCACCGCCTATTACATTTAACAGAGGTAGGTATCAACTTTAGCCAAACTAGCGCATTTGCGGAGATCGAGGAAGAGATATTATGGTTGATATGATGGTAATTAGATACTAATTGGTGGTTTTTTAAAACAAATGACAACGAAAAGCCTGTTTAATGTATTCATAACTTATTTAAAAACTTCCTATATTACCTCTGACATCGCTTAACTTTACAAAAGTGGGAATATTCAGAAACAACAGATTCCCGAAGCGTAAAGTAAAAATATTATTATTTTTAGCAACCGCATAGCCTCTAATATAATTATGTAGATGTGATCCTGCGAATATAATGTGTGATGGATTGATAAAAATAATATATATATAACATTATATAAATATACAAGATAATCTTTGACAATTTTCTTCATATGCATATTCTGGGCTCTAACGTGGAAACGACCTGCGACATATCACCGCTTGATACATTTAGCAAACGTTTGGAACAGTTAACAGAAGTACCGCTCGTTTTTATAATAGCTGGCGATATTATTGTAATGCATGTAAGCAGAGGAAAGATGATCGTCATTCGTTTAACATGCTCTCGATTTATTCCGATGTTTCTGACCCAGAGAAATATGTTTTGTTTAACGGTTGTGTTAATGTGTACTAATGTCATCATCATTTTCCTGCCCTTGGCCCTCGCTAAGTACAGTCAAAAGCATGTCAGACTATACACTTTGGACTGTGTACAACTCTTATGTCTGGGGCTTAAGTGCTATTATCGAACTGCAAGTGTTTACTGTGATGTGCTGTTGACCGTACATAAGGTCGGCGCAACATATTTTTTCCATCCTCGTCATTTTAATATAATTCGTTTTTTGTTAGTATTCCTCTTTCCCTTTTGTTCTCTGTCTTTTAGTCTGTTCTACTCGTATATGGTTAATTTATCTTAGTGTGCTAAATAAATAAATTACCTATTATTATTAATTTTTAAATTCACTTCCATCATGTTTATATTTAAGGCATCCATCCTTTTATTTTTCAGTCCGATGAATGAGTACCTATGTGTCAGTTTATTTCATGTCCAACTGAAGGGTAAACGCCTCCACTCCATCATATAAAATGAAGTCACCGTCAAAATGATGGGTACTTGGCTTAATCACCATGCTTGCCAAATGCGAAATGGTGATCGCAAAGCCTAGCTATGTTAAAAAAAAAACAACATAACTTAAGCCCGAACCCAGAACTATGAAATCACGGCCCGGTACTTTAACACACTCAGTGACTGACTGATTGAAAATGGTTTCAAAAGGCCAACACTCGGACTGATTTTTCCGCATCAGTTAATTAAGATACAAAGAGTACATCTTGGCCGACTGGGCGGGTTTACATCACCGCTGATAAGTATCGCGCCGACTGTACATCAAAGCAATTAAATCAACTGTCGGGTACACTTCGGTACAATTAAAGTAATAACAGCAAGTCTGCTCCGCTCCGCTCCGCGCAGTGGGTCTGGTAGGAGGTAAGAATGTTATTAAAATAAAACTATAGATAGAACTTTAGTACAAAATATTATTGAAATAGTTGGCTTATCAGTGTGAGTGGTTTTTAAATACGTGATACATCGCAATAAAGTGTAATATGCTGCACTAATCATTGATTCGGTAAAACATCATCAGAAATAATTTTCTAAATGCAAGGCCGTGTTATATTTTGTTTTAATTTGTATATTAATATAGTAATATGTATACCAACTCATTATACGAGTAATAGACACGTCATGTCTATGTAAACATCAAAAAAGAATATAAAAAATCAATATTAAATTAAATCAAATCTATTTACATACAAATACGGATTTACAAGTTGCTCTTTAGTACACGATTTTTCTATATTTAACTATCCTTGATTGATAACAATATAAGATATGTAATTGAAAATACAGTTTCTTCGCAAAGTAAGAAACAATTAAAACTGACGGAAGGAAAATGAAGTACTAGTTCACTGTTCCAAGTTTCACTGTGACACTGATCGATAATGAATCGACAAACAGCATCGGAAATCGTAAGGCTTAATCGTCGGGAATGATTGGGTGTTGTTTTAATTGTGACATGGCAACACTGACACAGTCTATTATGAAATGTTTAGATAAGGCTTACAGAATACCGTTCAAATTAATCAATACATTTCTTCATCAGTCCGAATATAATGACTGACACGTCAATTTTTTAAGCGTTGTTAATTTGTTATATTATTATAAAAATAGACTGTCTGTCTGCCAGATGAAGTAGTTAAAAATACAAGTGCATGGTTGAATCGTAAAATTCTATTCTGGATTTATGAATTGAAAAGCATAAAATAAAGTATGAATGGATTGCAGCTCCCATAAAGTTTTTATAGAGTACACGTGGGAAATATTAGTATGTTTAAGGTCACGCACACTACCAAATGTAATAATAAAAAATAAAACCGATCGGTTTGGGGACTCTTAAGGGAGGCCTATGTTCAGCAGAGGACGTCTTTGTCTGAAATTATAATGATGACATATTATATTATACATTGAACGACCGATTGACATTCTGACGACTCGAACACATTATACATAACCTATTCTATTCAGACACAGTGTCCAAATTGAATCTTTAAAATCGATTTATTAAAGTTGTACTAGTTTTGGGCCTAGATGCTGCTGTGAGAATGGCCAAGGTTATTTATTTATATTATATTATAGTATGGATTATATTATCTGATTGAAATACGCTACCAAATCATAAGGCAAGCGAAATACTGATAACGATCATTTTGTAAGCAAGTGCGTTGTTTTTGCACGCCCCTACAACTTATTTTTTGCTTGTACAAAAAGCAAAATACATAAACCATTGCTAAAGTAATTATTGTTAGTAATAGTTATCAAACAAATCGGATAAAGATAAGGTATATTTTTAATTGGTTTTCGATTCGATCTTATGTCATGGCATATTTTTTACTTTAAACTTATTTATTCTGTGCTTCTTGTGTCCGTGTATTTCTATTAATATTAATTGCAAATGATATTTTACTTTGATTTAATGTATTTGTTTAACCTTCGTCAATATTAATGACATAGGTCCATATACTAGCTTGAGCATCACATAATACACTAAGATGGTATCGTTATAAATTGATAGTATTTTACATTTAATGTCATTCGTTTCTTATACAATAAACGTCTAAAATACTACATACATTATGGAACCCCGCTCCAAAACTGTCTAAATACAGTCTACACACAGCCAGCAATTTCCAAGTGTCTGTTAGTTCACGCGACACCGAAAGTCATGTACAGGAAGTGTTGCTGAAAAGCGCTAAATAACGGAGAAACTCGTCCGACGGCTGCGAGGGAGTTGTGACAACCAACTAACAAGAACAACCTGAGTTTTCCAAATTTGGCGACCATGTTAACAGCTAAACACAGCCTCAAGGTGTCCTACGCCATAGTGGTATCATTACGTAACATTTGGGAATAGGCACGTTGCAGTCAATTCCTGTCTGTCACTCGAAATGGACCACCTACTGAAGACTTTTGAGTCACACAGTCTTAAGGCATTCTACAGCATAGTTGTGTTGTGTGGTATCATTATCGATTATTCCCATTTGTCCCCTCTAGCATTGTCCCCAGGGTGACAAGTGGAAATTTATTCTCAATTGTCACCCGGGACGGGACACATTTTTCCAACTGTTTCCTTCGGATTCGTTCCAGAAGGGACTATTCTCAGTTGTCACCCCTCGGCGTCACTGGTGAGAATTAAAAATAACAACAAACTTTTTCTATCGGATATTGCTCAGTAAAAATATGGCATCACAGGCTCTTGCAACTAGCATTATAAACAACATCTACTCATTTATGTAGTAGGTAGGTAGTATACAATTAGGTAGCTGCTTTTACTTCAAAGCGAAAACTTCATATCTCTCAGCCAAACTCGCGAACAGAAAGTTCTGTCAACACTCAACACTAAGAAATAACTTAGCCTTTTCCGACTTGTTCCAAACCAAACGCAAGATAAATGTGTGCATTATGTCGCAATTTCCGATGCTGTAGGAACCAAACAACTTCTTAAACGCAGTGGCCTTCAAAAGTTACATAGATATTTTTATTGCCAAATAAAACAAATCTACAATAACCAAATGGTGACCCGCTTGCTTGTTTGCCTCCCTCAAAGAAAAATGGGTTGTATTTAACTGTGCATCAAAAAATACTGAATTGCTAACCTAACCTAACCTTTGGTGTTTTAGTTATTTTGATGTAAATTTCAGTATTTTTTTGATGTAGGGTAAGGCGGGGGAATGGCGTTCACTTAAGGAAAACATGGTATATTTTTTTAATTATTTATGATAAATCAAAATTAAAAAAAGTAACAAAGTCTTTAATTATAGAGTAATCAACATTTCAACAACAAAAGCATATATCTTTGACCTACTAGTAGTAGGAAAACATTAAAAAAAAAACACGTTTGAGCGGCATTGCCCCTGACGTTGGGTAATGCCGCTCAAACATGTTTTTACAAATAAGATACATTTTAATCATAGAAATATTATTGAGATCAACCTTATCCGATAAAAGTAAAGTCTACAATAACAAATAAGTATCAATTATCGCCATTTGTATGTAAGATTATCCTTTTTCAATTTAACAATAAGATGGTGCAGCAATACCACCAACTCGTTATTTTTTCCAAATTCTTCACTCCAAGCCGCTTTAGCGGAGATCCTTTGAAGATTTCTTGGCTTATCTACAACAATAAGAAAATAAGTCACCAAGCAAGAGGATGGCGCTCAGATGAGCGGTATAACCCCAGGCGGTCTTTTTGTAATTAATTTAAAATTTAAAAAAAGTCATACACAGTTGTTGAGTATTTATTGCATTATCACAAAATATAATAGTTTTACTATCAGAAAAGTAAAATTAATAATCAAATAAACATTAAGGTATTGGACTTACCGGCAAAAACACGTAACCAAAAATTAGATCAGCGCGGCCGCAAACGAAGAAACGCACTTCACGGTCACATGACGCGAGCTGATGGCCCGTTTGCATCGCTGTCTGTTAGAGGTCCCATCCCCTCGCGCTTCACGCGGCGTGGTTTGTTGTTACGTTCCATTTTGACAGAGTTATAGAGGTGAGCGCCATTACCCAGTGAGCGCTATTCCCCCTCCCTCCCCTACACTTAAAAATACCCCAAGAAAAATTATGTAATTAGATATTTTTGTAGACTTTGTTTTTCAGACATAGACAAACTATGTCTGAATCAAAAAATAGAAGTGTTTTTTTGTCCTTCTTCCACATCGTAACGGAGCACTAAATCGACGTGATTTTTGATATGGAGGTAGTTTGGAAGGCAGGTTTTATAAAAAACCAAATTACTTACCAAATATTCCTGCGAGTTAACGTCGTGTAATATACACGGATAAAGCCGCGGCTTATAAGGCTTGTAGCAGTATACGCTACTACAAAGGCAACCGCAAGATATTAAACTCGCCTCGCAGTCACTCGGCACTGGCAGCATGCAAGCTGCATAAGGATTGTCTAACCACTTATTCAACTCTTATAAAGGTTCATTAGATCTATAGAAACCATATAAGGGTTGTATAAGCGCTTATGTCATGTGTGTAATGTCTTATGCGGATGATGCGTTTGCCACGCGTGCGACTGAGCGCCCATATAAATACTTAAGACTAGAATTACAATCTTGGTGCTCTGTTTGTTCCTTTAGAAAATCTTGTGATAATATTAACGACGTGTTGTTGAGTATTGACTATTATTGACCATAAATTTACCCAAAAATGCACTTAAAAGTAAAAAATATTGCGCCTATCTTCCCTCCCTAATTGACTCCAAAAATAACCTTTTAGTTCATTTTTTAAATATCAATATACTTTTGATATACTAAGTAAGCTCATGACATTATTATGTCACTCACAATTATTAACTTAAGCTATTCCCGTATCGAGATACATCGAGGGATCGAGATTCGTTTAAAAGTATTCAATTTTTGCTTTTCATGTAGCCTCATTTCAGTTCAGTTCAGTCAAAGTTCAGGTAATAATTAAGATCAAAGAAGCATACTCGTATAAATCAAATGTTCGTTATGTCAAAGACATGATAGATGTGGAGCCATCGATCACACGTGGAGGCGTCACGTATACCGAAAACAATCCTACTGTCCCGACAAATGGTACGCGATTGCTACGTGACCACGGATATGTTATATACGTATATGTTTGAGGGGGCTTCGTCGTTTGACCCCGGTCTCGAATACACCGCGGTGTCAAACGCACAAGGACTCTTTTTGAATTGGCCGTTTGACACCGCGGTGTCAAGCGGTGAACAACTTTTTTCGACTTCGTCACTTGACACCGCTGTTATTATTTATGTACAGTTAAAGACAAAATTGTATCGAAATTAATATCCCAATATAAGTATCCGTTTTATGTCATGACAACTGTGTCCCATAGGCCGCACCAATAGAACGCTCGTATTTCAGCTCTTCACTTCTACGCACGCTGATAGTGGTTGGAACCACTATCAGCCACTTTGCGGATATGGTCACTTCATCTAGCTTCATTTAAGCTTGTTAACACGTTGACTGCGGCAAACACACACTCTTGTGTTTTTAAAATTGCAACTCCAGTGCGGCATTACACGTTCAAGAATATCCATACCTACGACTGTGCGGCCCAACACAAAAAGTGCATTCAAGGCAGCCGCTTCGCGTGTGGCCGCACACACCACCGATTAATGCTTTTTATGCTTTTATATTGTAAGCTATTTATACATAATATAGATAGTTAAATTTTCGTTAATACACAAAGCGACAAGTAATTCATTTATTGAAACATTAAATTCGTTCATATTATTATACACATAAAGGACAATGCATGAAATTATTTGGGCTCTGTCCCCACCCACCAACAGACGAGGATTCAGGCGACTGGGACCAAATAAAACTGGGACCGCGGTCCCAGTTACCTGATAACATTTTTGAATCGGTCGACTGGGACCATATACCTAATTTCCTTTAATGTACAGTTAACAGAAAAATCAAGTTATAACTCAGGATTTTATTTTATTTAGTATTACGGTCAAGTATTTTTGAAGTGAAAACTTCTGACTACACTTTTTTTATGGGGAAAAAATGTTAAACTCGCGACAGATTAGTAAGATTGATTCGCCATGCTCGTCGAAGTAATAGGCGCCCAGAAACACCAAAGAGAAGTCACACGGAATATCTAATGGCGGAGTAGAATTTCATGGAAATAAAAGCGAGTGATGCAAAACTTCTATTTGAAGTACCAGGCGCCCATAAGTACCGAAGAGTAATCACACGGAATATTTCATCCTAAAATGGCAGCGTGGTGAATAAAATTCATGTAAAATAAAAGCGAAGTGATGCAAAACTTCTATTTGAAGTACCAGGCGCCCATAAACACCAAAGAGTAGATCGAAAATTCGTAAGACGGATGGAGAGTAGACAGGCGGTGCGGCGTTGTGTCAGTATGGATTTGTCATAAAAGTGACATTCGGTTGCTAAGTAACATTGTTATGAGGAGATGATTGTCATTGCAAATAAATATTACACCACGATATGTGCATCTTCTGACTTTATTATAAATATAAATAGGAGTAATGAGTACTTACTTTATGGTGTATAAAGTTAAGAGACATTAAGACTGATTTTTATATTATTGTTTTGAGGAGATTTCTGTTGAATGTTTACTTAGAATTACTAGTTAAGTAGGCATATGAGCCAACGTGATTTTTACAACATAATTAAGACTGTTATACTGTTTAAGTAGGTAATACAAAAACTAACTTACCTTTGCAAAAATTAACTTTGTTTTATTTGTGACACCTTTTCTGCTAACTGTACTAAATCTTGTATTTCAACAATGGATTTGTGGTTAAAATTACGGGTGGTCCCACTCGCCTGACGAAATAAACAAATAAAAACTAATCAGGCAACTGGGACCGCGGTCCCAGTTATATAGTGGTCCCAGTTGCCTGAATCCTCCAACAGACTTGGCACTAGTTTCAATATTATTATGGCATTTCATAAAAAGACAAATACCCATTTTAAATGACTAAGTACAATATTATTGTTTATTATAAGACGTGGAACTCGATTTAAAATAACAAACCAAATCAATCTGTGATTTAATTATAAAGTTTTTTTTTTTAAATAGTCTGTACTCTTACTGTGATTGTAAAGAAATGTTAAGTACATCTTCTTCTTGTTTTATAAAAAGAGTAATGCTTGTATGGAATTTATTAATGCATAATATGATTAAACTAAGATTTAAAATAACAAGCCAAATCAAACTGTGCTTGTACAACTCTTAACTCTAATCAATCTGCGATTTGTAATAGTATAATCTTGTTTTTTTTTTATTATCAAAATAAATAAGTATTTTTATTAACATTCTGTTTGTTTCATCAGATTTATTTTATAATGAAAGCTGGCGAACAAAAATTTGCTTTACCAGATTGTAAGGAGTTACTGTAGCATATAGACGTGACATCATAAAAATCACTCGCGCTACCTTATTAACCACTCAATCCCGAACCGGCACTCGGGTGCCGCGTAACAATAGATTTTCTATTGTGTCTGGTAATCCGGGGCTTGAAAGATTAATAAGTATCTACTCACTAAAGAATCCTTCCAATCTACAACTTACTTGTGTACTCAACTGTACAAATATCAAAAATAAGATTTTTATTGGCGGTGTCAAATGACGAAGTCGAAAAACGTTATTCCCCGCTTGACACCGCGATATTACTAACGGTGTCAAACGGCCAATTCAAAAAGAGTCCTTGTGCGTTTGACACCGCGGTGTATTCGGGACCGGGGTCAAACGACGAAGCCCCCATGTTTGACAGCTTTTTTTTACCACACCGGCAAGCGTGTCGACTCGCCCTACGCCCAAGACCCTTGCGGGGAGGTTTTTATGAAATAGCGGGCAGACGAATATGTCATAGTCAGAGTCATTTATTCGCATAAATATACTATGCGGGCCGCCGCCCATTGACATCTGCAATACCAGCGAAATAACAAATCAAACATCCTCTTTTCTTGAAGATTGCAAGTCTTATCGGTTTGAAAATACCTCTGATAAATGTATAATGTGCAAAAAAGAAATATTACGTTACAATAAACAATTTAAAAAAAAAAAACCTTAAGTGTACCAGTAAATTAGCGCGTAGCGTGGGATTGAATTTAACCAACTTTAAGTTTTTCTCTCAAAATACGAAGCTCATGATATCGTGACATTGAAAAGTTTCAAATCGCTAGTACAATCCATTACGTAGAAATACCTCCAGTTTTATTGTCTGCTTCCTTTGAGTAACGACTAAACGTCTGGGTTTAAGCGAACAAACAATTCGATTTACTAAATTTATGGCTCTTACCAAACTAAGTGTAGTTGAACTAATACATTTGTACTACTAGAAAATGTTTACTCTAAAACAAATCCTATAAAAGCCCTAAGTCATTAGAGTTCACAGTAGACAGGAATACGTTATGGAAAAGGCAGTAAAGGTCGGTTCCACGACTGTCAGATAAGTCCAGAAGTGACAGACAACTTAGATGCTGCCTCGTTAGTTCAATTTAAAAAAGAAGACACCATAATTTTTCAAGTAATTGAACAGTTTTTCAAGTCGTGTCACACTGTTTACATTTTGCACTCAAACTTAACATCTTTGAAAACAAATAGATTTCTTGGAAAAGTAAAAATGGAAAAGAATTTCAATTTTCTGCACTAAATGGAATCCCGCCCACGTAAATATTGATGTAAGTGGAAGTGGTATTCCTATTCTCATCCTCATTACACATCGATGGCCAGATATTTTAAGCATTGCATTGCAGCATTTGCTCGACATTAAAGACTACATCGATATTGACTACTACCTAAACTTTCACATTTAAATTACAAATTACTTGCTGCACACTTTCCGTGTTCAAGTATTTGATTTTAATATTCGGCGTTTCACCTCTTCGTTATCGAACTTACTTCAAAGAAACGTTTGCTTCGTAAAACGTGCTTCCATACCTGTAACAAATTAATTCAAATTAAACTTTGATGTTTGAAGCTAGGAAAGTTCAAGGTCCCGACTTTTACTAGGCATTCAGCCTATTTAAGCGAGTTTTAAGATGCCTAAAGTTTCTAAAGTTATTTTATGTGACTAGACGAACTTGAGATTGGAAGTGGGCTGGAAAAGTGGGGGCACCACCACTAATCCATGTCACAGTTGGATGGAAATGGCGCGGTGTTCCCAGGTCTTGACTCTTGTAGGTTCGTCTATGGACTTGCCGGTGAGTTATGGATGCAAAGGGTCATTACGGGGTCGGTAAACTCAGCCCTTTATAAGGCGCGGGAGTCCCACACACCACACTACACCCTCGACGGAGACAGACGATACGACGTAATGTGTTTTTTGAGCCTAAATTAATTAACGCAAAAGTATTGCTCGCCACTTGAATTAATGCAACTGCATACTGCAATTGTACTATAGACTCGTCTGATCTCAAAGCCTATTATTTCAAATGCCCATTTCCACGTACCTAATATTGTCGCGACACGATACGAAAGGCATTATATACGCCATAGTAAAATTAATCTCACACATATTTTTATTAATCCTTAGGTATAAGGTAAATAAAATATACTCGCGTCGGGACGCAAAACGTAACAGGCTCGCAAAATATTGTATTTAATATTTCTGCAGGCACATTATTTTTGAGATGTATAAGCTACGACCGAAATTCTGAGCACTTCCAAAGATCGCAGACGATCTTCAGGGCTGTCATTATAAAATTTGATAAAATTGATATTCAAGGAATTAATAACATTACGCACGAGAAACGATAAATCGAACAAAAGACATATTTTGACAGTAAAACTTATTTCAATAAGTTATCAGATAAATTATTTTTAAGCTCCAAGTCTGTTAGATGAACACATAAAAATTGTGTTAGATTGTTGTAATTTCATCGAATTAAAAATCTGAGTATAACCGAACAATATACATACTCGTATAGTGTAGTAACCCTAGTAATAAGGAGGAGAGTTACTAGAGTTTGCAATTTAGCCAAGGAGAGAGCGGGTCGAGACAATTTGCTAATATGCTCAAATACACGCCATTTTCTCAGGTACGGGTACCAACTAGACTGTGAACGCATTTAGTGATGACGAACATCAAGTTCATTCTGAGCTACAAACATTGATAGTAAAAATTTAACATTGATCTGTTTGTATCGATGTTGGTGTTTCTATGTATAATTGGTATGTATAATTTACAAAAAAAAGTATAAGTAACGTTTATCCGATGTCTGGCACCCATAGTACAAGCTGTGTTTGGTTTGGGATTAGACAGCGCTGTGTGTCCAGGGATTATTTTTTTATATTTAGAAGTGTTACTGTCCGAAGAAAATTTCCTTGGTACAACTTTTTAATACCAGATCAGTTGGCAGACGCAGCCCACTTGCTGGTGAGCGGCCACTGCGGCCTATTCTTTTCTTTTTGATCTTCTGATCGCCGAGCCTTATACTGTCTGGTTCAAATGCTAGACGAGGACATCTTTTGGAGTTGCGTGACGCGACAAGACTGACGCCCTTGGCGACAGTGATGAGTTACACAAACACAGATAAAAAATGCGTTGCTATTGGTTGCTAACGTTAAGCGCAGTTGACGTCATTTTTCGCTCAATTCCAAAAGGTATTATCCTAATAGCATTTGTTTGAATCGGATAATACATATTTCAAGTCTACTGGCTCCCACATAATAGTACCATAATACAGGCAGAGCAGTTATGGTGGCAGATTATACCTGTAAGGGAAGCCAAAAGCCTAGATCACATAGATGTGTGTGAAGTTGCCTTATATTTAAAAAAAATATGTTTACATGCCTTTACTTACAGCAAAAGTAAAACGTTACAAATGCACTAGTTAAGCACTCAGACACGATTTACATTACATTGCTAGACTAATGCGAAGGGTAGACGAGAAAATTGCATAGAAGTGCTTCTAGTGTACAGCTGAATGACAATTTATCAATAGATCTATTTGAGATTTGAGAGTTTATCTACGTTCGTTGCCCTCTTTAGTGCACTTAGTGCGCGGATTTAAGTTGCCAAGAGTGGATCTAAGTGTAACGTAAGTAAATAAATAAAGTGAATTGGATCCTATGGATTAATTATTCGTAAATAAATTATACATATTAATTTACCACCCCACTCTATAGCACTCTGCTCATCATGACCATAAGTCAAAATATCTTTTTTATAAGAATCTCTCATATCTACTATTTTCGGCGAGAACCTTATGGCTGTGTATATCCATAAAATTGTTTAAATGATACCTACACTTAACCATTGTGTCAGTTCCCACGGCATTCAATGTGACTTTTCGCACGGGAACCTATGTCGTAATGTTTTCTCCTGCCACACTTGACGTTGGCTAATTAGCCGGCTCTTTGATATCTTGATTAGTCGGATTTTAACAGACAGTGTTCTATTCCCGAGCCGGGCAAATTTTATGTCGGGTGTTTTGAACGCAGCTCTCTTTACCAATTCGCATTTGGCAAATGTGGTGATACACATAACTGGCCTGTACACATAATTGTAATGATTACTTTATTTTAATTGGATTTTCTTCCCTGTAGTTGGACCTTATATTTATTAATTTTTACATTAAAATTTAAAACCTGAAACACATGTATCGGAACACATTTAGGCGTTAAATCGCCTGATCACTAGATGTATCTAACTGCTGTTCAACTAAACTTTTTGAGTAAAGGAATAAGGATGTTACCAGCACATAAGCTTACTTGTCTACTACAAAACATATCTTGCGTAGATTAATAGTAGCCGCTTAAGCCGAAATGTGGCCATTATGTTTAACTTACCGCAATATATTTAGACATGCCTTCTGAAAACCTCATCAAAGAAAATTATTTTCCTCCAAGATAAGAGAGTCAATTTATTATTTCATAAACTAGTGATAAAGCCAGTGTTCCCGGAATGTTACTTTCGTCACATTTCACGTTACTTAGTTTTGACCCTTTTCTTTATACTAGCTCAGTTGGCAGACAGGCACGCAGCCCACCTGATGGTAAGCGGCCACTGCGGCCTATTCCATTGAGGAACGCTTCACCTGGAAGCGTCGCTCAATGTGCTGCCAGACTGTAGGCTCATCTGATCTTCACGCCTTTGATTTCAAGTGTACTGGCTGCCACATTAATTTTGCCGGAACACAGCCAGAGCTGTTATGGCGGCAGATTTCACCTGTGGGTGGTAGCTAGCCAGTCGGACTCTGAAAAAGCCCTACCACCAACCAGACCCAAGGTGGGAATTGAACCCACGACCTCCATGTTTTTATACCGGAGCGGCTTAGCCACTGTTCCACGGAGGCGGCCTTTCATGTTACACGATTAAAATATAATTTTTACGTTACTTTTTCGATAAAGTCCTGCAGCAAACAAAAACATTTATTCGTATTGTTGGCCCATCATCATCATCATCGGCCTGTCAGTCCACTGTTGGACATAGGCCTCTCCCAATGTTCGCCACTTAGTTCGATTATTGGCCTACTCCCATCCAGCTCCTGTCAGCCATCCTGCGCAAATCGTCACTCCACCTGAGGCCCTAGACAAGCGGCATTTATGACGTTCGTTATCGGTCAATTTGCGATACCCAATGTGCAAAACCCGTACTTTCAATATCGATTGACCACGTGACTTTTCTAAGACACCTGTCAAATCCATACAATTTGAAGTTAGCGAATCCTTCTAGCCCCGGAAAACCAGACACAATAGAAAATCTATTGTTAAGCGGCACGCGAGTGCCGGTTCGGCTTTGAGTGGTTAAAATGTTACTTTGTCTAGGCCCCCTGGCCTGAGGTTGTCCAACACTGTGATGATGGACTTGTTGGCCCACTGAAAGAAATTACGTCATATTGTAGTTGACTCTTTTTGCTACTCCTCCTTTAAGTTTTTGGGAAGGTTATTTTAGCTATTAAAAAGTTACTTTTTGTAACTCTTGTCTTGTCTCGAGTCCCACACACGGCCGCAGGTTTAGCTAACTGCGGTTATGGTGCATAAACGCATTCTCCTCCGAAAAAAAAAAAGGTCATTTGACTATCATTCACTGGCAACACTGGATAACGGATAAGTACACGTGTACTGTCCACAATATGAGAAGGACTATAGATGCTTTAATTTGATTTAAGATTAGCAATGCCCGCTAGACTTTATCTGTTGACAAATGCAATAAATATCGCTGGAGCACGATCTACTTAGTCGTATAAATGGCTGCAGATATTCTCACGACCATAGAATATACCAGACTCATTAAATCCTCAATAAAGCCTCGCCACACAGAAAGACATGTTGATTTATTATTAGGATTGCAATAGTATTAGGAATTACGTCATTTACTTCTCGTTTTTACAACGGTTTTTGATGATGTGATGATCGCATTTGGCAGTGACTCTTTCTCAGATAACTTATATAATGTCTATTATGTCAACTAAAAAACAGACAGGATAAGCGACAGATAAATTATCAAAAATTTATGTTTTTTTATGTCAAAGGCGGCAAACGAGCCTGCGGGTCGCCTGATGGTAAGCAAATCATCGCCGGACATGGACAATGGACATCTCATCTGCAACACCAGAGGGATCGCTGATGCGTTGCCGGCCTTTTAAGGGGGGATGTGGGCCTCCGGCACTCTGACAAACCAGATGAAACACAATAGTAGTCACTATTATTTCACGCTGGTGTTATATGAGAGGGTGGTGCTTCCCCGGAAGAGCTGGCCCATTCGTATTTTCTTGAATGTTTACATTATTTATGTCATCTGTGTAGCGTTAACAAATAATGCACTAATAATATTTAAAAAAAATTTAATGCTGTTAGGATCACATCGAAGGTAGGGAGACAACGTTTCATAATATATTGTGGGTAAAAAAGTGTGACGTGGTTTATAAAATAATCAAGCTGCAAAGTCGAGTTGACCTTATTCCTAGTGGCAAAACCACAAGAAACGGTTTATAACTCATTTACTTATTCTAAGTAGACAGAATGTCATAAATCCAGCGCACTAATAGTAATCCCGAAGGACAAAGAAGGCGGATCAAAAGCTACAATGAAGTTTAATAAATTAAAGTCACGTTCTAAACATATTTTGAAGCATTCAGCGGGACTTCATAAACCACGTTTAATGTTTATTTAGGTACATTATTTATAGTCGAAGTAGTTTGTGTAAAATAGATTGAATAAAATGGTTACTATAAATTAATTAGAGTAACTAATTTAATTTACCTAGATTTTTATGTAAAAGGGAAGCAAACGCGCAAGTGTGTATCGTAAATTCGTAATGTTAGGAATTAATAAATTACAATTTTAAGTATTACCTATACATTAAAAGCGCGGTAATTCTGTCTAGCTCCCTGGCTACGGCTAGTGCGGGGCACCGCACGCGGTGACGATAGTAATGTGTAAATCGATTGAATCAATTATTCGTATAACAGTAATTACTACCGCCCATGGACAACTGCAAATAGGTCTAAGATGCGTTGCTAGGCTTTGAAAGCATATGGCAGGAGGGGGGAAAGAGAAGGGCTATGGGGGATGGGGAACTAAGGGGGGTTTGGTGCTCCGGCAACCTCACTCACCATTTAAAGCGTTATAGCACTCCTACTACTTATATGGGATGGAAGCAAGATGGTGCTTCGAGGAAAATTGTTATACACTCATCAGAAAGATCGCATCGCTTCCAATACATTAAGGCTTTAGCTTCGTCATGATTTTAATGAGAAAGACATAAAGGTCAGTACTGCACTCGTGGGTGTACCAGTGTTGCAATCTGTTAAAAACAGACGATTCCCAAAACGAATTGTTCCTACACATTTATTAAAGGTCGCTTTGTTTGATACGATGTTGCTCAATGCAGTATTGTGAAGGGAATCTTTTGTTGCTGACTTCTGTTCTTCACCCACAACTCAAATAAAAGATCTCTAAATCTAACGATCTTGAGTTAAGATTATAACTTTTAATCATAAAATATAGGAATAATTAATAATTACCCATATAATTAACTTCTCCCTTGAATGTGGGGTTTTTCCATCAATTTGGCGCAATGCTTTTGTTATCCCTCTTCCTAAATTAGCGAATCCCTCTTCACTCAACAATTTTAGACCTATATCTATTCTACCTTTTCTTTCCAAAACTCTTGAGGCAGTTGTACATTCCCAACTTTCTAAATTTGTTTTTCAAAATAGTCTTCTTTCTCAATTTCAGTCCGGGTTTCGCCCCGGTCATAGCACAAGCACGGCACTGCTCAAAGTCACTGAGGATATTAGAGATGGTATGGAGGGGGGCATGGTCACTGTGCTTGTCCTCATTGACTTCTCCAACGCTTTCAACAATGTCGATCACGACCTCCTCCTATCCTTATTATCCCACATGTGCGTGTCCTCTCTGTCTTTGCAGTGGTTCGCCTCTTATCTTTATAATCGACGACAAGCGGTGAAAGTTGGTCAGACCGTCTCTCGCTGGTGTGATCTTCACACCGGTGTTCCTCAGGGTGGTATTTTGTCCCCGCTACTATTCTCCATATTTATAAACTCCATTACTGCCTCCTTAGACTCCTCTTATCATCTGTATGCTGACGATCTCCAGCTGTACCATCAATGTCGCATTGAAGATATTAACACCTCGATAGCAGTGCTTAACAAGGATTTGCGTTCTATAGCTGATTGGTCAGATCGTTTTGGTGTGGCAGTCAATCCTAATAAATGTCAGGCCATAATCGTGGGCAGCCAATACCACATGCGGAGGTTAGATTTGGATGCTGTTCCCACAGTTATTTTTGATGGTGTGCAAATTCCCTTCTGTAGCAGCGTCAAAGACTTAGGTCTACACATCGACAATACACTTAGCTGGTCTGTGCATGTTGACGAAATCAGCCACAAAGTTAACTCCACTCTACGCGCTCTCTATAGATTTAAAAACTTTCTACCTATCCCCACTAAAATAACTCTTGTACAATCACTTATTCTACCCTTGATAGACTACGCAGATGTGTGTACCTCCAATTTAAATAGTACCCTTCTTAACAAATTGGATCGTTTAGTAAACTGTGGCATCCGGTTTATTTTCAATCTCCGTAAATATGATCACATTTCCTCTTACCGCCTTCAGCTTAAATGGTTACCTATCCCACTTCGTCGCAATGTTAGAATTCTCACTTCACTTTTTTCCATCCTAAACGATCCACATGCTCCCGTTTACCTTAAGTCCATGTTCTGTCTTCTTAGTTCGACACATACTCGCCAGCTCCGCTCTTCTCACAATTCTGTCTTGGCTACTCCTTCTCACCGTTCCGGTTTCGTCTCAAATTCCTTTCGTGTAACAGCTATTGGGCTTTGGAATGCTCTCCCCGAAAACATAAGACATGCTCCGAGTCGAATGGCATTTAAATTCCTACTCCATAAATATTTTTTCCTGAAGTCCTCTACATCGTCGCTCACCTGTCCCAGTCGTTAACCGTATGTACTATGTATATATTTTATATATTAATATCATGTAATAAGCATATATATATATATCTTATTTTATTTTTTGTAATTTTATATTTTATATAATATAAGTATTTATTTATCATATTTTATTTCGTTTATTTCTTTTTCTTTCAAGTTTTAGGTTAATTGGCACTACCCACTGTTTCTTTCTGCTTGGCCTAAAGGTTGACTGGGAGAGAATGCCATGAGGCATTAAGTCCGCCTTTTGTACTTGATTTGTGCAATGAAGCTTAAATAAATAAATAAATAGGAGTGACATTGAAAAGCTAATACGTTATAATACTTTTATTGTCTTTTCGGTAACTTTTTCAGGAATAGTCACTCAATTTTAGCGATCCCGAACTCCGCGATACAGTTATTATATTTGAAGTTTCCCTTTGATATATTCCCGAATATTTCCAATCGTAATTTACAGCCACGCCGACAGACGTTTCACATGAGTCCGCACTCAGCCGTCAATCAGTGTTGTCATCGTAACTCGACCGTTTCTGACAGCTGCCATATTCCGTTCATACCAAATATCTCGGTACACTATGTAACGCAACTTTTTTTATTCGACGTTTTGCTTTTCACGATACACACCACACCCAATACTGTCTAAAATCTAGGGGAACAGTAATAGTCCAGTCAACGAAGCCTTAACTTTGCCATTTTAGAGGAAAAGCTGAAACCGGTGCCAAAATTTTCGTTAATGACTCTGTAATAACATACAAAAAATGCAGGGTCAGGAGTCACCGGGGTCATACGAAAAAAAAATGGAAAAGGGTGAAAAAATGTGTTTTTCCTAAAAATCTCGAAAACTAACGGAAAAATGAGAAAAAGTTTCATACAAAAGTCGTAGAAAATTACTTTGTCTACAAAAAATGTTCTTATCAATTTGCGCGTATCGCGCACCGTTTCCTAGGAAATCGCGTACAAAGTGCGAAAATTCGCACAAACAATGTTTTTCGTTTAAATAGAATTTTTACAAATTTTTCAATTAAAAATTATTTTTATGCATTCTACGATATCCCCAAAGTGATTTCCGTCTTATTTTTATTAATTTGGTTCTACATCAATATGTGCACTTTGTACTCGATTTTCTAGCAAACGGTGCGCGATACGCGTAATTGATAAAATCTTTTCTGTAGACAAAGTAATTTTCTACAACTTTTGTCTAAAACTTTTTCTCATATCTCTTTTATTTATCGAGATTTTTGGGAAAAAGTCATTTTTTCACCCTTTTCCATTTTTTTTTCGTATGACCCCGGTGACTCACGACCCTGCATTTTTTGTATGTTATTACGGGGTCATTAAGAAAAATTTTGGCACCGGTTTCAGCTTTTCCTCTAAAATGGCAAAGTTAAGGCTTCGTTGACTGGACTATAATAGCAAACCATCGAGCTAGTCTATTGCTCATATTTATATTGCGTTTAAGAAGCAAAATTACACGTATTAGCGACTTTTAGCCCAAAACTAAGCACAATTTATAGTTTGGGTGGGCGATCAGACATCCGTTTAACAGTATTTACAGAAATGTAAACACTGGATAGGCAGTTTCGCTTTCATCTGTGTAGATGCAACACTGTTATATTGCAAATTACAATGGTCGCGTAAGTCGCGTAACACACGAGGTCATGAGCCCGCTATTCGCTTCCAGCCAAAGCCGTCAATCAGTGTTGTCATCGCAACTATTCCGCTCACACTGACACTGAAAACGCTCATCAGCGTCATTGTGTCCGCGAGCGGATTATGTTGTACGTTCAGCTTGTTAAATGGATCTACTAGTGTACTAATACTGTTTATATACCTTGTTGATAGAGTATTATAGTGAAGTGATTTTGCAAAAAAATTTTGGGTTTGTAATAGGTTAAATTGTACTATGAAGTCATTTCAGTATAAGTACCTAGCCTACTATTGTGTCATCGACATAATGTTTGGAATCGAGTTTAAAGGATCAGTAAGCACCAACCCGAGCTATATCATCAAAATCAAAAACAAGCTTTACCCGATTCGTAAGTTGAATTCAAGACCAAAAGTCATAGACTGTCTAAGGAGCCACAAATTCACCAAAGCGCCCATAGAAAACACTAAGCAATACATTTGAATACTCAAATAATAAAACTCTAACCACACAATCTTGAACTAACAAACATAATGACACTATGGAATTCTCTCGTAGTGCTAATGCCAGTTTTTGACTCGCATAACTTAGCGAATCCAAGCAAAAAGACGATCAAACACGTCTTAAGAATCTCGTGCGTGAGAATCACACCGGTTCGATCTTCGCATAGATTGAAAAACTGACACTAAATTGATTAATCTTTGTAGGAATCTAGCCAGCTATCTAGTACTGTCTAGTTCAGATCAGATGCAGGGGATTACCACATGACGTAGCCGGGCTGACGGCTTTTAAGGAGGACTAGTCTGGTTGTTAAAATACTGCGTGTTTTTTTAGTCGTTGTTTTCCCGCAGCAGAACGCTTCACCTTCAGTAATACTATCGTTTTTTGTAAGTATTTTTTTTTATTTTTTTTTATAAAAAAACTTTTAAACTTTTTTTGAATTTGTTTTTGAAAGTTTGATGGGAAAATGGAAACCAAATGATAGTAAATAGTAAATTATATTATTTTTTTTAATAAACGCGAAGGGCAATGACCCCAGCCGGTGACCGTCCGCGACGCAGCTATTGGTAGTACTATTGGTTCGAGTTTCGTCTAGCATAATCGTAAAACTTTCGATTTAACTAAAAAAAAACTTCATTAATCTATTTTACTACTAAGATAGAATCATTCTACGGGAAAACAAGGACTAAAATTCCACGCTGTATATTTATTAAAGTTTAATATTATATTTGTGGTACGTTCATATATCCTCTTGCATTGATTTTCTTCGAAACTGTCTAAAGAAAAGAGGGGTTTAAGGTACGTTTTGGGGTGGTCGTGGTTTGTATGTCGCCAAAATATACCACTACCGACTAAAATCTCCACGGTATCTAACTATCCATTCTCATCAGCATAGATTATCCACAAAAAAAAACATTAATAGGTATATTATTGTCTCAAATATATGAATCCAAAATCTACACACGATTCCATTACAATTTACCTCTGAATTTCGGTATTTGCAGAGTTTTCTTTTGTACATAGTTCGGACAGTGAGTGATTGAGTGTACGATTGAATCAATTGATAGATTTGTGAAAAAGGACCGAGCGAAGTCGACGTCACTATCTACTCGAGGGCACACCTTTTTTTTTTTTTTTTTTTTTTTTCGGAGGAGAATGCTTTTATGCACCATAACCGCAGGGTAGCTAAACCTGCGGCCGTGTGTGGGACTCGAGACTAAAACGTCCACTACCCACTAAACTCCCCCGGTTCCCCTTCACACCCGATTGGGACGAGCCGGTGCCAGCGTTAGCTATTGACCAGCCCATCCCCGGGTACCCCGACTTGAGAGGCCTCAAGTCGAGGTGGCGCCTAGGGAGGGCCACCCGGAAACAAGGTGACCCTCAGACTTGGCTCGAGCGACCTGTGCAATGCGGACGTTGGGGGGCTACCCCCGCCCGCAGGTCAACCCTCAGGCCGGAGGAGGCGTGCTAAGTGAGCTCGCCTTCTCCGGCCTGGCCGTCTGCGCCGGAGGGGAGCAGCGAGGGGGTCGTCCTCGCGCTCCCGCTCCGCTGCCTCCTTCTGCGACATTACTTGCTCGCAGAAGGAGGCGGCCGCCTCCCACGCACTCCTGTTGGCGACCATGGCACGAACCATGGTCGCCAACGAGAGGTGTCCACCGCCTAGCGCCGCGATTAGTTCGCGGCGCTCGTGTCGCCAGGCCGGGCACTCGATGAGTGTGTGCTCGGCCGTGTCGTCGGGAGCATCGCAGTGATGACACTGCGGCGTCTCCTCCCGACGGGGGACACGGTACAGGTAGTGTCCGAAACTTCCGTGTGCGGACAAAACCTGCGACAGCCGGTAGGTGAGGCAGCCGTGCCGGCGTTCCACCCACTCCCTCAATACTGGACGAATGGCCTCAATCGTCCAGTGGCCGGCACTTGGGGCTTGGAGAGCCTCAGTCCATTTGGCCAGGGCCTCTTCCCTGGCCTGGACACGACCCAGCGCCACCTCCTCCAAGCTGGGTCGCTCCCCCCGCATCCTTGCCGCGACCCGGATTCGATGCACCTGGGCCAGAACCAGGGCATCGAATTCCCACGGGGTTGTGCCTGCTAAGACGCAGGCAGCCCCATGGGAAACTGTGCGGTAAGCCCGCACAGCACGAGTCGCGATGACCCTCTGCGGTCTCCGCAAAAGGGCCTTTAGCGAGGAGGAGAGGCTCTCCGCCCAAACAGGGGCTCCGTAGAGTGCCATCGACCTTATCACCCCATGATAAAGCCGACGGCACCCTGGTCCTGGACCCCCCACGTTGGGGAGGACCCGTCCGAGGGCTGCGGCGGCGGCGCACAGCCGTGGAGCGAGGAGCTTAAAATGCTCCTCGAAACTCCACTTGGGGTCCAGGGTCAAGCCAAGGTACTTAAAGTGCGCCTCGACCGGGACCCGGACACCCTCCACCCGGACTTGGAGCCCCTGTGGGATCCTGCGGCGTGGGGCGACGAACGGCATGGCCCTCGTTTTCTCGAGGGCCACCCTCAACCCCAGGGAGCGGATGCGCCGGACAACCAGAGAAGTGCCGACCGACGCAAGGTGGACCGCATCCTCCCAATTGCTCGCCCTCGCCGCAACCAGGGTGTCGTCCGCAAAGCAGACGACATCCATCCGCGGCAAGAGCAAGCCCCGCAGGACCCAGTTGTACGCCAGGTTCCATAACAGAGGCCCGAGTATGGAACCCTGGGGTACACCCGCCGCCATCGGCCACGTTTGGACGCGCCCCTCCGCATCCACGTAGAGGACCTTCCTGTTACGCAGGTAGTCCCCCACGATGGTGCGGAGGTAGAGGGGCACCTGATGGAATTTAAGTGCCTCCTCTATGCACTCATGGGGGAGGCAGTTAAAGGCGTTTGCGATGTCTAACGACACCGCAATAACCGCCTCCCCTCGTGCTGTGGCCGCCTCAGTCCACTCCTTGAGGCGAGCCAACGCGTCCATAGTGGACCGACCGGTCCGGAAGCCATACTGGCACTCAGCCAAGTCCGGGCCATGGCTCCCGAGGTGCTCCAGAATCCGAGAGGCGAGGATTTTCTCAAAGAATTTCCCCGCCTCGTCCAGGAGCACGATCGGCCGGTAGCCTGACGGGGAATCAGGCGGGCGGCTGCTCTTCCTTAGCAAGACGAGCCGCCCTACCTTCCACCTGCTGGGGAAGCGGGCCGCTGCGATACAAGAGTTTAGTACCGCGCGGAACCGCTCCTCCAGGGGGCCTGTGGCGAGGGCCAACACTTTTGATGGCACCCCATCTGGCCCCGGAGCCTTATTTTTGGCTCGGAGCCGCTGCCTACCGGTCTCAAATTCACTGTCCGAGACCGGGGGCCCATCCGACCACTCTTCTGCGGCCGCTTCTCCGCCCGGCATCGCGGGAGGCGTGAAGGGTCCTGGATTTGGGAAAAGTGTCTCCAGGACCCTTTGGAGGAGAACTGGCTCCATGGAGGAGGTAGGCGGGGCTCCATCGGCGAATTTCCCCCGCACCATCCTGTACGGCCTCCCCCAGGGGTCGCGATCGAGGAGAGCTAAGAATTCCTCCTCCGCGACCCCTTTGGCCCTGCTGATTTCTGTTCGCAGGGCCCTCTGTGCCTCCCGGAACACCCGGCGAAGCTCGTCCTCCTCTCCAGGTGCTCGGTATGCGCGCCTGCGGCAGCGTTGGAGCGCTTTCCGGGCGACGAGTGTGGTGGCTCGCAGGCGGGAAACCTCTTGCGTCCACCAATAAACTTCACGTTGACGGGGGAAGCCTTTAGACCGAGGCATGGCGGCGTCGCAGACGACTTTAAGGTCGTCCGCGAATAAGTCCGCCATACCGTTTGCATCACCCTCTAACTCTGAGGGTGGCTCCGCCCACGCGCGGTAAATAGCCGCCTCCTTCGCGACCTCGGGATGAAGCTTGCAAAGCGACCACCGCGGGAAAGTCGACGGGCTACCCGCAGCGGGGCCCAACCTAACTGGGGCCCCGGGACCGCCCACGGAGATACCAAATCGAACGTACCGGTGGTCCGATAAGTTCTCCGTGTCTGTTATCACCCGCCAGTCCACTACGCGAGACGCCAACTGGGAGGTGGCCAGGGTGACATCAACTATGGACACCCCATTCCACCTCACGCAAGTCGCAGTGTTGCCTCTATTGAGGACATCTAGCCCCAGGCAGACTGCCCAAGGCATTAGGTCCTCCCCAAAGGCATTGTTGGACGGGGAACCCCATGCGATGTGTTTCGCGTTAAGGTCCCCGCCAACTAGTACCGGACGGGGGGCCGCCCTGCGCACTACTCCCTCCACCGCAGACAGGAACGTTTGGAATTCCGCTCGCCTGCGGTTGGGAGAGAAGTAGGTGGACACGATGACAATGCCGCCCCAATCGACTGCAACGTAGCCTGGCCCTCTGTCTCGAAGAACGAGAGGGGGCGCTGCATTGGAAGCCGCCCCCACTATTGCCGCCAATCCATCCGTCGCGCCAAACCATCTGCGCGACGAGGGGATATGGTGAGGTTCAGACACCAGCGCTACGTCAATACCCCACTCCGCCATCGCTTGACACATCAGGTCCTGCGAACCGGCGGAGCGGTTGACGTTCGCCTGAAGAATTTCCCCGATGGACCTATTACTCATTATTGGTTTCCATCGGAGAGACTTCCTGTGGTGCTCGAGGGCACACCTGTGTTTGGTACAACCTTGAAGTGGTGTTGCCAGATGTAACACCTCTGTATATCGTGATATAAAAAAAGGAGAAATTTGGAAATGAAGCTTATGGGTAACCTTATAAATTAATGAAACAAGGAATAAGTGTTTTGATTTTTTATCTTAGTTGTAAAACCAGTACGTTGTAAGGAAATGGTTGGTAAAGCCACCCCCACAAGTGAAAGCTGCCGCAATAACAGCTTTGGTTTTGTTCCGGCAACATTTATGTTGGAGTCAGTATACTTGCTATCAAGGGCTCAAATGTGGGAGCAGTATCATGACAGCACATGCTTTCTTTTTATGTCACCTTCAATTGAATAGGCTAGGCAGCTTTGGCAACCGCCTTTACCGTCAATCTACTTTATGTAGCAGCCTTTTTATTGAATTCAGGAATAGGTACTCAAACCACTAAGACGATATACTGCGAATAAATAAAATTGAATTGCTGTTCGTTAGTCTCGCTTAAACTCGAGAACGGCTGAACCGATTTGACTAATTTTAGTCTTAAAATATCATAAGACAACGAAGTCCAGACTCCAGGAAAGGTTTAATTAAACGATGAGAAAATAAGGAAAAATTGCGAGAAAAATACTAAAGTGATACGAAGTCCACATGGTCAGTCAGCTAGTTATGGAATAAAAGGTGACTCCATAATAAATGAAACGGGGTTTAATCAATGCGGCTATATAATCCAGACAAAACGACAGCCTTTGTTACCGTATCTGGTCGTGTATATAATGTGGTCGTTATAAATGCAGAACAGTTCCTATTTGGAAAGCGAAAAACTATATTTTATGAAATGCTGCGTCAATAGTTATTCAAATCGACCGCGACTGTTAATTAAATATCAGACAAACCTCAGACCGCGTTTAATCAAAATTCTAATATTAAGGCAGCAGATGAATCGCGTAGATTATTTGAACAGTCGGCGTAACAGCCAACAATACTGGGTTCCAATTGGTTTGGTTCAAGCACCTGTTACCCTCCATCGGATCTCTCGAGTTCACGAATTTGCGTCATTTTGCCGAAAGTGGTGGTGTTTTGCTCAGATGTCTGCGAAAATTGACAATAAATGTATTTTAATAATATCTGGCTACTTAAAAATATTAAACAAAGCAGTGGTGCCTGGTGGTTTAATGTAGTATTCAGAAGTGTCAATAACGACGTTCAACGACAGTTTTGCTTACATCGAATACAAAAAACATCTCGAGTAAGTACTTCATTTCATTATCATAATAATTTTCCTGCCCTTGTCCCACGCTAAGTAGGGTCGGCGAAAATGTTTTACTTACTTATATCTGACCGCTGTTAATTCTTCATTCACTTTCAACATTGTGAGAACCTAATATAATTTACCCTGTTTGTAAATAGGCTATCATACGATTTTTTTATTAAATGAGAGCTCCACTTAACTGATGTAATTGCCTTAGGCCTTCGCCACACTTGACGGAAATTCCGTCGCGGATCTTCGGCAACGGAACGCCGATACATGTAAATACAAAAATAGCAGGCACACTATGCGGAAGATCAAATTAGTATCTTTACTAAACAATTGCAAAACATCTTTACATTCTATATTTAAATTAAAATTAACAAGTAATTCTTACGACTTTAATAGAAATCAAATTTTGCAAAATAAAGTATTTTCGTGTACTTTATTATTCTTATAAAGTATAGAGTACAATTTACCTTAAATAACGTACAATACTTTATTATAAAGTACGGGTGACAACCCTATATAGACATTACTCAAGACAGTAACTTGATCGCCAAGGTAATAAATAAAAATAGGGAAAATCCGTGTTACCACGCCACCAACATAGGGCAACATATATTTTTTTTATTATTCAAATTGCATTGATATCCATTCTCTCGGTAGTCCGTTACTTGGGGGTTGTCTGGTAGAGATCGCTTCTAGCGATAAGGCCGCCTATATTGTGCATTTTGTTCTTTTTATTGTAAGTTTTATTTGTTTTTGTGTGCAATAAAGAATATTTATGTTACGTTATAGGGTCGACGTATGAGAGCAGCAGCTTTGCTATCGCGTTTTGATTGGTGATTGAGATAGCCTGATCCTCCCACCTCTCACACAACGCTATCTAGCATCAAACTAACCACAGCTTATACCGTGCCAGAGAACGGAAAGACATTACTTTTCTATTCTGTGAAAACATATAAATATAGACACACCCAGCCCGGTACAAACAGACATGTTTGCACACATAAGTAATATATTCGTTTCAATATTCTGTTGTTTTATAAACGTCCCGAAGCGACACCCGGGTGTCGCATTTTACATAGAAACTCAGAAATTGTCACAGATGACAGATTAATAATAGCGAGCATTTTAAAAAGGCATTATGTCAAACAGTGGTCTGCGACAAGCTGATTATGATACAAGTATGTATTCGTATCGGATTCGTGTCGCCGCTAATAAGTGCAAACAGGAGGCCTACCATGAACTTTTAGTTAGCGATTCATTTCCGATGCAATTCATTTTAGGAACCCAAACTGAATCGCTAAAATTCGTACCATGAAGTGACTCGCATTTGCATCGCTCACGGAGGAATGAACGGACGAAATTTGTCTGTGGTCCGTGTGAGAAAGAGATAACGCTATACACTGTTGCATAAGTTAGTCTCTTTTACTCGTCTGGATTGCGAAGCTAGCTGTCAAATTAAACATGACATGAGTCAATCATGATTTGACAAATGGCTGACAGTACTTGAAAACTGCTGGGAGAAAATTACGTGTTTATAATATTGGAATTTAAAAGTCTTAGAAATTGCTTTTTTGCAGTAACACCTAAGAAACACTAAATACTTAACGGAAATACTTAAATTACGTATATTTTGACCATTTACTTTAAGTAAATAACAAAACGATTCAGTTTACGCTAAGAAATAGCAACTTTTTTTGAAACGCTTACTTTGACAGTTAAACGATTCAGTTTAGGTTGAAATGTCACGTCATGGTACGAAAAATGAATGAATGAAAACAGTTTGCGATCCAATAGGGAAGATGCATATATAATAATTATGAAAATTTTATGACTAAAATGTTAAAATAATATAAAAGAAAGGTCACTGCAACATTTTTATTTTACATAATGTTGTTTTTTAACTGTAATTACGAATTAAAAATAACTGAAACGAAACGTATTTTAAAACAGCAATCAACATATTTTTTTTTTTTTTTTTTTTTTTATAAAGAGGCAGTCAGGATGACCTCACTCCACCTGATGGTAAGCGGAAGTGAGGTCCAAATGTAAGGTTGACCGGCTCAATAGATCATACCAATTGAGCCAGTCACCCTCACCCCGAAGGCCTGCATAGATGCCGCTTCACGCCCCGCCTGAAAAGCCCAGGATTATAGGAGGAAGGAAACACGTGAGCCGGAAGAGCATTCCATGCCCTAATGGCACGGGGCAAAAAAGAGGAACTATACCTCTTGGTACGGGCCACCAGTGTCTGGATGGTATGGGGATGGCAACGCAGTCCGGCGCGTGTTGTTCGGGAGTGGAAAGGGGAGGACGGGATGAGTTGGAATAACTCTTCAGAGCATTCCCCATTATAGAGACGGTAGAGAACACTAAGACTGGCAACGTCTCTACGTAACTGAAGAGGTTCTAGGGTCTTAGTCACCTCTTGATCACCGATAATACGGATAGCACGTCGCTGCAACCTGTCGAGAGCCTCCAATAAGTACTTTGCGGAACCATCCCAGAGATGAGAGCAATATTCCACACACGGGCGAACCTGTGCCTTGTACAAGAGACAAAGCTGCACCGGAGTGAAAAATCGTCTCACTCTGTTCAGGATTCCGAGTTTACGGGAAGCTGTTCTGATGACGCTCTCGATATATTCCCGTTGGTTCAAGTTGCTACGAACATCGATGCCAAGGATGCTTAGGCTATCCTGTATTGGTAAGGGCGTGCTCTGAAGAGTGGGATGGGAAAGGAAAGGAGAAGCTTTCGCAGAAAACACACACACCTGTGTTTTCTTGGCATTGAACTCGACGAGATTGCTGGCACCCCATTTGGCAATGCAGTCCAGGACCTCGTCAAGCTCGGCGACAAGAAGATTCCTCTTTTCCTCGGTTTCGGTCTGTTTAGCCGCAGGTCTAT
Organism: Mecyna flavalis; assembly: GCA_949319885.1. Classification (NCBI taxonomy): domain Eukaryota; kingdom Metazoa; phylum Arthropoda; class Insecta; order Lepidoptera; family Crambidae; genus Mecyna; species Mecyna flavalis. The sequence goes on along the minus strand of OX439427.1, from coordinate 3,317,713 downwards.
ATGTATATTTGACGTTAGACCGACAAACTTATTTGTTCTGATGGCGGCGTCGCTATTGTCAGTATAGAACTGTCAATAAATATCGCTTTTGCATTGCATTTCACGTAGTTCCAATTTTGGCCACCGGAACACATAAGTTTGTCGGTCTATATGGTTGAAAAAGTAAATATTATTTTATCGGAATATTAATTGCGTTTTTGTAATAAATATGGAAGTTGGGTTCATCAAAGCAGACTCCAGGAATTTACCAAGAGTTAGTGTTGACATGGTTCTAACTTTATTTGTCGAAAGTGCAGAGTTTTCAAGGGTAGAAATGAAATGGACTAAATTACTACGGTATGTATAAATCATAGTTGTTAAACTTTGTATTTTCGCAGCTTGAAACCACTTTTTTCTCAGTTTTGGGTCAGAAGGTCCTGTCAAAAACAATTAATTTGGAAACTTTGTTGAAATAGATGTGTGTTGACAGTGTTGACTCGTGTTTTATGCCAATGTCCACATTGGCATAAAACACGGTTTTTTTCGGAATATTAGTGGTCTTGTTATGATCACCTGATGTTGATAGATAGTCCATTTTAATTTTTTTACAAAAAAATATTTCAAAACTCGAAAAAATATGCAAAAGTATGAAAGCCAGCGACGAACAAGTACAGTGAAGTACGACCACTCGACTAGTGAGGCAGTGACAAGACTTGAGTGACGTCATTCATGTCATCGGAACCATAGGTCCGTTTTCGCGCGAAAATTAAAACGGTCAATTTAAAACCGCATTTTTTCCGATAAATTACAATGTATTAATTTTTTAATTTAACTGTGGTTTATTCTACATGGAATTCTTTAAAATGAAGACAAAAATAAAAATAGTGCATGTTCCCTATTGCCGACTTGATTTGGCATCGCCCAAACTGAATCGCTATAAGGACGTCGTGGTATGAAATTGCGAGGCAGTTTATTTTAGGTCGTCAATTGAATCGCAATAAGAGTTCATGGTAGGCCTTCAGGACTACTAGCGTGGTAATTGAGCCATTATGGAGACCATGACTTAAATAAGCCGATACTCACTTTAATTTTTTCTATAACTTACAAGGATTTACTAAGGTGCGTTATAGTTACCTACGTTAAATACTAAGCCTATTACGTACCATTTTATACGGTCGAAACGATGTGGGCTCGTGATTCTCGTGATTTACTAACGTTACCCATTCCGTTTGGAAATTGGTCGTAATCCCCACGCGGTATTAAATGCTTTTACTATGCCTCCAGTACAGTCACAATTATTTATTTAAGCACCACGTACGTCGTTCGCTAATTTACATTAACATTTTCGCAGACGATTGCATAGTTTCACTTGGTACACAAAATGGAGATAAGGGTCCAGTGTTGCCTCTAGTACCGGTATTAAAATGACACGTAGGAGAGAAGTCACATTTTCATGGCAAAAGTAAAACCTTGCAAGTGCGCAACATGTGCGCCAATCACGATACCGAACTATTTTTCTAGCTGGATAGCTTTAGAATTAAAAAAAAACTGTACGGGTAATTTGTTTGTTCAGTAAATACTTCTGAGGTTACACAAATAAAAAAACATAGTCAAATTAAGAACCTCCTCCTTTATTGAAGTCGGCAAAACACATCCCACAGTTTACTACGTTCTGATTCTGTAAACTCGCTTTCAAGTGCACTGAAGGCAACACTACCACATAAAACTTCGCAATAAAAAGAATCCCACAGACATACCTAGTTGTTACTTTCATTACCGCATCGCGCCCGGATTCGAACGTGACATACCGTGACGCAACACGCATCTACAGACTATAGGGTTGAACGATTCATTGTTCACTTTTATAAGAAAAATCGTGACGCGTATTGGAAATGCAACACTGCACTGTGTATGTACGTCACTTACTTTCGCTTGACTTTATATGGACACTCATGTACGTGACTATATTTGTACACGACTGCCTTCCTCTATGGGACCGTAAGTGGTCCCTTTTAAAACGGCAGGGGTATTTCGGACCGGTCAATCGCCACAAGGCGGGTACCAGCTCGTCTTTTTAGGGTGTGAAGGGGAACCAGGGAAGTTTAAGTGAAGGTAGTACTAGCGGACATCTTTTTCTTAAGTGCCTAATTCCACAGTCCATACACACGGTCGCAGGTCTTGCTAACCTGCGGTTATAGATAGTACTTCTTACTTAAGCTTATCCCTATTACCATTTATGTATATAACAATAAGGCTTATTGGAAATTTCTAATGCTAAGTTATTTCTGCTGTCGGTACGCATGACTTCAAATGAATTACAACAAATGTTATAATTTCCTATGGAAGTTATCGACCACCGCAATGAATTACTAATGTCTAATAAATATGCAAATTACCATTGTCAAACGTTACGGAGCATAATGTATATTGTTACATCGATTAATATATGCTATAAATTACCTATATGTTTGGTACTCGTTAAAAATTCAGGTTGTAAAAGTATGTCAATGAACTTGGAGGATGTTAATCGGTGTCTACCTTTTAAACAGGTATTATAAAATATATGACTTACTATAATAATGGTGGGTCGTTCTTCTTTTTAACCTACAATTTGATTTAACTTTAGCTCAATTTCGAAAAATAAAATATTAATCTTTCTGGGGGGTATATATATATTTTCTGATAGCAGAATTCCTATTCTATCTAAAAAAGTTGTTGGCCACGAAGTTTACAGATATTTGTAAAATTTTCAGGACTTGAAAGATAGACGCAACGAAAAAAATTACAACTTCGTCACGAAATCTTTTATTTTATTCTCTCGAATTCTCTTCGTCAAATAACTTGTTGTTTTGTAATACACTAATTAGCTAAAAGAACTCTTAGAAACCGTATTAAAGTAATACATTTGTATTTAAAAAACATGATTTATTCATGATCTCCTTCCGTTCTGTCACATTTTCTGCTATTATAAAGCATGTTTTTGCTGTAAATCAATTTTTACTATCATTTACAAATAAATATTAATATCACTGATGGAAATATCATCAACTATTAAAAAGAAAAAAAATCCTACGCTGCACTTGTTGTAGCAAAATAAATAAACGACCAAAACCATTTTCCTAGCAGGAGACAATACCGTGACAGAGTAATTATTCTAGAGATATCAGACTGCATTTTGGAATGAAACAAGTTTATTTATCTAAAATCATTAATTTTCTTATAAATCTTTATCAGTCTTCAACATTGTCATATAAAATAACATGAGATCCAACTAAGATAAATTAAATTAACCCATATGGACCTAGGTACCGTACCACATGTGGTACAGTGTCTTTAAAAAATTCTATTAACTTACCTACGTAATAATTCGTATTTATTTTAAATGTAAAATTAAGTTTGGATTGTTTTCTTTAGGTTATAAGTTTTTCAAGTGCGTTTTTCTAAGATAATTTGATAATATCTTCTAATATGCGCGGGACGGAACCAAAAAATATTGTCAATTTCTTCAAGAAGGTAAATTTTTTTTTTTTACAAAATGTGTTATTTATTTGTAAATAATAGGGTACACTGTAGCTGATGTCAATTCAGGCGAAGAAGGTGCTGAAAAATAAATAATTTGCGAGTTACTCCGAGTTTGCTTAGAGCACCTGTAGAGTTTTCTGCATCAGGCTCTGGCTCCGATGGAGCTGCAGCAGACCCAAAGATTGAAGATGGGCATGGGTCGACTGAATCACAAGTCTTTGAAAAAACGCACGATTTTTTATTGTCACCAATGCATAATGCATGCATACCCTCGATCGGGTGGTGCTGGGGAGAAGCGTCACCATAAACCATGTGACAGAGTGTTCATGTGACGGAGTGGTAATAATGTGTTGCAAAGTCTATAACACTTAAAGGTTTACATAGAATATATATTTTTCACGTTGGTAATAAAATATTTGTTATAACGTAAGAGCATACAACAAAAAGTAACAATAATAATTATATTTTAAATCAATTATTTACGTGACAAAGTGGTAGCCGAATAAACACACGCACCTCCCGCCACAGCGTTCGGGCGAATGACACGCTGTGGCTACATCACAGAGGGAAAATCGTAGCAAGGGGAGAGTGGGGTTGAGACCTCCAATCGCAGGCAACAAAGACGAGCAAGTCATACGCGAATTTCGAAGGACAACCCACGTGACAGAATTTACGAATTAAAACTTTAGGTAGTAGAAGACAAGAACTTGATATTTTTTAAATATTTCATTAAAAGTGACAGAAAATAATGGTTGGTATTACATTAAAGGTAATATATTTAGGAGTTAAAGGAAATTTTTACATTTTGTGTCATCATATATTTTTTTAGTTTTATTATGGATTATACGCTAGCCGAGGCTGCGGGAGACAACTGTGATTTGTATGAAATACACTTCTGTCACGCGGATTTACGACTCTGTAACGTACTTTTTACAGTGAAATTATTAAAAACATTTATTATTTAATCGTGCACAGTCATTAATGTTTAGTACAGTGCCTGTAAAAATACAATTAAGAAAAAACTTATGGTAATTTCCTTGTTTTTTTTTTCACTGAGCGGTGAAGACACCTTTTTGTAGGTTAAAAAGAAGAACGACCCTGGTGTAGGCTGATTCCGGCTACGCAAAAGAGTGCAAAACATGAACCAAGAATCAAAATACCTAATTGAATCCTTGGAAATTTTACTTGCCACCTAATCCAAAACTAAGCGTGACGTATGGAGGTTACATAATTATCATGACGTCAGCGAAAAGGGAAGATCTTCCACCGAGCTATATAGGTGTACATTGCTAGCGTGAATCAGGATCGCAAATCTGATTGGCTGCCTCAGTGACATGCACGTGAGGACCATAGCAGCCGATGCTTCCATCTGCACTTTTCGCTGACATGCAATCTTTCATCAGTGTCTTCAATAAATATAAAAATGATTTGGCTACTCCTATACGCAATTTTTTGTAAATGCGGAATCAAACCCGCCTTTTTAGTAGCCGACTTTCCAACTCCATCGTAACTACCAGTTATACAACGTGTTATTTCAAATGCGCAAAACCTCAGACACCCCAAATGGTTTTTAATATAATTGACCTAATTGTGAAGGAAAAAACAATATTAAAAAAAATTAAAAGATTTTATGAGCTGTTTTAGTTTTACCGGCAATTATGATCGTTTCTTGCGTCTGCGACGAACGCTTCGTCGAGCGACGAGTCGGTAGGTATAGTTTGCGCACGTGACGGCTTGACCTATTAATAAATAGACAGGGCAACATTGTTAATGAATATTTTTTGAAAAATGTGACCTATATTAAAAAGTGGGTTAATGGATTCTACTCGTTGTTCTGATCAAACTATTTTCAGGTTTTGCGCATTTAAATTAACACGTTGTATAGGATGTATTTGCAAAACTCGTGAATAAGTTGGAAATCAAGTCATAAAATATAAAGTACGGAACATATCGTGAAAGTATTCCAGGAGACTTTTCCTAAAATCTCTGCAGATGGCGTTAATATACCTACTTCCTTAGCGCGTTTGTTAAGAAAAGCACTTCAAGTTCATAAAGTTGTTCGTATTGTAGGTATTAGTGACGTGCCCGATCAAGAAAATATATCCGCATACCTACAATTCAAAGTAAACATTTCTTTATTTATATCTCTAGGCTGTAGCCTAGAAATAAATAGCACTGAAAAATTGCCAAGTAATAAAAATGCCGACAGGTCTTATAAATTTTCTTGATGCGCGCGATGGCGGATTTGGTAGTGTCCTTGTCCTGTTCGCCAGGGTTCAAATCCCGAGTAGGTGTTTTTAGAGCCATCATAATTAACTTTATTAAATATCCCGCCAACAGCGGGCAAAAAGTGCCGGATACAGATCATACACTAATCACATCCAATCGGCTCTTACGAATATCCGCGCATTCGGATACAGATATTTTGCCCACCACTAGTAAGTATTATCTGTTGCTGGAACTCAATTTATCCTCCCCTGCCTTTATTGTAAACAGACCGGGTGGTTTGTGACGTAATCATTTCTTGGCATTAAAGTTTTTCGTGTATGAGGGTAGCTTGTCATGTGCTTCCTGTTTCCGTTAGTAGGAAATAAAAAAAATAAAGAGAATCCGTAACAGGTTCTAGGTAGACATAGTTTTATACAATGTTGAGCTTTATAGCTATCTTTACTTAGAAAATCCGTTCTTTACTTTTTAATTTCGCTTATAATAATATAAAATATTTAAATTTTTAGCACGCTTCGATGGTCTAGTGGTTTAGGTACCATGATCTAGGGGTTTTATGATCACCAATCCGCATTTAGCAAGCGTGGTAATTTAACATGATTCTGACAATTAGGTACTTGATTGCAATGATGGACGCTTTTGCCCTGTATTGGTTGGTAAATAAGCTAATAATACTTACACTTATCTGTAGCAGCACAATAATTATGAATAGCAAGAACACTTCTAGTTATATAGGAATAAGGAATCTCCCTCCGTTTATCTATCTATATATATAAAACTCAAAGGTGACTGACTGACTGACTGACATAGATAGATATCAACGCACAGCCCAAACCACTGGACGGATCGGGCTGAAATTTGGCATGCAGGTAGATGTTATAACGTAGGCATCCACTAAGAAAGGATATCTCGATATTGCCACGGGAACGGGAACCACGCGAGTGAAACCGCGGGCGCCCGCTAGTTGTTAATAAACATGTTTACGAAATACATCTAAATCTCCAAGAAGAACAAACACAAACATTCATCTCACGAATGTACATATTGTATTCTTAATGGATTTACACTCGTCTTCCATTGGAGCTACCAAATTACACGCAATCGTGGATACAGACACACCTAATATAAACGTAACCTAAACGTAAAATATAATTTATTTTATGTTTAAGAAGATCTTCACTAAGCGTGAAATATGCAAACGTTTTAGCATTTAAAAAGACAGACTTGTTACATCTCAGGTGTTACTTTAACTGTAATTAAGAAACGAAAATAAAACTTTCCTTGAAAACGTGCTACGGCGTGAAAATCTCACTTTTTAACTCAGCAAATAGTTTATAGACACTGCGAAATATATTTCTTAACCCCTTGTAATACAGTTTAAAGTTGTGTATCTTTAAGTTTGAACTTGATAGTACACAGGTCGCCTACCTAGACGTAAAAATACCTAACGATACTAATATTTATAACCGTGGCGCAATTAATGAAAGAGACAGCGAATTTTTTATTACCCCTTATCCAGCGGTTGTCAAGACACTTGGAAGCATAAAAAAGTCAGATATAATAACTTTAATCTACTTTATTCTTTATTCTACTGCAGCGCTTCCGGCATGTTCGCGGAGTTCTATACTGATGGTTTCCCCGCCATCATGCGCAAGCGCTGCGCCTCTCTGCTGCAGCGCATGCGCGGCAGCCCCAACTCCATCCTGCGCGTGTTGGCAGAAAGATGGGACTCTCCTATGCTGGCGCGCTGGATAACACTGCACGCAGTGAAATAGTTTAGCTCGCCGGGATTTGGAGGGCCTTAATCTCGTGTTTTTATTTTAATTTTTTTGTTCTGATATAATATATTATATATTTTTTTTTTTTACTAACATTAGCCGTAAGTCTTATGTATTACTAACCAATATGGATACTAGTTGTCTGCAATAAATGATTTTTATTATTATTATTAATCTCATCGCAATATTTCCACAATTTTATGAACATCACTAGGTCAAACAAATATGTCATTGAAAGCAAGAAGTAAGAGATATGCCAAGTAAAAACGAAGGAAGACATGTTACAAATTATTGTGGTATTGTGAGAATATTGTAAGACCGCTCAGTGTACCACTGAGCGGTCTTTCAATAGAATAGGTCGTAGCGTGGGGGCTGTATAACAGGAGTATAACAAAATATTTTACTCTATAATTTGGTGATGATGATAGACAACATAAGCCCGGATACCAAGAAGAAGTTGAATATGAATGTTGATGAGAGAGGTGAGTGAATGATGTCAATTACAAAAAAACTTAGTTACAAAAATGAGCAAAAAAGGCTTTTGCAGCCCTTTTAGTGGGACAAGAGGGTCATACCATCAAAAGTTTGAGAACATCTGCTAGCCATCCGCGCAGACCGATTAGCGGGAGAATGAAATTATCCACAAATGATCGTCATTACTTTCACGAAGGGTTAAATTAACCTTCATGGAGACCAACCGCAGTAAATTACTAGGGAATATCGATAAACTTAGTGAGTGTTCGAATGCGGTGTTCGCGGTGAAATTAATATTGAAAGTGCAGATAGAACTTTTAGAAAAGGTCTTAGAAGAATTCCAATTACTAAATAATTATGCACATTGTTTTGGTATTGGTAAAAGTGGTTTGATTATAGACAATGTAAATAAAAACTTGAAAGATTCGGGCACACATTTCTTTTTTTCAGTTCATAAATTAACTCTGAAGAACAACGGATGGAATATCTCTATACTAATGTTATAAAGAGGAAAGATTTGATTGTTTGTTTGTTTGTATTGAATAGGCTCCGCCGAAACTACTAAAGTGATTTGAATAATTCTTTCACTGTTGGAAAGTTACACTATCCCCAGGTGACATAGGATACTTTTGATCCCGGAAATGTGTGGGGGGTTGGGGGGATATTTAAAAAAAGAAATTAAGCAAGGATGAAACCGCAGGCGGAAAGCAAGTAAATAATAAAGATAGAGAAAAGCAAATGGACATCAAAGTAATTCCATCCGTTGTTCTTCAGAAGTTTGGAAACATTTGCCATCAGGTTCATAGTCGATTAGTGAGAGAATGAAATTATCTACAAATGATTGCCATTCCCATCACGAAAGGGGAAGCCCTCTTGACGAATTGAGGATCGACCAGTGTAAATAACAGGAAATGCAGATAAATGACGTAGGTAATGCGAATATATCAATGGGCGAGGGTAACTCATTGTTAGTGGAAAGGTAATGTTTCCTGAGTAGCTGCCGGACCTCTATGGGATCTTACTTGTTTATTAATGTGATCTTTCTCCGGGCGTTTTATCCCGAACTAGGATACGTTTTTAATTTTTTTTCTGGAGGAGAATTCTTTTTAACATCATAACCGCAGGGTAGTGAGAACCGAGGTCGTGTGTGGATTTGTGGAACTCAGGATTAAAGCTGTTCGTCTCCACCACCCATGATTTCCGTGCGTTCATCACATGCCATTTGCATCGTGAGTATCGTGACATAAGTAATAGTTATTTTATTTACTGTATGACGTCATAGAAAAAAAATTGAAATTAATTTTACAAAAATATATTTACTGTTTATTGTAAATAATTTCTTTAGTGATTATTATTGTTAACCTTGTTAACTATCACACTCACTACATTATTTTTTGGCAAATGCAATAAAATCAATTGAACCTGGGACTAAACAAGGTTGCGGCATATGAAAGCGACAAATGAGTCAACACTACCTATCCAAACTTCAGTGTTTGATAAGCAAATCAACCGCGAAATGTACCGTGTAACTCAACAATTACAAATTAATAATTGTGAAACGTCACATTTTAAAATTATCAACGTGGAAAATGATGAAATCCTATAAAGTGATTAGTGATGGTTGATTACATCAAATCTATGTATAAACAAAGGTAATTATTTATTGCAAATATTGTACAAAATGGCAAAAGTCATGCGCATGCCACGTTGCATGCACCATGATGAAGCTTGAAATTATGTTGTCAAAATGTCAAACATATCTTTTGTTTTATTGTGACAGCATGATAATGTGTGGGTTGTCGCGTCTTTTTATGTGAAGTTTGACTTTTTTAATGTTTTTACATGATAAAACAAACATCAAACAGGTTCCGTGTGGGTTTCGTACCGGATGGCGTTTATGACCAAATTATTTGTGTTGTTCTAGATTACCGACTTTTTATTATATGATGTACCACATCTGCATATTTTTATAGTATACTTCAAGAACCGCAAGAAGAAGAAATAAGTTCAAAAATCCCTTAATTAGTTGCGGTATCTTATTCTCTGATCTTCGAATATCAATTTCAGTGTTCCATTGTTAAAATTTCCTTTTAATTTTTTAAACTCACTAATACTACAACTTTCGCCCGCGTGTTGTATTCATAAAGAGTGATGTTATTTTGATGTTTAAGTTATACTCGTATTGGGTACAGTTACAGTACGATACAGTAAAGTTTCATCTAAAACCGTTCAGCAGTTTTGTGTAAAAAAGTATCAAACATTAATTTCTTCTCACTTAACACAAATCTTCGCATTTATAGTGTTAATAAAACCATTCCAGTTCAAGTCAAACTAAGAAGCAACGCAACTTTATTAGGTATTCTTTGTGCCATAAAGCATAACCATTGGCTGAATTAAGGAATTCCATTTCTAAAAACACGATCAACAGTGCGCGAAAAAAAAACAATGGAAATAAAAGGTAATACTGGCTACAATACAGGCACCATTTTAAAGGTTGTGAGACGTGTAGCAGCGTCCCAGATTATGTGACAATCCATGCGGGATTGCGGGCACAATCACAAACGACGACTCGACGAGGAAAACAATGGTTCTTTAACGTAGGCTTAGTTTAATGACAAATACGGCAGCCGGTACTGGATTTATCATTGTTTTGAAAGCCTCATTAACATAAGTTTACGAATGAAGTACGAATAAATGATGTACCTACATTTATGCTAAGACCACTTTGGAACAGGAAAGTCCAGAATAATTTCGTGTTTACAAAAAAATTCCAAGCAAAATTGAATCACAAAAAATAGCAAGATTAAAATATTATGCGGTATATTGATGCAATTTATTGTAAAATGAAGGCATTACTTAGCAGCTAGACCAGCCTTATAACATCAAATTTTAAAGGTGTTTTTTTAAACTGCAGTCTCCAAAGGCCCACCCACTCGTGCTTCACCGTGAACCGCCTCTGTTGTTCGACTACTTTTAGGTTGATAAAGTATTTTATGGTCTGATAAGCGAAGACAGCTCAATCACGTTCCATTGTTAGTTGTATTAGCATTACCACAATATCGATTCAGCCGGACCTTACGGCCGTGTTGACAAATCGTTACCATACGTTACGTGAATATTTGACGAGCAGTGCAGTGGTGATGACATAATAATATTCCTTCGAGCCGAATTTGCAGGGACCGAACTAACTACTTCTGGTGCAGATGCAGACTTCAACCATTGCAACAAACCGGTCGTCATTATACAAATTGTTTATGTTGTTAATATTCAGCTAATTATAATAAACGTTCCTGTCATACTTGACAGGGGGTCGTATATCGTCCCTCCTTAAACCAACAATCCAATTTATAAAAATGGCGTCAATATTATTGAATATGACGTCAAGTTGGCGCGAACCGCACGCCACACATTGGCATTCTAATCTATCAAAGGCTGTCTTGGCTTTCAAGTAAGCGGGGCTTCTACACAACAGATTAAAAAGGTTTTGGTTTGCTGGTGCCAAGTTCCATGAGCAACGAGAATAAAAAATAACTTGTAGTGAGCGGGTACTTGATATAAGCTTTCGAAGATGCACAATTTTATTGGTAATAAGCTTGTATTCTGCCCTTGATGTCGGTTTTTAGGTTGCCACATCGGGTATGGTGTATGGTTGAGATTTAAGAGGACTTTTTCACAGTCAGAGAAAATTGGTCCAATCTCTTACCCAGAAAACCATGGAATAGAGAGACATAAATGAACCATAATGTCTTGCTATCCTACGAAAAGTTATTATTATCGAGTTTTTTTTAATAATAATGATTATTTGGTAAGTTTTTAATCATGCATGATAAAACCACTTACAGTCTGTTCACCATAAGTTGTCCTTTAGCCGCTATATTGGCAGCATTGCCTACGCTTTGTAAATCTGTCAAAAAACAGATTGAATGTATTAAAAAACCATAGTACCAATATAGCGGCTAAAGGACTTCTTATCGTGAACGATCTGTACATATTATTTCCTGTCTATAGAGACAGATACATATAATATGTATGCCTTTCTTTATAATACCTAATATCATTATTATGAAGGCATACCTACATCTATTATATTTTTAGAATAATTTATTGAAACAAACGCGACAATACCAATCACGAAAACCCGCTGTGCCGAGAAATACTCAACAAGTTGACTTTTTTAATCCACACAGCGCTAATCGGAAATAATCATTATAAAACTCTCCGATATTTTCTGAACGGAACGCAAACGTCGGCAGCGATAATAATAAAATCACTCCTTTCCGTTGTATCGCGTCATCTCGCAATTTAAAAATAACGGTTCTTTCTTTTAATTTAATTAATTTACGATATTGATTGATATCTACTGAGAGAATTTCTGACACCGTATGTGGGTCAAGACAACTCTTGGCAAGAAACTGTTTAGCTGAAGGCTGAATGTTTTACTATCTGTGGTTATTATTTTTGCACGCCACAACTTCTATTGGATATCAGTGCATTGAAATTGAATGATTTGAAAGATAACAATTACATATTTGACCAGATTACTAAAGCACTGCTGAACTAAGGTGGTCAAAATGGGACTAAAGTCAAAGGTCACATACATACGAAACTAGAGCAAGGCCATACAGAAATGTCCAATTTGGTTCTATATTTAGTGGAACTGAGAGCAGATTTGACGACCTATATGTCTATAGACTTATGAAGTTATGTTTTCGAATCTAGCAAATTGTTAAAAGTAGTTTCACCCTGTTTTTGTTGATGCTGAAGGGTTAACGAGTTACGTCCCGTCACCCTACCCGCAGGAAGGTTTTCATGAATTGTAGTTCAAGCTAAGTCCAGTTAGCAAATGCCGTCAGATCTCGTAACAGATCGTGGTTTCGAAGTTTTTGTAACAAACAGTACAGGAATCGTCACGAAGTTTTCCCTCGGCAACGACAATAAAACCATGCGCGCCGAAATTCAATGCCGACCGCATGCATGTGAAACGGCTTTTAAAGGCACGAGCTATAAATTAGGCAAATATAAATCCATAATACTGCAGTGTCTGGTATCGGTCTTATGACACCCGCATGCGAACGAGTAAAGGTGGATTTAGACTAAAAGAACATAGAGCTAGAGCTAGAACTAGAGCATTCTTTCGTTTATATCTTATCTAGTGTAAACTAAAACTTGACGTATCTATTTACATCAAACGAACACCGAACTAGAACTAGAACAAGAATGTTCTTTCTTAATCTTTTGGTGTAAACAAGAGCTAGATCGAATGTTCTTTGCTCATTCGAGTCAATTCTTTGGTTGGTATTGGTAGTGCTTTGCTATGTCTGATTCTGACATTGAAATCATTATTGCAAGTGCTGCATTTATTATTTTGAAGCAAAAACTCAAAAATAAAAGACGGAAGAGACGTTGGTGGGTTACAAATTTAGACATCTGGCATTTTGGTAGGCTTCTATCATTAATAAACATTTTTCTTAAGACCAATCCATAATTTAATTGATACGATACGTAAGTAAACAATCGCTAGAACACAAGAACACTTTGATGAGACCGCTCAGTGGAGCGAGCGCGTCCGAACAGGCTAGAATGTTCTAAGCAACTGTTCACGCGCTCTTGCGCCGTTTACATCGAGCGAGCGAGCATTCTTAGAATATTCTATAGAATCTTTGCGAACGCACTAAGAACAACGAAAGAATGCTCTACGCCTGTTTACACTAGAAGAATTTGACGTAGTGGGGATAGAATGAGCATTCGCTCGTTTGGTGTAAATCCACCTTAACGGTGCCTTGCGCTCGCGCTGACTCTCCACACATCACCGAATTAACCGATTGGGAACGAGTTTGTAATTATTGAGCGGGTAAAATCGCATGCCAGTAGTATCACGGGATTCACGGGTCACTAGATCGTGTGTGATTTACAGAAAATCTCTATCAAGTACTCATTACGATTCGTAACATGTCATTTCTGGAATACTTTAGATCAATTTATAAACACGCTTGGAGCCTGTGCGAGATTTAGAAAAAATAAGGTTATGTAAATTGTAGCGACATCTTTCGATCCTAGGCACCAAACCAATTTATGCATTAATGTATGCAGCGTGTATCTTATCGTCATATCGTACGCTAGCCCGTCACAATTACTTTACATGTGCGATGTAAGATTCTACACTATTTTGGAATGTTCAGGGCTGTCTTTACATTGCAATAAATAAAATAAATATCCCTGGACATTATTCACACAGCGCCATCTAGCCCCAAACTAAGCATTAGCTTGTGCTATGGGTGCCAGACAACGGATAAACATTACATATTATATACTTTTTTTTTTTTTTAAATACATACATATTATACATAGAAACACCCAGACCGATACAAACAGACATGTTCATGCACACAAATGTTTGTACCGTGCGGGGATCGAACCCGCGACCTTTGGTGTATTAGCCGACTTCTCGACCATTACACCAAATGGCTCGTCAAATATTTGCAATATTAACGGTTCTGGGCACGTAAAGATAATTCAAATGGCTTTTTAGTGATTTCTATAATACATAACATGTCACAAATTTAAAGCATTTCACTTTCTAATGTTCAGCTAATAAAAAAATATTATAAAGAAAACATTGGTCAAAAATTATATGTATAAACAAAATATATTTGCACACATCGACGTCTAGCTCCAAACTTACCCTAACTTGTACATTGCTAGATAAATACAGAATACATTGGTAGATATGAATTATTTATCATTCTCCATGAGTGATTTATTTAATCTTTATCGCACTACAAAAAATATTTATAAAAGGCAGGCTTAATGCCACATGGCATTTTCTGCCAGCCTTGTTGGGTAGTGTACGCTTTAGTCTCAAGTCCCACGCACGGCCGCAGGTCTAGCTACTGCCTGCTCTGTTATGGTGCATAATAAAAACGCATTCTCATCCGAAAAAAAAAGTCTTGTGCGATCTTACAGGAAATGGAGGGATCTGGCCCTGGGTTTATGGCGAGCAGGTCTCTGATCTTTACTGTAATAAAGTCAGAAAACTGCTGATCTCTGTTAGCATGGAGACGTAAGAGCGGTGCAGCGGTGTGGTTAAAACATTCCATTTGCAAGCACTGAGGAGAGTTTATTCCGCTTGGTTATTTTTCTTCAGTAAACTAGCAGCAAGTAAACAATTCTCCAGCGGGAATTAA
The DNA here is from genome assembly GCA_949319885.1 of Mecyna flavalis. Classification (NCBI taxonomy): domain Eukaryota; kingdom Metazoa; phylum Arthropoda; class Insecta; order Lepidoptera; family Crambidae; genus Mecyna; species Mecyna flavalis. The sequence goes on along the minus strand of OX439427.1, from coordinate 3,302,550 downwards.
TTTTCCTTAGAGTCTGCTAACGACTATTACCTCCCGTTTCTGTCAACAAAATTATACTGCGAAAGTTTCATTCGCCCAGCTTCGTCACAACTTCGCAAAATGGTGGAGCTGAAGCGCAATATTGATGTTGTCGCAAAACCTAACAAACTTTTTGACATTGCATTTTGTTTCGTTTAGGTATTAGGTATTTATCTTCTTTTCATTCTGAAACAACCGGTGTTAGGTATCTGATCACATATTTTTGTACATTAACAACGTAAACCTACTCGTTTTATCGAAATGCATTATTAAGACGATATTTTCATTCAAAAAATATTATAATTTTTAGACCTCTGTAACATTTACTATAACGTAAATGATCCTACTATGAAATCAATTCGTATTTCTGTGACAATTGATATTCAATTGGATTTGATACTTGGTAATGGTACAATATTTTGTACGATTTACGTTACCTTGACGAAAAAAAGTAAAACAATACTTTTTCGAGTAGGACCTACGTCAGTGTATTAAAACAAACGCAGTAAAAGGCAGGTACTTCTTATTCTAAATACTATGTACCTTACGTCTAGTTACATTTTTTCATACTTATGTAGATAGACAGTATAGACACACACCACTTTGTATTCTACACAATCCTGATTTTCGCCTATTCATGGCCGCTAATTCATATTGTAGAATAAAAAAAGCGTGTTAATAAGTCGCCGAAATAGGCCGGGCATGGGTACCTAGTTTCATAACGACGACGGCAGATATTTGACTACCTATTTCTTTTTTTCATGCAAACAAATGTTTATAGGTACCGTGCGGAAAATGAACCCACGTTCTCTTGTGTAATAGCAGACTTCACAACCATTAGCACTGGAAGCACTAGTGAAGCCTATTATGCTGAGCAACCTGTAAAAGCGTCAGCACATTATTATGCCTGCGTTGGTCGGCTACTATCACGTAATGTGCCGCCGCGCGGTAAGCTGCTTATCAGCTATAGCTAGCACGTATAGCATTGCTCACGCGACCTGTTGCATGCTGCGCTGTTGAGTGCGAGTCCTAGATTATTCAATAGTATAGTAATATCCACGACACTTTCAGCAATGGATGATAGGGATGTTTATTAAATCATTTCTGTTTATCGAAAGATTTCAAAATAAGACATAAATAGGTAGGTAACACTTAATATTTTTTTCTTAGCCAATTTGATCCCACTGTTAAGCAAAAGCCTTCTCATTTATCCGCTATATCTCCCTACTTTGTGCCAGCTGCTGCCGGTCTGGTACGAAGACGTTTATGTCGTCCCGCCATCTTCGCCTAGACACACTAACGTTCAATATAAACAACTTAAATTAAAACAGATAAATCTTCACAAATTATCATCGCTAAATAAATAAATACCCTTGAAGATAATATGTCCATACTCCATATCCATATTCCATAGTGCATAGATAACACTATGGATACCTAACCTACTCATTTATGAAGACCGAACCAACCCAGCAACATGTTTGATTCAGGAGATATGGTGTAGTGTAAAATCGAGAGCGTGGAAGGCGGTGTTCTCTGTCTGTGAGGATATCTATCAGGTCCCAAAAAGAGGCTGGGGAGTGGGTCCGACAGGAAGATGCTTCGGCAGACCCCCTCTGACGAGGTCGATAGGATGAGGTACACACACACTCCACCCTAAGGGGAGACAGGGCTGGTGAGCAATGTGCACTGAGCTGCTTTCCTGTAGCGGGAGGCCACAAGGCCGACGCTGGGGTGTTACGTTAGCCAAGCCAACCCTCATACGTTAGCCAACTCTCAGCATGTCTCATAAGCGTCAAAGGTTTAGTGGTTAGGGATGCAATGGTCGTGGTCAAGGCCCATAATATAGGTATTATGGGCAAAATCTTGATGGTTTTTTGCGACAGGTTATAGGTATAACCTGTCGCAAAAAACGTGTCATTCTTCCAATCTTTGAGTGTTTTAATTACAGTACCCACTAAATCCCCAGATTTTGTTCTTCAAACCCGAAAGACACAAAACACTATCTAAATTTTTCTATCAAATAGGTACACAGGTAATCCAAAAGATAAGTTAACCAAATTGACCCACCTAGAAATCGAACCGACAACTTAGCGCTTCGGTTCGGTTATTGACAAGCAAGACCGTTATGATATTGAGGCTGTAGGTAGATATAGCCTCAAATTGATTCGATTTCGATATGAGCGGTTGAAAATCTTTGGTTTGGTGTTAATTAGTATGATAAAGTTATGATACAACTACAGTTATGTTAAATTTGGTAAAGTAGTATTTATTTATTTAAAATAAAACAACAAAGACTAATGTATTAAAAAATACAAACCTGATCCAAAACTCGGACTACCTCCAAATCGCGGGCGAAAATTAAAACAGCAGTCCACTCGGCCCAATTAGGACCAGAATTGATGCAAATTAATACAAGAGAACACTGCTTTAAACGCTCAACGTAACACAAAACCGAGCGAATCTAAACGAACCAACTTTTCGATGGTGTCTACCAGAAATTGCAACACAACTTTTTTACACAATGGAACTTTTGTAAATTTCGCACTGAAAGTCGTATTTTCTTGTTAGAAACACACTACGAACTTTTACGTGTAGTTTAATAGCACTTTGGATGTGGTTTCTTGATGTTTTTGATCGCGATCGGTACGGGAGCCGACGACGTAGACACGTGCGCCGCGCATCGGTCGTGTAACTGGACTGAGGTAAAAAAAAATGGCGGACTCGCAACAAGCGCAAGCGGAGCGAGCGAACGTTCGTCGTCGTCGCGACCGGTCAAAGATCATGCTACAGGTATTGAGAAGGTTTGAAAACAGATACCCAAGGATATTATTATATTTCATAAAGAAATGTTTATATGTACCTACTTCCAATCTAATTCAAATCTTGAAAAGCGAACAGCACGGCACACCGGTAAATATTATGCAAATGAATATGGGAAGGCATTTTGCACTGCATAATCATCGCTTCATTAAACTTAAACACATTTTGAATTTTCCTACCTTGTTTGTTTCGGAAACAAATATTTAGTTTTAATTAATAAAATAATGGGCAAGTACGTCTAAAACGATTAGGTACTAACTTACATCCAAGTCAACCCTTATCGTGAACTAATAGCGAATGAAAACAGATGAAATCTACCGCCATAACAACTCTGGCTGTGTTCTGGCAATATTAATGTGGGAGCCATAATAATATACACTAAAAAGTGAAATCAAAGACCAGTACACTTAAGATCAGATGAGCCTACAGTGTGGCAGCACATTGAGCGACGCTTCCTGGTAAAGTGTCACTCAAAGGAATAAGCCGCAGTGGCCACTTACCATCAGGTGGATTGTGTGCCTGTCTGCCAACTGATCAAATATAAAAATACTTATAACAGTCAATGATCTTCTTTACGGACTTAATTTAATTCAACCAATTGTTAACTACCGAAGTTGATTGTTATATTAAAGAACACATTAATGACTATTTATTACGAGACTATTAAATTAAACCCATGTAATTTGAACAAACGATTGTTGAAGTGAAATATCTTACTAACTATAATACTACCGACCAGGAAACTCAATTAGAGGATCAATAAATATGCAGTGCCTATTCTTATACTAAATCAGAGTAGCTTATGCATTTCAGTACACAAACTTCCTTTGTCAGTTAAACCTCTTACATAACTACTCTATGATCTGATCTGTCACAGTGTAGCAAGGAAAACCGTGAGGGCACTTTGAAAAGGGATTAAGTAACACTTTATTATGATTCATTGTAATCCTTGTGGATTTCTTTACCTTTCATTCAACATTCAAAGAATTGTTATTATGTCGTGGATTCATTACATTATTGTCATCCTCTTTTGGATAATTATTTCATATAATATTCCGGAAACGATGATGATTTTTCTTCGTATTTTTTCATATTTTTAAGATTTACATAAGGTAAATGTTGTACAGACTTAGACTATGCCTTGCGATTGAATGCTAGCAATTACTATAAATCCTTCTTGCAGCTCGGTTCATCTCATATACCTAATTATATCGAGAAATAATAAATAACGCAACAACCGCTCTACTACACTCACTACACTGTGATACCACAGCTACCGCGCCGTAAAAACCGGTTCCAAAAATATAATAAAAATTGATAAAGCCGCTAAAGTTTAGCACCGGTGTAAACGTAAAATCGAACGGCCTGTATGCGCTAAAACACTGATTACCTGCCGTAAATATAGTGTGTTCCAACGAAAAGTAACTTAAAACATAACAAGCCACAACTGGTACGAAACAATGAAATAAGCAAATAATTCACGTTTAAAGTACAATCAGCCCATTTATAAATAACTAGCGGTCACCCTCGCGGTTTCACCCGCGCGTAATTTCCTTTTTCAACTATCCCCCTCTTACCCCATATTTCCAGGATAAAAAGTCCTATGTCCGTCTCCTGGTTCTAAGCTACCTCTCCACCAATTTTCAACCAAATCGGTTCATCCGTTCTTGAGTTATAAATAGTCTTTCTTATACTCTTTCTTTTATATAGAAGAAGGTTATTATTACCTATATTAAATAGAAGTTTCTTGTTCATATAGAGGTTACGAAAATAAATAAAACGGATATACTTACGATGTAATTTTTATATGCACACTGCACAGGTCAAAAATAATTTTTATAGGAGCATGATTTCCAAGCATGCAAGTAAAAGTAACAGTTCGTTAAGATTCACTGATTGTTTGCCATTTCGAAGAGTAAGTAACCAATATGAGATTATAGGTAGTTATACGTCTACGTTTTAATTGGAACGGACAGTATTTAAAATTTATTTATCCATTTGGCATACCTGTTAGTCTATTTACCAACTTCGGCGGCATTAAAATTTTGTTAAATAACTTCAACGCCTCATATTTTGCTCAACGCGGGGTAAACGTTACTTCCGGTTACCTACGTAAAATAGTGCTGAAGTTAATAAATCCGGTTTCTCTGAGATTCCCACAATTTATTTTATCACTCGTTTATCTGTGAATGGGGCTGACAAGTTTTATTTTAATAATAATATGGATGCTAATATTTTACCCAATTCCCATGGCACCACCTTTAGTCTATAAAAATAGGAGTGCGCGGGGTTTGATGAGCAAACTCTGCCCTAGATAGGGCGGGAGTGTCCCACCGTGGGATTCCCACACACACACCACCCTTCTCTCCCGACGACGACGGGTGACATCTTAGCTTAGTTAGGATTCGTATGAAAGCCATAAAACGGAAAAAAATATTCCTAAACAACAAAACAAGTCCATCTTGTAGTCTATGAGTGCCAGACAACGACAGACGACAACGGACGACAAGATGTGCATCTCCACCTGCCCACTTTTCATTGAGATTTCAAATATATGAGGATTACAGCTTGAAGCATACCTCCCGTCGCCCGCGTCTGATTACTTACTTACTTTTTTTATTTGTAAATACATAGTACCAGCCTTTTTGATGTCCCACTGCAGGGCAAAGGCCTCCATCATTGGAATCAAGTCATCGCTGCAATAATAAGTACTGGCTTAATTACCACGCTTGCCAAGTGCAGGTGGTGATCACAAACCCGAGCTATGTCCGGAAAAACCAACACAAGTTTTGCTCGACCCGGGAATTGAACTCAGGACCCCGAGACCACGGCCCGGTACTTACACCACTAGACCATCGAAGTGTTCTGTACATATTATAGAGAAACACCTAGACCGATACAGTCAATGCACATCAATGTTTGTACTATGCAGGGATCGAACCCGCGACCACATGTTGTAACTGTACAATAGCAGACTTTTCAACCGTAGTCATCATCATCATACCAGCGTATTCCCGATTGCATCCAGTTTGGAGCTCAGGGTCCGCTTCGACTATGATCCTATATTCGACAAGCTTGGTTATTACAATGGAGCGATTGCCATCTGACCTCCGTAACCCTTACATGGGAAACCAGACCTACTTGGAAAATAGTCTGGACCAACGGCTTAACGGCCTTCCGAAGCACGGAATCATCATGTCCTAACCAAGTTTGGTCAGGATATTGCAGGCTTGAAACACTCGAATGTCAACAATCACACAAAGTGATGCTCCCCGCGGGATTCGAACCCACGACCTCCGGGTTTTAGAGCCCAACGCTCTAACCACTGTACAACGGAGGCAGTTCGACTTTTTAACCGTACATTTTTATATTCTACTAGCCTTCCGCCCGCGGTTTCACCCGCCGCGTAATCTCTTTTTTCGAATATTCCCCCCTTCCCCCCACATTTCCAGGATCAAAAGTACCCTATGTTCACCGGGAATAGTGTAGCATTCCAACCGTGAAAGAATTATTTAAATCGATTCAGTAATTTCAAAATTGTTATTCCCGCGGGAATGAGACGTTTCCCGTAGGAATTTTATAGCCTATTCCGTGTTATAAACTATACGTGTGCCAAATTTCATCTAAATCCGTTCAGCCGTGATTGAGTTACAAACATCCAGACTTTCGCATTTATAATATTAGTAGGAAGCAGGATAATATTACAGGCATGGGTCGTGGTCCACCTGCTTAGTTCACCTGGGTGGACCACGGGCACTTTTTCTTGCCCGTGGTCCACCTCAGTTCACCTGGGTGGACCACGGGCACTAATATTAGTAGGATGGCATGTTTACATTGAAAACATTTTAGTCCTTTCATTTTTCATGTAAAGCAAAACATTTCATTATTCCTTGTTTTTTAAGTGATAAGCATTTAGGGGACACAAAATAATTTAGGAAAACATTCAAATATGTAATAACACAATATGTATCACCTTTAATGAATAAAACAAAATTGATATTGAATATTGGTTCACAATACAATAAAAGAAAACAATACATATTGAATAGAGATTAAACAATTAATTGTATTTTTAATTAATAATGTGTCATTAAGTACTTTGAGGAATCCGGATTTTTGGATTCACTTCTACTTCAATCAAACTTCCATGTAAATTGGCAGAACATTTTTCAGTCTTCACAACCACTGGTTTGCTATTAGATGATGAAATTTTGAATTCATGTTTAGCCCTGATATGTTTTTGTAGAGAATTTTTCCTGGCATACTTTAGCTCGCAGTAGGGACACTGGAATTTCTTAATATGCCTCTTTTGGTGTTGTTCCAAAGTTTCTGTACTTGAAACAAAGACCCCACATATAAGACAACAGATGTTACTCGTGTTGTTTGTATGTTGCCTCTTATGTCTATTCAATGTTTCGGTTCTATAAGATTTGTAGTCACAAAGATTACATTCATATGTACGTTGACCTATTCCATGTATTGTTCTTCTATGATTACTCAGCTTCCACAATGTACAATATGATGACCCACAAAGTTCACATGTGTACATCTTAACTCCTTTATGTCTTTGCAAATGGAGTATTAAATTTCTTTTACTTCTTAAAACTTTTTGACAAATATCACACTGTAAACCTCTTTGTCGGTGCATCCTCAGATGACTGTAAACTCGAGTGCGGCCTCTAAGATACTTACCGCAATACTGACATGTGATTTCGGTTTTGAACATCTTGTGTGTTACCTCCAGATGACTGTTCAATGAACTACGTTGGGTATATGACTTATGACAAATATTGCATTGATATGGCTGTGCCCCAGTGTGTGAATTTAAGTGACGTTTCATATCTTTAAATCGGTGTGACTTGTATGCACATTCATTACAGTAAAACATTCTATCTTTGCCTATACCTTCAATTTTAACCTTTTCCATAAGCAGACATGGGGCATTCTTGTCCTTAATGTGTTTGTTGTATGCACAGACCGTTTTAAATGGTCGTTTACATCTGTCACATATTAATTTTTCCAACATATGTGTTCTCTTCCAGTGAACTTGCAGTTTGCATTTACTCATAAACCGTTGCCCACAATCGTGACACTCAACTTTGCTTTGTTTACTTTTCTTGATAATACCTTCTTGTTTAATCTGACTTCTTCCAATATCTTCTTTAGTCAGGCCAAGTCTATCAACAAACAACTTCTCATTAAAAACATCTGGTTCCTTATAGTCGTCACAATCAGACGGTTCTTCTTTTTTTATATCGTCAATAACAAACTCATTAAGCGGTACATGATCTGGTTTGAAGATATTCCCATTATTTAGAAGTGTCGTCCTCAAGAGATTGTTGGAACTCTCACATTTTGTTTTGAAGTTGATAGCTGTGTCTAGCTCCAGAAGGCAGTCTGGACAGATCTTACTTGGCAGCCCATCTCCAGCTCGTATCCCAACAATCGCGATAGAATTGATGGTGTCAGAAATAAGACCAGTTTTATACTTTTCAAACAACGATAAACATTTTTCGCTGATCGTAATATCTGACCGGAGACAAACGCGACAAATTATTGTTTTAGGCTTCTTAGACATGATATTTTATACTAAGCATACTACGGATAATTAGAAAACAATTGGTACAATAATATTAAGTAAAAACTTCACAAATATCGATTGTTATTATAAATATAGAATTATGCACTGAGCGAGCAAGGAATTATAGACCGACAAACTTATCTGTTCCGGTGGCGGCGTCGCTACTGTCTATTTAGAACTGTTCAACTGTCATTAAATTATATCGTTTTTGTATTGCATTTCACGTAGTTCCAATTTTGACCACCGGAACAGATAAGTTTGTCGGTCTTCTATCAGACAAACAACCGACCATGGAACTTAGAGTAGAACACATGGAGATGCCCTAAGTAGGTACAAAACGTGTATACCTAAAGTTGGAACACAAAATGGCGCCACCAATGATAGCGCCCGACCGGGCGTAGTGCAACCAATATTGTATATCGATATATTTATCGATACAAGTTTACGTGTCGATCATAAATGCACATATTTTGCTAGAAATCTATAAATAGTTTCTTATTTTCCTATCACAAAATAATGATGCAGTGCCTTAATATAACAATAGGTTAGTTATATATATTATTATGGAAATTTCAACTTCACATGGTTAATATGAATTGCCCTCTGAGTACTGAAAATACTGAAACATAAATAGAGACGCCCTATTAAAACAAATACATAGATCTATACAAATATACATCGAATCGACACTTTCATTATAAACATATACTTGTCTCTTTTCAACTAAATGATTGTTGCGTATGAAAAAAGAGACATAAACAGATTAACCTATCACAACCCTCCATACATACTCGTTTACTTGTTTATTTAGTGACACAGTATTTTATAAGAAAAGCACCTTTCATTAGAACCTATTACATTTTTCCAAAAATCCTTACCAGAAGAGTAAAACCAGTTTTCGTTGAAGTGTAGCGAGCAAACGTGCCTTATTTTATGTCGCGGATTTATTTTTCCCCACCTATTAACTCTATCTATTTCTTCTTTAATGTTTCACTTACAGGAAATCTGCAGAAATATACCATTGCAGAATATAACTATCTAAAACGTATCGATACATAAAAATATTGTGCCACATCACTAGCTGGAACACAATATGGCGAAACGAAACCGGCACGCGTCAAAAACTGTGTGACGTCACTAAAAAGTGTTGCCAAAATGGGTACAATACAAAGATATTTGTCTCTTTTTTCATACGCAACAATCACTTAGATGAAAAGAGATAAGTATATATTTATAAGGCAAGTGTCGATTCGATGTATATTCATATAAGCAATTTTTTGTATAGATCAATAGGGCATCTCCATAAATGTTCTACTCTAAGATAATAAAGAACAATAGAAATAAGCTTAGACCACAGACTAGTTAGAAGATACATTAACCCTTTGACGTAAATGGGACGCGGGCGTCCCCGTCTTATTTTTAGTGATGTTTTAAAATCTAAATTATATTTTATGTAATTATTACTAGGTACCGTCTGTTTTTTAATACAACCTTATTTTAATATAGAGGTTGGCAGCATTGCGCGTGTAAAAAAGAAAAAAAATGCAAGTAAAGTTTAATTTAGTATATTTTTTAGTAAAGTGGAAGGTTTTAGCGCATTTTTTCAAAAAAATATTTTAATGCTTTTTTAAAGTTTTAGGATATTTTCAGAGACATTATTAGTTATAATGGTAACTAAATATACATTATTTCACATAATAATAGTTGTTTTTGTGATTGTATAATAATGATATTGCATAATAACTGCAAGGGACACGGGTGTCCCAATATGCGTTATCGGTCAACTATTCTGGTATATGACAATTTGTAAGTGCTCCTTAGAATGCCTATATGAATAAAGATATTTTTGATTTAATTATGTAATCATTATTTCATTTGTCATATATCAATTTATATACGTATTTAAAAATGTTATTTACATTATATTTCTTGTCTTAGCCTTACAAAGGAACAAGTGTGTGTTTCTTTCAGCCTAATGAAATAGAAGAACCTAATGTAATGGTGATGTTAGGTCTGTAAAGATGCTCTTATTTTAGACGAAGAGCTACAACACAAGAAGGATCAAAAGTCGTTATCGGTCCTGCTGATTTATTAGACCCAGCTTGTGTCCTATTACCATTTTCATCATCAACTACATCGTCATGCGATGTGAAGTTAGCGGCCGTTCATCATGTTTCACAGCAGATAGAAACTATTGACTAGAACTCGCCATGACATACGGGGTCACGACGTGAACACTTACAGCAGAGCTGGTTTCTCTGCGGGATTGGATCCGATATGAGGTGATCCGGCACAGAACTAAAATCCTCGATATACATAGCTCTCCGGATTAGCAAGCTGAAGTGGCAGTGGGCCGGCCATATAAGCCGTCCGTTAGGGAAAACATGTTCTGAAGTGGAGACCGCCTTTCAGTAAACATAGTGTAGGACGCCATCAGGCCAGGCGGAGTGAAAAATTGCGCAAGATAGCTGGCAGACACTGAATGTAAGTAGCCGAAGAATCAAGCGAAGTGGTGAGCATTGGGAGAGGCCTGTATCCAGCAGTGGACTGCAACAGGTTGATGATGTTGATAATGAAATCAATATTGCGGCTATTCGGATCGCGCGCGATGGCTGCGAAAGGGCGCGAACGCTAAGTGTGGAGCCGTTTCGCATAAAATAGGAGACGGCTCACGGCTCCACACTTAGCGTTCGCGCTCTTTCGCAGCCATCGCGCGCGATTCGCGGGCTAAGTGTAGAGCGGGCTTTAAGAGCGCTCTACACTTAGCCCGCGAATCACGGCGCGAATTCGCGCCGCGAACTTGCCGCGAATTCAACAATGACTCCACACTCGCAATGGTTCGCGGTATTTTCACACTTAAGTTCGCAACTTTGAATGAAATGGACGTCGAAGTAGCTGTTGCTGCGTCCCTAACAATATGCGCGTTAGCGTACTTTAATTATGAAATATAGAAAAATATAATTTCTTCAGGTTTCACGTGATGGCGCTGATCGGCGATAAAGCTGATGACTCTATTCCCCCTTAATAAGTAACTCTTTATGAACAACTAGCCTTCCGCCCGCGGTTTCACCCGCGCGTAATTTCTTTTTTTAAATATCCCCCCCCCCTTCCCCCCACATTTCCGGGATCAAAAGTACCCTATGTTCACCGGGGATAGTGTAGCTATCCAACAGTGAAAGAATTATTCAAATCGGTTCAGTAGTTTCGGAGCCTATTCAATTCAAACAAACAAACAAACAAACATTCAAATCTTTCCTCTTTATAATATTAGTATAGATACTGACCGTCGCGGACTGCGAGTGTGGAGTCATGCACGTTCGCGTCGCGTTCGCGCTTCGCGCTCCCTTTGACGCGGACCAAAAAACCGACAAAAATTGGGGAACAAAGCGCGAAACCGCGAAGAATATGCGAAACGGCTCCACACTTAGCGTTCGCGCCCTTTCGCGGCGTTCGCGCGCGATTCGCGCGCTAAGTGTAGAGCGGGCTTTAGATCCAACGATATTAAATACCCTAGATACACTGACAGCGCTCGAAAAATGTCCCGCAAAACAAGTGCTTAAACACGGTTTAAAAAAGCACTTGTGCGATCCCAGTCGCGCGTGTTATATTATGTATGATACTTATAAACATGTACGTCATATTTCATAGTAAATAAGGCTTGGTTAATGTAATATCAAATTCGCCATATAAAACTATTGATTTGGTTGCTATATTTATGTCAATTTCCTGTGTAAAGAAATTGAAAATAAGAAATTCCAACTTCCGTTTTCAAATAGAAATTAATATCAAACTTCCGTTTACAACATTGAATAAATACGAAGTATTAAACTTCCGTTTTACAAAATTGAATAAATACGAACTGAATTTCCGTTTCCGACAATAAGTTAAAAATATAAGGATATTTGCCATTGAACTTCCGGTTGCAAACAGAAGTCGGAAATTAATATTAAAGATATTTATTTGACTATGCAGTTCCGGTTGTAAACAAAAATTAATATTTTAACGTCGGTTTCCGCTGTCTTTTATTAAAACTGATTTCCGGTCCTGTTACTCTAAAATAAATATTAATATTTGAACTTCCGGGTTTTTAAATAAAAATAAACGAATATTGGAATTTCCTGTTTTCTTATTGGCCGGTTTGAGTAACCAATGAGAAATGAACAAAAGCCACGTGGAAAATGGGTTTAAATAGCAAGTATTTCTCATTCGCGGCACTTTTTGGATTCGAGCACTGAAGATAAGTGTTACTATTTGTTATTTTAATTACTGTTTGTTACTTTAACTACTGTTTGTTACTTTAATTTAATAGTGAATAGTGATAGTGGTTAAATCATATTATTTGATTTGATTTGATTAATTAATTTAATAAACTCCTACTAGTGCTAGGATCGTGATTAACGTGATATTGTAAGTCGTGTGTAATTAATCATAATCTCAAAGTGTATAAAACGTGTACGAAATTATTGAATTTAAATTAAATGGTATAGTTTAGTGTCAGTATTTTTATTTCAATAAGTAAATATGTAGCAGTAATGAATTTGTTTTCTTTTATTAAATATAATGAATAGAAATTACATTACATAAATAAATAAATATAGTGTTAGTTAGTGTACAAATAAACTGGTGTAAATTAAATAAATTATACTTATCATTAGAGTTTTTAATTTAACATCAGAAGTGGGATACTTTTCATGCCATACTAATCTTATTATGTTTTTCAGACACCAAGCAAGATGGAGCCAGAGGTTCTGCAAGGACTGCTCACTGCTATTAAAGAAGCACTGACCAGCAATCATCGGCAGGATGACGTGGCACTCCCGGTGTTCGACCCAGCTACCAGTGACGGCGGTGCAGCAGCGTGGTGTGCGGACATCAGCAAGCTTGGAGAGGAGTTCGGCTGGAGTGGCTTGGCTAAAGTTGCCAAAGCAGGTAAGGCCCTCAAGGGCTCAGCTTTGGCCTGGTATGAAACCTGGCAACCTCAGGAAGGTAGAACATGGGAAAATTTCTCAAACGAATTGATTTCTTTGTACCCGGAAAAAAAAAATCTTTCTGAGCGTTTGTACAAAGCGGTTACTTACTGCTCAGACTTTGCTGACTCCTATTGCGAATATGCGAGGGAGAAAATAAGATTATTGAAAAACACAAAAATTCAATTTTCTGAATCTCAACTAATTGAACTAGTATGTGGCGGCATTAGGGACAATAATGTAAAAATGGCATCTTTTAACAGTAGCGTTAAAACAACATCGGAGTTAATAGCCTTGTTCTCTGCCTACGTAAAGAATAAGAAACGACCTCTAGAGCAATCTTCTGAAAGCTTGCCTGGACCTAGCAGTATGAAACGTTTTAAACTAACACCAAAACCTGAAGAGAAAAGTCAGGAGAAAAAATGTTTTACATGCGGTGAAAAGGGCCATTTTCGTTTTCAATGTACGAAAGCTAATGACTCAACCCCATTACCTCGAAATATAAAAAGTTGTACGGTCTGCAAGAAAATAGGACATGATGCAACTACTTGCTTCTATAATCGTGTCAACTCGGATCAACAATCAAACAACGAGAATAAACAATGACTAGACGTAAATACTTGTGTTCTCTCAAATCTTAAAACTACTAATGTGACCATATATGATTTCTCAATTGATTCTCTTGTTGATACCGGAGCAAGTTGTAGCATCATTCGGGAATCCATTGCTAAACAACTAAATTGTAAACTTATACCATGTTTTATGAATATCAAGGGAATAGGAAATGGCAAAATAACAACTTTTGCCACAATCACAGCCCCGGTTAAATTTGGAGATATTTGTATAGAATTAGAATTGCATGTAGTTAACGACAAGGACTTTCCATATGACCTTCTTATTGGTAGGAATCTAGTTAGTCACCACGATATTCAACTTTTAGTAGATTCTGATGGATGTAAACTAGCATGGAAGGAACTTCCTCTGCCTGACGCATCAATAAATCTTGCTCATGATTCACATGATGTTCTTCATCAACTAAAAAATTCTATACAGGATTTGGATGCCAATTTACAAAAAGAAATCGTGAAAATATTCGAAAATTATCCTAACGTTTTGCCTACTCCTAATCACATTGGTAATGTTAAAACGGGACAATTAAGTTTACGATTAAAAAGGGATGAGGTAGTTAATTACAGACCCTATAGACTTGCCCCTATTGAAAGACAAAAGGTAAATACAATAGTTCAGGATTTGCTCGATAAAAAGATAATACGTGAAAGTCACTCCCCATTTTCAAGCCCGGTTTTGCTAGTTAAGAAAAAAGGGGGTGACGATCGTTTATGTATCGATTATAGAGCTTTAAATAAAATCATAGAAAAGGACAGATACCCATTACCTTTGATTGATGATCAAATTGATCGTTTGGGTAAAGCTAAATATTTTATATCAATTGATATGAAAAACGGGTTCTATCAAATACCTGTAGACCCTGATTCGGTTAAATATACAGCATTTGTCACGCCTGACGGGCATTTTGAATTTTCACAAATGCCGTTCGGTATTTGTAATGGCCCAGCTGTCTTTCAACGAGCAATCACAAAAGCTGTGCAACACTTAAAATTTTTACTCACTTACATCGATGATTTACTAATTCCATTTACTAAAATTGAAGAGGGCCTTTCATATCTAGAACTTACAATAAAAGCTCTTTCCGAAGCTGGATTTACAATAAACTTAAATAAATGTAAATTTTTTGTAACCGAAATTCAGTATTTGGGTCGTCATATATCTCAAGACGGAGTCAGACCTAGTGATGACAAAGTCTTAGCTTTGGTAAACTCGCCCATACCCAAAACTGTCAAGCAGGTCCGTCAATTTATGGGTCTCGCTAGTTATTTTAGGAAATTTATACCCGAATTCGCTCCACGTACTGCTTGTATTACAAAGCTAACAGGCAAAAATCAACAATGGGAATGGGGACCCGAACAAGAGGTTGCTCGTAATTATATAATACAATGTTTAACTTCAAAACCGTTACTTGCAATTTATGATCCCAATTTACCGACGGAACTGCATACGGATGCCAGTTCGCTTGGTTATGGTGCTATCCTTATGCAAAAAGATTGTAACAATGTCAGTAAAGTTGTCGCGTATTTTAGTAAACGTACCACACCGATAGAATCTAGATACAGTTCATATGATCTTGAAACATTAGCTATTTACAATTCTCTGAAACAATTTCGAGTATATCTATTGGGAATCAAATTCAAAATCATAACTGATTGTAATGCTATTAAGGCTACAGCAAATAAAAAAGATTTGTCCCCACGAGTGGCACGTTGGTGGACATATCTTCAAGATTTCGAGTTTGAGATAGTTTACAGGAAAGGCAAATATATCAGCCACGTAGATTTTCTTAGCCGTAATCCTGTTGAGGAAAATATTTCTACAAAACAGTTAAATATAGCAAATGCATCAATTAATCTAATCTCAAATGATGCTCGGTCATGGCTAGAGACAGCTCAACATAATGACCCGGAAACGCTTTCTCTGATTGAAAGGGCTGAAGTAGGAGGTTTAGATACAAATCAGTACTTAGTGTCAAATAATTTGTTGTATTATAAGTCCGATCCAAATTCCGCTCCTAAATTATTTGTCCCCAAAAATAGCCGAATTGATATTTTAAGGCTATTCCATGACGATAACTGTCACGTAGGTTTTTTTAAAACAATAGATAAAATAAAAGAAAATTTCTGGTTCCCGTCTATGGCTGCGTTTGTCAAAAAATATTTGTTCCATTGCCGAATTTGTGTAGAACGTAAAGGTCATTCGGGTCCAAAAGAAGGGCTGTTACATCCAATATATAAATCAGCAGTGCCCTTTCACACAATTCACTTGGATTGTACGGGACCTTTTCCACAATCTCCAGAAGGATACAAGTATATATTACTGGTTATTGACGGTTTTACAAAATTCTGTTTGTTGAAAAAGCTCAAAACCCTAAGCGCAGCAGAGTTGGTACCTGTGATTCGAGAAACGATAACTCTTTTTGGTACTCCATCATTAATAATTACTGACCGCGGTACTAACTTTAGTTCCGATCTAGTTCGTGGGGTATTTCGAGATTTAGAAATAGAACATCATATGATAGCCACCGGAACACCGCGCGGAAACGGTCAAGCTGAACGGTACGTCTCGACTGTAACCAACATGTTGATAACTCGCTGTAATAATACGTCAGATTGGCCGAACGAACTATGGAAAGTACAACAGTCCATAAATACAACTGCTCAAAAGTCCACCGGCTTCTCCCCTATTAGATTGCTAATTGGTAGTAACGCAAATATACCTAGTGTTCAAGCTCGCCTTAACGAAATTTTCGGCGATCACATTGCGCAGCAGGATTTTGATATTCAAGCTGATCGCGAGATCGCTCACAATCGTCTTAGGCTAGTTGCTCAAAAATTTAAAGAACGTTTTGACTCCGTTCGACGTAATAAAAAACATTATAATGTAGGCGACATTGTTTACGTCTATCAAGATCATAGACGTCATGAAAAACTGAAAGCCAAATTCAGAGGACCATACGAGATTGTTGAAATTTTGGATAATGATCGTTATAGTTTGCGTGGCAGAGGGCACAGGAACCTTGTCATTTCCAAAGATAAATTACGATATTGGCCGGGGGAATGGGTAAGCGATGACGCTATTGTTGAAGATGCTATTTAAGTCTTTTATCTACTTAAGTTATTAGTACACTCCATAGAACCTGTTTATAAAAACCTGTGGTTTATATAAAAATGTTTTGTTTGTTTATGTATTTTTTTGTATTAATTATTGCATACATGATGTTATTAAGTTAATCTGAGTTAGTAATAAGTTAGAACTGTAAATTGGTTCTAAGAGTAGTTCAACAAGTAAAACATATTGTAAAGAAAGTTATAGGTCTTTAGTCATATATAACTTATATTCCCTTATAATAAACATGACTGTATGTTGCCTTAAATAATTTAAAAAAAAATAGAACCTAAAAATTACTGTGGCTGTGCCTGTGGCTGTGCCTGTGGCTGTGCCTGTGGCTGTGGCTGTGCCTGTGGCTGTGCCTGTGGCTGTGGCTGTGCCTGTGGCTGTGCCTGTGGCTGTGCCTGTGGCTGTGCCTGTGGCTGTGCCTGTGGCTGTGCCTGTGGCTGTGCCTGTGGCTGTGCCTGTGGTCATATATGTTTAAAGAGTTTTACTTTATAAAAAATAGTACTTCGAGAACGAAGCACTTGTCAGTATGGCCGTGTTATATTATGTATGATACTTATAAACATGTACGTCATATTTCATAGTAAATAAGGCTTGGTTAATGTAATATCAAATTCGCCATATAAAACTATTGATTTGGTTGCTATATTTATGTCAATTTCCTGTGTAAAGAAATTGAAAATAAGAAATTCCAACTTCCGTTTTCAAATAGAAATTAATATCAAACTTCCGTTTACAACATTGAATAAATACGAAGTATTAAACTTCCGTTTTACAAAATTGAATAAATACGAACTGAATTTCCGTTTCCGACAATAAGTTAAAAATATAAGGATATTTGCCATTGAACTTCCGGTTGCAAACAGAAGTCGGAAATTAATATTAAAGATATTTATTTGACTATGCAGTTCCGGTTGTAAACAAAAATTAATATTTTAACGTCGGTTTCCGCTGTCTTTTATTAAAACTGATTTCCGGTCCTGTTACTCTAAAATAAATATTAATATTTGAACTTCCGGGTTTTTAAATAAAAATAAACGAATATTGGAATTTCCTGTTTTCTTATTGGCCGGTTTGAGTAACCAATGAGAAATGAACAAAAGCCACGTGGAAAATGGGTTTAAATAGCAAGTATTTCTCATTCGCGGCACTTTTTGGATTCGAGCACTGAAGATAAGTGTTACTATTTGTTATTTTAATTACTGTTTGTTACTTTAACTACTGTTTGTTACTTTAATTTAATAGTGAATAGTGATAGTGGTTAAATCATATTATTTGATTTGATTTGATTAATTAATTTAATAAACTCCTACTAGTGCTAGGATCGTGATTAACGTGATATTGTAAGTCGTGTGTAATTTATCATAATCTCAAAGTGTATAAAACGTGTACGAAATTATTGAATTTAAATTAAATGGTATAGTTTAGTGTCAGTATTTTTATTTCAATAAGTAAATATGTAGCAGTAATGAATTTGTTTTCTTTTATTAAATATAATGAATAGAAATTACATTACATAAATAAATAAATATAGTGTTAGTTAGTGTACAAATAAACTGGTGTAAATTAAATAAATTATACTTATCATTAGAGTTTTTAATTTAACACGCGCGAACCGGCCTAGCGTCACTATGCCGAAGTGCTCCGTAAAAAAGTGCAAGAACGACACTTTAACCACTCAAAAAAAGCATGGAGTTTCGTATTTCCGGTAAGGAATAAATCCATCATTGATAATAGAATGCATTAATGGTAAAAATTATCCTAAAACGTGCTAAAATTGTAATTTTCTAAAAAAAATCGGAAGAAATCAGACACGTGGCTGGCTGTATAGTTGTCCCTTTCCCACGCGCTGCGGTATTAATGCTTCTAACACTTTCACACAGAGTAATATTTGGAACATAGTAGGTTTTGTAGAGGAATGGAGTCGCGTAGTACTAAAATTTACTATGGTATTTTTTTTATTTTGTCCAATATTACAACCAATATTTACACATCTTTTTACAAAAAAATCTGTATAACAATCAAAGAACTGTAAGAATAAAAAAGAATTTGGTGTTTAATGATTAATTACACTAGTAGATTACCATTTTGTTTTTATCTTATATATTCATGAATAATTTCATTAAAAAGAAAATAAAGATTGTTTACAATATTTGACAACAAAGAATTTTTTTTTTGTAAAATTATAAGTATTCATTTTTATTAGTAGGTATCGTTATAATAAATATTTTATTTTTATTAGGTATCGTTATAAAAAGTAATAAGTAAGATAATATAGTAAAGCCAATTACAAGTTTCCACCTTTAGACAGACATTTTATCTAACAGTGGGCAAAAAGCTATAGTAATTATAAATAAATAATAAATAAATATCTCTGGACATTATCCACACAGCGTCATCTAGCCCCAAACTAAGCATGAGCTTGTGCTAGGTAGACAACGGATAAACATTACTTATATATTTTTTTTTTTTGTAAATATACATATTATACATAGAAACACCCAGACCGATACAAACAGACATGTTCATGCACACAAATGTTTGTACCGTGCGGGGATCGAACCCGCGACCTCTGGTGTAATAGCCGACTTCTCGACCATTACACCAAATGGCTCGTCGCTAATAATAAATCATTATGAGTTTAAATTTAATAAAAAATCGTTCCTTCGGTAGATAAAATTTAGTTAGTCATATAACATAGGTATATAAATAAATTTATTTGTATTCTAATACATTTATAATTAAAAAAATAACATCGACGACGACTCCTCTACTAACTGTTCTAAATGCAACGATTTTATGATTTTCAAACAGCGCAAACTGAACTAGACCTTATTTCTATTGATTTACAGCCTACATTCGTCTTTACAGCAATAAAGCAATAAAAATTTTACGAGCTTGCTGCCTGCGTACATTCTTAATGTCGTAACTCTCGGACGTCTGCATTTAAAGTCAGATCGTATACCTGTGCATTAGCGGCAGCGCAGACGACAGACTATCGTGACAGACTTTTTAGTCTGCGAAAATAGAACGTATGCAACTGTATGGAGTAACGCAGACGACGCGCAAAAAAGTCCGGCGCGTACAAAATCCGTGTGATTTCGGCAGACCGCGCCGCGCCACACCGCTCGCTCCGCACAAAAAGTGTGCGAAAAAAATGGAACGTTTGCTTCAACACGGGCTAACGCAGACGGCGCACATTGGCGTACATTTTAGTCTGCAATCTAGTGGTGGGACGTAACGTATGTACGTATGCGATCTATTATGGCGCCAGACATCGATGTAACGATGCTAATTAATGAAATACAAAATAGACCAATAATTTATGATACTTCTATGGCAGAATATCATAATAGTGATATTAATACATAATTATATTATGTAAAATCATTAAAACTTGTTTCTTGGTAATATTCTGTATAAGAAAATTTTTGTAAACAAATTGTAACTAGTGATTGCTCTGTGTAATTGGTAGTATTATTATTATTATTTATTTATTTATTTATTTTTTGTTGCCGGATAATTTGTTTTATTATAAATTTTAATGTTCTCATGTAAGTGTTTATGTAATTTCTTTTTGAGAATAAAGTTTCTTTAACCGAAATACTAATTTGACGAGCCATTAGGTGTAATGGTTGAGAAGTCGGCTATTACACCACAGGTCGCGGGTTCGATCCCCGCACGGTACAAACATTTGTGTGCATGAACATGTCTATTTGTATCGGTCTGGGTGTTTCTATGTATATTATATATGTATTTACAAAAAAAAAGTATATAAGTAATGTTTATCCGTTGTCTAGCACCCATAGCACAAGCTAATGCTTAGTTTGGGGCTAGATGGCGCTGTGTGAATAATGTCCAGAGATATTTATTATTTATTATTAATGTTAACGCCGCAGCCCTGGCCACACCACGAGCCGCCCCCCCTCCGCCCGCCATCACCGCGCGCCTCGCCCAGCGCGGCCAGCGCGCCCGGCCCCACTTCCTGACCGACCTTAGACCGTGCGCCCGCGCACCTCTTTTTAATCTTTTTACATTTTTTTTGAAACCATTGTAATACGAGAATTACATCTTGTAAAGTCATCGTCCATCTTTTATTTCGTCGCATCGAGCCGTTCCTTTCCATTTCTTCGAGCCGGATTAGAGGATTACTCCGTGACACCACTCGAGACGACCGTTGGATTTGGACGAGTTGGACGACGGACGGAACGCGTGGCGTGCGACGACAGCAACGTGGACGAGTTCGACTTATTGATGCACATCGAGGCGATGTGGCGCATTTTAAACACCATTTTAAAACCAAGAAGGTCGCGTCATCACACCTGTGGAAGTCAAATCTTGTGAGTTCGTTCCATTATCTTGCCTTTGCTCCCCAATTAAGTTAATTACCTACTTCATTCGTTGCTTAAGTGCACAACCATCCATTTTTTTGTACATTGTATATCTCATTGCTACCGGTTTCCGCCATAGGGACCGGCGTTCTATGTAGTTGCAATACCTACTTTGCACTACGCAAATAATTCATTTTCTATTCATAACGGTTTCCGCCATAGGGGCCGACTAATTACGTAATTGCAATACCTATTTTGCAACTTATTGTAAATTTTATTTATTTATATGGTTACCGCCATAGGTCCATAATCTTTTCATTCCTTTTATTTTTCCTACAACTACATTTATTTTCCGTTATTTTTAATGATCCATTTCATAAACATTTCAGCCGCCTTGTATTTCAGGAGATGCCCTAATTTGTACGCATAATTGTTGCTTTAAATTTTAACATATAAACATTTTACATTCCAGAATTTTCGATCGAACTTTCTACGCTCAGCCGCTCGACTGTCAGTTAACGCACTCGGTCGCGTCAAGGTCAAGTGACTGGCGCCTTTACGCTTACCACTGCGCACGCGTCGCTTGGCTTACCCACGCTTACCCTCGCACTGCATTAATTTTCTGCTGCATTATAAAATTTAAGTATTACTTTTCCTTTTGAGCTTATTTTTTTTTCTGTTGTAATTATTTTAATTTATCTTCGTTTCAGTGGAGTTCAATTCAGATTAAAAATACATAATGGATTTTAAAACTTTGAAAAGAACCCGAGGTACATATAAAGCAAAGTTAACCCTTTTTAATCAATTTTTAGAAACTGTTCTTTCTTGCGATAAACTTAGTAATTTACAGATTAGAGAATTATCAAACCGCCTCCAAAATTTAAAATTAATGTACTCGGATTTCGATAGCAACCAAACTCATATAGAATCTTTATGCGAAATTCCAGATGACGAAATAAAGGAAAGAGAAAGCTTCGAAGCAGGCTTCCACGCAGCAGTAGCTTCTGCGGAGGAGGCGCTGGCTGTCAACACGATCCTCTCCAGTGGGCACTCCTCGGCGGGCGATGACCTCTCTCAGGTGACGGGCTCTGGTACTGCTATCGCAACAGGGCCCCCTTCAATAAAATTACCAACAATACACTTACCCACCTTTTCTGGTCGTTATCATGATTGGTTAGGTTTTCATGACTCATACACTTCACTCATACATAACAATAATTCAATACCTAAAATTCACAAATTCCATTATTTACGCGCCTCCTTAAAGGAAGGTGCTTCTTTAATAATTCAATCTATAGATTTCTCTGCTGAGAATTACGACATTGCTTGGGAATTAGTTTGCGAAAGATATAACAATAAAAGGCTACTCATAAATAATCACATCAAAGCATTATTTGATCTAGAAGTAATTACACGAGAGTCGTCTAGGTCTTTGCGAAACTTAATAGATACAATAAATAAAAACCTGAGATCACTCAAGGCACTCAATTTACCTACACAACACTGGGATACATTGATTATTTACATGGCTTCCCTTAAGTTAGACCCAGTCACTTCCCGCGAGTGGGAAGAAGAAAGAAATAAAATTAAAGATATTCCCACCTTGCAACAGTTTAACGACTTTGTCAAGGGGCGTGCTGACTTATTGGAGACCATGGAAATAAATCATAACAAACAACGCAGACATAGCGACATTACACACTTGCGACCAAAGACGTTTGTAGCTTCACCAACGAATTTAAATAGATTCCCTTGTAATATGTGTAAGGGTAACCACAACATATATCAATGTTTCCGTTTTAAGTCACTTCCAATTGAAGGCAGAATTGAGAAGGCCAAGGAATTAAAATTGTGCACTAACTGCTTAAAAAAGGGACACGATTCAGGCAAATGCACGTTAGGTCCTTGTAAACTTTGTTTCCAAAAGCATAATAGTTTATTGCATCTTGAGGAGAAAAGACATTCGAAACCTGCAACAGATTTAAAACAAGGCTCTTCTCCCGAATGCGTGGTATTAGCTACTTCTAACAGTAATTCGCAAACTGATTTATCACAATCAAAATCTATCAATAATCACAATACAGTTACTTTATCACATGCACAAGTCACAGTCAAGTTTTACTGTCGACTGCTCTTATAGGTATAACTGACCACCAAGGTAACATTCATAGGGTTCGTGTCCTTCTAGATAATGGGAGCACTTCTAGTTTTATTACAGAAAAATTACAATGTAAACTCAAACTTACAACTCAAAAAACTCACGTCCGTATACAGGGATTACACAACCAAACTTCACAAATTACAAACAGATGTGAAGTCAATATTCATTCTCTAATTAACAATGATTTCAGTAAACAAATAACCTGTTTCATTGTTCCTTGCATTACTCAGATGCTACCTACTCACAAAGTAAATACAAACTCATTCAAAATACCACAACACATTCAACTCGCAGATCCAGCGTTCCACACGCCTGCTGAGGTGGAGATGTTGCTCGGGGCTGACCTCTTTTGGGAGGTATTAGGCAACAATAGTATTTCCCTAGGGAAAAATAGACCCAGTCTTAATGAATCAAAGTTAGGCTGGCTAGTCTCAGGAGTAAGTCGAACTCACATACCAAACATAAACAAACCCAATTCATCCAAATACAACTCATCACATAATACAGTCCACTGCAATTTTTCATGTCATTCAGACACTGCGCTACAGAAGAAACTCGATCGCTATTTAGACGAGATACAATGTGAAACCATTTTCGTTAATACTACGAGTCGCCAACCAGATGGTCGATTCGTGGTAAACATTCCATTAAAATTACCTCCTACCACACTTGGAGATTCTTACGAACAAGCCTATGCTAGATTTTTAGCTTTAGAACGTAAATTCAGTCGTGATTCTACTTTCAAAACAAAATACATAGAATTCATGGAAGAATACATACATTTGGGCCACATGACAGAAACTACTGAAATTGAAAGAGATAAAAATGCATATTTTCTGCCGCATCACGGTGTATTAAAGGAAACTAGCCTTACAACTAAATTAAGAACGGTTTTTGATGCATCTGCACCTACAACATCAGGTTATTCCTTTAATGATATTCAATTCATCGGTCCCACAGTGCAGGATGACTTATTAAGCATTTTGTTACGTTTTAGACAATATAAGTACATTGTAACAGCAGACATAGAGAAAATGTATCGTATGGTGCTTATTAATCCTGAACAAAGATCACTGCAACAAATACTGTGGAGATCAGATACCTCGGAAAAAATAAAGGTATATAAATTAAATACAGTTACTTATGGCACTGCGTCCGCACCGTACTTGGCTACAAGATGTCTGTCACAATTAGGCCATAACTATCTTAATGATCCAATCACAACAACAAATACTCACCACAATCAAGTTCGTACATTAACTGGAACAACAATATTACACGATTTTTATATTGACGATTTGGTTACGGGAAATGACGATCCATTATTACTTACAGATATTTGCAAAGAAATCACTAAACAACTTACAGGTGCACACTTTCATCTTCGTAAATGGAGATCCAACGATGAAAGTATACTTAATGGTATCCATGAATGTAATAAAAATAATAATGATCCTTTACTTACCATAAAGGGTGATCAAATCACAAAAATATTAGGTATTTTGTGGGACAGTAAAAATGATAATGTTGCGGGTACCGGGGTACGTCAATTCAAATTAAATGCCGGTTACGAAAAGACAATTATTTATTAAAACCACTAAACTGAGATACACCACTTTAACACAATTACACTTCACACTTTACGTAGACAATTCAAAACAAACACTGGTAAACACTAAACGCTGTTCACTTCAAACGTCGCAGGATAGTTCGCACTGATCGCTTTCCGAAGAATGAATACTGCTCGCAGCGTCGCTCACTCTCTATTTATACCCGGCGCGGGCCCTCTAGTATTTCGTGGATGATTCGTGAAGCCTCTCGAACTGGCGCGAGGACACGCGTTTGAACAGGACCGTTCTTTTCATGAAAACAATCGCGCGCAGGTAAAAAGCAGGCGGCCGCGCGCAGGTAAACAAGCAGCGGGCGCGCGCGAGAATGAACCTTATTGCGTAAAGGAGTGAGGTCCGTTTTCGCGTGCAAGCTCCGTTGCCGGACATCGTCGTAACATTACCCCCCTCTTAGTCATGCTCGTCCCGAGCATTATTTGATCCGTAGTAGCGTGCGAATCGATCAATGTGCACAATCTTGGGTTTGCCCCTTGTTCCTTGCTTGATCCGATAGGTGAGGTCATTCAGCCTTGTGATGATCTTGTAGGGTCCTTCCCATCTTGGCTGGAACTTTGGTGACTTCCCTTTCTTCCGGAGTGGGTTGTGTAACCAAACCAGTGCCCCTTCTTCAAAGCCGGTAGTGTTGGCTTTACGATCGTAGCGAGTCTTCATTCGTTCGCTGGATTTCAGACTACAGTCTCTAACGAAGGCATGAATCTCGTCCAATCGTTTCTGGAGGTCAGCCACATAATCTGTGACAGGTTTCGGAGCTTCGGGTGGTGTACCAGTCAGGGCATCCACTGGAAGTCGCATTTCTCTGCCAAAGTTCACCATTGCGGGGGTGGCACTAGTACTATCGTGTACGGCAGATCGATAGGACAGCAGAAAAAGAGGTATGTACTGATCCCAGTCTCGTTGATGTTCATCGACAACTTTAGCCAAGTGATTTTCAAGCGTTTGGTTGAATCTCTCGACCATGCCATCAGATTGTGGATGTGCTGGGGTAGTACGAGTCTTGTGCATACCAAGTAGTTGACAAACCTCTTGGAATAGTGCGGACTCGAAGTTTCTTCCTTGGTCTGAATGTATTTCGAGGGGTACACCAAATCGGCAGATTACTTCCTGGACTAACTTCTTCGCAACCGTTTTAGCTTCTTGATTAGGCGTCGCGAAAACTTCAGGCCATTTACTGAAATAATCTTGAACCACAATGATGTATTTATTTCCCTCCTCAGATTCTGGAAAAGGTCCAGCAACATCGACTGCGATTCTTTCCCACGGGGCACCGACATTGTACAGCTTGAGTTTTCCTCTATTCCTGGTTTGTGGGCCCTTTACTGATGCACACGTCGTACATTTCCTGCACCAGTCTGCAACGTCCTCTCGACAGTGTATCCAGTAGAACCGTTGTCTCAGCTTCTCTAGGGTTTTCTTCACGCCTAAATGTCCTCCAGATACTCCATCGTGTATATACCTCAGTAAGGGCGCCACTTGTTTTCGGGGTACAACTAGCTGTAAAGTGCTTTGGTCCCCTCTTGGCGTTTCCCATTTTCTAAACAGAACTCCGTCTTTAATTACTAGACTGTCCCACTGTGCCCAGTAGCTTTTTGTAGTGGGACTAAACGACGATACATCACTCCAAGAAGGCCTTTGGTCTTTTTCTTTCCATTCAAAGATTTTCTCCAGGTCGATGTCCTCCTTTTGAGCTTTTCCAATAGCGTCCTCACTCCATTCATGGTCAAGGCCCTGGGTGGTTATAATCCGGACTTTGTCTTTGGTTTCTGTCTTGGAGCAGTGACTACAAGACTCAGGGCAAGGTCTTCTTGAAAGGGCGTCCGCATTCAAATGCGTTCTGCCGCTTCGATGTTCCACCACAAAGTTGTACTCCTGTAGTTGCTCTAACCATCTTGCAACTTGTCCTTCTGGGTTCTTGAACTGCAAAAGCCATTTTAATGCTGCATGATCCGTCCGTAAGGTGAACTGTCTGCCGATGAGGTACTTGCTAAAATGTTGTAGAGTTTTCACTACTGCCAAGAGTTCCTTACGAGTCACGCAGTAGTTCCTCTCTGGCTTTGAAAGCGACTTGCTGAAATAGGCGATAACGACTTCACGGTCACCTTGCTCTTGTGATAAAACTCCACCAATTCCAGTATTGCTTGCATCGGTGTCCACGATGAATCTTCCTTCTCTGTTCGGGTATCCAAGTATGGGAGTGGTGCAAAGGTGTCCCTTCAGTTTATTGAAAGCTTGTTCACATTCCAAGTCCCAGGCAAATAATCGTTTGTCTTCCGTAAGTCGATGAAGTGGCTTGGCGATGTCGGAGAAGTTCTTGACAAAGCGCCGGTAATATGCGCACAAACCCAAAAAGGATCTTACATCCGTCTTGTTTGTTGGTGTAGGCCATTCTTGGACAGCTTTGATCTTCTCTGGATCGGTCCTCACACCCTTCGCCGAGATGATGTGTCCTAAATAGGCCACTTCTTCCTTAAAGAATGCGCACTTCTTTGGGCTGAGCTTTAAATTTGCTTCTCGAATCCTGGTGAACACCTTCCCCAGATTCCTTAGGTGTTCTGCGAAATTTCGTCCCATGACAATGATGTCATCCAGGTAAACAAGACATGCGTCTCCCAGTAGTCCAACCAAAACCCTCTCCATAAGCCGCTCAAAGGTCGCCGGAGCATTACAAAGTCCAAAGGGCATAACGTTGAACTGCCACAGCCCATTTCCAGTTCCAGTGGTAAATGCCGTCTTTTCTTTGTCTTCTGGATGGATGTCCACTTGCCAGTAACCACTTTTTAGATCAACTGTTGAGAACCACTTCATACCGCTCAGCATATCCAATGTGTCGTCAATCCGTGGCAAAGGGTAACTGTCCTTCTTCGTTACATTATTTAACATTCTGTAGTCAACGCAAAATCTGGTGCTGCCATCCTTTTTTTTAACAAGGACTACAGGCGATGACCACGGGCTCGTCGAAGGTTCTATGATGCGGTTCTTGTGCATCTCGGCAATCATCTCTGCTACTTCCTTTTCCTTGGCAAACGGAAGGCGCCTAGGAGTCTGCTTGATTGGTTGCGTTTCTCCCGTGTGTATGCGGTGTTTAACAAGGCCTGTTCTTCCTAAATCATGGTCACCCTTTGCAAAGATGTCACTGTAATCGTGTAACAACCTCTTAGCCTGTTGAAGTTCCTGTGCAGATAACTTATCCTTACAATCTTCTAGAAGCTGCATGACGTCATCTCGTTGACAGGATTCTGGCTCCCGAGTTCCTTTCAGCTTTCTTATAGAATAACCCGTTTCACACCGACCGATCACGCAGTTTCTTCGTAACTGTACTTCATTTCCACTAAGATTTATTATCCGCACTTTCACTCCTTCTCTGGTCATTGCCAATGTTCTTGCCGTAATCCAACTTGGATGATCGCCGCAGTTTTCTATTACTACACTACGTCCTTTACACACATTAGGAGGGAATCTAACTTGTACTAAGGTTTCAGACCTCGGCGGTAATGTTGTATTTTTCAGGCAGTAGACTGCACACGATGATCCTCCCTCCAGGAATACTTCTTGCTCCGGAAAACTTAGTACTCCCTTAGAGACGTCTACTACACATTTCTGGTCTCTCAAAAAGTCCAATCCGATGATGCATTCATCCGTGATATTTGCTATTAGCACCCTGTAGTCGAAGGTCTGGTCTCCAATTGTTATCTTCACCACTGTCTCACCGAGGACAGTTACTGGCTGGCCTGTTGCTGTTTGCAGCTGGATGGGTAGAGGTCTGCGTCCCCACATGACAGTTCTCTTCAGTAACTCCGGGCGCACTATGGTTCTTGAAGCACCGGTGTCTATTGTAAAGATACATGTTTTGCTGTTCAGCTGGCCTTCCACTGAAAGGTTGTTTCCATTTCCCATCTGTGATACAGTGATAGTAGGGGCTTGATGTTGACCAGCCAGCGCCTGCCCCACGGCCCTGGCTCCATTTAGTTTAACGACAGCTCTTCAGCGTCCACTTGGGTTGAGGACGCTACTGTCGTTCTGTGCGGCAATCTTCTTTTGGGGCAACTAATCCGGATGTGGCCCCTCTCTCCGCAGCCATAACACATTGGACCCAATGATGGTTTTTCCCTTACCACCATTTCCCGTAGTCTATGCGTTCTAGGGTCCTGGCGTACAGCTTCTACCTCCAAGGCATGGGCCAAAGCTTCTTGCAAGGTCTGATGATGTCCCAGCCTAACTGCTGCTCTGATCTCCGAGTCCTCGATTCCATCGATGAACGCTTGCAGGATGGTTCCTTCTACCAACGTTGGACATGATGCATAAGCACGACGAACTAATCTTTCGATTTCTGTGGCCCATTGTTGCAGACTTTCACTTGATTTCTGCACGCGGTTGCGGAGCTGTGCTCTGTACGCGTGTTCTAGATGTTTCTCGCTGTACCTGCTCTCTAGTGCCTTATGAAGAGCATCCAAGGTCCTACTATCCGGAGGCAGGTTTTCTAACGTCAGCAGGGCATCACCACGAAGAGCTAGAGTAAGCGCCATCATTGATTCTTCGTCGCTCCAGCCCTTTCCTTTGGCCACCGTCTCGAATTGGTACCAAAATGCTGCCCATGATGTTGTTCCGTCAAAGTGGGGTACTTCAATCTTAGGAGACCCAATATGTGCTGGAAGTACGGCACCGCTTTGCGATTCAACCTTCAGAATTTTATTGCGCAGTTGCTGCAACATCACATCGTGTTTCTCTAGCGTTGCATCAACCTGGGTCAATCGCTCTTCGTGTTGGGTTTGTAGTGTCTTCATCTGAAGTACGTCCTCCTTGATGTGCCTTACCACGTCCGCTAAAGCAGCGATTTGCTTTTCCAAAGCTGCCTGCTTTTTCTCAATAGCCCCCAACAAAGTCTTTGCTAACTCATCCTGACAACGAGCCTGGTCCTCTCGTAGTTGAGCTAGCTGCGCCTCTTGACGGCGAGCTTGTTCTTCTTGTCGACAAGCTTGTTCTTTAATCAAAATTACCAGGGTGTTAAAGTCCACAGCCGGTGGTTGTGCTGCTACTGAAACCGTTGACGAAGTACTTGCGGCTTCATCTCCTTGCGTAGTCGCAGATGTCGCAGTTTGGCTCCTCGTCACACGTCCCTCGCTGTCTTCTCGTGGCATCTTGAATTCCGCTTCTGACACCAATGTTGCGGGTACCGGGGTACGTCAATTCAAATTAAATGCCGGTTACGAAAAGACAATTATTTATTAAAACCACTAAACTGAGATACACCACTTTAACACAATTACACTTCACACTTTACGTAGACAATTCAAAACAAACACTGGTAAACACTAAACGCTGTTCACTTCAAACGTCGCAGGATAGTTCGCACTGATCGCTTTCCGAAGAATGAATACTGCTCGCAGCGTCGCTCACTCTCTATTTATACCCGGCGCGGGCCCTCTAGTATTTCGTGGATGATTCGTGAAGCCTCTCGAACTGGCGCGAGGACACGCGTTTGAACAGGACCGTTCTTTTCATGAAAACAATCGCGCGCAGGTAAAAAGCAGGCGGCCGCGCGCAGGTAAACAAGCAGCGGGCGCGCGCGAGAATGAACCTTATTGCGTAGAGGAGTGAGGTCCGTTTTCGCGTGCAAGCTCCGTTGCCGGACATCGTCGTAACAATAACATATTATTTTCATCACCAGTCACTGCTCATAATACACTAAATCAAACAAAGCGTTCCATTTTGTCAAAAATCGCTCAAATATTTGATCCGTTGGGATTAATTAATCCATGTTTATTACAAGCGAAAATTCTATTACAAAAATTATGGGCCAATAATATAGCTTGGGATGACATAATTTCACCAGAATTCCATAAGCAATGGCATGAATTTCTTAAATATTTACCGTACCTTGAGAACATTCAAATACCACGACGCGTTATATGTGATTTACCAATGGTAATTGAACTTCATGCATTCAGTGACGCATCTATACATGCATACTCAGCGTGCATATACATACGTAGTATTTCTACTAATGGTTGTGTTAGTGTTCACTTGCTGGTTGCAAAATCCAGAGTAGCACCATTCAAAAAAAATATCACCATCCCAAGATTAGAATTATGTGGTGCTGTTCTGGCAATGCAATTAGCAAAGGGAGTAAAGTCGGCTCTCAGACTTCATATAGACAAAGAAACCTATTGGTCTGACTCAACTATAGTTCTGGGTTGGATAAAGATGCCTAAATCTAAATTAAAACAATATGTTTACAACAGAGTCACCGAAATTACTGATAATACATTAGCCTCAAACTGGTACCATGTCCCCACTACCATGAACCCGGCAGACATAGGGTCACGGGGCTCAAATCCACAACAATTAGGTAATAACAAGTTATGGTTCCATGGTCCAAGCTTTCTACATAACAGTAAAATACCTTTACCTCCTCAACCACTCAACAACAATACAGAAACACTGCCAGAATTAAAATTACTTTGTCATATTGGGAACGAATCAGCTGTTCATGATTACATAAAACGTTACTCATCCTTTTCCAAATTGCAACGAGTAATGGCCTATGTGCTGAGATTTATCAATAATTGTCGTTTTTGTAATAATAAAGATACAGGTCATTTGAAAATGTTTGAGTTAAATCGTTCTCAAATTGTTTTGTGTAAAATTGTTCAGAGGGAATCGTTTTTCAAACAATATTCTTTGCTTGTCAATAAAGATTCGTTGCCGCCTAAAGATCAACTACTTCATTTAAATCCATTTATGGATAATACAGGTACAATGAGAGTGGGTGGAAGGTTATTGAACTCAAATTATACATATGATAATAAACATCCAATCTTACTTCATTCAAATCATCACATTACCCAGTTATTAGTCCAACACTATCATAAGTTATTATTACACGCTGGGCCTCAGCTAATGTTATCCACCCTAAGACAAAGGTTTTGGATCATTGGTGGACGTAATTTAGCGAGAAAGGTCTCGCGTAACTGTATTACATGCTGCAGATTTTCCAATAAGAGTATTCAGCCCATGATGGGCAATCTGCCTAGGGAAAGACTCTGTGCTGATTTTCCATTTCAGAATACGGCTGTCGATTATGCCGGACCAATCATGATAGCGGACAGAAAGGGTCGTGGTTGCAAGCTACTGAAGGCTTACATATGTGTCTTTGTTTGTCTAGCAGTGCGAGCAGTTCATATTGAGCTCGTCACCGATTTAAGTACCAATGGTTTCCTGGCCTGTTTAAATAGATTCATCGCTCGTCGAGGCAGGCCCTCAAGGATTTTCTCCGATAATGGAAGAAATTTTGTGGGAGCCTGTAATGAGTTAGCAAGCTTTTTGAATTTGAACTCCAGTGAAATATCGTTATATGCAGCAGAAAATCAAATAGAATTCAAGTTTTCTCCCGCTTACAGTCCCCATTTTAACGGATTAGTCGAGGGTTGCGTAAAGTCAATCAAATATCATTTAAAACGAGTCATAGGTCTAACAAATTTAACTTTTGAAGAAATGACAACATTATTAGTACAAATAGAGGCTATCCTCAACTCTAGGCCGCTTACCCCTCTCTCTTCAGATCCTTCTGATCTAATTGCCCTCACTCCTTCACATTTTCTAATGGGACGAACGATCATGATGACCTCTCCGCAGGCACATGACGGAGAGCAGAACACGAACATTTCTACTCTTACGACATATAAAAGAGTGGAATACCTGAAGTCTCAATTTTGGAAAAGATTTAATACAGAATATATTTCAGAACTGCAACGAAGAAACAAATGGCGTACGCCTGCTGAAGGGCTACGCATGCACCAGATGGTGGTGGTCAAAGATGACCGCTTGCCACCCAACCGATGGCTGCTGGGGAGAATCTGCCACATTTACCGTGGCACCGACGGCGTCGCCCGCGTCGTAGATGTGCTCACATCATCAGGAACCTTACGAAGAGCATACAACCGACTCATACCATTGCCATTATTGGAACCAGATGTTCCAACGCCGGGAGCATGTTAACGCCGCAGCCCTGGCCACACCACGAGCCGCCCCCCCTCCGCCCGCCATCACCGCGCGCCTCGCCCAGCGCGGCCAGCGCGCCCGGCCCCACTTCCTGACCGACCTTAGACCGTGCGCCCGCGCACCTCTTTTTAATCTTTTTACATTTTTTTTGAAACCATTGTAATACGAGAATTACATCTTGTAAAGTCATCGTCCATCTTTTATTTCGTCGCATCGAGCCGTTCCTTTCCAATTAACTTCCTCATTGTTGTCTCTGAATGAGTCAAAGCAGGTCTTAAAATAAATAGCAACTCATCATAATTTATGTAGTAACAGACATTTTATAAAACTTAAAAAAAAAACCGGTGTTGTTCAGAATTGAATGTTTAATATCGAACTCTCCCTTCAGTAATCTTTCCGAAAGTATAGGATCAAGGATGTACCCAAAATTTTCTTCGTCTTTTTCTGTCTGTTACATCAAGTACAAAATAATACTTCGCGATCTTTAATCTCTGCACGATTTTCATAGCGTCTACGTCCCTACAGTTCTGCCGACAAAATGATCGAAGATGTGCGTCGTGTGCGTTGAGTCTGTGAAAAATCCGCGACAGACTTTTTGTGCGTTGAGTCTGTGCAAAATCCGCGGCAGACTCTTTCGCACAAAAAGTGTGCCGTCTGCGCTGCCCCTTAAGATCAACTTTTGAATATTGAAATTAGAGTTGATATTATTTTCGTCCTTAGCGCACCCCCCACCGTTGCTATCTACTTTCGGGACACTTTTTGAAGGCGGTTTTATAGGCAATGTTGCTTCTAGGGTATTTAAATTCGTTGTTTAGATCAGACAAATATTATCTATGTGCGTTACTCTGGCGGAAAGTTTAAAATGTTAACACGTCTAGAGATGAAACAATATAGAATAATTTGTGCATTATATGCTGTAAATGTGCAGCAAATATAAAGTTTGTGCCTAGTGGGGTTTCTGAGATATTAATAAAAATACGATTCCGCCAGCGTAACGCTTGAAAACGTTATCCTGGCGGAACGATTTTTACCCATTGGTTCTAGGGCAATTTTAAGTAGCTTAAAAGATAGCTTAAATTTGTGCCCTAAAATAGCCAAGCAGCGGCATTTGTGCCCCCCGTAGTTTTTGAGTAATTGCAAATGCCGCTGCAGTAACGTTTGGATTATTTTGCATAATTATCTTCAGAATGGCTGGACGTACAGAAATGATTTTTTGTGAGAAGATGCCTTGTAATTTGTGCAAATTTGTGCTTTCATAGTTATTTCAAAGAAATACATGGTCTATGATTTAAAAAAGATTTTCTAAAAAACGAAAACAGCCTCTAGCTCTTGAACTACTTACGTTAGGCTGGCGCTGAATGTCTCAAGTAGTTGATGCCTGTAGGATACAAGGATCTTCTGACAAAATTTTATAACCCGTCTGATATTGACGAAATAAATCAACTTTTTAAACTGAAAATTGTTTACTTATTTCGAGCCGCAAATAAGGGAGTTTGAATAACGTAACGATTCCCATTTTTTGTCAAAAATCTGTGCCTTTATTCAAATAGACACACACTAAATTTCAACTCTCTACGTTCTGTAATTAACCGCAAATAAAATAAAATTAACAAGTAAGAACATTTAGATTATTACCCGACCAAGTATGAAAGGTCATAAAAAAGCAGCCTAAAGAACATTTAATTTACCGTACCTTCCTAATTTAACTTTTCTCTTGTTTGTACTGTGATATAGAAAAGCAGTTAATTAAGTTATTGTCGTTTCTATAATTTCGATTTACCTAAAAAGTGAAAACAAATTACGAATAAAAGCCTACATTGCTTTTTATTAAAGTTATTTTAATATTAATATTTTAACCTGTTTCTTTTGTATGAAATCCATGGTTATTATTTTCTATGTATTTATTTTACGTATTTATTTTTTGTATTGTTTTTTTTTTCTTACTTTTTTGAGAAGTTTGAATTGTGTTCTACTCGTATTTATTTCTTGTTCTTGAGTTTTGCACTGCCTACTTTTTAAAATTAATTTAGATTTTTCTCTACCTTATGGTTGACTGGAAGAGATTGCTATTAGCAATAAGTCCGCCTTCATTGTATTGTATCTGCCATTTTTGTAACATATTTTTCCTTTATATTTTGTGCAATAAAGAGTATATCATCTGTCTATTAATGTCATTTTAATGTTCTTAGTATTAATCTTTTAGTATTACCTAATACTAAAAAATATTATTACTAAGACTAAGACAGACAAAGAACAAAATAAATATTTTTTATTAAACTTTAATGGATGGCGGAAGAGTAGTTTTTTATTTCATATTATCACCCCTCGCTGGACAACCACCTCTCTGATAGATAATCAAATTAAGATCACCCAATTTGTTTACCACTTAGAGTATATCTTTTCTTGTTAGTTCAATTGGGGCAGAACGGAAAGTGGACCCTCCCAAACAAAAAAGAATTTTCAAAATAGGTTAATAAATGATCGAGTTATTAGAAATGAAGCATTGAAAAATAATCACCTCGATTTCACACTAAAACTTGTTTACACGAGTGTACCGACAGTTATCCTACAAAGAATGATGGGCATTTTTGTATGGGAGCTGGGCGTAAAACCAACAGAAATAAAATGTGTTGTTATTTACTTCATTGTACTTCTAAATACCGCTTAAATACTTTTTAACCTCAATATAGACCGGGTTTAACTGTAAAAAAAAAACCAACGATTGGTTAAATAAAACACTCATATTATGTATGTAGTTAAAACTACTATTTATTAATACTTTTTTTAAATATCAATAGTATAAATGTTTTGCGGGTGCAACGAAAGGCGCGGGTCGGGCGCGGCGCGGTATTGTGTGCTGTACTCCCGACCCTACCCGCGCCGTCCTCTGTGTGTTTTGCGCTTTAGACTACCGACCGATGGATTGGTTTCTTTGGCTTTACAGCTCTGCACAACATCCTGCCGTGTTATCTCCTTTGTATTAGCGATTGTTTTGAACACTATAACAAATAAATATATTATATTAAAAACGAGAAAAGCATATGTTTGAACATGAATATCTCTGTTCTCCGGATGTTATGACCGAGCACATCTTCTTTTTAGGCTAGGCCCACACTTGACGGAAATTCCGCCGCGGATCTTCCGCGACGGAACGCTAAGGCTAGCGCTACACTTGACGAAAACTCCGTTGCGGATCTTCCGCGACGGAACGCCAACACATGTTATTGCATATAAATTACAAACAGCGGGCACACTACGCGGAAGATCGGTCGCTCCGTCGCGGACCGCCCGCTCTCTGCGTCTGTTCCGTCCTCCGCGCACCGATCTTCCGTCGGCGGAAGATCGGCAACGCCGCATTCCAAGTATTTGTATGCCCCGCGCCACACTCGGCGGATAACACGCGGCGACGCCGCACGCACAGGATGTTTGACACGCGAGAACTTGGTGAGTTTGTCACTTTATTAATTTACTATAGGTACTAGTATTATATTATCTGTGCTATAGGTAAAATTAAAAGTACTCATGTTATGAATGTATAAATT
This sequence comes from Mecyna flavalis, assembly GCA_949319885.1. NCBI lineage: Eukaryota > Metazoa > Arthropoda > Insecta > Lepidoptera > Crambidae > Mecyna > Mecyna flavalis. Next base: position 3,265,757 of record OX439427.1, on the reverse strand, counting down.
TATACGGCAGTGCTTACCTACTATATTAAGTAAAATTTTACACCAAAAAGTATACACTTGCATTGCAACCCAAAATGAGTAAATGTTTATCAAATTGACACCCATTTAAAAAGAGAACGTTACCCAAACATTAATTTAAAAGTTAGTCAAACATTACGAGCACACCGTATAAGCGTTGGCAGTCGACTGATAATCTGCCACGGAATATTCAATGTGGCTGCAATGTTCAATAGCGGATTTTCCGTGACGGACGATCCGCGACGGAATTTCCGTCTAATGTGGCGCTGGCATTACACATGTTACTGCATATAAATTACAAACAGCGGGCACACTACGCGCATTGAACTACAATTTAACTCAATGACTACGCGGAAGATCGGTCGCTCCGTCGTGGACGGTTTTATATGAAATTATTTCCGTCGCGGACGATCCGCGGCGGAATTTCCGTCAAGTGTGGCAAAGGCCTTAGGGTCCCAACTGTTAACCTGGAAATGAAAACAAAATAAAAATTTACAACTTTACGTCTTGATGTTAAATGGCAATAGAATTTGTGATCTTTTTAAATTTAGGGGGATAATAATTATGAAAGCAGTTGTTTTAACTTATAATATTTGAAAAAGTATTGGTTTTTCACAGTTATGATAAGAAATGTCCAAATTAAATTCGTGCATATCACATTCGGAATTTATAAGAATCATGAAAAATATTGACTTACTTCTTTTTTCAACAAATTGAAGACTTGCGGATTTATCCCTGGTTCAATGATAAATCTAGAGATGATGGTAATATAAAAATTTTACTGAGAAATCTATAACATTTTGGGCTTTGTTTCATTATTGACAAACATAAATCTTTTTCTTCAGTTGTATACCGTCGCGCATTTTTCTTTTTATTGCATAAATTAACTTGCATTGCAAGAAATGTTCTTGCATGTGAGTTCATATTTCTGGTCAATTTTTCTAGGGTCGTTTGTCGGGAGAATTTTAGTGCATCTTTAGTCCTCTTGTGAAAGCTTAATTGTTTTTTAGCTTTTTTATATTCCCTGTATATTTTTAGACACAATGGGCTCAATTCGCTGGTTTTTGACATCAACCTTTTAGAGAAAGAATATCCTGTAAAAAAAAATACTTATGTAGGTGCAGTACATAATGTTAACATTTGGAAATGCTTTGATAATGAAGATTTAACAGTGTACAAATTGAACAAAACCTTACCAGTTTCTTGTTCACTATGGAATTTTGAGTGGTCAGGTGTAGATTTTTCCTGAGTTTCAATAGGTTCATTTGATTCATTCAAAGAATCCATATCTGCAAACAATTTTAACATGTTAAATAATGTTAATAAATAATTATTTTTTTACTTTATTGATAGATATCCGCAGTGCCAGATATTTTCCCGTGAAATAGAAGTGTGTCAAGCATTTCTGTGTTTCGGGGAAAGGGCACTGAAGCTAGTGAAATTACTGGGTATATGAGACCTAATAACTGTCGTCTCTTAAGGCGGGCAACGCGCCTGAGACCCCAAGGGGGTCCCGGGTGCTTATGGGCGGCGGTGATCACTTATCATCAGGTGACCCACTTGCTTGTTTGCCCCCCTATAATATAAAAAAAAAAGATATGCTTAATATAACATATTTAAATACATAATTAAAATCTTACCAATATCTGGTATTTCTGGATGACTAGCTGTTGAGGTGGAAGCAATAGCCTTTGATCCATGCAACACATTCAATGGCACACATCCTATAGACAAAAAATCATCATCATCATCATCAGCCTGTGACAGTCCACTGCTGGACATAGGCCTCTCCATATGCTCGCCACGCTGATCGATCCTCGACCACTCGCATCCAGCTCCTGCCAGTCAAAAAATATAATGCATTAATTAATAATGTTATTACTAAAGTATGAACCGTGTTTAATTTGCTCTTAAGTTAGCTGGCTGAACATGTTTATGAAATGAATATATGAATACAAAGTACTTGAATGAAAGAAAAGGTCTACATATAGATGGCTTCAACCTATAACAGGCAGCTCCTTCACCTCCTTGAAATGTGGACCTTCCTGTAGGATTAACCAAGCTTCGGGCATAAGCTATGAATAATAACAATTTCATCAAACTATCACAATTAAAAAAAGGTCTACAAGTAACTGCTACTTAATTTTATAGAAAACACATAAATATTATAAATTTTTATGTGACATGGACTTTTTATTGATGAATACATTTAAATAATGAATTTGCTTAAGATCTTACCAGTATGCAGTTTACTGTGCAATTCAGAGTCAGGCATTGACATTGATAGTCTTGAAGGCCCAGCAATTATATTTGAGTCCTCCAAGGGCTCCATACCTCCTGACAGTATCTTTTTCTTCTTGGTCACTGGCCCACATCCTGTATGAACATTAACAAACTTAGGTAATGCATTTGTTACTGATCTAATACAATTTCAGGCAAACTGGATTATGCTAAGTATGAGCAAATTTCAAACACAACTTTCATTACATACCATGTCTTTGATCCTCTTCAGCCTGTTTACAGTAATTATGATCATAGTGTACCATTTGTGAAAAATTTTGTTCTTCTTGAGCGGGATTATTTGTTTCTGGAAATAAATGTTGAATTTATGAGGTTATCAAGGATGTAGCAAGGGATTGAATTGACAACAGTAGGGACAGAGTTAATTGGAAAATTTTATATGAGAAGTGATTCAAAACAGAAAAAAACATTGAATTTTATTATATTATTATGTTATTCAATTTCAAAGAATTTATTTTGTACAACAGTAGTTCATTGGATTAGTATTACAGAAAATGACTTAAAAACTAGTATTTGTAACATCATATGAAATTGATACTTAAATAAGTTTTCGCACCAGATTATGCCAAATAAGTGATGTGTATCATCAGAACGCTGTTGTGATTGGTGCGCAATCTGTTTATCAGAGATACTGTATTTATGCACATGATGGCATGGAAGCCGTCAGTTTGACACAACACGATCATCCCCTATGCACTACAATGATGTGGCAGTCCCAACAACATTCTGAAGATATAGTTATATTGCTGCTGGAGGGCACTCAGCAACCTTTGGTGGTAAACCCGACCCACAGACTTCCCGTGTAGAAGCTTTGGCCGTATGCTTTAAAAGGCATGATTTTATCTTGTTCTGAACGTCAGAAAAATCTGTGAGCATGTTATCTCGGACAGCCACAGCTTGTCGTCATTATGGTTCATGTGCAAATAAATGTCGCAGGGATATGATAAAAACAGGGATTTGTTCAATTCTCTAAGGGATTTGATCATATCACAGAGGATGTTTTAATAACAACACCATTTTATCATTTCCATAAACAAATCTAGTGATTTGAACAAATCCCTGTTTTTGTCATATCCCTGCGATATAAATACCATTGAGATAACATTTTATTTATGCTTATTAAAACTCATAGCTGAGCTGTTCTTATACGAATAAATAGATAAAAACTTACCTGTATATTCCAGAGACGGTGTACCGGTTGAAATTTCAAGGTTTGTGAAAAGGGATGGATATGCTTCGGCCTTCAGTCGGGACTTTGAAGTACGAAACCGTGCTTCGAAGTGGTTACTGCATACCACACTGCGACCAGGGACCAAGTTCTCCACATCACAAACATGTTTGAGGCATTTCAACCACACTTTGAGTCTTTTCTCACTGAAAGGAATTTTATACAAAAAAGCGTCCTGTCGCAAATTTTGGCAATTGCCAACACAACACTTCAGTTTTCTAGGCATTTCACACCATTAAAATCACCAGGATGGAAGGATTTTATTACAAATAATGCGGAGAGGATATGAGGATATATAAAGTCACTCGATCGAATCGACACAAGATTTGTAATAGAGTTGCCCAACGATAGTCCACTATCGATAGTCTATCGATAGTTGACGTCGTATCGATAGTCTATCGATAGTATCGATAATATCGATACTATCGATATTACAAATTAACCAATGCTATTGATCGGAAGCAATACTATCGATAGCATGGGCGTACCGAGGGGGGGGCAGGGGGGGGCAGCTGCCCCCCCCTGGAAATCTCGCAGTACATGTATGAACTCGTCTAATTACTACAAATCAAAGTAACAAGTGCAGCTGCCCCCCCCTGGAAATCTCGCAGAACATGTATGATCTCGCTTAATTACTACTAATCGAAGTGAAAACGCGGGCCTTATGCTCCATCCTTTAAATTTTGTTTGCTCAGTGTACTTACATATAAAACTGAATTTGCAAACAGTATGGGCGATTCTTTCACGGAAGACCTTATAAACCGTTTTGCAGAAGATCCTCGAAAATTACTTTTGATGTAGAAGCGATGCTTTTTAATCATATGTATATTATCATCATCAACGTATTTCGCGTTTCGACATCTTTTCTTACAAATAATTTTTCACTCTATCTGAAAGTGTAATTTGTAGTTGAAGAAAGCACCGTTCAACAATGAAATTTCGTTCCGGAGGTGACCTAAAATGTACTTCGTAGTGGTTGACCTAGATTACTTTAGGACGACGAATTGAGGACCCTGGTGGAGCTAAGTCTGACCCATCGCAAACAGCTCCAGGGATTGCACAAGAACTATGAGTCAGTCTCTTTCCAAAGGCAAAAACCCACCAAAAAACGACTTTGGTCAGACAATCACCGCAACTTGCATCTGAAGCAGCCAGGCACTGGTCAACAGAAGACATCTGATCCTCATCATCATTATTATCAGCCCGTAACAGTCCACTGCGGGACATAGGCCTCTCCGAATGCTAGCCACGCTGATCGATCCTCGGCCACTCCTATCCAGCTCCTGCCCACTGCCAGCCATCTTGCGCGCAGATCATCGCTCCACCTGGCCTGAGGGCGTCCTACACTACGTTTACCGAGACGCGGTCTCCACTCTAGAACCTGTTTACTACAACGGTTATCGCTTTTACGGCTGATATGGCCACTGCCTCTTCAGCTGGCTAATCCGGCAAACTATGTCGGTGGCTTTGGTTCTCTGCTAGATCACCTCATTTCAGATACGATACCGCAGAGAAACGCCGAGCATAGCTCTTTCCATAGCCTGCTGAGTGACTTTAAACTTGTGGACCAGCCGTGCCGTAAGTGTCAACTTTTCGGCTCCGTACCTATGTCATGACGGGTAGGTCGCACTGATTGAAGACTTTGTCTTTAGACATTGTGGAATCGGCGATGAGAAGACTCGACGTAGTTTTCCAAACGCTGCCTAACCCAACCGACTTCTGATCCTGTTCCACGACAACGCCCGTCCGCATATTTCACAAATCACCATCCGAAAATTAACTGAATTAAGCGTTGAAGTTTTTCCTCACCCACCATACCTACTCTTCAGACCTCTCGTCAACCGCCTACCACCTTTTCAAGCACTTCGTTGACTTACTCACAGGTAGAATCTTCGTTAGTTGTTTGTCGACTTCATCTAATCCCGAAAACCAAATCGACCCTTGAAAGAAATAAATGACTAATAAAAAGCGACTTGTAGCTAACTCTATGGAGAGCTGTTAAAAGTTGGAATGATGAAAAAAATCAATAAAAAAATTGTAATGACAGCAAGTGCATTTAAAACTGTTCTGCAATATTATCTTACTGTCTAAATTTTAGCTTAAGAACTGTTGAGCCAGTACACTTGAAACTAAAGGCTCGAAGATCATGAGCTTACAGCGATGCAGCACATTGAGCGACGCTTCCTGATGAAGTGTCCCTCAATGCAATAGGCCGCAGTGACCGCTTACCATCAGGTGGGCTGCGTGCGTGTCTGTCTGCCAACTGACGTGTTATAAAAAAAAATATGTTGGTTTAAAAGTTAGTAAGTAGAACTTTATCGATTGAAACCCTGAGAACTTTTGTACCAACCTTATATTTAACTACCTACTGTTTGCTCTTTATTACTTATACCTAAAGTTTCAGTAGGTGTGTTTGTGTATGACAAAACCGCGGACAACGCGCTCCACCCCCCCCCCCCCCCCCTCCGTTTTCAAGGGGTTCCAGTAGGTGTGTTTGTGTAAGACAAAACCGCGGACAACGCGCTACCCCCCCCCCCCCCCCGCTTTCAAGGGGACTTGCCCCCCCCTAGGCCAGAAGCTGGGTACGCCCATGATCGATAGTATCGATACTATTACATTACAATACTATCGATAGTATCGATACTATTACATTACAATACTATCGATAGTATCGATTGTTTTTTATCAATACTATCGATACTATCGATAGTATTGATGTATTAAATCATAAAAACTATCGATACTATCGATAGTTTAAAAAACTATCGATAGTATTACACTATCGATAGTTGAATAAACGCCAATAGTATCGTTTCTCATTATAGCGTAGTTACACTTTTTATAACTCGAGAACGGATGAACCGATTTGGCTGCAAATTGGTGGAGGGGTAGTTTAGACCCAGGAGACTTACATAGGATACTTTGATGGAGGAAGGGGGATAGGAGGGGGGAAGGGTGATAAGATTGATATGGGGGGATAGGACGGGGAAAGGATCTTCCCCCTCCTACACCCCCTTCCCCTCCCCTCCTATCCCCCTTCCCCATCCTATCCCCCAGTGTCAATCCTATCCTCCTTCCCCCCTCCTATCCCCTTCCCCCATTAAAATGTCCTATGTCAGTCTCCTGGGTCTAAGCTACCCCTCCACCAATTTTCAGCCAAATCGGTTCATCCGTTCTTGAGTTATAAAAAGTGTAACTACGCTATAAATGAGAAACGATACTATTGGCGTTTATTCAACTATCGATAGTGTAATACTATCGATAGTTTTTCAAACTATCGATAGTATCGATAGTTTTTATGATTTTTTACATCAATACTATCGATAGTATCGATAGTATTGATAAAAAACAATCGATACTATTGATACTATCGATAGTACTGTAATGTAATAGTGTCGATACTATCGATAGTATTGCTTCCGATCAATAGTATTGGTTAATTTTTAATATCGATAGTATCGATACTATCGATAGCACTATCGATATTGTTACTATTTTTCAAGGTCAACTATCGATTTAATGAATGAAATGATGTCTGGTGTCTGTGATGAGATGACCATTATCCTTAGAGCCATTATCTGAGCAAGTAAGTAAAGTGTCAAATGAGGTTGGATCCCTACCACAGATAAAACAAACGCACCAACAATTTTATAGACCGACAAACTTATCTGTTGCGGTGGCGCGGCGTCGCTCGCTCGCTACCAGGGTCTTTTCACTTCTATACTTTGAAATTTTCTATGGAGGAGGATTAGCTCTCTTTAGTAGTTTCCTATATCGCTAGATGGCGTTAGCGACAAATTTGCGAGACGTTTTACGCAATTTCTTATTTCATTATTATTCTCAAAACTTAAAAATAATAGATAAACTGAATTTACAGAACACATTGTATCGCATATTTTATTTATAATTGTTACTTTAAATTCTTTTGTTTCCTTCAATACATAAGAAATTTCAGTAAATTTATTTAAATATGCAGAATCTGGGGGGAACGGAACGTAGCGGAAAAATCATGGATGGCTATCTGTCAATAGTGTCAATGTCAATACCGTTTGTTTACGTTACGTGACACGAATGTGTTATTTTGCTTTTTCTTGTGGTTTTTTCTATTTAACGACCCTGCTTTTTCACCTGGACGCCGATTTATCTATTCCCTCGCTGACCAGTGCATTGAATTTAGGACACCGATCTCTCCGGCGCCCCATACACTCTGACCCATGACCCATCGCCTCGTTTTCCGGACTCCGATTTCTTTGCCTATCGACCTTTGCCTTGTGTTTTGAACTTAGATTCTTTGTTTTAAATAAATAAACATTATATTAGTTACATGTGTTGTTTTATTTATGCCTATTTTAGTTTAAAATATAACAATAAAAATTAAATCATAAAATACGTATACCTATATACAGGCACGTAGGTAAGTACTCTGTGGGTATAGTGTAGTTATATATATTAGTCAATGGTGTAGCTATAGTTATAGATATTGAAAAATGTAATTTCTTCCGGTTTCACGAGATGGCGCTGAACGGCGATCTAACTGATGACTCTATTATAAGGTACTCTGTGCTCGCTACTGTCTATTTAGAACTGTCATTAAATAATAAATAAATTTGACGAGCCGTTTGGTGTAATGGTCGAGAAGTCGGCTATTACACCAAGGGTCGCGGGTTCGATCCCCGCACGGTACAAACATTTGTGTGCATGAACATGTTTGTTTGTATCGGTCTGGGTGTATATATGTATAATATGTATGTATTTACAAAAAAAAAAAGTATCTAAGTAATGTTTATCCGTTGTCTAACACCCATAGTACAAGCTATGCTTAGTTTGGGGCTAGATGGCGCTGTGTGAATAATGTCCTGGGATATTTATAACGTTTTTGCTGAGGTTTTTGCATTGCATTTCACGTAGTTCCAATTTTGGCCACCGGAACAGATAAGTTTGTTGGTCTGTATACAGGGTGGAATTTTGTAATGCCCTTAATACTGAAGATAGAAAGTTTTACTCAAAGAAAACATTCCTTTATTTTGAAAAGAAAAAAACCTGCATTCAAAGATTTTTAAAAATTCGCTTGCCGCTCCCGGTAATCGAACCGACTAAAATCTGTAAAAGTTGCACCTTGTACTTTTATTGCATCGATCGTTAGGGACAATTATAAGTATAAAATCTCTCCAACAAAGTTCATAAATTGAAAACAATGAAAAAAGTGCTTTAACTTGACCCATTGAATCAATAATTTAGGATTTCATTGTTTTCCTTTCATTTAATTTATGAAGTTTGTTAGAGAGATTTCATCCTTATTATTGACCCTAACGATCGATGCAATAAAAGTACAGGGTGCAACTTTTACAGATTTTAGTCGGTTCGATTACCGGGTGCAGCAAGCAAATTTTTAAAAATCTTTGAATGCAGTTTTCTTTCTTTTAAAAAATAAAGGAATGTTTTCTTTAAGTAAAATTTTCTATCTACAGTATTAAGAGTACTTCCCTCCCTTCAGGTGGCATTACAAAATTCCACCCTGTATACCTAGTAAAAAAGGCGCTTTTATTACTCTGCCTAGTAACAACCAGTAGGTAGATATATTTAAGATCAAACCCTCAGGCAGGCCAAACAAATATTATTTGGTCTGAGGTCAGAGGTCTGAGATTACAAAAAAAACAGACAACTTTTAGAAACAATTACCTATTTTTTTACTTTCTATATATTTCATAAATAAAACATTTAAAATAACTATAGTAGGGAGGCATCACAGAGGAGTACCTTTTATGTAGTAGGCATGTTCATAACATAATAATAGGTACACTGACTATTAAACTCTATGGAATACTTGTATTGTATTAAAATTGAAAAACATTTATGCTTTAGTTACTGTGGCAAGGGGGACAGTGTACCTCCTGAAGAAAATTTTCAATCTTATGTGATTGGTTTTGACTAGAACACAATTCTTATTAAAGTTTTGACCACTATACAATACAAAAATAAAATAAGAATAAACATATAAATCAGGATCACAATAATATAATATTAAAGTTAAAATTTGTTTTAAATATGTTAGTATTCTATGTTCTCAAATTTAATTCACTGTCTTTATCTTGCCACAAATGTTGTGAAATCAGTTATTTTCTAGGTGCTTCCCGGATTCACTTCTACTTCTGTCAAACTTCCACGTAAATTCACAGATGTTTCAGTCTTCACGACCACTTGTTTGCTAATAGATGAAGAAAATGTAAATTCATGTTTGGCCCTAATATGTTTTTGAAGGGAATCTTTCCTGGCATACTTCAACTCACAGTAGGGACACTGGAATTTCTTGATATGCCTCTTTTGGTGTTGTGCTAAGGCTTCCGTACTTGAAACAAAGACCCCACATATAAGACAACAAATGTTGGTTGGGTGGTTTGTATGTCGCTTCTTATGTCTATTCAGTGTCTCACTTCTAAAAGTTTTATAGTCGCAAAGATTGCATTTGTATATATGTTGGCCTTTCTCATGTATTGTTCTTCTATGATTACTCAGCTCCCACACTGTGCAATATGATGACCCACAAAGTTCACATGTGTACATCTTTAACCCTGTATGCCTTTGAAGATGGATTATCAAGTTCTTTTTAGTTCGTATAACTTTTTTACAAATATCACACTGTACACCTTTCTGTCGGTGCATCCTTAAATGACTATAGACTCGAGTCCGGCCTCTGAGATATTTACCACAATACTGACATGTGATTTCAGTTTTAAACATCTTATGTGCTACCTCCAAATGACTGTTCAGTGAGCTACGTTGAGTATATGACTTATGACAAATATTGCATTGATATGGCTGTGCCCCTGTGTGTGAATTTAAGTGACGCTTCATGTCTTTAAATCGGTGTGACTTGTACTCACATTCATTACAGTAAAACATTCTATCTTTGCCTATACCTTCAATTTTCACCTTGGCCATAAGCAGACATGGGGCATTCTTATCATTCATGTGCTTGTTGTATGCACGAACAGTCTTAAATGCTCGTTTACATCGGTCACATATTAATTTTTCTAACATATGTGTTCTCTTCCAATGAACTTGAAGTTTGCATTTACTTTTGAAGTGTTCTCCACAATCATGACACTCAACTTTGCTTTGTTTACTTTTCTGGATAACACTTTCTTGTTTAATCCGAGCTCTTTCATTATCTCCTACAGTTTTGAAGCCAAATCTATCAACAAACAACTCTTCATTAAAAAAATCTGCTTCCATATAGTCATCACAGTGTTCAGGTTCTTCTTTTTTTATATCATCAATACCAAACTCGTGAAGAGGTACATGGTCTGCTTTGAAGATATTCTCATCTTTTAGGAGTGTTGTCCTCAAGAGACTGTTAGAGCTTTCACATTTTGATTTAAAGTTGATAGCTGTGTCTAACTCCAGAAGGCAGTCTGGGCAGATCTTACTTGGCAGTCCGTCGCCAGCTTGTATTCCGACATTCGCGATAGAATTAATAGTATCAGAAATAAGACCAGTTTTATATTTTTCAAATAACGATAAACATTTTTCGTTAATCCTGCTATCTGAACGAAGACAAACGCGACAAATTATTGTTTTTGGTTTCTCAGCCATGATATTAACATCTAAATAAACGGATAAAAACAATTTGTTTTCCTGATTTCTGTAAAATGTTCACCAATGTTCACAGGACCACAGGTGGAATTGTGACAATGTGTCAAAAACTGAAAACTCCCAACAATAAATTTTGACAGTGACGTATATGACTGAATGGCGAATTTTATTATTAGTATTAATATTTATTTACAAAACATTATTTGTATTAAACCAATCCCACATTACAGAAACACATGCGAAAAATGCTTACGAAGCACGTACATTGAATTAATGGATACATATTACAACAATGACTATCTTCATGATTTATTTACATCCTTTAAAAATATTAAGCCTGTGTGTGCCACGTTAGTACTATAATAAAGCCTATGCCAGTCTATTCCAATGTTATGTCTATTATTTTTTTATTTAGATTTTTTGACATTCCAATATTGAGGAATGTCAGGATTGTTGTTTGTTGGCTAGCTGGCTTTTCGATTGGGAAATTATTCCTTTAGGGGAAATTCCGATTGGGAATGAATTTGTTTGGATAATTGAAAATAGTTACATTTAATTAAAATAGTCTGTGATGGTATAGTATTTCTGTTGTGATCCCACTCCAGTTGTTTTGATGGGTCATCATGAACATGAACATCAGTAAACGTTTATTGTGTTAACATTATTTGTTATTCGAAATGACTGAAAAACCAAAAACTATACTTTGTCGCGTGTGTTTACGTTCTGATAGTAAGATAAAGAAAAAATGTATATCCCTTTTTGAAAAATACAATAATGGTTTGATTGCGGATAACATAAATTCCATTACCAATGTTGGAATAAGAGAAGGAGATGGCCTGCCTAAAAAAATTTGTCCCGATTGTCTGTTGGAGCTAGATACGGCAGTCAATTTCAAATCTAAGTGTGAGAATTCGAACAACTTACTAAAAACCACTGGTTTAAATGAAAAAAATTTCAAGTCAAACAACACACCACCTGCAGAACTAAATTTGGACAATATAAAGAAGGAGGAACCTACTGAGGAGCACTTGGCCGACTATCTGGAAGAAGACTATTTGCTTGACGACTATTTTATTGATTCTCAATATGACGTCAAAATAGATCAACAGGAAGACCAAACACCAGTAGTTAAACAGGAGGAAAATATCAAGAAAAGTAAGGCTATAGATTTAAAACTTGAGTGCCATGATTGTGGAGGATCTTTTAAAAGCAAATGCAAACTTAAAGTGCATTGGAAAAGAGTGCATATGTTTGAAAATTTAATATGTAAGACATGTAAGCGAACATTCAAATCTTTCAAGGCATTTAACAGACATGTAAAAAGCATGAGCACTGCTTGTAAGATTGCAACAAAGGTAAACATTGAAGGTATGGGAAAGCAGAGATTGTTTCATTGTAAAGATTGTAGTTACAGTACACGTCGCATAAAAGATATACAAAGTCATTTATATACCCATTCTGGAGACAGACCTTACCAATGTAAAATATGCCTTAAGGCATTTACTCAACAGAGCTCTCTTCAAGGTCACCAAGAAGTTGTTCATAAAATGTTTAAAGTTGAAGCAACATGTCAGTACTGCGGAAAGTATCTCAGAGGACGCAGCCAGGTTTACAGGCATTTAAATTTGCATAGGGAAAAAGGTGTGCAGTGCGACGTCTGCAAAAAAATGTTGCGAACTAAAAAGAGTTTAATCCTTCATCTGAGACGGCACACTGGTGTTAAAATGTATACATGTGAGCTCTGCGCGTCTTCATTTTACACCTTGTCCGAGTTATGCAATCACAAGAAATTGAAACATGAACGAGGTAAACACATCTACAAATGTGATTTATGTGGCTATATCACTTTTAGGACTGAGACACTAAAGAAGCACAAAAAAAGACATACATCCACAAATATATGTTGTCTTGTGTGCGGTTGTTTCCTTCCAACTGCTGAAGCTTTATTGCAACATCAGAAGAGGCATTTTAAGAAATTTCAATGTGCATATTGCGATCTGAAGTATGCTAGAAAAGACTCACTACACAAGCATGTAAGGGCCAAACATACGTTTACTTTTACTTCATTACCCAGTAAACCTGTTGTTGTAAAAACTGAAGCACCATCAGTGAATGTATGTGACGAAATGATCGAAATTGAAGTAAACCCTATGTCTAAATGAGACACTAAGGATAAGTCATAAGTGATTAAAAATTGAGTATTTTAAAGTCGTTTGTAACATGTTCTGTGCAATATATAATTTTAAATGGCTTGTATTTAACCGTACACCAAAAAAGGCTGAATGTACACTAAACAGGGTCTAAACATGCACCAAAAAAATTGAATTGCTTACCTAACTTGACCTTTGGTTTGCCTTTGGTTTATTTTGGTGCATGTTTCAGCCTTTTTTGGATATACACTTAAATATTTCCCTTATTAAATTATATAAAGAGTAATAAAATAATATTTGAGTGCATTTAAGTGTAAATCATTTCAATTTTAAATAGACTTCAAAATATATATAATATAGGTATTTCTCTACAGGTTTTTTATTAAATTCCATTGTCTGAAAGAAAATGAATGGTGGTAAAATACTACTGTGGCATAGTCAATCTTCTTTATTTACTTTATTTGCATTCTCCTTTGCATCTCTGCATTCTCCTTTTCTCACACTGAATGGATAAAGAAATAATAGTTAAAAAAACGTTTATGTAATCTTTACTCTTTTTGGACAAAACGCTCCACGCTTTCTTATTTTGTAATTTTTAGTGCGTGCTAACAGCGCGCAGCGTGTTTATTTTTTTAAACTATTATTTTTATTTTATACTTTTTAGTCTTCTTATTATGTATTCAAACTTAATTTACTAATTTAAAATAATAATAGGTATTTAAAGATATTAATTCGTATTCCTGACAGCAAACCCTTTCATTTCATACCCATATCATGGGGGTGCCTTTTAAATAGCCTGTCCGCCATCTTGGACGTCCGCCATATTGGATTTAAGTCACGTGACTAATTGTTTATGTCTTCTTGACGGCAAACCCTTCATTTGATATCCATCATGGGGGTGCATTTCAAATAGCCTGTCCGCCATCTTGGACGTCTGCCATATTGGATTTAAGTCTACTATTTTTTTGTTTTCATGACACTTGACAGCAAACCCTTTCATTTGATACCCATATCATGGGGGTGGATTTCAAACAGCCAGTTCGCCATCTTGGGGAGGCCGCCATATTGGATTTGTAATGACGTTTCTTAGCTAGTCTAGTCATGTCATCAATGTCATGTGTATTGTCTTGTCATCAGAACTCAGAGCGTGTGCAAAATTTCATCCTAATCGAAGACCGAGATGTGGCTCAAATTAAAATTCCACGATTTTCTTACATACAAATGAAGCTATTATAAGCGTGTTAAAAAGGTAGTTTCCCCTGTTAGGGTGAAAGCATTCGGGGGAAACTGGGAATAGACGGAAAGGTATGTAGAAGTGGCAGTACACACCTTTCTATCCATAATCCAAACAAAAAAAGATATAAATAAAAGGGTGTTAAATATGGGATCGTCCATATTTATTTTGTACATAGCATATCATAATCAGTAAAAGTAGCTGAGCATTGACTAACGTGAAATCAGTTATATAGGTAATTAATACTTCTATGTTATCTTACAGGAATTACTGACTAATCTAGTCAATTATAGTTAGATACCATAGCTACCACCTAACGACTTGACATTATAGCTACTTTAACTACTTTTTTGCTGACCATACCAACACGATCTGAGCATCTTGTTAAGGTAGCTACTTTTTATGTTGACCGTACTGTGACGTTACGCGATAATGGCTTAGATTGTGGTAAGCTGCCAATGTGGCTAAATTAGTAATAACAAATAAAATAATTGAAAAGATTTTAGGTACATATTTATTAGCCAAGTCTGAGGCCATGGCTAGCATCTCAGTTGCAGTGCCAGCCACACTCTTTTTTAAGGACTGTTATTGGTTTGGAAACATGGCTGCCCGAAGTTGATTTAACAGGATGGTCACTTCTTGCCATTCAACAATGGCAAAAAGTGCTCTAAGTGAGAAACTCTCTGAGCTCACGATACTAGAATGCCACGCATCCAGATGGTTGGTACGTACGTACGGATGATTCATCCAAGTCTTCCCAATTTGTGGCGAGTTGTACGATAGAGGGACTTAGCAGCAGGTATCAGTGCAGACAATTATTCGGAACACTCCCCATGGTAAAGCCTATTTATTGCTCAATGATACGTGCGACGTTCTTATGCAATTCCAGGGGATCCGAGCCGCTCGAAACGAAAAAACCGATAGGTACTTTTGGTGCTTCGCTTATGGTGCGTCTATGCTTACGAAGCGAGCACGAGCGGCGCACGAGCGGAGCACGAGTTGATTATTGCTGAAGCAAGAGTGAACTTTCTTTGCAATATTCATGATAATGTTTTGAGGAGAATCGTTATTCGTTATCATAATAATGTATAATACTATATAAATTATATAAAATGTGATAAAATGTTATAAACCAAATCTTTTGGTAATGTTATAAACCAAATCTTCAGCCGCTGATTATCATAGAGCTCAGTGGCCATCGGCCCACGCGCACGAGAACGAACGAAACGAAATGTCAAATTTTATTGACATGACATTAGAATTTGTTTTGTTTTTGTCCGCCGCCCGCTCTGCTTTGGTCTCAGAAAACTTTGGTGTGTGGCGTCAGTACTTAATATTTCTATGGTGTGTGGTTTTTTTCTAAAATCTAATCAAAGATAAATACATAATATTCTTATAAGAACGACATGTACTTAAAATTTTTCTATGCATACTTTAGTGGCCGGTCACCATATTGTGTTATTCTAAACAAACGATTTAAATCTTTGATTCTAAAGGTCTATTTAGTTTCTATCCGAAAGAAATTTATAGAGAACTAAAGAACTAAGAAAGAGAATGGAAAAGTCTCCAAATACATGTCGTGTTTGTTTACGATCCGATGTAAAGCTTGCCAAGAAAACAAAATTAATTTTTGTGAAACACAAGGGCTGTTTGATTGCGGAGAAGATATGTTTAATTGCCGACGTCAAGATACAGGAAGGGGACGGGCTTCCCGATAAAATATGCCCAAAATGTTTCGTGGCCTTGAATGCAGCATATTATTTTAAGTTAACTTGTGAGAGGTCAAACAAATTGCTGCTAGCTTCATTAGAAAAACCGAATATTCTTACAGATCACTCTACTAGTGCTAACATACTGCCACATGTTGTCAAGAAAGCAAAAGAAATTAGCAATAATACAGTAATAAACCAAGTGTCATATGATGCAGACTGTCCAAGAAGCCTAGTAGGAACAATTCCAGTGAAACAAGACCCAGAAATTGAAATCCCACAAGAGGCAGAGAAATATGTTGTTTTTGAGGATGACCTTATTGAGACTCTAACTCCAGATAGGTCATCCCCGCCATTCATTAAAACTGAAGAGCCTGAGGTGAATGACAATGTAGTTCCATGTGACCAAGAACATTTCGCATATGTAAGGTCTTGTTATATTAAAATTAAGAAAGATGAATTGCCAATATCTATAGATTATCAAACTGGAAGCGATGCCAGTCAGTTGAATGTTGGGGAAAATATTGTAAATAATAGTGAAGCCTTAAACTTAACACCACAATGCCATGATTGTGGACAGTTCTTTAAAACTAAATGTAAACTTAGAGTTCACTGGAAGAAAGTTCATTTGTCTGAAAAGTTAGTGTGTCCTAAATGTAAGAGGGCATTTAAAACATTTAAAGCATTAAATAAACATAAAATTCAAATTATTGGCCGCTGTAAGACTGCATCACAGACACGTATTGAAGGAGTGGGGAAAATGAGGATATTCCACTGTAAGAAATGTTCATACTCAACCAAATCAATGGATTGCATCAAAATTCATTTAGAATCCCATTCGGGTATCCATCCATATCGCTGCAAATTATGTAATAAGAGTTACACTCACCTCGCTTCACTGCATAGTCATCAAGAACAAGCTCATAAAATGTTCAGGATGGAAATGACATGTTATTATTGTGGAAAGCAAGTGAAGGGTAGACAAAGTATTTATCGCCACTTAAAAATACACAAGCAAAATGAATTTCACTGTGATATTTGTAAGGCAGTTTTAAAATCAAAACAATCCTTAAGAATTCATATAAAAACACACATAGGTGTTAAAGCATTTGCTTGCAATATGTGTGAAGCATCATTTGTCACATCATCTAGCCTGTGTCAACATAAACAATTTGTTCATGAGAAAAGGAAAAAATATAAATGTGATATGTGTGAATATGCCACACATAAAAATTATATCCTTAAAAAACACAGGAGTAAACATACAGGCACAAATTTTGCTTGTTTTATTTGTGGACGTTTCTATGACACAAAGAAGCTATTAGAAAAATGTAAACAACTGCATTATAGTGCCAGAGAATTTAGTTGCCCACATTGTAATAAAATGTTTATTACTCCTAAGCATGTTTATAGACATGTGAGAAGTGTACATAGTAAAATGAATTAAAATGAACGATTTAATGGGAAGTCTGATCTCCACAACACAGGGAATCCTAGTGTGGAGAGCAGGGATACTGCTTTCGTATAAAATCAAAAATATTTTGTATGAAATATTATTGTAACCTATTGTGTTTACCTAAATAAAACATTATTATTATTAACATTTAGGCTACATACACAATTCTGCAATTAAATCATAAGTTTAAAAATAAAAAAATTATCATTTACAAAAATTGTTTTCTTTTATTAAAAAGTTTCAAATAGAAAATAAAGTTACATAATTACAGTGTTTGTAATTATGTACCGGGCCAGATGGGATACACTCGTACAGTGTGGTTAGCTCTTAGTAGGTACTTACTTAACCCTTTCCCCGCCACGCTTTTTTCCGAAAATGGTGCCCAACACGCCACACGACCATTAAAAAAAAAAATTCCAAAAAATTATTAGGTTATACTCAACTCATTCAGGCAAGTAAAAATACAACGTTTCTTGATCCTGTTTTTTTGTCTGATATATCAGACATTGGCGTGGTGGGCACGAAAATGGTTTGTCTGATATATCAGACATTGGCGTTGAAAGGGTTAATAACATTTGATAACATTTCATGTTACAAGGTGCTGGCAAACTTCTTGACCAACGGTCGACGGTACTTTATTACTCATTGGTCGACGGAGTGATTTGTGGGGAAAAGTTCGCGCATGTGCACTTTTGCGCATGACCAATAGCGCGCAGGCATCTCAAAATTCGTGTTCTGCGCAATTCCCCACCCGATACGATATCTAAATTTTTGCCGGTACCTTGTATCTCTTCCTCCTACTGAGGGACACCACTAAATAATCCAAGAAGCATGGGTCTTTCTGTTCTGACCCTTCATTTATAGGCTTGCCAGCTCCTACAATAAAAAAAATCACCCAAAAGCCGGATGCACTATACCGTCTCCTAAATTTGCGTTGACCGTACTGAGACGTTACGCGATAATGCCTTGGATTGTGGTAAGCTGCCAATGTGGCAAAATTAGTAATAACAAATACCTAATTGAAAAGATTTTAAGACTTCTTATGAGACAACGGCTTTCACTAGCATCTCAGTTACAGTGCCAGTGTAAGCCACACATCGTCTCCCTTTTATGGATTATTGGTTTGGAAACCATGGCTACCCGAAGTAGATTTTACAGAATGAAAACTGTTAGTGGCAAGAAGTGCCTTGCTTGAGTGAGAAACTCTCGGACCTCACGGTAGGTACTACGGTACGGTAGACTGACGCGCATCCAGATGGTACGGATATGATTTACCCAAGTCTTCCCAATTTGTGGCGAGTTGCACGATAGAGGGACTTAGCAGCAGGTATCAGTGCAGAAAATTATTCAGAACACTCCCCATGGTACAGCCTATTTATTGCACAAGTGCGACGTTCTTATGCAATTCCAAGGGATCCGAGCCGCTCGAACTCGAAACGTCCATGCCAAATTCCATAATATGTGCATTTTTTTGATTTTTGTGTTTTGCGCTTAAAATAATCTCTGTTTAATTCTCTATGTGCCCGTAAAATCAGTTTTGTGATATTCGAAATAGAAACCAAATAAACGAATTCCATAATGTGTTTTGACCGTTAGAAAAATTCATATGTGTAGAAAATATGCACATAAAGGATTTGTGTTCAACTTCCAGTGTTGAGTTCCCTTTTACAGGAGTGGGTAAGTAGGTACGACATGGAAGTTCGACATGATTTTCGTCTTTTCCATGTTCATTTTAAAACCCACTTGTTGAGACTTGAGACACTCTACTGAGATCGTTGAGTATTGTTCATAGGTCTTCCAAGGACTCAGCCATGACTACGATACCTATCATCGGCGAAGCGAAGGTGCGTCATGTAAGTACTCGCCGTTTATGGTGATGCCAAGATGCCAGAAGCTTAAACACATCCTCCAACAGAGTAGTGAACAGTTTCGGCGATATGACATCGCCCTGTCTCACACCACGCTGGAGCCGAATGGGGTTTGTCTTCTGGTCCTGGAGGCGGACTGACATGGTGGCGTTTTTGTAAAGCGACTGCAGCACTTGTATGTATAGGTAGTCTGTTTGGCACCTTTCGAGTGACCGGAGCAAGGCCCACGTCTCGACACGTCCACAAACTAAGCATAATGGCAGATTATATTCTTCAAACTTTTGTAAGTAGTTATAACCTGTCGCAGCGTGTGCATGTGGTCAATGTAACTAAAGCCTTTGCGGTATCCGGCTTGTTCGGGAGGCTGGAAGTCATCAAACCTACATACGAGACTATTCGTTATATAACCCTCTGTAGGCGTTTTACCCTCGAGAATAACGGAGTCGAATAGCTTCTGGAGGGCTTTCAGGGCCAGTCGGCCTCCTGCCTTTAGAAGCTTCGCTGTTACTCCGTCATCCCCCGGCGCCTTGTTGTTTTTAAGCTGTTTCTGAGCTACACTCATCTGGTACAGGCTGACGTCCGGGATATCTTCTGTGTAGTGTCGAGTCAATTTGGTTATATGATCAGTGGCCTCGGTAACAGATGTCCGTGTGGTCGCGTAGAGCTGCCCATAAAAGTTTTTGTTCTCGGCCAAAAGCTCAGGGCGTGACGTGACGATTCTACCATCCTCCGTCTTCAACTTCGTCAGCAAGCTATCTCCAAGAGGCAGCTCTCAGGCAAACACTTTGCCTTTGTTCCGCTCAACGGCCTCTCTAATACATTTGTCGCGGGTAAGGCACTTGGAGATCTGCCTGTTGAGCCGCTTACGCCGACGAGCATCTTCAGAAGATAGCAGAACTATATCATGTCTCTCCTCATCTCTCTCATCAGCTTTTTTACCTTTTACAGCATGGCTAGGTTTGAAGAACTTAGCCCCCCATCGCCGTAACGACGGCTTCCACGAACCGGTCATTGTAATTGTCCACATCTGTGCAGTCCTCCAGGCAATCGAAACTACTTTTCTATTCGAGCCATCAATGATTCGAGCTGGAAGTGGTCGGGGTTCTGGATCTGGATGACTGCAGGGCGGAGCGTAGACTTCATCAGTCGATACCTTTCGAATTTTACGTTAAGGTTCAATGTGCCTCTCTAACCGGAGCCATTCGGTGATCACACCCTGTGTGGCCTGTGTGAACTGAGTTGATCACTGAGACATCATTGAATATCCGAGTTTTAGTCGACATTTAGTCATTTTAATCAACATGAAATGCACTTTTTGCCGCTATACCTTTGACAGTTGTACTTTTTGAAAAAATTGATTAATAGTTCCAAAGTATGGCCCGGTTTATTTGCTGTCCGGTGTAGATAATTACCTAGTTCTCCATTTGTTATTGGTGTACAGATTTTTGTAGTAATCTGTAATCTACGTAAAGAACAAAAAAGTACTATAAAGCCAAATTTTTCTTAAGCATAATGCATAATATGTATTATTTTAGTCCTTTTCAAACTAGATATGTGCACATTTTCGTAAAAAAAAATTTAGTACCTTCAATAACTATTGTTTGTGTCAAAATATGTAATTCTTTTAATGTATCTATTAAATGTTTTTGTTTTAATTACTTAATTTAAAAACACGTTTTTTGTTGTTTTCCTAAACCTAGCAAAAAACACATACTAGTACCAATATAGCGGCTAAACAAATCTATGCGGCTAAAGGACAATTTATGGTGAACAGACTCAAGGGCGTCGCCAGCTTATGGCTAAGGGGGGGGCAATGGGGCCATATCCATCATCATCAGCATGTAACAGTCCACTGCTAGACACAGGCCTCTCCAAATCGATCATCGGCTACTCGCATCCAGCTCCTGCCAGCCATCTTGCGCAGATCATCGCTCCACCTGGCCTGAGGGTGTCCTACACTACGTTTACCGAGACGCGGTGTCCACTCTAGAACCCGTTTACCCTAACGGGTATCGTTATCGGTTCTACGGCTGATATGGCCAGCCCACTGCCACTTCAGCTGGCTAATCCGGCGAGCTATGTCAATGACTTTGGTTCTCTGCTGAATTACCTCATTTCGGATGCGATCCCGCAGAGAAACGCCGAGCATAGCTCTTTCCATAGCCCGCTGAGTGCCATAAGTGTCCACGTTTCGGCACCGTATGTCATGACGGGTAGGACGCACTGATTGAAGACTTTAGGCATTGTGGAATCGGCGATGGAAGACTTGACGTAGTTTCCCAAACGCTGCCGAATCCAACTGAAATTCTTCTATTCAGTTCGTCCTCAAAGTTTTTTTGACCCAACTGCAACGACTGCCCAAGGTACACATAAGTTCAAGGACGGCGCCGTGAATTGCAATCGGTTCCTGTAGAACATGTTCATTAAACATGACCTTGGTTTTGTCCAAGTTCATCCGTAGGCCGATGCGTAAAGAAGAATCAGCCAGGTCATTCAGCATCTGTTGTAGGTCCTGCAGCGTCTCCGCCATTATGACGATGTCATCTCCAAATAGCAAGTGAGAGATGTGTTTGCCTTTTATGTTGATGCCACGTTCTTTCCAGTTCAGCATCTTAAACATTATCCTGAACAATTTCGGGAAGATGACGTCCCCATGTCTTACTCCTCGATGCAACGGTATAGGATTTGTCTGCTGATTTTATACTTGGACGGACATGGTGGCTGCTTTGTACAGACATCTTATCACTTGGACTCCAGAACGGACCAGATTTCAACCGAGTCGAAGGCCTTCTCATAGTCCACAAATGCTAGACACAGGGGCTGATTATACTCTTCGGTCTTCTGTATAATCTGCCGCATAGTGTGGTTGTGGTCTATGGTGCCGTATCCGCTCCGAAACCCAGTCTGTTCCGGTGGTTGAAACTCGTCGAGTCTTGGCGCAAGACGGTTCGTGATCACTCTTGAGATTAGCTTATAGACGTGGCTTAGAAGGGAAATGGGTCGATAGTTCTTCAACAGGCTGTTGTCGCCCTTTTTGAAGAACAGGACGACCACACTCCTACTCCACGCCTTTGGAGTTCTCCTTTCAAACATGACAGCGTTAAAAAGCTTTTGGAGCTCGGGTACGGGTTTACCTCCAGCCTTTAGCAGCTCTGTAGTAAAGTAACGCCGTCCTCTCCAGGGGCTTTTCCATTTTTGAGCTGCCCGAGAGCAATCTCGATTTTGCCAACGCTGACTTCTGGCAGGTCTTCAGTGTAATGACGAGTTAACGTGGCTCTAGAGTCTTCATTTTCGGGATCAGGTCGAGATGCATGCGAAGCGTATAACCGGCCATAGAAGTCTTCTACCTCTGAAAGGACTGCCGGCTTTGAGGCAACAACTTCTCCACTTGCTGTGGTCAGCTTCGTCAGGTGGCTTCTTCCGAGAGATTGTACGAACACCTTAGACCCCCGATTTTGCTCTATAGCTCTTTTGATCGAAAGAGTATTAAAGCACCGGAGGTCGTGACGCATACGTTTATATAACTCCCGGTTAAGAGCTCTTTTACCGGACGAAGTGGCGGGCGGGTCTTCACGTCGTTGCCTCATTAGCCCTAAAATCTTTTCGGAAAGTTTCGACTTCCTGCCTTTGCACCGCATGTTGCAAAATCTCCTACCTTCCTCCCTAAGGATTTGAACCACATTTTCAAGCTTTCGGTCAACGTCAATTGTGGTTTCCAAGGCAGCAAATTGGTTCTCCGGGTTCGACTGGAACGTTTCAGATCTTATCATGGTTTGGAGCAGTGTTGGCCGGAGTCTGGACTTCATCAAACGGACGCGTTCAGCTCTAAAGTCGATATTCAGAGTGCTTCGGACGAGTCTGTGATCGCTGCCGGTATTAAATCTGTTGATCACATCTCTGAATATGTGCCGCCTGTCCGCCAAGATAAAGTCGATCTCGTTTTTCGTCATAGTGTCGGGGCTCTGCCACGTCCATTTCCTTTGGGGCTGCTTCTTAAATCTGATATAGCCGTGATGAAAATGGCGGCGATTCTAAAAACGGACGTCAAAATCTTAATGTTATTCTGAATATTTCAATATTTTCTACAATATACATTTAACCTTGTGAATTTATTTACGTTTTGTCATGCAATGGTAGTAGGTAAGGAAGTCAATTGCACTTGCACTTTGGTCGCTTTGCGGCTAGCTACATTTGATCTCTAGGGGGGGGCAGCTGCCCCCCCCCTGCCCCCCCTGGCGACGCCCTTGAACAGACTTAAAGAACTTGTCAGGCGCGAGGCGCAGCGACGATATTATTTATAAATTATTTAAAATGTTCTAAACCAAATCTTTTGGTGAATCAGCTGGGTGGATCTACGAGGGCGGTCAAATGTCATGTCCTACGTGTTTACTCAATAACCATTCAATTTATATTTCAATAAAACAGTCATTCGGTTCTTATATAAGTAATGAACAAGGTTTTTATAAATTTACGGCTATAAAGAAATAAATAAAAACGTGATTAATAAAATATGCCCAAATATTAAGATTTTTGCCATGTCCGAAAAGCACTACTGCTCGTTCAATTAATTATATTAAATCATCATAACTGTTTTGAGCACACATTTTCTAAGAAATATATATTACGTTTATAACACTACCGATTAATAAAAAACAAAAATAGTTATCGAACCATTTAGTTCTCTAAATATTGGATCAAAAAAAGTTTACAAAATTAAGTCATTGGTCAGCGCAGTTCTTGTTTTCAAGATTATCGCAACTTTGAGACATAAGGTAGAACACTTAAGTGTGTGACCAGACACCCCGCCCTGCTCCCCAGTCGATCAACGCACTTCACCGCGGAAAAACGCACGTTGTTGGCTCTGATAAGTTTTTAAAGTTCATTCTACAACAATTGACACTTCTATAGTCATTGTTATTTCTCTATCTAAATTCAATTTATATTCATGCCTACGTTCTTTTGCAACAATTTAGAATAAAGATACAAGTGTTTAATAACGTAATCATAACATTAACTAGCTGCCACGCCTTTTAGACGTGTTTCCACTTGTCCTTTTCAAATTCATCATTTGTCTGAACGTCATTGTTCTAAATCTTGATGAAGGTGACAATGACGCTGGTTGAGAATAATGACAAATGTTGTTTATGACAATGACTTGCGTTGAGAATAATGATTTTATTTCTTTTTACAGTAATATTTCCTTGATATCGCTATGAAACTAACCTATCACGTATTGCTGCTACATGCTGATAGTCACCAAACAGGCGACCTGCATCAAAAAATAAGATCCATCACCAAAACCCTTTCTTCTAAAACATGGGCTATTAGAGAACCCACAATGCGAACTACTGACTGAAATAGATGCAATATCTGAAACCTGGAAGGACCTGGACTGTCAGTCTTTGTTTGGAGATCCTCATGCTCACAACTATTTCCTGACAGAGCCCATGACGAAGAAAAAGAGCCATGTACTGAGTACATGTATTGAGGGACGAAGTTCGGGTCGCTATCAGGCGACTAAAAAGCGGAAAAGCTACAGGAAGAGATGCCATACCAATTGAAACCATCAAAGCATCAGGGGAGTATGGTGTCGATATCTTTCATACCCTGTGTAACAAAATTTGGGAATCAGGAATCTGGCCCCGAAGTGGACTCACACAGTCTTCGTACCTCTACATAAAAAGGGCTCCACTAAAATATGCAGTAACTACCGCCTAATAGCCTTAATTTCACATGCAAGTAAAATTCTACTGCATATAAATCTAAGGAAATTTCTCCTGAACAGGCTGGTTTTGTGAAAGGGAGGGGTACTCGTGAGAAGATTCTGAATGTGCGCCAGATCATTGAAAAAGCCAGAAAGTTCAACAAGCCGACCTATATTTAATAATAATAATAATAATAATATCGTTTATTTCAGGCAACAGAATTACATGAATTACAGGCCCATATTATAAATACCTTACAGACTAACATACATACAATATAAATAAAAAATAAAAATTAATTTAATATTGCCGCCTTAAGGCGGCTTGAGTCAGCTGGGAGCCGTCCTCGAAACCTCCGATAGACGACACCCTGCGGCCAGAAGTCCTCCTTCATAAAAGTCTCCAGGTGATGGGACGGCACTCACCACAAAGGAACCGAAGTTGACTTTATGGCGAGACTCCAATCGCTCAACCCTTAGAGTGAATTTGGACTTCTTTCGGATGTAGTCTACGAGATCCTCGACCTTCGTAGACCAATGCAGTCTTGACACGTACAGCTGCGTCGCACGTATCTCAGGACGCAGCGGGTCATCCGGGCGAGTCGGTGCGGTGCCGCGGTGGTTGCGGGCGGCGGGCTTCCTCTTCTTCCTCTCGACCATGATGAAGCCCTCCTCATCGCACTTGTTCTTCGGTTGACGTTTATTCGTCAACTTCTGTTCATCTCCCGATGTCTTTGTCTGCCGAGATGGTCTGGCAGGAGCAGCAGCGGCGGCAGCGTAGGCACGGATCGGGGGTTCCGCACCAGCACGAGGTGTCAGCTCCGCAGCGGCTTTGCTTATATATTTTATATTTGCTTTGTTGACTTCTCAAAGGCGTTCAACTCAGTGAGGTGGCCAGTATTTTGGGAGACTCTCCTGGCTATGGGAACACCTAAACATCTGGTGCACCTTTCTTGGAAGCTTTATGAAGAAGGAACAGCATCGGTGAGAACGAACGACGTGTCGTCAAATCACTTTCATCCAAGTGCCGGGGTCCGTCAGGGCTGCATTTTATCACCATTGCTGTTTAACACCTACACAGAATTCATTATGAGAATAGCACTCGAGAATTGGTCAGACGGAATCACAATTGGAGGTTATAGAATTTAAAATTTGCAGTATGCAGATGACACAACCCTATTTGCAACAAGCATCGGCAATATTAAAGATAATCCCTGTTGAGTAAAATGGAGCAAGTTAGCCTTGATATCGGTCTGAATTTTTTTTATATGGGAGCAGTCTGGATGACCTCACTCCACCTGATGGTAAGCGGAAGTGAGGTCCAAATAAAATAAAAATTAAGGCTGACTGGCTCAATAGAACAAAGTACCCATTGAGCCAGTCACCCTCACCCTGAAGGCCTGCTTAGATGCCGCTTCACGCCCCGCCTAAAAAGCCCTGGATTATAGGAGGAAGGAAACACATGAGCCGGAAGGGCATTCCATGACCTAATGGCACGGGGCAAAAAAGAGGAACTATACCTCTTGGTACGGGCCACCAGTGTCTGGATGGTATGGGGATGGCAACGCAGTCCGGCGCGTGTTGTTCGGGAGTGAAAAGGGGAGGACGGGATGAGTTGGAATAACTCTTCAGAGCATTCCCCATTATAGAGACGGTAGAGAACACTAAGACTAGCAACGTCTCTACGTAACTGAAGAGGTTCTAGGGTCTTAGTCACTTCTTGATTATCGACAATACGGATATCACGTCGTCAACCTGTCGAGGGCCTCCAATAAGTACTTTGCGGAACCATCCCAGAGATGAGAGCAATATTCCACACACGGGCGAACCTGTGCCTTGTATAAGAGACAAAGCTGCACCGGAGTGAAAAATCGTCTCATACTGTTCATTCCGAGTTTACGGGAAGATGTTCTGATGACGCTCTTGATATATTATTCCCGTTGGTTCAAGTTGCTACGAACATCGATGCCAAGGATGCTTAGGCTATCCTGTATTGGTAAGGGCGTGATCTGAAGAGTGGAATGGGAAAGAAAAGGAGAAGATTTGCAGAAAACAAACACACCTGTCAGGTGTTTTCTTGGCATTGAACTCGATGAGATTGCTGGCAACCCATTTGGATATGCGGTCCAGGACCTCGTCAAGCTCGGCGACAAGAAGATTCCTGTTTTCCTCGGTTTCGGTCTGTTTAGCCGCAAGTCTTCCGAAATATCGTGCGTGGACAGTGCTGTCATCCGCATAGCAATGAATATTACCTAGTGATAACATGTCATTGATATGCAGAAGAAACAAAGTCGGCGACAGGCATTGAGGCACTCCGGAATTTATTGGGAGGAAGCGAGAAGCGCGTCCATCACGGAGGACACGAATCCTGCGACCCTCCAGAAATCCCGCAATCCAGTCGCATAATAAGCGAGTTGGCAGACTATATGCCGGAAGCTTGGAAAAAAGCGAGCGATGCCAAACACGGTCAAAAGCCTTGGCAATATCCAGGCTAATAGCCATAGATTCACCATGCTTCTCCATATCCTCCCCCCAGAGGTGCGATACGTAAGCTAGAAGATCACCCGTGGACCGTTTTGGTCTGAAACTATACTGTCGGTCATGTAGTAATGATCTTCTAGTTAGCGGACAAGTTGGGAGTTGATTATCCGCTCAAACACCTTTCCAAATACAGAGGTTATGATGGCTATGGGTTTGGTACCTGCTTGGTACCTATACTATTTGGACACAGTTCCAAACCAACGATTCAATCATCCAAGAACTCGACATCAAACAGCGTCTTTCTTCCATCGTCCAATGTCGTATTCTCACTTTCTTTGGACATATCATACGTCGAGAAGACATCTGTCTTCATAGATCTCTATGGAGCGACTTGTGGTGCAGGGGAGAGTCGAAGGCGCTAGAGCGCGCAGTAGATCACCGATGCGATGGACCGACCAAGTCAAGGCTACATTCAATGGTCCACTCCATGAATGCACAAGAAGAGCTACAGTACGAGATGAGTGGTGGCGGATTGTAAAGGTTGCTACCACCCCTGATGTGACGACCACTCTGCCAAGAGTGTGACGACAAAGAAGAAGAAGAATATAGATCAATGTGGCCCTTTAAAGCATGTAATTTAAATGAATATTTTCGAAGATAACAGTTTTACAATGCAGGGACATAGCGGTTGAGGCAATAATATAGTATACATCAGAATAACACAGGCTATAATTTATAAAAATCCCGCGGGATAACGTCCTATAGTTCACGCGGGCGAAGCCGCGGGCGAAAGGTTAGGAAATTATATAAATTAAAAACAACAGATTGTTACTAGGTACTCATGATTAAAATCATGTTTCCTACAAAATTGGGTTTTATTCCTGATATTTCAAAAACATTTATAAGTTTGTCATTGTTATCAACACAGGTCATTGTTCTTTACAGAAATATCATTTTCCTAATACGCAGTCATTATTCTGAACGTATTTTTTTCTTCTTTTGTCAATATTTTGATTAGTATAGGTCGGATTTGTGTGCTTTTAATATACAATTGCTTAGAATCTTGAAAACTATAGATCCTATATTGTACTGAAGCTCTGCACGTGGGTTGATAAAAAATCTAAATTTTTTATCAAAAATAACATTCTACGTATATCCACCCAGCTATGCACGAGAATGAACGAAACGAAATGTCAAATTGACATGACATATTGACCGACAAACTTATCTGTTCCGGTGGCCAAAATTGGAACTATGTAAAATGCAATACAAAAACGATATTTAATGACAGTACTAAATCGACAGTAGCGACGCCGCCAACGGAACAAATAAGTTTGTCGTCGGTTTAGGTTTACTACTACAATAAAATATTAAACTTATCATTTTATAGAAGTGGCCGCGTCTCCTTGTGAGTACAATTTTTCTATGGTGGCCGTACAGGCGGACACCATTATTGTGATATTAGGTTTTATTCAGTTTCTATCTGGAAGAAATATAAAGAGAACTAAGAAAGAGAATGGAAAAATCTCCAGATACATGTCGTGTTTGTTTACGATCCGATAGAAAGCTTGCCAAGAAAACAAAATTGATTTTTGTGAAACACAAGGGCTGTTTGATTGCGGAGAAGATATGTTTAATTGCCGACGTCAAGATACAGGAAGGGGACGGACTTCCCGATAAAATATGCCCAAAATGTTTCGTGGCCTTGAATGCAGCATACAATTTTAAGTTAACTTGTGAGAGGTCAAACAAATTGCTGCTAGCTTCATTAGAAAAACCGAATATTCTTACAGATCACTCTACTAGTGCTAACATACTGCCACATGTTGTCAAGAAAGCAAAAGAAATTAGCAATGATACAGTAATAAACCAATTCTCATATGATGCAGACTGTACAAGAAGCCTAGTAGGAACAATTCCAGTGAAACAAGAACCAGAAATTGAAATCCCGCAAGAGGCAGAGAAATATGTTGTTTTTGAGGATGACCTAATTGAGCCTCCATCTCCAGATAGGTCATCACCGCCATTCATTAAAACTGAAGAGCCTGAGGTGAATGACAATGTAGTTCCATGTGACCAAGAACATTTCACCTATGTAAGGTCTTGTTATATTAAAATTAAGAAAGATGAATTGCCAATATCTATAGATTATCAAACTGGAAGCGATGCCAGTCAGTTGAATATTGGGGATAATATTGTAAATAATAGTGAAGCCTTAAACTTAACACCACAATGCCATGATTGTGGACAGTTCTTTAAAACTAAATGTAAACTTAGAGTTCACTGGAAGAAAGTTCATTTGTCTGAAAAGTTAGTGTGTCCTAAATGTAAGAGGGCATTTAAAACATTTAAAGCATTAAATAAACATAAAATTCAAATTGTTGGCCGCTGTAAAACTGCATCACAGACACGTATTGAAGGAGTGGGGAAAATGAGGATATTCCACTGTAAGAAATGTTCATACTCAACCAAATCAATGGATTGCATCAAAATTCATTTAGAATCCCATTCGGGTATCAATCCATATCGCTGCAAATTATGTAATAAGAGTTACAGTCACTTCGCTTCACTGCATAGACATAAGGAACAAGCTCATAAAATGTTCAGGATGGAAATGACATGTTATTATTGTGGAAAGCAAGTGAAGGGTAGACAAAGTATTTATCGCCACTTAAAAATACACAAGCAGAATGAATTTCACTGTGATATTTGTAAGGCAGTTTTGAAATCAAAACAATCCTTAAAAATTCATATAAAAACACACATAGGTGTTAAAGCATTTGCTTGCAATATGTGTGAAGCATCATTTGTCACATCAGCTAGTCTGTGGCATCATAAACAATATGTTCATGAGAAAAAGAAAAAATATAAATGTGATATGTGTGAATATGCCACAAATAAAAATGATATCCTTCAAAAACACAGGAGTAAACATACAGGCACAAATTTTGCTTGTTTTATTTGTGGACGTTTCTATGACACAAAGAAGCTATTAGAAAAATGTAAACAACTGCATTATAGTGCCAGAGAATTTAGTTGCCCACATTGTAATAAAATGTTTATTACTCCTAAACATGTTGGTAGACATGTGAGAAGTGTACATAAATGTGGCTACATACACAATTCTGCAGTAAAATCATAAGTTTAAAAAATAAAGTTTATTCAATTACAAAAATTGCTTTCTTTTATTGAAAAGTTTCAATAAGAAAAGGGAAAATAAATTTACCTACTTATAGTGTTTGTATTGGTTTGTAATTACGTTATGAACATCTAAGTTGTACAGTGTTATGAACATCTGGTGGTACAGTGTGGTTAGCTCTTAGTAATAACATTTCATGTTACAAGGTGCTGGCAAACTTCTTGACCAGCGGTCAACGGAGTGGGGAATAGTTCGCGCATGTGCACTTTTCATCATCATCATCATCATTTCAGCCAAACGACGTCCACTGCTGGACATAGGCCTCCCCCAAGGATCTCCAAACCGATCGGTCCTGCGCCACCCGCATCCAGTGGATTCCGGCGATCTTTATGAGATCATCAGTCCACCTTGTGGCAGGCCTACCACGGCTGCGTTTCCCGGTACGTGGCCACCACTCGAGGACCTTTCCGCCCCAACGGCCGTCAGTCCTCCTTGCAATGTGTCCTGCCCACTGCCACTTTAGGCTCGCAATTCTTCGGGCAATGTCAGTGACCTTGGTCCTTCTGCGGATCTCATCATTTCTGATGCGATCACGCAGGGAGACTTTGGAGTCTCCCTCCCTCAATGGAGAGGGCTATGCTTGGGCATAGCCCTCTCCATTGCCCTTTGTGCGATTTTGAGCCTTTTTATGCGGCACATTGTAAGTGGCACATTACTGGCAACACACACGTATCAAAGACTTTCGTCTTGAGGCACTGCGGTAGCTGGACCGAGAAAACACTGCGTAGTTTTCCGAACGCTGCTCAGCCGAGTTGGATTTGTCGATCGACCTCTTTCTGGAAGTTGGACTTACTTACTTACCAAGTTGGACTTTTTGTGCCAGGTAAATGTACTCGTCTACAACTTCCAGTGTTGAGTTCCCAACTTTTACAGGAGTGGGTACGACATGGGAGTTCGACATGATTTTCGTCTTTTCCATGTTCATTTTAAGACCCACTTGTTGAGACACTCTACTGAGATCGTTGAGCATCGTGCCTAGGTCTTCCAAGGACTCAGCCATGACTACGATATCATCCGCGAAGCGAAGGTGCGTCATGTAGTCGCCGTTTATGTTGATGCCAAGTTCTTTCCAGTCCAGAAGCTTAAACACGTCCTCCAGCAGAGTAGTGAACAATTTCGGCGATATAACATCGCCCTGTCTCACACCCCGCTGGAGCCGAATGGGTTTTGTCTTCTGGTCCTGGAGGCGGACTGACATGGTGGCGTTTTCGTACAGCGACTGCAACACTTGAATGTATCGGTAGTCTATTTGGCACCTTTGGAGTGACCGAATCACGGCCCATGACTCGACAGAATCGAAGGCTTTTTCATAGTCCACAAACGCTAAGCATAATGGCAGATTATATTCTTCGGACTTTTGTATAACCTGCCGCAGCGTGTGCATGTGGTCTATGGTACTAAAACCTTTACGGAATCCGGCTTGTTCGGGAGGCTGGAAGTCATCAAACCTACGTACGAGACGATTCGTTATAACTCTAGAAAACAGCTTGTCTTGCTGACTCAGTATCGTGATGGGTCTGTAGTTCTTCAGCTGCGTCTTATCGCCCTTTTTGAAGAACAGCTTCACCACGCCCCTGTGCCATGCTGTTGGCGTTTTGCCCTCGAGAATAACGGAGTTGAACAACCTCTGGAGAGCTTTCAAGACCGGTCGGCCTCCTGCCTTTAGAAGCTCCGCTGTAACTCCATCATCAACCGGCGCCTTGTTGTTCTTAAGCTGTTTCAGAGCTACACTAATCTCGTAAAGGCTGACGTCCGGAATATCTTCCGTGTAGTGTCGGGTCAATTTGCCTCTACGATCGGTGGCCTCGGTGACAGGTGTTCGTGTCGTCGCGTAGAGCTGCCCATAAAAGTTTTTAATCTCGGCCAAAAGCTTAGGGCGTGAAGTGATGACTCTACCGTCCTCTGTCTTCAACTTCGTCAGCAAGCTCTCTCCAACAGACAGATCTCTAGCAAACACTTTAGAGCCTTTGTTTCGCTCAATGGCCTCTTTAATACATTCCGTATTAAATCGGCGTATGTCGCGGGTAAGGCACTTGGAGATCTGTCGACAAGCATCTTTAGAAGATAGCAGAGCCATATCACGTCTTTCCTCCATTAGCTTTAACGTCGGCTCTGAGATTTTTTTACTTTTTGTATTACGGCTAGGTCTAAAAAATTTAGACCCCACCGTAACGACAGCTTCCACGAACCTGTCATTGTAATTGTCCACATCTGTGCAGTCCTCCAGGCAATCGAAGCGATTTTGCAATTCGAGCTGGAAGTGTTCGGGGTTCTGGATCTGGATGGCTGCAGGGCGGAGCGTAGACTTCATCAGTCGATACCTTTCGGATTTGACGTTAAGATTCAATGTGCCTCTAACCATTCGGTGATCACTCCCTGACCGAACCGAGTTGATCACTGAGACATCATTGAATTTCCGAGTCTTAGTCGACATGATGAAGTCAATCTCATTCCTTGTTGCGCCGTCTGGACTTTCCCAGGTCCACTTGCGATGCTGCCTCTTTTTGAAGAAGGAGTTCATCATGAGTCCCTCCCTCTCCATGTATTCGGCTAGCATCTGACCACGGTAGTTCCGGTTTCCAGATCCAAATTGCCCCACTTTCCGCTCGTCATCGCCACGTTTGCCCAGCCTTGCGTTGAAGTCTCCCATGACAACAGTGTAGTGGGTCCTGGAAGCATGTATTGCCCGAGAGATATCCTCATACATTGCTTCCACTTCCTCGTTGGGGTGTGTCGAGGTCGGTGCGTATACCTGTATGACCTTCAACGAATACCGACTGGTAATTCTGAGTATAAGGTACGCTACCCTATTCGACACACTTCCGATCTGGACAATGTTGTTTACAAGACACTTGTGGACAATTAACCCGACACCACATCGGGACACCTCTTCGCCCTCTCGGAAATAGAGCAGGTTTCCGGATTTGAGGATCACCTGTCCTCGCCCTGTCTTCGGACTTCGGATAGCCCCACTACACTCCAGCGAATCCTGCTCAGTTCTTCCTCCAATTCCAGCAGCCTTTCCTCGGTCCGCAGTGTGCGTGTGTTGTACGTTGCCAGGGCCAAGGTTGTCTGACGGGATGTCCTCGCCGCCCGGGGATTCTTCGCACCCCTGGTCCCGGCGCCTCGCCAACGTCCGTCATCGTGGGCACGGCCTCCGGTACCGCCGGGCACTTGGGGCCCTCGTATTTTGTGAATAACACATAGGGGGGATTTGGGCCTACACCCACCACGCTGGCCCAGTGCGGATTGGTGGGGGACCGCCAGAGCCTCGTCTGTTATACAACAGGGTGTACCACGTGAAGGTGAGGTTAGCTTGGGTCCCGTAGAATGTTGTTTGGGACCCCTCACACCCCTATTTTCTTTTTTCTCCCTTTTTTCTCGCACTTTTGCGGATGACCAATTGCGCGCAGGCATCTCAAAATAATGTTCTGCGCAATTCCCCACCCGATACGATATCTAGATTTTTGCCGGTACCTTGTACTTCTTCCTCCTACTGTGGGACACCACTAAATAATCCAAGAAGCATGGGTCTTTCTGACCTTCATTTAAAAAGCCTGATTCTCAGGCCCTGATTAAGAGTTATGACCGCCCTAGGCTAAATATGAGGACGCGCCCCCTCCGGTGTGTTACGGACGGGTCTAAAAGTAGGAACTGAGTAGAGTAGTAGTATTATGAAAATTTTAACATGGTTCGTACAACCTATAAAAGTTTTCAAATCGATCTGCAACCTCACGCATTATAAGACCAAAACCATGACAAGTGACTGCAGGCTACCAAGTAGTAAACCAAATCCATCTCGTGTTTGCCAGCATGACTTGTATTGGCTTAGTTTCTATAGACAACATAGTTTCCATTGCCATTGAATCGACTTGAGTTTTTTAAATATTTACTCTAGAGAAAAAAATAATATTAAATATTAAAAAAAGAGGAGGGGCATCATACAAGTGAAACATTTTTGTCAAAGTCAAAGTCAAAGTATTTATTTTGCAATTTGACTGACCAAGAAATTCTTTTTCACGTCATAAACTTTTTTCCTACCAGCACTTCGACGTGAATGAATGGCCTGCTGCTGAGAAGAAGTGCTGCAAGAAACTCAATAAGCATAACAGTAGATGTGCAGAGAAGCAAATGTGTTTCATGTCCACAGAGTCTTGTCATTTAAGTAATCTTCTACTTTATAGTAACCTTTCCTCATAAGATAATCTTTAATTATGACTTTAAATTTATTTAAAGGTAATTCTACATACAAGACGTTGTGGTAATTTGTTAAATAGCTTAATGCTCAGTCCAACAAATGACTTTCCTGTTTTATGAAGCCTGATATTAGGAACGGCAAGTCTGTGCTTATTCCTTGTGTTAAATTTGTGACAGTCGGATTTTTTAGAAAATTATTGTAATTTTTCCGAACATACATTACACAATCAAAAATGTATTGTGAAGGAACTGTTAAAATGTTAATTTGTGTAAATAGATCTCTGAGCGAATCACAAGGTCTAAGGTTGTAGATTGCACGAATAGCTCTTTTCTGTAATATAAATATAGACTCGATGTCAGCAGCAGAGCCCCACAACAGTAGACCAATTATGACATGACACTATGAAAATAACTAAAATAAACCAATCTTGCCGTTTCAATATCAGTGATATATCTTATTCTTCTTACTGCATAAGCAGCTGAGCTAAGTCTTGCTGCTAATGCAGCAATATGAGGACCCCATTGAAGTTTGGAATCAATATTAATTCCTAAAAATAAAGTATCATTAACTATTTCTAATTGCTCATCATTCATAGTAATGAAGTATCCATCTGTTTTACATTAGGCATCATAAATTTAACACATTTCGTTTCTTTGCATTTAGTAATAAATTGTTTGTGTTAACCCATTGTGACACTCGCGAAAGAGCCCTGTTCACCTTGTCAAATGTTTTTTTCATTTCTATCTGTTTTAAATATCAAAGAAGTATCATCAGCAAACAGAACTATCTCACAGAGGTCCCCGGTTTAGTATGATAGATCGTTTATATAAATCAAAAATAGCAAAGGGCCCAGTATAGAGCCTTGTGGCACGCCCATTCTCAGTTTAGCACCACACAAATTAATATTGTTGATATTAACTCTTTGTATCCTGTGTGTGAGATACGATTCAATTAGTTTCATGGCAGCGTTGGAGACACCGTAATGTTTTAATTTATTAAGTAATATTGTATGGTCAACACAATCAAATGCCTTTGATAGATCACAGAAATACCTATTGCGTTTGTTTACCTTCCCAAGCATCAAGGATATGTTTAATAAGTTCAATTCCCGCATCGGTTGTACTTTTGTTCTTAGTAAAACCATATTGCTTTTTATGAAGTAAATTATTGATGTTGAAATGTTCAAGTAATTGATTAAACATAATGTTTTCAAAAATTTTACTTAGTGATGGTAAAATAGAAATTGGCCTGAAGTTGGATGGGTCACTTTTATTGCCCGATTTAAATAAAGGTATTATTTTAATGTACTTCATCAAATTGGGAAATGGACTTTCATCAATGCATTTGTTAAAAATGTATGCTAAATGGGGTGAAATAACATCAATTTCTGTTTTCATTATATCAGTAGAGATGCCCCATAAGTCTTCGGTTTTTTTCATGTACAGTTCTTTGAACGTTTTCAAAATTGTGTTTGGGTTTATATAATCAAATCTGACATTCAGCTACACTCGAAGCTAATAAAATTTGAGGTTGGTGTGAGCTAGAATTTAATTGACTGGATGTTATGATAGGTATATTTAAGAAAAAAGTTTCAAAGGCATTAGCGACTTCTATATCAGATTTAAGAATTTCATTAACTTTTAAGGAATAGTCGCTTTCGTATGGCTTTAATTTACATGTCTCTTTATTAATTATATTCCAATTAGCTTTGACTTTGTTACTTACCTTATTTATTTTGTTACGCAAGTAAATAGATTTTGCTTTATAACATACTTTCTTAAAAATCTTGGAAAAGTTTTTAACATATTCTATGACCTTTGGATCTTTAGAACATGCTTTTAAGCCATACAGTTCATATAATCTACGAGTATGTCTACTCTTATAAATACCTGTAGTTGCCCAGTCATTGAATGAAGCTTTAGAATTATTCGTTTTTATTGTCTTTTTAGTAAATATTTTGAAGCGAATTGAGAAGAAGATGCAATTGAATCAAATGATTATTTGTTGAGGCGCTGATCCGAATGGATCAGTAAATCATTTAAAAGATTTGAATCACTGAGTCGTTTCAGTGAAGAGTTACACACGACTATTATAATGTAGTGTGCGGTGCAAGTTTTGTTGAATTTAGGCTTGTTCTTACTCGGTCACTGAACGGAACGCTCCGAACTAGGACAATCGTTCAAATGTACTAGTTCGGTCTTTTAGTACTATTAGTTCATTTAGTTCAATGATCACTATGACATCAGTCCACAGAGTACCTCACCAGTCGGACCGGGAGGCTCGGATCATATTTGTTTCCCTTCATACTTTGCAGGCTTAGGACTGTCATTTTAATATATCACACACACACATCCACTTAACATTTATATAAAGTAGAATAAACGCTTAAAATGGATACATACACTTACATTAATTAATTCACTTTCGCTAAAGAAAACAAACAAAATTATCCTGATCTGATCTGAACAGACTAATTTTCAAATCAGTCATACTCGTACATCGTCCATCACGCTCACACGCACGCGTATCTACTTTCAACTCTCTCTCTCTCACCCACCGCTCAGTCACCCGTAATCGGTCGGTCGGTCATTTGATCCCGTTGTCGCTTAACTATGGTGAATGAAATGTACTAGAAGACCGATTTGAACGATCAGAAGAGAATAGTTCGTACTCGTTCAGTTGAACGAACTATTCCCTTAATCGGACATGAACGAGTAGGACACAAGCCTAGTTGAATTCGCCTCGCCTCACGGCCTCACAGAAACGCGCGTTTACGTAAAGATTGAAGATTATTTTGTATGGGAATTTCAAAATTTAATGTTAAAATCAGGGACTCTCAAGCACACATTTAGTTTTAATGTTTGGTCTAGTTGAAATAAATAGGGTAGATGCAATGATGCTAGATTAGTGCATACGAAGACACGATTTCAGCGCCCCCCTCGATCCTCGCGCCCTAGGCTGCAGCCTAATTAGCCTATGGGTAAATCAGGCCCTGCTGATTCTGCTCTTCAAATGGCTAGAAAAAAGTAATCACCCAAAAGCCGGATGCACCGTACCGTCCTATATTTTCGTTGACCGTACTGAGACGTTACGCGATAATGCCTTGGATTTTGGTAAGCTGCCAATGTGGCTAAATTAGTAATAACAAATACCTAATTGAAAAGATTTTAAGACTTATTAGCCAACTCTGAGACAACGGCTATCTCAGTTGCAGTGCCAGACTGCCAGCCACACTCGTCTCGCTTTTTAAGGATTGTTATTGGTTTGGAAAACATGCATGGCTACCCGAAGTAGATTTTACAGAATGGTAGCTAGGTTAGTGGCAAGAAGTGCCTTGCTTGAGTGAGAAACTCTCGGACCTCACGGTAGGTACTACGGTAGACTGCCGCGCATCCAGATGTTACGGATGATTCATCCAAGTCTTCCCAATTTGTGGCGAGTTGCACGATAGAGGGACTTAGCAGCAGGTATCAGTGCAGAAAATTATTCGGAACATTCCCCATTTTTTTTTTTTAATGGACTATCCCGCGCCTGTTTGCGGCGCGGTGATTCTGCCAATGTCAAGTGAATGAGGGAGTTTCTATTTGCGTTAAAACATTGGTGTTATGATGTTTTAACGCTTCACGGAAACACTGGAGGATACTCTCAAGGTCACGGGGGAATGGACGCCATTGCGGTAAGAGCGTCTCATCTACCGATGAGACACACCACACGCAATACCCGTCCATTCAGTCAATTTGTTTCAATTTTCTTATTTATGACACTTCGTTACACTTTACTGAATGAAAATCACACCACTTTACAACATTAAACTGCACTAGATCACAAATAAAAAGATTTAAAACTAAAAGACGCGTGGAGTGTGGACCCATCGCCTACCCTCCAGTGAATCCAACATTCCCCATGGTAAAGCCTATTTTAATGTACACTACGTGCGAAGTTATCCGGGCCGCTCGAACTCGAAACGTCCATGAATATGATACATGTTTTAAGGAGAATCGTTGTTCGTTATTCACAATAATATTTAAAAATTAAATTATAATAAAAATTATTATTTAAAATGTTGTATTGTAAATCAGCCACGCCATCGCGCCATGGCCACGCCACGCACGAGAATGAACGAAACGAAATGTCAGATTGACATTGTGAATTGTGTTATTTGTTATTTTTTTACGGTTTTATTCAGTTTTTATCTGGAAGAATTAAATAGAGAACTAAGAAAGAGAATGGAAAAATCTCCAGATACATGTCGTGTTTGTTTACGATCCGATAGAAAGCTTGCCAAGAAAACAAAATTGATTTTTGTGAAACACAAGGGCTGTTTGATTGCGGAGAAGATATGTTTAATTGCCGACGTCAAGATACAGGAAGGGGACGGACTTCCCGATAAAATATGCCCAAAATGTTTCGTGGCCTTGAATGCAGCATATAATTTTAAGTTAACTTGTGAGAGGTCAAACAAATTGCTGCTAGCTTCATTAGAAAAACCGAATATTTATACAGATCACTCTACTAGTGCTAACATACTGCCACATGTTGTAAAGAAAGCAAAAGAAATTAGCAATAATACAGTAATAAACCAAGTGTCATATGATGCAGACTGTCCAAGAAGCCTAGTAGGAACAATTCCAGTGAAACAAGATCCAGAAATTGAAATCCCGCAAAAGGTAGAGAAATATGTTGTTTTCGAGGATGACCTTATTGAGCCTCCATCTCCAGATAGGTCATCCCCGCCATTCATTAAAACTGAAGAGCCTGAGGTGAATGACAATGTAGTTCCATGTGACCAAGAACATTTCACCTATGAAAGGTCTTGTTATATTAAAATTAAGAAAGATGAATTGCCAATATCTATAGATTATCAAACTGGAAGCGATGCCAGTCAGTTGAATGTTGGGGAAAATATTGTAAATAATAGTGAAGCCATAGACTTAACACCACAATGCCATGATTGTGGACAGTTCTTTAAAACTAAATGTAAACTTAGAGTTCACTGGAAGAAAGTTCATTTGTCTGAAAAGTTAGTGTGTCCTAAATGTAAGAGGGCATTTAAAACATTTAAAGCATTAAATAAACATAAAATTCAAAATAATGGCCGCTGTAAAACTGCATCACAGACACGTATTGAAGGAGTGGGGAAAATGAGGATATTCCACTGTAAGAAATGTTCATACTCAACCAAATCAATGGATTACATCAAAACTCATTTACAACTTCATTTGGGTATCCGTCCATATCTCTGCAAATTATGTAATAAGAGTTACACTCAGCTCTCTTCACTGCATAGACATGAAGAACAAGCTCATAAAATTTTCAGAGTGGAAATGACATGTCATTATTGTGGAAAGCAAGTGAAGGGTAGACAAAGTGTTTATCGCCACTTGCAACAACACAAGCAAAGTGAATACCACTGTGATATTTGTAAGGCAGTTTTAAAATCAAGAAATTCCTTAATAATTCACATGAAAATACATGACGGCATTAGAGCATATGCTTGCCATATGTGTGAAGCATCATTTGTCACAGGGTGTGGTCTGGGTAATCACATACGATTTGTTCATGAGAAAAAGAAAAGATTTAAATGTGATATGTGTGAATATACCTCACATAAAAATATTCTCCTTAAAAATCACAGGAGTAAACATACAGGTACAAATTTTGCTTGTTTGGTTTGTGGACAATTCTGTGACACGGAGAAGCTATTTGAAAAACATAAACAGCTGCATGATGGGCCCAGAGATTTTAGTTGTCCACATTGTGGTAAAATGTTTAGAACTCCAAAAGATGTTGGTAAACATGTGAGAAGAGTACATAAGTGTGGCTATGTACACAAAGTTAAAATTGAGAAGTTTAAAAATAAATTTTAATTAAAAACAACAATTACTTTCTTTTCTTTTTATTTATTACTAAAGAGAAAACAAAGTTAGGTAACATTTTTGTAAATCTTTTCTATGCTAACTAGATCGGTAAAAAATGTTTGTTCTATCCTATTGAGTTCACTCGTCCAACAAGCATAGGCTTCATCTTCTTTGTTAGTGTTTTACATTACTTTTATCAACTTGATTACATACTGTCTTTCCGTCAGTAATGTTATACAACAATGTCAAAAAATATTTGGTTACTAATCGTATTTTATTTATGCGTTAGTCAAAGTTGCTAGTACGATTCTAGATAGCAGGTGATTACTACCTTTCTCTGGTTGTCAGAGTCTGTCTCAGCCCAGAGACGCCGCTGACGCGATGACGGCGATGCTAGAGCCCCCGCGCTTCAGGGTTTAGTGAGTATCCTACATGCACCAGCCTTTATAAAGACTGGAGCATGGGATTGCACGAGTCCCACACACGGCTCGATTAACAATTGGAAAATATTTACCTTGCTTCTCAACCATTATTCGTTCAATACCGTAGGTTTTTGCCACTGTTGCCATACTAAAAACCAGGCATAGATTGGAAGTCAAGTATGCCTTTTTAAGTTTTAAAGTGCGCAATGCGTTACGCAGGGTGGTGCTAGCGAGAAGTGACAACACTACCCGACGGACCCCTGTGGGGCTTAGTGGGTGGGTAATGGGTATTTACCCACTAATCCCCACAGTGCCCATCGGTTATTACCCACTATCACATACCCAGTATTACAGTGCCGATCACACTCCGTAGATAGTGTCATAGGAATCAGCATGGTTTTACCACTATTAGTTCCCCGAAGTCCACCCGTCGACTAAGCATCCCCACAGTGACAAAATAATAATAATCCATCCATTAAAAGTTGGTAATATGCCTAGGGGAGATACATAGACTTTACGGTTAGACTACCGCAACACAGGGCTACAGCCAGTACTATAAGGTAAGCGTCCACAGGCCCGCATCGCACGTATCGGACGCATCGCTCGTAACGGATTTTAGTTTGCCTTGTATAAAAACTCATACAACAGCATCCACTGATCCGCACCATGATAGTTATTAATCTGTTTGATGCGATCCGTCCGATGCGTGCGATGCGGGACTGTGAACGCTTACTTTAAGTCAAGCTAGCTTGATAGATAAACTCACCGGCAATAAAACTTGGCCACTGGGCTTTTTTCAAGAAAACTATTTGCAGCTGTGCAATGATTATTACGTCAATGGAGAGGCCAAACGCCCAATTGTCTGACTGTCAGTTTCAAAAATTGCCAAAAACCGCTCAATTTTCTCAAGAAGGAAAAACAATAAACCGAACTCAACGCTCCATACTACGATTATGGAGCGTTGAGTTCGGTTTACTTGTTACTTATTCGGTGATTTGTTAATCGGAGTTTTGGCCTTTCGTTTGGCGTAATAATCATTGCACAGCTGCAAATAGTTTTCTATCTATGAGA
Organism: Mecyna flavalis; assembly: GCA_949319885.1. Classification (NCBI taxonomy): domain Eukaryota; kingdom Metazoa; phylum Arthropoda; class Insecta; order Lepidoptera; family Crambidae; genus Mecyna; species Mecyna flavalis. The sequence goes on along the minus strand of OX439427.1, from coordinate 3,223,267 downwards.
CGCTAAAGTGACCATGTTTGTATGAAAAAAGCCCAGTGGCCAAGTTATATTGCCGGTGAGTGTAGTAATATATCCTCATACTCGTTTATCAGAAAAACACAGTTATAAACGTACAACGCTAGCTTGGAAGCTAATAGCTTGACCAACACCGCTGTACCGCGCCTTAATTCGCCTTTCTGGACAAGTCCTACTGATATGCAAGCAAAACGGTACAGAGGAGCTGGTCAAGTACCTATAAGTCAGTAAGAGAGACTAGATAGATTTTTAATGTGATTTAGTGGCCTATGTTATTGATAGGGGTCCGAGAAGAAATAAAACCCAATTTGAAATAAATATAATACATATCACTTTATCTTGTTAAAAGGTATTTCATGGAATCCACATATATTTTACAATCTAAAAATATTTTATTTGATTATCTTAGCTTAAATTTAATAATACACTATTAAAATACCTACAACAGATCCTTAAAAAGACTAGTCAAACATTTACACCAGCTTCCATTTGAAATATTAAAGATAGATTGTGGTTTAAAGTCTGATACAGACACGGATTAAATATAGGATTCATGGATACAGACAACTTGTTAATAGGTGTAGGTACTCCAACTCAAGCAGGATAGTTTAAAAAAAAAAACATTTTACTGTGTTAAAATGAAAAACTTAGTTCGGTAAACGAAATAGAAACAGTGTATACCTAACCTACGCTACAAATGACACAGATTACAGTCAATTATAAATTGCAAGTAAGTTATTGTCAATTACTAAATAACAAGATTGGTAAAGGTTGTTTTCATATTTTTAAATGCCTTTTGTTATGTTTAGTCGTCAATTTTCATTACGTCATATATTTCCTTTAATATGAAGAATACCTATTTGATTTGTGATTTGATCTTACTTGGTCCCGATGTAGGTTTATTCTTTAATAAATGATTATTTTTTTTTAATAATTTCGCAGCGTGACTTAAGTCTTCACCTTAATTATACAATAAAGATGTCTTTATTGCTCAATTGGGAGTATTCCTTAATTAGGTATTTCAGGAATTCTTTATAGTAGAAATCAAACATGGCAACATCACACGTAAAGTACGACACCGCTTAGAAATTACCCTTCATCATTTACGTGATTCTGGCTATTACCAATGGCGAGCCTTAATTGTTTATCCCGCCAGTTAACACATTTAGAAATAGTTTTCGTTTCTTTAAAATTCCTTTTCTTAAAATTCGAAAATGAAGGCTACTTAGTTATATATTATCGTACCTATACTAAATGAATTAGAATCAAATTTAAGACTAGCTGCGTAATTTCGCAATTTCAAATCTCTTAGAACTCATTTGTGTCAAGACTATTTTTTTGTTTGTCTTTATTTAGGTAAGCCTATGTCTTTTTATTTACCATGCCATTCCAATTTTCACATTTCATGTAAGTAGGTACTTATTGATAATTAATTTATTACATAGGCATTTATGATTTCATATAAGACGTAGATTATAGACAGAAGATAAGTGTTTTTATAAAGACGTATTTAACACCTTATGAAGAGCCCTAGTGATATTATTTAATATTAGAATGACAGTCGTGAGTTACTGTGAACACATTAAAATGTACAAGTAAAAAAGTCGGTTATAACATAAATGTAGCTTCGACGGTGTATTGTACATAATTTCGTCGACTATAAATAGTCTTAGAATAATAACATAAGGATAGTTTCCATCGCGCTTTGTCAAAAATGAAGCAAAAACCGATATTTGCTTCAGAAGAGATGCTTAGACTAGGTTTCTTTAAGTTATTATTCTAAGCGACTAGCTTAATTTCTAGATGGTTAAATTGAGAGTCCATTATCAATTCTACCAGAGAGGTTGATTCTTGTCTATGCAAAGATTTTTTGAACCAAGGAGAGATTTTCTTTACATTGTGACTTTTTGTTATTCGATAAGGTCTTCTTTTGCATGTGTATCCATTGTTGTTTTGACTAAAAACCATGACTCAATCGTTTTAATTTTAAATCGCAAGTTGGCAAACAGGCACCTCTAGATATTTTATTTTATAAATTCAGTTGGCAGTCAGGCATGTAGCCCACCTAATGATGAGCGGTCACTACAATCTATTATTTTAAAGTACACTTCACCAAAGTTTTTATTCAAGTTCAAATGTTGAGTCAATAGCAGTTGAGCTGAGACAATAATAATAATTATTATGTTATTCATTAAATTAGTTTGACAGTTATAAACCTGTTAGCTCGGTAAAACTAAGGCGTGTTTCACATTTTGGGCCGCAATTTGTGTATAATCTTTGCTTTTAAAGCTTATAGAGTGTCTAGCACCTTTAATAGAATTAAATTTCTGAACTAGCGCTTGAATCATGAGGTAAATTTTATAAGTTACAATATTGTTTTTTTTTATCAGAGCGGTGCAAGTATGTCACCCGCTGTCTATATAGACACTTGCAGTAAATACCTCCATATATGAATCCACTGAGCTAGTTATCGTTGCCTGTCTTAAAAAAATGTGTTTGTGGCAAAAATAACTAAACTAATTTAATTCTTAATTATCAGCATGGTTTAGAATCGGGTGTAAGTTTGCGGTCTGATCATCAGTCACCATTCAATGCAGCGTCAATTGTAATAACCTACCTAACTTATTAATAATTAACTCAATCTGGTGGTTCCTGATGGGAGCAGTGCGGGACGGGGGTGGGGGAAGACTTGAAGGCGCGGGGGAAGAGGGAAGAGTAGGAGGGGGGAGGTTCGTACTCCGGCGGCGTGGCGGGGAGGGCTTGCGTGAAGAGTTGCTGTGAAGCCGCCGTGACGGTCACCGTTGGGGACAGGTCGATGCATGATGGCGGGATGTTGATGGGCGTGTCTGATGGCTTCGAGCGTTTGCAGCAGCATTCTGGAAACAGAGATAAGAGATGAGTTAGGCGACTTGTATATTTTGTTAGCAGTAACGTTAAAGTTAAAGTCGATGGGTGTACAAAATATTTTCAGTTTTAAACTCGATGTTTCAAATATATTTGAAAGTAATAAGGAATAGTTTATAATTAATTATTTTTTCTTAAAAACTTACAACTACTTTTCCTCATAAGTGCCAGTACACACGAAATCAAATGCTCAAAGATCAGAAGAGCCTACAGAGTGGCAGCACATTAAACGACTCTACCTGGCTAAGAATCCCTCGATGTACCTAAGTAATAAGCTGCAGTAGGCACTTACCATCAGGTGGAATGCGTGCCTGTCTGCCAACTGATTTAGTATATAAAAAAGCCTGCCCGCCAACGGATCTAGCACATATAAAAATGATTCTCCGCTAAAGCCGGTTAAAATAATAGTTTTGTCCATATTTGGGCGTAGCCACGGTGGAGCAGAGTGGGGCAAGCGCCCCACCCTTTTTTTTTTCTTCCGGAGGAGAATGCGTTTATGCACCTTAACCGCAGGCTAGCGAGACCTGCGGCCGCGTGTGGGACTCGGGACCCAAGCGTCCCTCTACCCACTAAACTCCCCCGGTGGCCGGTTCCCCTTTCACCCGGAGAGGACGAGCCGGTGCCCGCTCTGGCGCGAGTGTAGTTTGCTAGTTTCATATTATTTTATACTGCTGCCCCACCCGGAGCCCATGGCTGCCCCACCCTGAGCCCATGGCTGGCTACTCCCTTTGCTAGGTGTGAGCAAGTGTACCCTGACAAAAGGCTCGGAAAAAGAAAAAAGATGTGGGACTTACCCCAAGCGAGACAGAACATGAGGATGGTGGCGCAGACCAGCATGCCGACCACGAGGTAGCTCCACGGCCCGTACGGCTTCAGCGCCGCCGCAAACTCCATGAACGCGTTCGACTTCTGCTCGCCCTCGGAGATCTTCACTGAAAGTTTCAAATCACCTGCTCTCAATTACATCTGCATTTCACTAAGCTAGTGCTGTTATTATATTTGGGCCGTTTCGCCACTACGCTCACAGAGAGCGCCTGTCGCGCGTATCTATAGACGAGGAAATAATTACTTGAGTATAAGGTCGGGACTCCACCAAAGCGGAGACGAGTCGAGCGGAGAGGAGATGTTTTTTATACAACCAATAGAATTGCGTAATTACAATAGAATGAAACAAACAACCAATAGAATTCCGTTAAAAACATCTTTTCTCGCACAGCACACATCCGCTTTGGTTATGTCCCGGCCTAAGACAGACTTAATTTAAGTGATCGTTTTTATACGCTAACCTATTACCTCATGGTTACAGTTGATTGATTTGACTTAGAAGTTTGATGTTTTGACTAATAGCACGGAGAAATGTTGACTCCTTATTTATATAAAATGCTATTGCGCTCACTATTATTATTAACGGAATAATTATAAATTATAAAAGTACCTTAAGGGACAAATAACCAAGCGTTTATATCCATAACAAATTATCACTGCATTTGTACTACATCAAAAAACACGAACACTTCATAAAAGTACACAAACATCACACTTTTTTACATACTTAACTAAGTGATAAAATAACTGAATTACTACACGAGTTCTCGAGTCAATGGCACCGCCTCTACTGAGGATCACTGTCGCATGTCATTATACCTAGCCATTATTCATTAGACTAAGATAAAAGATAGACTGTACTTAATGATAATGACACTGCAAATGACGATAGTTTACTAACAGGGTGCTCTCACACGTGACTTCACATTGTCTTTTAAAAGACCTTTGTTTTATGAACTTTGTACATATTTATGATGCAAAAAAATGACATTACTCACACTGCTAGTTCGAAACTATTACTTTAAATACATCAGGTTTTTTAAAATCCATTGTTTTAGCAAGATCCTTCAATATTTAGAAACATACATTCTCATTCGTACATAAAAAATAAATAAATGTTTATCCGACAAGATCACATAAGTAGTATTGTATTGATTTGATCCCAAAGTAAGCTCTAGTACTTATGTAATGGGTATCAAAAACAACAAAGGTACCATACATATTATACCACCACATCATAATATCTTAAATAGTAGGTACCATAATTATAATCACCCAGACCAGACACAGGACAAACACAAATGCTCATCACTTGAATGTTTGTATGTCCTGAACCAACAACCTTTAATACCTAAATAATTATAATATGATGTAGGTACAATTATTGTCTAGTTTCCAGGGATACTTCTTACTCATCAATATTATTATTACAATATAATTTTCATTATAAAAGATGTGATTGTTGGATGTTTGTTTTAAAATCTAATGAATAGAACAGATGCATTGTCATACGCAACATAACTACCTACATGTCAGACTCAACACGAGTATATGAGACTAGCGGCCGCCCGCGGTTTCACCCGCGTGGTTCCCGTTCCCGTGGGAATTGATCAAAATCCTTTCTTAGCGGATGCCTACGTCATAACATCTACCTGCATGCCAAATTTCAGCCCGATCCGTCCAGACTCCAGTGGTTTGGGCTGTACGTTGATAGCTATCTAAGTCAGTCAGTGTCAGTCACCTTTGAGTTTTATATAATATAGAAGTGTGTAGGCTAGCTATTGCACTTTCTTTGTTGATCTGACCTATGATGCATCCGACTCGAGCATTACACCAAATCGGTCGCCATAAAAAAAGTCTGCATTAGGTCATAATCATCATTATTTCCCTACTATCCCACAATAAGGCTGCCTGTCCACCGGAGCGGAGCGGAGAAACGGAGCAATATTAACCAATAGAATTGCAACTTCCTCTTTGAGCGAAGATTTTATGCAATCCAATTGGTTAATAAATTTCTCTGTTTCTCCGCTCCGCTGACTCGCTCCGCGCCGGTGGACAGGCACCCTAAATAGGATTGGCATGTTTTTTCTTCAATTTCCTCCTATAGCCATCAGTTCTACATTCACTCCTATCCTATTCTCATATTATCGAATTTATCAATGCACACTCACTTATAACCGAAGGTTTCGTCATCGTATCGGGCTGGTCCAGCCCCAACAGCTCCTGATTCCTCGCGGCGAAGCGCCTTAGCAGCTCCAAGAGTGGCGGGTCTCTCCTGTGCGAGCATGCGCCCGCGTCCTCGTCCTCGCCCCCGGGGCAGTGCCGCACTCCGTCGCACACCAGGTACGAGGATATGCAGAGGCTCGTCACGCCGCAGATGAACTGGGAGTCGTTGTTGCACATTGAACCTGGAAGGAAGGGAATTACCATTTAAGATTTTGTGTGAGTATTTTTTTAGAGTAGTTGAGTTTTCCTTTGACATTTCATTCACACAGCGCCATCTAGCGCTAAGCAAAGGTACCATGAGCGCCCGATAGTGGATGATGCTGAATATTTTTTTTGTAATGATTCATCATGCTAATATTCGTCATACCAATATAATCCTGCGGCCGTTTGTAGGACTCGAGACTAAAGCGTCCCCTTGGGATTAGCTGGTTCCGGCCTTGTGGCTAATATAATTATAATAACAACATGCATTTATGCAAATCGCAACGACTGGTGTAGAAGTCAACTCCTCTTCCATACACCAGATCGGTCGTTTAGAGTGTTTCTGAATCATAATAATTTCTGTTTATTATTTCACGGCGCGCCAAAACTCCACTAAGCGGCAGCGCAGACGACAGACTATCCGTGACAGACTTTTTAGTCTGCGAAAATAGAACGTATGAACGCAGACGACGCACAAAAAGTCCGGCGCACAAAAAATCCGCGTGATTCTGGCAGACCACGTCGCTCCGCGCCGCGCCGCTCCTCATAATCTTTCCGAAAGTATAGGACTTACCCAAAATTTTATTCTTTTTTTCTGTAGGACTTCAAGTACAAAATAATACTTCGCGATCTGTGCACGATTTCCATAGCGTCTACGTCCCTACAGTCCTGCCGACAGAATGATCGAAAATGTGCGTCGTGTACGTAGTCTGTGAAAAATCCGCGACCGATTTGCGCGCCACGCAGACTCGATCATACAAAAAGTGTGCCGTCTGCGCTGCACCTAATACTGTGACGTTGTTATCTAAACTAGATATCTAAATGAGTAGAGAATAAAAACATTAATGTCACTGAAAGTAAAAACAAAGATTCTTTATGCCCTTATTTTTCCTTTTATTTAAAGATTGAATATTCCTCTAATTCTTATTTACTTTAATAACCGGAAAACAAAGTCATTTATGTGTCCAACCAGTCCATAATTTACGTGACTAGACGTAAGCAATATTATTTACATAAGCATCGAATTGAATATTCTAAAAACAATGTTGTTTGTAAATTAACTTATCCCACGAGGTACAAGTAAGTATGGTCGCCAAGCTCGGCGTAACACGTATTTTCGAATTTTCCTTCCAGTCACTCCTTCAGTGGGTCTGTCATTGTCTAGGAACTTTTTCTAGATAACTTTTTATTATTTATTTCAGTTGGCAGACAAGCGCACAGCCACAGATTACTCAATAGTTACTACACAGCCCACCTAAGCAACTAGTACAGCCCATTTCATAGTGTCCGTCCACAGCACATTGACCCTCAATGACACAGACCCCAGTGGCCGCTTACTGTCACTGGTGGGCTTTTTATACTTTGAGGTCCAATTTCATCACCTACAATAAATTGAACTACGTACTAAAATTCCAGGATGTCCCCACCATCGCCATGAGGTCATTAGGGGGCCAGGGTGTCATTTACTGACATTTACCCCATTTGACGTTTTTGCGTGTCTGTCAAGTCAACTAAAAAAACTAATCAAACTTACCACTATTAACAGCAGTGACGACCAGCCTCAACTTCTCCGTGTGATGGTAGGGCGTGGTGGGCGGGTTCCACACGATCCTTATCTTGGGCGGCAGCAGCTTGGTGCCAGCGCGCGCGGCCACCGCCGCCGCGTTCGCGCCGCAGAGAGACATCCGCCATATTGGCGTCTTCGCGTCGCCGATGTACTGTGGAACCAGGATTCAATATGAGTCACTGGATACATCGTTTGGTGAGAGGTGAGGAATGTTTAGCGGGAATGCTCGTTGTCCCGATATTTATGAATGCGTTAACTTAATATAGAACCAGGATTCAATATGAGTCACTGGAGACATAGTTTGGTGAGAGGTGAGGAATGTTTAGCGGGATTAATGCTCGTTGTCCCGAATCCCGATATTTATGAATGCGTTAACTTACTATAGAACCAGGATTCAATATGAGTCACTGGAGACATTGTTTGGTGAGAGGTGAGGAATGTTTAGCGGGAATGCTCGTTGTCCCGAATCCCGATATTTATGAATGCGTTAACTTACTATAGAACCAGGATTCAATATGAGTCACTGGAGACATTGTTTGGTGAGAGGTGAGGAATGTTTAGCGGGAATGCTCGTTGTCCCGAATCCCGATATTTATTAATGCGTTAACTTACTATAGAACCAGGATTCAATATGAGTCACTGGCGACATTGTTTGGTGAGAGGTGAGGAATGTTTAGCGGGAATGCTCGTTGTATTTCCCGATATGTTTGCGTTAACTTAACTACCAACGTTGGTTGTAATGTGTGGCATTTTAAGACCACTTGTGGCGTAGAACTTTACATAGAAATGTCAGTAGTAATCCTTATAAAGAAAAGTAGGTTGCCAGCTAATGTCACTATCTTTCTCTGTGCGTTTATCCTGGCCTAGTCAGGGAACGTGTGCATCATAATTCAGGACGTGGCAAGTCCAGTTAAATTGGAGCGACTGCCATTTCGTAACCCTTGACTTAAATTGGACCATGGTTACACTACCATATGGCTATGTCAACAGTATCCTCACGATGTTTTCCGTCTCCGCCAAGCTAGTAAAACGAACATAGAAAAATTCATAGGTGCATTTACACCATCGACTTAAAGCGTGTGATATCACTCTGCTAGCACAGAGACGACTTTAGATCCATAGTGATCCAAGTGATATTTTTGTCAAAATCGATATTTTGTTATAGACATCCCAAAAAAGATTGTTCATGCCACGCTGATCCAAGTGCTTATTATAGCAATTTTCATAAGCAAACTCAGATCGGTCACTTTGGAATAGGACAATTTCAGGAACAAGTTCAAATTTCAGGAAAAGTTCCCTCATTTTCTCAAAAAGTTGAAAATGTGACTTGGATCACTATGGTTCTAACGTCGCTAGTTATCATCCATCATATTCGTATGATAGATTGGGTTTGTCTGATAACTATTATGCATGTGGCTTATAAGGGGGGCCCTAAATGCATTAGTGAGTCAAATACTAGTACTTGGCTGATACTATTGTTATTCGTGCCCTATTCAATGCAAGGACTAGGTCAGTGCGTCCAGTGTTACTCATTAAGGAGTCTGAGTACTCGCTCGTTCAGCAGTTTGACCCCAATTAACCGCCTAATGGGAAACTCAATAACAGATGAAATAAGATGATAGGTATTTTAAGATATACGTAGTTTTTGTGTTTGTGAAATAAATATTAAGACCATATCGAATTAAAATTTTATAAGACGAAGTGACTCTGAACTCTCGGATGTAGACTGTCGTCGCTGGATAAGGGCTTCACTTTCCGACACCGCTAATACAAACTTCATGTATATTATTTCCGTGTTTGGTGAGTTTAATCTAAATATACCCAGTGGCTGCTATTGTGATTGTATTTTAAAGAGGCAGGAGATTTAAATACTGGGTAGTGGACGCTTCAGTCTTGAGTCCCACACACGGCCGCGGGTCTAGCTAGCCTGCGGTAATGGTGCATAAACGCATTCTCCTCCGAGAAAAAAAAGAGATTTAAATACTTTGGAGTAACTTTTTGGCCTGTCTCGATTTGATACGACGAGAAGTGACTCTTGTAAAGGGACGTACCTATCACCACTACCACAGCCAAAATTTAGGATTTACATATACTCACAATAAGCAGCTTGCAGGCGTCAGTCGCGTTGGCGACGACGACACTGCTGTCGGCGGCGGTGTCCTGCGCGTGCGCGGTGCGCGTGCTCCACTTGCGGCCCGGCGCGCCCGCCACCGGCGCAGGCGCCGACACGTCGCCGAAGCCGCGCTCCCACTCCGCCAGCGACTCCTGGAATAACAGACATTGTTAGGATGTAGCAGAGAGTGAGTAAAACTGTTACGGCGAGAAACGACATAAAAGCTGAAGAAAGAAGAGAAGGGTGAAAAAGTTAGTTGTATTGGCTCACTGATCGGCGTCAGTAAATCGTTTTATTGTATCTTTTTTGTTAAATGTTTTATGTTTTAAAAAACTCGAAAAACAAAACAGTAACATTTTGGGTTTTTTTCTTTAACAGTTCAAGGATTGTAGTTTGGGGCTGGAGGGCACGGCGCCCTCCTCCTGGAGGAGGAGGGCGCCGTGTGAATCACGTTCAAGGATACTTATTTACTTAGCTTTAATCTGTCGCTAAATACAGAGACCTTTCATCATTTCCTTGCCCTTATCCCAGTAATCCCACGCTAGGTAGACCTTTGTAGTTTGTTTATTTTTAGTGTCGTTTGTATACACTGTACTAATATTCATATTCAACTGGCGTTATCACTAGATAATTCTAACTCTAGAACAGCATTCTATAACTCAACAATCATTGCAGCGACTAAGCGTACCTTAAACGAATAACAATGATTAACATCATTCTCGAAGTCATCACATTGGCCGTTTGCCATCGAGACACAACGGTTACTCACTTAAAAGGTTGAACCTTCATTGATAATGCTGATTAAATCGACTAGTATTAATTATTCATCAGAGAACAAATCAGAAATGAGGGGGCAGAGACATCGATATGGCTTTAGAAGGAACTCAAGGAACATATTTAGATTAAAGCTAGACTTGTAAGACAGGGCTGAAATATAACTTCTTTCTGTTGGCACACATAAAGTACATTGTAAAAAGATTCATACATCTCCCATGGCACCACCATCTGGCAATTCTGGTATAGAGCAGGGTTAGTGGGAAAACTCTGCCCTGTCCAGAGTCAGAGTGGAGGACTTCCGCTCCGCTCCCGACGGAGGGTATCGTCGACGTAACGTATTTCCTGGTTTAAAAAAGGCCTTCTGATACTAATCGTTCACAAAGGCATAGCAAAAACATAGCACAACTGTTATGAAGTCTTACTTCACTGGGGTCTTATGTAAGGATCAACTAATGATACTGTCTTCTTTTGTTTCAAAATAGACAAAAGAGACAGCATATTGATACGGCATTATCGTTATAAGTTTTTTCACCGCAAAAATATGTATGATATTATTGTTAAACTCTGCCCACAAGAAGAGCCACAAAAAGGTGAAGATGAAAAGCGAAGCAGCACATTTGCGTGAAATTTAACTGCACAAAGTAATTATTTTTAATGAATAAATCGTTGTTTCCGCAAAAGTGTATGGGTTTTAATAATTAATAATAACAAAACACGAAGCAGTCATATAATTATTATATTCTATTTTATAATGATTAACTCATAAACATTTGTTTTTATGTGTTAGACATTTTACTCTGGTTAACGTGAAGATAAGTGACTAGTGAGGATATTTTTTAGAACTTGTGTCTTATATTACTAACTCATCATCACTCACGATTGTTACCTGACAAGGTTTACTTTTTTTTGTTACCATAAATGAAAAGTTTTCGTAAATAAGCCCAAGTACATAAATGAGTACATAGTTATTTTATCTTTGCGCAATAAAGACTAAATGTTATTTTTGGATAAAAGATGTTAATTGCAAGAAATCAAACTAGCGCAATGATAAACTATGTCTTAATTCAGGACGATTTATCCAAGTTAAACATACCTACTTTCACACGCGGCTTCACTTGTGTTGACTCTGATGAACTGAGTTTTGGGATTAAAGCTCAAAAAATTCCCTTTCCCCAGGTGGTCTCTGATTTTTACAAATATCAAGAAAATCGTTTTAAGAGGTTAATGCGTAAAAGCGTAGCAGACACAGAAAAACAGTTACTTTCGCATTAGTAATAGTAGCAAGGATTCTTCGAAGTCATTGTAATAATATGAAGATGTATTACATCTTTAGTCATTCAGGACAGGGGAAAACGAGACCGTACCCTTTAAAACGGTAAATGTCAAATGGCTTACATTCTTCAACTCGTTACCAACAAAGTTTTACCGGTAAATTTCATATGACGTCAGAACCTGGTCTCTCGGTTTTAAGAAACAAGTACAATTGAAAATCATTATCACCGCTCCACATAAATTTTAATGAGAAAAATTATGTTCACAGTTTTACCCAAAACAGACAAAGTGTTGTACCGACGTAAGTATTACGTGAATGTAGTTCGATAATTAGATAATTGTCTAAACTTAAGCCTTATTATGTTAAGCGTTCCTAATATTTCTAGTGAGCATCTAGTTTTATTTTGGACAAAGAATGACATGAAACTACTAATTGGATAACTCGTTAGTGGTCAGTTTAGATAAATTGGCTTACTAGTTTTGTGGAAGGTAATTTGTATGTCTAATGTCTTGAATGGAAAAATAAATGCGCAAGTTTACAAACTTTATGTGTATATGTTAACGGAAATGTATGTAATCCGTCATTGTATACAGTTCCTAGGAAATGTATACTGTAATTCCTAAAATCGCCCGGAAATGTGTGAAATAAATTATATTACACACATTTCCTAGGAAATCTATACATTTCCTAAATAGCAATCGGAAATGTAAAACATCTAAGATATCAGTGTTTTGGTAACTGAAATGAATGGGAAATCGATAATTTGGGGAATAGGTGTTTAAAAAAATAACATAATATAACATCAGGACATCAAATAATATATTTCAATTCCCTCCCAGTCACCATGACTCAGTGCCAATGGTTCCAATTGCCCTACCCGCGCGTTAACGATTTAATCATCGAGAGTATTGCTGTGCCACTGCACACTCAATTGGCAGAATGGACTTTTAATCACTTAAATGCATTGGGACCTGAACTTACTATTTTACACGGGACATTAAGACAATTAACGCTAGTATTCTAGTGGTTCATATCGGGTCGTGATCCGGGTTTGATTTTCAGGTCGGACTAATTAGGGCCGGTCATTGTCATATGGCAGGAACAGACTCGTCTTTTTGCATGTGAAGGGAAAACCGAGCGAGTTTAGTGGATATTTTTTATGTCAGAGGCGGCAAACGAGCCATCGGGTCACCTGATAGTAAAGAAAGAAAGAAATTCACGCTGGTGTTATGTGAGAGGGTGGTACTTCCCCGGACGAGCCGGCCCATTCGTACTGTAAAACAGCATGGCTCTACCACTACTAAACAAGATAGTAGAGACGTCTTAGTCCCGAGTCCACCACACGGCCGCTATACATAGCTTGCGGTTACAGTTCTCTTACGAAAAACAAGGTTAGGCAAATTAAATTTTGTTATTCTCTACTACCCTTCTGTCGTCAGGGGCTTCGCCCGCGTGTACCTAACCGATGTTATACTATACGATGTTATTCCGCAGGAATGTGATATTTTTCCGGTAACTAAAAATCACGTCCTCCAAAAGGAACATTATTATTTCTGTTTTCTGATCTTTTGCAGATAGTTGATTGATCTGATATATAGAATAAAAAGCATTTTCTTTTATAAAAATATCATCAATGGTGACAAGATTCTGTAAAATAGTAAAAAAAACTCATTTTACTCATGTTGTGATATCTTGTAATTGACTTTGTTTTGTTTATTATGTGCTTTTAATGTATCTCTTTTGTATTGCTGTTGGATATCCAAATAAATAAATAAATTAATAAAAATAAATAAAATGGTATCGTAAGCGTAACGTATGCAGATATAAAGGAAATACAAAAATCTGTACAATTCATCAGCTGAATATCAAATTAAGTGTACCAACGTCATTCCAGTTCAAAATGATTTCCCGGTGCTCCTAATATAGTTGGCTGTTTGTTTGATTCAAATTAGTTTTTTAACAAAGAAACTACGTGTGATACGGCCTTCACGTATAATTTTAAATAGGTATCACATATTATCATGTGGGAGCATTTTATTTTTGTTGTTTGTGCATCTTTGAAGTCTAGGTTACATGAATAAAGAAGATTTTGATAAAACACTGTTGGAAAGCTACACTATCCCCGGGTGACACAAGGGTACTTTTGATCCCGGAAAGATGGCGGGAAGAGGGATAATTGACAAAAGAAATTACGCGCGGGTGAAACCTCGGAGGCGACCACACATGTTCCGCGAGTTAAACAAACCCCTGTGCGAAGCCAGGTCGATGAGCTATTAATAAATATAAATACTTATCACCGGACATTAATCGCACTGCAATTTGCAGAAATTTTATAGACTAATTTGGTCCAAGCCTCTATTCAATCTAACGTTAAATACTGTTTATCACAGCATAATTTATAACATCAGTTGCAAGTTGCAACACCGATCACACCCATAAACAATCCGTCGCCCATTCAAACACGGTTGCACCACGCTCTAATTAAATTGCACAGATAAGAAATTGGAAACTTGAAAAACAATGGGGTTATGAAAAAGCAACAATGAAGTCTTGCCTAATGCATTGAGGCGTACGAGGTTTTGAGACAAAGAAATGTAACAATGTGAAGCCTGAATGATCGTATGAGCTATTCAAGATTAAAATATTTATACGTTAAGTCCGATTTTTGCTTTTTATGACTACTTAATTATGTTGCAAGTGAAAACCGTAGGGTCACTAATTTATCACGAAATCTCAAAAAGTACAAGTACTAGTTTAAAATTTTGCATTTGGATTTCTTTTTAGGGCGTAGGTGCTAAGTATATAAGTCGGGATACATCTCGTAAGGTTTCTTGAGTCCTGGTTGGTGGTAGGAATTTTTTAGAATCCAACTGATGGCAATAGGTGAAATTGGCCGCCATAATACTTAGGCTGGTGTTCCAATAACATGAATTTTGGAACCAGTACACTTGAAATTAAAGGATCGATGATCAGAGGAGCTTTAGATATTATGCATTTGGAAACAAGTAAAACAGATACTCAAATATTTATCTCTGATCTGTACCGACTATAGATTTATTTCTTCCGCAATTGCTATTTATTTATTTATTTATTTAATAAGGTACACCAACAGCATATATACACAACACATAAAATATAAATTCAGTCTTAAATTCTAGTACATATGCCTATTATAGGCTATGCCTCTATTACAATGGATTTGCTTCCGTTAAATTTTTAACGACCATTTCCTACGTGCACCCTGCCGCCTGTCGGTCCACTTATCTCATTATAATTAATAGTGCGTATGATACATAACATACAACTATTAATTCTTCCGTATGGCCTTACTGTTCACCCTTCACCTGTATTAAGCTATTGTTTCAAACTAGTTATTAATTGACATCTGTAATAATATAAATCTTTAGTGAAATACGTATGTATATCGAAGCAAAGGACCATCTTATTTATGTTCAACTGCAGGGTAAAGGCCTTCAGTATTAAAACCAAGACATTTCGTTACAGCGATAGGTAGGTAGGGTAGGTACGAGCGTTAAGCCCCCCAGCGTTAATAATCACACTTGGTAATTAAATATTGATCAGCATCACATAGGGACATTGATCTGACCCCAAAGCAATTAGCTTACGCATTAGTGTTATGGATATCAGAAACGACGAAGGTGCAACAAATACTTGAGAAATATAACTTATACGTTAAATATACAATCTGTATGAGTGTAAGTAAACTAAATTTTATGGTAAAGTACATGTCTTATTAAAGTAAGTAAATATGTCGAGGAAATGGCACTTAGTTCAAACATAGGCATTAAGTTCTAGGTCGTACTAAAGACTATACAATCACTGTCTGGTCTTGGCCTGGTTTGCGAGCATTGGGAAGGTGTGCCCTTTGGTGGGCCTGTGGTTATTTTAATAACAACACGTGATGCTGTTGCTAATAGAAATCACTTATACCTTTGAAAGTCGAAAATTATGTAGGTATGTACGTACAAACAATCTCTACTTCGCACATCTGGTGCAATAACGTCAGCAATGCAGATTGGTGAATTGAGATTTTACTTACAAATGATGTATAGTTACTTGAACAACAAATCAAACTAAAGTTAATAAACTACAGATTATAGAAATAGATTTGTACCCGATAATTATAGGGCTAGTAGTACATTCCATGTTATTAAACTAACTTTAACTACATATGAATTGATTTCCTGAAAAAAGGACAAACGTTAGATATATTTTGAACAGGACTAGTTGAGATGGTCAACCAAAACATAATCCGATGTATTACTCAAAGTTAGTCGATGGCGTACCTATTTGGTAGTTGACCCTACTCATGTGCTAAGGGTCGGATGCTCGTAACCAAGGCTCAACTCTCTTCGAGTGTGAAGGGGTACCCGAAAAGTTAGTGGGAAGTGGGAAGAGCATCTTAAGTTTCGAGTCCCACTCACTCCACTAACCTGCGATAATGGTGTTTAAAAGCATTCTCTACCGCAAAAAATCTTAAACTAGCAGTCCCCTCCCCTGCCCCCACATTTCCGGGATCAAAAGTACCCTATGTCACCCGGGATAATGTAGCTTTTAAACAGTGAAAAAATTTTCTAAATCGGTTAGTAGTTTCGAAGCCCATTCAGTAAAAACAAACAATCAAATCTTTCGTCTTTATAATATTAGTATAGATTGTCACAACAACTCCGGAAAGTTTGTATAAAATCTGAATACTATACATAATATGTACGGTCTAGCATGTATATCTAGTCCATTCTTCTCCAGTGTCCGCGAAGTGACCGGACCAACGAAACGGCCATGAAAGTCGAGTACTAAATCCTACGCATGACTGTGCCAATCTCGAATGCACGTTTACTAAAGTGATTGATAGGTAAGTACTAGAATGTGATTTAGCCGGATATTTATAGTGCTATTTAGTTTTGTCCCAGATTCGAGTTAAGTATTGTTAGGCGAATAATTGGTTTACTCGATTAACACATCACTATGGTCACCGCGTACGGTGCCCCGCACTAGCCGGAGAGATGGACAGATAGATTTACCGCGCTTGCAATGTTTAATGCCGAATAATGTAAAAGCTTATTAAATTATAATTATCAAGAGAAAGGTCTTTATATCTAAAAGTATGCATTATCTTATTGTTGAGGTTGTTTTAACTAGGAAAATGTGACAGTACCGTAGGACTTCGCAAAATGTATTTCTCAACAAGAACATGACTGTGGTCACTTGACGTCAAACACGTGCTTGTCCATCAAGTCATGTTTAAGTATCAGTCTATGAATATCTCACTGCAGGGCAAAGCCACCCACCTTAAAATTAAGTTATCGTTGGCTTTATCACCACGCTTGCCAAATGCGGGTTGTGTGTCTTGTTCAAAAAATATGTTAATTACTTTTTCAAGCAAACAGTTTTGTTTGTCATCAGTCATCATCATCAGCCTGTCGCAGTGCACTGCTGGGCATAGGCCTCTCCAAACGCACACAAGCATTATGAGGATTTGCCCATAATTGCCACGCTGGGCAATCGAATTGGCGCTATCAAGACCTGGTCTGGTCCTTCATTAAGGGCTGAAATGATTTGCTCTGAGTCCCATCCATCTCAATTTCGCAAAACATAACATGCCTATTATCGACATGTCCAAACTAAAATAAACTAAAATCTTCGTAATTATCTTTGTAATTTCAATTAAAAAAGCCAACGGTATCAAGTCTTTCAAAACCACGCCTCCTCGATCTTAGAACATCTTTGACCTGTTTTAACAAAAAAAAAATGCAAGTCTGGCCTTTGTTTACCCGTGGGAAGTTAAAAAGACTGGATAGTTTCTAATTAATTATATATCATTAGCAGCTATAAACGCATTTTTATAGACCTCTAGTGTCTAGACAGTGTTGCCAACGCGTAAACAAAGCAAAACAAGTCATGGAAATAACTCATCGGGAGAAAAAATTAAACTAAATCGAAGGTCGAACAGGAAAATACATATTTGTTAAACTTTAAGTACTATAAGAATAAATTAAACTCCACATACGATTCAAACATTATATTCTATCCTTGTTTACAATGGATTACTATTACAGTTATTTACAATATTTCTAACACGAACACCCGATTATTCATTAATCCTTATTTTTCCCTATTCCCCGCGTTGCGTTCCCCAAATTGAATGACGTGCCGCCATTTCAGGGTTGCCAACCCTCTTTTTTTTCTTTTTAAAGTCACATTTGACTAGTGATTAATTGTGGTAAATAAATTATTTTGTATTTTTAAAATATTAAACCTTACACTCGTCCATCCTGACCTTCGTGTATGTCCCCATACACGGTTTCAGGACGGATTATTATCAATGATATTATAATAAAATATGATAATCTACCTTACACTCGGCGGGGTGGCACTAACAAGATTCATAAATTATCATTTAATGTGGGTATATGAGGTCAACAACAACATTTTATACGTAACAACAATGAACAACTTAACATAATCTTATGAAACAACAAATATAATGACCACCAACTTCGTTAATAATCCTGTAAACCCATCCAAATCTTACAGGATCATTTAACATCATTCATGACCGTTAACCCATCCAATTCTTACGGTCAAGATGACAAATCAAGATAACATTGCGAACCCATCCAATTCTCGCAATTTTAAATCATGCTAACCCATCCAATTCTAGCATGAATCTCCGTAATAAACCTAAAGGTACTTAGTATTATTTCTTACTAACCCATCCAGTTCTAGTAAGAATCTCCGAAATGAACATTCAACAACAATAATTCATACTAATTAAATGCTCCCTTAATTACTTATTTACAAAATACACCATAATAGTACATTATGCATTATTAACCCCAAGTACAAATATCAATACTTTTATTATTCATAATTACACAACAGTAAACAAATTAACCTAAAGTGCATGTCCTTATGCACAATAAAAATATATAATCTCTGTGAACCCATCCTTTCTCACAGACAGATTATATCCTTCATCATTGTCACAAGTTGAATAAGTTCCATTTGCAAACCCATCCATTCTTACAAATGGGACCCATTTCTAACGGACCGCCTCGCAACCCTGATCACAAACCCATCCATTCTTGCCACCAAGGCTGCGATGCGACAAAATTATGAACCCATCCATTCTCATAATTATGTCAACGTTCCGTATTTAATAACCTTAAGTGCATGTCCTCATGCACAATAAAAATACATAATCTCTGTGAACCCATCCATTCTCACAGACAGATTATACCCTTCATCATTGTCATAAGTTGAATAAGTTCCATTTGCAAACCCATCCATTCTTACAAATGGAGCCCATTTCTAACGGACCGCCTCGCAACCCTGATAACAAACCCATCCATTCTTGCCACCAAGGCTGCGATGCGACAAAATTATGAACCCATCCATTCTCATAATTATGCCGACGTTCCGCCCTTATGAATGAATGAATGAATACATTTATTTCAACCATCAAGGATCATAATACACAATTATATAAAATAAACAAACATATTTCAAATGTTATAAAAATCACACATTAAATCGAATTTCACAAAAAAATGTCACAAGCAACACATAAAATTCAAAATAACACAATAAATTACAAATATTATACAATAACCAATATAAGAATAAATTAAAAACAGATTAAAATTGCAATTCAAACAAAACAATGTCAAAAAGATGTCAATTTAAACTTAAATGTCAAATCAAATTCATTGCAGTTTTACTCTGATAATTTGTTTATTTGTCAGTTTAAGGACCATAGAACAATGGTTAACGTACAGACAGTCAAACCCACGCGAGAACATTTCTAAAATGGTATTGGGGCTGCCCTGAACCCTGCGGTTTAAGGATGAGCAGCGCTTCCTTAACGTTGTGTAAAAGCAATCGACACCATACTCAGCAAACATACCATCCAAGAAGCGCTGCCTATTTATTTACAATTAAAAATATAAACAAATTAACATTTTAAGGTTCAGTAAAAAAAAATTATTACAACCTATAATAGTATATCGTATTGTAATAACCGGGTGTTCTTTAAAACTTCAATTATTTCATATTACGACTAGCTAATATAAAATCATAACGAAATTATTTTCTATTTCATTCTAATAATAAGAATCTTTAATACACTACTTAATTAATTACTAAAAGGAAATAAAATGCACATACAAAACGAATCTTTTCACTGATATTTGGTTAAAATAAATGCACATTTCTCTTTATGACTTATCATCTTATTAAACACAATATGATAGTCTTATTCATAGGATAATTATTTTTCATAAAGATATAATTTATTAATATCAATCATACGATATTCTTCATCGTAACATAGTTATTCTCCATTGGGCATATCAATCAAATGATATTTCATATCAAATTCATATCAAACGCCCTATTCATATCAAACCTACTACAATTTGGACATATCATTCACATGGAAGTCCTATGTGTATCAAAGTTATTATCACTTTGAACATATGAATCACATGACAGACCTATTCATATCAAATCATCAGTTCTGTGACTGATATAATGACTATAAATAAGTAAAAAAAAATAGAAAAGATGACTTTGTCTCTGACCTTGCCTCTGACCTTGTCTCTGACCTTGCCTCTGACCTGGTCTCTGACCTGGTCTCGACTTCGTCTCTGACTTCGCCTCTGACTTCGTCTCTGACTTCGTCTCTGGGGTCCACTCACGGAGCGCCGAACGCAACCTCGTTCCCATCTTCCTGAAGGCCTCGCCGTCGCGCTCGCTCGCTCCATCCCCCTCTCCACTCCAGCAGCCCGTCGAATCCCGCGAGGACTGCGACGCGCACCACGACGCCTCCGCCGACGCTCGGGAGCAGCGCCGCTGCGGGTACGGCCACGACCGCGTCCGCTCCCATCCCCGTGTCCTCGTCCTGGCCCAACGCGACCGGAGACGCTCACCACGACGCCTCCGCCGACGCTCGGGAGCAACACCGCTGCAGGCGCGGCCACGACCGCGTCCGCTCTCATCCCGGTGTCCTCGCCCTGGCTCAAAGCGACCGGATGTCTCCGCGAGACCGAGAGTCACCTTGTCTGAAACTCGAAACAAAACAACTATGTACATATTCAATACAACACGCGACAATTACCTAAGTAAGAGCTTCTGTTGTCCATTTAAAATACAAGTTTTAATTTAGTTAAAAATAAGGATAATTCAAGTTCCATAACTCATCAGACCGTAATAACATGTTCAACGCAATGCCTAACGTCGTTCAGGTTTCAAAATAATACATACGACATAAATCTCATTGCTAAATAAAAACGTTACCAATGGGAATATAAATCCATGATATATTTCCTACAAATTACTAGAACGAAGTCTTTGAGTTAAAATATAAAGGTATTTATCTGTAAACTAGCCTTCCGCCCGCGGCCTCACCCGCGCGCAATCTCCCCCTTCAAATATTCCCCCTTTCCCCCAAACTTCCAGGACCAAAAAACGCCGCGCGTATTATAATTGACCTCAGTGACCCCATGTTCACCGGGGATAGTGTAGCTTTCCAACAGTGAAAGAACTATTCAAATCGGTTCAGCAGTTTCAAGATTGATATTCCCGCGGAATGAGACGTTTCCCGTAGGAATTTTATAGCTATGTCCTATTCCGGGTTATAAACTATACGTGTGCCAAATTTCATCTAAATCCGTTCAGCCGTTTAGGCGTGATTGAGTAACAAACATCCAAACACACAAACATCTAAACATCCAAACATCCAGACTTTCGCATTTATAATATTAGTAGGATTATCAGGAGGTGCTGAAACTATCCAAAGTGAACCTACGACACGCAGTGGGCATTATAACAGGCCACTGCACGCTAAATAAGCACATGTTCAACATCGGCATGACGGACAGCCCGCTATGCAGAGGCTGCACGGACGCTGAAGAAACACCGGCCCACGTACTACTGCAGTGCAAGAGTGTGGACCATCATCGAGCACGCCTGCTACCCAACAGCGGCACCCTGCGGGAGGTGCTTCGAGACATCACAGCAGTGCTGGAGCTCTGGACCGAGCTCAGATGGTTTGAGTGATGGTGGTGGTAATATATTTTTCAC
The DNA here is from genome assembly GCA_949319885.1 of Mecyna flavalis. Classification (NCBI taxonomy): domain Eukaryota; kingdom Metazoa; phylum Arthropoda; class Insecta; order Lepidoptera; family Crambidae; genus Mecyna; species Mecyna flavalis. Next base: position 3,201,262 of record OX439427.1, on the reverse strand, counting down.
GTACAATGGCCCATTCTAGAGGCCAAGTGCGGTAAATCCCCGGCCAACCTAAACCCAAACCATCAGGAGGTGCTTCATAGAAACAAATATTGATATGAATATATACTTTTAAACTTCTAACATTTTCAAGTATAAGGCACACCCGGTGTATTAGTTTATTATAGCTGGCTATATGCTGTTATATGATTGGCTTTCATTTATAGACTTAAATGTAACACAGAGATACATGTTCAGGTTTAGACGCCATCACAAAGTGTGCAGTGTTGCCAGTAATTGACAGATGCCTCACTTAATCAGAGTTGTGTCATACATGCTCACAACATCTCCCCTATTAGACAAACATTATTTTCAATTTTACAGAACCGACTCGACTTTTAACATAAGCTCTTGACAACAAGGACTACTTAACTTAAATAATTCAACAATAAGACTATATAGTAGACTTGACTTAAAGACTTTATACCAATAAAACCACATACTGGACTTGCAGTCATGCAGTTAATATGTATGTATTCACATTAATCAGTCATTGACAGGAGTCACCAAAAAAAAATCTTTTATATAACTTTTAACTCTTATATAGGTACATATCATCCCAAATCCCACAATATATTAGACATAACTTTGTCATATAATAACATTCATACGACATAACATTATAATACCTCACAGTCAGTCACCACCAAAATGTTTACTTAACTTTTATATTTGTCTATTACATTATACACTCGATAAAAATCCAACCGTCTTGGTAGTCCTACAATTTCCCTACACTCAGTGTGCATATTAACCGGAGCTGTATGTTCTTCCATAAATGGTACTACCATATCAGACCTAGGAGACATCCCAATATTTGAACTCTTGTGTGATACAGTTTGAGGAGACTGTAGCGGCTTTAAACCATGCTGTCTATTCCTCCTTCCTATAAATCCATCTGACACTTCAACTGTATAAAGCCTAGGCTGTTCACATTTGTTTCACCTGGAATCCATGGAGTATCTGGCATTTTCTTAATATATACTTTATCATCTTCTTGTAGTCTTGGTAATAATTTAGTCTTTCTGTCATGGTAGTATTTTATTATATTCTTATTTTCTTCCTTATAAAAATGGGCGATACCACCGTATGCGGGCGTTAGCCAAGCATAACGGCGTTGAATGAAGAAGAAGAGTCAGAAGAAAGGAATTTTCGTGTGATTCTGCATGTGTTTAAAATTGTATTAAATTAACTGTTTTAATCGGAATGTTGAGGGCTTCCAGGCTTTTATTTAAAACTTTAGGAACTATGCCAGTTGACGATATGACTATTGGGAGAACGTAGACAATTTGTGCCTGCCATTGTCGTTTCAGCTCTATGGCGAGATAACAATTGTGCTGGAGAAAGTAAGTTTCCTCTAGGTGTATTCCCCATTCAAAAATAAAATTCTTTAACTTTGCTTAATTAAATGGCGGTCCATTGTCTGAGAATAACTCTACTGGTATGCCATGTCTACTAAATATATTTTTAAGACAAACCATTACTGTTTTGGCATTAATTTCAATATAATTTGAGTAATAATCTTGTACAGCCAACGGTACATCACGGCAAACACTTGCAGTTTGATAATAGCACTTATGCCCCCGACATAAGAGTGACCTGGTACAGAGACCAAAGTGTTACATCTGACGTGCCTTTGACTGTGTTATAAATTTATAATCTATAAAATCAACACCAACTTTTCCCATGGAAGTAATGTTACATCATGTGGATATGACTGTTACTGACTTCTTGTAGCTTTATGATACATTACTTGACTTGAATTTGACTCCTTTTGACTAATATTATTTTCTGACATTTGCATGTTTGTAGTATCCACACAAAAACTCTTTTAATTAAACCAATTTCTGAACAAGAAAGTTTACCTAGTACAGTTGGAGAATTCACATAAATGTAAATAAAAAATAAATAAAATGACTAATTAAACTGAAATTTACATTCCAAGTTTTGCTGACCTATAATCTAGACTATTGCCAATGTATGACTAAATTTCAACATCAGTTTTAGACCATGAATTCTTAATATGAAGTGAATCATAAACACTTTTTGACATAATATTGACATCACTACCTGTATCAATGATACAATTTATTTGCAAGTTATTTATACCATACCTACTTATATTAATTAATTAATTGTCCACTCACCTTGACATTGACTTAGATGACTGAATATTTTGTTCTGACTGTACCTGTTGCATCTCTGTATTTGACTGAACATACTTCACTGACATATTTTCTTGTATTTGTAGACTTGGATCTCGACTGACTATTCTCCTCTTTTAATTGTTTGAGTTCTTCGAGGGAACATCTTAATTTTAATTCTAGGTCTGCCGCAGTAGCCCTCCTAGTCATCATCTTTGAAGATGTTGCACCAGTGCTCATGCTAGAAACAGAAAATGAACTCTAAAGCAACTATTCTCTTTTTACCAGGCTGTGGAGGGTAGATATTTTTCTTCAGAATATTAGCTATAATTACTAGAAGTAAATGTATTAGAATTTAATAGAGAAATAATTTATAGTGGAAGTAAACAAACTCTTGCAATTAAAATAACCTTCAAGGGAAGTCTGTATGTAACTAATTACTTTAATAGAAACTATTTATTGAATTTTCTATTCCAATATTGATAAACTGGGAGAGAATGCCATGAGGCATTAAGTCCGCCTTTTGTACTTGATTTGTGCAATGAAGCTTAAATAAATAATAAATAAATAAACTTTAAAGAAATAAATAAGTATATACTCCCCAGTAAATCCGTTGTTGATGTATCCAGTTTGACAGACAGCGATCAGTTTTGTTAAAAATTTGTTGTTTATCCATACATTGAGGATCTGATAATACTTGTTCTTGATATTTTGTGTATTGTTATTACTTATTTTCCATTTTAATAACTTTCTCCTCCTACAAGTCCTTGTAGTTCACTTGTTTGGCTTCTGGACGCCACCATAGCTTTTGCCATTTCTTGTCTAGATTGAGTTGATCTTCCATTAATATTTTTTTCTCCTAAGTAGTTATCTAGGTATGTTATTCATATTGCAGATGAACATGATTTTTTTTTATAAGCCGTTCCTGTAGCTGTCCAATCCAAGGTCACAGTTTTACGACATTAATCTTAGTATACAGGCAAAGTCTTATGATTCATTATCGGCTTGTTTGTGCGTTATGAAGTTATCACATTGAGGTTGGTTTTCGGAGCGAAGTGACTTTGGAACAAATTTATAAATTCGTCATCATACCTGATTTCTTCTTCATTTTATTTTATTTAAATGTATTGAAATACCTCCACGCCTTTTCATCTATTGAGTGTAGACACAGAAGCAATTTTCTAACCTACAATAAAAACGCCGGCGCGGCATGGGCGCGACACTTGCCACTTCGGACATATAAGAATAAATTAAACTCCACATACGATTCAAACATTATATTCTATCCTTGTTTACAATGGATTACTATTACAGTTATTTACAATATTTCTAACACGAACACCCGATTATTCATTAATCCTTATTTTTCCCTATTCCCCGCGTTGCGTTCCCCAAATTGAATGACGTGCCGCCATTTCAGGGTTGCCAACCCTCTTTTTTTTCTTTTTAAAGTCACATTTGACTAGTGATTAATTGTGGTAAATAAATTATTTTGTATTTTTAAAATATTAAACCTTACAGTACATAGCGTATTTTATGCAAATATTAATGAGGTTTTTAAAGTACATTTGAGTTGTGTTCTGAGCAGAAGTTTTTTATAGATGTCCACGTGAAACAAATGCTTCTACTTTTTACATACTATTATGCAATGATGTTATTATTATGATTGATATTCTGACGTGTTTTCCAAACATTGTTTACAATCATAGCTTGTTTTCACGAACATAAATCCGATAGCTGCAGCCTGGTCGTAAGGTCCTATGTATTAAAGAATTTTGGCAACATAAAACTTCCGTCCAGAAATGGGGCACACATAGGCTCTGCCCAGATGAGGCGTTTTAAGCGCGATTTGACTCGCGCGTTTGAAATTGAACAAAAGAAAAACGCGCGAGTGCGCGCGACTGCATGTGGACGGGATGTATGAAGCTCTAGTACCTCGCGACTCGCGCGTCTCGAAACGCGCGAGTGAAAACGCGTCATCTGGACAGGCTCATAGGTATGACCTGGCAAGATTATATCTGCAGACCCAGCTAATTACATATTACAAATAATAACAATTTTAGAGGTCAATTGAGTGAATTAAGTGGGTCTAAGCCAAGGTAAAGGGCAGATAGACACCGTTTGTTTATTTACCCCTCCCAGTTGCACACAATTCAGACCGAACAAATCAGTTATGCTGTCATACTGAACAAAAGTAAGGCATACGCCAATTAATGTACAATTGCATGGCATCAATCATTGAAATGAAGTCACTATTGCACAATAATAGGATTAGCATTAGCTGTCAGATGCGTTACTAAAATTTTTGTTTTTTTTTTGTCAAAATTCACAAATCGCACTTATTAGTACCGGCAAACAGACCATCGGTAGAGGGAGAGATTGCATATGTGCAAATATTGAAAGGATGTACAATTTAAGCCTTAATGTACAGCTGGATTGTCCTGTGTGAAAAATGAATTCATTTGTTTTTTACAGAAAAACCATCAATAAGCCATAAAAACGGCAGCATTGTCATAGAACGCAAGGCAAGGCCTGTAATCAACGCTGTCACACATGCGCGCACGCAAGTACAAGGCGGCAATTATCGCTTGATCCGAGGCTCGGTATCCTTAACAGCCATCGTCACGAGAACGTTGGAACGGTTGCTTTACCACCGAGATACTAAGATGTGAGAAAATTTTAATGAAAAAGAATAAGCACTCGTCCTTTGGAACAAGATCTTTTTTTCGGTGTAGAATGCTTTTAGGTTTAGGTTTAAAGACATTTATTCTCATAAAGACATTACGCCACTTACATGAGAATATAAATAAGTACATTTAACAAAAATTAAATACGTTCGTTGACACACTAAAATATAACATAACAAACAACATAAAAACACTGGGGGCTGGTACAGGTGATTGGAATTACAATATTGTTAAAAAGACAAAGTCCCACAACACAAAAATCAATCAAACAAAACATGCCCTTCAAAGACAACTCACATAGGTTTTATAGCTATCGGTTAACTTTTAGGCACCATAACCGGAGGCTAGCTAGACCTGCGGCCGTGTGTGGGACTCGGGACTAACTAAAGCATCCCACTACCCACTAAACTCCCCCGGTTTCTCCTTTCCACTTGATTAGGACGAGCTGGTTCCTGCCTTGTGGCTATTTAACAGCCAACTAAAAATATACAGCGTGTTAGGTAACTCGAGGGACATATTTAAGGAGAGTGTTCAGAATACGATTTAGAGTCCGCTATAAAAAACATATCCTTAATTTTTTTCATAATTATCCAAATAATTTATGTATGCATGAACTGCCTGCAATCCCGTGTGCTGAGCGGCCGGTTACGCCCCAAACTCAAATTGTACGCCAGTACAATTTGAGTCGTACTTGAACGAGTGCACGAAATAGGTACTGTGAAGGGAAGAGTGCCCGCACGTTACGCGGATTTTCAGGTTTCGACTAAGGTTATTGACAGATATTTACCAGAGTTTATATTGATTTATACTTATTTTGTTAGATGGTAGCATGAACTATTTGGGGTTTAAATATGTCTCTCGCATTTCCTGTCATACTGTATAAGTTTATTTAGTCTACTGCAAGTATGGAATTGTGATTTAAAGATATATAGGATAGCGCCACAGAGGAAGCACAAGATGCTGTAAAATAATATCTGTTACTTGTGGCTGGCAAAATCTCGAAGTTGAAGGGTCTTGGAAGGATACTTGGTTTGTGGCGATGAGTACCTAATGTCTCGAGAGCTTTATTGGGGAGAAGTATGTGGTGTTGGCAGCGAAAAGAACTTTTGCTTATTACCTTTTCTCTTGAAATTACAGGGTTGGCTTGGCTACGCGCAAGTGGTGCCTCTCTGGCGTAAGAAGCGCCCATAGGCGATCAACCTTCAACGCCACCATTGTGTAAAGTCGGTAAATCAATCAGGATAAAGATTATTTCTGATCTGGTCCCCGTGTGAGTCAGGTCCGCCGTCATGAGCGACGTAATGACTCCAATAACATTGAATGATCGCTTTAACCTTAACGTGCTAAGATAGCTCAAAACGCTGATGCATCCAGCCAACGTCACAATATTTTGTTTAATGTGACGGAGTAGGTAATTTTTGCGCACATACTGACTTTGACGGATGAGTAAATTATAGTAAATTGTTTTGAAGTTCAATAATGAATTTGTACGGCATTCATTTCGGTGAAAACACCTTCTCAGAATTGAAGTGAGTACCAATAGGATGATTAATGATGAATGATAATGATTCCTTCATCATACACACTCTCACCCAAAAAGTTCTAAACCTTTTTTTATACCAAAAGGCACGGGCCTGAGGTCCGTGACAAGAGGGAGGCGCTCCAGCTTACGCAGCTACGCCCCTCCTGAGGCCGTCTGAGATGGTACCTACCTACGCGTTTACCGCCGCTGATGGACGCTTTTCTTGTACAGAAGCATCACTTGCGTCACCGACAATATTACATTGGTACAGCAAATAAAGGTTATTTTCACTGCCAACATCATGCCCTCTGTAATTGATAAATAGTATGTCGATGTTTACTTATCATCATTAGCTGTTATTACGTGTGGTGCGAACTTGTTATGTTTAATTAAAGGACAAAATAATAAGTAAGTAGATGAAAGGAAAGATAGAAAAACATTTATTGGCACACACTAAACTTAGAAAGGAATAATGTATATTACAATAGTAAATAGCAGAAACATATAGATATAATCAGTGTCAGTTCTATCGATGATGGAAAAAACTCAAATGTAAGTTAATATCAGCAAAAACCAAGTGCGCAGGCGCACGTGACGGTCCGAAGGTTGCAGAAAAAGTTCCACTAGGCTATATTATGATCAATCCAGTTTTTCCTAGCTCTGCAAGGTGAATTAAGGTGTTTTGATCACAATGTAGGTACCTATATGTATATTATATACTATCAATATTTAACCTCGGCTCCATACGAGTATAACCTTTAACCGCTAATATTTAACAAGGATCTTAAGAGGAAGTAAAACGAAAAAAAATTAACAAACAATACGTTTTATTTCTTTACCAATGTTTTTTTTGGAAATTTTCAATGTCGGTCAGGTCAGGTTGATTAAACTTTGAAAGAATACACCATGCTGTGTAAACTCGTGTACACTAATTTTATCTGGTGTCAAAATTTTTGACGGTCCCAAATTCTTGTCAAAACAGTTGTCTAAAATCTGGAAACCAATAACTAGAGTAAAACAACAAACTGTCTTGTCCATATTTGGTTATTATCACTACCAGCATGCATTTGGAGTGGTGTTGTTAAATCGGGTACCCTTATAGTTTTCATTGAAGGTTGAACAAAAGGTCGTACATATTTGCTTAAGCTACTGGTAGCAGTAATTGCAGCAACGAGGCTATATTTAGGATCTTTGCAACTCATGTACCCAACAAAAACCCCTCGAGGACTTGCCGCAAGCCTAACTTATACCTAAACCAGATCTCAAGTTGACGAAACAACCGCAAAAACTTCAAACTGCTAATCAGCTAAACCCTAGATTAGCACACAAACATGCCTGCAATACTAGTCTGGTCATTTACGAAGCAACCGGCGCGGTCTTACGGGTTTACGAGCGAGCACAGCCTTACATAGCTGGGTTATTTTTAGCCCGCAGCCAGTTATTTTATAACCAGAGAGAAAACTGACCGGTTAGGCTTAGTCGATAAGAAAAAGAACGGTTATGAGTTTCACCGTTCGGTTCACGCGCGGTTGTTGTCATGTCGGACAGGAGGGGTCGGTTTGTTACACGTTTAACGTGTATTTTGACCACTTCAAGTATCGTGAATGGAGTCCTAAGTTAAATATTCGAATGGGGCAAGGTGTGCTGTGTGTGAAAGTTTAATAATGAAACACAACTTGATTTCCTGATCATCGACCGTAATATCTGGTCGTCTCTTTTCGGGTGTGAAGGGAAAACCGTGGGCTTAGGGGTAGTGTGACGTTTAATCCCGAGTTAAACCTATCTAAAAAACATTACGGCAGTGACCAACTGAAGGGGTATAGGTAACCAATTGGACAATTTTTTTTAAACAAACTTCTTAGACCTTTTTCGGTTGTATGCCACACAAACCTACATAAAACAGATATATTGCAACACAAGACTGGCACATCGGCACTGAACGGGCAGCATTCCAAAGGCTTTAGTCCGCACAAATCAGTAAACAGATCACACAACGATAACTCACTACCAACAAGAGCTTGTAGACATGATTTTATGCACACAGCACATCATATATGTCTATACTGCGTATAAGCTTGTGACGGGACGTAGACACACCCACATCGGCATTGCGTAAACATGTACTTAATCGAATACAAGTTATATTTTTTCCTGTTGTCAGTTACTAATAAGCTTATAGACGCCATACACTGTTACACAGCTGAGATATTGTAGCCCGGCAGCTTTTAAATGCCACGACACATGCTTGAAGTCCGTAATTGGAATCCGATCACTGCTCGATATTGATTTTTTGGGGGAGATTGCTTTAAGGCACCATAGCAAGGCCTGCGGCCGTGTGTGGGACTCGGGACTAAAGCATCCCACTACCCACTAAACTCCCCTGGTTTCTCCTTTCCACTTGATTAGGACGAGCTGGTTCCTGCCTTGTGGCTATTTAACAGCCAACTAAAAATATGTTTATAAGTTTATTTAGTCTACTGCAAGTATGGAATATATATGATAGCGCCACAGAGGAAGCACCAGATGCTGTAAAATATCTGTTACTTGTGTACGCTGGCAAAGTCTCGAAGTTGAAGGGTCTTGGAAGGATACTTGGTTTGTGGCGATGAGTACCTAATGTCTCGAGAGCTTTATTGGGGAGAAGTATGTGCTGTTGGCAGCGAAAAGAACTTTTTTTTTGCTGCCAGCATTACCTTTTCTCTTGAAGTTACAGGGTTGGCTACGCGCAAGAGGTGCTCTCTGGCGTAAGAAGCGCCCATAGGCGATCAACTTTCAACGCCGTGTAAAGTCGGTAAATCAATCAGGATAAAGATTATTTCTGATCTGGTCCCCGTGTGAGTCAGGTCCGCCGTCACGAACGACGTAATGACTCCAATAACATTGAATGATCGCTTTAACCTTAACGTGCTAAGATAGCTCAAAACGCTGAATGCTGATGCATCCAGCCAACGTCACAATATTTTGTTTAATGTGACGGAGTAGGTAATTTTTGCGCACATACTGACTTTGACGGATGCATAAATTATAGAAAATTGTTTTGAAGTTCAATAATGAATTTGTAGGGCATTCATTTCGGTGAAAACACCTTCTCAGAATTGAAGTGAGTAGTGAGTACCTATAGGATAATGATTCCTTCATTCTACACTCACTCACTCCTTCATTAAAATCTGCCCCAAAAAGTTCTAAACCTTTTTTAATACCAAAAGGCACGGGCCTGAGGTCCGTGACAAGAGGGAGGCGCTCCAGCTTACGCAGCTACGCCCCGCCTGAGGCCGTCTGAGATGGTACCTACCTACGCGTTTACCGCCGCTGATAGACGCTTTTCTTGTACAGAAGCATCACTTGCGTCACCACCGACAATATTACATTGGTAGCAAATAAAGGTTATTTTCGCTGCCAACATCATGCCCTCGATCTCTAATTGATAAATAGTATGTCGATGTTTACTCATCATCTTTAGCTGTTATCACGTGTGGTGCGAACTTCTTATGTTTAATTAAAGGACAAAATAATAAGTAAGTAGATGGAAAGAAAGATAGAAAAACATTTATTGGCACACACTAAAGTTAGAAAGGAATAATGTATGTATCATCAGATAAACTTATTAATCGTGATATTACAATAGTAAATAGCAGAAACATATAGATATAATCAGTGTCAGTTCTATCGATGATGGAAAAAACTCAAATGTAAGTTAATATCAGCAAAAACCAAGTGCGCAGGCGCACGTGACGGTCCGAAGGTTGCAGAAAAAGTTCCACTAGGCTATATTATGATCAATCCAGTTTTTCCTAGCTCTGCAAGGTGAATTAAGGTGTTTTGATCACAATGTAGGTACCTATATGTATATTATATACTATCAATTTAACCTCGGCTCCATACGAGTATAACCTTTAACCGCTAATATTTAACAAGGATCTTAAGAGGAAGTAAAACGAAAAAAAATTAACAAACAATACGTTTTATTTCTTTACCAATGTTTTTTTTGGAAATTTTCAATGTCGGTCAGGTCAGGTTGATTAAACCGCTTGTTTTCCTGTGTACCCTTGGCTGTTCCCTTGATGGTACAGTGGAAAATAAATTTTAACCGCTATACCCTACTTTGAAAGAATACACCATGCTGTGTAAACTCGTGTACACTAATTTTATCTGGTGTCAAAATTTTTGACGGTCCCAAATTCTTGTCAACACAGTTGTCTAAAATCTGGAAACCAATAACTAGAGTAAAACAACAAACTGTCTTGTCCATATTTGGTTATTATCACTACCAGCATGCATTTGGAGTGGTGTTGTTAAATCGGGTACCCTTATAGTTTTCATTGAAGGTTGAACAAAAGGTCGTACATATTTGCTTAAGCTACTGGTAGCAGTAATTGCAGCAACGAGGCTATATTTAGGATCTTTGCAACTCATGTACCCAACAAAAACCCCTCGAGGACTTGCCGCAAGCCTAACTTATACCTAAACCAGATCTCAAGTTGACGAAACAACCGCAAAAACTTCAAACTGCTAATCAGCTAAACCCTAGATTAGCACACAAACATGCCTGCAATACTAGTCTGGTCATTTACGAAGCAACCGGCGCGGTCTTACGGGTTTACGAGCAGGCACAGCCTTACATAGCTGGGTTATTTTTAGCTCGCAGCCAGTTATTTTATAACCAGAGAGAAAACTGACCGGTTAGGCTTAGTCGATAAGAAAAAGATGTGAGACGGTTATGAGTTTCACCGTTCGGTTCACGCGCGGTTGTTGTCATGTGGGACAGGAGGGGTCGGTTTGTTACATGTTTTAACGTGTATTTTGACCACTTCAAGTATCGTAAGTTAAATTTTCGAACGGGGCAAGGTGTGTTGTGTGTTATAATTTTCGAACACAACTTAATTTTCCTGATCATCGACCGTAATATGGCAAGCGTAGTAACGATGTTGATCTGATAAGTCAAGAATGTTTATTTCATTTTGTGTGTAATTACAGAATATCGGTAGATGAGAATTCACTGAACTTGAGCTGGTCAATCGCTACAAAGCTGGCACCGGCTTGTAGTTGTCTCCCTTCGGATAGGGAAAACCGTGAGAATTTAGGGGAAAAGGGACGTTTCATTTCGAGTTTAAGACATCTAAAAAACATTGTGCCAGTGACCATCTGAAGGGGTATACGTAACCAATTGGCCTTAATTTTTTAAACAAACTTCTTAGACGTTTTTGTGGTTGTATACTACACAAACCTACATAAAGCAGATATATTGCAACACAGGACTGGCACATCGGCACTGAACGAGCAGCATTCCAAAGGCTTTAGTCCGCACAAATCAGTAAACAGATCACACAACGATAACTCACTACCATCAAGAGCTTGTAGACATGATTTTATGCACATCATATGTATATGTCTATACTGCGTATAAGCTTGTGACGGGACGTAGACACACCCACATCGGCATTGCGTAAACATGTATTTAATCGAATACAAGTTATATTTTTTCCTGTTGTCAGAGTTACTAATAAGCTTATAGACACCACACACTGTTACACGGCTGAGATATTGTAGCCCGGCAGCTTTTAAATGCCAAGACGACACATGCTTGATGTCCGTAATTGGAATCTGATCACTGCTCGATATTGATGCAATAATATTCAAGTCATTCAATATTACATAAAAACTTCCTCGAGAGTCAAAAAAGAAAACAGTGGCTTAAGATTGTTTACTCATCCATGTCTCAAGTGCGTAAAACTTAGATCATTAATTAAAATCTCTAAGGCGCAAAAGGATATTCAACTTTTTATAGTTTAAACATAATATTAGCCGAGTTAAAACAACGTTTTGGCCATTTGTGCCTCCAACCTCCTTAATCAAAAAGAGTAGTATATCTTATAAAATGATAGACGAGAACACAGCCTCAGCATGGTAATCATTGAGTAGCCAATAGCAAATAGACAAAGTATCAAGATCAATAAGACCATGCCTTGACCCTTAAGATTCGGGTCATTCAAATCGGTCAAACATAGTAATGTAATCATTGGACTGAATGAAAATTACTCATTCGTAGTAACAACTGATTCTGTGGTTTGTGTATCGGAAACAATTGTATCTGTGGTTTTGCGTAACATGGTCGCTAACCAAATTGCCTACAAGAATAATAATGATGTCCTCTTAATAGAGTGTTTGGCAATGGCGTCTAATCTATTTGATCAACCAACTACGCAGGATGTATTATAATGCACAAGTAGTGTGCAAGCACATTTGCACTCCCTGTTCCCTCACTCTCATAGCACGGTGGGACAGTAGGCAGACACGATCAAAGAAGATGGAACTTGACAGATCATTCGTTAGCAGTAGCTCATATTAATTGTGGTACTAAATTACTTTAACAATTTATATTTACGTTGTAATTAGGCATTTTATGTAGATATCTACATACACTTCTTGTGTATTAGATGGTTTGATGTCATTTGGTCATGATAACCGTCCTGGCACTTGAAGAGATCGTGGAGATAACTTTGAGCCTAATCCCACCCATCCATCAAACCAGTAAAAATAACATTAAGGTTTTGAAAATTGTAACTAAAGTCAATAAGAGTTACCAGAAAGAAACAGAAAATTATTCACAAGAAAGTACTTACGATTTTTGAATTTTCAAATAAAATAGCAGATGTTATTACCTGTAACAAAAAAGAGATGGCAATTAGTTTTGTGATTGCAGAATTGGTTGAATCACTTTGTTTCCACCACGCTGAGTCACATAAATGTCACCACAAACCGTGGCATTAAATGAGCAATTATATCAAGGCGTAATCAAGTTTACTTAATAAACATGCTTAATAGCAAGGAGAACAAGTTTTTATTACTATGAGTAATTAACATGATCACATATATAATGTATCAGGATTAAATAAAACAGGATAATATACATTTCAAATAAGGCTTCAAGTTCAAAGAAGCTTCTTTCAACAATCGAATTATTGAAATCTTAAATGATTGGATTCTAATTTAGTCCCTAGTCAAGGAAACTTTCAGCATTATAATTTAAATTCAATATTTACACATTTACATCCAACGTAGTGTCCTTTATATTAGTATACCAATCGGTATCATAAACCTAATCATAAGATATCCATTAGAAATCGACCAGCAGCAAAGAAACTGCCTCAAAACCAGATCCTTTTGTATTGAGTCAACAGCTAGAACTGGTTTGCACGTAACGAGCCCACGCCTCCATCGGTCAACACACGGATAACCAACGGATTTCAGAACACACTATTTCCTTTACGACATACACCATACTCGAGACTACCTATTGCTATTTCAACAATACGGATATTCGCCATTTGTCGTGGTATTGCTAACTGCGAATTGGGTTTACTTTTTGTCGACATGTCCGACAGCTTTTTTTAAGGATGTGAAAGAGCGTAAATACTCGTAGCACTTGATCCCTAGACCAAAGGGAGAAATTATCGTAACGTTGTACAATAGCAAGTTCTACAATGTCCAGCCATTTTTGTTAGGATGACTTAACTTGATTTCAATGATAAAGGCCTAGTTGCCCTGATGTGGAACATTAAATAGGCCACTTTGTTCTGCTGTCACTGTATTATTAAATATGGGTATGTGCATGCACGTATAACGCTTCTACATCTACACGCGGTTCATAAACCAGTGAAGGAATGGAACTATAATAATTGTAAAGGTAGGGTGAGTAAGAAGCAGGAAACAGACTTACAGGTAAAGATTCCTTCAGGATACATTGATGGGGAGACGTCATGACAACAAATTGGAAGATAGTTCAATGGATATAATATGCGAATGCGAAATTTCTAAACAAATAGTAGAAGGACGTTTTCAGATCTATCGTTACAAAATTTTTAACACGTAGTGTAGCCTGTAGGGTAAAGGAGGCGGCGTAATTTCCTCATTGATCAGCTAAATTCAAGGCAAACAAGAAATATAGTCACACTTGACAGATTTAGTAGTTGACACTATATACTAATTTAGTTGGTATTTAGTGTTGGCAACATTGCTAAAGGAATGTGATCACGCCACATCGTGTTTTTACACCAATTTGCATATGCGAAACGTTTAGCGGGATTATTATAGTAAATAATATACAAACCAAGCAGTTTCGGTAAAAACATATACGAAAAAGAGGTTTGAGATCCTATAAAAAGTGTTTGTTGTATTATGTAGATTTGCAAAAACGCGCTGGCTGTGTATTTAATGTAAAATGAACAATAGCAAACAACATAATAAACTGCGCCGAAACGACTTAAGATGTACTGAGTAAATTTACCAAAAGTAAGGATGATTATAATTTAGAAGTGAAAAGGCAAGAACATAAGGGAAATGGGGTGTCCCTAGGGAGTAAAAAGGCCGCAGAGGCCCTCGTTTAGAATTGCTTTCACCGAATTTAGCTACCCACAGGTGAAATCACTAGCTAAATTCCGAAAATATTTATGTGAAACGCATTAAAGCATATTTGAAATGAAATACTGAATCTTAAGGTTGCAGTGTAGATTGCACATTGAGCTCAGGTTTTCATCAAAGACATAGAATAGTTTAGAAAGAAAGAAAGAAAGAAAGAAAGAAAAACCATTTATTGGCCTTTAAATATTATGACATTTAGGTACAAAAAATTGCACAAAAAACAAACAATAATAATTTAAAAAAAAGCACAAATAAAATATACGTACGTGTAACACATAAGAACAGGCCAACAGGGTTCTTGCCTCAGCATATGCTGCTGTGACATTGAAAAACAGCACAGCAGCGCTGGTATTCTGGCAGAACCCTGATGAGTGGCGCAAGTAAATAAATAAATACTATAGAAGGGTACATACTACAATAAAATACAATACATACATATATATTGAGGATATTATACATACTAATTTATTTAATTCAATAAATACTAATATAAAAGGTTTGTGTAATACATAATAATATTGAAACGTTAAAATAATAATGACATTATAGGCCGCACAGGAGTGTTTCATTGCCACATATAAAAAAAAATCGTAATTGAAAAATTACATTCGGTTTTGATTGACATTTGACCACATTTGACAGATTCGACACAAAACAATTCACAATTTTCACAAACAAAACAGCGCGAATTGATTGATAAAATATCACAGACATTTCACTCAAAACTCAAAAGAAACAAATTGTAGTGATTATGTTATATTTATAAAGTTTTTTTTTTAAATTATAATAACGACGCTGTACTACGTACCTATTTCTAGTACATAGGAAAATAATGTTACTGGGAAGAAGACCACAGTCTTAGTTATGGGTTATGGCCACCGTTTTCATCAGTGCCTGGAACTTGATGCTGAAACCACACCGCGACGTGATGGACCAGATGGTAAGTCAAGTTGTTTTTGTGTTTGAAGATAATGATTTTTTAATTTTTTCTTAAACGTATATTTTGATACTTTCAGTTCATGCAGCGGGGGAGGCAGATCGTTCCAGCACCGTGACGCGGCGAACCTAAAGGATCCACGGAAGGCCATACTTCGATGCTTTATTGTTGCAAAGATGGGAGTGCATTTCCTGTTGGGGTACCTACTGCGAGTGTGAGCCCAACTTAGCTTTTTTAATAGATATTGTGGCTTCCCAGTCCCAATGATGTTAAAAAGAAGTGCTGCCAAGTGTAGTTTTCTACGTGCCTCCATTTTGAGCAGATTTGCTGTATTTAAAAATGGTGTTACATGTGATCTTGGAGGTATGTTGAAGCAAAAACGTGCACAAGCATTTTGTACTCGCTGTATGAGTTTGGCAGTCCTTCCCAATATACAAGGCCCGTATACAGTGTCACAGTAATTGAACTTAGACAAAATGAGTGACTCACACAGCATTATTCGAATCTCTTCATTTATATATGGCCTTATCTTGTATAGTAGTTTCAATCTATAAAAACAATTACGCGAACATTCAGCAATGTGGTGTTCAAAATTCAAGTGACTATCCAGAACCAGCCCCAGATTCCTAGCTCTCTCCACACATTCAATGGGCTCATTATTTATATGCACATTTATGGATGCATTGCCTAGTTCACGAATTTTCTGCTTGGAACCTATCAGCATAAACTTGGTTTTATTGGCATTAAGTGTAAGACTGTTGCATTTGCACCACTCTGCAATCTGTTGAAGATCCTCATTCACTTTTACTACAGCACTTACATGGTCAGATGGTTTAAAAGAGTGGTATAATTGTAGATCATCCGCATACATATGATACTCACAATGTGAAATGCAATCCAAGATGTCGGCACTATACAAAATGTAAAGGATTGGCCCGAGCACTGAACCCTGCGGGACACCGCGGTCAACAAACTGTATAGCCGAGCGTGATTTGGTCCCATCCGCTCGAGTCAGCTCAACATACTGACGTCTGTGTTGTAAATAACTTTGGAACCATTGAATAGCATGTGTGTCAAATCCATAATATGCCATCTTTGAAAGTAGCAATGGCACATTTATTGCATCAAAGGCACGGGAAAAGTCTAACAACAAAAGCATGCTGATCTGACCCTGATCCTGAGATGCCAGAAGGTTATCCACAACATCTGCCAGAGCAGTGGCCGTACCACAACCTTTGCGAAAACCTGACTGCCGTAAGGGAAGGAGCTGATTGTCCTCGAGATACTTGGATAGCTGTTGGCAAACAACCTTTTCCAAAATCTTAGACAAGCAGGGAAGCAAGCTGATGGGTCTAAGGTCACTAACGGTGGTGGGATTGCATACCTTGGGTAGTGGCCTTACAACAGCTACCTTCCAGCTGTCGGGAAAGACACCTTCTGAGAGGGAGTGGTTGATTATTTTGGTAATGGCACTAAGAGTCTGTGGCAGAGTGAGGCGTACCATCTCCAAAGACACTCCATCATTCCCTAGAGCATTGGTTTTGATGCCTTTAATGATTTCTAAGACTTTCTCCTCAGTGACCGGCCGCAATGAAAATGTCACTGAGTTAGGGTGCCTGTGATGTTCAAAGTAGGACAATTGAGATATAGTAACACAATCAGCACCCGGTACACTGAGGAAATGATTGTTAATAGAATCAGGGCTATCAAAATGAGGTGGTAACTCAGGTATGCCTTGTTTGCTTGGTGTTAATGTAGATTTTAAATTGTGCCACAGTTTTTTGGGATTCCCCATGCCATTATTAATGTTCTTAGAGAAGTAATGCTTTTTTTCACTTTCTATGGCTCTGATTACAGTATGTTTCATATTGATGTAACAGTTTTTGGCCGCTATTGTTCCTTTTTGTTTAAATTTTTTGCGATATCCATCTCTAATGTGCATCATCAATTTAATGGTGTCAGTAATCCACGGGTGAGGTGGATGCTTAAATTTTCTTGTTTTTGTAGGGGCATGCAAATCGAAGAATTCCAGAATCCAACTGGTAAACTCTTTTACCAAAGTATTAACATTGTTTATTTTGTGGAAATGTTGCCAATCAACCGCTTCAAGATCCCTATTAAATTGGTCTAACACAATGTTTTTGAAAGGCCTGTATGTTACCCATTGAGGACATGGTCTATCCTTTTTTATTTTAAATTGTGAAGTAATCATAGCATGCCCCCCCAATTCAGGACAGTGTAGAACATCTATATGGAGCGTTTTTAGATCTGTACAAACCACATCAATTAGACTACAGCTATGATCAGTGAAGTGAGTGGGTTCGGTTACAATTTGTGTGAGGTTGATGCTTTGTAGAAATTGTGTGAAGCATCTCGATCTACAACTGCCCGTATCAAGCAAATTTATGTTAAAGTCCCCGGCCAGGATAAGACCATCATGACCTGTGAAGGAGGCCACGGATTCCGACAAAGCGTCCAAGAATTCTGTCACGTCCTGCCATGGAGGTCTGTACGCTGTACCAACCACAATGCAGAGGTTATGCAGTTTAACTCTCAGCCACATTTGCTCGACAGATGATGCAGTTGGGTGCTGGCAAGTGCGAACATTTAAACCTTTCCTTATGTAGAAGCCAACTCCACCTCCACGACCTCCCCTGATGTGATCCGGTCTAGGGCAATGACACAATCTGTATCCTGGCAGTTTGGGTGCTCTGTCTTCTTCATTCACTCTGAGCCAGGTTTCGTTGATAGCCAAGATATCGGGGGCAGATTTCTGGACAGCCACTATGAACTCCTCATGTCTAGTGCCTAATGAATAGTATAGTGCATTAAAAAGTCCAACTTTAAGATTTTGCGAAATCATATCAGCATGTAAATATGAACACCACAGACATCACAAAAGCAATGTTAGCAGTATTTAAAAAAATTAAAAGGCCATAGACTGAAGCTCTTTTAGGCACTAGTTTTGTATGTCCTATAACAATATTAATGGGCATCTTATGTATATATTGTAAAATATGATAATTCACATGTAAATATTTTAGAATTTTTAAACAATGTAAATAATAAGTGTTATATTTATATTGTATAGCTGGTAGGTATTGTAAAATTGTATGTAAATGTAAAAAATAAATCTTATATAAATTGTGTATAAACATTTTTTTGTTAACATTATTAATGCATAACGAACTGGATTCTGTTTGAAGTGAAACGTCTAAATATATATAAATTGGTACAGGTAGAACAGTAAATAAACATGAGAGTTTGTAGATACTGCACAAAACAAACATTTGAGAAAATAATATAAGTAGACAGAAAAATATGTGAAAGACACTAGAACAATAATTATAATAGTAATTATAGTTTTAGGTGTGTAAGCCTAGAGTGAGGTCATGGCAGCAGGCTTTTTTGAGTCATTTGTCCGGCGTTGGCCCAAATACACGGATGAAATCGTCATCCGAGCGCAGCTGGAACGCCGGCCTACCATCTCCCTGACGAGCGAAGATGCGTCCCCTCCTGGTCCAGGAGTACCGCCACTTACTTAGTTTACTTCTTTGGACACATCACTATCCCACAGGTCGAGCAAAGGAAAGTAAATCCTAATATTTTTGTTCGCCTACGCAGCTGTTACTGATAACCACTCTGGCAGACAATGTGACAATGACATTCGAACAATGGCGGCGAAAGTGAAAGACATTACATTCATAGGACTTTTTGCCGCATTGTTTCATGTCGCTTGAAAACATTATGATAATGGATTGCAAGCGTATATCTTGGTCAAAGAACTAGAGCTAAAAGATACGATGGAAAATTAGCAATACGGTGTTTTTTTGTGCAAAAGTGCGATTGCAGTTAGATCAAAAACCTTATATTACATGAAAAATAAGTTTAATAGGTTTATAAGGTGTCACTGTCAACTTAAATCAGCCCGCATAATGGTTTCCATTAATGTTTAGAAAAAAAAGGATATCTTAATGAGATGAAGATCGGAAAATAAGCAAAAAAATTACTTAAAGCCAGCAAGTAAAACCCGCATTGTCGTTTAGGAATATTTAAAAAATTGCACAACGCTGCCGACGAGGACTCGCGGAGACAATATACAATTGTTGGCTAAGACGTAAAATAATAAATAGAAAGACAGATTTCTAAGTCTATTTTTGCTATACTGTAGAAGTCGCGAGACACTAAACATTCAGAATTAACATTTTTATTACCATAAAAATCAGTTTTTTTTCCAGAAATTACACGCCACGAAATCTTGGCTTGGCACACATCTGTTGGTTTTTGAAAGAAAGAAAGAAATTTACTCCCAAGGGACAGGCTCAAGCCAGTATGGCAGTTAAACTTTGTTGTTATTATTGAAGAGCTTTTGGTTAATAAACCTTATCTATTTTATCATCTTACTTATAAATCTGAACAGTAACATTCTTCTGCTTTTGATACCATAATCAAATTTTGGATCATGGTTACAAAGTTGGTTTTAGGCCCCCCTGCAAGCAAAGGATTAAGAAGTCTTGCGATGGCCTTCAAGTATATCCTGACTTTCGATCAAAATGATAAATCCAGTCAGTCTGGTCTCTCTGTAAGCAAGATATTAGACAATCGACAGGGAAACATTAGGCATAAGCTAATGGTTCCCCTTAACTAAATCGGGACCAAAATCCTCATGTCGGGATTATGAATATCACCACGCTTCTTCCGGGTAGGACTATGCCATCGTCCGCATCTCGACCTTGCATCCAGGCTAGCGAGCGAATAATCCAACCGTAAATAAAGCAGATACTCGAAGTACGTGACTTGACCGGCGTCATTGGCGTTGTATGTGATTCTGATTGTAATAATAACGCAATATGTGTTAATTTGCAGAGGCGCCGCGGTAAGTCGTTTGCCTGTTCAGATTTGCTTTTGCTACAGTACAGGTATATTGTACGTGACTTAAAGATGCTATGGATTTAATTGATCGATAGACCGATATTGAACATTGTCATTTTTGATCTACTTAATTGGACAACTTCACATACGTTGATATAACCCCAATGTAAGAAACTTAAGCACTTATGGGTATTAGAAATAACATAAATCCTGGATGAAATTCGAACTAAATGTCCCTTGGAACTAAGGATGTCTAAAGACTATTCGTATCTTTGACTACAGTCAGCCAGTGTTTCTTGAAACATTTTACCAAGGAAACAGGCGAAATACTGGCAGCAAAGATACTCTTTGTTTCCCACGTAAACCCACGTAGTTTTGGTAAGACGTGACCGTCCGGATAGACAGCTAGCACTCAGTCCAAATCACGGTAATTTATAAGCAATTTCACGGTTATGAAGGCTTTTCCTACTTTTGTACACTATTTAATATTCGTGATCGCACGAACCCAAATTGTAAAAAATAAATAATATATCTAGTAGTAAATATTGTAAACTGTCACTGAAATTTAAATAATTCGCAATAAAACAGTTCTTAGGCAATTAATGAACTTGAAAAAATAGTATTAATAGATCCATACTTTATTATTTAAGCTTGTTCCATTCTTGTAAAGACTAAAAGGAACGCGGTGGCCACGGTCATTTTTGATGGATTTTATTATCTCTGTATTCGTACGTACTACGTATTAGACCAAAAACGCATCAGGCAGATAATAATAATAAATCTATACTGCTAGTGCAGACAAAAAAGCAAATCCAACCGTCTGTTGCGAATCAAACCAGTTCCGATACTCGTGTTAGCAACAATTAAGTGATTGCTCCAACAACTTTAGGTGTCCCCGAGACACGATGGGTGACCTTTAAAAGGAATTGGACATAACATTATATATATAGGGAAATGTAAATTCCGTTATTTGAATTCCGAATAGGTACATGTTTTTCTTCATCCGTATATCTGAGTAATATTTCTTTATACATATTTCGATGACCAACAAAAGCAGACCTCCCTGTGAACATTTTTTTTTTTTGTATTTCGGGTTCCACTCTTTGTCCATACACGTAATTTCCAAAATCATTGTTAGATTAAGGTGGGTAGCAATAAAATGGGCCTTATTTTTATTATCATCTTGTTATGAGCCTTCGCCCGCGTTTTCGCCCACGTCACAGAACATAATATACTAAAGTACCCACGTGGACTACCTATACGACGTTGTAATATGTATTATAATGTGATAATTTTTTTTTCTAGGATGAAAGTACATTAATTTATATGTATAAGCCTTATATCATTCTCCAGCTCCCAGACTAAACCATTAGCAGTAGATATATAGGTATCTTTTCCCATGTCTACTCTATGTTTGTAGTTTGTACCAACCAATTTCGGTCGGATCAGTGGTTTGCGTGAAAGCGTAACACACAGCAATATCTTAGCAGAGATTATACATAGTTTATAATAATTACAGCTAAACGTAAAATCCATATTATATAAAGATATGGTATATTTTCCTCAGCTATGTCACAACACACAATATTTGATTGTATCACCGGTCGGTACCGCCCCCACCAATTATTATGCTTACAAAATTAGCGAGAATATGGTAATTTACACGGAATCGACTGTCGACCGTCCCACTTAATATTGCATAAAAACAATCGAAACTAATTCGATTCGTATAGCCCTTCCTTATTTCAATTATCGATTGTTTTATTTCCTTTTTTTACAGTACACACTATTGTGTTCTGTAAAAAAAGGAAATAAACTTACTGTGAGATGAAAAAAGCACTGAATTACTGATTGATGTACCTATATTTTTTTATTCGTTTACTCAGATTAGGGTTGCCATCTTTAAAATTTGGAAAACAGGACAAGACGCGTGAAAACCCCGGATTTTAGAGTCCGAAAGCCGTACATGTCAACAAGATCTTTTAAACATATTCAATGTATTATAAAAACAGTTGAAAAGTCATAAATCACCTTTTTTTAAAACTCGGTCTACAAATGAAACCTTCCCCGGACGCTCCCCGGATGCCCTCTAAACTAGGACAAATCCGGGGAAACCCGGACGGATGGCAACCCTAACTCAGATAAGTATTTTTAATTGAACAAAAAATAGATTATATTCATAGACTAGATTAACAAAGAATAATTTTATCCCGATAAACTCAATTCTGAAGCCCACGCAGACAAATTGGACGTTAGCAAAAAATAAAACAAAAATTATGTCAATGTCATTCTTATAAATAGCGTGTTATATCGGCCACATAAAGAAAAACGTTTTTAAAGTTCTTAACCTACATGCAGAAAATGAATTTGTATAAAAAAAACTACCGTCATTTCCAGCGGTAATCCCAATAATTCACCGCCCAGCCAGGCGCCATTCGATTTCTCTCAAACTGTCGCCGCGGGCTGCGCAAGCGCAAGCGCCACTTTCACGGTACCACAGATTATCCTAACGACGGACTACGCAGAGCGGGTGACAGTGGGCGGAATCTGCAGATAATTATATTAGTCAATGATGTATTTGAATAATTAACTAGTTTCCAAGGCGTACCTTAACGTGGCAAAACAGCGGACTTGCAATGTCATCGCTTCATAGATCAATGCTTTATCGCACCAAATAATATTAGCAAAGCAAGTTTTGTTCCATTGTTAAAATATTTGTGTAGAATTTTCTTGACCACTTTGACCAGGTCGGAAAATTAGCGTGAAAGAGATATAGCACGGACAAGCCATATTAGATTGACGCACGGTACATTTATGGTAGAAGTTACCGCAACTACCACAAACGAGTATGTACCGATTTTCTGTCGTATTATGTATGATGGAAAATTCTATCAAATTGTTAACCTATATTATTTCTTTAAACATTATACGTGGGATCATATTCACATCACGTCCCTTTGAAGGACTTTGATGGTGTGATTCTGCCGGTTTTGTTTCTTTTACTCAAGTACTTAATTTTTTTGGATTAAATTTTGCAAATTATGTCCGGCAACAGACCTGATAGACTACCACACAAACTTTATAAAAAAGTGCCCCTTTTACGTTGCATTGTTTTCGCTGCTGTATAAATAAACACTGCATACTCGAATTCAGGTCTGCGTAAGTCCAAACAGAATATACATACGTAATGATGTAATTTACGCTTGCGCACCTAATTTAAGACGCATTGTGTGTTTAAGTAACATCTGTTTTCATAATTTTCTTAGGGGTGGCAGGCGATACGTACGAGTCTAAGGCTTTTCATACAATAGTTACTATTATTCGAAAAAACAGATGGCGATACTGTTTGAAATATGATAATTGGCGTTTTCAGGTCAGACACAGCATTTTGTATGTCAATGCCAAATTAAAGCATCTTCAACATTGGGAATATTACATTATTTTCAAACGTATCATCATTTATTTAATGCAACAATGACTACGCTATTGACATATTTTGGGCTTTTCTAGAATAACTTTAACCAAAGACCTAAATTAAACCTATTTGGGGCACATCTAAGCCGCCAAAAGAGATAATACATTTAAATAAGCTTAACATCAGGCCTGACCATGCGATATTTGCAAATACGAGAATACGGCTAATTTTACATCTTTTATTCCAGAATATTCTTTCATATTTACGGAGCTTGACAAACCTAGTCCCATTCAGCAGTAAGGCACGCCGTACTAAGTATTACAACAGGTGTTACGTGTATGTAGGACGTGTTTTATCTTCACAATATTTGCCGAACCAACTTCACCTTTGTTAAGAAGCAGTAAGGACGTAACTAAAAATATTACAAATAGCATCTGTGACGGTATCGGGTTATTGTTTTATATAATGCAAGCGTGAAATCGGCATGTTTTGTTAATAACTGGGCTATTACGGTTTGTAAAACAATTGTCTCTTGTAAGCAAACGTTTGTGGAATTTAAAAAGCGGATGAATGATGTAAAATTCGATGATATTCCACGATGATTTAGTCTAAAATTGATAAGCATATTTAAAATAGGGATGTAAAAGTTAGACTATATTAATTGAATGCTGCCAGTTAGCCTGTCAACTAAGCTGCCTTGTTTATTTTTCTTTTTACAAAAACAATGTAATGACCTAAGTCTTAATAAAAATCAACGACTTAATAAAATAACAATTGCAGCTATTTGAACTAACGATGACTTTATGTCTGAAATCGTTTAGTTTTTTCTAAAGTCAACCAATACAATCGAGAATCTAAACAAAATATGTAAATGCACTTAAATAGGTATTTACAATTTCGGCCTAACTAAAAATTTCTAAGCTTATACAATGTTACAAAATTACCAAAAGTATGTACGAAGAACCACAAAAGCTGTACAATATGTCAAGGTTGATCATTAAAATCTTGTTTACCAACTGCTCAACAAACGACAATTCGATACGCCCAACTATCAAATTACTGCTGATCGTACAATTAATTTGTCCCACATCCCGTAACATTACACCGTAATGTCATCCCTCGTTGTCAGCAAGCAAGCACAATCTGTGGTATTAGCGCGAATGTCTGTGGGAATTAGCGTTTCGCAAACGCTGCAATCCTGGTACGGAACTACGGACCCGCAATTAACATATTATTTAGTCTTCTGTTTTGTTCTTTATTTGTAATATTAGTAAAAATTCCATTTGGGTTTTTCCGCATCATTATATCATCAGTCCATTTGAGTCGATTGCTAAACATAGGCCTCCCCCATTGAGAGCAACTGCGCCCTGTCTTCGGTGCGTCGCATCCAGATTCTGCAGGCGACCTTCCGCACATCATCACTCCACCTAGCTGGAGGATGTCCTACGCCATGTACCGCAATGAGAGTAAAATTTTTAATTGTTGTTTACTATTGTCACAATTTTTTCGTAAAAACACAAAACGCATATTTTAGAATCTTATCACTTCTAGAAATATCCTTTAGCAAGTTTTCTTGAGACAGTACGATGCGATAGCGTTACATAATACCAATTATTTTATGTCACGATTATGGAAAAATCCTCTACATTCCAGTAATAATTGTGCTGAATTCTGTAACAAGATTCTGAGGTTATTATGCTACAACGATTAAATTGGAAATTTAAAATTAAATTTGTTGTAAGCGAATTTTCGACCTTGAACGTTCTACTCGTTGAACAATTTGAACATATCAAAAACACTAATTAAAATTATAAATGCTACCTATTAGCATGTTACCAAAAGTAGTCTTCAATAAATTATTTATACAGCCCATACAGAGATTGGAATGACATAATTTTATAGCTTCCTTGTTGCATTGAGATCGAATATACATTGTATTAAAAATCCCTTTGTGCTAAAATCTATGTGCAGTCAGATGGAAAAAAATCAATCGTGATGTGCATTCACCAGTCTGCTAGGAAATATTCAAATTTATACATGAAAACAATAAAAAGCTTTGTTTAAAACATCAAGTGACTTAATGTCACTGGGCGGCATTTATGCAAATCACAATATAGTGCAGTCATTGAAGCATTATAGCTCCGAATTTTTTTACTGTGAACCGAATTGCATACAATTTTGGAATTAGGTTCATCTTACCCTTAACTTCAAAAGTGAAAATGATTTGAACTCCGCAACCACCATGGGGGTGGTTGCCACCCCTTCTCGGGGGTGAATTATTTTTTTATCAAAATAACCTCGGATATCGATAGAAGGCCTGATTTTAAGCAAAAAATCATCCATACAGTTTTTCAAAAAATTCAATACTTTTCAAGTTATTGGCAATTGAAAATTCGCAATTTTTTCACGTATTTCATCGGTTTTTTGCAAATATCTCCAAAAATATACGTTTTATCGAAAATTTTATAAAGACCAAAATTGTAGCAGGTAAAACAATGAACAATTTGAATTTTTATAAAGTATTCTAAGTGCAATATTAAGCTAGATATTAAAGATCAAAGCCGTTTTAATTTTGTCTGAAATTTAATCGATGTGGTCAATGCCATCTAGCGGCGAGCAGATGCATTTTATGCATTCTAATACAAAAGGGTTTTGTAGTGCTTGAAATAAGCTTTAAAATAAGCACTATTAAAAGTCTTTTGCACGTAAAATAAGTGAGCTGTATTGCAAATAAGGGGAGCATCTAATGTTTTTTCTTTAAAATCAATGGGTTTCATAAGTGCCATTTCCACCAAAATTAAAATTAATCGTATTCCGCCTAGAAATAACTTTATTATGAAGAGTTTGATAGATAGTATCAGTTTGGCTGCTTCAGGACGCATATTTTTCAAAAAAGTCACGATTGCATAAAAAATCCAAATTTCAATTTTTTTTAAAACCCACTTTCTTTTCATAATATCTCAAAAATGACGACAGATACGTATAAAATTGTACGGATTAAAAATTTAGGTATTTTTCTGACAAACAATTTGGTTTTTTTGTTTTTTCTGTCAAACAAAAATTGACGGAGATATAATTGTTTAAAGAGCGCGTGGCAGCGCAATCACAGCCTCTCTTAAGCCCTTTAACCCTTCACCGTTTTAGAAAAAGGTTTTTTACTATATATTGCATTATAGGATGTTGTAGCTCTCTTAATTACCTTTACAATGGTTTTTTATAAATTGTGATAGCATGAAAATTGAAGTAGTTATGGTCCAAAAACTTATCATTTTCTAGCGATAAAATGGCTCAATGTAAATTTTTCCATTAAGGGGTTGTTTACACTTCTTAAAAATAATAGGCGGAGTTCAGATCATTTTCACTTTTGAAGTTAAGGGTAAGATGAGCCTAATTTCCAAATTTCATGCAAATCGGTTCACAGTAAAAAAAATCGGAGGTAAGACCGTATTTTTCGCTTCAATGACTGCACTAATATTTTGGTTATTTTGTGACTCATCACATGCTCTTGATAACAAAGGGTTATTTTGTTGTGAAAATACAATTATAAGAAATTAGAATATAGTGTAAAAACATTGTTACTTTTATATTTTATTGTATGATAAACATCTGTTTTACTAATAACTAAAGAAACATTGTCATGTAGTTATTTCCTTGAGGTATCATACAAGGAGTCAATATGGAACCACTATTGTTAAATGTTCTGTACTCAATGTAATTTTTATAAAAACATTCTCCTTTGTTTTAGGTTAACTATACCTAGAGGATTAATCTATAGATAGGTTGTATACAACCGCTTACCGCCCACATAAATAAGTAAATAAACTTTAAATCAATTGTCAATATGGCCAAGGGCTAATCTTACAACTTGTATCGTTACCAAGACCGACGTCCAAGCGTGCGCGGGCGCAGTCGAAGGTCTCGATGTGAGTGACATAATTACCCGCACCTATTATTATGTAACCGCCAGTAACTAAACCCGACCTGAATACATAGCTATAGTAACAGGCATGAGCAGAATAGCAAGAAATGCCTTATGGTACTGTTTCATAATTCATTGAGTAAATCTGAGCTACGCAAGTTTATCCGCTTATAGTATTAACTTGATTTAATTACCCTCGTTTGTGACTTATGATTGGACTCGGAAAATGATACTTCTCCATTATTTAATCTCTCTTGGCCTTGCGCACAGACAGTCTTATTTATATTGTTATTATAATGCAATCGAAAAAGGTGACTTTTAAGAGTCTTTAAAAATACCAATCTCTGGCTCCAGTCAGTTAGGTGTGAACTGTTAGGAAAATTCAGAAAGTTAACAATGTGAAAGAAGAAAATTAAGCGTTTGTGTCCAAAAACAGATTTCATTGCTGCATTTGCGAGGAGACGAAAAAAAACAAAACATAAAAATGATTCAAATAACCCATTCCATAATTACTGACCCAGATTTGCTTGAGGAATTGCTTTTAATTACTATAAAATAAATATACAGTTAAATATTCAAAATCCCAAACACGTGCATTCCTCACTTAATATACTAACAACAGTTAAGTTTAGAGAACTGTTAACAAAACTCATTCTTTGTTAAATATTTCTCTTCAAACACATTGCGAAGTTAATTACAAGGCAACTGTGGGAACTAAGCGAAGCGACGATACTCACATCAAATTCATAATTAACGCCATTATCTTGTTTATGGTGTCAACTTAAACCACCTTAAGTTTATAGCTACAATCTGGTTCAAATGGTATTAGGATAATACCTTCTGGAGTAGCGAGTGAAAACTGACACACACACTGACGTTACGGACAGGCGCAGTTGACGTTATTTGTCGCAGAATTCCAAAAGGTATTATCCTAATTGCATTTAATTGGATAATAATACTAACGGATGGACCGGGTTCAAAAGATTCATATACTTACTATATGAATTACGTTCAGTAAAGAGGAACATCTTATCATTATCACATACTTTACCTTTATAGTATTAGCTAAAAGAAAGTAAATCTAAAATAGTATTCATGTTATGATGTCTACATTAATCAGAACATTTCTTTACAAGTTCAGTCACAAATGCAGTAGGTATAGGTATATACAAAGTCATTAAATTATAAACGTTATCGTATTTGCATAAGACATTACATAAATATACATACGAGTATTTTATTTCAGGGTAAATAATGGTGTTGTTGCAACGACTTTTACGATAATTACGTTTTTAATAACATTGTGACGTGGAAAATTAAATTACATTTAATATCATGACAACGTTTTAACGTTAAAATCATCAGTTGTTGTTGAAATTAACTGATGATTATTTAAATATACAATACAATATAAATACCTAATCATCTCTGTTCACCCATAATTTTCTGTTTATTAGGAACATGATTTGCCTTTTTTGGACATCGCAAAGTCATCAACGTCATTTGAACAAATTGCGAGTATCTTCTATATAGAAATAAAGGTAAAAGAACTTGGTCACGCCGTGAATATTTAAATGAAGAATTAGGTCATCGAATATATTAAAACTATTTCCGTGCAAAAACCAGCTCGAGATTAATAATAATGTTTCAAACTGTGGCAAATTGTTTACCACATTGTTTACCACTGCCAAGAAAATCGGTAAACCAATGGTTTCTTTACTATTAAACCTATACATATTGGACATTTTTATCGTAAATTTTTGTTGGAATACTATAACACTGTATAATACGGTATGGGGCATCGATGTATATTTTGACGTCAAATCGAAAAAATTGGCTACTGGTTAAGCTATAAAGAATAAGAACATTAGAAATACCATAAAAAGGACACAACCAAATATACATTTATTTAAAATGTATAAGCCATTCCATCCACAACCGTTTCATCACCGCCAATTTCGAAGCAGACCTTCAGTGTGACGTCATTGTTTCCAACACATGCAATCCCAACAACCGACGGTTCTCGAGACTCGCGAATTGCCGCGAAGTTGTGCAAGCGCACCCGTGGGCCGTCCTCGTTCCTTATCAACGTGTTCTTTGTCTCTGTTTAAGGATTCCACGTTATTGCCAAAATCATGAATGAAGCTATTAGCATGCCACGTTTATTAGTAGAAGTACCTGGCCGTAATTTTGGCCTGGACGTTTTTTGAAAGTAGCTGGAGTTGTGATCATAGCTTTACCCTGCTGCAGTGACTACATTTTTAATTTGAAAAAGCTGAGCAATTTGTTAACTTGTTTTTCACATCGAAATGCAACAAAACGCGATAATTTCTGTAACATATAAATTTTAAATTGCTGATAGCAAATTGTCTACTTGATCCTGTAGGATCATACAATGTATTGTTCAACTGACAACACCGTATCACAATGGGATAATTTATTTAGAATCAAGGTAGTGTGGTTATATGCAAATATTATGTTGGAATGAAATCCTTGGAATTCAGTTCCAGTAACCAATTACTGGGAAAAAATACTAATTCCTAGAACTGATGAGGAAAAGATTATTTATCTTCATTGGTCTATCTTATTGGTTTAATGTTAAGTCGTTCTGCTTACCCTAAATTTTGTAGCAAAATTACGATTAAAAATTAAAATCGTTCAAAAAATTGCGGCCACAACTTTTATCGAACTCAACATGACACGACAAAAAAAGCAAAAGTTTATATAATTTGTAAGTAAGCAGGTCGAGTAGTTTTTCAAAGGAGAATGTGTAAAGAGCAACACGAGTGTTTAACAACAAGACTAAGAAAGAAAGTTCAATCCAAATCACCCGATTTCACTTTTTGAAACCCGAGTTACTTATGACTTTGCAAAACATGACATTACGGTTTTTTGTAAGATACGAAGAGGTGTGAAATTTGAAGGCGTTTTGTTCGGACCTATGACCCACCCGGGCGCGAACACTAATGAAACTATGTAGTTGGAGTATGTTAGATACCATAAACACTATCCAAAAGGATTGGTCACATTCTTCAAAAGTATAGGAAGTTTCTTTTTAATAAAAAAATAATAATAATCAGTATTTCGTATATCGATATCCTTTTAAATGTATTAATGTTTTTGTGTGAAAGAGAGACCTCTAAAGTCTGAAATATAAGTAATAGTATTATTGAAAATCAAAAATTGGTAAAATTGTTTTGCTTTTAACTTTCTTCTCCCATACACTAGGATTAAAAGAAAAACATTCCGTGAAATGGTAACCCTAAACCTTTGAAACATTTCAATACTGTTCGCGAACTTTGAGGTATACCGGGTCAAAAACGCCCGATGGCCTAAAGGCAAATTTAAATTCTTGAATGATATATCTGAATCAATTTACAATAAAACCCGGCAAGTAACAAATTAAAAACTGTTCATATCAACCATGACCGGTTTGTCTTAGCAATTTAGATCTTAGCAATACTTACACAGAAACTTATAGCATTCAACGTTCAACAAAAATTCTTGTGTTAAATTTATGGTCCTCGAAAGATCATTGTTGGCTACCGAGATAAGGACGAGAATCCACAAATAAACAACACCAAACAGCATTGAATAGTAAACAATGCAAAAACCGTTGTAATTTTGACCCTTAAGGTGCAAATTACGTTGTCAGTGAAAGGAGAAATGTCTACGTGTATGGTTGCGCGTACGCACCGTTAGCAGTTGGCCCTCAGGGTTGACACTCTCATAAAATGGTGAGGGGTCTCAAAATTATAAAAAAAAACTATGACTAACTTCTTTCAAGAAGTCATTATCAGGCAAACGTAGGTGGAATGATCATCAAAAAACATATTGGGCAAACGCAAAACTTGATTGAGGCGATGGAAGATTATTGATTAAGCAAGTGTGATACATCACTCGGTTCAAATAAAAAAAAAAACAATGAAAGAATTTTACAAAAAAAAAAACTTTTTTGTGCAACTTAATTATGTGCAATTACGAAGAAAAAAATTTTGATCAGTTCATACAGCGTTTAAAATCTCAGCTAGAGCCTTCCTCCCTTTACCGAATCACATACAGGGTGGGACTCGGGAATAAAAACGTTTGTTTCACTACCCGCTAACCTCCGCTTCACCCGTGCCTGCCTCCTACTGGTTTTCCCTTCACACCCGGAAGGTACGAGCCGGTGCCTCGTAGCGATTGACCGGTCCAGCCTTTGTATAACTTCTTGGCTGTGTTGGGTTGAAGGATGCTTCCTACAGAACTGTCCTTCAGCACAATAGATCGTAATAGCCGTTTATTATCTTGAAGCCCTGCCTGCCTAGTACCATCAGAAGTTGTATAAAATGTCTTTTAAAGACGGAAGTGTGCAACAAGTTAATATATTAAATGGTGTCAGCGAGTAACCCTAGCGGTGTGGCTATTTTTGTACATGAAACCTGCCCGGCAAGTCTGCGTCTGAGCAGCCTCCGCCATTCTTCTGATGTGTCCAATTTTAGACATAGAATTTTCTGGGCGACTTTTTAAGGAATTGGAAACGAAAATAGCAGTGGCAGCATAAATTAACATACATTTTCATTCCGATGGCATGGTGCCATTTCTGACGTTAACCCGTTGAAGTTTAAATTAAGTATGTGCTTAGTATAAATGATTTGTAGAGTATTAAATTTCTCCCAAAATAGGCGACTTTACACATGGCACAGTATTCTGTATACAGTAATACATACGCCATCGACGAAAAAAACGTACACGATAAAACGGTACAGTAAAACGGAGACATGTGTGAAGCGCGGCGGTTACTCGTACAATTGTCAATTTTCAAAATAAGAATAAAGCATCTTTCTTATCTGACAGATAACTAGGTACCAGAACACATCTGACATTAGTGCCGTAAGAAGATGATGCAGCTCTGGCTGTGTTCCGGCAAAATTAATGTGGGAGCCAGTGCACTTGAAATCAGAGGCTCGAAGATCAGATGAGCCTACAGTCTGTAAGCACATTGAGCGACGACGCTTCCAGGCGAAGTGTCCCTCAGTGAAATAGGACGCAGTGACCGCTTACCATCAGGTAGGCTGCGTGCCTTTCTGCCTAAAGTATAAAAAAATGCAGAATTAAATTCGATTTGTGTCGCTATAAAATACCTACTTTAAATATAGCGAGAACCCATCCAAAGTAAGTAACACGATCAGAAGCCGTACTCGTGCAAACTTGACCGTAAAGGTAACGGTTACGAAACTGCAAATGTTATTGTTAAATCTTAAGTTGGTGGCGAGTTTTTGTATTGAAAGGCTGTTACAATAAGGAAAGAAAAGTTCGGGCCATTAGGAGAAAACATACAAGTTGTTTTAACTTTTGTTGTTAAGTAAAATTTGTAATGAACGGAAAAGATTTAATTTTCCAAGGATAATTGATGTCTGTAACACGTTTCATCAAAATCGGTTCAGTTGTTTAGGCGAGAAAACGTAACAGACATACAGACAGACAGGGTTAGGTTTTAATACAAGTATAGTATGGATTTTCCTACAAAGCTTCCTTAACCAGTCTACATAACGATTAGGTATTTAATACAAAAAAAAAAAAAACTTATGTCATATATCGCACCACATTCTTTAAATAAGTTCGAAGTATTTCCCCCTTGACGTTGGTACTGAATCAGGACAATTGATTTTTTAAATAAAGACAACCAGTATACACAGAGGCAAAGTTATTCCAACAAGGTATTCATAAACCAATAATAACTGGAAAAACCAAGCTTCGTTGCACCTGCCTCCAATAATACATATTATTATCAACAAATTATATAACATCTGGCGCTAGATAATAATTACGTGTCTACTGTAGAACAAACACGATAATATATGTGACATTATTTTCAAACAACTTAAATAACGCTGTTTGAATTCAAGCATACTTGTGTTTTCATATGTCAAGAGATAGATTTGATACGAAGTGGAAGTGTGATATAATTAAGGTAGGTATCTAACTAAACGCAACAACATGTGTAGCTGAAGGTTCAAATCTTAAAAACACGCGCTTTCGGACTATAAAAAAAGTAGCAGACTTTTTAATTTGTCCCAGTGTAGGGCAATGGCTTCCGCTATTAAAATAGAGTAATTGTCACATAGAGATGTACTGGCTTAATCACCGCGCTTGTCAAATGCGATTTGATGAGAACTAACCCGCGAGCTGTAATCGAAAAATCCGACATATTTTTTAGCCGACCCAGGAATTTTATTTAGCCCTGGACCCCAGATCACGGCCCAGTACTAAACACACTGCAAAAATATCCTGTAAACACCATTAATAACATGTAACACTATGATGTTTTGCCAATTATTGTGCCTCATAATCTCAAAATACTAGATGGCTTGATAATAATGTCGTGATTCTAGGGCATCACACTACAAACATTTCAGTAAGCATACCGACCTAGAAAATGTTTCATCTTCTAGAATGACTAACTGTCGTTTCGGACACATTTTATTCGGACACAGTGTCCGAATTGACACTTTTTAATTTTAAAGTTTTTTACTGTCGATTCGGACACCGCGATATAAATAGCTGTTTTGTACAGTCAGATAAAAAATCTTCCTACGATTTCTTTTCATTATAAAAATAAAGTCTCAACGAAGCCTTCTATACGAAGCTATCGGTAATGTTTCTAAAGATGACTGGGTCAAATGTGTGAGGCATGCAGAGGAATTACAGGATCAGGATCTAGCAAAGGCAATTTTAAAAGATAAGAGAATACAGTCTCTGGTAATAAATTTACACGAAGATGACAGCGCTCCTGACCCGTGGTACAACTGCGATGTCCAACTGGTTGTACCACAGGGAAGTAAAGTTACCCATGGTTCACCCCTTTTTATTGATATTTATGATTATGACCCGTGGTAAAACGGTTGAATTATGTCCAACTGGTTGGACCACGGGGACCCGCTCCCGACCCGTGATACAACTGCGATGTTCAATTGGTTGTACCACGGGGAAGTAAAGTTACCCATGGTTCAACTGGTTGTTCTATGATTGTTGTGCGTCCCCATGATCCATCTCCCTGATATACATGATATGTATTACAGGGAGTTGGACCAAGGAAAAAACAACTCACCCTTGATTCAGAATTCTCAGCAAAGTGGATTTTTTTGAACTAATGCGTGTCTGAAAATCTATTAAGGAATGGCGGACAAATGCAATCTTCTTTCATCAAACATAACTTTTCTGGATAACGTAAACTTTTTAAATAACTCCACTAAGGTCATGCCCTGGTACCCTTTGCGGAGAATTCTAAATCAAGGATTAAAGGGGGACAACCACAACAATCATAGAACAAACAGTTTAACCATGGGTAACTTTACTTCCCCGTAGTACAACCAGTTGAACATCGCAGTTGGACCACGGGTCGGGAGCGCATTTTATAACTCCACTAAGGTCATGTTGTCCTGGTACCCTTTGCTGAGTATTCTGAATCAAGGATTAAAGGGGGACAACCACAACAATCATAGAACAACCAGTTGAACCATGGGTCACTTTATTTCAGCAGTTGGACCACGGGTCGGGAGCGATTCCCAGTAGTAGGTACAACTAGTTGGACCAAGGAAAGAACAACTCACTCGAGTTGAACTATTGGTAAAGATGTTTCCCCATAGAACAACCAGTTGAACCATGGGTAACTTTACTTCCCCGTGGTACAACTAGTTGGACATCGCAGTTGTACCACGGGTGAGGAGCGCTGTCATCTTCGAGTAAATTTATTACCAGAGGCTGTATTCTCTGATCTCTTAAAAATTGCCTTGGCTAAATCCTGTTCCTGTAATTCCTCTGCATGCATCACACATTTGACCCAGTCATCTTTAGAAACACTACCGATAGCTTCGTGTAGAAGGCTTCGTTGAGACTTTATTTTTATAACGTAAAGAAATCTTAGGAAGATTTTTTATCTGACTGTACAAAACAGCTATTTATATCGCGGTGTCCGAATCGACAGTGAAAAAATGTTAAAATTAAAAAGTGTCAATTCGGACACTGTGTCCGAATAAAATGTGTCCGAAACGACAGTTAGTCTCTAGAATATGGACCATAAATCATTGGAATACAGTTGCATTATCAATCCGTTCCACATCACAAACTGTCTTTGTTGCCCACCTGTATCCATGGCAACTGACCTGTTAAATTGCCCGTAAAACAGCCAGATGTATTCCTAAAATATTCTCGTAGTTTTATATCTGTAGGTTTGCAAATAACCAGATTTCGGTTTTGCAATTATTCATTTGGTTTGTGTTTAAACTTTCTCTTTCACTCACGTTGTAATTAATCATTTGAACAATCCGGTATTTACAAGTCACATAATCAGTGTCGGACTAAGATGATTTTTAAAAGTCTCGTGGTTCGAGCGATCGGACAAGATGAACTTTTAAAATGTCGTTGGTCCGATAGTAGGACTACAAGGATTAGAAAAATCCTGATGGTCCGATCAATCGAACCAGCAGGAAATAAAAAACATAGTGGTCCGATTGATCGGACAAGCCGATCGGACCACGCGGCCTAAGGGAATCTGACATGGTTTATTATTTTCAAGGATGCCATCTGATCTGGCTACACCGATTGCACAGAATATAATAATAGTATTATAGTAGTAAGATTGAGAACTATTACCATGTCTTCAAAATCATGACAAGTTTAGTTAGGCACTAAATATATTTTCATTCCTTAGTTACAAATTAACCTGAAAATCTGAGCACAAAATAATTGTCAATCTGAAATTCAATCCACTGAAAAAACTACAAAGTAAATTATTTGGTGCGCCCTAACTAAGATCTTGCAACTCCGAGCGCTATTATAGCCAACAGCGCCACACTACAAAACCTGCCTACAAAAATATACGCTAACACTATTAGGCCTTATCTAACC
Source organism: Mecyna flavalis (assembly GCA_949319885.1). Classification (NCBI taxonomy): domain Eukaryota; kingdom Metazoa; phylum Arthropoda; class Insecta; order Lepidoptera; family Crambidae; genus Mecyna; species Mecyna flavalis. The sequence continues at coordinate 3,164,423 of OX439427.1, read as the reverse complement.
AGCCCTCACATCTTTAAGGTCAACGTATACTAAATAGGATCAGGGTCTGCTTCAATCAGCCGTGGCGAGGTGAACTGCGGTCAATTGAAGCAGGACAAGGATGCGTTGTCTCCCGTCCCGTGAAGACGCGAGCGAAAGTCCACGCGACGCCTGCATGATACCACCTAATGTACCCTAATTGACCCCTATCTTGTCGCGAATGCACGCAATACATCATAATTGATCAGGGATGACAATGATACTATGCAGTGGTTTGGTTATATTTGTTATATTACTACTCAGAACGACTGAGTTGAAGGCATCGATTTCGGAAGGGGACAGAAGAATGTGTATAAGCCTGAGGCCCTAGACAAGCGGCACTTATGACGTTAGTTATCGCTCAATTTGCTATAGCGAATGTTAAAACCCGTACTTTCAATATCGATTGACCACGTGACTTTTCTAAGGCACCTGTCAAATCCATACAATTTGAATTTTGATGTAAGCTCATTTCGCTATTGCTGTCAAAATGTTACTTTGTCTAGGCCCTGGTCAACGAATTTAATATCGTTGCCCCTGGTACTAAATTCTCAGGGTGAAACGTGACCAGCGTCATTATTGGTCCCACGATGAAGGCACCGCTTAATTCTTCAGTTGCGTAGCGGACATAAAATGTACACCAGCATTGATTTATACGAGATGAGCGCAGTTGCCGGGCTAAACCAAAATAAATGCTGATGCTCTTGAGAATTAGCAATTTCTGTCTACTTTGCTTTCGAGCCATTGTCTAAAATTCTAAATGGTCTAGTTGTTAAGAGTTACGAAGGTCAGATGACAGTTGCCCTTATGTAATAACTGGACTTGCCAAATTCTGAATCATGATGTAAGCGTACCCTGACTAGAATCGGGACAAATGCAAAGCGCTCAGAGAGAAATTTAGTCAGACATTATACTTATATCAATTTTTTTTTCGGAAAAGAATGGGTTTATGCACCATAACCGCAGGCTAGCTAGACCTGCGGCCGTATGTGGGACTCGAGACTGAAGCGTCCATTACCCAATAAACTCCCCCGGTTCCCCTTCATACCCAATTGGGGCGAGCCGTTGCCAGCCTTGTGGCATTGACCATCCCAGTATATCATACATTATTCTATACATCGAGTCTCTCAGGAAAAATCACAGTAAATTCTAGACAGCCCTGTACTTAGACATGTTTTCAACCGTCTCATGCGTGAACAAGTCCTCTCATTAGCTACATGAATACTCTAGTGATTGGATGACAGATTACCCGGTCCTTGAGACCTTGGAGTAGTTAGCTTCTTTGTCTGTGATAATACAAAATATAGGTATACTAGGCAAAAAATTATAAGAAGTAGTCAAAATATTAATAATATGACTGGCCATGGAAAATAATTTTATCACGTCCATGTAAGACTGTTTACTTTTTCGGAGGAGAACGCGTGTAAGCGCCATAATATAGACGGGCCAATCATTGGCCTTATCAACGGATCATCAGTTTGTGAAAAGGAAACCGGAGGAGTTTAGTGGGAAGTAGAATGAAAGTCTTGAGTTCCGTAGTGCAGTACAGTCAGTGACAAAAGTGTGTTGCAGATGTCCATGGGCGGCGGTGATTGCTTACCATCAGGCGACCCGCTCTGGCTCGTTTGCCGCCTCTGGCATAAAAAAAATAGCTTATCATTAACTGTCCCACTACTTTTGCAATTAAACTAAACTAATTATACAAACGTAGGTATGCACTAACTGTTTTTGGCCGTACTATTGAGTATAAGAGCATAATCAGTAGTAGACGACCCCTAAATTAACTAATTTTATCACTATTACGTACGATGTAAATGTACTTATGTTTTTTTTACGGCACAATGACACGGTTTGTTAACACATGGCATTGTTTTGAAGCCAATGGTACATGCAAAATCGAATACAAGGTTAAGCCCGATATTTTTATACATAGGTTTGTATAAATTGTATTCACACCTCGTCTAACACCACGTGTGCGGGTCTGAGATTTAGTACAGTCGACAGCACATCAGACTACCCTTATCTGTCTTTCTTCCATCCATTTTCAGCTTTATTAACATCACATAGAGTTTTCTTTCAATTGTGATTTTTTGACAGATTAGGGTAGGTTGATCTGCTGCAGTCTGTACCTGGCCATGGTCTCGGGGTCACGGGTTCATTTCCGGGTTTGAAGTCCAAGTACGGGTTGGACTTGGCAAGCGTGGCGATTAAGCCAATACCGATTATAGTCTACCCAATACCCAATTAATAAGCTGATATGGGCTTACCAATAGCATTAGTCGAGCCAGCCCATTTTGACTGACAGACCGGAACCGTTTAACCGCATGGCTCGAAACACATAAAATATAACTTTTAAATCGCCTTTTGTATAAGGATTCTTAACGTAACGCTATAAATTTAAACAAATGACTTGAACTGGTGAATACCAGTTCACCGTAAAAGACGTAAATCTACCTTTACAATAGAACCTACAGCAATAAAATAGCTGAGTTAAACCTGCACTTTCTCAAATAAGTCAATTTGCGTGTCACGTGTTAAGAGTGCACTTCAAGTGCATCGCATCTGCCGCGTGACTCCACGAGGCGGCGTGTGTAAACCTGTTAGGAGGTTCTTTCGATGCTTGCAGGGGATTTGGGCTCATACGTAACTCGTGTAGCTATTTCTTTTTCTTCTATTTTAACTTTAGTAGCTGTGGGTATTAATCGCATTCCACATGACAAACGGCAATGTTTTACAATTTAATAAAAAAAAATTAGGACATTTTCCACAACGCTTAAACTAAGAAACGCTGGTATTAGTGCCGCAGAAGAATAAAAGAGCATCAAAGCCAACTTTATAGATAAATCATTATCTATTATGTCTGTCCAAAATAATAAAAAAAAATTTAAAAAAATTATTTCCAGAATAATGGAGGGATTATAATTTGATTGTTTGATAACCAGCTATGTATATAGAACAACGAATAATATAGAATTAGAGCAAATGAATGTAACACGCACGACCTTGCAAAAATGCATGACTAAAGCAAAAACAAATATGTAATACAAAGTACGCCAAGTCGTACCCGTATGAGGATTTTGAACAAATAAATTCACTAAAGTCGCTTAATCAACATCCTTTTACGAGTATACCTGTTCCGATAAGAAAAATTGTTTAAGCTTCATTGCACACAAAACAAATTAATTTTGAACATCATTGTAAAAAATAAAACTTTTAAGAACTTAGTTGTCAGAATCAGATAGGCACACATTCCACGTGGCCACCATTCCATTTTTCATTAAGCTTAAATTTTGAAGCGCAATATGCTGGCTGGATTTTCTTTCTTTCTTTTTCTTTATACTAGGTCAGTTGGCAGACAGGCACGCAGCCCACCTGATGGTAAGCGGCCTCAGCCTATTCCATTGAAGGACGCTTCACCTGGAAGCGTCGCTCAATGTGCTGCCAGACTGTAGGCTCCTCTGATCTTCGAGCCTTTATTTCAAGTAAACTGGCGCTCACATTAATATTGCCGAAACATAGGTAAGGCAATTAAGAAGGAACTATTCTCCAAATTAAAAACTAATTTGTAATTGCTCTCGTTAGACACCGGTTTGCTAATGTCGTTTTTGAGATATAAAACGGATGTCTTCTAATTTTTTTTGATGTGATTTTGAAATGTAAGTAGATTGGAAATCACAAACTCTGTGTTCGAAAACTTCGACACAAATTTTGCCCTACCTGAGATTTTAATCACGGCCTCAGTAGAAGCATCGAGGCGAATCAAATTATCAAGCTTAAATATGGAATCATTGTATTAAACAAAAAGCGGGAACATGTAACTTACAACAAAATATTTTTAAATTTTAAGTACACCAAAATTTTTTCAGGAATGCATGCAATATTTTAGTCAAACCGATGGTCAAGAACTGTTGTATGCGGAGGTAGGTATGTACATATGTCGTCAAATACGGCTCTACAAAGTCTGGCTTGTAAAAGGTGACGCAAATCACGAACACCAAATAGTTCCCCCGTCGAATCAATAGAATAGTACACAGACGAGACCCCAGTTCATTGGCCTCAGCCTGCGCTGGCATTGGTGAACGACCTTGGTCCTATGAGGCCTTGAGCTCTTTACTTTGTAGGTGCTAAAAACTAAATTAAATCTTTTCAAGAAGCTATATTAGTTATCGACTTGTAATTCGCGAACGCTGGATAGGATTAGCTGTCCGATCCGAAGCACGCGAGATGTCACTTGAATTCCGTTTTAAATTGTCCATTAGTCTATAAGTAGTGGTTGTCGCTAAAATATGCCACCTAAAGTTAATGAAACATATTCGCGTGTTGAACCTATACAGATTGCGCTACATTGATAACAATTTTCACTTTTTTAAGCTTTAAAAGTACTGTTTAGTTTTGCAGTACTAAACCATAAAAAAACCTGTGACCCACCAATTATCAGCTTCTCGTCAGTGTGACGCACGTTCTTGTGTCTGGTGATGACTTATGTCATTTTGTTTAACGCATGTCTAGTCCGTGACGTTTGGAAAGGGGGGGGACCCTATTTTAATAATCATCTTTTGTTATTATTTAGTTAGAAGGATAATTTTAATGTGCGATTTTCTATTAGCAACTTAGATCGACTTCGAGTACGGCTTGGAAAATGGCAGTTCTTCCTTTAACTACAAAGGCCGGTATAGAAGAGATAGAGAAGGGAATATCAATATCCACTGTCTTGATGACTACTAAGTCACAACCTTGTACTACTAGGTACCTGTGGCAGCAGAGCACAGAGGGATAGGTTAACACGTTACATGACAGACCTATCATATGCATGAAAAAAGTGAAGAAGTCAAGACGACTGAAGACGTGTCTCTCCGAGCACATAATCTTAATAAAAATACACCCCTCCCACCCACTTCCAATACCGCAGAAACCTACTTAAGTAAAGTTAAAAGCGCAACGCCCCATACTATGTCATCCTACGTGGACTAATTAGTATTTAAGTTACGTTTACAACACCGTTGTTAAGTGAGGTGATTGTATAACAATGTAAACGTATTCAGTAATACGACGTAAATGTCAACATTGTCACGACATAAAAAACCCATAAAACGACATCTTTGCCTACGTTACGCAATCTAGATCTAAGAAGAACAAGAATTAAAAGAAACTATGTATACCTAACACACACTATAACACATGTTTTATGCTATGGCAGTTGGCAGACAGACACGCAGCACACTAATTGAGGGATACTTTACAAGGAATCATCACTCAATGTGCTCGTGGACTCCTCAGCATTTCGTAATAAATGTACATAGTGTTTTCTAGACATCATGGCCAGAATTATGTTTTTGTCCACATTAATTTTGACCCTCTCATGTTATCTATACGCGACATACTCATAACTTTTTCGATAAAGTCATCCAGTAAACATAAATTCGCAACCAAGAATATTGCTGTAGAAAGTAATTAATTAATAGTAGTTACGACCTGGACCTGGACATGGACCTGTTAGGAAGGTAAATGTTACTTTTGCCATAAAATGTGGTTTATTTAGTTCTCTCATAACGATGGCATTTTCCCATAGGACTCTGGGTAGTGGCTACATCAGATCCAGACTCCAGACTTATAACTCAGAATTTCCTTTCAGAAAAACTATTGGCCACATCTCAGTCAAACCCTGAAATCTGAAAAGAAAGCAGAGCCTGAGAATAAATACGTTTAACAGAAAAGGAACTATTTATAAGAAAATCATCTGCATAATACGACCGGTCTACTTTGATCATGCATAATGCACTAGTGAATACGCACATTTTACCATAACCGGTGAACTGTGGAGACCGTGTGGAGACGGTACGTAATGGTACCATTGTAATAATAAGAGAGAGGCCGTGGAACCAACTGGGGATTTAATAGGAACAAACAGGGTATGTAGTCTAATATAGCATGATGTTAATGTAAGTTTGACCTATGTTAAGTTCCTCGTTAAGTGTCTAACGGATATCAATGAAGCTGTCTTAATTTTCGAAAATAATCAAAACAGCATAAATGACAGACATTCTGCGAGAAACATAAATGACACGGTTTAACTGATAAATGATTTAAGTCAAAACAGGAACTTTCACCATTGCAATATGATTGCAATCAAGTTATCGTCTCAATAATAGGTACTTATAGTAGCTTAATCACAATCCCGAAAAATACGCGGTAACAACTAATCCTTATAGCAAACACTTTAAATCCATATTATAATTTTTAAAGCAACTTTTAGATAGATTATTTCTTTGCAATCGTGATCACGGTATGACTATTAAGTATTGCGTAAAAGGATATTATATTACATTATTACATTTAGATTAAATAATGACGATGAATGAGATGTATTCTTTGACGCAGTTTATTAATAAAGATAAAATCATTCTATGATTTGATTACACACGATTATTGGAAACAATATAATAAAACACAGTTCATTTTTATTTAAATATATAGGAGTAGAAGATAGATTTTTACTGATTTTTTTACTTCATTAGTTGACAAAGAGACACGCAGCCCATCTGATGGTGGATGTTCACAAGCTTTTTATTTCAAAGTCATTGTCATCGATAAAATAATCATCAAGTTGGTCATTCACTGCAAAAAAAATCTACTGAAATAGATTATTTAGTCAAATATTTACATCATTATTCGAGCCAGAATCGTAGCAAATGGTAGGATGTAAGCGTTGCCAACTCTTACGAGCATTAGGCGTGAAAATATCTACGAGTGTGAATGTATTACTAAGGGTGAGAAAATTGAAAATTGGATTTTTGTAAAATCTATTGCTGTCGCGCAGTGCCCGAACAACCGAGCTATCAATGTGCAAGTGAGACTGTCAATGTTTGCGTGCCACGCCGCCTCCACGCCCCGCGCCCGCCTGCACACAGCTAAGAAGGAATAGAACAAAAGAAAATAGACTTCTGCATAATATTTAAAACCGGTAAATGTTCACGGACAATGCAAAGGAAAAAACAGGTCACTAATTTCGACAGACAGTATTAAGTCTTGCTGGTACAGTGGCTACGTACTGCTCATCGACACCGATAGGTTCGTGGATCGGATCCGACGAGTACCCCTATTGCTTTTTGTGAATTTATTCGCATTTGTTAATAGAAACTTTTTTTTTTGTTTTTTTTTTTCCACGAGTAAAGTTATATGGCTTTCTCTTGTGGCAAATGTAACACTCAAGCAAAGTTAAAATAAAACAACTTTAAACGGATGAAAACTCGCGTATATTCTACATTTTGAAATTTAAACCCGACGTTTCGACTACTTTTCAGTGGCCGTGATCACGGTATGACTCAGGTGTTATGCGTCAAAAATTGTTATTTCTACCTTCACTTTTATAATTATTTTAGAATAATCAGCAACTGTCGTCTTCACTATCATTCAATACGTTCCTATCCACGCAGTAGGAGCTGATGGTGTCTTGAAGCTGCACAGTATTGTGATGTCCATTGGAAACCATTAGATGTAATACTGGGTCCCAAGTAGGTGGTACATTCCAACCATCTTACATAATGAAATTAGGATGTTTTTTAATTTCAATGGCCTCGCGTAGCATTCTGGGTATATAGCGATTCTCTCTGGCAAGGACCTGGGATTTATCAAAGCGAATGTAATGGTTGGGCTTATCCAGTACATGTTCACACACTGCTGACTTCGTTGACCTCCGGTGTTTCATATCCGCGATATGTTCTTTTATTCGCGTACTGATACTCCTTTTGGTTTGTCAAATGTAAGAGAGCCCACAGTCACAATCAAGCTTGTATACTCCTGCTGTTTGTAGGGGAACATTATACTAACCGTGTAAATATTAGAAATCATTAGGTACTCAAGCAAAGGTAAAGGACATGGTTCAATGCTCGGTCTGTGACAAAAGATATCAGACATCTTCGTGGGGCTAGTGGTTTTGCCAGTTTTTTTGCGAAATAAGTAAGTAAAACCTGAAATTTTCTATTTTCGAGAAATATTGGTCACCGTCGAAGTGCCATAGCTTGGCTTCTATGAAGTCAAATAGAGCTGCCTCCAGTTGTAGGTAGGTACTTTAATACAGTTTATTAGTGTAGTGTGTCGTTCACAAAAAAATCATAGTTTTGGCCCTGGAGAGCAAATAGTAAAAAAAGTCCCAAAATTTCGAAGATTTTCTCGATTTTCTCAGTTTCCACAGGTTTTTCGAAGTTGCAAATTTGAAATAACATACTCTCACAGACCTATACAATATACTTAAAATGCAGAACTACATCACGCTTTGCGAATTTAGCTTCTTTTTTTGTCTAAATTCGACGGCCTAGTCGAGGCGTTTTAGTATATAATTCATAAAAAACTGTCAAGAAAAAGTTTATATCAGTTACATAATACCTTCCAACAATAAAACATCACAACAATCTGCTAAATGCACTTCACGCAAAATATTTTAACTGGAAATATCGATATCGATGAACAACACTAGGATATCGATATAACTATCGACTACGTCACGTCATAGAGAGTATACGTATTAGTCCGCGTCTCCCCAACCTCAAGCCTCCCCCGCAGAGCGCGATAGAGACAACTGCAGCTTGGACCGAAAATGCCTATTAAAAGTACGTAAAATCAACGTTTCGTAGTCCCCTGATTTCTCTTCCAAAACTTGACCGATTTAACTATTTTTTTCATCAAAAATTAAAGAAAGGCTTTGACCGTGTTCCTATGTTTTCCTTTTTTAAATTAAATCTAGTTAAATTTGTTTTCTAGATGTTTAAACACAGCGGAAAATCTGGCCATTTTTTTAGGTTTTTGAAGGTTCATATCTCTCTTAATTATTATTTATGAAAAAAAGGAAAACATAGGGACATGCAAATAGTGGTCATAGATTTTTGGAAAAAAAAAAATATTTCACTAATGGCATTATCCAGGGAGAAAACAGGGGACAGCGTTTGTATGGAAAAATGGCTCCGTGCTTTCCTCTTAAGGCTGGTTTTAGTCTCACGCGCACCGTCAGCGCTCACAGCTCAGCGCGTAGTTGGTCAGCGCTGACGACCGCGCGAGCGCCTCTGGCTTCAGTGAGCGTTTTAGTGTCGCGCGCACGGCGGTCAGCGCTGATAGCTACGCGTCATTCAAAAACGCTCCTACAAGTTCATAGATCTCGGCCGTCAGCGCTGACGGTACGCGTGCCGTCAGCGTGAGACTAAAACCAGCCTAAATAGTTCTTGTTGAAATACATTTTAGTGTTGAAAACCCTGGGATACACGGCGTTAGTAACTGATTATTGTTTTATTAATTTCGTTTCATTTATTTATTTTGTTTTATGTAAAAGGTTTCGATTTTTTTTCTATATGCCAGTTGAGTTGAAGTAATATAATTTCACTAACATCAAACCTTGTGATCAAACCAGCGCCGTCTTAATCCCTATTTATGCTTTAAATCTTTTCTTTTTACAAGTTATTTCAATAATAATATAACAATAGATATGTTACCTCCACAGTAAAATGATTCAAATATGCTCCGAGCTTAAAATTGGACACACATTGACAAGTCGCACTGATAAGCAGATCAAAAAATACGAGACATCACGCAAAAGGATAGAATTATAATTAACGACATTCTAAAACGGACAATAGGCCCTTTTTCAAGTCGTTCACTATTCTTAAAATCCTTTAGGTATGGTATGTCCACGTTTTGATGACGTATTGGAAAAGCCTAACACTCTGCCTACAGACTGCACATAACACGAGTGCTCATGTGATGTTGTGTAACACAATTGCATTTTGAGTGCACAATTGGTACTAAAATAAAAACACATAAATCTATTATTTATTGGACGATTTACTTAATTCATCTTTCGTTATGCCCATTGCGTCATTTCTATTCAATTTTCTTTAATTTTGCTATGAAACCGTGCATTTATGTATATCGTACTCGTGCAAGTTTGAAATATTACAGTAGCATGAACTTATCACAACAAATATTCAAAAAGAAAATTGGTGAGGTCAAACGAGTCCGAGACCTGTATCTTGGCAGATTGAACAAATGCTAATAACATGGTAGAAAACTTCGTGCCCTAAACTAACATCACCCAGAAAAAATAGTAAATATATTATAGACGACAAAAGAAAAGAGGACCGTACAGAAAAAGGCAAAAACAGGATTATAGCAAGTACTGCAGCAAATTGCAGCTTGTTTCCACACAGCCATGATGGCAGGTGACGGTGTCATTTGGGGATATTTCGTCTCAATATCTATACACGCCATTTGCAATTTGCACGGTCTGTTGGTCCCATATGCCGCTTCCTGGTTGCAACTGCCGTCAAGGCGTGCAACGGTGAATGGACTCGTTTGGAATGCGATGCAATCTGACATACATGGTTTTGCGAAAATCTAACGGCTTCTTTTAGACTCCGTATAGTAACCACAGTAAAGTTTCTTCACAAAAACAGATGTTTTAGGCATGTTGGCTAACAATGAGTAACTTCGGTTAAAAAAACATTTCCACCTGGTCGTACCACGGAAAGCGTGTATGCCCACGCTTACTACGCCCCATATTTTGATACACTCAATTAAAAACAACTATCACCCAACAAAAAGGTAAAATCAGCCATACATTAAGGTTTGCAATGATGTAGATGGCAAAAAAGGTAAGCGAAGAAGTTCAGCTAAAAAAACAGCTAAAGAAACATCAAAGTCACAACAGCACAATCGTTTACTTATTAATAATCACAGACCATATTTAATACCTTCATTGTCTGACTTCTATCTGTATAAAAACACTTCTAGATTTCTCTCTTACTTAGTTTACACATCACACCCAATGGACCATTGTCTAATCACACATTTTTTTCTATAATAGAAGTTCAAAGTGTAAGCTGGTGATGTCATCGTCTTCACCAATGTAATATTTTAGCAAAAGTGCCAGTGTTGTCAATATTGACAGGGTGTGCTCAGCTGATATTAATAATGCTAAAACCTGTTTGTCCTTCTTTGACGTCAAACGAGAAGGCTAAGTTTTTAAAGGTAAGTTAGTAAATAGGTCCATTTTATTACAGAAGACTAAAGTCGATGGTACTTTTCAAATACAACAAAAATACTTGATCGAGTATGTAAAGTAGTTACATGTAGTTCAACCCTAGGAATTATAAAAACCCCAGGAATTATATTAAAAAAACAAGATTCAATAATAAATTCTTGTTATGAATACGAAAGGAAATATTCACAGTCATCAAGAACACGTGTAGTGAGTGACTCACTCGCCTCAAATAATTGATTTTCTCCGGCAAATTCAGCTATAACAAAACTTTTGTTATCACCGTTTTTATTCGAAACTGCTAGTTTATAAAATTCACTTTAAAACTAAAAGTTAATTGATTTTATACTTTAATTTAACTACTATTTTGAAATAAGTTGTCCATCATATATTCGAAAGATGAGACCGGTCAATCGCCACAAGGCTTGTGCCGACTTTTTTTAATTCTTTATTTATTTGGGGGCTTTTATAAAACACATGTCAGCCCCATCGTTTGTGCCGGATTGTCCCCCTTCCGAGTTTGAAGGATAAACCAGGGATATCTAATGGCAAGTGTGGCGCAAGCCTTTTCCTTTTTTTTTCGCGGGGTATCCGTTATGCACCGTAGCCCCGTCCTGGGGGCCAGACGGGACCGTGTGTGGAGCTCCGAGCGCCCATGGAAGGACGCTGCTCCTGGACTATATTTTTATGACAGTCCAGGGGTTTACCCACTTAACCTCGCGGTACTCCCTCGTCGCCTGATTAGCCCTTTCTCCGTGAGCCCCCCAGCGAAAGCCTGCCTTAGCAGGCCCCTTGAGCCTCCCTTTCTAGAGAAGCTGTGGGTGTGACCCGGAGAACTGGGACCCTCCCGCACGGCGGTGATGGTGGGACCGTGCTATTCAGGTTAGGTTAGGTTACGCCAGCCTGCGGTAAGCCTGGTGCTTAACCACTCAATCCCGAACCGGCACTCGGGTGCCGCGTAACAATAGATTTTCTATTGTGTCTGGTGATCCGGGGCTTGAAAGATTAAACGCATTCTCCTTCGTGCAAAAAACTAATGTTGTGATAAGCTAATCTCATTGTAAGGCCTAAACATCAATGACATTTTCATAACGAGATAATCCGAAATGGAAAATTTTGAGAAGAAGAAATTCAAGAATAAAGAACAAAATAATTTTTGTGAAGCAATGATAACCATAAACTATAATTTAACAATGCCTACGCATTACAACAAGATAGACTGATAGATTGAATTCCTACATACATACAGAAAAGCTTATATATTATGCAGCTTATGAATTGCATCATAAATAAAAAGCAAAGATTTGCATTAACTCCGACTATAATATTGCCAAAGATAGACTTTAAATTAGATTTACCGTCGTTTTATGAGAATTATATTCATGATTCTGGAATTGCATTTGGCTTTGCAATACCGTAGGCGATGGCGGACATTTGCTATATTTCTTCAATTTGCATTGGTATTGCTTTCTAACAGGATGTAGAGCCAGGTAAGCAAATACAACCTACACAGGAACCTAGAGTATGTCAGTGTATAGTTCGACCCTTTGTCGATTAATGATATTCTTTCTACAGAGAGTAAGCTGTTTGTAAAAGATAAGTTATTTTTGGTCTGGCAATTAGGTTAAATTATAAAATAAACAAATGCCACCATCTCAAATGAATCAACTTCAGTAAATCATTCAGCAGTATTTCCAATAAGACCAAGCGATTTCCGAGTTTATTTTTAGCTTTCCAGAATCAATTGTTTTAGTGTGTAAAAATCAAGAGCTGAAATGGTATTGCAATTTGCAATTACATAATGTAGGTAGTTAATGTGACGTGATTCTTCGCCGCAAAATTTATTAATAATATGTCTCAATCGATCCCTCGAAACATCTACGCGCTAGATAAGGAAGAAAATAAGACTAAAAAGCCTTACGACACAACGACCTTTGCCGTGCCAACGAATTAAAAATATGCAAATGATTTCATCGGCAGACGGTCGAGTATGAATCGGCGTAAGAGCACAAATCGTGAGGACCATGTTTAACGATGTTCAGCCTCGACCACTCGGTCACGACGTGCTGCTAAACTATTACAGGAATCAGATTATTTACTGCGTATGACGTATTTAAATATATATTTATTAAAGCAAAAATGGTTTAGAATGTTTTTAAACATTAAAGACTAAAGACATTAGATTTTTAGCGTTTAACTTTAAATCAACACTGTATAGATTTGGTCAACATTTTTTTACAGTAAATGACATAATCGAAATTGTATTGCTTCATTTGCTACTTTTAGACTAAATAGATGCGTGACTTGTCTCGAAATTTTAGTATCTTTTACGTCGTTTTTGTCCATATTTTTTGTTACTACGATGTGAACAACCAATATTTTGAGAAATTCACACGCTTTGCATTCCAAGAAAACCACCATTGAATATAAGGAAAACATCAATGACGGTCTGTTGTCGACTGAAATTTTATGCATATATTATTGTTGTTATATTTTATTTATTACAGCTTAAGAAAAATGACTTTAGTCAAACAACAGACGATATGACGAACGAAATTCTCTGTAAAAGAAAAACAAACTTGCATGTACACACTTGACAGACTACAGATAGTAATTTAGCCTTATTTAAATTTAATTCATAACACAAAAGGCATCACAAATAACCTTGCTGAATTGGAACTAATCAAAAGCACACAAATAATATTGCATGCGTCCATTGATATCCTGTAAGTGGTAATGCTTAGTTCTTGTTAAAGATAATTTACAAACAAAAAAATGTTCTGTTACAGTAATTATTTTAATTCTTGAAAGCTTTACTGGAAAGCTTCAGTCAATTTTCTTTAGACACGTACTTAGTTCTAGGATGTCAACCAACGCTAACTCACAATCAAATAGTACACTAACATCAGGAAAATTCGTGAAGTATAGTAATTTGACTTAATTTGTTTATTTAGTCCTCACGGTACATAAGATCATCAATCATAATTAGATTAAGCGAATTAAGATGCATGAAGATCCTGTGTGTGATATAAACAGGGTTGCCAACTTCTTTTTCCGGAAATGTTTATGCAGAAAATAATAAACTGCACAACATTATAACCAAATCCTACGCTATGTTGCAAATAGGTTGTTGTCTAACAAATTATCATATAACTTACTTTTTGGGGGCGACTAAATTATCATTCGTTTGTAAAGCATCTGGTATGTAAGTATTTTTGTTAGTACATCATTGCGACATACCTACGAGTATAATTAAAACAATAGGACTTACTTTGTCCTGCAGTGAAATTAAAGCTGATAATTTACTTCATACATTTAGTCCCATTTCGATAGTTTACCAAATGGGACTAAATGTATGAAAAACGTATGAAGTAAATAAAATGTTTACCAAACGCAACTTTTGAGTAGGCACAGATTGAGGTTTACCAAATGGGAAGTTTACCAAATGGGAAGTAGCCATATTTTTGTGTATGTTGTTGAAGCCTTTTTTCACCACCAAACTCCTATCGTGGTTTTTATCCAATTAATAAAAACAATCATATTCTTACATATTTATTCCGTAAAAAATATAAATGTCAGACTGTTTCTCCTACTACGCAATACTCGCAAATGTTTCTGGACCACACCTACCAGACACAAAAAATTACTAAGTATTTTTTTTACGTTTGACGACCCTGTACTTGCGATGAATAGACCTAATTGAATGGAAGGTACCACTGGGCATGGTCCAAGGTTCCGCTAGCATGGCACGCCGTGATCACGTAATCACTGATACAACAGATAACGACACTTAACGATAATTTGGCTATGAGCTTTAACAACACTCATGATACAGATTTTGTGAAACGTGTATCTTGTTTTAGTGCTGCGATTGTAGGCTTAGTTGCTATGCTAGACAACGTAGGTTGGATTGATCCCACTCACTATTGTTTGTTAGCTTTATGTTTTTTTTAATCGGTCTGAAGGCTAGTTTCACCACTGCAGATAAGTTCATGATAGGCTGATAATAAGATTAATCTGTTTGCGCGCTTTTTACAAAGACGACAACGTCATTACTTTTCGTATCAAGTGTGTCGAGCGGTTATTGCGTTTTTTTTTTGTGGTGATGCAAAATGCCATGGACATCCATGAAGTAGTAGCAGTGATGTAGTGTCATCTTGTAACTGCCTGCCTCGACCGGCAGGCTCGGCTCGCGCCCCACTCAGGGAAACCGCGAAAACAGTCGCAACTACCGATCTGTTTCCGCCCGGTAAAAATTAATTAATCCTTACCTTAACGTCAATAAGCCTGACGGTGAAGGCGGCCGCGTCAGGCGCGGTCAGCTTGAGCTGGCAGGGCGCGTCGGCGGCGCTGGAGGGGGGCCGCACCAGCGCGAGCGCCAGCGCTGCGCCGGCGCCGACGGCCCCGCCCACCTCCACCTCCTTGGTGCGCCCGCATAGCAAGCTAGAGCAGAGCCCTGGAACAACGGACAAACGTTAAGTACGGTTAACGGCACATCACGGTAAACAGTTGCAGTTCGATAATAGCACTATGCCCCCGACATAAGAGTGCAAGTGGTACAAAGTCCAAAGTGTATAGTCTGACGTGCTTTTGACTGTACAACAAGGAATAAGATCACCTTTACCATGTCTGTCCTGTACTGGAAGAGATCGCTTCAGCAAAAAGAGCGCCCAAACAATATTTACAACGTTAACATTTAATAACTGTTTTATTTCTCACTTGTTTTGTGTGCAATGAAGTATATTAATTATTTATTATTATCATCTTCTTTACGTCGTAACAGCTCATAATGACAACCAGATTCATAAGGTGTCACATTCGCAAAAAAAAACATCTTACTATGTCAATATCTCACAATGACAAATGCGAATCTGTCTACTTTTCAAAAGTTGAACAAATGTGAATTTTTTGACTATTTCTATCACATTATCCGTCTTCCTTTGCTAGTAAAAATAAATATGACATGCCGTAACAAACTTTTAAAAACTTTTCAAAAGCAATATAAAATTTCATGTTAAGTATAATTCCGTCGATTACACAACCGCACGAGACTCGAACCGGAATCTAAGCAAACATGGTATGTTAGTGCCATTATCGATACGATCAAATACCCGAAACACTTAGCAAGCACGCGTCAAATAGAAGAATTTACGTCATCAAGTTATATGAATATTTACGCAGTTTGGGAAAAGCACAGGGAAAAGGGCCATAACATTTTACACCGTAATAAGATACGTAACACATTTTAGGTAACGGATGCGATTAAAGTGAACTCTGAACTACTCACACCAATCAATGCTTTTGCTAAGAAACTATAAATCATAAATTGAAAGAAATTCAACTGAATTTAATGTTTTTGATTAAGATACACATTAAAATTTTCATTAATGGTTTTTTACTAGAATTAAACTTTGGGCCATATTATATGCGTGGAATAGTGATTTTGCTGATCGAAAATTATTTATAGTATTGTAAGAATTGCCCATATTTTCGAATTGCACTCAGTATGGGGTGTGAACGTCAAATGCATCTTTGAGCCAGTTAAACCGCAATCGTTAGTGAATTACCTAACAAATTCGATGGACAGCTAGATTTACAAAATTTTGCATAGCTCTGACATTCAAATTTTGTTTTAAATGGCTGACTGCGATTATCCGAGGCGAATTGTACAATGATGTCATCGACAAATCAGTTCAGCAAACCGTCAGAATGCGCCACAAATATTAGGACCAGTATGGAAAACGTGAAAATGCACGTGTTACTACACGTTTTTTGAACGCTTTGTCCAAAGTTCTACAGGTGCATATGCAACATTATTTGTTTGTTCTACTTATACTGGCAGATTCACCCGTGACTTATCTGATGGAAACCACGGTTTAAATCAAACAGATCAAACGGCGGGCTAGTTTGACAGCATCGCTCAATATAATGCCAAACCTTCGAGCCATTCGGTTCAACTCTCAGTACGCTCCCTCAATAATATTGTCGGAACTATTGTGGCAGCAGATTTCACCTGTCGGTATGGTACTATGATTGTGGGACTACTTTTTTTCGTCAGAAAAGAATGCTTCAAGCATCATAATATGAAAGATACCTGCGGCCGTTTGTGAGACTCTGCACTGAAGACCTTCACTGCCTAGTATCTCCTATGGTTTCCCTTTCACATCCAAAATGGACGAACCGGTGGCCGCCTTGTAGCGATAAACCGGAAGCTTGTGAGCCATCTCAAAATTCTGCTACTTAACAAACTCAAAGCGATAACTGCACCCACTCTCTCCGGGGTTAAACCCAAGAAAATAAAATGGCGACAACAAAAGTCAATCACATGTATTACAAATATGTCCTTCGAAAGGTTATTTATTTACGCGAGTATCGAGACCGGCAAAAGAAACAACTGTCGATTACAATTACATAGTCCTTAATTAGTGACCCGATTCGAGTGTCGTGGGGTTAATTCCCTGTTCCGGTTTTATAAACTTAGCCTGGGTAATTACCAAGGCAGGTTCGGCTAGCGTGGTCAAGTCAATTAGCCGTCATGGCAACGAACAATCTCAATGGCCTTAGTCTTATAGATGGGCATTAAGTAGGCCGATACTACCCAACTTAAAAGTGACGCGGTTCAAAATATGGTACTGCCTTTAGATACATATTTCTAGTCTACTGAGCCAAAGAAAATATGATTAAAAAAGATTACATTTTTCATATTAGCAACAACCTTTCTCGATAAACTGTCTGGCTCTGGTGATTCAAGTATTTGACACAAACTCAGACAACAAAACATTTGTGATTTGATAAACAAATATTTGTTTTTATGTTGGTTTGTTTGTATTGAATAGGCTCCGGGAGTACTGAACCGATTTGGAAAATTCTATCATTGTTGAAAAGCTATACTATTTCCGGGTGACATAGGGTACGGTCAACAGCACATCACGGTTAACACTTGCAGTTCAATAATAGCACTTATGCGCCCGACATAAGAGTGGTACAAAGTCCGAAGTGTTACGTCTGACGTGCTTTTGACTGTACCTTTGATCCCGGAAATGTGGGGGAAAGGGGGGATAATTGACAAATGAAATTACGCTGTAAAGAGACCTACGACTGGCACTTTTAACTAGTTTACTTAGTTTATTAAGTTCATGGAAATACAAATAAAATTATAAGAAAACCTTCGCCATGTTTGCTATGAACTAAGATCGTTAAAGTTAAATATAGAAACAGTCAAACAATTATAGCTGTGTTTAAAAATTACAAGTACCTATTACAACAATGCATTAGGCGTAATGAGTAATTTTGTAAAAACAAGTACTTTAGTACATAATGTAGTCTCACTATGTTCAATATAGTCATTTTAATAATGTTGAAATTATATTTGAACTAGTCCTTAGTCGTTTTTCCGTATGAATGTTATATTTTAGAATAAAAACTCTAGGACTCACATCCGACGTCGTCGATCGAAAGGAAGAAAAATAAAAACACTCCTAGAGGTACCTATCTGTTATACCTGCCCTAGGAAGGAACTGAGCATTATCCCGGGATAAAAATAACGTATGCCCATTCTCAGAACGGTACCTTTTATCCGATTCAAATGCTATTAGGATTACCTTTTAGTTATTGAGCGACTTTAATGACGTCAACTGCGCCTGTCCGTAACGTTAGTAACGCATTATTTTGTCAGTGTGTGTGTCAGTTTTCACAAGGAATTAATCTTAATAGCATTTGAACCAGATATTAGGTACTTACAGTGATTTAGGCACGAAAGCATAACAGCCAGACAAAGTTATTTTTGCATTAATAATAATATTTTGGATTATCGTTTAAACACTTAGTCTAGTGGTTACAATAACAAGCGGATTACAATCACTTTGGCATTACATGGATATTATATTTATTTTAACTTGAATTAAAATAGAAATTTAAAACTAACAAGATCCATAGAGATTGATTTAACAAACATTGTAGGTATTCGCGTAAAAATATCATTTTGATTCATTGATTAATAAAAGCGAATTATTGATCCTATAAATATTACATAATCCTAAAAAAGCGAACTCGTTTTTCTCGAAGACTACTCAAACCTTAGAATAATCAAACATTTTTGACATTGAAAATCTGTTCCTAATTCATATTAATATCCGAGCCTTTTTAAACCTAGTATTGTTACCGGCAATCTTCTTGACCATCGGTTGACGGAGTGGGGAAAATTTCGCGCATGCGCACTTGCGCATGACCAACGCGAATCTTCCGACGCCCGCGCGCGCTATTGGTCAGAGGTATGCTTCTGACCAATAGCGCGTAAGCTTCGTGTTCTCCGCAATCCCCACCCGATAGTGAAGAAGTTTGCCGGGGCCTGTACCTACAAAGTTTTACCGTCTATAAAAATATTGATTTATATTATCTATAGTCAAAATGTTAAATTCATTGTTTTAATGAACATAATTCAACCATTCATGAAGGCTTATTTGAATGAACTTAATGAATGGAATTAAATTATATTATGTGTAGCACAAGTGTTTTTAAATTACATTTCAACTATTCAAATAGACTTGACAGTTGTTGAAATGTATAATAAAAGATTAGTGCGGAACAATCCAAGTCAACACTTACAGATAACGAGATTCATTGTATGTATTCATGCCATATTATTATTATTATTTGTAAAGAAAACTCGTAACTCATAGTTAAGTTTACGATTGAGTTGCTTGTCTGGGGAAAAACTCCACCTTAAAGAGGACCAGGCAATGAAGTAGCACTTCTTAACCATCTTAACTGTTCGAAATATTTAAGCGGGCATCATGACCTATTCCAATGAGAGATCCTGCATCAGGAAGTAACGCTCAAAATGTGTAGTAGTGCTCTAGCTTCTTATCTTCCAAGTGCACAAGCTCCTACATTTATATTAGCTTTATTTGCATATCTATGTTACAGTCAAAACCCTTATTGACCGGTAAAATTAGTTGATTAAGGGTGTCAGTTAAAGGCCACTTTTAACTTCAAAAATAGGTTCGAATCTCACGGGGAGCATCCCTTGGTGCAAGGTTAGAACTGCGACCACAAAACGAACTGAATCTTCAGTCAATAAGCTTATTACCGAATCGTCAGTCAATAAGGTTTTGACTGGTAAAGGGTTTTGACTGTAACATCTATACTAATATTTTAAAGAGGAAAAATTTGATTGTTCGTATTGAATAGGCTCCGAAACTTCTGAACCGTTTAAAAAAAAAACTTCACTGATGGAAAGCTACACTATCCCCGAGTGCCATATGGTACATTTTATTCCGGAAATGTGGGGAGAAGGGGGAAATATTTTAAAAAAGAAAATACGCGCGGGTGAATCCGTGGGCGGAAGGCAAGTAAAGAGATACTAAGGTGGCAAAAATACGATTAATTAGTGACGCGTAACCATTATATCTACGTATCATGTAAGATTATCTTTGCTTGTCATTCACGTTGTACGTAACTCAAGAGTTCAACAGCTTCCAGCTCATTGTTCTGACTATCTTGCGTCAAAGCCTCCAGCTATTTTTAGCTCGCTGCATACCACTGCAGTCAACTGCACTCACGCACTCCTTGCGTAATGGAAGATTTGCAAGCGACGATATTTAATCTGCTGCATCGAAATTAAAGCTGCTAACACTTCTTTCCTAGTAACTAGATCTATCTTCTTTCAGTTTGGTAACGGTTATAACTTATAAGTTGTCTATACTTCTATACTTACTAATACTATAAAGAGGAAAGATTTGATTGTTTGTTTGTTTGTTTTGAATAGGCTCCGAAACTACACTAATTCTTTCACTGTTGGAAAGCTACACTATCCCCAGGTACTTTTGATCCCGGAAATGTTGAAAGAAGGGGGTACATTTGAACGTGAAACCGCAGGCGGAAGGCTATAAACTGAGTAGTCGAAGCAGTTTTTTTTGTCTTTTGTCGAAACTTGCTCTTCTTTACTAATATGATGTAATCTACATTACTAGTATCAACGTTGTTAGATAAGTTTCCCGAAATTAAAGTGTCACATGCTTTTGAAAAATGTTTCCTTATTTCATTCGAAAAAAATTAAACCTATGAATACAATTGGTTATTGTGACAATATCGCTCAAATATAAGTGTTTCTTTAATGCCCTTGTATTGGAAAGCAGCAAACAGATTTCATTGACTGTTAAACCCTACACATATCAATGCACACTATATGGGCCGAGGCAAAAATAGGTCAAGGTTCAGTGTGATCACTGATTTCCACCCATCAACAAAGGTCGGAGTAAACATGATTACCCTGACTGAAAACTGTTTACTATACAAAATCGTAAAACATCTGCGTTTCTAATTAAGGCCGTTCCCAGACCAAACGTTAAAAAAGTCTTGTTTTTAACGGCTATCTACTCCTTATTTAATGCATATACTATAACTAATATAACTATTTAAAAAATACGTAAATAATCTTTGTAGTTTCATTTTTAAATTCCTCGTTGAAAAATTTTGTTTATCGTTATTTATAACTACGATAACTAACTGAAAATACGTCTAAAATAATAGATTTTATGCATCTTCTTCTAAAGAAAGTATTTTTTTTTTAATTTGGCTTTTGCCAATCGATAGACAATGAAAAAAACTATTAATTGGCAGCAAAAAATTAGTCAATTAACCTATTATTGATTTTTAAGCATTATTATTCATAATTTCGATTAAAGTTCGGACCGCCCATTGCCCTTCCTGTTTGTATGGCCAAGGTCATTTGCTCGGGGAACCGCCTTAAAGCAAAGTCGTAATAAAAAGTGTAATGGGTATTATTAGACTTAAACTACAGCCCAAAGACCTCGATCATTAAAATCAAGTCATCGTCGCAATGTTGAGTACTGGCTTAATCATCACTCTTGCCAAATGCAAGGTCATCACAAATCAGAACTGTTTACGAAAAATGAAAAAATCGAGCTGCCTTTTGTGGGTGTTTTCACAACTCGGGTTTGTGATCACCAATCCGCATTTGGCAAGCGTGGTGATTAGCTAGTACTTACCCATCATTGTAATAATAACTTGATTTTAAAGAGACAGGCCTTTGCCCTGCAATGGAACATGAATAGGCTAAAAAATACCTATAACTAAAAACTATTTTTAGCTTTCCTCGTTAAATGTTTATTTTCCCTAAACAAGTCAGCTGATGTGTTTTTCGTGACTGACATAGCAGACGTAGTAGAATTAACTGAGGTTAAAAAACTCATTGAAGTATGTGTATGTTTCATTAGCATAATGAACACTTTCAAAGGATTTAAGCTTTGGAATTGAGCTTTAAAATGTATATAAATTACTGGTCTAAACAGTGAGGAATAAGAGATTAACGTAAATATAGCCTCCGGCTCCGTGATGAAAAGGCTGCGTTTAAATTGAGAAAAAAGTCATTTTAACTGACAAAAAGTTTAGATTTTAGTCTAACTGATAGCCAGTAACTTAAATAACGTCCATCAGTAGTTTGGGCGCGAAAGCGTGGCAAACGTATTGGACAGTGTTTCGTGATGTTTAAAATGACGTATTTTCTCAGTAAGTGGATTGTAATTACTCTTGATGAGAAATTAAGGATTGTAAGACCTAAACATACAGACAGTTACTTTCGCATTTATAATCATTTGTAATTTGTGTAGTTTTTCTCACGATTTTTCCTATCATCAATCAGTGCGCGCCTATATTTGTTGCAACGACCTCTTTTATATGAAGAGACGTTTAAATTTATTGGGTTTAGTTCTAAAAAGTATGCAAATATCTATATTCTATATTATAAGGGGTTTTCCAATAGGGACTTGACAATTTTGAATTTAGTTTGTGAACGCACCTTTTCACTTAACATCGAACTTTCAGTGTCAGTTTATTCAGTAGACATAACATTTTCATCATGGTGAAGTTCACGATCGAACAACGTCTGCAAATCTTAAAAATTTACTACAGAAATTAGGAGTCGGTGGCCGCTACTTTAAGAGCGTTAACTCCGATTTTTGGTCGTAATTCGGCGAAGCTCATTCTGGCTCAATGGGTTCGTCAATAAACAAAATATGCGGTATTGGGCGGGTGAAAATCCACATGTGCTTAATGTTTGGTGCAGTTTGCATGCCGGCAGCTTCATAGGGCCATATTTTTTCGTCGACGATAGCGGTCACCACGTTACTTTGAATGGTGATTGTTATCGCGCCAAGATTATCCATTATTTTTGGCCTGAATTGAAAGATATGGACATGGACAGCATGAGGTTTCAACAGAACGGCATCACAAGCCACACAGCACACGTTACAATCGATCTATTGAAGAGCAAGTTTGATGAGCGTGTTATCTCAAGAAATAGACCTGTTGATTGGCGCAGCGCGATCGCCTCGTTCGTGCGATTTAACGCCTCTAGATTTTTTTTCTTTGGGGCTACGTCCAGTCATTGGTCTATGCTAATAAGCCGACGACGTTGGAAGAGCTCAGAGCCAACATTGAGCGCGAAATAGCAGCCGTTTTGGCGGAAATGTGTGGCCGAGTCATGGAAAATTGGGTCCAACGAATCGACCGCTGAAAACGTGCCCGCGGTGGCCATATGAGCGATGTCGAATTCCATTGATAAATGTTTTGATTGTACTACAACTCTATAATAAAGTTTTTGAAATATCTCAAATGGTTTTCATTTTATATTGAAAAAAAGTTGTCAAGTCCTTATTGGAAAACCCTTTATAAAACTCAAAGGTGACTGACTTACTGACTGACATAGCTATCTATCAACGTACAGCCCAAACCACTGGACGGATCGGGCTGAAATTTGGCATGCAGGTCGATGTTATGACGTAGACATCCGCTAAGAAAGGATTTTGATCAACCCCCACGGGAACGGGAACCACGCGGGTGAAACCGCGGGCGCCCGCTAGTCCATCCATAAAAGCAAAGCAGGTCGTTGAACCCTGAGATGACGTCACAGCCGGCAGCGATGATTTCGCTTGATTTGTCTGCTTTCTACCACATTACATAAGCTAATGTGGCGCCCGTGTGACCTTTCTGCTCAGACCAACAATTATACGTAATAATATTATAAATCCAAAAGTAACTCTGTCTCTCTGTTAGTCTTTGACGCCTAAACGGCTGTACCGATTTTGATGCAACTTGATATAGGTATATTATTACTACTACTACTACTAGACCTTAGGAAAAACCATAGGCTACTTTTTATCCAGGGATATTATGCTAAATTACCATAGGAAAAGAGAAGTAAGAGTTTTTGTTTATCCTCCATTTACGTTTCAACAAAGCAGCGGATATACGTGTTTTTTTTAATTATTTAAAAGCTCCATATTCGCTATAAAACAGACTGTTGTCAATTTCGAAAAGTTATAAGTATGTACATTATTTTGAAAAAAGTTGTGGTACACATTCACATCACATAATTGATATGGGCTTATCATTATTTATACTATCATTGAAAACAAAGGCTTATTCAGCTTTGGAGAAGCTTCAAAATACCCAACTGACAGAATTAGCACAAATGAAGACAAGGAACCATGACACGGCACACAACGCGACCTGCATTTAGCAATTACCATAATAAGTCCAGCAGTTACGCGACGCAGCCTTTTCACCTAGTCGGGAAGTCGTTTTAATCGCGTGCCATCGAATAAATTACTTATACCCCCAAATCCAATACTATTCTTATTTCCATAATCTTAAAGTTCAAAATTGAACAGAACGTGTTGTGAACTGGCCGCTCAGAGTGTAAGCTACTTATGAATATTCAACTAAAAACAAAGAAGCCTTGGCTTGTGGAGCTTTAGTGGGTCATTTTTTAGTTACCGTGGACTCGTTTACCTGAAACAAAAGAATAAACGTTATTAGCAAAAGAAAGAGACGGTGGAAATTTTAGAATACATTACGGCAACCTATGATTACGAATATGATGATTCTTCAAGAAATATAATGAGTAATCATTTCCCATATTGCTTTGCTTTGGTAATCAAAGCGTGTTGAAGAATATGTAATGGTTAGGTAGGTTACCTACCTACCGTAGGTATATCTTTTTGTATAATTTTGGTCAAAACCGTAGGCGCAAGTTAGTGTTTTGCAAAGTCGGGATATTCCCTGATCGATTATTCGTCGGTTTCCTGATTCCTGATCAAAATTATTTTAATTATTTATCTATATTTCTCACTAGTTCGTCTGTTCCCTAACTGCGCATAATTCATACCTTCAATTCATACTTTCAACACGTTTCTCTAAACACTTGACATTGGCGGATCACCGCGTTGCATAAAAACATGGGATTGAGTCCAAAAAACTGATTCATGCTGTTATCTTTAGAAACGTCTACCTATTTATATGCAAATAATAACAGTTCGATCGCCGTGGAAGAGTTTTGAGGCCGTACTATTCATAAAACCAAAGGTCATGGTCGATTCCCACCATGGTTCTGAGTGGTGGTAGGGCATTTTCGGAGTACATCATATCTCTCTTTCAGTTGAAATTGGACGCCATCATAGCTTAGATGTGGAAACATTGATGTGGAAGTTTGAAGGAGTAAAATCAAACTGAAGTGCAACGACTTAGGCCTACTGTCCACGGCGGCGTAGCTTCACAGACGCGTATTCGTCATTATACGCTTGGTGTACGCCTGCTTGCAGCTTACATACAAAACTATATGAGTGTAACTCTGTCGACGGAGCGTCAAAGCCTGCATGCAGCGACGCGAGCGCGACGTTGACGCTCCGTCGACAGAGTTTAGTTTTGTATGTAAGCTGCAAGCAGGCGTACACCAAGAGCGTATAATGACGAATATACGCTCTTGGTGTACGTCTATGAAGCTACGCCACCGTGGACAGTAGGCCTTATTCCGGGATAATGCTTAAATCCTATGGATGACGGAAAGTGGAGAGCTTTATTTCAAGTTGCAAAAACAATGGATCTATCTGAGTTTTGTTATGTGGATACTTTGAGAGTGATATAGGCTACTTTTCATTCGAGAAAAAAACACATTCCTTTGTGATAACAGGCGTTGTCACGGGTCGAAAGCTAGTTTTACATAAATTATTAACACGTCGTTCAATCGCTTACCCATTAACATTACCAAATTCTATAGTACAGTCAAAAGCACGTCAGACGTAACACTTTGGACTTTGTACCGCTCTTATGTCGGGGGCATAAGTGCTATTATCGAACTGCAAGTGTATACCGTGATGTGCTGTTGACCGTACATACCAAGGCCTCCACATAACACAAGTAGCGGTCTCAATGGGCTAAATTCTCGACTGAAACTAAATCTACTTATCGTATATCCGTGTACGCTACTGGGACACAATCTGGGACAAAGAACGGTTGTCCCAGTGGGCTAGCTAACCGTCCAGAGCGTTGCACTGAGAACAGACACATGGGAACGCACCCGCCCCACATACCTACTTGAGGTTTTGCTTAGAAATGCACTTGCATTCAAGTTGCAAAAAGAGCAGATATGGCAGAGATGTTGGTCGTTTTGCTCCTGTCTACATATTACTTGGATAAGATAATTTACATTTTTTGACAGATTTGACAATATTTAGATGTAAAACGACAATAACACCCTCACTAGTTCGGGACAAAAAGCTCTGAGAAGAAAGACAGCCAAATACCTATCAAAAAACATAACATAACATTCAAGAACGATTTGGTGCAATGATGCAATCGTTAAGAAATTGGTTATAACACCAGTGGTCGTTGGTTCGAATTAGCTTTAGATTTAATTGGTGGCAAAACCTTACTACCCCTTCAAAGCAAATTTGCTGCCAAAATAGCCTGTGGCAATGATCCGCATTAAATTTACCGGACAAATATGTAGTGCTCAGATAAAAATAAATCAAGAATGCAAGATCTTTTAAGTCTATCATCACCCTCTGTGCAATAATGCACGCAGAAATTTATCGCCTCGGATAATTTGCAAGCCGAAGCCTGCAGAGAACAGTAGAGAATCTTCTGGAATTGATATAAATTGACCAACACACTATATGGTGCTTCGTATTAAATCTGACAACAAATTGACCCTGAGATTTATGTCAATTGAGGCGAAATCGAAGAGGCGTCATAAACAGGTCAACTCGAATAGAGGTCAGGTTTAATCTTTAAAGTGTTTAAAAAAACACACGTAATGACCCAATTGACACGTCTATTGAAGGTAATTCTATTATGTTCAAAACAGGACTAAACTAGGAACCAAATGAACTGAGAGAGAACTGAAAGGGGCACAAAGTTCATTACAGCCATATGTCTCGTGTACCGCCAAGACATCTGAAACAAAGTCCGGAACGGCCACTTCAAACTCTTCATGCCGAGTGTCGAGTAACCCCCGGAATGAAAAAGCCAACTTAAAGGTTCATGTATGTCAAATTTTGTAGGCAGAATGACGGTTGTTAAGCAGCTCTAGCGTCGTTCTTCGCAGAGAAATATCGCTCAATGCGCCCCTATACTGTGTACACTTCTCTGATCTTCCTTTCAAGTGCTTTTGTTTGAATACCCTCATTAGACAAACGGGCAAGTGTGACGCCTGATGGTAAGTGCCCACTATCGCCCTTAGCAACCTGCGACTTAAGTCACAGACAGGAAGTGCTTCTATGCTTTATCGAACTGCCACCACTTAAAGTAATTTGTAGCACAGATTGGAATCCTAATAAAGTGATGGCCACTTCTACCGTCATCAATGTCAGACTATTTTATTTTCTTTTCTCAATTTTTCTCGAAACTCACAAGGAAACTAATTATACAGACTCATGAAACAAAACATGACTGACATTGTAGGTCAAAACCGCAATTGACTACGTTGTTTTTGTGTAAGCCATGAAAAATACTGAACAACTACACAAACATCTCGAAATGACCTTCAATAAAGATCCTTCCTTCCGGATTGAATAGTATTTGACTTTGACTTTTGAATTTGAAAGGGAATTAGTACAAAAGATGACCGCGGCAGCAAGTAACCTTAAAATGTTCTTCTTAAATCTTAATACACACTAACAAAGACACGTGTAATATACATATAATTTTATTTTTTTACCACGTTCTCAAATAATATTGGTAACTATAAATGAATTCTATTTATCAAGATGCTTTAGAAGCAATTACTGAACTTGTTCTTTTTTCGTTTGAATCAACAATCTGAAACCGGCGCTATAGCCACTTATAAAGTGTAATTTCTTTTTTTGGAAATATTTAGTGCTTGTTTTATACGAGTATGACTTCTGTTGGCAGGCAACAACAAGCAGAACATGTGGAAATAGCTTACATTTACGGTATATTCCACAGCAGCATACTCTTTACTTCTTTCCTCAACAGGCCATTGACATCGAAGTGCTGGTAGGGAAAAAAAGATTGACGTGCAAAAGTATTTTTAGAAAATCTAGTTGCAGAATAAATTATTTCATTTAATTTTACACAGATTAATTTTGTATAAATTGGACACAATGTTTGCAATATTAATCTGACTCCAAATAAAGTACTGAAGTTATTGAGGCGAGGGGAATCAGAAGCAACAAAGGTATCACTAAGATATTTATCATACTCAAATTCAAGTAAACATTCAGGCATAGTTACTACCCGTATGCCCAATCAAGCCAGTTGCATGTCCCGCAATATCGCTCAAACTGCATGTCGCGTCTTCTTTGTAGCCTTTCACTTCTAGTGTTTTAATGCAGCAGCAAATACTGAACTTTTGACCAATAATACATATATTCGTACAACATTGTATTATCGTATCCAAGAATTCAAAAGGCGCCATACTTATCGGTTCTCAATGTGCGAAACTCTAAGTATTTGGCAAGACTATAATGGGAGTGGTCTCACACGTAAGTGGGCGTGATATTAGCCGAAGCAAGTTCAAGGTAAAATAAGACGTTGAATTAATATAATTGAGAGGCCCACTCGGTGCAAAAATAGGTGTGTAAATTTAAATCAAAAGTGTGATTAAATTGTAAAATCTATGAAACCTTTTTTTTGCGGAGGAGAACGCATTTACGCGCCATAACCGCAAGCGCTAGCTTGCGCCCACTACCCACTAAACTACCCCGGTTTTCCCTTCACACCCGATTGGGACGAGCCGGTGCCAGCCTTGTGGCTATTGACAAAAAAACCTGTTCAAAATTCGTAGTTATTGTTCGTACGTTTGTGCTGATGCGTATACGCAGTTGTGATCTCATATACGATTAGTACATGCAGAACAAGATATACGCTGTTTGCGTTGCATGAACAAAAGCTGTTTTGTTGAACAAAAGCTGTCTATTCTATACAATCTTTGGTAGTAGGATTTCTTTTTTAGCTAAAGGATTAATTAATGTTACATAAAAATTAAATGTGTTGCGTGAGATCGAATGTGAAATGTACTGATCCCCAAAAATAACGACACTGTGACCGCCTTAAACAAACATGTCGGTGAACTGTAGCAGACGAGGCAAAGAAGATCGACAAGAGACGTGTGGCGTGTTGTCATGCGCAAAGCCTAAGACCAAACGCGATGGCACTTTACTGTTGACACCCTTTGCATAGGACATGAGGCCTTGCCGCACACAGGCCACCGACCACGCTACAAAACGCCGCCACCGGCATATATCTTGTAGTTTTCATACATTTAATATGGACTCGCCGCACACGGTTGGCGCCGGTGGTCGCCACACGCTACAAGGTTTTTGCTTGAAAACTACAGAAATGATGCTGGTGGCGGCGTTTTGTGGCTGTGGCTTGTGGCCATGTGCTCTAAGTCAAGACCAGTCAATACAAGCGGATTAATGAATCTAGAATCAAACAGATAACACCGAAGTTTTTTACACAAACATCTGGCACAAAACAAATCCCATTTTCTCCATTAAAATTTGTTTTACATAAAATGTCGTCTGTATTCATTTTTATTACGTACGAGAAATCGGAATGAAGTTGGTGTTTTTAAATGTTGTCTCCAACAAACAAGACACTATTCATAATGAGCGGTCAATGAAACAGGCACACTTGTTTTGTTACTAATCATTACGACCGTGTTCGAGCGAATCAATCAAGCGGCCGAGGAGGCTGGCAAACCGCCAGAGATCATTTTTTACAGACATTTTCTCATGTTGTTCAACGCATTGACCGGTATCAAACTTGTGTGTGCTGTCAACGTACGCAACCGACGTCATGCTAGAGTTACTGACTTGTGAAGAGCATCATAGATTTAGTATATTTTTTGGTGAAGAGATAAAGACGAGGTATATTTCTGCACACGACATGACGCGTTCAGAAATGTTGTTCCGATGAAGAATAGGAATCTACGATTGTTAAACTACTTGTCTTTTTTATCCAAATGTAACATCCACAAAGATACCGAATTCCAAATGCTATTGTGTTTCCAAACTTCGTTTCACATTGGCGGACATAAAGTTAACTCATGAACAGGTCATGTTTGGCAACCAATATGACACATTCCAATAGATGAAGAACTGATATGTTCCAAGAGAACTCTAACAGAACTCACTGGACAATTGCTTGGTCTAAAAATGCATTCTCTACTTTTAAGGTAGGTAATTAAGAGTATAACACACAATCACAACTATACAGCTTGGATCCTGAAGGTTATTATAAATAAAAATACTCCTAATTAACGTTAACACGTCAGTCGTCTAAATATCGGTTGGCAATAGAAAGTTGAATCGCATTCAAACTCGAACCGGCGCGTGCGCAGACTGTCTGTCTACACGTGCGCGTGCGTATATCGAGCAGCTTACCCATTAGGCATGCTAATATGACCTGGGCTAAGTACCTACTCTATTTATATTTATTGCAAAGATGCACTTTAAATTTGAGTAACTGTCTAATTTATCACTTTAGGATGCTATTAAATTGAATGAGCTTTCATATTTCTGAACGTACAATTCGTGTGGTTTTATTTACAAGTCAGTGAACAGATTACGATTTATACATTTTTAAGTGCTGATGCTAAAAATGTTGGAAACTTTTTGATTTTTTCGTTTGTTTATTTCTGATGGTTCACGGTTTGGACTTTTGGAGAGAAGTTTTTTTTAAATACTGTACTAAATAGAACCATTGGGTCCATCAGACCCAAGGCAGGAATGGAGATATAACGACAGAAAGGAACCATCGTATGAGACAGTACAACAAGTACACAAGTATAGACCGACAAACTTATCTGTTCCGGTGGCTGCGTCGCTACTGTCGTTGTAGGACTGTCATTAAATATAGTTTTTGCCTGGCATTTCACGTAGTTCCAATTTTGGCCACCGGAACAGATAAGTTTGTCGGTCTATACAGTAGACAAGTAGGATGACGAATCTTGAGGGGAAGTTGTCAGCATCGAAGTCTAAACGTTTAGTTTTGGCAGGTGTTCTCCCATTTTATTGTTACTTGCACTATAAATAACTCACTTGTGACGTCTTGTTGCCTAATCCATGTATTTACGTAGGTATTTGTTAGGGATTGGCATGTTGTTTACATGCCAATTGTTGCTTGGAGTAATAAAAATAGACAATTCTTAATCTTGTGTTAACTAAATTAATCTAACGTTGTGTTGTTTAGTCAGGGCATCGAACTCAGTAACGTTATTGGATTTAAGTTGTGTGTATCCAAAGGCTAATACCTATATGACAAATTGAAATTGATGATGGTGAAAAGATTGATGGGGCTAGTCGAGGCAATGATAACAATTTAGTATGTTTTTGCCAAACTCTCGGCAATAAACGGGTCTATGACTCCCAGGGTTCAGTCCGAATAATCGAGCTATAATATTCAGCGATAATTCTGTCTGAGAGACTGGCTAAAATAAGCTTGTTTTCATTTCCCATTTTGGCACCGTCTACTGGCAAGTGCAAGCCAAATTACCCACAATGTAATCATTCATTGAAATCATTTCGTCATTATAAGTCATTAATGCTCAGCGTAAATTATTGACACATTACAGTTTTGTCTTCATTTATTTATTGCAAAATGTCTAAATAGTAAACATTTTACAATCCATTGTGAACGATCGTTAATCTAATGTTTTATTGTAGGTACTTGAATGTTTGACTAATAAGTAATTACAATAATAGCTTATATATTTACTTTCCTTTGTAGCGTTTAATCATGCAATCGTAAAGAAATAGGATCCCGGAATCTTTGATCTTTCTTTGACAACATTGAGTTTTATAGGGAAACCGGAGGAGCCTAGGTGTTAGTGGAATGCCTAGTCTCACACACGGCCCACTCCTTCGCAAAAAAGTTTCCTTACGAATAGTTTTCATCAAATACGGACTAAGTAGTAACAAATACATTATGCACAATTGCACATAGATGAAACTTATGATAAAATTACTATTAATTAGTCCAATGTCAATTTTCTACTTCAGATGACGAAGCGCATTTAAATATTACTTTGTATGTACTTCTAATAAACATAACGCTCCACATGGGATTATGTTATTGAGCGTGGCGGCTAAACAATGGTCATGCTGGGTGCAACGTGCATAGTTTTTTTGCAAACAAGCGCGGAAATAACGCAATTACCTATAAGTGACCTGTCAATTAGAAAAAAACACGAAGTAGCATTGGCATACCTAGACCTCAGAACAATAACTAAGCATACTTGTTCTGAGACCTAGACAACGATAGATGTTTTAATCGTTGGATCTTTAGCTGCCAGTGTTATAGTTTTATCGAGTTAGAACAAGGTATGAGTTCGAAACTTCGAACGAAAAAGTTTAAATAATAAGTTAATTTGTTTTTAAGAACTTGTAAATTCATTAGATACGTACTTTTTTTATTTTTATTTGGTAATATTATTATCTGACATTTTTGAACTTAGTTTAACAACATGCAATAAATTATTTTTTACAGTTACTTAATGAGTTATTTACGCGAAGTTAACAACGAATCTAAATTCGTTGGAAGTTAAATACTTTTTAAAAAACCGGCCAAGTGCGAGTCGGACTCGCCCATGAAGGGTTCCGTAGCAGCAAGTATCATCATATTATAAAAGTTCTTGTTGTTCTTTGTAAGTTTGATCGACGTTTTTATATTTGAGTTGATTGAATGAGAGGAAAATTGCGGTTTACGATTTATGACGTTTTAAAAAAAACTAATTACTTGATCTCGTTCAAACCAATTTTCAATGGAAGTTTGCATGGTGATGTACATCATATATATTTTTTAGTTTTATCGTTCTCTTATTTTAGAAGTTAGAGGGGGGGTGACCAACATTTTACCACTTTGGAAGTGTCTCTCGCGCAAACTATTCCGTTTAGAAAAAAATGATATAAGAAACCTTATTATCATTTTTAAAGACCTATCTATAGATACCCCACACGTAAGGGTTTGAAGAAAAAAAATTTTTTGAGTGTCAGTTCTAAGTATGGGAAGCCCCAAAAATTTATAAACTAATTACTTGATCTCGTTCAAACCAATTTTCAATGGAAGTTTGCATAATAATGTACATCATATATTTTTTTTAGATTTATCGTTCTCTTATTTTAGAAGTTACAGGGGGGGGGACCAACATTTTACCACTTTGGAAGTGTCTCTCGCGCAAACTATTCAGTTTAGAAAAAAATTATATAATAAGCCTTATTATCATTTTAAAAGACCTATCCATAGATACCCCACACGTAAGGATTGGATGAAAAAAAAAATTTGAGTTTCAGTTCTAAGTATGGAGAGCCCCCAAAATTTATTATTATTTTTCTATTTTTGTATAAAAATCTTAATGCGGTTCACATAATACATCTACTTACTAATTTTCAACAGTATAGCTCTTATAGATTCGGTAAAAAGTGGCTGTGACATACGGACGGACAGACAGACAGACAGACAGACATGACGAATCCATAAGGGTTCCGTTTTTTGCCATTTGGCTACGGAACCCTAATAATGACGCACTCATAAACACACGTAGACCTATGTATATTTATGTAATGATAGTGCATCGATAAACATTAATTACAACATTTACAACCCATAAAATAAGGTCAAACAAACGTAAGTCTAGGTCAACGAATTTAAAGGTCGAAAATATTGCATGTACAGTCAAAAGCACGTCAGATGTAACACTTTGGACTTTGTACCGCTCTTATGTCGGGGGCATAAGCGCTATTATCGAACTGCAAGTGTATAGCGTGACGTGCTGTTGACTGTACGTAACTATAGAAACACCTACTCATTTTTCAGAGTCCGACTGGCTAGTATAACCCCCACAGGTGAAATCTGCCGCCATAACAGCCTTGGCTGTGTTCCGGCAGTATTAATGTTGGAGCCAGTATACTTGAACTCAGAGACTCGAAGATCAGATGAGTCTATAGGCCGCAGTGGCCGCTTACCATCAGGTGGGCTGCGTGCCTGTCTGTCAACTGACCTAACCTAGTACCTATAAAAAAAAAGTACCTACAGATTTAGATTCATTCATCGAGTTTGGTACAGCGGCCTGCTGTCCCAATCTTATGGGGAAGGAAACCGTGGAGGTTTTAGTCGGTAGAGAAGAAACTCGTCCGCCGATGAATCCGGCATAGATACCCCTAGTTTGAAGGGAAGCATAAATGATTTTCTTCACGTATTGGTATATTAAAATAAAGTACAGGGTGACTTCTAACTTCTAAGTCGTGGACTGAAATAGCTTTATCGGAAATCCTGGTTTCTGTTCACGATTTGGAAGTCACCTTGTATAAGGGTTCGAAAACCTGGTTTCTGTTCACTACTTAGAAGTCACCCTGTATAAGGGTTCGTTCGTTGCAGTTAAAATACGAATCTAAGCGATAGACATTAAGCTCAAATTGGGCTGTCGGAATTTGACAGATTCTTAGGTAATATGGGTAGGTGACTTGCGCAATCTGTTTTTGCATACGAGTAGAAGTCAGTTTCCTGGTGCACTATAAAATATTCTGAGCATATTGGTAGTTTGTAATTCGTTTTATTTTTAGATTTTAATATTTTGTAGGTACCTACCTAAATTTTCTCAAAACGGTTTTTCAGGAAGGTTGTTCGGCGTTCTTGACCTCGTCATTGTAAAGAATGTTTACTAAGAAAAGTACGTCATTAGTAGTTTTTTTATTTACATAATATTATTATCCATTATCTTAAGTTACACCTCTTTTTGAGTTCCTAAAAAAAGCTAGAAACATATGTATAACTCCTGCCAGTTCTTTAGGTAGGTACCTATTCAAGGTTCAAAACTTGAGGTTTTTTTATGAAGTCTTTTTTTAGAAGTTAAAAGTATTTTTGCCTGCGGTCGTGTGTGGGACTCGAGACTAAAGCGTCCACTACACTAGGTACCCAATAAACTTCCCCGGTTCTCCTTCACACCTGATTGAGACGAGCCGTTGTCAGCGTTTTAGCTATAGCTCGTCCCCGGTGTGCCTTTTTTTTTTGTGGAGGGGAATGCTTTTAGGCACCATAACTCGTCTGGGGTAGGCGAGCCGAATACCCACTAAACCCCCCCGCGCTTCTTCATCGCCGTCGGCAGCGTCTCTGAGCTAGGACAGACCCTGACAACCAGAGAGAGACAACGCAGGGAGACCTGCCCGCCTCTTACAGGGCGGGCCCCGCTTGCCTCCCCCCGCCGGAGGGAGGAGGCTGGACAGCAACGGACGAGAGTGCCTGGTCGTTGCCTCCCGTCGGGAGCTGTGGCCTGTGCAATGCAGGAGGAGGTGTCCCCACACCTCCGTCCCGCAGGTCATTGCTAGGGAAAAGAGACTGATCATAGACCCGTCTTCTCCTTCCCCTCCGACTTCTTCGGAGCAATGGGTGCCTAGCCTAGGATCAATGTACCTACTTAGGTACCCGCCTACTTTTTTAAATACAAAGATCGAATAACTACCTATGCTGCCATAACAGACAGGATGCTTTAATTTGCTTTGACGATGAAAAATCATTTTAATATACCTGGCTAGGGGATCGCCTATATAAAATAGGGACCGGGGTCAACAGACGAAACACCTGGTAGGTACTTACCAATTACCTATTTCTTTTTTCACTCAGTACATAACAGTACCTACCTCAAGTCAGGAAATACTTATGTTACACAAAAAACATCTGATCGAGTTGCTATTAATTATGTAGTGGGTGGCCCATGAGCCTAATTTAACAAAATACCGTTTTGTTATTTAAATGTAAAAATAGTTAGGCATTTAAATTTAAAAAGCAACGGTTAATAAGCAATTACCTGATACATAAAACTAATAAACTACGAAATAGTTTAACACGTAACAAAGTCCTTACATTTATGCAAAAAGAATGTAAACTTTAGATTCCGACTCCGAGGACAAAACATTCATTCGCTAAATCAGTACAATTCCACCTTGTTTACTTCAATAACATTACGCCTTGTTTTACTTTTTAAATATAAAGTTACCCACAAAACTCACCTGTAGGGAATGTATGAAGCACTAGAAGAGAAAACACAAGAAATCCTGTTAACATTTTTTTAACAGTACTAATTTGCACACACTCGATGTAGACTTAAAATTCAAAATTGTTTGCATTGTGCACTTGGTTGCAAAAAAATCCGTAACTAAATAATCCACATGGACGTTCCACGCACAAATCACACAAGAAACATGTGAGTATTATTAAAAATAATTAATAAAGTCACTGAAAATAAGTCACTGCGAATCTTCGGAAGCGTAAAATCGAATAAAGTAGCATTGTGAGACGCGTGCGAGATACGTATTATCGCCTCAGTGTCGCAAAGCGAACTCCCGCTCCCGCCCGCCAAACGAACCGCCGACTCCTCTCCTCCGTCTCTCCGACCGAACCAAATTTCCGATGGATTGGCGGGCGAATAGCGAGCGGCCACTAGCATTCAACTGGATTGGATTGGATCGTAGACAGAGAATCTCTGTCTACGGATTGGATGAATCAGAGTTCACGATTCTCGAACAAAAACACTCAAAAACCCTGAG
This sequence comes from Mecyna flavalis, assembly GCA_949319885.1. NCBI lineage: Eukaryota > Metazoa > Arthropoda > Insecta > Lepidoptera > Crambidae > Mecyna > Mecyna flavalis. The sequence goes on along the minus strand of OX439427.1, from coordinate 3,127,517 downwards.
CAAAAACCGTCAAAAACACTTCGACTTCGAACGGTGATGGATGACAAGCGGACGGGACAACATATACTTGACGTGACGTACAGCAAAGCTAGTATAATATTCACAAGTGACAAAATTCAAAGAGCTACTAATTTAATAGCTACTTCTCTTGTGATTTAAAAATGCATTAAATTCCTACAAGAACAAAAGTATGTACAATAAATAAAATAATATTGTCATGCTGGCTGACACCATACGTGCGTATAATAATTGTATAAGTTTAAACAGCTGGTACCGGAAAACTTCTTGAATATCGGGTGGGGATTGCGCAGAACACGAATTTTGACACGCCTGCGCACTATTTGCTCAGAAGCATACCTCTCTGACCAATAGCGCGCGCGGGCGTTCGGAAGATTCCCACGCGCTATTGGTCACGCACTCACGTCGTCACGTTACGTACGCGCAACTCGCAAGTGCACATGCGCGAATTTTCCCCCTCTCTCCGTCGACCTATGTTTAACAAGTTTGCCGATACCTGTACTTACGGTGTGATCCCCGGATAAATCTACCTACCCAAATCTGTCAATAAGTCTTACTTGAAATAATACTCATTGCGATGGTCGTTAAGCTAAAAATTGGTCGCAGGAATTTGAGAGATTGGGGTAGGTTGATCTGTGCTGTGGCTTGCTGTACATTACATACAACATAATTGTTCCGGATTTTTGTACGCAGTTTTAACCTGGTTTCATAAATTGAATGTATGAATCCTGAGAATTAATATCTGTTCCTAAATCCGGATAAGTCTTTTAGTGTTGGGTGGGTGGGAATGGGCAGCTGAACAATTCTTTTTTAAATTGTTTGTTTTTATACTTTTTCTATGTTTTTTATTATTGATTTTGTCCCATTAAATATTTTTGTTAGTAAGTTTATTTTGCAAATTTAATATGTAATTTACTGCTTTAAACTAAGTATTTACCACCAATTACAACCAACGCCAACACTAAGCATTATTATTTTTCCGCTAACCGTAAAAAACATTACCTCTTTTTTAAATAAGAGTACATACATACAGTCTGACCAAAAAGAGTAGAAATTAAAAAGTGGCAATACTGTAGTGTCATCCCTTTCAAATCATTCAAAGAAAAAAGGGAGGACACTACAGTATTGTCACTTTTTTATTTCTACTCTTTTTGGGCAGACTGTACCTACTTATAAATATTTAAAAATATAGAGAAACTTAAAAAATACTTGCGTCTTGGATATAAGTACCTGGAACGAATATCTGCTCCTCCGTTACTGCCACTTCACTACAAACGTCAACATGGCATTGACAGTAAGTACGTGTAATGTTCGAACTGGGTTGGGAAAAGTTTGTTTACGTACTTTATTAATTTTGTTACATAGTTTTTAGATAAATTTAATTTGTAGAATATACATTTTAAAATTTTTATACACTGTATACAATTTTGTTAGTGTACTATTCGCTAAAATGCGGTTGTCTAGAACAATAGTGAAAGTTTTTGTGTCTTGTTGCTCTTCAGCATTCCTCATGGAAATATTAATGGCTAGAGCACCGGAATGTGCTAATCTTGTAACTTTTCTACAGTTCTTCTTTATATCTTTACAAGGATTTGTATTCACTGTGAAATTTGGCACGGTAAGTACTTTATTTTTATTACTCCGGAACAGTATATTTAAAGCACTTTTTTTTTATAATAATCATTTAATAAAAAACTGGCTTAAAAATTATGTTCATTATGTTTTTAATTTAATCACCTTTAGCCCGCATGGCCTGTTGATCAAGATTAGCCTGTTAATGTATTGTTCTGATTTTTTTTTATTAGGCAAATATCTTTGTGATAAGTTTTATTCAAAACCATTTAGTAGTTTATGTGAGTAGAGTTATAAATATCCTTCTTTCTTCAAAATCTTTCATAGTTCATAATAGGAGTAAGATTAAGGATTACCTTAAAATAATAAAGTTGTGTTGTGATTTTGTGAAATTAAACTTTATTCAATAATTCCAGATAAAACCTAAAATACCATTGAAGCAGTATGCAATACTTATCGCTTTGTTTTTTGTAACAAGTGTTGCCAATAACTATGTTTACGCTTTGCATGTGCCTTCTACGCTACATATGATTATACGGTAATTACATTGAGTTACTTTTTTAAATCGAGGAAATACACAATACTACACTGGCTGACCTCAGCTACTGGCAGGATAAAATTATCTTTTGCTGCAGTTTATTTGGTGTTTTATTAATCCTTCTAGCCCCGGATTACTAGACACAATAGAAAATCTATTGTTATGCGGCACCCGAGTGCCGGTTCGGCGTTGAGTGGTTAAAGTAGAATTTTTGTTCGAGACTGTTTTTTGCATTAATTTTAGTAATATTATAATTCTTTTTCTGTTATTTTGTTCCATAATTCACTTTAAACAAATACAAATTAATGGTTTATGTTAACTCAAGTTTTATTTTATGGCTGCTGAACAACGCTGTGTTTTCATATTAAAAACATATTTTCAGGTCTGCGTCTTCACCGGGCAGCATGCTAGTATATTGTATAGTTAAGAAACAGAGACCAAGGCTCCTAAATGCAATTGGTTCTGTTCTCATAAGCATAGGTGTCGCTTTAGCCATGTATGGAGGGGCCCCGGTTGAAGAGAACCAGGGTATATTCTTGTATTGGTGCATTGGAGTGTCAATATTGTTGACTACGCTCATCACAGGAGCATTTACAGGGTTACAACAGGAGATACTTTATGGAAAATATGGGAAGCATCCAAGTGAGGTGAGTTTTTTAAACTTATACACCCACCACATCAATTGTGTAATAAATTTTGTTGTTTGATTTAAATGTTGCTGCTGGGGCAAAATCCTCACAATGGTCATAGTAAATAACTATTTACTATGCTATGGTGCTCCACCTTAAAGCCTTAAATCAAATATTTTTTTTTTACATGATTAACGAGTAGCACATGTGTGGCCCTTGGCATGGCATTTTACATGATTGCATAGAGACAGGGGCCTTACCTCTAGTGGTCTCTTAGAAGCAAAGGTCATCACATACGGTTTTGGAGTGGGTACTAGACAATTCGGGTGTGGGTATACAGTAGATAGTCTGATATGACTTTACATTAAATAAATTTAAATCTGATGAGAGTTGAATTCAGATGAATCTGAGTAATAATAATTAAGACGATCAAATTCTCACGAAGTCCTACACACTTTACTACACATCTTTTTTTAAAAGCTAGATCAGTTGGCAGACAGGCACGAAGTCCACCTTTCACTAGGACCAATTTTGTCGACGCCATGATAAAAGTTGAAGGTGTTTATTGGATCTACTTCGTAGGCTATGTCCGAAATCTGCACAACATTTTTATTTTGGGCCCAGTCTTTTGCATTATCCTTTTAAAATGTTTTTGTTCCAGATGATGTTTTACACACACGCGATTCCATTGCCATTCTTTATGGCCATCTATCCTCAGCTTCACAATACTGCCCTAAACCTTCCTTGGGATATATGGTTCCTAATAACTTTTAACATTATATCTCAATTTTACTGTGCGCATTCCGTCCACGAGTTAGCTACTAAGGAAACTTCTGTTACTGTAACGTTTTTACTGACTCTAAGAAAGTTTATTTCTCTGTTAATATCATCTATAGTTTTTAAGAATAGTATTACTGTGTTACATATAGTAGGAACGTTGTTTGTTACTGTTGGTACTTGTGTATATTTTAACTTCTTTGAAAACCTCAAACAGAGATCTATTACATTTGTTAGCAATAAGAAAACAGAGTGATATTTTATATCAAGGAGCGAATCACTTTATCCAATTAGGCGGTATTAAAGTCGTGATCATATTACTATTCTGTCTGTTTGATGTACAGTCAGCAGCAGCAGATCAACCTACTGTTATCTGACAAAAAGCCTCCATTAACTCTTAAACACCCGACCGAAAGCCGTGTGTCGCGTAAACAATAGATTTTCTATTGTGTCTGGTTTTCCGGGGCTTGATGGATTAAAATAGACTTTGAGGTAAAAATTGATTAAAGGAATTATTTTAGAGTGGGTTGATGTGCTGCCGACTGTATTACATTTGAGATTTTCTTGTACAGTCAAAAGCACGTCAGACGTAACACTTTGGACTTTGTACCACTCTTATGTCGGGGTCATAAGTGCTATTATCGAACTGCAAGTGTTAATTGTGATGTGTTGTTGACCGTACACAAACAATTTGAACGCGAAGTTGGTAACGTCAGTCGCCACCTCCCAACGGAGTATTATACAAAACAAAACCTACATTTATGTTCCTAATGATAAATGTCTATTCTTGCTTGCTAAGTAGGATGTTATGAAGGTTAGGTATTTGTTATCTCCGTGTAAAAGTGGGTCTGTCGCAAATACCGCTATAGTTGACGAATTAGATAATTAGTTGCTAATTACGCCTGGAAATACCTGTAGGAGTACGTAGACTACGTAGCATATGATGTCAACTGTGACGCGTTAATTTTGTAATGATATCTTATGGAAAGGAAAATGAGTGTCGCCATGGCCTCAGGGTGGGGAACCAGTCTAAAAATATTATGTAATATTTATGTCGACTGACGAATAAGAACTTTAACGGATATAAAGTACTAGCCTTCCGCCCGCGGTTTCACCCGCGCGTAATTTCTTTTTTCAAATATCACCCCCTTCCCCCCCAATTTCCGGGATCAAAAGTACCCTATGTTCACCGGGGATAGTGCTATCCAACAGTGAAAGAATTATTCAAATCGGTTCAGTAGTGTTCGAGTCTATTCAATTCAAACAAACATACAATCAAATCTTTCCTCTTTATAATATTAGTATAGATTGTACCTAGTTAGTACCTAGATAATTTAGTTTGTAAGGTTTGATTAGTTACGTTTTAGGTCCGAGCCAGACTTTTTTTTTTTTTTTTTTTCGTTTGGTGCTTATATTAAGATTTTATAATGTTATTATCATAAGGTCCATGAATTTGATTTTATTAAAAGGAGCGGTAAGTTTGAGCCTTTCGCTATTGGATACGAAGAGGCTGATTATGACAAAATTTATAAGACTAGTCGTAGTATGATTTTTATAATGGAATATTATAGTTTTAACGAGAAAATGATAAGATGAACTCCAAAGTAAATGAAGATTATTATTGTAAATTATCCTATATAATAAATGTATTTTTCTTTTTAAATATATTTTTACGATTGATTATATTCTTTTAATGTGTCTATTATATATTTACAAAAAGCATCAAATGAGACTATGGCCTGTTCCTTGGTAAGCAAGACTTGAAGATTGTATGGCTCTTTTATATTCAGATGAGTACACAACTGCTCATGATATACCCGCTGCCGCAAATAGCGGGGACATTCTTGAAGTAAATGGTTGATAGACTGTATGAGTTGATTATTGCAATTACATTTATCCGTTGACGTTATTTTAAAACGATGTAAATATTGCCGGTGGTATCCATGTCCAGTGAGTACTTGGGTGAGGTGAAAAGATGGTTTGACTGCTTTGAATAGATCTTGGATATGGTTTAGCTGCGGCAACCAGGCGCGCGTGTGTGTTCCAGTGGTAGATGTGATGTATGTGGGACAACAGCCCCATACCCTTTCCCATTGTGGCTACGCCTATTAGTGGGAGCAATGTAATTCCGCAAATTGTGGTGAATTATATTTTACGACAATATTATTATAAAAAGAGTGTTTTATAAGAGTACGTAGTAATAGGTACTTTGCGTTTAATGATGTTAATCGTTTTTATCAAAGATTTATCATATCATACTTTAAATAGCTTTAATTCTTTAGCTTTGGTTTATATTAATAAAATGATTTACGAGTGTAATCTTCAGATATAATATTCTATTTAGTTAGTTAAGAATATAATTTGATAAATGTTATTATGTATTGGATTTTGAATTCTATTTATATATTTAATATTTATATTTGGGTACATACTGTATCATACAGTATGTAACATACATCATATTATTTTAGAAATTGTTTTATTTTTAAATATTAGTTAATACTTAATTTATAATCAAGGTAGCTGGTCTGTAGTACCTAAGTAAGAAAAATTAAGTTTTTCTTTAGATTTCTTTTTATTTTTCTATCGATTGGTTCGAAGCATGGTGTAACTATTCCGTATGAATATTGATCCTACCTATGATTTGATTGAGTTCCAAAGCTACTTCATTCCAACCTTTAATACCTAAATATCGTGAATCAACTAATGTGATATAAAATTTTATTTTGTTTTATTATTACTAAATACCTATGGTTGTGTTAAGCCGGGTCTCCAGCGAGTGTTTTGCCTTTAAATAAATAAATATCTCTGAACATTATCCACACAGCGCCATCTAGCCCCAAACTAAGCATTAGCTTGTGCTATGGATGCCAGACAACGGATAAACATTACTTATATACTTTTTTTTTTTTTGTAAATACATACTTATTATACATATAAACACCCAGACCGATACAAACAGACATGTTCATGCACACAAATGTTTGTACCGTGCGGGGATCGAACCCGCGACCTCTGGTGCAATAGCCGACTTCTCGACCATTACACCAAATGGCTCGTCGAATTGGCTTTTGCCCTACAGATTCAACAAAAACACAGATCATCATCAGCCTACTTAAATACATACGTTCCCACACAGGCCTTATCTCAATACGAGTATAATAACAAAAATAAGTCAAAACCATACAATATTTCTGACAAAATAAATAGTAATTAATACGATATGATAATATGTTTTGTTGATTGTGTAGGGCCAAACAGGCGCAACAGACCCGGCTATTAGGTTTATGTCTTTTGTGTGGTTTTATATCAAGATATGAAAAAAAAGTATCACTAGTTCCGGCGGAACTTTTTTGACCGGAACTAGTGAGAATGATCCTATTTTCTGGATCTCTGACGATCCGGAGATCCGGTATTTACGAATTTAATAAATTATTGAATACAGATGTCTTCCTGAACTGTTTTTTTATTTAAATTAATGCGTGTACGACCGCCTTTACCGCCTTAGGCTTCACAGCCCACGGAGGACAGACATAAGGCTTTGTCCAGGAAGGCGAATTCGTCGTGAATTTTTCCGAGCGAACATGTACTAGGTCTGGGGCTCATTGACATTGCGTCCACAAGCATCGCGCGTTTAGCGGCACGATTTTGCCTTCTTGGACAAGGCCTCATAATATTAGTATGACGTTTTCAATTGAGAGATGTTATAGCGGCAGATTTCACTTCTGTGGAGGTGTTAGCTCGCCAGTCGAACACTAAAAAGGCCTACCACCAACCAGACCTAAGGCGGGAATCGGATCCACGACCTGTGTGTGGGTTTGCTATTATTCTACGTAGGTGTTATGCAGTTGCTTGTAAGTTGTAAAAAATTACTGAGCGAAAAATAAAATGAGAGTTGTATATTACCATTATTTTTATATTTAAGTCATCTTAAAACTATCCTAATTATAAAAGTGTATAGTATAGGTACAGTAGTATTTATTCAAAGTGAAATGATCGATGTTATACCTACAGAGCCTTCTTTACAATGCATAAGTATTACTTAGTAATTTATGATATTTAAATTGTGTTCGTAATAAATCTAGCAACTTTGTCCGACAGTTACTTGCATCTAATCTCACATGAAAAATAAAATTCACACATACACACATTCACATCTTGAATAACACTATATTTTACATTTACTTGTCCCATTGTACAATTTTGTTTCTTCTTCGTTGATTTCAATACCTGTAAATAGAAATTGTGATAACAGTGTTTGATTTTATAATTTCAGTTGCAGTTACATGGTTTGAATTTTTTTATCTCAATTAATGCATGCAATTAAGATATCAATAATGCTAAATGTATAGTCAACAGCCAATGACGTTCAATATAAAACTAGACACCCAATCTCTAAGAAAAATTCCTCAAAAAACGTCCGAGTGGCTTTGACACTGATGACATTAACACATTCGTTCAAATTAACACCTTATCTCGTGGCATTTAGTGTTTAATGTCAATTGTATACAACTAAACGAAAACTCTGCCCAATAGTCGGGTGGGCAGACTTTTGCTTCGGACAATATTTGAGCGTGATTGTGAGTCTAGTTTTTTAATTGAACGTCATTGTCAACAGCACATCACGCGCTTATGCCCCCGACATAAGAGCAGTACAAAGTCCAAAGTGTTACGTCTGACGTGCTTTTGACTGTACATTTACATCGCTTGTTAGAAATTTAATTCAAGAAATTATAACAATGTTCCCCATCCCAAGGCAAGTTCCATTCATTAGAATGAAACATGTCAGCCTCAGAATGGAGGTATCATTCTCTTGCACACTTATGACTCAAGCGTTTCACATTGATTAGTGAAACGGATCTAAGGAGTGTGCTGATAAAAACAAGCAAGATTTTACATGACATTGACAAAGCAAGTGATCTATAATTCCACGTCATTCATTCGTTCATCTGTATCTTTCAGAAAATGTTGTTCGGGGCCAGGGTAGGGTTTTTCCACTGACAGATAACAGTGATTAAGGCTGATGATTTTAAGTTGTCTGACAGATAAAGGAGAATGCAAAACTTGCCATTGTTCTTGGGCCCAAAGAATATAAGTTAATGTGCAGAGATGAGATGTATTCTACATGAAAGACCATACCACACACCATCAACTTTTATTATGATGACACTATAATCGGTCCCAGGGGGAAAAAGTTATCGTCCATAATAATTTATTTTTTTTATATAAACTTAATAAATAATTAACATAATAAACATATATTTTTTTCACTAGGACCAATTTTGTCGACGCCATAATAAAAGTTAAACGTGTTTATTAGATCTACTTCGTAGTCTATGTCCCAAATCCGCACAACATTATTTTTTTTGGGCCCAGTCTTTTGCGTTGTCCTTTAACCAGCTCATCTGGCCGGAAGGAGTAAGTCATCGTTAAAATGAGTGAGAATTAGGAATCCACACCACTGAGTATGATATAATATAGGGTTTTGATTGTATTTACCTTACCTGCTCTTGCTGTCGGATCGGCTTCGTCGGTCGCGGGAGCGCGAGCGGCGCACCGAGGGCGAGCGGCGGCGCACGGACGGCGAGCGGCGCGGCGACAGCGAGCGCCCGCGCGAGTACGAGCGGCGCCGCGGGCTGCGGCTGCGCGTCCTGCTGACACACGACCCGACAATAAGCCAAGAGTCACACGCATACAATACACTCACGACTCTAACCCGACTTTGTGAAGTTTTTCATGTATAATCTTCTCTTAAATCCTCAAATTTTGAATATGCAAAATCATAGAAGTGCATAATAATTTAGCATTTCAGCCGAACTCGTTAATGGGATATCATTAGTCTAATGTTACATCTTTGTCATACTTTCTACAAATTACTTAATGTCCTAATTATAACCTAAAACGCCAACACAAATTCGACTAAACTAATTAGGTAAGGTAAGGTAGTGCTAAGTATAGGATTCAAATAGTACCGAGCCTTGGTGAGCCTGCGAAGGTCGTTGACCGTTGTGGGGCAGCGGTGAGGCCGGGGGATTTTAACTTGAATGAAGGCGGAGTTTCAACGTAATCTTCGGACGTTGGCATAAACGGGAGTTTCGAGAAAAAATGTGGTAACACGGGGAGAGTCGACCGTAGCTAGGTGGTCCGGCCGTGGCGGCGTGTGTGCAGTCGGTGAAGCACCAAGGTCGCAATGGTCAAGGTGATCGGTCCTATTGTGTGGCTCTCGGCAGTGAGGATATGTCCAGGTTACGTTGGGTTTAGGATTAGGTTATGGCAGTCGGGAGGATAGCTAGGACGCAGTTGTTGGAGACTTCGGCTGCGCGTAGAAGTTTGGAGAGCCAATCGCAGAAGTTGAGCGGGATGTTGTTGCGAGCGGCGTTCGCGGATGTCATATTGGTTAACGAGCCGTAGTTGTGGTGAAGAGATGTGGTGAGGTCGGTGTGTTGGTGGTTGGTTGATAAAATGGACCTGCAAACGTTCCAACACCCACCACTTTTATTATCTCCTTGTCATTTCCTTAATTGACTTAATAATATCATATTTAAAGTAAGTAAAATAATAAGCAAATAATTAGAAAAGAGTTGTCAAGAGAAGTTAAAATTATGTATAAAAAGCTTTAAAAAATATAAATGTATCTTGAGGGCATTAATTAAAACTTTAGAGGGATTACGTATTTGCAAAAATTACTTTTAAAAGTGCTTAGCAAAGTCAATTTGAAGTAATTGTAAATTTTAATGTGTACTTTTCCTACATACTGTATAAAAAATGACAACATTGCATACCTTCTGTCTCTTCGGGTGCGGCCATTTGACATTTCCACACGTATACGTGTGCCACAGCAGCGTCTGAAAAATTAAATAAATATGATAAAGTAATTTAGACTGTTTATACCTAAGCCACATAAATATAACATTGTTGGGTTTTTATCCAATTCGGTTCTATATAATTATGGCAACTGCTAGCAAGGATTAATGTTCCCCATGCCAAGACAAGTTGAGTCTAAAAAAATGCAACATATCTGTCTAAGCGTGGAGGTATAATGCTCTAGCACACCAATGACTCAAGCGTTTCAAACTCAAAAGTGAAACAGATCTAAGGAGTATGCCAGTTGATATGACTATTGTCGTAATATTCATAAAGACATACATAATATTAAGCCAATTTCCTAAGTACTATTTGAAGTTAATTTTTCCGCTAAGATTGAGTTTACTTTCTGGGCATTAGTTTCAGTGTGGAAGTTTTTAATTATTAAAGTGAGCCAGAGGAAGATTAATATTACCTAATATAAACATGGCAAGTAGCTCGACAAAATTATAATCATAAGTGCTTTGCTTTCAAGTAAACTTAACTATAAAATATCACTTAAGAAATTAAATATGTAGATACTCAATGAAGTTTGCTATTATTTAAAGGTACCAACAAAATGTAATTAATTTAAATTCTGCCAATATACGCCCATCAATATGCATGTTCTTCGGTAGTTTATTTATACTGTATCCATAATAAAACATTTTCAGAATATGAACCTAATTATTGACCTACAATGTTAGTGATGTCAGGAAAATAACACGAAGGATGATACGTACAAAAACACCTCGTGCTCAAAATTGATCAGATAAATGGGTCAAGTGTGGAACAAGATGGCGGATGAACAGCGCAAAGCCAAGTAATCAATATTTTGAGTATGATAACAACACAAAGTAAATTCAAATTGTACTTACGTTCCATCTAAGCCTCTTACGGAGTCTTCAGCATCGCGAGGGTCTTCGAACTCGACGAACGCAAATCCCGGCGGATTTCTGGCCACCCACACATTCCGAATATTGCCGTATTTAGAGAAAACTTTTTCTATTTCATATTTTGATGCATTTGTTCCTAGATTGCCAACGTAAACTTTGCAGGATAGGTCCCATTCTCGGTAGCGAGACATCTGTAAAACAATATTTTACGTCTTAGAATTTATCATGTTTCGTTATCGTGACGCCATCTTTTCTGGCATACCTTCACAATTCACAATACACACTTCAAAAATAAGTTAAGTACCTTTAAACTGTAAGAACAAGCAGTAGGTACTGCGAAAATAGAAGGTTAGTTAAATAGCACAAAATCACCTTATTGATAAATCACCACGTAATCACAAAGAAAAAATTTATTACTGTGGCGTCGTCCGTGCAGAACAAGTGACAAGGAATGAATTAGGGATGGCGATCTGAGATCGATTAATCGAAGAATCGATTTTTTGAGCCAAAAAGATCGATTTTTTAAATCGATATTTAGTACTGAATCGATTCAGTGAATCGATATTTCACCCTTGAAAATCGACATTCGATTTTATTTTATGTTTTGGTATAAACCAAAAAAGTATTTACAATTAATTTAATGTAAGTACGCGTATTATAAGAGTGCTGCCGGCTGCCGGTTAAAGGATTATTCGAAAACTCGCGAAATGGCTGAATGTTTGGGTTCCTGCGCCTTTCTATTATGTAACGTTTGTAATCTTTGACTTTTGTCTGTATCTGTGACTGACATTTCTTGTTGCGTCATCATTAGAGATCGGATATTCGGATGCATAATTATTTACGTAAAGTTCATTTTTGCTACAATATTATGGAAGCGCCTTCTTAAAAAATATTTTTTCCTTATTAATCCCGCGATTCCGGGAAATTAGTACATGCGAATCTAGTCGATATCACGGTGGGAATTGACGTCTTTAGAATGTGGCATTTTTTTTTTACCCACTTCAAAATAGGAGGAGGTAATATATCCGATTGGATGTATTTTTTTAAATATGCCCGGCCGTTTCTCCGTCGTCTGTGAATTCGTATGAAAAAAATCTTTTGAAAATTAAAGAAAAATATAAGGCAATCTTTATTTCTATTATAAAAAATTTAATTTGTCAAATCGAAAACCCCTAAATTTTTTTAAACAAAAGTGCACTCCATATTAACACCTTAAAATAAGTAAATATAGCTACACATGGCACACCCGATTTGATTCAATAATAAAAAACTAAATTTATCGATCGAGTCGATTTTATCGATACAAAAGTGCTTTCCATGTTATGACAATACCTCAATTTGAGGTAAATATGCATCCGAATATCTGATCTTTATTTATAATACATTATAAATCAACTTGAAAAAAAGATCGATTTTTCAGAAATCGATCTTTTTGGCCTCGATTTTTTATGGATCGATTCATTGGGCCACGATTCGAATCGATTAAAAAAATCGATTTTTTTCGGAAAGAATCGCCATCCCTAGAATGAATGAATAAATGAATGAATCCTTAAGGAAAGTAGATGAATGAATGAAGGAAAACGAATGAGTGAACGGTATTTGTGTTGTCTATAGTTTTTTCCGGAATAATTTTTCCGGTCATGACCAATAGATGGCGCTAACTGAACATTTCTAAGAAACACTGTCCATTGCATTAACTTTTGTCATAGTCTGTGGTATTTATTTGTCAAACCATAGAGTATATGAGTATATTGAATATACCAGAAATGTCATTTATCTTCTATCTAGTCTGTGGAAATGTCAAACAGCTGATCTATCTAGCTGGAAAATGTGAAAAATTTCTCGAAAAACTTTTGTTACAAATTGGATATAGCGAAAATGGACGTGGTAGGCCTGCTTAGTAATATAAACGATAAATCCGACATGTTTGCGGTAAAAACATGGACTTCGGAATGGTCTAACAGTTTTCAAGAAAACCAGGTGCGTATTGATTTTCTTTTCAAAACCATGTTTGTTTCATTTTCTGTTTTAAATATTGTTCATTCTGTAAATTGTTACATAAATTGTAGGTACCTGAGAAAAATATGTCATCTATTTTTAGGTAACAGGAATTTGCATTGAAATAATAATAGAAATCAGTATCCTTGAATTCAATGCCCAATTTGAGATTGATTGCGAGTTTGATTTGATTTACCGATAACAAGTGTTACAAAAATTACCTTGTATAATTTATACTTGTTTGCTTTCATATCATTCAATCTAACATATCAATTCATGAAACTCAATCATTTGTTTCAATGATGCCCTTCAAAAACATACCTTTTTTATGCTACTTCAGTTGGCACACAGACACACTGTGACACTGCGCATCTGATGGTCAGCAGCAGCCACTGCGGCCTAATTCATTGAGGGATACTTCAGCAGGAAGTGTCCCTCAATGTGCTGCCAGACTGTAGGCTCATCTGATCTTCGAGCCTTTGATTTCAAGTTTAATTTCAAGCTCTTACATTATTTTTTAATAATTTTCTCAAAATTATTATCCATGGCCTTTAATTTTTTAGTAATATTTTTATAAACTTAAATTTTAAATACAATTTCAGACTTACTATTAACACATTTTTCTAATAAGATTAGCCGAAACCTAATCACAATTTTATTAAAGCACTTAATTAAACAAAAAGTTATGAATAATTAAAAATATAATTAAAATTTATTTTATTTTATTATCACCAGGTACCAAACATATTTACTATTCTTACAAATCTTATCATCATTAAGAGTGTCTGCCAGAAACTTCTCTAACGTTGTATATTGATAAAAAATATCTTATCTGTTTGTTAGTTTTAACAGTTTTATATCATCTATTAAATATTATGATATTAGTATTTATTTATTTATTTATTTATTTATTAGGTACACCAACAACATGTCATACACAAACTTTAAAAAACAGCTTTTTTTAAAAATTATACAATATTTTGCATGCATGTCAATTAAAGGTATACACAGCATTGGCCACATAAAGCAACTGAGTATAAACTAAGTTTACAAACTAAAACATAACATTTAATATATATTTTAATTATTTATATTATTTTTATAAAAACATAAATTATAATAAATATTTTACAAGATATATATATATCGCACACCCGGTAAAAAACTGTCATAACACAAAAACAGGCAAATCTCACCCCTTGCAGTAAAATATTATTTTACTGCAAAAATGAGATTATAAAAATATTATTTTACTGAAAAAAGTGAGACCTGCCTTGCCTCTACGTTATGACATCTTTTTAGCGGGTGTGCGATTATGTCGTCAATTATTATTAAGTAACAAAATGACTCTACCAGATTTGCCTGTTTTTATGTTATGACAGTTTTTTACCGGGTGTGCGATATATATATATATATTCTATCTTATACATATTTAATATAAATAGTATGATAGTAGTATGATAGAATATTAAGATAAGGGTTTAGTATTAAGACTTTCAATTAATAAAATAGTTCAGGCACTGTGAAAATTAATCTATAGAAATAAAAATGAAATGCTGTAAGTTAGTCTTGCCAAAACTCGACAACGGCTGAAAAGTTTGACGGGGTCAGCTAGTTTACAAATATTTCTTTCTTTTATCACCATTTATTTCGCTTTTTGAGCAAGTTTGGTGGTTGAGTCAGTACTTATCATTGTGACAATAACTTCATGGTAGCTTTGTTTCATACTTCTTCTAGTACAATTTATAAATGGTTATGATTATGAACAATATAATACAAAGAGACTAACATTACCGTATTCATCCAACTTCCAGTTATTCAATAAAAGATATTACTCACAATGTGTTCGAACAAGCGAACAAAGGCAGTAAGGTCAAGGAACTGTAGTGGTTGGTGTACACAATACAAGTTCATTTCTATTTGTTAAAACACAAAGGAATTTTGTGTGTCACATTGATTGATTCATGAGGTTTTTTTTAATTACTATAATACTTTAGACTTATTCATCTCTTAGTGTAAACAAAGTATTAAAAAAGTACCAATTGTTTACTTAGAGAGATTTAATATACAATGGGTAATACATACAATACTAGTTTTTATGATTAGTTAACTAATTTTCTTTAGATGGTGTGTTTAAATTATTGTTATTGAGGTTCAAAACTTATTTTTATCTTTATTGATTTGCATTGGTTTTTATTTTCGCCTCGCCTTGACGCCTCTTTTGTCTAGTGGTTTCGCCTGTATAACAAGGGAATAAGGTTCAATTTATGGAGGCCACTATTTCGCCACTGCCAGTGTAAAGGTTAAGTAGAGCAAAATTTGTTCGGGCTTCCGTATCACCAACCTCATGTGGCAAAGGTCATACCTATCATTGTAGAGGGACACTAATAGTACAACACTTTACTTTCTTTTATTTTTAAAGCCATAACAAATTCAGTCTTTCTACTGAGAAAAGGATGGGCCTTGGAATGATATGGGTTACGTGTTATCGCCGCTCCGGTATTCTCTTTATTACATATCTCCCATAGCCTTGAGAGTCATTTGACTGGAGATACATCAAACGTCGGATCAACGTCCGTACTTAGCCAAACGCGAAGTTACCACCAGCTTCTAGGCTCAGAATATTATCGTAAATATTTGCCATATCAAGACAATGAACGATCTATTAGTCTCGATACCAGCCTCGATTCGTTATCTCCAAACGAGTTTTGTCGTCACGAGATGACAAAAATTGCTTGAGCGCCTCTGTGGAACAGTGGCTAAGCCGCTCGGGTATAAAACCCGGAGGTCATGGGTTCGATTCCCGCCTTGGGTCTGGTTGGTGGTAGGGCTTTTTCAGAGTCCAACTGGCTAGCTTCCAACCCCTACAGGTAAAATCTGCCGCCATTAGAGCTCTGGCTGTGTTCCTGCAATATTAATGTGGGAGCCAGTAGGTACACTTGAAATCAGAGCCAACAGTCTGGCAGCACATTTATCAACGCTTCCAGCGAAGTGTCTCTTAGTGGAAAAGGCCACAGTGGCCGTTTACCATCAGGTGTCTGTTCAGTGTCTGTCTGCCAACTGACCTAGTATAAAAAAAAGTACAAAGTTAATGTTTATTTCCTTATCGACTGTTCTATCTCAAACATTCGACAGCCTTATATGAGTTGACCCAGCTCGTCAGTTTTTGCGTAATATCCGACTTGCGACAAAGCGTAAACGCAACGCAAGGACGTCAGTCTGTTCGTCAGTGGGTCCGCGATCGGTTGTTTATTCGTTCCACTGTGGACATGGTACAGTGGCCTATGGTGGTACGTCAAATTAAACGTTAATGTAAAGATGTTGGGTCTGATTTCCAATGGTGATTCGTGAATGTGTTTGTAAATAGTGATAATGGTTGTAGTGAAAGGGTAAATATTGAAGCGTGGAAGTGAACTGTTGTGGAGTGATGTTGTTTAGTTGTGTTTTGATTGATTATCGTAATGTTGATTCTTATTTTATGTCGCACTTCTACTTTTGTTTGGACCCGTGGTGAAGAAAACTAAATAAAATAAAGGAATCTAAAAATAAATTTAAATTAATCGAAAATAAAGTGGTATTTTTCGATTTTATCGATCGAATTACATATTTCATTTTCAACAGAAAACATCATAATACCTTTAGTAAGATATTAAATTAAAATATTTTACAACATCATACAAATACGTCTGACCGTTTTAAGCTTTTGTTAATAATAAACACGAACATAAACAAAAAAAACACATAATGAAGGAAACACAATGACATTTTTTGTTTACTTGCCATTAATGTGTTACAGGTTTTACACTTAAATAAAGCATAGCAGTATTTTCTACTTATAAAATTTTAATTATGAAAAAATATGCTAGTTAATGTGAATTCCGGCATGTTTGGATAATTTATTATTATTACGAATATGTAGTATTTATAAGTGATTTTGTTTAAAGATATGTAAAAGTTGTAAACAAGATTTACCTAGTTGAGAATTTACACATGGACATCGTAAGTTTTATTTTTATATTATACTAGGTACCTATTTACTTTGTTGGCAGATTTTCTGAGGGATTCTTTCGAAGCGATAGAAAAAATATACCTATTGACGTGTATTTGATAGACTTACTTATAAATCTGTTAGCAAAACAAATTACTTCCATTTCTATTCCACTGCTTTGGCAATTTTTCACAGACGGACAAAGGACATTTTTTGCGACCATTATGGTGCGCTAGGTAGTAAACTTAGGTTTGAATCTAACCTTTTGAATCGATGTTATTATCAAACTGACTCGGCCAAAATCGTTCTTATAATTATTGTTTTTTTACGCTAGTTCAGCAGCCCACCTGATGGTAACCGGCTAATCCTTTGAGGGACACCTACCAGCAAACGTCGCTCAATGTGTTGCCACACTGTAGGCCCATCTGATCTGCAAGCCTTTGATTTTAAGTGTACGTTCCCACATAACACAACCAGATCTGTTTCGAGTTATTATAATGACTTAAAATAACTGCAATCTTAGCCCTTCGCTGAGTGATTTCCTGCGGTATTGGTTAGAGTATAATATGTTCTGTTGTATTGGTGCGTTAAGGGAGGGGTCCTATACGTCATTCACGTCAAAGTGCTGGTAGTTAGAAAAGAATTAAAGTGCAAAAGTATTCAAGTTAATCCAATTGCAGAAATAAATCATTATAAGTATTTAATTTCGCTACTATTTTTTTCTGTTTCGGTAACTAGCGACTGGAAATGTAGTTAATGAAGTTTATAGTAGCACTAGCGGGCGCCCGCGGTTTCACCCGCGTGGTTCCCGTTCCCGTGGGAATAGATCAACATCCTTTCTTAGCGGATGCCTACGTCATAACATCTACCTGCATGCCAAATTTCAGCCCGATGCGTCCAGTGGTTTGGGCTGTGCGTTGATATCTATCTATGTCAGTCAGTCAGTAGGTATCACCTTTGAGTTTTATATACAAAGATTACCTACTCTCTTAACGTTATCGGCGATTCATTTAATATTACTAACTAATATCGATGTCATAACCGGTATTGTTTCCTGCTGCTTATCAGCACTAATGATATTCATACAGTATAGTGTATTATCTTTTATATACGAGTAGTATTAACTGTGTATGTCAATAAGTCACGGACTAAAAAAATGTAAACAAAGAAATATAATTGATATATTTCCGAATTGGGTATTCAGTCCCACAGCCAGGTACCGAAACCGCTAGACTACCATATTCGTACTGCTTCAATTGTTTGATAAATCAAATTCCATACGAGCGAAAACGTGGGGATAACTACTAGTCTTAAATCGACGGTGCGATAAATGATTTTATGCTTTAACTCTTAAACACCCGACCGAAAGCCGGGTGTCGCGTAAACAATAGATTTTCTATTGTGTCTGGTTTTCCGGGGCTTGATGGATTAAATAAAAAAATACCAGGCCCAAATGTAATGACTATCACATACGATTTATCAGAAATCACGAGGTGCCCATACAGTGGGTAAATTAAGTTGCTATCTGTACCTACATTATGGAGTAATTCATCGTACCCTAAAATTTGAATAGAAATATCAATGCTGTAGGCATAAAGCTGAAAATTGGCTGTAACAATTTGACAGATTTAATTTAGGTTGATGTCTCTTACTGTTCATTGTATTTTTTAATTGCTCATCTTAATACCTAAATTTTCTAAAGTATTCTTTGCTATGTTAAAAAGGCCAATGAACTCGGGTCTTGATAAATTGCTAATTAGCACGTGCTATATTTTGCACACAAATTACATACCTCGTTTTATCATCCACCTCATGGCGCAGTGACTGAGTAGGTCGGACTGTGTATAGCGACTGTCTCGACAGTGGGGTCCAGGGTTCAAATCGGGTCGTTGCCGTTTGAGTACCTTCCCGATTCGTATCGTAACCCTCATTTAATACCTACTCAAAAGTTGCGTTTGTTACCTTTTTAGATTACATCCATAAAAAAATTGTTGTCCAAAACGCTACAAAATGTATGAAATCTAAAAAGGTTACGAAACGCAACTTTTTGTGCCCTTCTGTTTTCCGAGTTCTTCAGCATTGCAATTTATCAGTAACTTAAATTAAAAGATGCCTTTCGGTGAAAACATAATTAAAATGGGTTGTAAAATAAAGCAAAAAGTGTTAACTGTTCTTTTTTTGTCTTAATTAAAATCATGAGGCGTAACGGAAAGCAATCTACCAGTTTAGAACTCTTCAGTTGAGAATGAGACCTCCTCTAAGATTTTCAGTATTTATGTAATATTATTACTACATTAGCGAATATCTTTAACTATTCCGAGGATAGATAAAGATGATATTTTGGTTATCACACGCGTAGATCTGATAGTAGTAATGCTTTTTATGGAAGTGAGATTAAATCAGTAAATTATCAGATATTATCAGATGTATGTATCTCCTTAAGCACTTGTATTATAGTTAGATCGTGAAAAACTTCGATTAAATATTAGATGAGAGAAGATTAAAGAGAAAGACTTCACATGGGCGTTCGATTGTTCGAAAGAATACCCAACTAGCAAAATTTGGTCTTACAGATATCTTAAGACCATAATTTTTTTACTCTTATTGTACACTTACAAAAGTCTGTAAGTGTCCAATAAATTTTCCAATTAATTTGGGCGCACTTTATAAGCGTGTTTGCCCTTACTGTTATTGCATTAAGGTCTTGATGAGTGTGTTTTCAATCTTACATTGATCTGCTTAATGCTTCTTTAGTGCTAAATACCCTTACGAGTGCTTTATACTGGCATAGGTTAAGGGCAAAAAAGTCATTGTGAAGTCTTACTAATGCTGTTCTAAGTTTGATTCCCCTTGTTTGTCTCTTCGTGGTGCTCCTTTAAGAGTATTTTTATCCGTTACCGAAAATAGTAAAATTTCTTGTGCGCACATTTTTTTTTTGTTAAATCTTTAAAGAATGGAAGAGTACATTATTATTTTATTTTATTGTTGACAATTATATTTGTGCTTGTGTATTAATATTATAGTGCTGAACTACTTGTGACGTACATTTATTCAAAGGAATTTTAAAATTAATAACATTACCAACTCGGGCCATTTCTGAGATGAGTTTTG
Organism: Mecyna flavalis; assembly: GCA_949319885.1. Taxonomy (NCBI): domain Eukaryota; kingdom Metazoa; phylum Arthropoda; class Insecta; order Lepidoptera; family Crambidae; genus Mecyna; species Mecyna flavalis. Next base: position 3,107,147 of record OX439427.1, on the reverse strand, counting down.
AGTTATCATTTAATGATTATTTATAAGTAAAAATATTACAAAATCTCGCCATTTTTCCATAATTGCCAATGTAACTTACAGCGTGCTTTATCAGGATGTTTAAAAGCTCAATAGCTCTTAGTTTAGTGCGAATAAAGCTCGATGTTTCTTATTTGACTCTAGTTAAATAAGGTTTAAGAACCAATTTTCTTAATACACACTTGCTTATAGAATGTTCGACGGCCATTGTTCGTATGTAATAGGGTTCCTTAGTCAAATGTTACGAAAATCTGCCTGCAACGTCTGCAATGTTCCACTTCTTTTTAAGCGTTTCCATTTCTTTAAATCCATTATTAAATCCTTTACGCCCACAGTAGCCAAGACAAAAACGATTCTCTTTGCAAACGAATAAAGATCAGCAATCTTCTTAGCAAAGCATGCTTATGACGTTTGTAAGTTCAAATAATCTTATAAACATCTTCTGAGATGCTACTCTACTTTAAAATGACTTAGCTAATACAACTCACGCTTATAAGTTTTTAGTTATTTAAGAGTTGTATGTCATGCTTTAGTAAGAGCAGTACTCTAATATCATACTTATCAAAGACGCTTTAAAGAACAAACACCCTTATAAAGTGCCCTTTTAAGTATATAATTATATGAAGAGTAAATAGTCTTCCAACATGCGCTTGTATGACTTTAATACTTATAAATATTTTATAAGGCTATCTTAAATATACCTATAAGAGTTCATAATAAGCTTACATGTCCTATAAGTTCGAAACGTCTCTATGCATGCCTTAATAAGAAGTTTGTTCTTAATCAAGATACTTATAAACTATTTATAATGCTATCACTCTTATATGTAACTTAACCCAAGACATTTTTGCTAGTTGGGTAGGTACCTACAATCTTTGATAGCACGGGGAAAGACCTAACCACGCACCCTTTGCCTTACGAAATGGTTTCTTTTTTTATGAATAAACGTAAACTATTAAATTGGTAAGATGGTAACTGCCCGCCTATGGACTTAAGTGTGTTATATTATTTTTTATTAAATCACGCGACATATTTATATGTTCCTTATATTGAACGATATCTTTTGTTGTTGCAGTTACTATGGTCGTTCTGCGGATGCTTGCTAGTGTCTGTTCTAGTCGTATTTTTCTACTACTATAGGAGATGGCGGTCAAAAGGTAAGCGCAATTTTGTCGTAAATTACCATTATTTTGTAAAGTCATGTTTTATTTATATTGAGCTCTGTAATAATATGACAGCACGTGTTGTAAAGACCTTGGGCAGAAATTGAAGATACGGACGGAAATTGACATATTTGAATCGTTTTTATGTTTTACAAACCTTTTTTTACCTTTTTTTATTTGCAATTACATTTATGCTATAATTTTTTTTAAAGATACTGCAGGAATTGGCAATATTTTGCCATGCAGAGGAAGAAATGGAGGAAGTTTCTGGGGGCCTTTGTTCAGCAGTGGGATAATACAGTCTGTAAAAAATAAGCTAGCACCGACCACAGACAACAAAATTGCCTAATGTCAAACAACTATTCGGTCTAAGTTGATAGCGCGCTTGCTTTGAATCTATCTTATTTATATTGTGATTTTATCTTATACAGAATTGTCAGGAGGCCTGGCCGCAGCCGCAGGAGAGCCGGCAAAGCGCTTCCGCAAGAGAGACAAGATGCTGTTCTACGGCAGGCGGATGCTGCGGAAAGTGAAGTCCATCTCCAACTCTGGCCAGGGTCGGAAGAGAAGAGCGGTCATGAGGTTCGCGAGAAAGCTGCTGCAGTTGAAGAAGGAATCTGCGCCGGAGCAATTGAAGGTTAGTATGCAAGATTGGTACAAAACATAGGGAGTATTGGAGGAGGCAAAAATCACGCAGTGTGGTCAACGTAAGAGTTCTTGATTATGCCGATGATGATAAATAATATCTGACGCAAGGTGAAGTGGCAAAAGGCATGGAATACAATCTGAAGAAAATGGAACCTTCGTTATCAATGCGTTACAGCGTTTAGTAGTGTAAGGTTTACATTACCACTTTTCTCAACACAATAACAACAGGGTTGAATTGGGGAGGGCAGTCGGCAATAGAAAGAACCTTTTTTATGCCAATGTCATGTTTATGTACTATTCTTGAAAACTTCGCATGTATATCGCAAGTTTAGCGCCTCGCCTACGCATAGCTAGAGAAAGGAATGTATGTAAACATTGCGAGTTTTGCATGCGGACATTGCAGCAGCCGTCGTAAGGCACCATACAATTAAGTGGAAGTGCGTGGTACGTATGCACGTTTAGCAATGCACGAATCACTGCATCGTTCGTAACGATTGGTAGTAACCTGTAAAATTATTTGCATACAGATTTCTAATGCGGTTTAATTTTATAGCTGCTCTTATCGTCCGCTCCGGCTTGCTCGGGTTAATAGAAATCTTGTCTGGATCTTGTCTTGGAACGCCTCGACGTATAGTGGTTTAAATACCGGGTCGATATCTCGGGGTCCTGGGTTCGCTTTGTGTAGGTTTTTTCGGACACAGCTCGGGTTTGTGATCACCAATCCGCGTCGTGATTAAGCCAGTACCCATCATTGTAACGATAACTTGATTTCAAGGATAGAGGCCTTTGCTTTGCAGTGGAACATTAATAGTAGGCTGATATATAACTTAATTTTGTCTGGATAAACATAACGAAAAAGTATCTAATTCGTTGCAGCATTTTAATTGGTATTTTTTTATTGACTCTTACTTTGATGATGTTCGATTCAATATTGTCGATGTTATACTTTTATTTGTATTTTTTTTTACATTCATTTCTTACACCTCTGATGAACATACGAGTATTATAGTATAAAAGAATCTAAGTTTGGCTGTTTCCGATTTCATTTTCAGTTGAGGAATATGTAATTTAAAACGATAAGACAATCTTAACCTTCACATTCTTCGTGTGTGTTCTGCTAAACAGATAACTGAAATAAATATTGACCGATCAACGGATACAAGGCTACACGTGTACTTTCATTCGTAAAAATCCACTAATCAGATTCCGGAATAGATTGTATTAATGTCAGGACTCAGGAGTAAAGTACTTAATCAAGTTATTCGATTACCCTGTTCCTTCAGGCTATTTGGAGGGGGGCGTAATTAGCAATTGCTTCTTTCATTTCATTCGGCCAGGTGTTATATTCGTAACAAGCGACCGCCTCTGCGGTTTCAACCGCGCGTAATTTCTTTTCTCAAATATCCCCTCTTCCCCCCACTTTTTCGGGATCTAAAGTACTCTATGTCACCCGGATATAGTGTAGCTTTTCAATAGTGAAAAAAAATTTAAAATCGGTTTAGTAGTTTCGGAGCTTATGCAATACAAAAAACCGGCCAAGTGCGAGTCGGACTCGCCCATGAAGGGTTCCGTAGCAGCAAGTATCATCATAATACAAAAGTTCTTGTAGTTCTTTGTAAGTTTAATCGATGTTTTTATATTTGAGTTGTTTGAATGAGAGAAAAATTGCGTTTTACGATTTCTGACGTATTAAAAAAAAACCGGCCAAGTGCGAGTCGGACTCGCCCATGAAGGGTTCCGTAGCAGCAAGTATCATCATAATATAAAAGTTTTTGTAGTTCTTTGTAAGTTTGATCGACGTTTTTATATTTAAGTTGATTGAATGAGAGGAAAATTGTGGTTTACGATTTATGACGTTTAAAAAAAAACTAATTACTTGATCTCGTTCAAACCAATTTTCAATGGAAGTTTGCATGGTAATGTACATCATATATTTTTTTTAGTTTTATCGTTCTTTTATTTTAGAAGTTAAAGGGGGGGGGGGACCAACATTTTTCCACTTTGGAAGTGTCTCTCGCGCAAACTATTCCGTTTAGAAAAAGATGATCTAAGAAACCTTATTACCATTTTTAAAGACCTATCTATAGATACCCCACACGTAAGGGTTTCAAGAAAAAAAAATTTTTGAGTTTCAGTTCTAAGTGTGGGAAGCCCCAAAAATTTATAAACTAATTACTTGATCTCGTTCAAACCAATTTTCAATGGAAGTTTGCATAATAATGTACATCATATATTTTTTTTAGATTTATCGTTCTCTTATTTTAGAAGTTACAGGGGGGGGGGGACCAACATTTTACCACTTTGGAAGTGTCTCTCGCGCAAACTATTCAGTTTAGAAAAAAATGATATAAGATACCTTGTAATCATTTTTAAAGACCTATCCATAGATACCCCACACGTAAGGGTTGGATGAAAAAAAATTTTTTGAGTTTCAGTTCTAAGTATGGAGAGCCCCCAATAGTTATTTATGTGACTGCTGCATAATGAGGGTCATTAAAATACGAATGTGGTTTTATGAAACGAACGAAGTGAGTTTCATAAAAGAATCACATGAGTATTTTAATGACTAATTATGTACAGTCACATACATAATTTTATCTTCATTCATACGATAATATGTCTATTTTATAGTCAGGATTGATGAGCAAACGCCCTAGTTACCAACATAATCTGTATGTAAAAGTTAGTTTAGTACTGTCATAATTAATGACTGACGTTTGTAGTTTTTAAAATCCATAAACAATCTAGACTCGAGTTGGTTTCGATTCTCAAATCGATTGTTATAATTTCAGCATCGAATTAAATGTATAGGAATGGAACATAAAATTACTAATCGACTAATTCGATAATCGAAAAAACCTATTAATTTTTACTTTTAAAGAAGACGTTCGAAATTTGAACGTAATTTCGTTTCAGTTACCGACACTAAAATGTAAACATTTCAATGCAGCCACAGATACTTATATCTAAATGTAGGGCGTTTGCTCATCGCTCCTGAATATTAAATAGACATATTATGGTATGGATGTAGATAAAATTTATTATTATTTTTCTATTTTTGTATGAAAATCTTAATGCGGTTCACAGAATACATCTACTTACTAATTTTCAACAGTATAGCTCTTATAGTTTCGGTAAAAAGTGGCTGTGACATACGGACGGACAGACAGACAGACAGACAGACAGACATGACGAATCCATAAGGGTTCCGTTTTTTGCCATTTGGCTACGGAACCCTAAAAACTAATTACTTGATCTCGTTCAAACCAATTTTCAATGGAAGTTTACATGGTAATGTACATCATATATTTTTTTTAGTTTTATTGTTCTCTTATTTTAGAAGTTACAGGGGGGGGGGGGAGACCAACATTTTACCACTTTGGAAGTGTCTCACGCGCAAACTATTCCGTTTAGAAAAAAATGATATAAGAAACCTTATTATCATTTTTAAAGACCTATCCATAGATACCCCACACGTAAGGGGTTGAAGAAAATTTTTTTTTGAATTTCATTTCTAAGTATGGCGAGCCCAAAAAATTTATAAACTAATTACTTGATCTCGTTCAAACCAATTTTCAATGGAAGTTTGCATAATATTGTACATCATATATTTTTTTTAGATTTATCGTTCTCTTATTTTAGAAGTTACAGGGGGGGGGGGGGACCAACATTTTACCACTTTGGAAGTGTCTCTCGCGCAAACTATTCAGTTTAGAAAAAAATGATTTAAGAAACCTTATTATCATTTTTAAAGACCTATCTATAGATACCCCACACGTAAGGGTTTGATGAAAAAAAATGTTTGAGTTTTAGTTGTAAGTATGGGGAGCCCCCAAAATTTATTATTATTTTTTTATTTTTGTATGAAAATCTTAATGCGGTTCACAGAATACATCTACTTACTAATTTTCAACAGCATAGCTCTTATAGTTTCGGTAAAAAGTGGCTGTGACATACGGACGGACAGACAGACAGACATGACGAATCCATAAGGGTTCCGTTTTTGCCTTTTGGCTACGGAACCCTAAAAACATCTTTCCTCTTTATAATATTAGTATTCATAATAAAGCCAGACGTTATAAATGTCTTGAGTGTGGTATATTATACCTTTTAACATTTATATCATCTGACACAAAAATACGAGCTGACGATATTTTGCTAGAAAATGGATTAGGCCCCTGCCGATCAGTTAAAAAACAACAGGATCAGTGAACAAAGAAATTTTGAATCACAAATGTGTGTTTTCTTACATAATTTTAAATTAATAACACAGCGTTCTAACAAAATTAGAACTCTCGATTCAAGGCGGACAACGCATCTGTGATGCAGGTGTTCATGGGTGTGTAGTGGTGATCACTTGCGATCATACACATCATAATAGGTATATTACATAATTATATCAGGTGGTGGCCCACTTGCTCAATTGCCTCCTTCTAACATAAAAAAACTCGACTGTTCCAAGGTAATCTCATGGCCTGAAGAGCATGGATACAAAAATGGCAGTAACCTTGACAACGCATGTTCTATCTCGTCTGTTATTGCCTTTTATGCGATGTTACACGCACGGAACCACAGAGATCTATGGACATTGAAATAAGATCTTCGTGATCAAATGCGCATTTAACTTGTTTTTTTTATGACGACATAAAACATCTATAAAGTAAATGTCGTCATTTTAGCGCGATGTCTATCTCGCCGGGTGATACGTTCAGATTTATCTCCTTATTTTTAAAGTAAACTCAATGTTATTTAAAACTAAAGATAAGTTACGTTCATAGTAATTGAAATTTATTTTATCTTATGATATTATTGGAGTCGACATCTGTGCGGAGCCAAAACTGAAGTAAAACAAGCATCACAAAAACCTATCAAAAAGTCTCAATTAAATTATAACTCATAAAAGACATCAAGTTTAAAATTAGCTATCAGTCTGATTCCGCTGTTAAATGTTACGGAAGGCTGATGGTATAGCCCGACTAATAAAATAAAAAACCTTGCCATATTGCGGAAAAATATTGAAACTATTTACTTCAAGCGGCAACAAAAAAATAAAAAAAAGATAAGATGTCATTCATTATTGCTGTCTGTCAAAGTGTGATGTCAATTATTGTCAACCGTGCCTTGTTAGTATTGGATATTGTAAGTCATTTGTACGTATAACCATAGCAACCAGTCTGTTTGTATCGGTCTGGGTGTTTCTATGTATGTATAATAATTAATATGTATTTACAAAAAAAAAGTAGGTATATAAGTAATGTTTATCCGTTGTCTAGCAACCATAGCACAGGCTCATGCTTAGTTTGGGGCTAGATGGCGCTGTGTGAATAATGTCCAGAGATATATTTATATTTATTTAACCAAGTGTTGCTATAACTATATAGCTAATGTGGCGCCTCCAGAGTAGGTTTTTTATTTTCTTGGTCAATCTATAGATACTCCAATTTACTAACTGCACTTGCCAAATTCTGGATCATAGAGCAAGTGTACTCCGACTACTTAATCAGGACAAAACGTTCGTACAAAATGATATAGTAAAATACTAGTATAAGTCTACACGTTTATATAGCAGGAAGATCAAACCAATTTGTCGTTGTAGGTACTAGAGCCACCAGCGGAATACTTGGAAGAAGACCTGACGAGCGACGACCGGGTTCCACCGGACGCATTGTACATGCTGCACAGCATCAGGGTCTTCGGCCACTTCGAGAAGCCTGTGTTCCTCATGCTGTGCAAGCATACCGAGATCCTTAACCTGCCTGCTGGGTCCTTCCTGTTTAAAGTTGGTAAGGAAGATTTTTTTAGCTACTTTAGCTTTTAAGGTTACGTAGCTCGCCTGGTGATAAATCACTATGGTTATTGGTTTTTACCAGATGCGAGGATATGTAGGGAAGACGGGTCATGTTACAGTGGGAACGCAGCCTGATTTCAATGAGGGCCACAAAGAGTTTCTGAACGTGCTGCCGTAATGTAAGCTCCCCTTTTTTGAACGTTTGCTCCCCTGATAAAATATTTCGCGGCGCATTTCTCTATGTTTGTTTTGGCAGATAATAAGCAGTTGCTACGACAGACCTACATATTTTTGTAATCTGTAGCCAAAAAGAAAGATTGGGATTATGTGCCTATTCTGTAACATCAAATCTGCAATGAAAGAATTTGGCAAAATTTATTTTGTAGGAGATTTTATTTTCTAATTATTTTTTTATTATTTTATGCATGCAGCCATGCAAAGCAGATGCGGGCTAGACTAGCAAATCACAATATAAATTCTCTGTCACGTATTTCACAATGACTTACAAGGACATGCCGCCTTATCGTAACAAGTTGTTAATTAAATAATTTCGTGAAATCAAACATTGCTAATTGTTCCCACACGGTTACGATATAACCTTAAATTTCAAGGTGAAAGCGAGTTTCACTGGTCAAAACTAGTCTGTCTTAATGTATCTAAAGTTTTATTTCAAAACTTATCACTTTAATTTGGCACCATTTTAAATATGAATGAACATTATGTATGAATATAATATACTTATACAGTCTATAGGCTATATAAAAAAAAAAAAAAAAAAAAAATATACTTATGCCTATATGCATTGCCAAGTCTTTTATCTGATTAAAATAATCTTTGCTTCTTGTTTTTGCGTAGAGCCAAAACATAAAGCTAAGCTTTGTAGGTATCTACTATCTAGTGTGTCACTACAATATGGTTACCAGTTTATGGGTTTGAAACACGGAAAAGGAGAGATTCTTTCCAGTTATGTTTTTCTCAATGGAATAGACCATGATGGTCTGTGACTATCAGGTGTCACGTGTCTAACTTTACCTTCCTGCCTTAAGTTGCTACAAAAAAAGGTGATAGACGTTCGGGCTTCGAATAACCAGTAATACGGAATCTCGGGAAAGATGCCCCCTTGATAACCGGGGAGGGGGGGGGGGGGGTGCTGCGCAGTTATTAGCCCACCTGATGGTAAGTGGTAACTGCGGCCTAATCCATTGAGGGACACTTCACCAGGAAGCGTCGCTCAATGTGCTGCCAGACTGTAGGCTCATCTGATCTTTGAGCCATTAATTTCAAGTGTACTGGCTCCCACATTAATATTGCCGGAACACAGCCAGGGCTGTTATGGCGGCAGATTTGAACTGTGGGGTTGGTATCTAGCCAGTTGGACTCTGAAAAAGTCCTACTACCAACCAGACCCATGGCGGGAATCGACCCACGACCTCCGGGTTTTATACCCGAGCCGTCATCAATTTTTGGACTAGCAGCACAGTTCCTGTCGCCTCCTTCCTTCTCCTTTTCTCAAAGAAAAAGTGAATGATAACAATAATAATACTATTCGCAGGAGACACGGACGAGAACGTGTACGTGGTTCAGAACGGGCGTGTGAACGTGTACATCACGAACCAGGACGGCAGCAGTCTGTCGCTCAAGATCGTGCGAGCCGGAGAGAGCGTTACATCGCTGCTGAGTTTTACCGATGTGTTGACGGTATGTATGATATGAATCAACTTAACTGGCTTGTCTGAACATCGTGCGCGAACCTGCGCAGAACACAAATGTAGGTGTCAGAGGGACGCGCGCCCCGCACCTGCGCAAACGACGCGACCAGCTAACTTCAGACAAGCCAATCAGGTTGACGCGGACTGTACCAGGTTTTTCTTTATCTTCTTAATAGTGGTCTTTGGTTTCTACTGTGTCCTGCCATACAACTTGACTGAGAAGGTTTCTACGCAGCTACGGTAGGGTAGAAAGGGAGGGGTGGATATGTGATGTGTCAGAGTTGTCATACGTGATAAATAGGGACCACAACAAGCTGATAGAATTTTTGGCCAGCAAAATGGCAAGCGACATTTGGCCTTACAAAAACACTTCTCCCGTACCTTTTCGATACCGCAGGAACCTGTTAAGTTAACCCTTTTATTGCCACGGTTGGATTGAATTGACAAATGTTTTCCTGTTCATACCTTGTATGTGGAATCTGTATTTGTACTTTTTTTTTCATTTCAGGGTCATTCTCAACCGTATAAGACTGTAAATGCGAAAGCATTAGAAGACTCGCAAGTGATAAAACTTCCTATGAGAGCTTTCCAAGAAGTCTTCAAAGAGTATCCAGATATATTTGTACGAGTTATTCAAGTAAGTTAATTTTACGGATGCTCATGGATATGTATTTTGTTGAAATCCAGGGACGTTATGTACCGTCACTCTCTAAACTTCCACGGCCTAAAGAAAGTGGGGTTACTCACTAAACCCCGGGATGTTCCTCCTTGTCTAATGGTTTTTATTTTGATGGATTATATTAACATTTTATATTGTTACAGATTATTATGGTACGACTTCAACGAGTAACGTTCACTGCTCTACATCAGTATTTGGGTCTCAGCGCAGAATTGGTGAATCCGGTAAGTTTAGAACACATTTTTTTTATAGAAACTCTGTTCCCAGTTAGTCACCGGGATGTGTGACCTAGACAGACCGACTTTTGTGCTTTTGAAGGCATATTAAACTTTGTTTCTGGGGCAGTAAAATTAATTAAGAAAAAGTGGGAGGAACGTCTCTGGCCCCGAGTCATACACACGGCCGCTTTTTTGTTACCCTGCAGTTGTGGTGCTTAGCACATTCAAGCAAAAATAAATATTTAGATGTTTGAAATACTCGTAGTAATACTTATAATTGTAACAGCTAATGTATTTCCACTGCTAAATCTAGAAAAAAAAAAGGCTTAGAAAATCATAGCACACCAACCTTAGTTATAAAAAAGAGAAAAAAAGAAGAAGAAAACATTCTTCAACAATATTTGGAACGACTCTTTAAAATATCTCCATATTCTTTAATAGTTTTTGTAATGTTTAACGATTGCTTGCATTATTTATTTTGAAGAGTACCAGACCAATTGAAGTTTTTGTATCTTACCCAGGGTGGCCGCGACAAAAGACGTCCTGCGACAGTGGCGTCATCTCCCGGCAAAACCGGTAGAGTTTCCGTCGTAGACAGCAGCACCACCATGCACTCCCCGCATCACAGCGAGAGGACCGTGCCGGAGCATTTGGTGAGCTATTGCGAATGGAGTAAGGGTGATTTTGCTTTGACAGTGTATGAGTTTTGAAGACTATGCTAGTGTTAAATAATACTAGTGCTTTTAAGGCAGTTGATATGATCCCATATTAAGACGGAAAAAAATCATATTTTTGCTGTGAGTTTATCATTTTATCATAACCCTGGGATATCAATCCCAACAGGATGAGAACTGCATACTAGTAATACATTTTTAAGTACATATTACAAAACTTTAAGGGCCAAGGGTCACTACCGCCGGATAAGTTCCTTGTAATTTGTATCATTGATACTGTTTTCTTATTTTCGAAATTGACAGCATAATTATTTATTATTATGTGATACGGTACGTTATTTTGAACAGAGGTAGTGAAAAGAAAAGTGGTTTAGTAAACTAATATTGAGTGGTTTTTACTCTTGATAATTTGTTTAATCTGAAAATACTTTTTGTGCTCTGAACGAAACCGAAACAAGATAGTTTTGGGCAGTATTATCACTCTTTTAGCATGAATCCTATAGGATTTATGAGAACAATAACGCAATCTGTATTGCATAGATTTTCCCCCTATCAATAATCTGATCATTTCAGTAAATACTACTACTAGGTATGACTAAAAGTCATACCTAGTGACATAACTAACACGTCCACATGGTTTGATCCTAACAGCATGCTCAGGATGGCAGTCAGCCGGTGTCCTCGCCTATTCACATCCAGGGCAGAAAGCCGCGCCCTGATATGGTGCCTGACATCACCTCCAATACGCCACAGGTATGTTTATTATTGCAATGGGATAAGAGGCGTGTACGACCCCCTTTTGCGAGTCCGATAGTATACTATCAGCCTATCTTATGTCCCACTAGCGGCCGCCCGCGGTTTCACTCGCGTGGTTCCAGTTCCCGTGGGAATTGATCAAAATCCTTTCTTAGCGGATGCCTACGTCATAACATCTACCTGCATGCCAAATTTCAGCCCGATCCGTCCAGTAGTTTGGGCTGTGCGTTGATGGCTATCTATGTCAGTCAGTCAGTCAGTCAGTCACCTTTAAGTTTTATATATATAGACAATAGAGCATAGGCCTTCGTTATAAAAATCTAGTTATTGTCACTATGACGGGTTTAATACTCGGGTGACTCGGGATGTTTATCCCACTACCCACTATAGTCCCCAGGTTTTTCCTTTACACCCGGGGACGGACCGTAGCACCTTGTTTAATTTTCCGTCTGCAATTTTGGCATTCTGTTTAAAGTGAAGGTGTGAATGAGTCATAGAGAAATAACAAAATGGGTCGTCATTTCGACGTCTGTAATAATAAAAGTTTGATATATTAGGTGATGCAATTTTTTAATTTTACAATTTAACCTTGTAGCAGCAACCAGATGTGCAGCCAACGCCGCCGTTGCAGAGGAGCAAAGAAGGATCGTCTTTCAAGAGACACAACAACAATGAACACTTGGATGAGCAGGTAATAAAGATAAAGGGATATTTTAAGTAACGTTGATGTTGATCCGGTGTACAGTAATCAGTCAGTCTATGGGATGGGTATCAAAAATGGAAGTGTTTTTGTACTAGTATGTCCTTCTTTTACGTTGAAACGGAGCTACGATTCGGATAGAAAAAATACCTGCGGTTTAACGTTGCTTGGAACCTGTATTTATTTAATACGTATTTGAGTTGTAGAGATCACTTATTTTACATATCTCTTGCTCTGTAAGTAGTCACTTACTTCCCTGAATGCCGGGGTGTATGGATATCATTACAGCATAGGTTTCAAAACCTACCATGTAATGTTAACATTACAGCCATAGATAATATTAATTCCATGATTACAGCATAGGTTTTGGAATTTGAAAAAAGAACTGTCATACTGATACTGCAAGAAGAATTTATGAAGATTTTATTTTAAATATCGAACTATTTGTTTCGCAGTCACATTGTAGATAATTGAAATCTATTTAAAAATCAAACTGGCCAGCACGATTTGACGCGCTTGCGTGCCATAAAATCGTGAAGAGTAAAAAAGGCAGTCGACTAGCTAGGCGCGAAAGTAAATTTTTTTCGTGTTTTGGAGTTCTTTCTCAAAAGTTAAGTTTTTATACTTACCTCACAATCGATATGTAAAGCAGAGTGTTTACCTCGGGTGTAAGCATCAATTGCATACTCGGGCTAATTAGGCAATTGATGTCATACAGCCCTTGGTTAACAATCTACTATTAACGTAACATTTCAGGCACTAATTCAAATAGCGACAGAGGCGTTCGTAAAGGAGCTAGGGTTGGAGAGCGACCACCTCCTGAGAGGCAATGTGCAAGTCAGGGACCTGCCCGCGGGCACTTACATCATGAAGGAAGAGAGCCACAAGGTAACACCATCATAAACTTCAGAAGTCGTATAATTAAACATTTATGTCAAGTTTTTCAAGAAGACCGGTTCTTTTTTCGAAATTGTTTTCAGGACTACTTTGGCCTATTCTATTGAGCGATATTCTACTAGGAAACTTCGTTACACGTGCTGTCATATCTTTGGCACCAAGTGTACTGGCATTAACATATTGTCGAAATATACCTATCATTTTATATTCGGACCAGATATTTTGAATTCATATTACAATTAAATTAATCACTAAGTAAAGAAGCCTTGCTTTGAGTTTTCACCATTTAAAAAAAAAACGTTATTTATTAACATATTATTGTTTTCCTCTTAAAAGCTATATTATAACGTTCCCGGTGAGCCAGAGATTAAACAGGTATTGTGTGAGAAGTCTTTGGGTGGTGTGGTCATCAGTGATTGCATGCGGGGAGTGAAAGTCGAACCATAGACTATAGAAACATTAATGTCAAAATATAATAAAATGTCACATTCAACTGATCGATCATCGTTAATTTTTTTGTTGTTTTGTTTTGGTGTGTGATTTTCGTTCTGGGTATCACGAAGGTGACGAAGTTATGAGTAATTTAGGGGGGTCTCAATATAAATAAATAAAGTATTTACCAATACTTCAGGGTTCGATTCCAAGTCAGGCAGTTACAAAATTTAAGGGGATCCGGTTGTTTGAAAACTAAATGATTGGTGTGCACTACATGGGTTTTTAAAAAACCAACTTAAAATACACACGTTTTTTTAGTGTTGTCACAAGCAACAGTTGACAAACATAATATGAAAGGTGTATTATTATGGATTGTATTTAATTATATCTAATTCATTCACTCCCATATAAAATACAAATATTATTTTGCCTGTTTAAAATTAATCGAGGTAGTAGAAACATCACCAATTTGGGAAAATGTTTTCAAAAGATGGCTTACCTCGCCTATAAAATTCTCATAGACTTAAGTTTCGTTTATAATGCTTGAAACTCTCTAAAGATACGACATTTTACACACTAGAAAATGATGGCTATTTATAATTATTTGTCAAATTATTTTTTATATACTTTCTTAAAAGAAAATCTCCGGGGCGGGCTTATAATTATGAAATTACCTACGTTTGAATACAGGGTTAAATAATATTTTATGTGCAGGATGTTGCATTGGTCTATCTGCTATCTGGGGCGCTGTTGGTGTCCCAAAGAGTTGCTGAAGGCGACGGAGAAGTTCACATGTTTACTGCCTACCCAGGTAAATAAATCTAGACCATAACTATACCACAACGCTTTTGGTAGAATCGTGAGGATTCGCGTCTCTTTTGAGATTGAAAAGACCTACTTTCGAGTTTTTTGCCGGATTCTCCTCTGCAGAAATAGCATTCCGGATTTGGCAGTACACAACTGCTTTTGTGTAGCTTATATAAATACTGGTGTTGACTTGACTTAAATTTGCCTGAAGCCCGTTCGAATGCGAGGTTCTTCACAGCGTATATTTAAGTATAGCCCGACCTATAAAATAAAAAACCTCGCTATATTGCGGAAAAATATTAGAACTGATTTCTTCAAGTGGCAACAATCAAATAAAAAAAAAAACCAATAAAATGTCAATCCTTATTGCTGTCTGTCAAAGTGTGATGTCAATTGACAACCGTGCCCTGTTGCTATTGGATATTGTTAGTTATTTGTGAATATAACCATAGCAACCAGTGTTGCTATAACCATAGCTAATATGGCGCATCCAGAGCAGGTCTTTTTTTCTGGTTAGGCTATATGATTATTATTAATTTTGCACACAGGTGAAGTGGAAGGCGGACTCGCAGTCCTCACAGGGGAGCCAAGCTTCTTCTCCATCCGTGCTAAACACTTCTCCCGCATCGGGCTTCTGTCCAAGACTACAGTGTACAGCATCATGCGGGAGAGGCCGTCTGTGGTGCTGCACATAGCGAACACAGTCGTGAAGCGGTTGTCGCCCTTCGTACGGCAGGTCGACTTCGCTCTTGATTGGGTGAGTTAAGCAGCCTCTTTGGCGAATCTAGCTTCTTCTCTTAGGTAAGCACTTGTCAAGGATCGGTCTGCTGTCCAAGACTACAGTGTACAGCATAATGCGGGAGAGGCCGTCTGTGGTGCTGCACATAGCGAACACAGTCGTGAAGCGGCTGTCGCCCTTCGTACGGCAGGTCGACTTCGCTCTTGATTGGGTGAGTTAAAAAGCCTCTTTGGAGAATCTAGCTTTTCCATGCGAGGTAAGCACTTTTCAAGGATCGGTCGGCTGTACAAGACCACATTGTATAGACCGACAAACTTATCTATTCCGGTGGCGGCGTCGCTACTGTCGTTTTAATACTGTCATTAAAAAACGTTTTTGCATTGTAAAAACTGACATTACACATAGTTCCAATTTTGGCCACCGGAACAGATAAGTTTGTCGGTCTATACAGCATCATGCGGGAGAGACCGTCTGTGGTGCTGCACATAGCGAACGACTTCGCTCTGGATTGGGTGAGTTGTATATGTATACTTACTACTGTTTTACTTACTGGAGAATATAGGCAAAAGAGCTGGTGTGATACCTGATGGTAAGTCACTGCGGCATATTCCATTGAGGGACGCTTCACCTGGAAGCGTCGCTCAGTGAGCTGCTAGACTGTAGGATCATCTGATCTTCGAGCCTTTGATTTCAAGTGCACTGGCTCCCACATTAATATTGCCGGAACACAGCCAAAGCTGTAAATTAAAGAAAGAGTATTTTTAAGAAAAATTGTTTTTGGTATTATTGGATTTTTGTTTTGTTTGTCATGTGATATCCGCAAGTGAACAATTTTTGACACACTCTTTTTTACGTATAAAAATGTACAGATAAACCTTAAAATTAAATAAATATGCATAATTCCTTCTCAGGTGTTCTTAGAATCCGGGCGAGCTGTCTACAGACAAGACGAGGAGTCGGGGTCTACGTTTATAGTGTTGAGCGGGCGGTTGCGATCCGTGATCACCCATCCGAACGGCAAGAAGGAGTTAGTCGGCGAGTACGGCAAAGGAGACTTAGTCGGAATTGTGAGTGTTTTTTTGTTATTACTAACCTTGAATCCTCAGAAAGTGCTAGCAGATTTTTTATTTTGTATATTTTTTTATTATTGTTGACATGTTTTTGTCCTATAATTGGGAAATTTTAAGGGGATCTCTTCGATTACGTTAACAATGCCTCTATTTCCCAGGTGGAAATGGTAACGCAAACGCGTCGCAGTACAACTGTGATGGCGGTGCGCGACTCGGAACTGGCCAAGCTGCCCGAGGGTCTGTTCAATGCGATCAAACTGCGCTTCCCCGTCGTCGTCACAAGGCTTATTAACTTGCTGGGACATAGGATATTAGGTAAGTACAACCGTTTGTTTCAAAAAGGTTTCATGTGACTAACGGCGCTGCCACACTAGCGCCAGCGCCCTAACTTGAGACGCAGAAGGGTCTAAAGATATGTTTAGAAGCGAATATTGACAAAAGTAAGTAAGTGTGGTAGAGCTTTGCGCAGTGGCGTAGCGTGGATGTCAGCCGCCCGGGGCGGAAGATAATTCTGCCGCCCTTTTTTTCCTCCAGTTGGCAAAGCAGCCCACCCGCCCGGGGCGGAAGACAATTCTGCCGCCCTTTTTTTTTTGGTTCCTCCTGGAAATTTTACCGCCCCCTAAAAAGTGCCGCCCAGGGCGGACCGCTCCCCCCGCCCCCATCGCTACGCCACTGGCTTTGCGGTATGTAGACAGTTCCTGTCTATTTGCTGACTCCACCAGGTAAGCACCGCCCTATCTCACAGAAGCCTGACAGGAGAGTAGTAGCTTTGCTATTGCGCTTTGTTAGTGAGTGAGAGTGACGGAGGCCCCAACCTCCCTATACAAACTTTCTATTTATTAGCGCCCAAGATGGCGTCGGTTTCGGTGGGAGTGCTTTACGTATTTCCCGATATTTTTGAATGCGTCAACTTACAACGTGGGTTGTAGTGTGCGGAGTTTTGAAAACACTTGAGTCGTCAAAATATACATGAAAATTGCAGCAGTAATCCTCATAAAGAAGAGTGTATTGCCAAGAATACAAGAAGAAGAACTTTCTATCTTTGTAAAGTTGTTTTTCCAGTTGGATATAAAAAAAGAGATTACCTTGTTTCCAATTATAGATTTCTTATTGTATGCAGTTGCTAGATGAGTAACAACTGTTTTTGTGTTGAAACTATTATTGCGACCTATTAGTTCTTTTATTTTAAGTATTTAACATATTCACACAGGGTCCTGGCAAAAGCCGACGGCGGGCCTTGGCGCGGCGGCGGCCATTGACCCTCGGCCGTCTCAGCACAACTTCTCGACGGTGGCCGTGGTCCCGGTCAGCGATGACGTGCCTCTCACCGCGTTCACTTACGAGCTGTACCATTCGCTTGGGGCTATTGGTAAGTAATAACCTGACTACTTTTAATTATGATACTTGATTGATACTTGATGATACTAATTTCCATACTAATATCATTAATTCAAAAGTAACTTTCTCTGAATGTTACCCTCATACGTCTAAACTAGTGCAGCGATTTTAACATAATTTGGAACAGACACAGACTTAACCGTGGGAAAGGTTACTTTTTATCTCTAGATAATGTTCAGTTCTCATAGGATAACAAAAAAGAAGTTTTATTTTGCCTTAACAAAGCTACGGATAGATGGATGGACGAGAATTTGTGTATGGAGATAGTTTACGAGCTGGAAAGTAATTGCCCAATTTTTTTTCGAAAAATCATGCATTTATAATTCCTGTACCACTTATGTCGCTATTAAAAAGTCGAAAAATCTTCTCGCATCTAAATATTTAACAACAAATCGTTTATCAATAGGTCCAACTGTCCGTTTGACGTCTGACGTGATAAGGAAACTCCTCGGGTTGACGATTATGGACCCTAACAACGAGTACCGCCTTAGCTCCTGGCTCGCACAACAGGAAGATAAGCACAAGGTAATAATAACCGAGCGTTTGCTCCCGATTTAGTCGTAAATACCTACATAAAAAATCCATAGGTGCGCGTCGTGCTTCGGACGAACCTTTTACCTTACACATGTGAAGTCATGTTTGAACCATACGGCTACCATTTCTCATGTCTACATCATGTGTGGTACTATCGTATTCTAAGTTGAAAAAGATAATATTCATTTCCATATTTCGAGATCATAATTTAAGATAAAAGTTTTGGTGTAGTATGCAATATATTTTTTAACACAAGTGCTTACGCTGTTTACTTTAGGGTCAGATTCAGGTCGGTTGTCCAATATTTTATCTTTATGTCATTTTAATTACAGGTGGCTCTGTATCAATGTGATCCAAGCCTTACGCAATGGACTCAGAGGTGCATCCGTCAAGCTGATTGCATCCTGATTGTGGCGTTAGGCGACAAACAGCCTAGTATTGGCAAGGTAAATAACATAGACGAATATTTAAGTACAGTCAGCGTCATATAGTTCGTGATACGCAGGGTACTCTAATAAATAGACGCAACCAAATGTCGATAATATCGGTACAAACAAAGTTGTCTTATTGTTGTAAACAGTTTTGTCGCTCAAAAGGGCGATACATTTAAAATGTCATATAAATCGGTTAAGTCAAACTGCCATAAATATGGTTACAGTCATCCCGCCAATGGTATCCAAACATTCTAAGTGTTCAAAAATATGGAACACATTAGAAAAATAAACCTTACGGCTATAATATTTAAAATATTATTTTTCTCATCAATAAGTATCTAAAAAATTAAACACAAAGTGAAAGCGATAGAAACTACTGCTGTCCTTATCATTTTAAGCACGACGTCATAGACTTCTCTTTTGTTTTGGATAGAATTTCAGAATTTCTTGCATAGCCATTTACGATATTTGGGGGCACGGCCGTGGTGAGGACCAAGTCGAGCAAAAAAGCCGGCACGGCCGTACTTCTTCCCCATTCTTTGCAGGCCATTCTCGATCCCCTATAGCTTCGTTTTAGACAAAACTAGAAGCTTGAATTTTCAGTATTTCAGTACGGATGATATGTCTCAAGATATGTTAAAAAAATATAAGCAATAAACAGCTAGGTACAGCTAAATAGATGTTAACCTCAATGAATATGAATATGAGTTATTAGGTATATTTCGTATTTAATTTTACTTGGGTATGTACGTAACTGAAATGAACACATTCCGTATTAACGATAAACTGAGCAGTTCTGATAAAGTTACGTTCGAACGTACTTATAGACTGACCCTTCATAAAAAGCAAATCTACACTAATATTATAAAGAGGAAAGATTTGATTGTTTGTTTGTTTGTTTGAATTGAATAGGCTCCGAAACTACTAAACCGATTTAAATAATCCTGTCACTGTTGGATAGCTACACTATCCCCGGTACAGGGTACTTTTGATCCCAGAAATGTGGGAGGAAGGGGGAGATATTATTTTGAAAAAATAAATGACGCGCAAGTGAAATCGCGGGCGGAAGGCTAGTCGCATAAAATAGGAAAGAAAATGACAAATCAATACGACTGATGCTGATGGTTATTTGACATGCATTGACAGATAATAGAATTACATTCAAACACAAGATTGCGTAATGAGGTTTCATGCTAGCTTATTTTTCTAATGTGTTCCATGTTTTTGAACACTTAAAATGTTTGGATACCATTGGCGGGATGACTGTAACCATATTTATGGCAGTTTGACTGAACCGAATTATATGACATTTTAAGTGTGTCGACCTTTTGAGCGACAAAACTGTTCACAACAATAAGACAACTTTGTTTGTACCGATATTATCGACTTTTTGGTTGCGCCTATTTTTTTGAGTACCCTGAGTATCACGAACTATATGACGCTGACTGTACTAAAATCGAGTAATTTTTGTATTTCAGAATGTAAATTTCGTATAGTACAGACGTACCACATTAAAATATCTAAACAGTCCATCAAGTTTAATAATGACACCCATTAACTTCGTGATCGCGAAGATAATTTGCAGTTCTTAAAAATAAGTATTATTATGAGTTCTACCTCTGTCTCTCTCTTTTATTATCTTCTAATCAGATCAAACTCATTATTAGTGAAATCGTGACTTATTTCCCAGATTGAAAAAGAAATCGAGCGCCTCGCCATCCGTACACAGAAGGAACTTGTACTCTTGCACCGGGAGGGCGGACCCAACCCCTCAGGCACCGTGCACTGGCTCAACATGCGCACGTGGGTGAGCCAGCACCACCACGTGCGCTGCCCGCACCGCATGTTCACCAGGAAGAGCCAGTACCGCATTGTGAGTATCCGCCCAACCCCTCAGGCACCGTGCACTGGCTCAACATGCGCACGTGGGTGAGCCAGCACCACCACGTGCGCTGCCCGCACCGCATGTTCACCAGGAAGAGCCAGTACCGCATTGTGAGTATCCGCCCAACCCCTCAGGCACCGTGCACTGGCTCAACATGCGCACGTGGGTGAGCCAGCACCACCACGTGCGCTGCCCGCACCGCATGTTCACCAGGAAGAGCCAGTACCGCATTGTGAGTATCCGCCCAACCCCTCAGGCACCGTGCACTGGCTCAACATGCGCACGTGGGTGAGCCAGCACCACCACGTGCGCTGCCGGCACCGCATGTTCACCAGGAAGAGCCAGTACCGCATTGTGAGTATCCGCCCAACCCCTCAGGCACCGTGCACTGGCTCAACATGCGCACGTGGGTGAGCCAGCACCACCACGTGCGCTGCCCGCACCGCATGTTCACCAGGAAGAGCCAGTACCGCATTGTGAGTATCCGCCCAACCCCTCAGGCACCGTGCACTGGCTCAACATGCGCACGTGGGTGAGCCAGCACCACCACGTGCGCTGCCCGCACCGCATGTTCACCAGGAAGAGCCAGTACCGCATTGTGAGTATCCGCCCAACCCCTCAGGCACCGTGCACTGGCTCAACATGCGCACGTGGGTGAGCCAGCACCACCACGTGCGCTGCCGGCACCGCATGTTCACCAGGAAGAGCCAGTACCGCATTGTGAGTATCCGCCCAACCCCTCAGGCACCGTGCACTGGCTCAACATGCGCACGTGGGTGAGCCAGCACCACCACGTGCGCTGCCCGCACCGCATGTTCACCAGGAAGAGCCAGTACCGCATTGTGAGTATCCGCCCAACCCCTCAGGCACCGTGCACTGGCTCAACATGCGCACGTGGGTGAGCCAGCACCACCACGTGCGCTGCCCGCACCGCATGTTCACCAGGAAGAGCCAGTACCGCATTGTGAGTATCCGCCCAACCCCTCAGGCACCGTGCACTGGCTCAACATGCGCACGTGGGTGAGCCAGCACCACCACGTGCGCTGCCCGCACCGCATGTTCACCAGGAAGAGCCAGTACCGCATTGTGAGTATCCGCCCAACCCCTCAGGCACCGTGCACTGGCTCAACATGCGCACGTGGGTGAGCCAGCACCACCACGTGCGCTGCCCCGGTTGGGCGCATTATGTCCAATTCGCAAAAGGTCCAGGGCGCTCAAAATGTCCAATTCTCACAACGTCCAAATCTTAAATTGTCCAATTAGCAATTTGTCCAATTCGCACTTTGTCCAAATCTCAAATTGTCCAATTAGCAAATGGTCCAATTCTCAAATTGACCAATTCAAATAACTGTTGTTTAAATGTTTGTTATAGATGTTTTATTACAAGTAGCAGTATAAAGTGATTCTAACTTAGTAGTAAAATTGAAAAAAGAAGTTTTTTTAGTCAAATTAAAAGTTTTATGATTATGATAGACGAAACTCGAACCAATAGTAAGTACTAGCTGCGTTGCGGACGGTCACCAGTCGGGATAATTACCCTTCGCGCTTATAAAAACAGATAATTATGATTTGATTTTAATTTTCCCGCCAAACTATTAAAAAAAAGTTGAAAAAAAATCCTTGCAAAAATCGATAGTACTACTAAAGGTGAAGCGTTCTGCTGCGGGAAAACAACGACTAAAAAAACACGCAGTATATGCGTTTCACTCTCAAGTTGCGTGTTACCAAAACATCAACCTCCCTTACAATATGGATCACCCTTAAACTTTCGAACTGGACCAATCGCGAACTGGACCAGGTGCGAACTGGACCAGTTGCGAACTGGACCAATTGCGAACTGGACCATTCGCGAACTGGACCAGTTGCGAACTGGACCAATTGAGAATTTGACAGTTGGACATTTTGCGAATTGGACATAATGCGCCCAAACGCGCTGCCCGCACCGCATGTTCACCAGGAAGAGCCAGTACCGCATTGTGAGTATCCGCCCAACCCCTCAGGCACCGTGCACTGGCTCAACATGCGCACGTGGGTGAGCCAGCACCACCACGTGCGCTGCCCGCACCGCATGTTCACCAGGAAGAGCCAGTACCGCATTGTGAGTATCCGCCCAACCCCTCAGGCACCGTGCACTGGCTCAACATGCGCACGTGGGTGAGCCAGCACCACCACGTGCGCTGCCCGCACCGCATGTTCACCAGGAAGAGCCAGTACCGCATTGTGAGTATCCGCCCAACCCCTCAGGCACCGTGCACTGGCTCAACATGCGCACGTGGGTGAGCCAGCACCACCACGTGCGCTGCCCGCACCGCATGTTCACCAGGAAGAGCCAGAACCGCATTGTGAGTATCCGCCCAACCCCTCAGGCACCGTGCACTGGCTCAACATGCGCACGTGGGTGAGCCAGCACCACCACGTGCGCTGCCCGCACCGCATGTTCACCAGGAAGAGCCAGTACCGCATTGTGAGTATCCGCCCAACCCCTCAGGCACCGTGCACTGGCTCAACATGCGCACGTGGGTGAGCCAGCACCACCACGTGCGCTGCCCGCACCGCATGTTCACCAGGAAGAGCCAGTACCGCATTGTGAGTATCCGCCCAACCCCTCAGGCACCGTGCACTGGCTCAACATGCGCACGTGGGTGAGCCAGCACCACCACGTGCGCTGCCGGCACCGCATGTTCACCAGGAAGAGCCAGTACCGCATTGTGAGTATCCGCCCAACCCCTCAGGCACCGTGCACTGGCTCAACATGCGCACGTGGGTGAGCCAGCACCACCACGTGCGCTGCCCGCACCGCATGTTCACCAGGAAGAGCCAGTACCGCATTGTGAGTATCCGCCCAACCCCTCAGGCACCGTGCACTGGCTCAACATGCGCACGTGGGTGAGCCAGCACCACCACGTGCGCTGCCCGCACCGCATGTTCACCAGGAAGAGCCAGTACCGCATTGTGAGTATCCGCCCAACCCCTCAGGCACCGTGCACTGGCTCAACATGCGCACGTGGGTGAGCCAGCACCACCACGTGCGCTGCCCGCACCGCATGTTCACCAGGAAGAGCCAGTACCGCATTGTGAGTATCCGCCCAACCCCTCAGGCACCGTGCACTGGCTCAACATGCGCACGTGGGTGAGCCAGCACCACCACGTGCGCTGCCCGCACCGCATGTTCACCAGGAAGAGCCAGTACCGCATTGTGAGTATCCGCCCAACCCCTCAGGCACCGTGCACTGGCTCAACATGCGCACGTGGGTGAGCCAGCACCACCACGTGCGCTGCCCCGGTTGGGCGCATTATGTCCAATTCGCAAAAGGTCCAGGGCGCTCAAAATGTCCAATTCTCACAACGTCCAAATCTTAAATTGTCCAATTAGCAATTTGTCCAATTCGCACTTTGTCCAAATCTCAAATTGTCCAATTAGCAAATGGTCCAATTCTCAAATTGACCAATTCAAATAACTGTTGTTTAAATGTTTGTTATAGATGTTTTATTACAAGTAGCAGTATAAAGTGATTCTAACTTAGTAGTAAAATTGAAAAAAGAAGTTTTTTTAGTCAAATTAAAAGTTTTATGATTATGATAGACGAAACTCGAACCAATAGTAAGTACTAGCTGCGTTGCGGACGGTCACCAGTCGGGATAATTACCCTTCGCGCTTATAAAAACAGATAATTATGATTTGATTTTAATTTTCCCGCCAAACTATTAAAAAAAAGTTGAAAAAAAATCCTTGCAAAAATCGATAGTACTACTAAAGGTGAAGCGTTCTGCTGCGGGAAAACAACGACTAAAAAAACACGCAGTATATGCGTTTCACTCTCAAGTTGGGTGTTACCAAAACATCAACCTCCCTTACAATATGGATCACCCTTAAACTTTCGAACTGGACCAATCGCGAACTGGACCAGGTGCGAACTGGACCAGTTGCGAACTGGACCAATTGCGAACTGGACCATTCGCGAACTGGACCAGTTGCGAACTGGACCAATTGAGAATTTGACAGTTGGACATTTTGCGAATTGGACATAATGCGCCCAAACGCGCTGCCCGCACCGCATGTTCACCAGGAAGAGCCAGTACCGCATTGTGAGTATCCGCCCAACCCCTCAGGCACCGTGCACTGGCTCAACATGCGCACGTGGGTGAGCCAGCACCACCACGTGCGCTGCCGGCACCGCATGTTCACCAGGAAGAGCCAGTACCGCATTGTGAGTATCCGCCCAACCCCTCAGGCACCGTGCACTGGCTCAACATGCGCACGTGGGTGAGCCAGCACCACCACGTGCGCTGCCCGCACCGCATGTTCACCAGGAAGAGCCAGTACCGCATTGTGAGTATCCGCCCAACCCCTCAGGCACCGTGCACTGGCTCAACATGCGCACGTGGGTGAGCCAGCACCACCACGTGCGCTGCCCGCACCGCATGTTCACCAGGAAGAGCCAGTACCGCATTGTGAGTATCCGCCCAACCCCTCAGGCACCGTGCACTGGCTCAACATGCGCACGTGGGTGAGCCAGCACCACCACGTAAATGTAGCGGTTAGGGCTCTGCCAAATTGGCATAGCAATCCGCCATCAGTTTCAACGCGGAAGCGACTTTGACTAGTAGTCACTCTCGTTAGTAGATGAAACCTGCATGTCCGTGGCTATTTTGCCGGCCATCCGCGACGTCTCCGCGTTGAAACCGCTTGCAATTCGCTAGTATCGCAGGGCCTTAAGAGATTGATCATCTATTTAGTTTTAAAAGAATGTGGCTTAAAATTTAAGGATTTTCGTCTATGACAACATTAATTACGTGTCACGCGTTTAAGGCCGGATAAGTCAGGATAAGTACACATTATACGGCCGGTTAATTACACCTCCCGATGTAATTAGTTGATCTGTCTTGTAGAAGCTTGCTATGTAAGACGTTCTGTTACACAGAGCGAGCTGTACAGCAAAGTGCTGATGTCGGAAGCGTCGGTGCACTCGGACTTCTCGCGGCTGGCGCGCTGGCTGACGGGCACGTCCGTCGGCCTCGTGCTGGGCGGCGGCGGCGCGCGCGGCGCTGCGCACGTCGGCATGATCCGTGCCATACAGGTGCAGTATGATGCGTGAGAGGCAACATACGCTACACGCTACACGACATATGCTACACGATATACGACACTTGCTACACGATATACGACACATGCTACACAATATACGACACATGCTACACGATATACGACAAACGCTACACGCCACCTATCTTAAGGCAAACTAGATTGCGCTGGTTTCCGCACGATGTTTTCCATCTCCCTCAAGCTAGTTGTAAATACGCACATAGACATATCTATTGCTATGCACCAAAATTCAAACCAACGACGTTTGTAACCACTCTTTTACCACTTTCACGTTTACTATTTCAAAAACCAAAGACATAATCTTAACATGAATATTGTAACATTTCAGGAAGCTGGGATCCCTATAGACATGGTTGGAGGAGTGAGCATCGGCGCGTTCATGGGAGCCTTATGGTGCATGGAGAGGAACATCACTACTCAAACGCAAAAGGCTAGAGAATGGTCGCAGGTAATTAATTCGTTCTATACCGATGTGGTCAGGGTACGTCTGCACCATGATCCACCAAGATGATGAGATGATCCAGGATTTGGTAACCTTTGGCAACAGAGGACGAAGGGACAAAGCTCATGGTTACACAGACGAATGTCTGTGAGAACATCGTGAGGAAACTTGCCTAACTTTTCTGTCACCGCCGAATTAGTGGTAAATACGCACGTAGACCAATCCATACGCGCGCGCCGATTTGTAAAGTGACGCTTGAAACACCTCGGCAACAACAGCTACTTGAAAAGATCGACTGATGATGAACGCTATTGTGACTTATTCCGATTGATGATATTAAGCCCGACCATTAAAATAAAAAACCTCGCCATAATTGCGGAAAAATATTGGAACTAATTTCTTCAAGTGGCAACAATCAAATAAAAAAAAAAGTCAAAGTGTGATGTTAATTGTCAACCGTGCCTTGTAACTGTTGGATATTGTGAGTTGCTTGTGAGTATAACCATAGCAACCAAGTGTTGCTACAATCATAACTAATGTGGCGCCTCCAGAGCAGGTGTTTTATTTTATTGGTCAGGCTATATACGTATTTTAAAAAGTGGAAAATTTGATTAAATTTCATTCGTTCACCAGACAACTGTTGTAGGTCCTAGACAATTATTGACAGGTATTCACCAAAATTCTGTACCTGTTCCAGAAAATGACCCAATGGGGCAAACAGCTCCTCGACCTCACATACCCAGCGACCTCCATGTTCTCGGGCCGGCAGTTCAACGCCACCATCAAGTCCACCTTCGGAGAGGTCCACATCGAAGACCTCTGGCTGCCGTACTTCACCGTCACCACCGACATCAGTGCTAGCTGCATGAGGGTGCATAGACACGGTAAGATGATGAGGTGATGCGATTAGGATGAGTGGGAGTACAGTCGTCGTTTGAGACACTGCGTATAATGTACAGTCAAAAGCACGTCAGATTATACACTTTGGACTTTGTACCACTCTTATGTCGGGCGCATAAGTGCTATTATCGAACTGCAAGTGTTTACCGTGATGTGCCGTTGACCGTACATTTTGGGAATAACTCAATTTTACTCTAAAAGGTTAATCCTTTTACTACCATGGTCGGATAGTTGCTATTAGAAGAAACTATTAATTATAACTGATACACAATGTAACGCCTCGTTAATTGAGTGGTTTAAGTACTTGGCCGTAATCTCGGGGTCCTAGGTTCAATTCCTGGGTCGAGCAAAATATGTGTCGTTTTTTCGTTGTTTCGCCAATCCTCATTTGGCAAACGTGACGATTAAGCCAGTACATATAATTGTAGCGAGGACTTGATGTCAATCATAAAGGCCTTTGTTCTGCAGTAGGGGGAGTACATTTTATGCGCAGAATGTTTTAAATCTCGACGATTTTAACCCGACATAATTTATATTAAAAAAATAAGCATTAAAATATCCTAACTCAAGTTTACAAGGAGGGTGTTTCAAAATAAAATTAACGCTAGATGGCGTAAGACTTAATATATTACTGCAGTAATTGGTAGTAAGATTGACATTTGTCAATTGTTAATTTTAATCTTCGGAAGTACTTGGCCCATATTATGCATTCATCATGCCATCTAGCGGATCTTTTATTTTAAACCACTATCACTTTCTTATTTTGTAACGAAAATTATTGGTTTTTAAATTCTTAAATAGTTGACAAGAAATATGAATTCTAAGTACATATATGTATTTAAGTGATATTTTCTATTGAACACAATTTACTCCGACGTGTATTCCAATCACTTTCTATGAAATTAACACAACACATTCATGGACAGGAAATTTTAGGTACATTGTGTTTTATTATTTAATAACCGTTTATAGCTTCCTTTGCACTTTTACTAACCCAAAGATATTTTTTGCTTTATAAAAAATATATTTATGTGACTTCCAACCGAATTTTTAACCTTACGTGCCTATTGTTAAAGTATACGTTTATTTGAGACAGACTCGCAACGATGGAAGTCGAAATGCATGGTAAACTTTATGTAAAATGTAGTAATATATTTTTACCTCCGATCTGCTGACCAGATATCACGAGGTATTTGATATATAAAAAATTATTCAATGTTTAAGTCAGTATCATTCACAGCTTCATGAAAAATGTTGAAGCTAAGTACATTTATGTTGTTTTTTTATTTTGCGGATTGTCTATGCCATCATATGATTCTAAATATCTATGGTGGCTGCGACATGAATGTTACGTCACTTCGAGATTGACAAGTGCTACTGTCTCTGTTTCTTAAATGCACTTGTCTCGCTCTTTTTTGTGGATTGACGTAACATGCTAGGTTATTGCTGTTTTGTATAGTTTATTTATTTGTCCGCTACAGTGTTTTGTTTATAACCTTTTACAACCACACTCACTTGCATTTATATGTGTTTGTATGATCCAAAGTGTATCGAATGTTCGTGTTAAATATTTACATAAAAAAAATTGTATGTATTTGTGTATCCCGCCCCTCACTCGGTGTTTTCAATCCCCTTGTATTTCTAATTGATGCTATTTTTATAATCAATTTTATTTTTTATACGAATCCGACATTTGCTTTGGGTTGTTGCCATGACTTACTTAAAAAAAAAAACAAATAAAAGAGCGCTTGTGATTGGTTTACCGAATAACGCTTGAATATTCAATTTTTCAAAATAAATTTTAATATGCCGGTGCGTCTTACAATGTCGGGTTGGATGTGAGTAAACAAATGGTGTATGTATTGGTCGTTCTCATACAAATCATACATTTATCATCATCTGTATTTTGTTTCCATCTATCTTCATGTATATGCATGAGTGTGGTTTTTAGTTCCTCCATTTATGTTGAGTTGTACTTCCTGTCATAACCATGTAGATCTGATCTGAATCGCAATAGAAACGCATATTAAACGTAGTAGTGGTTTAAATGTTTGGTAGTATGTATCTTGTTATTGCTATTATGTCATGTGAAGATGTTAAGGATTGCGGATGTATAAGGAACTTTACGTAACCACGATTATATTGACTTGGCCTCGTCGCCAATATACTCGTCGCTTTAAATGGATAACTTAATTTTTTATCGTGGTTCATTACGGATTTTAAAGAATGTAAAATATGAAATTTCTCATAGTTCGTTATAGTTAGATTTCTCAGAATTTTCTCATAGTTACTGCAATATTAAGAGCTTAGGTGGCGCTAGCTTAGCGTAAAATCAGTACTCAAAGAAATTCAATGAGGCTGTTAGGTCTCGGTAGCATAGTTGAAAGTGCACAGCAGAAAGCTAGGGGCGCGGGTTCGAGCCCGATCTAATAAAACATGGAAAGGTTGATTTTTTCCCAATATAATAATATGCGTATAAATTTGTTTAAGTGCCAATAAATTGGAAAAAATTACGCCATCGACTTCGTGAAAGGCCTACACAAGGAAACTTGTTTTCATCTACGAAAGGCCCAGACGAGTTTTTTTTTAATTTTTTTATTGCAATGTGTAACAAGACGAGGAGATCGTACACCTGATTGTAAGCGCCACGTCTGCCCTCAGACAGTTCAGTGCCAAACAGTTACTAAGCAGTTACTATCTGGCACCGCCCTGCGCCCGCTACACCGAGACGACAGTTATTAGGTCTCATATTATACCCAGTAATTCCACTAAAAGTACTTGTAAAAGAAAGAGTACTTGTAGGAAGCTCCGCTTTAGGTTTACGTAAAAGATTCCATAGGTAGGATGAAGATGACGAATAAGAAAAAAGGAAAAATCAGGAAGTTTAGCTTATTCTGCAGTATCGAAAAACAATGATGCGATAAACACTTTTTATGAAGCGTCTTTTGTTGGTGTGTCACAGAAAACTATCTATAAAGGCTTAAAGGCTCATATAATACTTTGGATTTATTTTGGCAAAATTTTCATATTAATGAGAGAATCAACGCTTCTCTAGTTTTTTAAGTGATCTCGGTGTCTTGAGTTCTAACCCTGGTCAAGCAAAATTTGTGGTCACCATGCAAAATTTGGTGTGGGTACGTTGATTAAACATAACCACTACCCACAATTTTTTTTTCTGCTTGGCCCAAAGGTTGACTGACAGAGAATGTCATTAGGGATTAGGTCCGCCTTATGTACTCCTGATTGTGGATTAATGTTTAAATAAATAAATTACTGTTAGACGGGATGAAGCCTGTTAGTAAACATCCGATATGATAAACGTTATTTTGATGATCGGCGTAGCGTATTCAAATACGTGGAAATGAGCCAAGAAGTGAAGTATGCTTATAGGAAGAAGAGAGATGTGATAGTCAAGCTATATTTATAGAGAACTATGATGCATTTACAGATAGTGGATAGTAACGACAAGGCCACGAGTTGACTTATAACATAAATGACTATACTACTGTGTCCCAAAAGTACCCGGAAATTGTGAATTAAATTTAAGGGGTAGTTTAAATCATCCAAATTTATTTTGTTCCCTTTAAAGTAACTTCCATTGAAGGAAATAAACATACGCCAGCGCTTCAACCAGCCTTCGAAACACTTTTCATACGCTGAAATCAGGATGGCCTGCAACACCTTCGTCGTATTTTCTTTCATCTCTGTCAATGGTCCTTAATGCTATCCACGAAATGTTTATTTAAGTATAGTTTAGTTTAGGCGAGAGAAAATAGTCACATGGTGCCATATCTGGTGAGTAGGATACACACGGAGCGATATTAATTAAATGTTTGGCCAAAAAGCTACGAATAATCACAACTGTTTGAGCTGACGCGTTATCGTGGCGCGCAATCCACGTGTTCTCCACCCACAAGTCGGTCAATATGCGTTGTACTGTAGATTTTGGTACGCCAATGTATTTGGCTATCTGTCTCACACTCACACGACGATTTTGCATTACGATTTGCTTCAGATTATTGACATGATCATCGTCAGTTGAAGTGGATGGCCTTCCAGCCCGTGGTAAACGCCCGACCACTTCAGGAGGCCACTATGAATGATTTAAACCTCTCGTATGTCTGAGTTTTGAACTTACACTAATTAGCAATCACCTATTGTAACATTTTAAGTGTGTCGGCACAAGAAATTTTTTTAAAAACACAAAAATTTAACACAAGATTGTTGGTCAACAAAATCGGACATAATAAAAAAACGACGTGACCATAAAAGTTGCTTGTTGAAAGTCCTAATTACTCACAAAATACTGGACAAAGGTAAGATTATTTTTCCCCGCCAACCAATGACAGTTGTAACAATCTAACGCAAAACGATTTTTTTAAATATCTCTATCACATGTCTTTGAAATAATACTTTCCGGGTACTTTTGGGACAGAATGTATACAACATAATGATAAAATGCTTTTTTAATGTGCGATTTATTTGCGATTTGACAGAATCTAAACGGCATGTTTAATACCCATAATCATTCATAAGCATGTAATGCATGAATACTGTAGCGATCATTGTATCTCTAGCTCATATTAACTTTACAAATATTATTACTGTAACTTCATATGTATTCGTTAAAATGATCACTTGAAAATAGTTTTGGGTTGGTAAAACTACCAGCGAATACTAACATAAGGTGGGCATTTTCTCTTTAATCTATGGGATGGTTTCATGACAAGATCTTTGTATAGTCTGTGGTTTGGTTTTGTCTAATCCCAGTGTCAATTAAAATAAATAGACGTGTAGAAAGGCTTTTAAATATATGTAAAGAATGGTCTCACAAAGAGCGAGGCTTTTTCCGTGTTTTATAGTAAACTATTATTTTTTTTAACATTTAAAACAAGCAGCTTGCTTTTGTGTTTGTGAACAGTTTACAGCAAAAATGACAGTGACAGAATCAAATATTATAATAGTTCCTATAACTCGTAATATAAAAACAATAACCAAAAGACAAAAGTTTAACAGTTAAAAACAACTTAGGAATATATAGTAAGAGTCACTGGTATATAGGTTCTGTATGGTGTTTATGTATAAAACTAATGTGATTTGTAGGGTGAATGATTATAAATGACAATTTATTTCAGCAGACCTTCAACTGAAAGCGCTGCTAGGATAAATAGATGGACAGACGGACGTTTTAAAAAGCAAAGTTTCTGTATAAATGTTTTCTGTTTTTATATTGTACATTAATTTCAGTGTTGGGACAATCCGGCCACAGACTACAAATTCTTGCTTCACATCACTGTTTCCTCTCCATGGACTGTGTTGTCTAGTTTAACTTACACAGATTATGTAAATATTTCACAGATACTCTTAACCATAGCCACATGTTTCGATGCATACAGAGATTTGGTAGTATAAGTAGATAATTTGTTTCCATACTGTAAAGTAAATGAAATCACTGTATTCTGGAACCAAGTAAAGTACAAATATGTATAGATCTTGTAACTTTAGTTTTGATATTTGAAGACAATAGGAAAAGCTATAAATCAAAACACACTTTATTCAAAAACATTTAGCATTAAACGACTTAAGATGAAATAAATGTTATTCCTTTGAAATTAGTTACGATATTCTAATGTCGATTGTATTCAAATTTATTCCAACCATAGACAAAACTCTTTCCATACTTCAGCCACGCAAAGGCATTTAGATTATACAGCCAATGCCGGTGTCTAAAGCATTACACGCGTCGCAGGTTCACTATGGCGTTACATACGCGCCTCGATGTCATTGAGCGGTTACATGCCGCCGCTGTGCGACCCGGTAGACGGCCACCTCCTATTGGACGGCGGTTACGTCAACAACCTGCCAGGTAAACCAATCACAAGGCACTGTTGCTCTATCACGTGATGAACACGGAACGCGATTGGCACGTTTAGTGAACGGTGTAGGCTGAGTGTAAATATTCGTTCTAGATGTAGATTGCGGGTTTGGTTCGCACGTGGATTATGTACTATGGAACAAGCTCTTTTTATTAGTGAACTGTGGAACTTGTTTGATCGTACAAGCACATATTAGGGTAATCTATGTGGGCTGGTATAGTTTCTACATTAATTTCTTCTACTAGATAAATTAGTAAAGGCCTTGGGTTAGCGACTCAGCTGATTTTATATAATTATTTACACGAGATATAATATGATAATTATATTGGGTATTTATCAGTGTACTACAAAACTGGCACTATTAGTCGATGCTGTCACGGCTACTATTAATCATAAGCACTCTTTTCATAACATCACTAGTTGTCAAACGGTGACTTTTGCACCTCTGTTTCTAGAATGCTAACTTTTACCAAAAACAAGCTGTAGTGTTTTTTTATTAGAAGCTCATAAGGATATATGGAAATTACACAATATGAAGCGCAACAGTTACTTGCAAAAGAAATTTATTGTGAAGATATCGCTAAATGTTTTGTTCTATTTGTATCTAATTAAAAACGATGATACTGTATGTCGCCTTGGTTCACACTATCCATTAATTAAGTCGATGGAAACACTGTGCTTCTGCCAACTTAGTTGCAAAAAACACAGAGTATTAATGTGTGTGTAATTTCCATATTAGTCGACAAACCATTCATATGAGCTTGAAATTAGTACAGAATTGAAGCTACCAGTTGCATTCATTACCTTCATTGTCTCCTCAAGACCCCCTACCTCGGAGCGGGCATATTTACACTCAGTAGACGGTAAGTGATGGCAACACCGGCGGTGTCTGACGGTGGTTGCCGCGCAGGTGTGTTGTGGCGCTACTGTCGCGCTTCAATGAGCATCGCCGGGATATTCCCGCCTATTTGCGATCCGATCGACGGCCATTTGCTGTTGGATGGGTGCTACGTCAACAATGTGCCAGGTTTGTTGTTTTGTTTATATCTACATTTATGTTTATAACTTTTTTCAGTGGATGCATTTAGGCACTTTATTATAACCGCAGGTTGACAAGACCTGCGGCCGTGTGTGAGACTTCAGACTAAACTCTCTCGGTTTACCTCGTTGGAAAAGGGACTTGCCAATATAGACCGATAAACTTATTTGTTCCTGTACCCAAAAATACATAGAACTACGTGAAATGACAATTTTAAAAACTGCTACCAGTATAGTTTTGCCAGTTGTTACTGCTACAGACAAATATTTGTTGATGAAACGGCTATTTATTTTTCTAGACGTGTTTGGTGCCCCTGTTGCTTTTTTTTTAGATAAATATTGACATCGTAATCTTGTTTTTCGTAGTGTAGACTACGAAGTTCAGACCATTGTTTATTTAAGGCTTTTTAATAATATTATTCAGTATATTTTAAATATCTATTTGATATTTTCAGCGGATGTGATGAGGTCGTTGGGTGCGAAACATATCTTGGCCATCGACGTGGGGTCTCAAGATGATGTCGACCTTACCAACTATGGAGACGATCTTTCTGGCTGGTGGCTTCTTTGGAAGAGGTACGTTAATACTTGTATTAGACGGCAATCAATATTGGTTTTGGTGAAAAATTAAGGGAAGGAGTACGGAGACCTAAATACAGAGGCTGGAATACGCAAATATATGGATTTTTCTATGAGCGTGTCCATTTCTTATATCATGACGAAACCTGTACAACAACAACCTGTGCAAACATATTCCAATGGGTCTAGTTCCTTCGTTAAGAGTCACCAAGATTAGATGACAATAGCTCTAATGTAATAACTCCAAAAAGTTAAAATGGTTTAAAAGGTAGCAATAGTATTTTAATTTGCTTTCGTCACTTCTTTCAGATGGAACCCATTCACGACTCCAGTGAAAGTTCCCAACTTGCCCGACATCCAGAGCAGACTTGCATACGTGTCCTGCAATAGACAATTGGAGGTAAGTTTCGAAGCAGTGCTTCATACCCTTCTATCGCAGACATTTGCAGCAGTAGCACTGTTGGGACCTAAATGAGACTTTTACATAATGATCTAAATGCACGTGGTAGTATTAATACTTCCCAAACCATAGGCTGAAGCTGTTGTGTTGCGTTACTGGGGGCAGTTTGATGAGGATGTCCCCATCTATTTGTACCATTGTACGTTACTGAAAATACTAAGTTGATCTTGTGCCATTATTTAAATGTGGCAGAGTTATACTTCTGACAGTTCCTTTCTGTTAGTCGAAATGGGTTGTCTCGATGTATAAGTAGTAGTATTGTTATTGCGCTTCGTTTGGTGAGTGAACGAACCGGAGCATGCCCTATAGTTCTTCTATTGGGCATGGGGCTTTATTTTTTTTTTAAATGGGGGAGGGGGCGTATCTGAGGTTTTAGCTAGATGAGATGTTTATGAGCCTAAGTGCCCACTCAAAATATTATTAAAGCCGATAAATCGGTGTTGCCAGGAAGTGAAAAAATCAGACTACTGCGAGTACATCCGGCCTCCGATCGACGCGTACAAGACGCTGCAGTTCGGGTCGTTCGACGAGATCCGCGAGGTGGGCTACCGGCACGGCGCGGCGTACTTCGAGGGCCAGCGCCGCGGCGGCGGCGGCGGCGTCAGCGGCGCCGCGGCGGAGGGGAGGAAGCCTGACGTGCAGCCGTCTCTTACTGAGTGAGTACACGGACACGCATACGTGCATTGAAATGTATTCATTCACTCTAAACTCATACTCAAACGCTCGCACTAATTCCATCAGCACACACAAACGCAAATATGAACACACCCTCACACATACTCATGTACCCACACAAATACGCACCCATATGCACACACACGTTGTGCTTGTTCAGGTTGAACGCGCCGGTGCGGTGGCGGGCACGGTCGCGAAATATCAAACATTGGCGTAGTATCGAAGTGTTCACGTCAAAACGCGCGCGCGGGCTATGGAGCGAGCACCGCGCCCGCGTACATACACAAGCGCCCACAACATGCCCACACATGCGAACCCACATGCAAAAGCGCACTTACATATCATGCACCCACACACACACGCTTAACTAAAAAAAAACTATAGAAAAAAATTATGATTTGCCACATTCAATAACTGTTGCCATTTATGATTTTATTCTAAATCTATACTTAATATTATAAAGAGGAAAGATTTGATTGTTTGTTTGTTTGTTTGAATTTAATAGGCTTCGAAACTACTGAACCGATTTGAATAATTCTTTCACTGTTGGATAGCTACACTATCCCCGGTGAACATAGGGTACTTTTGATCCCGGAAATGTGAGGGGAAGGGGGGATATTTAATAACAGAAATTACGCGCGGGTGAAATCGCTGGCGGAAGGCTAGTGAGGAAATATTTTGGTTAAACTCAAAGGCGTGAAGGCCAGTGGAACCTACGTTCGGTAGCACATTGAAGGACGCTTCCTGATCACTTAATTAAGACCTCAGTAGTCGCTTACTATCAATCTGCGTATCTGTGTACCAACTGAAGTAGTGTTCCATCTACACTTTCACCGAGGTATAGTGGTCACTCAAAGGCTTCAGTAATCTCTTAAGCTACTGTTACACATGCTCTTAAATCGCATGCTTAAAAGTGTGCTATTAAGTATGCTTCATACGAGCATACTAATGAGCAGTTTACATTTGCTAGTAATCGGCATACTAGGATTTAAGTATGCTTCTGTCATACATCCACACGCCATTTTATAGAGTGCTGTCTCGCTCTCTGTCAGTTCAAACAACTATCTGTCTCTCTGTCTGTTGCGAACGACTGATCGATACACGCATGCTCAATAAGCAAACCTGTTTAGACGCGCTTAAAGCACGCCCCCTTCCACCCGCGCCGCAGGTAGCATGCGCAAAAATCGCACGCCTGTCGATTTTCGAGCATACTCGAAATGGGCATGCTGATTTCAAGCAACATTCCCACACACATGCTTCTAAGTGACAACTGCTTGATGGAAGCATGCTTCCTTGCTTGAAATAAGCATGTGTAACAGTAGCTTTACTGTACAGGCTACACGTATCTCTATAAACTGAAACAGTATAAGATCTACATTCTATTCCAGCTACACATTCACCGATCTGGCGCAAATGGTGTGCTCGGTGCGCACAGGCCGTGATGTGGACAACGAGTCGTCTTCCTCATCCGACTACGAAGAGGACCAGAGCCACTTCGAGGGGTACGCGTCCGAGCCCAGCGCTGGGATTGGAAGACTTGAGGTCAGTGGGAATCACTGTAATGTTACTGGAGTTTTGATATTGCGAAGTATTTTGGGCACTTTAGACAACATCATGTATGTTTATTTGATCTGAAAGGAAGTACGGTTCTTGACAGAATGTTTACATGGCCGTTTTGTAGTGATGTGACAATAGTACCAAGATCGACTCGATATCTAAATATTTTTTATAAAGTTAGCAACAAATACTTAAATTAAGTTAAAGTATCTTTAATTTGTAGATTAATATAATATAAATAAGAGTGTCGCTCTCATCTGTGGAGCCATTTTTACTTGTCTGAAAACTCTGCTTTAAGCTCTTCGTATGACTCTATTTTAAACTGATATACAGTTACTTTTGACTTCCGTTTCCATTTATTTACTTTATTTTGGCCTTTGAGGTGACAGTAGTACCAAGATCGACTCGATATCTAAATATTTTTTATATAATTTAATAAAAAAAAAATATAAAAAATACTTAAATTAGGTCAAAGTATCTTTTATTTGTAGATAAATATACTTCCTTGTAGTATTTTAAGTTATAGTTGTGCTGCAAACGTCATAGACCGTATACAGATTTTAATGACTAACATTGTTGATTTGGATTTTTAGTTTATGGCATCTATAACTGTTTTAGTGAATTTGTGTTAGGAAAACTTCAACTTCAACTTCACCCTTGTAAATATCACTATCACTTGGTGTGTTGTGTTCTACTTTATTGTAAGTATTAATTATACATACAATATAATCTTATCCGTTTTAAATAAATAAAAAAAAGAGTCCATGGTGAGTGTTTAATTTCTTTATCTATAATTTTATAAATAATAGCGGATAGCCGGGGTTATTTTTTCTAGCGTTAAATAGTGGATACCCTGAAAATCTGATAGTAAAATGGAAATGATTTCTCCCTACAATAGTATGCGCACTGTCCATTGCACAGTCACTGAATAGTAACAACACAGCAAAGCTTTATCAAAACCCTGAGTGTTGTAATAAATAAAGTTTTAAATAAATAGATATAAGAGTCCATGGTCAGTTGTTAAATTTTAGTAATGGAAAAAATAATGGTAAAAAAGAAATGTTCCCTTCCTAGAATAGTATGCACACTGTGTCTACACAGGCACTGAATAGTGGCTATTCACACTAAGCTTTATTAAAACTCTGAGTGGTGTGATAAAGTTATAGGATTCCATGGTCAGTGGTTAAATTTGTACATACATATTTCTTTCTAAATAATGGTAAAAACGAAATGTTTCTCTGCTAGAATAGTATGCACACTGTGTCCACACAGGCACTGAACTGTGACTATTCACAGTAAGCTTTATTAAACCTAGAGTGTTGCCCGGCAGATGTCGTCGAGCGTAGAGGAGGGCGCGGCGTGGATCAGTGACACGGAACTGGTGGGCACTTGTTGAGCACGCGTTGTACTAGCCAAGGGTTCACAATTTGATTATCAGTTTAATCGTGCCTGTCGGGGCGGGTGTCTTATCGGGAATTTGGTGATGGGTTAAGTGATAGGGATTATTACATGTTATAATGAGTATTTTAATTCGGAAAGGGTTATGCATCCTTTTTTAAAATCGATGACTTAAAATAGTAACTTCACTTGTTTATCATCATCGTCGTCATCATCATATATTTAAGAATGGTGCTCTCATCTGCGGGTCCATTTTTACTTTTCTGAGAACGCTGCTAGCAGCTTAAGTTCCTTGTATGACTTATTAACTGTTGTATGAAATTAGTTTTGTCCTCCTTTTCCACTTATTTCCTTCATTTGGCCTTTCAGTAACGTTTTTACTACTTAACGCGTTAGCTCCCAATTCTTAAGTCATGTTAATATAAATAATAATAAAAAATAGTTTATTATTAGGTACTTACACACATTTTTCAATATAATATGTATGAAGATTGTTTAACAAAATCATATGAATTTTTTTTTTAAATATGTGCTATAAGAATATATAAGATTTACTATAAGAAGTCTATTTATATGTAATAAGTTACTGGGGAAATAAAGCGGTTTGAAAAACGGATCTATGACCCTGCTCCTTCACTAATACCAATACGTTTCGCTTAGGTGTTGTAATGTCATTATTTGTGGGTTACTTTGGCAATAGTTGTAAAGGTGGTTTACTAATATTCAATTTTGATTTCATTCAACAAAAGTGGTGATAATTTATTGATTTTGGGAAACTCGCTAAATTCTAGATAAGATAGTATAGCGCCCCTTTTCGTTTAAAAAGTTATTTTAAACTATCTTAAACGCTTCTGGGGAGACACTGCTAACCTTTTCACTAATTTGTTTAGTTTTATTAGTAACACGTAAACCTGAATAGTAATAAGGGTTATTTTTGGTAATAAGCTCTGCATAGGGTAATGTAAATGTGCTGTAAATAATTAAACTAACTTTAAGCTTTCAACGCTTCATTATTTGGCGTTCTGGGAAATTATTTCGAATTATGCTTTTCACCTTAAAGCATGTGCGCTGTTTTGGTTAACACGTTCGATGCCACCGACTCGCTTAGCGAGTTTACGTGTTTTTTTTTGTTCGTATCTTATTGATATTATAAGGATGATTTTTAATTTAGCTGAAATATTTAATGACGTAGTTAGGTAAAATTTACTCGTCGCACAGCACTTTTGATTTAAAATGTGTGTTCAAATTATATTGAATTTGAATTAAAAAAGATAATTATTTATTTATGTAATAAATGGTTGCTGTTTTATTAACACTGTTAACATAGCTATGCAATAACTATTAAACATTTAAGAATGTGTTTTAAATTATAAAAAAATATGTGTTTACAGGAGGGATTACGAACACGACGAGTCGGCGGCAGTCTTTCCCTTTCCGAAGACGAGATGGATTCCGAAACAGAGATGTATGACCCGTTGAACAAGCGAGGAGGGGGCAGGTGAGACCCGACCCAGCACGACCTGTGCAAGGCTTTGTACGAGTTCGTACAGTACAGCGAGCGGGAGAGCTCCAGTGATTAAGTAGTGGGAATGAAATATACTTGCAGAAGTGTCACGTATTTGATACTTTACCAGTAGCGGAAAGTCAAGGTATGCTCGTCCAGGGACGTATATTCAATGGGTATACCCGAGTGAATTATGTATTTGCATTTGTCACGTGGCATGTGTAGAGGTGACTGTTTTGTTTCGACGGGTTATATCCAAGTGACTTTCAAGTGACATTTATTCGTAGAATGTTTAACAAATTAAGCGGAATTGTCTCGGCTGATCCGATTGTCCTTATTTTTATATCAAAACTACTTTCCGTGTATCGTTAGTGATTCATGCTTCTAAATTGTATCTTTGATCGATTAATAAATATCGATCAAAGATACAATTTAAATGGGCTAAAGGTTTTTTTATTATTTTTAATAGAAAAATTATGTGTTGCTGAGGCTATGTGCGAATGATTTTAAATAATTAACTTTGCAGCTAAGAAGCTTAAATCTATTTTATGAAGCCCACTTGCCTATAATTTGTAATACGACTTGTCCCTGTCATAATAAAAAAAAATCTAATTCAAATTATCTAAAAGTAATTCCTATACACTTCCAAATTACCTCTAGAAGAGTCTCATTAATATCGTAGATATTTTTTAAAACTTTTTAGATAGTGAAAATACGAGTATAGTAATAACGCTGTAGTAAAAAGAATATTGTTTTATGACTTATTGAGCAGTAAAACAAGTAGTAGATTATTTATTATTCTGGAATAATAATATAGTTTTAACGCCAATTTCACCACTGAAAAATAACTTAGATGCTGTCTCTTTTGTCAGTTTTCAAAAACAAAAGACGATATCATTGTGATCTGACTACTAAATTAGCACGAAATGCATCACAGCGGTGAAATTGCCACTAAAAGCATACTAAATTGGCAAGTTACACGAACTAAATGACATTTTTTAATGAATTAACTCCAACTGAATGAGTGCTATTGTGTACCATTCAATAAATAAAAAGTGTAATATGTACTAATATCCCAAGCTGAATTCAGTTCAAGTATCAAATACATACTCCTTCTTTACATCACATAGGAGTAACTCCTATCAATAATATTTATAAGTATAAGTGTCTCCATTTTTACCAAAAGTTATTATTTATTAGACAATAAATTGCAAGATCAGAGTTTTTTTGTGTTAAGCATGGTTATATGAATTTGTAATATTCCAAAGTGAACTGTGATTGTTATTCTAAGTTAATTCTGTCTTCTTCCAAAGTTCGATTTCCATGTGGAAAGTGAAGATATTTTAAATGAAAAACATGAAGTAACTTACGCCTACGTGTTTACTTGTGTGTGACACTGTCTCATGAATCACATCTGATTCATAGAATTTGAATTTTTATGTTGTTCATTTTAATTTATTTTCATAACCTAACCGATAAATATAATTATTAAGAATAATAAAAAAATATCTAGGTAAAATGCCAAAATAATTGATATAATAACTATTTGTACTTTTTCAATTCGATTTTTGGTTTTGTCATTTAACGTGTTAACGTTTTTTTTGGAATTTGTAGGAATAATGACTTTATTTAATTTAAACATAGTGATGTCAAGAATAATGATTGAATGAATGGTAATTGAATTGTTACGAAGGAATTTTGAATATTCATCGGATTATTTAATCACAATTTTTCTTATTAATTAATTAATATTTATGCGCAATAAGGAGCCAGAAATTATTAAAATCAATTTTTTTTAAATAATTACTAATTTTGTCGTATTGTACAGTGAAGAACAGAAGTAGCTTGGCAGTTAAAACTACCAAAACGTCTTATCGTCGTCGTAATAAGGTGTATGACAGCCTAAAATGAGCGGCTATGTTTT
The DNA here is from genome assembly GCA_949319885.1 of Mecyna flavalis. Lineage (NCBI taxonomy): Eukaryota > Metazoa > Arthropoda > Insecta > Lepidoptera > Crambidae > Mecyna > Mecyna flavalis. Next base: position 3,065,138 of record OX439427.1, on the reverse strand, counting down.
TTGCTAACAGTACTTTAATTTTGCAAATGTAATCAATACAATATTATATTGTATGTGCCATAGCAATACTTTGAACACATTAAGTGACTGTTTTACCACTTCAAAATAAGTCCTAATTAACAGATAAACCTATTGCGATTTTTACTAGGAAGTGGTGGGGCTAGTCCTATCCTATGTAGTTATTTAGTATATACCAATGAATGACCAGTTATGTATCGATCGCGTGTAATGTATGGATGTTTTATCAAACACTTAATTATTCAAAGGGATTGATGGATTTTGTGAAGTATAGGTACACTAGATGAATGAAAGTGAGTGATAGAACACATGAGTGAGTGAATGGATGGGAATAAATTTTGTTTGGGAGTAGAACAGGGAAAGACTTTTAAAAGCTATCGGACATCCTCATCTTATTATAAGCCTGTAGCCTATGGTGACTAGGTTGAGGGATGTTCGGGACCGGGACTGTAGTGTCAAACATTTCCTTCGAAATGAATAATTATTTTTGATGTGTCAAATACGACCCAAATACACTAGTTCCGAATAAACCGCTCGAAATAATTTTAAATTTTCGAATGTGACATTTGGGACTGCGGTCCCGGTGCCAAACGTATCAAGTTTGCATCTAGGTTCCACATGATTTTTGAACTTGTATATTATTATTTTTATCACATAAGTCATGCACTATGCATGTGTACTAAGACAAATAGTATGTAGTCGCCGCACGGACAATGCAACTAATTTTATACTACAGTGAATCTTATAGTTTATTCACTAATTTTAGTTTTAGTAGTGTATCTGTAAGTATTAGGTATTATTTATGTGTAGGTATTATACAAATACTAGAATACTTGGTGCGTATTTAGTCTGATCGACTGAAGTCATAGCTTTAAGTCCGCCATTCAAGGCACAAAACATCGTGTATTTCAAACAAAACCAAATGTAGCTCAACTAGTTTAATTATCCTTATTGAATTGTAATTTTTATTCTCAAATGAATAAATGCTTACAAATATCTAAGATTGTTTTTTTAACCCTAAAAATCAGCTTCAATGGAACTATTATTCGTTCCGCCGGAACTTTTTTGACTGGAACTAGTGAGAATTCCTATTCTTCTTACTCATTGCCCATGTACCATTTGATACATGGAATTAATATGTCCGTGATCACATGTTTAATCCCGTTTGTCTCACTAAGTGGTTTATTCCCGCTGTCCACCCCCAGATCTGCCCCCGCCGGTGGACAGTGTGACACAAGTTTTGAAAATTTGTCGCCCTGTCGTCGCCATGAAATGCTGTTTTTTATACTTCAAATCACTAGACAATGTTTTTCTACCTTTACTTGTTTCCCCGACATTCACTTGTTTCCCCGACATTCATTTGTTTCCCCGACATTCGTTTTCCTGACATTCACTTGTTTTTCCGACATTCCCTTATTTTAATGCTATTAAAAAATTGTCAAATAATATAAAAAAATTATGCTCCTTGTCAGTTCCGACTTTCCACAACCCTGTTTGTTCGGTTCATTCCCGTTCGTCCCTGAACTTGCTGGTGGAACGAACGGGAATAAAAATTAAATATTTTATTCCTTTATTACCCGTGGTCACTGGTGGGACGAAGCTTGGTGGGACGAACGGGAAAATAAAACGTTTGTTCAGTGGTACGGTTTTAGCATGGAATTAAGGTTTTAGACCCACCGTACCACTGGGGGTATGGCGGGCGGTGGTACGGTGGGGCAGTAACGTTCTTTTTGACTCTGGGGGGTTGAGGTGGAAATCAAATCGAGACACTGGTAGGGACAAGTGGAATAAGCCGACAAACCGAGGAAAACTCCTTTTCCGGGAACTTGACATTTTTGGGAATTTGACAATACATACGTACATTCCACTTGAACCCCCCGTTTGGATCCCCACAAATATATATTTTTTCGTGGGTGACAAAAAATTGTTCAACAGACTATCTACTAATATGGAAATGAGAAAAGCTACTAGCTGTTATAAACCAGGGGGTCCATGGATACTCACAATTCCGTTTGAACCCCCAAATATAGGGCCACGTTCACAAAATGTCATTGACGTTCCCGAAACTGACATTTCGGCAATCTGACTTAACGGGATTTTGACATTTCTGAAACTGTACATACTGAAAGGCTGACGGGGAATAATCTAATTAACACAGCTAAAATAAAACCAACTTAGATTTTTCACATTTTATAATAAATATAAACTCAAGAATTTATAATTATTAGCTAACTAGATAATCTATAAATTGAATACAAAAATAAATATACGGTATGGTCTTTCATTAAAAGATACAGGTATTTTTAAACAAAATAACTATTTTACGAACGTGTAAACATTTAGTGACATCACATAGGATTGTAAAAATTATGAATTGATGAAAATTAATTGCTAAATTTTACTTATGCCAATAAACCATAACAACTAGTCTCTAACAAGACCGTCTAAATAACCCAAAACGAATAAAAAACAATCAAAAAGTAAAAACGAACACAAAAACAAAAATAATAAAAACTAAAAACTAACGTAAAACAAAAGCAAACAATGATTTTTTTGTTTATTCCCCTAAGAATTTTACTAGAAGGACATATAATTAAATGTTGTTGAAAAGATCTAATAATACCAATAAGTATTTCTTCTTCCTAGTGTTTTATAAATGTCGAATCTTAGAGGAACAAAATTAATTCAATAAAACAAACACAATTTTTTCTTAAGCGTAACCCTTGCTGACACAGTTTCATCTAACTTTATAATAGGCACATAAGTGTAGATATAAATCCAGAAAATCCAAGTGACTGTAAAAATTTCTTCCACACTCGAAGAGATGAGCCTTATTCCACATAAGAACGAGAGACATTCTACTAGGACGTAAACGTAACGTTGACTCAACAGGCAATGTGTACCCTACACAGGTATAGTCCGCGTCAACTTAATTGGCTTGTCTGAAGTTAGCTGCGAGCGTCGTTTGCACAGGTGCGGGGCGCTGCACCCCTCTGACACCTAGATTTGTGTTCTGCGCAGGTTCTCGAACGATGTTCACACAAGCCAATTAAGTTGACGTGGATTATAATGTTCACCTTATTTACTTCACTACTACACGACTATACAGCAAGGGTTACTCCTCGAGAGGTTAACAACGGCGACGACGGCGCTTCCTCTTACGACGGCAGCTGCGGCGGCGGCGGCGACGGCTGCAACTTCGGCGTCGACGGCGGCGGCTGCGGCGTCGACGGCGACGCCTGCAACTACCTGCAAACAATTACAAATATTATTAATATTAAACATTATCATTTCAGCCAAACGACGCGGCGACGTCCACTGTTTGATATACGAGCCCCAATGCAAAATAGTTCGTCTAGTATGAAAAATAAGATAATTATGAAATAATGTGAAGTGTATTTGGTTAAACAATTAAGAAAGTTAAGAAGAAAGTTAACCACAATTTGAGTAACATTCCAAAGTTTATTTAAACATATCTTAAAATCTTTCAAGACCTTACATAACATAAATTAATAAAAAAATACACTGAAACACATGTCGCATAAGTGTTCGTCTACCATTGGCTCTCACGCAAAATAGTTCGTCTACCACTTAGTTGTGTCGCCTTTGCTTTCAATTACAGCTTTAATGCGAAGAGGCATGGTCGCAACCAACGCTGCACACTCGTCGGTCTTAATTGACTCCCACACAGCCAAGAGTTTAGCCTTCAAGTCGCTTTTCGATCTTGATGGTTTTTGCGAAGGGATTTCTTCATTTTCCACCATAGGGTCTCAATCGGCGATAAGTCCGGGCTGTTAGATGGCCATTCAATGGTTGGGATGCTCTTTGATAGCAGCCATGTCTTTGTTGTCCTTGCAGTATGGCAGGAAGCACCGTCTTGTTGAAAAATTAAAGAATCTTGATGTTTGAGTGACGGAATGGAGGGCAGTAGACTTTCTTCCAAAATAGTTTGATATCTTGTTGCATTGATGGAACCATCCACAAACTGCATCCCACCAACACCTTGTGCAGACATGCAGCCCCATATCATAAGAGACGCTGGAAACTTAACTTTTCGTTTAATGCAATCAGTATGAAATGCTTCATGTTTATTTCGAACCACTTTTTTTCTTTCATCGCCGACTGTGACTTCAAATTTCGACTCGTCACTCCATATGATACTACGCCACTGATCAGAAGTCCAATTTAAGTGATCACGAGCAAACTTTAATCTCTTTTTCTTTTGTAAGGCAGTCAATAGTAGTTTCTCTTAGCTGTGTAAAATCCGTAGCCCATTCTTTTCAACACTCTTTTGCAGGTATCAACTGAAACACCTTTGTCAATCATGTCTCTTCATTGCACCGTGAGTTCTCCAGCTCGAGCACGACGATTTTTTTTGATAATTTTTTTAAGGATTCTGTTTTCTGCTTCACTGGTGATACGGGGTCGCCCAGTTTTCTTCAAGCAAGAAGTATTTCCATTCTTTTTATAGTGCTGAATGATAGATTGCACTGTAGATCTAGGCAGCGTCAAGTCTTTCGAGACTTGGTAACTTGATTTGCCAGCCTCAATACCACAAACTATTCGCTTTCGAAGTTCTTCACCTACTGGTTTGCCACGACCCATTTTTGCTTGAAAACTGAAGAAATTAACAGAATTTTCCAGAATTTATACTATCCCACTTGTCAAAAATGACTCTGAATTACTTTTCCAAACCTCAATTTTTAAAAATCAATTTAAATTAGGGAAGAAACGTATTTAACTCAATGATAGACGAACTCTTTTGCATCGATTACCAACTAGATGAACTATTTTGCTTACCATTTGCTCGACTTAAAAGCAGGATATCTCTTAATTTAAAAGGCTGAAATAGTTAATTGCTTTAACATTAAATAGTGCATAAGCTGCCGAACATGGACTAACTGTCGTTTCGGACACAGTTTATTCGGACACAGTGTCCGAATTGACACTTTTTAATTTTAATATTTTTTCACTGTCGATTCGGACACCGCGATATAATTTGCTATTTTGTACAGTCAGATAAAAAATCTTTCTACTATTTCTTTTCGTAATAAAAATAAAGTCTTAACGTAGCCTTCTACACGAAGCTATAGGTAACGTTTCTAAAGATGACTAGGTCAAATGTGTGAGGCCTGCAGAGGAGAATTATAGGATTAGGATTTAGCCAAGGCAATTTTAACCCGGCGAGAGTGTGGTGGGGTGTGACATACCCCAGTGTTCGTTTGTATCGATATATAATTTTATTGTTTTATGCGACGATTTTGAGGCTTCGTGTAGCTGGAAGTAAGGAAGTGCTGGGGAGGATAGTGGCGTGATTTTAGTATTGTGTCAGCCGGCGTTGGAGTTAGACGAGCACAAACGTACGTGGGGAACATCTACTGACTGACATAGCCATATAATATGGCTGATTTCCAGCGTTTGAAAAGTGTTCCTATATTATAACTTGATTTTTTTTATTTATTTCATTTAGGACCTCATATATTTTAAGATTTCAGAGGCTTTTTCGTTTAAATAGAATTTTTTTAATTTGATGCGCCCGTGCTATAATTCTGTAACCAAAAATTAGTGCTTTAATAATTGTTAATGCAAATTATTAAAATATGTTGATATATACTTTTTTTAATTTAAAACCATCTTGAGGGGTACCTAAATAAATGAAGAATACAAAAATTTAAGATCATTTTAAAAATAACAATAATATACAGGTAGTTTTGTTTTGGGGCATGTCATACCCCGCCACATACTTGATGTAACATTTTTTCACCACACTCCCGCCGGGTTAAAAGATCAGAGAATACAGCCTCAGGTAATAAATTTACACGAAGATGACAGCGCTCCTGACCCGTGGTACAACTGCGATGTCCAACTGGTTGTGCCACGGGGAAGTAAAGTTACCCATGGTTCAACTGGTTGTTCTATGATTGTTGTGCGTCCCCATGATCCATCTCCCTGATAGTTGTATTACAGGGAGTTGGACCAAGAAAAAAAAACTCACCCTTGATTTAGAATTCTCAGCAAAGTGGATTTTTTTAACGAATGTGTGTCTGAAAATCTATTAAGGAATGGCGGGCAAATGCAATCTTCTTTCATCAAACATAACTTTTCTGGATAACGTAAACTTTTTAAATAACTCCACTAAGGCCATGTTGCCCTGGTACCCTTTGCTGAGTATTCTGAATCAAGGATTAAAGGGGGACAACCACAACAATCATAGAACAACCAGTTGAACCATGGGTTACTTTACTGCCCCATGGTACAACAGTTGAAAATTGCAGTTGGACCACGGGTCGGGAGCGATTCCCAGTAGTATAACTATTTGGACCAAGGAAAGCACAACTCACTCGAGTTGAACTATTGGTAAAGATATTTCCCCATAGAACAACCAGTTGAACCATGGGTAACTTTACTTCCCCGTGGCACAACCAGTTGGACATCGCAGTTGTACCACGGGTCAGGAGCGCTGTCATCTTCGTGTAAATTTATTACCTGAGGCTGTATTCTCTGATCTTTTAAAATTGCCTTGGCTAAATCCTAATCCTATAATTCTCCTCTGCACGCCTTACACATTTGACCCAGTCATCTTTAGAAACATTACCGATAGCTTCGTGTAGAAGGCTACGTTGAGACTTTATTTTTATTACGAAAAGAAATCGTAGAAAGATTTTTATCTGACTGTACAAAATAGCTATTTATATCGCTGTGTCCGAATCGACAGTGAAAAAATATAAAAATTAAAAAGTGTCAATTCGGACACTGTGTCCGAATAAAATGTGTCCGAAACGACAGTTAGTCCGAACATGAGATGGTAGAATAGTTTTTCTGTTTACGTAACTGGACAAAAATAATTGAGTTAGAAAAAACATTTTTCCACGTTTTTCGTACTAGACGAACTATTTTGCATCGGGGCTCGTAGACCTCTCCCAATGATCTCCATCGAATCACATCCTCTGGATTCCGGCGATCTTTATGAGATCATCGATCCACCTTGTCGGAGGCCTAGCACGACCGTTTCCCGGTAAGTGGCCACCAGTCGAGGACCTTTCTGCCCCAACGGCCGTCTGCCTCCTTATGCGGCACATTGTTAGTGGATCATTAATTTTTTTTTTTTAAATAAACTGGTCTTATCTACTGAAGAAAAGTTCCTATAGTGTAGAAGATTATGTAAATGACATAGAACTGTTATTGTTGGTATAACGAGTAGAAGCAACGTCTGATTTCCCAAACAATATATCCTATTGTTACTTTTGGAATAAATTATTTACTTATGACTTACGACAACGACGACGAGAGAGAAAAATTTGGAGAAATATCTTGGGACCAGTGCGGAAGGAGGATGGCACATGGATAAGAAGGAAGAATAGAGAAATAGACTAGTGGCCGCGCTCAACATTATTGGCGAAATAAAGGCGCACAGACTTCGCTGGCTCGGACACGTAGAAAGGATAACTTAAGATCGAGCGGTGAACGAAACGAGCTTATCTTGGACGGCCGAGTGAAACGCCTTGTCAGTCGTCTCAGGTATCGTTGGGCTAACGAGGTATTGAAGGAAAGCGCGAACTCAGAGTGGAGAACTGGCAGGAGATGGCAAGTTAGACTAAAGTGGCGTCTTTGTTGTCGGAGGCCAAGACTCATATTGGGGTCGCTGCGCTATCACTCAGTTGCAGAAACGTCCATTAAAGTTAATGTTTCATTAAAGCTGTTGCTGTCACTTTTAACATTGGAAATGTTTTTTTGATCGCGTTGGTAGGGGGCCAATTTCAGCGAAAGTGCGACATCGCTCTGGTGTCGTCAATTCTGGGGTTACGTGGGTAAACAAGGTGTCAAAAGACGCGTCTTGACAAGGTCTATAAGATGGTGAATTTTTTTTTTGAAAAATTCAAAAACTTTTTCGAAAAAGTGCAAAAATGTCGAAAAATGTTGTGATTTTTTACGGTTTTCTCAACTTGAATCAACGATTTCTCAAAAACGAAAAAAGATAGAGACAAAATAAAAAAAAGGTATCGGGATAATTAGTTGGGCTACAGTTTACAAAAAACGAGACCTCGCTATCTATAACCGCTTAGGTGGTAGTAGCGCCCTTTCTATCGGAGTTGTCCGGCGCGTGGACTGATAAGTCACGTAAAGTGTTGATAACGGTTGGAAGATTAATATTAATGACTATTATGTGTATAAGTTTGATTTTTTAAATAGGAATAAGGCAAAATGAAGTTAATATTATTAATAAAATATTCGTTATATTTTTTCAGTTGTGATCAACAATAACGTAACGTTGTGAAAATATCTCAATAGTAGGTCACCAAATGAAGCACATGTGCTAGTAAAATGTGTGTAAGGGACGACGTTTGCCTGGCTACGTCTTGGCGGAGGATAATATTATGATCACCGGTTGCGCTAATATTCATCAGCGCACGAGTAGGTTGCCGAAATTGCACAAGATGGAGAATACGGCTACCGGCTATCTTCCGAGGCGTCAATGTCTCGGGTTGGTCACGCAGAACTCGGACACCTGCGATCGCATCGTTAATGGCAGTATCGGCATAAAACACATCGAGACGACCTTGTATTCAAACATACTATGTTTAAAATTTGTACTTCAGGGAAATTTTCATCGTCATAACAAATTGCTTAGACTTGCTAAACAAAATCTTTAAAATTACATATAAAATTGGGTTTGAATTTGGGCAGCCGAGCGTGGCTTGGGTAATGCTGATAATTCCACATCTGGCGGACGAAAGCGTGTGTGCAAAAGGCGAAAAAAACTTAGCATTGTTAAAGGGCGTCCGCTTATAAAAAATAACGTTACTCGACGGTACCTGCTACTAACCCTTGTGTATCTCTTGCGCAAAGAGTTGTTTTCATTATAGTTTGCCCTATCTATGTGTTTATAATGTCTGTTAATTACTGTGTCTATATTATGGTCAATAAATGTTATTCTATTCTATTCTATTCTATTCTATTCTATTCTATTCTATTCTATTCTATTCTATTCTATTCTATTCTATTCTATTCTATTCTATTCTATTCTATTCTATTCTATTCTATTCTATTCTATTCTATTCTATTCTATTCTATTCTATTCTATTCTATTCTATTCTATTCTATTCTATTCTATTCTATTCTATTCTATTCTATTCTATTCTATTCTATTCTATTCTATTCTATTCTATTCTATTCTATTCTATTCTATTCTATTCTATTCTATTCTATTCTATTCTATTCTATTCTATTCTATTCTATTCTATTCTATTCTATTCTATTCTATTCTATTCTATTCTATTCTATTCTATTCTATTCTATTCTATTCTATTCTATTCTATTCTATTCTATTCTATTCTATTCTATTCTATTCTATTCTATTCTATTCTATTCTATTCTATTCTATTCTATTCTATTCTATTCTATTCTATTCTATTCTATTCTATTCTATTCTATTCTATTCTATTCTATTCTATTCTATTCTATTCTATTCTATTCTATTCTATTCTATTCTATTCTATTCTATTCTATTCTATTCTATTCTATTTATTCTATTCTATTCTATTCTATTCTATTCTATTCTATTCTATTCTATTCTATTCTATTCTATTCTATTCTATTCTATTCTATTCTATTCTATTCTATTCTATTCTATTCTATTCTATTCTATTCTATTCTATTCTATTCTATTCTATAAAATTCTATTCTATTCTATTCTATTCTATAAAATTCTATTCTATTCTATCTAAGTGCATTTCCAATGTACCAGAAGGTCGTGAAAGGCACGAGATCTGTGAATTTTTATTTCATGACAACGAAAAGTGACAGCATTAGATTTAATGAAGCATTAACTTTAATGGAGCTTTCTGCAACAGGGTGTATCTTAGTAAATAAGTATGACTTACGACGGCGGCGGCGCTTACGGCGGCCGCAGCTGCGACGGCGGCGGCGGCGACGGCTCCTGCGGCGGCGCCGGCGGCGGCGGCCGCAGCGGTCTGATGGCTCTACGGACCGTGAGCGGGAGAACGATCGTATCTGAAAATAAGGAATAGCTTTTAATATCACACGGCTATAAAGCCTTTATAAGTAAAGGTGATCGATTAAGAAGAGAGACTAAGGGTCAGTTGCAGAAACGTCCATTAAAGTTAATGTGTCATTAAAGCTATTGCTGTCACTTTTTATTTCATGACAACGAAAAGTGACAGCATTAGATTTAATGAAGCATTAACTTTAATGGAGCTTTCTGCAACAGGGTGTAAAGGTGAAGCGTTCTGTTGCGGGAAAACAACGACTAAACAAACACCAGTATAATATGCTTTTCACTCTCAAGTTGGGTGTTACCAAAACATCAACCACCCTTACAATATGGATCACCCCTAATTGCGAACTTAACCAATCGCGAACTGGACCAGGTGCGAACTGGACCAATTGCGAACTGGACCAATTGCGAACTGGACCAATTGCGAACTGGACCAGTCGCGAACTGGACCAATTGAGAATTTGACAGTTGGACATTTTGCGAATTGGACATAATGCGCCCAAACGGTACTTTTTCCTACCAAAATCATAAATGCGCATAGTCGGCGACGCGCGGTTGAGGCATCTGGTGTTAAAAACGTCTATAGGCGACCGTTTTTTTGATACCACTTCAGTTGGCAGACCGACACGCAGTCCACCTGATGGTAAGCGGTCACTGCGGGACACTTTATCAGGAAGCGTCGCTCAATGTGCTGCCAGACTGTAGGCTCATCTGATCGAGCCTTTTAATTTCAAGTGTACCGTTTACCATCAGGTGGGCCATAGGCTTAAGCGCCACCCTCGTGGTTACGAAGTTGTTGTCTGAAGTCTGAAACATCAGCTCATCCTCCTCCCCGCAGTGGCCTCGCCTGTGTTCTGTTACATACAACTCGTTCTTGCGGAAGATGGCCTCGTTGTTCTTGTTCATTCTCACCAATGACGTTCAATATAAAACTAGACACCCAATCTCTAAGAAAAATTCCTCAAAAAACGTCCGAGTGGCTTTGACACTGATGACATTAACACATTCGTTCAAATTAACACCTTATCTCTTGGCATTTAGTGTTTAATGTCAATTGTATACAACTAAACGAAAACTCTGCCCAATATTCGGGTGGGCAGACTTTTGCTTCGGACAATATTTGACCGTGATTGTGAGTCTAGTTTTTTAATTGAACGTCATTGATTCTCACCTTATTATGCCCGCGTCGTTTTCTGCCGTCCTCATCATCTTCTTCCCCGCGGTGCGCCTCAGTCGCCTCGCCCGTGTTCTGCTCCAGCTCGTTCTTCTTGCGGAAGACAGCTTCATTGTTCTTGTTCCTTTGTGCTGCGTCAGAGTTGCGCCTGGCCGCGGCCGCGCGGCGTCGCTTGTATTGCAGGTCTACGTACGTCTTCAGCCGGGCGGCATATCTGTTAGCAAGCCAATAAGATAAGGAACAAAATATGCACAAATGACAACAGTTAGCGCTTGTTCACGTTGAACGCGCGGGTGCGGTGGCGGGCGCGGTTGCGAAATATCAAACATATGGCGTAGTATGAAAGTGTTCACGTCAAAACGCGCGCGCGGGTTACGTAGCGAGCACCGCGCTCGCCACCGCGCCCGCGCGTTCAACGTGAACAAGCACTTAAACAATGCTATCCGGACCTGGTTATACTCCTATTGAGTAGAACTAGAGCAAGGTCAATGTCTGCATATTCTAAGGCACCCTACCATCATAGCTTCGGTAAGGGCTGCTTTAGTTAAGACAGCCAGCGATTTTATTTATTGGTGAACTAGATTACCCTAGTCTATTTCTGTCCTTCCATTAGTAACGTAAAAATTTGAGGTAATAGAAACACGCTGTTTATTGAAGCTGTCATAAGACGTTTTTACCATGATAGGGTGTTTTGGAAATTTTACAACGCCCGCAACGCCCTTAAGTATGACATGCATCTTGTGTTGCAAATGTCCAAGCTCGTTTATCTCTTTCTTTAAAAAGAAACATGATTGTAAATGGCTACTGTGGCTAGCCAAGTAGTAGTGTGTGGTTAGCCAATAAAGGACACTAACAAGAAAGTTTGTACACCAGAAGGTACAGATTACAAGTGAATGAGTGGTCTAAATGGTAAGGCATTAGTCCAGTACCTGGGGGCTTCAGTCCCGCTTCGCTTGCGCAGAAACACGATGACATTATCGTTGATCTTCTTCTGCTTATCTTCTTCATTGGCCTCCATGCCAGCGGAGGCGCAGGCCCGCTCGAGCCCTACACCGATGCCATACCTCAACCAATTATTATTGACACCACCACATTAAAATTTAAACATTTCTATAAAAAAAACCACCAAACATGTGCGAGTGAAATCTCGATCTAAAAACGACCTATCAAATCTTCTTTTGTTTTAGAACATGACAAATGTCAATTTAAGAACTTCGGCCAGATGATGATCATGTCTAAAAAGGTTTATTGTATTGTCTTTACAAGTTTACAACCTCTTTTAATAAACAACAGGCCATCAAAAATTGTCGATCATATAAAAAAGAAATAGGATCACAACAAAAATATGTCATTGGGTTGTCAAGTTACAATTTAAAGTTGAATTTTATACAGTTTACAAAGGTTTTTAATATTTATAATAAATCATGTTTTGCCCTCACAAAAACTCGTATCTCCAAATGGTGTGCGCAATGAACCCTCGCGTCATTAATAAGGCGGTAGACCAGGCCATGCAGAGGAAACACTTCGACCCTCATTCAGGTAAGTGGATAATCTACTTAAACTTTCATAAGATAAGCTTGTTTAGATATTATATTTCTTGACGTTACAGCGCATTCGGGTGCGCTCCTGTAAGTACTTAACCGTTTTGATCATGGTAGAGGGATCGATCGAGGTCGACGATATCAAAACTAGCATTCCACGTGTGGCTTTGCCCACGAGGACGAGGTTTTCCCTGCAGGAATTGAATATTTCTCCGGAATGATAAGGCTGGAAAGCCTTTGTCACTTACCATGTCTTAAAAAGCCCCATACAAAAAATCAAGTCGATCCATTGCTACGTGAAAGAATCACTTCTATTTGGTTTTCCTGTAGAAACTGAGTTATTCCGGGATATTTATCGGCAGTTTGGAAATCCTTGAGGGAGGCCTTTGTTCACCAGTTGACGTCTATTCGCTCATGATGATGATCTTCCAGAGATACCTCCAACGCAGCGCCTGGAGTCGATGCAGCCGTCTCTATACGCTCCACACGTGGACATCTCGCGAGCGCGGCTCGGCTTCGGCCGCGTGGGGCTCCGGATCATCAACAGAGACCTGCACAACCCTGACCATTTGGTGCAGCTGCAAGCACTTCATACTATCATGGATCAGGTTAGTTTGACGATATGGGTTATTGGTTGAGAAGATTGCTATTACACCAGAAGTCGTGGGTTCGATTCTCGCGCGGTACAAATCATATCAGGTTCGTATCGGGGTTTCTTTCTATGTAGGTATAATTAGTACCTATGTACATATTTCAAAACAATTAACTAAATGAATAATAACTTTATCGTAGTACCACCAAGCTATGCTTAGTTTGGGGCTAGATGGCGCTGTTTTAATAAGATCCAAGAATATTAAATACGTCATAATTATAGTAGCACAATTTATATTAGACATTGCTTGCTTCCGTTTTTCATTGTTTAAATTATAGTACAGTTCTTCATGTGCCTCGCCGTCGTTTATTTTTTTTAATAAGACAACAGTGGAAAAGCTATCAGATATGATTGGAGATTCGAGTATATCTAGCTTGTTAATTGTCACCTGATTTCAGGTCCAAATATCGGAATCAGCAATGTTCCTCATAAACATCCACTTGGTCTACCGGCTCATCGACCTCATGCTGGACCGCGACCCGGTCGTCAGAGAGAAAGTCTGCTTGACCCTCACGCATCTCGCCACGTACTACCAGGGCAGGAAGCGGATCATGTCCCGCCCTGATATTATAAGCAACCTGATGAGACTCATAATGCGGGATCGGAAGGAGATCAGATACGCCGCTAGTTATACTTTGAGGACTTTGGCTAGGGACAGGTGAGTAGACTACTGTTTGAGTCGATGCTGCAGCCTTGTATGGGGCTCACTATCTGGGTTCCGACTTATCATGCTATTACAACTTGGAGCTGTTCATGACTTACATAATTAAGCAAGCGGTCTCCATCGTAGATCTCGCGTGGTCATCAGGCATTTTAGCGCTGATTCTAAATGTATTTAGCTATAATAGTATCACAGTGACTATTATCAGAATCATCTGATGGGTATCAAACCGTATTTTAAAAAAAAGGATGTTGAAGAAGGGTGAGCGGGCTATGTGAAAAGATGGATGGGGAGAAAAGAAATAGCAATGGTAAAGTAACTACTCATATAACGTCTTCTGTGAGAGAGGGTGGTACGTCGAGTTGGTCGGAGTCTTTAGACATGATTTTAATACACATAATATTTGATAATCGATTGTTTTATAGATGTGCTTGTGAAATGATAGTAGAAAATGAAGATATCATAGAAAACTTATTGAAAATGATAAAGAATGACCACACTGGCATAATTGTGCTACACTTGAAGACGATGGAGAACCTCATTGAGTGGGATCCGATCCAGCCATTGAAAGCAAACGCTTTTCAGGTAAATGTATCTCTGACTACCGTCCTAATCTTTTCAAGATTTTAATCTAAATGTGCCTTACAAATATTTGTAAAGTATTTGTGTCACAAATACTACAGTCATCAGTTTATTAGTTTCGGCGTACAGTCATCAGTTAATTAGTTTCGGTGTCTCACGAAACGCCCTCCTGACATTTTCCTGTAGTTTTATACATGGTTCATGCACTAGACGCACCCGCTACAAGTTTTTTGCTTCAAGTTTGTGGCAGAGGCGTAGTAAGATCCATTTGGACTGCAAATTGTTATTTTTTTAAGACGTAAAACTTCCCGAAAAGCAAAATATTTGTGAAGGAAGGTGACGTCTTGTGTTAAAATAGACCAAACATACTGTAGGTACATGGACCATTATGCCGAAACCCCCTTTTTCTTTCCCAGGTGATGCTCAAATTGTTCGAGAACTCTGACCCCCGCATCATTAGCGGCGCCATGGACTGCATGGCGCAGCTGTGCAAGCACGAGGTGGGCCGCAAGCTGGCTGACGACAATGACCTCACCTTTGTCCTGAGGAAGTACCTCACATCCCCTCATATTGAGGTAAATATCATCGACGGAACTTTGAAGTTGTTGGTAGGACTATCAGTGTTGGCTGGAAACCCCACAAATCTGCCGCCATAACAAGAGATGGTAAATTACGAAATGAGTTAATTCCGCTTTTTAGGTAGATTTAGGTATGATCATTTTGATTGATAAACGTCAAAATATAATAAAACTTACAAAATCCCTTTTCTTAAAGGTTATCATAAGCGCGGTCGGTCTTATGGCGTACACGACGCTCACCACGCGATCCAAATGGCGGGCTAAAGAGAAGTGCGTAGAAATAACCAGGAAACTCGTCAAACTATGCCACACGCCGAACAAACCATTGCTTCAACTGAAATGCATGCAAGTGCTGATAAACCTTTGCGACTGCCCCGACATAAGGTACCATATGAAGATGCATTGGGAGAAGAAGGTGAAAGGGATACAGATAAGGACGCATGAGGAGTGGGATGGGACATCGGAGACGACGAGCTATGGACTGCAAACGGGACACAACTACAGGGCGATGTGTATAGAGAAAGTTGAAACGATCAAGAATGAGTTTGGCGATAATGCGTTGGTGGTAAATGTGCATAGCTATTTGAAGAGATTAGCAGAGGTCAAAGAGCATTTGTTGAAGGCGATTAATTGGAAGTGTTATAAGGATTAGTTTGATAGGATGTTTTAAGTAGATCATTGTTGATTTCTAAATTTTTGGTACGATTTTGTTACCACAATTTTTTCAATAAAAAGAAAATCTATGAAACTTTTTTTGTCGTATTATATTTGTCATAACTTCTCTTAAATACCTCTAATTACACTTAGGCTGTACTGCAGGCGTTCATAGGCTACGGTAACTGCTTACCATCAGGGCCGTATGCTTGATTGCCAACTTTATGGCATAAAAAAAACGAATCATTCCTCTAAGATACACTTTCCTCGTAGATACACTTTTGAAAAATCCCTTAGGATAGAATTTTTAGGATATTGTGGGGAAGAACAAACACACACAAGGTAAATAAAAATGCCATTGCAAAGATTCTAAAGTTAAATAGCTACGAGTATTCTTAGATTTAATTATAAATTAATTGAACTATATAACTTCACTTTTAAGATTGGTAAACCAGTATAACATAACATTCAACAATCAGTGTGGGATACCACTGTTTAAGAACACAGTTTGAACAAAATCTGTGATACAACGTATCAAATGATTGTGAAGACCAAGTTTGCCAACTCAAAAATTAATTGTAAAGTGACGGTAGATCCATTTGACGCTTATTTATTCATTCTGTGATCACGACTTCTGTAAAACAATCGAATTGGTTTTTTTTCATAAATGTTGCATAAACCGCGACTTTAATTATTAAGTTATACCAACTTAACTGTCTGAAAACAGACTCTAATAACATTTGGAGGTCAGTGAAGTAAACGTGAGGCATATTGCTTTGAAGACTAGATCTGGTCTACTTCCTCGGAAAGGAGCGGAAGCCTTTCCTCCTGCACTTGGTGTCCACGATGAGCTGAGCCTGCCGCTTCAGGTAGCACCGGGATGGGATGTCTTCCTCTTCATCCGAAGCTGTATGGGGAATCTCGAGTTAGTCTGGGTTTCCAGGTAAGTGTTTTTACATGATGTTGTTGTATTGAGTTCTTGTTTATCAGCAAGTAGCACATTCTTACAAAAAAACCGACGTATAAGTTATAGCTTTGCCGGAGTGGCGGAGGCTCTTTTTGCCATTTCTCTTTCCATCTCTTTGTCCCTTAGTTGTTTCCCTTCGAAGATGGGCAACGCACATATGCGCGGTAATGCATTGAGTTACACATTTAATAAATTAGATATTTATTTATTTTTACTAAATATTAATTTTTTATTCCTATTGAAACGTTTTTTTAAAATTAATTCGTACTTTTTCAATCCTTGGCAAATACGTTTTGAATTTTTTTAAAGTCGTCGATTTCGTTGTGATGATAATAAAGCTTTTTGCATTTCCTAGATTTAAGTTAACGTCCGGTGTTACTCTATCAACGTTGTAATAATTATAAATGAAACTAGGATCGACTATAAAAAAATTGTGTGAATTTGCGGTTTTCCACATCCTGTTGATGTCAATATTATCAGAGTATCCTGCAGAATGTGAATGATAAAATTGCCATTAGTTCCGTTGTAAATAAAAATGAGAAACATATATTGTCGTCGTAGGCAATAAATAAAGTCATATTTTTTTTTATTGCAATGTGTAACAAGACGAGCAGATCGTACACCTGATGGTAAGCGCCACGTCTGCCCTTAGACAGTTCAGTGCCAAACAGTATCTAAGCATTTACTGTCTGGCACTGCTCTGGGACCGCTACCCGAGACGACAGTTATTAGGTCTCATATACCCAGTAATTTCACTAGCTTCAGTGCCCTTTCCCCGAAACACAGAATTGCTTGACACACTTCTATTTCACGGGAAAATATCTGGCACTGCGGTGGTACCCACCTAAGACTAAATATACTACTACTAAATATACTAACCAGGAGGTTTGCCGGGTTCCTTTTGAACTAATTCCCTATAGGTTGGCACCACTTTTTCCACCTCCTTAGGAGTTCCTTGACTGCCACTCAAGGCTACCGATGACGGTCGACTCGTGGGCTGAAACATGATCTGAGGTCAGTGAACGGCCATTACAGCAGAGGTTGCAGGTTTGATCCCCGCACGGTACGACGCTTGAATGAATGAATATCTATTTTTATCGCTTTGGATCTAATAGGTACGTAGGTACTTATGTATTTGCAAAAGAAGTACAAACTTGTAATAATGTTTTCCCCTAGTACAATTTACCTATGCTTAGGTTTCGTAAGCAATAATGCCAGATAGCAATAAATTATTTCACTTATTAAGGGTCATCCTACCCTGTTCTGTTATATCCAAGGATATTTATTATTACGTTTAAGAACTACGACTAAACGTAGATGTAAATAACGTATGTACTCCGGGCAGAACTAAGTGCTTGTACACGTTGAACGCGCGGGCGCGAAATATCAAACATATGGCTAGGTATCGAAGGGTTCACGTACAAACGCGTACAAACGCGCGGGCATGTAGCGAGCTCCGCCACCGCGCCCGTGCGTTTAACGTGAACAAGCACTAACGTTAGAACAAGGCACAGCGATGACGGTGGTGTCGCCGTGGCGTTGCCTGATGTCGGCTGCGCGCGCGCACGCCTTTTCGTAGCGCGTCGTCAGCACTTGCACCAGTTCTTGCACGTCGCGAGCTTCAGCCGTCCATTCCGGCATTGGGGGGTCTGGAATCACCTGGGAACAAAGATGAAATAACGGGCAGCGAAAAGAATCATCGGAATCAAACACATCACTTGTACAGTCAAAAGCACGTCAGACGTAACACTTTGGACTTTGTACCGCTCTTATGTCGGCTGCATAAGTGCTATTATAGAACTGTAAGTGTTAACCGTGATGTGCTGTTGACCGTACAATAATAAAGGGCAACGGAAAACATCGGAAACAACAAACTAGAGACCCATTTGCATATTCCCGTATGATGTCAATATTTCCAGAAGACCAATACAATACAGAGAGAATTGTTAATCGTTGAAGTTGGGTAAGAACCATTATTACTTACATCTAGGAGTTTGCAGAGGTCGTAAAGCAGTCGTTTTATTTCTAGAAGCACTGTAGTTATCTCTTGAAGCTGGTCATCAAGTTTCTGGAACATTTCCTCTTCTTTCTTTATTTCTTCTTTTAATTCGTTGATTTGTTCTTGACCTCTGCGAAATAAATGAACATTATTCAGGTAGATATTAAACTGTGCTTTAAGCATATTCTACAGAACTGTGAGAGCTGAAGTAGTGATTTCAAATGTCGCTTCACATGCGTCAGGTCGATGGGACAGCCCGTGGTCCTAGCGTTCGTGCATCGTCCGGCCCGCTACCGCTTCCGCTCTCGCTTCAGCTAAATTCGAGACGGAAGCCATAGTCCGACCTATGAAATAGGGACTAGGGTCCTTGAAACGAGGCGTAAAGAGGCACTTTGTGGGCCGGCAGAGTGAGGGTAAACTGATGCCACGTTCCTTACGTTGCACCAGTTTCCTCGCCTCTGGACTTCACTTCCACTTAACATCAGGAGGAGTAGGGTCATTTGTTTGTCGGGCTAAGTATAAAAAAATAGTCACGTACTCGTCCTTGTCTTTGACGGAGGCGAATTTAAACGCCTCCAACTCGGCCATGAGGGCAGTCTGGCTCTCTTCTAGCTGCAGCTTCTCTTCCTCCGTTGTCTGCTGCAGGTAGCTCAGTCGCTTGCAAGTCTCGCGTTGCGCGCGGAAGCGGTCGAACACCTCGTCCGTGTCGGTTACTCCTGGAATATTATGGTAGGTTTGTATGTTTGTTGGGATTAGGCCATAGGCTGTATCTATGGAAATGTATGATTTTGCGACGGATAGAGATCACTAGTCGTGTCGACAGTAAAAAATTAGTAAGGAAATTCTTAGCCTAAGCCGAAGGTACTTAAGTTAAGGCTTTGATCCTACGTTTGTGCAGGAGAAATCGAGGGAGCTTAGTGTGTAGTGAGACGATCATTTTGGCTCGAGGCCCTCACAAAGCCGCAGGTCTTGCTAAACTGCCATGGTTATGGTGCTTTAAACGCATTCTCTTGCGCAAAAAAGCTTCGCACTGCAATTTAAAAAAATTCTATAAATATTTTTTCCAGCAATAAGAAAATTTCGTAGCATAACACTAAGTGTCGTCGTTCACTTACCAGTAAGTTTCATCAGCCTTTGGAATATCTCTTCCATTTGCGCCGCCGCCGACGATTCCTCGGTGACGGCTTCTCCATCTGTGGACCTGTTGGACTCCTGGCGGACCACTGTGCGAGCTGCAACACAAATGCGCGCGTGCTATTATACCACGAATGTCGTGCTCAAGTCTTACGTTAAGCGGTCACCATCGCCTTTAGACGCTGGTAACAGGAAAACGTGCGTCGCGCGTCGCCGGCCCTTAAAAAAAAATTTCCCGCATGCCCAGATGCATGTTCTCTCCAACTGAGCTCGGGAGACCTTTATACTCACTGACAAAAATTTGGTACAACCGATATGAAGTACTTCTAAGGTACTTCCCAAGATGATCAATTAAAGTGGAAGATTGCCTATGCTTTTCTTCCTCCTGATAAGTAGGTAGCCACTTCTGCCCATTCCATTAAGAATTTCTTAGGCAGGAAGAGTCGCTCAATGTGCTGCCACACTAGGCTCTTGTGACATTTGGGCCTTGTTCTGGCTACCACATTAATATTGCCGGAACACAGCCCGATATGGTTTTTTGTTCTCTTTAATGATTACTTTGAGGAGGGAATATCCTCTTCTCCAGTTTCTCCAGCTCGCGCTTCCTCTCCGCGAAGCGCTGCGCGAAGTAGACTCGCTCCGAAGAGCGCGCGTGCTCCGCATCATGCGCGCGTGCGGCTTCCGCTGTCGTCGCCGCCGTCGCACGTACGCGCATCTCCGCTGCTTCCTCGCGCACACTCTGGAATATGATACATAGTTTCGGTCAAACTCGTGGGTTTTAATAATATTAAAAAATAATAGGCTCGAGAACTTGAAGTGTACCTTAAATAATAAATAAATAAATTTAATATCCTTGGACATTATTCACCCGGCGCCATCTATCCCGAAAATTAGCAAAGTTTGTAAGTACCATGGCCAAACTATGCTTAGTTTGGGCGCGGCGCTGTGTGCCAGACAACGGATACACATTACTTTACTTTATTTTTGTGAAATGTACATTATTACACATAGAAAAATCGTTCCCGAGTACGGATATGTTCTTGTTTGTACACAAATATAATATGTTTGTTCCGTGCGGGGATCGACCTGCCCACCCAGGCTATATTTATTTATTTATATACGAATATAAACGCAAATAAGTTCCAAAATAGTATTTACCTCGAGTTTAGCTATTTCTTCTTTCTGTTTGATAAGCATGTCTTCTATCCGTGAGAGCGAGCTTTCAAACTTCACGGAGTCGTCGATCAGAGCTTGTCTGCAATGTAATATTAAATATTTATATGTTTGTTTGTGTTTCATAACTGGCTTTTGCTTCGCTCGCATGCACAATTACTACACATACAACATATAACAACTATGTATTAGTATTTACGGTCAGAAATATGGAATTAGCCTTTTCCGCTGTGACTAAAGGCCTGTATTCACTTTGATTAGTGCGAGTGCGAGTGATTAGTAGCTGAAGGTGATTAGTGCAGGTGCGTAGTGCAAGTAGTGTCCAATTGTTGGCGAGTGCGAGTGATTAGTAGTTGAGGGTGGGCAGGCACGCCGCGAGAGAGGGGGATGGGCGGGCGCGCGGGACGTGGCTACTCGCAGTCCACTCGCAGAAAAATAGAACACGCTTCTAAACACTTCACTACGCAGCCAACTAATCACCTGCACTAATCAGTCGCTGTCCACACTTATTTTCTACTAATCACTAATCACTTGCACTAATCACTCGCACTCGCACTAATCAAAGTGAATACAGGCCTTAACTGTGGGGCGATATTGGCTACTAGATAATCTTACTTTAATTTAAAGTTTTTTCTTACCGTATTGTTAAATATTTTTTCTTGACCAGTTCAGCTTCTGTCCATTGTATAAGCACTTTGTGAATTTCATTTTCGAGATGTGAAGCGTGCTGAAAAGACAAACAATACTTGACTTTATTAGTGTACTGTGCTCTGCTGTGGGAAATCAATAGATGTATATTTTCCAACCCACTAATAAATAGTATGACTAACATGACTTGAAGTGGCCTTTTCATAAGCCCTTCGCGGTGAACTTTACATTACTCTCGTGACCTCTGTACCTTTGGGCCACTTAAGTTTGTTTTCTTACGAACGCTTGCAGTTGTGTGTACAGAACTATTAAGATGTGTCATCGATATTGCTTGTAATGTTTTTCTTACCAGTTCAGTAGTGGATAGGCACGTAGCGCAACTGACATGATAAGTGACTTCACAGATAATATAATATTCCATTTAGTGGCATTTAGCCAGGAAGGTGGCTAAATGTGGTGCCATATTTATTTTCCTTCCTTCAGTTCAGTATTCTGAGAGAGTTTGTTTTTTTGTTTAAGATAGTAAGGGATACATAGTGCGGCCGAAGATAGATCATGCTTTGTTATTATCAGCCTAATCACTCTTTTCTTAAGCTACCACCACTTGTATATTAGTATTGCCAAATTCCTTAACCACTTTACCAACCAAGTCTTCTGAAATAAAACCATACCACACGTTACCTTTCTAGCTCTAGTACTCGACTTAGACTTGACAAGCTCGCTCTTGGTGTTCTCGATGAGGAGGTGCTCGTACTCCTTCTCCAGCTGGGCCAATCTGGTCTTCTTGCTCTTCCTCTCGTACTTCAGCAGGTCTAGCATCTTCCTCTGTTCTATCACCTTCAGGTCTAGGTTGTGGAGTATCTGAAACAATCAATATACTCAAAATCTAAATACCTACATATTGTTATTTATTTAGGATGAATCGTCAGACATTAATGTTATATGTGAACTTTATTCTATCGAGAACCAGCAAGCAATTTTCACAACGTATCTCTATTTACTAGTGGAAGACTTTTGTAGTGTTTTCGTATCCATACTCTTCTGTGACTGTGTTTTATTAACTTTGTCTATCTGTCTGTTACGATTACATGCATATCCCGCTGAAACGATTTTGATGAAATTTGGTACAGACATAGATTTGACTTTGGGAAAGGACATTTGAATTCTGGGTCGATTGACGTAATTTTTGGTGAGAGTGACATATGCTTCATTCCGGTGGGATAAAAATATGGACGACGTTAAAAAGATCGTATAAATAAGTAAAACTATATTTATCAAATAAATAAGGATCTATTGACGAGCCATTTGGTGTAATGGTCGAGAAGTCGACTATTACACCAGAGGTCGCGAGTTCGATCCCCGCACGGTACAAACATTTGTGTGCATGAACAGGTCTGTTTGTAACGGTCTGGGTGTTTCTATGTATAATATGTATGTATTTACAAAAAAAAAAGTACATAAGTAATGTTTATCCGTTGTCTGGCACCCATAGCACAAGCTAATGCTTAGTTTGGGGCTAGATGGCGCTGTGTGAATAATGTCCAGAGATATTATGGATATATTGAATTTAATATCCATCTTGTTTTAAACATTGGAAAGTACTGATAGTAGCTATCATCGGAGAAAATATTTATAGATCCATAAAAAAATTCCTTTACACGGAGGCATCCACATTATATCTGTCATCTACGCACAAAAACGCGCATAGTCAGCCGACCCGTCTGCGCAGAACGACGTAATTTCTTGCGGCGAATGCGCTCCGCTTCAGATGCCAATCAGGGATAGAAAAAACTGCGCAGGCTCTCGGCGTAGCTCGCCAATAAACTAATAGCCTGTAAACTGATCAAACGTTGTGGGAAGACATTTGGTTTTTAGATGGCTAATGGCTATAAGTTATTGAATAATATCAAAGAAAAATTATGACTTGATAGAAAAATGTTATTATCTCATAGGACTCGTGCTTGAAAGGGGCGATGCTGAAAGTTACACTTGACTCTTTCCTTCAGCCAAGATTAGGTTATCGTATTTATTCTTAAGGGAAAACTTCATCAAAGTGGATGATGTGTTGTTCTGTTTTTTCTTCTTTCACTTCGTAGCCAGATTTTCTTTGGCTTTAGAAATGTAATGTAAAAGTCGCATAGTCCCTGTTCTTTTTCAAAGATTAGATTAATGCGCATAACGCTTTTCTCGTTATCGACTTAAAAAAGTCCCCAAAGTACCCAAAGAATTCCTTGAATCTACTTAAGTGAATCGATATTTTATTTCTGAAAGAGCAAACGCTAAAGTACTTTTGGACTTGCAACTTCTTGTTCCCTCCGTTATTTCTGTTCCCATCATCAAAGTGGACGATCTGTTGTTCTGTATTTTCTTCATTTCATCACTGCCATTTCATCACGGCCAGAGAAAATCTGGCTACGAGCCTGATTTTTTCTGGCCTGGCAGGTAAAAGTCCTTTATTTTTACCTGATCGGAGTTCTTGTTTCCAATGGGGCTGACTTCGTTGAGGTACTTCTTGACCTGCGCCTCCTCCTCGCTGATGACGGCGCGAGCCTGCGTCAGCTCCGCCAGCCGCGACCTGATCTCCTTCTTCAGGGTGTCGATGAGGTCGTTGTTCTGCTGCTTCTCTACCTCGTTCACTTCGTAGCAGGATTTTCTTTGGCCCTCTGAAAAATGTTAATAAAATACATTAAGACGAAGATGTTTTTCTAGTTGTCACAACTTTCGGTTGTAAAGGAAACCGTGGTGTAGTCATCAGTACAGTCAGTAGAACATCCTTTAGTCCTGCTTTGATTTGGCTTATTTAGTTTGTTATCATTTTTTGTTTGAGGCTAGATTGCGTTGTGTGAATAATGTCCAGAGATATTTATTTATTTTTCTTATTTTCCTTACGCTAAACTACATAGTTTCAAAGGTTTTACTTAAAAGCGTTACATGAAGACGATTGGAAAGGTTTAGAAGTTGTCTTTCTTCTCCAAACTACGAAATCATTTGCAAACTAAGTAACTACCACTTTTGTTTTGTGTGTGTTGTATGTAAAATTATTGTTATGACTTCATCAGTACAAACCTGACAGCTGTATTTTCTTTTTTATCTCAAATATTTTCGTATTTATAGTTGTGAGACGGTCCTCGGACTCCACCTCGAAGGGATGTTTTTGGTAACACATCGCCATTGTGTAAATATTACTGTTATCTTTAAAAAATATAAGCCTTCTATCTCTCGTGTTGGTTGGTGCAACTAGCCAAGGGATTAATCGATCTAACAATGTTGGTTGCTACGGTGGCATTAGAGAAAATCCACGGATGATTCCTGGTCTGGATATTTTGGCGAATTATGACTGTAACGCTTTGGTGGTTTATTGGACTAATTGCCTAGCTATGAACTCGGGGTCTTGCGTTCGTTTCCCGGATCGGGTAACATGTGTCGGATTTTTCCAACACAGCTAGAAAGTATTAAAAAACTTGTGTATTATTTTCATTTACAAAAGTTTCGCATTGGGCAGTGCGAATTGCATTATAAAATTTTAATGAAATATCGAAAAAAGAATAAAAGAAAAAGTTATACACTAACATCATTTATTTAACCAAACCCCAACATTCATCATGTTTTCACTTTATTATTATTTACATCCAAAAGCTCCCTCCCTTAACTTAAAATGTCTTTCAGCGCCATCTACATTTTGCTTGTCACACTACAAAGTTTGAAAGCTCTCGATTGGCTCTCCGCGCTCTAAAGTGTTGAATTGCTTGATTTCTCCATTGAATCAACATTCCTGCGCGTACGTTTCTATGTGTGCGTGCACACGTTCTCACGCCTATTTATCTAGTACAGACTATTGTCATGACTTAAATACTAACTTATCACTAATTTTAGCTTAAATACTTCGTTTTGAAGTTAGTTAAAAGCTGTAGATTGCTGCATAAGCTGCGTTCTAAGCTGCGCGCACGCACACAGCGGCGGTGGCGGCCATTTTGATTGAGCGTACGCTGTGTAGCACGAACAAAGCCGTCAGATGCGAGCGGGACGCGGCTGCGCACCACGTTCACCGGGCCGTACGTTTCGTTCGAACGTTATTTACCGCTAAAATGACCAAATCCGCACTATATTTCACGTAACAACAGTTCAAAAACAAAATGAAGTGTCAGTTCTTACATTTAGTACCGTGAGTGTTGATTATTGTGTGATTAAACGACACAGCAGAAGTAAAACAAATGTGTGTGATCCATGTGTGAATGTTTTGTGTTACAAAATGTGGTCTAGAAACTTTATACCGGATTATGGGATTAAGCTGCTGACCTTGGCTGTTCTGCTGTCGACTCTGAAGATCGATGGTGCTGAAGGTAAGATTAGTTTTTAAGTCTAGAGCTTATGAAAGCGCGGTGGGCAACGCGACCGCGGGAAAAAGTCTCGGCGCCCTGCGAGCTTTGCGTGCGGCGACGTCGCCTCGCACCGGTCGGTTTACCTGAGTTCTCACACTCTGTGCAGACTTGTGAAACTAGCCTTTTAAAAACTGGAGTCAAGTCAACGCATCGCATTTTTATAATGTTTTATAATTGTGCCGCGTTTGTTGACGAAGCCGACCGTTGCGTGTTATGACATCGGCTCGCATTTCGCTTTATGTGGATTGATAAAACCGTTAACCGTTGTCTTTAATTTCATGTTCGAAAATAATAGGTTAATCGTAAAATCTTTCTCATAAGTTTACAACTAGCCGTTTCCCATCAAGTTGATTACCTTTTCAAGTTTGTTGGTTGTTTAGTTTAGAAGTTAGTGTTTCGCGTTGTTTGCAATTAGCGTTAGTGAATATTAGCGGTTTCAGTGAAAACAAAGCTTTTTCAATTAGCTTAGAAACGTTGTCTAAATTGCTTATAATGCCGTAAATAGTACAGCAGCAGCTGAAACAAACGATAATGTTGCTCTAAGATCAAGTGTTATACTATGATTGTATTAATATGAGCTTTTTATAATGGGTTTTGAACTAAACAATGCCACCGAAATTAAGCTTTCCTCCACACCGTTGAATTGGCATAAAAATCATCACTTAAGCTGTCAATTTTGACATTGAATAAGTTTATTTTTAATAACACGGTGATTGTTTATTTTTATTGCTTTTGTGGGTAGTTTTACATTTCGTAGTCTTCTATCAGCAGAATAAAAACGCATGCATCCGTATTTAGGCATGTTACACAACATCTAATCAGGAGGTAAGCGGGTTTTATTAAGCTTTATTTGGCTTATTTAATGTTAATAAATAACTCAACTAAAATCAACTGTAAATAATATTGTGTAACTTGTAAATTGTATTATACATTTTGAAATTGTGACGTTTATTTTTTTAATTCGTTAATGTAGCAATGATACACGTAATTATAAATAACATTATTAACTGCATCAGTAACCAATGTTGTTATTTATCTACACGTAATATAAAATTCAAACAGGGATATAAATGAACAAATATTAACAATGCTAATCGACATCTTGCGTTATCCTAGATCTGTGGAGATAAAATAACAGTTTCATTCCTGGCATAGCTAGCACGATGGGTTCACCTAAACTCATCTAGTGGAATACAAATCAACAATGTCTGTATTAGTATTCGAGGCGCCAACACACGATTTCTGCGGTCCCGACCACGACTTTACTTTTTGAATATTGATCATGTACAAAACAAACTTATTTTATTCTCCTTTTTACCGGAGAAAGGGATACGACGTAAATGTGAAGTTCTTTTACAACGATTCAACCCACACAGCAACTTTTGGAAACATTCAAAGATTATATTTATTTCTCAGTTTTCTGTTTTATTTTTTTGTCAAGTTGTCTTGGGGGTTGCATCTTTTTCGCTTATCTGTGTAAAATGTGTAAACGTTTTAGTTTACCACTAGATTAAGAGCTAGTTTCACGGCTGTCAGATAAGGTCCTCGGTTTGATATCATCATCAGTCCGTAAAAGTCCACTGCTGTACATAGGCCTCTCCAAATGCTCGCCACGCTGATCGATCCTCGGCCACTCGCATCCAGCTCCTGCCAATCATCTTGCGCAGATCATCGCTCCACCTGGCCTGAGGGCGTCTTACACTACGTTTACCGAGACGCGGTCTCCACTCTAGAACCCGTTGTGATAACTTACAGATAAATTACGAGGAACTTAACTGACAGTGGTGTAACTGACCTAAAGCTTAGAGATAAATAATACAGACCACACACGAATCTTATAATTTTTTAAGCTACCTATTTGCATGCTAATGACGAAATTTTCATAAATAATAGCAACCTGATTAGCCCCTAAACTCCAATTAAGTGACAGCTTATGTTCCATAAATTAATTTGTGAATCAGGACGAACAGAATCTAGGCAGGTAGTAGGCACCTACATTGAAATTTACAAAACTAGGTACTTAAGTTCGAAAATGACCGGCAAAAACTTGATAGAAGACAACAACATTGTAAAAACGAGTGAACTGTAATTGAATTCAAAACTCCCATTTTGGGGAAAGTTTCCATTTGAACACATTCCAAATTTGTATTCGGGCATCGTGATGATTAAATAGGTGCTTAGTAGTGCTCAAGCATTTTATGTATTTTGGCAATACGTGAACGTGAGAAAGAAACGCTCATTTTAAATGCATAACTTTTACTGAGTAAAGATTACTCTTCCAGAAAAGGCTTGGCAATTTCGATGTTCACTGAACAGTGTGTTATGCGAGGTATTCTTATTTCTGATTCATTTAACATCATGCTTTTTATGTGAGGTCGGTGCTGTGAAGCCATGCGTTAGTTTTGCTGATTGCAGAAGTTCAGCAATGATAATTCCTGGGTGAGCAAGTATTGAGGACTGATTTCCCTTAATGATTTCGGGGTCATTGGTTCTCGATATCACGGCTTGTTTTTTATCAAAATATTCAATTCGTGTGAGCACTAATAGAAAATCTTCAGCGACCTCGTAAAATAATCTTGGTATCCGGGATACAAACCACCCTGTTTATTTCTCAAGGTCTCTTTTTATCTCGATACAAATTTTAATTTCAGTACTTTTGTTGTGTTTAAACCTAAAAAGGTAAACATGGAAACAGTAGGTAAATTGATTAATATTTCATCATTGAGACTTCCAAACTTGGCTGGCAATGTTGTGGTTGGTACCTTATTTAATAATCACACTAATGATACATGTCATTTATTGGAATTGATAAAATATAATCAACATTTTCACTTATGGCACAGAATATAATTATAATAGTACCTACTAACGTACTTAGGACTACGCTATCTTGAAAATATCATGCGATTTTTATGGATTATTTGCACGCATCAAATCACGTCAAATTAACCTCTTTTTCTAACGGAGAATTAAGCTATGTTTATAATGATTAATTGTATATTCTCATGCATAAAGCCCAAGTAAGCAAATGCGAATGTTATACGAGCCCCAGATCAAATATTGTACTTATTCTAAACCGTTTCCGCTTAGGTCATTACCGAGTTATTTGCCATCCGAGACTTTGTTCGTGAATGTACTTATGAGATTGCACATTGTCATACTTGGAATGTTGACTCGTATTTCTTTGTATGAATATGTTGGTACTAAACCTGTGTGTAAAACCATACCATTTTAAAATGAACATTCGCGTCGGTTCACGCGTCGGACACATAATTGACAATTTTGGAATTAATGAAGGCAGATGCAAATTCGAACAATATAAAGTCCTAATATTTGAGGTGACAAAACGTCATGATAATGATATTTATGTACTTCTTAGAGTAGATAATTCAAATACAAATACAAACGTATTTGATGTTAAAAAGCGCAGCATTCGACCCCAAATATCTTTAAGTTTTGTTCTTGCAAAATCCCCAAAAATTCAAGCTTATAAGGATTAGCCATTTAAGTTAGAAAGTAAAAATGTAGTTCGTTTACGTTTAGACATCGATTTCATATTAGCTGATATTAGCTAACACAAACATCTAATATAAATTAGAAACAGATCAGTAACCTCTTCCAATTCACCATACTTAGTATAATGTCACACAATTGAACCGTCTATCAAATCAATTGTCTCCAAGCGTTCTGAATGTAATCCGAACGCTGTAGTGTTGTTAAAACATGTCTGCTCCACTTTTATAAACAGTGGCAATTAGTGTTCAATTGTCAGGCTTGCTCGAGGTCACTGTTCTTGCCACGTATAAATCTCAACTAAGGCTACTGTATGCAATTTCTCACTGGCTCCTCCTTCAATAAGTCCTACGGTTTCATCAAGAGATTCAATACCCCCGTAACCCTTATTACCTAAGGGGAAAAGAATATATTTGCATGCAACACCGTCTTAGATAACTTTGTCGTGTTTCAATCGAGTGTTCGCGACAAGAAATTGTTCTGGGAATCGCGTTTGCTGAGTCTGAGAAGCACTGAATATTTGATCGCGTTATTATCATTGGCTGTGAACGCTTCACATAGGTAGATTTGACCGATTTAGGCGGCCAAAATTATTTTAGCGTCTAATTTTTTTTTAATTGGAGTTTATAATAAAAATACGTCGGATTTTATTGAAAATAATTATTATTTTCAAAAAAACACAAAAAAGAAAAAAAAAGAGAAAAACATAAAAAAATGTAACTTAAAAAAATAACACAATGATTTTACTACAATAATAATTATATAAATAACATAATATGGTCATTTCACAAAAAAAATAACTAAAACTGACAAATACCTAATTATTAGTACTCAATAAGATAATTTTCTAAATAATTACATTTGACATTTATATTTGGTAAATTCTGTCTCATCATCTTCTGAAATAAATATTTGCGAGTCACTACTGTAACACCAGAGGCATTGGCAGACTCTGTAACAAAAAGAAAAGGAATTACTAATAAGAAATATAATTAAATAAACGGTTTTTAGAGTTTTTACACTGACAACTTCGATTTACTCTTATTTAGCGATAGGCGCTATTAGGCAGAAACTGTTATTGTTATTTTAATTTTGAATATATGCCAAAATTATTGTGATATAAAGAATACCGGGGAAGACCGGGGAAGTATTTCAAAATGTCTTTTGAAGAATAAAATTTACAAAAAATTGCTAAGAAAAAAGGTGTTACGTTGAAATGCTTGTTAGATACAGTAAACTGACTTAATTTTTCATATTTTTTTAATTAATCAATAGATTCTTACCTGAATTATAGGAATCCATTGCATTCACTACACAAAAGTACGCCGAATTTTTTTTGTTGCAATTTATAACACCACTTAAACTGAAGGCACCGAGAACCGATACGTACACTGCATACGACGACCTGATTTCGATTACCTGTAGATTTGCACAGTCGTTAGCTAAAAGTTTAAAATTATCAGGGTAGGTGCCCTGGAATGTTAGGTACATAATGGTGTCAATTGTTTATTTGTGTGGTGATTTTCAATATTTCGACTTTTGGCCGCCTAAATCGGTCAAATCTACCTATGTGCGCTTTTCGACGATTTTGTTGTACAACGCCATCTAGCGTTTCGTCATCACTGATCAGATGAAATACGTGTTTTTTTATTGGGACCAACCCTTTTGGCATATTCAATTTAACTGCCACTGACCAAGCTTTTTATATTTTGATTTTATTTGTAAAATGCAAAATATAGTTGTAACATATTGGTTTAAGTTAACGGACATTATATCTTAAGCCGTATGAATTTATTAAAATCTTGTTAAATACATCATATTATAACGCAAACAGATTATCTGCTTACCTAAAGTCTAAAGTAACAAAATACGTATATACCTAGTTACAACATCAAAGAATCCGTTTGCGCTTACTTCGATATCCGTTGCAACAATGTTTTTAATTGTAACATAATAAACAAAGCAAAAAGCATGATTGAAAGATCTATGGATATACCACGCTATGCCATATACGTCGCAAACATTTGGACCACACACAGAAATAACTCTGCACTGTAATTTGTTAGGCATTTAGCCTTTTTCGGACTTCGGCGTCCATGAAACAGTTTATCCGTACCAGTTTCAAGTAGCCTTAGCAGTAATAAACATTAATAAAATTTTCAATTCTAGTCGTTTGACAGCTATATGGCCATAGAGCGATCTAGCAAAACAACTATTAGTCATGTACAGTGCTGCAGAAATACACGATTTAAATTCTACTTCGTTTCAAAACAATTCTCGATTCGGATCCGGATTTGTAATTAACTGTTTCATTATTACCATTAACAAGATTCGTATTTGTGCCTTTGAGATTTAATTTCTTTAAAGTGGCACTATCGTCACAATTTATTACTACCGTTGTTTTCCTGTGTATACTTTAGACTCCACGTTTACCCAAATTCAATGGGTCATTATATTATTATAATTTTTAAAGCATATTGCCTGCTTAATGGCGATATTAATACAAATATATTAGAAAAACACACACACACACACAGCGACACAGCACAGCCACACACACACACACACAGAGCACAGAGGACAGCGAGGGACGTGGGTTCAATGGGTCATATTTTACAAGTTACTTGTTAATTAAAAGCTTAACGACTCGGTACTATTCACATGCTCAGTCTTGCAACATTATAAGTTTTGCCATAAAATGTGTGTAGAAAAACAGTGGCGTGAAATTAACGTAATTGGGTGGAGTAAAGTAAGCCTGTATCAAATG
This sequence comes from Mecyna flavalis, assembly GCA_949319885.1. Classification (NCBI taxonomy): domain Eukaryota; kingdom Metazoa; phylum Arthropoda; class Insecta; order Lepidoptera; family Crambidae; genus Mecyna; species Mecyna flavalis. The sequence continues at coordinate 3,032,683 of OX439427.1, read as the reverse complement.
TTCCGCAACGATTATATCTTGTAAAAGTTAATGTTTCCTTGCAACCTTTAATGCTTAATTCGCTTCATTCATTCAGGCATGTGTATCATTAAACTGTAAAACTTTTTTACATTGGAACCTTAAGATTTAAGCAGCCATGTAAGATTTTTTAACGTCCGTTACTGGTGCGTCTCCATTGAATAAAAAGAGTGCCATAACGTACATTATAACAAAAAAACGACGGGTTGCACTCCGGGAGTGCCGGCAGAAGTGAAAACCTGAATATTAACGTTGTGCATTTTTGATATGTATTTTGGAATGGTTAGGGATTTAATTGATTGGTAGAGGTATAAAAGTACTATCATTTATGTGGTAAAATACAATATTTATTTATTGCGCTATCGTACACAAACATGACAATTTATATTACATTAAAAAGTTTATCTCTCAAATGTAATCAGAAACTTTTTCAGACTTATCAGAAACTCCTTGCTGTGACACTGAAACACCATGTAATAAACGATAATAAAATGATTGACAACCGTCAATGTCATACTTTTTTGATTGACAACTATTTATTTTCTAAACAACGAAAACAAAGTTTGGAATTTACAACTAATTGCATACTGGAATCTGCGGATAAACTTTTGAATTTGGAGCAATCGGCCAAGAAATGATTCCCTTTACAGAATCCGCAGACTCCAGTGGTGTTACAGTAATCAACATGTCGCTTTCGAGGCAAAGATTTTAAATCTTTGTTTCGAGGATGTTCACTGGGAATTTGGGGTAACAAGCCAAACTGTGTGTGAGAACGAGCCTCTTGTCGCAGGAAATCGGACAGCATTTCCAACTTCATACGACCTGATGCATGCTCCGCAGCATAGCGGATCCAAAGACTGCGGAGAAGTGGTGTTAATTTTCACAAAATACTGTTATATAATTCCGGCGAATAAAGATATTCCAAACTTTTTAAATGTTTTATTACGGCAATTAAATTTTGAATTTTGCAGGATATCAAATTAAGGTCTTTGTGGTCACTTTGTAGCATAGGAAGCATATAGGAAGCGACCGCACTGCGGCTATAATAGTAGAAGAGGTCACACTTAACAGTTCATTTATGCAAAGAAAAATATATCTTACGCTAAAGGAATAAATCTCAAGAAAACAACATCAGTTCTTATTAATACAATTATTTACTCTACTCCTGATGTACATAAGAAGCACTTTTCTTTGCATAAATGAGCTGTCAAATTGAACAAAAAACCATTAATGTCTATAGACCGACAAACTATCTGTTCCGGTGGCGGCGTCGCTACTGTCTATTTAAAACTGTCATTAAATATCGTTTTTGCATTGCATTTCACGTAGTTCCAATTTTGGCCACCGGAACAGATAAGTTTGTAGAAAACACGTGTCCGGACTTCAAATTTTATATGGATTTTCGATCAGGTCACGTGACACATAAATCCTGACGCGAGTTTAACATTTTTTCCCCATACAAAAAAAGTGCACAACGCCGCTAAAGAAGTTTTCACTTCAAAAAAATACATAGTTCTGCGTTGCTAAAATTCGGTTTTTGGTGAAATCAGTGTCAAAATAGTAATTTTTACACGTGCTTTGACGGATTTCGTATTTTTTTTTGTTTGGTTAGTCCATTGATTGAGCGGGTTAGTAGTCGATTCGCACGAAGGTGCGAATAGTCCACTTTCAAAAATAATATTGTTTTAGTAGGTGATTCGCCCGTACTAGTACATAATATTACTATGGGTTAGTTTTTATTTTAGATGTCACATCAGTTTGGATTTTGATTATTAGGAAAGTAGTTTAAAACTTTAAATTTGAATAATACGATTAAAGGTTTCAAGGAATAGCAAAAGCTATAAACATGTGCTGTGGGTAGCAGGAAATACGTTACATCAAGTCCTAAGACGTTACGACGATCGATCCACCGCTAAGCATGCGGGAGCATTATGTAAAATAATTGTTTTGACGTTTTTTACATCATAGCTGAGACAAACATGAAGTTTTTATTACGCATTCGCCACAGTATTGTCTGGGAAATTTTAGTTTCTCATGCGAAAGTTGGCCATTGTCTCTGTTTTTGTTTTCTGCCGCAATCGTATAGGTATGACTGTACGTATCATTTGGTTCCATTCATCAGATTTTTAAATTATACTGAAGGCATGATGAAGCTGCTTGAACATTTTGCAATGTTTGTCGTATTGAGCTTGATCAGATTTTTAAATGTTTAAACGTTTGGTAAAATGATTCTTGCTTTTGATTACCTAATAGTTACAAAAAGAGCTTAAAATGTTTTAGGTCTGTCACTTGGGTTAAGTGTCACTTACATTTCGCTCGCACCGATAGTTCTGTATGAGTATTTACAGATTTCTCTTTAGTTATTATGATGATCTAATTGGTCTGACTGCAAAATAAAAATAGGTCTGACTGTTATGAAAATAATCGTGCCTTTCCATCCCGGGGATGGGCTGGTCAGCCAAAAGGCTGGCACCGGCTCGTCCCAATTGGGTGTGAAGGGGAAATCGGGGGAGTTTAGTGGGTAGTGGATGCTTCAGTCTCGAGACCAACACACGGCCTTAGGTCTAGCTGCGGTTATGATGCATAAACGCATTCTCCTCCGAAAAAAAAAACCTACCCAAACAAAACCGGCAGCACTGAAGGTAATTAGGGATACTAATTACCTAATGGACGAAAGGGTTTCATACGTTAACTAACGATTTTGTTATCTTAACTAAAATGTTATTGTAATGCAACACGCTAGATATGAATATACCTAAATGAAATAAAATGTAAATTAAAAACAAAGGAGGCAATAGGTAAATAATAATATAATTGATGACTTCATTTGTTTTAAAGATTTATTATTATTTAAAATTAAAGAAAAAAGGTTCACAATAAAATAAAAAGCTATCTTTGAAAATGGAACGCCTCGCACTTAGCGCCATTATTTTTAACATTCTTTCATTTTTTTTTAACTTGAAGGCCTGGATTTTAACGACTGTAGCAGTTAGCTCATGAGACCAGGCAACAAACCAGTCCCGCATCCGTGGGGTCCATGTTTGGACAAGCGGGCGTTGTTTGTGGGCAAACATAAGCCCCGGCAGATAACGTTCACGGTAAAACGATATTCGGCGTACAGACTGTTCAGCTTAAAGTGAAGACTATACATATTAAATATACATACTATATTACATACGTACAAAAAATATATTATGTATTATTTACCTAAAAGCGAGGTTACACCTATAGTACAAGTTTAACCTTATTCTTTGGCTGGATATAGTTGTGTGCATGACCAGAGTAGATTTTTCATTAGTAAAACTAAACGTTGTAACTAATTACCAAACTCCTTCGGTTTCCCTTTCACACCCACTAGAGATGAGCAGAGGCCTACCTTGTGGTGATAAAGTGGCCCTTTTCGTTCCTATTCTAAAGAAAGGTTAGGATGTCCTTCTTGAAGGAATTCCTGCAGACTCGAGAGATGACATTCATAATTTTATCTGCTCAAAAGATCCTATACGTGTCCTCAAAGCTGGAAGATAAAAACTAAAATTCATTCTCTAAAATACCTTTGCCTTCACCTTTGACTTCTCGGCGCGATTTGAACTTTATCCCGTCCAAATAGAGATGCATTTTGGTTAGCTTCTCCAAGATTCAAAATGTAAAGTACACTGCCAGTGTTTACATAGTATCGCTGTATGCATATACGAAGGTATCGGTCCGTCCGTCCGCAGTTTGCTTTAATAATAAGTCTGCGCCTGCGCCGGTGTCACGAACGCCAAACATCGCCGCGGGCAACTCGGGAATGGGATTTAGAAAACGGAAAAAATGAACTGACGGTTGTTCGTTTTTAAAAAAGAAACAATATGGCGTCTGCTTTTATATAAATAATATTTTTTTATCTGCATTAACGTTACCTTTACGATACCTTTATTAATTATCTAACAAGATTTGTACAGATACAGTTTAATAATTAAGAAATTATGAAAAGTTACTTATAATTTTTTTTATTTATTATGAGAAATCACATTAGATTTTTATCTACAATATACACTTTTAAAAATAGTATTTGGTAAACCTGGTAATACCTACTGTCTGATCGTCTCTGATCATACACATTGATATTCAAATATCTACAATTCGATATTACACTTTCGAAATAACGAAATCTGAATAATATGCTATACTAAAGCTACGGGCTTATTTGACCAGTAAATACAAATACTTAACCTATTAAGAATCATCTCAATATTTTTTACTCCTAAACTGGCCCATTCAAATCTCCAGTAATACGATAATACGTACATGTAAATGCTAAAGCCTATTTATTCACTTTTATGAACCTTTTAAGCTCGGGACAATGTGTTACGGAGTATCAAATATCTTTCTCCCACACTCAACACACATGGTTTGGAACCCAAAAGTTTCTTAAACGAATTTTCTTTAGCTTCGTCCTATAGATTGGGGAAAGGTTTGACTGCTAATTGATTTGGAATCTTCATATTTTTTGAATATTGGTAAAAATCACGAACATTGATCTGTACATAAAGTAGTTTGAGCACGTGTGTTATCGGTTTCATAATAATATTTATAACACAAATATATTTTTAGGTAGGTTAATAAAAATTCAGTCAAAAACAATTGGTAATCACAAAAATGTTTGTTCTGTGTGGGATTCGAAGCCACTAATTTTAATATATTATGATAATTGAAAATCGTAAAATGAAATAAAAGACGGGCGTAAGAAAGGTTTGGTATCATTTTCGGCCACCCAAGCAAGCATTGGCTCAGTCAAAAGTTGCTTGCTTAAGCAAAAAGACACCGGTTATAACTTAACAATTATTATATATGAGTCATTATCATAAAGAATACATTAACAAGTCTCTATTCTTCGACATCATTCAAATTCTCCTAGCGGATCGATATCAAAAGCATTATTTCAATCGAGTACAATCGCACGCTTGTTGAATCGATTTTATTAAACATTAATTACTTTGATGTCCTCTGTTGATTAGGCCTTTGTCTTGTTAATTCAATATGTGAGGTCTTTATCAGATCGCATTGTGATTAAAGGTTAGTTCTATACTGTATCTTAAACGGGATATAAGATGATTTAGATCGGGGAATAGATTGATATATACGCTTTCTTCTAATGTTATGGAAAAGTTTATAAAAGTAAAGAGAAATGACAGTACCTATTGATACAAAAAATTGATTTTTAACAAAATTCTAAATTCTCTACGTATAAATGTGAAGTGAACTTTGTCTTGACTCTGTAACATGATAATTATTATGAATTATAATCAAAATGGCGGATCCTTTGAATATTTTTATGTAAGTGTTGAACTAAATTAAAAAAAAGCTTGAATGTTTTTCAAATTAAAATTAAATTCGATCGCAATTGATAACATTTTACATCTATCTTTTGCAAGTTTGCATGAAAACATAATGTATTGAGAAATTTGACTTACATACCCCTTCCTAATCTTACTTAACTAAATGATAAGTGGTGCTACAGTATTAGTTCGCACACATCTCACACATACGTCTAGCGTTAGATTTCTAGCGTTAGCTCAAGCCACCTTGAGTTCTAGACGCCTAATTGCCTTAGCTCTAGCCGGTCCTAGACGTTTGTGAAAGTGCTTATCTATATCTCGGGCCGCCATTACAATCAGAGTTTATGATCTCAGTCCCCTCAGTTGTTATTTAGCTACTTGCTAAACCTGATTTTGATCCTATGATTTTTACTTTGGTTCGTGACGCAGCCATTTGTGTATTTATTGCGTGAACAGCTTTATACTTTTGGAGATTGCGTTTATGTAGCACGTGGACAAGTGTCTCTGGTTATTTATTTTTAATTGCAATGTGTAACAAGACGAGCAGATCACCTGATGGTAAGCGCCACGTCTGCCCTTAGACAGTTCAGTGCCGAACAGTAACTAAGCATTTACTGTCTGGCACTGCCCTGCGCCCGCTACACTGAGACGACAGTGATTAGGTCTCATATACCCAGTAATTTCACTATGTTATATTGACGATTAAAATGTTCATAAATTAACCATACCTTACTTTAATTACTTACTTACTACTTACTATACTGGCGCAGCGACCCGAAGTGAGTCTTGGCCTCCGATCTTGGTCTATCCTGCGCCACCTCCTGCCAGTCGTCTACATGGAGCTCGCGCAAGTCTTTGAGGACCTCATCCTTACAGCGGTACCTGGGGCGACCTACCGGTCGCCGACCACTAGGTCGTCCCACGTACGCTTTCCTCACTCCACGATCCTCGCCCATTCGCTCCAGATGACCAAGCCAGCGAAGTCTTTGGCTCTTTATCTCGCCAATGATGTTTGGCTCATCCACCAGGTCCTCGAGCTCTAAGTTGTACCGACGCCTCCATGTTCCATCGTCTGCCCGCACAGGTCCCAGGACCTTACTTTAATTAGTCAATACTAATCTGGCCGTGATCGTAGCAAACATAAACTAAATAAATCTGTACATACGAGCATTTCACTAATGTAGAAAAGTAAATGGATCTCTTATAAAAATCGATGTTACAATATAATGTACTTTTAGTAGTAATCTTTTCTCTCAACAAAATCACCATCGTTAAACTATTACATTTTGCCTTACAACACACTCTCAAATTAGTTTAAACTCGAGGTAAGAGTGATTGGGGAAATTCTTAAACGATCTTTACTAAACCTGTCCATTACTACGAGTGTACGTCGGGAGACTTTTATAACCATCGCATAGAAGATATTTTAACGATATTGAACCTTATGTTAATATACTTATGGAAGGTCACGCAATGTCCACACGGCACCGGAAAGAGCCAGTAATAGTTATGGATTTCTAATTAAGACATCTCATAGTGAATCAGATATTTTTGGGAATTACGGAGGTTGAGAATTTAATAATTAAGCTCTTAAATCTCTGGACGCAAGACGCTAGCCACCACATTGATTCCATCAAGGTAACTACATTACCTTTTCGGCTTTATAATTATTAATATACTAAGTATCTATTAACTCTCCAAGTTTTGTTGCAACTTCAATGTTAAAATATTTTTTATTAAATAGACCAATTTTTGTAAATATTAAGTTTAATATTTTCACACGCGGTTATTTATAAAAAATAACGTCAAAACAACGAAACTTGTTTTACATCCGTTTCCTTCGCATTCACGGCAGTAGACATACATATAAAAATATTTATTCTTGTTCCGTATTCAATTATGGTTTCTAGGCGATTTTCGATAACAGTTGCTTATAAATCAACTAAGTAAACTCCCTTTTCAATCAGTGGGCCAACAGTCTGAAACGATTTGAAAGAAAAAAGGCGCAAGACGCATAACGTATTTCTGATACCTGAGCATTAAGTAGGTACTTAAAAGAAAAAAAAAACAATCGCAAACGTTCGGTCCGAAGTTCTGAACGCGAGATCCTGGGCGTAACCATCGTATTAAATTGCAACTGTAGGTAGTACGTCACCAAGGCATTGAACTTTAGGTATCGGCACAACACCTGAACTTTTGTTCCTAGAAGGTCTGAACTCTGTATCGCTACCTCCCATTCGATTATGAATTACTACGAGATAACAATCCACCCAACTATTGTTCATGATTAATTATTTTCCAGTTCATTGTTTCGTGTCGTCAAACGAATTGGTGGCAAAAGCACAGACCGACCGGCAAAGGTGATCAAGAATAGATTATGAAATGATTTCGGAACACTTTTAACGGTTATCACCGTTATTTGAATATCAAGTTTGTTGCACAATAATGGCTTTTAGAATTTAGAGGCGATTTTGTTTAGTTTACGAGGTTAGCCTTAGCTGGATATAAAATAAAATATAAAAAAGTGATAACGATAAACGTAATTTTTATATTTAACGATGTGTACTTTAAGTTGTAAAAATTTTAAGATTAATTTTTAACTAGTGGTACAGAGCATACTCCTTACCTCTTTTTTCCAAAACTTTTTCGCTACTCCTGCTCATGTATATTATGTTAAGCTCAAGTTTTTCCATAATCGGACTTCAACCTATCAAGTTACAAGACACAAATAATGATAAAGACAAAGGACAAATTAATATTAACAGCAAAAACAAGACTAAAAGTACTAACCATAGAGTTGATAATCATGAAACGTTTATGACTCATGAAGCTTAAATTTAACAAGTTGATATAATTCATTCAAAATATGGACAGAATATTAAATGTACTCTAGTAACCTTTAGCAAGTAAGTTATTCATGAGAAACGCTCGTTCTAAGCATGTTGTCAGCGAGCCATGCGTAAGTAATTTAGGTGTCATAAGTGCAATAAGGTCGTCTGTCTCGGACACCTGTGATTGGATTATGAAATCACCGGGAGCAATTGGTGCGTGATGTCTGGCTTGCTAACTGACTGTTTAATTACAGATTTTATGTCAAACTAAAATGATTGCTGAGAAAGAATTAAGATCAGTAATATGACTAATTGTCAAGATGACGTCAGCTTTATCTCTTGTCCTTCCAATAATTCTGCCACATGCGTTCTCATCTTTAACTCTACTTTTATCTCTCACATGAGTTCTGTTGCACTTATTCGTTATTCCTTTTTTAATAAATGTCGTTTCTTCAACTACATATAACTGACGCTTAAAATCTTCAATATCATTTGTTTCCCATTGAAGATGTTTAGTATGTTGTTTTACTGTTTTGACTACTATTTTGTCTCCGCATTTCGTTGAGGTAGCCTTTTATTTTTATCGATCATTTCCATTTATTTTCGATATTTCTGCGGCTTCTAAATTAATGTTAATGCAGCTAATATGAAGGCGTGGACCTACTTGACCTCATCTTAATAAAATAATAATGTTGTTTTAGATTTTTTCCACATTATCGTAATGCGCCTAAATTGATGTTATAAGTTTAACTCTTGATTCGTTACCTGTTTTGTTGCTGTTTCAATAATTGTACGAGTATAAACGGTCAATAAATGTTTTCATTCTGTCTTCTTTTCACCTGCAGGGCGTGACCACGTAACTTTCGTTTTATTAATACCTACTTGTGCGACGAGAAATAAATACTTGTTCGGAACCAACGTTTTTATCGACGTAAATCAGACGATAGTACAAAAGAGTGAGAAAATTTGCGTCCGAAGCTATCTTATGCAACGATAATCTTTTAATCTGTATAGCGAATCTATCAACACATGACCTTTGGCACAAGTAATTGGTAAGCGATATTACCGCAACCCATTACACGGTGATTGTTTTAAGTTCAATGATATGCGATGTGTATTAGCTAACTACATAATATGTAGCTATCACTACACATACGAGTAGTACAGGAGGCCACGGACGATTGCTCACGGAATGTTTTTTGTCTGACTTCTGACGAATTTTATTTTAAAAATGTTCGCAAGGAAAATTGTGCATCTTCAGAAGTTCTATAATAATCTTTCAGTCATAAGGACAAAATGATCAGTTTCTTCAATGAACTACAGCATAAGGTTCTTCGAGAAAAGTGTAAAAAGGTTTTACAGGGCGATTGATGCCTTTGATGTTTCCAGCTTCCATCGGCGAGAGTAGTTATTTATTGTAGTATGGGGCCGTCCATTAATCACGTGAGGCTCAAAAGGGGGGGGAGGGGGTACGGAAAACATCACGAAACATCACGAGGGGGGAGGGGGGGTCTCGTTAGACATCACGTGTATTAATTTTATTTATTTTTTGTCAAAAAGCGCTATTTCTGAACCGAAATTTTGAACGGCGCGAAAATTTGAACGATTTGTAGTACGACCTTGATTGACTCGCCCGCCGTTGCTATTAATTATTAATTATTCATTAATTTTATTACAAATACATATAAATGTTTTTCGAATCAAAACGCCATTTTTTTAATATTTTTTTCCAGTCAAAAATAGCCTTTACATAGACTTCCAAAAAAATACACGTGATCCAGAGGGGGGGGGGGGAGGGGGTGGTCCCAAACCTCACCAAATATCACCAGGGGGGAGGGGGGGTCAAAAAATGAGAAAAACGACCTCACGTGATTAATGGACGGCCCCTATACGCAATTATTCAGCTTCTAATATTTATACGTACTTTGATTCATTCCCTTCCTACATCTAGAATTAAACTTAACAATTTGCATCCTCGTTAACAATCAACATGTACTGTAATAATATTTATAGATCTATTCTGTTTGCGTAATTTTACACCAGCACTATAATCCGTGTTTACGATAAAGCCTACTCTGATTCTCAAGATTTACGAATCGACAATGAGTTAAATCAATACAGATGGTTTCTCGGCTGTAATTACTGGATCACATCCATGAGAACTTGTGGATTGTGCCACAGCACAATAATTTATGCAAAGCTTACTGCTCCTTTATAGGTGGACTTGAGTGTACTAAGTTTTAAAACGGGTGGTTATAATTTTGCTATTGCATTTGTAGATAATGGATTTTGATTTTATGCTTTATGTTGCATAGCTTTGTCTTCATATGGTTGTCAGTACTGTTATCTTTTATCTTTGTTGTTTCATTTATAAAAATAGGTACTAGTTAAGTAAAATACTAGGAACCCACAAGGTTTTAAAAAACCTCACTGAAAGAAAACCTGCAGCGACTTATCAGATCCCGTTTCTTGGGCTTGATTTCGGAGGGAATTTGATTAGGTTGGTATCTTGTTTTGTTAGTGGTGCAGAGTTGGTCCAATTTAATCCAATTTTTATGCCAAATTTACAAAATATTCCAATGCCAATCAATAATTAAAATATGCCGGTAATGTTTAGTGGCACGTGAGATCCACCCCAGCCTCGATTTTCGTAACACTTCGGTAACGCTGTTTTGTTACGAATGCCATCACAATAATGTGAGCGACAGCGCACAATGCGACCGCCTTGCATGAGAACTGATTGTACAGTCAGTTAGGAAATTGGTTTTTACTACTACAGCTATTGATGCCTCAATGGTCCAGTGGTTTAAAAACCTTCGGGTGGTCTTAAGGTCCTGGGTGCAATTGCCGATTGTACAGTTTTTGGGCACAGTTCGAGTTTGTGATCACCAAACTGCAAGCCTTTAATTTGAAGCTTTCATATAGATATTTCCGGAACACAGCCAGAACTAAGTAGTTCTATATGTGTCCCGGAAATATGTACCCAGTTATGGCGGCAGATATCAACTATGGGCATCTGGACAAAATGCCTTACTGTCATGTTGGAGAAAGTTATCGATACCTAAAATTCCTCCCCCTTATCTGTCTAGTTTTTATGCGAGTTTATCCTTTTTAAGTTGTTTTATTTAATGAATAGTTATCGCGTTAATATCAGAAACTACTTGTTTCTTCTTCTCCTCTTTCTTTCTTAGCGTTACTATAGTTAATTTTGACTTAAAAAAAATTAAATTTTGTGCAATAAAGTTAACTAACAACATGCCTATTTAATAGATAAGGCTTAGTGACAGTTACTATTCTGGCGGACTGTACAAGTAGGTATGTAATTGTAGTCTAAAGTTGCCACAACTGCAATGAAACCTCTTTAAAAGTTGCACGTTACTATCTTGCTTTACGTTACGTTAAACCTATTGTTTGTATTGCGGTATAATAATTCTTGTGTCATTTACGACCTAACTATTTAAAAATGTATATTTCGTTCAAAAAATTTGAACAAAACTCCTGCAAAAAGAAATAATCAATAATTATGTATTTATAAGGAAGAAAATACTTTATCATCACAAGAATTATTGTTGACATGGACAATAAATATTTTACCTGTTCCTGTACTTACTTTTATTGAATACACGACCTACGACGACGAATGCAATAAGATTCATATTCTCATGCATTTATCATCGTCACCATCTCCTCAGCATAAAGTGACAATGTCTTTCAATCAAAACCGTAAAACAATGATCAACCAACGTACTTAAATCAACATCAATTTTGACTGTTTTACACAGCCAAATTTCTCTGGCAGTTGACCCGTTCGGTCGAAAATTGCGTAAACTTATCTTACTGTTGAAGTAGGAATGCCATACCAATCTTAAGGTTAATACAAGCGATTCTCGACCTTAACATTTTAAACGATACGTCATTTCTTAACTGTAGCGTATCCGTTCCCCATGTGTCAGTACTTATCACTCAAAAACATACAAAGAAGACTATTCAACACATGACCGATGTTAATCACAATCACCACGGCCGCAACAGAAATATCATTGTCAACTTTGTGGTGTCCGCCGGATATAGGGTGACCACGCTGTCAGTTTTTTCATGGATCGTTTTCGTGTCAACGGAATATCCTGTATTATTTTATTTAGATGACTTTTGTTCAGGTCTTTAAGACTAGTCTTTTGGAAAGAACATGGGCTACTGTTTATTCTGGTCTAAACTCGGTTTCTCAAATATATGGAACAAAAATTTAATGTTGGTCCGAAAAATAGTCTTGTCTATGTTATCTGTAAGATTATCGGGTTTCCGATTATCTTTCTTATTCTTTCCTACTATTAACTCAATTTCAATAAAGCTAAGCTAGGGTTACCCCCTGTAGATTACACCTATTGTAAGTGGACAATGAAATATTTCTATTCCTTTTGTGTTATTTATCTTAACCCGTTTTCCCGAGCCAGTGATATCGATATGCATAAAACGTCATTGCAGTGGTCACCCCGTACGGATGCGTTGGCCGCGGTGAGGACGGAAGGGTGCGGAAGCCGGGAGTCAAACCCGCACCGTGTGAACCGTCGCGGCTTCCGGACTGTCACGGCTTTTTGAGACACCCTTTTCTTAAAAATTATAAAACTGACCGCAGTGAGAAGATGACAATTTTAATGTTAAATTGGATATTGAAGATTCTGATGTACAGATCCCTAAAGCACTTGTGTTAATAGGTATCATAAACAACGAAGATACCACGAACATATATACGTAAATTACTGGGTAAATGAGACCTAAATAACTGTCGTCTCGGTGTAGCAGGCGCAGGACGGTGCCATACAGTAACTGCTTAGTTACTGTTTGGCACTAAACTGTCTAAGGACAGACATGGCGCTTACCATCAGGTGTACGATCTAATCGTCTTGTTACACATTGCAATAAAAAAAAAACTTTCAGACACAGAACAAACACAAATACTCATCACATAAATATGTATCCTGGGATTCGAACCCACGACCCTCACTACTCTACTACTCTAGTCACTACTAAACGCGCCATCGGGCAAGTCAAAAAAGTTATCAAATAGTTGAACTAGCGAGTCGCGCGGCCACCGTCGAACTAACGTTTCGGCTAGCACCGGCGCACGGGCACCTATTGTGCAGTGACCTCGCCGTAGTTCTGGCGACCGTCACCGAGGCGATGGCCTGCATGATAACACAGTTCCGGGTTCGCAAATTGTGGGATTTGGGAAAAAAATAAACTCGAACAAACTGTGTGATTGGGTTATTATTTATTTTGTTTTATAGTTTATGTTTATTTGGATAACGTTTACTAATTCTGTTTGTGTCTTTCGATATTTCGACTGGCTCAATGGGTACTATGTTCTATTGAGCTAGTCAACCTTATATTTGCCTTATATTTGGACCTTACATCCGCTTACCATCAGGTGGAGTGAGGTCATCCTGACTGCTTCCTTATAAAAATATATATCTGACAACATTACATTAATTTGATCTTAAAGTAAGAACCTCTATTGCTTAAACAGATTGATAACCGAATCAATTAAATCACTTGTAATTTTATAAATGTGAAACTGTGTACATAATGTAGAACGATTTAAATGATATTAGGAAATTAGAAGACAGTTAAGAAGAGATATACGAATGTATCATAATAATATGAGCAGCGCCTTAAGTAAGTCTACCCTCACAAAATTACTCAGATGTGGTCTTTCCTTAATATAAAGCAATCAGAACGCAGACAAACATCCCTAAACTCATTCTTTTGCAAAAAAACTATTACCAACTAATTGTTTCTAAAATACAGTTACCAGATCAATACCTGCAAGAGGCCAGTGCATAAAGTGCAAAACAAAGGACGCGCCGGAAGACAAGGCTTGATGATGTTAGCAGGTGCATCAAACAAAAGAGCTCGTGTCGTAAAACACAGCACTTGTCAGCACTTGTTGCACTTCCAACTACCTGCTTGTGTTGTTTGAAGTCACCATATTGCATTCTTTTAGCACGGCAGTTTATGAAGTGGCATAACGTCGAAGTTTAACTTTAAAATAAAGTATCATCCCATATGTATCGCACTGCAGGGTAAATGGTTGCATTGGCATCATGCCTTCATAGCAATTATTGGTAGACCAATAATTGCTATAGATATTAGCGTAATCAACAACGCACTATAGATCACAAACCCGAGTTGTGACCGAAAAAACACAAAAGCTCCACCCGAGACTTGAACACAAGGTCCCAAGATCACGTATCGAATCATATACATGAAAAAAATAAGATTCTCATATTAAAAATACCAAAAATAATTAAAACACCAAACTGAAACCGACAGCGACACATGTCTCGCTGTGAACCATAACGATCACGTTAACTCCAACAAATCTGATAAACTTAACGTTGTTAAATGTTAATAATATAAACTTGAATGCAAATGCGGTTCGGTATGAAGGCTTGATGAAGCAATAGCCTTTAATTACACGGATTATCCTTAGTGCGCCGGCGCAGTCGTGGTAATAACGGTATAGTATAAAATCGACATCTGGTCGGCGGGCGCGGTTCAACTACTCGCGTGATTACTTAAGTATAAGTATTATAAAGCTACTGAATCCAGAAGAAGGCTGGTCTTATTAGCCTTTTTAATACTTGAGCGTGAGAGCATTTAAATCGAGTGATTTTAATGGTTGATTTTTGCAGATCGCTGTAGTTTGTTAACTTACGTATGTTCAAATTACTCTCAAAATTCACAGAAGAAACAGGACTTAAATAGTGTATTTTAAAAAGTTTAAACTTGAAATAAGTTTTACTGTTTGGCTGATTTGTTATTTCAACTTTTTTTAAATGATAATAGAGAGGCAAACTAGCAAAAGAATTACCTGATGGTAAAAAGTGGTAAATGTCATGGACGTTTTGCGTTGGCAGCCCTTAAGGTAAGAAAACATTCCTTGCTTGAAGATCGCAATATGTAGCATAGATTTAATAACAATACTAGTACATAAACAAACCAAACTACCGGATATTTATCAACAGTGACTAAGTTTTACCCCATCACTAATTTTAGACGGTCCCATTTTCGTCTGCAGCGAATAAGAAACCAAAATACATCATTTTAGTTGACGGGTTAATGAATAATACGACTGCCGAGTACAGTTTCGACACCGTTGGGAGCGATTGTAATTATATAATACGCAGCGAGACAGACTGTAATTAATACCTCCAGCCTATTCCAAGATAGGGATGTTCGGGAGGATCGAAATATCCGATATCCAGAATCAAATATTTAGAAATATTGTAGAGTATAAAAAAATAATAATTAAGAAGTTTGAAAAAACATTTTTCTCACCCTTAGTATTTCAAAGGTGGGTGACAATCCACACCACATAATTGTAATTGTGTTAATTGTTAATTTTATTTGTGTCCTTTTTGTGTGCTGTTTGTACTAACATTAGTTTTTAAGGATCATTGTTACTAACTTTTATGGGCCCAGCCTGAAATAAACGTTTTGAATTGAATTGAATTTCCTCTTAATGTTCACCCAAAAATGGAAGATTTATAAATTGTGCTTTGTCTAGTATGTATGTTAGTGAAGTGTCACGCTTGCTGCGTGTAGATGCTATTTGCACAACATAATATATTCTAATGTATAATTTTTTTTCGTAAAATTTTTAGATGCGTTTTCAAGTACCAGTCAACGGATAACCATAACATTACTTGCACACTTTTTAAAACGAATTATATTTTTAATACACCACTAATTCAAAATAAATAAATCTTATATCCGTTGTATTATCCCCGGGCCTAACATGAGTTGTTTTTTGTCTCCCATAATTTGTGTCGAGAATTAGGCGCAGCGTTCAATCAACAGCCAAGTACAGAGTTTCGTAACGCAAATGTCTAACTCAATTTTCATCGCCACACATCGTCGGCTAAGGTCGCAACCCACTTAACTCCCTCAGACCAAATTTTACAGGAGGCACAAAAAACTTCATAACTTTTTTATTTTTTCAAAGCTTGTCGATATTTTTTTACCAATAGACTATATTTAAGACTAGTTATCAGATTTTATGACATTCATTATGAAACGTTTCGTCAAATCTATAAAATATGGAGTTACGAGTTTTGGATCGAAAAATAGAAAACACAATATGGGAGTTATGAGCTTTGCTAAAAAGAATCTCTGTATCTTGAACTTGCATGTTATATTAGAAGTGTACAATAATGAACGTAGTTACGCAAAAAGGATCCAATTCACTTACAGTCATTTTTAAAATATTGACATTTGAAGTTAACTTGACAATTGCGTTACGGTGGACGATATAAACGATATACAGGTTTGTAAAAACTTTCTACTCGGTGGGAACTAAATAAACCTCAGAAACTAACTGATCACACCCTTAACCTAATGGGCTCATGGCTGAGCGTCGTACTATGCTGCTGCATACTCCTGATGACGCTGAGGCATGTTGGCAGCTCAATAGACGGATTTTTATATCCCTGCGAAGTGCGACACGATATCCGAGACTTTAAACAAGTCGTATTGAAGACGCAAAAGAGCGGAATAAAGGCTCCAAAGCGTTTGCAATAGACTTGTATATTGGGCAAAGTCAGCTAAGAAAGCTAAAAACTGAGGACGGCCGGATGGTGGCTACAAAGTCTGAGGTTTTAAGGGAGATCGAGAGGTTCTATGGACAGCTATATACCTCGGTGTCAAAACCTGTCAATAACTTGGCTAAAGACCTAAGCTTGTCACTAAACTAAAGACATTCCGGGCATCAGTTTGGATGGCTTTGAAACAGCTTAAGAACAACAAAGCGCCGGGTGAAGACGGTATTACGTCTGAGCTCCTGAAAGCAGGTGGAAAACCCGTGCTGAAGTTGCTTCAGAAGCTTTTTGATTCCGTCTTGCTCGGGGGTGTCACGCCACAGGCATGGAACAGAAGACGTGTGGAAGAGCGGAGAGGAGACAAAGAACGCTTGAAGAATTGGCATATCTCGCTGTTGAGCCATGTATACAAGCTGTTCTCAAGAGTCATTACGAATCGTCTCGCACGCAGATTTGATGATTTCCAACCTACCAAACAAGCCGATAACCGAAACGGGTAGCATAGACCACTAACACAAGCTGCAGCAATTATACAGAAGACCGAGGAGTATAATTTTCCATTGTGCTTAGCGTTTTTGGATTATGAGAAGTCCTTTGACTCGATCGAGACATAGGCAGAGTTACAGGCTCACTCTACTGTTAAAAATATAATTCCTAAAGCTTTCGAAGGGGTGTGGCTAGTGGTCTTGAAAAAGCGAAGGTAGAGTGAGACCCCCGTAACCGTCCCTGTATCGCAACGACTCAAAAGCCGACGAAGCTTTCACAGGAGGGTTGAACCAGTTTTCACTGATGATCCGTCCTTGGTAAGGATTAACAGATAGAAAGAAAAGCATCCCCTTCTTCTGTACCCACCCTGCGAAAGCCTTGCTCCAGGCCATGATCTGCCGTGATCGACTTGGAAAGCGCTCAATAGACTGCGGACTCAGGTTGGCCGCTGCAGGGACAACCTGCAGCGTTGGGGTTACGTGGGGCCTTCTAAAAACGTTTGCGACTGCGGTGCATCCTCTCAAACAATGGCCCACCTTTTGTGTTGCCCCGCATGCCCTGATACTTGCACAAAAAAAGAGTTGTTGCGCTCTGACCAAAAAGCAGTTCGGGTCGCTGGATTCTGGGCCAACAAAATTTAGCCATCGACACGCAAAGAAGAAGAAGAATTCCTAAAGCAATAAAACCGGTTCAAAATATATTTTTCTTAGCAAAAAAATTCAATTTTAGCCCTTTATGAAAATATTCGTAAAGAAAAATCAGCGAATATTTGCAATCTCTAATCGTGAGCAGTACTGGGCGGGGGGACATACGTGGTTTGAGTTTACAAAAATGGCTGTCTTGGAGTTTCAAGCTTTTCTATTTTGCTTTTTAAATTGTAACGGCTTTTTTTAAGGACTTAAAAGTTTTACTATTAGATGCGTTCAAATTTGCACTATCTAAAACTATAAAAATATATTTTGACGTCAAAATGGAGTTAAGAGGTTTGCGACCTTAGCCGACGACATGCAATTACTATCATATAAGACGTTATTGTGGCACATTTGGAAATTATCGGGGATTTAAACTGTAATTGCTATATTCGTATGTAGATCTTTTAACGCGTTAAATTCAATAATTGGTGCTGAATATTTTATGGAACTTTGTACTGGAACTCTTGTCCAAAATATACATCAAATATTTTGAACTGATTTTTCGAGATATTGGTTTATAATATTATGCATAGTTTGAAACCTAGGGGAAAAAAGAAATAGGATGAGTTATATCAAAAAATATTTGCTGTTTTCTTAAAGTAATAAAAATCTGAATATTCAAATTAAGAATCACTTTAACAGCATGATTGTTCACTGTCCGCCATATTTAAAATAATAAATTACCACAGACTAAAACATAAAAATTGGCAAGCCAAATCTAAACAGACGGAAACGTTAAAAGCCGAATTAGAAAACCAGTTTCGTGTTGAATTATGAAACAGGGACCGTTTACCTGCGGTCCCTTATCCCGCACCCTCCGAGATTCGCCCGGTGCGCGCGCGCAGGTGCGCTCACGACTGCCAGATACCCGAGATTTAGATTGTTAAGGTGAGTGTAGACTACAAAATTTACTTGTATCAGAACATCGAGCATTCGCCGTTATGTTACAGCCTTTTTTAAAACCAACGAGAATATTGGTGTATCATTTCGTCGAGCTTTTGCACGAGGGCGGGTGCGGGGTGACGCGGGGGAAGCGGGACGAACATTTCAAAGAAGAATGATTGCAGGTACAACAAAATGTTACGGGTAAATGCACACTCGCTGTAAGCATTTACCCGTAACACAACGCCGAGCATTCGCACGAACGTTACGTTACACCAAAACGCTCGAGGAAATGTTGTAGTCTATACTCACCTTTAGAAGTGCCCTTGCCTCTCTGTACTACTATAGATTGTTGGATAGCAAGAAATTATTTCGAAAATAATGCCATGCGCCAGAGGATTCGACCACCAGAACATTTGTTTTTGTCTTGCGATTTTTAACTGTATTTAAGTATATTATGTATTTGTGGTACCTTCGTTGCATGTAATGCTTATAATACAAGTGCTAACGCTACTTACTTTGAGATCAGAAAAATGTATGTGACATTAATGTTTGCGAGATGTTTTGATTTAAATATAGCGCGATAGACTTCCTTAGCCAGTACCCATCATCTTGACGAACACTTAATTTCAACGATATGGAGACCTTTGTCTTTGTGTTGTGACATTAAATATGCTCTTATACCTATTGCTCATTAATCAATACACAATCTTCCAACATAGCATAGATAAGGGCGCAACGATTTAGCCACTTTTGTTTCTCGTGTCTATGAAATCAGCTTACCCTGCGCAGACGACACTTTTGGGTCTTTTGGTGTCCACGTACAGTCAACACGGTAAACACTTGCAGTTCGATAACAGCACTTATGCCCCCGACATAAGAGTGGTACAAAGTCCAAAGTGTATAGTCTGACTTGCTTTTGACTGTACATACAAAGTTACAATGATGTGCGCCTGCTCAGCGCCTACAAGCCCCCAGAGGTATGGTAACCGTGTCGCTCAGCCGGTTCGCCATAAAAAACAACGGAGAATTTGTCGTTTCCGTCTTCTCGGAACTGTGATTCACCTCGCGTGTGAGTCGGATTATAACTATGATTTGTGTGTTGCAGTCGAAATGTAATCTGGGAGTTTAGAATATACCTAGATCGAGAGCCACGAACTTTGAAAAGGGAAATATTTAAGTGTATATCCAAAAAAGGCTGAAACGTGCACCAAAATAAACCAAAGGCACACCAAAGGTTAGGTTAGGTTAGCAATTCAATTTTTTTGGTGCACGTTACAGCCTTTTTTGGTGTACGTTCAGCCTTTTTTGGTGTACGGTTAAATACAAGCCCTTTGAAAATCCGTCTTTTTTCGGTTAAAAAGTATTTTTAGAAGGACCAAACATATTTAAATGATTTAAGTACAGTGAGTACATCAACCTACTAAATCTCTTGAATTACTACAACCAATTTGTTACTTATTTTTCGCAAAGACATTTACTTTTAAGAAGTTTACACGTCTTTTGGGTTAATGATCATGGCTATTTTCCTAGCTATAAACCATAGCTATAAACAGACAGTATTTTCAAAGACGTCATTTTGAAATTTATGAATAAATAAGTGAACTTTACACCACGTGGAAAAGACTTCATATTTTTATCATCTAACTAACGGATACCATAGTTTGTCTGCAACGGAGATGATTGTTTTTGGTCGAACTTTAATAAGGTCGGAATAAATTTCTGTGGAACATTAGTTTTAATATTCGCCTCGCATTATGCCTTGGTCAGAGGGCTTAGGCAGCTAAAGTGTTTTTAAGCTGATCATTTGTGTAGCTTTCACTGTAGTAAGTCACGCGAACGCTCTCCTCATTTTAATACTTAAATGATTGCAGTGATTTTTCCATGTCAGTGTAATGGTAGCCTAGAATTAATATGATTTGTTTTTATTTATCGTGGGCAAGGAATATATGAGGTAACTTTCATGCCTTGTTTCGTCTAGATTCTTAAAAGGTTTATTTTCTTTAAAAAAAACTCCTTTACCCAACCTTTTGGAATTTATAAAGATTTTTAAAACACGGGGCTATTTTTTTTAGATCATATGCCTAACCAAACTGTCAACGTTCTTTTTAATATCAAAATACCTTAAAGGAGGACTTGCCAAAAATACCATGTTTCATTTAGGTAAGGTGTATTTAAATGTACCTGAACCAAAACGGATCCCTGTGCAATTCCTAGGAAAAATGATTCATAAGAGTTATGATCTAAAAATATTCCACTGCAAATCAAACATATCATCGATTGGTTACCATGTAAAAAATAATAATTCCTATGTAAATCTTTGAAGACTATCATACCTATTTATGTCTGTGTTATTGATCGATTGTGAACAATAATTGAGTGAAGCAAAAAACAACGAAATATAAATTGTAACTGGTCAACGTATCATGCTAGATTAACATTGATAATAATATAGTGAAGAGTATTAAAATCTGACTAATAGTCTGTATTAATAACATAACAATCATGGATGTATTTGTTACAGGTCTTTGACACTGTCATTATGATGATAATAAATCATCAATTCATTTTCTTACTGTGTAATGGGTTCTTTATTATGCAACGACACGTTATAAGTTACCACCATGGACAAAGTTAAATAACGGTTAAGCTAAAACTATTGACTTATTTAGTAGAATATGTATCAACTCAAAAACCATTATGAAATTGCTTAAAGTTGCAAAAAAAGCAGAAAAGAGAAAGAAGACTATGATTGTTATATTGTTATTGGTATAAGAATAATCTGTGTTTAAATTTAAATGCATAGCAAAGTCGTTATGTCGGGAACAGATGCCTCGAATTAACTGTCCAAGGCCCTAGATCACGCGGTAGGCCTAAGAAGCGCTGGCTGGATGTCGTGAAGGCCGACATGACAGAGAACGATCTCACTCCTGAGGATGCAGAAGACCGGGCAAAGTGGAGAAAGTTAAGCAGGAAAGCGGACCCCGGCACTAGGCTGGGAAATCGCTAGGTCGAAGAAGAAGCATGGCAAAGTCGTTGTCACAAAGTTAGCAACTGGTTTAAACACTATAACAGATTGAATTGGTCATATTCGAGCATGTTTGGATACACTTATATTTTCCATCCATATGTATTTCGATACTTCTAAAAATATGAATATGTCTTTGGATTTATTCGAGCGTAATACCCTTATTCAAATAAGCGATATGAACCATCAGTGCACTCATAAGATCTCATTGTAATAAAATGATTGACAGTAAAGAAGCTTAACGCGATGTTTGAAATAAAAATCTATGGAAAAACTTTTGCTTTTTAGAAATCTACAAAAATGTGCAGACAGTAACAAAATTCAATATAGATTCAATAAATTATATCGCATTTATTTAAGTTCAACCTAACTTAACTGAACGTATATTATTTATACCCGTGCTTTGGTGCCTTAAACATAAATTACTAAGAACTTATTTCTTATTTTACTCAACATAAAACCTTATTAATATCATAATTCGCAATGAACCTATTAAAAAATATGCTAGTAACTAACTTGACGAAAACAATTATGAAGTTACGTTATACAGCTGGTGTGCAGTTAAATATTACGAAGTAGGTTAACTAGACAACGTAAACAGCCAGTACGCTAGTTACTTCACTCGCATCAACTCTCCACTGTGCCCCGATCCAAATCACTTGCATTACAGTGAAACGTGAAACGAAGCTTATTGTGCGCCAGACGTATATGGGATATTTAAGCCGACTCGCTCGATCCTCTGCATTAACCCCAGGTCGGCAGCCATTCCCTAACCTTTAGCAGAAAATTGGACATGCTTATTGAACCTAATTAGATGATGCTCTTGTTCAGAACAGACAGTGATTTGGAAAGGAACCCTTAAAAGGATGAGCAGAGAATAGCGTTATATAATGCGCGGTAATTGAATTTCTAGATAGGAAAGTTCTTTGTTTAGTCATTCCGCTAGTTACTCCAAGAAAGAGCGCAACCAATGACAGTTATTACCAAAGCCATGCTAAATGCCTTCGTATTATCTACATGTGCAATAAAGACATCTTTACTGAACTAATTCTCAATTTTATGTTTAATAATGATAAGGCTTCGTTCTATATTATTATCTGTATTCACTTAATGGTTCCCATTTTGTACACCATATTTCTATTTTACCTTTTTGAAAGATCATTTCCATGGCCATTAAGTATCTATTTTTGAATAATTCTTACAAATGTTGTATTCTTGATTTTAAAACATTCTTCATTTGTGCGATGTAACTACATGTCATAAATCGTTTACTAAACAAGCGTTTAATTGTTGCAAATCTCTATGATTTCACAGTCTATACATCTTCACGGGCTTAAATGTCGTCATAAATACGGTTGATGGCTATAATATACGCGGCTGTTGCATTAATGAGAAATCTAACAAATGATTTTGATCATTTAGCTTCTGTCGATTGGAATTTATTAATAGAAAATATCCTGGTAAATGGCCATGAATTTATTGGTAATATTATTCTTTGAAACTTAGGTATCATTTTACAGCATCTGTATTAATATTACAATTTATAACCTGCAACAAGAAAGAAAACTATCATCGTATTTTGAATCTTATTTTTTAAGTAAATCCTCTGAGAACAGGTCCTGAACTGTCAGCAGTTGGATATTCTATTTCTTTTACATCACAAATTAATGTATGAAATATTTTTTTGGGATTTTATCGAACTACTAAAGTTCGAATTTGGATATTAGGGAGATATTCATGTTTGTTAGGTTATTCATTCTAAAAATGACATGGGTTGTAAAATGCGTCCAAACTCGCGTATCAGCTAGCAAGTAATAAAAAGGAAATGGATTTTAATAAATCAATCGCTTCTTAAAAATGTTCGTACGATAGTAAAATTATTAAACATTAAGGTACACGTCTAAAAAATTATATGACGACAACTGAACATCTTAGAATCGGATAGATCTTTCATACCTATTGACGTGCCATCAATAATATTAATTTTAATCTCTGACATTTGTCGTGATTAATATGTTGTGATAGCCGTAGATGGGGCTACCAAATTTTATCGAAACTAATAAAATAGTAAGGTTCAATACTCTTAAAAAATTACATGGTCATCATACAATGGCCGGCTTGTAAGACAGATGACGGCAGCCGACATGGGCTGCGGTGCACAGTAAAGGTCGAGTCAGAGAAACTAGGGTCAATTTCACTATTAAATTGTTTTTAAGATTGAAACACTTAAAATGGAAAAATTTTGTTTCATCATTATCATTGAGTACATTCCAATTGTCGATAAGTGTCCAAACTTTATTTTTAGATGTATTAGTTAATGATTTCTAATATTCTACTCTACTTACTGTTAATGTTAGGGGTGACTTTTTAAAGTTCTTGATTAATTATTTTTGTCTTTTCAAACGTAACCTAATTTACAGTTTTTGATCAGAACGTTGTTCAATTCAGTTTTAGCAGTTGTAAAAGAATAAAATCTTATTATAAACTTTGAAACTCTTATACTTACGTACGTACGTATACGTACAAGCTTACACATTACTGCTCTCCAGTTTTGACTGTGACGCTGCACCGACGCTACGCTACGTGATATTTATTGGCCACTGCCTCTAATAATCCGATTTGAGAGTCATTCGGGGCTTTGTGATTAATTAATCTATCAGTACCGGTACTTTCCTTGGCGTACATGTAGAAACTTTATTTATCGTCTCTGTTACACGAATCAGAATGGTCTGGATAAATGTGAAGTGATTTGAACTCGGGATTCCAGCGGGGAGCTCTTTTATTTGTCATGTGTGTGATGCTAGGATTTTTGTCTAATTAATAAAAGATTTAAATTAATGCATTAGATAGTACGTGCCATTGAGTACCATATTTTTTGTTCGCTTGTGTTGTTGAAGTAAGTTTAAACTCGCTAATTTTTATTTAAATACCATGAGACGAAAGTGCTACGCCAATCTTTTTTGATTCCATTTTTATCTACGGGTTGATTCTACTTAAAGAAGTTTTGAAATATTGTCTCGAATGTATATGTTGCAACTGCAAAACTGTTCTCTAAGATTAAGAATCCCCAATTATTATGTAACATCGAAAACTTATAAAGAAGTTAATAAAGAATATCATCTCTCTGTAAAATGTTCTCAGAGTAATCTAATTTATGGACAAAACGTAACAAAATTTATATTCTGCATCTTCTTCCAAATTTTTTTCTTCAATATTCGTGTAAACTAAGACATACAATAATACAGCTATGATATTTAAATGGGCATGTCAGTTAATGGTGCCATTCTATTTCAGCTAAAGAATGAATAATTGAACATTCTATGGCTATATTTGCAAGTGTAAACTGCGGAAGACTTCATGATGCGAGCCCATTTCCATCGTTATAGTTATGACGAATCGAAATGACTTTGACGAGATTATTCTCTCGGTTCCCTTGGAGATGGTCCAAGTTGACGATTACAGAGGATTGACAACAATGACTTATTTCATTCATATGATCTACTTATTTCATTCATTTTCACTGATAATAATAGCAACATAAATCTTGTTGTTTAGTTAGATGATGTTTCATTTGTAATGAAATTATTCTACATTACCAAATTAAATCATATTAGGCTTTTAAATAGTAGTAATTGTAATCAATAAATAGATATAACAATGTAACCAATGAAGAAGTTTGTAAATATAAAATCTTTGAGTGTAGGTAAGCCTCTAGAAAACAAAACGAATGTTTTAAAAGTTAGAAACCGTGCCGTAGAAGATGTATCTTCCGCTTCAGCTTAAACCTTAGATGATTGAACACCGATAACGGCTTTCGACAAGTCTATTCTAGATGATAGACACTATTGTAGGGTAAGTAATGACTTGCCGTGCCATAATAATGTCGGATTGTGCTTCGACTCTTACGGACCAGATTGGGATTTAAAGCGTTTCTGGTCTCGTTCTTGGGAATCGACAAATGGAGGTAATGCGGAATGCTTTGTCGATTTGCGTTTGACTTGTGTTGTTTGCTGTTTTGTCATTATGGAGTTTAGAATGGGCTTTAAAATAGTCAAGAGTTGATGACTTCGTTATTCTATGCCCTTTAAATAAGATTAAATGTGGTTCGCCAGGAGAATGCGTTTCTGTTGATATTTCTATAGCATCAATAAGGAAATTTTATTGTACTTGTACTATCACTGTTATACTCGTAATAAACCAACAAGGGCTAACTAAATTCGATCTGTTTAGTAGTAGGTAGTAATAGTTAATAGTTACATTAATAACAATAACAAAGATCATATAAATTTCAACCTAACACTTGCTTGATAAGTTAAAATTAAGGTAGAAGTCGATAAAATTGCTGTTCTCTACGACGGTTTAGATAACAAATTCTTACTAGTATTTTAACTGTTATTTGTTAAGAGTTCAATTTAACAATCCATAAAAGCATCTTTTTTTATATTATAGGGGGGCAAACGAGCAAGTGGGTCACCTGATGATAAGTGATCACCGCCGCCCATAAGTTCCTGAGAACCCCTTGGGGTCGCAGGCGCGTTGCCTCTGCATCTGATTAAAATTGTACTTATTTCGCTCGAAATATTAAAATCCTAACAATATTTTTCAATTTTCAAACAGAACAACAGAAAGTTCAACTAAGGCCAAACATGCAGAGTAATTAGGCTTATTTATAGTGCTACCTTATCTTCGGATGTTGCACGAACGACCGCGGGCAAGTAATTGTTCGCATGCCCCTGCTTCGCTTATCCGCTGCGCGGGCGCATGTTAGAACTAAGATTCGCTCGCATTGTGTTTTGGAAGTATAGTCGCTGTAAATTGGTAATTGGGTACGGCATCGGGTAGACTTGAATGGTTCATCTGAGAGGGTCAGATCACACATCTTTAGTTTATTGTCTTTGTCACCGAATGTTTTCTTTTGTACATCTTAACAACAATCAAATAAGTTTTGCTTACGCTTGTATAGTTTCAGCAAAATATGTAGTTATCATTTGAATTATTCATATTGAATAATTCACAATATTGAGGCTTCATTGATCTTCAATAATCCCCAGAAACAAAGAATAAAAATGTTAATGTTACAATCCTACTGAAAGATGACTTAGATTTTTAAAGATAAATAGCCAAGGAATTTATTTAAAAAATCTATGATGCTTACTAGTAAGTAGTAGTAGGTATAAGTTCCACTATACCGCAAGAACCACAAGCGGAATAATTTGTACGGCAATACAATGTTCATACAATTTCAAAGATGACATTCCTATCACACAAAATGTTTTTATACTTGCCTCCATGGTCGAATGCTCCCAATTATCCCCTAGGCCCTTGTGACGTAGACGGCAGCTGCAACTAACGTACTCTACTCATGTCCTCTCTCTTTCTAACATTGGCCATTTTATTTGCTATCTCTCTTTAACGGCACAGTGCATATCAGTCATCCGGTCAACGCAACATTCTGTTTGTAGAATATCGATTTTGGTGTTGCATTGAAATTATCTTTTATTGATAATTTTGACCTTATAGCTGGAATGGGAAATGTTATGTTTATTATCGTTTCTGCTGCAACGCCCTCTTATTGCTACACTCGCAAATTTTTGTAGATTTTGACTTAGTTATTATATTTTCTATTTTTAGTCCAGTCATCATTTTTATTAACAATCGTAAGAATACACTCTAAAACTTCTCTCTGCAAATGTGATGGGCTTAAAACACAAAATGGTTTTAATCCAACCAAACTCATAAGGAACTTGTAGCTTGCTTTATGTAAATATTTAAGTATGCATGTAGGTGGACTAGATTCTATATCACTAGTAGCGTTTCTGCACGATCTGATTATTTGCATCTAGTATTGGACTACTTGTATTATCATAATTTCCGTATACATATTCGTGTTTCACCAAGTATGTGGTACCGTAGTATTCTTAATTATCGACTTCAAACCTTATTTAGTAAGTCGTAAAGATCTTTTTTGGAGACAGTGGATCCAGAGCGCCAAATGAAAGGATCTTGGTACAGCCACGTGTTCTATATCCGAGGGTTTTTATATTGTTTTTTTGTGGAGCGATCGAATTTGTGTTTATTGTTGCTTGATGCCTTTTTTTGGCCTCCAGATGCGTTGTGCCGCAGAGCTTTGCAACTACTGCTTTCAAATCCAATAAGTTTTTACAATACTACTGTAAAATTATTTTGTTTAATGTTTTAGTTCATCTACCTGTAGCAATTCAACACATTCAACAGAAGCGAGAACTAAACTATTCATTTCGTAGTCCCGTTGCATTTCTCGGCTAGAATTACGCATATTAACATCCAAAGTGAATTTAATATCAACAGCAGGCACCATTAATCATGCATGTTCACCAATAAGATTCCCAGCTAGTTTCTGGGGTCGTATCTTTCACAATTAATTTACGTAAAGGACACTGGAGGGCAAAGAACCGCGTCACCTGGACGAAGTAACGGAAGCATGGTTGAACTCGATGTATGGATGTAATGTGTTTTTAATGGCGTGTATAAACACGCAGATATCGTTGAGATGAAGGATTCGATTCGTTGATTGGAAAATGTTGCCTGAGAATCGGTACTTTAGGAATACATGTCGTCATATTTAGTAATTATGAAGTGGGCTAATTGCGATTAGAAAATATTTCTAGTAATAATAGAAACAATAAAATTTACTTTAATAAGGAGATCCAAACAGGAAAAAAGTTTTACAAAAATCGGTTTGGAATTAAATGAAAATTTGGAAAGTATGAACAGTAATACGTATTCCATTTTTTATTCTCGTTTTCGTTTTGTTTGTTATCTTAAATTTCAAATGGATATTACTAATGCATTGTAATAAGAAAATGAACAACAGTATCAATATTCAAATATTACCACCGGCCTCGTATCAGAGTAATGGGCATAGGTAATGGGTCACCAAACTAACAGTCCATTAAGATTTCCAAAATTAATATTCTACCTACGTCTTTAATTCCCTACCGTAGGACTTTAATTAGGTGGATGTTTGAACCAACTGACGGTGAGAATTTACGTCTTCAGACGGCTATAACAATTACTGATTTTGGTTTTTAATGTCCGTCGCTTATGAATGTAAATTGGTGTTATTAAAGTTTTATTATTAACGATGTACGGTGCGCACAAAGTAGAATTTTCTAGTTAATATATTGGACAAGCCTCCGTCGTCGACTATGCCGCGCCTTTGTCCATATATCACGAAAGACATGTGTCCTATTCTTTTGGATTTTGTTAATTGTATAATATACTATCGATTGGTTAACTTTCTAGATTATCATAATTTGATGGTTGACATCATTGCGTGCTGTAATTTCCTTTGAGAAATGTTTTACGTGACATATAATTAAAGTATCATCATAATTATCACGCTTACTGTTATTATGTTAGTTATTACTTTTTTCTTATCATAAGTTACAGCTAAGATATTGGATATAATTTGTATTGCGGCTATATTTAGATTTATGTCTGATATGGTCGGTTTAGTGTTTTTCTCATGCCTAATTATCGCATCTCACAGCGGTATAAAAACGGTATCTTTGTTGTGAGTCATGTCTAGACCATAGTCAGGCCATTCTAGCTTGCTTTTTAGAGTTAATTTGAACTACAAAAAGAAGTTATAGAGGATGTTCCTAAATAACATAGAAAAGAAAAAATGGTTAGAATGATAAAGTGGGCGGAGTCGGCCGGCCACGCATATGATCAAATCATAGAAAAGAAAAAGAAAATTTTCTTGTTCCTAAAGGCAGCGCCATGATGGTCGACGTTTGATGGGCTGCCTTTAGAAGGCAATTCCTTATCGCCCGTATTTAAAGTCTGTTTTCGTTTGTTTGACGATTCGTTGTGTTTTATTAGTTTGTTAGGTTGGTAGAACAAACCAGCGACTAGCAAATGACAGCGCCCGGCGCGCGAACATTTGAAACCGATGGGAGTTTTGTCAATCTTTTTAAAATGTTCGCGCGCCGGGCGCTGTGACTGTATGCAGAAATTGTTGATTTACTTGATATTTTATTATGTAAAGGTGTGAATGTTATTTAATGTGTTTATTGCTTAATAGTAACAGGTTAATTTAAAGTGGACAACTAAAGCAACAAGTTGTTTATTTTTTTTAATTTGATTTTTTAGTTTTAATTACCCAATTTCATTCCACTTGTATTTTCCCTCGCATACAGTTCGAACACAGTAGAATATAATTTAAATTATATAATTTTAACTTGTAGACCATTTAATAATGACTTTATTGATACCAAATGACTGGTATTTGCATACAGGAAGGATTTAAAATATTTTTTTTAAAAAATTAAAAATCAAAAAATAATTAAAATGGCGGCCATTTTGTTTTTCCTAATCAAAATAAAGGAAAATGGTCGCCATGATGTCATCAATTGAGGGGATAAAAATATTTGCAATTATTTTTTGGTTTCTAATGTTATTTACTAGTTGACCGTTTATAATAAACTTATTATTTTAAGTATTTGTTTCGTAGTAACGCTTATCTATGTTATTGATAAAGTTTTACTCATACTGCACAAAAATTGTTTGTCTATTTCTCCGATGCTAGTGTTCGTTTAAGCTTGTTGGTAATCTACTTAGATTTAAAGATAACGGTCCGTAAGATTCTCCCCTTGTAATTTGCTTGTCAAAGTGGTGCAAAATTTATCAACAAAACGAAGCCCAAGGTAAAAGTTACCGGACTTCCAAAGTTCACGGGTCAAAGGGACACCCTGTGCGCGTTTTTCGACACGAGGTTAGGGCAAAAAACAGTGATTCATCTGCACACACACGGGTTAACACATGGGCGGCCAGATGGCGCGCACTTGAGCGCGAGAGGGTGCGACGCGGTGGGAACGCGCCCGCGAGATGAGGAGAGAAAATAGAGGAGCTAATTTGATTAATATTTTAAAGGATTTGAGAATAATAGTTTATTATTTATAACATTTGCATTTAGATGCTCGATTTCGAAAGTTGAAAGAAGAGGGAGAAGACAAGAAGTTGTTAACCTTTGATTTACTGAGATTATTGAAAAATAGTATAAAAGGAATTTGTGACAAATATATGGTATTTCTTACTACTACTAGCATCAAATTTTTTTTTTCCAATTGAAGTTCAACATAAATTCACTGTTGAAAAAGCCGATATCGTCGAAGACATGATCAACTTATAAAACGAAGCACGGGTTGAAATTATAAAAAATCGACTTTACAGTCCTAAATTCCAACATTTGCTTAAGACCTATAAAATATTACCAACAGGGGCTGTATATTCGTTAAAGTAGTTCTGATCTCATGTTTAACATAAATAAAATAATAAAATTGGAATCTACAAACAAATTCAAACATAAATATATTCAATTACATTTGGATAGTTCTCTTTTTAAGCGGCTTAACGTCCTGAGGTCATATAACAAATTTTTATGCCTTCCCGTAAAAGTATCCCGGGGTTTTGATTTGGGTAGTATTTTTATTGGAAATGATAGAATCTGAACAGCACGACAGTTAAAATGATAGAAAACGGTGCTGGAGCAATCAAACGGGATTTACTTTATGATAATAAAATATTTTAGTTTTAAATTAAGGGTTCTCTGCCATATCCAGAAATCGCTTCTTACAACCTTCTCCGTTTCTCAAATTGTTGACTTGTTACATTTTGATAAAAGGTTTCTCCGTTATATCTGCTGTTAAAGCTGTTAATAATCAGTATATTTTCGAGTTTCAAAATAGGCACATTTATTTTTAAGATACCTAATTGGGCTATTTCAATAAATAATATGAATTATAAGAAAACGATAGAAGGTGCAAAATAAAGGATGGACATTAGTTATATTTTTTTGTTAAAGTGTCCCTCAATGGATGTTTGGCCATCCAGTGGGCTACTTTTCTGCCAATAAAAGTTGAAAAATTAAACCGACTTCAAAAAAAAAGAAACAAAAAAAACTACCTAAAAAACTGAAAAGCAAAAAATAATTTTAATAAGACATTCATCAAATGCGCTTATTGTCTAAGCCTATTAATTAAATTGTATTTTACGTGCTAGGTAGGTACCTACTAATCTGTTTGAAGTCGGTGCCAAGCCAAATAGTAGGTACCCAGATTACGTACCTACGTCCGCGGATTAATAAGTAACCCTTTATAATACATATTAATATTGTTATATATCATTTTTTATTACCTTTGGCTTGGCACCGACTTCAAACAGATTAGTAGGTACCTACCTAGCACGTAAAATACAATTTAATTAATAGGCTTAGACAATAAGCGCATTTGATGAATGTCTTATTAAAATTATTTTTTGCTTTTCAGTTTTTTAGGTAGTTTTTTTTGTTTCTTTTTTTTTGAAGTCGGTTTAATTTTTTTTTTTAAAAAGTTTGTTTATTTTTCTATTTTTAGTGTGAATAACACGTAGGTAGTGAGTAAAACTCTTTCATAATAATGATAGCGAAAATACGAGTAAAATAGTAGAATTGTATTATTTGATAATATTATGTATTCATTAAGTGTTCAGCACCATGGGTAGGAGGAGAATGCGTTTATCCACTCAAACGTCCGCGCGCGTTTCGCAAGGTTGTCAGGACAGTCCGCGAGTCACGTGATACGCGCAAAATAAAATCGATAGGAGACGTATGCTAAATAAATGCTTATTACTCAGTAAATAACTCAAATATCGCAAAATGAAAAATACTAATGAAAGGCTTATTAGTTTACGATTTTTAGGCAATAGTTATGTTTGATTTTAACATTATATTCTATTAATGATCTTACAGTGAACTTTAAGAAATGCTAATTTTGTCCTAGTTTTCAATTTACATATTTTTTTTATTAGATATTTTTGACGTTTACAATATTAAAACAATTTTGGGTTTTAGGTAATTTAATGGCCTTTCATTTGGAACCAAAATCCCATTATAAATCATCTTAAAATATTACAAATAAAATAAAAACTAAAGCTACATGATCTGTGAAATCGAAGTTCACGTATGGTAAATTGTCTAATCCAGAATGAAATATCGAATATTTCAAGAAAGTATGGTAATAACCAGGCTATAATATTAATAAGTTTTCATATTAAAACATTTAATTACGATATAATATAAGAACTTTTCTAGATCTTCCAATTATTCACTAATAAAAACACATAGTCACCGACCTATTTTTAATCCAATTTTTTACTTAAAAACTGACTGGAATCGCACATAATTTTATAAAATATGAAAATATGTAAGATTATAAATATTTTGATATACAAAACAATAATATTTTATTACTTACGGCATGATTTCTCGAATAAAATAGCTGGAGTCACTCGCGCACTGATCCACAAAAACAACAAGCAACTTGACAATTTTTTTTTTTTGTAGCCATGAGCCGAAGTTATGTTCCACTTGAAATAAGGTGTGGTACATATCATAGAGCGTCAAAAACCAGCAACACTACAGACTATAAACATCCACAGCGATAAGAAAAAGAAAAAAACAATCGGCGGGCGCGAATTCTTAAAAATGTAACTGTAGTTACACGGACTGTCCTGAGGTATATGGTCTCTGTAACTGTGGTTACAGTGGACGTATGAGTGGTTATGCACTATAACCGCAGGCTAGCTAGACCCGCGGCCGTGTGTGGGACTCGAGACCGAAGCGTCCGCTACCCACTACACTCCCCCGGTTTCTCCTTCACACCCGATTAGGACGAGCCGGTGCTAACCTTATTGGCTAGTGACCAGCCCATCCCCGGGTAATCATCAGCTTAGCTGCAAAAGTACATGAAATACAACTAACGTTCCACATATTCCTACAACACTGAAAGAATTATCCCCTAACTCCTAACCGTTAAGGAGTTGTACTTTCCATCATCACCTTAGCTGCAAAAGTACATGAAATACAACTAACGGTCCACATATTCCTACAATACTGAAAGAATTATCCCCTAACTCCTAACCGTTAAGGAGTTGTACCTTCCATCATCAGCTCATCAACATAAAATGATAACTATCGGACGCAAAAACTTGAATGGCTTTAGAAAAAACAAGTAACGCGTAGGCGCAGCCTATAAAATTTGAGGTTTTCCCTTGATTTTTCCGAGATCGCATCATCAGATCCTGACATGGTGACAATGGGACCACCTCGGAACTATGCACTTTCAAATAAAAAAAGAATTATTTAAATCGGTCCACAATTGACGGAGAAATCGACGGACATACATAAAAAAAAAAAAAAAAAAAAAAAAAAAATACATACAGTCGAACATATAACCTCCTCCTTTTTTGAAGTCGGTTAACAAATACCAAATTTTCACGTCATAAGTTTTGCCGTTACGTGAAGACATCATTATAATAATAATTTTACTGTGAGAAGCTTAAGGTAGAACCCTAATACGCACTAACTTTTGATTGATGCTCCACAAAGTTATGTTTTGGGTCTTGAACGTCCATGAATGAGACCTTATTACTTTGCAATAAGAATTATATTTTAACAGAGATTGTATTAAGAGTCGTTTTTAAGTTTAATGACTTTCAAGTAAGACCCGTTTATAACCCTCTTAAGTCCATTCAGTGTCAACCGAAATTACAGAAATTAATTAGTTTTGTATTATAAGTAAGTTAAGCATTATTTTGCCCAGTCTGTATTTTATTGATGATTTTTAAAAGAGTAAACATCAATTTTGAAACGATATGTTGGAAGTAGATAAAATTGGTTGTTTTTCCTGTGTCTGGGATATTCGTATTTAAGTATGTATTTGTAGCACCTTTCTCGATCACCCATAACACAAGTGTTTACGGGACTTAGTTTAGGTTTAAATTAAGTTATGTTTGTTCAATACTTAAATTGTTAAATGTATCGATATTCAAATTCAGTCCACTAACGCAATCTTGTTGTATTTAAATTTGGTTTACAATCAAATGGACTAAATACGTATAAAACATTAAATCTACAAACATTTCTAACTAGAATCGGCTATTCTCCGAATCCAAGATAGCTTAACAAAATGCATAATGTATTGAAATACGGCGACACCGTGGAGATAATGTTTCTCGCACACAAGTTTTTCTCACAGCGCATGAATATTAATAAACAAACAAAAAAAGGGCTACCGTTGCATTTTTCAATAGATAAACACTGGGCGAAGGCCAGTGCCCTTTGTGTAATCTTTTATAACTTCTTTTATTGGTACTAATAGGGATTTTGATGCGAAAATACTTTATTTTTTATTATTAAATTGCAGGATTATCGTTTATTTTGATGTTATTGTATGTAGCTCGCCGGATTAGCCAGCTGAAGTGGCAGTCTTCTTCCTCCTGCCCTGTTCCCAATTTATTTGGGGTCGGCGCAATATGTTCTTCTCTTCCATTCATCCCTGTCACTTGTCAACGAGCTATCCACTCCTTTTTCACTCATATCATCTTTCACGCAATCCATCCACCTCTTTTTACGTCCTCTTCCTCTCCATCCACTAACTAGCTGAAGTGGCAGTGGGCTGGCCATATCAGCCGTAGAACCGATAACCGTTGGGGTAAACGGGTTCTAGAGTGGAGACCGCGTCTCGGTAAACGTAGAGTAGGACGCCCTCAGGCCAGGTGGAGCGATGATCTGCGCAAGATGGCGGGCAGGAGCTGGATGCGAGTGGCCGAGGATCGATCAGCGTGGCGAGCATATGGAGAGGCCTATGTCCAGCAGTGGACTGTTACAGGCTGATGATGATGAATGATGATGAATGTACGCTACTGACGAACAAAAATAATATAGGAGAGACGATGTCAATTTGATCTTTCAGAGTTTAGGGATATGAGCAATGAGAAAAAGGGTTATGAGACCGACACTTTCAAAATTTTATACTATAATAAAATTAGCTTAATAAGTGGTATTGTACGATGGAATATGGCGAAACTAAATTCCGATTTTTTAATATTCAAGGTATGCACTATGTCGGTGGCCGGTCCAGTCAATTCCATTTCAATCACTCATAATGACAGGACCAATACTAAAAAACAAAAAACACCTTCAATTCGTCCATTTTTTGCGCTTGCGCACTTAATAACATAGGCTAATGACGTAATCGATTGATTGTCATTTTCAAACAATAATATAGGTGAAAAACTGGCTGCGTTGATTGTCCTCCATATTGTTTCTGATACGTGCCGGAATCGAACTCGCAGCCACCTGATCATTATCTCTGATTGTAGGGTTGCCATTTTGAAATTAACAAAAACATTTATTGCCCGATTATAATAATCGAGTTTGATAATAAAAAAGAGTAAATATGTGCCTTTTGACCGATGCACTCTCTCGGTATTGAACAGGATCAGGAATAAAAACACGCAATTTATTATGAAAAAAAAAGCGCATCAAAAGACATAATGAATGATTAAAGTAAAGCTACATATTTGTATCAACAAAAAAGACAAATAACTAAATTTTCTGCTTTTTATGGACAATATTGTATTAAAAAACAATATGTAGACGAATAACCAAAAAATCATTGTTCGTCAATGGTGCTAGACAAGAAAGAGTTTCTAATATTCAACATTTTTTACGACATTTCAGTTAACAAACAGGCAAGAAGCCCGCCTGATTGACACATCAGCGAATTTAACCCAAACCATTTCATCACGAGAAATGTCGATTCCATCTTCTTTTTTTTGACTGATAAAAGTACTAACCAATGAGGTCACACACAAAAGTGTAACAAGTTCAAATATAAACACAAACCCGGATACAGCGGCCCTAACATGCAACAGTATGACAAAGCTGGTCAGCTCTGACCTTGTCAAGATCATTATTGGACACACATTATAGTACCGCTTGGCCGACAATTTTCTGCCTCTAAATAGACAATAATTTGCCTCTGATAGATGGTTTTGTGACGATTAATCTGGAATGGCAAGGACGGAACGGACAACCTCGGGACAATGATGATAATTTGAGTGTGACATAAGATTTCAAAATGGTTTGCTCCAGTTTTCAATGCGAATTCAACACGCGATTTGTGGTTGATATTAAAGTCGTTGTCGCTAGAAGCTTAGCTTGCAAGGTTTAATTTTTAAGTACTCTTTTTATTCCTTTTTACAAAGTTTTGTATTATAATGTTATCTATTATCATCATTTTAGCCAAAAGAAAAAACGCCATCTATGTTTTGGTAAAACTAGTCTTCTAATATTTTGTAGTTAACGTGTGACTAAGTCCAAACATTATGTAAATTACTAAAACTGTAAGTCAATTAATATAGCATATTGATACTAGCGTGTGGCCAACGCTTAACGGAAACTGTAACCTACAAAACGAGATTAAAGACATCAAGGCTGAAGCTGTGCCATCTCTTGATATAAAGTTGCAAAGTAATTAAAACGAGAAACTTATTCAAATGTAAGTGAACTTCGATGTTAACCGGGAAATTCCCAGTGAAAGAGTTATTAATATTCTCATTGAGAATTTCCCAGGATTCGATCAAAATATTGACTTGACTCAGCGCCAGTATTCCACAATCTTCAAGTGTAGTTACCCCAATGTGTGGGAATATACAATCCGTCAGTGGTAAACATTCCATTTCTTCCGTTATAGCAAATTTACGTTTGCGTGTGTCAAAATCAACTATCTCTTCAACAAACTATGCTACTTCATCTATATTAACTGCGATACGTGGATCGCTTTCGGCAGAGTTAAATTTGTTGAATTCTCTCTGCCGATATCCAATTTTTAATACACCAAGACTAATTCTTATAATCGCACCGTTTTGTATGGAATCGAGGCAATCTGTTGCGGCTCTTTTGAACTCACTACTTGCTTGATCTAGAGTAATTGAGAAGTTTGATTAAAGTAGTACTGTTTAAGCTTCAACACTGTTAATTAAGGCAATCCGTATTTAATTACTAGTGCAGGTCGAAGGGGCTCTTAATTTAGTTAATTGCCGGTGTGTACAGTGTTCAGTTGATTTACATTGATCGAATGTTCTGTTACAGTTAGCTATTGAATGTTGTATCTTGCGATCTTGATTTGATGTAAACACAATGGTCGCAATTAACTATGACTAGGGTTGTTCAGAGTTTGCTGTTGGGGTCTATTATTATATCGGAAATCGATAAATAATATAGTAATAATATTTATTTTACCTTTGGATTTGATTTAAATAATAATAAAAATACAGCACATTAAGTAGTAGGTATCTTTCCGCAATGTATAATTTGAGCAATTTACAATGAAAGTCTTCGATGTTTTAGAAAAAAGCAACTGAGACTATAAGTATATTATACAAAATAATATATTTAAAATATAGAGGAAATTTCAACTTTTTCAGCCAATCAGTTGAATATACATGAGTCTGAAACATTGCAATACTAAGAACAAAATCACTTCTTACATTACAAATACATATTCCTTTATTGAGGAATTGCTTAACTTGAATCGCAATCACTAAATCCAATCTTATTGAACTTAGAAGTATGATAAATCGCCGTGATATACATTTTGAAAAGCGTATTAAAGGCCGAAGGCCGACAAAATGGACGACCGTTATCCGAATGCACCAATGGATATAACAGTGCATAAAATTTTATGCAAGAGTCTATAGAAGAAGACAGATTTATTTGTCACAAAGATAAACACTTACAATTTTCCCGCCAACTTTCGCTGTTTTCCTAGTTTAAGTTATTCAGAAATCAACATCAACAGAGTTGGCCAACTGATTAATCGTTCTATTCTGTCCTGGATCGATTTATGGGTCGATTTGAGCATCGATTTAATGCTCCCATTAGGGTCTGTTATGGCAATAACCCATGTTACTTCGTTGGCGGACATTTGGATGCATTCATACGTCCACGTACTCCCAATTGCTTTGAATTTTGCATCGCTAATTGAAGTTGGCGGAAGAGGTTTTGTGATTCATAATCAAGGGACAATAAGAGATTGCTTGATTTTGTATGGGGCACGGTTTAAGGTTCCCTTTTTGAAACTCGATTGAGTTTTGCTAGAGGCTATGAGTTGGATACAATTATAAAATAAATTCATCAAACTTAATTTTCTAGTTGGGTAAAATATTTGAGACTAGTAAATACAGGATTACATGATTACATGTTATTCTACGAATTGGTCTAGAAAGTAACGATAAACATAGCATGGCAAAGAACTGATCTAACTTGTCTACGAATTCTATATTTAGATGCTGACATCATAAAATAGGCATATCTTATTTAAAATTAATCTAAGTGGTGGGATTTGAGCCAATTATCTAGATTTATACGTTTATCTTGATAGTAAGGTTGTTATCTTGTCTGTTGCATATTCAATGAACTGATTTTGAAAAACATTTATTGATTATAGAACTTGGAACACGATGACGTACTTATGTATCCATAATATTCAACTAACTAAAGTTTCTTGTTGTATTGTTAAAATCAGTCTGTCTTGTTTTTGCGTATGATTTTAGATAAAATATGTACTTTCAAAGTTATAAAAGAGCATATAAAAATAAAAAAAATCTTTTGAAAAATTTATAATTCGACCGAATTTGATGAAATGTTTATAAAAACAGCTAAAAAAATCATTAAGTATTGATTTTTGTAAATGGGCAAGACGAAAAATCAGAATTTTATAGAGGCGAAGACGACTCGTCAGTATAAAAATCAATCTTCAAAGTAGTTAGTCTTTCTATATCAAGCATGCTTTCAAGTCGATTCCAGTCTTTTAGACTAAATGTATCGTGAATCCTGCGCATGGACTAGTGACAAATCGCGGAACCCGGCTGGCAAAGCGTAGCCGACAGCTCCCGGGGCGACCACGGCGCGATTGCAGGAACACGGCCTGTAATGATGCCCTGCCATGCACCGTGTTTATGGACGGGCAGGGTTTAACAAAAAGAAAAGGAATAGAAACTGCTGATAGTACTTTGTTTCGAGGAGAGAAACATGTATCTGTTATCAATCTAGCTTAGTATTTGGTGCCCTGTCATGTTCATAGACATGCAGATTAGTTACAAAAAGAAAAGGAGCAAATTTTTCAAAGAGATAAGATGCCTTTAAATGTATGTTGATACATTCATTAACATTTTTGTTTTTACTAAAACATTAAGTCGATTGTAAATACAACAATTGATAAGTTTATTTTATGTAAAAGCAAGAACAAATGATAGAAGTGGTGACTAGTCAAAGCATCATGTTTGCTACGCTACTTTAAGCCTTCAGATGATCCTTATCATAAAGCTTAGTTCCTTTGTAATATGTTCGAAGAAATATGTATAATGTTACAATGTCGGAAATCTTACAAAAGTTATGATACAATTGGAACCATTGGCAGTACATGATGCAAAAGGGAACAGGAATAATTTGTATAATCTGTACAAGCTCTTACGATCCTCTGCTACAATATAACAAAACAATACCCAACTTTCAATAAACATAGCAGATTTATATTCAATAAATCCGAATGTATCCGCGGTGCGAGTATAACGCGGTCAGCGTTGTATAAATCATTCCCGTTCGCGCCCACGGGTACATTTCCTGGGCCTATCTTACGAAGAGACATTATCCATGTGAGTTATACTAAGTGTACTGGAGCTGCCGTCATAATTTGTCTTTCGACGAGATAGTACAATGAAAATAACGGCTGCGGTATCTGGCGTGTATGCTATGGGAGATTTTGCTGATTTTACGTCAGTGTGCATTGATAATGCTTCTTCTTTTGTAATATTAGCGCTAGATAGATTGACCACTACGTATGTTTAATTGATTTCTGTGAGACCACCATGTTGATTGCGATTTTCCTTTTCTCTTGAAGAAATATTAGATAAAATGTTGACTTATACGGCTCGGAATGTATACGGGATGTACCGGTTTACGATCTAAAGGTATCTCTTGTACAACAATTTCCAGATATTTTGTGATCTTTCACATCAGAAATTGAATGTATGAGACTTTGCAGGATTACAATAATTTCTAGTTTTCAATGCAATTTTTTCACAACAGATAGATATGAGAAATAAAAGAATTGCTCCTTTAAATGCAGGACTAGTGGCGACCATTGCATAACGTGCGAATATTTAGCAATAGTCAAAGATGAATGCATCTGGACGCTTACACTTCCACACAATTCCAGCGGTGCTTTGCTATAAGTCAGCATTAGTCGTGTAAAAGTAAATTTTATAGCAGCAACAGGCGGCCATATAACCCCCGCTTACCATAGGCCGTTTGTACGTGTCATCGGTTCATTAGAACAGCATTAGTCAGAGAAGGTGTTGTAAATTGTATGAACTATTTATTCAGCCCACGCGTTGAGTGTAGACGTTGAGACCAATGTTTGTGACCAATAACAGCCAATTTTGCGTACATGTAAACTAGTAGATAGGAATGAATGTCTCTGTTTGAAATTCAACTATCTTACAAGTGAGCTGGAAATTAGAAATTATGCAACGTCATTGAAATTATGTTATTATTTTCTGATGTTCAGGCGAATAATCAGCTTTTCTTAAGACACTACGAGTAAATTCTAATTTCTCTTGATTTCAAAGCATTGAATACTATTAATTCTAGAATTTTATACCGGAAATAAGTACAAAAGTTTCCTGAAAAATTATTTGCAATGTGTCCAAGTCAGGCAATTATTATTGGTAATGTTTAATTTGTTGCAACAAAACTCGGTCTTTAGATTGATAAAAGCGGCCCACATTAACATAAATAATTCAATACATAAATGTTTTATATCGGTCAAATCCAAGTTGGGACAAAGTAATTAAAGAGCTCCCTGCAAAATTATTTTGATTGCATTACATATTTTAGGATCGGATGTTGTAATATCCATCCATATTTGTATGTAAATTGGCAAGATCATTGCACGATAGCGCCTTCGGTTTTCTCAAATATAATCGATTTCAATAATACAATTTGATCGGACGTGCTGATATGATCGTTGATCTGTTATTTTTAGTGTCCATTTTTATATTCTCGTGGGCAATAAACATCACGAAACTGGACGCCTGTAGGGTTGTCTTGGTCAGCCTAAAAAAGACTGTTCGTTTTATATGGATTTTGAAAAACATTTTTGGTGTTTGAAACACATGTTGTAGGCATTTTTCGGCAAGATTCATCGTTACTAATTAAACCAATTCAAAAATATCTGAAGAATTACATAAGTTGAAAAAAATGTTAGCACATTTTTTACAAGTGAAGATATTACGCCAGTACTCGTCTTTGAGGTGACGGTGTCTTGATTTCAATTACGCCTTTGCCCCGCAATAGTACATTTAAAAGGCCGATGCTTCACTTTTATTTTTTTAAGATCATATCGAGTTTGACTTCCTAGTAACATACTCTAGGCCGCTCACTAATACGCGAACACTTTTGAGTCCACATTTGTTGTCATATCAATGAAGACTTACAAAAACTGGTCAGAATATTTATTTTAAAAAAGATACCAGGACGATTGCATAGCAACACGACAACCCTAGCCGGCGGATTTCTCCTTGCAATTAAAATTAAAATGTCTGTAACTGGTTTTTTCGTTCCCTCACCGGCGAGTAAGTGTATTCATGTAATTGAAAATCGTATATAACGTTCTTTACCAGAACGTGTTTTATTAACTGGATGACTTCTCAATTTGGGTTGGTTGCACGCTGCACGATTTCCCTGAATCAGTTTGAATATTCAAATTTTAATTTGCTTAAAGATTTGTAACATTTTTTGTTTTTTGTTATTGTTAATAAACGTTTATATGGATCATTTTAACTGGTTGCAATTTCGTAGATTTTTTAATTTCATACTGGCTGATCTCTTTGTCTTTCTATATGGACAAATCATCATGGATAAATATGTATATTTCATCGGTCCCAACTCCCAATCTTCATCATTGAAATGACCTTTCTTCACATTTCTTATAATCTTGTAACAGTAACTTATTAGCTCCACAACTCGCCTGTTATTTAATAAAAAATGGTAGTTCTACATTATTTACACCAAAGAATACTTATCCGAGGCCACTACACCATGTAAGTTCCAACGAACAAAACAAACCGTTCTCTATAGCTACAATGTGTATCATCTAGCTTATTCCTGCGATTTCTACCGGCTCTAAACAAGCCTCCATATAGGTAATATCTAGGGAATGCAATCTCGATCTCGCGAGATCTCGTTTTTGCGAGATCTCGGCCTTTTTTTGCGAGATTGAATCTCGGTCGAAAACAGGACGAGATCTCGCGAGATTAACGAGATTGCACTCGAGCACAAAAACCTCTTCAAAGCCCGAACTGACACGGTCGGACTTGCAATCTGTCGGTTTCGTTCGGTGCGGGTGAGGCGGCGGCTTGAGATAGCGGTCGTGGAAGGAGGTATCTCTTAGTTTCGTTCGTGTCGTGCGTGCAACAATGAGGCCCAAACAATGTTTGAGCCTTTATCATCAAAGGAGGATTGCCTGCCTCTCTGTCTTATACAGACTCCTCTTTGGCGAGTGTCTTTCTCAACTGCACGACTTAATTTCGCTACGTTCCATCACTGAACGACTAGTGAGACTCCATCCGTATGCAGTCGAGAGAGAGTTGAGACCGTGTGTACGGACTAAGCGATTTGCTTCGTCTTTTTTGAAACGGACTTCCCGGGAGTGGAACGCTCTGCCTGGGTCAGTCTTTTTTATCCATTATAACTTGGGGCTTTTCAAGGCCAGAATTAACGGCTTTACCTAAGCAAGTGCGCTTTATTGTAGACCGCATAGTTGTTTATCATCAGGCAACTGTGTGGTCAAGTGCTGGCTTAGTTCAAACATTAAAAAAACATAAGACTTTTGAAAAAAATCCTATAAATAAATAGTGGTTTGTGACGCTGTTACTACTCATTATATAAAACAACTTTAAACGGATAAAAACTCGCGATATAATATTCTACAAACCCGACGTTTCGAGTTTTCGACCACTTTTCATTAGTCGTGATCACGGAATTAAAAATGTATAATATATCGCTAGTTTTTATCCGTTTTAAGTTGTTTTATTTCGTGAAAATAAATGTTTATCTTATAATACTTATGATTTTTATTAAAAAAAATCCTAATGTATTCAAATATTGTGATTATTTGCACAAAAAACACACAAAACTGCTAATCTCGCGAGATCTCGATTTTAGCGAGATCTCGCAGTACTGATATTCATAATCTCGCGAGATCTCGCTTGAGCCCTAATCTCGCGAGATTTGCATTCCCTAGTAATATCTGGTCTGCGCACATGTCTGGCCATTATCAGAGGCACAATGGTGCGGTCGTACCTCACACCTCTACCTTATTGGGACGGCACAATTGTCCCGCGTCCCGGGTATGCCGCTGCGAATGTGTTTAGAACTTTAGTGGCAAGAGCAAGGTATTGTTCTGATTAGAACTGGCTTTTATATTAGCTGGTTTTCTTTTGTGTACAATACAAATCGAAGCTATTACTAATGCAATATTCTTAAAACGGCGTAAATCTGGTTGTTTTATGTGAAAACTTTGCAATGTTTTTATTGCTATTTGAACTAC
Organism: Mecyna flavalis; assembly: GCA_949319885.1. Lineage (NCBI taxonomy): Eukaryota > Metazoa > Arthropoda > Insecta > Lepidoptera > Crambidae > Mecyna > Mecyna flavalis. The sequence goes on along the minus strand of OX439427.1, from coordinate 2,988,353 downwards.
TGGTTGCAATTAACCAAATAAATTGAACGAAGATGTCGGATACCGGGTGTCTGTTTAATAGACTTACTTATTGCTAATTGGCAAATCTTAAAAATATCTTGTCGATTGTCATAAAGAATAAGCTTTTAGCTTATTGTAAGATAGAGAGCCATTATCCTGTTTTATATTATAGAGATATTTGGTATATAATAAGTATTCAATCACGAATTTATTATATTATGATAATGGATGCTGTTAGTAATGTTTAAAACATGACAGTAGCAAAATTTGATGTGTCAGTATAACTTTTTGTTAAGAAGGACGATTTAAATATTAAAGGTAATGAAAACTCCGACGGAGTAGTTCCTGATGACAGTAATGAGACGGAATCAGTTTCTTAGAAGGTACACGACACGATCAATAAGTTTCTTCAGCCAATAAACGTCTTCCATCAGCTCATGCATTGCCAAGAAAAACTCGTTCAAGTTTTTAGTTTCAAAATTGGACCGCGTTCGACAGGAGAAAGCAATCAAATTATTAATGACTGCCGCTGCGTTGTGTGAGTGGTCCATACGTCTCCGCGTTTCGACATCCATTGTGCCTGCGCATACGACGGTTCAGCAGACAATGCCGAGAGGTATTGTCACACGTGAACCATTCCGTAATTAAGTTAACAAAGTGTTGAGATTGATGATTCGAAGCGTTGACTGAGCACAAGCATTTTGAACATTGTCTCGAAGTTTGAGATAAAATTTCAACATTATTCCTTTATAAACTAATCTAGTGTTCCTTTAATTTTTAACTACGAAAATATTGTTGCTTACTTTGTACACTTCCTCTAGCGCAGGAGCTTTAGTACAACTACTAGAGCTCAACATCAACAAGTTGGTCGCTTTTTAGTTCAGTTTTTATATCATTAGTATTTGGAATGAGACCACTCCCTGTAAACGGTACGTCATCCACAATTCCATTCGCGTGCTCTTCACTAATAAATTCATCGTTTTGTTTCAATAAATCGCTCCTGCGCCATTGCCAGCGAATTTCCCCTGGCAGGTTATATTTACATACTAGATCTGCGTCTGAGAAATTGCTAGTGCAAACCATCGTTCTCGTGCGTTGCTTCTGGCTGTTCGGAGTAACGGGCTATCTTGCAGTTTGTAGTCAAGTGGGTTTTACACGAAACGATATTACCGAAGAGTTGTTTGCTTTAGAGCATTGAACCATTTTTGAAGACATTGGAGGTCTATACAGATCACAATTCTAGCATGAGTATATATTATTCTCTCTTCTATTGATCACTACTATTTATGACTGATTTAGATCTGAAAATAGTTCAACGTTAAGAGTAGTCTGCATTAGCCAGAGTTTATTTTAAATATTGTTGATTCATATAGTACCTAATTCTCAGCTATTAGTATATCCCATTTTTCTTTCCTCAGATTAAACCATTTTTTTTTTCAAATATTTATTAAATAATGGAAATACTACCATTTTGTATTTAAGGTAAGACGAGATTAAAATATGTAAGTATTGCTTTGTACCTAGTCGATTCATGTAAATCCTTGCAACGGTCACCATCGTCACATACTGTCTAATGGGAATCAGCCAGTCTTTTTGTGCGTCTAGATTATCACATCAGATGTGGGAGAGATCGCCAGTCGTTTATTTTTTCAAAGTTAGGTTAATCGCCTTGAGATATAACATCTATTTCTTAGTTATATATTGCGTCTGTGCAATAACTGATCGCGTCAGCAGATAAGAGGCCATTTAAATTTTAACTATCACAGTTTTCCTAAAGCGTAAGAGTAATTCTTAATATTGGTGCTACTATAACATTTAACATCGTTTTACTTTCATATTATATGTAATGGAGGTATTTTGAAATATTCTATTACGCTTTATTGCTACAAAAGCCAGTCAGCTATAGGCAGTTATCAATGTTGTTCGTATTCATGTATTATAATTATGGCGTTTGAAAACATGAATAAATCTTTCCGCGCCTGTCATAATATTTAAAAAATCATTTAAAAAGCCAGTCAGTTCTGATGATTTTCTTATTGAATATTCAAAATTTCCACGATTTCGCTGTCGGTCGACCCTTCACTGTTCGCTATTTACTTGTAACACAAGCCTATGTCTATCAAAGGTTGCCGACACCAATTTTCCTTAATGAAGCTTTTTGTACTGCATCTGCTATTCTCTTTTAGATATGTTCGTCAACCTATGACAGTATGTAATGAGCTATCGGACGACCGCACTCTAAATAAGGCTGCTAACTTTGAACCTTATGCACAGTATTTTAGAGGCTACTCATAACGGTACGGTTTTTGTATAAGATAGAACATTAATCATCATCAGACTTTGTCTTTCTGATTTTTCTATGGGCAGTGTCAACAATGAGTTGGTAAAGAATTTTTGTTGCATTAACAAATGGCTTTATATCTTCAAGCAAATATCGCGTTTATTAAAGCTGATTATTCATCTTCCATTAAGTATGAATATCAAATAAATATGTATATAATACCATCTTAATCCATAGTATGGCTAACAAACGTGTGTTCAAGTTATTGTATGAATCATCTTTGTGTAAAAGTTAACGTTATCGCATGCAAATTCAGTAAATTTTACTCAAAGGCATGAAGTCAGTTAAATATTGTAAATTGGATAAATTACGAGTGAATTTAATTCCTAAGTGAGATAAAGCGGGTACGTAGCTAAATAACAGCGGTATATCGGCTTTCGGCTCAGCACAAGGTACACAAGTCTGGTAGGCCAGTAATGGGGCCTCAAATCAGCGTAATTGCGGATGCCCTCGCTCCTCTATTGTCGCATCCGCTCTAATGCTCGCCTTTGATCCCGATACATCGATTTCACTCGATCCTTTTGATTTATAACAATCGTTGCCTTTCGTGTAGCTTGCTGGTTAGTACTCTTTAAGGAACAATAATCTGTTATGTAATGACAATTCATTGAAGACAATATAGTCTGCCAACTACAATTATTACTCTATCAACATTTGGATACTACAGATGCATGTCTTTTATATTATTCCCTAAACAAAACATTTATATCACAGTTTAATTATTATAATAAATCTGTCTCAAGTTTTCTATTTAGATGACTTATTAGTGTTACAAAATAAATACAATATTAAAGTAAGACATTAATTTCGTGTAAAACTTTGTGAAATATAATTATCTGGTACGAGACCGAATTAACTGTTTCTTCATTTCCGTACAGTTAAACGTATCTTTAAACAAAGTAATAACTCTCTATAATTAGACAATTTGGTACTATAATAACATCCGTATTACAAAATCAGTAATAAATCCTTCATTATTGCTATTACACATACAACAGGTTACTAGAAAGTTCGATACGATGCGCGCACGCAGTTACAGAGGGTGGGCACCACCCCTAACTCCGGTGTGGGCTATCACAAAACAACGTGTAATAATAATGTTGGAAGATCAATAATTTTGCGAGAACGCCAAATGTTTAACGAAAATTTGTAATGTTATAATCATTTTGGAGGGATGATCGGAATAAGAGGAAAGAATAAACGATTGAATAAAAAAATATTTGCAAAAACAAATCAAGCTTATTCAAAAAAAATCATTAAACTAAGAATGTTTTAGGTGAGATGTAATAAGTTCTACTAATATGTTAAACTGGTTTTGAATAATTGATAGGTATTATTTCGCGTTGGGGGGCAATTGTGTGAATCTCGACATAGAGCAACCCGGCCCCCCAGCCTGTGCTTGAGAAGGCCACAGTGGAGTTTTAGTCAGTACCTAGCAACTCTGACATAACCTCAGCTGCTCCCCCCAAGTGGCTGGGGTATCCATAAAGGATTTCTCCACTATAAAAAAAAAAAAAAAAAAAAAAAAAAAAAAAAAAAAAAAAGGTATTATTTCGCGTAAATAAATTTATAATTTCACAACAATGTTGATTAAAAGTGTCCATCATTATAAGTAGTAGTAAAAAATTAGGATACAATCGCTCGTAACAGAAAGCATTAATTGTTTTCACTTTAATGTACACATCCAAATTAAGATCAAACGGAGACCATTAAAAATCTCAATCAAATTTTAACGACTCATTTAACGTCGCGCGACCATTAATAGTAAGAATCATTACATTCAACTTGGCTGTATCATTTTTCACAGTCATAACTTGGCCGATTTATCACAGAGTTCTGTACTTACTTACGAAACGTTTATTAATTGAGATACGTTAATTAGCCTTGCCTCTGCCTCCGTGGTACAGTGGTTAGAGCGTTGGGCTCTAAAACCCGGAGGTCGTGGGTTCGAATCCCGCGGGGAACATCACTTTGTGTGATTGTTTCCAGTTTGGTTAGGACATTGCAGGCTTGAATCACCTGAATGTCTGAAAAGAGTGATGATTCCGTGCTTCGGAAGGCACGTTAAGCAGTTGGTCCCGACTATGTTCCAAGTAGGTCTGGTTTCCCTTGTAGGGTTACGGAGGTCAGATGGCAATCGCTCCATTGTAATAACCAGGCTTGTCAAATCTAGGATCATAGTCGAAGCGGACCCTGAGCTCCATACTGGATGCAATCGGGAATACGCTGGGATGATGATGATGATGACGTTAATTAGCCTTGCCTCTAGTGGCCAGATTCCCGGGGCGGGAAAAATTTGTGTCAGATTTTTAGAACACAGCTTGGGTTTGTTGTGCTGACCAATCCGCATTTGGCCAGCGTAGTGATTATTAACGTATAACAATTGACCATGGAGTAGGAAATTGAAACTAATTCTTTGAGACTTTACGTTAATTAGCAAAGGTTCCACAGCATCAGTGGTTTGTGTTCACATGCCACCTTATCACACGGGTCGACCGCCGCCCACGCCTATACGTAACAGTAGTTTAGTAAAGCGCAGTAGCGGTATTTTTTGTTATGGCATTCTTTAGGCATTTTGGAAACTTTGGGAGATGAAATATGGGTTATTGGGTTGGTCATAAGTTTCTCAGGTCGGAACAGTTGTGGGAAAATATTTATTTTATACCTTTGTTGAATAAATTTATGGATGACTCAATATAATAAAGTTGACATCATTATATCGTAAATAACTATATTTTTGGAAACAATAATATTGAAAATCCACAAAAATGTGGAATAAAAGGCTCAAAGCCAACTGCAATAATATTGTGCAAGTGATATACCTATTTCTGAATGCGTTGAGTGGAAAGATTTAATATACCTGAGCTTTTTTAAAGTCAATGAAATGTTAAATCTAAAATAAATGTGACAAACAATTTGAACTCTAGTAACGCCTAATCAATAGTTCGTCAAAAGTATTATTTAGTTCATTAAGCACGCCTTGAGTTATCAATAGCTTGATAAACATTCTACTTAATAGGTATGTGTGTTTAAATCAATTACGATAACGTTATTAATTACTCTTCGCACCAATTAAATTGTAATGGGTCATTATCGATTCCTTTATTTATAATTATTTAAAAATGTTGAGGAAATTAAGTTCAATATAAGGCAATAAGATTTGTTAGGAAACGAGTGATATTTATTTACTACATAATTACGAGTATGTTTTATTAATATCGTACTGTCCAGGCCTTTTCATATCAGCTATTATAGATATGTCAATAAAATCATTAATGACCAAATTAACATCAAAAACAATTATTTCATTAGTAGCCCAAACACCGCCGGAGTCGAGTTTGGCGTAAAATTTTTAATTTCTTTTAATTATTTTGATTCTCGTTTCCACAAGACGTTGGCCGTTTCGAGTTTTTACAATTTTATGACAGTCAGTCACGCAATTATAATGCTGTGCGACACAGTATACGTAGGATGAGACAGTATAGAAATAACCATGTTCATTATGAATAGAAACCTCATTTCTTGTGAATTAGAAAAGAAAATGAAAAAGAAAAAGACAAAAAATAAAATAAAACTGCCGACATATTTTTATATTAAATTTCTTTGCAAGGTTTTAACCAGTATAGGCAGGCAGTAATTTAAATTCAAGTATATAAATAAATTGTTACCTACTTAAGGACCAATAATTAAGGATCAGTTTATTGAGGTGGTTTCATCGAGTCATATTGTGTTGCTAAGACTCATCATCATCTCAGCGTATTCCCGATTGCATCCAATATGGAGCTCAGGGTCCGCTTCGACTATGATTCTAGATTTGACAAGCCTGGTTATTGTGTTTTTAAGACTACCGTGGGTTTTACTTACTGTCATTGATGTTCTATCCACACCTTTATGTGCATGGGACAAGCAATCGAATGTCTTAATCACTTTATTATATGTAAATTTTTCTTGTGTGGTTTCTATCAATATTTTATTACACAGAAGTGTTGTATTATTATAATGAATGTTTATTTTAAAACGAAATTTATTAATAAATGATGTTCTACTTATCGAAGATCTCTAAAGCAAGATTATAGGATTATCTATTATTATTCTACATTTTAAAATTTTAATTTTATGCTTTATTCCTGTTCCCCTATATTTTGAAATTGTTTTGGAAATAGCTGTCGATAAAATGAAGAAAATGGTACAATATAAGTTATGTTGAAATAATTAATTCACAATATTCTAGAATATTAAAAACATGTCCTTGTGACATATCAGATTATAAAAACAAAAGTTTTGTCCTCCTAACAGTTAACACCATCACAATAACGAAAAAAGAATTATGGAAATACATTTCTAGTTAAAGTTGATTCAAAATTAACGTATCATTTTTTTACGCTTAATAGAATGAATCCAGTTATATTAGTTTTTAAATTAAAAATTATTTAAATAGAATAATTTAATATTCTAAAAAGCAGTGTGATACCAGCGTGACGCCCAATAGACGCTGTCACAACACGAAACATATTTAAGTTGCGTTTTACTAAGTACCACTTAAATAGATTTGGTATATCTTCTACATTGGGAACCTTCTGATTTCAAGGAATTAGCAAAAAAGGATATTTACGTGATTGATTCAGTTGTGTGAAGGTTTGTAAGATAATCTTTGTGAACTATTTCCTTGTGAAATTATATTGTCTATGAATTTGATCGTTACATCTGTTGTATGTTTGTCTGTTAATTTTTAGTTATATGTTTGTCTGTTAATTTTTTGAAAAAGCAATTCGTCGTTCATCGTACTCGATTCGTTTGTCTTCTATCGCATTAGTTTATTCTTCTTTTTCACGCATAATAAGTTCCGTCACACGAGGGGCACTTATTTTTAGGATGTTTATTCTTTTCGTTACGGTAAGTTTCTTTTGTTCTCCGATTTCGATGATTCTCCTTTTAAGTATAGATCTTCTTCTCCTTGCGTCGATACCCCACTTACTGGGGGCTGTGACCTCTTTTATGTAGCACCTTGTGCTTTATTATTGACCGCCATTAATGCTGATCTGCGGCGTTGTGGAAAGCGTCGTGGATTTTAGACTCGAGTGTGGTGTGCATCTGGTCGGTCCAACGTGTCGGGCTTCTCCCTCTGGGTTGTTTCCCTTCGATCTTTCCTGCAACCACAAGTTTCTCCAGGTTGTTGTTTTCCTTTCTGGCAATATGGCCGAAGTACTCAGTTACCTTGCGTAGGCATGTGGTGGATAGCCTGGTCTAGACCTGGTTTAAGTATAGATACCGTTTATAAATTCAAGTCAATTTAACAATTTCCTTATTATTATGTTTTGCAAGTTTATCTTTAAGTGCAAGAGCAATTGACAGGATGCAGGTGACAAGAAAAAATGGAAATAGAGTCTTTGACTAGTCTTACGCCTTCTGAGTGGCGTCAACAAAATTGTTATACTACCTTATCAGCCAAATATTGATCCCATAGGAGTAAACACAGTTACACAGTTCTTATCGTTCTCAAATATAGATGTTTGCACAATCTCACGGAAGAACTTTGTAGGCGAATTTTAATGCCATTTAATTTTTTTTTGTTAGATATGAGTTAGCATGCGTTCCCACGGTACGGAGATACAGTTATCAGCTGGTTTCCGTAATGAGTAAAAACATGCGATAATCGAATCTGAAAAATTTCAATGGTTAACATGTTTGAACTTGTTCTGAAAGAGTAACACCCACCTCTGTGCTATTTTAGTGGTGATGTGGTTTTGCATTATCGTGTTATCCTGTCCGTAATTACGAGAACGTATGTTGAATTATTCGGTACAATTATAGACATTAGTCTATAACCATGAAAGCCAACCATACAAGTCCATGTCTTTTCCAAAGAGGAAAGAGATAACAGGAATAGAAAATGTTTTGGCTTGTCCGTATTTCACGTCGTAACGGAGCAAAGGGTCGACGCGATTCTTGGTCATCTTCACGTTTAAATCTAGACAACTTTTCCTAAAACTTATTTTACTTGTATAAGTGTTGAAATATTTAGAAACTCCTTCTTCTATTCTCATAATGGGGGCCCCACTTTCTGCACTAATCAATAGACTGATCCAGAACTCAAAGGAGCGACAGCTAATGCTCAGATAGATCGTGAAAGTATATTTTTAACATAAATAAACAAAAGGACACGGACCGGTATACTTTGTTGGTTGGCTCAAACCGGCCGCGCGGTAAAAACAATGGTCGCCGTATAAGGCGAGACGGGCGGCCTCTGGCTTTTTACCAGAGCCTCGTTCCGGACTAGAGCTGGGGCGGGTGTCGATAGGCTTGCTTAGACAGGGTTGATCCTTTATCGATAATCGATGGAAGATATGTTGTGATAGTGGAAGGCATGTTGGGTAAAGAAATAAATCAATGTATGTAATTTTAGACAATAGTTGGCAACTCATTTTTATTTTAGTCTGACATAGTTTACCTTTCTAGTAAGGTACAACAAACTTTAATGTGGCTACGACGACCACATGCGTTTATGAATATAGACATGTGATTTGAAGATTCTTTTGAAGATTGATAAAGTAACATACAATTTTAATGCACAATATTAATATATAACAATATCGATAGTCCGAAAGATCACAATATTATCTTCAGTCGACTAATCGAGTCAGATTCGAAACATTTAAAATGATCAACGCTAACCGCACATCACTAGCCTCATAACGACTTGTAAAAAACTGAAATATATAGTTCGTTTCGCCCTTTACGAGAACCACCGAAAAGGACGCATGCCATCAGTGGAGAGGGTCCAAAAGAGAACTATGTAAAAAGACCCCCTCATTATAATCTTAATGGCACCAACCCGCATGAGCTTACACTTCATTTCTGGAAACCTGAGGTATTGCAAAACGTTTAATTTAAACGACGTACCTACTTGAAATATTTGACAACGAAAGGCTGAGAATTAATCACATTGGCAACATTTTGATGATAATGCGCTTTTTGGTTTGAAGATAGCCTCACATTTTAGGTGGTTAGCGGTCTTTGTTATTCCAGTGGAAGAAAGGGACTTATTTGGCAGCCCATTTTAAGACCATGGTGTCGTTAAAGAAGAAAAAGATTTCGTACGGCCTGGCCTACACATTAACCAACGTTTTCAAACTAAAGTTCACTAAAAACTTTGAAAAGGAAGAACTTTAGTTATATCTAGATTTATGTAGGAAGATAGACGGGAACAAAAAAAAATATGTCGAGAAATGATTTTAAATAAAAAGAAACATTCTTAACTTAATTATGTAGTGTAGTAAAGATCATGTACTATTGAGCAGTAAAACTGTTAGACAATCCAAACTTAAAATCTAAGAATTCATAATTAACATCAACATTATTTATCCCAAAGACTTGAATATTATGACTGTCGAGTTATTAAGGATAAAGGAATCTGGCAACACTAGACATAACCCTTATATTGCCATTATAAATCTTCTTTATTAACCACATTGAAGTGACGTCAACCGACTATACCATTAGCTATATTAGTACACCCAAACCATAGTGATGCAGATTTTTGCCCACCAGGAGGTACAATATTACCTGTTACTGTCAAATACTCTATTATTAAACCATAAACAAATCTCATTGAATATTTAATCCTCTTTGCCACACGTTAAATATTCATTGGATACCGTCGAAAGGAGAATACATATAATATATTCGTGTATACATAAAATTTCGTCTCCGAACCGTTATCGAAGTGTTTGCATTTGTCCAATTTCTGTTCCCACGCGTCAATGTAGCAATGGTTTGTTTAGCTTGCTGATAACGTATCAAAATATGTCTGTTTGTGTTTGCTGACGAGTTATGATTGAGTCTTTTAAATTGCTGGCGGAATGTTAGATGAATTTGGAGAAAGAGATGTTAGTAAATAAATAAATGCACACATGCTAGTCTCAAACTAAGGAAACACTTATGAGAAAAAATATATGAAACTACTGGAAGCGACTCACCCGGAGCCAAGCCGATAAACAATATCTAGTTAATTCTAGTTTTCTATTCCTTTTATTTTTTATATTCTAATAAAAACAACTGTTTACTATAGATTCTGTGTTTAGGGGCATACAACTATTCTTAATAAAACTTTCGTTTTGAAAGCCCAATATTTCCAATCAATTCCAATGTAACCGCAATCTGTAAACATTATAAACATACTTATAAATCATTTCAATATTGACAAACTTTCAGCGCTTATATTTGCTAAAGCCAAATCGGCAAACACGGCGAAATTTCGGAATACCGTTACAATTTCCCACCAATTTCTTTAGAACAGTTTATTTATCGTCAACAAACTATAAAAAGTGGCCAGTACTATCACTTATCGATTGTAGCTACTTGGTACATTTATTTGATTTTTGAATTTAAAATTCGATGTTTCCGTTCTCTCACCGCCATTTGGGTGGTCCAACGTTGACAGATCGATGTACTGAGATGATATCAATACTCTGATTCCAGAGATGGAATATCAATTGGGTTCTTTCGCAAATGGTGTTGGCATTTCGAAATCTGTACGTGTGTGACAGATTCACTGATTAAGCCAGTTATTCATTTATAATGATGAGTTGATTGGAAAGAGAACATTCGTTGAATGTTGTTTTAATATTTTTTCCCAAAATCCATTCCTTTAATTTAAAGTCGCATTGATTCTGGATAAATTTTCTTTGGCTTCATTTGGCCTATTGCCAGTAAGTAAAGTATGGATTCTGATGTTTACTATTCAATAAAATTTAATTCAGTGATCTCGCAGTTAAAACCCGATGATTCGATTACTCTACAGCAATCGTGTTGAAGAAATCTTCTTCGCCCATTCACCTTTAAAACATGCAAAATAAAAGAAGTCAACACCATATGGCTGACTCGTGTTTTCGGCAAAGTTAATTGATTTTCTCGCGTCAATTTTTAAAGCGGTCCTTTTGATTTTATTCACGCTAATGACTATCAGTGAGATCTACTTATCTTGGACGAAATCTATGCAAATTTGCACGTTGAAAATAACGAGTAAGGAGCTTTATCCGCCTCCGAATGCGATGCGTATCTGTCGACCGGGACGGTGTTGTTGGGAATCAATCTTCAGATGTTTTTGTGACGTTGTTTAATAGCATACCCTTTTTGTTGGACTTCAAGAAACGAGAAGAATTTTATTTTTAAAAGATAAACTAAAAATCACGTCAATCCGTTACTCCGTTGTGACGTATAGGAAGGACCAACAAGAACACTTTTATTACTATGATCCCATTGGAACTGAGCATTAATCTAGGACAAAAAAGTAGCTTTTATTCTTTCTTAAGATCTAGTCTAAGGAAATACGGAAATAATACTTTCGCATTTTTAGTATGGCTTAGTATGGATAATATTAACTCTTATTTCTTTTGTTTCCAGGTTTTGTGTCGTGTTCGCCATCGCCGTGTAAAAATGGCGGAACGTGTTTATCGACGCCGCGTGGAGAATATTTCTGCAAGTAAGTAGCATGTTTTTAATATTATTTCATTTATATTGTGGAAAATTGTGAGATGGAACAATAACTCCATCTCTCTTTGGGATTTTTGAGCTCAGGTTGTATGACTACGGAAAGTTCTATCTTTTATCTTTAGAGTTAATTAGTTATTATTAATATAAATAATAAAAGTATGCATCAATATTACACTATATTCATCATCTTTAATTATATTCACATGCATAACGTGGTTTGATTCTAGGCGCGCACCTATTTCACAATTTTCACACACATCTCTACCAGGTCTGATATACAGATACATATTAAACTAATCTTTAAGAAAACGCCGCTGCAATAAGTGCAGTTTTAAAATCAATCATATAAATACTTCAGATATAATTCACCTCTCACGAATGCAGTATCGAATAAGCACTTAATCAGATCGATATTCAGATGTCGATCGTCGGTCATTATGAAATCACACGTCACTTCAAATGCACGTCATATATTCGCAACTAACGATACTTGAGATTTGCATATCATTGCAATAAGAATGCGATCGTGGGTTGTGAGGTTATCGATAACATCGATTTGAGTGCATTAGTATCGATTAAATTACATGTGTTATAAATTTGACGTAACTGATTTCATGTTCGAGAATTTTATCTCGAATTTAATTGGCACTTAGAATATAAGATTTCCGGGATACATCTATAGCTGTTGTAGCGACAGGTTTTCATATTTCTGATGATGTATCATTCAATGGAATAGCAATGTTTGTAGTAGATAGGAAGCTATAGTATAGCTTATCATTAAACGATGTTTCAATATAAATTGTTTCTTAATGAAATGGGTCGTAGCTGTTACTAATGTCTAATAATCATGTAAATTGTGTTGATTTGTCTATCAAGTAAAGTTTTTATTTCCTGTAAAAAAAGTAGCCATTTAAAATCTAATAAACCAGATAAAATCTTTTAAAAATATTGTCAAATTTTCGGCCTTGATTTGTGAGTTACCAATAGACAATCATGCATATTGATTTTAAAAATTAAACAGACTGCCCATTTGTGGGCTCCATTCTCACTTGTCATGTTTTATATCTGTTACAACACAACAATTAAGGCATACTTGAGCGCGGCAACCCTTCGGTTGTACATCTGCCCGACCCTGCGCGCGCGCATTCGACGCGCCGCGCCCGCCCCGGGGCGATATGGGTGGTAGGGATGCTCAGTAAATAATGAGATATCGATAGTTTAGAGTGAAAACCGTTACAACATGTGCGTATAAGAAAAAATGTGCGTATTCTTAATGCGTAAATAATTGTATTTAAATAGCGAAGAAAATATTATAAAATTGAGGACATTGTCCATAAAGTGGGTTTATTTATTTACTACAGATTTTAGTTTTTAATAATTGATTTGCAAATTGTTTTAAAGCTCTTTTTAAATCTGTAGGTCACGAAATAATAAGTTACTAATTTAGTGGATATAAGAAAGGGTAAGGGTAATTCTGACAAACTGATTTAATTAAAAATCCGCTCTGTTTGTTTAATATCAATATAGATTTTTACGTCACTCATTCATAGACGACTTTACATTTAAACGCTGTATAAGTTCAAATAATATGAAGTTTAGTTTTCAGAACCAATATTTATTATGGAAAGTCAGAACTTGACACATTAAATAATAATTAAATTTATCGACACCGTTATCGACTCTACCCCGTCCCTCAAGTTCCATTATGAGGGTGTCCTAGGGCGCATTAATATCATCGTAACGGTTTTCTTGCATATGCTACACTTGGAATAGTTCGCGTGCTTTAAACTTGATAACCGATCGGTTTGAACTCAGTTTATTCACCTTAAGCGGAATAATTAAGATGATTAGGGAAAGTTGTCAGTTGGAACAAAAGTTTCACAGATAGAAAACAATACTACTTTTTTATACTCGTTAAGTTGGCAGACAAGCACGCAGCCCACCTTATGGTCCATTACTGACCACTGGTGCCTATTCCATTGAGGAACTTAAAGCCAGGAAAAGTTGCTCTATGTGCTGCCACACCACGTAGGTTCCTCTGATATTAATCTATTTATTTTTATTTATTTAAGCTTCATTGCACAAATCAAGTACAAAAGGCGGACTTAATGCCTCATGGCATTCTCTCCCAGTCAACCTTTAGGCCAAGCAGAAAGAAACAGTGGGTAGTGCCAATTAACCTAAAACTTAAAAGAAAAAGAAATGAACGAAATAGAATATTATGATAAATAAATACTTATAATATAAAATATAAAATTACAAAAGATAAAATAAGATATATATAATATATATATATACTTATTACATGATATTAATAAAATCTATAATAAAATAATAAATAATAAATATAAATAAATATTTCTGGATTTATTGACACAGCGCCATCTAGCCCCAAACTAAGCATTAGCTTGTGCTTATATACTTTTTTTTTTGTAAATACATACATATTATACATACAAACACCCAGACCGATACAAACAGACATGTTCATGCACACAAATGTTTGTACCGTGCGGGGATCGAACCCGCGACCTCTGGTGTAATAGCCGACTTCTCGACCATTACACCAAATGGCTCGTCAGATCTAATCTAATCTAATAATAATATTCATCATAAATGCGAAATTTTCTATCCGTCTGTTACGTTTTTACGTCCAAACTACTGCATCAATTTTAATAAAATTCTTGGGAAAACACATATTATGTACATTTATATTTAATATTTCGGGATGATGGTCAGTTCCCATAGGATAAAACAGATATTAGTTACCGTGTTTTATTTAAATAGTTGAATGATTCCTACACATGGGCGTAGGTCTCACTAGGTCTGTTATGGTGCTAAAAAGCAGTCTTCTCAGCGAAAAACATGTCTCTACGCCACACGGTGATTATCAATAATGCCTTTGAACTTCACAGACAGTTTAAATGAGATTGCGAGTCTTCTAACCTCGTAGCCATAGCGTATGGACGACAATAAATAAAGCACACAATACCATAAGGGTTGTGTTTGGCCGCGGTCCCTTTGTTCCTTCATTGGAGGCGCTCATTAAATTGGCCTCTTTATATGGTGTAAGCGTGAACCCTGCTCTGGCACAACACACCAAAGAAGAAAGTAAGGCAATAAATAGGAAATGGCAATAGACTAAAAATGTTCTAATAAGAATCAGAATTAAAGTAAAAAAGTTTTAAACACTGTAGAGTTCGACAATTAGACGGTATATTTTTTTTAATATTAATGCTTTACGCACTGGGAATGGTTAAGGAAAAAATATGCCTAATGGAAACATTTGAAAATAGGAGAGGGAAAATGATGGGACATCTTAAACGCCATGACCGTTTCATCAAAACTATATTAGAAGGGAAAATAGAAGGAAGAAGGGGAAGAGGAAGACCAAGAAGAAACTAGGTACATTCAATAGCTACAGGAAAAAGTTAAGGTTAAAACGTATAGGGAACTTAAGGTGCTGGCAGAGTCAAGAGAAGAGTGGAAGTTGCTCCGCCGACAAGAGCGATGCTCCTAAATTAGATTAGATTTACGCAATAATTGGACTATTAGGCCTAGATCACAATCGCAAAACAAAAATTAATATATTTTTAAATTCAGTGTTTCGTCCCATTGGGACGAACGTGTTGTGGGACGAATCACTGAACGAGCCAATTTAGCAAGGACAGAAGATAATAAACAATATTACTCGTACTCGGAGTATAATCGATCGTCAACGTTTTGTTGTCATGTCGAATTAAACAATGGGTACTGGCTAAATCCTCACGCTTGCATTTGGCTAAACAATTAAGCCAGTGCCCATCATTGTAACGATAACTTGCTTTCAATTATGGCTTTGCTCTGTTGTGGGACTTTAGGTAAATAGCCTGATACCTATGTACATTACTTTCAGCAGTGATGACTAGTGATAACTGGTACTCCTAGTTCCACTATCAGAACGATATGCTTCACTGCCATTCACTGCTGTTGGTTTAGCCGCCAACCTTTGAGGCAGTTTTTCGCTTAACATACGTTTGTAGAATGGTACTTCGTGGTTGTGTTGAAGAAATGTATCGAGGAAGTAACTAAATGCTGCTGTTTGAATACAGTATTCAATGAGATCAGTTGCGTCCCGGTTTCTTTGCATTTTATAGTACAGTATGTATTCTTAGCAATGTTTGACTGTTTTCTGGCACCCATAGCGTAAGCTTATCTTTTGACGCTGAGAGTAATGTACCGGGCTACATTTACATTCAAAACCTTTAGAAATTTCTTCAGGAAAGCATTACTTCAAAACATTATATCCCATTGTACAACAACGTTCCCATAATTTTATATAGACCTAACTGTATGTATTAAGTGCGACATAAACAAATGCATCGTGACACAATAGTCGAAACATTCGTAAACGATTTGTTATTCAAACGAACCATTCGATGCTAAGCTTATTGCGAATCGACGCTTTCCTACAATCGCACTCAGAATTCGAGCGGTGCCGTGACGACTTGTCAAATACGACGAGCGTGCACTAGAGTTGCCCAACTATCGATAGTTTCGCTATCGAGAGTTCACCTCGAAAACCTAATAGAGGCAGATCATTGAGCAACACTTCCTGGTGAAGTGTCCCTCGATGGAATAAGCCGCAGTGGCCGCTTACCATCAGGTTGGCTGCGTGTTTATCTGTCGGTTTGTTTGTCAGGTAGATAGTACAAAAACTAGTAACAATATCGATAGACAAATTAACAATTGCATTGGTTAATCAATCAATCAATTGTATTGACAATTGATTGATTTGATTGAATGCAATAGTATAATTATATAATATTGATACTATTGATTGTTTGTAAAACTATCGATACTATCGATAGTATTGCCTCACAATAGTACGCTGGTCTTCGATACTATCGATATGCCATCGATACTATTTGAAAGACGACAGCTATCAATAGACTATCGATAGTTTAGCGATAGTGATTATCGATGGGCAACTCTAGCGCAAATGCAAGCACACATCGAAATTTAAACCTTAACTTTAAAAGTTAAGAGCTTAAAATCCAATGTGTAAGTTCAAGATTGAGCGGTCCCGGTTTCGTCAGTTTGACGTTGGAATGTTTGGTGCAAAGCAAACACATCGGTTTAATGGAATAAGTGTGTAGTCTTTGGGAAGTGTGTTACAGAAATCAAAATTGGGCACGTACTAAAAAGATTACGTTCGGCTTCAATCATTAAAGCAAATTAACTAAGCTCTCATGCTAAGATTGCTTTTATATTTTTCCTTCCTTCTTCCGACTTCCAAATTAAAAACCAAGAAGATTTTATTTCTTTCAACTCTAAGCATTTTACTGCACACCTACCTACGTAATACGTTATATAGTAGAAAAATATATTTCTTAGTGATTTATATAAAAAATCAAAAATAAATTTATTCATGGCTGCAAACATTGTTATGTTATGAATCGCCAAAAGCTTATAAATCATCAAAAAGTTGGCCAAAACTGTCAAAGCTTATTTATGAAACGACTTTAGGTGTGAAATACAAAATAATTATCTGCGCAAGCAATCAGTATGACCACGATTCGATAACAATAATGCGATCTAGAGATAAGTTAAGCAAATAAAAAGTGTTCCCCGTCTAGCTTTCAGTCTGCGCGCTTTCAATCTCCTAGAGATATCTCTGATATCGAGATATGAGCGGAGCGAAGGTAGATGGCCGATAGGCAATTGTCCATGGTTTGTCTTTACTTGCGGCTCTCAAACTTTCGGTAACAACGATCACATCATATTGATCAGATTCCAAAAGCTTAAGCCGTTTTTTTATAAAAGATGAAGGCAAACGAGCAAGTATGATATTCGATTGTAATTTATCAGTACTGCCTATGTAGGACACAAAAAGAATATGGAAAAGGGTCTTTGGGGCTCCGACACTTTAATTCACCAAAAGAAGTGCAATAGAAAAGCTGCGTTAAATCATACGTCGGTCCTCGTCCTCTGTGGGAGGGTGGAGGAGACACTTCCCCTGTTCTATTAAATGAACAAGTCACTTATCAAATAAACAAGAATATGGAAGAAAATGGTTTACTGAGAATTGTGCGTTCGGATCCGATCCGGCATAAACATTCTTATGGAAAAAAATGGGTTTTCTGGTCCAACTTGATTCTAAAAGAAAGTAGGTATAAAAAAAAAAACTAACTTTGAAGAAAGAACATCGAAAACATACGAATATAAATAGTTTGATGGTTCATTCAATCACTACATTGAAAGCCTTAATACGTTAGATAACAAGACAGTCTCTAATTACCTCTAGTTTGAGGTCCACCGTCCTAGACAGAGTCGGTGAACTATTGCTAATGGAAGTGGGCGGGCGGCCCAGATTCCGCTGACGTCATGCGCTTGCGCATCCGTCCACTCCAACCTGTCCGTGTTGACGCGTCTGTGCGAAACGGGACTATGTGCTTGCTTGTTTACGGCGGAGTTGAGAGGTCTCCAGTTCACGGTACTTGACTGTCACCTTTGGATTTTCCTAGGATTTTATTAGGATGTGTAACTGTGATTCGTAGCTGCAGCTTATTGATAGGCTAGAGGAGTGACGATAATACTTAAAGTATAAGTGTTTGTTTAGCTTCCTAGTCAGACATAAGATTCTTCTACTAACTCCTGAATATTTTATTGATGACAAAGAAATAAAAAAAAACTTAAAATATTAACTTATTCGTGGATGTCCAATGAGTTTCTCATCTTTTGTGACCATAGAAAAAGCACAACTGTTACGCCTTCGATACAATGAGCACACTTAGCGAGATAAACCTTACCTTATCAAAAGCAGATAAAAAGACCCCTACAACGTGCAAAAAGAAAAACAAAAGTGTATCCAATGATCCCAAAGAAACTCCCGAGTCCGAAGCCAAACTTAAAAAAACGGACCAGAGAGATCCATTATCACTTTCTTTCATCCTCCTTTATCCCGGTGTCTTTTATGTCCCGTAGGCGGAGTCCCTATAGATTGTCTGGAGAATTGATTTTCAAAATGCGAAGCCATTGTCTTGAGCACAAAAAGTTTATGAGGTATCTGTGGGTATCTAAAGGTTTGTAATGAAAGGGTATGGGCTTCAAAGGTGAACGGTGTGGATTGTTATGTCGGTATATCGGTGCCTTCGACCTCTTAATGTGTTCTGAATTTGTATAGGTAATGTTTGATACACGTGCAAGGCCAATTTCTATTGTTGTCCAGCCCCTCGGACAAGTTATGGTTTGTAGCGACGATTACGATGGATTTGTTAGTTGTTAGATTTGGCTATTGATGTTAGATTTGCCGGGGATGACACACGACCCTAATAATTGCAGTTGGAGAAATAAAATTTGGGATTTCAATTGTCATAGGATCAATTTGACAAAATGATTTTAAATTTAGAGGAACTGTTACATCGTGAGGGGAGTGTGATGAATAAAATTTGACCTTAAACTTAACTCCTTTTTTTAAGTTTATTTTTTATAGAATTTCTACTCATTAAAGAATATGCGAGTAGAAAAGCTGCTCATAATATTGACACGACTATATTCAATTATTTAATAATGAGAATGAGTGAAGATATAAAAGTTTTCATTGAGATATCCTTATTAGAGAAACGAATTCAAACACCGGGATTTAACAAAGGTATATAGAATCGCGTAAAAAGTCCGATTTGATAAAATTTATGTCTATGGTAAGGAAGTTAAAGTAATTAAGAAGCTTAATAGGCACTAAACGCTCTTAAGTATAATCAGAACAGGTTTTCAACAACTGTGCAGTAGGACAAAAAACATGGACATGCAAAACGATTTCTTGTTATTTCATTAACGTATTAATTTGTTTTTTTTTAGAAATACTTTTACTTTATGAAATATAAGCAAGACAACAAAAGTCGCATTGGTATTACAACAATAATAATATCCTCCAATATTCAGATTGTAATGCGATTTGGAATATATTCAATATTTGTAGTAATTGGCATTAATATTGGCATTAAAAATAACAATCCAAATATGTCAAGAAGCTAGTAAAAGAATTTAACGAACATCCATCCGTTGTCAGACCTTATTAAGGTTTAATTCAATATGTAGGTATAATGATCTGCATAAGAATCATTTCACCAAATCGTGCAATGTCTACCTCATCTAAACCCATTCTAATCCTCTAATAACGTTTAATACCCATTTTAGTCCGTTCATAAACCATTCAAACATCAGTTTTCCCATTTCGAGTCTAATTAGGTGTTCCGTTTAGTTATGAGCTTATTCAATTGTCGTTATGTCTGCTTTCAATGCGTTCTCTTTATTTATACCCCAGCCTCTTCCTAGATCTCCTTACGGTGTTCTGACCATTGTTCTGGTGAATATTTTATGATCTCCGGTTGAAGTCAATAATTTGGATCTATTCTTGTGTGATGACCTGCCTCTGAAAAGGTAACTGGACTCTCCGTTGGTCCTAAATGAGTTTCCGCGTTGTCAATTGTTAATAAGTCCATTTCTACACTGATAAATCATGTAGAACTGTTTGTTTGTCATTGTTTAAATAATAGCTTTTTTATTATGGCAGCTTATTGTTTTAGCGCCTTTCAGTAGAAGATAGCTTATTGTTTTAAGAAGTAACATGGTTATAACCGTATTTGAAAAAAGCAGACACTTAAAGTCTCTTATCAAAACAAACGCCAAATTCACTATTTTGATTATGTTTTTTTAGATTATTCACGTAGATCACAGGAGGTTTAGCTAGGTTTAGGCGCAAATTGTCAAATTCGCATTTTGTCAAGCGGTCGCAAACTCGAAGGCAAGCTTGTCGAACTGCTTCAGACTTTCAATAGGTTGTAATGACAAAATTGAATGAACGTAATAGCGATTCGTGTTAAGAACTGAGTCTTAACACTACATTACAACATTGTATGCCATATAAAAATACCGCATCAAGAAGTAAAAAATTACGAAACTCTTGCAGTAAAACTGCGTAACTCTCACATGGAAAAATATCTCGAATAACAAACTTGAACGGGACTCCACCGAAAATATTACGCGGTCGTTATCGTTAAACTGTTGAAGAATTAAATAAAAATGGCTGCAATTTCACACAAGTACCGCCTGTAGCTAGTACCAGTGTTCTTGGAACAGGGACTGAACCCGCGACCCGGTTGCTCACGAATATGCTATTTGTAGGAACGTGTATGAGTTATGTCAATGTAGGCGCAGCTAATATTTGCTTAGTGCTGTGCTCTCGATGACTTTCTTTTCTTTGTTGTTGCGAAAACTGTCAACTCACATCCTTTTTATTTTTACAAAGATAGTTTGAGGTCAAAAATCTGTACAATTGTAAAAATCTGTACAATTATTATTCTAAAAATCATTAGTTTTTAGTAGTGTCCGACCGAAGGTTCGGTTTCGGTTTCGGTTTCGGCCGAGGTTCGGCCAAAAATCAAGTTTCGGCGGCAGTTTCGGTTTCGGCCAAAATTGGCCGAAACTTTTGCCGAAACCGAAACTGATTTCGGAAGTTTTCGTGCACGCTCGCCTAACTTCGTTTCTCGTGGCAACGCTTTGGCGGCGTACCTGTTTAGGAAATATTGTCTTGCGCCGTTCGGATAGCTCTGTAGCAACACAACATAGTCATTGCGTTAAACAGTAACAATTAGTGATTCGATTATTGATAACTGATAAACATTTTGCTATGAGAACTTGATTTGAAAAAATAATAAAAGTATTATTAATAGGTATGTTTTTTGTATTATCTATAGGTACTTGTAAATATTAAAAAGAGGAAAGATTTGTTTGTTTGTTTGTATGGAATAGGCTCCGAAACTACTGAACTGATTTGAATTAGCTTTCACTATTGGAAAGCTACACTATCCCCGGGTGACATAGAATACTTTTCCCGGAAATGTGGGGGGGAAGGGAGGGTATTTAAAAAAGAAATTAGGCACGGGTGAAACTGCGGGCGAAAGGCTAGTCTTTTAAATAAATGGGAGGAAATGGACTGACTGAATGAATGCCTGACTGACAATCTACGCCCAGCCCAAAGTACAAGACCCAGGAACTTGAAATTTTGTACAAGGATTCTTTATAATGCGTAAGTTCTCACTAAGAAGGGGTTTTTCGAAATTAACCCCAAGGAGGTAAAAAGAGAGCTAGAAGTTTGTATAAAACTTCGTCATTTTGAAAGTTACAGCCTTAAAATTCGGAAAGTATATTTTTAGTTTGGTTTCAGTTTCAAATAAAAAGGTGTTATAGAAAACTTACCTCCATGGGGGTTAAAAAGGGGTATAAAAATAAAAAATGAAAGGACCATGCAAAAAAACGTCCCCACCCACCAACAGATTCCAAACGTATCTCTATTCTCAGTCAATACCTCTTGCCATACTGATCTGTATTACATCGCCGCAGGAACGGGGAGTTTACGCAAATCGAATTTGAATGTTGTATTTTTTTTCATATTTTCAAGTATTTTTTTGACACAGTTAATTGTGAAAATAATGTGCAGGCGATCAAGAGTAACCCCCCTGGGGGCCTAGACAAAGTAACATTTTGACAGCGATAGCGAAATTCGCTAACTTTAAATTGTATGGACAGATGCCATAGAAAAGTCACGTGGTGAAAGTATGGGATTTGACATTCGCTATCGCAAATTGAGCTATAACGAACGTCATAAATGCCGCTTGTCTAGGGGGGCTTGTCTAAATAAAAGTGTACAATCAAAATGTAATCTTAAAAATATTGTACAATCGAGTCTACTTCAAGCTAGACACTTACAGCGCAATTCTGCATCTTAATCGTGCGGCATAAGTACGGTTTTTTTTTCATACCCTGTCATTTTTTGGATTAAAAATGGTTATTTGTCTTTTCATAGAATCTTTATATATATAAACTTAAAGGTGACTGACTGACATAGATATCAACGCACAGCCCAAACCACTGGACGGATCGGGCTGAAATTTGGCATGCAGATAGATGTTATGACGTAGGCATCCGCTAAGAAAGGATATCTCGATATTCCCACGGGAACGGGAATCACGCGGGTGAAACCGCGGGCGGCCGCTAGTGTCATAATAATATTGAAACTAGTGCCAATTCTGTTGGTGGGTGGGGATAGAGCCCATACAATTCTTTGCATGATCCTTTTGTACAGGAGTTCTTTATAAAATGTTTAAGTTCCCACTAAAAAGGGTTTTGGATATTTCACCCCCAAGGGGTGTTAAAAAGTGGTTATTTTTTTTAACTTAAATTTTCTAAAAGCGTTCTTTATAATATGTAAGTTTCCACTAAGAAGGGGGTTTTGGAAGTTACCTGGGGGGTTTCATGGTAGTTTAAAGAGTGTACGCCAGCGAAGCCAGGGGCGGAAGTCTAGTATAAAATAAATAATTACAACAAAAATATACTGTGATTCCATTTCATGTCTCAAATAATGCAGAATAATGGGTAAAATGCACTAAATTTCAGTATTTTAAGGAATTATATACTTGACCACGTGAGTTTCGGTTTCGGTTTCGGTTTCGGCCGAAACTGAAGCCACGGCCGAACATTCGGTTTCGGTTTCGGTTTCGGCCGGAAAACCAGTTTCGGTCGGACTCTAGTTTTTAGCCATGGCATTGCGGCATTAGCAATTTTTCTGTATATTTTTTTGTTTACTTCAGATGTCCGGCAGATCAGTTTAAAGACACTTCACCGTGAAGCATAGCTCAATTTGCCATATTGTACGATTGGTCATATTTTAGAACCTTACATTTCAAATATTTGTAAATGTAAGTCTATTTTTGGTAGAGAGAAAAACAAAGAAAGAAAACCTAAAACAATGATTGATTACAATACCAAAAACGACCTTTAGCGTAACATTATAAAAAAATTCAATGCACGCGACATTTGAGGTTTACGCAACCTAATCTAAATTTCCTACGACAAAATTTTACGTCTTGCAAAATGTTATAGATGGTAGCACATACCATTATGCTAGTAACGTAACTAATAAAACAAACTAAGGACATTACTACGAGGCGAGTTCACACGGTGTTGCGTAAGTAAGGCGGTGAGTACACCGATCTGTAGCAAGGACGGTGTGGGTCCGTTATAGAATAGCAGAGTACACAGTACGTTAATAAATCATTTCTTTCTTTCTTTCTTCTTAAATGTTTTCGTACGTTATCTTCATACACTGCAACTTGTTGTGCGTCATAGTATCCCGCAGTAAAATGGTTCTATCTTAGTAGTAAAATAGATTAATGCAGTTTTGTTTTTAGTCAAATCAAAAGTTATACGATTGTGATAGACGAAACTCGAACCAATAGTACTAGCTTTGTTCGGTCGGTCACCTGCCGGGATCATTGACCCTTCGCGCTTATCAAATGATAATTCACTATTTACTAGCACTTGATTTCCATTTTTCCTTTGGGAAAAACAACGACTAAAAAACACGCGGTATAGCGCCGCCACACGCACACTCAAACAAAATCTCGAACCGTTTCTCAGTGCAAGCAAAGTGATTTCGTTTGGTACCTACTAATAATGGCGCAACATATAGACCGACAAACTTACCTGTTCCGGTGGCGGCGTCGCTACTGTCGTCTCAGTACTGTCATTAAATATCGTTTTTGCATTGCAAAAACTGTAGTTCCAATTTTGGCCACCGGAACAGATAAGTTTCACAAGCCGCGCGCAGTGCCATTGTATGAATTTGAACATAAACGTACTGTGTGCTTTTTTTACTATGGTAATAGTGTGCACCATTAAATTTTCGGCTTTGAATTTCGTGTTTGTTTTAATTTAGGCGCTGTTAGGTTTTTATGTGGACCGTGCGTTTTACTGTTAGTCTTATATTTTATTGTTGTTGGACATGGAATGTGTTTTAATGTCCAAGTCTGTAGTCTTATGAGATCTACGGTCAGTTGCAGAAACGTCCATTAAAGTTAATGTTTCATTAAAGCTATTGCTGTCACTTTTTATTTCATGACAACGAAAAGTGACAGCATTAGATTTAATGAAGCATTAACTTTAATGGAGCTTTCTGCAACAGGGTGCTAGTCTTTCTAAATTATAAGCTATGTCCAGCGCTGGATATCTTTCGGCTGAAATGATTGATTGAAAAAAGAAATAAATTTAATTTATGAATTAATTAATATATCGTATAAAATTGTCTTAACCGTTAAGGGGGTCTTGAAATTAACAATTCCATTAGTGTTCTTTCTTAATGATTTCTAATATTTACACGGGTAAACGTCGGGTTTAAATTTTAAAATGTAGAATATACGCGAGTTTTCATCCGTTTAAAGTTGTTTTATTTTAATGAGTGTTCTTTCTGTCATTCCATTTAAGTCTTATTTTCTTACGTTTAAAACACTATAATCTAGTTCGGTCCTTCACTGCATCGATGCAACGATCTATCAGACAAAATGCATTTATAATAAAAGAGGTCGGTAGCAAGAAGTGCATTAAGTTCACCGGGACCTGGCTACCTTGTTACGCTTTCAAATGTCTTTTTGGTATTAGGGTTCCGTGAGTTATATTTATAGGTTTCAAATCAATCATCATCGATCAAACAAGAGCAAGATATGTAAAATGAGAAATAGAAAGTAATCTATATATATAAAACTCAAAGGTGACTGACTGACTGACATAGATATCTATTACTGGTCGGATCGGGCTGAAATTTGGAATGCAGGTAGATGTTATGACGTAGGCATCCGCTAAGAAAGGATTTTGATCAATTCCCACGGGAACGCTAGTAATAAAATAAAGCCTGTAATAAATCCGTGGACATAATATTCACAAACGCCAAACTAAGCATGTCTTTTTTTTCATTTTTCAGTTTGGTACTTTCTTGAGATTTAATAATATAAATAATATAAGATCCATGAATGTGATTAATAAAAGAAAAGGTAAGTTTCAGCCTTTCGCTAATGGATACGAAGAACTAAGCATAGCTATACGTTTTTTGTGGAAAGATACATAATTTGTACGTATGTTTTTAAGCTGAGCTAATTTTTTGTAAACAAGTTTAAATAAAGCTTTTCATCGTCCTAGTATAACAACTATTCAAAACAGAAACCCTAGGACTAGAAGCAGTATTTGTTAGTACATCTTTGGAGTCTACATGCATAAAGAATATTACGATTTTTGAATAATAATTATTATTTCTTTTAAATAACTACGGAACCGTACTGCTGGTTAAAAATCACTCGGTCACTTTTTCTTACTTTGTTTGACTTACTTGAGAGAAGATAATAGGGGTACTTCCTCAAATTCGGCCGAGATGACTCGGCTCAAGCGTGAGAAATGAAATTATAGTTTTGGGAATTGTTCTCAATCCCGCAATGCGCTTGCGTCACAAATAATCACAATCTAAACGTTGGTAAGTGCTTTCTTTGAACTGCATGCGTTAGTCGTTCTGTAGCATTTTTGTGGTGGGACTTTGATTTATGTTTTACTAGCTGCCGGCCCCGGCTTCGCACGGATGCAATGGTGTTTCTCTACTATATTATGCATGTATTATACCTTCCTCTTGAATCACTCTATCTATTAAAAAAACCGCATCAAAATCCGTTGCGTAGTTTAAAAGATCTAAACATACATAGGGACAGAGAGCGGGAATCGAATTTGCTTTGTAGGGTAGGAACACCGGTTTGCGACCACTTAAGCGACTTGTTGACTTCAGAGTTGATTTCTATCATGATGCTGTACGTCAAGATTTTCCAAAAAATTAACATTTGATCTTACAATAGTCTAGTTTTATAAAACCTAACGTTTATAAACGTAGCAGTGATACATAATTTTAAAAAATTTATTATTCGTAAAAATAGCAAAAACACCGGTTATCGGCCGTTTGGCCCAGTTATCGACCATCTGTGCACCGGTTATCGACCACCTAATTTACGGTAGAATAATGAGTCTTATTCAATAGCCATAGGGTATATTATAGTATGAAAGTGAAACAGTTAATGAAATCAAAAAAGCGGTATATTTTTACTCTCTTTTGCGACCTAAAAATACAATTGAGTAACTAAAAGGTCATATTAGTTGATTTCTTTTGATTTGGAACACGATTGAAAAGCCTATCTTATAATATAGTGGATCTTGGAACTCCGTTCTGCCGGCATGCTTCTCTATAGGGCAAAGGCCTCCATCCTTGAAATCAAGTTATCGTTACAATGATGGGTACTGGCTTAATCACCACGCTTGCCAAATGCGGATTGGTGATCACAAACCCGAGCAGTGTCCGAAAAAACCGACACAAAGTTAGCTCGACCCGGGAATTAAACCCAGTACCCTGCGATCTCAGCCCGGTACTTAAACCACTAGACCATCGAAGCGCGAAAAAACAAAAACACAAACAAAAAATGTAACAAACAGAAATAAATTTAATGTTTAGTATTTATCGGGTGCGTTTAATTTCCTAGTTCAAATAAAGTTTTATTTATTACTAATAATTACGTTTCTCTCTTCTCTTCTATCTTTTTTATATTATCTTACTAGCCTTCCGCCTGCGGTTTCACACGCGGGCAATTCCCTTTTTCAAATATCCCCCCCCTTCCCCCCACATTTCCGGGATCAACTATGTTGACCGGGGATAGTGTAGCTTTCCAACAGTGATAGAATTATTCAAATCGGTTCAGTAGTTTCAAAATCTTTATTCCCGCAGGAATAAGACGTTTCCCGTAGGAATTTTAAAGCCTATGTCCTAATCCGGGTTATAAACTATACGTGTGCCAAATTTCATCTAAATCCGTTCAGCCGTTTAGGTGTGATTGAGTAACAAACATCTAAACATCAAAATTTCCAAACATCCCGACTTTCGCATTTATAATATTATATATACATACATATATATAATACATACATATAATATTATATAGTAGGAAGTAGGATTTTTTGAACGGCCGGAAACAGGTACAATTTTACCAGTTATCGACCGCCTGTTAAAGACGGCCGTTAACAGGGTTTGTTTTCACCGGTTGTCGGCCGCTAAAATTTTGGTATTTTTAAAGGTCATTATCTTTGAAACTATGAGGTATACTGGCGGTCGGAAACTGGTTGTCAAGTCACAAATTCCTAGCTGTTCACAAATGTAAATGAATCTATGTTGGTGCATTTAAGGTTTCCGCAATGTAGGCAAAGAAAAATGACGTAAATTAACCGGTTTTCCGACCACCCGGTCGGAAACTAGATTTTGATATGAATCGATAACCTATTGCCCGACCACCAAAAATATTACAAATTATGAAATGTTTGGTGAGTTTGGGCACTTGAATATTGAAATTAAACATCTTATCCTACACACAAACCAAATCAAACCCCTATAAAATAATAGTAACACTCAAAATCTTACATTTGAAAATCGATCCACCTGCAATTATTTTTGCTAAATTTGTCACGTGTCAACACACCAAATTTTGAAATGGCGACTGAGGGCTCAGTTCGCAAATTATAAAGTCATGCTGTTGGATTAAGAACCGTGGAGTTTGTCCAGGTCGACTGGCGCGAAATTAGAAATGAGCTGTCTATAGACTATCTATTATTCAAAAAAACGTGTGAAGTGGTCGCAAACTGGTGCTGGCCGGCAAACCGGTGTCACTACCCTACTATGTAGTGATGATGTAATGATTACTAGCTGCCCGCCCCGGCTTTGCACGTGTGTTTACGGGGTGGTTAAGGATACCTCGGGTTCGATTCCCGCTTTCGCCCTACTCTTGCCTACAGGAAATTTGCCGCCATAATAGCTTTATCTGTGTTCCGGAAATAATAAAGCCAATTAACTTGAAATTAAAGGCTTGTAGATAAGAGGAGCCTACAGAGTAGCAGAACATTGCTTCATAACGCTTCTCTTAAAGAAATAGGCCGCAGTGGTCGCTTACCATCAGGTGATGTGCTTAGTCAGCCAACGTATATGTTCTTATTTGTTACAAACGTGTGACTTTCACATGAAAATCAGAACTAATTCTTACCTACACGGACCAACTCCAGAAAAACGTGATCAAGATGTCCAGACTCCATTGAATGCAAGTTATTTTTTACATCGGCTAGAAAGCCCGCGGTCCACGGCCACAGATTATATCTAAATGAACCTAGCGCGGGTTTATTATGAGCGCGTCATTTTTTGTCATTATACCATATTTTTTCCCAACGAGCTGAGAAACCGGTTGGAGTAATCCGTCATGTGATATTGTCACAGGTCGGGTTAGTGTGATGGACTGTCACTTGATTCCGTTGTTTGTCACTCTATTTGGATAGATTTCATTTGTTTTTAAAATTGTTTTTCTAATATTTAAATTATTATAACATGACTTTAGTTATATTTTAATAGTATGTTTCATAATGTTAATAGCGTTAATTCTCTTTGCTAGACATATTTTTTATTAATTATAATAGCTTTATGTATTATCACAATTTATAAAAAAAATTAAACATAGCCAAACATGTAAGTAACAAACATAAAAGTTTATAAAGTTACTATCATCGTATCGTACTGTATGAGTTCTCAATCGTTAAATTGAACTTGATCTGTAGAGAGAGATTTATCAGACTAACGTAATACCTACGCAAATCACAGTAACAAAGTCCTAGCTGTAATATCACGTGACAATTCTTTCACGTGATATTACAGTAGGTATACGTGATAGCAAGTGGCCTCCATGTTAATCGTATCGTTTATAAAGTGCAACAAAATGCAAGATGGCGGTAATCAGGCTAACTACCCGTACCCGTACTACCCGCGTCTCGTTACAAGGTTTTGTTCAACAAGTTACGACTTGTATTCTTTTCGGGATAATAGCTGTGATAGCATCTGTCGTTATAAGCTTGGTCGCAAAAGAACTTTAATAGGTTGCGATTTGCGAAAAAAGGACAAACAAAAATACATTCCGAAAAACAAGTTCACATTTTTTACGGTTTTATTTAGTTAAAAACCCTGATGAACATTTTTGAGATAAGATTTATAATAAGTTAATCTCCAATGATGCTTAAAATTTAATGTATAAAGTATCGATAGAACACGAAAGCTCAGCCGCTACGCATAATCCGATTTGAATCTATTAGTAAATTATTTATAATGTATGATTTATTGATTTATGCCCATATGACAGCGTTATTTAGTTTTACATATTCGGTAAGATGTAGTACGGTGAAATAACAGTAACTAGTCATCATTTATCTAAGGTGGCATGTCATAACGTTTTTGAGAAAAAAATGTGTTTACAAATTATATTCAAGTTGCGTTTGTCCTACCTGAATAAATAAACCCAAGTCGTACTAATTATAAATGCGAATTTAACTATGTCAGTCTGTCTGTTACGCTTTCACGCAAGTACTGAACCGGTTTTGATGAAATTTAGTAGACGTTGGGAAAGGCATGGGCAAATTTTTATTCCAGGATAATTCTCAGTTCCAGTGTTGTTTAATGATATGAAGCCTAATGAACAAAAACAAAATTATACCAGTGGAATAAATCATTTAAAAAATGGACGAAAGAATGCCCCGAAATTGGCAACACCGGGTTGATTCGAATTCTACCGTTCGCCACCAGAACCATTTATAACCGAATACCTCCAGCCGAGCCGTAATGGCGGACATTTAAAGAAATTATGCTAATTCATCTCGTTAAAAGCTGTTTACAGAATTCTTTTGGGAGAGCTCGAATCTTATTAACAGCTACAGTGATTGTTAAACGTTCCAGAATATGGGCACCATAGACATTTGATATCGACGGTGAAGAATCAATAACGGCTAAGTCGCACTTTTGCCGAAAATGACCTTTGAATGTAGTTCGCTTTAAAGTTGTAATTTGCATGCTATGGCAAGAACACCGCGTCAAAAGCCTATAAATTGACGAGTTATTCAGCTGTGGCATTAGCGGTTAAGACGAATTGCGTATTTTTTTGCGTATTTTTGCTGCCAATTCCATCTATCTCGCTACGTCGACGTGCTTACTTCACCGCTGTTTGTCGTCCACTGCTGGACATAGGCCTCTCCAAATGCTTGCCACGCTGATCGATCCTCGGCCACTCGCATCCAGCTCCTGCCAGCATCTTGAGCAAATCACCACTCCACCTGGCCTTAAGGCCGTCCTACACTATGTTTACCGAGACGCGGTCTTTAACCCCAACGGTTATCGGTTCTACGGTTGATATGGCCAGCCTACTGCCACTTCAGCTGGCTAATCCGGCGAGCTATGTCGGTGACTGTGGTTCTCTGCTGAATCACCTCATTTCTGATGCGATCCCGCAGTGAAACGCCGAGCATAGCTCTTTCCATAGCCCGCTGAGCGACTTTATACTTGTGGACTAGCTCTGCCGTAAGTGCCCACGTTTTGGCTCCGTATGTCATGACGGGTAGGACGCACTGATTGAACACTTTCGTCTTAAGGCATTGTGGAATCGACGATGAGAAGACTCGTCGTAGTTTTCCA
The DNA here is from genome assembly GCA_949319885.1 of Mecyna flavalis. Classification (NCBI taxonomy): domain Eukaryota; kingdom Metazoa; phylum Arthropoda; class Insecta; order Lepidoptera; family Crambidae; genus Mecyna; species Mecyna flavalis. Next base: position 2,957,133 of record OX439427.1, on the reverse strand, counting down.
AACGCTGCTTAACCCAACTGAATTCTTCTATTCACCTTGTCTCAAGTTGTTTCGATATCACTGCAACGACTGCCCAGGGTACCCATATTTTTGAACAACTTCAAGGACAGCGCCGTGAATCGCAATCGGTTCCGGTAGAACATGTTCATTGAACATGACCTTGGTTTTGTCCAAGTTCATGCGTAGGCCGATGCGTAAAGAAGAATCATCCAGGTCATTCAGCATCTGTTGTAGGTCCTGCAGCGTCTCCGCCATTATGACGATGTCATCTGCAATTCGCAAGTAAGAGATGTATTCCACGATGCCACGTTTTTTCCAGTTCAGCATCTTAAACATATCCTCCATTGCATTTGTGACCAATTTCGGAGAGATAACGTCCTCTTGTCTCACTCGTCGATGCAATGGTACAGGATTTGTCTGCTGATTTTGTACTTGGACGAACATGGTGGCTGCTTTGTACAGACATCTCATCACTTGGATATATCGCCAGTCTACTTGGCAACGCTGCAGGGACTCCAGAACGTACTAGATTTCAACAGAGTCGAAGGATCATTGGTCGAAGGCCTTCTTATAGTCCACGAATGCTACACACAGTGGCTGATTATACTCTTCGGTCTTCTGTATAATCTGCTGCATAGTGTAGATGTGGTCTATGTTGCCGTATCCGCTCCGAAACCCAGCCTATTTCGGTGATTGAAACTCGTCGAGTCTTCGCGCAAGACGGTTCGTGATCACTCTTGAGAATAGCCGGGAAAAAAGGTGTTCGTACAATCTCTCGGAAGAAGCCACCTGAGGAAGCTGACCACAGCAAGTGCAGAAGTAGTTGCCTCAAAGCCGGCAGTCCTTTTGGAGGTAGAGAACTTCTATGGCCTTGTTATTCGCTTCGCATGTATCTTAAACTGTTTCCGAAAATGTGGCTCTAGCCACGTTAACTCGCCATTACACTGAAGACCTGACAGAAGTCAGCGTTGGCAAAATCGAGATTGCTCTTGGGCAGCTTAACAATGGGAAAGCCGCTGGACACGACGGCGTTATTATAGAGCTGCTAAAGGCACGAGATAAACCCGTACCGAGGGAGCTCCAAAAGTTTTTTAACGCTGTCCTGTTCGAAGGGATTCAAAATGTTTATTTTTATGATTGGCAACTGTAAAGAATTTAATAAAAATAGGGAATTCTTATTCGCGAATAAAAATCACAATAATAAGCAGGTTCCGTTTATTATCGTGAGTTTTATTTACAAATGAGAATAAATTTGAACTATTTTGCTATGCTATTTTGCGGCGTTTTTATGGGTAGCAAAAACAATTATCTGACACAAACAAAATAATATAATCACGATTCGGACCAATACCATCTAACTAACACTATCTTTGTAAAACAGGTAGTTACATCGATAACGTTTTCATTGTTTGATTTCTTCAATTTTTATATAAGATAACTGATACAACAGTTTTTAATAAATTCACATTCAAAAGCACAAATCGTTTTTTTCGTCTCCTGTAAAATTTGTGTTTTGTTAGTTAGCCGTTATTGGTTCTTCACCGTCGAATTATGTATTAAAAAATTGTCGATTTATATTTATTGATTTTTGGGTGCGCTTAAATTCCATAGCCTTTCTTTACCTCCCACGTGTTTATAAAACTATTGGATTATTGTTATTATTCAATAGTTCTTTTTTTATAGATGGAAAATGAAACGTCTGTCACATAATTATACCTAGTATCTTTTTATCATCTTTTTATTAGGAATAATGTTCTGTGGAGAGAAAATAAACTAATTTATTTTGACAGTACAAGTGAGTACCTATTGTTCTAATAAGTTTTTAATTTTAGTGTTGGCTGAAAAGTGAAAACCTTATATCCGTAAATAATGAAAGTAAGCCTTGTTTTATATTACATATGACTATATTCCAATGACACATTCCACCCTACCAACAGCAGTCTAAACCTTCTAAAAATACATTCATAAACGACTATAAATCCGAAACACAATATCTTACAGCGCAATATTGACAGCATGCGCGAGCGCAGCGGCCATTGTCTCAAATTCGCCCAAACAAACCGGTCGAGATAATGGCTCGAATTCAGCCACGCATGCGCCCTAGCGGCATAGCGTGGGCTGTGTCTTTGGCCATATTTTTAAATTTATCGCTCCGACCATCGGTGATATTGGTGTCTTCATTTTCTACTTTAAAAATATTTCCCTTTCTGAGCATACAGAAACCAATAATGAAGGATAGTGTACGGGACAGTTAAGTAAGTACAAGTAGGCACATCAAGCTTCTCTAAACGTTTTAATTGAAATAGGAATCATTGCGTTAGCCACTAAGCTAAAAATTGGATGTAGGAATTTTACAGATGAGGGAATAAAGATCGTCAAAAAATACAAAAATATACATAAAATATGTATAAAAATCAGATGAATATTCTGATCAGGAACCGAGCCCAATGACCTCTGGGTTACTATCAAATGTACAATTTGAAACACTCGGTCCCTGATTATACATAGCCATTAAAACAGTGCCTATGCTACCAGGATGACCACTCCCATCAAATACTGCTATTTTAAATTATTAATAGCACAATATCTCAAGAGCGTTTATTATGTAGCTATTAATTAATCCTCAACGATTGTTGTTCCGACTGCAGGTGCATGCTTCCTTGCAATGCTATGAATAATAATAAGGTGATCTATTGGGGCTTCGAGCTCGAGTCGATACAATCTAACGCTTGTAATTGTAACTGTTATTGTGGTATTGGTTCGGCTATTTTATGAGAATCGGACCTTTATTGAACTAATCCCAATAAAAGCAAATACTGCCGAATGCACTGGGCAGACATTTTGCATGTCAGACGTCCGTTGTCTTAACCCAGCTCTATAAACAAGTCCATCAAATACTAACTCCATAAACCTGGCTTTCTTTGCTCGACAAGGCATTTTGTAAACTTGGTTGATGGTGACCCCTTTCTCCTCCCCCCAAAAAAACGAATTCTGTCAACATGTAAAAAATAGTACCGTACTTTTTTTTTTCTACATGTAAAAGATAAAGTTTGCCTAGATTAAATATCTTATTATAAATCGCATGATGGATGAAAACTAAAGGGAAATTATCCATTTAGCTGTCATCCATCATGAGATTAACTCAAGAAAACAAGGCTTCAAGAACTAGGTTAGATTTTAAAGGGACTTACAGCAATATAATAAATAAGGATAATTCTGTCACTTTCACACTTCCATTGTTACGCTTAAGGCTTATATTGACGGAGGCTTGACGCAGGCTTTTCGCAATTCGGTTCAAACCTTTTGTTTCGTCCTACTTTCGATATATTGAGTAAAGAGATGGATTGTAGTATAGTATAATACGTTGCGCTTTGCAGGAATGTAAATAATGTGTACCGAGTGCATTGGGCATGCGTTTAGCATAGTACAAGGCTGCTTGAAATGCATTCACTGGCTTTAAATCCCAAAGTTGACCAGCAAGGGAATTAAAATCTTCGTAAATAATGTTTGTTTCTCTATGTGTTGAGTGTGACAATATTGTAGAACTAACTTTGTATTTGCAAACTGGTTTATGTTTCGATTACTTTTAAAATGTACTAAGTGATTCAAACATCACATTTTTGTTGTGGTAGAGCCATGCTGTTTTACAGTACGAATGGGCCGGCTCGTCCGGGGAAGTACCACCCTCTCACATAACACCAGCGTGAAATAATAGTGACTACTATTGTGTTTCGTCTTGTTTGTGAGAATGCCGGAGGCCCACACCCCCTCTTAAAAGGCCGGCAACGCATCAGCGACCCCTTTGGTGTTGCAGATGTCCATAGGCGGCGGTGATTGCTTACCATCAGGCGACCCGCGGGCTCGTTTGTCGCCTCTGACATAAAAAAACATGCATTGATCTAATCCTACAGTAGTATCTCACTTGGAGTGTTATGGGTTCCAGAATTAGAACAGTGTGGTAGGACATTAAGTGATGTTTCAAGCTTCTTTGTTAAGCTTTTCTCAATGGAATAGCCGCTTACCACCAGCTGCGTGTCTTGGCATAAAACTAAGGTGGGTTGTTTGATCGGGGTTACAGTTAAAAGCACAATTTTCGTAAATTTTTTAATCCCGTACGCGATATGAATATTAATAATATTATAAAATAGATGTTGAAGATATTCTAATTGGTCGACAAATTCACTCAATTATTCATAAGAACGGGTGTTGTGACAGCTACAGAAATAAACCCACAGGTGAGAATGGTGAACCATTGATTTATAAGACACTGACTTAATCCACACTAGTCATACTAATATTATGTATAAATGCGATAGTATCTTTGTCTGTCTGTTACGCTTTAACTAGTAAACCGTTAATAACCGATGACATTTCGCACAGACTTTTGGAAAGGCCACAAATATAAATATTTTTTGGAATAATGGTCAGTTTCCATGGAATAAGATTGTGTTTGTCGACCTTTTTGGTTGGTAAAAGAACTTTTTCAGAGTCAGACTATGTTTCAGCAAAATTAACATGGGAGCCTTGAACTTGAAATTAAAGGCTCAATTCGAGCATATTTACTGTAAAAAAAAACCTCCATCCTTGAAATCAAGATATCGGTACAATTATAGGTACTGGCTTAATCACCACGCTTGCCAAATGCGGATTGGTGATCAGAAACCCGATCTGTGGCCGAAAAAACCGACACAAAGTTAGCTCAACCCGGGAATTGTACCTAGTACCTACCCCGAGATCTCGGCCCGACATAAAACACTAGACAATCGAGGCGTTTATTATTGTAAGAAACTGCAATAGCCGCTAATCTGTCTGCCAACTGAAGTCACAAAAGTTCGTTGTTTCAAAGCATTTAAAAAATAAACTGTTATGTACACATTGCAAACGGACACTTTATCTACTCGTATCAGATCTGTGTAGCTGTTTTCACCGTGTATTGGAAGTTATAACTTTAACTAAACATTTTGTAACCGTTTAGACATGGTCACATCACATGGTCAGTGTCAAATATGGAAATAGTTTAAATAATTATCTGTTAGGTCGGGGTCATTTCCGTCCACTATACTTTAAACAGGATTATGTACCGTTTTTGTAATCTATGATAAGTTTTTTCGATGCACCAAATGCTCTTTAGAACCGACTTCAGTCATAATAATATAAGCTATCAACACGATTGTATGATTTTTCATGTTTGACTCCAAAAATAACATTACTTGGTCATATAATGTATCAGTACGAGTAGTACAATCTCCAATAAACAAGTTTTCAATGAAGTCAAACTGTTTTTTGGTTTTCTGACATCTCGTCATAAAAACGGTTTACTTCGAATATTAAAATTACATTGTTCTACTTATAAGATATTTGATGGCTTGTTTACGTATAAAAACAATAATTCAACGAAGATGTCGGTGTGAAAATATTCAATAACAAAAAAGTAATCTTACAATCAGCTACGCCACGTTTTCTCAAAATATACACTTAATACAAAACTAGATTAAGTTTAGATAGAAAGTAAAATAACCTTACTTGTTTACTAAGACAGGTGTAGCATAGTGAGGGCCACCTAGTTTCTCGGGTAGCCCTCCCTAGGCGCCACCCTGACTTGAGGCCTCTCAAGTCGGGGTACCCGGGGATGGGCTGGTCAATAGCAAAGCTGGCACCAGCTCGTCCCAATCGGGTGTAAAGGGGAAACCGGGGGAGTTTAGTGGGTAGTGGACGCTTTAGTCTCGAGTCCCACAGACGGCCGCGGGTCTAGTTAGCCTGCGGTTATGGTGCATAAACGCATTCTCCTCCGAAAAAAAAAGGTGTAGCACAGTGAATTCATTCGTATGAGCTCGTCAGGCGAAGTACCTCCACCTTACGAAAAAGAACATAGTGAAGTAGCACTTCATAATTGTTGCACTATGTTTCTGTCGTACACTCCCTTTTCCCTCCCCCCGGTGGAGGCCAGCAGGAGCTTGATGCGGGGTCACCACTACCTGCATTGCACAGGCCACCATCTCCGCCGGAATAGCTCGGTGATCCTTGCTATCCGGCGGAACTGAGGGGGGCGCGTTGAGCCCGTGAAAGACGGACAGTTGCCGGGGGTGTCGTGGCAGTCCATGGATTCCGCAGTCCCACGGCACCACCACTCAGACAGCGTGGGAGTATCGCGGAGGGTTTTAGTGGGTAAACCCCTCTTTATCCTGGAGGTGGAGCAGCGCCCTTTTTAGGGTGCCGGGAGTTCCACACACCGCCCTGCCCCCGGCAGGGTGACGGCGCGTAAGGCGTTTCCCTACGCGAAAAAAAAAATGGTTAAACTGGGGAGGCCATAGTGTTGGCAGCGGGAAGAACCTTTTTTCCTTCAAATAAGGTTGGCAACCAAACAAAAGTCGGCGACGCGCGAGTGACTCTTTTGGTGTCCACGCATTTCATACTTCCACTGTATTAAATAATCCTATAGAAATGACCTTCTTCGACCTCTTTGTCTTGTTTAACTAAAAAATCTAAAACTATTTCTATATCAAACGATCGGCTGACCGGCCACTGCAGAATTCGCAGATGCATTCCTAAAATCGATGTTTTTTTTCCTGCACGAGCCTATTTTTTGTTTATCGACAGGACTTTTGTTTGTTTTGGCCATTGTTGGTTTTGGCCGAGATCGGCAGATGTTTTCCAAAATAGAATAAAACGCGCGTTTGGTATTTTAAGGGGGGTAAAGGTCGGTTATGTTGCAAAAGATAGTAACTGATAGTAACAGAGATAAAAATCATCATCATTTACGACATTTTTGACAGCAGTAAAGAGCAAGGAAGTCGAAGTTCGTAATGTTGATTTTTTTAATTTCAGAATAGAAGTACTCACCAAAACTTTGAAAGTCATAATAACTTAAAATTATATATTAAAAAAGGTAATATACCTATTAAGAACTTTAATCCAAAAGCTAAAAACACAAATTCTCAAACATAGTTGTGCTAAATTAGCACACGATATAAATCCCTCACACTAATTTGCTGATATCTCCGTAATATTCAAATGAGCCTACATCGGTTGCTCCCTCAATTTCCCCGCTGCTTATAAATTACAAAGTCTTAAATCCATGTACTAAATCTGCTGGGAGATATTATCAGTACATCGCTGCCCCGCAATCCAGACTTTGTATAATCGAGGAGTAAAGTGTGCTATCGTTTAGAATGTACGTTCTCTCGTCCTTTGCCTTTAGCCTAGAATTTGATTTCGATCTGTCGACCGAGTTAGGCTATCTTTACCGTTAGCCTCTTGTTGCAGTACACAAATTAGAATGAGGATAATTTATGTGTGTGCTTCTTTAACACTACTTGGTGTTCTTGCATGAATTAATTCAGTAGCTTCAAGTATATTATAAGTCTTCTTTATCTTCTTATGAGTACACGGATACCCTGATGGTAAGTAATTACCGACACCCAACACTAGAGACATCGCATAATGGGTTCATTGACACTAGTATTATGGTACAGTTTCAAAATGGAACTACTAATAAAAATGGAACTCGAAATAATGAAACTAGTGTCATTGTTGATTTGACACTAGTACCATTCGCAGTTCCATCATGGAACTATGCATTACCGACCCCTAAGGAATACGCTCTTTTCTAGAAGATCGCTAGATGAATTTAATCAGAAACACTACCGAATAGAATTCATTTCATATTTTATAGCATAATTTTTTTTTGCATTTTGGTTATGTTTAGCCTAAGCGTTTGCAGATTAGACAAAAAGGTTGGGTTGACCATATACAAGCCCATATTATACAGAATTTCCAACATGGCGCAACTTGGAACAACTAACGATGGCAGTTTCCCTTTCAGAGTCTGTTACTTTGTTTGTTTTATATGTATGTTAAACAGGCCTATATCTTACAAAGTAAACATAAAGGTTTACTGCTGATAAAACAATTACTGGCAGCGCCTCCTCCATTCTCGTTGATGCGTAAGTGAAATTTGCTATGAATCAATTTGCAGTAAATCATTCTATGTTACTATTATACCTTCCCAAATAAGGCTGCAAAAGACATGTTGTAGGCTAACATTGAATATCTATTCAACTCAACATCAAAGTTGCACAGCCTTCACCTCTTTATTTTTAGGTATAACTGCAGTTGTGTTTTTATTTCTTTTATCGTTCATTTCAATTAGAAACAATGTACCCCACATTTATCTCTATTTATCCGATTGAATTAATAATACATGAAATCACAAAAACCCCATCTTTTTATAATTAAAACCGACTTCAAAAAAAAAAAAAGAAACAAAAAAAAAACTACCTAAAAAACTGAAAAGCAAAAAATAATTTTAATAAGAAATTCATCAAATGCGCTTATTGTCTAAGCCTATTAATTAAATTGTATTTTACGTGCTAGGTAGGTACCTACTAATCTGTTTGAAGTCGGTGCCAAGCCAAATAGTAGGTACCCAGATTACGTAGGTCTACGTCCGCGGATTATGTAACCCTTTATAATACATAATATTATTATATATCATTTTTTATTACCTTTGGCTTGGCACCGACTTCAAACAGATTAGTAGGTACCTACCTAGCACGTAAAATACAATTTAATTAATAGGCTTAGACAATAAGCGCATTTGATGAATGCCTTATTAAAATTATTTTTTGCTTTTCAGTTTTTTAGGTAGTTTTTTTTTTGTTTCTTTTTTTTTTTTGAAGTGGGTTAATTTTTTTTTAAAAAAGTTTGTTTATTTTTCTATTTTTAGTGTGAATAACACGTAGGTAGTGAGTAAAACTCTTTCATAATAATGATAGCGAAAATACGAGTAGAATTGTATTATTTGATAATAATATTAGGTATTCATTAAGTGTTCAGCACCATGGGTAGGAGGAGAATGCGTTTATGCACCATAAACGCAGGCTAGCTAGACCCGCGGCCGTGTGTGGGACTCGAGACCGAAGCGTCCGCTACCCACTACACTCCCCCGGTTTCTCCTTCACCCCCGATTAGGACGAGCCGGTGCTAACCTTATTGGCTAGTGACCAGCCCATCCCCGGGTAATCATCAGCTTAGCTGCAAAAGTACATGAAATACAACTAACGTTCCACATATTCCTACAACACTGAAAGAATTATCCCCTAACTCCTAACCGTTAAGGAGTTGTACTTTCCATCATCACCTTAGCTGCAAAAGTACATGAAATACAACTAACGGTCCACATATTCCTACAATACTGAAAGAATTATCCCCTAACTCCTAACCGTTAAGGAGTTGTACCTTCCATTATCAGCTCATCAACATAAAATGATGTCTATCGGACGCAAAAACTTGAATGGCTTCAGAAAAAACAAGTAACGCGTAGGCGCAGCCTATAAAATTTGAGGTTTTCCCTTGATTTTTCCGGGATCCCATCATCAGATCCTGACATGGTGACAATGGGACCACCTCGGAACTATGCACTTTCCAATAAAAAAAGAATTATTTAAATCGGTCCACAATTGACGGAGAAATCGACGGACATACATAAAAAAAAAAAAAAATACATACAGTCGAACATATAACCTCCTCCTTTTTTGAAGTCGGTTAAAAATCCACAGAAACTAATTAACAAAAACACATATTCGCGCCTAATGTATTGATATGTTTCTGATACCGGTCAATCAAGTTACAAAATTTATGCGATTATTGGTTCACGCTAACTCATAGATTCGATCTTAGTGTTAATTTTCCTATACCGCTAATTGATCAACATGAGACACGTTCAAATCGTTCTGTTTAACGCAAAGACTGTCAAGAAGATCACACGTACTAATTAGACTTTAATGATCTCCCATTCGATGGGTTTTGATAAAGAGGTCGATCACATTTGATATTTACATAAAGATTCTTCAAAGTTTGCCAGTTTTATTGTCAATTTTATCGTCTAAATTGATGGAGACGGCGTCTTTGCCAACGCAAATGTAGTCTTTATGAGAATATGCCATTAAAATAGTTAATGCTAGACGGAATAAATTATCTCCTGGTGAGATTTTAGGAGTTCATACGTCCGAAAAAGGTGGGATTATGCTTTAGTAATGTTGTATATTTCGGTAGGATCATTTTGTATAATGATGTATTTATTTTTGATCGTCTTCATCTTATAGTGGTTCCATTTCTAAGGTTATGATTTCGAGTTCTACCTTGAACTTGATTTTCCAGACGACATGACATGTGTAAATTGAGAATCAGTTCTATCTTGAAAGAAGTCGATATTACATACTTATCCCAGAATAATATTCTGACTCGGACTCGGACTGCCTCCGTGGTACAGTGGTTAGAGCATTGGGCTCTAAAACCCGGAGGTCGTGGGTTCGAATCCCGCGGGGAACATCACTTTGTGTGATTGTTTCCAGTTTGGTTAGGACATTGCAGGCTTGAATCACCTGAATGTCTGAAAAGAATGATGATTCCGTGCTTCGGAAGGCACGTTAAGCCGTTGGTCCCGACTATGTTCCAAGTAGGTCTGGTTTCCCTTGTAAGGGTTACGGAGGTCAGATGGCAATCGCTCCATTGTAATAACCAGGCTTGTCAAATCTAGGATCATAGTCGAAGCGGACCCTGAGCTCCAAACTGGATGCAATCGGGAATACGCTGGGATGATGATGATGATCCCAGAATAATATTCGCCCATACTTTATAGATAAATTTAGAAATTCATCGCTACAGCGCAATTAGAATTGAATTCAAAACTGGGGAGCTAAGAAGCTTTTCCGATAAAGCCTCATTTTAAATCCTCATCACGCTAGTAATACAAGAAACGAGAATCACATTAATACGCAACAAGTTCGACTTAAATCGGATCGTTAGCCACAATGCGATGTGATACAGATATCTGGCCTAAGCCGATTAGAGGCACAATACAAACGAACTCCTTTTACGGAGGAGGAGGGATCATTAGGGTGCGGCTCTTGCGCTGATGCGGGCGCAGACTTGATCAGAAACTTCATTTTGCGTTTCATAGTTGAAGTTTATGCAGGACTTAATGTCATTTTGTTACGTTACATCACTCTACTTATTTATTGTATACGTCGAATATTTTCAATTGACTCAGTACTTTGAGGGGCTGCAACTTTTGTTATGTTTGGATTTTTGTGCTAAAACACGACAAACAGTATAACATTTATAAATAAACTAATGTTAACTTTGTGTCGGTTTTTTCGGAAACTGCTCGGGTTTGTGATTAGGCCAGTACCCATCATTGTAAAGATAACTTGATTTTAAGGATGGAGGTATTTGCCCTTATGTGGGACTTTACTTTAATTATTATGTTATACATATTCCTTACTGATCTAACTGCCAATTTTTTAATAATTAATGCAAAAATGTGGTTGAGATATTTAATTTACTGCAAAAAATTTGTGCATTCTTAACTGAACTTAGCTATTAAACATAAAGAAAGATAAATGGAAGTTATAAATATTGAAGAATGTAAACTTCGTCATTAAATTGAATTTAAAATTTTATCATCGTTCATAGATTAGGAGTGTTTCGTTTGGAATAATTTTAAGATAATACAACAAGAAACTTGTTAATAGTAAGATAATAGAACGGGCATTACCATTGCCGAAAACGAGACCATATCTCCAATCTTTCCTTAGGATTCCAAAACAAAAATTCCATGGAAACGTATCGTATAATCTTTGACCGTGAAACATTTTACCTTTGTCTCACAATTTAGCTATCGCATTACCAAATCTTGATGACAACGTTTGTAATAAAGAACTTGAAGCACAAGTGAGTGATGGTGCTGTGTGTGATGGTGGGACTAGGGAAATTGGTTCTAAAGCCATTCTGATAAGAGCCATAGAGATAGAAAAGCACGTGTGGTAAGTCATACGTGAACATACACCTGCGCCGGCGCATATCTCGATGCTGTGAAGCACGTCGCCGGTTCGGCCATTGCTTTATCTTCAGTTGGTACGACTTAATGGCTTGCTAACTGTACGACCACATGAGTTTAAACACGAAGGATTAACTGGAACGTATACATTTTGGTTGTTCAAAGTTTTTACTCAACTCGAGAATGTAACTTGCTCTTTTAAAAAATAGATTCCTGGATTAAAACATTTTAGAGTTGTTTTTTTAACTAACTTTATAAGTAACAAGTTTGTCTCTTGAATAGGTAATGTTTACTTTGGGATACAACCTTTGTACACACTTTGTAAACCGCATACACATATTTTCGTCATGTAGCTTTATTGACACAAACATAACCAACAGCAATGCTACTATAATTAAAATTGATTGCATTCGAGAACGGAACGCCTCCATTTAACTTAATAAAGATAAATTTTAAACAAACATTGCTGTTCATGTTACCTAAATTTAACAAGCAATTATATTAACCCATCCGAAGATAATGTTTGCTGTTGTAAGTTGTATATTATTATTTAAAATGAACTATAGAATTAAAAGAAAATAATGTTCGAATGTCATGTTACCTAAAAACTTAATACACAAACCGAAATTTAGCGCTCATCAGAAGCAATGGTCGTTAAAAATCGAAAACACCCGACTTCATTTACCGCTAATGGTCCACTTGAACTTCTTCAACAATACACGATTGTTACGAAATGATGAATCGATACATTTAATCACTCATTCAGTACAAGCCATCGGCATTGGTAAATCAGGGTTCATTCTTATGTACCGTGTCTACCTCCCACTAGACGTGTATGTTAGACATAGACAGCTATTCTGAAATTGACGCGTAACACGAGCTATCAATTTAAATGCGGTTACGACACAAATGCTAACTATCAATTATTCGTCTAATGAAATAATGGCGGTTGGATCTCACGACTTGGCGATGCCTGCACATGGACCAGTCTCGTGCCTTATTAATGTTGTATCAGCACTATACTCTGGACACGTCAAATCATTCATTGAGACCTAGAAAGTGTAAATGAAGAATGTTGATACTAGATATTAAAATAAACTTAGAGCTTGACTGGGTAATGAAGATGGAGGCTCAAAATCGAAAAAAAGCTAGAAAAATATCGTTAAATTAAAAGGCAATGCAGTAAACTTAGAATTAAGTACATTTTTGCTGAATGGTAATTCAAATCTTCTAAAAAGAAAACATAAAAGAATAATTTATTATGTTCGTGGATACAAAAAAGATGACGTTAATTAAGTCTACAATGTCACTGCACTAAATGAATTGTCTCTCTTTGATCCCGAACAGTTATTATTATACAGTAATGAGTATTTCACAAGTCATATATCAAATCTTTCAAAATTATCTACTATTAAAAGAGTTGCTACACCATCTAATGACGTCCGAACACCATTAATTAAGAAACTGAATAGAAAAGTTCGACGCTGCGTCCGTTATGACGGTTCATCAATTTGCGAGGATAGCCGGCAGTATTGTTCGGTTTACCATTATGCTTCCTAATGACTATGTCTTGTTTACCCACTTTCCCTGACATCAGATCACGCAACGCGCAAGAAAACATTCACAGAACAATGGTGTGTCGTATCTGGATTTGCGTGTTTCAGACTCGCACGCATGAATTGTGATTTCAATTTTTTGCAATGAATCCGTTGCGTCATACGTGATTACTGTAATCGATATAAGTTGTTCTTCACATATGCTTCAACCTTTTCATGTTTACTTTCAATTATTTGTCGTTTCAATGGGTGTGCGGTATCGAACTTTTAACCTTTTATAGACGTCTCATCGTAGGTACACATTTTGTAATTGTCCATCAACATGTCGACGTCAGATTTACATAACTATCATGACACTAGACGAAAGTCACTGACCTTCAGCATTATACCCATTATTTGCTCGGTCAGTCTGAGATACGATTTGCTTAACCCGTTAAGTGTAATAAATAATTATTCGGTTGTTTCTTTAAAAACTTGAGCCTGGGACGTGACTAGTCGGGATTCCGGGGCGCAGTGGGCTCGCGACAAAAAACAAACTAATTTTGGATTTAGATTACAAAGATTGAAGCGTGACAAACCATCTTGTACACTATTTACTCAGCACCGCCTTTTATTTACGCACGATCTATAAAAATCTGTGGTTATTATCGCCGTAAACGTTCGACAAAATGTGCCGGATGACTTAGTAGGTGTCGAAGATTTGTTGGTCTATAAAAAGTTTAACAACGATTTCGTGATAGGCCATAATTTCTCTTTAATTTACAATAATATCCATAAAAGTTCGTCTTTTCGACTTTTTCTTTATGTAGATTTTTAGGCGAAGTTGCAAGTATTTAATTTTTTATTCTTTTGAAAATGCTTTTAGTGATGAATTTATTTGTTACCATTTTCAAGCATTCCTACATGTTTATGCTCTTAAAAATATGTCTTACACACGACTACTACTGATACTGATTTTTACTTTGTCACATCGATTATTCTGATTCCTAGCACGTATTACACATTAATTTAAAAAAGTGATCGTACAAAGATGTAAAAAAGTGACATTGTTGTCGGAGCAACGATGTTCTCCCCATGAAGGAACTCTTCAATTAAAATTCTGCGAGCATGCATTGCGTTCGTTCGCGTTTTAGTCTCTGTCAGCGATTAATCAGAGTGATTTAACGAAGCGATCCGCTATAATAATTTACAATAGCAATCACTTGGACCGAAGTACTATAATTTCCAATTAGTTGGCCGACGTTAGGTCCTTAAGGTCTGTACGTCAGTGACGGACAATAGTGAAAGAGTCAGCGACACAAAAAGCAAGCAATTTAGTGCGTTATAAACAACATTGTTGTCAAAATACACGGCTTTGCCGGCTCTTTATAGCCCTTAGAAGGTCCGTGGGTGTACCAGAGATATTTGCATAGGAGCCATAAAGTTAACTTTTAATGGTGGACGCATATCTCCTCGGAGCGGGCGAGGGCTGACGTTGATTGCGCCCGAGTGTTGAGATCAGATAGGATTGGATTATTGCTCGCATAAATATCAATTTCTTGCTCCTGATATTTGTCACACGCTAATCCTGACAGACGAAGGGTTCCATTCAATTGATTTCAGAATTATTAGAATGTAAATTATTTGCGTAGCCAGACGAAAATTGTAATGAAGCTTCTAAAAACTTATTAGTCATATTTTTATTTGTACGACTCTAGAAGTCGATCAAAATGATTGAGAAAAGCTTACAATTTACTTCTTAATACGAAAATAGGTATCGGTTCACAACCATAATTAAATACGACTATAGCAATACCGTTATCGCTAAGTACTAGAAAGTGATCTCTTCGACATTTTAGATATAAGTAAACAGGCCATGATGTTAACGACGCGGCGAGAAGTGAGACCAATTAACATATAGGGGAAATAAAGAAGTCTGTCACGTCAAATGGTACAGACGTAGGGTCTAACAAATATATGGCGTGACATTTAGTAGTACTTAACGCTAGTGCCCGTTAAGGAGACGCATCAGTTAAAACGCGTACAGCTGTTAAATAAACCCAATTAGGGTTATGTGGTCTATTAGGTGGAAGTTTGGGAAATGTACTTCAACTATTGTACCTTTTAATTACCAAGTTATGTTTAATATGCTTGTGATACGTTAAACACTACAGTTCTCATGTCAAGAATAAACTTTGTTGTGTGGTGAGATATGGTAGACTATTGAAAGCGCTTATTGATTCTAAACAAGATCCAGTTGTTGCAGTCATGAGAATAACATCAATAAAAACTTAGTTCCCCTCCTTAGCTGTTCCACAGGTATAAGCATAGTATTTAGTACCAATAATAGAAATCCTTATCAAAAAGTGCACTGCTAACCTTTTGATTGATGTATCAATAAATATAATCGTTACCTTTAGTTAAGTTGTTAACAACAAAATAGTAAAGCCTCCAAGAACGTTCGCTTTGAAACAAAACGGCAAAACAAAATCTTCAAACTGCTCCGTACATTTGTTGCCGTCTGGATATTCACAAACCTTTAATCTTCGCTCTGGATGGTCACATAAACTTGCATTCGTACGTGGACAGAGCTCTCTCATAAACACGGTAACATATTGTTCGGAGATCTCAATGCCTTTCAACCCGTTATTACCGGTAATGCCCTAACATAAGCCGAGCGCTCTCGACACGCCCAGATTTGATCGATGGACGCAAGGCGGGTCAACGTCTGTATGAAACACCGAGCTTTCTTAATGAAATGATGTATTTTAAAATAGAGGAAATGTGCTTCATTATACACGTCACTTTCTTTCGAAAACATAACATGCTTAGATCCTGATTTAGATTTGTTTGTAGCAATGTGTATTATTGCACTTCTGTGCTTACAGCGTCTAGTCAGCATTGATGTTGAGTTACGTTTTTAACTTTTATATCATCGTTTATTAATTTATGCATAACAGGAAGATTAAATCACCATTGAAAGTGCTTTCTCAAGAAGCAGGATTAGTACCGCTGTGAATGTAAATTGTATCACGACTTCCCGTCGTCGAAGCTTCGGTCTCGGAGCTGTTATTTTTTACTGCATGCTGCTCCAAAAACTGTCTCCACAGTTGACACTATACAACGGATGTCATCGTTTGACCAAGTGACGATCAGTTCAAACAAAACCTTACCTTAGTCCATAACAAATACAATCCACATCGACTTAGCAATTAGTAATAAAGAACCGAGCTTTAGCAATTTGATTCTATTTCATCTTAATGTTGTAACTTTAAGGTCGATATTTGAATCATCAGAAAGTCCATTTGAAATCGATTTATACACAACGGACTGTTACTAAGTAAACACTCCGAGATGAAGACTCGAATCGATTTCGATGAATGTTTATTTTAAAAAATTCTTCATGCTTTTTTGGCCAAGTTCATCCAAGTCCATTGATCGGGACGTCTCGACGAGTCTTGACTTTGACATCAAGTATTATGTCAAGAGTTACAGATTTTAATACCAATATTATTATTTACTTTAATAATTGTAGTTGGTTTTATGTGTCTTTATCAAATATGGATATCGTAAAGTACATGTTGAAGCTGTTTTACGGTATCTCGTTTAATTAAATCGGACTTTATTTCTGATATAATTAAAAAGTTGATATCAACTTTACGTTGTACTTGTAAATGCGAAATCTTTTTTTATTAGTTTAAAGGTATTACTTAAATAAAGAAGACGCGCTCGTAAATGTGAAATTTATCGTACGCTACTTAATTTTTAATCATCTCCAACGCATTCCGGACAATAAATTATTTTAAAGATAATAAATATACGAGATATATTAAAATGGGGTCGTCTAATTTGAGGGATATCCATTAGTAATTACGTATTCTCGATACGACAAAGTTCCAACGCACTCGGGATGAATGTTAATAAAATTAAAATACATTTCGATAAACCAACAGATATGACGGCTGGTGTAAATGGAAAGTCGTTGGCGTATGTCTGCGATACATTAAGAAGCATTCGTAACTTAACAGATAGTGTATTATTTATAATGATTAATTAGAATAGCAATAGCGATAAGAACATTTTTAACCAATTTGCATTATTCCGTAAATTAATTCTTACGTAATGTAACCTATTTGTCTTACCTTCTTCTTACCATATTTGTCTAATTATCTTTGCTGCTTTTAATATTTTCTCATCAAACGTTCGTAAATCTTTGGAAATAGAATTGAAATAGTGCTGTTACAGTTCTAATAAAATCGTATAATTGACTCCACTTGGTCCCTCTCGCAACAGGTCTGTGATATTTACCGACCAGTTGCACGTGATGCATGTAAGGTCTTAATGCGACATAAATATGCGCCACTCGTGCTTGGGTCCCGATCCTCGATCAATCCCACATGTCCCACATCACTTAGTTCCAGGTCGTTAATACCATGCCGACGACCGATTACCCTCTCATTTGAATAAACCCCGTAATTGTGATTTAAAAATAAACAATCGCCTTAAACAAGAATTCTGTGCTTAGTGTCTTAAGGTTTTGATACGTATTGTTACGACGATGCCCGGCAACGGAGCTTGCACGCGAAAACGGACCTCACTCCTCTACGCAATAAGGTTCATTCTCGCGCGCGCCCGCCTGCTCGTTTACCTGCGCGCGCCCGCCGCTTGTTTACCTGCGCGCGCGCTTGAAGAACGATCCTGCCTTCCCGCGAGTTCGAGAGGCTTCACGAATCATCCACGAAATACTAGAGCGCCCGCGCCGGGTATAAATAGAGAGTGAGCGACGCTGCGAGTAGTATTCATTCTTCGGAAAGCGATCAGTGCGAACTATCCTGCGACGTTTGAAGTGAACAGCGTTTACGAGTGTTTGTTTTGAATTGTCTACGTAAAGTGTGAAGTGTAATTGTGTTAAAGTGGTGTATCTCAGTTTAGTGGTTTTAATAAATAAGTGTCTTTTCGTAACCGGCATTTAATTTGAATTGACGTACCCCCGTACCCGCAACATTGGTGTCAGAAGCGGAATTCAAGATGCCACGAGAAGACAGCGAGGGACGTGTGACGAGGAGCCAAACTGCGTCTTCGCAAGGAGATGGAACCGCAAGTACTTCGTCAACGGGTTCAGTAGCAGCACAACCACCGGCTGTGGACTTAAACACCCTGGTAATTTTGATAAAAGAACAAGCTCGCCGACAAGAAGAACAAGCTCGCCGTCAAGAGGCGCAGCTAGCTCAACTACGAGAGGACCAGGCTCGTGGTCAGGATGAGTTAGCGAAGACTCTGTTGGGGGCTATTGAGAAAAAGCAGGCAGCTTTGGAAAAGCAAATCGCGGCTTTAGCGGACGTGGTAAGGCACATCAAGGAGGACGTACTTCAGATGAAGATACTACAAACCCAACACGAAGAGCGATTGACCCAGGTTGATGCAACGCTAGAGAAACACGATGTGATGTTGCAGCAACTGCGCAATAAAATTCTGAAGGTTGAATCGCAAAGCGGTGCCATACTTCCAGCACATATTGGGTCTCCTAAGATTGAAGTACCCCACTTTGACGGAACAACATCATGGGCAGGATTTTGGTACCAGTTCGAGACGGTGGCCAAAGGAAAGGACTGGAGCGACGAAGAATCAATGATGGCGCTTACTCTAGCTCTTCGTGGAGATGCCCTGCTGACGTTAGAAAACCTGCCTCCGGATGGTAGGACCTTGGATGCTCTTCATAAGGCACTAGAGAGCAGGTACAGCGAGAAACATCTAGAACACGTGTACAGAGCACAGCTCCGCAACCGCGTGCAGAAATCAAGTGAAAGTCTGCAACAATGGGCCACAGAAATCGAGAGATTAGTTCGTCGTGCTTATGCATCATGTCCAACGTTGGTAGAAGGAACCATCCTGCAAGCGTTCATCGATGGAATCGAGGACTCGGAGATCAGAGCAGCAGTTAGGCTGGGACATCATCAGACCTTGCAAGAAGCTTTGGCCCATGCCTTGGAGGTAGAAGCTGTACGCCAGGACCTTAGAACGCATAAGCTACGGGAAATGGTGGTAAGGGGAAAACCATCCTTGGGTCCAATGTGCTATGGCTGCGGAGAGAGGGGCCACATCCGGATTAGTTGTCCCAAAAGAAGATTGCCGCGCAGAACGACAGTAGCGTCCTCAACCCAAGTGGACGCTGAAGAGCTGTCGTTAAATGGAGCCAGGGCGGTGGGGCAGGCGCTGGTTGGTCGACATCAAGCTCCTACTATCACTGTATCACAGATGGAAAACGGAAATAACCTTACAGTGAAAGGACAGCTGAACAGCAAAACATGTATCTTCACAATAGACACCGGTGCTTCAAGAACCATAGTGCGCCCGGAGTTCCTGAAGAGAACTATCATGTGGGGACGCAGACCGTTATCCATCCAGCTGCGAACAGCAACAGGCCAGCCAGTAACCGTCCTCGGTGAGACAGTGGTGAAGATAACTATTGGAAACCAGACCTTCGACCACAGGGTGCTGATAGCAAATATCACGGATGAATGCATCATCGGATTGGACTTTTTGAGAAACCACAAATGTGTAGTAGACGTCCCTAAGGGAGTACTAAGTTTTCCGGAGCAAGAAGTATTCCTGAAGGAAGGATCATCGTGTGCAGTCTACCGCCTGAAAAATACCACATTACCGCGGAGGTCTGAAACTTTAGTACCAGTTAGATTCTCCCCTAATGAGTGTAAAAGACCCTACCAGATCATCACAAGGCTGGATGACCTCACCTATCGGACCAGGCAAGGAACAAGGGGCAAACCTAAGATTGTGCACATTGATCGGTTGGCACGCTACTACGGATCAAATAATGCTCGGGACGAGCATGACTAAGAGGGGGGTAATGTTACGACGATGCCCGGCAACGGAGCTTGCACGCGAAAACGGACCTCACTCCTCTACGCAATAAGGTTCATTCTCGCGCGCGCCCGCCTGCTCGTTTACCTGCGCGCGCCCGCCGCTTGTTTACCTGCGCGCGCGCTTGAAGAACGATCCTGCCTTCCCGCGAGTTCGAGAGGCTTCACGAATCATCCACGAAATACTAGAGCGCCCGCGCCGGGTATAAATAGAGAGTGAGCGACGCTGCGATTAGTATTCATTCTTCGGAAAGCGATCAGTGCGAACTATCCTGCGACGTTTGAAGTGAACAGCGTTTACGAGTGTTTGTTTTGAATTGTCTACGTAAAGTGTGAAGTGTAATTGTGTTAAAGTGGTGTATCTCAGTTTAGTGGTTTTAATAAATAAGTGTCTTTTCGTAACCGGCATTTAATTTGAATTGACGTACCCCCGTACCCGCAACAGTATTTATCAGGGTTGTTGCAAGTGTAAATGTTATTAGTAACATGTGAAATGTCTTTGTTATATTCTTTTTATTATCATTCTCTTTATCATTACTAAAATTAGAAGGTTGGGGTACATGGTATTAACTCTTCTTTTTTGTATAGAATTTTACTTTAGCGCACATAAAATTCTCACTGCTAAAATTTCGCTAATAGTGACATGTAGTTCTGCAAACTGCAGTGAAGTTTAAAGTGTGTTGTGAATTAAAGTGACAAGAAATTCTGCGGAATAGGAAAATGTTAGCAAAGGAATAGAGCGTATGAGAATAAAACAGGGTCGGATTTTAATAAACTTTTAAAGGAATCTTATATAATATTAAAAATCATGAGATGACAAATATTAATAAGTGATTTGGAAAACGTAACTTTGATTATTTAATTAAAAAGGTGTCATCAGCATCAGCCCTGCTTGATTATGTTCTTGAGTATTATGTGTCGAAACTTTATTAGATTATTCATACTTCAACATTGGTTTTAACTAGTATAGCTTTAGGGATTATTGGGTTTAAATCTACCCGATAACAATCTCTAAGATTATTCGAACCGAACGCCGGTACATTTTAGCATAGAAATGGGATGACTTAACTATTTACAGCTACTTTTAATATGGTTATTTGTATTTCCGGAGACGGCACAATAAAGGTCAAAACTTGTTACTAGTGTAAAAAATCGATGTTTTTAGAAAACTAAATGACTTTAGGAGCTTGATACAATCTTGCGGCTGCATGTGGATATAATAAAGCTATCTAACGTTATTGAAATGTACGATTTATCACAATAACCCGATAGTTGCTGAGCAATAAAAAATTTGAATACGACCGTGGTTTTGTTCGGCGCTTTTATTAATGTTGATCCATTAACAGATTTTATTACTCAAGAAACCCGTTTGGTGCACAAATTGGTCCTCCAAAGATAAATGAAGCTATGGACTTTATTGGTCCAGCCTTTGATGTTTATGACGGGGTCGTTTCATAACTTTAATTCGTATGAACGCTGTCCAATTACCTTTCTATTAGCCTAATTATGTCGTACTAACTTTTAAGTGTTAAATTTGTTACTGGTAATCAAGTTTCTTTTAATTCAAAGACTTAATAAAAGATAAATCGACTTTTGAAGAAGTTAATCATGGTCTTAATTATTTTCGGTTCAATTATACCTATTGTTAATTAGACATACGTTTGTTAAAAGAAATGATTCTAACATTAAAATAATGAAGAGTTCTACAAGTTAAACATAATTTTGCTATCATTCAAATATTTTCGGTTTGCCGTAAGGTAATTTTTGGTAGTAGTTTTACATATTTAGTTCCTTCGATTTGAGTTTTTCTCTTTAGATATTGTTAATAACACATTTAATATTTTAGTCATTTAACATGAGGTACACAGATAAATAATGAAAACAAAATCAACCTTAATTTCGGGTAGAATTCAAATTTTCCAAAGTTAATGTCGGAAAATTACATCACATTGTTGTTCTCGTATGTCGGCATCTTTGGTCATCATTTCACCAACTAAAGAAGCTTCATTATCTTATGTACTTATCAAACCAGATGGTTCGACGTAGGGGCTTAGAAAGATACTAATTACCTTCAGAAAGGCGAGATGACTTATTATTATGACAGGTTGAGGCTTGGGCGGGACCGGTCACACAGCTTTGATCTTAGCGCCATCATGGTGCAATGTATAACCGTCTTCTATCAAATTTAAAGAACTTTATAGGCATACAATAAGGTTTAAATTTGACTCGTCTGTTTTTACAAATTATTCAGTGATTCATACAGAACCAATCATGGTAATTACAAATCCTAATTTCGCGGGAATATGTATGAAGTATGCAATATTCTGTTCTAGTGTTGCAAATTATTGTGATTTGGCATGCGCATCGTAATAATTGATTTGTTGTGGGTTTTTGGTACTCATATAGAATTAGTATGGTTTAAAAATATTTGTCTTACTCTTGTTTCTTTTTCTTTATTTAACAGGTTTTCTCAATAAATCTTTTTGTAGCTTGTCGTCTTTTGACCTTTTAGCATCTTAGAAGAGT
This sequence comes from Mecyna flavalis, assembly GCA_949319885.1. NCBI lineage: Eukaryota > Metazoa > Arthropoda > Insecta > Lepidoptera > Crambidae > Mecyna > Mecyna flavalis. Next base: position 2,934,355 of record OX439427.1, on the reverse strand, counting down.
TAGAAGCCTACATGAAACAAGAATATTTTGATTCTGATGTTTTATTTCCAGCAAGGTCTTATTTCTTCCTTTCTAACATGCGATTAATCACGAAAAAAAGCGTGTTAAAAAAGTTTTTTTTTTACATTGTCTACTAATAAAGTGAACCTAGAAAAACCGAAGAATCTCCTTCCGTATAATGGTGTTCAGTTACTCCAAGTGAGGGTGAACACAACACGCGTAACGTGACGCCTGCGCGCGCACACCTAGGTCGTGGGCTCACGTGTAGATGTATCAGAGATAATGGCGTAATGTGACGCGGGATCACCTCTTACGTTCCGGTAATGTGCTTGTAACCGATTTGATGAGATGTTTTCGGTCAGTACATATCGGTTCATCGATTGAACTTTTGGTGAGGTGGGAGGCGTATGCAAGTCAAAAAGAAGGTTGAACCAGTTGAGAAAACTTTTGTTGGCAGACAGGTATAGGGTCTACTTGAGGTCAAGTGGCCACCATGGCGTATTCATTGACCCAAATACATAATAACAATGAAATTACTGTTTGTAGGCAAGGAAATTAGGAAGACGAACAATGTAGAATGTGAAGTTAAAGTACATTAAACATTACAGGAAAATAAATATGTGGAACAGATTCGTTATAAAATTTACAATTTTACTAGGCATAAAATTATACTTTATGATTAATATAATTAATATATGTCCGTCAATTTATTATACTAACACTTAAAATACGAAAAGCTTTATAAGACAAATTATTGAGTTATAAATAACTTTGGCCAGATTTGAACTTTTAGACATTAATTTATTATTAGAATTTAAGTAAGATAATTTATTAGTTTAGTTTTTAGATCATACGTAATAAAATTGCTCATACATAATTATGGAGATTTTCAAATTTCTATGTATATAATAATGCCTTAACTAAGTTATAACATTTTTATAACTGGATAAAATGTATTAAGATTCAAGTTCTGGGATAAATCTCCTTAGAAGAAAATTAATCCAGAATGTAAAAGCTCGGTGGTAGTAATCAAAATAAAAATCTTAAAGGAAACAGAATCGAGACCGAACGATTTAGCAAGAAAATGATGAAGATTAACTTATCAACAAATGACCTGTCAGTTACCTAATTTGATAACAAAACCTTAGAGATGTTCAAGTCTTAGACGGTGGCAAAAGCAAACATCTCACCATAGATATAGACAAACTAGTGACAAGGCACACACTTCCTCGCATCAAATCAGACGAATCACATAATCAAACGAGTCGTGGTCACTCATGATGCAACGACTAGGTATGCAAATTGTCTCGCGCAGGTCGACGACCGCCATGTTTGCGCAGCTTCATCTCGACGCGCCCCCATTGGCCGGCGCGGAATCGATTCGCGACGAGCGCCCGCGCCGAAGGTCAATGTCGATACGCCTTTGATCTAAGCTGCTACCGATGTTAATCGAGGCTTCTGCTTATATCGATAATTCGATATCAATGCTAATCTTTATCAGTTATGGAAATGCTATTTGAATACATATTCTATTTCTCTGTTTTGTTTTTCATGCATTATACATTAGTGAACAATGGGACTGGTCTTCTCTGGGTTAGTTGCATTTTTGTTTCAATGTCATGCTTCTTTATTTTTTTTATTTATACTGGACCCTGTATTAATTGTTTTAGATTCCTATGTATGATTCTCATTAAATTAAGGACTTTACAAAAGCCTAAGCTGACGTTGAATGATGGATGGTTGTAAATTATTTTGTTTCCAATTCTGGTTCTGGAAAGAGACCTATTCAGTATTCCAATTAAAATTTAAAAAAAGTTATAACTTTCGGTAGGCATGGTTAAATTTTCTTGACCCTTATTACAGTAATACAAAAAATGTCACTGTCAGCTCTTAATTAGAATACAAACTATTCATTGGTGCATTTGTTATACCAAATGCATATGCAGATGATATGGACCCATAAATAATGCATCATTGACCATTCCTCATAAGCTGGCATAACGTATATTTTAATGTGTAATGAACCTATTGAATCACTATGATCTACTTTCGACGTTTAGCCAAAGATTTCGTAATGCCTTTATTCGCTCTAGATTTAAAACATAATACAATAAAATAGTGATGGAAATTGTTTACGGCTAGATACCTACTCGATTCATCGAGAATGAACCAATCAATCAATTAAACAAATAATTATGACAAAGATACACCTATAACTGCTCTATCCTATAATATTCTTATTGCTTCTTAATTTTAAATTGTACATAGTCTTTATTCCATTGACCTTATTTCAACGAACCAGTGATTACCAAATAATGTGTTAACGTTCTCGTACTTAATACCTAGTTCAATATAATAACATGCTTATACTCACATTGCTCAACTATAATCGTTTCGATCATATCTCATATCGTATTGAGCGTTGAACGACATGCAAAATTGATAATTGCCAAAACAGCGACAAAAAAGAACTAAATTAATGTTACTACAGCAATCCTATGATTAACTATTGACAGACACAACTAGCCGTTAGTTACTGTTGTGTCTACGCAGATCAATGTGAAAAGTGGCCCAACACGCCCATGCAATTGTCTAGTGTAGTTCTCTCCTAGAACCCCTACCAGTGGTGCGGTATTCGTGACTTTTGGCTAATCTCGATCTTTCGGATGTTGCTTTTAATGAAGACAGACCTAATTGGAACAAACTTATAGAATGTATAGTTTTTGAAACGATACTCCAATTAGAATTGACTGTTGCGGAATATTTGATTTTAGTTTCCTGCACATTTTAAATGTAACATGGTGTGTGCTGCAATTTTGAAATGTAAGAAACTTAGTTTTAGGAGAATTATTGAATTTATTTTTGTCCAGTAACTTAAAATAAAAATGCTGTGTTCAGTCAATTTTCGAAGATTTTTATCAATCACATAGTTTTCACATACACAAATACCGCCTTTTTCGAATATTATTTTCCTTGCTGTTCACAATAGAAAATGAAAATCTGTCATTCCTTGTACATTGGTAATATCATTAATAATTTTATTAGCAAAGACAAAAGCTACATCTTTAACCAGTGAAGGCGTTCAAGTTGTAATATCAGTAATATCGGCAAAGACAAAAGCTCCATCTACAACCAGTTTCCATCAAAAGCAGGCGAGTATCTACCGCGGAGTCCGTGGTTACAGCCAGGTCGGAATGGCAGCCCGCGGCGGCTCGAGGCCGAGGGAATGCCGGCCGCGAGGGCTCCCAGACCCCGCTCCCACACACCTCCTGTAAACGTCGCCGTGGAAGGATCTAATGTCAATCAATTGCTCTGCATTTGTATGAAACATTTCTACGAATGAGAGAAAGATTTGAGTCTCAAATTCAATTTTACTGCTATATGTTGCAATTTTTTTTGGAAATATGGTGAAAGGCAATACGTATGATTGTAGCAATGACTTGATTAAAATGATAGAGGCCTTCAGTGGGACATTCAAAGGCTGATATTTTTTTATGGTAAAAGATTTAGGATACAAATTCAATGGTACTTCTATAATATCGGTACTGAAAATGAGAGGACTGAATTCAATGGTCTTGTTCCATTTCTGCACACATTTAGCAACACTGTATCTTAACTTCCATTTGAGAACGCTTCACTAAACCTTGTTCCACTAACTTAATTTTCTCATGTTTGCTGTTTGTTTACAGCCTATTAGCGTTCATTTACATTACAATACAGTCTAGTTATGTTACTAGAATCTACAAACACATACTTTCGCTTCACCTTAGTCATCCATGCCTTTGTCTCACATACTAAAGAGATTGCTCAATTATTAAGATGTACCGAATCCAAACGTTTAATTTCTCCGGTTTAACTTCTGCGACACGTTTGTTTCGCTTCAAAGGGTGACGTGAGTTTCGCAATCGTTATTTATTTAAGTTTTTGGAACTTGCCTCAAGTTACTGACTTGGTTGATTTTGTCAGTGATGTCGCTTAAATTACATAGGAATATACATTGTCGTTGATTTATGCTACGTTTCCTTTCTATGAACTTTGAATTCAGTGAACCAGCTATGCCACATTAATTATATTTAACATATTCCTCTTATTAAAGATATGACTAGATATAAGCGAAATGCTATTAATATCTCAACCAATTATTGAGGATTAGCTTTGAATATTATTTAAGCCTTGACATGGTAAGGAAAATTAGTTTGCTAATAATTGGATAATGGTGAATAAAATATTACCTAGATACGTATCTTAGAACAATTTCGCCGATATTATTTTAACAAACATACTACCTACACACATATTTTATGAAAGCCATATTTAAAACCAATATGTTGCAAGCTCTATTCCTTTACAAGTTCTATAGAATATGGTTACACATAAACTGTTTTGTCTATATCGGTATAAATGGTAGCTACGAAACCTTTAGCACTGGCTTTCAGTTTTGTTCCATCTTTGGCACTATTCAGGTCTGCGTCTACGCAGATTGCATCACGGACGATTTTGGTCGTCTAATGTGCCCATAAACCGCTATCGCTTAAGTTTGTGTCTTGTCTCTGAGAGAACGGATTCAGTATTAGCATATAATGCGCGAGCGGCGCGACCACGACGCCAGATCTGGAGCATAGATCTAAGGCTCGTCGTGCGACCGGCTCCATGCATCATATCCGCGGATTGTACGATTCAATTCTAGCTTCGCGTTTTCTATCTACTTAAGTTGATTGGACGTTGGCGTATGACCCACTTTAACGCTCTGATGGCTTTTCAAGTTTAAACCGACGATTGTGGCCGAAACATTATGCAATTGAACCAGTTAGATAATAGTGGGATCTACTGATATCATCTTTGCCAGGCTTGTTAGATGATTTGCAATATCATCGCAGCTAAGATTACCTTTGAAAGTTTTTGTCAGTTTCAAGGCTTTTAACTTTATAGTTGAGTAAAATGTTGATAAAAATATAACCTATTTGGGGTTTATTGACTCCGGTCTCATTAAAAACAAAGTTTGCATGAGTCACGCCATCAACCAAGACAATCATGCTAATAGAGGACGTCAAATCTTCTATGGCGGCGGCTCATAATCCCACAAAAACTGGTTATGAGTTAGTATTACGCGGTACAATACATGCTCATGTAGTCTTGTGCTCGGGGCCTGGTTGATCCGAGTTGTTGCGCCGTTTAGCACGGTGACCCGACCCGGCCGAGTTGCCCGAACAATCTCATTGATTCGATATGAGATTAAGCGGCGTCCGTGAATGTTTCCATTTTGAATTCGCAGTCAGATGCTCGCTTGAACTCGCACCCGGATGTCATGTTCGTTTTACATTTGCTCTGTTGTTGCAGCGTTGAATAGCGATCGTGCTTTCGGGTTCATGATTGACGCTGGCATTGACGGGGACGCAATCGGTTCTGATGATTGTTGTAAAGACGCATGACGGACTAAAATAGTTTCGGTCACTCTTCTCCGATAACGAAGATCGGAAAAGTTTTATTCGCTTTGATTGACATCCTGACTAATTTATTGCTATGGATTGCCCCGCAAATACAGCAAGAATGTTTGCTAAAATGTCTTATATTGTTATAGTGATAAGGTTTTTTGGTATCCAATACATGTTGTTGACTGCTGTTGTACATCATGAGTTTTTATAACGACCATCATTGACATAAAGACGGCTATATGAGCTTAAAATAGATTTAACAGCTCTATCCATGGTAAATCCAATGATGATCGGAATGCCAATAAAGATTATATCAATCGTATTAAGTGTCCAAAATGTACGATCTTTGTTGGCAAAAATCGTCACAACCTCAATAAGAGGCTCTCGCGTGTTTCCCCGCGAATTAGTATTCAATTCACGGCCTACAGTCCGGGTGTCGCACGCCTCGATCTTATACTTAGCCAATCTATTGTCTTAAATAAGCAACCGTTAGGTTTTACCGACGACCTTGACTTGAGCGTTGAACTTTTATGGAGCTCACCAAAGTTGTGATGGGATAATAAGTTACAGTGAAACGTTTAAGGTACGGCATTGAGGATACCGTAATTAGAGCTAGTTCTGTAAAAAACAACCTCCTTGTTTCGTCAAATATCTGTTGTGCACCAATGATTGACGTGCCTTCATGACAATGTCTAAGTTCCGGTAATCAAGGTGATACCTTGTTTTTGTAAAAAGGATCTATATTATCCAATCAATTTAATGAAGCTAAGTCGCTCGCTCTTTGACCTGTTCCATGCAACTTTTTATCAAAGAGAAACTTCTAAAGCATTGAATTATCAAGCGCATGCGTGTAAAGTTCATATAAATATGCGCGTACTGCTTCACGTTTACAATCCTTTCTATATTGTGCCATGGGCCAAAACAAAAAATGTTCGAAAGTGAAGTCGCAGAGATACGAGGCAGCCTCGTTACTAAGCGTGCATTCGTTTTGTAGCGCCTGAGGCCAATCATGTCTCGCTATAATAAAGGGTTGCGCGCGTCCTTTCGGTCCGGCTTTTAGATTTATGGCTGGCTGTGAGCCGCCGCGCAGACGCATGCGTACGCTGCGTTTGTCACACAATTATCGCGGAGTTCGAGCTTGGAACCCTTTGATTTTCCAGAAACGTTTCTATTCTTTACCGTCAGAGTTGCTAATGCAAACGTCTTCCTAATCAAGTCGCACATTAACCGTGGACAAGGTTTGAGCTTGAAACTTAGATTTTCCAGAAACGATTCTATTCTTCAGCGTCAGAGTTGCTAATGCAAACGTCTTTCTAATCAACTTATACAGTCTTAAATACAAGAAGGACGAAGTTAGGTGGTATTCCGAAGGTGATCATAAGTTTCATTGTAACAATGTTTGCAGTTAAGTTTTGAATGTTTTCCGTTTTAATGGTGTTGTTTCTTTCTGGTGTAAACGGCGTTGATACTGTTTAATGAAATTGTTTACGTTATAAAGGCGACATTCCCATAAAAGTTATTGTTTCATTTCTTGGCAAAGACGTTCAGCATAATCTTCCATATAGGTACATAAAATTAATTCCTCCAATACTCTACATATATAAATTCCTCGAATGAATTTAATGGTAATAACACATACATACAACAGGAGTCTGTTTATTTGGTCATAGTTATTTATAATTTATTAATTCCTTTGGCTTTTTAAGTTTATCTTTGAAATCAACCATACTAGATATTAAATCTAGAACACTATTTCATGTAGTTACTCAATCGTACACTACAAAGTTGGTTAAACAAATTTATATGGTCAACTACCGAAACCACTTCCATTGACTTTCATTCAATAGAAATAAAACATTAATTTAAGGTAATTTATAAACAATCTGGAGATATAATCAATACCATCAGTAATCAAATTCTGATACCAATACCTTGAACAATAAGAACAAAACCAGTTCGACTGGTATCGAAGAGTTGATCAGCATAAATATTACGATGGGCGTAACCCTGTCATGTTGCACTTAGGACGATGAATAAGTAATAATGTTTGAGTTTTGTTCCTTTTACGTCAGATGATTCTTAGAACCTCTTTGTAAATTCATCATCGTGTCTGGTCTTGGGAATTAAGATTACGCTATTTGACAAGATAATTCGCCATTCAGTGATGGTGCCAATCAGTTGGCTATTACATGATCACGTATTAACTCTACGTGTAAGTAGTTATGATGTCTTTATACTTTAATCCTTGCTTCTGCCTTCTCAAATGATTTTTATTCAAATTAAATTTATAGCTTGATAATAAACGGTCACTACGATATATTAAATTTAGGAATACTTTGCCAGGAAGCTTCGTTAATTTAGAAACTGAAAATGAACAAAAAAGTAATAAAAGGTTTATATTAGCTCGTCTGATTTTAAAGTCCTTCAGTTAGGAACTCTGGAAAAATGTATATATGTATATAGCTGTAACAACGAGCTTATTTTGATTTCAATATCTGAAAAGATATCTTAAGACGAAGACGAAGCAAACGAGGAAATGAAGTACCACTTATTCTCAGTAAAAAAAACGCCAAAGTCAAGTAAAGTAAAATAAAATAATATTTTATTTATTACCTTTGTTTCATCGAAAAACCTAAAATAAACAAACATCCACTTAAGAATAATGGTTGCGGAGTGCTTGTTATTTCTCAGTTTTATAATGCGCAAGTGTGAAGCATTAGCGCGCTGAGATTTTATCTGCGCCGGCGTCGATGGGCCGATTGAGTATGATATTCAGTATAGTAGGCGCAATGTACTCAGAAATTCACAATTTTGTTGCAGATTTTTTCATTTTTGTAAAGTTAAAATGTCTTCAATGATAAATATCCATGGACATTATTATTTTAGCGCCATCTAGCTCTAAAGTAAGCATAGCTTGTACTTTGATATTTTATTAGTCTATCTTTTTACTTGATTGTGAACAACTTACTTACTTACTTACTCCGATGGCTCAGCGACCCGAAGTGTGTCTTGGCCTCCGATACGAGATTTCGCCATCCTTCCCGATCCTGTGTGCTCGCGTGCCAGTCAACAAAACTTTCCGAAATTATATTATGTGCTGTTTGCCTTTCTAGCAACCATATTTAGTCTTAATAATTCATATTGAAGTTTGTAATAAATTCTATAACATTAGCTTAATTGAGTCCGTACTTAAATGCTTTGCCAGCTCCGGAGTTGTCTAATTAAGAGGAAATACTAAGGGAGAGAAAATTGGAAATTGGATTTTTGTAAAATCTATTGCTGTCGCGCAGTGCCCGAACAACCGAGCTATCAATGTGTAAGTGAGACTGTCAATGTTTGCGTGCCACGCCGCCTCCACGCCCCGCGCCCGCCTGCACACAGCTAAGAAGGAATAGAACAAAAGAAAAAAATAGACTTCTGCATAATATTTAAAACCGGAATGTTCACGGACAATGCAAAGGAAAAAACAGGTCACTAATTTCGACAGACAGTATTAAGTCTTGCTGGTACAGTGGCTACGTACTGCTCATCGACACCGATAGGTTCGTGGATCGGATCCGACGAGTACAGTACCCTTATTGCTTTTTGTGAATTTATTCGCATTTGTTAATAGAAACTTTTTTTTTTGTTTTTTTTTTTTTCCACGAGTAAAGTTATATGGCTTTCTCTTGTGGCAAATGTAACATCCAAGCAAAGTTAAAATAAAACAACTTTAAACGGATGAAAACTCGCGTATATTCTACATTTTGAAATTTAAACCCGACGTTTCGACTACTTTTCAGTGGCCGTGATCACGGTATGACTCAGGTGTTATGCGTCAAAAATTGTTATTTCTACCTTCACTTTTATAATTATTTTAGAATAATCAGCAACTGTCGTCTTCACTATCATTCAATACGTTCCTATCCACGCAGTAGGAGCTGATGGTGTCTTGAAGCTGCACAGTATTGTGATGTCCATTGGAAACCATTAGATGTAATACTGGGTCCCAAGTAGGTGGTACATTCCAACCATCTTACATAATGAAATTAGGATGTTTTTTAATTTCAATGGCCTCGCGTAGCATTCTGGGTATATAGCGATTTTCTCTGGCAAGGACCTGGGATTTATCAAAGCGAATGTAATGGTTGGGCTTATCCAGTACATGTTCACACACTGCTGACTTCGTTGACCTCCGGTGTTTCATATCCGCGATATGTTCTTTTATTCGCGTACTGATACTCCTTTTGGTTTGTCAAATGTAAGAGAGCCCACAGTCACAATCAAGCTTGTATACTCCTGCTGTTTGTAGGGGAACATTATACTAACCGTGTAAATATTAGAAATCATTAGGTACTCAAGCAAAGGTAAAGGACATGGTTCAATGCTCGGTCTGTGACAAAAGATATCAGACATCTTCGTGGGGCTAGTGGTTTTGCCATTTTTTTTGCGAAATAAGTAAGTAAAACCTGAAATTTTCTATTTTCGAGAAATATTGGTCACCTTCGAAGTGCCATAGCTTGGCTTCTATGAAGTCAAATAGAGCTGCCTCCAGTTGTAGGTAGGTACTTTAATACAGTTTATTAGTGTAGTGTGTCGTTCACAAAAAAATCATAGTTTTGGCCCTGGAGAGCAAATAGTAAAAAAAGTCCTAAAATTTCGAAGATTTTCTCGATTTTCTCAGTTTCCACAGGTTTTTCGAAGTTGCAAATTTGAAATAACATTACTCTCACAGACCTATAAAATATACTTAAAATGCAGAACTACATCACGCTTTGCGAATTTAGCTTCTTTTTTTGTCTAAATCCGACGGCCTAGTCGAGGCGTTTTAGTATATAATTCATAAAAAACTGTCAAGAAAAAGTTTATCAGTTACATAATACCTTCCAACAATAAAACATCACAACAATCTGCTAAATGCACTTCACGCAAAATATTTTAACTGGAAATATCGATATCGATGAACAACACTAGGATATCGATATAACTATCGACTACGTCACGTCATAGAGAGTGTACGTATTAGTCCGCGTCTCCCCAACCTCAAGCCTGCCCCGCAGAGCGCGATAGAGACAACTGCAGCTTGGACCGAAAATACCTATTATTAAACCGACTTCAAAAAAAAAAAACAAAAAAAAAACTACCTAAAAACACTGAAAAGTAAAAAATAATTTTAATAAGACATTCATCAAATGCGCTTATTGTCTAAGCCTATTAATAACATTAAATTGTATTTACGTGCTAGGTAGGTACCTACTAATCTGTTTGAAGTCGGTGCCAAGCCAAATAGTAGGTACCCAGACTACGTACCTACGTCCGCGGATTATTTGTAACCCAGTATAATACATAAATTATTAGGTATGTATCATTTTTCATTACCTTTGGCTTGGCACCGACTTCAAACAGATTAGTAGGTACCTACCTAGCACGTAAATACAATTTAATGTTATTAATAGGCTTAGACAATAAGCGCATTTGATGAATGTCTTATTAAAATTATTTTTTACTTTTCAGTGTTTTTAGGTAGTTTTTTTTTTGTTTTTTTTTTTGAAGTCGGTTTAATTTTTTTTTTAAAAAGTTTGTTTATTTTTCTATTTTTAGTGTGAATAATACGTAGGAGTGAGTAAAACTCTCTCATAATATTGATAACGAAAATACGAGTAAAATAGTAGAATTGTATTATTTGACAATATTAGGTATTCATTAAGTGTTCAGCACCATTCAGTAGACCAACTAAAGATGCAGCCCGCAAGAGGGACATAAGAATTAAGAAGTCGTACCCTTTAGCTTCCATCATCATAGTTGTACCTTCCATCATCAGCTTAGCTGCAAAAGTACATGAAATACAACTAACGGTCCACATATTCCTACAACACTGAAATAATTATCCCCTAACTCCTAACCGTTAAGGAGTTGTACCTTCCATCATCAGCTTAGCTGCAAAAGTACATGAAATACAAATAACGGTCCACATATTCTTACAATACTGAAAGAATTATCCCCTAACTCCTAACCGTTAAGGAGTTGTACCTTCCATCATCAGCTCATCAACATAAAGTGATGTCTATAGGTCCAAAAACTTAAATGGCTTCAGAAAAAACAAGTAACGCGTAGTGTGCGCCTATAAAATTTGAGGTTTGCCGTTGATTTTCCCGGGATCCCATCATCAGATCCTGACATGGTGACAATGGGACCACCTCGGAACTATGCACTTTCAACTAAAAAAAGAATTATTTAAATCGGTCCACAATTGACGGAGAAATCGACGGACATACATAAAAAAAAAAAAAAAAAAAAAAAATACATACAGTCGAACATAGAACCTCCTCCTTTTTTGAAGTCGGTTAAAAAGTACGTAAAATCAACGTTTCGTAGTCCCCTGATTTCTCTTCCAAAACTTGACCGATTTAACTATTTTTTTCATCAAAAATTAAAGAAAGGCTTCGACCGTGTTCCTATGTTTTCCTTTTTTAAATTAAATCTAGTTAAATTTGTTTTCTGGATGTTTAAACACAGCGGAAAATCTGGCCATTTTTTTAGGTTTTTGAAGGTTCATATCTCTCTTAATTATTAATTTATGAAAAAAAGGAAAACATAGAGACATGCAAATAGTGGTCATAGATTTTTGGAAAAAAAAAATATTTCACTAAAGGCATTATCCAGGGAGAAAACAGGGGACAGCGTTTGTATGGAAAAATGGCTCCGTGCTTTCCTCTTAATCTTCCTCGCTACTTAATTTATGTTAAACGTTGTCCTTAATGTGAATGTGTTTATCCTCTTCTCTAATTAGCTTTCCTTAATTACATCTAAGTTAGCCATTCTCAGCTATACTTAGTTATCTTTTAGTTTCATCTTTTACACCATTTATATTATATTCATCATTGTTACAGTTTTTAGTCTTCTTTAAAATTTCCTTTGGTCAGATAACTGTCTAATAACTATATCTTCCTTCAATTTATAATTATTATGTTGGCCATATTATGGATAAAGCTATCAGTGCGGTTAAATCTTGCAACGTCCTGCTTGTTTTGGCATTTATATTGTCTGTGCACTACCGTGCGCCAAATCTTTCGTTATTGATATTAATCTGAGTATCATTATGTAAAAAAAAAATTAAACCGACTTCAAAAAAAAAAAACAAAAAAAAAACTACCTAAAAACACTGAAAAGCAAAAAATAATTTTAATAAGACATTCATCAAATGCGCTTATTGTCTAAGCCTATTAATAACATTAAATTGTATTTACGTGCTAGGTAGGTACCTACTAATCTGTTTGAAGTCGGTGCCAAGCCAAATAGTAGGTACCCAGACTACGTACCTACGTCCGCGGATTATTTGTAACCCTGTATAATACATAAATTATTAGGTATGTATCATTTTTCATTACTTTTGGCTTGGCACCGACTTCAAACAGATTAGTAGGTACCTACCTAGCACGTAAATACAATTTAATGTTATTAATAGGCTTAGACAATAAGCGCATTTGATGAATGTCTTATTAAAATTATTTTTTGCTTTTCAGTGTTTTTAGGTAGTTTTTTTTTTGTTTTTTTTTTTTGAAGTCGGTTTAATTTTTTTTTAAAAAAGTTTGTTTATTTTTCTATTTTTAGTGTGAATAATACGTAGGAGTGAGTAAAACTCTCTCATAATATTGATAACGAAAATACGAGTAAAATAGTTGAATTGTATTATTTGACAATACTGCCGTGTCAGGCGAATGTCAGTTAACTTAAGATACATGAGTTATGCGTAACAAGTGTTTTTCGTGGTTTTTATGGGTCTTCTATCCCGTGTATAAAATATTATTTAATTATCTCTTACCGTTATCCCAAAAAATGCTCTAGAAGAAATTACGATTGACTACGATATTATGGTTAAATACTGTATCTTAAGTTACAGACAACGCTTGACGAGTCGACAAGACGCGATTATGGCAAACTCAGTTAAGTGTCTACTAAAATACATGACTTAGCCACGATAGATACGTAGTTTACTTATATATTATACTGTTATGGGGTAATTACTAAGATTTATGCAACTACATAATATTTAGACTGATTTAGTAGACCGGTAGGTAATGTTTTTGTTGATAAATGAAAAAGAAATACATTTTAGTTTATTTGAATACCATTTCCAGTTTTGTCATAATATACTTGTTATTTGATTACACCTATGTTCCTAATTAAAATATGACTGATTAAAATTAAGATTCTTATTAAAACCTACTTTTATTCTACCTCTCTAAACAAAATAATGCAGAAATGCATGTATGGCTAAATAATTCTTACTCAAATTGTCACGGCTAAGTCATGTATCTTAAGATACGGCCCTTCGCGTAACAAGATTTGTATGAAATTCCTATCACGCCTATCTCCGTTTTTGGAAAAAAACATAGAAAATAAAGATAAAACAAAAAAGATAATTACATCACAATAATATGTACATCTTTACAATTCTTATGATATGAAATAAGTTTGGAAAAATCTCTTGAAACATAGATATAATGGCAATAAATGCAAAAAAAACTTTAGGAGTCGTTTACTCAAAACTAGGTTTTTTGAGATAACGGAGATAGGCCTGACACGGCAGAATATTAGGTATTCATTAAGTGTTCAGCACCATTCAGTAGACCAACTAAAGATGCAGCCCGCAAGAGGGACATAAGAATTAAGAAGTCGTACCCTTTAGCTTCCATCATCATAGTTGTACCTTCCATCATCAGCTTAGCTCCAAAAGTACATAAAATACAACTAACGGTCCACATATTCCTACAACACTGAAATAATTATCCCCTAACTCCTAACCGTTAAGGAGCTGTTGTACCTTCCATCATCAGCTTAGCTGCAAAAGTACATGAAATACAACTAACGGTCCACATATTTCTACAGCACTGAAATAATTATCCCCTAACTCCTAACCGTTAAGGAGTTGTACCTTCCATCATCAGCTTAGCTGCAAAAGTACATGAAATACAAATAACGGTCCACATATTCTTACAATACTGAAAGAATTATCCCCTAACTCCTAACCGTTAAGGAGTTGTACCTTCCATCATCAGCTCATCAACATAAAGTGATGTCTATAGGACGCAAAAACTTAAATGGCTTCAGAAAAAACAAGTAACGCGTAGTGTGCGCCTATAAAATTTGAGGTTTGCCCTTGATTTTCCCGGGATCCCATCATCAGATCCTGACATAGTGACAATGGGACCACCTCGGAACTATGCACTTTCAAATAAAAAAAGAATTATTTAAATCGGTCCACAATTGACGGAGAAATCGACGGACATACATAAAAAAAAAAAAAAAAAATACATACAGTCGAACATAGAACCTCCTCCTTTTTTGAAGTCGGTTAAAAATATTGTGAATGTATATTTCGTTTTTATCGTACCAAATAATGTTGATTCATATCTAATGATAATATCTTCTCGACAAAATATCTATACCGTCCAAATGTGTTACATATGTTCAATCTTGTGTGTTCAATCAGTCACTAATTTATTTTATTTTCTTTCGATTCGAATGCAGTTACGATCTGATAAAAAGTATTTTATCTGATTCACACAACTATCTGCGTCTACATCTCGACCATGTTAGTAGACCATAGACATAAGACCGTTTTGTAGTTTATAACTTTGTTTTACGACGAGAAAACGGTATGATTTCGAATTCAAGTGAGTATTGCGCTGCCAGTTCGCATATTATGTCGCTCTTACGACTCTCTTACTGCCCATGGGCAATATATGTACGTTGTTGATAACTTCTTCATTAACCATGTATGAATTTACATTCAAATAGACGATATTTGAATGAAGTTGAGTATCGACATTACTGCATGTCTGGACATGAATAACACTTAATATGGTACCGTGTTTTTATAAGGTAATCTGCATTGAAATTTTAATGTACCGTACATACAAAATACAAATTGGTATTCTGGATGCATCAATAGACGTCTGTGACTCAAAATGTACTTATTTATGAACAGTTTAAGCATGTATTTTTAGCTATTGCCTATCTATGTTACAGGAATTATATGTCATATGAGTTATATTAAAATCAGAATCAATGAAGGAACCACAAAATATAACACGTTAATATCCAAATACATGATAATAACTTATGAAGGTTTCTCCTTTGCGAAATTCGTAGCCTCGACTGTTAGTGCGTACAACGACATATAAGCCGGAAATGTAATCAAACCTGTAACCAAACTCATTTAACTCGTTGTTGTATGCCCCTCACTGGCATTATTTACAAAAAACCGCGAACGAGTACATCAATAGAACAATTTGACATTAAAAATTGTGTTGCATTGTACGGTCGACACTTCCAACGGCGTCCTTGTTCCGTTGCTATATGGGCTATTATTGAAGTGTCTGCAGCGGTATATTGTCCCAATTCACCTTGGTTCGGTCGTGTTGCTGTCAGCGATGATCCAGACGTGTGCGATCAATAGAGATCGGCGGATGCTGAGGTGCGGGCGCGCAGGTTAGTGATGGGTAGAGATGCGTTTGGTTTAAAAGTTTCGTAGGTTTTATTTTAAATGAAAAGATTTCAAGTTGATACGGCTGGAAGAAATTGAAAAGCTGTATCTGTCTTGGTAAATAGTAATATACTTTTAGATAATGACACTGAGCATCTTAATGTAAATTTGAAAATTAAAGATGCATTACACGTATGCACCCCTATTGATGTCATATTTAAATAGTTATCAATTTAGTTTTTTGAAATTACAAAAAAAATATTTTACAGCAGAAACTTTATGATTTTTTTTAATTAATGGTGTCTCGCAATAAATTGTCGATTTATTATGACGTTATCGACGGAAAACAGTAAATTGAAAGTGGATAGCCGCATACAATTTACCAATAATCCCAATATAAGGGCAGGTAAAGACCAGGTGTCGGTTCATTGTCATCTGCACACCTGCCTTATTTGCAACATTCATGCTTCTGTTAAGAAATTATCTTATGTAAAGGTGAACTTACTGTTAAAAAGTAATACAACATTGTTTTCATGAAATTAATTTTCTCACTATCAAGATCATATACCGTGTCATCAACATAATTTTTTACTAGGAAAATATATCCATTCCTTTAGATATTTTTACTATAGAACAAAACTATTTTCCTTTGCAGCTTTTGTGTAATTATGTAAATTAGTAATTCGCGTAAAAAAATATGATGTTTTGTCCAGTTCTACTCGCATACTATTCACACACTTGCAACTTGTAACAGTCAAAATTTCTGTCATGTCGTCAAAAGTGGATGTCGCAAGAATTGAAACGGTAGTACAAGAGATCAAGTTGCATATTTCGAATACTAATACAAAAAGTATTTGCAGATAGCAGAGACAAAAAAGCGTTCGTCGACTTTTCCCGAGCTACTCTATGCCCATGCGCAAAGGTTAGCGTCGTCTGATGATCGATGCTCGAGATATCGATAATTGGCCTTGACACTATATAATTGCGTGAGATATACCCAGATATCTGGTATAGATCAAGAACGCGGCTATTCGATTGTGTCAGCTATTGGTTGTTGAGATGTGCACTTATTGCATCTGCTAACATCATCTGGTTGTCAAGATTATTGTCAGTTGATGAAATAAAGAAGTTGGTATATTGGTATTTTATTGTAATCATTCACTCATCTATTTTTAAAACTACATAATTATATTATTTAAAATAGTATTCACTCGGTTCTCAGTCATGTCACTGTCGTCATTATTTTAAATATTTTGTCATAATTTAACTCTGATAATGGGGATTATTTAAATGTCAATAAAAATGTTATGTTTTAACGTTTTTGTGTTTTAATTTTACGTGTAATATTTTTTGTTAAATCTTTTTTTTTTTTGTGAAATGCTGACTGTTTATCTATTTGTTGTATGGATTTTTGTGTCCGAAATAAATGTTTGATTGAATTGAAAAAAAAAAACGTACCACTTTGATAGTTGAGAAAAACCTCTTTTTAATATCCTACACAATGTGTAGATCTTGCTACCCATAGTTTCATTGGTCTACAAAACCCATTACATAATCGCACTATCTCTCACACAAAAGTGAATCGATAGTCGCTTAGGCAGCACTAGGCGAGTTGCGCGCGCGTCGCACGCACACACACAACGCACCGCGTCTGTGCGCGTGCGCGTGGGAACGGGCGCGCCCGACGCGTGCGCTCTTGTGACATGAGGTATCAGCCATTAATGTCCCACTGCAGGGCAAAGGCCTCCATCATTGATAGCTATCAGTGGGACTGACTTAATCACCACGCTTGCCAAATGAGGTTGAGCAAACTTGAGCTATATTCGAAAGAAATTCTGGTTGACCTGTGAATTAAAGACAGGACTGTGTCAACATTGTGAGGTACTTAAACGATTAGACCAAGGCGTACCAGAGTATCCATTTCTTTGTCTCATCTTTCTAATCTTCGATATTAATTTACACGACTGAATTTTAAAGTATTTATGACAAAGCCGATATTTTGAGAGTCTAGTGATTTACGTACCCGACCCTGATAGAGTTTAGTGGGTAGTCTGCACACTGCGGGAGTCCCATACCCCCCTCAGTCACCCCCGTGGCTGAGGATGTGCGTAAACGCATTCCCCATCGCAAAATAAGGATCGGGAAAACTTTTTTTTGAAGTTATCTAATACAACTCGACATAAGCTGATACTTTACTTTATATTCATTAATTTGATGAAAACCATAAAATCTATAAAATCTAAGACTATTTGCAATACACTGCGGAATTAGTTCAAATGACTAATGCGTGCTTTGGTACAGATCTTTCTTTGCAATTGAAATTATTTAATATACTTACATCATTGTTCTTGCATCGAGCCATCACGTCTGTTACCGATAGAGGAATTGAATATCATTTTGCTATTATGGAAATATCCATTCTTAGATGACCTTTGATATCGGGAAATGATTACAAATGCGTGTAATAATCTGATTCACCGTTCTCCGAGTTTCTGAGTTGTATTTGCGGATGTAATCCGGATTTCTGCTCTAATAGTTCGAAAATCATAATCAATATGTAAATAATATTTTTATGTGGATTGCAAAGAACTAGAAGTTACGGAACCAAACCGACAAGACTGTTAAGAACAACTCTCTTGCAATTACGACAACGAAATACGAATATTAGTGTGGAAGAATTAATATTAATTTTATCAAAATATTACTTTTGTTTAAACTTCCTCCTTGTTTATGGTGAAACGTAATAGATTTATTGGTTCATAAATGAAGAACAATTAAGCCACTGGCTTGCCTGTACTTAATTAATAACCTAAATTCGCGATATTAATGATTCCTCCTATCTTTTTATCTTATAATGTTGCCGCTAAAAATTGTTTCACGTTATTTTGCTCTCATTTTGGAGCCCAAGACACACTTCGGGTCGCTGAGCCATAGGAGTAAGTAAGTTATTTATGCGGGCACCATGTGGATTTAACACAGTTTATTTACAACTTTTTGAAAATAATTTCAAATAGTCTGTTGACGTCTTTTGTTGAAGGTAATTCTATTGCTGTTACTTCTTTTACGAATTATGGAGTTCACGAATATTATCAATGCGATTTTTGTGTCGCATCGTACCGGGCATTATTTTTTCCATTGTCATGTTCAACAACCGCTGGCCAGCAATCAGGGTTTTAATCAAGCATGCCATTGATATTGGTCATGGCGCGCGCGGGATTATTCGCAACGGCCCGGAGGCGTATGGCATAACCTTTGTTGGACTCATGCGCAGGTATGCGCAAGTAATGATGTGCCTAGTCGTATTTTTGGGATTCGATTATATTTGTGTTCATTAAAAATTATTTGAATTAGTACTCGAATCGAAAGACTTGGACAAGTATACGAGTACTGGCACGGGTATTCAAGTACAGTCAAAAGCACGTCAGACGTAACATTTTGAACTTTGTACCACTCTTATGTCGGGGGCATAAGTGCTATTATCGAACTGCAAGTGTTAACTGTGATGTGCTGTTGACCGTACATCAGGTGAATCCAGCACTTTTTGAAATGAACTTGTAATGTTGCTTGTCCTATTTCATGAAATAGGGAAACGCAGAGTAAATAGTTATTTCATCACTCGTCACTTAAGTTGTAAACTTCATGTTTACAATGAGTGATGCTAGAAGGTTGCTACATATTAAAATAAACGACGTAAGATTCGATTCGAATACTCGAAACCTGTACTCGAGTATATTGTGGATCTGAATACAGTATTTTATGTAAGTGTGTACCTGCTAGGTATTCCGAGTCAGTAACTCAGTACTCGAGTCAATCTCGGCACATCTCTAGTAAACCTTTGTCGGACGCATGCGCAGCCGCAAGTTCCGTTTATTGCGAGATCGGTTATTGTTGTCCTCGGGCGCTGCGTGCGCGTCTCCACGCATATGGTCAGTTTATAAGCCGACGACTTTTGTTCTCATTTTATGTTCAGTTGTTTATTACTAATTGTCTTTTGTTGGGATTCAAGTATTGGGTGTATTATCTCTGCGGTCTTTAAACATTGCACTATTTCATCTTGATCTTAGTGTATAACATTACGATTTAACTGCACCGATTTGCATTTACTTTGATGCCTTGTAAATGTCTTCATTTACTGAGAGAATAATGGTTGATTTATCATAATTATTATTAGAGTCATCAATGGAGACATGAATTGAAATTGTTTTTGCTTTATGTTTGAATGTTTGAAATTTTGAATCAAGTTTATCGTCTAAAAACTTTTTAATGTTTAAAATGGTCTGAGGTCAATAAAAAAAACAAATTTTCAAATTTTGTGCTTACTTGGTCTAACTTTATCCTTTATTAGCAACACATTTGCTTAAAAGGAATCATCTACTAAAGCAAATTGTACAAAATTTGTTTCTTAGTTTTAACCAATAAAGCCTCATTTACATTAAGTACAAGTACAGTAGTGGTGCATATCAATCTACTGGCACGGTATCATTGTCGTCCGTCCCCCTCCCTCACGCCCCGCCCATTGGCAAATTGCGTCCGCTCCTGCCTGCGCCGGCGCACCTCTCACCGCCCAATCGCGAGACACATAGATCTGATTTGGGTAAGGATTTGGTTTGCTGGTTTTAACTTCGGTTAGCGAATTGGTTTGTATTAATGATTCTGTGTTTCTGTTACTGTCGTTATTAGTTTGTTTATTCTGTTTAATATAACTTTAAACCGTGTATAGTGTAAAAGTGCAAATAACACTTAGGAGGCTCAATATGAAAGTAACGAGAAAAATGTTTTGATGATCATGTTGTTCTTTATGTTGTGATGTAGTTTAAATTCTGAAATGTATGTTTTTGAAGTCACCCAAATTCCATAGATATTGTTAATCAATCAACGTATCAACGTAATTGTTAGCATATATCTAATGAATATTCGTTTTGAGATAAATATAAATGTTAATAACTAACTATCCCTCACGTATTTTAATATTCGTTTTCATCCAAGCGCATAATGGGACTAAAACGTTTTCAGAATCAGCCATGACATTAAATAATCTTAACTGTCACCTTTTACTGCTTGACTGTATTTAGATCTTACAATAGCCCATACCTCACCTCGGAGGTCCATGGTGTCGTTAAAAGAGCGAAAAGTGTGCTCGAGACCAGCCGTCCAACAGTCTTTTGTACCAGAAATGAATTATTATATCCTACTCCCATAAACCGATATCCTTAGAACCAGTTATTTCTCAAGTGAAAAATATTATCGGTTTTATCATCTACTTTATGTTCCGAGACACTCTTAAAGTTACTGTAAGTCCCCTTTTTCTTCTTGTTACGTCAATTACTTCGTTCGTGTGGTGGCTTATCTCTTAGAGTCTAAGGGCATTTGCTCACTCCTCTTGCAAAATAGATGTGTCCTAACCATCGATTTCAAAGTTGAAAGTGGTTTTGCCAAATGTAATTATTAAAACCAAATGTGCATGTAAGCTGTCTTTCAGGCATGCATTTTCTTTACCCTATTAGTTATATTGTCCCCAATGTGGGACTGTGGGATGTGGAATTCTGATTATAGATTCTTATCTATTATCAGAATTTACCAATCACTGATCATCGTAACTTGACGTCTGAAACATGAATTGAAGTTGAATAAAGTAGTTTACTTATACGGATATGAGATTTGAAATCAGCTTTAGCTTAAATTAATTATGTAAGATATAGTAACTTTTCTTCTATCAAACTCGTTAATTTTCTAAGAATGTTGACCTTTTTAGCTTTGCCAGATCTGACACAAATGTCCCGTGTGTATATGCCCTAAGTTTTCTATCGTTTAGATTTACAAGGACTGGGAAGTCCGGCGGCCATCAAGATATCGCCTAGCCTTTGTGCTTATATCTCTAATTGTCTTGCTAATTAGGGAATTGTTAGGCAAATAACAACTGTTATCAGGAATAGGGCATTAGGTAAGGGTTGGTTTACTGTTTCCTCTTGATCTCGTTTCTGTTACAATGTCATTGTTGCAGGAAGCTTTAGTAATATTACCAATTATTGCTTTTGTTACATTATTTAATGAAATTATACTAATGATAACATTATTATCATTTTCACCTTTCACTATATTAAACAGCGGTATCATTCTTTTTAATTAATGACCAAAACAGTTATTCCGGATGCTACAAAACGTTTCCGCAAATAGTCATTTTGGAAGAATTCAGTTTGTGTGACAAAAACTCATTGTTGTTTCATTATTCTAACAAATTTTTGTCTGCGCGAGTTCAAATTACTGTACATATAAATCTACTGATTCAATGTTTGCAAATATGTTCATCAAAACAACAGATGAGTAAGTACATTATTCACTCCACAATTTTCATCTACAATTTCAACAACCTCCTATCTAATAAATAAGATATCCTCAGGATTTGCATACAAAGCCTTAAAAGTAAAACAGAAGCGAGTCTCGAGTGGTATTTATTGAACAGGAGAATGCATCTGAGCTCGCTCGGACACGCGATGAGCTATGACCAACGCTACTGGGCGAGGTTTTATGTTCAGTTATTCCAAACGATGTGGTCTCTTTGTGGTCATTTATTCTTTAATTTTGTACTTTGTTTTATGTTTTAATCAGTGCTGGGTGCAGGTTTTCTTGGAGTGCGCTTTGTTTTGTTTTTGCTTGTATTGCTGATTGTTTGTTGGTTAACTATGTAAGTTGAAGTCACAGAAGTTGAAGTAGTTTACAGAAACATTTTTATTTCCGAACCTTGTCTGCTTTAAATGTATGACCTTTTAAAGTTGTTTACTTAAAAAATATTATTCGCGGGAGTCTATTTAGATCATCATTTTGACAATGCAGATATACTCGTATGTATACACATACGAGTTTATAACTGCGTATGTGTATATTCAATATTTTCTAAGTATAGCAGTTTTTATGAGTCTTAATTTTGTTTGGTTACACCTCAAGGTAACAGTTGTTGTTTGTAGTTCATTCCGATGATATATTTTGATGTCATAACATCAGAAAAATAAATAAGAAAGGCGAGGTAGTTTCTCATCATATAACGTAATAGGTATGATTAGTTAACAGTAATAGGTGCTACTGGAGACTTACAGTTACTAGGGACATTATTTGTAACAGAAAAAAGTAAATACAGCTACACATCATACCTTAATCGAAAGAAACTTGCAAGTAATATATTAGATGCTTGCACAAGTGATGCCTTGGTTTTTCTGACTCTCTTACAAATAGGGCTGGTCTTAATAAGTAACCACCAAAATGGAAGAGCTTACAGTACAGATGGTTTATACTTTTTTGTTTCTTTCGTATATTCTACTTAACACTTCAATCGTCTAGTGGTTTGAGCACCGGGCCGAGATCTCGGGGTCCCGGGTTCAATTCCCGGGGCGAGCTAACTTTGTGTCGGTTTTTTCGGACATAGCTCGGATTTGAATTTTTTATTACTTCGGTTTTCCTTTTGTGCATCACCGATGAGCAAAAGTGTGTATGTATTTAAAGTTCAAGTATCTGCGAGGGCGTAAGCCGTAAGCTGTCTTTCCTGAACCATTATATCTTGGACCTCCTCGAGTCTAGTTTAACAGATTTTTTCAATCAAACGTTGTATACCACGAAATACATAGATGTCATAACATCAGGTAAGATGTAGTCAAGCGCTAGCTTATAGCAAATTAAAATTTTAACTACTCAAAGGGTCAAATCGGGCATCACCAACCCTATCCGCAGGTCGTGTAACTGCGCACGTCCATACCGGCGCCCGCGCACTAATGATGACAGGAACCAAACTGGTTCGGATGACATCGTCTAGCTGGGGGGGAAAAAATTGAGACTAATTAGATAAATAGCCTCTTGGAGCGGTATGCGTTTGCTTCAACCGTTTTGTTAATTGACGTCCGTTCCGGTTGTTTTGATGAAAGCTCTTGAAGTGGGAATGAAAATGCATGCTTTGGACAGGTTCGGATTTTAGGGACCGTATCTGTAGAAGATCTTTATAAATAAATCGTTTGTTGTCTTGGTTTAGCCCAAGTTTCTTCGGTTCTATTACATTAATTTCCTCGGTTAGGTTTTCTTTTCTATAATATGGATTTTATAATGTCTGCTTTTGTATATTATCGACAGTCTGCATATGATGATTTTAGATCATGAGTTCTTTGGCTCTACGTATTGTTAAAAGTGTCAGGTAAATAATGTCTTTTAAAGGGAAAAAAATGCCCTGATTCCTATTTTTTTAAATGGGGTCAGATAGCTTTTTTTGTTTTTCAACAGGCAAGGATTATAGAAAGTTTCCTAAACAATAGTTAGTAAAATAAAGCATAGCTTCAAATGACGCTGTAAGATCCACCTCGCCGATAGCGATCCACTGCGCATGCGCGTACATCGGCGCGCACGCAGCCGTCAGCGCAGCGCGCGTCGCGCATCAGATAACCGCCCCTGCGCATCAGGGGTGCCAACGTTAAGAATAAGTCATACATGTTCTAAGATCACAATTGCTGCTTTTATGAACTTTATTGAACGTTACAGTTCATGGTTATAGAGCGAAATATTTGCTCGTTTAAGCCTGTCGGATTTGTTTCTGCTTTGTATGTACATGGAAAGAGGATTCTGTTGGGTAATCCGGATCATAATCATAATTTCAGATTTTACGTTTATTAAATTTAGTTTATTTAGTATTGCGTTTATTAAATTTATTATGGTTGTCTTATCTTTGTTTGTAAATAGCGATCTGGTCAAATGGTTAGGTATAAAGTCCACTATTACACCAGAACTTTGCGGCTTCGATTTCCACACGGTACAAACATATTTTGTGTCGGTCTGAATATAATGTGTAAATGTAAGTAATGTTATCTGTTGTCTGGCACCAATAGTACAAACAGTTCTTATTTTGGGTTTAAATGGTACTGTGGGAATAATGTCCTAGTACAATAATCTATTCTCATAGTTTTCTCTCTAGAAAGCTGTAAAAGGTCGACTCTGTCTCAAATTTCGTTAGTGCGATAGTATGTCCTCACTTCGTTGCTCTCGCGCAACAATAGTCTTAAAAGTTCACCAATGTTACAGAGTATCAAATGTCTGAGTCTTAGTAAAGAGAATGTAGTTAGTTACTTTGTATCTTTCTACTTTTCCTGGACGTGTAAAGAGATTTATTGGAATTAGTACGCAGCATTACCAATTTCAATCTCTTTTTTAAAAAACTTTTTAACAGAAAACCTGTAAGTTGCTAGTCTTACAAAAATACGTTTGTTAAGGATGAAAGGATGGAATATGTAATTTACAATTTCATACAAGAAATACCGAACGGATTAGGATGAAACTTAATCGTTATTACATGTAAAATTACATCAAATAACACTTAGGCCACTTTTATCAACACACCACGCGGCGACGCCTATATTGGAAGGTATTGCCAATAATTATGGATAACTGGTTTAAACATCAACATTTTTATTTTCTAATTCAAAATAATATACAAGCATCTAAATTGCTTTAGTCTATTTATAACACAGTTCAGTTACATCGTTTGGTATACATGAGCATGTTGATTTAATCGTTTCTCGGTAAGAAATAACTCTGCAGACGAGTAGACCTATAAATCTAAAAACAATTGTCACGTTGCAAGCTCACAACGCCTCTACATCTGCAGGAAGAAAACGTTTTTCTTCACCCGTAATTAGATCTCCGATACGTTCAATAGTAATTTATTGTGGGGCGTCTAATGAAGATTTAGCTTCTAGAAAACTGCTGTAAATCGTGGAACAAAGGCCGTGTTCGCGACGGCTTATAATTTTGAAAGATAATCTGCGTCGGCGCAGGTAGCCGACGTCATCTTTTTGCAAGGTTATCGTTTTGTTGGGGCCATGTCGTAGCTAACTACTTAGCGACGAGGGTGCTTATCTTTTTTCTGCGATAAAATGTAATACGATCTCTGTCGCAGCAATAGATTATAATAGTATAAGCTGTATGTGAATAAATCAATGTCACTTGAACTTAATGTAAAGAAACTCATGAACTCGTATGTATAAAGGAAAAGTGACAGAGCTGATCGATAATTTATTGCACATCATACTAATTCATTTTAATATAGGTTATTAATGACACCTGTAGTGAATTTCTTGTTGTTGTAAGAAATCTCAAACATATTTCTATAAGATGATTTTGTTGCATAAAATATACATTAAGTGAAATAGAACTGATCGAAATGATTGAAGTCTTCAAGAACTAGTAAATTCTTGATATTATTCAATAATGATATTTAAATAGCAAAGACTAACGTAACACAGATTTAATTTGATTAGATAATGGCGACTATTTTATGTAATAGGGTAAAACGATAACAAAAGTTTATTTTTTTGAAGAAGTTAAGACTATATAAAATACTAAGACATTTATCAAACGTCGTAGAATATCAGCAGAATCGATTGGATGCAAATGAATACGAACACAATATTCTTCGAAGCTCCGCGCATAGATGGCCACATCATCCATATGTACACGTAAGGTGCAACTACCCTTCTGTTAAGGTCAGTGCGTGGGTTGGAACAGAGAACAGGCTTCGTGAAGACACCCACGCGAGCCGAGAACACACGGCCGAGCTTCAAGTTGAATGTCGGAAGGATTTGCTTTGCATGAGGAATGCATTAGGATTTGATGGTACCCATTCGTCGGTTCCAGGAAATTCGGTAGTAGGATTGTATAAGCAATAAATAATGGAGACAGGAGGATAAATGTTGCGTATGCTGATTCGAACATTGTTTTGGATTCCGAGAAGCATGGTTTACAGTTTCGTGCAAATCATAAAATATGAATGCAAATGACAAATGCTTTAACAATATCATTTACAAATGATGGGTTTATGATAATCGCGTTCGATTATAATATGTTAATGCATATGACTGTGACACTAATTTTAAAAGATATTAATAATAGGATAAAATATTCAATGGGCTTTGAAGTCTTCATTTACTTTTCAAAACATAATTTTGAATTATATCCCATGAATAATAATCAAAGTCCTAAGTTGCGTTTCCCACCAACACCTCTTGTTACTCGTGTGATAATAAATGAGATTGACTTCATTAGGTTCCGATATTACCATAACACGTGGGTGGTTCCTACATTTCACTTCAATAAGGGTTTGTCCAATGATTAGTAGTCGATGTACGTGGGATATTTATCTGGCGTTGACACGTCTTTTATCGGTACGGTTTCCACGGCCGGTGAGTCATGTCCATTAATGAGATAGTATTTACGCAATGAATGTACCGCAGCGTAATTTGTTGCTTTAGATACGTTTTACAGTACTGTATTACTTAGTGCTCCAATGGTTTATAGTAAACCGTTGATTTGATAAAACGATCATAATCTACATTGTTCATGATTTTCTGTCAATGAAAATAAGCTCTTGTAGATTTCTTTTATAAATAGAATAAGATTAATTTTATCGAGAGAGTAGTTTTGATAGTTGTCGCTTATTGGCTTGTTACTGAGATTAAACATCAACAAAACAAATCTTGGGAATACAACTTAGGAGATGCATCACTTGAAACATTATCGTTACCGTCCAACTAATTATGAAAGCTTTGAACAATTTCAAATCAATTATAATGCTAACCAATGGCGAGTCTATACAAGCATGCTTCATGGAAACTGCACCTAACCCAAACAAAATCTGAAGGCTCACACAAAGGCGACGCGACGGTGCGCGGCGCGAGGCGCGAGCGCGTGTCACGTGGTCGTGTCCGCGACGTATCTGCGTTATTTATTGGCGACGTCCGGCGCGGGCGCACGACCGCGCACCTACGCCCTACGTGCGCCTTGATTGGATGTGTTGCTATGTAGTAGCTACCTTGTATTCATTTCATACAGGAACAGGGCTTAACGTTTGATGTTATTTTAAAGGGTAATTGTAACATTGAGGATTAAAATGGTATATGTGGTGCAGATTACTATCAGATGGCATGCGTGTGAGTGCGTGTGACAACTAAAGTAACCTAATATTATGTTGGTTTAATTCGGGTTTACTCATTTACGTTTATGAAAAAGATGAGAGGTTTTAGGCTCTCTTATTTCATCCGTTTATTTCAATGTTATAATTTAGCTTGATCTTCCATTGTTTGGGTTAGGCATAGTTTACATTAAAGCTTGTATGATACCTGATTATTATTTTCTATATCTTACACCTACCCAGCTACGAAAGTACCTTAT
Source organism: Mecyna flavalis (assembly GCA_949319885.1). Lineage (NCBI taxonomy): Eukaryota > Metazoa > Arthropoda > Insecta > Lepidoptera > Crambidae > Mecyna > Mecyna flavalis. The sequence continues at coordinate 2,906,260 of OX439427.1, read as the reverse complement.
GAAACTTTATTGTGTGTGAACTTTATTTGCTCAGTCATCTGGGAGTCATTGTGTGAGGTTGGAGACCTCCGACGGAGCGTTTGTGAACGAAAGGGTTCATATTTTAAAAGCTTTTGTAATCAAAGATTTACTTTTTAGTTTTTGTATCCACGATGATATACATATCTGTTAATAGATATTCTTTTATCATCGTAAGAAGTTGCTCTTGATGTTGTAAATTAAGATGTTAGTTCTAATGATAGGTATCAGTACTCGTATATCTGTAAGGCAAAGATAATATTTTTACCTTCAACTTTGCAAACATTTGTGTCAGCAAAAATAAGTCCTTCCAATCACTAACCTCAACCTCTCTTTGTTACAGTTGCACGTCAAGATACGCCGGAGAATTCTGCCAGCATCTCAATCCTTGCCACAGCGAGTCGAGTCCCCGGTGTCAGAACGGTGGCTCGTGTAGGGTCCGCCCTGGCATCGGGGGGGCGCCTCCCTCGTTTGCCTGCGACTGTCCCCTCGGCTTCTCTGCTTCTCTCTGTGAGATAAGAGTGCCGGCTGCGTGTGATTCGGCGCCATGTTTGAATGGAGCGACGTGCAGGCTTACGTCACTGTTGACGTATGAATGCGATTGTCCGCCAGGATACACAGGTCAGTAATTAATACCTAGGTGATACATTTTAGTCCTTAATACATAATATATATGATAACGTTTTGATGTTTAGTTGTAGAGAAATACTACTATTGATAAGATTGTAGAAATGATTCAAAATCGATAGATATTTCAATGTTCTTTAAAATTTTAGGTGCTATCAAATTGTAACCAAAATAGCCTGATTCAGCTCGGTGGCCTGATGGCTCTCGAGTAATATGTCATCAAAAAACAATATCTCAGTTTCTTGTTGTGTAGGATAGGTATTTGTATAATCGCAGACAATATTCTACTAAGTTTATATTTATTGAAATGTACCCTTAACGTCAATATTAATAAGGAAATGTTTAAATTCTTTCCAACAATAGATTTTGATTTCAATATAAATAGTGGAGACATTAAATCTCTTCCAATATATAGAGCTCAAAATAAATTGCCAGGAAATCTATGACAAATTTAGAGATACGATAGAAAAAGACATAACAGACCATACATAGTTGAACATAAAGATATTTTACCGCCGCTAAATGTAAGAATGTAAACGCGATTATAATATTATGACTGCAGTAGCTAATGTAACTTTATACTGGCATCAGATCTGCGGGCTTAGGTCCAGACTGCCATGCAGGGGTATATTTCATTGGGCCCACACACAATGTTGTGGGCAGAGGGATTAAGGCGTAGTTTATGAAACGAGGGACTTAGGAGCTAAGATGTTAATATTAGGATGAGCGGTGGCGACTTAAACGTACGTTAGTACGAGTAGTAGTATAAATATGGAAAACGTTTAATCAATTACAGTGTTATTTTGCTTTGTACAACTTTAGTAAATAAAGAGACATATTTTTAGATTGAAGAAATGAAAATGTTTGACATTTTAGCGTGATATAGTTCAATTGGTAACGAATGATCAATATTAAAATTGCTGCGACTATGTGCCAGATTTATTACTTTCAGAAAAGTTCAGATACATTTTTTCTGTCAGATAACTTATACGCTGCTGCTTTTATCATTTTAAAAAAGTTATGAAATTGAAAACCATCCTTAAACAATAATTGGAAAATCTCTGAATGTAAATATTGTCCTAAGACCGCTTGGAAGGGAAAGGAAACTAGAAACTAAATTACTAGTTAATCCAACATGGTGGTCTCAACGCTATTTAATAACAGAACACATCACACCGACAAGTTGATTCCATTACAATAGCTTTATGGTTAATTGTCCGTCCGTCTGTCTGTCTGTGACTAGCTAACATCCGTCATGAGCAGCATTCTGATGTGTGTGTGTAATGTGCAGGTGTTTCATTCAAATAAATCAAACTTCCATATTAATATACGAGATTTTTCTAATTTTCACACACACAATAATGTATGTGTCGTACCGTATCTGATCATTAATCATAATTTTACACACAAACATTTTTATTTTAGCCACAAATATGTTCATTGGCAGGCAGTGGCATCTTATCAAGAATAAAATAAACCATTTTTTGAAATTAAACAGCTAGAAACAATGTATTACCATATGGTTGGAAATCGACTGCATGATTTTTCTTTCATGAATGGGCATACATCGTTGGACACGACATTAAAGTAATAAAAGTTGCAAAAAAAAATGATAATTTAAAAGATGATCTTGTTTAATGAGAAATTAAATAAAATTAATTCGACCTATCAACACTAGAAAATGAATAGACAAAAATGTTAACTCGAGCTAAACTAGTTCATAAATTGGCCAATTTAGCCATGTCAACGTTTACTAAGAATAAACAGAAATAATAAATTTTGGAAAGTCAACGGACACTTCCTTTCTATTCCATTTCCGTTTTTACAACTATTTACTATGATTTGATTCTTGATTCTCAGAGATAAAGTCTAAAGTGATTCGTTTTTTTCCAATCTTCAAGTGCAATTACCAAATGGACGACTGTCGACTGGTTTTATCTAATTGTGTAATTAAAAAAACAGCTTTCAATTTTTGTGTCTCGATGTATGAGAATTTATTGATTGTTTTACACGGATTTTAGACAGATATTCCAGTGACAATCTCTGTTATTTGGCTATTAAAGTGTTTGGCATGGGAGAAAAGACAATCAGTGAAGAATTTGTGCCAAATATTTTGTTGGATTTTTCACATGCAGAGAAAAAACTGTGTTTTTAGGCAAATGTGATTAGATGATTTTTACCTATTCATTAAAACAATAGAGTACTTTGGTTAAGCGAAAGATAAATTAGATACGCCATTTACATGCGAAATAAGGTCCGCTAAAGAGAGAAGAATGACAACGATGGTTGGAAGAGGAATGCAATAAAGAATATTACTAAATACGCCTACAGCAAGATAATAAACCAATAATAGATGCTAATTGTAAGCTACACAAATTAGACAATGAAAAGGAAGTTATAATAACTAGTAAACTTAATATTATAATTACAGAACTAAGCGAAGAAGAAGTTAATAGTGTTTTTTACATCTCTTAACCACTTTAACCAATCACGCATAGTTACTATCGGACGGCAGCATCAAAAGATGTACGCAATCAACGGAAGCCACTATGGTATACTTACACTATATTTACAAGAGTAATTGCCTCTTGCTCATACAATTTTACTACGGCAGGTAGGGTTCGATACAGTCTTTTTCTATATGAAAGGGTAAATAAGTAATTTAGTTCGTTTAGTACATTTTTAATTACAACTTAAAACATGCGTTCTGTTTAGTGGCTAAAATAATACTACTTAATCCTATCTAAATTATGTAATCAACCCTTAAAAGTATTTAAGCAATCAGATCAATATTAAAATGCACAAATACTTGGAAAATAAGAAACAATTTCATGCGTTTAAATCCAATGAGCGAGATGAAGAGATTATGACTCATGCAAATATATTCGTGGGTTACCACTTAACGCTATCTTTCATGCGAACTGTTTCTCCAACTAGCGTTCGATGGTGCATAATTGATCTCGAGATTTCAAGGATTATTAGCCATTATCACAGTACAAGAATCGGACACGACCGGTAGCCAGTGAAAGCCGTAGAAAGGCCGACCAATTTGAGTTTCCTGAACGTCGGGTTGTTAACGCGTAATACTTTGGAACACTGCGGGTGCAATTGTGCAAAATTGTCTGTCATCGGGATAGATTGGACGGTAAACGTTTTGTGTAGATAGTTAGGTGTCATTAACTGTGTATAAATAAATAGAGATTTGTGTGCAAGCAGAACCGAGTATAGAATTCAAGATTTTTAGTCGTAACTTATTCTTATACACTATGCGAGTACATCATTGATACATGAATCGTCTTTGTTAAACAGTAAGCTTAATGTTTATTCGATTTAATTTTTTAACAATCTCTTTTATTTTTAATAAATGTGCAGTTGTTGATATAATTATAGTTGCCTCAATTGCTACTGGACAGTAGGTCTCAATCTAAGGCGACTACTAAAACATGTAGGTACTTCAGGTTTGGTCAGTAGTAATTGAGATAATGGCTTTATAATTTCCCGTAAATAAACCAAAATACATTTCAATCTAAATGATACATTGATCTCCCAAAAATCCTATAAAATGTTCCAAGTGTCAAAATCAACGCAGACCACAATCAAGACACAAGACAAATAACTTCATCACCAGTTTAAGAAGGTGAGAAAAAAGCCGTGAATCCTGCAAAAGATGAAAACGGCGATCGTAATTTCAATTGAGCTTGTTCCGACCAATCAGACTGAATTCTTGGTGTCGTCAGCACGTCGATTACTCAGCTTACCATTCCTATTAAATTGATGACGAATTCGGCGTTTGGCCGCGCACATTTATTAGCCTTCTGATTGGTGCAGCGGGTGGACTTTGGGCAAGCTTTGATGATATAGTTGGCTGTTATGTCAATTGAGATATTTTTGAACGGGCCGCTAAGTTTATCAAATATTACGGTTTTTTTATAAAACAACACTGTCTAAAATATGTTGGCTCAAACTAGGATAACTTTTTTGTATTTTAAGCAGTCGGCCTCTGTTTTAAAGCTATAACCTTACTTTGGTCCCCCCACAGCTTAAAATTAAGCTACGAATACGACTTCTCTCTTTAATATTTGTTTGTATGTTTTGTTGTTTATGCGTCCCCAAACTAACATTGTCTTTAAACTTAATTTTTTATTGCGTACGCCTACAAAGTATCTTTTTAATCTACTTTTGCAATAGATGTATAAATAATAAATTTATTATCAATAAATCTACAAATCTCATCAAACAGAAGTTGAAGTCATTCACCATAGCCAGTAATTAATTCTAGCTCGATGATTAAATAATATCAGTTACGTTTGCTAGATTATCATTAACTTTTACATATAACAGTCATCTGACGTTATATATACGGTCAATTACGAGTAATAAAAATATTATATAACACTTACAAAAAAGATCTTTACAAAATTAATTTGACGTATGTAATGGTTATTTAAAAGGCTTATCTTGTATTAGTCGGACTCGTTTAAATGATTTGTGTCTTTGCGTTCAAATGTCAAGTAGAATGATGGCTCCATTTCATTTAGTTTTATGTGAAACTATATGTAAAAAGCAATTTATTACTTGATTAACATTCTGCGATGCTGTTGTGTTTGCCGCGAATTATATTTCGAAATTTACTTTTGACTCCATTTCAGATTTAAGAGGCAATGCCCACGTAATAAAGTTGCATTTTTAAATTGCAGACAAAAAGCACAATGACAAAAACAAGGAAACACAGGAAAACAAAGGATTAACAAAAGAATAAAATCAAATGATTCTTAATTATGTTAAACTAATAGCAATACTGCTAAGATTTATGCCATTTAATAAAACATTAGCAGGCAAGTTAATTTTAGGCGACATGAAGTCGAGTGTTGTAAGACGATTATATTCTTACACAGTACCGACAGTCTACAAATGAAATAGATTCAGAATCAGACACTAATTCTAATCTATTGGTATTATATTTCACCGATTTATGAGCGTTACTAGTCCAGTCGTTCGAGCATTTATTTAAATTAACAACGTCGCTTCTTTATGAACAATTAAAAAGGCTCTTTAGGGCAATTTATTACGCGGTATTTATGCAAATCTTCGGTGCCATCTCAGAAATTTCACACCTGTTATGTAAATCGAAGTTTTCGTGATAAGTTTTGGTGCTTTCGTAAATGTCTTTGGCCTTTTCCGCGCTTTTAAATTGTATAAGTTTATTGAGTGTTTAAATTATAACAAATTCTTGCGGTAAGAAACTGGTCTACCTATTTTTTCCGTATTATAAGACCAGACATGGAATACTGAGTATTTCAGTAAACGAACGTAATTCGGATCTAACCGAATGTGGCTTCGTCGGCGTGGATAATTACGATACCCGAAATGAGATATTTTCCGGGATAAAAAGTTATAGTGTATCCAGCTTCCAAAGTCGTCAAATTTTCGTTGAACGTGATACTCTTAGCATTTTGTATTGTGGTAACATGATGTAGCGTATGATAGAGAGAGATATAAACTAGTTGTTTCTTCACAGGTGCTGAATGCTCACACGAAGACCACTGCGCATCACAACCTTGCCGCAATGGCGGACGCTGCGTCGCCGACAACACCACCGCTGCCGGCTACTCCTGCGCATGTCCCCCCGGCTTCACTGGCAACCGTTGCACCGAAGACGTCGTCGAGTGCTCCAGTGGATCCGGACCCTGCCATCACGGGAGGTGCTTCAACACCCACGGGTCGTACACCTGTGTGTGCGAGCCTGGATATACGGGGAGGGACTGTGACGCGGAGTACGTGCCGTGTGAACCGTCTCCGTGTCTCCACGGGGGGAGATGCACACCATTGGATCAACTGAGATACGAATGCGATTGTCCTACTGGTAAGTTCTGAATTTGTCTTTTTTATTCGAAATATTATAATAGACCAATAAATTGTTGATTAATCTTATAGCTATCAGCATGTTGGTTCTGTCAGAAAAACGAAAAAAAAGACAAGCTTTAAAACTTAAATTATTTATGCCAATACAATCTAGGTATATTTTTGATACCTATGTATTTTGTGCATCGTTTTTCCCACATACGACTAGTGTCGGAGTTTTTAAATAGGTTTTTGCGAGTACAATTTACCACAATGGCTTTTTATAGCTGCTAAAGTGCAAAGAAATATAGGTGCCTATTTTTAGACCCCAATTAGAGTAGTAACTGTGAGCGGCTTATCTTTGATCTGTTGTTTGATCTACGTACATATATGACTAAGGTTGACATAGCTTTCAACGATACTTTATTCGAGAAAGGAAAACTCATATAGCGCCTGTTGGTTCTAGTTTTGAGTAAAGGTTTTAGATTTGCAATTAGTAGTCACACTTTGACCTAGTTTTTCTTTTGACACCACGATAAGCTGTTGGTTTCGTAAAAGACATTGAGTGATAGTATTGATTTTAAAAAATGTAAGGGGCTGTAATCACCTTAAAAAAAAGAAATCACGATTCAAACCAGGCCATTTAACACGTCTGAACAAGAAATTGTTTTTAATAAACGGTTTAAAGTCGAACATTCGGTTATTTCTTATTGTTACAATTACAAGGTTTTATTATCACGGTAAGATTGGTTCCAAATGACCATATTAACTGAAAGATTTATTACAGAACAAATAAAATCTGGACATTCATTACTAGTAACGATACCTATTACTATAATATTGGCAATTAGTATTCCGCAGCGAGCTTTATACTTTAAGGGGGGGTGGGAGTACATAAAACCGACAAACTTATCTGTTCCGGTGGCGGCGTCGCTACTGTCTATTTAGAACTGTCATTAAATATAGTTTTTGCGTTGTATTTCACGTAGTTCCAATTTTGGCCACCGGAACAGATAAGTTTGTAGGTCACGTCCAAATATGGCGCCGCGCTCGCACATTTCGTAGTTTTTTAAACATAGTAAACGAGACACTAATTTTATCAAGTCAAACTCTGCGAATTTATCTGTAAATATTTAGTGGCTATAATTGAGTGAAAATTCAAATGTTAATTGGCAGGAGCTTAGACATAAAATACGAAAATCGTTAAAAAAAGGGGTAACTTTGGGATTTTTTTCTATCGAGTGAAGTTTATAAAAACATGTAATTGAATGCGATTTTAACTAGATCAGATCCTTAACTGATACATATATTTTTTTTAGAATTGAAAACACTGATTTGTATGTCTCAGGTGGCTTTTAAAAACCATACGCGCGGCATCTGCGGAACTACACAGCCTTAAGTATAAAGTATAATTTTAAATCACTATAAATAACGATCCAGCAATTAATGTATTTTAAACAAGTCAAGATTTGAAAATGCTAGAAAAAGATACGCGCACCAAATCTGATAAATTTATTAAAAGGAATGTAACTTAGTTGATCAAAAATGTACTAAATCCTAAGTACTAAATCCAGACTCATAATTATAAATTTCCAATCTTACCACTTAAAGTAAAACCAGCGCATTTGAAAATGAAACGGATGTTAATGCCGATTTAAATCTTCCAATAAACATCCATATCTGGACAGGCTTCCATATACATTGCTTATTTACTAAGCAGCCTAACTCCTTTTTTGCTTGTAGCAAGCTACTTACGCGTCATGTGGTCATTAAAGAATGCTTTATTGGGTTAAACGTATGAATGCAGTAGTCATTCTTTTTCTGCGTGTATGTAATTCTTTGGAAATCACTAGTCACTTATTTGCAAGCACTATGCATGCACTGTAGGGATTCTCAAGCAATTTTACTTGTTTATACTTTTTAAATCGACACACATAGTTTATTGTTGCATTACACGCAACTTCTGTAATTAATTTACATAGTTATCCAGGATTGAAGATGGGCGTTCCGCAAGGTTCGCCCCTAGGTCCTATTTTATATTAACTTTATAGCTTTGCATTACTGGTTTTCACGAAATGCAATAACTCAAATCTTAAATATAATTTATGAATTCAAGTGTTCAATTACTTTTGAATCTGTCATCGATTCGAATGGTGACCTAAAAGTCAGAACGTTCTTAATGGCGCCCTTTGGCTGTACAGTGATGTTATCTATAGCCACATGACTTACATTTGTAAGAAATACTGCAGTATCTGTAGAACTTTGCCGCAAACTTATATATTGGTATTGTATTAGTCGCTATCGAGATTTCAACTTAACCCACGTCCTTGTTAGGCTTTATCTAATTTCCGATTTATAGTCTTATGATCGTAAATGTACGATTATAATATTACAAAGTCATTATTTGTAAATAATTTATATCCATAGCCATTAAATCATTAGCATCTAAAAACTAAACCTTTATAATGAATAATAAAATATTTTATGGATTCAAAAGTTTAATCTGATGCAACAGAGCTTAACATATAGTAGGTATCAAGCATAAAGCTATAATTAGGCAGTTTAAAGAAGATAACAAGACAACTGCGCTCAAAGCTAAGTCCATTATCTTCAACATTTACACACATAAGTATAGTTTACTAGTTCACTGAGATAATCTTTGTCTAACATAGAGTAACTAACGTTTTGTAGGGGTCAGAAAGATATTGTATATTATAATAAGTAAATACTATTAATAATTAAGAATTAATTTTAATAATTAATTATCGTACTTAAATAAATTTATTGATAATAATTGATAATTATTAATAATTTATTTAAATACAGATCTTTGAATAATGGGAATTTTTTTTTTTGTTACATTGAATTTTTAATGCAGTTTAATAGTCTTCATTCTTATTTATTCAGCTTTCTTGACTCAGTAGAAACTATGCGACTATGTACCGAATAAATACACAAAGATATTATATTATATTATATGAAGAGATATTTCAAGATTAGGCAAAATTAGAATTATCTGTAATAGTTGAGTAGAATTTTTTGTATTTATCTCACTTTATGTGATGTATTTTACAATTGCCTGAATGAAATTGAGATCAATCACTAAAATAAAGCGATGTAACACGAAGGTCACACGCGATACGCAGGCATAATTACCATATCCATCCGTTAACACAAGCGAATGAATTCTTGCGTGTTGTGTGTCTGTCCGATTTATCATACTCTGTGTTCTGAAAGTCGACCATGCCTTTTGCCCGGGGCGACCACGACCCGCTCGGACCGAAAGCCGCACTTAGCCTAACTATAGCCGAGATATAAATAATGTTTACATTGATATTTATAGGTTTCTGTTTTTATTCAAATGTCTCGGATAACGTGCTGGTAATGATTTAGGAGTAAGTGAGGCAGGATACGTTCACTGGTTTTCTTAATGTGGAAATTATACCAATAATTGAGAGAATATTGAAATTTGGTCGCGTTTAGAAATTCAAAAGAGTGTTGCTGTGAGCTCGTAAATTTTGTTATTGCTTGAATTAATTATGATTTGAACAAATGCCATTGTCAAAAGATATATTGAGAGAAAAACTGGAATTCTAATAAATATTTTGAAGGTCAAATAATTTACGGGCTCTATTGCTGGAATATCATTTAAGTTCTTGCTACTGAGAATAAAATTGAAACAACCGATGATATTTAGGATATTTACATTCAAGTAATATATCAGCCTCTTACATTATTTGAAATTATGTTTATTGTACACCGTTGAGGTTACTTAAACAATCTGAGGATCATCGAATATTAAAGGGAAACATGCTAATCTTATATAACGTATAAAACTGTCAACAAAATCTCCCAAGACATTACCAAGTGAATTTCTAATCTAAAATTTGAACATAATAGCTTGTCTCACATCAAATTCATTTGCCGTGTAATTCACCCAGAACCGCGAAAATAGTCTGTCGAAAGAGTTACGTCACATTTTTATGTGGTCTTCAGTGCGCGCGCGCATCTCATCTTCATTAGCTTCATTACGTCTTGCAAAATGGTGTTAGGTCGTTGCAAAAGCTAGATTGTGATGATGAATGCGTCAGTGTTCTGGGAAGCTTTCTTATTTTCTCTGTGTAATACTTACTAAGATGCCGCAGCGACCCCAAAATGAGTCTTGGCTCTTCAGTCTATTTTGCGCCATCTCCCGCCACTTCTCCGCGCGGAGTTCGCGCAGATCTTTCATCACCTCGTCAGCCCAGCGATACCTGGGACGACCGACAGGGCGTTTACCAATCGGCCGTCCAAGGTAGGCTCGCTTCACCGCTCGATCTTCACTCATCCTCTCCACGTGCCCGCGCCAGAGAAGTCTGTGCGCCTTTGTGTCTGTGCGCCAGCGAAGTCTGTTCTCTGTGTAATATTTGACACGTATAAGAAAAAAAAAACAATATGCAGAAGCAATCTGAATTGAAGATGACTTAGTGTGTGAAATACGCGTTCTGTTATTCACTCCATCAAACGTTAAAAAACAAATGATTTTAATTGTTGCCTAGTCTTTTAAGGAGAAAATAAAATATTTTATGTAGTGGTAATGAAGTTAAATTTAGAAGTGCTTTATTTTGTGGAAATACTATGTAATTGCGAGTTGTAATTTGGCTCATGCGGCTCATTCAATTGTTATTATGTTGTTATTATGTTGTTTAGAACAAATAAACAGAAACAAACTATTCTGGAGGAATTTTCACGCAAGCCATTAAATTGTACAGGATAAGGACCATGAGCATAAGTGCGGGTTTATTGCTGAGAGTGCTTTTAAGTAAACATTTAGCTACGTGCTTCATTTTAATAACATCCTTTCTCATTCGCATTAAATTACTTAAACATCTGTATACACAAAACTGGCTAGTCTAATATCTATCTCACCAAGTTCTTCAACATGTGTTAAGTCTTAGCCTGTATTAAAATCTAAATTAAAAGTAACAGTTTTTTCGGTTGCTATGATTCATGAACGAATGTCTACATTTCCATATGTGTTCGACCACATAAGGAGATCTTTGAAACTATTAGACTCCGTTGTTTTAATGTGTGTTTTGTTTTTGGTGGACTTGTACAAGACAAATTATTCAAGAGGCTCTTACCCCGAGGGGACATTGAATCCATCAAATGTGTTCCCACTTTAAATAGCCTAGTCTGGTCGTGACGTCATGACTCAAACTGTGGGAATGGTAATGACCGAGCACTTAATTAACACCCCATGGTGATATATTTGTTTATTGGCTCCGGGTATGAGATGCTTGAGAGTTTGAGTATTTTCACATAAAACAGCTCTCGTCATATCGATTTGAATTTTTATGTTTCTCTTTATTGGATCCTATTTAATTATTTTAGTTAACGTTTATGTAAAATACATTGGCTTAATTATACTAATGTCCAGGGGAGGTATGCCACTGATTATTTTTTCAATTAATTTTTTATTCAAACCTTTCATCGCGTTGTTAGTAAGATATATTACATACTTCTAGCTGAATATATGACGATCTCAGCAAATATATTCATTATTCGTAATTTGATTCGACTAAAATCCGTTTAGTTTGTTAATGTTACCAAAACAATGTTTTGAAGTTCTAAAATTAACGACTCTTTAATTGAATTCAATTTGATAATGCTATGCTATTCAAGAATTGATTCTTCATTTATAGATATTAAAATTATAAACTTCTTAGTCATAGCAATTGTTCTTGGAAGCGACAGCTTTAGAAAAATCTAGATACAAGAATTACAATATCGTCTAATTAGTAGGCATCAAGTAATCCACTGGCTCTAATTAAGTGTCGAAAGCCTTTACACTTGGTTCGTTCCGCACAACGGTCTTTACATCTTCGATTAGCAGATGGAAACTCATTACCATGATTAGGAACTGCTGTGTTCCCACGCTCGCCACATGTGAGGAATAAAAACTTAACGGCAATCTTTCAGCGCCATTTTTTGCCATGTGGCGCTGCTTCTGTAAATATTTTGGTGTTCGGCTCCAGACTTTTGAATGGGGTCATTGGTGATCTGTTTTTAACAGGTCGTCAGTTAATGTAAATAACGCTGAAATGAGAAAACGCTTTCTTGGGGGCGCATCGTTGTGTAGCAATGCTTGACAAAATCAAGCTTTGTCAACTTGGTCGTTAATATGTCGTGGCAATCTTATAAATCCTACATTTAAACTTGAAACAAACTTTGGGTTAAGTTATAAAACTTAAGAGATAATTCTTTGTGTACACCTTTTGGTCATTGTTAACAATTAGGTGGGGGGTGATAATGATGATGAGGTTATAAGTGAATGATATTTCATGTTGAAATACCTGAAAAAGATGAATCATATATGAAATAATATCTAATTCTATTATCCTTGAGAAACTTTAATAACATAATATGTACAATAAAAAGTTTACAAACCATATTTCCCATCCATCAATCACAGCCCTAAAAACATATTTTAAAATCCAAATATTCACACACGGATTGTTGTATAAATTTACATTATTCATACATCTGAACGTACACATACCGCCGTACACGAATCTAAATTGACACAAACCACAATAGATTTACATATTATTAGTGGATACTGATCCCAAGTCTCACAGAAAGTCATAAGTATTCCTTTATGCGGAAGTGTTTATGGGGCGTATTTTTAGATTTTAAGAGTCATATATAACATGTGGTTTAACATTTGACGGAATATCTCAATGATGTTTAACATGTGGTGTTTAATTAGTCATTAAAACACCATGAGTGTGAGACCTGTCGTGAGGGTGGCTTAAAGCTTTATTGTAATGTTTAGTCTTATGATTTTTTTAAGGAAATCAACTTTAGAAAAGTTTGTGATTTTGAGAGAACTTTCTTAAGTCCCACCATTAGATGGATGGACATCGATTTCAGCAAAAAACAGATGAGTGTATGAAGTATGCCACTTTTCACAAGCACAGAAGTCATATTGCTGTACTGTATTTCTCAATATTATTGTTGTCAAAATTAGTTTTGCCAAACTCCAAATTTTTTGGGTTGGCCACATTTGAACTGTCCTGTCTTTTTCACAGCTGTTACTACATTTCGTTCTCCATAATATTTAACTCCCATCTTCCTCACAGGATACCGCGGTCAGAACTGCGAGATCGACATCGACGACTGCCCCGGGCACCTCTGCCAGAACGGCGCCACGTGTGTTGACGGACTCAACTCATACACCTGCGAGTGTCCGCCCACCTTCACCGGGTCTCTCTGCGAGACTGACGTCGATGAGTGCGCTTTGAGGTGAGTTTAGATCTTAGTTTAGACCTTCTTCTTCGTTTAGGTCTTCAACTTGCGCGATTATTGTGGACGCAATGTATTGAGCCCCAGTACCTCGCGTAGCGTTATGTGTTCGCGCGTAAAGATTTGCGACAAATTCGCTTTTCTGGACAAGGCCTTACTTTATACTTGACCACTTCACTTGTTCGTCTTTAATGTAGTCTATTTCAATAATTTGCTATGTAATCCCATCTCATGCTGCTACCACTCTATTGTTTTTGTCACAATATAAATTTTTAAGACCTGCATCTAAATCAACTTTGGAACTTTGGTTTATAAATATAGCTAACACGCTAGCTCGATGGCTCACTTGGTGTTCATCTTGTTCCCGTTTCCTTTCTAGCGCCTTTTTCCCAACAAGATAAAGCATTTAGGTTATTAACACTTGTTTTTTCCTTGTCTTAAACACAACATTGTAATCAATTTTCGTTATTTGTTTACTTCGGGTCTGTGTTTGACCGCAAGCTATTTGATTGAGCCTGACTTAGACCAGCTTAGCCGACTGTTTTCTTGAGACTAACCCTAATGATGTGAATTAATCTAGTTTTGGCAGTTTCTTAAATCAATGGTAAACTTTTTCATTCCAGTCGTACTGTACCTTCAAAATAAAATTGCTATCATCATTTCGTCTGTCTGCCATCGTTATTCTTAAATTGTGATTTGCGAATTTCAGCGCCACTCTGCAAAGACAATAAACTCGCCGGATCGTAATGAACTCTAACCGATTTTACAAATGAGCCGAAACAGTTATGTCTCGCCAATTGGTTGCATCACATATTCTTTCGACAGCTAAATTTTGATTGCTATCCTCCACACAAATCTCAAATTTTAACTTTAATTCTTCTGCATAAGGTTCTTAATCATTAACCATCGTACCCCAATTAGCCCGGCATCTCTAAAATGAAACCTGGAACGGATCGCTGGATAAATCCTTCGCCGAATTTTTATTATTGAATATCAAAGTAAATTATACTTTATTGTAGGCACTTAGGGGCGATATTTAAATGATTGTGGAGATAATAGCAACGGGACCGATGTCGGTAATACGATATCGAATACCATCTTGGATGCACGCGTACGTCTGCAGTGTCCTGTTTTTTTAAAGGATTCGAAGTAAAAAATAACAGGATACATATTTTTTACCCACCTTCCGTCTTTTATGGGATGTTAATATTGTTAGTTTAAAAAATTTAATCTGATGTTCGGAATTTAAAGAAACAGATCCGATTGAAACAGACGACAGCTAAATTACAAAGTATTTCGAATTGCCAATAATTATTACTTTTTTTACTTCAAATATTAAAAGTTTCGTCCCCTGGCGCAGGGCAGCGCTCTATCAAATACGCCGTTGGGTCAGTCGACTATTGTGCATTTAATTTCTAGATAGTTGTATGTAAAAAGATGTAATATAAATGGAATTACAAAGCAATTATATCCACGGAAGGAATGATATGTGCTTTTGTTAGTTTTTCTTGCAATAAGAACGTATCGGACGCTAATTACGAGTAACTCCTAAGTCAATGGCCTCGTGGTACAAGTAATAAGACTTAGATATAATTTATCCAGTCTTAGACAAAAGACGTCATTAGTGCTTGCCAGGTTTTATTTATAATTTCACTTGTTTTGGCTGACCCAAAATAGATCCTAAAAACAATCTGATTACACAAAGGTTTCCCAATATTATTACACTTGTATACATATACGAGTATTTATACTTCCTACTTATTTGTTAAATTTTCTAGATGAAAATACGTCTTGTTCTCAATATTTGTTTTGCTCTGTCTGGAATATATAACTAGGTATTATGAAATATAATTACGGTATCTAATTCTTTTAAATACTCATAAGATAAGCAAATCAAGTTAATATTGATCAATTTAAGATAGTAGTTAGCCGTCGATACGTCGAATTTTATTAAAATGTGGGAATAAACCATGTTGTATTATTAATTCAACTTAAGATAATATTTCACTAAACCGCTACCGCTTATGCCTCGTGCCAAGATCGTCGCCCGCACATGTGCGATGCGCCCGCGCTGCTGCGCTAACTGTGAGCTAATAGTCGTGTAAAAACGGATAGTCACACGGTCAAACTGTTTACTGATTACTATACACATTTCATTAAGGCTGCTTATTGAGTTTACTAGCGCTGCTATTATTATACAATTAACTAGGTTTTGCATACGAGTAACACTACTGCATCTTGTCTTCTACTTGGGTTGCGAGCAATCAGGACAGTCTTCAGAATAAAGATATCCTATTTGATATTGTATAAATAAGTTGCGCCGGATTTCATCAAATTATTGCATGAAATAGTTAGAAACTTCAATCCATCTACAAAAAACATCCCGAGTCCTTCGGAAGGCTTCTTAGACTAACTTACAAAAGTGAATAAATTGGAATAAGATAGACAAAGTTTACTTCGCATTTATAATATTAGTATGGGCACCACCTCTAAAACAACGTGCGCGGACGCACCGTCTCGTACCAAATAAAAAAGGAACAGGCGAGACGAAACCCGATATTGGGCACGCATTTATCAGTTGCGTTTCATGAGCGAACGATTCGGATAGTATGACACTATCCCATGGGACCTCGACCCAAGGAAAACTCAACTGTGAAATCAAGCGTCATAAGACTCCTTATAGAACGAGCTCGACGACCTCTTAAAAGGTATTACATGTAAAATAAGAGCCCAGAAACAACGGCAAGCGGTTAAAATGCGTACGGACCAAATTACCCCGACTCTCTGTCTCGTATTATTACGGTATTATAAACTTTATTGTTATAGTAATAAATGCCATTAGGCCGAAATTAGAGGAAGAATGGATTGGTACGTTTTGATTTCGAAAGGAGTCTGCAGCGGGCGGTCTCCTATCTAGCTGGTAGTAATATTAATAGTTTATAGTGGACTATTAATTTTATAGAATAGTAAAGAATTATTAATTGTTCTATCTTATCGTTGTACACGACCATTCGAAGGATCAGATATGTACAGAAATTTAATTTATTTAATTTCAATTCCCAATCAACTTTTTATAAGGTAAATTCAAAACCTTTAAGCAAAAAGGTTATAATCGATTTTGTTTTGTATGAAGTTCATGTATTGGGTACTATTGCTTCCTTTTCGAATGATATCATAGTCATTAATCATAATAAATACAAGCAGAATATTACTAAATACTCTACCGATGATAAACGTAAGTCAAAGTAATCAATTAACGCAATCACGATCGTTGGTACTTAATTATTGGGTCCATACAATATTTATCTAATCAAGATTAACATTCATTGCTGATACTTAGATAAGTCAGACATAATTGACACAATATTTACATTTAAAGACATGAACCAAAAAGTTCTCAGTCAAATTGCCATTAACTTTAGACTAAAGATATAAAAAGGAAGAAATACGACATTACAGAAAACCATTTCCAGAATCTTAATTTTGCTTCTGTGCTGCAAAAAACGGTTAAGCATTTTCATGATCGCAATCAGAGGGCTTGCTTGAATCAACAGTGTATTTTACGTGGACTTTCTAAAGGGTCAGACAGATACACGCTCGGCCTAATACCGCTGTTTCCCATCAACTTACATTCGTATTTAAGATTGAGATAGTTACCTGTTAAATCTTTGAATGGGTGAACAGGGTCAGCAAGTTATGATGATCTTTGATCTGAATATACAGTAAACAGTTGAGTGACAACTTTATTAAAGGTTTATCTTGCTACTGCTAGGTCACAAACCATTTATAAGTCTTGCTTCTGCCAAGATAATACTGTCATGACAGTTTGTTGAAAAAGTGAGTTGATTTAGGAGCCGATGTTCTAATGTTTAATATTAAAAACCCATCAAAATGCAAATATTGTTTTTAGCATTTCGAAAGGAGTTTTGCTCTTGCACTACCAAAAAAACTTTTTTTTAAATTAAAACTAATTAAAAACAATTTAATGGTACGGTTCAGTTAAATTCAAAGTCGCATCAAACAACACTTAAAAGTTCACAGTTTGTGACGTAATCACTAAATAGCCTTTACAGCACACTTAAAGAGCAATACGAAAACGTTAGTCACACGAACAAGTCAATAAAACACCACAATTAAAATACTTTTAAACTTATACATGACTTCAAATACTTTCGGTGACATACCTCGAATGCCATTAGGGCACTTACTCGATTTCAGAGAGTCCATGTTTATTCATAAGGTGACACGTTTGACCATAAATAAATTGAGTGACTTTATTAATTACATACAAATTTTCTTCCGAAATAATTTTTAAGTAAATTTAAGAAAATTAAAGAAAGTTTAAAAGGTGTTAGATAAATATCAATAGTAAATCTGTTTGGTTATTGATTTCAAGTTAAAGTTGGTAATTTACATAAAATACCGTGTAGAACATAGTAAACTTTTATTATAAGCATATCTCAACGCATTTTTAAAATTTTGTCAAGGCGTTCAACAAACTTAATCAGACTCTGAAGTGTCCGGAAAAAGTATTTTACGTCAAAACATTAAAAGACAAAAAGCAGGCTGCTTTTTGCAATGCGACATTTTATAGCAAAAGACTCTTTTAGCAGTGGAAAGTAAAGAAATGCTCAATTACTTAGCGGATTTACAACGTTTCGCACAGGGGCCAGTTTTTGTCCCGTGCTTGTTAAATCTGTAATTTCCTTTTTTTGCACGGCCGGCCCGACCACGGTCGTGTTTCAAGTGACTAGAAAATTGCAGACTAGATGATGCTGTTTGCTAGGATTTTTCCTAATAAAAACACTTCTAGCTGCATTACAGTTATCATTAAAATTAATGAAGGTCAAGACATATTTTGTGTAAGTTATGACGTTTTCGTATTCGCATAAATCGTTACTTAACGATTTTATTGTTTTGATTTCTTAACCTATAGTGATGAACCCTTCGATGGTCCAAGTTAAAGTACCGGCCGTGATTTCGGACCCTGTGTTTAATTCTCGGGCCAGGCAAAAGGAGTTTCGGTTTTTTGTTTTTGTCAGGGGTGGTCTTTTAGTCCATTATTGTGACACTGATTTTATTGATTGCCATTGCCTTTCAGTGGGACATTAAATGGGATAATACTTGATATTTTTTTACCTTTTATATAAAATTTGAAGCTTGCTTGTCTAACTAAAATTTGTCTATTTAATATTCTTTTGTTCTATCTCTACGAAGTTACTATTTTCTATATGATACATAATGGCTACTTTACAAGTATTTGATACATTTAATTTTGTGTTGTGATTAGTTTACGTTGAAATATTACCAGTCACATCGAAGTTGACGTGAATAAAACTACATTATAAACAGGCAATCAAAACCAGTAATCGATTTGCAAACTATAGCGAAAGTACTTACATATCACTGACAAGTGTGGGTCTAATTTAATGCTTCAACACACAATATGCACAACTGATTTCCATACGACTAGACTACTTGTACGATCAATTCGTCAAGTAAATACGCGATTACCAAAAATAGTAATGATTAATAGTTATTCAATATCGTTAGAATTGGATGCCATATAGGCGTAGGAGCTACCATTCTGTCAGTAACAAATGATGTGACTGCCATCTTGATCATGAGTTGTAGATGAAGACTTTCATTTCTTTTTTGTTATCGGTATCGTTAATGCGGATTTGTGTTTTGTTTTCTGTTTAATGAACTCACTCGATGTAAGATTCCACATTTGAAATCATCAGATACATTCATTCAAATGTTATCTTTTTAGGTTATGTGCTGTTTTCTATTCAGGTGTCAATTAACTTGACAAGATTAGAGACTCAAACGTCTTGAGTCTTGACACGGAAGTTTTTAGTAGCTTTTCATTTCTTCACTCTTATGTTTAAAGAAGTTTAAGTGGGAAGGTTGAAGTAAAGAAAATCGTTAGCTTTTCATATATTTTTGGTCCAAATGTGCAGGTGTTAGCAAAAGAATGAATGTACAACATTAACTTACTTAGGCTTCTGCCTTTGTTTTACTGTCAAGGTACTTAAATAAATTAAGACAAATCGCTGGAAGGAACTCATTTAGTTTGGATCTAGGTAGCGCTCGAAAGACATTTTTATTTATTATGACAACTTTATTTTTAATAACAACCGTGCCTCAAAACTGAGATTCGTACGACGTTTATTACAAATTACAGGTATTATTAAAAATTACAACCGTATTCGATGTAAAATAAACCCGAACGCGAAAGCTCATCTGTATTTCGAACTTTTACAGTCGGTCATTTTTTGTTTATAAAATTTTATAGTTAACAAAAGCCGTGGTTGGTAATTGTGGCTTCGTCCGAGCTTTATGATAAAGTTGGTTCGGATAATTTGTCGTGGACGCCAAAAGTCCGAGACTGCTAAACCCGTCCGGTTTTTTGTCAGTTAATATAAACTTAATACGAACGGGAATAAAGGAAAAAGTGTCATTTAAGTGCCAGACGATTCACCCAATTGCGACCGACACCTTTGGCAAATGTTTATTGGCGAAGATAAAGCGAAGATATAGTAGCTCAGTACAATTCCTCCACTTAGCCTGATGGTAAGCAAAGACTGCCTTAACCATCCTTTGCTTACCATCACTACAAGATATGCGTCTACACGCATCACTACAAGATTACGTCCAAATTTCTCCGCAGTCCGGGAATCGAACTCGCAGCCCTTTCTCTCTAAACCTGTACTCCCACCAATAATCAATCAGACATCACAAATTGGACTCGGAAATCAAGCAACTCCACTGACATCGGCTAGCCATTTATCTCTCTGTTTAAAGACCGGTGGCGACTGAAAGGGCCGATGATTTCCGTAGACCCGACACTGAGGTCATCGATCATCAATCACTCTCGATGACGGAGCTCGGCGTCTTTGGTCTATCAGCCTATTAATATCACACTCAAGTCAAAGGCCTATTTTGGATCTGCAAATTTTCTACAGTAGCCAGTTTCTGTTATCTGTGACAGTACCCTTTGTGTGTGTGTAGCTTGAACCCTCAATTATTTAGAGGAGCCATGCGACTGTGTGCGCCAATATTTCAACCTTCGACTTAATCATGTGAAGAGACGACATTTTGAAATCATTCTGTTACTACAGCTCATTAGTCTTTTACACGATAAATCTTAATTATGGGCCGAACGCCATTGCTCTGTTTTACATTTAGAGGAAAATATCGACAGAATAGCCTTCTGCGCGCGGTTACACCCGCTCGTAATTTCTTTTTTCAAATTCCTTCCCCGTCCCCCCAACATTTCCGAGATCAAAATTATGTCACCAGGGAATAGTGTAGCTTTCCAACAGTAAAATAATTATTCAAATCGGGTCAGTAGTTCCGGAGCCTATTCAATACAAACAAACAAACATTCAAATCTTCCCTCTTCATAATAATATTATTAGTATAGATACATCAACGAACCTCACTGAGAGAAGATAAATTCTGGGTTGTACTTTCCGAATTATAGAAAAAGTATTATTCCCACATTCCCCCTTGAATTGAATGTACATGTACGGACAAGCGGACACTAAAACTTTTTTACATAGAGGTTGTTTAACTATTGTCATAAAGCGGGCGTTGTTCGCTCTAACCTGTAGAAGCGAAGATTAGGCAGTATCGTAAATGTAACTGGTTTACACTTAACAGTGCCACAGCACATTTAACTGCATATCTTTGTCGTAAGATTTACGTTTCCCGGGGAAAACTGTGGTGCGGTTAGTGTAGGCGGAGGGATAGCGAACGTTCTGTTGTCCTTATAACAATATACGTGATACAAACGGATGATCTTCCGGTCAATTAAAACTATCATAATGTAACAAAAAAAATCTGAAAGCTGCATTACTAATCTTAGCCTAGATTGGGAGTTAATAAAATAAGTGACTTAGGCAATTTTTTTATTCTAGCAAAATATCTCATTACATCGTAAAGTCCACGCGAGCGAAGCCTTAGACGGAAAGCTAGTGGATCATAAAAGACAAATGACTCTAATGACGGGCCATGAAATTATCGGTTTGCTCATTTGCGTAATGAATCGATTTTGTACATTTTTCGGTATGTTTCTTTGGATATGTTATAGGAAATTCCTACGGCTCCAAAATGACATTCATTTATGTTTGCAAGTTTTTTTGATGGACTTTGGCTCCTAGCCTAAGCCGTTGTCACCATCTGTGCCACACAAAACGTACCTTACCTACTCGTATAAATTACAATGTTTTGAACTTAACGTAAAATATGGTTCCCGCTATAGAGATGTTATTTCCAAGTGCATTAAGATTTATTTTATCTTTTCTGAATTGTAAATTTCATTGATACATTTACTCGTATATTTGGGTATTGCGCATATTTTTTATTGTATTTATGTGAATTCCGTGAAACATAATGTCCTATTATAGGGCAAAACCTTTTATCATTCAAATCAGGTCATCGCTCCAATGATAGGTACTTAAATGTTTGTACTATGAAGGAATCGAACCCGCGACCTTTTATTTACCTGTCCACATACTACGTCTGTCATTGAGATAGATATCTGAAATGCAATCATATTCCGTATCCCAATAATATTGGATATACAGTCGACAGCATATCAGACTTCCCTAATCTGTCAAAAATTCTCAATTGAAAGAGAAGCCTATGTAAAGTGAATAAAGCTGAAAATTGGTTGTAGAAATTTGACAGATTATGGTAGTCTGATGAGCTGGCGACTGTAAGTAGAATCCTATTATTTTCTATTGTCAGTCATTGCGTAGTTCTATTCAAATATCAAAACTGACGGTTTGAAATCGCAATCGCTGTGCACTTTGTATGGATTTGTGTCAACAAATGTCTGTTGGATAAAATATTGGCTAAATCTCCCGGAATTGGGTTACGAACATAAATAAGGGAATTAGGCTTATTTGCCTGTTGAGATTGGAGCTGAAATTGGATCGAAATCAGAAACGGATTTTGATCTTTGTTACTAATTTTTTCCCCCTCTCCGTCGACCGATGTTCAACAAGATTGCCAGTACCTGTAAGCACATAGATAAAATAATTTCGCTCTGATTCGACCTCACGCATAATGATGCGACGACGTTTAAAACCTTTTTTCTTTTATTGTTCCTAATTTTTTGATCTTTAATACAACTTAGTTGTACTAGGATTATTCTAGTACAAAGGCATTTACATCGACACTTTATAGTATCAAACACGTATATTATTTAAATCATTATTATAATATTTTAATAAGCAGTTTACGAGACCATATAAACCAATTTTTAACTGTAACACAGCTGTCAAACTGGTCTTGTGACGTCATTCGAACAATTAGCAATCTGTAACTCGTGATGACCAGAGCCTCCATATTACATTGTAACTGATACGGTTAATTTGTCAAAAGTAAGTGCGGTTGTAACTATTGACAGACCATTATTTGTTAGAGATTACTTAACAAGGTGAAAGTATGATGTACAGTAAGAAAAAGACAAATTATTGAACTGAGAGCAAACATGTTACTGTTTTTATTGAGGAAAGTTACAGTTGTTTAGACGAGTTACATTTGGGTTAAGATACTGTGTGTGTAACTAAGAATCTTTCTGCATTGGTTGGTATTGGCTGAGTCATAACAGTTAGTTGATTTGCTTACGTACAGTAAGCGGCACATCAAGGTTGTTGATGGGGGTGTTTCGTCGGTTGACCCCGGTCCCTGAATAAACCGCGGTGTCAAATGCACAAGAGCACTGATTGACACCGAT
This sequence comes from Mecyna flavalis, assembly GCA_949319885.1. Lineage (NCBI taxonomy): Eukaryota > Metazoa > Arthropoda > Insecta > Lepidoptera > Crambidae > Mecyna > Mecyna flavalis. Next base: position 2,882,736 of record OX439427.1, on the reverse strand, counting down.
GTTAGTCCTTCGGATGCCTACCCTAAATATTTATTTATTATGTATCGCGTAAAAAATATCTTATACCATCCCATGCCTGATCTATTATGCCAGGTGTAATTATGCCCACCTAAAAGCCATCATACGAACACGATTCAAGCTTAATCTTCAGCTCACACTTACCTAGAACATTACCAAAAAAACAATAGCAATTTGGACTCAATTGCGGTCAAAGAGCACGGTAAATCGAAGCCAAAGTTTGCAAATTGCAGTTTGGCAACACACGGCTGAGGCAATGTATTTGATCTGATACGCGGCGCATGCGCGCTCGTGGCTTGAGCGCTCTCGATCCGAGCAAGATTGTGACAGGGTTGCTAGAGAAAAAAAAAGATTTACGAGTTAAAGCCTTATTGGAATTAAGACATCGCTACAATGATAGGGACTGGTCTTATCACCACGTTTGCCAAATGGGGGATGATGATAACAAACTCGGGCTATGTCCGAAAAAAAATCCACAAAAATTTTGCTCAGGTATTGCTGGGTTACAAGTTACAACCCAGGACCCTAAAATCACGCCTAGGTACTTAAACTACTAGACCAAGGAGGTGTTAAAATAATTTATTTAAAGAAAAACTACAGCATCTTGGAATAACTTTCTGGATAAGATTTATTTTTCAGACATTATCCACATAACGCCATCTAGGCCCAATCTAAGCATAGCTTGTACTATGGGTGCCAGACAACTGATAACCTTTACTTGTATATTTAATAGAAATGTAGATATTGTTTACAGAAACACCCAGACACTGACCAGTCAGACTGATTCGTATAATAATAATTTTATTTAAAATTTGTTGACAACCTTTGCCGTTTCAATCGTATATAAATCATCGGAAATACTTACCAGTTTTATCATTCAGATTTTAGGGCTCAATGCGAAATTAGCAAGATTTATACGTGTGCAGCTTAAGATATTTTAACATGGTGCGAATTCTTCCGCCGTTATGATAAGGAGAAATGGTTTTAAAACATAATGGTCTAAAGCTGATTTTAGATTAAAGGATACAAGACTTAGTATAACAGTGTACACTGCTGTCTCTGTATACATGTGCAAAAGACAGCATCATACAAACACAGCAATAGTTGCTGATAGATGCGCAGACGCTTATCGATGCGATTTAATCTGTGGGTCTTTGGTATGAGTATGAGTTGATCTCAGTGATGATAAAAGCCTTTGCTTTACAGTAGAAAATTACAAAATGATTACTTTATGGGTACTTTTAGAATAAGTAAATCTTACTACATTTTTGTGAGACTTGACCATGACGCTAAAACATTTCAATTATCGCAGATATTAAAATGTAATATTATAACGATTATCATGCAAGGTCAAAATTTCACCACATTCAATTTTCGGACGTAACATTTTTCGGTCTCGCCATAACACTTACGAAAACCTTTAAAATATCGCGAGTCGAATTATGCATTTATGCACTAAATTGCATTACAAATGTCGCCGACCTTGCGGTGAAAGGACGCCGCAATCAGAAAACACTAAAATACCGCCACCAAATTACGCTCTCGAAGAAAAATCTGCTAAGTTGCATTTAAAAGGCTCAGATACCTACAGCTACCTACGTGCCGAGGTTTTGATCTGATAATAGGGTTCCGTGGTATTTTTTTTTGTCGGTGTAGAATATGATTTACCTATCTATATAGATTTATGTCCAGCAATGCACTGTGACTGGCTGTTAATGATGGTATAGATTATATGAGATTATAGTTAATCCACAGTGGGTCACAGAAATCTCTCACCTTTTAAAATAACATCGAAGTTTTTAAAAAAGATTATGTTCACGTGATCATTATCATTTTTAAATCTTCATCTGTATGTGGACAGTCCCATTACACTTCCCCGGTTTTCCCTTCACACCCAGAGAGAAGTCGATGCTCGCCTTATGACAATTGACCTGTCCATTCTGCAAAAATCAAACTTATAAATTAATTCAAGAATTTTCCTACACTTAATATTTCTTAAGGATCTCCAAAAAGAGGTTAGTTTGCGTCCCATGTCGTTCCTCCCACTTGAGTCCACTCTAAAATACGTTTCCAACCGTCCATTCCTGTTCGTTAACATTCTTGCGTCATATTGTCCTGTTTTGCTGTTATTAGTTTGCGGTCGATATTCACGATAGAATTCCAGTTTTTGCTCATAAAATCATTAATAGAATCAATGTGAGAAAAAAAATGTATTAAACTCGACTTATTATGTATATATGATGTCCGCTCGTAAATGTGCCTAATCAATGACACTGGTTAGTTAAGAAAACATCATAATGATGGAGTGATTAACGAGCTTTTTTTGCATAATACGTCAATTAGTCTATTTTGTAAAGACTTTGTGAGAAACTAAGAGTTGTTATGTTGTTTTGTCACGCAATTTTTCGTGAGGTTAGGTTGGTGATTTAGTTTTAGCTTCTTCTCTATTCATCGTCTCGTGTTTGTTGACGGTTTATGTTGTTATTGGCCTGGCCATTTTGACTTCTCACACTGAGAGATTGGAAATTGTTCATAAGTTATCTTCATTTCTGCATATACCTATTACAATAACAAAGCTGTCTATACTTTTTATACACATCTTTGCCAATTTTTTTTACTATTTAAGAATATCCGATGAACAACACTGAACACAGCATGTGTCTAGTTTTCATATCGTGCTTTTTTAGTTATTTACTTTCATAAAATCTTGTCTTCAAAACCTAATGTACCAAAAAATACTGTACGTTTTATTCATGTTTTTTTTTAATTTTATTTTTAAAAAAGAAACATGTGTTTATTCTATGTATGCAATACCAGACAATAATGATCTTACTCTCCAACAGGCCTCTCGTCTGCCAAAACGGAGCAACTTGCACCAACTCAGTCGGCGGCTTCTCCTGCATTTGCGTCAACGGCTGGACCGGGCCAGAGTGTTCCGTCAACATCGACGACTGCGCCGGCGCAGCTTGCTTCAACGGCGCCACCTGTATCGACCGCGTCGGTGCTTTCTACTGCAAGTGCACGCCTGGGAAGACTGGTAAGTTTGGCTGCTGTTCCTTTTTGAACTTTATTGGTATTAATATAATGGTCAATAAGATAGTCAGCTAGCTAGTTTCTCTAGCCTTTTAGCTCTTATTGCAAACTTAACTGTTAATCAGCCAGGCAAAATGTATTACGGTTTTGCGAAGATCGAATACGGGCAAATATCTTAATCATCAAAATAATTTCTTTCTTGTCGGCAAGAGTTTTAAGTAAAATAATTGAAGTGTTTTGAGATACATGTTAATCTTTATAACAATAGACCTTAATAACAAGTCATTTTCTAAACTGTGTATCAACATACTTTTGTGTACTGTTTTTACCTTCTTTTTTTACAATTTATCTTCCTTTTAGGTCTTCTGTGCCATCTTGATGATGCGTGTACATCGAACCCATGTCACGCAGACGCTATCTGCGATACTAGTCCTATCAATGGCTCTTATACGTGCTCTTGCGCATCTGGTTACAAGGGACTCGACTGCTCCGAAGATATTGATGAATGTGAACAGGGTATGTTTAACTCTTAATTAGTAAGATATAGCTTTAATAATTTGTCTTTTGTAAAGCGATGACTGTAGGAACAGCTAAAGGAATCTACGTGAAGGTCAAAATTGAAGAGATGAAACAGGAGCAGGCCCAATAACATCCCTTGCGGAACGCCAAAGTTAATCAAGAGTAAGAATCTTATAACTTTCATGCGTGTACCATTATTTCTATTCCAATTACAGTAGCACAAAATTACAATAAAATAATAATATTACATTTTTACTACAATTGCAAGTCTGTTGACGGGAAATCGCGGGAAATCGTAAAGCTCAATCTACCTTTAAAAACACCATTACTATCGGCATCTGAGAGCAATCTGCTTTTTAATTGAATAGAGCAACTTTCAGCGCTGACATGTACCAATCAAGACGAAAGCTTCTGGGAATAAATCCCTAAAGGGGCCACAACATCGTATAGGGTATCGACTATAAATTAACCTATAAATGGAATTTTATCTGCCAATAAAACTTTATCGATTACAGATTTTGCACTTAAACGTTTTGTTAATAAAAGTTGAACCTTAAGTTTGAGGCAAAAGCGCTAGTGGAGAAAGTGCGAATTTATTAAGAGTTTTGATTATTAGGCAACGAATTTTAATATCGTTGTTATTAGGCCTTTGTTATGCAAAATGTATATTTTTCACCCACGTATTAAACCTCAAAGTCATTGATTACCTCAGAAATAAACCTAGCCATATTAAATTAAGCACTCTAATGTTTGACCCCGGTTTTCTCTGCGTGCATACTCGTATCCTATATACCAAGATCTAATATACCTACCCTTTTTCTAGGATCTCCGTGCGAGCACGACGGAATATGCGTAAACACTCCAGGATCATTTGCGTGCAATTGTTCTGTGGGCTTCACCGGGCCCCGCTGCGAGACCAACGTCAATGAGTGTGAGAGCCATCCATGCAGGAACGATGGCTCTTGCCTGGACGATCCTGGGACGTTTAGATGCGTGTGCATGCCTGGTAAGTGTTTTTATTTCTTTTCCTGAGACAAGATCTCTAATATACCCAAAATTAGGCTTTCACTCAACCAATTCATATTACTCATTGTTGCTTTTTACAACACCGACTCTGAAATGCAACGAATATTTTAGGGCTGTTTTATCTATTGGTAAATGTTGTCTGGACTTCACGTTATTTCCTGTTCCTGTATTTAATACGTACTCTTATTTTGACGACACTTTTATAAATTTCTGTTAATAATTCAATTTCGGAATACATCCGCCTTCTGCATTTATTCAAAGAACAACATATGAATTAGTTTTTTGACTGAACCGATTTTTCAGAAAGTTTAGAATAATATCTGCAAATCATGTGAAATTATGCAATATCTCTGTCCTTTCTATCTATAAATAGAAAACTAACCGTATCAAATATGAGGTGAAAGCACTGCATTATAATAACGAAGTTACGGACACTTGATCGCCCATAATTATTGTTAGTACTATCGTGAATGATCTCTGCAGAAATCCGAGGTTTAGTTAATGTCCTTATAAATATTCCATGTAATGCATTCGCAGCCGATCTATTATCATAGTTTATCACTGGGCAGCTGATTATCCTACGTGTTTCACGTCCGTTATCTGGCGGGACATTTCACTAGCTACTATAGCTTACACATAATTGTCATTCTGGTTTAGTTATCTTGAGATATTAGTAACCAATGCTATAGGTGTATAAACAATAATGAGTGATGATCAAGGTTCAACTTTAAATACTGGGTTTAGGATTGTTGAAAATTTGCACAGCACATCAGTTGACGAAAGTTCTTTAGAAAGAATGTATGTCACAATTCATTACAATCACTTCATACTTTTTCCTACTACAATCATTTATAGTCATGCCTAATTGATTTCCATAGACACTTAGGCTAGGAAAGAGACATTAATAAGATGTTAGCTATTGCAGCCAATCAAAGGTTTCCCGCAAACGGTAAATGTTGCAAGGGTTCGCAAGTTACAATTTGCTCCCGTCCCGGCGGTGGCTTGATGATTATCATTAGCGGAGACAAAGACGAGTGATGTGCGAATGGGATAGCCATAAAATAGCTAGGGTTGTCAGGTAGAAAAAGAGTTGTTTTTCTATACCTATTATGGAATATACTAATGTGGTGATTTAAACGTAAAAGATTATAACAGAGATTGAAGTTTAGCGTAGGTACGCTCTGAAAGATATAAATGAAAATGATTGTTCGGACATGTCAATCTCCGTCTTTTTAATACAACATAGATTAGCACTACGTCATGGATGGGTGACTTGAAGTTAAATGGTTAATTCTATTCCAATAACTATGAAGGGTTATTTCATCAAAAGGCTCCTATAAATTTGGTTTTATTTGATGTATACTGGTACTTTTAGGTATATAGGAGTACGTAATTTGATTAGTATAAGCGTATCTATCCCGCATCCTCTATCTTAGTGTCACTTCTAAACCATTCCACCAAAATCGTTAGTAAAAGAATTGTATCACCTAAGTGTATCACACGTTGAATCACATTAATGCAAACCCTAAGACGGCCGCTAGGCCCGATTCCCATGGCGATGAGAGTGGCTGAGCATTGTGTGCGACGCGGAAACTGCGCGGTATCGAGCTGGTGTGACGAATCAAATGTACTTCGTGTAATAGTCCAGTGACAATCAAGATGTAGAAGTAGTAATATAAATAATAATGTAACCGTTATCTCGTCAGAATCAAACGGTAACATACCGACAGGACGGATGAAGATTTTACACACAATACAGAAGTCACAAGATGGAATTTGGTTACTTGGGAAGAACTGGCCTACCAATATATCAGACTACTGTCATCCTGCTGCAGGCCAAAGTCTTCTTCTGTTTATATAATTTCGTCAAGAATTTTGACATTCTAAAGTACATATTCTCCTGTCAAATGAAAGCAAGAAACTTCAAAGCCTAGGACCTTCATCTCGCGTAAAAAAATACGCAATACGTAGGTCTTTTTAGTAACTACCGAATAGTAAAAGAAAAAACGCACGAGAGTTCAAATTCCCCTAGCAGCCGCCCAACGCGTAAATAAGCTAAGTTCAATAAAACCAGCACATTGTCAAGTGCATAAAAGATGTCATCGACGCAATGCCGCGGATGCAAGCACTCATCGGAACGGACTTATTCAAGAGCTATCACGCAACCCGACCGTTGAGGGTGTCCCTTCCACCACTACCGCGTATAGGACTATGTGGTATCTTCAATTTGGTCGGTTATAACGAGATTATAAACCGGCGGAGTTGAATGCGCCCGCGCATGTTAAGGCGCGTTTATACTAGACATCGATGTGTTAGCTAGCTTCTTTGACAAAGTTATTTAGTTGGGTAAAAGTCAAATATTCATTTCTTTTTTATTCAAAACGCATCCTTTGTACTGATTTGTTTAATTTAGTAGTGTCTACTGTGATAGATAGATAGATAGATAGATAGATAGATAGATACTCTTTATTGCACAAAACACTTTAGGACAAACTGTGCAAAATTTAAAAGGCCCCTACTTTTAAATTTTGCATACATCATCATGTTGATATAATTCTATAGGGAATGGAATATTGATTAATTATCTTAAGAATTAAGATGATCTTTTGTCAATTATTAAAAGAATTAATATCAGCATTAATATCTGATAGATTAACACGAGGAACATCAGTTCCTGACAGCGGTAACATGCCCCTAAATAACCATTTTTTTTATCTACCAATCTGCTTAAATATCTACGACTTCTCAATAAGAAGCAGCATTTTCCCTCGTTATATCTTGTTTGTGCACCTTGTATGTACGCCTTAATAACGTAGTACCTCGCTGAACACTTTATACGGCCGCGTAATAGTATCTTATGCATGAGTGACTCCCGACCCGTCTGGCAAGTGGACAAATAAGGCCACGCCAGGGAACTGAGCATGACGACATTATGTTTTTTCAAGGAATAAATATGTCCCCTAGGCGAAGGCATGGCTAACCGTTGCGTTTAAACTGTGAATACTGTGATGGATATGTGATGCGATGAAAGGTCGAGTTGTGGACATATTCTTGCTTAGGGAACTATGGAAATATTGGTTTTCTTATTTCAAAAGGTCTGAATTTGACATGACTTTCCCTAGTCAAAGTCAAAGTCAAAGTATTTATTTTGCAATTTGATTTACCAAGAAATTCTTTTGCACGTCATAAACTTTTTTTCCTACCAGCAAACACTTCGACGTAAATGGACTAGAATACTAGGGACCTACTTAAGAAGTAATGTGCCTTTGAAATAGACAAATATGCGTCAATCCTTGTTCGTTCTAGCTAAATACCCCAAAAAAGGCCGATGATGATAATATTTACCCATATTTAGTAAGCTGTCTACTGTATAGCAGAATGTTTTTTGAAGTATTCTTCAATGAAAAGGAAAATATATTATATTTAGAATGTGCGCGGTATTAAGATTCCTTCTCAAGTTTTGTTGTCATAAGGAATAAGCGTAATGTTTTATTTCGGCTCCATAATTCTTCTGTTATTCAATTTCGGTTTTCCGTCTTCTTTCCATTTGTTGTTTACATATAGTACTGGTTTTTGATTTTGTTGTCTGCTGTTCTTTTTTGGTTGTTGCAGTTTGGTGTGCCCTTCTCTCATTTTGGTAGCCAAAACATTAAGCATTTACAATGCAGGCCCCAATTGCCTCCTTGCGCGACACCCAGGACATTTCATACAATTTGACTTAATTCACCATGCGACTTGCAAATTGAACTATTTCTCAACGTGTTCGCAGTAAAGTGCCGAGCGCCTGCTGCGGTTAATTACTGTACACATGTTGTAATAGCGTCATCTACATTCCGACATATGTCCTACGAGAATGCAGCCTTCACTATTATTTGCATTTTTTCACTGGTGCTCGCGTTGACACAGTTCCATGGTAATGCAGTGACACTTCCTGATAAGTTTTTTTCATCGAAAATTCTTAGGCTTAGACTGTCGTAAGATTTTAAAACTTTGAGGCCTTCAATACATTCTTTGAGATTAGCTTTTAACTCAAAAGTTTTTTTTATGAGAGAGAGGGCTAAAATGAGCATATTACATCTTACAAATTATGCAGAATTATACTTTGTCATGTAGAAATGTCCTGGATGAAGAAAATCATAATGCTTGTAGACTGTACCTTATATTTATAATTTTTACCATTTTAAGTAGGTATACTAAGCATGTTCTAGAGTGTTCATAATTTAAAACAATTTAAAGAATTCGGTAATTTTGGACCTGTTGTACTTCGCATGTTGCGACAACAAACTTTTTTACCATTTTACATAATGATTTTAAACTTACGGTGTTAAATGCAGTACCATGTTACTTAGCTACCATATTGATGATACCCATTACTGTCGTCTTCTCTACTGTGGCGTCGGTAAGAACTAGTTCTGCGACGTAATACGACTATTATGGATAATGACCATTTACTGGTGCATCTCCCTAGAATGAGAACTTTATTCTGTGATCGTGTAGTTTCGCAGCCTATTGTGAAGGGACATGATATTTTTGAAATCGTAAGTTCTTTGTTCACCTGTTAGTTATTATATTTTTCTTTTATTTTGAATATGGCCAGATGCTGATTAAACGTGTTAATGTCAGTTAATATTATCATGAAAGCAGGTTTTAATGTGCTTAACATAAAATTTCTATTTTTGACAAGACAGATGGCGCATTTGATAGTAACTGAGCCTGGGGTCTTGGGTCAGAATCCTACATGGGACAATAAAATATTAATTTTATTGGCTTGTTCCTCGTCGTGCCACCAACTTGTACCACCAGTGGCACGATAAGGAATTGTCATTCCTTGTCGTACCACTGATTATAAAACACAGACCTACGTAATTAACAGACATCTAAGAGAAAAATAACAGAACTTTATTTTTCACAAATTAATATCAGGAAAACAATTTAATATCAGAGAAACAAAGGAATATCGGAGAAACAAGAGAATGTCTGCAATACAAGAGAATATCAGAAAAACAAATTATAATGTTTTATACCACGAATGTATGAATGCAATAGTCTACACTTAACATTCTTTCTGAACAAACATAACAGTATAAGCGCTAGGACATAATATAATGTAAAATATAATATCCCGTTTCTAGTTAAGTATAAAACGTCTTTTTATCCAGTTTTGTGGTCTTTAACATAAACATAAATGAGAAAGGCTGTTTTTAGTATGCGTTATCCAAGGCACTATCTATTTAATCCCTTTTAATGCTGCCTTTTAATAATATCTTCTAATGCAAAGGTTTATGTTTATCTACATTAACCGTTATTGATTTGCTTATTAAAGTCTTAAAGTAAAGGAGAACTTTTTTGAATTCCTTGGTTTCCTAAGATACAAGCACAGCTTAGTTTGGGATGGAAACACGGAGATACGCGTGATAAATATGTATAAACTATCCAAATTTTTAAGGGATTTGCTTTTAAAGATTTTCATTTTCATTTAACCAAAACACTGATAGTTTTTTGTCACGAAATGTTTTTACGCACCGGCCCGACGTCCCTGACAAAACGGACGCAAGCCTTACCCATATAAGTGATTAAGAATAGCGCCCCTGCCGGTACTCTGCCATTGTCTGCAAGAAGGGCACTCCGGGCTAGATGTATTAAGGCAAGGCTGGTTTCAGAGTAACGCTGGCGGCACGCGCGTAGCGTTATACACTGCCGGTTTTCTTTGCAGTTCAAATCGTCGCTATTTTACATGAACAGCGATACTTGCTGATACACGCGCTGTTCGCATGCTTGTCAGCGTGACTCTGAAACCAGGTTAAAGGAATATGTCAATAGAAAACATCGCGACCGGGTTAAAATCTCTCCCTGGTCTCCCTGATCCCATGATTATTTTTCCGGAGGAGTGTGCATTTATGCACCTTAATCGCTAGGCTAGCGAGACCTGCGGCCGTGTGTGGGACTCGGGACCCAAGCGTCCCACTACCCACTAAACTCCCCCGGTTCCCCTTCACACCCGAAGAGGTCCAGCCGTTGCCCGCGCTGTGGCGATTGAATTCCCATGAATAACCTGGTCAAAGGTGCTCTTAGTCATCTCGGCATGTCACCCAGGGCCCGGCAGCTGGCCGTGTATCCAGCGCATTAAACATTAAAATATGCGCATAAAGTCGCATTAGCATGCGCCGGACATTCCCATTGTGGCTTGTGATCCGAAATCGTGACGAGTGGGCATTCGGTGCAAGGGAGAGGAGATCGCGTGGGGATCAGAAGAGCCTGTGTGGCAGTACATTGAGTTATCTTGGCTGTCTTCTTCTTCTTCTTCTTCAACCTGTAGCCACCCAATGCTGAGTGTAGGTCTCTTCCACGGAGCGCCAATTCCGACGGTCTTGTGCCTTCCTCATCCAATCCCTACCCCCGATTTTCACCAGATCGTCCGTCCATCTGGCCGGTTGTCTGCCGACGTTTCTGCGTCCAGTTCGTGGTCTCCTGGCTGGTGGTATTTTGGCTGAGAGTCCCTAAATGGAAAAAAAAATGCAGTAGCTGGAGCATCAGGTGGTCTGCGTGCCTGTCTGCCAACTGATCTGGTACCAACATTGATAGTTTTAATACAGTATCAATGAGTACTAAATTAAAAATAGCCCACCACCCCTTACTTAATAACAATATTATTCTACTGTTGCTATTACATATTTCATCATCTTCATTCACAACTTTTATTGTCCCAACGCTATTTGCCATGGTCTGATTCTGAATTCTGATCCAAGGTTTTCTGACCCACAACTTTGAGTATTTCTCATTGAAGCAGCTGTCTGTTGTTTATCTATACTTTAAATTAGAGTACTATGTGTAATGTACTCTTAACAAAGTTCCATATTAAGTAATGCAATGACTCTAATTATTTTTATGGCTAAAACAAAAACATAAATCAAACCCGCTACCCGCTGACATTTGGGCGCACCCCGCGACCGCGACATGCCGCCTGCGCCGGAGGGCGGGGCCATCCCCCCCACATCCATTTCGGTACGATAAGCGTTCAATAGGCCACGCTGGTTATAGAAAATAATGTTGCATAATAATGTTTTACTCCTAAGAACATTTCCTGGTCTGAGGGCAGGGCACTAACTCATTCGGGTTTAGAGGCGATGTCAGAATGTATTTACATGTTCACGTATTGTTTTAAACAATGTAGAAACTTGCAAATGAAAGAAAGCTGTTGGATTTGTAAATATAGCAATTATATTAGGTAGAAAATGTGGTTTTGTTGGTTTTTTATGCCACAAGGGTAACATTTAATACTGTCATCCTGTCGAGGGAAGAGCTCTTGTGTGGGATTCCCCCACTCTAAAAGGGGGTGGTTTACTCCTCTTGGGAGAAAGGAGTATTTCTATAAACTTTTCAGCACATTAAGCGACTCCTCCTGGGAAAGTGTCTCTCTATAGAATAGGCAGCAGTGGGTACTTACCATTATGTGGTAGTATTATTAAAAAAAACCCGACGCTTTTCCGGAACTTTTGATACATTTTGTGCGCTATGTGCATTTTATCATTCAAATCAGGACAAGCTATGTAAATAGATAGGACACTTTCTAGCTAGCTAGCTTTATTTCTAGCTACAAAACAAGTCAGTGTTGACAAGAGTCCGAAACATAATTGCTTTAAAATTAACAGTCATGTATCTCAACCTTGTGCTAGGATTGAAATGCGTCTCATTGCTCGTAATGTCCAGGAAGTTGTTACTTTTAAAAGCCTGAGGCGGATTGAGACCTCTGTTACGAGAAGTGGAAGTGTTGCTTAAATGTCACCTCGAGAATATAGTGGAGCAGAAAGTTAGTGAAATGGTTGTTATTCTGTTAAAGGAAATAAATAATAAGGCTAGTTTTGCTCAAGCGTTTGTGTTATGAGTATCAACAAAGGTATCATCTATCATTTGTATCAAATAGCAAATGGCACCACCAAATTTATACAATATTCCTAGACTCTATTTCTAGATCAAACTGACCAGATGGGAGGAAACCAACAATGATATTTAAAGGCAGACTGATAAAATACAGAAATCGAACCATTTGACTAGTAAAAACATTAATAAAAATTAAAAGTACGTATTATATAATATAGAGCTAGGTCTCCGACAGCCAACAGTACTGCTAGAAGACCCTGAATAGACCCTTTAGGCATTAGCCTTTTTCTACGTAATTATCTGCTATGGCTCCTAGGGATCAAATCTTCTCTGCCAATAACTTACTTCTACTAGTCAATGAAGATTTGTCAATATAAACCTTACACTTATACAAATAAGAGTAGCTTCAAATGCAGTTGTTATTTTTGCATCTGCCTGCAATACGACATTCCCCATTTGGCGGGATAGTGATTTCTGAAGAAGTAATTCCAAAGAATACGTGAGCATACGAAAATAACGCTTATGCAGTTGAGATAGCGTCGGTTTAGGCAGAAGCGTTAAATTTGCAACTTTATAAGGGCACCGTCGGACACTGGTCGCGGCTAGAATGTCCTGCCTCGGGCGATTCAATCAATTCAGACTTTTAACTCATTTGATTTATGGTTGAATCTTATTTGTACTTAAATGGAATTGATATCCAGTCCAAATAAGTAATGTTGTAATACATGCGGTTTTAAATCATATTGTGTGAATGTTAAAGCTGAATGTTGATTGAGATGGTTAGGAGTCTGGGACTGTGGGACCGCCAATTAGGATTCTTGCGATACTAAGTTTTTCAACGCGTATAGGTCCACGCAAGCCAATATGTTGATCTATTTGTCAATTACTGACAACTACTTTACTGGAGGTTCTCTACATTTATAATTGGCATGATGGCACATTTTGATAGGGATTTTTATTCTATGCTCTAGAAGTCATCGGTTTGAATTCCATTCAGGACAAGCGTTTTGATACATTTAATAATTATATTATATAAATAATTACCTATATCTACATGTTCTTTAATATAATCCATAATGAATAATGAATGAATATAAGTATATAAATATGCTCGGAAAGATATAGATTTTTACGGTACAATTCTTACCTCTTAAAAGTACAAGTTTCATTGTATATCTACTTTAGATGCACAAATGTAAAGATTTTAACGAATTGCAACGTGTACAAACGGAGTAACAAATACATTTAAAATACCTGACCATAAACACGGTCGTGTCATTGGACATTTTACAACTTTTGTTTACTTTGTTGTGGCTATAATTCCTGTATTTTATGGCTCTAGTCTGAGTTTAGTGCTAACTGAAAGCTACATTCATAAAACAATAAGGCATTTTGGCATGAGCAAACACGCTTTAAAATTAAGTTAAATGTGATAATATTTAAAAATTACCTGAGGTACATTGGTACCTAATTTTGATTAATAGCGTAGTTATTTAAAAGTGCGGGTATTTGAGTCTTTAATTACTTCTTACTGATATTGTTGTCTAAAGTTGTGACTTAGAAACTCTTCTTGTTTTAAACGGGGATTTTATATTTCTTTATTCCATGCGCTTCATAACTTTTGTAATCAGGAACAGCCAGGAAATATTTTCATTATTTTTAGACCGTCTTTTTTATAGTAGCCATGTCATAAGGAATTAAATCCATTTAGTTTTGTACATGTATTAACATTTTGGTGATTTTGTTTACTGAAAAATATGAATTGGTTGAGAAATGAAATCGTTTTGAATTCTTGTTTAGTGTTACTAAAATTAGCTTCATGGTCGGCCCTTACATGTTTTTCATACTTATCATTACTTTAAAAAGGAAAACGTTTATCATTGACCACATCTATTTCCTTCCAGGCTTCACGGGGACCCAGTGCGAAGTGGAGATAGACGAATGTGCGAACAACCCGTGTCTCAACGGCGGCGTCTGCCATGACATGATCAATGCGTTCAGATGCACCTGCGTTATCGGGTAAGTGTGCATTGGCTTCGTCTTCATCAAGTTAAATAATATCATTGTCATCGGTATTGTTATGTTTAAGATCATTTTCTGTTTCTACAATATTCTTTATTGTCGTGTGTAGGTACGTGCGGGTCTTTTACGATATTTAGGTAGAAGGAGATTGGATGTCATCAATACTGTATATAAAATTAAACGGATCCTTCCAAATCATTTGTTGAAAATTATATCATCCAGAATTTACTTATTGATTTATTATGATAAGTTATCACAACAAAGTTATGCAACAAAAATGAACAGCCGCACTATTACACGAAAATGTGGACCAAAAATCATAGTTGCGAAGCTGATGAAAATTAATAAATTTATTCACATAACTAAATCCTTTATTTCAGATTCACCGGAGCTCGGTGCCAAGTGAACATCGACGACTGCGCGTCGAGCCCTTGCCGGAATGGCGGCACGTGCCACGATTCCATCGCCGGCTACACTTGCGAATGTCCTCCGGGATATACGGGTAAACTATATTAATGATTTGAGTACTTTGAGGAAGTTGAGAGCATCACAATATGCTATAAAGTCGTTTATAGACTATAGAGAGCCAAGAATTACTTCACTAGTAATTAAATGTTGATATACCTAGTTGTTTTAACAGCCCTAATCAACAACATTTTAATATAACAAAACTCTGATGTGTGGAAATCAAGTTTACTTACTATTCAGAACGTTTTAAAAAAGCTCTTGCTGTTTATAATAATTAAAAAAACACAATTATCTGCGTCTTCTTATCTTTTATTAACTTACTAATTATTTTTTATTCAATCTAGGCATGTCATGCGAGACGAACATCAACGACTGCCTCTCGGCGCCGTGCCACCGCGGCGAGTGCATCGACGGAGACAACAGCTTCACCTGCAACTGCCACCCCGGTTACACCGGCAGAGTCTGCCAGACGCAGATCAACGAGTGCGAGTCCAACCCGTGCCAGTTTGGAGGTAAGATGAAAAGAAAAAAAAAAAAAAAAAAAAAAAAAAAAAGATGAAAAGATTTTGTCCTGAACTTAAAATTTAGATGTTGTGATGTACTGACCATAATTACCATGTGAAGCTAAAGTATGTTACGATCCTCAACAGGACCGATTATGGAGGAAGATACCTAATAAATTAATAAATTTGCAGGTCATTGCGAGGACCTGATTGACGGGTACCAGTGCCGCTGCAAACCTGGAACATCTGGGAGGAACTGCGAGATCAACGTAAACGAATGCTACTCCAACCCTTGTCGGAATGGAGCCACTTGCATCGATGGCATCAATAGGTAAGTTAACATCTTAATACCTAATACATTTAGAATCAGAAGAACATGAGGTTACGAGTTTTATTGATGACCTCGTTATCTACTGCAATATTTTCTTATTTATCTGGTAGTTTTCTACAATGGTAGATAGTAATAGTATGTAAAGGTATTGTCCTAAAACCTATGATGCCCAAGGCTTTAAACGTCTCAAGCTTTGTTCTCTACATAAAATATATTTCTTTATTTGTTGGGGTTGCATGTCAAGTAAAGCTGTATATTGCAATTTTTTTAAAGATTTTAGGGCTACAATTTTGAAAGTTTCTGATCTTAAGGCTTTGGGGTGTTGAGATTGCTTTAAAATTTCTGATAATTTATTTTTCAATCTTAAAAATCTTCGCACTTTTATATGTGTTATGTATGTATTATGGGTAATATATTCTAAATTTAAATTCTAATATCTTCTTTCTGTTTCTTTCACGCAGCAATAATTATTTCGAGTAAGTTATTTTTAAATTGCACCGCATGAGTTTTAAATTCTTCTTAGCATGAGTAGTTTGTGAGAGATACCCCATTTAAAAAAAATAACGGGATGACAGCCACGTCTGTGTTCTGGATACATAATACCTACCTCTATTTTGGAACCTTCCTTTTGAAATAAGATTAAATGAACCTATACAATGTGATTAGCGATTGTCACAAACAATCTACAATCTTTATTGAAACCTTTCTCAATGAGAAAAGGCAATAATGGTTCTTTACTATTATTTTAAGCAAACCCTAAACAGTACCAGCTAAGTGTATACACTTAGCTGGTACTGTTTTTGGCTGTATCATTTCCATGATTAGGTGAACGTGTCCTACAATAAATTCTCGTATCTCAAATTTCGCACTCATATAGGGGACCCATATCAAAGGGGCCTTCGTGTTGGATGTGTATCCCAACGTACGCCTTCTAAAAGGACCGGCCCATGTACCGTCATAATCCTGAAGCATACAAAATAAAATTTTTTCGTCCATTTGGTCACCAAACCAAACCGCCTCGAGAGAGTTCCAGGAGAGGGTCGCATAGGGTTCACGGATCTAGACTCTCGGATCATAAGAGGGCGTTCAAGTATTACGTAACGCAATTTGGGGCGAGTGGGGGTCCCGTAACACGTTACGATGCGTTAAAGATGTGGGAGGGGATCTTTCTTACAAGTCGTTAATCGTCGTTTAGTACAGAAAAACGTTACGGTGCGTTGCAAGGGGTGGAAGGGGGGTCAAAAATCTTCTAAAATTGCGTTACGTAATAGTTGAACGCTCCCTAACAGTGACTTTGTTGGTTCCAGATTATGTACCCTGGTCCTAGGTACCTCTCAACTTGTCGTTCTGTCCAGGTACACCTGCGAATGCATCCCTGGCTTCACGGGCCAGCACTGCGAGACGAACATCAACGAGTGCCTTCCCAACCCGTGCGCCAACGGCGGGAAGTGCATTGATCGGATTAATGGGTTCCGGTGCGAGTGTCCTAGGGGATACTATGATGCTAGGTGAGTGAGATAAGGTTTTTTAGTGATTTCGGTCTTGTTTAATACAGTGTCAATCAAAATCAGTTGATCATAGATGGGATCGAATTCCACTTTTTCCGTTTCTCGGGTGGTTTTCCATATGTGCAACACCGGCCTTCTCTGGTAGCGATAACCGGGGAATGGACTGGTCAATACCGCAAGGTGGGCACCGGCTCGTTTTCTTTTCGGTTGAATTGGAAACCGGGGGAATTTAGTGGGTAGTAGGTGAAGATGATGATGTCCTCCCAGACGTTTCCGTCGACGGCGACACCCTTAGCTTGCGCTAGCCTGGGCCCTTGCATGGGCGCGAGCGTGACTAGCAAAACCAAGTTTGGTTATAAAAGTCCTGTTGCAAGAAGCACAGTAAAGAGACCCACTTGAGTTATACCTAAGTATAGTCGTAGGAGGGCTTAGGTAGGGTAGTAGGTACACACATGGCCGCAGTAGGCTAGCCTGAGGTTATGGTAATTAACATATTTCTCCTCCTCTAAAAAGGGGGTTGTAGATTAGATTCCCTTTCAGGAAAAGCATACAATTTGTTTTTTGTTTTGTTTTTAAATCTTTATTTGCATAGTCATCAATGTAACTATGTGACGATATCCAAGACCTCAGTGTTTGTTTGTCTGTTTTAGATGCCTGTCTGATGTCAACGAGTGCGCTTCAAACCCGTGCATCAACGGAGGCAGTTGTGAAGATGGAATCAATCAGTTCATCTGCCATTGTCTTCCAGGATATGGAGGTATGCCCTTCAGTCCACTTATCTGCTTCTGTACAACTCTGTCCCTCCACGTTTATACCTAGAGGTGACTTCTTATTTAGCAGCTTAAATTACCGCTAAGGGTCAGTTTCACCACTAACAGATGAAGTCGTGATCATTTTTCTTAATTTCTTGAAAACGGATAAAAGAGATAGAAAAGAGAGAAAAGAGACAGTTTTGTCAAGAGCTTCACGGATAAGGAGAGGACATTACAAGGGACTAAAACACGTTTAATCATTTCAGGACAACGCTGTGAGAGAGACATTGACGAGTGCAGCTCGAATCCTTGCCAGCACGGCGGCACGTGCCACGACCGCCTCAACGCGTACAAGTGCGACTGCGTTCTGGGATTTACCGGTGAGTAGTCTTATTTACATCTTCAGTAACGATTGGGAGGATTCCAAGAGTTATATAGGTTGTTTAATGAAGTCACTAGTCTCATGACACCACTATCAAGCCGGAAGGAACATCCTTGAGTTTTAGTGAGTAAACTCCGCCCTTTTTAGGATTACAGTACGCAACGTATGCCCCAAGTTAATATTCGTTTTCGAATGGTAAATTGCAATAAATGACCATTCAGTCTTTCTAATATTGGTTGCATTTCCCACATAGTATAAGCCATACTTATTTTAAGGCTAGATGGCGCTGCAAGAAAAATGTCCGCGGTTTTTTTTATAACTATGAATTAAATTACAATATAATTTTTCCCCAGGTGTAAACTGCGAGACGAACATCGACGACTGCGCCGGCAACCCGTGCCTGCACGGCGGCTCGTGCATCGACCTCGTGAACGGCTACCGGTGCGTCTGCGCGCCGCCGCACTCCGGCCGCAACTGCGAGAATACGCTTGACCCCTGCACGCCTAACCAGTGAGTTACAGATCCCGGCAAACATCTTGAAATCGGGTGGGGATTGCGCAGAACGGGTATTTTGGGATGGGTGCGGGCTATTGGTCATTCGTAAGTGCACATGCGCGATCTTTCCTCCACTCCGTCGACCGATTATCAAGAAGTTTGCCGGCACCTATACTAGAGATGTGGAAGTAGGAACATCGACGATTACGTCATCCAACAGCATCGCAACATTCTTTTAGTGCTTATGTCGCGTAGTATTGAGGTTTTTGTGTATTGAGATAATTAAAGATAAACTATAATTTTTTGCTTGCACCACGATCTAGGATTTCAGCTTCAGAGTTCAGTCATTAAATAAATAAATAAATAAATAAATATTTCTGGACATTATTCACACAGCGCCATCTAGCCCCAAACTAAGCATTAGCTTGTGCTATTGGTGCCAGACAACGGATAAACATTACTTATATACTTTTTTTTTGTAAATACATACATATTATACATAGAAACACCCAGACCGATACAAACAGACATGTTCATGCACACAAATGTTTGTACCGTGCGGGGATCAAACCCGCGACCTCTGGTGTAATAGCCGACTTCTCGACCATTACACCAAATGGCTCGTCGCTCGTCATTAGATACATTAGAGCGACTTCTATTTGACCTCCGTAGCCCTTAACAGGGGAACTAGACCAATTGGACCATAGCTACCCATCCATTCATCTGTGCAGGTTTCCTCACGACATATCCATCTAACAAAATTAATCAACCAATCCCCCCACAGATGTCGCCACGGCGGCCGCTGCGTAGCCGAGGCCTCATACGCCGAGTTCACCTGCCAGTGTCCCGTGGGATGGACGGGCGCGCTCTGCGAGCGGGACGTGGACGAATGCGCGGTCACCGCTCCGTGCCACAACGAGGCGACGTGTATCAATACAGAGGGGTCGTACGCTTGTCTGTGCGCCAGGGGATATGAGGGGAAGGACTGCGCGATTAACACTGATGATTGTGCTTCTTGTAAGTACCTAACCTAACTTTATACTTCATACTTTTGTGCTGTGTTTCTGTCGATGAGTGAGTAAGGTCTCCAGAGCTCTATTGATAAGGCTCTAAGATAAAGTGAGGTCTCCAGGGCCATTGGATTGAGCACCACCTTGGTGGTTTAAAAAAGAACCTTAACCTCTTTCACTTAGTTAATTTTATTGCTCCGGTTTTGGTTTATTAAGTTCTCTCTAAAAGTGAAGATCTTGGATACCATGTATGAAGTATCTTTTTTTTTTTGGACTGTAACTGGACGGAGGAACTGTAATCTAAGTGGCGTTCACAATAGATCAGAATTGGTCGCAGTGACTGTGGAAACACTAAGCCGCTATTAATAATAAAAAAAAAAAAAAAAAAATGAAGTATCTTGCTAACTAATAGACCTAGAAAACCACGTATCAAAAACGGTATTTTGTTTTGGTTTTATAAGCGTCGAATACTTAAATAAACTAGTCTTTAGTAACTATTATAAGTCTTTGTAGTAAGACTTTGTCGGCTAACATATAATTTTCCCCACAGTCCCCTGCCAAAACGGCGCAACCTGCCTCGACAGCATCGGTGATTACAACTGCGTGTGTGCAAGTGGGTTCGCGGGCAAGCACTGCGAGGTGGACATCGACGAGTGCCAGTCCCGACCGTGCATGAACGGCGCTACTTGCAACCAGGTGAGTATGAGAAGGAAAAACTGTTTGAAATTAAGTTTTCTTCTTCTTTATTTCTTCGAACGTTTTGTCCCGGATGATTAATGATCCAGGTATAAGAAGTTATCACATTAAAGGGAATGCCATCTGACCTCTATAACCTGTTAAAATTGAGTACTTATCTATTAATGTCCCAGGGCTAAGGGCTCTACTAATAACCACGCTTGCCAAAGGCGGATTGGTGATCACAAAGCCGACTTGTCTCTAGAAAAACTGGTACAAATTGCACAATTTATTTATTTATTTATTATTTATTAAGGTTTTCTGTTCACGTTGGTACTTGTTTTGTAATAAGGAAGGTTTTAAATTATAATTCGGACTTAGTACCTGTACTATAAAGAACAGTTTTAAACCTGTTCTAGCGTATTTTTTTTTGTAATAAAAGGGATAGAGCCTTGTAAATAACCGCCATCTCGATTCCAGTACGTGGCCTCCTACACCTGCACGTGCCCGCTTGGGTTCTCCGGGATCAACTGCCAGACCAACGATGAAGACTGCACCGACTCCAGCTGCATGAACGGAGGCACCTGCATTGATGGCATCAATTCATACAACTGCTCCTGTCCGCCTGGGTAAGTAATTTGCTGTAAAAGTCTCCTGTTTTGTTAGTGTGAGGTGTTTGGTCTTTTAATAATAATTTTAATGAATAATGAACAACATTAGATACATTGATCTGACTCCAAAGTAAGCAGCTTAAGCACTTATTTACGGGTATCAGAAACCTCTAGGTCGTGGCCAGATGTATGAAATTATTTAAAGTTTTTTGGTCCTTAGAGCCGGACACAGAAAATTTTTCAATAAAAATTTTGTGCATTGAGCTAGATTTGTATCTTAACCTTGATTTTATCAAGCTATCCGGTAAACCATATACCGAAGTGTCTAATTTGCCGCATTTCTTCCAAACAGGTACACTGGTTCCAACTGCCAGTTCCGCATCAACATGTGCGACAGCTCGCCGTGCGACAACGGCGCCACGTGCCACGACCACGTTACGTACTACACCTGCCACTGCCCCTACGGTTACACTGGCAAACATTGCGAGGGTTATGTCGATTGGTAAGTTTATTAACGTTATGATAGTCAATTGTAGCGATTGCTGTTAAGCGTGGTCGACGGGCAAAAATAATTTTGCATAAAACCCTGAGTTACACATCGTTTATAGCCTGACCAGGAAAATAAAAATCCTACTCTGGAGGCGTCACATTAGCTATGGTTATAGCAACACTTAGTTGCTATGGTTATACTCACAAAATAGAACTCACAATATCCAATAATAAAAATGCACGGTTGACAATTATTAACATCAGACTTTGTCAGAATAATAATGAATGTCATCTTATTGTTTTTTTATTCGATTGTTGCCACTTGAAGAAATTGGTTCCAATATTTTCCCGCAATATGACGATGTTTTTTATATTATTGGTCGGGCTATACTAACAAACCATCTTATTTCAGGTGTGAAGGCAATCCATGTGAGAACGGCGCAACCTGCTCACAGAAAGGGCCGCAGTACACGTGCACCTGTGCCCCGGGCTGGTCGGGCAAGCTGTGCGACGTCGAGATGGTGTCCTGTAAGGACGCTGCCATTAGGAAAGGTAGGGGATGAGTTATTGATTATTTAGAGAAGTGATAAGGGGTGGTAGTTTCGATTGCGGTGTAAAGACTGATGTAAGTCTAAATTTTTCCCTGAAATTCTCTCAATTTCATTAAGTTACTAAACAGTACTCTTTAAAAAAAATTGCTGGGCTATAAGTCTATTGTAAGCTAGGGTTAGTATTCAAATAGATACTTTTCTCAGTAAAATGTTGATTTTTCTATAAAAACATTTAGACTTAAGAATTTATATAAAACATACTGAAGCTACATCTTATTTGCAGGTGTGCAACTTAAACAACTGTGCAACAACGGCAGCTGCGACGACATCGGCAACTCGCACCGCTGCCACTGCCTCGACGGCTACACCGGCTCCTACTGCCAGAAGGAAATCAACGAGTGCGACTCTGCCCCATGCCAGAACGGCGCCGTCTGCAAGGACCTCGTCGGGACCTACCAGTGCCAGTGCGCCAAGGGCTTCCAGGGCCAGAACTGCGAACTCAACGTCAACGACTGCCTGCCCAACCCCTGCCAGAACGGAGGCACCTGCCACGATCTCATCAACAACTTCTCGTGCTCATGCCCATTTGGCACTCTGGGAAAAATCTGCGAAATCAACGTCAATGATTGTAAACAGGACGCCTGCCATAACAACGGAACATGCATTGATAAAGTGGGGGGATTTGAGTGCAAATGCCCCCCTGGCTTCGTCGGACCCAGGTGTGAAGGTGACATCAACGAGTGCCTTTCAAACCCCTGCTCCTCCCCTGGTACTCAAGACTGTGTTCAGCTCGTAAACGACTACCATTGCAACTGCAAGCCAGGGTACATGGGAAGACATTGCGACGCTAAAGTCAACTTCTGCGCGAATTCTCCGTGTCAAAATGGAGGCATTTGCACAGCGATTCAGGGAGGACACGAGTGCATGTGCAGTGAAGGATTTTACGGTAAAAACTGCGAGTACTCAGGATACGCTTGCGGCTCGAACCCTTGTCAAAACGGCGGGTACTGTCGCACGTCTGAAATCGGCGATTACGTCTGTGACTGCCCTTCAGGGTTGTCCGGAATCAATTGTGAGATCGACTCGATGAACGAATGTTTGAGCAATCCGTGCAAGCATCCGGAAGCGCGTTGCATTGACAACCCTGGTGATTATTTATGCTACTGCCCGCGGCAATGGACGGGCAAGAACTGCGACATCCACGACCCACACGCACGAGGTGGCTACGGAAGTCCCGGTGTATACAATAACAAGAGCCCATTGAATCTCCCGGAATCAGACTTGTCCTACCGAAGAGAGCAATGCGTCAAACTTGGCTGCAAGGAGAAGCAAGGTGACCACAGGTGCGACGAAGAGTGTAACAACTACGCGTGCGATTTCGATGGAAACGACTGTTCTTTGGGCATCAACCCTTGGGCGAACTGCACAGCTCCGATCAAATGTTGGGAAGTGTTCATGAACGGCGAATGTAATGAAGTTTGCAACACCCAAGCTTGCTTATTCGATGGAAGAGATTGCGAGAAATCTCTTCAACGGTGCAACCCGATCTACGACGCATACTGTCAGAAGCATTATGCAAACGGACATTGTGACTACGGATGCAACAACGCTGAGTGCAACTGGGACGGTTTGGACTGCGAGAACGAACCACCCGAGCTGGCCGAAGGAGTCATGTCCGTGATCCTTCTGATGGACATCCGCACTTTTAAGGACAGTTCTGTTGCCTTCCTCCGAGACTTAGGCCATCAATTACGGACAACTGTGCGCATCAAAAAGGATCACTTAGGCAACGACATGGTGTACCCTTGGAAGGGGACGAAAGACTTCGGTTTGCAAGATACTGAGTTTGGTAAGAAACATCAAATCGTGTTTACAGAGCGAGCCCAGTCTGGAGTTCATGTGTACTTAGAAATTGATAACAGGAAATGTACGATGATGTCCAACTCTGAGTGCTTCTTCTCCGCTCGCGAAGCTGCAGAGTTCTTAGCAGCAACGGCTTCAAAGCACTCTCTATCACCAGATTTCCCTATCTTCCAAGTGAAAGGTGTGAACACACCAACAGATGGAGAAGACATCCAGACGAACTCTAAATACGTCTTCATCGGTGTTATACTAGTACTGTTAGCAGGTTTGCTCATTGGCGTTTTAGTCACTGCGCAAAGGAAGCGCGCAGCCGGTATAACATGGTTCCCCGAAGGCTTCATCAGGAACAATTCTTCTACAAGACGAAGGTCTCGCAGAAGAGGGCCGGATGGGCAAGAAATGAGGAACTTGAACAAGGGCTCGATTGGGTGTATTGACGTAGATATCAATGGGGGTCACATGGGTCCACCACATTGGTCCGATGATGATGATGATGGGGGTGCTCCTCCCAGAGCGAAGAGGGCGAGAGGTCCAGGAGATGCTAATGGTGCGCCTGGAGGGTACGCGTCAGATCACACAGCGATCACGGACTATGAAGAGGCGGGACATGACTCCAGGGTCTGGACTCAGCAGCACCTGGACGCTGCTGATATTAGAGTGCCGCCAAGTATGATGACGCCGCCAGCAATCGTAAGTGTTTTACCCTTCTTAATTTATCACATATTATATTGATTAACGCCTCGATGGTCTAGTGGTTTAAGTACCGGGCTGAGATCTCGGGGTCCTGGGTTCAATTCCCGGGTCGAGCTAACTTTGTGTAGGTTTTTTCGGACACTGCTCGGGTTTGTGATCACCAATTCGCATTTGGCAAGCGTGGTGATTAAGCCAGAACCCATTGTAACGATAACTTGATTTCAAGAATGGAGGCTTTTGCCCTCCAGTAGAACATAAGTAGGCTGATATTTTAAATGTTTACTTAGCTTCATGGCACAATACATAACACCTAACTTTCCCCCCAGCACGACGGCCACGGAGTCGATGTGGACGCTCGCGGCCCACTCGGCATGACGCCGCTCATGGTAGCAGCGGTTCGCGGAGGCGGCCTAGACACAGGGTCTGATGCTGAGGACGAACAGACCGCGCATATCATATCGGAACTGGTCGCGCAGGGCGCTCAGCTGAACGCGGCTATGGATAAGACTGGGGAGACTAGCTTGCACCTTGCGGCGAGGTAAGAGTCATTAATTTTCTTACTTATCATCAACCTATTTCGATCCACTTCCGTAGAAGTGACTATCGAGTGAGTACTCGTAAAAGTGAACTTAGTCATCATTCTGACAACATCAAACTAGAAACGCCTGGTTACACTGAGAAGCGATCCCCCTTATAGAACTAGTTTCGCCAACCTATAGCGGGTGGGAGCTTGTCAGTTCTCTATAGTTATGTTTATAGAAGTAGAAGGGGCGTAAAGCAGTACGATTGCAGTCAGGTTTAAACTGTGGTTAAATAAAAATAACTGATGGTTTCATTCTATTTGTTTTCATAACTCCAACTAGTTCAATATTGTCGAATTAGTCGAAACGTCCTAGATTTTCAAGCTTATCAAGATGTTCATTGATTTATTGTTGCTTCCAATTTAATGTATATATTTTAGAAGGAGTGAAAGGAACGGAAAAACATGTTACGCTGACCCTACTTAGTGTGGGATAAGGGCAAGAAATTGATGATTTAAATGCTCCAAATTCTTAGTAAAATACCTAATAAAAATACTCTCTCTTCAGATACGCACGCGCAGACGCAGCCAAGCGTCTTCTCGACGCAGGCGCAGACGCGAACTCTCAAGACAACACTGGCAGGACTCCCTTGCACGCAGCCGTGGCCGCAGATGCCATGGGCGTCTTCCAGATCCTGCTGAGGAACCGGGCCACCAATCTGAACGCGAGAATGCATGACGGAACCACTCCGCTTATACTCGCTGCCAGGTAAAAATGCCTTTGAATTAGCGTAAATCAAATCAAAATATTCGTAACTAAGTTAGGTTTCAAACTGATCGGTTCGTTGGAGCATTTGGTAGTGAGTCGTGGGTCGTAACCCACCTAGGACAAATAGTGTTTCATCACACCGTTTGTGTTTGTTTTGTGTCTAGATGTCTATTTGTATTTTAGTTCGATTACATGTGGTGGCGACTTTGTTGCTTCTGACACCCATAACTAAAGTACTTGAGATACGAGTAGGTACTTTGGGGTCGGATCAATGTATGTGATTTTGTCCAATGTTAATTCTAAGATCTAGCTAACATTATTCAATTTAATTCCAACATTTATTTCGGACGCAAATCCATACAGCAAACAATATTATCTTTAAAAAAAACTGAATCGTCAATTATACAGAGTGACTTTACCACCCCAGCTTCCGAATGTTGGATGGCAAGAAACGCGTTATTTACTCTTTATTATCGCTCATTTCAAATGATGAGACAAGCAATTCCTCACTTTAAATAAATGTCAAAAACAAGATAATAATAAATTAATGTTATTTGTTATCACCCAGGCTGGCAATAGAAGGCATGGTGGAGGACCTGATAAACGCAGACGCGGACATCAACGCAGCGGATAACAGCGGCAAGACGGCGCTGCACTGGGCCGCAGCCGTCAACAATGTGGATGCAGTCAATGTGCTGCTGATGCATGGAGCTAATAGAGACGCGCAGGATGATAAGGTGAGTGAAAGTAGTAATAGGATAACACAGCTTGAAAATTATATCGTAGTTTATGATACTTTTCACGCAAAAACCTTTAATTTTGATCTTTGAGTTATTCATTTCAAATGGAAGCAAACTGTTCAAAGCATAGAATTTAAGGCGATTTCAGGTAATAAATCGACTAAACGCTATTCGGAAAATAGCTTCAAACTTTTGTTGCTAATTGGTTGGACTATGAAAATGTCCTATCATCAAGTCTTGACCCAATTAAGTCAGAAAAAGACTTTTTTTAAGCCCACGTTTTCCTTACTCCAACCTGAATGTCCAAGAATTTTTAGTCAAATGCGTGACGTCACTTAACTGTTCTTTTTTCCTGGTGACAACAACGGTGGTGTGCCACTCTGTATCCTCAAAGTTCTGTCAGTATAACCAAGACTGCTGCGTTTGGTATAGAGAAGATTCGACCACTTCGTACCACTTGTTTGTACCGTGACAGTAACGTTTCCTAATGTCTATCTTTCTCTCTTCCCCCAGGACGAAACGCCCCTCTTCCTCGGCGCTCGCGAGGGCTCGTACGGCGCGTGCCGGGCGCTTCTGGACGCAGTCGCGAACAGAGAGATCACGGACCACATGGACCGGCTGCCGCGCGACGTGGCGCAGGAGCGCATGCACGACGACATCGTGCGGCTGCTCGACGAGCACTGCCCGAGGCCGCCGCCGCAGCACCATCATCTCATGCGTGAGTTAATAGTATTTTTTTTTCTTTTTTTTTTGGAGAAGAATGCGTTTATGCACCGTAACCGCAGGCTAGCTAGACCCGCGGCCGTGTGTGGGACTCGAGACTAAAGGTTCCACTACCCACTAAACTCCCCCGGTTTCCCCTTCCCACCCGATTGGGACGAGCCGGTGCCAGCCTTGCTATTGACCAGCCCGAGTTGCTAGAAACTGCCACATTTCCTGTCTTCTTTTTCTTGTATTGTAGCTGGCAGCACGCTCCTCCTCCGCGGCCTAATGTAACGTTTTGGTGTGTTGTATTTATGCTAGCCGAGAGAAAAACTTTGCTAACGCGAATCAGGATCGAATATCTGATTGGCTGCCTCAGTGACGTACGTACGAGTGACGAGTCTCGAAGTCATTGTCTTCATTTGCTGTCTTAGGGAGTTAGCTTTTTTTGTTCTGGTGAGTTGCCCCAGAGATATCTTTGTTGTGATATCTCATGTCTAATTTTAAAGAGAAAGTTTTGAAGTTATGAAAAAAAAAATACTTATAAACGAAAAACAACCCTAAAATTTCCAGAAACTTTTCTCTAACAATGACACTGTATCTTACTTGTATGTTTCCTTGCAGCATCACCAAACCCGCACCCGCAGCTGATCAGCCAGCCGACTGTGATCAGCGCGACCGCGGCGAAGGGGAAGCCGAAGAAGCCCCGGGCCAAGGCGGGGCCCGACAGCCCCCAAGACCAGTACGACAATAACAATATGCATCACACGCAAATAAGAAGGTTAGTTTATGATTAGAACGTATTCGGGATTAAGTTAGTGGTAGGTCTTTTTCAGAATCCGACTTGCTAGCTACCACCAGGAGGTACCATATTAGCAAAAAATGGACCAACAGTTTAAAAATTTATGACACCGAAAGGTATTTAATCTTTCAAGCCCCGGATCACCAGACACAATAGAAAATCTATTGTTACGCGGCACCCGAGTGCCGGTTCGGGATTGAGTGGTTAATGCGATTTGTGAATACCTTTGTGTAAGCTATAGGTAACTATAGCTCTCACTCATTACTTTAACAATGATAACCTTTGGCCTGCATTTTTATATTTTATCTTTTTTGTCGCTCGCTGTAACATTTCGCTCAAAATCAATCAATATACGAAATATACATGATACATATTTATCTTGAGTTCCAAGCTCGGAATAATTTAAAGATAATATTTATTTATGTCGTGAAATATCACAATTGTGTCTCTTTGTTTGCACAGGAAACCGAGTGTAAAAAAGAACAACAAAAAGGTGGCACAGGAAGTGCCACAGAGCGTTGAGAGCCTGGGCTCAAGCCTCAGCCCTGTTGAATCACCGCTCCAAAATTTACAGGTAATAAACGTCTTGGACTTATTTTGCCATTTTAAACAGATGTTATAGATTGTGTGAGGGTGAAAGAGAAGTAACAAATATAGGCAAGCTCTGTTATTACATATATTTGGTTCAGCCTAAAAGATAGACAGAAAGAATTAAAATTGGCAAATAGCTGAAGCCAGGCTTGTTATTGGCATGACATAAGAAAAACCATAGAGACTATATAGTATATACATATGTATATTATTATTTTTTCATATCACTTGTATTTATCAAAATGTAGAAATATAGAATTTTCTATTGCTTTCGACAATGTCTTTAGTTGAATGATAACGGAACGAAGTGCTTGCAGGATTTGCCGTCGCCGTACGACGCGACGTCGCTGTACTCGAATACGATGGCGCAGTTCGCCGGCATGGAGCAGCTCGTGCAGCACAAGCAGCCGCCCAGCTATGAGGACTGCGTCAAGGTAGAAACCTGGCTCCTATTTTATTCATGCTGTATTATATTTGATATTTTTTTGTTACTGTTATTAAGATAAATTTTGAAATTGTAAACGCCCTTTGAGATTTCTTTGCTTGATTTTGTTACTGATTATAATAAGCTCAATTAAAAAAGAACTTTGTACTCAGTACGAAAGGGCTTTAGATGCCGCCAAAAATAATAGTAGATTGTTATAGTATGTACAAGAATCGCTCTAGTTACTGATCATTCAAGAAATCTTGCAACTCCCGCTTTGTTACAAGCGTATGAGTTGATGATAATATTATGTTTGTTAATATGTTTGTCTGTCTGTGCAGACGGGTCAGACGCTGCAGCAGTCGTACGGCGGCGGCGCGTTGGGCGCGTCGCTGTCGCCGCCCTACTCTAATCACTCACCCACGCACAGCAACCACACAACCTCGCCGCACGCATACCTAGGTAAGTCATTACTCTTAATAATTTATTTGTATCCGCTACCTTGGGGAGTAGGCTAAAGTTTGTAGGGGTGCATGGAGCTCCGGAAGTCTAAAGCGGAACTATTAAAGTGTCCCCATTCGACGAGATGTCGAACGCTGCCGAACGCGGAGGCCGATTGTGCCTCTTTGTCGCTCGTTCTGCGCTATCGCTTGCACTGGACCGCGCATGAGTCATGTTTTTTCGTGCGTGCAGCCGGCTTCATTGAATTATAAGTCGTCGTCACGTCAAAAAATGGCTCTTTTTCGTGTATCTACGTGTTCGCATATGTTAATAACCTCTGTGATTTTTTAGGCATAGATGACTTTCTTAGGCAAAGCTGACTTGCCCGGCGACGGCGAACGTCGCCGAGCAAGTCAGCTTTGCCTATGTTTCGTTTCTTCACTACTGTGTCATGTTCGTACGTATATGTTAGTAAACTAACGTCCGTCTGTCCGTGCTTAGGATCGCCGTCGCCGGGCAAGTCGCGGCCGTCGCTGCCGACGTCGCCGGCGCACATGCAGGCGCTGCGGCACTCGCACCACCACCACCACCTCGACGCCGCCGCCTCCGCCTCCGCCGCCGCCGCCGCCTACTCGGCGCTCGCGCATCTAGGTAACGAACAATATTGTATTAACTGTTACACTTCTATTCTTACTGGCTTGTGGTTATGGTGATTATTAGATAACGTGTACAAAAAATAAATAGACACCACCACCTCGACGCCGCCGCAGCTTACTCGGCGCTTGCGCATCTAGGTACCTAACTAATACTTTTAGGTGGTTTAACAGTTACTACATATTATCGCTTAAAGCACGCGCGAGAGGTGCACAAAATACGTGTGGCACTCGGGAACTGCCGCGGTAAAGCTATTGCACAACATTTTTTATCAACTTATGCAGCAGACTCCGGCACGGTGTTTGTGTGCGTGCGACTAGACGTATGCGTGTAGACTGTACGAAGCTCGGATCGAGACGAGCTGCCGAACTGGAACGACGTTAGACGAGTGTCAGCGATAAAAGATATGCAATAGCTTAAAAATTAATAAATGGTAACTAGCACTATTTTATGGTGTTTTGTTACAATGTAAAATCAAAGTCAAACATTCATACTATACTTACAAATATTCTAAATACAAAAGTAACTCCGTCCGTCTGCCTTTAAAACAGAAACACGGAACCGTTTTTTTTTTAATTTGGTAAAGGCTTAAACTATCCCTTGGTCAAGGGCCTAGACTACTTTTTATACCAGAATAATGCTTAGCGCCCAAGAGATAAATAAATACAGTGTTTTCATTTGTCCTTCTTTCACGTCGCGTCGACCAACTAGACGTGCACTTTTGGTATTTTTTTTTATTTCAATTTGTAACAAGACGAGCAGATCGTACATCTGATGGTAAGCGCTACGTCTGCCCTTAGACAGTTCAATGCCAAACAGTAACTAAGCATTTACTGTCTGGCACTGCCCTGCGCGCGCTACACCGAGACGACAGTTATAAGGTCTCTTAAACCCAGTAATTTCACTAACGGTATGGAGATAGTTTGGCAGCTGATGAATAACAACTGACGACGTTAGAACCATAGTGATCCAAGTGACATTTTTGTCAAAATCGATATTTTGTTATAAACATCCCAAAAAAAAGACATATTTTTCATGCCACACTGATCCAGGTGCTTATTACAGAAATTTTCTTAAGCAAACGTATATCGGTCACTTTGGAATAGGACTATTTTAGGAACAAGTTTAAACGTGTTTTTCTCGTTTTCTCAAAAAGTTAAAAATGTGACTTGGATCACTATGGTTCTAACGTCGCTAACTATATTCACTTATCACGATATAGAAATGTAATGTATATTTCCCCACAGGTGCGACCGGGCAGCATAATCCGCAGCTGCAAGCTATGATGACGCACGCGGCTGCGCTCGGCCAGGTGCAGGGCGCGCAGCATCCCGCCATCAATAGTTTAAGTGAGTACTTACTTTATTTTACATAATTATATCAAGGTGAACGGTGAATAAGCCCATCAATAGTTTTAGTATGTACTTACTTCATTTTACATCAAGGCTTAATATTTGACGGGGAGAGACGATCTAGTAAAGGCAATGACGTTCAATTAAAAAACTAGACTCACAATCACGCTCAAATAATGTCCGAAGCAAAAGTCTGCCCACCCGACTATTGGGCAGAGTTTTCGTTTAGTTGTAT
Source organism: Mecyna flavalis (assembly GCA_949319885.1). Lineage (NCBI taxonomy): Eukaryota > Metazoa > Arthropoda > Insecta > Lepidoptera > Crambidae > Mecyna > Mecyna flavalis. Next base: position 2,850,679 of record OX439427.1, on the reverse strand, counting down.
ACAATTGACATTAAACACTAAATGCCACGAGATAAGGTGTTAATTTGAACGAATGTGTTAATGTCATCAGTGTCAAAGCCACTCGGACGTTTTTTGAGGAATTTTTCTTAGAGATTGGGTGTCTAGTTTTATATTGAACGTCATTGAGTAAAGGTCACGGGAAATGTAGGTACGATTATCGTTAAGATTCTAGGGGTATATGCCCAGTAGGTACCGTGAGGATAATGAGTTTACAATAATGGGTCAATCGCCACGATTGCCAAATGTGGATTAGTGATCATCAATCAGGTTTGTGTTCAAAAATTCAGACACAAACTTTGCCAGGAACGAGAATTTAACCAAAGACTCCGAGGTGATAGCTTAGCACCTAAACTTTTAGATCATCGAGGCGTTAAACTATTTTAAATGTTTGCACATAAATAATTTCTGTTTTGAGCGATTACTAATAAGAAGCATTTTTCCAGGCCATTCCCTATACGGTACATGGGGCCTCGGAGAGACTTTCCCCACGCCATCACCGGAATCACCAGACCATTGGTCAACACCGTCGCCACAGACGCCACTCACGCAATCCCCGCACTCTGATTGGTCAGATCGCGCGGCCCTATCGCCCAACGATATCCAGCAGACCAACAAGGGCGCAACCGAAGCCATTTATATATAAAGAAATAAAATAAAACATTGTTATATCGTTACGTTGTAAGACCGGTGATGTTGTTTTAGAAAGTCGAAAATTCGCACGAACTGTAAATGATGGCTGAGGCCAATAAAATTGTACAAAGATTAATTATTGATATTAAAGGCACCTTGTATATTTGTTGTTAGATGTAAAATGCCATTTTTTTTTATTAGAATCGGGCATTTAGGTGTTTAGGTAAATCGTCACGCGATAACACAGGAGTAAAAGATAGCAATTTGATAAAATGAAAAATGACACCTGGCAAAATGTAAAATGGCGTAACTGACATTAAAAACGAGTGTAAAATTTGGCATTTTGCACACTGAAGCTGAGGGCGTGGATTTGATTACTAAAAATCTCAAGGTGCTATTGTGCCGTAGATATAGACTGATTTGTACAGCCATGACTAGAAGTGTATTTTACATAGTTTATTGCACTAACTATGCACTAACTCAATCTCAGCACATGATAATACTTTCATGTAATTTTACTGTCGGACTTTTATTGAATTGGCTAAGTATATATTTTGTCACATTAACACTGCCTATAAAATAATATATTAGAAGTAGCTGAGACTTTTGAGGACTAATTGGCCTTAAAAGAGAAAACCATCAACCATGTAACTACTTTATGTAGTTTTCTCCTTTATAAAGAAGTAAAAACAAATTTAACCAGCATGAAATATAACATATAGGTTTTTTCGACCTAAAATAAGAGGTAGTGTTAAGTGACATTTTTTTTTTAAATGTGCAAAGATATTGCCTAATATTATTAGTTACATTATTTAACTTTAAATAAAATAAAGTTAAAACAAATTTGTGTTTTAAAAGGCTGTCCAATTTAAAAAACAGAAGCTAATGAGCAGAACCGACGTTTTTAATAAAAATTATAAAATACTTTGTAATACATGAATTGTTGTTGTTAAATGTTTTTTATTTACTTGTTTATATATAACTCAGTGTTTTGAATCATTAATTTTAATGGGATTATAGTATTTGCATTTTGAGATTGTTTTTGTAGTAATCTGAAGGAAAATTATTTATGTGTGATTCTTTAGCGACTAGATCCTGTAATGTACTGTAGTGTATGTAGATTTTGAATATACTTGTTTCTAAAACCGAAATAATTTGCTGTTTTATCTAAAATAAACAAAAGAAAGCTTTGAATTGGAGTGACGTTTCGAAACAAAATTTATTTTTTCTGTATAATTAAGTTATAGAACAATAAAAAATGGTATTTAAATAAGCTGTAAAATGAAAAATATAAACATTTATATCGGTCTTAGACACAGTAAGTTAGTTATAAAATGTACGCTGAGATTGACACCTGTCATTTAAATATTAGTCAAACTATTTTTATGATTTTTTTTCTTTAACTGGAGATTTTATGAATTTTTAACTTATTTTTAAGGTGTCAATCTCAGTCACGTTATTAGTGGGTATAGAAGTTCTAAGTATCTTCCGCTTATACTAAGTCATTCCATTTTTTGCTTTCAAATGATCACATTTTGAGGTGGTTTAAGCAACTGATAAAGACAAATACCTAATTAGTAATTAATAATACGTTACATATTTAATTTGTGTCGGTTAATTGACTAAGTTTTTGGAGTTATAGCCCGTTACTAGCTGAAAAAGTGACAACTCCAACTATAGTCACTGCCAATGTAATTTTACTGACATGAATAATTTTTTTTTTGTTATGGACTCAATCCCATGTTAAGAGAGACGACATGAATTATTAACATTTTAGTTTATTTTTAAACCATAGTCGGATTTGACAAGTTCAATAAACTGAATTAAATTCTGATTCTTATTTACGCACAAGTAATGAAATGACAATAATTTTTACACAATGAGACTGTGTATGGAATCTTTTTTTTACAGACACTATCGTTTTGGGTTAAGATTTTTCTGAAATTACTCACACAATAATAAATAAGAAAAAGCCAATTTCTTAGTTGTATTTATCTAAGTAATAAATAAATATGCCAATCTATAATTCCGGTACTTAGCATAAAACAACAGTTATGAAGTTCTAAATCACTGTAGTTTTCTGTAAAGCGAAGGTGCAATTAATAAAAGACAAATATAATTTGTGTTTAAGCGGTGATACCTAAACGCTAACGTAACATTCCGCACAACTTACCACCTCTTATACGTTTTCCAAGAAGTACCAATGTCGTGCTTTGAGATCTCATCATTCCATTATAACGCTTTAATAAAGCTTCCAAATTGTTCTATTCGTCGACTTTGGGACCACATTCTATGCTCAATTACTTATTTTAGAACTCCACACTTTGTATGATATTATTGCTAGTTGGTTAAGTTGGAAACTTCTGATGTCGTGTGAAGTGCTTACAATATTGTAAATATTACTTTTATTTTTTTTATAATATTTAATATTCGAATGAGAATGATCTTCGTAGCGTTATTTTAGTTTTTAAGGTTTTAATTTTATGTTTTTTTCTGTGTCATCGTTAAGTGCCAAGGAGCCAATTGTCGTATTCCATCATGTAAGTGTACATGTGTAAAGAACACGCCGCTCACGTATAGTAACTTACTGTCATGTGTTTTATTTTTTTTAGGACAAAATAAAGCTTGTTTTGTGCATCGGACTAAGAGTTTAGAGAAATTTTAAATTAATAGCTACTCAAATAAAAAAGAAAAATTTAACATTTTAAAGTTTGGAAATGGATATTTACAAAAGGTTGTGGCCGCCATCAAATAGTATCAAAAAATAAATTCACTTTACTATTAAGAAAATTAAGAAAACCTTTGAGTTTACTAAGAACAGACTAAAGAGATAGATACTTATCTCAATTGTTCATAACTAAAATGTCCGCGCCCTACACTAAATAAATTGTTTATCTATCCGACCATACGTGACTAAAACAGACTCAGTGATAACTATATGACTATTAGTTAGATTTAGTTAGAGTACGAATAAGCGAAACGCGTGCTTCCTTTAAATGCATTCTCGTATAATTAATTTAAGCGTAACTGTACTCAATGGTGTCCAGCTAAAAGTACAAATCTTGTATGTTAATATATTTGCCTCGGTTGCTTCCGATTTTTATTTCAAACTTATGTTTTCCATGCATCAAAAATTTACAAATTGATAAGCTACAACAAATAAATAATGTAATTAGTATAAGTCAAGTAATAATGAAATATGACTACAAATGTAAAAATATAAGTGAAATAAAAATAATTATAACAACGTTTCAAGCAATTAGTTACTTTAATCAGTAATTGTCTATATAACGAATAATCAATCCAGGATCTTTATGTTACCGATAAAAATACTCCAAATTGACAATAAAGTAGTAGAGTATATTGACTTCCTAAATTCCTAACCAACCAACAGTAAGGTATCACTTGTTTCAACTAAGTTATCAACGTCAATAACATGTTGTTCATGTGCTATCTCAGAAATTGGTCGACGCTGAGGCAAATACTTATATTGAAAGTGTAATTCTGTATATCACTAAGTATGCTACTTTGGAATTGTTATCGCAAATGAAAGGGCACAAACCTGTGTTATAAAACTGTATGATGATCTTCAATCTCTGCGTGCCTTTATACCTAGTTCGTAAGCGTAGGGTTTTTGTAATTTAAACTATTCGGCATAGTTTAGAGGATCAAACTAGTTTTAGACTCCTGTAAATACATTTTATCATTATTTTAATGAAATGCATTTCTTTGTAAGATTCTAAAATTCGAGGAGAATGAACTTTTAAATATTTTCCCCTAACTGACAATAAAGGAATAAAAATATTCGTTTGTTTTTTTGACGACCCTACCTTATTTATTAATTTGAAACAATTTATAAAGGAATACATACGTAAGCTTAAAAATAATAACAACAGATTAAAAAGTTTTGAGAAAACCAAATATTTAAATTAAATTAAGGAACTTAGTAAAACTATAGAAAAGCCACTCTCTGAGCTAACGACTTTGGAATTTATAAGTAATGGGTAATAAATATTGCCCAGGCATTGTAACGAAAATAAATATACCTAAAAGACTTATTAAAAAAAATCCAAAAGTATTTTACTTTAAAGTAAAAAAAATGCTCAAGCTGACTAGATAATAAAAGTAGTTGTTGAAGAAGACCAAGTTGCCAATAAAAAAAATGAAACAATAACACAAACTTATTAGAAAAATCAGGAGGTAGTTTTGTAAATAATTTGTACACAGTCAACTGCCGTTGTCATTTGTGTACTGTGTTGTGAAATAATCTTATGTGATTTCTTGTTGATATTTAATTTTGTGGTGATTGCCTTAGCTTCTCAACTTGTGATAAACGTGATACTACCAAAAGTTAGTGTGAATATTCATAACATGATTTACAGTAATTCTTTTCGAGATTTTATCTCGATGAGGTAGCTCCCGTTCAAAGTGAGTTTTTGATTTTTATATTTTTTTGTTTTCTTTACCTAGGCTTGGGACTTTTTGTACTCTTTAGTAGAAATAACTATCTTAATTTTTGGACTTGGATATCGTAGAAGCCAATAAGATCGATGTATTTGGGTTAATGTTGGGAGAACACTAACAAAAGTGCTTGGATAACAGAAACTTAAGCTTCCGCCAACTCCAGGTTCATTACCTAATACCAAATAAATTCCTGATAATTTATCAGTCTATTTGACTTGTAAATTTTTAACAAGACGACAAACGGTTAAATTATTAGGAACTTAACCGACAGTCGAGCCGAGAGTCGGTGACTCAGATTGTCTTTATTGGGGCCTAAGGTGTTCCATCGCATAAAACCCAGAGGTTAGATACCATTCAGTCTGGTTAATGGTAGAACACAAGCATACTTGTAACTCAATGAACACAAGTGAACAGGCCGCAATAACAGCTTTGACTGTGTTCCGAAAACATTAATGAAGTGACTCTCACTTGAAATTGAAGATCTAAGGATAGCAGCACATTGAGCGACGCTTCCTGGCGAAGTATCCCTGCGGGTCTGTCTGCTAACTAATAAAGCTGTGTTGAAGCCACCTTGTTTCTCGGGTGGCCCTCCCTAAGCGCTCCCTAAGCTCAAGGCGGAGTACCCGGGGATGGACTGGTCAATAGCCACAAGGCTGGCACCCGCTCATCCCTATTCCGTTGGTATGGAGAAACCGGGAGAGTGTAGTTGGTAGTAGGATGAAAGTCTCTAGTCCAAGGATTTATTACTGGCGTTGACATTGTCCCTTTCTATCAAATACTTACCAGGTAGTAAGTTCCTGTACTGGGTTGTCTAGGTGGGTACCACCGCAGTGCCAATATTTTCCCGTGAATTATAAGTGTGTGTCAGGCACTTCTGTGTTTCGGGGAAAGGGCACTGAAGCTAGTGAAATTACTGGGTATATGAGACCTAATAACTGTCGTTTCGGTGTAGCAGGCGCAGGGCGGTGCCAGACAGTAACTGCATAGTTACTGTTTGGCACTGAACTGTCTAAGGGCAGACGTGGCGCTTACCATCAGGTGTACGATCAGCTCGTCTTGTTACACATTGCAATAAAAAAAAAAACTTTCGGACAGTGATGACAATGCATCCCCGCGGCGACGTGGGCGCGGCGTGGCTGGCGGGCGCGGGTGCGATGGCGGCCGTCACCGCGGCCACGCTGGCCGGCAACTGCGCCGTGCTGGCCGCGCTGCGTCGCGCGCACCGTGCGCCGGCGCACTACCCGCTCGCCAGTCTGGCGGTGGCTGACTTGTTGGTGGGCGCGTTTGTGCTGCCCATTGCTGCTGGGAGGGAGCTGTTCGCGTTTCAGCTTAGTAAGTAATCTTTGTTGTTTTGTTGAATTTTAATTTCTGGTAAACTAGGAACTTAAATTTTACACTGTACCTAATGGAGAGAATTAAATTAACTACTGTTTTTTTATACTAGGTCAGTTGGCAGACAGGCACGCAGCCCACCTGATGGTAAGCGGCACTGCGGCCTATTCCACTGAGGGACGCTTCACCTGGAAACGTCCCTCAATGTGCTGCCAGACTGTAGACTCATTTGATCTTTGAGCCTCTGATTTTAAGTGTACTGGCTCCCACATTAATATTGCCGGAACACAGACAGAGCTGTTATGGCGGCAGAGTTTACCTGTGGGGGTGGTAGCTAGCCAGTCGGACTCTGAAAAAGCCCTACCACCAACCAGACCCAAGGCGGGAATCGTACCCACGACCTCCGTGTTTTTATACCCGAGCGGCTTAGCCACTATTTCACGGAGGCGGTCAACTGCGGTACTGTAGGGCAAAGGCTTCTTCTATCTTCAAATTAAGTTATCATCACAATGGGTACTACTGGATTAATTACCACCCTTGCCAAATGCGGATAGGTGACCACAAACCCGAGCGGTATTAAAAAAACTGGCACTAATTAAGCCCGACCCGAAATTGAATCCAGGATCCTGAGATCGGGGCCTACCGAGCCGTAAACCATTACACTATCGAGGCGTTGTTACATTCTTTATTGCTATTATTGCAGACTGGGCAATCTGTTCATGCTGGAGCACGCTCGACGTCCTCTGCTGCACTGCGTCCATCCTCTCCCTCTGTGCCCTCGGCTGGGAGCGGTGGTGCGGCATCACTGCCCCCCTCTCCCGCGCCCGCAGGACCCGCCAGGCCAAGAGATACGCTCTCCTAGTATGGCCCGTCGCGACCGTTGTGGCTATGCCGACGGCGTTTATACCCTCGCCTAAGCACTTCTTTCCTGGAGAGACGGCGAAGGCTTGCACTGTTAACACTAATGTTGGGTAAGTTTCATTTTTAGTCCCTTGCCTTTTCCTCTTTCTCAATCTCGTAAGGTCGAGAAATACGAAATCTGGCAGTCGCTTAACCTCGCTGAAGTACCTATTTTTCAAAGGAACCTAGGCTGATTGCACAGATGCAATATTGGGTTTCGACCGGAAAACCGGCCTTAAGACCAACTGGCCAATCGTAGAATCTGCCGCAATAATAGCTTTGGCTGTGTTTTATCACATAATTAAAAAAGCATCGTAAACAATGCTTCGTCACACTTTATCTAGAGCTCGAGGCTTTTAATTTAACCGTGAAGTGTGGTGGCACAAAAGTTTTATATAACAACATAAAATGGAACATAATTGTCGGGGAATTAAAAAGTTTATTTTTTCTTTACCTATGTATTTTTAGATACGTGTTCTTCAGCACATCACTATCGTTCTACTTGCCTGCATGTGTGATGTTGACGTTATACGCCAGGATCTTGAGTGCACTCGCCTCGCTGCCCCCCATAAGGGCGCACAGGGGAGGTTCCCCAGCTGTCGAGAAAACCCAGGTAAATTCCACTTACAGTCAAGAGCTTTTACATGTTTAGTTAGGAACTTTAAGTTTAGGTTAGCCGGGGATTTACCGCACTTGGCCTCTAAAATGGGCCATTGTACGTGAAAAAGTTAGGAACCTTATCGCAATAGTATAAGCCTCCGTGGTACAACGGTTAGTTAGAGCTTTGGGCTACAATACCTGTAGGTCGTGGGTTCGAATCCCGAGGGGAGCATCACTTTTTGGGATTGTTTCCAGTTTGGTAAGGCATTGCAGGCTTGATTGTGTACGGACGCATATGCCCATTTAATTTTATTTTATTTCCAGGAGACTGTGGCAGAACCTACCTCTCAAACTATAGAAGTAAAAAAAGAAACAATGTAAGTAAGTCAAAATCATAATATTAACTTTCTTAAGGTTTAACATTATATTACATTACTAGCGGCCGCCCGCGGTTTCACCCGCGTGGTTCCCGTTCCCGTGGGAATTGATCAAAATCCTTTCTTAGCGGATGCCTACGTCATAACATCTACCTGCATGCCAAATTTCAGCCCGATCCGTCCAGTGGTTTGGGCTGTGCGTTGATAGATATCTATGTCAGTCAGTCAGTCAGACAGTCAGTCACCTTTGAGTTTTATATATATATAGAAAACTTTGAAGTTGATTTTAATGCGCTATGCCGTTTGTATCGTATTCTTTTACAGTCTTACGTCGCCCAAGGGCTGTCACTTGAGCGTGCCGCAAAAAGCTGACGGTAGCAAATGCCTTGCAACGCCGGTCCAAAAGACAAAATCATGTAATTCATCGTAAGTAACTTACAAACCATCGTTTTACTAATCAATTTTGAACGAGGGACTAGCGTCGTCATCCTACCTGTCCATGGAGAACCACTGTAGAGACACGTTTTGGAAGCAATCTATGAAATCCTTTAAAAAGCTTATGACCTCCGGGTTTTATACTGCGGCCTATAGAGCGGCTTGACCACTGTTCCACAGAGGTGGTCAAATCCAGAAGAACTTAAATGTGTGATAGAAGTAACATTTTGGTTTCTGCAGTAGACGTCATTTGAGAGAAACATGTTTCACAAACTAATTTTTGCGTAGGTGTGTTTTTATAAGTTTAGCGCTCGTTTTTTGACACCTTTTAAAATAGTTGACTTCTTTGCAGAAGCGCCATTGCCGCCCGGCAGAGGCGGGCTACACGCACGATTGTGATGCTCATGTCACTGTTCCTCGTGTGCTGGACACCATTCTTCGTCATGCTTCCTATTGGTAGGTATATGTATAATATTATGTATAATTTATTAATTTTCCTGCACTATCTCACATGTTGTAGGTTTAAAGGCAGAATTTTTAAGAATATCGATTGTGCACGGGGTTGAATGAAACTTCGTATTTGATCGGATCGGACAAATAATAATTTTGTAATAAGTAGTTTTGTTATTGCAAATTCGGTGATTGTGCCAGAGGCCCAAATAGCCCTCTTCTTCCTTCCACTGCCTGTTGTGAGAATTAATGGGAAATTCATTTTGGTTTAAATTCTAGCCCCGGAAAACCAGACACAATAGAAAATCTATTGTTAAGCGGCACGCGAGTGCCGGTTCGGCTTTGAGTGGTTAAAATAAATAGAATTCAGAATTCAGCAAGCTTGGCAAAGCTCAGCTCATCACTGCTAGGAATAGGAGCAAAGGTGTCCCTTCGCTCCTATATACAGGATACCTTCGCTCCTATTATAAACAGGAGGAGCGGGAGTTAGGGGTGAAAAAATCAGGGACTTTACGGAACCAGTTTTTACCCATAATAATTTATATTTTACTGTTCTTTTTACCTTTATGAATACGATCATGATGGAGCCTAACTAAGAGATTTTCCAGACTCGCTGTGCGAGTGTGTGCGAGACGTCACGTGGCAATGGTGTACTTGGCTGGGGTACACCAACTCGGCATTGAACCCACTAGTGTACGCCGCAGCGTCGCCGAGCGTGAGGCGCGCCCTCCACAGCTCGCTCACCACCTCGAGCTCCATGAGAAATACTGAGGTCGCGCTGTCGCCGAATAAACGGAGAACTTAGCATGTAAGTAAGCACATTAACTGTGAAGTTATGTTATGAAGTTGTCCTATGGACCAGAGGTCGTGACTTCGAATCCTGCCGATTCGTATCCAATAGCGAACGGCTATCTTCAGTCTGAATAAAGGCAGAATGCATCTTTTAAAATGATTTTTTTTATATCCTGCCGTACCTACTCTGGGCAATAGTCGGAGCCAAAAATCCCAAGACAAACTTTTAAGTATATGTTGAACATTTATGTTTGCCTGGTGTCTGGATGTTTATTTAGGCTGAAATCGTGTTGATCGATCTGTTTTATGTTTACCTACTTGAATATTTTTTTTATAATTTATATTATGTGTTTGATGTTTTTAGACCTGATCCATAACAGTTTGGGTTGGGTTTAGAAGAAATAAAATAAAATATATCGACCAAAATAAATATTCTTTATTTACACAATATTTAAATAGTTTGTGTACACTTCTTTGGCATAAATACTACCCATACACTTACTGCTGTCCTTAGAAAGAGACGGAAAACATTGCACTCAAAATACTGGTCTACAGCGGAAAACTGATTAACTATCTACACCTATGTAAAATTTACAATTTAACAACATATAACATTATTTACAACTTAGGATAAACTTTGAAAACTACTAACAATATAATATAACAACCTAACATCTAAAATGTATTAGTTTTATTATTTAATGTTTGGACGAAAAAGTTTTGAAGCCAAAGATATGAAACCCTTTTTTCAATTAATAAATAAGTAGGTACATATATAATTTGATTTTATTTGTGAAATTGATTGTATAAATAATTTTAAAATATATTTGTGCATAAATAATTATGATGTTGTTTTTAAAAGTAGGTATATTGTCTTCGATGTCAACTTAATATACAAATTAATAAAGGACCCTTTTAAAAAGGGTCTTAATTGCTCTTTCCTTTCAAAATATTCTCGAAATATTCTCAAAATATCATCCTGATTCTGAAAATATCGCATACTCTTAATTTATTATTATGTAGATCTCCTACCACAACATTTGAAGTCAAAATATATTTACAGAGTTATAATACTTCAATAATAATAAATAACTGTTCGTTTATGACATTTTGTGTAGCAAAATATTAATACTCTGTATTCACCACTTACGAGCGAATAGAAATTCTATTTCTACTTATTTAGACCAAATAGACAAATTATTAAGTAGGTAACTTTGACTTCACCTGTGCAGCGATGGTGGAAGTTATCCCACTATCTGCTTTTGATCATGTCGCAGCGAGAATTTAGACGAACGCAAAAGCAATTTTTGCAAGAATTTGTGTTTTTGCTTCTTAAAAAGTTATGTATCAATCGTTCTTTAATTTAAAGTACCTAGATAAAGTATGTTTTTAACGTAGTAAAAGGTTTTTTTTTATTACTACAAACACACCACAGAAAAATAAACACAAACGAATTGCTTGTGTATCGTCTCAATTCTCTTCTGCCTGTAACTTTATTCTAGTGTTGCTTCTCGTAGTCTGCTCATCGTCTGACAATAGTCGGAATATCGATAGGTACTATCGCTCCTGCTGATTTAACTATTGATAGCGCAACGAAGTATAAGTATCGATTATATTGCCAGTGATAAATACTGATCCACATTTTCCGCTTCCGACTATTGCAAGTTATTAAGACTATTCGATATGTTCCCCTATCGATACGTAAATTGCGAGGTCAAATATCGATAGGCATCTTTTTAATCTATGGTTGTTCCGTCAGCGTCAGTGTCTCAAGATGGCGGCGGTGAACAAGATGGCGGCGATCAGTAATGGCGGGCGGGAGAGCGTGCTCGCTCCGCCAAAGTCGTTCGCGTCGGGACTGCAAGTCTTGCATGTGCAACGTCCGGAGAGGCAGTATCCTGGCTCATCTTCTTCTGACACGCATTCCTGCGGAAGAATATGTTATTTTATTGTACGAAGTGGTATCGGTCAAATTCGTAATCATTGCAAAATGAAGGGGCGAACGAAACTGAGTTATTCTTCTTAACGATAGCAAGCGCCACTAAAAGGTTCGCTTCGAGGAATAGTTTAGAGGCGCCTCAAAGTGTGTTTCAAGGAATACCTCCCAAAAATAAGAAGGGTATTCTTTTTATTTTTTATAACACAGAAAGTTAATAGTATTCGAATTTGACCGATATATTTGGTCATATCGTCAAGGTTAGTAACTGTTTTATGTTACAGCCTGTTTAGGAAAGTACCTGATTAAATAGTTTATTTTATGTATTGAGTTAAAATTAAGCAACATGGACTTATGTAGTATAGCTTTGTAGTCAGTAAATAAGGTTTTCAAATTGTAAATATTGTAATAAGCTAACTTGATAAAATATACGCTATCCACATAAAGTTTCCCAATTGTTCATAAATTCTTAGACATAATTTACACGACACCATTTAGCACTAAACCATAAAAAGATTAATAAGGCTCACTCCCTAAAAAAAATTCAAGTTTAGGCATAAAAACATAGGTTGTAGGTACTGGTGGCCTGCATTCTGCAAGCAAAATTGAAAAAATTGAAAGTGAATTCCCACTAAATTCCCCCGGTTTCCCCTTTTCACCTGATTGGGACAGGCCGGTGCCAGCCTTGTGGCTATTGACCAGCTCATGTTCGACCCTCACCTCATCTCTAGTGCACTCCTGTCCCGGGCGGCGGCGGTGCCAGCAGCGCGGCGGGGAGCCGACGGCGCGCGCGGAGTAGGCGCAGGCGCAGGCGCCGCCCAGGCACAGCGCCGCGCCCGGCGACCGCGCCTCGGGTACTCCCGCTAGTGCGTCGCACTGCACGTCGTACTCGCACGGCTCGTCTAGCGCTTTTACCGCTGGAATTATTTAATTATCAATCAATCGAAATGTTCTTTATTCTTGTCATCTTAGTTACCGGTACCTCGGCGGTGCCGGAAAACATCGTGAAACAAACCTACACAGTCGAAGGACAGAGGAGCCATGATCGAATTGAGTTGATAACCATCGAGTTCGATCGTGGTAAGATATTACACATCAAACCTTACCAATACCTTCAACATAACAACACCGATGTTGACCAGAGACGTCGCCAAGTGAGTGAGGACTTATACATTTCCATACTATCTGAAAGGACACGATAGCCGGCGAGGTCGCCATGGCATCTTAATGAGGCAGGGCTATTATAGATCCGCCATATTTGTTCCTATTTTTAGTCAGCTAAAAAAAACGGAGTATAGAAAAATCACTATATTTGTTACAATCCTTTGTCAGTTAAGAAAAAACGTAGTATAGAAACAACACTCACATTCAACGCAAGCATTGGTCTCGTTGTGCGCCACCCAGTTGTTCCGACAGCGGCAGGTGCCGCGGCACTCCAGGCCTGGACCGGCACATTGGAGCTGGTCTTCGCACGCCTCGCCGAGGACTGCGTCACGGACACACCTGGAATTAATACATGAGATATGAGTACAGGTGGCAAAGTGTGACTTCTTCAAAGAATCAGCATATTAATGTTCCAGTGCAGAGCAAAGGCATTTAGAGTTAAATTCTAAGGCCTCCGACATTAAAGTCAAGTCGTTGTTACAGTAGTCAGTATAGACACCTAATGACATCAACACGGTACCAAACAGTAGTTTTGCTCGACCTGGGAATCGAACCCATTACCCGAAGTCCTATTAGATCAACGTGGCGGATTAGCCATAAGGCTGAGAAGGCTTCAGCCTTGGGCGGCGGATTTTAGGGGGCGGCAAATTTGTCCCAAAAAAATTTTTTTTTGTCTTACAGAAATAAAAAATAAATGAATACCCAAATGTTATTAGATTTCACCACTTAACTGAACCTGTCAAAGTGGGGAATTTGACGTTTTTCAATCTGATAATACATTTTTTATACTACGTATTTGTGTTGGTAGTCATTATTTGGAGTGCGGTGCGGGAGCGAATGACGATCATTCGCTAACCCGTTGTCCTAGGTGAACGACAAACGCGACAACGCGACGCGACGCGGCGTAACGCGAAAATATCAAATAGTCGTTGTGTATGATAGTGTCCTACGTTTTCGCGTTAGTGAGTTTGCGACGAATGCGGACTTGTTTTTTACACGACAAGACGCGACGACGCGGCGACTTAAAGAGTTTCTGTCCAATTACCAATTAAATGCAAATATCTGTAATGCTAACTAAGTATTTAAAATTAGGATTTTTATAGTAACAACACAGTAGGTATACTTGTCCATAGTAAACAGTACTGAACTGAAATAGGAGCGAATCCGATACATTTGCCGCGTTTGTCTCTCTAACGGGCCTCAGATGAAACAGGACACTAGCCGCGCGAGTATTGGTCGCTTTACGTCGCATCGCGTCTCGTCGCTATTGTCACGGTCTATTGTCGCGTCCTGTTCATTCTGTTCACCTAGGACAATGGGTAAGAGGGTCAGGGAGGAAATGCAGATTCTGTCACACAAGCGACGAAACACCTCTGCATATACTCACGGACTGCGAGCCATTGATGCACAAACGTAGCCTTATTCTGGGGAAGCACATGCTACAACCAGAAGAGGCTAAAGATCTCCTCCCCAAGAATATCCTCCTCTTCATAGAAGAGGTTGGGCTTGGAGAGGAACTGTAATCTAAGTGGCGTTCACAATAGATCAAAATTGGTCGCAGTGACTGTGGAAACACTAAGCCGCTATTAATAATAAAAAAAAAAGAGGGTCTGTCTGGCCGAAATGAAAGCGCGGGGGGCGGACGGGTCGCCGATGGAGCTGAACGTCACGTTACGTGTGGCAGCATTGACTTCGGGAGCAAGAGAGAAAGATATTGATTTTCAAACTATTTATCTTTTTTTGTCAACCATTATTATATCAAAAATTAGTAAAAGTATTCTTATATAGTTTATCGTATTAGAAACTGTGCAGTTATTTTTGGAATCCAATGATGTTAAAAAGTCAGTATCTTGCTTACTAGAGATTCGTATGCTGCTGTATGTTAGTATTAGGGTTTGCCAAATAACCAAATAATAATTTAAATTTAAAAATCTCTGGTATCGAGAAATAACAACTATGTTCCAGGAATTTCCGGTACTGCACAAACACTAAAATTCTAGTAAAAAAATCGATTTAAGACTGCGTGTGAGGCGCGCGAACGCAACCACGATAAAAGTACGTGCGATTCGTACTCGAAAGTAATCGGCCGATACTATTCGGCTGGTCCACAGTCGCTGAGCAGGCAATGGAAAAAGTTATGATCGGCTCCGAAATAAGGTGATCCGGCAGAGAACCCAAGTCGCCGGCTTTGCGATCTGAATTGGCAATGGAATCGCTATATCAGCCAATAACCGTTGGGGCAAACGGATTCTAGAGTGG
This sequence comes from Mecyna flavalis, assembly GCA_949319885.1. Classification (NCBI taxonomy): domain Eukaryota; kingdom Metazoa; phylum Arthropoda; class Insecta; order Lepidoptera; family Crambidae; genus Mecyna; species Mecyna flavalis. Next base: position 2,835,319 of record OX439427.1, on the reverse strand, counting down.
ACACCGTCTCTCGGTAAACGTAGTTTAGGAGGCCCGAAGGCCGGGTGGCTGCCTTGGACTCTATTGCGTGCAACGTGCAACTCTAGCAGCGTGCAAAGAGACTTATCGGTGACGATGCTTTGATTGAGAGCTTACAGAGCCTCGGTCATCGAAGGAGGATTGCTTGCCTCTACGTCTTTTACATACTTCACTATGGCGAGTGTGCTTCTCAACTGCACGACTTGATTCCGCCAGCTCCGTTACAACCGAACGAATAGACTCAGACAGAGACTCCATCCGTATGCAGTCGAGACGAGAGACGGATTTGCTTCGTCTTTTTTGCGGCGGACTACGCGGGATTTTGCTATGCAAGCGCGCTTCATCGTTGATTTTTTTAACTTATAATAAATATCATTAGGCAACTTTGTAGTCAAGTGCTGGCTTAGTTCAAACATCCTTAAAATAATAACGAATTGTTGAAAAGAATCAGTACCGAAGTATCGGAAATTCCCGGGAATTCGAAAATCCAGTTCGCTTCCGGTACTGCAAGCCCTCTAGTATTTATTGATTTCATGGATTACATTATTTCGAAGTTTAGAAAATTTACTTAACTGGTTTAGAATAAATGTTAATAGTTTACAAAATTTACTGGACAGGTTTAGAATCAGTTCTTATTTTTTCAAAAGTTATGATGGGTATCAAAATACAGAGGTCAAAAGGGGCGGCAAAATTTGAATAGCCTACTGGCGGCAAATGTGTTAATCCGCCACTGTCAACGAGGCGTTGAACTTCACCAGAAAGCACTTAGGTGCATTTATAAAAACAAAAGTTCTAAAAGAGAACGATAGATGGCGCTTAATCACAATAACGCATTTTTAGGTGGCGACCTCTAACTTGGTCAAAAAGCACAAATATCTGATGCTCGTCATGAATGGTTCTACAAACGTACGGCAGATGGTGCTAAATAAAAGTTACGACTGTATGTAGGGGAAATAAATATCAAAATAACTAATTTGCACACCAAAGGTTAGGTTTTTTGATGTACATTTCAGTATTTTTTGATGTGCAGTTAAATACAACCTTTTATGTAGGTGGTGACCTGAAACTTCTTCAACAAAGTTCTAGGTGTACGGTGCTCAGTTCCCATGTAATAATAATTATGTAAACTGAAGATATAGGCTTTTTCAAACGCCGCCATTTTGCTCGAACCCTCTCGGCTACTCGCATTCAGCTCCTGCCTGGGCAAATCGTCACACTACCTGGCTCTGAGGGTGTCCTATCTACACACGTCATGTACATATAAGGTTGGTTTTAGAGTCACGCTGATGCGCGCGCGTAGCGTTGTACACTGCCGGTTTTCTTTGCAGTTCAAATCGTCGATATCTTACAAGAACAGCGATTACTTGCTGCTGACGACTTGCTTGTCAGCGTGTCTCTACCAACCAGCCTAAAGCATAATAGTAAGCTAAAGTGCGCTGGCTGTACTGACCGGGTGCCATTATCTCTCGGACTGTACTGCAGTTGGCACGTGCAGTATCCTCGGACGCAAAACGCTTGTCGTGGCGGCCCCGACTCTCCCAAGTAGCAGTTCTGATCCACGATACACCGGTCACCGATAACTGCAAAGATGTATACAATTAGAATTGTAGCACTTTTGAATTTATTTTAATTAAAAAACAACAGATTTATTAGTATTTTTTTTAAAATAATTTAGGGTTGTGTGCAACCCTAAATACTACGTAGTACTACGTCGTAGTAGCCGTAGCTTAACAAAATGATTTTAACAATCATTCTTCGTTCTTAGTTATTGTTTTTAATTTTGTTGGAGATTTATTTTTAGAAATTTTATGAAACTTGAAAACTGTTGAGTTGCGTCCATCTGTTAATTGTTTTGTTAATTATAGTCTGGATATTGCGATACAAGCTTATATATGCTTAGTGCAAAATCGCTAGATTTATTATTGTTTTTAATTGTAGTGTTCTACAAATAAATATTTTTATTATTATTATTATACTATTAGTTACTGTGATGCACATAATATACCCTTTATGAAAAACCCTTGGGACCAAATCAAATAAATAAATAATTCATAATAATTATCCTATGCGGTCTATAGGTGTACGTGTACATGGTGTTCCGAAGAGATCATAAGAGACAGACTACTTGTTGCACGCCCAGCTAATTACTACAATCCTTACTACTTACTACTAACATACGGTCTTAAAAAAAATATGCCCAATATATTTTCACTATCTAGTTTGTTGCCTTTTCTTGGATAAGTTTACTTACCAGCCGTCTCGTAACACCTGTCATCTTCAAGATGGGCAGTCGCTACGCATCCACATACTCCATTTGCACATTCCGAGTGGATTCCCAGTGTCGCATGGCATTGAATGGGCTGAATGCAACTCTCGCCGTTTCGGGCCTCTGGAATAAAAAAAAAATACTGTAACGCACTTTTGATATCGTAGTTTTTTTTGTTATTTTTGTTTTGTTTTGTTGTTTTTGTGTCCGTCTCCTGGTTCTAAGCTACCTCTCCACCAATTTTCAGCCAAATCGGTTCATCCGTTCTTGATTTATAAATAGTGTAACTAACACCACTTTCTTTTAAACATACAGATTTTATTGTCAAGCAATTTTTACAAAGCGCTTCCGTTCCCTCTTCCGGACCCTTATGTCCGGACCTTATTCCATCCCTCTCATTCATGCACTGTTTACAATTTATTTGTCAAAAACTGTCAATGTGACGTATGCACAGTATTGTAACCGCCATTTACAATTTAGTTGTTTTCTAGACGCCCTTTAATAAAGGTCGTCGCTGGCTTGCCGCCCTTGATAAACATCGCTGAGATCGGTTTTATTTATCTACGCTTGTGATGTCGAGAAAAATCTGTGTTCTGTGGACAGTTAGGTGTGTGTCGTGATCATAGAAATATTATGTACTGAGTAATATTAGCTCAATGGTCGTGATCTCATCAATACGCTGGGCCCAGGGACCGCTGCACGAAGACTACGGAGACCGGAGAGTGAGAACGTGGAGATCAGGTCAGTGCTGAACACTACTCCTTATCCTTTCTCAACGACTCTATGTCTTATCGTAAAAAGCGTACGCATTTTTTTCAAATATAATTTTTTAATGTTCTCCAATAATATATATTTATTTCAATTATTTAACGGCTTACAGAGACAATTGCGCCTTCAAACGCATTTTTGAAATGACTTTACATACCTACTATGTATTCAAAGTCAACCTGGATGTTTGATTCCCATTGTTTGGGTCGGTCACTCGCCACTAGGCGAGCACCGTACCTTTTCGGGTGTAATGGGAAAACAGGGGGAGCCTAGTGGGTAGTGGGACGCTTTAGTCCCGAGTCCCACACTTGGCTGCAGCTAGCCTGCGGTTAGGGCCTTTTCCCTCAAAAGCGGGTTTGCTAACTCACCAAACTACGTAGCAGTGTGGTGAGTGCCGCATATGTCAAAGGGAAAGATTGTATGAAACGTTGGAACCCGTGTGACACACTTGCGGGCTACACCCGCATGCGGAGGCAAACCCGCTTGAGAGGAAAAGGGCGCCTATCGTGCCTAAACGCATTCTCTTCCGAAAACCTTGGTATCATTGTGCCTAGGGAGAAACTATTTTAGAATCGCTGACATCTGCCACATTAGGCGATACTTTGTCTAGTGTCCCTCAATAGATTGTATTGTGGCATTTCTGGTTACCGTACGCGTACAAAGGAGGTTTCAAATAAAATTTTGAACTAACTTTTTTTTGTCGAAAGGAAGCAATGTTTCTTGGTTAATTAGATAACGTATTTCTAATGACTTTGGTACATGTAAAATGTGTGATATCTTAAGTAGAATTAGACAAATTCTTTACTTAAATGACGGTTATCTAAATGTCTTTACAGTTTAAGACACATGGATCGCATCCTTGGACGAACTTTTATTGCTTGTTTTTCAAGTCGATCTAAGTTCGCGGATAAAACGAACATCGTTTCATGAATAATCTGGGCGGTTTGTAAGTGAAATTATTGAGTGTCTGAGGCGATATATTATATGAGGAGGAAGGCGGTTACAGAGACAACTTAGATGTTACATAAATGTATTTAGGATTTTACTTAGTTCGAGTATCTACTTCCATTATTTTTTATAGAGAGAAAGAAAATACTTAAATAAGATTGTCACAATGACGGCTACTGGCTTAATCACCACTGTACTTAGTACCATTATATATATTCTGTGACTGTACAGTATGTCGCAAGACATCACAATATGAAATTAGAAATTATTTGAAATTTGTAAAGACTGCTAACCTCGTGGTTAACGGTTTATTCGTAAACCGCAAGTGACTGCTGACTTTCAGATTTCAATTCTCATACTCACGTCTTAACTACATACGTAACTTGCTCGGTAAAACTTTTTTATGTAATGTCTTAATGTTTTTAATACCTACATAACTCATCATCATCATCATCATCATCGTCAGCCTATATACGTTCCCACTGCTGGGACACAGGCCTCATACTTATCATAATTTCCAATAATAAAATTAAACAAAGCTTTTCTTCGGTGTTCCTAACTCCGAAAAACGCTACATTTTGTGAAGTTTTTAATGGGTTAAACCTTTTTTCAAATTACCTTCACTATTTTCAAAAATTATGTTTTAGTAAAATGTTTTTCTTCTAAAAACCATAATATTTTATTATTTTTCTGTTTATCTATTTTTTATAATGTGACATTTTAGAACTGAAGTAGACATTTTAGAAATTGTAGTAGTCTTACAGCTAGTCCCTCCAGTTCAATAACTGGACTTGTCAAATTCAGCACCATTAGGAACAAAGCGTTAGTAGAAAGACAGATTCCAAAAAAATCCTTATCTATTAGCAGTAAAATATAAAATAGCTCACCTTTCAAGCAGGCCTTGTGCGTGCTGTTGATGGCGGAGTATACGAAGCCATCTTTGCAGACGCAGTAGCTGCTTTGCCTGCAGAAGGCGTTGTCGGGGCAATCCATGTCCACAGAGCAGACATTTCCAGTGCGCCCTGTGGAAGAAAGGAAAGTTTAGTAGAATAATCACATTCTTCAAATCAAAGGTTCTACCTATTACGTCCTTGGATGTAATTGCAGCAGCAATATTCACAAATTCACGAATGTCCGCGTTAGGGATGGCGATTCTTTCCGAAAAAAATCGATTTTTTGAATCGATTCGAATCGTGACCCAATGAATCGATCCACAAAAAATCGAGGCCAAAAAGATCGATTTCTGAAAAATCGATCTTTTTTTCAAGTTGATTTATAATGTATTATAAATAAAGATCGGATATTCGGATGCATATTTACCTCAAATTGAGGTATTGTCATAACATGGAAAGCACTTTTGTATCGATAAAATCGACTCGATCGACAAATTTAGTTTTTTATTATTGAATCAAATCGGGTGTGCCGTGTGTTATTTACTAATTTTAAGGTGTTAATATGGAGTGCACTTTTGTATCAAAAAAATTTGGGGGTTTTGGATTTGACAAATTAAATTTTTTATAACAGAAATAAAGATTGCCTTATATTTTTTCTTTAATTTTCAAAAGATTTTTATCATACGAATTTACAGATGACGGAGAAATGGCCGGGCATATATAAAAAAAATACATCCAATCGGATATATACTATTACCTCCTCCTATTTTGAAGTCGGTAAAAAAAAATGCCACATGCTAAAGACGTCAATTCATTTATCTTCTAACTAGTCTGTGGTCAATTCCCACCGTGATATCGACCAGATTCGCATGTACTAATTTCCCGGAATCGCGGGATTAATAAGGAAAAAATATTTTTAAGAAGGCGCTTCCATAATATTGTAGCAAAAATGAACTTTAGGTAAATAATTATCCGAATATCCGACCTTTACTGATGACGCAACAAGAAATGTCAGTCACAGATACAGACAAAAGTCAAAGATTACAAACGTTACTTAAAGAAAGGCGCAGGAATCCAAACATTCAGCCATTTCGCGAGTTTTCGAATAATCCTTTAACCGGCAGCCGGCAGCACTCTTATAATACGCGTACTTACATTAAATTAATTGTAAATACTTTTTTGGTTTATACCAAAACATAAAATAAAATCGAATGTCGATTTTCAAGGGTGAAATATCGATTCACTGAATCGATTCAGTACTACATATCGATTATAAAATCGATCTTTTTGGCTCAAAAAATCGATTCTTCGATTAATCGATCTCAGATCGCCATCCCTAGTCCGCGTCCGCCTTAAAAATACTTTAAAGTGCATAATTTATAAATAAATATTATGAGGATGTTGTTGTTATGTTTGTTAACACCTCGATGGTCTAGTGGTTTTAGTACCGGGCCGAGATCTTGAGGTTCTAGGTTCAATTCCCGGGTCGAGCAAAATGTGTGTCGGTTTTTTCGGACACTGCTCGGGTTTGTGATCACCAACCTGCATTTAGCACAAGCGTGGTGATTAAGCCAGTACCCATTATTGTAGCAATGACTTGATTTCAACGATGGAGGCTTTTGCCCAGTAGTGGGAAATGACATAGGCTGGTACTTTACTTTTTTCTTTATCTGAATGTTAAAGACAAACGCCGTCTTTCCAAACTCCGTCGTCGTCCAAACTAAGCATAGCTTGTACTATCCAGTTCAGATGCTATTAGGATAATACCTTTTGGAATGGGGCGAAAAATGACGTCAACTGCGCTTGTCCGTAGCCAAATAATATCTGAGTGTGTGTAAGTCATCACGCAGTTGTCGTAATTTAAATCAAATCCAAAAGGTATTTTATCCTAATAGCATTTGAATCTGATAGTATAAGCAATCTTGAAAAAAACCTACTACTTCCTTCCATTGAGGAACTACTCCAATAATAACATCACTCTAGTGTGCTGCCGTTTTGCATAGACTCCTCTGATGTTTGTTAATTTCAGGTACTGACCCTAGTCAGTCGGTATTCCCACTCATAACCCCGGTACCTTCACAAACACAGTATAGTGGCTGATTTCACCCCTGAGGGTGATAGTTAACTCTACTTAGTAAAATTATGAAAAGATAGATAGATAGATAGATAGATAGATATACTCTTTATTGCACAAAATTATAAAAGAAAAATATGTTACAAGATTGGATGATACAATGTAGGCCTAAAACTTTAGGACTGTGACCGCAATGGCAAAACCCTTTTTCTCGATAGTATTTAAGGCTTAAATTAGAACCTCATTCACTAGAAAGTTAATTAACAAATTCGGCCATCAATTCTGATTAAATTAACAATAGATCAACGGAGTGATGACGATATAATTTAGTATAATGCCACTGTCGTAAATCGCGACATACAGACAAATGAACTCGATAACAAACAATATGCTAATACTTTATGCAAATAAAGTGATGTAATGGAGCGAATTTTGTTGTTATTCTACTATTGTATTTCTACCGCATTCTTGTGGAAACTAATAAGTTTGTGGCTTTGAGAAAAGAGGTAAATAATTGAATGTCGAGGTTGATATACGGATTCCTCAATATATAACGCAAAATTGGTTCCGATACGCATTCCAAAGTTATAAATTCTTTTGTATTTAAATGTTGGATTTATCCTACTTTTGTTGGAAGGCAGACACGTAGAACAACCTTACGCTACGCGGTTATAAGGCCTATGATATTATCAGGAAGCGTAGCTCAATGTGTTGTCTAAGAGACATACTAAAGGCACTATATCTTCGAGACTCCGACGTATACTAGGTGGCGCGTTTACTGTTTAGGTAATGTAATACAGAACACATTCTATTTTATAATGTACCTATTCGTCAGAAAATAGGAAAGATCACGAGACCTAAGGATCTTCATCATCATTATCCTGGCATGGCCCGTTCTTTCTTTATGAGGCCCAGGGAATGCTTTCCATATTTTCCGTCAGTCTGTTACAACGATTTCTAAGTGCTTCTTTGAAGCCTACGTGAATATATATTACTATAAATATTATAAAGAGGAAAAGCTTGATTGTTTTTAGGTATGTTTATTTGTTGATTGTATTGAATAGGCTCCGAAACTACTGAACCGATTTGAATAATTCTTTCACTGTTCCACTGGAAAGCTACACTATCCCCGGGTGACATAGCTTAGGGTACCTACTTTTGATCTCGGAGATGTGAAGGGAAGGAAGAAACATTTGAAAAAAAAATTACGCACGGGTAAACTCGCGTGCGGAAGGCTAGTAATATTTTAATTTTGATTCCGCCTCCATCTTAGACGGTCTTTGGTCTGGAATCTTACTAATACTTAGTAATTTCTGTACCTACCACGTTATATTCTTTGTGATATTTTTATGAAACTTGGCACGTCGTTTTCTGTCACAGAAAACAAATTCTAAATAGGCATTACAAAATCTAGTCCAGTTTCATCACTCACGGCTCAGCTAACAGATAAGACCGTAAGACGTGACAGCAACTTTTTTTTTGTCTCTATTATCTTCTTAACATTTAGCAACGTTAGACCACAACGTACATAATATTTCTATGCGTTAGACTCTGATATCGAAAGAGAGAAAAGTTTCAAGTTTATTTATTGTTACATGTATTGTTTTACAATGTTATTTTAAAATATTTTTTTTCAATTTCATATATTATTATTTTTTCGGTTCATATCTGACTATATTTTAAGATATAAAGTCAAATCATACCCATTGAGTTACAAGTACTATCTATAGGTACCTTTACTAAACATAAAAATAGGTTTAGTGGTTTAGGCGTAATAGAATAGCAGACAGACAAGAGTTATATTACTTACTGTCGCATTTGTAATTAGAAATATAAGTTGATCAAACCTTGAAGTAAACATTTTATAGCGTCATTTCTATGTAAAGTGAAGAAAATTCCATGGAAAATAAAGTAAAATTTGCATGTAAAAGAAATAAACGATAAGGATATTGTTGTAAAAGTAATGAAGTTTGAAGGAGTATCTTTATCATTTAATTAACAAAGTCATGTACTCGTCAATTATTTCCAGTTTTGTTTGGAAAAATACAAGTACATTGAATGTACTTATTAGTACGTTTTTTCCTAATGTTGAAAACTTCTTTGTGTTAGATATTTAAAATCCTTACAAAAAAATTTCATACAGCATTATTTTTCCCCGAATTAAGAAAAGCTTTAAAAACTAGGTAAATGAATAAACATAATTACATTGTTCTTCTATATCATCAAATAATTCCCAATGTCGTGAATGCACCGCTAAATTCAAGATTTTTTTAATTAAAAATAAGTTAGACAGGCTCATACAATTCTAGATATCTTGAGCAAATTACTTGCTTATATTATTTGTTTAAAAAAATCGCACATTCGCCGCCGTCGCCGAAATTCGACTAGACTGAGACATAAATAATATAAAAAAAAACTACAACAGGCCTATAAGATTTTTCCATCAGGTTAGTACTGACGTTACAATTTATTAATCAGTGCTATATTGTGAATAATCTTCACACAGATAAGTGTGTTTGTCTGTAAATATGTACATAGAACCAGGCAACGCAAACTCAACGCCACCGTGTTTGACGATTATATGGCATGTGTCTTACTATCAGGGCTGGTGTAATGTAATGTATTTTAAAAATAGGTTTCAAGGTTACATATTGAACGATACGGTGAGGTAGGATATTGTTAATCCCTTATAATGCGAGTTTAAAGCGGATGGGAAAGGGGAATGTTTTATGTCAGAGTCGGCTGGAGTTGGCAAACGAGCCAGCGGGTGCCTGGTGGTGAGCAATCACCGCCGCCCATGGACATCTGCAACACCAAAGGGATCGCTAACGCAATGCCTTTCAAGGGGGAGTGTAGGCCTCCGGTAGGTACTCTCACAAACCAGACAAAACACAATAGTAGTCACTATTATTTCACGCTGGTGTTATGTGAGAGGGTGGTACTTCCCCGGACGAGCCGGCCCATTCGTACTGTAAAACGGCATAGCTCTACCACTGCTAAACTGGGGGAGTTTAGAGGGTACTAAGTAGGATGCTTTAGTACGACCAAGAACCATGCTAGCTTGTGGTTAAGGTACAAGCTTTTTTTTAAATTTAAAAATATGTGTCAATGGGCAACAGCGATCACTTACTGTCAGTTGGCCCACGAAGGCCCGAAGGAAGTTATTTGAAGCTTTCCAAACCAGCAGTTTTTTTATAACTTGTTTTGTGTTTTTTTTATAATTAAAAGACATAAATAGTAGTAATAAGAACTGATCGATTAGAAAGTAATTTAAAACGAACACTAGCGCATTTTATAACTTTAGTGAGTTTATTTATTCCTTGTACATAAAGGAAATATATTTAATATATGCACGCATATTATGTTTAAGATATTAATTCGATAATTAATTATGCTTAGGTAAAAATGTACAATTTGTTAATAAAATCCAAAACCAGAAGTTTTTATTGTTGTACAACTTGTATGACATAAAGAGCATAATACAAATTTCCACATTTTCTTTTTCTAATTACAGTTAACATTTAATGTGTAAATAAAATTTAGATTTTAACAACACTTTAGGTGCCTTACGCTCTCTTAAACACAAACTTATTAAAAAAAATAGGTACAACATTTTTGGCAACCTTATAGAGCATTGAGTGAACTAAATGTACTCCGAAGGTTGTGGCGGCAAGGTTGGCCCAAATCGACGTACTTAGGTACAGGTGGGAATGCGTTGCGAAACTAAAACAGTATGCTTACAGTAAACACATGTGCTTTGTGTTGAAACCAGTGACACAGAAGGCATGTGACAATTTGGTGTAATGTTGAGAAGTTGGCTTTTTTTTATTGCAATGTGTAACAAGACGAGCAGATCGTTCAGTTACACCTGATGGTAAGCGCCACGTACTCTGCCCTTAGATATATAGTTCAGTGCCAAACAGTAACTAAGCATTTACTGTCTGGAGACGACAGTTATTATGCCTCATTTATCCAGTAATTTCACTATATAAATACACTATTGAACCAAAAGTCGCGGGTTCATCACACAAGGTACAAACATTTCCATGCATGGACTGGATATGTCTGTTTGTGTCGGTCTGGGTGTTTCAATGTATTTAATGTCTATATTTACAAAGAAATATTTAAGAAATGGTGTTCGTTTTCTGGCACCTATTAGGCAGCAGATCAACCTACCAAATCTGTCAAAAATTCTCAATTGTAAGAGAACTCTATGTGAAGTGAATAAGGTTGAAAATTGGTTGTAGAAAGACAGATTAGGGTAGTCTAATGTGCGGTTGACTGTACAAGCTTTAAGCTTAGTTTGCGATTGTCGACGCTGTGTAAATAGTGCCCTAGCGCAGTATGAATAGTGTCTCGGTATTCTTTTTTATTTAATGTTCCATTGCACGACAAAGACATGCATGAAGGTTGACTGGTAGAGAATGCTTTTATAGCGTTAAGTCCGCCTTTTGTACCTAACTTTTGTGGTCAATAAAGTTTTTATAAATAAATAAATGAACTCTTGCCTATAGTAAAATGATAACTAAAAAATCGTTTGCCATCGAGATGTGTTGGACAGTTTTTTCGACTAGGAACTGAATCCAGCAATACCTCCTTTACGAACATCTGCCTCAAGACTAAACAGGTGGTATACCGTTATATTTATATACCCAATAAATCGATTCATAAACATTCGCTTGGTGGTCAATGGTCAATGTCAAATCAATCGTGTTGATTTATCTCGTGAACACATCATGATTTTTTTATTTGATTTAGATAACTTGATTTTAATTAGATGACTTTACACGTTGAGGTCATACACAGATACACACACATCATAGAAAATATTTTCCAAGGAGATCTATTTCAAGGTAGGAGTTGTTAAAGGAAAAGCGTTTCTTTTACTTATTTTAATTAGAACATGATATTTTGAATTATAGATAAGTATAATTATCATTTGTATAATTGGAATTTGAAAAGATACCAATTAGTAGCTTTTGCAATGTCAGTCCAGACTAAGGAGGAAGATGAAATAGTATCTTGCGATCTTATTTAAAAGTGAGTAACATTAACATGTTACCCATGATACTAATTTGTGCTAATAACTAGCACAGATTTCGGCACATATTACTATAGACGTAACTTTACTAACTATCTATTGCTAAGTTAGAAAATTAAAAAAGCGAATGTATTTTAGCACCTCGCGCTAGAATAACGTTTTAGTTATTTACATCTAAATGCTAAAATAAACATTTACGATAAGCCCGTAGTAAACAGACGGACATGTTTGTTATAATCGGACTCTGTGTAAGACGTTTTAACAAGTTTACGTACATTCCAGTTAGGTTTGCCGATTTTTAATTTAAGAATCAGGTAAATCTGTAGCAATGTTCACATTTGTGTGGAATTTGGAATCAGCAATCATGGGGGTGGATTTGGTATTCTTTAAATAGTAATAACAGTCGTTATATTATTTTAAGTTCGACATTATTCGTGATAACAATAAAAAGGCTGATAGAAATCTAATAACTGACTTAAACAGAAAAAAGCGTGGAATTCTGTCTGTTGCAGAAAGTCTCTGTCGGCGGTGTCCCACCGTCACGTCCATGAGGTTCCATATTTCAGACGTTGGATATGTAAATGATACTATTTTTATGTAAGAATCACTTCACTTTTAATTATAATTATAATTTGCAAATACAAAATAGTAACTGCTTACAACAGAGTAGAAATGCGAATGCCGCGCTCGTGCGGTGCGCGCTCTTAAATACTAAGTGGCAAACCACCCCACCTCTACGCCCGTCACACCACTACAAAACAAGTGACGTCACTTCCTATAGATTTATGAAATAACATTACAATTTAACATTATTAATAAATATATAAAATAAACAGAAATAAAACTTTATATAATATAAAAATAAACATAATAATTTAATTTATTTAATTTGAACAGTTTTTTAACAATTTGACTATCGATTATAAAAATTCTATCGGAAGTCGTATCAAAATATGTTATATTCAATTTTATCATTTTAGCATTAAAATATAACAATAAAATTAATCTGATAATTATTAAAAATAAACGTAACAATTTAATATATTTAATTCGAACAGTTATTTAATAATTTGATTAACGATTATTAAAATTCTACCGGAAGTCATATCAAAATATGTTATAATAATAATATGTTACAATAAAATTAATCTGATAATTATTCAGTCTATAAAAATACTTTTGATAATTATAATAATAAATACATAATGCCATAGGTGCGCCGCCCATATCTCCGTCTGAGATCCCATGAGAACGTCGCATTTTTCCGGGATAAAAAATGGCCTTTTATTATATTTGCCCGGGGTGCACCTGTGCCGTAAATATATCCTGCTTAGTTGATTGATTAACTCAATGTTTGATCGTAAAGATTGGATGCCGATGACGAAATTCTCTTAGAACTATACTATAGAACTATGAAGCAGTTATTTTAAAAATCGCTTGATAAGCATGAATCTCGGTATAGAGCTCTGTCCTATAGATCTGTCGGTAGTAACTTCAATGTAAAATCAAAATTTTCTAAACTCTAATCAAAAATCAAAAAATCTTCCTTATTTCTTATTTTCTTTTTTACTATTGTAATAGCACAATAATTTAAATATGTAGGTACTTATTAACAAAGCTATCCAGTTTTCTGTGTAAAAGTTGAAAGAAAAATAGATTAATTGATTGGGTTTTTAGCCAGTTGATAGCCAACACCCGACTAGCAACTATTAAATTAGTGAAAGTCAAGAAAATACACTATTTTAAATAAGTTTCGAAATAATATCTAATCACAAATGCATTGTAAGCCACCATCCATTCTGATGGGTAAAATTTATCCAATATAATCTTGTGAAGATCAATTTGTAAGACAAATTTGGCCGTGCGATATACTCACGAAGAATGATAGGTACTTTTCAACAGCAGATTGATTAAATAACTTTTATATATTCTAGCATTAGGTTCAAAGTCGAGATTCGTTAACGAAAAGAGATGAGTAAGCTATCTTTTCGAACAATGACTTTAAATTGGAGTAAGTATTGCGTCGATGGGAAAATGTATGGCGTTTGTAGGTTCAAGTCATCGTACTGTATCTCTGTGCTCCATATTGATGCGGTAACAACAAATGCAACAGATTTATCTGTGGTTATAATTATGCTGCGTTTATTGTTAGGCCAGACATCTCGATAATTCTCAACGTTCCCGACTCTACTTTTAAAATTGGTTCAGGATCCAGTACATTTTACTGTATTGGTAGCGTAAATAATTATGTTTTTGACGTATTCTAATCCCACATGAGTGTAATATAATGCTTTTTCCGTATAAACAAACGAACAATACAATGTTCAGTTGTTCGGTCAGACAAAAGTGAATGTGCAAGCATAGGTGCACTCTCTTTGCACTCTTTTGCTCCTACGCCCATAACCTGATAGGACATCGGTAAGACATTGAATCGCAAGGAATGTTAGCAATGGACCAAATGTGACTGTGTCTGAGAAATGGCTTTCCCTTCATTCCCAGTCACGGGTTGACATCGCCAATTTGTGCAGAAATCGCCAATCAGTTATCTTTGAACCTGCTACCCCAGACGTAGCTGTCGCGTCGCGTTCAAGTGTTCTTTAAAACTACTTCAGTTAGCAGAAAAGCACGCAGCCTAATTGTGGAAAGAGCTACTCACTCTGTGCCACTTTTCCATTGAAGGATACTTCACTAGGAAAAATCACTCAAAATACTGTGCCAATGTAATCCTTGCCTTTAATCTTCGAACCTTTGATTCCAAGTGTATGGTGCAGTGCAAAGGGTTTCATCATGGAAATTAAGTCATCGTCACAAAAGGCTGTATAGACCGACAAACTTATGTGTTCCGGTGGCCAAAATTGAAACTACGTGAAATGCAATGCAAAAACGATATTTAATGACAGTTCTATATCGACAGTAGCGACGCCGCCACAGGAACAGATAAGTTTGTCGGTCTGTACTAGCTTTATCTGGATGGGTTGACAAATCGAAATTGTGTTAGAAAAATTTGAAACAATTTTGTCCACCAATACTTAGTCACTGTTTCGAAGAAGAAACCTCCTCTTGCGTTGTCACTTGTGCACTATAAGTCTAGCGTAGATGGTTAATGTCGAGTTAATTTAATAGGTCACATTTGACAGTTCATCTAGCTAGGTATGCAAAGAAAAATATTCCATACGCTAAAGGAATAAAACTCAAGAAAACAACGTCAGTTCTTTTAATACAATTATTCATTTGGAAAATTACGACTCTACTCGTGATGACATAAGAAGAGCTTTTCTTTGCATAAATTAACTGACAAATGTGGCCTATTAAAATGACTCGAGTGTAATTAAAAGATTGGCCGCCGTTGTCAAAATTCTGCTAGAAGCACATTTATTTTATTTTATAGCAAAATGCTAACAGTTGTTTACCAATTCGCTATGAGCGAGATAGGTTGTATTGAGACGAATCAATCCACTAACAGGCAAAATATTATCAACGATTTTGTCTGGTCACGTTGGTGGCTGGTAACGGATAAAACAAAATCATTGTGATGAAAGTTGGCTTCAGCAGAGCGTGGCGACGGAGACAAGTGGAAAATTAAAAATTAGGAACAGGAATGGAGGAGATTGGAAGTTATTGATTTCAGTCTTTGTTTTTTGAGCAATAGTTCTTTGATGTTTTGACAATATTGTTGTTGATTTTAATATATTCTCATTAAAGTGAGGTACTTATCTTATTAACTTGTAAGTATTTTATGTTTTAATCTGTCTTGCAGCCCTAGAAGATTGACATTTTGTACGGTGTTTTTATAGTTGATTAACTAGAAACTTATCTAACATTGGTAAATAAATAATAATAATAATTTTATTTCAGAAAATCTCCATACAAAGTTTACATCCATATTTTGTTGGTATAAGTGTTAAAACTGGTGCTAATTAGGATATTTCTAAGGAAACGGACGCGATTCGTATTCGTATCCGTTTAAGGTTATCACGCATGCTTAATTATTTAAAACCTATTTACATGGTGCGACCTAGTTAGATACGTTATCCTGGTTTGCAGTTCGATTCTCGGCAGAGGTGAACCGGTGCCCTCAATAAGGCTGAGACATGCAGCGATAATGTCATGGAACAGTCTTGTTAATGCCATTTATCAAGCCTTAAACCTTTCTTTATTCATTCGTTGATTTTTTATTGGGAGTCCAATTATCAAAAGTGATGGTGAGTACTAGCCATGGACACCTGCAAAAAGGGTCTTATAAGTCTGGCTATCCGCCATAAGAAATTAAAAAAAGAGGGAGGAAAAGGGTAAGAGTATGAAGAATGTGGATGGGTGATAGGGACATTTTAAGTTATGTAACTTTATAATTATTCCGTTTAAAAACTTAATTCCCATTTCAGCAATCATAGAAATTGTATACTCATACTCAACTCAATCTACACATGTTTGATTTCCCTACAAACCTACATAAAACAACTTGAATAAGAGCTGAATTTCCAAACACCCCTTCTTAGTCCTGGCTTACAGTGTATAATGGACTCCTTTGCAAATATTTAAGTCCCTTTCATGTTTATAAATAATTAAAGCTATTTTACTTTTGATAGCCACGAAAAGGAATGACAAATTTCGACTGTCTCTCTGCCCAGTGAAGTAAAGGGTATCTTTTCATTGTTGTTTAATAGGTATCTATATTGTAATAAGTATTGTCTAGAGTTAAAATAATAATATCTATAATCAAAATTAATGCTGTTCGTTAGACTCGCTAAAACTCGTGAACGGCTGAACTGATTTGACTAATTTTAGTCTTGAAATAATCGTGGAAGTCTAGGGAAGGTTTAACGAGTTAAACGATGAGAAAATATGGAAAAATTGCGAGGGTGATAGCGAAGTTCACCGGGTCAGCTAATTAGAAATAAATATTTAGTTCCCAAAGTTATTAACCGGTGACGTTAAACATCCTCAGAAACATTTACAGTCAATATCTTTATAACCATGATTTCCCTGTCCAGGGTGTAAGGGCAGTCGCTCCTACGTAATAAGTAATAATAACCCTTAATAAGGCGGTGGTCAAATAGTGGCCACCATAATTTGAACCTTATGTAGTTGTGATAACGGCGAAAACCAATAAAAAATGTCATCTACCCGTGCCATAATTAGGAATAACTAGATTTGCCAACTCATCAGGTCTGGAGCAAGCGTACCCTAAAGATCACAAAATGTTCGGAAAAAGAGTGATAAAAATAAATAAACGTAAGTAATAAGACTACTGGGAAACTTGGCTTAAATAGTTCCACTAAAATGTCTAATTGATACAAGACAAGTTGATATTGAATCACCCACACTTGGTATTAGGTCTTATGAGCTTATGGTGATTTTAGCGGATGTTTAGTAAACTCAGGAAATAGTGACACTATTAAAGTAAGAGTTAAATTACTTAAACCTGTTCCTATGGAAGGGAAGGCAATAAGCTGAAGGATATGATTAGAATGTTGTAATAATATGTGATGTTAAAGATAAATTAAGGCCCATATACTCGCCATGTGGCGCACTTATTTAATAAATAATCATATTAGCTTAATATTCTAAAAACTTCAAGAAAACAAACATTTTTAAGGTAAAATGATTCGTAGTTAATTTTTTTAAACGAATTTACTGGCGTGCCAAAATAACGTCTTCTTTTTTGTAAAACTTATAAAAAAAGTAGATGAGATACGAAAGACAAATCAGGATAAGGGACTTATCTAACAGTGGTGAACCGTGAAACCCCTTGGCCCTTAATCGTTTAATTATATCTATTTTATTGGGCAGGTACTTAAATCTTATTCAAACGTAAGGACAATCTTGACAGTTAAAAAGTAATATAAGTTTACAACGTTTCATTAAAGCTAACCTTGAGCCTTCTAATTACTCTACAATTAGGCGCTGTGCAGACGTAGATACATTTTAAATAAGTGGAGATAAAGGTGTATATGTCTCTGCAGGGAAGGCTGATTTCATTTCACTGATGGCTAGTATCATAGTAATTTATTAATTGAATTCAAATAAATTCGACTTAACAACTTCAAAACGTACAGTTAGTATACCTCTAACACCTAACTATATTGTCACTTAAAGGAATATTATTTAAAGATTTTCGTAATTGCGAAAAATTGTGCGGGGTGGGGGAGCGGCACGCGCCGAATTTCAGACTTTTAGTTGAACGATCATTTTAGACCATTTCCGCTTGAAACAGAGGATAACCTAGTTCAGACATTTTTTGTGTAACCCTAGACTACATTTATATTTTATCTAGATTTAACTAATTTTTTGAAAATTTATATTTGAATAAAGATTTTATTTTATTAATTTATCCTAGACAAGACGCATAATGTAGAGTCTGCGCAGCGCCTTAAAGTTGTAAGAAAAACATACGAATATTTTTAATTGCTTCATCTTGTGTCAATAACGGTTTAGTAGGTTAATAACCGGGGTTAAACTAAATCTTATCATTATTAATTTTCAACAGGTTTAAAGATCTATGTTAGTGTGTGTGTGTGTTTTTGGGGTCTTGGGTTCGATTCCCGTATAAAAAACGACCCAAGAAGAATATGAGACGCAATACACTTGTAATGAAAGTGTTAAAGATCAAATGACAATTAATACCGGAATTGAGACCTCGTGCTGGTTTTAGGTCGTTAAAAAATATGCAGTGTCTTTATTTCGGCGTTATATTACTTATGTTCTTCAGACGGGTATCTAGACTTTTTTCTCAAAAGTACGAACTTGATCCATAAAAAGTTTATTAACCACGCTCTAGTCTGAATTAGCTGACATTACAAAAGTTCTTTACCCCCTTTTTTATGCGCCTTCAGAAGTATTCAGTCTACCTCTTGGTAAGCGACTACTTTTTTTTACGATGGGCAACAGCCTAGCAAGCCCTGCGTCCGTGTAAAGTACCTACTCGAAACTAAAGACTTTTATCTCACTACCCACTAAACTCCCCTGTTTCACCTTTTCACCCGAAACGGCGAGCCGGTGCCTGCCTTTTGGCAATTAAGCCCAGTATATAAATAACCCTGCATACTAAACAGTAAAATCTTATACCTCATCTCATGTAATCGATTTCGCATTCCACAACTAGCATTTGCCGACCATCCGCAACCTCAACCGTTAGTCGCGACAATCGATTCACGTCCGACCCGAGTGATCCATCGGATCGATTCGACTCGCCTTAATCGATTACAATTATTCACAAAAGCGACGAACCACAAAACCAACTGGGCTGAAAGTGTTCTTTGTTTGAAAATTTTAAGATAAAGAAAACGAGCTGTTAGAGAAGGAACGTTCAGTTTAAAAGCAACATAATGGCGCTGTTATTGATTTCAAAACATATCATGGAATACAAATTTTAGGTAAGTTCCAGCCGATTAGCCGTGGAAGGTCTACCATAAGAAGGACCGACAATATCATAAAGATCACATCCTTTGGGGAGGCCTATGCTCAGCAGTAGACGTCTTTTGGCTGCAATGGTTTTTAAAAGCATTTTTCTCCGCGGAAAAAGAGAGTTATAATTATTAGACTTCTTCCCGCGCCTTTCTCTGGACATTATTCACACAGCGCATTCTAGCTCCAAACTAAGCATTAGCTTGTGCTTGAGTGCCAGACGACGGAAATTACTTATATACTTTTTTTCGTAAAAACATACATATTATACATAGAAAGACCTAGACCGATACAAACAGACATGTTCATGCGCACAAATGTTTGTACCGTGCGGGGATCGAACCCGCGACCTCTGGTGTAATAACCGACTTTTTGACCATTACACCAAATGGCACGTCAAACAAAATAACTGCTATACACGTCGTGATCTCACAGGAATGCAATATGTTTCCGGGATAAAAAGTTCATGTCACTCGAATAAGGCTCTCAAACTATCCTCATAAGTCATAGTTATGTACCAAAAGTTTCATTGATCTGCAGCTCCATTTCGGCGTACGAGAAGGAGAAACAAAATACTTCTATTTCTGTAAGCCTATAGAAATTGAGTTTGTATTATCCCGGGATAAAAAGACCGACAATTAATTACATGTTTGCACCTAACCAGGTTACGACTATCGTGCATCAACCTATCAAATTACAAAAGTTATATTCTCCCACATCAATAAAGTCATACTTTCCGTTTCCGCGCGATGTATCGTGAGAAAAATATCACCGATTACAGACACGCGAACAATACATATATAATACGCTCAGTAGTAACTAATATAACGATTCCCAAACTGTGATTCTAAGACCATTAACTTGTATTATAAGAACATAGTAATATAACGATTCCCAAACTGTGATTTTAAGACCATCAACTTGTATTATAAGGAAATTAAAAGAGCGTAACTTATTTGCTGCAGTTTATAAAGCCGTGATACGGTTAATCGATCATGATATACTGATATCGCAATGAGTTATTTTTGAAAAAACCTTTTTTACTTGATAATTCGAGTTCCAAATACATTTATAATAAGGAAAACCCCGCAATTTTATTTTAAACTAAATTTTATATATTTAAAAACTTTCTCATGAGTAGTTTTTCATTTTAAATTTTGTGTGTACACTTTTTATTTATTTCATCCATAAGGGTTTATCATGTTTTTAGTTTACATACTCTAAACTCAGCAAATCAGCTCTACTTTGCTTCAATGCCAAGACAAGGCTTTACTGGCCCACAAAATGCTTCTTTAAATATAACGGGGGAAACACTGAGCGATCATAAAGTTTGAGAAGCAATGATTCAGTAGGGAAATGTGCTAGATTCAGTAGTTTGAGCATTGGTAACACTTCACAAAAGACGTAAGACGACGTAATAAGTTTTTGTGGAGTCACGATTTTGTCATGAGAGTAATAGATCTGGATTTCCTTAACACAAGACGATAGTTTGACGAAAATTATTTTATTATTCTAAGTGTCTGATATACTAGGAGCTTCACGTTCAGAAATGCGTATCTTACGATATGTAAAGTTACAGAAGCTTCTAGAAACGTTACTGCTAAAATATTTATTTTGTCCATTTCTAACATACCTATTTTGGGTGTGGGTTTGCATTTTTAGCATTTGGCGTGGTGGTGAAACCGCCTAGGTATTTATTATTGTCACGAAGGCTGGATTTGAGGTCTACTTCCTACAAAGTAATAGTGATAGGGTGTCTCATAATCTAAAAGTATTTTTGTGTCAAAGCTTTTGGGAAATTAATCCTCGGAAAGCGCTAAAATACAATGCCATGACTTTTAGGACATTTCATTCCACAATTTTTTAACGCATCCTTATTAACATTTCAGAATTGCCTACTGAAATAAATGCAACATAAAATACGAATGGACACATCGTAGGAAATCAAGTGAATAAAAAAATCTCAATACAGGGTTATACTTTCATCTGTAATACTTGGCACATTTTTAGCTCATTACCACCGAGGTATTCACACCCTTAGAATATAACAACAAATTAAAAACACAACTGCTGCCTAACCCTATAGAGGGTTACACAAGCTACAAAGCATAAATATAACACTCACGCTTCTCAGCACCCTGGCCCATCACAGTCGATAGGCCCAAAAGGGCCACGAAGGCGAACAGTCCCCAGCCCATCGCCGCAGCCAACTCCCGCGCACACAAGTCACGTCTGAAACGACAAATAAGATGCTCTGTATGCTAATGATAAGATAATATTATCTAGTCTTTAGTGATTAATTAAAATGGAGGAAAAACACTAAGCAGTCACGAGATGATGTGGTAATATTTTAAGGTTGGCAGGCCTGGTAGGTTCAGGGCTTGGTAACCACAGATAATGAATTTGTAGTTGTAAATTATGTCACACATTTTTTTATACCTTAATACATGTACAAGATATTTTTAGAGTAATTTATTATGTCGAAGGGTATTCAAGCCATTATTTTTACAACCAAAACCTAATGTTTAATATTTTGTACAGTTATGTATTGGTTGCGAAAAGTTTATATCTATTAACTCATGTTTAGCCCTGTATATGTAGTTTATTTGTAATCCAATACGACATTTTGAGTACTTTTTTTAACAACGTTACACATAATTTGTAATAAATTCAAAAATGGATTCTTTAATCTTTATTTTATACTTTTAAATAAAAAGGTCGTAGATTTTGCTTACCATCAGCTTACGACCCTCTCTGCCAACTGAATTTAAATCATTGAACACTTAGGCATTTTTATTACAACATGCCAAAAATAAAAATGAAGTCACTTGTTCAATTTATCCTCGACTTAATTAATGTTTAGAATTTAAATTTTCTTACAACAGCCATTTTCCTTATCTTCCTCGTATTCAAAAACAAATTGAGCACTATCTGTTACAGCTGACATTATAAATTGCCACCAAAAAACAAAAGAAAGCCATCTTAAGTAATAGTTTGCATAGTCAACTTGACACACAGCAAAGCATCTTTGCACAAAAGTTAAGTTAACTAAATGGCAGGTTGAGCTATTTTTGTTTGTACGTTTGTAAATATAAATTAAATAATTTTCTGTGAGTGTATTTGCGACAAGCAAAGCAATAGAGAACCAACTGCTTTCGGAAAACTACGCGTAAAAGGAACCAGACGACGACGAAACGCAAATCATCCAGATTTTTACTCGCGCAACAATAATATTTTCTGTTTCTTAGCTACTAATGTGAATAATGTTTTTTAACTTTTCACACAGCGCCATATGTTAGGTACTAGGAGTTGCAATGTCCATAGGTGAAGCTGATCGATACCACAGGGTGGACGCAATTTTCTTTATTTAAAAAAAAAGAGCTTCATTAGTCGCGTAAAAGTAAATGCTTTCAGCATTAACTTCTAAGCCGTTTCCAAAACCATGACATGTTGATTTACTGCCATTATCTACATTATGGAGTAGTCGAGAATCGCTCCAATGACTCGCTCCAGTGGCCAGAGGTCTTCACACGATGCCCACTGTACCATACCCGTGGTCAAATGGCCATACAACATGTTGTTTTAGTGGATTGGGTGATTGTATAAGAGATGGAATTTGGGGGCAAGTGAGCGTAGTTAAGTATGGGAGTTTTTACTGTGTGATCAGTCATAGGTCAGGGTACTTATGTTGGTGTATTCATGTCTATTATTATCTCACTGTAATTTCCACAATGGAGATAAGTACTCCACTCCCTGCTAGTTCCGAACAAATAATACAAAATCTTCGTACGGAATCAATTCCGAAACTTTGGTTTAAACTTACAGTCCTCGGATTAAACGTAAAGTTTGTCAGTAGCATTTGAACATGCAACCTCTGGCATACGACAAGGTTCACCTATTTCGCTATTAAGCTTTTGTTCTAATACTACAACTATAGTAGTCTGACAATGACAGACAGGTACTCGTATATATTCTGATATATCGATATATCCATATGATTTTAGAAGGTCATAAAGACCTTTTTATTAGTTCTTCACTTCATAAAGTAGCGCCCCATGTTTCTACTGGACTACTCAAAACTTATAGTTAGAATATTTTATAAATTCCTTTAACTCTCTCTCTTTAATAGCTGATAAAATATAAAATCTTCAACGACAGTATCCAATCGGATTGAAAAAGAATAACACTTAATATTCACTAAATGCATTTACGATTTCTCTTTCATTATACAATACCGGCATTGTATCGGACGTAATCGAAATTGTCGATTTTGCAATACCGATTGCAGCTTCTGCAATAATGCATGTTATTGGGCAAGGGTTTTTTGGATTAATTTATAAAGAAATAAAAAACCATGACAGTATTTCAAAGTGCATTGAAAATTCACTGGCATTATCTAACTTCGTGTTCGCAAAGATGACCGACCGAAACTTTAGAGATAAACAAGAACATTTGGATTTAAAATCACAATGTTCATTAGTTTTTAGCATGATTTATGTCTAACTAAAGGTTTGATTCGGATGAAAAGGACTACAGCTTAATTATTGTTAAGCCATCAGTGGGCTTAGACAAGATGACATCGCTTCATAGCTGGCGATTTCGCTAAGTCCAATTTGTATGGATTTGACAGATGCCATAGAAAAGTCACGTGTTAAAAGTATGGGATTTGACATTCGCTATCGCAAATTAAGCTATTACGAACGTCATAAATGCCGTTTGTCTAGGGGGGCTGGTTTGTTCTTTTTATATTCGGACGGAAATTAAATACAGTCAACTGCATCAGACTTGTACAAACTGTCCCCAAATACGCTTTGAACAATTTTATTAGGATCTAAGCAAGTCTCCACATTGTTTCAACAAATATAACAGTTTATGGCAGACTATCACGCTGTCTATTTCTTAATTGGAAGATGTTTCGATGACATTAAGATAAAAGATGCTATGGTATCTTTATTGCGTATGGAGAACGCGGCTTATCTGTGGATAGCGTCGAAAGTGACGCAACGCGGGATCCAGCAAAAACTATCACGATCGATCGTGACGCGACCATCATCTATGCAGGGCTGCTTCAAATGCTATTGATTTATTGTATCTCTCTCTCACCCTCGGAAAATAAGAGTCTCCATGGTTGTTTAAGCACTAGACCTTGATCTCAAGGTCATGGGTTCAACTCCAGGGTCGAGTAAGCGTCATTGTAGCGATGACTTGATTTAATGATCGAGAAAGCCCTGTGGCCTGCAGTGGGCTAGTAAATAGGCTAGAACTTATTTTACTTGACATGTACGGCGAGGAAATGTATAATGTATGAAAACTGGAGGAAAAATGCCGGTAGGCGGCGTTTCGTATTTGTGCATGGGGAGAAGGAAAGAAAACGGAGGAACTTTTGCACACTAGAGTCTTAATCGAATGGAATGCTCTACTTCTCTTAAAATTTAAAATTATAATTTAAATTCTTTTTAGCAGCATTAATCCTTATTCTTATCCATCGAGCATTTAATTTATTTTATTACCATTTAAGTCGATGTGTGCCATCCCTATCGATGTGAAATGCTCAATAAGCTCACGAGCGCGACGGCACAAAGGCAGTCGTAATCAATGTCGCGTGGTTTCTGTAAAACCACTCGTGCGCAGCTAGTAAGTACACTCCATGTTGCTTCGTTAGACAACTAGTCCGAAGACAGATTGGATGGAAAAATGACAGACTAGGAAGATAAGAAAATAAACATTGATCTATGAAGAAGATCTTTTTCCTATTTAAGGGAACATTAGATCTCTTACTGCCTCCTCATCCCTATAGCTCTTTCCTCCTTACTCATTTTTCAATGCAATCCACGCAGCGGTTTTAATCACAGGTGTCGTTTTTCATAAGAAAATATCTTGAAGCGGAAAAGGTAACTGACAGCGTTACTTCCATATAAATAAAAATTAAACTTGTCGGTTCCTTCAAAATCGCATTGTTCTTCTTATACTGCATCATAATAAATTATATTAATCTAATGGAAATAAATAGACCAAATTAAAAAATAAAATAAGGTTACAACCTCTTAGTTCAAATACATTTTTAAAATAAGTTGAATAAAAGGCATTATTTAATATTTTAATACCATCCTCTCTAATACTAAGGATGAATTTTTTGGTAACTTTTCCGACTATACAAAGCAATTACAAAAATAACTCTATACCTCAATCATAATTCATATGACAAAGATATTCTAAATATAGCAATCTACACAAAAGTACCAACATTTGGAGTATAATCGACAACTTCCACTGGGTGGTCTAAAGTCTGTTTTTTTGTGTTTATTAACTTTTTTGTAGTTATTAACTCGTAACTCTGTGACCATTGATTACTGTTTTCTATTTTTTGTTAGGATTTTTGTTTTTGTCACAAATTCCTCGTCTCTGGGCGAAATACTGAGATGTAATGTGACGTAGAACGACTAAAAAAGGTGGTTTGCATTTGTATCCACAGAGCAGTGTTGATCTAAAATGTGTTTTGTTTAAAGTTATTGC
Source organism: Mecyna flavalis (assembly GCA_949319885.1). Taxonomy (NCBI): domain Eukaryota; kingdom Metazoa; phylum Arthropoda; class Insecta; order Lepidoptera; family Crambidae; genus Mecyna; species Mecyna flavalis. The sequence goes on along the minus strand of OX439427.1, from coordinate 2,809,394 downwards.
AGTCAAAAGTTTGTGTATTTAATACTGAACGATAGAAAACGAAGAATTATAACAAGGGGACACCGACTACTCTTGGCGCCACCCTGATTTGAGGCCTCTCAAGTCGGGGTACACGGGGATGGGCTGGTCAATAGCCATAAGACTAGCACCGGCTCGTCCTAATCGGGTGTGAAGGAGAAACCGGGGGAGTTTAGTCGGTAGTGGACGCTCCAGTCTCGAGTCCCACACACGGCCGCGGGTCTAGCTAGCCTGCGGTTATGGTGCATAAACGCGTTCTCCTCCGAGAAAAAAATAAGGGGACACCGACTAGTCCCTTTCGGGTGCGAAGGGAAAATCAAGGAAGTTTATTAAGTATTGGGACGAACGTCTTTAGTTTTGAGTCCCACACACGGCCGCCAGGTCTCACTAGCACTAATTTTTGGTGCTAATACGTACCTATTGACTTCCGCAAAAAAAAAAAAAAACTTTAATTTGTTGTGTGAAAACAAAAACGGTTGTTTCTAAAGTCACTACAAATGCGTGAGGTCGATAGTTCACATATTGAATTTTTTGTGGTGGAGGTGTCGGAAAACATCGTGGTGAAACCTGCATAATCGGATGGCTGTGTTAAGCCGTGATCCAATTTGCTCGCTCGAATGTAATAACTGGACTTGCCAATACCTGGATCAACGCGCAAGCGTACCCTGATCAGGACAAAACGCACGGAGAAAGATTTTTTTAATTGCAATGTGTAACAAGACGAGCAGATCGTACCTACACCTGATGGTAAGCGCCACGTCTGCCCTTAGACAGTTCAGTGCCAAACAGTAACTAAGCAGTTCTGTCTGGCACCGCCCTGCGCCCGCTACACCGAGACGATAGTTATTAGGTCTCATATACCCAGTAATTTTACTAGCTTCAGCCCTTTCCCCGAAACACAGAAGTGCTTGACACACTTCTATTTCACGGGAAAAATCTGGCACTGCGGTGGTACCCACCTAAACGGCCCAGTACCTTACCTACCCTGGTGAACTTTCACATCAACTCAACATCAAACTGTACAGTCTAGCCACCGGTGAATCTGTTTAATTCTTTCTCTATGCAAATGCTGATCAGACCTGTTTCACACAATGCGGCGGCATAAACCACAGGAACAATCCGCTATTGTGAGTGTGCACCCGCCGTGGAGGGCTTCGCACTGACTAATTGTTACTTATTTAATTAGAGGTTATTCGTTTATGTCGTATTACAGTGACATCAGAAATGAGGGCAATATTTTCTGTTTCTTGACTGTATGATGTTTATTTAAGTAACTAATCAGGGGGCTAGACAAAGAAAATAATAGAAGAAAATCGTTTAACGTCAAATTTGTTGTAACATAGAGACGCTTGGCGTGCTCTCTAGACCCCCACCCCCTTTTACCATTTCGAAAACAGATTTTACGGCTGTATTTCTGTGTGAGAAAGAAGACCCTTTGGGAGAATATTTAAAGTTCAAAATTTCTTTGGTCTCAAGTGGTGCAACATAAAAATATTAGTTTAATCTTCGATTTTGTATTTTTCACGATTTGTCTTAGTTCTTGATTAAATTTTTTAAGAACTTCAACATTTTCTCTTTACCGCTGTACCCACAGGTCAGTGTTACCTGATGATGATAAATAGGTAACGGAGCGACGTTACGGTTGCAGGCACTAATTGTGGCTGCTAATACGAGAATATAGGACACTATCAATTAACTGACCGGTAAGGTTCTAACCACGTATTCGTAAGGGGTTTGTAAGACGTAACACAGGGATCGCACACCCAATGCATGCAAAAAGTTGTTTGAAACCATGGCGAAACATCCTCCTACCCTTTTGGCAATAAGTGTATGCTCAAACCACTTCCGCTCCAATTTTTTTTTCACTATTTCCCATCAGTGGACAGCTAGACACGTAGTCCACCCGATATGGTAAGCGATCACTGCGGCCTATCCATAACTGCCACACTAGGCACCTATGATCTTCAAGTGTACTGAACTACTGACTCCCACATTAATAATGGCGAAATCGAGCTGGAGCTATTATGGCAAATTTCACCTGTGGGGGTGCTACCTAGTATTACGGTTATTTTCACGATTTACTAGAGATTAGGTAATACATTTCCCTTCATAACTCTTATTTAAATACACTTTTTCAAGAGTTCGACATTGCACATCGAAAGCGCGGTAATTCCGTCTCGTCTCATCTGTCAAAATCCTTCCCGGCTAGTGAGGGGTACGCCAGATAGTGTTGTATAAATCGATTGAACGATTTATTCGTCTAACACTAGCCAATCCGACTCTGAAAAAGTCCTACCACCAACCAGACCCAAGGCGGGAGTCGAACATTTGTGATTACCCTTTAAAAGATTGTAAATGCGGGAGCCAGGTACACTTGAAATCACAAGCTCAAAGATCAGATTAGCGACGCTTCCTGGTTGTGTCCCTCAATGAAATAGGCCGCAGTGGCCGCTTACCATTCAGCTTCGTGTCTGTCTGCCAACTGATGTAGTATATAAAAAAAAGATTACAGGTTTTATTGCTTTTGATTTTAGTCTTTATTCTGGCATTCCTAAGATATGTATTAGTCATTAGAATTTGCTTTCTACGAGTTCCAATATGTTTATAAATTCAAGTAGGTATAACAGACTATTGTCAGCATGAAGTTTAGTGTTGTGACACAATAAATGATGACTGTTACAATGAAAATATTATTCAAATGATTCATCATTCAGTAGTATTGCGAACCCATGTCATTAAATAAATCACTTTAACTCATTTTAGCGCGGGCGTTCAAATATAATTATAATCAAAATACGCTATTTGCACTTTAAGGATTTTATTATGTTTGTTGAATTAGTAGTTACGTATGTCATGTTTAGTGAATTTAGCCACATCAACATAGCCTTCCGCCCGCGATTTCAACCGCGCGTAATTTCTTTTTTCAAATATCCCCTCCTTCCCCCCACATTATCCGGAATCAAAAGTACCCTTTCACCCGGGGATAGTGTAGCTTTCTTTCAAATCGGTTCAGTAGTTTCGGAGCCTATTCAATACAAACAAACAAACAATCAAATTTTTCCTCTTTATAATATTAGTATAGATTGTCAGTAATAATAATAATAATCCGATTCGGCTATGGCGGCCAATCTTTTACGATCAGCCAACTAACTACGCAGGATATATTATAGTGCACAAGTGAGTGCGCAAGCACAGGTGCACTCCCTATTCCCTCACTCTCATAGCACGGTGGGACAGCAATCTGACACGACCGAAGAGAGATCAGGCGCAGGACCAACGGCTTAACGTGCCTTCCGAAGCACGGAATCATCATTATTTTCAGACATTCAGGTGATTCAAGCCTGCAATGTCCTAACCAAACTGGAAACATTCACACAAAGTGATGCTCCCCGCGGGATTCGAACCCACGACCTCCGGGTCTTAGAGCCCAACGCTCTAACCACTGTACCACGGAGGCAGTTAGATTGTCAGTAACTAAAGCTGCTGTAGCTCTTATGTATTAGATATTAAGTTACATGAAACATCGGATCAATTTCGCACGCGAAAACTCCTCGTTACATAAAACAATCAACTTCAATCAGTAACAAAACTGTATTAATTAATACGAAAAATCTTACACGAATTTCATAGCCCGTTAAACTTTAATTGCTAACATAACCGATTGTCTTACAACACGGAAGATAATCGTCGATTTGCGTGAAACTGACGTGCGGTCAACAGCACATCAAGGTAAACACTTGCAGTTCGATAATAGCACTTATGCCCCTGACATAAGAGCGGTACAAAGTCCAAAGTGTTACTTCTGACGTGCTTTTGACTGTACAATTAATGAGCTTTCTAAAATACTTACTGCTTTGTTTCTACCGGAAGTGTTTTGTGGTAGGGTTGCCATATTTGCGGTGTTTTGAGAATAAAAAGATGGCCGCGCTTCCGGCCGGATGGCGGTGGCTTGGTGGTATAAATATACTTGTGTGTTATGTGATCTTAATAAAAACCGGCCAAGTGCGAGTCGGACTCGCCCATGAAGGGTTCCGTAGCAGCAAGTATCATCATAATATAAAAGTTCTTGTAGTTCTTTGTAAGTTTGATCGACGTTTTTATATTTGAGTTGATTGAATGAGAGGAAAATTGCGGTTTACGATTTATGACGTTTTAAAAAAAAACTAATTACTTGATCTCGTTCAAACCAATTTTCAATGGAAGTTTGCATGGTAATGTACATCATATATATTTTTTAGTTTTATCGTTCTCTTATTTTAGAAGTTAGAGGGGGGGTGACCAACATTTTACCACTTTGGAAGTGTCTCTCGCGCAAACTATTCCGTTTAGAAAAAAATAATGTAAGAAACATAATTATCATTTTTAAAGACCTATCTATAGATACCCCACACGTAAGGGTTTGAAGAAATTTTTTTTTTTTGAGTTTCAGTTCTAAGTATGGGAAGCCCCAAAAATTTATAAACTAATTACTTGATCTCGTTCAAACCAATTTTCAATGGAAGTTTGCATAATAATGTACATCATATATTTTTTTTAGATTTATCGTTCTCTTATTTTAGAAGTTACAGGGGGGGGACCAACATTTTACCACTTTGGAAGGGTCTCTCGCGCAAACTATTCAGTTTAGAAAAAAATGATATAAGAAACCTTATTATCATTTTTAAAGACCTATCCATAGATACCCACACGTAAGGATTGGATGAATTTTTTTTTTTGAGTTTCAGTTCTAAGTATGGAGAGCCCCCAAAATTTATTATTATTTTTCTATTTTTGTATGAAAATCTTAATGCGGTTCACAGAATACATCTACTTACTAATTTTCAACAGTATAGCTCTTATAGTTTCGGTAAAAAGTGGCTGTGACATACGGACGGACAGACAGACAGACAGACAGACAGACAGACAGACAGACATGACGAATCCATAAGGGTTCCGTTTTTTGCCATTTGGCTACGGAACCCTAAAAAGTAATGTCTTTACCTCCCTAACTTCTGACCGCTTTTTTATCGGTGAAATAATATTTTGTATTGCTTACATTAAAATGAAATTAACCGATTTGTGTAATGGCTGAAAAGAACATGTCTGTTTGTATAGGTCTAGGTATTGCTATGTCCTATGTATGTAATAAAAAGTTAAAAAAGTATAAGCCTATTAATGTCCCACTCCTCCATCCTTGAAATCAAGTTATCGTTACAATAATGGGTATTGGCTTAATCACCACGCTTGCCAAATGCGGATCGGTGATGGTACCGGGCCGAGATCTCGGGGTCCTGGGTTCAATTCCCGGGGCGACCTAACTTTGTGTCGGTTTTTTAGGACACTGCTCCAGTTTGTGATCTGATCACCAATCCGCATTTGGCAAGCGCAGTGATTAAGCCCAGTACCCATCATTGTAACGATAACTTGATTTCAAGGATGGAGGCCTTTGCCCTGCAGTGGGACATGAAATAGGCTGATACTATTATAATAATATTTATGAACCTCTTATCTCTAAGGATTAAGTGTCATGAGATTGGTTAAAACGTTTCCTACAAGCCATATAAGTCTACACCCATGAGACTTTATTGTATTTTTTAAAACAATAATATTATATTAGGATAACCAAGGTGAACAAAAAAAGCTAAAATTATTTTATTGCAGTATTTTTTATTTATTGTTTGCTCAGTTTTTTTTCCTGTATTGTTGCATAAGACCTATAATCATCTAAATCTGCCGCCATAATAGCTCTGACTGTGTTTCGGCAGTATTAATGTGGGAGCCAGTACACTTGAAATCAAAGACTCGAATACATCTGGTCTTAGCCTACGTGTGATGCAGCGTTGCCAGACGTCCCGATTTTTAAATCAAAATTAAATGTCCCGCGCGGGACAGACTCAGTCCCGCTTTACGGGGAGAACTCGACCGTACGTGCAGAGCTGAGAAAGAAAGGCGTGTAATGAAGATAATCATCCTTGGACGTTACTACTACTACTACTACTTTTGCTATCTTTTGTCACGTTAACGTAATTTTAAGTCAAATGAAAAGATAAATATTTTAAAAAACCTTTGATTGTATACGTTTTTTTACTATGTCCCGCTTTTGACGGAAGAATCCCGCTTTTTTCCCTCAAAAAGCACCAAAGTTAAAAATAAAAACTGGTAACGCTGGTGTGATGTGTCCCTCAATGGAATAGGCCGCAGTGACCGCTTACCATCAGGTGGGTGCCTGTCTGCCAATTGATCTAGTATAAAAAAAATAACTTCTTTGCAGTCTTATTTTTTCATCTAATGACGTGGTTACCAATTCAAGGAGCAAAATGTGCTTAACGTAATAGCATCAGTTATGGGCGGTGAGGGAAAATTTTATCTGTTTTCCCAAATAACTCCGTTGTAATAAGTTTCGTATTTTATCTTGATACGAATATTACGAGTGCTGTCTGGTCTGGGTATTATGTTATTAATGGCTCCTTGCTGGGTACCTAAATTTTACTTGCGATGACTGAGTTATTTTACATGCTATTGTTGGTTTTGATAGCTCCAAATATTGCGATGTTTTAGCAAGGGACATCTTAATTTCAAAATTTGCCTACGTGGATTGTCAGCAGCACAACTGCAGTCTATTTGTTATTTGCCTAAGTGGACGTGGCAGAAACCCGACACTATGACGTAAAACGAGATCGACTCCATCTTGGCGGACAGGCAGCACATATTTAGAGAAGTTACCCGACGAAGCTGACCACAGCAAGTGGAGAAGTTGTTGCCTCAAAGCCGACAGTTCTTTATGCAATATTGAGCTTAATTTGTATTCCATAGTTCTATTGCATTAAATCTTTTTGAACTAGTCTATTATGAGTATTATGACGTTACCCTGGATAAAAAGAAGCCTATGCTCAAGTTCCCTTACGATTCCCATAATCCGGTCGATTCGTTGCTCTTTCTTTTAAATTATGAATAGACTTATCATTATTGACACTATTCCCAGCATAGTTTTGTGGCTAAGTAGCGAATGCACATGAATAAATAAAATCGTCCTATTGAATCAGACAATTATATACCTTTTAACGACAGAATCAATCATTATCTTTAATTACTGTACTAATAAACATTGGCATGATAATCAAACCTTATTGGATAGGTAATTAATATTTTTTATGAACAATATTTATAGACATTGGCGCTAACTTACTCGTAACTAATGGAAATAATTTCGATTTGATTTAAAAACATATATGTACCTATTTAGTGCCAGATATGTTACACATATTTTATAGTCTTAAGCTTCTACGAGTACACGTATTACTAGTTACACAATTTGGCGCTAAGTGTCAACTGAAGTTATCAATAAAAAACAAACGTACAGTCACATTCTATATTTATCGCTAGAGTCAAGCAATCGCTTTGACAATTGCACGATTTTAGACAAGGTCAAAAAAGTGTTATTTGATTTTGTTGTTTTAAGTGTAGGAAAAAATGTTTTAGCAATACTATATTATTTCTATATAAATAATAATTTTGTGACATATTTCGGAAAATGACCGTTACCTACGTGCCGATATAATTGTTTGACTATCTTACAATTTTATGAGCGATATCTTCAATTTATCTTCAAACGCGATAACTTTAGCTGCTACTAATAATACAACTGATTACTTCTAAAATGATTACAGAATATAATAATATAATACAATCACAAGAAATTCAGGATAATGCGGGAATTCCGCTATTTAGATTTTGAACAACCCCGTGCGTGCTGAGTCGTAACCCACCTAATGAAATATGCTGGTTTAGCAATTCAAGAACAAAATCATTACAGGAAAGGCAGTAACATAACGGTTTCAAATATAATGAAGTTCACGTAAACCCAAAAAGACTCAGAATTATTCATTCTCATAAATAAAATTTCCCCTTCACGGAAAGGGGTAATATTACGTTCGTTTCCCTTGGAATGCTGCCACGGAATACAATATTGAAGTGTGTAGCGAAGCAATGCGTCTATTTTATGCTTCTCCCAGATAAAAATTGAAATCGCCAATAAAATACACGATGTAATCTTTTGTTTTATACTAATTCAACAGGCAGGAAACAGTGGCCCATCTGATGGTAAACGGTCTCATTTTCGCATTAGGAACATTATCTCAAGGAACCATCATCATCATTGGCGAGCCATTTGGTGTAATGATCGAGAAGTCGGTTATTACACCAGAGGTCGCGGGTTCGATCCCCGCACGGTACAAACATTTGTGTGCATGAACATGTCTGTTTGTATCGGTCTGGGTGTTTCTATGTATAATATGTATGTATTTACAAAAAAAAGTATATAAGTAATGTTTATCCGTTGTCTAGCACCCATAGCACAAGCTAATGCTTAGTTTGGGGCTAGATGGCGCTGTGTAAATAATGTCCAGAAATATTTATTATTTGTTTATTATTTATTTATAACCATCGCTCATGCTGCCGTTCCTGTTTAATTGTAGGTTCCCGCCCGTAGGCAAAAGAATCAAGAGGAAACCTTTCATCAATTATTATCTAGCCTGTGGGTGCCCTGCGTTCGAGGCTAGCCCAAACGTTATCTAAGCCAAGTCTGGGGATCACCTATGTATAAGTAGGGCTGCCATCGTTCTGGATTTCCCTGAATTTGTCCTAGTTTGATGGGCGTTCGGGGGCCGTCCGGCTGGGTTTTTCGAAAGTGTCCACAAGTGGACAAGTGAAGTTATTCAATGAGGACGCCACTTTGACGACACGAATCGCCTTAAATATTTCGCTTAAAAATGTAATTTATACTTGGCCTCTGAAGAAGTGCACTTCAATTACACCCAATCGGCCATCATAAGACGTTTTTTTAACTTGTTAGCTCACGAAGCCATGGTAAATATAAGCATCTAATGTCAGATTCTCAAGCAAACATTACTTTTGGTGGGAACGAAACCTTGGCCTTTTGCGAAGCTTAATGGGTTGTAATTAAAAGTTATGAGTAAAAGGTTGGACATTAAAAGAACTATTGTGGCGTGGCGGGGATATTTAAAAGTAGCTTTCTAGTGTCTCTTCGTAGTTGGAGGTCGTGGTCTATACATTAAATAAATATTTTTTATGCATCATCTTAATTTACAATAATGTGAACGTGATGTTTGATGGATATTTGAAATGAAAGGAAATGAAATAATTTATTCTGCAAATACATAGATTTTAGAAAAATACTTTTGCACGTCAATCTTTTTTTCCTACCAGCACTTCGACGTCAATGGCCTGTTGAGGAAATAAGTGCCGCAAGAAACTCAACAGTTTTGCCTTTTTTTAAAAATAACTAACTATTACAAATTATAAGTTACAAATTCAAACATTTTAATTCTATACAACGTGTTAATTTAAATGCGCAAAACCTGAAATTAGTTTGATCACAACAACGAGTAGAATCCATTAAACCACTTTTTAATATACGTCACATTTTTCAAAAAATATTCAATACCTAACAATGTTGCCCTGTCTATTTATTAATAGATCAAGCCGTCACGTGCGCAAACCATACCTACCGAGTCGTCCCTCGACAAAGCGTCGTCGCAGACGCAAGAAACGATCAGAATTGCCAGTAAAACTAAAACAGCTTATAAAACTTTTTAATTATTTTTTATGTTGTTTTTTCCTTCACAATTAGGTCAATTGTATTAAAAATCATTTGGGGTGTCTGAGGTTTTGCGCATTTAACTTAACACGTTGTATAATATAAGCCACTGCGGCTTATGTAGTTAAGGGACACTATGTATCTATATCAATAAGGATCACTCGACTTATACTCATCTGATCTTTCAGATTTTCCTTACAAGTGACTCCTATCTTATAATGGTTTATTTACAAATGTAAAGACCTTTTATAATTATTTAAAAAAGGTTGGTGTTCACCAATTTGCATTTGACAAGCGTGGTGATTAAGCCAATACCCATCATTGTAACGATAATCCGATTTCATCAGACGGATACCTACACTTGCTACGAAAAGGCCCCAGTTTCGATTCTCGCCTTGCAGATATTTTATCAACAAACAGAAATTATCCCTTATTGTAAGTACTATTAGCGGCCACTTTAAAAGCTATTAAGCGCAATATTTCTTAAGTTATTTTTATGGACCTTGTAAATGCAAAATCAATTTCTTAAGGAACCCTAATAATGGCTCCCAGTAATTTATGGACGCCATAAAGTTCGTTATTAAATTACTTAAACGTGATATACATAGGTTCCTTATGTTTCTATGTACCTACATAGAGTACCGTTGTTGTTAATGGGGCGAACGAAATCTCCATAATTATTTATTATCTTATGTGTACATAATGTGGAAAACACAATATTTTAAAAAAATAATTATAATTTATTTTTCATAAATAGGAATGAAGTTTTTCTCTTGTGTTACAAAAAGTATAAAGCAACATTTACTAATTTAATTATAAATGAACATAACTGCTTACACTTCCGGGCCTTTTGAGTTAGGTATACATAAAAAGATCTACCTATAAAAATTACGCGCATCACATTTACAAAAAAATATTAAATACAAATATTTTAAATGAAGAATATTAATATTCACCTATTTGATTGGAAAAGCAAATGAATGATAATTTAAAATGAACATTTGTAAAATGTAGGTCTGTATACCAATTATTATTTTTTTCATTAAAATATAATAATCATTTCTCAAATCCAAATCATTAGGAAACAAAACACGCTTCAAGCTAAATTAAGCAATAAGTCATACGATAACAACAAAAAAGTAATTCAAAAGTCCATTTGGCTGTTATCAAATAAGCAATCATGATTGTGAGTAAACAAACAAGTTGGACAAAAAGTTTTATCTTTTAATTTTAACACACCGGCTGCCTTTAACTCTTTTGCGACTTTATCAGTAAAAACGAAATGAGTAAAAAAATACATTTAAAAAAAATTCCACGTAAACACTCTTATCAGATTTTCCCGCATTTATCATAACTAACAAAACGCAAAGTTCAACTCACCTTTAGTAAACAAACGCAATCCAAACACACAAACATACAGCAAATAACACTATCTAAAATCCAATTATTAATCCACTTTCTATTTGTTATCGCAGTAATAAAAATAACTTCGATATCATGTCAATCCGACCGCAGTGAGTCGCGCGGTCACAGTAGCGTTCACTTGTGCGGTCACAGAGGCACTGGCGCTAACAACTCTAACAGCAATGAGTGCGGAATGACCGCGAAGTGCTTCGAATGACGTCACGATTTTCGCGCGTAATTGTTTTGTAAGTTTTCCTTTTAGTTAATTTAGGCATATTAGTTGCTTCTTTAAAGAGTAATGGTGCGTGGGCTAATAGGTACGTCTGTAGGGGATTGAAGGCACTTTAACGCGATGATCGCATGCTTCGTGGGGTTTAATTACGATTAAATTATATTTTCCCGTGAAATAGAGCACTTCTCTGTTTCGGGGAAAGGGCACTGAAGCTAGTGAAAATACTGGGTATATGAGACCTAATAATTACTGTCGTCTTGATGTAGCGGGCGCAGGGCAGTGCCAGACAGTTACTGCTTAGTTAATGTTTGGCACTGAACTGTCTAAGGGCAGACGTGGCACTTACCATCAGGTGTACGATCTGCTCGTCTTGTTACACGTCATTGCAATAAAAAAATGGGTGCTTTAATCGATTTAAAAATGTATTTTTTGATTACCAATTTTCCGCCCGCTCTCGACTAACATTTTACGGAATAAGTCTTGATATACTATGCCAGTCTCCAGCTCCCAAATTATGCCCATACTAAAATCGACTTCGACCCCATGCACTTCTTGTATTGTAAGACGGACAAACAAAAACACTTCCATTTCTGTCACACCATGGGTACTTAGCATTATGTCGGGATAAAGTCTAGTTTATGTCTATATCTTTAATCAAAATCGTTTAAGCGTATAAGCGTGACAGACAGACAGAATAACTTTCGCACTTACAATATTAGTATGGATTCTGGTCAATAGCCACAAGGCTGGCACCGGCACGTCAAAATCGGGTGTGAAGGGGAAACCGGGGAGTTTAGTGGGTAGTGGACGCTTTAGTCTCGAGTCCTACACACGGCCGCAGGTCTAGCTAGCCTCCGGTTAAGGTGCATAAATGCATTCTCCTCCGAAAAAAAGAGTATGGATTACAGGTTTTCAGAATAAGTAATTGTGCCTATCTATCTAGGTATACCACCGTACTTACCGACCTCAATTCCGAATTATGGCTTCCTTTGTAATTCTTGGGTTTTCGATTTGTAAGTGGTTTCAGAACGTATTTATCAGACGCTGATAAGGTGCGTAACGTCGATATTGACAAATTGTTATTAGTAATAAGATATGACGTAACGTTCGCGATAAACTATCTATAGGCATAACACTACTTATCTAATCAATAATGAAAATTATGCGTTTGTGGCAATTCGAGATTCTTTACGGTACGCTTAAAATACGCGCGGGTGCACTCGTACCTGTCTATTTTTGCTAGAAACATTAATTCTCGATTGTTTTAGGCCGACTTCTTAAGTCTAGACATTGGAACATCTACCGTCAGAATTTTATAAACCTGGTAATACGTCATTAAAGTTACAAAAAAAGAACATTTTAGAAAACAATCTCTTGTCATTTAAGATACATAACTATATTCAATTTGTCAGGACGTTTATATTAATTAATGAATTGTAATTTGATATGTCCTGTTATTTCGGCTTTATTGATCTAGACGAGAGTACACATAACATAGTCATTGTACAATGTACATAGTAATGCAATCTAGTAACAATTATTTTATAATTGACTATTATACAACAATTATTTACTTATCAAAAAAATAAGAATCTACTAAGTACGAGTATGACTTGTAAACTAGAAGTCCATAATCCATAAATATTGGGAGAAGTGGGACTCTGAAAAACTCCTCTAACCAACCAGACCCAAAGAGGGAATCACACCCACAGAACCAACCAGAGGAAGAATACGAAAGTAAGATCTATTTAAATGACAATACTAAACCACGAGAAAAAACATTACACAGCAAAATACAGGTCACACGTACGGCACGCTTCATTTTCAAACAAACCATACAAGTGCACACCTGTACGGCGAACTCGATAAGTAAACCGATAGATAAGCCAAAGAAATGCAGTTTGCGCATGTGTGTCGCGCAGGATGCGCCCGCGCGGCCGGAACCAGCGAGGGTCATACTACATTAGCGAGCCATGCGGAAGCGATTTTAAAAATAACTAGTTTGTATCTAACTATTTACACTTATATGATATGGAAATGAAAGATGTGAATGTAGAATTGACGGCTGATAGGAATGTGTGGAATGGAAAACATATTGCGCCGACCCTACTTAGCGTGGAATAAGGGCAGGAAAATGATGATGATGATGATGATTTACATTATTCACTAGCCTCTGTGCCTTAGTCGCTCATAGGCGGTCGAAAACTTTATATAGAGAATAAAGATTATGCGGTTGGACTTCAAACTTTATTACATACTGCGGCCGCCTCCTCTTTATAATAATATGTATAGACTACCTAGGCTTTGCCCGCAGAAGCGTGTTTTCTTTCTAGTTTATAAAATAGCCCATGTCACTCGTCAGCTCCCAAACCATTTCCATAAAAAAATTAATTCGATCCGTCGCGTTGCTCCGCTGTGACTTGAAAGAGGAACAAATAAACAAAATTACTTAAGTTCAAGAGTTAGGCAATATTTGTGGCGAATTTTTCGAACACAGGAACCTTGTGTGATTACAAATCCAGATTCGACGAGATTACTTAGTAATATTATTAAATTAACCTCATCACTTAGTTTCAATAAGGAAGGCTTTTACGATTCTTTACTAAACACGCCTAAAACTCGCATTAAGATTTGCCCCTATAGATTCAATCCATGATTTTTTCCGGGTCACTACTAAGTTCAATTCCTCTAATCGCTCTCTCAACCGTACCGCTAATCGCTGTCTACTATAGCCTCTCCCTGACCTTGACTGGTCTAGATGCCGCGTTGATTCGATTTCGCGAAATATTATTCGTGAAAGCGACGCCTATTTTATCTACATTTCATTTCCGACATTGTGAATGTGAGCCTTATCAATATCAATGATACTGGTATTTATTTCGTGAATGTTGTCTGACAGTTTTTTTTTACTTTCTAAGTTATTTAGGAATGTCGATCAAAACTACTGACACCTGTGTCTGACTGACATCAGTCACAAGTTAATATCTTATTTAATCGATATTTTTAGATAGATTAAAATAGCTTAATGCATGACTTAAGTTACGACTGTACCTACATTAATTTCTTTTTTTGAAAATAATAATGGGATCCGTACCGTTATATCGCAACATACTATTAAAATATGACTCTTGCGATAAAATAAAGGAGAGGTCGCACTTCCCCTTTATTAACAACTAAAACTTGTTCAGTTTTAGTGTCTTAGTTATGCGAATTTCATAGTGGGAAAGAAAACAGATTGGCGTAAGTCGATGTGCTGCTTACTGTACGTACATATACTAATTCTAGGGGGTATTGCTAGGACTCTTTTTATTTAAACTGATATAAACGTATCCCACAAGGTGGACCGGTGATCTTATGAAGATCGCCGGAATCCACTGGATGCGGGTGGCGCAAGACCGATCGATTTGGAGATCCTTTGGGGAGACCTATGTCCAGCAGTGGAAGTCGTTTGGCTGAAACGATGATGATACTACCCTATTTTACTACTTATTATCATTTCAAAAGAAAATGAGGAAGACAAGGCTATCCTATGCTTAGTATAGTCTCTCATATGCGAGTAATCTATGTATTGTACGTATACATGTATATTTTTATCCTCAATCCGTTTGGCATGCTAGGGTCTTGGAGGTCGAATCAATAAACTGACCTTAAGGAAAACAATCCATCTGTTGTGCAATGAATGCGTTTAAGAATCTTTGCAAGTGTGCAAATGCTTTGAATGTAAAATAAATAGATAAATTGTGTATTTAGCACACATAACATGACCCGACCGGAACAGTGGCAGCCGCCCAGGTATAAAACGCATGTGTTGTGGGTTCGATTCCCGCCTTGGGTCTGGTTGATGGTAGGACTTTTTCAGAGTTGTAGCTACCCCCACAGGTGAAATCTGCTGCCATAACGATTTCTTTGTTTATTCCGGAAATATTAATTTGTAAGCCAGTAACTTCAAATCCCAGGTTAGAAGATCTTATTATTATAAAAAAAAAATAAACAGAATAGTTCGTGGCAAGAGAAATAATAAGTTGTAACAGCGATAAGGTATATTGCCATATTCGATTCAGCGCTGTAGCCTTCGATCACTAATAAATTAGTGATCGATGGCTGTTTAGCGGATTTACCAAGATAGGTACTTTTCCGAAAGACAGAGTTTTAAAGCTACTCGTAAAAATATGGACGGTAACCGATTAATGGATTGTAGCCGCTTAAAAAGCTATTTTCCTTCTTGGTAGATTTAATGCGTTTTATGCGTTGAGGAAGGAAAACTTATAAGGCGACCTTTGTTACAAGTAGCGTTAGCATACTGGTGTGGAAATTAAAATCCAAAATTTTAATTTCCACACCAGTAAGTTGTAAGCTGCATTACTGTTGACTTTTCTGATCGTTTATTTCAAGTATATTGTCCCACTTTGAACTTTACAAAAAATAATGTAAAAACTATAATTATTATTTCTTAGTTCGTTCTAGTTGTACCTATCTGTTGTTATCAATACAAAACAGATCAGTCTTGTTCTAGAAGCGATCTCTTTCAGCCAACTAGGAAAAACACTACACCACATAATACATAAATAAAATTTGTATATTTATTAGTTAGTAGATAGGAGCTGCAAAGTTAAAAATATCCTAAATTCTGCACAAGATAAGCAAAGCAAATAAACACAACATCTGTGATATATTCCATATTACGTAATAACTATGTAAACATAACAATAACAAAATAATATTCCGTATTTGTAATCCGCTCGGTAACCTTGAACTCTTCTTAGCGCGTAGTTAAACACGAACAAAAACCCAAGATCGTCTTAAGGTGGGTCTATTCTATACGAGCCGAGCATGAGCTAAAAGCAAGCCAAGATGATCTATAATAATAATAAAATAAATAATAATCTCCTCCTTACCTTGTTTTGGGGTAAAGCGGTCTTTACGATCAACCAACTTCGCAGGAGAAATCATAGTGCACAAGTAACTGCGCAAGCACAGGTGCACTACCTATTCCCAGCTCACTCTCATAACACGGTGGGATTGGGATAGCAGTCTGACACGACCGAAGAGAGTAGGTACGTGCAGGACCAACGGCTTGATGTGCTATCCGATCCGAGGCACAGGGTAAACCTGTAATTTTGCGAATCTGTCCTTTTTACGAATCTGACCATTTGCTACAAAATACTAACACCTGACAATTTGCTAGTCTGTCATTATGCGTTCCTGACGTTCTGCGCTTAAACCGTTTAAACACCGCCAACTTCCAAACTCTGGGTTCAGAATACTCAGACTTTTAATACTCGGAGTGTCAAGTGTACTTACGACGTACAAGCATCGTAGTAGTAGTATAGCATGTAGAAAAATCTATAGATGCGCTCCGAGGCAGATTCGAGGCATTCGAGCCATTGACCTTACTCATGTTACTTGACTTTTCATACCACTCGGATACCACAGCTCTCGAAGTTCCTCTTTCTCCCATTTTGTTGGTCAAAAAACCGACTATAGGCAGAGCCATACGTAGTACTTGTAACTCAATGGGCAGAGCACAGTCAAGCACAAGCCAAAAGCTTGTAGCGCGCTCGTTCAAACCTCGTAAGTCGCTATACTTATAAGCTCGTACTCGTCTCGTCTAGCGTAGACCCACCTTTAGAAACTCACAAGCAAAGTGTAAAGCTTCATTCTAAAATTGAATCTTAACACTTTACCTTAAGAAATCACGTAAACACTTTGTACCCGTGTACCAAGGCAGGCGTTGCTTGCCTGTTGTTTTGTACGGTTTATGATTAATCGTTTGCGTTTAAAAAGAGAACTGGAATCTATTCGATTTTTAAACAGATAATTAAGCGTTTTATACGAACGATTTGACTATGAAAATTGTTTTTGCAAACGTCGCGTGTTAATTAATGGTTGTGTAACTTGTGTACAGTCAGAAGCACATCAACGGAACTTGATCAATTGAATTTTTCAAAGAAACGTCACTGCCTTAAATTAATAAAAACAAAACATGTTCCTTGTTTAAATGAGAATGCATATAAGGTCGAATAATTTTAACCGTTCATTAAACCAACCGAAGTAGGTACTGACTGGCCGATTGACCGAGATGATCGAAACGGAAACGTTTATTTTTAAATCGATCTGACAGCTTTTAAAACCTGATGATCGTGTGTTCTTAAAAATAAATATGTCAAGAATTTGCCGCGCATTACAGTCTGTTCCACACATGGAATTAATATTATCTATGTAACCGGAATGATATCTTCAAAAAATTGCATTTTAGAAAATGAACACTATCCTAACGCATTAAAGTATATATTTGCTTGTGCCTTACGCGAGGCAAATCCGAGACGAGAAAGATATCAATACGGGGTAGCTTGTCTCTTTCTTTCACATTGCCAACACGCAATGACAGTTCATTCATAGTTAGAGTGACCATGAATTCTAGGTCTATGGCAAGGACGGAGGCGTACCTCCTTCTTTCATATTGTCAGTTTAAGAAATGTTTTTGGGCAACAATTTTGCCTGACCAAAAACTTAATTTAACGCTTGTATTTTAATGTAATTTTTACAATGTATTAATCTACAATTATATATTTGTATTTTTTTTTCGTTCAATGTACGTATTCTTAAATTTGAAAAAAGCATAAATTTATATATTGTCTTTTTTTTGATATTTTAAATTTAAATGTCAATAAGGTTGGAAATCGCTTGCACTTGTTTTTTTACTTCAAACCAATAGGCAAACAACAGACGGAACCTAAATTAGTTTCGAAACTAAAAAGTTTCGACTGGGGTAGATTTGGTAGGGGCAGTCGGGAATAATCCACTTGTCCCACATATTTAAATTATTTATTTTATGATTCACCCTTACCCCCAAAAATGGTTTTTCTTGAAACACAATATAATGTTTATTTTACGTGTGTGTAAATAAGTGGAAACACGCAGAAACTCGAAATATAATACCCATTCTCAGAAGTTGGAAAATTTTAACCACAAATATTTTAACATGAATTACTTAATAATACTATTATTAGGCAGATCCGCAGATTGCATGTTTGAATTTGTCTCACTTATCCAAATCTTATTGTCACCCTATTAGAAAGGGACAAGCTGCTCTGTCTGACGGTTTCGCTCGGCTCGTTTTTTAGCCACGAGAGCACAGTCTAGTTATATATATTAAGTTTATGGTTCCACATAAGTTGTCCTTTAGCCGTCATATTGGCAGCATTGCCTACGCTTTGTAAATCTGTCAAAAAACAGATTGAAAGTACATATCGAAAAACAGTAGTACCAATATGGCGGCTAAAGGACAAGTTATGTGGAACAGACTGTAGTTGGTCCATTGATCACGCACGGTAGATTAAATGCGTCTGTTTAGTTAATTGATGCGTTAAATTAAGAGTAACGTAAATCTAGACACGCGGCAGCGTGTCAAGCCAAGTTCAAGCAAAAAGGAAAGGAACGGGCTAGCCAGCGCCAAGTGTATATTTACACGAACCATTTGGTGGCACTTTTGACCCTTCTATAACTTAATACCTATTTAACTTAAACACATGAAACTACGTCAGTTTAATAAGGTCCATAAGGACACGTAGAAGCCCAAATTTCATGAAGCTAACTCAAACGGTTATAAAGATATGAAGGTCAAAAAGTCGTAAAAATTAGTATTGACTCACTGACTTATAGTAGCAAAACCTAACGTACTTCCAGATGACCTAGAAGGATGAAATTTGGAATCCAGATCGATAATTGTGTGTAACCGTAGGAAAAAATCGGAAAATGGAAAAAAGTTAAAAAATAGTTAAACCCCCCCCCCCCCCTCCCCCTATTTTTTAACTTTTTTCCATTTTCCGATTTTTTCCTACGGTCACACACAATTATCGATCTGGATTCCAAATTTCATCCTTCTAGGTCATCTGGAAGTAGGTTAGGTTTTGCTACTATAAGTCAGTTAGTCCTAAATAAACGCGCGCTAAACAACCGGCCAACGCGACGGTGTGTCTTCGGCGGCGCGCGGCACCACATTAAATCTCAATACCTGCCTAGTTTTCTTTACAAAAAGTAATGATATCCCACCAAAAACATAAATGTGAAAAAGGAGAGCCAAGTTCAATACAAAAATTATGTTTGGCTGTGGGCTTCGCCGCAAAAAGAATGGAGATCTAATTGAGTGCCAAGTTCTATGATCTTAAAGTAGGTAAGATTTGACTTGGCCAGTTTTTATCAGATTTAAAATACATAAAATTATATAATATGTTGAATAACTTTATAAAATGACTGATGTAATAAAAACTGGCCAAGTCAAATCTTACCTACTTTAAGATCATAGAACTTGGCACTCAATTAGATCTCCATTCTTTTTGCGGCGAAGCCCACAGCCAAACATAATTTTTGTATTGAACTTGGCTCTCCTTTTTCACATTTATGTTTTTGGTGGGATACTTACTTCTTGAATCCTTAACAGAAATACATTTAAAAAGTAAGAAAGAAGAATAATCAAACTTTTTTAAAGTTAAGGAAAGAGAAAACGTATGTACCTATCAAGATAAAAATAATTAATAAAAATGATAGTATTCATTTCATTCCTTAAAACGAAACAAGTTTTTTTAATTATCTGGGTTTGAAAATAACGGAAGACATTTTCTTATTTATTCTTTAACAATTTACAAGAAAAATTAGGAAACAAAAAATATTGTGTCAGCATCCCTGGTGGGGATCGAACCCACGACCTTTGGATTAGAAGTCCAACGCGCTATCCTCTGCGCCACAGGGACGATGAGTGGCGGTCTGAAATTATCGTGTACGTTCTATTGCGCCGTTCTTGGCTTTTACACCGTCGGTAACTGACGTCACAGCTCCGTATCGGGAGCTATATTAAACTTTTCCTATTTATGTAGTATGTACAATTATTTATCAATATTACTGCTATTCTTTCTTGTTATATTAATAAGACGATAATATAGCAATATTAACCCACTGTAGCCTCTATAGGTGCTGTAAAATTTCATTTAAATTACTAAATCTTAATTACAACGATTTATTATTCTATTTGATAAAATAGTTAGTTACTAATATATCTCTGGACAATTTAAGAGACGAATTTATTAATCTCGTTATCTCTGTACCTACTGAATAATCTATTTGTGTAACATTTTTTTTCGTTTTGTATCTTAACCATTCGAGCATTATGTTATGCAAGTAGGTTTCAATATTCTTAGTGTTAAAATGTAGGTAGATATGTGTACATAGGTTCTTACATAGCTACCCAGCTACAACTTAAAATGTAACAGATTAAAAATATTAGCCTAACAATTCTCTTTAAAACAATTGAATAACTCACCATATTAACCAGCTATCCACAAAGAAAAATTAAAGTCACAATTTTTCACTAACAGTGTTATTTTCCGCACAATTTTCTTTATTGGTAGTTTATTTGATTACAATCACGTCACCATAGCAACGGCAAGATGGCGGGCGTCTCGCGCATGCGCTCTCCGACTCGGGTGCGCTCGTACTGCCGGTTTTGGCGCGAAGAGCTTGTTTGGACTCGGCATTCGTAGTTCGAACTTCGAAGTGTTTTTGTTTTGTTTTCTAGCCTTTAGACGAACGGCAGACTGACCCACCTACTTTTACTTGTTCTCGAAAGAGTATTAAAGCTTAAATTGATAATGTTTTAGAGTAAAATTGAAAGATCATAAATGAAAATTACTGAAGAGGGATTTTTGTTTACAATTTTCACAATTACGGTGGATTCCTTACTGAGATTTGAATTCATACAGAGAATGAATTAAAATCTTGGATAAAAAATAAGCATTTAAAAACCAATTTATTTGTTTTGCACATACATTGGTACAGCTGGTACACCCTATCCCAGGAAATGGTTTTCCAATATAAAAATAATGAAGGAAAACTTTAATTTATAAAAAATACTGCTTTTTTCATAAAAGGACATTTTCTATGCTTTACAGATATTGACGTGAAAATAAGAGGAATGTTTTCAATTGAAGAAAGGAAATGTCAAACCCTTTATTTTACATAAAATACGCCGCAATAAATTCCAATTAGCTACTGGAGTAACTGTTCCAAATGCGAGATTTACTATAGATTCCAATTCCAAACACAATCTAGTCGAATAATTCATGTATTATTGTTGTTCGGAACCGGATCGGATTCCGGTCGCCTCTCGCGTGGCGGCCCGGTGGGTGTCCATACTTTACTACGGTGACCATAGACTTGGAGTCAATACGGGTAGGCACTGTGTACATCAACCTGCCCTTTTTTCTCGGGGGAGAATACACTACCCACTAAGCTTCCCGGTTTCCCTTCACACCCGAAGAGAGACGAGACATTGCCCTCACACACATCAAATTAGGTACCATAATATGTCAAAAAGTCTTTGATAGATAAAATTGACATAGAGCTCTGTGAAATAGAAAATTGGTTAAAGGAATTTGAAAAAATAGGGCAGGTTAATGTGACTGACTGGCTGATCGTACAGTCGAAAGCACGTCAGACGTAACACTTTGGACTTTGTACCGCTCTTATGTCAGGGGCATAAGCGCTATTATCGAACTGCAAGTGTATACCGTGATGTGCTGTTGACCGTACACTAATTCTTAGATAAAAAATATTCTCGTCTGGCAGAGAAAAGCGGTAAGCTTTATTAACCGGCAAGATACCGTATACCACAAAGAAGACCACAATTCAGTTGCATTAACAGTGATTAAATTTTTTTGGCAAAAAAAAAAATGTTAATTTTTTTTTGTTTTATCCCAATAAACAAAAGAAAACAAACTCATGGCGACCATAGTGGCCTACGCGAAGATCGTAAACAATTTGAGAAGAAGCGATAGGCTCAATGGGTCGGAGCGGGAACCGAACTAGTGAGATTTTTAATTAGGCAGCGGCTTTGTACAGTCAGCAACATCAGCCTACCATAATAAGTGTAATCGTCTCAATTTAATGAGATGAAATTCTATGCGATCGACATAACGCTGAAAATTGATTGGTATTTTACAAGATGGTTAGATTGATAATGCTGCTGACTGTACTATTTTGTCTGTAGAAGCAATGCAGCAGTGAATAGCTGCTTCCTGTCGTCGTAAAAACCTTCTAAAACATTACTTTATTGTACATTATTTAACATGTAGGGTCAGTTAGGGTAAGAGGAACACCGATGGAAGAGGAACAAAACCATCATAACTCATAAACTACCGAGTTTATGAGTTATGATGAGTTATAATTATACCTAAATACGGTGACTTTTAGAAACATTGCGAGCTAGATAGAAAAACACTGGAAAATACAATTACACCTACCAAACAATTGAAAATAAAACTGAAAACCTAAACATTATAAACGTTGCACGTGAAATCCTATTTTAAATTACCAATTCTTTCTTACCCTACCAATCAAATAGAAGTTAGAGTTCTATCTTCACTGAAAGCCCAATTTAGCACTAAACTTAATATGAAATAAAATATTATGAATAACTACAGATAAAAATATAACACGTTTTGAAGCACGATCTTTATTAGCTCATAATTCAACCGATTCCATAGTTTACACCGCTCAAAAGCCATAACTCCGGGCTATAAAATTTTAAAAATTACAAATAAAAAACCAATGGAAGTGTTGTCATTGGTACTAGCGCCGGTATTAACGGCCAGTTGGAATTTTTGGACCTCATTGATTCCGGGATATCTTCGTAGTTTTATCGTTGATGAATAAAAAGATGTAGAAGGTCAACTAGGATTTGTGGGAATTAAAACATTTTACTTGGTACAGAAAAGGCATTGGCGATTTAGAAATAACTGAGTTAACAGTTAACACGTATAAATGTTTTTTATATATCATTTATTGTAATGATTTTACGAAATTGAACATACAAAGACGATTTTGCACGTGTTTTGATTAGCAACGAATGTAGAAAAGTAGTTGCTTTATTTTGGAACGATGGTGGATTGGTGGTAATGGTGGTGAAACGGCTATTTAACTACGGCTTGTTTACTGATATCATCTCACTTCATTCACCTTTCCAAACGAGTACTTTCAAAGCTACTTACGATTATTACATAAAAAACATAGTCTAATTTTGTGTCTTGTAATAAAAGCTTTTCATACTAAATAACACGAACATGTTCCTAACAGTTAATTAAAAGTCTTATTGTAGTTTATTTTCTCTCTCTCTCTACTCTCAAAAACAACGTATTAACATTTTCAATGCTTCGCTCTAGCTCTAACTCTATCACTCAACAATTAACAACGGAGATCATACCCTTAAATGCAGAGGCCCTTCTGCAACCTCATGCTCTATGACGCTACGGACCTGCGCCCACGCAACGAAACGTGTTTGTGTACAAAACATGTTGTTACGACCTTTGATATGCCGTCCATTCATACGGTGACAATCAGCCATTCATACCCAAGGCCTGGTTATGTCACTTCATGCTTTGCTTTTGACTTATGGAGGTTTTTCATCTACATAAACACGTACAGTCGGCTGCAAAGGTAGCTTTACATTTTCTCCGTAATACGACATTATTTATTTATTTAAACTTTATTGCACAACAAAGGTACAAATTGGCGGACTTAACGCCATAAGGCATTCTCTACCAGTCAACCATTGGGCGTGACTGAAAGGAGCGATTGGTGCGGTAATTTAAAAGGAGATATTAACCTATGTAGAACTGGCTATATTCATAATATTAAAAATACATGAATAATATTAAAAAATTATATAAACATAAATATACTATAAATACGAATTATATAAGTACCTACATTAATAAATAGAAATTAAAAAAAAACTGAAAAAAAATAAAATAAAAATAAAAAATAAAAATAAATACATATTACCTATAACGAACAATTGAATCGGAAAAAGAATCGGACATTATTGCTATGAGAATAAGGCATTGATTACGTAAAATGTTTAAATACTTTTGAAACTGACTGTACAAGCTTACGTGGTAGAGTTATTATTTCTAACAGATACCTACTCTACAATTTGACAATAAGATTTAAAACGCATGTTTTGTCGTACTCATAACTATGAAATTAACTTCAAGATCATAACGAATCTTTTTTGTTTTTCACTTCAGTTGGCAGACAAGCATACAGCGCACATGATGGTAAGCTGCCCATTATTTTGAGAGATTTACACTCAGTTGCAGAAACGTCCATTAAAGTTAATGTTTCATTAAAGCTATTGCTGTCACTTTTTATTTCATGACAACGAAAAGTGACAGCATTAGATCTGCAACAGGGTGACAGTTCTAGGACTTGACGTAAACGCTGGCAACGCAACTGTGATGCAGGTCTTCATGGGCAGCGGTGATCACTTACTATGTGACCCACTTACTCGTTTGCCTCCTTGCTAGTTTTACTCAAACCTTTGAAAATCCGATCATTTCAATCTATGTGTATGCCTCCCACATTAATATTGCCAGAACACAGCCAGGAGCTGTTATGGCGGCAGATTTGACCTGTATGGGAATGGTAGCTGTAGTTAGATATTCGACCGAGAGACTTAAATACCTATCGACCGAAATCAAGTTACTAAATCTCATTCTTTCTCCGATGACCTTTCCATGTAATGAAGATAATATCCAAAAATGTAATAGTTATATTATGCCTTACAATTTTCTTCTAACAACCATAATTTAATCTACAGAATCCACTATCAAACCAGCAAAAAACGTTACATCGATATCTTCATTAAAATCGTTAAAACAAATTCAAAATATCTCTACATACATTTCCCAGGCGAAATTGTAGAGTCACGAATTTCGGATGAGCGGGACAAGTATAGCGGAACGAGAAAGTTAGATAGAGAGGGAAGATAGCCGTTTCGAGGTACCACGAGGTTCTCACGCTGTTCTTAGTGATTATAACATAAGTATGTAGTTGATGAGTGTTGGGTTTGCTACGGACCGGGCAGTAGTCCGCGTGGGTTGGACCACCGGGAACGGAGTTCGACGTCCAGGCGGGCACTCTGACCGGAATGTGTACCTACGAAGTTGAGACGGAATCATTTTGTTTCAATCATCTTTTTTTTTATGAAAGGGAGGCAAAGGCTCAATGGGCAAGTCAGACGCCTGATAGTAAGTGATCACTACCGCCCATGGAGACCTGGAAGCACAGATTACTAAATAGTTACTAACGTAACCTGGGGGCTTAGACAAGATGACATCGCTTCATAGCTGGCAAATTTCGCTAAGTCCAATTTGTATGGATTTGACAGATACCATAGAAAAGTCACTTGTTGAAAGTATGGGATTTGACATTCGCTATCGCAAATTGAGCTATAACGAACGTCATAAAATATGCCGCTTGTCTAGGGGGGCTGAAGTCTTAGATTGGATGCATTTCCCGCCTTTAAAATAGGTATGCAAGGGTATTCGACTGGTAGCGCATTAGATCCACATGATGGTTCTGGTTGGGGCCCCGAGGCCGATTCCAGAATTCACAGAACATTTTGTAAACAGAACATTTTCGCGTTGGTTTCCTCATGATGTTTTCCTTTACCGCGCCGGCCGACCCGAGCTAATAAATACTAACATACTAAAAATCACCAGGTGGTAGGTTACTGTACTGGGCCGTCTAGGTGGGTACCACCTTGTTTTTTCAGCTCCGTGGGTACCACCGCAGTGCTAGATATTTTCCCGTGAAATAGAAGTGTGTCAAGCATTTCTGTGTTTTGGGGAAAGGGCACTGAAGCTAGTGAAATTACTGGGTACCTATATGAGAGAGACCTAATAACTGTCGTCTCGGTGTAGCGGGCGCAGGGCGCTGCCGACAGTAACTGATAGTTACTGTTTGGCACTGAACTGTCTAAGGTCAGACGTGTCGCTTACTATCAGCTTACTATCAGGTGTACGATCTGCTCGTCTTGATCCACATTGCAATAAAAAAAAAAAACAATATTATCGACCTCTCGTACGTGAAACGAAATCGGCTTCCATAGCCTTACACAACACTATTATTGTACCTACGAGCTAGTCAATTTTAAGGTTTAGGTCAGCGGTAGTAAAAACACATTTTCGGCAGATCGATAATAACTGATCATTTGTAGAACCTTCCACAACAGTTACCGTCTCGGTTAGGCAAGCCTTTAAACCATGGAAGTGGACCAGGCCAGAGCAATCACTTGACCATAAAACATCGGAAGCCAACATTTCCGAATCATACGGCCCCTCTAATTACTACAGATGATAATTCAGCCATCGATGTAACAAAGAAAACTGCTGTGTTGCTACTATAACTATTGATACGGTGAACAATAGGGTATGATATGAAGTAGCTGGTAGGTTTCGTTATAATTATGTAGTATGTAGGTATACGAGTATGTATTGTGCAGATGAAAAAAAGGTTTATATATTTTTTATCTATGTTTAATTATGTATGTATCTTTATGTTTAGTGTTTTAAATGTGATTTTTCCCCCCAAACAATATTTCTGCATCACCCGTTCCGAAGAGGTATAGTTCCTCTTTTTTGCCCCGTGCCATTAGGTCATGGAATGCCCTTCCGGTTCACGTGTTTCTTTCCACCTATAATCCTGGGCTTTTTAGGCGGGGCGTGAAGCGGCATCTAAGCAGGCCTTCAGGGTAAGGGTGGCTGGCTCAGTGTGTACTATGATCTATTGAGCCAGTCAAATCAACCTTATATTTTGACCTTACTTCCACCTTCCGCTTACCATCATGTGGAGTGCTGCATCCTGACTGCCCCCTTATAAAAAAAAAACCGTTGGTTGACTGGTAGAGAATTCCATATGGCATTAAGTCCGCCAATTGTACTTTCATTTGTGCAATTAAGAATAATTAAATAAGATTTTTAACCCCGTCACACTTGCTTGTTTGCTACTCTTACCTATTTATACCTTGTTTTTTATTTCTTCTTTCAGTACCCAATGGTGTCCTGGAGCACAAGTATGACGTACCAGTCATCGTTTTTATTCAACCATCATTAGTAATCAGCCTTAACATTACTTAGGCTACGTGAGTCGTGACTTTGCCTAGAGACTGTACAAAGAAACAAATTTTCTTACATAAGTACTCGGATTTATGAATGATAAACCTCATTTGCGTTCCAAACGAAAAGTGTATTGTTGATTATGAAATCTCGGTCCCACTATTGTAGAAAATACGATGTGCAATCGTAATGAAACCATCAAACACACAGGTTGTTTAGAAATTATTTTTTATATTATTTCTATTTATGCACCAAAAGGTATTTTAGGGTTCGTGTCTTCATTACATAATATTGCTAGAATACATGCAGAGTTTAAGGCCGCTGCTTATACCTATAGCTAATATTCTGATTTGACTTAAATAGCTGACTTACAGGACCCAAACTATGTACATATTCACTTTAATTTATCATCATACAGGTTGCATATTGGAAAATATCAGTTCTTCATGATTGGGTTTAGATAAAGTCTTCATTTGAACCAAAAGAGGTAAGAAGTTTAACTTGACTTTTGCAAATAATTTAAAAAACACATCCTATACGTCATACACTGTCGCAAAGACAGTGAAAACACACTAAATGCGTAGTGAATAAGAATTTCTCGCGTCCAATTTAATAGTTTCACGGCCTATTGTTTTATTAATAACATTAGGCGTATATCAAACTGAGATAACTATAAAAACGGCTCAGACCGAGTGTAATCAAATCTGTTACACTCTTAATTTAATTACATAAAAAAGTGTAAAGTTTAAATTTACCATCATGGGAATAACACCTTTAGTGACAAAGGATAGGGTTGAATGTCAAATTGTAAGGAGGACACCTGGGGAGGTAATTTAGGTACATTGTTTAAATTGTAGTAATGTATCGGATGAATTATGTTGTCATAGAAAGGTGAGTGGGAGATGGGTCAAAAAGCTTTTGGATAGCCAACTCCGGGGGTTATTTTTATGTTGGCCTAGCCAATGTTAGCGGTCACTAACTACGCTAAATATTTGTACCTATTTATAGTGTACAAGAGAGTGCGCATAAATGCACTTCTTCCTTATTCCCTTACTCTGGTGACGTATGAAGGTCACGTATCATGACTCCAACGAATATCTGATTGGTTGCCTCAGTGATGTGCAAGTGAGTCTCGAAGCCAATGTTTAGGTACACGTGCACTTTTCGCTGACTTGCAATCTTGCGTTGTTGTCGTCAGTCTGTCGTATGAAGCGCATTCAGATAGCCGCTACACTCTCATAGCACCCGTGCCGTGATACAACAGCCTTGCAAGACCGAAGACAGACAATTTCTAGATTTCGCTGTAACTAAGTATTTTACAAACAAAAAAATCTAAGTTTCGATAAACCCGGTATTTGAACCCAGTACTCTTGCGCAGAGATCGACTCACTAACATGACTGTGAAACAAGAGAATGAAAGAAAAGCATAGCTCTGGCTGTGTTCCGGCAATCTTAGTAGTGTTAGATCCATGCTGTTTTACAGTACGAATGGGCCAGCTCTTCCGGGGAAGTACCACCATCTCACATAACGCCTACCGACTACTATTGTGTTTCGTCTGGTTTGTGAGAGTGCCGGATATCCCCCCCCCCTCCCCTTAAAAGGCCGGCAACGCATCAGCGATCCTCGTTCTCGTTTGCCGCCTCTGACTCTGACATGAAAAAATTAAAAAAAATTAATGTGGCAGCCTGTACACTTGAAATCAAAGGCTCGAAAATAGGATCCTAGTTACAGTCTGGCAGCCAGCACACGACCCGCAGGCTCGTTTGCTGCCTCTGACGTAGAAGAAAGTCGGACTCTGCAAAAGTCCTATAGATAAAAAAAAGAGTATGTATGACGTTGCTTCTCTACCCTTCCCTACTCTCTGCATTGTGTGTGTTCCGTCATCAAAGCGTGATGTGGTATCATTAAAGAAATTGCCATAGACAGCTTCGTCTGTGATTCAACAGGAATGCGGGTGTTTTGTGATTTATGAGGGCGCTCGCGCATCCTTTGTCGGCGTAACCAAATTAAAACAGGTTATTTAATAAGACCTTTGTTTTGTTACTAAATAAATAAAGGTGCGTTCGGGCGTGTAATGAGCTCCTATACAAAACAAGAGGTTCGATAGTTGCTGGTATGTTTCATACCTACCAGGTTGTTTAATATCCCACTGCAAGACGAAGGCATTACAGTCATATTATCGACTAGCGGCCGCCCGCGGTTTCACCCGCGTGGTTCCAGTTCCCGTGGGAATTGATCAAAATCCTTTCTTAGCGGATGCCTACGTCATAACATCTACCTGCATGCCCAGCCCGATCCGTCCATTAGTTTGGGCTGTGCGTTGATAGCTATCTATGTCAGTCAGTCAGTCAGTCAGTCAGTCAGTCAGTCAGTCACCTTTGAGTTTTAGACTATAATATATCATTGAAAAGGATCACTATTAGACAACATTGATCTGGCCCCAACTGATCTGACTAATGTTGTATCAAAAACAAAGAAGTTATCAAAAATATTTAAATATAAATTAATACCCAGATTCAAGACAAACAAAAATGTTCATTACATAAATGGATTCGAACTTACGACCCCTTGGGCAGAGAAATGCGCCCTCGTGGTCCACTTTGTTGTGTTGCATTGATAAAATATTAAAAGATAATGAACGTTTAAAAGATGATTCATCATGTCTCGGCCGCGTGGGAAACTTGTTGAAACATTATAATAGCACAGTTTAACAAACCATACTGTGATAATAGCGCTTTCAACGCGGTAATCCTCGGTAATTAGCTTCATAAAAAATTGTTCTTGGTTCTTTCGAGCGATGCGACAAAGCTTGGCGAGCGCGCTTTGAGAACAGTGGATGAGGTAATTTATGTAATCCTAGCTATCCGTTCATGTACAGTCGAAAGCACGTCAGACGTAACACTTTGGACTTTGTACCGCTCTTATGTCAGGGGCATAAGCGCTATTATCGAACTGCAAGCGTATTACCGTGATGTGCTGTTGACCGTACTTACTAAGAATATGTACAGGTTGTCCCAAAAATGACACGTCACAGTGACACTGGGGGTAGGCCAGCACAAGAAGCATCGATGCAAGCCTAACATGACCTCAGTAAAAGCTCGGTTTTCAAGATATTGCCAATTTAAACTTTTTCTAAATTTTCACTTTTTTAACGTATTCAGTGCTAGCATTATATTCACTGTGACGTGTAATTTTTGGGACACCCTGTATAATGATTTATTGGATGAATTAAAACATAACACGATGTTAGCAGTTAACTCTAAGCTACTACCAAATAAACTTATGTCATTCTGTTGAAGGCATAGGTACCGCCAAAAGCTCTTTACCTCTTGTGCTAGACCAAAGACTGTGTTACGGTACGGCAAGGTAAGATTATTTTACAATACCTACAACGAGTTCCTTCCTATTTGAGTAATCCTGTCAAGCGATGACCGCCGTTCAAAGTAAAAGCTGTAAAAGTTGACTCTAAGGCCCCTTTTTGACATGTTTTTAACAACACAATAAAAAATTAGTCAGCAATTTTAAATATACGGCATACCGACATTCCTTTGGACGCCATGTTGGTATGTTTGGTCCGTGATACTATCCTATAGCATTAATAAAAACTCTCAAAAATAAGTATCCTAACGTTTTAAACATTTACCATCAAGTCGGTCTTTTCGTGGTTCCTTGATCGTGCGGTGCGTGCGCATACGCAGATAGCGATCAACCGAGACGCGACTCGTGAAGTTGGCGCCCCCCCCCCCCCACTCCCGTGGGAAACCTCGCAGCCTGGATACCTACCCACGCGGATGCTGGATGCCTAGATATCTCGAGCATTCTATGACCCATGTGGGATGCACAATTTGCTGTGATTTGTGTGCTTTTCGAAGGAGGGTGTCTACCTACTTGAGCGCGCAAGGGTGTCTTAGAAAAGGGTTTAAAAATTATGATAAATATTCAAATAAAATAAACGCTGTAAACTAATAATTTACTAATAAAATAGTATAAAACCCATAATTATCTAAAGCAGTAACCTTCAATCTAAAAAAGGTAAACAATACAATAGTAAAACTCTTCTTAATCAATAATAATAATTTTTGTCATTACCGCCATCTATTTATAAATAGGGACACTTTTGCTGCGCCATCTAGCGATATATAAATGAACTTTATCAAGAGCTATAATAATAAAGAGTATGCTGTTGAGTAGGCAAACATTTAGTTAACAACTATTTTCATAGATGTCGCTATTGCAAGTTTTATAATCGTAAGATAAAATTGAAAAATTGGCCTTCTATTTTTTCAGTAATTACCGATAGGTCTAGAAGAACGTTTCTTCTTTGCCTAGCTAGATGAGTAAAGAGCTATTTCAGAGCATGAGAGCACACTTGGTGCCGCCGATTGGAAAATATATTTTTTCCCCTAATGAGAATGAAATAGTCAAAATACTTGAAAGCTTGAGCTTATTTTGCATTTTCGATAGATTTTACGGGTATTTTCTTTATTTATTAGCCGGCGCTAGTCAGCTACGAAATGTTATATATTATTTATTAGCGAAAGTAAAAAAGTAACTGACTGATGAGTACTGGCCCTAACTATTTAAATAAATTATTTTATTTAAATAGGGCCAGTTACACCTCTTTCCAATAGGTTCGTAATAATTTATCTGTCAGATAAAACTGATGCTGTTTTCGTAGAATAAAATATAAATAAAACATTAAAATTAATTAAAAGCTTAGTGTATGAGTAAAACCATGTATTTCTATAAAATATAAATTAATATAATTAGAAAAATGAATCGCATATCTTTCAAAACGATTGCAAGCATAAATAGGTATGTTTTTATTATAATTAAATTTATAAATAAGTACCCACAGTTTAACATGCACCACCCCCAGTGCGAAGCCAGGACAGCTAGTTAATAATAATAATAAAAAATACCCATCGTGCGTGACCAAGCATTTCGGCGCTTCTTTTATGATTAATATTCTAAAAATCACTCTGTCATACTCGCTGTATAGTGTTAAACATTTTATTATAAGTATCAACATATTATAAAAAAACTAAGAACTATTATTGTAATATTATAATTTATCGAGTATAATTTTTTGCGTAGCTGATTTATCAAAGGCCGCCATAATTGTAATTTACTTTTAGTTATTATAAGATATTTTTAATGTCTAAATATTCGTTTAGATAAAACTATTAAAGTTAATCATTTTCAATAAAATCATTACTACCTACTAATTAATATCAATTTGCCTTTAGAAATTTCTAAACTACCGATTTGCTAAGCTGCAAAACAAATAAAACTTAAAAGCTACGGATCAAAGCTAACAATTCAATATACATTTAAATCCTTTTTTACCCTAATGTTTGCGTCATCTAAACTGCCCTTGGCATAAGTAGGTAATACATATCAATATCTCACCCTCCGTTGATCACAAAATGCCCAGTAATCTTTGTTTATTGGCATTTTTATAACAATGGCGGTGTGCAGCACTTTTGCATTATAAAGAGATAATGACCGACTTTTCTCTATCGTTGGTTTATGAATTAGGAATCTTTAGGCAAATGGAAAAACGGTACCACTTAAAAAGTAAAGTATCAGCCTATTAGTGTCCCACTCAGGGCAAAGGCCTCCATCCTTGAAATCAAGTATCGCTACAATGATGGGTATTGGCTTAATCGCTTGCCAAATGCGGATTGGTCATCACAAACCGGAGCTGTGTCCGATAAAAACGACACAAAGTTAGCTCGACCCGGGACTTGAACCTAGGACCCCGAGATCTTGGCCCGGTACTGAAACCACTAGACCATCGAGGCGTTAAGTAAATCTTTTTTTATATAGGCTCATTGATGATTGTAAATTATATGACATGAATCGTCAATTACCAATTGACCAATGACTACAAAATCTTCTCTATATTATACTTATATTAAATAGACGAAAGATTTGGTGCAATTGTTTAGTTGTCGGAATACATCTGAGAGGTCGCAGGTTCGATACATAAATGTAATGACCAAAAAAACTTGAAAAAATTAAGTACCTAATTATTGGTAGGTACCTAAATAAATGTACCAGAGGCTCGAACCTACACCTCTATCCATATTCTTTTCTTGGGTCTTAAAGTTGGGCAACGGACCCTGGGGCGGTAGACTTCACATAATTACCATCGGGTGTCATTTTATAGTCGTTGCCCCCTCTCGTTTATAAAACTGCACTATACCTAATAGTCGAGTCATTATAATAGGCCACATTTGACAGTTCATTTATGCAAATAAAAGTGCTACTTATGTACATCAGGAGTAGAGTCTAATTTTCTAAATAAATAATTGTATTCCATAGAACTGAAGTTTTTTTCTTAAGTTTTATTCCTTTAGCGTAAGGCATATTTTTCTATGCATAAATGAACTGTCAAATGTAGCCTATTAAAATGACTCGACTATACTTTACTACATAGCTGCTTATCTAAAACACTAATTCACACATTTTTATGATATTATTCTCTACAGAACCTAACTTTTATACTCAGTTCACCCTTATCAACTAGTACGTGACTAGGCATAGACCATAGAGCTGCGCTGATCTTTCAAACAATAGTGACGTCACAGCCAGTTAGGGTTGAGCCGTGATTTCGAGTTGTCTATGGCGGCTTAGTGATTGATAATGGCGGATGGGCAGAAAGTATTAATAAACTGGCGGATTTTAAAGCAGTCATGCGCATTAAAGTTTTTTCTTTTTGTTATGTTTTTTATTGATAACTACATATTTGATAAAGAAATATATTTAAGTGTAATCCAAAAACTACTATAGGTACGAGTATGTTCCTTAACATAACTTATTGTACAGCAACATTAGACAGAAACTCCAACCTTTTCAATTTATTCACGGATACAGGGTTATTCTTTTTCAGCATTGGATACATTTGTCACACTAAAAACAATACCTACGTCCTACATAACTGTATGAGAATAATAAGCCATACAAATTACGGGAAAAACAATATTTTTAACTACAATATCTGCCACGTGCCTGTTATGAATGGTCGGTATTTCCAATTCCTGGAGGATTCATCACGGCTCGACGATCCATCAAATGAAGAGCTCGTCTATATTTCCAGACATTATTTATTTCCAGATATTTTATTCTTAGGAGTGTTAGTAGGTTCGGTGCGAATGGCGTAGAAACTTATTGATTTGATGAACCGTTTTTTTTTTCTGTCATTTCAGTTGGCAGATAACCCAGCCTACTCGGTAAGTGGTAAGTGGCCACTACGGCTTATCCTATTGATGAATTATTGACTAGGAAGCGTCGTATATATGTCACACTGTAGGCACTCCTGATCTTCGAGCCACTGAAAACAAGTGTACTTTTTCGACTGTAGGCTAGTACCTAAAACCTACGACCGTACGGGGACTATGGACTAAAGTGTCCTATTTGCCACTACCGTCTAAACTTCACGGTTTCCTTTCATACCCCTGGGACGAGCCTACCACTACTTGCTAAGTGAATAGGTGACTTCTATTTAGTAGAAGTCACTTAAGTAGGTACTTGCATAAGAAAAATATCAAGACATATAAACATTTTTATTCGCTATATCTACTTAATATTTTAATTATGAACATTAAATGGCACCATCTTTCCAACAGATGCTTTGCCCTACCCACTCGTTTAAGTATGTTTATAATAAAACTCACAAAACAAAACGCCGACTCACTATGCCCGGATTACGGGGGCCATTGTCGCCGCAAAACCCCCATTAACGGGGTATTACGGTAAGTATTCTTTTAGAAAGGGGTGGTTATTGGGAAGGACGGGTAGCGAGGGTATCAACGGTTTGTTAGTTTAGTTGTTAGTTAGCTTGTCGGGCGCACCTATGGATTTTTCCATGTGCGTAATATCACGGAAAACGTCGTGAAGACTGCACAGTCACAGGATGGCTATATTTTTTTTTTTTATACCACATCAGTTGGCATATAGACTCGCAGCCCGCCTGATGGTAAGCAGGCACTGCGGCCTATTCCATTGAGAGACACTTCATCTGAAAGCGTCGCTCAATGTGCTGACAGACTGTAGACTCCTCTGATGTGTACTGGCTCCTACATTAATATTGACGGAACACAGCCAGAGCTGTTACGGCGGCAGATTTCACCTGTGGGGATGGTAGCTAGCCAGTCGGACTCTGTAAAAGTCCTACCACCAACCAGACTCAAGGCGGGAATCAAACCCACGACCTCCGGGTTTTATACCCGAGTGGCTTAGCCACTGTTCCACGGAGGCGGTAGCTATGATCCGATGGCGTAGGTCCCATGCTCAAGTATTATGGATTGATTGCCGTCGCTTCGATATAATAACTGGACTTGCTCATTAATGGATCATGGTGCAAGCAACTCTGACTAGTTTACAAAGAAAAACGAAGGAGATTTTTAGATTTGTTGAGAATGTGTTTGTGCCACTAATTGTAGTACATATATTATCTTTTGCTAACATTATAGGAACTCTCGCTGTTTGTGAAGCACTAGCTCTTCATTAGATCTTTAACATGTGACACAATTAATGATGTGAGGCCAATTGTACAACGTACATTGGTCAAGCTAAATCGGTGTTTCTCTGACCAACATCTTGCACTTTTAGTAAAATACTTATTTTTCTCCTACAATCATCATCATTTCCTTGCCCTTATCCCACTCTTGGTAGGGTCGGCGCAACATGTTTTTCCATTCCACACACTCCTATTGGCCGTCAATTCTTCATTCACTCCTTCATTTCCATATCATACTTCACGCAATCCATCCATCTCTTTTTCGGCCTTCCTCTGCTTAAATCTCCGTCTACACATATCTATCATTATTTTCTCCTACAATGTTTAACATAAATCCAACAAGCATTACACTCAAAGCACTGAGAACCAATGAATGCAACATCACTCCCAATGCACATCTCATTCAACGAACGTCAACACTCGATAAATTCAATTGCGTCCATTCATCCGTTAGTATTCGCAATGCGAGTCTGACAATTGACGCACTCATTGTCCGCCCCCGCTAGTACGCCTCATTTGACAGTACTGTACAGTCGGCTTCATAATTTTTCGTTTAGCAATGTTTACCCACTCCAACTAGCTCCTACTTTGAATCTAGATGTAAATAAATAATGATGTAATAAGTTTACGTGGTCGGATTTAAGCAAATGCCAGTACACCCTGTATTGTAGATTAATATTCAAGGAAAAAAAAAAATTATTTCTGTTTTTGAATTTTGTAAACTTACACTCCAAAAACAAACAACAAAAGGGAAGTATAATTTAAAGCCCTTTTTAAAAATGACTAAAGTCTATAACAAATACAGAAATAATTCTACTATTTTTAAGTATCGACTACTTTTTTAAGAAAAAAGAAGCTATACCGAACCGAACACGTGCTAGAATAGTACCTACCAATAAGACGAAGTAAGTTGTTAGTACCTACATACTATTTTAGCACACTAATTATCTTAGGATTTGGTACAATGACTATTGAATTTTTGGTTATTTTCGGAGCTGATTATACACGTAACCCTACCGATGGACGCGGACTTCAATGTACCCATATTAGAAAAAAATATGCAATCGAATTAGTGTCGCCGTATTTACTACGGTTTGAGGGCCCGAAACATCTAAATGTGTCCCCATTATTCTGAAATATAAATAAGTAGTTAATTGGCTTATTGGATTACTTTATCAATGTAGGTACAAAAATTATATTATGTACTAACGGTCTTTTGGTTACAAATGTTGTATTTCATTACAGAATTGGACAATTTGAACATGAATTAAGTCAAAATCTAACTAGTTCATGTAGGTAACAAGAGCACAGTATACCTATGTATTTATATATTTCTAATTTCATTTAATTAACTCAAAAATATAATATAGGTATATTTGGATATTATTTATCCACAGCTCTCTAGCTCCAAACTAAGCATTATTTTTCTTTTGAAATGAAATGAAATGACATAATTTATTATTTTTTTGTATTTGTACGCAGTCGCATACTTATTTTTATGATGATGATGTCAACCATAAAACATTCGTTTCCATTTAACCGTAATCGTTGTTCAATTTTCTTCATTTAAATGAGTTAACCCGTCACCCGCACGAGCTGCCGCAGGAAAGTAATTACCAGGTCGCGATGACCCCTTATCTAGTATCTAACTCGATTAATAATTTTGTACGGAACCATATGCGACGGCCGGACACACGTGTGCTCTACACGAAATTATAAATGCCTGGATAGGGTTCGTAGATAAGTTGCTTTCGTTTTCTAAATAGTTTCTTTAAAACTGTTGAGAAACATAAGTTTTTTTATTTTGGTTTAGGAAGTCTATCCATAAATGAAATAAAATGAAATGATGAAACGAAATGAAATAATTTATTCAGCAATATATTATTTCATTTTATTTCATAAATTGCGCTCGACCGTGGAAATAAAAATTAAACCGACTTCAAAAAAAAGAAACAAAAAAAAACTACCTAAAAAACTGAAAAGCAAAAAATAATTTTAATAAGACATTCATCATTGTCTAAGCCTATTAATTTAATTGTATTTTACGTGCTAGGTAGGTACCTACTAATCTGTTTGAAGTCGGTGCCAAGCCAAATAGTAGGTACCCAGATTACGTACCTACGTCCGCGGATTAATAAGTAACCCTTTATAATACATAATAATATTATATATCATTTTTTATTACCTTTGGCTTGGCACCGACTTCAAACAGATTAGTAGGTTCCTACCTAGCACGTAAAATACAATTAAATTAATAGGCTTAGACAATGATGAATGTCTTATTAAAATTATTTTTTGCTTTTCAGTTTTTTAGGTAGTTTTTTTTTGTTTCTTTTTTTTGAAGTCGGTTTAATTTTTTAAAAAAAAGTTTGTTTATTTTTCTATTTTTAGTGTGAATAACACGTAGGTAGTGAGTAAAACCGGTTAGTGGCGTTATGCCCCAGTTGCGATTTGACCCGAAATCAACTAGTTGCGTTATGTCCCAGTTGCAGTTTGACCCGAATAAAAAATATCAAAATGTAGGAGAGGTACAGGTAAGGAGACAAATACTTCAAATGAAATTATTACTTAATTTGAGAGAAATTAAGTTAAATAAAAACAAATCGGAGGCGGAAATTGACTCGGATGGATATAGGTTAGAAGGCCAAGGCGGGAGTGGAGCGAAGCGGAGCTCCCGCCTAGGCCTTCGTGGTTATTTTTTTTTTCAAACCTAAAAAAAATTGCCTTCTGCATAGTATATAACTGCAAGCATTATTTATGTCCGTGCTCTGAAACTTTCTAACATCTGATTATAACGAACTAATAATTTTATTAATTTTTTTAAGGTTTTTCTGCTTAATTGTACCTGTTCAAACCAGGTATCTGATACAACTATAGATATATATATATTTTCGGGTCAAATTGCAACTGGCTTACAAATTAATTTTTCGGGTCAAATCGCAACTGGGGCATAACGCCACTAACCCAGTAAAACTCTTTCATAATAATGATAGCGAAAATACGAGTAG
This sequence comes from Mecyna flavalis, assembly GCA_949319885.1. Classification (NCBI taxonomy): domain Eukaryota; kingdom Metazoa; phylum Arthropoda; class Insecta; order Lepidoptera; family Crambidae; genus Mecyna; species Mecyna flavalis. The sequence continues at coordinate 2,770,659 of OX439427.1, read as the reverse complement.
AATTGTATTATTTGATAATAATTAGGTATTCATTAAGTGTTCAGCACCATGGGTAGGAGGAGAATGCGTTTATGCACCATAACCGCAGGCTAGCTAGACCCGCGGCCGTGTGTGGGACTCGAGACCGAAGCGTCCGCTACCCACTACACTCCCCCGGTTTCTCCTTCACACCCGATTAGGACGAGCCGGTGCTAACCTTATTGGCTAGTGACCAGCCCATCCCCGGGTAATCATCAGCTTAGCTGCAAAAGTAAATGAAATACAACTAACGTTCCACATATTCCTACAACACTGAAAGAATTATCTCCTAACTCCTAACCGTTAAGGAGTTGTACTTTCCATCATCACCTTAGCTGCAAAAGTACATGAAATACAACTAACGGTCCACATATTCCTACAATACTGAAAGAATTATCCCCTAACTCCTAACCGTTAAGGAGTTGTACCTTCCATCATCAGCTCATCAACATAAAATGATATCTATCGGACGCAAAAACTTGAATGGCTTCAGAAAAAGCAAGTAACGCGTAGGCGCAGCCTATAAAATTTGAGGTTTTCCCTTGATTTTTCCGGGATCCCATCATCAGATCCTGACATGGTGACAATGGGACCACCTCGGAACTATGCACTTTCAAATAAAAAAAGAATTATTTAAGTCGGTCCACAATTGACGGAGAAATCGACGGACATACATAAAAAAAAAAAAATACATACAGTCGAACATATAACCTCCTCCTTTTTTGAAGTCGGTTAACAATTTCTCCCAGAAGAAGGTGTGCAAAGTGCCATTGTTCCCTGAACCCCCTTTTCTTCCCCATATTTATCCCCTATAACCTTCTCTCTACTTCATGTTTTCTCGAAAGCGTACGTGAAACCCTCGTCGCAGTTGACCACGGGCGGTATTATTCAGTACAATGTTTGTCACACTTGATCAATTTGCTCATATATTATGCCTCACTTTTTCATAATAGATGTCAGTGCCGTCTGACAGAAGGTTGGTATTTACTGATCAAGTAGGAAGCGCCACAACTTTACTATACCTCTTCCAGTGTGGGTTGGTCAATGTACCGGCGTTGGTTTCAATTAGACCGCGCTGCCACTATGTAATAGCCTCATTTGGTGGACGCGGCCGCGCGCCTTAAGCCCGCCTAATGGACTCTTGCAAGAGACATAGAGTGGACGCTATTTTTATAACGTACGAAAGCATTCAACCTAGTCATGTTCATTATGAAACCTAACTTGCCTAACCCGATGACGCATTTGATAGTGACCCTCCTAGCCCAAGCTAGACATACTTTCCTCTATCCAAAGGTTGACTGGAAGAGATCGCTAGTAGCGATAAGTCCGCCTGTGTTGTGCAGTTTATTTATGTTACTTGTTTTCTTTGTCAAATTTGTGGTGCAATAAAGAATTTCTATCTATCTATCTATCTAGACACTCCTAAGTGGTGAGTTCAAATTGCACCCAGAACAAAATATCGTTACACCAACCGAATAAAGCCGTTGCTGTGAAAAGACAATTTTAGACGAGAGCCAAGAAAACACCAAAACTCCCTCACCTTGGATAATTTTTAATCAATTTGGTTTAATATTTATGTGATGAATACTTGAGTTTTGTTTATGTTGGCTTTGATTTTTACATGCGGTAAAATGACTTACTCAGTGTCGATTGATTGGGTCTTTTTTAAATCCTTACTTACCAAGCAATTTACCTGGCCAGAGACCCTAGACAAGCGGAAGCGGCACTTATGACGTTCGTTATCGCTCAATTTGCGATAGTGAATGTTAAAACCCGTACTTTCAATATCGATTGACCACGTGACTTTTCTAAGGCACCTGTCAAATCCATACAATTTGAAGTCAGCTAATTTCGCTATCGCTGTCAAAATGTTACTTTGTCTAGGCCCCCAGGTAGGATACTTTAGGACCCTCTTCATTTTCCACATATTTATAAATCATACTAACATCGTTTATTTAAAACAAACAATTGGTGGTTTGCGGAGCGGACATAATAATTGTAATTTATAGTCCTGGCAGACCAGCGAAGTGTGACTGAATCGACTGTTGTGAACTGATGCTACGAAAGGGTATGTAGGTATCACACCGTGACGTCAAAGGGGTAGTATTAGTTTTAAATAGAGAATAGAGGTTAGTAAGAAGCGTATTTTGTAATTGTTTTATAGCCGTGTTTAAGGTTACAAGGAAGTTTTAAAAAGTTGTATGCGCTTTCGCAATAAAAACTAGGCAATGTTCTAGGGTCTTAAACAATCGCCAATTTATTTTAGACTAGTTTTATAGTGATTTAGTCTTAAAGTGTAGAGTTATTGTCTCATTGTCTCTGTGTAATCATGTGATAAGTGTAAGTATTAAGCAGTAATATACAAAACGCTGTCGCAAAACAAAATTAACAAAAATACAATAGGTCAAAACGTCATTATAATAATAGGTGAACAAAACTATTTGCGAGTATGCTCGTTAATTCCATAACTAACCATTGCAAAATTGATGATCAATCGTGTAAGATCCTTCATCATGATAATATTATAAATATGTCCTTAACTTAAACAGAAGGTCCACCCGTGGGTATTAAAAGGCCATATTATGGTAAATGATATAACCACCTCGTAAAGCGCGGCTAATGATGCGTATATGAATGTCTTCAAATTAGTGTTGTCAAAGAATTCAATGGAAGCAGTCGATTAAATAAGTAATAAGTAAATATAACATGTTTCCCTAGTCGAGTTGCGGCTTTAGTGGTCAATGTCTACGAATTACGTACAACATAGCAGAATATATTGTAAAACATATGAAGTGAAATACTGTATTTTATTATTTTTTTAGCTTTATGAAATAGCAATCTGACACGACCAGAGAAAGATTGAGCGTATAGTTTTAATGTTCACTTTATCACTATACCGGAGAAAACTGATATTATTAATTGTAGACAGATAAAAAGAATGGACATTTGCAAGGGTACTTAAAAGTATTGAGAAAGATCTTATTATTTTAATTTACTTCATTCCAAAAGTGTAGTTAATCATGACCTCATTTGCAAATTTCATTCATACTTAAATGGTATTAAGATTTTTTTTTCAATTTTAAAATTTTCCTACCTTTTGCTGTACTTAACAATGACCAAGCCACGTTAAATATTCTCGCCATAAGGTCAACTTCGGTTCCTTTGTGGTGAGAGTGCCGACCCATCACCTGGAGACTTTTATGAAGGAGGACTTCTGGCCGCAGGGTGTCGTTTATCGGAGGTTTCGTGGACGGCTCCCAGCTGACTCTACCCGCCTTAAGGCGGCATTACTAAAATAGTTTTTGTTTTTATTTATAATTATATGTATGTTAGTCTGTAAGGTATTTATAATATGGGCCTGTAATTCTTGTAATTGTGTTGCCTGAATTAAACGTATATTATTATTATTATTATTATTAAAGAAACAAAAAAGAACAGTGAATTCATGACTTGTTTTCTTTACTATTATTTGACAAAAAATACTATCGATATTCGATACCCCAAAGGCTGCACTCACGTCAAGACTGCGACATACCGCGACCGCGAAAACGATATCGTTCGTAGCAGGAACAATAATTTTATATGCAAATTAGGAATATCTTAAGTGGGATCAAAATACCCGCGCGCGTTTGGGGGTAAGTCATATAAGTGAACGGAAAAGTGTTCGATTTTATTTAAAAAAATAAATGTAAAAGAAAAAAAATACTGTAGGATTTTTGGATTTATCATTGAAAATCGAAGGCCCTTCTGATTATGTACTATTTATGTAACTATTATCCCACCAAAAACATTTTCATGTAAAAAGTTGCCAAGACGAGACCATAATATGACTCAAACATAACATTCTTGTATAATTAAAACTTAACCTGGACCTAACTTTTTCTGATCGTCCGTACTTACAGTTGTATATAATAGATTTAAATAAGTTATTTTATAATTCAAAGTCGAAATGTGATGTGATTATAGGTATACCCGAAACGTTTGGCTTAGCCAACATAATGATGTAACGGACACCGATATCGTTATTACTTAAAAATTAACTTTATTATCACATAAGTAAAAGTAGTATATGATCATTCTAGAAAGTAATTTTAACTTTGACAGTAGTAAGTAAATATTTTCTGTTTTTTTGGTTATTTTTTTAAACCTAGAAAGATGACTTCGAAATGTTTTCTAACCATCTGTACCTTATCAACCCAAGAACAGATGCCAGTAGCCAGCTAATTTGAATGCAGGCAAGGGGTACGCGTGCTTGCACTCCGTGCCCCATGGCGGCAACGCGTAATAGATTGTTATGCTTGTAAATTTTACTGTTATTGGGTAATAAAAAGGACAGTCTGGTAGCAGTAATGTTTATTTGAAATATGGTTGTTCGGAACTGAGTTGTATTGTTTTTTCCAAAATAGACTGCTTTTATGAAGCATGGAATCGGTTTGTCGCTATTTAGATCGGTGACAATATTTAAGATTCAAGTTCTGAGGTCAAAAAAGTATTATTAGTTTCCAGAAAGTTAGAAGCAAATGTCGATGGAATAGATAATTTTAAAGATATCTACACAAACAGATAAAAAACTCAAAAACTAATTTTAATTCCTTTTTCCCAATATACCAGAAATAATTGAAAAATAAATATGTAAGTACTTTCCCTTGCAAGAAGCACAAACAAGTTTAGTAAAAACTAACAGACCCTTGGACATTCACACAGCTCTGTCCAGCGCAAGCTAGAGGGATTAAAAGTAGTTTAAAACCAGAATCAATTCTCATTTGTGAAGTATTTTTTATTCTGTTATCAAAGCAGGGACTAGGAAATAACAATAAAAAACGAAATAAATGAAAAAATATGTCCCAATATCCTAAGGCTATACTTACAACCCAATTGTCCCTAATGGATTGAACGCTGTCATTTCAATCCATTCTGGTTCCACTGGACGTTTGAAAACAAATTCTAATTTGTTACGGTAGCTGTCAAGAATTCACTAGAGCTCTTTTATTGAAATATTTTAACGTTGCTGAAAATTGACATATTTAGTTATTTTTAAAATATATTAGTTTTTTACAAGTGTTTATAGATTCTTAGACGCATTTATTTTAAAACATCTTGCTAATAATAAGTAAGCAAGATCCAAATCCTAGGTATTTAGATAAAACCTTAAATCTACATAAATGGTATTGATATACAATAGAAGAATGCAATAATCCATAATGACTCTACATGTGAAATGGACTGCTTCAGGTAGTTTTTAACACTATTTTTAATTACAATCTTGTACTAAACTGAACATATAAAACGATCAAACGGCGCTAGCAGTCACAAAACTATCGCGTCTCTCTCTCTAACTGCAAACAAGATCGAACCCCTACCCTTAACACAATAGCCACTGACCGTAATTGCATCCCTGCATTCAACCCGCAACGCATTGTAATATAACATGCATATATCATTATTTTAACAAAATAATTAGCTTGTACGACGCAAAAATGGTCAAGCGCCATCGCGCGGGAAAAATGGCCATTGTTAACAATAAATAATTTAAACGATTAACAAAAGGCACGTGCTCAGAAATGTGTGATTGGGATAAAATGGACCCGCGGTTTTTTGAGGGTTAACTCGCATCTGCCTGTTGCGTTGGCTGTTAGTGCAAAGTCGTGGGTTGTAAATAGTAGTGACCTGATTAGGTGAACTAATTAAACATAAAAATAATTTTTTTAGGCCAAAAACAAAAGTATTATTAGGTTTTAGCATTAGATAGTTATTAGAAAAAAAAATTGATGTATTTTGTGGCACAATTTTGTCCGGCTCATTTTTACCAAAAATCGACTCAGAAAATACTTTAAAGTGTAGCGTCTTTTTATTTCTTCCCCTTACAAATAAATAGATAGAGATAATAATTCGCTATGATAGTAGCGGTAAGTGAAATTATAAGTTAGAAAATAATAGTATAATCATAGTTTCTACGTTTATCTGGGTCACGGGCGGCGGTCGCAGGGTTGGCCGCGGGGTGAATGCACTTGAGTAATATTCGGCGCCCAAACCTGACGAACATTTGGATATTACTATACAAATCGTTAGATATCAAATTAATTAAGAGAGGTAGAGAATTATCTTTCCCATGAATGAGCTTATCTGGGGAAGTCCCTTACGAATCAATGCTCTCAATGATCTCGGGGTCCTGGGTTTAGTTCCCGGATCAGGAAAAAATTGTGTCGGATTTTTCAATCACAGTTTGGGTTTGTGATAACCAATTCATATTTGGCAAGAGTGGTGACTAAACCAGTACCAGTTACAAATAAGCTGATAATACAACACTTTTAAAAACAAAAGAGTCTTCAATATGACAGTAGGAACATTGAGCTACGCTTACTAGAGTGTCTTTCAAATAAATAGGCCGAAGTGGCAGCTTGCCATAAAGTGGGCTTCTTTTTTTGTGCGGAGGTGTATGCTTTATAGCGCCATTACCGCAGGCTAATTGGTTTTTGTAGCCATATGAGGGCACATAATAGAGTTGATTAGCAAAGCTCTTGGGATAGAGAATGCAGCCGCTGTGACCGAAATCGGTCTGGAGGATCATCATCATCACCGCAGGCTACCGAGACCTACAGCCGTGTGTTGGACTGGTGGACTAAATTGATCGTCCCACATTACCCACTAAACTCCCCCGGTTCTCCTAACACCCAAGAAGGACGAGCCCATAAGCTCTTAACTGGATTGCTAAAAATAAATAACAAATATAGTTTCCAACCTTAAAGGTTTACGCTCGACCAACTCCCCCCACTTGAGTACCCAACCCTTAAATGGTAGCAGAAAGACATATCATTTCATGAATTATTATTTTATCCCCCGGGTTTGTGGAGGAATAAAAGAGATATTCGCTGCCTCCGTTCGCCTTTTTTATGTGCCTCGTAATTGTAACTGCGGTACTTATTAAATATTGAATTTGAATTTTTTACGACTGCCTACCCCCAGGTAGACTTTTATTTGGACGCTTCGAGAATTTCTTATTTAAGAACTACTGAACGTTCTTTATTTCTCGTATATTTTAGGCACTTTTGTTGTTCGTGCGTTCATAAAGTTTTAATTTTTAGCCAATTAATTGTTTCGCACCTCTTTGGCTGGATGAAATAACGAATCAACCCAGACAATATTTGTGTCGAAATCCGAACTGTCCAGCTTTAATTTTTTGGACGCATAAGCAGTGGGACATTACATAGGCAATTACTATAAATATTATTAATATCACTTGGCAGACAAGAACACAGCAAACATATTATCTGTTTGCATAGCTTGATCCGCAGGGCGCGCCTCATGCGGTGCGTGCGTGCAGGCGGCCGCTATAGCTTCCAATAATTTTATTAATTATTATGTATTTAATAAAGCTACGATCTACATTAATCTACTATAAGCGTGAAACTGTCTTATTTACTTTACGACGTATCAATCGAAACTATGATGATGATGAAACTAAAAAACTATAACATAAATTAGATAAAATAAGTAAGTGTCAACCCTAAAATTTTACTTAAAATTGTTCCAATAAAATGTCCCCATGTTCGGAGGGCGTCGTCCGAGTTTTGGGACACTTTCGGTCAATTAAAGACGGACGGTAGAATTTCCCACGTTTTCGGGGGTTACACAGGATAGAGTAATTAAAGTGGCCACTTGGAGACGGTTTGGCGAGTAATAATCTTTACTAAAAAGTGGTTGAGTTTTTTTTACGCTATTTCAGTTACCAAAAGTCTGGATAGTTTAGTGGTATAATGATCTATGATCTCGTGTGGCTCAAGGTTCAATTTCCGGGTCAAGCCGTGAAAATGAAAATTCGTGTCGTTTCATTCAATCAGGCTTAATCAATTTATACCCATTCTTCAAATATGAACGAACCATTTATTGACACTGTGACAGGAAATAAAAAATCTATTTAGTTTGTAAAGAATATTAGTTTTATTTTTTAATTTTTATACAACTTTCGAAATAAACATTCCTCAACAATACTTTTTAGATTGAGAATCGCATTACATCTAATGTAAATAGTGTGCTGGTCATAATACTGGTCATTTTGTCTATTGTTACATGCGCGAGGGCCCCCCTCCCGCATGGTGGTGTCATCGTCATCGTCACGGGCAGAGTCAATACGTAACCTGCGTTTGCGCTTCGATTACGCCAAATTTTTGTTTATTTAATATAGACGACAAATTGCAATTGTTGCAAAATATTGTTGACAACATATAAACAGTTTCTTGATCTAGATTGCAATTCAGAAATTTATGTGGATTATTTCCGAAAAAATTAAAGCAGTCTCCCTTGATGAATTATTCTCACGAGTCCATTGATTTTCTCCGGTCAGTTTTGACCGATAGCTGCATGGCTCTACCTCCTGCGACTACGACACATGAAACTTATAAATAAAAAAAAAATTAACATTAAAAGCGGATACTATAACAATTTGTATATTGATTCATCAAACATTACAACTATTAAAGTAATGGTCATCGCATGCTGCATTTTGTGATAGACTAAACAATAATGTTTTTATCATGATGTCGGAGGGACAAAGAACAGTTGAATTCTGGGGTGTCTAACAAAACATTGTATTTATTGGAAGTATCGGGAGGTTATTATTGCATTAGTGTCGACACGTTTTGATCTGGACGGTCGATGCGGGCGACAGATGTATCTTTTTAACGTTTTGTAACAGCTTTTTGTTTTTTTTCTTAAAAAAAATGTACTCATGTATGGCTTATAAATTAAATTGTTACATTTCACCCATAAAGGACATCATCCATTTTGGTCCAAATGCGACAGTGGCCGGCCAAATCAGTTTTACTACCTTAATGCCATTCTTTTAGGCACTGCTTTACCAGTATTGCACTCATAAGTATTTAATGAACCTAGGCAATAAACCATCCAAATCCCTAATAAACTACTATAAAGTAATAATTACATTTGAAATTAAAGGCTCAATCAGATGAGCCTACAGTCTGGCAGCACATTGAGCGATGAAGTGTCCCGCAATGAAATAGGCCGCAGTAGCCGCTTACCATCGGGTGGGCTGCGTATCTGCCTGATCTGATCTATACTAATAATTTAAAGAGGAAAGATTGTTTGTTTGTTTGTATTGAATAGACTCCGAAACTACTTAACCGATTTGAATAATTCTTTCATTGTTGGAAAGCTACACTATCCCCGGTGAACATAAGGTACTTTTGATCCCGGAAATGTGGGAGGAAGGGGGGACATAAAAAAAAAAGAAATTACGCGCGTGTGAAACCGCAGGCGGAAGGCTAGTGTAGTATAAAAAATACTATAAAACTGCTTTTGGCTGCCTGCGTGCTTGCATGAAACCAATGAATCGCAGGCTCTTTTCGGATGTGAAGGGAAAACTGGGGCAGTTTAATGGTGAACTGCTTTAGTTTAGTTGGCTTTGTTTTTTTGTAGATCGCCTTGTGGCCCTAGACTAGCCCAAGGTTATGGCGCATAAACGCATGTTCCATCAAAAAAAAGGGGGTGAATCCACTTGCCATTAGTGTCACGTGAACCAATAACGCACACGGCAGTCGGCGCGTGCGCTGATGGCGTTTTAAACGACTACACATGTACGACAATTATTTAATTTGCTGCAATTACCGGCAGATGGCGCTATTCGCTATATTTGATTAATTCACAGATGGACATTGTTATTATTGTCTGATGCGCATTATGATATGCGTGACGTAATTGTTTGTTTTTTTGTGTTTTTAATGATGTGGTGGTGTTTTGTAGGTTGGTGTGTAATGTGGGGAACGATAACACTGTTTTAGTGTTTGTACTTTATAATACAATTTGTACAGTAAGCAGCACATCAAAGACCTAATAATAAAATAATTATTTCGAACAATTGGTATCCATATTGTGTTAGTAATTAAGTACTTATTAATGACAGGGGAGCGTTCAAGTATTACGTAACGCAATTATTGAAGATTTTTGACACCCCCTCCCCCCCTTGTAACGCACCGTAACGTTTTTCTGTACCCCCCCCTCCCCCTCTCTAAACGTTACGTAACACTCAATCAAGTGACCATTTTGACTAACTGTCGTTTCGGACACATTTTATTCGGACACAGTGTCCGAATTGACACTTTTTAATTTTAATATTTTTTTACTGTCGATTCGGACACCGCGATATAAATAGCTGTTTTGTACAGTCAGATAAAAAATCTTCCTACGATTTCTTTTCATTATAAAAATAAAGTCTCAACGAAGCCTTCTACACGAAGCTATCGGTAATGTTTCTAAAGATGACTGGGTCAAATGTGTGAGGCATGCAGAGGAATTACAGGATCAGGATCTAGCAAAGGCAATTTTAAAAGATAAGAGAATACAGTCTCTGGTAATAAATTTACACGAAGATGACAGCGCTCCTGACCCGTGGTACAACTGCGATGTCCAACTGGTTGTACCACGGGGAAGTAAAGTTACCCATGGTTCACCCCTTTTTATTGATATTTATGATTATGACCCGTGGTAAAACGGATGAATTATGTCCAACTGGTTGGACCACGGGGACCCGCTCCCGACCCGTGATACAACTGCGATGTTCAATTGGTTGTACCACGGGGAAGTAAAGTTACCCATGGTTCAACTGGTTGTTCTATGATTGTTGTGCGTCCCCATGATCCATCTCCCTGATATACATGATATGTATTACAGGGAGTTGGACCAAGGAAAAAACAACTCACCCTTGATTCAGAATTCTCAGCAAAGTGGATTTTTTTGAACTAATGCGTGTCTGAAAATCTATTAAGGAATGGCGGACAAGTGCAATCTTCTTTCATCAAACATAACTTTTCTGGATAACGTAAACTTTTTAAATAACTCCACTAAGGTCATGTTGCCCTGGTACCCTTTGCGGAGAATTCTAAATCAAGGATTAAAGGGGGACAACCACAACAATCATAGAACAAACAGTTTAACCATGGGTAACTTTACTTCCCCGTAGTACAACCAGTTGAACATAGCAGTTGGACCACGGGTCGGGAGCGCATTTTATAACTCCACTAAGGTCATGTTGTCCTGGTACCCTTTGCTGAGTATTCTGAATCAAGGATTAAAGGGGGACAACCACAACAATCATAGAACAACCAGTTGAACCATGGGTCACTTTATTTCAGCAGTTGGACCACGGGTCGGGAGCGATTCCCAGTAGTAGGTACAACTAGTTGGACCAAGGAAAGAACAACTCACTCGAGTTGAACTATTGGTAAAGATTTTTCCCCATAGAACAACCAGTTGAATCATGGGTAACTTTACTTCCCCGTGGTACAACTAGTTGGACATCGCAGTTGTACCACGGGTGAGGAGCGCTGTCATCTTCGAGTAAATTTATTACCAGAAGCTGTATTCTCTGATCTTTTAAAATTGCCTTGGCTAAATCCTGATCCTGTAATTCCTCTGCATGCATCACACATGTGACCCAGTCATCTTTAGAAACACTACCGATAGCTTCGTGTAGAAGGCTTCGTTGAGACTTTATTTTTATAACGTAAAAAAATCTTAGGAAGATTTTTTATCTGACTGTACAAAACAGCTATTTATATCGCGGTGTCCGAATCGACAGTGAAAAAATGTTAAAATTAAAAAGTGTCAATTCGGACACTGTGTCCGAATAAAATGTGTCCGAAACGACAGTTAGTCACCATTTTACCCTAAAGTCGCAAAAAGTTATGTTATAGTTTTTATCCTTGGTATACTTTTAATTGCCTTTGCGGTAATAATACTATAAAATAAAACAAGAAATTTTTAATCCGCAAAACTTGCGTATTTTGTTTATTTTTTATAAATTTTTGGCGACCAGACTTTACAATCGAGGTATTCCCCGTAAAACGTAAATGAAAAGGGTTGCCATTTTTTGGATATTTATTCCCTAATTTTGTATTTAAAAAAAATAACGTTACCTAACATTTGTAAGGTAGACCCCCTCCCGCCCCCGTAACGCATCGTAACGTTTTACGAGACCCCCCCCTCCCCCCCAAATTGCGTTACGTAATACTTGAACGCCCCCCAGTTACTTATAAGCCAAGTTAGTAGTTTTAAATAATCAATTGATTATAATAATTGACATTTAAATTTAAATTGATTTAAAATAATATTTAATTGAACTAAAATAAGATTAAATTGGAATTGAATTGAACTTAAGTCTGTCAAAAAGTCTTAATTGATTAAATCTATGCAATGACCAGTGCTTGAACGATTAGGGTAGCGGTTCGTGTTCCTTGTTGTGCTCATTAACGTTGCAGACGTAATTTCGTACTTTTTATAATACCAATTTTATCACAGCCATTTCCTTAAGACGTTTTCCGTCACCACCAAGGTAGTAGTAAAACACGCACATAGAAATTCCAGAGGTCCACGTTGAGATTTGAGCCATCGACCTCGACCACTCCTCCATCAATAGCTCATAGATACTCTATTGTACCAAGATTGTACAGTCAACAGCACATCAGACTACCCTAATCTGTCAAATTTCTACAACCAATTTTCAGCTTTATTCACATCACATAGAGTTCTCATTCAATTGAGATTTTTTGACAGATTAGGGTAGGTAAATCTGCTGCCTTTCGTACCCTAATAAAAATAACTATTGTCACTACATTTGTACGCGATTCATTTTCTAATTCATTCATCCCTTGTTCCCGCTTTGTCTATCAGTCATTGTGCCCTATTCAAGTGTTCTTTGCAAAATAACTAGTTTTCGGACAATGTGAAAGTGGACTCCCAGCTCACAATTCAATTTGACCCACTTAAAAATGTCATATTTAAATTGATTCCAATTTCACTTTTAATAAATGATACGTACGATTTAACACAGGACTCTCAGATTTGATGATTTAACCACTAGATCGTCGAGGGGGTTAATAAAGAAAAAATAAAAATAAAATGAATAGGTATCTGGAAATTATTCACTCAGCGCCATCTAACTCTAAAATAAGCATAGCCTGTACTATGAGTGCTAGACATTGGATAAATAATACTTAAATAATGACGTATATTATTTTTGTAAACACCCAGACCCGATACTAACAGTGATGTTCTTGCACAATGTTGGTCCCGTGCGTGCGGATATCAAACCAAACTCAAGCTATGTTTGTGTTTGTGGCTAGATGGGCGCTGTGTAAATATGTCCACTGTTAATTTATTGTAAACTTAATGTTATGGTAACAGTCCCCAAATAAAACTATCCAAAAAAATCACTGCATCGATACCGTCGAATTTAAATTCTGTCTATACTTTCATCGCCATAGCAACAATATTTGGGGGAACACGTCATAATAAATCACTATAATTAAAATTCGCAACGCGTGCGAGATTGTGTGATAACCATCACACTATCACTCGATCACACTATCACCGGAGCACAATATGTCGCCAGCTACGAGGGAAATTAATGGTCGATATCAAGAATGCAGATCTGACGCGGAAATGGCGAAATTAGCCAATTTATTGTTGCATGTTTACAATTGGGTACAATTGGCTGGCAATTTAATACCATACTTGGTGTTACTAGTATTATTGCGAAAGTGTGAGTACTTATTCGTAATTTCATGTATGGGGATAGTATATTTTAGTATTTTTTCTTTCTATTTAACGTCCCTTTTGATAAAACAGGGAAATTGTATTAATTTATATTTTTGGTATTTTTTTCTACTTACAGTGGCCGTAACCACTAGTCGCGTTAAGTGACAGTGTGTTGTTTAACATAAACAGCCTACATTTTAATTCGATTGATAATACCTAGGTGCCTTGGAGCAAGCATTATAGAATGCGACCTAATAACCGCCATGTCAGATAAGAAATACCAAGAAAAAACTTTTGTTTTGCTATAATCGTGCAATCAGTCGTGAACTATGAGCAGATGTTTGGTGTACTTATTGGCATGCTGAGGTCATCCCCACTAGGACGCAACTCTTTAAGTTACTTCTTGCCTACTACGGAGACTATCTATGTCCGGATTGTACGTCTCTTTAGTTAGTCGCCCCCTGACATCTAATCACATTTCAAGAAACAACTAATCACATTTCTTAGCTACCAGTCCATACGTAATCTCAGCCTAATGCAATTTCGCCAAAGAGCACCCTCGGCCACAATCGTATTAACGTTAATCTGATAATTTTATTACAATAGGAATATGTACAGTCAACAGCACGTCAGACGTAACACTTTGTACCGCTCTTATGTCGGGCACATAATATACCGTATACCGTGATGTGCTGTTGACTGTACAGTCAAAAGCACGTCAGACGTAACACTTTGGACTTTGTGACACACTAAGAAATATATTTAAGGACCATAACTTTTTAACTTTGACGTGTATATACATACTAGATATTTGTGTTTTTGTAAGAGGACATCCAGAATATTTTCATAAAAAAAATGACATTAGAAATAATTTATGATCGCAACATAAACATGACATATGTACAGTAAAATTCTCTAGCTACATTTATAGCAAAAGCGCTTTCATAATGGGAATCAAAATCTTTAATAAGCTACCAGGTTTTATTAAATGTCTGGATGGCCCACAATTCAAAAAAACATTGAAAAACTGGCTTGTCAAAAAATGTTTTTATAACTTAGAGGAATATTTTAACGATAGCACCTAGTTAAATAATATTTTAAAATTGTAATCCAATAATAATTGTATAATTTGTTTTCCATTAATATTTTTAAAATTGAAAAATGCAATATTATTGTAAAATTGTATCAAATGTTAAATATATATTTTATTGAATTTTATGTTACCCAAAAATAATATTGTACGCCCGAAATGGGCAAACTGTTGATTCCAATAATGTAACTTGTCAAGAACCTTTGTAACACAGTTAAACAATAAATCTTTATCTTATCTTATCTTATCTTATCTTATCTTGTACCGCTCTTATGTCGGGGGCATAAGTGCTATATCGAACTGCAAGTATTTACCGTGATGTGCTGTTGACCGTACATAGTTACTGTGACTCGAACTACTAACTAAATAAATTATTGTAGTAGTTACTAACTTTTACTGTGTTGAGCCAGTGAGTCGAGAGAACACAGGTGCTTCGTCTAATTTGTACTATTAAGTTCAGTTGCACACCTACGATTTTTTTATAATAAAACTAGCTGACCCGGTGAACTTCGTATCACTTACTTTAGTATTTTCCTCGCAATTTTTACATATTTTCTCATCGTTTAAATCTTCGCTAGATTTCCAGGATTCAAGACTAAAATTCGCGGAAAAGCGTCCCTCAATGGAATAGGCCGCAGTGGCCGCTTACCATCAGGTGGGCTGTGAGTTAGTATAAAAAAAATAAACGGTCGATATTTAATTACTTACTTTTACTATAATATTTTAATTCTTGTGATCGAAGGTTAAAATCTCGGCATGCATACTGTGTGCATATTTACTACTAGCTCAGCGGTGAGGGAAAAGATCGTGAGGAACCTGCACACTGCACAGGCGACTTTCATAGCCATGGTCCGATTGATCTAGTTTCCCTGTAAAAGTTTTTGGAGGTCAGAACACAGCCGCTGGGCTTGCTAAATCCCGGATCATGGTGCTAGCGTAATCTGGCTACATCGGGACAAAACTTTCGGAAAGACTGAATCTGGGGGCACGGCAGTGCCCCCGCCAAGACGAACCAAGCGAAGCGTAAGGGCACTAGGCACTACCTACGTTGCCACGAAGCGCTTCTTCGTTTTTTTGAAAGCCTATAACTTGGGTTTAGTAGATTATGCCAGATCAACAAAATTTTCGGAATAGCTACATATTTTGACTAAAGTGTAGAGTTTGTGAAGTTAGGCCTTGTAGAGTTAGGGCGTGTAGAGCTAGAAGCTTGGCTCTACATGAGATCTGTTAACTTTTTGACAGTGCGAGTCATTCGTCTTGGCAACATTTTATATGAAAATGTTTTTGGTGGGATGTATTTTTGTCTAATAATTACTCATTTGTCGATCGTGCTTAGTTAGCCTAACCCAGAAAAAATCAATGTGGGTTACGCCATCAGTTATTGTGTACAATAGAGGGAGGTTTTATCCAACCCCTTTGATTAATAAGCCTCATCAATATTAATGGGAACAGGTGTCGTTACACAACTGTTGTTAACATGTCTTGTAACCATATTTTATTTTAGTGTTTTGGTGTTCTCGTTATTTTTATTTTACAAGTCAATTTATACAAAATATTTATTAGCCTGACCAGGAAAATAAAAAACCTGCTCTGGAGGCGCCAAATTAGCTATGGTTATAGCTAGCAACACTTGGTTGCTCTCACAAATAACTCACACTAACCAAAAATAACAAGGCATGGTTGACAATTGACATCACACTTCGACAGACGGCACTTTTGAATGACATCTTATTGTTTTTTTTATTTGATTAGTGCAGCTTGAAGAAATTAGTCCCAATATTTTTCCGCAATACCTTCTAAATTTTAAACGTAGGTAACGTAACTCTCTTTTGTTTAATAGCTACTTGCTGCTTGCCCTAAATCATTGATTGCCACTGAATCAAAGACGACGTACCTAAATAGTTTATGAGTTATCTTCTGAACCTTACTGACCAGTGTCGCCAAACCACAGAAACGGTAGCCCCCATGAGTCCATTGTAATTTGAGTGTAGGTTTAACGATGTCTAATTATTTCGCCACCATCAAATCGATCGACCGTAAACACTTAATCATATTTTACGATAGCTAACTGAATCGCGACCCGTATATGGTCAATAACAGCGCGTGCGCAGCTCGTAATTGTGTCGCGATACGGGCGGCAGATGGCTCTGTGCCGTCATTACAATGTGTAGAAGTGTACGGTCATCCTTGTTATTGGTTTTATATTTTGTATCAATACAGTGCGGTTCATTAAGCTTCCAAGTTTTGAATCAAACAGTCCGTTTGTGTATCGTTCGGTTACAATCATTATAGTGGTGGTGAAGTGCCCCTCTGTGGCATGATGTTTATTATAATAAATTATTTATTGCAAATAAATATTACCTAAACATGAACGATAAATATATAAATCGTACAAGACGTTCATATTTGAATACTTATATGTTTTTATTTAAGTTGTCAGTTATTAAACAAATATTGTTTCGGCAGAAGCTTTCAACTTTAATTTGATTATTGCCCTTTTAATGCGATCTAATCTTAGACTATTATTATATTTATAGCACATAAAAAATAACGCCGACAACACAATTCGGACCGTAAAAATATAATCAGGCGGGAAGGAATAAAACTTTTTTGAATTTGGAACTTGCCCAAAACTCGGTCCTTTGACACGCAAGATTGGACTCTCGATCAAAGGCTATAAAGTTGATGAAGCTGACGAGTGTTCGAAATTCGAACATTAATTCGAATTGACAGGTCGTTCCACTTCCGCAGATGGCGTCATAAACAAAAGAAAAAGAAAAACTTCTGACAGGTGCTTTTCCCACAATACTTTCTACTCTCTTATTGCCATCGGATAAAGTACATATTTGCGTGGCTCATCAGCAAAGCTAATGTTGCCAACTCTATGTCTAGTGGGTGAATTGTTAACACGTCCTGATACGATCGTCGGTAATAAACAGTTTAATTTACTGTAAAAGGTAAATGTCGAGACGGTTGTATCGGCAATTTGTTTGACCCAATAATTCGGGAAGGCGACTATCAATCTTGTTAGAGCCTTGTTTATGACCATATTAAGAATGATTTAGAATCGCGTTATGGAAGAAACTTGCCGCCTTCGCAGAACAGTAGGTAGTTTTGACACACACGAGTTAATCTGCAATATTAGATAGACGAACAAGTAAAAAGATATTACGAGTATAGGTACACCCGCGGCTTTGGACACGGAGTTATAATATTTTTGTGTTACAATTGTTTTTTTATCCTTTTGAAATGTTATTATTTATACTATACTTTTGTTTGCAGACAGGCACTATTCCACCAAATAGGAAGGGGCCACTGCTGTCTAGGGTTGCCAACTTTTTACAAAAATTAATGTTTATTTAGGTCTGACAAGAAAAACAAACAGCATTTTACGAAAATGAACAATACCTGTCTTTTTAAAAGACCTATTTTAAATGCTTCTGGCGCAACATATTAACCTAGAGTAATTTTATCACAATTGTGATACTAAAAACAGTATTTTGTGTACTTTATTTTTGTTTAACAGTAAAAAGTATAATGAAGTGAAAAACAGTACCTATAATACTGTTTTTAACTACTGTTAACCCCTACTGCGGTCTATGCCATTTAGGGATACTTAATCAGGAAGCATCCCTTAATGTGATGCCACTCTGTAGGTTTCTCGGACATCATTGACATGACTGACCCGCTTTGGGTAGTGGGTTCGAATCCGTTGTGTTTCTGGATGTTCATATTTTGTATTTAGGCATATTGGCCTTTTGACTAAGTAACTCAAGTGCTAAAGTTACTTACTTTGGGATCAGATTTGGGATATTTTCTCGTGTGTAGTCTTCGTCAGACAGTTGGTACGGTCAACAGCACATCATGGTAAACACTTGCATTTCGATAATAGCACTTATGCCCCCGACATAAGAGTGATACAAAGTCCAAAGTGTTTAGTCTGACGTGCTTTTGACTGTACATAAAAAACTTTTACAGCTGTTTATACAAATTGGAATATTTGTCTCGACTACGGTCAATGCGTCCAAGAAAGCCTCTATAAATACATCAACTTATCATTTAAGCTGACAATCCTTGTAATCACCATTGACAGTTGTAAAAAAAACTGTAACATTTGAAAGAAACCATTTTGTCAAACTGTATAGACCGACAAACTTATCTGTTCCGGTGGCGGCGTCGCTACTATCGTTTTAGTACTGTCATTAAATATCGTTTTTGTATTGCAAAAACTGACATTTCACGTAGTTCCAATTTTGGCTACCGGAACAGATAAGTTTGTCGGTCTATAGTGGACTTTTAGTACTGGCCATAGAGAATCTGTGAATCAATGCAACGTCTTTTCTTATTTTTTTTTCTCAATCTTGTTTTTTTCTTATTCTTGGTTTCTAATGGCAAAAAATAGCAGCTGTGGCGCGTGCGCAAGTATTGCTCCAATTTCTACAATGACTGCTAATTCTATTGACGGATTTCGTAAACCGCCCATGCGTTTTTGGGGGTCTGTGGAAAATTGGATCCTTATATTTTTCAGCTGTCCGCAATTAAATTGCTAGGTATCAAATCATTCAGACGAGAATAAGAATATGGAAATATTTCAAATGCCTTAAGTCAAGTGAATAAAGAGAGGTAAGTAGGAGATTTCTCTTCTTAATCGTTACCTCAATGCTGAGGATCGTGACTCCGACTAATTCTGCCAATGGTCTGCCTTCATCCCTCCCGGTCGATCGCCGGATGTAAAGCGTCGCAAACCGGTATCTCTTGCTGTTCAGAGATTTGATCTGCCCATCGTTCTGGGCTTCTTCCTCTTGGTCTCTTTCACTCTACTTTCCCGGTTACCATCAATCGCTCTAAGCTATTAGCGCCTCTTCTGGCGATGTGACCAAAGTATCTGATTAAGAGATATATAGACTTATTAATTTACCACCGCAGGTCAAAGATCTCCATTATTGAAATCAAGTTATCGATGCAATAATGGGTAGAGGACCACTCTTGCCAAAAGTGGATTGGTGATCGACCATGGGAATTGAACTCCCGAAAGCATGGCCAGGTCCGCAAACACTACAGTACCTATAGACAAACGTGGCATCCATTTATACCTAAATAAAATTAAAGTAAATAGCTTTATTCGTAAATCTGCTCAAGTGTTTATACTAATACTAATATTAGAAAGAGGAAAGATTCGTTTGTTTGTATTGCATAGGCTCCGACACTACTGAACCGATTTGAAATATTTATTACTGTTGGAAAGCTACACTATCCCCAGGTGCCATTGGGGTACTTTTGATCCTGGAAATGTGGGATAGTTGAAGAAAGATAGTACGCGCGGGTGAAACCGCGGTAGCGGTCTGAAGTAAAAAAAAAACTGTAAAAAAGAAATCCTACAGAACCCTCAAGATGAATCCGTTTCCGATCGATGGTTTCCGATTGAATTAGTTGCAATAATCTTTCTATAAACTTGGAAGCTTCAATGCGCAATCCTGGCTTTATTTCATTTAAAATAAGTGTCAGATTTCAAAAGCAATTAAGATGCGTGCTTAATCGTCTAAAAGCAACAAAATAAATAATACTCTATTCGTAAGAAAATAGAGAATGTTTCTGAAATAGACACATTATTATTTATGCCGACATAAATGCGGATTTTTGTCATAGTAAATAAAAGTTTTATGTTTATGTGTGGTATTTTTGATTAATAGTTCTTTGTTCATAAAACGCCATAACTCAAACTGGACTGGTCTAAGACAAATTGCACAAACTTAATAAAAAAGTAATTGACTTGTAAATTTTTAAAAACATTTTTCTCAAATCTTGTAGTAGTAGTATTAATGTCCCACTGCGCAGGGCAAAGACCTCCATCCTTGAAATCAAATTATCGTTATAATGATGGGTACTGACTTAATCACCACGCTTGCCAAATGCGAATTGGTGATCACAACAGGGAGCAGTGGCCGAAAAAAACGATGATTCTGGTAAAGCATTTATCTCTCAATGGAATAGACTACAGAGGGCGTTTATCTCATTTCAGAAAAACGTACAAATATGACTAAACTTATGAATACAAATATTGCATAATAAGGATATTTAGCACGCATGACTTGATTCGGAAGCACAGATAATATAATATTAGTTATATTAGGGAGTGTCTAGACGTCATGAGATGTCAACGTCAGATGCTCGCGCGCATTTCGACGCATTGTGTTCGGATTTGCGTAAAAAGCGTCATCTTTCGTGATCATCGTTGCGTTAACGCTTTGATTGTTATCATTGACACTGATATTTTTGTTATTTTATATTTTTTATGTTTGTGAAGTGGAGTGATTATGACTGTAAATGAGTGTATTTTAGTCATTTAATTCGTAGCATTTGGTATTCTTTTGTTATATAAAAGTAAAATCTAGTTTTACTTACTGTGTTCACAAAAACATGTGGAACAAAATTAGTGTTAAATACGTACTCAAAGGTAAATAAAAAATCAAACAATTTCATTAAATTAAATTTTCTTAAAATATCAAGGGAATACCAATTGGTCAGCTTTTTAAATGTAACAGGAAACTGTTTCATAAAAAACTTACAGTACGAAAAGAACAGTTGAATAAGATATAATGAAATCAACACCGTTAACTTTATATTGGCTGTATTAGCAGGAAGCAATGTTTTACTTAAAAACGTTATGGTCAAATAATACTGGCAACCTACGATATCCGTCATAATATTATTATGAAAGAAAAAAAAAGAAAGAAAGAAAATTATGAAAGCTCTTTCATTTTTAAATTATGTAACATTATCGATTTTTTTATTCATGCAGACTGTTCACGTAATAATTCCGCCCAAATTTGACAGCTGATAAAAAGGTGCCTTTTATATAAGGAATCCATTACATACAAAAATTGCCTTTACACAAATAAAGAAATCTTAACCCTTTACTATCAACACCACTAATTAAATAACGGAATTAGCTATCGTGTTCTTGTAAATATCCACCCACCGCCCTTTCTAATAGTTTTTTCCGAACCATAGACATTTACACTATTTTTAATTCGACAATATGGTGTCGAGACCAAGGAATTTAACCCTTGTAATGCGACCTCTGGTGAATTTAAATAAAGTCAAGTAATTTGAGTACTAATTTCAAATGAATAAACGCGTGCACATTTCAAGATTTCAATTCAGTTATGATCGTTCTTAAAGATCCTTATGGAAGTATATTTAGAGTTTGAAATCGTATGTATTTTATGGTGTACAAAGTACTGTTTTAAGTTGTATTTCTTGCACAAAAAGAAGTAGAATCAGCTGCCGTCCCCTGTATTGTTTGAATCAGAATAAAATACGTATCTTGGAGGAGTTTCTTTGAACGTATTTGCGAGAAGAAATGCGGTTGAATGTTTGTTAGAAACAGTTCTAGTGTTGGCGCGAATGTCGATGCAGTTATCGAAATATCTAATAAGAACAATAAAGTAATTGTAAATTACTTTATGTGCATATAATCATCAATCATCAAATGAGGGGTTAAAAGATATAGTTGTCACTAAAATACTTTATTACATCTTAAACTATGTCTTTTAATTATTTATTAAGCGCCTTAATAATGCAAATTCAACTGTCCTAAAATAGTCTAACCTAGTATAATAAACTTACTATAACTGCAGGAGTTCTGCAATCAATTTTTAAACATAAAGTCACTAGTAAAACGTCAAAAATCTCTTTTCAGAATATAGATAAAGTTTACGTAATTTACCAGAAATATTTCTGATAAATATTTGTTAATTGTAGTTTTCAATGTCACGGCTATCTACCCTTACAATAAAATGAAACACCTTCACAAATACTGGCAGACGTTCAAGTTCTTTGATTAATATATAGTTATCTGTGGTTCAAGTGCGCCCAGCTGATAGCATTACAGGATGTTTGCGCTTGATTTATTGTGTTTGCTCCATCGATGTCGCCCAAACACCAGGTGGACTGGCACATGCCGCGTGTTTACAGAAAGATAATCTACTGATTCATAAAGTTTACGTAAATAGTTAAATAAGGCTGAAAATAATATGTGTAAATCTTTCTCACGATTTGAAGAAAAAATCACGCGCTTTAAAATTTAAATCATGATCCTCAAGAGAGTATGATAAATCCACGTAACCTAACTCTTTTATCTATAGCCTGCGCGCAAGTATACATTTAATTTGTTACAGATGATCGAATTATTATCGTGACGCAAATTGCCAGTCTGGAACATAAACTTAAACAATAGCATCATAACTTTTTTTTTATGCCATAAAGTTGGCAATCAAGCATACGGCCACCTGATGGTAAGCGGTTACCGTAGCCTATGAACGCCTGCAGCACCAGGGGTATCACGTGCGCATTGCCGACCAAATAAAAACCTTTTCACGCCCTTTTTTGAAGGACCCCATACTGTAGTCCTGTGGGAACACCTCGCCGGGGAGCTCATTCCACAACCTTAGCGTACACGGCAGGAAGTTTATCTCAAAACGCACAGTACGCGACCATTTTGGTTCTAGTGTGTGTGGATGAATTATTCCCCGCCGATGGCAAGCGGTGCGATGTCGGAAAGTGGCTGTAGGCATCATGTCAAACAATTCCCCGGAACACTCCCCGTTGTACAAATGGTAGAACACGCAAAGGGAGGCAAAGTCCCTCCTCAGACTTAGCGGCTCAATACGGTCTGTGAACACGGGATCGTCGACCATTCTCATAGCGCTTTCGCTATCGATATTAATTTAATTTTGTTTCTTTCTTAATTTTTTTCTGCGTCTCTCGATATTCCGTTTATCGACATGTGTCCCACCACTAGCCGCCAGGTGCGGCGCGTGCGGCGGACGGCGATGCCTCCTTTGTCGTCGTCTTCGCGACAGAACTGCGGTTTACAATCTTTGCGGAGTCTGCGAGTATTTTGCAAATAATATTTTACCACTATGTAATGGTCTACGAGTATTTACTTCTTACAAGGTAATAAACATTTCTAACTACTTTGTGTTAATGTTGGATTTTAAAAGTGCTCTTTCGGGAATTACATTTGACTTTAAGTGGTCAAATGAGCCATGTGCAATATAGCAATAGGCATTAAATATCTAAAATAAATGACTCTACCACCGTTTTCTAAATGTTATATAAAGAAAGGAACTAACTAGAAACTCGATAGTTACTATTTTTTTCAACAGTTTACGCTTGTCCGTCAACTAATATCAACGCATTTTATTATTTGTGTGTGTGTAAGTCATCACTGTCGCGTAACGCAACTCCAAAAGGTCGTATCCTAATTCATAGCATTTGAACCAGATAGTTTAACTAAAAATATTTGTTATTGGTACATAGTTTGCTCACCATTATGCTACCCATATTATTTGGTATGATGGTTGAAATGTTAGCTATTACACCAGAGGTCCCCAACACGGTGCAAACATTTGTGCGCATGAACAGACCTGAACAATGTCTGATAAACAATTTTTTCCTCAATCAGAATTGAAGAAAAAACAAATTAACATACTATTTTTTGTAACTACGTAATTTGAACTCCCTTACCAAACAAAACCTAACCACTGCGCCATCCGGGTAAGCAATTGACCTAAAATGTTTCATGACTCTATACGTCCGCCCATATGGCTTGCGTTTAGTGCACAACATTCTAATCTGCATATAAGTGATATTGCATACGAATAGGGACACTGTAATTGTTATTAGGTATTCAATTAGCTTAATAGTTATTATCCGTTCTGAGAATCGAATTGCAGGGCGATAAATTCTTAACCTTTTCACTGCTACGGTCGGATTAATTTAACAAGAACATTAATATTTTCGTCTCTGATGGTATTTCTTTGGAAATAGCATACATAGCATAGCGTGATGTAAGGCATCACAGCTAAGTTCTTTTTGACCGCCTCCGTGGAACAGTGGCTAAGTTGCTCGGGTATAAAGCCGATGGTCGTGGGTTCGATTCCCGCCTTGGGTCTGGTTGGTGGTAGGACTTTTTCAAAATCCAACTGACTAGCTACCACTCCCACAGGTGAAATCTGCCGCCATAACAGCTCTGTCTGTGTTCCGGCAATCATGTGGGAGCCAGTACACTTGAAATTAAAGGTTCGAAGATTAGATGAGCCTACAGTCTGGCAGCACATTGAGCGACACTTCAATGGAATAGGCCGCAGTGACCGCTTACCATCAGGTGGGCTGCGTGTCTGTCTGCCAACTAATGTTATATAAAAAAATACCTGGTCTCTCAAATTATATTTTATTAAAAAAATCAATTCAGTTTACCAAAAGCAAGTACAGTACAAATTCAACGTTACAAATATCTTTTAATTAAAATTCGTGAAATCAATCTTATCAATGAATTTATAATCTAACGAAAGCAATTGATCTAATTCTAAAGAAACTTCCCAAAGGGTTTGTGAATAAAATGCATATCGAAACCTATAGTCCAGTCAACGAAGCTCTAACTTTGCCATTTTAGAGGAAAAGCTTAAACCGGTGCCAAAATTTTCGTTAATGATCCCGTAATAACATACAAAAAATGCAGGGTCGTAAGTCACCGGGGTCATACGAAAAAAAAATGGAAAAGGTTGAAAAAATGACTTTTTCCCAAAAATCTCGAAAACTAAAAGAGATATGAGAAAAAGTTTCAGACAAAAGTTGTAGAAAATTATTTTGTCTATAAAAAAGGTCATTATCAATTTACGCGTATCGCGCACCGTTTGCTAGGAAATCGCGTACAAAGTGCGAAAATTCACAAAACCGATGTTTTTCGCTATTTAAATAGGGATTTTTTTAAATTTACCAACTGAGAATGATTTTTATGCGTTCTCCGATATCCCCAGATAGATTTCTTTCTAATTTTTATTGATTTGGGTCAACTTCAACACATGCGTTTTTTGCAAGTTTTGGTGCGCGATTTTTTTAGGTTTTTAAAATAAATATAGCCATAATCCCTAATTTCTAGTTAAACCAATAAATATTAACATCTTATATTTTAGATTGCCACCACATCTGAAAATTGACGAGCCATTTGGTGTAATGGTCGAGAAGTCGGCTATTACACCAGAGGTCGCGGGTTCGATCCCCCGCACGGTACAAACATTTGTGTGCATGAACATGTCTGTGTGTATTGGTCTGGGTGTTTCTATGTATAATATGTATGTATTTACAAAAAAAAAGTATATAAGTAATGTTTATCCGTTGCCTGGCACCCATAGTACAAGCTAATGCTTAGTTTGGGGCTAGATGGCGCTGTGTGAATAATGTCCAGAGATATTTATTTTATTTATTTATTTTAAATTTGTCACCTGATATGATATTGCGCCACCAGTTTTTAATATGTATGATAATCGGAAGTAACACAATGGAAAGATATACAGATATAGATAATAGAAAAAGCAAAAAGAGAGCAAACGAAAAAAGAACAGATAGAAATGGGTCCGTTAAGCAACAAAAAGCTCGTTCGCTCTGAATCGATTGCATCACATAACAAACAGAATCGACATAATTATTTGGGGGGGGGGAGTAAATAATGCGTTAGATACAGTTAATTCAGTTTTTTATTCTGAATCGATCGATATATAGGGTTTTTCATTGAGAGCGATCGAACTTTAAGATGGAATAAATGCCCAAAAAAGTGACTCAAATATCTCTTCTATTATCAACTTCTTTTAGTTCGTTTTGGTGGTGTTGGTGTCAAAATTGAAACTTCTTACTCTGCATAATGCTTCCAAAAACCAATATGTATTTGTTAAAAAGGCTTTTAAATCTAAAATTTCATTTAATAATACTTCATGTAGTTACTTGTACCATATACATTGCCATTACATATAATATACATTGCACCATATAGAAAAGGAAAACTACTTGTCTATTTATTTATTTCTAGTATTGAAACCATGACAATTGTATAAGTATGATGAAAACTCGTATGCTTTTGATATATAATCGGTAATCTTGATGGCAGTTTTGCAGACCAACAGCAAAGTAAAGTTTTCTTTTGTTTTTCCATTTTTTTAATGGGTTGTATTTAACTACCCATCAAAAAATACTGATTGTGCATCAAAAAAATACTGAATTGCTAACCTAACCTAACCTTTGGTGTGCAATTAGTTATTTTATGTACATTTAAATATTTTTTTGATGTACACTTAAAGGTCATTGGGCATATCTGACCCGCTGGCGGACATTACCCAAAATAGTTTTAAACTAGTTTTAAAATAATATGACCTTTCATTGCATAAAATTATTTTATTAAAAATCAATGGAGAAAATTGTACAGGATCGTTTAAAAAATAATAAAAAAGCAGTTTCAGATGATTTATTTCATCTTATAAAGGCAAAAAAAGATTTTCAATACCAAACAGCATATTGCACGGATGAGCCAATGTTCAGAGGCATTTATATACGCTATCTATTTCGCACATTAGACAAGTAGAACAAGTTATCGTTGCGCGCGAGCGCAACGATTATAGTTTCTGACCATTTGCGCTTTGGTAGCTACGTGTTCCGAACTCACATTTTTTTTTATAGAAGCAGTCAGGATGACCTCACTCCACCTGATGGTAAGCGGAAGTGAAGTCCAAATATAAGGTTGACTGGCTCAATAGATCATAGTACCCACTGAGCCAGTCACCCTTACCCTGAAGGCCTGCTTAGATGCCGCTTCACGCCCCGCCTAAAAAGCGATTGCCATCTGACCTCCGTAACCCTTACAAGGGAAACCAGACCTACTTGGAACATAGTCGGGACCAACGGCTTAACGTGCCTTCCGAAGCACGGAATCATCATTCTTTTCAGACATTCAGGTGATTCAAGCCTGCAATGTCCTAACCAAACTGGAAACATTCACACAAAGTGATGTTCCCCGCGGGATTCGAACCCACGACCTCCGTGTATTAGAGCCCAACGCTCTAACCACTGTACCACGGAGGCAGTTAGAATAAAAATACATGAATGAATTAGCGTTTTATTCATCCTCCCTATATCAGTTTACTCGTACCTATAACACTTGAACTTTTCGAGATTCCCGTGGATCACATTAATGTGACTTATGCCATAGTAAATCAGAGCCATATTATGTCAATACACTCTGCTATAATTCGTTTGTGTCCGCCATGGGTATGGTTCCCATACTAAGGTGCCCAATGACCTTTGCATATTCTTTGTTTCAACTTAGCCAAACCCACCTTTAACCCCAACGGCACCCAAGAGCTGCAATTGTTTTGCAGCTGGACGCTCATTTCTTTTGGTTATTGATGAACGCAATGATCACGCAACCGAATTACTTTCTTCTTGCAGGACATGGAAGTGTTGTTTTATCTATGTATAACTTTAAATTACTATGTTTTTGAAGTTTTTAGTGTTTGTGGGCAAGATTAAGAGCTGTTGGTTGCGTAAAGGACCCATTTCTATCTGTCCTTTTTTCGTTTGCACTCTTTTTGCTTTTTCTATTATCTATATCTGTATGTCTTTCCATTGTGTTACTTCCGATTGTCATACATATTAAGAACTGGTGGCGCAATATCATATCAGGTGACAAATTTTCAGATGTGGTGGCAATCTAAAATATAAGATGTTACATTTATTGGTTTAACTAGAAAATATAAGAAAATAGTCACCTTTAAATTAGGAATTATGTGGCTATATTTATTTTAAAAACCTAAAAAAATCGCACACCAAAACTTGCAAAAAACGCACGTGGTGAAGTTGACCCAAATCAATAAAAATTAGAAAGAAATCTATCTGGGGATATCGGAGAACGCATAAAAACATTCTCAGTTTGAAAATTTTAAAAAATCCCTATTTAAATAGCGAAAAACATCGGTTTTGTGAATTTTCGCACTTTGTACGCGATTTCCTAGCAAACGGTGCGCGATACGCGTAAATTGATAATGACCTTTTTTATAGACAAAATAATTTTCTACAACTTTTGTCGGAAACTTTTTCTCATATCTCTTTTAGTTTTCGAGATTTTTGGGAAAAAGTCATTTTTTCAACCTTTTCCATTTTTTTTTCGTATGACCCCGGTGACTCACGACCCTGCATTTTTTGTATGTTATTACGGGATCATTAACGAAAATTTTGGCACCGGTTTCAGCTTTTCCTCTAAAATGGCAAAGTTAGAGCTTCGTTGACTGGACTACTATCTGTATCTCGCATCTTTTGATCGGATATCGATACGGTGTGATCGCAAAAGATCGCTTTTGTGTGAAGCACAAATGAATAGGTACAGACGGCAGCAGATCAACCTCCCCTCACCTGTCAAAAATTCTCAATTGAAAGAGAACTCTAAAAGGAAGTGAATAAAGCTGAAAATTGGTTGTAGAAATTCGACAGATTAGGGTAGTCTGATGTGCTGACGACTGTAAGTCAAAGATTGGGTATCTCAAACTCGGCCCAAATAATAAGAATGAGACAGACAATGCACATCTAATGATCGGATATCGTATATAGAATGCATGTACAAGGTGAATTAGAAAAAAGAACTGAGACATTTTGGATTATCGATTTCGTATAACCGAAATGGTTGGCAGTCTTTGGGGGAGAGCTACGTTCAGCAGTGAACGACAATTGGTTGATTGATTTATTGATTAAAGTCGTATGAATACGTAAAAGAATATAAAAAAATATACGAATATAAGAAGAAAAAAATATATAAAAAACTATTAGCCAATCAAGTCCTACTAAAGTCAAATGTCTTTTTCATCATTAAAATCAAGTCACAATGATAGCTATAGTCTATACTGGCTTAATTCACCACGATTGCCAAATTCGTTTGGCGAACAAAAACCTTCCCATATTGGGAGATAAACTCAGGACTTGACGATCACAATGTTTTCAGAAGTGACGTGTACCTATCTAAAGCTACTTGTTCCATTTTATTTCTTCTAAACTTTTTCTGTTTCGTTTTAAAATAATGAAAATGGAGTTTAAAATCAATTTAAATGTATAAATCAGCTAGCTTTTGAATTGGAAGCATAGCTATTGCATAAAAACAGATTCAAATATCTATTAAAGTTGATAATGCAAAGATGGCCATTTCTTAGGTTAAGTCTATAATAAGTTGACTGTGTGATCCTCCTAACGATGACTCGCGAAGTGATTTATCGATATGCGCCCGCGCATGCGTGATACAACACATACTGCACTAGCTTATACTGCGACCCCACCCTTACGACTTTATTTTAGTAAATAAAATAAAGTCGTAAGATAAGAGCCAGTACACTTTAAATCGAATACGAAAAACATTATTGTGTGTGTTGTGTATCTACCTCCACCAGTAAAATTGGAGCCTCTTAAGCAGTTTCTTAATAGTGTAGAACTTGCTATGTACCGTTCACAAGATGAAATTGTAATAGTTGGAGATTTCAACCTTGGTAATATCCACTGGGATCCTAGCGATAATGGTAATAATATGGTCCCTTGTAACTATAACTTTAATTTGGGATACACGTTCGTCGACTTTTTATCCTCTAACAACTTGCATCAACTTAATAGTATTAGCAATTGTGATGATCGCTTCTTAGATTTAGTTATAAGTAACGTGCATAATGCTTTTGTTACAACTCCCCCTGACGCTGTTAGTAAGTGCTATGGGATTCATCCTAGCCTCTTGTTAAACATACCCTTTACTATAACTAACTTTCTCCGCTCCAATGATAATGTATGTTTTAATTATTTTAAAGCCGACTATTGTAACATTGTGGCTGAGTTACTAGATGTGAACTGGCAAGACTTGTTTTCGGCTTGTGGGGATGTTGACGAGATGGTTTCTATATTTTATGACGTCATTTATAAGCTCAGGGACAAGTTTGTGCCAAAGCGTAAATTTAGAAAATCTAGACATCCGAAATGGTTCAGTAAGTCACTCATTAAACTCCTAGCGGAAAAAGAAAAGTTGCGGAAGAGATTCCTTAAATATTCTAACCCTAGGGACGAAATCGAATTTAGCTTGCTTCGTAGCAGGTGTCATAAACTCTACAACAAATGTTATAAGGATTACATTCAAGGCATCGAGGCCGATATTCTGAGCAATCCGAAAGCATTCTGGAGTTACATCAAGGACAAACGAGGTGGCCACTCCTCTATACCGGCCAAAATGCAGCTAAATGACAGTATTGCTGAGTCTGGCCCAGATATCGCAAATTTATTCGCTCGCCATTTCTCTTCTGTTTACTCCATTGGGACGCCGGGTGCTGGAGCGTCAAATGTAGTCCTTGGTAACGACTCTTTGTCGGAGTTGGTGTTTACAGAAGCACAGGTCACTCGACAGATTAGGAAGCTCGACACCGCGAGTGGAGCTGGTCCCGACTCTATCCCTCCAGTATTTGTCAGACGATGTACGTTGGGTATTTCTTTGCCCTTAACTATTATGTTCAACAGGTCACTTAAGGATGGCACTTTCCCTCTAGAGTGGAAGAAAGCACGTATTGTCCCAGTCTTCAAAAAAGGCGACATCACATGCATTAAAAACTACCGCCCCATATCAATACTCTCCTGTTTTGCTAAGCTCTTTGAGGCCCTTATATGTCCGATAATGTCCAATTTTACCAGGAACCTCATAACTGATTCTCAGCATGGATTCACAAGAGGTCGATCAGTCTTGACCAACTTGGTACCTTTTGTCTCAGAGCTATGTGTATATGTCGATAGGGGCTTTGAGATTGATGCTATCTACACTGACTTTAGCAGTGCCTTTGATAAGGTTAATCATACAATTCTCGTAGGTAAGCTCAGAGCAATAGGCTTGGGAGGGTCCTTACTTGACTGGTTTGACTCATACTTGAACGGGAGACAGCAGGCAGTTGTCCTGAACGGCTACCAGTCTGACTGGTATCGCGCTGAGACAGGCGTCCCTCAGGGATCTCATTTGGGTCCTCTACTATTTCTGTTGTTCATCAATGACATTACCTCACATATAAAAAATTGTAAAGTCTCCTTGTTTGCTGATGATCTAAAAATTTATAGACCTGTTGCATCTTATGAAGATCTTATGAATCATGTAAACCTCTCTTTGTTAAGCTTGGCATTCTTACTGTTCCTGGAATGTATATATTAGAAATTTATAAATTTGTTAGACAGCATCGTGATTTGTTTGTGACTGCCGCTGATGTATACCCAAGAAATACAAGGTCACCAGATAGACTAGTGTTGCATTTTAGACCTAACACAACTCTATGCCAGAAGAGCTGTTACTGCATGTGTGTTAAAATATTTAACAAAATTCCAAACAGGTTTAAAACAGGGCCAATAAAGTTAATGACCAGCAAATTGCGAGAATGGCTGACAGCTTCTTGCTTCTATAGTGTCCAAGAATTCCTCAATACTAACTTTGCATGTTAATGTATTTTATCAGAATAGAGAACGACCATTATTTGTAACACCCTGTACTGTAACACCTATTCTATGCAAAAATAAATCTTTGAATCTTTGAATCTTTGACAGTCAACTTGTTCAGGACGACCTTGCTAGGATAGTTGAATGGTGCGGGGCTAACTGTATGTCTCTAAACGCTGGCAAATGTCTCCATATAAAGTATTCCCGAAAAAAAAAAACCACTTGTTACGGGGTACGAGATTGGCGGCGTGAAGCTTGAGGAAGTTAAGGTTGTTCGGGATCTTGGTGTCCACATTGATAGCAGCCTAAAAGTCAACATACATATAGATACAATTGTTGCCAAAGCCGCTAAAATGCTCGGCTTTATTAAACGCAACACTAGAGACTTCAAATATGTGAACACCAAGATTCTGCTTTACAATGCATTGGTGCGCAGCCATCTCGATTTTGCTTCTTGTGTCTGGAGTCCCTTTTATAGCGTAAGCTCTCAAAGAATTGAAAGCATTCAGCGTGCTTTTACCAGGCACTTAGCATTTCTGAGTAGTGGATTCTCTCACCGTCAGCCTTACGAAGAGCGCCTTGTTAAATTTAAGTTGACCAGTATACGTGATAGAAGAAAGATTGCGGACCTCTGTTTCCTCTACAAAGTTCTGAATGGCCATCTGTACTCTGAAGAACTATTATCGCGTATATCTCTATCAATTCCGTATAGATATCCTAGGCATCGCGTTGCAAAACTATTCGCTGTTCCTTTTGCTCGTACTAATCTCGGTCATCAATCTCCTTTGGCACGAATTTTAACTGAGTATAATACGACAAGTGGTAAAATTCCTGATTTGGATATTTTTGGCAATAGTTTTCCGAAATTTAAGTCATTGGTCTCGGAGTATCTATCAGGCAAATAGCCTGATGGGTACTCTCTGATTAATCAATTTGCTGAATAATTGTACCCTTTTTATTGATGAGTGCTATGTACGCCGGTGTTTTGATGCAAATCAGAACTGTTTTTTTTATTGTAACTTTTTACTGTAATTTTATTAATATGTATCATGTGGCTGTACTTATTAAATAAATAAATAAATCAAAGGCTCGAAGATCAGATGAGCACATTGAGCGACGTTGGTGAAGTATCCTTCAATGAAATAGGCCGCAGTCACCGCTTACCATCAGGTGGGCAGCATGCCGGTGTGCCAACTGACGTGGTATAAAAAAACTTCTTTTATTTGTATTTACAGACAAACATACCATTTGTATCTCAGGCACATTACATATGCGGTTGCATCAATTCGGTTATTAGAGTCACTACATTGCACCCGTGTAGTACATATCGACGCGCTTTATAAGGTGTTAGTTTTCCCATTTAGGGAGTAAGTACTCGAGACGTCTAGCGTCTGTCCTTATTCGTAGAGGCGTTTGCAAACATATTTTATGACACCACGCTGTAGATAAATACAGGAGTAAATCTTTAGTCGTATACTATCTATTTACTCTATGTGATCAACCGACGAACCGACTACAAGGCTCCAACATCTGGGTTCAAGATCCCAGATTCTGGTTGCCTTTGAAGATGGCAAACGTAGTGTGATAAACGTTTCTTTGTTCTCTTATAATAATAAACATTTGCCTAGCTTTGTTGTTTGTGTTCTATTTACTTTAGGGTCAAGGTATGTAATGTACGAGTATTCTTAGGTGGCCATCGAACCAATGACTGCTGAATGTTAAGTAACTAAAATATAATATGATTTTTTAGTAGGTATTTAATGATTTTCATTACTACGGGTAGCTTGCGTGGTAAGTAAAAGGGCAGCAGTAATAATGTACAAAAACACCATACTTACATAATACATTGAATAAACAAAATGACTAGGTTTCATTGAAATAGCATATGCGTGACAATTCTCATGCTTGAACAACACTTTCGCACGGTAATGTTAATATGAAAAACCAAATATTTTAAGGCGAAAAACACATTTTATGAAGGATATTTTAATTAGCTGAATAGAGTTAATAATGCGATTAACTGAACCCAATGGCCTCCGATGTGTGGCACAGTAGGAGCAAATTGGTCTTGAACGCTCCTGTCATCCCTTGTCTTCAGAGCTCAACATTGGCAGCAATGTGCTGCCTCCAGTCTGGCAGCACATTGAGCGAAGCTCTCTGATATAGTGTCCGTCAATGGAATAGGCCGTTGTGGTCGCTTACCATCAGGTGGGATGCGTGTCTGTCTGCCAACTGATGCAGTATAAAAAAGCCTTTTTTTATTCTCCTTCGTGACGTGTCGATGGCAAAAAAATGTTTGATTCCCAATATTGCTAAACCTTCTCTATTGCTGCCAGTGTTTTGTTTTCCTTTAAGACTTCGGGATCATGGCAGTGACGGAACTAAACCCAACGTTACCTTAGTTAAATAATATTGTCACCAATGGTACCAGCCAGGTGTGACTCGACCGTTTGACAGGGCATGCAAATGACATTGATTGACATAAATTAGCATTCCACCCTACGAACGAACTTAACAGGAAATGCGTGTTCATATTTAGCGTGACAGCTAATAGGCATAACTCGCTATGCTAAAGCTAGATGACCATTTGAAGAAGTATAGAAAAAAATATTTTATTGGACTTGCAAAAACAGTATATACTTTTTAGTTAGGGCTCCGTACCTCGTAGGCCGGTTTATCGTCACAAGCAACGGCTCTCCCATTTCAGGGTGAAGGGTAAACCGTAGTTCAGTGGGTATTTGGTACTGTGCGGCAGTAAAAAAAATGTGAATCAAAAAACTGAAAAAGAAAAACAAAATGAGGCAGAGGCTCGAAGATCAGATGAGCCTACAGTCTGGTAGCACATTGAGCGTCGCTGCCAGGTGAAGCGTCCCTCAATGGAATAGACCGCAGTGGCCGCTTACCATCAGGTAGGCTGCGTGTCTGCCAACTGACCTAGTATAAAAAAAATGTCTCCAAGATAACTTTATAAAAGGAAAAAAAAAATAATCGCCCTCCTAGCCAAACTTTTGGGTAGAGCGGCCATTTTTACAATAATTTAGCTATACGGGATATATTGTTCATAATTGAGTGCGCAGCACAGGTGCATTCCCTATTCCCTCTATTTCTCATAACACGGTGGGATCGAAGGCGCAGGACCAAAAACGGTTTAAAGTGTTTTTAGGGGCACGGTTGTTCTATACTGCCAACTTCTTGACTCCGGAACAATTTTCCAAACAGAAAGATGTAGAGATAAAATGATATTGATTTTTATATTTACTTACAATTCGTTAACAATATGACTAGCGTAACTAAATCTTTTCTTCAAAACAAGAATCACACCGATGTTCACGAGTCCATAAAACTGGTCTTTACGATGCGCACACCGTGAAACCCTCAAGGGTCCCCAGCTGAGGGTCCCACGTATAAATCAACTCCGCGTTGACCCCTGACCTCAGTTGGGCGGCCCTGGCAGACCCCCGTAACGACAGTCTGATGACGGTTTAATTTTGAGGAGTTTTATAGGCACTAAAAGTCGTGTAGTGTAATCTCATAGAACTTGGTTTACCAATATGACGCGGATGTCCATGAATGTTATCTGTTTGTATTGTTCTTGGTGTTTTGTGTTTACAAATTATAACATCAGGCAACTTTGTGGTCAAGTGCTGGCTTAGTACAAATATAAAAAAAAAATCATGTACAGTAAAAAGACTCACTAACATACCCTAAACTCTTAAATTCTCAATGAATTAGAAAATTATGCGATACAGTTCTATGTTCATATGTACTGTTTAAAATCATTAACTATGTACTGTTTAATTAATGGTGTGAGAATTTCACAAATTATTATTAAGCAGCACATCAACCTCCAGACCCAGATCCGAGTTTTATTGGTGTGAATGATCTAGTAAGCCCAAGCCACCACCCAGATCATTGTTAAAATTGGATCACCATTATCTTGAAATTTCCCTAGAAACCTGTTTTTTAGAGGAGTGCAATGGAAGTGTGTCAAGCACTTCTGTGTTTCGGGAAAAGGGCACTGAAGCTAGTAAAATTACTGGGTATATGAGACCTACTAACTGTCGTCTCTTAAGGCGGGCAACCTACCAACCAACTAACCGGGCCTGCGACCCCAAGGGGGCCTCTGGTGCTTATGGGCGGCGGTGATCACTTATCATCAGGTGACCCACTTGCTCGTTTGCCCCCCTATAATAATATAAAAAAAACGCAGCTTAAAGTAAATAATGTTATTTGTGATTGGATGAAAAGCATCAGATACTTATCGACTTGTGGATTAAAACTGCTTACAAAACGTTTCGATCTAATCGTGCACTTAAGGACAAAAGCGCATTGTACATTTTCGGCTTCAAAACTAAACTTTCACATTGAAAGTTCACCTGCCAAACTTTCGCTATTAGAAATTAACAATACTACGTTTTGTACATCGTTTTGCAAACTAGCTCGACACAGAACAATACGTTCCCTGACCCTTGAACTACAAAGCAAAATATTTTTAGTCGTAACTACAATCACTGACACATACTAAATAAACTACACAAATCCTTTTGCTAATTTCCCACTTCATTTCTTCTCATTGTCAAGCCGTTACTTAAAATTCGGGTTAGAACTGCCCTGGGCCACTTCGAGTGCACATAAATTCCCATACCGACGATGCATTGTTGACGAAAATAAATCAACATTTACATGAAAAAAAAAACTAGTTTCGCGGACTCGATGAAAAAATACAGGAGGGCGAAGCTATTGTATTTAGTTTCGCATACGGAAGTCCTGTCTCGTAAGAATAAGTTGCATTTCACGGCGACAATGGTATGACAATAGCCGGTTTGACAATGGAAATCCGAACGAGATCAGTCCATTGTGTGAGAAGCAGCTGATCTTATTCTTACCTTGGGATAACTGTACCGGTGTTACAATTTACAATTTTTCCGTAACAATTTTCTTTTTTTGGACGGATTCTGTGATTTGTGTGAACTTAGCGAACGGTCAGCTGTGTGAGCATAAAAACCGTGTCTAAAAGTTACGGGTCCCGTGACCTTTAGGGTCCAGGTTAAATGCGGTTTTGGCTTGTTTAAGAGATAAACATTCACGTATGGTATTCTTGCTAACAAGCCCGAGATCTGTCGCTATAATAATGTACCGTACTTTATTTTTAACCCACCATATTCGGAGAAATAAAGCTCTATTATGTGTGATGTGGCCGGAGACGTACTACGGCCACATCACACATAATATTTTAAACAAAAGATAAGGTTCATTCCCGTTCGTCCCACCAAGTTTGTCCCACCAGTGGGACGAACGGGAATTCTTACGTCATTGTTATTTTCACTTCCCGTTCGTCCCACCAGCAAACCATAAGTGACACCTACATTGTCAGTCTACAGACAATAGTTCAAAGATACTTTCGTATAATATCACATAGTATGAATTATAGTGTTGACTTGGTATGATAGCAATGCAGCTCTATAAAATGCTATAAATGCAAAGGTCATCAAGTTAAGCCTAAATAGCAAAGATGAAACAGAGCGATGTGCTTCCGTTGAAATGCCATCGATGTATTAAGTATGTATAATAACGGGAAAAGTGTAAGGCCTAGAGTACAATGTTCAGATCGTAAAATCTATGAATACTACACTTCTATACTTATTATAAAGAGGAAAGATTTTTGATAGTTTGTTTGTTTGTATTGAATAGGCTCCGAAACTACTGAACCGATTAGAATAACTCTTTCACTGTTGGCAAGCTACACTATCCCCGGTGAACAGGTTCATTCCCGTTCGTCCCACCAAGTTCGTCCCACCAAACGGTAGGGTACTTTTGATCCCAGAAATGTGGGGGGAAGGGGGGGATATTTGAAAATAGAAATTACGTGCGGCTGAAACCGCTGGCGAAAGGCTAGTATGAAATAAATATGTTTAAAACGATTACTGGTATATTTTCCTTACATTCGACAGTAAAGAATAACCCAGCTCTAGCGAACAGGACACGACACAGGGCGTTCGTAGCTTGGCGTTCAAAAGGTTAAAAGTTAAAAGATACAAAATATATTTTCTACTTAATAATACATAGCAAGCCTGCACCTCCCTTTAGACATACCGCCAAGACATGTTATTCCATTATCTAGCGTTTAAGATAGGTTTAAAAAAGTCTAGCAATTACTAAGCCGTTGGCAGA
Organism: Mecyna flavalis; assembly: GCA_949319885.1. Classification (NCBI taxonomy): domain Eukaryota; kingdom Metazoa; phylum Arthropoda; class Insecta; order Lepidoptera; family Crambidae; genus Mecyna; species Mecyna flavalis. The sequence goes on along the minus strand of OX439427.1, from coordinate 2,732,513 downwards.
TGCTAAGTGTCCGGCACGTGCCCGCCGACCTTTGAATGTCAGCCATTTTACATAGAAATGCTGTTTAATTATATTTTACGAGCGTACACAGGATTATAAATTGCAGAGTGATCTACTAAATTGTTTCTGCGTGTTTTCAAAGCCGGGGAATTGACAGCCGTTATGCAAAAGGTATTTGACTTAATATCATATGGAAAGGTAGGAATGTTTTTTTGATTCTGGATCACTTGGCAGACAGGCACGCAGCCCACTTGATGGTAAATAGCCACTCAGGCATATTCCATTGAAGAACCCACTCAATTTCTGCCATACTGTAGGCTCCTCTTATCTACGAGCCTTTGACTTAAAGTGTACAGGCTTCCACATATATTTTCATATACACTTTTTATACTAGGTCAGTTGGCATACAGGCACGCAGCCCGCCTGATGGTAAGCGGCCACTGCGGCCTATTTCATTGAGGGACGCTTAACCTGGAAGCGTCGCTCAATGTGCTGCCAGACTGTAGACTCATCTGATCTTCGAGCCTTTGATTTCAAGTGTCGTTCTCTGATTTACAATACAAACTCCAAACATTATTGGTGAATTTGTGCTGGCCCGTACATTAGTTATTTTAAACTTTAGAAGAAATAAAATGACACAAAACAAACATCCCTATTGTTATACAGTACCTTTAAACCTACTTAGCGTTTTAAAAATCTCACCTTACGTTTACCGGTTTTTTTACACAAAAAAAAACAAAGTTTTGTCTCTAAGCACAGCTCTAAGACTGCAAACTGCATTTTTTTTAATTCGCAAACCACGTCATTCGTGAATGAAGCGTTGCTTTTTTTATTTTTCCCTGGGTCTTACCCACGTTTTTTATTCACGGAAGGAATTAAAAAAATACATTAAATCACAGATAAAAAGAGGGGTGATGCCTTCGGTGCATTTTGAATTAATGTGACAGTTATGTATGTGGAGCGAAAATTCTAAGACCATTGTGTTTTGATCTTAGAGAACGCCCTTGCAATAAACTTCAATAAGGACCCTGGTGCTTCTGCAAACTTATTTATTCTTTGTCACAACTTTTACTAATATGTTTTAAACCCTATTTTCTTCGTCATAAGAGCGTCCGTATTTTCAAAGAAGGCAAACTTTATGTAGTTATTTATGCATTCGATTTTAGTCCATTTTATTGATACGTTAATTTCTTAAGAATACGCTTAGTAACGTGCTAATTGCTTGAGTGTAAGGTAAGGTACAGACCGATATTGTGATGTTGCATAGAAATCGCTAAACGGATCGCTTGTAGTCATGTTATAGCAGGAAGCAATGTTACGGTTAAATTGATGTGATCGTAAAATGGTTACATCAAATTTATTCGAAGGCATGAGCATTACGGTGATGGAAGTATTTGGTACAAAAATTTCTGCAGTTTTTTAATATAGATTGTCAATGCCATGTTCTCATTCTCTCACGATATAATAATATTACGTACCTGTAAGTAAGTGAACAGCTAACTCTTACATAATTATGTATATTAGGTAGAGTCCGACCGAAACTGGTTTTCCGGCCGAAACCGAAACCGTAACCGAATATTCGGCCGTGGCTTCAGTTTCGGCCGAAACCGAAACCGAAACCGAAACTCACGTGGTCAAGAATAAAATTCCTTAAAATATTGAAAATTGGTGCATTTTACCCATTATTCTGCATTAATTGGGACATGAAATAGAATCACAATTTCACAATATATTAATTTTGTTGTAATCATTTATTTAATACTAGACTAGACTTTAGATTTTAAGTAAAAAAATTAAACCACACACCCTTGAGGGGTGAAATATTCAAAAACCCTTTCTTAGTGGGAGCTTACACATTATAAAGAACCCCTGTACAAATTTAGAAAATTTTATTTTTCAACCCCTAATTTACTCCCTTGGGGATGATTTTTTTATTTTTTACCCCTTTTTAATGCCCATGGGGGGTAAGTTTTCAATAACACCTTTTTTTTATTTGAAGCTGACACCAAACTAAAAATATACTTCACGAATTTTAAGACTTTAACTTTTAAAAGTGACAAAGTTTCATACAATTTTCCAACCCTCTTTTTCCCCCTTGGGGTTAATTTCGAAAAACCCCTTCTTAGTGGGAAGTTACGCATTATAAATAATAATAATAATAATCGTTTATTTGCACGTTTAAAGAATCCTTGTACGAAATTTCAAGTTCCTGGGTCTTGTGCTTTGAGCTGGGCGTTGATTGTCAGCCAGGAATTCATTCAGTCAGTCCATTTTCTCCCATTTATATAGAATACTAGCCTTTTGCCCGCGGTTTCACCCGCGCGTAATTCCTTTTTTAAATATCCTTCCCTTCCCCTTACATTTCCGGGAAAAAGTATTCTATGTCACCCGGGGATAGTGTAACTTTCAAATAGTGAAAGATTATTCAAATCAGTTCAGTAGTTTCTGACCCTATTCAATACAAACAAACAACAAATCTTTCCTCTTTTTAATACCTATAGATAATACAAAAAACAAGTTCTCATTGCAAAATGTTTATCAGTTATCAATAATCGAATCACTAATTGTTACTGTTTAACGCACTGACTATGTTGTGTTGCTACAGAGCTATCCGAACGACGCAAGACAATAATTTCCAAACAGGTGCGCCGCCAAAGCGTTGCCGCGAGAAACGAAGTTAGGCGAGCGTGCACGACAACTTCCGAAATCAGTTTCGGTTTCGGCAAAAGTTTCGGCCAATTTTGGCCGAAACCGAAACTTCCGCCGAAACTTGATTTTTGGCCGAAACTCGGCCGAAACCGAAACCGAAACCGAACCTTCGGTCGGACACTAATATTAGGTAATTTGAGAAATACTGTAGAGCACTCCATTAAGGAATTTTTTGCCAGTTATGACGCTTAGTAGGATAGCCAATCAGAAATACGAACTTAAATTACCTATTAAATTACCAACACTATTTAAATTATTAAATTATTTTAAAATATATCGGATTGCAGGTCCAAATAATAGTTCAACACTGGTAATTTGGACATGCATTCCAATAGCATTTTTGTTTCTATAATGTTTTGTTGTTTGTACCTGTAATACATGTATTTGGATAGATAAACCGTTTTTGTTTCCAGAAACATATTGTTTCTTGCATGCCGTGGCAGCCTTTAATTAAGTCAACACCATTAATTGTACCTATGTAGACCATGTGTATAAATAAATAAATAAATTAAGTATTTGACTCTGCTATGTACCTAAATATCTATCTAATCAGCCCGTCTCCACCCACTGTTGAGAATTAGGCCAGGCCTCCTCTTTGTCACGCCGACTGTTAGTCCTGTGCAAGATTCATCCAGTTGACACCGGTGAACCTGACGCTGCTAGCACATATTTAAAATTAAATGCAGCATAAATATTAAAACAGTACCGTTACGTAGCTCTTTAAAACTACCCTAATAATATAATCCTGTTTTGAATAGTTCGTTTGAACGTATTTTATGCTGTCCCATCAACATAATCTGTCCGAATCTTCAAATCCATCTTAATTGACCAAAATCACAACATTTTTCTCAATAAATTCGGTTAGCCCCACCATCTGCGCGCGCCATCTGTCGAAATAATCTAATTTGTACGAATCGCTCGTAAGTCTATAAAATAAATAATACTGCGGAAGTTTTGAAAAACTCGGCAACAGTTGTAAAGTTTGGTGTTTAAAGTGTTTTTGGGCGGTTTCCGCCTCTTTTGATGCTTAAAGTTAGCTTGTCTGTGCGTTAGGAATAGGACGTGAGTTTGAATAAGGTCATGATTGTTCCCATTAGGCCTACAGTTAGCGGTTGTGTGCCTTTAGTTGACCTCCTTATACCTACCTACATTTTATATCTGCCGACAAACCTACCCGTAATCTGCCGACAAACTGTTATGCAGTTTGGCAGAATCATAATGCATGTAAAGAATGTTTACCATAAATAAATAAATTAAAAAAAAATTAAAAAAAATATATCACTAAATAAATAAATAATAAAAATTGTTTTATTTTTCACACATGTTAAAAACAAGTTACAATTTTGAGGTGAAGTAATTAAAATCTAACAGGTGACTGAGCCGTTTCTAAAATGTGCGAACTGGAGCCTAAACTAGGGTGATCCTGTATTTCAGGCCTCCAGGTCCCACCCACGAAAAGCCGTGCGTTACATTATTATGATGTATGAGTAGATTTTGTTGACAGCATAAACATGTGAGTAAGTGTAAGTTAATTTAAACGTGTGTGTGTGTGAGGGCGCACCCACTCACTGGACATTCACTCAGTGCCGTTAGGCCCCAAAGTTAGTACCTAAATATTCCTATAATGGGTGGCTCGATAAGGGATCAACATGACTTAAATACTAAAACCCCAGACCAGTACTAACAGAGATGTAATGTATCGTATGGGAATCAAACCCGCAACTTCGGATCATAAAGCCAACATCCTAACCATTGCACCAAATCGACCAATTACCATAGTTATTAACTCACTTTTGGACATATTCTCCCTGTAGGCTGGTAGCTAACCGTAGCATACTAAAAAGTTTGTATTGATAAACATTCAGCAATTGTTAGCCTTGGCACAACTAAACCCTTTCCCTAATAGAGTAATGATAAAATAATGTAAAATCTCTACCATCATTGAGTGGTTGGACCATTGTGTCTAGAAGTAGGCCCATTTAAGCCACTGTGGTCCACTCCAATAGTGGAAAAAGAAACATTTAGTCCCATAATACTAGTATCACCTTTCGTATCACAGCTACCATTCAAACAAACATCAATGACCATCCACAAAGACACTCGAGCGTTAACCCCACAGGCGACGGGTGTCTATCAGACCCCGCTGTTACTATTGACGCCTCAAGCGAAAAAACACGAACACGCGTCCGAAATTGAACAAAATATCGCACTGTGTTCATTACACGGCGATTCATTTAACCCCATTGTCCAGCATTGTGACACAAAGGAGCGCCCACACGCTGAGCGCGGCGGGTCGCTCCCACCCCCGGGGAAGGGTTGCAAATGATTGGACGATGTGAATGGGAGCTTTCATTAGACAGACGAGTAATGGGTTAATGTTGAAGCGATAATTGCTGGCTAGCGATTGCAATTTTATGTTGACGGACACGTTTTAATTAAAAAGTTGCGGAAAAAAATGTTGATGTGCAAAGTGCGGGGTTGATGTAATTGATGTTTTGATTTATGCTTGGTGCGACTTTGGCGTCAAGTCAATATAATCTTTAATTGATTGTTGCCTTAATTATTTGATGATTGTGTTAAACGAGAGGTTTCTAGGGTCTAATCTCGGTGTTGGTCAATGGATTCGTGCGTTTTTACCAGTAGCTCAGAAATAAAGTAAAACATCACGAAGAAACCTGCCCTGTCGATCAGTTGAGCAGGTTTTCAAAAATTGTTCTACCTCTTTTATTTAGTGTTACAGATGTCAGATGTCGTTCTAATGCAAAAACAACTTGCCAACTCCTGGATCATGTTACACCTTTAGTACTAACAGATCATTGAAGTCCTATGTTATTAATTTGTGACAACTCGTAAACAACTTCATCAACTCAAAAAACGTCAAATGTGTAAACTCGCTGAAGAGGCAGTGGGCAAGAAAAATTAAAAATTACACTCTAGTAACACTTTCAATGTTCAAAGAGTACTCAGTACCTACTAAGTAATACATACTCATTCATATTATAAATTCCTATTATGAATTGAAAAATACTTTAAAGCTGCTTCCTTAATGTTCCTACTTTGCATTGTACTTAGATAAAACGAGTCTTCAGTAGTAATAAAAAATCAATTATAGATAAGCCTAGGCAATTCTTGCCCCCAAAGTAGATAACAAATTACTAATACACCTCCTACACATTAGAACACATCGCCTCGAAAGGTTAAAAAATCATTAAAACATCTACTTAAAATGTATTAGCCAACGATACTCATTAAGAGGGGTTAATAAAGAAGAAATTACGACTGGAGAGCAAAAACAAAGGTCAAGAGTGGAATGTAACGTACTTCGATCGCATGTGGCCACGGTAAATACGTTAGTTGTATGAAATGGCGCAATTATACATACTTGTATATTATGTAGTTCCAGATCACGATGATGTCCTTAAATTATTGATTATTTGATAGACTACCACCCTGTTGCAGAAAGCTCCATTAAAGTTAATGCTTCATTAAATCTAATGCTGTCACTTTTCGTTGTCATGAAGTGACAGCAATAGCTTTAATGAAACATTAACTTTAATGGACGTTTCTGCAACTGAGTGTGAGTAACGAAATAGGAATAAGCCAATGATTTCAGGTTCACTAGAACAAGTAACAACTTGTTTATGTTCAGTGAAGGTATTTTAAATGCATTCCGGCTATTTTTCTTTAGATAAGGTATTATTAATGAAAAATTAATATTTAAACAAAACTGAAAACATTACTATTTGAAAATGGCGATTGAAATCACTTGCCTGCCACAGCTCTACCAGTATGTTTGATAATATTCTATTAATACCAATATTATATATTATCAGTGTTTTCATTATGGCAAAAAGTCCTCACTCAGTCAATTAAAATTATAATATCAATTTGACAAAGGATACGTGATTGATTGCAAATGTATAATACCATACAATTTATCAATAATCTCTATACCCAGGACACCACTTTCCAATTGAATTATTTCCAAAAATACTAGAAGGAAAATTTCTAATCGATTTTATTACCATTTCCGAACCACATAAAGTTCAAATTCATTTGTAGAAAATACTAAAAGAAAGTGTCCAATCATTGCGTTTAATAGAGTCCATGAGTCTATTGTACCCCGGCGTCATTTTAGTGTTGACATTAGTTCATTTGTTAGACTCAATGTCTGAGGATCAAATGCCCGATTTCAGTCGTTTTCTAAAGCGATTTGTCACACGTTGAAATACGATATTGCTGTACTAAAGATTAATGAATATCAAAATCTTGTGGTTAACATTCCATGAAAAATATAATAGAAAATAATTATGGTCACAATACAAAAGGCTTTTAATGAAGTAATACGAAATATGGAGAAGATGGGATACGCATCTCCCATACCCCCATAGGCCGGCAACGCATCAGCGATCGCTCTGGTGTTGCAGATGTCCACGGGCGGCGGTGATTGCTTACCATCAGGCGACCCGCTGGCTTGTTTGCCGCCTCTGACATTAAAAAAACAGTGCCCAACCCTAAATTCGCTTGGGTAGATTTAGTAGTACAGGTAGTATAGTAACAGGTTAACGGTCAAATCAAAATTTATCATACTTTAAAACTAGTTAAATCCGTTAAAATAACTGTTACATAACACCATACTGGCGAACAGGTGTGCAGTGTAAATCAGAGATACTATCTTTTAATGTAATTTGTATGGCACTTTTCGGTCTGCTGTCACGCAATAGGTTAGGTTTGGAAAATTGCTCTAATTATAAATTAATTTTGAATTAACGAGCAAAATGTGTTGATTGACGATGCATTCACAAATACAATTTGAAATACAATTGTTGACCAATTTCACTGAATTATAAAGTCTGAATATACCAGTCACGGATTCAACCTCGCATTGTACGGTCAACAGCAGCGGTTAACACTTGCAGTTCGATAATAAAACTTATGCCCCCGACACAAGAGCGGTACAAAGTCCAGAGGTTACGTCTGACGTGCTTTTGACTGTACACTCGACATTCACCTACCCTAATCTGTTGATTTCTTACAACCAATTTTTACTTGCCTTACGCACCCCTCCACCAACCCGCAATGGGCCTGCGTGGTGTAGAGTATGATTATGGCCCAAACTATCTCACATTATTGAGCTAATGTCCTAGCAGTGGGAACGTATATGGGCTGATGATGATGCTGACTTACTGTGGTGTAAGTACATGTCCCCCTATGAGATAAAAGAGATACAGCGTAACGGATGCTCCACTCGAATGAGAGCTGTTCATCTATGGAAGAATGCTCCACTTTACAGAATAGATTTACTGATCTGTTTCTTTTTGGGAGAAACGTCTCTTTATATTGACTCAATAGTCTTTATATTGGTGAGCATATGGCGAGGGTGTTGTTGGCAGGATCAACCTATTTATCAGTGTTACGCCTGAGTTGTCTACTGTAGACACTGCGCACCGAATGAGCAGGAATGACAATCCTCCGCTTGCATTGTCATCCCTTCCACACATATTTGACAGTATGTCCATAAGGGTCGAGCGTTATTTCGTCGACTTGTTTCGGTAAAGCGCAAATTGGGCAGTTTCTCACGTCGCTGTCTAATTAAAAGCCACACCTGCGCCCGCGCACCGTGACGAGCACTTGCTGAGGTGATAACTGATACACGTATCTGTGTGAATGTTGTATTTTTGTCAATAATATTGTAAACAATATGAGTGTTTGTTACGTCCAAATTGATTTGATTTTGTATAGAGCTTAAAGAAGATATTAATATGTTTCTTCACAGACAAATAGAGCGACAGGTACGATACATCTCGCAAGAGAAAGAGTAGCCTTCAATTTTAATTTGGACAAATTTTAACTTGAGCCTAGGCGCATTATTGCAATCTGTATGCACCACTTCTGAACTGTGAGTTCAAAGAAAATAGGAAATTAAATTGTCGTGACTACAAAAGATGTTCGACTATAATACTTTTCCCTTTTTAAAAATCATACTTACAACAGCGATATGTTGTTTATGTCACTTCAGTTGGTACACACGTATCCCACCTGATGGTAGGCGGCCACTGCGGCCTATTTCATTGGGGGACTTTAACATGCATCGCTTAATGTGCGTCCAAACTGAAGGTGCCTATTATAGGCACCTTCAGTTTTAGTATTATATAATAGAAGAAAATATTTGTGCAAAGAAGCAAAAGGACCTCTTCAAGTAACTCATTGCATCGTCATTACCACGGCTCCCATAAACTTTACGACTGTTTGTCGCCATCAAACCAAACGTGATCCGCTGTTCAGCTAATGATTCCGTTATGTTATTATACTTTTACAATCTTTATTGTTATTTTATTGCGGCTCTGAGGTGCCTGCGTGGTCATAAATGTTCTTTCTTTGGGGTATTTGAGTTAAAAGGGAGATTAGTGTGTTTTATAGTACTTCAGTCAGCACGTGGTTAATGCTTACGGTAAGGAAACTTCGCTAGGAGGCCTTAATAAGTGTGCGGTGTGTGTGTGTGTGGAAATTGCGAATTTACCCGATTTTCCTTTATAAAAGACTTACTAACCAGATCTAAAGCGTTAATTGAAACCACTACCTCAGGTGCAGTAATAATGCATCCATGTTTAAGTAAAACAAAGTTAAAGTTGTAAGCTAAATAAGTTTGTAGCAGCTTATCTGACAGACAACAATGAAATCCATTTTTGTATTATGGACTCTATCCCAAACACAAAAAGTCTTTAAAAACAGGAAATATTTTCTTCAGTTGGAGAGTGACATAACACATAAATAAAATAAGTGTAATGTCAACCAGGAACAAATACGAATTTAACGGTTACCTCGTTCGAGAACCTAAGAGTTGAAATATGAACAAACGCACATAGTTGAATAAAAATTGTAAAAAGACGGCCATTGAAACGAATCGCCTCGCGAACATATCACTCCGTGACGCAGTTAACGCAGACACAGTTGAAATATCGGTTATTTTACTAAAAACCGGTAATAAATTATTAGGAATAGTCTACCTACAAGAGGGTAATCGAGGGGTTGCAAACGCTGCTCCTCAAGAGACCGATGGTTCAGATCTTGGCGCGCATCTGACATGGCAGATCAAATGTGCTTACAGTGTTGCAACTCATTCAGCGACGCTTCCTGGTGAAGTGTCCCTAAATGGAATAGGCCGCAGTGGCCGCCTACCATCAGGTGATGACAGCCTGCCAACAGACTCATGCTAGAAAAAAAATGTGCACCAATAACTTCAGAACTACGGCACCAAATTTTTGAAGTGAAAACTTCTTTAGCGGCGTTGTGCACTTTTTTTGTATGGGGAAAAAATGTTAAACTCGCGACAGGATTTATGTGTCACGTGACCTGATCGAAAATCCATATAAAATTTGAAGTCCGGACACGTGTTTTCTACAAACTTATCTGTTCCGGTGGCCAAAATTGGAACTACGTGAAATGTAATGCAAAAACGATATTTAATGACAGTTTTAAATAGACAGTAGCGACGCCGCCACCGGAACAGATAATTTGTCGGTCTATAGACAATAATGGTTTTTTGTTCAATTTGACAGCTCATTTATTAAATGCAAAGAAAAGTGCTTCTTATGTACATCAGGAGTAGAGTAAATAATTGTATTAATAAGAACTGATGTTGTTTTCTTGAGTTTTATTCCTTTAGCGTAAGGTATATTTTTCTTTGCATGAATGAACTGTCAAGTGTGACCTCTTCTACTATTATAGCCGCAGTGCGGTCGCTTCCTATATGCTACAAAGTGACCACAAAGACCTTAATTTGATATCCTCTGCAAAATTCAAAATTTCATTGCCGTAATAAAACATTTAAAAAGTTTGGAATATCTTTATTCGCCGGAATTATATAACAGTATTTTATGGAAATTAACACCACTTCTCCGCAGTCTTTGGATCCGCTATGCTGCGGAGCATGCATCAGGTCGTATGAAGTTGGAAATGCTGTCCGATTTCCTGCGACAAGAGGCTCGTTCTCACACACATTATGGCTTGTTACCCCAAATTCCCAGTGAACATCCTCGAAAGCGACATGTTGATTACTGTAACACCACTCGTGTTATTAACGATTCGGGAGTCTGCGGATTCTGTAAAGGGAATCATTTCTTGGCCGATTGCTCCAAATTCAAAAGTTTATCCGCAGATTCCAGTATGCAATTAGTTGTAAATTCCAAACTTTGTTTTCGTTGTTTAGAAAATAAATAGTTGTCAATCAAAAAAGTATGACATTGACGGTTGTCAATCATTTTATCATCATTTATTACATGGCGTTTCAGTGTCACAGCAAGGAGTCTCTGATAAGTCTGAAAAAGTTTCTGATTTCATTAATTCTGAGAGATAAACTTTTTAATGTAATATAAATTGTCATGTTTGTGTACGATAGCGCAATAAATAAATATTGTATTTTACCATATAAATGATAGTACTTTTATACCTCTACCAATCAATTAAATCCCTAACCATTCCAAAATACATATCAAAAATGCACAACGTTAATATTCAGGTTTTCACTTCTGCCGGCACTCCCGGAGTGCAACCCGTCGTTTTTTTTATTTTTATTGTATAGAATAAGGTTTGTATCTCTCGTGCAATGCCACAGTGAGCAGCTCATATCTTGTTGCTAGCTCTTGAAATCAAAAGCTCGAAGATCAGATGAGCTGTCTGGCAGCACATTTATTTTATTTTTTATTTTTTTTTATTTTATTTATTTGAATTCGCATAAAACGGCAGGCGCCAATTACATTAATTGAATTAAATTAGGTAAAATAGAAACACAATTAAAATTATACAAATTAAAACAATTGACAATATTACAATGAGGACAACACAAGCATACACACTCTCATACGTCCCTCTCACAAAATCTCAAACACTCAGCAACTACCTTCATCCATGCATCCGCAAACAGATCACACTGTGGGCTGACGTCTAGGAGTGCGTTGAGTGCAGCGAGCACGCGAGGAATAGGGGAATGAGCTCGCGCCACGGTACGACACCGAGGCACGACAAACAGGTTGTGCCTGCGTAGACGGCGATAATTGTTCGGCACAAAGAAGCGGCAAAGCAGATTGGTTAGGTCTTGTACATCTATACGACCTCGAAATACCTTGCAAGCCATTGTTATCTGGCTCAGAGCTCGCCGAACCTCAAGGGAGTTGTACCCGAGACAACCCAGCAAGAATTTTGTTGGATACATGTAAGGATAGTATCCAAAGCGCCGCTTGTAAAGAGCTCTCAAAAAGGCCTTCTGAACTTTTTCGAGCATAAGAGCGTATTTACTTTCGTGTGGGTTCCATATGCAAGCACTCGTTTCGAGTTTAGATCTAACTAGGGCACTAAATACTAGTCGAACCACGTGATCACTCCGAAAATCCCGCGAATTCCTCAGGACAAAGCCCAGTCGTCTGAACGACTCCTCAGCCAGTGTTTTAATGTGGGCATGGAAAGTGAGGCCCTGGTCAAAAATGACACCCAAATCCTTTATACAATTTTTCCTAGTGATTTTTTGGTTATTTATGTGATAATCGTTGAGGAGAGGGTGCCTTGACCGGCTGAAAGTCATAGAAAAACACTTGTCAGCGTTAAACTCCATTCTGTTGTCAACACTCCACTGACAAATTGCATCAACGTCCTCTTGAAGCAGTAGACAGTCGGTACCTGTCTTAACTTCTATAAATATTTTTAAGTCGTCAGCATACAGAAGACACCTGGCATGAGCGATTACGGTAGGCAAGTCGTTTATCATCAACAAAAACAGAAGGGGACCGAGTATAGAGCCCTGACTGACACCTGAACGTGTGGAATAAGGTCCAGATTCATATGAGCCAAGCCTGACAAATTGTTGACGGTCACGCAAATAGTCTGCAAGTAGCTGGAGCAAACGCGGAGAGAAACCCAAGGCAGAGAGCTTGGACAGCAGTATGTCATTATTGATTTTGTCAAACGCCTTTCGGAAGTCGAAATATAATACATCGACTTGATTTCCACGATCCAGACTAGCAGAGATGAATTCAACAACCGTCATCAAATTAGTATCCACCGATCTCTTTTCTCTGAACCCATGCTGCTCCTCACACAAGTACGTACTAACTTGCGCATTAATGTATTTGTGAAGTATCGTCTCGAAAACTTTTGCAGGAGAGGACAGGATTGCTATCGGCCGATACTCTTCAACCCTTGTTTTGTCAGAGCTTTTCGGTATAGGAGTCACTCTTGACAGCTTCCATTGTGGAGGGTAAGTACCACACTTTAAGGCTAAATTAAATATAGCACACAATGGTTTACATAACAGTGATTTTCCTTTTTTTAAAAGGACAGAGGGTATTTCATCAGGTCCCACCGAGCTGCTACTCTTTAGCTTGTTAATACCAAGCTTCACATCTCTCAATGTGAACCATGGAATGTCGATACAATTGCCATGAGGCAAGCCGTGCGAACCAACATCCAATTGAGTCACATCTAGTAGTGGTGCGTCAGGCAGAAAAACACTTGCAAAATAATTTGCAAATGCTTCAGCTGCCTCAGGGCCAGAGTAAGAAGAACCTTGGTACGTGACGTTCGATTCAAAGCCACCCTTCGACCGCAATAGAGATATGTGCTGCCAAAACTTACGCGGATCTGTTTTTATATCATTCTCCATTGATCGGGTGTAATTCTCGTATGCAGTCGCAACACGGGACTTTAACTCCGACCTACATTCTGAGAAACGTTGATAGGATTCTGCTGATTGTACACGTTTCCAGATCTTATGGAGTTTGTTCTTACATTTTATATCTTTAATTATATCTGGTGTAAACCAGACGGGGTAACTTTTGGAAACTTTACTAGGCCGACATTTTTTAGGAGCACAGCAGTCAAGGTGGCTGTATATAGTTTGGTAAAATGCTTGAGTTGCACTACGCACGTCCTGGGCCTGGAATACCTTGTCCCACGAGCAATCCGATAACAAGGCAAGCAATTGGTCATAATCAAGTTTTTTGAAGTTCCAGTCCTTATCAGAACCTATGTTGCTTGGTTTTAGAAGATCTGAGTGTTGCAGCTTACTAATTTTTATATCGATGTTCAAAGGCGGATGATAAGCATCAGGGGAAACTACTCCCTCAGCTTGATCTACAGCTACATCCTGCGTCCCCGCCCAGTCATCGCACTCCCTAGTCAATACAACATCTAACATTCCATCATACACATTACTCACCACATTTCTTTCAACCAGCCCACAATATGACAAAAAGTAACAAAAATAATTATTTACGTTTGACGATGCACTATTCAAATTTAAATCACCCAGTATTACAACAGAACCTTTCAGGGTGTTTATAGTGTTCTCAATCTTACAAAACCAATTTAAATATTCGCTATCACTTGCACTCGGCTTAATATATATTACACATATGTTAAATGGACGTCCATGCCATGAGAAACTTGCCCATAGATCTTCGCCAGCTTCGGTTTCGAGATCCCGCCGGCGTCGGAGAACAAGGGGAGTACGAGCTGCCAGTAAAACGCCTCCACATGGCGTATCTCGGTCTCTACGTAGGACATTCCAATTTCCACAGATCAATTCAGAGTCTTCGACCGACCGATCTAGGAAGCTTTCGGTTACTGCAACCAGGTGATGTTCGAGGAGCGCCAGGTTGTTTCGCCAGATGCGAAGCTTTGTCTTTAACCCCCGTACGTTTTGATAGAAGATGTTCAGTTGATACGCCTTACGCAGTGATCGTTTTGTTCCGAAAGGAATGGGTGCTCTGTGTTAAACCTGACTGACCCATTGGTTTCTTAAAATTCACCCAAGGTTTAATTTTTGCATTTACTGGCCACACATCCGTCGAGAAGCACAAATCAAATAAGGCAGTAGGTACGCCTATCTTGTATGACTTGTAATCGCCTCTAGGTGTTAGCTCCTGAACTGTGCACGCCCCTGATGGGCACAGCTCGCGCAGATAGGCACTTATGTCATCAGCACTTGACTCCATATTCCAAAGGTGCATGTACTTTCTAGGCTCCACTGCCTTTAACGTTGTCCTGGTGGAGTCAGCAGTGCCACTTAGGGATGTAGGCCGTTCAATTCTTTTCTTCACATTGACGACGCTGGAGTGCCCTCAATGGAATAGGCCGCAGTGGCCGCTTAGCATTAGGTGGGCTGCGTGCCTGTCTAACAACAGACTTCGAATAAAAAAAAAGTTTATAGGGAAGTGCATCTTTAGTCCCAGCAAAAAAGAAGAAGAATTATAGTAAATACAAAAATAAAAAATAGTTTACAAACAACGATAACAATCTTTTCGCATTCAAAGTAAATATTGACAGATGTATAAACGGACAAAAAATCTGATAATAAAATTAATAGGCGAATTAAAACATCGCCTAATAGCCGATCGGTCGGTGTCAAGACGATGGGTGTGCAGTTAACACGTCGTAAAATAATACAAATTAGCCGACAGACGGACCTGATATAAACTATAGTATCGACTCCGGCGCATGTTGTGCACCTGCTATTTGATAACATTTTGTTTCTCAAAGTTTAGGTAATATTTATGACTCACTCCGACTTGAGGCCTCTCAAGTCGGGTTACTTTGAGATGGGCTGGTCAACAGCCACAACGCTGGCACCGGCTCGTCCCAATCGGGTGTAAAGGGGAACCGGGGAAGTTTAGTGGGTAGTGGACGCTTTAGTCTCAAGTCCCACACACGGCCGCAGGTCTAGCTAGCCTGTGGTTATGGTGCACAAACGCATTCTCCTCCGAAAAATAAAAATAAAAGGTTATATTTATGACTATGGATTTAACTTTATTGTGCACTTAAATACCAATGATTCTAGGATCCAAAATGTTTAATACATAAATTAGTCAATTTTCCTACTAATATCTTTTTGAACCACCTTTATTCTGCTATTGGGGTATCCGGACAGTCAATAAATTGTTGTGACACAGCCATTATAGGATCTGATGCGCACTTTATGTATAGTAACAGATAACCTCCTTGGAGGTTATCTGTGTGTATAGTGGATATACCCACATTCTGGGCGGGGAAACTCTACAAAATCGCTTGGATGGCTGTAACGAATTCCCTACAAAAAAATTATTCAGCCCCATTTTCATATATTATTATAAGGCTTCTTGGGTCTTTTACTTAACGGTCCAGAATATTTTTCTTGACAAAGTTTGAGAGCCTATGCCTTCCGTCTCACTAATGTTTGTGTAGGCCCAAAATGTTTTTACGAATTCCTAATTACAGAGCATAAGACAGGTGAAACGGCTCGCCTTAATGCCTTTCTATTGTTGCCTTATTGTTACATCCTTTCCGACTTTTAAGAAGTTTTATGTGTTAACAACTTCTGTTCCTATTCTGTAAAGGTACAACTATGAATCGCTTCCGTGGATTTTCTATTTTATTTTTTATCACCTGAAAGACCGGATTTATCAAAATAATTTCTTTCTTTCAGTAATATTTGCTCACACCATAGAGTAAATAAATAGTTAGTCAAAAATCTCCAAAATTACGTAAAGACTACATCAAAAAAAGGTAGAATACATTGCATAGAAAAACTCTTATAATTTATTATAATATAATAATAGAAATAGTATGAATTAACAAAACTTGTAAGCCTTACCGAGACTGGTCTGAGATGGGTTAAAAAACTTTACCGCGCTCTATATTCATTAGAGCTGGCAAGGCAAGGACAAATTCCATAAATAAATAAAAAAATCGAGAATTTAGTCGGTAATTTTAGTTGGGCCTAGTATTTCCTAACAGTCCTAACACAATACTCGTTTTGAAGTACTTACCTACTTACTTAGCGGTAATTAGAAACAACATTATTATAACCTATTTATTTTTATGTTGTATAAATAAAAACACTCAGAATAAAATATTTATTGTTTCGTCGTTACGACAATGTTATCAGTTATTTCTCAGTTAACAAAATATGAAAGATGTCTATTTCTGTCCTGATATTTAATTTTACGTCACATAAGAAGGCGCACTATACAAAACTTTCTTTCTATAAAATCCTTCACACTTCTTCTAACTAATCTGAAATTATATCCTATAACTTTCCCCTGAACAATATGACTAGCAAATAAATTACGCGGTTCGTCTGCCCTTTGAAAACGACTTATAAATCAGACCTTAAAATAGGACAAAAGGACCTTTTAATAGGACTATTGAAGCGAAAAGATTACCTTTATTTATTGCTTTGTCGAAGACATCGGAAAGAACTCTTGACTGTTACAATTTCGCCTTCATATAAAGCTGTTATTTCGCTAGCACCGCAGACCGATTTGGTGTACTGGTTGAGAGGTCGGCTATTACACCAAGAGTTTGCGGGTTCGATCCCCGCTCGGTACCTACAAACATTTGTGTGCATGAACATAATCTGTATTGGTCTTGATGTATGCCATCCTACTTAATATTATAAATGCGAAAGTCTGGATGTTAGGATGTTTAGATGTTTGGATGTTTGTTCCTCAATCACGCCTAAACGGCTAAAAGGATTTAGATGAAATTTGGCACACTCACGTATGGTTTATAACCCGGAATAGGACATATGCTATAAAATTCCTACGGGAAACGTCTCATTCCCGCGGGAATATCAATTTTAAAACTACTGAACGCTGCTGAAAGCTACACTATCCCCGGTGAACATAGGGTACTTTTGATCTTGGAAATGTGGGGGGAAGAGGGATATTTGAAAAAAGAGATTACGCGCGGGTGAAACCGCGGGCGGAAGGCTAGTCAATAATAAAAATATGTTATAAGCATACCCTAAACTTAAACTAAAGGCTCGAAGATCAGAGAAGCCTAAATGTATGACGGGAAATTGAGCGATGCTGGTGAAGCTATTAGAATTTGTTCAAACATTTGTTTTAGTATTGTTTTAGTAGGATAAGAAAAAAGTTTAATATCCAAACATTTGTTTTAGTATTGTTTTAGTAGGATAAGAAAAAAGTTTAATATCCAAACATTTGTTTTAGTATTGTTTTAGTAGGATAAGAAAAAAGTTTAATATCCTGCTTAGATTTGAATAAAAGCTCATAGGTACATGGGATAGTACTTTAGAGCTATAATCCCAATGACACACTATAGTTTCAATCTAGTATTCCGAACACTCAAGTGGATCTACCATTTATGGGGCGAGCAAATTGTTTAATTGCCGCGAACTGAACCCACTGACCGCGAGCTCTATGCCGACCGGTAACACAGTGTAGATAATATTGCAGCAAAGAAAATGTTACTATTGACAACTGTCATTGACAGAATCACAAGATGTATTAGGTAGGCTTTCACATTGTAAATACGTGTACGTTGTGCGGATTGTTTTCAACCGGTGAACGAAAAAATATGGAAGCATTCGTAATGCTTGTAAATAACGCCACGAAAACAGGAGCGCGATAAGTAAAAGTGTACCGCAGTGGATGCATTTGTGTGAATGGAAAGATGGAATAAATCAAATGCATTGACTCCAAAAGTAGTCTATGCTTCGACATCCAAATAAAACCTCCGATTTAAAATTTTCGGAGCCAAAATCGAAACCGAAAGTGTAACAATAATCGGAAGTTCCGACTTAACGGAATCAGAACTGAAGCTCCGTAACATCCCTGGTATGAAGACATAATAATATGCTCTTTACATGTTTTTTTTTGTTCACAATTTGACACTGTTAATCAAAGATTTGTTTGATATATAGGCTTATATTCAACGATATTCCAATGAAAATAATGTCAAAATTTAGATTGTCTCCTGCATTATAATTCCTTTTAATTAATAAATATTTACAGCATTATTTAAATGTCAAAATTGATTTAATTTTATTTACCAAAGTCCAAAAGGGTCACTTCGGCGATTATATCGATCAAACAGGCGGAAGTAAAGCCCGGTAGAAAAATGTAATATTGTTTCACTGGGTTTCGGTGCATTGTGGCCAACACGTATAACGGATGCCTTACGGAACATCATTCGATTTGTGTTTACCGTACTTTAGTAGTTGAGCCAGATTATATGAGCCGTTGAGAATCAAAAGTAACAAGTTCACATGAAAGTAATGAGCAAATGCGAAACGACCTACTTCTACGAGAGAATGTTTTTGGACAGCCTGAGTAGGTCAGTGGTTAGAATGAATGTAGAAGGTGTTTGGTTCGATTTCCGAAGATTTTTTGTTAATGATGGAATTATTGACATCGTCTACCAGTACCTACATCAGAGGTCGCAGATTCGATGCTCGCACAGTGAAAACTCATATTCTGTTTGTATTGGTTTGAGTATTAGCATAAATTATGTTGTCTAATTCTTTTAGCAAGCTTAGCATAGTTAGGGGCAAGGTGTGCTGTGTGAATAATATTAAAAGGACACAATATTACTATGTTTACTGTACTAAATTTTATTTATTGCATGTGCAACTACATTTTATAATTATTATTATACCTAGTTAATTTTTTCTTCATTAAATTGTTAATTTTGTTTTTCCACTAGTTAGAGGTAGGGTGTCTTATCAGTGGCAATCGTAAAAGTTAAAACTACTTTAAAATATTTCCTGTTTCTTCCTTAAGTTTCTTCGTTTAAACCCGCATTATTTAATGTTTCATTGTCACCTTATCAATCGTTATCATAGACACGGCCATCACGTGACCGCAAGATAACGCGCCAAAACAAAACACGTCTGAGAAAAAAAACATCCCCAAACTAACTTAACGTTCCGCCTTCACAATGACATCCCCCTTCTCATTCTCGCACCAGACATGTCCCCACGCGGAAGGGAGACGCAAGCATCATGACGGCAAACGTCAGTCCCCAGGTGAGTTCGAATTTTGAAATTATTCGAACGCGAGCTTTGCGCGGGAAAGCACGTGGTTCGGCGTTTCGGTGTTCGAAGTTCGAATTTAATTTTATATATTTTTAATTTGTGAATTAAAAAGTGGACAGTGACTGAATCTGCACATGGATTTTGAGTCGTGGAAAATGATAAGTGTTGTGTTATTTATGAAACTGACTGGTGGCATTGTGCAATAAATAGGGATTTCTTTTCTTAAGGAGCAAAGGAACGGTGAGTCGGGATGCCTTGTGTGATGTATAGAAATACTAACAAATGTGTGGAATTGTATGGGATGCCCCTTTCGAATGGATAATTTCGTTGGCAAGTTTCACTTCCCATAGAATTCTGGACAGACATTTTTTGATGTATCGCCAGGAGAGAATTGTAATCTTTAAAAATATTTGGTTGTAGATTTGCACAAACAAATTCGACGACAAAAAATACTGTAAAAATTAATTTTGTCAAACATTGTATTATTAAGAAAGTAAATAAGTTTTTAAATTAATTTTAAATAAGTCCTATATTTTTCGTACATAATACTTAAAACTCTACATTAGATTCTGAAAAATTTAAATAAAAAGCCAAAATTTTATAATTGTACATTTCAAAACGATGCCTTATCGGAATGATTATTCATAGATATATTTAATATATAATATAGATGACATACCTACATACATGCTCAAAAGCTCTGTCCAAGGAAAGCTCCTATCACGCTCCTACCACGTGACAATGCATTAGCACCTGGCAATACAAGGATTTAAATACCTACTACAGTTTTCTTAATCTTGTTATAGTAATCTCGATTTAAAAACTACACTTCCAAACATCCAAAGCAAAAGTTAGTATCATAACTGCTTTATCATAACTGCTTGTTTTGCACTATTTTTTTAATTATTTTTTTAAACTAAAATGATCAGTATCATTTAAAAACTTTACAAATTATTCTTTACTAGGGCTCTGCCTGCGGACGTGATCTCCCAGGAATGTGCTTTTCTTCTGGCATAAAAAGTAGCCTATATCCTTTACTAAGGCCTAGTCTATTGTAAATATCGCTTTAGAACATTTAATCAAATTCGGTTAAGTGGTTTAGCCATAATAGCATCCACTACCCGCATGGGATCGGACAAACTATCCCCAATGGATAAACACGTTCATCCGTAATTATTTTGCTTTGTTGAGACGGAAAAGAAGGAGAAACAAAAGTACTTACATTTTTCATATTCTATAAAGTTAGCATTATTCCGGAATAAAGAATAGCCTATGTCCTTTCTCTAGGTCTAGCCAAAAATTGGTCCGGGGTTAAGCCTTGAACGTGTCAAATCTAGACCGATTTAGGTATATAGATAGATACTCTACATTGCACAAAACATAGGAAAACATGTAACATAATAAAGCTGTACAATACAGGCGGACTTATCGCTAATAGCGATCTCTTCCAGTCAACCTTAGGATAGAGAAAAGTCTAAAAAATTGTTTGAACAGAAATAAAGGATGTGCAAGACGGGGAAAAAGAAAGAAAATATATGTCGCATCTAATAAAGACATACTTAAACATTTCTATTACTTTCGCATTTATTTTATTAATATTTATTTGAATTCAATATTTCTAAGTTTTCATAAAATAAGACATGACACGACACTTTCCTGCCTTCTGTCATGTATCTAAAAAATAAACTTCCATGTAAAGTATTTATTATTTATTTATGTAAATCGAATGCACATAGAGGCCATACAACTTGTAATAAATTATCGATCAATGCATCATTCGGCATCGGCTGTTGGTTTTGAGAAATACCTTGTATATATTGACTTTTAATAACCCACACCCCTATTTACGGATGTAATTTTTCTAAGTACGGTCCGCATAAAAGTCATAAAAAAAGTAATTAAAATAAACTAGCTTCTACCAGCGCCTTCGTGTGAACTTAGTAGAGCATTTTATAGGGTTCAAAGCTACACTACTCTTTTTATTTATTTTAGGCGGTTAACGAAATAAACAATTTATAAAATCACTGATATTTCCAACGTCATACAAATGGAGAGATCCAGATAACATTAACTTATTACCAGTTCATTTCGCAAGCACGTAGCCTACGAAATGTATTGCGGCAATTGTGGCCTATTGTAATAAAGTATATTTTACTAGGAATCATTGCTATATGGGTTTACAACAATGTAAGCCTTATCATCCTAGAGCCTTTGGTTTTCCTTT
This sequence comes from Mecyna flavalis, assembly GCA_949319885.1. Taxonomy (NCBI): domain Eukaryota; kingdom Metazoa; phylum Arthropoda; class Insecta; order Lepidoptera; family Crambidae; genus Mecyna; species Mecyna flavalis. The sequence goes on along the minus strand of OX439427.1, from coordinate 2,710,770 downwards.
TTCTATATTATGTACTTCATTTGGCAGACAAACACGTTGCCCAACGTATTGTAATTAAGGACCACTTCTCCATGAAGAATCGCTCAATGCGTTTGCCATAATGTTTCTCTACTTACGAATACTTCAAACACAGCGAATTTTTCATACAGCTTGATTTTTAATTATCCAACTATCAGATCACGTAGGTGTCTCAACTAATAAAAAATAATTTCTATTGACCTTAACTTTCATCGTTTTTCTAAAGTTCTGCACGTACGCCAAATCAACCGCTTTCTTTAATTTGCCGTGTTTCTCACTTCAGTTAACATCAAGCAATTTCTAAAATTAGGGATGTATTTTAGATCGGATTAAGTGAAATCTGCCGCCATAACAGACCAGGGGGATTAGACAAGATGTCATCGCTTCATAGCTGGCTGGCGAAATTCGCTAACTTTAAATTGTATGGATTTGACATATGCCATAGAAAAGTCACGTGGTGAAAGTATGGATTTTGACATTCGCTATTGCAAATTGAGCTATAACGAACGTCATAAATGCCGCTTGTCTAGGGGGGTTCGCTGTGTTCCGGCAATATTAATGAGGAAGCCAGTTCACTTGAAATTAAAAGCTCGAAGATCAAATGAGCCTGCAGTCTGGCGACACATTGGGCTACGCTACCTGATGAATATATTTATAGTGTTCATGAATTACGTTTGGAATGTTAAAAACATTTATGTGTTTATATAGATCCTCAATGCAAAATGCATACCTCTTAACTTATTCATTAAGTTCTTCAAGTCTCGTCGTAACAACACGTGAAAATGCCCATCTGATCTTATTTGTTTGTCTCCTAATTGGATCTTTTCATTAACATCTCAAGCGCATTTTGCGTAACTCTGGAATAAACTTACCAGAACCAACAATAAAAAAAGAAAATTATAAAATGAAATCAGAAGGATTCTGCTATCGCTCCCTCTCAAATTCGCACTTCCTTGCACTCGAAAAGTCAGCGCATACGCAATGGAATCGCAAAACCTTTAAGTGCTCACACACTCTTGAGCGCGCCTCAATAAGACAATGGATCACAACAAGCACTCTCACGCATACAATATCGTTGTATAGGGTCAGTTAAGCCCTTAATTAATGCTAGAAAGAGACGGAAACAATTTGCTGTAGGGCTGGTGAAATTAATTCAAAATGTAATCTACGATCTCACAAAATAATATGTTTTGGCTTATGAAAAAAAAGTATTTGTTTAACTTCGGCTAATTTAATTTAAATAATTTTTTAATTGTTAAATCTTAGTAACTTATTTGTACACCCTTGTCGTATGTAGGTACTAATGTGTAAAAGTAAAACAAGTAGAGTAGGGGAGAGTAGAGTTTGAGAAAGACTGATAACTAATGCAAACTTAGTTAATTTTATAACTTTTTACAAAAAAAAAAAATTGTAACAAATAATACCTACAATATGAAATACCATGTCAATTAATTTTATTCTGAAACCCTTGTCGAGTGATCCAGCTCCTACAAACAGTCCAATTAACCCAAATTAATTTCTTTTCGAGTTTACATTTTACAAGTTGTTTTAAACACTAAACGTCGATTTGATGTTTAAAAATATAATATTTTTATCATCACAACCCTACTTTGCGCGGGAAAGAGAACTCCGAATACAGATTATAACACACCCCATAGAGTCATCGGACCGTGCGCGAAGTTTTTGCGATTTCAAACCTCCTTTTTATTTTTTTTAGCCTGTGAGAATGCTTTCACAGTCTAGTGCATATCGTTGATTTTTTTTTAATTCATAGACGAGGGAATATCACGCTATCTTTGTAGAGGGAAGGATTGAAATTATCGGAAGGAACGGGGGTTTTAAACGACGTGACACGTTTTAGTAGAGAAGCAAGCTGGTGCCTCCTAGTTATACATTAACATTTTATCTCTTCTACATACTTAAACTAATAACAAACTTGTGTTTAATTAAAATCTAAATTTATAAAAATCGGATGGTTTTATATCTTTATCACCCGATGTATTTTAATTGTTATTATGTATTTAAAGAAGATTTATAAAGGCATTTGAAATATAAAAAGCATTAATTAATTATTTATAAGGACTTCAAACTTAACGAAGTCGATTTAAATATTCCAACGATTTCAATTTATAAATTAATTCGCCAGCATATTAATTATGCAATCTCTATTCAAAAGATTGTGGTCTTAAGCAATAAAATCATCCCTCAGCTTGAAAGTCACACAACAAACAAATATTAATTCCCTACTTGAAGTTCTTTTCACCCTTGCCTATTCAAAATTTAAAAAAGACAATCTCTTGTCTATGGTCTATTCATAAAAAATTAAAAACAAATCGTATGTAACTGTTCGAAACAATACGTAGCAGAAATACGGCTGTTAAGAAAAATGATACGGGATTTTGAATCTTACCGCTATGTAATAAAGTTTGAATTCTAGAAATATTCCGAAACTTCCTTAAGTTAACCAAATCGTAAAATGTTATATTGTTATTGTAATTATTTGTTTGGAACTGTGAATGAGGAGCATGCATTTAATTATGAAATTCAAAGGGTCTATCTAAGGATTGTCATTATAGGTATTTAATTGCAAGCTTAGAAAATATAAAGCGCAAATAAAAATCTGTTTCTAATTAAATCTTCAAAATTCTTGAAATAACATTGAAGTAACAAAAACATTTATAATTTTGTAACTAAGATATTAATTGAAATATATTATAGAATTGATTCTATAATTAAAGAATACCCTCAAACCTTTGATTTGATTATTTTTTTCGTTCATAACATATTATTAAAAGTAGCGGCCCTTCAAATGTAATCAAGGTAGCGCAGCGATTAATCGTGTTTTTTTTTTACTTCAAAACCATGTCAGTTCACACGGAACCCTCGCCGAGCATCGAACAAGTGAAAAAACGCAACAATAACGGTAACAAACACCAACTGTAACGAAGGGCTACGAAATTGAGTTCACGAATTAATCAATCGAAAGATTAAATTTTACCCTCTATTAATCGATTAAGTTGTTATTTAATCGAAGATTTGCTTTGTTGCGATTTATTTATTTCTGAAGGAAAACTCACCATATGAAACCTTTTTTAAAAATGGTTTCTTCATTTGTTATCACCTATAATCCCGGTTGTTGACAATTTTTCACAAAAGTATATCTTTAAACGTGTATAAAATAGGTTTTTGATATTGCTACTTGCTACTAAAGTGTGTTATAAAAACATTTATGTTTTAAAACATAAACAATACATTTCAGTTTATTTAATGTCTCACTGCATGGAAAAGGCCGTCATTTCTGCGATCATCATCACAACGAAATGGGTCCCGGGGATGGGCTGATCACCGGCTCATCCCAATCGGGTATGAAGGGGAAACCGGAGGAGTTTAGTGGGTAGTGGACGCTTAAGTCTCGAGTCCCACACACGGCCGCAGGTCTAGCTAGCCTGCGGTTGTGGTGCATAAACGCATTCTCCTCCGAAGCACTTAAACCACTAGAACTACCAAGACATTTCTGGTTCTGAATGGTATTAAATTTTATGCCACAAGTTGAGATAATTTTCTACCACATTAGTGCAAATTAGCCAATCCATAATCGTTAATGTAGCATGCTTGCAACAAAATCACATCTCTGGCAATCGTTGAAATAATTGGATAACTGGGGCATTGCGGCGATCGTAATAGCTTGTTAGATTTAACCGAACGTTAATTGACATAGGCATAGCCCGACCATAAAAAAATCTCGCCATATGTCGGAAAAATATTGGAACTAATTTCTTCAAGTGGCAACAATCAAATAAAAAAACGATAAGATGTCATTCATTATTGCTGTCTGTCAAAGTGTGATGTCAATTGTCAACCGTACCTTGTTATTTTTGGATATTGTGAGTATAACCCATAGAGTAATAATATTCCTCTAGAGGGGCAACCTAACATATTTTGTTTGAAAACGATTCTGCCGAAGTAATATCTACGTCACTACATTTTCTCTATGGTCACTACGCTCTGATTGGCTGATCAAAGGTCAAGAGGGATGAGATAGTGCCGCCAAGTGCACTAGCAAAATATATCGATATCGATAAACAATGCATCAGTATAGTTAATATTGAATAATACCTATCAGCGTCAACATTTTAAGTGCAAAAGCACTTAATGTTTGCACAAGCAGATGGTCTTACGTTACCTCTCTAGGGAATATTATTACTCTATGGTATAACCCTAGCAACCAAGTGTTGCTATAACCATAGCTAATGTGGCGCTCCCAGAGCAGGTTTTTTATTTTCTTGGTCAGGCTATAGTTAAGCGACACCGCTCCTGGGTCTTTACGCGCGAAAAGAAACCACTTGAGTGGCTGCTCGATGACGTCATTTCGCCGGGCGCGCGGGGCGGTCGGCTCGAGCGACAAAACATGTTATATGAGCTGTTTATCTTAATGGTTACGTCTCAAGTGATGTTATTCTGAGAGTTAATGAATGGCGCTATTAAGTGGTGTTTCGTTTGTTCGATTTAACGCTCGTTGCATAAATATACGGACTTGTAAATGTAGGAATGGTACAATCAAGCTGACTATACAACTTTAAAATGGTATATTTTGAAAATAAGATCGATAACCCATTTATTTTAGGGCATTTTAAAATAGTCTAGGCCATAAACTGTCTAATTAAGCAATAAAACCACACATTTACCTATAAAATATATTATTTACAGCCTCACAAACCGAACGAAAAATATTACGTTTGACGAAAATTTTCTACACAAAAAACCAAAAATATTGTATAAAAACATTTTGCCTTTTAGAGCAAAAATATTTACATCATCTGAAAGCTACGTCTTTAAAGTATAACATATATATAAATCACGTCAATAGTTAGTGCAATTTCTGAAAAAACGAATTAATTTAATTACCTAATAACCGGTCAAAAATCTGTGGAATGCATTGAGAAAAAAAATAAAAAAAAATTAAATGCACACTGCCTGCCAGAAATAATACATTTAAAACGTACATGAATAATTACACTATATAAATTAAATAACTTACCAATAGATTTTGTCTTCTTCACTATAAACACAAACACCATTGTAATTCCAAAAAAAATTGACAATCTGTCATAGAGTACGTCATTTTTAACTTTTTTTTTGCCGTTCTCCGCAACATTTCTAGCATTGGACTACTGGTTACTCGATAAATATATCGGTTTCAAATATCATATCGAGATACTGGCAACAAATACCGGATGATTGCTTATATTTTAGCGAAACGCGCCAACGTTCAAACTCGCTTACCGAAAGGGACATATGTCCCTTTCGAGCACGCGACTGAAATTCGCAAAAAGGGACAAATGTCCCTTTTAGCACAGGACAGGATATCGGTAATTGGAGAATCATTTAATCCATATTACTTTGTATGAATTATTAGGAAATGTCTGTACCTTCAAACGTCTAATCACCCGGTGGGACAGTGTTTAAACGACTTAGTCGTCAACTCGCGGACGCGAAACTCGCGGACGTCCGCGAGTTGGCACCTTTCGATTTTACCTACTTTTTTTGTCGTCAACTCGCGGGTCTATATAAAGTACAGTCAAATAAAAACAGATTGAAACCAAAGGATAATTTACAATGTACTAGGGCAACATGACCTTATTGGAGATGTATTAATTTATTAAGGATTTTTTACGAGTTGATTACTAAGACGAACCAAGCGTATAGAAGAAAAAAAAAGATTTAAAGCTGCAGTATTTATAACCTTGATGAAAAAAAAATGCATGACAAATAAATACATCTCCAATAAGGTTATGTTGCCCTAGTACAATAATACCAGTATCCGTATTATCAACCTTATTACCAAAGTAATATTACACAATATAAATACCTACATTAAGAAAAAGTATATATTACATATTTAGTTGGCCTTATTTTAATAAGGAATTTGTTGTAACGTTTTTGTAGCTGACTATACATTAATACGTCAGATTTCATGATCGCGCGAGTTGACGACGAAAAAAGTAGGTAAAATCGAAAGGTGCCAACTCGCGGATGTCCGCGAGTTTCGCGTCCGCGAGTTGACGACTAAGTCGTTTAAACCGTGGTCGTGGGTTTGATTCACGCCTTGGGCACAGAATAAATAATAGGTCTCTACTCTATGACTTAGGTCTGGTCGGTGGCAAGACCTATTCAGAGCCTGATGGCTATTTACCACAAGCAAAATCTGCGGCAATAATACTGACTGTGATTAAAAAAATAAGTTTAGCTTATTTACTGAAAAAAAAATTGAAAATATTTTCATTACAGCTTTTATGTATTTTAAATTTAATATTAACTGAAAACTCCTTCATATAATTCCATTTACAAACAAACCGTAATAAATCAACAGTCGGTATTAAATTCAATTAAAATCTTACGTAACAAAGTTTACTTATGCTATTCACCTCTCGCTCTCCAACAGCAATGTGTAATAGGGCATCCCTCTCCCACATGTTAGACCAGGTGCCCATAAATCACCATGGTTGGCCTCTGACCTCCGGGTTGCTTGGATTATGGGATTTAGTTCCCAGGCTAGTTACGTCTTACTAGTGTAGGGTGGGATTAAATACTTGTTAGAATAGGGGTATCATACCATAGATAATGTTATGTTAGTTACGAATGGTTTCTAGATTAAAAATATGGTGCCATATAACCAAAAATGTTTTACTAATTTTACTTACGTGTTTATGTTCAAATAATTAATTTAATGATGAGTAGAAATATTTGGGTGTAGTAGCGGGTGGCGCAGCAGGACCGATCGGTTTGGAGATCCTTGGGGGAGGCCTATGTCCAGCAGTGGACGTCGTTTGGCTGAAATGATGATGATGGTGATGAGAAATATTAAACATTTTGATGTTGATCATGCAAAAGCATTTATAATTTTATACCCAACTTCCATGAAGTCCTCCAGTTGGAAATACTGCTTACAAAAAATGATTGACCAAAAATTTTGTCATAAGAAAAGATATTGTGTCAAAACTTGAAAAAAAAAGTAGGCTTGTCTCGGTATGAATAACAAAAGGATTTACATTTTTACGGACAAATTAGCTAAAAAATTAAAATTGACAACATTACTTTCATGAGAACTCGAAAAAAACACCTCTGAAAAAAGCTCGATTAGTTATTTCAAGTCATTGTTACGGTAACGCGTTGTCCAAACGCGTCCGAAACTTAATATCTAAAATAAACATTGACACATCAATAACTGTCATTCGCAGGTCCTCAGGTAACCGTCGAAAGCGAAACTGGTTTGACAAAAACCCTTTTTCACAATCGCCGCCATTTCAGAAAAGTCACGCTTGAAAACGTGTTCCCGTTTCAAAAAAGTTCCTTTTAAAGTCGACAATAGAGTATAGAGTTTATTTTTTTTTTTTTGCGAAGAAGGCAAAGGAATAACGGCATGCAGCCAGGTATTGTTCGATGAAATATCGCCTTTCAGATGGGGATTCGCACTTGCCTTTTCTTTACGCAAGCGTATGGAAAAAAACTGCAGCCATTTTATTTTTATGTCGTGAGTTAACTATCGGAAGAGGTTATAAAATTATACTGCTTATTTATGAAGTACGTAGACATAATCTTTCAATTACAAGTTAAATCATATTGAAGAGACTCTAGTTTATTTTTATTGCTAGTTGACATTTATTTATGTTATTTCGAGTGCAGGACTTGTTGTGACTTCAATGTCTTTTTACAGATATAAAGTTATTAAAAGTCATCAACAATATTAGTGGGTTCTGATTTGACATTTCATATTTTGTTAGATAGCAGTGAAAGAATTCGTTTATTTAACTATATTTTACTTATTTTTATACCAATTGATTCCAAGAGGTCTAATAAATACTGAAAATTAACTTCAACTACTAACTACTTATATTTTAAACTTTCAAAATTAGTTTTAATACCATTTTTTTTGCCCTCGTATTTTATTTTAAGATTCCAGATTTAAATTAATTTACACAAATATGAAAGCCGTTTCGAATATAATGTGGGCAAGGAATATGCCAAACTAATCTTTAAACCGTTAGATAGCTCGGTAAAATAACATAGGTGACCTTTTAGCCCCAAGGAATCACAAAGCGAATTATTTCTCAATACGCAATCAAAGTTATTGAGGCTCGCCCCTCGGCATCGCTCGTAAATTCCCACAACCGAAGGTGCGATTGTTGTCAAAAATAAATCATACCATTTACATTTCGACAAAAAAAAAACTAGATCGGAACACTTTGGTCGGGTGTACACCGAAATAGACGTTACGTCGCAGTCTTAAAGGTAAGTTGAGACAGCTGCGCCCTGACCTTTCGAACTCAGTGCATCGTTATTGTCAAATTTTGCACACTTCCTCAAACAACAAAAGATGGCTGACAAAAGCTCGGAGATCCAGCATCTTGCCTGCTCCAGATTACCCCCAGATGACAATGATGTTATTATTCCAATTTCGTAAGGCGAATCCGAAGGCGATTGTCGAGGGAACAATAGACTGATCTCCAAAGGGTGGCTGCCATCTGCTGGGTTTTCAGTTGACTTCGTTAATAATTAAGAAAGTAGATTAGGTTACGTGAAAAAACTGCTTTGTGGTAAACCTCATGTCAAAGGATAGACGATCAAAACACTTTTTTCGTTGATGTAATTATTTGGGCTCTACTATTGCTAACTTTTACAGCAAATTGATAAGTGAAATGTTTTATCCTTTAGCGAATGCCTTCCGTCTATTATAATCGGCAAAGTTATCTCTAACACTTCATGTATCATTTCTACATACATCTGACGATTCTTTAATTAACGTATCCAAACAAGAACATCCGTGTGTTTTATATTTTATTTATCCGACTACCATACGGCAAATAAAAGCTATCCCACGTTAATTAGGTTTAAAAAAGGTAAACGGAATTAATTAACGGATAATTTTACGGCACACTATTTTACGTCCAAACGTCTTTGGGCAGCGACCTTATAAGGCGCTGCGCAGACGTAGATACATTTTGTCACTGACAACGTCATTGTACGTAGTAAGTAGACACAAAAAGTACCTAAGTCACCGCAGAGGGAGGGCTGATTAGTACATATTTACTGTTGGCTAGAATCGGACACAAGACACGAAAGTGCCTATGTCTGCGCAAGGAGGGCTGGTTTTATACGAAAGCAATGGCTGACTGACACATACATTATACTTGGGCTGCAGGTGCCATCTTTGGGTGCTGGTCTGCCGGGACTCACAGATCCTTCAGGTTGATAGTTTTAAAATTTACTCGAAACTGCATGACTTAGTTAAAGATACTATAAAAGTGGAGATTGTATATTGAATTCTTGCAACCTAATTGGCGATTGAAAGGAGTACCTACCTGTTGTGTTTATTGCCGGTTCTTCTCAACAGATGACTGCATTCCGAATCCGGTGGTAGAGTCACTATATTTTTCATTTTATTTCTTTTTTTGTTTTTTCATTTTATTCATAAGTGCTTGTTTGAAGCCTATTTGAATAAAGCATATTTTGATTTTGATATTCACTGGTGGCTTATTAGCCGAGACTAGACACAAAAGTGTCCACGTTTTTGCAGGGCCTTATGCTCATAATAACGCGACCTTGTTAATAAGTGAAACCACAAGTCAACAAAAACACGGTACCTACTCTTGCGTGGCGAACTCCAAGAAACTTTATATTTACCTTTAAAAAATACGACCTTTAAGGCAAAATTTATGGGAGTTTTTCGTTCGAGAATTACGTGGAACGTATAAACGTGGAATGCAGTTCTTTAATCTTTTTATACATATTTTTCCCGTGACTTTTTATTACTACCTTTTCTACTTTTGTCATTAAATTCTAGTTTTTTTTTAATCTTCAGCTTAACAAAAAGAAATGTCCTCCAAAAGTAATTGAGACATACCTACGATGATAAAAGATCTAATTTTTTTTTATTTGATTCAGGTACAATGAAATTATTTTGCACGTCAAATCTTTTATCTTTATCGAATAGGTACACCATGGACCATTATTTAATTAAAGACTATCAAATAACTTCAACATTTTTTCGATGCCTCGTTCACTCAGATGATATTTAGGCTAGCGAGCTTTAGCTTATTTAAAAAAACTTCAAGAAAATTAATTATTTGAATTCCAAAATCCTCTTTAATCATTATACTAATTTCGTATGACCATAACGTTCATAGATGCAATTAAAATTAATATCACCAAAACACCGTTGACTATGTCTGACTATGGGCGGCCATATGGCCAGATCATAGATAGATAAAATTATAAATTATAATAGAATCCTCGTGGCATATTGCGAGGGAGGGTTGTTGAACCGGACGAAAACATCGCTTGAAACAATGGAAGTGTATAAATTAAAATAAAGGATATCTTTTCACATTATTTAAGCAAAAAAAGTCATTTTAGCCAAGTGAGTATATTTTTATGTTTCCATCTTAAATCTTCGAAGGCTGCACTAAGAAATTGTAAACCGTAAACCTACATGAAAAGTTAGATTACTATAATTTTCAAGTTAAAATAATTCAATCCGAAAATCAATTTACATTAAGTTTTCTTCTATTATTGTACCAATTAGCAACACCACCGTATTATTGGAGGCTTACGAATTATTTCACCAAAACAGGACATTATCTGTATTAATAAAAAAAACCTACTAAATAATAGGTATAAAAATTTACAAATATAAAAATAAGTTAATCCCACCTTCATTATTACAACAAAATAGCAAATTGACTTCGATTAAAATACTAAACTCTTTCATTATAAGGTCAACAGCCAGTCCAATTGTACGCACTAATTGTCCCGTAATTAGGAGCACTTATCGAGGCGCCTGCGCCGACAGCTGCGCGAGCGCGGGGGTGACTCCACTTGAGATACGAATGTATGACGAACTCACCACCTTTGTGTTTTTGTGTTTGCCATCTACTTGAATTTTAGCACTGTATAAAAAGACATGATTTTAGATTAAAAAAAAATGATAACTAACTAAAGGATTACCTGATAGTAAGTGATCACCGTCGCCAATGGACATTTGCAACACCAATACCGGAAATAAAAAAGGGTGTAAGTGCCAAAAACAAAATGTGGAATTCTTCTTATTTTAAGCTATGATTTTAAGTTATTGGCGATGGCACATAGAATACATTTCTGTGATAAAATAAGTTTCGAATGTTTTGGCACTTACACCCTATTTTATTTCCGGCATCGCTTGTGTGTTACAGGGCCGGTAACGCGCTTAAGGAGGGAAACTCTAAAGTTTGTGCACCATTTCACAAACTTAAATAATAAAACCAAAGTATAAAGGCAGTAAGTTTAAAAAAAAAAAACACGGAGTTTTTCTTCTAAATAAAATTTAAGTTGTATGATTCTCCTCATTTCAAGTCTTAAGCTCAAGCTCAGTCGTCGTTTGCCAAGTCTTACAGAAAATCACCAATGTTTTTATCTTATTTTCAGCATAGAATAAACTCAACGACGTCAATACCATCAACGTACGTACCTAATAATCTTCTCTCAACCAATTTTCAGCTCGCATGGATTCCAATTGTCCCAATTTACCTAGATTATTGGCACATTGTTGTGCGACTGTCAGCAAAAGTAAGAGAAAATTAAACGTGACCATAAATTCGGCGGTGGTTTCCAAATAGGTTTATAACTATAGGAGTAACACATCTATTAATACATTTTATAAAACTTGCAATATCAACAGCATCTTGAATTACACCTTTCATTTTCAAACTTATAATTTATAAGCTGCGGTGCTTCTTAGAACAATCAATTACAACACAATGTCTTATTGAGTGGTTAATTACTTCTACTGATGAAGCCCGGTGGCAACACAGGTGCTTGGGCACGTGCCTTTAAATGCAATCAGGTTGTACAGATGCATCTATTTGCATCTGTTACAATAAATGAATATAGGGTACAAAAAACTTTTGTTCAGGCTTTTATTACATACTAGCGGTCGCCTCCGCAATATTACCCGTGCGTAATTTCTTTTGTCAATTATACCCCCTTCCCCCCACATTTCCGGGATCAAAAGTACCCTATGTTACCCGGGTAGAATGTATCTTTCCAACAATGAAAGATTTTTTTGGATTGGATCAATAGTTTCAATACAAACAAACAAACAAATCTTTCCACTTTAAAATATTAGTATACCTATTACCTAGATATAGATTTAACACGTTTTTTTTCAAAGACCCAATACCTAACCTATTTTCTTTACTTTATTTAATCGTCATTGTTGGTAGGTAAATGCAATTGTTTGTGTAATTAACTAATAGACTACACACGACCAGAAATATTTTGATGTTTACAAATATTTTTACCAAATTCAAATGAATGTCACCACAAGCCATAAAACAGCCTATTGGACAAAACCTCACATTTGAATTCTTGCATATTTAGTATTTACTATGCGTTAAAAAAATTCCAACCACCAATATGGTTCCATAGGGGGGTCAACAGTCCAGTTGAATTATTCATGACAGTGCCACCTGCCGCCTAACCGACGAACTAACATTTGGCACCGAGTTTCAAATGTAGAATAGTGTAAAATGTTAAATGGTTTACGCGCCATTGGTTAAACATTTAAAAAAGGAATAGAATTTGTCCTTTTTTTTGTCTGTCTGACTGTCACCTGTTTATCTTTGTACACTTTTGAATAAAGAACTACTTTTTGTAGAGACTATTTTCATAACTGTCTCTAGCTTTGAGTTACATATATTTTGCACAGCCGAAGGTGTTATTTCTTTCGAATTGCTTATTAGGAGATACTACTTACGAGACGACTCTCGTTATTAAGAATATAGTGTAGCATCTCAAAACAAAACAATATGTTAAATTAATAAAGTACTTCCCACTTAGTTTTCAGAAAAGGTGATGGAGGACTACTCAACCTAACTAGTTATAATAATAAAATACGAAGCAGAAAACCATTTAAAGTCAATTTTAAAATAAATTCTCCTTTGAGGGAAATTAATTAAATATAGTTGGTGTAAATCTAATCTATGTATTTTGTTTTATAGTTCTCATGCTAATTACAATTATTACATTCTTCGATAAAGTAAATAACGTATAGTAAAACACTTATTTTTGACTGTTCTAACATAAAAGATTGTAACATTTTGGATACAGTGATACTGCCGTCGAAAGCCTGTTTTGTCTTCGCTGTAGCCGTTTAAAAGAATATTCTTACAAACCTCCAAAAAGTCGTTTTAAATCCATTCATAATTGCGATTATCTTTAAAAAATACTGCATCCACTTCACAAAGATGCAGATCACTTTCAAAATCTAAATGGATAAAATATCCGTTCAGTATTTGGCGCAAGCCGGTTGAAATGCTTTCATTGAGAGCCCCATTTTCATTATCTCCAACTCGCATCGCATTTACAAACATAAAAAAGCCTCTAAACACAAAGTCTTAAAGTCGAATTTCTTGTAAGAAATGAGCAAAAATAAGATGGCAAGATCACTGATGCATCGGACGTTCCGAAAAATTCAAATTCAAAAATCGAAATCCGCTAAAACGTGTTCCGTTCCATTCAAAACGGCATCGTAGACGTTGACCGCTCTTACAGTTACAAAATCGAATTTCGCGTGAAACTAAACCTTATTTTGAAGATCGTTCGGAAATCGACCGCGATCGAACGGTAAAGAGTTTCAAAAGAAACTTTTTGTTCTCAACCCCTGTTTCGCGAGACGTGCATTTGATATTAAAAAATGCTCCAGAAGAAATCTTAAATTCAATAGTAATTTGCTGGTGAATAGCAAGGGAGAGGATAATGGATGGAGTCGTACGCCCTGTTTTTGCGGTGTTGTATTAGCTCGCGAATTCTCCAGGGTCGTTTTGTGTACACACTGGTTTTTGAACGCAGCATGTGACTGTCACAGGCCGTCGGCATGAATGCGCGCCAAAATCATAATTACACACTCAATTTGGTAGGCAAAGAAAATATGTGAGTTATTGCCTACAGCGTAACCGAGATGAAATCGGTCGTTTTGAATGATCAACAAAGGTCTTTTTGTAGGAAAAATTTTGTATTTAGCATAACAATGTCTGTTTCTGTCTGTGCAAATAGTTTTGATTGGCGCTATAATTAGATTAGAATGACGTTAGTTGTAAATTAGGATTGAAGTTTAATTTGAATTGTAAATAGGCAGTGTAATTATTCTATTAGGACTTTAAACAATTTGAATACTAATTTGCACTTGCTTTGCTAGTTTATAATTTGTTGGGACCAACAGAAAATGAATTCGAAATCCACCATCTTGTGGCCTTGAAGTGGTTAATAGATTATAAATTGAATGCAATATTTTGGTGCCCGGAGCGATAGAATATTGCTTCGGAATTATCTTACCGATTACTTAATAAAGATATTTTGTTGGGGACAATTTAAAATTTGATTCAAGCACAGATAGTCAGCAAGTAACATAATAACTAAAGGTGAGTAGAGGCTACAACATTTACTTGTATCAAAACATCCAGCATACACCGTTTTTAAATTTACTCGAACCTTTCTTCGAACACGACGCTCGATGTTTTGTTACAGCCTTTTTAAAAACTAACGAGCATATTGGTGTAACATTTCGACGAGCATATTGGTGTAACATTGTAGATCCGACATTTCAAAGAAGAATGAACGCAGGTACAACAAAATGTTACGGGTAAATGCTCACTCGCTGTAAGCATTTACCCGTAACAAAACGCCGAGCATTCGCACGAACGTTACTTTACATGGAAATGTTGAGACTAACCGAGCTTTTACCTGTATTGTACCATTCGCACGAACGTTACATTACACCAAAACGCTCGAGGAAATGTTGTAGTCTATACTCACCTTTTGTATGTGTAAGGCTAAAAGTGTGGACATATTCACCACTCATCTTTTTAATCAATCTATTTCTGAAAATTTAAGTCAACTTAACCAGACTTATAATATTAGTGTCGCTAATTCAAAAGTCATTTTCGAAAGCACCATCTACTTTTTTAGTCGTTTTAGCACTACATTATTTACTTAATGTCCAAACAGCAAACACTAGTAGTCATAAAATGTGAAACCCCACTCAAAGATAACGGCTTTATCGCACGGCTCGAAGCTGATGTCCGAACATCAGCTTCCACTGTACCACAGATATATAGTTACAAACCGCCACAGTAACTCGCTATAACTAACTGACCATGTCAACAGCACCAGACGAGAATGATAGAGTTAGTCTATTCGAATTTTTGAACACAGATCAAGTTTGTAATCACCAATCCGCATTTGGCTACCGTGGTGATTACGTCAGGTACCAAATATACTCGATTAGGGAGTTAAGCCCAAGGCCCCGAGATCACAGCGGTCTTAACCATAGAGGCGTCTAAAGATACCTATAATATACCTAATATACTTTTACATTCAAATACATCGACCGCAAATATGGTATTTCACTAGTTACCCCTTCAGAACCCCTGCCCTAAATGCTAATCCATTTAGCCATACGCATATTTCCTTAGCTTTAAACTTAGTGCCGGTTGACCAGCAATAAATGTCGCACCACACGTTAACATACTTAGGAGAAACCGAGAACATAGTGAGGTTTTAAGGGGTCGTTACTTATATGCTTAACAGTTCTTAAGTATACAAGGAGGTTTCTATTCCACACTCATAAAGGATGCTTTTGGCACGTAAAGAAAATGTGTGTCGGTTTCGTGGACACAGCTCGGACTCGTCCACCATCACATTTGGCAACAAGGGAATAGACCGGAACATTGTAGCCATCACTTGATTTTCAAGATTGGCTTGCGGTCGATTTAATAGGCTTTCTGCTGCGATGCAGTAATCTTACCGAAGGAGGTAGCGGAGAGGGAGTTAGGGGACAACTTTTTTACTTCTCCACTCTGGAGTAGACGGCCGTGTCGGAATGTTGTATTCTAACCATATTTTTGAAAATTGCATACAGCCAAAAAATAAATAAAGCTGAAATTAATATGGTGACCTCAATGACGTTCATATACAACTAAAATATATTGTACCAGTTATCTTGGGGTGAACTAAGGGAAGAAATAATTGCCCTTGGTACACCCGGGTGAACTATGGAGGTGGACCATGGGCAATGACTGTGTATATTGAACGTCATTGGGTGACCTACGAAGTTTATGACTTTACACAGGGTTTTTCAAGTTTTCCTAAATAATTTTAACTTTTAAACTCCACAAAGCTTAAGTTCTCTCATTAAATGTCAAAAACGTAAAATAGATCTATTTCTTTTCTCTCAATAGGTCTTGGAGCGATAGCGCTCATTTAGCAAACAAAGGCTATTTGTAGTAGACAATTAATGCACTTAGAAAGTCATACTTTTCCAGTCACAGATCTCTGAAAGTCCTACTTTTATATAACGCAACACTTGACACAATTACTTCTACGTACAGTAAATTGATAGCATTAGCCATTAGAAAGAAAATTAATATTACGAGAAAAATGATGACAAATAATTTGCCGTTGATAATACAACCTGTATCGAATCGTAATACACATCGAAATTTAGCACAAACACAATAATGTTCAAGTACAGTTGAGGCAAAAACAAACGCTATTGTAGATTTTCTTGCAAAGATAACAGTCTTGCGTAAATGATATGCTATATTAAACCTTGATGCATTGTCATAAGTACAGGGATATAATTCGTGACTGTTCTGATACGGAAGTCTCGCACCACACGTGTGAACAGTGAATGTGGCAAATCTGTCGCCGCTCGATGACTGATGGTAATGGACCTTCGTAGTTGAACACCAGATGTACAGCTTTTTTCATATTCACACAATGGGAAACGGTATTGCTGTAGGCACCTATGAGTATTGCTCTTTTGAATACTGTAATTTCATATTATAGTAGTTGCCTATTAATTATATTATGTAGAATTGAAGTTTGACTTGTAAAATACATTTAAAAAATGAATTATAATATTATGATTATGTAGAATCACGTAAATTAAACCACATTTATATATTTTTCTTTTATTTTATTAATTTAATTAATTGTTTGTTAAATTGTTGGTTAATTGATCGAAATAATTGATTAAAAAAGAGTATAGACTATTATGTTTCAAAGTCAAAAAAACAAAGTCGAAATTATATTCAGGCTAATGTATTATTCTTTTGTTACAGATTCAAAATGCTAAAGTGGGCAGTTTACGGTAAAAAGAACCAAGAAGTTCGAACTGACAACGAACTGGAAATAGAAGAACGTGATCCATACACCAATGGACCATACAACAACAACGTCAGGAGATCCCTTGACGCACAGTCAGTTAAAAAGAGTAAAAAACCAAGTAGATACCAAAGAAGATCTTTAGGGTCCACTGCTATTAGGAAAAACAACCTTAAAACGGTTGACAAAGAAAATTTCAATTATATCGGAAATACACCAAATTATTACAAAGAGGGATTCGTAAAGAAATCTGAAGGGTTAGCTCTTAAAGATGTGAGCAACATCACTCCATCTTCGACTCCGGTAAAAAATTATGAGCGGAGAAAATTTTACTTGAACGGATCCAAAGATGACATACCACCAGACTTACCCCCCACTCCTCCAACCTATAGTAGAAGAGTCCGTGAAGCGAAGAAGAGAAAACTAGAAATGACTAGCAACAATGATAATTTTAGACGAGACAGCTGCGTTTATAAGTCAGAAAGGAGAATCAAACCAGTTGACAGGAGTCAGTTTAGTCCACCAAGACTAAGTCATAGTACCTCAGAACCTTCATTGAATGAACTTTCTGATAGGTTAAGTGCTACGACAGATAGCAGCCGACATTCATTTCTAATGGGGAAACGACTAAGTGGTAACCCTATTAGTACAACCAAAACTGCTAGCGAAGGCTTAGTTGAAATAGAATATGATAAAGATCTAGTTATTAACTGTATAGAGAAACCTCTTTCTATAGACAAAAGCAAGGAAAAAACAACCCTTCCTATTTTCGGACATCACATATTTATGGATAATCCATTATACTTCAACAAAAATGACGGACTTAGTATAAGACCCTTAAAGAGAACAAGGAAGAAATCGAATGAATTTGAAAGTTCTTTCAAGTCTCCATCTGTAGATAAGAGAGATACACATGCGTTAGTAAGGGATGGATGTTCACCCGTCTCTATCACACCATTGTCTGTAAAGTTAGCGGCTTTAAGATTCAGTACTATGAGTACGCATACTAAGTCACAGAGAAAAACATTTAAAAATGATGTCACTGAATATTTTCCGAAAGTAGAAAATCCGTTTACTATCCCTCTTAGAGATGAAGAAACTTCTGCAGAAATGGAAAATAAATTCATCTTGTGTAAAGAGACCGCCACAAATGAAAGTGAGTCGACTGTATCTACAACTCAAATGGGAGATGTAACTCTTGAAAGAATGATTGAAGATATAATCAAAAGTACAAAAATCGTTAAAACGAAGCGAAGAATATTGAACAACTTGCCAGAGAGCAAACTTTCAGTTGAAGAAGAAATTCCTCCTTTAGAAGCAGTCAAAGACTTATTTGTCAATCCCCAAGCAGAGAATAAGGCAAATTTGATCAAAGAAGCTAAGTATGTTAATCTATCCAGAGAGAACTCTGTCTCTCCTAAAAGCACGCCCAAGAAAAAAATGATGCCTGTTCATAGAGTTAACGACAAGTTGCTTAAAAATCTGCCAATTGGTTGCTTTATATTAGACGACGGTGATGGTTACAATGAAAGAGAAGTACGAACTCCAGATAACTTCGTTGAACCCAAATCAAGAGCCCGAAGTCATGAACACAGAAGAAAATCTCTAAATAGATCACAATCTATGAACATATCTGATCAAGAGAAAAGTAATTTAGGTCACGTTTCATCAGAGTCTACTCCAGATTTGTTCTCTGCCACGCAAGATAGTACTAATATAGCATTACGTAGACAAAGGTGCATTCGTAGAAAAAAATCTACAGTAAGTAACGAAAGTCATAGAAAGCCAAAAGAAATTGATGCTAAATCTTATTCTTTCTTAACTCTCGAAATGGGTATCCCAAGTCCTGCGATAGAACTACAAAACGTGTCACTTTGTGAACCCTTGAATTCATCACTCAATTGTTTATCTGAGCCTTTTGACAAAGACTATGTACAAAACTTTGATAACATTTCAATCAAATCAAATGTATCGCATAGTAGTTTAATGCCGTATGAACCATTAGCGCAGAATAAAAGATCGAGAGAACTATTCGGATTGACTCCTGAAAACGGAATTCCAAGCCCTATAACTCCTGTGGCAAATTTGAAAAGGTCAAGCAATGTTCTAAGCGAGGAAAGAGCGCACAAGACCAGCAAAATTGATGAAGAGATGCTTCCAACCGACACTGTTACTCCTGTTATCGAACACAAATCTTCTAGAAGATGCTTAACGTATTCCCCTGAAGAATGCAGCATTAACAGTAGTGAAGAAAAAAGGAGAAGTGTAGCAAGCAATCGTTTAGAACAAAGCACTGATAGGTTTCAAGCACCAAAAGGCACCATAGATTTAGAAATTACGATGAGGAATGACGTCATAGACGTGCACGGTGAGTGGTGACTATCGAACCCTCTTCTATATTATTTTTCTATTTACAATAATAATGTTCACATATTAATAAGGATAAATTGCTTTTCAGTGATTCGTTGCCGCGATCTTCAAAGATCTTCAGGAAAAACGGATGATATCAACGCTTATGCTAAAGTAAGTCAAAAAGAAATATTTGAGTATTTATGAAACAATAGAATACGGTCTTTTTGAGGTTACAGACTTTGTTAATGACTTCTTTTTAGGTGGTAATAAGTGGAGTATCAGAAACTGCTCTACCAACTCAGAGGTCCATTTTCCAAAGGACGTCTGTCCTTTACGGGAAAAGGGAACCGGAGTTCCAACGACACCTGAGGCTGCCTCTCCCTACCATTGTCTACGACCATCAGATGCTCCACATCTCTGTATGGCACAGAGATAAAAAATACAGGTAGGTCTTTTATATAATTTTAGTTCATTACATTTCTCATTATGATTAGAAGTTGAGAAGGCCATTTTGTGCTTGGTGATAACATAGTTATGAAAATAGAATGTATAAATACCAGTTCCACTTTAAACCTGATACCGATACCGTAATAGCCTTTAACAATTAATTAATGTTTAATTGCAAAGCTTTAGAGGAACCGGCATCGATATAGTCAAAATTATTCATCATGAAATCATCATAACTACCACTACAGATATAAAATTGCAAACTATATGGACTACAACTCTTAGGGTTGCCAGTAAAGAAATTTATATCGAGAATAAAAATATTTTCTCCACCCTTGCGACACCTGAACGCCGTCGCCAGTACGTTGTGAATAAGAAACTAGGCTTTAATATTTGAAATGGGTATTGTGGACCAAATTGGAACAATCCAAGGAATGCTGAAATCGTAATAGCACCGTGAAAATGTTAACGAATTAAAGGTCAAAGCAAAGGGAGAAATTCAGTATGTAATATTCAATGAATATTCTATTGGTTCGGAAATGAAAATACAAGACCCCCATTACTTATACATAGCTTCTTACTATGGGTTTGCAGGTGAAAATTTACTAGGTACGTCCGGAGTAGCCAGATCAAAGGATCTGGCACCGATACAGTTTGTTAATATTAGATTGCTGGTTATACATATTTATGTTTAAAATTGCCATGAGTATCTTGGACTTTAGTATGACCTTTGCAATGTCTCAGTGATGTCCAGATTAAACAAGGATTTTCTTTTTGGAACGGGTGGAGTCTACGTTTTAGATTATATCTTCAAAGTAAACTCAATTTCTATCAAGCTTCTTTAATCTAAATCGGACGATATAAAAAGTCCAAGTATAAAATTACCAATCTCAACTGCCTACATACGTAACCCATTAGAATTACAGCCAACCAATAAAACGGCAGAAATAAAAAGATGATGAACTCGTTCAAGACATGTCAAGAATTACCTCAATAACGAGCTTCTAATGTCCCATAAAGGGAGATTACGAGCAATGTCGAGTGCCCAGAGACCACCACACATCATAGTTAGGGGAATACTGACGCGTAACATTTTTCACTTTTCCTCTGGCTCCACTCTCATACATAAGATATTGGGCTAGGATATGACGCGGGGCGCGATGGGGCATGCGCAGAGCGATCGATCTCCTCCAAGCGCAGTCCCGGGCAGTTGCGAACCGACGTCGGAGGTGGCACGTCCCAGACCACCAGACTACACCCAATACAAAAGTACGCATTGAAATTTTTACATCCAAACAGTGGTGTGCTGTGTGTGTGCGTGTGTGCTAATTCTAAAAATTGTGATAGAAGCTGTGTTTTTATTAGGAGCATCCGATCGGTAAGGGCTATTGGATCGCGATGCACTTTTGTTTATTAATTTTCACATACCTTTCTTTTTAATCTCATCTGATCATCTTTAACACATTTTACTCAACAAGTAACCTTAACTATCTTCGACGCACATGAATCAATGCACCAATTACAAGTACAGTTATATTTAAAATTGTAATAGTTTTTTATCTCGTCCGTAAATCAACGGTAAAGGGTTATAAATTACATATTAACAACCTCGTATTGCCTACAAATGGGTTTACACAAGGTGATCGTGCTAATAACACAGATATCAGTGGCGAACTTGTACAAAAAGTTGAGTATGAGCTTGTAATAGAAGAACTGCTTGACCCCATTCATAGATATGAATGGTGTCTACAGCACGCGAGCCTATTGCATCGCTTAACTTGAATCTGAATGCTAACAACCTAATAATGCCCGCTACGAAGATCAAGAGAAATTATAGCATTATTCACTGTCTTCTAGAAGATAAGGGAAATTGTACAGTATTAGATAAGCAACATTTATTTGATCCAGTACCAGAGTTTTCTGTTATTAGTGTGATACATTTAACGAGGTTTTCTGTTGAAGCGTTCCTCAATGGAATGGCCGCTTACCTTCATATAGACTACGAGTCGGTCTGTCTGATTTTGTATAAAACTAGTCAAGTGTGAGTCGCGCTCATATGCTAAGAGTTCCGTACGAACGTCGATATGTAAATGATGTTTTTCTGATGTAACTAGAAAAAGACTTACTCGTACTTTTGAGGAACTTTCGTTATGGGTTTCCTTGCAACTAATAAATGTGCGGTAAAGTCTAGGTAAAGTGGACCGTTTCTTCTAATTGCATAGGCATGGAATTTATTTTACAGCTCCAATGAATTGCAGACCTTTTTTTTTCGGAGGAGAATACGTTTATGCACCATAACCGCAGGCTAGCTAGACCTGCGGCCGTGTGTGGGACCCGAGACTAAAGCGTCCGCTACCCACTAAACTCCCCCGGTTTCCCCTTCACACCCAAATCGGGACGAGCCAGTGCCAGCCTTGTGGCTATTAAGTATTAACTAGCCCAAATGAATTGCAGACCTGAGTATTTGATATTAATATCAAAATAACATTTCCAGAAGATTCTGGGAGAAAAAAATAATGTATCAAAGTGGCCCTATACGTGTTTTTTCCTATGATACACGGAATTATAAAAAGCACTTTCCTTAATGAAACAGGACAGGATTACCACTTTCCCGATTTTCACTAAGAATCCTCGTTAGTTCCCAACGACCCTTTGCATCGGGCAAGTCGCCAGAACACTTTCCCTTTTACAAAAACTAAACGATGTTCATTCTCATTATTACGTAAGTTGGGTTGTCCAATTAATGTAGGAAAATGTGGAAGAACGCTTGAAATCGGACGCTTGAAGGCTGGAAGAGTTGGCAGCACATTGAGCGATGTTTCGTTATGAATTGTCACTTTTTGACCATAGTGGCAGCTTCCTAGGTCGGCAGCGCATTTACTTTTCTCAATTACCTATCATTTTTGGTGACCGGTGAAGAAAAGTGATGTCATGTCTCTGCTCTCTTTCTAGCTTTCTAGTATTTGAACCTTTTCAGGTCATTGATCTGAAGATTCTTGAAGCGATTCAACACTAAGACACAAACTTGAGTAGATATGGACGTCTACGCCAGAAATGTTAAAAATGTATGACAAGCTGACCGCGACCTTCCTAAATTGATTTAGTGCTATTACAATATAGTTTATCGATCCTATATGTATTAATGTAAGTCATATACAAATTGAAAGCTCTTATGATGTATACCTTCCACTCGGCCGCATCAAAAAGGCATATTTACATAGAGTGGTGGTAGACGCCGCGAAGTCCCGCGGGAAATCAGTCGGCTACCTAGTGAACTTGATGCCTTAGACTGAAATGATGCTTGTACTTGATATTAGTACTCGTATTTACATATTTAAGAGGCTTTTAGTTATGATGAACCATTTATAAGAAAAATTAGGGGTCAATCCTAACACGAATTCTACTCGTGATCCATAATAAAAAAGTTGTTTTAAGGTAATACGCAACAAGAGTTAAAATATAACTTGTATTTCAAATTTTACTTTAAAAAACCTTTGAATTGTCATTGCCAGCAATAAAAAAATGGAAATTTTACAAGAAAACATTGATTTTCCACTATCCTAAGCTCCTATCTGATCTCAAAACTTTCTAATAGACGTTTTTGTGAATAAACAGGACTTATTTTACACATTTTGTGTAACAATGTAGACCGCATCTATTTGGATTCGAACATACTAATTTGTTCTATTGATTCGTTAGAAAGACTCTGTATCGTACAATAGAGTCTATCCATCTTACACACTTATAATTAGTAATGAGTTGTATGAACTTAACAACTTTGACCTTCTAAACATACCTACGGCGTTTGCAGCCGATATCTTTATAAAATAGAGAATAAGCAAGTCATATCTCATTTGAAACCGGCTCTGATAAGTTGGCCGCTCGCCAGATGTGTGCCACAAAAGTTTTGTGACATTTTTCTGCATCTACAGACTTCATAAAAGTTGAACTTTTGCAATTTTAAATTCTCAAACCATTTCGAGGCTATGCTTGCGTTCTCTCGATCAATCAATCAGTTAATTGGCACTTTGGCAGAAGAATTCATGTGGTGTACGTTATCATAAAAGGAAATTTATCCAACAACTGGCAGACAGATATGGAGTGTTCGTTAAGATACGCGACAAATGCACCGCGAAGTATATTGTTCAATATGTTACCTAACTCTTATCTACCTATGTTTACATTGCACAGTCACCCATACCATCTTGGGGATAATCGAGTTTCTAGGGTAGTTCTCTATAGGCGCGATCCCAGCCTAAAGTTAATGGGCCAGGGTACCCACAAGGATATCACGAGCTCGTCCCTCTTTAGGTGTAACGGGAAAACTAGTGGAGTTTAGTGGGTAGTAAGAAGCTTTTGTTCCGAGTCCCACGACACGACACGACGTTTGTAGTCTGCGGGTATAGTGCTTAACCGCATTCTCAGAAAAAAAAGTTCATCTAAACCTCTTAAATACACAATGTTAGACACTCTGATTATAAACCTTATATGAGTAGTAGTCTCCTATCAGATTCTAAAAAGTCCCACGACTAAAATCCTGTACAACCTTCGAACCCATATCATCTCGAGTGGCCGAATTTCTTTTATATGGGATAATCTGTTTCCCCTTCAGCTTACTAAATTGCTAGGCAAATATTGGCGACATTTTGGGTTTTACTGGGTTTACTCATTTCGAATTTTAAGGAGCTTAGTCTTATGAGATCTATCTTTTTATTTATCTATACTAATATTATAAAGAGGAAAGGTTTGATTGTTTGTTTGTATTGAATAGGCTCCGAAAATACTGAACCGATTTGAATAATTCTTTCACTGTTCGAAAGCTACACTATCCCCGTTGAACATAGTCTACTTTTTATCCCGGAAATGTGTGGGGAAGAGAGGATATTTAAAAAAAGATATTACTTGATAACTATTTAGGCTGCGTAAATAGATACCTAGTCAAGATGAATGAAGAAAAGCAACGACCTTTTCAAAGAATACCTAGCCGGCAGTGTCACAGAAAACGCTAGGAAAATTCAAAACGCTGTTGTAAAAGAAAAACTTTTAATTTACTTTTTATTACTGTCAAACTTTTGTGGCACTATTGCCAGTGCTACTTTAAAATAACAAAATAACCACGAAGGTTACATCAAAATAATAACCAAGCAGGTTTATATAAGTTTTTAAAAATTTAATGCTGGCTAAATTATTCAGAAAAAATCTATATGTACGCCATTAAAAAAAATACCTTTTATTGCTTTCAAAGGGTTTCCGCCAAGTCCCATAGAAAAAAAACCCCAGTCCCGGCGCAAATGAATTGTATCTCAGATTTTAGATAATTATTAGTAGAAACAATATCAAGTGTCACTATTTCCTGATTCGGTGGCTAACATGGTTATTTTGCCCAGAGAAGTTTCATAGGCGCTACATGCAAACATGACACTTTTTAGGAAAAACTTCATGTTTCTGTATTATTTAACATTTAATTGGCAAAAAATGAACAAAACACACACATATACCCTACCACATAATGTTGTTATTGAGTTTATTGTTGTAATGTTGTGTTTCTGTGTTGTTTGAGGGACATGTTTATATTGAATGTAATGATATAAAAATACAAAAAATAATAAATCCTGCTATGTAGTTTATCATCTTCTTATGTAATTGTGTGAGGTATATAAATAGGTCCTCCTAATGTTATTATTTGGTGTACCAAGAGAGATAAAATAAAACCACTATCATTTTTTCAAGTGTTTATTGTATAAGGGTATTATAAACAAATCGCAATAACAACAAGGAAGACAACATAAGTTTATTTAGACATGCTTCAAGTATCTAAATCTATCAATATCGAATCTAGGCCTATACTATAGCTGGATGGTCTATTTCATGAACATTGTGTCTAACCCATCCCGGATAAAATAGATCTGATCTGATCTGATGATTATAGCATGGGCGCACTTCCCAGTGTTCGTTGACCATGAATAAAACGTAAAATGAAGTTTTTCAAAAAAATGGCATATCTATAGGTAAGTACATCATATGTGATAATGTGTATAAATCATGTGTTTTATTCATTTTTTGCCATTTCAATGTCAATTAGTACAGTAAAATGAAGTTTTTCCTAAAAAATGTCATGTTTGCATGTAGCGCCTATGAAACTTCTCTGGGCAAAAAAAAACATGTTAGCCACCAAATCATAATCTGAGATACAATTCTTTTGCGCCGGGACTGGGGCAATTTTGGCGGATACCCTTTCAGAAGCACTGTTGCCAGTGCCTCTTTAAAATAAAGAAGGTCAACGTCTTTTCAAAACTTTTTGATATTCCTTTTAAAAAAAAGATTTGCTTTTTATTGCTGTCAAATTAATCGTAACTCTGATGCCAGTTACATTGAAAAAACCAAGCAGGTTATTATGCAAATTTTTCATTTGATGCTGGCTAGATTCTTCAGACAAAAAAAAACTAAACGCCTTTAAAGGAAAAAAAAAACAATTGTTTTCTTTTTATTACTGACAAATGAAAATTATGCTGCTAGCGTTTTTAATGATCCAAAAAAGGTTGCATGATAAATTGGAAAGAATGATAATGAGTATAAGATACAAAAAATTTATAATCGACTACTAAAATATTAGTATTTTAGTAGTCGAAACAGAATAATTAATATTTGGTCATCGAAACTACTGAAAGGTATCGGAAGCCTCAGATACTCAAGCATCCCCTTTGTTAGCCAAAGCTAACACAAACAAAAGGATGTTTTTCCCAAAGAAGTATCAATCACGTAATGTCCTGTCAACAGCGTTATTAAGTCACCGTCTCAGTGAAGGTTATAAAAACAATGTAAGCACTTAAAACCATAATAGCCTGAGGCGATAGATTGGCGGCATTAGTCCGGATTAACGGAATTAAGCGAGTAATCGTGATTAACGACACATCCCTGATAGGGGCGGTCAAGTTTGTTCATTAGTTCTGCATCGATCAGTCTTCATCTATAGGTGCATTGGTTTGCGAGGACAATGCTGCGAGCTGCCCTCTGAGGTTTTTTAGATGGATGTTTTGCTAGACTAGGATTAAAATTTTTGATAGAGTCTGGTCTAAAAACTAGAGTGATTATTTAAAAGCATGTTTAAGGTATAAGTAAATGAATATGTTTCCAAAAAAAATATTCAAAAATGATTTTGTGTTTGACCAATGATATGAGTTTTTAAATATCTATTTAAATAAAACTCAAAGGTGACTGACTGACATAGATAGATATCAACGCACAGCCCAAACCACTGGACGGATCGGGCTGAAATTTGGCATACAGGTAGATGTTATGACGTAGGCATCCGCTAAGAAAGGATTTAGATAAATTCCCACGGGAACGGGAACCACGCGGGTGAAACCGCGGGCGGCCGCTTGTCAAAAGATAAAACAATTAAAGTGTCCCGCCCATGTCCCATTGCGTCACAAAGGCCTCCGTCTTTATAGTGAGGATCTAAATCTGAAATGAGTGTTTTACTGTATTACACAAACACAAGTTATAATAACTATGTAACTTTTGATTGAATTACTTGTTTCCCCAACTCGATGTCAAGTAACTAACCGGTTTGTATCAAAGTGTAGTACCTAATGAGTAATAACACAGAATAGATATTATGTTTCTACGGGCCGATGTCTATTTTGAGCTCTAAAAGGCTGTTATTGGCCTCATGTTTTGTTCATGAGATTATCAGATCGATATCTATGGTGTATTTTTCGGTAAAGTAGATATTCAAGTTTATAATTAAAGGATCAGATAGAGGTATGGAATTAGGTTGATCATTATTTATTGTGTCATTGAGGTCGTTATTTCTATTTAGTACCTCATCGGTGACCAAAAACAAACCTGCATAGTTTGATGCCTCTGGCTGTGCAACTTGGTAGAATACATTGGTTTAGCTTCCCTGTTGAGTATGTGAAAGTGTCAATCTAAGTTTAAATGATTGGGACTAAAGTCTTAATGCTGAAAACGATATAATAGAAATATTAATAAAGGTGCCGTAATACTGTACTCTGAAGTTGGATTTATTTCTAAAGTGTATAAAACAGACGGAAAAAGTGCAAGAAATCAACTAATGGTATAAGCCACCCATGAAAATTTGCAACATCAGATACATTCCATATACCATACCTTATGTTCTTGATGAGAACTAGGTCGTATTCTTTCGGAAATACCGAGGGTTATTAATTCCAATTGATCAGTGTACATCAAAACATTACTTTAAGATGATGAATTAACAGCGGAACATCTAATAAATTAAATCTAAGACATTGAGATCTCTATCAGTCACTGCTGATCCCCAGAGGCTCTCGTATTAAAGTAATCAATTTAATTGTCCGTGGAACGGCGACCATCGATCAATGTTTGACACTGGTAGTCGGGTCATAGCCGTCGTAAATTTGTTACACACGTGCCGCGTTTGCTCTGACTAGAACACTAAACATCTAATACTAATCTACCTACATCGTATGTATTATTAACAACTTCTATAGCAGATAGATTAGTTAATGATAATTTTACCCAAAGAAAGGAGAGGTATTTTTAAAGAGATAACAATAATGTCAACACAAAAGTTTAAGTACATTGATATTAAAACTGTCAATCCTAATGTAAGCGATGTAGAGGGAGATCAGGGATTTTAAATAAGAAAATTCGGGAAAACTTGGAAACTATGTAATACGTTCAAGCAAACTATACTAAGACAGATGGAAAACGAGAGACACATCGAAACAAAATTACATATGAAAAGAGAATACAAAAAAATATATATAAAATATTGAAAGAGTTCGGTTTGCCACACCTAATGTAATTGATTGGTTGTATGTGAACAATGAAATTTATGGGATACCATTCTAGGGACAAGAAGGCAAGAAGAATTTGTATGCTGAAGTAGTTTGGATCGTTGTAGTAAATAATAAATATGCTTTCCCCACTTAAAAGACCATTAAGGTCGTTGAACTTTGAACCTTTAACCTTAGTATTGATAATATTTTAAACTATAGAAATGTTACGTCCCTAGTAATAAGTGTTGAAATATGTAGAGCTTTAAACTATAATACTGTCATATTTCACAGATAAGAAGAGCGAAAAATACATCAGACAAGAGAAAAAGATAACTGTTTTAATGATTGACCAATTTGAATCTTTTTGAACCTTTTCACTATTAAAAGACATAAATAAACCACTAATTGGTGGCACTCTGAAGTTAAAACAGGCGCATTGATGACAAAACTGTAATATAATATTCTATGTAAAGAAAACAGGTTCTGTAAAGGGTTAGTTCTTTTAGAAGTACGATGAACCACCGAAATGACAATGTATAGACCAGTGAACTTGATATAACAGGGTCTTATATCAAAGGATTCTCCAGCATTGAAATAAACTGAGCAGCATTTCTCAGTGAACGTATCCCAATGTAATAGACCGTAACGGTTAATACCATACACGTAAGTTATACGCTTAGCTGATAATTTAGGTTAAATCAAATATAATCATAATCTCCTCAGGGTTTCTAAATGGTACCCGAGATTTTATAAAATAGAACTGCACTCAAATTGATTAAAAGTTGCCCCCTTAAAAGGATCAGCGATCACTCTGGTGTTGCAGATGTCCATGGGCGGCGGTGATTGCTTACCATCAGGCGACCCGTTGGCTCGTTTGACGCCTCTGATATATAAAAAAAGTGTGACTCTATCATGCCGTAGTCGGTGATACAGTAGTAACAAAGCATTACATGATTTCTGTTACTTAAGTAGGAGAAAATTCAATGACGGTTAACACTAACACTTTTCAACTGTGAATTGTAACATGTATTAATTATTTGCACTCTCGTGTCTTGTTTAAAGAACGTGAAAATGGCGGACTTGCTTACATTTAGAATATGGTCTCTGGACGAAAATTAACTAAACTAAACCGCAGCATATTTCGGTACTCATTTGGGTTAGTTATTGCATCCAAAATATGTGTTATAACAATTATTTCGCTAGCCAAAAGCTGCAGCAATAACAGAAATTGCAATATCCAGTGACATCTAGTGCTCTTCTTTGACAATTTAAGTATGAAAGCAAAGAGATAAAATAATGAAAAAATGTGCACTCATTATGCTAAAGCCCTACTTAGTTAATAGTTTAGATCAATTGTTGCAGTAAAAAATCTGTTACAAACTACCTATTATTTCGCATTGCCCAGAAGTCGCAGTAATATTTGGTTCAGTAACATCGTTCCAGTAAACTCGACCGCTCGAAGCTGCTCTCGCAAACAGTCATCCGAGCTGTGTCAATACGCACTTGAAGTGTTTACACCGCCCCACGATAAACCGTTTACAGCAGGCTTCACGTAGAAATATTGTTTAATTAACGCTACAGCAAAATGGAAGAGAAATTATTATAGGTGCTTCGTTACGTTGAAACGGTAGAGGGAAATTAGAAGTTTGCTCGTTGATAAATATCAATTCTTATTTTTCACCGTTTGAGCAGGTGATAACATTAACGTATTTAAAGTTTTTATGCTAACCTATTCACATACTTATGCCCACGTGTGAGATTGTAACAAACGTCTTTAAGAG
The DNA here is from genome assembly GCA_949319885.1 of Mecyna flavalis. Lineage (NCBI taxonomy): Eukaryota > Metazoa > Arthropoda > Insecta > Lepidoptera > Crambidae > Mecyna > Mecyna flavalis. Next base: position 2,680,187 of record OX439427.1, on the reverse strand, counting down.
CAAAAACTGTATCATCTTTTTGAAAAAGGGTGTTAAGTTACCCAAATATTTATAGTTAAAACTGTATCCTAAACTAGATTTTGCACAAAGATATTGTATGTCCAGATTCTAAATAAAAGAACATAAACATATTGAGTCCGTGCATTGACTTTAAGTATTTATAGACGTAAGTACATGTACAGGAAATGATAGTGCTTGCATTAGCGGACAGCGGAAATAACAAAACCTGTACATTCTTTGTTTTTTGGCAGTTTAATAAGTATAATGAATTAGACCTTATGAAGTCAAGAACCACAGAAAATCTGGTAATGTTTTGTATCTAAGTTTTACAGGGCCGTCAAATAATAAGAATTAATTAACCTTGAGCTGTGGGCTGTGGCTGATGTAGCTGTCACGTCTGTTGTCTCATTCGAAAGTTAAAATATCTCACTTCTTGTCAAACGATTCATTCACAACCTCCTTTCCATTAAACACGACCGCGTGAAGTTACTCAAATGTGATCGCTAGCAAACAGTCATTCTCGCTAAGCAAACACACTCACAGCGCATTATTTACTCAGGGACGTTCAAGTCTTCGAGAATCGCTGGTAATCGTTAGTGATGACCCGATGACCTGGTAGCACTACTCATTACTACTGGGAATATTGTCTCTGTCACGTCTATCGTTTATTTATTACCGGTTATTACTGGCACACGAGTTTCCTTTTACGTTAATACATTTTCTATATTGTGAAGCTGGTAGAACTAGAAAGATTGTGTGTTCTGTAGTGCCAATAGTTCTTTTATATAAATACTTTTCGACTAACTCAAATTTACACATTAACGAATTGAGTACATTTGATAGTGTTTCTGCACTATGTCTCTTGGGTTTTGAATTAGCAATCTGCACAAGGAAAGAATAAATTCATGTTCTATGTGTTTAAGGGTATATTTTTAGTATAAGGTACATGCTTAATTTAACAACAAGGTCATCAATATCATCAAAGTTATGCATTTCATAATCTGTCATTCCATTACCTTAACAGTTCCGGATGAAAACCAAAGTCATCAGAAATATCATTACTTCTTCATCTTCATGCCTACAAGGTTAATCTCTTTAGAAACACACCGTGACTCTCATCTTAAAATATTCCTGCCATGTTCTCTATCAGTCATACTCGAGAGCCCGCAAACTCTCGTTTTGCTACCGTATTTACTCTCTCTCTCTCCACGCACGAGGGGTCGCCATATTGACGCTCGTAAACCGAGCCATGAGCCACGGGATTAGTGGATAACTGTCCTGTGATTTGTTGGAGGTTGTTCTGACTATTTGTCTTTTTCTGCTTCCTTTTGTTCCTTTTATTCCTAATGTTACGTAAGGAAAGTGAACTTTATAAACACCATTTCTACATACTCCTATTGTACGAGTATATTATTTTGGCTGATACAAAATACGCACGAGTGGTATTATATTCCAAATTTTATAAGGTGGTGTTTGGAATGGTCATCTTAAGGTAGTCAAACCAATATTCAAGAAATGAAGAGTGCACCTAAACTTGCATGCTTCAATTGTCTTTTGAGATTTTTTTAGCTCTGGCTATGTCTACATACAGTTTTAGTTTGAACATATGCAAAAATTAATTTACGTCGTTACCATCTAATCTCGAAATAAAGTATTATGAGTACGATAGGTAATTTGGCTACAAGAAAAAACGCAGATTGCTAATAAACGCAGACCAAACCAATCCAGAAAAATATTGGTCTAAATTGACCTAAAAATTTTACAAACAATTTTCGACTTCTTTAGCGAAGACTTGATACTTGTTTCACTGGAAGTTGGTCCATCATTCGCCACTCGCCCCATTCTACGAGTAAACAAATGCCGAACTTACTTCCATAACTCTTTGCAGGGCAACTTTTAAGTAATGTTTATTCTTAACCTCTATGTTCTTGTCCGCCCACGCCAGGGTGCGGTATTCGGTAAGCCGCAAGGTTGGCAAAGATCAAAATATCAAGCCTTTTTACTAAAGAAAAACCAATCACATTTTAAATGCTCATAGAAACCTAGTCCAATAAGTGTAACTTACAGTTTAGCTATCATGTTTAACGTCATAAATAGAATTTGGCTGGACACAAGGATGTTATGGTACATTTGACCCATCCTGACGAGCCATTTGGTGTAATGGTCGAGACGACGGCTTTTACACCAGAGGTCGCGGGGTCATTATGGAGGTACTAGCCTTCCACCTGCGGTTTCACCCGCGCGTAATTTCTTTTTTTCAAATATCCTTCCCTTTCCTCCACATTTCCGGGATCAAAAGTACCCTATGTCACCCGGGGGTAGTGTAATTTTGCAACAGTGAAAGAATTATTTAAATCGGTTTAGTAGGTAGTTTCGGAGCCTATTCAATACAAGCAAACAAACAAACAATCAAATCTTTCCTCTATAAATTAGTATAGAATTCTGATAATAACCAACTTTACTTATTCCTTCTACGCACTAAATTTAATAATTCTTTTTTTGTTGCATTTGTCACATCAAGTAAAGGTTTATACTCACTCGTGTGAAGCCAGGACAGGCAACTAGTCCAATTATTAAATCTTACGTTGTTAATGTGGCGTTGTAGGGCTCTTGCAAATTAGACGTTTTGTGTCGGACAGCTGCAGTACGGTAGCCGCGCGTTTGCCGCAACGCGTACGGGTACGGTACGGTTGACGTCTTGCTGTCAAGCGTTCGCGGTACGGACGCGCCGTACTGTTGCCGCACCGCGTGTTTTGTATGAAAAATAACGAGCGTCCGTATGCGATGCGACAAATGCGCGGCTACCGTACCGCAGCCGTCCGACACGAAACGTCTAATTTGAAAGAGCCCTAGACTGTTTTGTTACGCCGACAACCCTAACTCTAGGGTGGAACATGGAAACAGGGGAGTGCTCAGGCACATTTCCCAGCTCACGTCGTTTTCCCTTTCAAATTATGTTTATGGTCTCTGTTTGTTGGGCAATGACCGTGCGTGACTGTACTAGCTGTTGTACACTGTATTTATGTTTCCAATAAGCGGTTTTGCTCCCCCTTTTATTTCCTTGTTGAGTGTAGGGTAAAGTTTTTCAGAATCGTTTTGATTATATAACGTATCGCTTATTAGTGCTAGTATACAAGAAAAATGAGTTTGTAATTTGAAACTAGATTTAAATACGTACTTACGTTTTACTAGAAGCTTATTTCCACGTACGGAGTTTACAGTGGAATCAGCATTCTGGGGTAGTTTTGCCAATATTATACGATTAGGGAACCATTAGCAAGTTCTTTTGTTAAAGGCTGATCACAGATGTTGGTGCTACAACTAATAACCTTTCCTGAAAAAATAAAAAAAACTTTTTTTTTGTAAAAAAAACCAGTCCACTGCTGGTCATAATTATGCTGGCTGATTTTATTACATAATAAAAATTATTTCAGTATTTAGCTAATTTTAAGGGATACAATTTCTCCTTAATTGCCTTGCTTATTTAACGCTACTCCCTAATTCAGGTGGCAACACAAACATTATGTATGAATTATTCCGGTGGTTGTACCCACCGAAATACGTGTAGCTTCATGTTTCATCCAGCACATTCCGTTGCGTCGGAACTAGTCTGAGCATGCATAATTCATCACCGAGCCTTCGTATTGGAGTAAACAGCTATAGTTATTGATTTTACCACGCTTGCCACCGACTGTAGTTTTACTTTCATTCAAACTTTGTCAAGGCTCATAGTTTACGAGCAGCGGAGTGTATCAGTGTAGCCATGGAAATAGCTAGTTAGGGAAACAAGCTAATTTCACCTAAACTACTATTACATACATACGTCGTATATATCTCAATATTATACTTCATACTGTATGACTTGGTATTCTATGTGTGTCATAACATAAACAAACTGGGTGTACCATCATCTTCTATCTTTAGTATAAAAAATGAACAAAAAATGAATTTCATAAGTACAGTTTTTACTTTTTATTTTCAACTTTAGGCAACGGCACTATGTTATTCAGATCAATATTATCGAATCACCTTCCAATGTTTTCTATTTTTAATTAAAATCGTTAACGAGAAGGCGGTGCCCGTCGCGCCCTGCTCAATGCGGCAAAGGTTACTCCGGCAATGTAACCACAGAGCAATTACTAATTAGACTTGGTATATGCAATGTAGTTTAAATTCCTTAAATTTTGTCTCGACGACGTTTTCGTAGTCGTCGTCAGCCCGACGTAGTCCACTGCTGGACATAGGTCTTTCACAACGCTCAGCTACTCGCATCCAGCTTCTGTCAGCCATCCTGCACAAATCATCACTCCACCTGGCTTGAGGGCGTCCTACACTTTGTTTACCGAGACGCCGTCTCAACTCCAGAACCTCTTTTACCCTAATGGTTGTCGGTTCTACGACTGATATGGCCAGCCACTATCACTTCAGCTTGCTAGTCCGGTGAGCTATACCGACGACCCAGGTTCCATTTTGGACAATGTTAATAAATAAATAAATATTGGACAACATCACATACTTACATTGATCTGACCACAAAGTAAGTAGCGTAAGCACTTGTGTTAAGGGTGTCAGAAACAACGAAGATACCACAAATAGTACTTAAATACAAATAAACATCCAGACACAGAACAAACGCAAATGTTCATCACATAAGTGTTTGTCCTGGGTGGGATTCGAACCCACGACCACTGGCGCATAAGACAGGGTCACTACCAAATGCGCCATCGGGCCAGTCAAATGTTTACTACACAGTATTCTGTAAAGCTACATAGATAAATGAAATTACCGGACAAGAAAATTATTAAAAACAAAAAGCATTGATATAAAGTACGGTCAACAGAACATCACGATATACACTTGCAGTTCAATAAAAGTGCTTATGCCCCCGACATAAGAGCGGTACAAAGTCCAAAGTGTTACGTCTGACGTGCTTTTGACTGTACCTACGATATGGAACGTCTACTTATTATTTAGTCTGTGTGCGTGACCTATAGTTACGCGGTTGTAACCATGTTTCTAAATGAGGTAATGGTTTTCATTTAGGAGGTATTTACATGGACGTTAGAGGTAAACATTTTCACGGCTCTTTGGTGCTTAGCGACCCTGGGTTCGTGGGTTCGAATCCCTTTTCAATACTAACATTGTTTGTCGTATGTCACATGTATTTAAGTACATATTTGTGGTAACTCTGTTGATTCTGATAGCTATAACACAAGTTAATATTATAGTTTTACAACCGATTTTGTCTTATAGGCATTTGGAACTAAATTACCTTTTAAATCAAAAAAAAATACAAATTTAAATTTTTGTTACTTGCTTAATTAATTTTTGTTACTTGCTTACTTAATTAATTCTGTCCCAAATGTTGACCCTGGATATAATATTTATATATTCTTAATCCTTTTTTATGATTCCAACTGGCTAGTTACTATCCATAAAAGTACAAAGTATAGATATATTGTGAAGCTTATTATCCCTCATACTCCATTATACATGTTTTGTCTAGAAGCTTTGATCATGTAATAATACCTTATTTAGTAGCTAGATTGCCTAGATATAGAAGTCATAGAAGTGTCACTTTTATCCATAACAATAAATATAAATCATTATATTAAGTACTTTGCCGGAACTGGGTCAATGAACAAAACGTTATTACACGACATTGATTTACAGTCGAATACATAAATGAATAGTTTTAAATAAAGTACAATTTATTTATTCGAATTTAATTGGTAGCTGGGTTTGCAATCTCCAACAACCACCTAGTCTGTTAGTTAAAGGATATTTTTATTTATTACAAATATGCCAAGTGCTTTAAACCGCCGCTTCATATTCATGAAGGCACTGGTTCGAAATTCTGTGCGCAACTACATATAAATTTTACTGGGCAGGTTGTCAACCCAAAATTCGAGTGGGATTTTTGTAAATAACTTTTGGGTTTGTGCTTACCTAATCTACAATTAGCAAGCATGGTGATTCAGCACAGGCTTAACTCATACTTAATTTTTTTAATACCACATCAGCTGTTGGCAGACAGATACAGCCCACCTGATGGTAAGCGGTCACTGCGGCCTATTCGATTGAGGGACTCAATCAGAAAGCGTCGCTTAATGTGCTGCCAGACTGTAGGCTCATCTGATCTTCGAGACTTTCTTCGTGGTTCGAATCGACCCATTTCAAAAATGACTTGGGCGATTCGCACCGCTGTAACCACTGCGGTGCGAATGGCCCCATTCAAAAAGAGCTCTTGGGCGTTTCGCACCGCGGGTCGAATAACTCGTGGTCCGAAACGCCCCACGACCCTTAATTTCAAGGGTACTGGCTCCCACATTAATATTGCCGGAACACAGACAGAGCTGTTATAGCGGCAGATTTCACCTGTGGGGTAGCTAGCCAGTCGGACTCTGAAAAGCCAATGTGATAGCCAGTTAGACCCTAAAAAAGTCCTGCCACCAACCAGACCCTAGGCGGGAATCGAACCCACGACCTGAGCGTTTTATACTCGAGCGGCTTAGCCACTGTTTCACGGAGGCGGTTGCAGTGGGACATTGAATAAGTTGTTACTTTACATGCTCACCACTAACTCGATGCTGTGAGAAAAACATCCATGTCTTGAAATACCCGACACAATTTCTGTTATTACGTCATACCCAATCCACTTATATATTTTACTTACGACTGTACTCACACTGTACTGACTGTTTAATCTCATTGACAGTTCCGCGCGACTGTACGAGGGATGAGTTTGGCCGAGCGCCAAGTGCTTACTTGTAAACACCGTTCGGAGGCTGCTAACGAACCCTTCGCCTGTCCTATATTAATCTTATAATAAATAATTGCTTGTCCCTGTTGTATTAATACTTATAAATAATAAGCGGGGTATTATTAATCAAAGAAGATAAAACTTATTAGCAACTATATGAGCTATAAATTCATTCCTAAACCTACGTAAATACATTGTTAGTACCCTGAAAGAATATAATAATCACTATGTGTGAGTGTTTCCAGTTTGGTTAGGACATAATGTCTGAAAAGAATGATGATGCTTTGGAAGGCACGTTAACCCTGCGTCTGTTATCTCTTCGGTCGTGTCAGACTGCTGTCCCATGTTATGAGAGTGAAGGAATAGGGACTGCACCTGTGCTTGCGCACTCACTTGTTCACTATATATCCTGCGTAGTTGGTTGATCTTAAGGATTGGCCGCCGTAGCCAAAAACTCGGCTAGGAGGACATTATTTTTTTTTATATTATAGGGGGGCAAACGAGCAAGTGGGTCACCTGATGATAAGTGATCACCGCCGCCCATAAGCACCCGGGACCCCCTTGGGGTCTCAGGCGCGTTGCCCGCCTGAGGAGACGACATTTATTAGGTCTCATATACCCAGTAATTTCACTAGCTTCAGTGCCCTTTCCCCGAAACACAGAAATGCTTGACAATCTTCTATTTCACGGGAAAATATCTGGCACTGCGGTGGTACCCACCTAGACGGCCCAGTACAGGAACCTACCAGCTGGTAAAATTTAGTAATAATTTATTCTCCTTTAAAACATATTATGCGATATCAAACTAAAAGAGATACAAATAACAACTATTTTTCTACAAGTAGCCCTGTAAGATTAAGTTTATGCCCTATACAAAACCAAATGAAAAAAATGAGAGGTCGTTGGAGCGGGAAGCCGGGACAATGACGTCACAGCGGTTTATCGCCGCTCCCTAGGGCGCCACCGCTTCCCGGGATAAGCACTATTTCGCTGTCTTATGTGTTCCCTGGAGGCCATTCTAAGGATAGTTTAGTTGTGTTGGAGTATAGCTGTTCTGACCGTAGTTTGAGTTAAAGTAAGGCAACCTTATCGCTTTATTTATGACAGATTTGGCTGGCTTGAATTTATTTTATAATGACTCTATACAGTGCGCCACAGACCATCCCATCCGACTTTGAAATCTAGTCCTACCACCAACAAGACTCAAGGTGGGAATCGAACCCACGACCTCCGAGACTTATACTTGACTTATACTAAGCGCCACTCCTCCAGGCGGCAGTTGAATCTTGTTTGTGATGCCGTCGTTGCTTCTGACACCCAATATTACATGGGCATAACCCACTTATTTAAGTTCAGAATTCAAAGAACGCTTGCATAATGTTCAAGGATTTGGCAAATTATTACACTAAAGCGACTGCCATTTGCCTTCGTAACACTTAACAGGGGAACAGACCAATCATCATCATCATCATCAGCCTTTATACGTTCCCACTGCTGGGACACAGGCCTTATCTCAACACAGGCCTTATCTCAATTATGAGATAGTGTGGGCTCCACCACGCTGGCCTAGTGCGGGTTGGTGCGTAAGGCAAGTGACCAACCTCAATGTCAGATGTTATCAAGCCGCAAAATGGCCTCTGACTAGGCTTGCCGACTAATATCTACATTATAGTAAATATCAGCCGGGCCCAACAGCTTAACGTGCCTTCCGAAGCACGGCGGACCAGACCAATCGGATCCTGAATAAACAGGCATTCGACTGTGCGTGCAGGTTTCCTAAAGATGTTTTCCGTCACTTTTAAACTAGTGCTTCCGCACATAGAGCAGGTGAATCCATATGTAGGTGCACGCCGCGATTTAAGCGCTTCAAGCGCTCATATACCTCCGCTTGTTTTATCCCGCTAGCAACAAAACGTAGTAATTTATTTAAACAGTCAATTGTATTACATAGACGGACCGTCGCGTGTCAGAGGTCTATTTGTCCGACTCCCTCCCTTCTTCCACGTTTTTCAGCCAAAGGGCTTATCGATCCACAGTCGAGAGATACCGCTTTACATGCCATTTACAACGTTTTGTATGTAGAAATAGCTATCTTGATTGACTGTTAACGCTTCTAATTGCGTGATGAGTTCAGGAAGTTGAAACAATTGTAGAAGCAGTCAGGCTAACTGAAATAAATGAAATAGCGTTCACAATAAGTACATAAGGTTTTGAAGAAAAATTAAACTATACGCAATGACGTCAATGTCTGATGAAAAAGGAAGGTGTTATACGTAACTAATTTACTAAAAAGTAAATTTAAATTATTTATTTGTTTGGTGGTTAGTCACTTACAAATAGAAAATATTACAAATGTCATGGTTTTTGAGGTCGGTATACTTACAGAAAAGCACTTCACACAAAAGGAAACCCAGCTTGCAATATGAATTAATTTTAAAGTTACCTCTTTTACTTATGAATGTGTGAATGTGAAAGAACCAAAAGTTGAATGCCAGAATCGTAGAATATTGAAAGATTTGGTCTCTGCCTACCCCTGCGGGAAAAAGCCGTGGTTGTATGTATATAATAAAAAATTATACAATAATACCCAAATGTGGGTTAAGCTAAATAGCAATCCCTTCACTCCTTAAAAACATGAAGCCTGCATGGAGTCCACGTGTATCGCGTGACTGAACCACATGCTACCGTTCCCATGTTTCACTTTCAATTCATTCTGCATTTTCTTTACGACCAGCTGACTAACTTGGATTACGAAAGTAGTTTGTTGACGTGTAAAAGCACAATGAAGCGAAGGGCTATCAAAATAATGTCTATATTTGTTTGAATTCGGCATCTAATATTTTCCAATTCTCATTTACTCTTACTTATATTTAACTAAATTTTAAAATAGAACCCTTTTTGGTTTAATAATTTTTTTCTTGTTGTTATCTGGTGCCCTGAGGTAAATTATTGTACTTTTAAATAAAATAACCAAGATATAGTTTTTGGACACGAGAAAAAAATAACGCAGATAATAATTTTGCTTCTCTATAAAGAATAAACCATGCAAAAGTTAGATAAACTTTTAACATTTTTAAGTAAGGTCTACCAAAAACGAGCAAAGTCTATTTTAAATTAAGAAAATGTTTTGTAAACTTTCTAGGGCTTGCTAAAAAAAACTAAAAACTTTCAATCTATCACTGCAAATAGAAGCACAACACTATGATGAGTAGGCAAAAGACTAGTAGGTAATGACTCAAATTCCACACCAGAAAAGCCGTATTAATACCATAACAAACAACTAATTATTAACCACCAACAACACTCAACTCCGACAAACTACAACCATTATTTTCATAGCTAAGCCACAAACAACAGTTTTTTATGACATCGTAGAACAACAACATACACTAGTTCTTTTTATGTTTTCATTTAGTATACTTTCGTCATTGCTCACGATCACAACTATAGTATTATTCATGTAAAATCATGTAGCCTAGCTTAGATTCATATTAATGTTAATGAAATGTGATTTTTGACAATATTGTGTAGCTTAGCAGTTTTTGACCACGATTTTATTTAAGTATTTTGCAATTTAACTGCCACTGATTTGGTAGGAGTTATCGTTATGATAACTGACTATTTATGCGTCTTCGAAATGTAAATACACGTAACTGCACTCGTGGCGCTAAAAATTAGGTTCGTGTGATTTTCTTCACCGTTTTTCACGAGTAATATTTGGTGCGCAAAAACTTGTAGCATTACTAGCAGCACTCATCAGGGCATTCGTAACCAAACAATATAAATACCAAGCACGTAGGGCATAGGAAATGCGGAACTCTTGTACATACCAAACATGCACGCACATACGACCAAAATCCGGCGTAGTAACAACCTAAATTTTCGCCGACAGACCGTCTAAAATCTAAAGACCGCGATGTCATTCGTGTCCCAAACCGTTGCCGGGTTGAGCCAGGCCCGCCGCGAAGAACCACCACCGCGTCAACATTGCTCCCACCAGCACACCCACCGCAACCACCAACTCAGCCGAAAAAACAGCCTTCCCGAATGGGACCCGCCAGAACCAAGGGCGAGAAAGAACAGCCTCCCGGCCGATATCCTCGACAGGGTAAAGGACTCCCCGTCACACAGCCCGCCAATACTCGAAGAAGAGTGACAACCATCTCCGTAAGTCATTGGTGTCCCCAGTCACTCTAGTCGCATGGATGCACTCCAGTGTTAGCACGAAGACGACAGGCTTATGGGACAGGCCCCTTGCATGCTTAGCAGCTTCTGTGAGACCTTAGGGGAGGACCTTGCACGAAAACCCTGTATAGATGTGTTTATTTTGTGATTAATGTTTATTTATGAAGACGATGTTGTTATTGTAATCCATTTAAAGAAGGATAACGCAAAATTGCCTATATCAAAGCATGGAGCCGGACAAACACCATTATGTAAACCCAAGCCTGTCAATTGAGTTGATGTTTTTGATGGACGATATGATGCTGAAGAATACACTGTTTTTGATTCACATAATTCTAAAATTGTCAAACACTTGGCTGATATCGTTATTTAGATCTAAAACTAGATCAATTAAAATCAACATTTCTCCCAGAAAAAGAATCTTCCGTAATTACTCTTTCTGGTACTAATTAGTTTCGATTCTTATACATTCAGAGTAAAGCATAAAAAAACATATTTGCAGAAGTTTCTTTATCTAAATAACAGCCTTTGGAGCATATATCCTTAGCCTTATTATCCAAAGACCTTCAACAAAGTTTGTGAAGAAGAATCTGCTGCCAAATAAGGTACCTAATTAAAAGTATTCATGGCCCAAACAATAACAGTCCTTGAAGACACGTATATTCTCTGCATTTCTACTTATTTTCCTTTATACTAGGTACAGAAATACAATGAAAAATACTTTTGGGGTCCAAGACGAAAACAACTGCACCTAAACTGCAATTATACTACGCTAAGAAAATTGGCGAGCACAAATCCAATAAAATGACTTAAAACTTAGCAATCGAAAAGCAAAAGGATGATAGATTAGGACTATCCATGGAATCTTTTACAAACAAGATCGAACGATCCTCATCAAGAAGTCATCGGAACAGAAGCAAATTGGGTGTGTCGCTCTTCTACACGTGTGTCATATGAAAACTGACGTTCTGATGAATCTAAATTGTCAATTAAAATCGGACCTTTCCCATTAACTACAGGAAACGACATATTAGAATTAAAGGGTAATGAATTAGAATTTAAATTGACACGTCAACTAGGTACTAAAGCAAATACTGAAATGAAAACACCTGTTGTTGAATGGAAATTATACGATTTTCTGTTGAAGTAGTTATGCAATCGATGCTAATGACTTGTTATTTTTCTACTCCACCAAAGTGCAAAAGTGTTATTTAATAACAATGAACGTCTTGAAAAGTATATTAAAAAACAAACCTCCTTTTATGTAATATTCTGCAATAAAGTGTAAATGCAAGAATAAACTAAAACGATCTAGTTTATTTTCTATCTTTCATCTGAATGTGTTATTTAAGACGCATTTTTTTTTCTAATATGACTTGTTAAATGATCTTCTAAAAACTCACAAAGCTTTTTAAGTATGTAATTATTAAAAAGAATACATCAGAAGTCAGAACTGACCCTTTTAGTATCAGCTTTATACTACGTACATCCTCCTTTCTATTATTAGATATAAAGACCTATCTCTTGATAATTACAATTTAATAAGCTTTTACATTACATTGCAAGAGCGGTAAAATCTATCTGTCATCTCCCCGGCCAGTGCGGGGCACCGTAAGCGGTGACCATAGTGATGTGTTAATCGAGTGAACCAATAATTCGCCTAACACTATAAATATCGTAAGGAAATGATGTAGCTGCACCGATTGAAAAACTGGCTGTGAAATGCATTCACCAACTTGGGAAATCGGATTCAATTTGATCGGCAGCGGAAATTAACACTGGACCCCTCTCATGCAAACAACTAAGAAACAACGCTAAAATAGAAGCAATATTTGCAACGTTTTGTGTTTACCAACGAGAAATGTACATGTATTTCAGTTCGTAAATGTTTGTTTATTTGTTCAACAGCCTCCAAACTCCTGTGGATATGGCGTATCGTGCGTATCGTTGTCAAAGATTATAATAAGCCTTTTTTATAAATAGATGATATCGATTAAAACTTGAAACTCTGGATATTTATACGAGGTTAGAGATTAAAACTATGGTATTTTAAAGTAAATGTGTGACCGCTATCGTGCTACGAGATCTTACAACTTAATGAAGTCCATCAACAAATTGCTACTCCATATAAAGATCAAGATATCAACTATTATAGAATTTTCTATGATTATAACATAGAAAATTGTTACTAAAACTTATTGGATAGCTTTCTAGTATTGGATAGCTTTTTGAATAGTGCTTATTATTATACTATTAGTGGATTCCCTCTTCAGTTGAGTAATAAAAAAGTTATGTCTATTCTCTTTTTAGTAAATACTAACACGACCCCATATAGATTGATTATGAATCATAAAATTTAAATCAAAAAGGTCTTCTTAATCCTTATGTCTATTTCAAGAACATATAAAAGCTTAACTTTGAATCCAATTCCCGAAAATACCTCAATTAGCAAGAACTTATGAACCATAATACCAGTTTAAAAATCATAATGTTACACCATTAAAAATTTCCAAGCTCATTCCCACTTCAAATACCTCAAATAGCAAGAACTTATGAACCATACTAACAGTTTAAAAATCATAATGTTACACCGTTGGAAATTTCCAAGCACGCCCTGCAAGGTCAATCGGGCATTTCCCCTGGCTTACGTGTGCTAAACTACGGCGGCACGCGACCGCGCCACGCAAGGACTAGCATATCAACTAGAAATGAAGACATGAAGCCGTGAAACACTCGTGTAGATAACATCTTTGACAGTAAAAAGGGAACTTCAGGCTGATGACTTGGAGAAATTTGGAAATTGGAGTCTGACGTCACATCAAAACGGCAGAAAATTCTGTAACAAAAGAACGTCGCGAGTAAAAGAACTTCGCTAGGACTAGCAAGAAATAGGGAACTTAGGGAACTTCAGGCTGATGACTTAAAAGAGCTTGTATCTAGAATTGGTGTCTCTCATCGCCTCGAAGCAGTAGTCGGTCCTGTAACAAGAAAACTTTACGATATCAGCATTATATCAACCAGAGGAAATGAAGACATGATGCCGTGGAACACTCGGGCAGATAACATCTGTGTTGTTTTCATAACATTGACCGCAGAAAGCGAACGTCAGGTTGATTGACTTGGAGGAACTTAAAGTTGGTGTCTGACGTCATATCAAAATTCTGTAACAAGAAAACTTTACGATGTCAAATATTTTAAAAGATTTCTACCAATTCCAAAATCTTATTTTAATGAAGATACTACACACTATCTTAAGCAATACATTTATATTATCAGCCAATGTCAATACCTTACGAAATCTTAGTCCGTTTACATGTGACCCGAAACTGTTAAGTTTCTACAGTCAACCTTATAAGATTTTAAATGCTATAGCATAAAAATTATAACCATAAATAACAACATGTACCTATTGAGAGAATTTGTGGTAGTCTGACAAGATACAAAACAGATTTATGTGAACTATATTTCCGTCGAAAGCGCAAAAGTGTAACGCGCTGGAAAAGCTCACATGACTTGCGAGAATATACCTCATATCTTAAACACATACATCACTTCAATGTGGGTCAAATATATTCTACTCATGATGTATTAAGGCTATATCGTTTCTTGACGAGGCACAAATTGTTTGAGAGCAATTTATCTCTAGCCACGATTTGACCGAAATCCAAAATTTAGGACATTTGGGAAACCGAATTCGTTAGAATACCTATCGCATTACCATATGAATGTCGTTGAGCAAACTTCGGTTAATATATTTTTATGTCTTAGAAAAAAGAAATCGGAATTTCAGTACCAGAATTTGTAGGAAATAATTCTAGGGAAACTAATAATTATAAAAGTTTACTGATTGGTCCTACTTATTGAGAATTGAACTTGGAAATTGGAATATTGTATGCACTACTATCTTAATACAAAAAGCATTAAAAAACATTAACAGATAAGTTCCTTCTAATTATCTTTCCCTTTTAAATCTTTTTTGAAAATTCTAAAAGCTTCTAAATTAATTAAATCTGATTAAAAATTAAGGTATCGAAGTAATTAAGCCTAAGATAACCTTCCACCCCAAAGCCTCTTAAAGGTAAAATGAATTTAAATAAAATTCTTATGACCCTCACTCTAAGTTCGGACTTCCCACTGTGTTATCTCCTTCGAGTATTATTGAATTAATTTAAAACCACTTCCACAAACGCCTTAAAGAAATCTAGAGAGTTCAAAAAGGTTTATTGTAATCAAATTTTCAGAAGCTACTGAACAAAGTGCTCCTTCAAATAACGAAAGAAATTGGAATAGGGGCTTTTTCACCATTGACTAATACACCTCAGTGCCATTGACAGATAAGTTATTAGATGCTGTCTGTCAATTTTCAAATAGAAAACAGCATTATTGCTACTTGTCAGTTAAATTATCACGAACTCATTATTGTTTTATATCGCCTTGTGAAGTGTATGTTAAGATATACCTTAGAGAATTAGTCAAACATACCTCGGATGAATTCCAATACCAGACCTTGTAGTTAAAAGACACATTACATTACATTCTATAAATAAATAAAAAATCCTGTTTCGTGTTTTAAACATACCTACGCCAAAAATAATCAGGATTCTTTTACGACAAACAATCCAGATCGTCTTGGCACCATAAAAAGCCAGAAGACGGTCTCTTCTCATTAATTGAAATCTGTTCTCTAATCAATGTCCACACGATCACCCCATACCTGTACATCAAAACACAGAACTAACTCTATCTCTTTCTTGTTCCAGGCGGAGCGAGTTTCTAGGATGTGTCTCGTTCCCCCTCAAAGATGCCACAAGCAGTGACCTCAGCGGGACGTATTTCCTGCAGCAGACAGGCCGGCAGACGCCCGCCAATGAGAGAAGCGTCCGCGTAGACAAGATGGCTACCGACAACATTGACACTAGCGCCAACGACGGAACCAAGGAGAACCATAATGATAAAGGTTTGTATAGCTTTTGGAATGGACAACATACGACCGATTGACCCACCCAAGATTGCAAGTCGGCAAAGTGCACATATTATCAACTTCGGCATTGCGACTCGGGACGTGCACGTCACTGAGACAACCAATCGGATATGCGGTCCTGATTTACGCCAGCTAAATATGCTAGCTTAGCTGGTACTATCGGTGAAAACAGATAAACATTACTTTTTTTTAAATACATGCTACATAGAAACACACCTGTGCCGGTTGATAAATGCCGACTTTTCAACAACCGGTCATCAAATATGTATTCACATAAAATATAATATAGATACCAATACAAACGACCCGATCATAATTACGTATTTGCCCAACGCATTACTAAAAAGTATAACTAATAAAACATGATTTAGGTCACAAAATAAAAGTCGCAAGTTCTGGATAAAATTCTGATTAAACGCTACATCTCACTGGTTCTCGCGGTTGAAATACCTGTTTTTTGACCTTGGCATCCCGTGGGAAACCAATTTGTATTATGCCTAATAAGATGGTTGGTATACAATATGCGAGCATGCTCCGATCTGGGGAGACTTATGCGTTTAGTAAATACAGAATGTCCGAAACTTGTTCAAAGTTTTTTAGTCTTTTAAAAATGCTAACAACATTGATTATAAGGACCGTAACTTTACCGCACTAAGAAGCGAAAAAATATCTTCTCGAGTTTTTTTGTAATTGTACTCTAAAAATACAAGATTTTTTGTAGTCGAAAAGTTCACAAACATACTCGTACACTTTGATTTGTGGGAATTAACTCGTACGGCCGCGCCATATGACCTGGGTTCACTGAGGTCCATTATAATACGCGCGGCGTGTGCCTGGGTTCAAATCCTGGGACGGACCAAAAAATTGTTTTTTCTGTGTTCAAAGCTGTCATGTCCCACCGGTATTTAAGAATGACGTACTATCGAGGTCACCCGCGCGTGATCACCCTAAAGGCTAAAATCCTGTGCAGTATTTTCACGTTTACAAGCGCCGCTCCTAAGAAGTCACGATGCGCGTGCACGGTATATTTTTCCAAAAGTGATCACGCGCGGGAGACCTCGATCGTACCTAATAAAGAGAACGTATAACTAAAACTCGGAGATTGCTCTCCTAGCCGAGTTTAAGTTTCTTATTATTATATATTTTAGCGGGCGACAACTAATGACGCATATTGCACACTGTGCTTATGCGTCATTCCAAACTAACTTCAAGTCGTCGGTCTCAGCTGAGAGCGAGTTTTTGATGCCTGCTCATCTGCATTACCAAATATTCTAAACAAACCTTTGATCCCCAGGCGTGGCGACCAACGGCCCATCATCCGCGGCCTCCACGAACCAAGCGCAGGTGGCGGCAGCGCTGCAGCGGGAGGCCGACGAGCACCTGTTCCTCCGGTACCTTGAGCTGGACCCCCCGGAGGACCCCAACGCGCCGCGCCGCGCGCAGAGGAACGGGCGTACCCCCTTCACTACTACTAGGAAGTGAGTAATGGTCAATTTATACTATTTCCACCTTTTTTACTATTAAGTATAAGTTCATTTTTGTTCACATGGAATCAATAACTAATTCGACTCGATCGACGATACACATCGAAAGCGCGGTCATTTCAACTGTCAAAAGCGTTACGCGATGGCTACATAAGAGTGATTGTAAATCGATTAAACCAATATTCGTCTATAAATCGTCAAAAATCGTCATACGTTATAAGTTATAAATGTAATGATGTTTTCTTCTTTGTCTTGTTTGATGCTGACCCTGTTCCATGCGCTAGGTGTCGTGGTTCGAATACCACCCTTATTAAACATTTATATACTTAAATGTTATGGTATACCTTTGTTTTATGTTTTCTATTCTATTCTATTCAATCTTTCTTCTTTTTTGCTAAGATATTGAGGATTCAGGCGACTGGGACCATATGAAACTGGGACCGCGGTCCCAGTTACCTGTTAACATTTTTGAATCGGTCGACTGGGACCATACCTTTGTTTTATTTATGACACCTTTTTTGCTAACTGTACTAAATCTTGTATTTCAACAATGGATTTGTGGTTAAAATTACGGGTGGTCCCACTCGCCTGACGAAATAAATAAATAAAAACTAATCAGGCAACTGGGACCGCGGTCCCAGCTATGTAGTGGTCCCAGTCGCCTGAATCCTCAACTTTTCCTCCTTTTTCCAGACTCGTCCGCGGAACATCCGGCGGCTTCGGCTTCACGGTGGTGTGGACGCGACCGCCGCGGGTGGAGCGGGTTGCGGCGGGCGGGTCGGCGGACCGGGCCGGCCTCCGCGCGGGAGACTACCTCGTGTTCGTCGGGAATAAGAACGTGGTTACTGCGCCTGAGGAGGAAGTTAGGAGTCTTGTTAAGTAAGTTGTGGTGGTTAAATTGAAGCTTATTATTTCTAGACAGGTGGCCTAGACAAGTAACATTTTATCAGCGATAGCGAAATTCGTTAACTTCAAATTGTATGGATTTGACAGGTGCCTTAGAAAAGTCATGTGGTCAATCAATTTTGAAAGTACGAGTTTTGACATTCGCTATCGCAAATTAAGCGATAACGAACGTCATAAGTGCCGCTTGTCTAGACAAGGGAATGGCCCTAGGGCCAGGATCTCAGAAGGCATCGCTCAGGCGCCAGGGGTCTACTTCAAGTTTTTTACAATTCAATTAGGTTAAAGATACAGCCACCCTGTATCAGGCAGTCGATGCGGTTTCAGTTGACGGGGAGTTTGATAAGAAGCATCACTCAATGTTATTCTTTTTATGTTATGAACTTAAATTTTTTTGGGTGACGTTCTATTTCCTCACTTCCTCACTAAGTATAACTTAGCTTTTTTCATTGCACTATCTCAGAACTCAGGCGCATTTAAGTGCATCAGCGCAAGTTGATTCTATTGTGCCATGGCGCTATTTGGCCAATCACAAACTGTATCGGCATTTTCACTTCTTAAATTGTAAAACTGTCTTCCCTGAAAAAAAAACTCCTCAATGAGTAAATTTAGAATATCACGTGCATTACTCACATACCTACCTATTTGTTGCAAAGAATCTAATAAAAATCCCATTCTCTTCCAGATCAGCAGGCCAACTCCTGAACATAGAAACCTTCCGACGGGTCCCTCAAAACGGCGCCGTCCCCCGCCCGCGGGTGGGGTCGTCGATCCCTGCGCCGGAGTCGACGCCGCCCCCCGCGCCGCGGTCCCCCCGCGCGGCGGCTCTGGCGTCCCCCGCCGCCGCCGCGCGTCCCCCCACGGCCTGCTCCTCCACCAGTCAGTCGCTGGACCGCCGCAAGTTGCATCTGCCCCAAGTCACCTTCTCCAAGGAGGTCGGTAATGGGATCATTGTTTAACGATGCAAGGTTAAGGTGCGGTTGGGAATCGGAATACATGAAGACTGCGCACAATAAAAAGTTTCAAGAATGAGTGTGGATTCTTTCTGCACATTTTAAACTAAGAAATCAACTTTCTGCTTCAATATTTACTACTGAGAGCAAATACAGCTTTAAAGTGAGAGAGTTAACTCGCCCTTTCAATTTTGTAAGACTATCAGAAGTTATCTCAGTCACTTTTGATGAGATTGACGAGTTTCAAGACTTTTTAACATTGTTAAGTTCAACACCAGAAGCTTTGCAACACCCCCTCTTAAGAAATTATTTGTAATACTGTAAACTACTTTTCTATGGCCTGGGCGCGTTTCGGGCGTCGTGAAATTTTGTAAACAAGCAAGTCAGTCGCGTTTCGGGCGTTTTCGAAAATTTATAAAAAATGCCTACACCGAATGGTCGCGATTCGGGCGTCCTATTTATATAAAGCGCCCGAAACGCGACTATCTGAAAGAGCTAAATAAATAGGACGCCCGAATCGCGACCATTCGGTGTAGGCATTTTTTATAAATTTTCGAAAACGCCCGAAACGCGACTGACTTGCTTGTTTACAAAATTTCACGACGCCCGAAACGCGCCCAGGCCTTTTCTATCTGTGTTGACTACAGAGTTCATAAAACAGCAATAAAAGTGCGCTCAAAAGATTGCGAAATAGTATTGTCAGTTTTGCAACTTTTTTAATATGAAATAATTTATAAACAGTCTGTCTTACCTTCCATCAATCGAATATTGTCATGTATTTGGATTTCTTCATACCGCATCATATACGAGTATTTTGCATTGTTAAATGTACGCATCTATCAAAAATTAAAATTTGTGGAATACTAGTCATCTTTAGAAAATCGAATTTAAAATTGGTAAAGAAATTTTTAGGAAAGTGGTGCTAGTATAAACCTAATTTTCGTGTGCTGACGTCATTACACTAAGGATTGTGTACATTTACGTCGGATGACCAAAACGCATACAGGGGTTAAATTCAAAGTAATTTATGTTCTGGAGATTTTTTAGAATAAATATAAAAAACAAATTAATGAACTTTTAGACATTAGCTTTTAGCATTAAATGCTCCCTACCTAAGAGGATGCATGGCCGTCTTTGTCTCACTTATGGAAACTATAAGAGACAGAGTAACGCACCACTGTCGTCTCGTGTTTAGGGACATAGCAAGCTGAAAATGCTGAAATAGCAAGGTCGCTACGTGACGCCACGTATGCGTCTATTCTATATCTATAAAGCACCAATGATATAGATTATAGATAGATAAACGTTATATCTATCTATCTATCTATCAATGATTAATTGCAAACCAGCCCCCCTAGACAAGCGGCATTTATGATGACATTCGTTATCGCTCAATTGGCGATAGCGAATGTCATAACCCGTATATTTTACAATATCGATTGACCACGTGACTTTTCTAAGGCACCTGTCAAATCTATACAATTTGAAGTTAGCGAATCTCGCTATCGCTGTCAAAATGTTACTTTGTCTAGGCCCCCACGTACTGAGTGTTTATAGACGGTACCTTCTGTTGTCATATTTTCTAAAATATTTAAATTTTCCTCCCTCTATGAACCTTACTTTGATTAAGAATAAGTTTGTAATGCTTTTTGTTATTTATTTTGTACAGATAGTAACTTTAGCTTGTAGACTTCATACATTCCATTATTTTATAATCATATTATGTTATCATAGAGTTTTCTTTGTAGCATATCCTTGTGTATTAATTTAGTTTCTTTAACACTTTAGTTCATAAGACAATTTCATTCAAAGGGGAATAGTTACGTTTAGCCTCGCTGTTTTTGTTAATATTTATTTTGTTAATGTTTTCTATTTATTTTCTTTGTCCAAGACTTGCGTGTTATTTTTTTTTTCTTTGTATTTAACATAATTTTTTCACTGCATCATCATCAATTGTCATGTAGTACCTATGATTTTTGTTTTGTAGCATTCACGAGAGTTTTAGTTTTGACTTTATTTTTTGTGTAATTACTAATAAATTAGTTCCTGTTAATTTTATTTCGTTTCTAATTTATGTTTTATAAGCGCAAATAAATTTATTGCTTTTAATTTATTTTGCAGTTATTATTTTATTCTTCCTTTACCCTTTTTTGATATATTTTAAGTTTAACATGCACTTTTTTTCTGTATTACATCTTTTTGATGTATATCCTTTTTTAATGCAATTGGTTTAATCGTGAGATACTTTCAATATTCCAACACAAGAACTTACCAATATCACACAAAATGATAAAAAATCGAATGGATAATAAAAAGATAGCTTATTTCCTTGTAGGTATCAAAAGACAGGTTAAGCTGTATAGGTCATATTTTATCCTAACGTTTTATTATAACTTCTAATTAAAATATATAGCACATAAACAAGCCTTGCAAAATACAATTTAAACATGTATTAACCTAAATAAATATACCTATATTATAAAACACAACCAAAGATAAAAGCAACTATAATTATTAAAATGCATCAAACGCTTTTCTCTGTGTGCAAAGTATTTACAAATGTATGCTTTACAACGGCCAGTGGTCAGGTCAGGAACTTAAGAATCCCAATGATATAGAAACTGGTTGTCAACGAAAGTAGAGGTTAATTTATTTTACCAGAGGCGATGTAAGTATCAAAAACTATTTGTCTTTGTGCAGAACGTTGGCTATGATCAATACATTAAGTTAAAAGTACATTGTAGTTCAATGGATCAATATCAGTTTTGTAGAAAATGGTATTCTTACAGACATTAAAATAAAATTAATAACCCTACATACATTTACACGTCAATCGGACAACTCCGTCTCGCTCCAAACTAGTAAGCATAGCTACTATACACATAACATAACATATATAAATACTATGGGTACTTTTCTTTTACGTTGGCTTATCATAACGCTCATAAAAAATGGGTTGATAACCTTCAGGGTTATGGAAAATGTCCGAAAGATACTTTAGCTATGTGTGGGAGACTTACTCCTATTCCCATAGCGCTCCTCTCTGAGTCAGGAAAATATTAGGGGTCTAGTTGATAAACTTTTGAAGGAAGGAGTACCAGAGATCTATTTGCTTCCAAGACCTTACACACCTACAAACCCTAGTGACTCTTAACGTCGTTTATTGAAACAAACTTCTGCGCATTCTAGCACAAATTGTCCATCTCCCTTAGACCCCAGGCCTCGCCTCAGACGGCAGGAAGCGCGCACTAATGGGCGTGGTGGCACGGGAGCAGCACTACGGCACGTGCCTGCAGTTCGGCCTGGTGCGGTTCGTGTCGCCCCTGGCCGAGCGAGCCGACCTCATCGCACCGAGCGACCATCAGCTGTTGTTCCAGAATATTGAAGAAGTAAGTACTAGGAGAGAAAGAAGAAAGTTGGTGCCCATCCTTAAGAGAAAGCAAGACAGTAGGTTTGTCTCATGATATACCTATTAGCAGTTTAGCTGAAAGACAATAGTCACTGGCCGATTCTCAGTGGCCAATTTTTTCAATCCACAAGTAAGTGCGCAAGCAAAAGTGCACTTCGTGTTTCCTCACTCTCTTAGCACGGTTCGACAGAGCCAACCAACTTTCATATTCCGGACTGTAACTGAGTAAGTATTTAGTGACAAATGAAAATAATCAGAAGTTTTCAATTCCACCCGGAATCTGAACTAAGGGATCATGGTTCAGATCCTGGTTCGGTCTTGTGATAGTTTAGCGACCGTTGATTAAAAGTGCGACGTAGGTACTCGTAATAGCACTGCAGCTACACCGAAGCAGTAAAAACACTTTAATAAGTACACGAACGAAACACTGTCCCACTTCAAAATAATAAAAAGCATTATACGATGATGATGACAAACTTTCCATTGACTACATAGAAAATGATTGACATCTATAAAAACCCATTCAAATATCGTCACCAGATTTTCCGGCTGTCAGAAGACATACTGGACCAAGTGGTGCAAGACGACGGCGAGATCCAGACGTCGACGGTGGTGGCGGTGTACCTGCAAAAAACCCCTGTGTTCCTTAGCCTTTATAAGAAGTACTGCCTAGGATTGAAAAGAGCTGACTGCGTTTTGGTAAGTTTTATTAATAAATTTTAAAATATACACTCACAGAATAATAATAAACACCTCAAATTTATTACAAACAATTCCGAGATTTAGAAACAGGCTTGATGACACATTTGGTAGTGACCCTTTCTTATGCAAAGTGAGTTCGTACCTCGTTAAATATAAATTAAAAAATTATTACATTCTTCTTCTTCATTTGCCTACGCTTTCACAATCATCAGCCAAGAGAAGTTTAGCTTAATGAGCTGTTGACACACCTTCCTCTTTGAAGGTGATGTAACGCGTACCTACATAAATATTTGACTGCCAAATCGTTTCCCTACAAGAGACCAACATTCATGCTAAAAAAAATTTGTTCCCAGGTAAAAAAGTCAAAAGACCCCAGCGGAGCATTCTCCCGCTTCTGCACAAGCCCCCCCATCCCGCGGAGAAGGCCGGACATCACGTCGCTGGTCCACAAGCCGTTGGAGCAGTTCCGAGAACTCCTGCGGCTGATGCGG
This sequence comes from Mecyna flavalis, assembly GCA_949319885.1. Taxonomy (NCBI): domain Eukaryota; kingdom Metazoa; phylum Arthropoda; class Insecta; order Lepidoptera; family Crambidae; genus Mecyna; species Mecyna flavalis. The sequence goes on along the minus strand of OX439427.1, from coordinate 2,656,316 downwards.
GCTGCTGCGGCTGCCAGTGGAGCTGGTCCGTATGATCAGCTAGAGAAGAAGCAGCTGCAAGTCATTGTTGAGCAGTTACAGGTAATTGATATAATAAGAACATTCAGGCACGATCACTCACTTACGGAGCACACCGACTCATGATGTTTCGTATTTAGGGTACGGAAGTAAATTACTTTGCAAGCGTGAATCAGGATCGTTTTCTCCGATGTGTGACTTTTACATGTAACCCTGACAATTCTTGAAGCCAACGCTGCGTCACCGTTTAATAGATTTCTCTGTCTCTAATAACCGATATACTTAGCCTCCAATAATTCATTTTTATAAATTACTCGGAAGAGGAGAGGAGTACCTAGTAAAAATATAACTTTTTCATTGCAGAGTGGATATCAAGATGTGACAGCCGGCTCAGGACTAATGGGACTTGCTGGTGATGGGAAACCCCTCCTCTCAGTCTCGGACCTTGAGAGCAGACTTGTGTTCACTAGGTGTAAGGTAAGTCGCTTGGATTATGTCATTGATTCAAGTATTACGAAGGCTACCGTGGATTTTTTTTGCGTCATATGGGTTTAGTTGTGAGGGTCGATTCTGGCATTGGGGATCTTTGATGAAAGGACTTTTACAATGTCCAATCGCCAATGTTATCTATATCCCCACAGGAGAAATATGTCGTCTTAGTTCTTGGTAGCAAACACTTTAATCAAAGGAATCTCTAATTTGGCAGCTACGCTGTCTAGTCACGGGACCCTGAACTGAATGGCGACGATCGTGCGTGACTAGAATCACGTTTTTAAGAATTAAATTCTGCCAAAACATTCTGGAATTCAAAATTATGTAGCAAATTGAAACAAATCGTCCATCTTATCAAGATGTTTATGTCTTCCAGCCATTCGTGCTCAGCACAGCAGGCCGCCAGTGGATCTTCGGCGGCGAGCTGTCCAGGGTGGAGGGGCGAGCAGTGCGGCCGTACTGGGCGCTCCTCTTCTCTGACCTGCTCCTCTTCGCCACGGTGTCCAGGGACCGCGTGTTGTTCGTCACGGAGGAGCCTGTTGCTCTTGCGACGGTGTCGGACGCCCAGTTCAATGTCAGGAAAAAAGGTTAGTTGCTTTTTATTCTACTAACTGCCAATGAAGTTACAGCTCTTGCTGGCAATGTATTTATTTGTTTTCTCGATTTCTGTAATTTCTTCTTGTTACAAGGATGATAATGATGATTATTGTATTTTTATGTTTGTATTTTACTATTTGTCAATTTAACCGCAGCTTCGCCTGCGTTACGTACGATTACGTGGACTATACGAATATCCCGTATGTAAAATTTTACGGGATATAAAAAAGCCTATATCCTTTCAAATGAATGTGTGTGCTGTTGTCCAATATTTTTTTTATTATTTTACATACAATTACCATTTCTTTTTTTGCGAAGTTCCGCTCTATAACCGGCTGTCGGCTTCAGGACTACAGAGATTCGTCCCACTACCCACAAAACTCCCCCGGCCTAACATACGACTCCCATGTTCCAGCGACAGAGTTCCGGCTGATCCTGGGCCGTGCGGGCGGCGAGAGCCCACTCGTGTCGTGCGCGCCGCGCACGCCGGGCCGCACGCGCACGGTCGTGCTGCGCGCGCCAAGCATCGACCTCAAGGCGGTGTGGCAGAGCTTGCTGCAGAGGCAGATGTCAGTATCATAGTTTTATCGTTGTGGGTCAGGTGTAGACCTCTGGTGTTTCTGTGAGCGCTTACGCACTACGTCCGATCCGAATCCGATCCGTCTCCGTGAAAACATCGATCAAGAAAACTCGGACCGAGTTGGGATAGTGCTTCCGCACTATTTATAGTTCGATTTCTCTGATACAAATTTTACGTCAGTTTACGCGGAGCGACAGCAGAGTATCAACTTCTGACAATACACGTCACGTCACTCAGCCGAATACCCCGTCCACCCTGCTGCCTGCTCGTAGGGTGGAGGCTCCTTATATTGGCCCCCTCCTAATATCGGCCGTCTAAAGAAAATGCGCTATAACTTAAAAAAATGTCCTAAAATCAAAATTGTTTTTATGCAAATAGCAGCTGTATGGGTATATTGCTATTATTATTAGCCTCTTTTAGCCTCTAAAACTGGGATGATCTGTGATTAATAGATGACTGAAAGAAAAGAAAGTGTGGAGTTGGCATCTAAGAAGGGTTGATTTTGAGCTCGCCGCGGAAAATTCTAAGTAATTTTTAATCATTCCAGATATCGCGCCCACACAATGACGGGGACGCCGCTCGGATCACCGCTGGACTCGCCAGACCCGCAGCTGACGTTCTCCCTCGCGACCCTCGACTCGCAGCAGCGCCAGGTATCCGCATCCAGCATCCAAAGACACTCCAGCCTGGCCCTCCTCCCGGCCAGCTCCTACCGCTCGCATCTCAACATGCTCGTCGAGGAACGCCCCGAGAAGGAAGTCAGAGTCAGCTTCGACGTCCGCACTTGCTCTGACTCACCCACTCCACAACCCGTGAGGGGCCCACTCAGCACAGTCTGGAGAACCGCGCCAACCCCCGAAACCCCATCAGCAAACTTATCCCCAGCTGAATCCCAAACGTTTTCGTCGCATTTCGTCTCCTCTTCCAGCATCGAAAAGAACGAGGAACGAGCAACGTCCCCCAGTGCTCAATTGACCCCCGACGCCGGCGAAGATTATTCAGAAATGTCCCCTTGTAGGTGGGAATCTTTCGAAGCAGATTTGGCGTTAGCAGACTTAGACGTCGACCCGTCGTATAAGCACGCGGTAGAGGAGCGCATCTTCTTGCCCGACGATCCTTTGATGCCGCGGGTAGCTCTCCCAGAACGGCCAACACCCCCTGCTTATTTAGAACTTTGATCCGCGGAGTCCGATCCGGAGATGGCAGACTTCTGCTTCCCCCGGAGAGGAAATAAGTGGAGATAAACGTGAATACTGTGACCTTTCAATGGTGTCCTGTAGCCCTGTGGTTGATAGCCGGTGTGTAGACGCGCCACCCGCAGGTACAGTCAGCTTTTGTCGTGTACTCGCTGAGGCGCGGCAAGTTTGTTGGATTGTTATAAATTTGCTTATAGTTGAGAATAAGGTTGTGGTAAAAAAAAAATTTTGAGAAACATATTTTCGAACATTAGCAGTATTGAAAAGAAATCTCGGTATTTTGATTATAAATAGAAAATTATTAAGAAGTCTGATACCCACTTATGATATTACAGAGTGTTCTTGTATTAATGTAACTGAACCCTACCGAGTGCTGCGAAAATTTTCTCAGAACTGATGAATCCACAAATGGGGTAATTAGAGGTACAACTTGCATAAGTATTAACCAGTGTGTAATGCCAATTTACATTTTAACAAATAGAAATCAGTGTCAAAATTGTAACTGTAGGGTACCAAACTGTAACGATACCTTAAGACTTCGAACTTAGCTCGTTTTGGATATTCTATACTTTGCTTCTTAAGTCTTCCGTCCTTTTCTTATAACGTTACGCTTTTCATCAATGAAGCTAATTTGACGCAACTTTAGTTTCTACACAATCTTCTACTTCTTACAAATGTATTACTAATCTTTTAACCACTGTATGTAATGGAGTTACTATTTTTACTTGAAAATAATCATTTCCAAGTTTTTGTAAAGCATGTAACAACAAATTCTTTACATTGTTAATCTGTACATAACATAAATCACAATCTTGTGCAGGTCATGTGGATATTTGGCGATCAGCTTCGCGAAATCAGATCATGTAGACATCATTGTAGTCTTTATCAAAAGCAATTATTATTTCTACAACGCTTCTTTTGTAAAATGCACTTTTCGCCTAGACTTTTATGTGTTTACTGTGAAAAATGGTAGTCGGTGTAAATTCGATGTGGAATATTTTAGCTACTGCTTTTTATATATTAGTAATAATGAACATATAGATTTATATGTGGATCATGTACTAGCAGATTGTAAAATTGAGATTAGATTATGCGTATTGTATCGCTAGCATCGCAAAATGTTCACATAACCTAAAGTCCGGGGTTTTGTATGTGTATATGACCTCCTTTTTTACAAAACGAATTCGTAGTTAGAATCAATAATTTTCGATGTCTTTGGCTGTGTGTAAATTTTAATATAGAAATTAATAGTATATGAAAAAAAGATAATTTTGAGAAAGCATTTTACTTATAACTCTGGGTTCTTTGTGACATTTAATGGACTTAAAACTAATATATGAATTTGGATGTTTATGTTTAGATCGGAGCAGTATATTTCTAATATCCGTAAATAAAGTGATTTTGTCAATGGCGAAAACAATCTCTTTTTATTTATTCATCTGATTAATACCACAATTTTGCGACGCTAACGAATTAGCATAAAATTTATTTATCTTTGAAACGACTTACCATTTTTCTATGAGTGTCATATTTTGATGTGCTAAGTATGTAATTTTATTTGAAAATAATATGTACCTTATCATTTTATTATTATTCCCTGTAACTTTAATACTTTTTAAATTTTCTTATATCAAACATAAATCTACACAAACCCATTATAATTACAGAAAATTCCTTTACATTTGAAAAATTGGACATTCGCACATATTTATACAATACAACAAATCATTAATAAATATCAGAGAACTTCATTTCAAATGAGCTTCAGCATTTGTGGGAAACATTAAGAATCAAAGAAGGGACAACAAATATATTTTTTCAACAAATTATAACACCTCAATAAAATATTAAGTTTTATTGGCCCCACATCACTCAATAACTATCAATAAATATTCACGACATGAAAGTATGCCCTGGATGGATCTTGACAGTCCTTGGGACATAAGTTAAGGAATCTACCAAATGCTCTATCGAGTTCATAAAATCAGGTTTTGTCTTTTTATTTTAAACAGATTTTAGATCGACAAATATCCACATAACACCATCTAACGATTTCAGCAATGAAACTACTAAAGAAAAGCGAACGGTATGTAAAGTAATATAAAGGTTACATTAGAATGAAGAAAATTTATAATCTTAAAAAAAATCCAATAGTAGTGTTTTAAATATTGGGACATTTACTATTACAGTTAGTACGACCGTAGAAAATTATGTATTGGTCCCACTAGAACTGAAACTATAGACGATTGGCCCAACTCATATTATCTACAACAACTCGCATGACGTATAAATTATAAAAGCTATATGAATTGATAGCGTTAAGAAGTTGGTACATTGTGACAATAATAATTTTAGACTCGTCGAAGCTCAGCTGAAACACAAACTGGTGCTGGTGGTAGCGCCACGGAGGGGGCCAGAAGTACTCGTAGCAGGGGTTCCACCTTGCACCTCCAGCGGTGGATGACTCAGCTCCCTGAGGCCGAGGAAATGGACCCCCCTGAACCTGACATGGAGGTAAAGACTGAAATAAACGACGACTATCTATTTTTAGGATTAAGAATATTAGATGAAGAAAATGAAGTAAACGAATTAAATTAGACACCGCCGTACCTTTCTGTGACAATTTGCCTTAGATGTTTTGGTACTATAAAGTACCTTTAGCCGCAGCTTATGGAGTGATAATAGTATATGCTACAAAAGTTCCCGAAGGTCAAAAACCGTTTAGAGAAAAAACATTTTCCAGATGTGGAGTGTAGAAGAACTTAGGAAGAGATCCAAGGAACTGAATCTTTTAGAAGTAGCAGACTTAGTTATAAATGTTCCTGAAACGAAGGGCTCTTCGCCTAGTGAAAAGAAGGAGACTGAAAGAAGCCCTTCGAAAAGCAGTAATTCTGGAAGCCAGGTATCGATCCGTCTCTTTTGCAATCAGGCTTCGTTCGTAAAAAGAATTTTTCATAAATTATTAATACTTTTCAGATTACCGTCAGAACGAGTCCAGTGGTAGTCGACACGATACCAGTCTGCAGACAGTGCCACAAAAAATGTTTGTCCAAACCAAATAGCCCCTTAATATCTCAAAAAGAACCACCCGTACCAATCAAACCGAAAACCGAGCCTTCGCCTCAAAACTCGAACTCTTATAAAAGTTCAAATAGTGCGTGTAGTGCAAACTGTGGTAATCGTAAGCCAAAAAAATTTGTTTGTCATTTAGAGCGTAAAGGTGCTATGAAGATACGTCCTGAAGATGCGCCTCTAGCGGCATTAAAAGTTATAGACTCTATTGAACAAAGTCAAAGGAAGCTCAAGTCTACGTCGTATGAACTAAAAACGGACTCGCCAATCCTAAATCGAAGCGTCCATTCTAGAAATCATACGAAGAGTCAACTGGAATTGCGGAAAGAACATTCCATACGATCGCCAAGTCCTTCGTCTAGTAGTAGAAATAATAGCCCTCTCTCCACTAGCCATACAACGTGCAGTTCCATAGTTTTTAACTCCAGTTCTAATGATTTAAGAATGTCCAACTCAAACATTGCCAATCAAGTCCAATGTGTTATTGCACAAGAAAAATATTTGAACGAAATAAAATGCGTCGAAAGCATCACGCTGTCCAAATCAAAAGTTACTACATCTAGTTATCCATCGCCGGCGTCGGCAAGGAAAGAACAGATAACAAGACAAAAGGCTGAGAATGTACTAAATAAAGTTTTAGGTATGAACATTATGACGAAAAGAGAAAACGTAGGTTCTTGCTTAAAAACATCGTCGATTTTTTTAGAAGACGATTCGATGCACGAGGAAGATCATGATTTTAAAATAGATAGGGGTATAAGAAGGTCTCCTAGGATGGGTATATCAGCAGTTAGTAAAATGAATGGGGACATTTATAAGAAGACTGAGAGGACTGAAGATTACAATGCTAATACTAGTCAAAGTGAAGTAGGTTCTGACGACGACTTAGAGTTAGGGCCATTGATGCTGATGGGCCTGTCAGCGATAAATCCTGCGGCACATTTGATGAGGGTTGAACCGTTCAAGAGGAATACTGTAACGAACACAGTCCTGACAAGACCGGGCAGCCTTGGGTCCACTAAATCTGAATCTCCTGTGCCTAACATCGCAGTGGTTCCTCCAACACCAGACTACAACACCAATAAGACTGTAAGTAATTATACATAGAGCTCCCTTTCATTTTCACAAGCCCATGTTATTTGATACAAGAATGCTTTAATGATTTAAATAATAAAATCAATCTGATTTTATAACGAAATAATTTAAAAAAAGCTTATTTCAGAATGTCGAAATTGTAGTACGCGTATACAGGGTGGAATTTTGTAATGCCACCTGAAGGGGAAATACTCTTAATACTGAAGATAGAAAGTTTTACTCAAAGAAAACATTCCTTTATTTTTGAAAAGAAAAAAACCTGCATTCAAAGATTTTTAAAAATTTGCTTGCCGCAACTTTGTTATACCACCTGAAGGGGAAGTACTCTTAATACTGTAGATAGAAAATTTTACTCAAAGAAAACATTCCTTTGTTTTTGAAAAGAAAGATAACTGCATTCAAAGATTTTTAAAAATTCGCTTGCCGCTCCCGGTAATTGAACCGACTAAAATCTGTAAAAGTTGCACCTTGTACTTTTATTGCATCGATCGTTAGGGACAACTATAAGGATAAAATCTCACCAACAAAGTTCATAAATTAAATGAAAGGAAAACAATGAAAAAAGTGCTTTAACTTGACCCATTGAATCAATAATTTAGGATTTCATTGTTTTCTTTTCATTTAATTTATGAAGTTTGTAAGAGAGATTTCATCCTTATTATTGACCCTAACGATCGATGCAATAAAAGTACAGGGTGCAACTTTTACAGATTTTAGTCGGTTCGATTACCGGGTGCAGCAAGAGAATTTTTAAAAATCTTTGAATGCAGTTTTCTTTCTTTTAAAAAATAAAGGAATGTTTTCTTTAAGTAAAATTCTCTATCTACAGTATTAAGAGTACTTCCCTTTCAGGTGGCATTACAAAATTCCACCCTGTATTGTGCAATTTATGCTGGTTCTTCTACTTAAATTGTCTTTTGATTAATTATTACTAATTTTGGTACTTATTAACATTATTACAGGAAACTCTAATAGACGATTCACCAGACTCTCCTGATGTACCGGAGGATCTGCCATACGTATCTCTCAAAAGGTATAATACAGTTTTTTATTGTCGTACAAAAAATGCCACTAAGATGAATTCAGAAACATGTTTTACAGGTACGGTACGATGTCAAGCCTAGAGAGGCTACCGTCAGATGAAACGGACGATGGAAATGTAAGACTGACTTCACAAGACCCAGAACCAACGATTAAACCTTATAATCCAGGTAGGTATCTACTTTTTTTTGATTGTGAACTAATGTAAAGGAAATTAAGTTGAATGGTATTCATTTCTTTTATGAAAATGTTTTGAGACGAAAACTACCGGTGCGCGATTAGGAATTTTTTGACGCAAGTCTGTTGTAATAATAAGCCTGAAGATCTGTTTAAGGCTGTGTAGTTCCGCAGATGCCGCGCGTATGGTTTTTAAAAGCCACCTGAGACATACAAATCAGTGTTTTCAATTCTAAAAAAAATATATGTATCAGTTAAGGATCTGATCTAGTTAAAATCGCATTCAATTACATGTTTTTATAAACTTCACTCGATAGAAAAAAATCCCAAAGTTACCCCTTTTTTTAACGATTTTCGTATTTTATGTCTAAGCTCCTGCCAATTAACATTTGAATTTTCACTCAATTATAGCCACTAAATATTTACAGATAAATTCGCAGAGTTTGACTTGATAAAATTAGTGTCTCGTTTACTATGTTTAAAAAACTACGAAATGTGCGAGCGCGGCGCCATATTTGGACGTCGCATAATACAGACCTACAAACTTATCTGTTCCGGTGGCCAAAATTGGAACTACGTGAAATACAATGCAAAAACGATATTTAATGACAGTTCTAAATAGACAGTAGCGACGCCGCCACCGGAACAGATAAGTTTGTCGGTCTATGCCTCTTTTATGTACTCCCACCCCCCCTTAAGTTAAATTTCAATACGTTCTCAGATGTTTCATATCAATCAATCAATTATTTGTGCAGTGACTGGAGCTGCCGGTGGCATAATGGGGTGGACGGCAAGGGCAGGCTCTTTTGTAGTAGAAAAGATGAACATCTTCAGCTATACGGAGAGCGTTCCAAACACTTCCATTGTGCATAAACAGCCGTCCTTCTTAGAGAGGTAAAACAACAAACATTTTATTTTATTTTTACTGAGATTATTTCCTAAATAATTATGTTACAGTAACAGTACAACAACAGTATTAATGAACACGACAATGATGTTAATCTTACTAATTTCGAAAGCCTGCATTCTTGGCTTTGATTTTTGGCCATTAGTTTTTTCTTTTTCATTGTCATCATCATCAGCCTTAATATTTCCCACTGCTGGGATACAGGCCTTATCTCAACTGTGAGATAATGTTAATCTTTTTTATTGTGTCTACTACTTATTAGTTTTCTGATCAGAAATAATTCTGTACTTGTTATTTTATTGACGTACCATTTGTATCAATAACTATTTCCTTTGATCTATTAGGAGGAATCCAACAGTTTGGGTGAAACTGAAACAACGATAAGTACATGTAGGTGCTACATTTACGAGTGATGTTTTCGTGTTATTCCAATTACTTAGAATTTAAACTCTAGAGTATTAAGACCTTAATAATTTGAAACGTTTCTTAGTTTTATTTTTAACTTTAGAAAACAAATTTTAGACATCTTATGCTATTATATAGTTTTTTGTCAATAAAGAATCGTTAAATATTTTTGTCATCTGTAATGTAACAATAAATACAGAATCTGTTTTAGACTCAAACAATTCTGTAGTCGAATTTATTATAAAAAGTATATTTTCAGCAATAGATTGAGATCAATAGTAATAACAACCTTTTATAAATTACTAGAACAATCTAGTGGACTAGGACATTATAGTAAATGTACAAGTACGCGCGCGAGTTCATGTCCATCCTAAAGAATGCGGTAGTGCTGTTACTGAACCTAATGATATTAATATCGATATCGATAGTTATTACCTATTAGGTCAACCATATCCATCAGATATTTTTTGGAACTATTTAGTGAGTAAACTATTCGTTTCTAAAACGTTTTTCCTACATGGGGTTGCCTCGAAGAGATCGCTTCAAGCGCCAAGATCGCCTTTGCATGGTTGTCATGTATTAAGTTTACTTGATCCTTGATCTGTATATTTTTGACATGTGTGATAAAGTGTTTCTATCTGTTTGCAACTCATGAAATATAATATACCCAATACCTACTTGTTAATGATTTATTACGAATATGAAAAAATAATAATTATAAAATGCAACATTTAATTGGTCACTATCACTATCAGTCAGACATTAGTCTTGTTATTAAACAACACAATTATAAAATATCGACAAGCGAGCGTCATTGTCGTCAAGGACAACACTCAACGGTGGACGAATGCGGCGAGGCGGGTGAGGGCGGGGCGCGCTGCTCCCGCGTGCCTCCTCAGTCCCCGATGGACATGAACTCGCGCGCGTACTGTATTTGTTAGAGTCCAAAATCTACTATTTTGACACTGTATACGGTGTGTATATTATAATTAGATACTTAGTTTTTTAGTTTGTTTTGTCCACATTTTTACGATCATTGTCCAATAAAGTTTAAGTAATCTTTAGATAAAATAATAGTGATTACTCATTGTATTCTTAATAATAATTCTAGATAGATTCAACTTCGTTAGCTTTGGGTTGAATTTAGAAGTGTTGTTGAATAATATCAAAATTTTCCAGATGCTTAGGTGTAAGCGATTGGAAGCCCGCTCTTGGTACAGAAGAGGGTACAGCAGAAACTGGAGAAGGCAGTGGTGCCAGTGGAGAGGAAGCTTGGGGAACTCCATCATCTGGTGACCTGTCAGACAATTTACCAGATTCTGAACATGGGACTTTATCGGTAGGCAGATAGATATATATAATCAGTTTTGTTAAAGTCAGGAATTTACTTTCCTTATTTAAAAAAAAAATCTTTGAAAATTGAGATCTACGAGTACGAGTGTAGCAAATCTCTTGACTTGTCTACTATCTTTGGATCTCTGTACCAGATAAATCATTGTTGAGAAAAAATGCTTAAAGGAAACTAAGTACGTGTTTAGTAAAGGAATAAAATCGTTAAATTGTGCGTGTTAAATTTTTCGTACAGATATGCTTTGATGGTTTCAGTCACCAACAAAGTCATCATCTTCGTATGCTGGTGATGATGATACAGAACTGATGATGGATGAACTTCTTATGGCCCCAACAATCACTGGACCTACAACTCTGAGGCCGCTCTTGCCAAGGTAAATATTTAAAAAAATCTCATTGAAAATTACTTAGAATTCCAATTTTCTTGACTTAAACGCTATAACATCTAGTTAGTTGCTAATTTGTATGGCTATCACGTACAAAGATTTCGAATTTACATGCTTTAGTATATTGTTACAGTAAAATCTAGTCTAGTAATTTTTGCTGCACCTATTAAAGCTTTGTATTGGCTTATTTTTACATATTTTAGTAAATATAAATCGAACTTAAATATATGATACTAATAATAAAATGTAACGTAGGGATGTTTTCAGGAGAAGACTGGAACCATTGCTAGAGGAGGAATGCTCTGATAGTGGCAGTGAAGACAACAAGGCTACCCCCACCAACTCGGATGACCAGGTGAATATCTAAGACGAATATAATCGTCTTGAGGAATTTAATATTCTTTAAATAGATCCACGACAATTAATTCTTCAGTCAAGATTTAAGTAAAAATATTTTGGCCCTTAAGCAAAAGAATTACTATTCAATGTCTAAAGCCTTAGAACCATATCAATGAAACTATGAAAATGGCTTTTTATATTTTAAAGTAAATTAAAATTAATCACTTTTTAGTAAAAGTTTAATCTAGTGATGAAATAATACTCACCTAATTTAGTTAGAAATAATATGTTTAAATGTTACATTTATTTAATGATTAAAGTCATAGTAATGTATCGTCCTAACTGTGTAAAGCATTTATATTCTGTCAGATTTTGGACAAAATTGTGACGATAATTTGAATATTTAAATTTACTCAGCAAATCGTGTTAAAATATTAAATCAATTATAGTAACTATAATTGGCTTACGTATTCAGTCCAAAATCTTACAAGTTAATGCTAGTTGTACAATAATATTGATGTACCCTTCATAGCATGAGTGCTAGAAAATTACCAATACTGTTGAAATGAGCATGCGTGTTGCATGATATTTAATAAATATAATATTTAGTTGTGTCTTACAAACGTTCCATGACCAGATCCACTTCACTTATAAATATCAGTTTCGTCAACAATCAAAGCCACATAATCATGTACCTTTAATAAAGGATCCCATAGTAAAACATTAGTTTTGGCGAAGAGCCCTTTTCCATCTTTAGAAATACATTAAATAGTCAATCGGAAACAAAATTTGGTAAAAAACTTCAGTGCCGGATTAAACCTTGTAGATAGCCTTAGGTACTATTCAAACAGAACCTTTCCTAATCCAACTTGAGTCGTAGCAAAGATGGCAATTGCACAGTTTTCCCAACTCGGCACTGGATAGACTCGAGGGCAGGGTATTGGCAAATCGCGATGCGTAGTCAGTAGCTAGGTTAAAATCTCACATTGTGACTGGTCCGCTGGTGCGGCGATTGGCGCAGGGCAGCGCGCGTGGCCTCGATGCTGACGACTGTTGCGACGCGCCGCGCCGGCCGCCCTCTGCTTCAGAGCCAGGTGAGTTCAGTGTCGGTGAGTTTACCTAGATGACATTATACTCGTACATCATTCAACTGAAGATTAGCACGAATTTTAAAATTCATCAGATTTTTACTATTTGAAAACATATTGAACAGAGTAAAAAACATTGCAGTTTATGAGGCAATCAATAACCAAAATGATACAAATAGGTACATATTTAGCTCATACTCAACAGCATAGCACCGCGATCGTAGAAATTAACAAAATACATGTTGACAGCAAAATGGACAACTTGAAAACGATAAGGTGAGAAAGACGAGCAGGTCTCTTTCACATATTTATTTTATAACCATACACATTGAATTAAACGTATTACCTATAAAATCAATATTATGCACGTCTGCATGTCATGCAACTTTATAACACAAAGTGTTAGTAAAGTTAGCTACATTTGTATATTACGGTATATTGATGTTACCCCAGCACGATATACATTGTAGTTTTGCACCCCACATTACATATTTTTATAGTTTAACGAGATAAATTGATCAATAATTGGTAGTTCAGTATCAACTGCGACACAAAATTACATTAAAACAAAGTAAATATAAACAAAAAAGGGTTATTTGGGGACAATTAGAATCAGACGCAGGTATTCCAAATTAGTACGAGGAATGAAAATTATTCCTTCATGTATGTTTAATTTGCGCTTATGAATATTTTTATTCTTCTTATCGTCTTTTTCTTACGCGTTACATACTTAATCATTTTTAATTGTCAATTTTATTTAAATCTTTTTTTGTTTATATCTGGACACGTACACAAGTAACATTGTTTCGGTAGTTGGAGAAAGGACCGTGACCGTTGAACTTAAGGTGCATATTTCCACAGAAGCAGGGGGCGGGGGTGCGGGCGCCGCACCAACTGCTGGCGGGGAGCCAGGTGGTGGCGCCGAGTCAGAGCTGAGCCCAGACCGGACGCCAACCAACGAGGCGCCATCGACGCCCTTACAATCTGGTTAGTTTTACTATTATCACTAGCTTATAGCACTAGCTCACTATTATTAGTAGTTCACAGCAGGATAATTAAATAGGTCTTCCCCAAACAATGAGAGTTATTATTGACCACAAAGAATTAATTTAAGCAATTTTATTTTTATTAGATAGTGGTAAATAAACTATAAGATCGTTGTTACCACCCAATAGTTACCTATCTTCTTTAGCTTGAGTTAAACTATAATCTATACCAATATTATAAAGAGGAAAAAATATTAGATTGTTTGTTTGTTTAATTGTATTGATTAAGCTCCAAAACTACTGAACCGATTTGAATAATTCTTTCACTGTTGCAAAGCTACACTATCCCCGGGTAACATAGGGTATTATTTATCCCGGAAATGTGGCCGATGGGTGTGGTGTGAGGGAAGGGGGGGATATTTGAAAAAAAGAAATTACGTGCGGGAGAAACCGCGGAGGCGGCCGCCAGTTCTTTATATGAAAATAAAAGTACTTATTTATACATTCTTTGATTTCGGTTAAAAAACTTCTTCTTTGAATGTCATGTGACGAAACTTCACTAAACAGTAGGACTCATCAAGAAGCTTAAGATACTATAAAGCGTCTCAATCATCATCATCATCAGTCTGTCGTAGTCTACTACTGGAAGTAGGTTTCTCCAAACGCTTGCCATTTGGCTCGATCCTTGGCTACTCGCATCCAGCTCCTGCGAGACTGAATAACCTTTGTGATGTTTTCTCCGTAACAGTTTCAAAAGAGTCTGTGGAGGTGCGAGCCGCTGCTGGTGCGGGCGGTCGTCGGGGCTCAGCCAGCTCGGCAAGCACGCCCTCCACACTCGAGCGCACCGCGATACACAACCCCACGCCGCACCATCCACTCTCGCCGGGTAAGCAATGATATCATCATAGCTCCATACTCGAGCGCACCACGATACACAACCCATAAAAAAGTTTTACTTTATCACTTGCTGTGACATCAACGATTTAATTGGCATGTAATTGTAAATCACGAAACATCAATCGTAAAGTTACATATTATTTATAATTTATTGTTATTAATTTCAAGTTTTTGATATCTGCCTTTAATACAACTGCATAGCTTCGGAGCCAGCACCAGCAGTGGAGGTGGAGGTGGAAGCTATCCAGCCAGAAGAGCTGACGCCTTCGAAGCCCGAGGAGAGGCTCAGTCCCCGGGCGGAGATGAGGCTTGCGCTCGACCAGGGGAGGGACATGCTGGCAGACCAGGAGGTGTCCTGGGTAAGATTACTATAGATAGATCCTGTTACTGGCTGGAAATACAAAGTCCTGGTAAAGATGCTGTCTCCTTTGTTATTTTTCAAAAACAGAAGAGCATTATTGTATTCTGATTGATAAATTATGAGGAACATAAGACAGCGGTGACTGGCCCTTACGATTGTAATGTAAACACCAAAATACATACTAAACTTATTTAACGTAACTTTTCCTCTATCAGAAGTAACCTGTCCAACTCTTACTCCATTGCTATCTTTGAATTTCTTTCATGAAAAAAAAACTGCGTTCAAAAATCGTCCTTTGTTGTCACGGTAGCGGGTTCGATTCGACTACTGGCTCCTCTGCTATCTTTGCGTTTATCTATCGCGAATTTTAAACCACATGGAGTACACAAATCTTCCTTTCTTGCTAAGCAGATCCAATCACCGCTCGCGCTTCGCGAACGTTAAAAGTTAAAAAACATTAAGGATCCTCCTTTTCCCCTTTCAGAGTGGGGGGTCGGACAATTAGCTCCCCTTATGAGTTTTGAGTTTCTTTTTTGTGAACTAAAAACTGCGTCGGGTACAAAAATCTTCCTTCCCAGGGTGGCGGGTCCGACCACTGGTCGTTTCGCGCGGCGTGCCAACGCTCGCTGCTGCGGCGCGTGGCGAGCGCCGACGCGGTGACTCTCTGCCGCGCGCATCCACGCCGCACCGCCCCGCATACTACTTCGCGCAATTCTGTATATGCCTGGAAGCGTGAGTATACCATTTGAATTATCAGCCTTTAGTGCCAGACCAGAAAAAAAAGTGAGTAAGCAGCACGAGTTTGCGCCGCTAGTGGAACACTTTATCTTCTTCTGAAGGACTATCATTTTAGAACTGACCAGCGTGTTACGTGTGAAGAGTGAGTAAAATATCACCCTTAGAAAAGACCATCATTGATTCATTGATCTGGCCTGCGTGACTCTTTATTAAATAAACTGATAGGCTTGAAGGTGAAAAGCAAAGCAACCACATTAATGTTTAACTGCGTGACAACTTTTTAACTTTTCAACGTAGGTCTTTCTATCTAATAGGCAGCAAAAATATAAGGAAATAAAATAAAAAGATTAAAAGACAATACATTGCTCCTCATGCAATTATTAGGGTTAAGATTAGAATAGGTACAGAATTTAACTGCAATTTCAAAGATCATTTCCAGCAAAAAGCTATTTTGGTGCCTCGTAATATGCTCGTAATGGGTCAAAAGTAATTGCAAATGTTGGAAAGACAATACGGTCTTCCAATGCAATAAACAGAATACCAATGGAGGTTAAAGTGACCACGTTAACCGTACTTGCAGTTCCAGAAAACGAAACGAAAATTATGGAGATGGAGCAACTGGCACGAGTGGAAGCTCAGATGATGCGTTCGCGGACGCGCTCTCTATGCCAGAACGGGAAGATGTAAGTTGCTTTTTACCAATAATTATATCCTTCCTATGTTTTTAAGGTAAGGGTTTAAATGACCTAGTTACCTAACTTAATTATGATCAACATAGTAGTTGGGCTGATCAGTCGCCGTGAGGCGGGCACCGGCTCGTCCCCTTCTCCGTGAAAAGGGGAAACTGGGTGAGTTTAGTGGGCAATGGGACGAAGGCATTTAGTTCCGAGTGTGAAAAATTATGATGGACTTAAAAAGTCAAAAATTAATTGAATTGTAGGTATTTAAACATTGTTTTCCATTGCCAGAAATTCCGGGCTACTGTCCTGAAGCCACAACGTTTCACAACAATCAGGAATATTATTAGCATTTAACATTCGTTTACTCAAATATAACATTAACGTTTATATTTTTGCAGCATTATATACTTGATAGATTTTTAAATTGTACCGATAAACCTGGTTACTAACTTTTTGATGGATAAGTAATTTATTTTGTCATCGTTATTCTATAGAATAATACAAGTATAAGGTCCAAACGTAATCGAGGAAATTATGTCCAAACGTAATCTCAACAAGTTTAGTATCACATTGAAAAGGCTAGCTTTTAAAAATCTAGCTTGTCTTTTTCTATCCAATCTTAATTTTGCCCAACCTTAAGAGGCAATTGTTTACAACCATAGTGTTTTTATATAATTGTGTCATCAATTGCATGTCCCCCAGAATGGGTTTCCTCCGCCGCCGCGCGTCATCCGATAGCCCCCGGCGCGAGCCGCTGCTGCTCGGCTCGACGCGCCCGTTTTCCCCCCGCCGCACCACTGTGAGCAACAACGGCTATTACAAGATTTGCTTTGTCAATGGCTATGTGTAGCGCACCCGCACACACCGGCTTATATGTGCCAATCAGCTGGATTTAAACAGGACAAATTTT
Organism: Mecyna flavalis; assembly: GCA_949319885.1. Classification (NCBI taxonomy): domain Eukaryota; kingdom Metazoa; phylum Arthropoda; class Insecta; order Lepidoptera; family Crambidae; genus Mecyna; species Mecyna flavalis. Next base: position 2,639,001 of record OX439427.1, on the reverse strand, counting down.
ATCATTTGGTTCACCATCGTCTTTATCTGTTTTGGCTGTGTCAACTGTTTCATAGATTTGAGCTTCACTTTTTATTGTTTTGTCAAAGATCTTTTATTGCTACTGATGGTCTTCTTGACAAAGACTTGCGAGCTTAATATGTTCAATATGACATTGTTCAGTGAACAATTTTGCAACAAATGAAAGCACAGTATACGATATACCAAACCTGCCTCATTTTGTAATTCCGAAAGCCTTCAATGTTAAGAAGATGATGAACAAGTTTAATATAGATGGCTAACAAGCCCTTAATAATAATAAAATACATTAATCTTTCAAGCCCCGGATTACCAGACACAATAGAAAATCTATTGTTACGCGGCACCCGAGTGCCGGTTCGGGATTGAGTGGTTAACAACAATTTATAAATTTATAAAATATTATGTCCATTCATGGAAATTGAAAGAAGTATAGAAGTCGTAAGTAATAAAAAAGTGTGACGAGGTATGATTAATTAAAATAGTTGACGAAGCCAAATTGGACGAGTTTCGTACCTACATGCTAAAAATTCTTAGTTGGTACATTCTTCTAAATTTTAAAACGATTGGACACACTATTGTAGTATTTAAAACTACTTCACATATTCAATAAATGCAATTTTCTTGTAAAAAAGAAATTATAAAAAACTTTTTAGAACAAAAAATTGATAACGGTATTCCTGATGAAATTAATAATAAAATGAAAAAACTTTTAGATATAGTGTTTATTATTGACGTTTATTTTTTATTGTTGGTGAAAACAATTCAGAAATTTTTTCGTGGAAATTATTGTAAGAAACATAAAATCCAAGATTTGACACTGCCTAAAATTGTATAGATACTTAGCCAGAAATATACTAATGGTTTTTTTTTAAATTAGGACAAATCATGGAAATTGTTAAATTTTAATTGAAATTTTCAAGTAATAATGAGGGCGAATGTTTGCATGGAAAATTAGGTAAGTATATACGATAAGTAGTGAGATTGTGTGTGAAATTTTCGTCAATGTATTGGCCAATGAAATTGCCTTTTAAAAATTAGATCTTTTGGATTCGAAAGCCATTGTTAATTATAAAGTAACTAACTTAAACATTAGTATAAATATTTCATGTTTTTGATGAAATTATATTCGCTTAAAACGTTCTCAATATTTGGTAAAGTTGTTACGACTTGTGAATCTTTGGCCCTAAAGAGCTCATGTCAATTGTTCTGTCCTTTCGCTTATAATACTAGTATTAAAGTTTAAATCCAGCTTTCAAAGTTATGCTATAATTCTTTGTTTTGTTGGTTGTTTGTTGAACTGATCTGTCCATTTTGATTGGAACAAATGTTCTTAAAAAATATATTTTTACCAAAAATTCATTGCGCTTTTCATTCTTCATCCTGCAGCTATGCCCTTCCTTTTTTCATACGTACCTTATTTGTTTTATTTAATGCTATTATTTACTTTATCCGTTTTACCTTTAAGCCTTTATTCTTCTTCTATATCTTCAATTAGTCACACAAAGATATTTTTGAAATCAATATTATTCATATCACTGATTACTATATTAGACTTCACTTTTTTGCCTGACGGGTGATTTAACCTAATCGTCAGGCAAGAAAACTTAGCAGTATTCATTATTTTTCACCATTTGTTCAATGTAATGTTTTACAGGAGAAACAATTCGACAAAAGGTTCTGGAAACAAGTGACTCGAAGACGTCAGTCATGCGGCTCCATAAGCCAAATTTAAACAGAACTATGATACTTGTAACAAACAAATGGTGTTCATGTCTTTATTAAGGTCGCGTTAGTAGATTTAGTAACAATTGATTTTAGAGACTGTGCGTAGCAAGTAAACTTGTGTTTCATACTATGAAATTTCAAATGAAATTGAAGGTGTTGCGATAAACGATGAAGTTGCACATGCAACGGTGATGCAGTGAAAAAGAGACGGTAATATTTGACGAAGACGAAATCAAATGTGATATCTGGATAATTTGTAAAGATTGCCAAAATATGCCAGTGGTGTAAAAGAAATGCCAAATAAACTGACGAATGGGACCTGTCGACTTTACTTCATATCGTAGGTAGAATAAACCAATATGTCTGGTGTACACTGTATAGGAAAAGTAGATTTTATTTAGTACTCCAACTATTAGATTTAAAATTGTATGTACATACATTTTCAAAAGTGGTTATCTATTTAGTAAATGTACAGTAACGGTATAGATTCTTATTTTTAATGAAGCTTTTTAGGATAGAAATCTACGTACAAATTGTTTTTGCTAACTGTCGTGTAATGCTGTTATAGGTAAAATATACCGTTTTCTTATTATCACTGTTGTAATATAACATTATTTCTTGTTGTACCTGTACTAACGTCCAGTTTTATCTTATATAATGTCAGAGCTTAATTTTTTATGTCGCACAAACTGTGATGGATCGATTATAAATACAAAATAAGATTCATCTGTTTGTAATTAGGATTCGGAGGATGCTTTTATTGTATTTAGTGGACAAGTTGCTCTTACAATTTTAATATACTTTTGTAGATACATGTGGGAATGTACGATCGAATCGAATTTATTAATTTTTAACCATATTTTAACACATTCCGTTTGTATTCCTTCATTCAAAGGTAAAATAAACTTCTTAAATTTCTACATGCTTTTCTTTTCCCATTATATTTTTAAGGGTTTCTCATTTTTATCTGTAAAATCCCCACAAAAGTGATTACAATAATAGTTTGGTGAATTATTTATCATTTTTGTACTTGACAGAAGGCCACACAAGGATCACTCGTTCCTCCAATGGCAGGAGGACATGGCTGTCGCCCTATTCGGGCGTCGAACACTGGACGCCATTGGTCCAGTAATTCAAGACTGGATGGACCGACCACACGGCTTTCTCACGTACCGTTTGGTGCAGATTTTGACCGGGCATGGTTGTTTTGGGTCGTTCCTGCACCGCATTGGACGTGAGGAGGCCCCGTTGTGCCATCATTGTGGCGCGGCGGAGGACACGGCGCAGCATACCCCAGCGGTGTGCTCTAGCTGGGACGAGCAGCGTCGTGCCCTGTGTGCGGTCGTAGGCCAGGACCTCTCTCTCCCGGAGGTAGTTACTTCTATGCTGGGAAGTGAGGAGGCTTGGGAGGCGGTCGCCTCTTTCTGTGAGGACGTGATGTCACAGAAAGAGGCGGCGGAGCGGGAGCGAGAAAACAACCCTCTCGCTCCCTTGCTCCGAAGAAGTCGGAGGGGGAGGAGAAGACGGGCCTATATCCAATCATCTCTCCTCCCTAGCAATGGTCAGCAGGACGGAGGTGTGGGGACACCTCCACCTGCATTGCACAGGCCACGGCTCCCGACGGGTGGCAACGACCAGGCGCTTCCGGCCGTTGCCGTTCAGCCTCCTCCTTTCGCCGGGAGGAGGCAAGCGGGGCCCGCCTTGTAGAGGCGGGCAAGTCGCCCTGCGGCGTTCCTGGTAGTCATATCAATCCCAGGGACGCTGCCGACGGCGATGTAGGAGCGCGGGGGGGTTTAGTGGGTATTCTCCGTGAAACCTTAATCGGGGTAAAGTATGGATCAACGGGGAAGCCGCGGTCGTAAGGCTAGTAGGAATAGAAAACATTTTTTCAGGTCACATAGGTAATAATAAAATGTGCGATAATTGTTAAAATACGTATATTTGATTACAGTTATCAAAACACTATAAACCAGTTTGTAAACTCATAATATTGTACACTGTAATATTTGCATTAGGAATTACTACATACTTTCATCTAGCACCATTGTGGTCTGTATAAATGTTAAACACTTGCTGCCTGGGCTCAGCACTGTCGACAAGACAGTGACGCACCATTGTCGTCTTTGCTTGTACAGAATCGATACATGACGCCACGTATGCGTCTGCCTACAGCTTGATCGTGCCTATTATAGTTTTGTCTTCGAAGATGTCAAGGGTTCTAAAATATACAAAGGTTTTAACTAGTTATGCCTACTTGCAAATCCGAACAAAAAGTTCCCCACCCCGCTTTGTACCTTTTATATACGGCTCTCAGGGCAGCAAGTGTTTAATGCAGATATACCTAAGTGGGTATCTATCTGAATGACTGACATTGATTAGGTATATTATTATTACACTTTTCACTTTCAAAGTCACGTCTTTTGACTGTCCAATAAACATGTACAGTAAAGTACATGAAAAATAAACTTCGGAGATTTTAAATTTATCATTTTATGACATTTCTATTTGTATAACTACTAAATGTTAATAAATCCACTGGAAAGTACTAAAACTAAAATTAGTTGAGCACTCTTACACATTCCCTTCTACCGCTAAACCCACACATTCACATAGCAATCAAGGCAAGAAATGTACAATGTAAATAAGTATTTATTACAAACATTTTAAGATCATTTTAAAATATATATTATAATCAGTTTATCTTGCCTTAACTGCTAGGTTAACAACCCAATTTTAAGAACAAGAGTTATGTACATAAGCAACTAAACTATTAAAATCATGTTGAAAAAATTAGACAAATTTAAAAAATTCTTAAAATTTAGTGCAAAGTATTCACATTAGTTTTTATTTGACACTAAGCTAAAATACACTATTCTTCGCCTTAAAGATAGTATTCAAATATGGCGACCATTTATAATATTACTATTAGTATAGGTACTATTAATAATTTTATTACTAAACTGTAACTTCACAATTCACTAGTGTCCCAAAATTGACACCTCATGCTATCGAATCTGAGAAACAAAAATTAAAGTATCCAAATTGAAATTACCAAGCACGTTTGTACTAAATAATGACATCTGATTTCATTACATGATTGTAAATATGATGTACTCTGCAGGTACCTACTTATCAACCTTCCAAGAATTTGTGGTTAAGAAAGCAACGAAAAATATTTTGGCACAAAGTTAGTTTATTATTCTAAAATTGCATTACGTTTTAGTAAACATTCATCACCTATTCTTTCGTTAGTAAAATCTCAGTAACTTCAATGTAAGTAACTAAAGTTACTGTACTTTCACTTACGACGGCAGTATTTGTCGTAACAATATTATTGAAAGGGCAGTGCATTTTACACTTTAGTAAAATATTTAAAAGCAAAATATTATGACTTTATATTTTAAAGTAAACTAAGTACATTTTTATTGCGAAATAATTATATTTATATTAGTTAGGTACTATGGACGGATTTATTTTAGTTTGCGCAAACATAATACAAACTTATTAATAGATAAAAGTTAATGTACAGTAAAATGTACAAGTAGATAATCTTATCTCAAAGGCAGTGAAAGTTATCACTTGAGTAATTTTTAACACTGAGTTTGTTGGACAAAAACACAAAATGACACATTCATACATTATTCAATACCTATGTTGATATTTATTAAAAACTTTAAGAGGACAGTACAAAGTACAAAGTTCTTGAAATTTAGGAAAAATAATAATCGCAAATTTTGTTTCCATTGAAAATTTCATTGAAAGTTCTCTCGTCCTGTGTCCTCTTAAAGATTTTTTCCTGTCATTCCAATCTCAGTTTTTAATGTTTTTTACTGGCAACAATGACGTTCAATTGTTTTATATTGAACGTCATTGACTGGCAACGAATTTTAACATCTACCGCCATTGCTTCCTGCCTTAAATCGCGATGGTATTATTACACGCTTCACTGTAACTTTCTTATTCTCGCCATTCTCTCGTGGCTTGGAATGTGCGTACTTCAGATGACGTGAATGTGGACAATCCTTGGGGACCTGTAGGTAAGTATAATAAGGATAATCAAATTCAACAGCACAAGACAAGACATAGACAAACTAGCTTAGTTTTCAAATTACCTAAAAAAGTAAGATAATACTCGTATACAGAAAAAATAGGCACTCATTAAACACCAAGCAGATTCGAGAAGTGTTCCAAAATAAAACATCCGCTAGATGGCCGGACTTATTATAACCCGTACTATCAAATAGGGTATTATACACCATGAATAAAAAAACTAAAATTATGATTATATGATAGATTCATGAAAAAGTAAACAAATAATAACAAATTCCATTCATAAAAGTGAAAAATAAATTTAATATTTCAATTTTAAAATTAATGTTTTTTAATCTGTCCTTCATTTGACGAAAACGCTGTACGCCATGTTGGCTACCGATGTGACGTCACTCGACTTGTAAACAAATAACCTCAGTTTTTGTAAGTACTGTGTTTACTGCATTTACTATTGTTATTTCGATGTTTCTTAGTTATTATTATCACGTTTCTCGATATTCCGGCACTAAAATATAATTACATCATGGAAGACGGTTTTGTAAAAGCAGAAAGCACTAATCTTCCACGGATAGATACATGGATGGTGGCGAAATTTTTCGCTTGCAATCCCGATTTCTGTTCTGCGGAATTGAGAAATGTTAAAACGTCTATGTAAGTAGTGATATATTACCAATTTTTGTTCTAATGTAATTCTCCATGTCGTTTTCCAGCTACACATAAATTTCAAACACTTTAAAGCATAACCTATGAAATATTAGTTTTGTAATGTTTGTTATGAATATAATTTTGCATGTTTAAAAGGTCTATTATATTGCATACTTACATCATAATGATATTTACAGAAATAGTATGTAGTATTTCTTTGTGGACAATGACTTCGGATCTCTTCATGCTACTTTCAACATCTTATTCTCATTTTTAATTCTGTTGGCACTTGTATCCATAACTTTCCCGGCGTTTTAACACTTGTATTCTTACATTTAGACACAAGACCCCAATGATATGGACTATAATTCTTTATTTATTGGCGAAAATAACTTTATTCCCTCAGTAGAGCGCTCAATAGAGCGCCTCACTCGCAGTGTAAACATGAGTTTACACTGCGAGTGACGTCACAGCATGGCGGCCTAGGATTTGAGGCGTTCTCGCGCTAATTTTTAAATTGAAAAATGAAAACTCGTTTTTATAAATTATTAGGCACATAAAAAATATATTTCTATTTTTTCATGCTATTTTATCACTAAAGGATTAATTTAAATTACTTTTTTAATGAGGCTATAATACCCTATTCAAATGCTATTAGGATAATACCTTTTGGAACTGAGCGAAAAATTACGACTGATGACTTTACACATTTTTGCGTTGCTAACGTTACGGATCGCACTTGACGTCATTTTTCGCTCCATTCCAAAAGGTAATATCCCTATATTGATTGGTCAAAGACGTAAAATTTTCTTCAAAAATATCAAAATTAACCAATGACAGTTCAGTTGAACCAATATGCCAACATAACGCAATCTAGCGGATATTTTATTTGAAGACACCGTGTTTGATACATTGTGAAAAATTAAAACATTTTCATCACGCCGTTTGAAATGGACATAATTTGACACAGGTACAAAGCAATTTTGTATATCACTCCCACTCTACCTACCTCTGATCCGTCGTCCAGGGGTGGGAGTGACGTCACCTTCAGGCGCTGTCCATTGCTCCACCACTTCGGTGGCGGAGCGCGCGAGGGATGGCTGGCTCACCGACCGATTCAGGGAGTGTCTTGACCAACCCCTAAGAAATTCAATAAATTAATAAATTTATAGCTACATCTCGTCGCAAAAATCAAAAATATCTTTATTCAATAATGCCTATGTATTCACAGGGTGATAGCAGTAATGGGTGTACTGACTGCGGATTGTGGGAGGGGGGGGGGGTCTCATGTAGTGTAAAGAATTACTAAGGTTAGTATATTATACTAGGTGTGAGTGGTGCAAGAGGACTCTCTACAAGCGAAAGGTTAACATTATACAGGGTGCACTGACTGTGATTGGTGGAAGGGATATATTATACAGAGTGCACTGACTGTGATTGGTGGAAGGGATATATTATACAGGGTGCACTGACTGTGATTAGTGGAAGGGGTACATTATACAGGGTGTACTGACTGTGTTTGGTGGAAGGGGTGGTCGGTGTCGCTGTCGTCGTCGTAGTAGCGGCCGAGCTGCGTGCCGCCTGAAACCTCCGAGTGGCTGTCGGCCTGCTCCCGCGCGTAGTCCACCATCATCTCAGACATTGACCTGCGAACGATAATCATGTGGTAAAATTGAACCAATGAAAAATTTCAATTACCCGCGCCTGGCTAAGGGTTATTATACCAAGATTCTCTCACCTCATGTCGACGTGGTCGCTGCGGTAGGAGGACCGGCGCGAGCGCTGCGGGTCCCGCAGCGAGGTCGCGTCGCTGTCGTACTCGTACAGCGTCGGCAGCGAACTTCGCCGAGACCGGGAGTCCCACTCTGACTTCTTCCGGTATCGGTTCTGTGGATGTAAGCAAGAGGGGTTAGGAGTTTGTGTAGAAAAGGTAAATGAACAAAACATAGGTAAATAAATTATTTACACTCATAAACTAGATTAAAAAACGATCTTTTATACTCATTCGAAAGTCATGGCAAACATTAATGTAATAAACATTTGTGTCTATTTTGAATATGTGATCCAGCCGTAATATAGAGGCTCAAAACAGTGGTCGTGTGTCACCCTGGACCACTCTTCACGAGATCCAACGGATCGTAGAACGTACCTTGGGTTTATCCTGAGGCGGAGTAAGAATGCGGATGATGACTTCCCACTTGTGGGGGGTATACAACGGCGCAAAGCGGTGATCATGCGCAACGCGTGCGAACTCGTCGCGCGTGTGCGAGCGCGCCAGCTCGCGGCGCAGCGTGCTCTCGTGCGTGATCAGCTCGCGCCAACGGAGACGCTCCTCGCGTGTTAGGCGGAAGTTGCGTTCTGTCTCTAGAAGCACCTGCGGGGAAATGATATGAAGATTTGGTGACGTTCAATATAAACATTAGAAATGCTTAATGCTTATCAAAAGTTAGAACTTTTAGAATTAAGAATGTGCTGAATTTTTTATTATTCACTATACCCAAAATAAGACAACTTATTTATGTACAATTTTTATTTATAATGGATATAAAGTAAAGGTTCCAATAGTGTTCCTTGGGGTAACCCCGAAATTAAGACATTCAAAAACATTATTACGTGACTTCCTTAGTAAATTTTGGTAAAGTTTGTAAAATAATAGCCAAAATGTTTAGTTATAAATTGTAGAGTACGACATAATTAAGCAAATAATTAGCACTATCTGATCTTAAAATATAATCAAAAGCCTATGAAACATCCCAAAAAAATGTAACTTTGATAAAATATAGGACTTAGTTCGTTTGTTTTTGTATTATGGTTTTCCCTATAGCTAACTCACCTCATCCTGAGCTTCTGTTTTCAAGACCCTAGTCAGCACACTCCAGTTAGGAGGCACGGGCGGAGCCGGGGTGGGCTCCGGAACGTCCTCGTCGTCCTCCTCTCGGTACAGAGGGTTGTGGGCTGGAGGGAGCTCGGGCAGCAGCGGCATGTCTGAAGAGTGCGGTTGCTGGTACGAGTTGCCGGTTTGCTTGATCAGCTCTGGGGAGAATAGGTCTGGGCCGCCTTTACCTGAAAAAAGATAAAAAAATGGTTTAAACGTCTTTAAAATACATTTTTGCTTCCTTCTAGTCGTATTCATTCAAACTAAGAAACTCGTGATAATGAAGAAAACTCTCATTTATTTATTTTAAAGAGATAAACAAAACCAAAAAATTATTTCATAGAAATCCACTGTCAATGGGCATAGTCATCACGCTTGTCAAATGCAAAAAGATTTAAAAAAAAAACTAATTTACCCTGTCCTACTTAGTAGCCCTTCCAAACCCTAGAGGGAGACAAGCTTTTGCACTTAATCGACTAGGCGTTACTATGTCAATTGATGCTACGTCATGGTAATCGTTGAAATGAAAGAAGAAAAAGTAAACTCAAGCTAAACTCACCAATATACTTCTGAGGCGGCAAGGACAGAGGCACTCGCTCCATCTTGGGCGTGAGGGTCATACCCGACGCGCTGCTGATGTCGGAGAAGTTCTCCCACTGCGCCTCTGGCATCGTGTGGTTGCGAATTGTCACGTCGAACTGCGGCGGAGGGGGTGGCACCTGGGAATTTCATTATGTTTTAATCCTTCTAGCCCCGGATTACTAGACACAATAGAAAATCTATTGTTATGCGGCACCCGAGTGCCGGTTCGGCGTTGAGTGGTTAATGAGGGATGTTTGCTACAATTGAAGACATACCTTCACATGAAAATTTAATTTAAGGGATATTTTTAAGTGTATGTACTAACATCATAAAAATACTGAAATGTACATCAAAATAACTGATTGCACACCAAAGGTTAGGTTAGGTTAAAAAAAAAAAAAAAAAAAAAAAAAAAAAAAAAAGGTTAGCAATACATTAGGTAGATGCAAAATCAGTATTTTTTGATGTGCAGTTAACACGTTCAGTGCATTATGAGGTCGAAACGCCCCATGCGTGACTTCTTGCTGGTGCGGCAGTCAAAATCACGATCTTTCACTCTGTGCGGGGGACGATTATGATAATATTCCTAGTAGTATGACAGAGACAAATATACAAAATCAATTCTCTTACGAAATCTAATCCAATGGCGTAGTTATTAAGACATGAGGTTGAATAGGTCTCATACGCACTGAATAAAAATCAATCAATTACAGTGCGGATTGAGGTCAAATCTGCCTCATAAAGGAGTGCGGCAGAAATGGGCTCGATCTTAAGCGTTCGTTCCACTATTCAAAATATAATTAATATTCGTTACAAGATTTTTAATATTTAAATTCAATTTTAATTAATATTTTTACCCCGGGATAAAAATATAATCTATTAAATGAAAATACTATTGGTTTTGTAGTGCATCCGGTGTGTTATGTGCATAGTGCATAGTACGTCCGGTATAGAATAATAATAATGTTGCTAGTTAAGATACTTAAATACTGATTTTCCGATCAGATCCCATACAAATGACAGCTTAGAATAGAGGCACGATAATTTTCTGAAAAAATTATGGCAACAGAAAAGTCAAAAAAAATCAAATGTCATACAACGTCTGTCAATCATTCGTTTCTGTTTGTTTTGAATAACTTATGTGAATTATTTTGTTTTGTCGTTATTGTTGGAATGCTTGGTTTAATATTTGACGACTTTCGCTACGTTTAAATGACGGTTTCAGCTAAAACAAACGTCCTAAGCTTTTCTTACAACGGACCCAGTGAACTCGACAATTGGGGTTATTTTTGTAGAAATCAAAATCATCCTATAACAATTTTTTCCCAGGGAGTGGATTTATAAATTGTAGTGTATTTGGAATATTACTTCATTTTCTACATAATAATAGTAAATCGGTAAGTGTAATTCATAAAAAATCAAGGCCCAACGTTCTATGGATGTTCGCCCGTGTTCTTTTAGGACTCATAGCCGCACAGGGTGAAGTGCTGCTAGTTTAGTGTTGTGATAAGTGTCGATACGGGAGCACAGGGAGGACAGAGAGTCACAGTTTGTTTTTTAATCCAACTGTTTTTTTGCAAAGATAACGTTACAATCTATTTGCTAAATATTCACCTAAAATAATAATTTATTTAACTTTTATTTAATAAATAGATTTACATAACAACACAGCTAAAGCCAAAGCGATAGTAAACTTTAAATAATACTATGTCTTAAATGTTACACTTTATGTGTTCTTTTCCCTAGGATTGAGTTGTTCCAAAATTCCAAATGCATATTGATTGCTACAGCATGGTGTGGTTTTAAGCTTGTTATATCTACTTGTAACTTAAATTAAGTGTTAAGTTTATATTTCCGGCTTATAATTCCAGGTTATTTCCGTTATGAAGTCAATTTTATCTTTTGGCAAATACAAGTTCGTTTCTGCAATGGTCACAGCTGTTATACTCAGAGTAAGAGTACACACACACTCTCTCTCACACATGTACTCACAGTTTATCACAAATATGCACACATTCATTCCCCTAACATAAAAACACACTGACATACTTTATCTTAAAAATGGCGTTCATATCTAACGTGAGTTTTATTTCCGGATTTCCTAGTGGCAGATGCGTTGATCATGTACTTTAAAAGTGATCATCGAAAACGTTGCGTAGGCTGCTACAACAAATTAATATATATCGATACTGCAACTTTCTTTTACTCCTATCACTAGTCGAGACACGAATCGAACTTCATTTCAGTGCGATGTGAGGCAGAACAGATGCCATATATATATTTTTCATTTACTCAATACAGAAATGTCATAACTGCCGGCGAAGCTATATTTAGATTTAACAACTATTTAAGTTTGTAATGGTAAAGTTTCAAGCAGATATTGTCCTTTTTGAACTACAATTAAGGTATTTTTTCAAAACATAACTTTGTGAGGCCGATATGGTCTCATACGCACTGTAAAGGAGTTCAAACTTGTCTCGAATAGACCTCATTCGCACTGGCTGAAACTCCATAAAAAATGGCTACGCAGTGAACGTGTTAAATACAACCCTTATTTTAATGCCACGTCAGTCGGCTGATAGCACGCACCTGTTTGTATTGGGTGATCAGGCGCTTATGCCGTTCGATGTCTTCGATCGTCTTCTTTTCTGTTATCGTGCGGAGGAATACGTCGTCTACCACGTGGGAAGTGATCTCTGGTTTCCTGGAATAATCATAAATATCATAATTGTGTGTAATATCTTTATCTTAGTTTGTGGAGCAATTTCATAAAAAAAAATACATGAATTGTGGATTACTAGTTTAAGAGTATGATTCGAGATTAAGATTTTATAAAGAAAATGATTATGAAGATTCCCATAACGGAATAGAGTTAGGTCATGATTACGAATTTAGGTCCGTAAATTCAGTAATGGCTATTCCTCCTACTCCTTCAGGAGGGGGATAGGTGCAACAGTCAAAACCTACAGCTGGTGGCAGCTGGTGATATTGTTAACGTTAAGCATTAACAGACTCAGATGAGGCTATTATAGTGACTAAAGGTTTTTTTAAACTATGTCAGTTGGCAGACAGGCACGCAACCCACCTGATGGTAAGCAGCCACTGCGGCCTATTCCATTGAGGGACGCTTCGCCAGGAAGCATTCCTCAATATGTGCTGCCAGACTGACTCATCTGATCTTCGAGCCTCCGAATTTAAGTGTACCTACTGGCTCCCACATTAGTATTTCCGGAACACAGCCAGTGCTGTTATGGCGGCAGATTTCACCTGTGGGAGTCGTAGCTAGCCAATCGGACTCTAAAAAAGCCCTACCACCAACCAGACTCAAGGCGATCATGATCTCAGTGTTTCTATACCCAAACGGCTGAGCCACTGTTCCACGAAGGCGGTCATAAGGCGGTTTATTTAGCTTCATAGCTTACCTTGCCGGCATGATGGGCGTCTCGGGGATAGGCTCGAGGCTCTCCATCAGCATCTCCTGCTCCTCCGTCTCGAGTCGCTCGCTCATCACTGGAGGCGGCGGTGGAGGTTTCTACAATACGAAAATTTATTACTGAAAACTGCAGTGCTAGTTCTGGAAATCGATTTACCTTTTGCGGGTCTGCCTCCAAGCATTTAATATAAGAGCCAGATTCACCACTGTCTGATGAGTTTCTTATTTACTTGTCAGATATCGTAAATACTGTTTCTATTTGTCAATTTACAAAAAGAAGACAGCGGTATTGATGTCTGTCAGATAAATTATCATGATTTTTCTGAAGGTGGTTAATCTGGGGCTTATTATAACAATATTTTTTATAATAAGCTTGCTGTCGTTTTAGAATGCAATCATACTAGAACGCTTGACTCTGTTACAATCAAAAAGCTTTGTATTACAAAGGCCCCTTTCTATCTATACCACAATATTATGCTATTAGCTTATTTTAGAAACCCAATTTGGATTTCAATCCTATAGAAAAGCGCTCTATTGCTAGTTTCAATTATAAGCATCCGAATATGCATAACATTTAACGTAAGCCTCGCCTCTTAAACACGATTTACTAAAGCTATAAAGACATTTCGACAAGACAACTTAAGATTTAGGGTCTCTTTTTTGTCCTAAAACGTACCTATCGCGACGTATTATTTCCAACGAAAAACAAAACGCGGTCGCCGTACGCCGCTCTAGGAATATATCTCGCACATAAGCACCTCTTGCAACCAACACCAACTAAAGCAGCATCAACCTCCACCAAGAACGATTCAAACCTTGATCTTGCAACCAACACCCTCCACCAAAAACGAAACAAACCTTAATGTGGAACATTCTTCTCCACCAAGAACGGAACAAACCTTGAGATGGAACATCCTCGCGTGCGACCGGTCGGTCACTTCGGTGACGGAGTGCGTATCCGTCATCTCCGTGTTCAGGGACACGATGGAGCGCGGCCGGCGGGACCACTCCTGGTTAGTATGGGAAGATGTGATATGGGTATGATGGGGAAGGGATAAGACCTTCTTACAACTTAATGTATGTGAAGCCATCTTTTCGTTGGCCCTGTATTCTTGTTAGGGTTAGGGCCTCAATATGATAATTATAACTTGTCCGACATCATTTTAGAATATACTTCAAGAAAATACTAAATACACAGGGATAAAGCGTTTCGAAAAAGAACTTTATTTGAGTACAAGAGAAATATAAAGAATATTGGAAAGTAAACATTTTAACCACACGTTGGGCGCCAGGTTTACCTTATTTAAAACGCAAGGTTTTTAAAATAATAATTTAGAACAGAATAAATAGAAATTTGTTAGAAGGTCTTAAATTTTATTTAAACAGTAAAAAATAACACAAATTATGAAATGTAACCAAAGTTAAAACACAGAATGTTAAGGTTTTGTCGTTTGAAGTGTTATTGTCATAATGGTGATCGAAAAATGTGTTTGGGTTGTTTGAAAAAGTGGTTTTATATTTATGGTGTATTAGAAGTTTTTAATTATGTTGATTGTATGGATTGTGCTACGTGTGATCATGTGTATTAATGAGTAGGTATGTGTTGAATGTAATTGGTCATTGGTGTGATGTTTACATAATTAATTTAATATTTATTTTAAATCATAACACATGCTTTTAAGGTTCTTTTTGGCACTTTACCATAAATATCAAGTCTTTACGCTAAAACTTTGCTGCTTCCGGACTTTTTGCCCGCTCCGGACTTTCAAAGTTGCTGATAATTCCCGATACAGACCATTCCGAGATTCCATTCGCCCGCGTGTTATGAGAGAAGAATAAGACTAAGATTTATTATCGCGGTGTGCTCCCTCAAAAAAAATCGCCCGTGTTGTTCGTACTCCAATAAAAACCTCGTAAGGCTTCATGTAGACGACGCCGGAACCGGACCGGAACCGGACAATCAGTATCAGTTTTTGTATAGGAATAAAAACCGAGCCTGCGCCGGACTGAAACCGCGTGTTATGATTATGATTATCCGGCGTCGGTGCGGTTCCGGTCCGGTTCCGGCGTCGTCTGCATGAAGCCTCAGGATCCAACGAAGAATCAACAAGGGTTTCGTTGGTGCGCAAGCTCACCTGTTGTTGCCTGTGCGTGGGCGGGCGCGGCGGGCGCTCCGGTGGCGGCAGGTGAGCGGCGCGCGCAGGCAACGGCAATGCCACCGGGGATACAGTACGTATCGACTCTTGCCGCTCGTTCTCCACTATCATCGTGTGTCTGGTCAGGAAGTTTATGTTAGATTAATTATTAACACATAGTCACCGCGCATAAATATAAACCATTCAAGTGATACCAAGCGGCCGTCGCTCGCAATAAACATTCTCAACTCACCTACTTCCTTCTAAGCTTCAGTGGCCGTGATCTTGGAAAACAACGGCGCACATACTGTTCATTTATTCTGGAAGATCTAGTAGTATCTATCCGGTACTCACATTTGAATAAATTATGTTTCTGTGTTATATTGTAATATCTTCACCTCATGCTACCACAGTTGCTTAGCCGCTCAGGTATAAGACCCGGCCGTGAGTTCAATTCCCGCTTGGGTCGGGTTGGTGGTAGGACTTATTCAGAATCCGACTGGGTGTACCACCCCTACAGGTGAAATCTGCCGCCATAACAGCTCTGGTTGTGTTCCGGCAGTATTAATGTAGGAGCCAGTACATTTGAAATCAAAGGGTCGAAGATCAGATGACAGTCTGGCAGCACATTGAGCGACGCTTCCTGGTGAAGTATCCCTCAATGGAAAAGGTCGGAGTGGCCGCTTACCATCAGGTGGGCTGCGTGTCTGTCTGCCAACTGATGTATTATTTAAAAAAGTAGTAGTTACTAAAAAACCTCACCTCATGCTGCCTCCATCAGTCTCCGTACCCGTGATAGTGGAAGGCGGTGAGGGTGGAGCAGGGGGTCGCTGGACGCGCACCCTCACGTCGAACGCCGGGGGAGGAGGCCCTGCCATCATCAGCCGACCGTTAGACGCGCTCGTCTCGTGCGCCTCGCCGTACCCTGGTTAGTTGTTAGGATTTAGTTAGGTTACTGAGATTATTTAGTCAGTTAAAAGATTTTTATTTTTATTAAGTGGATATTATATTCACTTTATAAACATACGTTTAAATTACAGAATGTTAAAACTAGCAAAAACACGTGTAATATATTATGAAGGTTTTTTTAATTGGTAAAGTTTAAATAACTTAGTGGTTTTAAAATTGTAAAATAGTTATTTATAGTTTATGTTTTAATAAATTTAAGGTTAGGATTATGATTATTCTTATGAATTTAAGCAGTTAAAAGTATTAAAATTAGGTCTATAATAAATATACACATTTATTTTGTTTAAAATACATTCAAAATTAATATATCAGTTCTGTGAACATTTTGCCCCGGAAGACGCACAAATGCCAACCTAGGATCAAGTTATTGATTTATATGAACTACCGCTCTTAGAGATCCCCAATGCTGTACCTCTCTAAGAGATACACTATGCTCTCCCTCTCTCAGTGACCCATCATCACCATCATCATCCTGTGATAGTCCACTGCTGGACATAGGCCTCTCCAAATGCTCGCCACGCTGATCGATCCTCGGCCACTCGCATCCAGCTCCTGCCAGCCATCTTGCGCAGATCATCTCTCCACCTGGCCTGTGGGCGTCCTACTCTACGTTTACCGAGACGCGGTCTCCACTCTAGAACCCGTTTACCCCAACGGTTATTACGGCTGATATGGCCAGCCCACTGCCACTTCAGCTGGCTAATCCGGCGAGCTATGTCGGTAACTTAGGTTTGGTTTGGTGACTCTCAGTTACCCACTATTGCTCTAATGTGACATACCCTCGCTGTGGTAGGACTCGTCGATGACGAAGGCCTGGTTGGCGTGCGCGTGGTCGGCCTCGCTCGGCGTCTCGGACGGGTAGTCGGACGGGATCGTGTCCGACGCCACGCTCGCGCTCTCCGCCGCCACTGGGTACACGGGGTGCGCGCGGGGTATCTTCACCTCTGCGGAAAAAAAACATATTTATATTAGAAAAACACAGAATCGGGCAGTTTACAGTCAGCAACACAAGGCTTTCCTTATCTGACAAAAAACTCCAGGTAATTTTCAGCTCAATGTCCATCAAATAGAGTTCTATTTTAATTAAGTTTTTGGACAGATTAAGTTAAGTTAATATGCTGCTTTCCGTAGCTTTTTTAAAACTCATAAAATCAATCGCCGAATGCATCATTGCTATCAAAGTCATATCATCAAAAAATGCTACATAATAATTATGTAGCATGATATATTATATTATTAGAAATACATACAAACAAATACAATTATTCAATGAAGTGATTGGAACAAAACCTTACGACCGTGAATCGTCATGATTTCGATGACTGCTTCATCTATTTTGAAATTGACTCCAGACTTCATAGGCCCTAGACAAGCGGCACTTTGTCGTTCGTTAAATCGCTCAATTTGCGACAGCGAATGTCAAAACCCGTATTTTCAATATCGATTGACCACGTGACTATTCTAATGCACCTGTCAAATCCATACAATTTGAAGTAAGCGAATTTCGTTAGCGCTGTCAAAATGTTACCCCTGGTTTACTTACAAGATTAAAATCGTTTTTATAAGCTTCATCAGTTTCCATACCTTGTATGCTCTCTCTACTGATGATAGAGATGGAAGAGTCATCGATGAGCTTCCTCGGCACGGGCAGAGCTCGTCTCCTCAGGCAGAGGTAGGACACTCCGAGTCCTAACAGCAGCAGCGTCAGGAACAGGATCGCGCAGATTATCATCAGGATGTGCGTGCCGGCTAGGGGGGAGGCTACTGGGAGGGGATTCTCGGGGTTGCTGTGGAATAAAGTGATAGCAAATATGGCAGTCAGAAACACATTTTTGCGTATATAAATCCGAAACCGGACCAATGCCATGGCGTCTTCGGTGCGCGAAGCAAATTTCAAAACACATGACTAGCTCACGTGATTTGAATGCCTGATTTTTTAAAATATAAGGAAGCATGTATAAGAAAAATCCAATCTTTCTGATTTATTATTTGCGAGCAGAAACAAACCTTATCGTCAAAAATTCTAAAACTATTTTGGAATCAGTTAAGAAGCAACATAGTGTTAGGCGAATAATTGGTTTACTCGATTAACACATCACTATGGTCACCGCGTACGGTGCCCCGCACTAGCCGGAGAGATTGACAGATAGATTTACCGCGCTTGCAATGTTTAATGCCGAATAATGTAAAAGCTTATTAAATTGTAATTATCAAGAGAAAGGTCTTTATAGCTAAAAATAGGTATTTTTATTATTTTTGCCAAGTTTTAACGCTGTTAGGTAAGTTCGATCTGTAAGATAAGAATGATGCTTACTTCTTTTTAGGAATCTGGCAGATAAATTATCACGAAGTTATTTGATCGCGGTGAAATTGTCCTTTGCTAACACTCTTCCAGTTTAATTGGTCTACATAAGGTATACTTACGGAGCCAGGATAGGGTTGAAGATGGGCTCCTGCACCACGGGCGGCGGGTACCGGCAGACGATGGTGATCACCTCGTCGCCCTCCATCTCCAGGTTCGGGTGGAAGCGTACCACGATGTTGTTGGTAAACACTCGCAGAGGATCCTGAGGATTGTTTTACATTAATATGGTGTACAACATGTAATAAGAAAGTAATGACTGATTCGAAAATCTCAAGTCTTTTTAGGACAAGCTCACAATCAATGACTCATTTTCTGATTCAATACGTAATCAAATTTTTCGTATAAATGATATTTTCTTAGATTTTGGAAAATTAAATAACTATGTGCTGTCGCCTATCCTTCCGCATAACTAGACTTTCTTTCCAAGATTTGTAGATTGAACGCTCTCTGCATAAAAATGCTTTTTGCATTACATGTTTTTTTTATCGGACAATAAGGACTTGCGGCCGTGTGTGGGACTAGGTTTAAAGGCGTTAATTCCACTACCCTTTAAACTCTCCCGGTTACTCCTTTTCGCCCGGAAGGGGAAGAGCTGGAGACCGCCTTATGGAGTTTCCAGCCCATTCAGAAACATATACCAGAGATATGTCGTAGTTTACCCCGTTAAAACGTTACCAGGTGGTAGGTTCCCGTATTGGGCCATCTAGGTGGGTACTACCGCAGTGCCAGATATTTTCCCGTGAAATAGAAGTGTCTCAAGCACTTCTGTGTTTCGGTGAAAGAGCGCTGAAGCTAGTGAAATTACTGAGTATATGAGACCTAATAACTGTCTGTCTGCCCTGCGCCCACTACACTGTCTCAGTGTAGCGGGCGCAGGGCAGTGCCAGACAGTAATTGCTTAGTTACTGTTTGGCACTGAACTGTCTAAGGGCAGACGTGGCGCTTACCATCAGGTGTACGATCTGCTCGTCTTGTTACACATTGCAATAAAAAAACATGTATTAACCTGTCTTGTACCACATCCCTTGAGTGGCAGCTCGAGGCGGTAGGAGAGGGCTCCTTTCCCCGCCACCTTGCATGCTGACTGCCTGTCGAAGTCCGCGTATGCTATGCCGTAGAACTTCTCGTGGAATTTCAGCTCCACCTGCAAGCAAGCAGAAAATTGTTATTTAATAATACGGTACTGAAGATATGCTTTTAAAAATAATTACATTCAACGCAATTTCATTGTTTGTATAAGGTATCGTAAACATTCTTATAAAGCTTTTTAATTTCACGAAAAAAAAAATCTAAAATATTGTTTTCACTCTGATGTATTAAAATATTTTTCTGTGATAGGTAGTTTCTTCTGTGTATGATACATGTATATATATCCAACTACTGCAAAATAAGTTGGATTATATTTATTAGCCTTCTCCCCGTGGTTTCACTCGCACGTAATTTCTTTTTTCAAATATCCCCCACTTCCCCTACATTTCCGGGATCAAAATTACCCTATGTCACCCGGGGATAACGTAGCTTTCCAACAGTGAAAGAATTACATATTCAAATCTGTTCAGTAGTTTCGGAGCGTATTCAATGCAAACAATCAAATATTAATATAGATTAGTATAGTAATTAAAAAACCTAGCAAAGATTCGGTCCTATGGTCACATACAAACTCAATAACTTATCCAATTGCCTACAACATAAACAAATACTACCAACTTCCCTTTTACTATAAGATTAGAAGTGTTAGAACTTCCTAGCCAGCTGCTTACACACAAACTAATATATACATCCAAGCAAAACCACCGTTAGTTTGTCTGTCCGTAGGCCTAGCGACGACGCGACGGCCGCTTGCCAATGAACCGAGGACCTGCTCATTAGAACTGCGAAGACACGATAGCAGAGGTTAAAGAACTTTTTAATTAATCATTTCCTGTGGATACGGGAGAATATTAGACGGTACACTGATCTTTAAATGTATTGCACATCACAATAATGAATTTAATTTCTTCCTCTGAGCGATTTGTCACTATGTCACGATTTAATCAAGTTCCGCTTTTGGCAAGTTCAGTTAACACATTTGAACGACGCGACGGCCACCTGACCTCCATAACCCTTGACAGTCCATTGACTAAATCGAGACAAAACACTCGAAGAAAGAAGAAAAACGTAAAAAAGAAGTGTTGTATTTCATTGTTTCTAAATATTATTCGAAGGAGACTACTTTTATGCACCATAACCGCAGGCTAGCTAGACCTGCGGCCGTGTGTGAGACTCGAGACTAAAGCGTCCACTACCCACTAAACTCCGCCAGTTTCCCCTTCACACCCGATTGGGACGAGCCGGTGCCAGCCTTGTAATACTAATAATGATGCACACCTAAGTGTGTTACTTGTTTTTTAAGATCATGCAATAATAAACTAAATGAAGTAATAACTTCACAGACTATTTATTCATTATCGACTATTTTCACGCACTGTTTGAACATCGATATTGTTAATTGCTATTGCATCGGACGTAAGATAATTATTAGTTAACTCTTCAGTAATTTCAACATGGCATTTAAAACATACCTGCATAGATCCAGCTGTGCAGTTTAGCTCGGCTTTTGTCCTATTTAGAAATATAATAGGACTCAAATCGTCCAATTTCGTCACCTGAAACAATAGAACAAAATGGTTGACAAAAAAATTGGCAGACTTATAAGTAATTCATTACAATACAGCATTCGACAGAATAACTTTTATTGCTCACTAAATCAATACGAGTAAAACATAAAACAAAGTCTTGATATAATAATCACAAAAGCTCGCGCGCGTTTTTATTTTAAATACGGAACATTTTCCTTTTTATTTTCCTCCGACAAATTCCAGCCAGATTGAAATTTGCATTAATTTTGCACGAGTTCAGTACATATCGTTTTCTTTTTTCATGCACGAAAGAGGTTAATGTCGTGAGTTCCTAGTACTATAATTTGTATTTTTTGTTACACATTTGAGGTGGATTTTCAATACAGAAGATTAAAAAATAAATATGTCTATATTTTGCCTGATTAATCATATCAAAATGAATAGTAACAATTTTGAACCAAGCGTACTTTGATTAGAATGGGAAAAATCACTCAAGTAATTATGCTACTACACATAATACAATGCACTACACGGAATTATCTTATATGGCATAAAACGTATTTATGTATCTAACATCTAATCCTCGGAACTGGCAGTAAAGTAGCGTAGTTACAATGTGGCAGGGCAATTGCAAAAGTCGCAGGATCCAAGATATTGTTACGGGCCATGTTACGGCCACTGGTATGATAGATATCGCTATTACTTGTAGATAGCCCGTGGACTCGATGTGTATTTCCATTTCATAGTGCTTCGTTTAAAAAAATGTTTTTTTTTTCTTTTTCATGCTTTTTTATTTAGCTGCCAGACACGCAGCCACTTAAAAAGAAAGGATCGCGCAATGTGCCGCTACAAAGTAGGCTTCTCTGATGTAGCTATTTCACCAGCAGAGAACCAATCCCATATCGGAAATTTAACCCAAACCGGCCCAGTTTTTTACTCAAACAGCTTAGACATTGTTCCTTGGAGACGGTCAATAACTTTATTCATAAGTTAAGCTGCAGTCATTCAGAAACGTCTTTTTCTTTCGCCTGTCCAAGTCCATCCCAAATCAAAAAATATTTTTGGGGGATTTTTTTATACTAGTTTAGTTGGCAGACGGGCACGCAGCCCACCTGATGGTAGCGGCCACTGCGGCCTATTCCATCGCGCGTCTACGAAGCGTAGCGGGTCTACGAAGTGCTTAGTAAGAGCTATTTTGGCATATTTTTGTCTCAGCAATTCTTTACACTACCATTCTGTCCATCGAATCCTTAACTTTCCTTCGTATAGGCATGCGAAAACGACACTTTGTCGGATCGTGTCGTCCTATGCGATCACGTCACACGCTAGAAAAGCCTGAGGCCAATAATTAGCAATACAGATTTATGCCGACATTCGGTATGCGAGCACTGCGCCGCAAGCGGACACACTATTACTTTTATTGGAAGCTACAACTTAAATACTTCAATCCCTGTAATTGGCCGTTAACTTATTTCATGACTATTCGACGGACGGTTAATTTTAATTGAGATATTGACGCTTAGCTTTCTTTAAAGTTATATCGATTGTTTTTATTTTTATTTCTTTCATTGGAATAATGCCTCCATCAGAGATTAAATAAAGCCTCCATGGTCTAACATTTATAAAACATTCGTATATCATAGAGCGCTTTTTAAAATATCGAATGTTTTTCTTTTTTCTAACGCTGCTGCGTCAAATTCAGCCAGTTTAAAAAGCATTTCATTTATTTTTGCAACTTAGAGGATTATTGTATTCACTAATAATTATGCATAAAAAATCTTATGGATTGGTCCAAGCGCGTGTTTATGTGTGTCAATAATTAAATCATAGGACATTGTTTATGTTCAACCAATATAAAAAAAAACATTTAGATTATATTAATACAGAATAATACTTAGAGCATTAAAGAAAAAATTTACGATGACACAATTTCAACATAGAGAAACATTACTTAATTGCAGAACAGCTTTATCCGACTAGACTTAGACAGAACTATCTATTTTATCTAGTCATAAAGCATTATTAGCCTTCTTCTCAAAAGCTATCGTCACATTTAAAAAGTAATCCTACAGAAATAATCGCAAGTGCCACAAAAACGAAGACCTCCCCGCACCGTACGGCACATTGCGGTTAACCCCGTTCGCTCCACAGATAAGTAAATACGCAATTTGCAGTGGACGCTCACTGCTTTCAATTTAAGTGATACAATTGTAGAGATCCAACTGGACATTTCGATTTAAATGAAACGAGAAACATCTTGCGAGCGACTTTTTCTTCTGGTTCACTCCCATTTGTGAGCAAATACTGTTGTCTGTGTGAAAAAAATAGGAAAAAAAGAAAAAGAGGTAGAGCAAAGCGGATTTTTTACTCGAATGAGTCGTTCGTCTGGGAAAGTACCTACATGCACCTTATGTTTTCCCCAACGATATGGTTTTCCCTTCAAACTGCACGGCCGGTGACGAGCTAGTGATGCATCTGGTGTCGCAAAAGTCTATAGGCGACGGTGGACGACTACCATCAGGTGAGCAGTAGGCTTGACCGCCACCTATACCACAGAAATATGGTCCCAGTATTTTTTTTTTCATTCTACATCAGTCGGCCAGACACGCAGACTACCTGATAATAAGTGGTCACTGCGCTGCGGCCCATACCATTGAGGTTCGCCAAGATGCGTCGCTCAATGTGCTGCCAGACTGTAGGCTTATCTGGTCTTCGAGCCTTTGATTTCAACTCCCGTATTAATACTGCGGGAACACAGACAGAGCTGTTATGGCGGCAGACAGAAGTGACGAGCCATTTGGTGTAATGGTCGAGAAGTCGGCTATTATACCAGAGGTTGCGGGTTCGATCCCCGCACGGTACAAAAAAGTCTGTTTGTATCGGTCTGGGTGTTTCTATGTATAATATACAAAGTATTTACAAAGAAAAAAAAGTAAATTACATAGTAATGTTTATCGTTGTCTGGCACCCATACCACAAGCTAAAATGCTTAGTTTGGGGCTAGATGGCGCTGTGTGAATAATGTCCAGATATATTTAATTTTAAATTTAAATTAAATACTAACTTTTCCATCCAGCACGGTCTCTTCAGGCAGGTCCTTGCCCTGGTACTCTATGTCGTTCGCTTGCAGGTCGTAGTTGGACTGCGCGCACACACACGACAGCGCGCACGCCAGCACGAGCCATATCAGCGCCATCTTTGTTCTGGAACAAGAAACACGTATAAACATGTTGAATTAACAGTAAAAATAAACAATTGGTTATTAATTTTTTTCTGTCAATTTAAATGATTCTCAAATGTGGATATAAATCAAAAGGACCAATTCTCGTTTAATGTTATAATGATAGGATCCAAGAGGCGAAAAAAATATTTTTGATCCCATGGGAGCAAATCATGGGATCCAAGTGGACGGAGGCCAAACAATATTGTTCAGTAACCAGAAAGTTCCTGTATATTTTAATAGTCGTTGTTTAAAAGTCGTTGGCTCATCCAGGAAAGAAGAGAACCCCCTTTGAATTAAGAAAATGTGCCAGAAGCCCAGAACTAGCAATTGAAATGTAGCAGTAGTAGTATCCAGTTCAAATGCTCTTATGATAAACCTTTTGGAATGGGGCGAACAATGACGTCAACTGCGCTTGTCCGTAGCGTTAGCAACGCCAAATAATATCTGTGTATGTGTCATCACGTAATTTTTCGCTAATTCCAAATAGTTATTTATGTGACTGCTGCATAATGAGGGTCATTAAAATACGAATGTGGTTTTATGAAACGAACGAAGTGAGTTTCATAAAAGAATCACATGAGTATTTTAATGACTAATTATGTACAGTCACATACATAACTTTATCTTCATTCATACGATAATATGTCTATTTTATAGTCAGGATCGATGAGCAAATTACTACAAAATCATGCCATAATTTGTAGGTCAATTTGAATAAATGACGTTTGTAGTTTTTAAAATCCATAAACAATCTAGACTCGAGTTGATTTCGATTCTCAAATCGATTGTTATAATTTCAGCATCGAATTAAATGTATAGGAATGGAACATAAAATTACTAATCGACTAATTCGATAATCGAAAAAGCCTATTATTTTTACTTTTAAAGAAGACGTTCGAAACTCAGAATAAGGACTATAATCGAAATTTGAACGTAATTAAAGTGTCGGTTACCGACACTAAAATGTAAACATTTCAATGCAGCCACAGATACTTATATCTAAATGTAGGGCGTTTGCTCATCGCTCCTGAATATAAAATAGACATATTATGGTATGGATGTAGATAAAGGTATTATCCTAATAGCATTTGAATCTAATAGTAGTAATTTTATTATGGCACAAAAATGCATGAAAATGGCATTGACATTAAATTAAGCATTGGTTTAATACAAATAACTTGAGGCTATAAATACGAGCTCACGCTTGATTACGGGAACTCACCACCTGAATTATGTTAAACTAAGTTTAATGCACCATCGTGTTCACAAGTCTTCAATTATTTTTTTATTTCCATTTCTCGTACTTCGACTGTTTTCCCCTAAAGAAGGGGGTCCATGCTGTCGATCTTAACGGATATTACAGACAATTTTGCGTCATCATTTTGAGGAAGCACGTCCCAGTTGTGTGAAAATCAACGCTATCGAGTGAAATACAGAATCCACACTGAAACTAGATCTGGATTTTGAAATTAACATTTAATTTTTTCACCACCAAATAAATATGTCCAATTGTCCATAGATAAGAGAAGCAATTCAATTTATTAATTTTATTTATTATTTTCATTATTTACAATAATATTTCCTCGATATCAATGCGTACCACCTACCAATAAATCTAAAAAAATCCTTTGCTGGTCGTATTAAATGGTCACCCTAACCACAATCATATCAAACCTCGCGATACAAAATCTCGCCATAATTGCTTCTACTGATTGAGTCATAAAATGTGCTCATGTCTCGAATTGGCAGCTACGTTTCCTCTAAATATATGGTTCATAACACACCAACTCGGACTGAGGCATCTAATCGTTAAACACTCTCTTATTTCCAAGCATTAAGGTTCAGTTTATAAGACGTTGTGTAACGCGACTGTACTTAGCTTTTTACTGAGAAAAATGTGATTTAAATGTCTCTTGTGCGGTTCTGGGTAATGGAAGTGATATTTAAGAGTATGTGAATCTGTATAAATGTAAATCTTTGGGTAAAAAAAATATGGCAAACTATTCATGCTGAATACAACATTAACACCCTGTTGCAGAAAGCTCCATTAAAGTTAATGCTTCATTAAATCTAATGCTGTCACTTTTCGTTGTCATGAAATAAAAAGTGACAGCAATAGCTTTAATGACACATTAACTTTAATGGACGTTTCTGCAACTGACACTTAGGCTTTTATTACACATTTAAAAATAAATTTTATCAGCTCCATCGATTTATTTATTTATTGTTCATTGTATAAATTAAAGCAAAAATAGGCATTCTCTACCAATCAACCACGGGGTAATGCTGAATTTTGATATATTGCACATTGTTTGTTTTGGGTAAACAATTAGCGATTTGAAAGAATTTCTTACCGGTTCTACTCAAAAGACAACATTCCGAAGCGGGTGGTAGAGTCATCCTGTAACCTTGATAACTGACGATTCATAAGTAAATACATTGTCATCGCTGAAGCCCTTTTTTTAATTTTGAATGGCCAGTTGATGCCATGAAACCTAGTTTCATTACTTAATCTGATTTTTGACTTCGATCATGAAGAATTGAATATCTGCTTTTAAATCAGCCGAAAGAGGTCCACTACTAGTCATAGGCCTCCCCCAAAGATCTCCAAACCAATCCGGCCTGCGCCACCCGCATGCAGTGAATCCACGCCATCCATCTTAAATAAAATATATAACAGACTGAATATTTTTATATTTCTTGCCAGTCTTAATAAAACTAGTAACCTTTCACTGGTATCGGCAAGGTCGCACTGCCGTAAGTAATGGCACGACACCCACCTCTCAGTGTGTCATACGCTTAAAACCGGTACCGATAATATCAACTAGTGATGTTATAGTGATATGCCCGATTTACCAGTATTTATTTATATCCGTGTGGTTAAATGGATTTAGATTAAATACCAGAATCACACTTAAACTAGAATTGATACGTGGACGAAGCCACTGGCGGAAGCTAGTAAAAAAATATTTTAATCGTACTACATTCCGATAATACTCGTAGCTAGTTATATTTTACATAATCTAATCGTAACATGAAGAGTTGAACTGCGGTCCATTTATTCGCGGATCTAGACACTAATGTTGAGTAGTCGTATCCGCGGATATAGCCTATAGGTACACCTACACTTTTAACGATCCAGCACATCACTATCAATGCCAACCGAGCTTTGATTCGAGGGATATTATGTAACTGTACGTCTGGTGTGATCAAATTAATATAACTGGGTGTTTAATACGAGTATTTCTCTTAATTCCTTTCCTGCGGTTATCGCCCCGATAACCAATTAGTATGTATTTCTTTTTACCCGTTAACTCTTGCAACTTTCCGCTACCGCTGTTATAATTGGTCCATAGCCGAATTCCCGCTATAGTGGTTAATCAACAATTAACTATAACCTGTTTATTAATTACGTGAAGTGAGATTTCCCATTTTTAATTTATAGGACTAGAACGATTTTGCGCGGGACTAAAAACGGCTTTACAGAGTTTAGAGCAAAGGAATATAAAAAGCTTGTATTTAAGCGTACACCAAAAAAGGCTGAACGTACACCAAAAAAGGCTGAACATACACCAAAAAAGGCTAAAACGTGCACCAAAAAAATTTAATTGATATCCTAACCTAACCTTTGGTGTGCCTTTGGTTTATTTTGGTGCACGTTTCAGCCTTTTTTGGATAATTATACTCTTAAATATTTCCCAATATAAAACATCCCCGTAAAGTAATGTTAATGGCTTAATCACTACGCTTTTCAAATTTAGATCACAAACAAGAGCTATGTTTGAAAGACATAACACAAATTTAGCCTTTCCTGGAAATTGAACCTAGGTCCCCAAGATACAGTAAGATAATGGTGGATTGGCTTAAATATTAGTTCAGTAGCCATCATTGTGACAACGACTTAATTTCAATGATTGAGGCTTTTTCTCTGCAATGGTACATTAATTAAAGTAATACTTTCTTAACATGAATAACATTAAGGTAGGGTTGCCATCTCTAAAATTTGGAAAACAGGACAAGACGCGTGAAAACCTCGGATTTTAGAGTCCGAAAGCCGGACATGTCAACAAGTTATTTTAAACATATTCAATGTAATAAAAACATCGTGGTGTGCGGGCATAGTGCGTGCCTCGCGGGAGCGCGGGCGGCCCAAATTTTTTTTATTTATTTATTTTTCAAAACTCGGTCTACAAATGAAACCTTCCCCGGACGCTCCCCGGATGCCCTCTAAACTAGGACAAATCCGGGGAAACCCGGACGGATGGCAACCCTACACCTATTCATGACCAGGAAGAATATGATACTTCTAATAATTATTTTAATGCCTCTATGATTGCATAATAAAGTCTGGACTTTAGCATGCAATTTAATGCTTATTAGTACTTAAAGACTACATTATTTCATGTCGTTTAATTACTAGAATTATACGCAAATGCGCAGGAAATACTTTCTTGTATTTTATGTTTGCTGTAAAATGTCTTTAATGGCGGAGAATCATACTAATAATATTATAAATTGCGTAAGTAACTGTCTGTATGTCTGTTATGTGTCTTACTGTTATTCCCTCGTGAATCACTGAATCGTTTTTTTTGGGCAAAATTAACTTTTCACTCGCAGTCTAGGGAATGCGTTTTTGTCCTGGGATAATGCTCAGTTCCACTGGGAGATACCAGAAATATGATTTTGTTTGTCTCTTTTTTACGTCGCAACGGAGTAACGAAATGACGTGATTTTCGGTATGCGGATATTTTGGGCAGTTTGGGAGCTGGAGAGTGACAGTAACAAGTTTTTATTCTGGAAAAATATCCCATTCTTTCAGGCGAAGGGTGACTGCCAAATGTGTCATTAGAAGTGCTGCCTGCCGTGTCAGGCGAATGTCAGTTAACTTAAGATACATGAGTTACGCGTAACAAGTGTTTTTCGTGGTTTTTATGGGTCTTCTATCCCGTGTATAAAATATTATTTAATTATCTCTTACCGTTATCCCAAAAAATGCTCTAGAAGAAATTACGATTGACTACGATATTATGGTTAAATACTGTATCTTAAGTTACAGACAACGCTTGACGAGTCGACAAGACGCGATTATGGCAAACTCAGTTAAGTGTCTTCTAAAATACATGACTTAGCCACGATAGATACGTAGTTTACTTATTTAATATACTGTTATGGGGTAATTACTAAGACTTATGCAACTACATAATATTTAGACTGATTTAGTAGACCGGTAGGTAATGTTTTTGTTGATAAATGAAAAAGAAATACATTTTAGTTTATTTGAATACCATTTCCAGTTTTGTCATAATATACTTGTTATTTGATTACACCTATGTTCCTAATTAAAATATGACTGATTAAAATTAAGATTCTTATTAAAACCTACTTTTATTCTACCTCTCTAAACAAAATAATGCAGAAATGCATGTATGGCTAAATAATTCTTACTCAAATTGTCACGGCTAAGTCATGTATCTTAAGATACGGCCCTTCGCGTAACAAGATTTGTATGGAATTCCTATCACGCCTATCTCCGTTTTTGGAAAAAAAACATAGAAAATAAAGATAAAACAAAAAAGATAATTACATCACAATAATATGTACATCTTTACAATTCTTATGATATGAAATAAGTTTGGAAAAATCTCTTGAAACAAAGATATAATGGCAATAAATGCAAAAAAAACTTTAGGAGTCGTTTACTCAAAACTAGGTTTTTTGAGATAACGGAGATAGGCCTGACACGGCAGTGCTTCTCTTTACAAATGGAGGCATATACTCGCACTCGAAGATCAATAGGCGGTTATGGTCAATAAAAGCCTTAACACTTAACAAGTAGATCGCTGAAAATTTACATTCTCCCATTACAGGTATAGTTAAACACAAGTTGTTTAATAAGTAATTTATAAATCATACTGGTAATGAATAAACATGAGCGGTTATTCGCGTGAGTGTACCTGCCCCGGTTATAGCTGCTTTGCACGCCCGTCGACTCCCGCGCATCGACGATCAACGCTAAATGAACGTTTATCATGCTCGTATGCACAGATGACGTGGTCTATAAATACTTCTGTATTTTAATCGCTTTTTAAAATGTAACAATGCAAAATATATATAAAAAACTAGCAATCTGCCGAGATTAGAAATATTGTCCAGACAATTGATTGTCATAAAACATACACAAATTTTCTTTTATCTAATTTGGTTTATTCGTTCAGAAGTTTTCCGGGCAACGGCTCGGCTTCGGCATCTTTAGTCCCAAATCCTTTTGAATACTAGCCATACAGTTTTCCGAGTTAAGGTAGATTAATTATATATTTTAGAAAGATAGGGTGACCCAAAATTTCTCAAAATATATAGGCTGGGACTCAATTTGGGTCCCAGCCGATTAACTAAATAACGTGCGCTTTTTACTCATCGTATCAATAAAATTGTTTACGCACAAATATACCTAATCTATGTCTTGCACTTCAACGAAACGTCGGCAAGCAAAGTTTACTTAAAGCCCACTAAAACACAACATTCCTTTCCTTGTACGGTTTTCAATGCGCCCGCGCCGCCCAACAAGTACTTAGGCTTGCGCACGCATTCACAGAGTACCTTATAATAGAGTCATCAGTTAGATCGCCGTTCAGCGCCATCTCGTGAAACCGGAAGAAATTACATTTTTCAATATCTATAACTATAGCTACACCATTGACTAATATATATAACTACACTATACCTACGTGCCTGTATATAGGTATACGTATTTTATGATTTAATTTTTATTGTTATATTTTAAACTAAAATAGGCATAAATAAAACAACACATCTAACTAATATAATGTTTATTTATTTAAAACAAAGAATCTAAGTTCAAAACACAAGGCAAAGGTCGATAGGCAAAGAAATCGGAGTCCGGAAATCGAGGCGATGGGTCAGAGTGTATGGGGCGCCGGAGAGATCGGAGTCCTAAATTCAATGCACTGGTCAGCGAGGGAATAGATAAATCGGCATCCAGGTGAAAAAGCAGGGTCGTTAAATAGAAAAAACCACAAGAAAAAGCAAAATATCACATTCGTGTCACGTAACGTAAACAAACGGTATTGACATTGACACTATTGACAGATAGCCATCCATGATTTTTCCGCTACGTTCCGTTCCCCCCAGATTCTGCATATTTAAAGAAATTTATTGAAATTTCTTATGTATTAAAGGAAACAAACGAATTTAAAGTAACAATTATTAATAAAATATGCGATACAATGTGTTCTGTAAATTTAGTTTATCTATTATTTTTAAGTTTTGAGAATAATAATGAAATAAGAAATTGCGTGAAACGTCTCGCAAATTTGTCGCTAACGCCATCTAGCGATATAGGAAACTACTAAAGAGAGCTAATCCTCCTCCATACAAAACTTCAAAGTATAGAAGTGAAAAGACCCTGCACGCATTGTTCATTGTAATGGTTTGCTTAGACGTGCGCAGGCGCAGTGCGTGCATGTGGAGCCAATTTGACTATTAGTTAAACTGACCATGGGGAAAATAGGCTAAAAATGGCGGGTTGCAGATTTAATACCAACATGTTAAACATAATGCCTTATTAGTATATTTTAGAATCCGCAGTTAATAATATTTATTTATAGAGCAATAAATAAATAAATTATAATAAATAAATATTTCTGGACATTATTCACACAGCGCCATCTAGCCCCAAACTAAGCATTAGCTTGTGCTGTGGGTGACAGACAACGGATAAACATTACTTATATACTTTTTTTGTAAATACATAATATATGTATATTGTATATTATACATAGAATCAGACCGTTACAAACTCTTACTCTTCTTTCTCGTTTCGGTCTAATACCATTACTTTTTAGTGAAATTTCCGATTTGATATGACAACTAAGATTTATTGAATCATATAGTTGTAGTCTAAGTCTTGTAGGTATTTAACTTCAAAGGTAAGCAGGTCTGACTTACCTGCAGTTACGGTGTGTTTACGTATTCTCCTCCATACAAAAGTTCTTAGTTCCACAAAATATACAAGAAAGCATTCATTAAAAGCGGTACCATTCATTCTGTGAGCTTTTACAACACAGCTATCTATAAGACTATACCTATGTCCCAGCAACATCTGTGAGACTGGTTCACACATACGGTTTTATAAATGTGTTAATTAAATCAAACATACCAGTTATTCCAGCCGGTTCTCAGATGGACATGTTATAAGACTAGCTAAGGTGAGCTGCATTGAAGCTTAGCAATTAAAATAGATAATCTATTGTCTATAATAAATTGTTAAGTACGAATTTGTATTGCTAATTTTTCAATAGATTTACATTGACTATGACATGTTATCCTTGCCTAAGGTGCAATACCGTGATTTACATATTAAAAAAAAATATTATAAAAATTCCTACATAATGTAAAAACAAATTTCAATTGTTTTTTTCGATACCAGCACAGTTGATCATGTTGAAAATGTTAAGACTTACACACACGTGTGACGTATATTTTTAAATTAAGTATTTCGTCCATTTGGGGCGTAACTATCGTGCGATGAAACGCTAAAATACCCATAGTTTGTGCAAAGACAACTTTGAACGAAGATAAATATAATATGGCAGACGAGTAGGTATGTGGCACACCTGACTCCGCCGCCTATAGACATCTGCAACATCGGAGGAATCACAAATGCGTTGCCGGCCTTAAAGGAAGGAATACGCTCTTTTCTTGAAGATATAAGTTATATTTGTGCGTACAGAACACGCACAGTCCATTTCACATGACATATCCGTACCTTACGACTTCCTGGAACACACCGTAGGCCGCACCGTAATGCGGCCATTTATTCCAACGGAATAATCATAAATAATTTAATTACCCATCCGCTTAAGCAATTTATGTTTTAATTATTTGCTCACATCTGTTTCTGTGTAATTTATTAATCTTTTAGTGCTATATTTACTTTTCTTTAATCATTCTTACAGGCGCAGGCCTTCGGATCAAATCTCGTAGTATCAGCCTATTTAACGACTTTAAGGCGCAATGATGGGTAATTCAAATTCAAATTATTGCTCTCACGTGTTTACAAAAGATCTTATTTATAAAATATAGTTCTAACGTGAACCCCGTTAGGGCACTGCAATGTTACTCGTAAGTATACTTAAAAAGTGTTTCTTATTTTCTATTTTATACTATTCAAATCTAATTTTATTACTTTATATACTTTATATATTTATATACTTTATCTTATGAACTAATATAAGTAACATAACATAATATTTACTTATTATGTACTAGATTAATTTCCAAAACCACTTAAGCCGTTTTCGAAAATTCCAACACTCGATCCGGGAATTTAACCCTAGACCCCGAGGTCATGGCTGATACCTAAACCTGTAAAGAAACAAGGGCGGCGTTAAAAACACATTACCTCAGTTATTAAGTTAACATGGGACCAAATGCAACCTCAGTAATCAAGTTAACATGTAACCAAATTCATTAGGTCTATATTTCAAATCCGACGCTATCACAAGACCTTTTAAGCCCTGAAAGTACCACCCTTATTATTTCAAGCAATTCTGTCTGACGGTTGACATCAAAAGTTAAAAAATAGCGAAGTTGAACCCTCGGTTCATCGGCCTGCGTATCGCAAATCCAACGTTTTATTCATCCATAAATTTGGCAGGTAAATGCATTCGCCAAATGACATTTGGACATTTTTTCGTGGCGAATTGATGTAGCGTGAGAAGTGAGAGTAGCGGATAGTGATAGCAGCGTTTTTTAACCAAAGTTGCAAGGAAATATAACTTCAGTTGGTATAATATATGCAAGAATAGCCGTTACAATGCACACTAGTGCCGCCAATTGAAAACAAATCATATCTAGTCGAAAAATCAAAAATATAAAATGTCCGTTATTAGGTGCAGCGCAGACGACGGACTATCCGTGACAGACTTTTTAGTATGTGAAAATAGAACCTTTGCAACTACATATTTGTCATAACTTGAAATGTGTTGAAAAAAATTAGCTAAACAGCAACAGCAGGATTTGGTGCAATCATAATATTGGAGCCAATGCCATCTGACCTCCGTAACCTTTAACAGGGGAAGTAAGCCTATCGGATCATTGCTATACAGCCGAAATCGACTGAGCAAGTTTCATCCCGATTTTCCGTCACTGGCAAAAACTAAGGCATTTGAGACACTCTACACGCTATCTCTTAAGCTTTACACTAAGGTCTCGATGTAAGGCATAAAATACAGCTAATGGGAGGACGGCACTTGGGTTCGAATGTGACCGACTGAATATAATATTTTGATACCCTGATATTTTTATTATACCAACTTTATACATTCAAATATGATGTTATAATTACAAGTGTAAGCAATACTTAATATTATACTTGTTATTACTTACAACATCGTTTTCTTGTAAGATACTCGTAGTTACTATCTACATATATACTGTAATCTGGTATTTCTGTGAATAGTTGTCATTTGGTTCCTTGTAGTTTTAAGTTTATGAGTATTTTAAGTAACTTCTGCGATGACGTTTCAATTTTGTCTGATCTATTATAATATAATATAAGCAGCGTCAATATTACAAAAATGCATCCAGTGTTTAACAGACGACAGATTTCGCGAGCTAGCCATGAGTTTTCTAAATGCTTTCCCAACAACCCAAGCCGAGGACAAACCCGATAGAATAGTGGCTAACCTAACCCTACGGCAGAATTATTATTCTACGGAACCAAATATATTAATATATCTAACTTAAAACCCATATTTTTCGATGCAACTATTTATCTACGAGTAACAATTACTATTACCAACCTCTAGCTATTAGGAAGGATAAATTAATATAATAATATATGCCAGACATGTAACTGGCCAGGGAAGGATAAAGCCGGGGAATTAACGGTGCCCAGCTATACGCCCATAAATTACTGCGAGCCGCAGTCATAGCCCACTGCCGGCAGCAATAGTGGAAATAGGACACAGTGGAACATCTACAAAGTGGATTAAAGCTTGTGTAAGTAAGTACATTATATCAAAGATAATTGACGACTAAGGGTGCCATCAGACGGACTGCACCGCAGCGACTGCAGTCGGCTGCAGTCGTGTGAAGTCAATATCATGACTGTAAGCAGTTGAATATAGCAACTGCATGCAGTTGAATATATCGACAGCGCGCAGTCGCTGCGGTGCAGTCCGTCTGATGGCACCCTAAATCGATATTAAAGTTTTGTGGCGCACAGTACAAAGACCAGTGTAATGGAGTATCTATTTACATCGGTTTGCGTATTGTTTTTTGTTACGTTTAAAATGCCTTAACCATCGTAACCGCAGGCTAGCGAGACCTGCGGCCGTGTGTGAGGCTCAGGACTAAAGACGTGCACTAAACTTCCCCTTTTCACACTCAAAAGGCCTCGCCTTGTGGCGATTGACTCAATGTGCAAATGATTTAGATAGCAAGTGTACTGGCTCCCACATTTATGTTGCTGGAACATAGCCAACACTGTTTCTGGTTGTAACTGTATGTAGCTAACTTCACAGTGCAAGTGCCTATCGGACTAAAAAAGTCCTGCCGCAAACTAGACCCAAGGCGGGAATCGAATCCGCGACCTCCGAGTTTTATAACCGGAGCGGCTTTATATTCTAGGAGGTACTGTTTGTACTTGTTGTTTATTCAAATTTTAATTCAGAAGTTAATAATACCTCACTGTCTTTTTTATTTGTACTGCGGCAGACCGGATTCTATGGCGATTCGTTATTATGACCACTTCTAAACATTCCGTCATCGGACATTATTAAATATCTTTCACAAAGCGAGATTGTATCTTATTCCTCAAGCTTTAAAGTGTGAAATGGCAAGTCTTCCGAAGGCTCAACATAAAAGCTTTCGTGTAATAAATAACGTGTGGGCGTCTGTTTTGGTGCGGCCATTAAAGTTGCATAATGTGAACTTAAGATGCGACCGAACTGGACTTATTATTGAAATTTGGCTCAATATACGTATCTATATTAAAAAGTTGGTCGGCGGACTGATTTACGATTGTAACTGGAGCTGGTTTCATTTAATTTTGGTTTAATTATTTGTTTTTATTTGGGCATTAAAAATTATTTTCGGAAATTTTGGAAGCGCCCAAAATGTTCTTTTTGTACATCTTCAGTTGGAAGGCAAGTTCAACTCTCCCCAGGTAGAATGTGCCGCCATAAATAGCCCTGGCTGTGTTTCGGGAATATTAATGCGAAAGCCGGTACAGTGTCAAAGACTCGAAGATCAGAAGAGCCTTAAAGTATTGAATGACTTGATTAAAGTAGAACCGGGGGAGTTTAGTGGGTAGTGAACGCTTAACTCTCGAGTCCCACACACGGCCGCAGGTCTAGCTAGCCTGCGGTTATGGTGCATAAACGCATTCTCCTCCGAAAAAAGGCTTTCAACTATACTTACTGCATTTTACTTTTTATTTCATTTACGAGTGGCTAGCTAGAATCGAATTTTAAAACCCTAATACTCGTAATATTCGACAAATTTTAAAACGTTACTAGCTACTAAATTTTTCTAACAATACTCGTAAAGTACTTACACTATGTCTGCAACATTAGAGCCCGTAACGTAGAACTATTTGAATCAGAACAATAGCTCAAAAGAACAATGGATTATCATGTAAAAGTAATCATTAAAATATACTCTCTACAATGAATTCCGTGCTACAAGCGTACCAGACTCCTGTCATTGTTCCCAAGATATAATTTACTTAGACGTCGAAAAGAACTGGACGTGCCAAATCAAGTAACACTGCAAAAACTTGCATGAATCGATACATACTACAGACATTAATGTTGATCCTTGTATGGAGAAGAAATACGTAGAAATATTTATTTTTATCATGTAACGTCTTGGTGGTCTATTAAATAGGTTATGAAAATTGATAGTTATGGTGTGATGGCAAGGGCACACTTTGAAGTGACGGCGACCTTGCTTTCAATTCCCGGGTTACACCGAAAAAGGAATCCTACCAAAAACATTTTCATGTAAAATGTTGCCAAGACGAGACCATTATTATGACTCGCACTGTCAAAAAGATAACAGATCTAATGTAGAGCCAAGCTTCTAACTCTACACGCCCTAACTCTCAAGGGCTAACTTCACAAACTCTACACCTTTGTCAAAAGTGGCTTGGCCATTTCATTGGCCATTGGCGTCTGAACTCTACACTTTAGTCAAAATATGTGGCTTGGCCATTTCATTGGCCGTTTTTCAGGTTGGTTTTTCTGTTTGCATACATGAGGCAAATATATCCGTCTGATTTCAATACACCAATACTCATCATAAGGTCGTGTCAGTGTGCTATTCAAAAACAATCCTTGGCATTATATAAACAAGAGCTTACATATAAGTTGATAAATGTCAGATAACACATGATGTAATTGTGGTCGACCTCCTCCATTCTTTTTTGGTAAAGTCCACTTTCACTTTTTGCGGACGAGAAGTGTATACAAGTCTGGGCACTTGACTCGTGTGCCAATTGCAAGTGTTATAAATAAACATGTCTGCGAGTGCTCATGATGATATATGTTTACTTGTAAATCTATATAAATAATATCGGACAGCATCAATTAATTTCATCAATCTGACCCCAAAATACTTGTGTTATCAAAATCAACGAAGACACCGCAAATATACACTTAAATAAATACTTATAAACATCGAAGCACAGGTCATACATTTTTTATCACATAAATGAGTGTGAGACACCCAAGGCCGGCAACGCAACTGTGATGCTGGTGTCCATGGGCAGAGGTGATCGCTTACCATCTTGGTGGCCCACTTCCCTTTGCCTTTCTCTTGCATAAAAAAACGAGTTAGCACAGATACTTTCAAGTCTAGAACCCCCTATTCCTTAACTCGCATAGCACGACAGCATCCTGACACGACCGATGGATAAATCATACGGTGAAACAAAGACTTAACATACATATTACTCGTACATTCAGCAAGGGGAATTTGACACCATCAACTTCCAGCCGAAATTACAAATTGTCTGTCCAACTAGTCATTAATAATATCAGTTCTTGGAACAA
Organism: Mecyna flavalis; assembly: GCA_949319885.1. Lineage (NCBI taxonomy): Eukaryota > Metazoa > Arthropoda > Insecta > Lepidoptera > Crambidae > Mecyna > Mecyna flavalis. The sequence continues at coordinate 2,600,283 of OX439427.1, read as the reverse complement.
AGCAATTGACAATATTGATTTACGAACGGTACACAATCAGATAAAATTCAGCTGGCCAGGAATCGCTAATAAAATCCATACAATCATGGAACACCTGAGTGCACCGTGTCTCAACCGACCCACTTAAAATTAGTGCATTTGCACAACTGAGCCAGTACCGGGTCGAATGCCTGGCTCATTTACATCAAACAACCCCCCTTCGAATATAGATTTTACTACTTTCATAATAAAGCTTAAAAGATTATTACAAGCACCGATATCTCAGAGATACGAAGGAATTTCAACTACAAAATGTAGAAGGTAAAGTCTAAAATTGTTAGGAGTGGGAGTAATCCATCTGTTCAAACTCTATGGACGTCCTTGCGCACGCGCAACGGCCTACATTCAGGCCACAATGGGCGAGATGGACGGAGGTATTGCCATGTTCTTTTAGCACATAATTTTGTGTTTTTTACTGAAAAATATTCGGGGAGCATTGTTTGTCAGGGTCGGAAGCTATAATTAAGATAATCTAGTTTTTTTTAAATTACGATTCAGGACGAATCTATCGGAGAAAGAAGACGTTTATTTCAGTTATAAGTTAGATCACAAATTATAAACTACTAACTGGACGCGGTTTCCCCTGCTTTATTTGTTTATTGGGAAATTGCGTGTTTCCCCAATGTTATATTCAAGAACCTGACACTATTTTTAAAGATGTCAAATTAATAAAGTAATAATCAACAGAGTATGTTCAGCATATCAATGATATTAAATGGTTATTGCAAATTAAATACCATGTTTACTAATTGACGATTCGTCTCATAACAACTTCATTAGTAATTATAATCAGTAGTACCGGTGGAACAGCCTCTTTGAAGAACTAAAAACTGTACTAATTGTGTATAAACAACGTCAGCTTAAGCATTTCATGTTTATATTATTTAATCAATCAATCTATAAAAAATCTTTTCTGTAGCTCAATTAGCTGCGATGCTACGATCTTTACGCTTTTTATCTAAAGGGTAACTATTTTTTTTAAATATTATATTAGAACTAGCGGGCGCCCGCGGTTTCACCCGCGTAGTTCCCGTTCCCGTGGGAATATCGAGATATATTCCCACGGAGATCCTTTCTTAGCGGATGCCTACGTCATAACATCTACCTGCATGCCAAATTTCAGCCCGATCCGTCCAGTAGTTTGGGCTGTGCGTTGATAGCTATCTATGTCAGTCAGTCAGTCAGTCACCTTTGAGTTTTATATATATAGATTATTCAGGTCATCAGATTATAGGCTGCGTACGCCTATAATCTGATGGTTAGCGGATACTGCGGCCTATTCTATTGAAGGATACTACAACGCGTCGCTGTATTTGCTACCACTCTTTAGGCTCTTCTGCTTTTCGAGCCTTCAAGTTTTCAGGTTCCCACATTATCATTGCCGGAACTACCTTTCTGAATGACAGCTAGCCGGACTCTAAAAAAGTCTTACCACCAATTAGACCCTAGACGAGAATCAGTGTTAGTACTAAAGTGATATTGCTAAAAGTCCAACTAGAAGAACTGTTGCTTACAGTAAAATAGTCATTTATATTTAGTGCTTTTGTGGCATTGAGCTCTCAACACATTTTCCGTTGCCTAAGAAATTCAATTGTTCAGCGCACCCGCTACGGATAGGTATTCAATTGACTGATGGGCAGGTCACGTCACGTATTCTATTCTGTAGGTATTCGTATTTTGATTTGAAATGAATCTTCGAAGTTCAAGGGAGATTGGTTGGCATTATTTTTAGTCCCCATTCCTTTCTCTTTTAGAGCTAAGGCAGCCGAATCGTTTCCGCCACTTTACAGCCATGTAGTAGATACCTAGTTTAATTCTCACAACAGATTTCTCTCTCCGCTCTTATGAATTCTTTGACCTTCTGTGGGAGGGTAGTACTTCCCCGGTCGACTAGGTCCGTTTAGACTAACAGACAGGGACCGTCTGCAGGTTTACTTTACCACACGTATCTTTCCCTTTTTTATTTACTATACAAAATAGTCCTGCTATTACAGGCAATTCCTAACAGACATCTGAGGTACCAGGAAAGTGCTGTTGGAAATACATAAGCATGTAGACACTTCTTATACAGTTTACGTGTTACAACTGCCTGCTTATACATCAAGTGCATATAAGTCAAGGCAGTCATTGTGAACAATACATTGAAAACGCAATTATCTATTTACGATGCGCTGGCAATTATCACACAAGCAATCTAAACAGCCTTATCCGAAGAATATCTTACGAAGGAAGGAAAACAAGAGGATAAATTATGAAACACAATTGCACCTTTATTACGTGCATGCTAATGATAATACGACTATTAATGTAAACTTTTTTTTTTATGGTATAGCGGGCAGACGAGCATGCGGCACACCTGATGGAAAGTGACAACCGCCGCCCATAGACAACTGCAAATCATGTGGAATCACAAATGCGCTGAATACACTCTTTTTTTAAACAATTGCAAGTCGTATCTGATCGGAAACGCCGCTGATGACAAAGAATTCCATATCTTGGTCGTGCGAGGCAGAAAATTGCGCGTAAAGCGTACAGTTGTGGACTGCCAAGCATCGATATGGTGGGGATGAATTTTTTGTCGCGAAGATCGGTGACGGAATGAAGTTACTGTAAAGTAAGTATTTTTTTATTATTATTGCAATGATATTTTCTTAACTTTTAATGATATTGCCTGCACTTTAAAGCGACGGCCGCTCCTGGGACGGGTCGAACGGAAAATTAGTAATTGGGTTTTCCGTTCAGAAAGTATCTCAGTCACAGTCAAGAGTCTAGCCGTTGGCAGTGTAAGCTCCGTTCCTCAAAGAGCACGTGAAGTTTTTGGAGCCTGATCTCTTTTCGATCGAGTCAGACTGTTGTCCCATACCATTTCAAAGTCTAGTAGTCAACAAGAAGCATTGATTCTAGCAATAATTCAAGCGACAGAGTACCATAATGAAAAGATTTTTATTATGATATTACCGACTCTTGAACCATTTTACTCACGTAAAATCAGTCTTTTAATAAACAATAAGTAGATCGGTAGCTACGATGGCCCCAGATGTAACCATAAGTATCGATAAAGTTCGCACTCCTGCGCAACCGGTCGGAGATAGCGACATTTACTCGAGCAAAAATAAACTTCTCTTGTCGCCATTCTTGGTACATTGTTGCAGTTTCTTGAGAACTATGCGCCTTTTTATTTAAAGATCAATTATAAATTATAATAACCTGTTTAAATGGTAGTATAAGAAAGATCTCCTTTTTTGGTCCTTCGAGCAGGGTAGGTGTTAAAGAGCTCGACTGTGTGTGAAAATTATAATTAACTGAAAAAACAAAATACTGAGATAACTTATTATTTCTTGTTTATCTGTATGGTGTCTATTTCATATCAATTAACTTATATCACTGTATCAAACATAAACATTAAGATAACTCTCAGTTCGACTTTTCTGTCCGTGATTACTCCAAAGGTCGCAGGTTTGATTCCCGCACGACACAATATTGACAGAGGTTTTCTTGGGAAATGTCTCGTACTGGAATAGTCCATGCACCTACTTAAAAGTGGCTATCAATATACATATCAGTATCAAAATCAAATTGCTTGTTGATCAATGCGTCATTGACCGAAATCTCAGATCAAATTCAACAACAATACAATGGATACATTGTTCGCGGAAGCCAGTCCAATCGGCTTCCCTAATGAACTCGAAAGAATTGACAGCGTAAAAAGAAGCAACAACGCGGCATTAAACCAATTATTCGGTGGCCAAGTAAGGGCGATTGAAACATGCTCCTTCCAATTCAGACTTATGTGAATAATTGGACGAATTTCAAGTAGCCAGATTACTGGGTTCCCACCTCAATCGATAAAAAAAATGTCTCGATCATTCCAATGCAGCATGTTCGTAACGTAACTTACAATCACATAAGATATGTAACAGTGCACAAAAGTAATGCCTAAATGACTGAGAAATGCTTCGTCAGAAAGATAAGCTCAATTGGTACTGCCATATTACAGCCCCTTCTGGCCCTCAAGGCTTCAAGAGAAATCCAGAACTATGGATCTCCAAAAAATACAAAACCTCAGACTTTTTAACTGATTTTACGGCATCAGATTTGTCCACAAACATCACGAAGTCAAATAATCAAGACCATTCGACGCATTTCAACCACGGTCACATTCGGACACAGTCACGCACGACACGCCTGTGACACGGTGGTGTCGAGTCGTGACTGTGTCGCGTTGTCTGCGTGTCAGGTGACAACGTGTCACCTGTCGTGTTCTTATAAATTCCTAATCAGTTCCGGAATTGGTCGGGTATGCATTTCTTTAGGAAATGACTAAGCTTTTTGTGGTGCCATCTCCACAACATTACGGAATCACGCCGTATTGTATTCCTTTTTGGAGAGAGAGAAGCAAAAGATTCTCTCTCTAAGCATACCTGAATTATTTACATATTATTATCTATTATCATAGTTATAAGTAGTTCATTGCTAATTTGTACGATATTTTAATACTAGCTTCACGCCCGCGGATTAACCCGCGCGTAATTTCTTTTTTCAAATATCCCGCGGGAATGAAACGTTTCCCATAGGAATTTTATAGCCTATGTCCTAATCCGGGTTATAAACTATACGTGTGCCAAATTTCATCTAAATCCGTTCAGCCGTTTAGGCGTGATTGAGTAACAAACATCCAGACTTTCGCATTTATAATATTAGTAGGAAGTAGGATTTAAGACACGATCGGAAGTGCCTGTGATATCATAAATACTAACACGGGCCGTAACAAGTGCTATGTTGTTCAACTTCGACTTATGAAGAGAATACGAGTAAATAAAAATAACAGTCGTCGAATTAAATTAAGGAACAATTTCTTTTGACATTTCCTTAATTTAACCTTACATTGTTATGTTCAGTTACAGTTCTGATATAACCACTCAAACCATCCTCAATTGACATTTACAAATATGTATGTATGACACGACTCCAATTCAGTGGAACAACAAATCTTAATAAAGAAAAACGAGTTAGTCGCCAACCGTTTATATGCAAATCAGATTCAAACCAGACGCGCTCTCTTCTATAGCTTAGTTATGAAATAACACCAAACCTATTTTTCGTTATGAAATGAAACAACGTGCGATGCATGCGGAATTTGCAGGTCTGCAATCGAAAGTTTTAAGCTGTACTGTCTATTTTATGCTTTCACGTAAACCATTAAACCAATTTCGATAAAACTAGTTAGAAAAGAATATACAGCGTGGAATTTTAGTCCTTGTTTTCCCGCAGTCAAATGGTTCTATCTTAGTAGTAAAATAAATTAATAAAGTTCTTTTTTTAGTCAAATCAAAAAAATTTACGATTATGATAGACGAAACTCGAACCAATAGTACTAGCCACGTCACGGACGGTCAACGGCCGGGGTCATTGCCTTTCGCGTTTATCAAAAAAAAAAATGATTATTTACTATTTACTCACACTTGGTTTCAATTTTCCCATCAAACTTTAAAAAAAATATATAAAAAAAAAGTAAAAAAAAAAACAAAAAAAAATACTTGCACAAATCGATAGTACTACTGAAGGTGAAGCGTTCTGCTGCGGGAAAACAACGACTAAAAAAACACGCAGTATATAGGTCATAATTTTTATACCTGGATAATACGGAGTTCATATGAGAGAACATAATAGAAGAGTACTCTTGTTTGTGGTTGTTTTACTTCGCAACAGATCACCGTGGTTTTCGGCGTAGGGATTTTTTGGAAACTGAAGAGTTAGAGACGTGAGCGAAAAGCTAGTTCAAAATGTTTGCCATTCATCAATATTTTATGTGCACTCGGCAGTTTACCAGTCCCACTATATCAACTTTTACGATACGAAAGACTAAAAAAGCTTGTTACTTTAACCAAGGTATAATTATGGTGAAATAAACTTTTCAGTAATAGCTTAACTTATAGTTATTGTAATTAGCATTGTGTTTAAACTATAACAAGATTCCATACATGATTGGAATGTACATGGTCGTGTGTACTGAATGTTTTATTTAAGTGGATTATTGTTATCTGAATGTGAAATTGAATTGAAACAGGCATAGATTACTTTTTTAGACGTAGGAATTTTCGTCTTCCTCTAGAAACAACACTCAACAATCCAACAACACTAACAAAATTACGGGTAAACCACTCATTATTTTGTTAGGTAAAAAAATCAGAGCTTTTGCTACTTTTTCCGGAAGTAAACATTTACGTTGCATAGTATTAGAGGGCCAGTATGCTGGAGTAAAAAAGCTCACAGATCAGAGGAGTATGGCAGTACATTCTTAGGATGCTTGCTTATAAAAGAGGTTCTAGGCCTTTCATATCCAGAGCTACATATTGCCGCAAGTGTACAAGTCTTAAAGAGATGTCGTCTGATTTAACAGTCAGCCTTAATGTTAACAACAGGATGTTAAAAATGCCTAGATCTGCCGACGTATTCCGCAGCCAGGCAACCTGTATGTCGTATCAATCCATCATGATTTAGTGAACGGTGCCGCGGGCAAAAAGCGATTCAATAAAATTAAATTTATTTTTCATTCAAAGAATCCTGAAGAGTTTGTAACCTTGGCGGTCATGCTCGCTAAAATGTGCTTGGGGTGGTGGCGTTATGTGTCGGGTGGTTACATTCCCTCTAATATGGTTGAGTGAAATTATGGCTGGCACATACGTCATACTTGTGCTGCAGGTGCCACCTTTGGGCACTGGTCTTCCAGGGCTCACGGATTTTTCTCGATTATAGTCTCATTCTTATACTTTATACTGTATGGCTTGGTATTCTAAAACTAATCAGTAATTGTAACAAACAAATTGTAAACAAACATGGCGATGAAAAAGAGTAACTGTCGAGTTTCTTGTCGGTTCTTCTCGGCAGATGACTGCATTCCGATACCGGTGGTAGAGTCACTCTGTAATTGACGATTCATAAATACTTGATACAAGTTTACATGAATAAAGAATATTTTGATTTTGATTTTGATTTTGATTTTGATTTATTTATTGGCCCATTTTGCGTGCGCGCGCGCCGAAATCAATTACCGATCCGGCGCGAGCCATCCGTCACGAGGGTACGAGTTTTTTGCCCAAATCGCGGTTTTTTGAGGAAAACTTTTTGAATATTTAAATGCTCTTATACATACTCGTAGTACTAATCGACTTTCGCAACTTTCAGTAAGCTTATATTAGTTTTGTAGAAAATCTACAACTCGACCGTCCGTAGTCAAGTCAATTAAGTAAAGCGTATAAAACGTGTAAACGGGAAATCACTGTTTCACCGTTTCACGGACTGGTTGATGTTATTACTTTTTCCAAAGACAAGTCAAGAGCTATTTTATCTTTGATCAACTTCAAAGATAAAAAAGTTCTAGAAATCCTCCTGAACCTGATCTGATCCTTTCATACGCATATAAAAACGTACCTAAACTGATATGATAGGCTCATGGATCAGAGGAGTCTACAGTGTGGTGTGGAATTTATTTTTACGGATATTATGTAGGATAACCCAATCACAAATTTTTGGTCAAACCCGGGATTTAAGCACAGGAACCCTGGCGCTGCCGTCGCTCTAAAATTCAATCTAGCAGCCACTGCACCACATTGACAATCAATTATGTTAATGCTAGAACCCATGCCTTCCGTCCGTTAAACCTCTTTTTATATCCCATGATGACGCTTCTTGAAACTTATAAATACTCCACTATCTCCTTCGTTATCGTTTTTCAAGGCATCATCAAATTAACCCTTAAATTTTACTATCCTAAAAAATCTTCAAAGTTAATAATCAGCCGACGTCGAAGCCAATTATGTGCGCCGGCGCAAGCATTTTGGCAAAATTGCTGTTTTTTATAAAAACCCTTACCGACGAGCGCTAAACCAACTCCGCGAGTTATGGTCGCTGCGGACGTGTTATTAACTAATTCTGAGTTTTTTGTTATGAGTATAAATCAGTGGTTTTCAAAGTGTCGGTCACGACCCCCTGAAGGGTTGAAGTAACTCCATAAATACAAATAAACTTATCAGAATCTCGATTTGTCGAAAAATACATAACATTTTAATTAGGAACATGTAAAATTAAGACTACTTATAGACTGACACATACAAAGTTGTATAGGAGATCTAATGTAGTCTTGAAAGTGGAAGATCTTCCTCCGAACAAGATCAATCTTGCTCGGGGACCAAGGTCCCATTTACCAACTTTGATGTGTCGTTATTTGGTGGTACTTTGATTGTGCGATACAGGATTCCTTACTAATTCTTAGTCGTAGTTCAGCGCCTTCTACCAACAGTTTGTTGAACTATTTGTGGCAACGGGAATAGTGGATAATTTTTAATGATTACTGATCAAGTTGGAGGTCGTCACAGTTGCACAGATTTAATTATATATTGGCAGAAACAGAGGGAAATATTTTTTCATACAGTCATCGTACCTAGTAAATTCTCATCGTATCGCGTCACAAGGTCGCTCTTGCTAAAGATTGAACAACACTGTTATAAATAATTATTTCCTATAAATCTTTATGGCTGCTTGATTGGAGTAATAATGCTAATTGTTATAACCCAGTAGCCTGGTATGACGCCCAGTGGTTCGTAATAGGCTTTATGGGGCAATCGCTGTGATTGGGACGATCATTTGAACTTGATGGTAGCTTTGATTTATTACGCAATCAGGCATTTGTTAATTAATAATAATTGACGGTAGCGTGTATACATTTTTGTTAAATATTTCAATTTATCGGCTAAGAAAATTAGTTCTACTTCTTATTTTTGGTTGGGAACACATCTATTTATTAAGAATTTGACTATACGAGTAATGAAGTATGTTTTTTTAGCCGTCCGCCCGCGGCTTCACCCGCGCGTAATTTCTTTTTTCAAATATCCCCCCTTCCCCCCACATTTCCGAGATCAAAAGTATGTCTACCTATAATATCACCCGGGGATAGTGTAGCTTTCCAACAGTGAAAGAATTCTTCAAATCGGTTCAGTATTTTCAGAGCCTATTCAATACAAACAAACAAACAATCAAATCTTTCCTCTTATATTTTCCTTTATAATATCACATAATTTTAAGTCCATGAGTAACACAAGCATAACAAGCCAACAATCGAGAAAAAAATGAGATGAAAACAAATGTTACGGGATATAACACTGAATTTGAATAAAAATAGTGTTTTCTAGATTGTTAGCGGTGAATTTTGTCGCAATAAATTCAAGAGGAGTGAATAAATTGTTATCAGGCCATAGACAACCTGCCGAGAGCCTGCAATGGTGAACAGATAAACGCATTGCAACCCTAATCAACATTGAATAGAGTCCAAATTGGATTGCATTCGCCTGAGTGCTAAAGTTTTGTTGGTTTATTGGAATTTACATATTAAAACAAAATAAATAATGAAAGAAGTGTCTGATTACTATCTGTGAAACGCATAATACATAGAATTGACACTAGATATTTTTAATTATACAAATAAAAGGAAAGCTGATATTAAAATAATACATAGAATAATAACTTTATTCTAAGCTCCGAGCTTTAAAAGGCATTATAGCTATTGGTTTCGGTTGCAGTGCTAGACGAAGTTGCTCGGTTTAACACCGGTCGGATTTTTTACTTATTTTTTATTTGTTTATTTATTTGGAAAACAGACAGCTTATTATAATGCATATAACAAAACAATTTTAATGTTACATTAAGCCTAATAGTTTTCACTACTAAGTAATACATGGGCAGCTTAATTGTTGAATAAACTTCATTGATATATTTAGCGGTTATGCAAATCAATTCTATGAGGAAAGTGATGCTATACATTTTTTATTAATTGTAATTTTGCTTACATAAGGCCAAAAATATCAATGTGGAAATATTTAGTGTTGTATAACTTCGTAGCCCTTAGGATAAATCGGTTGCATGCATTGTAATTGTAATAAATAAGAAAAAACAAATAACGAAGCAACGTAAAAGATATTGATGACGCAGTAGCTAAAAGTATAGCTAAAGTATGTAAGAAAGGTCCCGGACTTGGATTTAAACATTCACAAGTTGAACCAATAAGTTGTTAAAAGGCGGTCGAATCCTTTAATCTATATAATTGGTGTAATTATAGAAATTCTTAAATAAGTAGGTAAATATACCTATTAAGGACCAAAAACTACTAGGCTTTTTCGATGCAATTATTAAAAGTAGCGATATCCGTTATTTAGCACTATTAACTTAAAAGCCGCCTTTCAGAATAAAATAAAAGTAATCATTACTTTTTTAATTCCTCAGGCGAATTTGCACTTTATTTCTTTAAAAAGGGACGTAAATGATCAAAGCAACATTCCTTGATAATGGAAAACACTTTGATTGCTACAAACGGATTTATAGGAAAAATATAAATAAGTATTTGTTCAGATGAGGATATTCTTGTGATGCATAAGTATAGAATCTATTTATGATGGAGCTCAGTGATAAGTATGCATTTGTAATTAGGAATAGAAACTAACTTTAGTCATGTACTGGCAGGGTAATACTCAGTTTAAATAACTGGTGGCCCGTGTTACCCGTATACCTCAGGTTTTTTCAGTTGATTTTAGATAAATTTTATTACTAAAATTATAAAAAAAACGATGAAATGTTAGTGAGATAGGTTTTTAATCAAATTCAGTTCAATGATGTAACTAAGTAAACAAAGAACATAATTCACAATTTCTCAATAATTCGTATATCTATCTTTTGACTATGGAGAGCCGTGCAATTTGAATCTGTCGTCGCTCACTGACCTGTCAACGGTTGTCTCTGATCAAGATGGCGGGAGTCTCGTCGTCGAAGCGTCGTCACATTGTCTCGTTACTGGAACAAAGACAGGGGTTGTTATTGTCTATGGTTGACGTGAACGTTAAATTGATTGTAAATTGGAGTAGACGGGATGAATTATGCAAGTTATTTTGATATATTTTTTGCTACTAATGTTACAAAGTTTTCTAATGGTAATTCGGACAGGCACAATCCTAAAGGATGAAAACCGCCACTACACGGTTCCTTGACGGATATGTAATCAAGAAACATTGCTCAATGTCTACCATAAGGTTTACTAGATCCAACATCGATATTGCCGGAACACAGCAAAAACTATTGTATCTAGAGACTATTCTGTACATTTGGCAAGTTTTTCTCAGTTTACAACAGCGATTATCCAAAAATATTTATTTTAATTCAGCAAAATAGCATAGCCAAAATTAATTTCAAATCGCAGTCCTTCCAAAACAGACTTCAACACATTGACAAACATCAATCTAAAAACACATTGTTAAAAAGTAACAAAAAAAGCAACAATCAACCCCCACACGCTGAACGGTAGGTGTGATAACTGCACTGATCTTTGTGTCCCTGTCAACATCTACATACAAAGGGTTAACGCTACCGGGCCGGTGGGACCCACCATTGTACGGGTTAACGGGACGGTTTTTACCGCCATTTCCTATCATAACTGTGCGATATCAATCAATCAAACTGTGTGAATATATTAATAAGAGGCGGTACTAACACAGCTGCGATTAAGACTTGTGAAATGGTAAAAGGCAAATATAGGTACTTATAGAGATTTAAATTTCTTTCGGTTCGTACTGAAAAAATCTGTTACATGGTAGGCGGGGCATACAAGCTTTTAAATAATAAATACATTATTTTAGTCCCGATGTTAAGATTGCTTTATAGCAGTTCAAATCACGATTATAATTATTGTAACGTTAACGTGTATGATAATTAACAGTATAAAATGTCGGTTCCATTTTTTTTCTTGTTTGGAGCTCTAAAGTTACTTAACTTACAAGAGACTATAATTAAACTTGTTATATTTTATTTATATATTTATATTCTAGTATTATCTTGTAAGATTAAAGAAAAAATTAAAAAGTATAGCTATTCATTACATTTTGAAATCCTTTCCAAATAGGTAAGTAACATTTTAAATCAATCGATCATCAGTCATCACGCTGGCGACTACACGTGACTCATACAAATCAAGTTCCGCCATTATAATTCCAAATACGCGACAGTAGCCTCACGGAATCACTTGTCCATCTATACACACAATATTGTAAATATGTAGTGTCGTGTCATTGTCACTGCAAGGCTTTGTTTAGTCATCTGAGCAATCATTCGTCATTGCTAACCCGAGTGGAATGTCGTACCAGTCATGCAGATATTATGTTACGCTCTTTGCAGGTTAAGCGACGATTGCATTTGAAGATGGGACATCACAATCAAACCTAAATAAACTTCTTCCTAAATAACACAAACCAATCTTCTTCGTCCTAGCGATTTCCCAGCCTAGTGCCGGGGTCCGCTTTCCTGCTTAACTTTCTCCACTTTGCCCGGTCTTCTGCATCCTCAGGAGTGAGATCGTTCTCTGTTATGTCGGCCTTCACGACATCCAGGCAGCGCTTCTTAGGCCTACCGCGTGATCTAGGACCTTGGACAGTTAATTCGAGGCATCTGTTCCCGACGTAGTCAGACGGCCTGCGGCTTATGTGACCATACCATCGGAGACGACTTTCCTGAAGCTTATCCGCTTATGAAATAACACAAACCAATAATTTTAAAAAATCTACTACCTAAATCGTGTTGTTCTCCATTTTCTTTAGTAAAGTGATCATATCTGTGATTACTTTTCAGATAATGTCAGGGAAAAGTGAAAAGGGAAAAAGGAGTTGGGCCACCGGCACTCAACAAGCGAAGCAAAAACTAATACTCACATGTCAGTCTTATGTGAGAAGGAGCTATTTCCCCAGTGGAACCTGCCTTTAATAATATCACAGTGAGATTTCCTAAATATTACCTACTCTGATCTTCGAGCCTTTTTACAATTCATGTGGTAGTGAATATTAGCGCAATTCGCCAAGAGTTATTATTTTCTATGTAGGTACTTTATTCCCCGAAATATTTTTTTATTGCAATGTGTAACAAGACGAGCAGATCGTACACCTGATGGTAAGCGCCACGTCTGCCCTAAGACAGTTCAGTGCCAAACAGTAACTAAGCAGTTACTGTCTGGCACCGCCCTGCGCCTGCTACACCAAGACGACAGTTATTAGGTCTCTTATACCCAGTAATTACACTATATTATTAGCATAATGTTTTATAAAGTAACCAGAAAAACAAAATACTAGCAGCAAAAGATTCAATATTTCAAACATACATACAGTTGTCGTGTGAAGTTGCATGAGTATGACGGTGCGCGTGACTCGAATAGATACGCATCAAGCGATTGTAACTGCTTCTTGTAATGACAGAAGATTGTCTTTCTTGGTACACAAGACCACCGAAAGGTTGAGCATTCCTGGTAACAGTATCATGCTAGTTGCTACGTGTACCTACTGCCAAAATAAGGCATACCACTTATTTGAACATTAAACCTTATTCCTTTTGCATAAGAATTCACGATGCATTGTTCCCTCTTCCCTCCCCCAAAGTGTGGGCAGCAGGCTTAAGGTGCCCATCTCTTCCAGAATTGCACAGGCACTTATCTTAATACTCCTGATTATTCCCGCGGATCCCCTAAGGGAGGCGCTTTGGGCCCGTGTAAGACGGGCAGTTAGCGGTAGTGTCGCTGTATAGTTCGAAGTCCATTTAATGTAGCGTAGCTTATCGCGTAGGGTTTTAGATCCCACCCTTCTTGTTGGAGGTGGAGGAGCGCTTTCCATCGAGTCCCACGATGGTACACCTTATCAAAGTGAAGCATTATCACTTTGATAAGGTCATCAGAACTTCAAAAGGTAAGTCCTCTTATAAATAGAGTACCCAACACAAATGTAGAGATAACTGAACAGTTTAAAGAACAATGCCCATTTTTGGCCAACCCGTAGACAGTAAAATAAATAAAATCTGAATTTTGCAATTAATTACTTTTAAATTAATTTGATTTTTGATAGTTACTAGAAGTCCGCCAGATCTTTAATTATTTTTATGAATTAAATAAATTGTGTAATTAATAAATCACTTCCGCCTTACAAAATGTTGTCAGTATCTAACATTACAATCGATTTCGTAATCGAGTCAATCCTGTATTCGATTGAACTTTTTTTTACTCTTTATAATTATAAAGCAACTCTGCAATAATCATTGTTACATTTTATTAATGTAATTACTTACATATTTATTACAAAAATAAACTTAAAGCTTTTTCTAAAACTGTAATAAAAATAATTCCTTTTAATTATTAATATCGCGATCTATATCGATAATCGGTATTATATTTCATTTATTCAAAATGCAACACTGGCAATTATTTTTGTCATTGACATTATGACAGTCAATCTTCAAATAGTTTTCTCTGTCTACGGTGGTCTATGGAGGAAATCAAAAGCGAATGATGACGATTGACTGACAATATCAGTCACTCAACGAAAAGAATAGTACAGTCAAGAGCTCGTCAGACGTAACACTTTGAACTTTGTAGGTACCACTCTTATGTCAGGGGCATAAGTGCTATTATCGAACTGCAAGTTTTAACCGTGATGTGCTGTTGACCGTACATATACGTCATTTTGTGCTGCGGAAAAGTGCGGAAATGATAATATTCATTGCACAATTTATTTAATTCATAAAAATAATAAAAGAGCCGGTAGACTTCTAGTAAATACCAAAAATTTAATTAATTAAAAAGTTATTTATTGCAAAATTCAGTTTTTATTTATTTTACTGTCCACAGTTGGCCAAAAGTTGTAGGGCTCATGGGCATTGTTCTTTAAATGTGAACAAATTTAATTAAAATTTATAACAAAATCCACATTTATATTGTTTAAAATATTACACGCTGATCATACTTTCACGAAGCAAGTTTATGGAATACTTTGTGACAGAGCAAACTGCTATCTATCGCTTACTTATGCGACTGTTTAGTCTGTACCATGTCCTGCGTCCCTTATGAAGCTATAAAGGTGCAATTAAGTGAGAAGTAAAAAGTGTCGGAGTGAAGCGCGAATCGTCACGTGCGCTAGCACTGACACAGTGTAATCAAGTTACAAGAAACTAATAAACTTGAGCAGGCGCAAATTCCCGGGTATAACCTGGGAGGTTTAGCAAGGGAACTTGGGTCTGAAAGTGATGTGATTGTAATATTATGATGCTATACTCGTAAATAATAATAGAAATGTCCATCTAGGGGAGTTTTTGGCTACAGCAGCCAATCTTATGGTGCACTAGTAAATGCGCAAACACAGGTGCACACAGGCATTCCTTCACTATCATAACACGGTGGGACAACAATCAGATGACCGTAGAGAGATCAGACGCAGTTCAAACGGCTTCACGTGCTTTTAGAAGTACGAGGATGTTTTACAACATTAATTCCAGGCAAGAATTGAGAGCCTCCTCCATTATTTTCGTCGGTTAAAAAGTACAATGTGGCATGGCTTATTCACTACACTTACCAAATCATCTCAATTGCCTATCATAATCGGTGATCACAAACCCGAACCGAGTCCGAAAAATTCGATACAAAGGGGAATGCCGAAATTAGGCCCAAGAGTGCACAACATATTCAATTACATAAATGAAATCTGAATATTCGTACGTGGCTTTCTGGCATTTCCCTTTTGGTTGATTCAGGAATCGCAACCAAGACCCCGAGATTATGGCCAGGTACTTAAACTAGACCAAAGAGTCATAACATTTCAAAGTTATCTTACTGTTATTAGCAAATTGCGTGTAAACGCAGTCGACGACTGTCCCCTGCGTACGCGCAGCAATGGGCATCACTTAGTCGCCTAATGCGGTTTGTCTATTCTTGGACTGGCCGTTTTACTTTTTCCTAGCTTAGATTCTAGTGCTTACAAAGTTACGACCCTTTAAATGGCATGGTCTAATTATTGCATACCTGATACCACTTTTGATTCTAAAGTATTTGAAACAGAGGGGTTTATTTCGTATAAGTTGAAGATATTCTTAGATTTGCTGCAGCTACATTCACCAAAAGAAGTACATACAGCCACTTACCTTTTGGAAAAATATACACTATGTATTATTTGGAATAGTGGTTTCTGATATTTGCGCGATTACAATTTAATAACAATACCCGTAGCATTGGGTTTTGTAAAAATAAAGTATTGAACCGCAAATGAAGTCCGTTTTGAGTTGTTCCATTATATTTCTTACAGATAATAAGTTTGTGAATCCTATAATTTTCACCTATGATGAGATTTCATATTCTAGCAAATGTTTCTTAGACATATAAGTTTTTATCTTTATAAAAACTTATTATAGGTCTTATTTTATAAGAGCTAGTTTCTGATAAATTGTGTCCAGAAAGCCACAGAAACTGACCACAGGTACTATTCATGTCCATTTTCCATTACCGTCAAGCGTGCATAGTAAACCTCTCGGATGGATAGCCATTAGTCGATAATGGGTTCTAATTTATTCGCAGCCCGGACTCGCAAACACTTGCCTCGACGCACTCGAGTTTGCATTATCAAACGCGAAAGTGTTGGACCGTTTACATTTTAAGATCGGTCCTGTTCATTTTCTAGAACCGAAAAAGGCTGTATTTTTTTTTCTTTGTAAGTAGTTAGAGGTTTGCTGTTATCTGTGGCGTGAAGTCTTCTATGTCACTTGGTATTAATTGGCCGGCTGTGCTGTTCCTTTATTGTCAACTAGACTTCCGACCGCGGCTTTGCCCTCAGTCAAGACTCAAGACGTTACCCGCAGGAAATTGATATTTTCCATGATAAAAAGTAGCCTTAGGCACTCTTCAGCTCTCAAATTATCACCATAACAAAAATGACGTCGATCCATTTCTCCGGTGCAACTTAAAAAAAGCACAAAAACAAGTCCTATTTCTATTATTTCATAGAAATTGAATATTTCACCCGAAACAAAAGGACATAGGCTATGCCCTTTTTGAATATCGAGTCTAGTAAAGGTGTAGTAACATTGTTATGTAACATGAAAAGTTTAGTACTGAAAAATGTTATATAACATGTTACGTTATAAAACAATGTTATATAACATTTTTCAGTCGGAAGTAACATTGTTATACAACATGAAAAATTTAGTACTGAAAAATGTTATATAACATGTTACGTTATAAAACACATGTTATATAACAATGTTACTTAATCTGTACGCACCGTAACATTCGCATTTATAATATTTTATCTACATCCATACCATAATATGTCTATTTTATATTCAGGAGCGATGAGCAAACGCCCTACATTTAGATATAAGTATCTGTGGCTGCATTGAAATGTTTACATTTTAGTGTCGGTAACTGATACGAAATTACGTTCAAATTTCGAACGTCTTCTTTAAAAGTAAAAATTAATAGGTTTTTTCGATTATCGAATTAGTCGATTAGTAATTTTATGTTCCATTCCTATACATTTAATTCGATGCTGAAATTATAACAATCGATTTGAGAATCGAAATCAACTCGAGTCTAGATTGTTTATGGATTTTAAAAACTACAAACGTCAGTCATTAATTATGACAGTACTAAACTAACTTTTACATACATACAGATTATGTTGGTAACTAGGGCGTTTGCTCATCAATCCTGACTATAAAATAGACATATTATCGTATGAATGAAGATAAAGTTATGTATGTGACTGTACATAATTAGTCATTAAAATACTCATGTGATTCTTTTATGAAACGAACGAACGTATTTTAATGACCCTCATTATGCAGCAGTCACATAAATAACTATTGTAGGATAACGCCTGTTTTCCCGTCAGTACATCTTGTTCCCGCGTTCAAGTCGTGTTTAGGCGCAGTTCGTTTTGCCATGGTTTTGCCGCTGCGCGCACGCCGCGCCGCCACGTGTGCGTATTTGCGATGCTCCTCTTTTTACCACAGTTTATATTGCCGTAGGTAATTACGGCCTCTGGTTAATAGCTAAAAAGTTTTTATATCTTCCACTTCTGTCGACGGATTTTGCACTTTAAAATCATCCGTTTATAGTAACATTTTAAATGCTTGCCATTGATTAGTTCGACTACAAGAATTAAATTGAAAAGGAAGAGGGAATTAGACAGTCGATTAAGTATGAGGTTTAAATTAAAAACGATCAAGTGAATTAACTGATACTTTAATTTAGAATACCTAATTAAATCCAATACTGTTCCTATCTACATTCTACACCCAAAATTAAAAAATTTAAACTTGAACGGATATTTTATGACGAGAAAAAGCTTCATTCGTACTTTATAATCCCTCACCGGGAGCATTCGCGTGTAATGTAACATTATAGATTCGTCTTCCGAGCATTACATTACAATACTACCTCCCTGACCGACGCACGTTCGCGTGTAATTGATTGATTACACCATGTATCATTACAAGGTGCGCATTGTAATGCTCGGTTTTCCTCCTTCACGATGTAATGCTCGAGTCTGCAACGTTACATTACACGCGAATGGTCCCGGTGAGGGAGCACCTTAAGGAAAAAACGAAGACTAAACACACGAGTTATCGAAGTCAACATCCAGTGCTTGTCATAAGCAAACAAGCTCATATTATATATTCTGTGCTCATGTTTCAATGGTTTTCACTAACAAACATATTTTAGGCAGCAGACGTCACAATCGGAAACAATCTATATTATCATATTATTCAAAAATCAAAAAATCAAAATCAAAATATTCTTTATTCATGTAAACTTGTATCAAGTATTTATGAATCGTCAATTACAGAGTGACTCTACCACCGGTATCGGAATGCAGTCATCTGCCGAGAAGAACCGGCAAGAAACTCGACAGTTACTCTTTTTCATCGCCATGTTTGTTTACAATTTGTTTGTTACAATTACTGATTAGTTTTAGAATACCAAGCCATACAGTATAAAGTATAAGAATGAGACTATAATCGAGAAAAATCCGTGAGCCCTGGAAGACCAGTGCCCAAAGGTGGCACCTGCAGCACAAGTATGACGTATGTGCCAGCCATAATTTCACTCAACCATATTAGAGGGAATGTAACCACCCGACACATAACGCCACCACCCCAAGCACATTTTAGCGAGCATGACCGCCAAGGTTACATTATCTAACAATATGGTATACTGTACATTGATTTGACCCTTAAGTAAGTTGCGTAAACACTCGTGTCATACATAGACATCGGAAACAATGAAGGCACCACAACGTATACTTAAATACAAATAAAGAACCAATCACAGAAAAAACACAAATGTTCACCACGTAAATGATTTGATATTTAATAATGATATTGCTGCTTTTTTCATAATTTTTTTCCACTTTGACAATCTTATCAAATCCCGAGTTGTATTCAAGAAAAGATGCATAACTTATTTGGTAGAATATTTGGTAATTTGGGAAAATCGGATATATTTCACTTCCAAAGTTCTTACAATTCCAACCTTTAAAAGTTGGGATCGGTCGATTGCTGATAATAAGTATACATAGTTTATAAAATATGTATTACACACCAGCCAAAATAAGTAATATTTCAAAATGACACAGTAAGAAGAAAGAAAGAAAACTTAATAAATAAAAGAAAACGATATCCATACCGCCTTATCTGTTTTGGACTTGTCCACAGAGTCATTGCCCTACTATACGATGACATCACACAAAAGTGAACATTTTATTTTAAAGTCTGAATAAAACCGCGTTTTTTGTAACATGGCGAATTTTAATGTTCCACGCCGATTCCACGGTCTCGTGAAATCGCCGTAGTTGCGATATTTGTTGAAGCTTCTTTACAATAAAAAATATCGTTCGATTCGTGACTTTGTTTTTATAACTTATTCAAAACTAAATTTAGAATATTATTTTGTGTCGATTTATAATCATTGTTAATACTGAAGAATGTTATTGGAAAAAAACATTCACAAATTAATTTCCTTGCAGTTATTTCATTTAACGGATTATTTTATTGACTTTACAATTCATAAACTTAAGTATAGCATAGGTATTTTAACTAAATGTATTTTTGAATATTAAAAAGCTGTTCAGGCTTTGTATGTGGTTTAAGGCTTAATGACTGAATCAATCTATGTAGCAATGGAATAAAGGATAACATGCAGTACCTAATGAACTGATATTGTTAGCTAACTTTAAAGCAAACAACGCCTTTGATTCTTTGAGTTACGTTAAGCGACAAATTTCCCGCCACCAAAATACACTTAAAAATGGGAAATATTTAAGTGTATATCCAAAAAAAACTACCTAAAAAACTGAAAAGCAAAAAATAATTTTAATAAGACATTCATCAAATGCGCTTATTGTCTAAGCCTATTAATTAAATTGTATTTTACGTGCTAGGTAGGTACCTACTAATCTGTTTGAAGTCGGTGCCAAGCCAAATAGTAGGTACCCAGATTACGTACCTACGTCCGCGGATTAATAAGTAACCCTTTATAATACATAATATTGTTATATATCATTTTATATTACCTTTGGCTTGGCACCGACTTCAAACAGATTAGTAGGTACCTACCTAGCACGTAAAATACAATTTAATTAATAGGCTTAGACAATAAGCGCATTTGATGAATGTCTTATTAAAATTATTTTTTGCTTTTCAGTTTTTTAGGTAGTTTTTTTTGTTTCTTTTTTTTTTGAAGTCGGTTTAATTTTTTTTAAAAAAAGTTTGTTTATTTTTCTATTTTTAGTGTGAATAACACGTAGGTAGTGAGTAAAACTCTTTCATAATAATGATAGCGAAAATACGAGTAAAATAGTAGAATTGTATTATTTGATAATATTAGGTATTCATTAAGTGTTCAGCACCATGGGTAGGAGGAGAATGCGTTTATGCACCATAACCGCAGGCTAGCTAGACCCGCGGCCGTGTGTGGGACTCGAGACCGAAGCGTCCGCTACCCACTACACTCCCCCGGTTTCTCCTTCACACCCGATTAGGACGAGCCGGTGCTAACCTTATTGGCTAGTGACCAGCCCATCCCCGGGTAATCATCAGCTTAGCTGCAAAAGTACATGAAATACAACTAACGTTCCACATATTCCTACAACACTGAAAGAATTATCCCCTAACTCCTAACCGTTAAGGAGTTGTACTTTCCATCATCACCTTAGCTGCAAAAGTACATGAAATACAACTAACGGTCCACATATTCCTACAATACTGAAAGAATTATCCCCTAACTCCTAACCGATAAGGAGTTGTACCTTCCATCATCAGCTCATCAACATAAAATGATGTTTATCGGACGCAAAAACTTGAATGGCTTCAGAAAAAACAAGTAACGCGTAGGCGCAGCCTATAAAATTTGAGGTTTTCCGTTGATTTTTCCGGGATCCCATCATCAGATCCTGACATGGTGACAATGGGACCACCTCGGAACTATGCACTTTCAAATAAAAAAAGAATTATTTAAATCGGTCCACAATTGACGGAGAAATCGACGGACATACATAAAAAAAAAAAAAAAAAAAATACATACAGTCGAACATATAACCTCCTCCTTTTTTGAAGTCGGTTAAAAAAGGCTGAAACGTGCACCAAAAAAACTAATTGCACACCAAAGGTTAGGTTAGGTTAGCAATTAAATTTTTTTGGTTCACGTTTCAGCCATTTTTGGTGTTTAACCGTACACCAAAAATGGCTGAAACGTGAACTTAAAAAATTTAATTGCTAACAACTAATTGCACACCAAAGGTTAGATTAGGTTAGCAATTCATTTTTTTTTTTGGTGCACGTTTCAGCCTTTTTTGGTGTACAGTTAAATACAAGCCCTTAAAAATTATTTTAATAATCAATTTTGCAAGCCCATTCACGCCCATTCACCACGAGAAAAAGCCAAAAGCGTTTCCCATACGTGGCTCAAACATTCTAAGCACATCAAGTGTGACAAATCTTTAATGGAAATGGTCGAAGGCCGCGACAAAATCCACGAACCAACTGTCATGGCGGCCAGGAAACTGACTCATAGCTGACGCCATCTTTCCGACGTAAGTAAAAACAACGCCTTATTTGTTTATTAATAATACATAATACCATTTCCACGTGGCTTAGCAGAGTTATTATTAACCTTAGAGTACAATTTTAATCAAATCAATACCAATATTTGAATGCGGATGTCGGGTTGTCTGTTACGCACGCCTAAACTACTGAACCGAATTTAATGAATTGAACTAAACTTTGGGAAAGGACATGGGCTATTTTTTATCTCGTGATAATACTTAGTTCCTATGATTTAACAGAAAAAGCAGTGTCTTTGTTTATCCTTCTTTCACGTTGAAATGGAGCAACGGATTGACGTGACTTAAGCTACTTTTTATCCCGAGAAAATATCACATGCCTTCTGGATAACATCGTCTTGCTTGACCTCGTTAGCGAAGCCTTCAGTGCGTACAGGTGGCTAGTAAAAAATATCAATATTATATTAAAAAGATCATCCTAGCTACGAAACCATTATCCAATAGTCTCTGCCATACAGAAAACATTATTGACACTTTTATCAGTGATCTGGCTATAAACAAGTTAAGTACTAGTTTTACTACTAATCTGTCTATCAGTTCTTACAATGACAGTCTAGCTAGACTTGATAAATCTGTTACCGACCGGCTGGCTCATAACAATGCCCATGGCAATCGCCATACCTACTCCATTGTGTTTCTTGTCCGACACTCGGTTAAAAAAGCTATGTGACTCAGTTTCCGCCCATATTGCTCATGCTATTAGAGGTCTGTTCTTAGAATCGGTAGGCGTAATTGAAGTTTTTAGGAGTATCTGGATCAGTTTTTTACTTGACTTGGTCATAATGCATGTTTATCCTTCTTTTACATCACAACGAAGTCATGAATCGACGTAATTTTTATGTTTCTGGAATAGTTTTGGAGCCTATATAGTGAGTCTTCTTTCGAACGTTTCTGCTCGATTTAGTCAGGAAACGCTTTCATCATTATCTTAGAATTTGCCAAGTCAGTTATTTATTACATTGCAACTGCCACCTCCATAACCCTTGACAACTATAGCAAAAGGCTGGCCAATCGCTACAAGGCGGGCAAAGGCTCGTTCTCTCCCGATGTGAAAGGGAACCGGGAGAGGTTAGTCGGTAGTGGGACACTTAAGTCCCGAGTCGAGAGCAATAGAATCGTGATTACACAGCCGTTTGACTGTGCAGGTTCCCTTACGATGTTAGTGGCAAATACAGTACATAGAAAATTAAGCATTATGCGAAGTCGTCCTTTAGCTAAGTGGGTGTTTTGCGAAGTAGTCCTTTCGAGACTCGGTAGCCATTTTGCGAATTAGGCATTATGCAACTAAACGAAAATTCATAGGTGCCTAGATTGGAACCATCGATCTCACGCACTTGAGCGACGTTGGAAGCCACTGCGCTACCACCATTCTCATTTCATCATCGTATAGTCGAAGCCAGGATAATGACATAACCGTGTCTAAGCGAACGAAGCTGCTAGCGGAAGACTTAAAATATAAGATATTCATAATCGATATCAACATTATCTACTCCTACGCATAAAACTACAGTTGACATGTATATTTTGCGCAAGAGCAAGTGCAACCCGCGCGCAGCCTCGCGCCGACCTTCGGGTCAAGAACTGCAGGCGATTGTTTTAAACAAGTTTATCGCATGTTCATAACAATATCACACCTCAATCTCTGTCTTGTACAATCAGATCATAGACGTATGATCTAACTCATACAATGATATTTTAAACAATAGATATGATACGTACATAGTAATTTGTGTCGTAATCTGTTCTGAGCTTAAAGATTTTTACGAAACAGCATGCTTAAGAACTGTATGTGGAATTTGGGTTATACTTTGTCCCACTACCTACTGAACTCCCCTGGTTCCACCTCCACAGCCGAAAGGGCTATTGATCGGCCCCGAGCTTAAAGCTACGAATATATTGGCATGTTTCACTGATGAGTAGAGTGAAAAGAAAGAAAATAACCAATTGATAAAGTGAATTAGTTTGCAAAATAAGAACACATAAAATTTTGTAATATAATATAAAAGACCCCATACCCCAGATCTGAAGACTTTTATACGTGTGTTTTTACAACTAGCTACGCGGTGACGGACACATCGTAAAAAAACCTCCACATTTGCTTGGACCAATTGGTTAGTTACTAAATACCAAATGCATCGTAAAAAAACCTGCACACTTGCTTGGACCAATTGGTTACTAAATACCAAATGCGCTATCAGGCCAGACTTATACCTGTAATACTGGAAAAAACAAAATATAAAACGTTTCATTCGCCTCTGTCCGATACAGGGACTGTTTACCGGTATGAATAACGGTATAGTTTTTTTCTGTATGACGTCATTTAAATATATTTTGATACTGTTAAATTCCAGTACAGAAATTTTTTTTGGTACTGTAAAATTGTTGTAGTATAAACATTTTTGTACAACAATTTTTTAACTGTTATTTATATTAAAATACTGAAATTTTGCAATGGCTTAAATGGAGGGACACGGGGGTACTTCTAGCTTAGCTAGTTAGTTGTCCTCTCACGCGTCCGCTCGCACCGGTCTGTATATTGAACAATGGATCACAAGAACAGAGGCTGAAGCAAAGCATTTGTCGCGCTTTTCAACGTAAGTTTTAATTTATCTATTTGACATTAAACTTAGGTACCTATCTAAAATAAGTATATCTTTCAATGGCAGTTACACTCGATAGATATTGAACTACCTACTTAGCTGCTTAGTGCTTACTTAACGACGATAAGTGCTAGATAGGGAATAAGATCATAAAGCAAGCATTGGTGTAAGTACTGGTAAGTAAAGTCAGATATTCAGTTCGTGCTATGATGTAGGGTGGAAGCTCCTTATATCGCCCCCCTCCTAATATCGGCCGTCTAGAGAAAATGCGCCATAACTTAAAAGAATGTCCTAAAATCATAATTGTTTTTATGCAAATAGCAGCTGTATACCCTTACGCTTAACCTCCCTTAATTTTTTATGAATATCTTAAAATTTGAACGAATGATAGGCAAAAAAGTGCAGGAGGCGTGCGTGCGTCGTTTTGCGGCATTTTCAGGTCAAATTCGTGAATCGAATCATTGCGTTGAGAAGTATTTAAATTGTAATAAACATACCAAAGTTATTTAATTTTATTTCTTCTTAAAGATAAAGAGTCAAGGTACCGTTTAGGTAGTATATTTTAAAATTTGTTTATTTTTTTTATTTAATAATTGCGTGGCCGAGATTAGGGATCAGTATGATCGACAAATCTCAATATCGGCAGAGTGGTCGATATTGAGATTTGTCTATCGCAATTAGAAATCCTAATGTCGGCTGCCTGATATTCTTTGTGCGCCAGCTATGCGAAAGAGTTGATGAGTGATGTCGAAGAAGAAGATAAAAATATTGGATGTGACGTATGCCCCAAATGGTTTCATGTATACACTTAAAAATATATTGCCATCACTGTCTGAAGATAACTTTACCTATTATGTAATGTTTTTGGTAAATTTCCCTCCTATGGGATCCCCTCTGCAGTTTGTGCCTGAATCATGGATTTCCTGACTGAACGTCGCATCAGAGTAATTCATGATGGGTACACCTCCGACTCACTTGCAATAAATGCTGGCTTCCCTCAGTGATCTGTGTTTTTAGCTACACTCTTTCTACTGCACATCGATTATATTGTTAGCTACGTCCGAGATTCTGGGGTATGCCGATGATAGTACGATAGTCGAGGGATACTTGTCGTACACGTGCAAGTAGAGGTGAAACTGAGGCTTTAGGATCTAACATGGTGGACAAATTGAATCAGACCCTTCAAATTGTCTCAGACTCAACCCCACCAAAACGCTGGCTTGTATATTTTCCCCAAATAGAGTGGTTTTGGGCTGGCTACCACTTTTCGTGGCGTATCCGTTCTTCTATCTGACCGACTACAGCTCTTAGGTATGGAATTATCTTCCAACCTTATAGACTACGGTCCCACCCACAAAATGGATGGGTCATATGAACCACCAGGTGACGTATATAGGACGATATAAGAGCATAAAATAATAAGATTCAACACTATGCCGTCACTTGTAAGCTGTCCAACTGAGTGCTGGTGAGGATTCAAAAGTGCAGGTAGAGTGAGTACATTTTGGTCATATGTTTTTGTACGGCATTTTTACCATCGATAGATCCTAGAAAAATAATAAGAAAGCGCGCAGTGCCGTATAAAAATGGTGCGCCATAAAGTCGGTAATTTCTTTGATTTTCTGAAAATTTCGAGGGTAAATTTGGTCATTTCATTCTGTACGGCATCAATTTCATACTGTTTCAATACAGCTTCTAAACCATTATCCCGCAACGCCGTACAAAAATCATGCGACAAGGGGAGAAAATCGAGGGTTGCAAACCCCTCTTTTTCGGTGGTCCGGGGGGTGATTTGAAACAACATAAAATTAATTTATTTTGAAAGTATTTTATGCATAGATAATATTTTTTAACATGCCGTACATTTTCGTTGGTGATTGGTTTGTAGGGGAAAAATAACTCAAGAAAAAATCCTTAGAACGAAATGTATGAAAAATATGGTCTGCATTATAATGTACGGCATCATATTTTCCTAATTTATTTATCTAAATACTATTTAAAACAAGAGAAAAATGTAGAAAATTGTTATATTTTATAAATCTATGAATATTTAAACTTTTGCAATAATTAGAAAAAAATCAGTTTTTGTATTTCTCTATAATTTTTTTTAGAACAGTTTGTTTTGAACGGCAATGCTTTATAACAATTGTTTTATACAATATCATGTTAAAAAAAAAAGTTGCCGTACAGAGTCAAATGATTTTACAGCTTTATAAATCAATTATACCATGAAATTAAGATATTTATTAATAATACATTCAAATGAACAATAATTTTTTGACGGCATTATTTTTAATAGTACTTTTGAGTGCTAGATAATGTTTTGGAACCGAAGCCGTACTTTTTCAAATCACCCCCCGGACCACGGAAAAAGAGGGGGTTGCAACCCTCGATTTTCTCCCCTTGTCGCATGATTTTTGTACGGCGTTGCGGGATAATGGTTTAGAAGCTGTATTGAAACAGTATGAAACTGATGCCGTACAGAGTGAAATGACCAAATTTACCCTCGAAATTTTCAGAAAATCAAAGAAATTACCGACTTTATGGCGCACCATTTTTATACGGCACTGCGCGCTTTCTTATTATTTTTCTAGGATCTATCGATGGTAAAAACGCCGTACAAAAACATATGACCAAAATGTACTCACTCTACCTGCACTTTTGAATCCTCACCAGCACTCAGTTGGACAGCTTACAAGTGACGGCTCACGGCATAGTGTTGAATCTTATTATTTTATGCTCTTATATCGTCCTATATACGTCACCTGGTGGTTCATATGACCCATCCATTTTGTGGGTGGGACCGTAGTCTATTAACTTCGGGAGCTATATAGAGTCCATAGCAGTAACTGCTTATAAAAAGATTGGCATCCTTTCAAGAACCATACGCTACTTGATTGCGAAATAGCTCCTTACCCTTTATAGAGCTCAAGTCCGTTCCTGCATGGAATATGCTACCATATTTGGGATAGTTCTGTTTAATGCCAGCTGGCTGCCTTGGACTCTATTGAGCGGCATGCGAAGAGGCTTTTCGGCGATGATGCTTTGGTCGAGAACTAGCAAAGCCTCGATCATCGTAGGAAGATTGATTGCCTACCCGTCTGTTACAGGCTCTACTTTGGTGAATGTGCTGCTCGGCTGTACGATTTGGTTCTACCAGCTCCGTTCCATCACCGAACGACTTGACTCGGTCAGAGACTCCAATCCTTATACTGCGAAAATGCCGCGCTTACGAACTAAATGATTTGCTTCATCTTTTTTGATACGGACTGCGCAAGTTTCTCTCTTTACCTGGGTCTGCCTTTCCTGACCATTATAATCTTGGTGCTCTTCAAGGCAAGAATTTACAGGCCTTTCCTAAGCAAGCGCGCTCCAACGTAGACCGCATAGATGTTTAACATCAGGCTACTTTGTGATCAAGTCTTAGTGATGGCATAGTAAATATATTTAAAGAAAAAAATTGTAAATTATTTTAAAAAGACTTATTTATAATAGAGTTAAATAAAATATGGTTTGAAAATAAATAAATGTTATAATACTTTGATTTTATACTTTTT
Source organism: Mecyna flavalis (assembly GCA_949319885.1). Lineage (NCBI taxonomy): Eukaryota > Metazoa > Arthropoda > Insecta > Lepidoptera > Crambidae > Mecyna > Mecyna flavalis. The sequence goes on along the minus strand of OX439427.1, from coordinate 2,572,128 downwards.
GAACAAATTTTTTCCCTTTGAAAAGGTATCTTTAAAAGGTAGGTTTGAAAGGTTTCTGCCCATTCCCACCAAAATTGCTCTTGTACAAGCATTACTTCTTCCAATACTCGACTACGCAGAGTGTAGCTATCTTGACCTTAACGAAAATCTCTTAAATAAGCTTGAGCGTCTCCAAAATTTTTGCATCCGCATCATTTTTGGATTGCGCAAGTATGACCATGTTTCCGTTTACCGATCTCAACTGAAATGGCTTCCCATCCGTCGTCGGCGTGACGCTCATGCTCTATTCTTTTTGTATTCCATACTTTTTAACCCAAAGTACCCTCGTTATCTTAGTGAGCGATTTAAGTTTCTGCAACCTGCTAGCGGTCATATGCGATCTTCCAAATCTCTTCATCTGCTTTGTCCTCCTCACTCTTCTCATTTCTACGCGCAGTCCTTCACCGTTCAGTCCATTCGTCTGTGGAATTCTTTACCACTCATGATCCGTCAATCCGAGTCATTGGCTATTTTTAAAACTCGAGTAAAAGCTCATTTCCTTGCACTCTGAACCTTTTGCTATCTTACAATTTCTCTTTTGTGTATGTATAATATGTAGGTTTATGTATGTATATCAATATATTTGTGGTTATAATTATGTGTATGTATGTTTATGAATTTGTGTATAAATAAATAAATATATTTTGTTTACATGATTATGTTTATTAAATAAAGTAACTTACTCTTTTTTATCCAAATTGCATTGATATACCCATTCTTTCGGTAGTCCTTTACTTGGGGGTTGTCTGGTAGAGATCGCTTCAAGCGATAAGACCGCCTATATTGTTCACAATTTTGTTCTTTTTATTGTAATTTTTATTTGTTTTGTGTGCAATAAAGAATATTTATGTTATGTTATGTTATTCCGATATTATGGTTATAGGCGGCGGATATTTGGGTGCTAAAGGCCGATATTAGGAAAAATCGGCAAATTCGGAAACAAACATCTATATATTCAAATCTAACATAGAATTCGTTATTTCGCGAATGTAATAATGGAGTTTCATTATCCCTTTACTTAAAAAAGTTGTTGAAAGAAAGCAAAATTTATTAATGTAAAAATTATAAGCACTGAAAGGTCAAAAAATGTTGGGCCGATATTTGGTGCCTCCACCCTATGTTGATACGTATATGTAAAAGTATGTATGTATGTATGTAGGTAGGTAATGTAAGTATGTTTAAAGAAATAATAATTATAAACTTTTAAAGAAAAGTAAAACGTTATAATTTGGGTATTACTCGTCCGCCGGATGAAAGAAAAACAATCGCGATCGCCAACCTGTCGGCGCGTGTTCCTTAAATCCTAATCCTTTCCCGCCCGCCGCGGCCCCTCGCGCGAGCGGCACCGCGGGGCGCGGGCGCGCGCACTCATCATTTCAGTATCAGCAATAAAATTATTTTTAAATAACTGTATAAACGAATGAAATCTGTACCGAAATTCAATGGGTATAGAATTTTAGTACTGATATTTTTACTGGTACTATAACGATATTTTATACCGGTAAGCAGTCCCTGGTCCGATATACTCGCACTTCACCGTAGATAATAAAACTTTTTTTACATGGTAAAAAAGGTAGTTTTATTATCTCTCCACTCACTGTTTCTATTTTCCCGGCGTTAACCTTTCGGATCCAAACAAAACCAACACCGCGGGAGTGATGAAGTTATTACAAGTACAAAAGACGTCAAACATGCGCGCGCGCAGGTTAACGCGATTGGAGCGAGATGGATATAGTTTAGTCGACAGCTACAGTGGATGAACGATTGATGACCAATTTGATGTTATTCAAATTAAGTTTTTTTTAATAAATAACAGTAATCTTTGCATGCAATCCATTCATGTCCCTATATTTGGTGGAATTATAAAAAATCAGCATATCTTTAAAATAAAGTCATCATCATCAGTCACATGATGGGTCAGTTCCCAAATTAGCCAAGTAAGCCAATGCTTAATTATCACGATTGCCAAATGCGGATCTAAAAACCGAACTGTTTTCGAAACATCCACAAAAATTTTGCCCTAGAAATCACGGCCCGGTACTCAAACCACTAGACGATCGTGGTGTTTTTTTTTAGATTACATACACTCATCATTTCATTATCATTCAAGCTGCTTTCATTCAAATCAGATCATTGACGGTGGACGTTATGTTTTTTCGCTATTTCATATTAATGCGCTGCATTGGCACATGCGCGTGGGCAAGGTTACTCGTTGATGTCTTTTGTATGGCGCACTATTCAACGGGGCAAAAATTGCAAAATTGTATCGAGTTCAGCACCATAAAAATACATTTGGCTTTCAAATCCATGTTAATTGGTATTACCATATTTCATATCGATCGACTGCCTCAGCTATATCGGACTATTTTTTTTTTTAAATTAATACTTAACTACAGTTATTTGGAACTTGGAAATGAAATAAAACTTTACGTGGTCTCTATTTACTTTAATCAGTTTTACTGTCCAAACAACTCACTTTATATGCACCATAAAATATACTGCGTAGGTACTTGGTTAATCTTTGGATGCATGGGACACTGTCATAAAAAAATTACCAGGAGAATATTTTTATTCTAAATTAAAATGTTCTAATATCATATCGACTTCAAACATGCACTTATGTATCCTCAAAGCAATGTATTAGAGTGACTCTACCACCTGATTCGCAATTTTGTTATCCTATTGAGAAGAACGGGCTAGGAACTCGATAGTTACTCTTTTTAATATTAAAAAGAGTATCATCAAAACTTTTAACGAATTTTTACGAGAGCCAGCCCTAGAACTACGCAGTAAAGGTTCGCTAGAGAATGTAAAACCAACAAATCGATAGCTAATATTGACTCGTGCGGTCAAACCGTGGTATGCGCATGAGTGTGCATTACAAAGAGTTCCGTATGTTCACTTTTTTTTCAAATTGAGTATACAATTTCATTCTTTGTTTTGCTGAATTCATGAAAACAAAGTGATATTAAAAGTATTTCCTGACATATATCACTTTGTTTTCATCACACAACTTTGTTTTCATTTTCCCGTGAAATAGAAGTGTGTCAAGCACTTCTGTGTTTCGGGGAAAGGGCACTGTAGCTAGTGGAATTACTGGGTATATGAGACCTAATAACTGTCGTCTCGGTGTAGCGGGCACAGGGCAGTGCCAGACAGTAACTGCTTAGTTACTGTTTGGCACTGAACTGTCTAAGGGCAGACGTGGCGCTTAACATCAGGTGTACGATCTGCTCGTCTTGTTAAACATTGCAATAAAAAAAATAGCATTACATGTTTAAATGTAGAACCAACATAAATGTGTAAAGGTAATAAAGGATAACTTTTTTGTACACCATGAGAATGGCGCTCAAGCCTGTGGCCTGGCCGATAGCAAGCTGTTACCTATTACCAGCTATTATTATTATAAGCTGTCACCTATGAACTCTTGAAATACAAGAGAAGCATCACTCGTTCGTTGCCGACCTATGCTTGCCAACATTAGGAGGATATACTAGCCTTGACAAGCGGCCTACCTATTCGATTGGAATATCCACAGCCATGTTTTTTTTTTTCGGAGGATAATGCGTTTATGCACCATAACCGCAGGCTAGCTAGACCTGCGGCCGTGTGTGGGACTCGAGACTTAAGCGTCCACTACCCACTTAACTCCTCCGGTTTCCCCTTCACACCCGATTGGGAAGAGCATATCTCTGTTCTTCGCTGATAAAAAGGTTTAAAACATCATAATATTTTTGCGCTCCAAAGAACTCTAAAATACCGTGAAAGCCGATAAGTGCAACAAACTTTGTTCTGTGATTGCTAAACGTAAGTTTGCTTTCATATTTAGTGATGCATGGTCGAATAGTCGAGGTAACATTGTAATTTCCCAAGAGAAGAAACAGTATAGAATATACGAGAATAATCCACAAATCTACATTAATATTATAAAGAGGAAAGATTTTGTTTGTTTGTTTGAATTAAATAGGCTCTAAAACTACTGAACCGATTTTAATAATTCTTTACACTGTTGGAAAGCTACACTATCCCTGGGTGACTTAGGGTACTTTTGATCCCTGAAAAATGGGGGAAAGGGGGATAATTGACAAAAGGAATAATGCGCGGGTGAAACTGCGCAGGCGACCGCTAGTGTGAAAATATATTGGACGACTTTATGTTTTTACAAAATACAATAATACGTTAAAAAAGTACCAACCTACGTGGTATATTGCCACTGCAGGGCAAAGGCCCCTATTATTTAAATCAAGTCATCGCTACAATGATGGGTACTGGCTAAATCACCACACTCGCAAATGCGGATGGCGATCACAAACCCGAGCACTGTCCGAAAAAACCAACTTATGCTTTACCTGAGAATGGAATAATATACCTATGTATTTATATTTATAAATTATTTTATATTTATATTACAATAAAACTTAATTAACCAATACCTAAAAAGTTGTTTTTTCCATCACCATTCTTTCTGACCACAAAAGTACATAAGCATAATACATAATATATCACGTGCTTGTCCACAGTCGGTTTGTGTATTTTTAGCGACGAGTCAGCCGGGGAAATGACGTAATATCCTCTCACACGCCTTTATCTGAGTGTTTGGTTTAAAAGGCGTTTTTGTTGATAACCTCCCGATAAAAAGAATAAATCTACATTGTGTGAATATATTTACCCAAATGAGTATGTAGCAGAAATATTTTTAAGCGAGGTAGAGAACTCTGGATCCTCCATTCGAATAAGACCACAACAATTTGGTGGGTAGTGGGAATGTCTACATCCAAGTCCCACACAAGGTCTAGCTAGGTGGCTAGCCTGCGGTAGCAGCGTTTAAAAGTATTCTTATCCGAAAAATAAATGGTCTCTAGAGTCGACTTTTAGAAGGCACTGAGGAAAGCCCGTTATGATTGAAATAATGACGACCATAATTATATAAAAAGGCGACAATTTAAATCGATGCTTATTTTTTTTTATTACGGCAAAAAAATAAACCGGTTTCTTAAGACCTGTCAATCATTAACATTTTTCCAAAATTAGTAATTCCCGCACATTTTCCCTTTACGAAAACACCGCTCCTGCAATTCCAGATGTCAGCCGCATACGACGTACAAGCGTTGCGTGTCGTCCCATCCACAACTACGCGATAATTCGACGCAACGTGTCGTATTACAGGTGTAATACCGCCCGAATTACCGCCGTAATACCGTGATAGCCTGTAATGCGGGTGGCTGCTTGACAGTAATCGCCGAGTTTGATTTGTAAGCGTAATTGTTGCTCGGGGGAGTCACGTTGTAACTATAATTAGAGGGGGTATGTATTTAGTTGAGCCAATGCATTTCGTTGCGATGATTTGTGTGGAACGAGGTAATTGTACCATGAAAACAATGTAATGCGATGTTTAAAGTCAGTTGTTATACCGTCAACTATGTTGGCTTGATGTTTACAAATAATAATGTGTATAGTAAAACATGTATATGGGGATAACTCAACCGATGATAAAATCTCATAAAGATCGCGTGGATTCATTGCATACAGGACTGATCGATTTGGAGACCCTTGGGAGAGGCCTAGATGTCTAGCAGTGGACATCTTTCGGCTAATAAAATGATGATGATAGGAACAGTGGTATTCCGGTTTAGCCGAGAAAGCAATAAATATTGTTTCCGCTTAGGAATCTAGAAGTGCTCACGAAACTTACTTGGAATTTCACTACATAGTGTTAGATATAAATACCTTTCTCTAGTTAATTACAATTTAATATACTTTTACAATAATAAGCATTATGTCAAACTCCCTGGCTAGTGCGGAGCACCGTACGCGGTGACCATAGTGATGTGTAAATTGATTGAACCAATTATTCGTCTAACAATAGTTAATAACTAGTACCTTTATATCTTGTCAGTAGTCATCTCAACTCTCTCAAACTCACAAACATTACACCAAATCCACCATAAAACCGTCGAAAATTTTGGAACAGTGAAGCAAAATCACGATAACAAGTCACACATCATTGAATCGCTAACAACTGTGCATTATCCGACTAAAATGTAGTACGAATACACACGGTCGAGTTGGTCGAGTGAACGCGACCCAAACACTGCAAAAACAGTTGTAATTACTAAAAAACACAGTAAAAATGCATAAAAACGCAAAACCATCGCTGCAACTGTTAAAAAATCATCCAGTTCCATATGAGATGGGGAAACGTACAAATTGCTCGACGATTATCTTTTTACTCGCATTTTTTTATTATTATGTGCTCCTTCACACGTGTGTAGGGTTGTCAACTGCGACAACATAAGATTATTGTCTTGTGACACTTGGCTTGGGCATTAGGCACCCAGTAATACCATGAAATACGAGTAAAGGCCCTACACATTCTTTTGGAATATCTGATTTAAAGATAGATCCAAACTTTCTCCCCAAACTATTTGGAGATTAAAAAGCGTGTTAAAAAAAGACCACAAGCAGGTATCAACAATATAGGTTTCGAGTATAATACCTCCTTAAAGGGTGGATCTGTAGGTCATTTGCCGAAGAGTGTTATGGATGTCAAGACTTTGTTAGACCCCCATGATACCTAAGATATGGCTAGCTGGACCACCTGGTTTAGTGGGTGCAAAGGTTTAACGGAGTCACCCGATCAAAAAAATTGCCATTCACAATCGAGCAGAGTGAGCTAAGCTAGCGTGCCGAGACATCAAGAACACGTAAACCTGTAACATTGCTGACAGAAGAAGTAACATAGTGGAACTAATTTTAACAAAGAAGGGTGACTGAGCCAACCCTACAGTTGGTGTTTACGCGCAAAATATTTTTATGCGCGTAAAGTCTGTTGATAATCCGTCCAACTAACAACTGCAATCGGGGACATTCCTGGTTCACGGGATTCCTTCGTGCCATCTCGCAATTAAGTCCGACGTGCGCAAACATGAATACAGATATAGACTAAGCTATTCTGTTATTATTGACCTTTTTAATTGAGTCTCTAAATCTTAACAGAGTTTTGAGACATAACAGTGTTGTTGGTTAATGGTTTTTGATTTAGGTTAGAACCAATAATATGAATAGCAGTAATCTCTCGGTCCAGGGTTCAGTCTTAAATAAATAAAAATAATAAATAAATATCTCTGGACATTATTCACACAGCGCCATCTAGCCCCAAACTAAGCATTAGCTTGTGCTTTGGGTGCTAGACAACGGATAAACATTACTTATAATACTTTTATTTGTAAATATATACATATTATACATAGAAACACCCAGACCGATACAAACAGACATGTTCATGCACACAAATGTTTGTACCGTGCGGGGATCGAACTCGCGACCCTTGGTGTAATAGGCGACTTCTCGACCATTACACCAAATGGCTCGTCAAAGTCTTAGGTGTTTCAGTATTTTAAACATAGCTCAAGTTTGTGATTACCGCACTTGGAAAGCGTGGTAAGCTACCATCCCCGCATGTATCTGCATTCAGTGGTACGACAAGGGATGACAATTCCTTCTCGTGCCACTTGTGGAACAAGTTGGTGGCACGACGAGGATAAAGGGATTAAAACCGGGTACTTTTACAATGATGACTTCACTTCAATTAGACCTTTGCTCTTCAGTGGGACATTTATACGCTGATATACTATAATTTGCACTATAAATACTTTTTCGTTTTAATAACAGTGCGAGTTAAAGTGACCACTTAGTATAACAGAGCTTTCAAAATTTATAAATTACTAAAAAAGAGATGCGAGAGCGAAACGTGTAACGCTGCGTGTAACTGTGTCGCATAATTTATGAATGTCTGGCCATAGACAACTCCATAAAGAAAATATTCAGCAAAAAGTATCAGTGAAAAAAAAATTGCGAAATTACAGCTGCGCTCGCACCATAAATCTTTTAACATAGACAAGCAACATGGCCGTCCGTTCTATATTGTCTCTGGGCCAGGTTCTTCGTTTTGTATTCGGTTATTAACAAGCATATTTGTGATCACATTTTGAACCGTAAACGGATAGTTATAAGGGTTGTTTTCGAATTAATTTTCGCGAGATAAAATTTGTTTTTCTTGTGTACTAGGACGACAATCAACAGGTTGGTACCCCGCTGGTTTATTGGATAAATGCACATAAGCGAAGCTCTGAAATTATGCTTATCGCTGTGATGATGTTGCGTACGTACATTTTTAATTGGCTGAGTGGGAGTCTTACATTGCAACTCGCTACCGTTCATCATTCGATAAGATATCGATTGACAGCCTTTATCGACTATTGATGTAAATAGAAAACTGTCAAAAATTTCCAATATACCTATTCTGCTGGCTATATCATTACATTCCTATTTTTTGCAATGTTATACAATGCACATAGTAAATTATTTTATTTACCTCGTAAAGTGAATGGCTCCTTTTTGTAAGTTCTTCTCAACTAATTCATTGAAGAGGAATATAAATCTGAAACAAGAATAGTAAAAATTTGTAGTACTTTGGTTAAGTTTTTTTTTATTTTCATTGGTGACCGATTATTACACCAAATACCGCGGGTTCGATCCCCATGCACTAAAATTTGTAAGAACGCAAATGACTGTATCCGTCTGGCTAAAAAAAGTGTAAAGTTAAGTTTATCAGTTCCGTTCTAGCAATTGTTAAGCTTGCTGACTTAAATTGTTCAGCATTTTTGAGTAACCCATCCCTGAATCACTAACACTTATTTTCAGTGCATTACAAAATATACTACTTAAATCGATTGCCGAAACCACCCAAACTTGAAACAACCAACCTTTGATTAACCCTTTCCCCGCCACGCTTTTTTCCGAAAATGGTGCACCACACGCCACGACCATTAAAAAAAAAATTCCAAAAAATTATTAGGTTATACTCAACTCATTCAGGCAAGTAAAAATACAACGTTTCGTGATCATGTTTTTTTGTCTGATATATCAGACATTGGCGTGGTGGGCACGAAAATGGTTTGTCTGATATATCAGACATTGGCGTTGAAAAGGTTAACGGTTTTTTCCTAAGCAAGCGCGCTCCATCGTAGACCGCATATGTAGTTGTTTAACATCAGGCAACTTTGTGGTCAAGTGCTGGCTTAGTAAAAATATAAAAAAAGCACACATGTAACTCTCCCTTAGATTATTAAGGGCACAACCTTACGACTCACATCTCGTTCCCACAGCAAGGTCCTTACAAAGTGACTCCCTTGACATTCGGTGACCGGTTCCCAATAAACAAACATTGCCCTTCGAAATTCACCCTTATTCCCTTCCACATAAGACTGTCAAAATCGATGTGTAAAATCTCACATATTTGAAATTGAAAGTGGTCGCCTGGCCTTGAGAGAGAGCCTTTATCCTTTTGGTGAGACAAGTGTGCGTATGAATATGTATAGTATAATGCATATGCACTCATATTTCTCGTACGTGAGACGCATGTCAATCAGTTCCATCAATATTCAGGCTCTGGACAGGTTTTTGGAGGGTTATTTGTTATTTCAAGAGAGGTTTTTTGGGTAAGAGTGATGCTGATGAACTTAATTAAGAGAAGGAAAAAATTATAAAGTCTTATGTATCGACATGATAGCGATATATAAGATGAGATTTTCCCGCACTATGTGGGTAAAAAATTATACAGTTTTACTACTTTAATTCAGGTTATTAACTATCTTTCGAGGAGAGCAAAGCAGGTACCGACTCGTCCCTTTAGTTTGTGAAGGGGAAACCAAGGGTGTTCAGTGGGTAATACTAGTATTTCGTTAGTCCAGAGTCCTCCACACGACGGCAGGTCTCGCTCGGATTCAGTTGTTGATTTCAGTAGTAAAATGAAAGCCTTTTGCTCCCACATTGCCCGGTTATTATGATAAGGTTACTGCAGCCAACAGCGACTTTAAAAAAGTTACTAAAACGGAACAAGGAGACTTATGTCGTCGAAATGAGTATTAATAAACTTGTAATAATACTCATTTCTGATCACCTAATAAGAATTCAGACTTCGAGCATTAACCTCATTGAACCAATATTTTCCCGGTGTCACAACCGGCATCCTACCAAAACTTGAGAAACCACTTAATCTCTGACTAACCGTAATTACGAAACCAAACATAGCTGCTAGCTGGTCCTGCCATTCTCAGCGGCCATTACTCAGCGTAGGCGCAGGTACACACGTCGGAAGAACTGCCAGCTAACACTTGCGGTGAGAATCGCGTAAACGTTAAAGTATTAGTCAATAGAACCGCCTTTGGAATGTCATGATATGGGCAAGGGATTTTCGTCCATTTTGAACTGTCGATGGACGAAAGGCGCGGGTGGAAAGAACGCGGAAAGCTATTCCGTTGCTATTTTGAATGGTATTTCTTAAGGTGGAGTTCGGCTATATTGTTTCGATTAATATACCTTAGAATCTTTAACCTGGAAGCAAATGAATCAAACCAACATGTTCATGGTGTTTTTTCTTTTATATGACATTATTAGGTAACAATTTTTTATAATCTCGTTGGTTTTAAGGTTTATTTATCTTTTTCAAAGTTGCATTCCCAGTTCGGGTGTATTTTGAGGTTTTTCGAAAACAGCTTGAAAAGGAGATCGGTGAAAAAACGATTTTAACACAGTCTGGTACATACGTTAACTGATTATTAAAACTGTAACAGACTGTAACTGATTTTAATAATGGGTTAATGCCCAATTATAGAGTAGATTAAGCTAAGAACTTTGCGTCATCATTTTTAGGGTCTATCGACCTTCTCATGTCTTTCGCAAAAGCCGAAAGGGAAAATCCGATTTTAAACTTTTAGTCTGTTTTAGTCATTTATTCAGATTGTAAGTCACGTGGTCCCATTAGAATGCGGAGTAGTGCTCAGAATACAAGAAAATAGAATTCGTTCGGCAAGTACCAGAATTATTATGTAATACCACCAACTTGTGGCTATCTTTTTTTTAAAACCCATTGTATGAACACAGTCATGTTGCAGTTTCATAACTAATAGCGTGGGGAGAAAAACTCGAATTAATAACCGTCTCACTTTTACCTTTTACTTTAATGAACCCAAAAAACTGTTTTATAACAGACAGGTTCCCATGCAGTGAGTGCACAATAGCTGCGCAGTTGTGCATAATGTACATTACTTTCCACAGAACGTAGTGCATTGTTTTAGCATTTCTTGTTCATAACGTTCGAGATGCTGAACTTTCTAGATATTTTCCATTGCTTTAGTTATCGGAAACATCGTTCGAATGATCGTGTTCTTGTAGAGCGTTTTTGTTTCTGGTATAATGAGAAAATTATCTTATAATTGCTGAAATCAAATCGAAAATACTTTTATATATTACTTCACATAGACTTCTCTTTCAATTGAAATTTTTTGACAGGTTAGGGTGTTTTGTTGGTGGTAGCACTTTTTCACAGTCCGACTGGCTAACTACCACCCCCACAGGTAAAATCTGCCGCCATAAGAGCTCTGGCTGTGTTTCGGCAGTATTAATGTGGGAGCCAGTACACTTGAAATCAAAAGCTCGAAGATCAGATGAGCCTACAGTCTGGCAGCACATTGAGCGACGCTTCCTGGTGAAGTGTCTTCCGGCCGCAGTGGCGGCTTGCCATCAGGTGGGATGCGTGTCTGTCTGCCAACTGATGGTATAAAAAAAAATGTTTGATCTGCTGCCGTCCGCTACACAAACCACATAATATAATGTAGCCATTCACAAGCACTTCCTAAAGTCAATCAATTCAGAGGTTTCAAGTTTATTTTTTTTTATTTAGCTATCGTCTTCATCAGCCACAAAACTTCCACCGCTGAACATAGCAAGAACTAAGAAATAAGTATATAATTATGTAAATCCAATCGCACGCCAGACACCACTGTGCTTAATGAAACATCAGCAAAAACTCCAATTTGATTTGTGTGCATAACGTTTTGTGTATTATAAAACATAGTATGCTGATCCGGTTCAATCAGTAATCTGATCTAGCAACGATCTCGTGTTAGAAACTGATCTAACGCAAACAATAATCGCGGTGACGTGCGGCTGCGCCAACAGACTGCGCACGCGACGCTCTACGCCTCGTTGAGAGATCTTTACTTTATCTTCTTTGATCATTTCATCACATTCTCACAGAAGACAACCTACGCCTTTCATAAGCCCACAGTGAAATAGCATTTTATTCTGTCGGTGATTAAATTCTCTAGACCTCAAATGGGTAAGGCAGGGAAGAACCTTTTTGGCTGCCAAAGTTACTAGTTTCCTTTAAATTCGTCGGTCGGCGACGCGTGAGTGAGTAATCCCTGGTATGGTATTTATAAAAAAAGAAAACGGTCCTATGACTGATAGCTTTGCTATTAGGCTACATTTGGAGAGTGAGAGTACCTACTGGTTCGGTTCCGCAGGTGTCTAATGAAAATTTTATGACATTATGATTCAGTTCTATTATTATACCTTTCCAGTATTATATAGCAGTAAGGCACACAGAAGTCGTGTCAGGCAACGGTACAGCACGCGGCGCAAGCGCAGTATTACGACCGTAATTACATTACACCTCGACCGAGAGATCAGCACGAAACGCTGCCATCAAAATATATTACTCGACCTTTGAAGATCATTTGCTATTCATAAGTACTTTATACAAGTTTACATGAATAAAGAATTTTGATTTTAGATAAAATAAGTATAATACTCTTGTAAAAGGATTGATTAAGCTTTTTATCGCTTCTAATTATATTAATGAGAAAATAGCTATGTATATCTGTCTGTCTGTTTATTACGCTTTAACGCTTAAACCACTGAACTGATTTGCTATTAGCAATAAGTCCGCCTACATTGTATCATCCAATTTTGTAACATATTTTTCTTTTATAGTTTTGTGCAATAAAGAGTATATTTATCTATCTATCTAATTGTCCAATGAACAAACAGACATTCCCATGTGATAATAAAATTAAAAGTCCACGCGGAAGATGCGCATAACAGCGGACAGCCAAAACAATCTGGTTAGCTTAATTTATTTGCCTACTAAAACCATTCAAACAATCAACCATGTATGTGTTAATAATTGCTTACTAACAGTAACACGTCAACCACACAACTGAGTAATAAAACTAGAATGTAGCCGGGGCCGTTCACCCTGGATAACTAATAGTCGATAATCGATAAACTAGTATCGAGTCGCTTGACCTAACCGTAGTTTGCAATCTGAAGTGTTCTCATAGCAAAATATTTTCGAACAACGAAAGTTTTTTTTACGCTTTGGTTTTTCTTATTTCTATAAAACAAATAAAGTGCACTAAGTACTTGCATTAAGACTGTCACAAAACTGTATTATCGCCAGAAATTATGTGTAGTAGAGCCATGCTGTGGACAGTTCTGTTTGTCAGGCGAAATGGGCTCGACCGAAAAAGAGAAACCTCCCACAGAGGAAATTATTTTTAAAGAAAGCTAAACCTCTTGGAGGAGACCTCATCCCCCAGTATCCTATAACGCCTGGTAGATCAATTTGATCCCGCGCCCGTACGGTCAAGGTTTCTTTTTCGGCCTCTCTCTTTACCTACTCGCAAGTCATAGAAGTAGTTGTTGATTTTTAAGCTGACGTAGCGTGCCCATAAATCACTCAGCTTCAGACTAAGAAAACGCAAAACAAGATTTTACATGATTTTCTTTTACAATGACGGACGTGGAAACTTACCTAATATAGGTACTCGTAATGCGTTACGATATGTACCGACTTATCAAGTGAAATGATTTCTTATTATTTCAACAGGACATAAAGGATCACAAAATTCACTAGGTACCGACACACTTCTGTTCAGAAGTAGGTAAATTATGTAATGGTACTTATTTTAGGCAAAAACAAGAAGAAACGCTAAATATAGGTACATAATATTATTATAATAACGACATGAATTTAAAAGAAATTAAATTAGAAATGTCATTATAACCTTTGAACCTTATTATTTTCCAGTAACTTATGCATTATTCTTAATATCTTTTCATTTTCCTTTAACTCTACAACCCTTTTTCTCCTTAAGAATTTTCAATAAATAGCATGGTGGTTACAATCTATAGATAGACTACCTAGCTCAGGACTACATGACTAATTATCGATTGCGCGATGGAACGCGTCCGCCGCAATTTGCGGATCCTGTTACAATTAGACGACTCCGTGCGCCCGCGCATATTGCTAATCGCTTCTAAGAGACGGTTCGCGATTGCGGCTGCATTTAGTAGAGAATGTGCTTAATTGGCAAGGCAATAACTGTCTAAGGCATCTGCGATGTATTGACGACTTTTTTGCGTGTTACACGGAAAAAATAATGGGGTTTATGATAAACCCCATTATTTAAACCGTTTATCCTGACTTCTTTTAATCCCTAATTTGCCCTCAATATCTATTCAAACATACTGAAGCCACCTATCCTTTTTATCTTATCCTGCGCTGGGTTCTGGAGCCCGGAAACACGTCTAAAATCTGGGTTATTTTGTGCCTACCCCATGCCTTACCCACCTACCCCAGGGGTTCCGAAGAAGGACCGCATGAGCTTCAGAACTGCCACCTAAGTACTGAGTATGTATAAATCAAATTTCATAAAAATCAGTTCAGCGGTTTAAGCGTCTCGCCGCGTAACATACAGCCAGACAGAGTTACTTTACAATTTAAGTCTGATATATATCGACCTTCACAAAACACAAAAGTGTGCTATTAGATATATATTTAGTCACCAGATTAGATGTTACCGTGCAACAAATTCTAACTTTTGGCATTTGAATCAGCGGTTAAACAGATTTCAAAACTTAAAAAAAAATTGCAGATTGCAGTTGAATTCACATTATAGCTATTTTGATCCTTTTATGAATGGTCCTCGGTAATAAAATTATAAGTGGCCCCGTCCGCACGTAGACCAATATAGTTAGACGCTTAGATATGCGTAAACCAGTATGTGTTAGTTAACAGGTTGAACCTAGGACGCTGGCTGCGGCCGTTTAATGTTAGGGATCGGTCTCACTGGGATTCTGTTATACCCAAAACGCGTAGGAGGCGATTCAATTCCAAAAAGCAAATATTTATCATCATTTCATTTATGTCACTAAAAAGGAAGAATAAATCGAGTCATTTTTAACATGGTGTCAAAACAATGCAAAGGAAATCATTAATATTCTGGTGTATGACGCGTAATTTAACGCATGCCACTTTGCGAGAATATTCAGGTCTAACGTCCTTATGCGCTAGTGCACATAAAGATTAGACTTCGTAGTCCAAGTACGAATAAAATCGGTTTACAAATCATAGTCAGCAATATGGCTTTCCTAATTGCATGAATATTTATTAGCGTTGTAAAAAACTGACCTCCTCAAATTCCGGAGGGATCTTCCGAGCGTTTTGTCTTAGGGTACGCTTGCATCATGATCCGGGATATTGCATGTCCAGTTATAACATTGAAGCGACAGCCATCTGACCTCCGTTACTCTTAAAAGGCGAAGCAGCCCAATTGGTTCACTCCTATACAGCCAAGCTGTGCAACCTGCACTCCGCCCACAACCGCCCTTACTATGTTTTCCGTTACCGCCGAACTAATTAACGTACATAGAGATTTGAACAATCGAGCTTAAGCATGTAAAGCGACTGTAGAGGCCATCACCAAAAATACCACAGCTCTTAAAAATCTTAAATTCCGAAAGGATCAAAATATAAATACTTTTAGCCTCTCAGTGGCTTCTAGTCCTAGGCATAGGAACCTAAGAGCTACTAAACTAGTATAACAAGTTTCGCTTCCGCGTACATCTTCCACAATGAGTCTGGCCTGGCGACCGCGCGCCCTCGTATGTACCTAATTGATAATAAATATAGGGGTTGCGCAAGGCACTCACCGCAGGCAGGTGCCCTTTTAGCAATTACTATATATCCCAAGAAATATTATTATCTAATATAAGTGTAACTAAATTACAGACGTTAGATGGCTTTAAAAAATAGTAAGATGTTACAATATAATTAAATAAAAAAGTTCAATTACTGCTTAAAGAAGTCTATGCACTATTACTTTCAATAGCATCACGATAAAATAATTTGAATTTTAAATATCCTATTAGAAGACCCAGCCTGGTAAAAAAGAAAAAAGAAACAGGATTATTAATGAAATAAAACACCACATTGTTTGTAAATTAAAAATGTATTTACTGCAAATACTTATGTATTGGTAATTTATCACATTTATTTACTATTGAAAACCTGTCTGATCCAAAATTGTTTACATAAAATAAAACGCAAATAAAGTTAAATATAGGTACTAAAACAGCATAAATGAATTACGATTAGAAACAAATTTACATAATTTTACTAAAAATTCTCAGAATACAATAAAACTGGAGGTAACTTTGCAAAAACGTATATTTATCACGGAAGACATTAACTACAAACTCCTTCAGAGGACTTATCCTTAACCAAATGGAATCAAGGCGTAAAGCAGCAATGGAAAGCACATTTAAGATATAACTTATTGTATAACGGGTTTTTAAACTATGAATCCAGTAAGCGAGTGAAATTATATAATATTATGTTTTATTGGTTCGCAGTCTACGACAACACACACCTAGAAACATGCGCACGCTCAATTTGTTACATAATGCGGTTGGCGCTAGCGTCGCGGTTTACATGTCATGCATGAGCAATACGCTTAAGTAAATTCAAGAACCTTTTAAATGGAAGTACGGGCCCTCAAAAGTTACACTTCATCTATTAGTACCTAGTTTGGACTATTATAGTATTTCAAAAGTCATTCTTAAAACACTGGTGACAATCAAACAGCATCAATGTAAATTGTATTGTAACTTAGCTATTGCGCTTTATTGCGTAAGTCAGAGTAACAGAGGACCAAACCTCTACCTTTTGCCCTCCGTCATATCCCCATTTCCTATAGTTCTTTACCTTCCCCTTCTCTATTATCCAAAGGCGGGCGATGCATCTGAGACCTTACTACTAAAAATTATAAAAATTGACGGATTATAAAAAGTTGCTTTAGTTAACTTTATTGTAAACTCGGCTAAGTTCAAGAGCCGAAAATATATATATTTTTTAAACTTATTGGTGTCCACAAAAACTTGAGTCACATACATACACAATACACATACTTTATGTCATACTAAAAATGTTACCTCACAGCCTACGACGACCTAACGGTGTCACGGTCGCGCATAATCGTCTATTGACGCCCATAACTTATTCGAATGGTACCCATTCGATACTAAATGAGTACCAATTGCACTCATGTGGAACTTTAGACTTTATTAGCATAGACATTATGATCAAAATTATGTTACCTAAATGAAATCGGTATCGATTGTATAGTATATGAAATACCTCACTTATACTCGTATATTGAATCTGATGTAACTGTCTGATATTCAGAAGTTTTTGGCGAGTCATTTCGCATTCTGGACACCAATAAATAAATATCTCTGGACATTATTCACACAGCGCCATCTAGCCCCAAACTAAGCATTAGCTTGTGCTATGGGTGCCAGACAACGGATAAACATTACTTATTATGCTTTTTTTTTGTAAATAAATACATACTATACATAGAAACACCCACACCGATACAAACAGATATGTTCATGCATAAAAATGTTTGTACCGTGCGGGGATCGAATCCACGACCTCTGGTGTAATAGCCGACTTCTCTACCATTACACCAAATAGCTCGTCAAAAAATAAAAGACATACCCATATGAGTAGCTCGAATGCCAATTTCATACACCATGCGAGTTTATTAATCGAATAGTAGATTCTTATGATGGAAGAAACAAATCATAAAATCACAAGATTTATTGCAGAATGTTATAAGCAACCTGTCTTTTTGCTTTCGGTAAAAATACGCCAAAACCCAGAATTTCATCTAAATTTAATGGCAGTCATAAAAAGCACAAAATCTCTTCGTCGGTAACTGATACTTATACTAGCTATAAAAAACCGTTATGATAATTAAACCACTACCTTGAGACCGTCCTCGCATGAAAAGCGACTTCCATATTCACTTTCACAGATAATTATCTACTAATTAATATTCTTATTATTATATCAGTGTACGCAGGGCTGTGGGTTAAGAGGTAGAAGGTGCAAAGTATTTAGGATGTAAACAATTTGCTAGGAGCAAAAAACTGTATGCCAACACAAAAAGGAATTATAAGCCAAGGATAAAAACATATCTTCTGATATCACAACGAATACTGTTAATAAGTCAATATTTGAATGAATCAACCTACCTCTAGTTTAATTTGTCTACATTTTTAAAATCCGCCATTTGTTTATGACCCCTCCGTTATAGCTTGGAAACCAGTAGAGCTTTTGTTTATAAAAATACACAGGTGTAATTTAATATCAAAAATAAATTGTATAAAATCAATCGTTTTTTCGTAGTCAAATTAATCATCATCTTAAGAACAAATAAAAAATAGGTATAAATAAAAATAAATGCAATCCTATACAAAATGTTGCCCTGAATAATAAAAATGTATTTCACAAATATCTGACTATAAGAAAATAAATAATCCAACATTTTGAACTTTTACTAATATATGCTACAGATTCCAAAACAATTTTTATTAAAAGAAATGTATACGGACGGCAGCCGATCAACCTACCCGGATACCCTAATCTGTCAAATATTCTCAATTGAAAGAGAACTCTATGTGAAGTAAATAAAGCTGAAAATTGGAAGAAGTTTGACAGATTTATGGTAGTCTGATGAGCTGTCGACTGTACAACACTAGAAGTTTCATATTAATACTTGATTACATTACTTTTTCATCAATTAAATTTTCGAGATACGAAAATATCATATAAATCATATTTACACTAAATCTGATTTGACTTTAAGTTATATCATATAGACCGACAAACTTATCTGTTCCGGTGGCGGCGTCGCTACTGTCTATTTAGAACTGTCATTAAATATCGTTTTTGCATTGCATTTAGCGTAGTTCCAATTTTGGCCACCGGAACAGATAAGTTTGTAGGTCTGTACTGTGATCTCATTGTGTGTTGGTATCACAATGTTGGTATGGATAAATTTTTTATTATACCACTAAAAATTGCTTATTATAATTAAACTACAAATGTTTATAGTCAATGACTGTTAATATATTTTTATTACTATCGAAACACACTCATACTACATACACCTTACCTTACTTCTATAATCACATTGGACAAATAAATTATTATTCTATAGACATTTACGTACGGAACAGCTGCATTAAGTCAAATTCCTTGAGGTTGACTAACCCAGCATGACCATTGATCATGCAGTAGTACTCCGCACCAACGATATACGATAGCACCATGGCTCCGATTATGCTCCCAAGCGAGGTAGACTTTGGCATCAGGATTCCAGTTGCAATAAGGAGGCCGATATATGTCATATACCTTAAAAAGAATTTGTTAGTCTTAGAATAATATTAAATTAGGTATTATGTCCCCACCACCATAAATATATTCCATTAGCAAAATTAAGATTGGTGAGTCAAAGAAATATTTTTAGATACACAAAGTAAACTAACATCAAATGAGGTGATGTCTAAATGATGATAGACTGGACATTTTATCTCATTACACTTTTTATATTTTAATACATACTATTGTAAGGGGATGATTTCTATTGTTACATTGTGTTACATATACAACTATAATAATACACAAATATAAATGAAGTTATATGTTGGTATATAAAATAAAAGATGTAAAGAAATATTTTCTATTTCCAAATAATATAAAAGCAATAATATATTGATACATGTATTGTAACCTCAATTGATATAAGGTTAAGGGGGAGGTCTTGTGCCTTACATCAATTGAGATTACAAGTATCGAATAATACCATGATAAAACCAGTACCCAAAACAACAATGAAAATTACCTAATTGATTAAAATAACCCTGCTTACAGCTCTGATTTTCTGTAAAAAATTGTTATACATTAGATCAAAAGTAAAACAAAAACTACCTAGGTAGTTAAATATATTTCTAGAAATCTCTTTACCTTGAGGTTGTCAATGCATCTGAATATTCATCTTCACCCTCTCTATCAGAAACACAGAACTCTCCTTTCTTTGAATAACCCTTAGCACACTTCCGGCACATGTCTGGACCGTCACCGTGGCACCCTGAGCAGGACTTGTCACAGTCGATACAAGCGTAAGACCCAATGGAATTCATACAAAACTGGTCTTTAGTGCAACGCTTTGTATCATCACATTCATTAACGTCAAGACAGCCTTCATCTGAATCAAATATGAACCCAGGTTTACAAGCAGCACAGTCTTTCTGAGTGCCTTGCCTGCAACCACCCATGCATGCCCTGTGGCACGGAGAACACAGCATCTTCTTATCATCCTTGTATGCCAAATAGAAACCTAACGCACATTGATCGCAATTTGTTCCTTCATAACCAGGGTCGCAGAGACAAGTCCCATTTCCCTTTCTTGTGCCATCTCCTCGACATTTACCATTTCCGCTGCACAAATTATCATGATCTCCTGGACAGGGTGTACACTCTTTACCATAATGGTGTTTAGGGCAGCATATCTTTAAATTATCAATGCAAACGTATGTGTAAAGATCATCTGATTCTTCCGGATTTTGGGCCCACCATTGTTCAATGAATTCTTCTGCTTTTTCAGCCATGTGATGGCACTGGACAGAGTATTCTTTAGTTTCTTTACAGATGCCATCTTGTATGTCGATAAGACGCATTTCGCTTCTTTTATATACTTTCTTTAAGTTCTCTTCTTCCCAGGCAGCATCGCCACCCTCATATTTGCCTCTGGCCGTCCGTTCTAGGCCTTTCTTGAACGATTCCACGAATACTTTACAAGCTTGACAATCGCCTAGGAATTTTGATGGCGTCGTTAGTATGCCAGGGTTAACGACAGGAGGTTGAGCGCTGCAGAAACCGGCAAATAACACGACGAATGCGAAAGCACACTTCATTACGCACTTTTCACTATTATCCATATTGATACAAACCTGAAACAATCATACGAATATTTATATATAATTTTAATACTAAATTTCATTCATAAATTTTAAAATTAATAAAATTATTTACAAATAATTGTTCCAAATTATTCGTTGAACATACTGTTGATAAAAACCTTCGCACTTACTATAATATTGAATGTAACACACTGCACAGACAGGTATTGATCACCTGCAATACTTAGTAACAATTTCACGTAAAATACGAAGGATTAAACACAATCCGCTAATTAAATCGCCAAATACTGACGTGTTTGCATCTCACTTGCGAAAACTTTGACAGTTCTAAACAGCTGTGATTTGACTTTTGACGTAACAGCGCCATGTTAGATATTACGTTCCGTTTCACGTGCGTTGGTTTATAAACAAAGCTTTAAACAAAGATATGTGTTTGGCTTTTATTAGCTACTAAAAGATGATAATATTTTCATATTACGAAATCATTGGCTATCGTATCAAAATAGATATTATAAAACAAATACGGAGTACAAACAGCAAAAACATGTTGTAATTAATTCGTTTTTCGGTTCGGTGCTAAGGCTAAGTTGATAAGTCGAAAATGGTCGAAAAGATCGCGGGTTCGATCCACGTACGGTACCGACACTTGTTTGCATAAGAATGTATGTTTATATTATTATTCTAGGTGTTTCTATGTATTGTATACTTAAATGTTTGACGTGTGTTAGTTAATTATGTACAAGGATAATATTTATTTTACGTAACATAATAACAAGGCGATCAAAAATACTCTCATAAGCCTCAGCCAATAGGTTTAGATAAATAACTACCTCCAAATCAAATTAGCAAGAAAATGAATATTCGTCGTACGTTAGCCTCATACGATTGTCTCCTACACACCGCCTACAATTATTACCATGTTAATACAAGTCGTGGGAAGTGATTCAAATCCCCTGACCTTATCGGCGGCTATTTCGCAAAATTCAAACCTTGTAAGGATCTGCTTATAAAACCTCTTGAAAAAAAGAATGGAAAAGTTATTTAAAACTACATCTTAATCTGATGCGAAAAAATACAAAACTTTTAAGTTATTTTTTTTATCGCTCCTATTGAGTAGGTAGTGGGATAATGTTATTGAAACGCAAAATATGATAACAAATACCTTCTTCTGTAATAAAACTAAACTTATAAAATGTAATATATTAAAACAGCATAAAAGCTATTAACTATTAAGTGAAAGTACCTACAAGTACAACTTTTCCAGACTCAGGGACTTTTTCCCTATAAGATTGTAATTTTTAAATCGATGAGGTAGGTTGAAAGGTTGATGTCATTTACGGAGGATATGAACTGCTGTCTGTACACAACACAGGCAATCTTGATCAAATCATTATTCCACGTTCCATAGACGTCTTACTTCAAACTTTTGAATTAAAACTGATTGCTCATAGGCCTGGCGCTGAGACTTATTGTACAATACGTCATCAGTCGTAGGCTTTAATGTAAAGGCTATGGTAAAGGTCTGCCTTAGTTAGCAGGCATTGTCTGAACCTTTGGCGTCGACTTGGCATAACAAATCGATATCTGCGTCACTTGATTAATGGCGCAAAGGCACCATCCGTCTTGCGCGCGCATTCGCTTTTCATAATCGCGCCAATAAACAAGGTGGTAATTATGCGTTTTCAGTGCACATTAAAAATAGCCAGAACAAGCATGATCATAGAGTGATCAGATGCAGAAGGGTAAAAATCAGTTATTCTGCGGTAAATAATAATCATGATTGTATTCAAAAATAGGTCTTCATGAACAATGTCAAGGGTATATTATTATGTTTATGGCGTAAAATTACTACAACTTACTTACAAAGTAAACATTGGCAAAATAATATTTAAAATCCTAGACTTAAAAAAAAGTAGTAGGTAGTATTAATGTGGAAGCCAGTACACTTGAATCAAAGGCTCGAAATTCAGATGAGTCGCAGCACATTGAGCGACGCCTCCTGGTAAAGTGTTTTCCAATACACGCTTACCATCAGGTGGGCTGCGTGTCTGTCTGCCAACTTAATTGGTATAAAAAAATTTAGTTCCTGGTTAAGTGTCCTCAATAGAATAGGCCGGACTGGCTAAATCACATACATTAATTTGACCCCAAAGGAACTACTTCGTAAGCACTTGTGTAATGGGTGTCAGAAACAACGAAGGTACCACAAATATTTAAATGCAAATAAACATTCAGACACAGAACAAAACACAAATGTTTAATTATAACTGGTGTTTTTTTTAGAGGTATAGAACTTTTCAAGATGGCGACCGATTTGACAGCTGTCAAGTGATTTATTCTCAGTTTGGTTGTTTGGTTTGGCAATTCATCATGAATAAACTCACGCCTGAACAACGCCTGCAAATTGTGCAGTTTTATTTTGAAAATAATGGTTCTGTGCGGAATACGTATCGCGCACTACGTCCATTTTATCGTCGACAAAATCGTCCATCAGAGCAGTTAATTCGATTAACCATGGAACGTTTTCACACCACGTTTACTCTAATTGATAACTCGCATCCCCAGAGACATCATACGGTGCGTACAGAAGAAGCTATTGCTACTGTAAAGCGTAGCATTGAGGAAGACCCGAATGTATCCATCCGCCATCGAACGATGATGGCCAGAACGTTACAGTCAATGGTGATCGGTATAGAGCCATGATTACTAACTTTTTCATTCCTGAATTGAACAATCATGATGTCCAGGAGCTGTGGTTCCAACAAGACGGCGCAACATGTCACACAGCTCGTGCCACAATCGGTTTATTGAAAGACACGTTTGGTGACTGCCTAATTTCACGTTTTGGACCTGTGAATTGGCCTCCAAGATCTTGTGATTTGACACCGCTAGACTATTTTCTGTGGGGCTATGTAAAGTCATTGGTCTATGCGGATAAGCCACAAACGCTTTACCGTTTGGAAGACAACATTCGCCGTGTTATTGCTGATATACGGCCACAAATGTTGGAAAAAGTCGTTGAAAATTGGACGTCCAGATTGGACTATATCCGAGCCAGCCGTGGCAGTCATATGCCAGAAATCATATTTAAAATGTAATGCCACAAGAATATCTTTCGAATAAAAATAAAATCTTGTCAATCGAATAATCCATCGTTGTTTTATTGCAATTTAAAGTTCTATACCTCTAAAAAAAACACCCGCTACAAATATGTCCCACAGATCAACTGAGTTGAGCAATAAATAGTTGAGCTATAGAGCATAAAATATTCGGTAATACAAACTATGTCCTAATGCTCAACTGCTCAACCAGTTGAGCAATCTAGTTGAGCAGTGGGGAAGAAACGAAATATTCATCACTTATGTGTTTGTCCTGTGTGGGATTCGAACCCGCAACCCCTGGCGCATAGGGCAGGGGCACTACTAAATGCGCCATCGGCCCAGTCTAAAAAAGACAACATTCAAATAATCCTACCAGCACGTAGTATAGATTTATATCGAGAATGGGTTCAAGCATCCGATCAACATGCACATTCGATTACTTTTCACTTTTTAGCATTCCTTACCTATCTGGAATCGACTTTGTGATCGATTAATTGCCAATGCATTTGCGAACCGTGGTGGATTGTGGCAAGTCATACAGCCCGATCGCACCTGTCATTGTTGTGATGACTTCATTTCGATGATCGATGGCAGAACATCGAGGCTATAATAAGGAAAACTTATAATAACGCCTTAAAGTGTACTTTTATACAATAATGATGATCAATAATTAAATAATAATTTTGCAATTACTACATGTTCCGTGGCTACATATTTTTTTAGTATGCGTAAACCTTCTGTGCATTTATTTAAGTAATATTTTTTATTCTATATGCACAATCTTTTGCTCAAGCCAGGAGTTTACCTGGGGCGTGCTATGAAATTCCTTGCAACCGTGAGTAGATAAAGATAGCTATCATAAGTATTCATAACAGGATCCAATTGAGACGCCATTATAATAATTCAGAGTAGAGTGACACAAAGAATGTAAAAGTATGGGTAGAAGCTTTTCCATAGGGAATTATAAATACTATAGAAAATGAAGCACGTATACATACTATCAAAAAATCTGGCTTGAAGGACCAAAATGTTTTTGGTGTTATTAGTTCTATGAATACCCTTAGCATTTTAAAACAAGAATGAGTTGTAATGAAAGACTAGCTTTTATACATTCTAAAGATTATATCATCATAACGATTCGTTTAAATTTTTGACAGTAGGTAATAACCATTCCGCGATAATTGTGTAACTGTGTAGGCATTGTTCCCCATCGTAAGAAAACCATTTTGTCTCACCTAATATACATAAATTAAAAAAAAACACTACTCGTAGTTATGTGGCTGGCTGTTAATGAGAATCTTCAATTAAAACTTTAATGTTCTTTAAAAATTGTTATCATAATAATTGTCATAACTTATTTGACTCTGGCCAACTGCATGCAAAGCCATTATAAAAAAAAAAAAAAAACAGCGTGCTGCATTCTAAGTCCAAATCTTCTAGTCTCGAGAACCAAACAGAAACAAAGGACATCCCAAAACAAGTACCCAAGATTCCTCACATAAGTACACAAGGTACAAACAAACGCGTAGGTAATCGCGGCTGGTACGCTTGCATAATCGCTTCCTGCTTTCACCGTAACAAAGACCGCATGTTCTCGCTGCGAACTCAGATACTTGCGACTTGGAACTAGTGGGAACTAACTAGCTAGTTTTTGTGCATCTCGAGTCGACATTTCATCGATAATGTTCAATAGACGTAGCGTTCTCATGCTTCGACCGTCTCTGCGGAAAATCCGAATGATGATAGACTCGAAAGTCGTGAATTCGATTCATAATTTGCGTCTAACTTTTTATAGGGTTGATAAGTAGCCAGCAAAACTGCAACAGTTATTTTACGATTACTCTCCGAACCCTGCTTCTTACCCACTCAAACGTCCGCGCGCGTTTCGCTAAGTGGTCAGGACAGTCCGCGAGTCACGTGATACGCGCAAAATAAAATCGATAGGAGACGTATGCTAAATAAATGCTTATTACTCAGTAAATAACTCAAATATCGCAAAATGAAAAATACTAATGAAAGGCTCATTAGTTGACGATTTTTAGGCAATAGTTATGTTTGATTTTAACATTATATTCTATTAATGATCTTACAGTGAACTTTAAGAAATGCTAATTTTGTCCTAGTTTTCAATTTAAATATTTTTTTTTATTAGATATTTTTGACGTTTACAATATTAAAACAATTTTGGGTTTTAGGTAATTTAATGGCCTTTCATTTGGAACCAAAATCCCATTATAAATCATCTTAAAAATATTACAAATAAAATAAAAACTAAAGCTACATGATCTGTGAAATCGAAGTTCACGTATGGTAAATTGTCTAATCCAGAATGAAATATGGAATATTTCAAGAAAGTATGGTAATAACCAGGCTATAATATTAATAAGTTTTCATATTAAAACATTTAATTACGATATAATATAAGAACTTTTTTAGATCTTCCAATTATTCACTAATAAAAACACATAGTCACCGACCTATTTTTAATCCAAATTTTTACTTAAAAACTGACTGGAATCGCACATAATGTTATAAAATATGAAAATATGTAAGATTATAAATATTTTGATATACAAAACAATAATATTTTATTACTTACGGCATGATTTCTCGAATAAAATAGCTGGAGTCACTCGCGCACTGATCCACAAAAACAACAAGCAACTTGACAATTTATTTTTTTTGTAGCCATGAGCCGAAGTTATGTTCCACTTGAAATAAGGTGTGGTACATATCATAGAGCGTCAAAAACCAGCAACACTACAGACTATAAACATCCACAGCGATAAGAAAAAGAAAAAAACAATCAGCGGGCGCGAATTCTTAAAAATGTAACTGTAGTTACACGGACTGTCCTGAGGTATATGGTCTCTGTAACTGTGGTTACAGTGGACGTATGAGTGGTTACTAAGATGTCTTCTTACTTCGCCAGCCGTCACTTCCCCAGAATGAACCTTCGTTTATGCGTCAGTGGCTCGCAGTCTAAGATGAGTATATGCAGAGGTGTTTCGACAGTACCTGCACTTATCTTACTGGACTAGTGTAGACCATCGCAAACACATTCAACATACAGTAGGTACTCGTTTAGACAGCAATGTCCTGTGATGGTCCTCACCACGATACATAGTACCCAAATCTTCAGTCCTATGATTTCTGTCTTCGGACCAAAAAGGCTTTTGTAAGTGATTTCGCGTGTTTAACTCCCGGCATGTTAGACAATCCCTTTGACTTTTCTAGGTAAAGGTATTCATGTTATTTCTACGTTGACAGCATGCAATTTACAGAGGGTCCAGAGATCACGGCAGTTTAACAGCGAGCTGAGGCCAAGGTATCGTTAACGTATTGTTGACCTCTATTCTCGCCGTGAAAGGAAATATTGTGCCATTAGAAATGTTTAGTACGGCTTGTGAGACATTCGAATAGTTTCCGACGTTATGGGGGCAAAGGTAAATTTAAGTTGAGTCTGGGTGTTTCTGTGTATAATATGTATCCGTTGTCTGGCACCCATAGAACAAGCTTTAAGCTTAGTTTGGGGCTATACGGAGCTTTGTGAATTGTGTTCAGGAATATTTATTTATCCTACTTCCTACTAATCCTACTACTAATAATATTATAAATGCAAAAGTCTGGATGTTTGGATGTTTGTTTGTTCCTCAATCACGCCTAAACGGCTGAATGGATTTAGATGAAATTTGGCACTCGTATAGTTTATAACCAGGATTAGGACATAGGCTATAAAATTCCTACGGGAAACGTCTCATTCCCGCGGGAATAACAATTTTAAAACTAATGAACCGATTTGAATCATTCTTTCACTATTGGAAAGCTACACTATCCCCCGTGAACGTAGGGTGCTTTTAATCCCGGGAATTTGGGGGGAAGAGTGTGATATTTGAAAAAAGAGTTTACGCGCGGGTGAAACCGCGGGCGGAAGGCTAGTTTAAAATAAAGAAGAATGGAAATATTAATCAAAGACTCAAAATAACAATAAATAAGGCATTAGTCAAAATAAATATAGTGAGATCTAAAACTTCAGCCCTCATTTTATTGGTGCAGTTTTCTATTTACTTTCAGCTAGTCAAAGTGACTAAGTACTTATGTGGGTGACTGTCATTGTACACTTTATCTACGAGAATTACTGTCACTCTGATGCAATTGTCGAGTTTCACTTTACATTATACTTTAAATAACCAGAAAACTAAAAATGCAGGTATGTGCTCCCTAATTTAATCGCAGGTATATTTGACAATCTAAACGACACCACCGAATTAAACAGTAAATAATTGTTTTTTTTTGTTGTATTTGTTGCCAAGACAAGGTTAGTATCTTTCAGGGTTAGTTTCTCTTTATCTTAAAAGTAGCTCTCGTGGGATCTACTTCTTCAAACCTTGCGCAAATTACTTCGCCAACTCTTATGATCAAATACTAAAGAAGGCTTCTTAAAGGAAAGCCGCTATTGTATGCACATAAGTACGAGTTGCTCACTGTTCGAGTAAACAGCCGCTTCTTTTTAGCGCCAAATGTTAAACAGAGCGTTCACTGCGGCTCGCCTATCGTTCACAAACGTATTGATTCGAGCTGGTTACTTCACCGCTAATTGTTTATTGCCTTAAAAGTGGATTTATATTTGACTGACGTGTTCAGTCGTCCATTGCAAAGGGGCGTCGTTTTCATTTATCTGAGGTTAGACAAGGTCCAGATATTTCATCAGAAGAAGCTGAGACTATAATATAAACATTTCCATACTAAGATCCAGCTCGACAAAAATGCTCGTGATAATTGTCGTCAATGTCATATGACCTAGATACTGTATCTTTTGCAAATAACACAGTGTTTGTAAATTGCAGCCTATGTGTTATTCAGATGTAAAAGCTACATTACGGCTGTTATGTGTCATCTAAATCCTTTCAGTAGTTTTGCGTGAAAAGTAGAGAACATCCATTCATCCATTTCTCACAAACTTCCGCTTTTTTATTGATAAAACTATTGGCTGTAGCCTACTAATTTGCGATAATTAATTCAAGTAAATCTAGTCTCCAAACAGTTTCTTTTACATTTAAAAATAACTTAAATTCAAAAGCATGTCAGAAGATAACACAGAACGTTCCGATACTTACGTTTTATACTATTTTGTTTATAAATAGTTTACCGAGCTAATACAATAGTGAACGAAGCGAACAAAAATTCTCCTTTGCATACCGCACTTGTTAAAAGCAAAAAAATGTACTCAGATAGTCATAGCGGCATCTTCAAGGGCTGTCGAGTTTATTTCTTCACTTAAAGTCTTATTGTGCCTTAAGTTAAATATAGATCTCATATTGTTTTATTGCCAACCATACAATGTAACGAAATCGAAATAGTAAAGAGTGAGTGTATAAGTTTCTTGTGAGTAATATGCTCTGATTTGCAAATTACCTTTTTAGTTTTTAACTTTCTTATAGAGATTTGTTTCTTTTAAGTTTCTTATTCCAAATCTGTTCGTTTGGTAGAGTTGCAAACAGTCCCTGTCAGTCGAAATGGGCGTCAGTCGACGGCATGGGATAAATATGGATGGATGTAGAGTGGTAGTTTTTCTGTTGCAGTTAGGTACAGCTTAGCATTGGTAAGTAAGAGTGCCGAAATCCCAAACTCTTTTCAGCCTTCCTTTCCATAGATTATTCCCGACTGCCCCTACCAAATCTGCCACCAATGTGGGCAGTCGAAACTATTTAGTTCCGTCTGCCTCCACTGGTGGCAGATTTGGTAGAGGCAGTCGGGAATAATCTCTTTCCATCGTGCATCGTCAACATCCTTAGCCCCACCAGGCTCCATTTAATTTGTGACATTATACTATTTGATGTTCACAATAGCTCTGAATAAATTAAGTTGATTTTTAATTCAACAAAACAAAGTTTTTGAATCATTAGATCAGCGAGTCATTTTCTGTTTATAAGGATGTTTGTTACATAATAAAACAAGTAGCTAATATCCCTACGGTCGTAAAACGAATAATTGTAGAACCCAAAACTAATTAAACCAAGAATATGAAACGGAAAATAGACAAAAAGGCTTAAGCACATTAATTAAGTTTGCAACATATTGAACCTTATCTCAATTGGTTTAGGAGTCAGCGAGTATTGCTCGATTAGACGACTATACCTAATCGTAGGTATGCAAAAACGGGCGGTGTTCAGGTATACAAAAAGTAAATGACCTTTTGAAACGCATTAGAAGCATCGGCCGAAGCCAAAGCACAACGGGCTATTAACAATTACGGTACCGGTACGTTGACTTGTCGCTATTCCAACGATTTTAATTTTTATAAGCCTCTATCATCGAACCCTTAATTTAATTGTTTGAATCAATCCGGACATGAATCCTTTTGTTCCACGCTATTAGTTTTTTTTATTTAAAAGCCCGTCTTGAATAGAATTGCCTAATAAAGGTATGAAAATTTACAAAGAAATATACTAGAGCAGCTCAGGAAGTCTATAAAGATTGTCCTTTTATTTATATCTATAAAGATTTTTTATGCGAATTTTTCTTTAATCAAACCGTTACTTACTTATAACAGAAGTCAGAAAGGAAGAGCGAAGAACGCTTTTACGAAGGTGTATAAAATTTTATAATTACCCAATTCTAACAGAACTTTAATACTCATGGCAACACAGCTGCCGACAAGCAGGTCAACTGTCACGGTATCGCGGTATGCTAGGCCTACGCTAGCTTATCGCTCCGATCGCGACCACAGGCCACAGATAATGCCTGCCACAGGCCAACATGCACCGTCATTCGCGCCATTCAACGATCACTTATCAGATGCTGGCAGTAATTAAAATCTGACTTTAGATAACTTAAGGGCGAGCCTTAACGAATAGTTTTTTTACCGTCTTTACTCTATGTTGATTATGTTTTATTATAATTGCTAAGTCAATCTTTGTTTTGTTTGTAAGATGTTACAGAACTTTAATTGACTGTTTTAATTTTGTATCAAGGTTATGGTAAATAATTTTGCAATTCTCAGAGTAATCCCTTTTTTGTCTTGACAGTTTTATCATTGTTATTTCGTTGCTTACCATCCGATCTTTGTCAAAGTTGTAGTGGAATTCAAATTACCTGTAATGAAAAAAACATAATTTAACATTCTGCATTTAAAAATAACATTGAGTAAAATAGATTTTAGATTCTTTGGTCGAAAGTATGACAATTTTTTTAATAGTATAGGCAGGTGAAACAATGTGAACATGGCTAAGAACAGAACTTACAAATTATTTCTACTTTTGCATGCAAATACTTACCTACAACACAAATATTTACTAACCAATAATAGAATCAGAAAGCATGAATACTATTGCGATTTCCAACTTACATAATTCGATTAAGCAATTACAACAGTGCACAGCATAATATTTAAGTGTCAGACCACTGCATACACTCTAATGGACTTCATTGTCCAGTCACCGACCAGTCTATCCTATCGATATAAAGTGATTTGCTTATACAAATATCCATTTAACAGTCAACAAACAAGCTATTCACAAAGAAAAGATTCTTGAAACTACGATAAACAGGAATCAATAAAAACAAACAATCTATGCGCCGACGAATATGCTAACAAGAGGCGCTTGTTTGAATAAAACAAAACGAATGCACAGTTGTCGAAGGACATTAAAATACTTTGTAGGCAACGGCCCGGAGAATTCTTAAGTCACCAAGGTGCATGACGTCAGAACTGCAAATACCAACCGGCTGGCTGCGAGGCCGTGCGACAACTAGTCGGAGCGATTAATAGTAAATCTATGTGATTGTCGACTCAGACGCACACATGTCGAATGTGACTAATAATAAAGTCGTGGATCCGTCATTATTCGCTTGTTATTCACAAGGTTCTCGGAAAAGGTCGCAAGAATTATTTTAGGGAAAATACATTTTTGCGTTTACCACACTTGTTTTTTTTTTTATAAAACTTGCTTATCAAAGGAAATTAAGCTTAAGTTAGTTATAACCTGACATTATTTTAATCCATCACAATTCATAATTGCAATATTTGCAATGCCATGTGCCAATAAGTATAAATTATATTTGATTTAGTTCCCTGAACCTAACGCAATATTTAAACCGTACAATGACACTTTCATGTACCTGTCAAAACAAACAATAAAAGATTATGAGCATAAAGGCTTTATTTTCAAAACGTAAAATTACGACCGCGCTCGTTTATGCTTGCGGACAACATCTCCATTTGGCCCGGGCAATAAAACGCTAACCTTAGTGCTCGCAGGCCGTAAAACGGAACGGTCAATAATTCCCGCCACAAAATAGTATCAATCCTGGCAATATTATGTAAATAAAATGGAATGTGGAGGCTGGCAGTTGGCAGTTTAGAGTGGGCGCACGTGGGTTCACGGAACCTTGCAGCTTAAGCAACTGTTTGCTTGTCTATTGGTCGTGTTAGCGAATTTAGATTTAGACGTGACTGATATACATTTGTTTGCCATTAAAATTATAGGCAATCATTGCCGTTGGTAGATCGCAGGAATTTTTCTGAGTCTGCATTGCGACAAAAGAATTATTCGCAATTATAATATAACTCTGGCTGTGTTCTGGCACTATAATTCAGTGAGATGCCATGAGAGCCAGTCAGTAGTCTTGCAAATAAATATGGACTGATAATATATGAAAATGAAAAATGAAAATGAAAAATTGTTTATTACCAATAAAACATAGCCAAATTACAATGATTAAACAATGATTGCCACACTAGGCTAAGCCTGTGTCGTGGCAAACAAATCAATTTAAGATACCCATAAAAATGCGGCTAGGAACATTTAGTTTAAAATATAACTAGAGCTATACATACATATTATCGTGCATATTATATAACTTTAGTAAGCTTGAAATTATAAAGGATTACGAAAGTTACATTTAACTTATATAATTAATAATGTTTAAATTATAAAGAATTACAAAAGTTACATTCAACTTATATAGGTAATTAATAATGTTGTTTATAAAAAAGAAAAACTACAAAGTTGCGTGCAAATTGTACTGAGGTAAGCTTTGGTAAACAAAAACATCAGCAGGAGCATGAATTTATTCTTAAATGGGGTTGGTGCAATTTCAATCATGTGAAAAAAGATTTATGCCACAATTCTAACTATAGACTCCGACTGTTCATAAGTCCATGACAACAGTAAATCACAAAGTCTTTTCTTGGCTTGATAGACTGAGCACTGGCTGATATCAGCCAAATTGGCTAGTCTATTGTAAATCCGTGGGAAAAGAAAAGGGAAAAACTTTTGCGCAAAGGCTGTCCTGACTTGAGTCACAGGCAATTTGAATTTTCTTCTATTTAGAAGTTCCTTATATGATGGTAGGCCAATTGCGTATTTATGCATAAATAATGTAGCTCTCAATAGATACAATCTGCGAACACTAAGGACTAACGTATCTTCATAAAGTTTCGAGGTAGGGTAACGCCGAGGTTTTCCTAGGCTCACTTTCAAGACAGCTCTCTGTGCTCTCTCTAAGACAATGATAACAGAGGATGAAATACCACCCCACGCCAATATGCAATAATTAATAAGAGGTTGGCATAGTGCCAAATAAACTGATTTAAGGATAGTGCCGTCAGTGTTATCCCGCAAAAGCCTCATAGTGTAAATAAGTTTTCGGACCCTGCCTGCAGTTAGTGATATATGAGACCTAAAATTAAGATTTTCATCTATATTTATACCAAGATATTTTAATGACATAACTCGTTCTATGGTGCCACAATTACATACCAGGGGATTCGAGTATCGACGAGAAATAGATGTACAATTTTGCTGATGCACTTTTATATCTTGGAGTTCTGATAACGGTCTAGAGGTACCTTTTTTATGGAAACAAACGAATTGAGTCTTAGAGACATTTAAAGTCAAGATATTATTATTTAGCCAATTCATAATTATTTGCATACCCGAAGTGGCCAGTTGGTACGCTTCCTCCCACGATTGACCGTAAAACAATACGGCAGTGTCGTCTGCGTAGCACAAGATTTTGCTATTTGGAATATGAATGGACATGATGTCATTTATATACGAGATAAACAAAGTGGGACCCAAAATGCTCCCTTGTGGGACTCCGCAGTTGATCATGTTGAGTTTACTTATTTGATCACCAATCCTGACACACTGTTGTCTTCCTGACAAGTAACTTGAGAACCAATCAAGGGCTAAACCACGGATTCCAAAGAACTCTAATTTTTTGAGTAAGATAGGAACAGAAACCGTGTCAAACGCCTTTTTTAAATCGAGAAACACTCCAATACAGTTCCTACCCTCATCAAGATGGGAAACAATGGTTTCAGTTAATAAACACACCGCCTGCTCCGTGGATTTCCCCCGGCGGAAACCAAATTGATTATCAGAAAGTTTGTTGTTGTTTTCTAAAAATTTCACCAGGCGAGTATTGACAACACGTTCTAAAAGTTTTGAGTAGGCGCCAAGAAGAGAGATGGGGCGGTAATTACTGGGATCGTCTTTAGTGCCCCCTTTATGGATTGGTATTACAACCGCAGACTTCCAGCTTTTTGGGAAAACGCCGGAGCTGATACTAAGGTTAAATATGTTAGCAAGTGGTTCTGATATTATATGCGCAATACCTTTAAGCAATCTATTGCTAATACAGTCTAATCCTGGAGCACTATCACTGTCAAGCGATCTGATGAGATTAAAAACTTCATGTCCATCTGTAGGTTCCATGAAAAACGAGTCTGTGGGAGTGAAATTGTTTAAATTGCAATTTTGTAGTTTTGAAGCAAGGGATTCTTGAGATTCATTCATCTTGGAAAGAATGGAGTTGGCTAGATTATTTCCTACTGATGAAAAATATGTATTACAATGATCGAGAGAGCATTTTTCACTAGACTTGGATTTAAGTAATTCTAACGAAGCGGAAGAGGAGGAGGAGCCACTTTCTTTATTTGTTATGGATCTTATCGTTTGCCAAAGCTTCTTGGGAGTATTTTTATTTTCTAATATTTGTTTATTATAATAATCTGATTTAATTTTCCTAAGAAGTCCCACATAAAAGTTTCTATATCTGGTATAGACAAGTTTTTTGTCACAATTATAGGGATCCTTTCTATGCTGTAAGTGCAATTTATCGCGGTGCTTGGAACACCTAATCAAACCTGGAGTCATCCAAGGTTGAATAGCAGATTTAGAGCGACTAATCTGAAAAACTTTGGAGTGTTTTTTTACTGAATCTGCTATGACATGACTAAAAACCTCTACAGCATAATCAAGAGACTCACTATCCAAAATAGGAGACCAATCGTACCTCTCTAGATCAGATTTAATGGATTCAATGTCAACTTTAATTTTTGAACGGATAGGATTATTAGTGCGTTTTATGGATGTGGACTTTAGCATGACGCCAGCCATTGTAATATCATGATATAACTATAACTGATAAATATGGACCTTACTATCCGTATCCAGGATTTGGCAAGTCCAGATATTGGAGCGACGAAGGTGATACAGCTTAACACGATCACTGCAGGACCAAAAATACTGAACTTACCAAGGGTGCGACATGAACTCCATGATTTTCATGTAGAAATTCACTATGGTGCGTCATGAACATTATGTTGCCATGTCTGTTTACAATAAATTCACAACACATTTAAAAAAGCATTGCTAAATATCTAGTTGTCTCTTTCTAACTCATGGATCATATGAAATAAATCCGCCGCACTGTGTTGAGAATCACATTTTTTTTTGCACCGCACGCTGGTAAAGTCAAAGATGGCCATATACTGGTCATGACGCATGGAACGTGTTAAATACTATCTGAGTCCCTCCCACGATTCAAATTGTACACATTCGTTACTCTCCTAACTAAAAACAAATTTAAAAAAATAAGTCCTTACATAGGTCATAACCGGTCGGGGAGGGAGACATCTTTAGTATGCCAAAGACACCACTCTTCTTGGCGTACTGCCAGCCTCTATGGGAGCAAGTAAGTAAACCATCAAGTGTATCATTCGGTTTTTTGCCGACGTAGGTACATTTTGAATGAAATGTATCAGAACATCGATTAAGATAAGCTTTTTATGGACGAAGACGATGAACTATTTTCAATTTAATCGAGCGATGATTGACTCCATGCGAATCAGCTTTTAATTTATCTGTTCATTATTTTTTGTCCCGATGAGAGTAATGAAATCGCAGACACACTATGTCATAGTAATCAGTATAAATGATCTATTGAAAGTAAAGCAGCAGCCTATTAATGTCACACTGCAGGGCAAAGGCCTCCATCATTGAAAAAAGTAATTGCCCCAATAATAGATAGCACTACGCTTGTCAAATAAATGCAGATTGGCGATCACAAACCCGAGTTGTGTCCGGAAAAACTCACACAAACTATGCTCGACCCGAAAATTGAACACTTACCAACGAGTCCAGAATCTATTGAAAGTAATAGTAGTAAAATATAATGGTAACATAAAACTTTAATGCACTTGTTCGGGCAGCACTTCGTTGCCATACCTTTCTAACTCCACTGGTTGTACGGCTATGTCATAACAGACGATATTGTCCAAAGACTAAAATATAAGTTTCTTGGTCACGTACTAACATCCTGCGTGCTGCGTTGTCGTTAGTAAAAAAAACTGGATAAGTGCGATAGTCCTCTTGCCGTGAGGGTTCTGTACACTTTAAGTATGTATGAAAGAGCTATGCTGCGAACACTTCCTGTATGTCAGTCAGTCTAAATGAATGTATGAGTTTTTTATAGCGCTCCGTTTAATGAGTGAGAGTGTCGGAAACCTGATGGGAAGGTCCCCATAGCCCATGGGACAACCAACCTGATGGGAAGGTGAAGCCTTCCGTCTACTTCCATATTCCTTCAAATGCAGTCATCGCATCTTGGAACGTTGCAGATGTCCATGGGCAGTAGTGAGCACTTACCACCAGCACCATACATAGTAGGTACATTCGCTCGATTGTCTCCTCGTGAGAGAAAACTACGGAATATACTACTTGTACCAGTAATTCTGCCCAAAGGTACAATTGGCTTATCCAGAAAGATTCTTCAGCGTTATTTTCAGGATAAAAACCTTTCACCGTCCTTGCCAGTGCTTGAAAATTTCCCTTTACTAAATCACTTCGAGCTACTTAAAATAATTTTTACCACCTCAAACGTAATCAAGTGGCACAGCAACCGGCTTAGCTTCTCCTGTGTCAAGACAACATGGATTACGCTATCCAATTTCCAGTTGCTGATCCCCAAAACCTCCAGCTAATCGGCGGTCATCGCTCTCTCTACTGCTTTGGTGAAATTATATTTTATTTTATTATGGACAGACAACGGTTACGGGAAAGACGAGTTCCATGTGTGTCCGTTTGCACAAGTGTGGCGGGCGTAATGGCGCCATAATGCCTAATTTGGCGACGCGCGCGCAGACTGTACTGTATTTGTAACACTTATCACGAAAAAATATTGTGCTTAGAACTTAGGCCTAGTGCAATTCTTTTAATATAATGTTGTCATGGCTCAATCTTATTAGTTTACTTCGGATATGGGATTTCGGAGTCTCCATACCTATTTTCGGAGTTACCAATTTTTTTATCAAATTATCCTAAGTTTAGTGTCACCTGAATGGTCTAGTATTTAAAGTTATGTAAGTTATTTAATTAATTTATGTAAGTTATTTAAAATAAGTTATTTTAAATTCACAAGCACACTAAAATGTATTTCCGTATACGTGTTAACTCAACGAATTTTAGCATACTGGACACATTCCCGCAGATGCGTTCTATACTAACACATAATTATTATACAACGACAAAAAAGGGGAAGTCTGGTAGACACACTTTTTACGAATTCCAAAATTAACGAATTTGGCTTCACGGTCCACCGCCCACCCTGCTATTAAGTTTTACTTATTATTACCGAGAACCGCTGTGAAATCCATTTGTAATACAACTATGCGAAAATTCATAAACTCGTATATATTATAATAGTCTGGGAGGCGGTTGTACGTATATTCAATCACAGAATTCTTAATTCTCCGGAATGAGGTAGGTCGAGAATTGTAAATAGTTTCAGGTAAGTATTGTATAAAATAGTCTTTAAAGTTGGAAATCGTCTCTAGAGTCTAGACACGTGAGGTCAAAGAGTATTATCATGTATTGGGAAGACGTAAAGGTCATAGTTGAATGACGAGAATTCTCCAAGAAACACCGGTTAATACTGCGCTCATTTGATTCGGTTGAAAATTGTGCAGAGCCATCTTATGTTGCATTAATGTCCGATGAATACGGAAGCACATATTGTGGGCTTTACTTACCCACACGAGGAATCCTGAAGATACTGCGGTGAAGTGCGGTGGTAAGTGATTCATCTACTACAGCTTAAATAAATGACTTACCAAAAGTTTTCAAACTTAACCGATTGCCCACTCTATTTATAAAGAAAAAGAATCGCTTGGTATCGTGTCGTGTCGTATCAGAACACACTATTGAGAATAGAATTTTAGAAACCTTACGGATTTCTAATATTAAATGTCACCAATTTAACTTCAACCTCTTAAGCTATCATCAGTTTCTATTAGCAGATTCCCCATGCCCTCCCAAACTATAAGCCTTGAGTTACAAAGATTACAGCGCAATTGTCTGGCATTAGGCGGACTGGCCCGAAGGTGTCGTGGGTTCAGAACTTCAGACAAACTGCCCCTAACTCGTTCCCGAGGGGGCACTTAGGCAAATAACACGGAGGTACGAGGAACCCATCGCTAGTGGTGAGTCGTTTCTACCATTCATACATTACGCTGATGACTGTCAATGATAGAAATCTGTCTGATGCATCAGTCGTGCAGGACTGCGCAGGACAAATTACGTCTTTTTCGTTTTTTCATTTTGTCTGTTTCAAAGCAAGTGGAACCTGACAATAGTCGCTCCGAAGTGCCTTATAGTAATAAGGTCTACCAGTTGTTTGAAATATGCAGCTTCTGGTGAATGTGTTTCTTGAATGTAGTAGGTAACACACTCTCAAATTACAGCAAGATAGATTTACTACGTGAAGGTATCCTGCAGATCCGTGGAAAAACTGTGCCGTCAAAAGTGCTAAGATTTTGCTAATTTTGAAATTATTGATGAGCAAAAAAGGTAATGAAATAAAATGTAGCTATTTTTTTTTTTTTTTTTTATAAAGAGGCTGTCAGGATGACCACACTCCACCTGATGGTAAGCGGAAGTGAGGTCCAAATATAAGGTTGACTGGCACAATAGATCATAGTACCCATTGAGCCAGTCACCCTCACCCTGAAGGCCTGCATAGATGCCGCTTTACGCCCCGCCTGAAAAGCCCAGGATTATAGGAGGAAGGAAACACGTGAGCCGGAAGGGCATTCCATGCCTTAATGGCACGGGGCAAAAAAGAGGAACTATACCTCTTGGTACGGGCCACCAGTGTCTGGATGGTATGAGGATGGCAACGCAGTCCGGCGCGTGTTGTACGGGAGTGGAAAGGGGAGGACGGGATGAGCTGGAATAACTCTTCAGAGCATTCCCCATTATAGAGACGGTAGAGAACACTAAGACTGGCAACGTCTCTACGCAACTGAAGAGGTTCTAGGGTCTTAGTCACCTCTTGATCACCGACAATACGGATAGCACGTCGCTGCAACCTGTCGAGAGCCTCCAATAAGTACTTAGCGGAACCATCCCAGAGATGAGAGCAATATTCCACACACGGGCGAACCTGTGCCTTGTATAAGAGACAAAGCTGCGCCGGAGTGAAAAATCGTCTCACTCTGTTCAGGATTCCGAGTTTACGGGAAGCTGTTCTGATGACGCTCTCGATAAATTCCCGTTGGTTCAAGTTGCTACGAACATCGATGCCAAGGATGCTAAGGCTATCCTGTATTGGTAAGGGCGTGCTCTGAAGAGTGGGATGGGAAAGGAAAGGAGAAGCTTTCGCAGAAAACACACACACCTGTGTTTTCTTGGCATTAAACTCGACGAGATTGCTGGCACCCCATTTGGCAATGCAGTCCAGGACCTCGTCAAGCTCGGCGACAAGAAGATTCCTCTTTTCCTCGGTTTCGGTCTGTTTAGCCGCAGGTCTTCCGAAATAACGTGCGTGGACAGTGCTGTCGTCTGCATAGCAATGAATATTACCTAGTGATAACATGTCATTGATATGCAGAAGAAACAAAGTCGGCGACAGTACGGAACCTTGAGGCACTCCGGAATTTATTGGGAGGAAGCGAGAAGCGCGTCCATCACAGAGGACACGAATCCTGCGACCCTCCAGAAATCCCGCAATCCAGTCGCATAAGCGAGTTGGCAGACCATATGCCGGAAGCTTGGAAAGAAGCGAGCGATGCCAAACACGGTCAAAAGCCTTGGCAATATCCAGGCTAACAGCCATAGATTCACCATGCTTCTCCATAGCCTCCCCCCAGAGGTGCGATACGTACGCTAGAAGATCACCCGTGGACCGTTTTGGTCTGAAACCATACTGTCGGTCATGTAGTAGTGAGTGATCTTCTAGGTAGCGGACAAGTTGGGAGTTGATTATCCGCTCAAGCACCTTTCCAAGTACAGAGGTTATAGCTATGGGCCGGTAGTTAGCAGGGTCGGACCTATCCCCCTTCTTGGGAACAGGTTGAACATTCGCCTCTTTCCAAGCCTGGGGCACAATACCAGAGGTGTACGAGAGGCGGTACAGGCGTGTGAGTACTGGAGACAACTCCGCTGCGCATATTTTAAGAACCAACGCTGGAATACCGTCGGGGCCACTGGCTTTCCTAACATCGAGTGACTGCAACTCAGCACGGACATCACATTGCCTGATTCGGATTTCAGGCATTGTGGTACCGCAGTCAGGAATTTTAGGCGGCTGTGCTCCACAATCATCGATGCAG
Source organism: Mecyna flavalis (assembly GCA_949319885.1). Classification (NCBI taxonomy): domain Eukaryota; kingdom Metazoa; phylum Arthropoda; class Insecta; order Lepidoptera; family Crambidae; genus Mecyna; species Mecyna flavalis. The sequence goes on along the minus strand of OX439427.1, from coordinate 2,531,127 downwards.
GAATTGGCGGCAAAGAGGTTGGCTAGCAGATCAGCCTTCTCCTGCGGCTGATGGGCCAGCGATCCATCGGGATATTTCAGCGGGGGCAGCGAAGGCTGGCAGAAATTAGATTGCACGTGTTTAGCCAGGCGCCAGAAAGAACGGCTACCCGTGGGGCGCGTGATGAGCTCTTGGCCAACACGTGCAACTCGCTGGGCATCTGCTCTGATGTAGGCCCTCTTGGCGGTCTTGATGGCTTTGTTGTAGGCAGCTTTAAGGGAGGCTATATTGGGATCCCGCAAGGCATGAGCTCTGGCCCAAGCGCCGTACGCTGCCCGTTTCAGTTTAACGGCAGCAGCACACTCACGATTGAACCAGAGATCATCTTTGCGACCGCTAGTGACATCAGTAAAAGGAATGTAGTATTCCATTCCAATACTGATTTCACCTGCAATAGCCGCTGCACACTTAGATGGATCCTTTTCTCTAAAGCAGCTCTGCCCCCAAGGGACGGACGCGAAGTATTCCCGCATACCATCCCAATCTGCCGACGAGTAGCGCCATAGTCTCCGCGTCACCTCCACAGGTTGTGGGGGAGCAGTGTAAGGCGCTTTTGCGCCAACCAGGCAGTGATCGGAAGACCCTATTGGGGCGCAAACCGACACTTGATACCCAGATGGGTGACTCGTCAGCAAAAGGTCCAACAAGGAGGGCGCTTGACCTACAATGTCTGGTATCCGGGTGGGCTGGAGTACCAGTTGGGTCAGGTCGTGCGTAAGAGCAAATGCGTGGGCGGTCCGGCCAGCATGGTCTGTTTTAGGGGAACCCAACCAGGTATCATGGTGAGCATTGAAGTCCCCTAGAAACACCATTTCGCTATCAGGGAACCGCGCCTGAGCGGAATCTGCCGCCTGACTCAGGTGGTCGAAAAGTCGAGTTGTCTCGGTGTCTCCTTTATGGGATCGGTATATGCACACGTAGATTCTGCTCGAAGAGCCAAAATCCACGTGCACACAAAGGATGGAGAAGGATGGGTCTTCAAGGCAGCGAAGACGGTCACAGCAGACGTCCGCCCTGACGAAAAGGCATACCCCGGCCTTGGGTTGGAAGGATTCTTCCAGTACATAGCCGGGATAGTTCAAGTACGCCGTGTCCGCCGGGCAGCCAATCTGTGTTTCCGTCAGAAACATCATCGCAGGCTTCGCCGTCTCGAGGTGTTGGTGGACGGCATTGAGGTTTGAATGGAGTCCACGGATGTTAGTGAACTCCACCTCAAACAGCGAGTTGGTGGGGGATAGGGATGCCGCTGTAGGACGAGTGCGATGTCGTGTTCGTGCCATTGAAGTAATAAGGGGGGAAGGGAGGGCGCGAAAAAGGTGACTGTTGCCGTGGCAAAAACGAGACAAAGCGAGGAGCTCTGCTTTGGTAATGGACAGTGCGGTACAAAGGAAGCCGGTCCGCCGGACGGAAGGGCCCCCGTACCCCCCCGGAGATGGTCGCCGGGCCCCACTCTAACTGGGCACCACCCGGCACGACGAGCCACCCCGGGATTATGCGCGACCTGGTGGGGCAGCCTTCGGAGGTGGTTAGCCACCGTCGGGCCCCTGTACTATGCCGCGGGCGGCCAGCGGCACCACCGTTTCTACGGGTCTCCCTGGCCGGCGGGCCGACCCACTCTGTCCGCACAATACCGCCGCTAAGGCTCCACTGGTCCGGCGTCTACCACGACGACAGTCCCCCTGGCTCCGGTTAGTACAGTGCTGAACCTGGAACGCGACCCGACCGAGACAGGCCAGAGTCACTTGGCAGGTTTTTCGCAGCTGTATGGTGGTAACAGCAACCGGTCGACAGAATGTCTTCCACCTGAAGAGCAGATGTTCTGCTAAAGCGTCCCTTAGTCGCCTCTTACGACACCCACGGGCAAGAGATGGGGCGGGAGTTAGTATTCTTTAGTGCCGCCCCCGCACGGCACAACGGTATCTACTTACTACTATTCGTTAACTCCAGAGATAGTTGAAAAAAAAAGAAAAGAAAAAAGAAAATAAAAATCATACAAAAAACTTTTGCATTTTCATTGGAAGAATTTTATATCACGTTACATAAATGTCATTTTATACAACGAGTAAATGATGAGTATACATCAAAATATTGCGCCAACGAACTCTCATATTCACGCGTTCCCAAAGTCAAGCAAAGCAAAAAGTCCACAGCGAAATATCGATTGATCGCTGTGGGGCGCCCGATAACGCGGCAATAACGCTTAACGCTGTCATACTCGAGTTATTAAGATGTTTTTGCGACCCTTCCTCGGCTCGATTCGAATTCGATTGTGAGAATCGATAGTGGATCATATCGTTAATTACTTGCTGTTTACTCAGAGGAATAACTACTGCACTGTTAGTACGGCCAGTGAACTATTTGTAGAGCAAGTTGTTAAATGCCGAAACTCGGAACGGATATATGCCAATTTTATCTACTTTTATCCTATTCCTCAGGAATGTTAATAAGTAACCTATGTCACTCTCTAGCTTTTAAAATACCTATTACCATACAAAAAATCTCGTCGACTCCGTTGCGACGTGAAAAGAGGACAAACAAAAACACTTACACTTATATTAACTCATGGTAACTCAGCATTATGCCAAGTTTAGGAGTGGAAGTGTCCCTAACAGACAGAGTTAGTTCTGCATAGATAGATAGATGGTAAGGGTAACTCAGCAATGCCAAGTTTAGGAGTGGAAGTGTCCCTAACAGACAGAGTTAGTTTTGCTTTATTGCACAAAACACTATATGACAAACATAATGTAACATATAAAATCTGTACAATATAGGCGGACTTATCGCTAACAGCGATCTTTTCCAGTCAACCTATAAAAAGGCTTACCGTTAACTCCGATCCCAACGAAAAGAAAACTAAAGCAACAAGAACTCTAATCTCTATCTAAAATCTATATTTTAAAGAAGTCGTCGGCATTCCTAGCGTGTGATGATGCGTTTACAATAGTACGCTACCGTGGTCCGGGCCGCGGTAACGGGTCACTCTGGAGCCGCTGGTTAATCAGGGAAAGGTAAGGTTTATGGGCTTTGAACTCGCCGTGTGAGTGGTAAGCGACTAGCGGAATAAGAAATATAATAGTGGCCCCACAGAGAACATAATTAATTAAAGAACATAGTTGGTATGAAGTGTTTTTTACAGAGAATCATGTAAAACCAGCAGCTGGTCCTTTGCGCTCCACGCGGGTAACGCAAAGGACCACTGCCAATTTATTAAGATTATGTTATTACGAATGTAAATGTCAAAAAAATTAATATTTTCTTCCTGTCCGTTGATATTGTTTGTTAAATATGTAACTTTTACACTTAATGCAATAAGAAGGGTGGCCCCACAGTGACGAGGTCGCTTTTGTGATGTCGCATGCATATTTTAGTTTTTGGTCAAAAATAGGTATCCACTTAATTTATATATTTATAATTGCATCAAGTAAAAAACAATTTTTCTAATGTCCCGCCAAACGCTTCCATCTTGCGGCGCGACAGATTCCCGCCATTCTAACGTCGGCGCAGGCGCACGTAGAGGCGGAACTCGTAATAGGCGCATTCCGCCGGAGCATGTGAATGCCGGCCCTAACCTTACCCATTAACAGCATGTTGGAAGGTTCGCCCTTCCAATTTTATAAATTAAGCTAATCGACAGTTTTAAAGTATAATTAAGCCCTGTTGGGTCCAAAACAAAAATATTGTGAGGTTTGTTGTTCTGAGCTGCATTTTTGTATTCATTTGTTTTTCAGTTACATATTAATGTAATTAAAATATATTTAAAATGCTGCACGATTTTAATAAAAAAAAAGTGCACTCAAAACTCCGTATTAGATATTGATCTTGCATAAAGTTTCAGTGCCTAACAAAGTATAGCTTTATAAACAGAGGTTTGACCACAGAAATCTAAATTATTTAGATTTCTGTGGGTTTGACCAACACCTGATATTTGACCGTAATGTTTATTTTTGTTTACAAATAAGTACCTATATGTTTCGATAGAAACAAATCGATAGTAAAAGAATCTTAGCCCTACTTACGATCTCTTAAACCATCGTCGCCAGGTTTTACTTTAAATCCGTTCAGAGCATGAATATTTTGTAGAGTTAATCTGCTTTCAACTTCCCTCTAGCAAATTCTTATAAAGGAATCAGTCTAGAATAAATTATTAACTCATTCGAAAATAAAAAAAGGTTGTCGCAAAATGAGTATCGTAGGTACTTTACCAACTTTTTCTACGCTTACAAAAACACCTAACTACTTGCAGTCTTTTTGCCGACTCTGAAGCTATTTCTGGACGCAATTTTACGTACAGAAATACTCTACTGGATACTTATCTGAACAACTTGTAGGTACTTACTTACTTAACACACCACAGTATAGTGAGCCAAATCAGTAAAGCAAGCATGCTAATGGTTCTTAAACAAATTCGTTCAAAAACTTACTAACTCATCTTCGTGTTCATTATGTACCACTTACTTATGAGACTTGACGTGACGTATAGCCTTAAATTGAAAAAACAAAAGCCTGAGCCCTAAGGCAAATGGTTGATTGCTTTATAAGGACTCATATTCCATGACAAAGAGAAAGACAAACAAGGAATAATAATAACCACAATTAGTTAAACAAGAAAGACTTATTAACTTATCCATCTCTAGCATACCAGCAATCAAGGGTAGACTGCAGTAACTTTCACTGCCATGATAAATGCCTATACACGCAAAGCTGATAGTATCTCTAAGTTTCACAGTATTGTGTAAAATGTAGATATTGATAAAACCTCTTTAACTCTTGACTCATCTCTCATCTAAGTGGCTACAAATTACTCACAGTCAAGCTTACACCACCATGGTTACAACAAACGATGAGTTTATTAGGTTTGATGGGTCACAAAATAATATGGATGAAATGCTCCGTTTGTAAATATAGTAGATTTGTTTAGTTATAGGTGCCTCGTTACATAGGTATTATGAATATCGTACAAGTAAGGAACATTGACGTATCTCTGAGTACCTGTCAAAGTGAAAGAAAATGTATATCTTTGTTTTGGATAATCTCCGCATCGCCGATTTTTTCGGGATATACTTGACCGATATTTATTGTTAAAAAGTAACTTGGCAAATCCTGGATCATGGTGCAAAATAGTAACCTAACCACAACCAGATCGGAAAAAAGCTTAGAGAAAGTAGGAGTAAGTAAAAGTAGTCTACTATTACTTACATTAAACCAAAGTAATTTACCACCTATCTCAAAATTCAAACTCAACACGACCTAATTTTAGACTCAAAGTTTAATCACATTTTCACATCAAAGACGCTTCACTGTTGCTCCATTATCTGTACGTACCTATTCCTAAGAGCTCTGTAAACTACTTATTTGGTATCTTTATTATTCTATCAACGCTTCGCGCGTAGTGGGTCGTCTTTGAGTATCAGTTACTCCTTGAATAGAAATCTCGCCTTTTACCCTCCTGAATATTCTGGCATGCAGCTCTCAGATTCCAAACGCAGTTTATGTAACTGTAAATTTAAATTATCACTAGTAGAGTCACTACCATATTAGGTATTGAATAAAATTAAACAGGGGTGCATTCGGACCATACTAAAAATCCAATTTAAATGATTGTTAACGGATTGAAGGCCTTTGACTTCTTAAAAGTTTACCTGCCTCACATCAACAACCCTTATTTGACGATAAATTATACAACCTCTACATATAATGAGTACGTTTATAACGTTTGTACCTGTATACCTTTTGTCTATAAGTTTACGCTTGCAACATGCTCCAGAATTTGGTAAGTCAAGTTTGTAGTGGAGCCATGCTGTTTTACAGTACGAATGGGCCGCCTCGTTCGGGGAAGTACCACTCTCACACATAACACCACAGCGTGAAATAATAGTGACTACTATTGTGTTTCGTCTGGTTTGTGAGAGTGCCGGAGGCCCACACACCCCATACCCCCATAGGCCGGCAACGCAACAGCGATCCATATGGTGTTGCAGATGTCCATGGGCGGCGGTGATTGCTTACCATTAGGCGAGCCGATGAATCGTTTGCCGCCTAAAAAAAGTTTCTTGGGGCGAGATTCTAACAATCTACACTGTGAAGCAACGTTTGAAACCAGTTCGCCACTACTGCTTCTAAGAAAGGCATTATTATGTGTTTGTAATTATTATAAAGGCTAAAATAAAACCAACCATTCTTATTTTTTCTCACTAAGGACGTCCGAAAGGAAGGCTCGTAATAAAGATCTGTATCGGCACGAATTTCCTGCAAAGATACCGAGGTTCCTCACCACTGCGATCAAGATAAGCAACGCTGAATGCCATAACGTTTAAATTATTTTTATTGCCGCTAAGCTTTTATTTAAATGCATGCTTTTGAAGTGGATTTATGGTAATTTACTTCGAGTATATTAGTTATGTTTTTATCATAAGAACAAAAGAAATTATGTGCTATTTATAACTTATTATGAAAAGGTTACAGCTTTCAGCTCGATCATTGCTTGGATGGAATTGGATGGAGCCTAGGGAGGACTAACCGACTAGGTGATCACCAGACATGACTTGGGTGTCCTTGTGCAATGCATTTTCGGTCACATGCAGATTCTGACAACAATATATCAACAACCATGTTTTGATTATGAGAAAATTAAATTCACACACCTCTATCAAAGCCAGACTCAGATAAATAGAATCTATTATATGTTGTAACTCTTACGTAAAAGCAAAGAATAGTTCGTGTATCATACAAACCAATTAGATGAAAAATACTCTGTTTCTGTCCATATTGACTTTAACTAGTCTAATGAACGAGAAAGCGAATCATAGCAATGACGCGCATCCGGCGAACATCAATGAACATGCATCAGAGAAACACTGTTACTAAGGTAAATGACGATGCGGTAAGCGCACAGACCTGTATTTAGGCGCACCTCCCTTAGTTCAGGAGCTCACAATAAACATGCATGAATTCTGTCCCACTTTGCCTTACTTGTTTTAAAAAAATGTTCCAAAGAGCAATAACTTAAAGTTAAAAGTTGTTTAATTGTAACGACGATCATACATTTTCATGATTGATATAAATGAGGAGTTTCGAAGAAGAACGATGGTCACAGACATAGCACAGCGTAGGATATATCTATATCTCGGAGAACCGAGCAGGAAAGTTATCATATAGCGACCACGTACTGGCAAATGAGACACAGGACGGCCACGTTTTAGATGGACAGACGACCTGGTGGAGATAGCTGGCTGGAACTGGATGCAGGTCACTTAAGTTAGATCAGACAATTTGGAGGTCGTTCGGGGACCCTATTTTAAACAGCGGATATCTATTGCTGTTATGAAATACTAAGACGACTATTTTTGATACTTCCACTTACCAAGCAAGTTTTAAGCTTTGCTTTAAAAGGTAAGCTAGCTACAACAGGTTAGCACCCACCTCTTGCACTACCCACAATGCTAGATGTCTAAGCGGCGTTGATAAAACTGTGCCTACAACAATTACGACGATGGATGCCATCAGTGGTGAAGGCGATTTGTGGTCGCCACGGTTTGCGATGCACTCGATATTTATACAGGGCAACATCAATGCTGTTATTTTCAGTTAAAGATAGGGAGAAAATATGTGCTTTTTGAAGTAGAGTTAAGGCTACCGATTAAGTATATAATTGAAATCATTTATAGTAGGTACCTATTTCATATTTTGATGATATTTGATACATATAGACTAGAAAGAAAGAAAGAAACATTTAGATTAGACTAGACTAGACCTTAGAACATTTCCAAATGACATAGAGCATTCTTTTTATTACGTACGAAATGTCCCTTTCCCTGAGTATAACACTCAGGGAAAGGGATATTTCGGGAAAGGGACATTTCTGGAAAGGGACATTTTGGGAAAAGGACCTTTTGAAACCGAGGGTCATTATGGGAAAAGGACATTATGAACCTGAACGGCTCAGTTCCCATGGGATAATATAAATAGAAGTGTTTTTGTTTGATAAAAGAAGAATCTTACACGTCGCAACGCATAAATTCTTTAACCATAGTACCCCACCTAACGACGAGTTAAGAAAATTTACCACTTATAAACTGATAACCGCCTAGTATTAATCGATGATTTAGAATTAGACAATTCAAGAATTAAAAACGGAAAATTGAAAACGAAAGGCTAAGGCATAAAAGCTCTACAATAGTTGAACATTCCAAATTGCAACCAAATGATCATCATTACTCTCTGCATCCAATTGAAAACGTGAGAAATAACTTCGGTAATAGGGCATTTTGCTCGTAGGTGCTTACGACGCCGGAATCGGAATCGTATTCTCTGAGATAACGGCAAGTTATAGTAACCGTATGTGTGTTAAACTACACCAATTACTTACATAGTATTTGTATTTGTTTATTATTTAGGACATTATTGACTATTACCTCGGTCTTACTGAATACCGACTGTAGGAGATCTAATGCTTCCTTAAAAGTGGAAGATCTTCCTCCGAGCTAGATCGACTGTGCTCGGGGACCAAGGTCCGATGTGCCATCTTTGGTTTGTTGTATATATGCTAGCGGGCTGAAATAACTCTACTAGCGCGATGCAGGATCCCATACTAAATCGTGTTCCTAAGTTAGCGCCTTCTGTTATCAGTTGGTAGAACTGTTGGTGGCGAGTTGTCTGTTGATCAAGTTAGACGTCGCCACACGACATTTATAAGTAATTATACGAGTACTAGCCTTCCGCTCGCGGTTTCACCTGCGCTTAATTGCATTTTTTTTAATATCCCCCCTTTCCCCCTCATTTTCGGGAATAAAAGTCCCCTATGTCACCCGGGGATAGTGTAACTTTCCAACAGTAAAATATTTTTTCAAATCGGTTCAGTACTTAGTTTCGAAGCCTTTTCAATACAAACAAACAAACAATAAAATCTTTCCTCTTTAAAATATTAGTATAGAAGTAGCATTGCTATTGCATTTCTTTTAGTGAGAAGAGGCTTAGATCTTTAATCATAAGTTTTAGGTAACTTGGCATTTGACATAATCTATTGAAGAAAAACATGTGGGTCATTGTGTCTGATTCAAATACATAATTTACAAATAAATACATATCAGTACATATTACAAATACCTACTAACGCGTTGATGTCTTTTAGGAAAATCTACAAGTATTTCTTCGACACCAATGGCCTCTACCGATGTTATAATACATAGAAACGTCGTGCGTGTCTGTTTATAAAAAAAATTAATTTTTAATATTATAATAAGTAAAAACCTTTTGGTAACAATTCGGTTGCTTAGTTAGTTAAATAGAACTGATAGTAATTGATATTTTTTCCACATCCCGCTAGAGAAAGATAAGGAAATGAAAATGTGACTAACTGAATTATGTTCATCTTTTTTTCGTCATGCTTTATTTAAATAAAGCCGCACAGTTTAGCCCTAATTTCGAAACATTTTCTATGTATTATTGCTACGAACGAAGTAGTAGAGTCTCTGTCTGTGGAGTCTGTAGAGCGGTCGGAAAAACTAATCTTTTTTGCGGTCAGTACCAAATGTATTCAAGATTTGCACACCTATTTTCAATGACTTATAACAGATTTTTCTTCTTATTTCTAATGGCAATGTTATTCTGGTAAAATGTAGAAACCAAATAAAAACACAGTAAAAGCAGGAAAACTAATTAGAATATATAACTATGTTAGGGTCTTGTAACACATATTCAATGTCACGTTTTAAACATCACCACTAACACATTTAGTTATACAATTAATTAGCGCACCTTACGGACATTGTGGGAATTCGTCTGTTTACAAAAATCTTTAGCCGAGGTCGAGTTAGGTAATCCTTGCAACCAACCGTAACAACTAATGAATGACTTACAACACGATGCAAATACGACTTCAAAAACCACAGATTAAAATACAGAATTAAAAAAATAAATAAAAAGGAGAATTTAAACGACGAACCTTAGCAGTACTGGCAGTGTCAAGTTCCGTGGTTAAAAAGTAAACAAGCACTGTTATTCACAACGGCACGATCACTCGCGGGCGGCGCGGCTGCGGCTGCGTGCGCGAGCGCCGGTTGTTCTCCGCTGACTGCGGTGAACGTATGCACGCTTGACCTTCCTGCCCACAGACCTAGACAAACCTCTTTTCCTTTTGCGGGGCTAAGCCAAAATTGGGATTTCTAGGAACGATTTAGCAATGTGATACTGGGTATTAGAAATGTGTACTTTGAAGACTATGCAGCTTGAACTCTACATTGGATGGTACCGCAAATAACGCACCCAATAGTAGGTAAGTTACATACTCGAGCTGTTTCCAGAATCAGCAAAGATCCTCACCCAAACTAAAATTTAACAACTGATTTGAAAACTAAATCAACGAAAGTACAAACGCCTCGATGGTCTAGTGGTTTAAGTACCGTGCCTTGATCTCGAGGTCCTTGGTTCAATTCCCAGGTCAGGCACATTTTAGATTTTTCGATGACAGCTCGGATTTTGCAGGTGTTGTGGATAAGAAAAAGGGTTTTTATTGAGTTACCATCTAATAATAAAGTTGTGATAGGAAATACACTTTTAGGTACACACCGCCATATAAATATTATGTTGTTACAAAAGCTTTTGTACAGACAGCAAAAGGAGTAGCCAAGGATTTTCCATATCGCCTTGTATTTTTAATTAAGTACTTTGTATTAAGAAAATTTGCGGCCGGGAGCTCTGTGCGGAACACAGAATATATAACAATTATTCTATGGTGCGGGATCTACACTGAACTCTACATGCGCTGCAGGAGAATTATTGGCTTTTAATGCCAGAACAAAAACATTTGATGCTATTTACTTTACATTGTTATTTTTTTATAATACCTATTTCAGTTGAAAGACAAGTACGCAGCCCACCTGATGTAGAGAGGTGACTGCAGCCTATTTCATTGAAATACACTTAAGAGGAAACACCACTAAATGCGTTGCACATTTAGGGTCCCGAAACCCAGCCAAAGGCCCTGCCCAGATGAAGCGTTTTATGCGCGATTTGACTCGCGCGCGTTTGAAATTGAACAAAAGAAAAACGCGCGAGTGCGCGCGACTGGTTGTGGACGGGATGTAAAGTCGCCAGCACATCAGACTACCCCAGTCTGTCAAATTTCTACAACCAATTTTCAGCTTTATTCACTTCACATAGAGTTCTCTTTCAATTGAGATTTTTTGACAGATTAGGGTAGGTAAATCTGCTGCCATTCGTACCTATGAAGCTCTAGTACCTCGCGACTCACGCGTCTCGAAACGCGCGAGTGAAAGCTCAAAGCAGTTATGCTGCCGCCATAATAAAATATCACCTGTGGGGGTGGAAGCTAACAAATTGAACTGTGAAAAGCCCTATTCCTGGGTATAGACACAGGCGGCCGCTGACCGCTGTTACAGTATTGTGTCCCAACTCCCAATGGCAAGTACAGCCAATGGCAAGTAAGTGATGGTAAGTTTGACCGCCTCCGTGGAACAGTGGCTAAGCCGCTCGGTCATAAAAACACTGAGGTCGTGGGTTCGGTTCCCGCCTTGGGTGTGGTTGGTGGTAGGGCTTTTTTAGAGTCCGACTGGCTAGCTATAGGTGAAATCTGCCGCCATAATAGCTCTGGCTGTGTTCCGGCAGTAATAATGTGGGAGCCAGTACACTTGAAATCAAAGGCTCGAAGATCAGATGAGCCTACAGTCTGGCAGCACATTGAGCGACGTTTCCTGGTGAAGTGTCCCTCAATGGAATAGGCCGCAGTGGCCGCTTACCATCAGGTGGGCTGCGTGTCTGTCTGCCAACTGACATAGTATAAAAAAAAAAGACCTATGGCAAATTGGCAACTCGTCAAACGTTATGGCCACTACTTTAAGACTTTATTAATTTGTTTATTCCGCAAAATACAGGTGCCGGCAAACTTGTTGAACATCGGTCGACGGAGAGGGAGAAAGTTCCTGCGTTGCACTTGCGTGCACCCGATATTCAAGAAGTTTGCCGGCACCTTGTACTTTTTTAACGTCGTTCATAGTACCATTGCTGCTTATTATGATTGACCCTGTATTTGAATAACACTCGCAAAAAACCCTTGAAATTAATAAGAAAACTATAGTTATAGTACTTAGTACCTATAGATAGTCTATGTCGACGCCCCCAAGCAAGAACCCGGTAATGTGCTATTATGGGGTTTATGCTGTTATGTCAAATTCGGTATCTATAGACTGGAATACACCTTACCAATTTTTTTCAGATTTTTCCTATTGATATCTACAAAGTTATATCGATACACAATATTATTGTTGGGAAATTATAAACAAAAATATGACGGCAATAAACTTGTTATAGGTTGATACAAAAAAATTTATTGACATTTAGTTTTGGTAAAATGCATTTACCGGGTTATTGCCTTAAATTTTTTGTATGAAGTTTTTGGTAAGAATTAGTGCGTGGTTTTTGTTGAACTAATTTTAATATACGTATTCCTTATTATACTTTAACAATGTTATTTAAGTTTGGCATTTGACATTTTATACGTAACATAATATGTTAAGTTAGTCTAACTTAGCAAATGGATCACCTGGTAAGGGATCTCATTGCCCATAGACATTTGCAACACCACATGCATCGCTTATATACGTTACCGACCCATAAGAAAGGAATATGGTCTTTCAGCATTTCTGACGTTAAACCAATCTAAAGTTTGGTTGGGAGTGGCAAAAAATACCAATCATTGTCCTATGCCGAAGTCGTAAAGGTCCTCTACATCATGTTTTATACGAGTGTAGTACATGGATCTCATTACTCCAAAGAAGTTATGTCATCAAAAACACAGCAACATCTCGAAAACAAGCTAAATTCATCCGAAATTCTTATTGTGTCACAGGAATAAGTGACCAAAATTAAGTTTTAAGTGACAAGTTGACATGTTATCACTAGGTAGCATTCATTGCTATGCGGATGACAGCACTGTCCACGCACGTTATTTCTAAAGACCTGCAGCCAATCAGACCGAAACCCAGGAAAAGAAGAGTCTTCTTGACGCCGAGCTTGACGAGCTCCTGGACCGCATTTCTAAATGGGGTGCCAGCAATCTCGTCGAGTTCAATGCCAGGAAAACACAGGTGTGTGTGTTTTCTGTAAAGGCTTCTCCTTTCCTTTCCTATCCCACTCTTCAGAGCACGCTCTTAACAATACAGGATTAGCCTAAGCATCCTTGGCATCGATGTTCGTAGCAGCCTGAACCAACGGGAATATATCGAGAGCGACATCAGAACAGCTTCCCGTAAACTCGGAATCCTGAACAGAGTGAGATGATTTTTCACTACGGTGCAGCTTTGTCTCTTATCAAGAGATATCTTAAACAAGGCACAGGTTCGCCCATGAGTGGAATATTGCTCTTATTTCTGGGATGGTTCCGCAAAGTACTGGTTGGAGGTCCTCGATAGTTTGCAGCGACGTGCTATCCGTATTGTCGGTGATCAAAAGGTGACTAAGACCCTAGAACATCTTCAGCTACGTAGAGATGTTGCCGGTCTTAGTGTTCTCTACCGTCTCTATAATGGCGAATGCTCTGAAGAGTTATTCCAACTCATCCCGTCCTCTCGTTTCCACTCCCGCGAACAACTCGCGCCAGACTGCGTTGCCATCCGCATAGCATTGAGACACTGATGGCCCGTACCAAGAGGTATAGTTCCTCTTTTTTACCCCGTGCCATTAAGTCATGGAATGCCCTTCCGGCTCACGTGTTTCCTTCCTCTTACAATCCTGAGCTTTTTAGGCGGGGCGTGAAGGCCTTCAGGGTGAGGGTGACTGGCTCAATGGGTACTTTGTTCTATTGAGCCAGTCAATCTTATATTTGGACCTTACTTTCATGAAAAAATAGTTCCTTAACAGCAACAAAAGGTTGTAAATAACGAGTAGGTCCAATAAAGTGGAACTTGTGTAATAAAAAGATTTGTCAGCCTGTCATGTGTTGATGTGACTCAATAAACAGCTTCAGAAAAGTTAAAATATTTTATTCTGTTGGGTTAAGGTCGTACTGTGCGGTGATAACAAAAGGATCAGCCGCCCGCCTCTAACTCCAACACCGCCTCCGCGGAACAGTGGCTAAGCCGCTCAGGTATATAAACACATGGAGTTCGGGGGTTCGATTCCCACCTTGGGTCTGGTTTGTGGTAGGGCTTTTTCAGAGTACGACTGGCTAGCTACCTGTATATACCCTCACAGGTGAAATCTGCCGCCATAACAACTCTAGCTGTGTTCCAGCATTATTAATGTGGGAGCCAGTACACTTGAAATCAGAGGCTCGCCAACTGACCTAGTGTTAAAAAAAAACACAGTGGCGGGCTAACGCGGGGATCTTCTTACAGCGAACAATGGCAAAATTTTACCTACATGTTTTCTTTAATAAATATTACTGTAATAATCTAAATATTAATTTTTTTTCGTTTATTTCCTCTAATATTACAAGTTCTAAATACTCAAAAAGATATGGGTATTATGTGGTTACAATAAAATCATTATTCTAAATTTCCCCCTAAAAATGATGTTATTTATTAATACCGTTTCTCAAATAATAAAATATTACCACAATAACCCCGTAAAAACTTATTACGTATCATACCTATAAAAGATAATAACGTCATAAAAGTACATAAGTAATGGTTACGAAATGTTCTATTCTAATAATTTACATCAATAATCCCGTAAGTGCTAATACTGTAATAGTGTATGCATACAATTTTAGGTATTATGTATTTTCATAAATAACTAGGTTTTGAAAAACATGAATTTATTGTTAATAGTATAGTTATATGTCGCAAAAATTAGCTTTCGTTTGATACCTTAATGATTTGAATAGTCCCACTGGTTGAAAAGATATCCGACGAAAATAGTAAATCTGCTCTCCTGTAAAATTTTGATTTTTCGATTACCGGGTTCTTGCTTGGGGGCGTCGATGTGGAAAACCCCTTTTGTTATCGTGAAACGGTCAAAGATAATATCTTTGGAAACGGTATAGTTCATCGGTAGACGAACACCAATCAAGGAAAAAAACAAAAACAAACTAGTGATGGTCAACTCGAGTCACTAACTCGAGTTAACTCGAGTTGGGCTTAACTCGAGCCAACTCGAGTTGAATTCTCTCTGACTCGAGTTTGAAAACCGACATGGAGCGTAGTAGTTTGCCGATCATTTGTTTGAGACTGTTCATTCTTAACAAACAAGTGTAACACACATTTATGTAGATTTGAGGTTAACTTTAAAGTGCCGGTTATTGTTGTAATTTTTCGTGTTTTAAATTCCATTTTTTTACTAATAGTGCGAAGGTGAGGGAATAAATTGGTAAAATCCTACTTTCCTACTAATATTTTATATGCGAAAGTCTGCAATCACGCTCGGCTATAAAATTCTTACGAGAAACGTCTCATTCTCGCGGGATAGAAATTTTTAAACTATTGAACCGATTTGAATTATTCTTTCACTGTTGGAAAGCTACTCTATCCCCGGTAAACAAAGAGTACTTTTGATCTCGGAAATGTGGGGGGGGGGGAAGGGGGGGATATTTGAAAAAAGGGATTACGCGCGGGTGAAACCGTGGGCGGAAGGCTAGTTTTAAATAAACAATAACTTTTCCATCTAGTTAACTCGAGTTACACAACTCGAGTTACGTGAATTTTAACTCGAGTTAACTCGAGTTCTGTTTATTCCGAGTTGGCCCATCACTAAAACAAACCATGTAACGGAACGTGTAATAATGTTGCCACCATGAATTTATATTAACCTTGGTAAACTCACAAAGCCCACACTACATAGTAAAAAACCTATATTGAGTAATGTTTAATATTAAAAATTATGTCGTGTTCTTAGTTAACATTAAGCCGGAATGGTAAAGGAATATTAAAACCAGCGTTGCCAGACGTCCCGATTTTTAAATCAAAATTTAATGTCCCGCGCGGGACAGGCTCAGTCCCGCTTTTCGGGGAAAACTCGGCCGTACGTGCAGTTCTGAGAAAGAAAGGCGCAAACGGCAAAATAAGATAGGAGTTTATTTAAAATACATTTTCTATGGCTTCTTTTGCTATCTATTGTCACATAAACGTAATTTTAAGTCAAATAAAAAAAAAATAATTTGAAAACCTTTGATCATTAAAGGTTATTTTACTATGTCCCGCTTTTGACGGAAGAATCCCGCTATTTTCACTCAAAAAGTACCGAAGTCCCGACTTGGCAAAAAAAAAATCTGGTAACGCTAATTAAAATCCTTATTAACCTGAAACATTCAAAAGACATAGATTTTATATTACAAGTTCCTAGAAATTACTTGTCAAAAATGTTATTTTATTTAACTAATAAACAACAAAACTTGTTTTATTTACAATGATTAGGGGAAATTATTCAATTGCGACAACACTTTTCACCATTGTCAAAGTCAAATTCTTAGTTGTCAATTTGATTTCTAATCTGTCACTCAAACCAAATCAAAATTGATGTGTTTTGTGTTTTTGCCATGGCCTAATTTGGAACAATCAGGAATTCAGTCAAAACATTTCAAGAAAGGGTCAAATACTTTCCGTACAATTGTTAAAGGATGCAGAATTTACATAAATTGGCGATAAACTTAGGTAAAATGTTAGGTTATTAGGGTCTTCTATATAAAATTTTAGATTGCAATTTTGGTGTTTGTTTTGTTCTGTGAAGTGCTACAAAGATTTATGATAATTTATAGAAGTGGATAGAATGTAATGTGTATAATTTGTGTTAAGTTCCTGATTGGTTGAGCAACGTCCTTGTATGTATGAAATATCAATTTTAACTGTAACTTAGAGAGCAACTTATATGAGACATTATAATACATAATCTGAACAATCCAATTTTGATGTATAAGTTAGCGTTGAGGTGAAAGAGACAATTTGCTTAGGACTTGTCTCCTACACCAGAAGTTTCAAATTCGATCCTTGCTCAATACATTTGGGTACTCACAATACAAACTTGTATGTTTGTATAAATTGTTCTAGTGGTTTCCTATGTATGTTAGTAAAAAAGTATGTCTATCTGTTTGTTACAGCACAATATTAACTAACTTTTTGATTAAAAAATATCTAAAGGACACTTATTTATTTATTTTTCAATTTTTACTTACTAGTACCACTAGCACTTATTATTTTCAGCCGCCAGAAGCAGAAAGCGTTTAATCAGGCACATAGTGGGCAAACAGGAGATAAGATGGCATTCAACAAAGGAAATCCATCCCGGAATCAAGCAAATTCCACAATTCAGTATCCCCAAGGGTATAATGGGACAAGCGACATGCCACACACACCCGCACATGATCCCACAGGGCCACTTAACTTGCGGGATAACCCAGACAGAGTACAGGGAGCGGAGGGAAACATTAGTCAACAAATTAACATCTGAAGTTGAGAATATGCACAAAACCCATATAGTAAGTATTGAATTTTGTTTATTTTTTGCTATTGTAGTGATAAGAAGTGAAAGTTTTTATCAGATCAGTAGATAAATTGTGTGAAAGTTGCTACATATTACATAATATTCAGATTACGATAATAATTTGGAAAAAAGACGTAAAATCAAAGGCAGTTTTTATAATAGGTAACTGTGTCTATGATGCAGCTATGTAAATAATATGAATGTTAAATGCTATTGGTTCTTAAGATACTTTTATGAGACATGGTAAATGGTTTCTTATACTCATAAGCAAAAACTTCCAAATGCATTGGGATGAAATTACAGTATTGTAGCTTATACATTTGAGTATTGATTTTTATTAATATTGCCATGATTTAAATATTAATTCATGTTTTGACGAGCCATTTGGTGTAGTGGTCGAGAAGTCGGTTATTACACCAGAGGTCGCGGGTTCGATCCCCGCACGGTACAAACATTTGTGTGCATGAACATGTCTGTTTGTATCGGTCTGGGTGTTTCTATGTATAATATGTATGTATTTACAAAAAAAAAGTATATAAGTAATGTTTATCCGTTGTCTGGCACCCATAGCACAAGCTAATGCTTAGTTTGGGGCTAGATGGCGCTGTGCGAATAATGTTCAGAGATATTTATTATTTATTTATTATTTTTTCAGATTGTGATACCAGCAGCCCGCAAGCAATACATGTCAGACAAGATCCCTTACGTTTTCCGACAGAATTCTGACTTCTTCTACCTTACTGGCTGCTTGGAGCCGTCTTCAATCTTGGTTATGGTGAAACCTGCACAAACCGATTCTTTTAAGGTCTGTAAATGCAAAACAATAATACTTATGTTACTAGAGTTGGTATGTAGCTTGCGTACAAATAAAAATGACCCATTAAAGATGATCTAAGATATTATTATAGAGTCATCACCTGTGGTAAGGTGAGATTAAATTACTGATGACTGAAGTTATGTTATAATGTTCTGATGCACGATTTTATTTCAATATGAAATCAGAAATTATTTTTATCATGGACTTGTTTTATCTAATCAATTCCCGCAACCTGGACAATTTCATTAGGGGCCATTGAATTTCATTAGGGTATATTTTAATTACATGAAGCCTGAATGTCATAGATATTGTATCGTGCAGAGCATCTTGTTCGTGCACGAGAAAGACGCGCACGCGGAGCTGTGGGAGGGCCCGCGCACAGGCTGCGCCGCCGCCGCGAGCCTGTTCGCCGCCGACGACGCACTGCCCGTCGAATCCTTCCCAGACTTCCTTACCAAGTAATACTTTTATTTATTCAAACTACTACTACTAGTGAAATTACTGGGTATATGAGACCTAGAACTGTCGTCTCGGTGTAGCGGGCGCAGGGCAGTGCCAGTACGATCTGCTCGTCTTGTTACACATTGCAATAAAAAAAAACATTGTTCAACCACCGGCATAATGTTCTCCTAGCCGAATTCCAGCTACGGTGACCAATCTTTGCAATCAATCAACCAAATAAAGCTAAATATAAATTATAGTGCACAAGTGGGTGAACAGCTGGGTCGTAGATAGCGTAGGCACTCGTGCGTCTTCTCTAGAGTGTCATGGGTGTCTTTGGGAATGGGAATAGCCCCCCAACAAGCGCATTGCTCTGTTCAATGATGCCATGTGTAGATTGAATGTGTGAAATGCCCATAAGGAAAAGATTCCAAAGTCAAATTTTGGCTCGTCAGTTTTTACAAGCTTCTTGGCTACTACTTACTTTGGGGTAATTTTAAGTCAACATTAACTTTTCACCAGGACCACAATGTCGTCGAAACCCGCAGTACTATGGTACCACAGCGAGAATCCAGCGAATCCTGACATCCACCACACACTGAGGTCCGTAGTGAACGAGGGCCACGCGTCGCTGGCGGACCCGCAGCGCGCGCTGCACTTCATGCGCGTGGTCAAGTCGCCGGCGGAGGTGGACCTCATGAAGGACGCCTGCTTCATCGGCGCGCAGTCCATCAACATGGCCATGGCTTGCACTAAGCCTGGTGAGTATTTTTTTATGTTTTTTTTTTCATATAAAATTAGTCAGGATGACCTCACTCCACCTGATGGTAAGCGGATGTGAGGTCCAAATATAAGGTTGACTGGCTCAATAGATCATAGTACCCATTGAGCCAGTCACCCTTACCCTGAAGGCCTGCTTAGACGCCGCTTTACTCATGTAAACTCATTTTTTTTTATCCGTGTAGACAGTTACTGCAACGAGACATAATAATATAAACTGAAAACAGACGGCGCTCGCATCGCACATGCTAACTAATGTCATATATGTATGACTATAATATGTTATAGAATACCAGAGATGGTACATTTGACCTTGGTCCCCAAAGACAGGTTATTTAGCTCAAAGAAATATCTTCCACTTTTAGAGGTACATTCAATCTCCTATAATAGACTCTCTTACTCCTGAAAAGAGGCGGGGTTTATCCACTAAAACCCGGAGTGAGTCCCACTACTCGTGTCGTGTCCGCCTACCCCTATCAAACAATGCTCACAATGCTTGGGCCTAGGTTGGGTTTGTAGGCGCTGCGAAGACATAGACAGACACATTTGTGTCTATTGCCGGGGACTAGTCACCAGTGAATATGAAATCTTCCCCCCACATCCCTGTCTACGCAGAGAGAGACACTTGTTGTGTCCACTTAAATAAATACAATATTTTAATGGTGGATTGTGTCAGCAACATAAAGGATCTACGTCTGCGCAGCGCCGTAAAGCCTCCTGTTCATTCCAGGAGTATCAGAGCACCTGGTGAACGCGGTCCTGGAGTACAGCTGCCGGCAGGGCGGCGCGGAGCACCTGGCCTTCCCGCCGGTGGTGGCGGGCGGGCCGCGCGCCACGCACATACACTACGTCACCAACAACCAGATACTGGACGAGGACGAGATGCTGCTCGTGGACTCGGGTGAGTGTCCTACTGTACGCAGCCAGGAGTGTCAGAGCACCTGGCCTTCCCGCCGGTGGTGGCGGGCGGGCCGCGCGCCACGCACATACACTACGTCACCAACAACCAGATACTGGACGAGGACGAGATGCTGCTCGTGGACTCGGGTGAGTGTCCTACTGTACGCAGCCAGGAGTGTCAGAGCACCTGGCCTTCCCGCCGGTGGTGGCGGGCGGGCCGCGCGCCACGCACATACACTACGTCACCAACAACCAGATACTGGACGAGGACGAGATGCTGCTCGTGGACTCGGGTGAGTGTCCTACTGTACGCAGCCAGGAGTGTCAGAGCACCTGGCCTTCCCGCCGGTGGTGGCGGGCGGGCCGCGCGCCACGCACATACACTACGTCACCAACAACCAGATACTGGACGAGGACGAGATGCTGCTCGTGGACTCGGGTGAGTGTCCTACTGTACGCAGCCAGGAGTGTCAGAGCACCTGGCCTTCCCGCCGGTGGTGGCGGGCGGGCCGCGCGCCACGCACATACACTACGTCACCAACAACCAGATACTGGACGAGGACGAGATGCTGCTCGTGGACTCGGGTGAGTGTCCTACTGTACGCAGCCAGGAGTGTCAGAGCACCTGGCCTTCCCACCGGTGGTGGCGGGCGGGCCGCGCGCCACGCACATACACTACGTCACCAACAACCAGATACTGGACGAGGACGAGATGCTGCTCGTGGACTCGGGTGAGTGTCCTACTGTACGCAGCCAGGAGTGTCAGAGCACCTGGCCTTCCCGCCGGTGGTGGCGGGCGGGCCGCGCGCCACGCACATACACTACGTCACCAACAACCAGATACTGGACGAGGACGAGATGCTGCTCGTGGACTCGGGTGAGTGTCCTACTGTACGCAGCCAGGAGTGTCAGAGCACCTGGCCTTCCCGCCGGTGGTGGCGGGCGGGCCGCGCGCCACGCACATACACTACGTCACCAACAACCAGATACTGGACGAGGACGAGATGCTGCTCGTGGACTCGGGTGAGTGTCCTACTGTACGCATCTAGGCTGAGGGATGACAGTGGATGCGAGTGTGGTGAGCAAGAGGAGGACAGGCATCACGTCTTGTGGTGCTGTCCTATGTATGAGAGTATTCGCCAGGAGCTGCTGAACGACGACGCTCGGCCAATCCGACAGAATGCCATCTCGTAGAACGTTGGCATTGATCTGTTTGATGATCTTATTATATATTTTAAAGCAGCTTGCATATGCCTTTCCCGTTTTTTTTTTCATGCCGAACACTGTTCGAACAGGTAAGCGTTTGGTCACAACCTCACCTGACGGTAAGCTGACCGTTTTTAAAGAGACTAGGTTTTTATGTTTTGAATGTACCCGCAGGTTGCCAGCGGTGGTTGTACAACTCGGACATCTCGCGGACGTGGCCCGTCTCCGGGAAATTCTCCAAGCACCACAAGATATTATATGAGCTGGTACTCAGTGTGCAGGTAAATGAAGTTTTCAACCCTTTTTTATAAGAAACTTGTGGTTACAAAAACATGATATTCACCCTGACCTGATAACATCCACAGAACAAATAAATGCTCAAACTACATACTTATTTTGGGATCAGATCAATGTACCACCATTTCTCTCTCTCTTTCTCTCTCTCTCTCTCTCTCTATTTGTGTGTATGTTTCCTTACTGTGTGGTATTTGGATTATTGGTACACTTCATACCTCCTACTACTTCTACTTTCTACCCTCTCCATCTTTATTTCTGTCAGAAAACTTATCCAAAATGCCATTTCACAGTAGAACTACTAATTTTTAATTCTTAAGACTCTTAATATAACTCCATTGGCCTTATTGAGCATATTTTGAAAATAGCTCACCAGAAACAAAAAAGAACACTTTAATTTCAGAACCGGTTAATAGAAATCCTGGGCGAGCACCGGCCAGCGCTGGACCAGCTATTTGACAGCATGTGCCGGTTACTGGGCACGCATCTGCAACAGGAGGGCATCTTACCTAAGAACATCGATGGCAACGCGCTCATCGGGGTGAGTTATGTTAGTTATGTAGTAGAGTATGTTTCCATTTAGTTTTAAGCTTTCTCACAAGTAAGGTAAGTGTTACCAGCTAACAGCAAACAAGATTTTATATGACCGCGTGTTAATTCGCTGCTGGCAGTGTAGGTGAAGCGTTTGGTCTGCAATGTCACTTGTCTCGGCTTTACATTTTCGCCGGCTACGAGGATTTATTGATTATAATTATCAATCAATCAATTTATTTGCAGAATATGGGTATAAATTTGGTCTTAAAATTATTATGTGGATAATGTTTTAAAATACCTAAGATAAATAAGATAAATATTGGTAATATGAATTTTTTTCTAGACCTTACGCGACAGCGGCGCCAACTGGTGACAGCAAAAGCGATAGTCTCTATCAATAAAAATTGGGTTTGTGACGTTCATAATTTGGAAAATCAATGAATGCGGGCAGGACTATCAATGAATGCGGGCAGGACTGATCATTATGGGGATCTTTTCGGGAGGCCTATGCCCAATATTGAGCGTCGTATGCATGATCACTTGATCAGGGGTTTGCTAAAAGGAATGGTATGTGGTTGCAGAAAGCGTACCGGCTGTGCCCGCACCACGTGTCGCACTACCTGGGCCTGGACGTGCACGACGCGCCGCTCGTGCGCCGCAACGTGCCCGTCGCGCCCGGCATGGTCGTCACCGTCGAGCCAGGTATGGTCAAAGCGTACCGGCTGTGCCCGCACCACGTGTCGCACTACCTGGGCCTGGACGTGCACGACGCGCCGCTCGTGCGCCGCAACGTGCCCGTCGCGCCCGGCATGGTCGTCACCGTCGAGCCAGGTATGGTCAAAGCGTACCGGCTGTGCCCGCACCACGTGTCGCACTACCTGGGCCTGGACGTGCACGACGCGCCGCTCGTGCGCCGCAACGTGCCCGTCGCGCCCGGCATGGTCGTCACCGTCGAGCCAGGTATGGTCAAAGCGTACCGGCTGTGCCCGCACCACGTGTCGCACTACCTGGGCCTGGACGTGCACGACGCGCCGCTCGTGCGCCGCAACGTGCCCGTCGCGCCCGGCATGGTCGTCACCGTCGAGCCAGGTATGGTCAAAGCGTACCGGCTGTGCCCGCACCACGTGTCGCACTACCTGGGCCTGGACGTGCACGACGCGCCGCTCGTGCGCCGCAACGTGCCCGTCGCGCCCGGCATGGTCGTCACCGTCGAGCCAGGTATGGTCAAAGCGTACCGGCTGTGCCCGCACCACGTGTCGCACTACCTGGGCCTGGACGTGCACGACGCGCCGCTCGTGCGCCGCAACGTGCCCGTCGCGCCCGGCATGGTCGTCACCGTCGAGCCAGGTATGGTCAAAGCGTACCGGCTGTGCCCGCACCACGTGTCGCACTACCTGGGCCTGGACGTGCACGACGCGCCGCTCGTGCGCCGCAACGTGCCCGTCGCGCCCGGCATGGTCGTCACCGTCGAGCCAGGTATGGTCAAAGCGTACCGGCTGTGCCCGCACCACGTGTCGCACTACCTGGGCCTGGACGTGCACGACGCGCCGCTCGTGCGCCGCAACGTGCCCGTCGCGCCCGGCATGGTCGTCACCGTCGAGCCAGGTATGGTCAAAGCGTACCGGCTGTGCCCGCACCACGTGTCGCACTACCTGGGCCTGGACGTGCACGACGCGCCGCTCGTGCGCCGCAACGTGCCCGTCGCGCCCGGCATGGTCGTCACCGTCGAGCCAGGTATGGTCAAAGCGTACCGGCTGTGCCCGCACCACGTGTCGCACTACCTGGGCCTGGACGTGCACGACGCGCCGCTCGTGCGCCGCAACGTGCCCGTCGCGCCCGGCATGGTCGTCACCGTCGAGCCAGGTATGGTCAAAGCGTACCGGCTGTGCCCGCACCACGTGTCGCACTACCTGGGCCTGGACGTGCACGACGCGCCGCTCGTGCGCCGCAACGTGCCCGTCGCGCCCGGCATGGTCGTCACCGTCGAGCCAGGTATGGTCAAAGCGTACCGGCTGTGCCCGCACCACGTGTCGCACTACCTGGGCCTGGACGTGCACGACGCGCCGCTCGTGCGCCGCAACGTGCCCGTCGCGCCCGGCATGGTCGTCACCGTCGAGCCAGGTATGGTCAAAGCGTACCGGCTGTGCCCGCACCACGTGTCGCACTACCTGGGCCTGGACGTGCACGACGCGCCGCTCGTGCGCCGCAACGTGCCCGTCGCGCCCGGCATGGTCGTCACCGTCGAGCCAGGTACAGTCAACAGCACATCACGGTAAACACTTGCAGTTCGATAATAGCACTTATGCCCCCGACATAAGAGTGGTACAAAGTCCAAAGTGTATAGTCTGACGTGCTTTTGACTGTACCACTCACTACTAGCTGCTCAATAGACAAGGCTGGCAGTGGATTTTCTCTCTTCGGGTGGAAAAGGAAACCGAGGACAATGGGCAGTGGAACAAACTTCTCTACACACGGTCGCAGGCGTCGCTAATTTGCGGCTACGAAGCGTTTTGAACTAGCTTTTTTTTATTATTGCAATGTGTAACAAGACGAGTACATCGTACACCTGATAGTAAGCGCCACGTCTGCCCTTAGACAGTTCAGTGCCAAACAGTAACTAAGCAGTTACTGTCCGGCACCGCCCTGCGCCCGCTACACCGAGACGACAGTTATTAGGTATCATAAACCTACCCAGTAATTTCACTGCAAGCATAAATGTGGTAAAATTGTGTTTTAAAAATAATGGAATAGGTTACAATCGTCACCCCCATCGGGAACGGAGGGTAGTGTGGAACTTCCACGCCCTAAAAAGGGTAGAGTTTACTTAATATACCGTGGAATTCCTCATCATGAGAAACGGATAACCATTTAACCTGTTGGACGCCAAAGTCGTCTATACTTGACAAGCACCTGCGTGCCCTATGCGCCAACGACGTCTATAATATAATTGACCAAAAACTCTTCCTCTAAAAATATGAAATAAATATGTTTAAAGCGATTACTGGTATTTTTTCCTTACATTCGACAATGAAAAATAACCCAGCTCTAGCGTACAGGACCCGATAGTGCGTTCGTAGCTTAGCGTTCAAAAGGTTAAAAAGTAACCCCTAACCAAATCAAACTTCCCAGGCATCTACATCCGTCCCGACGACGAGTCAGTCCCGGCCGAGTTCCGCGGCGTGGGCATCCGCGTAGAAGACGACGTGCTGGTGACGGACGCCGGCGCGCTCGTGCTCACGGACGCCGCCGTCAAGGACGTCCGGGATGTAGAGGCTATCGTGGGCAAGCACGCGCTGTGATCACACACCACTCGAACCAGACTAACAAACTATAACGGCGCTTGTACGGACGGCAGCAGATCAACCTACCTTAATCTGTCAAAAACTGTCAATTGAAAGAGAACTCTATGTGAAGGGAATAAAGCTGAAAATTGGTTGTAGAAATTTGACAGATTGGGATAGTCTGATGTGTTGTCGACTGTACATGCTAAGAAAAGTCGCCGGGCCTACGCAAGAATTTGTGTCGTTTCTAATACACGAACCGTGTACATTGCTCCGGCGCTGACCAAGAAATAATTCTTGTCTGCGCTAGATAAGACACGCGGCGCACGCGCACTGACTTTGTCTTGTCTGCGGCAGACACGGTGAAATTTCTTAGCGTGTACAAGAAGCCTAATGGGTAAAGTTGAGTTGGAAAATATTCGGTAAGGCCTTGTCCAGAAAGATGATTTCACCGCGCGAATCTTTAGTATTATTGATGAATCCCATAAATCCTTGTTCCATCGTTCCCATACTAAAATTTACAATACTGATTAAAGAAAACCCTTCCCCCCCCCCCCCCCTCTACCTAGCAAAAAGACTGGATATTCTGTGGACTGAGATTGTACACGTGCTGCACACGTGATCTTTCCATTACATGCATACTATAGGAGTAGCGCTTCGCTGAGTAGGCTCCTGGGGTATTAGGGCAATGGGAGGGTATATTTTTGCCACATATGCCTCGAAATTTCAGTCATGTTGCCTTAAACCTTAGAATAATAACATATAGAAGGATAGTCTCCATACAAAAGCTTTGTCAAAAGTGAAGCACAAAACGATTGACACTGACGTGACAACGCACACGCGTGCACTTGAATAGGATGGCAGTGTAATTGCAGTTTCCCCGAAAGTGGGAAAATTTTACGGCAGCGGACCACTATTTTGCACATATTTGTGTAAGGTAAATTTACATGTGTTATATTATGGTAATGTCAATATAAAACAAATAAATGGAAACAACACGTAACACATTTATTACAATTTTCAAAATGTATTTTTTTAAATTACACCTTTAATACAGTAAAAAAGACATAATTATAACAATGTCAACAATTTAATAGAGAGAAAATACATCGATAATTAAAGTAAAATGCCTTTATGAAGAATTATAATTATATACTATAATCGTGTATTTTTGTTTGGCTTCCAATATTCTTCGCAACGGCTTTGCCTTATTATTTTCACCCATTTATCAGCAATAACAGGGTCGATAGGAATCCTTAAAAAAAAACACGTAATCATTCTAATAAATTGCGGTTATAATATGTATGGGAATAAAGTCGTGCACGATATTCAGTTAAATCACACAAACAGCTACATATAAGAACGTGGCTCATACGAAAATATCAGTTGCAACTGTTTTTAAATTAATCAGATCGGCGCAGTAATAAAGTGGAAGTGGGAAAATATTTTCACTATTGTGGCAACACTAAGGGTTCAAATAAAACTTTTGTGTTTTTATCAAATTAATTGCAATAAACTATGAAATATTGGATACTTACGTGTGAAATGGAATTTTAGTACTATTATTTTGGTTTTTCGATGTGTTGTGACAGAATTTAATTACACAATTCACCATAATGAATAAATTTTCACGAGACGCGTTCGGCTTGCTTTGACATTTGACACTGAAAGCCGGTACGGCCAACTATGTCCTTTAGGACACAGTTGAATGTGCTTCAAAACAAGTGCTCGGACTATCCTTCTATATGTTATTATTCTAAGCCTTAAACACTTTTTTATCAGGTGCTTGACAATAGGGTATTTGACAACAATTTTTTTATTTGCTTTTTATACAGTTTATTCAATAAACAGCACTAAGCTTTTTAAAATTTTGAAATATCTTTTGTATTTTCGGAGTTAGAGAGTTGTAAACTTCACGATTAGACAAGGAGAGCGTTACATGCATGTGACGTCACATAACAGTAGCACCATACACGCGCCATAAAAAATGTTGTTTTAGAAAGACACAGATATACTGGAAATAAATTGCTTTGTAACTGACTTGTTTTTTAACCAATTTTAAATATTTTTCAATGATATTATACTTCTGTGTTGTATTATCGAATACAGTCACAAAATATTAAAATGTCAACTACAGTCAAATACCCTATTCTGTCACGTGACATGACAACCCTCCCACACCGTTCACCACCACAGGAATCTACTCAGTTAAACTCTAAAATGATAATTTTAATAACTTCGCTTGACGTCTATTTTACTTTCACTGCGAGCTACAAAATCCCTTAAATATTTCTTTAAAAAACGTATTATTGTCATCTCATGTTTCGTAATACGATAGATAATTCATAGAGGTTTTCCTTTTTCTAATTATTGTAGTCTTAAAGACTGAATTGTATGACTGAAATACATTTTGCAAGTCGTTTTGATATTAAACTTCCAGGCGTGTTCATAACCACTGATGACTGTTTTTGGACAATGGTATCGATAATAATAGACTATCCTACTATCGATTTTTCGATTTGGGGTGCCAATAATCGATTAATTGATAATTAGTTTTTAATTACCACATAAAATTTGCTTCTGTCTCTCAACGGGACATAAGAACCATGTTTTTCGTGGCGTCTTTCCATTCTATACAAGGCCAGAACGCAGCCATAGGAAACTGCTCGAGTATATATTGTAATGCTGTTTTTAACTCTGTTATTACAATGCATACACGAATTTTGCGTACTGATCGTGTATAGTTTGTATCGTGGATGCTCGCGTCTTTGTTCCAAACTATACTACAAACTTACTTACATTGACAAGTGTTCAGTTTAGTTTTTTAGTAAAATATGGAATTTTATTTTAACTTTATTAGGTAGAAATAAATACAAAACAATTACTTAATCATAATTATTTTGATTAAAAAGTGCTTTTCAACGAGCATTATTAATATTATTAAGTTAAATGCTAGGTCGTGTTTTCTTTTTCCATTTTTTGTCGCGGTGGGTGTTGAAGGTCGGCCTGCTAGTATTCTATTTTTTGTAGCAATTTTTTTTTTCAGGTTTAAAAAAAATAACCACGAAGGCCAAGGCGGGAGCTCCGCTTCGCTTCGCTCCCGCCTTAGCCTTCTAACCTATATCCATCCGAGTCGCTTTCCGCCTCCGATGTGTTTTTTTTAACTTAATTTCTCTCAGTACGCCGTATGTAAACAGCGGAATAATACAAATTGCCTGCGCGACATATACACGATTAGTCCGTATGCGCACTGGCGCTGTATATATTGGAACAAGAAAAACTTGTTCGTTACTACGAAGTATACGCGATTATTTGCGTACTGCTCTTGTATGGATTGGAAGAACTTAGTAAAAAAGTTATTTACAATATATACTCGAGCAGTTTCCTATGGCTGCGTTCTGGCATTGTATAGAATGGAAAGACGCTTTTTCGTGATATGAACAAAGTATGTTTTACGAAGCATTATGTTAACATTATTTGCGATTTGAATAAATTGTTGGTAATAGCTGTAACCAGGAACGCTCAAGAAAATTATTGTTAATTATTTAATTTAACTTTATAATGAATTTTTATAATTCAACCGAACGCCTATGAATGGAGCCTCCTATAATAAAATGGATTTGTTGGTAATTTTGTATTAATGATCTTTCGCTTCGCAGATCGCACGTTAGTAACCAAATTTACCATCATCAGTGAAACGAAAGATCTATGTTTTATATCGGCATCAGGTATTATTTGTAGTTGAAACCGTTATAGAAATAAACGATGTATTATTTATGTCTGATATATTGGCATTGGCACATGTTAGCCACTTGTGATATGATTACGGCTGAGTAGAAAGAGTACACAGTCATACGTTATGCATCGCCGCACGCAAACAAAATCTCAACTCGTTTTTCAGTGCAAAAAAAAAGATACTATACCCGTACAAGCCGCGCACACAAACTAGGTTTTTTTTTATGAAAGGGAGGCAACGAGCATGTGGGTCACTTGATGGTAGGTAAGCAATCACCGCTGCGCATCCCCGAAACACCAGTGGTAACGTACTGTGTACTATTTCTACTATAATTGAACGTTGTGTTGTCCTTATCGTACCGCGTTGTACAGACGGTAGTAGTTCCAATTTGTATAATATAGATGTTAACTAGATGTAAATAATAAAAATCGCTGAACCAATCTCGTTTCTGTTATTTGATGAACCTGTTATCCTTAAAGTGCTAATTTTGATGTCTGGCTCTTTTGGTCAAATGATTTTTATAAGATGCGTCTAAACTCCATTCTTATGCCATTAGACAGAAGTTCAAAAAAGCTATTCACAAAAACAGTTACATATTTAAAATAATTGGATACGTGATAAAATCACATTTAAATAATACTACAGTTGTATAAATAAATCAATATACTTCTTAAAGGATTCAATTGTATAGTTACATTGTACTAATAGAGTACAAATAAAAATAGTTAAAAATATAACCAAGACCACTTTCTCACATCAACTATAGAGTACAAATTAAAAGAAAAATATAACCAAGCACACCTCTCATTAACGACAGACATGGAATGCTTTACAATACAAATGCAATACAGTCGCACCAAGAATATTACTCCTGTTTGTCTAAAATATTCAATAATAACTAAAAATGCTGAAGACAGATCCATACTTATTCGAGGACAGAATAATGTGAAGGTTAGTCCGGCGTGAAAATTTCGAGCAAAATGTAGTAAGGGTGTGGAGACAGCAAGGCACAGTACCCGGCAATGAATAATACATAAATTATAAAAACAGACAATCGGCTAAGACGACAAAACAGGGTGTTACCAGACCAATCGATCGATTGTCGATCGAAGTTGAACTTTAATTAAATTAATAAAATCCATTCATACTCTCCCATCCAATTCCAAACTGTTATTTAATTTTTTTAGACACTTAATTGGCATAGACCTTTCTTAAATACTAAAAGTCGACTTAAAACTAAAACTATAATATTCGTTAGTCGAAACCAGCACGACTTCTCACTCAAAGTACGGTCGCTATCAAAAATATATACATAAATATATTCATATTTTTTTAATATCAATGATAAATAACCTTACTGAACTCTCATAATTATGTAATTATATAATACATTTTCATGGCGACCGTACTTATTAACTTAAATAATATAAGGAGAAAAAACATTTAAAATTTAAGGAATGTTTTTAGTTTTTTAATTTATTTAAAATTGTACTTGGAAAGCTTATATTTTTTGAGTTATAAAAAAATACTCTCCATGGCTGTCTTAAAATTACAATTTTAGATTAACATGAGTTACCTTGCTATAAATAGTTTGGACCCATTTTTTAATTCTATATTTTACTAAACAAAAATACAAAATTCAAATGTCTTAAATCTAAAAATACCAACAAACAATTTTAATTGGTCCCTTTCACTCTGAAGCCCAATATTGGAAGACTTTATTTATTATAATTTTAACAGCCGGTTCCTATAAAAAAAAAAGACTTTTTGTAAATATGTTTTATAGGTAAACGAGACAGCAAACTTGACTTAGAACTGCTGCTATAATACGAGTTATATAAAATTCAAACTATCATATGTTGTGGTTATTTAACGAGGATAAGTTATTTTAATGTATGTAATTACAACACATGGAGAAGGCTTTTGGACAGTGAAAAGAAGACCCTAAAGACTATGTATAAGCCGACCATTAACATAAAAACCCCGCCATATTGCGGAAATATTATATTGGAACTAATTTCTTCAAGTAGCAACAATCAAATAAAAAAACAAGATGTCATTCAAAAGTGCTGTCTGTCAAAGTGTGATGTCAATTGTCAACCGTGCCTTGTTATTATTGGATATTGTAAGTTATTTGGTTATTTGCGAGTATAACCATAGCAACCAAGTGTTGCTATAACCATAGCTAATGTGGCGCCTCCAGAGCAGGTTTTTTATTTTCTTGGTCAGGCTCAGACCCATATCCAGGAATGCTCCTTCACCATTGTTCTGCCATTGATAAAATATTCACTTTCATAAAGATTTATTATTAACCTACGTATAACATTATAATAAACCTTAACTGTTCTGTGAACGTAATAATATCAGTTTGCTGTCTACGCTAAATAACAATATTGTATAATTCCTTATCAAAATTTACTGTGGAGCATCAAAATACATCTTTTTCATAATTTCTAATAATATCCGCAATAATTACGGCCTATAAGAGGTCAAATAGAATATATACAGGGTGTAACTTCGAACAGTAGTTAAACCATAATTACTGTCCGAAATCAACCATGTGTAACAAAAAACGTAAATTATTACATTAGTGTTGTCATGGGGCATTGGCCGGTTATTCCTACTAGATTTAAAACTAACCTCGGCAATGCTAAACATTATCGACTGCCTGCGCTACGTGACGTCACAGACACGACGCATTATTCGAAGCTAGAACTACACTAGCAGAGATATTATGGCATAGCGTGAGGTTTTACTAACAAGAGTTGAATTGAAAAGCTGATGCCTTCGTTGCAACTCAGTTTAAATTTAATGTTCGTCAAAATATGTATGACGTGTTCAAATCAACAAAAAAATCAATCAAATCATATAATTACGCTATGCCACTAATATCTAAGCTGCCAAAAGTGAACATATTATATCCTAGTCCGTCGCATAAGTGAGTCCTTTTGGTATAGTTGATAACTGGAACATGAACCTACCAGTCTCGTTTCCGACCATATAAAATTGTATCAAAAAATCACACTACTAAAATAAATAATGTACCCCTAGTGAGACGTGCGCGTGTTTTCAGGGTTTCCAGTGGGCAACCTCTTATTCCACAAATGGTCAGACTGAACGGGGTATCAAATGGCTATTGAAACAGACGCAGAAAACTTTTTGATGGCAAAAACAGAACCTAATTTCTGATGACTCCTAATCGACCTTTTTTTTATGTAAAAGGGAGGCAACGAGCAAGCGGGTCACCTGATGGTAAGCAATCACCGCCGCCAATAAGCACCCGCAACACTAGAGAAGTCACAAGTACGTTGCCGGCCTTAAAGAAAGAGATATGCTCGTTTCTTAAAGATTGCCATGACCTTGATCCTCCAAACCACTTATGCCTGGTCCAGAACAGCGACAACGGCGTACGGCGCGGCTTAAATTACAAACAAGTCAGTCGGGTGTAGTTCTAGCTCCGACTCCCGCGAGTCAAATACCAGTCAGAATCTGTTCCACCGGTCACCACTCCAGGTCTTCAGGCACGCCGCCAGGGTAGTCGCCGGTGAGGCAGGCGGTGCAGTGGCCGCCCACGCCGTCGCTGGGCGTGCTCTTCATGTTGTAGTGGATGGCGCTGACTAGGCCTTCCACGCTTAGGTAATGTAGGCTGTCGGCGCCTGTTGACAATCATAACATATTTACTGCATGTCATATAACTTGTTTTTTTACTTCTGTTTTTTTTAACATTGAAGAATAGTTCAACAAATTGAAACGAAAGAGTTGTTTTACGGAATTTTACTTTTGAAATTCCTTAAAAATCTAATATCCGTAACCGAAATTATTCGAAACTAACGGATAATCCAAAATAATTTCATATCCGTAACCGTATCCGGTACAATAATCATTCCTATTTCCGTATCCGATATTTCATATCCATAACATCCTTGTTTGTAAAATCTAGGATGCTACCTGCTCCAGGTGTCAGTGACATTTCTAGAGACGTAGTTTTATCTTAGAATTATATCGTCTTTTAATCGATCGGGTCAATGGGGTTGGGGTTTTGGGGTTTTTAGTATGGCGTATGTGTTGTTAGAGTTTTTGTGACTTACCAACGTGTTCAGCTAGTTTGTAAGAGTCCATCTTGTTGGCAATAAGTTCCTCCCGGGTGGGGATGTTGATGCCCATGTAACACGGGTACTTGAGCGGCGGCGATGCTATCCGGATGTGCACCTGATCACACATACACTGTGTTAATGGCGATGTTTTAATTTTCATCGTGCAAACTTGTTTACCAGTATCAAAGAGATAGCT
The DNA here is from genome assembly GCA_949319885.1 of Mecyna flavalis. Taxonomy (NCBI): domain Eukaryota; kingdom Metazoa; phylum Arthropoda; class Insecta; order Lepidoptera; family Crambidae; genus Mecyna; species Mecyna flavalis. The sequence continues at coordinate 2,497,382 of OX439427.1, read as the reverse complement.
CTATGCACCATATGAGGCACCTTATGGCCATAGGGCCATAAGGTCAGTAGACCGCATAAAAACATTATATTATTAATTATGTATTTAATATATGTATGTATATTATAATCAACCATAGAATAAGTAATATTTATTCTAAGTAACTAGCATCCCCGCAACTTCTTCCATGTAAAATCAATGTTTAAAAATATGAAAATGTTGCCTTAGACAAATTATCTTTTCACGAATATGTATGAATACAACTATTAACTTCAATGTGTAAAACTTTGCAAAATCCCATCGTTGTGTCCCGTCCCGTCCTAAACAGACCCCATGCAGCAACTAGCACTTGTAGTTTGTAACTTTTCAGTACCTTGGTATCAATTTTATTGTAGTATAGCTTTCCGCTTGCGGTTTCACTCGCGCGTAATTTATTTTTTCAAATATCCCCCCCCCCTTCCCCCCACATTTCCGGGATCAAAAGTACCCTATGTTTACCGGGGATAGTGTAGCTATCCAACAGTGAAAAAATTATTCAAATCGGTTCAGTAGTTTCGGAGCCTATTCAATTCAAACAAACATACAAACAAACAAACAATCAAATCTTTCCTCTTTATAATATTAGTATAGAAGTATAGATTTTGTTATAGTTTCTAAAAATATGTAACAATTAAGATCACCTCAGCAGCCCCAGCATCTCTCAGCAGCTTGATGATCGGCCCAATCGTGTTCCCGCGCACGATCGAGTCGTCGATGAGCACGATGCGGCGCCCGCGCACGTTCTCGGACAGCGCGCCGAACTTCTTGGCCACGCCCAGCTGCCGCAGCCGCGTGGACGGCTGGATGAACGTGCGGCCCACGTACCGGTTCTTGCACAGGACCTCCATGAATGGGATGCCTGACTGTGGACATGGTTTAGCCAATCAGCAAAGTCAGATTAATAATGTCCTCCCAGCTGATCTTTACGATCAAACAGTTATGCATGCAGGATGAATGAGTGAAGCACTCCCTGGCACGGGGGTGTTTTATACCACCAACTTCCAGACTGTGTCTGAGTATTCTAAACAGAAAACTTGGTCCAACCCGGTATTTAATCCCAGTGGACCCCTGGCGCGGCCGTCGCATTAAAGTGCGACCAACTACCAACTGCACCCCGGTTAGATTATCAAAAAAGGGAATGTCAGTGGAAATGGGCCGGCTCAACCAAGGAAGTACCAACCTCCCAAAAAAGATCGACGAATAAGTAGTAGTGCCAGAAATCCGAAGCCGGCACCTCGAGTTTTTTAACCCGTCACGCATGGCGGCGTCAAGCATACGTCTTGTCTCGGGCAGTGAGTTAATAGACTGCGACCAGTGTCAATTGAACCTTTGCGTTGAACTAGCGCCTCTAGCGGCGCGTAGTATTTGTAGCATAACCGCGAAAGCCACTGGTGCTAGGTGGGTAGTTGTTGGTAAGTATAAAACAGCTTCGCGTAGTGGGCTAATATACCGTGGCCAGTGTCAACTGGTCGGTTAATGGATGGGTGACCATTTTGACCTGTGGTATCTGTCTGTTATAGGCTGATGATGTGTGTGTGTGTTCGCGGTACCTGTCGGGCGTATCCGTGCGCGGCGGCGGTGCCGGACTCGGGCACGGAGGACACGATGTCGGCGTCCACGGGCGACTCGCGCGCCAGCATGCGCCCGCACTGCATGCGCGCAGAGTACACCATCTGACCTACGGACACGCAAGATAATGATAATGATCATTTATTTTCACAAAAAACAGAGTAAATTATTTATTTTTATTTAGTTATTTATAAAAACTTTATTGACCACACAAATCGGGTACAAAAGGCGGACTTAACGCTAAAAGCATTCTCTACCAGTCAACCTATGGGAAAAACGAAATGCTTAAATGCGGCAAAGAGCAAACTAAAAAAACCTAAAAGATACACAATTTTACAAACATTAGGTGGCATGGTAACAATATTTCCGTATATTTAACCACTTAGTGGTATGTGAAATATTATGTCAATAAATGGCATAAAAAGGCATGCATTCTATATTTACATTGGTTGTTAGTTTAAATACATGTTTAAGAAACCCATTCAAATCGATATCAGACAACAGTTAGGAACAGTAGTAGAAGTTATGGAATGGGCGGTGTTAGGCTGCCTGTCCACCGGCGCGGAGCGAGGCAGTGGAGCGGAGAAACGGAGAAATATTAACCAATAGGATACCAACTCCCTGTCTGAGCGGAGATGTTGTGCATTCCTATTGGTTAATATTTCTTCGTTGGTTCCCTATTTTTACGCATAAGTTTTTTTGTCATAATTTAACATGGCATACTTTTTTTTATCCTAATAATAGTTACGCATAATATTCTTTTGGCATAACTTTATAGGCATAATTTTTTTAGGCATACTTTCTTTAAGCATAATAATTGTTAAGCATAATATTCTAAAGCCATAACTTTTCGAAATACTTTTCCTATATAAATAAACATGTTGGCGGCTTAGGGGTGGCCCAAAGGCCACCCCCGCCGCACCTTAACCTACTGTTACACAATAATAACTTGTAGACAAAAAGACAATATGTCTAAAAAATTTATGCGGATCAAAATTAGGGCAAAAAACATTAGTCTAAACAATATTTATGCTTAATGAAACAGTATGCGAAAGGACAATTACGACAAAATATTATTATGACAAAAAAAAATATGTAAAACTCGTTATGCCAAATTAAATTATGACAAAAAAAGTTTTGCGAAAAAAAGGGATCCCTTCTCCGTTTCTCCGCTCCGCTGCCTCGCTCCGCGCCGGTGGACAGGCAGCCTTACAAGCGGCCTTAGGATACAGTAGCCGCTTACCATCAAGCGAGCCGTAAGCGCCACCCTGGAGATATAAAAATGGGCACAGCCGCAAAACAAAACTAACCAGTGTGTGGTCCTAGGCGTGTGTTTTATAAAATGAAATATACAATGTTAAAATCTGCAGCCCCACGCTCACCTTATAATAATAAGTCACTAATTCGTCTGTCGCGCTCGACCGCTCCCTAAGATATTATGAACCTTTAACCATGGCGATACGAGTAAGAATATCAGATGTCCTTGAAAAATCGTAATTTTTTTACAATAATTAATGCCAACTACACTGTATTCAATAAATTAGTACTGCTTGGGACTGTGCTCTAGAATACTCTAATTCGTCGTTAAGTCTAGAAATTTAAGTACATAAATAGCTTACCCTCGAATATACTGTCAGCGCGCGCGAAATAAACATACTCGAAGATGCAGAAGGCTTGCTGCTTCCCGGCGGGCCGTTCCACCACGTCCACGGTTCGGATCCCGTGCCGAGACATCTCCACTATCTCGCCGGGCAGCACTTCGCGCACGTAACGAGCGCCTGTGCGAAAGAGATGCAGTATTAGATAAGGATAAAAGATGAACAGCTCATCATCATCAAGGACCAGTGTTGGAAATAGCCCCCCTTCCTCCCTCAAGGATCTTCGTTGGAGTATACAACACATAATCAACGCAATTTTTTTTTTTACAAAGGTAGACCACATTTCGTTCGATTTCTCTTTTTTTAAGAGCATGACCTGCGTCTTCTGGTGCAATCTATTACATATTATTTTAGTAATTAGGTTTCGTTTGCTGTGCTCTAGTTTCATGTAGACGACGCCGGAACCGGACCGGAACTGGACAATCAGTATCAGTATTTGTATAGGAATAAAAGCGCCGGTGCAGTTCCGGTCCGGTTCCGGCGTCGTCTTCATGAAGCCTTACAGGATTTATGTGTTACCTATGTGTATGGTAAATATCTTTTTAATATGGGATCTAAGACCCACAATTTTGCCATACATAATTATTATTATTATTCAAAGCTGACTTCAACCATAACATTGGTTGTCAAATAGCAAAGTAAAATGGCCACCTACCGATTGAGAGGAAGCCGCAAGACTCGGAGGATACGACCCATCCCTCTGCTCTGTCCTCCACGCCATTCTTCGCGCAGCCGTTCGTCAGGACTGCTCGGAGACAAACGGATTAGTCAGTACATTTGGACAAATAACAACAAGCATAGATAAATAAATAAATCAATATCTTGGGACATTATTCACACAGCGCCATCTAGCCCCAAACTAAGCATTAGCTTGTACTATGGGTGCCAGACAACGGATACAAACATATTATACATAAAAACACCCAGACCGATACAAACAGACATGTTCATGCACACAAATGTTTGTACCGTGCGGGGATCTAACACAGATGTAGGGTAATAAAAAAGAAAAAATAAAGATAGGTACATATGGTTAATTCAATGGTTTTTAATTAAATGGTGAAAATCATTTAATTTTTGTATCACATACGAGCAATCAAGCCAACCCAATGATAACAAAATGTTTATATTTTCTTTCCAATTCATACATGCCTCGTAGTTACAATCACCAGAAAATGAGATGATCCCATATGAATTTTAAACAAATATTCGTTTGTTTGTGGCATGAACTACGCACGAACCCAATAAGACTAGCGATGTAAAAAATTAATAGGTTATCCCTTTAATCTTTTGTTTTAATTAATATTATTGTGTTGATAACATTCAGATTTAAACAGTTAAATTGATTTTTGGGGTTCAGTTTATGCGACATTCTTAGACAATTTGATGTTATAGTATAGTAGGCATTTACATAGTTAAAGTTTTGATAAATATACAACGTGTTATGTTAAATGCGCAAAACCTCAGACACCCCAAATGATTTTTAATTCAATTGACCTAATAGTAAAGGAAAAAAAAACATAAAAAAAATATTAGCTGTTTCAGTTTTACTGGCAAACTGGCAATTCTGATCGTTTCTTGCGTCTGCGACGACGCTTCAGCAAGGAACGTTTGCGAACGTGATGGCTTGACCTATTAATAAATTGGCAATCTTTTTAATAAATACTTTTTGCAAAATGTGACCTATGTATATTAAAAAGTTAATTTAAAGATTCTACTCGTTATTCTAATCAAACTATTTTCAGGTTTTGCGCATTTAACTTAACACGTTGTATATGTGTTATGCCAAGGTGAATGATAAATGAGTTCATGCATTACCCGCGGCATGCTGCGCCGACGACTGTTTGTACACATCTGAAAAGAGGATTCCATTAGCATACATTCATATTATTAAGAGTTAGTAACAAACACATCTTCTCTTTTTAAAGATAACACGTGAGTCTCCCGATCTAATTGAAGTACTATCAGATTCAAATGCTATGAGGCTAATATAGACCGACAAACTTATCTGTTCCGGTGGCTATAATTGGAACTACAGTTTTTGCAATATAAAAATACGATGTTTAATGACAGTTCTGAAACGACCAGTAGCGACGCCGCCACCGGAATAGATAAGTTTGCTATACCTTTTGGAATTGAGCGAAAAATTACGTCGACTGCATGACGACTTACACATACACAGATATTATTTTGCGTTGCTAACGCTACGGACAAGCGCAGTTGACGTCATTTTTCGCTCCATTCCAAAAGGTATTATCCTAATAGCATTGTAACCGGATAGTATAAGAAATGTGGACAATAATTATTAAAGAATGGAGCCTTGAACGAAGTCGATGGTCCTAAATACTCCTCGAAACTGTATAAACCCAGTTGTGCTGAACCTAAAAATCATGCTCTCTGAAGTGTCCCGCATGCAATGTTACAAAGATTATTACTAACAGTGCTTTTTGTACCTTATGTTGCGCAATAAAGTTTAAATAAAGTTCAAAGGTCATGATAAAATGGTTTGCTATGGTAAGTTGGTTCCTCTACTCACACGATGATCCGAGCGGCAGGATCTTGCCGAGGCAGAGCGGCCGGTTGCCGTAGGGGTCGCGCACGGCGTATATCTTGTCTTTCTGCATTATCACCAGCGAGTAGCTGAGGGGGGCCAGTCTGAGAACGATACATACATTTATACATATTGTATTGTAGGTTATTGTTATTTATAAAAGATTTTTGATAGTGCTTTTTTTTTAAACTAAGCCAGCACTTGACCACAAAGTTGCGTGATATAATATTATCTACTAGCCTTCCACCCGCGGTTTAACTCGCGCGTAATCTCTTATTTCAAATATCCCCCCTTCCCCTCACATTTCCGGGATCAAAAGTACCCTATGTTCACCGGGGATAGTGTAGCTTTCCAACGGTGAAAGAATTATTCAAATCGGTTCAGTATTTTCAAAATTGTTATTCCCGCGGAAATGAGACATTTCCCGTAGGAATTTTGTAGCCTATGTCCTATTCCGGGTTATAAACTATACGTGTGCCAAATTTTATCTAAATCCGTCCAGCCGTTTAGGCGTGATTGAGGAACAAACATCCGAATACCTAAACATCCAAACATCCAGACTTTCGCATTTATAATATTATAGTAGGATAGTAGGAAGGATGGCGCATTTGGTAGTGACCCTGCCCTATGCGCCAAATGTCGTGGGTTCATATCTCCCTGGACAAACATATGTATATTAAACATTTGGGTATGTTGACCATTTGTTGCTATGTGGCCTAGGACTGAGGAAATGAGGCTCTTTGGATGAGAAGCTGCGACTCTTTAGATAAGAAGAAGTGGTTCTTAATCACAACACTTTATTTATTGTTGGCAAAAAAACAATTTTATATCTTTTTTTTAATGGTTGCAATTTTGTCAAGTGTAATTTTTAAATCTTCCGACTCAAAAGGTTGCCAATCCCTTTCTGACAAAGATGAAGGAGCAACCTTGATATGTTGTTATTAACAAATCTACCCGCGCAAGTTTCATTAACTTTAGAGATAGAGCTCCTCAACCATGTTTGGCATCAGAGCATGCCTTACCTCATGAGGTGGTTGATCCGTGCGGGCCAGTCGGGCCCGTTGGTCTCGCCCTCGGGCGGGTTCAGGCACAGCGCCTGCGTGATCAGCTCCGAGTCCGAGTGCGTGGACAGGCCCACCCCGCGGCCCAGGACCTAAACACCGACCATGTTGGATATTATACAAGTCAGGGTCGCCATACACACGGACCATACGACACGAAGCTGAACGCTTTTAGCATGGGGCGGCCACCGGCGTTAACCGTGTGCGGAGAGTCCTTAACCCTTCAGTTGCCAGCGTTTTTTTGACATGTCTCAAATTGCCGCGAAAAAAAAAATGGCCACCTTTTTTTTGCACTGTTTGCAAAAAATGCAATTTGGAGCAGTTTCTTGTTAGAAACAATATAAAAAACTATACATTTCCGTAATCGTTGAAATGTTATCTATCCGTTTGTATATTCTCTGTAGTAAAATATTTTAAACTGTGCAAGCTTCGAGGTACTTTTCACGATGTACTCTGTGATTTTCCCCATAAGGTTCAAAGTGGCATAACACTTTATTGACGTACCAAAAACATGTTGTCGTAGATTTTTTACTTTGACGATAGTCTATTCTAACGGGCAAAGGAATAATAGAGCATTCATCCAAGCAAAGGTATTCACACGTCGGCTCTAAAGTCGAGTGGACGGCGGCCCGTTTGTGGCTGTGGGATGTGGCCCGTGTGCGGGGACCCTCAGTATTTTTTACGGCTTCCATGATGCAGTACCTATACTGCTATATCATTAGATAGAAGTTTAAAAAAGTACTTTATTGAGCATGTTAATGTATGTGCTTTCAAATAAAACATGATTTTAAGTGCCGTAAAATCTTTGGACAGTGCCAGTCGAATTTGTCTAATAACTTCGTAGTTACAAAGTTCATTTTCCCTTGAATGCCAAGATGTTTCGACTACTTTGGGCGATTAGATATTGTTGCAGCCTAATCTGATCAAGGTGAAGTCATACCATCTTCCTAAGGCTGCTGCAGTTGACGAGCTCTCCGTTGTGCGCGACGGCGAGTGCACCGTGCGCCGTGTGCACCACGAACGGCTGGCAGTTCACCTCCTCCGACGCCGCTGACGTCGAGTACCTGGCAATTAAGACGATGATACTTTCAGTTAAAGAAGGAGAATGATTTCTATCACTACATCCTAACGCTAACGAGACCTGCGGCCGTGTCAGATTATACAGGGTGACATTGAAGTCGTTAGCATCCTTTTAAAATAAGAACATACTCATGATATAGAGTCCTTTCCCCAAATATGAGGCAAATCCAAGATATAAAATTATGGTTTTAAAATACCTTAAAATTTATTTTTCAAATAACATACAAGCCTGAAACTACTTCATTGGCCTCTCGACAAAGCGGACTCTACTATTACATGAATTTATTCAAGTTCGGAGCGGAATTCACCTAAACAAACAATGTCACCCATGCTTCATACCCGCTTTGCACGCGTCCCTGCGCCCGCGCTGACGCCGGGCACCACCCCTGCCCACGTAAAAACATACCTTCATATGAGTACATTAATGGGCCAAATGGATGCCAATGACTTCAAAATCACCCTGTATATGACACGCCAAAAATAGTACATAAAATTCAGAAGAACTTTTTGTTAAAAACTGTCAATGGAGATACCATTTTTTGCGTACTAGGTGGCGCCAGTACCAACTTGCCAAATAAGGTACAGTCTGTTCACCATAAGTTGTCCCCTAGCCGCTATATGGTACCTACTATTGTTTCTCAAAACAGTCAATCTGTTGTTGTCAGATTAACAAAGCGTAAAGCTCTCTGTTTGTTTGGTGATATTAATAAAATAAATCATTCCAAAAGTATTCAAAGCAGTGCAAAGGAGCTTGTGTTGAAGGTGCGGGAATATTGCGATAAAGAAAAACCGTAGGCAATGCTGCCAATATAACGGCTAGGGGACAACTTAATGTGACTTTAACTTATTATTCATTGACCTTGCATTGACCTGTATGTTTTAACTAGCGGCCGCCCGCGGTTTCACCCGCGTGGTTCCAGTTCCCGTGGGAATTGATCAAAATCCTTTCTTAGCGGATGCCTACGTCATAACATCTACCTGCATGCCAAATTTTAGCCCGATCCGTCCAGTAGTTTGGGCTGTGCGTTGATAGCTATCTATGTCAGTCAGTCAGTCAGTCACCTTTGAGTTACATATTATATATAGATAGATATTTTGTAATACCTAGAGTTTTAACGATTGGCCAGACTTAAATGTCACCTGCCGTACTGAAGACTTTGCAATGTTGGTTTATTTTCAAGTTTCAAAATAGGCGCTTTGATGTAATCTGGTCATATGGCGGACGAAGGACCAAATGTTGAAAGTTTCTTTTCCTCACCGTGTGTGTCCAATGCCGAGGTTGCCCTTGAGCTTCTTCATGGCCTCGTCGTTGAATATGTTGTTGATGAGCCCCATGCCCTTATGCGCGTTGAACGTGCGCGCGTTCTTGCCCTCCGACGTCACTATGCCCGCTGACTCCTGTCCTCTGCGATCAAACAAATAAATCAGTAAATATTGGCATATTATATCATTTAAGTACATTCATACCCGCGACCTATGGTGGATTATCTAATAAATTAATAAAATAAATAAATATCCTTGGTTGGACACTATTCACACAGCGCCATCTAGCCTCAAACTAAGCATTGGCTTGTGCTATGGGTGCCAGACAACGTTTAAACATTACTTAAATACTTTTTTTTTGTAAATACATACATATTATACATAGAGACACGCAGACCGATACAAACAGACATGTTAATGCACACAAATGTTTGTACCACAAACAGACATGTTCATGCACACAAATGTTTGTACCGTGCGGGGATCGAACCCGCGACCTCCTGTGTACTAGACTTCTCAACTCTTATACCAAATCGGCTGTCTCAAATATCTGACGATATTCACCTATTCTATTATATTGATCCGAGACTAAAATTACAAATAAGCACTTGTGTTATGGGTATCAGCAACAAAGAATACCACACATTTTTTTCAAATTCCTGACTTAGAAAAACATCCAGTCTCACACAAATCTTCTTGTGGAATTTTCAAGGCGCATCGGGCTTGGTCACCCCAAATGCGCAGATCATTAACAATAATCAGATGCAAGCTTATAACACGTATAAGAACAGTGATACAAAGATCAGAAGTCAGTGTCGCATAAACTTTGTAATTAATCAGAGCATTTTGTTAATCTGTTTAAAGGTCGACCTCTAGTTGAAACTATTTACTCTTATGGCCAAGAAGGTTATTTGGAGTTTAACCATTGCTTACTTAGCAAATGATACCCATTTAAAACCAGCGATGTTCTAAGGATTAGTCATTTACTCTATATTTACCCTTAGTTCAATCATAATTCATAATCAAATTATCTGGCGATGGTTATATAACTTTTTTTTTTATTTAAGAGGGAGACACCCAACTTATTATTTCAAAGAAGATTACGTTTCTACTTTTGGCAAAGAGTAGATATTCCCAAATTGTGGAGTAAAATCACGATAGAAAGATGGCATCACTTCACAACCTGTCCAAGACAACAGACAAGGCCAATCTTTTTTGGAAAAGTGTCAACATCCCGAAGAAACCAAAGTCTGGAGTGTGACTTAAGGCGCTTAGCAGACGAACGGGGCGGGCCGAGCCAATCAATTTCACCGCGAACGATAGCTCAATGGGAATCCAATACTACCAACGCACATAAAGGGCTTTTTAGACCGCGTCGCAGGTGGCATTTCCGTAGATGAGGGCAGTCGCGGGCATTGACGGGCAGGCGCGGTCTTTAATACTTCGCGGTCAAAAAGACCGGCCCGCCCCGTCGTCTGCAAAGCGCCTTAACGGAAGTTCCGATAGATGTATGCACTATACTCGTACCTGTGCTGTAGAGCGACCAGTCCGAGGCATATGACCTGTCCCACGTCGACCTGTGTCGGCCAGTCGCCCGTGCCGATCGCGCCGAACACGCCACATTCGTGTGTAAGACCTGCAACAAAACCAAAATATTATTAACTTAGCATAGCATAGCGTGTCTTTCAATGGTCTAGGAAAGTCCCTTCACCTTACAGCATTTCACAGTAAATACCATCAGGCGGGTCATTAAGCGCCAACATCGTGTTTGAAAATAATATCAATCATTAATTAGAACTGACTTAAAATCCTGCCGCATTAAGGAGTAACCTTTCTTTTTTTATTGCAATGTGTAACAAGACGAGCAGATCGTACACCTGATGGTAAGCGCCACGTCTGCCCTTAGACAGTTCAGTGCCAAACAGTAACCAAGCAGTAACTGTCTGGCACCGCCCTGCGCCTGCTACACCGAGACGAAAGTTATTAGGTCTCATTTAGGTACCCAGTAATTTCACTAGCTTCATTTCATTGCCTTTTCCCCGAAACATAGAAGTGCTTGACACACTTCTATTTCACGGGAAAATATCTGGCACTGCGGTGGTACCCACCTAGACGGCCCAGTACAGGAACCTACACCTGGTGAAAACTTCCTTTCAACCTGGCAAAACCAGAGCAGTCTCAAAGGGAAGGAGACCTTCGACTGTCCACAACAGACACTTACCAGATTCCACCGCCCCCCTTCCGAACCGCTTCCTGCCTATTTCAGGCTGTGTGTTGTTGCACTGGCAGTTGCTGTCGTCCGTCAGTCTGTCGCAGGTCTCGCCGCAGCCTCCGACGCGCTCGCATGGAGAGGGCCCTTTGGGACCGTCCATGGTTTATCTGAAAAAGAAATAAGGCGTTTTATTTATACGGTAGATTGAATTAATATAAATAAAGACCGTGACAGGCTTGTGTAGGGATTGAGATATGTGGAAGTTTTGGCACTGTCGGATATCAGGCTTTATAAACTTTAAGTAATGTCTAAAAACGAAAGTTCGTATACTCGTTAGACCACAAGTAATCAGGTTAGCTTAGAATCCGAAGTAAGTGCTAGATAGGTTTAGTTTTCGTTTAGATTTGTTACGAAGAACAAAGTTAAAAGAAAAGAAAAAGAAACACTCATCCAAAAATAAATAATACTTTAAAAACCTACGATCCGATTAGTATAATTAAGGTAAAATAAGTTTTAAAATAGACGATGCACAGCCGCAGCACAAAGCACACAATAGACCTGCAGTCTTTTCAATGTTTTGCAGATAGCATTCGGTCATTTTGTATCATGACTATACCACAAACTACTCTATTTGGGGCTTCCCGAAAGTATAAACATCAAAGGATATCACACTCAGTTACAATTAAAACTAAATTAGTTCCGATAAACAAAGATTTTAAAGGCTAACTCATTATTCTCAAAATTAATTTGAAACTTTGTAACGCGTACCGGAATTTAAACGATCTTATAATATTTAGGAAGACTTACTTCACAAAACACTATCTGATAAGCACTAAATTAAAACCATAGATCATTAACTGATTTTATTTCCACTAAATGTATGATCAAAACCAACATTAAGGTAATTGACCCAATGTTGAGCTCGCACTAATTCTCGACCGTATGACTGTGCTTATGTAGGCCACAAACTAACTTGCTTCGTCCGCGCTTTAACTTTATAAACCCGACACAAACACATTTAAACAAGAAGTTTTTAATGCCAATAACATTACAATTGCCTGATAATGGAACAAAACATGTGCCAGATTATACTCTCATAATAACATCAATGATCAAAATAAACGCAGGCGAAATATTACAAACAATACATCTTCGTAGATCTTCGACCTTATATCTTAAGACGTAATAATATCTATTTCGCAAATATTGAGGCTTATTTACTACATTTGCTGACGTCAAGGGAATGTAAAACATTAGTATACTATCGTCACTGATATTTACTGACTGACATAAAGATAAATTTGTGGGTCGCGAAAAGATTGTTGCCACGCGGTTCCTATAGTAATTTTAGTGAATCAATGTGTACCAATATTTCGTCAGCAGAGATAAATTTGCTATTTATTTTTCTATTTTAATCATTAAATCACCCTTGAACCTTGTTAAAATGGCGTGTGTTTACGTTGTTGTTTAATAAAATTGACAATCATGTTCTATTGGTTGATTGAAGTGAAATAGTCACCGCACCAGTTTATTGGTCATTATAGTAGTTGAGATTTCTTCCTGAGCAAAACATTGTATTTAATCGTCTTTAGTTTAGTGTTTAATTGCTTGCAACGTGTTTTATTTTTAATGTAGTTTGATTGACATTTTTTATTTCCTTACTAATAAAATAATACAATAATATTCCGGAGAGAGCGTTAACACAGTACAATAATTATTGTTATCAATAAAAAATAATATCCATGTTATTTCCCTCATAAAGTTCTCAAGATCGTTTATTAACTGTCGCTTTCTGTGAACTTTTAATTACTTTTATCTACAATAGAGTCAATACTAATTAATGGATCTACATGCGCCAGCGGTATTCTTGTCAGAAGACATGCCTTTCCAACGTGGTAGAGCAAATAATTAAGTATGATTTAAAATTGCAGTGCATTTCACAAATTGTAATTTTAATTAACATCTGAATCCTCTCGATTAAATTATTAATCGCCAACATCTTCAATTATTGTTTCTTTTGGTTTTCTTTTACACAGGTTTTATAGCGTGCTTTTTGTCACAAAAGTAAAGAATCAACTTATTAAACTCCAAAATAATAACTAGGATGTTGAAATGCTTTATTTAACCGAAGAGAATTACACGTACCTACGTGATTCTCTTCGATTAAGTCAAGTTAAGTCTGTAACAATACGTCCGAATTACTCCGCATCGATAGGTCATAAGATAAGTTACATCATTTACCAATTACCAAACAAAAATGTTTTGATTAAACTTAATAATAAAAACACGTGAGGAGGTCGGGCGAGAACACTGACGAAACATGGACGAAAAGTGGACAACACAAATATATTGAATCGACGATAATAGCGTAAACAGAGCAACATCGGCGCGATGTGGCGTCAGAACAGCTCGTAGGGGGTCAGTTATCGGCTGACACCGGTGTATATTTCCACGAGGGGGTCGACATAAACAACAGCAGATAACGAAACTATTGGAAATTAACACTGGAGATTTACAACTATATTTAGCTCGCACTTGTGGACAGCTGATCGATAACTGCTCCAATTTTAAGACTTGTTGCACTTTTTTTATGCACGTGTTTTTTTTTTAACATGAGGAATGATTGCGCGAGGAGGTTATCGTACAAAAACAATGTGCATGGTAATGGCTGAATTAATTATTCTAGATAAAAAACATTTATAAATATCGTCAAGATCATTCCCATCCCTGGCCCTCCCCCGGATTAGTACATTCATTTCTGTTTATAAGAACAGCATTGTATTGAAATAGAGACATCAAGGTGAATATAAAGACGCCTAGACTAGTAAGTCTTCTATAGAGTCCAGATGTCTGGCAGCCCAAATGAGGTTAATTTTATCTTAATTTATAAGAGGACACTCATCGTTTCTTTATTTTAATTATCAAGGACATCCTCTGGTACATTTATAACTTAACTTTTATCGCTGATTGCTATAACGTTACTCCATTCATATCCATGATAAATGCGAAATTAGCTTTTCTAGCTCTCTATTACACTTTCACGCCTAAACAACAGAACAGATTTTGATCTCAATTACATGGACTAGGACATTAGAAAAGAACATAATAGGTATACCTACTTTTTATCAAGGGTAATTTAGAATTCCCAGATAGTAAAAAAAGTTAAACTGATTTTCGCGCGTTAGTCGTTTCGCAAAGAATCGACGTGTTTTTGATAAACATAGGAATATTTTACTGGACTAGCTAGAGTATTTTTTATCCCAGAACAGCACGATCGCCACAAGGATGGCACCGGCTCGTCTCTTTCAGGTGTGAAGGAAAAGCCTATAAACTATTATAGTCAAATGTTAAGCTCGTCTCTAACGGTGGGCCAAAAAGATCTTGAAGCAATTTTCAGTCCATGTTGTTTCTGAATAGGCAGTGCGAATAGGGTGTCAGATTATGAATATTACATTTCACGTTATGTAGCAATAACAGTGACAAAACAAAATGATGCAATGCACCGGTCAGATCAAACAGCCACACTCTGTTTAATGTTATTATGTAAATACAAACTTGATAGCGCGCTAGATAGACTTCAATCTAATATCGCGACAATTTAAGATTAAAAAATTATATATTGAGTTAAAAAATTGGGATTTTAAGAAGAACAATCCGGGCTGATCTAACCAGGTGTAAGGAAATCAAATGACTAAAAAAAACAACTTTAACCACGGAATGATCACGAAATGATTACGTTACGATTGCTGTAAAACAGTGGAAACGTCGATTATGATACAGACATTTACCTCGAGAAAGAATCTACTTTTTATTCCGGGATAGTCGTCAGTTGGTATCAGTGGTGGGTGGTAATACTCATGGGATAACAGAATTGTAGTGTTTTTGTTTGTTTTTTTTTCACGACACGTGATTTTTTGTATGAAAATAGTTTTTCTTTTCAATTAATATGTATCACATTCGTACTATTCTCGCGTTCGAATGGCTTGTATGAAAGTTGTTTTCATACAAAAAACGAAATTATTCTCTGCTTCAATATCAGTCTGAGATGAATGTTTCCCCTTTATCGCGGACACTCAATCATTCCGAAGTTAAATTGATTGCTACACAATTTGTGCCATTATTTTCTATTTTGCGCCATATCTATTCAGACCTATTGACAGGCATTGACAACTGGGCCAATAACACCAGGGCAATTAGTTGAAGGCATTCGCCGATAACTTGGTCTTAATAATTAAACTATGATATCAAATACTGCAGTTTTCATTGGCGTATGTCCGGTCAAACAGACAATAAACAATGTACAATTGTACAATAATTATTCATTTGCCTTTTCACTAAGCTCTACTGCGTAAAACAAGCATGTTAAGTATTTCTTATACGACCTAATACGTTGACAGCCGATGAAGCCCACCAAAGGTCGTGGGTTCGATTCCCGCACGGTTCATTTGTGTTCATGGACACGTCTGTTTTAGGCCGGTCAGTACCTAAGTTTAATTAAAAGATATTTCCAAAAAAAATTACCGGTTTGTGTGGAAACCTTTGTACAAACAAATTATTCTTATATAGTATAGGGCCCGTCGGCGATTCTGTATGGTTAATATCTAAGAATATTTTTTATTTTATACATTTATTTATCCTTACTAGGAAGTAATGTGTCCTAGTACGAGTATTTTCCAGGTACCTAAAACTTAGTAAAAGTGTCAGCTTTCTTTTTTGTGTAGGCATACAAAAACCGAGCTAGCATTTGGAGAGGCCTATGTCCAGCAGTGGACTATCACAGGCTGATGATGATGATGATACAAAAACCGATCTTCGCAATCTTAACTAGATGAAGTATGGTAAGTTAAGTATATGTACCATGTGGTGAATCATTCAATTACTAAGTTTTTTCGATACTGGTTTTTTGTTATGCGTGCCGAATACTAAGAAACCATTAATGCATATTATCAATAGGCTGAAAAGGCCCAATAAATTAATGAAATTGGAAATTCGCGGTTAACCACAGAAGGTATTCTGCCTGACATTGGGCTATATCGATATGATATCTCTTTTTGTGATACCTACATCATTTTGATGTTATTAATCTGAGAACCACTGGTTAGAGGATTCGTGAAAGGAATTAAACAACACTCCCGGTAAAAAACTGTCATAACACAAAAACAGGCAAATCTCACCCCTTGCAGTAAAATATTATTTTACTGCAAAAAGTGAGATTATAAAAATATTATTTTACTGAAAAAAGTGAGACCCGCCTTGCCTCTACGTTATGACAGTTTTTTAGCGGGTGTGTGCGATTATGTCATCAATTTATTATTAAGTAACAAAATGACTCTACCAGATTTGCCTGTTTTTATGTTATGACAGTTTTTTACCGGGTGTGCGAATTATTAGACAATATCACACATTGATTACTAACCCTTGCCTACGCGCAGTTGGAGTAGTTATTCAGCAATTTTTGCTGTAAGGCTAAACAGTAATGTCTTACATCGACGACCGACTTTTTTTGAATATTTGTACTAAGCTAGCACTTGACCACAAAGTTGCCTGATGTTAAACAACTATGCGGTCTACGATGGAGCGCGCTTGCTTAGGAAAAGCCCGTTAATTCTGGCCTTGAAGTAGGAAGTAGGAAAGACAGATCCCGGCAGAGAATTCCACTCCCGCGCAGTCCGTATCGACTTGGTGTAATGGTGGAGAAGTCGGCTATAACGAGTACATCAAGAGGTAGCGAGTTTGATCCCTGCACTGTACAACAAACATTTGTGTGCACGAAATGTCTTTTTGTATCAGTCTGGATGTCTCTATGTAGAGTATGTAAGTATACCTTTCTAAAAAAAAGTCTATAATAAATAAAAATGTTGTTATAGTAATTATGTAAAGTTAAATTGTTTTGTTGAGTTTATTACTTTATTTGTTGATTAAGTATTTAAAAAGTGTATGTTGATTAAAAGAAAACTACCTGCGCAAAACCAGACTTTTTTAACTTTTAGACAAAATGATATTATTTGTCCTAGTTTAAAGGTAAATAGTCTACTTTTTCTGCCCGGTTGATGCTCAACGCTGAATAGTTCAAAATGTTGCAAAGAACAGCTTAACATCATTCTTCAAATGTCATTAGGTCACCAAAAAGCAACTTACAATATTTCTTTTAAAAAAGTTAAGCAAGTTTCCTTTTCTTCGATGTATCATTTTAATCATTTATTCAACATAATATTTTAACTTGAACTCTGTTATAAGTTTTATTAATTTATGATCAATATATGTACATACCTACATACCTAGTTTTGGGTTATTTATTTACCTACCAATTTATAGCGAGAAGCGAGAACAGCAAACAAACAAAATGTTTATATTTTATTTTTATATTCATGTTTACTAGTAGTTACTACTTAGGTAGGGGTCCTCTCAAGATAACAAATGAACGGACACTATTATTTTTCATTCTTAAAAATAATTAAACAGTAAATGTGAACCAGGATTATATTGATTAAATGCAGAATATATAAACAACTTTTTTTTATTTAATCGAAGTAAAATAAATTATTTAGGTAGCAGTTATACTTAAATAGAATATAAAGATAACATAATAATTTTAAATTCTTTACATTTTTACTAAAAATCCTTAATAGTTTATTTATTGTACTTGTAATAATAACAAACAATGAATTGGCTACTTAAATAATCTTATTCGGTGACCAAATAAATTTGGTCTTAGTAGGAACTGAATAAGTTAACAAATGTGATAACTTTATCTGGTCTGAGGTACCTATCCTAGTGTTTAGTGGTGCCAGAATAGGTGAAGTACCCATTTCCTTTATGAAATAAGCCATAGGGTTCAAAATCGAGTGAGATTTTCAGGACCTTCTGTCATACTCATAACAAATGATTTTTTGTTGGGTGTGATGCAATATTGATTTAACAATACGAGTCTACTGTCTACAAACACAATAATAAAGCCAAGATTACTACGGCTAGTTCGCAACTTATAAAAAACTATGCTTAAGAAGATTATTCTAACCAAAGAGTGTTGAAATTAAAATGTTCTCCATTCTTTCAAAATAAAACATGTACCCCGAAATAATTTAACCATGTGGGGCACGCACGAAAGTGTCACTCTATAACCGTGCTAAAACAAGTAGGTTTAACATGACAGGTAAAACAAGTTGCAAAAAGGACTTTTTAATTGTGTTGCATTGTGATTTTTTGTCAACAGCTGACGAGAAAAAGTTAGCCGACTTAATACAAGGTTATTATTGAAACAAAACTCACCTGTTATTTATGTGATGAATTAATAACTTATAGAAAAAGTGTCACTATCAGTAATTCGTTAAGTCCGTGTAGTAACCGTAGACCGTAGCGGAATGTATCGAGAAATAAATGAATGGCCGTATGTATTTGAATTTGAAGTTAACTGTGCGAAGGAGATAAGCTTCGTAAGACCGAAATAGCGATACTATACAACGACTGTATCGTCTTGATACTTTCAGACCTGCATTTAATTGAATTAAAATATCGAACAATAAACAAAAAAATATTTGTAATAAACCTGAATTTGGTGGATTTTATTTCTAGAATCATTAAATTTGATACTTGAAAAGTTTCATAAACTTTTTTCTTTAACTCTAACTTTGTGAAAAGTTCATTCAACATGATTATTTATAAAAAAAAAATTGCGTACCTACTAACGTACGCATAGATACATACCTAGGTACTTTTACTATGTTTAATTTTATAAAAATAAGAGCTTAATATTAGTATAAATAAGAGCTTTGCTTTCTTAATCAATTAATTAGCTTAAAATAAAAAAGTACATATATGGATTGATATCATCCTTACCTATTTATTTATACACTAGCCTTCTGCCCGCGGTTTCACCTGCGCGTAATTTCTTTTTTTTTAAATCCCCCCCTTTCCGTCCCCCCCTACATTTCCGGGATCAAATTTGTCACCCGGGGATAGTGTACTTAGGTAGCTTTCCAACAGTGATTGAATCATTCAAATCGGTTCAGTAGTTTCGGAGCCTATTCAATACAAACAAACAATCAAATCTTTCCTCTTTATAATATGTATTAGTATAGATAGGTAGATATAGATATTTGTAGGTATAATAAATTATTCTGATACGTTAACCATTAACACATTTAATAAAATATACTTAATAATGTGGATACATTAAAAATATACTTTTCTTTTTTTAGGATCCAAAATTAGCAAAATAAGTTTACGTGCATGAAATCAAGAAACATAATTGTAAACTCACAAATGAATGAAGGAGTCTTAGTCGGTGTATACCCAACTTGTTATCAAAACTCGCCGTTCGCCGGCCGAGTGCGTAGTAGAGCACGTGGTTATACTGCTCAGATGCGGGATAACGAAACTTTATAAAAGGCCATCACTGAGCTGTGGCATCATCGCGCGATCAGAAAGCCCGCAACATCCTCGGCTTCAAACATACAAAATCAGAAAATGGCTCAACCTAAAGCAGGTATGTTAAATTACACCATACAAAACGATACTACGACCAACTTTGAAAGGTTAGACAACTCCGTTGTTCGTTCATTAACAACATCCTCTTTTTCTTCATTGGTTGAGTGAGTCAGAAAGTACTGTGGTACTGTGTACATTTTTTGCGACCTTGAATGCACAATCGTATTTGATGTTGTTCCATAAAAAACATTGTTATTTTATTAAACATATTTTATAATGATGTAAATTATGTTCTAAAATAATTTAACAACATTACCAAAAACACTTCAAAGTTGCTACAAAGGATACAAATAATTTGAGAAATATTTTATTTTTCGACTAAAATTTAAAACTTAAGGTGCACACTAACTAAGAGCACATCTCTTCCTTGTTTGGCGACCTACTAAATAACACGGAATTTACTAATTCTATGCCTAAGTAGTTATTTATTATTTAATCATATTTTAAATCCTCATCGCACTACCTAATCAGTTGGTAAAACAATAACAAACTTTAGTAACTTACCTAATCAACTGCCTAATGTTTTCAAAATAAATTGAACGATTTCTTATACCTTACTGATTACAAAACTATGCAATATGCCTTAGATTTAAAAATGCCTTTAAAAAAAGTCTAATTAAAAGGCTCGAAGATCTGAATAATATCGTTCATTAGCTAAATTAATGTGCTTCGATTATATGCGAGGCAAAGTGGCTTCTTACGCACATAATCTTTAAGAAATAAAGTTATTTGCTCACACAATTTTTTCAGTTATACCTAATAAAGATTGGTTATAATATAATTTGTTGAATTCTTAAGCGCGCGCACATATCTCATATTTTCATATAAGTACCTTACCTATTTAAGTCATAAAAAACAATATAATAAATAATACTCGAGGTTATCGAAGCGCCATTGCTATGGAGGTTAAACACTCTTTGATACCTACTTATTATCTTAAACACAACTCGTTTACCGCCGCAAATAATTATGATGCAAGGGTAAGAACACGCTGCATTTTAGAAAGAGGGAGTGAGATATCACTACCGCACGTTACCTGAAACTATTAGATCTAAGGTGCGTTGCTCGCCATTATAAAAAGTATGAGGTATTTTAATGAGGAAAAAGGTGAGGGTTATGGAAAAAGGAGGTAGGAAGTGAGGGTTCAGTCCTCCAGTAATCTCACTCACTCCCCAAATCTAGCGCAATAGTAAAGCTAGTATAATACGATTCAACTTAACTGGCGTGTCTGAAGTTAGCTGCGAGCGTCGTTTGCGCAGGTGGGGGGCGCGGTTGCACCCCTGTGACACCTACATTTGCGTTCTGCGCAGGTTCTCGAACGATGTTCAGACAAGCCAATTAAGTTGAATCGTATTATACGTCGATCTTCTACGACTTCTATGAGAGGGTGGTACTTCCCAGGTCAAGCCGGTGGCCTAACAGACAGGACGCCTAACTTTTTTTCTTAAGTTATGAAACGGTGTCATTTAAACACTAATAGGTTTAGGGTCATTCATTCAAATTTCCATTGCGAGGTAACCCAAATCGTTAAAATCTAGCTAACTAATCACTATAATACTTCTCTTGTTTACATTATCACAACACAACCTAGTATTGGCAACCCTGACCCCAAGATCACGATAGATAATATGATATTGATATACTTATAGAACTAAGTTAAATAATACACTTTGGGCTAAATAATAATTGTAGTATGAAAATAAATGATCGAAAATAACTAAGAAATATTTATAGGAACAATGATAGATTTCAAATAAATATTGATTACTTATTCGTTTTCAGTTGGTGGTTATAAACTCGGAAAACTCTTAATTGAGGGTAAAACAAAACAAGTTTATGAACTGCCTGAAGAACCAAATTATTGCCTGCTCCTCAACAAGGATAGAATCACGGCTGGAGATGGCGTCAAAGCTCATGACTTGGAAGGAAAAGCAGCCATATCAAACCAGACCAATGCCAAGGTTTTCGAGATTTTAAAATCAGCTGGTAAGTTTACATGAATTACCTTACACCTCAGAGAGAGAATCAGTTTAAATAAAAATGTACAATTTCCTGATAATTTCAATATCTTTGAGTCGAACACAACTCCATCCAACGTTACAAAATATGAGCTTCTACAAGGTGGGCCAAAAGAAGTCATCCGATGTTGTTTGGCTCTCATTTTTTTTCTAAATGAAAAACTTCGATTCTCTTTTTTGATTATGTTTATTTGAACCTTTAGAATTTTATTGGTCACGTCGAGAAGATGATATCGGTCAAATGGGCGCCGTCACAATTGATTGCCATACGGGCTCATCTTATGGCATTTCTCATCACTTCGGCGAGAACTTCAGGCGACAGATTCTCGCAGTCGTGTCGAATGTTGTCCTTGAGGGCTTCCAGGGTCTCGGGCTTGTTTACGTAAACACGGGACTTCAAAAAACCCCAGAAATATAAGTCTGGAACGGTTAAATCGGGCGATCTTGCAGGTCAGTGCAAATCGCCAAAACGAGAGATGAGGCGACCCGGGAACGCCACCTTCAGAATATCGGTTGTGGCTCGCGCAGTGTGTGCCGTTGCTCCGTCTTGTTGTAGCCACATGTCCACCAGTCCTAATTCGTCCAATTGCGGTAGAAAAAAACTCGGTTAACATGGCCCTATAGCGCGCATCGTCCACTGTTGTCTCTTCCGGCGACATAGCTCGACATCCTCAGCAACAGCGGCGATATTTTCGGCAGAACGGGCGCTCCGGGGCCGGCCACTCTTGGCAACGTCTCGTATGGTCCCATACTCTTAAAGGTTGGTGGCCAAACCAGCGCAGTGTTTGTGCAGTCGGTGTCGGACGGCCGGGGAATCGGCGACGGAATTCGCGATGCGCCAACACCACACAGACGAATTGTTACGCAAAAAAATAGACACGATTATTCCGCGTTCTTGGGGGGTGTATCGCTCCATGGCTTGTTCACTTGTATTCTACATCTGTCTAGTCCACAAATGTCAAAACATATTTGACATTGGCGGTCATTTGCAAAAATAAGAGCATCTTCCATCTTCCAATAGGGTGATTTCTTTTGGCCCACCTTGTAGGTTTATTTAGTGTGTTTCTCTAGTGATCATCTGCTGATAAAATATTCAGATATAGGTTAGTGGAGATTTGTTGTAGTTATTGCTAGTAGTAACAAAACTACGCTACGCAATCACTAAATAGGCATGCACGTGATAACTAATAAAGTATCCTTAGCTAAAAATAAGTTTTAACATCTTATAAGACACGAAAAGTAACACACAGATGATGAGTAATATCAAACAATAAATACACAATATAAAGCAATTGAAATCGTTACTAAGTATTTTTATTTATCAAAGTCCGAGGTCAAATAAATCTCCGGGTCTCCAAAGGCTTGGACCACCAAAGATACATATCGTAATTTCGTAAATTTGCTAGCTACTTGCTATATTAACCTTCACATGATCTCTGATAACAATGATTCGTTTATTTGCTTTAATTAGGAATTTGTTGTATGTTTCAGTATGTTCAATATCGTTATTTTTATAAAGTATTGCATAAATTATGAAATAATAAATAAACTTGATAATTTATATTTGTTTATAATATTTAATCGGCCGCTTACGCCAATGACCTCTTTTCATTTATCAGTATATTATATCAAATAAATAGAAATCTGTTTGGTGTTTATAATAACTCTTATGCAAACAGATTTATTATAGATCTAGCTTCTTATATAAAATGGCCCCTTTTTTAGTACTTCTTAACGAACCTGTCATTTTTAGGTATCAAGACCGCTTTCGTCAAACTGGCTTCGCCAACAGCCTTCTTGTCGAAAAAATGTGAGATGATCCCCATAGAATGGGTGACCCGCCGTTTGGCCACCGGTTCATTCCTCAAAAGAAACCCTGGTGTTCCTGAAGGATTCCGTTTCACACCGCCTAAGCAGGAGACATTCTTCAAAGATGACGCCAACCATGACCCTCAGTGGTCCGAGGAGCAAATAGTATCGGCTAAGTTCAATATCAACGGACTTCTTATCGGTAAGTTGATAACTCGCGAGTGTCTTTTAAGAAATTAAGCATCTATAGACATTAAGCGTAATCTTTTTTATTTCCGTTACAGGCCAAGACGAAGTGGATTACATGAGGAAGGCTACAATTCTAGTTTTTGAGATACTTGAAAAAGCATGGGCTCTCCGTGATTGTGCGCTGATCGACATGAAGATTGAGTTTGGTGTTGATACTGATGGCACGTACCTATCTTATATTATTCTGTTTATTTGAACTTGTATGTATATAAAATCCATTTATTTTATTTATTGTAATGATCTTCGACAGGTAACATCTTGTTAGCTGACGTCATAGATTCTGATTCATGGAGATTATGGCCATCTGGTGACAAGAGACTGATGGTTGACAAGCAGGTAATTTCATTGTGTAATCGATTAGGTCACACATTTCTCAGTGACACATTATCTCGATCTACAACATCACATTTTCACAGGTTTACAGAAACTTGACAACAGTAACAGCGGCCGACTTGGACACAGTCAAACGCAACTTCACATGGATTAAAGACCAACTAGACCACTTGAAGCCGACAATCCACCACAAAGTAGTCGTATTTATGGGTTCTCCAGCTGACCAGGAACACTGTCAGAAAATTGCCAAAGGTAAAATAATATGACTTAATATTAGGGCAAAATCACTGATTTGATTATGATAATAATAATTATTATATGAAAAAAGCAACTAATAAAGATCCTTTACAGCTGCTCGTGAACTTGGCTTGGATGTTGATCTACGTGTGACGTCAGCGCACAAAGCCACTGAAGAAACCCTTCGCATTATGCAGCAGTACGAAGATACCCATGGAGCTCTAGTATTCATTGCCGTTGCCGGACGATCAAACGGCTTGGGACCTGTCCTTTCCGGAAATACTTCGTATCCCGTCATTAACTGCCCACCTCCTTCGGACAAGCTAGTTCAGGTGAAATAAATAATTTCCTATACATGACATATAGATTAGATCCTTCCATACCCCAAATCGATTTCAGTTCTCTGACCTCATAAAATTATTCGTTTAGAGAAAGTAACACCATTTTCTTATATTTCCAGGACATCTGGTCTTCGTTGTCGGTGCCCTCAGGCTTAGGGTGTGCTACAGTCATCTACCCGGACAGCGCTGCGCTTATGGCTGCTCAAATAATAGGTCTGCAGGACTATCTTGTTTGGGGTCGTCTTCGCTCAAAGCAACTCGATATGGCTGCGTCTTTGAGGCAAGCTGATAAGAAACTCAGAAACCTGAAGGTTTAATAAGCTGTGCACTATGTGTAACAAATTGTGTCCTCAATATATTTTATACTTTTATTATACGTCTGAATGCAGTATTGTTTGACTAAACATAAAGTACCTATATTAAAAAGTGGGTTGCTGATGAAGTCTTTAATATATTTGTTAAAATCACGCTACATTTTTATACTAAATCCGTTATGATTCCCTAGGTTGTGTAATCTTAAAGTGTTACATTCCAAGAATACAATATTTTGTTAATTATAATAATATTTTGTTTTATTTTATTTGCTATTCTCCTGCTGTCCAAACAAGTCATAAAACAAAAAGTTCACCTCTGCTTGCGGACTCATTAATGCACCGTAAATACATTATAGTTAAGATTGCCCAACATTGCCTTCCTTAGAGCCAAAAATCTGAATGCATGATCACATCTGATATACTTAGCATATAGCTTCCGCTATTCCGCTAATTCTTCCGATTTTGGTTAAAAATATTCCAATGAGCTTGCCTAAACACTTCGTCTCCCTCCCACGTCAAACTATAGAACAAAAATAAAGTTATATCTACATAAAAAGTTCATAAGATCCGCTGTTTAGTATTTTATATGATATAACTGGACATTATTCACACAGCGCCATCTAGCCCCAAACTAAGCATTAGCTTGTGCTATGAGTGCCAGACAACGAATAAACAAAAACATTACTTACATACGTTTTTTAAAAAATAAATACATATTTTAAACATTGTATAAACACCCAGACCTAGAATATAGCAGCAAGGATTTAAAAATTAATGTAGAAATCAATTCTTCCCCCACTTCGAAAGACTGCCCGGAATTCGCACCTTTATCCCTATCTCATAGAAGGAATTTATTATCGCTCTAGTTAGTATGCACCTTTGAAAAAGTGTTGCCGAGTGAAATGTTTATAGTTCAATAAAACTTGTATGGCAACATTAGTATTAAATGTCAAATGTCAATGTCAGCAGTGTTGGGAAGTGTCCGTGCAGTAAATTGTGGATTTTTAGCTGTAAGATCTTCGTTTAGGTCTATATTTACGTACAAAATGGCAGAAAAACCTGTGGATTTCACTAATACCAATGGTATAGAAAGTAAAACACCGTTCCTGATCGGAGTGGCTGGCGGCACGGCCAGTGGAAAGGTGAGCAACCCTGTGTTTTCTCATCTACATTTATTGATTTTCCATCTTTATATCAACGTTACGTAAGCTGGCAATCAGCACGGCTATTATTAGTTGTGTAAATGCGTATGTAAGCTCTGGTTTGGGGACAGTTTCCTGGGCATGCCGTTTTGTTTATGTTTTATAACCTCAAGACCAGAGGTTGAACCAAAACACAATGTCATGTTTTAACAATCTATTTACTTTGCACAAAGACATTTATTATTATAATGTCATATTCACATTTATTATTAAATGCTCGTATTTCTTTCATAGTGGTGGAGAAAAACTGTCCCAATTGATGAGTTTTATAAACTGGAAGAAAGGAATGGAAAAAAATGATTTACAAAACAAATTAATTTATTTCAAGCACACACACTACAACAGCTGAAATACTTAAAATATGAAACTGAATCACCAAATTAGTAAATACCTAAAAATGCAGAACAGAAAGGTCTTCTAAATACCGAAACCTAACATCAATATTTCAAATCTTTGAATGCATAAAGAATGCTACATAAGATTTTTTTTTTGGAAAGAATATACATGTTTCAATACATGATGTGTATAGGATGTGTTGTATTATGTGGTCTGACTGAATAAATGTTTTTGTTGGAAATTAATAATTGATGATCTTTGATATGATGAGCATAAGAACAAAAACTGATATTTTCAAAACACCATATTTTTCAAGAATTAAGAAAATCATCTGTTGTTGATCCGACAACTAGAACCGGTTGAGTCTGAACATTTTATTTGTCGGGTTTTGATTTGTCCACAGGATTTGTAATAGTGTTACTTCGATCACTAATAAGAACTAACTATTAGTTGAGTGCTCGCGCACTCGTAATAGCTTTGCGAAATAAAACTTCACGCATTGCACGTAAGGTTGAGTTTACATTATTCCATCTAGAATTTTGCGAGAAAGAGAAAGAACTAGATTTTCGACCGTTTTGAGGCAACTTTTGCATGGCATTGTGTATCTAGTTCTTTATTAGTGATCGATGTAGTGTTATAAGTAGATATAACGGTTTTTGAATAGATTTGTTTCCTAGATTCCTTGAGGGTGTTTAGTTGAACATTTGTTATCAGAAAAATAAATAAAAAATGTAGCCTCACGGTTTTCGTTTCAAACTTCTAATGCTCCTCATATATTTTGATATTATTGTTTATGTTTGTGTTGCTTATGGAAATTTTGAATTTTGTATTGTGACTTAATTTATATATTTAACCCCTTGGACGTGTGAGAGGTTTGATCATTAATGACTCAGTTGCATTATAGGATTTCTATTAAATTATATTTCTATCAAAAACCTAGATGTAAGATGGTATTTTGTATTCATTAAAACCCTAAGGCCTGGAGGCTTACCAAGTTGTGTGACTAATACAACAGAAGAAGATATAACTAAACTACTACAATATGACTAACTAAATAAATAAAAAATGGGCGCACGAGGAGTAGTGTAATCAAACATGATACTTCTTTCCAGTCCACAGTATGCCAACGTATAATGGAGAAGCTTGGGCAGCAGCAGAAAGAGCAGATGGAGAGGCGAGTGGTCTGCATCAGCCAGGACTCGTTCTACCGCACGCTGACGCCGTCGGAGCGCATGCGCGCTGAGCGAGGCCAGTTCAACTTCGACCACCCTGATGCCTTCGATGACAAGAGGCTGCTGGGGGTGTTGCGAGACATCCTGGCCGGGAAGAAGGTCGAGATCCCGGAGTATGACTACATCACCAATTCTGTACAGTAAGTGGCGGATTTTTTAATGTAGTTTTTATGCTATATCTGATATCTTTATTTTTTTTTATTCTTATTTTTTTTTTTTTTTTTATCTGATATCTCTGGGCTGGTCTATAGCCACAAGGCTGGCACCAGCTCGTCCCAATAGGGTGTGATGGGGAAACCGGGGGAGTTTAGTGGGTAGTGGACGCTTTAGACACGAGTCCCTCACACGGCCGTAGGTGTAGCTAGCCTGCGCTTATAGTGCATAAACGGATTCACCTCCGAAAAAAATGGTAAATCTGATATTTCTGTAATTCGCTGTCGACGTTGAAAGTAAGGAATATTGTAATAGATACTTTATCTTTTTTCAGAAATAAAAATTAATCATATTCCAGCCCCTGTCAGTTATCCTGCGTAAATCTCTGGCTCTCTCTCTCTCCAAAACGCTTTTATCCCAAAGCTTAATCGGTTTAAATTTCGTATTTGTTTCTAGTCCGCATCGCTCGCACACCATCTACCCAGCAGATGTGGTACTCATCGAAGGCATCCTCGTGTTCTACTTCCCAGAGGTGCGGGAACTGTTCCACATGAAGCTGTTCGTCGACACCGACTCCGACACTAGGCTGGCCAGGAGAGGTTGTATTTTGTACATAGCATGTAATTGTTCAAATACATTGGAATAAAAAATAAATAAATCATTTTGCAGACAATTCCACTGCCAACCTTATGGTAAGCTGCAACTGTGGCCTATTCCGTCGAAGCACACTTACCAGGAAGCGTAGCTCAATGTGCTGCCACACTGCAGACTCATTTATTCTTTGAACCAGGGATTTCAAGTGTACTGGCTTCCACATTAATACTACTGGAACACAGCCAGAGCTGTAATGGCGGTAGATTTTACGAGTGGTAACTAACAAGTAGGACTCTGAAATAGCCGTACCACCAATCTGACCCTGGGGGGGGGGGGGAATCGAACCCACACCCACCCATTTTTAAGAGTTTCAAGAGATTATTCGTCATTTCGGACTTGTCCAAACTCCAAAGACCCCTTATAACGATCTCTCACCAAGACTCATGATCTCATATGGGAGTAAGTTTTTGTTTCAATGAAATTATAATTATTTATTATAATTTCTAGTGCCCCGCGACATCATGGAGCGTGGCAGAGACCTGGAGCAGGTCCTCAATCAGTACATGAACTTCGTCAAGCCTGCCTTCGAAGAGTTCTGCTTGCCGGTAAGGCCTTTTGTATTTAGAACTAGCATGACAGGTGTTGCTACCAAATTATAATGGCAAGACATGCATTGAAAAACGTTTTTCTTGTCTTTGGAACGGTAATTTATTAATTGCCATTAACTTGCCGGTGACATTTTCGCCTGGCCAAAGTATGTCTTTACTTTAGGTTCATAATTGTTAACACTATAGTCGTCGAGATCTATTTCATGCCACGGGTGATTCAATTTTATTAAATGTAATGAGGCTTAAGTATTTTTTATGAGATCTGTTTTCTATAGTTTATTTGTTTAAATTTTCAGACAAAGAAGTTTGCTGATGTCATCATTCCTCGCGGTGCAGATAATTTAGGTAAGTGCTTAATTTTTGTTATTTCATATTCTTGTAACCATTTTGTGTTGGATAAGTTTTTCAAAATAATCACACTATTATTTTTTATGTCAATATTTATTTTCTATATTTCCATAAGTTATGTATTATAGATCTACTCTTTCTAACATTTTTTGTGTTTTATATAATTCCTTTAGTGTTTTATTAACGTTATGTTTTAATCAAATGTTTTTGACGTGACAACGTCTTATAAATTGGTTTGCCGGGTGACACTTCAAGAAACTGCGTTACGCTCCGCTCACGTTATGCGCTCACAATGAGAGCGAGTGAGAGGCACGCGTCCCTTCCACTCGGGCATGGTTAGCCCGCCTAAGAGCGAGAGAGACAGACATAAAAAGTGAAAGGCACGCGTCCCTTCCACTCTATACGAATGAATATTCACATTAAAATTATTTTACCACTCAAAGTCGTTGTCACGTAAAACTTTCGCCCGTATACCGACTTTACAGGCAACCAATTTTTTTTTTATTTAATTTTTGGTAAAAACAAAAAAAATAAAGCTTGTTTGATTCTAAAAAAAAAATTACAATACACAATTCTTAAGTGTGCCTTAACTCGACAGACACAAAAGAAAAGTTTTATTTAAAAATAAGTGATACTAAATTATCTGTGGCATTTGCACAGATAATAAAACAATTCCCATTTCGGAACTGAGTGTTTTCACCGCGCCGAGGACGTACGCAATTCTCACAAGGTCATAGCCACTGCAACGAGGTCTCTCTATCAAACTTTTAAACGTCAAACATCCCACTTGCAGCGGCTATGCTCTTATGTAGCTGCAAATAAGACCTTCTTCCCGCGGCCTAAAGTCCGTTTTCCGTTGTTGCAGTGGCTATTGACTTAATCGTGCATCACATTTGGGACATAATGTACAAGAAGAGGCCGTCTCCTGGGAAGGTGGCCAATGGGACCTGCAACGGCATCCATCACGAGGTGGACGAAGGGAACGGGCGCAGGATGTCTGGTAGCTCGGAGGACACCCTCAGTCGATAGTAGACGGGGCCGGGGGGATTGTGGCTTTTGTGATTGGTCAGATGTGATAGGCTAGTCTTTTGTGATTGGTTGATAATGCAACAGCAGTAGAGCTATTTGCGTTTCGATCAATAACATCTTTTATTATTCAAGGTGATACATAACCAAAACAGGTAATGGGATATTTTATATCATAATATTTATTTGGAAGGTAATGGAAAAATAACTTGAAATTGTCGAATCGCTCTGAATTTTAGTAGTCCCATAATATTGTGTAAATTGAATATTGCCCCAACATGAGTATACGATTTAAACGTGATTTTACCTATGGCTTTATATTATTAAAAAGCACGGCCCTTTGAGCTTCCATTACCACTAGTAAATCTTTCCCAGTAATTAACTAAGGAATTGTGTTGCCATTATACATTAATTTAGTTTTTATTATTGCAATATTTGACATAATGCCATCAGGTGAGACAGATTGAATGGGGTGTTTTTTATTATCTCATCTGACCTAGTGTAGTTGGAACGCTTGAAGAATCACAAAAGCCACGGGAACAACTCGAATTGTCGTGATCCCCGTCGTCACAAATAATTTAAGTACCTATGTATTTGTTTTGTTATCCAGTTAAAATGGCGCATGTGAACCTGATCTTACCACTATTTTTTAATGCGAAAGTGCAAGTCAAAAAACAAAAGGCGAAAATGAGCCTTTGGTATTCGTGGATAAACTGTGTCGTATTCTACTTACAACAACTGAATTTGATTGTCTAATTCTGTTTTATCAACTCAATTTTTTTTTTGTTATGTTGTGTAATGATGGTTTTTACTAAATTTGGGAGATCGTGATCAATTTTTATTTCTTATTAACAGTTCACATGCGACTATATTCTTTTCCGCGGTAAGGGTCATTATTAGTGAATAATAATGCGTAGACAGAAGTCATGGTAGAGTATGTTTACGTTCGTAGTATTATCTTAACTGTTGTCTTCATCAAACAATTTTAAAACGTATCTAAACTGAATTTAATTTCAAAAAGTTTTTTTTTTGTAAATATTGGTGATATTATGCAGTCGCTTCTGTCTCAATAAAAAAGTGAGTATCGCTCTGCTTTGTCAATAAAAGTATTAGGCGTATTGAAATCTGACTGAAAACATAATTTTCAAAATATGTATTTTGAAGAAATATGACATTCTGGATAGTACCTATGTGATGCAATTGTATATTTGATTCGGAAATGGTTTTGGAAATTCATTCCAATGTAAGTAATCTTATTTTTTTGGTATAAACGTGTTATATTTTAACATGACATCTGTGGATGCGATTTCATGAATTTTTATTGGGAACCAATTTTCATACATACATCCTTGTAAAATAAATGGAAAAAAGATCTTGCATTTTAATTTCGTAAAACAGTTTATTATTATGTTTATCTCTATGGTCGTTCAAAGTAACTCATATTTGTGACCATTAACTGTTTGACGAGGGTGGTGAATGGGCTACTCTACTACTACTACTAACCAAAATAATGGGATAAAACTCAAATTAAATAAAAAACGTACTTGCGATTTAACAAGAGGACTATTAGTAGTTATAAGAAGATTGGTTCCCAATATAAAGTTCACGTGTTTTGTGGTATATCAAACTATATCGTATTAGTCTAGGTTCCTTATTGATTTATCTACTTATTATAAGGCTGACGAGTTAAGGAGAGAATATATGTTAAGAAAAATGGCGTTCAAGACTATGTATTTAATATTTCCATAAATTGACGAAACAATATTAATACAACCAATGATAAAATATCTATCTATGCATTGGCTGTCTTAATATAGTTATTGTTTTCTCGTTATCATAATATCCTATGCCAAACTGCTTTACAGGGTTATATTGGTATACCAACAAATTTCGTATTTACGGTCTGTACGGTTAAACAAATATCTATGCGCGTAACGCTGCAAACTGCGTACAGTGAGAGCAAAACTAGCAAACTGTGGTCACTCCATTTCTAATATATGGAAAGGCGTACTAAATCGGTAGGCCGCAAACTCAGTCTGCCGCTAACAGTTTGCCTACTGGGGACGCAGCCTAAGACCACGTATTCTATACATCACTCCATCTTTCAACTTCGGGTAAATAAATTATGCGAACTATTTAATTAAAAGTTTTCTTATTGTGAGGAAATGGAAAATAGAGTCAATAATAGTTATTTGTTATACAAGAGTGCAAAGTTGCTTTTTAACCGCGTGTTCAATTTTGATGACCGAGCAAGCGAAGGATTCTAAAATTGAATCACGAGCGCAGCGAGTGATTCAAAATTAGAATTCTGAGCGTTAGGGAGGGAATCAAAAGAGCACGAGGTGAAAAATCTTTGCACTCGAGTGCAACACGTAACTTTTCATTCCACCTCAGAGAGGAAATGACTAAATGCAAAAAAAAAGCAAATTGAAAAAAGGAACACCAAGAAGGTTCCGAGTCTGAGTTTTTAACAAATTAAAAAAAAGTTGTATGATATATTCGGCACCATAGAGGTAGCAGTAAATAGGTTTAATGTTTTTTTTTAATTCACAAACTTAGTGCACACGATCTTCTAAATTCAATTTACTTTATCCTCTAGAGAATAAAAACGGCTTTTCCACTTAGTTATTGAACATTAAAAATACTCTTTCCGAGATGGTGGGATGAAAAATTGTTTATCATTACAGGCTGGATTGGAGTTACAGTCAACTAAAAGGATTTGTAGCCTTTCATAGAATATTGTCATAGCAAATTGATAACATCTTCAAAAATGTTCAAAAGTGTTGCCATATATATACCTATTCAAATACCTGTATTTACTGTCCTAGGCGTAAAACTCCTTTAGTTGACTTAAACAATTTTAATATAAACTGTATATTATATAACCTGCCCAAGTTATATATCTACCCTCATGTTATGTATGTTTAAATGATGCATTTCCATGTTTTTATTGTTTGGTTGTTGAACCGGAAACTGCCAAAATATGTACGAATATTAATTTTTAATAACTTATATGTTATATATAATATACCCACTTAGTTTCTAAACAGATGGAGGTCTGTTGTATACACACATTTATGAACGCACAATAGAATGATTTACAATAGAGAGAAAATATATCCTTGTATATATTTTTGATAATTTGACAAATATACAAATAATATTTGACATTGCTTGACTACAATTTCATATCAAACATAGTCGGTATAATTTACGCTCAACCAATGATTTTGATGAATGATTTGAAACTCATTCAGCGCAAAAGTAACCAACAACTATTGATCGTGTTTTAGGATTATAATTATATAAAATATCATTATGTAGTCAAAGCATTAATAACATATTTTCCTTTAAAAAATAACAGACTGACTTAATTCATTGAAAAAGACTAATTTCAATTGTAATTTTCATGGTTAGTGTCGTTCATCAGTCATTAGTTGTCATGTGTAGGTACTGTAGGTAAATACGTAGGATATATACGTATGTAAAATGTGGACGGTATCTGTTTGTAAAATGTAGTTACGATTTGTAACGAATTTCTAAATGCAAGGTTTATCAGACTTTTTGATTTTGAAATTAAAATCAGTGTTCCAAAATCAAAACTATTTATTAGTCATGTTTGTATTTTATTAACTGCCAATAACGCTTCGACCCTCGAGAGTGTATAAAATGGCCCTTTGCCCTAAAACAACAAAGTCGATATCAAAATCTTAATGCGCTGCAGTGGCCGCTTGCCGTTAGGTAGGCTGTGTGTCTGTCTGCCAACTGAAGTGACATAAAAAATCAGTCATAAATGTCTATAACACCCTATAAAATTATAAACAGATTCCTTCCCATATTCCAATGATTGATTGTGATAAAAACCAAAAGAAAGAAATAATTAAACAGACGTAGAAAGTGTTTTAGAAGAAATTATAATTTGTTTTTAAAGTTTATTATGTGTTACCAATGGAAAAAATTTGGTTTATTAGTAATAAAATTGTACTGTGTGTATAAGAATTCGATATTATTAATTCGATGCATAAATAAAGTTACTGCCACAATGCAAGAAGCTTCCGCATTTAAAGTTCCATAGCATTTATACTGTAGATTTACAAAACAAAAACTACGGCTTCCTCAAGTTTCCTAACCCGTCTTTCAATGGACAATTTTAAAAGGTATTCTGAAAAGATGTATTGATGATAGGCTTAAATCAGCAATATTTTCTTTTTTTAATATGGGTCTAAAATATTGACAGCTAAATATTAAACTTTACAATTTGACGCATTTTAGTATAATCTTTAACCCTTATGTGAGTGACCAATAAAACACCTTTATCAGAGTGACGAGGTACCCGGGTACCTTCTAAGGCTTAGACGTAATGTAAACAATCAAGATCATTTTTAATAATGTTAATCTGTTTTTGATAATATTTAAAGTGTGAGTGAC
Source organism: Mecyna flavalis (assembly GCA_949319885.1). NCBI lineage: Eukaryota > Metazoa > Arthropoda > Insecta > Lepidoptera > Crambidae > Mecyna > Mecyna flavalis. Next base: position 2,462,255 of record OX439427.1, on the reverse strand, counting down.
CCACACTTTGAATATTATTATTATTTTAGTTGAGCTAAACAGGTGACGATCTGTGGCGACTAAAGCGAGGGAGTCGTGGAGAGCGGTACTAGGCCCATTTAGTGCATCGTGCTTGATATTGACACTTGACTGTTTACTTTGTTTGTATTGTACGAGCTAACTTCTATTTTGTGAGTTTATTATTATTTCATTATGAATACTGGAGCGAGTGCCTCTAAACAAAGATCACATGCTCGAAGATATAATAATATATAAAAGTAAAGAAGCAACTGATTGCTCCTGCGTTCCTAACAAAATAAAGCAGTTATAATGTTGTCTTCAATGCATAATTGCACATGTCACCAGTTTCTGAAAGAAATAATAAAACTGCCGAGCTGCTGAAAATATTATAATAAAGTGGCATGGACAATATGGATAAGCTGTTAGCAGAATATACCATAAAACGCAGAATGAATCGGTGGCAGTTGGCACTTTATTTACAAAATCATTGACATTGCAGCTTTGGCTGCATATATCATTTACATGAAACATACACGTAGAAAGTTTTTGAAACCGCAACACACGCATCCACAGCTGTGTGGTAAAAATTTAGAGGAAAGATCAAGAAATTGTATTGTGACATCAAAATTACATGTGAGATCTGCAATGCAGGAAGTGCTCGGCCAAGAACTAAGGTCTTCGATTCCTTCTGGATCTACAACTTGGATAAGTCAGACTAGACGAGATGCTACAGAGCGTCTAGCAGTCGTCGGAAGTTGCTACATATGCAAAGAACTCAAACGCAAGCAAAGAAAAACACGAAAAGCTTGCACTAACTGTAAAAAAAACAGTTTGTGATGAACATCTCTAACTCGTCCAACAAAGTGCATAAACAAAGAATTTATATTTTTTTATAGAAATAAACATCATAACTAATGTTTATTATTTCATTTTTGTACGAAATAATAAATATATTTTTTTATTGTCATACAAAACGCAAAGAGGTACCTGGGTACCTTGTCACTCTATTGTGAGTTTAAAATATGTTTAGGATTTCACAAAACACTATAAATAGTTAATTGGGCCAAAACATTAAAAAATATATAATTTATAAATAGTTAAAAGCTCTCACGAAATCACAGCTACCTACAGAGCGTAAAACATACTTTTCTTTTAATTTGAAAATGCTAAAGGTACCCGGGTACCTCGTCACTCACATAAGGGTTAAACACATATCTCAGTTTGAGCCGACATTTATATACTTACCTTCGAATTCCTTATATTATTGTGATATTATTGGACTGTAATTCTTGAAGTGCATTCACTGGTTTGGTTCACTGTTAGCACAAATGTAATGAAATGTATTATGTTATATAATTATGATATTATGTGTATTTGTTTATACTTCTATGTTAAAGTATTGCTCTTGAACCCGTATCTGTATAGTTAATAAAGTGTTTGCAATTCATTGTTTTTTTTATTTATTAGATATAATTTAAGATTTTGTAAAATAACTTTTTTATGCCTGTTCAGTAAAGGAGTTTAAAAGGAAATTAATGACTACAGTTTTGTATAAATTAGGGATGCCTCGATACGCCTTTTTGCCAATACGATACCGATACTCTTATAAAAATATCGGAGATACTGATACCAATACCGATACGCTTATTGAATGGGATATATGTGCGACTTGCGAGTGCGAGGACAAAGCGGGCGGGCGAAACAAAACACTGAATAAATACACTGGCCCGCAATAAAATCGGCCCACTGGGCTTTTTTCATACAAACTTTAGCGTTCCATAGATAGGAAACTATTTGCAGCTTTGCAATGATTTTTACGTCAATAGAGAGCCCAAACGCCCAATTGTAGAATCATCGTTTCGAAAATTGCCAAAATCCGCTCACTGTTCTCAAAAAGGAAAAACAACAAACCGAACTCAACGCTCCATATATCGACTTATTGTTTTTCCATTTTGAGAAAATTCAGCGGTTAGTGTAAATTCTTGAAACTGTGATTTGTTAATCGGGCTTTTGGCCTCTCCATTGACATAATAATCGTTGCACAGCTGCAAAATAGTTTTCTATCTATGAGACGCTAAAGTGACCAAGTTTGTATGAAAAAAGCCCAGTGGGCCGATTTTATTGCGGGCCAGTGTAGTTAGTTCGTGCCTCGTTTGCAACGAAATAGATTTACATTGCATAATATTTAATATCCCCCTTTCCGGGATCATAGTACCCTATGTCACCTGGGGAAAGATTAGCTTCCAAACAGTGAAAGAATAGTTTCGGAGCCTATTCAAACTATCAAACCTTTCTTCTTTATAATAATATTAGTATTTTAGATTTCTTTGTCTCTATCCTTTTCATAATGTATGTATTTATGTTAATGCTTAATCACGTTAATTATAATCTTATATGTATGTACTACATACAGTCGTGGTCAACTAATTAGGGACACTCTATTACTTAAACATAAGATCGTACCTTCAGTGCGAAAAAAATATATTCTACGAGGCTTTGAAGCTTGTATCTATTGATAACAAGTAATTTGACGAGTATTCTAAATATTTTAGGGCCAGTAAAGAAAATAACAGGTGGCGATAATTTTTTTTTTAATTAAAAAAAAACATTTCCGCTTTCACACAATTAAAATAAGGATGGACAACTAATTAGGGACACGTAAAACTTTCACTGTAAATATGAATAAGCTGGTAATTATTTAAGTATTTATTACATAAAAAGTCTTCATTCATAAAAATAGAATACAAAACATATCATTTAACGTATTTTTTATAATCAGTATGGTTGTCTTTATTAGCTATAACCATTTGACATCGGCGCGATATCGATGCAATCAAATTATTACAGGTGTCTAAAGAAATATTATTTCAAACACCTTGAAATGTCCCGTAAAGCTGACTTTTACTGGCAGTATGTTGAGCTGCAACTGTTTTCTTCGCTTTATACCATAAGTGCTCTATCGGGTTTGGGTCTGGGCTGCTTGCGGGCCAATCTAGTACCGTCACCGACTGTTGCGCTAGGCACGATTTCACAGAGTGCGCGGTATGTTTTCGGTCGTTGTCGTGTTTAAACAGTCCATTAGACTGGTAAGACTTCTTCAGCCTACTATAGCATCGTTTCCTTCAATATTCCATTGCATTGGAATTGATCAAGTTTAGTTTTAATTATTTTATAGATCCTACTCCATGTCCAAAAAAAATACAGCCCGTTGGCGTTTGCAAGAAAGTATGGACATTGGACTGTTGCTCAATGAAGAAATTCGCGGTGTTCTGACGAGACCAGTTTAAATCTTATTTCATTCGATAGCAGACAATACAGACAATACGTGCAATGACTTATAAAGTCCGAAATTAATCCAAAGTACACGAAAAAGCAAGTGAAACATGGAGGCGACAATATTCAATTCTGGGGCTGTTTTTTCTAGACATGGAGTGGGGCCTATAAAAATAATTGAAAGTAAACTTGATAAATTCCACTACAAAGGAATATTGATGGAAACGATGCTGTAGTATGCTGAAGAAGTCTTACCAGTCCATTGGACGGTTTAAACACTACAACGACCGAAAACATACCGCGCACTCTGGTAAATCGTGCCTAGAGCAACAGTCAGTGTTGGTAGTAGAATGGCCCGCAAACAGCCCAGACCTAAACCCAATAGAGCACTTATGGTATGAAGCAAAGAATAAAGTGCAGCTCACGGTACTGGCACTAAAAATAAGCTTTAGGGGACGTTTTAAGGTAAAGTTTAGAATAATATTTCTTTGGAAACCTGTAATAATTTGATTGCATCGATTCCGCTTTGATGTCAAATGGTTATAACGAACAAAAACAACCATACTGGGTATTAAAAATACGTTTTATGATTTGTTTTGTATTCTATTTTGATTATTGAAAACTTTTTATGTCCTAAACACTTAAATAATTACCATTTATTTATTTTAACAGTTAACATTTTACGTGTCCCTAATTTGTTGTCCATACATAAAGTCAATGATGTGTAAGTGGCAAGGATTTATTTATTTAAATAATATTGATCTCAACTAGCTTTTAGCTTTCCTGGCCTTTAAATATTTGGAATACTAGCCAAATTACTTGTTATGAATTACTATAAGCTTCAAAGCCTCATAGAGATTTTTTTTCGGACTTGAGGGACGATCTCGCGTCTTAGTCATTATAGCGTCCCTAATTAGTTGACCACGACTGTATATAAATCGCTTACTCTTCTTGCACAGATGATGGTGGAAATGTCGGTAATTAAACATAGTTTATTTAGTAGACGTGCTAGCATATATTTTCAAAGCTATGTTTATCATTCTATCTTGTTCTCTGTTTATCCATATGCTACAATATAGTGAATTCAGTATTTACAATGGCAAAAGCTTGTGAGATTTTCCGTTCTATCCGCTATCAAGGTATTTAATAATATGGTAATGGAGATGGCTATAAGTATAATAGCGGATTAAATCACAAGTAGAGATGCGAGGAGAAAGTAAGGTCTTCGTTAACATTGATTTTTGCCCATAAACATTTTGTGTAGTTAAATAATGTTGCGTATATTTTTCAATACCTGGGCTTTAGGCATAAATGACGTCAAATACTGCAATTATCATATGCCTTCTGGACCTCACTTGCCAGTAGCGATCGGTGAGCACAAAAACGGTAGCCCAAAAAAGGTAGCATTTGCCTTGTACCTATTGATTGTTAAATTGTTAAGTCGTGTATTAACTTGTTCGTGTGTGTCGCAGTGGCCATAGACCTGATAGTGCAGCACATATCGGAGTACCTGAAGCGGAGCCCGAGCGATAAGCAGATGGAGTACACCGGCCTGTCGTCTTCGGTGCCTGGGAGTCCGCAGCGCGGCGGGAAGGGCGGCCGACCGCACTAGGATAAAGGTGAGTGGGAATTGGGGCGTCGTCACAGAGATCTATTGGACTAGAGCCCGCCAGTGTAGCTACTTCGCGTGCCCAGCTACAGTCCATCGTACTGAATGTGCCGATTCTTAGCTTTAGTCCCGCGCGACCGTTCCCCTTGTTAGACGTCAGACGAAATAGCAAAAAATGACGATTTGTGCTATTTTAAGCTGCAAAAACAATACCAAAAAGATAACTCCACAAAACAAAGATGTTTCCTTTCATCGGTAAGTCATTTTGTTATCTGAATACGCGTAATTTATTTTAAAATGAATTATTTATCAATTTTGAGAAAACAATTATGTTAATAATGCTTAAGCCGCGTGAATCGCAATTTCGTAATACATTGCGTATTTTATACTGGCCTTCCAATTGTATTGCGTGCTTTATAAGCAATGAATATTAAACAAGGCGGTACTTTCGCATATCGTTTAAGTTTCGTGGCACAGGCGTTTTTAGTCAAATACAGCGATTAGTGATGTTCGTTCTATGCAACATACACATAATGTATTAAAATCGATTAAAGGTACCTAGTCGATTTTGGAAGCAGGAATGTTAATAGGCTATTTGACAATGTGAAAAATAAAATCAAGCATAAAGTGACAATTAGGTTACATTAGGTACTGTCAACCGGCGTATAAATTAAGAAGAGTTTAAAAATGGATATTTATTAACATTAGTTAAAAATAATAATTTATTTATTTATAAATTAGTAAATAAAAATCACGTCACGTGCCTCACGTCCTCGTTTACCTCCTTGCGCCTACTTGTGATTTTATGCTTTCGTATCTGTTTTAATAGCATTTTCCTATTTATCCATTGTTATTGTGATTTATTTGCAAAATTACACAAATTCGGTGAAGTACTTTTACTATGGAAAACGATTTCGTAAAAGCAAACAGCAGAAACCTGCCCCAAGTAGACGAAATCGTGGTCGGCTTATTTTTCGAAAATAATTCCGATAAAAAATGTGAAAACAAAAAAGTAAGTATAATAATCACTTTAGTGGTAACTTATACATCATAACAGAACTAACAGACGTTCATCTATCCCCCCCCCCCCCCCCCCCCGGCCGGTACCGCCGCAACCGCTATGTCCCTGCATTTTAAATCTGTAATATCTTCGAAAATATTCATTTACATTACATGATGTAAAGGGCCATATTGATCTATATTACATGCACAATTTATTTAAGGTACTTTATTGGATAAGGATTAATACTGTATTGCTTAAAAATACTTTTTCGTAAATAAGCTATTATTTTATCGTAATAAGTAAAGGAAAATGATTGTTGTGGGGTATCCCTAAGAGATAGACATATACCATCGCGGACTTTTTTGTAAAACTTTTTAAGGTGTACAATATTGTAGTACATTATTTTGATCTATCTCGTAGGGTTTAGCCAGCGTTTGCAATGTAAGCGCAAAAAATGTGTTAATTTACGACCTCACATAAGAAACCTCTAAAATTATCAGTGTTTCTCTACTATATTATGCATGTTTTATACATATAAACTTTCCTCTTGAATCACTCTATCCATTAAAAAAACCGCATCAAAATCCGTAGCGTAGTTTTAAAGATCTAAGCATACATAGGGACAGACAGACAGGAAGCGACTTTGTGTTTTATACTATGTAGTGATTTTTATAATCGAATCGAGAATCGAGACGAAGTGGGCGTGTCCCTACTTCTCATCACTAAATCGCGCTCGTTACGTCACAGTAGGTACAAAAAATATGGCACGGTCGGTTCTCATACAAATTGACGTACTTGCGGGCTCTAGTCCATAGATCTCTGTGGGCGTCGTGGTTAGTTAATGCCGTATCAATGATGCCCCCGGGCTGCAGCAGCCCGAATGTACTTGCGCCAGCACATCAGACTACCTCAATCTGTCCTACAACAAATTTTCGGCTTTATTCCCTTCACATAGAGTTCTCTTTCAATTGAGAATTTTTGACAGATTAGCCTCGTGGCACCCAGAGATTTTTTGGCTCTTCCTTGACTACGGCCCGACTGTCCTTCATAAAGGACATAATTGTTATAGTCCTATCCGCCCAGGGTTTTGAGTTGAAAATTGTATGTGTTATAGTTATCGGTTTGAAATGAAACTTTCAGGGTATAGTTATGATTATATTAGCAAATGTTTTTAATTTCAATTGCTCGTTTATCTTTTGTCCTTTACAAAGGTCTCTGGGCCACAGTTACTATACCAAAATAAATGATTAAATGATGTAAAATAATACAAAATTAGTAATATTAATATTATTATGTTTATTTCAGTTCTTTTTAATGAAATAAAATTAATTTCCTTACATCTATTACAGTTTTTTTTATAATCAGTCATCAATATAAAGAGGAAAGATTTAATTGTTGTTTGTTTGTATTGAATAGGCTCCGTAACTACTGAACCGATTTGAATAATTCTTTCACTGTTGGAAAGCTACATTATTCCCGGGTGATATAGGGTACTTTGATCCCGGAAATTTGGGGGAAAGGGGGGATATTTGAAAAAAGAAATTACACGCGGTTGAAACCGCGGCGGGCGTAAGGTTAGTTCATAATATACATTTTCTTCTTTATATTAACTTCTCCTTATTAAATTCTTTCATTCTTTTAATTTTTATTAATATTTCACGAACCAACCAAACATAAAAACAAATTAAACCATAAGGTATTTTTTTTTTCATACTAACTTCGGCCCAATGGGCTTTACAAAGGTCATAATATTTCAACACAAGATTTTGCCGAATTAAAGCTCTGAAAATGCTATGTAATTGATTTCATATATGTGTTACTTAATAATTATCAACTTTTTGCACAAAAACAAACCTAATAGTCACGGATTTATCATAAAAAGTACGATTTACTTACACGTCCTCGTGAACCAGCCATAGCGCTATCCATTTCCTTAGAAATGACGTCTGTCAACTGTTACAGCCAATGGTAGCATACCGGAAATTGTTCCATAGTGTTTCGTTTACAAATTTAATAAAATTGTTTCGACAGCCCGCGTAATTTCAAAAATCTACACAGACTTTTTTAATATGTCCTTCTGAAAGGCGCGTGGGCGGTTATTAATAGATTATGGAAAAAAAGTCTGGGCCGGAGTCGCCATGTTTATTTTGTCCTTTCAAAAGGCTCGTGGGCGCCACGAGGTTAGGGTAGGTTGATTTGCTGCCATCCGTACAGAGGCGGCAGAACGGGGGCTCGCACCTCACAACCAAAATAAATTGTCTCCCGAAATTAGGGTTGCCATCGGCAAAAGCCGGATATATTTGGCTTTTTTAGGTCGTGTCCAGCTGAATATTTATGTGTCCGCTTTGACGTGCTTTTATTAGTATTTTTGTTAGTGTGCTAACATGTGCTGTAAAACGAACGCAAATGCCAATTTTTTGCTTTTGGGGCAAAATGACTGGCCTTTCCGCCTTTTACAGAACAGATAAAAGGAAAAAAAAGTTTCAGCCTTTTTTATTTTAGGAACTTGCAAGCCTATCCGGAATCTCACCTCTGCTGCGCAACATGCAACTTGCCCAACAACATGCATTGAATCTAAAAAATATACTAAATCTATGATTGAATCAAATCTACTGATGACATATTATGCTCAACTTAGAATTTGCAATGTATAATACCTACATTCATTCAAAAACATAATATGTTAATTTTTCTTTTGCATTTCAGTGTTACGTCGACCTGAGTGGTCGTAGCGCTGGAAAGGACGTGTCTTGCAGTGTAACAACACCTCAAAGGAGTTGGTAGGTTAATAGAACAAGTTACGTCTTGTAGGTAGCTGAATTCAATAGAGGCTCCGCTGGCTGGCTGTGGAAAGCGTATTTTGCTAAAAAGTAACAATTTGAGTAAATGGTCAAAATAAATCCTCAACGTATTGAAAACGCCATTGCTAGTGCAAGCAAGCTTGCAGTGTTTATACGTGATCTGATGACAATGTAATTAAATTATATTATAGAAAAATTTACACGTAAATAGGTATGTATTATTAAAATTTGCCTGTGTTGCGGAATATACATCGCACATTCCACATTAATTCAAATGATAAACACAATGGCGAAAGTGTTCCACAGTCGGCCTCATGTCTGTATCAGCTATTAAGAAAATTTTAAATCAATCCTTGCGTTCTATTCACTTGATGCAGGCATGGTAGGGAGCCAACCTTATTCGTCACCTTTTTAAATAAATGAAAGCGTAAAGACCTTTATGTACCTAAGTGAAATCTCACAAATAAACATATCTAGTAATTTATGATCCCTTAGTTACAATAACTAGTCAATGGATTACCGTCAGCAGCACATCTAATTGGTGGAACTTGGAATCTAATATTTTCACTCTAACAGTTATAAGACTCCAGACTATATTTTATGTTCTTTTCTCTTTTTCAAGGCAAGTCTCAACTATGACCAATATACCATAGATGAAATCAGCCGCCATGTTACAGGCGTACTTAAGGCTGTGTAGTTCCGCAGATGCCGCGCGTATGGTTTTTAAAAGCCATCTGAGACATACAAATCAGTGTTTTCAATTCTAAAAAAAATATATGTATCAGTTAAGGATCTGATCAAGTTAAAATCGCATTCAATTACATGTTTTTATAATAAATAATAAATAAATATCTCTGGACATTATCCACACAGCGCCATCTAGCCCCAAACTAAGCATTAGCTTGTGCTATGGATGCCAGACAACGGATAAACATTACTTATATACTTTTTTTTTTGTAAATACATACATATTATACATATAAACACCCAGACCGATACAAACAGACATGTTCATGCACACAAATGTTTGTACCGTGCGGGGATCGAACCCGCGACCTCTGGTGTAATAGCCGACTTCTCGACCATTACACCAAATGGCTCGTCAGGTTTTATAAACTTCACTCGATAGAAAAAAATCCCAAAGTTACCCCTTTTTTTAACGATTTTCGTATTTTATGTCTAAGCTCCTGCCAATTAACATTTGAATTTTCACTCAATTATAGCCACTAAATATTTACAGGTAAATTCGCAGAGTTTGACTTGATAAAATTAGTGTCTCGTTTACTATATTTAAAAAACTACGAAATGTGCGAGCGCGGCGCCATATTTGGACGTCGCATAATACAGACCTACAAACTTATCTGTTCCGGTGGCCAAAATTGGAACTACGTGAAATACAATGCAAAAACGATATTTAATGACAGTTCTACTCAGAATAAGGACTATAAGCATAGAAGTAAGGCTAAAATAAGAATTGAACAACTGTTATCTTACTCATTTTAACTTCATTAATTCGGCCATAGGAGTGAGTGAATCAACATGATCCGTATTCGTTTCTGTTTTCCAAGGGTCGTCGCTAGTCTAATGTCAAACGGATGTCTTTGGATGTCTTTTAACTCCACCAAATTAAAAATGCGTAGGTTGTTTCCTCATGCTGGGGAAAAAGTGACAACTTAACTTAGTTACATCATATTGACAAATACTTTCGCACAAAATTTGAGACTCCTCTGAACTAAATTAATTTAATTTAATGCTAATAATCAGTGCAAGGCTTGAAAACAAGATAAATCTTGTTTTGTGATAGATACTCGGTGCCTGTGTAAAATGTCTTGTGTGATTGAGGGCTGTAAATCACACACTGGAAGAAAAGAAAATATTCAAGAAACCGTAACCTTTCATCGGTAAGTTTAGATTGTTTTCGATTATTTCAATTAAGAAAATAGTGTCCTAATTTTTAAACTATGCTTAAAGTTTTTGATTATAGTTGTTGTTGTCCAATTCAGTATCGAATATTGCTTGAATCAAAGAAATTTTGTTCAGATCTTAGAGGTTATATTATTTCGCTTAGTGATGTGTATTTCTATATCGATAAATCAATATTAATGAGTCATTGGACTCTGGTAAAAACTAAACCATTTTAGGACTGGATTAGATTTATCTTTCAAACAATATCATATTTACTTTTACTTTTCCTACACTTTGATTAGATTCAAACAAATTGGTTAGATGTTTATTTAGTGTTTATTTCTATACAATACTTAATTCACTAAATGGTTCAAATATTTTAAGATTTTTTTTAAACATTAGACTAAACTATAAAAAATTAATTTGTAAATTTGAATTATTACCAGAGAACATAATATTCAATATCAAGTACCTACATTTTTATTTTTATTTCAGGACAGACCACCAGTTCCTATGGACATCTGTGATGCGAGTGATGCGAGACATGGCAAAGTTTCTAGTTCTGTAGCAGAGTCACATAAAAATGTAATCATTGATGTTGAAAAAAAAGTAAGAACACTGTTTTGTGCATTTATTTATAATAATAATAATAATTCTTTATGTCAGATCAAAATCCAATTCAAGATTTATATTAGAAGTGTATTTATCCGGTGTCTAATTTACTTAGTTCTCTAATCTAATTTAAATAGGCAGAAATTTGACCGCCATCTTGCCATTTATGAAATACCAACTACTACAAGCTCAATTATTTGTATTTCAGTTACCATTGCCCAGAATAAGACAATTAAGCAACACGTCTGCAGAGACTGCATGCAGTCGTCATGAAGCAATTATTTTAAGATTGCAGCGACAACTAGCAAGAACTAAAAATAAATAAATATTGTAACCGTGTAAATGCAATAAAGTCATAAATAAATAAAATAGTTTCCCAGCGACGCCTTCGGAAAATAAACGCACTTATTTATATATTATTAACCTTGTAACAACCTCTTTTCACAAAACCTCAAAACGTCAAACATAGTTAGTTCATTCCCGAGCCAATAGATGGCGCGCAAAGGACTTTAATTATACCAAGCGTTACGATTTTTCGATTGTATAAGTATCCTCCATACATTTTGAACTTTGTCAAACATTATCAGTAGATTGCACTCAAAGTAGCTTCTAATCGTTAGGACTGCTTTGAGTATTGTAGTGTATGTGAATATGATACTTAAAAGAACGATCGTCTCATGCCCACACGCCGCTTACCTGGGTAGCGGCGAGTGGGGGCCTCTCCCTATAAAAGGGCATACAGCCCGCCCGCCGGGGCACTTCATTGGTGGACACGGAGCGGGACGGACGTGCGAGTGACGTCAGAGCAGTGAGCCGATATCATGTAATAAGCAAACAGTACATTTTGGCGACGAGTCCGTGAGTACCCAGTGTTTATGTTATTACTGAAAAATATTAAAACAGAAATACCCGTTAAAAAAAAAAAAAAAAAAAAAAAAAGTCATAGCGAATGCTCATTAAATAAAAACAACTTTAAACGGATGAAAACTCGCGTATATGAGTAGTAACCGTGTAAATATCAGAAATCACTACATAGCAAATGCTAGTATTTTATTTGTTATAAGGTCATAAAATATTAAAGTAAATATGATTATTTAATTATTCTCAAGAATTGATAGAAAAATATATGATTAATGTTTCTGATCTTAAAATATTTTTGTAATGGCGGCTATTTCCGGTACGGAGTAATTAAATTCTTCAATGTTTGAGTAATCTGAAACTATAATAGATGTTCGATAAAAAATTAATAAATATACAGAATATAATCTATTATAATGCAATTTATATAATAATATTTTTTTTGTAAAATAATTTATTAACTAAAACGTACCTGAAGTACATTTTGCTTTGTATACTTTCCCGCCCGATAAGCGGTATTTAAACCAAGGGAATAAGTTGCGAATTCACTCTCGATTTGTGTGTGGCGTGTAATTACTCTCCGTTTACAATATATCGGTATCAAAGTTGCATAAATAATTAATTATCACATAGAATTGGAAGCGCAAGTTGTATAAAACATAAACGTAGTTATTTCTATGTTGCATAATTATGACATATAAAAGTAATGAAAAACTGGAACACAATTTCAATTTTGTAGTTTGTGAGTAATCGATTAAGATTGGCTTCACGTATGTAAAAATAATTGGGTGTACAATTATAAAGAAGTACTAAATAACGAAGAAAGTTACAGTTACTGTTCAACTCCAGTCTCAATGCGCCGGTTTGAAAGACGGAATATTACAAAGTTATGTAAGCATAAACTGCGGGAGAGATCAAAGTCATGTAAACAAAAAGTTGCTGAAGCTTCCCCTGTCAACTTTCACTTCGTTTTGATCTAAACTGAACCTAACTCTTATCCCGAATAGGCCACCGACCTGCTAATTACTATGATATGGAACAAACTGTCGGTTGTCCATTGACTAAAATACATAATGTGAACTAGAACAATAAATAGTTCGAATTCCGTGTTTATTGCGGGTAAAGAAAAATTATACCACTGAATATATTAAAATTAAAATGTAAATATTGCTTTGTAATTTAACAGTAAAATTACTATTACTACAAGTAAACCAGTATATTAATTTCTGGGGCGCGGCCCGGATTCGTTCAACTTTTAATAATACGGAATTGGAAAAAAAAAAAAAAAAAAAAAAAAAACATCAGTCATAGCATGGATGATGCCCGTGTTATGGCTAGATGTTGTCGGGTGACGCCCGTTGAAGTGTCATAACACGGATGATGCCCGTGTTGTGGTTTGATGTTGTCGGGTGACGCCCGTTGAAGTGTCATAACACGGATGATGCCCGTGTTGTGGTTTGATGTTGTCGGGTGACGCCCGTTGAAGTGTCATAACACGGATGATGCCCGTGTTGTGATTTGATGTTGCCGGGTGACGCCCGTTGAAGTGTCATAACACGAATGACGCCCGTTAAAGCGGCATAACGCGGGTAATACCCGGTTATGACTGCAAGTTCCGGGTGACGCCCGTTGAAGTGTCATAACACGAATGACGACCGTTAAAGCGGCATAACGCGGGTAATACCCGGTTATGACTGCAAGTTCCGGGTGACGCCCGTTGAATTGTCATAACACGAATGACGACCGTTAAAGCGGCATAACGCGGGTAATACCCGGTTATGACTGCAAGTTCCGGGTGACGCCCGTTGAAGTGTCATAACACGAATGACGACCGTTAAAGCGGCATAACGCGGGTAATACCCGGTTATGACTGCAAGTTCCGGGTGACGCCCGTTGAATTGTCATAACACGAATGACGCCCGTTAAAGCGGCATAACGCGGGTAATACCCGGTTATGACTGCATGTTCGCGGGTGACGCCCGTTAAAGCGGCATAACGCGGGTAATACCCGGTTATGACTGCAAGTTCCGGGTGACGCCCGTTGATTAACCATTGATATTTTATTTACAGGTGCCCGTTTTGTGGTTAGATGTTTTGCGATAGCGAAATTCAAGCTGTATCGCCGCGGAAAGTGAAGGGATGGGTGGCCATCCTGACCGCATTTAGTGACATTTGTTTGAGTGTCTCCGTGTTTCGGAGGACACGTTGGGCTGTTGGTCCCAGCTAATATTTGATATATGTATGTACATAGATGTTGATCGTCGGGCTTGAGCGGAGGTCGTCGTTTGGCGTTTGGTCATTTGCGAAAGTGAATGTTGTTAAATACCTGTCAAGTTCAAGACTTTTGTGATAGTGGTTTAGTTTTGATAGACACAGATGTTTCCCCCGATGTAAGACCTCAACTTGATGCTATTACAGATAAATTTAACACCACTTTGCTTCCGGTATCCCTAATCACCGTGGCTAGACTAAACCTATGCAGATTGAATTAAGGGATCCAAATAAAACCGTTTGTCGACTGAAGAACGGAGTGTGGTACGCGAACGTATTGATGCCGCAGGCCGGTGTAGTTCGCCTCAGTTTATCGCCGTTGCGAGCCCCATTCTCCTTGTAAAGGAAAATAATGGAAATGATAGACTCTGTGTCGATTATCGAAAACTCAACGATAACACAGTTCCCGATAGGTTTCCGCTGTCCTTAATTTCCGATCAGATAGCTCGTTTGCATGGTGGGCTACTTCACTACTGTGTTAGTGCTGGCCACGACCGCTGAAGAAGCTCTTGAGGGTCTTTCAACTGTTCTTTCGATTCCTACTGAGAGGAAGTGTTCCTTCTTAAAACGGGAGGTAGAATACTTAGGATACGTTATCAGTAGTGGAGAGATAAGACCAAGATGATGTTCTTTTTCACGTTTTTCTGGACAAATACTTACGACAAATTATGTTCGATTATTGACATTTTCATTTTACTATCATTGATAGTTAACTTTTGTGTTACTTCTAGCTCTAGTATAATTGATTTTAATAAGATAGGCACGGGTGTTCCCATAGAGTCCAAGCCTAAACTTGTGAACCTACTAAAGGAGTTTCAGGAATATTCGTCTCTGGAACACCTTATGGTCATGCTTACGTGAACCCGTTAGAGATTCGACTAGTAGATACAAATAAGACCGTGTATCGTATGCCGTATAAGTGGAGTCCACAAGTACATGAAGTCGTTAGGAAAAATCACCCTTTTTTTTATTTGGTGCCCCTAAGCGTATCATTGCCGATCAGGGCCGGTGTTTTGCGAGTACTGTTTTCAAGGAGTTTTGTAAGTCTTATGGTATCACCTTGCATTTCATTGCTAGTGGTAACTCTTGTGCGAAAGGTCAGGTCAAACGGGTCATGAGCACTCTGAAAAAAAAAAAAAAAAAAACGCCGACCGCTGTCGAGTCCAGCAAAGAGCGTCATGGCAAGATGCTCTCCCTGATGTTCAGCTTGCGTGGAGTTAGTTGTACCATCAACAGGGTCACTAAGTCAAGTCCCCTTGAACTGGTTATAGGAAAAGTTGCTAGGCCTTTGGAACTTCTTAACGATGAGCCTATCGTAGACACCGATGCTGTTCGCGAACAAGCTGTTACTAGCATGGATAAAAACTCTAGCTATGACAAGTCTCATATTGACAGCACAAAGGCGAAAGTTCAACGTTTTGCTGTAGGTGATTTTGTTCTTCTGCAGTATTTATCCACTGCCTGAGCCAGCGTGGCTGAGATCCAGTCCCAGAGAGAGAGAGACCATGGTTAACAGTGTTGGTAAACGGAGTACTTTACACTTAACTCTGAATTTTCGAGGGGTGTCTGTACCGGTTAGTGACCCCCTGAAGCTGCTGAGCGTAAAGGGCTTAATGCCTAATGTCAAAATTATTTGTCCCTTTCTTCAACCTGGTTTCATAACTTCTAGCTGCATATGTTGGTGTGTAGTCGTAGCTCCGGTACAAACGAAGAGTGTGCGGCGCACATCCACTATGCAATCGATCTGTTTGCAGATAGTTTAGGACATCTCTTTTATCAATTTTGGAAAATATTAAATGACAATTATTGACTATTATATACTTTTGACATATTTATTTGTATGACATGAAAATTGATTGAAATGATTTAGATTGACATTGTGCCTAAGTATTATATTTTATTCTATTTTAATTTCAATTGTAATGTAATTTATACTTTTGACATATTTATTTGTATAACATGAAATTAATTGAAATGATTTTGATTGACGTTGTACTTATTATATTTATTTTAATTTCAATTGTAATATACGTTCTAATTTGATTTAATTTAATTTGTTAATTTAATTCAATTTAATTTAATTTGTAATGTCATTTATCTTTAAGCATTTTGGAATTAATTCTGTTAGCTTTAAGATGTTTGATAAATAAATAAATAAATAAGTCCAACAATACAACCTATTACTGGTTATGTGGTATCGCTGGTCAAGTGAAGTTTTTAAAATAATCGCTGATTAAGAGACTACAAGATCGTGCGGAACGTCACGGCCGCCACCAACACCATCGTGCAGTGGGCCTCCGTAGAGGAGTTGCGGCTTCGTACCACGGACAACGAAGTCCGTAAGCTGAATGCGGCTCCAGAGGGAGTATCAGAAGTTTTGCCGCGAAGTCGAGGCCTTTAAGGCCATCCGATCAGAGGTTCCGTCCGGGCACATGCCCATGGATGTCGGCGTGTCTGAGGCGCCCACGGAGCAGTCCAGCATTGTGTCCCAGATCGGGGCCATGCTCGACGTCCGGTTCGAGGTGCTGGAGAAGGACGAGAGACTGCTCCTGCCAGTCCGGCCAGCGAGCTGTCGCCCACCTCTGCAGCGCGGCAGGCGGGGGATGACCTCGGAGGACACCTATGCCCCGTTCCTGACGAGGCCAAAGAGAAAGGCCGCTGCCCGAGCTGCGGTAGCGCAGCAGTCCGTCGCTGCATGGCAGGGAGGTTGTGGTTTATTCAGATTGAACACCAACGCGAGGACGCGTGACGCTGTCAGAATGGCCGTGTCGGAGAACGTCCACCTTGATGATTACAAGACCGTTAAAATTTCAATCCTATAATCGATTTGATTTCTTATTTTAGTTCCAACTCGATTGTAAAGATGGCGTGATAATCGTTACTTTTAGTTCTTTTTAACTGACAGTAACCGGAAGCCAGTGTAATTCCCTTTTAACTTCATGGTGGCAGCACTAGTACTAACTAATAGTCACTAACCTAAAGTTTAAATTCTTTTTAATGGTAGTATTGGCTTGCCGGACGTCGTTAAAATTAATTAAAATAAGAAAGAGGACGTCCGTTCATTTTTTATTTTAATTTGAGGGGCAACACTATTGCATATCTAAACGGAAGTCAGTTTAGTTTCTTTTTTTGAGAATATAACCCATTTTGCGGACATTCTATTTCCAATCACCGACGAGGGAATACATCCAGCGATATCACGCTCATCTCCATTTTGAAACGGAATTAGAACGAGAGATCTCCTGTTTAAGCCACAAACTCATGCAATTAATTCAAATTCATTAAAATAAGGAAGAGATGTAGTGTATGTGAATATGATACTTAAAAGAACGATCGTCTCATGCCCACACGCCGCTTACCTGGGTAGCGGCGAGTGGGGGCCTCTCCCTATAAAAGGGCATACAGCCCGCCCGCCGGGGCACTTCATTGGTGGACACGGAGCGGGACGGACGTGCGAGTGACGTCAGAGCAGTGAGCCGATATCATGTAATAAGCAAACAGTACAAGTATCTAATTGTTATTGTTATACGCTCCACTGTGTACTAAGCGCACCACGCCTCGTGATTTTACTTAGTAAGACACGTTGCGGGGTCCACCTATATTTTATGTAGCTTCGTAAAATACACGAACTACCCAACGTTGGACGTTTTATTCCTGCTCGCCACCGCCGACCTCTTCCTCACCCGGCTACCCTGTTACAACCTATGTTTTATAATCTTTCAAATATAAAATCTCTACCATAAGGATGGAACAAACAACTCACTTTCGCATTCATAATAATAAGTAAGGACTTAATCTTACTAATCAAGTACCTAGTTTTTGAGTGAAAGAGTAACAAACATCCATCCATATATACACACAAACTTTCGCTTTTATAATATTAGTAAGTATTTCGCCTTTATAATATTAGTAAGATAAGATATAATATTAAACCTAAGTCGTAACTTTATCTGTTAGGTTTATTTTTATCGACTTTAAGTGCCGACAAGGAACGTCACTACCGTAGAAAAAACTAGGGACAACCTACAGAAACTGACTCATGACAAATATTATACATCCCTTTCTAACGCATTATTGTCATTCATATGAATAAAAAGGATAAGTATATGTCTTTGCTTGCTATTTTAGTCGGGTTTCTATGCTTATAGTCCTTATTCTGAGCAGTTCTAAATAGACAGTAGCGACGCCGCCACCGGAACAGATAAGTTTGTCGGTCTATGCCTCTTTTATGTACTCCCACCCCCCCTTAAGTATCAGTTAACTGAATAAGTATAGAAGTAAACTATTGTGAGCGATGCTTTCTTGCGAAGTGTTCGTCAATTAAAAACCAACTACCTACCTACTAATACGACTTTCCTTTTTATATCGCGGTGTCCGAATCGTCAGTGAAAAAATATTGAAATTAAAAAAGTGTCAATTCGGACACTGTGTCCGAATAAACTCAATTATTATTTTATTAGTCATCAAATTAATAGTAATTTTATTTTGTGGGGCAATTAGATATGTTGCTGATCCTTTTGCTGTATGCTCAATGGCATATGTACTTAGGTAACTCTTATTTATCTACTCGATAATTAAAATTGGTGTTTAGACAATGGCGGTGCTATAAGCGTGCTAGATTTATTTGGTCTGTCGGTATGTCGGTTGTACAGTTCTTCTATTATGTGATCTTTTTAAAGAAAAATCTATGTTATAACAACATAGGTAATGTTCAGTTTAGCCGATTTTAAATTGTGGTAAAAGGATTTAAAATATTCAATTCGGTATAATAATTGTCGAAGAGATAACATGTGAATCATGTGATAGTGCGAGTGCGCGACAAAATATTATATGCGTATGCGTGCCTCTGCGTGCGTCACATGTCTTTTATTAATGAAGTAGTACTTAAGTACGAGTATTATAAAAGAGGATACTGAAAAATTAAATTTTGTTTATTATTTATTTAAATTTTTCCGAAAGTACATGAAGCTCGCCTGTAAATGTAGTTACGATATGCTCACCGCCTTCGAAATTTATACATAACAATATTTTATATGTGTAGACAAAGGGTCACAGAATAAAGTAGGTACAGTGCAATAGTTGAAAGATTTTTAATTGGCTATAATTCAGAAGTAAAAAGAATAGCTCAGCTCCATTGAGGGACTCCTCACAGGCAACCGACAGGATAGGATGCAAAAATAGACTGTCGGTTGAAACTTAATGACTGGCTTGTATGATAAAACATCTAACACGCAAATATTGAAAAAATTGATTACTTAATATGTGTATTTTATTCTGTGGACCCTAAAATAAATACTTTAGCAAGGTAACTTAAGATTACTTTTATAAGGTCACTCAACTTTTGCCTGTTTTCTGGATGACACTGCAAGAAATTTAATTTTAAAATCCTTGCTATTTTACTAATGTAAAATCCTAACTAATTCTATTTATTGAAAAACTATTTTAGTATTCACGTTTACCTTAATAAATCATAAGGATTAGGCTGTTATTAAACGTAGGTAGGCTTATTAGAAATTGATGAAATTTATAGATTTTGAACTTTTAGACTAAATACTAGTCAGAGAAATTGTGTATCCAAAGCGACAAAATTAAAATTTAATTATTGTTACGTTTTATTAACGTTTTAATGGAATTGCCGTGTTTTTTTGTTTGTTTTACGATAAGTTAGGTCTGTAAGCGTAAGTATTAGCTAGACAAAAGGCTAAGTTAGACAATAAGCGTCTACGTATTGAAGGAATCAAAATATGTATTTTCTTTTTGTGAATGTTTTGTTTAAAAATGTATATTTTATTACTTGACTGTTTTGCAGTGTTTTGCTGGGATCTACAGGGCCTGATTTACCCATAGGCTAATTAGGCTGCAGCCTAGGGCGCGAGGATCGAGGGGGGCGCTGAAATCGTGTCTTCGTATGCACTAATCTAGCATCATTGCATCTACCCTATTTATTTCAACTAGACCAAACATTAAAACTAAATGTGTGCTTGAGAGTACCTGATTTTAACATTAAATTTTAAAATTCCCATACAAAATAATCTTCAATCTTCACGTAAACGCGCGTTTCTGTGAGGCCGTGAGGTGAGGCGAATTCAACAAAACTCGCACCGCACACTACAATATAGTCGTGTGTAACTCTTCACTGAAACGATACTCAGTGATTCAAATCTTTTAAATGATTTACTGATCCATTCGGATCAGCGCCTCAACAAATGAATCATTTGATTCAATTGCATCTACTTCTCAACAAAATATTTACTAAAAAGACAATAAAAACGAAAAATTCTAAAGCTTCATTCAATGACTGGGCAACTGCAGGTATTTATAAGAGAAGACATAGATTATATGAACTGTATGGTTTAAAAGCATGTTCTAAAGATCCAAAGGTCATAGAATACGTTAAAAACTATTCCAAGATTTTTAAGAAAGTATGTTATAAAGCAAAATCTATTTACTTGCGTAACAAAATAAATAATTTAAGTACTTAACAAAGTCAAAGCTAATTGGAATATAATTAATAAAGAGACATGTAAATTAAAGCCATACGAAAGCGACTATTCCTTAAAAGTTAACAATGAAATTCTTAAATCTGATATAGAAGTCGCTAATGCCTTTGAAACTTTTTTCTCAAAATATACCTATCATAACAACTAGTCAATTAAATTCTAGCTCACACCAAGCTCAAATTTTATTAGCTTCGAGTGTAGCTGAATGTCAGATTCCGTTTAAATTTAATTATATAAACCCAAACACAATTTTTAAAACGTTCAAAGAACTGAACATGAAAAAAACCGAAGACTTATGGGGCATCTCTACTGATATAATGAAAACAGAAATTGATGTTATTTCATCCCATTTAGCATACATTTTTAACAAATGCATTGATGAAAGTCAATTGCCCAATTTGATGAAGTACAGTAAAATAATACCTTTATTTAAATCGGGCAACCAACTTCAGGCCAATTTCTATTTTACCATCTTTAAGTAAAATTTTTGAAAAAATTATGTTTAATCAATTACTTGAACATTTCAACATCAATAATTTACTTCATAAAAAGCAATATGGTTTTACTAAGAACAAAAGTACAACCGATGCGGGAATTGAACTTATTAAACATATCCTTGATGCTTGGGAAGGTAAACAGAACGCAATAGGTATTTTTTGTGATTTATCAAAGGCATTTGATTGTGTTGACCATACAATATTACTTAATAAATTAAAACATTACGGTGTCTCCAACGCTGCCATGAAACTAATTGAATCGTATCTCACTGACAGGATACAAAGAGTCAATATCAACAATATTAATTCGTGTGGTGCTAAACTGAGAATGGGCGTGCCACAAGGCTCTATACTGGGCCCTTTGCTATTTTTGATTTATATAAACGATCTACCATACTACACCGGGGACCTCTGTGAGATAGTTCTGTTTGCTGATGATACTTCTTTGATATTTAAAACAGATAGAAATGAAAAAAACATTTGACAAGGTGAACAGGGCTCTTTCGCGAGTGTCACAATGGGTTAACATAAACAATTTATTACTAAATGCAAAGAAACGAAATGTGTTAAATTTATGATGCCTAATGTAAAACAGCTGGATACTTCATTACTATGAATGATGAGCAATTAGAAATAGTTAATGATACTTTATTTTTAGGAATTAATATTGATTCCAAACTTCAATGGGGTCCTCATATTGCTGCATTAGCAACAAGACTTAGCTCAGCTGCTTATGCAGTAAGAAGAATAAGATATATCACTGATATTGAAACGGCAAGATTGGTTTATTTTAGTTATTTTCATAGTGTCATGTCATAATTGGTCTACTGTTGTGGGGCTCTGCTGCTGACATCGAGTCTATATTTATATTACAGAAAAGAGCTATTCGTGCAATCTACAACCTTAGACCTTGTGATTCGCTCAGAGATCTATTTACACAAATTAACATTTTAACCGTTCCTTCACAATACATTTTTGATTGTTTAATGTATGTTCGGAAAAATTACAATAATTTTCTAAAAAATCCGACTGTCACAAATTTAACACAAGGAATAAGCACAGACTTGCCGTTCCTAATATCAGGCTTCATAAAACAGGAAAGTTATTTGTTGGACTGAGCATTAAGCTATTTAAAAAAGTACCACAACGTCTTGTATGTAGAATTACCTTTAAATAAATTTAAAGTCATAATTAAAGATTACCTTATGAGGAAAGGTTACTACTAAAGTAGAAGATTACTTAAATGACAAGACTCTGTGGACATGAAACACATTTGCTTCTCTGCACATCTACTGTTATGCTTATTGAGTTTCTTACGGCACTTCTTCTCAGCAGCAGGCCATTCATTCACGTCGAAGTGCTGGTAGGAAAAAAAGTTTATGACGTGCAAAAAAATTTCTTGGTAAATCAAATTGCAAAATAAATACTTTGACTTTGACTTTGAATCAGTTGCAAAAATGTTTCACTTGTATGATGCCCCTCCTCTTTTTTTAATATTTAATATTTATTTTTTCTCTAGAGTAAATATATATTTAAAAAACTCAAGTCGATTCAATGGCAATGGAATGGAAACTAAGTTGTCTATAGAAACTAAGCCAATACAAGTCATGCTGGCAAACACGAGATGGATTTGGTTTACTACTTGGTAGCCTGCAGTCACTTGTCATGGTTTTGGTCTTATAATGCGTGAGGTTGCAGATCGATTTGAAAACTTTTATAGGTAGTATGAAATATGTTAAAATTTTCATAATACTACTACTCTACTCAGTTCCTACTTTTAGACCCGTCCGTAACACACCTGGAGGGGGCGCGTCCTCATATTTAGCCTAGGGCGGTCAGAACTCTTAATCAGGGCCTGGGGATCTATATTTAATATTTAAGTTTTTTTCCGTGTTTGATGTTTATTTGTTGTCCTAATTTATATGCCTAGTTGTGATTTATTTTTTGCGCAGGAGCGCACATTATGGCTGATTCAATTAGAACGTGTCTCACTGCACTAATTGTGTGTGCTGCAGTCCTTTTTGATTATATTAGTCATTCACTCGTGGTTGCGCCGTAGTCTATGGTTTTAGTGACAGGTTAGCATACGCTATAAATTGCTATAGATCGCTCGTACTTAATAGCACTGGGTGCTGTCAAAACGTAGGCACCTTATTAGATCTCGACTATAGCTGTAACATTTAGGGCGGAAGGGAGCGGCAGCGCACGCATGCGCAGTTGCGCACTGCGGTTCACCGCTTGACAGCATCGTACCGCGGCACAGCACATTATTCACTATAGATCATAAGGCCTCGGCCGCGAAATTCGAGGCCGAGGCCTTATGATCTATAGTGAATAATGTGCTGTCACGCCACGTGCCTATTGTTTTGTACGTGTAACATTTTAGATGTTAGAATATTGTTGTGATTTAATTCGCCTTAATGTAATTGTACTAACATTTATAGTTCCTTATTCAACGCTACTTGTGACACTGCTTGTATGCCAAAGAATTTAATTAGATGTGTTTATTGAAAATGTTTAATTCCTTTGGAAATTTGTCTTTATTGTTTGAATATGAAAGATTGTGATTAGTTAAAATGATATGATAGTATGTTTTTATTAAATAAATAATATAAGGTTTCGTTGTGCCCATGCAGCATCTTATTTAAGCAGTTGATAAAATGTAACCTCTAGAGAAAAATTAATGGTGATACGTAGTTATTTTTTCAGCTGCGTAAATGTCGTCAGTTCTATTTATAACACATAATAATGTTCTACATATAATATGTTCCTACAATAAAAATTATACTTACATGTCTAGATATAATTAGATCAAAACAAAAACAAAACATATGATTCAAATAGTTAATACAAGTCATAGTATTTTAATATTTAGTTGGGACCAATTTGATCCCTATATTTTTCTTAGTAGTCACTGTACCCCGAATGTACATCTTTAATCTAAATTTGGCGTCCACTAAATTGCAGATGCATTTTAATTATATTAACCCTTTCAACGCCAATGTCTGATATATCAGACAAACCATTTTCGTGCCCACCACGCCAATGTCTGATATATCAGACAAAAAAACAGGATCAAGAAACGTTGTATTTTTACTTGCCTGAATGAGTTGAGTATAACCTAATAGTTTTTTGGTATTTTTTTTTTAATGGTCGTGGCGATGGCGTGTGGTGCACCATTTTCGGAAAAAAGCGTGGCGGGGAAAGGGTTAAAGAACTATCACCATTCGTTTTCTGTAGTAAAAATTAATCAACACCGAATTCTTTCCATCAACGTCGTAACTATTTCGCGACTGCATTTGTGACGCTTTAACAATATAAAAATGGAAATTTTAATAACCAACGTAAATAGGTGTTCGGAGCGGATGAATCGGTGAATGCGGTTTTGCACATACTCACTTTATTAGCCAATTTGAACTAGTGGTAAGGTCATGCGGCATAGCTGCAGGTAGACTAGTTTATATATCGCACACCTAGATAAAGAGTAGCACAACTCGAAATAATCCAAGAGCATTTTTGCAAGAGTTATTGCAGAATTGGGAATCAATCAGCGTAATGAACTACGTTAACTCCAAAGACACCTGTGTAAAAATCTTCATAGTTAACATACACAGGTGACTTTGGAGTTAACGTAGTTCATTACGCTGATTCCCAATTTTACAATGACTCTTTTTTGGATTATTTCGAGTTGTGCTACTCTTTATCTAGGTGTGCGATATAGTGAAGTTATGTACCGCCTTATTGATAAAATGTTTTATATAATACGATTCAACTTAGTTGGCTTGTCTGAAGTTAGCTGCGAGCATCGTTTGCGTACCTGCATTTGTGTTCTGCGCAGGTTCTCGCACGATGTTCAGACAAGCCAATTAAGTTGAATCGTATTATACCTCCAGAGGCTTACTTACTAAAGATGCTGAGCTGTTATGTCAGTAGGATAACTTACCTTGTGTTCCATGTATGAAATAGATGTCATGCGTATCATATAATAACGTTAGGCAAACGTGTTAAATGCTGAGTTTCGTAATATTGACAGTATACGACCGAAACACAGTATTTAACAATATCTTGTTATGTTTTATTATTAAGATAATGTTGACGTTGCTTTGTACATAAGTTAGTGTTTTTCTATTTATTCCATGAATTCAATTTTAATCGCCTGTTAAGTAACACTGCGTAGCGCTACTTTGTTGTTGCCTCAACAAAAGATTATAATTGTACAAAGGATGTTATTTTTAAATAATAAAGCTATTTTTATTTTACATTTGGTTTTAATTGTTATTTAAAATAACAAGCTTATAGTCAAGATCCCACTGCTCGATTCTACAGGTATCTGTTTTTGATACAAGTAATTTTAAATGTATGTTAATAAAGTATGCAATGGATTAGGGATAGGTAGGGCTACCTATAAAAAATGAGCCGCAACTAAAAAATAATTTTTTTTTATAATTAATTCGCTAATATAACTTGTAACAATATGTTTTTAAATGAATATTACGACATTTGAAAGATAATAATGTCACAAATTGAAAAAAAAATTCACAAATTCAAATAAACAACATTGATGTACCTGTTTATAGCTGGCAACCCTAACGCTGCGGCTGAGAGCTGGGAACCATTTTTTTTTAATTTGTGACATTGTCTTTCAAATGTAAAATTCATTAAAAAAACATAAAATTGCAAATTATATTAGCGAATTAATTATATTTTTTTTTTGTTGCGGCGTATTTTTTATAGGCAACCTATCCCTAATCCATTGCATACTTCCTTATCATTCATTTAAAATAAGTTGTATCAAAAAAACAGATATCTGCAGAATCCAGCAGTGGAATTTCATACTATTATCTGACTGGCCAGGATACAAAGACATATAAAAAGAATTTTATTGTTTATCATTCTCGGATTGAAACAGTTTATTAAATAAAACCAAGGAATTTTGATCATTGAATTTTATTACAGTACACATTAAAATAATAATTATTGCAATAAAACAAGTTAATCGTTGTAATTAAATAGTTTTGTTTAAATATAGTCTCGTCTTACCCTATGCGCTTGCGCGGCGCGGCGTGGGGACTAGAGGCGCGCATTATAAACTAGTCATAGACTTTTTATCCCTTAGACCAGGGGCTGCAAACCATCTCTTTTACATTTTGGTATTTGTGGTCCTGAAATGATTGCTAATAGGTTTGGTAGCCCCCGAGTTCTATAACCACTAAGTACTCTTAGTAGTCGACTGATTCACGGAACCTTATAGATTTTACTAAGAAATCCGTTTTCGATTTCGCTACTTTGGACCCTTGATCACGTAAATTTACAGTTGAAACTAGCTAAATTTAGTGACAGTAAAGATCGTCCTAATAAGAGATAGTGTAGTTATTACTATACATCTCCCGAGAAACTTGGGAAATTCAAGAACAAGATAACATGCCTTCCGCGTATTAGGTAATACTTGGCACAACGATTGCTGTCCTAGAGGAAAAATGTCTATGACCAAAGCCGACTGCTCAGTATGATTTTAAATTAAAGCGCATCATTATGAATTAAGCGATACATGATGCTTTTCGCGACTTTTAAATATTTTCAAACTGTAAATTAAGATACATGAGGTAATCTTACAGATTTTTTTATTTTATTTGAAAGTGTTATCGTACAGATAGTCGACTCTTGGCGCCCAACGTGGGGCTCGCGTGCGCAAAACAATGTTCAGGATTACTACAGTTCGTCTATATCGTGCGTAACACTCCTCATTTTCATATATTTCATAAAAAGGGAAAGAACAATGCCTACGAGCCATACAACTTTTGGCTAACTGTGGACAGTAAAATAAATAAAAACTGAATTATGCAATAAATAACTTTTAATTTATTAAATTTTTGGTTTTTACGAGAAGTCCGCCAGCTCTTTTATTATTTTTATGATTTAAATAAATTGTGTAATTAATAAATCACTTCCGCCTTACAAAATCAAATTAATTTAAAAGTATGTAATTTATTGCAAAATTCAGATTTTATTTACTTTACTGTCCACGGGTTGGCCCAAAATGGGCATTGTTCTTTGGACACGACAAGGGTAGCATTTGAATTATTCTGCTTTGGAGGGAAGTTCCTGAGAATAACCTAGTGTTCGAATTGTAGTAATTTCATTTAAAACGTGTTATCAGCAACTGCTTGCCACTTTTAGGCACCGTTCGCTTCTATCAAAGGAGTATCACGCACAAATAGCCGAACAAATCGCTGTCGGCCAAGTCCTTAACCATTTTTATAAAACCTCATTCATTATTAATATTACTAAGACGCTTTATTTGCAAGCAAAAATAAGCCTTACGTTACGGGAACATTTAGCTCAAGGCTTTCTTTGGCCGACATTCTTAAAAGCTGGCGTATGAAGGTTAAAACATCGTAACCACCGGGTAGCACTTATTTAGACGAACAACAATATCTTTCGTGTTTGTGGATGTAAAACTTCACAAGTAAGCTGCAGCTGTATTTACATTTAATTTTATAATTGATTTGTAGAACCTGTTAAGAGTGCTAATAAGAAATAGCTTTAGGTTCAGTTATATTAAAAAAGATTCATGTACATTTGAACCTTTTACTGTTACCTACTTTAGTTTTACCGCCAGCGACCGGTTTGTAGCCGGTTCCTAGCGATACAACGTCAACGATCTTACTACCAATCTATTGACTCACTGTCTTTTGTAAATTTTAAAGTACTTATTGAGATTAAATCAAAACTGAACACGATTCTACAGCCTCCAAGTAAAAGGTTAAAGTACCACTTGCAATTTGAAAGTGCTAACAGGTGATAAATGAAAGGAGACATTTTATTTTTGTATGGAGGATAGGCCCACTAAAAATTGTGGCGGATAGTAATGAAACATATATCAAATTGTTCCTTAGAATGTCTAAAAATTAGCAATATTGGTTTTTCTTTATTAAACGAAAATATTTAAAAAAAAACAAAAATTCACTCACAAGTTATTGCACACTTTCAGTCGTTTCTGAAAGTAATTGTCTTTGTACGTTCCGTTGAAATGCACAGTTAACACAACGGTTCGGTGGAATAGGGGCTGTACTTGATGCCATTTTCTTCTATTTTTCGTTGAAAATAAGGAAAAACACAAAACCTCAGTTTAAAACAAACGGAAGGTATGATGAATGACACTTCAACCACTCCTGTCAATGTCAGTCATAACTGACAAACGTCAAGACGGAATTGCGTTCAGTTTCACAGCCTTAATAAACATAGGTATAACCATACAAATATATTAGGAAAAATTCAATTTGTCCAGGTATCAGGCGGGACTCGAACCCACGTCCCTCGTCATTTTTCCTAATATATTTGTATTAATATCGCCATTAAGCGGGCAATATGCTTTGAAAATTATAAAAATATAGGTATAACCATTTTAGCAAAAATGTTAAAAACACAATTAAATTATTTTTTACTGAAATCTCAATTCCCTAAAATAGATAAAGTAGACAAAACATGATCTAAAACAAATAATCACCTCATTGAAATATTTTATCAGCCCGACGTTTCTTTACACGCATTGTTGAACCTATGATCTTGTTTCAATAGTTATCTATGCCTTGACTTTAAAAAGATGGAATGTCGTGGACCGGTAGTCAAAACATCGCATTTTTAAAATTGATTTTATAATTCCCGTTGCATTTAAACGTAAACTTTTGTCTAATTGTCTAAAAAAATAAGTTATTAATTTAGGGAGTCATGCCATCACTATCCGCAACTGGGCCTAAAATAAAATATCTCCTTTAACCTTATTCTAATATTTATCATAATCATAAGATTTAAGCCCGATAGACGAACTATATCATTTCAACTTTACAATGAGGGCGTATTAATAAATAATTGTTTAAGACAAAATCCGCCCTATTAATGTATACAAACATTGTTTTAAAATGCGACTGTACTTCATTTAAATCAAATGTCCATTAAAATCCTACACATTTGGTCGAACAAATTAAAAACTAAAATAAAATGTACAAATTACACTCTATAATTAAAATAAGCTATACTCTATAATCTATTAATTACAATCCGTTGTATTAAAATTAAAATCTATAATCGTGTAACAAACTAAAAGGTTAGATTTAAGTATTGCATGACACTTATCAATATAATACAAGATATTTACATTCAAGAATTATTTGCACTATATTATTATTATTAATAAAATTAGGAATTGATCGCCGGTCAGCGCACTCTTCCGCGAAGCCACCTTTTCCACGACAGCATTTCAGAGAGCGCCGCTAACACCGAGATTTTGCAAGGTATTTTTAACATGGAACTTTAAGCATTTTCATCATTTAAACCTTTCGCGGCCTGCAGAAGAATTCCAAAAGTCAAATACTTTCCAGGGATGTAAAAAGTCTAATGGGAACTCAGACCTTAAACCAATATGGCCCACATGATATCGCAAGATGGCGACTCGAAAAAACAAGGTATGCTCAAATTTCAAAGGTAACTTTCACAAGATCGTACCACGGGCCGTCTTAATAGCTAAGCGTGTCCCATAAAAGACCTTAACTTGTATTCTCATAAAATGACTTCAACGCCACTCTCTGAGCCGGCTGACAACTGGAGCCCACATCGACGCCCCTCAACAGGGTCAAGACATTCACAGTTCAAGTTATCTTTACATTATACCTTGTAGCAGACTATTACTAAGTTCACTAATCACGTTTTACATTGAATTCACAACTGATCTCAAGCTCAACGTTTGAGGCGTATCAATAGTGACGGTAAAGCAAGAAAGTATTTTTTTATTTCTGTCACTCAACCTTTTGATCGCCAGTAAGTCTTAATAATTGCACTAGTGTCAAATAAATCGTTCCCTTTTTAAATTGTATACATTTTTATTATCCCGGGATAAAACTATGGCCTTTTCCAAGGTCTATTCTATGTCTGTACAACATTTCATCTTAATAGACAGTTACTTTCGCATTTATAAAATTAGTATGGATTCTACATTAATGATATTTCCGTGCAAATCAATCAAGGAAAAGTTCTGGCGCTCAATAGGTTAAAGTGATAATGAATCTCGTTCAGACAACAGTCTCGCAACATGACAAGTTTTAACCGCCATGTCTCGCGCCAAAGAAACATGAACATTCTTGTTGCGTTACCATTGTTGCCACCTGAGCTTGATGCATATTGTCTTAATATTGTCACACGATGATCAGCTAACTTTGTGTTGATGTACAATGACTGATTGCATAAATGACTTATTCGATATTTTACATTTGTATACAATATCTAATTAATTACATGTTTTAGCTACAAACTTGCGTTTTTGGTATCATCTAGGTATAGTTCAGTCGTAGCATTCTGCTATGCACTTCAAAAGCCTGTATTATTTTATTTAGCTGTTTGACAATTGTAAATAACGTGCCTATAATTTTTTTTACCATTGAAAGTTTAAGGGAAGAAGCATTTGTGCTGTGTTATTTGACTCGCTCAAGTGGCAAAATACATTCAAAAGTATTGCGTAATTAAGGTGAAGAAACGCACTGACAACTCCCTATAATTAATTTGTACTAATACTTCAATAAAGGAGAAGGCTCCATTAAAATGTTAAAGGAAATATGTTTTACGTTCCTCATAGGGTAATGAATTATAGTAATGATGTCAAATACTACATATAGCATACTGCCAACCTTAACATTACAAATCGAAGGTTGTAGTATAACTTGCGACATTATATCTTATTTATTTTTACAAATATTTCCCAAATACGGACTTTGGAAGTGTAGCAGCGTAACATTATAAAGCAGAAATACTCGTATAGAACTAACGCTGAACTTTTACAAACTGTGCCGTTTGCGTTGTCTGATACTAAAGTAGCTGTTGAACATTTACTTTCATGGGACAAAGTCACGAGTTTGTGGTCGGAGGACCTCGTGTGGCGACCCTAAGGCGACTATCTCGCTGCACCGCATTCCGCCGCGGTCCGCAGGTTGACCTTTTGTGCGCAGGCGCGTTATCAGTGTCCTAGGCGTAGTTTCTATGCAAATTGAGTTATAATCGGCGGCTCCGCAATACGCGACGGAACGCGGTGCAGGGTGACAATCGCATGCCGTAAAGACATGAGTGCGTAGCAGGTGAAGCGGGGTAGTAGTGTGGTGGGAGGTGCCTCCGGGCGGCGTCAGACGACGCGCAGCGCGCGAAGGCGCGGGTGGCGCTAGTCGGCCGGGCGCGGCGGCGGCGCGCGCGGCGGCAGCGGCGACGCCGGCGTGCTCCAGCTCTCGCGCGCGCCCCATCTGCCCGCACCACGTATATTATTGGACGCATGCGTAATAACAAAACATTTAAAAATGCTCCCTTCTCTTGACACAGAGCTTGTAGCGTTTAAACTACTTATCCAATTTTCTTAAAACATAGCTAAAAACCCAACCAATGTAAAGAATAGAGATGGGACTGGTACCCGGTTTGGATCCGGTACCCGGCGGATCCGGCACTTTTTCAGGATCCGGCCGGGTACCGGATAATGGCGCCGGATACCCGGCACTGCCGGGTAATTAGGTCTAGGACAATTTTTAGTTGTTTTAAAAATAGACATTTATCAAAATAGGTAAATTACGGTGAAGAAATACAAGCTGTTGAGCACGATTTGGGTTAAGTCTGTTACGCTTTTTCTCAGACATAGCTGGGCATCGTTAATCAAATAGTGAACTTCGTTAATCGCTAATCCGTTACTAAAAAAGTTAACTTCGTTAAACGTTAAAGCGCTACTTTTGGGACGAATTAACGCAAGTTAACGTTAATCGTTAATCCGTTAACACATGGTGAATGATGCTTAAAAAAATTAAAAAATATAGGGGTTTTTTACCAACTGGACACACGAGGCTAGACAAGGTGGGTCCAATTAGTGAAATTAATATTTTGTATCATTTAATATTACTTTGTTATCTCGTCACGAAAAGATTTACTTTGTTTCAGGTTACAGTGTGACTCGTTGGGATAACTTTGTAAAATGATTTCCAACTAGTCACACAGAGTCACACTGTAACACGTTGGGAGATCTTTCTTAAATAATTCCCAACAGCACACTGTGACACGTTGGGAGACCTTTCTTAAATCATTCCCAACCAGTCACACTCATTCAATATTTCAATCTACAACAAAAAATATTGAATCTCCAGTTACACTGTAAGGAGGTTATCTTTATGATATTCAATGATAATAAAAGACAAGGGAAGAACTAATTCAAAGATTCAGGTTGAGAATAGTGCTTTTACAATTTCTTCTTAATTTCATTCCAGGTCCACGACTGGTGGACGTTCAGAATAATATAATTATCTCTTTCGCTGTTACTGTTCCTAACGTGCCCTGTTGGTGAACTTTGCGAACAAAACTTAAAAGTTGTCGCAACGTTGCTTGGTGGTGGACCTTGGGAATAATCCAAATGAAGTAAGGTTGTTATTCGGGCAATGAATTTCTTTCTCAAAGGCCGGCAACGTAATTGTGACTCGTCCGGTGGTGCAGGTATCTATGAGCGGGGGTGTTTGCTTACCATCAGGTACATTAAAAAACCGCAAAATTTGAGTTTTAATTATTATATTTTTCAACACCGATACATATATTTCCGTAACTTTGATTCTTTATCAGTTGCCAAAATCGTTTAGTCAGACGATGGTCTAATTACGTGGCATTAATCTACGTGATCTCAGGTACTTTACCATCATCATCATTTCCTTGCCCTTATCCCACGCTTAGGGTCGGCCCAACATGTTTTTTCCTTCCACCCACTCCTATTAGCCGTCAATTCTACATTCTCTCCTTTTATTTTCATATCATACTTCACGCAATCCATCCATCTCTTTTTCAGCCCTCCTCTGTTTAAATCTCCGTCTACGCACATATCTATCATTCTTTTGGCGACATGTGTGTCTTCTCTCCTCATTCCATGTCCATACCTACTATGTTAACCTTGCACTCTTAACCTTATCCACTACCGGTGCCACTTTTAAACTTCCTCTTATATACTCAATACTCATCATTCCTAATCTTATCCAACCTCCACACATCCATCTTAGCATGCGCATCTCAGTTGCATGTACCTTTCTTTCATCAATCTTTTTCATTGTCCAGCATTCTGATCCATACATTGCGACAGGTCTGATGACCGTTTTGTAATGTTTTCCCTTAAGCTTGGTATTAAGGGGCATCCGTGGGTCACATGTTGTTCCCGAGACCTGTCGCCACTTCATCCATGCTGCATTCATTCTATTCTGCACGTCCCGTTCCATGCTGTTCGTTCAATGTAGGGTCTTTACTAACATAATTATTATGATATGTTCTTATTTAATTCAAACGTGTTCAGTTGACGAAAACATGAAAGTGATTTATTTTAAGTTTTCCTAAGTGGACACGCTTTTCGCGTCGAGATGACACAGTAATAAATGATAGAAAATTTAAATTAATTGACACAACCAAACAAAAAAAGAAGTGTATATTTAGAGTGTTTAATGGCACGGTGCGGTAAATAGACCTCCTAGCCGAGTTTTTCAACTACGGCGGCCAATCTTTTTCCTACCAGCAAACTACGCAGGATATATTATAGTGCACAAGTGAGTTCGCAAGCACAGGTGCACTCCCTATTCCCTCACTCTCATACGGTGGGACAATAGTAAGTAACGGATTAACGGACTTGGAAAAATGTAACGGAAGTTAACGAGTTCGTTAACATTTTTTTAAGTTAACTTAAAAGTTAATCCGTTACTGGAAATGTTAACTTCGTTAATTAACGATTAACGGATTAACGAGTTAATGCCCAGCTATGTTCTCAGAGATATAACCAGCCTCCGTAAAGGGCTTTCACTATATACGGAGCTGACAGGAGTGGTTAAAAATATATCATATTATCGGCCATCCCCTTATAGGGATATATTATATTGACTTAACCGTCAATCGCGACCAAACTAAGAAGTGGAATACGTGTTTTCATGCCGGGTCATTTTGCCGGGTACCCGGCTACCCGGCATAAGCTTGTGCCAGGTACTCGGTTGCCGGGTACCCGGCAAAAGTCGGTAAAGATTCCGGTGCATCTCTAGTAAAGGCAAGGCAAAAAAATAACATAATGGGCGTTACAACAATAAGATTAAAAAATTATACTTAAGTAAAAGACAACTGACCTGTGGTGGTTATGGTGGTGGTGCGGCGTGTGGTGCGCTTGCGCCGGGCGGGCTGCAACGTGATGCCACTTGACGTACCCGCTCAGGCGGCGCTTCACCAGGCCCGCCAGCGAGTGCAGCCAGCCTGCGCCCCGGCCAGCTTAGTGCCCCGTCCCAACCGCCCCCACGCTCTGCCCACTCTTACCGTGCGGACTCTTTGGTTGTGTTCACTTACAAGGTTACCGCAAAATGAAATGATACCCAAGCATAAGGAAAAGGCGAGCTAGTGTTTCACCTGATGTTAAGTGACTACCGCCACCCATAGACATCTCAAACACCGCTGATGACCGCTTAAGTATTATAAAATTTGAGTCAGTCAATCTTAGTGTCCATGTTCATCAAATACATCTTTACAAGTATTTAATAGATATTAGATTGTAATATTTAAGAGATTAAAGGCCAGTTTCATTGTTGTCAGAAAAGTTATCGATATTTACCCGTCAGATATCAATGGAGCAGATATCTTTTTTTTTAAATTTTTAAAAGACACGTCATTGATAACTTACATTTGTCAGATTTATTAAGAAACAATATTAAGAAGTGAACAAGACTTGAGTTAGCGACTAAGTTTTGACCTAATTTTTAGTTTTAGTCATATTTAGTTAAAGTAATGGATACGAGTATACAAGTATGAATATACTGTATTAGATTTAATATTGGTCAGTAGGAAGATGTTTCAATGGATGGAATTTTAAAATGGGTTAAATTAAAATTAGTATACCTTTTGTTAGAATAGTAACAATAACAATGAAAGATATCTTCTTCGCTCCTTACTAAATGTATTTTTATCCTCAATTTCAATTTATGTGAACACTAGAATGCCTCTGCTTATAGATTCAATCAAATCACCCCCAATCTGACCCACCTTTACACACTTTATGTAAAGTCTATGGTAATTCAAAATGGCGACGATATTAGCCAGTCAACGTGTTACCATAGAGTGTAACCAAAGAGCCCGCACGTAGTCAATGCCCGGAGTTAGGTGAGGCGAAGCGTCGCGCTTCTAAAAGCTGGATTGCAGCCTCTCTCGACGTGTTACGATGAATGATCGCTTGCCAATTTAAAAAAAATTAACATCGAAATAACAAAATTCAAGTGTGATTACGAAATCGCTCAAATTAATGCGATTTCGTCTGTTTTCCCGTCAGTCTCAATCAGTGGATGCTATCATCATTATAATGAGGCAATTTGGAGATTTTCAAAAAAAAACAAATTGCTCAAAACTAGAGATGGACGAAATATTTCAAAAATGGTTGCGATAATCCCCTTAATACCTGCGGATCTGATTCCTGCTGCATGGCGATATATCTTAGACAAATATTCAACTTGCGAAGAAATGAAACAGTTTCGTAAATATTTTGAGAAACAGTGGTATCCGCATTTACCACCAACCATTCTCAGCTGTGCAAATCAGAGACACCGTACAACGAATGCTCTGGAAGGGTGGCACCGACGCATCAACGGACGTATTTCGAAAAATCCAAATTTATATAATTTTCTTTTTGAACTATTGAAAGAAGCCAAACATTGTGATAAACGCCTTGAGGATTCTTTGTTCAAAACGCAAATAAATAGGAGAAAATTAAGAGATATCACATTTGATAAAAAGTACAAAAAATATTTGATCGATCTGCAAGATGGTAAACTTAGTCTTAAAAGCTTTTTCACAAAAATTGAATTTCTTCGTCTTACATTGTTTAAGCGATGATGTTAAATTATGTACAGTCAGCGTCATATAGTTCGTGATACTCAGGGTACTCTAAAAAATAGGCGCAACCAAAAAGTCGATAATATCGGTACAAACAAAGTTGTCTTATTGTTGTGAACAGTTTGGTCGCTCAAAAGGTCGACACACTTAAAATGTCATATAATTCGGTTCAGTCAAACTGCCATAAATATGGTTACAGTCATCCCGCCAATGGTATCCAAACATTCTAAGTGTTCAAAAAACATGGAACACATTAGAAAAATAAGCTAGCATGAAACCTCATTACGCAATCTTGTGTTTGAATGTAATTCTATTATCTGTCAATGCATGTCAAATAACCATCAGCATCAGTCGTATTGATTTGTCATTTTCTTTCCTATTATTATGCGACTAGCCTTCCGCCCGCGATTTCACTTGCGCGTAATTTATTTTTTCAAATATCTCCCCCTTCCTCCCACATTTCTGAGATCAAAAGTACCCTATACCGGGGATAGTGTAGCTATCCAACAGTGACAGGATTATTTAAATCGGTTTAGTAGTTTCGGAGCCTATTCAATTCAAACAAACAAACAAACAATCAAATCTTTCCTCTTTATAATATTAGTGTAGATTTGCTTTTTATGAAGGGTCAGTCTTTATGTACGTTCGAACTAACTTTATCAGAACTGCTCAGTTTATCGTTAATACGGAATGTGTTCATTTCAGTTACGTACCCAAGTAAAATTAAATACGAAATATACCTAATAACTCATATTCATTCATTGAGGTTAACATCTATTTAGCTGTACCTAGCTGTTTATTGCTTATATTTTTTTAACATATCATCCGTACTGAAATACTGAAAATTCAAGCTTCTAGTTTTGTCTAAAACGAAGCTATAGGGGATCGAGAATGGCCTGCAAAGAATGGTACGGCCGTGCCGGCTTTTTTGCTCGACTTGGTCCTCTCCACGGCCGTGCCCCCAAATATCGTAAATGGCTATGCAAGAAATTCTGAAATTCTATCCAAAACAAAAGAGAAGTCTATGACGTCGTGCTTAAAATGAAAAGGACAGCAGTAGTTTCTATCGCTTTCACTTTGTGTTTAATTTTTTAGATACTTATTGATGAGAAAAATAATATTTTAAATATTATAGCCGTAAGGTTTATTTTTCTAATGTGTTCCATATTTTTGAACACTTATAATGTTTGGATACCATTGGCGGGATGACTGTAACCATATTTATGGCAGTTTGACTGAACCGATTTATATGACATTTTAAATGTATCGCCCTTTTGAGCGACAAAACTGTTTACAACAATAAGACAACTTTGTTTGTACCGATATTATCGACATTTGGTTGCGTCTATTTATTAGAGTACCCTGCGTATCACGAACTATATGACGCTGACTGTACTCACATACATTACTACGTGATATTTTAATGTGATTATTTTTTTGTTCTTATTCAACAGCGATATTATTATTATTTTTAAATAGGTACTAAGTAGGTACCCATATTTATGTTGATTTAAATTGTATAAAAAGGTTAAATACTTAGGTATTTACATAATTTACATACATCAAAATTAAAACATTTGTGTGATTTTTAGTTCATTTATTGTACTTAAATAATACCGATATTATGATTGAACCAGAACAGCTATCCCAAATTATTAACACTGATGTATATTTTTTTCGAATAAAAGTGTTGATTATAAATTATATTATGCTTTTCACTCTCAAGTTGGGTGTTACCAAAACATCAACCACCCTTAGAATATGGACCACCCCCTAATTGCGAACTGGACCAGTTGCGAACTGGACCAATTGCGAACTGGACCAATTGCGAACTGGACCAATTGCGAACTGGACCAATTGAGAATTTGACAGTTGGACATTTTGCGAATTGGACATAATGCGCCCAACCGAATATTTCTTTCTTTTAGTTTTGAAATAACGAATTTTTACCGAAAAAAGAAAATCGAAACTTTAAAAATTATAACTTACCGCGCGGGTCATGGAAGCTTTTATTGGCAATCGAACACTTCGTGTATGTACTTAATATAATGAAAACACTTAATGAACAGGAAATAATGAACTTAGTGCTGCTTCCAACAAAACACAAAATGAAACAATGAAATCCTCATTTTGATACGTTGTCAGGACTAGTACTGTCTAAATAGCTCAAAGGCATTTTGTAATCAAATGAGTTATCAATAGAGATCAATTTATGATACGCTGTTCACGGTATGTTTAATGCCTGAAAATCATTCGTACATTCAGGATTCTAAGTGTCAGTGTTATTGTTGTAAGAAGCACTTTTGTGGAGTAACCTTATATCCCAAAACCATACAACCCAGCGTATACAAATGGAGCCCTTATTAGCCGAGTATTAGGGTCGTGTTTAGTGTAGCGAGGCATGTGACAGAGCGACAAATGGGCAGGCGATGTGGGGCGCGTGAGGACAGCGGCAAAGCACAGGTTTACGTGTTGGCACAAACATTTGACACATACACCAATGCTCTAATTGAGAATGATTGACTACGCGTTTTGACACCAATGAGCACTTTCCAAATGTGTGATAAAGACAATAGCATTCAAAGTCATTGTGCTGATTGATGACACGCAAAGAAAAGATCACGGATGAAATAGAGATAAAGCGATATTTTTTTCTAAATATGGCTTTAACTCATACCAATGTGAAATACATGTGCGAGTTTACACCAAATGATTAACGGAAATGTTTGTTCAAATGTTCTGCCAACGCACAACGGAATATACAAGAATATCACGAACAGCAGTCTGTAAGATAATTGTAAAAAGTAAAGCGATTACACATAAGTTAGTTTGAGCTTACAAAATATAGCTGCTTTATTACTAATACACTTTATGCTATAGTTTCGCGACTTTGTCATCCCACCCGTCCGCGACAGTGCTAACTTGGCTGTTTAGATTTACAGATGGTCAAGTTTCTACATTATTCGTAACTCAATCAGTTCAGACCGGCACGCAGACCTCATACATAATAAGTGGCCATAGGCGTCCTATTCCATTGAGGCATAATTTTTAAAACAATTATAACGTAACGAGCAAAGCATCATTTAGTTTTGTGGTAGCCCATTCACAGAGATCAACAAAAGAGTAAGGCTGCGTCCCCAGTAGGCAAACTGTTAGCAGCAGACTGAGTTTACGGCCTATCGATTTAGTACGCCTTTCCATATATTAGAAACGGAGTGTCCACAATTTGCTAGTTTGGCGCTCACTTTACGCAGTTTGCAGCGTTACGCGCAAATTGTGGACACTCCATTTATAATACTGTATACAGAATACTGTGCCATATGTGAAGTCGCTCACACAACTACATACGCCATCGACGAAAAAAAAGGTACACGATAAAACGGAACATTTTAAGCTATCGATAGTATCATTACTATCGGCATTATTGCTAGTATCGATAGTTATTTTTCGGATGAATAAATCGGTAGCAATTAAAAATCAATTCGACCATAGATAATCTAAACCATAGACAGTCTGTCTGGACGGGCGTGAGATCTGTCGAGCGCAAGCAGAATATCTGCGAAGCACACAGGATCGCAGCTAAAGCTTTTTTCCATTATCTTTGTGTTCTTTATACACAGTGGAAGGGACATGAGACACAATCAATGAACATGATACAGGATGAATGTATGTGAAATTATTGCGGGTCAATGAATCGGCCTTTTCAATCACACAAAACTATTTAATTCGTCAACGTCAATTGAGTAATTTCGATAATGTTTTTTGGAGCGATTAAAGTCGCTATAGATGAAAATTTCCATTCAAATTACAAATTATTTATTAAAAACATTTGTGCTTTAAAAAGAAAATCATAAGGAACACTTAACTTTATTCTTAATTCGGCCGTTCTATCTTTATCATTGATAAATGACTGGTGAGTGTGCACTTGACTATTACCATTTCCTAGACAATAGGGATACTTTGACTATAGAATCAGATTAAACTCTCTTAGACAATAGGTATACTTTAACTATAGAATCAGATCACTCTTATTCTTAAATATAAAATTATTACAAACACCCGTTTGTTGTACCCGCAATAACTTCACGCTACACTAGTGTACAGCGATAATGATAGGACCAGAGTGGCGAGCGCAGCGTTTGCTACTAGTATACTAGGCTCTCGGTCATAGGCTGGCTGCCTCCGTTCACATCCAATATATACTTCACACAAATAAAACAAATTAACATATAAAATAATAACATTCTATATATTGTCTCATTATTTGTTGATAATAATACATTCTTAAATATCAATTATGTAGTGTATATAACCAAATATCATAGTTTTGATAATCCTCTTTGTCAAAATCAATATTTTTGATATAACATTTTCGTCAGCTTTGCAAGTATAATGTCAACAAGTCTACAAGTAAAATGAGTTACATTAAAATTTTATAAATATTATGTTAATTTTTGTTTAACTGAGCGTATTTTTATCGCATTTTTTACCCTTGAAAGTGCCTCTCATGAAATATTGAAAAATATCTCTAAAAAATAAGTGTAGACAGGCTGAATATTGCTTAGGACTTAATTGAAAAAGTTAGCGTCTTTAATTTATGTATCACGCATTGACTCCTATAATAGTAAAACGTGTGTTTGTTTGTGTGTGCGTGCTCACCCTGATCTTCGTGGTCTCGCGCGTGCCTCGCCTTGGCGTCGAGGAGTTGTTGCTGTTGTTGTTGATGGAGTTGTTGTTGTTGCTGTTGGAGTAGTTGCTGTTGTTGATGGTGGTGGTGCGGCAGCGGCAGGGGAAGCGCGTGCGCGGCGTCCGTGCGCAGCCCGTTGCGCAGTTCTGCTCGCGTCAGACTTTGACTACGGCCCTCTGATAGCCTGACGAAAACAATGGAAATTAGTAAAACTCTAGATTCAACAGAGAGTTAGCAACAATAATGAACTGTAGAAAATGCAATTCACTTGATATGAAGCCCGTGAACTTGTAATACAAAACAAAAATGACCAATTTTGAAATTGGTCGTACCGAATCTTTTTGAACACAGCCCGTGTTTTGTTTATTATTGCCAATAATTCATATAAGCTACGCGTGGTGATTACGCCAGTAACTATTGTGACGATGACCCGAACGAGAGCTTTGCCTTAGCTGGAGATTAAATAGGTTAATATTATCTTATAATGTTCACAAATACGTTTTTTCCACCAAAACACGTTATACATTCAATGTCATTTAGCAATGTTTGTGAAATTAACAAAATATAGCTCGCGAACGCAGCGTGAGAGCAGTAGTGACAGACAGAGCGACATGCACGCACTTTGAGACGCCGTGGCTGACTGCACGAGCCCGGGAGGGGAGCCGCCAGCGGGATGTTCCCTGCAACGCAGGCAG
Organism: Mecyna flavalis; assembly: GCA_949319885.1. Classification (NCBI taxonomy): domain Eukaryota; kingdom Metazoa; phylum Arthropoda; class Insecta; order Lepidoptera; family Crambidae; genus Mecyna; species Mecyna flavalis. Next base: position 2,420,643 of record OX439427.1, on the reverse strand, counting down.
GGCGATACGCGGGGTGCGGGGTATCGAACGAGGGGGAGAGGAAACCGTGTGACGTAACTATCCCTATGTGGGCGCGCTACAATCTTTTTTTAATACATTAACTATAAGGTTAATCACACGATAGAGTAATAAGATAGTGATAGTATAAAATAGACATTGTAACGGTGTCTTACTTGTCGTTGAGTAGGAGCGGCGAGGCGGGATGTAGCCGCTCGTGCAAGCTGCCTGCCTCCGGTTCCACACTGCCGTTCGCTGGAACCACGACATGAAAGTCACAATACATTTAACCTATGCAGAGGTCTTCCAGTCCATATTTAAAAATAGGCATTACATTTAACTTAAAAAATACCCCTTTATATTATGTTCTTCCGATGATATCTTATCACAATTTTATCATCATTTTGTTTCAGGAAATTTGCAAGAAATTTAAAGTCAAACTGGAAGTACAGTCAAAAGCACGTCAGACTATTCACTTTGGACTTAGTACCGCTCTTATTGCCCTTATGTCCCCCTATTATGCCCCCGAAGCATAAGTGCTATTATCGAACTGCAAGTGTTTACCGTGATGTGCTGTTGACCGTACATATAGCGTTTCTGGCCAGCTTCCAGAGTCCAGATTAAGACTAGTATTTTCCGAATAGAGAACTCAGTCGGAAAATATTTTTTGGGCCTGGATTTGAATTAATCGATTACAACTGGCTGAAGTGTGTCTTTCTTTACTTATTAGGAAATAGAAGTATACAAGATGAACAGGGAGCCTCGGATCAACCTTTATAAATCTGTCATAAAGTCTCACTCGAAATAGAACTCTATGCGATGGTCACTAAGTTGAAAATTATTTGGAGGAGTTTGAGAGATTTGCAAAGGTTGATCAGGGGGTTGCTGGACATGTGTGGTGTGGAGGATTGCATGAGGTATAGTATAGGTGGTGGGTCCTACCGTCGTGTCCCAGCAGGTGGTGCCTGGCGCGCGGCGGCGGCTCGGGCGAGCGGCCCGCGCTGTGCTCGCGGCTCAGGCTGCAACACAACACCGTATTACTACCACCTAAGGTATAGTCCGCGTCAACTGAACTGTCTTGTCTGAAGTTAGCTGCGAGCATCGTTTGCGCAGGTGCGGGGCGCGGCTGCGTCCCTCTGACACCTACATTTGTGTTCTGCACAGGTTCGCGCACGATGTTCAGAAAAGCCAATTAAGTTGACGCGTATTATACTAACATCCCCTTTTAATACAGATATTACTCACTTAACCCTTATTAGAACCGGGAAAATAGTCTAAACGGGGATCAGCAAGCTGGAGGTGTGGGGACACCTCTGCCTGCATCGCGAGTATCCCTTTCTGTTACCGACATAATTTGAACCTTATATACTTATGATCCTAACAAAAAATGATCTTCTACCCGTGCTCTATACATATGCTTATTGAGGGATTTCAAGAAGGCAAATTCCCCAAAAAGATTATATTATTTTTGTACTCCAAAACTTACCTGTGTTTAAACACAAGATAAGTAGTTTTTGATTGTGTTCAACGCACAACTTCTAAAGACATGTTTTGCCATACGCGATCAACAAAAACATGCCAATGCCAACATCTAATTAATAATTTCTGTACATTCATTAACATAAAATAATTGTATTAACATAATTTTTTTAAGCTTTGTGTTAATCAAAAACCCGACCAGGATAATTTTTGTATTAAAAAACAGAAAAAATAAAAACTAGCAGAAATTAAGAATAATTTCGCACAGGCAATAATAAAATCCTATGTCCAGCAGTGGACTATCACTGGCTGATGATGATGATGAATAATAAAAATCTATATATATAAAACTCAAAGGTGAGTGACTGACTGACTGACATAGATATCTATCAACGCACAGCCCAACCCACTGGACGGATCGGGCTGAAATTTGGCATGCAGATAGATGTTATGTCGTAGGCATTCGCTAAGAAAGGATTTTGATCAATTCCCACGGGAACGGGAACCACGCGGGTGAAACCGCGGGCGGCCGCTAGTCGTTAAGAGGAAAGAACGGAGCCATTTTTCCATACAAACGCTGTCCCCTGTTTTCTCCCTGGATAATGCCATTAGTGAAATATTTTTTTTTTTCAAAAATCTATGACCACTATTTGCATGTCCCTATGTTTTCCTTTTTTTCATAAATTAATAATTAAGAGAGATATGAACCTTCAAAAACCTAAAAAAATGGCCAGATTTTCCGCTGTGTTTAAACATCCAGAAAACAAATTTAACTAGATTTAATTTAAAAAAGGAAAACATAGGAACACGGTCAAAGCCTTATTTTTAATTTTTGATGAAAAAAATAGTTAAATCGGTCAAGTTTTGGAAGAGAAATCAGGGGACTACGAAACGTTGATTTTACGTACTTTTAATAGGTATTTTCGGTCCAAGCTGCAGTTGTCTCTATCGCGCTCTGCGGGGGAGGCTTGAGGTTGGGGAGACGCGGACTAATACGTATACTCTCTATGACGTGACGTAGTCGATAGTTATAATATCGATATCCTAGTGTTGTTCATCGATATCGATATTTCCAGTTAGAATATTTTACGTGAAGTGCATTTAGCAGATTGTTGTGATGTTTTATTGTTGGAAGGTATTATGTAACTGATAAACTTTTTCTTGGCAGTTTTTTATGAATTATATACTAAAACGCCTCGACTAGGCCGTCGGATTTAGACAAAAATAGAAGCTAAATTCGCAAAGCGTGATGTAGTTCTGCATTTTAAGTATATTGTATAGGTCTGTGAGAGTAATGTTATTTCAAATTTGCAACTTCGAAAAACCTGTGGAAACTGAGAAAATCGAGAAAATCTTCGAAATTTTGGGACTTTTTTTACTATTTGCTCTCCAGGGCCAAAACTATGATTTTTTTGTGAACCACACACTACACTAATAAACTGTATTAAAGTACCTACCTACAACTGGAGGCAGCTCTATTTGACTTCATAGAAGCCAAGCTATGGCACTTCGAAGGTGACCAATATTTCTCGAAAATAGAAAATTTCAGGTTTTACTTACATACTTATTTCGCAAAAAACTGGCAAAACCACTAGCCCCACGAAGATGTCTGATATCTTTTGTCACAGACCGAGCATTGAACCATGTCCTTTACCTTTGCTTGAGTACCTAATGATTTCTAATATTTACACGGTTAGTATAATGTTCCCCTACAAACAGCAGGAGTATACAAGCTTGATTGTGACTGTGGGCTCTCTTACATTTGACAAACCAAAAGGAGTATCAGTACGCGAATAAAAGAACATATCGCGGATATGAAACACCGGAGGTCAACGAAGTCAGCAGTGTGTGAACATGTACTGGATAAGCCCAACCATTACATTCGCTTTGATAAATCCCAGGTCCTTGCCAGAGAGAATCGCTATATACCCAGGATGCTACGCGAGGCCATTGAAATTAAAAAACATCCTAATTTCATTATGGAAGATGGTTGGAATGTACCACCTACTTGGGACCCAGTATTACATCTAATGGTTTCCAATGGACATCACAATACTGTGCAGCTTCAAGACACCATCAGCTCCTACTGCGTGGATAGGAACGTATTGAATGATAGTGAAGACGACAGTAAGTTGCTGATTATTCTAAAATAATTATAAAAGTGAAGGTAGAAATAACAATTTTTGACGCATAACACCTGAGTCATACCGTGATCACGGCCACTGAAAAGTAGTCGAAACGTCGGGTTTAAATTTCAAAATGTAGAATATACGCGAGTTTTCATCCGTTTAACGTTGTTTTATTTTAACTTTGCTTGACTGTTACATTTGCCACAAAAGAAAGCCATATAACTTTACTCGTGGAAAAAAAAAACATAAAAAAAAAGTTTCTATTAACAAATGCGAATAAATTCACAAAAAGCAATAGGGGTACTCGTCGGATCCGATCCACGAACCTATCGGTGTCGATGAGCAGTACGTAGCCACTGTACCAGCAAGACTCAATACTGTCTGTCGAAATTAGTGACCTGTTTTTTCTTTTGCATTGTCCGTGAACATTTACCGGTTTTAAATATTATGCAGAAGTCTATTTTCTTTTGTTCTATTCCTTCTTAGCTGTGTGCAGGCGGGCGCGGGGCGTGGAGGCGGCGTGGCACGCAAACATTGACAGTCTCACTCACACATTGATAGCTCGGTTGTTCGGGCACTGCGCGACAGCAATAGATTTTACAAAAACCCAATTTTCAATTTTCTCACCCTTAGTATTTCCTCTTAATAAATTACCTTCTATGCCTGGGCGTGGCGTGTAAGTCGACTCTGGATCTCCTTTGTTGGTTTTGGTGATAGAACCTCTGTAGGACTATGGGACTAGTGTTGCCGGAACTCTGCAAGACCAAACATTTATAATTACCACAACTGCATTTTTATTAAATAATTTCAATGCCCTTTTTTTAAATACATACGTAAAAGCACCGCGACTGATTTTGACAGACATGTTTATGCACACAAAGTTTGTACCGTAAAATAAAATATTTTAGATTAACACACCGTAAATATGCCAATAATATAACATCAAATTTAAGAATAAAAGTGCAAGAAAAATGAAAGGAAGTATTCTTAAACACAAATAATTTTAATCGTTATATTATGCGATCAACTAAAAAAACAACAAGGTTATCCTAAAAAAGGTTTGTAACCTACGGATTAGTGACCAGGAATACCTGTGTGTGAGAGAGAAAATTGACCAATATAATTTTATTTATTCGCTTGTATGCGTTCCGGTATTTGATAGACCGTTTTTTATTTAACAACTTTTTCCTGTTTACCGGAGCTGAGCGAGGTAGCGGAGCGGAAAATATTAACCAACTAGCTGTGCCCGCGACTTCGTCCGCGTAAAATAGTGACTTTTCGGGCAGCATATTTTGAATAACAAATACCGTTGTTTCATTAGTAAAAATTTACTTTACAGTAATGCTTCTTTGTATACGATATTTAATTTTGACGTATGGCCATCGGGAATGAAAGCATACAGGCTCCTAGGATTGCTAACCCGTGTCAGAGCCACATACAACTGACCGTGCGAGAAACAGCTGATACTTAGATCTAAACCCACAACTTTCATTGTCTGACCTTGGGCTTTATTAATTGTCATCGCAAAACATAGGCTGACTGCAAAAAGTGTTAAGATGTGTAAACTAAACGTACAAATTTTATGAAACAAAAGAATTGCTAGAAAAATTATTTAATAACCTGAGCTTATAAACTTGTACTTAAATAAAGAAAATCAAGAAAAGAATTGCCTAACCTATACCAAATACTTATAAATTATTCATATATACAAACCCTAAATAAAAAATTAAGATAAGTATACCAAAAATCAAGGAAAGAAATGCCTAACCTATAACAAATGCTTACAATATTTATTTACAAATTTTTAAAGAAAATTAAGAAAGACAACCTAGCCTACAAACACTTAAATATAAATAAATGAAATATCAAAACTGTCAGTATTCAAGTAAATCGCAATAATCGAATGCAACTACCTATTCGCCATACTCTCAGCGCGCTTTATATACGGACGCGCAGCTCAGGCGCGAGGCGTGTACCTTTATATTGACATAACTTTTTTATTTACGAACCGATTGACATGAAATAAACACTAAATGTTAAGTGAAGCTTACCACAATATATTAGTGAAAACCGCATCTCAATCGAATAAGCCGTTTCTGATATTAGCGTGCACAAACACACAGACAAACAGACAAACAGACAAACAGACAAACAGACAAACAGACAAACAGACAAACAGACAAAATTTTTTTTATTTACAATTTCGGGTTCGGTATCGATATAATAACAACCCCTGCTACTTTTTTTTAATATATTTCCATTGTACAGACACCACTTTTCTACAAATTTATTATATGTATAGATAGGATTTCAACTCCCTGTCTGAGCAGATAGTTTGTGCAATCCTTTTGGTTAATATTTCCTCAGTTTCTCCGTAATGTTGAGAGGTGAAGGTGCTGCCAACAATAAAACAGTTTTACCTGTGGAGAAGCCCGCCACCGGCTGTCGGCCGACACGCGGCGCACGGGCAGCGGCGGCGATGCGCACGCCTCTATCGTCCTGGACAAAACATTTTCATTTACCATACGTAAATAAATATCAATAAAAGGTACATTGATCTGATCACTCTTTTATCCGAGTACTGTCATCCTCGGCCGAGGGCAGATGGTGGTTTAACGTATGTGAGTCAGCCAGTGGTGCTCCTACATGTCTGGTGGTGGTGTCTATCCATCCATAACACCAACGGCAAGCGTGTATACGCGCTCTTGACTATCATATTAGCGGGAAGGGTATCAATCGAAATGACTGAGATTACTGAGCCATTTGACTGTGATAAAGGTCGAGCCCCCGCACCTAAGCCCGCTGGATCCATATTAATCTGACCCCAAAGTAAGTAGCTTAAGCACTTATGGGTATCAGAAACAACGAACGATACAAATGTTCATCACAGTTTAATCCATCACTTCAACAAAATAAGAACTGTGAATGCGTTACCTTCTCCTCGGGTAGGGTGAGTGGTTTGAAAAGTCCGCTTCTAGACTGGCGGGCTGTGAGCTGCTGCCACCAGCGTTTCCTGAGTTTCCAGCGGTCGCCCACCATGGCCTGGTGATATAGACGAAATTATAGTCGAGAAGAACAAATTAAGCTACAGAAATAATATTAAATTCAATAGTTACTCTTTTCAAACAAAAATTTAGCAATATTTATTCAATACAACATAATTGTACATTTATGACTTAGTATCATTACTAAGTCATAGATTTTTAGCATTTTCAATGCGCCTCAACCCAGCGAACTTAAATGACATGGAAGTACCCTGTTCATACTAAATGCCAGAAAATATCGACACCGACTCAAACAAATGCTCAAATAAACTATCCGCATGTAAAATGCAACGTTATTGTTGCCAATTCTAAGTTGAAAATATATGAGACGTCAGTTACGGCATTTCGTACATGGAATGATACACGCGCTGCGATTTGCCGGCCGCCTCTCGTGACGCGCGAGACACAATACAGATGAAAGAAAGAGAAGCCTGTGCTTACATCTGAGTACTGGAACATATGGAGATGGCATACCTACAAAAAAAACGTGTATGCCTAACCTTGATTTGGAACAAAAAATGGCACCCGTCCTTACTCCGTAGTGCAACCATATTGTATAGATATTTTAATTATCGATACAAGTTTACGTGACGATATTTTATAACAGCATTAACAGATTGCTATATAAATTTTAATGAGAAGAAATGAAGTAAAAACTTATTACGTGAGCTTTGTAACAGGACAGGCACTTAGAAATAGTCAAAATATCAATAGATAAGTACTTATAAAAGTAAAGTAAAGTATCGGCCTATTAATGTCCTCCTCCTCCTCGAGTCGATTCCCCAGTGCTGGGGGTCGTGATCTCTTTACTGATGCTGGAACGGGATAATAGATCTCCATTTGTGGCAATCTTCCGCGACATGTAGGGCGTCGGCTAGATTGGAGTTGAGAGTGGTGCGGATCTGGTCGGACCATCGAATCGGGCTCCTGCCTCTAGGTCTTCTGCCGTCTACCTTCCGAGTCACTATCAGCCTTTCCAAGTTGTTAGTGGATTTGCGTGCGATGTGACCGAAGAGTTCGAGGATTCGGCTATTAATGTCCTACTGCAGGGCAAAGGCCTCCATCCTTGAAATCAAGTTATCGCTACAATGATGATGGGAGGCTATAGTAAGCGGTAACCTTTAAAACATATTTTAACACCTACATTAACATGACATTTTAATATTATAAATTCTATGCAGCTGTTGTTGTCAGCCCATCGCCCACCTAAAAAAAACTGCAGAAAAAAAACACCATTGCAGAATAAATAACTATGTATCTAAAACATATCGATACGTCAAAACATAGTATCTCATCACTAGATATCCAAAAATTGGAACAAAACAGCGACGCCGCGGCGGCACGCGAAAAAAGTTTGTAACGTCACTAAAAAGTGTTTCTAAAGGGCTTTGTACCCATACCCATTACCCACCCACCCATAATTTATATCTGTCAATTTTTTTTTCATACGCAACAAACACTTAGTTGAAAAGAGATAAGTGTATACCAATTTGTAATGACAGTGTTGATTCGATGTATATTTATATATTTAAGTAATTTTTGGAAAAGATCAAAAGGGCGCCTCCATAAGTTTCAGTACTCAGAGGTGCCTATCCAAAATTAAGTGAAAAATGGCCGTAATTACAGTTGAAACCTAAGTCCAGTAGACTTGGTGTGGTCCGTATGACTTTTGCACCACTTCACAACACATGAAGGCATTATTTCCATCCAAAATCTATTTTTTTCAATGTGTCATTTGACAGCGCTCTCCGCTGTGCCGTAAACCGACTGGTTCACTTACAGGTGCAGTTTTTAAGCTACGCCTACCGCGGTGCAGTTTACGTTACGCTATTTTGAAGCGGCAAGAATTCTTCCATGTCATTTAAGTTCGCTGGCCTCAACCCCAGTCACTTTTTGTTGCAGACGCGACACACCATTGCAATGGTGTAACGGAGAGCCCACGGATACGTTGCTTGCGTAAGAAGACGCAAAACGTGTCTACGTCTGCGCAGATAGGTTTCATGTTCACTTTAGCTAGAAACTAGTGTCTTCGGCTGCGCAGCGCCTTAGTAAGCATGACATCAGAAGCTACTCCTAGGCGTACTAGTTTCCCGATACTAACCTGCTAGGTGTAGGCGTGACCTGATCCGGCGTCCACTGGTGGTACGCGCTGGTCACAAAGTTTCTCGTGGGCTGCGGCGTGGGCGGCGCACTCGGCACCTCGCCACCGTTACTCGGCGACGGCGTGGGCGTGGCCAATGTGGGCGTGGCGAGCGTGGGCGGCGTCCTGGCAGGCGTGGCCGGCGTGAGCGGAAGCGCGGCGTACCACGCGCCCACGGATACGTTGCTTCGAGATGAGTTTACCACGAAAGGATGCTCTAGTAGCTTCGCGTACTTTGGCCGGTGACGGTAGTTCTTTGTTAAACTGAAACAAATTATTTATTTACCTTTAAAAATATTTTTTTGTGTATGCAGCGTTATTTCATTTCAAACAAATCAAGTCAAGACTATCCGTTGCCTTACACCCTAAGAACAAAATATGCTTAGTTTGAAACTAGACCGGTATGTAAATAATAAATAAATATCTCTGGACATTATTCACACAGCGCCATCTAGCCCCAAACTAAGCATTAGCTTATGCTATGGGTGCTAGACAACGGATAAACATTACTTATATACTTTTTTTTTGTAAATACATACATATTATACATAGGAACACCCAGACCGATACAAACAGACATGTTCATGCACACAAATGTTTGTACCGTGCGGGGATCGAACCCGCGACCTCTGGTGTAATAGCCGACTTCTCGACCATTACACCAAATGGCTCGTCAAAAATAACGTAATGCTTGCATCTATGATGCCAAAACAGAACTGTACCGAGATTTTGACTCAGACAAGTATTGTGAATATTAAAATTATAATAAAATATTGGCACATTTTCTTACCATTGTGACACAAAAGATTTGAATTCTGGTGAAAAATGTAACTTTTCATCTTCAGGCAGCTTTGGTGGATCGTCTGCTATTACCTGTAAAAGAAAATATTTGAGCATATCATACTAAACCTCTTTATTATCTACTGTGGAAAATCCAACTGCTCCACTAGGAGGCAATAGGACATCAAGTCAAAGTAAGTCAAAGACATAGGTCATACCCTGGTGAGGACCTCGAAGTCGTTCTGGCAGTCCCTGTAGGGGAAGACGCCGGTGGCGAGCTCGACGAGCGAGATGCCCAGCGACCACACGTCCGCGCGGATGTCGTAGTCCGGCCGCGCCGGGTCCGGCGGGTCTATACGTTCTGGCTGTCAACAGAATAATAAATAAAAAATAAAAATAAATATCTCTGGATATTATTCACACAGCGCCATCTAGCCCCAAACTAAGCATTAGCTTGTGCTATGGGTGCCAGACAACGGATAAACATTACTTATATACTTTTTTTTTGTAAATACATACATATTATACATAGGACACCCAGACCGATACAAACAGACATGTTCATGCACACAAATGTTTGTACCGTGCGGGGATCGAACCTGCGACTTCTGGTGTAATAGCCGACTTCTCGACCATTACACAAAATGGCTCGTCCGGCAAACATTTAGACTCTCGTTCTCCCGTCGCCCCATTCCCAAAATTCGCGTTCTACGCAATCCACACCCGATTTCAATCAGTTGGCGAACAAGCACGCAGCCTGCCTGATGGTAAGCAGCCACTGCGGCTTACCATTGACACTAATCAATCAGGAAGCCTTTGATATCAAGTGTAATGGCTTACATTAATATTACCGGAACACAGCCAGAGCAGTTACGGCGACAGATTTCAACTGTGGGTGGTACAGGTACCGGCAAACTTGTTGAACATAGGTCGACGAAGAGAGAGTAAGTTTGCGCATGTGCACTTGCACGTGACCAATAGCGCACGTGAATCTCCCGAACGCCCGCGCGCGCTATTGGGCAGAGGTTCTGACCAAAAGCGCAGGCGTGTCAAAATTCGTGTTCTTCGCAATCCCCACCCGATATTCAAGAAGTTGGCCGGGACCTGTAGCTAGCTAGGGCTAGTCAAACTCTAAAAAAGCACTACAACTCTTCCACCAGACCGAAGGCGAGAATCTTATCCACAACCGGGTTTCATACCAAAGCGGATTAGCCACTGTTTCACTGAGGCGGTCAACTTGGTTCCGTCACGTGCCACCCCTGGCATATCTGGCACTGCAGTGGTACCCACCTAGACGGCCCAGTACAGGAAATGGAAGGAATGTTAACTTTTGGGAATTGAACATTCTGAACCTAAACGGTCTCATCGTTTTGTTACCGTAGAATACTCAGTTAAGTGTAATCCCTCTAGCTATACTCACCGCCATATAGGCCGCGCAACCGGCGCTCCTCGTCTTGGCCTTGGAGTCGACGAGCCGGCCGCTGATGCCGAAGTCGCACAGCTTCACGTTGCCGCACTCGTCCAGCAGGATGTTGCTCGGCTTCACGTCGCGGTGGATCACGCCGTGCTCGTCTTTCAGGTACGATAGTGCTTTCACAGTCTGCAAATAAAAGTGACTTATGAATACAAGGACATCATTTCGCTCATCCGATTCTGATTAGTGATTTTATTCGAGTGTACTTTATATTTATACTTTAAGGGCATTTGTCCACTTTAAACTGGTATACACTACAGAATTTTAATGTGAGAACTTGTACATTTAAAAATCAGCACGTTGAGCCAGATTCTCTTATACGTGTCCCTCAATGGATTAGGATGTGCGTATAAAATAAATGTTCATTCTGTATCTGATGACATTATTTAACACTGCTTGGAGGTTTTCTCATTTAAGCATCCTACTAATATTATAAATGTGAAAGTCTGGATGTTTGGATGTTTGTTACTTAATCACGCCTAAACGGCTGAACGGATTTAGATGAAATTTGCCACACGTATAGTTTATAACCCGGATTAGGACATAGGCTATAAAATTCCTACGGGAAACGTCTCATTCACGCGGGATATTTGAAAAATAAATTACGCGCGGGTGAATCCGCGGGCGGAAAGCTAGTGAGTAATAATTGTGCCTAAAGATACATCAACCCTTATTTTAAACTTTTTAAAGTTACTTTAAACTCAAATTTTGTAGCCCATTACCCTTTACAGACAAGTAGTCCATAAGGATGAAGTATTCCACTCACCGCCACAGTGACCTTGCCGAGTATCGCCTCCGGTATAGGCGCGCCGAGCCGCTTGAGCAGCTTGTCGAAGCACGAGGCCATCAGCTCCATGCATATCCAGACGTCGGCGTCGGTCACGAAGCAGCCGAGACACCGCACGATGTACGGGCAGCCGTGCGACCGCACCACCACGTCCAGGTCCATGAGGATGCGCTTCGTCTCTTCCGAGTTGCCCGACCGACGCATTTGCTGAATGTGACGTGATTTGATTATAGTCGAGTCATTTTAATAGGCCACATTTGACAGTTCATTTATGCAAAGAAAAATATGCCTTACGCTAAAGGAATAAAACTCAAGAAAACAATATCAGTTCTTATTAATACAATTATTTATTTAGAAAATTGGACTCTACTCCTGATGTACATAAGTATCACTTTTCTTTGCATAAATGAACTGTCAAATGTGGCCTATTAAAATGACTTGACTATAGGTTTAAGTACGCCATGTTAAAAAAATAAACTAGGGACACACCTTGTATAATATTATAGGAACCTTCATAAGTCAAAAACAATCTATTAAAGCTTGTCAAAAACACTAATATGCAAGTCCAGTATAAACAGAAAGTACACTAACTGGCAAAAACTAACATTCTAACCTGCACATTCAACTTTGCCAAATCGAATCTTGAATTACGCTCTGATGGAACATAGTACTTGGCACCCATTTCAATAGTTAGTCAAGAATAGGATGATGTATCATCTATGGTACTTATTCATTGACAAAACCATTTTGACTACTGACAGTCACAATCACAACTTGCACTAAAGTTCAAAGGCACATAGGCACATGGACCGTATTTCAGTCCAAGGTAGTACTCACTTTGACAGCGATGACAGTGCCAGAGGGTTTGTGCAGCATCTTGACCACTTGCCCACAGGTGCCGCTGCCGAGCTCGCCGAGGTGCTGCAGCTCATCCACGTGTGAGCGGTACTCGATACCGTTTACATTCAGCTTGCCGCTTACCTAATAATAGTTCCAATTACGAAATCTATGTTATGGGGTCCCCATAGTATGTCAACAACTGTTATAGATTTTTTTACTACACTTTATAATTTGCATATAAACTGTAGGAAATTATTATTTACCTTACAAGAATCTAACACAAATGTTTATAATACCAATAGATATTAATCCTTCTAGCCCCGGATTACTAGACACAATAGAAAATCTATTGTTATGCGGCACCCGAGTGCCGGTTCGGCGTTGAGTGGTTAATAATGTTATATTATTTTATATAATATGTTGTGTCATTTATTACATAATAAGGATATTTATTTAGGAATTGAATATGTACCTTATAAACCTCCCGCATCCTGTGTTCTGTCTCTGATGCCTGTAGTGACCGTGGTGGAAATGATGGCACATTGTTGCCAGTGAACATGGCAGCTGAAAACGAAAATGTAGATTTTAAATGGATATAATCTAGAAAATCTAGGTATATAATAGGATTTCTAAATACTCTGTGCTCTTTATGCATTCATTGTAAATTGTCAGTAACAAATTCTCCAAAATGGATATCTAACTAATATTCTGAGTCAAAACAATTTGTCATAATGGCACATAAATAAATGTTTTAATTTTACAAAATAGTTTCGGTGTTCAATAATGTAGTCAATAAATGAACAATTATTAATAATCCATATCAAAACATTTGGTCAAAATGCAACCAAAGACAAAAAAAAAACATAACTTTAACTACATCTTTAAGAGTAGGTACTTAAAATTACCTAAATCTAATTTGATATTATGCAATTTTTCTACCCAGCATTAATAGGTCATAAAGGATGGGCGATTGTCACCAAATGTTTGATCCGATTTGAAAATCGCCATGTTGGCGCTGAGAGCAGTAGTTAGTGTACTTGGAACTAATAATAGTACTAAATTTGGCAGATAAACTTTGATAATGCTGTCATTGTCAATGTCAATGGCTGTCCATTTGAAGTGTAGACAGAGAAAATTGAAGTCATTTTAGTTCCCAGTACACTAATGGGGGCGCTTCAAATCGACATAAAAATAGCTGTCATTTCAATGTCTATAGCCACTCCAGCGTAATATGCCGCGCGTATTATAATGGACCTCAGTGAAGGCAAATGATTATAATAGACATATTTATGAATTGGTGGCTACTAACATGGCTCATAGTCATAGAAATTAGTGAGTCACAGAAAGTGTTCACATTATGAATATTTATTACTTCATTACTTCTAAACAAGAAAGAGCGCAGACCATGATGTCAGGTACCAAATTATCCTCTCGTTCACATTTTTATGAGACTTTACATTTCTATGAATAATTGTAAGATGAAAAACAGGTTATTATACAATGCAATAAAATACAGAGAAAAACAAATGACAGATATGTATTAATATATAAGTTCTCTTCTAGACCAAATTAAAGGCATTTTTAGGAACTTTTAGTATTTCCATAAATGAATATACACTAGCTGATAACCAACTAACTGACTTTAAAAGCATGTGCAAAGTGATATGTCATATCGGCAGTAGTTCTATACCCCTGCTCTTGCTATATTTTCAACAAGGAAATATATGCTTATTTTATTGTTGTGAAAACAATGGAAAAACAATCAAACAGTTTAATTATTTAGTAATCGTGTTATAAATTAGAATTTTGGAGCTGCTCTTCATTTTCAATTGTTTGCTAACATGCTATAGTATTGGAAATACTTGAGGAGTTTTAAAGCACACATCTACCATCAATAAATTCATAAATTTTATAAATTATCATACATTACTGCTAAGAATGCTTGGACAATGGTTTGTTATACAGTTTGTGTCTACGAAGTGCTGCACTGTCTGCTGAATGCTTATGACCATGACCACCCATATAATGAAAGCTATTTTATGTTAACTTAGTGTATATAATATTATAGTTATACCTTGAGTATATGAAACTGTAAGAAACTGTAAGTGAAAAGATTTTAGTGATACTAATAAGCCTACTTCAGGGTACATATTGGTTCATGTGTTTATAGTAGATTATTTTTCTGTTGTAAAATTTGGATAACGTAGACAATTATAGAGTCAAAATTAACCTTTCTAAAAGAATTTGTGTCGTCTAAGACTAGTAAATACAGTGGTAAAGAATGAAATTAGGATGCAGTTGAACTATCACTAAATCCTACCAAATAATATAATAAATGGGTCATAAATATCAAAATTGCTTACGAGGCCTTGGTCTCCGACCGCTCCCGGATCTGGAAGCCCCAAGTCCACCTTGGTTGAGGATGCCACCCTCTTTGTGAATACGCATTTCATTTTCGAAGCGTTCCTCCAACCCCTTCAATTTTTTCTCTATTGTACTATTTGACATTATAACTATTTTATATTAACACACTAATCACATTTAAGTACTTATTACAAAACAAACATCCAAATTTTATTTACACAAAAATTACAATGAAAGAACAGCAGTCCAAGGATTTCTTTCAACAACCATTTTCATTCGTTCATTTGGAAAATCTGTGGTCGAAAAACTGCGCTGTCAATAGATCATTCATTCTTTTTTCAATTTTTTTTTAATAATGCGACGTACACTTTGACGACTAGATATGCCCCTGTCTATAAAACGAGGTCAATAAACAATAACAAATTTATCTGTTCTGATTGGTCCTGGTCATGTCAAAAAACTTCATCAAAATCATCTCAAGTCTGCTAGACAGTGTCAGAATCTTCATTCATTTCGTTCGCGATTTTCTATCTAGTCTGTGGCGATTTTACCCCAAGATTTTCATTAATTTTTTTGTCGTTTGCGAAATAGAGATTGTATTCAATTGTGTTGTTCTTATTTGTCCCATTTCGATAATTAACAGGCGTAGGACTAGATCTAAAGCAACTTCAATCAATCGGGTGAAAAAAACTAGTGCGACAATCAAGATTTCCTTGAAGTGAAAATTGTTAAAATGACGTGAAAACATACATTTACAAACATCTTACAAACGATATGTGTTTAGTGATAAAAGTGTAATATATTGCAAGCATGATGCAGTCCACGTCTGAAGGATGTATGAACATAGCTGAATTGGCGAATCAGTTGAGGAGAGAGAAGATATTCATCAATTCAGAACGACAGCTGTTGCAGAGCCTTAATGAGGAAGTTGAGAAGAAGGCTCTTGAATTGCTGCAGGTGTCGTGGATCTGCTCGCAGCAGCGGTACAACCTCACGAACCTGATCACCTCGAGATGCGAAGCAGATTCTATAGCAGCTTGCCAAAGAGCAAGTTTGCTTGAGAGAACTACTTTTGTGGATGTTTACAAGGTGTTGAAGTATAAGGTAAAGTCTTTGTCCCAAACAATAAGATTATTTAGTTACTTACATTATCCTAACCTATCAGTCTTCTAATGTTAAGATTCAAGGACATTAGTGCTTGAAGATTTTTTTTATTTGCTTATTTTGATAATAAGCATAAAACACCTTTAGATTAAATACAAAAAAAAAAATTTACTTAATATTTTGTGCCATTGAAAAACTATTTTTTTAAGGCTGAATATCCCAGTAGTAGGAGTAAACAAATAGGCATTCAAATGAGTACATAGTTTTATATCATCAAATTGGTATTTAATTAGAGTATATTTTTTAAAAAGTAATTAATGCAGCTGTGCAAATTACATTGATTATCATTTATCATCAGTAGGTACATTGTGCCAGTAATATGAAGTGACCTTCGGATATCCACCCACTTTTTTCAATCAACTGATTAGTCCATAACATGCTGCAGAAAGCAAAATGTACACTTGTTATAGAAATGATTTAAAATATATATTTACCATTAATTCAAACAGCAAAATATTTTATACAGAAATCTGTATTTTCTTTTTGGTAGAACTTATAACAAATTCTTATCATAATATTAAGAATTGTTATAAAAATTGTTTAAAACCATTTTATTTTTTAGTTAGGTACTTTTATTTTGTTAATCAATGTAGAAGTTTATTTATCATAAACACTTAAAAAAAAGTTTATAATGAATTCTTTAAAATTTATACACAAAATAGTGTTTTATATAAATAGCCAAGTAAAATATTTAATCAGTGAAATGTCTTATATAAAGTGAATGCAGCCAAGCATGTGAATGTAGGAAACTTCAATATTATATCATTTCTTGCACTCAATAAGGCATTCTTAGCTTAGCATTTCATTGATTATATAATCTGTACAATTATAAATGGAAAAATTTACATTATGTTTTTAAATAATGCTTTTTTCTGACTGAGTCTTTATTTGGGTTCAAGAATTGGTACATTTACCAGAATCAGGATCATCTTAGTATCACTTGCAGCACAAAAGTTTAGCACTGACTGTTACGGCTGCGCTTGTTAGTGGTATGGCGCAAGGTCCAAAATACCTTATTTTTTACTTCTGCGCATAACTATCAGCTCTAATACCCAAAACACAAAACTTAACTTGCGGTATCGGGAACTGTATTGGTTACTTGGTAGAAATGCGAAACTATCACTCGACAACAAGCTACTGATTTACAAGACTGTCTTGAAGCCTATCTGGACATACGGCATACAACTGTGGGGGTCTGCTAGTGACTCCAATGTTTGTATAATCCAGAGAGCTGAGGACTCTATTCTTAAACAAATATCCAACTCACCATGGTTCATTCGAAACTCGGAGGTTCATTATTACTTGCAAATAAACACAGTTAAGGAAGAAGTGGGAAACTATGCTAGGAACTATAAACACAGACTGTTACAACATCGAAATCCACTCGCAGCACAGCTTGCTGCTCCTGTTCCACTGAGAAGATTAAAAAGACGTAACACTATAGAACTGGCTGATCCGGACTGAGCAGCCAATGTACAGTCAGCGTCATATAGTTCGTGATACTCAGGGTACTCTAATAAATAGACGCAACCAAATGTCGATAATATCGGTACAAACAAAGTTGTCTTATTGTTGTGAACAGTTTTGTCGCTCAAAAGGTCGACACACTTAAAATGTCATATGATTCGGTTCAGTCAAACTGCCATAAATATGGTTACAGTCATCCCGCCAATGGTATCCAAACATTCTAAGTGTTCAAAAATATGGAACACATTAGAAAAATAAACCTTACGGCTATAATATTTAAAATATTATTTTTCTCATCAGTAGGTATCTAAAAAATTAAACACAAAGTGAAAGCGATAGAAACTACTGCTGTCCTTTTCATTTTAAGCACGACGTCATAGACTTCTCTTTTGTTTTGGATAGAATTTCAGAATTTCTTGCATAGCCATTTACGATATTTGGGGGCACGGCCGTGGTGAGGACCAAGTAGAGCAAAAAAGCCGGCACGGCCGTACCATTCTTTGCAGGCCAGTCTCGATCCCCTATAGCTTCGTTTTAGACAAAACTAGAAGCTTGAATTTTCAGTAATTCAGTACGGATGATATGTCTCAAGATATGTTAAAAAAATATAAGCAATAAACAGCTAGGTACAGCTAAATAGATGTTAACCTCAATGAATGAATATGAGTTATTAGGTATATTTCGTATTTAATTTTACTTGGGTACGTAACTGAAATGAACACATTCCGTATTAACGATAAACTGAGCAGTTCTGATAAAGTTACGTTCGAACGTACATAAAGACTGACCCTTCATAAAAAGCAAATCTACACTAATATTATAAAGAGGAATGATTTTATTGTTTGTTTGTTTGTTTGAATTGAATAGGCTCCGAAACTACCTACTAAACCGATTTAAATAATCCTGTCACTGTTGGATAGCTACACTATCCCCGGTATAGGGTACTTTTGATCCCAAAAATGTGGGAGGAAGGGGGAGATATTTGAAAAATTAAATTACGCGCAAGTGAAATCGCGGGCGGAAGGCTAGTCGCATAATAATAGGAAAGAAAATGACAAATCAATACGACTGGTGACTGATGCTGATGGTTATTTGACATGCATTGACAGATAATAGAATTACATTCAAACACAAGATTGCGTAATGAGGTTTCATGCTAGCTTATTTTTCTAATGTGTTCCATGTTTTTGAACACTTAGAATGTTTGGATACCATTGGCGGGATGACTGTAACCATATTTATGGCAGTTTGACTGAACCGAATTATATGACATTTTAAGTGTGTCGACCTTTTGAGCGACAAAACTGTTCACAACAATAAGACAACTTTGTTTGTACCGATATTATCGACTTTTTGGTTGCGCCTATTTTTTAGAGTACCCTGAGTATCACGAACTATATGACGCTGACTGTACTTTGGAGTGGTTTCAGATGTGGAACGAGCTCCACAATGCCAATTTTTTCTAAAAAACATCTGCTTATAGTCCTGGGACTGATTGCATGATATCACAAAGAAAAAAAAAAAAAAAAAAAAATACCCAAAACACAAACTTTCAAGCTACTTTCTTCAGATCAGGATCAGAAAAATAATGTATAATGTTGTCCTTTAGTTATTTATATTTTTTATAGTTTTATGTGAAATCAACATCCATCTTTTCTTAAGTTATTTTAAAATTCAAAAAAGATAACAGTTATTCATGGACATTTTTGAGTTTCTCGCTACACTGTTTCAAATGTATTCATGGTTAATTTCTCTAAATGGAATAAATGCATATGAAATGACTCCATTTTATTTGCTATTGTGGCAAACAATTATAAAAAAGATAAAACATTACCTAATTGGTTTTATGATTTTCAAGTAATTAATTTATGAATATAGAAAAATATTAGGAAGGCAAGATAAAAACTAATGCTATATTTCAGAGGCCCAAATGAAGTCATACCTCCTGGATAGGTTGGGTTCATGATATGATTGATGAGAAAATAAGTACCACTTGTAGTAACTATTTTCTAAATAAAGAATTCCATTCAACATTGGATGTTTTAAATGCTTAGAGATGTGACACCCATATAGGTCTTGAATGTGACACTTGATGATTTTGAACAATGGGACTGGTTTTTACTGGCATGTTGTGTAACTTGATTCATTGTTTTGTAATTGTGGTCACTTAAATATGTTACCTACAAATGTTTATACCTTACTCTTTTCACAGTCTTTCGTTTGTTGTACATACTAAAGAGTGTTGTATATTATCTTTATAACAGTTTGTGCCTTTATAAGTACACAATGTTATATTGTCTACCATGGAACTGAGATAACACTTATTTAAAATGTTATTTATTACACAGTTCTTAAACCTGGATGATGAAATGAGCCAAGTTTAATAACTTTTCTATATGAGCTAACATAATGTTGAAATATACATTGGTTGTATATCTTTAAAATGTTTATTACATGCTTCCCATTGATATTCTGCTCTGCCATACAATTCTAAGCTAAGAGTGACCGTACATAAGCCAAATGCCACACATACGAATACTACAATCTGAAGTTAAAAGCTTGTAGTATTTGGCGGCCCCCAGCGTTAAACACGTATTCAAGCATTTGGCTCAACTCATGAACTATCTTGCTCGCCAGAGATCCAAAAGAAAAAAAATTAGGACTAGGATGAGTAATGTTTTTATCATGTCATCATCAAAACGACGCGACGCCCACTTTCATGTCCTGTTATTTATGTCCATGTATTGCCTATGCGAATAGGAGGCAAACGCACTACCTACCGCCCAGTCAGTGCCATGTGCATTGAACTATGTCAGTGTAAAATATTTCTATGTGCATGTGCAGTGATATTGTGGTTGCTCACAGGAGGCGAACGCGCTCGGCGAGCTGCTAGGATGGCTGCGGTCCTCCCCGCACCTGGTGGCGCTGTGCCTCCTGCTGGGCGAGGAGCACATGCCTCCATCGCTGCCCGCCAGCCTGGTGGCGGGGCTGTACGGCAGCGCGCGGTCTACATCCGACCGGACGCGCCTGCTCGCCGTCATACGCTCGCTGATCAAGCACCAGGTGGCGCCTAGCAGTGATCCCAGGAAGTGAGTGTCAAGCCTATATATTTTTCTTGTCTTTAGGAATTTTATAGCGATATCCTAATTCGGGTTATAAACTATACATGTGCCAAATATCATCTAAATCCGTTCAGCCGTTTAGGCGTGATTGAGGAACAAACAAACATCCAAACATCCAGACTTTCGCATTGATAATATTAGTAGGATAGTAAGATTAGTAGGAAGTAGGATAAATACATGCGTTAGCGAAATGAATAAAACAAGAAAAACTTGTTACATTATTAGTGTGGCCTGCACTTTAAGGCTCCATACAGTAACAGATTTGAATTGTAATTTCCAGTAAGTATGGGATTATGCGCTAAGCGGCAACCCACGCTGTTTCTCGTCTGCCTATACTGAGCCAGTTTTTATGATAATGGAGATAATTTTTATAATAAATTGTAGTATTATATTCGACATGCTCATTGTGCTTTTAGAATGCAATATTTTAGAATGTGATGCTTCTCATATAGGTTTGTTAATTGGCCCCAAAATTCCAAAACGTGAGATACTTTATCGTGTAAAAAACTTTGCAAACAAAACTATTAGACTAAGGCTGCGTCCCCAGTAGCGAACTTTTAGCGGCAGACTGAGTTTGCGGCTTATCGATTTAGTACGCCTTTCCATATATTACAAATGGAGTGTCCACAGTTTGCGCGTAACGCTGCAAACTGCGTACAGTGAGCGCAAAACTAGCAAACTGTGGACACTCCATTTTATAATATGGAAAGGCGTAAATCGATAGGTCGCAAACTCAGTCTGCCGGCTGCCGCTAACAGTTTGCCTACTGGGGACGCAGCCTTAGTGTGGAAAGTAGCTTTATCTTTTTCTATCAGTTCACCGTCTGCCTTAGCTCTTGTATCACAGCATATCGTTTGTTCCAGATTGTTCCGCACAGGCAAGTGCGCACTGTTCTCCCTGTACGCGGTGTTCCGCGACAGCCACACGCCGGCGCGGCAGTTCCTGATCGCGGCGCTGCAGGGACCCGTCATGGCCGTGCTACACGAGGACGAGTTCTTCCTCGACGTCGACCCTGATAAGGCTATGGAGAGGTAAACATTCTGTTGCAGAAAGTTTGAAGTTTTTTGTCTTGTATGTAGGTAGTTTTTTGTCATGGACAGGGCTGACCACAGAACAAAGAAAATTTTCTCTCTGAGGTTAGAATGATAACGTCCCTACCTTTGTACCAGAACCGAACGCGCCACTTCTTCACACAGCACACAAGGAAAACGATGCATTCATTGGCTAAAAAACTTCTAACAAAACTAATCCTTCTTTTCTTAGTAATAGGGTTAATTTTACGATACACAAGCTTGTGTTACCAGCTGTAATAACCATGTATATAATGCATTTCGTCAACTCTTACTTCTACATTTTTCAAATGGGCAAGTAATAACATTTGTGTGCAAACGTTTGAAATACATGTTTCAGTATAAAAATATGCAATACAAACAATTTAAATATGTTAAATCAATTATTTTTAAAGAAATTTTCCGTGCTTGCATCACTGGAATAGTGTAGCGCCTTGTCATTTCACAATTCGATATCGATAGTCAGGTTATTATACTTGTTTATAATATAATAGTGTTAAGATAGCAAAATTCAGTTTGTTTGTGTAAACTTAAACACTACTGGACCTATTAAGAAAATTCCATCACAATTAGAACGCTTAATTCTTCCCCTAATGTTCTCACGGCCATGCCCACGGTGAAATCCACGTGGAGTCTCTTTTCTTAGATATATTTACATTATATTTTTCTACCTTGTGCTTTCTACAATTAGAATGCTTTATTCCCGGTTGCATTCATTCATTTTGCAATTATATCATAGTTTGTTGAAAAACTGAAACATACAAAACTTTACTGATAGGCTATTTAATTGAACTATTTATATCTTACTCGAAAATTTTATCTTATGTTATGATTGAATGTAAGTTGCCACACACCGTACACATTTCACGTACACCAAAAACTTAACAAAAATGTGCCATCGATAAAACTATCGATAACATGCAAGCACTAAAAGTCAAGCCGAAAATTGCACAGAGTTGCCGATTAAGGCTAAGAATTCACGGCGCGGTTCTTTGTGCAATTTCGGCGACGCCGCGGTTGTCGTGCGGTTACAAACCGTCCACGATATGTTGTCTTTTGGTACGTCACGTTGCCAATGTCACTAGTGCAAAATTGCGCCAGATTTCTGTGTCAAGCGATCGCAGAGCGCGCGGTGCGGGTGAAAATAGCATCGTGAAAACTGCTCTTACTTTTTTCATATAAATCAATATTCTTTAGAGGATGTGACCCCGCAACCGATGCGGGCGTGATTAAAAACCGCGCCAGCTGCGGTAACTTGGCGGGCAACCGCATTTAACCGGCGCGGGCGGGAGGTATAAAAATCGCACCGTGAGTTTTTAGCCTTTGTGTTTAGTGCGAAACACGTGCGAAAATCGTGCAATTGGGCAAAGACTGAGACCAGTTTGACGTAGGATATGATCATTTGATCATATGCGTGGCCGACCGACCCCGCCCACTTTATCATTCTAACCATTTTTCTTTTCTATGGGGCTGACGCGCAGCTTAGACTTTGTATCTGGTACATACACACAGTTTTTTTTTCCGAACTGACCTCTCTGTTGGCCGCGGATGGCCTTGACAGCTTAACCGAGCAATGTGGGAGCGGAAGGCTCCACCACCAATATTTATAGCGACAGCCAGGGGGTGCCCCAGAGGGGGGCCG
Source organism: Mecyna flavalis (assembly GCA_949319885.1). Lineage (NCBI taxonomy): Eukaryota > Metazoa > Arthropoda > Insecta > Lepidoptera > Crambidae > Mecyna > Mecyna flavalis. Next base: position 2,397,144 of record OX439427.1, on the reverse strand, counting down.
GAGCCACACACCGAAACAAATCATTTGCTGACGCTCATAAATCACGTCGGGGTCACCAATTTGGCTCTCAACTCCTCTTAGAGTTTTGTCCCGAAATAGTCAGGGTGTACTCCATGCACCATCATTATCTAGGATTTAGTCAGTCCAGTTGTTACATTGGAGCGACTGCTAACGGACCTTTGCAATTCTTGACAGGGGAGCTAGACCTCATTATATCATGGCTACACAGCCAATAACTCTACCGGTTACCTTATGATGTTTTCCGTCACAGCCCAGTAAACCTAAACCTAAAATATCCTTCAATGAAATAGGCTGTAGAAGCGTAAGAAATCACGACGACCTATTCCATTGCGGAGTATCGTATAGATTGCGTGCCTAACAATATATATTTTCTTACAGATTCTCTCCATCGGATCGTCTGAAGAAGTTCGGTCAGACGAACAGCGCGGACTACACAGCCAAAGTGGCGCGCTACCGCAAGTGGACCGTGCAGTCGCTGTTCAACCTGACGAGCAAGTTCATCGCCTCCTTGCGCGAGAACTGGCCCAACTTCCCCTCCACCATCGCCTGGATCGTGCAGCAGATGGTGCACCTGCTCAAGCAACATTCCAGGTGATTACAACTAGACATTTCGCACAGGATCATTTATACTCTCTGTCGGATCGTCTGAAGAAGTTCGGGTAGACCAACACAGCGGACTATACAGCCAAAGTGGCGCTCTTCAGAGCTCAATTTGAGAGGGTATGGTGTTGGCAGTAAAGACAACAATTTTTTTTTTTGCAGAGCAAAGCAAAGAGCGTTATAATTTCCCTTTAAATTACTGTATCGGTGACGGTTGATGCCGCAAGTGTTACTATTATCTATCTACAACATAGTAACCTCTTCCTTATAATATTTATAGCCTGACCATTAAATTAAAAAACCCCGCCATTTTGCGGAAAAATATTGGAATTTGGAACTAATTTCTTTAAGTGGCAACAATCAAATTAAAAAACAATAATATGTCATTCCTTACTGCTGTCTGTCAAAGTGTGATGTCATTATGTCAATTGTCAACCGTGCCTTGTTACTATTGGTTATTGTGAGTATAACCAAAGCAACCACGTGTTGCTATAACCATAGCTAATGTGGCGCCTTACGAGCAGCTTTTTTTATTTTCTTGGTTGGCTATACAACATAGTAACCTCTTCCACAGAACGAATGAACGCGAACTCCACGCGATCTGCACGGACCTGGTGCTACACCACTTCATCTGCCCGGCGATAGTGAACCCTGAAGCGCACGGCGTGGTGGAGGTGCCGGTGTCGTACATCGCGCGGTTCAACCTCATCCAGGTGGCGCAGATCATACAGATGCTCTGCCTGATGAAGTTCCAGGAGGTGAGTCATCCAGTATACGCGCATATGATGATAGTAAACCCCATTGATGAGCGGGGCACACAGACAAACGGGCGGTCACCGCTTGACAGGAGCGCACCGCTCGTCGTCCGCTGGCCTTATGACCGCCCGTGCGCATGCGTGCTGGCGACGCGCGCCCTGTTTTCGCACCCCTAAGTGCCTTGCCACACTGGCGGATTGCAAGCGTTTCCAACGCGGAGCGGTCGCGCAGCAAACACACGCCGCGTGCCCGCGGCGGCGACGCCGCGGTTGCGCGGCGTGTTCGCCGCGGAGAGAAGCGTGGACGTCATGTTGTACACTCGCATACCAAAGTCCCGACTCCCCTTTTATTTTTATAAGATTATAATTATTGGTGTACTTATTTACCTACCACACAACTCGGCATTTGTTTTTCTAAATTGAAATTTTTTAAACATGATAATACGATCGTCACCTAGGAATGCTGGCCAGCACAACTACTACCTACGGCAAACTCGCGTCAATGCTAAATACAAAACAAAGCAGTTTTTAACTTGACATTCCTTAGAAAAATACAAACTGTTAATGCACTGCGATTGAGATATAGTTTTGACCTGGCTTTGGATTTCGAATATTTATACTGCATTACTGTTGACCCCTTTGTGGCACCTTTTTTGGTGTCTTTTTGTATTCATTATGTTTCTTGTGTGCATATTAATTCCTCCTCGGAATCCATTCTGTTACTGAATGTACGCTGACGTCGCGGTTCCGCGGCGAACACGCCGCGCAGTCGCGACGTCTCCGCCGCGGACACGCGGCGTGTTCGCTGCGCGACCGCTCCGCGTTGGAAACGCTTGCAAACCGCCAGTGTGGCAAGGCACTAATACCTTATCTCGTGGCAGTTAGTGCCTTGCCACACTGGCGGTTTGCAAGCGTTTCCAACGCGGAGCGGTCGCGCAGCGAACACGCCGCGTGTCCGCGGCGGCGATGCCGCGGTTGCGCGGCGTGTTCGCCGCGGAACCGCGACGGCACCGCGACGTCAGCGTACATTCAGTAACAGAATGGATTCCGAGGAGGAATTAATATGCACACAAGGAACATAATGAAAACAAAAAGACACCAAAAAAGGTGCCACTAAGGGTCAACAGATACGCCGCGCGTATTATAATTGACCTCAGTGGTCAACAGTAATGCAGTATAAATATTCGAAATCCAAAGCCAGGTCAAAACTATATCTAAGGAACGTCAAGTTAAAACTGCTGTAGCTGTGCTGGGCAGCATTTGTATGTGACGATCGTATTAGATATCATGTTTAAAAAAATTCAATTTAGAAAAACAAATGCCGAGTTGTATGGTAGGTAAATAAGTACACCAATAATTATAATCTAATAAAAGGGCGACATAATCGCATTTGTGATTAAGCCTTTCTATTCAGAATAAAAAAAAACTCTTATAAAAATAAAAGGGGAGTCGGGACTTTGGTATGCGAGTGTACAACATGACGTCCACGCTTCTCTCCGCGGCGAACACGCCGCGCAACCGCGGCGTCACCGCCGCGGGCACGCGGCGTGTTCGCTGCGCGACCGCTCCGCGTTGAAAACGCTTGCAATCCGCCAGTGTGGCAAGTTCCGCGAAATTTAAGCCAGAGCCTTATACGTAGTAAGTGAGTAGCTTAAAATTGTAGTTGTACTTTAGTTTTACGTGCGTGTAAAAGTCATGAAACTGAGATTAGTTTCATCCCTTTACACCAGAATTATCTACCTCTATTCCTGATGTGACTAAGATAATATGTTTGTTCGACAGCCGGAGCCGAAAGTACGCGACGTGTATCAAAAGTTCGAGAGGTCGTGCGTGTGGTCGCTGCTAGAGTCCGTGGTGGGCGACAGCTGCGCACCCGCGCCGTCCGCGCCCGCCCCGCACTCGGCCCTGCGCACCGACGCGCATCTGCACACCACTGTGGCGCTCTACACCGCCGCCGACGCGCATGCGCTGGTGAGTACGCTGCTCGAGCGGTCGGGCGTGTGGTCGCTGCTGCAGTCCGCGCCCGCCCCGCACTCGGCCCTGCGCACCGACGCGCATCTGCACACCACTGTGGCGCTCTACACCGCCGCCGACGCGCATGCGCTGGTGAGTCGCTGCACATCACTAGGTGGCAGTCTTGGGCCGGTCAATCGCCACGATGCGGGTACCTGATCGACTCTATGAGAAAGGAGGATCGGCGGAGATTAGTAGGTAGTGACTTGAGACGAACATCTTCAGATACCGAGTCACGCACATGGCAGTTGTATAATGCAGATTTATAAAAAAATATTAGCTTAATCACCACCCTTGCCAAATGTGATCACGAACCCGGGCTGTGTTCGAAAAACCGACAAAAACCTTGAGGCCCCGAGATCATGGTACTTAAACCATTTCATTTAGGCGTTTCAAATAGCGAGTTCGTTGTAAATAAGTTTGTATGCTAAATAATAAAAAATATTGTAATTTGGAATTAATTTTTTGTCTTAGTAAATGTGTTTGTCAACAGATATTGTTCTTGAAGCGTATATCGTCGAAACTGAACAACAACACTCCCAGCCTTACGGCCGAGGAGCAGCCGAACGGAGCGGACCAGGAGGTCGCTGCTATTACGTAAGTACATTGTTCATGTTGTTGTAAATGACATAGTTAATTATAATTTAGGTTTAAAAAGACTTGACGTGCAAAAGTTTTTTTTATAAATCAAATTGCTGAAATAAATCATTAATTCATCATTTCATTTCTCTTCATTAAAAAAAAAAAAAAATTATTAGGTTTTATTTTTTAGAATAGCAATATTATGAAAGTAGTACTTTTTGGGCAACTTGGGTTCTACGGTCTTTAGCACTAAACGGGTACGATACGAGCCTTGAGTGCCACCCTGGAGATACAGCATAGCATCAATGTGCTTTAAGACAAAAGTCATTAATGAAGAATGTTACGATTGATCCGACGACCGATTTGGTTAAATGGTTAAAATTTTATTATTATATTGCTGATGAGTTGTGTTTAACTGCCTCATGGTGCAGTGGTTAGAGCGTCGTTGGGCTCTAACCACTGTACCATGAACTAGAACCCGGAGGTCGTGGGTTTGAATCCCGCGGGTAGCATCGCATCACTTTGTGTGATTGTTTCCAGTTTGGTTAGGACATTGCAGGCTTGAGTCACCTAAATGTCTGAAAAGAATCATGATTCCGTGCTTCGGAAGGCACGTTAAGCCGTTGGTCCCGACCATAGAGTATATTGAATATACCAGAAATAGAGCTGTCAGTCAAGGATTGCGACTGCAGCGCGCCAAGCGATTAAGTCCAAAACTATTTTTTTTAATAACATAACTATAGATAGATGCACAACAACGTATACCTATACATACCTACATACGGGTACTCATATAAGTTTTATATTTTTATATTTTTAGGTTATAATTAGATACTTGAATGCTCAATGAATGAATAAATTAATATAGAAAAATTAAATAAATTAGCATTGAGCATTCAAGTATAAACTGAAAAAAATATCAAAATATTATGCGAAAGCCATTTATTTCTTTTATTAAAATAATCATGACACATTTTTTTAACACTATCGTTTTTATCCATGTCCTGTCGTAAGCTTTTTAAAATTTTATTTGGTACACAAGCACTTTCTAATAAGAATTACTTAGAAACGCAACTTAAGAGAAGAATAACCATTGTCGCCGGTATCCGAATCGTAAGGCAGATCAAGTCCAATATGCAACAGCAATAGTCAATCACAACACAAAGGGCAGGGTTATCGGAGTCCAAGGGAAACACTAAAGTCGTCGTGTAAATCCAAGTCGTATAAATATTATATAAATAGCAGAAAACATAAAAACACTTTCGCATTCAATACAATATGTTTGACGTCTGTCAGTAAAGAAAGAAACACGGCTGACATTTATTACGTTTCGTTCCATAGATTACTTTAATTCAAAAAGGTTAAATATTCATTTAAATATATAAAGACCGACGCAATTATTAGCTTTTATTTTAAAATTTAAGTAATTTATATTATAATTTAGAATTAATGGTTGTTCATATATAAAATAATCATAAAATTATATTGACTCCGATTATTGTTGTTACTTAGAATGAACCGTAAAAGCAGTAATGCCAGCAAACAGAAGTTAGAGGAAAAGATACCAACAAAAAAAAACTAACTATAAATTTTTGTCAATTAGTGACATCTAGCGTTAAAGTCCTTAAGTACAATTTGATTCATACAATCCGTCACTTGTTCGGAGTGAAATCAGCCTGGTCCCGACTATGTTCCAAGTAGGCTGGTTTCCCTTGTAAGGGTCAGATGGCAATCGCTCCATTGTAATAACCAGACTTGTCGAATCTAGGATCACAGTCGAAGCGGACCCTGAGCTCCATACTGGATGCAATCGGGAACACGCTGGGATGATGATGAATGTTGATGAGTTGTGTCTTTGGTTAGCGCGGAAGCGAGCAACGAGAACGGCGGGCCGGGAGCAGCCTGGTCGGAAGCGTGCGGCGCGCGCGTGGCCGCGCTGCTGCAGACGCTGGAGCCCAACTACCGCAGCCGCCTGCACGACTTGCTGCGCAAGATGCCTGATCTCTCCGACTACAGGTGAGCTACCTACCTGCAATAAAATTTATTACATGACTTGTGGTCTTATGCTAATGTTTACTTACTCACTTGTTGAAGGGCTTTCTTAATTCGTACTTTTATAAACTTAGCCTAATGTAAAGCTAATATCAGATTTTGAAGCCTATGGTCATAACGATACAGGCATTCTTAAACAAGTATAATATCAATTTTATAACAATATTAATATTATCATGCATAAGCGTCACAATCCCCCTTCAATATCCAGATGTTTTACAAAACCTAAATACCAAACCTTTCTCGTCCTCCCAGGCAAACGTCTCCAACGGAAGCCAAGGAGCCTATCACGGAGAACGGCCACGGGCGCCGCGGCATCCTCGCGAAGGTGCCGAAGCCGCGCCTGCCGCGCTCCAGCTCCGCCGCCGCTCTAACCGATGACCGGCTTGTCAACGGCAGTATGGACAAGGATGACAGCACCCTGGAGCACCCGGAGGTGCTCATCATCAAGCTGGCTAACGTCGAGGAGAATGATTATGTCGGTGAGTGCATAATTTGGAGGAGGTTCATAATTAAACTGTGTTTTGACTGTGTTTTCAATTAAATTGAAAAAAGGATGGAGTTATCAATGGACTATATTTTAAATTCTTTTTTATTAAAAAAAAATCTACTGTATTTTGACGACCTATTTGGTGTAATTGTTGATATTTGGTGTAATTGTTGAAAAGTCGACATATTATTTCTACTTGTTTTAGGTATTTTCTATGAGTATGATGTATTTATATAAAAAAAGTATTTGATTAATGTTTATCCAATAACTAGCCGCCCTTATTACAAGTCATACTTAGTTTGAGGTTAGGGCCCTCGCCCACGGCGACGCGTGTTAGTCACATTTGCAACGTGCTACTGCATTGCGACTGTATCGATGCAAACGCGCGACCGTGTCGGACGACGGGGGAAGAACGGAGGGAGGGTGGCGCGTGAGTGGAGAACCGAGCTTCAGAAAGCGAGTCAGTATCGCGTTTGTATCGCGTCTGAATCTGAGCCCGTGGGCGAGGGCACACAGCTAGCGACCGTTTCGCGACTGTATCGATGCGGACGCGCAACAGCATCGCTACAAAAAGTCGCCGTGGGCGAGGGCCCTTAGTCGGCGCTGTGTGAATAATGTCCAGAGATCATTCATTTATTTATTCCTGTACAGGTATGATCCCGGAGTCGAAGGTGCTGGAGTGCTACTACGGCGGGTCGGAGGCGGGCGACGCGGACGACGCCGCCTCCGCCCTGGCCGCGCCCGGCCCTGGCGCGCCCGTGCAGAAGCGCACCAGGTATGCACGCGCTTGTTCACTGGGACATGTATCATCCAGGGATGATCCCGGAGCGAAGGTGCTGGAGTGTACTACGGCGGGTCGGAGGCGGGCGACGCGGACGACGCCGCCTCCGCCCTGGCCGCGCCCGGCCCTGGCGCGCCCGTGCAGAAGCGCACCAGGTATGCACGCGCTTGTTCACTGGGACATGTATCATCCAGGGATGATCCCGGAGCGAAGGTGCTGGAGTGTACTACGGCGGGTCGGAGGCGGGCGACGCGGACGACGCCGCCTCCGCCCTGGCCGCGCCCGGCCCTGGCGCGCCCGTGCAGAAGCGCACCAGGTATGCACGCGCTTGTTCACTGGGACATGTATCATCCAGGGATGATCCCGGAGCGAAGGTGCTGGAGTGTACTACGGCGGGTCGGAGGCGGGCGACGCGGACGACGCCGCCTCCGCCCTGGCCGCGCCCGGCCCTGGCGCGCCCGTGCAGAAGCGCACCAGGTATGCACGCGCTTGTTCACTGGGACATGTATCATCCAGGGATGATCCCGGAGCGAAGGTGCTGGAGTGTACTACGGCGGGTCGGAGGCGGGCGACGCGGACGACGCCGCCTCCGCCCTGGCCGCGCCCGGCCCTGGCGCGCCCGTGCAGAAGCGCACCAGGTATGCACGCGCTTGTTCACTGGGACATGTATCATCCAGGGATGATCCCGGAGCGAAGGTGCTGGAGTGTACTACGGCGGGTCGGAGGCGGGCGACGCGGACGACGCCGCCTCCGCCCTGGCCGCGCCCGGCCCTGGCGCGCCCGTGCAGAAGCGCACCAGGTATGCACGCGCTTGTTCACTGGGACATGTATCATCCAGGGATGATCCCGGAGCGAAGGTGCTGGAGTGTACTACGGCGGGTCGGAGGCGGGCGACGCGGACGACGCCGCCTCCGCCCTGGCCGCGCCCGGCCCTGGCGCGCCCGTGCAGAAGCGCACCAGGTATGCACGCGCTTGTTCACTGGGACATGTATCATCCAGGGATGATCCCGGAGCGAAGGTGCTGGAGTGTACTACGGCGGGTCGGAGGCGGGCGACGCGGACGACGCCGCCTCCGCCCTGGCCGCGCCCGGCCCTGGCGCGCCCGTGCAGAAGCGCACCAGGTATGCACGCGCTTGTTCACTGGGACATGTATCATCCAGGGATGATCCCGGAGCGAAGGTGCTGGAGTGTACTACGGCGGGTCGGAGGCGGGCGACGCGGACGACGCCGCCTCCGCCCTGGCCGCGCCCGGCCCTGGCGCGCCCGTGCAGAAGCGCACCAGGTATGCACGCGCTTGTTCACTGGGACATGTATCATCCAGGGATGATCCCGGAGCGAAGGTGCTGGAGTGTACTACGGCGGGTCGGAGGCGGGCGACGCGGACGACGCCGCCTCCGCCCTGGCCGCGCCCGGCCCTGGCGCGCCCGTGCAGAAGCGCACCAGGTATGCACGCGCTTGTTCACTGGGACATGTATCATCCAGGGATGATCCCGGAGCGAAGGTGCTGGAGTGTACTACGGCGGGTCGGAGGCGGGCGACGCGGACGACGCCGCCTCCGCCCTGGCCGCGCCCGGCCCTGGCGCGCCCGTGCAGAAGCGCACCAGGTATGCACGCGCTTGTTCACTGGGACATGTATCATCCAGGGATGATCCCGGAGCGAAGGTGCTGGAGTGTACTACGGCGGGTCGGAGGCGGGCGACGCGGACGACGCCGCCTCCGCCCTGGCCGCGCCCGGCCCTGGCGCGCCCGTGCAGAAGCGCACCAGGTATGCACGCGCTTGTTCACTGGGACATGTATCATCCAGGGATGATCCCGGAGCGAAGGTGCTGGAGTGTACTACGGCGGGTCGGAGGCGGGCGACGCGGACGACGCCGCCTCCGCCCTGGCCGCGCCCGGCCCTGGCGCGCCCGTGCAGAAGCGCACCAGGTATGCACGCGCTTGTTCACTGGGACATGTATCATCCAGGGATGATCCCGGAGCGAAGGTGCTGGAGTGTACTACGGCGGGTCGGAGGCGGGCGACGCGGACGACGCCGCCTCCGCCCTGGCCGCGCCCGGCCCTGGCGCGCCCGTGCAGAAGCGCACCAGGTATGCACGCGCTTGTTCACTGGGACATGTATCATCCAGGGATGATCCCGGAGCGAAGGTGCTGGAGTGTACTACGGCGGGTCGGAGGCGGGCGACGCGGACGACGCCGCCTCCGCCCTGGCCGCGCCCGGCCCTGGCGCGCCCGTGCAGAAGCGCACCAGGTATGCACGCGCTTGTTCACTGGGACATGTATCATCCAGGGATGATCCCGGAGCGAAGGTGCTGGAGTGTACTACGGCGGGTCGGAGGCGGGCGACGCGGACGACGCCGCCTCCGCCCTGGCCGCGCCCGGCCCTGGCGCGCCCGTGCAGAAGCGCACCAGGTATGCACGCGCTTGTTCACTGGGACATGTATCATCCAGGGATGATCCCGGAGCGAAGGTGCTGGAGTGTACTACGGCGGGTCGGAGGCGGGCGACGCGGACGACGCCGCCTCCGCCCTGGCCGCGCCCGGCCCTGGCGCGCCCGTGCAGAAGCGCACCAGGTATGCACGCGCTTGTTCACTGGGACATGTATCATCCAGGGATGATCCCGGAGCGAAGGTGCTGGAGTGTACTACGGCGGGTCGGAGGCGGGCGACGCGGACGACGCCGCCTCCGCCCTGGCCGCGCCCGGCCCTGGCGCGCCCGTGCAGAAGCGCACCAGGTATGCACGCGCTTGTTCACTGGGACATGTATCATCCAGGGATGATCCCGGAGCGAAGGTGCTGGAGTGTACTACGGCGGGTCGGAGGCGGGCGACGCGGACGACGCCGCCTCCGCCCTGGCCGCGCCCGGCCCTGGCGCGCCCGTGCAGAAGCGCACCAGGTATGCACGCGCTTGTTCACTGGGACATGTATCATCCAGGGATGATCCCGGAGCGAAGGTGCTGGAGTGTACTACGGCGGGTCGGAGGCGGGCGACGCGGACGACGCCGCCTCCGCCCTGGCCGCGCCCGGCCCTGGCGCGCCCGTGCAGAAGCGCACCAGGTATGCACGCGCTTGTTCACTGGGACATGTATCATCCAGGGATGATCCCGGAGCGAAGGTGCTGAAGTGTACTACGGCGGGTCGGAGGCGGGCGACGCGGACGACGCCGCCTTCGACCCGCCGTACTTACTTACTTACCCCCAACCCGTCAAACGAGCGTCAAGATGACAATCGACACAAGGTTGGCACACGTCTCTTTTGTAGTTTAAAGGAAGACTGGGAAGTAGTTGCGACGAATTAGTTTTTTTAATCCTTAGACTCACACGTGTCCGTAGATCTAGCTAGTCTGTCTCCCCAAAACTAAGACAAAAGTATAAGTACTACATTAACTTCCTGAATAGATTTTTTCGAATTGCCCATATCCACAGTCCAGGAAGTCAAAGTTCAAATTCTGATGGTAATCGTATTATTTTACCAGGTTTTCCGTGTCCCACGACGAGGTGTCCCTCGGGAACACGTCGGACAATCTGGAAGCGGTGTCGGAAGCCGCGTCCAACCACAGCGTCACGTCCAGCCTGGAGCTGGAGACTGAAGATCAGAATGATAACCTCTCCGATATGGTATGTGCCATCTTTTATATTTAAAAAAATAATATTAAAATTGTACATAAAAGATAATATTAAGTTACACGTACTTATATTACGTGGTTATAATAATAGACTGTAAATTATGTTGCATGTAAAATAAGGGCTTAAATAATTATTTTGTATAAATATCTATTTAAGCAATTACAATATAGCACAAAAAAGGAAACTTTCGTCAATAAAGACTCTGATCACGTCAGAGGGCCTTATTCTATAAGACAAAAAAAAAACTGAAAACAACCAACTCATACTATTATTGCTTCCATATTATAACCTGACCAATAAAATAAAAAACCTCCGCCATATTGTGGAAAAAAAATGGAACCAATTTCTTTAAGTGGCAACAATCAAATAAAAAAACAACAAGTCGTCATTCAATATTGCTGTCTGTCAAAGTGTGATGTCAATTGTCAACCATGCCTTGTTATTATTGGATATTGTAAGTTATTTGTGAGTATAACCATAGCAACCAAGTGTTGCTATAACCATAGCTAATGTGGCGCCTCCAGAGCAGGTTTTTTATTTTCTTGGTCAGGCTATACTTAGGTGAGCAACGCATCTTGGGCCTAGTTGCGGGTGTTGCCCACTATTGGGTAGTGATATGATAATTTACCATCGATGTCACACTAGCTCGTTTGCTTTCCTCACTGTTTCATTATAAGCAAAAATAATAATTTGTAATATTCTATACATACTTTACTTGCGTAGGTATCTGCGAATGTGAGTGGGCGCGGCAGTCCGAATATTTCTGGGCGAGAGACTCCGTCCTCACAGGTTACTGACGGCGACGCTCCACCAAGAAGGTATGTTATGTACGTTAAGGTTATTAATAACAATAATGTGGACTTACTAAAACTAAAAAAGACATCGCTTAAGCCAGTATGAGAACTACATAATTTTCACTTTATGGATGGAACTATTTGTCCACTGTCTTTTATAGGTTTTAACATTTGTTGATTCCGTGGTTCGTGTTTGTAGGATCCCGCCGAACGCGCCAGTAAACCAGGCCAGCAGCGCACAGGCCAAGATGATGAAGCAAACCCGGAACGACATCGACGACAAGTTCTGCAAATTCGAGATTAAGGTACAGTTCGTTACTTACAACAATCTAGACACGCGGCAGCGTGTCAAGCCAAGTTCAAGAAAAGGAACGGGCTAGCCAGCACCGAGTGTATTATTTTATTACACGAACCATTTGTGTCACTTTTGACTCTTCTATAACTTAAAACCTATTAAACGTAAACACATGAAACTACGTGAGTTTAATTATATCCATAAGGACACTTAGAAGCCCAGATTTCATGGTAGCTAGCTCAAACGGTTATAAAGATATGAAGGTCAAAAAGTCGTTAGTAAAACGTAAATAATGCCCAAGGATATTATATTCTGTATTGCTTTTATACATACGGCTGTCTTATGGTGTTCAGAAACTGATGGAAGGCGACGAGACGATCAGCATAATGTCGGACACGTGGAGCACGGACGTGCTCGCCTCCGACTCGGAGACCATCGGCGACTCCTGCGACCACACGCAGATACAGAACAACCAAGGTAGATATGAAATATGACTATTTATATAAAGCACTCATTTGTACGTTCAACAGCACATCTCGGTAAACACTTGCAGTTCGTTAATAGCACTTATGCCCCCGACATAAGAGTGGTACAAAAGTCCAAAGTGTATAGTCTGACGTGCATTTTACTGTACCTCGGAACTTAAAGCCGATCTCTCTTCGGTCGTGTCAGAGTGGTAATTCCCTGCGTTAATACTTGGTATGGGTGATTCATATATAGCCTGGCCAAGAAAATTAAAAACCTGCTCTGGAGGCGCCACATTAGCTATGGTTATAGCAACACTGGGTTGCTATGGTTATACTCACTAATAGCTTACAACATCCAATAATAACAAGGCACGGTTGACAATTGATATCACAATTTCTTTCTTTCTTTCTTATACTTTTACAATTTGTTAGTGCCTGTATTATGTAACATCTTAAGTTTGTCAAATAGCAAGCAAATAAAGGCTTATTATTATGTTGGTACCAATGACGTTCAATATACAACTAGACACCCAATCTCTAAGAAAAAATCATCAAAAAACGTCCGAGCGGCGTTGACACAGATGACATTAACACATTCGTTCAAATTAACACCTTATCTCGTGGCTGTTAGTGTTTAATGTCAATTGTATACAACTAAACGGAAACTCTGCCCAATAGTTGCGTGGGCAGACTTTTGCTTCGGACAGTATTTGAGCGTGAATGGGAGTCTAGTTGTATATTGAACGTCATTGGTTGGTACATTCTAATATTTTTAGTACTATCAGAACTATTGTTCTCTGTACATATTAAGTATATGGATATTTATTGTGTGCCTGTCCTCCCCCCCCCCCCAGCGAATGCGAGCAACACGAACGCACCAGACGCATCGGAGACGGCCAGCGAGTCCGCCTGGAGCATGGACGTGCTCGCCTCCGACAGCGATCGCAACACCGAGGTCAGTGCTCCTTAACGGGAAATATTTAAGTGTATATCCAAAAAAAATGCTGAAATGTACAGTCGACAGCACATCACGGTATACACGTGCAGTTCGATAATAGCGCTTATGCCCCCGACATAAGAGCGGTACAAAGTCCAAAGTGTTACGTCTGACGTGCTTTTGACTGTACATCAAAATAACTGATTGCACATCAAAGGTTAGGTTAGGTTAGCAATAAAAAATTTTTGATGTACATTTCAGTATTTTTTCATGTGCAGTTAAATACAACCCCTCCATAACTACTGAAGCTGAAGATATCTGAAAGTTTCTGAAACTGGCCACTTACAATTAAAGTCATAAAAATAATTTTGCCATTCCAAATAAGAACTCTTTGGGAACAAAGAACTTTTTATTTCATAAAATTGTCATTTGTTTTTTCATTGTAGTGTTCATTTGAAAATTGCGTGTGGCTGAAGCAGACGTATACACAATAGCGGGCGCCCGCGGTTTTACCCGCGTGGTTCCCGTTTCCGTGGGAATATCGAGATATCCTTTCTTAGCGGATGGCTACGTCATAACATCTACCTGCATGCCAAATTTAGCCAGATCCGTCCAGTGGTTTGGGCTGTGCGTTGATATCTATCTATGTCAGTCAGTCACCTTTGAGTTTTATATTATAGATTATTGTGTCTGTGTAAATATAAATAAATTATAAAAATTAATAATATGCAAGATATGCCACCAGTAAATATTTAATCAGCTAAGGAGTTCAGCATATTAGCGCTAGGTACTTTTTGTAAACATTTACATGAGCCCACGATGAGTTAATTATTCCGACTGGATTTTCTTCCACGCTGACGTAGCTACGAGCGCACCGGGGCATTAAAAAATCTGCTACAGACGTCCGCTTTGCTGTGAATACAAGTTTATTAGTACGCTCAACCTACGTACGCAACTCACGTCAGTGTAGGCGAAAATTAAGTCTTAAACTATGTCCATTTTATTAATAGTCTTTTGACAGCTCGACGTTTGACAAAGTTAGTGATGTCCAAAAGTATCTCAAATGTAATACCATTCCGATTGTACTATTATCATTATTCTAAATATTATAGGTAAGTAAACAAAATAAGTAAGTGAAAAAAGAAAGTCATAATGTCTGATTGGGACCGGGACATTGCATTTGATAATTTATGCACACAAGAACTAATCATAAATATTACATTACTGAAGACTCCTCATCGGACCAATCAAGTTCAAATGAAGAGTCTGACGAGTCATGTTAATAAAATATATTTAAATGAAAATTTGGTTTCCTTTCTATTTAAATTACACATTACACTTTATTAACACAATGAAGAAGTTTAGTTTATTCATAGCCTTTATTTCTACCGATTATTTGTAATCTGTGGCACAATCGTAGTAATCGTTATGTGTAGCACATCACTAAGTGGGCGGTAACCATCCATGAAGTACAATATTATTTGTTCGAAAATTTTACGTATACAATAAGAAACTTCATGGGTGTGAGCTGTCAAAAATCGAATAGTATAATGGACACAGTATAGTTTGTTTAATAGGCGTGAGTGTAACGTTAAAGCGTTTCTTGGTAGGTGGACACGGACGACTGCGTGTCGGTGGCAGCGCGGTCGGACACGTCGTGGCCGCGGCGGCCGTCGCACCACGACGACGTGCCGCAGCACAAGCATCAGAACCAGGTGAATACTCCATCTGATAGTTACAACTCGGTTAACTAAAGCTGGCACGCTCTAGTTAACCCGGCGAGAGTGTGGCGGGGTGTGACATACCCCAGTGTTCGTTTGTAGTATCGATATATAATTTTATTGTTTTATGCGACGATTTCGAGGCTTCGTGTAGCTGGAAGTGAGGAAGTGCTGGGGAGGATAGTGGCGTGATTTTAGTGTTGTATCAGCCGGCGTTGGAGTGAGACGAGCACAAACGTACGTGGGGAACATCTACTGACTGATATAGCGCGTTTTAAAAGTGTTCCTATATTATAACTTGATTTTTTTTATTTATTTCATTTAGGACCTCATACATTTTAAGATTTCAGAGGCTTTTTCGTTTAAATATAATTTGTTTAGTTTGATGCGCCCGTGCTATGATTCTGTAACCAAAAATTAGTGCTTTAGTAATTGTTAATGAAAATTATTAAAATATGTTGACATACACATACTTTTTTAATTTGAAACCATCTTGAGGGGTACCTAAATAAATAAAGAATACAAAAATCTACGATCATTTTAAAAATAACAATAATATACAGGCAGTTTTGTTTTGGGGCATGTCATACCCCGCCACATACTTGATGTAACATTTTTTCACCACACTCCCGCCGGATTAACCGACTTTTTTTACCATTAAAATACTGTAATATATTCAAATATAAATGTTGTACATTATTAAGAGTTTCTTTAGAAATTGTTTATAACTTGTATTTTAGAATGGAAATGTCAAGAGACCAGCAGACGTTGGGAGCCCACGGCATACTCCTAGGGCTGGTGTCATTAACAGGTAAATACTTAATACATAATATATTGCCCGACCAATATAATAAAAAACCTCGGAAAAATATTGAAACTAATTTCTTCAACTGGCAACAATTAAATAAAAAAAAAAGATGTTATTCATTATTACTGCCTGTAAAAGTGTGATGTCAATTGTCAGCCGTGCCTTGTTGTTACTATTATTTATGTTGTTATTGTTAAGTTATTTGTGAGTATAGCCATAGCTAATGTGGCGCCTGCAGAGCAGGTTTTTTAATTTTCTTGGTCAAGCTATAGTTGGGCTTTAGGCTGCCTGTCCACCGAAGCGGAGTGGGGCAGCGGAGCGGAGAAACGGAGAAATATTTACCAATACGATTGCAACTCCCTGTCTGAGCGGAGATATTGTGTAATCATATTGGTTAATATTTTACCGTTTCTCCGCTCCGCTGCCTCGCTTTGCTTCAGTGGACAAGCAGTCTTATGGCTACGCAGCGCCATCTAGCAGATTTGCACCCTACCTGTATGATAATAGAGCACATTATACCAGGGGCGGCGGGTACCTGTCGGCGACGCTGGCGCTGTCGCGCGGCGGCGAGCTGGACCTGCCGGCGCAGGCGCAGCCGCAGCACTACATAGAGAACAGGAAGAGCATCCTCGTCAATGGCTACCCGGTGAGATACATTTTTATGTTTTTTTTTCGGACAATGCCTTTTGTACGGTCAGCAGCACATCACGGTTAACACTTGCAGTTCGATAATAGCGCTTATGCCCCCTACGCCTGACGTGCTGTACCTGGACTTTTTAATAATTTTTTTTGACAAATTATTTTATAATGTAGTCTTTATTTTTCTTTTTTTTTCTTTTGCAAAATAAATGAATGAAAATTTAAACTTTACAACGGGATTTTTTTAAACTATTTCTTTCAAAAAGAAAAGTTACCTGTAACTGAAAACACAATTATTGTTACTCAGATTTTTAAATTATCATTTCCAATAAATCTGATGGAAGAAAAACTGTCAAGTAACAGAAAAAGAATATGTGACGTCATCGCACGTAGATATTCCCTCCACGCCCCGTAACTCAAACATATTCCAATATTTAAAATGTATTCACGATTTTTCTTAATTCTTTCGAGAAAGGATTCCTTTTTAGTGTTATTTTTTGTTTTGTTAAAAGGTAATGACGTGCTACGCGACATCAGCGCCAGAAAGCCCTAGCACGTCCACTCCCGCGCAGCTGCCCAACGATGTGTTCGACTTTGTTCCGCAGAATGGGTGAGTCTGAATTTTGGTTAAATAACTATGATAATAATATGTTTAGTCAACAGCTAGCGAATTCTATCAAACGTTTTTAATCAATGAACCGTCAAGTTTATAGTAAAAAAAGCGCTAGATGTGGTCAGAAAATTGCTTGTTTATTATAAATGTATTTTTATAAATAGCTTATTGTTGGATTTAGTAGCACATTTAAAATGGAAGGAAGCTGCGGTGAATAGGGTATTCGGAATGGCAATTATGTTTGAAAATCCTAATGTTCATTACTTACTTACCGCAGCCATATTTTAAATTAACAAGGTATAAGATCCTTATAAAGGTAAGCGTGGGCCCAGGTCCGCATCGCACACATCGGACACATCGGACGAATCGCATCAAACGGATTAATTTTACAGACTGCGTCCACTGTTGCGCAGTGATCGGATTGCCGACGCGAGTATCAGCAATCCACTGATCGGCATTCCGTATGACGTCATCGATGACGTCACACGGAATGCCGATCAGTGGACGCTGTTGTATGAGTATTTATACAAGGCAAACTAAAATCCGTTGCGTCCGATGCGTGCGATGCGGACCTATGGACGCTTACCTTTAAAAGGCGAGCAACGCATCTGTGTTGCAGGTTTCCATGGGCAGCGGTGATCACTTACCATAAGGTGGCCTAGTTGTTTGTTTCTCTCATCACGGCAAAGGCTCATCGATATTGTTTATCCTATAGGAACAGCGTCGAAACAGAATCAACGGTGGAAGGCACGAGCAACAGCCAGTCGGACGCGACGAGCCAATGGGTGGACGACAGCTTCCCCACGCACCACTCGCCCGACCGGCCCTACCCGTCCGCCAAGTACCACATGCCGTCCACGTCCAAGCCGTACGACGACATGCCGCAAGACCTCATGGACCGCTCGCGCGACTCCTCCGAGAGCTCGTTCAACGCGCTCTCCGTGTCGCAGTACGACCGCCGGTATGACTCGGGTGAGTGCCGTGTCACATGCCGCCGCGTCCGAGCCGTACGACGACATGCCGCAAGACCTCATGGACCGCTCGCGCGACTCCTCCGAGAGCTCGTTCAACGCGCTCTCCGTGTCGCAGTACGACCGCCGGTATGACTCGGGTGAGTGCCGTGTCACATGCCGCCGCGTCCGAGCCGTACGACGACATGCCGCAAGACCTCATGGACCGCTCGCGCGACTCCTCCGAGAGCTCGTTCAACGCGCTCTCCGTGTCGCAGTACGACCGCCGGTATGACTCGGGTGAGTGCCGTGTCACATGCCGCCGCGTCCGAGCCGTACGACGACATGCCGCAAGACCTCATGGACCGCTCGCGCGACTCCTCCGAGAGCTCGTTCAACGCGCTCTCCGTGTCGCAGTACGACCGCCGGTATGACTCGGGTGAGTGCCGTGTCACATGCCGCGGCGTCCGAGCCGTACGACGACATGCCGCAAGACCTCATGGACCGCTCGCGCGACTCCTCCGAGAGCTCGTTCAACGCGCTCTCCGTGTCGCAGTACGACCGCCGGTATGACTCGGGTGAGTGCCGTGTCACATGCCGCCGCGTCCGAGCCGTACGACGACATGCCGCAAGACCTCATGGACCGCCCGCGCGACTCCTCCGAGAGCTCGTTCAACGCGCTCTCCGTGTCGCAGTACGACCGCCGGTATGACTCGGGTGAGTGCCGTGTCACATGCCGCCGCGTCCGAGCCGTACGACGACATGCCGCAAGACCTCATGGACCGCTCGCGCGACTCCTCCGAGAGCTCGTTCAACGCGCTCTCCGTGTCGCAGTACGACCGCCGGTATGACTCGGGTGAGTGCCGTGTCACATGCCGCCGCGTCCGAGCCGTACGACGACATGCCGCAAGACCTCATGGACCGCTCGCGCGACTCCTCCGAGAGCTCGTTCAACGCGCTCTCCGTGTCGCAGTACGACCGCCGGTATGACTCGGGTGAGTGCCGTGTCACATGCCGCCGCGTCCGAGCCGTACGACGACATGCCGCAAGACCTCATGGACCGCTCGCGCGACTCCTCCGAGAGCTCGTTCAACGCGCTCTCCGTGTCGCAGTACGACCGCCGGTATGACTCGGGTGAGTGCCGTGTCACATGCCGCCGCGTCCGAGCCGTACGACGACATGCCGCAAGACCTCATGGACCGCTCGCGCGACTCCTCCGAGAGCTCGTTCAACGCGCTCTCCGTGTCGCAGTACGACCGCCGGTATGACTCGGGTGAGTGCCGTGTCACATGCCGCCGCGTCCGAGCCGTACGACGACATGCCGCCCTCAAGATCTACTGTAACAATGTGTAATTTACAAAAAGTATTTAGTTTGCATTGAAAAGTTAACCCTAATTCCTAGAACGACAGAGCGAGAGCAAAAAGTACGACTTGCTTAAGTTATAAGGGCAGACGTGGCCTTACTATCAGGAGTACGATCTGCACGTCTTGTTACACGTTGCAATAAAAAAAACCTTAAGTTATGCCCTAGCCGAATATTCAACAAATTTTTGACTGTTATCAAACAGCGCCAGAACTTTCATTTTTTCAGTAATCGATCACTTAATCCCCCCTATTATTCTTCATTCATCTTTTTACTTAATTAACCGTAGAACAACACTACATCCTCACGTTTGTTGCAGGAATAGACACGGAACAACCCGAATCTCGAAACGCGATATCAGACCTAATGACACGCATGAGTTCCGCGACAATCTCCACCTCAGCGAACCTAGTGAACAACATAACCTCGCGCATCGTCAAGTCTGAGATCCGGACGAGCATCGTCAGCATCAGCTCGTCCCGCATCGAAAAGAAGCGGGACGGCACGAGCAACATGTCGCTCAGTACGCTGTCGGTGAATAGTGCGGAGACGTCGGTGTCGGACAAGAGCTCCAGCCAGGACGTGAACTCGGAGAACGTGACCGAGAGGAGGGTCAGCCCGCCGCCGGTGAAGGTCGCGTCGACTGGTGCCATCCCGAAGAGTATCAGCTTTGATGCGACGGCTGAGAAGTCGCAGAGGTATTCCTTACTTATTATAATAATGAGGTTTAAATAGCCTGACCAAGAAAATAAAACACCTGCTCTAGAGGCGCCGCATTAGCTATGGTTATAGCAATACTTGGTTGCTATGGTTATACTCACAAACAACTCGCAATATTTAATAATAACAAGGCACGGTTGACAATTGAGATCACACTTTGTCAAACAGCAAATGAATAACATCTTATTGTTTTTTATTTGATTGTTGCCACTCGAAGAATTAAGTTCCAATATTTTTCCGCAATATGGCGAGGTTTTTTATTTTAATGAACGGGCTATACTTTCTTATATAATTGTAACGATATAACTTTAAAACTATTAGGCAGATATCAATCACTCACTATAACCATTAGAAAACTTACTTATTTTGACTATTTTGTCCTTGCCAACCAATACTTATTGTTGCGGGTACGGGGTACGTCAATTCAAATTAAATGCCGGTTACGAAAAGACAATTATTTATTTAAAACCACTCAACTGAAATACACCACTTGAACACAATTACACTTCACACTTTACGTAGACAATTCAAAACAAACACTGGTAAACGCTGTTCACTTCAAACGTCGCAGGATAGTTCGCACTGATCGCTTTCCGAAGAATGAATACTGCTCGCAGCGTCGCTCACTCTCTATTTATACCCGGCGCGGGCCCTCTAGTATTTCGTGGATGATTCGTGAAGCCTCTCGAACTGGCGCGAGGACACGCGTTTGAACAGGACCGTTCTTTTCATGAAAACAATCGCGCGCAGGTAAAAAGCAGGCGGGCGCGCGCGAGAATGAACCTTATTGCGTAGAGGAGTGAGGTCCGTTTTCGCGTGCAAGCTCCGTTGCCGGGCATCGTCGTAACATTACCCCCCTCTTAGTCATGCTCGTCCCGAGCATTATTTGATCCGTAGTAGCGTGCCAACCGATCAATGTGCACAATCTTAGGTTTGCCCCTTGTTCCTTGCTTGATCCGATAGGTGAGGTCATTCAGCCTTGTGATGATCTTGTAGGGTCCTTCCCATCTTGGCTGGAACTTTGGTGACTTCCCTTTCTTCCGGAGTGGGTTGTGTAACCAAACCAGTGCCCCTTCTTCAAAGCCGGTAGTGTTGGCTTTACGATCGTAGCGAGTCTTCATTCGTTCGCTGGATTTCAGACTACAGTCTCTAACGAAGGCATGAATCTCGTCCAATCGTTTCTGGAGGTCAGCCACATAATCTGTGACAGGTTTCGGAGCTTCGGGTGGTGTACCAGTCAGGGCATCCACTGGAAGTCGCATTTCTCTGCCAAAGTTCACCATTGCGGGGGTGGCACTAGTACTATCGTGTACGGCAGATCGATAGGACAGCAGAAAAAGAGGTATGTACTGATCCCAGTCTCGTTGATGTTCATCGACAACTTTAGCCAAGTGATTTTCAAGCGTTTGGTTGAATCTCTCGACCATGCCATCAGATTGTGGATGTGCTGGGGTAGTACGAGTCTTGTGCATACCAAGTAGTTGACAAACCTCTTGGAATAATGCGGACTCGAAGTTTCTTCCTTGGTCTGAATGTATCTCGAGGGGTACACCAAATCGGCAGATCACTTCCTGGACTAACTTCTTCGCAACCGTCTTAGCTTCTTGATTAGGCGTCGCGAAAACTTCAGGCCATTTACTGAAATAATCTTGAACCACAATGATGTATTTATTTCCCTCCTCAGATTCTGGAAAAGGTCCAGCAACATCGACCGCGATTCTTTCCCACGGGGCGCCGACATTGTACAGCTTAAGTTTTCCTCTATTCCTGGTTTGTGGGCCCTTAACTGATGCACACGTCGTACATTTCCTGCACCAGTCTTCAACGTCCTCCCGACAGTGTATCCAGTAGAACCGTTGTCTCAG
The DNA here is from genome assembly GCA_949319885.1 of Mecyna flavalis. NCBI lineage: Eukaryota > Metazoa > Arthropoda > Insecta > Lepidoptera > Crambidae > Mecyna > Mecyna flavalis. The sequence continues at coordinate 2,375,056 of OX439427.1, read as the reverse complement.
CTTCTCCAGGGTTTTCTTCACGCCTAGATGTCCTCCAGATACCCCATCGTGTATATATCTCAGTAAGGGCGCCACTTGTTTTCGGGGCACAACTAGCTGTAAATTGCTTTGGTCCCCTCTTGGCGTTTCCCATTTTCTAAACAGAACTCCGTCTTTAATTACTAGACTGTCCCACTGTGCCCAGTAGCTTTTTGTAGTGGGACTAAACGACGATACATCACTCCAAGAAGGCCTTTGGTCTTTTTCTTTCCATTCAAAGATTTTCTTCAGGTCGATGTCTTCCTTTTGAGCTTTTCCAATAGCGTCCTCACTCCATTCATGGTCAAGGCCCTGGGTGGTTATAATCCGGACTTTGTCTTTGGTTTCTGTCTTAGAGCAGTGACTACAAGACTCAGGGCAAGGTCTTCTTGAAAGGGCGTCCGCATTCAAATGCGTTCTGCCGCTTCGATGTTCCACCACGAAGTTGTACTCCTGTAGTTGCTCTAACCATCTTGCAACTTGTCCTTCTGGGTTCTTGAACTGCAAAAGCCATTTTAATGCTGCATGATCTGTCCGTAAGGTGAACTGTCTGCCGATGAGGTACTTGCTAAAATGTTGTAGAGTTTTCACTACTGCCAACAGTTCCTTACGAGTCACGCAGTAGTTCCTCTCTGGCTTTGAAAGCGACTTGCTGAAATAGGCGATAACGACTTCACGGTCACCTTGCTCTTGTGATAAAACTCCACCAATTCCAGTATTGCTTGCATCGGTGTCCACGATGAATCTTCCTTCTCTGTTCGGGTATCCAAGTATGGGAGTGGTGCAAAGGTGTCCCTTCAGTTTATTGAAAGCTTGTTCACATTCCAAGTCCCAGGCAAATACTCGTTTGTCTTCCGTAAGTCGATGAAGTGGCTTGGCGATGTCGGAGAAGTTCTTGACAAAGCGCCGATAATATGCGCACAAACCCAAAAAGGATCTAACATCCGTCTTGTTTGTTGGTGTAGGCCATTCTTGGACAGCTTTGATCTTCTCTGGATCGGTCCTCACACCCTTCGCCGAGATGATGTGTCCTAAATAGGCTACTTCTTCCTTAAAGAATGCGCACTTCTTCGGACTGAGCTTTAAATTTGCTTCTCGAATCCTGGTGAACACCTTCCCCAGATTTCTTAGGTGTTCTGCGAAATTTTGTCCCATGACGATGATGTCATCCAGGTAAACAAGACATGCGTCCCCCAGCAGTCCAACCAAAACCCTCTCCATTAGCCGCTCAAAGGTCGCCGGAGCATTACAAAGTCCAAAGGGCATAACGTTGAACTGCCACAGCCCATTTCCAGTTCCAGTGGTAAATGCCGTCTTTTCTTTGTCTTCTGGATGGATGTCCACTTGCCAGTAACCACTTTTTAGATCAACTGTTGAGAACCACTTCATACCGCTCAGCATATCCAATGTATCGTCAATTCGTGGCAAAGGGTAACTGTCCTTCTTTGTTACATTATTTAACATCCTGTAGTCAACGCAAAATCTAGTGCTGCCATCCTTTTTCTTAACTAGGACTACAGGCGATGACCACGGGCTCGTCGAAGGTTCTATGATGCGGTTCTTGTGCATCTCGGCAATCATCTCTGCTACTTCCTTTTCCTTGGCAAACGGAAGGCGCCTAGGAGTCTGCTTGATTGGTTGCGTTTCTCCCGTGTGTATGCGGTGTTTAACAAGGCCTGTTCTTCCTAAATCATGGTCACCCTTTGCGAAGATGTCACTGTAATCGTGTAACAACCTCTTAGCTTGTTGAAGTTCCTGTGCAGATAACTTATCCTTACAATCTTCTAGAAGCTGCATGACGTCATCTCGTTGACAGGATCCTGGCTCCCGAGTTCCTTTCAGCTTTCTTATAGAATAACCCGTTTCACACCGACCGATCACGCAGTTTCTTCGCAACTGTACTTCATTTCCACTAAGATTTATTATCCGCACTTTTACTCCTTCTCTGGTCATTGCCAACGTTCTTGCCGTAATCCAACTTGGATGATCGCCGCAGTTTTCTATTACTACACTACGTCCTTTACACACATTAGGAGGGAATCTAACTTGTACTAAAGTTTCAGACCTCGGCGGTAATGTTGTATTTTTCAGGCAGTAGACTGCACACGATGATCCTCCCTCTAGGAATACTTCTTGCTCCGGAAAACTTAGTACTCCCTTAGAGACGTCTACTACACATTTCTGGTCTCTCAAAAAGTCCAATCCGATGATGCATTCATCCGTGATATTTGCTATTAGCACCCTGTAGTCGAAGGTCTGGTCTCCAATTGTTATCTTCACCACTGTCTCACCGAGGACAGTTACTGGCTGGCCTGTTGCTGTTTGCAGCTGGATGGGTAGAGGTCTGCGTCCCCACATGACAGTTCTCTTCAGTAACTCCGGGCGCACTATGGTTCTTGAAGCACCGGTGTCTATTGTAAAGATACATGTTTTGCTGTTCAGCTGTCCTTCCACTGAAAGGTTGTTTCCATTTCCCATCTGTGATACAGTGATAGTAGGGGCTTGATGTTGACCAGCCAGCGCCTGCCCCGCGGCCCTGGCTCCATTTAGTTTAACGACAGCTCTTCAGCGTCCACTTGGGTTGAGGACGCTACTGTCGTTCTGTGCGGCAATCTTCTTTTGGGGCAACTAATCCGGATGTGGCCCCTCTCTCCGCAGCCATAACACATTGGACCCAACGATGGTTTTTCCTTTACCACCATTTCCCGTAGTCTATGCGTTCTAGGGTCCTGGCGTACAGCTTCTACCTCCAAGGCATGGGCCAAAGCTTCTTGCAAGGTCTTATGATGTCCCAGCCTAACTGCTGCTCTGATCTCCGAGTCCTTGATTCCATCGATGAACGCTTGCAGGATGGTTGCTTCTACCAACGTTGGGCATGAGACATAGGCACGACGAACTAGTCTTTCAATTTCTGTGGCCCATTGTTGCAGACTTTCACTCGATTTCTGCATGCGGTCACGGAGCTGTGCTCTGTACGCGTGTTCAAGATGTTTGTCGCTGTACCTGCTTTCTAGTGCTTTATGGAGAGCATCCAAGGTCCTACTTTCCGGAGGCAGGTTTTCTAACGTCAGCAGGGCATCACCACGTAGAGCTAGAGTAAGCGCCATCATCGATTCTTCGTCGCTCCAGCCCTTTCCTTTGGCCACCGTCTCGAACTGGTACCAAAATGCTGCCCATGATGTTGTTCCGTCAAAGTGGGGTACTTCAATCCTAGGAGACCCAATATGTGCTGGAAGTACGGCACCGCCTTGCGATTCAACCTTCAGAATTTTATTGTGCAGTCGCTGCAACGTCACATCGTGTTTCTCTAGCATTGCATCAACCTGGGTCAATCGCTCTTCGTGTTGGGTTTGCTGTGTCTTCACCTGAAGTACGTCCTCCTTGATGTGCCCTACCACGTCCGATACAGCAACAATTTGCTTTTCCATCGCCGCCTGCTTTTTCTCAATAGCCCCCAACAAAGTCTTTGCTAACTCATCCTGACAACGGGCCTGGTCCTCTCGTAGTTGAGCTAGCTGCGCCTCTTGACGGCGAGTTAGTTCTTCTTGTCGACGAGCTAGTTCTTCTTGTCGACGAGCTTGTTCTTTTTGTCCACGGGCCTGGTCCTCTCGTAGTTGAGCTAGCTGCGCCTCTTGACGGCGAGCTTGTTCTTCTTGTCGACGAGCTTGTTCTTCTTGTCGACGAGCTTGTTCTTCTTGTCGACGAGCTTGTTCTTCTTGTCGACGAGCTTGCTCTTTTATCAAAATTACCAGGGTGTTAAAGTCCACAGCCGGTGGTTGTGCTGCTGCTGAATCCGTTGACGAAGTACTTGCGGCTCCATCTCCTTGCGAAGACGCAGTTTGGCTCCTCGTCACACGTCCCTCGCTGTCTTCTCGTGGCATCTTGAATTCCGCTTCTGACACCAATGTTGCGGGTACGGGGTGCGTCAATTCAAATTAAATGCCGGTTACGAAAAGACAATTATTTATTTAAAACCACTCAACTGAAATACACCACTTGAACACAATTACACTTCACACTTTACGTAGACAATTCAAAACAAACACTGGTAAACGCTGTTCACTTCAAACGTCGCAGGATAGTTCGCACTGATCGCTTTCCGAAGAATGAATACTGCTCGCAGCGTCGCTCACTCTCTATTTATACCCGGCGCGGGCCCTCTAGTATTTCGTGGATGATTCGTGTAATAAAACAACGGTTGATAGCAACGAACTGAACTATATTTTTAAAATCAGTGTGACCAGTACATAAAGCGCTAGTGGTATTGATATTGTTACCATACTAATAAAAGCAACACCTCCACTTAACAAAATCAATACATAATCTAGTAATTAATTAACAGGTGAAATGCCAAGTTTCTTAGTAAAGTAATGATGTTTAACAGAACCTAGACTTTTTGTAAGAATATCAGCAGGCATTTCAGCTGTTTCCAAATATGCAATTTTAATATAGTCGTTGGCGACAGCTTCCCTCACAAAATGAAATCTTATATCTATATGTTTAGATTTTCTATGGAAAATAGGATTCAATGCTAGTTTCTGAGCACTCTGACAATCATTATATAAAACAATAGTATCCGATTTTCCATAGATTTCAGACAATAATCTTTTTAAATAAATTGCCTCTTTACTGGCTTCAGACAACGATACATATTCAGCTTCAGTGCTGGACAAGGCAACATTTCTTTGTTTTCTACATTCAAATGAAATAACAGTATTTGACAATTTAAAACAAAAACCTGAATATGATTTTCGGTCAGTAACATCTGAACCCCAATCTGCATCTACAAAACCTTCAATAGTAGAATTATCCTTGTGAAAAACAAGACCATAATTTTTGGTTTTCTTTAAATATTTTAAAACCCTCTTCAAATGTCTCCAGTGAGTTCCATTATATGAGTTATTAAATTGGCTAAGATAACTGACGCTATAGGCAATGTCTGGCCTGGTGAGGACTGCCAAGTACATTAATCCACCAATTAACTGTTGATATGGATACTCACTACATACATTTGGTGATTTTTCTAGTTTTAAATTTGCCTCCATAGGAGTATCTGCGGTTTTACAATGTAACATATTAAATTTTTTTAATAAACTATCTACATATTGCTCCTGGTCAACAGTAATTACATCTTTACACATATTAATTCTTAAACCTAAACACTGTTTTACTTGACCTAAGTTCTTAATTTTAAATTTACTACCCAGTTCTTGAACTAGTTGTTCAGTAGCTTTGGTACAATTTGAGAACACAAAAAAATCATCGACAAACAATGCAATAATTATTTTAACATTACCTTTAAATTTAGTAAACAAACAAGGCTCATATTCTGACTTTTTATAACCTAGATTAATTAAGTAATCATTAACTCTTTGGTACCATGCCCTGGAAGACTGTTTCAAGCCATATATGGCTCGTTTTAACTTCAGTACCTTATTATTATTTGTATCATCACACTCAAAAGTAACAGGTTTTTTCATGTATACAGTCTCATTTAAAATACCATTTAAAAAAGCTGTGGTTACATCAAGATGACTAATTGCTAACTGTAACTTTGCTGCTATTGCAAATAACAACCTTAATGTGGAGTATCTTAGCACAGGGGAAAAGGTTTCATGAAAGTCAACGCCAGCTTGTTGGGAGAAACCTTTCGCAACCAATCTTGCACGATAACGCACATTATTTGTACTGTCATATTTTTTTTTAAACACCCACCTGCACTGTATCACTGAACTGTCTTTAGGATGGTCAACAAGTTCCCAGGCATCGTTTTCCTCAAATGATTTTAGCTCTTCCTTCATACTTTCTCGCCAGAATGTACTTTCTGGGCCATTTAATGCCTCCCCGAGTGTGATCTCTCCATGACTGCTATCTTCACGCTCTGAAACACACAAGTTATTGAAACCATACCTATCTGTTCGCCATCTAGTGCGTCTGGGTAATTGCTCTGGCTCACTAGGTTCAACACCTGGATCTGAGGCTGTGTCAAAGGAGTTATCTGAAGTACTCACTGAAGAAACTCCAGATTCGGGGACATATGTTTCATCCCTTTCATCAACTTCAGACAAAGAACTCTCATTATCTTCATAATCAGAATTAATTTCCTCTTGCTGAATTACCTCCACTGGATGCTTACATTCCAATGGTATTTCTACCATATTCTGGCTTGAAGTCTCCATGATGACTATATCTCTGCTAGTTGTGATAACATTAGTTATAGGATCATATACTCTATATCCTTTAGTGTTTTCTGCATAACCTACAAAGATCAGCTTTTTAGCTTTTTTATCCCATTTCAACCGCTTTTCCTTGGGAATGTGAACCATAACTACACTGCCAAATATACGCAAATGACTTAGGTTTGGTTTCAGACCCGTCCACACTTCATATGGAGTTTTATTTCTTAGCCCCGTGACAACAGATCTATTTCTTAAATAAACTGACGTGTTGACAGCTTCTGCCCAAAATTTCTTCTCTAATCCAGCATCGAAGATCAAACATCTAGCCTTTTCAACTATTGACCTGTTCATCCTCTCGCAGAGACCATTCTGTTCCGGCGTATATGCATTAGTTCTCTGGTGAACTATACCTTGTTTACTCAGATAACTGTGAAATTCTCGACTACAAAACTCCCCTCCATTATCGGTTCGAAGAACCTTGATTTTCTTGTCTTTTTGTTTTTCTACCATACACTGAAATTCTTGAAAATACTTGAATACTTCATTCTTAGCCTTCATAAAATATACAAATGCCATCTTGCTATAGTCATCCACAAACAAGACATAGTATTTTGATCCTCCAATCGACTGATTTTCCATAGGACCTCCAACATCTGCATGAATAATCTCCAGCACATCTTCTGTTTTTGACGAACTTTGCTGAAAAGACAGTCGAGCTTGTTTGCCTTCACAACAAACAGTGCATGAAGATTTGCCTATGTTTGCCACCTCTGGAAATGTAATTCCTTCTACAGCTCCATTTTTCATTTTATTCAGGCTACTACTGTTAATATGGCCCAATCGCCGGTGCCAAGTTTCACATGATGTTATTGCAGGTACTGCAAATATTTGTTCTGGTTGTAATGTTTGTAATTTATACACACCATCAACTAATTCTGCTTGGCCAATGAGTTCACTCTGTTGGTTATAAATAAAGCAACAATTTCTTTTGAAAATTACACTGTTGCCGTTCCTAATCAACTGACTCACGGAAAGCAAGTTAGTGGTTAAATCTGGTATATACAACACATCCGTAACTGTGACATCATATTTCTTATCGTTGACAACTGTAACGATGTTTATGTCGCCAGAACACATCACTGGGACACTAGTCTGATTTGCGATAATAATTTCTTTGGTTTCTGGCTGTTCTGATACATTCGTGAGGTTATCTTTGTTTGCGGTCATGTGTTTACTTGCACCACTGTCAATATACCAACTGCTCCGATTAAAATTTCCGCTCAAAAAAGAAGCAGTAAAGGCGTTGGTCTGTTTTAGTTTTGTTTTCTCCGCTTGCGGACACTGATTTTTGTAATGTCCTATTTGTTTGCATTTATAGCACTTTATAATCTTCTCATGTTTTGACGTATCTGATAGTCTATTAAAATGGCCGCTCTTAGTGTTGCCACTTTTCAATCTATGTTTTCCTTTTGCCATAAATGCACTTTCTGAACCGGATGTAGTACCAACATTATCATCTGCACACATGTCCATCAATTTAGTTTTTATAATATCTGCACTAACCTCAATTCCCGAGTGCTCGATAGCCATTATCATAGGTGCATATTTTTCAGGCAAACCCGCTAACATCAATGCTCCAATCCACTCGTCGGTTATTTTGAATCCTGTTCCTTGAAGTCGCTGACTCGTTTCCACAATTTGAGTAACATACTGTGCCATTGACTCACAGTTTTCAAGCCGAACATTAATGAGATTTCTCAGCAGACTGATCTTCCTAGTGTAGCCGGAATCATCATACATATGTTTAAGCGTAGACCATAAATCATATGCAGTAGCTGCCCGCTTTATGTGCACATATAAAGATGGGTCAATTGTTAATATTAATTTTGCCTTGGCTTTAGCATCACTCTCAATATCACTCGCAGACGCCGATGCTGATAGCTGAGTCTTGATTTTATCCGCCATGCCCTCTAGCACCAAAACATTTTGCACCGCAAAACACCAATCATCGTAGTTTTCACGACCCTTTAACTTTGGAACGTTAACTATGTAGTTCGTCGACATTATTATCGCAGTATGATAGAAAAAACTTGCTTTAAAATACACTTAAATATGAGTCTGGGCCCATAACCTAATAAAACAACGGTTGATAGCAACGAACTGAACTATATTTTTAAAATCAGTGTGACCAGTACATAAAGCGCTAGTGGTATTGATATTGTTACCATACTAATAAAAGCAACATCGTGAAGCCTCTCGAACTGGCGCGAGGACACGCGTTTGAACAGGACCGTTCTTTTCATGAAAACAATCGCGCGCAGGTAAAAAGCAGGCGGGCGCGCGCGAGAATGAACCTTATTGCGTAGAGGAGTGAGGTCCGTTTTCGCGTGCAAGCTCCGTTGCCGGGCATCGTCGTAACATTATGTTGAAATTCCTTTTTACCCCAAAAACCGGGAATCGAGTCGGGAACTGTGTTGAAGTAAATAATGCTTAACGAACCTAGTTCATAACGAATCGAAACAATATTGGGATAAAAATGCCGCTTAATCAAGTGATCCTTAAATCTAAAGGTATAATAACAGGCCATTTACATATAGGCCGTCGGAAATAGACATTTAATTCGAAAAGTGTGATGTAGTTCTGCATTTTTGATATGTTGTATGGGTCTATTAGGGTAGTGTGAATTCCAATTTGCAACTTCGGAAAACCTGTGGAAACCGAGAAAATCGAGAAAATCTTCGAAATTTTGGGACTTTTTTTACTATTTGCTCGCCAGGGCCAAAACTATGCTTTTATTGCGAATGATGTTTTCTACACTTATAAACTGTATCAAATTACTTGCAATTTAAGCCTAATAGCAACGCTATTGACTCCATAGCAGCCAAGCTGTGGCACTTTTAAGATGACCAATATTTGTCGAAATAAGAAATTTTCAGGATACTCCCACTTATTTCGTGAAATATTGGCAAAACCACTTGGCCTTTGAAGAAAGGTCACTGAAAATATTTTGTAGTACATTTATTCAACTTTTATTAAAGCACAAAACGAAGTCTGTGGGACTAGCTGTTCCCTCACAATCTCAAAAAAACGAAAAGAAGGTAAATGGGTTATAGAAACAAAAGACTATTATATTGGGTAATTGGAAATTAGACAGGAATTTTATACATAGTAGTGGGTGGAGGGCATTTGCGATCTGACTGCATGCCCCTCTACATTCCTTTTTGCATTTGCAGGGTTTCATTTTTAGACAGTCGCAGTTTTTTCGGTTAATCATCATTGATTTTATGTTTTTCCTAGAAATTAGATTCCAAATCAAACTTCAAGCGAGCCTAAACGATCGCAAATGACCTCCATCCATTACTATTTATAACATTCCTGTCTAATTTCCAATTACCCAATATAATAGTCTTTTGTTTCTATAACCCATTTTACCTTCTTTTCGTTTTTTTGAGATTGTGAGGGAACAGCTAGTCTCACAGACTTCATTTTGTGCTCTAATAAAAGTTAAATAAATGTACTACAAAATATTTTCAGTGACCTTTCTTCATAGGCCAAGTAGGTTTGCCAATATTTCACGAAATAAGTGGGAGTATCTTGAAAATTTCTTATTTCGACAAATATTTGTCATCTTCAAAGTGCCATAGCTTGGCTCCTATGAAGTCAATAGCGGTGCTTTTAGGCTCAAATAAAAGTTAAATAAATGTACTACAAAATATTTTCAGTGCCCTTTCTTCATAGGCCAAGTGGTTTTGCCAATATTTCACGAAATAAGTAGGAGTATCCTGAAAATTTCTTATTTCGACAAATATTGGTCATCTTCAAAGTGCCATAGCTTGGCTCCTAAAGAGACAATAGCGCTGTTATTAGGCTCAATTTACAAGTAATTAGATACAGTTTATAAGTGTAAAAACATCATTCGCAATAAAAGCATAGTTTTGGCCCTGGAGAGCAAATAGATAAAAAAGTCCCAAAATTTCGAAGATTTTCTCGATTTTCTCAGTTTCCACAAGTTTTTCGAAGTTGCAAATTTGAAATCACATTACTCTAACGGACCCATACAACATACCAAAAATGCAGAACTACATCACGCTTTTCGAATTTAGCCCCTTATTTTGTCTATTTCCGACGGCCTAATAACAAAATCAACATCATTATTTTTGTACTTAGCTACAATATCTCCATAAAATTTCTATGTTACGTATCTCTAGAAGGCGCATCGCGGGCGAGGAAAGCCTGGTGGGCAACCTAGACGAGCTGAAGAACAACGTGAAGCGCTCCGGCGGCAACCTGCTGCACAAGATCAAGATGTTCCGCCAGAAGGGACGCTCGCACCAGCCGCCGAACGGTAAGCAAAGAAAGAAAATATACTGCGAGTTTTCTAAGTCGTTGTTTTCCCGCAGCAGAACGCTTCACCTTCAGTAGTACTATCGATTTATGCAAGTAATTTTTTATTGTTTTATTTTTTATTTTTTGTTTAAACGTTTTTGTTTTTGTTTATTTTGATGGGAAAATGGTAACCAAATGTTAGTAAATAGTAAATTATCATTTTTTGATAAACGCTAAGGGTAATGACCCCGGCCGGTGGTCTTCCGCGACGCAGCTAGTACGAGTTTCATCTATCATAAACTTTTGATTTGACTAAAAAAACTTTTTTTTTTATTCTATTTTACTACTAAGACTATCCTTTTACTACGGGAAACAACGACTAAAATGCCACGCAGTATATAACAAAAAATGCGAATATCCATTTGTTTCCAAATAAATATCTTTTAATAATTGTTCTTAATTATGTGACCAGCACTGTATATCCGCGCCGAACCACTTCTTATACATTTTTCAGTCAGGGTGACTTGCGAAGATTGGATGCGAGCGCATCAATCGATTCGGACGAATCTCTCACACACGAAACTTTTCGGTTGTCATACAATAAATTCTAAAATTCGTTTCGGCTCGGATAAATGTACATTAATTTTAAAATGTTTAAAAAGCCATAGGAAATAGAAGGCGTTTCGTAGTTGCGCTCGAGTGGGACGATCTTACCAAATTCTATATAGACCGACAAACATCTGTTCCGGTGGCGGCGTCGCTACTGTCATTTAAGTATCGTTTTTGCATTGCAATAACTGACATTTCACATAGTTCCAATTTTGGCCACCGGAACAGATAAGTTTGTCGGTCTTTAGAAGTAAAGCACGTAACCCTCCCGACAGATATCAAGGTGTCGGAGGAGGAGCTGCGCAGCGACGACGGCGCGCGCGAGGAGAGCTCGGAGGACATCCTGGCCAAGTACCGCCGCAGCAGCGCCGACGCCGGCAAGCGCCGCGCCAGCCACCCGCGACGCCCCTCCGACGTCGATCCCGACCTCGACAAGTAACTCACCTTTTTTTTTACGGAGGAGAATGTTTGACCGTGTTTATTTTTTACAGTTATGTACTTAGAGAAAATATGTATAAGCCAAATTTCGTATTGCTTTAGATGCGAGGGTGTCGTGGACCTAAACGACCCCGAGGTGTTCAACAGCATGAAGCGTAGACTGCGTATGGTGCTGGCCAACCCCGATCTCTACTGCGTCGAACACGTGCCTAATGTAAGTATTTCTTTCAATCAGTGCCTTCGTTATAGCTCGACCGCCGTAAACTCGACCTTCCTGATGGTCTGCGGGACGCGGGGCGGCGGGTGTGGATAAAATATTTTTTTTCCATTAAAATCATATTTCTTTATCCGAATAATTTTCTGATTCTGAGACAGAGGAAAAGTCGGTTGATTCTTCAAAAAAATAAATTATCTAGATAAGTTATAAAAGGTCGGTACATATTATTATGATCGTAATTTTGGTCGACTATCCAGTCTTTTTCTAGGTTTTAAATTTTTATTGCGTAATCCACACATCTTTTCCATTGATATTAAAAATACTCAGCAAATATTAAGTCTGATATACCCAAATTCATCATTATCATCCCAGCGTATTCCCGATTGCATCCAGAATGGAGCTCAGGGTCCGATTCGACTATGATCCTAGATTTGACAAGCCTGGTTATTACAATGGAGCCATTGCCATCTGACCTCCGTAACCCTACAAGGGAAACCAGACCTACTTGGAACATAGTCGGGACCAACAGCTTAACGTGCCTTCCGAAGCACGGAATCATCATTCTTTTCAGACATTTAGGTGATTCAAGCCTGCAATGTCCTAACCAAACTTGAAACATTCACACAAAGTGATGCTCCCCCATTGAGTGGATTTGAACCCATGACCTCCGGGTATTAGAGCCCAACGCTCTAACCACTGTACTCCTTTACAGACAACCGATTTATTTTACGTGATTTTAGCATTATGTGAAATTAGAGGCCCAAAAATATAGATATATGTATATCAGAGTAAATTTATAGAAGGTTATTAAAAGAAGGTAAATAAAAGTTACGTGTCAAATTATGGTGTTATAAAGCGATAACGGGATACGACTTGTAACATCAAGATCTTATTATTGGTCTTGTTTTTAGTTCAGTGTGAAGTTTCCAGTTTTATAAATTCCTTATAATAAATTGGAAATAATAAAAATAGTGATTGTATACCGTATGTTGTACGTAGCGCTGCACGAGCACGTCACTAGTGGAGTGGGTGCGCGCGGCGGCGGCGGGCGCGTGCGGGTCGGGCGCGGCGGGCGAGGCGGGCGCGGGCGTGGCGGCGGCCGTCGCGCGCGCGCTCACCCCGGCCGCCGCGCCGCGCCTGGCCGCCGCGCTGCGCGCCGACCTGGCCGCGCGCCGCCCCTACGCCGCCTACCTCGCCTCATGCCGGGCTGCATTGCATCATACAGCGAGGACTACGCGCACGTATGTTGCTTTGTTTACTTTGTAGCATCGACGTCGGCTTAGACTTTGTGTCTCGCGGCGGCTGTGGCGCGGGCGTTGACCCCGGCCGCCGCCTACCTCGCTTCTTGCCGCGCCGCGTTGCATCACACTACCCGGACTACGCGCACGTATGTATATAGCTTTGATTACTTTTTATTGGCATGCCCTGTAACTTCAGGGGTGCCATAGAAGTACGTGGGATTTAAAAGCAGATTTCTTTATTTTTTTTATGCTAAAGCTGTTGGCAATTAGGCATGCAGCCCACCTGATTATAAATAAGGACACACATTGCCCTCAATGAACCCTTCATTAGAAAACATCGCTCAAAATGCTGCTTCACAGTAGATTTATCTGATCTTCTAGCTTTTGATATCAAGTTAACTTACTTCCAGCCAAAGCTGTTATGGCGGCAAACACCTGTAGGGTTTCTAGCTAGCCAATCGGACCCTGAAAAAGTTTTTCGACCAACCAGACCCAAGGAGGCAATTGACCCCGCGATCTTCAGGTTTTTAGTCCTGAGTTTAGTCTTAGTCACACACACATTCCACAGAGATAGTCAATATTGTTTCGTAGTGAACGACGAGTGTCACAATTGTCGGTACAGATGATTTTAGCACGCCTTTTAGTCTGAGGTAGAGATCGCGACTTATATCGGTAACATCACCCGTCGAAGGAATGCATTATTAAATACTAGCCTTCCGCCCGCGGTTTCACCCGCGCGTAATATCTTTTTTAAATATCCCCCATTCCCCCCACATTTACAGGATCAAAAGTACCCTATGTTCACCGGGGATAGTGTAGTTTTCCAACAGTGAAAGAATTATTCAAATCGGTTTATTAGTTTCAAAATTTATATTCCCGCGGGAATGAGACGTTTCCCGTAGGAATTTTGTAGCCTATGTCTTATTCCGGGTTATAAAGTATACGTGTGCCAAATTTCATCTAAATTCGTTCAGCCGTTTAGGCGTGATTAAGGAACAAACATCCAAACATCCAGACTTTCGCATTTATAATATTAGTAGGATAACAGGGTATCTTTGTGCGTGCAGTCAGATCGCAGCAGTTCGCGCAGAGTGCACATGGTGCGCGCGAGCAGCGGCCGCAGCGAGAGTGCTGGAGCAGCTGGAGCGCGGCCCGGCGCTGCGGCGGCTGGCGCGCCACCACCACGCGCACAACCACGCGCATCTCAACGGTGAGCCAACGACAACACACATACAGATTTGCGTCGATACTCTGTAACTACAGGCTAGCGAGACATGCGGCCGTGTGTACAATCAGCGTCAGAAATATCTGAATACTTTAGAACTATTTCACACCGGCTATAGCGCATATATTGTTCGACGTGCCACATGGTACTAAAGTTTTCAGATATTTCTGACGCTAACTGTACAATTTTTTTTTATAAGTGCCTAGTAAGTAATAGTACGTCACGCATTAAAGCACAAAGCAAATACAAAGATTTGCTTTCTGCTTTAAAGCGATGGAGGCGCCATAGATTTTGGTTTCAAATCCCGTGACCGAAAAAGTTGTGATTAAACTTTTCTGCTCAGAAAATACTCAGTTAAGGGCCATTTTTAAAACCACACATATTCTCAACGTTATTAACGTTTTGATTCGACTGTTTCGATACAATTGAAAGGAAATAACCGTTATATATCCTACACTCTTCTTAATTACAAATTCATTCAGCAAAGACAGCAGTTCCCAAATACTTTTTTGATACGTGAAGATGTTCAATGAAACGAGCGGGCTTACTTATTACAACAGATTAACATTTATTCACTAGAATCAACCTTAATGGTTGATTCTAGTGAATAAATGTTAATCTGTTAAAGTAGATGTCGCTACTAGTACATAAGGTTAACTTATCTTGATATACAGTACAGTCAATATGAATGAACTAGACTGATTTGAATCTTAAATGTTATGTAAAGGTGGCGAGCTGATGGACGAGAAGGCGACAAGACTGACCGCTAGTATTAAGGCCATCACAGCCGAAGTCAAGGCAGATCCCTCTTGGGAAGGTAAGCAATTTTGTTTTCAAGTAAGCAGGGTATTTTATTAGAGTTTTTTTATTATTATTTTGTTTTAATGTTATGTGAAGTGTAGAGCCGAGGGCGAATGTCCAATATTCTGCTCGGACTTATAGATTTATATACGTGCGTATTTATAATTACCTCGGCGATGACGAAAAACATCGTGAGGTAACCTGAACAGTCAAATAGCTCAAAGGCTGTGTAACCATGATCCTATTGGTCTAATTGCCGTTTTATGTCGCTCCGATGTAGTAACTGGACTTCTTTTAAATGCTAACATATTTTGAATGGCTAATATATTTTTGGAGTTGGCTGCACCTTCGTTAATTATGCTTGTTACTATCCGGTTCAGATGCTATTAGGATAATACTATTTGGAATGGAGCGAAAAAGACGTCAACTTCGCTTGTCCGTAACGTTAGCAACGCAAAATAATATAGACCGACAAACTTATCTGTTTCGGTGGCGGCGTCGCTACTGTCGTTTTAGTACAGTTATTAAATATCGTTTTGCATTGCAAAAACTGACAAAAACAAGTTCCAATTTTGGCCACCAGAACAGATAAGTTTGTCGGTTTTTATCTGTGTATGTAAGTCATCAAGCAGTTGACGTTATTTTTCGCTCAATTCCAAAAGGTATTGTCCTAATAGCATTTGAATCTGATAGTAATGTTTGTTATTGTCCCAGGAGCGACGCCGACGGTCCTGGAGATGGCGGAGGTGACGGTGGAGCGCGCGGCATTCGCGCGGCTCTACCTGCACGTGCTGTTCCCCAACGGCGACGGAGACATCGCGCGCGACCAGTGCGTACACACCACATGCTTTAACACATAACATAAATATCTATAGCTCGACAAATAAAATAAAAAAACTCGCCATACTGCGGAAATATATTGGAACTAATTTCTTCAAGTGGCAACAATCAAATAAAAAACAATAAGATGTCATTCATTATTGCTGTCTGTCAAAGTGTGATGTCGATAGTCAACCATGCCTTGTTACTATTGGATATTGTGAGTTATTTGCGAGTATAACCATAGCTAATGTGGCGCCTCCAGAGCAGGTTTTTTATTTTTTTGGTCAGGCTATACAGTCTACCCTTAATTCCTATTACCAATTTTCAGCTTAATGTTCGTCGCATAGAGTTCTGTTTCAATTGAATTTATAAAAGATTACATACTTAGCAAGCAAAGAAATGTCTTCGAACGCGTCAAATGCTAAATTCAGCTCTCCTGACAAATAGCTTAGTTTTGACGCCCTTTTGTTTTAGAATTTGTTTAGTTTGCTCTTTTTAATGGAGCGAAATATAATCGACTTTGCAATCGACCTATAAACGTTAGTAATAGTGTAAGTATCTTGGTCGCAGGGTTCTCAGCGAGCACATCCGACGCCTTGCGACGTGCACGGGCTGCGCGCGGCTGGGCGTGCGGCCGCGCCACGTGTGGGCCGCGCCCTTCCCGCGCGCGCAGCAGCTGCTGCGCCACCTGCCCGTCTACCGCACGCCGCGCGACAAGGTACGTGACACACCGACGACTTGCGACGTGCACGGGCTGCGCGCGGCTGGGCGTGCGGCCGCGCCACGTGTGGGCCGCGCCCTTCCCGCGCGCGCAGCAGCTGCTGCGCCACCTGCCCGTCTACCGCACGCCGCGCGACAAGGTACGTGACACACCGACGACTTGCGACGTGCACGGGCTGCGCGCGGCTGGGCGTGCGGCCGCGCCACGTGTGGGCCGCGCCCTTCCCGCGCGCGCAGCAGCTGCTGCGCCACCTGCCCGTCTACCGCACGCCGCGCGACAAGGTACGTGACACACCGACGACTTGCGACGTGCACGGGCTGCGCGCGGCTGGGCGTGCGGCCGCGCCACGTGTGGGCCGCGCCCTTCCCGCGCGCGCAGCAGCTGCTGCGCCACCTGCCCGTCTACCGCACGCCGCGCGACAAGGTACGTGACACACCGACGACTTGCGACGTGCACGGGCTGCGCGCGGCTGGGCGTGCGGCCGCGCCACGTGTGGGCCGCGCCCTTCCCGCGCGCGCAGCAGCTGCTGCGCCACCTGCCCGTCTACCGCACGCCGCGCGACAAGGTACGTGACACACCGACGACTTGCGACGTGCACGGGCTGCGCGCGGCTGGGCGTGCGGCCGCGCCACGTGTGGGCCGCGCCCTTCCCGCGCGCGCAGCAGCTGCTGCGCCACCTGCCCGTCTACCGCACGCCGCGCGACAAGGTACGTGACACACCGACGACTTGCGACGTGCACGGGCTGCGCGCGGCTGGGCGTGCGGCCGCGCCACGTGTGGGCCGCGCCCTTCCCGCGCGCGCAGCAGCTGCTGCGCCACCTGCCCGTCTACCGCACGCCGCGCGACAAGGTACGTGACACACCGACGACTTGCGACGTGCACGGGCTGCGCGCGGCTGGGCGTGCGGCCGCGCCACGTGTGGGCCGCGCCCTTCCCGCGCGCGCAGCAGCTGCTGCGCCACCTGCCCGTCTACCGCACGCCGCGCGACAAGGTACGTGACACACCGACGACTTGCGACGTGCACGGGCTGCGCGCGGCTGGGCGTGCGGCCGCGCCACGTGTGGGCCGCGCCCTTCCCGCGCTGCTCACCTGCCCGTCTACCGCACGCCGCGCGACAAGGTACGTGACCCCGCCCTTACACCCACTGCTCCCGCCCATACGCCCACTGCTCCCGCCCATACACCCGCAACCATACGCTCCCGCACCCAATAAGCTCCGGCTGTGTTCCGGCAAAATTAATGTGGAAGCCAGTACATTTGAAATCAGAGGCTCGAAGATCAAACGAGCCTACAGTCTGGCAGCACATTGAGCGACGCTTCCAGGTGAAGCGTCCCTCAATGGAATAGGCCGCAGTGGCCGCTTACCATCAGGTGGGCTGCGTGCCTGTCTGCCAACTGAACTAGTTTAAAATAATCCCATTTACTCCCGCACCCGAGCAATAGCCCCTGTTCCCGCCCAAACGCCCCCGAACATATGCCCCTTCAATCATCCCATACTCCCCACCAATTTGCTCATACCATCTACACTTACACGCGTTCGAGGAGGACGTGTGGCCTATAATAATAACAATAATTTATTTTCAATAGTGGGGCTACGGTACGGCTCGATGACGCATTTAAATTTTTCATTATGCGCTAGGGGTTGATGACAAAAATACTTGGGCATTATTGACACGAAACTTTTTATTCCCAAACGACAGATAAAATCATTAGTTGTATACTTTCTTTTTTTTTTGTAAATACAAATTGGATGAAATGTCTACTTATTGCTTAATTTGTATATTTAGTGAAAACGCAGCTAACGTTTGTTTTTTTTTTATTAATAAGTTTTTTGTAAAGATAGCTTACAATTTTATATATTGCGAACGTGTATACTTACAGGTGCAGTGCATCATGCGGTGCGTGACGTCCATCATGGCCGTGCTGGGCCTGTCGGACGGCGAGTCGCCCTCCGCCGACGACCTCACGCCCGTGCTCGTATACGTCATCATCAAGGTAAGCTCATGATATTTATTTATTTATTTATTTATTTTACAGTACATGTCAACTTACAGTTTCCCAAATCGTCAACATGGTATTTTTACAAACAAATGGCTTACAATGTCAAAAATAAAATACAAATAAATCAATTGAATATGTCACATAAAATTAAAGAACAAAAAAAATATCAGAATAGTTAAATTAAATTAAATACAATTCATTAAATACAATTAATTAAACTATCGAATATTATATAAATTAGTGTCAAATTTTTGTGCTTTGGAGTAAAATAAGCCAAAACTATCAGCAAATAGGTCAGTATCCACGTCATGAGCAAGAATATCCCCGATTAGGCGTAAAGCACGAGTGGTTGGCGCATGCGCTGCAAACACTGTGCGCGTGGGAGGCACCCACAGAATGCGCGGTGGCCGCCTTGGTGCTACCATCCCCTCATCATTACAACCCAGGCGCTTAGGAGTCAGAAGCCCTACTTTATTAATTACAGTGGGACTATCTATTCTGTTGTGTATTATTGACAGATAGAGTACAATCATCTGCATAGTCCTCCTGAACCTAAGTGTATCCAGTCCCACCATCCCAGATACAAATTGAGACGGATACAAGTAAGGGTAGTAGCCATATTTCTTTTTATAGAGCCAGCGTGCAAATTTACGCTGTACTCTTTCGACCATTAAAATGTATTTTTCCTCATATGGGTCCCATAGAGTAGCAACATATTCTATTATACTACGCACATATGCATTGTAAAGTAATATGGCAATATCGGGTCTATCAAACTGAGCAGAAGTACGTATCACAAAACCAAGCATTTTGCTGGCTTTTTTACAAGCAGTTGTCACATGTTTATGAAAGTCAAGTTTAGAATCTAATATTAAACCTAGGTCACGAATTTCATTAACCCTTTCTAATGTCATTTGCCATTGTCTTTGAAGTAAACCATTGCTGATTGATAATCCTGTTTTTTTTTATATTTATTGTTCTATGATAATCTATGATCTACACTGGGATTGTTTTCTAAACGCATTCACATTTAAAATGTTCATCAAAATGGACTTACTTTTAACCAAATTGATTAATTTTTCAATAGTTGTATGTTTAAAGTGAAAAACAAATCAATACTCACTATATTTTCCACCTTGGTGCACTTTAATATTTTCTGCGTAGTTAGTTGATCGTAAAACAGAAAAATTCGGCCAGATGCATAATAATGTGAGCTGGTAAATAGCCACAAGGAAAGCGAAAAAAAAGATAACCGGGGGATAGTGGGTAGTGGACGCTTTAGTCTCGAGCCCCACACACGGCTGCGGTAGCTAGCTTGCGGTAATGGTGCCTCAAAAAAAGTATAATAATAATGTTCGTGTGTCAGGTGAACCCGCCGTCGCTGCTGTCGACGATCGAGCTGGTGAACGCGCTGGGCGGCGGGTCGCTGGCGGGCGAGGCGCTGTACTGGTGGACGCAGTTCTGCGCCGCCGTGGCCTACATCAAGACGCTGGACTACCCGCCCGACTCCTAGCCCGAGCCGCCGCGCCTGGTAACCACTCACACACTACTCCTCTCACCATAGGCCGGTCAATAGCCACAAGGCTGGCGGCGCTGTACTGGTGGACGCAGTTCTGCGCCGCCGTGGCCTACATCAAGACGCTGGACTACCCGCCCGACACCTAGCCCGAGCCGCCGCGCCTGGTAACCCACCCACACACACACCCTACTCCTCTCACCATAGGCCTGTCAATAGCCACAAGGCTGGCACCGGCTCGTCCCAATCGGGAGCGACGCTAGACGCTTTAGGCTACGTCCCCAGTAGGCAAACTGTTAGTGGTAGATTAACAGTTTGCGGCTTATCGATTTAGTACGCCTTTCCATATATTACAAATTAGAGTGTCCACAGTTTGCTAGTTTTGCGCTCACTGTACGCAGTTTGCAGCGTTACGCGCGCCGACTATCTCAGTGAGCAACCGACTCCCTTAAAAAACCCGTTTTAGTTGGCGAAAATTGTTCTAAATTTGAAATTTCAGTTCGACACTTTGCGGCTCACTCAGTCGGCCGCTAACAGTTTAATTCAGCCTAAGTCTTGAGTCCCACACACGGCCGCAGGTGTAGCTTAATTCATAGATGGCTCTTGAACAAAAAGTACCAATTTGCGAAATTTTCCTAGGGGACGAGCATGGCGAATACCAAAATATTCAAGTTTTCACTTCTGCCGGCACTCCCGGAGTGCAACCCGGCGTTTTTTTTTATTTTAATGATCGGACTATACCTCATATCTCTCTATCAGACTTCAGTTTGCTTACTAAACTTGTTGTTACAGAGTTCAAGGCGTGTCCACGAGTACAGACCGGCGCTGTGGAGCGTGGCGCGCAGGCACTCCGTGTAACCGCGCCCGCCGGCACAGTGCGACAGTGCTGCCAACACTCTGGGACTATCGTAGTGTACATTCATCAATCCGTTCATACAAGTTCACTGTGTAGAGTCCAAGCTCGTTGTAAAACAGGTAGGAAGAAATGCCCAATACATACGTTTTGATCGTCCAGCATAGTGGAATGTTGGATTCCACTATGTAGGACAATCAAATGTATAGATCATAAAGTATTTATTAACAAGAATTCTGAAAAATATATATTTTATACACTCATCAAAAACCTGTTGTATATAATACAGTCAATTCAAACAAAGGGCTTGGATTTGTACAGTGGGGAGACGCCATCTTATGGTAGCGAACATCAAAGCGAAATCCAGTAATAGCTAATCAAGATATACGTTAATAATTAGTATCAAAAATCATCACTAGATAAAAGAAAGTAGAAATTGAATTCCACCAGTGGTCGCTAACATTAGAATCATTAATATTTTCTCAATACAACAGACATTAAATAAATAGTGTAGTGTCAGTCTATCTCATGGTTTAAACCTTCACGTCATGTATTAGTATGTAGTGTGAAAATCGTCAATACCATTGGTCGCAATATGTAGTGCTAGTTTCAACCTAACTCAATGTGGAAATCATCAAATGTTTAATCTAAGTGCAACGAACTAGAACATCATCGTGTGATCTGAAAGTGTTAACAAATTGAGCGGTGACCCCCGAGTTTACACAAAAGTGACGAAATCTGTTCCATCTATATACTCTTATTATAATAGTGTAAGTTATATGCATGTAAAGCCTGACCAGGAATATAAAAAACCTCGCCATATTGCGGAAAAATATTGGAACTAATTTCTTCAAGTGGCAATAATCAAATAAAAAAAGAAATAAGATGTCATTCATTGTTATTCTGTCAAAGTGTGACATAAATTGTCAACAGCGCCTTGTTACTATCATAGATTTAGTATATTTTTTATAGATATGCCACCAAGCGACCGGGTGTAAGAGATAGACATATTATGACGTCAAAATATGGGGCTGCCATGAACGCAAAATTTTACCCTCAAATGTAGTCAGAAACGTTGCAGTATTCGAATTCCGTAGTGAGTGAAAGTCAATATTTTGACTCGCTAATAGTATCGCAAGCGAAAGCGCGAAAATCCGATCGACCACTATTTTTGTGATAAATAAACTATATTGAATTTTTGATAGTTACGAAAAACTATCAAAAAATTTAATATAGTTTACAATTACGAATTAATTGTCGATCAATATCAGATCAAATAGGGTTTCTTCACTCAAGGATTTGATATGAGATTGTGTGGTTATTGGAATAAAATGATAAACTTTAATTAAAAACAGGTAATTTCTTTATTGAAAACTTACATATTATAACTACTATTACAATTTTTTTCATAAGACATTTTAAACCCCCGAGGCAGGCAAAGGGGGATGCTATAAGTTTGAAGTCTGTTTTACGGAAACATTTCTTTTATCAAAATGTTTAGAACAAATTATTATGTGGTACCCAATTCTTTTTTCCAGTTGCTTCTATCCATTTCTCACGAGTTATATCATCCGTCGGAAATCTGGAAACATCAAATCGCTTAAAATTCCCTGAAATATGGGGTAATTTTTCTGTATGGTAGGCATCCGGAAATCGAATTATGAAGTGTTATAAATCTACTAATTTAAGTAGACGTCAATGCTAAGCTGGCTTCTATCGTAAATATGTAATACGTAATTTTACCGGTTTACATGTCAAATGTTTCAGAGGTTATATTTACAAATATTTCTTAGATATTTCCCATTTCTCAAGTTTTTCATGATATAACTAATGATTTAGCTCAGAAACTGGGTTCCTGTGAGATTTGAGAAAGAAATACGTGATCAAAATATATAAAACAGTGTACTTACGTATGAAATGTAACACCCGCTTCTTTTCTTTGATTGTTGCTTTTGCAGCCAAATATTGAACACCCTCCCATTATGTATGCTAGGCACAAACACTACACATTCGGTTTTTTATAAATCTTATGAATAAATTAGGTATTAATCCACAAATTCTTTATTTTTTGTGCACTTGACATATCCCATTTGTTTGTTTTGCCTCTATTTTGACAATTGGCCTATAACCTGACCATGAAAAAAAGTCCGGTCGGTGATAGAGATAAAAACATGGCACTCTTATTTGTTTTCTCTTAAAGGAATCTCAATAAGACTATCTCACTCTATCAAATCATGTCAGGCCCTTGGTTACTATAATGTAAGTTATTTGTGAGAGTAACCATGGCAACCAAATGTTGCTATTACCATAGCTTATGTGGCGCCTCCAGAGCAGGTTTTTTATATTCCTGGTCAGGCTTTAAATTATGTGTATAAGTAGGGTTGGATTTAAGAATGTGGTTGTCAGGAAACTATGATTTGAGTTAACTATAAAGACCTCCAGATAGGTAATTCATTCATTGCAGTATTTGAAAAACCTACTTATAAAAACACATTTCGTCACAAGTGTACGTTTTCGGATCGTTTGCATTTGTAACTGTGATATTTACCGGTAAAATCGTATCGGCACCGGTTTCAGTTTGTTAACAAAATTCATTGTATCATTATGAGCTAAGAATCTTATCAAATAGGTATAGAATGAATAATGTATTTAGTCCACATGTTATGTGTATGTTACAATGACTCGAGCAAGATGCATTTCGTAGGACATTATTCCCGGGCGTTCGTGTACAGAGCTAGTTATCTGCATGTAAATACAGCTTTCAAAGATACTTAGTACTTACGCGAATGCCGCGTAATACTGGTTGTCGCGCATAATAAATTCGTGTTTTTTGTCACTCAAAATTTATTACGCGCATTTCTTATATGCGCGTAGTGACGTAGTTTCGCGTAATATCATTTGAAATAGAGGTCACACGAAGTAACGTAACGGTATTTATTACATTGCAACGTTAAATATCTTGTAGCTACGCATAGTAGGTGAAATTATGCCTCTCGCTTTAAGGAGTATGGACTTCCGTAGTACAATTATTATTGCTCTACAGGCCATGATGAAATTTGAAAAGTATCTACACTGCAATTTAAATCATCCGTTTTGTCAACTCCACGTATCCTGTTAAAAATCCAGAAATTGTGGCAATATGGCCCGTTAAATTATGTGTAAATATTGTAGGATATGTGTAGGCTTACATTAAACGTTAGAGAGTATTGGTTTCAGGGTAGACTTGGGAATGAATTATTCAAATTATATATTATATTCGGTCTTATGTATGCGTTTGAGATATTAAATTATAATTGAACAAGATTTTATGCCAAGTAGCCTGAATATTTTGCCTATAAAAATGTATTTTCATACAGCGTACATTTATGGGCCTAATTTTAGAAACACTTCGAGCTGCGATGTAATATTGAGACACGAAGTACCTATTGAATTGAATGTGATATTTTGCTAACTAACAACAACATTAAACAATGAAATGCGTAACATTGTTAACAGCAGTGCTATGAATTAATTTGAGAGTCCACATTATGTATTAAACATATTGAACGTTAGCAATGTTGACGTAGCTCGGTGTCTGGCTGGTACCTTCAAAACCGAACCATCGGTTGACTGTGATGTTTGGTGTTGGATAATTCTCTAAAGAGCTGTATTTTTGAAGTAATTATGTATGAAATGGTGTGATATTTAAAATATTGAATTGGATCTAATAACCCGAAGTCGTAGTGCTGTATATTAGGATTGGGCGAAAAATGTAGGGAGTACGCCCAATCGAGTTAGTTGAACATGGAAAACGAGAGTAGTAGAGTATAATTTTTTCAATTGAATCTCAAACGAGATCCATATATTCGCCATACATTATCGTTAACAAGTAGTGTGGTACATAATAATATTCTGAAGTATAGTTTGTTATGAAACATATTTTTTCATGTACGTACACGTTATATCATTCACCTAATCTAGAAAATGTATGTTCAATATGGAATTCCTACCAATAAGGGCAAAATGTCACTCCATTCTTACCATGATGTGATCATTAACATTATAATATAAAGCGTATTTTTGTATTAATGTAATTTACATACGAATGTGTACAGTCCATATCAGAAAGGTAATTTAAATTTGACAGTGTATAAGTACTCAAATTATGAATTTCGTTCAAATTTTGAGATTCTTCACGTTGACCTTTCTGCTTGCGAATGTACAGAAATCTGTATAGAAAATGTGCATTGTATGTTTACCTATCGTTCGAGAATAAATAAGGGAGTACACTTTTTATTATAACAACAATGTGGACATCTGATCGCTTATCAAGAGACTAAATAAAGACATAATTATAATTATTCACTGTCGATAATAATCTTATAAATGGCAGTCGGTCAAGCTGTGGGGTAGGAAAATTAGATGTTAAAGAAATAAAATATTTTTAATAAGTCCGAATCGTAATGTTTCATTTCGCACTATGATTTATGGCAGGTTATCTTATTTCGGGAAATATTTTAATTGAACTAGAAGTCATCACGCCATACTGTGCTCCTCTACTGGAGATTCAGTATTTCTAAATAAATTCGAGGTGTACAACAGTACATGGCGTTTATGAGAACGAGACCCAGGTCTGAATGAGCTCCACGAGCTTCAACTGCTTTTCCATAAACTTCTATATGCATTTGTTATATCCATACACGATTATTGCGGTTTAGTTACTGAAATGTAGTAGTCATCTGTCTGACGTCTCAGGACTACTGCATCTTTGGCACTAAATTGTATGCATCTTTGTTTTACACCTTAAGATCACTGTAAAATCAGTATATACCTATAAAATATTAACTATTTATTAAATGTAGGTTAAGCTAAAGTTTTAATCGTTAATTAGCACCGGTTTATTTTGCACTTATTTCAAAAGACACTAATTTTAATCTCCAGATTGGTGTTTGTTAATGTGTGGAAACTGAATGGATTAACTGGATTAACATTTAGGGCGCTTTCAATTTTGACGTTTCGTGTCGGACGGCTGCGGTGCGTAAGCCGCGCGTTTGTTGCCCCGCGTACGTACTATCGAGGTCACCCGCGCGTGATCACCCTAAAGGCTAAAATCCTGTGCAGTATTTTCACGTTTACAAGCGCCGCTCCTAAGAAGTCACGATGCGCGTGCACGGTATATTTTTCCAAAAGTGATCACGCGCGGGAGACCTCGATCGTACGGTCGTTAGTTTTCATACAAAACACGCGGTGCGGCAACAGTACGGCGTCCGTACCGCGAACGCTCGACAGCAAGACGTCAACAGTACTGTTGGCGCACCGCGTGTTTTGTATGAAAACTAACGACCGTCCGTACGCGGTGCGACAAACGCGCGACTTACGCACCGCAGCCGTCCGACACGAAACGTCTAAATTGAAAGCGCCCTTAGGGGCAGGTTCAACACTGCCAGATAAGGGCCTCGTTTTGAGCATTTTTGATATGTGGAAGATAAATTACGAAGATCTTGTCTTGTCTGACAGCTGTGATACCAGTTCTTACATAGCAATTTATTCATATAATTATGAAAAATAAATAGAAAAAGTATCTAAAATAATGTTAATTTCTATCCCTTCAGTTTGCTCACTTTGCCAAAGTCAAGCAGTTCAACGTTTATCTGTTACTTCTTATAATGTGTGTATAATGTAATGTAACCTTGCAAACTTCCAATAATTTAAATTTCAAAAAGTGTCTAATATAGTTAATATTCAATGTTCTATTCATCCTAATATACTTAACTTTAATGTTATATTATACTCAAAAAAAATATTTTCCACTACTATCTTACGAGTTGCGTAGTTTTATTAGACTGGCATAAGTAAGCATATATTTACCGCTGTTAGTTGCTACAATCTAGTGTAATGCGAAGTATCTATTGTAATTTTAATCAAAGCAATGAAAATTATATTTAGCAATAAATAATAAATTTGAAAGCATGTCTTTTCATTTTGTTAGTAATACCTTTTACATACATACAAGAAAAAGAAGCTTCGTGGTGTTAGGAATGAATGAAATTTTGTCAATCAATTAAAACTTTGTTACTTCCAGTTACTTCTGAATTGAAGTAACCTCCTGAAGTATGTAAATAACCTTAGTGGCAAACTATTAAGCTATTTAAGCGCGATATCTACGTTAGTAATTAATCTGAGGTACGTTTTGTTACGCCTACAATAAAACAATAGCAACCGGAGCTTGGATAAATCTCAACCGCTAGCTGCTGTAACAAAAAAAGTACTCTGTGTGCTGTAATGACAGCAGCGATCTTACCATTTTAGAGGAGGATTTTAGAGGAGTAACCAATGGGTTACTCCTCTAAAATGGTAAGATCGTGGTGGATCTGTAATATAGCCCAGCTCAGGTAAAAGTATTATACCGACCGTAATTTCTTTTATCAAATATCCCCCACTTCCCTCCACATTTTCGGGATCAAAAGTATGTTACCCGGGGATAGTGTAGCTTTCAGAGAGTGAAATAAATATTCAAATCCGTTCAGTAGTTTTGGATCCTATTCAATACAAACAATCAAATGTTTCCTCTCTATAATATTAGTATAGAAAACTATATTGCCGTTTGGACGCATGTCTATTTTGGACAGCTATAAAAATTGGTTCATTCAGACATTTATCTCGCAATATGCCAAAGGTACCTAGTTACTCCACCAGAAGTCCATCCATTCAGCTCGCACAATAAATTATGCAATAATTTGCATATTATAGGTACATACTACATACCTTACAATAAAATTTAAATTGTAATACATATGTACATACGACTTCCGATTAAACTTGTTAAATTAACGGAATTAATTTCAATTTTTTTTTTTTTTTTCAGCACATCAGCACAGATTAAATAACCATCAGTGTCCCATGTCCAGGAATAATCCTAAGACGTCTAGGTGTCTCTAACAGGCTTTTTTTGTATAATGGACTATTTTTCTCTCGAGTAGGTTATAATTGACGACGTTAGAACCATAGTGATCCAAGTGACATTTTTGTCAAAATCGATATTTTGTTGTAAACATCCCAAAAGAAGACATATTTTTCATGCTACACATGTGCAAGTGCATAGTATAGCAATTTTCATAAGCAAACTCATATCGGTCACTTTGGAATAGGACAATTTCAGAAACAAGTTCAAACCATGTTCAAACGCGTTTTCCTCATTTTCTCAAAAAGTTGAAAATGTGACTTGGATCACTATGGTTCTAACATCGCTAATTTTCAAAAAATTATGTTTTAGCCAAGAGTCAATAATTTTATCTGCTCAACTGCCAAGTGGCCTACTTTTATGCCAATTCTAGCGTAACAACTGCGACAAGAAAAGGTGGCTAAGAAATAAAAGTAATATTTTGATGCACATAAATTTATTATGCACTATGATTTTCCATTTTTGAAAGTACACTTATATAAACAACACCACTTTGCAGTAGCAGGACACTGAAACAAACAAAATAAATTTAATTAAACTTGAGTAAAAACCAAATTTATTTCGGAATGATGAATTTGTTAGTATCATCAGAACAATTTTAACGTCATGGCATTCAGAAGTAGCAAATAAATTGTATGTTTAACATCATATTAACTCTAATTTGTGATACTGAGCCACAGGGTGTCAAAACCGATTTTCTAATGCTTTATTATTATTCTTTGGAGGGAGGAACTATCGGGATGAAAATTAAATGTATAGTAATAAGAAAGTTACCTTATCACAGTGCAGGTTGTCTATGACCGTGGCCTCTCCTTCTTTTCTTTGTACAGCGCAAGGAGTGAAACATTGGCCACCTTCACCACCTGTAACATTAAAATTGGTTGTTTCAAGTCAGCAGTAGTAACAACAAACATACACAAGCTAGTAGTTCAGTCATCCAGACTGCATCATTGCACTCAGAGTAGCAAATACTCCACAGCTACAAGTTTGTCATCACTTAGCATCAACTAAGGATTCATACAAAATCTCTGTTTACACATGTGGTTAATCTACTCAAGACCCATGTGGTAAAATACTTATGATATAAAATACAACATGTTTTGAAAAAGTATGTAACCCACCTTAAATCTGACTCCGGGAATGTCACCAACGGCGTGACCCTTACGACCGAAACCTGCTACTAGCACTTCGTCGTTCTCTTCAATGTGGTTGAGACAACCGTCGCGGGGCACGAACGCCGTCACCTTCTTTCCGTTCTTGATGAGCTGTACACGCACACACTTGCGGATAGCAGAGTTGGGCTGCTTGGCTTCTACACCACTGTGGACATACATGTGCTCTTATTTCACAGATGACAATAAAGTGGTTATTATATTTATGTTACTTATTACTCATGTTTATAATCACTGGACTTTGTAAAAGAATATGATACAAAATGAACTAGTAAAGAATACTACATAGAATTTTATGAACATTACATTGTGATAACATAGCCCGAGTACATACTATTTACAACTCTAATCACTTAAATTGGCTAATGTACAGTAAACACCATGCATAGAGTGGCATAACCTCAATCAGGGTGAGTGACCTCGTAGTTACTACTATTTACTCGCCGCCGCTGCTCACGTGGAGGCGCGCGCCGCCACTCGCAGTATTATCCTGTGATGTGATATTACACGGAACACAGTCACAGGAATAATACCGCGTGTGGAAGCGCGGCAGTCTGCCCGACGCCCCCGTATTCTTGCTTCTTCCGCGCATCACTACACACATTACACCTTTGCCTTCTTAGATACACAATGGTTCATTAGCATATAACTGTACGGTACACAAGCTCAGCAAACAAATAACACTATGTAAACGGGAGAAACGTACTTACACTTTCTCCAGGACGATGCCCTTAGCGTGAGATGCACCACCGAAGGGATTAGCCTTCCATCTCGTGCCCATGTGTGCTTTCTTATAATCTTTGTCTGCCCATCGCTGCTCACGGCGATGGTTCACGTGCTTCCGCGCCGTGCGGATACCACGGGGTTTACCTGAAATATCGATGCCGCCGGTTAGCACTTGTGTTCACCATTTTCACCAAAATCAACATACCGATTTTTCAACTAGATATCGTTTGTGGGTAAACTTCCGTCGCACCTCATGATAATCGAACGGTTAGCGGGATGGAAAAAGATTAATTTTACACCACGAGAAAAACATGTCTCCGCCATGGCCGACAACTAGGCGTAGACATTTTATGTGATTTTACAAGTAATTACTGGTACCGATTCACTGTTTAATATATAATCGGGGTTATATCACTAAAACACACAAATAAAATCCAAAATAATTAACAAAACCACCGCAATTTAACACAAACTATTCCTTACCCATTTGGATAGCACGACACCAATCGGCTACGGATGGGAAAAGAAATTAGTCAGATTCAGACAGCCAACCACTGGCTTCAATTTGTCGCTTATGCCAACTGCACAAAACCAATCACGGTGTTGCTATTTTAGAGATTTATCTGTAATCGGAATCGATATTTTAAAACGAATTTTATTTTTTTAAATATTTTGGAGATATCCTCGTTTAGAAAACTAAATTTTATTCGTAAATTCTAATTCTTATTTTATTCTTACGATTTAGCTAAATGTTCAGAACGTAAAGCGTAATAAATAAACGTTCAACATGCTGACGTCTTACGGTGATCCCACACGGACGCGCTGCGCTGCGCTGCGTCGACGCACCGCAAGCGCTCGACGGAATGGGTGCCACACGATCCGATGCGTCGTCGCAACGCGCTGCGTTGTCCACGCCTCGTCGTGCGTCGTCGTGCGTTGTCTGCGTTGATTTTAGGTTTAGTTTGTGATTTTTATCCCATAAAAGAGGTCTTTCCTCAACTAATGAGATAAGGTAGTCCAGTCCACGTCAATGTCATTAATAGTATTATGATGATTTATGTGCTTGGGGCGCACCGCTATCTCGACTGCATAAACCATACTGCGACGCGTGCGTCGTCGTTCCGTCGTCGGAGCGCTGCACCACTCCCCCCGCTTCGTCTCTCGGCTACGCGTGCGTTGTACACGCGTTACGGCGACGCGCGTCGCCACAACGGACCGTGTGGCATGCCGTTCAATTTGTATGAAATATAACGCTTCGACGACGCTCCGTCGACGCAGCGCAGCGCAACGCGCCCGTGTGGCATCACCGTTATGCTATACGACTACACTATCGCAATAAATATCGCGATAAATTGTCGCGATAAAATCTTCG
Organism: Mecyna flavalis; assembly: GCA_949319885.1. Classification (NCBI taxonomy): domain Eukaryota; kingdom Metazoa; phylum Arthropoda; class Insecta; order Lepidoptera; family Crambidae; genus Mecyna; species Mecyna flavalis. The sequence continues at coordinate 2,343,880 of OX439427.1, read as the reverse complement.
TGTTCGTTCTACGACGAAGTGCTTGGTTGGCCACATATTCACTACGTCGCGATAATTTAGAACGTCGCATGTAGCCAACCGCATGAACTTTGTCGCGATAAAACCCTTTAATGTGCGGCAAAATACCGACAGCGTCGTGACAACGTTTTTTGTCGCGACAATGATTCACGATAGCACGAACTATTTGGCCAGACGTGTCGCGACAACGCATTATCGCGATAATGTGGCCGTAGCATTAGCACATTTCGGTGATTTCGGCCATATTTCGGCCAAATCTTACTCATGCATACTTACGTAGTGCAACACTGACCATTTAAATGTGACTCCTTCATTCATTCTTTTTCAGTTATCTGTATTTCTGACATGACAGTGGCAGTGACACTTGACAGATATTTTTTGTTTAGGATTCGTTCTGTTTCTGCTTTCTGGAATGTGTTCTGGAAGTCTGGAACTTTGTATTGTGGCGCTGCAAATAGTGTTTTTTATTTAATACTCATTTGTTTAATGATTACTTCGTCAGTTAACTGAAACTATGACTTTAAACCTTGGCAGAAAAGACGGTGGTCCAGGCTATGTAGGCATACAATTTTGTCAAGAATGTAACAACATGCTTTACCCGCGAGAAGACAAGAACAACAAAGTTTTACTTTACGCCTGTAGAAACTGTGACTACAAACAACTCGCTGACTCGAATTGCGTGTACGTGAACAAAATTATGCACGAAGTAGACGAGTTGACGCACATAAACCCTGACGTGGTAAGCGACCCGACTTTGCCGCGGACCAAAGATCACATGTGTCCGAAATGCAACCACCGGGAGGCGGTGTTTTTCCAGGGACAAACGCGGCGCGCTGAGGAAGAGATGAGGCTGTACTATGTGTGCACCAGCTGCAAGCACAGGTGGACTGAGTGAACAGTATGTGTATCAAAATCTACTAATAAGGACAGTAACTTTGGTGAATACATTCATATTTTTAACATAATCCTTGCTTTTTGTTTTATAAGATAAAACTACAATACTTTGATTACTTAAAGCTGCTAGAATTCCGTTTATCAATAGTAGTAGCATGTTTCATGTGTTCAATGAGTAAACCTAAATACCTAGATATGGAAAGGAGTTAAAAACACAATAAAACACAATTTAATCGTTGTATTTATTTATTAACTAAAAATATTGCCAAGCATATCTGATCTAATTATAACAGTAACAATTCACAGCCTTTGATTAATTTAAAGAATGAATAGACCTTTGCTGCTTCAGACTCAATTAAGAACAAATGCCTAACTACATTACAGTAAGGGCTCTTTCAAATTAGACGTTTTGTGTCGAACGGCTGCGGTGCCGTGAACGCTGGACAGCAGCAAGACGTCAACCGTGTTTTGCATGAAAACTAATGACTGACCGTGCGCGGTGCAGCACACGCGCGGCTACCGTACCGCAGCCGTCCGACACAAAACGTCTAATTTGAAAGAGCCCTAATATAACAATAAACTTGTGTGTTCTAGTTTTGGTTGCACTGATCCTACATTCTATGAAACTTAGGCAAACATGTATATTTGGCACATTAATCTACTATAGTTAGGCCTTAACATGACCAAGTGCTCCATACTAACTTCTTTGTACTTATATTATTTTGCAACAAGTAAGAAACTTAAAAGGGTTACTAGTTTTGCATATTTTAAGAACTTAAGTTCAAGATGGAATCTGCTTATTCTATAACTTACAGTCATCTTAACACTGTGGATGTATTGCCATGTTAGTATTCATCAAATACTAGCAAGCGACATCATTAAATCTAAAATAGAAAAAAATTCTCTCATGAATACCCAAATTCTTAATAAATTACATTCCTATACTCAGGTTTCTTTTTAATTACAAAAATACACTCAGAATAAAACATACTAATATTCATTTACAGTTAAATATTAACAGGATAAACTTAACAATTGTACAACAATATCATCAACCTTTTAGGAAGACGGGTTATTTATCAAATAAAAAGAGCAATGGGCTCACTTAGGCCTATTCCTGCCTTGTAAAAATTCAATGCAAAGCCTTAAATGGATCACTATCATTACATTTACTTAAATTCCTAATTTTGAAGGTATTACAAAATTGATTCAAAATCTTAACTGACATTTCTAAAGGCTGCATGAAGAATGAAATTATTGGTTTTTGAGCAAAGGACTACCACATTTTTTGATGGCCTATATATTTTGCTGCATATTGCAGAGTTACACTGAAATTTATTTATTTTATTTTATTGAAATAGGTCAATAACCAGTAGTACAGTCAACAGCACATCACGGTTAACACTTGCAGTTCGATAATAGCACTTATGCCCCAGACATAAGAGCGGTACAAAGTCCAAAGTGTTACGTCTGACATGCTTTTGACCGTACATATACGAAATTAAAATTAAATTAATGCTAAATCAGTTGGCAGATAGGCATGAAGCCCAGCTGATGGTAAACAGCCATTGCGACCAGTTTTAAAGTATAAAATGTGATAATACTTATAATGCAATTTATCATACAAAAGTGTAATTTTCAAATTTTAAAAATATGTGGCAGCCCTGTCTCATTAACCAATTAAATATTTTGTAAAACATTGAAGAATATTTATAGTATTAATTTTTAGTTTCTTAAAATGAAAGCATCTTACTATTTGGCTGTCTATCTCTATGGCAGGCATAAAATCTATATTTAACTCTCTCTAAAAATGTATGTGCGTATTGACTGTATTGCTCCATAATCCTAAATATTTTTATCAAATTCAAGCTCAGGCAAAAACAACCGAGGTTTTCGACTACCTAATTGCAAAGATTTAAATCTTTGCCTAATTGACTAAGCATGAAGCTAATGGACAATGCCACTAAAATACATGATGCGGAAGTGAGTAATTGGCTTTACAAGTAGTTTTAAGAGTTTCAAAACTTTCAAAGGAGTAGTTTAGTAATTGGGGATTAGAAGACCTTATCTGTGAAATTAAACTGCTAAGCTATTTTAAGAATCCAATAAATTTTGTTAATTTTATTGAATTACTAGCTTTCCGTCGGCGGTTTCACCCGCGCGTAATTTCTTTTTTCAAATATCCCGCGGGCGGGAATGAGACGGTTCTCGTAGGAATTTTATAGCCTATGTCCTTTACGTGTGCCAAATTTCATCTTAATCCGTTCAGCCGTCTAGGCGTGATTGAGTAACAAACAAACATCCAGACTTTCGCATTTATAACATTAGTACGATTTTTATAAACATCATCACCAAAGCATGTTATCATACATAAGAAGAAACAATGCTTTAAAAATTATATTTATTAAGCCATTTCAAATCCCCACTTACCAGGACCTCTCATTAGATTGTTAGTGGATAGGAGGTACATACAGAGATCTTTGGGACGGTGTTAAAAAGTACAGAAGACGGATTGAGAAAAAGTCATTGAAATATTAAATCTAGCTTCCAAAGCAAGCATGTAGCCAACATGTAGCCCACTGCGAACTAAGCTAACAAAACATCACAATTTTCGTTTCATTATGTTGTAATGCTTTATTATCAAATTAGTTGGAAAAACTATCTCAAAGAATGAAGTGACACCGTTAATGTTTCCATTGAGGCAGTAAGCTTCATTCGCAGTGGGCGACGTATACACAGCTCCGACATAATTACCGATCGTCAGACTTAATTACGTATTAGGTTCTAGTATCAAAATTGGTTGATTTGGTGTTCCTCATATTCATTAACGAAAATGCTTAACTTAAGAGTCGACTCAACGACTACAAAACGACACGACACAACACTAACTGATATGAATTATGGACGTGGATTCGTAAGTAAAGCACTTAATGTGCGACAATGGGCGCTTCCTTTAAGGCAATATATCTCATCTAAGATGAGAACTGATGCTGGGTTCTATTTAACCCAATGCGATGTCGCTGTTCTTAGATTGTCGTCTGCGTGCGCTAAGAGCATGTAATGTTTCTGTTATGTTATGATGGGCTCTCATCACATCGTGTTCCTCATCTACGGGTAAATGTAACATTTCCGGCGGACGTTAATAGAGTTCTATCGCCATCAATCAGTTTAAGGCTACGTCCCCAGCAGGCAAACTGTTAGCGACAGACTAACAGTTTGACAGTCTGCGGCTTATCGATTTAGTTAGTACGCCTTTCCATATATATATCAAATGAAGTGTCCACAGTTTGCTAGTTAGTATTACTTTTCTCTATGTTGCTAGTTTTTCGCTCACTGTACGCAGTTTGCAGCGCTACGCGCGCCGACTATCTCAGTGAGCGGCCGACTCCCAGCAACACCGGTTGCGACTTTCGAAATTTAAATTTCAGTTCGCCACTTTGCGGCTCACTCAGTCTATCGCTAACAGTTTGCCTACTGGGGACGCAGCCTAATAACTGATAAAATACCATCCCTACACACGTCGCGCTATCAACTTCAAACTCAATGGTGGTACGTGGCGTCAATCTGGAACCTCCTGCCACGTATGGAAATCCGTCGTCAGTGTTCCGGCGGCGGCGGCAGCAGGTCCGGGAAGTTCTCGGGCAACGGCGGCAGCACGTTGGTCTCGAACTGGCCGGACAGGTTGCCGGGCGGCGAGTAGTTGGCGACCACGATCACCTTGCCGGCGCGCGACCGAGCCTTGCCGACGCCGAAGAAGCGCGTCGCCACCCACACCATTTGCGTGAAGTGACCTGGTCAATTAAAAAAAATATCTCCGGACGTTATTCACACAGCGCCACCTAGCCCCTAACTAAGCATATTAGCTTGTGCTATGGGCATGCTATGGGTGCTAGACAACGGATAAACATTACTTATATACTTTTTTTGTAAATACATACATATTATACATAGAAACACCCAGATCGATACAAACAGACATGTTCATGCACACAAATGTTTGTACCGTGCGGGGATCGAACACGCGACCGCTGGTGTACCTTATTGCCGACTTTTGACCATTACACCAAATGGCTCGTAAAAATAAAACATTTGTTCACGATTTGAAATAGAATATAAACTCCATCTTCATAGATTCATAACAATTAAGTATGGTGCGATTGCTGGGTTAAGCTTCGATATAAATAACAAGATCTTCGCAGTTCACCCATCTATGGCAGTAGTAGAAATGAATGATTTGTTTACTCCTGTATTTGAAAGTAACGCCTACATAGTCAATATTTTGTGGAAAGGCTCAAGTTTCTTACCTCCATTCACGTTGGCGTGGAGAACATCAGACTCTTTGAAGTAGTTGTACTGGCGAACGGCTGCGTACCAATATGAAGACACTTCTTGTCCTAAACATTAAAATGCAATTTATGTTACGATACTAGACAAACTAATAAATTACAGATAACCCCCAACGGAGGATGTCGATACGTAAGTAACTTATTCCCCAGGCAGAAAAAAATGCCAAACTTCTTACCGAAATCAACGAATTACGCGGACAAGGCAAGATTAATTACTAAGAGGTACGAGAGTGATAACAACTTAACTTCTAGACTTACTATCAGCAATCGAGCTTGGGGCCCCATGACGTCGGGAGTCTGTATCATGTTATGTTAGGTACCTTGAGTATGGCGCAGCGGGAACACGGGGGAGTTTTTAGTAGGTAGAGGACATCTGTCCGTGTTCCACCCTGTAGTCCCCCGGCTACAGCCTACAGGGTATTCATAATATTTTATTTTTTAATTTAATTTAATAATGACAATACCTGTAATATCCGGCTGCAGAGCGCTGACGGGCCGCAGGTAGAGGTTCTGGCCGACGTCGCGGTCGTTCCTGTAGTAGAACTTGTTCGTGTGCGCGAGGTGGTTCGCCCACGCTTGGGCGTAGTCACATAACTGCAACACAATTAATATTTATTATGTTATGTGGGAGCCAGTATATTTAACAAAGACAAAGGCTCGTAGATCAATGAGCCTACATTGTGGCAGCACATTGAGCAACCCTTCCTGTTGAAGTGTCTGTCATCGTCAGTGGAATAGACCGCAGTGGCCGCTTACCATAGTTACCATACGACCGTCTGCCAGCAGCAACTGATCTAGCATAAAAAAATAAATGCCTTTGCCTATGAATCGACCGCCTCCGTGGAACAGTGGCTAAGCCGCTCGGGTATAAAAACACGGAGATCGTGGGTTCGATTCCCACCTTGGGTCTGGTTGGTTGTAGGACTTTTTCAGAGTCCGACTGGCTAGCCACCCCCACAGGTGAAATCTGCCGCCATAACAGCTCTGGCTGTGTTTCGGCAAAATTAATGTGGGAGCCAGAACACTTGAAATCAGAGGCTCGAAGATCAGATGAGCCTACAGTCTAGCAGCACATTGATCGACGCTTCCATGTGAAGCGTCCCTCAATGGAATAGGCCGGGTGGCCGCTTACCATCAGTGGTGGGCTGAGAGCCTGTCTACCAACTAAGTTAGTAATAAAAAAATATGATACAGACCTCTGGAGCCATGTACAGCTGCGGCGCGCCGTGCCGCTGCCGGTAGACGTTGTGCCAGCAGAGGCACTCCGTGATGAAGTCGCTGTCCTGCCACGCCGTGCGCACCTCGCTCCACTGCACCACCATGGTCACGGGCCTATTAAGTAGAACCTGTATAACGTACCAAGGATTCCATATAATACTCCTTGTAAAAGTGTTTTTGGCCTGTGTGAAAATGTGTCATTGCGTCTGACCGATGAGCAAGGAAAAACTGAACTAGCATAAAAAAATACTTTGGCAGTATAGGCACCTAATAGAGTTTGAGATTTAACACGGAGTAGACAATGTTAATACTGAGTGCAATTTGCAGCTTGTATGACCGACTCGTACTTTCATTCTTTTCTTTGACATAATTTATCAGTGTTTCCCACTGATCAGATTGATGGTCAGACTACTCTGGCCAACGGGAATTTTTTTTCCCGATGTTCAGACCAGCTCGTAATGTAGTAAAGTATATCCTACTGTTAGTTGCATTGCTTAGTGTCACGATGGAACTAGTGTGACTATTTTTAATTATGAATTAATGTGACCTACGTAACTAATACAAAAGTTCGTTATAATTTTACTCATCATTAAGACGATTTTAATTATTGGGACTATAAGAAAAGCTGTTTTAGCTCTTTTAAGGGTATTCATTAAAATAATGTATTACAACTATAACAAGTACATACTGTGTTCTGTTCTTAATAGTAGAAAGAACGCCACAATTTATTGCGGTTTGGAAACTGATTTACAAAATAAAACTGTTCTGTTTATTGACGTAGTGTAAAACAAAATGTTGTTAATATCAAGTAGTTAGTCATATCTTGAACACGAAACAAATAGCTTTGCATAATGGAGTGGAATGATAAAAAAGTCGTTAACGCCCTATGTAGATTTGCATCATTAGCTTTATTAGCGGCGCCGACCAAGGCTGGAAACAGAGAGAGTGAATAGTATCAACTGAAACTTGAGCCATTTTCAAGGAGCAAATACACTTCCATAACAACTAAACTGTTGGATCAATTCATAAGGCGAAGAGGCTAAGTAGATGTAAATTATGTAGATGAGTATTTATACTGTCATCAACTTGAGAGAATTAAATTATAATTATGTTACCGGCCAAACCCGATTTCAGGACAAACTAGTTTGGCCTAGGCTAAACTAGTTTGTCCTAAGCCCGATAGGATAAACCAGTTTGGCCTAGGCCAAACTAGGAAAATAAATACGCACACTTGGATCAACTGGTAGGGGGAAATCGACTCAGATGGATAAAGGTTAGAAGGCTAAGGCCGGAGCGAAGCGAAGTGAGCTCCCGCCTTAGTTTTCGTGGTTTTTTTTAAACCCCGAAAACGTTTTTTATTTTCACTATAATAATAAATATATCATTAGGCTAAACTAGTTTGTCCTGAAATCGGGTTTGGCCGGTAACAAATATCTACCTACACACAAAATATATGTCTAAAGGACGTTTGTAGTGGGCAAAGATACTGTGAAGAAAGTTGTTTTTTTTGTACTATTGGAAACAAACACAGAACAAGAAAAAAAATTCTTGTTCTGTGGAACGAACCAATTACGGGGAAAAGTGTTTCGCTATTATTGGCACACTGCTGACACGTTGTGGCTATAACGGGACGGAAGAAATCCTTCAGAAGTCTATTTATTTATTACGAAAATCGACAGCGTCTTACATAAAAGTTAATTTGAAATATAATAGTAGTTCATTAAGAGATTTTCGTACATTTTAATAATAGTACCTTATCAGTCGGATCAGGATCAAGTATATTAAAAGATCTTATAAAAGCGCTGACTGACCTGGGAATTTGACCCTATGTTCATCGAAACAAACTTCTATGATGTTACCATTTTTTTTGTAAAATGACAAAAAAAAATTTCCTGTTTGAATACCTATTGTTAGTCCAACCTAGGACGCAACCTAAATACTTTCACAAAGTTTTGGTATTCACAATGCAGCATCTGCAAAAGATCACGTAACAAAATGCCGTGTAACGTTGGAACTTAGGTATACCTACTCGTACCTAGAGCATAGAATACAGGCTTGTGTTGGACACGTGCAGAACTGGAGCCGAGCCAAATAACTTATTCGTATTACTCCGCCGGCGAAGATAAGCAGTAAAATATATTTATGCTGGTACTCGGTATATTTATTGTCCGTAATACTTTAGTACATACTTCTTCATAAATTATTAAGGTAAGTAGGTAGAATGTATTTTATCACACAATACAAAGAGTGCACATTATATTTATCCATCAAATAACATTTGTTAATAATGTAGGAGAGTGATGTAATAAGCAGTGTTTTTAAATTTACATTTCGGGTATATGCTTGCAACAGTGATCCAGAATTTGGTAAGACTATTCTGCTACGGTAGCTCTATATCTTTTAAATTTGAATGAGAAACCTCCAGATTTGTTCGGAAAATTAAAATTCAAAAATAAAATCATAGCAAGAAACAATAATACAAGTCTACTCGTGCTAACATTTCATCATCGAGTTTTGATTTGCGTGCTCCAAGCCACTCAAATAGGGATGAAGTCAATTTACATAATATCAACGTTCGTTTTGTATGCATCGGCCAGGTGTATACTTAGTGTAGAACGTTTGAACTTGAGCTAAATTGCAGTGTGGGGTTGTAAAGTATCATTAACTAGTCAATGTTATCGCTTCGTCGTTCGAGTGGACTTTTTAATGTATTAACTTTACCTTAGAAACCTTACACCAGAACAAAGTAACGTAAGCCAGAAATTACTTAATATACTATGTGCTTACTAAAGGCTATAGTTTAATGCAACGAGTGTTTGACGGGTACAATCCCGGGTTAGATCGAAAATATTAACTTACATATTTCTGATAATAATTATACTTAATCAATTATTGACGAGTTCACAAATACTTAAGCGGAAAACACCACTCGTCCATGCGCCTCATTATTCATCGTAACTTTGCAAAGTAAATATTCTGTAGTCAGGTTTAGAATTAGGACCTATCGAGACGATAGTTACTATAGTTAGGTAATAGAACTATCAACTATCGTTCACGAGTGTGCAAGTTGTCGAGCCGCGAGGCTCTCAGCTAGGGTTACCATATCTCAGGATTTGTCCTGAGATTTCAGGATTATTCGACTCTCCTCAGGATTTCGGCCGGATTTAGCAAATCTAGTGATAGCTCAGGATTTTTAATAAAAAACAGGTTACATTTTAAAGATCTCTCTTATTAAACTACTAAAAAAAATCTTCTTTTGGTAACAATTGCAGTTAAAATCAATACTTATGTATTAATTTAAAACAAACTTAAAATAATCTTCTTTTGGTAACAATTGCAGTTAAAATCAATACTTATGTATTAATTTAAAACAAACTTAAAAGATCAAGCAAACAATCAAAATCAAACAAACTTAAAAGATGCGCAAGATCCGCAGTGTATACAACGATAATAATACGTTTTTGAGAGAAAATTCTCATCTGTAGAAAATCTCAGGACTTTTCCATGGAAATCAGGCCTTTTCTCCGGACTTTTGATTTTTTCATCTGGTAACTCTACTCTCAGCGGAGGAAATTCACGGGCGCGAGTGGTCGCCCTCATTAGACCTAAGAGCTCACTCCGCACTCTCACACTTGCCTCGTGTGGTTTCGTAGATCATTTAGAACTTGCATATATATTAATTTACAGTTTAACAATACTAGGGCGGGATAGCGAACCAGACATTATTAACTTTAAGGCTAAAAAAAAAAACTACCTAAAAAACTGAAAAGCAAAAAATAATTTTAATAAGACATTCATCATTGTCTAAGCCTATTAATTTAATTGTATTTTACGTGCTAGGTAGGTACCTACTAATCTGTTTGAAGTCGGTGCCAAGCCAAATAGTAGTTACCCAGATTACGTACCTACGTCCGCGGATTAATAAGTAACCCTTTATAATACATAATAATATTATAATATATCATTTTTTATTACCTTTGGCTTGGCACCGACTTCAAACAGATTAGTAGGTACCTACCTAGCACGTAAAATACAATTAAATTAATAGGCTTAGACAATGATGAATGTCTTATTAAAATTATTTTTTGCTTTTCAGTTTTTTAGGTAGTTTTTTTTTGTTTCTTTTTTTTTTGAAGTCGGTTTAATATTTTTTAAAAAAAGTTTGTTTATTTTTCTATTTTTAGTGTGAATAACACGTAGGTAGTGAGTAAAACTCTTTCAAAATAATGATAGCGAAAATACGAGTAGAATTGTATTATTTGATAATAATATTAGGTATTCATTAAGTGTTCAGCACCATGGGTAGGAGGAGAATGTGTTTATGCACCATAACCGCAGGCTAGCTAGACCCGCGGCCGTGTGTGGGACTCGAGACCGAAGCGTCCGCTACCCACTACACTCCCCCGGTTTCTCCTTCACACCCGATTAGGACGAGCCGGTGCTAACCTTATTGGCTAGTGACCAGCCCATCCCCGGGTAATCATCAGCTTAGCTGCAAAAGTAAATGAAATACAACTAACGGTCCACATATTCCTACAATACTGAAAGAATTATTCCCTAACTCCTAACCGTTAAGGAGTTGTACTTTCCATCATCACCTTAGCTGCAAAAGTACATGAAATACAACTAACGGTCCACATATTCCTACAATACTGAAAGAATTATCCCCTAACTCCTAACCGTTAAGGAGTTGTACCTTCCATCATCAGCTCATCAACATAAAATGATGTCTATCGGACGCAAAAACTTGAATGGCTTCAGAAAAAACAAGTAACGCGTAGGCGCAGCCTATAAAATTTGAGGTTTTCCCTTGATTTTTCCGGGATCCCATCATCAGATCCTGACATGGTGACAATGGGACCACCTCGGAACTATGCACTTTCAAATAAAAAAAGAATTATTTAAATCGGTCCACAATTGACGGAGAAATCGACGGACATACATAAAAAAAAAAAAAAAAAAATACATACAGTCGAACATATAACCTTGAAGTCGGTTAAAAGTATCAATAAGAAAGGAGAAACTAATCAATATTTGTAACTTATTATACGCACACAACCCTTTATTACAAGTAAGTTCGTAGATTCAATTATCTCTACATATGTACGTCCTTTTACTCGTGACTAGTGAAAACCTAACACGAAAACATTACTACAATGTCGCTATTTTATAAGTTACTGATAATTATTTAGCACAGGTAACTATATGATACCAGCATACTTTTTTTTAAGCATGGAATGTTTTCTTCTTTCTAAGAAGGCATAACTCCTATGAATTTTAATGTGTAGATGAAAGAACTAGAAGAATCTTAATTAAACTAACAAATTAACTTAGTACGAATATGCATATTTCGAGGCATATTAAAAAAAATTACGTTTGACTGCCAACTCTACGGGCGTCTACTTCACTGTGCACTCACAAGTCACGGAGCAATTAGTGGAGGTTATATTTAGAACTGCTTTTTTCTCGTTCATAAATGCAAATAAAAGTGAATGAAAGGCGAGCGAGCTGTGGGCAGGGTTAAAGTAGTTTTTAATCATCATTAATCTGACTTGTTCCATGATAAATGGGATTTGAAATATTTTTCCATTTTATTTATCATCAACTTACTCAAATTTTGACGCCTAAAGTCGCTTAAACATTTGCGGAATTATTCCCGTTCGGCCCGCCCCAGACTTTTAACCCCAGCCAGGGCATTAGAATCAGTCAAGCGTTGAATTTTCTACAGCATTTATTGTCTTAATAGAAAGAGATGCAGCTGTTCTTCCTGTCAACTATGATGTTTTGAATTTATTTCTAAAAAGTTGGGTGAATTCTGAAAGCGAATTCAATACAGGATGCTGCGCAGTGCGCTAGTCGTTAACGAGAAACAGGGCTAAAGAATTGTGACGATAATATTCCATTTAATACACACATCAACACTGTCTAGGGTTATTTTGTATAAACTCAATAAACTTAAAATTTATTAAAAATAACATACAACATATATATATTTTTATAAAGCTTACTTATTAGGCTATACTTTAGAATAAAAAAATACTGTTTTCTTTGGCACAAAAAAAATTTCTTCAAATAAAGAAAAAATGCGAAATAATGGTAAACTAACAATGAATGTTTTTCTCAAGGCAAAGTGAAAAATAAGAAAAAAATATTCTGTTTTTAACAGTAATGTGAAAAATCAGTAGTCAGTAAAACCACCCATGACGTTAATAACGGTCCTGCAACGGTTTTTCATGCTTTGTATTAAGTTATCAAAGTCTTGCTGCAGAATATTGTCCGATCTGGCTAAGATGCGTAAAAAGTTGCTCTTCCGTCGCAATGTTTGCAGGAAAATTCCTCAAAGCCCTTCTTTGGAGCATGTCCCACGCGTGTTTTATGGGGTTTAGATCAGGCCATTGAGCGGGCCAGCCTAAGACCGATTGGTCGTGCTCCTGCACCCAGCTCGTCACCACTCTCGCTGTGTGAGGACGGGCGTTATCGTCCATGAGCGCGAATTCTTGGCCCATCTGTAGTCGATGGGGGTAGATTATTGGTACTAGCACCTCTTTACGGCATTTTTCATCCGTCATGGTGTTTCTGATTCAAACGTGGTCTGTTCTCCCATCAACATGAATTCCTGCCCAAACCATAATTGTCCCGCCGTAGTGTGGATGGACTTCCTGAGGGTGTTGGGGGCTCTCACGACCAGGAATTCGCCAAACACGTACTCTATGTGTATCGGGATGGAAACCGAACCGAGACTCATCGGTAAACAGCACCACAGACCACTGGTTATCTTCCCAGAGCAAATGTTCACGAGCCCACTCTAGTCGTCGTCCACGATTTTTTTTGCGTAGGGCTGGAGTACGAAACGGTCTGCGAGCATGAAGATTAGCTTCATGCAACCTCTTTCTTACAGTTTGGTCACCCACAAGCAACTGGTGCTCTGACTGGAGCCTCTGAACCAATTGCATGGCCGTAACATTTGGTTGTCTTCTCGCGGCAACTTGCAAAAATCAGTCTTTTCGTTGAGTGGTTATGCGCTTTCCGCCTGGGTATCTTTTAGCCACTTCACCAGTAACACGATAACGTGACCATGACCTTGATATCACCTTTTGCCTTGTGTCAATCTCCTCAACAATGCTCTGTTGAGCAGCCCCCAGCTTGGAGCATTACTACTGCCATTAAAATCTCCTCTCTCGATAAATGGCGCCGCTACATGATGCAAACAATAACATTAATTTAAAATTAATCAATAACTTGTTAAAAAAATAAAATTTGCCACAAAAAAATTGCCAAAAACTACTGTCGGTAAATTAAACCTACGGACTTTGCTACCATTATTCCGCGTAAATCGTTTGTTTTTAATTTATTTTTTCGAATTCAAATTTAGAATCGTTCAAAATGGCTGACGAAATAAGCTTTCTTCACAAGATTTTAAAACTGACCAATATTTTTTGATTTAAAGAACTTCATACAAAATATCCCTAGACCGTGTTGATGTGTGTATCTTCTACCCACGTAATAACGTAAACAACAACAGCGAATAATAATTCTCTGTTGTTCGAAATCAATAGATCAAGCTATTCTCAAGGCACTCCACTATGAAGTAGTCTCCCCAAGTCGTAATTTCCACCTAAAGGCTTTATTTACACTGTGCCTCCGCCGAGAATCCACCGGAAACATTGCTTTAGAGCGAAATGCCTTTCCACTTTGAATGAAAAAGGTTTTCGCCTCTCTTTATGCGGAAAACTACTTTTTCACAGCACTTTGTGTCTTAACTACTGGACAGCCAGCGAATTGTTTTCATAAAAAATAGTGCGGGTCTGGATGCAGGGTATGCACAATTATGCACTTTTAAATACGGATGCAGGAAAAATATATTTGAAGAAAAGAAAATGATAAGTTGACTTCAAGATCAGATGAAATGATAATTGGATTGGTATGACAGAACTTAAAAGTAGTAGGTATCGGTCAAATACAAAACTAGTTTTGTACAGTACGTACAAATAGAAAAAAGGGTCCCTTTCTTTATAATTAGAAAACGAAGAGAAGCTATCCATAACTTATGTAGCGCCAAACGCCAAAGTGTTGCAATCTTTGATATATGTATATTCTCCATGCTACCTAATTTATAGTAACGTATTGTTTACAATACGATTTTTTACAAATTCAACGTACCAAGTCAAGTAATAATATGTTTGCAGAATATAAAACCTAGATTGTTCACAATAGCTGCTAGTAGCGTCCAATCCAATAAGAGTTGCGGTTCTTTTGTTTGAGGCCAGTCAATATTGGCAGACCCTCTTCATATCTGAGAGTTCCGAGAGTTGAAATGTTAACCTCGAGGGTAATGGTCCATATAAAGTAGAAATGCGTTTTATTTTTAGAACCACAATCGCGATTGAGTTGAGTCGCTCTAGAAAACGAATAGATGTTGGAAATAAAATAGTTTGAGAAGCGAGTTAGCGAAAGTTTGCGGTATTCCGAACTAGATTTTAATCTCTTCCGACGAACTGAAAACCAAAACTTGGCATTTGAAACTTTGAATTGCGTCACGCGGACTAATATAATAATAGGACGTGACATTTACCATCTGTGGACTTCGCAGAAGTTTGCCTGGACTGCCTAACGCTGACTAACTTTCCTGTCTAAAATTTTAATTAATTTAATTAGGCCGATCGATTTTAAACTGGGGAAAAGATTATTATTTTGGGATTGAAATTATTGTCACAAAATAAAAGGTTCGAAGAACAGACGAGCCTACAATATAGAAGCACATCGAGAAAATCTCCTAAGCTGCTGCTCCTGCTTCAGTGTCCCATGATCTACACTGTACTCACTAAGGCTTCTTTGATTTCAAGTTTACTGTCTACCACTTTTAATAAATATTGCTAAGAGCTCTGAATGTGACATAATTTTGTATCCTTTCTTGCTCCAAGCGTTTTGTCTCGATCGGTTTTTTTCGGATTACGGTACGCTTTTACCATGATCCATGATTTTGCAAATCGACTACTATCTGAGCTCCGGAACCCTTGGTATATCAAATCAATTGTCTTCCACTTCAAGCTTATATCTGAGGCTAAGAAAGAAAAGTTCAATGTGTAAGTAACTACAAAGTAACAGCCACAATAGGGTTAGAAAAGGTACAATAGGGTGGCGAGGTCGGTCCATCCATCAAGATGGTATCTGCCGCGCGGGACAGATAGCACCGACCCGGCCGAGTCGGGGCAGCGCAGTCATTTATCAACGGGTGAATTCCTACTGTTGCGGCCTATTGATTCACTCTTCACATTCCTCGTGAACACTATTAAAACCGAAGAGTTATTTTCGTGAACTTGGTAAAGTTACGTCAGATCTAAATTTATTCTATAAACTTCCTTCCCCCGGCGTTTCTATAAACTTCTTTGTCTTGATCTAGTCAAATACCTTGGCCCAGGATTGTTACACGCCCCCCCCGATGGGCCATCACCTTGTCGCGGTGGGGGGGCTTAGTAGCCGGGTGGGCTCCGGTGAACTAAGAGTGGCCAAGTGGGCGGACCGACAGGTCTGCCTGCGACATGAGGGGAGCGGACAGTATCCATTACTGTCTGCTCAGCGCGCCCTCGGGCGCGAGGTGGGGGCCGCGGTGCGCAACCGGTTGGAGGGGGCCGGTGTTACGTTGCCGTTCCCCCCTGCGCATCGGCGGCCCAAGCGGGGCCACACCGTAGGTTGTGGCATGGCGGAGGTACAGGGGGCCAGTAGGCCCCCCGTGTCGGGCGGTAGCTGCCAAGTGCTGCTCCCCACCCTCCAAAGCGGAGGGTGCGAGGGATCCGCTGGTAGTGTCACAGATGCAAGGCTATGCCGATTCCTGTGACACTACCATTAAGGCGCCTGTTGGGCACTGTGGGGTTTAGTGGGTATACCTACCCCTCGAGTAGGAGAGTCCCACATAACCCTCTGACGGGTGGTGTTGTCGCTTCTCGCCAGCACCACCTGGCCGAGGGTATGCGTAACGCATTCCCCACAATAAAAAAAAAAAAAAAAAAAAGGATTGTTACACGCAGAAGGAGGCGGCGGAGCGCGAGCGGAAGGATGATCCCCTCGCACCAGCGCTACGCAGACGAAGGAGGGGACTAAGGAGGTTGGCGACCTTTTCCTGCCACCCCTCCAAGGTGGAGCCCAGCAGGTCATGGGTGCGGGGGCACCCGAGCCTGCATTGTACGGCTCCACTAACGACGGGCGGGAGTGCCTCAGTTCTTCGGGGCAATTCCGCAGTTCACCCCGACGGCGGGAGGAACAGGAGGAGCTCGCAGAGGCGAGCGTTCGCTGGGGGGCCCGCGGAGCAAGGGCTTTGCTGATACACCCGTGGCCCCCCATGTTAAGGCGATGAGGGAGTACCGCGGGATTAAGTGGGTAAAACCCTGGGCCACTTCCATCTTCGGTCCAGGAACAATGCCCTTTTTAGGGCATCGGGAGTCCCACACACGACTCTGTCCTTCCCCCAGGACGGGATAAGGTGCGTAACGCATTCTCCGCGAAAAAAAAAGTATTGTTACTCTTCCATGCGATTATAATCCCTGTACTTGTAACATGTAGTTTAAACATCAGAATAACACATAGGCTACAATTTATAAATATTTTACGTAATTTTCTTGGAAACAGGAAAGACATTAAGTGTAAGAAAGACTTATATGGGCCTTTATTTTGTTGTCTTATTAAAGAACCCTAGAATTAGTGAGCCAATAGAAATACACTTTTAGAAACAGTCTTACTACGCAGATTTTGTAAAAAATATAAGCCAGGAAGCTTCAGCTACGAAATGTAACGCGGCTACGCCGTAGCAACAAAAGTTGACGTTTTCTCCGACTACGCGTAGCACCCACGTAGCATCTGGCGGTCTACGACGAACGGTGCTACGAGGCTACGAACACTGAATGTAGCACTGATTTTGTGTCCTATCTTCCTCCAAGCGTTTCCAGGTTAGGGTACGATTGCACCATGACATGATCCAGGAATTGGCAAGTCCAGTTATTAAATTGGAACAACTGCCATCTGACCTTCGTAAAACTTAACAGCTAGAACAATTTTTTGACAAGCCATTTGGTGTAGTGGTCGAGAAGTTGGCTATTACACCAGAGGTCGCGGGTTCGATCCCCGCACGGTACAAACATTTGTGTGCATGAACATGTCTGTTTGTATCGGTCTGGGTGTTTCTATGTATAATATGTATGTATTTACAAAAAAAAGTATATAAGTAATGTTTATCCGTTGTCTGGCACCCATAGCACAAGCTAATGCTTAGTTTGGGGCTAGATGGCGCTGTGTGAATAATGTCCAGAGATATTTATTTATAATTGAATCGTGGCGAGCGTAAGCGGTGTTTAACACCCGTGCCTCGGAAAGCAAGTAAACCGTTGGTCCCAAAGATTTAAATCTTTGGTTGGTCCTGCGCCTGATCTCTCTTCGGATATGTCAGACTGTTGTCCCACCGTGTTATGAAAGTAATGGGATAGGAAGCACATTATATATGTCCGTTTTAGCCGAAAACTCAGCTACGACCCATAAACTTTTTATTATGATGTGTAACTTTCTTCGTACTTACTAGTACTACTTTAGTTTATGGACACGAGACAACTCGTAAAGCCCTGAAGGGTGATTACTTGCGCAGTGAGCGTTGTTTACGATGCTTCAAACAGCTAGTTACATGGAGTGCCGCCGGGTTACAGTACAGATAGTATTTACACAAAGATCTTAGTTATATACATATATATCTTTGGACTTACATAATATAATTATGAGAATCATAATAATAACTACGAGAACGGGTCATATGTGTTATACAGCATTCTGAAAGAGCTGATATCTTTAAAATAAACATGAGAAGGAAATAAGATGTAAAATAGCATATTATGAAGCCTGCTAAAATAACATTATTTTTGACATGGGACGGTTCGGTCGCATCGATTACTGCTTGCTACCCATAATAAAAAAGCAATAGTGCACTGAGTGCACAGTTGTGTATAAGTAGCATTTATCTTTTAAAAGATATATTATATATTTATATTATACTAGCGGGCGCCCGCGGTTTCACCCGCGTGGTTCCCGTTCCCGTGGGAATATCGAGATATCCTTTCTTAGCGGATGCCTACGTCATAACATCTACCTGCATGCCAAATTTCGGCCCGATCCATCCAGTGGTTTGGGCTGTGCGTTGATAGATATCTATGTCTGTCAGTCACCTTTGAGTTCTATTTATATAGATTATATTTATATTATATTACTGAATATTCTGATTATGTAAAATCGTTTTAATAATAGAGGCTTTCGCCGTGAAATGTGGCATTGATAGGCAGCTTACGGTCTATTATCATAAGGAACGCAAGAATTTCGTATAAGGCTTTTATGACAGAATGTATTAATACCGACATATTGCATATATTTATAAGTTGCGACCTTTTGTATAATAGGAATACAGGCCAAAAGCTTTGGCTAGCATGCGCTGCTGTAATACCTAGGGATTGCAAGCAATCAGTAAATATTCAATCCAGTGGGAATTGGTGCCAATATTGTTGGAACGGTATGAATTACACGAAATGCAATTAATGATTTCAGTAGAATTCAACGTGGTGAATATATTTAACTAGATTTATATAATAGGTATAGTTGCGCGCCCCGGCTTCGCTCGGGATTTAAAAATATCAAATTCTGTGCAGTTGTTCTCTTATTGCGAAGAGCAATTCCCACTGCAATCTTACTAATATTATAAATGCGAAAGTCTGGATGTTTGTTACTCAACCTCAGTCTAGATGAAATTTGGCACACGTATAGTTTATAACCCGGATTAGCACATAGGCTATAAAATTCCTACGGGAAACGTCCAATTCCCGCGGGACATTTGAAAAAAAAAACGCGCGGGTGAAACTGCGGGCGGAAAGCTATATAGTATCTAATAATGTTATTACATCAATAAAGTTAGCGCATTCCCACCGCTCCGCTCGGGTGCAATCTTGAGTATAAATTCTAGAGTGGTTCCTTAGAAATTCACGAACAAACACAAACTCTCGACATGTAGGTAATGAGTTCCAACATGTTAAGGATGGACAGAAACTCAGCCACCAACCAAATATTATATACTTAGCAGTTGTATTTTTTTAATGAAATGAATCATACTTTTTAAATACAATAATATGAAATCCAAAAAAAGTATATGTAGGTATAAATAATTAAAATTCATCCGTAGTCAAACTCACAGTACAAGCTATGGGTTAATTTGTTTGTCATGGTCATTTGAGCTCCCCTTAGTGGGGCAATTGTAGCAAAATAGAGCTTTTAGGCGCTGTGCTGTGTCCAGGGAAATTATCAAAGCCATGGCCACAAATACCGTTAGGTACCATTGAGAAATCACAGAGTCAATAAGCACACTATTCATAGGTGACCCTCCCGTAAGCCCCTGATTTACTGAAGAACTTATGATGGAGATCTCCCGCTGCTGTACATAGTATTGTATCCCGGACCGTGAAACCCTGAAGCAAGGGTGCCAAAGCCAGCAAGGTCGCAAGTTCGCAACGTTTCCGCCCGCGCGGGTCAAGGACACGCGGCCTATTTCTCGCGGGATCGCGGAACTGTCATAACAAGGCACGCGCCGACCGTGGAGCCGTCAACACTCGGAGGTATTATTGCGGAAGATTTGCAGCACGAATATTTCATTCATATTACCCATGTAGAATACTTAGTGCGCACATAGTGTTTAGAACTTTTGTATCACTGATTAAGAAGAATATTTGGCGTCATCTGTATATATATATAAAACTCAAAGGTGACTGACTGACATAGATAGATATCAACGCACAGCCCAAACCACTGGACGGAACGGGCTGTGGCATGCAGGTACTCAGGTAGATGTTATGACGTAGGCATCCACTAAGAAAGGATTTTGATCAATTCCCACGCGAACGGGAACCACGCTGGTGAAACCGCGGGCGCCCGCTAGTTTTATATAAAAACGTATGTGACCAGATATAATATGTATAAAAAAAGTAATTATAAAATCATGTGTCATTATGCGTTTCAATAAATATCAACCTACCAAAGCGAATTTATATATATATCATACTGCTGTATGATTTCAATTTCAAAAGCTCAAAGTAAAAAAATTAAGCACGTAGGTAGGTAGGATTGTTTATTATTATAGTTACTGCTCTTGTCTCTTGGATATTTGTCTAGAGACAATTTGCATAATTATATAATGTAATCTTACCCTTTGTAAAAGTTTTGGTCTGTTGTCGAGCTCGGGTTCGTTGTCGCGTTTATTTGTGTGTTCGTTGTTGTTTCTGGAAGACTTTCTGTGAAAAACAAAAGTATGTAAGTAGGTAAATAACGAAGGTACGTTTGAGATAGAGTTTGAGCGGTGGATGATCATCCTCCACTACCTACGTAATATTTATTAAAAGGTACATGGAAAATACGAATCATTTCTCTCCTGTCCTCTGTAAAATCTATTTCAGTGAGACCACTTTTGTTTTTGCAAACGGTGGGAATTGCAAATGAATGCCTCATTCTGCGGATTTCTGCGTGCCCGCGTCGCATGTTTGAGCTCGATAACGTCAGCGGTTCAAGGTTTGTAAGGGGAGTAGCATGTTGTGTAAGATACTAGTAGTATCTGCAAATATATACGTAGTAAAACCAGTTCCACGTTGTGTACCTACTTGTGTTTAAAAATTCTTCCAATGGAATTTATTTTTCCGACATCCATTATCTGCTTCGATCTTTTAGATACAATTGATAGAAACACAGAACTCACAGCAGA
Organism: Mecyna flavalis; assembly: GCA_949319885.1. NCBI lineage: Eukaryota > Metazoa > Arthropoda > Insecta > Lepidoptera > Crambidae > Mecyna > Mecyna flavalis. The sequence continues at coordinate 2,322,637 of OX439427.1, read as the reverse complement.
TAATTCGAATGGGCCAAAAATATTGTCCGCGCGTTTTACCAGTAGATCTTGATAACGATGGTTTATAAACGTTTTGCTAATTTAAATTCGGTATGTAGGTAGTTACTAAAATATCTTCCGGCGTAACATCTGTCTTTGGCTCTGTTCCGGCATTTTAGCTTACCATTAATTAAAATACACTCAAAAGAACCTAAGCATAAAATGGTGGCACTTGCGACGCGATGTGATGCTCCTCCCTACACTCGAAGTTCTGTCCATTATTGGAATGCCTTAGGTCGGGTTGTCAGAAGGACTTTTTCAGCGTCCTCACTTGCTAATTGGCTTAGCGCGTAAGACCATTTATAAATAAAGTTACACGTGATACAACTAAAGAAACCATTCTAACTATAATAAACGTGACCCACAGTTAATTTCGTTTAGATCTATTCTTAGGATACAACCTTTGTCTCGTACGTAACGTCGTCTTTCTTTGCCATTACGAAGCAATCGCGAAATAGACGAAAATCACGGATAGGGCAATTCAATTAGCAAGATTAGCTTTTGGTGGTATAGGTAGTAGGTATACCTTCCGAGAATAATATATTCTGAATAAAACTTGATCTAATGTTAGTAATTTAATATAAATATTTCTATCTGTTTTTTTGGAACATATCTACTTAGTTATATGTTTTTAACAAGTTTACATGACTTATTAGTATAGTTAAGTATATTTATGTCCCACACAATGATGGATTTTGGATTTATCACTATGCTTGCCAAATGTGGATGATCACCAATCATAACAAAAGAAACCGCCAAAGTTTTATTCGAACCCTGGACCCCGAGATCATGGATCACCTAAGCCACATGACCAAAGAGACTTCGGCGTGGGCGCCGGCTGCGTGGTGCGGAGCAACCTGCAGTCACCCCATGTCGGGTGCGTCGTGCTGACTCACCTGTCAGGCAGCAGCGCGGGCGCCACCTTCTTGCGCAGGTTGGCGAGCGCCGCCAGCTCCTCGCGCTTCCTGGACGGAGGCGGCGCGCCGCACAGCGTCACCAGCGGCGTGGGCGCAGGCTGCGTGGCGCGCGAGAGCAGCCTGCAGATACGACTTTATATGTAGCTTTATTTTTATTTGACTAAGGTTTTTTGTTACCGATACAGCCACACCATTATAAGTTCAGAAGTTGAGTGTGAGCTTAGGGTTTCGCTGACGGAAGACCAGCGAAACCCTAAGCTCACACTCAACTTTTGTAGCGTGCAGTGCAGCAGTGCAGTAAGTGACTATTACCGCCCCCTGCAGACATCTGCAAAAACACCAGGGGAGTAACAAAATGCGTGAGAGGTACCTATGCGCCCTTTTTCCTCGTAAGTCGTACCAATATTTGGTTCCGAAATACATACCGGTAGCGCGATATAATGAATTCCATATTGCAGAAAAAATGCGTGAAAACAAATTGATTTACTAAAATATGTAGATGAAATTTTTGTACTCGTAGTATGAATTTACTAACGTTTCCGCCCGCGGTTTCACCCGCGTGTAATCTCTTTTTTCGAATATCCCCCCTTCCCCCCACATTTCTGGGATCAAAAGTACCCTATGTTCACCGGGGATAGTGTAGCTTTCCAACAGTGAAAGAATTATTCAAATCGGTTCAGTAGTTTCAAAATTGTTATTCCCGCGGGAATAAGACGTTTCCCGTAGGAATTTTATAGCCTATGTCCTAATCCGGGTTATAAACTATACGTATGCCAAATTTCATCTAAATCCGTTCAGCCGTTAAGGCGTGATTGAGTAACAAACATCCAAACATCTAAACATCCAAACATCCAGACTTTCACATTTATAATTTTATAGTAGGATAGGCACCTGATAAATCAGAATAAAACAGGTGAACGAAGCTGCGGGCGGAAGCTAGTTTTACACTTAATGAAGTTCGTTTTTATGACAAAGTCCGTAATACCGATTATTAGGTAATTTGGTGCAATAATATGTCGCTTATGTGGGATTCAGCTTGATATGGCAAAGTTAAATATATCTAGTTTTACAGTAATTATTTTATATGACTGTATAATCATCCTTTTTATTGGACCGGGCGCTTTCAAGTTGGAGAATGAAAGATAGTTGTTTACTACTAAACTTTATCAATCTAGATAAAAAATATGAAAGAAACTACGAATTTTTCAGCATTTACGCTACCAAACTTTTATTAACAAATCTCATTAAACTTCCAATTTAGTGCCAATAATAATATAGCCTACGTTTGAGCAGTGTGTGGTCCTTCCTGTCTTCTCTCTACAATGACTCGAACATCAAATAAAAACTGAAAGCTTGTTTATAAATTCCCTATTGTCTCCTCAAGGGGCTCAAGGACTACACACACTGAATATCACGACACTACACGCTTCATTCATGAATTCTCACTTCCATTGTCTTACCTTTTCGAGGCCGGTGTCCTCTTGGAGAGCAGAGTGTAGTCGGTGACGTTGGAGGTGGACGGGTTCGCGGGCGGGTAGTAGGCCTCCTCATCGCGGCAGTTGTTGACGAGCGCCGACTTGAGCGGGAGCAGCTCGACGGTGTCGGGGCGGCGCGCGGTCATGGCGCGGGCATCGTGTGCCGCCGGCGGCCGCTTGCAGCCCACTGAGAGATGTGACCTTGAAAATGCTGCAGCGTAGGGCTGGGACACGAGGCGATCGTCGAGATGATGTTATTATCTTATCTACAGACCGAAACGAGATTTAGAAACACGGCGAATAAGCTTGTAAACCTAAGCTACATGTCCCAAACCCGTGTTATAAGATCCTCGTTCAACCTGGGGATTCGTCTACACGAAATAAACTTAAACTAACTTTTAATTAGCTTACGAAAGCCCCGGACTAGTCGGAATAAACGCGTTTCCGAATAGTTCGATCCTCCAGTCGGACTATTCGGACAAAAAATGTCCGAACAGTTCGACGATCGAACTACGAATCGGACTAGTCGGAATAAACGGTTTCAACTGCTTTGGGTCCAAGTTACTGATTTGTACTGTTGATCCAAGCCGTTGAGCAAGGTCGACACTACACGTGTCAACAAAACATTCACCAACGATCATCAAATTCATACACGATTCCGTGGGACCACCGGGATCGTTGGGAGTCACTCCAATATTGAAACTTAGAGAACGTCATTCAGCATCTTTGGTGTTTCGATCATATTTTCGATTTCGGCATTCCTTGATCGAGCCAACATCCCTAGTCTGCTAGGGCCGGGGGCGGAGCATCCGCGACGTGCCAGAACGGCCCGGGTCGCGCATGCGCCCACAACTCGCGATTTGACACTTGCATTACCTGTGTGCGTGCAAACATTACACCTCTGATTACAGCACATTTACCGCCCACGGGCTTATCAAAGATCGTAGTAAATAGATTGTGGCTTTCCCATTAGTTGTTTTCAATGAGTTTACAAATTAACTGGACGAAAGTTTCTGATAACGCTATTGCGGTCTCTGACCTGAACTTTGTACCTACTATATAGTTATGACCGGCTACACATTTCAAAAATTTTATTATGAAACTTAATTAATACCTATTGCATGTGTTTAAAACTTTAAATGTAATATGTCGTACCCAAGTCCCAACGATCTCCATTATTTATATCTTATATCTTTTACTTGCTCAGTGTCCACTATATTCTGCCAGTAAGTTGGTTATGCACTTATCTAAATAGCCTTATGAAAAACTACATTTAATTTTATCTTTGGAACATAATTATGTATGTAGGTGTGTCCTATCAGAGCAGGTCCATCGCCATTAGGCGTGCACAATGACGTTCACTTGTCCGTCTCAGGTGTGTAGGGGAAACTGGGGAGTTTAGGGATAGTAGGCTGATCATATGGTCCCGAGTCCCACACAGCAGGCAGATCTCGCTAGCTTATTATGATATAGGTAGTAGGTAAGCATCGCATTGCAAAAAAAAATTTAAATCCAATTTCAGAATTACTACGCGGGTGTAGCCCCCCAACGCCCGCATTGCACAGGTCGCTCGAGCCAAGTCTGAGGGTCACCTAGTTTCTCGGGTGGCCCTCCCTAGGCGCCACCCTGACTTGAGGCCTCTCAAGTCGGGGTACCCGGGGATGGGCTGTCAATAGCCATAAGGCTAGCACCGGCTCGTCCTAATCGGGTGTGAAGGAGAAACCTGGGGAGTTTAGTGGGTAGTGGACGCTACTGTCTCGAGTCCTACACACGGCCGCGGGTCTAGCTAGCCTGCGGTTATGGTGCATAAACGCATTCTCCTCCGAGAAAAAAATAATCAGAATTACTACAGGAAGTCGGTTAAAATCCTAGTTGTGCAGTAACTATAATAAATACTCCATGGATGGATTGGCCGTGCAGGTCTGAACCATAAGTCACTGATTAATAGTAACAGGTCTTTTTCAAGAATCCTTAAATACCTATTAGGTGCAATACTGCATGCCTTTCTGCTAACCATCCAAGCCTTCTTACCTACTACCAATGACCATTCGTCGTGGATTGTAGCTATGTTGGATGGAGCATAAAATTGCTCCCTGAGAAACAGCTTGATGGATTGTCAATACAGACGGTTTGCCTATGAGCTTAAATTGAGAGGAGTAATTGTGTTGAGATCGCTGTCTATTTCTTGGAAGGGTACGGGATGGATACTTCGTACCTATAGGTATTTCGTGGCCTAGTGGGTATACCAATCTCCCACATAATCCTCGGCCGGATAGTGCTGAGTGTTTTATGTTTATTAAAATAAAAAAAATAAAAAATATTCTGTAAATCTGCAATTTTTGTCAAAAGAACATAAAACAACGAACCTTGTAATATTATTTTAGGATCCAAAAAGTATGAATTTTATAATAATTTATTATTCTTGGAAGGGATAAAAACGAATAAAGCTATAAAATATTGTCTATGATATTACTAAAAGAATGAACTTCTTGTTCTGAGAGAATGAATCTTTTTTTATTGAAACTCATTCATTCATTCATTATTTGATTGACCATTTGACAGTTTGTTTGTCATTTGATTTTAATGTCAGTTACCACCTTGGTTTGTATTTACCTTTTGATAATATTTATTTCGAAGTTATAAGTTTCCATGAATTGTTTTCTATCACTTTAACATACTACAAAAATATAAATGTAAGTAATACTATAGAAAAATCGTCTAAAATTTTATACGTTTGGCTTATTGCAACATATTGTATCGAGGAATACAACGTAGATTCATGCCGCAGCATGCCGCTTTGTATTTTATTTATTTATGGTTTATAGGTGCAACGTTTATTTGTATAAACAATGAACTCGATGTATTAACTTGAATAGTAAAATCAACCAGTTAATAAATATCTACTTGCAGTATGTAGTGATGCAACAATAAATCATTCATTGATTCATGGCATCAATGAATCATCGGCTTTTTTTTTACAAACTTGACGAATCAGCTGATGTTACTTTAAAACACTATACATAAAATAAGAATGCTGCACTGGTCTCATTAAGTCTATAATACTGGTTTTGCTAAATGCAGTCTTTACCTTTAGATTTTATACACCAGAATAATAAAAATTAAACTAAATTCCAAACTTGAAATTAATAAGTTTTGCCAGCTTTTTTGGGACTAATTTATAATGTATATAAACTTATTTATAGATCCTAAAACAAGAAACATGATGCTGGTGGACAATGAAGCAGGTGCAATGGGCAATCCTCAAGCACAGGATGAGCGCCCCATTGTGCTACCCCGAGGCAACAATGAACAGTTGGCAGAGGTACTACTTTATTTGTATTTATTTATTTATATTCATTAATATGTTTATATTAAATTGTTCTGTGCATATGGTCCTTTGAAAATAACAAAATAATTATATGGGCTTACTTAACACATTTATATTATGTTTTTCAGAATGGATATGTATCCTGCATTCATAGGTGTCCATCAGTGGAAGCTAAGAAGCTCTGCATTCACGATTTACCCCAAAAGTTAAGACATGGAGGTGAATATGATATTGGTGGAACCTATACAGGGAGTGGTTCTGATTTGTGGTTCTACTTCTCAACATCCATTTGTCCAGGATATAACCATCTCCTGAACTTATTTGTATGCCACAGAAGGACAGGCAATTTCTCTATAGGAGTGAGCAATTCAAATGAATTAACACATACTGAAAGACCAACAGAGAAATCAGGAACAAGCGAATTCCTCAGTGCTCTAACTTGGTACACCTTTAAGAGTGCACAGCCAAATGAAGTATACTACATAAAAACATTTTGCTTTACTGAAAAAAACATGAAATCCTTGGAATCAAATACTCTTTTTATTCCAATTACTATCATAATGAATTCTGCCCAAACCATCAACCATGATGTACTGAAATCTATTAAACTTCAACATGACCTAAGTGAACTATTAACAAAAAAAGAAAAAACTGATTTCACTTTACAGACTGCAAGTGGGAAACAATTTTCTGTCCACAAAATAATGCTTGTAGCTCACAGTTCTGTATTAAGGAATCTGATAAAAGAAGCCAAAAGTGAGTTGTTTATTGATATTCCTGATAGTGACATGGAATTGTTGCTGCAATTTTTGTATACAGGCACTATTAAAGATATACCTAATCAGAATTGCCTGAATTTACTAAAGATTGCTGAGAAATTTCAGCTGGACAATTTATTTTTACTAACGCAGTACGCTCTCGGCGAGCAGATTAACATCGATAGTGCTGTGGACATAGCACTAATTGCGCAAAAATACAAGCTGGGAAAACTACAGCAGAAAGTATTTCGTTTCATCAAGAATAATCGGAAGGTCATGCAAACCAAAAGCTGGAAAGAACTTAGTGATGTCGAGCTCACCAAACATCTTATTGAGCACATTTATACAGGGAAAGATTGACATAAGGATAAACCCTATTGTAAGATAAGTTAAATGTTAACAACAATGTTCTGTGCAAATGAAACTTTTACGCCCTGTTGCAGAAAGCTCCATTAAAGTTCATTAAATCTAATGCTGTCACTTTTCGTTGTCATGAAATAAAAAGTGACAGCAATAGCTTTAATGAAACATTAACTTTAATGGACGTTTCTGCAACTGAGTGTTAGTGTCTTATATTTGAAGAGTTTAACTAAGTCTTTGTAATCAGTGGTACTATAAAATTGTTTTTATCCTTATTCCAATATGTGTTAATCTAAAGATTACTGTTATGAATAATAGTTTATAAGTGCAAAAGTCATACTATTGAATATTATTATTAAAATTTATCAGTATAAAGAGGTTCCACTGTATTCCACCTTAGCTGTTGTAAATTAACGAAAAAAAATACAAACACTAAAGGAGCACTTGCTTGTACAATCAGCATCATATCAACCTACCCTCATCTGGCATTACTCCTACAACCAATTTTCACCATAATGTTCATGCATAGAATACTTATTCTATGTGTTCATGGTATAAAGTTATAGTATATTTTCAAGTAAATATTTTTGATAGGTTGATCTGGAGCCGAGTAGAATTTTTAGTTTCAGTATTTTTCCAATTAATGGTCTTAAAGCGAAGCTTGTGATTGATTAATTAAAATAGAGAAAGAATATCTTCTTTTATTTTTGCTACTTTTATTATTAGTGCAAATAGTGCATATGTTATATAATGTTAAATCGTATTAGATGTTAAGGTATGATAAAAGCATTTCTATAAATATTATAATATAGAGACATTTGTTTTCATTGATATAAAATCTTTTCATTAACTACAAACTACTTGTATTTCCCGGGTCCCGGTGATCGTGAGACATTATCCAAGAAAGGGTTCTTTCTCGACATTTTAGATAGTGGTTATCCCCAATAGGGTCCCATTTATGACAGTATCAATTTTAAGATAAGATTCGTATTTTAGAGCATTTTTTGAGATTCATCATTGAACATAATTTATTGCAGAGATCAGCAGAGATAAAGTAAATATGCATGATAATAGGCCCCGTATTAGGTAAATTGTTTTTAGTTGCATATTTATTGGAAAATATTAAATGACTTATGGTTTATTAAATCTTAGATGATCTCTGCGACAGCTGTCATCGATTTGACAGCTGTTAAATTTCACAATTTTTGACTGTCAATTGTATGAAGAGAAATAACGTTCATGATTGTGGGTTCCCGCCCACTTAGAGATGTTCTTTGCTATTATCATTCACTTACACTTAATAATCGATAATGAAATTTTAAAAAATCGGAAAATTTTCATTTTGTTTATCTCTTTAAACGTACAATTTTATAATAAAAAATCAATTAATTTGATTCGAAGTAAGTCGGTTTAGATAAAACAATTTGAATGTGATCGAAATCCGAAATTCGTATCTCCGACAAACAAAACAACCAAACTATATCACATCACATACATTGAGCTGATCCCAAAGTTAGTGTAAAAGAGCACATGAGCATGACATGTGTGTGTTACGTTACGTACGTACGAGATGCGTACGTACGAGTATCAAAAATAACGAAGTTACCACAAATTGGTACTTAATTACATATTAACATCCAGACACAGGACAAACATAAATCTTTATCACCTAAATGTTTTCGCATAGTCATAGAGCATGCCAAATGTGTCCTTTGTTTAAAATCACTTTTATTAGAGGTCCTCAATCGTTCAGTGTAGATCGATAGAAGAATCGATTACTTACGAATCGAAGTTTTAACATTCGTTTATGGTAAGACTACGCCTCTAGAAATGTCACTGCGACACCTGTCGCAGAGATCATCTAAGATTTAACAAACCACAATTTTACCAATATAAATGCGTTCTAGTCAATGCATGCATTAAAATCCATTTCGCGCAGGCAGGCAAATAAAGACCTGTAAACTGTTGTTTCTTTGCCTGGAAAAAAAAAAGGTGGATAAATGAATGAAAGAGATGGAACTGGAATGAATGAGATACCACCTGCCATAGCCAAAGACAACAAAATCCTTAGAGTAGAACACATGGAGATGCCCTAAGTAGGTACAAAACGTGTATACCTAAAGTTGGAACACAAAATGGCGCCACCAATGATAGCGCCCGACCGTAGTGCAACCAATATTGTATATCGATATATTTATCGATACAAGTTTACGTGTCGATCATAAATGCACATATTTTGTTAGAAATCTATAAATAGTTTCTTATTTTCCTATCACAAAATAATGATGATGCAGTGCCTTAATATAAAAATAGGTTAGTTATATATATTATAATGGAAATTTCAACTTCACATGGTTAATAAACCTATTACATTTTTCCAAAAATCCTAAACAGAAGATAAAGTGAAGATACTGTACTGTTTCATACTACCATCACGTAATCTTGTTATGTCGAGAGTTCTGTAAAACCAGTATTCGTTGAAGTGTAGCGAGCAAACGTGCCTTATTTTATGTCGCGGATTTATATTTTCCCCACCTATTAACTCTATCTATTTCTTCTTTAATGTTTCACTTACAGGAAATCTGCAGAAATATACCATTGCACAATATAACTATCTAAAACGTATCGATACATAAAAATATTGTGCCACATCACTAGCTGGAACACAATATGGCGAAACCGGAACGCGTCAAAAACTGTGTGACGTCACTAAAAAGTGTTGCCAAAATGGGTACAATGCAAAGATATCTGTCTCTTTTTTCATACGCAACAATCACTTAGATGAAAAGAGATAAGTATATATTTGTAAGGCAAGTGTCGATTCGATGTATATTCATATAAGCAATTTTTTGTATAGATCAATAGGGCATCTCCATATGTTCTACTCTAAGACAAAATCTGACACTGGCCTTTTTTCTCTTTTCCTCACCCCGTTTACCGCCCCGCCGTCCCCCGTCAAGCGTGGCTAATCAAGGCACGAAAAGGTTTGTCAGCGATAATTAAATTCGTCTTTCTTCAGTGTTTCTGAGTTATCTAAGTTTAGTTTTTCGTTCCTAGATTAAAACACGTGTGGTAAATATCAAAACGGTAATAAATCATATTAAAATCTAATGATATCTCTTGAATTCTATTGTAGACTGAACATTCCAAAGCAGTGACCATTTCAGTTTATCGTGTTTGAAATTAGGCAATTTGTCGTTTTAGGAAAATGAGCAGCTCGGAGGAGGTTTCTTGGATTTCCTGGTTCTGCACGCTGCGCGGAAATGAATTTTTCTGCGAGGTAAGTTTGTACAATGATCGCCTTGTGTCGATAATTTGGTAAAGAGAAGTCGTATGGTGCAGGTAGCGTGGGATATTGTTCATATAATACAAATTGCAGGTGGACGAAGACTACATTAATGATAAATTCAACTTGACTGGGCTGAATGAGCAGGTGCCACACTACAGACAAGCTCTCGACATGATTCTCGATCTGGAGCCTGGTGAGACATTGTTTGCTATTGTTTGAATCAATTAACATTGCTGCCTCGTTATCTTGCATCTTTACTCGTCTTGATTATTGCCTTAATGATTTATGTACTTTACAAGGCACTATCAGCTCACAGTAAAGTTTTTGTCTATCCTTACTTTATAACCTCATTACAAGTATCGTTTCTGTTTATTATCATTAATTTATTTACAATAATAAGTCAATAAATGGTATTATAAAATGCTGGTATATTCTGAAATAATAAAAATTTGAAGATATTCTTTGAATCTCTCTGCAGTCACCTTTTCATGTTGTGATAACCAATGGAAAGCTATTTTTAGACACAAAATTTACTTTTGTACCTAGCTAGGTTGCTTGTTAACTCACTTGACAACTTGTCTGAACATTGCCTCTTAAATCAATTAGAAGTACTTGAAATCATGCTTGCTATCTCTATCTTAGACACAGGACATACATAGGTATTTCACTTAAGGTAAACTGGTAACCTAAAATATTACCCCTGAATGTTCTGGAAAGCTATCTATAAATAAATATAAAACTCAAAGGTGGCTGACTGACTGACATAGTCATCTATCAACGCACAGCCCAAACCACTGGAGTGATCGGGCTGAAATTTGACATGCTGGTAGGTGTTATGACGTAGGCATCCGCTAAGTAAGGATTTTGATCAATTTCGAAGAACGGGTACCACGCGGGTGAAACCGCGGGCGGCCGCTATAGTCTATAATATAAACACTGATATTTTGCAGGGAACCACAAATAAACCTAGGTACATTGTTTAAAAAAGCATGCTATTCTTAATGACACTCAAGTCTCATCACTGTACCTAAATATAATTTCTATTTATTTTAGATGATGATTTAGATGACAACCCCAACCAGTCAGATTTAGTAGAACAGGCATCTGAGATTTTGTATGGGCTAATTCATGCTCGCTACATACTGACAAATCGGTAAGACTTACATTTTATATTTTAACTTAATCATAGAATGAATGTTTCATCTTTTTTTTAAAGATTATAAAATATGGTCTAATAGATGTCAGTTCATTAATATTAAAATGTTATATCAAAAGATTTCAACAGGAGGTATCAATATACAATTTTGTTACAGGGGCATTGGACAGATGCTAGAAAAATTTCAAGCTGGTGATTTCGGGCACTGCCCACGAGTATACTGCGAGTGCCAACCTATGCTTCCTCTAGGTAATTAGATTTTTTATAATATGTACTAAGACCATTTATTTTTATCATGTAAGGAATCCTTGAATTGTTATCTACAAAAATACTAGGTATTACATAATCAGTAAATGTGTATTGAAACATTGATACACTTCATTTTACTATTCATTCATCAATTACATGAGAATAACCAAAATAAACATTTTTAATTTATTAATGAGGTCAATACCACCCTTTAATCCATCTAGCCCCGGAAAACCAGACACAATAGAAAATCTATTGTTTACGAGACACCCGGCTTTCGGTCGGGTGTTTAAGAGTTAACATCCTTTGTAAATGCAACAATTGTATTGGTACTTTTTCATCAGGCATAAATTTGTCGACCCTGCTGTTGCCTGCAACATCTCTCGAAATAATGTTAATTTTGATAAAATACCATTCCGAGTTTTTTATTTTCTTCTAGGTCTTACAATTGTTACGTATCGTTTATTAATGCAATAACATTTGCCCTTGATGTCAGGTCTGTCGGACGTGCCGGGCGAGGCGATGGTGAAGCTGTACTGCCCGCGCTGCATGGACGTGTACACGCCCAAGTCCTCGCGCCACCACCACACCGACGGCGCGTACTTCGGCACCGGCTTCCCGCACATGGTCTTCATGGTGCACCCCGAGTACCGCCCCAAGCGTCCCGCCTCACAGTTCGTGCCTAGGTGAGAATCTTCATATCAACTTGCATTGTTGTTATTGTAAGCATGGTAATATCATGATCATATTTACATATTTTTGGCACTCCGCAGCATCCATACATTTTAGTTTCTGTAAATAATTCATTGTATACAAAATTTCACATCAATATAAAAAAACCTACACATTAAGATTCATAAGATCAAAATATCAGAAAAGCTGTGCATTATGTATTTGTATATATCAATATTTTTAGAAAAGCAAGGAAGGTAGTAGGTGTTTACCGAATCCTAGTAATAAATGACAACTCTGCCCTTTGCTGGATATAGAATAACAAGGTAATTTCCACCAGGTTGTACGGGTTTAAGATCCACCCCCTCGCATACCAGATCCAACAGCAAGCCGCGGCCAGCTTCAAGGCGCCGCTGCGGAGTGTCTCCTCCTACAACAACGGTAAACGCTAGGGCCGCGTCCCGCGCGACTCGCGCCCGCGCCGCTGATACAGACCTCCAGGCACCGCCAGGGCACCAGAGCCAGGGCACCAGGGCGCATGGGCACGACCCACTCTCGATGTCATGCTAACCCCCGACCTGCTCTAATTCGCTGAAATACGAAGCTCCTCGAATGTGAAAATTCGATTCGAAATATTCATAAGCGGTCTACGACAACTCTTGCGCAAATAGTTTTTATTAGACGCGTATTTCGGTGTCACGTATATAGACGTACGAATTAGAGTATGTCGCCACTGCGTGTATTGCGTTCAGCTAAATGAAGGAAATAAGTTAATGCATGACATTTCCAACTTCGTTGATAGAAATGCTCCCTGGTGTAGACTCCCTAACCAAATAAGATAAAAAGATGACGCCTCGCGCGTCCACTAAGCCGGAACGTTTGTCGAAATTTGGTGCCGTTTGTTTGGTGTCTCGACCCTTTCGTGCCCTAAGCTTATTCACGTTGCGAGGTCGGCGTTGAGCAACACTGCCAAAATCGATCCTCGGTTGTTCAGTGACCTCGCAACTTGAATTTTTGTGTTCCTTCTGTTTCTAAATCTAACTTTCATGCTTGTATCGCCATAGCTTCGACTTATCCTGGCGGTTTGGCTTTCGTTGCCTGGATAAGGAATGTGAAAAAAATAACAGAAACAGACTTCACTGTACATAGCTCAGTAGCAAAGGAGTGTCTGTATCAAGTAACAGTATGTAACATCCAACAACTGTGTCACTGGATGAATGTAGCAGGGAATAATGAAGAAAGATTTTGAAAATGTCTTGTTTTTTCGTAAGCTGTTGCTGCTTTACATGACTTTCTAAACCTTTATTTTTTCTTATTCTGGCAATAGACTCACCATTTTAGTATGAAAGTATATTATTCATTGATATAAAATGTTAATACACTCAATAGATATGGAAATCATCAGAGCAAAGCACTTAAAAAGCTGACAGGATTGAGTTATCCTGATAATTATTCATATGAGTTTCATCAATTCACATCTTTCAACTCATTATTGATCTAATATGTTTGGATTGAATTTGGTGAAGATTGGCGGTTGGCATCGTAAGTCAGCAACAGTGCTCGAACCATTATTGCCTAGAACCGTTGCATATAGTTATGTCTCACGCGTACACTGATCGTTGCCGACCACAGTACACTTGCGTTCAAACATTTGGCGTTGGCAGATACATTGTAGCTAATAACATTATTCACAAGTAAGGTCGATGTAAATGTAATGTAGATTGCTATTTAAAAAGTATATTAGGTTCTAGGGTTATGTAAGTTTTTATTTTTATATCCAACTACAATCATTATAATAGTGCATAGATGTTCATTTCACATAACGCGTTTGCCTCGTGAGATTTATACTTTATTTCGTTTCTGTATCGGTTCCAGTAATTTTAAATAAACAATATGACAACTATTGGCCTTTTTTCTTGCTTATCCTGCATGTTAACCACATGTCTCCTTCTGCTGAACGCATTCGTTACGGAAAGGATTTTGAGCGGCACTTTGAAATTGCGTACAAATAACACTAATCATGTACTTAAACATCGAATTACAATTGAAGCTGAAACAATTCATTTAACAAACGAGAGTAGTCATTTAGCTAGAAGAGTATTCGCTATTAGTCGAATAACAGTAGAGATGCTATTATACAACTGTTCATGCATTATTGGGCTAATTGAACAGGCAGAACTAAAATGCTTTAATTTACCATTGCTTCTTAAGTAGCCCAATATTGTGTGATTGGTTCAGTTTGATTTCGACGGAGAAACACCAAAGTATGTGTCGTCAAGTAGGTACTGACAGTCAAAATAAGTGAACTAACATTTTAATGAAAAAAATGTTTGTTTGCCGCAGAAACGAAGACTACCAGTAACATTCCAAAATGATTATATACCCACCGAGTGCACGCCTCCAGGGCATGACCCTGCAGCGACCGCCCCCCGCACCGGCGCCGGCGCGGCACTAATACAAGCTATCACGACCTCTTGTTACTATGACTAATAATAATAATATTTATTACATAAATATAAATTACTCCTTATTTAATGACAGCTAATCAATAAAAGAGTTATGTTTTAAATTCAATAAAGTTTATTTTTACGTTTTCTGTATTATGCTTTTCATTTGATTTTTGCCTAAATTAAGAGTATAAATATTTAACTTTCAATTAGACAGTACAGTCATTAACGTAATCAAACATAACACCAACTACATTGTTCTTATGATGGATAACAATCACAGACAAGAAAAAGTAAGTAAACAATGAACAGGGATTTCAATCATGTATGTCAGTGAGCTTTCAATTTTGTACATGTAAGCAAACCTTGCACACATGATGAAAATCCTAATAACTTTTTTTATAACTATGAAATGTTAACATCGCCTAAGTTGGAATCAAATATTCACACAATTGACGCATTAAGTCAGCATTGTTGATCTCCTTGAATGTGCTGGAGTGCATTATAGAGGCATCTTTCTTTATGAATTTAAGTGCTTCAATTTTGAGAACTTCAGAATTGTACATGTCAGCAACAATAAATATTTCAATGGCATTATCTACAGAGAGCTGTTGAGCAAGTGCATACTGTGAGATCTCTCTCAAACCCTTGATATTATATCTGTCTGCCAGCATCAGCATGTTGAAGCAGTTGCAATTATCTAAATCCTTTATGGTTCCTGTATAAATGTACTCTAATATACACTGTAGGTCCTCTTTGCTTACATCAACTAATTTCACGCAACCATTCTGACTCTCTGCAGTTTCCTCCTTGAGCATAGCTTTGAAAACTTCACTGTGAGCACCTAACAATACTTTGTGCACTTGGAGCTTGGCCCCATCTGCAGACTCTATAATAAAATCTGATCCAATAGGGTCTTCTAATAAAGCTCTGAAATCATGGTTCAACTTCACCTTATCAATCACATTTTGGCTGAGGCCATTTGTCTCTGAACAATTGAAAGACACTGCTATGAACAGCTTTCTATCTTTTAATAATTCCAAATCAAAGTTACTAAAACTGTAGGTAGTAAGGTAGTTCTGAGACATTTCTTTTGTTTTTGTGAATATGTGCTCTTTTAAAGATTGTGAAAGGTAAACAGCTGCATTCTTTTTGTCTAATTTCATATCAGAACTCCTGCTTATAGCTATGGTAAACTCACACTCTTGCCGGTTGCAGACAAATATATGCAGCAAGTGGATTTTGTGAATCTGCTCAGTTTTGTACATGAACCAGTAATCTGCTACATCTTGAATGTAAGTGCCACCAATGTCATAGAAGTTAGGCCGGTGGAACTTCTGAAAGATGTTATCGAGACACATCCATTTCGCTTCCCTCGTCTGACATACTTTGTGACCGGCTATAACACTCGTGCTGTCCTGTGGACAACAAATCATAAATTATCAAAATAAAGATTTTCGAAAAACATCACTGTTTTAGACATTGCCGCATACGATATCATGTTGATCGTTAAGGTATTCAAATAAACCAGTTACCAGCTGGCTGTTTTTATGAGACTAGGAGTATATTAAGCAAAACCATACTATTGATATTGGGATTCACCGATTAGTCATCAACATTGTTGAGGTTTTTGACAAAATTCTTTACTCTCTTACCGGTAAATGATCTGATCCTTCGACTTCCATGATATTTATGTAAACAGAATAGGTAAACACAAACAATATCAAAAAACCATTAATGTTATTTCAAGGTTGATTTTCTGTTTTCAACACAGAGCAGCAAGTAAAAAGTTTTAGTTTTCCTTTTCAGTGAATGAATGAACACCACCACCACGAACGAACGATGAATGAATGAATGACAATTCTAAATGTCAGTATTTTTTTTTCTTATCGGCTTTGTAGGCTTTGTACGGTTTGTACTTTAGCCAAAAAATAGTACAGAAAAGTCTTGATTAAAAATTCTAAAAGCTACATATGTATAATACGATTCAACTAAACTGGCCCGTCCGAACATCGTGCGAGAACCTGCGCAGAACACAAATGTAGGCGTTAGAGGGGTGCAGCCGCGCCCCGCACCTGCGCAAACGACGCTTGCAGCTAACTTCGGACGGGCCAGTTTAGTTGAATCGTATTATACCGATGTACGTAATAATTTAAGGATCATATTTACGTGTTAATTAAGGATTATTTTACGTAGCATATTATTATATGATCCATAGTGAATGTCATTTATACATAACCTCTATGCTGCTGGCTGACTGAATGAAGGAAGAGAAGAAAGTGACAAAAAATATTTTTTTACTTGCAACTTTTTAATCTTTTAGGACTGTCATGATGACATTGACAGTGAACAACCTTCATTTTTATTTGACAGTTTGTGCATGGATCTCGATTGTTTTTAGTTATTTTTCGTTCTTAATTCCACACCTATCTTTAGCTTGAATTTTACCCTAATGCTATGACAAATGTTGAGGCTATAAGCCTCTATCAAAATGGTTCTAAACGCGGCTGTGCAGATGCTGAAGTAAGTAAAAATTTATTGTAATATAACCTATGACTAATAGATTTATTTTTCGTGAGGTCTTTCTACTCTAAAATAAAATAATTCTTTCATTTTATATTTCTACCCTAGGTCTAATCTAATCACACAGTAATAAATAATTTTAAAAGATCCATTAATTTGATCTTTAGGCATAGAAATGCAATTGCAAAAAGTAACAGCTACTCATGGGTGATAACAGGAAAACTATCACCTTGTATTATGTCACTTAGACAGATCATGGAGGTCTTGCTTGCATCTATTTGATATAACTTGCATTAATTTAGTTCTCACCAGATTTGAGTATCAGAAGCCTAAACTCATAATTTATTTTTAGGGAGGCGGATGAATTGAAGCAAAAGATATTAAAATTCAAAAGTGGGACTTCAATGCTGCAGGAGCGAAGTCTGTGGGTCACACAACAACAATTACAGAAGGTATATGCTCATGTGACATGCTAGGGATTAAATATTTTTTATTAAGAGGCTGAATTGGCTTTTCTGAACATCGTGCGAGAACCTGCGCAGAATGCAAATGTAGGTGTCAGAGGGGTGCAGCCGCGCCCCGCACCTGCGCAAACGACGCTCGCAGCTGACTTCAGACACGCCAATTAAGTTGAATCATATTATACTTCATAGAAAAAAACAAAATGAACTGTAAATGTTAAGACAAATAACCACTTTACGTACCTATACAAACTTTATTTTGAGTTTATTTTTTAAAAACCTTTCCACTTATAACAGGTGTATCAAAAAGTTCTGGTGTTAGACTTGGACTATGCATTGGAAAAGAAGGTAGAACAAGACCTCTGGAATGTGGGCTTCAAGCAGCAGATTGAGGCATTGCAGGCCATCTCCAAAGATAGAAAGGTAAACATTAGTTTCATCATTATTTCATATATTTTATTCATTGCTTAATTCATTATGTTTTATAAAAATGTAATAACAAATGGAAAAGGACTTTGGTACATTTATAATAAAGATTTTGAAATCAAAGACTAATTAGTACTCATATTAAAGTATGTATTATGTTTCTAGATTTACATATTTGTGAGTGTAGTTGTGGTAATTAGCTTGTTTAATAACAGAGTCATTACTTGATGAGTATATTTTAAAATGATACTTTTATTTATTTTTGTGCCATTGTTTAATAAATGCAGATAAATACTCATTACCATTATGACTTAATCATCCATCTATCCATTTTTGACTGAAAGGCTTTGTGTAACATATCGATACCTTTGGGTTCATTTGGCGTATAAACCAAAACCTGACTTTTCAGGAGAGCCAAAAAACGTTTTTTTTTTTAAATATAAAATCATAACTTTTTTGTTTTTGAAGTTATAAAGAAGTGACCTATAGGTAAGATTCTTAGAATTAGGGAATGTAGAAGGCTAAATTATCACAACATACCTATCTTCTTTGGTTTAGAAGTTAGCCTTGGATATACGTCAAAAAAAAAATTTTTTTTGTTTATACAACCCACGAATATTGTAATAAAATTTACTTTGTACGTCGTATATCCAACTTTGGTAAATTTAAAATCACAATTACTGACGTAAAAACCCATAGATGTAGATTGTTTTGTATTAAAAGCCAGTTATAATCATAGAACAACTGAAATCTGACTATTAAAAACAATCCTATTACTCCCGAAATATGTAGGAACATAATGATTGTAAGCCTCATGCCTAAACTATGATCGATTTAAATAAAATAAAGCTACCCTTATACGAAATCAATATGTATTTATTCTTATTATGGCATACTGACTGTTAAACAGTTTAACAAAAAAAACATCTAAATTAAAATTAATTTAAAAAACAACATTGTCATGTAAACCAAAACAAAAATCATAATATGACACTTATTAATTCAAACTTCAACTTAATTATAGTAATATGGCATAACTCAACTTATGAGCATTCTAGGCCGTTAGTGTGCAGCATTCTAGGCTTCATTCTCTGGTACTTCTTTTTCTTGAGATGATTTAAACATCCATTTTTCTACTTCTTCTTCTTTAGATCATACCAGAAAACTTCTTACTGTCTCTGAGATTACTTCCCTGCCCCCTCTTCAGATAGATTCCTTTACTCTCTCTAGTGTCTCTTCAGATCAAATTCTAAAAATTATAGTTTCCCTTAAATCCAAAGCCACTGGTTCACGAGATCAGTCGTACTATTATGGTGTTGGTTCTACTCGATCACATACTCCTAGTCATTACTCATATTATTAATTTCTCCCTTACCTGTGGGGTTTTCCCAGCAATTTAGCGCAAAACACACGTTATTCCTCTCCCTAAGATATCGAATCCCGTTAATCTCAACAACTTTAGGCCCATCTCCATATTACCTTCCCTCTCCAAGATTCTGGAAGCAGTTGTGCACTCCCAACTTTTCAACTATATTTTTAATAACAATCTTTTCTGTCAATTTCAATCTGGGTTTCGCCCCTGTCATAGCACCAGCACAGCTCTACTTAAGGTAACAGAGTATTTTAGAGACGGCATGGAGGAAGGCATGTTAACTGTGCTTGTCCTCATTGATTTCTCCAACGCCTTTAATACTGTCGATCATGATGTCCTTCTATAATATCAATTCAATGGTTTGCCTCTTATCTCCGTAACCGCCGGCAAGCGGTGAAGGTTGATCAGACAGTATTGAGCTGGTGCGGTTTTAGCACAGGCGTCCCTCAAGGTGGTATTGACTCTGCCATAGCTGCTGTCAACAAAGATTTGTGCTCCATCGCTGCTTGGTATGATCGGTTTAGCGTTGCAGTAAACCCGAATAAATGTCAAGCCATTATTGTATACTATATTCGTAGGCTTGATATAGACACTTTGCCCCCTGTCCTCTTTGATGGTGTACCTATTCCCTTCTGCAGTAGTGTCAAAGACTTAGGCCTGCAAATCGACAATACACTAAGTTTGTCTGTACATATATGTAGGTGAACTGAGTCGTAAAGTAATTTCCACTTTGCGAGCTCTGTACAGATTTTAAAAATTTCCTTCCAATCCCAACTACAATCACTCTTGTTCAAGCCCTTAATCTTCCCTTAATTGATTACGCGGATGGGTTTACTTCTGACTTAAACAAAGACCTTCTCGACAAGTTAGATCGTTTAGATAACAATGGTATTCGGTTCATTTTCAACTTACGTAAGTTTGATCACGTTTCTTCCTTTCGCACCAAGCTTAATTGATTACCTATCCCATTTCGACGTTATGTTAGAATTCTTACTACTCTCTTTTCTATCCTAAACGATCACACGCTCCGGCTTTATTCGAAGTTCAAGCTTCTTAGCTCGACACATTCCCGTCAGCTACGCTCCTCGAATAAAACAGTTCTAGCTACTCCTTTTTACCAGTCCGGCTTTGTCTCCAACTCTTTTTGTCTAATGTCTATTAGACTTTGGAATAGTCTTCCCGCTCCTCCGCTTTTAAAATCCTTCTCCGAAAACATTATCTCCAAACTTCCCTAGCATCGCCACCTGTCCCAATCATTAACTGCGTCGTCTTTCTTTTTGGTTATATTATATTATATTATTATTATTTATGTATCATATTTATGTTATACCTACGCTATATTAATTTGTTAAGGATTTAGTTATTTATATTATATAATTTATATATAGTTCGCTGCAATAATTTCACTTTTTAGCCCATTAACACTCCCACAATAGATTTTTTCTGCTTGGCCCAAAGGTTGACTGGCAGAGAATGCCATTTGGCATTAGGTCCACCTTATGTACTCTTGATTGTGCATTAAAGTTTAAATAAAAATAAAATGTTTTTTATTTTATTTTAATTAAGATGTTTTTTGTTAAACTGTTACTGTTATAACAGTCAATATGCCATAATAAGAATAAATACATATTTATTTCGTATTAGGGTAGCTTTATTTTATTTATAATATCGATCATAGTTTAGGCATGAGGCTTACAATTATTAAGTTCCTACATATTTCGGGAGTAATAGGATTGTTTTTAATAGTCAGATTTCAGTTGTTCTATGATTATTACTGGCTTTTAATACAAAAAATCTACATCTGTGGGTTTTTAGGTCAGTCATTGTGATTTTAAATTTACCAAAGTTGGATATACGACGTACACAGTAAATTTTATTACAATATTCGTGGGTTGTATAAACCAAAAACTATTTTTTTTTGACGTAAATCCAAGGTTAACTTCGAAACCAAACAAGAAAGATATGTTTTGATCATTTAGCCTTCTACATTACCTAATTCTAAGAATCTTTCCTATTGGTCATTTCTTTATAACTTCAAAAACAAAAAAGTTATGAGTTTTTATTAAAAAATATTTTTTTTTTCTACTCTCCTGAATAGTCAGGTTTTAGTTGATACGCCAAATGAACCCAAAGGTATCGATCTATCACGCTTTTATTTCTGTCGCTGTTCCGTTGACTTGTGCCACGTTAGTTTTTTAGTTTTGTGCTTTGTGTGCTGGGCGTAAAGTGCTTTTTGCAATGAACGTGGTCTTTACATCAATACGCTATTGAACTTTTGGATGTACGACGTCTTATTAAAACGCTATAATGGATTACGTTTACAATGCTATGGCGTAAAAACCATATCCGATTAACGTCGACTTGTACGCCCAGGAGTGATATAAATCATGGTGAATACATCATAACAATACTACAAAAAATAATTATTTGGCATTTACACTGTGAATTTACCTTTTGCAAGACATTATAGTAAGAAAAATGTGGGTCGTATAAACATTTTTTTTGCGAATTTCAATATTTCGTCTAGACAGATCGATAGAGAAAAAAATTCTGAAAAAAATGATATATATAACTCAATTTGGCCAAAATGGTCTTTACGCCAAATGAACCCAAAGGTATCGATATGATACTATATCAACTAATAAATGAATTGGCTACTATTTCGTAACGTTACATAACTATATTAAGTCTATGGTGCTATGTTCCCGTTTCATTGTTTGTTTTTGTTTTTCTCGTGGGTTTTTCTGTATTTCTTCTTTTTTTTTTTTGTGTTTTTTAGGCTCATGTTTACTTTAATTTTCTTTTGGTTTTAGTTTTTGTAGTATGTAACTATGTATGTTATGTTTTGTAGTTTGAATTTTGTTTTGTTATTGTATTAGACCTAATTTAAATTTTATAAAAAGTCACTCTGGCTCCGCCAGAATACCAGCGCTGTCGCGACATTGTAACCAATGACGTGGCAGCTCAAGCTGAGGCGGATCCAATTGGCCATCTGCCATTATTTTTATAAATGTATTGGTTACATACCTACCTGTATTAGTACAGTCAACAGCACATCACGG
This sequence comes from Mecyna flavalis, assembly GCA_949319885.1. Taxonomy (NCBI): domain Eukaryota; kingdom Metazoa; phylum Arthropoda; class Insecta; order Lepidoptera; family Crambidae; genus Mecyna; species Mecyna flavalis. The sequence continues at coordinate 2,300,103 of OX439427.1, read as the reverse complement.
TATACACTTGCAGTTCGATAATAGCGCTTATACCCCCGACATAAGAGCGGTACAAAGTCCAAAGTGTTACGTCTGACGTGCTGTTGACTGTACCTGTATTTTTTTTTATTTTTATTGTGTAATGTTTTAATTGTAGCCATTTGTGTAACAGCCGATATTATGATGGCTAATAAATGTTTTTCTTTCTTTCTTTTCTTTCTATTTCTGTATAGACAAAAACATTTATTAATAGATTTTATTATTCGATAATCCATGAAAAACACACATACAGAAATTTTATGAATGTAAAAACAACAGCCAATCACTTTTTATTAATTTTCATTCATGGCTTTTAGGATCTAAACAAGAGTAATATTATTTTAAGAGTATTATTTATCTTTGACTACTTACGCTCGGTTCACACATGATCCGTTTTACTGTTCCGGTTTATCGTGTCTCTTATTTCGTCGATGGCGTATGTATTACTGTATACAGAATACTGTGCCATGTGTGAAGTCGCTCATACAACTATATACGTACGCCATCGATGAAAAAAAAAAAACAAAAACGGAACAGTATAACGGAACATGTGTGAACCGGGCGTTCCTGGAGCTAGTACTCAACCCCGACAGCCACACAAAAGACATTTGCTTATAGTAAAGCTACTTGCAGATTAGCACAAAAGGAAATAATAATCTTTTTGTGCAGAACCCTTTACGCAGTGAAGGGCAGGCAATGCTCTCGTGGGTGCTGCAGGCTGCAGCAGGATTCTATCTGTGTCTGCTGCATCAAATCTGCACCACTTTTAAATTGGATTTGCCTTTCAGGTAATGCATATAGTGCAATATTTGTGTTTTAAAACGGTAGTGTTCTAATGTTCTTATTTTCAAGTATAAATAAATACCTTAATGAACTTTTAAATATTTCTTCATTAATTTATTCAATATTTTTCAAATTCCTTCAATCTTCTCTGTTTAATTGCTTTTTGCGTCCAATTAGGTCCAGCAACTCGTAATATTATTATCTCATTTTGTTAAAAGTTTGCCTATTCGTCGTTTACACAGAGGACCTTTCCATTTTGTTACTCTTCTAGTCCTTCTGTCGGGTAACCTTGCCATATGAACAGGTTATTAATAGTAAAGTATATTTTGTTGGTCAGACGCCGTGCGTCCCTGCTCGGGTGGGTGGAGGGCTGGGGCACCGGCGAGCCGACGGGTGGGGCGCGCCTGCCGCCGCCGGCCGCCGCGCGCTACATCTGCCAGCACTGCCTCGTGCACCTCGGCGACCTGGCGCGCTACCGGCAGCAGCTGCGCGTCGCACATACGTTCTACAGGTCAGGCTGGTTTACAAGGTTCAGCCGTGTTTCTGTGATCAATATTATTTAAGTTTTATTCTGATGAAAATTAATAATTGTTTAAAAAATATTGCAGCCTTAACATAAACAATTTGCAGTCATGACTAGATCGACGCATGGAATTTGCAAGAGCTCGAGTTGCAACTTCCCGAAACGCGTTTTCGGGAAGTTGCAACTCGAGTGTCACGGGGTCGGTGTTTGCAGGCACGCGCTGGTGGTGTCGGCGCACTCGGGGCAGCCGTACAACCAGCTGGCGCTGGTGGCGTGGCGGCGCGGCCGGCGGCTGGCGGCGCTGTACTGGCACGTGCGCTCGCTGCTCGTGCACGCGCCCTTCCCGCCCGCGCCAGTCAACCTGGCCCGCACGCTGCACGCCGCCGCCAGGTACTGACCCTGACCTGACAGTGAGGAACCGATGCCCGGCATTGCTGGCGGCGCTGTACTGGCACGTGCGCTCGCTGCTCGTGCACGCGCCCTTCCCGCCCGCGCCAGTCAACCTGGCCCGCACGCTGCACGCCGCCGCCAGGTACTGACCCTGACCTGACAGTGAGGAACCGATGCCCGGCATTGCTGGCTGCGATAAAAAAAAAGTACATAGTAAAAAAGGACATACTTCGCCACCAAACCAATCACATTGTTTTGAAAAGTGGAGGTGGTTGCACAGACTATATCTGCAAGCACATCAAATCATGTAGGCATCAAGTGTCTACATCTGTAGACACGTTTTATGTTCACTTACATTCAACAGCTTGCCGTGTTGGTAACAAAAGAGGTCGACATCTGAGTCTAGCATTAGTGAATATTCTCTCATATATTAATGTTTGTTTCCCAGCGGCGGCCTAAGCCGCGACAGCAGTCTGCCGGTGCTGCCGGGCGAGGTTCGCGAGGGTCGCGAGGCGGGTGAGGCCAGGCCGGGGCGGCTGGACGCGCACGCCTACGTCAACGAGCTCATCCGCGCCATGCACATGATACACACCGTCGAACAGTAAATAATACAAACCATATTTCAACTTTGACCGGAAATAGAGTATTTCACTGAATTATCCGATTCAAATGCTATTTAGAATAATACCTTTTGAAATTGAGCGAAAAATTACGTCAACTGCGCGTGATGACTTACACACACACAGATATTTTTTGGCGTTGCTAACGTTACGGGCAAACGCAGTTGAAGTCATTTTTCGCCCCATTATCCTAATAGCATCTGAACCGGATAGTAGTTGAAATTTTGATATTTCATGACTGTGTTCGATAAAACAACACAAATATAAAATTATTTAAAACCATCAGAATTGGTCAAAAATCAAGTGAGTTACAAAGCAATGAACTTCCAGTATATCTGTATCTTTCTAACACAACATTTTATACATACAGTGTGTCTATGGTGCTACAGGCAGGTGACGTCACGTGCCTACTAACCATTGTCTCTTGTGGTAGGTTGGAGACTGCGGCGGCCATTGTGAACTCGCTTAATTCATCCCTAACTGCGCTCATCGCGACAGACAGCTTCGAGTCTATGACGCTGATCAAGGTAAGCTTTTACTGTCACCCGCCTCCCATGGCACCACTATACTTTAAGGAAGGATAAAACTATAACATCGTCGTCCCCCGACTGATGGTAACTGACATAATGTATTCCCGGGTTACGGGTAAAAAAAAGATCTTTTACTTTTATGATTTATCATCATTATCACAAAATAATTCAAATAACCCAAAAAAAAAATTGTATTTTTATTTTTTATAAAAACGTTATCTATACGGCCCAATATAGTATCCGCGGGTCTGGACACCAATTATCCATACATATTAGGATCCGTATCATGAATATCTGTATCAGGGTCCGACCGTGCGGTAGACCAAAAAAGCGATGGCAAGATGAGCTCAACTCATTTAACACCAACTGTCACACCAAACCCAATTACCCAAGTTCACAAAAAATTAAAGGAGGGAAGGGAGGCCTTTGTCGTTTAGTGGGACTGGCTCTTAATAGTTCATTTATGCAAAGCAAAGCAAAGTGCTACTTATATACATCAGGAGTAGAGTCTAATTAATAAAACTGATGTTGTTTTCTTGAGTTTTATTCCTTTAGCGTAAGGTATATTTTTCTTTGCATATATCAACTGTCAAATGTTACCTATTTAAATGACTTCACTATAATAAAAATAACTCGTTGTCCCAGATGACGTGCGTCCTGATCTGGCTGGTGCAGTCGTCGAGCGAGGACTTCAAGGTGGACCCAACCGCGCTGTCAGAGGGCGAGGCGGCGGCGGCGGGCCTGGCCGAGTCCCTCGCCGCGGCCGCGCTGCTGGCGCTGCTGCTGCCCGCCTACACGCTGGACGACCCGCCGGAGCGAGCGCTGCCAGCGCGTGAGTTGCACCTACCGTCTTCTACACAAAGCATATATAAGTCATTGAACTACAATTACTAGCGTATGGAACCGACACCGCAAACCAAATTTTTGCGCGATGCTTTGCTGTCGACGGCAACAACTCATTTCGAACAAAACTCGTAAGCGCCGTGCTTTGCATGGCGCTTGCGACGTTTTGGTCGCGAGAAAATTATACTCTGTGAGCAATCTAGCGCTGCAAGTTTTATAGTTTGGTTAGACGACATCCGCTGTAGCAAATACATCAGTCAGTCCAGCGTGCCGGTCATCATTTTGCGACGCATTTTTTGTTCCGTATAGCCTCTCGATACGTTGTACTATGATATTAAGCAAAATAGACCCCAGTGCGCTGCTGTCTACACGCAGGACGACCCGCCCGAGCGAGCGCTGCCAGCGCGTGAGTTGCACCAATGCTACATCTATAGTTTGTAAAATATAGGATGATACCTGGTACAGGTGACACAGTGACATTTTTAGATGTTAAAAAAATTATTCGTGAGTAATCGATTCTTCTATCGATCTACACTGTTATATTAAGTACCGTTTAGAAAGTATTATTTTTTTTAATTGCATTCACATTAATTAAATTGACTGACTTTTTATCACAGTAGGTATTGTGCGTTTAAAATGATAAACAATACGATGTTATCGATATTTTTAATTTTCCCGACGATGTAAGCGAAAGAAGACTTGCAATTAAAAAGACTACTGGACCCTCTGGCAACTGTAGTCCGCAGTCTGTTTCATGGAATATGTGACGAGTGAACAAGCATGTGCATTTATCGAGCCATTTGGTGTAATGGTCGAGAAGTCGGCTATTACACCAGAGGTCGCGGGTTCGATCCCCGCACGGTACAAACATTTGTGTGCATGAACATGTCTGTTTGTATCGGTCTGGGTGTTTCTATGTGTAATATGTATGTATTTACCAAAAAAAGTATATAAGTAATGTTTACCCGTTGTCTGGCACCCATAGCACAAGCTAATGCTTAGTTTAGGGCTAGATGGCGCTGTGTGAATAATGTCCAGAGATATTTTTATTTATTTATTTTTTATAATTTTTAAAGCATATTGCCTGCTTAATGGCGATATTTATACAAATATATTAGAAAAAAATCAATTTGTCGGACAATCGGGAGTCGAACCCACGTACCTCGCTGTCCGGGCGAGTGCACTAGCGAGGGACGTGGGTTCGAGTCCCGCCTGATACCTGGAAAAATTGATTTTTTTCTAATATATTTGTATTTATTTATTTATGTGCATTTATCGATGTTACAGTAAAAGTATGGCTGGGCTGGGCGGCGTCCCGGCCGGCGTTCCTGCGGCGGCCGGCGGCGACGTCGCGCGCCGCGCTGCTGCCCGCGCTGGCGCACACGCTCGACCGCCTGGCGCCGCTCGTGCCGGCCCCGCTGCCCGACCCGCTCACCTGTCAGTGTACTGCCATATACCATCGTTATAGTAATTGCTTTTAGGGTGCCATCAGACGGACTGCACCGCAGCGACTGCGCGCAGTCGATATATTCAACTGCATGCAGTTGCTATATACAACTGCTTACAGTCATGATATCAACTGCACGCAGTCGGCTGCAGTCGTGTGAAGTCAATATCAACTGCATGCAGTCGTGCCTTCGACTTCGCGCGGTCGGCTAGTGACCGCGCGAAGTTGAAGGAACGACTGCATGCAGTTGAATATATCGACTGCGCGCAGTCGCTGCGGTGCAGTCCGTCTGATGGCACCCTTATCGTTACAGCCAGAACTCGACTGGAGCAAGAGGAGTGAATGGCCAGCTTGGACGGCATCACACTTAACTCTTTATTTAACTAGTTGAAACTTTTTCATTGGTTTTCTCCGGTATTGCAAGTGCATAAAGTTCAAATCATGGTGGGCACTATTTACTGGGTTTTTGGGGATAACGCTCTGTATGCCTCCTATCATTATGATATCTCCGCAGACGACACGGTGCCGCTGCCGGAGGACGAGGAGCTGCAGGGCTTCCTGCCGCTGCAGGAGGCGCTGCAGCCGCTGCGCTTCGCCGCCGACGCCTGCGCCGGCCTCGCCGCCGCCCTGCCCGACCTGCCGCACCTGCCCCGAGACCATGCCGCAGACGACCAGTGAGTGCCAGACGACACGGTCCCGCTGCATGTGTACAGGTCTCCGGCACACTCACACAGTCATGACGATTCAACTTCACCAATGATGTTAGATTCAGCGACACGGGTCTTCGACTTTTTTGACCTCACTCTTACGAAAAATTTTGTAAGATAGCCAACTAGGCTATCGACACATTGGTTTGGCCCCAAATTTTTTCATAACATAACAGTAAAACAGAAATGTACGGTCAACGGCATACGATGACGGTAAACACTTGCAGTTCGATAATAGCACTTATGCCCCCGACATAAGAGTGGTACAAAGTCCTAAGTGTATAGTCTGACGTGCTTTTGACTGTACAGTGTACATACATAATTATCTTGTCGAAAGGCAGTATTAATTGATGTTTGTTTGTACCAGGCCAGCGCGGGAGGTGTCGACGACCTGCCTGAGCAACGACCCGCAGCTGGAGAGGCGGGTGCGCGCCCACCGCCTGCTGCAGCTCGGCCGCCGCCTGGCGCAGCTGCTGCCCGACCAGCTGCAGCTCGACGACACGTGAGTGCAGGATCCAACATTATTGACGTGACAACGTCTTATAACTCGATGGAGCCGGCTGCACGCACGAAAAAACATGACTCATGCGGCGTTCCAGTGCAAGCGAGAGCGCGGAACGAACGACAAAGAGGCACAATCGGCCTCCGCGTTCGGCAGCGTTCGACATCTGTCTGCGTGGACAGCTGCTATACAATAATACATTTACTTGTTTATATGACGTTGTCACGTTCATCTATCGACAGTAAACCGACTTTACAGACAACCGATTTTTTTTATGCCATAAAGTTGGCAATTAAAACGGACGGCCTACCTGATGGGGGGCGGGTACCGGAGCCTCTGAACGCCTGCTACACCAGGAGTATAGTGCCCGGCAAACATCTTGAAATCGGGGGAGGATTGCGCAGAACGCGAATTTTGAGATGATTGCGCGCTATCGGTCAGTAGCATACCTCGGACCACCAGCGTGCGCGGGCGACGGGAGATTCGCGCGCGCGTGCGGTCATGCGCAAGAGCACATGCGCGAACTCTCCCCCACTCCGTCGACCGAGCGTCAAGAAGTTTGCTGGCCCCTTTATCACATGTGCATTGCCGACTCGTTACTTGATACGTGTTACATTTTTTTAAATTGCAGTGTGTAACGAGACGAGCAGATCGTACACCTGATGGAAAGCGCCACGTCTGCCCTTAGACAGTTCAGTGCCAAACAGTTACTAAGCAGATACTGTCTGGTACCCCCCTGCGCTCGTTACACCGAGACGCCAATTATTAAGTCTCATATACCCAGTAATTTCACTAGCATCAGTGCCCTTTCCCCGAAACACAGAAGGGCTTGACACACTTCTATTTTACGGGAAAATATCTGGCACTGCGGTGGTACCTACCTAGACGGCCCAGTACAGATACCCACCATATTGGGTGTAGGTATATCTGGCACTGCGGTGGTACCTACCTAGACGGTCCAGTACAGGAACCCACCATACTGTGTGTAGACCGGAGGACGGCGTGGTCCGCGTCCGCGCGGTGCACGCGTGCGGCGCGCAGGTGGCGGCGGCGCTGGCCGCGCTGGCGCAGGCCGAGCCGGCGCAGCCGCCGCCGCCCATCGTCATCTCCGAGGCAGACTTCCGGGAGAAAGGTATGCGCGGTAAAAGCATTTTTTTTTATATATTACTAGCCTTCCGCCCGCGGTTTCACCCGCGCGTAATCTCTTTTTTCAAATATCCCCCCTTCCCCCCACATTTCCAGGATCAAAAGTAGCCTATGTTCACCGGGGATAGTGTAGCATTCCAACTGTGAAAGAATTATTCAAATCGGTTTAGTAGTTTTAAAATTGATATTCCCGCGGGAATGAGACGTTTCCCGTAGGAATTTTATAGCCTATGTCCTATTCCGGGTTATAAACTATACGTGTGCCAAATTTCAGCTTAATCCGTTCAGCCGTTTAGGCGTGATTGAGTAACAAACATCTAAACATTCAAACATCCACTTTCACATCACATTTATAATATTAGTAGGATGTTAGAAACTGTTCAAGGCAGACAGGCAACGCAACTTACCTGATGGTAAGCCTGTCCGGCCTATTCTATTGAGGACACTTCACGGGGAAGCCTTGTGCTGCACTGTGAAGGCTGATCCGACCTTCGAGTTTTTGATCTCGAATATACAAGTTCCCACATTAAAACTCAGCAGGAAAACAGCCCGAGTAGTAAATAAATAATCTATCAGCTAAATTATGTCCCGCTGCAAGACAAAATTGGCTGTACTTAATTAAGTACCTTTGCCTTGTTTTGAGGTTTTGAAATAACTAAACGAAATTTTAAAAATTGACAAAAGAGACAGCATAATTATTACTTACATAACAGATAGTATCTGGAATTTTAAAAAATAGCCCTAAATACAATGACGTTCTATTAAAAAACTAGACTCCCAATCACGCTCAAATATTGTCCGAAGCAAAAGTCTGCCCACCCGACTATTGGGCAGAGTTTTCGTTTAGTTGTATACAATTGACATTAAACACTAACTGCCACGAGATAAGGTGTTAATTTGAACGAATGTGTTAATTTCATCTGTGTCAACGCCGCTCGGACGTTTTTTGAGGAATTTTTCTTAGAGATTGGGTGTCTAGTTGTATATTGAACGTCATTGCCTAAATAAAATAAAATAATATGTTAATGTTTTTCCAGTCCGAGAAAAACGCATTGGCATCCTCAAGCCGCAGGGATCGCTGGAGCGCGCGCGGGAGGAGCGCGCGCTGGCCAGCACGCAGGATGACCCGGTAACGTACACACCATTACCACCTCATCATACACTTGCGATCATCGAGCAAAGTAACAGAACACGCCACTTCTAAGTAAAGTAAAGTATCAGCCTATTAATGTCCCACTGCAGGGCAAAGGCCATCCATCCTTCCATCCTTGAAATCAAGTTATCGCTACAATGATGGGTATTGGCTTAATCACCACGCTTGCCAAATGCGGGTTGGTGATCACAAACCCGAGCTGTGCCCAAAAAAACCGACACAAAGTTAGCTCAGCCCGGGAATTGAACCCAGGACCCCGAGATCTTGGTCCAGTACTTAAACCACTAAACCATCGAGGCGTTACTGCCGCCACTTCTACAATCATGTAATTCGGGACAACTTTGAACACATCGGTTGGGTTGACATGACTATGGCATTCGGAATGCACATCCAGATACCACCACAAAAATGTTGCTTATTTAGGTCTGAATACAAACCTGAAAAATAATTCACCATTATTTTAAGTTTATCATTATGTCAGGAAATGATGAAAGAATCGATTAATTCGTCCATATCCCTCCAGGACAGCGACGGCGGCGAGGATATCAGCAAGAGCGAGGACAAGAGGGAGGTGCGCAAGCCGCGCGTCAACATCGCCATGGCCGCCATCATGCGGAAGCAGGAGGAGACCAACAAGCAGGTGACGACGCTAACACCTCTTACCTTATGCAGTTGTCCCATCAAGAGCGAGTAAACGACTAAGCGCTTGTTCACGTGAACGCTTGGCGCGGTGGCGGGCGCGTGCTTGTGCTCGCTACATGCCCGCGTAAACACTTCGATACCTAGTTATTATGTTTGATATTTCGCGCCCGCGCTCGCGACCGCGCCCGCGCTTTCAACGTGAACAAGCGCTTACAATCGGCGATTTTCTCGCTCAATAAACGAACAATAGATATACTTTCCGTGTAAACAAGAGATGCAAATATAAATAGTTGATCGCTGGCTGTTCACACTGACCGGCGAGGATCGCTCCACAAGTTCATCGCTGAGCGACAAGAGCTATCAAAGATAGTACTTGCTTAGCGATACTCGCTCAGCTATCAGAGATCACGCCGAGAGAGAAACCAGTAGTAATTTTTCGTAATCGCTCGTTTGACTAACACACTCGCTTATAGCCGAGCTACACAACTATCGAAACTACACACTCGCTCCTCGCGGCTCGCATACGCGTTTCTACATTCTAGCTATACTCGCTACTCGTTCATCGTTGCCAGTGGGACAACTGCCTTACTATACTTCACGTTTTACTATTGCTATTCCATTTGTATATCATCTTATTGTTTTTAAATTATGGTGGTTAAACGAGACAAGCAGCACAGGTGTAGCATTTAATTGAGGTGGGTGCTGCGTTATTGGAGCGGGTCAGAGGGAGGTATGTTTTTGTTACCAATACCGCAAAATATTGGTCAGGTTCCTTATAGATGAATATGAAATAACGTATATGACATCTCTGTAATGTGACATGTCACCTCTCCCCTATTACAATACTACCGCAGGATGCTACTCCGTTAAGCGCTACACCTGTATGTAGTCCTTGTCTCGCTTACAGGAACCACCGGAATAAAAATCGTATTAGATGATAGAAAATTCGGAGGTTCTCAATTTAGGAATCTTTTTTATTGCAATGTGTAATTAGACGAGCAGATCGTACACCTGATGGTAAGCGCCACGTCTGCTATTAGACAGTTCATTGCCAAACAGTAACTAAGCAGTTACTGTTTCGTCTGGCAATGCCCTGCGCCCGTTACACCGAGACTGTTTCTTTTTTGTTTAAGGTGCATTTTGAATCATCCTTTTACCACTGTTCCATTGAGAACGTTTCGTTTCTGTTCATTATTTACATCTTTTTGTTATCAGGTTAAATTCGTAACACCTCCACCAACGCCAGAATCGTCAACCGACAACACCGAAACGAAAGATCAAGACAAGCCTAAAGTGATCCAGCCCAAAGCCGTCAAAGGTCTCGCGAGCCTCCCGCTCGGCCGCAAGACCGGCGGCATCCTCTCGCTCAAAGACAAGTCGGCCGGCTACCCGCACCTCGTCAACACTGATCCAGACCCGCCTAAGAAGACTGAGAAGGAGGAAAAGAAGGAAGCTAAGCCAGAAAGGTCCAGTCAAAGTCAGAATTCACAGCAAAACTACCAGCCGAAGCGGCAGGAAGTCCCCCAGTCGCCGAAGTGGGGTCCGAACCAATACAGTGAGGGTCCCAGGTTGGGCTTCCAGAAGAACTATGGAGCCCCGGGCGGGGGCCAGTACAGCCCGAGCTACCCGTCGCCGCCGGTGAACGGCCAGGGCATCCGCCTGCCCGTCGTCAACCCCAAGGAGATCGACGTACGCACCGCCGCGCTGCAGAAGCAGAACTCGAGGCAGGATCTCTTCCAGGTAAGAGCCTAATTACACGAAGACAAAGCGTGTTTTTTCACGATTCGTCTTTTTGACGGGAGCAATGCTTTTTAAATACCTATGTTCACTTGCTTCGCGAATCGTGAAAAATGACGGATACGGATACATGTTTTAAAAATCATGATTTGTTAAAAATCACTTATCGGCTTTTGAAAATCTATTGAAAATATTTGGACAAATCGTGAAAAAAACACGATTACGTATTTTAATGTGAACATCTATCCGTCCCGTCGTATCGTGTTTTTTAACAAATCGTCAAAGACGTATCCCGTGTGAATGAGCCCTAACAAGACTATTTTTGACATTGTTAATAGATCCATTTTGTGACAGAAAATAGTTTTAGATTTGTAATATTTTCATTTCGAGCAACATTTTGAGAATTTTAAAAACTTCAAAAATATAATTTGACATCTTCTGTAAGTAGCTTCGATTTCTTTTCGGAGGAGAATGCGTTTAGTCACCATAACCGCAGGCTAGCTAGACCTGGCCATGTGTGGGACTCGAGAGTTAAGCGACCCACTACCCAGTAAACTCCCCCCGTTTCCCCTTTCCACTCAATTGGGATGAGCTGGTTCCAGGCTTATGGCTTTTAGACAGCCCATGTAAGAAGTTCCCTAGTAGGGGAAAAAAAGATCCAACGACCTTTGATACGAAATTGAAATTTATTTTAAATTGCTTTTGAAATTGATTCACTATTTTTGTATTTGCTAGGACGGCCACAAGTTCGGCAACTACAACTACCCGATGTCGGGCGACAAGAAGAACTTCCTGAACGACCTCCCGCCGCGCTTCGCCAACCAGTACCGGTACTGGCAGACGGCGCAGGAGAACCAGTTCAACGACAACAAGTTCCGCGACGACAGCTTCAAGCCCGCGTCGCTGTTCACCTCGCCGCCGCCCGCCTGGCCCGCGGCGGAGTCCTACCCGCCGCCCGCGCCCTGGTGGCAGCCCGACAACCCGCCGCCCGGGTACCCGACCTACTCCCCCGCGCCCGCCCAGCAGACCCAACCCGGCTTCTATTCGCACTTGACCAGCGGGCCCGCCTACCAGACCACGCCCTACGCCCCGACCAAACCGGACGGCATGACGCCTAACTACCTCCAATCCGGCATGGGACAGCCCCACGGAAACCTGCAGAACTTACAAAACATGGTCAGCTCGCCGTCCTTCAACTCGTCGCTGGGCAAGTTCGGGTCGTTCGCGCCGAGCGTGGGGTACGACGCGGGCATGTACCCGCAGTTCGGCAAGCCGCAGCCGAAGCCGCCGGCGCTCGGCTACCGGCCCGCGAAGGACCTCATGGACGGGCCCCTCGGCGGCTTCGGACCGGCGATGGACTCGCAGAGGAACATCGCTATGAAGTTCAACGACCCCCTCAACAGTGACAATGGTGCTATGAACAATTTGGATCAGACTGGCGTAAGTTTCACAAAGATTTTATTGGTTTAAAATGTATTGGCCCTATTTACTATCCTATTATATATTTATAATGCAGATAAAAATGCACATATTGTGGTGTAGTATTTATTTTCAATGACAACCATTGTTCAATAACAATGTTACATAGCAACGTGAATGTCACGATATGACACGCCTCCGCCGCGAATCTTGGCTACCACTAGGGGCGTATCCCGGGCGCCGGCAGTAGCTGGTCCAGGTGGCGGCGCCAGAGCGTGCCGTCCTCGGTGCGTACTTCATAGTGCAGCCGACCCAGGCGGCGCACTACAGTGCCGAACTCCCACTTGCAGGAAGGGTGGGAGTAACTTCTGGCTTGGACCTTCTGTCCTATCTCGAACTGTCTCGACGGCTCGTTCTGAAGAGGCCGCTGTTCTGAGGCCGACGGAGCCGTAGTTGACCTGAACATTACATGTAGTAATGTCCGGATATCTCTCCCGAACATCACTTGATATGGCGTCAGGCCGTTGCTCTTGGGCGTGCGCCGTAACCTGGTCTTCACCGTTAGGATTTTGTCCTCAAGATCGCAATTTTTCGTTTTCGTTAGGCATCCTCGTCGCCAGTTATTATATATTTATAATGCAGATAAAAATGCACATATTGTGGTGTAGTATTTATTTTCAATGACAACCATTGTTCAATAACAATGTTACATAGCAACGTGAATGTCACGATATGACATATCCCTTATTGCTTAGCCTTAGGGTCAACTAGTAGACAATGTCATATAGCATTAAATCCGCCTTTTGTACTTTTGTCATTAGGCATTAAAGAATATATTAAAGAAATAAAATAAATATCCTTGGATAACAGCGTGATAGGGGTCTCACTCATAGTATGCAGATATCCTCGCAACTGGTCACTGTAGAATTTTTTGGGTCGTGGTCATTGTTTTAGGCCAGACCATTTCACTTCTAGTGAATAAATTATAGCCTAAAATTTTACCTCGATTGTCACGGACTATAGAGTATAGACCGACAAACTTATCTGTTCCGGTGGCCAAAATGGGAACTACGTGAAATGTCGATTTTTGTTGCCAGTTTTTGCTGTTATAAATAAGCCATTAATCTTATTTGGTTAATCCAAAGTGAATTTTTAATATGATAAATAGAATTCAAAAATAAATAGGTGTTTTAATTTTATTCTAGGTTTTTATTAACAACAACAACAATTATTAAAATTTATCATATTAACATTTTGATCACTTATTGCACACGAGGACAATGAAATTATTTTTATTCCCAAAAGTGCAAAAACGGTATTTAATGGCAATACTTAAACGACAATAGCGACACCGCCACCGGAACAGATAAGTTTGTCGGACTATAGCTGGCACAGACTATCGTTACTGATATTCATGTAGCACGTGTCTCGGCAGGCGGGGAGCGGTCCCAGCGGCGCGGGCGTGGGCGGCAGCACGTACTCGCTGTTCAGCGCCGCCGACCCGGCCTGGGGCAACGCGCACCACCAGCCGCAACAGGTGACGCTCATTTCTTATTTCACTTGATAACAGGCAGCAGCTCACATAGTGGGAGCCACTAGAAAAGTTGCCATGTTGTTGTAGACTCTTGATTTCTAATGAAGGGGTAGAATTATTAAGAGTGCAGATTTCGTCTGAGAGATTAAAGGAGCTGGCCATTCCGATCCTTAAAAAATCCTTCTACCACCCTGACCCATGCCAGGGTTAAGGTTACGGTCGCGGCAAGACTGGACGTGGACAGTGCCATTATGCGGCACTGAACTTACTTCCAGCTTGCCAAAGACACTAAAATTAATTACAATACCTTTTTGTACTAACATAGTTTTTAAGACTAATTGTTACTAACAGCATGGACTTTCATCATCACCATCATCCCAGCGTGTTCCCGATTGCATCCAGTATGGAGCTCAGGGTCCGCTACGACTATGATCCTAGATTTGACAAGCCTGGTTATTACAATGGAGCGATTGACATCTGACCTCCGTAACCCTTACAAGGGAAACCAGACCTACATGGACTGCAATAAATACATTTTATATTATTTTTTTTTAATGTGGATTATGTGCCGCAGTCGCTGTGGTCGGGGCCGGGTCCGTCGCCGCTGGAGCGCCTGCTGGAGCAGCAGAAGCAGATGAAGCCGCAGTGACCGCCCCCGCGTCACGTGACCCGCCCCACGACCGTCTCCGGCTCTCACACTTCACTAAGGCTGGATTTAGAGTAAGTGTCTAAACACACTATCCCAAAGGTACGCGACCGAGGTTCTGCGGCAGATTTTACGATCCGATGTATTCGGATATGAGTATGACACACAGTAAGTGCGGAACTACGGCGGAAATTCAGTTGCGCAACTTTGTGGACCTGGCAATCGAACCGAAGTTCGGTCGCCTATAATTTGTGGTCTACAGTACAAGTAGCCGCAAAACTTACGCCCGACTCAAATTAGTCTGTACGCTTTATAACGCAACATAATTTCGGCATTGTGTCATCAGTAGTAATTCAAATAGCATTGTAGGCATTGATAGTGTATTTAAAAAAGAGGTAGATACGGCACTAGCGCTCGAAAAATGCTCCGCTCATATTGTGTTAATTGACACAAATCATTTTAGACGCATAATGTCAACGGTTGGTGAAGCACATAGATTTAGTATATCTCGACGGATCAAATTCTAATCGCCGTGCGTCAAAGGATGGCATATCTACCTCTTTTTTAAATACACTATCAATGATTGTAGGCGTATTCTTGCCGAACTTCAGCCGCGTATCTTCAGCATAGTGTGTTTAGACTCTAACGCTGACAAGCGCGCCTATCATCAAAAGATAGCGACTAACTCAACTGGAAAGATAACCGGCAGTGTATGCCGCTACGCGCGCTTCTGCGTGACTCTGAATCCAGCCTAACTGGTTAAATACAAAAATTATTCGTATTATAATGACCGAATCGGTGCTTCGCCCGCATTCGTCTCTTACGGGACCTTGTTCCCGGAACTATTTGAACGTAAAATTCGCGTAATGACCTGCGGCGTTTCCCGACATGCGAAACGAAAGGATCTCATTCGTAAATACATAATCCGACTGTTGAGCTTATCCAGTGTTTGTGGAACGTTTCAGTCGCTAGTTAAATTTTTACGATTGCATTCCTTATTTCGGGGGTGCTTTGTTTTATTCCCGTAATTTATTTTTTACGGGTTGATAAAGACAAACCTCATTTTTGTGTAAAGTATTCTGGTCAGTTATTGTAAAGTCGTTCCTAGCGCGCTCATAAAAAATTGTATATTATTGTAAGTAACGTTGTATATTTTTCGTCATCGAGTTTTAAATGTGTATGTATGGCCTTGCATGGTGACTACGGAACATTGCCAAAAGAACATAAAATCGCTGATATTATTAAAATTAACTCTGTGCTCACATTTTGAATCTGTGGAAACTTGAAGAACCCCCACAGATGACATACACCAAAATAATCAGAATTTTGTAAATCTAGTATCTGTTGTGGTGTTAATTTCTTAGCTCTACTAGTAAATATACATTTTCGAAATAGGAAACCTTTTAAATCTTTTATTTGCTGATAACCATACATTATTCTAACTATTCTTGAATTTCTTTCTACTATTTAATTTCTTGATCTATTCTAGACAATGGTTTGATTAACTATTTAACAAAAAAAAAAAAACTATAAACAGTCGACTATTTATTTTTATAAAATTAAATTGGGCGACAGAAGGAACTAGTATTTATGCTTTGATAATTACTTGTAGAGCTGAGATTTATTTTTATTTTAAGTGAGTTTTGTTGTGTTTTTAAGTGAAAGTAAATTGAAGGAACTATTGTGAAACAATATTTTGTAATACAGCTATATTTGTTATTATAATTTTGTGGTTTTATTCTATTATCCGAAGTATTCAAATGAAAACCGGTGAATCAGTCAATAATTTAAAATTTATTTAATTCATAATAGCTCTAAACATTTGTATTACTGAAATACATCTCTATTGGTACGGAAAAAGCGAACTAATTCTCTAATTGCATATACAAAAGAATATTTACAATATCGCTACATAAATTAATAAATATAACCTTGAAATTGAACATTTCAATATCCTTTCTAACCTTTTACGAAATTAACTATGGAATATGCTTTAACTTTGTTATTTGAGTAGGAAATAAATTAGCTAGAACAAGTAAGGAAGAATAAGAAGGCTGACATTTTAGATCAACATTAGTAACACAATAAGGGCCACTAAAATACCCGGTCAATAGCAATAAAATGATCAAGCCTTCATATCTAGTCAGTAGAAGCAACAGTCACATAAATTCTAACGTAACATACTAGATATGTACAACAAATTGACAAAGGTGGCGTCACTTTAACACTTACGGCCGGTTCACACATGTCTCCGTTTTACTGTTCCGTTTTATCGTGTACGTTTTTTTTTGTCGATGGCGATGGCGTATGTAGTTGTAAGAGCGACTTCACACATGGCACAGTATTCTGTACACAGTAATACATACGCAATCAACGAAAAAACGTACACGATAAAACGATACAGTAAAACGGAGACATGTGTGAACCGGCTGGTACTGCACGTCCAACTACTTCCGAATCTTTGAGTACGACTAAAACAGCGTACCTTGCATAGACTTACAATACGATAAGTAATAATCATACACAACTAAATTCACATGTCGCTAATTAATAAGTAGACTGGATGGTTTTATAAATGGCGTTTCTCTATTGATAGTTTCCAAAAAATCAGTATACATTGTTGAGCTTACGAATACTCCCAAATGCTGTCACTCGCTTGTAAACATTGACTAGTTAATTTGGCCGGCTCGCGCCCGGTAACCAAGACTATTGTACTGTCAATTGGCACAAAACTTACAAGCGAACACGTGTAAAGTCGTGTCGGCTTGCGTAAAATAACTACAAATAAATGGCTTATTAACATTGAACGCTCGTCGCTATGTCTGGTAAAAACAGGAAAATATAAACAGCAGTACATTAGATTACATAGGATTCGTCAGTCAATATATTTAGCATAATTTACTGAAACCAGGAAGATTTCTATTAAATCATGGGAGCGATCGGTAAACATATTATACCTACTATTAATAAATTACCTAATAATCTGTCCTTCCAATCCGACCAACTAAACGGACCAACTGGTTGTGCGGTTTGGAACCCGATAAAAGGTTTTATTCCAATCCAACCAACTACATAGTTGATCATTTATTTTATTTTGATGAACACAGAATAGTTATTTATGTGACTGCTGCATAATGAGGGTCATTAAAATACGAATGTGGTTTTATGAAACGAACGAAGTGAGTTTCATAAAAGAATCACATGAGTATTTTAATGACTAATTATGTACAGTCACATACATAACTTTATCTTCATTCATACGATAATATGTCTATTTTATAGTCAGGATTGATGAGCAAACGCCCTAGTTACCAACTTAATCTGTATGTAAAAGTTAGTACTGACATAATGACTGACGTTTGTAGTTTTTAAAATCCATAAACAATCTAGACTCGAGTTGATTTCGATTCTCAAATCGATTGTTATAATTTCAGCATCGAATTAAATGTATAGGAATGGAACATAAAATTACTAATCGACTAATTCGATAATCGAAAAAACCTATTAATTTTTACTTTTAAAGAAGACGTTCGAAATTTGAACGAAATTAAGTATCGGTTACCGACACTAAAATGTAAACATTTCAATGCAGCCACAGATACTTATATCTAAATGTAGGGCGTTTGCTCATCGCTTCTGAATATAAAATAGACATATTATGGTATGGATGTAGATAAATCATATTTTTAGTTGCTTCGTCAATACAGTTACAATATTCGTATCAGCCAAAACTAGTTATTGCTCCAGTTCGCTATTATGATAATATTATAGTACCCGATGCAAATGTTGCACTTTTTGCCTTACAAGAAACGGCAATGATAAAATGGTTTGCATGCGGAACTGAAAGCTCGATACTAAAATCGTATAAACCGACTTCTTGCATTGAGAAAGGCATTTATATCTATTATTGTATAAACGTGGCAGTTTTTTTTTATAAATCGTCAGTCGCATAATAATTGAACAGGGATAAATCTCACACATCTACACATAATATTGTCAAGTAAACCAAATAAGTCACCTTCAGCTAACTCATCAAATTCCTTCGCTCGTTACCCCTCACATCGCAATCACACCTCAATCATTTTTACAAGGATATGTCTACAAACGCTATACTAAAACAAATTCGTAATTCTGCCAATGTAGGTCAATATCGAATAAATAAGTAAATTTCGTGAACAAGTACATTAATTTAGACGCGGACTTTTAATTATTATTACTTGTTATTACAAAGTATCTTAATCTAAATAAATTATAACATGCGCATGTTAATATTAAAATGCTTGGATGTTGACAGAGGCGAAACAACCCAGTAATGGCTTTAAAACAATAAGCGTCGTTTTTAATTATTATTACAAACATTGTTAGATACCAACAAAAGAGTCCAAAAAAAGATTAAAAATCATTAATCACTGAGAATTACATTTTGTTCGATTAGTTTCTTATGTCTAAATGTATAATTTACACAACCGTGAAATAAGAATCGTAAGGTTATTTCGAATCTCATTTATAAAATACTGAAATATTTAAAGAGGGTTTTATACAGTTTTTTTGATATGTGCTGAACCTATTTGAATGATGTCAAGGCTTGGCACGTACCAAAAATCCTTCTTACTCATAAACTTGCTCATAATATGCATTCACACAAAAAATAGTCATAAATTTCCATCTCATATACTATTAAAGTAACGTGATTTCATGCAGTTTACAAATTGTAAACGCGGTACTATCGAGACTCGAGGTAGCTAATAACAGATCTGACCCAATCTCGATATAATATTATAATACAATTTATCATTCATTCATCATTCATCTCGATTATACGCTATAAAATTCATGGTGAGGTCCATTCTACCGTTTTTATTAAACGTAAAACCTATCTCAATGATACAGATCATACCAGCACCCCACTCGGACCTCCTATATACGCCGGTCACGGCCACCACTCTTTAATAACTGCTTCCCTAAACGTATTCCCTCTTTTTCATTTAACAATCGTCAGATTATTAAAAAAGAATTAACTGTATGTATTTTTCACTACTCATAACACGTCTCGCTAATTGATTTTTAAATATTGAGGATGACATATCTAACTATGGAACATCGAAGGTGGCAGAAAGGGCCTGAATTCTTAGAGAGGCGAATTCGCCGCGAATTGCGTCTATTTGAGAGAAGCTTGTGGCAATGTTTTTAGCCTCAGTATAACTCGCGGCACGAAAGTTTAGCGCTGACCGTTATGCGCAAAAGTCAAAAATAAGGTAATTTGGACCTTGCGCCATACCACTAACATGCGCAGCCGTAACGGTCAGCGCCAAACTTTCGTGCCGCGAGTTATACTTCGCTAACAGAGGCCTATGGTCAACAGTGGACGTCCTACGATATGATGATGATGATGATGATCTCGCTAACGCAAGTTATGTGTTCGTGTGTAAAGCTAACTTTCCACAGAAGCGGAGCGAGGCAGCGGAGCAGAAAAAAAGAGGTAATATTAACCAATAATAATATCTGAGTGAAGAAGTGCAGAAATGCTATTGGTTAATATTACCTCTTTTCTCCGCTCCACTATCTCGCTCCACTTATGTGGACAGGCAGCCTTAAGATTCGAATTCGCTCTTCTCAACAAGGTTCTAAACTAAAAGCAGTTGAGGCGGGGTGGGTTTGGGGGACGCAGGGTAGGTCGCAGGCCGGTGGCTCACGTCTGGCGCTCGGCGGCGAAGTTGTACGCGTACTCGCGGTCCACTTCGAACCGCGTGCGCCGCTTCACCACCGGCAGTTGTGTCTATGGACAAACACTCACCATAAACAATAATATTCCAAGTCAAATACATTCACCTAATATAACACTGGCCAATTCTTTTTAAAGTCGGTTAAGGAAAATTATCGACATAAAGTGTAATTTATAATCCGAACGACAAATTGTGACCGATAATTTTTCTGTTGTAGACAAATAGCCTTTCAGTTTTATAAATTTCAGCCTATTAATGTCTCACTGCAGGGTAAAGGCCTCCATCCTTGAAATCAAGTTATCGCTACAATGATGGGTACTGGCATAATCACCACGCTTGCCAAATGCGGGTTGGTGATCACAAACCCGAGCTGTGTCCGAAAAAACCGACACAAAGTTAGCTCGATCCGGGAATTGAACCCAGGACCCCGAGATCTTGGCCCGGTATTTAAACCACTAGACCATCGAGGCTGTACTGTAGTGACACACACCTCGCCCCATATATATAAGGGCATGCATTTAACCTTTAGAGTTAGTATTAAACGCATATTACTGGAGAAAACACCTCTTTTAATACACTCCCGTCGTCCCACATTGCATGGCGACCCTGCCAGTGCTGCCTTTATGGCAGTGCTGCGCAACATAATAATGAAGATTTTTGAACTTAAAAGAGTCACTTTTAAGTATTGTGACGAGATGAGTGATTGTGAAAAATATAAAATGTGAAGAACTGAATAAATAAAAATGTGGATGCTGCCGCATTAGTGCGAAAAGAAAAGTACAGAAAAATGAGTGTGCTGGCTGCCGGGCGAATGACGGAGCCAGATGAAATGTGGAATATGCTGGGCGCTGGGAGCGAACGAGCCGGATGAGTGGAAAGTGCAGGGCGCAGGGAGTAGTTGGTGCCGAGAGGAGATGGTTGCCGCCGGGGGAACATCACGGTGGAAGAAATTTAGTGATGAAGAAGTTTAGTAATGGTGTTCGTGGCTCAGGGTCCAGACATTTTTTTTGTGTAGCTTTAGAAATGTAAAATCAAGTATATCTTTAAAAAATAAGGGTATGTATCTTTTGACACTGTTAACATTTTAGTACCTATAAAATGTTAAATACGTTCAATGGTGACCTAATAATATGAAAATAACTTCTTAGCGTTTGAGGTCACCATGACTCAATATTTATTTTAAAGTGCCTAAGTCGCATTTTACACATGTATTTCAAACATCAATTCATCAAAATATTTCCGAATTTCTATTAAAATATATAAAACTTTCAATCATGTCTTAAAATATCAGAAACATTACAAATTCGTCAAACCATTATAATTAAATTAAAGAATTAATAGTAGATTTCATATTTCATAAAAACAACGATCGAATTCCAATACCGCAAATAGGTATGCAACTCTAGCAGTTTACGCGACGAAGTATCATATTCGGTGAGTGTTTGTGCACTCTTTTAGCTACTTTTAAATTACTGCGTTATAAAACAAAATATGCACGATAATATGATAAAATACTATTAGACTATTATTTATCATATTTATAACATCTAAATTATTTACATAAATTATTTACTAAGACATTATAAGGTCAATATAAAAAAAAATTGACAAAATAGGCTTATTTCTTCGATATAAAATAATAAAATTCACTCGTAAATTATATAAATGAAAGCAATGACGTTCAATGAATGAAAGTAAACTTATTATTTACGTGTTTTGGTTTTGTTTGTACCGTATTGTTCTTGAGACAAATTAAAGTCCCTCATTTGACAAACAAACAGCTCGCGTTACAATCTCAGAAAACTAGTGCATTGGAAATAGTAGCGCAATGCTTACAAATACCATTCCTAATATGGGGAAGTGACTTCGTTTGAAGTAAATGAAACTGTTCCCTTATTAGAAATGCAACGTGTAACTTAAACTTTGTCTCTGGTTTCGAAACCGACGAGACCATAATTAATCGAGATGACAAATTTAGACCACACATCATAAAGCTGAATTAATGTTGCGATATTTTTTTTTTTTTAAATGGAGGATAGTAATACGCTGTGTAATGTTATGAAACTATGGGAATGTATAGCTAAAATATGTATGCGGAAAAGTATGGATTGAATTTACAGTGTTAAAAATCTTTTTGTTAACCAATAGAGTACAATTAGGCACTGAAGTTCAAAAGTATTGGTAAGGGTTATGTTTTAGATGGTATATTGAATGTTGATGAAAATATGGGAATAATTTGGCTTACAAAGAGAAGAAGTGCAATTGGACTGATCACCCAAAAGCATTATTTAATATTTTTAAGTCAAATTATTTATTTTGAATGCTTTTGGTTATGTTTGTAGTATGTATACTACTGTGAATGATTTGGAATGTATGAGAATTGAAAGAAATAAAGCTCAAAGATAAAAGGTACATAATGGTACTTAGAGATCAGGTCCTTCAGGATATACGCGACGTGAACGAGCTTCATCGCTGAAACCTGTTGGAGACCAAAGAAGGTCTTAATTCATGATGCTCTAGAATAATAATGGTACGAAGGAGAGTCACAGCCTTCCCGTCGATCATGGTGCGAACGAGCTTCCTCTGTGAGACTGTTTGGTGCCCAAAAGAGGCTTAAAATGATGACCTCCAAATGAATAATAAGTGGTGCGCGCGTAACCATAAAGATTATAATATAAATATGAATAAAAGGAAAGTCGACTATAAAATAATATGATGTACCAATGAAAATGATAAATAGGACCTGGCCAGGCCTAAATAAATGAATATGTACCAAGAATGTGAATTTATGAGAATATTATGTACCAAATGAATAATATCGAAAAATGACGATATAAAAGAGATGAGCTAGAATGTAGAAAGGAATGACGATGATTTTAGTAAAGGAAAATGGTATTAATTTAAAATGGGTAAAAGTGCTGAATTAAGTAATTTTTTTAAATATAAAAGTGTAGAGTGACAGGATATTTTGGTAATACAATGTACGATCTGATTTTAAAGTAAGAATAGCGTAAAAGAAAATGTACAATGATGATTTGAGAATAAACAAAAGATTATGAGAATCATTATGGATAAATAATGGGTCAATTAATGAGTATTTAAAATAAAGATTTATGATAGGGATGGTCTAATGTAAAACAATTGTGTAAATGAGTTTAATTAAGGCATACAACGCAAATATATACATAAATATTAAATAAACAGGTAAAAATTTTATGAATTGTTAAGTGAATAGTTAAACTACATAATTTACGCAGAAATTATAATTATTTGAGTAACTTGTGGTAGCTATACAATTTTGATTGATATTTTACTGATAATTAAATTTACTTGTTGAATGGGTACTAAATTGTTAACAATGTTCTATTAATAATTAATAAATGTATTAATAGATTTGGTTATAGTAATTTTAGTATTGGAAAGTTATAAAAGTTGTAAATGCAACACGTAATATCTTTATTCTGAAAAAGGAAAATACGGTATCTTAATTACAAAGTTTTATTCAAATTACTAAATGTAATTTCAATTACTAAAATTATATAAGTTTTTTTTTTGTGTATTCAGCGTTCGTATATATTATAAGGACGCTAGCTTCATTCTAGTAGGGAAAGTTTTAAGAAATAATATGGAAAGGGAAACATACATGTCTGTTAGTGCTTAGTTTTTTTTATTATATCTGTTTGAGAAAAAAAATCCTACATCTACCTATTTCAAATAAATAATTAATACTAATTAAATCATAAAATCATAACATTTATTACATCATGTTGGGAAATACAGGAAATACAAATTAGGTGTTAGTTATAACTGTACAACATGAAGCCGGTTAGGGCACGGCAATCTTATTCTAATAAACTATAATAAAAAATTTACAAATAAAAGAAATTATTAATCTACTTATTTTATCTAAGAATTTTACTAATATGTATTAAAATTTGATTATAATTAAGTATGTATTATGCATACATTTCACTCCGAAAACAAACTCTGACAGCGTGTAGTAGTTTTTTAATTAGATTTTTCTTAAGGCAATATGGAATTTATTTTCATGGTGTTCAATTTTTTTATAATTTGGAATATTATTCTGTTGTAGATTTTCACACACATGCCAAAGGGACTGATTTTACCATTTCTAATTGCGATGTCAGTGAAGCTAAGTTATTCTTTGGTCCTAAGTTTTGTGGACGCGTATGATTTGGAAAAAGAGTTTTATGTTTTATGTGTCAAAATGTTTTCTCTTTTAAAAAACTCTTTACAACTAACCATATATTATCTCCGATGTTGACAATAATGCGGAGGCGTCGTCTTAGCGGAATAAATAATTTTTATACATCCGTACTGCTTCCCCATAAAACTATACCATAACCACATGTAACATGACGTAACCACGAATGTGCATACGCATAATAAGCGCACGTAGGTATTTTTGCGTCAGACAGTTTTTCTTTTTTAAATTATATAGAGCGTATATGAAACGAAATAATTTTGTGTGTATTTTATTTGATGTGTTATTTCCAATTTATATTTGACTTTATTTCGATACCTAGGAATGGATAGGATGGATAGGACGGTTTCAGTTTTAGACATGCATTATTCAATTTTTTTTTCTTATAATTTAGTGTCATTGTATATTTTCTTAAAAAGGGGAAGTCTTGACGTACAGTCAAAAGCACGTCAGACGTAACACTTTGGACTTTGTACCGCTCTTATGTCGGGGGCATAAGTGCTATTATCGAACTGCAAGTGTTTACCGTGATGAGCTGTTGACCGTACATTACTTAAGGCGCTGCGCAAACGTAAACACTTCTTATTGTTTCCACCACCCACATACAATGTAACAATGGTGTGTCGTTGTGTCAAAATTATCTACGTGTACGCAGCGCTTTAGCTTCCAATCCAAATATGATTATGTATTTAAAAATAAACTATGTTAAGTACTATCAGTACATACAATATAACTTGGTTTAAATACATAAATGATGTTTCATAAATCGGTGATAGCATTCACCTCAGCCGCCGCTCACCCACATCGCTCGGGAAGCGTCAATAAAGACAACGATCGCTCCCTCCCAGGCCTTCCTCATTAATATAATACACAATCAACGTATAACGACCTTCTAATGAATGACAGATCATTGACATATAACATGAAAATCCATGTCCACCACTTCTTCTTGGTAACATAAGAAATATATTTCGGGTTGGTTCTATTCGATATTTTTTTGTTATAATATTAATAAAATTCTTGGCCTATATGCTCTTGTTTGTTATTACTACAACGATGAGTTAAATGATGTTTTGATGAGACTTAAAAACCATACTCACTCGATTACATCTGGTTAACCCAATTCGAAAATCCATGCCCTAGAGATCACCTCTTTCTAGGTCAACGCGACATTGCCTAAGTGATCAAATCGTTATTACGAGTATTTCCTAAAAATAAGAATGTGAAAAAGGAGCGAGTAACTCACCAGAGCATCATCAGGCAGCCCCCGCAGCTTGGGGTTGAGCAAGAAGGGCACGCCCTCCATGCCGCTGTAGCCGGCCAGGGTCTGGTAGTTAGCCCGAGGCAGCGGGGCAGGGCCCTTATGCCTTGGCGGCGGGGCGGGACTGGCGTGCTGCGGGGCGGGACTGGCGTGCGGCGGGGCGGGACTGGCGGGTGGGCGCGGGGCGGCTCGCGTCGGCTTCACGCTGTAGGCGGGGCTCAGCGCCTCGTAGTCGTGATCCGTGACGAACTCCTCGATGTGCGGGTAAGCCGACGGCGACTTTAGATTCAGGTTGGACAGGTCCGAGATGAGCGGCGACAGCTTCGGCGGCCGCTCCGGTGCCGGTCGTAACCTTGTGGGACAAAACGAGCATGGTATATCTATCTATCTATAGCAGCCTTTGGGTTCGCCTTCGAACATAGGCCTCCTCTTCATCCTTTCACCGACTTCTGTACCCAGCGACTTGCATCCGTGACTAGACAAAGATGCTTTCTTTTTAACCCTAAGACAGGCGACAGACAGGGATAAAAAGATTGAATTTGAAGAAAGATTTTGAATTTTTTATTGGTCCTCGCCATTAACACAACTACATAAGGTTCAAATTATGGTGGCCACTATTTGGCCACTGCCTTATTAAGGGTTAAAATTGACAAAAGAGACAGCTCTAAGCTGAAGACAGCACAGCTCGCTGTAAACAGTACAGTGGACCTACCTCCTGTTGGCCTCGGGCGTGAGGTTGGTGACCAGGTTCTCGTACTCGTTGTGCGCCGGCGACGTGTCCGCGCTGCCGCCGCTCACCTTGTAGCACACCATCTTGCCGTTGATCTCTCTGTCATAGAAAATAATTATTACATTTTTATAATCGTCATTGGCATAGTATCATTCTACCCCTCCCCCTGACTTAACATGATTCTAGTACTTCTATAGCAAATACAATACGACAATTTCTGTAGTAGTTGTACAGGTCCCGGCAAACATCTTAAAATTGGGTGGGGATTATGCAAAACACGAATTTTGAGATGCCTGCGCGCTATTGGTCAGAAGCATACTTCTAATTGGTAGAATTATGCTTCTGACCAATAGCGCGCGCGGAAGTCAGGAGATTCGCGCGCGCTTTTGGTAATGCGCAAGTGCACATGCGCGAACTTTCCCCCACTTCGTCGACTGATGGTCAAGAAGTTTGCCGGCACCTGTAGTAGAGTTCTACTGTAGTGTAATGTGGTGCATGTACTGACCCGGCGAGGATGAATCCCTGCGGCGCCTGGCGCATCTTGGAGCAGACGATGACGTCGGTGACGGCGGGCGCGCGGCGCACGGTGGGCCGGCTGACGCGCGTGCACAGCCGCCGCTTGCCCGCGCGCCCGGCCACGCTGAACCCCGCCGGCGCCGGCTCGCGCTCGCCCACCACCACCACGCCGTCCATCACGTAGCCCGGCACGCCTGACACAACACCCGAGCCGTTACAAACCCGCCAATAACTTCATCATAACGCTAACACTAAGTATAATACCTACGCGCGACCTTTGGCCTTGTCCAGAACGACTATTTTAGCGCGCGAATCGCAGCGATTTCGGCGCTAACACGCGCCATGCTCGTGGACGCAATGTATTGAGTTCCAGTACCTAGCCTAGCCAACGCGCGTTATAAGTTCGCGCGTAAAGATTCGCAATGAATTCGCGGTTCTGAAAAAGACCTTACTTGGTCGGCCTTAAGTTAGAGACCCTCCACACTAAGCCGAGGCTATAGCAGCGCGACCCTTGGGCCACTTCCTATTGGATGTCTTTTGCCTACAAGCAACTTATAAGCGCGTCGGGAGTCCTTTCCCCAGGGGGGGAGCTAAGGTGCATAGCATACTCCCCGCGACCTATATAGCCACTGCGCCAGAGCAAGTCAATTTTTGCTAACCGACTCGTGATAAACACAGGAAAAGTTCGCTTCACACCACGTTGGTACGACTTGAAACGGATATAACAATAATTTCGTTTCTTTATACGGCAACTACAAACAGGCGTTGTTTTATATTCCATACAGTACGACAAATCATGGATTTGAATGACCATTGCACCATGTAGTATATGTAATGGTCAAACAAGCAAATGTTATTATTATTTACACAATACTTAACTTAGGATTGAAGACGTTATTAAGTTTATAATAACTGGAATAACTAAACGAATGTTATCAACTTCTTTAAGTAAAAGAAGGATACCTATAAAAATGAGTTTTATTTAGCGCTGACTGATTTTATTGCATATTTCATTAGCACTGTGTTGCATTGACCTTATCAAAGATTCAAAAAGCCCAAGCGAGGGGTTTTTCCTCAAATGCGTAAAAAGATTTAATTAGTTCGTGACTAACCTGTTAAATAGATACAGGTTTTTTATACATATCAATACTCAGACATGTTTGTGTTCGCGCACACAAGTTTGCACCGTGTGGGGACTGAGGTTCCCTATTTTTTCACATAAGTTTTTTTGTCATAATTTATTTTGTTTAAGGAATTGGAGACGGGATTAAGGGGAGTTTCCTTTTAGGAAGATAAAACACCATGGTACTCTTGATAGTGACATTAGGTACTGTTTATTTTAGATTGACATAGAATGTCTACTTATTCTTAAATATTTTCGTCAGGTGTCCATAGTGGACCAAATAGTTTCAACACCCCCCCGCAATGTGGACACCCTGTATATTAATTAATTACAAACTCAAAGAGTGAATAAAGATACAGTATCAGAACAACTTTACACTAAACACACACTGTAAGAATATTTCAAAAAAAAAACATATTTCAGTTACACCTAATATACAAACTTAATTAAGTCTTGCTGTACACACCTTAAAACTACTATCAAAAAACAAAACACGATTTCAAAAGACAATACATACACCTAACTTAAACCTAATGCAAGCACACATTTATTGTGCTTAAGCTTTGGCAAAGGTTTGGTGAAAATGTCGGCGATCATGTTGTTTGTTGGTATGTAATGTAGTTTGATGTTATGGTGTGTGAGCGTGTCACGAATGAAATGGTGCCTGATGTCGATATGCTTAGTGCGTGCGTGGTAAGTGTTATTATGAGCAAGTTTTAATGAGCTCTGATTGTCTGTATGAATGTCGATGGGGTGTGAGATGGAGAATACTTCACTGATGAGCGATTGGAGGTAGATAGCCTCCTTGCAAGCATCCGACAGAGCCATGTACTCGGCTTCCGTGGTGGAAAGAGCGACGGTACGCTGCTTGCGAGCTTCCCATGATATTGGAGCATCACTCATCAGGAAGACATATCCGGTGTACGATCGTCGGTCCACAAGATTGGCTCCATAGTCCGCATCGACAGAACCTGATGGGTAAAAGTGACCTGTAGGACGGAAATTCAAGCGTCGGTCTTGAGTACCCTTAAGGTACCGAAGTACCCGCTTAGCGGCCCTAAAGTGCACCCCCCCGTAATGTGCATTGAATTGAGATAGATACGAGACTGCATAGGCTATGTCCGGTCTCGTACATATAGCAATGTACATTAGCGAGCCGATAAGCTCTTGGTATGGGAGTTCTAAATTTTCCTCCTCTTTGGTGGGAACTGTTAGTCTCAGGCCGGGTTCTAGCGGTGTAGTTACAGATATTGCATCTGTCAAACCAAACTTATCTAAAAGTTTATCAATGTATTTAGACTGGTCAAGAGAAACATTGCCAGTACTTTGTCCTACTCTTATACCTAAGCAATCTTTGCATGGACCAAGGTCTTTGACTGTAAAGACCTTTTTAAGTTCATCTTTGAACTGTTTCTTCATTCTGTCACTTGTGCTAGCAATGAAGAAGTCATCTACGAAGACGGCTACGACCAGAAGATCGTCTCCTTCTCGTTTGTAGTACAGACAGTGTTCATTTGAAGCCTGTTTGAGTCCAATTTTTTGCATGGCTTCGCACACTTTGATGTTCCACTGACGTGGAGCTTGCTTTAAGCCGTATAAGCTTTTTTTAAGTAGGCATACTTTGCCTTTAGGATTAGTAGAGAAACCTTCGGGTTGCTCCATGTATATTTCTTCCTCTAGGTCTCCATTAAGGAAAGCAGTCTCAACGTCGAGGTGATCTACTGGAAGACCGTTGTGAACAGAAAAGGCGAAAAGGAGTCGTACTGAGGACAGTCTAGCCACGGGTGAGAAGGTTTCACTGTAGTCTACTCCGGCCACTTGAGTGAAGCCTTTCGCAACTAATCTGGCCTTGTACTTCGTAACTTTCCCGCTTGTGTCTCTTTTTATTTTATAGACCCACTTACATTTTGTGGTTTTTCTGCCAGAAGGTCTGTCCACAAGAATCCAAGTGCCATGTTTTTGTAGTGAGTCGAATTCAGCCTTCATCGCCTCTAGCCATTTTTCTTTTTCCGGATGATCTACAATTTCATTGTAGGTTTCAGGTTCCTGATCTGACGTTAGGTAAAGCTGATCCTCATATCTCTGAGGGGGACGCCTGTCTCTCGAGGGATACCTCCTTTGAGATACTGGTGCTGGCTCTACATTAAGGTCAAGAATCTGACCATTCTCCGGCGAATTGTTTGAAGGCTCATCTGTATCTGGCAGAGGTTCTGCAGTTGACGCATCATACGTCACAGATGGACCTGGTTGTGGCTGAGGAGCTTGTTGCTGCGAGAGTGACTCATCATCTAGGGGTACAAAAACATGTTGAGATTCCGTTGTGGATGGTGGTTCGCTAACACAAGGTTCAGATTCTGAATTTGATTGTGATAACGAGATTGACTGCGATTTATCTTCAATGAAGACGACATCTCTTGCAACTATGATGTTGCGAGGATTCTGGGGGTTCACGAGGCGGTAACCTTTACTCTCAGTGGCATAGCCAACAAAGATACAAGTCTGGGTTTTGGAATCCAGTTTGGTGCGTTTTTCTTTCGGCACTAGCACGTGGGCTTCGGAACCGAATACTCTCAAATGTGAGAGATTGATTTTACGATTGGTCCAAACTTCTTCAGGGATTCTGTTTTGAAGAGCCTGTGTAGGTATACGGTTTTTAAGGTAAATAGCCGTATTCACCGCTTCTCCCCAGTATGCTTTAGGCAGATTAGAATCTCTCAGCATAGATCTGGCTTTCTCGATAATAGTCCTATTTGCACGTTCCGAGACCCCATTCTGTTGTGGATTGTATGGTACCGTTGTCTGGTGCACAATACCATTTTCCTTCAGAAAGGTAGTCATGTCTTGATTGACATACTCACGTCCGTTGTCCGTGCGTAGAACTTTTATTCGTTCACCAGTTTGGTTCTCTACCAAATGCTTAAACTCTATAAATTTCGGGAAAACCTCCGATTTTGATTTTAAAAGATATCCAAAAGTTTTTCGACTATAGTCGTCAGTAAATGTTAGCAAATAAAGGGCTCCGCCCCACGAGTGTGTGCTCATAGGCCCACAAAGGTCCGAGTGTATGAGCTCAAGAACCTTACTCGTCTTGCTTCTAGACTTTTGAAATGGTCTTTTAGATAATTTGCCTTGTAGACAAGGAATACACTTTTCAAAAAACTTACCGCCAAAGTCTACTCCCATGCTTTTATTTTTTATAAGTTGCATGGTGTTTGCATTAAGATGACCAAGGCGTCTATGCCAAAGAAAGGCAGACTCCTTTGACGATGTGTACAGGGCCTTCGATTTGTCAATATCTAGCTTGTACATACCTTTATAAAGTGATGCTGTCACAATGACTTTGCCAGAGTTTTGACAATCACCTGGTACGGTGACAGTGGCACCTTTGGATGTAAAATTTACATTGTATCCACTGTTTACTAATTTACTTACTGAAAGTAAGTTTGTCGCTAGCCCTGGTATATACATAACGTCTTTTATTTTATTTACACTATCTGATATATACATATTTACAGTACCTCTGCCTTGGCTAAGAAGTTGGTCCCTGTTGGCCACCGTCACAGGAGTGACGTGGGGCGAGAAAGTCTCGAACCAGTCCTTCCTGTTGCTCATATGTGAGCTGGCGCCGGAGTCTAGGAACCAATCAAGTGAACCTGGATGAATTAAACAGGATGAAAGAGTGAATTCATTTATATTATTTGAATAAACCTTTGCCACAGCTTTCTTGTTTTTATTCCTACAATCAGAAACTAAGTGCCCTAATTTTTTACAATATGTACAGAATTTTTTATTCTTCCGTTTAATTAGGAGCGCTGTAGGTTCGTCATCCAGTCTGCAGGTGGTACTGGTAGTTGGTGTTCTGGAATCTTCCTTTAAAAGTGCAGATACAACGTTATCCGAAGTGATCTTCGTGTTGGAGTGTTCCAAAGTCATAACTAGTGGCTGGTACTTTTCTGGTAGCCCAGCGAGCATAATTATGGCCAAGAACTCATCGTCCACTCCTGCTCCAATTTCAATTAGCTCTTGCTGTGTAGCTAGTGAAGCATTCACGTACTTCTGAATATCCCCACGATAACTATTTGTGAGAAGCTTCTTCATTAAGCTCAATCTGCGTGTTAGACCGCTGTCTGCGTATGCCTTTTTCAAGCAGTTAAATGTTTCGTGAGCGGTTTTGGCTGATCTTATTACAGGGTATATAGACTCGTCGCAGGTAAGGCAGATTTTTGCCCTTGCTTTCGCGTCTTTGCGTTTGGCCTCCGAGTCATCATTGTCAACTGGATTGATAACGACATCCCAGAGATCAAGGTCGGTCAGCATGCATTCTATTGCAAATACCCATGTATTAAAATTTCTGCCATTTAGTTTGGTGATGGACGTACCTGGAGAAGAAGCTTCTGGGCCCATAACCTTTTGTTTAAGGAATTGGAGACGGGATTAAGGGGAGTTTCCTTTTAGGAAGATAAAACACCATGGTACTCTTGATAGTGACATTAGGTACTGTTTATTTTAGATTGACATAGAATGTCTACTTATTCTTAAATATTTTCGTCAGGTGTCCATAGTGGACCAAATAGTTTCAACAATTTAACATGGCATACTTTTATTTATCCTAGTAATAGTTACGCATATTCTTTTGGCATAACTTTATAAGCATAATTTTTTTAGGCATACCTTCTTTAAGCATAATAATTGTCAAGCATAATATTCTAAAGCCATAACTTTTGGAAATACTTTTCCTATATCGTATACGCAATCTTTTCTATACGCAAATTGTAAGCAATCTGCTCCAACAAGTAAATTGCGCTCTGCCGTCATCTATTAACTGATTAGCTCACAATCAGAGCGACTCGAGAGTAAACAAGCGTGCCGTTGCGTCCTGTTACACCACCTGCGGCCCTGACATAGGCCTTCGCCTCTGTCGAAAGCGAGCGTGATTCTCAAGTCGTGAACCCGTTCCAAATCGATACCAACTCTTTCACCAAACCGCCGACCTTGCAGAAAGTGACAGCATACTTGATTAGGCTTAAAAGCAAAAACTAATCGTACTGTTTGACACAGAATTGTAATTCAAGTTACATTGCACTAAGTGCTATTTGAGTATTTATTCAGCTTATCATGCCTATTTAATGTACAAATAAGTTGCAACGATTAACGAGGTGCTATGTGTATTAATGTAGTTATTTTCCTGCTCTTGATCTAAAAACAACTGGGGAAATTCTAACCCTAATAATTTTGTCTGGACCGACCGACGATGGCACGTTTGTTAAATTACCCTGCTCCATGCGCTAGGGTCGTGGCTACGAATCCCACCCAGGGCCAATATTTGTGTTTGCCGATATATTTGTGGCAATTTAGTTACCCATTTAGTGCTCAACTACTTACTTTGGGGTCAGATCAATGTATGTGAAGTAGTCCAACATTAATATTCGACTGGCCCGATGGCGCATTTGGCAATAACAACCCTGCCGCGCCAAGGGCCGTGGTTACGAATCCCAGGACTAACATTCATGTGATGAACGTTTATGTCTGTCCTGTGTCTGGGTGTTTATACAGCGTGTTAGGTAACCCGAGGGACATATTTTAAGGAGAGTGTTCAGAATCCGATTAGATTCCAATTCGCTATAAAAAATGTATCCTTAATTTTTTGCATAATTATCCTAACAATTTAGGTATGCATGAACTACCTAAAAATCCCGTGTGCCAGCCAGCCGGTTACGCCCCAAACTCAAATTGTACACGAGTACAATAATTTGAGTCGTAGTTGAACGAGTGCACGAAATTTACTGTGAAGGGAAGAGTGCCTGCACGTTACGCGGATTTTCCGGATAATTTCGATTAAGGTTATTGACAGATATTTACTAGATTTTTTATTGGTTTATACTTATTTTGTTGCATGCATGATAGCATGAACTATTTGGGGTTTAAATATGTCCCTCGCATTTCCTGTCATACTGTATATTAGTGGTAACTTCGTTGATTCTGATACCCATAACCCAAGTGCTCACGCCATTTACTTTGGGGTCAGATCAATGTATGACTATGTGATGTCCAACATTTATTTATCTCTACACTGCAACGTGAAAGTATCAAATCCTTTTCGATGCTCGAATGACGTCCCAAAAGGGACGCTTGTTCTAAACAATCAGATGCAGCATCCAGGCTCATTAACGAAAGGTCATCGACCTCTCAATGAGTTGATAAAGAATGGCATTGTGTCGAGCGTACGAGGCTCTACAGGCCGAGGGCCCGAGACGCGCGGAGGTCGGTTATCTCACATTAACCCACTTCGTCTAGCTCTATTGATTCAAACCTGTCTGGCCGCAGGGAGAGGGCAAAGTACTACGTCTCGCCGACATTCATTGCACTTCAATTTCGTCAAACTGTATCCACTTTATTGACTTAGTCGGGGTTCGGGGTGTTTGCAAAACTGATCACCCTTTTTTTATTACTTGACCTAAAAAAATGTTTGCAAGTTAGAAGCAACTTGAGTATTTATGAATGTTTGGGAATTACAAACAGATCGGCTAAAGCACCTGATTATGCGAATCGGCACAAGCCAAATAAAGTTTAAACGTTATGTAGTAGTAGGTACGCAGTAGTTCCGTTGTTCGCCATGAATACTACCGAATCAAAAGTTATTTCGATCTGTGGTGGTTTCTTAAATTTAAGCAATCCTTACGTACACGTAAAACGCATACCCGTCCCTATTATAAGGAGTGAAATAAGAATTGAAAAATGAAAAAACTTTAAGAAAACAACGACGATACACACTGTGGGAAAGATTAATCCATCCGCATCACACAAGGCCTCGGATTTGTTTCGCATGTTCACACGGTAGCACTTAATCATAATTAAAACTGCATAATTAACGCGGCCGTAGTAGCCTCGACCCCACACGTGCTTAGGTAGTTCAGTTTACTCAATTTATATAAAAAAATATCTTAGACTGGAAGGACGAACATAATAACAAACAAATATTATTTATCGATGTAATTCTGTCGCGGACATTGCGATTATTTTAATGCAACTCAAATCTACCGCTAATAGCTGTGTATTACTTAAGCATGGCCCAAATGTCTAACATTCACTAAGCGTATAGTACGCTTTTGGTATTTTAATGATGAGTTCCAAAATGTAACTCTTTATAAATATCATTATTTTTACTGTTATGTATAATACTTAAGTACAGTAAGTTAGGTAAAGTACTTAAAATTATGAATACATACTAAACAAAATGGGTTAGCATGACCGCGGATTCTTATCCGTGAAACAATCGTTTCAGGTAACCTTCTACATTAAACATTATGTATGTTTAAAACTTCTGAACTTAAATATTCTCCAGACTTTTAAATTGAATTGAATCAGAAAGTTTTGTTGAACCAGCACGTTATTTTAGTATTAAAATTTATTAAATACTTCTACAAAGAGAATCGCACCAGAAATGTCTAGATGCTTCTGACGGATTTATCCGCGAGACACTTGACCGCGCTTTCCATTTACCGCTAGGCGATACTGTCAAGAGTATGACACATACCTTCAGATTTGGACAGGCAGATGTAGTGGCTAGGTTTCTTCCCGAACAGGCCATTCTGTCTCAACAGGCCGGCGTCGGCGTCCTCGTCATAGGTCCGGCTGACGGGCTTGTACCCGGCGGGGCACTTGGCCACGCTCTCGATGATCTGCAGCGACAGCAGCGGCCGCTCGTCCGGCAGCGCGTCGCCCAGCTTGTGCAGCACCTTCGACATCCTCGCTTAGGACATCGCTTATCAGAGTTATCAGTCTTCAAGATTGCACGCTTGCGTTACACTTCAAATTCTTCGTTCAGTCTCTTTTAGCACCCTGAAAGAGAATGTTGGTGTTTTTATGGAGGATTTTAAGGAACGAGTTTCCATCTTTTTCTGATTACATATTACAAAAATACTCAAAAGCCAATAGCTTCGATTATGTTCACATTAAGCCCCACCAGAATAACTAGTTTAACAGCTAACTTAACAAAGATGTTTCAAAATTATGTCATTAATGATGTTTGCAACTAATGTTGCGCTAAATATACACCAAATTCAAGTATAGACTTCATTTTTAAGTTATATTGTTAGTGAATTTTCAACATTATCCTCATTCAATTCTAATGTATTAATGATCACTTCCGCGTTTTCATGTGGGCGCGCCTACAGTCAAATAAAGCTATAAAATTAGGACTACTTTACTAATACGAGTATGAAGCTATTAAGTGACACTTTTCTGTTGGAGAAAGTTAACTGTTTCAAGGTTTGTAAATGCCATGTAAATAACCAATGTCGCAAATACTACAATGTCCATTGTTCAGTGAATGAATAGCATGCTAGTGGCACATAAAATCCGCGTAATCCGGCGGTCGCGGCTCGTCGCACGCATCATTGCTCGTAAATTAAACCTATTCACATTCATGTAAATAAGCTATGAATGAAAGCTGAATCCCTCTAATCCAATTACATTTTTAATACTTGTCTGGTTTGTCAAACAAAATGCAATAACTAAAAAGCGGATCAGGTGCCTAATAAATAAATAATAAATAAATAAATATTTCTGGACATTATTCACACAGCGACATCTAGCCCCAAACTAAGCATTAGCTTGTGCTATGGGTGCTAGACAACGGAAAAACATTACTTAATACTTTTTTTTTGTAAATACATACATATTATACATAGAAACACCCAGACCGATATAAACAGACATGTTCATGCACACAAATGTTTGTACCGTGCGGGGATCGAACCCGCGACCTCTGGTGTAATAGCCGACTTCTCGACCATTGCACCAAATGGCTCATCATATTCGGTTAATAAGTAAGTAAGATATGTAAGCAATACTCTATAATCTTAAACAAGAAATAGCAGATTCACATGTGGGTGATACCAAGGCAGTTGGATCCCAAGAAAAGAATTGAACCAAAAACCTCCAGATTTTACCACAGCTGTGAATGGATAGTTTGTGGAAAGGATGAAGGAAAGTGTTGTATCCAGGAACACATGAAGTTCACACATGATTGTGATAAAGACTATGTGATGCACAATTCCATTTGGACAAAAATATTAATTAATGAGGATACAGTATCCTTATTGATCTTATTCCAATGATAAGCTGAATATAGAGAAACATTACTCATACATAGCTGCTTTGGTAAATATTATTTGTGATTTAATGAATCATTGTCTGACTAAGAAGATTACAAAGAGACAGAAGTCCTTTTTGATTTAATAATTCAACAATCTAATTCTACTTATATCAAATCAAGCTCTTTAGAGATCACAAACTAGAACTTATAGTTTAAACAAACAACAAAGCTTTAGCAAATGAACATCTTAACACTTACAAGTAGCAACTAATATTATACACAGCACATTACAGTTTAATAAACATCAAATACATGGCTGAGGTACATGACAACATAATAATTATATTAGGTACCTAAACTTAAGTCTACTTTTTTAATTAATAACACTAAATTTTAAGCAATTTTGTACATACTAACCCATGGATCATGTTGTCCAGAATAAAGAAATTTGAATTTGAAATATATAATATGGTATAAATGGTTCTTAGAAAAGAAACCACAAATAGACAGAACAAATAATGAATCATCGCATAAGCACCTGCTCTCTGCTGTTGGTTTACATGCTAATTGTTGCCTAGCCTACTTGTGCTCACTAGCTGTGCGTCTGCAATAATGCCAAGCACGCACATAAATTCCACAGAAAGAGTACATAAACTGTGTACATACAATAAGAATTTTAAAAACTGTGATACAAATGAGCTAAACTCATCAATCAAGACTAATGTTATGATTGTAAAAGAGCATCTTTTTTTTTGTTATAAATACCAATATCTTTCTGTTCAAAAAGTATTGTACAGATCACAACACTGATTTTTACGCAATTATAGATTAAGTTATATGAATGCAAATTTATTGTTAAACTTCATTTTTTGAATATTTGCTGCATGGTTTAAATGTATCATAAACTATGATATTTTTTTCATTCTATTTAGGTTGGATGTATGTGTGATTATGATATTGCATGAATACTTACAAACAACAGCTAACTCTCAGTGTTTTGCAGAAATAGCCAATGATTGTTTATCACTATCATCACAAATCACAACACACAAGTCTAATAGGCAAAAAGCACACAATGACCTCACTACTTGTAATTCAAAAAGTTTTTACTTAGATTTACATAACATTGAAAAAGCCTGCAAAATGTATTTTCAGCGACGTCTTTCATTTGGCTCAATGAGTGCGCGGCAAGCGACCAACTTGGCACCCGTCCACGGCAATAATTCGGTAAACTATAGTCGCGTGCGGCGCCTTCGCTGCAAGCGGACCAATTAGAACCAATTTGTGAACCTACAGCATGCCTACAGCCGACGATTATGACGAACAATGACCCGCCACGGATCCCGCGAGATACGGTCTATGAATACACCGTTATCTTAGGAAATAATAACAAACTTACCGTCGTCATGACATCACGCGAACAAATTCACTCTGTTAGTCCTATTTCTTTGTAAGATGTAAGATTTACAACAATGATTGAGGTCACTAAACTTCAAACTTCTTAAATGAAAAATGTAACTAAACTCTCGAAATTTTGTTTAAACATGTTCACAAACATCACTTCTAGCAATTTTTTCAAAAATTTTACATATAAAATGAAATACAACAAAACTCTTCTTTGAAAATATTTTGACAACAAATCCGGGCCTGTGTCATAGATTTGTTGCCCATCGATAGTCCACTATCGCTAAACTATCGATAGTTGACGTCATATCAATAGTATCGATAGTATCGATATTATCGATACTATCGATACTATCGATATTACAAATTAACCAATACTATTGATCGGAAGCAATACTATCGATAGTATCGATTAGAGTTGCCACGAATAGTGATTTGGCCGAATACCGAATACCGAATATTCGGCAACGCTGTCGGCCGAAGCGCCGAATATTCGGCCAATATATATAATAACAAGAACCAAAATAAGTGACAATGAGATCTTCACTGCAACGGAGCTTGAAAAGCGATTCAACTTTGATGAAAACAAAAAATATCTGAATGCTACTGCTTCAAAACAAGTTTCCTAGGATTGGTTCAAGCTGAAATAGCAAGACAAAAAAATCTTTTAGAAGCTCTGAAAATTAGTTGCAATGAATCTATTAGTACCGATGACGATTCTTCTCCAATTTGTAAGAAAAAAAAAAACTTGACTGAAACCGATAAAACAAAAGAAATACATGAGTCACGACAGTTTCTGGGACTTCTTTGAGGAAGTCGCTACAGATAATATGCGAAATGGTAATGATGAGGAGGACGTGAAGAAGAATGCTGTGGCAAATGAGTTAGATTGTCCGATCTAGGCGAATAGTTATTTGAAAACTATTCGCCTAGATTGGAAGGCTGATCCTTACAAGTGGTGGTCAGTAAACGAAAAACAATACCTAAATCTCTCGACATTTGCTAAAGTTTATCTTTCTTCTCCTGGGAGTAGCGTGTACAGCGAGAGGTTATTTTCCGAAGCTGGTATCATTTAGATACGATGAAAAGCGTAATCGTTTGCTTCCAACAAATGCTGAAAAACTTGTTTTCATCCATCATAATTTACCACTGGTCAATTTTACTTACTAAGAGATTGTTATTTGTTAATAAAACATAGAATCTTGAGTAATATGACGTGTCTTTTTTCCATGATTTGGTATTCGGTATTCGGCCGAATAGTATGTCTTATTCGGCCGAATACCGAATATTAAAAAAATTGGCCGAATAGGCCGAATACCGAATAGTAGCCGAATATTCGTGACATCTCTAGTATCGATACTATTACATTATAATACTATGGATAGTATCGATAGTTTTTTATCAATACTATCGATAGTATTGATGTATTAAATCATAAAAACTATCGATACTATCGATAGTTTGAAAAACTATCGATAGTATTACACTATCGATAGTTGAATAAACGCCAATAGTATCGT
The DNA here is from genome assembly GCA_949319885.1 of Mecyna flavalis. NCBI lineage: Eukaryota > Metazoa > Arthropoda > Insecta > Lepidoptera > Crambidae > Mecyna > Mecyna flavalis. The sequence goes on along the minus strand of OX439427.1, from coordinate 2,259,864 downwards.
TTCTCAATTATAGCGTAGTTACACTTTTTATAACTCAAGAACGGATGAACCGATTTGGCTGCAAATTTGTGGAGGGGAAGCTTAGACCCAGGAGACTTCCCCCTCCTATCCCCTTCCCCGTCCTATCCCCATTGTCAATCCTATCCCCCTTCCCCCCACCTATCCCCCTTCCCCCATCAAAATATCCTATGTCAGTCTCCTGGGTCTAAGCTACCCCTCCACAAATTTGCAGCCAAATCGGTTCATCCGTTCTTGAGTTATAAAAAGTGTAACGCTATAATTGAGAAACGATACTATTGGCGTTTATTCAACTATCGATAGTGTAATACTATCGATAGTTTTTCAAACTATCGATAGTATCGATAGTTTTTATGATTTTATACATCAATACTATCGATAGTATTATAATGTAATAGTATCGATACTATCGATAGTATTGCTTCCGATCAATAATATTGGTTAATTTGTAATATCGATAGTATCGATATTATCGATACTATCGATAGCACTATCGATATTGTTACTATTTTTCAAGGTCAACTATCGATAGCGAAACTATCGATAGTTGGGCAACTCAGTGTGTCACTTCGAGAAAATGGCAGATGTTTTTTTTTTTCTTTATAGCTTTGAGATGCTGTTTATTTGAAAATGAAATGACTTATTTTTTTCACTAGTCATAGCTTTGAAACAAAGGTGTTTTGCCAGTTCATAAAAATGTAAAGCTTGTAATCAAAATTAATTTTAATTACAAGAATAAATTAATTCTCAGGGATAATCTTCAGGAGCTTTATATTCTTTCTGCCTCTTGCCTTGGCCCAAGGAAGACACTCTTGGTCTGTTCCAGGGTCGTTCGGTAAAAGCATCTTTGCCCTTTGCTTTGCCCAAAGAATAGGAAAATGGGAAATCTTCCCCTTTGTAAACGAATAACTCCTAGATGGTAGATCCAGAAAGAAAACCGACTAATTCACTCCTTTTCTAAATATATTATCATCTCTAAAGTTGAATTTAAACTACATTTCCTCGAGTCGAGTGTTTTGGTGTAATGTAACGTTCGTGCGAAGCGAATGGTACAATTACAATAGAGGTAAAAGCTCGGTTAGTCTCAAGTTCTCAACATTTCCATGTAATGTAACGTTCGTGCGAATGCTCGGCGTTTTGTTTACGGGTAAATGCTTACAGCGAGTAGATAAATATTATAGAAATGAAACAATTGGAATAATAACAATTGTTTAATGTATCGAAATACAGTGTTATTATATACGTACTAATACAAGATATATCACTTGCCTAATAAATATAATATGAAGCACTTTTACAATGTAAAGTGGGACGCCATTAAAACATTTCATTAACACAAGCAGGTAACTAATATGATTTATAAATAATAACAGTTATCAAAATAAATGTACAATATTGTTTCTGATTTCATTGTAATGTTCTCGTGTTAACAAATGATTTAGAAACTTGTATGAAAAGGTTATTTTAGCTTTGTTGATAAACAAAGTTTATTGTTGGTTACTCATACTGCCATCTGGAGCAATTATTACATTAGTCTTGTAATGCTTTTAATTTGAAATTGAAGTCTTAGTTTTATCCTAATTATATACAAAATGATCTACCAGTTGCGTTAAAGACGCGCTATTGTTATAGTGAGCTAAGTCATTGCGTGGTTTAATCTGGCGCATATCAACAATTTAATGATCTAACTGCATAGGAGGTTAATGTGTGGAGGCGGCGTTCGTGAGGGGTGTCGATGGTTTGATTTGTAATATGACAGAAACATTGAACTTTCATCACTATAATCATGAAAACTGGTAGTAACTTTTAAAATATCAATACAGTAGTAGCCACACTAGCCACCAGCATCTAGCATGAGGCCTCAAAATCTACCTCATATGTATCCACATTAATACCATGCACATCCTACCGAAAAAGTCAGGCTGCCATCACTTAAAACCCTGATTGCAGAGATAGTGTCACATTACGCCAACCCAGGTGCCAGAAAAATTTGGAAGAAATTAAAAAGTTTATAAAACTTTCAAACAATTTAAAAAAAAAATTGTCATTGCATACTCTTTAATGCAAGCAAGAGATATTAGTAGCATGTATCTACGTCAATGTTTCATGCTCGCCCCCGTCGAAGGCCGAATTATTCTAGGACCTTGAAGGGCAACGGCGTGGCGTCAGCCGTGCCCGAGGATGCACTAAAGTACGGGGAGACGTCAGAGAGGTAGTTCCGCGGCAACAGCCCGATCAGTAACGCGATCTTTGCAGCAATTGGTGCCTTCTCCTCATCATCAATAATGGTATCTTGATCAGGCATTACCTGGAGGAAACAGATAATTAATTTTATGAAAGAAAAAAATATTGTATAAAGCACTAATATAATTATCATAATTTCTGATAAGTACCTTATCAGCAATATGCTTATGGATTAAACCATCTCCACCTACATAGAAGGTAGAAAATCCGTCATACCACCTGAAAAATAATAAAAATTATATTTTTGAATATCAGACTGAACAAATCAAAGAAAAAATAAAATGATACCAATGTTTTATCTTAAAATTAGGCCTAAATTATTATTTATTACCATATTATTTTTCTTTTTGTATTGTATGATTATATTAAATGTAGACAGTCATATTTTTAAAAATACACTCAGTTAGTTGAGGAGTTGTAAAATTTATTGCTTCACCTATTTCTCAGATACCTGTTCAATAACTATAGAAAAAAAAACACTTACAGTTCCTGGTCCTGGAATGCCTCCTTAAGGTTCCAAAGTTTATATTTCCAGAACATGAAGAATACTTTGAATCCAGATAAGCCCCTTATACGCCACCTGAGCCTTAAGACAAATAAACCACAATTTAATAAACATTAAAAGAAAAAGAAAATTAGAAGTAAAATATTCTTACATATTTTTTTATTTTATTCAATAACTATATGAATATTGAATACAGAATACTGCATGTAGTTGGTTTAATAATATTTAATCTTTTTATGTTTCCAAGAAAATTTGTAAATTATATCAGATAATGCTCCAACAACAAATGAAGCCTAGAATTTTTAAATAATTATGACCAACCTAATTGATGAATCCTCAGGATGTGCAGTAATCTTCATGACTTCAAACTTTACATAGGCAAACTTGAGGTGCCCTATAGTTCTCAAAAGTGCAATCTGCCTTACATATGGGAAGATACCTCTGAAAATACATGCAATTATCATTAGTTCAGCTTATTATTACTGGTTCATACATATGTATCATTATACTTCATATAAAAATTATCAAGTGTTAACACTAGAAAGACCAACGCCGTCAATTTGACGGCACGGCGATTTCATTCTTAAGAGTCATATGACATCTCGACTGTGATTTTTGCATAAAATGGCCAACTTTGGCGTTATCGATCTCAGAAACAAAAATACATTAACAATAATGACTTATTAAATAGTGTAGAGTATCTATTGGAATAGTTTGTAGCGGCCTTGCTTTTTCGAAATTTTGCTTAACTTTTTAATTGAACCCAAAATTGCAGAGAAAGATTTTCATAAAATGCGCGAAGGCACATTTTTAAGCTCCTGGATTGAACTACTGTTCTGAGCAAATTAAATAAAAAAAATAGAATGTTATCTCTTATATAGTCGTATAGTTCTTAGCGGCCTGGGATTTTTAAATATCTTTGGTTTTATATATAAAAAAACATCTAGTCCTAAAGCAAAAATCTTCGAAAATCGCTTTAAGTTAACTGTGAATTTCTCCTTTCTACGACAAAACAATTAGGCAAAATATATACCAAAATAATTGTTACATCATGAGGAATGAAGATTTTATAATTTTAAACCATTCATTTATTATCCTATTTTGATAATAACATTCATATAACTGCAAAATTACTACAAAATGCGATGCGCTGGCCGTCCGAACTCAGTAGTAGTGGGTAATATCGGATTTTTACAATATCGAATCGAAACTATATATTGACATCTGATATCGGATTCTGAAACTATATATTATTTGAAACTATATATTGGTGTATCGGAGTATCGGACTGTGAAACTATATATTGGTGTATCGGAGTATCGGACTGTATTTGGTTACACTAAACCTATAAAACGATGTGTTCTGAAACTAGATACTGTATCATGACGCGATATTTTCATTGTGATTTATTTCTTAAAACTGACTCGATTAGTTACTTTAAGTGTATTAAGGATGCTTTAATAGTATTTACTTAGTTATTTGGGTTTCAGTAAGTACTGCATTAATAAAGATCGTATTTAGAACTTCTAAATACGATGTTTATTAATGCAGAACTCATTAGTAGTAACTAAAAGCATGAAATACATAAACTTAATAATACCAACCATCGAATCTATTAATAGAATAACAAAAGTTAGAAATGGATCACCAATGCTATGAGTTCAAGGACGAAGGTCCGTGAGAGTTACGTAAAATTGCAAATCGAAAATGCATCTTATTGCTGAAAAAATAAGGTCTAATAAAAATGTGTCAAAATACACAAGAAAGTATTGAAACAACCTTATTCTTATAAAAATAAGGTTTAGAATTGTACGAAAACACGACTAATGCTATTTCACTCACTCACAAATCCTTTCTTTAGCTCGTATCGCAACGCGATACGGTTTAATATCCTTTATCGATAGGTCTTGGATATCGAGCTAGATATCAAATCGAGACGCATCGCATCGATCCAGCAATATCGTGTATCACCAAATATATAGTTTGGATACGCAGCGATATCGGATTTTACGATATTGGCCTGATATACGATTTAATATCTATATACGATTTGTATCGGCCATTCCTAGAACTCAGTACTGCGCGGAGCGCTCTCGGCGTTGGACCTATGTCGAATTTTTTCGCGCCAGTACGATCGAGCGAGCGTCAGTGTATACTACGACTACCAAGTTTTCATCACGTAAGTATAATTATTTTTAGTGTTTGTTTTATATTGAATCTCCTACTCAAAACAAAATAAGGGCCTCCATAAAGTTTTTCTCAAATGTTGATTTATAAACAACTCGTAAGTTGATCACTGACAAAATAAAGTACCCACTATCACTTAGTAGGGATTATTCCGGACTGCCTCTACTAAGTCTGCCACCAGTAGGGGCAGTCGAAACTTTTTAGTTCCGTCTGCCCCTAGTAGGGGCAAAGTTTCGACTGCCCCTACTGGTTATTTAGATAGGTAGGAAGGGCTACCCCAGTAGATGCCTATATTATGTACCGTACGAATGCGGACTTGTTTTTGAGAGTATTTTTTTGCGCGACAAGACGCGACGACGCGACGATTTGAAGAGTAGCTGTCCAATTATATTATCATTATTATTTCAAAAATTTCGGAAAACAAATGCATGTCGGGAAAACAAATGAATGTCGGGAAAACATTGTTTATTGATCTGAAGTAAGAAAAACAGGTGCAAGCGATTTTCGACCTTATCGACATTTACCAAAATAATGGATTTTAATGAACCAGCAAAGGTAGTCAACAAGCGGTTGCGAAAAAGCAACAAAATTTTAAATGTCAATAAGGTTGAAAATCGCTTGCATCTGTTTTTCTTGTTTGTCTATTTATTTGAAGTAAAAAAAACAGGTGCAAGCGATTTTCAACCTTATTGACATTTAAAATTTTGTAGCTTTTTCGCAACCGCTTGTTGACTATCTTTGCTGGTTCATTAAAATCCGTTATTTGTAAATGACGATAAGGTCGAAAATCGCTTGCACCTGTTTTTTCTTTCTTCAGATCAATAAACAACGTTTTCCCGACATTCATTTGTTTTCCGAAATTTTCACACATTGTATTAAATGGATTGCTCTTTTTTGAAATAATAATAAGAAAGAGTTGATCTCTGAAAATAATAATAATTGGACAGCTACTCTTCAAATCGTCACGTCGCGTCGTCGCGTCTGGTCGCGTCTGTTGTTACCTCAGAACTCTGTAATTATAAACCGTTTTCTTTTTTTTTTTTTCATTTAGAAACATTTAAGTCCATATTGGTCCCGTTGTCATCACAATCCAGTTATGATGACGGGATCCCCGAGGAACTAAGGGAACTTCTCAAACATTATAGGGGCACATACCTACAAAGATTTTAATATTTTTAGCTACAAATCAAGCATTTGCATTCAGAAAGTATCATTTGGTGTGGTAGATCTAAATAAGAAGACCGCAGATGGCCATCCGAACATATTCGGCAATATAGGCAGATATTATTTGATGACTGATTTGGAAAAACAAATACCGCTTTCGGTAATTTTAATAACTATTCAAGCATTTACCAGTTAATATTATTATTGTAGTAGAAGTCCAAAAGTTTTTTTTTTGTGCCAGATGTGCAATTTGAGGTCGGTTGTTTTGTCAAAATTATTTGAGTTTACAAAGCTTTTTATGTTGTTAAATTATTCATTTCGTTATTTTCAGCATGGGTCGAAAAACACAAAACACAAAAAAAATTCAATTAATATAGACGAACCGCCAATAGCAGAACTTGAGGAGATAAATGCTAGGACGATAGAAACAGAATCTGAGAATGTAAGTATGAATGAACCCAAGAATTTTGAAGCTGTTATTCTATTTTCATATTTTATTAATAAATATAATTGTTTCAGGTGACAGATTACGTAGTTCTGCCTTTTTGCAGTTTGGACTGGTCCGGACTATTAATGAAAGTAGTTAGAGTTCCACGGAACGATAACTTTTGTAACATCGAGATGTTACCCAAATTGACACGCTTTTACTACGAGAGTGTCTGCTCCCAGAAATAGTCAACTCTCGAAAATCGATGCCATTTAGGCATATAGTATTCTAATCTAAACAAATGTTTGGCCTCGTTTGACTCTGTAATAAAAACACTGTCTTTTTAATGCTTTTTCACACCAAAATACCTAGTTACTATATGGTGTTTTATACTAACCATGTAAATTGTCATAAGTTTTATTCTAATCTAAGCTATAACTTTTATCTAAAACGAAATACGTCCTTTGCTAGATAAATGACAAGGTAATAAAATAAATTTAATTTTTAACAAATATTATCTGTCTCATTTATGATATCATCTTCATATTATAATCTGTTTCTTCACCTACTAGATCCATGGCACAAATGTGCGGGTATAGCGATAACGATTATTCCATAGAAACAAAACAACAAAACTTGGGAAAAGTATCATAATGGTTTGGTCGTTATTTCAACACAGTATTGTGGTCACGTGACCAATGAGTTGTCAAAACATGTCAAATGCCTATTCTCGCAGAGTGAAAATTTGTAATAGCCCTCTTAAATATTTTACAAACTATAATTTTGTTCCTTTTCATATTTTATGACTTTTCCTAATTTGGCATTGTTAGCTTGAATCCATAAAGAAAACTATAATTATTTAAGTGGTTTATGAGATTTTTTTACAAATACCTACTAAGACCGCACACCGTCAATATAACGGCAGCGATAAGAATAGTAAACAAAGCTTTCTATGAACTAATGAAGAAGGTACTTCTGTTTTATTTGGAATTTGAATTCTGAGTAGGTACTTACATTTTTATTGCTTTGCTTGTTTATATTACACTTAGTAGACGTTGATTTCGTTTAGTGGGCATGGGCAGTCGCGATTTGTTATAAAAATCCGCCGCAGTCTCACTACTTCCCAAATAGAACAAGAACTGTCGCGATATCGTGACATACAACAAGATGTGTCAGGTGATAAAAGTGGTAAACATATCACGTCGATAAATGAGGCTAAAAAACTAATGGTCGAAAAGACTAGTATTGTTGCAACAATGCGGCGAGCAAGACTAGAAGTACCGCCAATTTGTAGAACACTTCGTACTACACAATATGAAAATGTTATAATGAAAACGGAGACCAATACAACCCTTGCTGTCGATCAAAGAAAACCAGGAAGAAATGTTATTATAATGAGTATTTTGCAACCAAACGTAAGCATAGAAAGTGGTCAAAAAAAAACTGTCCGAAACAGTAAATTTTATAATGAAACGAAATTCGGTGTGGACATCATCGATCCAATGGCACCTTATGAGCTGGAAGTCGAAGATAGCTTATGTTTTTCACATTATACTTGATTTAGCAGCTGTAAACTCATGGATTCTGTACCAAAAAGTCACAGGAATAAATATTTCTTTTCATGATTTTGTCCTTCAACTAGTGAACAACCTACGTGCAGCAGAGTAAGTGAAAAAAAAAGAACTATTCTAGCTGCAACTCAAAGACAAGAAACAAGTAAACAATATACTACAAACAATAAGAGGTGGCAATGTCAAGTCAATCGTAATTATAAAAAAAATATGTGTGAAAACTGTACAATGTGTAAAAAAGCTGTTTATGGAAAATGTATAAAATATAAAAGAAAACAATTATTTGTTACAGATGTTACTCGAGTTAAGAGCTATTATTATTATTCATTAACAAAAAAATAAAGTTTTAATATTTTTGTTTCATTATAAACCGAAATACACAATAATTTTATGAGGATTCTGAATAAATCTCTAGGAGCGTCAAATTGACGGCTGCGGTCTTTATAGGTATAGTATGAAACACGGTCCTTCTAGTGTTAAAGACTTACATTGTGGTGATTCCTCTTATGTTATTCACGAAAACCAAATTTGGATGGTAAATGGAATAATCCAAAGGTTTTATAAACAAATCTGGCATCTGAAAAAAGAAATAGCATATTTTCATTCCAATGCCTTGGAACATTAATTTCTGAGTTTAAATAATAGAAGAAATAAAGTGATCACTAACCGTTTTTGAAAGTTTGTGGAATATTTTCATCAACTGCTCCTCACTTGGTCTCCCATCAGGACTGAGCTCCCCAGAGGGTGTCGGGGAGGGAGCTACAGGCCCAGTGCAGTATGCAATTGCATCTCGCTCAAAGTCTGACAGACAGGTGATCTCCAATTTCTGAAATTCAATGTAATTCATTATTAGACAATCAGACTAATCTAACATTAGAAAACGAATATTTTTTTATTATAATCATTTAACCAACTAGAACAAACTATGGAGCATGTAAAATATTGATAAAAAAGAATATTTTGTATAATTTCTTGCAATGTGGTGTGGTGTGGCTTATGCTCTTAATACTTAATAAATTAGTATTTCTTACATCATTTGTGTATTTTGAGACATCAAAGCCAGTGCCAGTGGCACAAGTATAAGGATATCTGTTTAAGGCTTCAGGCATCCTCTGTTCAATGTAGTCATCAGAAGTGAGGCCTAAAGCTTTCATTTGTATATTATCCTGGTTACTGTAGCCATCTGTAGCTTTCACATCCACTTTGAAGGCTTCCAAATTGTCTCTAAATCCATTCTTGGACTTCATGTGGTTGGACATCAGGAGCTCGTTGATGTACAGGTCGTCTATATTGTTCTCTGTGGTGCATTTCGGCGCCAGTTGGTAGCTTGATATGCGGCGCCGAGGCAGACACTGAAAAATATTTTTTTTAACGCATTCAGAAAGATAGTTTTATCAATTTTTTTACCGGAACACATAAAATAAAGTCGGAAATACGTGCAATGCACGTGAACTCTGATCGTTCGTTTTACACTTCAAAAAATTGGTTCAATGTCAAGGAGTAGCCAGATCTCAAAAGGGAGAGCAAAACATGAACATAGCACTTCAATTGATAGGGAATTAAAGCCTATTTCATCACCAAGTTGAAAATCTCTGTGAAATACTTACTTCTTCTAGAAATTGTGTTCGAACAGGAATTTTTCGGGACAAGCGATTAGAGTGACTTTTAGTGGAGACTATTCCATTTATAGGTAGAATTTTGTGAGATAGGGTACGCAAACAAATAGCCATTTTCACATCGAACTTTGTTCACTTTTTATCGTGGAATTCGGAAAATATTCGAAAAAATGTCGCAGAAATTAAATAACATGTCGCACCGCACATGACAGATGACAGTATTTTTTTTAATGGTTGAACAAATATTGACGCAGCAATGGTATGAAGCATTTAGGCCGCACCAAAGAGTATAGTAATATAGTATGGGACCGATGGGACGACCGCACGCACGTCGATTTCGTTTACAATCTTTGGTCGGTCACGTTTAAAAAACAAAAAGTCAATGTCAAACTTTAATCGATGACATTTGTCAAACAGGGCAACAGAAAATTTCCTTTTTCTGAGGGCAAACAAGAAAGAAAACATTGTCAAATCGTTTATTAAAGAATGATATTGTCTGCATTTGTAATTAAAATAAATATAAATAAAATATTTATTACGTTGTAACTGTTGTTGATACTGGGTAAAATAATGTTTTTGCAGAAAATATTTCACAGAATCAATGGCAACTTATTGATCTCTAACATAAACCCAGTAAGTACGAAAACACTGTAATATTTTAATTATTGTACTGCGAAATCTGCGAATATTGTAATAAGTTTCAGTTTGTCATGGATATTTATATTTTCAGTACGCGTCATGCACTGTGGCCGTCCGCCTGAAGCACACCAAGGATGAGCTGAACGCACACAAAGCGAAGGTGATGGGGCGGGGGCTGCCGGAGAAGAAGCCCCTGCCAGGCGTCAAAAGCATCATCTTAGTCGCATCTGGTAAAGGCGGCGTGGGGAAGACCACAACTGCCGGTTAGTTCTCTTACGTGTTGCTTTAGTAAAAGCAATGGATAAACAAGAAATATATAAACTAAAACAGCCTCAAACATCTACTTCCTAGTCTTAAAATTTCATTTAATATTTTGCATGGTCCTTGCTTCCATCTATTTAATCCTAAATGGACTAAATTAATTTGTGAGACTGGTGAGTTGATACCAAAATTATACTAAATAATAATAATATAGTATTAACATTTGTACCACCAATGGTACAGGTGGTCCAGTGGGAAAATGACTTGGTATTTTTTCCACTAATAATTATAATTTAATTAATGTCAAGGTGTTAATTTTTCAGTGAATCTCGCATGTGCAATGAAGGTGATAGAACCAGATAAAGAAATAGGTCTCCTGGATGCAGATGTGTTTGGTCCGTCTGTGCCCCTCATGATGAACATCAGTGGAGAGCCTATGCTCAATGATGACAATCTTATAGAGCCACTATTAAACTATGGTGTAAAGTGGTGAGTGTTACTATAATCTAACCTTAAGTTAGGGTAGGAACACCGGTTTGCGACCACTTAAGCGACTTGTTGACTTCAGAGTTGATTTCTATCATGATGCTGTACGTCAAGATTTTCCAAAAAATTTACATTTGATCTTACAATAGTCTAGTTTTATAAAACCTAACGTTTGTAAACGTAGCAGTGATACATAATTTTAAAAAATGTATTATTCGTAAAAATAGCAAAAACACCGGTTATCGGCCGTTTGGCCCAGTTATCGACCACCTGTGCACCGGTTATCGACCACCTAATTTGCGGTAGAAAAATGAGTCTTATTCAATAGCCATAGGGTATATTATCGTATGAAAGTGAAACATTTAATGAAATCAAATAAGCGGTATATTTTTACTCTCTTTTGCGATCTAAAAATACAATTGAGTAACCAAATGATCATATTTGTTGATTTCTTTTGATTTGGAACACGATCGAAAAGCCTATCCTATAATATAGTGGATCTTGGAACTCCGTTCTGCCGGCATGCTTCTCTCTGGGGTCATGGCCTCCATCCTTGAAATCAAGTTATCGTTACAATGATGGGTACTGGCTTAATCACCACGCTTGCCAAATGCGGATTGGTGATCACAAACCCGAGCAGTGTCCTAAACAAACCGACACAAAGTTAGCTCGACCCGGGAATTGAACCCAGTACCCCGCGATCTCGGCCCGGTACTTAAACCACTAGACCATCGAGGCGCGAAAAAAAAAACACAAACAAAAAATGTAACAAACAGAAATAAATTAAATGTTTAGTATTTATCGGGTGCGTTTAATTTTCTAGTTCAAATAAAGTTTTATTTATTACTAATTACGTTCTCTCTTCTCTTCTATCTTTTTTATATTATCTTACTAGCCTTCCGCCTGCAGTTTCACACGCGCTTAATCTCCTTTTTAAAATATCCCCCCCCCCCCCTTCCCCCCACATTTCCGGGATCAATTATAGTACGTACCCTATGTTGACCGGGGATAGTGTAGCTTTCCAACAGTGATAGAATTATTCAAATCGGTTCAGTAGTTTCAAAATTGTTATTCCCGCAGGAATAAGACGTTTCCCGTAGGAATTTTATAGCCTATGTCCTAATCCGGGTTATAAACTATACGTGTGTCAAATTTCATCTAAATCCGTTCAGCCGTTTAGGTGTGATTGAGTAACAAACATCTAAACATCAAAATTTCCAAACATCCCGACTTTCGCATTTATAATTATTATATATACATACATATATATAATACATACATATAATATTATATAGTAGGAAGTAGGATTTTTTGAACGGCCGGAAACAGATACAATTTTACCAGTTATCGACCGCCTGTTAAAGACGGCCGTTAACAGGGTTTGTTTTCACCGGTTGTCGGCCGCTAAAATTTTGGTATTTTTAAAGGTCATTATCTTTGAAACTATGAGGTATACTGGCGGTCGGAAACTGGTTGTCAAGTCACAAATTCCTAGCTGTTCACAAATGTAAATGAATCTATGTTGGTGCATTTAAGGTTTCCGCAATATAGGCAAAGAAAAATGACGTGTATAAACCGGTTTTCCGACCACCCGGTCGGAAACTAGATTTTGATATGAATCGATAACCTATTGCCCGACCACCAAATATATTACATATTATGAAATGTTTGGTGAGTTTGGGCACTTGAATATTGAAATTAAACATCTTATCCTACACACAAACCAAATCAAACCCCTATAAAATAATAGTAACACTCAAAATCTTACATTTGAAAATCGATCCACCTGCAATTATTTTTGCTAAATTTGTCACGTGTCAACACACCAAATTTTGAAATGGCAACTGAGGGCTTAGTTCGCAAATTATAAAGTCATGCTGTTGGCTTAAGAACCGTGGAGTTTGTCCAGGTCGATTGGCGCGAAATTAGAAATGAGCTGTCTATAGACTATCTATTATTCAAAAAAACGTGTGAAGTGGTCGGAAACTGGTGCTGGCCGGCAAACCGGTGTCACTACCCTATAATATCTTTCCATTTTCATTACTATTTTTTTTTGCTCGAAAACTTTTTAAATTAGTCTGACGTTTTTTTTTTATGGAGGTATTAAAAATCTCCGTTTTACTGATATATTTTATGTGCTAATAAATCAGTTGTAAAGATTTAATTTGAAATTTTATGTATTTGACTCATTACATATTTTATGCAACAGCAACAACAGTTTATTAACTATTACTTTGAAGGACATTTCAATAGGAACCTCGTCTCAATTAACAATTAAATCCATTAGTGGTCTAGTTAGTTAAACTTTAGTACCTAGTAAAGCTTGTAACATGGTATATTTGACTTGTTCCCAGCATGTCAATGGGTCTGCTCGTCTCTGGCGAGAACGCCGTGGTGTGGCGCGGGCTGATGGTGATGCAGGCGCTGGACCGGCTGACGCGGCACGTCGCGTGGGGCCCTCTGGACTGCCTCATCGTAGACACGCCCCCTGGCACTGGCGACACGCATCTCTCCCTCGCTCAGAACCTGCCTATTGATGGTATGACATAGACTAAAAGTTAACCAATACCATGTTGACAACAGCTCAGTTACACAGTCTTACAAAATTAATGAACCCTGAAAAACCAAGACTTAACTACTAGTGCGGCATACCTACTTGTTTAAAAACTTGCTCCATATTCAGATGTGCTTCACAAATTATAGTGACTATGAATCTTGTGTTTGTAGAACTTAAAATACAACTGTATTCAATAACTACTCTATATGGTATAACAATAAAGACCAAAATAGTTTACATCTGGTCAATATGCTAACTGTTTGATTTACTCAGGATGGCCTTGTTGTTCATTTAATACTCTGATATGTAATGTTCATTACTTTATGATAATCAATTTCTATTAAAATGTATGTTTTGTTATGTCGAAGATAACTAAATTAGTGGTCTGGAGGACATCAGAAAGTTAACAGTAATAAAGGGGTAGAAAATAACTATTATCTTATCTACCTATACCTTCAAATTAAATTGTCTGAGTCGACACTATAGAAGACCTTTTTTTGTTGTTCACTTCCGAAGTAATTTACTGAGTGTCTAATAATAGAAGTAAATAGAACAGACACACTAATGACATAGGTAGTCAATGAAGGAGTTAACAATAACTCTCACGGCATTTGTTTACAGGAGCACTAGTCGTAACTACTCCTCAATCGGCGGCGCTTCAAGTGACGAAACGCGGCGTGATCATGTTCGAGAAGCTGAAAGTGCCAGTCATAGGCATGGTCGAGAACATGTCCCACGCGATATGCACTAAATGCGGCTCAAAGAACTACGTATTCGGCAGCGAGACGAAGAATAGCGCCGAAAAAATGGGCCTCGAAATAATCGAGAGCTTTGAAGTAGACCAAAACATGTCTGATTGCATCAACAGCGGGAAGCCGGCCATATACGCGCTGCCCGACAGCATACACGCGGAGAAGTATAGGCAATTAGCAAACAAAGTGTTCAAGTACATAGAGAATAAGGATAAAGAACAAGCCAACGCGAAAGAACAGTAGGACTGCACAAATATGTTAATAGATGTTTTTAATTATTATTTTAATATACAAATAAATCTCGTTTTATTTATAATGTTAATTTGTTATTCTTTTGCTCGAATCCAAGGACCTCGGAAAACATTCCTATGGGAATAATATTAAAATAACCTGTTGTACCCAAACGAAAATAATTCTGATTTACGGACCTTACTGATGGGACAAAAAAGAAATTAGACTGGTCTTGCTGGATTCGCCAATCTTCACTCGCTTCACTTAAAACAATTCAGGATGTAATAATAAAACATGTTATAATATTATGTAAAATTTATTCGGAACAAATTATTTGCTTAGGAATCCAACTTCTATGGCCAAATTAAAAATAAATAAAAAATACTATAAAAATATTCTTGTCTTTTAAATACTTCATTATGTAGAAACGAAAACGTACCTATGCATGTAAATATAAGAATTTATCAGAGCTCCCGTATGTACATGATGTCGGTCCTTATTACATCTTATTGAGAATTTAATCAACTTTATTATAAATTACATCCTAGGGATTCCTCATAATTAGTTGGTTTTCAGTCAATAAGTACAAAATACATATTTACATTGACATCAGACATCATAACATCACATTAGGTAGAAAAACGAAATCGGAATGAAACCTTTTACATCTTAGAACGCAAAAGCGTGCGCCCCAGTTCCGACGGCCACCGCAGTGCGGGTCTGTACTCCGATGGTCGAAGCCACATTTAAATATTTATCAAAGTATTTTAAAAAATTGTTTTTAACCCTCCGATTTTTAAACAATTTAAAGCCGCCTATTACCCGTGGTCCCACGGCTATGACCCACAGTGGGTCCACGGGCACTTTTTTTTTCCCGTGGACCCACTGCTCTAGAATGGGACCACGGGTAATTGAAACAAAACTGCTTTTTACCCGTGGTCCACTGCACTGCGGTCTTGTCAAGAAGATTAAACAGGTTGGATCATTAGGTATAATACAATCTCTTTGCATTTCCCAGTTTATGCCCTACGTCATTATGTCATTTGAAAGACACGTAGTCTATAATAATTTTATTATTCTTAAAAATACATTTTGCAAAATGACTGCGGAAGTTAAAATTATACGGAGAAAAGGTGGAAATGTTATGTTACATAACGGATACCAATTTTATAAACATAAAGATAATAAAAATACTCCACCATCTATTTGGACTTGCAGTAAAAAGCGGAAGAACAAATGTAGTATTATTTCGGTATCCGTAAATCACCGAAACATTTTAGTCGTTTTTAAACAAATGCATTTCGGGAAAACAAATGAATTTCGGGAAAACAAATGAATGTCGGGAAAACAAATGAATTTCGGGAAAACAAATGAATGTCGGGAAAACAAATGAATGTCGGGAAAACAAATGAATGTCGGGAAAACATTGTTTATTGATCTGAAGTAAAAAAAACAGGTGCAAGCGATTTTCGACCTTATCGACATTTACCAAAATAACTGATTTTAATAAACTAGCAAAGATAGTCGACAAGCGGTTGCGAAAAAGCACAGAACAAAGAAAATTTTCTCAACAAAATTTTAAATGTCCATAAGGTCGAAAATCGCTTGCACCTGTTTTTTTTACTTCAGATCAATAGACAATGCTTTCCTACCTTCACTTATTTTCCCGACGTTCATTTGTTTTCCCGACATTCATTTGTTTCCCCGACATTCATTTGTTTTCCCGACATTCATTTGTTTTCCAGAATTGGAGTTCCATCATGGAACTGTATTATGGTATTAGTGTCAACGAACCTATTATTTGACTCTCTCTCTATAACGGAACGAGTGGGACGAACGAAGCGTTTTTTTCCCAGTCGTATCCAGTGGGGACGACCAGGAATAAAAACCATTTAATTACAATCCGGTGGAGACAAGTAGAAAAAAAAATTGGACATGTCTATACCGACAACACTTGGTAGGGACAAGTGGACAAAAAAGTGGACTTGTCTATACCGACAACACTTGGTAGGGACAAGTGGACAAAAAAGTGGACTTGTCTCTACTAGTGGAGACACTGGTAGGGACAAGTGGACAAACCGAACGTTTGGACCCACAAGGCGAAACAAAGATGCATTTATAATTTTGAGTTAGTAGTGGGTCCACGGGGAATGTGATTATTTGCAGTATGACCCGTAGACCCACGAAAACTCGCGAACTGAAAATAATTAATTATAACCTGGAGCAGTGGGTCCACGGGGAAAAAAAATTGCCCGTGGACCCACTGTGGGTCATAGCCGTGGGACCACGGGTAATAGGCGTTTAAAGCTAATCACAGAGTTAGACAAAACAATTTTTGATCATAAAAACAGAATCAAGTTTACTCGTTCTGCGTACTTCCACCGAAACTATCACCGAGAGGACTAGGCGCACGCCTCAGTCAGAGAACATACACTTACATGCAAATATATAACATTCCACTATTAAAATATCACTCCTATGTGGGGTGGAAGATAAAAAAAGGCACGAGAGCATTCTAGCGGTCGCCGTCGTCGCTTTGTCGAATATAAAAAAATTGTATGAAGGGAATATAAATGGTTCAGCGAAGCGAGGTCCCGCTAGAGTGCGGCCGCGCCATCACTGCAACACAACACAAACTGCGGTCCGTCTGCCGCGAGTCACACGATATTGTCAACACGCGTCGACCACACGCGCCCACGCACACGATTTTATAATAAGCGGCAGAATACACAATTACCCTGATCAAAATTAAATTTTAATGAATAAAGTCAAATATAAAAAAAGAACAGAAATTTCAAACACCGAAGAAATATACTTAGTCAGCAGGGTTCTTAGATACAAAATGAAAATGTACATTATCAGTAATATTTACACAAATGCAACATTTTAAAGTACTATTTCGAATTGACGTATAATGTCAGCCTACTCGTAACTGATAACATAATGTGTGAAATAAAACATGCCGATAATCCAAGTGACTCGATATTCTCGATAAGAATAATCTGTACCTACACTCGAGACGTATCTAGCTGCCTTACATTTTAATTTAAATGTAAATTACTGTATAACAAATTATGTATTTCATTATTCTAAATTTTGATCAATTTGAAAGTACATAAACTTATTAAACATTTACGTAGGTATTTACAACAATTGGAATGAAGTTTCTAACTTGATAGGACGAATACTACGTTAAATTAAGAATTAAAACGTTTTATGAAACATCTATCAGTTAATAATCACATACGAAACGAAAATACAAAAAATAGTTGTGAAAGATTACGTTTACAGTTACAAGTACAGCTTACATAAATTTCACGGAACTTGGTTGCGGTACATTCGGCAATAAATGCTTGAGTTCGAGCAAAACCTTATTTGAGGCACTTGTAGAAGAACGTGAGCGGCAGTTGCGATTCTGCCGGCGACTAGCGAGCGGCCGGGCGGGCGGTCGTCGCACAACAATCTTAGGGTAATGTCAAGAGTCTCTGTAGCGCCCTACCAGCGCTTCTTGTGCTCGTCCATGCTCACGCCGCCCGGGCCGAGGTACACTATCATCAGCAGCCCGCCGATCACCGACAACGTCTGCAACATTGACAAAATACCATCAATATTTGTTCGTTCTTATTAAAATGGTATCTGAAAATTGTTTTAAAATCATCTGAAGTGGGAGATGTTTTCCACATTCATTCATTTAATTAGTGCATGTAACATTGCGATACAAACCCCACAGTATTTTTCCCCGATTATACTATTAATTTTAAATTAAAAACCCAAACCAAAGTAGCTATTAACCTGTAACTTCTGGAAACGTTATTAAAGGGTGAAGTAATCAAATAAGTTACCTGGAAAAAGTCATATTTGAGGAAGTCCCGGAGCGGCTTGTACGAGGGCACGGCCCACCACGCGTTGTGGTACAGGTTGAGCACGGTCAGCACCAGCACGAGCATGAGCGCCGACAGCTTGGTGCGGTAGCCCACCGTCACCAGGATCATCAGGATGCTGCCCAGGAGGTCTTGCACGATCTGGAACAAATGTTTATATCATATCATCATCATGCTATCACGAATCCTCAATTATTTCCTTATTAAATTAGTGCAACCAGACTGAAAGAAAGAAACATTTATTAGCCATCATATTTGGCATGACTGTTACACAATTAGCTACAATCACAAAATATATAGATAAACAATAGGTATACATTACAGATAAAAAAAAACAGATGGCCAATTGGATCCGCCTCAGCTTGAGCTGCCACGTCATTGGTTACAATGCCGCGACAGCGCTGGTATTCTGGCAGTCTGCTGATTTCATGGCTCTTACATTTCACCAGGTATTCGATGGAGAGTCGACCATCTCCCATGACACCATCAGGCAAGGAGAAAAAGAGGATTATTCAGTAAACATTGCTTTTCCTAGGGCAGAGGAGTCCGACCACCCTTCGCCCCCCACGGAAGTTGAGATGGTACGTTAATAGATTTTTCCAGGGTAAAAACAAACACGACAGAGGACATCCCTTAACCATACGAGTATTGTTTGCATGAATATTTCAAAAACTAGTAATTTATTGATTATGTTTTATTTTTTTTATTATTCGCGAGTTCCGGTACAATTGAGTTAACCTTAAATTCATCCGGGTCTTGAACCTGAAATGGGTACGAAAAATATTTCGGTATTGCTTTGATGGCCACATGGACCGAACCTAGTTTGGTTTGGTATTGTGATTGCATATCTTAACGTGAATGAAGCACGTAAAACGATAAGTAAAATGACACTTTTTTGCTCTACTCTTTGCCGAAACACCTTATTAAGCTCCACTACAGATAATATACGTCAATATTTTTTCGTTACAACGAAATGCTATTTATTACTCAAATAATATTTATCTAAACATGGTATAGCTCTAATGTAATATTAGAGAGACTGCCATCTGACCCTTAACAAATTGTATCATGGCTACACATCGACTGCTTCCTCACGATGTTTTTCAGACACCACCGAGCTAGATATATATGCATATATAGAAATATCCATAAGGCGTGCCCAGATTCAAACCATAGACCTCTACTTTAGTATATATTCTGTGCCTCTACATTAAATAAATACTTGTAAATATAAATGTAAAAGGATAAATAAGCGGAAGGCGGAAGCTAGGATTGTCCCAATCGTATATTTAGTTTATTTTTAGAATTTACTGCAAGGGACAGTTTTCGTTATATCTGATAAATGAATAATCAAATTCACTAGTCATGTTATAAATAAGTCATAAACGGAAAGCCCACGCGTGCATGTGTGACGTAAATCCTATAATAACAATAATGAATATTCATTAACCTGGACGACTGTAACCGGTTCTTAGTGATATTTGGGTTTATTATGGAAATAAACTCTGCTAAATTCAAATTCACGACTATACCGCTACATTTCAAAATGTACATACCAAATACAACTATCGTATAACGTATCTGATGGTGAATTCGTTAATAAGATCAAGATTTAGTAATAACATTAATTAAAGTTAACGTTATAATCTAACCATAACTTACATAAGAGAAAGTTAAATAAATAATAAATAAAAACTGTATTTATTTTTCTCTTCACAAAAAACAACAACAAAAATAACAAAGACTTATTGATACATACAAGGTATTGGTTTAAAATTTGTGAAGAGACTAGTCCCTGATATAGGCATCAAAAAGAGCCTGTGCTACAGGTGACTAGGCCCCTCCCGCGTTTAACATAACAAATACCTAGATACTATTAGTGACATTTTTTAGACGTTTTTAAATGTAATTGTAGAAGTTACTAGTGTATTTTGTGTGTGAGTTTTTGTGTGTGAGTTTTTGTGTGTATTTCTCGGTGTGTATTTTGTGTTTGTAGAGTGTTGATGTGTGTTGTCGTAGATGAAGGTGGTATGCTCGGTTTGGTAAGTAGCGAGCGAATGAAGGAATAGTGAAAATAAAGATAGATATAAGATTATGTAACGTGAGTAGTAGGACGAAAATAGTTGGTCAACGATTGTCACGGTTGAGGTTGAGGTAAAGTTGGCGATAGTAGGGTAGTTGGGTTTCTTGGGAAGTGGTTTATTGTTTGGTTGGTGTAAGGAAGATTTCCGTAGAGGCATAGTCAAGGGTTGCTAAGAATTTCGTGATCTTTACTTTACATTCATATTTATGTAGAGGGTATATGTTTAGAATACTGTTAATTTTGTTGTAAAGAAAGGGTCCGAGAAAGCAGGAGAACCTATGGGAAGCAGACGTTTTTAAGGCACGGGACGTGCATACTGTGCCCTTTCTTCGTCTATCTCTTTGCAAATCCGGGTTGTAGTGTAATTGCGCATGCTGATTTAGTACAGTGTGGAGGATGAAAGTCTGTCTCATCGTCAACACGTTCCAGAACTTGTAAAGGTCGGTCGTGGGATGTCGAAAGGGAAGGCCAGCAGCGACTTTAAGTACGGCTCGTTGAGCTCTTTCGGCTTCAAGCAAGTGAGTTTTCCCCGCGCCACCCCAAGACGAGATACAGTATGATGCTATAGATTGGCATAGGGCAAAGTATACCTGTTTAATAACTTGGTGGTTAGCAACATGTCTTAGGGACTTGAAAATATAAATAAGTTTACGTAGTCTTGTTGCTAGTGCTGAAATGTGTGGTTTAAAAGATATCGCATAGTCAATCATGACACCCAGGTATTTTATGGCCTCAGCTCTTTGGAGGGTCGGGCAGTCACATCTCGGAGGATCCCCCAATACACATTCGTGTGCTGTTAGGTTCATGAAATCAGGAGGCAGTTGATTTTTCTTTAGGGCAAATGGGATAAATCGAGTTTTGTCTACGTTTAGCGTTAATAGGTTAGATGACAACCAGTTTTTAACCTGGTTAAGTCCGTTCTGGGCATCGCGGAAAGTGTTCGCCCATGTGTCACTGCTAAAGAAAAGGGCTGTGTCGTCGGCAAAAGTAAATATTTTGCCATTGTGTAACCCAGTCTGGCACAGGTCGTTAATGTAGACCAGAAAGAGCGTCGGTGATATAATACTTCCTTGCGGTACACCGAAAGTAACCGGAGCCTCGTTACTGATCCAGTTGCCAATTTTAGTTCTCTGGGTTCTATTGTTGAGGTAATCTTGGAGCAATTGAAGAGGTAGGCCTCTTACTCCCATTTTTTCTAGTTTATGTAGGAGGTGTGGAATCGACACGGTATCAAAGGCCTTCGCCAGGTCTAGGAATATTGTTAAGCATTTACTTTTATTGTCCAATGCAGTAATTATAGTGTTGACGAGGCCATGCACGGCATCGTTGGTTGATACTCCGGCGCGGAAACCATATTGGGAGCTAGAGAGTAAATTGTTTGTTTCTAGATATTTTACCAATCTATTATTGATCAGTCGCTCTAATATCTTTGATAGTGTTGGTAAGATGGAGATTGGTCGAAAGTTATTAACACAATCTGTATCACCACTTTTGTGGATGGGCTTGATAAGTGCCATTTTAAACGCAGAGGGAAAGACGCCATTGGAGAAAGAAAGATTGCAAATGTGAGTAATTGGATTAACCAGAAGTGCAACATACCTTTTTACAATTTTACTGGAGATCAAGTCAATACCCACTGCGCATTTTTCTTTTAGTCCCAGTATGATGTGTTGGACCTCCTGTTCTAGCACAGGGGCCAAAAGAAAAGAATGTGAAGGTGAACAGGTAGTGGTAGGGTTGGAATTTGGCGTACGGGGATTCCTGGGCAGCATTTTCTCAGCAAGCTTACTTCCTACGTTTGCAAAGAAACAATTGACTGTGTTGAGGCTTTCCTGGGGACTATTTTTTGATATTAGCGAAAAGGAGTGATCTTGAACTTTGTTTGTGCCACTTATGTCTTTTATAACCTTCCACAGTTGCTTTTTGTTACCGTGTGCGCCTTGTATTTTCTGTTTTTCGTAAGAAGATTTCGCTTTTTTAAGAATTGCTGAACAAAAGTTTCTGTAACGTTTGAATGTGATTTTGATGGTCTCATTATCAGGATCTTTTTTATACTTCTTTTGTAAATTATCTCTATTCTTCATACATCGTATGAGGCCTTTGGTTATCCATGGTTTCCGAGTGATGGATCGCTTTGAGGTTACAATGAGTTTAGTGCTATCTTTAATAGCAGAGGTTAAATTTGCTATCAATAAATTCGTGGCGGAGTTGGTGTCCGAAATCTCAAGAATTGTATTAAAATTTATCTTTTGGATAGCTAGGTCTAGTTTTTCAAAGTCAATACGGTTCCCCGTTTTGTTGCTGGTAGGGAGTTTTTGCTTTAGGTCCAAGCTAAGTGCCACTGAGAGATGGTCAGTAATTGATGATTCGATCACAAGGCATGAGGCTTCCAATTTCGTCTTAATGATAATATGGTCAAGGCATGCGCGGCCGCGAGTTGGTAGACTATGACCTGGGAGTAAACCATGGCTTGCCAGCATGTCAAGGTATTCGAGAGAACGCCTGTCGGAGCTGTTTTCAGCTATATCTAAATTTATATCTCCGCATAATATTATATTTTTGTAGGATTTTAGTTTGGTCAGTGTGGCATCAATTGAGTTTATGAAGTTGTCTGTGTTTGTGTAGCTGGGTGGGCGATATAGTCCTATAATGCACGTAGATTGACCAATTTTTAGGATAAGACAGTTTGCACCCTCGACAGGGTGTTCTTCAAAATGCGCGTTTAGCGATTTATTACAATAAATTGTGACTCCTTCGTTCTGGGTCCTGTGTTTCGTTGTCGAGGCATGAGAGTAGTTGTCGAGTTCGGGTGTGGGTTTATCCGTGTGGAGCCAGCATTCGGACAGAACTATTATGTCCCATGGGATTTCTGATCTCTGTAAGAGAGTGCTGAAATTTGGCATATTGCAGTTGATACTCCGAATATTTTGGGTTATAATGTTTAGAGTTCGATTGTTATAGGGGATAAGATCTTTGATGTCTTCGACATCGCAATTAGCTACCCGAGAAATGGATAAAGAATCCAGATCCGTTACCATCGTTTGTAAACTATCCATTTTTAACTTAACTTTGCGACCTGCACGTGACAACGAGGAATAGTGAATAGAAAGTGATGGGATAGTGTAATAGTGTGTGTGTTTAAGATAATCAAAACTAAAAAATAAAATAAAATTATAATATAATATTACTAATACTTATGATAGATTAGGTTTAGTTTATTTTGGAGTATGAGATTGGGTGGTGGGTGTAGGTATTTGTATTGAGTGATTTTACACAAAATAGCTATGGTCCAGTAATATTATCAAGGTCTTCAGGGTCGAATATCCGGATTGGTTGATCGTCTTGTTCTCTTTTGACGTAGATATTTCCGGAGGTTGTCCAGGCAGCGGCAAGCTTCTTATTTTTCACCAGTACTCTAGCCAAGTAGTAGATATGGCGCGACTTCACTGTGAGGTGGTCCGAGATGTAAATGGGTTTTACAGCTCCCTGAATATGCAGGGTTTCAGTGGTTAGCTGAGACTCCTGATTAGCTCTTTTTGATTTATTGTACTCTTTGAATTTCTTTAATAAGCCTTGCTTTGTAAGGGTGGAGGTAAATCGTACCACCACGGCATTCGACTTTGTACGGAAGATATCTTGGATTTCGCGACCGTCGATTGCGGGGTCTGATCTAGTTATTGTTGCGATGTTTTTCACTGTTTCAATTAGTGTGAGTTTGTTTTCTTGCTCCGATTTAGGAATATTGCGTATTTCTATGGATGTCGATTTTGATTCTTTGTCTAATAATTCGAATTTCTTTTCTAGTGTTCGGATTTCTGTCCTGAATTGTAGGTTTTCTTTTTCTAGGGAGTCGACTTTTGTTAATAGCTTCTCGTAATTTGCTGACATGGAGTCCACAGACTTTTTGATTTCTGTGTTTTGCTCTATGAGGGTAGTGATGGCCTCGGTGAGCACGTCAAATCGCTGTTCCTGAGACGCGTGGAGGTCTTCAATTCTGGACTCAACATATGTATGGGGTATTTCTGGACTTTCTAGGTGTTTACGTTTGAACCTTCTTGAGATATTCAAAAACTCCTCTCGGTCTGGGTTGCTTATGTAGTCTTTATTTATCTCGGGCTCCGAACCGTAGTGAGCTGGGCTTTTTGAGTGAGAGTCTTGAGGAGGGGACCGTGTTAGGTTTGGCATAGTAGAAAGCGCCTATTTGTTTGGATTAGCAAAAGCGCGCGGTGTCTCAGCACGCGCAGCGAGTATGTGTGGAGCAATTTCGTCGCGGTCGCTCAGTGTTGTCTTGGTCTAGTGGCAACGACAGCAAGGCACGGCGCTTGGGTCGCGGGTTCAAATCCGGTGCGGTGCAGCAAAAAGAAATTTGATGGGCACTTACTGTGCGAGGCGTCGCCGCGAAGTATGGGGACTCCAAAACTCAAATGCCGCCTCCCCGGGCTCCAGGGCGAAGCACCCACGTAGAAAAAATTAGTGCGAGAGCGAAATCAAAACACGTCCGAACGGTACAAGATCCGAGGAGGAAGTTGTTACTTACATACTAAAAAAATTATGGATACTTGTTAAATTTTAGGAAAACTAGTACAGTTTAGACATAATATGGGGAGCTGCCGGAGTCTAGAGTGGAAATTGCTCCACAGACAAGAGATGCTCTTAAATAGACTAGTGCAATTTCCACACTTAATAAAAATGTTCTGATGCAGCCATGATGTTAATTTAAAATACATTATCAATGATATTTTAAACAACAGATACGTTACGTCACGTGCAATGTATTTATTGTGGCGAAATCTGTGCCGAACTAAAAACTGACATGCTACACAGATGAGTAGAGCAAAATTTGTTTCAAAGATACGAGATATCACGCAAAAAGAAAAAAATAGCTATAATTTTAATGATTGCTCAATGTCATCCGAAAATGTTGCAAAAGCCAATTGGTGTCTTTTCGAGTTTCAAATAGGAGCATTGTTGACATAAGCAAAAATAAAGTTGTTTGAAAGACATATTGTTTCGCAGTCACATTCATGTGAATAAGATGCTACACGTTTTTGGCACTAGCACGATTGCGGAAATAATCAACAGTTTAGCAAACCATCACTCGTCAGTATTGTTGCTAAATTCATTTACTCACACGGTGCTGCTTTCTTACAGCATTGTTGGTTTTCAGATTTCACCGTCAGATATCAAATCTGTACCGCGGCATTGTCTACAGAATAAATTACCATTTATAAATTTTAAGTGCAATCGATTTTTCGGCTCGTTAGTAAACATGTCCAACAACTATTATGTTGTTCCTGAACATTCGTCGTCCGATAGACATTTTAATAGGTCACATTTGACAGTTCATTTATGCAAAGAAAAATATACCTAACGCTAAAGGAATAAAACTCAAGAAAACAACATCAGTTTTTTTAATAGGTACACTTTTGTTTATTTAGAAAATTAGACTCTACTCCTGATACATAAGTAGCACTTTGCTTTGCATAAATGAACTGTCACATGTGACCTATTAAAATGACTCCACTATAGTAGAATGGGTGAGAAGTCCGTTATAACACCAGAAGTAGCGGGTTGGTGTGTAAATGAACATGTTTGTTCATACATATCTGTCTGGGTGTTTATTTAATCTATATTTACAGCCTTACAGGACAAAACAACGGTATTGATGTCCCACTGATACAATATCTGATAGTAGTAAAAATGGCCCTGTCAGTTTAGTAAATATTGTTAACTAGATAGTAAATACATATTATGTTCATAGAGATAATTTTTACTAAATTGTTATTTCCATTTAGACATAATACATATTTAGGTATTATTTTTCCTATGTTGGAAATATTTCGCACATTCGAACAAATACAGAGCTGTTTACAAATAATGCATGACAATAATTAATTGAAATTGGTGATGACTAAATGGTATTTTACTTCAATGAAAATTGCTTGTCATTTCACAAACAACTTCCTGTTCGACTCCGAAAATTTTCGACTCACGAACCGTGACTGTGTTCGTCCATCTCATCAATATACGTTTTAAATTAATAATAATATAACCTCTAAATATAATGTAACCATAATTTGTCTCTCAAACGAATTACCGCTCCCTTCCTTATGGGAAAATTGTTTATTCCTGCGCGTGGAGGAATCCACAATGTCTGCTTATGATAAGCTATTTATTAATAGCTGTTACTGTATTTTGAAATATATGACGGGCGGTGATAATGCGAACTATAAGATCAAAAATACAGTACCGCCCCTATTTAACACTTTGACAGCCGATCACATACTGGGTTTGGGTGGCATGAGTCTTGCTTTAAAATGGCCGGCTGTCAAAGAGTTGTTTCCTTTAGATTTAAATGTTGTAATCGACGGTCAATACGCACACAAAATCGGTAGCGCTCAAGCTTACGAGCCGCTTTATGGTAAGCGGTTATCTAAAACTCAAAGGTGACTGACTGACTGACTGACTGACATAGATAGCTATCAACGCACAGCCCAAACTACTGGACGGATCGGGCTGAAATTTGGCATGCAGGTAGACGTTATGACGTAGGCATCCGCTAAGAAAAGATTTTGATCAATTCCCACGGGAACTGGAACCACGCGGGTGAAACCGCGGGCGGCCGCTAGTCGTCGTATATGAACGCTTGTAATAACAGAGACACGATTCGCCTGTCCTCGACCCTTATTTTTTTTTCACCGTAGTATGTTTTCGGGCACCGTTACCGCAGGCAAATGAGACCTGCGGCTCAAAACTACGTCTCACTACCCACTAAACTCCTCCACTTTCCCCTTTCCATCCGATTAGGACAAGCTGGTTCCAGCTATCAACGTTTGCTAATTCTCTAGAGTTACGAAAGAACCAATCCTGACCTGGACGAAGGAGACCTCGAAGCGCAGCAGCGTGACGAACATGAACGCGAGCAGCACGCGGCCGGCGAGCTGCAGGTAGGTCTTGGGCTTGTTCTCGCCGAGGCTGGGCACGCCGGCGAACAGGCTGCGGCCCTCCGCGCGCGCTTCCGCCAGCACGAGCAGCAGCGCGCCGATCAGCGCCAGGTTGCGCAGGAGGAACTGCATGTCCCACAGTATGCTGTATGCGAACGTCTGGAACAAACATTGTATATGAGACCTAATGACTGTCGTCTCGGTGTAGCGGGCGCAGGGCGGTGCCAGACAGTAACTGCTTAGTTACTGTTTGGCACTGAACTGTCTAAGGGCAGACGTGGCGCTAACCATCAGGTGTACGATCTGCTCGTCTTTAGGTTTAGGTTAGCCGGGGATTTACCGCACTTGGCCTCTAAAATGGGCCATTGTACGTGAAAATACGATCTGCTTGTCTTGTTACACATTGCAATAAAAAAAAAAGATACGTTATTGCGACGATTGATCGACTCCGCCATTGAGCTTCGATGTTATTTTCGTTTAAGACATTGTTCAAGATACTAATGCTTTATTGACAGAAAATGTTAATTATTTGCCATTATTTTGAGAGCTCTTAATCGTCGTAACTTAACTCGAATGTCGCTTCCAACACAACAAATCAATTCAGTCTATTATAATCCTTTAATGACAGCGACAGTCTTATTTTTGCCGGTATTTTTTTTTATTTATGTACTTCTATGACACAATTAGGTTTAATCTTTACTTTTCTATCATGATTTATAGAGTATCGCCGCCGCCACTCTGATCTCTATAATTTATATTATAAAGAGGGCGGACAAAGTCTTGATTCACAAGTCGAATGAGACTATTTTATATAAGACTGTTCTTTTAATCACAGCTTACTTTAATTTTGTTTTCTACTATGACTTAAGTAGATATTTGTTTCTGTTAGAAAAATTCAATAAATACTTACCTGTAGAACAACAATGAAGAATAGAAGGCCACAAGCAATATCGACCTTCAATCTACCGAGCACCATGACACAGCCACCCAACTGACCAAATAGATTTACAATCTGAAAAAGACAATACATTTTAGATACACTTCAATTTCGTAATACAATATGCTCTATGATGAACAAACATACCCAACAATGCATTTCGAAATGAATTACATATGCCACTTATATTTTTATTGTATTAACTAGTCTAGTCATATATTGACGACGTTAGAACCATAGTGATCCAAGTGACATTTTTGTCAAAATCTATATTTTGTTATTAACATCCCAAAAAAAGATATATTTTTCATGCCACACTGATCCAAGTGGTTATTATAGCAATTTTCATAAGGAAACTCATATCGGTCACTTTGAAATAGGACAATTTCAGGAACAAATCCAAACACGTTTCCCTCGTTTTCCAAAAAGTTGAAAATGTGACTTGGATCACTATGGTTCTAACGTCGCTATATAGCCCGACCAATAAAATAAAAAAACCTCTTCATTTAAGTAGCAACAATAAAAAAAAGCAATAAGATGTCATTCCTTATTGTTGTCTGTCAAAGTGTGACGTCAATAGTCAACCATGCCTTGTTACTATTGGATATTGTGAGTATAACCATAGCAACCAAGTGTTGCTATAACCACACTTATGTGGCGCCTCCAGAGCAGGTTTTTTATTTTTTTGGTCAGGCTATAAATTCAAATATGTATCTTCCTTCATAGATCACTCGTGAGAGACAATACATCTTGTAAGAGTTATAATAATACAATATTTAATAAAGTGATTGTTAAGTTTTTAACCATAAACAGTGTGCATGACTGTTACCAAAATTAATTGACACACTGGTTCTATTTACACTGTTCTATATAACAGATAATGTATGTTAATTATTGCATCAAGCATCATTAACATATTAACTGGCACTTATGTTACTTGTTTAAATCATTATTAATTTAAGGAATGGTTTAGCTGTGTAAGTTCAGTAAATGTCGTTTTTACTAATGTTAAGCTATGTGTGTCAATTGTAGGCAATATGTATGTGGTGCACATGTAGAGGAGCCTTCTTAGGTGGAAGCAATGTTGTGTGTGACTACGGAAAGTGCTGGTGCATCAAACAGCACATTGAATCACTTACGCAGCACACTGGAATTCAAAAAATACATTTGAGTTCATGATTCAAGCTTTTTATATTTATTTAATACTCAAAGATTCCTTTTTATTACATAAACTACTAGTAAAATTGTGTTACAATTTTTTTTACAGTATAATAAGTTTAATAAGTGTAACTAATGTAAACATGTCACAATAAAGATAAAGCATTATCTTAAATGTCCCTTACTAATAAATAATTATAACTTTTTTTTCTGTGGTGCACCTACTACAACTCTCTATTATTAACATCTAAACACTTCCCACCCAAAACTATAGTGATACAAGATACTCACCACGAATATGGTAGCAAGGAATTTTCCGCAACCCCAGGACATGTCCATATAATCACGCTGCTCGGACCACTGGAACCACATCCGTAGCCCATCTTCCAGGAATGTGGATATGAGGCATAGCCGTGCAACAGTGGGGAGCACATTTTTGCCTTTTCTTATTACCTGTACCCGAAAATAATGGCTTTGTTTATTAACGGTAATTTTTGTTATAAAAAAATATTATTAAAAATTACTTAATAATAGTATATAGATGATAATGACATAATTATTTCTGTTATTCTATGGCATAATTTTTATGTAAATTACACAGTAATATTAACATTGTTGTAATTGCTTTATTGTTGTTTTATTTTAGTTCAAAATGTTATAAAATATAATGGTGTAGATAAGATTACTTTATGGCTATTGAGTTTTAGGGGTCATACAAAATATTCACAAATATTGAATTTAGTATAATTCCATCTTTAAAAAGAGATAAAAATAACTCAAATTCAATTGTGAAAGTGGTAATGTCTTAAAAGCAAAAACAACAAATATTAATGTATGTTGCCATACAGTGTAATACCTGGTAAGCTTAATATGATATAATATATACAATAATATTTATTACAATTTTAAAAACAAAGTTCTTGAATTGGTTCTTTTTTATTTCAAACATTCTTATAATAGGTATTACATTTTAGAGTAAGATACAACCATCAAAAATCTTGCAATAAAATATAGCCCAGTGGTCTAACTTAAGCATTCACAGGAAAGTAAATAGTAAAAGTGAAAGTGGCCGTGTATGAACCTGTTCCTGAAATGAGCCTAACACATTTGATATACAGCACACAAGCTACATTATGGCAAATTTAAAGATAGAAGTTACTACTTATTAGGAGCCTTTTAAAATTTTTAATGAAGAGAAGTGAAAAAGTTGATGGTGCCAAAGTTATATGTATTATCTCATAACTACCCCACTCACATGGATGCCAATTGAAATTGAGTCTTATATATTATTATAAAAGCCTGATAAGTAGGTTAAAGGGTGAAACCTCCTTACTTTAGAACATGTACAGACAGAGGTTTAAGTAAGAATATAGTACAAGACATTGAGTGAGCAAATATCGTCTATACGATTGGGCGTAGTACAGGCACGTGTCAAACTATTTTTATTATTAGGAAGATCATTCATACATCTTCAACAATAAGCGCCAACAAGAAAATAAGTTCGGTGACGTGACAAATCAAAGTACATAATATTCAAAATATAGTTTCAATAAAATACAACCTTAAACCTCTCCTGTAATAGAAGTCTCACATACCTGATCTGCAAAATCTTCCGCTGTTGAGACATATTCATTTGGAATTTGCATTTTTGTCGTTTATTCACAGTCACAACCACTTAGCCCAAAAGAAATTTCACCTACTCGTCACGTCAGACGGTAGCTGTCGAATGACGTGTGGTTATTTGGTGACACTTCCTGTCCATATAAAATCTGTTACGAACCTATGACAAGAATTCAACAATATTTATTTGATAATTTTACGTCAAATAAAATAAAGATTAAATAATATTAGATTTAAATTATTACATTAATAAACATGACCTAAGCAAACTTATAAATTCATGATTTGAACGGATGTTTTGATAATAAATGTCAAACCAATTGTCAACAAGTGTCATTAATGGTGTAAGCGTTTTGTTAAATCTCAAACCGATTAAAATAAAAATCAACAAGCAAAATCAATAAAAATATATATTATTTTTACTCTTTGACCTACACTTAAGCAAACAAAAATGAGAAATTCAATTTCAGTACATAATCAAAGAGGAATAAAAAAATTTTTGATGGTGATATCTAAAGGCCGCTCTACACTTAGCCCGCGGATCGCGCGCGATGGCTGCGAAAGGGCGCGAACCATGAAGAAAAACTGGAGGCCACACTCTCCATACCTACTTGAAGCAAAATTGAGAGCATTTTGTCGCGCTCCTTAGGTCCCCCTCCTCTCTTTCTAATATATAAAGTTAGAAAGAGAGGAGGGGGACCTAAGGAGCGAGAAAGAATACATACCTACTTGACTTCACTTTTATGTACTGAGTTTGGCCTCCAGTTTTTTCTTTAACTTCATGGCGCGAACGCTAAGTGTGGAGCCGTTTCGCATAAAATAGGAGACGGCTCCATACTTAGCGTTCGCGCCCTTTCGCAGCCATCGCGCGCGATTCGCGGGCTAAGTGTAGAGCGGGCTTAATAATAATGTAGAAATAATGGTATTATGTCTTAAACAACCGATTACTGTATTGATAGTATCGATACTATCGATGTTTTTTTTACTATTGAGCAATAATACTATTAAATTAATGACGTCAACTATCGATAGAATAACGATGGGCAACACTATAATTTGACATAACATAATTGACATTGACAGTTGACAAATTATTGAAAAAAATAAGGACGAATCTAAAAACGCCAAATTTTATCTTCTATCTAGTCTGTGCAAATATCTTTGTCTATTTTGCAATTTTTAGAAGCAATTGAATGCTCCAATTCAAGAAATCACTAAGTCCATTTTTTTACTTTTACAGGATAAGCTCAAAAAAGTTAAGATTTTTTGTCAAAACGAAACTATAAGGAATTTTATAAAAAGAAAAAAACTGTAAGAATTCGTAGTAGTAATCTTTATTTTAAAATGATTTATGAAAAGTAAATAAAATACTATGATATTAAAAGATGCTTTTAAAAATCTTGGACTTAGCAATAAGTGTTGGACTTAGGGTTTTATATCAAGTTTATTTAGGACAAAGGTAATTTTAATTTGTACGAATGCCAAGAGTATTATCATTTTCATAATCAACATTCGAACTTACAAAGTAACATAGTAACAAATCAGTTTAAAAACTCCTAAGAAATAAGGTTATTCCATTTGGTCAATTAGCATTTCTTCCGACACTTCAAAACCTTCAGTAAATAAAATATCATCATAATGATTCTCTTTTTTGGAAGAGCTACTGGTCCATGAAGGCGTACATGAAGGGAGACTTCATAAGCACTGAAGCGCAAGCTTATCGACGTTTGCATCTTGCCCGTCCTAACCTACGGTGCGCAGACATGGTCACTGACTGAAAACCAAAAGTTTAGGCTCGAAGTTCGTCAACGTGCAATGGGGCGGAGCATTCTGAATATTAAAATCACAGAC
Source organism: Mecyna flavalis (assembly GCA_949319885.1). Classification (NCBI taxonomy): domain Eukaryota; kingdom Metazoa; phylum Arthropoda; class Insecta; order Lepidoptera; family Crambidae; genus Mecyna; species Mecyna flavalis. The sequence goes on along the minus strand of OX439427.1, from coordinate 2,226,732 downwards.
AGAATAAGAAATTCTACCATCCGCTCCAAAACTTCCATTACAGAAGTTGGCGATCAAACTGCCAAGCTAAAATGGTACTGGGCGGGCCATGTTTCCAGAATGAACTCGGAGAGGTGGGCCAGAATCGTCACAGAATGGACTCTCAAAGATGGACAGCGGCGCAGGGGAAGGCCGTGAAGACGATGGTGTGTTGTGACGATCTGTTCCGCTTTTCCGAAGACTGGCAAACTCTGGCTCAAGCCAGAGATGTGTGGATAGACTTGGGGAAGACCTTTGCCCAGCAGTGGGACAACATAGGTTAGGAAAAAAATATATCTTAAATGTTCTGGCACAAACTGTAGAAGTTTTTTAATGTGAGCCACCTTTGCTGGCTTAATTTTTAGTGGACTGTCGTAGCAATCAAAGGGCTCATATCTTATCATTCTGGATACTCCAGTTCGAGATAAAATAAATTATTATTTCAATATTGGAGATGTCATCGATTCTGGTAATTCAGGTCGACCATTCTTGCTGAAACGAACTTTTCTGCAAGCATCTATACCTGGTATGGATGTTTTAATACGTTGTTCGTACAATTTCTTATAGTATTTTACTTTAATTGTCCTCTCTTTATCTTGACCACGCGCTAGGTTCTTCTCTAAATATACTATAACAAACTTTTTTTCATTAATTTGGTTGGACTTTAGGTTTTTTTCTTTTGAAACAATAGGACATAGCCTTTTTTTAGGACTTCGGGCATTTTTTACATGGATATCATGGACTTATCAAATTTCCGTCAGTCAAAAAAACGCTGTTAGACATATCTTAGAGAAAAAAGGATCAGTGCATTCAATAGAGAATTTAGAAAAACATAAGACAGTGTGGCCAACTCAAAAATGATAAAAATGGACTTAGTGATTTCTTGAATTGGAGCATTCAATTATACGTTATTGTCCACAGAAATAATTTATATATAAACAACCACAACATACCTTTAAATAAAAGAAAACAATTACTTTATTATTGGGTAGGTTCTGTAATAAATATAACCTAAAACACAGGTCTTTGAGAAAGGTATCGTCTAAAATGCTAGAAGTAACATGCAACGATCGTCTTGGAAAGAAAGTTAGGGTCAAATGTAACCCTGACGATACGGTTGGAGATTTGAAGAAGTTGATCGCAGCCCAAACTGGTACGAGACACGACAAAATAGTACTAAAAAAATGGTACACTGTATTCAAAGACCACATCAAACTATCTGATTGTATCCTTTTTATATTTAGTATATGACATGAAAATCAGTTAAATCAGTTTCCATTTTTCTAAAACAGACTGTGAACAGAAATGTTTTTCTACATTAACTTTTAAATATTTGAGCTAATGGGAAGATGAACTCATTTTGTGTATAAAAATATAGAGATAAAATAAAAAACATTGACAGGTCAGAAGTTGAAACCTTTTAACCTGTGAACGCTGTAATCACACAAGCACAACCATACATTAATTATTTATCAAATACATACCTACTTATTACAAAGTTAATTTTGGCATGGCAGTATTTCGCTTATTCCGTTTATCCACCCTAAAACAGCCACCCTAAGGCGGATACTCGGAAACGCGTGTCCTTCTATCCACCCTGGACGGGGTGGATAACCGGAATTCATATAATATGTTTCTTCCGAATTCTACCCTGCCTACGTACAGTCATTTACAGAAACATACACAAGCAACATATTACAAAATTTATAAACTATATGTGTGCCAAATTTCAGCCCGATCCTTCCTGTGGTTTGGGATGTGCGTTGATAGAGTAGTAGAGATGTCAGTCAGTCACCTTTGAGTTTTATATATATAGATAGTACTATGTAGGTACTTACCTACAATTTAGATTTTAAGATTATTTTATGTTATTCGTTTAACAATAAATATTAAATTAAAACTTCCCACCAAGATAATTTTATTCTAACTGTACTTGGGGTAAAAAGTCGGAAGAAACATATTATATGAATTCCGGTTATCCACCCCGTTCAGGGTGGATAGACGGACACGCGTTTCCGAGTATCCGCCTTAGGGTGGCTGTTTTAGGGTGGATAAACGGAATAAGCCCAGTATTTTAATGAAAAAAGAAAAAGTAAAGTATCAGCCTATTAATGTCCCACTGCAGGACAAAGGCCTCCATCCTTGAAATCAAGTTAATGCTACAATGATGCGTATTGGCTTAATCACCACGCTTGCCAAATGCGGATTGGTGATCACAAACCCGAGCTGTGTCCCAAAAACACAACACAAAGTTGGCTCGACCCGGGAATTGAACCCAGGACCCCGAGATCTCGGCCTGGTACTTAATCCACTAAACCATCGAGGCGTTTTGATGATTTTAATGAGGATGAAATTTTTTTTTATCACAATTTGCTAAATTAATTTTGATAAACACCTTGTTGCAGGAATGAGTAAAACATAAAAGAATATAAAACATTAGTAATACATTATTCTGTTTATTTCAGGCAACAGAATTAACAATTAATTATTACAAGCTTTTATTATAATAACTTACAAAGTAACATAATGTAACTAAGTTAGTTTGTGTGTGATCACTGTAAATGTGAAACTAAATAAATAAATAATGTAGGTTTGATATATTATTGTCTAAATATTTTATTAATTATTATATTGCTTTATATTGTAGACCCAGAATAAAACAATAGTAATTTTCTTGACATTTAAAACCAGATGAAATCCATGATGGCATGAATTTGGAACTCTACTACCAATAGAAGAAGAATATAATTTTCATCTAAGTTAATTTATGCTAAGTAAAATTTAATAACTCAGATTGTGTTTTATTTTTTATCCCTAAGAAGTAAGTTTTCAACATTTAACGATATTTAACAAAGGACATAAAGTATTCTCATACCCTACTTGATGTTACATAGGTAATGAACATGAAACTTAAGTGAGAGTAAAACCTGCATTTTTCTTCCTCATGATACCTATTTAAATTTTTGTCAGCATTTACAGTTTCATGTTCCATATTCTATACATTTGTATTAAATTTTGTCTTATTATCTCTTGATTAAGTGATATTTGAAATAACTAACAAAATGTGTTAGTTTTTTATTTAATGAATATTAAGCTTTTAATGTTATTGTATTTTACTTTGAATTTAAATGTAATATTCTATTGAAGACCTTTGTAAAGAAACTTTATGAAAGTTTCCTGTTTAATGTAGGTACTCTACAGGCTGATTTCACTCCGAACAAGTGACGGATTGTATGAATCAAATTGTACTTAAGGACTTTAACGCTAGATGTCACTAATTGACAAAAATTTATAGTTAGTTTTTTTTTGTTGGTATCTTTTCCTCTAACTTCTGTTTGCTGGCATTACTGCTTTTACGGTTCATTCTAAGTAACAACAATAATCAGAGTCAATATAATTTTATGATTATTTTATATATGAACAACCATTAAATTCTAAATTATAATATAAATTACTTAAATTTTAAAATAAAAGCTAATAATTGCGTCGGTCTTTATATTTAAATGAATATTTAACCTTTTTGAATTAAAGTAATCTATGGAACGAAACGTAATAAATGTCAGCCGTGTTTCTTTCTTTACTGACAGACGTCAAACATATTGTATTGAATGCGAAAGTGTTTTTATGTTTTCTGCTATTTATTTAATATTTATACGACTTGGATTTACACGACGACTTTAGTGTTTCCCTTGGACTTCGATAACCCTGCCCTTTGTGTTGTGATCGACTATTGCTGTTGCATATTGGACTTGATCTGCCTTACGATTCGGATACCGGCGACAATGGTTATTCTTCTCCTATGTTGCGTTTCTAAGTTATTCTTATTAGAAAGGGGCCGTCCATTAATCACGTGAGGTCGTTTTTCTCATTTTTCGACCCCCCCCTCCCCCCTGGTGATATTTGGTGAGGTTTGGGACCACCCCCTCCTCCCCCCCTCTGGATCACGTGTATTTTTTTGGAAGTCTATGTAAAGGCTATTTTTGACAGGGTTGCCAACTCTAAAAAATATTTATCCCTTAACCTAAGTCAAAACCCCCTAAAATCACCTCAATTGCTTGAAAATCCCCCCAAAAATATTTAATAAAAATAGGGTGACTGTTCCAATTATCAGCACTTTAAGAGTTAGTCCTAACTGAAGCCCGTTTATCCCATTGAAAAATACTGTTTCACCCGTTTTGACGAGATTTCTAGTATCAATATTCAATCAGTAAGATGATTATTGAAAAAGAAAATTGTTTATCTTAATCCATACTTTTTTAGATAGGCAAGAGTAAAAAATTACCATCTCACCATTTACTAGCACCATCACCACCAATTAATAAAATAGAGTGAGCCAATTAACAGCACTGTGATAGTGCTATTGAAAATAAATAAAATAAAATAAAAAACTGATTATTAGTACATATAATCTTTTTAATTGACTTTTTTTTTAAATGCAATCACGTAATCTTACCTTCGATCACTAAGAACATGCAAAAATAGGATGGACTGCAGGACACAGACGTTTGTTTACAAAAATTTCGCCATTTTAAAGTCGGAAAGTATGGTATTGCGAGTAGTAGGATTCCAAAACCATAAATTTATTTAGTAACCCTAATTAGTTAGTGAAAACCTCATAATTTTTCTATTTATTTGGACTGCTGATTATTTGGTGCAGTGCTAGCATTTGGATCAGTCACCCTAATTACAATTAAATAATAAAAAATGTGCAGTAATATAATTTGTTTTTACTCTTCTATACTAATATAAAGAGGAAAGATATAATTGTCATTGTCATATTTGTCATAGACAATAGACAACATGGTGGAATTCGTGTTTTATTTTTTATTCAACTCTGTACTCTTAATAACAAACAATCGCACTAGATGTCGCTAAGGCGATATGTATAAAAATGAACATGATTCGCTGGATTGGATTATCCCAAGGCTATGGAGACTATACTCACCTTTATATTGCTGAATTTGGAATAAAAAAAATATATATTTAGTTATAAAAACCCCTAAAAATACCCCTAAAAATATAACACCCCTAAAAAAATCCCATCTCACTTATTTACCCCCTAAATCTGGGGGGAAAACCCCTAAGTTGGCAACCGTGATTTTTGACTGTTTTTTTTTTATATATTATATTATATTATTATAAATTATATTACCTATTTTTTTTGAGTATATTTTTCTTTCGAATTAGCCCATATCTCATTGAATTCTTTCTGAGCCACACTAGGTTTTTTTCCTTTCATATACTCCGCAAATAGTTCTTTATACAGTTCACCTAGTTGAGACATTATTTTAACGTAAAAATTGCAAGGTAACGGTTACGCATGCATTCGGCAGTAAAACAACTGGCGACTGACTGGACTGTCTGGCGAGCGAGCCCAGTGGTCGGCGCGGCGCGCGGGGAATCGTTGCCTAGCAACGGCGGGCGAGTCAATCAAGGTCGTACTACAAATCGTTCAAATTTTCGCGCCGTTCAAAATTTCGGTTCAGAAATAGCGCTTTTTGACAAAAAATAAATAAAATTAATACACGTGATGTCTAACGAGACCCCCTCTCCCCCCTCGTGATGTTTTCCGTACCCCCCCCCCCCCCTTTTGAGCCTCACGTGATTAATGGACGGCCCCAAAGTGCTTGTGTACCAAATAAAATTTTAAAAAGCTTACGACAGGACATGGATAAAAACGATAGTGTTAAAAAAATGTGTCATGATTATTTTAATAAAAGAAATAAATGGCTTTCGCATAATATTTTGATGTTTTTTTCAGTTTATACTTGAATGCTCAATGCTAATTTATTTAATTTTTCTATATTAATTTATTCATTCATTGAGCATTCAAGTATTTAATTTTATAACCTAAAACTAGCTCGGGGCGCCCGCTTCGCGGTCGCGCCCAGAGCTAGGTCGCTCCGCGACACCGGCCGCTGTCGGGCTTCGCCCTCCGCGGCGCTCGGCCTTCGGCCTCGCTGACGTAGCTCGGCCTGCGGCCTCGCAAAATTTACATGGCTGGGTTGGACAGTCCGTGAGCGTGTCCTTGTCCTTTTTTAACGCGCGAGGGGGGCATAAGCGGAATCCTAGTGCTTTGTATAAGGCCGCTGTCGGGCTTTGCCCTCCGCGGCGCTCGGCCTACGGCCTCGCTGACGTAGCTCGGCCTGCGGCCTCGCAAAATTTACATAGCTGGGTAGGACTGTCCGTGAGCGTGTCCTTTTCCTTTTTTAACGCCCGAGAGGGGCATTGGCGGACTCCTAGTGCTTTGTACAAGGCCGCTGTCGGGCTTCGCCCTCCGCGGTGCTCGGCCTTCGGCCTCGCTAACGCAGCTCGGCCTGCGGCCTCGCAAAGTTACATAATTGATGTTATTTTCCGTGGCAGTGTCCAAATTCCTTTTTAAACGCCCAAAGAGATTTATTTACTACGTCCTAGTGCTTCGTACAAGGCCGCTGTCGGGCTTCGCCCTCCGCAGCGCTCGGCCTTCGGCCTCGCTAACGCAGCTCGGCCTGCGGCCTCGCAAAGTTACATGATTGATGTTTATTTACCGTAGCAGTGTCCTTATTCCTTTTTAAACGCCCAAAGAGACATAAACTACGTCCTAGAGCTCCGTTCAAGGCCGCTCCGGACTAAGCCCTACGCGGCGATTGATGATTGATAGTAAGTATACAAAATACTTTCTCTCTGTCTTGACCAAGTAAAATGGGTAGAATTCGGTTCTGGCACTCGCCGGCCGCTGCCGCGGCACGCTCGCTTCGCTCGCTCGGCTCGTACGTTTGTGGTCGCAGTTCTAACAACCTAAACTCACACAGAGTGATGCTCCCCGTGGGATTCGAACCCACGACCTCTGGGTTTTCACGCCAAAAAAATGTGTTTGAGTTAATCACATAAGACCATTTTGGTATTTGTAATAACGTTCTTTCAAACACTTGAAAATTTTCATACAAACTCACTGCCCCAATATAAAGCTCCAAGTCCAGTACAAAATGTATGGGGAAATCCCTTTGGTAGAATAAAATTTATTTTTAATTTTTTTCCAATCCGCACGGATTTTTACTAAAATTTGGGCTGAAATGAAAACAAAAGTCGACATTTGACAGGTCCTCATACTTGCTTTTGTCCCGAAATCGATATTTCGATTTTTTACATTTTCCCCTAAATCTCCAAAATTACCCCGAAAATGGGGTAAATTTATACATCATCTGTTAGAAAATATCCGCCGCAACAACAAAGGTCATGCAACATTTTCTTCTAAAATGCCTCCTTTCATCTTAAAAATCGATTTAAAAATTCTCGCAAACAAAAGATTTTCCAAAATGGCCGCTTGCTCGTCCGCCATATTGTTTGGAATTTTTCTCACATTTTTTCCTTAATGCTATTTAATTTTCACAAATAATAGATTTTACAGAGCTACTCTGTGACCCATATTGGCCTCTCCAGAGACTCTCAAAGGGACCCCTTCCGAAAAAGTTTGAGCCTCCACAACTCCCTGTGTTGCCAGTTGCCGTTGATCAAAATAGTCAAATGTCATTTTGGGGTACACAATCTATCACGCCTGGGGAATATTTTTCGCGAAAAGTCTTTATTTCTATTTTCGACCTTTTTGGGGCATAAGTCAAAAACTACCAAAAACTTCCAAAATATTTTTTCATCTGGCAATACCTCACGCCAAAACTCATAACCGCCTAGTACATTTGAACTTTTCTTTTGGTGCACCAACTGCCCGAAAAATCAATGTGAATGTTTTGAAAACAAGAAAATTTCACGTTTTTTGTGACAGCTCGTCCGCCATCTTGAATTTCTCTGATCCCGTATTTTTCCCATATACTACACTATATACCGCATCGAACTGCATTTTTACTTTTTTTCTCTGTCCCACCCAGTCGGCTAAACAACTCGAGATAGAAGGCCATGTCGAAAATTTTCATTTCGCCCTCACGCCCAGTGTTGCCAGGTGATTGTCAAATCTCTACCATGATGTCATTAGGGACCCCGGAAGACATGATTTCTCATACTCAGATTTTCTCCAAATGCCGTATTTCGAGTCGACCCTTTTTTGGGCCCTGTGGCAAAAACTACCAAAATCTCCCAAATCTTTTTTCCACGTAGCAACACTCGACACAGAGCCCCACTTTGCCGCTATACAAAGCAACTCTGTAAAGTGTTGCCAAATCAGTCAAAACGGGCTTTGAAATTTTTGAAAAAAAGTACTTTTTGCAATTTGCTCCCCTGCGCGGCGGCCATCTTGAATTTTTGACAGCGCGTATTTTTTCCATAGACTACACAATAGACAGCGTCGAACCTCATTTTTACTTTTTTTCTACCGTCTATAACATGGCCCCGACAACTCGTGAAAGTTGACGACACCCCAAAAATTTCTAAAATTCGCCACTTCCAGTGTTGCCAGCTCTCGTCGACGAAACTACCAGAAAGTCATTAGGGGCCCGCCGAACTATAGATTCGTAGCCCCGATTTTCCCCTAAATGCCCGATTTCGAATCGACCCTTTTTGGGCCCCTGGAGCGGAAACTACCAAAAACTACCAAAATATTTTTACGCCTGGCAACACTCGCCGCTAAGACATATACCCGCGCCTTACAACGTTTTCGCATAGAGTGTTGCCAAGTAGACGAAAAATCGATTTTAATTTTTTGCAAAAAAAAACTTTTTACAAATTTAGCCGCCAGCGCGTCCGCCATCTTGTTTATTTTTTGCCAATTTTTTTACTAAAACTACATCGTATACCGCATCGACGGCCATTAAAATTTTTAATCTGCGACGCATAGTGTTGCCAGAGGATTTTTTCAAAGCCGGCGAGGGCGAAAAATCGATTTTCTCCCGCCGTTCCCAGTGTTGCCAGGCGATTTCCAAAAAAATACCAGATGGCCACTCGGCACCGGGGTTGCCACCAAACTGCATAATCGGATTTTCGCCAGCTGTCAAAAAGTCATTTTCTACTAAATGTACCAAAAGTCCGAAAACTACTATGAACGTGGTAGATTTTTTTCCCACGTGGCAACACTCTGATAAATTACCCTCCAAAGGCGCGGGGACTCGTTCCCCTCTAGTGTTGCCATCAGTCAGAAATTTCGATTTGAAAAATTGCAAAAAAATTCTCAGCCAGTTTTTTTCCGCCAGCGCAGCCGCCATCTTGGATTTTTTTTATGTGTTGCCATACCCTATAAATTGACTACATTTCCAACACATCTCAAAAAAAATTACGAAATTATCTTTACCCAGACCAGAGATACGACCCCACCAAAAAGGGTCGATTTTTCAATTTTCGAGGCAAGATGGCGGCGCCGCCATTTTGTTTTTCTGACATTTTACTTTTTAAAGTCGAATCGTTCGCCACAGACTACAGCCCTACCGAATCCCGTGCTCGTCCGATTGATAGTGACAGAGATTGAATAACCAACATGGCCGCCATCTTGGATTTTTTTTTCGCACCTACCATAGACAAATTTCGATTGACGAGTTGTCCAAGTCCGCCATAGATCACGAGACGAAAAAGGGTCAGCAACACGCCGAAAAATGGCCCTGATCAGTGAGTCAGTCAGTGGTAATTTAGCTTTATATAATATAGACTAGCTCGGGGCGCCCGCTTCGCGGTCGCGCCCAGAGCAAGGTCGCTCCGCGACACCGGCCGCTGTCGGGCTTCGCCCTCCGCGGCGCTCGGCCTTCGGCCTCGCTGGCGTAGCTCGGCCTGCGGCCTCGCAAAATTTACACGGCTGGGTTGGACTGTCCGTGAGCGCGTACTTGTCCTTTTTTACGCGCGAGGGGGGCATAAGCGGAGTCCTAGTGCTTTCTACAAGGCCGCTGTCGGGCTTCGCCCTCCGCGGCGCTCGGCCTTCGGCCTCGCTAACGCAGCTCGGCCTGCGGCCTCGCCAAATTTTCATGACTGGGTTGGACTGGTCGCGGCATTGTCCATAATCTTTTTTAATGCCTATGCGGGGCATCAGCGGAGTCCTAGTGCTTTGTACAAGACCGCTGTCGGGCTTCGCCCTCCGCGGCGCTCGGCCTTCGGCCTCGCTGACGCAGCTCGGCCTGCGGCCTCGCAAAGTTACATAATTGACGTTTATTTACCGAAGCAGTGTCCTTATTCCTTTTTAAACGCCCAAAGAGACAAACTACGTCCTAGAGCTCCGTTCAAGGCCGCTCCGGATTTAGCCCTACGCGGCGATTGATGATTGATAGTAATTATACAAAATACTTTCTGTCTGTCTTGACCAAGTAAAATGGGTAGAATTCGGATGTGGCACTCGCCGGCCGCTGCCGCGACACGCTCGCTTCGCTCGCTTGGCTCGTGCGTTTGTGGTCGCAGTTCTAACATAACCTAAACTCACACAGAGTTATGCTCCCCGTGGGATTCGAACCCACGACCTCTGGGTTTTAGAGCCAAACAATGTGTTTGAATTAATCACATAAGACCATTTTTGGTACATACGTATTCGTAATAACGTTCTTTCAAACACTTGAATATTTTCATACAAACTCGCTGTTCCATATAAAGCTCCAAGTCCAGTACAAAATGTATGGGGAAATCCCTTTGGTAGAATAAAATTTATTTTTAAATTTTTTCCAATCCGCACGGATTTCTACTAAAATTTGGGCTGAAATGAAAACAAAAGACGACATTTGACAGGTCCTCATACTTGTTTTGGTCCCTAAATTGATATTTCGATTTTTTACATTTTCCCCTAAATCTCCAAAATTACCCCGAAAATGGGGTAAGTTTATACACCATCTGTTAGGAAATGTCCGTCGCAACCACAAAGGTCATGCAACATTTTCTTCTAAAATGCCTCCTTTCATCTTAAAAATCGATTTAAAAATTCTCGCAAACAAAAGATTTTCCAAAATGGCCGCTTGCTCGTCCGCCATATTGTATGGAATTTTTCTCACATTTTTTCCTTAATGCTATTTAATTTTCACAAATAATATATTTTACAGAGCTACTCTACGACGCATATTGGCCTCTCAAGAGACTCTCAAAGGGACCCCTTCCGAAAAACTTTGAGCCTCCACAACTCCCTGTGTTGCCAGTTGCCGTTGATTAAAATAGTCAAATGTCATTTTGTGGTGCACAATCTATCACGCCTAGGGAATATTTTTCGCGAAAAGTCTTTATTTCTATTTTCGACCTTTTTGGGGCATAAGTCAAAAACTACCAAAAACTTCCAAAATATTTTTTCATCGGGCAATACCTCACGCCAAAACTCATAACCGCCTAGTACATTTGAACTTTTCTTTTGGTTCACCAACTGCCCGAAAAATCAATGTGTAAGTTTTGAAAACCAGAAAATATTAAAATTTTTGTGACAGCTCGTCCGCCATCTTGAATTTCTCTGATCCCGTATTTTTCCCATATACTACACTATATACCGCATCGAACTGCATTTTTACTTTTTTTCTCTGTCCCACCCAGTCGGCTAAACAACTCGAGATAGAAGGCCATGTCGAAAATTTTCATTTCGCCCTCACGCCCAGTGTTGCCAGGTGATTGTCAAATCTCTACCATGATGTCATTAGAGACCCCGGAAGACATGATTTCTCATACTCAGATTTTCTCCAAATGCCGTATTTCGAGTCGACCCTTTTTTGGGCCCTGTGGCAAAAACTACCAAAATCTCCCAATTTTTTTTTCCACGTAGCAACACTCGACACAGAGCCCCACCTTGCCGCTATAGAAAGCAACTCTGTAAAGTGTTGCCAAATCAGTCAAAACGGGCTTTGAAATTTTCGAAAAAAAGTACTTTTTGCAATTTGCTCTCCTGCGCGGCGGCCATCTTGAATTTTTGACAGCGCGTATTTTTCCCATAAACTACACCATAGACAGCGTCAAAGCTCATTTTTACTTTTCTTCTACCATGTATAATACGGCCCCGACAACTCGTGAAAGGTGACGACACCCCAAAAATTTGGAAAATTCGCCACTCCCAGTGTTGCCAGCTCTCGTCAACCAAACTACCAGAAAGTCATAAAGGGCCCGCAGAACTATAGATTCGTGGCCCCGATTTTCCCCTAAATGCCCGATTTCGAATCGACCCTTTTTGGGCCCCTGGAGCGGAAACTACCAAAAACTACCAAAATATTGTTACGCCTGGCAACACTCGACGCTAAGACACAAACCCGCGCCTTACAACGTTTTCGCATAGAGTGTTGCCAAGTGGACGAAAAACCGATTTTAATTTTTTGCAAAAAAAAACTTTTTACAAATTTGGCCGCCAGCGTGTCCGCCATCTTGTTTTTTTTTTGCCAATTTTTTTACTAAAACTACATCGTATACCGCATCGATGACCATTAAAATTTTTAATTTGCGACGCATAGTGTTGCCAGAGGATTTTTTCAAAGCCGGCGAGGGCGAAAAATCGATTTTCTTCCGCCGTTGCCAGTGTTGCCAGGCGATTTCCAAAAAAATACCAGATAGCCACTCGGCATCGGAGTTGCCACCAAACTGCATACTCGGATTTTCGCCAGCTGTCAAAAAGTAATTTTCTACTAAATGTACCAAAAGTCCGAAAACTACTATGAACGTGGTAGATATTTTTCCCACGTGGCAACACTCTGATAAATTACCCTCCAAAGGCACGGGGGCTCGTTCCCCTCTAGTGTTGCCATCTACCAGAAAATTCGTTTTGAAAAGTTGCAAAAATTTTGTCAGTCAGTTTTTTGCCGCCAGCGCCGCCGCCATCTTGGATTTTTTTAATCTGTGGGCGAATCCTATAAATTGACTATATTTCCAACACATCGCAAAAAAAATTACGAAATTATCTTTACCCAGACCAGAGATACGACCCCCCCAAAAAGGGTCGATTTTTCAATTTTCAACCCAAGATGGCGGCGCCGCCATTTTGTTTTTCTGACATTTTTCTTTTTAAAGTCGAATCGTTCGCCACAGACTAAAACTCCGAAAAGTTTGAAAGCTCTAGGACCAATAGTGACAGAGATGCAAACACCAACATGGCCGCCATCTTGGATTTTCGGAAAAAAAAATAAAAATTTCCAGATTGATTGGCGAAACGTCCACGACCGTAGAACATCACTTGTCGAAAAAATGCTGGCAACACAGCGAAAAATGGCCCTGATCAATCAGTGAGTCAGTGGTAATTTAGCTTTATATAATATAGACTAGCTCGGGGCGCCCGCTTCGCGGTCGCGCCCAGAGCTAGGTCGCTCCGCGACACCGGCCGCTATCGGGCTTCGCCCTCCGCGGCGCTCGGCCTTCGGCCTCGCTGACGCAGCTCGGCCTGCGGCCTCGCAAAATTTACATGGCTGGGTTGGACTGTCCGTGAGCGTGTCCTTGTCCTTTTTTAACGCCTGTGCAGGGCATCAGCGGAGTCCTAGTGCTTTGTACAAGGCCGCTGTCGGGCTTTGCCCTCCGCGGCGCTCGACCTACGGCCTCGCTGACGCAGCTCGGCCTGCGGCCTCGCCAAATTTTCATGACTGGGTTGGACTGGTCGCGGCAATGTCCATATTCCTTTTTAACGCCTGTGCGGGGCATCAGCGGAGTCCTAGTGCTTTGTATAAGGCCGCTGTCGGGCTTCGCCCTCCGCGGCGCTCGGCCTTCGGCCTCGCTGACGCAGCTCGGCCTGCGGCCTCGCAAAATTTACGTAACTGGGTTGGACGGCCCATAGCGTGTCCTTTTCTTTTTTTAACGCCCGAGGGGGGCATCAGCGGGGTCCTAGTGCTTCGTACAAGGCCGCTGTCGGGCTTCGCCCTCCGCGGTGCTCGGCCTTCGGCCTCGCTAACGCAGCTCGGCCTGCGGCCTCGCAAAGTTACATAATTGATGTTAATTTTCCGTGGCAGTGTCCAAATAGATTTATTTACTACGTCCTAGTGCTTCGTACAAGGCCGCTGTCGGGCTTCGCCCTCCGCGCCGCTCGGCCTTCGGCCTCGCTAACGCAGCTCGGCCTGCGGCCTCGCAAAGTTACATAATTGATGTTTATTTACCGTAGCAGTGTCCTTATTCCTTTTTAAACGCCCAAAGAGACATAAACTACGTCCTAGAGCTCCGTTCAAGGCCGCTCCGGACTAAGCCCTACGCGGCGATTGATGATTGATAGTAAGTATACAAAATAATTTCTATCTGTCTTCACCAAGTAAAATGGGTAGAATTCGGTTCTGGCACTCGCCGGCCGCTGCCGCGGCACGCTCGCTTCGCTCGCTCGGCTCGTGCGTTTGTGGTCGCAGTTCTAACATAACCTAAACTCACACAGAGTGATGCTCCCCGTGGGATTCGAACCCACGACCTCTGGGTTTTAGAGCCAAACAATGTGTTTGAATTAATCACATAAGACCATTTCTGATACGTTTACGTAATAATGTTTTTTCAAACACTTGAAATTTTTCATACAAACTGGCTCTTTCATATAAAGCTCAAGTCCAGTACAAAATGTATGGGGAAATCCCTTTGGTAGAACAAAAATTATTTTTAATTTTTTTCCAATCCGCACGGATTTTTACTAAAATTTAGGCTGAAATGAAAACAAAAGACGACATTTGACAGGTCCTCATACTTGCTTTTGTCCCGAAATCGATATTTCGTATTTTTACATTTTCCCCTAAATCTCCAAAACTACCCCGAAAATGGGGTAAATTTTTACACCATCTGTTAGGAAATGTCCGTCGCAACAACAAAGGTCATGCAACATTTTCTTCTAAAATACCTCCTTTCATCTTAAAAATCGATTTAAAAACTCTCGCAAATAAAAGATTTTCCAAAATGGCCGCTTGCTCGTCCGCCATATTGTTTGGAATTTTTCTCACATTTTTTCCTTAATGCTATTTAATTTTCACAAATAATAGATTTTACAGAGCTACTCTACGACCCATATTGGCCTCTCCAGAGACTCTCAAAGGGACCCCTTCCGAAAAAGTTTGAGCCTCCACAACTCCCTGTGTTGCCAGTTGCCGTTGATTAAAATAGTCAAATGTCATTTTGGGGTACACAATCTGTCACGCCTCGGGAATATTTTTCGCGAAAAGTCTTTATTTCTATTTTCGACCTTTTTGGGGCATAAGTCAAAAACTACCAAAAACTTCCAAATTATTTTTTCATCTGGCAATACCTCACGCCAAAACTCATAACCGCCTAGTACATTTGAACTTTTCTTTTGGTTCACCAACTGCCCGAAAAATCAATGTGTAAGTTTTGAAAACCAGAAAATTTTAAAATTTCTGTGACAGCTCGTCCGCCATCTTGAATTTTGCCGATCCCGTATTTTTCCCATATACTACACTATATACCGCATCGAACTGCATTTTTACTTTTTTTCTCTGTCCCACCCAGTCGGCTAAACAACTCGAGATAGAAGGCCATGTCGAAAATTTTCATTTCGCCCTCACACCCAGTGTTGCCAGGTGATTGTCAAATCTCTACAATGATGTCATTAGGGACCCCGGAAGACATGATTTCTCATACTCAGATTTTCTCCAAATGTCGTATTTCGAGTCGACCCTTTTTTGGGCCCTGTGGCAAAAACTACCAAAATCTCCCAAATCTTTTTTCCACGTAGCAATACTCGACACAGAGCCCCACCTTGCCGCTGTACAAAGCAACTCTGTAAAGTGTTGCCAAATCAGTCAAAACGGGCTTTGAAATTTACGAAAAAAAGTACTTTTTGCAATTTGCTCTCCTGCGCGGCGGCCATCTTGAATTTTTGACAGCGCGTATTTTTCCCATAAACTACACCATAGACAGCGTCAAAGCTCATTTTTACTTTTCTTCTACCATGTATAATACGGCCCCGACAACTCGTGAAAAGTGACGACACCCCAAAAATTTGTAAAATTCGCCACTCCCAGTGTTGCCAGCTCTCGTCGACGAAACTACCAGAAAGTCATTAGGGGCCCGCCGAACTATAGATTCGTAGCCCCGATTTTCCCCTAAATGCCCGATTTCGAATCGACTCTTTTTGGGCCCCTGGAGCGGAAACTACCAAAAACTACCAAAATATTTTTACGCCTGGCAACACTCGACGCTAAGACACACACCCGCGCCTTACAACGTTTTCGCATAGAGTGTTGCCAAGTAGACGTAAAATCGATTTTAATTTTTTGCAAAAAAAAACTTTTTACAAATTTGGCCGCCAGCGCGTCCGCCATCTTGTTTATTTTTTGCCAATTTTTTTACTAAAACTACATCGTATACCGCATCGACGGCCATTAAAATTTTTAATCTGCGACGCATAGTGTTGCCAGAGGATTTTTTTAAAGCCGGCGAGGGCGAAAAATCGATTTTCTCCCGCCGTTCCCAGTGTTGCCAGGCGATTTCCAAAAAAATACCAGATGGCCACTCGGCACCGGGGTTGCCACCAAACTGCATACTCGGATTTTCGCCAGCTGTCAAAAAGTCATTTTCTACTAAATGTACCAAAAGTCCGAAAACTACTATGAACGTGGTAGATTTTTTTCCCACGTGGCAATACTCTGATAAATTACCCTCCAGAAGCACGGGGACTCGTTCCCCTCCAGTGTTGCCATCAGTCAGAAATTTCGATTTGAAAAATTGCAAAAAAATTCTCAGCCAGTTTTTTTCCGCCAGCGCCGCCGCCATCTTGGATTTTTTTAATGTGTTGCCATATCCTATAAATTGACTACATTTCCAACACATCTCTAAAAAAATTACGAAATTATCTTTACCCAGACCAGAGATACGACCCCCCCAAAAAGGGTCGATTTTTCAATTTTCGAGGCAAGATGGCGGCGCCGCCATTTTGTTTTTCTGACATTTTACTATTTAAAGTCGAATCGTTTGCCTCAGACTACACCCCTACCAAATCTTATGCCCATCCGATTGATAGTGACAGAGATAGAATGACCAACATGGCCGCCATCTTGAATTTTCGGAAAAAAAAATAAAAATTTCCAGATTGATTGGTGAAACTTCCACGACCGTAGAACATCACTTGTCGAAAAAATGCTGGCAACACTGCGAAAAATGGCCCTGATCAATGAGTGAGTGAGTGGTAATTTAGCTTTATATAATATAGAAGCTCGGGGCGCCCGCTTCGCGGTCGCGCCCAGAGCTAGGTCGCTGCGCGACAGCGGCCGCTGTCGGGCTTCGCCCTCCGCGGCGCTCGGCCTTCGGCCTCGCTGACGCAGCTCGGCCTGCGGCCTCGCAAAATTTGCTTAACTGGGTTGGCATGTCCGTGAGCGTGACCTTTTTCTTTTTAAACGCCCGAGAGGGGCATTGGCGGAGTCCTAGTGCTTTGTACAAGGCCGCTGTCGGGCTTCGCCCTCCGCGGCGCTCGGCCTTCGGCCTCGCTGACGTAGCTCGGCCTGCGGCCTCGCAAAATTTTCATGACTGGGTTGGACTGGTCGCGGTAATGTCCATAATCTTTTTAACGCCTGTGCGGGGCATCAGCGGAGTCCTAGTGCTTTGTACAAGGCCGCTGTCGGGCTTCGCCCTCCGCGGCGCTCGGCCTTCGGCCTCGCTAACGCAGCTCGGCCTGCGGCCTCGCAAAGTTACATAATTGACGTTTATTTACCGTAGCAGTGTCCTTATTCCTTTTTAAACGCCCAAAGAGACATAAACTACATCCTAGAGCTCCGTTCAAGGCCGCTCCGGATTTAGCCCTACGCGGCGATTGATGATTGATAGTAAATATACAAAATACTTTCTCTCTGTCTTGACCAAGTAAAATGGGTAGAATTCGGTTCTGGCACTCGCCGGCCGCTGCCGCGGCACGCTCGCTTCGCTCGCTCGGCTCGTGCGTTTGTGGTCGCAGTTCTAACATAACCTAAACTCACACAGAGTGATGCTCCCCGTGGGATTTGAACCCACGACCTCTGGGTTTTAGAGCCAAACAATGTGTTTGAGTTAATCACATAAGACCATTTTGGTACGTATTTGTAATAACGTTCTTTCAAACACTTGAAAATTTTCATACAAACTCACTGCCCTAATATAAAGCTCCAAGTCCAGTACAAAATGTATGGGGAAATCCCTTTGGTAGAACAAAAATTATTTTTAATTCTTTTTCAATCCGCACGGATTTTTACTAAAATTTGGGCTGAAATGAAAACAAAAGACGATATTTGACAGGTCTTCATACTTGTTTTTGTCCCAAAATTGATATTTCGATTTTTTACATTTTTCCCTAAAACTCTGAAATTACCCCGAAAATGGGGTAAATTTATACATCATCTGTTAGAAAATATCCGCCGCAACAACAAAGGTCATGCAACATTTTCTTCTACAATGCCTCCTTTCATCTTAAAAATCGATTTAAAAATTCTCGCAAACAAAAGATTTTCCAAAATGGCCGCTTGCTCGTCCGCCATATTGTTTGGAATTTTTCTCACATTTTTTCCTTAATGCTATTTCATTTTCACAAATAATAGATTTTACAGAGCTACTCTGCAACCCATATTGGCCTCTCCAGAGACTCTCAAAGGGACCCCTTCCGAAAAAGTTTGAGCCTCCACAACTCCCTGTGTTGCCAGTTGCCGTTGATTAAAATAGTCAAATGTCATTTTCGGGTACACAATCTATCACGCCTGGGGAATATTTTTCGCGAAAAGTCTTTATTTCTATTTTCGACCTTTTTGGGGCATAAGTCAAAAACTACCAAAAACTTCCAAAATATTTTTTCATCTGGCAATACCTCACGCTAAGACTCATAACCGCCCATTACATTTGAACTTTTCTTTTGGTTCACCAACTGCCCGAAAAATCAATGTGTAAGTTTTGAAAACCAGAAAATTTCACAATTTTTGTGACAGCTCGTCCGCCATCTTGAATTTTGCCGATCCCGTATTTTTCCCATATACTACACTATATACCGCATCGAACTGCATTTTTACTTTTTTTCTCTGTCCCACCCAGTCGGCTAAACAACTCGAGATAGAAGGCCATGTCGAAAATTTTCATTTCGCCCTCACACCCAGTGTTGCCAGGTGATTGTCAAATCTCTACCATGATGTCATTAGGGACCCCGGAAGACATGATTTCTCATACTCAGATTTTCTCCAAATGCCGTATTTCGAGTCGACCCTTTTTTGGGCCCTGTGGCAAAAACTACCAAAATCTCCCAAATCTTTTTTCCACGTAGCAACACTCGACACAGAGCCCTACCTAGCCGCAATACAAACCAACTCTGTAAAGTGTTGCCAAATCAGTCAAAACGGGCTTTGAAATTTTCGAAAAAAAGTACTTTTTGCAATTTTCTATCCTGCACGGCGGCCATCTTGAATTTTTGACAGCGCGTATTTTTCCCATATACTACACCATAGACAGCGTCGTAGCTCATTTTTTCTTTTTTTCTACCATGAATAATATTGCTCCGACAACTCGTGAAAGTTGACGACACCCCAAAAATTTGTAAAATTCGCCACTCCCAGTGTTGCCAGCTCTCGTCGACGAAACTACCAGAAAGTCATTAGGGGCCCGCCAAGCTATAGATTCGTAGCCCCGATTTTCCCCTAAATGCCCGATTTCGAATCGACCCTTTTTGGGCCCCTGGAGCGGAAACTACCAAAAACTACCAAAAATTTTTTACGCCTGGCAATACTCGACGCTAAAACACGCTCCCGCGCCATACAACGTTTTCGCATAGAGTGTTGCCAAGTGGACGAAAAACCGATTTCAATTTTTTGCAAAAAAAAACTTTTTACAAATTTGGTCGCTAGTTCGTCCGCCATCTTGTTTTTTTTTTGCCAATTTTTTTACTAAAACTACATCATATGCCGCATCGACGGCCATTAAAATTTTTAATCTGCAACGCATAGTGTTGCCAGAGGATTTTTTCAAAGCCGGCGAGGGCGAAAAATCGATTTTCTTCCGCCGTTGCCAGTGTTGCCAGGCGATTTCCAAAAAAATACCAGGTGGCCACTTGGCACCGGGGTTGCCACCAAACTGCATACTCGGATTTTCGCCAGCTGTCAAAAAGTCATTTTCTACTAAATGTACCAAAAGTCCGAAAACTACTATGAACGTGGTAGATTTTTTTCCCACGTGGCAACACTCTGATAAATTACCCTCCAAAGGCACGGGGACTCGTTCCCCTCCAGTGTTGCCATCAGTCAGAAATTTCTATTTGAAAAATTGCAAAAAAATTCTCAGTCGGTTTTTTCCCGCCAGCGCCGCCGCCATCTTGGATTTTTTTAATGTGTTGCCATATCCTAAAATTGACTACATTTCCAACACACCGCAAAAAAAATTACGAAATTATCTTTACCCAGACCAGAGATACGACCGCACCAAAAAGGGTCGATTTTTCAATTTTCGAGGCAAGATGGCGGCGACGCCATTTTGTTTTTCTGTCATTTTACTTTTTAAAGTCGAATCGTTTGCCTCAGACTACACCCCTACCAAATCTTATGCCCATCCGATTGATAGTGACAGAGATAGAATGACCAACATGGCCGCCATCTTGAATTTTCGGAAAAAAAAATAAAAATTTCCAGATTGATTGGCGAAACTTACACGACCGTAGAACATCACTTGTCGAAAAAATGCTGGCAACACCGCGAAAAAAGGCCTTGATGAATCAGTCAGTGAGTGGTAATTTAGCTTTATATAATATATATATAGACTAGCTCGGGGCGCCCGCTTCGCGGTCGCGCCCAGAGCTAGGTCGCTCCGCGACGCCGGCCGCTGTCGGGCTTCGCCCTCCGCGGCGCTCGGCCTTCGGCCTCGCTGACGGAGCTCGGCCTGCGGCCTCGCAAAATTTACACGGCTGGGTTGGACTGTCCGTGAGCGTATCCTTGTCCTTTTTTAACGCGCGAGGGGGGCATAAGCGGAGTCCTAGTGCTTTGTACAAGGCCGCTGTCGGGCTTCGCCCTCCGCGGCGCTCGGCCTTCGGCCTCGCTGACGCAGCTCGGCCTGCGGCCTCGCAAAGTTACAAAATTGGTGTTAAATTTCTGTAGCAGTGTCCTAATTCCTTTTTAAAAGCCCAAAGAGACATCAACTACGTCCTAGTGCTTCGTACAAGGCCGCTCCGGGCTTCGCCCTACGCGGCGCTCGGCCTTGAGCCTCGCTGACGCAGCTCGGCCTGCGGCCTCGCAAAGTTACATAGTTTGTGTTAAGTTTTTGTAGCAGTGTCCTTAATCTTTTAAAACACCGAGGGGTAATCGTCTGTGTCCTAGTGCTTCGTACAATGCCGCTGTCGGGCTTCGCCCTCCGCGGCGCTCGTCCTTCGGCCTCGCTTACTGGGTGTTAATTTTTGGTAGCAGTGTGCTTATTTCTTTTAAACAATTACATACTTAAATAAATACTTTCTCTCTGCCCTGACCAAGTAAAATGGGTAGAATTCGGTTCTGGCACTCGCCGGCCGCTGCCGCGGCACGCTCGCTTCGCTCGCTCGGCTCGTGCGTTTGTGGTCGCAGTTCTAACATAACCTAAACTCACACAGAGTGATGCTCCCCGTGGGATTCGAACACACGACCTCTGGGTTTTAGAGCCAAACAATGTGTTTGAATTAATCACATAAGACCATTTCTGATAAGTTTACGTAATAACGTTTTTTCAAACACTTGAAATTTTTAATACAAACTGGCTCTTTTATATGAAGCTCAAGTCCAGTACAAAATGTATGGGGAAATCCCTTTGGTAGAACAAAATTGATTTTTTTTTTTTTTCCAAACCACGTTCAATTTTGGAAATATTATTGACGAAATGAAAACAAAAGACGATATTTGACATGTCCTCATACTTGTTTTTGCCCCGAAATCGATATTTCTATTTTTTACATTTTCCCCTAAATCGCCAAAATTACCCCGAAAATGGGGTAAATTTATACACCATCTGTTAGGAAATGTTTATCGCAACAACAAAGGTCATGCAACATTTTCTTCTAAAATACCTCCTTTCATCTTAAAAATCGATTTAAAGATTCTCGCAAACAAAAGATTTTCCAAAATGGCCGCTTGCTCGTCCGCCATATTGTTTGGAATTTTTGTCACATTTTTTCCTTAATGCTATTTAATTTTCACAAATAATAGATTTTACAGAACTACTCTACGACCCATATTGGCCTCTCCAGAGACTCTCAAAGGGACCCCTTCCGAAAAAGTTTGAGCCTCCACAACTCCCTGTGTTGCCAGTTGCCGTTGATTAAAATAGTCAAATGTCATTTTGGGGTGCACAATCTATCACGCCTGGGGAATATTTTTCGCGAAAAGTCATTATTTCTATTTTCAACCTTTTTGGGGCATAAGTCAAAAACTACCAAAAACTTCCAAAATATTTTTTCATCTGGCAATACCTCACGCCAAAACTCATAACCGCCTAGTACATTTGAACTTTTCTTTTGGTTCACCAACTGCCCGAAAAATCAATGTGTAAGTTTTGAAAACCAGAAAATTTTAAAATTTTTGTGACAGCTCGTCCGCCATCTTGAATTTCTCTGATTTCGTATTTTTCCCATATACTACACTATATACCGCATCGAACTGCATTTTTACTTTTTTTCTCTGTCCCACCCAGTCGGCTAAACAACTCGAGATAGAAGGCCGTGTCGAAAATTTTCATTTCGCCCTCACGCCCAGTGTTGCCAGGTGATTGTCAAATCTCTACCATGATGTCATTAGGGATCCTGGAAGACATGATTTCTCATACTCAGATTTTCTCCAAATGCCGTATTTCGAGTCGACCCTTTTTTGGGCCCTGTGGCAAAAACTACCAAAATCTCCCAAATCTTTTTTCCACGTAGCAACACTCGACACAGAGCCCCACCTTGCCGCTATACAAAGCAACTCTGTAAAGTGTTGCCAAATCAGTCAAAACGGGCTTTGAAATTTTCGAAAAAAAGTACTTTTTGCAATTTGCTCTCCTGCGCGGCGGCCATCTTGAATTTTTGACAGCGCGTATTTTTCCCATAAACTACACCATAGACAGCGTCAAAGCTCATTTTTACTTTTCTTCTACCATGTATAATACGGCCCCGACAACTCGCGAAAAGTGACGACACCCTAAAAATTTGTAAAATTCGCCACTCCCAGTGTTGCCAGTTCTCGTCGACCAAACTACCAGAAAGTCATAAAGGGCCCGCCGAACTATAGATTCGTGGCCTCGATTTTCCCCTAAATGCCCGATTTCGAATCGACCTTTTTTGGGCCCCTGGAGCGGAAACTACCAAAAACTACCATAATATTTTTACGCCTGGCAACACTCAACGCTAAGACACACACCCGCGCCTTACAACGTTTTCGCATAGAGTGTTGCCAAGTGGACGAAAAATCGATTTAAATTTTTTGCAAAAAAAAACTTTTTACAAATTTGGTCGCCAGCTCGTCCGCCATCTTGTTTTTTTTTTGCCAATTTTTTTAATTAAACTACATCATATACCGCATCGACGGCCATTAAAATTTTTAATCTGCGACGCATAGTGTTGCCAGAGGATTTTTTCAAAGCCGGCGAGGGCGAAAAATCGATTTTCTTCCGCCGTTGCCAGTGTTGCCAGGCGATTTCCAAAAAAATACCAGATGGCCACTCGGCACCGGGGTTGCCACCAATCTGCGTACTCGGATTTTCGCCAGCTGTCAAAAAGTCATTTTCTACTAAATGTACCAAAAGTCCGAAAACTACTATGAACGTGGTAGATTTTTTTCCCACGTGGCAACACTCTGATAAATTACCCTTTAAAGGCACGGGGACTCGTTCCCCTCTAGTGTTGCCATCAGTCAGAAATTTCGATTTGAAAAATTGCAAAAAAATTCTCAGCCAGTTTTCTTCCGCCAGCGCCGCCGCCATCTTGGATTTTTTTAATCTGTGGCCGATTCCTATAAATTGACTATATTTCCAACACATTCCAAAAAAAAGTATGAAATTATCTATGCTCACCACAGAGTTGGAGCCCCCCCAAAAAGGGTCGATTTTTCAATTTTTGAGACAAGATGGCGGCGCCGCCATTTTGTTTTTTTGACATTTTACTTTTTAAAGTCGAATCGTTTGCCACAGACTACACTCCTACTAAATCTCATGCTCATCCGATTAATAGTGGCGGAGATTGAATGACCAACATGGCCGCCATCTTGGATTTTTTTTCGCACCTACCATAGACAAATTTCGATTGACGAGTTGTCCAAGTCCGCCATAGATCACGAGACGAAAAAGGGTCAGCAACACGCCGAAAAATGGCCCTGATCAGTGAGTGAGTCAGTGGTAATTTAGCTTTATATAATATAGACTAGCTCGGGGCGCCCGCTTCGCGGTCGCGCCCAGAGCTAGGTCGCTGCGCGACAGCGGCCGCTGTCGGGCTTCGCCCTCCGCGGCGCTCGGCCTTCGGCCTCGCTGACGGAGCTCGGCCTGCGGCCTCGCAAAATTTACACGGCTGGGTTGGACTGTCCGTGAGCGCGTACTTGTCCTTTTTTAACGCGCGAGGGGGGCATAAGCGGAGTCCTAGTGCTTTGTACAAGGCCGCTGTCGGGCTTCGCCCTCCGCGGCGCTCGGCCTTCGGCCTCGCTGACGCAGCTCGGCCTGCGGCCTCGCAAAATTTTCATGACTGGGTTGGACTGGTCGCGGTAATGTCCATAATCTTTTTAACGCCTGTGCGGGGCATCAGCGGAGTCCTAGTGCTTTGTACAAGGCCGCTGTCGGGCTTCGCCCTCCGCGGCGCTCGGCCTTCGGCCTCGCTAACGCAGCTCGGCCTGCGGCCTCGCAAAGTTACATAATTGCAATTAAGTTTCCATAGCAGTGTCCTTAATCTTTTTAAACGCCCGAGGGGGCATCAACTATGTCCTAGTGCTTTGTACAAGGCCGCTGTCGGGCTTCGCCCTCCGCGGCGCTCGGCCTCTGGCCTCGCTGGTGCAGCTCGGCCTGCGGCCTCGCAAAGTTACATAATTGGTTTTAAGTTTCCGTAGCAATGTCTTTATACTTTTTTAACGCCCGAGAGAGGCATCAGCGGAGTGCTAGTGCTTTGTACAAGGCCGCTGTCGGGCTTCGCCCTCCGCGGCGCTCGGCCTTCGGCCTCGCTAACGCAGCTCGGCCTGCGGCCTCGCAAAGTTACATAATTGATGTTTATTTACCGTAGCAGTGTCCTTATTCCTTTTTAAACGCCCAAAGAGACATAAACTACGTCATAGAGCTCCGTTCAAGGCCGCTCCGGACTAAGCCCTACGCGGCGATTGATGATTACAAAATACTTTCTCTCTGTCTTGACCAAGTAAAATGGGTAGAATTCGGTTCTGGCACTCGCCGGCCGCTGCCGCGGCACGCTCGCTTCGCTCGCTCGGCTCGTGCGTTTGTGGTCGCAGTTCTAACATAACCTAAACTCACACAGAGTGATGCTCCCCGTGGGATTCGAACCCACGACCTCTGGGTTTTAGAGCCAAACAATGTGTTTGAATTAACCACATAAGACCATTTCTGATACGTTTACTTAATAACGTTTTTTCAAACACTTGAAATTTTTCATACAAACTGGCTCTTTCATATAAAGCTCAAGTCCAGTACAAAATGTATGGGGAAATCCCTTTGGTAGAACAAAATTGATTTTTATTTTTTTTCCAAACCACGTTCAATTTCGGAAATATTATTGACGAAATGAAAACAAAAGACGATATTTGACAGGTTTTCATACTTGTTTTTGTCCCAAAATTGATATTTCGATTTTTTACACTTTCCCCTAAATCTCCAAAATTACCCCGAAAATGGGGTAAATTTATACACCATCTGTTAGGAAATGTCCGTCGCAACAACAAAGGTCATGCAACATTTTCTTCTAAAATACCTCCTTTCATCTTAAAAATTGATTTAAAAATTCTTGCAAACAAAAGATTTTCCAAAATGGCCGCTTGCTCGTCCGCCATATTGTTTGGAATTTTTCTCACATTTTTTCCTTAATGCTATTTAATTTTCACATATAATAGATTTTACAGAGCTACTCTGCGACCCATATTGGCCTCTCCAGAGACTCTCAAAGGGACCCCTTCCGAAAAAGTTTGAGCCTCCACAACTCCCTGTGTTGCCAGTTGCCGTTGATCAAAATAGTCAAATGTCATTCTGGGGTACACAATCTACTACGCCTGGGGAATATTTTTCGCGAAAAGACTTTATTTCTATTTTCGACCTTTTTGGGGCATAAGTCAAAAACTACCAAAAACTTCCAAAATATTTTTTCATCTGGCAATACCTCACGCCAAAACTCATAACCGCCTAGTACATTTGAACTTTTCTTTTGGTTCACCAACTGCCCGAAAAATCAATGTGTAAGTTTTGAAAACAATAAAATTTTAAAATTTTTGTGACAGCTCGTCCGCCATCTTTAATTTCTCTGATCCCATATTTTTCCCATATACTACACTATATACCGCATCGAACTGCATTTTTACTTTTTTTCTCTGTCCCACCCAGTCGGCTAAACAACTCGAGATAGAAGGCCATGTCGAAAATTTTCATTTCGCCCTCACGCCCAGTGTTGCCAGGTGATTGTCAAATCTCTACCATGATGTCATTAGGGACCCCAGAAGACATGATTCCTCATACCCAGATTTTCTCCAAATGCCGTATTTCGAGTTGACCCTTTTTTGAGCCCTGTGGCAAAAACTACCAAAATCTCCCAAATCTTTTTTCCACGTAACAACACTCGACACAGAGCCCCACCTTGCCGCTATACAAAGCAACTCTGTCAAATGTTGCCAAATCAGTCAAAACGGGCTTTGAAATTTTCGAAAAAAAGTACTTTTTGCAATTTGCTCTCCTGCGCGGCGGCCATCTTGAATTTTTGACAGCGCGTATTTTTCCCATAAACAACACTATAGACAGCGTCGAACCTCATTTTTACTTTTCTTCTACCATGTATAATACGGCCCCGACAACTCGCGAAAGGTGACGACACCCAAAAAATTTGTAAAATTCGCCACTCCCAGTGTTGCCAGCTTTCGTCGACCAAACTACCAGAAAGTCATAAAGGGCCCGCCGAACTATAGATTCGTGGCCCCGATTTTCCCCTAAATGCCCGATTTCGAATCGACCTTTTTTGGGCCTCTGGAGCGGAAACTACCAAAAACTACCAAAATATTTTTACGCCTGGCAACACTCGACGCTAAGACACACACTCGCGCCATACAACGTTTTCGCATAGAGTGTTGCCAAGTGGACGAAAAATCGATTTTAATTTTTTGCAAAAAAAAACTTTTTACAAATTTGGTCGCCAGCTCGTCCGCCATCTTGATTTTTTTTTGCCAATTTTTTTAATTAAACTACATCATATACCGCATCGACGGCCATTAAAATTTTTAATCTGCGACGCATAGTGTTGCCAGAGGATTTTTTCAAAGCCGGCGAGGGCGAAAAATCGATTTTCTTCCGCCGTTGCCAGTGTTGCCAGGCGATTTCCAAAAAAATACCAGATGGCCACTCGGCACCGGGGTTGCCACCAATCTGCATACTCGGATTTTCGGCAGCTGTCAAAAAGTCAATTTCTACTAAATGTACCAAAAGTCCGAAAACTACTATGAACGTGGTAGATTTTTTTCCCACGTGGCAACACTCTGATAAATTACCCTCCAAAGGCACGGGGATTCGTTCCCCTCTAGTGTTGCCATATGACAGAAATTACGATTTGAAAAATTGCAAAAATTTTCTCAGTCGGTTTTTTCCCGCCAGCGCCGCCGCCATCTTGGATTTTTTTAATCTGTGGCCGAATCCTAAAAATTGACTACATTTCCAACACATCTCAAAAAAAATTACGAAATAATCTTTACCCAGACCAGAGATACGACCCCACCAAAAAGGGTCGATTTTTCAATTTTCAACCCAATATGGCGGCGCCGCCATTTTGTTTTTCTGACATTTTACTTTTTAAAGTTTAATCGTTTGCCACAGACTAAAACTCCAAAAAGTTTGAAAGCTCTAGGACCAATAGTGACAGAGATGCAAACACCAACATGGCCGCCATCTTGGATTTTCGGAAAAAAAAATTAAAATTTCCAGATTGATTGGCGAAACGTCCACGACCGTAGAACATCACTTTTTGAAAAAATGCTGGCAACACTGCGAAAAAAGGCCTTGATGAATCAGTCAGTCAGTGGTAATTTAGCTTTATATAATATAGACTAGCTCGGGGCGCCCGCTTCGCGGTCGCGCCCAGAGCTAGGTCGCTGCGCGACAGCGGCCGCTGTCGGGCTTCGCCCTCCGCGGCGCTCGGCCTTCGGCCTCGCTGACGCAGCTCGGCCTGCGGCCTCGCAAAATTTACATGACTAAGGTGGACTGTCTGTGAGCGTGTCCTTTACTTTTTTAACGCCCGAGGGGGGCATCAGCGGAGTCCTAGTGCTTTGTACAAGGCCGCTGTCGGGCTTTGCCCTCCGCGGCGCTCGGCCTACGGCCTCGCTGACGTAGCTCGGCCTGCGGCCTCGCAAAATTTACATGGCTGGGTTGGACTGTCCGTGAGAGTGTCCTTTTTCTTTTTTACCGCCAGGGCAGGGTATGAGCGGAGTCCTAGTGCTTCGTACAAGGCCGCTGTCGGGCTTCGCCCTCCGCGGCGCTCGGCCTTCGGCCTCGCTAACGCAGCTCGGCCTGCGGCCTCGCCAAATTTTCATGACTGGGTTGGACTGGTCGCGGCAATGTCCATAATCCTTTTTAACGCCTGAGCGGGGCATCAGCGGAGTCCTAGTGCTTTGTGCAAGGCCGCTGTCGGGCTTCGCCCTCCGCGGCGCACGGCCTTCGGCCTCGCTAACGCAGCTCGGCCTGCGGCCTCGCAAAGTTACTTACTGACGTTTATTTACCGTAGCAGTGTCCTTTTTCCTCTTTAAACGCCCAAAGAGACATAAATAAGTCCTAGGGCTTCGTTCAAGGCCGCGCCGGACTTAGCCCTACGCGGCGATTGATGATTGATAGTAATTATACAAAATACTTTCTCTCTGTCTTGACCAAGTAAAATGGGTAGAATTCGGTTCTGGCACTCGCCGGCCGCTGCCGCGGCACGCTCGCTACGCTCGCTCGGCTCGTGCGTTTGTGGTCGCAATTCTAACATAACCTAAACTTACACAGAGTGATGCTCCTCGTGGGATTCGAACCCACGACCTCTGGGTTTTAGAGCCAAACAATGTGTTTGAATTAATCACATAAGACCATTTTTGGTACGTATTCGTAACGTTCTTTCAAACACTTGAAAATTTTCATACAAACTCACTGCCCCAATATAAAGCTCCAAGTCCAGTACAAAATGTATGGGGAAATCCCTTTGGTAGAATAAAATTTATTTTCAATTTTTTTCCAATTCGCACGGATTTTTACTAAAATTTGGGCTGAAATGAAAACAAAAGACGACATTTGACAGGTCCTCATACTTGCTTTTGTCCCGAAATCGATATTTTGATTTTTTACATTTTCCCCTAAATCTCCAAAATTACCCCGAAAATGGGGTAAATTTATACACCATCTGTTAGGAAATGTCCGTCGCAACAACAAAGGTCATGCAACATTTTCTTCTAAAATACCTCCTTTCATCTTAAAAATCGATTTAAAAATTCTCGCAAACAAAAGATTTTCCAAAATGGCCGCTTGCTCGTCCGCCATATTGTTTGGAATTTTTCTCACATTTTTTCCTTAATGCTATTTAATTTTCAAAAATAATAGATTTTACAGAGCTACTCTAAGACCCATATCGGCCTCTCCAGAGACTCTCAAAGGGACCCCTTCCGAAAAAGTTTGAGCCTCCACAACTCCCTGTGTTGCCAGTTGCTGTTGATTAAAATAGTCAAATGTCATTTTGGGGTACACAATCTATCACGCCTGGGGAATATTTTTCGCGAAAAGGCTTTATTTCTATTTTCGACTTTTTTGGGTCATAAGTCAAAAACTACCAAAAACTTCCAAAATATTTTTTCATTTGGCAATACCTCACGCCAAAACTCATAACCGCCTAGTACATTTGAACTATTCTTTTGGTTCACCAACTGCCCGAAAAATCAATGTGTAAGTTTTGAAAACCAGAAAATTTTAAAATTTCTGTGACAGCTCGTCCGCCATCTTGAATTTCTCTGATCCCGTATTTTTCCCATATACTACACTATATACCGCATCGAACTGCATTTTTACTTTTTTTCTCTGTCCCACCCAGTCGGCTAAACAACTCGAGATAGAAGGCCATTCCGAAAATTTTCGTTTCGCCCTCACGCCCAGTGTTGCCAGGTGATTGTCAAATCTTTACCATGATGTCATTAGGGACCCCGGAAGACATGATTTCTCATACTCGGATTTACTCCAAATGCCGTATTTCGAGTCGACCCTTTTTTGGGCCCTGTGGCAAAAACTACCAAAATCTTCGAAATTTTTTTTCCACGTAGCAACACTCGACACAGAGCCCCACCTTGCCGCTATACAAAGCAACTCTGTAAAGTGTTGCCAAATCAGTCAAAACAGGCTTTGAAATTTTCGAAAAAAAGTACTTTTTGCAATTTGCTCTCCTGCGCGGCGGCCATCTTGAATTTTTGACAGCGCGTATTTTTCCCATAAACAACACCATAGACAGCGTCAAAGCTCATTTTTACTTTTCTTCTACCATGTATAATACGGCCCCGACAACTCGTGAAAAGTGACGACACCCCAAAAATTTGTAAAATTCGCCACTCCCAGTGTTGCCAGCACTCGTAGATTAAACTACCAGAAAGTCGTAAGGGGCCCGCAGAACTATAGATTCGTGGCCCCGATTTTCCCCTAAATGCCCGATTTCGAATCGACCCTTTTTGGGCCCCTGGAGCGGAATCTACCAAAAACTACCAAAATATTTTTACGCCTGGCAATACTCGACGCTAAGACACGCTCCCGCACTATACAACGTTTTCGCATAGAGTGTTGCCAAGTAGACGAAAAATCGATTTTAATTTTTTGCAAAAAAAAACTTTTTACAAATTTGGCCGCCAGCGCGTCCGCCATCTTGTTTTTTTTTTGCCAATTTTTTTACTTAAACTACATCATATGCCGCATCGACGGCCATTAAAATTTTTAATCTGCGACGCATAGTGTTGCCAAAGGATTTTTTCAAAGCCGGCGAGGGCGCAAAATCGATTTTCTTCCGCCGTTGCCAGTGTTGCCAGGCGATTTCCAAAAAAGTACCAGATGGCCACTCGGCACCGGGGTTGCCACCAAACTGCATACTCGGATTTTCGCCAGCTGTCAAAAAGTCATTTTCTACTAAATGTACCAAAAGTCCGAAAACTACTATGAACGTGGTAGATTTTTTTCCCACGTGGCAACACTCTGATAAATAACCCTCCAAAGGCACGGGGACTCGTTCCCCTCTAATGTTGCCATCAGTCAGAAATTTCGATTTGAAAAATTGCAAAAAAATTCTCAGCCAGTTTTTTTCCACCAGCGCCGCCGCCATCTTGGATTTTTTTATGTGTTGCCATATCCTATAAATTGACTACATTTTCAACACATCTCAAAAAAAATAACGAAATTATCTTTACCCAGACCAGAGATACGACCCCCCCAAAAAGGGACGATTTTTCAAATTTCGAGGCAAGATGGCGGCGCCGCCATTTTGTTTTTCTGACATTTTACTTTTTAAAGTCGAATCGTTCGCCACAGACTAAAACTCCAAAAAGTTTGAGAGCTCTAGGACCAATAGTGACAGAGATGCAAACACCAACATGGCCGCCATCTTGGATTTTCGGAAAAAAAAATAAAAATTTCCAGATTGATTGGCGAAACATCCACGACCGTAGAACATCACTTGTCGATAAAATGCTGGCAACACAGCGAAAAAAGGCCTTGATGAATCAGTCAGTCAGTGGTAATTTAGCTTTATATAATATAGATATAAAAATATAAAACTTATATGAGTACCCGTATGTAGGTATGTATAGGTATACGTTGTTGTGCATCTATCTATAGTTATGTTATTAAAAAAAATAGTTTTGGGCTTAATCGCTTGGCGCGCTGCAGTCGCAATCCTTGACTGACAGCTCTATTTCTGGTATATTCAATATACTCTATGGTACTCTATGTTCCTTACCTTTTGCATGCAAAATCTAAAAAAAAATTGCTTGCGTACAGACCGACAAACTTATCTGTTCTGGTGGCCAAAATTGGAACTACGTGAAATGCAATGCAAAAACCTCAGAATAGAGTCCTTATTCTGAGGCAAAAACGATATTTAATGACAGATCTAAATCGACAGTAGCGACGCCGCCACCGGAACAGATAAGTTTGTCGGTCTATATCTTTTTTTTTTTAGGCTCTGCACGGTGGTTGGTGAAATTGTGTTTTTTTCTGCAAGTGCATAAAAAAACGTATTTTATTTATCATGATTTTGGTGCATATTGCATGTAATTTTCTAAACCAGATGGTAATAACGATTAATAATAAATGCTTTATTTTGGATTTATAAACGATGTATAAAACTGAATAACAAATAATAATGAACATTATTTGACTGTATTTTGCAACACTAGCTTCCGGTATCCGGATAAAGCACCGCCGCCATTGTGAATTTTAGTTGTGTCAATTCTCTTGTTGTCTGTCATTTAGAATTTTGGATTGCGTTGTTATCGTTCGTTATTACAATAAATTCAATAGTTTAATTTCAAACACAGTATTTGACTTCTACGTTGATGATAAGTATTTAGTATAGTAATAATGACAGACTCTGAAGGTGAGAGTCGTTCCAATTTCGTGCCAAGTGTGTCGTTATTTGTGTCACTAACATTCCTTGTTTTTCAGAGTTCAACCAACAGAAGGCTGGCAAAACGAGTAAACAGCACAATGTATTACCAATATGGGGTAATGAACAAACTATGAATCTGAACCCTTTAATATTAGCGAATATCCAAGGTTCTAGCTACTTCAAAGGTAGGTAAGCAAACATACCAACGCACAGGAGTTGTGGATTGAAGTAACACGTTTATTTATGTTTATTTTATTTTAGTACTGTTATTTGTTTTATGAGTAGTACAGGTCAAGCTATATATTAACATAAAACTTGTTGTCTGCAGTGCACTTATTCAAGTTGAAGACTTACCATGAGGTGGTAGACGAGATCTACTACCAGGTTAAGCACCTAGAGCCGTGGGAGCGCGGCAGCCGCAAGACTGCCGGCCAGACTGGCATGTGTGGCGGCGTGAGTATGTTATTCGACATTTTATCTTCTGCAGACTATTCAAATGAGGTTGAAATGAGATCTGAATATAATATGCAAACTGCAAATTTAGTTGTCTTAGTTTTAATTTTATTGTTACCAAACATATGAAATCATATATTTACTAAGTTTTATTGTTCTGTATGCCACCATTGCAGCAAATTATAACTTTTTAAAGGTACGTGGTGTGGGTGCCGGTGGTATAGTGTCCACAGCGTTCTGCCTCCTATACAAGCTCTACACCCTGCGCCTCACGAGAAAACAAGTCAATGGGCTCCTACAGCACTCTGATTCCCCATATATAAGAGCCCTTGGTAGGTATGATATGCCTAGTGTGTTTACTGTGGAGCAATTAATATGTTGGACTGTTACAGGAGTCTCCAGCCTTTCTCAGATTGCATTGGGCAGCTGAAGAAACCAAAAATTGAGCATTATTTTTGGTAAACTTTATGATATTCTATTGGTCAAATAATAGAAACCCTTTAAAGATTCTAACTATTAACCAAATCGAGACCCTAGTTTTTGTTGAGAGGGTGGAACATAAGAATATTTAAATCCTTATTCTTTTTTTAGGAATAAATACTTAAAATGGAGTATTAAATGTATGTATCAAATGTTTTTTTTTGTTGATTAGGTATTTAATTTTTAAACATAATCCTCAGGCTTTATGTATATTCGGTACACACAACCTCCGGCTGACTTATTTGACTGGTATGCTGACTACTTGGATGATGAAGAAGAGGTGGACCCTCGTGCTGGAGGTGGTGGAACCACTACCATCGGTGCATTGGTGCGACAGATGCTGATCAAGCTCGACTGGTTTAGCACTCTGTTTCCGAGGATACCTGTGCCAATACAGAAGCAGATTGAATTCAAGTAAGTGTTGTATTTATATCATTGCCAAATTTTCCCATTCATTGAATCAATATAGGGTTGCATTGTTTCATTAATTCTATTAAAGCTATAGTTTTTGTTATAAAATTATAACTACAAAAAAAAAATGAATTTGTTTTTTACATTGTCTAGGTTGGCTGAACACAATAGACAGTCGACGGCAGCAAAGCCGGTAGCCAACGCTAACAACTACAACAATCGCGGCGGGACTAGTGGGAATAACTACAACCCCGGGCGAATGGACTCCGACCGGCGGGAACACGACGACCGCGACCGCCGCGATTACGGCGACGGGGACAGAGATAGGTAAAATAATTTATTATAAATTAAAAGTAATATAATGATGGCTTTCTTGTTATGTTATAAAACTCATTATTGGCAGACATGGTTCTCAAACATTTGTTTGCTCTGCAGCATGCAAATCATGCAATGCATGGAAAGCAACTAAAACATGGGAACACCTAGGAGCTACAAGTACTAATATGTCCTCCTAGCCGATTCGGCTACGGCGGCCAAACTTAGTGCACAAGTGAGTGCGCAAGCACAGGTGCACTCCCCTATTCCCTCACTCTCATAACACGGAGATCAGGCGCGGACCAACGGCTTAACGTGCCTTCCGAAGCACGGAATCATCATTCTTTTTAGACATTCAGGTGATTCAAGCCTGCAATGTCCTAACCAATCTGGAAACATTCACACAAAGTGATGGTCCCCGCGGGATTCGAACCCACGACCTTCGGGTATTAGAGTCCAACGCTCTAACCACTGTACCACGGAGAGGCAGTTACTACAAGTACTAGACTGATGCTGTACCTACCATTTTTTCCAGATTTCCTAAGGACAAAAATAAGCGGGAAGACAGAGAAAGAGAGAGGGAACGTGACCGCGATAGGGACAGACGCGACCGCGAACGTGATCGTGACCGCGACCGCGACCGCCGGGACCGGCACCGCGAGCGCTCCCGGGACCGACAACGCCATCGGTCGCGCTCCAGAGATCGTCGCTACAGATAATGATACGCCAGCCTGACATTAAGTTAAATGTTGCAATAATTGTGTCCTTGAGAAATAATAATATCTGCTGTTCACACAAACTGTTTTCTTCGAAATCACCCAGTCACCCAAACTAAATAAATATGTTCCCACAAAATGGCCCAAGTGCAAATTAGAGGACCCTGCCCTTATGCTCCTAGGAAGATCAGAGGGACCTTGTCCAGAAAGGGCGTTTTCGCAGATTTGCGCCTTCAATAACACCCGCGATGCCTAATTTTGAACAGTGGATTAGAGTGGAATAGAGCTCCATAACAAGACAAATGATGGTGCCAGTCGTGCCGTGATGCGTCGCACACGGCATATTGTTACGACATAAGAGAGTACTCTGTGGTTACGACGGTGCGTGCCGTCGCGCGCGCCGCACTGTGGACATGGGGCCACAGTCTAAGGCATAGAGAAGTATAGGTCTAAGGTAAGATTCACATCGAACAGCGCGCGTCGGAGCGCATTTACAAAGCCGCAGAGAAAATTGAATTTTATTATCAGTTCTTAAGGTCGTATTCGCGGTTCATTCCCGTTCGTCCCATGAGTGGCATCCAACTAATACATTTTGCGCGAGCATGCCGCGGCAACCGGTCGGCTCCGAGCGCATTCGCGGCACGCGGTATTCCTTCGCATTTTTTGCCCCAGTGGACGCGGTCGGCTGCCGGGCGAATACGCGCGCATCTGCGCCTCGCCTCGCCGCGCGCCGTTCGATGTGAATCCTACCTTAGAAGTTTGGAATCTGGAGATTGACATAGGCTACTTTCTTTTTATCTCGAAAATGTAATGAAATAGGCTGATAGGTACCTATTGTGCAATTTTGTTATTCATCTATACCATTGACTACTAGTTATGAGTCTGTGGGGTAATAAAACTGTGACTTTTTGCTAGCTGTGTAATTCGTAAAATTATATTTTAACATTTATTAGATTCATAGAAAGAAAAAACAGTAATTTAAGCTTATTCTATAAAATAAATATAAATCGAATGATGAAAAAGAATAATTATTAAGCTTAAGTAGGTAAATGCTGGCATCCTGGCATCATAAATATCATTATGCAGCAGCACCCTTTGCATTTTCTTGCTGCTCAAACTTAGGGTATTTTTGCTCCACATTTGCCCAGGATATCTTGCTGTTAGACAAGTCCCTTACTACAGCAGGAACTTCAGACAGTGGCAATCTTACTTGACGCATGCTATCTCTTTCTCTGAGTGTAACACTGTGTGGTTCTTTTATTGTGTCAAAGTCAACAGTGATAGCATATGGGACACCCAGCTCATCTGTCCTGGCGTAGCGACGTCCAATAGACCCTGAGGAATCGTCCACCTTGTGGGAAACATCTACAGCTGTCAATTCTTGATTCAGGGAGCGTACAAAAGGTTGGAATTCAGCATTTCCACTTAGGGGCAAAACAGCACAGTTCATTGGTGCCACAGTGGGTGGCAGTGAAAAGTAAGTTCTTTGCTCATCACCCTCCCTCATTTTGAAGTTATGCTCCAAAATACAGTACAGGATCCTCCCAATGCCAAATGATGGTTCAATCACACTTGGTATGATTTCTTCAACATGCACTGTTTTTTGACTCTTCTTTACACTTACTAGATTAGGAGTCAGTTTGAATTGATTGTTGGGAGTAGTTAATGTATATACCCCTTCACTATCTAATTTTGCTTGTAGTTCTTCCAATGCTGCAGAGTCCATTGCAGCTAATGCATCATTGATAGTTTTTGCATCTTTTTTGAATTCCTTGCCAATTGCTGCTTTGTTGGCAACAGCTTCCACAACCTCAATCTGTTTTGGTGCTGGAAGCTTTTTCTCAGCAGCAAGCCTAATGCCAGTAGCTTTAGTGTGCTGAGTCAGATCATATGCTGACCTGTCAGCACAGCCCACACATTCAATCCAACCATAACTTGAGAGGCATTCTGCATCCCAGCAGTCACAGGCATAATGAGCCATTTCATTACCCATGTGTTGCCTGAACCTTAGCTTTTTGGGGTCAATGCCTACAGCAAGGAGGTACAAGTGAATTCTGGCCATGAAGTAGCCAAGAGTCTCATTATTAACTGTTCCATTAGCAACAGCCTCACCAATAGTGACAATTTCAGCAGCCTTTCCTTGCTCCTGATTATTTGCTGAGTAAAGCAGCATCTTTGTATCCTTGATTGATTCAAACTTAGGATGGTCTTTGGAATCACAAAAATGCTCAATTTCACACATAGTGAATTCTCTTACTCTTAGTAGACCAGAACGGGGAGATATCTCATTTCGGAAGGAGTTGCCAATTTGAGCAGCAGCGAAAGGTAGTCTGCCCTGGTTGAATTCTAGCAACCGCTTGAAATTGACAAATATTCCTTGAGCGGTCTCAGGTCTCAGAAAACCTTTGACTAATCCAGAGGGGCCAATTTGAGTGTTGAACATAAGATTAAACTCAATGGGAGGAGTCAGCTCATTCCCACTAATTGGAGATTTCATTTCAAATCTCTTCATGAGGGCTGACATCTCATCACCAGTCATACCGTCTAGCTTCACAAGGATATCTTCTATCTCAGCTTTGAGCTCAGCTTTTGTATTCTTCTCACTCTTGATTTTTTCCAAATGGGCCTTGATCAAGTGATCTAACCTAAAACACTCCCCAGATTTAACATCTTTTGTCATTAAATCAGCAAATCGCTCAACATGCCCAGACGCCTTCAGCACTGGCTCAGGAGTTAAAATAGAACAGTCCACTTCCAACATCTGCTCCTGCAGGATGAAGAACTTCCTCCACAGCTGGATCATGTTGCTTTTGAGAGCGCAGCCCATCGGGCCAAAGTCAAACTGGCCAGTGATGCCACCATAGATAGCAAATGATTGATCATAAAAGAATCTTCTTTTAATGAGATCCTCCATTTTAGCTCGGTCAAACATTTCTTCCGTAGGCGCGAGACTCAACTCTTTGTCTTCTAGAACCTTTTTTCGTGCCTTTAATTCAGCAACAGCTTTCTTTACGTCTATTTCAGGAGCCTTCTCTTCCTTTAGTTTCCTCACCAAATCACCCTGCTCCTTGACACTGGCACGCAGTGGGGCCAGAATTTGTTCAATTTTTGGGTCAGCCATGATTGTCTCTCGAAGTGGATTAGGGATTTTTATTTTTCGATGGAGTTTGTTAGATCCCCAGTGCTGTAGGCTATGAGATTGCCTGAAATGTATATGAACAGCTGGCAAATATTTACTAAATCCACTACACTTATATATTATAGTAAGAATGTTTCTCATTAGTACCTACTTCTGTTTAGCTTTATAATATCACATATGTTCGCCGGCTAATTTCTTTGAACTTTTTGTTCGCGTGGTGCTGACGAAACCTCGCGTAACAAAATTTCTTTCTTTCACTTTGACATTTTGACATATATGGACCAATGGACTATGTGGTGACAATCTGACAATATTTTTTTTAATCTTTTCGCTTTAGACCATAGCTGGGGCATAAACTTAAAATAACGGTGATCCCACACGGACGCGCTGCGCTGCGCTGCGTCGACGCACCGCAAGCGCTCGACGGAATGGGTGCCACACGATCCGATGCGTCGTCGCAACGCGCTGCGTTGTCCACGCGTCGTCGTGCGTCG
Organism: Mecyna flavalis; assembly: GCA_949319885.1. Lineage (NCBI taxonomy): Eukaryota > Metazoa > Arthropoda > Insecta > Lepidoptera > Crambidae > Mecyna > Mecyna flavalis. The sequence goes on along the minus strand of OX439427.1, from coordinate 2,188,170 downwards.
TCGTGCGTTGTCTGCGTTGATTTTAGGTTTAGTTTGTGATTTTTATCCCATAAAAGAGGTCTTTCCTCAACTAATGAGATAAGGTAGTCCACGTCAATGTCATTAATAGTATTATGATGATTTATGTACTTGGGGCGCACCGCTATCTCGACTGCATAAACCATACTGCGACGCGTGCGTCGTCCGTCGCTCCGTCGTCGGAGCGCTGCACCACTCCCCCCGCTTCGTCTGTCGGCTACGCGTGCGTTGTACACGCGTTACGGCGACGCGCGTCGCCACAACGGACCGTGTGGCATGCCGTTCAATTTGTATGAAATATAACGCATCGACGACGCTCCGTCGACGCAGCGCAGCGCAACGCGCCCGTGTGGCATCACCGTTACGGCGACGCGCGTCGCCACACACAACGGACCGTGTGGCATGCCGTTCAATTTGTATGAAATATAACGCATCGATGACGCTCCGTCGACGCAGCGCAGCGCAACGCGCCCGTGTGGCATCACCGTAATTCGGAGTCTGGGGACTCTACAATGAGCATCATGATCATCCAATCGAATGATGACTTAGACCTTAGACTGCTTACTACTGTCTTCTCTGTATTTAAAGCTAGATTTAAAGTCCTATTATTTTGTATTTTGACCAATCACCAACGATATTTTGAAGTGAACTATTTCTTCTTTCCTTCAAACAAATGATGAAGGAAAATGCCGTGGGAAAATGCTTTCTCTGTGTCATTTGAATGGCAAGCTCTGATTTATGGCAACATGATATTTCTGCTCTCTTTTTATCCTATGGTGAAATGTAGAGATAGACATACTTTTAGTTTTAATTATTTGTTTTCTTTTCATCTAATAAGATTTAATTTTATGTATGTACTTATTGTATGACTACATGTTATAATATATTATTATTCTCCTTTTCTGATCCTTTCCTCAAAATTCCCGGTTTCCGTTTTTTCATACATAATACGTTTCCTAACCTTTTACACTTGTCTGTGGCAAATGTACAAACCGTACGAAGCCAGAAAAAAAAAAAAAAAAAAAAAAAAAAAAAAAAAAAAAACTCAATTTTGACAGCACAAAGAAAGGAGTCGGCCATTTTATTGCTGGCCTGGAGAAGCTGTGGCGTATCGCCCAGTTTAGTTTTGTTGAATATTTATTGAGCTTGTTTTTCTAGATAACTGTTATAACTTTGTACAAATCGGTATACGTATTTAGTGTAAGTTTTAGGAGTGTTTATGTATTGAGTTGCCGAAATAATGGACGATCCGAATAGGATGATGGCGCATAGCGGTGGGCTGATGGGTCCACAGGGCTACGGCCTTCCAGGGGGCGAAGGCGCCCCCGCTACGGGTGAAGGTGAAGCGCGTAAGCAGGATATCGGGGAAATACTCCAGCAAATCATGAATATAACGGACCAGAGTCTTGACGAAGCGCAAGCGAGGAAACATACACTAAATTGCCACAGAATGAAGCCTGCCCTATTTTCAGTGCTGTGTGAGATCAAAGAAAAAACTGGTATGTATATTGAACTCTTAGCTCTGTTACAATAGGTTTATGCTTGTATCTAGCAAATTTTATATGTGTGTATTATTGACTAACTTATGCTAAAATTATGTTATTACACATTTATGAAAGATTAGTGAAGTAAAGGACATCACCCACTTTGTATGGAGATTTGGGATAAAAAAAAAAGTTAGCGGCCAGAAATAAATTATGTTTTGTTGGAATGGGGACAGGTGTAGAATATTTTTTTTGTATGGCGACAATACTCTATATACCTTAGATAACGATCTATAAGTGAAATAAATAACATCGTCTTACCATTTTATGTAAGATCTGGTATGATTATTACTATAAAATTTTCACCTGAACTACTACTATTTTGATCGCCTCCGCAAAGCCGCTAAGTGGCTAAGCCGCTCGGGTATAAAACCCGGAGGTAGTGGGTTCGATTCCCACCTAAGGTCTGGTTGGTGGTAGGGCTTTTTCAGAGTCCGACTGGCTAGCTACCACAGGCGAAATCTGCCGCCATAATAGCTCTGGCTGTGTTCCGGCAGTATTAATGTGGGAGCCAGTACACTTGAAATCAAGGGCTCGTCAATAGCCACAAGACTGGCATCGGCTTGTCCCCTTCACACCAATTGGGTGTGAAGGGGAAAACGGGGGAGTTTAGTGGGTAGTGGGACTTAGTCTCGAGTCCCACACACGATCGCTAGCCTGCGGCTATGGTGCGCAAATGCGTTCTCCTCCTCAAAAAAAAAAAGTACACTTGAAATCAAAGGCTCGAAGATCAGATGAGTCTACAGTCTGGCAGCACATTGAGCGACGCTTCGTGGTGAAGTGTCCCTCAATGGAATAGGCCGCAGTGGCCGCTAACCATCAGGTGGGCTGCGTGTGTGTCTGTCAACTGACTTAGTATAGTACTGATTATTATAAAGTGCGGAACATCGCAGGGCCGTACAGCAGGAACTGAAAGCTAGACTGCGTGAACTGAAGAACCGGTGGTGGACCGCGAAATCTGAAGAGCTGCAAATTCTTGCCGACAGCAATCAGACTGCAAAATTCTTTGAAGGTCTCAAAAGCATTTTCGGACCCAGAACTAAGAAAACTGCACCGGTTCTTTCAAAAGACAAATCCACGCGACTGACAGATCCTTCGGAAGTGCTTCTTCGTTGGGCAGAACATTTCAAAGATGTACTGAATCCCGGTGCACAAGGAGCTGATCTGGCATATATAGACACATTAGAAGACCTGCCCATAGTGTCGGAACTTGACGACCCGCCGTCCTTTAGCGAGTTTGAAAAAGCTATCCAGCGGCTGAAGAATGGCAAGTCTCCCGGCTCAGATAGTCTACCCTCGGAAGTGTTTAAGTACGGAGGACCCAACATCAAGAACAGACTGTTTGAACTGGTAGCGCACATCTGGGAAACGGAAGTCATACCTCAGGACTGGAAAGATGCCTCCATCTGCAAACTATACAAGGGAAAAGGAGACCTATCAGAATGCGGCTCTTATAGAGGCATATCACTTCTCTCTGTAGCTGGCAAGATATTATCCCACATAATTAATGGGCGTCTCGGTGTATTGGCTGAGCGCATTCTTCCCGAGAGTCAGTGTGGTTTTCGTCCCAATCGAGGCACGGTTGACGCCATTTTTGTTGTTAAGCAGATGCAAGAAAAAAGCCTTGAGCAACACCGTGGTCTCTACATGTGCTTTGTAGATCTAGAGAAGGCGTTCGATAGGGTTCCAAGGGCTGCCCTGTGGACAATACTGAAGAAGACCGGATGTCCCAAAAAATTCACAAATCTTGTGCGTCAGTTCCATGAGGGAATGATGGCACGGGTTCGACATGAAGCTGAATTTACGGAACAGTTTCCGGTTACCAGCGGTGTTAAGCAGGGCTGTGTTATGGCCCCGACGCTCTTTGCCCTCTATTTCGCTGCAGTCATGACGGATGCTTCGAAAAACTGCAAGGGACAGATCGAAATCAATGTCAGGTCCGATAAGAGTGTTTTTGATTTAAGTCGCTTCAGATCAAAACGTAAGACTCAGACGATGACCTTGCTCGAAGTTTTATATGCCGACGATGTCTGCCTTATGGCTGACAGTATTGAGGCGCTGCAGCAATACATGGACAACCTCGACGAATCATGTCGCAAATTCGGCCTGGTGATCAGCGTGTCTAAAACCGTAACCTTAAAGCAGCCCGCAAGAAGAACATCTGCGCCCGACACTGCTGTTTACCTAGGCGGAAAGCCGCTGGAAGAGGTACGAAAGTTCCGGTACCTCGGAACGCTGATACGAGACGATAACCGCCTTGAGTCCGAGATAGCTGCCAGGATCGCTAGTGCTGCCGCGGCCTTTGGTAAACTCAACCAGAGGGTTTGGAAATCCCACGACCTCCATCTACGAACGAAGCTTTCCGTGTATAAGGCAATTATACTGCCCCTTTTGCTGTATGCTTCGGAGTCATGGTGTCTATATAAAGCTGATATTAAGCGTCTGGACACCTTTCACTTAAAATGTCTTCGTGCAATATTACGGGTGAAATGGCAGGATCGGGTCCCAAACTCCGAGGTTTTACGTCGTGCCAATATCTCCGGCATGGAATGTCTCCTGATGAGGGGGCAGTTAAGATGGTGTGGGCACCTAGTACGCATGGACGCCGCTCGTTTGCCTAAATGCATTTTCTATGCGGAACTTTCCAGTGGTAAGCGGAAGTCTGGAGGACAGTTTCTTCGATACAAGGACGTCCTGAAACGACATCTAACATCCTGCGGCATGTCGCATAATACGTGGGAGAAAGACGCATTGATGAGGCCGGAGTGGCGTAATGCAGTCAAAAATGGAATTGAGAAGTTTGAAGCAGCCCGTCTCAATGAACTCGACGCCAGGCGCCATGCTCGAAAGACGCGCCCCAAGGTCTCCTACAACTACACCTACAACACAAGTGGACAATTGCAGTGCAGCTTGTGCAGTCGCACGTTCAAGACCAAGTTCGGGTTTGCAAGTCACCTCCGAGCTCATGCCAGAGACTGACAAGGTGTCGCCGTCGACGGACACGTCGTGGAGGACATCATCATCATCATCATCATAGTACTGATTATTATAAAACAAAGATGGTACCTATTAAGATTAAGGAATTGACATGACGAGCACAGGGAAAAAGGGGGCGGGGGGAGGGGGCGGAGGGCGGAGGTGACTGCTATATTAAGACAAGTTTTTACTTGAGTGAACCGCGTATTGTACAACTAAAATCCTGAAAACGGCTACTTCCCATTTTGTAAACTTCCCATTTGTTAAACCTCAATCTGTGCCTACTCAAAAGTTGCGTTTGGTAAACATTTTATTTACTTCATACATTTAGTCCCATTTCGATTGTTTACCAAATGGGACTAAATGTATGAAAAACGTATGTAGTAAATAAATGTTTACCAAACGCAACTTTTGAGTAGGCACTGATTGAGGTTTATCAAATGGGAAGTTTACCAAATGGGAAGTAGCCCTGAAAACAAATTGTTTTCGGTCTAAGGGCGGAAACTGTGTGAAGCGGGACCCGCGCGCGGTTCATACAAAAGTCTCCCGCGCGGTCGCGGCACGGGTCACTTTTGTATGAAATGAAACCGCGCGGGTGCCCGCTTTACGCAGTTTCATTCAGCCCTTATGTCTTACTTGGTATCATATCTCCGAAACCAAATAGATTTTGACTTTGACGCCATAGTAAAAAATAATGAGGTTTATGTGTACTATACACTTTTGTAATTAAAATTGATGGCCGCTAAAAAAAAATTTTATCCCAAAATGGATGATGTCCTTTATATGTTTTAGTCCTGTCGCTCCGCAACACGCAAGAGGAGGAGCCTCCAGACCCACAACTGATGCGCCTGGACAACATGCTTATAGCAGAGGGAGTAGCAGGCCCTGAAAAAGGTGGTGGAGCAGGGGCGGCTGCCTCTGCCTCGGCTGCTGCAGGCGAATGGGGTAATTTTACATTCATTTTGTTTATATTACAATTTATTGTTCCTCTATGTCTAATGTTCTTCTGACTATTTCAGTAAACAACATAGCTGTAATGTTTTATCATAAATTTTAAATGATTTCTTTTGAGAATTTAGTAGAAAACACTCATAAAGTATGATATTCAACTCGAGATGGCGCTGCCGTCACGTTCACCTCAGCTCCGTGTAGTAAAATTGTTTAAAAATAATTAGAACATCAGAAATGAACTAAATGCTACAAAAACAGTTTCTAATAAAGTGTAGTTTAAGTGTGAACATTAGCAAGATTATTGAATCTACGTGATATAAATAAAACAGTTTCGAAAATAAAAGACAATTAGTAGTGTGTAAACAGTGAAAAAAACGAACAACAACAACAAGTGAATAGTTAGAAGACATAAACTGTACCAGTGATCATCAGAATAATAAAAATAAACGCAACAGGTGCCTATAAAAAAAAGTGAATGGATAAAATAGTGCAAAATTCTTGTTACATGACTCATAATAACGGTCTTTGATGAATTAAAACATATGAAACGAACATTAAGACTCTTAATTTCGTCACTTAGAAATAAGGTACCTTGGCGCAGTGGTATAGTAGTTGTACGCCGGCACAACCGACTTACCCCTAGTTCAAAACACCGCTGATCGCTTCGTCTTTTTGTTAGTTTTCTGACATTGGTTATCAAAGATGTCATCTACTAAAGCTAGTCAAAAAGGTCTAACTACTAATACCAGTGGAGGCCGTAAGATGGCGACACTAGTAAAGTGTTTTAAATGCAAGTTGCAAGTTGAGATAAAAACTACAACACTGTGTTCTGTATGCGGACAAAGATATGAATTTAATTGCGCGGGTCTGTCAGAAAAACTATATAACCAGATGGACCTGAACAGCAAAAAGAAATTTCGTCTAGAATGCGTGCATAAGCAAAGGGACAATCAAATAAACATACAAAAAAACGCATTATCTTCAAACGTTACTACAAGAAAACAAATAGCAATACAAAATAAAGAACTTGACGTCATTGCAGTCACTCCCACGCCAATTTTGCATAAATCAAAATCTACTGAAGACATAAACGAAACTTGTCAACTTTTCACCGAAACAAAATCACGAAGTACGGAATCGATAAACGACCAAGAAATAATAAATGAATTGAAATGTGAGATTGATAGCCTCAAACAAAACCTTGCAATTGCCGAACATGAGATAGAAAATAACATTTCTGAAAACTATGAACTAAAGCGCCAAATAAAAAATCTTACCCAAACAATAAACTCTCTCCAAAAAATCTGCATGAGTTCCCCTACACCATCAAAAAAATCAAGGAATCGGCAGTCAACTTGTCTCAGTCTTAGTCCTACGAGCAGCCCAGCGAAACAAACTGAACATATCAAACAAATAAAAGAGTTACAAGGAAATATTATCAATTTACAGAATAATTTATTAGAATCTAAAGAAGAAATTAGCAAACTTAATGAAATCATAGAGCAACTATCGAATAACTTAAAATTACATGAAATAAATGACACTAAACAGAAAGAAATTAACGTTTCAAAAACTAAACAATTTAAATTAAACACAAACAGAAAGAGAAAACTTTGTATAATATCAAACAATAACCGATTCAAAATAGCGCAAATAATGCAAGTCGATGATTTTTACAGCCAATTTGAACTATGTCACTACATTTATACTGGGTGCGGAATCGACGTTTTAATTGGAGATATCGAGAATAAAACAAAATATTTCACGAGGGAAGATTATTGCGTGATAATGATAGGTGAAACGGACTTCTACTATTCTCAAAAGGTTGAAATATTGGTTGAAACTATTCGAAAGAAACTCTCACAAATAAAAAATACCAACATTATAATAGCTGTACCGACTTATATATGTGGAAAGATAATATATAATTACAGAATCGAAGCATTCAATAATGAGATTTATGAAAAATGTCGTGACCTAAGTAATATATATGTATTCGACTCAAATAAGGAACTTGACTTTGATATGTTTTCTACGATTAATGGAAAGATAAACAAGAAAGGAATTAAATGTAATCTTAATAGTCTGGCAGAGTTAACAATTAATATTCAAGAGGATTGCCAGGATAATCAGTCAGTGATAAGCAATGAAAATGAGTATCTCTCAGGAGAGGATATAGATAGGAACAGTTCGCAGTTTTTTCTTCCATAGTGAGATAAACATACTACATCAAAATGTATGTGGCATAAATAATAAGAGACTCGAACTAGACTTGTATTTATCTACTCTCAAAGATAAAATTGATTATGTATGTATTAGTGAACACTTTCTCAATAGACAGTTAGCAGCTTTGTTTAATTTGACTAACCATAAGGTAGTATCTTTTAATACTAGGGTGAATAAAAAGAGAGGAGGGACACTGATACTAGGCAGTAGTGATATAAACTGTTTGGAATTGCCTATATCAAAAACCCTTTACGAAAGGGATAGTTTTGAAATTTGTTGTGTGAGAGACTTAGAAACTGATGTGTGTATTTGTAGTTGTTACCGTACCCCCGATGACAAAAATTTTGACAATTTCATGGAAAGACTAGAAAAAATGTTAGAGTATTTTTTCAACAAGAAGTGTATCATTTGCGGCGATTTTAATATCGATTTGTTAACTGACAGTAGGAAGAAAACTGAATTTATGAACTTGTTGACTTGCTTTAATTTTAGACCACTTACTCATGAAGTAACTTTTATCAGAAACGACTCACGCTCCTGCATAGATAACATTTTAACTAATATACCGAATGATAATATAGTACATTGCAACACTGATCACAACGGATTGTCAGACGGGCATGCAGGATTACTATGTAAAACCGTTGTGCCTCGACACGGAAAGAAAAACATGAATTCCCGAATTAGTGTCACAAGAAGAGCATTTACTTTACACAATAAAATTAAATTTAGACAGCATTTGCTAAGTCAGCACTGGAATGTTATGGGTCTAAACACGTTTATAAGAGAGTTTTGTCTAGCGTTTCGAAATACTATTCCATTGAAAAAGAAAAGCATTAATTTAAATAGTAAATCTGGTCTACGTTGGATAACCAAGGGTGTAAAAGTATCGAGTCAAATGAAGCGTTTCTTATGTGTAGGAAAAGGACGTTACAATAATGTTTCGATTGTTAATTTTAGAAACAAATATATAACAATGTATAGGAGAGTGATAAAAAATGCAAAGAAAATAACTGTACAAAATGACATAGCTAGTTCCAAAAATTTATCTAAAAGTGTATGGAAGTTAGTTAATAGGCACAGAAATTTAGAAGTTAAAAAACAGTTACAATTGACGCTTAAAGTAAATAATAAAATAATTACTGAACCTGAGGATGTTGCATATATATTTGCTAAGCAATTTGACCACAGCTTAAACAAGGTTCATGTTGATGTAAATACTGCTATAGGATTTTTACATAAAAACGTTAACCGGATAGCAGACGATATGAGTTTGAGACCCACAAATGCCGAGGAAATAAAAAAGATAGTACAAAAAATGGAATCCAAAAAATCTTGCGGGTATGATGAAGTCCCCATTACTCTTATAAAAGATAATATAGACATTCTTGCAGAACCACTCAGTTGCTTTTTCAATGAATGTATGGAAAAAGGTGTCTTCCCGGACCAGTTCAAGATTGCTAAGGTAGTGCCGGTATATAAGAAGGGTTCAAAGTCGGACCCCAAAATGTACAGACCCATCTCTTTACTACCCACTTTATCAAAAGTGCTTGAGAAGGTCTTAAAATCAAGACTTGTCTCCCACCTGAGTGTAAATAAAGTTATCGATAAAAACCAATTTGGTTATCGCACCATGATAGGAACACAGGATGCTATCTGCACATTAATTAATGACGTGGTCTCAAGATTGAACGAAAAATTAAAGGTAGCTGCACTCTTTCTTGATTTAAGCTCGGCTTTTGACAATATCAGCCATAGGTTGCTTTTAGAAAAATTGGAACATTACGGCATCCGGGGAAATGTTCTAAAACTCTTTAGATCCTATTTGCAAAACCGTAAATTCTTTGTTGAAATAAAATCGATCAATAATGATAGTATGTCTGAAACTGCAGCCAGATCCAAAATGGTAGATATAAAAGTGGGTGTACCACAAGGCTCCATTTTGGGTCCAATAATGTTTATTATCTATGTAAATGATTTTATAAAACATGTTATGAACACAAACGAATCAATAAAGCTGATTTTATTTGCTGACGACACAAACGCGGTTATTTCTGGTGATGATCTTGGAAATTTAACTAGTAGTGTAAACCAAGCATTGGAAACAATGGAAGACTGGTTAACTATAAATGGTCTTCTTATTAATACCAGTAAAACAAACGCTATGCTATTCCGAAACAATGTAAGGAATGGGGATAGCTTGGATGCTAATTTTAACGGCACGGTAGTGAACACGGTACAAGTTGCAAAATTTTTAGGTGTACATATTGACGAGACTCTAAAGTGGAAACATGAAATAGACGACATTGTAAATAGAATAGGTTCTGCTTGCTACGTTTTGAGAAGTCTGCGGGATGAAGCAGATGAAAAGCATCTAAAGTTAGTATATTACGCCTTGGTTGAATCGAGACTGCGTTACAGTATATTGTTCTGGGGAAAAAGCTACCACTATAATATACATAGAGTTTTTGTTCAGCAGAAACGAGCGATAAGAACCATGGTTCGTATTAGACAACAAGATTCGTGTCGTGAGCATTTCAAAAGACTCGGTATACTAACAGTTCCGAGCCTCTATATCCTGGTGCTACTAACTCATTTTTCAAAACACATCAGTGATTATGAGACACCAGAGGAAAGACGAATCCGTGAAAGCACTAGGAGGAAGGATTTTAATAATAAATGTATACCTCACCTAAACATTGTAAAGCAGAGTTCTTACTATCAGTCAGTTGCAATATTTAACAGATTACCTATGGAATTAAAAAGTATAGTGTACAAGAGTACCTTCAAGTCGAAACTGAAACATCTTTTGTTGGAAGAATGCTATTATTCGGTTGATGAATTCACAGATACAATGAGACAAGTAATATTGGACAAAGGTACTTAGTAAATAAAATTTGACAAATTTAATTTTAATTATATTGACATTATATACTCACACATAGATTATAATAATACCATGAACTTTGTAGACATTTTTTTATTTATTTTTATTGATAATAATTAATACAGATTTTATATAATTGAATTAATTGTTGTAATTTTATGTAATTATTTAAGTGTTTTTTTTATATATTTTAATGTTCGACACAATGTAAATTGTTATGAATAAATGGAATTGAATTGAATTGAATATTCAATTTTAGTATTCTTTTATGAAAGTTGAAAATATTTCTGTAATGTGTGTTATTTAAGAATATGTTGGTATATTGTGTAAACTGTCAAAGCGTAGTAATATAATTGGAACTACACCACTATTATTTAATGCATGTTTTTTGGAAAAATGGATAGGATTATGTGCATGAGTTTGAGAACAATATTTACCTCCAATAATTTTATTTTTATAAATCAGGCAATTTTAATAAATATTTTATTAAAAACCTGTCTTGTATTTTTCTGATAAAAGATTACTACATAAATTAAATTCTCATTTCTAAGAATCAGTGGGATAAAAATATAACTTCCATTGTGTTTTGAGATTCCCAAAAGGCTCTAAATTGTTATGCCAAACCCTGTACAAAACAGGGTTTACATATTTTTTATTTCAATTAAAATCCTCAAGCACGACAAAGTAGTTATAGCAATAACTAACATTAATTGTATTGGGACGGAGGTTGGTTGCATGTTTTGTTTCTGCCCTGTCGCTGCAACTTAAGGCACTGTGGCCCAAGCAGATAACGCGATCGAGCACTCGGACTACCGCGCCAAGCTGGCCCAAATCCGGCAGATCTACCACCAGGAGCTGGACAAGTACGAGAATGCCTGCAACGAGTTTACCACGCACGTCATGAACTTGCTGCGCGAGCAGAGCCGCACTAGGCCTATTACGCCTAAGGTACTTTACAAATTATTTGAGCATTTATTACTTAACATTAATAGCATAAAATATCTACGACGAAAACTACGTACGATATGTACGTTTTATTCATATGGGCTATAAAAGAGCACAAAATAAATAGTCAAGTTATAATACGAAAACATCCATGTCTATGAAATAATAATAATAAATTATTAATTATATACTATGTACCTCAGTGAATGTAAATTGTGTGAAATAAATTCATTTTATTATTATTATTATTTATTATTAATATATTTTAAAGCTTTCTCTACCAAATATTCAAGGAAATATTTTTGAATAGGAAATCGAGCGCATGGTGCAGATCATTCACAAGAAGTTCAGCTCCATCCAGATGCAGCTGAAGCAGTCCACGTGCGAGGCCGTCATGATCCTGCGCTCGCGGTACGTACGACGGTTTTCATATTTTATGTTCATTAATAGTTCCCTTTAACATTCAGTTTCTAATAAAGAAGTCCAATGAAAACCCTTTAATGTGAAGGTGACTTTACTATTTTGATTAATTTGATGTGTATTATTTTACTTTATTCATGTCTAATGAATAACTCTTTGTATTTTCATGCATGCATGCGCCTTTTGATGTGAATAAAAAAAAAATTAAAAAAAATTTATGAATCCTTAAAAAGCCCAAAATGATAGTAAAACCTCTTATTCAAAATTTGAAAATAAATTCCGTTACATAGCGAAATGTCACGAAAGAATCACGACTTGCGCGTGATCAGCTCAACTTTGGCCTCGGAATCACGAATCAAAAATTACCGCTTGCAGTTTCCTGGACGCGCGCCGAAAGCGCCGCAACTTCAGCAAGCAGGCCTCGGAGATCCTCAACGAGTACTTCTACTCGCACCTTTCGAACCCCTACCCGAGCGAAGAGGCCAAAGAGGAGCTCGCCCGCAAGTGTGGCATCACGGTGTCGCAGGTACGCGTGACGCGACTTTGCCTTGCAGCTTCCTCGACGCGCGCCGCAAGCGCCGCAACTTCACCAAGCAGGCCATCGAGCTGCTCAACGAGTACTTTTACTCGCACCTCGCCAACCCCTACCCGAGCGAGGAAGCCAAGGAGGAGATGGCGAGGAAGTGTGGCATTACTGTATCGCAGGTACTCGCTTGCCGAGCCTCGCCTTACAACGGCTAATCACTCATGCGGTGCTGATTAGCGCCTCCGTGAAAACCATTTTGTTTTTAATCTAAAGTATTGAATTATTGTATTACTTAAAACTAAAATAAAAAAAAAATATACACTTTATGCTACTTTTTACTTCAGTTACTTACAGTGTTATCAGTTTTGAAAATGTAACAACCCTATGAGTTATTAGCCTAATGCATACAAACACACATTAGCCTTATCGATATTTTAATCTAGATGAATAAGTGGTGTAATAAAAATGCGATCAAAATTGCAGGAACAATAAAATTAGAATCTACAGAATATTTAAAAAATTATTTGATAAGTATTACGTAAAAAAAGATAATATAATCTAACAAATTAACGGTAATGTGAATTGTTAAAGGTTTCCAACTGGTTCGGCAACAAGCGCATTCGCTACAAGAAGAACATCGGCAAGGCGCAGGAGGAGGCCAACTTGTACGCCGCAAAGAAAGCCGCCGGTAACTACTCGCGCCAATTCCCGCTACCCAATAGTGAATGATATTGTAGCCATTATAGGTGCCGGCAAACTTCTTGACGCTCGGTCGACGGAGTGGAGGAAAGTTCGCGCATGTGCTCTTGCGAATGACCAATAGCGCACGCGAATTTCCCGTCGCCTGCGCTTGCTGTTGGTCATAGAATTGCTTCGGACCAATAGCGCGCCGCATCTCAAAATTCGTGTTCTTCCCAATCCCAACCCGATTTCAAGATGTTTGCCGGGACCTGTACCTTCCAATGCCTGTTCGCGTATTGTACTCTCGTTTCCGCACACAGACTTGCCTTGGGTTGGCGCGGGCAGGCGCGAGGCTAGCCCACCGCCCAGAGCCACTTCATATTACAGTAAACAAATTGATTAACTAAAAACTGTTATAGAAGTAACATTCTGTATTCGGTGGCATAGTGTCATTTTGGGCGAACATTGAAATCTATATTTCTCCATAATGAATTTTAAAAATTAATATTTACTGACCTAACACGCTAACCCAAAGTCATAAACCGTCATTGAAGCCACCTTATAATTCGACAGGTCCATACGAAGTCCCATGATTTCTAATACTAGGCAACGATTTTGAAATCCGTCTCTGTAAAGAAATCTAGATACATTTACCAATTTTTTTTGGAATTTTAAACATATTAGAAATATAACAAAATTCTTAGGCAGATATCGACAGTATTCTTTAGTCAATGAAAGTAAAAGATGCCCTGCTAAAAGTCTAACGAATCATAATAAGTTCCGTAAAAGCCCAGTACAATATGGTACAACTTAAAAATAGCATAAGATTTTCAAACAGTGACAAACGGGTACCCCCGCAACTCTTTCACGATTAGCATCACTGATGTTATTCCTATAACACATTCAATCGGATATATCCATGTTGTTCTAATACTGGCCATACACCATCCTTCCTATCGTCAAATCAACATGACAAAAACATTTGACATGCCAATCCACGCCCACATACGGTTAATTCGATTTGATCCAATCGATTGCGTCATGCCGATTTGACGATAGGAAGGATGTATGGCCAGCATAAGTTGTGCCATATTGAATTAGGCAGACACTAGTGTTGTAGCGGTGTAGTCGTGCGATGTAGTCGGGTAGTGAGCGTGTTGCGTGTGTCGCAGCAGCAGGCGCGTCGCCGTACTCGATGGGCGCGGCGTCGGGCACGGCCACGCCCATGATGTCGCCGGCGCCCACGCAGGACTCCATGGGCTACTCGCTGCCGGCGCCCGGCTACGACCAGCCGCAGCCCGGCTACGACGGCTCCATGGGCTACGACCACATGCATCAGGACCTGTCGCCGTAGGCGCCTGTCTGCCTCACCGCCTCACCAGGTAACTTATCTAATGGAATCAACCAATGACGCTTATTATTGTAAGAATTTTTGTAAAAAAGAAATGAGTTAACTTCTTTTAAGCAATAAATAAAAAACACAAATGGATGTATGGCCAATAGGGTTCATACCTTAGCATAAGCTGCTGCGACGTTTAATAACGGACATAACAGCGCTGGTTTTCTGGCAAAACCCTACATAGTCATGACAACAATTTATATTATGATTGACTACCAATATTGCCGATCATAACCGGGTACAAAGTCCGGCAGACATCTTGACGCTCGTTCGACGAAGTGGGGAAAGTTAGCGCATGTGCACTTCCGCATGACCAATAGCGCGCGCGTATCTCAAAAATCGCGTTCTGCACGATCCCCACCCGATTTCAAGATGTTTGCCGGACACTGTACCATTAAATTATACTGTATAAATTTACTGTATAATTACGTTTTAAAATATTAATGGGTCGCTAGTAGCTAGTAGTATGGTCGTTATTAAAAAAAAAATAGCTGGTCTATCTGCCGTCAGTAATCGGTGTGGTTGTTTGTTGCAGGTTGCGGGCCGACACGATTGTGCAGCTTCCACTGAATTGCCATTTACATTAACGTACTATTCGTAGGTAGCGGCCCCGCCGCGCTCCTATTGCCTTAGGTCATAGGACATTGTATACTATTACCTTAACATACACTAGACACACATTCTAGCGAACGTATTTTTGGACGGACATGTAATCAAATGTATTTTATTTGTATTATGATCAATCTATACGACTGTACTCAGTATTTGTTTTAATCGTTCTACTTTATATGTTTTCATATCAATTTTATATAGTTATAGTTTATTATTTTCGAGGGAAATTGTTTTTCTTAAACGCGGCAGTTATTTTAAGTATTATAATTTTATTATTCGAGCCAGTGAAATGTATGGATTAATTTTATATTTTCTAAAGTAATTATTTGGGCAGTATTAGTAATTTATAAAGCATCACATCGATTGGCGGGATCTCGCGTTTCTAAACGTTCACTAATTAATCGTCTCTATTCTATGGTGGATATAGATATACGATAGGTGTAAGCTATACTAGTGTAATATTTAACTATAAGTATTCAGATATTTTGTGCTAACTAGTGTCCTGTACGACGTCTGCTGCGGGCGCACGGTCAGACTGAGGGACGCTTTGCGGTTTGAGTATATTCGACGACGCCGGTGTTTGAGTTGCAGTGCTTGGCTCGCTTGTACGCAGCGGGGAAGCAGTCGCGGTCGTGCGCCCGCCGCGGTCGCGTCGTCTTGTGTGCAATTTTAATATTTTATTAGTGACGGTTGTGTTGGTTCTACGCACACGAAACATTCGGGCCTCGGTAACGTTTTACTGTAACTATACTTTTTAACACGACAATGTTTTCGTATTTTAAAATAAACGGGAGTTGTGAATATCAGAACAAAATATTATATTTTTACGCGGTGCTACGACGTTGATAGCACAAAATTTTATTTTTTCATATTATAGCCATAAGTTAATGTTGATGTTTTTATTTCGTCGTTCCGATCCATCGAAGCGGACCTGCAATGTCGCGTATTAGTTCCACTTAGTGATAGTTTGGATATGAAAAATTTTGCTAGCGTTAAGTTGATGTGTTCTAAAACAAAATATCTGAAACAGTATACGAGAAACATAACGAAAAATTTAATTGAAATGTTTAAATTTTGCTGTGGAACATTGAAATTGTATCACGTCGCTGAAGTAAATGCTTTAACCTGTACACAATATACACAGAATAATATTTATTACAATACTGGTTGTAGAGTAGCGTAGCGGCGACGCTACGCGTGTGCGCGCTCAGCGGCGTGGCTCCATGTATACGACGAGAGTTCAATGTTATTGCGACCACCAAGATTGACTAAATACATTTTTGTGTAGTTAAACACTCTGTTTTATTTATTATAAACTAGTAATATATTTATGTACCTAAACCAATGACGTTCAATTAAAAAACTAGACTCACAATCACGCTCAAATATTGTCCGAAGCAAAAGTCTGCCCACCCGACTATTGGGCAGAGTTTTCGTTTAGTTGTATACAATTGACAATTAACACTAAATGCCACGAGATAAGGTGTTAATTTGAACGTATGTGTTAATGTCATCAGTGTCAAAGCCACTCGGACGTTTTTTGAGGAATTTTTCTTAGAGATTGGGTGTCTAGTTGTAAATTGTACGTCATTGACCTAAACCTTTTACATTCCTCCTACACCGACTCCGGTCGAGCGCACCGTGGTATAGGTAAATCTGCATAGGGCTGCATAGGGTGATGGTTAATAAAAACAAGAGTTAATAAATTAATTCGGGTTCAATTCCCGGGTCGAGGGACCTTTGTATCGATGAACGCAGCTCGGGTTTGTGTTCACCAATACGTATTTGGCAAGCGTGGTGTTTAAGCCAGTACCCATTATTGGGTAACTTGATTTTAAGGATGGAGGCCTAGCACTGCAGTGGGACATCAATATAGGCTGATATAATTTACAATTGACCTACTAACGAAGGTGCTGTTATTAATTCTGTGGGTGATGGATAGATTCCAGGGATAAGTTGATTATATGAGATTAAACTGTTCAATGCATTAAAAGAATCATAATCTGAACCTAGTATGCTGTAGTCTTCTATGAACAATAAGTTAGGAAGAACCTCAAAGGACTGAAAAATAAGTTTAGTTTTAGGATTTGGTTATGGTAATAATATTCTTAAGCTATTTTATATTCTGTACATTCTAGTTAGAAAAGCAGTAATAAAGTACTACTCTGCCTCATAAGGATGAACTATACCTACAGTTAACAAGGGGCTACTTGCTAACTTTATTTATAAAAAGGAGCTTTCTTCTAAGCTCTTAGTGTAATCTTAGAGCAAATCTCGGAGAGTAACTGGGTTCTAGTGTCGAGATTTGCTCTAAGCCACCTACTTACCTAACGTAATAGCGATCTAGAAATACGTAAGGTGTGTGGTGTAAGCTATCGACGTCACTTTCTTTTGAATGATAGCGTGACGCTCATAAAACGTTCTCTGTAAGGAAGCAGGTTTAAAATATGATAAAATTGTCTAAACAAAGTAAATAGCTTGAGTTGTGAGATAATATCGAATTAGCGCATGTACGCTAATGTATTGTTTGATAATATTGTACTCTAGTTGTTGGTTATCAATGTATAATGACCTTGGCCGTTTAGGTATTTACCTACCTGTTGTACAGCGATCTGCTCTGAAGTTGCTCAGTGCAGTGAAATACCTTGGTGAAGTCACTACTTAGTTGGGTGAATCATTGCCATTTCTGACTTGTTATGTTGAAGTCTTTTGGAGCTATTACAAATTCTTTGCTGCAGAAAACTTGTGAGTACTTAAATTATTTTATTTAAGTACAACAACAAATCTTGTTTACAATCAAATGATTTTAAACAGGATTTGCTGTTGTTGTAGGTTAGTCCATTATTCGTTGCTATAAATAATGAAAACAGAAATTCCTGCCGATAAAATTAATTTATACAAAAAATCACGACCTTGTCAGAACACTCTATAATACACCATCGTGAACTAGTATTTTTTTTTATAAGGAATGGATTATATACTTTTTTTTTATTTACTAGTTAAGTATAATTTATTCAAACCAAAATAAAGATACGATAAATCGAAGGTCGCAAAATATCAGATGGCTCAGTTATTTATAGGTAATATTGAACGAAGCAAGACTATTTGTTGTTACGAGCTTTTAAAAGTTATAAAGAATTCAGTTAGGTACGTAGGTACTTTATGTGAATAGCCTGTTGAATTAAGCAATCTTATGTGTTTACACAAATATCAAAAGTTTGCGTTTTAGTACTTACCTAATAAATAAAATTCAGAATGTATGAATTTCAAAATCTAATTATCTTTTTATAAAACCACCTTATTCGAACGAAGATTTTGGGATAGATATTATATTGTAGCAGCTTAGTGTATTTATAAGGAATATACCTATAAAATCCCAAATCTATAATAATTAATGATTAAACGAACTTACCTTAAGTGAAGTTCAATCATAATTATACGAAGAATTCGTCCGAAGATATTATTATTGTAAATTGGCGGGAATCGGATGTGTCAGAAAAATTAATACGACCGGAAGTAACGAATTAAATTTTGTAATATATTTTTTAAAATATGGTATTTTTAAATAAATACCTACTCTAAAATTGTGTGCTAAAGGGTAAAACATTTAAACCGATACTACAAGTGTAGGTACATTATAATAATATTGAGGACGAATTCTGAAGTATATTGTGACATAATATTTTGCTTTTGATAATTTGGTCTGATAAAAGTATCAGTTCAATAAACCAAATTAAAAGCCGATAAGTTTGATAATTGAATTCAAGATTAAGTATGTTTATTAACTCGCGGTCACAGAGTTCATATTTGGCATTTCAATCGAAAGTAAAGAATTTTGCATAATGATATTGAATGTAATAAGTACCTACATTTCTTTACTACTGTGGATTTTAGTTTTGATGATACTTGCGAGTGCTGACGATGACGTGCTGTCTGCAAACTTTGATGATGGTAGAGTCAACTTAACTTTTACATCGCTAGATACTTCTATTAGCAAGATTTTTAAGCTTGGAATAATAACATAATAACAAAATACTGGCTTTGCTTGCTGTACCCCCCTAAATTATGCATGCTGGTTAAAAAACTGTTTGATATCTAATAACAAATGAAAATATATTTTGTACTTGTAAAGACAGATTTTTTTTGGATAGATGGATTGGAAGTGTGACAGTTGTCTGTTTTGCTGACTGTACTATCGTTTCGATTTAGTAAACTTATTCCACAGTTTGCTACTGAATGAAGGTAGATAGCTACTGTTTATACCTACTTACCCAAGGGCAAGCTGAAGATGTCGTGCAGCACCAATCCTGGGTTGGAGCAAGAGTTCAAAGTGTCAGAAAATACGAACGAAAAACATTGTGGTATTAAAACGTGGATTTCGTCCTTACGCCAAAAGATTTGTTATTATGTTCGAATTACCTTCTAAAATCATCTGTTAACTACCTTTTTGAGTACCTAATGTTACGTTCATACTGATTTGGGGTAAAATGAAACGCTGGATCGAAATTCAGTCAGTTGGCCATACTAAATATAGGTTTACCTATAAAATTACAGCGTCAAGAATGACCAGCGTACACAGCGCATGGAAGGAGGAGGTGCACGACGTGCCCATGTCGGTCATAATAAGACCATTCATCCCGGAACTCAGCGAGGATAAAGTTGCATCGCTTATGGAAACTATACAGGTACCTACATACCTACATATTTGGCAAGTTTCGAAATCAAGAAACAAAGATTTTTACACAAGTAGGCCTTTGAGTATTCTTAATTTTTTCGGCTATTTAGTAACTTTTGAAAAGGTCATCTCGAGTCATTGAACTACAATTAGTAACTCAATGTCTCGACTGAACTCGAGGGAATTTGAAATGAACTGCTAGTTAAGAATTAATCTGGAGGGTGAACGCATTGCACGAAATCAATATTATTAGTCGATCCAAACGCAGGCAGGATATAGCAGTTATATAAAAACAATATTGTAGGTATGCTGTTATTTTATCTCAGTCACTTGGCAGGAGACAAAAATAAATAGGTATGTTACTAAAAAACATTGACGATAAAATATTGATAATTGTATTATTTATACTTTTTCAATCTTTGAAAAATAAAAAACAAGATTATCACGTTATGTAGGTACGGTTTATATTATTGTAGTTATACCAGTCATACATTGTTTCAGAAAGAAGAAGAGGCTGGCAACGTCCCGCCTATAGACATCTTGTGGATCAAGGGATCAGAGGGCGGCAATTACTACTACAGCTTCGGCGGCTGCCACCGCTACGCCGCGTACAAGCGGCTGAACCGACCCACCATCCCGGCGAAGCTGATCAAGTCCACCGTCACCGACCTGAGGACCTACCTGGGCAGCAGCACGCCGGACTTGAAGTAGCGACGTCACGTGGCCATTTGTTGCGTGTCCAGTGCCGCGACTGACCGAATACAAAGTTGGTCATCATCATCAAAGTTGGTGCGTTGGTGGTGGTTTTAATTAATGGTGCTCTATCTTAATTTATTCATAATTAAGAATATATTGCAGGGAGGATAAGTACATAGGTATGCATGTAGGTACTTTACACGGCTTTTTGTTAACGAGTGGCAACAATGCATGGTTTATATTGTTTTTTGTACCAATATTTGACCATGGGTTTGGAGTAATTTGGCCGATGTAATAATGCGCCGATTGTTTTTAAAGATATGGACTACCATTTATGATTTACTAACATAAAATATCATTATTTATGTGCATCTTGAATACAAATATTGACTAATATTAAATTCAATGACGTTCAATTAAAAAACTAGACTCCCAATCACGCTCAAATATTGTCCGAAGCAAAAGTCTGCCCACCCGACTATTGGGCAGAGTTTTCGTTTAGTTGTATACAATTGACATTAAACACTAACTGCCACGAGATAAGGTGTTAATTTGAACGAATGTGTTAATGTCATCTGTGTCAACGCCGCTCGGACGTTTTTTGAGGAATTTTTCTTAGAGATTGGGTGTCTAGTTGTATATTGAACGTCATTGCTTAAATTACAAGAAATTAAAACCACACGTTGAGCGAGGCTTCCTTGTATACGTGTCTCGATGGAGTAAGATAATATAAGTATACCTAATGGCTGCATGCAATCAATAGGTGCCCAAGATCAAGGCTGATTTTGGACTATTAAAATAACAAAGAAATGCATGCGATGTCCTTATAATAGTAACGTTACCGAGCGGATTCAGATACAACTCGGATTATGACATGCAAAATCCCCCTGACAAAGTTAACTTAGTGTATTTTTCTTTGTTACTCGCTTTTTTTTATCTGCAAATTCTGTGATAACCATCACACGTCTTATGTACCTACACTTCATTTTGACAGTCTCTTAATCGCTATATCTTTGCAAAGGACAAAACTTTATTGATTTTAATTTCTCAAGGTCTTACGTTTCGAGATGACCGCTACGAAAACTATTTATAGTCTACTTAAATTTTAGCATATTTATTCGATAACATTAGTTGTAAATAATATTTTCCGAACTGTGTTGTAGATTCAAAGCTCATGGAAAATATAGTCTAATAAACTTGAACGTCATTGCTAATAAATTATATTTTTTAAGTAGGTACTTAAATAATCTATTTTTTACATAAATAATGTTAAAGACTGTTTTTAATAAAAGGCAAGATAAATCTCCAAATGTGTATTTATTGTGGAGTTGCACCTTATCTAACTACAGAACAATGAGATATGCCATTTCTGTATAATATATTTACAAACATGAACATAAATAATATCAAAATACATTTATAGTTGACTCTGTGAGCGTCCGCTCACCACTCGATCATAATAAAAGCACATGCAAATAAATGAACACAAAATAATTCGTTAGCACCAACAATTATTTCAAGCATGCTAACAACACAATGTTTGATTTCACGCATTTTTGTAAAACTTTACTTAAACATTAAAAATTGTCTTAGAGTAAAACTCGTGTTATTGTTGATTGGAATTGAGAGCATCGGTATAACATAATCTACTCGTACGTGTCATATTCACCAGTGCCATAAAAATACAAGTGTGATAAAATAAAAATATATCAATCACACCAAACGCACTACTATAATAAAATTTATTTATGGACAAGAAATTGGACCTTCTCTCGATTTGTATGTCGTATTATTAAAAATATAACACATTTTGTGCTACGCGGTCACCAAGCAAACCTCATTTTGTATGGCTAATAAGTTTTTTCAAATAGACGGACACTTTTATTTACCATGGTTACGATATATTTGTATTTTGATTTCTGTTTATTGAGGCAATCGACGTGCATACATACAATTTGAAAATACATACTAGTTAGCTGAGCGACAATAAATGTGCGTTTACAGCTTTTGTACACATGTCAAGAGCATCAATATTATCAAACAAAAATACATACACTTTGTATGTATTTAATATACAACATCTACTTTTAAACGGTACACATAGTTTTATTGCATTCATAAATAATTTCTCAATTAAACATGTGACATTTTTTCATTTCCACCCAGAAATGAACATCGCGATCATGGGTTTTCATAACATCAAATATAAATATTTCTTACCTGACAATTCACAAACAATATCTAACATTAATTAAATAATATATATTTTATTAAATAGTGTCGACAACTTGGTGAATTGTTTTCTAATTATTTAAATTAAGATTAAGACACATTGAGTTACCAAATCAATAAGGTGTTAACATTGAAGAGATCATAGTACTGCATCACGTCCCAAATAGTTTGGCACCAAACAAGTTAATTGCATTGAATGAATAAGCATTCTCGACATCGCCGCGGTCCGGCTTGCCCCGGACCGCTCACACTGGCGCTCGCCGCGTTCCCCCTACCTGTCCAACTAAATACAAAAAATATATCTATTATGATACAACAACCATATTGTTTCTATTAGCATACCTTTATAATTTAACATTATATAATTTATACATTAACAACGTCCGAAACCCTGTCAACACGGACAAGACTATTTTTTTTCTAAATTATTTCATCTGTTTTAAAATATTAATTTGATTTAAATATACATAATTCTCTGTCACAACTTCATATAAAGCGGTGGTTTAATGTTTAGATTTCTACATATGATTACATAGAAGCATTTAAAGTGGCACTATATTTATTAAAACATGTTTTAATTAATTACAAATAGATTTTATATTTATTAATATTTTTATTATGACAATTAATGGAAGTGGCCTAGGTGGGTAAAAATTACTGTATGAATGTATTAACATCGTTAAATAGCAGAATTTTGTATATTATGTAGTACTTTTAATCTTAAGAATATGTTTGTTGTTTATATATTTTTTATTATGGACTGGCTGACTACTACCATCAGATTTACATTGAAGCCACCTCCAAGATTTTATGTACATTGATAGAAATAGACAATGTTAGAGATGTGTGTTACTGACCGGCGTAGACAATAGCCACTTTTGATCTCGCTCGTTGGTCTAAACCCGGCCTGTGTGTGTATACAGAAGGACGACATTCATAACGCACGACATTTTATCCTTATTACTACTTATACGCTTTCTGCACTAGAAAAATAATAAGTTAACAGTATTTACATAGTACAAGACACAGATCCAACACGTGTACGTAATTAAGAAAATTTCCTAATATATTAGCTATTTAAACCTGGAAGATGGCAGACAAAGACGTAAATACCCTTTAGGCGCATTTGGTCCAATTCGCGGTTGGGCCAATTCATGTTATTCGCGGTTGGTCCAATTCGCAGTTAGTCCAATTCTCGGTTGGTCCAATTCGCGATTGGGCCAATTCGCGGTTGGTCCAATAAAAAGTGTATTTCCAAAATTAAACAAAATATTTTTTTTTTGTATATAATGTACTATTATATTCATCATCATATTACAAATAATCTAAGCACATATTGTAATGTTTACCGGCCAAACCCGATTTCAGTACAAACTAGTTTTGCCTAGGCTTAAATAATTTAAGACAACATAGAATATTATTATAAAAGGTTTTCAGGGTTTAAAAAAAAATAACCACGAAGGCTAAGGCGGGAGCGAAGCGAAGCGGAGCTCCCGCCTTAGCCTTCTAACCTATATCCATCCGAGTCGATTTCCTTAGATTATGAAATTATCATAGATGATTTTCAGAAACACCTTGCAAACTAGAAAACATTACCTATTTTGGCCCAACTGCGAATTGGGCCAACTGCGAATTGGTCCAACTGCGAATTGGCCCAACCACGAATTGGACCAAGTGCGAATTGGACATTTTTTTTAACGTTTGGCCAACTGCGAATTGGACCAAATGCGCCTAAACCGTAAATACCTATATGATCTATATAGTGAATGGCTGTCATGTACTCGCCGATGAGGTGGAAGGATGATTCGTGTATGACAACGCTCAAAAGTGTATACAAGGATTCAAGAATGATAATTTAAATTGCTAATAATTACAATACTTTTTTGAGCGATAGAAACTTGGCAGTGATCATGGAGTACGATATAACAACCATTCAGTGGAATGTAGTTAAAAAATATTTGAATAAAATAAAGAATCTGTAAGGCTAGCGCTACACTTGACGGAAACTCTGTTGCGGATCTTCCGCGACGGAACGCCAACACATGTTATTGCATATAAATTACAAACAGCGGGCACACTAAGCGGAAGATCGGTCGCTCCGTCGTGGACGGTTTTATATGAAATTATTTCCGTCGCGGACGATCCGCGGCGGAATTTCGGTCAAGTGTGGCAAAGGCCTAAAAC
Source organism: Mecyna flavalis (assembly GCA_949319885.1). Taxonomy (NCBI): domain Eukaryota; kingdom Metazoa; phylum Arthropoda; class Insecta; order Lepidoptera; family Crambidae; genus Mecyna; species Mecyna flavalis. Next base: position 2,163,198 of record OX439427.1, on the reverse strand, counting down.
TTCTCCATTATATATTAAAAGATCGCCTATTACCCGTGGTCCCACGGCTATGACCCACAGTGGGTCCACGGGCAATTTTTTTTCCCCGTGGACCCACTGCTTCAGGTTATAATTAATTATTTTCAGTTCGCGAGTTTTCGTGGGTCTACGGGTCATACTGCAAATAATCACATTCCCCGCTGTTCAAGATATTTTGCACACATTTGACGGTTTGGGTTCTGTCAAGATCAGAAGAAAGCTTTAAATTTATCTCAACAGTGATAAGTCTTTTATCTTTTATTTATTTATTTTGAATACATGTTATGTAGTGGAGATTCAATAACAATTAATATCGAAACATTTATTTTATTAATTCAGAATAATGATCACGTGGCACGTCATGTTCTTATTTAGAACTTGAGAGAGAGATACTAAAATTGTTTTTTTGTAAATTTGAAATGGTTCTCTCAATAAACCTTAAACCATCATCGACCAACAAGTTGCTTTTTTAAGAAATAATAACAGCTACCGGGAATAAGCTGAAAACAACCTAAAATGGGTAATAATCCATTTGGCACTTATATCTCACTATTGTTATTAAAAACTCATGGAAGGTATAATAAGAATATGACGCTATGCTATGTTGAAGCATACAAAACCATGGGACGACACAAATTGTTAGTTTTCCTACGCATAGAGACATATTGCGATTTAGTGTAAAATAGTCGCAAAATGTGGGTCATGTGTAACAATTACGATTTGAGCACTAAATTCGTCATGGGGAGTGTTCATGTTGTGCATAATTTTTTTCTATAATATCTACCTATCTACATAATTCAAACTATACTTCGTAAGGTCACACCTCACTCTGCGTCGACACTCACACCTCTGCGCAATCTGGCGATCGCCCGTGCGTCAATATCACTCCCACTTATATCAATATTAAAGCATTTTTACGCACCATTAAAACATCCTAAAAGTGCCGACACACGCCTCAGAGAAAGAAGAGAGCTGAGGACGAAATCGTCCGACAAGAAATTTAATAATTAAGAATTTAATACAGTCGAGACCTCGGAGCACCGGGTGCACCTCGATGCACTCGGATAATATACACAGCGACTTACTAATAATTTGAATATCGCCTACCTAATCGACTCGGCCGAACTTCACTACGCTTAATTCGATATTGCATTACACATCCGACTCGCCCCTATCGCCGGAGACGAACGTCCTCACCGGGGCGGGTCGAGATCACTCACTAGGAGTTCGTACAAAAACGTCTAAGTCAACACTTCACTGGCGTCACTCGCGTGGCGACATTGGCGGCTCCTTCCGACAGCAACACCCACCATTCCAACCCTGCCTCCCTCCCCATTAGATCACGCGGTAAGCCGTCCCCTGGTTGCCGAGAAGCTCGCTGGGCCCCCCGCAAGGGTCTCACCCAGTGCGTCCATGTGCTAGAGAGGCGGACAAACCTTTGCCAGGCACCGCAAGGCGCCGGAGAAGAAGCCCGGGTAGCGTGACACGCGGCGGGTTCACACGAGGTCGGCGGCGTCGTGGTCGGGGTCGGCGGGCGCCCGGCGGGCCACGTAGTCGCGGTCGCGGGCCGGGTCGCGCGGCGGGTCCGCGTAGTGCAGCTCGCGCTCGGCGAGGCAGAGCTGACATCAGTCCAGCGCGCCGATGCACTCCGGCTCCTCTCGCACGCACTCCTTCGGGAAGTAGCCCGACCGGTTGTCGCCCTACCGACCGACAATTTACTTTTGAGCAGTTGATTCCCAATTACTGTATGATACCCTTAAAATGGTAGATGCAGAATAGTGGCTATCATAATTCACAATCGTTCTTATCATCGTAATATTCTTCATTGTAAAATGAAAAATGAAATGTATGGAACTTTATTTCATTGTTATTCAGGCGAAAACCAATTTTTTTTTTATATTTATACTGGCGAAAGCATTGAAGCCTCTGCCTCGAATTTAGCGGAAGCGGGAGCGATACCATCACGCAGGCGCACGGGCGGTCACCGCTTGACGCGGGCCGTCACGAGCTTGTCACGAGCGGTGCGATCCTGTCACACGCCCCGCTCTCGCGAAATTCGAGGCAGAGATTCCTAAGTGATCCAATTAAAAAAAAAAAAAATGTAGGCAGTCAATGTTGAACGATTCCGGGTTAGTATGAAATCTTGGGTATCATTTATACTTGTTTTAATGAACAATCAATCGCGGTGGTGTTGTCAAACTTGTCGACCGTACCTTGTCGAGCGTGCGGCCCTTCCACCAGCCGCGGCCGTCGCTCTCCTTGCTGAGCACGAGCACCTTGGCGCCCGGCCGCAGCGCCAGCTGCGACGCGTCCAGCGGCCGGAAGTCGTGCACCACCGTCAACCGTACCTTGTCGAGCGTGCGGCCCTTCCACCAGCCGCGGCCGTCGCCCTCCTTGCTGAGCACGAGCACCTTGGCGCCCGGCCGCAGCGCCAGCTGCGACGCGTCCAGCGGCCGCAAGTCGTGCACCACCGTCAACCGTACCTTGTCGAGCGTGCGGCCCTTCCACCAGCCGCGGCCGTCGCCCTCCTTGCTGAGCACGAGCACCTTGGCGCCCGGCCGCAGCGCCAGCTGCGACGCGTCCAGCGGCCGCAAGTCGTGCACCACCGTCAACCGTACCTTGTCGAGCGTGCGGCCCTTCCACCAGCCGCGGCCGTCGCCCTCCTTGCTGAGCACGAGCACCTTGGCGCCCGGCCGCAGCGCCAGCTGCGACGCGTCCAGCGGCCGCAAGTCGTGCACCACCGTCAACCGTACCTTGTCGAGCGTGCGGCCCTTCCACCAGCCGCGGCCGTCGCCCTCCTTGCTGAGCACGAGCACCTTGGCGCCCGGCCGCAGCGCCAGCTGCGACGCGTCCAGCGGCCGCAAGTCGTGCACCACCGTCAACCGTACCTTGTCGAGCGTGCGGCCCTTCCACCAGCCGCGGCCGTCGCCCTCCTTGCTGAGCACGAGCACCTTGGCGCCCGGCCGCAGCGCCAGCTGCGACGCGTCCAGCGGCCGCAAGTCGTGCACCACCGTCAACCGTACCTTGTCGAGCGTGCGGCCCTTCCACCAGCCGCGGCCGTCGCCCTCCTTGCTGAGCACGAGCACCTTGGCGCCCGGCCGCAGCGCCAGCTGCGACGCGTCCAGCGGCCGCAAGTCGTGCACCACCGTCAACCGTACCTTGTCGAGCGTGCGGCCCTTCCACCAGCCGCGGCCGTCGCCCTCCTTGCTGAGCACGAGCACCTTGGCGCCCGGCCGCAGCGCCAGCTGCGATGCGTCCAGCGGCCGGAAGTCGTGCACCACCGTCGCCACCACGCGCCGGAACGGCCATCGCAGGTTCGAGTTTAGCCTGCAGTTTGACATGGAGTTATTAAGTCTTATTATAAGCTATTGCCCACTACTAAAATACAAAATTCGGGCTTAATGCCTCATGGCATTATCTACCAGTCAACCTTTTGGTTGAGTAAAATGATGGCTCATTACATTCCCTGATATAATCGAGTAAAATGATGGCCGATACAAATTTTATAATTGTGATTAGTGGAGACCATGTACAAAAAAATATGTTACAACGATGACATAGCCGTGTTGTGCGTCCTGGATGAGGCAGCGATAGTTACCCGACAAAGTTCTCCGACAAGCTGGTCTTCTCGTAGTAGGAGACGAGCTCGACGATGCTGCGGAAGAACCGCGACTCGGAGAGGAAGTAGTGCGGCACTTGGTCGATGGGCTTGTGGCACACTCGCATGTGCTTCACTGTGTTGTCCGTCCTAGGAAAGGTATATAGTGTGTTAAAAGGATTTCATAGCAGTTGATGATTAATTTTTTACTGATGCTTTGATAGATCTCCTCATGTGTTATTTAATTAAAGGTGGCAACACTGTTGCCAGGTCGTTTTATGCTTAAGTAACTGTTACTTTAGCGAGAGCGCGTAGTGCGTGTTAAAAGAAATTAATGAAAGTTGACGATCTATTTTCAACTTCTCCCTTTTTAGGTCTCTCATGTGTTATTTTACTGTAGCGTCAGCTTAGACTTTGTATCTGGAGCACACACACAGATCGGTCACCTGCTGACGCTTACATAATCACGTTAGTATGCATTAGCAATAAGTGGTATATAAGCTGTAAATATTTATTAAACAATGCTCTTAGTTATACACCGTTACGCTGGCTGTTTGATTCTCATCTCCGAGCTAGGAGCCAAATTGGTGACCCTGATGTGATATATGTGACCTGCACCACTGTTGTTATTGTAGTTAAGTGCGTATATTTCTTGGTCGTGGTGTCGGCTATTACACAAGAGGTCGCGGGTTCGATCCCCGCACGGTACAAACATTTGTGTGCATAAACATGTCCGTTTGTATCGGTCTGGGTGTTTCTATGTATGATATGTATGTATTTACAAAAAAAAAGTATTTAAGTAATGTTATCCGTTGTGTGGCACCCATAGCACAAGCGAATGCTTAGCTTAGGGCTAGATGGCGCTGTGTGAATAATGTCGAGATATTTATTTACTTGAGCGAGAGCGCGTAGTGCGTGTCGGTGTCGGCGTGGTGCGTGTGGTGCGGGCGCACGCGCAGCAGGAACGTGCCGTCCACGCGCCGCTCCAGCCGCATCGTCGCCATGTCGCGGTCCATCTCGCCCACGTACCTGACGCAAACTAGTGTTGTAAAAACGCTCGAGTCGGCGCTTAAACGCTCGAGTCGGCGCTCGAGCAGATTGCTAGCGCTCAACTCGGGACTCGACTCAGGCGCGTGACGCTCGAGCAGTGGCTTGAGCGTTTTAGTGAAAAAACCTATTCCGAGCGCCGACTCAGCGCTCGACTCAAGCGTGAGCGTGAGCGTCTAGATTTACATAGCTAGAGGGAATGTAAGAAAAGGGTGTAATAAGTGAAATAAAATTATTTTATTTATATCTTTTAATGATAATAGAACAAATATTACAATAATAGAACTTATCGCATATTTTACACGTAACACGACCCGCCCGACATTGTTTGAAAATGTTCCCATCTCCAACTCCTCCGAGTGTTACCATCGCGCTTAGATATATCCACTGACTGTGCACTTGATTCCATCATATCTTGCTCATTTTCACTGACACCACTAACAATATCGCAATCGTTCTCCATTTTGTAAGTATAAAACTGTGCGGAATGGAGCCTGTAACGCGGATACGGAGAACGACGTTAAACTGACGAGGACGGTGACGGAACGGAGACTGATTGCAGGCTGACGGTATAACGCTGAACGGTAACTGTACGGAGACTTAACGGTAACTATATCGGAGAACGTATTCGAACGGTGACGGAACGGAGACTGACGTTAAACTGCCTACCCTTGCAATGCGAGTGGATTAAATGTACATATATTGCGCCGAATAGCGACCTTATGCCTACGCGCATAAGGTCGATACTTGCGCTCTCTTAACAAAGCGTATTTACGGAAGGCTATATAATTGCTGGCCATTGTTGGAGCTCCGCTTTATGTTCTGTGGGTTTTCCCCAAACCCGACGCGTCGTGCGACTGGACCTTATGCGTACGCGCATAAGGTCGATACTCGTGCACTTAGAAAAGCTTGTTTACTCGAAGGCTGTTTAATTGTTGTCTATTTTTGGAGCGGGCGCGTGGGCAACGGGATCCTGCTTGGCGCGCTGCGCACGTATTCCCTGGAAGGTGCACGATATCTTTTCTAGTATTTTCGGTTATTGCGCGCGCTCATAATTACATCGGATCGGATAACACATAATTTCCCATAACTTCAGGTCTAATTAACGTTTATTGTATAGGTTTTCAAACCTTAACGTAAATTTTACTAAAAATGGAATAATCAAGTTCCTTCATGGGCTTATAATAACGAATAAATCTATTAAGAATAAGAAATGTTTAAAATAAAACAACACTACAAATCTAGTATAATATCCTGCTATTATAGTACTAGATAAAATTTACCTACTAAACCAATTTACGCCCATTTATCACAATTAATTCATCTTCACCCGCATTTAAAATTTACAACGCTCGGACGCTTGAGCGCGTGAGTCGAGCGTATAAGCTGAGCCTTCAACGCTCGCGAGCCTTAAACGCTCGAGCGTTTAACGCTCGAGTCTTAAACGCTCAGAGCGCCGACTCAGCGCTAAACGCTCGACGCTCAGCGCTCATTTTTACAACACTAACGCAAACAACAAACATTCATTATCAAATTATTAATATTAAGATCTAAATCTATTTACCATGATCTCAGAAATAAACATATTCTATTCTATTCAAAATGGCGCCGTTTCAGCGAGAATGTTTGATATTCCCAGTGTTTTTGAATGCGTAAACTGAAAAATGTTGTTTCGATGAAATCTACATGACAATGGTAAATGGTAATCCTTATAAAGATACATACACTACAAAAAGAAATTACTCGCTGGATCTTAAGTACTGACTACAGATTTAAGAAAATATTAAAAGTTGGTTTAACATTTCCTTTATTCCTTTGTTAAAAAGAAAGTTCACATTTCTATAAATAACTAACAAAAGATGGCAACATAGTTATGTAGCAGGTTAATGGCCACAAGGCGGGCACCGTCCTCGTCGGGTGTGAAGGAGAAACCGGGAAAGCTAAATGGGTACTTGGACGCCTTATTACAGGGTCCCACTTGGTCACAGCATTTGCTAGCCTGCAGTCAAGATGCCTAAACCAAATAATACTTAAACCAACGTGCTTTAAGGTTTACTCCTAAACAAGTCAAGTTTAGGTTTTGTCTGTCGTGCGAGCCGAGCGACAGCCCACTGATATACCTACCTACACCCCACCGAGTGATGCTGAATACGAATTATTCCGATCTGTCACCCTGCTTTGTCCCCCTGGGGTGACAGATCGGACAAAAAAGTTCGATCTGTCCCCCTTTTGGCAACGAGGTGACAGATCGAACTTTAATCACATCCTCAAAGTTTGATCTGTCCCCCTATCCGTAGTAGGGGGACAGATCAAACTTTTTTATTCCTGTCTGTCCTCCATGGAATTAAAATACACCTAAACTGCGGAGTGAGAGGCCCAGCCTAAACCACAGAATACTTAATAGTACTACTACCCTTATAGCCTAAAGGTGATATGACTCACCACATGTAGTAGTGCAGCGCCTGGTCGGGCTGGTGGTGGTGCGCGGGCAGCGGCGGGGCGGGCGCGGCGGCCGGACAGCGCGGTATGACTCACCACATGTAGTAGTGCAGCGCCTGGTCGGGCTGGTGGTGGTGCGCGGGCAGCGGCGGGGCGGGCGCGGCGGCCGGACAGCGCGGTATGACTCACCACATGTAGTAGTGCAGCGCCTGGTCGGGCTGGTGGTGGTGCGCGGGCAGCGGCGGGGCGGGCGCGGCGGCCGGACAGCGCGGTATGACTCACCACATGTAGTAGTGCAGCGCCTGGTCGGGCTGGTGGTGGTGCGCGGGCAGCGGCGGGGCGGGCGCGGCGGCCGGACAGCGCGGTATGACTCACCACATGTAGTAGTGCAGCGCCTGGTCGGGCTGGTGGTGGTGCGCGGGCAGCGGCGGGGCGGGCGCGGCGGCCGGACAGCGCGGTATGACTCACCACATGTAGTAGTGCAGCGCCTGGTCGGGCTGGTGGTGGTGCGCGGGCAGCGGCGGGGCGGGCGCGGCGGCCGGACAGCGCGGTATGACTCACCACATGTAGTAGTGCAGCGCCTGGTCGGGCTGGTGGTGGTGCGCGGGCAGCGGCGGGGCGGGCGCGGCGGCCGGACAGCGCGGTATGACTCACCACATGTAGTAGTGCAGCGCCTGGTCGGGCTGGTGGTGGTGCGCGGGCAGCGGCGGGGCGGGCGCGGCGGCCGGACAGCGCGGTATGACTCACCACATGTAGTAGTGCAGCGCCTGGTCGGGCTGGTGGTGGTGCGCGGGCAGCGGCGGGGCGGGCGCGGCGGCCGGACAGCGCGGTATGACTCACCACATGTAGTAGTGCAGCGCCTGGTCGGGCTGGTGGTGGTGCGCGGGCAGCGGCGGGGCGGGCGCGGCGGCCGGACAGCGCGGTATGACTCACCACATGTAGTAGTGCAGCGCCTGGTCGGGCTGGTGGTGGTGCGCGGGCAGCGGCGGGGCGGGCGCGGCGGCCGGACAGCGCGGTATGACTCACCACATGTAGTAGTGCAGCGCCTGGTCGGGCTGGTGGTGGTGCGCGGGCAGCGGCGGGGCGGGCGCGGCGCCGCCACCGCAGCGGCCGGACAGCGCGATGCACTCCTTGTGCGCGCACGCGTTGCACACAGAGCACAGGTACCCCTAAGCATACGACCACACTATTAGCCTGCCTATCCACCGGAGCGGAGAAAAGGAGAAATATTAACCAATCTGAGTGGAGATGTTGTGCAATCCTATTGGTTAATATTACTCCGTTTTTTCCGCTCCGCTGCCTCTCTCCACTCTGGTGTACAGACAGCCTTACTTACACCGCTCGCACAGATTCACACCGTCTTGTCGTACTCAGATGGGGACCACAAATTTTCATAGACAAACCATAGAGCAAACTTATTATCAGGCACGAAGGACCAAATTTATATTTTTAGCTGTAAGTTAATTGCTGTTTTTAGTCTAAATTAGAATACGACAACTTTTATAGATACATAATAAATTACTGCTGTCATAAGAATCTTTTTGTGAGGTCTTTTTTTTTTGGTCTTTCTATGAGTATGAGCTGTTAACATACTATTGACTATGACCAAAATAACTTTTACTTTACAGAAAAGTAACGTTGAATTTATTATAAAAAGAGAAATACCTGAAATATTCTGCCTTTGAGGAATTTTGAGCAGTGATGACACGTCGCCGGCTTTTCAAATGTGTGTAAGACGAATTTGTGATTTGTACTTCTGCAGCCCGAGGGCTCCAAGTTATCTCTGTAAGGGAAACCGTTTTGAATAAAACAATATAATGAATTCCACGTCACGGAGTGCTAGTGGGTATTCTAAGAAAGCCGTCATTTTCATAAATTCGAAGCCTATTAACGTCTCACTGCAGAGCATAGGCCTTCATAATTGAAATAAGTTATCGTTTCCCGCACAACGCTTGCTGAGTGCGAAGTAGTGACCACAAACCTGAGCTGTGTCTGCAAAAATCTACACAAATTTTGCTCGACCCAAGACCTCGACATTTCGGCCCAGTACTCAAACCATCAGACCAGGGTATTTGACAACAATTTTTTATTTGCTTTTTATACAGTTTACTTAATAAACAGCACTAAGCTTTTTAAAATTTTGAAATATCTTTTGTATTTTCGTAGTTAGAGAGTTGTAAACTTCACGATTAGACAAGGAGAGCGCTACATGCATGTGACGTCAAATAACAGTAGGTAGGACCATACACGCGCCATATAAAATGTTGTTTTAGAAAGAGACAGATATACTGGAAATAAATTGCTTTGTAACTTACTTGATTTTAACCGATTATAAATATTTTTTCAATGATATCGAATACAGTCACAAAATATTAAAATTTCAATTACTGTCAAATACCTTAATAGACCTGTTTAACTCTGAAACTATAGCAAGAGAAATAATTGCATCAGACTCACATGGCGTCGCGGATGGCCTTGACCCACTTCCGCTTGCAGTCGTCGGTGCGCGCGTACAGCGTGAAGGTGGCGTCCTTGGTGCGGCGCACGAGGTAGAAGTGCGAGGCCCAGCGCGCGTCGCCGCGCAGCGTGCGCCGCCCGCAGCCCTCCTCCACGCGGTACTCCGCCAGCCGCACGCCCACGCGGTACGAGTACTGGTTGTCCTGCGACACACACATCACTCTCACTCACACCCCTGCCCCCCCAGCCGGCCGCAAAAGTAGATGACCATTGGACGTTATCAAAATGCCTTATTATCGTAACAATAAGGTCGTATGATAGCAGAAAATGGGCAGCTACTTTTGCGGCCGACTGTACGACCAGCGTCGCCGATTGCTACGTCTCGTCGAGTCTTTGCGCGAGATCTAATGACAAGTAGTCTGGTACGTACAACTTTCATGCAATACGTGACTTTTGTCGAACACATCTACTCGTAACTATTTCACCTATTAGGCCTCTGTCTCGAATTTCGCGGAAGCGGAAGCAAGCGAGCACGCAGGCGCACGGCGTTCCCCGCGAGACAGCATCGCACCGCTCGTGACGGCCCGCGTCCAAGCGGTGACCGCCCGTGCGCCTGCGTACTGACCCGCTTCCGCTTCCGCGATATTCGAGATAGAAGCCTTAGATGAGCAAAACAGATAACACATACAATCGTCTCGAAAAATAGCTAATACATATCGACAAACCAGCGCACTGATTCATCGGAAACAAACCAGTACATACCAGCTTCACAATCTGGAGATTTCGTCCGGGGGACTGCCGAATTTAAACAGAAAAAGTTTGGTTGGTACCAGTGAGTGATTTTTATATTATTATTTGCTCAGTTGGCAGACGGGCATGCAGCCCACTGCCCACCTAATGGCAAGCGGCCACTGGGGCCTATTTCATTGAGGGACACTTTACCAGGAAGCGTCGCTGAATGTGCTACCAGACTGTAAGCTCATCTGATCATCGAGCATGATTAATTTCATGTGTATTGCCTCCCACATGAATACTGCCTGAACACAGCCGATCTGTTATGGAGGCAGATTTTACCTGTGGGGTGGGAGCTAGCCAGTCGGACTCTGAAAAGCCCTACCACCAACCAGACCCAAAGCGGGAATCGAACCCAGAGGTCGTCTCCAAGTTTACCCGAGCGGTTTAACCACTGTTCCCCAGAGGCGCGGTCGAATAATCGTGACTGGGGACAGGCGGGAAGCGTTTAGGCGCAATTGGATCAATTCGCTATTAGTCCAATGGTGAAAAATAACAAGTTCCGAAAAAATATCCTTTTTAGCAAAGTGTTATCACTTGATAAAAAGAAACCTAAGCCTAACCTAAAAAAAGAATATAGTTTTTCGGAACTTGTTATTTTTCGACATTGGACCAATCGCAAATTGGCCCAGTCGCGAATGCACCAGGGGGACGGGTGTACCGACCTTGACGGGCTTGCAGAGCAGCATGAGCTTGTCGAAGACGAAGACGTAGCGCGTGCGCAGCTTCTGGTCCTCGTGCGCCTTGACCTTGAGCTCGCCGTCCAGCAGCAGGCGGCCGTACGCCGCCAGACCCGCGCCGCCCGCGCCCAGCGCGCCGCCCTCCCAGTCTATTATGCTCTCCTGGTAACACGGGTACGTAACGCTACACTTTATTATTACAAATAAACTGTTGATAAATCATTTCAGTACTTAGAAGAAGTCTCAAATAAATATAAATAATAAAAAAAATACAATAAAAAACTGTGAAAAAATTATATTTGATATAGGTTTCTGAATAGAATTATTTAACCTAATAGACAGACAAATATTATATTTGATGGCAAATATTAACTTATTTTGTTTATTCTGCTACCAACTAAGGCAATTAATTTTTATAGTAAGTAAGACGTACCTGTACTTTAGCTAGCAAGGCGAGCACCTCGCTATCCCTTTTAACTTCATTTATATACTGTGCTACGTCAACCATCGCTTCCTTCGCTCGCTCCAAACCTCGGAATTCTTCATGATTCTAAAAAAACAAAAACATTCAGATGTAACAGAAATAACTTGATTAATTGACTGATGAGTAGAGCGAAAGATACGGCATATCACACAAGTAAAAAAGATAACAATAACTTTAATGATTGGTAAAAACTAAAATTTAATCTTCGAATTTGAATAACACCAAAGATGACTTTTCAAGTCTTCAAAACAGGTCCTTGGATTTATTTAGTTCTGACTCGCTTCATTGTTTATATTCTAAGTAATTTCGGGTGAACAACACACAATGTCACGTTTTGTAGTGATGCAACCTTGTGGTAGTTAAAAACAATTGACATAATATTAGTTACCTACTAGCTTTCCGCCCGCGGTTTCCCCCGCGCATAATTTCTTTCTTCAAATATCCCGCGGGAATGAGACGTTTCCCATAGGAATTTTATAGCCTATGTCCTTATCCGGGTTATAAACTATACGTGTGCCAAATTTCATCTAAATCCGTTCAGCCGTTTAGGCGTGATTGAGTAACAAACATCCAAACATCTAAACATCCAGACTTTCGCATTTATAATATTAGTAGGATGTATTTTTTTGGTTTGAAGTTTGAACCCGATGAAGTTCAGATGATTATTGTAGTTTTTATTTCCAAGTGAAGCATTCATTTCAAGTGAGTCATTGCAACTTGAAAAATCAATTCATTCATTCATTTAGGTACAAGTGAAATATAAGTTTTATAAGTTTATATACAAGTGAAGTTAAGGGCGGCAATAACCAATCAATAAAAATTTCGTGATGTCATGGTCAGCCTTAGCTTTACAGCTATAATAGAAAGTGCTTGTATTTACCGGCTGGGTCTCGTGCACGAGTTTGTCGAGCAGCAGGTGGTACTTGAGCACGCGCTGCATCGGCACCGACAGGATGTCGCGCAGCTGGATGCGCCCGTCGCTGTGCTCCTTCTGACATTTCTGGACATACAACACAACAAAGTCTGCTTATTTTTCATATTCCGAAAGGGTTGTCGGGACAAACCGTTCAATAATTAATTCAATAGTACCCCGTCTAGCTCGGGAGCAGGACGGGGTGCTATTGAATTAATCGAAGGGATACTCATTACGCGCCTTCTCAATGTCGGGGGAAAAGATGGTGTGTGGGCTACACAGAGATGTATTGGACTAGAGCCCGCCAGTGTAGCTACTTCGCGTGCCCAGCTTCAGTCCATCGTACTGAATGTGCCGATTCTTAGCTTTAGTCCCGCGCGACCGTTCCCCTTGTTAGACGTCAGACGAAATAGCAAAAAATGACGATTTGTGCTATTTTAAGCTGCAAAAACAATACCAAAAAGATTACTCCACAAAACAAAGATGTTTCCTTTCATCGGTAAGTCATTTTGTTATCTGAATACGCGTAATTTATTTTAAAATGAATTATTTATCAATTTTGAGAAAACAATTATGTAAATAATGCTTAAGCCGCGTGAATCGCAATTTCGTAATACATTGCGTATTTTATACTGGCCTTCCAATTGTATTGCGTGCTTTATAAGCAATGAATATCAAACAAGGCGGTACTTTCGCATATCGTTTAAGTTTCGTGGCACAGGCGTTTTTAGTCAAATACAGCGTTTAGTGATGTTCGTTCTATGCAACATACACATAATGTATTAAAATCGATTAAAGGTACCTAGTCGATTTTGGAAGCAGGAATGATAATAGGCTATTTGACAATGTGAAAAATAAAATCAAGCATAAAGTGACAATTAGGTTACATTAGGTACTGTCAACCGGCGTACAAATTAAGAAGAGTTTAAAAATGGATATTTATTAACATTAGTTAAAAATAATAATTTATTTATTTATAAACTAGCCTTCCGCCCGCGGCTTCGCCCGCGTGAACAGTAGTAGTGTATAGGACGTTATCCCGCGGGAATATCTTGTAAATTGTAGCCTATGTGTTATCCTTATGTATAAGCTATATTATTGTAAAGTTTCATTAAAATCAATTAGTAGTTTTTACGTGAAAGAATAACAAAAGTTCATCCATCCGCTCCCCGGCCAGTGCCGCCGCAATCGCTATGTCCCTGCATTTTAAATCTGTAATATCTTCGAAACTATTCATTTAAATTACATGATGTAAAGGGCCATATTGATCTATATTACATGCACAATTTATTTATGGTACTTTATTGGATAAGGAATAATACTGTATTGCTTAAAATCACTTTTTCGTAAATAAGCCATTATTTTATCGTAATAAGTAAAGGAAATGCGTGTTTTAGTAGAACTAATAGTAAAAGAGGCGGTGCATGTATTTTAGTGAATAACGAGCATAAGTTCAGAGAACTAAAGGAAATTAAAAAAATGTCAGTAGCCAACCAGTTTGAATGTACTGCGATAGAATTAATTGATCATTGTATTGTAATTATCTGTTTATACCGTGTTCCAAACCCAAACAATCTGCACGTATTTTTTAGTAAATTAGAAAATGTCTTAATCAATGTGTCTAAATTGAAAGGTTATAAAATATTATTGGCCGGTGACTTCAACATTGATATGTTAAAGAGTAATAATAATGTTGCAATGGACCTGGAATGTTTACTGTTAAACTACAACTTAAAAATATCGTTGAAGCAACCGACTAGACTTGTCAGTGGAACTTGTATTGATAACTTTGCACATAACTATAGTAGTAAGTGTAAGACTGAAGTGTTAGAATTAGGCCTATCAGACCATACTGCACAATTAATAAGATTACCTGTCAAAAAAACGTTAAAAGTCAAATATTGGCGTAAACTAGTCCGAGATTACAGCACTGAAAATATAAAAAAATTCAAAACTTGCATAAAGAGCCTACAGTTTTCGGAAATGTACAACTCCGATGACCCAACAATAGCATATCGTTACTTCTTCACTGATTTCAAGCTCTTCTACGACCTTTGTTTTCCTCAAAAACAAATTTTAATAAAAGTTCATAAGAAGCCAAAATGGATATCACGCGGCATAAAAATCTGTAGCAAAAGAAAAAGAATTTTGTTATGGAAATATAGAACTAAGCCGACAGAGACTAATAAACAAAATTATACTGTCTATTCAAAACTTTTAAAGAAGATTATTAAGTTGACGAAGCGTGCTCAAAATAATCACAAAATAAAAACATCTTCTAATAAATCCAAAACTATTTGGCAAGTTATTAACGAAGCGAGATCCAGTTTGCCGAGTGATTCCATCTCTAAGATAAAAGTAAATAATAGGGACTTAACTGATCCTAGGGAAATAGCTAATGCTTTTAACGACTACTTTGTTGACAAAATTAAGCCACCAAATGTAAACAGCCAGATTTCTGGTAGTCACTGCATTTCCCAGCCGAACTCAATGTTTATGGCCCCTTGCCTACCTCAAAAAGTCTTTAAAATTATACAAAGTCTTAAAAATACGAACAGTGTTGGCTATGATGGTATTTCAACAAAAATAATCAAAGCTGTAAATGAACATATTTGTCATCATTTAAGTTACTTAATCAATCTTAGCATACAAAAAGGCATCTATCCCAATGATCTAAAACTTAGTATTATAAAGCCATTATTTAAGAAGGACAATAGAGAATTAATGGATTTCTACAGGCCAATTGCATTAATACCAATTTTTGCCAAAATATTTGAGAAATATTACCACGGAGAAGTAAACGCGTACTTAGAAAATAAAAAAATATTTTGTCAAGAACAAAAAGGCTACCGACAAAAGAAAAACATAAACATGGCTATTATGGATTTTTATAAACATGTGATAACTCATGTCGACAAATCATCTCCTGTGTGTGCTTTATACTGTGATATGACTCAAGCCTTTGACTATGTAATTCATAAAATACTTATACACAAACTAGAAGCATATGGCATAAGGGGTAATATCTCAGCTCTGTTTCAGTCTTACCTAAGTGATCGACGTCAAAAAACTGTAATATCTAGATTGAATCCTAAGACAAAAGTGGAAGAATTATATGAGTCAAATGAGCGTGAAATTTTGTATGGCGTTCCGCAGGGTAGTGTTTTGGGCCCCATATTTTTTTTAGTGTATATTAATGACATGCCAAAAGCTATTAACCAACCCATGACACTATTTGCCGATGACTGCACTGTAACAATTAACTGTAATGACATTAATAATTATAAATATGACATAAACGAATCACTGACATCCATAATTTCATATCTTAATAATAATAACTTAAAAATCAATTTAAAAAAAACACATTTAATGCATTTTAGCCAGAGATCTCAAAGCCCCTCTAATTTGGAAATTTCCTATAAAAACGATCACATTGAACAAGTCGATACCGCTAGATTTCTTGGACTACAAATCGACAAACAACTAAATTGGAAGTGTCATATAGATGCAATGTGTAAAAGAATTTGTAGTTCAGCTTTTGCCCTACTGAGGCTGTCGAAAACAGTCAGCACCGACACGCTTATAACTGCATATTACGGCTTGGTTGAGTCTGTTCTTAGGTACGGCATAATTTTCTGGGGCTATTCAACGAACAAAGAGGTAGCTTTTAAAACACAAAAACGTTGTGTACGAGCCATGTTTGGGCTTCGATCCAGTGACAGTTGCAAGCCACTATTTATCCAGCATAAAATTCTAACACTTCCGTCGCTTTACATCCTGGAGGTAGCTTTATTTGTAAGAAGCAACTCTCAACTCTATCCGCGATTGTGTGATACAGTTCCACGTAATCGTCGCGATGGTGATAGGCTTTGCTTACATCCTGCTAAGACTACATTGTTAAGGAACAGTATAGTATGCATGGCTCCAATAGTGTACAATAAGATACCAAATAAAATAAAAGAACTAAATGACAAATTATTTAAAATTAATTTCAAATCATTTTTAATTAATAAGTGCTATTATAATGTGAATGACTTTTTAAGTGACAAATTATAATTATAATCTTGACAATTATCTTTATCTTTGAAAAATTGACTTGTATATTGAATTCTAGATTGACATTTTTGACATATTTTTTTTTAATAACTGTATAATTATATAATTGAAATATTGTATTTTTTTTTTAACTGACTTAAGATTTCCTTTTTTTGTCATTTTTAATTAATTGTTATTTTTAATTAAAAACCTAACGCGAAGCGCACAATAACATTAATTCTATAAAAATATTTTGCATGCTGAATGGCTAAATCTGGAGAAACCATATTATACTATTAAGACCTACTTTGTAAACCCAAATTTGCAAATAAATGATTTGTCTTTGTCTTTGTCTTTGAAAATGGTTATTGTGGGTTATCCCTAAGAGATAGACATATACCATCGCGGACTTTTTTGTAAAACTTTTTAAGGTGTACAATAGTGTAGTACATTATTTTGATCTATCTCGTAGGGTTCAGCCAGCGTTTGCAATGTAAGCGCAAAAAAATGCGATTATTTACGACCTTAAATTAAAACCTCTAAAATCATCAGTGTTTCTCTACTATATTATGCATGTTTTATACATATAAACTTTCCTCTTGAATCACTCTATCCATTTAAAAAAACCGCATCAAAATCCGTAGCGTAGTTTTAAAGATCTAAGCATACATAAGGACAGACAGACAGGAAGCGACTTTGTGTTTTATATTATGTAGTGATTTTTATAATCGAATCGAGAATCGAGACGAAGTGGGCGTGTCCCTACTTCTCATCACTAAATCGCGCTCGTTACGTCACAGTAGGTACAAAAAATATGGCACGGTCGGTTCTCATACAAATTGACGTACTTGCGGGGTCTATTTTAATCTCTGGTCTGTGGTGGGCTACGATATTAAATACCCGTTCGTTGTGTGTGGGACTCCCGACAGTTGAAGCAGTAGTCGCGTAGAGCAGCAGTGCTTATGATACAACAGGGGTGAGCATGACGTACCGCCAGCTGCTTGCTGAACGTGCTGTCCTTGGCGTCGAGCGTCTTGAGCGTGTCCTGCGCCTGCGTGAGGTTGGAGCAGTAGTCGCGTAGAGCAGCAGTGCTTATGATACAACAGGGGTGAGCATGACGTACCGCCAGCTGCTTGCTGAACGTGCTGTCCTTGGCGTCGAGCGTCTTGAGCGTGTCCTGCGCCTGCGTGAGGTTGGAGCAGTAGTCGCGTAGAGCAGCAGTGCTTATGATACAACAGGGGTGAGCATGACGTACCGCCAGCTGCTTGCTGAACGTGCTGTCCTTGGCGTCGAGCGTCTTGAGCGTGTCCTGCGCCTGCGTGAGGTTGGAGCAGTAGTCGCGTAGAGCAGCAGTGCTTATGATACAACAGGGGTGAGCATGACGTACCGCCAGCTGCTTGCTGAACGTGCTGTCCTTGGCGTCGAGCGTCTTGAGCGTGTCCTGCGCCTGCGTGAGGTTGGAGCAGTAGTCGCGTAGAGCAGCAGTGCTTATGATACAACAGGGGTGAGCATGACGTACCGCCAGCTGCTTGCTGAACGTGCTGTCCTTGGCGTCGAGCGTCTTGAGCGTGTCCTGCGCCTGCGTGAGGTTGGAGCAGTAGTCGCGTAGAGCAGCAGTGCTTATGATACAACAGGGGTGAGCATGACGTACCGCCAGCTGCTTGCTGAACGTGCTGTCCTTGGCGTCGAGCGTCTTGAGCGTGTCCTGCGCCTGCGTGAGGTTGGAGCAGTAGTCGCGTAGAGCAGCAGTGCTTATGATACAACAGGGGTGAGCATGACGTACCGCCAGCTGCTTGCTGAACGTGCTGTCCTTGGCGTCGAGCGTCTTGAGCGTGTCCTGCGCCTGCGTGAGGTTGGAGCAGTAGTCGCGTAGAGCAGCAGTGCTTATGATACAACAGGGGTGAGCATGACGTACCGCCAGCTGCTTGCTGAACGTGCTGTCCTTGGCGTCGAGCGTCTTGAGCGTGTCCTGCGCCTGCGTGAGGTTGGAGCAGTAGTCGCGTAGAGCAGCAGTGCTTATGATACAACAGGGGTGAGCATGACGTACCGCCAGCTGCTTGCTGAACGTGCTGTCCTTGGCGTCGAGCGTCTTGAGCGTGTCCTGCGCCTGCGTGAGGTTGGAGCAGTAGTCGCGTAGAGCAGCAGTGCTTATGATACAACAGGGGTGAGCATGACGTACCGCCAGCTGCTTGCTGAACGTGCTGTCCTTGGCGTCGAGCGTCTTGAGCGTGTCCTGCGCCTGCGTGAGGTTGGAGCAGTAGTCGCGTAGAGCAGCAGTGCTTATGATACAACAGGGGTGAGCATGACGTACCGCCAGCTGCTTGCTGAACGTGCTGTCCTTGGCGTCGAGCGTCTTGAGCGTGTCCTGCGCCTGCGTGAGGTTGGAGCAGTAGTCGCGTAGAGCAGCAGTGCTTATGATACAACAGGGGTGAGCATGACGTACCGCCAGCTGCTTGCTGAACGTGCTGTCCTTGGCGTCGAGCGTCTTGAGCGTGTCCTGCGCCTGCGTGAGGTCGGAGCAGTAGTCGCGTAGAGCAGCAGTGCTTATGATACAACAGGGGTGAGCATGACGTACCGCCAGCTGCTTGCTCAACGTCCTGTCCTTGGCGTCGAGCGTCTTGAGCGTGTCCTGCGCCTGCGTGAGGTCGGAGCAGTAGTCGCGTAGAGCAGCAGTGCTTATGATACAACAGGGGTGAGCATGACGTACCGCCAGCTGCTTGCTGAACGTGCTGTCCTTGGCGTCGAGCGTCTTGAGCGTGTCCTGCGCCTGCGTGAGGTTGGAGCAGTAGTCGCCGTAGAGCAGCAGCCGCTCGCGCCAGGCCAGGAACACGTCGGCCAGCCGCGGCGCGCCGCTGCCCGGCACGCAGGCGTCCGTCGCGAGCTTCAGCTGCCTCAGAAGGCCCGAGTGGGTCTCGTGCAACTCCTACAATACGATTACTTTATGTTATAACGTGTAACCTAACCAGAGAAGGTCATGGTCGTTTTAAAGGCAAAAGGTGCTATATGACCTCCTCTGGTTATTGAAAAACTTTGGAAAAATACTTGATTTTTTTATAGAAATATATATTTTAATATGTTATTATATTAAAACATACATTTAATATACGGAATACAGCTGAATTATATAAAAAAGAACATATTTCGCGATTTTATCATAAATGACACAGATAATTTTATGTTTTTAAACATTCTATATTAATCTGATCTGTTAGATCTAAGAAATAGCTATTATCCATAATCCAGGGCGGGATTTGAACCTATAACCTCTGAACTGAAGCGGAGGGCAGGGTCACTACCAAACGCGCCGTTTAGAGGGCAGCGTCACTACCAAACTCGCCGTTTAGCCCACTAGATATGAGTGGGCTAGCAGCGCTTACACATTAACGAGATTTTGGTGAAATAGTTACAAAACATGACAAAATGAAAGTACAAGCAGTACGTTTAATTTTCGATTTATATACCTTTTATAAGTAGCGCTTAAGAGAGAGCAACCTCGTTAGCCCCGCTAATATGATACTACAGTACCTATCATATTCAACAACTCATAACAAACAAGAATTCACTGCGTCATTAGCACGTGTCGATTTCTTTGCACAGTTTATGTTTGTAAAAATATTATCGATGTAAGTTAGTTATCACTTTCAAGGACAAAAACGAACAAGCCGAACCATAGAATAATAACATATTTATATTATTTCATAAGAGCCGGCCGCACCTTATTTCAAAGACAGGAATGGATAGTGTTTGCTTTTGTGTTTGAAAAGATAACACACGAGGTATATGTTAGAGATTTATTTCATATGCGCGTTCTAATTTGTTTACCATAGGCGAAAAAATAATTAAGTAATTCGCCAGATGCTCAAATATTAAATTAAGCAGATTTTCGTGTGGGCATTAGAAATCCGATATGCTCGAATCGAATCCGCCAATATAGCTTATTAGGAAAGATATATGATAAAATAAAGATGAATGCATATGCTTACCTTTATTCCGAAGAATATGACTTGAAGTTCAAGGGGTTTCAGGTATGGCGTGAGCGGTCTCAAGAAGTATTTGATTATTTTGCTCAGAACGTCTACGTAGTTGCACTCAGTGTCCACCAGCTCTCGTATAACGTAATCTCTTTTCTCTAAACTGTGCGACGACGTCGCTAGCTGCAACACCGAAAGTCACGATTACCTTACAGAACTTGAGTCACGAGTCAAAGCGAATAATAAACAGCTATTGCGTAAACTCAAAAATAAAACACATAAAACATTCTAAAGCAAAACTCTTACTAAAAACATGTGTATCGCTAAGACTTCCAATTAACTAACTACAAATGGAAATTATTTTTTGAAACAACGAGGAATAACGTGCTCATGAATAATTCAGTTTGCGCGCGAACGATACAGAGACTTTTACTTGTAGAGAAGGAATGTCATGGATGAGGAACGGATTCGACGACGCGTCGGTAGCGTTTAATCCGGCTCCTCATCCATGAAGCATTCTTCTGTGATACTCGGATGCATTTTAGTGCACACATCATTTCTTTTCGCATAATACATGTGCGATGTTCTTGACGTGGTTTCACAATTTAGTCTCTTTAAAATTATTTAGTATTTGCCTGTACGTCAACCAGAAACCAGAGTGCCATTTAGTAGGATTTTTGTAATTGTTACTGCAGAACCGTCATTAGGCCGTCGGAAATAGACATTTAATTCGAAAAGTGTGATGTAGTTCTGCATTTTTGATATGTTGTATGGGTCTATTAGGGTAGTGTGAATTCCAATTTGCAACTTCGGAAAACCTGTGGAAACTGAGAAAACCGAGAAAAACATCGAAATTTTGGGACTTTTTTTACTATTTGCTCTCCAGGGCCTAAACTATGCATTTTTTGTGAACGATGTTCTCTACACTCATAAACTGTATTAAATTACCTATAACTGGAGGCCAATCGCAGGTTTATTGACCTTATAGGAGCCAAGCTATGGCACTTCGAAGATGACCAATATTTCTCGAAAATAGAAAATTTCAGGTTTTTCTTACTTATTTCGCGAAAAATTGGCAAAACCACTAGCCCCACGAAGAAAGGTCATTAAAAATATTTTGTAGTACATTTATTTAACTTTTATTAACGCCCAAAACGAAGTCTGAGGGATTAGTAGTTTACTCACAATCTCAAAAAATCGAATAGAAGGAAAAATGGGTTATAGGCAGTCGGATAAAGACATTAAATTCGCAAAGCGTGATGTAGTTCTGCATTTTTGGTATGTTGTAAGGGTCTTTTAGGGTAGTGTGAATTCCAATTTGCAACTTCGGGAAACCTGTGCAAACTGAGAAAATCGAGAAAATCTTCGAAATTTTGGACATTTTTTCACTATTTGCTCTCCAGAGCCAAAACTATGCTTTTATTGCGAATGATGTTTTTACACTTATAAACTGTATGAAATCACTTGCAATTTGAGTCTAAAAACAGCGCTATTGACTCCATAGGAACCAAGCTATGGCACTTTGAAGATGACTAATATTTGTCGAAATAAGAAATTTTCAAGATACTCCCACTTATCTCGTGAAATATTGGCAAAACCACTTGGCCTATGAAGAAAAGTCACTGAAAATATTTTTTTGTATATTGTAAGGGTCTATTAGGGTAGTGTGAATTCCAATTTGCAACTTAGGAAAACCTGTGGAAACTGAGAAAATCAAGAAAATCTTCGACAAATTTTGGGACTTTTTTCACTATTTGCTCTCCAGGGCCAAAACTATGATTTTATTGCGAATGATGTTTTCTACACTTATAAACTGTATTAAATTACTTGCAATTTGAGCCTAATAGTAGCGCTATTGACTCCTTAGGAGCCAAGCTATGGCACTTTGAAGATGACCAATATTTGTCCAAATAAGAAATTTTCAGGATACTCCCACTTATTTCGTGAAATATTGGCAAAACCACTTGGCCTATGAAGAGAGGTCACTTAAAATATTTTGTAGTACATTTATTTAACTTTTATTAGAGCACAAAACGAAGTCTGTGGGACTAACTGTTCCCTCACAATATCAAAAACACGAAGAGAAGGTAAAATAGGTTATAGAAACATAAGACTATATTGGGTTATTGGAAATTAGACAGGAATGTTATAAATAGTAGTGGTTGAGGTCATTTGCGATCGTTTAGGCTCGCTTGAAGTCGCTCGTTTGATTTGCAAAACATAAAATCTATTATGATTAACCGAAAAAACTAAAGAAAAAACTCGTCTAAGAACTGTTCTTAGTCAATCGTTGTTTTTTCTTTGGTTGGGATTCACCGCGTGGAGGTACTCCCAGCTTTTGTTATTGATATTTGAAATGGAATAATCGAGACAAATGTAACGTTTTCCTGTAAAAACCATTTAAAATTAAAAAAATGTTAACCATTTAGTAAACTTCAATCGTACATTGATGAACTTAACGCCATTAATCTAAATCCACACACAACAAAGACAAAAGAAAGAACTACATACTATCTACAAGAATTTTTGCTATTAACGGAGAGGTTATATTACTTTTGGGGTCAATATTGTTGCAAATGACCTCCCCCATCGGTCTTTATACGATTCCAATAACCTGAGTGTTTTGCCTCTATAACCCATTTTTCCTTTTATTCGATTTTTTGAGATTGTGAGTGAACTACTAGTCTCACAGACTTCGTTTTGTGCTCTAATAAAAGTTAAATAAATGTACTATAAAATATTTTCAGTGACCTTTCTTCGTGGGCCTAGTGGTTTTGCCAATTTTTCGCGAAATAAGTAAATAAACCTGAAATTTTCTATTTTCAAGAAATATTGGTCATCTTCGAAGTGCCATAGCTTGGCTCCTATGAAGTCAATAGAGCTGCGATTGGCCGCCAGTTGTAGGTACATACTTTAATACAGTTTATGAGTGTAGAAAACATCGTTTACAAAAAATGCGTAGTTTTGGCCCTGGAGAGCAAATAGATAAAAAAGTCCCAAAATTTCGAAGATTTTCTCGATTTTCTCAGTTTCCACAAGTTTTTCGAAGTTGCAAATTTGAAATCACATTACTCTAACGGACCCATACAACCATAGAGTAATAATCATACAACATACCAAAAATGCAAAACTACATCACGCTTTTCGAATTTAGCCCCTTATTTTGTCTATTTCCGACGGCCTAATGTCGTCTCACGTGTTTTAAGTTCACTTAGATTTGCAGCCAAGGCTGTGATCTTCAAAAAGTGTGATCAAAGACGATTTGCTTTATAAAAGTAACAAGTGTTTGGCCTTCAATTAACATGAATTATGTTTGATTTATCTATAAACTGCCTCCGTGGTACATTGGTTAGAGCGTTCGGCTCTAATACCCGGAGGTCGTGGGTTCGAAGCCCACGGGGAACATCACTTTGTGTGATTGTTTCTAATTTGGTTAGGACATTGCAGGCTTGAATCACCTGAATGTCTGAAAAGAATGATGATTCCGTGCTTCGGAAGGCACGTTAAGCAGTTGGTCCCGACTATGTTCCAAGTAGGTTTGGTTTCCCTTGTAAGGGTTACGGAGGTCAGATGGCAATCGCTCCATTGTAATAACCAGGCTTGTCAAATCTAGGATCATAGTCGAAGCGGACCCTGAGCTCCATACTGTATGCAATCGGGAATGCGCTGGGATGATGATGATGATGATGTTTGATTTATCTATAAAACACATTCCGCTAATTAAGTTGCAAAATTATCATGTATTTTATGATCATTTAACAACTAGACTAGATAACTACTTGACCTTAGAATGGTCTACATTATGATATAATAATGAACATTAGCAGAAACTATAGCATAATTTTACATCGTTAGCACCGCTGAAACAAAACGTACGCAATACACTGCTGTCTGTAGCAACCTACGTCATTCCTTGCCATTTCATCTGTTCATATCATCGTTATTCCTCGTTTTTACTAAAATATGCAAATAAAAAGAAAAAAAAAACTAAAGGCGCATACTGTGTTGAAAGCGGGCGGGTGTTGCACGGCGGCGGGCAGGTCGCGCGCGCCGCCCTTGACGGCGCAGAGGTCGTGGTAGATCTCCTCGTCGTGAATGCGCGCGCAGTAGCTCGCGTACTCACCCACGTCCCCGCCGGGTGCGCACGCGCCGCCGCTGCCAACCGCCGGACAACGTCAGCGAGACCATCGCACTACCGCCTACCGTGCCCTCACTATACTCGATGTCAATTCAAACCATATGCTAATGTCAACCGCCAATTACAGAAACGAATTCTTAACTAAAAGATAACAATCGATATTTGTATACCAATTCGTTACTATGCGTGTTCCACATGTATCGAATGTAAAATCGTGTGTGTTTACATTCAACTTTTTGTATTGACATCAAATATACCTACTTCCGGATCCATCCTCAATAGACGCTTACTTACTGTTGCTAATCGAAAATAACTGTGGCACAAATCTAATTCGTTTGCCTGTCTCGTCGATTTCGGAACTTTTCCAAATCGACACGCTTTTCATAGAATGACGCAGTTTGAGAGCAAGTAATTGGTTTGTGACGCCTAGAACCTTTGTTTTCTATCAGTGCTATTCGTGGCAATAATATAACAATGGCAACTGAGTTAAATTTGGTTACACAAAGATCAGTAGCGGTCGTGTGATCGAGAGTTCTTTGCATAAAACGAAAAACGACTTTTCTCAAAATATTTATTCACTATCCGGTTTCTTTTTTAAAGGCATGTCACTGGTCCCCCAGGAGTTAGATAAGAACAGCTTTAGTGAATAGGTTCTTCTAATTTTGTTTACTCGTCTAGTTGGCGTGCGTTCTTTGCAACAATAAACCAAACTTCTTTGTGCGGTTGATGCTCGGTTAGCAGGCCAAATGGTAAATACTTATTTTCCACAGTGCAGAAAGCATAGCAATAGCATTAGTAAATACAAGCTGTATGGGAGAACTGAATCAGTTTGCAAATCGTAGGGGATAAAAAGAACTAACTTACTCGTAATAGTTTTTTTAATAGTAATTTTTGTTTGTACAGCTAAATAATTTGTTTACTAGGCGTGTATGTTTCAAACTCTGTATTATTTTATATTCGTAACCCTACAACGAAATAAACAAAATTGCTGCTAATTTTGGGAAAATCTAATTTGGGAAATGTACATAATCCCTACTTCAGTTAAGCGTGGGCGTCCACGTCCCACATAAGCTTGTTTCATAATTCATAAGGTATTATATGATATAACTTCGGAAGTTTGGAAACGGATGAGGATGGCAATATACGATCGATCATGAACTAGGCGCTTCTAATATTACTCTGCAAATCGATCAATCACGCATATAAATAAGTGCCATTAATTAAGACAGATGTGTGGAAGCGGAGTGGTTCGCTTCAAATGCGTGAGATTGATGGTTCGAATCTCGACACGCACCTTAGGATTTTTTTAAGAGCGTACTAGTACTAGTTTTGCGATGACTGAAACCATTATGAGCCAACTACATAGTCGAAAGGCTGTGTAGCCATTATCCATTAGACTCCAATTTCCCTTTAAGAGTTACGGAGGTCAGAATAGTCACTGGACTTGCAAAATCCTAAAGGTCAGATAATAGTAACTTCAAGTCCTGGATCATGGTGCAAGTGTTACAGCTTGGAGAATAACGAAATAAATTCCATCCGTTTTTTTTAGGATGGGTTATAATAATAACGAAATGTATATTATTTCGCAGTAGAACTTTTAAATAGTTGTAGCAACAAATATAAACAGTAGTCCACCGAATGGATAGAGTAGAGCATGTTGTCAGCGCACCGCATATAGATTGTTTGTTAACATCATCCAATCCATATGCTAGCAATCGACCTTGTTAACTCCAATGAGAACGAGCGCTTATTGTGGATTTAAAATATTTTCCCTTGCATTTAGTAGTTGCCCACTGTCTTATTTTTACTCGGCTGGTGAAAAACTTTAACTAGACCTTTTTATCAGTTTTATTCTATTCGTACAACATACGAGTACCTACGTTAAACATTTTAGGCACGACTAACAAGCCCGGGACGAGTGAAAACAAGTTTTGGTCTGATTTGTCTTCGTGAGGAACACTAAAGACCTACTCTTTATCATTTTTGTTATTTAAAGACGATTTTTTATTCAATTTTACACAATGCGTCATGTTAATCTGACCAGATCACTGTTCTAACCCTAAATTATATTTTCACCATAGTGGTAGCATAAATCAGTACCACGGAAAGAACGATGGCGTTTATATTTTGGTAATTATGTAGCGTTTATTGAGCGAGGACCCAGATACGGAGATAGCGTAGCTTGCGCAAACGCATCAGGCAGTCGCTACACTGACGATTGGATTGGCACATTATAAAATCATCAGTGTAGTAGGTAACTATGTACATACAGTGAAACGTAAAAAATTTATAAGTGAGAAAAAAAAACAAATATGTAATAATATATAGTCATATCCGCCTTATTCGTGAATCCCAGAACCGAGATATATTTACAGTGAATCTCTCCCTCTACGAATTTGATGAAAAATACTAGAGACAAAATATCGAAACAAAACTTTTTTGGAAGTTTTTCTTTGGACAAACGAACTGAGCGGGTAAAGCTTAAAATAAAAACACTCCTCTACTAAGAAGCACATCATTCACGCTTAAGTGAAAAGAAGCGAATCAATAAATCAATCTATTCGGTCTCCAAACTGTATCAATGGTCGGGACAATGCTGTTCTTTACTTACACTTATCTAATAGTGTCATTGAAAACCAGTGCTCAGTGTTAGTAGAAAATAGAGTTATTAAGCCTATAAGTAAAAATAAAATTAAGAAATATTGTAAAATAAACAAATTTATAACGAAAACAAACAAATTGATAAAGAAACAAAAATGTTTTTTTAACAATATTGTATTAAGAAAACAACGTGTAGATTTATTAGATAGTTTGGAGCTATTTAGCAAAAAATTGGACGAAAGTAGGGCACGGCATGAAATTGAAACCCAGGAGCTTCAGGATGAGATTAAAAGTCTGCAGAAATCCTTAGAGGGTGTGACGTGCAAATATGTGGCTGCACAGGCTCAAATCAGTGAGCATAATAATACAGTAGATAAACTAATAAGCCAGTGTAGCTACATAAGTGCAGGTCCCACTGAGCAGCACCAGGGTGACAGCACTGATAGCTCACAGTCACCTTTAAATGTAATTGACACAAGTGACTTATCCAATACCATTGTATCATCATCAGATAAAAAAGAGGATGTTTACCTTTTTTCTGATGGGTTCGGGGTTGGCTATGGGCCTCTTCTTAAGTATAGAATAAATGGCAATGTTATCAACTATTGTTTGCCAGGTGCTCCTCTTAGTCAAATAATTGAGAGGATATTACATTGTAATTTAAATGAGAACTCCATCATTGTATTAATGATGGGTAACGGACTGAACACCTGTAAAAGGGAGATTATAAAGTCACTTTCAGTATTGGATAAAATTAATGTAAAGAAAGTTATTTTGTGTGGTTTTCCCTTTTCCAGGTGTTACACAAATAATCAAAATAACAGTATTCACATATTGAATACTTCTTTATACAATTGTACATGTCATAGTGACAAATTTGTGTTTTTTGACACAAACAAATTTATTAATTTTAATTTTATTGTGACTGGCAAAAGTTTTTATTTGCCTTATAAAATAAAAATTGAATTAGCTAATTTGTTAGCATTTAATATTAAGGACATTTTTAATAAGACATTGGAATCCATTCCAATTAATCATTTAAATTTAAGTCCAAGACAATAGAGGATAACTCTTGCAAATTAGTAATTAAGGAAAATCAAAATTATTTAAATGTTATTCATCAGAATATACAGGGTGTCTCTGGAAAAGAGCTGGAACTTGAATTATTTTTAAATGATGGGAATATTCATGTGTTTTGTGTTACTGAACACTGGTTAAAGCAACATGAGTTAATTATAAGTATAAATGATTACAAACTCGCTAGTTCGTTTACCAGAGGCACGGCCATTAGAGGTGGGTCACTTATATTACTAAAAAGCTCAATTGAATTTAAAGAACGTAAAGATATTGTGTCTGCCTCAGTTGAGCGAACTATTGAGATAGCGTGTGCAGAGTTAGAGCGGCATATTATTGCCTGTGTTTATAGACCTCCATCTGCTAATTATAATGAATTTGAGTCTGTTATGGAAGATGTCTTAAGAAAGTTATGTACCACCAATAAAAAAGTTATAGTGTGTGGTGATTTTAATGTTAATATTTTAGATGTACAAAACTCTAGTAGATTTCTTAATCTTTTCCAATCTTTTGATTTATATCCACTTTTTAATGAACCTACGCGAATAACAGCTACCTCAGCTACGTGTTTGGATAATATTTTTTGCAATGACAGTGTAAATAAAAAAAGTATTATAAATTTTATAAATTCTGATCACAGCGGACAGTTGGCAGTGTTTGAGTGCCCTCTTGCTCGTTCTCCGTCGACTATTGTTTGTAGGCCTATTACAGTACACCGCAGAAATCTATTTAAGGAGCGTATAGACAATAAATTGTCCATGACAGATCTTAGTGGTGCCGATGGACACAAACAGTATGAAAAATTATTTGATATTGTAGAAAAAGAATTTAGATCTGTATTTACAAAAAAAACTATTAAAATCGATAGTAATAAGACTAACTTTAGTGCCTGGGCTACCACGGGAATTTACAAAAGTAGAAGAAGGTTATTTGAATTATATGAAATGAAAACACAGTCAAATAACCCTGCTACTGTAGAATATGTACGAAAATATTCTAAATTATTTAAAAAAGTATGTGCAGTAGCAAAATCAAATTACTTAAAAGATAAAATATCGAAAGCCACTAACAAAAGCAAAGCTACGTGGAAAATCATTAATAAAGAGACTTGTAAAAATAAAACACAAACTAGCAAGATCTCTTTAAATATTGACGGTATTATTCATGATTCTAATGCTAATGTGGCGAATGCATTTGAATCGTTTTTCTCTAACATTGCAGTCAAAACTACTTGTCAATTAAATTCTAGCCCACATCTTGCCAACTCCCTCCTCAAATCTCATGTGGATGAGTGTGTAACATCCTTTAAATTTACCCATGTCAGTCCTGAAGTAATTTATAAAACTTTCAAAGAACTGAACATGAAAAGAACCGAAGATCTATGGGGAATCTCAATGGATATATTAAAAATTATAATCCATTCTATTGCACCTCATTTAGCTATTATTTTTAATCAATGCGTGGATGATGGTGAATTTCCAGATTTAATGAAGCACAGTAAAATAATACCATTATTCAAATCAGGCGAAAAAAGTGACCCATCCAATTTTAGACCAATATCGATTCTCCCAACATTAAGTAAAATATTTGAAAAGCTTATTTATTCTCAATTGCTTTCTCATTTTAAAGTAAATAATTTATTACATAGTAATCAGTTTGGGTTCACTAGAGGCAAGTCTACTACAGATGCAGGTATAGCACTCCTCAAACATATTTTTGATGCCTGGGATAATAAGCAAGATGCTATAGGTATATTCTGCGATCTGTCTAAAGCTTTCGACTGTGTTGATCACGAGACATTGTTGATGAAGTTGCGGCATTATGGCATCTCTGCCAACGCGTTAAGTCTTATAAGGTCGTACCTATCTGACAGAATCCAGAAGGTAAACGTGAATGGTATTGATTCCAAAGGAGCCCCTTTACTGTTGGGGGTCCCTCAAGGCTCAATACTAGGACCTTTGTTCTTTTTAATTTATATTAATGATCTTCCATATTATACAGAAAACCTGTGTGACACAGTGTTATTCGCTGATGATACCTCCCTTATATTTAAAGTTGACAGACGAAAACAATCATTTGACGATGTGAGTAATGCTGTCTCACAAACTTTACACTGGTTTACTGTTAACAATTTGTTATTGAACACCAATAAAACGAAATGTGTTAAATTCACAATGCCGAATGTGCGACAGGTGGTTCCTGAGATCACTGTAAATGGAGAACTCATTGAAATTGTCAATTCAACAGTGTTTCTGGGGATAACCCTCGACTCTAAATTGCAGTGGGGGCCTCATGTAACTGCTCTTGCCAAAAGACTTAGCTCAGCCGCATATGCTGTCAGAAAAATAAGAAATCTGACTGATGTGGAAACGGCGAGACTAGTTTATTTCAGTTACTTCCACAGTATTATGTCATATGGGCTGCTCTTATGGGGATCTGCCGCTGACATAAACAATATATTTATTTTGCAAAAGAGAGCCATCCGCGCTATCTATGGCCTCAAAACCCGTGACTCGTTAAGAGAATTATTCCGGGAAATAAATATATTAACTGTGCCATCACAATATATACTGGATTGTGTTATGTATGTACAAAAGAACATACAAAATTTTTCAAAGAAATCAGATTGTCATCAATTTAACACAAGAAATAAACATAGGCTTGCTATTCCAAATATTAGGCTACAAAAGATTGGAAATTCTTTTAAAGGATTAAGTATTACAATGTATAATAAATTGCCAATGGATGTTGTTAGCTTACCCATAAATCAATTTAAGTCGTGGATCAAGACCCGTCTGATGAAAAAAGGTTACTATAAAATTGAAGATTTTCTTAATGATGGAGATCTGTAGATAATGGTAGTAGGAATGCTTCGCTCCCTGTCAGCGCAAACTGTATTTTAATCTGTTGTCATTGTTGTTCATGTTGTTGTTATATCTACACTACGTCCTACAGTTGTAATTTTTTTTCTTTATTATTATTATTATATCTACATTCACACGAAAAACTGTATGGCTTAGTATAGATAGATTTATTATCATTGTTGTATAAATTTCTTTGGCGATTAAAAAGAGTAACTGTCGAGTTTCTTGCCGGTTCTTCTCGACAGATGACTGCATTCCGATACCGGTGGTAGAGTCACTCTGTAATTGACGATTCATAAATACTTGATACAAGTTTACATGAATAAAGAATATTTTGATTTTGATTTTGATTTTGATTTTGACACGCAGATAAAGTAAAAATGTGAATAACATTCTCAGAAGTACTAAATGTATGTACTTATCATATCAGTTCAGAATGCGTAAGGGAGAGCCGCGAATGGTTTGCAATCGTCAAAGGGAGTGTTTTGCAATTTTAGATAAATGTTTATTTTGATGCCGAATGCAACATGGCACCTTCATTGGTTTAAAATATATCCCTATCTTAGCATCAATTAGTTATTGGCGTGAAAACGGGAAATAAATTAATATTTTCTTATTTTTTTAATAAACATTTTCTTATTTTTTTAGGGACCACGTATTTTTTCGACACATGTTTTGTGTTAACTTATTCGCCGCGTTGCCAATTGGAATGATAAACGGTGTAACATAACTAAAAAGTTGACTTGGTAGTCCTTATTCTATTACTCTCGCTGTTGCCTCAGAAAATTTATTGCTCGTTAATATGTTAAAAGATCATGTTCAGCGTCAGCACTGAATATTAGTGTTAAAACTAATGAGCATTCGTTATTTCGTTATCGCATAAGTTAGGTGGGTGGATCCGCGGAAATCCTTAGATGGCGAAAATATGCTAATAATAAATTAATCATCACAGAGCTGCATTTTTTCCCATTTAAAAGACATTTCTAATATGATTTAGCGTAAGGCGCCCTATATAAAATAGTGAAACCACGTTTGTTTAATTTATTATTTCAATAAACACGCACCAAACATCATCACCATTTGCGAAAAAACGTCGAGTAATAAACTTCCTTATTTATTTTCCAAAAATCATCAATGCACTTTCCGTGTTTTATTTTACATTTTGAAAGTACACTTTATCTAGAATAATATAATAAAAAACTAAGTGATATAGTAATGAATAACATGCCCTAATAAATAAAAGAAATTTTGTCACGGAAAATCGTCAACACCGTCGCGGCACCGTCAAAGTTGTATTTTTCGAATGTTCTATTACCGAGCCGCGCTCGAGAGGCCACGCCTCCTTTCCTCAATCTCTCTTACGAAGCGGAGCGGACCGCACATCAATTTTATCCACGCGGGAGTCACAATTTTTTGGACTTATATTAGCTTGTGGACACTTTGTCAAATATTCACATCATCACCGTTAACAGAGGAAATCAGGTAAGCACTAGTACTATATCTTTTAAAAATATCACAGCTACTGTGTTTTATGTACAATAACATGACAATGGCTGGTATGTGTTGTTAAGAGCGTGGTATTTAGGTAAAAAAAAACATACAGTCATATTCGTCATAACCATCATCGTCATTACCATTTATTTTGTGTTAATGGCGATGATAATATGTAAATGGTAATGATAAACTGTGTGTTTATTTCATATAAATTCCTATCAAATTGTTATGTTTTCTTTAAAAATATTTAAGTTCATTTTTTTAATACAATTATATTAGCTTTTGAAAGTGAAACATATCACTAACCTTCCATATTTGTGGTTCATTATACGCTTCATTTTCTACATCGTGTCTTATAATTAAATCTAGAAACTGAGCTGGGGGGAGATAGATTTTCTTGATATCTCCACCAGCCCGTATACCATCATCATCATCATCAGCCTGTAATAGTCCACTGCTGGACATAGGCCTCTCCAATTGCTGGCCACGCTGATCGATCCTCGGCCACACGCATTCAGCTCCTGCCAGCCATCTTGCGCAGATCATCGCTCCACCTGGCCTGAGGGCGTCCTACACTACGTTTGCCGAGACGCGGTCTCCACTCTAGAACCCGGTCACCCCAACGGTTATCGGTTCTACGGCTGATTATGGCCAGCCCACTGCCACTTCAGCTGGCTAATCCGGCGAGCTATGTCGGTGACTTTGGTTCTCTGTCGAATCACATCATTTCGGATGCGATCCCGCAGAGAAACGCCGAGCATAGCTATTTCCATAGCCCGCTGAGTGACTTTAAACTTGTGGACTAGCCGTGCCGTAAGTGTCCACGTTTCGGCTCCGTACTTATGTCATGACGGGTAGGACGCACTGACTGAAGACTTTCGTCTTCAGGCATTGTGAAATCGGCAATGAAAAGACTCGACGTAGTTTTCCAAACGCTGCCCAACCCAACTGAATTCTTCTATTCACCTCGTCCTCAGAGTTGTTTCGACCCAACTGCAATGACTGCCCAAGGTACATATAATTATTTTTGAACAACTTCGAGGACGGCGCCGTGAATCGCAATTGGTTCCGGTAGAACATGTTCATTGAACATGACCTTGGTTTTGTCCAAGTTCATCCGTAGGCCATGCGTAAAGAATAATCAGCCAGGTCATTCAGCATCTGTTGTAGGTCCTGCAGCGTATCCGCCATTATGACGATGTCATCTGCAAATCGCAAGTGAGAGATGTATTGGCATTTATGTTGATGCCACGTCCTTTCCAGTTCAGCGTCTTCAACATAATCCTCCATTGCATTTGTGAACAATTTCGGGGAGATGACGTCCCATTGTCTCACTCCTCGATGGAAAGGTATAGGGTTTGTCTGCTGATTTTGTACTTGGACGAACATGGTGGCTGCTTTGTACAGACATCTCATCACTTGGATATATCGATAGTCTACTTGGCAACGCTGCAGGGACTCCAGAACAGACCAGACTTCAACCGAGTCGAAGGCCTTCTCATAGTCCACGAATGCTAGACACAGAGGCTGATTATACTCTTCGGTCTTCCGTATAATCTGCCGCACAGTGTGGATGTGGTCTATGGTGCCGTATCCGCTCCGAAACCCAGCCTGTTCCGCTGGTTGAAACTCGTCGAGTCTTCGCGTAAGACGGTTCGTGATCACTCTTGAGAATAGCTTAGAGACGTAACTTAGAAGGGAAATGGGGCGATAGTTCTTCAACAGGCTTTTGTCTCCCTTTTTGAAGAACAGGACGACCACATTCCTACTCCACGCCTTTGGAGTTCTTCCTTCGAACAGGACAGCGTTAAAAAGCTTTTGGAGCTACCTCAGTACGGGTTTACCTCCAGCCTTTAGCAGCTCTGTACTAGTAACGCCGTCCTCTCCAGGGGCTTTTCCATTTTTAATCTGCCCAAGGTCAATCTCGATTTCGCCAACGCTGACTTCTGGCAGGTCTTTAGTGTAATGGCGAGTTATCGTGGTTCTAGAGTCCTCATTTTCGGGATCAGGACGAGATGCATGCGAAGCGTTTAACCGGCCATAGAAGTCCTCTACCTTGTTTTTAGGTTGTCATTGTTATTGTTTAGAACATCTATTATCTATGTGTAATTCGTTAATTTGTTTTGTTATTAAAGTTATAGTACGAATGACTTAATTTCCAAAGGATTATCCAAAATTCATTTCACCAGTGAAAATTATACTGTTAGGATTTTTAGGTTACCTATATAATTCGCTTGTCATTGTTATTGTTTAAAACATCTATTATCTATTTGTCAATGGCTTAATTTCCAAAAAAAAAATACCCAAAAATCATTTCATCGTGGAAAAATTACATTGTAAGGATTTTTTAGGTTACCTTTATACCATTTGGATTAGAACGTCTATTATTCATGTACCAATCGTTGATTTGTGTTATTTTATTATGATTATAGTGATTGACAGCAGAAACGTGTGCTTTTACTCTTATTTATCATTACCATTAACTTAACGTCATTACAGTTTTAAAAAAGTCATTACCGTCATGAACACGTCATTGCCATCTCAATTAAATAACTTTGATAATCTATAACTTCTGATTCTCTTGTTAGATTTTAGTGCCTTCAGTAGCTTTGGAAAGGTTATTAAAAAGCCTTTAAATTTATAGCATTTAGCACGCATTTCCTACAATTTTCAAAAAATTGTAAAAATAAATAAGAAAGAATCAAAACGGCGGATCCACCCAGGTGCGTCTTCGACTTTTGTTGCACAATAGACCTGTCTTGTTACTGTCGGATTTAATTATGATCCCAAACTTTTTGGATCTCAGACGTAATGAACGACTGCTTATAACTTTTTTTCTGGAACCAGATTAAGCGCTAAGTATTAATTATTTTAGGTAATGAACAGCATTGGCACTGACTTTATTAGTATCCGCCAGGAAATTTTTGTAAAAACAAATACCTTCATAATTAATGATTTCGCAATAACAACACCAAATTAATGTTCCGAAAAGAATGTTAGCCTTCCTTCAATTTGGGTCTTCTTTTGTTTGTCATTTCCGGCGGATACTAATGTACAGTCTTTACAGATATCGGGCCACCTCGGGCATTGCTGAGGTGAACTTGACATAGCAGAGGTCCTCGTATATCTCTTCGACGCGGTCCTCGCAGGTGGCGCTGGGTATCGTGAACTGCACCCAGGGCACCTCGCCCCCCGCCGGGGCCGCGGCGTCCGCGCACCCGCTCATCACGTAGGTCGGCGTATCGACCGACATAGACACGCTCGTGCTACTATAAGTTACCAATACTTTGGATATTTTGTTTTAATAGCTTATTAAGAGAGTGATACGTGATAGGCAAAATTTGGTACTTACACAGATTGCAGGTCTTTGTAAATGTCTTCTTCAGACTGGGTCCTATGTGCCGAAAAGGGTCTGTAAAACATTCAAAATGGTTATATGTAATCAAAGATATCTAAATATAGAATAAACAGTTTTAAGCAAAACAATATTGGCTAGGTTTTATTATACTTTAGTACAATTACAGATTTAATTATGTATTGATGCAAATGACTCCCTACATTTCATTTTTGGAAAATTAATTAATGAAAAGGTTTCTTAACATTTTATTTAAGGTATCAAAAAATTTACATGTACTCACTTAACATTCTTCACCTGTGCCTTAGGGCACTGGCTCAGCTTTGCCAGAGTGCAGAGCACCCGGTGGAAGTTTGACAAATCAAATAGCATTGATGGATCAAACAAGTCAGTCTCGCGTAGCTCAAATACCTCATGGCAAGTTCGCAGAAAAACTTTTATGTTGCGCATGCACAAGAACTGTGAACAAGTAATTATATTTACTTACTATTTATTTACCTGTTACAATATCCCCCCCACACAATCAATTTTATACTAATTGCCTATTAGTAAATAATTATTTTTTTGGGATACAGTGTAAGTACAAGTCTGTTTAATGTTTTTCTGTCTATTTAATGGATAAATATATACTTTATAAGTTACAGAATAAATAAAAACAAATAGCAAGAAAGTTCTATCTATCCTATAAATGTAACTGAACTGATGAAACCAAATTCTAAATATAATTTAGATTAATGCTTAACTGATTTAAATACTTAATTATTGAATAAATTATATTTAAGGGCATAAGCTGCTCTTACTGTACATCAAGTTAAAGTAAATATTTAGATATAGTAAGAACAAAATGAATATAAAGATTCATTGGAGATAAAGGCTTGTCAAGCAAGTACACAGTTAAATTTCAACATATTTCCTGTGCTCTAATTGATACAAACATAACCATGTTTATCAATCATATTTATCTACGCAGAGCCATTTTAAGCTCACTAAATATTCATGTTTAAAATTTGAATGAAAAAAATAATAATTATAAATGCATAATTTTGAAAAAGTGACAGACAGAGCATTTTACAATTTGCCCAGCAGAAAGCGAAAGTTTATGAATATGATAGTGAGTCGAGTGTCATATGAATTACCATGTTCATTCATAAGTTTACGATGCAGATAACACCGGAACATATACCGGGAGTACTATTGAGTCAAGTCAATAGGGGCATATCAATGACTCCTTAATGCCATTCATCACACTGCACTGTATGCATAATTAAATATCACATATTATAATGTATAAGAGAACTCACTCTTACCTGTTGATACAGATACTCACTATCCTAGTTTTGACTTATAACTGCTCATATTTTGTATCTTCTACACAAAAACAAACTTATTTTACAAAACACGAAAATTATATTTGAATACATTTTCCTGCTCAATAGTAACAACTACAAAATACAATTGTCCGTAAATTAGTCGCGCGTCATAGGCGTTTCACAAATACTGGCCAAAATTAATGGTATTATAATAATTAGAGCGAAGGTCACAGTGGACGGGGCTCGGTTACCTGCGCCATCTGAGGCCGTTGGTTGACGTCCTTCATGTCGATACAGCCTGGGTGCAGCACATTCAGTAGGTTGCACAGCAGCACACCGTCTCGGAGGGTGTATGCGAGGTCATGGATACTGCTCTTCTCCCAATTTGCCTTGTGGTCCGGACGTAGCAAGCCACATCTAGTAAGCCAGGACGCGCACTCGCGCCAGAGTTCCTCGCCGCCTGTCGCCATATTTTATGCACACCACACAATGCACATCGATAGTAACAGTTCAAAGCACAGCTTTTTAATAATCAACAAGCCATCGTTAAACAAGGGTTAATTGATAATTGACATACAAATTGATACAACAAACACAAGGACCCAGCCAGAACAAGAATTTTTGACAACTGGTCATCTGACTTGCCATTACTGAAAACATGCAAGTTTTTTTCATTAATGACCTTGGCGTAGAGCTCTAGTTTTGACCATTGGTATAAAAATTATCTATAAAAGTTCTAAAAACTTATTTTTCATCTTTGCATCTTTATTTTACAGTGACTGAGAAAATAGGTCAATAAATTTATTTATATTCTATTCTATTCTAGAAATTTTTGACTGTTTTTGACATCAAATGTCATCGTTTTTACGCATTGCAACATTAGTGTAGGCGGAGCATAGAGTACTTTATTATACAGGGTTATTGGTAATGTGTCTTGATCCTTTCAAGGGCATGTAGAGGAGGTCCCCAGCTAGCAATTGACCCATTAAAGTGCAGGTCAAAAGTGAACCAATAATGAGATATTTTTTTTTTTAATATTTTGTCGGAAAATTCGGGATTCACAACTTTAAAAATTTATTTAAAAAAAACTACAACATATTTTAATGTAATTATTTATGATTAAGTTAGAGCTTAGTCTAGTACATAATAAAACACACTAGGATAACTGAAAGTTTTGTTAATTTTGAAAAAAGAGATCAAAAACTAGAATTTTTTTACGACGCTTATAATTTTGTTTACAATAAAGTATCATTTTCTTCAAAAAATCACCTAATTACTTGGACGGCGGAACATTTCAAAAACATCTTCATATCAATGGCTATCCAACAAGATACAATGTACACTTAAAAAATTGATAACAACTGTAAAAACAACTAACAAGCATAAAAGGGTAATAAATCTCTATACACATTTTTTCGCTATATCGGTGTATTTTTCAACCAGATGACAATCAATAGACAAACGACACTTGATTAAACCATGAATGGATGAAAGAGAGCGGTCAAGAGATGACTCATCATCAAAAATAATTCCGGGAATTAGTTTCATATCTGCTTTTGTTATGTCAAAACGTTTTATTCCAATGATGTCTTAAGGACACTTACTTGAAATTTTGCAATGCACCTAAAGAAGGTTTCTTCCCGCCTGACCCCACCAATTCTGCCTTTAGTGGGGGCAGTCGAAACTTTTTAGTTTTGCCTGCCCCCCCCCCCCCCCACTAGGGGCAGACGAAACTAAAAAGAAGAAATCGAAATTAGTAGTTGGTTTAAACTAAAAAGTTTCAACTGCCCCCACTGGTGGCAGAATTGGTGGGGTCAGGTGGGAATGAACCTTCTTTAAGTGCATTGAAAAATTTAAGTTTGTGCCAGTGGGGGCAGTCGAAACTTTTTAGTTTAAACTAACTACTAATTTAGGTTCCGTCCTTTTTGTTTCGTCTGCGCCTAGGGTGGGGGGCAGGCAAAACTAAAAAGTTTCGACTGCCCCCACTGAAGGTAGAATTGGAGGGGTCAGGCGGGAATGAACCTTCTTTAACTGCATTGCAATATTTCAAGTGAGTAAGACATCATTGGAGTAAAACGTTTTGACATAACAAAAGCAGATATGAAACTAATTCCCGGAATTTTTTTTGATGATGAGTCATCTCTTGACCGGTCTCTTTCATCCATTCATGGTTTAATTTAGTGTCGTTTGTCTATTGATTGTCATCTGGTTGAAAAATACACCGATATAGCGAAAAAATGTGTATAGAGATTTATTACCCTTTTATGCTCGTTAGTAGTTTTTACAGTTGTTATCAATTTTTTAAGTGTACATTGTATCTTGTTGGATAGCCATTGATATGAAGATGTTTTTGAAATGTTCCGCCGTCCAAGTAATTAGGTGATTTTTTGAAGAAAATGATACTTTATTGTAAACAAAATTATAAGCGTCGTAAAAAAATTCTAGTTTTTGATCTCTTATTTCAAAATTAACAAAACTTTCAGTTATCCTAGTATGTTATATTATGTACTAGACTAAGTTCTAACTTAATCATAAATAATTACATTAAAATATGTTGTAGTTTTTTTTTAATAAATTTTTAAAGTTGTGTTTCCCTAATTTTCCGAAAAAATATTTAAAAAAAAATATCTCATTATTGGTTCACTTTTGACCTGCATTTTAATGGGTTAATTGCTAGCTGGGGACCTCCTCTACATGCCCTTAAAAGGATCAAGACACATTACCAATAACCCTGTATAGGCGGAGTGACGCGCCTGCATGTCGAACGAACGATTTTTCGTGAAAATTATAGCTTGAAAAGTTGATAAAAGTGCTTTATTCTGTGCTTAATATTGTAAGAAGGTAAGCTAATTTGTGGAAAATAAGTTAGTGGTTCACGTCCCGTTAAAATGTTACGAATAAATCCCATATCTCTAATTGATGACACACCCATGTATTGGCCATTTCGTTCGGTAATTTCTTATTTTCTGATAGAAACATTGTTCCGAGAGATATTTAATTCTTACTGGAACCTATGAATTAGTTATTTAGTGGGAGTGCATAAGGAATGCATCCTGCGGAAGTCTAAATTTGTCTTGTACCGTTATCCATATTAGGTTTATTTTGGAGCATTACGTCATTGTGCATAAGAGGGGAAGTGGGTATGAGGTACGGCTAGACCGGCAGCTGTTTGCTTGTGTTAGTGCCGGGGGCGACGGAGCGTGCCGGCCGTGGAATCTGGAACACCGCTCTGTATCGATGACCGCCAGTCGACGACAGTCGCGTTAGCGCTCAACTTTCCATCGATTGATAATCCTACATTATCTAGATAGTGCTTGTTGAATACTGATTACAACATAATACTGCAGTGCTGTTATTTGTATTGATTGCTTTCTACACACATTAGGTATGTGCCAACTGATTCTAGTTATAAAATGAATCAATACATAAATTCAATTACACACTCATCTTAATTCTTTAACTATAGGCCAAAATATTCAAAATAGAAAAAATATAGTTACCAAAAATTTTATTTTCATTCCTAGAAACTGGTGAATGGATTATTATAAACATTTATATGTGTAACATAAATGTGTAATTATTGTTAACCTTTTGTATTTAAGGGGTCCAATAAACATTGTTTTTCTTTCTTCTAATGTATCATACTTTTAGCAGGAAATAAAGTAGTAGTCACTATGTAGTTAGCTAGTGACCACACCCAAGCTGACATACATACCAGTCTGCATATAGTGAGTAGAGGGCATTGCAGCTAAGATCAAATTACTGGTATTGATTTCCATTCTCAGGAGAGAAAACTAAGCAGTTGACTAGAATTACTAGTAACTAAACTTGAGGTCTAGGCTTAAATTTAATGAGTTCTAAGCTGAAGAAATATAATTGTTAATGTTGTAAGTAGTTTAATGAGTCTGTTAAGATGCCATTATATGCAATTATATATTATGTTCCTTTCTTTGCATATTCATTTTATAAGAGGCAGTATATTTCTAAACCTTTTAGAGAGTATGAGAGTATACATAACCATCTCAATGTGTTACTATGTTTACTTAGATAATTAATACCTACATTATACTTTTATTATGTGTCATTAAAATTAGGGAATATCATGCTAGCATTAATGGTATATAAATAAGGTTGTGGTTGAGATAATACTAATCCACTTTATAATCATAACAATATTATAGATCTTTCTAATAGTTATTAAATTCCAAATATCATGCAAACTACATAATCAAAATCAACTTAGCAAATTCCACCTTTAAACATTATTTGGCAATTATCTCATCTATGGAGATTACATTGTTGTGGTATGCTGTGTGTGAGTCACAAGGTCAAATGATGTCAGCAACAGCCAACAAGCACTCCTCTGACAAGTGTAGCCTGACCTCACTGGCTGTGAATAGCCACCAAACAATTGATTAGATAAAGTTTACTTTTACTAGTTGCAATTATGTGAGTTGTATTATCTGGAACATTGTGATAAAAACTTCTTCTAAATGTATCAGGAAGTTGTGTTCCTATCATTCTAAATTTAGAGTTGCAATTTAATGCAGTTCTTATTATGTTTTGGGGCTTTAAATCAGGTGTTTCATATTTAGACTTAGATCTGTAAGAGCTGGGTCATTTTGGTTTTTGTTATGTCTATTTAAGACAAGTTGTTTAATGACAATACATTTTTATTTTAGTAATATTTAAAATGTAATGTAAGATCAATTGTTACAGTTGATTAGACGCATCCATCATGGAGCAGATCCCACCCCCCAAGGAGGTGAAGATCCTTGAAACAGCTGAGGATATACAGGAGCGCCGTGAACAGGTAAACTATCCTGCCAAGAATTTCTTATAAAAATCATTATCAGCTAATCATATTACTCATTATTCAATTA
Organism: Mecyna flavalis; assembly: GCA_949319885.1. NCBI lineage: Eukaryota > Metazoa > Arthropoda > Insecta > Lepidoptera > Crambidae > Mecyna > Mecyna flavalis. The sequence goes on along the minus strand of OX439427.1, from coordinate 2,121,042 downwards.
TACATTATAAAAATGAGGTCATAATATTCTATCAATGTTAGGTATAATCTTATCTTTGCAGAATATTATAACAACTATGTGATTTGTCTATAATATATATTTTTTGTTGCTAATATTATAATATTGTAGATTCATAAATTGTTTGTTTATGTAATATTAGGTGCTGAACCGATATGAGGACTTCAAGCAAGAGGCGCGCGCCAAGCGCGAGAAGCTGGAAGATTCCAGGCGCTTTCAGTACTTCAAGCGCGATGCTGATGAGCTCGAGTCTTGGATCCAGGAGAAGCTGCAGGCTGCTAGCGATGAGAGCTACAAAGACCCCACTAACCTGCAGGTTTGTCATTGATTAAGCTGTTTTATATCTGATTGTTTTTTTAATGCTATGGAATTATTAATTTTTATGCATTCTTTTATGGATATTCAGAGTGATACCTAATTCATTTATTCATATTTTAAATTTAAAAAAAAATATATTTACTGTAATGTATATAAACAATGATCTTTCTAACTAGGCCAAGATCCAGAAACAAAAACCTATTTTTGGATATATTTTACAGAGCCTAAAACATTTCGTAATAAATATTCAATTTTTACCGTCCATACGCTAGAAAAATCTAACAAAACTTTTTACCCATTAGGCCAAGATCCAGAAGCACCAAGCCTTCGAAGCTGAAGTGGCGGCGCACTCGAACGCGATAGTCGTGCTGGACAACACCGGCAGCGACATGATATCCTCGGGGCACTTCGCGTCGGACACCATCCGCCGTCGGCTGGACGAGCTGCACCGCCTGTGGGAACTGCTGCTGTCCCGGCTCGCCGAGAAGGGCATGAAGCTGCAGCAGGCGCTTGTGCTCGTGCAGTTCCTCAGGCATTGTGATGAAGTCATGTTCTGGATTCATGATAAGGTCAGTTTCACATCTGAGCTAGTGACAAAGTTTGTCACAATTGCAGTCTTTTAACTAAGCTGTTCAACATGAAATGGCACATTCATAGTTGTAAAGGAAAGAGTGAAAACTTTTACAAATTTCTGGCTTTGCCTCCACATTAATCAGTGCTATACAATGTTGTGACATATAATCATAACATTTCGGTTTAAGCTTTATTGTTCAGCAAGTTATATTCTGGATATTCTGACGTCATATAAACGTTTGTAATTTTCCAATTACGACTATTGTTTTCAAGTAGCCTATAAAAAGAAATTGGCCATATTTCAATATTAATTCTGCTAAATGACTATTAGTGGGCGCAACTGGAGTGTTATGAGTGTGGGAGTTCAATTACTTTTGGTTATAACCATTACCACATCCATAGGCTTATTTCTTTAAATTCATGAGCAGTTTACTGGAGGCAGTGGCGTAGCGTGGGTGTCGGCCGCCCGGGGCGGAAGACAATTCTGCCGCCCTTTTTTTTTTTGCTCCTCCACTTGACAAAGAGATACGCGGCGGGGGGGGGGGGGGGGGGGGGGCGGAAGACAATTCTTTCTGGCGACCTTTTTTTTTTTGCTCCTTCGTTTGGCAAACAGACACGCAGCGGTGGGGCCGGGAGACAATTCTTTTTTCTGCTCCTGCTCCTGCACTTCTACCGCCCTTTTGTGAAATTTTGCCGCCCCCCTTAAAAGTGCCGCCCGGGGCGGACCGCCCCCCCCACGCTACGCTACTGACTGGAGGCGTTACGTGTTTTGCTACATCATCGCCTAGCCCTCTTTTCCGATATTTTATCATCTGGATTATTTGGTATATTAATTAGTCTATGGCGCTTAACGTTGTCTATGTTTTTAACATTAGTTGGTGCTTTTTTCATAACAATCTTATGAGGAACTTCATTGATTCTACTTTTATGTTGATGCTGGGATGTTTGCTTCATATAAGTGCAAAATAATTAAGGCAATTATTACGTTTGATTCTCAGATAATGAGCTACTTACGCTACTTTACTATTCAAACCAATGCTTATGTAGAGTCCATCCAAGTATATTAAAGTGTTATTATTACCGTTTAGGAAACGTTCGTGTGCGCGGACGAGTTCGGGTCGGACCTGGAGCACGTGGAGGTATTGCAGCGCAAGTTCGACGAGTTCCAGAAGGACATGGCGGCGCAGGAGTACCGCGTCACCGAGGTCAACCAGCTCGCCGAGCGGCTCGTGCTCGAGGGCCATCCCGAGCGCGAGACCATCGTCAAGAGGAAGGACGTAAGTCCGATTTGAAATAACTGCGGCATTAGGCCAGGCTTTGTATCGTTTATACAAATACTAGGCGTATAAACGAACAAACAACATCAAAAGTTTCATGAACTTATTTGTTTTATTGGTAATCAATAAACAATGTATCAAAAAAACGTTCTTTCTAGTCATTAAGATAGGCTTTGTATACCACAATTATTATAGAAATAACGAAATCTTTTTTTTAAATTTATAATAAAGTTACGTCAATTTAGCACTACAGTCTGTTTCAAACACGATGATATGGGTGACACCTCATCTTTGACAATTAAAGAGACGTGACCTCATGTGTCAACCTGCTTAACCAATCGATTATCGATTATATCTTAGTGCTTATGACAATCGATTCAAAGTATAGACTTATAATGTATGATTAATTTTAATTTTTTCTACTTTGATATTAGCTAGTGTAGAGGTTAATATCAGATAACACAGTTATAAAGAGAAATATTTATTGTACATAAATAATAACTGGAAAATATTTGTAAGAGTGTAAAGACAATAAAACAAATATTTTCCAGTTATTATTTATGTACAAACGCCTCAATGGTCTAGTGGTTTAGGTACCGGGCCGAGATCTTGGGGTCCTGGGTTCAATTCCCGGGTCGAGCTAACTTTGTGTCGGTTTTTTCGGACACAGCTCGGGTTTGTGATCACTAATCCGCATTTGGCAAGCGTGGTGATTAAGCCAATACCCATCATTGTAGCGATAACTTGATTTCAAGGATGGAGGCCTTTGCCCTGCATTGGGATATTATTAGGCTGATACTTTTTTTTTTCTTATTTATGTACAATAAATATTTCTCTTTAAAACTGTGTTATCTGATATTTACCCCTACAAAGGTTATGGGCCCAGGACCAGCGAAAATAAAGAGTGAGTAGGTACATGTAACTAAGAAAGGAGTCATCGAAAATTATTTGAAAAAGGGTACAACCGAATCATGTCTGCGAATGTATGTAAGTATTGAATTATTAACAAAAGATAACTATGACAGTTGGAAGGTACAAATAGAGGCATTACTTGAACGAAGCGACTACTGGGAGTATTTAAGTGGAGAAAGGCCAAGACCAAATGATGCCGATACGCACGTCGCACATAGCAGCCTGGAAGGCAGCGGACAGGAAAGCTAAATCTGAATTAATATTAACCGTTCAGTTAGTTTCCTCAGACCCAGAGAATTAAAATACAATTATTTATTTTCTTACAAAAACGTGAATATTACAAAAACTACTAAACCGATGGTCAACAAACTTAAAAATTCTATTAACTATTCCTACATTTTCGTCTAAATCAGATCACCCGTTCGAGAATTTTCGCGGAACAAACATACATACCTTTATATTATGTACATACAAAAATGATTTGTACCCCTCGCTCGCTTCGCTCACTCGGTCAATAAATAGTAACGTGTTAGTTTTGTACATTGTGAACATCGATTTTAAATTGATGGTATTATTTTACATAATACAATATTTTTTTACGAATATTCCACTATTCTTTCCCTTAAATTATAGTTTCGATTATTCACGATTTTTATCGATTAATAATAAAACCTAAGTCACATCTCTGGTTTAAAAGACCATAGAACGTAACCTGTTACGTCTCATATAATTTATATATTTTATAGAAAAATGTACATAAAACTTCTCTAAACCGAAAAAAAACACCATGACTCTTATTAAATCGTTATTAATGTACAGTATTTAGTGTTTATCTATTTCTTTATTATTCAAATTTGTATTTATATCGAAGTCAACATTTTCCTAAACGCAAACATTTACGTTCTATGGATGTGTCAGGCATATCATCGTGTTTGAAACAGACTGTAATGTAATGTAACTTAAATCATCCACACTTACGTATCCTATATGTTATCAAGTCAAGTACTAACACCATGCCTTGCTTACCAGGAGCTGAACGAAGCGTGGCAGCGCCTGCGCCAGATGGCGCTGATGCGGCAGGAGCGTCTGTTCGGCGCGCACGAGATCCAGCGCTTTAACCGCGACGCGGATGAGACCATCGCCTGGATCTCGGAGAAGGACGTCGTGCTTGGATCTGATGATTATGGACGCGACCTCGCTACTGTGCAGACCCTGCAGGTATAACTCTGACTACATACATAATTATTTTCTAAGTAAAGAATGTCAGCAGCATTGGATAATTTATGTTTATCTCTTGTAGAATGTTTGGAACTTACTGAATACATGTACATTACGTTACGAGTATAAAGCTGGGTCTCCAGCGCTTGTTTTGCCGTGAAATCTTATGATGACTCTTTGTAAATAAAGAGATTTCACAAAAATATAATAAAATGCGTCTCACAAAGAACGCTTATAAAAAGAATTAAAAGTTTAAAAAAGAAGTTATAAATCATCTCAAGATCCTCAGTCTGCAAGATTAATGTTAATACATTTATACTAAGTCATGTTTTTATTTGGACATGTGTAATAAGTTTTTTGTTGTTTGTCCAGCGCAAGCACGAGGGAGTGGAACGTGACCTGGCAGCATTGGAGGACAAGGTGTCGACCCTGGACGGCGAGGCGGCGCGCCTGGCCGCCATCCACGCCGACCACGCGCCCGCCATCCACGCCAAGCGCGACGAGATCACGCACGCCTGGCAGAAGCTGCTGCAGAAGGCTACCGTGAGTATCGTCTGAGGACAAGGTGTCGACGCTGAACGGCGAGCGACTAAAAGTTGGTCCATGTGTTGTGGTCCTATTTTAGTGTCATGGAGGTCGGATTAGTACTTTTTATGTCTAAGGCCTGATCACCGGAGCGGTGCAAGGCAGCTGAGCAGGCAAACTGAAAATATTAACCAATAAGATTACACATAATCTCCGCTCAGACAGAAAGATGCTATCCTATTGGTTTATATTTCTCCGTTTCTCCGCTTCGCTACCTCGCTCCGCACCAGCTGACAGGCAGCTTAGCAATATAATATTTCCTAGTCTTGTCAAAGAAATATTTTTTTTATTGTTGGAGCTATTCTAACACAGTTTGTTCATGTGTACAGGAGCGTCGGTCGGAACTGGAGTCGTCGTACGCGCTGCACCGGTTCCTGGCGGACTACCGCGACCTGGCGTCGTGGATGAGCGACATCCGCGCGCTGATCGCCGCCGACGACCTCGCCAAGGACGTGCCCGGCGCCGAGGCGCTGCTCGAGAGACATCAGGAGCACAAGGTATAATACGGTACAACTTAATTGGCTTGTCTGAACATCGTGGGAGAACCTGCACAGAACACAAATGTAGGTGTCAGAGGAGTGCAGCCGCGCCCCGCACCTGCGCAAACGACGCTCGCAGCTAACTTCAGACAAGACAATTAAGTTGACGCGGATCGTAACATTGCATCGGTTTGCTGCGACGTTCAAGAGATGGCGTTAGATTAGCGTCAAATTATTTGTTTTGTTTTCGGTATAGCAGAAAGGGGTTTAATCTTTGCGTAATTGTTGGACATTTTTCTTTAAAGCAATCCTGCATCCTGATAACATGGGTCAAGTTAGGTTTAAGTATGAGGGAAACTCTCATTTGTTACCACTTTTACTTGTGTACTTTGGATTACAGTTTTAAGCAATATAATTATCATGATTCTGATTCCTAACTTTAACTGTGAATGATTTCCGACAGGGCGAGATGGACGCTCGCGCAGACGTGACGCGCGCGTGCGTGGCAGCGGGCCGCGCGCTGGTCGAGGGCGGCCACCGCGGCGCGGAGGAAGTGGACGCAGCTCTAGCCGCGCTGGAGAGAGACTCGCTGGCGCTGCACGCGCTGTGGGACCAGCGCCGCGTGCTCTACCTGCAGTGCATGGACCTGCAGCTGTTCTACCGCGACACCGAGCAGGCCGACGCCTGGATGCACAAGCAGGAGGTAAGTGGACGCCGCCCTGGCCGCGCTGGAGAGAGACTCGCTGGCGCTGCACGCGCTGTGGGACCAGCGCCGCGTGCTCTACCTGCAGTGCATGGACCTGCAGCTGTTCTACCGCGACACCGAGCAGGCCGACGCCTGGATGCACAAGCAGGAGGTAAGTGGACGCCGCCCTGGCCGCGCTGGAGAGAGACTCGCTGGCGCTGCACGCGCTGTGGGACCAGCGCCGCGTGCTCTACCTGCAGTGCATGGACCTGCAGCTGTTCTACCGCGACACCGAGCAGGCCGACGCCTGGATGCACAAGCAGGAGGTAAGTGGACGCCGCCCTGGCCGCGCTGGAGAGAGACTCGCTGGCGCTGCACGCGCTGTGGGACCAGCGCCGCGTGCTCTACCTGCAGTGCATGGACCTGCAGCTGTTCTACCGCGACACCGAGCAGGCCGACGCCTGGATGCACAAGCAGGAGGTAAGTGGACGCCGCCCTGGCCGCGCTGGAGAGAGACTCGCTGGCGCTGCACGCGCTGTGGGACCAGCGCCGCGTGCTCTACCTGCAGTGCATGGACCTGCAGCTGTTCTACCGCGACACCGAGCAGGCCGACGCCTGGATGCACAAGCAGGAGGTAAGTGGACGCCGCCCTGGCCGCGCTGGAGAGAGACTCGCTGGCGCTGCACGCGCTGTGGGACCAGCGCCGCGTGCTCTACCTGCAGTGCATGGACCTGCAGCTGTTCTACCGCGACACCGAGCAGGCCGACGCCTGGATGCACAAGCAGGAGGTAAGTGGACGCCGCCCTGGCCGCGCTGGAGAGAGACTCGCTGGCGCTGCACGCGCTGTGGGACCAGCGCCGCGTGCTCTACCTGCAGTGCATGGACCTGCAGCTGTTCTACCGCGACACCGAGCAGGCCGACGCCTGGATGCACAAGCAGGAGGTAGTAAATATGTACCACCATTTTTTTGTCCATAGCCTTCAATCCTATGTACAGTTGGCTACAGTACGATCTATTAATCAGAAATTGACCACTTAAGGTATGTTAATTTGCAGCCGACTGTATCTAGTTGCCAAACCTCCATTACATAAACTAAAAAATGGTTTAAAATCTTAAACCCTTTCACTTTGGCAAATATTCAAACATTGTTGAGATTTGTAATATCAAAGGAGTAGTACTAAAAACAACTTCCAGCTCATTGTAACAATGTTTAATTAATCTCAATAATAAATACCTTTTCCCTGCAATGAGATATCAGTAAGTTCATACTTTCACTCTAACTAGCATTTGTATCACCCAGGCTTTCCTTGCCAACGAGGACGTGGGTGACTCCCTTGACTCAGTGGAAGCCCTGCTGAAGAAACACGAGGACTTCGAGAAGTCGCTGGCGGCTCAGGAGGAGAAGATCAAGGCTCTTGACGAATTCGCGTCCAAGCTTATCGAGGGACAGCACTACGCTGCTGACGACGTTGCCCAGAGACGCGAAATGGTAAGGATCTATTTTTCACCGAAACATAATCATGTTCAACTGTACGATCCAGCGACCCTATATTTTTGTTAACGCATCAGTGTTTACCCACATTTTATAAAACAGAATCAGTACGCAGTAAGCCACCAAGTTCGCATCGCGTAATAAATTTAGCATACATTTAACCATTTTATCATGTGTTTTTTATCCTCTCCAAATGTAAGTCTTTTTAGCGTGATCAATTTCTATTATTTATCAATCTCGGCATAAAACCCAATCATCACTTTGAAACGAAAGTTAAAATATTATTATTATTATTATTGATACAATAATATTAATATTTAATTTTGTTAGTATTTTTATCAAATTTTATATTTCGTAACTTCCCTTTCAGCTACTGGAACGCCGCGCTGCTCTTCTGGAGAAGTCGAACCAGAGGCGCTTGTTGCTTGAAGACGCTTACAAATACCAGCAATTCGAACGCGACTGTGATGAGACAAAAGGTATGTACATAGGTACTTTTACTTAGATATTTAGATTACTTATACACTATTGTGACATTATTAATCCCCGTTTTCGTTTGCGCATTGTAACACGAAAAAAACCTCAATATATGCATGACAACCCAGTCTCACTTACAATTAAACAATATCTTGGTAAAAGGTCGAAAATCATCTCACAACTTGAAAATTATCCTTTGACTACAATTAATAAAAAAAAAAATTGTGTAAATTTTGCCATGAAACGACGGCCCTTTAAAATCGTCAATCCTATTTCCACTATCCAATAATGTCCACTATTGCCTACAAGACAAATAATGTTGCAGGATGGATAAACGAGAAGCTGAAGTTCGCGACGGACGACTCGTACCTGGACCCGACGAACCTGAACGGCAAGGTGCAGAAGCACCAGAACTTCGAGCAGGAGCTGCAGGCCAACAAGCCGCGCGTCGACGAGATCGCCACCGTCGGCCAGCGGCTACTGGAGCAGGAGCATTTCGCGCAGCGTGAGTGTCACTTGTTACCCATGTAAGAAACTAAGGTCACGTATCATGACGTCGTCGATAAGGAAAGATCTTGGTTCGAGCTAGGTGTCTCAGGTACCGCGGGCAGATGTATATAGATAACTCGCTCGGGCGGGGCGCCCGCTTTGCGGTCGCGCCCAGGCGCTGGCCCAGCCCAGCGCCGACCTAGCTAGGTCGCACAGCGACACCGGCCGCTGTCAGGCTTCGCCCTCCGCGGCGCTCTGCCTTCGGCCTCGCTGATGCATTTTAGATACGCCGCACATAAAAAAAAAATTAAAAATTAGAATATTTTATTTTTACATTAACAAAAAGTTCTTATTAAATCTAGTTGTCAGAGCCTCCTTTTAAGCATAATATTGCCTGTGTCAGGAGACTCCGCTCTTCATAACTCTAAAGTAGGTATTATTAATATTATTTATTATTAGCTAATATTATTGTGTTTATTATGTGTAATATATACTTTTATTTATTTAGAAAGGTTTAACATAAAATCATTGAAACAATCAAACATTACAACAAACGTTATTTGACGCATTCAAAAATATCGGGAAATACACAAAGCATTACCTTTGTAACTGGGCCATTTGGAAGGCAACTTTTTGATCCAAAAATGAAAAAAAGTTACTCTCGGCTTGAAACTGTCATTATACTAGCGGCACGCTATGATGGCCGTTTTGACATAATATTACAATAAATGGTTTTTATAAGGTTTCGCACTTTTTATATCAACTATCTGCTGTGCAGCAGTATATGTGCTGTTTTTAATTTTAGAGACGTTTTTTAAACCGTTGTTTTGGGCTTTATTATACTAACGGCACGCTACGATGGCCGTTTTGATTAAAATGTTTATGGTACAGCTCAAATCGAGTCCCGGCTGGGCGAGCTGGCCGGCCTGTGGGAGCGGCTGGTGACGGCGTCGGAGCTGAAGGGCAGCAAGCTGCAGGAGGCGGCGCAGCAGCAGCAGTACAACCGCGCCGTCGAGGACGTCGAGCTCTGGCTCTCCGAGGTCGAGGGACAGCTGCTCAGCGAGGACTACGGCAAGGTAATATAGCTTAAGTTTTTTTTTTTTAAGTAAAAAGGAGCCAAACTGTGTCCTGTCCTCGTTGCTTAGCTTTAGAGGAATATGAGGATGGGGAGGAGGGAAGAGAAGGAGGATGTGTTCGGAGCACTCGAATCACTTTCACTCGGCAAACAGCAAACTCAAAGCTACTACTCAATACTCATATGTCGATCATCTTTAAATGAGAGGGTGTTTAATTTCGACGACTAGGCCACAGACGATGTCTTCTATTGTAGGACAATGCTGTGGAACATAAAACTAAAATGTGTAACTTTACGATGCCGCAGGCCGAGCGCCGCGGAGGGTGTCGCGCAAACGACCTAGCTGTGTAGTTTTTATATAGTAAAAAAACGTATAATTATTTGATATAATATTTAGTGCAATTTGCCGTATATTTTGTGTACATAGTGACAATTCATGTGAAATATAACATTTATGATGCGATAAAATAAGTTGTTGCGTTGCTCAGGACCTGACGAGCGTGCAGAACCTGCAGAAGAAGCACGCGCTGCTGGAGGCGGACGTGAGCTCACACGCCGAGCGCATCGAGGTCATCCGCGCGCAGGCCGAGCAGTTCATCGAGAAGGGCCACTTCGACGCCGACAACATCAAGGCCAAGCGGGTCAGTATAGCGTGTCCTCACCGGTCGAAGCGGACGTGAGCTCGCACGCCGAGCGCATCGAGGTCATCCGCGCGCAGGCCGAGCAGTTCATCGAGAAGGGCCACTTCGACGCCGACAACATCAAGGCCAAGCGGGTCAGTATAGCGTGTCCTCACCGGTCGAAGCGGACGTGAGCTCGCACGCCGAGCGCATCGAGGTCATCCGCGCGCAGGCCGAGCAGTTCATCGAGAAGGGCCACTTCGACGCCGACAACATCAAGGCCAAGCGGGTCAGTATAGCGTGTCCTCACCGGTCTATCTTGTTGGTGGCTTAGTACTGTTGTTATTCACAACAATTATTCTAAAAAAAACTGTTTACAAGATTTGTTTCTTAGGAAAAATAATAACCAAACTTTTTTGCGGAGGAGAATGTGTTCATGCATCTTAATCGCTGTGTGTGGGAGTTAAGACTATTACATCCCACTATCCACTTAACTCCCCCAGTTTTCCCTTTTCACCAGATTGGGACGACTTGGTACCAGTTTTATAGCTATTAACTAGCCCATATTAATGTTGTGTTGTCACAGGATGCCCTCGTGGGACGGTACTCGGCGCTGGACAAGCCGATGGCGATCCGCAAGCGGCGGCTGCTGGACTCACTGCAGGCGCAGCAGCTGTTCCGCGACCTCGACGACGAGGCCGCCTGGATCCGCGAGAAGGAGCCCATCATCGCCTCCACCAACAGAGGTAAGGCCATGACATTATGTCGTTGCGAATTTAATGTTATTAGGCGTATGTATATCATTGGAAATTATTTACACATCGTCTCACATTAAGCAGTTTGTACTGTGGGTGTCAGACGACGGATGAACATGAACATGTCTGTATCAGTGTGAATACTGATACAGACATGTTAAGAATCAAACCATGTTGATTGATTTTAACAAATTTTTAATTAGATAAGTTACAATGCCTTGACACTTGGATGAAAACTTGGATATAATGCAATGGAGGGTTAGAGTGGGCGTGCGCGCGCACTGCGTCGTGACCCGAGGGAGAGTGAGCGAGCTCAGCTACGCCGCGGCGGGCGCGGGCGCTGGGTTGGCGGGCGCGCGCGGGGGTGCGCGGGCGTCGCGGGGCGGCGGCTGTTGCTACCCGCTCCGGCCGCGCGCTTTCCTGGAATCCAGGCGTCAGCCGATGGCGTAGACAGACATGTTCATGTAATGTTTGTACCGTACGAGTATCTAATTTGGGGCCTTTGGGGTAATGGCAGGTCAACCAACACATTAAAAGGTCGTCAAAAAATGTTATCTTAATCAAAAATTACAATATCTGTAGAAATATTGTAGTGTTAGGATGAAATTGTCCGTTTAGGCGTAAATTGTCAAATTCGCATATTGTCAAGCGGTCGCAAACGGTCAAATTCGCAAATCGTCAAATTCGCAAATCGTCAAATTCGCAAATTGTCAAATTCGCAAATCGTCAATTTAGCAAATTGTCCAATTCGCAAATGTCAAGTTTTCAGAATGTCCAGTTCTTTAGGTTTAAATAAAACCTTTCAGTCCGGAATGTCCAATTCCTATAATGTAAAGCGGTTTCAAAAGGGCGGGCTACCGGTATTAGCTCACCCTTTCGATATCAGAAATTAAAAAATATGTGACTGCTCAGTTCGATAGCAGTACGACACTATCGGATGACAACATTATCCATTGAACTAAAATTACTAGTGTATAGAACCGACACCGCAAACGAAATTTTTGCGCGACGCTTTGTTGCCGACGGCAACAACTTATTTCGAACAAAACGCGTAAGCGCCGTGCTTTGCATGGCGCTTACGACGTTTAGGTCGCGAGAAAATTATACTCTGTAAGCAATCTAGCGCTGCAAGTTTTATAGTTTGGTTAGACGACATCCGCTGTAGCAAATACATCACTCAGTCCAGCGTGCCCGTCATCATTTTGCGACACATTTTTTGTTCCGTATAGCCTCTCTATACGTAGTACTTGTAACCCAATGAAATTATCCCGCGTTGTGGTTCAGGTCGCGACCTGATCGGCGTACAGAACCTGATGAAGAAGCACCAGGCGGTGACGGGCGAGATGGCGCAGCACGAGGCGCGCGTGGAGGCGGTACGCGCGGCGGGCGCTGCCCTGCGCGACGCCGGACACTTCGCCGCCGACGACATCGCCGCGCGCCTCGCGCATCTGTCGGCGCAGTGGCAGCAGCTGCAGGAGAAGGCTGCGCAGGTATGTTGGTGTGACGGGCGAGATGGCGCAGCACGAGGCGGGCGCTGCCCTGCGCGACGCCGGACACTTCGCCGCCGACGACATCGCCGCGCGCCTCGCGCATCTGTCGGCGCAGTGGCAGCAGCTGCAGGAGAAGGCTGCGCAGGTATGTTGGTGTGACGGGCGAGATGGCGCAGCACGAGGCGGGCGCTGCCCTGCGCGACGCCGGACACTTCGCCGCCGACGACATCGCCGCGCGCCTCGCGCATCTGTCGGCGCAGTGGCAGCAGCTGCAGGAGAAGGCTGCGCAGGTATGTCGGTGTGACGGGCGAGATGGCGCAGCACGAGGCGGGCGCTGCCCTGCGCGACGCCGGACACTTCGCCGCCGACGACATCGCCGCGCGCCTCGCGCATCTGTCGGCGCAGTGGCAGCAGCTGCAGGAGAAGGCTGCGCAGGTATGTCGGTGTGACGGGCGAGATGGCGCAGCACGAGGCGGGCGCTGCCCTGCGCGACGCCGGACACTTCGCCGCCGACGACATCGCCGCGCGCCTCGCGCATCTGTCGGCGCAGTGGCAGCAGCTGCAGGAGAAGGCTGCGCAGGTATGTCGGTGTGACGGGCGAGATGGCGCAGCACGAGGCGGGCGCTGCCCTGCGCGACGCCGGACACTTCGCCGCCGACGACATCGCCGCGCGCCTCGCGCATCTGTCGGCGCAGTGGCAGCAGCTGCAGGAGAAGGCTGCGCAGGTATGTTGGTGTGACGGGCGAGTGGGTAGTCCTCTTTGTTCTCTGACCTATTTCTGAATGCAAATGGAAGGGATAGCTCTTCAAGAGATTTCCCCCCACTATCGATCGATAAAAAAGTTTTGATGTGTAAAAAAAATTCACGCTGTATCAAATTGCAAAATTAAATACTTTGACCTTTATCAAAGAAATATTTGCGATGTGCTGTTCTCACGAAAATATGCATAAACCTATGAATTAGGTTTAATTACAAAGTGGGACGAAATTTGGAATCTCTAAAAGCAAACCCAGCCCGATCACCATTTTTGTGTAAACCTCAGCAACCAGTTAATCCGAAAATCTTTTCCTGAACTATTCAAATACCGTCCAATTCTCGCCCCAGCGCAAGCAAGACCTGGAAGACTCGCTCCAAGCGCAGCAGTACTTCGCGGACGCGAACGAGGCGGAGTCGTGGATGCGCGAGAAGGAGCCGATGGCCAACACGCAGGACTACGGCAAGGACGAGGACTCCTCCGAGGCGCTGCTCAAGAAGCACGAGGCGCTGCTCTCCGACCTCGAGGCCTTCGGGAACACCATCAAGGCGCTGAGGGACCAGGCTGACTCCTGCAGAGTAAGTAGATAATAGAAATGTTTACGGGATGTTTATTCTTTACTCCGTGCACACATACATCCTCCGTGGTGTAGGATTAACTTGCATCATGATCAAGGAATTAAGTTTTTATACTCCTAAACAAGGCTATCCAAATTGGAGCATGATTACAAAGTTTGTAATCTGGCGCAGGATTCTTTGGGCTTTGTTACTATGGTTATAAAGAAACTTTAATAATCAAATTTAACATTAAATATTAAAAAACCGAACTGCCTCTTGAACATGTAATTTTTGATTACTATTTAGTACAAAATATAAGATTGCTATTTTCCACATCCAGAAATAATTTTCGTTTTCACCCTAACTTCCTTCATTTCGGAAAAGAGATTTATGCAAAGGGATCACACAAGGTATTACACTTACCTACACCTATACACTACACGTTCAATACTAACTTGTGTGTCTGTCTTGTCAGCAACAAGAGTCGCCGGTGGTGGACGTGTCGGGCAAGGAGTGCGTGGTGGCGCTGTACGACTACGCGGAGAAGTCGCCGCGCGAGGTGTCCATGAAGCGCGGAGACGTGCTCACGCTGCTCAACTCCAACAACAAGGTAACACGCCTCTTTTAACTGCCTTTGTGGTAAAGTGGTTAGAGCGTTGGGCTCTAATACCCGGAGGTCGTGGGTTCGAATCACTCGGGGAGCATAACTGTGTGAATGTTTCCAGTTTGGTTAGGACATTGCAGGCTTGAATCACCTGAATGTCTGAAAAGAATGATGATTCCGTGCTTCGAAAGGCACGTTTAGCCGTTGGTCCTGCGCCTGATCTCTCTTCGGTCGTGTCAGACTGCTGTCCCACCGTGTTATGGGAGTGAGGGAATAAGGAGTGCACCTGTGCTTGCGCACTCACTTGTGCATTATAATATATCCTGCGTAGTTGGCTGAACTTAAAGTTTGGCCGCCGTAGCCGAAAACTCGGCTAGGAGGACATTACTACTTTATTAGTAATACTAGATCAGTTAGCAAACAGCCACGCTGCCCACCTGATGGTGTGCGGACACTGCGATGTAATTCATTGAGGGACACATTTTTTTTTTGCGGTTTGGTGCGTTATGGTGGAAGCTTCACCCGCAGGAGAAACAGGGGCAGGGTTTACCCACTGAAAACCTCCGCAACACCGCAATGGCCTCACACTGTAGGCTCCTCCGATTAAATTTCCAGATTTTAGCGTTTGATTGTGTACTGGCTTCCATATGTGTACTGGCTTCCATATGTAGGTATATTTCCAGAACACAGCCAGAGCCAGACGGACTCTGGAAGTCCTACCATCAACTAGTTGTATTATTTGTTTGATAAACGCTATAAATTGCATCCGCATGTATGGCCCATTATTTTGACCTCGACATTCAAACGTTAACATAGAGAAATCAAATAATAACAATATTACCCTTTTATGGGTGTGATTGGATTGTGAAAGCATCTTTGTTAAATGGTTTACGAGTTATTGAATTAAACGAACACTATCACTAAAATTATGCAATTGATCACAGCGTATTCTCGATTGCATCCATTATGGAGCTCATAGTCCGCTTCGACTATGATCCTAGATTCGACAAATAAATAAGTATCTATAGTGAGATTGTAAATGCGCTTAGATATGTAATAATAACATTTTCTTGTTACTGCCTATCTTTTATAGTAGATGTTATCAAAATACTTCTGTTTGCAATGATGTTTCAGTTATAAAACGCGGTAAAAAGGATCAACATTAGATATTGTTAAGATAAAACGCTGTTTTATCTCTCCGTTCCTTGATGTTAAAGATATTATGACTACTACTCTATTTATAATCATTGATAAAACACAATAGTTTTTACTGATAGAATGGGTGAATGTTGTGGGATATTATGTTATTTAATCATAGAAAGTGATTTAAAATACATATTAAAAATATGGATATCTTTATTACTAGAAAGTCACAACTAAGACAAGGCCCTTTCATTATGTAAGCTCATAAAAGCCTTATTATCGGGAAGTAAATTTTATGTTCTTCAATCGATTGATCGTGTTATACAGCGAAACAATTTCCTGTATGGCATCCGTGATCAATAAAGGGGCAACGTCGAGGTTTATTCCTAATTTATTTTAATTGGAAGTAACTTATGATAAAGTTTAAATAAGTTGAGATAATTAGAAGTTTCTGAAGTGTAAACTGTGTTTTTTCTGCGCTAATTCTGATAAAAAATTATTATAATACACAGTGTTTACGTATTGTCGTGATAAATTTTCCGCAAAGTAAAATTCTTCCTTTGCGTGATGTTTTCGATTTACCGCGTTTAAAAATTGAAGTCAGTCGCAGGAGCCCGCCCCAATTGACATTTATTTGCATTCACAATAACTGAAAGAAATTTAAAGACCATTGAATTCTTGAGAAGTGTTAAAAATTCAGTCGTCATCGATCGTTGCGCATTCAATCATTTAACGGTAGTAGATTGTGAGTACTAAATTAAAAGTTGTTATTCTCGTAAGATATCGTGTATATTGGCCTCAACATCATACCGGGTGTATTATATCTCTAATTAAACGCAGAATACTGTGATAACAATACATTTGCGTTATTTTTACTGAATTACGCCAAGGCCACACCTAACCTTTTAGCTAAATCGATTACTTGTTTCCGCAGTTCTATTTAATCGACATCGATTTATTTAACAAATCGTGAACGCTGATAAGATAAAAGAACCGAACGGATAATTATAATGTGTTGTGCAAATCGCGAAGACAGTGCTTAAGTGGAGAGTAAATTACAATCATTCAGAATGTATTGTGTCCGCTTCTAACCGAATATGTTTATGTAACGATGAGGCGCCCGCGACGAGATCGCTCGGTATTACCCGCCGAGCGAGCCGCGCGGACGAACGCCCTTATCGACTCTCGAAATATACAATGTAGTCAAACCACGAAGTACTTTAAACTAGTGAAACTTTCTGTGATAGTGCCGTGATAATAGTTTAGTGCAACAAAATGATAGTTGTTAGTTGGCTATTTGTGATGCTGATAGAGCATATTATTATCGATAGACGATATGATAAAAAGAAAAAATGGTCACAAGTAAGTGACACTTTCTTGTTTACATATTTATAACTCGTAAGAGAACCGAGATCTCAGTAACGCTTGAAAAAGTAAGCAATGCGTACGAATATAATTTGAATACAATCGGTGCTCAACTTTTTTGGCAACCACATAATTATGTTTAGTACATCTTAACATAAACTTAGAAGGGTTTCTGTGTAAAGTTAAATGAAACAGATATTCAAACATCAATGATATTGTTAAACATGTTTTTCTCTTGTATTTTATGGTGTGTGAAGAGTGTAAACAAATTGGACCGGCAGCAACAGCTGAAACTTGGTTATTGTTTTAATAATGCTGCTTTGTGTAAATGTTCTGTCTAAATATTTTAAAAAGTCCGTAAATAATCACCCAATGGCGTTAACCAAAACATGGCTATCGCATAGTATAGTATACGAAATCAATTGTCTTGTTATCTTATAGGCGACTGGGTTTTGAAGGTATCTTTCAAATATAATGTTTGAAGAACATATTCCAATGAGGTTGTATTGTCGCAGGACTGGTGGAAGGTGGAGGTGAACGACCGCCAGGGCTTCGTGCCGGCCGCGTACGTCAAGAAGATCGACGCAGGGCTCTCGTCCTCACAGCAGAACCTCGCCGACTCCAGCTCCATCGCCGCCAGACAGAACCAGGTAAGATTTTTTATTGATTTCCAACAAAGCATTTGCGTGTTTATGCCAGAGGCTTATGGCCACTGGCTTAAACACTTGTAACGATAAAATTATTTTAATTACTTTTTCCGGAGACCTTTTGCCTACAGTGGAATACTTTTGAAGGTTCAGCAAAATATTTGTTATCCCCGGCGCTCTAGCAGCGGGTCAGCATTGTTGATTTAACTTGTGAATAAATTAGAAATGTATGCATAATTTATCTTTATGTGCAATGTTCATATTCCACTTGTTTTATCTTCAAAACAATGAGATGCACTAGAAGTTGATCCTGCTGCTTATCTCTGCTCTGATACATAAGATTTAATGTCGCGTATGTCACGTTGTACTAACATAATAATGAACAACGACAACAATGGTCGCGAGTTACTTGTAAACATGCCTTACGAAAGGTAATATTTGCACTGGCGTATAGAAACAGCGCTATTTACTGCCCACTGCCCTGCTTTATTTCAAGTAAAATCCAGCACCCAAAGTCTTTAGAGGGAATCAACTATTTTTCTCAGTCTGTCGATTCTCTCTAAATTTTTTAATTAAAGGATTATTTTATTTCGAATCTTTTCTTTTTAGTATTATGATACTGGCAGGATGATTTAGACTTGATTTTTTAAATATTAAAATTATAAACATAACTATTTATTAAAATCGTTTTATAGAGCCTCAAAAGATTTCTACTTTTATTTAGCCTGAACCTGACCGGTTTTTTTTTGTTTAGATCGAGGCGCAATATGATAACCTGCTGGGCCTGGCGCGCGAGCGGCAGAACAAGCTCAATGAGACCGTCAAGGCGTACGTGCTGGTCCGCGAGGCCGCCGAGCTCGCCACCTGGATCAAGGACAAGGTAATGGGCCACAGACAGCTTTTTTATAATAAAAAAATATATATCTCTGGACATTATTCACACAGCGCCATCTAGCCCAAACTAAGCATTAGCTTGTGCTATGGGTGCCAAAATTAATAATTGATCAGGTGGCATAAAAATAAAATAAATGTCAATCTGGGCATCATAAGCCTCTAACCTTTTCAAAATAGTCATTTACGAGTACCTACTAGAGCTGACATTGTAATAAGAATAAGAAATATGAACATATTTTTACCGGTCTGGGTATTTCTATTACATCGTAATGTATGTATTAACAAAAAAATCTATATACTTAAATCCATTTTCTGTTACCCTTAGCACTAACTTGCTTGGTGTAAAAAGTGTCCAGGCATTTATTTATTCCCTTGAACCAAGTACAACGTCAGGACATACTAACGAATCAACACATTCGCAGGAAATGCACGCCCAAGTACAAGACGTGGGCGAAGACCTGGAGCAGGTGGAGGTGATGCAGAAGAAGTTCGACGACTTCCAGAACGACCTGCGCGCCAACGAAGTGCGCCTCGCCGAGATGAACGAGATCGCCGTGCAGCTCATGACCGTCGGCCAGACCGAGGCCGCGCTCAAGATCAAGACGCAGATGCAGGTCAGTTACATACATATAGGAAGTCCTAAGAATACATAAATGTATCTGTTACAATATATTTTTAATATTAGGTCAGTTGGCAGACAGGCACGAAGCCCACCTGATGGTAAGCGGCCTCTGCGGCCTATTCCATTGAGGGACGCTTCACCTGGAAGCGTCCTCAATTTGCTGCCAGACTGTAGACTCATCTGGTCTTCGAGCCTCTGATTTCAAGTGTACTGGCTCCCACATTATTATTGCCAGAACACAGCCAGAGCTGTTATGGCGGCAGATTTCACCTGTGGGGGTAGCTAGCCAGTCTGGCTCTGAAAAAGCGCTACCACCAATCAGACCCAAAGCGGGAATCGAACCCACGACCTCCGTGTTTTTTACCCGAGCGGCTTAGCCACTGTTTCACGGAGGTGGTCAAAAAGAAAAAAGTCCGACACAGACGTCTAATTTGAAAGAGCCCTAAATGTTTTCTGTAGAATAAACAAGCAATATAATAATATTGTATATTGACGCTGCATCAATAGGGGATTAGATCACATTGCTTTTGTTTTGTGAAACAGATAATTTGGATAAGTAAACACGCATTATACATTAGATAATAGAAGAAGCATTGTTTGGTTTACCATCACACTGTTGGTATCAGTGTTTCTCAATGTTATTAAAATTTGTATGATAATGGCATGTCTTTGTTGACCGTTGGGACTCACCGTCCTTGCTAGATGGATGAGGACCCATATATTAAAATAAAATGTTTGTGTGTCCCCGCAGGAGCTGAACTCAAAGTGGACGTCGCTGCAGCAGCTGACGGCGGAGCGCGCGGCGCAGCTGGGCTCGGCGCACGAGGTGCAGCGCTTCCACCGCGACGTGGACGAGACCAAGGACTGGATCGCCGAGAAGGAGGCCGCGCTCGCCTCCATAGACCTGGGCAAGGACCTGCGCTCCGTGCAGACGCTGCAGCGTGAGTATGTCCCAGGAGCTGAACTCGAAGTGGACGTCGCTGCAGCAGCTGACGGCGGAGCGCGCGGCGCAGCTGGGCTCGGCGCACGAGGTGCAGCGCTTCCACCGCGACGTGGACGAGACCAAGGACTGGATCGCCGAGAAGGAGGCCGCGCTCGCCTCCATAGACCTGGGCAAGGACCTGCGCTCCGTGCAGACGCTGCAGCGTGAGTATGTCCCAGGAGCTGAACTCGAAGTGGACGTCGCTGCAGCAGCTGACGGCGGAGCGCGCGGCGCAGCTGGGCTCGGCGCACGAGGTGCAGCGCTTCCACCGCGACGTGGACGAGACCAAGGACTGGATCGCCGAGAAGGAGGCCGCGCTCGCCTCCATAGACCTGGGCAAGGACCTGCGCTCCGTGCAGACGCTGCAGCGTGAGTATGTCCCAGGAGCTGAACTCGAAGTGGACGTCGCTGCAGCAGCTGACGGCGGAGCGCGCGGCGCAGCTGGGCTCGGCGCACGAGGTGCAGCGCTTCCACCGCGACGTGGACGAGACCAAGGACTGGATCGCCGAGAAGGAGGCCGCGCTCGCCTCCATAGACCTGGGCAAGGACCTGCGCTCCGTGCAGACGCTGCAGCGTGAGTATGTCCCAGGAGCTGAACTCGAAGTGGACGTCGCTGCAGCAGCTGACGGCGGAGCGCGCGGCGCAGCTGGGCTCGGCGCACGAGGTGCAGCGCTTCCACCGCGACGTGGACGAGACCAAGGACTGGATCGCCGAGAAGGAGGCCGCGCTCGCCTCCATAGACCTGGGCAAGGACCTGCGCTCCGTGCAGACGCTGCAGCGTGAGTATGTCCCAGGAGCTGAACTCGAAGTGGACGTCGCTGCAGCAGCTGACGGCGGAGCGCGCGGCGCAGCTGGGCTCGGCGCACGAGGTGCAGCGCTTCCACCGCGACGTGGACGAGACCAAGGACTGGATCGCCGAGAAGGAGGCCGCGCTCGCCTCCATAGACCTGGGCAAGGACCTGCGCTCCGTGCAGACGCTGCAGCGTGAGTATGTCCCAGGAGCTGAACTCGAAGTGGACGTCGCTGCAGCAGCTGACGGCGGAGCGCGCGGCGCAGCTGGGCTCGGCGCACGAGGTGCAGCGCTTCCACCGCGACGTGGACGAGACCAAGGACTGGATCGCCGAGAAGGAGGCCGCGCTCGCCTCCATAGACCTGGGCAAGGACCTGCGCTCCGTGCAGACGCTGCAGCGTGAGTGACCACACGCCCCGAACGTCTATCGTAGGGAAAATGCAGTAATGCACACCCTGTAGCCGAGGGTGATAGGGCCTTGGACAAGATGTTGTCTACTACTAAAACCCACCCAGTGTTCCCCCAGTGCCATGATCGGGGGTGTTATGGGTATCCGGTAAAGCCTGCACTTTATGGATGGCTCACAAAATATCTGAAGCTGAACCAATCTAAAATGATCTTTAAATGAAGAGGATGATCTAGTCAAGACTATACAACTTTTGGTTATGTTTTAACAGTTATAAAACATTGAAAACCATATATTACTATAATTACTATGTACTTACGAATGGTTTTTGCAATAAGCTTCGTATTAATAGTTTGGCTTTTAATAGTTTGATTACTAAACCGTGGCAATGTAATTATTTACTTTAATAGTTTCAATTAAATTATTTTTACTTATTTTCTTCTGAGTCATGTTTAACCTCTTAAACTAACACGAACATGTGGATTATCTCATACAATCCATCCTATTTCCGTTGACAGGCAAGCACGAAGGCCTCGAGCGCGACCTGGCGGCGCTGGGCGACAAGATCCGGCAGCTGGACGAGACGGCCAACCGGCTGATGTCCACGCACGGCGACTCGGCCGACGCCACCTACAGCAAGCAGCGCGAGATCAACGAGGCCTGGCAGCAGCTGCAGGCGCGAGCTAACGCGCGGAAGGAGAAGCTGCTCGACTCTTATGACCTGCAGAGGTACATTTATAGCCCGACCAGGAAAATAAAAAGCCTGCTCTGGAGGCGCCACATTAGCTAAGGTTATAGAAAGTCTTGGTTGCTATGGTTATAGTAAAACTTGGTTGCTATGGTTATAGCAACACTTGGTTGCTATGGTTATACTTACAAATAACTCACAATATCTAGTAGTAACAAGGCATGGTTGACAATTGACATCATACTTTGACAGAATAATAATTAATGACATCTTATTGTTTTTTTATTTGATTGTTGCCACTTGAAGAAATTAGCTCCAATATTTTTCCTCATTAAGGCGAAGTTTTTTATTTTATTGGTCGGGCTATAACTGTAAATATGACTTGCAGGTTCTTGTCGGACTACCGCGACCTGATGGCGTGGATCAACTCCATGATGGCGCTGGTGAGCTCGGACGAGCTCGCCAACGACGTCACCGGCGCCGAGGCGCTGCTCGAGCGACACCAGGTGAGACTATACTCTCTTAATCATATACCTGACATTTGAATAAGGCTGTTTAGGTATAAATAAAATAACCACTAGATGGCGTAACATGGCTACCAGGTCTAACTATTACACGATTGGCCCGTTTTAAACATATCTAATGTTGTATAGAATGATTGTGCTTGATCATTCATGTTTTTCTGTCGGTTAAGTTATGCGATCTAGTGGATATTACATTAAAAATCATTGATTATATCAAATGTGTTTTAAAGTCATTTCCATGTCATTTAGAAATACCTTGATTTGTGAATATACCGCCATATTCATTCTCTGAATAGAGTGATTATATCAAGATCCTTACATTTGTCAACTAATAAGCAGCACATTGACAATTCTTCTGAGCTGTAACAGCTGCTGTCAATCAGAGATCAAAAGATCCTTTTAATTGTGTTACCACAAGTATTTCTTAACATTAAATTTTCAATAAAACTTTTTTATAACAAAAATTGGCTTCCTGTTCTTGCAGTCAGTCATAAAAAAAATATTTATTAAAATATGTTGTAATATTTAAGTTTCCATTTGCATTTCCTTTGCCATGGTGGCATATCTGAACATTTTTATGAACCTTAAGTGAAGGTAGGTACAGTTGGCAGTGGCATGTCTATACAGCGAGTTCTTGGAGTATAACTGAGTGCCTGTTTCTAGAGCCAGCGCCTGGAGATAGACGCGCGGTACGGCATATTGCCGCAGGTCAGACGCATTGCACGCATGTGTGCCATCTAACTGTCGTTCGAACAAATATAATCTAGGGTTGCCAGATTGCAGAGTGATTTGTAGAACTTTTTAATAGCATACGTAATTACACATTTCTAAATCGTTTATAAAAAGCAAATTCAGCTTGTTAATTTTACTAATTTATTATTAATGTGAACATGATATTTTATAAATGTTTTCTGACTATACATTCAACTTATAAATCGCGTCTCGCTCATACAATAGTGCTGAGGTGATGCTTGACTATCAAGTACCATTCAAAATATACCTATTGAATTTCGTCATCCTCTCTCAACCATTGTAAACTGTTCTTTATAAATGAAACTTGTCCAGAAAAGGTATAAAAAACGTTTCTTGCTATTGTCGGATACACGGTTTGTTGATTAATTTGATTTTCGTTAATATTTATTTATCTTTAAAAAGATTTCATTCATTTTTAAATATTAAATTACAAGTATAAATATATTACCAATTACCATCTCTTATTAAATATATTCATAGTCCCGCTCAGGTGATCTGGCAACCCGCGCACCGTATGCAAAGAACGAACGTTCACTACTATCGATGTGCTGTATTTAGGACTCTTCTTAATCATACCATAGTAAACACAGATTCTACTAAAATAATACGGTGGGTTTAGATGTTTATTTTCTAACACAAACGATAATGTTCACCAGATATGAATTAACGTTTTAATAATAATTCTGATGAATTAAATTTTTATTATAATGTAATTTGTTTTACACAGTTTTTATTTTTCTGTTTAAAATCAGTGTTGTGATATTATGTATGTAGTCACCTTCAAAAATGTTTCATGTTGAACTTTTTTACTTAAATATTATTTTGATGAACGCGTAATCGAGATGTGACATTTTTCTTAGTGACACTCTTAAGTATCTATTTAAATTTTACTTTGTGTGTTGTTTTGTCTGATGTTTTCCCTATATTTTTCTTTGTGAAATGGTTTCGTGTGTGTTTGTGATTCGTTGTATCTTTTCTATTAAATTGTTCCCTTTATCACTTATTTATGTACTGTTTATTTGTATCATATTAAAAGTTGAAAATTATATATTTTATATTGTATGACCGTGTTAAATATTTTGAAAGAAGTGCACTGTAATACAGTTTTTGTTAAACAATAATTCAATGATAATGATTAATGATATAATAATTTTTGTACGAAATTCATGAGTATTGTTTAATTTTCTTAAATTTCATTCATAAAAAACGTACAGTACGCGCGGTATGAACACTCCATTTAAATATCATAGGAAGGCGAACTTGAGGCAAACATTCTGCCGCTCAATGTGCGCCCATTAGAGACACGGCCTAAAGTAAAACATGAGTAATCTTATCGTTGATGCGCAGGAGCACCGCACGGAGATGGACGCGCGCGCGGGCACGTTCCAGGCGCTGGAGCTGTTCGGCCAGCAGCTGCTGCAGGGCGGCCACTACGCCTCCGTCGACATCCAGGAGAAGCTCAACACCATGGGCGACGCAAGACAGGACCTCGAGAAGTCAGTAAACTTGTTACATTTGATTGTCTGTGTATACATAGTTTTATTTTCGTATTTTTTATGCGCTGCACAGGTTAAGAATAAATTAACTTGATATAAAAAAAAACAAATTGATAATAAATTGTCAAAGAAAATAATATTGGATAACATTGCATAAACATATCTGTGGTGGGATTCGACCCACTACCCTTAGCATTTTGGGCAGAGTAATTTCCAAGTGCATTGCCAGATAACACATAATTAATGATTAAACGAACTTACCTTAAGTGAAGTTCAATCATAATTATACGAAGAATTCGTCCGAAGATATTAGTATAATGTACACTTGTAGTATCGCTTTAAATGTGTTACCCTTTAGCACACAATTTTAGAGTATTCATATAAAAATACCATATTTTAAAAAAAAAATATTACAAAATTTAATCGTTACTTCCGGTCGTATTAATTTGTCGGACACATCCGATTCCCACCAATTTACAAGTGGCGCCACCTTTCCTTTGCCGCCATGCCCGCCATGTTCTATAAACCTTCATTTAGTTTAGAGTTGCGTTTGATATCTTCAGCTAGAAGCCGAGGATAGAAATAAGCGTAGGAGCATTGGCAGAGGGCATGTCCAGCAGTGGACTGCGACGTTTGATATTTCCTGCTGGGATTTTATTGATGAAATAAATATGTACTAGGGTGGGAGGGAGACTAATATCTTCGGACGAATTCTTCGTATAATTATGATTGAACTTCACTTAAGGTAAGTTCGTTTAATCATTAATTATACTTCAGAATTCGTCCTCAATATTAGTATAATGTACACTTGTAGATGTTTAGAGCATAGTCAGGAAATATCATGACGTCTTATTTAATTCTCTTACATCTAGTAAATTCAAGTCTAGTAAATTCAGTACAACCTTTGAAATTATAGATCACTCGTAAAAGATTGTTGTCGATGGGAGTTTGACTAACTCGTTCTCGAAATCCAGGCAACATTCCAGGTCACAGACATACTACTACACACAGACATTTCTAATCATTAAAGCATTAGCTAAATATATTTTATCTTAGGTAGGTTGCCTTGAAACCGAACGATATCGGTTTTAATCACGAATGTCATTTTTGTCAAAATAATGTTTATTTAAACATGTACAAACTAATTGAATTCTATGAACTCTCTCTATTTGACTTCTATGAACCGCTCTATTTGAATTCTATTGAACTGTCTCTATTTGAATTCTATGAACTGTCTCCAAAACAAAATTAAAGGAGTAGAAAATTTTTCTAATGGCAGGTGTTTTTGAGAATATACAATGATCCTGAAAAAACAACAACAAACATTCTGACTTTCATGATATACTTATTATAATTTTATTCAGTTTTGTAGGCTGGAGCGTATAAAACGCCTATAAAATTTCTAGTGATAAATTAATATTCTGTAATTGCCCGTAAAATATAGCTATTTACAATGTTGCTTTTAATCAAAGCAACAGGTTTCTTTGCACTAACGAATAAGTTCGCGGCGTCTGGCAAATTAAAATATATTTGCTATAAAATAATTATTGTTTTATTTAATTTTAATGATATTTTCCAAAAAGATATCATAACAATTCTACTAGTCAATATAGTCATATTGTATTGTAATGTTCAATACGAATTGTGTTTAGAAGACAGTGCTACAAGCTCCATTATTACTTTTTTATTGACGATGTATTTGAATGTTTTTTGTGCGAAAATTAGAAGCAATAAGGTAACATAAATCCAATTTCAATAATTCTCTAACCCTTATGTATCGTGAACATAGGATATCAAAGTTGATGCAATCAATAAGCTTTTTGCTTTTAATATGCCAACGAGAGATGAGAAAGCATATACATAAGAATAAATTGTTTCCAATTTTCCGTAAATGCATAATATGCCTGTCGTTATTATGTAATATAATATCTCATATTATAAAAAAAAACAAAGTGTCGGAATTTAATTGCAGCAATGCATAATAGCTGCATTGAGGCTTTGTACACATTAAGCTTTTTACAACGCGCGTTTTGCTAACGCGCGTTTCGAGAACTAGGAGTTATATTGAAGTGTATACATGCAAGCGCGCGTTTTTGGTCAAGCAACGCGCGCTCAACGCAACGCCGAGTGCCCAATGTGTACCCGCTCTAATCGTTAATACGGCTTACCAAAAATACATATTTAATAAATATTTAAGTATAAAAAACAACGCATCTAGATGTAATCGTCAAGACGCATAATTAATTGTTACACTTAACGTGGACACGCCTCACCAACAAATATACCTCGAGCAACCCGAAGTATTATTATTGTTATTTATAACGAGAAAGGTTCTACATGCCAATACGCATATTCGTTTCATTTAGCCGTTTACAAACAAATATCTTAAGTAACCTGAAGTTAAAAACTTTTTTATGTACGATGTTTTAAACATAATTTATTTCATGTTTATCCTCTATCTAGTTACTTACAACCCACGCCCTGTACCGTTTGTGGCATGATGGCGCTGCATGAATAATGTCAAAGGATATTTTAAATTTACTTATGCATTATCAGGGCGATCAAGGTTACTCTCTGTCTACCGTAACAATGAAAAAACAGACTATAAAGTTCATTCTGTGATAAAATTAATTAATTTATCCATTTATACTTTATTGCACGAAACAAGTACAATTATTAGCGAACTTAATGCAGAAAAACATTCTCTACCAGTAATATGGGCGTAAAAAGTAAGAATTAATTGCTATGCTCCATACAGTCATAAACCATTGTAAATTTTTTTTTTTTTTTTTTGTAAATTATTAAAAAACGACATGACTTGTTGTTAGCAACTATTTATATTCTTATTAAGATCTGTGATAGCCGATTGGTATCAAATGTCCAATCACATGCGCGAGGTTGATTGTTCGGATCTTGGCGCGCATGGACTTTACCATGTGCGTATTCACCTCGAGCTCGGCGGTGATGGGCAACTTCGCAAGTAGAATGGTTGTGTAGTTTTGATACAATCAGTCCCACTCCTCTGTTAAGAAAGGATCACGAAGGCCAGTTACGGAAGTCAATCCAATGCAATAACTAGACCCGCGAAATGCACGGAAAAGAAGGAACTATTCCATATATTAGGTAGGTAGGTAGGAGAAAAAAAAAAATGTTTATGACGTGCAAAAGAATTTCTTGGTAAATCAAATTGCAAAATAAATACTTTGACTTTGACTTTTATTGTAGTAATGCGTTCCGACCACTAAACGTGTCGACTCGGCATCCCATTTTTGAGAGGCTTTAAAAATATATATTATATTCTCTCACAACAATAAAGGATATTCAATCGTGTTCATGAATGAATTTCAATCAATACAATTATGTATTTTTAATATTATCATTAAATATATATATATATATATCAAAAAGGTTTTTTAATCGTTGTGTTCTTTTATAAAAATCAAAAATATTCTTTCCAATTTTTTGACACGTATCCAACTGTATTACAGCAAAATGAACCGATATTCATTTTTCTAAACAGAAATCTCTTAATTTAATTTCTTATTGTAATATTTATTATGTTCTTACATAAAGTCATTATCAAAATCGAATGAAATAATCATTCTTCTTAAAAGGAAATCACATTAATTCAATGTCTTTTTCCTATATGAGCATCATGCATAAACCAATCTTTTGAATTTTATAATAAATCTCGTTTAATGAGCAATTAACAAACCGAACCGTAACCACAGAATATATACTCCGTAACTTTGAATTCGGAGTATTTAATGTGACGTGTTTTACATGAATATAGGGTAAATATTCATTATTAAGGCATAAAAAATATGTCTTTCCTCGATATCAATTAGAAAAATAATATTCATCATTTTTAAAAACAAAAAATGTCTCGATTGTCTATGCACCGGGCCGCGATTTCAGCGTCCCGAGTTTAATTCCCGGATTGAGATAACTTTGTGTCTGTTTTTTCCCGACTCGGGAAACCAATCCGTATCCGGTAATCGTGGTGTTTAAGCCAGTACCGATCATTGCAACGATAACACGATAACTCGTTTTCAAGGACGGAGGCCACAAGAAATAATTTTTAAACACATAAATACAAATCGACTCGGACACGCATCATTAGCGCTCTGCTATGTCACTGACGACACTCAGTCGGTGGCGGTATAAAACCGGTCATACGTACTAAATATCCGAGCGAATAGTTGTGCCCGTAAAGTGGTGCGGGTTCGATCCCTGCCCGATACCCAGAAATATTTCACCATTAAGCAGGCATTATGCTTAAATTATAAGAAAACTAGTGTTTATAATATGGGGACTCAACTGATTCATTGGCACTCTGAACAACATTCTATAGTCAAGTCAACACCTGATCTACTTACCGCTCGCGGGTTTTTCTAGGAGGTCCTGCCCGAGGCCGTGTCGTGGTCACCGGGCGTTGGAATAATCCACGGTCGTGTTTGGTCGAGCTGACACGCCAGGACCTCGTCGAAAACGGTTTATAACCATAGGGCATCTGCTTCGACTTCATCGCTCTGTTATCTTCAAGAGAGCCGTTTTCACTTCGGTTCGTTCGCCGAGTTGCTATGAATCGATAAATCTATCGAACTTAATAATTGGTTGGAGGTTTGCACATTAATTTGTGAAACCAATTGGTCATCGATACCCACATGGGTTCAATTAATGATAAAAATCGAGCCGAAGATGATGAATAAATCAGGGTTCATACCTGTTCGCTCGTAAATGTACTCGTGAATCGTAGCTGCGGCTGCGGCGGTCGGCGGTGGTCGGCGGCTGTGACGCGATGTCTTCTTCGGTCGCTTGGTTCTTCGCTATGTTCAGTTTTTGCGTCGGATAATCATTTTGGTATCCAGAGTGCTTAAAACTTTTTCGTCATTCGCGGTGGAGCATTATACAAAGCCTGACGGCCGTCCAAGTGCGGATTAAAACGGAACAGCCCCAGGCAGTCCGAGTGTGAATTTGAACCAGTTGATGAATTCTTCGTATATCGCCATGTTCAATTCGAGCTGGGTCTGCAAGCAGACACACAGTTCGTTAGTCTTTGCGTGGGATCACCCTATAGATGTCCCTGCGTGCATAAGACCTTGAGTTTCGCTTTAAATCGCGAAATTGAACAAAAAGCGACCCATGGGACTGCCCACGGGTATTGTATTTTCCTAAAAAAAAATTTTTTTAAATATAACGAATCTTCACTGTAACGTTACAACACAGTTTCAAATTTCATCGTATATCGCCATGTTCAATTCGAGCTGGGTCTGCAAGCAGACACACAGTTCGTTAGTCTTTGCGTGGGATCACCCTATAGATGTCCCTGCGTGCATAAGACCTTGGGTTTCGCTTTAGACACGAAATTGAACAAAAAGCGACCCATGGAACTCTGCCCATGGGTATTGTATTTTCCTAAAAAATAAAATTTAAAATCTAACGTTTTAACACTTTCATCTTTTACTAACGGAATTTAGAATTTGAGTAACGTTTGCGTGCGTTTGGGCGAAGCACAAATAGCGAATGAAGGTTTATAGAACATGGCGGGCATGGCGGCAAAGGAAAGGTGGCGCCACTTGTAAATTGGTGGGAATCGGATGTGTCCGACAAATTAATACGACCGGAAGTAACGATTAAATTTTGTAATATTTTTTTTTTTAAATATGGTATTTTTATATGAATACTCTAAAATTGTGTGCTAAAGGGTAACACATTTAAAGCGATACTACAAGTGTACATTATACTAATATTGAGGACGAATTCTGAAGTATAATAGACAACAGGACGTTACTTAATTATACCCAGAAGCTTCACCATATAATATTCGGAGGAATGTGGTTATTACATAGATTTTCGTTTAACAAACCTTTGAGACTAACGTCTGCATGTCTCCCAGGGCATGGGTGGCCCGCCGCGTGAAGCTGGACCAGAACCTGGAGCTGCAGCTGTTCCTCCGCGACTGCGAGCAGGCGGAAGGCTGGATGGCGGCGCGCGAGGCGTTCCTGGCGCCCGTCGACGCGCCTGACGCGCAGGCTGCGCCCGCCACCGACCACGCGCCCGACAACGTCGAGCAGCTCATCAAGAAGCACGAGGACTTTGATAAGGCTATCAATGCGCACGTACGTCCCACACTTACCAAACGCTTAACGTATCTACCGACTGCCTGTGTAATTTATCACACTTACCATAATGTACCGAACTGTTCGCCGCTTTACAAGCAGCTAAGCAAAAGGGTCACAAATATAAATTGTTCGTAGTGAAGATCAATTTTTGATAAAAAATGCATTCAATATTACCAATGACGTTCAATATACAACTAGACACCCAATCTCTAAGAAAAATTCCTCAAATAACGTCCGAGTGGCTTTGACACTGATGACATTAACACATCCGTTCAAATTAACACCTTATCTCGTGGCATTTTGTGTTTAATGTCAATTGTATACAACTAAACGAAAACTCTGCCCAATAGTCGGGTGGGCAGACTTTTGCTTCGGACAATATTTGAGCGTGATTGTGAGTCTAGTTTTTTAATTGAACGTCATTGAATATTACCCATATTTTTAAACATGAAGATACCCGTCCAAATAAGCTGTCCAATAACAAAATATGCACTCACCCTCTCGGCATTTTCACGCATCGATGGCTAAGTTCAGCGCTCCCAACAAATAGCTTTAAATGCAAAAATTTGTTAGAGCGATTTAATAATTCTGGATATTATAGCAGTCCATTGACCATTTGCAATTTTATTTTCATGAATGTGTTGTCACTCTTCTAAAAGAGATTAGAAAATAATGTATATGTTGTATAATGTGATAGGAGGAGAAGATCGCGCAGCTGCAGACGCTGGCGGACCAGCTGATCGCGTCGGAGCACTACGCGGCGTCGCCCATCGACGACAAGCGCGCGCAGGTGCTGGACCGCTGGCGACACCTCAAGGAGGCGCTCATCGAGAAGCGCTCCAGGTACTGTCCAGTATCCACGCTAGACCGACCATCCTGTCCGTAGGGGCTTATTCCTTGCCATAAGCTTGGACAGAGAACGGGTTCCCCAAGAAAAAGACGGAGATTTGCTGCATAACATCTTAGTCATTCCGTGAACACGACTTACATAATATGGTCAAGCAATAAGTAGCAATCGCCTAAAAATCAGAAACCACTGATAAGGAGATTAGTCTCATCTCTCTCTACGCAGTATTGATCGTTATGAGGTAAGGTGATCCTCAACCGATTCAATAGACCGACACCCCCCCCCCCCCCCCCCCCCACCCCGTAGATAAACATAGTGATTCTGAACCATGTGTTCATCTTCTATAATATAAAAATGAATCGCAAAATGTGTTGGTAAGCGCATAACTCAACAACGCCTGGACCAATTCGGCCAAAATTTTTTTTAATGTTCGTTGGAGTTCAAGGATGGTTTTTACGGCGAGAAAAATTGAATTGATTAATTGATCAATTCCCACGGGAACGGGAACCACGTGGGTGAAACCGCGGGCGCCCGCTAGTAATTCATAAAAGCATTCATTCACACAAACATCCTTCTTGCTCAGGCTTGGAGATGAGCAGACTCTACAGCAGTTCTCGCGCGACGCCGACGAAATGGAGAACTGGATCGCCGAGAAACTGCAGCTCGCCACCGAAGAGAGTTACAAGGTTTGTAAAGTCACATTTCCCAATCACTGGAATAAAAATTGGACCTTTTTTTATTATTCCTAAAATACCATAACAGTCAATTGACGTTGACTTTTAGACATAGACTTTTTGTTTTAGAAGTTTTGATATTAGTAGTTTGAGAAATTTTCAAATTGGCTGGTATATTAAACGTAGGTAGGTACTATTTACAATAAAAAGGAAATAATTTAAGTATACGCTCGACGTTGTTTTATATTCCCATGCAGTATAGAATTGTTGTGCATGTATTAATGAATGTTTTGTTATTCAGGACCCGGCGAACATCCAGTCGAAGCACCAGAAGCACCAGGCGTTCGAGGCGGAGCTGGCGGCCAACGCCGAGCGCATCCAGTCCGTGCTGGCCATGGGCGGCAACCTCGTCTCGCGCGGCCAGTGCAGCGGCAGCGAGGACGCCGTGCAGGTACCCACCCCCCACTTGGAGTTTAAGCTGCCTGTCCACCGGAGCGTAGCTAGGCAGCGGAGCGGAGATACGGAGAAATATTAACCAATAGCATTGCACAAAATCTCCGCTTAGACGGGTAGTTACAACCCTTATAGATAATATTTCTCCTTTTTTCCGCTCCGCTACCTCGCTCCGCTCCGGTGGACAGGCACCCTAACTCAGACACCAACTCGCCTAGACAACGCTCCATGAGCTGCCACACAGGAGTTGACCTCCATTGATCTTCGATGACACATTGATAGTCTCTCGAATACATAATTGTAAGTAAGATTTTTGCCTGAAATTTTGCGGAAGCGGAGCAGGCAACGCGCACGGGCGGTACCCGCATGACAAGCGGCCTGAATCAAGCGGTGACCGCCCTGTTCCAATTACCGCGAAATTCGAGGCAGAGGTCTAAAAGTCGTTATGTTGCCTCTGAAAGGAGAATGACCGGTTCTGGACCAAATGCTGCCCAAGCATGGGAACACTTTAATTTGTTTCCTTACATGAATAGTTATAAAAAATATATACAATAAAAAAAATCCTGCCACGGATTTATAAATAAACTAGCCTTCCGCCCGCGGCTTCGCCCGCGTGAACTATAGGACGTTATCCCGCGGGAATATCTTGTAAATTGTAGCCTATGTGTTATTCTGATGTATAAGCTATATTATTGTAAAGTTTCATTAAAATCAATTCAGTAGTTTTTACGTGAAAGAATAACAAACGTTCATCCATCCGCTCCCCAACCGGTACCGCCGCAACCGCTATGTCCCTGCATTTTAAATCTGTAATATCTTCGAAACTATTCATTTAAATTACATGATGTAAAGGGCCATATTGATCTATATTACATGCACAATTTATTTATGGTACTTTATTGGATAAGGATTAATACTGTTTTGCTTAAAACCACTTTTTCGTAAATAAGCCATTATTTTATCGTAATAAGTAAAGGAAAATGGTTATTGTGGGTTATCCTTAAGAGATAGACATATACCATCGCGGACTTTTTTGTAAAACTTTTTAAGGTGTACAATATTGTAGTACATTATTTTGATCTATCTCGTAGGGTTCAGCCAGCGTTTGCAATGTAAGCGCAAAAAAATGTGATTATTTACGACCTTAAATTAAAAACCTCTAAAATTATCAGTGTTTCTCTACTATATTATGCATGTATTATACATATAAACCTTCCTCTTGAATCAGTCTATCTAATAAAAAAAACCGCATCAAAATCCGTTGCGTAGTTTCAAAGATTTAAGCATACAAAGGGACATAGGGACATAGAAAGCGACTTTGTTTTATACTATGTAGTGATATATAAATAAACCCTGGACCACTCACCCCCATTATTTAGTCCTATACAGAACATTGCTCGTATTACAGGGATCTAAATAACGGATTAGTGCCTAGTTTGGTTTTTGGGGTGGGCTAGGCATCAAGACGTTGTGAGACGCTCTGCATTATTTTTAGATACAATAATCTTAGACTTACTTAGACGACATGTTAGTGCCTACATGAGGTATTATAACAATGGGTAATTATCATTTTTTTGTTATGTTTATCATCTCTGTGAACCAATTTTTTTTTCTAATAAATCCATTGTTTATATTATACACTCTTTTATTTTCAAAATAAGCTGTTGGTTATGATTTTTGTTAATGTAAGACCTCTACATTCAATTATTTTTTTTCTTAAAACTCCTGGGATAGATTTTGAAGCGCTTTGAGTTATAGACTAGTATTAATCTAAGGAACATTTTGCACTATGTCTCAATGTTGGGCGGCACTTGGTCCAACGTCCATACATAGATGGTCAATGTCCTTTGTTCATGTACCGATTAAGTTTGTTTCAAATATTGCTAACTCACATTTTCCTACCAGGCTCGCCTAGCATCAATCGCAGACCAGTGGGAGTTCCTGACGCAGAAGACGACGGAGAAGTCTCTTAAGCTGAAGGAGGCTAACAAACAGCGCACGTACATCGCCGCCGTCAAGGACTTGGACTTCTGGCTGGGCGAGGTGGAGTCGCTGCTCACCTCAGAGGACTCGGGCAAGGACCTGGCCTCCGTGCAGAACCTTATGAAGAAGCACCAGCTGGTCGAGGCCGATATACAGGCGCACGAGGACAGGATTCAAGGTAGAATGTGATTTTAAACAAGAGGTTAAGTCACTTTGCGGAAAAAAATTCAAATATGACGATAAGTATCTAACTTTTGGATCCCAATGTTTCGAGTCTCCATTTCCAACCCTCGATTCCCAGTTTTGTTCCTATTTCTAACTTTCGTGTCCCTATTTCCAACTTTCGAGTCCCTACTTCTAACTTTTGAGTCCCTATTTCTAGCTTTCGTATTTCTATATCCAACTATGGAGTCCCAATATCTAACTTTTGAGTCCTTATTTCCAATTTTCGAGTCCTTATTTCCAACTTCCGAGTCCCTATTACAAATATTAGAGTCCCTAATTCCAAATTTCGAGTCCCTATTTCTAGTTTTCGAGTCCTTTATCCAATTTTTGAGTTTGTATCGAATCCCTTTTTCCAACTTTCGGCTGATCGGGTCCCTATTTCTAACTTTTGGGTCCCAATTTAAATAAATAATGTTGTATTCCGTGTAGACATGAACGCGCAAGCGGACGCGCTGGTGTCGAGCGGGCAGTTCGACAGCGCGGGCATCGGCGCGCGCCGCTCCGCCATCAACGAGCGCTTCGAGCGCGTCCGCAACCTGGCCGCGCACCGCCGCCAGCGGCTGCACGAGGCCAACACGCTGCACCAGTTCTTCCGCGACATCGCCGACGAGGAGTCCTGGATCAAGTCAGTACTCACTGCACACACACTACTCACTACACACACACTACTCTCTACACACATACTACTCACTACACATACTACTTACTACACACACACACACACACTACACACAGACTACTCACTACACACCCTACTCACTACTACACACACACTACTCACTACGCACACACTACTCACTACACACACTTCTCACTACACACACACTACTCACAACACACACACTACTTAATACACACACACTACTCACACAACACATATCCATGCATATACTTGCGTCTGATTCACCTGCCATGTCCTCTACTGTCTATTTTATATTTAACACTTTCATAAATCACTGCCAATTTTCTAATTTCCATTTAGGACTTTAAAAAGAGTACACATGAGCACAAATAGACTAAGATGTCTGAAATAAATGATTTTGATTTTGTTAATAGGGAGAAGAAGCTGCTCGTCGCTTCGGACGACTACGGGCGCGACCTGACGGGCGTGCAGAACCTGCTGAAGAAGCACAAGCGCCTCGAGGCCGAGCTGGCCAGCCACGAGCCCGCCATCCAGGGCGTGCAGGTACCCACCATCACCTAGTGATCACCTTACAAACTTTGATCTGATCCCAACTAGTAACTATACTCCTTAAAACGTAACATGATTAGAATGACAGCTGTCAAAGTGTTGTGACTCTCTCGCTCGCTCTCAATAAACCTCAATCGATGTGTCTCACTCTACAAAAAAAAAAAAATCTTAGAGATGAGACACATCGATAGAGGTTTATTGAGAGCGAGCGAGAGATATACACTTTGACAGCTGTCATTCTAATCATGTTACGTTTTATGGAGTATAGTTTGAGCAATTATTGTGTAATGAGTATAAGAAACGACCAAGGTACCTCAAAAACTAATAAAACCGTTAATTATCAGCAAATATGAAGGAGCTCAAATTCTACAAAAAAAATTTCATAAAAGCTCTAATCGTAACATAATATTGACGTATTTTCCGCATATTATAATCTGCTTACTTAATAAAGCTTAAAACTTTCAATCAATAACTATTAACATTAAACTTGTATGTTTGACACATTTAATATTAGCTATTCTATAGTTCTATTTAATATGATTTATTTGGCTCCTTTTATGCGAGCAACCGGTATGTGCACATCAACGAAGGCAGTGGTTCACTGGTTTGTTGATAACAACAGGAGGCCGGCGAGAAGCTGATGGACGTGTCGAACTTGGGCGTGCCGGAGATCGAGCAGCGGCTGAAGGCGCTGGCCCTGGCCTGGGCCGAGCTGCAGGCGCTGGCGGCCGAGCGCGGCGCCAAGCTGCAGCAGTCGCTGGCCTACCAGCAGTTCCTGGCCAAGCTGGACGAGGAGGAGGCCTGGATCAGGTACAGACACTGGTCACATATTTTTCTAAACTACGACTAATGCCGAATCACTATTTTACATGTTAAAAGCTAGCAAGATTTTACATGTTAAAAGTTTTTAAAATCGCCTCCTACATTAGGCGGTTACCACACTGCACCGCGCTCCGCCGCGGTACGCGGGACGACAGATTTAATCATTATATGCAAGTACCCCAGTTTGTATAGAAAACACGCGCGGCGCAACACTGAAAACGCCGCACGCGGGCGCGTTAGCTACATTTAATTTTCCACGGAGGCGGTCGTATGGATTGTGTAGTCTATACGTGTGTTTGTTTGTCCTTTAGCGAGAAGCAGCAACTAGTGGTGGTGGGCGAGTGCGGCGACAGCATGGCGGCGGTGCAGGGCCTGCTGAAGAAGCACGAGGCGCTGGAGGCCGAGCTGGCCGGCCGCGGCGAGCGCGTGGCCGAGCTGGCCGCCGACGCCGAGCGCCTGCTGGCCGCCGGGAACCTGCACTCCGAGGCGCTCACGCATCGCATGCAGGCGCTACAGGTACCATATACTGTCATACGGGACATCCCTTTATAACCCGAGAAATAGTTAGCTTATCATATCACAAGAGTTAATCTCTGGGAATAACTAGCCGGGGGAAAAAAAATTGGGAAATATCGTCCGGAGTTGATGTGTGGGACGTCCTCACCCTAGCCCATCCACTTTGCTACTGTCGTGTGGCCCCACTTGTGCCGCTGATGGGCAAGGACTGACAACGAAACAGCGGTCTCCTCCAATCGATTGCGCATCGCAGCTCTTCCCCGCACCCGAAGGACTTCGATTTGGAAGCCCGCTGGCTCTCATCCCACCCCCATGTCACGAACTATATGGCTCTGCCCATCGATTTCTAGGGGGGAATTGCATATACCCCTGGAACTCTTTTCCCATTTTCTTCAGCTCATAAAGATTAATTTAACACTTTGACAGCCGATCACGTACTGGGTACGGCCGGGTAGTACGGTAGTATTTTAAAATGGCCGGCTGTCAAAGAGTTAAAATCATATGAATGTATAGGCTAAACTGGAGAAGCTGACGAGCCTAGCGGAGCGGCGCAAGGCGGCGCTGGTGGACAACTCGGCGTACCTGCAGCTGCTGTGGAAGGCCGACGTGGTGGAGTCGTGGATCGCGGACAAGGAGACGCACGTGCGCTCCGACGAGTTCGGCCGCGACCTCTCCACCGTGCAGACGCTGCTCACCAAGCAGGACACGTTTGATGCCGGTCAGTTATGTTCCACAATACTATAATATGTGAGTGGTTGACCAAAAAGGGACCTCAAGGGAAAATAATTGATTTCGAGTAAATCGCGTTTGAAGTTTCGCGTTTTGTTAGAGGATGTGTTACGCCTCGGCTCAGAAAAAAAATTATAAAAAAAAAACTATGGTGCCTAAAAATATTTTGGTTAAACCAAAACAAAACTAAAAGACCACATACTCAAAAATAAAAAAAAAACAGTTTCATTTAAGGTACTGGACGTAATTTATTTTTATTATTTCTATCTAAGATTGACTGTAGACTGAGAGCACCGTCCGATAGAGAGAGAGTCCGTAATCCAATTTTTAAAATGTTTAAATAATTTTTGGCGGACCAGACCTCGGTCCGGTGAGGTGACTGTGTTAGACGGTGACGTAAGTGTGGTCTGTCGGCGGCAGGCCTCGCGGCGTTCGAGCACGAGGGCATCCAGAACATCACGGCGCTGAAGGAGCAGCTGGTGGCCGCGCGGCACGGCGAGACGGCCGCCATCGTCAAGCGCCACGGCGACGTCATCGCGCGCTGGCAGCGCCTGCTGGCCGACTCCGCCGCGCGCAAGCAGCGCCTGCTGCAGCTGCAGGACCAGTTCCGCCAGATCGAGGAGCTCTACCTCACCTTCGCCAAGAAGGTACGCCACCATCTCACAGCAGTCACAGCTGATCCTGAGAGCCTGTAGCCTTTGATAATTCATTTTTTGACGAGCCATTTGGTGTTAATGGTTAAGAAGTCGGTTATTACATTAGAGGTCGTGGGTTCGATCCCCGCACAGTACAAACATTTGAGTGCATGGACATGTCTGTTTGTATTGGTCTGGGTGTTTCTATATATAATATATTTCTATTTCTATGTATGTATTTACAAAAAAGGAAATAAGTAATGTTTACCCGTTGTCTGACACCCATAGCAATGCTTAGTTTGGGGCAAGATGGCCTTTGTGAATAATTTCCAGAGGTATTTATTTCAGTAACCAGAGGCTGCCTAACAAATTTGACTTTCTGGAATGTAAGAAAGATCAGTGCAGCCAATTTTGTATATGTATATTTTTACTTAAAACTTGTCTTTATCAAAATGACCCTATATAATAATTTGCATCACCTACGCAGTTTAGTTAAGTAACATTGTGAATCTAGAGATTTCCAGTCCATAAATCCGACAGTGTTAGTTCAATATTCAAGCGTAATTTATTTCTATTTAAAAGTGAATGGATGCGAAGCCAATCCTATTAGTCTAGTTTGCATTTAAAGGGTTATTGAGATCAAATGGCAGTAGCTTTGCTCCAATGTAATAACTAGACTTGCCAAATCAACCAAACAATAATTTTTTGCACAAAACAGTACAATTGGTGGACTTAACGCCGAAAGACATTCGCTAGCAGTCAACCATTGAGTATATCCTGACTTGATTGGGACAAAACGCTTGTGTAGTTGTTCATAGTTACTTACGTGGTTATTAACAGTTGTTTCGTATGTGTGTGTCAGGCGTCGGCGTTCAACTCGTGGTTCGAGAACGCGGAGGAGGACCTCACGGACCCGGTGCGCTGCAACTCCATCGAGGAGATCCGCGCGCTCAAGGACGCGCACGCGCAGTTCCAGGTCACTACTATTATTATAATAAACACGATACATTATTTACAAAATGGGTACATACTTTCTTTAGAATGTTATATACAAAACATCCTTTTAAGTCCATTAAAGTACGTGGCTTGAAGAATCAAGAAGGGTATAAAACCCTTTCAATACCTATATATCACATTTCGTAAGATACTTATTATTTAGATAGTAAATTAGGTAATCTTTATTGTTTTTTTTTCGTGAACCCTTATTTTTTGTAACCCAAAAAAAAACATCTTTTATATGTATAAATAGAATCATTTTCTTTTGCATTTGAATTCCTAAACAAAGTTTATATTCGCTATTATAATGATGAACGTTAACACTCTGACAGCCGATCACGTACTGGGTACGGGTACGTTAATACTATTTTGAAATGGCCGGCTGTCAAAGAGTTAATTTAACGTGATGTGTAATGTTGTGTCGCGTGGCAGGCGTCGCTGTCGTCGGCGCAGAGCGACTTCGAGGCGCTGGCGGCGCTGGACGAGCAGATCAAGTCGTTCAACGTCGGCGCCAACCCCTACACCTGGTTCACCATGGAGGCGCTCGAGGAGACCTGGCGCAACCTGCGCAAGATTATCGGTACACACGTCATACCTTTTTATCACCCAGGATATGCTTTGTACCGTCAAGCTCTGTCGGGGGCGGAGAGTAAGAGAGTGAGCGAGAGATAGTCCTAGAAAGAGCGGACTTCCCAACTCAACTCCAGGTTGATCATTCTTTCTTGAAGGTGGTGTCCATACTTACCATTCTATCAATAAAAAGTGTCATATTTGATTGATAAAGCTGTAAATTGTACGTTTTTAAATGAAACTTTATTTTTAAATTAAAAAACGTACAATTAACAGCGCATTCGCTCTGAAAAAACAGACTGTAAGACGCGCCGGACCCGTCGCCCACACGCCCTACTCTCCCTTTGCCATTATAAATCATAAGTTCAAAATCAGTCTACATTCCTTACGATTCCTTGAAGCTAGCGCACTAACTGTACATTCAGCTAGTAACGTTTTTTAGGACAAGGCAAAGTTAGAAGTAGATCTGGTTATTTGCAATAAACTTCTTATTTATTTTTTCGAACTTTACGATCTAGCATCATAGTTTTTATGTCGATGTAATCAGTAGTGAATACTAACAAGCAGTAACATTGCAGCTGAGCGCGACGTGGAGCTGAGCAAGGAAGCGCAGCGGCAGGAGGAGAACGACAAGCTGCGCAAGGAGTTCGCCAAGCACGCCAACGCCTTCCACCAGTGGCTCACCGAGACGCGGTACGTGACACACACACACTTCCTACCATACGTACGCATGTACGGTCAACAGCACATCACGGTAAACACGTACAATTCGATAATAGCACTTATGCTCCCGACATAAGAGTGGTACAAAGTCCAAAGTGTATAGTCTGACGTGCTTTTGACTGTACCTATACTACTACATATGTACGAATCAAAAAAGAAAAAGTAAAATTTAAAAATAAGACGTATTGACAATGTTAGAAAAATCAATCATATCTAAAGTGAAAACTGGTAGGGAAAAAAAGATTGACGTGCAAAAGTATTTTTTAAAAATCTATTTGCAGAATAAATGATTTCATTTTAGTGGAGGTAGCGTTTTTGTGGAACACTAGATTTTTAGCACGTTTTAGTTCTGTATAACTTGATAAAAGAAAGTTTTGATATGTACATATACATTGTTTGCAAAAAAAAGCAGTACATTTTGGGGTTTTCCTACCATAAGCGCCTTATCATCTATCGGGATCCACGTGCGCATGCTAGGCTGTTAAAGTGACCTACCTTCCTTGATTCTTTGCAACAAAAATAGGTTTTTCCCACAATCGTACTGGGATCTCCTTGTGTTTTATAATTGAAATACACTTTCATAAGTTTCCAATAAAGAAAATGCTTGCGAATTTTGTGTCAATGACATGACACTTGAATATTGGAGGATTACTTTTAATTTACATAATTAGACATTATTTCAACTGGTGATTGGTATACAGGTACCGGCTGCTAGGCTGGGACGGGTAAAGTACAGAATGTCATGTGTTCCTTGTACTAAAAGCATAAAACAACGCAAAAAGCTTCGCTGTGAGTGACCGGAGTCTTGCAACATATCAGAAATATGCGCTTTGTATTCAGATATAACTGGACTCTGTTTACGTCATCTAGACTTTGATGTACGCACTCGAATGCAGAAAATACTGTGCAGCTTAAAACCTTAAAATATGGCTTTCTTGAAACCTCTGCGACACGGTATTAATATGTAAATAGGTCTACTACTATTACTAAGCTAACTTATATGTGAGTGTTTTAGTTTTGTTAATTCTACTAATTTATTTACTTCACAATACTTATTCATACTGAATTTTTAAGTATTGATGTCAGACGGACAACATTTCGAGTGCTATGGTAATGGTGATTTACGGGGTATTCCTATCTTATTTGGGTTGAATTAAAGCGAAATTCTCAGATGATGAACATTAGCATGAATAGTAATTTTTTTCTCTTGTTAAAAATTAATGTCGCCTTGATGACATTCAAAAACATAGGGGTCCAACTACAGTGAAATTGGTATTTTTTTACTCAATCCATACGTCAACATCACGCCGTTTATACTTGTTTAAATCTTTGATGATCTCTGCGACAGCTGTCATCGATTTGACAGCTGTTAAATTTCACAATTTTTGTCTGATAAATGTATGAAGAGAAATAACGTTCATGATTGTGGGTTCCCGCCCACTTAGAGATGTTCATTGCTTTTATCATTCGCTTACACGTAATAATCGATTATGAAATTTTAAAACATCGGAAAATTTTCATTTTGTTTATCTCTTAAAACGTACCATTTTATAATAAAAAATCAATTAATTTGATTAGAAGTAATTCGTCAATTTCTTTTTATTTATTCGACCAGAAGACATCAAAATA
Source organism: Mecyna flavalis (assembly GCA_949319885.1). Classification (NCBI taxonomy): domain Eukaryota; kingdom Metazoa; phylum Arthropoda; class Insecta; order Lepidoptera; family Crambidae; genus Mecyna; species Mecyna flavalis. The sequence goes on along the minus strand of OX439427.1, from coordinate 2,078,235 downwards.
TGTACTTACTTATGTACTTAATCTGACAATAACCAATAACCTTTATCTGTAAAGTCCTGATAAAAATAGGTGTATCTCTATGTGATGGACATTAAGCTGAAATTGGTTGTAGGAATCTGACAGGCATGGTTGCATTGCTGCAAACTGTATGTACAGTCAGCGTTTCGTCAACCTACTCAAATGTATAGGAAGCTGAAAATTTAGGATAACAAAAAAGAGCACATGACATGTGTTACGAGCTTGTTTTAATCTAAGGTTACGAGTATCAAAAATAACGAAGTTACCACAAATTGGTACTTAATTACATATTATTAACATCCAGACACAGGACAAACACAATTCTTTATCACCTAAATGTTTTCGCATAGTCAAAGAGCATGCCATGTGTCCTTTGTTTAAAATTACTTTTATTAGAGGTCCTCAATCGTTCAGTGTAGATCGATAGAAGAATCGATTACTTACGAATCGAAATTTTAACATTCGTTCATGGTAAGACTACGCCTCTAGAAATGTCACTGCGACACCTGTCGCAGAGATCATCAAAGATTTAATAAAGTATAGTGGATATGTCGTGGCCATATCGTTGAATTGCTCACTTCATGAAATGCTCGATCATTTCGTGAAATGGTTGCATTTCATGATGTGGCCAACTCAATTTGGCCAGATCGTTAAATCGTCTACGTTTCACGATTTTGTCATCCACGTTTGGCCGGATCGTGAAAAAACAAAGTTGTCGCAAATATTTCAGAATGAAAAAACCTATCGGAGGCGGAAATCGACTTGGATGGATATAGGTTAGAAGGCTAAGGCGGGAGCTCTGCTCCCGCCTTAGCCTTCGTGGTTATTTTTTTTATAAACCCGAAAGAAATTTTTAATTTGACTCAAAAATCGATGATGTCCAAATTTACAGTAAAAACATTAAAAATAAAAAGTGTCAATTCAGCCACTGTGTCCGAATGGTCCGAATAGAACGTGTCCGAATTTTCAATCAAACATGTCAACTTAAACATTCATTTGTATTAATCCGTCCGTGGCTCAGAACATATGGTCCGCGGCCGCCATCTTTTACACATAAACAAAGCGCTTGCAGCGCCTCTACCGGCACTTAATGTAACTATTTTACGATATTATCAAAATAATCTTGACCACATCATGAAGTAGTCAGCCCGTATAGCTGCCCAAATCGAGAAACGATTTTCAATCATCGATCTGACCAAACCACATCATGATGTGGCCAATAGACAGTTGACCATTTCACGAAATGCAACCATTTCACGAAATGGTCGAGCATTTCATGAAATTATCAATTCTACGATATGGCCACGACAGATACACTATAAAATATATAAATCGGTATATTGTTGAGAATTCAAAATTTTACAAAAAAACACTTTTTTGCTAAATTTTGAATCCTCATCCTGCATCGATGTTGAAGTTTTGGTTAGCCTGCTCTTTGCTCTTGAACTCTTTGTCCTGTATTGGGCTGTGAGACTGAGTGTATGTCGTGTGCGCAGCACGTCGATGATGGAGGGCACGGGGTCGCTGGAGCAGCAGCTGGCCACGCTGCGCACGCGCGCGCAGGAGGTACGCGCGCGCCGCGCCGACCTGCGCCGCCTCGAGGAACTAGGTAACCTATACACACCACCCGACACTATCAGCAGCAGCTGGCCACGCTGCGCACGCGCGCGCAGGAGGTACGCGCGCGCCGCGCCGACCTGCGCCGCCTCGAGGAACTAGGTAACCTATACACACCACCCGACACTATCAGCAGCAGCTGGCCACGCTGCGCACGCGCGCGCAGGAGGTACGCGCGCGCCGCGCCGACCTGCGCCGCCTCGAGGAACTAGGTAACCTATACACACCACCCGACACTATCAGCAGCAGCTGGCCACGCTGCGCACGCGCGCGCAGGAGGTACGCGCGCGCCGCGCCGACCTGCGCCGCCTCGAGGAACTAGGTAACCTATACACACCACCCGACACTATCAGCAGCAGCTGGCCACGCTGCGCACGCGCGCGCAGGAGGTACGCGCGCGCCGCGCCGACCTGCGCCGCCTCGAGGAACTAGGTAACCTATACACACCACCCGACACTATCAGCAGCAGCTGGCCACGCTGCGCACGCGCGCGCAGGAGGTACGCGCGCGCCGCGCCGACCTGCGCCGCCTCGAGGAACTAGGTAACCTATACACACCACCCGACACTATCAGCAGCAGCTGGCCACGCTGCGCACGCGCGCGCAGGAGGTACGCGCGCGCCGCGCCGACCTGCGCCGCCTCGAGGAACTAGGTAACCTATACACACCACCCGACACTATCAGCAGCAGCTGGCCACGCTGCGCACGCGCGCGCAGGAGGTACGCGCGCGCCGCGCCGACCTGCGCCGCCTCGAGGAACTAGGTAACCTATACACACCACCCGACACTATCAGCAGCAGCTGGCCACGCTGCGCACGCGCGCGCAGGAGGTACGCGCGCGCCGCGCCGACCTGCGCCGCCTCGAGGAACTAGGTAACCTATACACACCACCCGACACTATCAGCAGCAGCTGGCCACGCTGCGCACGCGCGCGCAGGAGGTACGCGCGCGCCGCGCCGACCTGCGCCGCCTCGAGGAACTAGGTAACCTATACACACCACCCGACACTATCAGCAGCAGCTGGCCACGCTGCGCACGCGCGCGCAGGAGGTACGCGCGCGCCGCGCCGACCTGCGCCGCCTCGAGGAACTAGGTAACCTATACACACCACCCGACACTATCAGCAGCAGCTGGCCACGCTGCGCACGCGCGCGCAGGAGGTACGCGCGCGCCGCGCCGACCTGCGCCGCCTCGAGGAACTAGGTAACCTATACACACCACCCGACACTATCAGCAGCAGCTGGCCACGCTGCGCACGCGCGCGCAGGAGGTACGCGCGCGCCGCGCCGACCTGCGCCGCCTCGAGGAACTAGGTAACCTATACACACCACCCGACACTATCAGCAGCAGCTGGCCACGCTGCGCACGCGCGCGCAGGAGGTACGCGCGCGCCGCGCCGACCTGCGCCGCCTCGAGGAACTAGGTAACCTATACACACCACCCGACACTATCAGCAGCAGCTGGCCACGCTGCGCACGCGCGCGCAGGAGGTACGCGCGCGCCGCGCCGACCTGCGCCGCCTCGAGGAACTAGGTAACCTATACACACCACCCGACACTATCAGCAGCAGCTGGCCACGCTGCGCACGCGCGCGCAGGAGGTACGCGCGCGCCGCGCCGACCTGCGCCGCCTCGAGGAACTAGGTAACCTATACACACCACCCGACACTATCAGCAGCAGCTGGCCACGCTGCGCACGCGCGCGCAGGAGGTACGCGCGCGCCGCGCCGACCTGCGCCGCCTCGAGGAACTAGGTAACCTATACACACCACCCGACACTATCAGCAGCAGCTGGCCACGCTGCGCACGCGCGCGCAGGAGGTACGCGCGCGCCGCGCTGACCTGCGCCGCCTCGAGGAACTAGGTAACCTATACACACCACCCGACACTATCAGCAGCAGCTGGCCACGCTGCGCACGCGCGCGCAGGAGGTACGCGCGCGCCGCGCTGACCTGCGCCGCCTCGAGGAACTAGGTAACCTATACACACCACCCGACACTATCAGCAGCAGCTGGCCACGCTGCGCACGCGCGCGCAGGAGGTACGCGCGCGCCGCGCTGACCTGCGCCGCCTCGAGGAACTAGGTAACCTATACACACCACCCGACACTATCAGCAGCAGCTGGCCACGCTGCGCACGCGCGCGCAGGAGGTACGCGCGCGCCGCGCTGACCTGCGCCGCCTCGAGGAACTAGGTAACCTATACACACCACCCGACACTATCAGCAGCAGCTGGCCACGCTGCGCACGCGCGCGCAGGAGGTACGCGCGCGCCGCGCTGACCTGCGCCGCCTCGAGGAATTAGGTAACCTATACATCATTATTTTTTGTTTATACGAAAATCGAAACACGTTTCAAATATTTTTATTGAAGGAATCAGTATAATTTTTTTTTAAATAATATCTTGAAAACTCACGAAGTTATAACCTTTTTGTGTTGTCCCGTTGTCCTCGTGTAAACGTGGTCACAAACAGCACGCTGCGCTGTGAACTTGCTTGCGCCCTCTCGCATCCACGGTCACGTGACAAGTTAGGCGCGCGGCCGGTCGGCGCACAGTGAGATTGTTTTTTGTAGGGTATACTTTATTTGAGATATTGTAAATAATATTATTTGGTCAAAACATAACAAGGTATAAAAAGTATTATACTACTACTGATTACTATTACTGATTCTGAGCACAGTTTTCAGGTTTAGTATAAACAAAAAATAACGTTGTATACACGACCCGACACTATACGTTACTTGAGTATAGAAGAATGGGTGAACATAGTTTGCAGTTATACAATTTTTTTTTTTTACTTTCTGTGGTTAAAAATTAGTAAACATTGTAAAACTGACAATATTTCATAAATCATAATTTTTTGTTTATGTCACGTTCTATCATATAGATAATTATAATCTCAATTTTTCCAAGTAAATTATTTGACATATTCATTAGTACAAATAGCCTTAGATCCAAATCTTGTCAAGCAAAAAATTCACTATTCGGTAAGTCGACAACTTACTGACTAGAAGGCAGTTCAGACTTCAGTGAAAGCAAAACACACTCGATCTGACCAATTTTCTTGATCTGTCCTAGTACATCGGATTGCGTTAGTAATGCGTGTGTTTGTGTTCAGGCGCGGCCCTGGAGGAGCACCTGATCCTGGACAACCGGTACACGGAGCACAGCACGGTGGGGCTGGCGCAGCAGTGGGACCAGCTCGACCAGCTGTCCATGCGCATGCAGCACAACCTTGAGCAGCAGATACAGGCCAGGAACCACTCTGGTAAGCCACTTGAACAATTTTTTTTAACTGAAAAATATGTTATGTACCTTCACTTCATCCTCGGTCGAATGCGAAGGTGGTGTGTGGGACTCCTCCGCCCTAGAAAGAGGCCATAACTAACCTTCTCTAAGTGTAGATAATTTTTGATACGATAAGCACATCTATATTCTTTAAATATACTGATACTCCGTTTTATAACAAATAATTTGTGGCCAAACAAAACTTTTGAAGTAAATTCGTAAACCCTTACACTGGCAGTGGCGGAATAGTGGCCATGGAATAATGGCCACCAACCCTTGTTATACAGGCGAAAACCAATGAAAATTTCTGATTGCTATACTGGGTTAATTTGTTTTAATCACAAATAAAAGAAAGACTCCCGAGACTTCTGTTCCGATTTAATTGATCAAAATTACGATTTTATGGTAGCACATCCATTTCTTGTTTTGCGGAAAGATAAAACAAATACTATCATTTTATTTAAATACTGTAATATGAAAGTAAAATGCGCTTATTAAAATGCATTGTAATTCCCCAGGCGTGAGCGAGGACGCCCTGAAGGAGTTCTCGATGATGTTCAAGCACTTCGACAAGGACCGCTCGGGCCGGCTCAACCACCACGAGTTCAAGTCCTGCCTGCGCGCGCTCGGCTACGACCTGCCCATGGTCGAGGAGGGACAGCCTGACCCCGAGTTCGAGGCGATACTCAGTAAGTATTGCACGCTGCTGCTATATGTGTACAAGACGAGCAGATCGTACACCTGATGGTAAGCGGTCAGTGTCGTTCGTTTTGTGGAAGGATTGATGCACTGGGTTTTTAGTAGGAGGGTAATATTTCAATTTTGTAGCAACAGTTCTTTCGGTTTTGTCTTTTTTTAATTTGACCAATATTTTTGTATATATTTTGCCAAAGAAGTATATTTCCGACCAAGTAATGTATTGATACGAAAATATTCGTCGGATTAGTCTGAACGTGACGTTGAAAGGGCGTAAGTTTAAAGTTAGTTCCCGACCAATGAAAAGACAAAAGTGTTTCTCGCATATACATAATTTCTATTTCTCCGTGTAAAGTTGAAAGCTAAAGACTGAAAAGAAATACGTACATACGTTTAGCATTATGACAAAACACACTCTCAAAAGATCTTTATCTACGAAATCTTTGAAATAACATTTAATTAATACTTGTGTTGCGTCGTACAGACGTGGTGGACCCGAACCGCGACGGGCAAGTGTCGCTGCAGGAGTACATGGCGTTCATGATCAGCAAGGAGACGGAGAACGTGCACTCGTCCGAGGAGATCGAGAACGCCTTCCGCGCCATCACCGCGCACCAGGACCGCGCCTACGTCACCAAGGACGAACTCTATGCGGTCAGTAAAACCTTCTACTTGTGGCGTCAACTTGACTGTCCGTCTATATAATTTACCTGCCCTTACCACACAATAAGTAGGGTGGGCGCAAAATGTTTCATAATAATGTTGCAATGGTTTTTGGCAAGTTTTGCTGTCGGTCGCTAGCCTAACACTAAGACCTATTGTCCACGTAAACCGCACGTCATGCGCACGCTTTCGTCAATTGACGATTACAAGACGAATGCTTGCATTTTGCGTAGAAACCTTTAAAACTGTGTCCACGCTGCGGCACGTCGCGTCATCTTCACGCCATGCGTTCGTCATGCGCTGTCCTTCCAATCCGACCAACTAAACGGACCAACTGGTTGTGCGGTTTGGAACCCGATAAAAGGTTTTATTCCAATCCAACCAACTAGTTGATCATTTATTTTATTTTGAGAAATATTATTCCAAACGGACCAACTTTTTTCTTTCTCAAGGATACAACTTCTTAGTTGGTCTGTTTTTATTTGTTAATTCAAATCTGTCCCCACCCACATAAAGCGGATACTGGTATGGTACCAGGGCAACATGAACTTATTGGAGATGTATTTTATTTTGCCATGCATTTTTTCATCAAGGTTTATCACACTGCAGCTTTTAAAATCTTTTTTTTCTTCTATACGCTTGGTTCGTCATAATAATCAACTCGTAAAAAAAAGCTTGACAAAGTATTACAGCTCCAATAGGGTCATGTTGCCCTAGTACATTTGTAAATTATTCTCATAAGGACGAAAGGGAATGAACCAAAATTCTCTTTATCCAGCACGGGTGGACATTGTCACCATTTTTGAAATTTAGTTTCGATGTCTCCCCCCGGGGTACAGTGGGACAACAAAAAAGTTGTATCGTTAAGAAAGAAAAATAGTTGATGCGTTTTAAGTTGTATGGATGGGAATAAATTTGAATTAAAAAAAAAATCCAATCAGACCAACTGAAAAGTTGTACCGTTGGGAAAGAAAAATAGTTGATCCGTTTCAGTTGGTCGGTTTAGTTGGTCGGATTGGAAGGACAGGTCATGCGGTGCGGCGCGGCAGCGTGGACACAGTATTGAAGGTTTCTACGCAAAATGCAAGCATTCGTCTTGTAATCGTCAATTGACGAAAGCGTGCGCATGACGTGCGGTTTACGTGGACAATAGGCCTAATTTGACGACTGAATATGCCGGTCAAAAATCAATAGTATACATAATTAAATTATAACAGAGAGCTCAGTGGACGTTGCTGGAGATAGACTCCTTGCATATTTTTAGCAACCCATATCAATAAAAAAATAATGCTTCGTGAAGAATGTTAGGGTTTCCTGGCTCCATCAAAATTTTATAAAATCATTTCCATTGCGTTAGCAAATACTCAAAATGATTTTCTTTCAACAGAACCTTACGAAGGAAATGGCGGACTACTGCGTGGCGCGCATGAAACCGTACGTGGACTCGAAGACGGAGAGGCCCATCCCCAACGCGCTCGACTACATCGACTTCACGCGCACGCTCTTCCAGAACTAAGCGACGCCCATCGCTGCACTAACATTAAACCACCAATCAGAGCAATGACTTTCATTCGTGACGTGCACCCTCGCCGCACTCACCCGCTTGCCTATTTATTCCCCAATTTCTATATATTAGACTGATGTAACAAAATATGCATTTTAAAATCTAGATTGTTCTAGTTAGTACAACTTGGCAAATGTAACTAATAGAGTTTCGCGTCTGGACGACGAGCCAGCCCGCCCCATGTGAGCGTCGGCCTGGGCTCGCTACTCGGTAGCGCCCTGGTTTACCGCCGGTAAACACGCAGTAGGGTTAGAATTCCTTTTCTCTGAGCCTAGCAGAGAGATCCGAAGCTCCCTAATTTAAATTTTCAAATTTTACACTATGACATTTCACATAATATTATTGCATTTCGCCACATTTACTTTTGCTTGGTAAGAATAAAGTTTTCTATTGTACGTTAAAAATATATTATGATTGAAATTATATTGGTATAAATTCTATACAATAAGTTTTCATTGCTAAGATTCTATTTATTTTTTGTAATCCTATATTCGTAACTTCAATAAAATATTTATTCTATTTCGATTGTTTGAATTAAACAATTTTATCCATATATAATCCGTATATTTATCGTCTTAATTACAATAAATTAAATATACATACATAAATATAATACATAAATATAATCATTGTAAAATTTACATTATCTATTAAATATTCGGCTAAAAAATAATTTAAATTGGATATAATTACGAATTAAGCAAGAAATAAGAACTTCTTACTTTGCTTTATTATAAATGATACAGTATTTTTCTCCATAGCTCTGTAATTTGGAAAACAAAAAAATCACATTGCTTTAACAAATATTATAATCATCTCAAAATACCATTAGTAAAGGATATTTTAGTATAATATTGTACCTTAACATAAAGTCATTGTGTTATATATTGTAAATTTGAGACAGGTCATGGTCATGAAAAAATTAAATTCATTCTAATATCATGTTTTTACAAAGATCATTATTATTATATTATATTGCCTTAAGTTATTAACAGGTCAGAGTACATTATTATTTATAATACCTAGAAATAATTATATAAACATTAATCTATACAACTTATATACAAAATTATCAGACTTTCAGACTTTGGTAAAGTCCAGAATTACCAAGCTAACCAACACATTTTTTACCACTCAAAATCTTACATTGTATCAAACACAGTTAGTAAATCCAATACGAATGACCTGCGACCGATTCCCTGTTTCCAAATATGAAGGTTACGATAAGTAAGGTGTGAGAGTTTATCAGAAAATACATCGGAGTTGCAGCTACTACACCAAATGGCTGATAATATAATTAACTAAGGCGCTGCCCAGCCTTAAGACACTATTGCCGACACGGCACACCACTGTAACATTGTATGTAAAGGTGCTCCCTCACCGGGAGCATTCGCGTGTAATGTAACATTATAGATTCGTCTTCCGAGCATTACATTACAATACAATACTATCTACCTCCCTGACCGACGAGCGTTCGCGTATAATATTACATTATAGGTTCTGCTGATTGATTGATTACACATTGTATCATTACAAGTTGCGCATTGTAATGCTCGGTTCTCCTCCTTCACTGTTGTAATGCTCGAGTTTGTAACGTTACATTACACGCGAATGCTCCCGGTGAGGGAGCACCTTAAGTAAGTACACGAATAATAGACAACGCGTGTAGACGGCTGATTTCCCATTCACTGGTGGCTAATATCTGACATCTGAGTCTGCGCATGCTATCATGCGTGCATGCTGTCGTGATACAAGGGTTCTAAAATTGCGAAACCCAAAAGATGTACCACTGGCAGTTTTCGGTTGATTCTCGCATCTCAACGGACGAGACGCTACAGCTTCAAGTCTTGCGCTAGAGCTGGCGCGCTGCAGCAGGCGGAACTCGTTGGGCGCGACCGGCGGGCGCAGCTTGTCCGGCAGCGGCGCGGGCAGCGGCAGGGCCATCCCGACCTCCAACAGCGCCTGTGTGCGAAACCACCAGCCCGCCATCTATCACTGCGGGCTATTCCATTGAGGGACACTTCATCAGGTAGCGTCGCTCAATGTGCTGCCAGACTGTCGGCTCATCTGATCTTCGAGCCTTTAATTTCAAGTGTACTGGCTCCCACATTATTGTTGCCGGAACACAGCCAGAGCTGGTTCTATATTTATATATCCCTGGACATTATTCACACAGCGCCATCTAGCCCCAAACTAAGCATTAGCTTGTGCTATGGATACTAGACAACGGATAAACATTAGGTACTTATATAGTTTTTTTTGTAAATACATACATTTTATACGAAACACCCAGACCGGTACTAACAGACATGTTCATGCACATAAATGTTTGTACCGTGCGGGGATCGAACCCGCGACCTCTGGTGTAATAGCCGACTTCTCGACCTTACACCAAATGGCTCGTCAAACCAAATTCTAAGACCAAATTAACGGATGTAGGCCAAAAGATCGCCAAGTTGAAGTGGGACTGGGCAGGTCATGTATGGAGGATGGGACCTGAGCGCTGGGCCAAAGCCGCTACGACGACTTGGAAACCTAATGATGGAAGACGGCAGGCAAAATAAACGGTGGAGGGACAAACTTGTCTCATTTTACCAGGATTGGCAGGATCTAGCTTTGGAGAGGCTCAAATGGAAAAGCATAGGGAGGCATTTGCCCAGTAGTGGGACAGTTTATAGACTGGTGTCCGTTCATATGACAAAAAACAAATGACAAATTTTCATTTGACAAACAACGTTTGACAAAATTTTACTTGATAAATTTATTATTTTACAAACTTTTGTTTAATAAACTACGCATTAGACAATCTGTTTACAAAAAAAAAAAATGTTATGCCAAAACATCAATTTACAAATTGACTATTTTCTAAACATGTTACTTGGCAAAACAACGTAAAGCATAAATAACATTTGACAAAATGCATTGCTTGGTAATATTTACGTTAATACAAGGTAGTTAGCTAGATAAAGTACGTGTAAATTATTACTTTATAAAAATAACATATTTAATTACACATATCGAATATTTTACTTTAAGCACGAAATCATATAATATGTGTAGGGTCAACTGAAACAATGGTCGGTTAGGTTAGGTTAGAACTGCGAGCACAAGCACGAGCCGAGCGAGCGAAGCGAGCGTGCCGCGGCAGCGGCCGGCGAGTGCCAGGGCCGAATTCTACTTATTTCGCTTAATTCAGGCAGTGTGTATTTTTTTTAAAGACTTAAGTTTCTATGGAAAAAGTATTAATACAAAATTATTACTTGCCTATAAATAATCTGTCCAAGGTGAAAATTGCATCCCTGCAATTTAATATTTTCAAAATTTGATTTATATATTTGAAAAAATAGTTATTTTTAAAAACTAATTATTTATCTTCTAACTTTTTCTAAAATCATCAATTTGTCATACGAATTATTTAGTCATGTGTTTATTTTTAAAATAAAACTTTAACAATTTAATAATTTAATATTTAAAGCATTTGCGAAACCTGTATTTTGTCAAATGATTGTTTTTAAAGTAATATGTTTGCGAAATGAAAGTTTGTCAAATGAATAGTTTTTCAAACGTTGTTTGTAAAATGATCGTTTTTCATACGTTTTTTGTCATTCAATAGTAAACCTTATAGACTATATAAAAAAAAATATTTAAAAAATATCAATATGTCTAGGTATCTTATTATAAAAAAATTATGCGCACCTTGCCGGGCGGCGGCCCTATCGACGATGTGTGCGGCGCACACAGGCGCCAAGTGTGCGCCGCACACAGTGCACACAGGCGCGGGCGCGAGGTACGGCAGCGCCAGCAGCTCGCGGACGGACGGCCGCGCGCGCGCGTTGTACGTCAGGCACCACTTCAGCGCCGCGACCAGCGACGCCGGGAGGTCTGCGGACCCACGCACAACTCAATATACATTACGATTTACAGTTTGATAAACCTAACGCACAGAAGTAATGTTAGCGAACGATCTCTGGAGCAAGTCTATGACTTGTCATTTTTACAAAGTTTTCCACCCAGTTTCTTCAAACTTGATTCCAGTTGAAAAAAATAGAACCAATCAATTTGTTTCAACCTTTCATCACACTTTATGTACTTTTACGCTACTCTTACACCAGTAAAACTTACTCTACTTTAGTAAAATGCTTATAATAAGTAGCTAAGAAAAACAAACGTTTACTCACGCTCAACGGGCGGGTAGTCGATCCTATGGTTGGGGTCGAGGATAGCGGCCAGCTTAGCGAGGTTAGGGATGTGGCCGAAGGGGGTGCGCCCGTACACCATGCTGTACAGGATGCAGCCCAGCGACCACACGTCCGACCGGAATGAGATCTGACAATATCAACAAAAATGCTTTAACTATCCAGAAATTTAAATAATTTGTGTATATGTCAAGTCTTATTATGAAGCAGGAATCAGGATGAATTCCGTACAACGACCCTTTATCAGATATAAAGGTTCAATATTATCCTGGTCCTAACACATGGTGTTAACCTTAATGGGCGCGCTGCCGTCGCCGGCAGAGACGCCGTAGCCGCCCGCGCCGCCCATGAGCGCCTCGGGGCTGATGTAGGAGTAGGTGCCGGTGGCCTGCGAGCGCACCACGCTCGTCGCGTCGCTGCTGATGGCCGACGCGATGCCGAAGTCGATCAGCTTCAGCTGCCCGCACACCAGCAGGAAGTTGGCTGGTTTTAGGTCCGCATGGATTACGCCTGGAATATTGGAAACATTTTGCTATTTTCATAACTCCAGTGGAGGAACACCTATTATTTCTTAGAGAAATGAGGGCTCAAATAGTAAAATAACTTTACAAATCTTGAAAACTATCAGTTTGTGGTTTCTTGACATGATATTGTAAGTATATAATATTTTTTTGTTTCAGGCGACTTGAGAGCTACATACCATAAATACAAAAAATAAAAAAGTACAGCCTTTAACATTCGAGCAAGAGATTGTGTTTGTGATGTATGATAATATTTCAGGCAAATAATTTTCTTCTTTTTTTCTAAAGATGGTAAGGAACCTATATTTACCTAAATGTAATAAACACATTACCATGCTCGTGTATGTAGTGCACAGCGTGCAGCATCTCCTCCCAGTAGTGCAGCACGAGAGCGGGCGGCAGGCCGGCGCCGCGCGCCTTCAGGAACGAGGACAGGTCTGTCTCGCCCACCTCCAGCACCATGCGCAGCAGCTGGTTTTTGCGGTCATACTCGCTGCATCAGACGTTGCTTGTTAAACATTTTGATAGGCAAGGGAACATTTTGATAGGCAAGGAAGTTTTAAATACTATAAGGCTTTCCAGGTAAAACTATATTATCTAAAATAATAAGCATGGTTGTCAGTTACTCAGACATAGAGAAACCATATGATTTCATTTATGGCCATTCTCCCTACACAAGCATGAGTCTTCAACAAGCAATGTAAAATTGTAAATTGTTCTGTAAGACAAGCAGGTAATTTGGGAAAGTCAAGAAAAATTGTAAAAAACTCACTAATCATATAGCCTAATAACTCTGTCCGAGTTCTGCAGCTCACGGAGCAAGCGGACCTCATTGATGTAGCCCTGCGCCAGCTCCTGGTCTGTGGCCAGGTACACACACTTCACTGCATACTCACAGGATGTGCCTACTTCCAGTACCTTGAAATGAAGAAATTGCCCAACTGTTACAAACCAAATATTAACAGACCACCCATCCACAAACAAAGGAGGATGCCAATTCTGGTCCCACCTCCAATAGCTATGTGTGTTACATCACTGGATAGGTATTTCTGAGCTGAATAAAAGTTACTATGGCGCCAAGTTCCAAATCTTAGTCCGTTCAGAGTTATTCTTTTTTTAAACATAGTAGTTTTACAGGATCCAAAAATAATGTTAAATGTTTTTTTTTACAAAATGATAATCTTAAACAGATGTTATCGTTAACAAATGCTTTTTTTATAAAATAAAACAATGTTATGTATTTATGTTATGTATTTTAATAATAAACATTTATTTAACGCCGCCGTCCGTACCGCTAACCAGTTTCATTGTCCTGTTAATACCTACTACCTAATGAGTGCGGATTAGTTCTGCTATGGTACTGTACCGGTATGGCACCCTCACGAAATACCTACCAAAAAGTCCCGCTATGGTACCCTTCAGGTTTTGGGACTGTGCGAGTGAGACCGATAAAACATGCATATAGTACAGAAAAGCAAGTAAATATTATTAATTGGTTGCTGCTAAAACTACAATGTTTAATAAAGAATAACTCTGAACGGACTAAGATTTGGAACTTGGCGCCATAGTAACTTTTATTCAGCTCAAAAATACCTATCCAGCGATGTAACACACATAGCTATTGGAGGTGGGACCAGATTTCATAGAAACTCTGTCATCGTCCTTTCTGACACTACCTTTTGCATATAAAATTAGAACCAAGATTGACTGAAAGAAATGTTTATATTAATTACCTTGTAAACTTCACTAGAACCTCCAGTCCCTAACTTTTTTATAAACATGTACTTCTTATCCTTGATACTGGTTGTCTTGAAAAGTATTTTGGGATTGTTGCCACCAGGTCCTTGAGGATAAGATGGTGTAGCCGCATATGTTGTTGGTATTGCCTTCTTGTTCAGTGGGGTCTCCGGGACGGGAGCCGGCATAGCCATGGGCAGAGGAGCAGGTTCAGGCCGGTTTACTGGTTGCGGGAGATCTTCTTTCTGATTCTGTGTAAACAACTCGCACCTCACTCTGTCCCTGTTCTGTATCAGTGCCTTCTGTGGAGTCTTCTTTTGACTCTGTTTTGTATTTGAACCAGGTGTAAATTTCCTAATACCAGATTTAATTTTAGGTGTTGCTGTTTTAAATTTTTGACTACTGGCAGGTATTTTACACATTTCTGGCGTTTTTTTATGGACTGAGTTTGTTCTATTTTGCATTATTTTACTGTTATTGTTGTGTGCCGTGAGGGCGCTTCGGCTTTTCATTTCGGAATACGGATGTACATTATTTAGACTGCTTTTGTGTGCACTGTGGAATATGTTACTGTCTTTGTTGGGGTAAGTTAGGTTTGAGGCGTCATTGGCTACGTTCTCTTTATCTTGATCTTTAGTAAGAGTTTTCCTTTCTGAAGCGTAGCCCTTGATTTCTTTGAGCTGACTAACACGAGTGTTAGGTGTGCGTAATTCATTGTTTACTTTGTTTGGAGACGGTTTTTTGGTCACTGTTTCGCCAAAGGAGTTATCGCTTTCATCTGCAGAAGTGAAACTAGAGTCCGGACTGTTTGTAGATTTCTGTAAAGGCATCAAATTGGCGAGCAATGCAGACATCGGCATCGGAGCAAACTTGGTGCTATTCGCAGTGGATTCTGTATTCCCACTCATTGTTCTGACAGAGTTCACATTTGCTTTTGAACTTATCTTCTTATTTCACAATCCAATCAACAAATACAAAAATAAAAACTAGATTTCAGACAAACTCACAATATAGGAATCCGTTACAAATTATACATTTTGAAAAATTTGAAATGTTTTGACCACAGGTTTTGACATTGACAATGACAGTAACTAGTTTTTTTTTATTGTGAATGCGACGAACATATCATCCTTTATACAGCCTATTCTTAAGAATATGTTTGAGAACAAAAGTCAAAAATATATAAAAATATTTTTTATTTTTATTTTGGCTTTGTACGGTTTGTAGCGTGGTTATTTATGGGAACAAATAGGAAAGACATACGAGTACATATCTCTTACTCAAAAGAGCGCTCTACACTTAGCCCGCGGATCGCGCGCGATGGCTGCGAAAGGGCGCGAACGCTAAGTGTGGAGCCCAACGTTTCTGATCCTGATCCGCGTCTTTCCCACAGACTAGTAGTAAATAAAAATGTTCTTTAGCCCGCTCTACACTTAGCCCGCGAATCGCGCGCGATGGCTGCGAAAGGGCGCGAACGCTAAGTGTGGAACCGTCTCCTATTTTATGCGAAACGGCTCCACCCACTGATGGAGCCGTTTCGCATAAAATAGGAGACGGTTCCACACTTAGCGTTCGCGCCCTTTCGCAGCCATCGCGCGCGATTCGCGGGCTAAGTGTAGAGCGGGCTAAAGAACATTTTTACTACTAGTCTGTGGGAAAGACGCGTGCAATGTGGGAACCGGGAGCGACCAATAAAAGAGGTGTTTATCGGTAGAATGTCAGTTTAATACTAAACTAAATTAGGCTAATTACATAATCTTATATAGTAGGGCGAGGTGTGTGTGTCGCTACGCTACACCTCCCCCGTTTTTTTTTTGAGAAAAAACAAAAAGTTTGTTTTTTCTAAAAGCTGATTCATGATATTCATGGTTCTTTAAAAAACATAGAAAAGTGAAAAATCACACAAGATAAACTTCAATTTAAAATCAATGTGGAATAATACAAATAAAATAAAACATTCAATAGGTACATCGAAGGAACCCGAGAAAAAAAAAGGACAGTTCAATATTAAAACAAAGAAACAGAAGCTATATAAAAGAAAGACCTCCACATTTTTAGTTTATTAATAATAACAAATTTACATAAAATTGAAAAAAAAAAACTATTTTGAATACTTGGTATTTTCGCGATTACTGTAGCATGATTGATAACATCCTATTATAAAATAATGAAATAAAAGGTTTCTATTTGCTGTTTCTCTGATTCTGATAACGTCTATAATTATATTTCTATTGAATTAGCTTCGAATTGTATAATATGTATAGATTACCTTTAGGTTAATTTAAGTTTCATACCAAATCAAATCAAAATAATGACATTAAAAAAATTAAAGATTTTCTACCGCAAGAAAACAAAGTACATATTACATAATATAGGAAAAAGTAATAAACTCTTATATATTTCCGGCCTATCTTAGGTGGCTTTATCTAATAAATATTATAATACTATGATGTTACTGAATAAGAATGCGTTATGAAAATACTTATAACATTAATATTCATAAGTTACATTATAACCCAGATTAGAACGTCTGAACGTGTAAATTTCATAATTGTTGGTTTACAAATAAAATAAAAATTTAATATAAAATTAATATTAGTATTTAAAGATCTATTGGTTAAGTACACAGATAATTGTTTCATTAAATCACTATGCTGTATATAATTATAATTTTGAAAGAATATGATTTAATTTTATATTTTACTTATTTCACAATCGAACTGACTTATTTACTTAACAATTTTAAAAAAAAAAACTACAAAAGACATACTAACAATATGACACTTGTAGCTAGATTGTAAATTAAGGAAATGGGTAATGTTTTTATTTAAAGATGCATTCGAGCAATTTTTGGACTACGGCAAATTGAATCTTTTAAGCCTCTATTTAGAATATATAAATTGTTAATTTTACCCTGCTTTGTAAATTTTTGAGATATGTTGGTTTGTCTACAAACATCAAAACCTCTTTCAGGAAAACCCCGAAGTAAGTAACAGACAATAATTAAGATCTAAATATAAACATAGAGTTTATAAGCCAACTGGTAATTAGAAACAGTTTTATGATTTGTATAAGAATTCACAATAATTTGTCAGACTCATTTAAATTCAATTAATATGTAATTTTTAATTTAACAAAATAATAAAATTATTGCTTGCGGAAAGATGTTTTTACAGTATTGCAAAAACTGTACACATGCAGTAAGATTGTACACATAGATATAAAATGTTGTTTCTGTATTTAATCAAAGCACTATCTTGTGCATACATCTGCAAAGGTAGGATTTAGTCAATCTGTATTTCCAGCAGAAGAAATTTTTTTTGTACTCAATTTCCATGCACAATAAATTATTTATTTATTTATTTATATTAATTATCTTAAGAAATCATCCGATATTCATTATTGTCAAAATAACCATTCAACCATTAAATTTTATTGTTTTTAACGCACATACTCAAAATTTAGTAGATTCTAATTATTTATTTATTTAGAATAGGTAGGTAGTTTAAAAAAATACGTATATTATAAGTAGATAACCATACTAAATTAATTTCTTTTTCATAGTAATAATAATTCTTCTTACAATCGTTTCCACTCCAAGGTCCTATAACCCAAACGGTAAACAATGTGTAGATAAAAAAAAATTAACTCATTTAACAATTTGAATAAAACATGAAAACATTATATTTTCTTAGAACCCATAGTTTCTTACTTTTCAGATATTACTGTAAGTTATTATTTCAAAACAATGATTTTGATTAAAACTTTACATAAGTAGGTACACTGAAATAATTATAATCTTATTTATTTATATATCATTATCATTGTACACAACACATATTTTATATAGAACATTGTTAACAAATTAGTACCCATTAAATTCATAAAAAAACATTTTCAATGTTAAAACACTAATCCTTCCTTATTAAACTTCAGTAAAAAAAATCCACATTACCACAGTTAACTATATCCAATTTTGTATTAATTTATCTAACCTTTGGCCTTTACAAAAATATTTAATTACTCCATTCGCATAGTAAGCAGTAGTAATGCATAAATTAATTATGCATTTTCATGACATGTTCCTTAATTTTTATTCTCATTACGTCTTAATCAAAACAATATGTAGTTCAAATTAAAAAAAAAAGATAATAAAATTCAATTTGTGCATACTTTCGTTTAAAAATATCCTTGACATTGCATTACATCCAATTTATACATAGTTACTTTTTCAAGTTTATAATACTCAATTAAAACAATTTATCTTTCAATCTTTTATCAAACCGTTTTATATTACCATCGCCTGTCACTATACACTTCTTTAAAAAAATATTCACTTTATTCAGCACTCTTACCCATTTTAAATCAATATGTACTATCATTTTGTCATTTTCCTTTCCGTAATTCATACTTAAAATAATCTTTATTCCTTCCTACATACATTCTAGCTCATCTCCTTTATATCGTCATTTTTCGATATTATTCATTGGTACATATATTTCTTACTTGGTACGTATTCATTTATTTAGGCCTGGCCAGGTCCTATTTATCATTTTCATTGGTACTTATATCATTTTATTTTATAGTCGACTTTTTTTTTCATTCATATTTATATTATAATATTAATGGTTACGCGCGCACCACTTATTATTCATTTGGAGGTCATCATTTTAAGCCTCTTTTGGGCACCAAACAGTCTCACAGAGGAAGCTCGTTCACACCATGATCGACGGGAAGGCTGTGACTCTCCTTCGTACCATTATTATTCTAGAGCATCATAAATTAAGACCTTCTTTGGTCTCCAACAGGTTTCAGCGATGAAGCTCGTTCACGTCGCGTATATCCTGAAGGACCTGATCTCTAATGTACCTACCACTTGTACCTTCTATCTTTGAGCTTTTTTTTTTTTTTCAACTCTCTTACATTCCAAATCAATCACAAACATTACCGAAAGCATTCAAAATAAATAATTTGACTTAAAAATATTTAATAATGCTTTTGGGTGATCAGTCCAATTGCACTTTTTTTCTTTATAAGCCAAATTATTCCCATATTTTCATCAACATTCATATACCTTCCAAATGCATAAACATAACCAATTCTTTTGAATCTGTGCCTAATTGTACTCAACTGGTAAACAAAAAGATTTTTAACACAGTGCATTCAATCCATACTTTGCTTCATTAACTCACGTTACCTATCAAATCCTATAGTTTCATCTCATATCACAATATATTACTATGATACTATCCCTTAATAGTTGATAGTAATCTCTACTATGTTGATAACATTAATCCAGCTTTAGAATTCTACTTGTGTGGTCTAACATTTACTTATCATCACAATTAATTATTGTCTCGTCAAATCGAAACCAGAGACAGTGTTTAAGTTACAACTAGCACTACTAATAAGGGAACGGTTTCAATTATTTCAAACGAAGTCACTTCCCCTTATTAGGAATGGTATTTGAAAACATTGTGTTACTGCATTGTAAATATGCAATGCATCTCTTTCCGAGATTGTAATGTGAGTTGTTTATTTGTGAAGCGAAACTTTCATTTGTTTCAAACTAAATAAGATACCTAGTTATTTCTGCTTTTAAAATATCATTATCTTTTTAAAGTGAACCAATAAATTAACTTACTGATAAAGAATATCGTAAGCACATACGTTCTGTAAAATATACCCAATATTTAATCATTTAGCAAAGTGCCATTTATTAAATTAACTCTTCAAATTATTTTATGATAAAAAATACGCATTGGTACACTTGCGCAACGCGCTAGCAACCGCTTCAAGTTACAAGCCGTATGCACGTGTCGGAGCGTCAGCTATTTAGACGAGTCAGTACAGTAGTCATATTTGCTCAGTTTAAAGAAATAAGGTCAATCCATATTTTATAACAAAAAGGTATTTTGATTATTTTCTTAAATTCACTACACAATATAGATAGATTTTAAAATTAAATGTTATTATAATGTTTGGATATAAAGATTGATTTATTTTTATTACTTTATATTTATTTTAAAACGGATAATTGCTCATGTAAATATTGATTTCTTTTTATTAATTTATATTTTTCTAAATGTATCATTTCCATTTTAAATAATAAATTACTTAAAGACCTTTTAAATATTTGGAAAAGAAAATAAATAACGTTTTTCGGATCTATTATTAGCTGTGGAAATTAAAATTTCAAATCTTTCTTTCCCGAAAAAACAAAAACATTATAAAAATTCTAATAGGAGAAAAAATAAAAAGTTAAAGACGTATACTTTTTCTAGCAGGTACTAAATTGTTAACAGTGTCAAAAGAGTAAAAAAAATTAAGAATGAGGGTTACATACACACTCTTAGTTTAAAAAGATAAACGATTACATTTATAATGCTAAATAAGAAAAGAAAAAAAAAAATTAAATGTCTGGACCCTGAGCCACGCAACACCATCACTTTTTCACTGTTTTTTTTTTTCCTTCACGATGTTACTCCCGGCAGCAGCCAATTCCTAAGACACCAACTACTCCCGGCACCCTGCACTTTCCTTACATCCGGCTCGAACTCTCCCAGCGCCCAGCATTTTCACACCTCAACATCTGGCTCCGGCAGTCGCCCGGCAGCCAGCACACTCATTTTTCTTTACATTTCTTTTGCGCAAGATTGCGGCAGCATCCACATTTTTATTTATTCAGTCCTTCACAATTATTTAATATTGTAAAACAGTCACTTTTTATTTAATAAAAAACAAACAATCTTCATTATTTTGTTGCGCAGCACTGCCATAAAGGCAGCACTGGCAGGGTCGCCATGCAATGTGGGAACCGGGAGCGACCAATAAAAGAGGTGTTTATCGGTAGAATGTCAGTTTAATACTAAACTAACTTAGGCTAATTACATAATCTTATATAGTAGGGCGAGGTGTGTGTGTCGCTACGCTACACGCGGATCAGGATCAGAAAAGGAGAATATTTAATGATTATTATTGTGCACTGATCTCCATGTTATTGTGTCATTATCTTATAAACTCTCCCGATTATATTTTATCCCCCTGGTCCAACTAGTCTGCTTTCCCTTCTTAGTAGGAAGATTGACGCGGACGGGCGAGGGGCGAGCCGGTGCCAGCATTGTGGCCAAATTGTGGCGATTGACTGGCCCAAATTATTGCCAACTAGCCTGCCGATATAGGATATAGGCAATATATTTCCAAAACTTCCAAATTGGTAAATAAAAATTACGATGCTGGAAAGAATCTAATTAACCTTCCTAAATTAAATTCCTTCCCTAAAGGCCGGGCAGCGCATTTGTGATTCCATCTGCTTTGCAGATGTCTATGGGCGGCGTTAGTCACTTTCCATCAGGTATCAGTATCAGACATTAGGCCCTCCCTGAGTAATATTGTTCATTGGGTATGCCGCATGCTCATACAACATAAAAAAAACGGATTATTCCCGACTGCCCCTACCAAATCTGCCCCCAGTAGGGGCAGTCGAAACTTTCTAGTCGCGTCTGCCCCTACTGGGGGCAGACGGAACTAGTTTAGCTCATTGAGAATGATCCTACATCTTCCGTGGTGGAACATGCGTAACGGCCACTTTAAGAAAAACTATTAAAATCTAATATTCTAAGTCAGAGGTTTAATTTGTTAGTTTCTTATCCATGGTTCGTAAAATCACATAAGTAAAAAGTCTTTATAAGGAATACACATATTGTTTATAGGACTTTTAAAAGGAAACAACTAAGTTAAATTGTAAAGATTAATATTATTCTTACAATATATTGATTGATTGATATTATTAATGTAATAAATACAGTCATTTTCTAAAATATTATGTTTCTATGTACAATTACAATCTTAGTTAAGTAAGATTATCCGTCGTCGCCGGCGTCCTTCTCGGGGTACCGGCACTCCGGCGTGCCGCACTCGCACTTCATCCATTTCGATTTCACGGACCAGAACTTGTCACCGTAATCAAACCTGGTAAAATGGAGACACAATTACATATTTTTATTTTAGTTTTGCCTATTATGTACCACTGCACGAAAAAGGCCTCCATCATTGAAATCAACTTTTAGTCTGACCAGGAAAATAAAAAACCTGCTTTGGAGGCGCTACATTAGCTATAGTTATAGCAACACTTGGTTGCTATGGTTATACTAACATATACTTTACATTCTTCACAATAATCAATTATAACAAGGCACGGTTGACAATTGACATTAACACTTTGACAGACAGCAATAAGGAATGAAATATTATTGTTTTTTAATTTGATTGTTGCCACTTGAAGAAATTAGTTTCAATATTTTACATATCTCTTGCTCTGTAAGTAGTCACTTACTTCCCTGAATGCCGGGGTGTATGGATATCATTACAGCATAGGTTTTTGAATTTGAAAAAAGAACTGTCATACTCATACTGCAAGAAGAATATTTTTAAAAAGTTAGGTAATTTTTTTTTTCTCTCGAATCGGAATCAAGACAATTAATTATATTAGAATTTATGAAGATTTTATTTTAAATATCGAACGATTTGTTTCGCAGTCACATTGTATGTTATTAAAAATCAAACTGGCCAGCACGATTTGACGCGCTTGCGTGCCATAAAATCGTGAAGAGTAAAAAAGGCAGTCGACTAACTAGGCGCGAAAATAATTTTTTTTTCGTGTTTTGGAGTTCTTTCTTAAAAGTTGAGTTTTTTTACTTACCTCACAATCGATATGTAAAGCAGAGTGTTTACCTCGGGTGTATGCATCAATTGCATACTCGGGCTAATTAGCGCCCTCGCTGCGCTCGGGCGCCAAAAACCTCGTATGCAATTGATGTCATACAGCCCTTGGTTAACAATCTACTATTACCGCAATATGGCGAGGTTTTTTATTTTAATGGTCGGGCTATTACATAGTTCTGTGTGCGAAAGCGTTAATTAAATAATAGTGAAAATAAAATAGTGTTAATTACGTGAGCTCCTCGCCGGCGCGGATGTCCCTGGTGGCGAAGAGCGCGACGGTGGGCAGGCGCAGGTCGCGCGCGGCGCCGAACACGCGCACGGGCGCCAGGTTGGCGCCGCAGCTGTGGTTCACGAACCGCGCCGCGCCGCCCCACGCGCGGGCGTCCACGCACAGGACTGTCTTGTCCAAGCATTGCTGGGATAATACATGCTTTCATTAGAGTTGGTACCACCCCGGTGCCCCGCCCCGTTAACGTAGAACGGCCCCGTTACGTCAACGGGATGGATAGCACTGAAGTGTCATCCACCCCGGCGAGATTTTTAACGGGGTGGTTAGCAGGGTTGCATATGGGATGAACAGATACCACTAAGCAGTACATCAAGGATATTTCGATATAAAAATTGTATAGCTAATAGTGAAATTCTTTAAAAATAAAACAACTACTATTCCACTTTACATACTTTTTTTATTAGATACAATGTAATATTTTTGCTAAAGGAAAAGAAGTATGTTACCACAAACTTATTCTGTAGAAAGTTATAGAAAAATGAATACCCAATGTTTGTATGTGTATGTTTAATTTAATTTAATTGTTAATGCTTTTAAGAGCTTTTGAGGGTACGTTTAATTTTCCATTGCTTTACACCGGTGGACAGGCAGCCTTATGGCCGGCACAATTTAGACTATTATAGGGTATTTAAAGCTTAAAAAAAAGCATCATCAGCCTCAGCTGCAGCGTATACGCACCTCGAGCAGGTCGGGCTTGACGTCGAGCGCGAACAGGTACTGGTCGTTGGCGCGCGTGTCGGCGGCGGCCAGCGGCAGCAGCTCGCCGCAGTACACGGCCACAGGGCTGCCGCGCGGTACGGCGGCCGTCGCGCATAGAGTATAGAGGCAGAACATACGCACCTCGAGCAGGTCGGGCTTGACGTCGAGCGCGAACAGGTACTGGTCGTTGGCGCGCGTGTCGGCGGCGGCCAGCGGCAGCAGCTCGCCGCAGTACACGGCCACAGGGCTGCCGCGCGGTACGGCGGCCATTGCCCGCAGCGCCCAGCCCGTACGCAGTGTGCGGAACACTTGCGTGCGCACGAACACTGAGCCGGTGCTCTTGAGACGCGTTATCACCATGTTGTTGCATTTGCGCTGCAACAAATATTCAATATTTACACAAGACTATTAGTACAGTCAAAAGCACGTCAGACTATACACTTTGGACTTTGTACTACTCTTATGTCAGGGGCATAAGTCTTATTATCGAACTGCAAGTGTCAACTGTGATGTGCTGTTGACCGTACCTTAAACTAGCGGCTTGTACTAGTGTATAAAGGCCACACCAGAAATAAATAGTCCCTATTGGGTGTGTGAAGGAAGAATAAATATCACCAAATCAAGTGACTGCAAAACAGTGATGTCTACTTATTGCACGACTAATTGGTGCTGGCAGTCTAGAAAGAAGTGGAAATTGCTTTTTTTTATTGCAATGTGTAACAAGACGAGAAGATCGTACACCTGATGGTAAGCGCCACGTTTGCCCTGACAGTTCAGTGCCAAACAGTAACTAAGTACTGTAGTACATTGATGTGGGCGGCGTGGGTACCTTGTTGCAGCGGCAGGTGGGGTTGCACTCGAACAGCATGGGCGGGTCGTGGTGCGGGAAGGCGGGCAGCAGGCGCCCGCGCGACAGCCAGCGTGTAGTACATTGATGTGGGCGGCGTGGGTACCTTGTTGCAGCGGCAGGTGGGGTTGCACTCGAACAGCATGGGCGGGTCGTGGTGCGGGAAGGCGGGCAGCAGGCGCCCGCGCGACAGCCAGCGTGTAGTACATTGATGTGGGCGGCGTGGGTACCTTGTTGCAGCGGCAGGTGGGGTTGCACTCGAACAGCATGGGCGGGTCGTGGTGCGGGAAGGCGGGCAGCAGGCGCCCGCGCGACAGCCAGCGTGTAGTACATTGATGTGGGCGGCGTGGGTACCTTGTTGCAGCGGCAGGTGGGGTTGCACTCGAACAGCATGGGCGGGTCGTGGTGCGGGAAGGCGGGCAGCAGGCGCCCGCGCGACAGCCAGCGTGTAGTACATTGATGTGGGCGGCGTGGGTACCTTGTTGCAGCGGCAGGTGGGGTTGCACTCGAACAGCATGGGCGGGTCGTGGTGCGGGAAGGCGGGCAGCAGGCGCCCGCGCGACAGCCAGCGTGTAGTACATTGATGTGGGCGGCGTGGGTACCTTGTTGCAGCGGCAGGTGGGGTTGCACTCGAACAGCATGGGCGGGTCGTGGTGCGGGAAGGCGGGCAGCAGGCGCCCGCGCGACAGCCAGCGTGTAGTACATTGATGTGGGCGGCGTGGGTACCTTGTTGCAGCGGCAGGTGGGGTTGCACTCGAACAGCATGGGCGGGTCGTGGTGCGGGAAGGCGGGCAGCAGGCGCCCGCGCGACAGCCAGCGTGTAGTACATTGATGTGGGCGGCGTGGGTACCTTGTTGCAGCGGCAGGTGGGGTTGCACTCGAACAGCATGGGCGGGTCGTGGTGCGGGAAGGCGGGCAGCAGGCGCCCGCGCGACAGCCAGCGGCGCACGCTCAGCACGCAGCAAGCACATGATGACAGAGAACACGAGCCGTCCGTGCACGAGCAGCCCTACGAATCACAGCAAATCAGGGATGCATCCGATACCGATACCGATATATCGGCGATACTTGGTGTTTGCCATACATTACATTACATTTTTATGGCAGATTCAACGTTCCATGACGTCTTATTCCCAAACTTGAAAAAAAAATCCGCCGCAAGTCTTATTCAAACAGACTTGCAAAATCGCCTTTGCCCGTAAAACTTAAGAATACTTTGTTTTTTAAATAAAAATCTTATAAATGTTAATTTTGATTACTAAAACTATTAATTAATTGTATTTTATTTATCCCCCTTCCATTTTGAATTTAATAAGCGAGTCAGTATCAGTATCGCTGATATTTTTATAAGAGTATCGGTATCGTATCGGCAAAAAGGCGTATCAAGGCATCCCTACAGCAAATCATTACTACAACTTAGCAGGTAGGTACTATCGGGGTCACCCGCGCGTGATCACCCTAAAGGCTAAAATCCTGTGCAGTATTTTCACGTTTACAAGCGCCGCTCCTAACAAGTCACGATGCGCGTGCACGGTATATTTTTCCAAAAGTGATCACGCGCGGGTGTCCTCGATGGTACGTGAGTAAATCGCTTTTCCCAAAATAAAATATCATAGTCAAATCCAAAATGTAACATTATAAAAATCGGTGAAATCTATTAAACGTATCACAGACATAACACTTTATAAACAAAAATAGTAATGTGTCCGAGGCTGTTGTAAATTTTCATCAAGAACATAATTGGTTTTTGTAATGACTATTTACAGAATATTAAGCAAAAATATTGTCATAAAAATTAATCACAACTTTGAAAGGTTAAACGTAAATACAAAACGAGAGAAAGTCAAGGAAAAAATATCATACAGGATTACTTTACAGCAATTTTTTTTTAATAATTACAAATTCTTTAATAAATAGTGATGAAGACTATCTGAATAATTCACGGCATTTCTACGTAACAAAAACATGCCCCTCCAAAACCGCAGGAACCTACTCAGTTATGCGCTAAGGCTGTAACAATGCGCTCTCAAAATTCACACTATGTCCCACACTCAGAAAAAGGAACCATATGGAAGTGAACTGACAGGTATATAGTTGTCTCGACTTTTATGCATATGTTAAACAAAGACACTATTATATTTTTCATTTCTTTTTCTAATCTATTCCATAACTATAATTATATAATTATGATTTTGTAACACTACCATAGGTTTCCTTTTTCTGAGGTCCCACATCAATACTTTTCCGCTGGCTCACTCACCTGCAAGCTCTGTATGGTGTTGTCGACGCTGAGCGGCTCGGGCAGCACGTGGTCGGTGACGTACGTGAAGTCGTCCGGCAGAGGCGCGTCGTCCACCTCGTTCACGCACGGGATGGGGTACAGCTCCGCGCCGTTTGATATGTCACTGACGAAATAAAATAAAACTTTAAAAAATCTCGTGTCAAGGAAAAGGAGATTTTGCACGAATTTGGTAACGATACACATGAACATTCCATGAAAAGTGTTAGGGAAGGAAAAAACAAATAAGTACACACACTTATTTTCTCCCTTTCCTTGACACCACATTCTATAGTATTCTAAACAACGTTTTCCAGTGAAGTAACTCTCAAAAGAGTAGGCCAACGTGTCTGCTTAGAATTAGTAGTGTTTGCAAGAAAAAAATGGGTCACCACTTCACCAGCTAAATCAAGCCTATACAGAGTGTCCCAAAAATCAGAAGTCACAGTGATAGCCCACATGTTTGAATTTTTTTTGTACTCTTGTTGCGAATGTCTTAGGCTAGTTAACTTAATCCTAGCACTGAACACGTTAAAAACGTGAAAATTTAGCAAAGATTTAAATTGGCAATATCTTGAATCCGAGCAACTTTTACTGAGGTCATGTTAGGTTTGTTTGATGCCTCATGTGCTGGCCTACCTCCCCAGTGCCACTGTGACGTGTCATTTTTGGGACATCCTGTATATTTATATCTAAAAAAATGTAGGAACTGACCTTGACAGCAGCTTGGTCCTCTTGATGGTGTCCTTGACGACGAGCGTCATCTGCATGTTGAGCGAGATGGCGCTCTGGCAGGCGCCCGAGCACACCTCCACCGACAGCTCGCCTGCAGAGTTCTCCAGGTCTGTCTGCAACCACATGCTTGCCGTTTAACTACCCAAGTTAGACTTCAACTTGTCTTGTTACGTTATGACAAGGTGTATACTGTGTGGAAATTTAGTCGTTGTTTTCCCGCAGTAAAATGATTATATTTTAGTAGTAAAATATGTAGATTAAATTTTTTTTTTATTCAAATCAAAAGTTTTACGATTATGATAGATGAAACTCGAACCAATAGTACTAGCTGCGTCGCGGACGGTCACCGCCGGGGTCATTGCCCTTCGCGCTTATCAAAATATGATAATTCACCACTACTGACTACTACTACTAACATTTGAGTTTAATTCTCCCTTCAAACTTTAAAAAAAATATAAAAAAGTTAACAAAAAATTCAAAAAAATTAAAAATGAAAAAAATATCTTGCATAAATTGATACTACTACTGAAGGCGAAGCGATCTGCTGCGGGAAAACAACGACAAAAAAAACACGCAGTATGTGATCAATAGGCATCTTAGTATGAATATCAAAATAAAAGATACTTTAAACAAGAAATATTATTAAACATGTGGTCAAAAGGCATTTATATATTAATGACAAAATAAGACAAAAAAAAATGTAAGTATATTAAACATACCCTTGCACCTCTAGCTAGTAGAATAACGACACAGGAGTAGTGTCCCTGGCGCGCAGCGACGTGTCTGGTGAAAAAAGTTCATTAAGTTGAAGTTGATTCAGCATTACGGATTCCCTTGTTGTGCAATAAACCTGTTGATTTTAATTATATCAGAAGTTAGTTCTCCTACATTCATGTAACATTTTTACTACATGTCACATTCACAAATTGTCGAATTGGATTGCCGGCTGCCGCTTTAGTCCGAGGCTCGGGGCACCCGGTCATTTCATATTTGTAATGATTATAATTATTATTTAGTTTATTAGTTGTTGTCAAGAATCTGTTTTTTAATTACTATCCGGTTCAGATGCTATTAGGATAATACCTTTTGGAATGGAGCGAAAAATTACGTCAATTGCGCCTGTCCGTAACGTTAGCAACGCAAAATAATATCTGTATGTGTAAGTCGTCACGCAGTTGACGTAATTTTTTTCTCAATTCCAAAAGGTATTATCCTAATAGCATTTGAATATGATAGTATTTATTAATTTTACTACATGTTAAGCTCAATTTAGACAGTGTAATAATTACTCAAGAAGATGTATAAAGTATTGTTGGACCTTTCCTAAAGGTCTACGGCGCAAGTTTTAGCAGGTCGACGGCTGCATTTTATCCCGAAAAGTAGTGTGATAGGTATGGTGCAGGTCTCACTGCAGCGTAGCACGCTTCCTTCGGCCTGAGAGTTGACATGCGGGCGGGGGTAGCCCCCCAACGCCCGCATTGCACAGGTCGCTCGAGCCAAGTCTGAGGGTCACCTAGTCAGGGTGGCCCTCTCTAGACGCCAACCTGACTTGAGGCCTCTTAAGTCGGGGTACCCGGGGATGGGCTGGACAATAGCCACAAGGCTGGCACTAGCTCGTTTCAAACGGATGGGAAGGGGAAATCGGGGGAGTTTAGTGGGTAGTGGACGCTTTAGCCCGCCACCCGCCGGTGCTTGTATGAAACCGTATAGTAACCGGTGTGTCGTAACTATGCGGTTTCATATAAAAATTGATATGCGGCCTGCCGCAACGGGACGCCGCATAGCGGCTGGCCGCATAGTGCGTTGCTAGCCTTAGTCTCGAGTCCCACACACGGCCGCAGGTGTAGCTAGCCTGTGGTTATGGTGCATAAACGCATTCGAAAAAAAAAGATCTCACAGCGGCGTGTCCCTGTGCGCGTTGGGCATGTCGGCGGCTTGCGGCGCGTGCTGCAGCAGCAGCCGCAGCGGCGCGGCGTGAGTAGTGTGCTAGGTATGGTGGTAGTCTCACAGCGGCGTGTCCCTGTGCGCGTTGGGCATGTCGGCGGCTTGCGGCGCGTGCTGCAGCAGCAGCCGCAGCGGCGCGGCGTGAGTAGTGTGCTAGGTATGGTGGTAGTCTCACAGCGGCGTGTCCCTGTGCGCGTTGGGCATGTCGGCGGCTTGCGGCGCGTGCTGCAGCAGCAGCCGCAGCGGCGCGGCGTGAGTAGTGTGCTAGGTATGGTGGTAGTCTCACAGCGGCGTGTCCCTGTGCGCGTTGGGCATGTCGGCGGCTTGCGGCGCGTGCTGCAGCAGCAGCCGCAGCGGCGCGGCGTGAGTAGTGTGCTAGGTATGGTGGTAGTCTCACAGCGGCGTGTCCCTGTGCGCGTTGGGCATGTCGGCGGCTTGCGGCGCGTGCTGCAGCAGCAGCCGCAGCGGCGCGGCGTGAGTAGTGTGCTAGGTATGGTGGTAGTCTCACAGCGGCGTGTCCCTGTGCGCGTTGGGCATGTCGGCGGCTTGCGGCGCGTGCTGCAGCAGCAGCCGCAGCGGCGCGGCGTGAGTAGTGTGCTAGGTATGGTGGTAGTCTCACAGCGGCGTGTCCCTGTGCGCGTTGGGCATGTCGGCGGCTTGCGGCGCGTGCTGCAGCAGCAGCCGCAGCGGCGCGGCGTGAGTAGTGTGCTAGGTATGGTGGTAGTCTCACAGCGGCGTGTCCCTGTGCGCGTTGGGCATGTCGGCGGCTTGCGGCGCGTGCTGCAGCAGCAGCCGCAGCGGCGCGGCGTGAGTAGTGTGCTAGGTATGGTGGTAGTCTCACAGCGGCGTGTCCCTGTGCGCGTTGGGCATGTCGGCGGCTTGCGGCGCGTGCTGCAGCAGCAGCCGCAGCGGCGCGGCGTGAGTAGTGTGCTAGGTATGGTGGTAGTCTCACAGCGGCGTGTCCCTGTGCGCGTTGGGCATGTCGGCGGCTTGCGGCGCGTGCTGCAGCAGCAGCCGCAGCGGCGCGGCGTGAGTAGTGTGCTAGGTATGGTGGTAGTCTCACAGCGGCGTGTCCCTGTGCGCGTTGGGCATGTCGGCGGCTTGCGGCGCGTGCTGCAGCAGCAGCCGCAGCGGCGCGGCGTGAGTAGTGTGCTAGGTATGGTGGTAGTCTCACAGCGGCGTGTCCCTGTGCGCGTTGGGCATGTCGGCGGCTTGCGGCGCGTGCTGCAGCAGCAGCCGCAGCGGCGCGGCGTGAGTAGTGTGCTAGGTATGGTGGTAGTCTCACAGCGGCGTGTCCCTGTGCGCGTTGGGCATGTCGGCGGCTTGCGGCGCGTGCTGCAGCAGCAGCCGCAGCGGCGCGGCGTGAGTAGTGTGCTAGGTATGGTGGTAGTCTCACAGCGGCGTGTCCCTGTGCGCGTTGGGCATGTCGGCGGCTTGCGGCGCGTGCTGCAGCAGCAGCCGCAGCGGCGCGGCGTGAGTAGTGTGCTAGGTATGGTGGTAGTCTCACAGCGGCGTGTCCCTGTGCGCGTTGGGCATGTCGGCGGCTTGCGGCGCGTGCTGCAGCAGCAGCCGCAGCGGCGCGGCGTGAGTAGTGTGCTAGGTATGGTGGTAGTCTCACAGCGGCGTGTCCCTGTGCGCGTTGGGCATGTCGGCGGCTTGCGGCGCGTGCTGCAGCAGCAGCCGCAGCGGCGCGGCGTGAGTAGTGTGCTAGGTATGGTGGTAGTCTCACAGCGGCGTGTCCCTGTGCGCGTTGGGCATGTCGGCGGCTTGCGGCGCGTGCTGCAGCAGCAGCCGCAGCGGCGCGGCGTGAGTAGTGTGCTAGGTATGGTGGTAGTCTCACAGCGGCGTGTCCCTGTGCGCGTTGGGCATGTCGGCGGCTTGGGGCGCGTGCTGCAGCAGCAGCCGCAGCGGCGCGGCGTGTCCCGCCAGCGCGCACCAGTGCACTGCGCCGTTGCCCTCCAGGTCCACCGGCGACGCCGACGCGCCGGCAGACAACAGTAACCTGGTCAAACATCGAGAATCGTCAGTGGATCACTAGTAGCGAAGCCCTGAGGGCGGAAACTGTGTGAAGCGGGACCCGCGCGCGGTTCGTAATACATTGCCGGCTTAGTACAGGGCGTGCGCGACGCAATGTTTTAAATGGATTGGATGACAGCAATGGATTACTAACCGCGCGCGGGTCCCGCTCCACACAGTTTCGGCCCTGAGGCCCTAGACAAGCTGCATTTATGACGTTTGTTATTGCTCAATTTGTGATAGCGAATGTCAAAACCCGTACTTTCAATATCGATTGACCACGTGACTTTTCTAAGGCACTTTTCAAATCCATACAATTTGAAGTTAAGAATTTCGCTATCGCTGTCTAAATGATACTTTGTTTAGGCCCCCTGATCTTAGTGGCCGAAGCTTATACTTCATAGGAGAAATGCGTCGGTAATGCGTATCTGCGGATATCTGAGGAAGAAGAAAGCCCCATAATCGCGACTTAGTTACCCAATTCATTCTCAAGGTTACCTGACGACGTCGGCGTGATTGTTCTCTGCGGCCCAGACGAGCGGCGTCCAGCCGCCGAGGTCGCGCGCGTCCGCCTGCGCCGCGCCGTCCAGCAGCAGCCGGCACGCGTCCAGCCGCCCGTGCTGCGCGGCCATGTGCAGCGCCGTCATGCCTTCCGGGCCCTGGCCACAGGAAAACTACTTAGAGTTGCCTATCGATAGTCCACTGTCGCTAAACTATCGATAGTCTATCGATAGTTGACGTCATATCAATAGTATCGATAGTCTATCGATAGTATCGATACTATTACATTATAATACCTACTATAGATAGTATCGATTGTTTCTAATTAATACTATCGATACCCTCGATAGTATTGATAGTTTTTATGATTTAATACAACAATACTATCGA
The DNA here is from genome assembly GCA_949319885.1 of Mecyna flavalis. Classification (NCBI taxonomy): domain Eukaryota; kingdom Metazoa; phylum Arthropoda; class Insecta; order Lepidoptera; family Crambidae; genus Mecyna; species Mecyna flavalis. The sequence continues at coordinate 2,045,514 of OX439427.1, read as the reverse complement.
TAGTATCGACGGCAGTATCGATATTATTACTAGTTTTCAAGATTCATCGATAGCGAAACTATCGATAGTGGGCAACTCTTGGTGGTAGGTTTCTGTACTGGGCCGTGTAGGTGGGTACCATCGCAGTGCCAGATATTATCTCGTGAAATAGAAGTGTGTCAAGCACTTCTGTGTTTCAGGGAAAGGGCACTGAAGCTAGTGAAATTACTGGGCATATGAGACCCAATCATTTCGGTGTAGCGGGCGCAGGGCGGTGCCAGACAGTAAGTGCTTAGATACTGTGTCTAAGGGCAGACGTGGCGCTTACCATCAAGTGTACGATCTGCTCTGTTAAACATTGCAATAAAAAAACTGGTTTAGTTACTGGCTTTGACAGTTAGGAGCGACGCGGAAGCGGGTCCGAGTGTAGTCCCCGGCGGTCACCACTTAACAAGATCGCTCGTGACAGCCCGTGCGCCAGCGTGCGTGCCCGCTTTCGCGAAATTCGAGGCACACATAGGCCTTAGGCCGTATACAGAAAGAAAGCTGGAAACTTATAAGCGCTTACCGGCGCTTGCCAGCGCTGGTAACCCGCGCAGGAAAATATATGAACACGCGCCTATAAGCACTGATCGGCGCTGACAAGTTCCGACAAGCTTCAACACGCGCTGGTCAGCGCTGGGCGCTTCCATTTAAAATGAATATAAAACTGCACGACATTTTGCTTGGTCTGCTTCAACCTGCTTCCTTTGTGTGGAACGGACCAGCGCTGGCAAGCGCCGGTAAGCGCTTATAAGTTTCCAGCTTTCTTTCTGTATACGGCCTTAGCTTGGACATTTGAAATTATGTCAGAATTAGAAGTGTCTGCCCTGTCCCGACGTTTGGGCGCATTATGTCCAATTCGCAAAAGGTCCAGGGCGCTCAAAATGTCCAACTCTCACAACGTCCAATTCGCATTTTGTCCAAATCTCAAATCGTCCAATTAGCAAATGGTCCAATTCTCAAATCGTCCAATTAGCAAATGGTCCAATTCTCAAATTGACCAATTCAAATAACAGTTGTTTAAGTGGTTTGTTATAGATGTTTTATTATAAGTAGCAGTATAATACACACATATAGGTATATTTATTAATAAATACTTATTATAATTCTGCTGTCTAATTTTTACAACTGAACGCAGTCATTTTTATGTTTTATTTGAGGGTATTTATAAAAAAAATCACTGTCACAAAATCATCATCAGGGTATTTATAAGAAAATTAAGAGTTATCACATTTGATAAAAAGTACAATAAATATTTGATCGATCTGCAAGATGGTAAACTTAGTCTTAAAAGCTTTTTCACAAAAATTGTATTTCTTCGTCTTACATTGTTTAAGCGATGATGTTAAATTATGTACTCACATACATTAATTACTACAGTACGTGATATTTTAATGTGATTATTTTTTTGTTCTTATTCAACAGCGATATTATTATTATTTTTAAATAGGTACTAAGTAGGTACCCATATTTATGTTGATTTAAATTGTATAAAAAGGTTAAATACTTAGGTATTTACATAATTTACATACATCAAAATTAAAACATTTGTGTGATTTTTAGTTCATTTATTGTACTTAAATAATACCGATATTATGATTGAACCAGAACAGCTATCCCAAATTATTAATACTGATGTATATTTTTTTCGAATAAAAGTGTTGATTATAAATTATATATGCTTTTCACTCTCAAGTTGGGTGTTACCAAAACATCAACCACCCTTAGAATATGGACCACCCCCTAATTGCGAACTGGACCAGTTGCGAACTGGACCAATTGCGAACTGGACCAATTGCGAACTGGACTAATTGCGAACTGGACCAATTGCGAACTGGACTAATTGCGAACTGGACCAATTGCGAACTGGACCAATTGCGAACTGGACCAATTGCTAACTGGACCAATTGAGAATTTGACAGTTGGACATTTTGCGAATTGGACATAATGCGCCCAACCGTGTCCCGAGAGGTTAGCATGACAAAAGATATTTGATTAAAAAAGGAAGACGCTTCTTTTTACTAGGTAACCAAAGCGGGTTTTGGGAAAAAAGATTAGAAACCAATGGCTTTTAAGTGGAGCTTATCTGACTATTTTTAATTCACCAATGAGTCAGCCTATATACAAAACATGAATACCCCTACCTGAAAGTTGACATCGCAGCCAGCTGCGATCAGGTACCGAATGACTTTGATAAGATCCTCGTCCTTCACTTTCACTCCCTCATCCCCGCCCTTCTTCACCCCACCATTCTTCTCTTCTTTCTCCTTGCTCTCTTCTGCTTCCTTTGACTCCGGTTCTTCTTTTGACTCTTTTTCGTTAATTTTCCTGCTTTTCATTGGGCTTTTTTTTTCAGATTTTTCTAATAATGCTAAAAATGAATAAAGCTTATTTAGTACATGGTAGGTGATTGAGGAGTTTATTCCTTGGAATAAGTATTTTTTGTCGATAAATTGTATATAATATAAATGGCATCTTATAAATGCAAGAGTAGGTGTACACTGTACAGTAGTCATTATTGTGTGATGTAGTGAAATTGGTGGCCGGTATTGAGAGAAGTAGAGATACCTTTTTTATCCGTGGAATACAATAGGCACCTTCACCCTTCAGGGCAAAGAGTCGTGTGTGGGACTTCCACTGCCTTAAAATGAGGGGCGTGGCTTATCCACTAAACCCCGGGGTGCTCCACCTGGCCGTGTCGGAGGTGTCGTGGGGGGATCCAACTGAGCCTTAACTTGCGACCGGGGAAGTACCAAAGATTCACAGAAGTCCAGCGTTATAGTAATGTGTTTCGTCTGGTGAGTGAGATAGCCGGAGGCCCAATTCCCCCTTAAAGGCGGGCAACGCGCCTGCGACCCCACGGGAGTCTCGGGTGCTTATGAGCGGCGGTGATCACTTACCATCAGGTGACCCACTTGCTCGTTTGCCCCCCTATAACATAATAAAAAACATCCACAACAAAGTATAGACCCAGCATCTGTCATGTCATGTCATCATCTGTTGCGGCATCTTGGGCATATGCCAAAGTTGCTGCAAGGTGAGAGGGTACTAAGAAACTTACTATGCAATGCCAGTATGAGCGGAGAGCGGTGCGCGGCGTCGGGTGCATCCAGGTCGGCGCCGGCGAACTGCAACGCGTAGAGTGCGCCCGTGTGCCCGCGACGGCAGGCCGCGTGCACCGATGTCCCGCCCTCCAGAGAAGCGAGCGGCTCGTTCACGCACGACCGGGATACTGTAGGTAGACACACCGATTACAGAGTCCGGCAAACATCTTGACGCTCGTTCGATGGAGTGAGGGAAAGTTCGCGCATGTGCACTTGCGTATGACCAATAGCGCGCGCACATCTCTCGTCGCCCCCAAGGCCAACCTTCCGCAACGGTTACCCAACATTCGCGTTATGCTCGATCCATATCCGATTTCAAGATGTTTGCAGGGCACTGGTACATGGTTATATGGATAATAGGGAATATGTATGCTGTTTGCATGTTCATAAGGCCGTGTAGGATAGTGATAGGCGTGAGTTTGCTTATTAGGACATCAGCTGAAACAGCACGAGGCGTCAGTCCGCTCCCGCCAAGTGTAAATAACCCATCTACAGCGTACATGCCAGTTAAAGCTACTAATAATATTTTTCGACACACCACCATTATCAGAAAATATGTAGCTTTAGATCACTGGCAAAAATTCTCAAGTCTAACTCGATAAGCTTATGACATGCCTTCATTTGTAGTTAAACTCATTTCCAACCTACCTTCGTCATATCGATGCTATGTCACTTCTCAATAATTATTGTATGTCATTCAAATTTTCAACTATATTTTTGACTTTGCAATTTATATTCGGCTAGAAGGACCAGTTTCAAATGGTCCTTCGAGCCCTATACAAGATAATAATTTAATTGGTCAAACGGCACATCCGCTAATTTCATGTTGCCCTAAAGAATATTCTCACCGATCTTCGGCAGCAGTTCTTCCACGGTATCCCCAGCGAGGATGGCATCAGCCAGCCGCTGCGCCGGCGTGGTCGCGAGCAGCTCGTCGTAGTCGCGCTCTTCCAACTGGCACAGCTTCTTCAGGTCGATCGGCGGCGACGGCAGCAGGTCCTCCGGGATCAGCGGCGACTCGTCCAGAGGCGGCGAGGTGATGGAGAAGCTCAGGTACGCTGGAGTGCTGGAGTGAAGGAATTATGTAATCAACTTTCTAGTTGAGAGGTATAAGAATGGAGAATGTTAGCTAGTTTCGATTTTTAACTTTTCTTATAGTCCATAAGAAATAAAAAAAGTGTGTATAAAAATTATTTCGATATGTCACTTAGTTCCCGAGATATTGAATTTTAAACGGCGCGAGTGTTGGCCGGCCGGAGCTCGTTGCGGTGACGTCACTTTACACCCTCTCACGCAGTACGTTGCGCGCTCCGGTACGGTTATTTCGTAGTGAACCGTACCGGAGCGCGCAACGTACTATGACCTGTGACGTCATTGTACTGCAGCGCCAGCATGGCCGACGCGCGCGAAAGGGATTTTTAAATGTCTATAAAATCTAAACTAATTGATATTTTGGCATGGAACAAAAAATAATGTGTTTATATTCACATAGGCTTTACTGTGACAAAGTTACAAGCTGTTTCGCATACCTAGTAACATTCTCCATTATACAAGATTGGCGTTATGTGAAATCACAGACTAAATTGTTATTTCTCTATGTGAGAAATCATGTTGTTAAGGGAAGTTCAATGAACATAGATAAATAATTTAAAATTGGTCCTTCGAGCCGTTGTTGTTGAGCGTGTGTTGTTTGGCGAAAATAATCTTCTGTATCAGTTGCTTGTGCTCTTTGTTTGGCAAGAGTACGGTGGACCGAGCCCCCTTCTTCTACCTCCTTCTTTCTCATAGCCCTTCCTGCCTTATACCTACCTCGGTATTCTTTTCTCAAAGGCGGGCAATACATCTGGAACCCTATTCGCAAGTGCCCATGGTCAATACTGGTCACTTACAATGGCGTCACACTTGCTTTTTTGCTTGCTTATTTCATATTAAAACGCACCACCTACACTTTAGTGCTGCAGCGTCATATGTCTGTTTGGTTTAACGAAAGCAGCCAGTGTTAATGCATGTTAATATGGTTGTTACCACTGCTCGCGCTGGTCCGGCAGGAAGATGCGCTTGTTGCTGCAGTGCATGGCGAGCTGCACCTTGGCGCAGTGTTTGTTGACGGGCTGCCAGCGGTACGAGTGCACGCCGCAGTGCGGGCAGCCCGGCTTCATCTTCACGTCGTTGTACGGTAATCCGCACTCCAGGTGGAACAGGTGGCCCTCCGAGCATTGGTAGAAAATGCCCTGGGGATACGGAAAGACGTTAGACGACAGCCAGATATTGCCAAGTATCGCGTTAAGAAAGGATGGTCACAATAAATTAGTTTTTGGTATTTTACTTTTCCTAATTAGTATATAATTTTTATACGTATAGGTTATAAATTAATCAGTGGCAGTTGCAGTATCATTAATATACTAAAGATAATATTTGACCAAGTCAAGCAGTTTTTACCTATTAATTCCTAAAAATTAGTTAATTTGAGCCCCTTGTCTGAGGAAGTACTTCAACTCAACCCCTACACGGTCCTAAAGGACCGCTTATGTTATTAAAAAAAATCAACTCTGGGGTTATCAGAGCGGCATAACCCAGTGTCATGCCGGTACCTGCGTGCATTCCGGTATGGTCACGGGAACGGAATGGAAGGGCGCGCGCGGGCCGGCGCGGCGCAGCGGCAGGCCGGTGCGGTATATACCTGCGTGCAGAAGAGCCCGCAGGCGGGGCAGCACATGTGCCTGCGCAGCTGCGCGGCGTGCAGCGCGCAGGCCAGCAGGAAGGGCGCGCGCGGGCCGGCGCGGCGCAGCGGCAGGCCGGTGCGGTATATACCTGCGTGCAGAAGAGCCCGCAGGCGGGGCAGCACATGTGCCTGCGCAGCTGCGCGGCGTGCAGCGCGCAGGCCAGCAGGAAGGGCGCGCGCGGGCCGGCGCGGCGCAGCGGCAGGCCGGTGCGGTATATACCTGCGTGCAGAAGAGCCCGCAGGCGGGGCAGCACATGTGCCTGCGCAGCTGCGCGGCGTGCAGCGCGCAGGCCAGCAGGAAGGGCGCGCGAGGGCCGGCGCGGCGCAGCGGCAGGCCGGTGCGGTATATACCTGCGTGCAGAAGAGCCCGCAGGCGGGGCAGCACATGTGCCTGCGCAGCTGCGCGGCGTGCAGCGCGCAGGCCAGCAGGAAGGGCGCGCGCGGGCCGGCGCGGCGCAGCGGCAGGCCGGTGCGGTATATACCTGCGTGCAGAAGAGCCCGCAGGCGGGGCAGCACATGTGCCTGCGCAGCTGCGCGGCGTGCAGCGCGCAGGCCAGCAGGAAGGGCGCGCGCGGGCCGGCGCGGCGCAGCGGCAGGCCGGTCGCGTCCCGCGCGGCGCGGTGCGAGCAGCCCACGCGCACGCCGTCCACCACCTCGATGGCTTGGCAGAACACCGGCTCTGCAAGCACCAACACGGTTTAATAATCCCTTGAATCCCTTCCTACACTACCACTATTTATTATGTTCTTTATTGTTACTACACTGCACATACTCATAGTTTAAGTCATTTGTGTATTGTATAATAATTTAATTCAAGGCGGTACAAACAATTCTCAGTTAGTCGAATCGCTTCGCAAATTATTTTACTATACTTGCGCAAAAGTCCGTTAGTAACTTCATCTTTCATTTCAAAATTGAGAAGGCTAGGTCTGTTTAGTAAATAATGTAGTCATTTATCTTAAAGCAACTAGCACACTGTTATAAAAAGGCAAAAAGATAACTGACCAACAAGATCCGCCTCAGCAGCGTGTACGTTAGTCGGCGCCTCGCAGTAGCACGTGGCGACTATCGTCGACTCGCCCTCGGGGCACGTCGCCTCTGAGCCTTCGTCGCCGCCCGCCGGTTCACTGACACAATTATATGAGATGAGATAATTATGAGTTCAGGGCAGGGACCGGAACCACTTACCCTTAATGGGTTCTCTTTTGGGTTTCTGATAGACTTGTTTTGAAAATCCCTATCAAATATGTAAAGCCTATTCATTGGCTTATCTCATCCATATGCTTACCAATTCATCACGGTAAGCACTAACTTCACCGAAAACCCTATGATAGGATTACCCTATGAAAAAGGGTTTTTAAATTTGGTTAAGCTATTTTAGTCCCTACACGCAAGTCATGCGACTTATTTGCGCACCTCACTAAAGGTGGCAGCTGATTGGTTGGAGCGTGAGAGAAAACGTTCGCCAATGCGTGGAAAAGAGATAGGCAATCAAAAGGGTAACACTTATTTAATGGTAAGCGGTTATAACCCTTTTTAAATGATTACCAAAACAATAATACATAAATAATGCATACATAGTTTGCTTTTATTGTTAAGTTCAATAAGTAATATAACTTTATCTGTTTGTTATTATCTCCATTTAGATGGAATTAACTCTTTAATTATTGTAAACGGTTTTATATGATAATGATATTTACATGTGGAGGTTTGTAATTGGCTTTAAGTTACTATATATTGTCATTCCTATGTTAATAACAGCTGTAAACCTTCCTAAAATAAAATAAATAAATAAATAAGGTAACCCAATCAAAAGGGTTACCCCTATGTAATGGGTAAACATTTGATATGGTTACCCTATCAATAGGATTAAGCCTGAAAAGGGGTTTTCCGGTCCCTGGTTCAGGGAGATATTCAAGGCCAGTACCACTATTAGGAACAGTTGGAAAGTGATAAACTTTCAAACAATTACTAATTCAAAGTAAAACAAAAAAAAACATACCCATTGTCTTCCTCTGGCTCTGGTTCAGGTTCTGATGAGCGTCTCTGGGCGGGCTGATCCCAACCGAGATTTTTCGCACGCCGAGGCAAGTTCTCCCTATATTAATCAAACCAATTATAACTTTTTATATGATATAAATGTCTGGACTGTAATCTTCGAAAATAATCAGTGATTGGATTAACCTGCTACTATCATCTCGCTCCACAATCTCCGGCTGTACTTCTTCATTTCGCAGTAAACGACTGCGTTTGCGCGACGGTCTGTACTCCCTAAAATAAAACATAAAATTAAGTACAAGGACTAGAAGAATCATATGCTTTACAAATTGAGAACCTTACCAATCAGTGTAATCATATCTGGTTAATCTTCGTGAAGATCTTCGTAGAGTTTCCCTGTATTCAAATTAAATACAGTGAACTCGAGTTCTCTGTTATAAATTAACTTAGCTATTGCTATAAACGCCAATACTACTGCAATTTAAATATACAAATTACCTACTACTTCACAGGTAAGCCTGGACCTAAGCCTACATTGTGCATATTTTAAAAATGCAGAAGCTTATGGCAAGAATTTCTATGCTTGTAGCAACAAAAGAGTTATTTTGTATTACTTACTTCTGTTCATCTTCTACGGGAAGAGGGGAATCAGTATCCCTGGCCCCATAAGAGGCAAATGGTCCACTTGATTTTCTTGTGGACCGTCTAGGCCTCTTAGAGTTGGATGATTCCACTGAACAGCTGAAGTCTTCATCACTACCACTAGTGTCTTCATCTGCCTCCAGCAGTTTGCTGATCACTTCGGAGTCATCATCCATGTCCTCATTGTCATCATCTTCTTCAAGCTCTTCTTCAATATCATCCTCTTCTTCATTTTCATCACTGATGTAAGATAAAAAGTTGAGAATTAGTATTTTTACTTTTATTCTTAGCAATTCAATGGGATGTAAAAATTAACTTAGATCATTTACAGACTTTATTCAGTAAATATACTGCTTGACTGCCTTTAGTAATGTTTTCTCAATTTTTATAATGATAATAAAATAATGCTTGCTAAAATAATATAATTCGCGTGGTAATAAAGATTATATGGAAAAATTCTTATTGACTTTGGCGTTGAATATACCATTTAGCAATCCATAGATACTTACATGTCCTCTGCATCATCCTCCAGAGCCTCAGGGTTGATAGCTTTGAGGCCAAGTTCACACAGATGCTTCAACTTCATCACAGTATTTGGGTTTTGTTTTTTCTCTGGAGTAATCTCTTCTGATTCCAGTGATTCATCTTCCAGTTTTTCTTCCTCTAGCTGCTTGCTGCCCCTTGTTTCCTTCTTGGCTGGAGTCACAGGTGTATTATCTACCTCTGACTGTAAAGCTCGGGCCGAGTTTCTTGTAGTGCGTGTCTGTGGTCCCTCCACTATGTTGTCAGCTTGAATACCTAGCCGGGCATTATTCTGTGACTCCAAGCCCATTCTCAATTCTTCATTGGCAAGTATTTTGGCAGTAGGCTTAATCCGACGAGATAACCTTTGGGTAGGCCCAGGAGCAGTCTCATTATATGATTTTTCTTTCCTTGCTATAGCATTGGCAAGGACATTGTCAGAGGAGTCCTTGCTGCGTCGTCGTGTTGACCGCTTCGGCGTATGGGAGCTGTCTGAAGTCTCATCTGTCTCTGACACAGATTGGCTAGAATTTTTGTCTTTCTTTGGTGTTGACAACTCTCTTTCAGACTCTTCAGACCATTCCCACTGATTCTTTTTTCTGTTAGAACGCCTTGGGGAGAACTCCTCGTGCTTCTCCTCATTGGGCACAATCTTCATGTTGCTGTTTTTCTTGTCCGAGCGAAATGTTAACACGATGCGGGGCTTCGGGTCTTCCCCATCGCTTTTCGCAGTTTTCTTTAGCTCGCCCTTGTCGTTAGCGCTGACGTCGCTCGAGGTCTGACCTTTGTCGAGTTTTTTCTTGGACACAACTGGAACTTCGTCTTCCTCCGTGTGCATGTTGTCAAGGTCTTCTACAAGTACTTTCACTTCGCTGCCTCAAATTTATTATCAACGCCGGCTTGCATTGAGCGCGAGTGCCTAATAAATCACAACTGTATGTTGTATATAATAGGCTATACACAAAAAAACATTGAGCTATTATTACTACGTATAGAGAAGACATCAGTCATCACTGACATGTTCCGATCAACTGCAGTCAGATGGCTGCTGCACTGCATTTAGTCACTTGCTAGCTCCCCAGCGCCAAAGTCTTGTTTTGATTATATACGAAAATACGTCAAAATCCACTAAATAGCCCTCGTGTGTGTTGAGATATTGCAGTAATAATTCTAGTAATTACATCCAAGAGCAAAGGAATAACTTTCTACTATTAAATAACTAGAAAATCAAATTCAAACTTAATTAAAATAAAATATTTTATCGGAGACGCCATAATGTCATTTTTCAAAGACTAAAAATTAAGATGTGCCATTTTGTATGTAACAAGTATAGGTAGAATTTAGCTTGATTTTTCTCTGTATAACGAAAAATAATATTTATACGCTTATTTAGAAAATAACTATCAAAGATATGGGTGGTTTGTCGTACTCCACAGAAGATGTACCTATATAAAATACATATTATTATGTCTCGCTACAGAGACAGTAATACGAAACCTTTTAAAAAAAAGTGGTGGAATTAGTCTCTCTACTAAATACAATTTCAGTTAAATTAATGTCTTTGGAATACTTCATTACTTCGTAACTAAATAAATGTAATATTACTTCAAAATTATACGGCTTTTAATTTTGTATCAAATCAAAACTTAGGATAAAATTTGTAACAGACTTCGTTTATTAATCTAGCCTCTCGTAGGTACCTGTTTGAATAGGCAGAATATAAACAAATTGTTGCGTGTTGACGGTGTCATCGCATCTATGACTTATTAGCCGCCCCCGCGCGCCCCACCCCACCGCGCTTGGCGCATAGACATTGTTCGAGCTGTCTGTTCTAGTACGTCAGTACATAATATTTCTATGCAAAAAAAAGACAAAACCCACTCACTCGTCTTCGTATCGTTTAGATTTTAGATCAAATCAATCCCTCGGCAAAAGAGGGTCCAGAGAAATAGGTAAAGTACTATGATTAACACTGATTATAATCATCGCTTTAACAACATTACAAACGCAAACAATGATTTTAAATAAGATAAAATTAGACAAAATAAGTTTTTGTTCACAAAATAAATATGTAAATGTATCTTTTTTCTTTTCATTTTACCACAGACTACAAAAACAAGTCGTTTACAGTCACTATGAATCCTTGAATTAAAACTGTAGTAACGTGCCGTGTGCCGTTAACTTTAAAAAAATAACTGTGTCAAAGTGTCAACTCCTGTCTGTCAAAGTGTCAGACATGACGTTTAGCTTGTCATATCAGCTGATTGATCCTATCTATATTCCGTGGTTTATTATCCGTTATAAAGAATATTATTACTCTTTATGTGCTGATCTGTAGCGATAATTGCTTTTGCTTCAGCAATAAAATTATTTATTTAACATAACATATCGATAATTAATTAATTAGAAGCAACATTAATTGATTACTCAACTTTCGAAGTTGTTTGTCAAGTTTACGTGGCTTCCGTTTTCGTTTATTTTGTATTATTGATAATACAAGGGTGTTTCGGTTGTACAGTAAATTGTGAATTAAACCATGAGTCTCTTCCTAAGTCCCGAGCACATGCTTCAGGGGGGGTATTTCCACCCCACCCTGCGGAAGCTGCAGGAGCCGGATACGAGCATCGAGCCTCATAACATCATGTACCCGGTGTTCCTCCTGTGAGTACCGTCATAAATTATCGGCTATGATTTCAATTGCAAATCAGTAGAAACTGGCATTTATTTTAAGTTACCTTGGCCTGCTTATCTAGACCCATGTAATGAAGAGTTCAGAGATGAATTACGAATTTACGAGCCAATTAATTTGAAAGATGATTTTGAGAGAATGATGTCATTTAATTTGAATGGGTTTCTTAAACATGTTTAATTTAAACTAACTAATAACCAATGTAAAAATAGAATGCATGCCTTTTTATGCCATTTATTGAAATAATATTTCACATACCACTAAGTGGTTAAATAGACGGAAATATTGTTACCATGCCACCTAATGTGCTCTGTTTTTTGTGAAATAAATTATCATTATCATTATCATTATTAATGTTATTAATATCTTGTAAGTTCATAAAATTAATAATATTAGCATTGAATTCAAAGTGGCTATATTTTATAGCAGAAGCCCAAGCTTACCAAACATTGTATGAATGTAAACTTATGCTGAAGTTAAATTAATTATTTTACACATAATTCTTATTTCAAGCTAAATTAAAGTAGAGAAAGAAGGATTAAAATAGTACTGGGAGATGATTGATTAATTGTATCAAATCAATTATTTGGTGTTATTTAAAAAAAATAGCTTCTTGTTTGTTACAGGGAAAATGAAGATGCTGTCCAGCCTGTGTCCAGTATGCCAAATGTATACAGATATGGCATCAACCAGCTCATCCTGGCCCTCAATGATTTAGTTTTGAAAGGGCTTAAGTCCATACTCATCTTTGGAATTGTTGAGACTTTACCTAAGGTTAATCTTGCTAATATTATAATATATAAATAGAGATAGGTGCTGCTATACTTTTTATTTATACCTATACTTAGTTCAACAAAGTAGTTTTAATTTTTATTATTACAATAGTTTACAAATTACCATGTTCGAAAATAAACACCTTTATCATTAGGATCTTATAAGAGGATTTTCTTCTCATTTGACACAGAATATATAATGCGAGTGAGTTCATAGTTCAGACCTGCAAAATACGAATTTGATTATTATCATTAGGATCCCAGAGGATCCAGCGCCGACGCGGCCGAGAACCCGGTGGTGAAAGCCCTACCAAAGCTAAGGGAAGCGTTCCCGGAGCTACTGCTCGCCTGTGACGTGTGCCTCTGCCCGTACACCTCGCACGGCCACTGCGGCCTGCTCACTGCAACCGGGGCCATTGATCACACAACATCTACTAAGAGAATAGCTGAAGTCGCTCTTGCCTATGCCAAAGCTGGTGGGTACATGGGTGCTCTAATAGTAGTGTAGACCTCCACCATATGCAATAACTTATTTCAATTTTACATTTTAGGCTTAAAAAAATAAAGAATACGAGTATTATAGTTAACTATTCGAAAAAAAGTGAAGTAAAAAGACTATTTGATTAGTAATTTTAAAAATAACAAATATTTTATCGTTTCAGGTGCACACGTAGTAGCGCCGTCAGACATGATGGACAATAGGATAAAAGCGATCAAAGATACACTGGTCGCAAATAAACTACAGAATCAGGTAATGGAACACTACTTTAGACTACGACAAACTACGAAACGCACGTTTACATTTGGCAGCTATTTGTGGACCATACTTTACTCCTGAAAGGAACCCTTAGGGCGTTTTCAATTTAGACGTTTCGTGTCGGACGGCTGCGGTACGTAAGCCGCGCGTTTGTCGCACCGCGTACGGACGGTCGTTAGTTTTCAAACAAAACACGCGGTGCGGCAACAGTACGGCATCCGTAGCGCGAACGCTCGACAGCAAGACGTCTAAATTAAAAGAGCCCTTAGCACCTTTTAAACTTCTCTATTAACCCTTCTTCACTCTGGCTCCGCCAGAATACCAGCGCTGTCGCGACATTGTGACCAATGACGTGGCAGCTCAAGCTGAGGCGGATCCAATTGGCCATCTGCCATTATTTTTATAATGTATTGGTTACATACCTACCTAATGTATAAGTACCTATATATTTTTTTTGTGTAATGTTTTAATTGTAGCCATTTGTGTAACAGCCGATGTATGATGGCTAATAAATGTTTTTTCTTTCTTTTCTGTCTTTCTTTCTTCTGTTCAACTTAAGTTTGTTAAGAAGATGATGTGTTAGGTTTCAGTTCTGTCGTACTCGTGCAAGTTCGCGTCGTCGCTGTACGGGCCGTTCCGCGACACGATGAAGAGCTCGCCGATGGAGGGCGACCGCAAGTGCTACCAGCTGCCGCCGGGCAGCGCGGGACTCGCCGCCAGGGCTGCCGTGAGTTACGTTTTATTAACACATCAATTTCGGAGAAGAATGCTCCGAAACCCAGGCACCATATTCGCATAGTAGGTTTTGCCTGGTATTGTGCCGGTAGCTTATTCAACCTAAGAAACTTTAGGTCGCCAATCAGAACTAGAAAGTTGCTTATTTCAAAACTCTTTGTGTTTTTCATTGCACTCTTATCATGAATATTTGTTCAAACCTTAGCCAAGTATCTAGCTGTAAGAATATTTTAATTTGTACTAGTGTTAGATTTTATTGCTGACCTTAATAAATAATTAAATGTACTTTGTTGGACCCAGGTATTTGACTCACAGACTGACATGACAAACTTTAAGATATTTTTCTGCAGGCACGTGACGTGGCAGAAGGCGCAGACTTCCTAATGGTGAAGCCTGGTCTGCCATACCTGGACATCGTCAGGCAAACCAAGGACATGTTCCCGAGACATCCGTTATTCATTTACCAGGTAATGGATCTCCCATTTGCATACAACAAAAAAATATGTGACTGACTTTTGTAAATTTTACAAACTTTGGTCTTATTGAGAGTAGAGTTATAAGAAAGGTATATTTTTTCCGTATAGGTGACTTTTTTCTTTATAAGACCAAAGATTGGTTAAATTTGACCTCTTATAAGGCAGAGTCGAAATAGTGGCGAAAACCAATGAGTATTTTCAACTGCCTTATAAAGGGTTAAACAAGTTAAGCGCCACTTTTCCAAATAAGTACATCACGACTTTAGATGACAGTTTAAACAATATTATTCTTCGTGACATTTTATAATATTTATACATTGCAGGTGTCTGGTGAGTACGCCATGATTTCTCGGAGCGGAGACAGCAGCGACGTGCGCTCCACGCTGATGGAGACGCTCACGTGCATGAGAAGAGCGGGTGAGTTTCTAACAGGGGCACCAAATTATATCGCTACACAGCCAATCGAATGTGGAGATTTCCAAGAGGTTTTCTGGGCGCCTCAGAGCTAGTGGTAAAAAGAATATCGATGGTTAAAATGTCAAAGGGCTTAAAGGACAAATCATGATTTTTCAGGAGAGCAGAAAAACGAAATAAGTAAAAAATTGGGCATAACTTTTTTGATTTTAAAGCTATCGGTTTGTTGTAAAGGACACTTTTATTTATTTTTTCAAGCCGAACCGAATGCAACCATTTTATTTATTCTAGATAGCATAGTTTTTGAGATAGGTGTCCTTTAAGAATTGAAATTCGATTATTTTCTCCTTTAAGCTTAAGTTTCCGTTGAGATAAATCATTAGCTTTGGCTTAAAGGACATGTTAATACAGGTGTTAGAATAGAATTGGTTCTTTAAGATAAAATTTCGATAAAAAAATAATTATCCTATCTAACATGAATTTGCCTGTGAAGCTGTATTGTGCTTTTTCAATATAGTTAGTACAAAAAGAAGCGCTGTCGGCATACAGAGTCAAAAACATCAATCTCTCCCTCTCCTTTTTTTTCGGAGGAGAATGCGTTTATGCACCACAACCTCTAGCTAGCTAGACCTTTTTTTTTTTTTTTTTTTTGCGGAGGAGAACACTTTTACGTGCCTTAGCCGCAGGCTAGCGAAGCCTGCGGCCGTGTGTGGGGCTCGGGACTACAGACGTTCGTCCCACTACCCACTAAACTCCTCCGGTTTCCCCTTTTCACCCGATGAGGACGAGCCGGTGCCAACCTTGTGGTTATTGACCAGCCCGTCCACGGGTACCCCGGCCTGATGCGTAGTCCGGGGTGGCGCCTAGGGAGGGCCACCCGAGAAACTAGGTGACCCCCAGACTTGGCTCGGGAGACCTGTGCAATGCGGGCGTTAGGGTGCTACCCTCGCCCGCAGGTCAACCCTCAGACCGGAAGAGGGCGCACGTGAGCGCGCCCTCTCCGGCCCGGCCGTCTACGCCGGAGGGGAGCGGAAAGAGGATCATCCTCCCGCTCCCTCTCCTTTGCCTCCTTCTGCGAGATTACGGCCTCGCAGAAGGAGGCGGCCGCCTCCCACGCTCTCTTGCTGGTGACCATGGCTCGCACCATGGACGCCAGAGAAAGGTGTTAGCTAGCTAGACCTGCAACCGTGTGTGGGACTCGAGGCTAAAGCGTCCACTACCCACTAAACTCCCCCGGTTTCTCTTTCACACCCGATTGGGACGAACCAGTGCCAGTCTTGTTGCTATTGACCAGCACACTCTCTCCCTCTCCTGGGTGTTGTAAAAGGCAAGGCAAACGTGGACACTTACGGCACGGCTGGTCCGCTAGTTAAAAGTGGCTCAGTGACACGTACGAGATCGTATACGAAATGAGATGATGCGGCATAGAACCAAAGGCAGTGGGCTGGCTATATCAGCCGTAGAACCGATAACCGTTGGGACAAACGGATTCTAGAGTGGAAAACGCGTCTCGGTAAACGTAGTGTAGGACGCTGTCTGACCAGGTAAAGTGATGAATTGGATGCGAGCGGCCGATGATCAATGTGGCGAGCATTTGAAGGTTATGTCCAGCAGTGGATTGTAATATTCAGATGATGATGATGATGATTGTAAAGATCCATAGATTCATTCATCAATTTATTAACAGAATTATAACTATTGTATTGGTCTTAAATAAATATTGGATAACATCACATACATTGATCTGACCCCAAAATAAGTAGCGTAAGAACATGTGTTATAGGTGTCAGAAACAACAAAGGTACCACAAATGTATACTTAAATACGAATAAACATCCAGACACAAAACAAACACAAATGATCCCAAACCCACGACTCCTGGCGTAAAGGGCAGGGAAATCAATGTGATTTATTTGACATAAAACCATAGTGTCCTTTAAGCCCAAAACGCCTGAATCAAAATATGCAAGAGTAGGCTTTAAATGCCATAATACATTATCAGTGACCTTTAAGCAAATAATACAAAAATGGCCAATTTTTAACCATGAATATCTCGCTAACTATAAGGGATAGGAGAATCTTTGATATACCATTAGAAAGAGCTCAAAAAACTCAATACAAATGTAACAAAAAGTCATTTTCACCAAAATGTCCTTTAAGCCCTTTGACATTTTAACCATCGATATAGATTCGTACCAACTTAAAACGTCGCTTATAATAATATCTTGGACATTGGAAATACTTGACTTCTTTTTAACTCACCCATCTTACGCTAATCTAAGCTGAGTTAAATGTCTCTATTAAATACCTTTTGTAAATACTTATACACATATTAGATTTGCGAAACACCTAAGCCAATACAATCGTGAATCAAATACGTTGATCCACACAAATGTTTGTACTGTGCGTGCAATCACCAATAATTGGAATCGAACTCTCGACCTTTATGTATTCGCTGACTTCTAAACCATTACACCTCCTCAATAAGTGAAGCCATTCGGATGCCACAGCATTTGTCGTAATTCTATTAATGAACAATTACCTATATTTGTTTTCAGGTGCCGACTGCATTATAACCTACTTCGCGCCACTAATATTAAGCATCATATCTGAGAGAAAAGTAAATTAATATCATTTAAACTATTTATGTAAGCGATTTTTTTTATCTTTAATTATTATTCAGTTATTTCGATTTATAGTCTATTGACATAAAGTCTATATGTTCGTACGACTTCTTAGAGTTAACTACTACTTATACAATGTTCTTACCAAAATACACCTCTATTACGGTTTCTGGTATAAACACGCTTAATAACGCACGCCTGACATGTGTGATATAATTAACAACAAATGGCCCGCGGCTTCGCTCGCGTATAAAATAAAAAAATATACTCACTCTCCAACAGCCAAACCATCTTCATGTCGATCTGTTGCTCGACACGCTGTTGTTGAACAAAGAAACATACTTTTGCATTTCTTATATTATACGGATGTAAATTCATTTCCAGTAATCTCATAAATTTTATCTTTTTAAATTAGTATAACAACAGGGGTCTTTTAAGTTTTATTTCATTGATTAAAATAGTTTATAGGTAGAAAATAGAATAAGAAGCATCGTCAAGATGTTATTGCTTTCTAGAAATGTAACATAAACTACACACTTGACGGAAATTCCGTCACGGATCTTCGGCAACGGAACGCCGATACCATGTAATTGCATATAAATTACAAATAGCGGGCACACTACGCGGAAGATCAGTCGCTCCGTCGCAGACAACATTTATATGAAACTACCATTGAGCTATAATTATTAGTACTTACGTCAGTACATAATATTTCTATGGAAACTACACGCATTGGCGTTCCGTCACGGACGATCCGCGACGGAATTTCCGCCAAGTGTGCCGAAGGCCTAAATGTGAAGGAAAGCAGCTCATTACCGTAAATTATTTGATGACCAATAAAAGATTTTTTATTATTATCATTTGTGATAGCGATAAAATTAAAATGATGTGTCTAATTACGTAATTGCAATATTTTAATATTTTATTGACTGACTTTATAATCCTGCTAAACTGGTCGTTGTTTTTATACTTGTTATGACGTGTTGTCAAATTTTTTAGCCATGATAGAAATAATTAGAATTAGGATCGCATTGTTTCATAAATGCATAATAGATTATTTAGTGTAAGTAGGTAATCGGTGCTAAAGTCTTCTTAAAAGTTGTATTTAAGCTCAATTGTCTTGAGTTGTTGTAAGTACAGTTACTGTTGTTGGTATTTGTAATAAATATTCATAACTAATTAAATTTTTATTTTACCTTTTTCCCTCTGACCATCAAAAGAAAAGACTGCAACTGAAACAATAGTAGATCACTAACCAAATGAAATTGCGCCCTTTATGTACCGTCCTTTTTGTTGAATAGGATCCAAATTGGAAAAATTGTTTAATAAGTTTAATTAAAACAGAATAAATGCAATCCTTTCAAGGAGTAGAGATTATTTAAAACCGTTTCAAACAGTTGAAACTGAACATTCCGTTTTTTAGCTAAAATTTGTACCTGTTGTATTACTAAACCTCAAAAATTCTCCGAGGTATATCCATAAATTAAAATAAAAACGATATTGCATCATCTATTTTGTGTTATTTACCTAATATCGCTGTGGTGAGGTGCGAAACGCATCCGTTTGCATTTGGGACATACGAACTTGTCGCTCGAATTTACTACATAGAATTGAAAATAAAGGTATAATTCCCCAAACTAAGGTTAACTGGTTTGATTCTCAGATAAAATCTGCTCAATTAAAATTTAAGAACTTTCTAGAAGAAAGTAATAAGTGATAGAAACATTCAGAAAGGAATTGCATTTTTTTCCTTTCTTTAGCTAAGTATCGGATATAATAAAGTGACTGCTTCCGTGGGCTCCGGCTGGTAGATCGCACTAAGGCAGTGGTCAAATAATGGTCACCATAATTTGAACCTTAGTAGTTGTGATACCGTACCGGCGAAAACCAATGAAAAATTTCATCTACCCGCGCCAGGCGACGACGGCCGCGCCAGGGTCCTGGGTTGAAATCTGAGTTGGGTGGTCAAACCAATGACATGGGTTCTTCTGTTCAGAATGCTCAGTCACAGTCCAGAGTCGGACTGTGACTGAGTAAGTTGGAGGTGTAAAACACCCCCGAGCCTCGGAAAGCACGATATGCCGTCGGTCCTGCGCCTGATCTCTCTTCGGTCGTGTCTGAATGCTGTACCACCGTATCATGAGAGTGAGGGAATAAGAAGTGCACCTGGGCTTGCGCACCTACTTGTGCACTTTAATATGGCTTATCGTAAGATTGGCCGCCGTAGCCTAAAATTTCGGCTAGGAGGAAATTATGATAAAATAATGTAAGTATTCGATTAATTTGCAAAATGGACAGAATTTTGTTCATTAAATTAACAAAATCAAAAATATCTATCAATTTTACTATCAAATTAATTTTATTAACCACGGACCAATTAGTTCCGTGATTAATAACATCATATTTTTGTGTAGTAATACTTGCTGTTCATACAATAGAAATACATGGAAACTTTTAGAATATTCTAGAATACACTTAAAAGTTAAATTATATTCCTTAGGAATATTGGGAAGTCCTATCACACTTTATGATTTTCATAAACTACGACGAGAATTGAACCTGGGACTATGCTATGCCTTTATTCTAAATACCCCCTCAATTGATGGCCTGCCTTCTAAAGGCAGCGCCATGATGGTCGACGTTTGATGGGCGACCTTTAGAAGGCAATTCCTTATCGCCCGTATTTAAAGTCTCTTTTCGTTTGTTAGACGATTCGTTGTGTTTTATTAGTTTGTTAGGTTGGTAGAACAAACCAGCGACTAGCAAATGACAGCGCCCGGCGCGCGAACATTTGAAACCGATGGGAGTTTTGTCAATCTTTTTAAAATGTTCGCGCGCCGGGCGCTGTGACTGTATGCAGAAATTGTTGATTTACTTGATATTTTATTATGTAAAGGTGTGAATGTTATTTAATGTGTTTATTGCTTAATAGTAACAGGTTAATTTAAAGTGGACAACTAAAGCAACTAGTTGTTTATTTTTTTTAATTTGATTTTTTAGTTTTAATTACCCAATTTCATTCCACTTGTATTTTCCCTCGCATACAGTTCGAACACAGTAGAATATAATTTAAATTATATTATTTTAACTTGTAGACCATTTAATAATGACTTTATTGATACCAAATGACTGGTATTTGCATACAGGAAGGATTTAAAATATTTTTTTTAAAAAATTAAAAATCAAAAAATAATCAAAATGGCGGCCATTTTGTTTTTCCTAATCAAAATAAAGGAAAATGGTCGCCATGATGTCATCAATTGAGGGGTTATCTACTAAGCCTACTCCAATTATATTTGAACTTTTGAAGTAATAAAATTTATGCGAAACAAATTATTTTAATGTGGCCGCAGATATATATTATTTAAGGGTTGTTGTACTATTAGTTTTATAATTCGTATCATCATTAAAAAAATTATTTCAAAGCCCTTTCTAAAAATAAAGTGAAATGAATGATGCAATTTAAACTTTTTACAAAATTTGTAAATACCGCGTCTTGCTGTGCCAGTTATGAACGTGGGCCAATAAGAATGCGCCAAATCGCCAGACTTGTTCCAATCACTGATAAAAGTCGAATACGTCATCGGTGAACCAGCCAATCATATTCGCCCACGATCAACACTAGCGCTAAATAATAGGAGCGGCGGCGTGTAAAACTTCAGTTCTCCACGGAAAATCGAATGTGCAAGATCAAAGTACTGTGAAAATTCGTGCAAGTGTTCAATAGAAGTGCTGTAACGTGGCTGTGGACTACATTTTACGGAATAAGAAATCTTCATTCATCGTTTGTATTAATTGGTAATTAAATTTTATATTCCACATTAGTTCTATTATTAGTTTCCTCAAGAACGAGTCCTAATAATTTATTAACCTTTTCTTTTTTAAGCCAATTTTCACATGAATTGACAATTTTTTCCAATAATCGTCTGTTTTAGTTATTTTCTAACATTTATTAACTGACCAGACCTTCTAGGTTGTTCTAAGTTGGTTAGAATAATACTTACAGTCAGCGAAATTTCTGGATGCCGAGTGGGCCGGTTCGCTGCCCTATATCTGGTTGCTCGAGAAAGAACCGTTATCCTGTAGACTGTAGTATACCGTTACAGTAGCATTTTCAATGAACGTTCCCTTTCTATTAAATTTTTGGGTCACGATTTCGGCAGCTGGTGATGAGTGACGTGTCCTCTTTTACGATTACGTGTCTCAAAGATTTCATTGAACTTGACTTAGGTTGATCTTTTTCGTTGCTATGGACGTTGGTGCTGATTCTTAATCAAGGTTTAATTTGTTTGCAGTGTTGAAGTGCAAAGCAACGAAGATGCGGTGGAGTTTACTAGCGCTGGCGTGCTTGGTCGCGGCGGTGTGCGCCGACGACAAGAAGGAGAAGGACAAAGACATTGGCACCGTCATCGGTATTGACCTGGGAACCACCTACTCATGGTAAGAGAACATTCTTTTATATTTTTTTCTTATTTTCAAAGATTGCACTTGTTCTACCCTTTAATATTTTCCTATTAGAATCTATAATTAATTATGCTAGGTTATACATTGCCAAAATTATTCATTATAAATGTGGGAAAGCATTCAAATTATTTTTTTGCAAAGTAGGAATTCAGTTTTATGTTCAAAGACTAAGACAAACTTTTCAGTTTCTCACAACATAGAAAAATGTAAAAAGACCAGAAATAAAGCGAACTCCATCGGAAAATTTTTAATTCTGCCTTACTTTGGTGCTAATATCATTGTAATTGTAATATAAAAACAATAATATCCATTATATTCTATAATTTTCCAATTTTCCATGATTTAAATAAATTATTTTTGTGAACATTAAGTTAGTGACCTTTTAATTTGATAAGGCTAGTCAATATGCCCACATAAGTTTTGTATTAAAAATTAATTTCATATGTGAATGTGTAAGTCATCACTGTTGACTAACGCTACTCCAGAAGATCGTATCCTAATAGAATTTGAACCAGATAGTATAATATTGATATAATTTGCCAATAAATTAAAACTACAAATTAACATTAAATTAGATACATAGTTTTTAAAGTTTGTTAATTGTTCACTAGTTACAATATTAATTTATATATTTTTGTTAACAGTGTTGGTGTTTACAAGAATGGACGAGTTGAGATCATCGCAAACGACCAGGGTAACCGTATCACACCTTCATACGTCGCTTTCACCGCCGACGGCGAGCGTCTCATCGGTGATGCTGCCAAGAACCAGCTGACCACCAACCCTGAAAACACTGTTTTCGACGCCAAGCGTCTCATTGGACGTGAATGGACTGACGCCACTGTTCAACATGATGTTAAATTCTTCCCATTCAAGGTTGTTGAGAAGAACAGCAAACCCCATGTCTCAGTGATGACAGCTCAGGGTGACAAAATCTTCGCTCCTGAGGAAATCTCTGCTATGGTCCTGACTAAAATGAAGGAAACTGCTGAGGCTTACTTGGGCAAGAAGGTTACCCACGCAGTAGTCACTGTCCCAGCCTACTTCAATGACGCCCAGCGTCAAGCTACTAAGGACGCCGGTGTCATCGCCGGTCTCAACGTTATGAGGATCATCAACGAGCCTACCGCTGCTGCCATCGCTTATGGTCTCGACAAGAAAGAGGGAGAGAAGAACGTTCTCGTCTTTGATTTGGGTGGTGGTACCTTCGACGTGTCCCTGCTCACGATCGACAATGGTGTCTTTGAAGTAGTCGCTACCAATGGTGACACTCACTTGGGTGGTGAGGACTTCGATCAGAGAGTCATGGAACACTTCATCAAGCTGTACAAGAAGAAGAAGGGCAAGGACATCAGGAAAGACAACCGTGCTGTGCAGAAACTGCGTCGTGAAGTAGAGAAGGCCAAGCGAGCTTTGTCATCCAGCCACCAGGTCAAGATTGAAATCGAATCCTTCTTTGAAGGTGAAGACTTCTCCGAAACCCTTACCAGAGCCAAATTCGAGGAGCTTAACATGGATCTCTTCAGATCAACCCTCAAACCTGTGCAGAAGGTACTTGAAGATGCTGACATGAACAAGAAGGATGTTGATGAGATTGTACTTGTTGGTGGTTCCACTCGTATTCCCAAGGTACAGCAACTGGTTAAGGAATTCTTCAATGGCAAGGAGCCTTCCCGAGGTATCAACCCTGACGAGGCTGTCGCCTATGGTGCCGCCGTCCAGGCTGGAGTGCTCAGCGGTGAACAAGACACTGATGCTATTGTACTTCTTGATGTCAACCCTCTTACCATGGGTATCGAAACAGTTGGTGGAGTCATGACCAAGTTGATCCCTCGTAACACCGTCATTCCCACTAAGAAGTCTCAGATCTTCTCTACTGCTAGTGACAACCAGCACACTGTCACCATCCAGGTTTACGAGGGTGAGCGTCCGATGACCAAGGACAACCACTTGTTGGGCAAGTTTGACCTTACTGGCATTCCACCTGCGCCCAGAGGTATTCCTCAGATTGAAGTTACATTTGAAATTGACGCCAACGGTATCCTCCAGGTATCTGCTGAAGACAAGGGTACTGGCAACCGAGAAAAGATCGTTATTACCAATGACCAAAACAGATTAACGCCAGAAGACATTGAGAGGATGATCAAGGATGCTGAGAAGTTCGCTGACGACGACAAGAAGCTAAAGGAGCGTGTAGAATCAAGGAACGAGCTTGAGAGCTATGCTTACTCGATAAAGAACCAACTTCAAGACAAGGAGAAACTTGGTGCTAAAGTCAGTGATGATGATAAGGCAAAGATGGAAGAAGCTATTGATGCTGCGATCAAATGGTTGGAAGACAACCAGGACGCCGATGCCGAAGAATACAAGAAACAAAAGAAAACCGTCGAGGACGTCGTCCAGCCTATCATCGCTAAACTGTACCAGGGCACGGGAGGCGTTCCGCCGCCAGGCGCGGGAGGCGACGACGAGGACTCATTCAAAGACGAGTTGTAACCTACTTACAGACTGTAAAAAGCGCGTGATTGTAGCATAATGTGATCTCCTCGGTCACTACCCGTTGTGCACAGAGTGAGTGCTCCTCACCATGTGCACAGCGTGTATCAGAGCACGAATACGGAGTGTTTTGGCTCGTGTTGTGTGTGTATTTATTGTGTGCGATGCGGATGGATGCATGGCGTGTGCGGCGGCGCTACGAGCGGTTGGATCTGAGGATCGCCGCCGCGCACGCGACTGAATGTATTGTGAATGTGAATGTATGAGCGATTGTTGTTACTGTATAAATTGATGCATTTTTATTTTTAGTAAAAAGCAATAGTTTAGCGTGTGAATTGCGAGGGCCTGTTTCCATGACTGTCTGTAAATCGATTCATTTGTCTTCCTCGAGTTAGCTGGTTGATTTAGAGACATGAATCGATATAGTCTCAATTCACTCTGGAGGCTACCTCAGTGTTCTATTTTGTATGTATGTAATGAGACTGCAGAATTGTTAGTTTATAATTAGCAAACTAATTATTAATAATTATGTAGTAAATAAATAATTTCAATTGAAGTACGAAGGAGTACAGAGAAAAATAAAAAAACAATTTTCTATTAAAAACATCTTTTTATTTTTGTCCCATAAAATAACTATATAAATTTAAAAATAAGTCTAACACTGGAACACATCCGAGTGCTTTTATATGAAAATAAATGAGATACATAAATTAATACTATGATGATTACAAATTACAATAGTTGCCTACAAAATAAAATAATTAGTCAGCACGTACATTCCGCAACTGGGAGCAAGCTTCTATGTCGAACGCAGGCGCGGCGATCACCGCAGCCTGAATTTTTACCTGAACGTAATCTGAAAGTAGAAGTTAAATATTTGATCCATAAAAAATAAATGCCATTGTTAGCTTCATCATGAATTACATAGTAGTAACAAATATTTGATCCATAAAAAATAAATGCCATTGTTAGCTTCATCATGAATTACATAGTAGTAACATCTCGGTCATTGGCTCAACTGTCTGCCATTTTCTTATTGGGCAATAAAATAACTGTAAACCTACCAACATAGTCGCGTCATCTAGAGCATTTCCATACCGTCCATAATGGCTATTCTGATTATAATGAGAAACGAGAAACTAAAAAGACGTTTGGAGTTCAACGACTTGCATAAATATGTTAAGCTGTTAAATAAGCATAGTTATTGATTTAAGACTAAGTAGGAACTGCGTCGTCGTTGTGACGACGTACCGACGACGTTAGGTACCTACTCGTACCTATAATATTACGCGAGAGTATCATAACCGACGTAACATGTTGCTTGCCACATACATACCTGTTGAATCAGGAATTTGAATTTACCTGCACGTGCCATTGCCATTCTACCGAGCGACACGATTGAAAAACATGCTAACTCAACATTTTACCGTTTCGTTAGGCTTACACCTTCATTAGTTTTGTTTCTATGCCTGTTATCATGTAACGGAGGAACGAAGGCGATAAGGCAGGATTTGATATCGCTTCTAGAATGTTTACGGGCAAAGCAGATTACGACTTGAAGAATTTTGTAATCGCATTTACTTACAAAACCGTGAGTAACATGAATGGTTGCATTATTTGAGTAACTCAGCTGTAAATAAAACGTGATTTTTACTGTAATCAACCGGTGTATTTTATTTCTAAATAGGCGTAAGCTACTTAATCATTTCAAGATTACAACAAAATAAATCAATCAAATAATTCGGTAGGTAGGCTTTATTCAATATCTAAAAAAGGCAATGTCATTTTTATTTTTAGCGCCTTAGCCTTCCTAAGCTATAACCATCCGAGTCGATTTTCCCCTTAGTAAGAACTAGTTGAGCCTAGGCCAAACTAGTTTTTCCTGAAATCGGGTTTGGCCGGTAACATATATGTATAATACGATCTAGACTAGAAGATACCAATAGGTTGTGTGGCGTCAATCTCGACGGCGGTGATGCCGGCCGCCGCACGCAGCTCTGCCAGCGCCTCCGTGAAGTAATAGTCCAACTGTAAATGTAAGCCTGTCAGTCCCCGAATACCGGTCATCGAACCAGTTACCCGCCTACTATAATTATTTATTATTATTTGCTTTCATTAGCACCGAGGAGTTGCGGATGGACTCGTGCGCGGTGACCTACTTTGCAAAGAAACCGTAAATGGAAAACTAACTGTAGGTGTCTAGATCCGTCAAAAATTTATTCTAAAATTGAGCGTGAATAATAAAAGAACCGACAGCCCTTATTTAGTCATGTAGCTATTAATATAACTTGCCAAAACTAAAAAGTTAGTTTTTAAAAGTTAGCAAATTCATTTCGTAAGTAGTTATTTACTTAAGTACAGTACTTAGTTAAAACTAAACGTATGGTTTAATACGCGGTGAATATTTTCTTATTTGCTTCTTCATTGCATACCTATACCTCAAAAGCAAATGAAAGTGAGAGTACATTTGCAAGAAGTAAAAACTGTAACAAGTTTTAGAGAGACCTCTTTAGATCGTATTGAATGAATGCCTAAAACTGCGCTATCGTGACTTTTATATTATATAACAAGCTGCAATGTCTGACTGAAAAGTAATAAAAACGATACGGATCTGAAAGTTGCATCGGAACATTAATTTAGCTATAAAATATCCAAAACGAATTTGTTGATTGATATATTACCAATAACTTCGCCGCGAGTTTTTTGTTCAACCTCTTTTGTCATTTTCTTAAGGTTGCTGATAAGATAAGAGGATGATGCTGAGGAAATGCTTAAACCTAATAAAAAAATGTAAACAGTCATCATATCTACCTCGTAGTCAATCTGTGCTTCGGTGTGCCGTGGGTGCAGCATCACTCGTGGGCCCGACCCAGGGGCCGCTGGGCGCCCTGTACACCAGTCAACCGCTAGTGACATCAACCGCTTCCTACACGTCGCTTGGTCTATGTTCAAGAATATGATCCTGAAATAATAATTTATTAAGAATCTTGGTTTATTGGCAGCCTTATGTAAGATACATAAGGCGCCCACGTCCGATAACGGTGACGACTTTTTGTAGGTGACAAATAGAACGTACTGATAGCAAATGGAGCAACGCACATATCCTACAAAAAGTCGGTCATAAATACGATAGAAATAAAATCGGTCACTAAATTATCGGTCCTACAAAAAGTCAGACGTGGGCGGGCAGCCTAATCAATGAATCACATGTTAACACATAATCGTTTAAAGGTCATTGTCTACGATTCAAAAAGTGATTTCTGCACAATGTTACCTATTTACCACACAGTATTGTAACAAGAGAGTGGTTATAAGTCTCAATAAGATCAAAACAATTACTGGCTGTGCCCCAACTGCAACCCAACTAAGTAACATAATACCTTATTATACTACTTTCACTTCGAAAGCGGTTTAAATATTCTCTGTGCTTAACAAGCTTGCTTGAAGCTTTGCTAGTTTGCAGTTGTCTAGGTTTCTAAACAAGAAAGATCTAGATATATTTACGAGTATGGGTACATATAGATACCGATTGGGTGGAGTGCTCATGTTATCAAGAGCTTCGAAGTCTATGCCGCTCGTGGGATATCCGCTCAGAACCCAACCGACATCAATGCAATCCTGAAAGATGAAAAACATTATCACGCCGTAATTTGATCAGAAATGTTTTGTATTTTTCTTGTCTGATCTGATCCTACAACTTTTACTGTGTTGTTGCTTTTAGTATTTTTATTCCTTTTTGATAGCTGTTGTAGGTATTTTATTTATATTGATAAGTCCGATTAGATTTTACTTAAGTACCATATTCCATGCAAGGGGGTTAGGCAAGGGGTAGGTTAACGATCTGCTGAGATGAGATCCCCAACCACAAAGCTGAAGGCAAGTCTGATCCTAATGTCGAGAGTGTAATTACTTTGGAGCCCTTTTCCTAAGCTTTCTAACAACTAACCCTCTTCAATATACGACGGTTCACAATTTCCGCCTTCAGCGCTACACTGGGGCCGAAGTTGCGGAGCTTTTTGCCGACTTCGTCATCTCTCTCCATCGCTTCCCTGTACAGGTCTTCAAAATGAACTGCAAATACCCATGAAATATGAACATACTTAAGTATGAATCACAAGTAACTTTGATTCGTTAGATTGTCTTCAAATGACAGAAAAAAATGCGAACAAAATTTTATCCTTGGCATCATGGACCCAGGGATTTTTTGGTCGCAAATATTCTTATTATAGAGTGCAATATTATAACCACATGAAAAATATCATTCATTATGCTATGATATGAAAATGAAAGGAGTGAATGTAGAATTGACGGCTAAGTAATAGGAGTGTACGAGAGGAAAAAAGATGTTGCGCCGACCCTACCTAGCGTGGGATAAGGGCAAGGAAATGATGATGATGAAATTATTATAAAGAAGACAGTTCAAATATGTCATACGATAAATCAATCCGAAATGCTTAGCAACCGCCATGGCCTGCGTGCGGCAGCCGGCGCCGCGCGGCCCGATGAGCAGCACGCGGTAGATGCCCGGCGCGCCGACCACGTGGTAGCCCTGCCTGGTGTTCTGCAGGCCGGACGCGCAGGCGCGGATCGCGTTGAAGCACTTCACCGACACGGTCGCGATGTTGTCGTCCGGCTCCACGTGGATTTCCTTCATGAAGAACAGACGACCCATTTGGTGTAATGGTCGAGAAGTCGGCTATTACATCAGAGGCCGCGGGTTCGATCCCCGCACGGTACAAACATTTGTGTACATGAACTAAATATGTCTGTTTGTATCGGTCTGGGTGTTTCTATGTATAATATGTATGTATAAAAAAAAAGTACATAAGTAATGTTTATCCGTTGTCTGGCACACATAGCACAAGCTATTAATGCTTAGTTTGGGGCTAGATAGCGCTGTGTAAATAATGTCCAGAGATAGAACACACTTCTTCAGAATAATAGGAATCAAGTCAAACAGGCTGTTTCCGTCCATTGCGTAAGCCTCTCTCAAGCCTCGCCCACTATTTTCTATGACAGGCTTTACCAATCACTACCAGCTCTTTAGCAGCTAACGAGTGGCAGGACGTCCTACACTACTACGCTAGCTAAGCAGCAGTCTCCACTCGTAGACACGCCTACTCCAACGATTTTCGGATCTAATTAAGGCAGATGTAACCAGCCCACGCCACTTCAGCGTGCTAATCCGACGGGAGAGGTCGATACGACTTTTGTCCTCTGACGTATAAATGTCCTCGTTTCGTGTGCGATCATTTCAGTAACTAGATAGGTACTAAGCATGACCATTTCCATAGCCCGCTAAGCGCCTTTTAACTTGTAAGCAAGTCCAAGGAAGTCTCGGCAGCTTCGATCAACAATACGAAGCTCGGCAGCGTAATAAGTAGGATTTTTTTAAATATTTTTTATGTAATAAAATAAAAAACTTGCTCTGGAGGCGCTACTGGTTATAGCAACACTTGGTTGCTATGGTTATACTCACTCACACTACAGATGGACAAAGTGACAACTTGTATCTGTTCCGGTGGCGGCGTCGCTACTGTCTATTTAGAACTGTAATTAAATATCGTTTTTACATTGCATTTCACGTAGTTCCAATTTTGGCCACCGGAACAGATAAGTTTGGCGGTCTGTATCTAATATAAATAGTACCAAGGCACGGTTGACAATAAATTGACATCACACTTTGACAGAATAATGAATGACATCATATTGTTTTTTTATTTGTTTGTTGTCACTTGAAGAAATTAGTTCCAATATTTTCCGCAATATGGCGAGGTTTTATATTTTATTATAATTAACTTTGCTAGCTACCAAAGGTACTAAACTAAAAGCGCTTACTTTAAGCGTGGCCTTATACGCGTACTTGAGACCTTCATAGTCTTGCTGGAAAAAGCTCCTGTTGGGCGTAAGCGGGTTGTCAGAGGGCGAGGCCAGCCCCGGCGTCGGCATGAGCGCCAGCGTCACCGTGGGGAAGACGCCGTCCTGCTGCAGGCACCGCGCCTCGCGGACAGTGCACGGGTGATCTGGTGATCCAGGTGAGGTAGCTTAAGATGTAGTACAGCCAGCAGCACGTCAGCCTAACCTAATCTGTCAAATTCCTACAGCCAATTCTCAGCTTAATCTTTCAAAATTCAAAATAATTTATTTGGGGGTGTTCACATTGATAGTACAGAATGTTCATTAGGTACTTATGCCTATTCAGCTTTTTTTATAAAGCATGCAAATATGAATTCACTATAACATTGTTAGTTATCTATATTTCTTAATAAAAATATTACATAGGTTCTCTTATGATACTAGTAAAGTAAATTAGAAGATTAGGTATAATACAGCTGTATTATACCTAATCTTCTAATTTACTATACCTATTTAATTTTTTATTAACTTATAATCTACTAATTTCTATTTGATTTCAGGCTTTTTGACAGATTAGGCACAGTTTTACAAACTATATACTGTGGATTAGGGTAGGCTTTATGTGCTGCCTGTACAATTTTAGCGATCGTTGGCAGCGGCATTTTCTGGAATAATAAGCGAAACAACTCGCGCAAGCAATAAGTAAGAGGCTAAGCACAAATGCGGGTAGACAAGCAAGAGTATATTTTATGCACTAAATAGAATTATCAATATGTTAGCCAGAGAGTTAACTATATTTATGATAATTAATATTATTAGTTTAACGAAATAAAATCCGTAATGCATATTTCTTTGCTTCCTATATTCGCGTTAAAAACTATCTTTGAAAAGTAATATCAGCAAATAAAGCGTGATTCCTTTCAAGCAAAGTTAAGCAATAAGGTTATATTATATTTGCGAGCACAAACCAAACATAAGCCAGCCGGCCTGAGCTACGATCTCCTTGGTGGTGAGCTGCTTGGTGACCGCAGACATCATGACCGGCGACACGCAGCCTGGTTCGTAGTTATCATCCTGTTCAAGGCAAAAGTAGAAGATGACTATATAGGGCGGTTTATCCGACAGCCCGTCTAATTGTAATATTTTAATTGCCCAACGAGTAAGTACTATTAAATATTTAAAAATAGAGCCCCCCATTCAAACAATTTTGCCACGCGCCACAGAAAGTATAATAATGGTACTGGTAGAATAAAGTAGCTATAAAATGAAAAGCAAAAACGCCACCTTTGTGTAACGATCCATCACGCAGCGACGTGTGATTACTATGAACCCCAAATCTTTGATCAACTCTTTAACCAAGGCTTTTATATCTGGAAAAATAAACTTTACCTATTTAAACTGCCTCACATAGTAGATAGGCACCAGTCATACGTGATTGCAAGCGCAAGCGTTCGCTTTAAGACACTTTCATAAGAGTTCAGGGCTCAATGAGTAGCAGAATAGTATAGTTAGGCTAAGATCTTCGAACTTTAAACAAGAAAAGACTCCCTGACTGAGATTAATATTGTTGGAAGATAATACATTTCAAGCTGCAGTTATGGCAGCAGATTTTTGTAACTACTCGGTATGTTTGGTGATTTTAATTATAAAATTAAGGAAAACCTCAGGAAATAAACCCACCGATTTGAAGTTGAGGAGAAACCAGCAACATGATTCGATCTATATCTTTGGTCATGTACATGCGGCGACCGAGGAACATTTTAATGTGTTTCAGATGGTCCTTCGGTAAATCTATAATGATATCCTCGACCATATCCTGGAAAAATGTAAGAAAAGGAATAAAAAGGAAAGATATTATATTACTTAATAAAAATACGCGCAGGAAAACATCTACAAATAAAGTAACAAAATAAGCACCTTAAACATTTTATAAATCCTGTACTTCTCAAGGTAAGGTACAAACTTTTCAGGCATTGTAAGTGGCCTTCTAGTAGCGTCGGTTTCAGTCATGTTTGCTGTAAACACTGCAAATTTCCCCCTTCGTCGTCGTAATCGTAAAAATATTTTATCTTGAACAAAGCGTAAAGGTGAAAAACTAAGAAAATGCGTGCAATAGGCCAGACTTGTTGTCATGAACTGACACTGACATGACAAACAAAACGTATTTTAAACTTAACTGTCACCAATGAACCGCGATAAAAAAACCTCAGAATATATAGTCCTTATTCTGAGAAAAAAACCTTCTTCAAAAAGGACATAATTACTTTCATTTGACGGGCCCGATACCACCTGATGGTTAACTGTGAAAGATACTGCATGGGCTTTATGAGCATTACTAGGTTTGTGAAAAATCTTTTTCAGAGCCAGGCTGACTAGTTACCTAGCTCACAAAATCTGTACTAGTTTTCTGGTTGTGTTCGGCAATATACACTCTGTTCACCATAAGTTGTCCTTTAGCCGCTATATTGGCAGCATTGCCTACGCTTTGTAATAAATCCTTAGAGTAGAACATATGGAGATGCCCTATTGATCTATACAAAAAATTGCTTATATGAATATACATCGAATCGACACTTGCCTTACAAATATATACTTATCTCTTTTCATCTAAGTGATTGTTGCGTATGAAAAAAGAGACAGATATCTTTGCATTGTACCCATTTTGGCAACACTTTTTAGTGACGTCACACAGTTTTTGACGCGTGCCGGTTTCGCCATATTGTGTTCCAGCTAGTGATGTGGCACAATATTTTTATGTATCGATACGTTTTAGATAGTTATATTCTGCAATGGTATATTTCTGCAGATTTCCTGTAAGTGAAACATTAAAGAAGAAATAGATAGAGTTAATAGGTGGGGAAAATATAAATCCGCGACATAAAAGCACGTTTGCTCGCTACACTTCAACGAAAACTGGTTTTACAGAACTCTCGACATAACAAGATTACGTGATGGTAGTATGAAACAGTACAGTATCTTCACTTTATCTTCTGTTTAGGATTTTTGGAAAAATGTAATAGGTTTATTAACCATGTGAAGTTGAAATTTCCATAATAATATATATAACTAACCTATTGTTATATTAAGGCACTGCATCATCATTATTTTGTGATAGGAAAATAAGAAACTATTTATAGATTTCTAACAAAATATGTGCATTTATGATCGACACGTAAACTTGTATCGATAAATATATCGATATACAATATTGGTTGCACTACGGTCGGGCGCTATCATTGGTGGCGCCATTTTGTGTTCCAACTTTAGGTATACACGTTTTGTACCTACTTAGGGCATCTCCATGTGTACTACTCTAAGAATAAATCCAAATAAATCTGTCAAAAAACTAGACAAAAAAGTAGACTGGCCACAAGCACATCTAAACTCGGACCTTATTCCATGTCAATAAAAATTTACAACGCAATTCCGGACCACATAAAAAATATTCAGGAGTACAATAAATTCAAAACTATTCTTAATAAATACCTTATTGAAAAATGCTATTACTCGTTGCAGGAGTTCTTTCGTGAAACCTGAATTAATTACCACATTTTGTCAGATGAAAGTTATTTATGCCTTATTTAACCAACATTGTTATATTTGTGTTTTAAGGTTTTTGTTCTATTTATCTCAAACTACTTGTTACCTATATGTATTTCAGTATTATTGTTATTTGTAGTGCCCTTACAGGGTTCTTGTTTTGGTCATTATACTATTATTAAGATCTTAATGTACAACAAGAAAAGCAAATAAATATTATGATTATGATTATGAAAACCACTGAGGTCCATGGTCCATTATAATACGGCGCAAAAAAGAGATTGAAAGTATTTAAAAACAATAGTACCTACCAATAAAGCGGCTAGGGGACTTCTGATCGTGAACGTAGTGTTAATTAGGAGCCAGTGTACTTTAAACGTGCATGTATCTCGAAAATTCAAGAACCTTTAGACCTTCGGCACACTTGGCGGAAATTCCGTCGCCAATGCGTGTAATTTCATACAAATGTTGTCCGCGACAAATTATTTCCGTCGCGGACGATCCGCGGCGGAGTTTCCGTCAAGTGTGGCAAAGAGTGGCACTGAAGGGACTAAAGACAGCACACAGGCACAGAATATTTAGTAATAGGTACTAACGACAAAGGTGAAAAAGTTCTTTTATATGAATAGGCCGCATTTGCGAGTCGGTACCAACCACCCCGGTTGGTAAAAAATTGTTGGGAAAAAATTGTTTCATCGACCCCGGTAGAACGGCCCCGTTACGTCACCGAGGTGGTCATCCACCCCGGTGAGATTTTTAACGGGGCGGTTAGCACAGATCATGTATCATCTACCCCGTACCACTGAATGGGCTGCGCTGTGCGCCTACTGATTTAGCAAAAGCAAAATTAGGACATACATACTAAATAAAAATCTATTAATTTTATCAAACAATATATTACTCAATCAATCGATATTTTGGTTAAAATTAAAAATACTTTATGTAAATACTAAAATTACCTTTTGGGGCGAATGGTTTGAATCTTTTAATCAACATTTAAGAATAAATTAAACATATACCTTAAATAAAACATAACTTAAAACAAAATTATACCATCGCCATACTAAAAACATATCAGCACATTATAACTAAAAATGGCTTAGATTATTAATAAACATAACAATGCTTAATTTATAATAAATTAATAATTATGTTAAAAATCTTAAACAACGCGCCGTTTCATACTTGGGAAGTCAAATGCAGGAGCAGCAATCACAGCAGCTTGGATCTTTACCTGCACTTCCTCTGAAAAGTATAATAAAGGGTAAAAAGTTGCTGACCTACGTGCCATTATTATAGAACACACGGTAAGTATAACATTACCGTGCCTAAGAGGTCTGGATAGACTTGGTGATTCAGGTAAGTTTCCCATAATTTAGGTAAGTAGGTAAGTAAGTAGGTATCTAATAATTCTGGTGAATGAAATATCAGAAACATAATATGAGCTGGCGCTTGGGGTAGAAGGATTTTAAAATGGAAATGACCGTCTCGGAACTAAGTTTAAATTCATTTTCGTACCGTTTTTATATTTTTCTGGTAAAGTTATTTATTTCCTTCCAAAAAACCGCATTCATGTGAATGGCTATATTATAAGGCTGCCTAATTAGGCATACATACTGGAGTCTACTACTCGCAGTGTCTGTGTTAGTGATGATTAAGCCAGTGTACCAATCATTTAACTACTTGTTTTCAAAGATGAGGACTTTTCTCTGTATTGGGGCATTGATAGGCTGAAATTTCCTTCTTCTTTAAAAAAAAAATAACGTGCTTTCATTTAGAATCGGAGCAGACAATGTAAGAAAATATGTAGTATTTTTTGTTTTTTTTTTTTAAATTACCATAGGTTCTTTTAGCATCGATCTCGACAGCGGTGATGCCGGCCGCCGCCCGTAGCTCATCCATGGCCTCCGAGAAGTAATAGTCCAACTGTAAACACCGTCGATTTTGTAGGCACTTACACTTAGTACGGTTATTAATCTTGGCTTCAGCCAATTAGGTACCTGGTGCACAGACTAGTTAGAAGATAAATATCTGGAGATTCATCAGTTTTGAGTTTATACTCGTAGATGGGACCATCTTAGTTTTTTTAAGAGGGCAATAATTAGAATAGAACTCACGCAGACAACAGAACGTGACATCCTATTGAGTGAACTCCAGTACAGTGTGTTCAAGATTTACTATAGACCGAATGTCCTTATCAGCTCAGAAGCAGAGTATCATTATTATCAACCTACCCATATACTTGTCTTAACGTCTCTATCAAAATATAAATCTACCTATATTATAAAATAAAGTTGAAAATTCGTTTTGGGAATCGGACAGATAACTGTTGATATGTTTTAACACGCGCGAATTTCTTACCAAGCCATAGTTGAACCCTGGAATGAACCGCCATTTTTAATACCTATAGTCAGGGCTTCTACTTGTATTCTTATTATTTTTCTTTCTACTTCTTATTCCTAGATGACATAATTTCATAAATTTAAGTAAGCATTTCAATAAAATTTGCGGACCTCTGCATCAATTTGTGCCTCGTCGTCCTTGGGATGCGGAAGTAGACGAGGGCCTGAACCTCGGGTGACAGTCTGCCCCGTGCACCAGTCAACCATTTGAGACATCAGACGATTCTTGCATGTGTCTGCGTCTACTGCTAGGAATATAACGCTGTTGACAACACATCTGATATTACTACAGTTAGGTACTTAAGTACTTACATAAAGTTATGTTTGGGTCTTTAAAACGACGGGGTTTTGTCTGAAGATATAACTTCATTTCAATTTAAAAAAAAAAACTCGAAGACAGCATTTCAAGCATTCCAAGGCTAGAAATAACCTAAATCCGCCGTTATTTTAAGTATTCCCCTGTCCATAAAATTAAAAGTAAAAATTGACGGTACCTAAGTACAATATTCTCCCAAAGAAAGTAAGTCATATAATGAATAATCATGGTTACCGGTTTGCTGGAGTGGTCATTTTGTCTAGATGTTCGAACTCCGCGCCGTTTGTAGGGTACCCGGTCAGGACCCAACCCAGGTCAATACAATCCTGCGGAATAGACTAGGTTACTCGTGGAAGAAGAGGAAGAATAAATTTAAAGCATTATAAAAGTCGCTTTAGACAAAAAAGTACTAAGGTAGGTACTACCTATATGTATGTGGTTAATGCTCTTTATATTAATATTATTTAAGTATTACAAACCTTTTTTTGAATACGACGTTTCACAATTTCAGCCTTAAGATTTGTGCTCAAACCAAAGCTGCGAAGTTTGAGTCCAATTTCGTCCAATTTTTCTTTCGCTTCGTTATAAATATCATTGAAATTAACTGAAAATATTGTATAATAATAAAAGATAATTACTTAAGTAAATAAGTTCTTTCCTCTTTCCTAAGGTTGACTGGAAGAGATCGCTGTTTAGCGATAAGTCCGCCTATATTGTACAGCTATTATATGTTACATGTTTGTCCTAAAGTGTTTTGTGCAATAAAGAGTATCTATCTATCTATCTATAAGTTTTGCTAAGCCTAACATCCCTAAGAACTAACTATTTGATAAAAACAATGAAGACATAATGCTTAAAAAAAATTTGACTGTTTGTGTAAAAAAAAAAAGAAATACCCTTGAAAACAAAGACTCGAAGATCAGCCCCCCTAGACAAGCGGCATTTATGACGTTCGTTATAGCTCAATTTGCGATAGCGAATGTCAAATCCCATACTTTCAACACGTGACTTTTCTATGGCATCTGTCAAATCCATACAAATTGGACTTAGCGAAATTCGCCAGCTATGAAGCGATGTCATCTTGTCTAAGCCCCCAGATGAGCCTACAGTGTGGCAGCACATTGAGATTTGAGCGACGCTTGCTAGTGTAGTGAAATGTCCCGCAATGGAATAGGCCGCAGTAGCCGCTTACCATGAGGTGGGTTGCGTGCAGCGTTACCAGTTTTTATTTTTGCCAAGTCGGGACTTTGGTACTTTTTGAGTGAAAATAGCGGGATTCTTCCGTCAAAAGCGGGACATAGTAAAAAATAAATATAAATATCTCTGGACATTTTCCACACAGCGCCATCTAGCCCCAAACTAAGCATTAGCTTGTGCTATGGGTGAAACGTATCTATTCAAAGGTTTTCAAATATTTATCTTTTTATTTGACTCAAATTACGTTTACGTGACGTAGCCATGTCAAGTAGCCTCTCCCTCCCACAAACTTATCTTCATCACACGCGGTACGCGCCTTTCTTTTCTTTCTCAGCACGCTGCACGTACGATCGAGTTCTCCCCGAAAAGCGGGACTGAGCCTGTCCCGCGCGGGACATTTAATTTCGATTTAAAAATCGAGACGTCCCGCCAAAATCGGGACGGGCAACGCTGGTTGCGTGCCTATCTGCTGACTGATCTAGCCCAGGTAATAAGAGAAGTATGAGGTATCATAGTGAAATTTGCCATACGGTATACTAATCCGAAGTGGTTAGACAGCGCTTGCGCTTGGGAGCGACAGCCCGAGCCTCTTGGTCCGATGAGAATCACGCGGTACACTCCCGGAGCCCCCACCACGTGGTGACCGATCGCGGGGTTTTGAAGCCCAGCCGTGCAGGCCCGGATGGCATTGATGCACTTGGCCGATATCTGGTCTACATCGGCTTCCATATCCACTTCTACGTACTATTAAAATAAATGTGACAAAACTTAATTATTGTCAAAAGGTTTCAATGAAATTGAAAACAATAAGCTTTTTCAAGAAATTCTTTAAATTACTTAACAAAATAAGTAAGTATAGGTACTGGCTTACTTTCAGTGTAGCCTTGTAGGCAAATTTAAGCCCCTCAAAGTCCTGCTGGAAGAAGGTTCTTGAGGGCGTGAAGGGGCTCTCGGAAGGCGTAGC
Source organism: Mecyna flavalis (assembly GCA_949319885.1). Taxonomy (NCBI): domain Eukaryota; kingdom Metazoa; phylum Arthropoda; class Insecta; order Lepidoptera; family Crambidae; genus Mecyna; species Mecyna flavalis. Next base: position 2,006,802 of record OX439427.1, on the reverse strand, counting down.
CTGCCCTCGCGGGGGAGTAAGGACGAGGGTTACAGTCGGGAAAACTCCATCCTGTTGTAAACAGCGGGCTTCGCGAACCGTGCAAGGATGATCTGAGGTAGCAGTCAAATTATATATTTCGGAGTGAATTAAGTAAAATCGTAAAAAGTGGCAACTGTAGTGTGACCTAGGTACCACATTACAAACAAGACGTGAGGATATCTTTGAAAAATTTAAAGACGAAAAGAAAGCAAATAAAGTGATTTATTGAAATGTGCGTTCAGGTCAAAATAGTGTTGTAAATAGCTTTAAAATCTTGATGAAAGTGAACGGTTATACGGAATAAATAAGTAAAAAAGAGAAGTGGAAGCACACACCAAACATAAGCCACCCGGAGCGAACGACGTGCTCTTTGCTGGTCATCTGTTTAGTGATCGCTGACATTGTAACCGGCGATATGCAACCTGGCACATAGTTGTCGTCCTGGATGAAAAAAGGAACTTTACAGGGAGGGTAGACACACTTCCTACAGATTATCCTTTGAAAAGGTTAATGTGTTCTATTTTAAGAGTTTTATGTTTTTGAAATCAAATAGGTAGGTGTTACAAATATGAGCAAATACTTACGTACTTTAATTGGCATGGTTGCCATATTAACAAAGATACAGTAAGTAATAGGTTTCTGCAATGCATAATCATCTGTAGTAGCCCAAATGTACGTTTGGGCTCTTTTCGAATAAGATAATTTAGACTAATGAGTAGTAGAAAGATATGATTTCATTCATCACGCAAGAGAACCAGTTGGCTAAATTTTAATATTATGTAGGTCAAATTTCATCTTCAGTAATCAGTATAAGTACCTATATTGTGTTTCATTATAGACGCGTTCACGATTCGTATTGTAATTAATAAGAACTTATAAAACGACCGAAAAGAAGATAATTACCATCTCATAACAATCCATCACGTAGCGACGTGTAATAACTGAGTAACCCAATTCTTTGATCAAATCTTTCACTATAGCCTTAACATCTGAAGAAAGCAAAATTAGTGTTGTAAGCTGCCACATTTGCCGGATAATTTTGAAACGGCGTTTTAAGTCTAGGTCTAGTCTAATGCATCTATCATGGGTACTTGAATCGTTAGTTAGTTCTTCCTATATTTTTGGAGTAGTAGTAATCTAGTAATATAGTTAATTAAAGATCAAAGGCCAGCAAGTTTATTTCTAGTTCAAACAATGTACTCAAACTTCTAATGGCGTTTTTTAGAAAAAAACAAAATCTCACAGTTTGTTAATACTTTGGTAAGTAGGCAATATGTTTTTATAAGTATCTAATGTTAGAAATATGAATATGATAATGATGCACCTATTTTAAGCTCCGGTGAAACCAGTAAAATAATCCGGTCTATATCTTTATTGAGGCGTGAACGCCGGCAAAGGAAAATTTTCATGTGCTTCAAGTGATCCTTTGGTAAATTGATGATGATGTCTTCTGCCATGTCCTGGAATAATATTATATACATATTAGAAGTATGGAAGGATCTTTGAAGAAAATACTGTTACACTAGGGTAAAATACAATTTAAGTACTTTTAAAAGCTTGTAAAGTCTGAACTCTTGAAGGTACGGAATATATTTTTCAGGCATTGTCAGTGGACGAACCGATGCATCAGTTTCCGTCATAATCAAAACGGTTCTTGATAAATTCAACGTTTAGAGTCACTAGATCCTAAGCTAAATCTTTTAAAATATTTATGATACTTGGAGATACAATGTGATAACTTTCAGCAAACGTTAAAATTATAGGCACTGTCCAGTGTCCACTGAGCAAGTATTATAGGTACTCTTTGCACATGACGTGATTGATCAAAGTTGAAGGCAAAGAGGATAAATTTGGGATAAATGAACTATGTATATCATCATTGATAAAATATTAGGGGAAGTCGAATATTTATAGTCTTAAGCCAAATACTTTTTTATATTTTTTCAGCTTACCTACAGGAATAAATAAAAAAGCAGCACATCAACATATTTAGTTAAACTTAGTATAACCTATGTTCACCAGGGATAGTATAGCTTTTCAACAGTGAAAGAATAACCCATCTACACCCGACCGAAAGCCGGGTGTCGCGTAAACAATAGATTTTCTATTGTGTCTGGTGTAGTGTATGTGAATATGATACTTAAAAGAACGATCGTCTCATGCCCGCACGCCGCTTACCTGGGTAGCGGCGAGTGGGGGCCTCTCCCTATAAAAGGGCATACAGCCCGCCCGCCGGGGGACTTCATTGGTGGACACGGAGCAGGACGGACGTGCGAGTGACGTCAGAGCAGTGAGCCGATATCACGTAATAAGTAAACAGTACATTTTGGCGACGAGTCCGTGAGTACCCAGTGTTTATGTTATTACTGAAAAATATTAAAACGGAAATACCAGTCAAAAAAAAAAAAAAAAAAAAAAGTCATAGCGAATGCTCATTAAATAAAAACAACTTTAAACGGATGAAAACTCGCGTATATGAGTAGTAACCGTGTAAATATCAGAAATCACTACATAGCAAATGCTATTATTTTATTTGTTATAAGGTCATAAAATATTAAAGTAAATATGATTATTTAATTATTCTCAAGAATTGATAGAAAAATATATGATTAATGTTTCTGATCTTAAAATATTTTTGTAATGGCGGCTATTTCCGGTACGGAGTAAATATATTCTTCAATGTTTGAGTAATCTGAAACTATAATAGATGTTCGATAAAAAATTAATAAATATACAGAATATAATCTATTATAATGCAATTTATATAATAATATTTTTTTTTGTAAAATAATTTATTAACTAAAACGTACCTGAAGTACATTTTGTTTTGTATACTTTCCCGCCCGATAAGCGGTATTTAAACCAAGGGAATAAGTTGCGAATTCACTCTCGATTTGTGTGTGGCGTGTAATTACTCTCCGTTTACAATATATCGGTATCAAAGTTGCATAAATAATTAATTATCACATAGAATTGGAAGCGCAAGTTGTATAAAACATAAACGTAGTTATTTCTATGTTGCATAATTATGATGTCGCGGAATATGCCGCGAATAAACTATAAGTAAGTAATTTGACTTATTTCTTTTGTGGTGTTGGTAACACTGTCATGCTTTCGCTAATGTTTCTGTTGCCTTTCTGTTTTTTTTTTCCGCGCAGCTTGTCGCGCATGGCGGGAAACTATTGTTGGCGAGAATGAGCTGTCATTAAAGCGATAGAAAGTTTTTTACCTTGTTTTGGATTGGAAGACAGTGAAATGGTGTTTAATGCGGGTGAGTGTTTTACTTACTGTTTTCTGGCGTTCACCTAATGTGAGATCGCTGTTTATGTGATCTGATGATATGATTTATGATGGGAATGAAACTCTCATACAAAGTGACAATGTTTCCCGGTCTGTGTAGACCGATGACCGACCGTGGCGTGAGTGGACACGGTCGGATGTACTTTAGAGACAACCATGTTACTGTGTAATCGGTATGGTTGTGAGATGAAAATGTGTGGTTTTCATTTCGGCGGTTCGGGCTGGCTGTAAGGGGATTTGGTGGAGGCCAGTAGGGCTGCGGCCCGATGTGGCTAACGTCGAGGTTCCAAGTGATAGTTGCTACTTGCTATCGAGATGGTGTAGATCACGTGTGCTTTGGGCAACGTGTGAAACTCGACGTTAGGTGCCAATTTAGGGGACAAAAGTATGCATCTATAGTTCCAATGATATGCAAGTAAACTCTGAGAGAGTTTAGACTGTTGGCATAAATATAATGTGTGGTGGAACAGAACTCAGGGGCCCCTAAATCGAGTGTCAACTGTGAGAGAGTTTCATTAGCCCAAGACGTAATGTCCTGATTTCCTGAAGTTATGTACACATATATTGTAATGATGTATGTGTAATGCTTAGTTACCTATGCATATAATATTGTAATGATGTATGTGTAATGATTACTGTCATGTGGTTGCCCTCTAGTTAGAGGTCGCCACATATGACGTATAAAAGTAATGAAAAACTGGAACACAATTTCAATTTTGTAGTTTGTGAGTAATCGATTAAGATTGGCTTCACGTATGTAAAAATAATTGGGTGTACAATTATAAAGAAGTACTAAATAACGAAGAAAGTTACAGTTACTGTTCAACTCCAGTCTCAATGCGCCGGTTTGAAAGACGGAATATTACAAAGTTATGTAAGCATAAACTGCGGGAGAGATCAAAGTCATGTAAACAAAAAGTTGCTGAAGCTTCCCCTGTCAACTTTCACTTCGTTTTGATCTAAACTGAACCTAACTCTTATCCCGAATAGGCCACCAACCTGCTAATTACTATGATATGGAAAAAACTGTCGGTTGTCCATTGACTAAAATACATAATGGGAACTAGAACAATAAATAGTTCGAATTCCGTGTTTATTGCGGGTAAAGAAAAAATTATACCACTGAATTTATTAAAATTAAAATGTAATTATTGCTTTGTAATTTAACAGTAAAATTACTATTACTACAAGTAAACCAGTATATTAATTTCTGGGGCGCGGCCCGGATTCGTTCAACTTTTAATAATACGGAATTAAAAAAAAAAAAAAAAAACATCAGTCATAGCATGGATGATGCCCGTGTTATGGCTAGATGTTGTCGGGTGACGCCCGTTGAAGTGTCATAACACGGATGATGCCCGTGTTGTGGTTTGATGTTGTCGGGTGACGCCCGTTGAAGTGTCATAACACGGATGATGCCCGTGTTGTGATTTGATGTTGCCGGGTGACGCCCGTTGAAGTGTCATAACACGAATGACGCCCGTTAAAGCGGCATAACGCGGGTAATACCCGGTTATGACTGCAAGTTCCGGGTGACGCCCGTTGAAATGTCATAACACGAATGACGCCCGTTAAAGCGGCATAACGCGGGTAATACCCGGTTATGACTGCAAGTTCCGGGTGACGCCCGTTGAAATGTCATAACACGAATGACGCCCGTTAAAGCGGCATAACGCGGGTAATACCCGGTTATGACTGCAAGTTCCGGGTGACGCCCGTTGAAATGTCATAACACGAATGACGCCCGTTAAAGCGGCATAACGCGGGTAATACCCGGTTATGACTGCAAGTTCCGGGTGACGCCCGTTGAAATGTCATAACACGAATGACGCCCGTTAAAGCGGCATAACGCGGGTAATACCCGGTTATGACTGCAAGTTCCGGGTGACGCCCGTTGAAATGTCATAACACGAATGACGCCCGTTAAAGCGGCATAACGCGGATAGTACCCGGTTATGACTGCAAGTTCCGGGTGACGCCCGTTGATTAACCATTGATATTTTATTTACAGGTGCCCGTTTTGTGGTTAGATGTTTTGCGATAGCGAAATTCAAGCTGTATCGCCGCGGAAAGTGAAGGGATGGGTGGCCATCCTGACCGCATTTAGAGACATTTGTTTTGAGTGTCTCCGTGTTTCGGAGGACACGTTGGGCTGTTGGTCCCAGCTAATATTTGATATATGTATGTACATAGATGTTGATCGTCGGGCTTGGGCGGAGGTCGTCGTTTGGCGTTTGGTCATTTGCGAAAGTGAATGTTGTTAAATACCTGTCAAGTTCAAGACTTTTGTGATAGTGGTTTAGTTTTGATAGACACAGATGTTTCCCCCGATGTAAGACCTCAACTTGATGCTATTACAGATAAATTTAACACCACTTTGCTTCCGGTATCCCTAATCACCGTGGCTAGACTAAACCTATGCAGATTGAATTAAGGGATCCAAATAAAACCGTTTGTCGACTGAAGAACGGAGTGTGGTACGCGAACGTATTGATGCCGCAGGCCGGTGTAGTTCGCCTCAGTTTATCGCCGTTGCGAGCCCCATTCTCCTTGTAAAGGAAAATAATGGAAGTGATAGACTCTGTGTCGATTATCGAAAACTCAACGATAACACAGTTCCCGATAGGTTTCCGCTGTCCTTAATTTCCGATCAGATAGCTCGTTTGCATGGTGGGCTACTTCACTACTGTGTTAGTGCTGGCCACGACCGCTGAAGAAGCTCTTGAGGGTCTTTCAACTGTTCTTTCGATTCCTACTGAGAGGAAGTGTTCCTTCTTAAAACGGGAGGTAGAATACTTAGGATACGTTATCAGTAGTGGAGAGATAAGACCAAGATGATGTTCTTTTTCATGCATAGAAGTAGGAATAATATAGAAGGAGTGACGCGCGCTAAACCTGGGGCAGTGAAAACTCTACATTTATGTAGAGTTTCGCTCAGTCGCCGTCAGTCGCGGTTTGTGACATTTCGATCGTGACGTATTGCACGTGTGCGAAAAAAAAATAAACATGCCGGCCTGCGTTGTTTCCACCTGCCGAAACAGTCCTAATCTGACAAAAAAAGAACACGGGATCACGTTTCACACGTAAGTAACCGATAATACAGCACCTTCATTTTATTATTTAATATTTAAACTCTTCTAATTTATCAAGGAAAAAACTTCACTCATTCTTACAGTGTTGCCAGTAAATGAAAAAATAGTACCCCAAATTTTTTACCATTAATATATTGTAGTAACTGATATTGCTAAAAAAAAAGGAATGTTATGAACTGTGTTGTTAAAATAAAATGGAAAACTATTTAAACGATAAAAGTCTGTAGATGCGAATAGTTGGCGCTGGCTGATTATAAATATTGTATTGACATTATCCTTTGTATTGTATTGATATCATAATTTATTATTTCGACATTACTATTGTGATGTTAAAATGTTTGTGATATGTACTTTATTATTTGTAAAAAAGGCAAAGTGTTGAGTTTCTTGCTGGTAGGAAAAAAAGATTTACGTGCAAAAGTATTTTTTTAAATTCTATTTGCTGAATAAATTATTTCATTTCATTAAACTATTTCATTGACATTATTCTTTTGATTCCTTGTATTGATATCATTATGTATGACATCATTAATTATATCGACATAAAATTATTATTGTGTTGTTAAAATGTTTTTGATTTTTAATTACATATTTATTATTATTCTTTTATAAAAAGCAAAGTGTGAGTTTCTTGCGGCACTTATTCTTCACAGGTAATTGACGTCGAAGTGCTGAAAGGGTAAAAAAGATTGACGAGTAAAACTTGCTTAATAAGTTATTTTATTAAAATTTTATTTTTATAATATTAAAAATATTTATATTTAATTTACTGGACTATTTTTTATTTATTAACAACTACTTATTATCGTAATGCCACAGTATCCATTTACCCCAAAAAGTTTACCCCAAAAAATTGGGAAACGGCTTGCCCGAGTTTTAACCTGGCAATAAAACGCGGGGTCGAAGTGAGGTAGGTGCGGGGGGCACGCAGCGTTTCTGGACCATGGAAATAATAAATAATAATGTCTAATAGTTATATTACGTTTATGTTCTGGACCATAAACTTAATATATATTCCATGGTTCTGGACACACCTTGGCGTTTGATTTGACAACCGAACGTTCTATCTATATTTTATTTCTATAATCTATGTTTTCATGTTTTTCTGGACAAATACTTACGACAATATTATGTTCGATTATTGACATTTTCATTTTACTATCATTGATAGTTAACTTTGTGTTACTTCTAGCTCTAGTATAATTGATTTTAATAAGATAGGCACGGGTGTTCCCATAGAGTCCAAACCTAAACTTGTGAACCTACTAAAGGAGTTTTAGGAATATTCGTCTCTGGAACACCTTATGGTCATGCTTACGTGAACCCGTTAGAGATTCGACTAGTAGATACAAATAAGACCGTGTATCGTATGCCGTATAAGGGGAGTCCACAAGTACATGAAGTCGTTAGGAAAAATCACCCTTTTTTATTTGGTGCCCCTAAGCGTATCATTGCCGATCAGGGCCGGTGTTTTGCGAGTACTGTTTTCAAGGAGTTTTGTAAGTCTTATGGTATCACCTTGCATTTCATTGCTAGTGGTAACTCTTGTGCGAAAGGTCAGGTCAAACGGGTCATGAGCACTCTGAAAAAAAAAAAAAAAACGCCGACCGCTGTCGAGTCCAGCAAAGAGCGTCATGGCAAGATGCTCTCCCTGATGTTCAGTTTGCGTGGAGTTAGTTGTACCATCAACAGGGTCACTAAGTCAAGTACCCTTGAACTGTTTATAGGAAAAGTTGCTAGGCCTTTGGAACTTCTTAACGATGAGCCTATCGTAGACACCGATGCTGTTCGCGAACAAGCTGTTACTAGCATGGATAAAAACTCTAGCTATGACAAGTCTCATATTGACAGCACAAAGGCGCAAGTTCAACGTTTTGCTGTAGGTGATTTTGTTCTTCTGCAGTATTTATCCACTGCCCGAGCCAGCGTGGCTGAGATCCAGTCCCAGAGAGAGAGAGACCATGGTTAACAGTGTTGGTAAACGGAGTACTTTACACTTAACTCTGAATTTTCGAGGTGTGTCTGTACCGGTTAGTGACCCCCTGAAGCTGCTGAGCGTAAGGAGCTTAATGCCTAATGTCAAAATTATTTGTCCCTTTCTTCAACCTGGTTTCATAACCTCTAGCTGCATATGTTGGTGTGTAGTCGTAGCTCCGGTACAAACGAAGAGTGTGCGGCGCACATCCACTATGCAATCGATCTGTTTGCAGATAGTTTAGGACATCTCTTTTATCAATTTTGGAAAATACTAAATGACAATTATTGACTATTATATCGATGGTTAAAATGTCAAAGGGCTTAAAGGACATTTTGGCGAAAATGACTTTTTGTTACATTTGTATTGAGTTTTTTGAGCTCTTTCTAATGGTATATCAAAGATTCTCCTATCCCTTATAGTTAGCGAGATATTCATGGTTAAAAATTGGCAATTTTTGTATTATTTGCTTAAAGGTATTTGGATAATGTATTATGGCATTTAAAGCCTACTCTTGCATATTTTGATTCAGGCGTTTTGGGCTTAAAGGACACTGTGGTTTTATGTCAAATAAATCACATTGATTTCCCTGCCCTTTACGTCAGGAGTCGTGGGTCCGGGATCATTTGTGTTTTTTTTGTGTCTGGATGTTTATTCGTATTTAAGTATACATTTGTGGTACCTTTGTTGTTTCTGACACCTATAACACATGTTCTTACGCTACTTACTTTGGGGTCAGATCAATGTATGTGATGTTATCCAATATTTATTTAAGACCAATACAATAGTTATAATTCTGTTAATAAATTGATGAACGAATCTATGGATCTTTACAATCATCATCATCATCATCTGAATATTACAATCCACTGCTGGACATAACCTCCAAATACTCGCCACACTGATCAATCCTCGGCCGCTCGCATCCTGCTCCTGCCAGCCATCCTGCGCAATTCATTACTTTACCTGGCCTGACAGCGTCCTACACTACGTTTACCGAGACGCGTTTTCCACTCTAGAATCCGTTTGTCCCAACGGTTATCGATTCTACGGCTGATATAGCCAGCCCACTGCCTTTGGTTCTATGCCGCATCATCTCATTTCGTATACGATCTCGTACGTCTCACTGAGCCACTTTTAACTTGCGGACCAGCCGTGCCGTAAGTGTCCACGTTTGCCTTGCCTTTTACGACACCCAGGAGAGGGAGAGAGTGTGCTGGTCAATAGCAACAAGACTGGCACTGGTTCGTCCCAATCGGTGTGAAGGAGAAACCGGGGGAGTTTAGTGGGTAGTGGACGCTTTAGCCTCGAGTCCCACACACGGCCGCAGGTCTAGCTAGCCAGAGGCTGTGATGCATAAACGCATTCTCCTCCGAAAAAAAAGGAGAGGGAGTGATTGATGTTTTTTGACTCTGTATGCTGTCGGCATACAGAGTCAAAAAACATCAATCGCGCTTCTTTTTGTACTATATTGAAAAAGCACAATACAGCTTAACAGGCAAATTCATGTTAGATAGGATAATTATTTTTTTATCAAAATTTTATCTTAAAGGACCAATTCTATTCTAACACCTGTATTAACATGTCCTTTAAGCCAAAGCTAATGATTTATCTCAACAGAAACTTAAGCTTAAAGGACAAAATAATCGAATTTCAATTCTTAAAGGACACCTATCTCGAAAACTATGCTATCTAGAATGAATAAAATGGTTGCATACGGTTCGGCTTGAAAAAATAAATAAAAGTGTCCTTCACAACAAACCGATAGCTTTAAAATCAAAAAAGTTATGCCCAATTTTTTACTTATTTCGTTTTTCTGCTCTCCTGAAAAATCATGATTTGTCCTTTAAGCCCTTTGACATTTTAACCATCGATATACTTTTGACATATTTATTGGTATGACATGAAAATTGATTGAAATGATTTAGATTGACATTGTGCCTAAGTATTATATTTTATTCTATTTTAATTTCAATTGTAATGTAATTTATACTTTTGACATATTTATTTGTATAACATGAAATTAATTGAAATGATTTTGATTGACATTGTACCTATTATATTTTATTTTAATTTCAATTGTAATATACGTTCTAATTTGATTTAATTTAATTTGTTAATTTAATTCAATTTAATTTAATTTGTAATGTCATTTATCTTTAAGCGTTTTGGAATTAATTCTGTTAGCTTTAAGATGTTTGATAAATAAATAAATAAATAAGTCCAACAATACAACCTATTACTGGTTAGGTGGTATCGCTGGTCAAGTGTAGTTTTTAAAATAATCGCTGATTAAGAGACTACAAGATCTTGCGGAACGTCACGGCCGCCACCAACACCATCGTGCAGTGGGCCTCCGTAGAGGAGTTGCGGCTTCGTACCACGGACAACGAAGTCCGTAAGCTGAATGCGGCTCCAGAGGGAGTATCAGAAGTTTTGCCGCGAAGTCGAGGCCTTTAAGGCCATCCGGTCAGAGGTTCCGTCCGGGCACATGCCCATGGATGTCAACGTGTCTGAGGCGCCCACGGAGCAGTCCAGCATTGTGTCCCAGATCGGGGCCATGCTCGACGTCCGGTTCGAGGTGCTGGAGAAGGACGAGAGACTGCTCCCGCCAGTCCGGCCAGCGAGCCGCCGTCCACCTCTGCAGCGCGGCAGGCTGGGGATGACCTCGGAGGACACATATGCCCCGTTCCTGACGAGGCCAAAGAGAAAGGCCGCTGCCCGAGCTGCGGTAGCGCAGCAGTCCGTCGCTGCATGGCAGGGAGGTTGTTGTTTATTCAGATTGAACACCAACGCGAGGACGCGTGACGCTGTCAGAATGGCCGTGTCGGAGAACGTCCACCTTGATGATTACGAGACCGTTAAAATTTCAATCCTATAATCGATTTGATTTCTTATTTTAGTTCCAACTCGATTGTAAAGATGGCGTGATCATCGTTACTTTTAATTCTTTATAACCACTCATACGTCCACTGTAACCACAGTTACAGAGACCATATACCTCAGGACAGTCCGTGTAACTACAGTTACATTTTTAAGAATTCGCGCCCGCCGATTGTTTTTTTCTTTTTCTTATCGCTGTGGATGTTTATAGTCTGTAGTGTTGCTGGTTTTTGATGCTCTATGATATGTACCACACCTTATTTCAAGTGGAACATAACTTCGGCTCATGGCTACAAAAAAAAAAAATTGTCAAGTTGCTTGTTGTTTTTGTGGATCAGTGCGCGAGTGACTCCAGCTATTTTATTCGAGAAATCATGCCGTAAGTAATAAAATATTATTGTTTTGTATATCAAAATATTTATAATCTTACATATTTTCATATTTTATAACATTATGTGCGATTCCAGTCAGTTTTTAAGTAAAAATTTGGATTAAAAATAGGTCGGTGACTCTGTGTTTTTATTAGTGAATAATTGGAAGATCTAAAAAAGTTCTTATATTATATCGTAATTAAATGTTTTAATATGAAAACTTATTAATATTATAGCCTGGTTATTGCCATACTTTCTTGAAATATTCCATATTTCATTCTGGATTAGACAATTTACCATACGTGAACTTCGATTTCACAGATCATGTAGCTTTAGTTTTTATTTTATTTGTAATATTTTTAAGATGATTTATAATGGGATTTTGGTTCCAAATGAAAGGCCATTAAATTACCTAAAATCCAAAATTGTTTTATTATTGTAAACGTCAAAAATATCTAATAAAAAAAAAATTTAAATTGAAAACTAGGACAAAATTAGCATTTCTTAAAGTTCACTGTAAGATCATTAATAGAATATAATGTTAAAATCAAACATAACTATTGCCTAAAAATCGTCAACTAATGAGCCTTTTATTAGTATTTTTCATTTTGCGATATTTAAGTTATTTACTGAGTAATAAGCATTTATTTAGCATACGTCTCCTATCGATTTCATTTTGCGCGTATCACGTGACTCGCGGACTGTCCTGACAACCTAGCGAAACGCGCGCGGACGTTTGAGTGGTTATCTGACAGTAACCGGAAGCCAGTGTGATTCCCTTTTAACTTCATGGTGGCAGCACTAGTACTAACTAGTAGTCACTAACCTAAAGTTTAAATTCTTTTAATGGTAGTATTGGCTTGCCGGACGTCGTTAAAATTAATTAAAATAAGAAAGAGGACGTCCGTTCATTTTTGATTTTAATTTGAGGGGCAACACTATTGCATATCTAAACGGAAGTCAGTTTAGTTTCTTTTTTTTTGAGAATATAACCCATTTTGCGGACATTCTATTTCCGGCCGTTTGACTCAAAGTAATAAAATTGGTGCGTTTGTTATATCTGTGGTACAGGGGGCCAACCTCAGATGACATTTCGTAATCTGTGGTCGTAACCCCTCTCCCCCGCCAGCTCGCTTAAGGGTCTGCTGACATGCTTTGACAGAGTGAGATAGTCTTATTGAGATTCCTGTAAGAGGAAATAGAATAGAGAAGAGTTCAAACTTCAAATCAAACTGAATCAAACTGAGCAAAAAAATCATTAAAGTGCCAAAGAAATTAAAGGTTTTGTGGATTACTACTTAAATTAATATGATTTAATCGAATGTGGAACGTTTGTGTCTAGCATACAAAATGGTAGAGTGTTCAATATTTGGCTTCAAAAGCAACAATCAAAGAGAAAAAGCGGTGTTACATTTCATACGTAAGTACACTGTTTTATAAATTTTGATCACGTATTTCTTTCTCAAATCTCACAGGAACCAAGTTTCTGCGCTAAATCATTAGTTATATCATCAAAAACTTGATAAATGGGAAATATCTAAAAATTATTTCTAAATATAACCTCTAAAACATCTGACATGCAAACCGGTAAAATAATTGCTTATTATTACAAATTTACATCAGAAGCCAGCATAATAATTATCATAGATGTCTATGTACTGAAATTTTATTAATAATTAGTAGATTCATAATTCGATTTCCGGATGCCTAATGAAAGGAAAAATTTCCCCAAAATTACCCCATATTTCAGGGAATTTCAAGCGATTTGTTGTTTCCAGATTTCCGACTGATGATAAAACTCGTGAGAAATGGATTTATGCAACAGGAATACTATTAATAACATTTTGAAAGGGACTGACGTGTTTACAAAGGAGAAAATTACCAAATAATATGCAACAGAAGGATTAATTATTACAAAAAGAAATTGAAAAATAAATCAATTAATAAGTAATTAACTTGTTTTATTTTTTTTTTCACCTAAATAGTCTTCTTAAAATGATCTTTTTTGGCTCAAATTTTAAATAAAAGGGAATTCATGTATCGGGTATATGAAATTATGAATTCCCTTTTATTTCAAATAGGGTAATCCTGCAAATAATACACCAAAATAAATAAAGTGGCTGTTTGAATAGAATGCCTTTGCATTTGACACCACCACAATTTAAAAAAAAAAGAGCTGTCATATATCACTGGCCCCCTTTTCCGTAAAGCCCATGTTTACAGTACGTGAGTCGGTTGTCTGATTTATCTTCTATCTAGTCTGTGTCTATTTCCAATCACCGACGAGTGAATACATCCAGCGATATCACGCTCATCCCCATATATTTTGTTTGAAACGGAATTAGAACGAGAGATCTCCTGTTTAAACCACAAACTCATGCAATTAATTCAAATTCATTAAAATAAGGAAGAGATGTAGTGTATGTGAATATGATACTTAAAAGAACGATCGTCTCATGCCCACACGCCGCTTACCTGGGTAGCGGCGAGTGGGGGCCTCTCCCTATAAAAGGGCATACAGCCCGCCCGCCGGGGGACTTCATTGGTGGACACGGAGCAGGACGGACGTGCGAGTGACGTCAGAGCAGTGAGCCGATATCACGTAATAAGCAAACAGTACAGTCTGGTATTCCGGGGCTAGATGGATTAAAATCGGTTCAGTAGTTTCAAAATTGTTATTCCCGCGGGAATGAGACGTTTTACGTAGGAATTTTTTAGCCTATGTCCTAATCCGGGTTATAAACTATACGTGTGCCAAATTTCATCTAAATCCGTTGAGCCGTTTAGGCGTGATTGAGTAACAAACATCCAAACATCCTAACATCCAAATAGGTATGCAAACATCCAGACTTTCGAATTTAATTTATTATTAGTAGGAAGTAGGATACTCTTTGGTTGTGTTGTGATAAATGAACAGTATGCTTTATACATACACTGCCATAAAATGGTTTTTTCTCTTCCGTGGCCATAAAACTTTGCCAAAAAATTACATTAACTTTCGAAACAGAATATTTATTTTTAATAAAATAATATATTCGTAGCGAATTTATTGCATTATAAAATAAATCTGAACTTTTTAAAATATCTCAGAAAAAGGAATCTTTTTCTGAGAAAGCGCGGGAAACGTGAACGGTAGCGGGCGCGTTTTTTTGGCTTTTGAAATTTTTATCTAAATATTCATTAATTTGGTGATCAGTTGAGAATATCTATTGTAGTTTATATTTGTATTTAGTTTTTATTTGTAGTTTGCATTTATTTTCCTGTTTATCTGGTGAGTTGCACAACTTTTCTTGTCATGGCTGAGGAGCCCCCTGACCCCGGAGGTTTCGTACCGCCGGTTGGTCTTAATGTTACCATTCAGTCGAATGAATCTGGAATGGAAACAGATGGATCATGGACGACCCGGCCTTTGAAACGTAGTCGTTTACATATGTGCAAACAATGTAATAAAAGGAGGAGGAAACACAACGGTTCAGAACCTAAGCCCAATGACTGCAATTGTTCAGATAATATTGATAGCTCTATACCGCCGAATATTTCTTCAAATTCTAAAGACTTGAGGCATGATCCAAAACCAGCTGAGATTAATACGCCAACATCTGTTCCCACTCCAGTAGGTAGACAATTTTATGATAACTCTGACCTGGCACCATATGTAGTTCATGTGCAAAAGCTTCAAAATGCCGCAACTGACTCGTCTATTCACCCTATTACTTTTGGTAAATTCCTTAAAAGGAATTGCTTTAATAATATTATCAACGGTAGCGTAAAATCTATTGGCCGAAATAAGTTTTCGATTTCCTTTTCGCAAGTTGAAGATGCTAACAGATTTATTAGTCACAGCAGTTTGGCACAGGAAAACCTTAAAGCTTTCATTCCCACATTCAATGTTACTAGGATGGGTCTGATCAGAGGCATACCTACTGAATGGTCCCCTGAGGAAGTCATATCGAACATTAATGTACCAGTTGGAGTTGGCAAAATTATAAAAATACGTAGACTAAATTTCAAAACATTTGTAGATGGTTCTCCCGCCTGGAAACCATCTCAAACTATAGTAGCTACATTTGATGGTCAAACTTTGCCTACACGCATTTTTATATGTTATAATGCTCTCCCGGTTGAACTTTATATTTACCCTACCATTCAGTGTTATAACTGTTGTAGGTTTGGGCATACCAAAGCTCAATGTCGTTCTAAACCACGTTGTTACAAGTGTGGAAATAACCATACAGGTGACTCCTGTGAAACTACTGAAAGTAATGCATCTTGTTGTCTATGTACTGGTTTCCACTATGCTACAAGTAAAAGTTGCCCTGAACTCGAGAGACAAAAGAGAATCAAAACTTACATGGCCCAGAGCTGTGTCTCCTATGCAGAAGCTTCCAAACTTCATCCTCCTGTCTCTAAGTCATATGCTGATGTTGTGTCTAATAATCCCCCTATTAAAAATAATAATAGCAATAGTAATCAATACTCCCCTTTCAATAACAACCCAAATCATCAAACATCATATAAAAAAACAGTGTTTTTGAAACCTCGTTCTCCAAAACCTAACTCTGTAGGTTATGACAAACAAGCTCATAACCAATTATTAAAAGATTTCAGACCACCTTCTCCAGCCAATGGTTGTGGATACTCTTCCAGTTCTCATCAAGAACAGAACTCACAGTCTCTTTCAGATCTTATTATGTCTCTTTGTAAGTTGTTACTTTCTTTTAACAATGCACCGAACAACGTTGCCTCTATTGTAGAGAAATTCATGAATATTATTCTTAAAAATGGCGATGGCGATGTTCGCCAAAATGATTCAGTGGAATTGTAGAAGTATTATGACCAAAAAAAATGAACTAATTTACTTAATTAACAAGTTTGAGCCATTAGTCTTTGCTTTAGCAGAGACTTGGCTCAAACATAATCAATTATTTAAAATATCAGGATATCATGTCCACAGAGAGGATAGACCTGATGGGTATGGCGGCGCTGCCTTACTCATAAAAGATTCTATTTCTTTTACACCAGTTCCTTTACCTGCTCATAGTAATGAAATTTCAATAGTAGCAGTTGAAACCTGCAACATGTGCTTAGTTTCTATTTATTTACCCCGTCCTTCCTCTTCTTCACTAGATGAATTAAATAATATTATATCCATTCTTCCAAAACCTTGTTTACTAATGGGTGACTTTAATTGTCATCATACATCATGGGGTAGTTCTCTTTCTAATTCCTATGGTGAGACATTGTTAGAAATTTTAGATTATCAAAACCTATGCCTATTAAACAATGGTTCTCCTACTAGAATAACAGGACCCAATCAAGGTCATAGTGCCATTGACCTTACTATTTGTTCTCCTAGTCTCTCATCATCACTGTCTTGGCAAACCCTGTCATCCTCCCATGGTAGTGATCATTTTCCCATTTTAATTTCATTCCCTCATCATATCAAAAAACCCTTAAGATGCAAATCATTAAGGAAGCATAGACTGCCCGAAAGTGGTTGTAAAGAATGGGACAGTTTTAGAAACCATGTGAACTCTAAGTTATCTTCTCTCCCTGAAATCCATAACGGTGATGTAAACCACTGTGCTGAAAAACTAGCCCAGGTTCTTATGGAAGCTGCAGATTCGGTTTTCCCCACCAAAAACAAGTCTTTAAACAAAATTCCTTCTCCTCCCTGGTGGGATAATGAATGCACTATTGCAGTCAAAAAGAGGAAAATGGCTGAACAAAATTATAAGAAAAATATGACAAATGAAAACTTTATTGCCTTAAACATTCAAATGTCAGAATGTAAAAAACTGTTTAAACAAAAGAAATTTGATAGTTGGAGAAACTTTTGTTTATCTATTTCTCCCTCAACTCCACCATCATTAGTCTGGCGGAATATTAAGCGTTTTAGGTCGGCCTTCACTGATAATTCGCATAATTTTATGCCTAACGCCTTGGTCGACAGCTTCTTGGACAGATTGGCTCCACAGTGGGTCCCGTCAGCTCCCGTTGAGGTTGATCCACACTCCGAACAATCTTCACTCCCAGGCATTGATGCTCCATTCTCTCTCTATGAGTTAAAAGGTATAATTCAGGAAACAAAAGATTCCTCCCCAGGCCCTGATAGCATTCCATATTCTTTTTTCGCAAATGTTGATGACAATCTTCTTAATTATTATTTAAGTCTAATTAATTCCATGATAGCCACTGGTGTTGTTCCCGAGTCATGGAAACGTCAAACAGTGTTGCCAATTTTGAAGCCTAATAAAAACCCCTCCGACGAATCTTCGTACAGACCCATTGTGCTATCATCAGTTCTTTTAAAACTTGCCGAACATTTGATTAAAAATAGACTTGAGTGGTTTCTGGAGAGTCAAGACCTTCTGTCTTCTACGCAATATGGCTTTCGAAAAGGGAAAAGTACCATCGACAGTATCAGCATTTTAACAACAGATATTCGTTTAGCCTTTTCTGATAATGATTCCCTTTTAGCTATTTTCCTGGACATAAATTCTGCTTATGATAATGTTCTCCTATCTGTTTTAGCGAACAAAATGTCAACTATGAAGATTCCTCCTAAATTTATCAATATAATTTTGCGAATATTAGAAGCCCGTATTATAAGTTTAATGCCTAATGATGATTCAGATAATAATCGGTCTAGAACTGTTTGGAAAGGACTTCCACAAGGATCTGTGTTGAGTCCCATACTCTTTAATATTTATACGTATGACTTGGATAAATGTATGAATAACCAAGTTAAAGTCCTTCAGTATGCTGATGACCTTTTAATTTATCATACGGATCGTTCAATTTCCAAGGCTAGCTCGGTACTAACTTCTGCCCTTTCCTCACTAAAGCATTGGTTGGATCAAAATGGTTTAAACTTATCACTTTCTAAAAGTGCTGCTGTTTTGTTCACCAGAAAACGAATCCCACCTCCTGTTGAAGTGTTTTTTGATAACCAACCTGTACCGATTCGTGATCATTTCAAATTCCTTGGAATCTTTCTCGACTCAAAACTTACTGGAATCCCACATTGTGATTATGTGGTAGATAAATGCGAACGTCTACTAAACATGCTAAGATGTCTTTCAGGGGTATGGTGGGGTGCTCACCCATTCTCCTTAAAACTCGTCTACAATGCCTTGATCAGAAGCATTCTTGATTATGGCACTTTCCTGTTAGAACCTGGCAACTCTACCGCTTTAAAGAAGTTGGACAGTATTCAGTCTAAAGCTCTGCGTATTGTTACCGGAGCCATGAAGTCGAGTCCTATTAATGGGCTTCAAATTGAATGTGTAGACCCTCCTCTACATCTAAGACGTCAATTTCTTTGCGATAAATTTTTCTTCCGTATAATCCAATTTAATAATCACCCCTTATTAGGTCAGTTGGAAGAGTTATTCAACCATTTTCTCTCTTCCAGTTACTGGTCTCATAAATCAGCTCCGTGCTTAATAAAAAGCTATCAAAAATTTGTTTCACTTTCTTCTCCAACCCACAGATCCAATCGTTTACCTTTATTCGATTCCTCATATGAATCTTTAATAATTATACCTAAAATTAATTTCAATTGTTTTGATGGTGTTTCTGTTGGTCCAAACATGAATATATTTTTCAATCATTTGATTGATCAACAATTTGAAAATTATCATGTCATATATACTGACGCTTCTAAACATTCTCCCACTAGTTGTGTTGGCGTTGGTGTTTACCATGCTCAATACAAAATTGTCCAGAAAATAAAGCTGCCACCAGAAACTTCGGTTTTCACGGGCGAATGTCTTGGTATTCTGAAAGCTTTAGAATATGTGCGAATTATGAAACTGAAAAGGTCAGTCATTTGCTCGGATTCAAAGAGTGCTCTCGAGGCTCTAAACAGATTCCCCTTTAA
The DNA here is from genome assembly GCA_949319885.1 of Mecyna flavalis. Lineage (NCBI taxonomy): Eukaryota > Metazoa > Arthropoda > Insecta > Lepidoptera > Crambidae > Mecyna > Mecyna flavalis. The sequence continues at coordinate 1,987,275 of OX439427.1, read as the reverse complement.
ATCGAAAGCTTATTTTCCGGTCATTTCAGAAATAAAGCATTACCTTAACCAATGCGTGAAGGACAACTTTATAGTTAACTTTATTTGGATCCCTAGTCATTGTGGCATTAGAGGCAATGAAACAGCAGATCGTTTAGCTAACGAAGCAGTGCTCTGTGGTGACATGGTCCCTTATAAAAATTACTGTCATGATCTTTTAGCTTTGCCTAAGGTCTTTCTACGAGAAGATTGGAATGATCTTTGGGCAAAGAGCAAACTTTCTAAAGCTCGATATTATTCTATGATTCAACCTAATATTCCAATAAAGCCGTGGTTCTTTAAGATGAACCTTGGCAAGGTAGAGACCACCAGTTTGATACGTCTACGATTAGGACACACTTGCACTCCAGAGCATCTTGCTCGACTGCGAATTGTAAATGATGACAATTGTGAGTGTGGAACAGATGTTGGCAGCGTAAATCATATTATCTTCTCCTGTCCTCTCCTAGACCATTCATTATTATTGAAAGACCTCCTATCATACGACATCCCATTCCCAACCAATATATCTATTTTACTTATGACTAATGATATTAATGTATATAAAATAATTACAAACTTTTTATCTGTAAATAACATTCGATTATAATATTATTTAATAGCTAGTTAGTAATTTTATCTATATTTTATGTATATTCCTAGTTGCATATCCTTATCCTATCTCTCCTGATCTCCTTCCAAATTCCGAAACTTCGTTTTTCATTTTTATTAATCCGTTTCCTTAACGGTGATGCCACACGGGCGCGTTGCGCTGCGCTGCGTCGACGGAGCGTCGTCGATGCGTTATATTTCATACAAATTGAACGGCATGCCACACGGTCCGTTGTGGCGACGCGCGTCGCCGTAACGCGTGTACAACGCACGCGTAGCCGACAGACGAAGCGGGGGGAGTGGTGCAGCGCTCCGACGACGGAGCGACGACGCACGCGTCGCAGTATGGTTTATGCAGTCGAGATAGCGGTGCGCCCCAAGTACATAAATCATCATAATACTATTAATGACATTGACGTGGACTACCTTATCTCATTAGTTGAGGAAAGACCTCTTTTATGGGATAAAAATCACAAACTAAACCTAAAATCAACGCAGACAACGCACGACGACGCGTGGACAACGCAGCGCGTTGCGACGACGCATCGGATCGTGTGGCACCCATTCCGTCGAGCGCTTGCGGTGCGTCGACGCAGCGCAGCGCAGCGCGTCCGTGTGGGATCACCGTAACTTGACACTGGCTAAATGCACAAGCCGTGCAAAGCCAAAAATATTTATAAAAAAAAAAAAAAAAAAAACTTTTTCTGAGTAAACTAAACGCTTGTCACATATCTGTCAACGAGCTGTCAAAAACATGTGGCAGCCAGCCGCTTGGACCTTCTAGGCTTGGACAGCCGTCAATGTCAGATCTTCAGACTTCATGGAATTTTAGGTTATGTTTTGATTATATTTGATTCTGCTCTGTAGCATCAGATAATTTTAATAGCCTGTTGTTCGGTTCGATATTGTGACGACATCCGATGCCAGAGGTCATATGTCGCCGCGTCTCATCGATAAGTCGCAGAGTCCCGTGCTTATTTAATCAAATGGACATGATTGCTCCGGCGTTTGTGGCGAGGTCACATTTTTTGATCAGACTGCAATACTACTGCGTATCGTTTGCGGTCCATTGCCTAGGCAGATAGCCGATGACTAGCATCGGTATATGTCGTGCTTTAGTAGTGGGTAGATTAAAGTTTAGAATGTACTCCACCAAACACACGTATGAGGTAAGTTTCACCTCAGTCCTTACCTGTTCTCTTTAGTAGCCCTTCTTCCTCAACTTGGTTTTGAAATATTTAAGGTATTTAAATCACATAAGAACGTGAAATTATTATTGTGTTTCCAATTAGATGTTTTTCTAAGTTTAAATAATAAAGTTCTTTTTTAGTTAGACACTGAAATTTTTATCCCAATTAAATACTTGTTTTAGGATGCTGTGAGTAAATTAAATTCTCTACAGTCAAACAAAGCCACAATACAACAAATACAGAGAGATATTCAAACAGGAAAAGTAAGTAAAATATTCTGTTTTAAATTCTTTATTTTCTTTTTCCTATTTTATTAATCCTTTTCTTGATGAATTAAGAATATCATAATGTAATCATGTAAATTACAGTTTATTTATACATTTTTATTTTTATTTACAAGTAATTGCTTATCTTGGTACTTGTTTTTATTTTATACTAGCCTTCCGCCCGCGGTTTCACCCGCGCGTAATTTCTTTTTCAAATGTTAATCTAAAAGTATATGTGTCTTTCGTAATCAGTCTAATGAATAGATAAAAACTTTCCTTTCCAGAAATGTACAAATTTAGAAGATATGGAAAATTACTTACTAAGGACTGGGGTAACTCTATCGAATTTAGATCAACTATCTGTGATACATGTTGCAGGGACTAAGGGTAAGGTGTGTTCATTTCTGTAATCTACTGAAGAACAGTCTTCAAATCTCAAAGCTTTATCAGCTCTCTTTACTTTTGAGACGCAGTATTTACTTAGATTAAATTGGTTTAAACTTGATTTTGATAAGTATTCTTTGTTGGGTGTTAAGAACATAGGTGAACAGTTATTCTTAATCTAATCATCATGTTTATTATTTGAAGTTTGATCAATGAATTTGTTTGTGATCACATGAAAAATTTATTTTGTGTAATTGTAATGTATATAAAATTTATGTTTGTAATTATATGACATTCTAAAAGAGCATACTATTAAAAAAAATGTTAATAAATTTAATAAATTGTAAAATAGCAATATTTTGGAGATGCTTGTGTAACTACATACTTATAAAAACAAACTGGAAGGCAAATTGATAGGTAAAAGAGGAATGAGGAAGACCAGGATGGGATCACATGCAGCAGTTTAAAGAAAAAGTAAATGTCATGATGTTTAAGGCTGCATCCCCAGTAGGCAAACTGTTAGCGGCAGACTGAGGCTTATCGATTTAGTACGCCTTTCCATATATTACAAATGGAGTGTCCTCAGTTTGCTAGTTTTGCGCTCACTGTACGCAGTTTGCAGCGTTACGCACGCCGACAATCTCACTGAGCGGCCGACTCCCAGCAAAACCGGTTCCAGTTGGTGGCGGCAATATTATTGTTAGTCTGAGTTTGCAGCTAACTCAAATTTCAGTTCGCCACAAATTTGCGGCTCACTAAGTCGGCTGCTAACAGTTTGGCTACTGGGGACGCAGCCTAAGGAGCTTAAGGTTTGGTGCTTGGCAGAGGCTAGAGTGTGGTGGAAAATCCACTGAACGGAGTAAAGTTCTTAAATGAATGATGTTTTATCAGGGGTCGACAAGTGCGATGTGCGAGTCCATCCTCCGGCGGCACGGGTACCGCACGGGGTTCTATTCGTCGCCGCACCTGGTGGCGGTGCGCGAGCGCATCCGCCTCGACGGACAAGTCATCGCAGAGGACAAGTTCTCCGTGCATTTCCACAAAGTCTACAATATGCTGGAAGCTACACAGGTAACACAACATCACATATTCTTTATTGGACCTAAAACAAATAAAAGTAACAGTTAAAATTAAACCGACTTCAAAAAAAAAAAAACAAAAAAAAAACTACCTAAAAACACTGAAAAGCAAAAAATAATTTTAATAAGACATTCATCAAATGCGCTTATTGTCTAAGCCTATTAATAACATTAAATTGTATTTACGTGCTAGGTAGGTACCTACTAATCTGTTTGAAGTCGGTGCCAAGCCAAATAGTAGGTACCCAGACTACGTACCTACGTCCGCGGATTATTTGTAACCCTGTATAATACATAAATTATTAGGTATGTATCATTTTTCATTACTTTTGGCTTGGCACCGACTTCAAACAGATTAGTAGGTACCTACCTAGCACGTAAATACAATTTAATGTTATTAATAGGCTTAGACAATAAGCGCATTTGATGAATGTCTTATTAAAATTATTTTTTGCTTTTCAGTGTTTTTAGGTAGTTTTTTTTTTGTTTTTTTTTTGAAGTCGGTTTAATTTTTTTTTAAAAAAGTTTGTTTATTTTTCTATTTTTAGTGTGAATAATACGTAGGAGTGAGTAAAACTCTCTCATAATATTGATAACGAAAATACGAGTAAAATAGTAGAATTGTATTATTTGACAATATTAGGTATTCATTAAGTGTTCAGCACCATTCAGTAGACCAACTAAAGATGCAGCCCGCAAGAGGGACATAAGAATTAAGAAGTCGTACCCTTTAGCTTCCATCATCATAGTTGTACCTTCCATCATCAGCTTAGCTCCAAAAGTACATGAAATACAACTAACGGTCCACATATTCCTACAACACTGAAATAATTATCCCCTAACTCCTAACCGTTAAGGAGTTGTACCTTCCATCATCAGCTTAGCTGCAAAAGTACATGAAATACAACTAACGGTCCACATATTTCTACAGCACTGAAATAATTATCCCCTAACTCCTAACCGTTAAGGAGTTGTACCTTCCATCATCAGCTTAGCTGCAAAAGTACATGAAATACAAATAACGGTCCACATATTCTTACAATACTGAAAGAATTATCCCCTGACTCCTAACCGTTAAGGAGTTGTACCTTCCATCATCAGCTCATCAACATAAAGTGATGTCTATAGGACGCAAAAACTTAAATGGCTTCAGAAAAAACAAGTAACGCGTAGTGTGCGCCTATAAAATTTGAGGTTTGCCCTTGATTTTCCCGGGATCCCATCATCAGATCCTGACATGGTGACAATGGGACCACCTCGGAACTATGCACTTTCAAATAAAAAAAGAATTATTTAAATCGGTCTACAATTGACGGAGAAATCGACGGACATACATAAAAAAAAAAAAAAAAAAAAATACATACAGTCGAACATAGAACCTCCTCCTTTTTTGAAGTCGGTTAAAAAAGAACGTAATCGTAAATACAGGCGGCCTTATCGCTAGAAGCGACCTCTTCCAGACAACCTTCTTGTAAAGGTGAACTGAAATGAATGTCATGATGCGTATTGTTTTGACGTGAACACTTCCATAATTATGTTTGATATTTCGCGACCGCGCCCGCGCGTTCAACGTGAACAATCGCCTACTCTTTTCAGAGCGGCAGGAGGGCCACACGCCAACCACCGCCCCTAATAAAGGGTGAATTGAGGGTGCCTAACGACTTCCAAAAAAAAAGGGAGCGCATTGTAAGAATCTGTTTCTCTTGGCAGTCACTGAAATTAGAAGTAGGTATAAAGGAGATGTTAATATAATGTATGTACATAAAATAGGTACCTACTGTGATTGCAGGGAAAATACCAATGTCATAATATCCGCATATTCGGATCGGTAATAATCTCAATGTTTTTTTTGTACTTTTGTATCCATACTACATAAACATTTTGATAGTGCCGTTATCTTGTGAATACAAGGTAAGGTAGCCTCAATGAATATACATAGAAGCAATTTTAGATACATCGTTTAACATGACGTCAAATTCACAGCTGCAAACTCTTGGTAATAATTAGCATAGGTATTCAAATTTAACTCATTTAACTATAAGTCTAATGATATGTGGTGATATTATTTTTGGATGTTTGGAGAGTCAGGGACATGTTAAATGTAATACGAATTGTAAAATATAGGAGGTCATTGTAAAACCTGCAAATTGGTTTCTTTTCCAAAATTATATCTGTGATCATAGACCTATAAAATTATACGTCTATGTCTGTGATATAATAATATTTTGTCTCGCAATGTTCTTTTTTACCGCCTCACGCTTTGGACGTCGTGTTGCCCACATAGCAAAAACGTGTCTTTCAAATCATGAGGGACACGTGCTTGTGATCATTCTCAAGTGTCGCGCACGTTTTTTCTGGCTGCAACATATTTTACTTAATTATGTAGATTCCTACCGTATTTATTTTCGCTCGAATCACGTAGTTTCCAAAAACCGACCTTAATAACTAAGAACTTTACACCTTTTTTCTCCTTATTTGCGTAAAAAAATACCTTAATGCTTAATGCCAGTTTTATCGATGTCAGATGAGTTCGTGATAATGTTAACATACATCCTCTTTTGTTAAGTTTAAAAAAGGAGCCATCATCATAGTTATCTGACTGATAAATTGTCACAAACACATTTGTCACTGATGAATCTGGCCTTTAAAGTTTATATGCATCTGTATGTCGTCATACATATTCGGTGGTCGACGAATGGAAGATTTCCTTCTACATAATAAATTACTTAATGGCTCTAGGAGTATGAAGGCGACATGCCGCGGTACTTCACGTTCCTCACCGTGATGGCGTACCACGTGTTCCTGGAGGAGAAGGTCGACGTGGCCATAGTGGAAGTCGGCATAGGCGGCCAGCTTGACGTCACCAATGTGATAAGGTAACATTTGAACTCATTTTGTTACATACCTACACCATCGTTTTGGATTAGCTGAACGCTTCACTCGCGTACTAAGAATCCGTCTATTTTATGTCCTACTTTAGGCTAAAGGGCTCCTGCATTTAAATCAAGTCCTTGTCAAAATGATGGGTACTGGTTTTATCAACACGCTTCCCGAATGCGGAGTGGTACAAAACCGATGTGTTTTCGAAAAAGCTGGCACAAATTTTGCTCGACCCGGAAATTCAACTCAAGACAGGAGATGACGGACATAAAATACTAGACTGACGAGGCCTTACCAGTAAATAAGAAAGAGAAATAATAAATTGATCCACAAAAAAATAGTAGGCTAGCTATTTTAGGTCAATACTAAGTTAGTATCTAACTCAGTATTTTAGGTGCTAACTTAGTATTTTTTTGTGGGTTAGTATATTATGTTACATTGGTGATCAATTAAATACAACCCAATAGGAAATAGTGTACCTATGTAACTGGACACAAGATTTTCTTACTGCTCTTCCTCAGAAAAGTTCCTGTAGTGGGTATTTCAGCGCTAGGGCTGGACCATACATCGATACTGGGCAGCACGCTGCCGCAGATAGCGGCGGCCAAGGCCGGCATCATGAAGCCGGGCTGCGAGGCGTTCACCGTGCCGCAGCCGCCGCGCGCCATGGACGTGTTGCGCGCAGTCGCACGAGACGTCAAGGTAATGCTGACTCGACGGTTCCCGCTTGGGCTGGGCCACTCAGCGATTGGTTGGTGATATGCCTTTTTCAGAGTCTGACTGGCTAGCTACCAACCCGACAGGTGAAATCTGCCGCCATAACAGCTCTGGCTGTGTTCCGGCATTATTAATGTGGGAGCCAGTACACTTTAACTCAGAGGCTCGAAGATCAGATGAGCATACAATCTGGCAGCACATTGAGCGACGCTTCCAGGCGAAGTGTTCCTCAGTGGAATAGGCCGCAGTAGCCGCTTACCATCAGGTGGGCTGCGTGTCTGTCTGCCAACTGATGTAGTATAAAAGAAAATGGGAATTACATATTATTTATTCAATTTATGCTTTACGCTCCTCTAGTGAAAATTTAAGTCATATTCATCAATATCCTTAATCACTAAAGTAGCATTGTTTTTTGATGGCCTATGAATGTGTGTTTTTTAGGCACTGCTTAGGCAAACATACAATAATCAGACTTAAATTATTGTGTTAAAGACTAAATATTTTCCATTTCAGTGTACACTAAACGTTGTACCGAATTACAACACATACACATTCCCAAACGGTTACAAGACCAAGCTGCAAGTGAACATCGAGGCTTACCAGACCAACGCATCCCTTGCCATCCAGCTAGCACACGCATGGATGCGATCCACAAGATTCCAACGTTCCAGAAAACGAAACGCGCTAAGAAAAATTATCATGAAGCAAAACATTAGCGGGAAAATTATCATACAGAATGGGTGTGAGGACCTTGAAGGACCTTACGTAAAGGAAGACAAGAATTTAAGCGTAGATGGCATGGTGAGTCAGATTCCGAAAGAGACGGCTATAGGGTTGAAGGAGTGCAGGTGGCCGGGCCGGTACCACGTGGTTGAGACGAGCTATGCGAAGATATACTTGGACGGAGCGCATACGAAAGAGTCGATGGAGATTTGTGCGCAGTGGTTCAGCGATATTAACAAGTAGGTATCTTTGTTTTACATAATTTGATTCTAATTGGAATGGAATAACTTCTTAGAAATTCAATTTTAAATGTTTGTTTTGTTCATATATCGTTTAGGAGTTTTCTTACTTTTATCTTCATTCCATTCATTTAATCATTCTTTGAGTGTCATTTTACAATACCTAGCGTTAAAAAGCAAGAAGAAATTGTGTTCGTTAAAACTACTTGCTACTCATTAAATGGACACCCAAAGAAAATTTCGATATCACTTTGTATATGAATAAACTAGCCTTCCGCCCGCGGTTTCACCCAGCGCAAATTTGCTTCTTTCAAATATCTTCCCTTCCCACCACATTTCCGGGATCAAAAGTACCACCCGGGGATAGTGTAGCTTTCTAACAGTGAAAGAATTATTTAAATCGGTTCAGTAGTTTCGGAGCCTAGATTCAATACAAACAAACAATCAAATCTTTCCTCCTTATAAAATTGCGGGGCGTGAAGCGGCATCTTAGCAGGCCTTCAGGGTGAGGGTGACAGGCTCAATGGGTACTATGTTCTATTGAGCCAGTCAACCTTATATTTGGACCTCACATCCGCTTACCATCAGGTGAAGTGAGGTCATCCTGACTGCAGTCAGGGGCGGATCTTGAGTTTGTGGGGCCCTGGGCTAATACTACTTAGGGGCCCTACCTAATTACTCAACCATTGCCATTTGTCAAAAAACTGTTTTCTGTAGTGATGTAGGTATGTATACTTTTATAAAATATGTTAAGTATAGGAAGAAAATAGGAAAACAAAATATTTTATTTATTTATTAAAAACATTTTTTATTGCAAAATAAATTGACAGGTTATGAATAGTTATGTTATTATATAAATTATAAAGCAACATTTTTGTGCTGCAAATTCTTTTATTTCGTCATCGCACTGTAATTTCTTTGTTTAATCACAATTTATGGAAAGAACTGATAAATGATTTTAATCGATAGTTCGACATTATTATATTGTCTTGTAGTTGACGAGCCATCTGGTGTAACGGTCGAGAAGTCGGTTGTCACACCAGAGGTCGCGGGTTTGATCCCCGCACGGTACAAACATTTGTGTGCATGAACATGTCTGTATCGGTCTGGGTGTTTCTATGTTTATTATATTATGTATGTGTTAACAAAAAAAGGAGGGGAGGCCGTGCCCACGATGACGGACGTTGGCGAGGCACCGGGACCAGGGGTGCAAAGAATCTCCGGGCGGCGAGGTCATCCCGTCAGACAACCTTGGCCCTGGCAACGTACAACACACGTACACTGCGGACCGAGGAAAAGCTGCTGGAATTGGAGGAAGAATTGAACAGGATTCGCTAGAGTGTAGTGGGGTTATCCGAAGACCGAAGACAGAGCGAGCACACGGTGATCCTTAAATCCGGAAACCTGCTCTATTTCCGGGAGGGCGAAGAGCTGTCCCGAGGTGGTGTCGGGTTTACTGTCCACAAATCTCTCGTGAACAACATTGTTCAGATCGGAAGAGTGTCGAATAGGGTAGCGTACCTTTACTCAGAATTACCAGTCGGTATTCGTTGAAGGTCATACAGGTATACGCCCCAACCTCGACACACCCCGACGAGGAAGTGTAAGCAATGATGAGGATATCTCTCGGGCAATACATACTTCCAGGACCCACTACACTATTGTCATGGGAGACTTCAACGCAAGGCTGGGCAAACGTGGCGATGACGAGTGGAAAGTGGGGCAATTTAGCTCTGGGAACGGAACTACCGTGGTCAGATGCTAGCCGAATACATGAAGAGGGAGGGTCTCTATATGATGAACTCCTTCTTCAAAAAGAGGCAGCATCGCAAGTGGACCTGGGGAAGTCCGGACGGCGTAACAAGAAATGAGTTTGACTTCATCATGTCGACTAAGACTCGGATATTCAATGATGTCTCAGTGATCAACTCAGTTCGGACGGTGAGTGTTCACCGGTTAGAGGCACTTACACCTTAACGTTAGTGGCACATTGAACCTTAACATTAAATCCGAAAGGTATCGACTGATGAAGTCTACGCTCCGCCCTGCAGCCATCCAGATCCAGAACCCCGAACACTTCCAGCTCGAATTGCAAAATCGTTTTGGCATGGGCAGCTTTACGCGACGACACGAACACCTGTCACCGAGGCCACAGATCGTAAAGCCAAATTGATCTGACACTACACGGAAGATATTCCGGCCGGACGTTAGCCTTTACGAGATTAGTGTAGCTCTGGAACAGCTTAAAAACAACAAAGCGCCGGGGGATGACGGAGTTACAGCGGAGCGGAGTCCTGAAAGCACTCCAAAGGTTGTTCTACTCCGTTATTCTCGAGAGCAAAACGCCAACAGCATGGCACAGGGGCGTGGTGAAGCTGTTCTTCAAAAAGGGCGATAGGACGCAGCTGAAGAACTACAGACCCATCACGCTACTGAGTCATGTTTACAAGCTGTTTTCTAGAGTTATCAGGGCCTGATTTACCCATAGGCTAATTAGGCTGCAGCCTAGGGCGCGAGGATCGAGGGGGCGCTGAAATCGTGTCTTCGTATGCACTAATCTAGCATCATTGCATCTACCCTATTTATTTCAACTAGACAAAACATTAAAACTAAATGTGTGCTTGAGAGTCCCTGATTTTAACATTAAATTTTGAAATTCCCATACAAAATAATCTTCAATCTTCACGTAAACGCGCGTTTCTGTGAGGCGAATTCAACAAAAATCGCACCGCACACTACAATAGGCACTCCTCAGCGCAGCACAGTGGCGTAGCGTGGGTGTCAGCCGCCCGGGGCGGAAGACAATGCTGCCGCCCTTTTTTTTTGCTTCTCCAGTTGGCAAAGCAGCCCACGGGGCGGAAGACGATTCTGCCGCCCTTTTTTACAATTCTGCCACCCCTTTTTTTCTTTTTTTTTTGCTCCTCCGGGAAATTTTGCCGCCCCCTAAAAAGTGCCGCCCGGGGCGGACGAATTTAACGGAGAAAGAGACAAATGTACTGAAATACGCCTGAGTGTAAGCGAGTAAAGTATATTCAGCTCAATTTGCGACCGAGCGACGCGGCACACACACGTCCGACGTCACTTATTTTACCCCTGTAGGATTCAAATCAAAATTATATGGCCAAATCTGACGTTTACTGTGTTGTCAGCTTTTCATAAAATATAATTAGTGCTGTGATAAGTGAATGAACCAAAAAATCGATTATCGTGGCAACCATCGATTATCGACGATAAATTATTCGTATTTTTGTACTTTTTATAAATAGTTGATTTTTATGGACAACCTTCACTTTTATTTGGTTCTAATGAAATAATTATTACACAATTATTATCCCTACAACATAAAAGCACGAAAAGGGTTTTTGTATAATCTAATAATTTTCAAATAAATTAGTAATCAGTTGCAAAAATGTTTCACTGTTTCAAATGTTTTCTCTAGAGTAAATATTTAAAAACTCAAGTCGATTCAATGGCAATGGAAACTAAGTTGTCTATAGCCCTTAGGCCGCGTGGTCCGACCGGCTTGTCCGATCAATCGGACCACTATGTTTTTTATTTCCTGCTGGTTCGATTGATCGGACCATCAAGATTTTTCTAATCCTTTTAGTCCTACTATCGGACTAACGACATTTTAAAAGTTCATCTTGTCCGATCGCTCGAACCACGAGACTTTTAAAAATCCTCTTAGTCCGACCACACTTCTTCTATCTTTCCTACTGGTCCGATCGATTTCAAATTGTGAGACCATAGCGAATTTGTGAGTAGGTACAAACAACTTCAACAACAATAAAGCAAACAAGAGTTGAGTTTGTGCTTTGTCTTCATTAGGAACGCTGGATTAGTACGACAATATGGGCCGGTTTAACCACCTCCTGTTAAGCAGATAGTTTATCTGACAGATTTTTGACATGATATTTTTGTGAAAAACTTGTTACAATATCTGACGGATCGGCTATTTGCCACTTATCAGAAGGTAGTGAAAATGGCCCTACCGTATTTTGGTTCTGAATAATCATTACAATTTTTTATGTTACGTAAATAAATATCAAGACGTAACTTACAGACTTACACGATTTTCAAATTAAAAAAATTGCAACTTCATATGGATTTTATGATCTTCCTTTATTATTAAAATAATCCCAAAAAAAAATGATTTTAAGAATTTTCCAGACGCATTTATAATTGTTATTAGTAGGATTAATTTAATAAAAGAAAATAAAACAAAAAAAAATCCTTTAAACCATCACTACTTTCTTTCTTATGTTTTTATAATATTAATTTGTTTTAAAAAAATACATGACTAAGAAAATACTTTTTACTTTCTTTTGTCTTTATAATATTAATTTTAAATAAAAGAACAAATTTTTACTACTTGCTTTCTTTTGTTTTTACAATCTTCTGTTATTTCACGATCTTAAAATGAATTTTTAAAAAATAACGAAGACAAATATCGTTGCCCGATCAATCGATTTAACAGGAAAAAAAAAACGACCTAATTGTTCGATCAATCGGTCTATAAGGAAATGAATAGTCCCAGTAATTCGATAATCGGACCACGAGAACTTTAGAGTTCGATCAATCGAACCAACAGGAAATAAAAAACATGGTGGTCCGATCGATCGGACAAGCCGATCGGACCACGCGGCCTAAGGGGTCTATCTATAGAAACTAAGCCAATACAAGTCATGCTGCCAAACACGAGATGGATTTGGTTTACTACTTGGTAGCCTGCAGTCACTTGTCATGGTTTTGGTCTTATAATGCGTGAGGTTGCAGATCGATTTGAAAACTTTTATAGGTAGTATGAACCATGTTAAAATTTTCATAATACTACTCTACTCAGTTCCTACTTTTAGACCCGTCCGTAACACACCTGGAGGGGGCGCGTCCTCATAATTAGCCTAGGGCGGTCAGAACTCTTAATCAGGGCCTGAGAGTTATAACGAATCGTCTCGTACGTAGGTTTGATGACTTACAGCCTCCCGAACAAGCCGGATTCCGTAAAGGCTTTAGTACCATAGATCACATGCACACGCTGCGGCAGGTTATACAAAAGTCCGAAGAATATAATCTGCCATTATGCTTAGCGTTTGTGGACTATGAAAAAGCCTTTGATTCTGTCAAGACATGGGCCGTGCTTCGGTCACTCCAAAGGTGCCAAATAGACTACCGATACATACAAGTGTTGCAGTGGTTGTACGAAAACGCCATCATGTCAGTCCGCCTCCAGGACCAGAGGACAAAAAACCCATTCGGCTCCAGCGGGGTGTAAGACAGGGCGATGTTATATCGCCGAAACTGTTCACTACTCTGTTAAAAGACGTGTTTAAGCTTCTGGACTAAATAGAACTTGGCATTTTCTTAATTCCTTTCCACCTCGGTACCTAGTATTACCTTCCTCTTGCTGAACACCAATGTCGTTTTTAGAGGAAGCAGAGGGTTGCTGGAAGTCAAGATCTTGCACATTTTCATCCTTGGTATTTTTTTTCTCGTTTTCAAAATCTTGCATATTTTTGTCACTTGTATTTTGTAACTAAGAACTTGATAGAACTTTTAATTTTAATACCTACTTTTTAATTTTACTACTAGTACTGTATTGAGTGTAGCAATTTACAAATTATAATTAAATATCAAACGAGTTCGATTCATTTAGTTTTGAAAACTGGAATAAAAATAAAGAAGTCATGTTTTATAATTCTTTTTACTTACCTGCTGCCTTCTAAAAGCAGGAAGTCTACATAATATAATATGCCGAATACTTTCAATTTCGGTAAATTAAAAGAAAGCTTTTAGTTTACTAAGTGACATAGTGAAATAAACACGCACTAAACACATTTCTAACAATAACAAAGTCAATTCGTTAATATGGTCGATGATAGCTATTTTATTTTTAATTCTAGATAATTTTTATTATTGACAATATTGTCTATAGTTTTTAGGGGGCCCTCTGTATCCACGGGGCCCTGGGCTGCAGCCCAAAAAGCCTTTAGGTAGATCCGCCCCTGACTGCAGTGGCGTAGCGTGGGTGTCAGCCGCCCGGGGCGGAAGACAATTCTGCCGCCCTTTTTTTTTTGCTACTCTAGTGGGCAGCGCGAGGGGGGGGGGGCGGAAGACAATTCTGCCGCCCTTTTGTGAAATTTTACCGCCCCCTAAAAAGTGCCGCCCGGGGCGGACCGCCCCACCCCATCGCTACGCTACTGCCTGACTGCTTCTTTATAAAAAAAAATTAGTATAGTTAAGGTTTACTAATTTCCAGAACAGAAGATAAGATCCTAATATTCAGTGCGACGGGTGACCGCGACCCAGCCGTGCTGCTTGGGCCGCTGACGCAGATCGACTTCACGCAGATATACTTCGTGATCCCCACCGCGCACCGCTGCACCGCCAAGCACAGCGACAACTACTCAGCGGTGGAGCACGAGGATCAACTTGCCAGGTTATACCTTAAAGCGATTATTCATTGTTTATTTAATACAAGCTTCCGCTAGATTGGTCGTATATATTTCCAGTTATTTTGGAAATAATTGCCAAAAAAGAATTCCAAGCTTCTTTCCACATGTTTTTATCACAAATAGAACGGGAGCAGAAGCGGAAGCGGGGCGAGCGACTTCCGCATGCAGGTGCACGTGCGGTCACCGCTTGACAAGAGCGTGACATGTCTTGCCATCTCACGTGCGCCGGTGCGCTTGCGTGCGAGTGTCGCGCCCGCCCCATTCCCGCTTCCGTGAAATTGGAGGCAGAAGCCTTAGAAGCTTTTTGTTCGCCACGCTCTTTCTGTTTATTTTAACCGACTTCCAAAAACGAGGTTCTAAATTCGACTGTATCATTAATTTACATGATATTTCCAGGTGTCACCGTAACGCAGAGGCATGGCAGCAGGTGAGCGGCGGGCACGGCGCGCAGACGCTCGTGCTGGACAGCGTGGCGGCGGCGCTCGCGCGCGTCAAGCGCTCGCCGCCACCCGCCGTGCTCGTCACCGGCTCGCTGCACCTCGTGGGACACACGCTCGCCATACTCGACCCGCATCTCACCACATAGAGACCTTAGACTGGTCCACATTGATGCTAGCTAATATGACAATAACTTAACATTTAAGCCGTGGCCACATGTCTACGGTGCGGCCGGCCACCCTGCGACGGCACCAGCCGCCGTGCGTCGTCACGGCGGTGCGGCGCCGTGACGACGCACGGCGAAAAAAAAAAAAAGTTTTTGTCTTGTTATGGCCCGCGAAAGACGCATTCTGCTCTTGTTGCTGTTGACATGACACGATGAATCAAGAAAAAGAAATCCTAGATTTTACGAGCTATAACGAACGGTAGTGTGCACGGCACGTCGTGCACGGCACACCGTGGCCGTCGCACGGTAGCTGGTACCGTCGCCGCACCGTAGACATGGGACCACGGCCTTAACTACAGTCCCCGGTCACGCATGGGCGTAGCCACGGTGGTCACACATACTGTATTCCACAAATGAATTTTGGGCCAGTTATTCTGGCAGATTTTTGCTTCAGCCAATAGCACATAGGTACTAAGTAGAGTTGGCTTATGCAATGTTTACATTCATTGAGTCCATAAAACAATAATGAATTAACTGCAAAAGTTAAATAGATGATAGATATATTGTAAAAAAATCAATTAATAATTTTGTAAGTATTTTAAATTAATGACAGACAGTAATAGTAAGGAATCTCTCTCTACTTATTATTTGCCCTATGATCGAAGCCATATATTTCAAACTATGTAAGCAAAAGTGAATTGGAAATAAATGTTTGTGATACATAACTCTTCTTGTTGTTTATTTTATATTCCTAATAAAGGACAAAATTAAAAAAAAATTGGTATAGTTGAATTACATAGATTTTGAATCAATAAGGGTCAGTTTCACTGCTGTCAGATAAGTTTTGGATAATTTATTTGACGGAAAAATATCAGGACTTTTCTAATTGTTGTCTTTCACTTTTCTAAATGTAAAATACTAGTATTTTTCATTTTACTTTCAGTCCTTGATCTAGATCAAGGACTGAAAGTACAAAGTGACGCACTGAAATATTAAAAAATATGATAGTGAATAAAAAAGTAAAGCTAATTTAAAATTTTATAATAAATTAAGACACTAAAGACAAACTAAAATATTATAATATTCTAATATCACAAATTCTTACAGTAAATATAAAATCTACATTGAGTAGTTTTATTCTACAGTTAATTGTTTGTCATTTGTATCCAATAACCTATCAACATCTGTTAGCCATGATATAAGTCTATCTAAATATCCCCCATCCTGCTTATAACTCAGTAAAAGTAGCTGTAGATGCTCGTATGCAGTAGCTTGTTCTAATAAGTATTCTAGTCTTTTATTTCTCAGTGATAGCAATTTTATTATTATGATAGCAATAAGAGTCCATTGGATTGGCTTAAACATGATGTTATTTGCTTTTAATTTGAAGGTGTTTACCAGGAGACGCACATCAGAGCTAACAGACAGACTCAACAAGCCTAAGGACTTGAGTATATCAGGCAGCACTTTGTTTAAATGCTCCCATACTATTCTACGTCTCAATGCATTTTGAGCATTCTTGTCAACCAGTGGCAGCTGTGTCAAAAGTGTTTCTTCAGCCTGATTGTCAGCTGGTTTGTCAACAACTTCATCTATTTCAGGTATTTCAGTTTCACCCGCAAAGAATGCTCTGACCTTCAATTGCATTTTTTTACTCTCTTCTTGCAATATGGAGTAGTCAGGCAAAGGTTTTGTCTCTTTTTGTAATGTTTGAGCATCATATCGTCTATCTTCTAATTCAAGCATATTCAATTTTTTGCACAGAGCTTGGTACTGGTCATAATTGTTAGAATTATAGAACACACTCTTTGAATAATTGTTTAAATATTCTTTAATACATTCTCCCTTATCGAGGAGTAATTCTTTGACTTTTTCTTCACCCACTAAAAATAGCAGTGTGTCTATTGTGAACCATTCTGCCAAGCATTTCTCAACCTCTATAGCTAGAATGGTAACTGCTGGCTGCTTTTTCTTAACAAATGCCTTAGTAGTAGGCTTAGGTGTTTCCTTATTTTGAGGTGTAACTTTATCTTGTAGAATTGGATCTATTCTTCTCTCAGGTTTTTCTATTATATCCCCTACAATGTTAAGTGGATTGGCTTTGGGCTTTTTCTTATCTTCAAATGGTTTTTTAGGCAATGAAGTCTGTTCCAAAGGAGTTGCAGGTTGTTGTACTTCTTTCTGAGTTTTACTCTCTAAATCTATTTTTTCTGAGTTACTATTGGTATTTTGATATTCATTTTTAGTACTTGATTCATCTTGTTCAGTTTTGTCTTCTGGTCTTTCTGTATCATCATTTGGATTGTCAATGTTAGTATCAATATTTTTATCATTAGTCATTTCATTTAGAGTTGCACTAGCAAAGTCGTTGATTGATGTGAAAGGTTGTTCAGTTTTGATTTTAATTTTTTCTACCATTGCCAAATCAACTTCTTGGCCAAGGCTTCCTACAGTATCCAACGGTAGTAAGCTAAATTTAGGCATTTCTTCATACTCCCTGAACCACAGAGGGCTAGTAAGCATCTGTTTCTTGATATACATTGCAGATTTGTAACATCCATTACTACAGAAGCTTTTTCTAGCAGTTATATCGTACACCTTATTAGTTTTCACTGAAATTCTATACTTTTGCTTCGGAATATCTTTCATCGAAATGCCGTTTTGGCAGAGAGGATAGCCACACAAATGTATTATTGCTCTCTCCTCTATAATGTCTTCGAAGTGGGATTGATTAATGTCTGGTAAACACTGAAGAAAATACTCCTCACTGATACATTTCTCGAGTAAGTTTTCAACAATGTTTTGAGCTTTCGCGTTGCATTCTCGTTTCTTCACGATGGCCTGACGTATCTGTTCTTTGCTCATTTCCTCAATCTTTGTTGGCTTTTTCTTAGATTTCCCCGTAGTGTTTTCCATGGTTAAAATAAATGAAATAATGTTTCAATTAATAATTATTTCTTAATAATTATAAATAATAATAATTTCAATTAATAATAATAGGATAAAATAACATCAAATTCACTCGCACTTCGTGTTCGTCCTACTTTTATTTTAACGTTAGGTAGGTAGGTAAAATGTCAAGTGGTACAATACTTCAAAAGATTTTTCCCTTGATTCCATTGTACTTCGGATCTTATTAAAAAGAAAATAAATGTCAATAATGACAGACGTTCATTTATCAATTTTCGTCGTGTTTTCGTCGACCTTCGAGCTGTTGCCTTTTCGTAATAAAATTTTAATTAATTTTCTTTCATTTATCTCCCTTTCACTGTTTTCTGTTCTACCGGATGAATGAACAAAGTGGAACACGCAACTGCAAGTTCACTGTGTAATTGTCTCACATTCGTTCTTGGTGAGAAGAAATTCTGTAAATTCGTTATCAATAGTTATGGCTCATTGAACCTAGCGTAAAATCTTATTTGATTTTCTGGTAATTTTATCTAGTCAGATAACATTGTAATGTAATATCGGGTAGACTGTAAACAGCCATGTGGTTTGAAGAGGGATAGAGCACTTGCAGTCAAACTAGTAAGGTAAGAATTTTATTTTGTTTATTATTTTTTTTAACTTCTAATAGCCATGTACTTTTTGCCCATGTAGGTACCTACTTAGAATGTAATAATACTTACTACATTGTTGCTGATGTTGCTCATAGCATCTACTATACCTATAGTAACTTTTTGACCAGTGATGTTTGTCTTATGTGAGACTATTATTAGTTGACTCACTCAAGACTATCCTATATAAGAACATTGTGTAATATAATAGTTCAGTTCAGTTATAACATCTATTGAAGTGACTTTTATTTACTGCTCAAGGACTTTATTTTCTTTCCCAACCATCCCAGTAAAACATGGAAAGTCACATGTAACATAATGACATGTTTCTTGTAAGTTCCTACAGCTTTTTTATATCAGAGGACAAACATGATACACAGGTCTCTTTTGTCAATTTTGTAAATAAGAAGACAGCATCATTGATATCTGACAGAAAAAAATTGGAGTAACTTATCTGACCAAATTCTAACAGTGGTGAATCTATTCCATTCTAAAAGATTACACTTTACATTGGCGGAATCACCATAGTGCTCATAAACATGGGATTCAGTCCATATAAAAAGCAGTAAGATTTCTTCTTGTCTGTAAGAGCTTACTTAACTGAGAGAGATTCGAAAATAATAATGTTTAGCCTTTGTATTAGCTTATCCAAATGTTTCTGCCATACATAATACCCATGCTTATGAACCAAAAAATAATCAAATTGAATTTCTATAATTGGAGCTCAGCAGCTAATAGCTTGAACCATTATAAAGTATTTTCTAAAAACTTAATCATGCAAAGAGGGTAACTACTGTGAGATAGGTTTGTATTTGTAAGATAAATGTTATAAATAAAATGTATTCTATTTAAAAAAAATGGCACTCTATGTTGTACAGTCAACAGGACATCATAAGGCATAAGCGCTATTATCGAACTGCAAGTGTATACCGTGATGTGCTGTTGACTGTACTTTCTCATAAGTTGTAATATGATGAGTATTATATCCAGTTTATATAAAAATGTGTAAAACTATAACTTCTGCACTTTAATTTTAAGGCTTTTATAATTGGTAGGTACTGTAAATAGCACATCAACATCCTCTTATCTGTCAAATTACCACAACCAATTTCCAGCTTAATGTCCAACACATAGATGTCTATTTCAATTGAGATGTTAGGTAATTTTTTTAAGTGATATTTTAATACACATAGGAGACTAAAATTGCTAATACAACAAATGTACTAGGTGTGAATAGTGTTTATTTAATATTTCTAGATAAGCTTATCCTTGAACTCATTACAAAAAAAAAAGATAAGAAAAGAGAAAAGGTCCCCTTACACACTCACACATAGAGAGGGATCACTTATATAAAGGGGTGCTCGTGGAGTTACTGCGCGTCCTGTGACAAGGGCAAAGGCCTAGAAGCCGGCCTATGCCGTACGGTAACGGCGTGCAGATCCGCTCGAAAGTTATTGTGGTCTTGTAGGGTTCGTTGCTAGCATCCCAATTAAGCCTCTGCAAATACCGTATGTAGTTTTAGCTTGGACATTCTATCTTTTTTTAGGGCAGAATAGGATTATTACATTACCCCAGCATCGATTCATCGCGATCGAGAATATACGAATTCCTATTTCGATTAAAAAAGTTATTATAATAATGTGCCACTCAACGCCGAACCGGCACTCGGGTGCCGCATAACAATAGATTTTCTATTGTGTCTAGTAATCCGGGGCTAGAAGGATTAAGAGGTAGAAAGTAGAAATGGCAGAGTTCCTTAAGCTAAAGCTTAGTTCTCCCTTTTATCAACCAAAATAAGTATTCCTTTAAAACTTTTTGGCTGGAAGACTTCAAGCGAAGCTCCAGGTTTAAATGCAAGTACCAAAATATACTATTACAATATTTTGATTAGTTCTATTGTGACCGCTATTGTAATTATGCCTAGCTTAGACCAAGTGCTGCGAAAAATAAATTTGGTCATGTTTTGCTAACAGGCCACATTAGTACCATTGTTCCTGCTCTGTTTATATTCGAGAATAACAATCAATGCTGTCACCATTTGCCGATTGGAGTGGCCGAGATAACGCGCTGAGCCACTTATGCGCCTGCGTTCGATACGTATCGCAGTAGGCTACCAACTCGAGAACGTTTAGTGAATTTAATGTGCGTGAAGCGAGATTAGAAAGCGATACAGTTAACTATGTTTAGTGTTTTTGATAAAGTGTGAAGTTTTAATGCACCAATTTAACACTATTTTCTAATGACTGGTTTTGTGACTTTAACGATGGATATGAAGTGAGATTGTGGACAATTGGATATTCAAATCCTTTCTAAACTGTGAGTAAAATATAACTTAAATTGACTTTTTTTAACTTTACATAATTATTATGCGGAAAGCGTTTAAATAAGGTTAAGCCTAATTCTAAAGTAAATTTTACGGACCTCGAAATTTTGTTTGTATTTTTTTTTTTAAATCTCTGACCTACCACCTGTACACGATCCAAATACGGTATTTGATCGTCTACAGGGGAAAAATACTCACACGAAACTCGACCGAGTAACCCTAGCTAGACCAAACCCTAATACAGGGTGTTTTAGCGACCTAATAATTTGTTTTGTATAAGCGAAAAATAAATATTAACTGGAATGTTATAAATAAAATTATTTTAATTTCGAAATGAGACGACCAAATATCTACTACGTACTACTTCCTTCCTTGGGTTGAGCGTAGAAATTACGATAACTCTTATCATCTTAAAATGTGTATTTTATCTGTTAATCTTGCCGCGGTTATTTTGTAAACATAATAATATTGTCGTTCTGATTGCTGTAGCCCCATATACCTAGCTACCTATATTTTTTATTATAGGTATCCTATAATCTATACTATTGTGCCCTCCCCAAACCTAATCCACCGGCTGTATTTATGGCACGGAAATGTCATAATATTCTTTAAACGGCAAGATGACGATAAAAACAAATACAAAATATTGTGTTACAGTTAACAATACCTACTTGTATCTAGTTTGCCGCCTGGTTCCGTTTCTCGTGTACTTAATAAAATGTTATTATGCAATTATATTTATAAGACGTAAATCTACGATGTCATCTGCATTAAAGTGCACTGCAGAAAACGAGCTATGAATTTATTACAAGGGTACTGGCGTAGGCAGCTTGTAATTCTCTCACAGGATCAGATTCTGGTATGGATGAGATAATAATGCGAAATGATAATAATATAGTCCTCCTAGCCCTATTTTTGCCTAGCCACCTGTACCACTGAGTCACTCAGTAATGATACAAAATTAGATAAATAGCCAACATGTATCCCAAAGATCGTAGAATGCATTATTGATAACAAAACAACTCAACGGTGCCTTTGTTGAGCGCCGAGTGTTGGATAGGTCATGGTCCGTTTAATGGTATTTATAAGCAGATAAAAGAAACAACATACCTATTCAAAGAACACCTGCATGTCTCGTGACAGTAAACTTAGAATTCGATTTTTATATTCATATTTCTTTATATCATAGTTTCGTAAGCGTTTGTTTCTTTTCCGACATATGTTTTTGATGGCCCTGTATGATGAACAAGAACATAAAGAATGACAAAAGTCAGATTACCTACCCCTGGACAGTCGTAAGATTACTTCAACGCTCACTCAAAGGATGCTTACCTATTTAACTTTCTTGCATAATTAGTATAATTACCATTTATTTTGCCTATCCAACTATAGGGCCTCCCTCATTGAAATCCAGTCATCTTCACAAATCCGACACCAATGCCCGGGAATTGAGCCCACGACCCCAAGATCATGGCCCGCTACGCTACAGACTAGGCATTGTATATTGTAATGCGGTCTTCTTCTTAGCATGTCGATGGCTAAAATTAAATGTTTTGGCCCAGTATCCAGCTACCCGAACAGCATTTTGGTCATCGCAATAACTCCTCTCTTGTGCAGCAAGCCACTGATCAACCTTACTTTTAACGGATAGAACTCGCGATATATTCTACATTTTTTTAAACCCGACGTTTCGACTACTTCAGTTGTGATCACGACTGCTGTAAAGATAGTCGAAACGTCGGGTTTTCCGCATATAGTTGTTTAATTTATTGAGTAGTAATAAACATCAGAAACCACTACTTAACAAATCTGTCAAATTCTTGCAACTAATTTTCAGCTTAATGTCCATTGCATAGAGTTATATTTCAAGTGAGACTTTTTGACTGATTGTCCTCAGAAGGGGCGGGTAAGCATTCAAGATGCACATGTGGATGTGGTTCGGGTACGACCTGGGGGAGTTCATGTTCCCCGGGCTGAACATCAGCACGCGCTGGTCCTTCGCGCTCACCTGGATCGTCTTGTTCTTCGTCGCGCTGCTCTTTGAGGCTTCCAAGGTACTGCTTTTAGGAAATTATCCCAATTCAAGTAAATTAGCGGACCTTCGTTCATATTTAGGGGCAATTCATCAGAAGTTACTATCACAATGAATTATATTATGCATAACCACTTTTTGTAATACCGAATTTTCAGTGTAACAGTAACAATTTTTTTTCAGGTATTCTTAGCGAAGATGCAGAGGGAAGCACACAAGAAACTGTACCCATTAAGATCTGACGAGAGGCGCAACCTGCTAGGAGAGAGGTATTTCATATTTTTATATATTCTGTTATGGAAAGCACTAATTTTTTAAGGCATTAGCCTAAGGTTAGTATCCCATCCAAATAGGTACTGACTTTTTTTCGGAGGAGAATAGCGAGATCCGCCACCGTGTGTGAAACTAAGGACTGAATTGTTTCACTTGCACTTTTCAGATTTCCTCTTCACATTTAAAGATGGGCCGAAAATCGTAATGCTAGTTCAAAACATACATAGCTTTATTAAAGCATATTCCCCTTGCCTTAATCGTTGAAAAGGTAAATGTCAGCAAAGTGTATACCTTAAAAATGTATTTACCTCCTATCAATTTACCTGAACACTGGGATCCCAAGGGGATCCCCCGCGTTAGGTTTGTGTCGACCACCAGATTAAACTGATCCTCATTATTATTATCCTCAAAACCACTTTAAAACTGGATTCACAAACCAGTCCTTTCTGCCCTTGAACTTCGAGTAGCGTCTTTATTAATTTTGAATGATTGAAATATATGTAGAAAAACACGTATACATATGTAAGGCATACGCTATATAATAACACTCTTATGTTTATGAAATTTCTCTATCTGGTATTTGAAATGAATGTTTAAACAATGCAGCAATTAAAGGAGAGCTCGTACATATGGAAACAAACGCAGACAATAGGTGAGGTTTGCACCTGCGGCTGCTAATCTCACTTATTGTGGTCTATTTAAACAAAACCGTAGAGAAATGTAAACTATGTAGCTGGTTCAGCGCATGTAAAGATATATGATACGTACTCGTAGTAAACTATGATTGTACACACTCATGCGCAGGTGTTGTTATGATCCCTACCAATTGACGATCACATAACCCGACTTGGATTGTAGCATTAATTTGGTCCCCGGTGAACTAACACTAATTTATACATAGACAAGTCAAATATTACTTGTGTCTAACTGAGACATTACTAACCGTAACCATGTTAGATTTAAGTAAGTATAGCGAACTAATCTAACAAATCAAATCATGAAGACATGTGTAACACTCGTTATCTTTAATTAAATTAGAGCTGTAAGTAATATTATTTTTAATAAGTTAGCCGGGGGAGTTTAGTGAGTAGTGGGACAATTGACCCGAGTCAGAGGGCCCGTAGGACACCCTGTATGATATGTAATGTTTATCTGTTGTCTGACACCTATAGTACAGTCGGCTGTAAAAGTAGTTGCACGACTTTATTACCAATGCAATAAGGCAATTTGATATCGTCAAAAGCTAAGCTACCTTTGCGGCCGATTGTACAAGCCATACCTGGTTTGGGGCTGGACGGCGCATGTCAATAGTGTGCAAGGATATTTATTTAGGTATACCACAAAAGCTCGTAACAGCATGGTGTGACTGAGTAGGTGTTCGGTGGTTGTTGCAGGGAGCAGGCGGGGATCATGGAGCCGACGACGAGCCGCAACGCCAGCGCGGGCCCGGTCAGCCGCTGGGCCTCATTGCGAGTGCGGTCAGTACCTACTACCTACCATGAAATAGTCTAAGCTTTTAGCATCACGAGGAAGAGTTACAGAATTATATCTAATATTTAGAGCCCACTTTACCTGAAAATCAGAAAACATCAACTAATTTCATTTGTGATGAATATATTTGTATAATATGTTGGAAAAATCAAAGAGAATAACTAATTTAAATAAACGTTTAGGATCATCATCAGCCAAAAGCTGTCCATTGCTGGACATAGACCCTCTAAAGGTTCTCCAAAGTGATTGGTTCTGCGCCACACGCATTTAGTGGATTCTCGCGAATAGGTCCATCTTTCGTGTACCACTAAAAGACCTTTCCGCCCTAACGGCCGTTATCAGTCTCCCACGACATCGGAATAGACAACATTGTATTACATATTAGAATGCGATAGAAAATGGTGAAAAAATTCCTTTGAAGCCCCTTATTCTTATGTGCCCAGGGCTTCCAAATGAGAATATTTTATATAAACAAAGTTCGGTATGTGCCTGCAGGGTGCTGGTAAACTGCAACCAGTCGCTGATGTTCGTGGCGCACAACGTGGTGGGCTACCTACTGATGCTGGCCGTGATGGTGTACAACGTGCATCTGCTACTCGCCGTCGTCTTCGGCATGATGCTGGGTGAGTCTTCAACTGTCTCCTGTAATGTCCTTCTAGCTCAGTCTACGGCTACGGCCTTTAGAACAAGGAACTACACAAGATAAATTAGGTATAGTGCACATGTGAGTTCGCAAGCACAGCTTCACTCTCTATGCCCTCACTCTCATAACTCGGTGGGATAGCAGTCTAATACGAACGAAGAGAGATCAGGCAGAAGACCTAATACATGCTTTCTGAGGCATGGTGGTGTTATACCTACCGTCAATATTCAAACTGCGGACTGCAACTGAATAATTTCTGAATAGATAAACCCAACCAATTTAATAAAAAGGCTGGTTACGTAATCTAACCTAATAATAAAGAACCACTTAAAATGGAATCAAAAGTTGTATATTCGGCAAACAAAATAATTAGTAACATTGTTACGTTTGCTCTCAGGTTATTTCCTGTTCGGCACTAAGCTGACGCGGCTGCAGATGCAGTGCCTGGGCACCAAGCGCAACGTGATTTGCACGCCGGAGTGTGACGACACTGGTAAGTAATCGCCAAACGTTGAATGTAGAAATTGCCGTATTACTTAAACGGGAAAACAATTATCACGATTCCGCAAAATTCCCTACGGCCAGTGTTTGTTGAAATACTCTTGTTCACTCAGATGTCGTAAATCTGAACTGTTTTTTAGTAGAAATTGTTACTCACTGATTTATCGATTTAGCAGCATAGAAAGTTGTAACCTTTTTTTTTTGCAAACTCCCTTGGTTTCCTCTTTTCTCTCGATTATTATGACAAATTGTTAACAATCACCCTCGTGGTTATTGTTTTTTTTTCTGATAGACTACTTTCAATTTAAGCTGGTTCCGGTAGACCGCCTGTGGCTTCTTTTTTACCATATTCCCAAAACTTTAAACGTAGACCCCCACCGAGCTTCCCTTGGACATCTGGGGTCCACCTCGACCACTCTAAGGTTTTATATGAAGGAGTAGTATCAGGCTACTACTGTCACACTTCCCCTCCCCCCCCCCCCTAAGACCAGTGCAACACGGAAAAGTGCAGCTGGGAGGTGTGCAAGAGAGTGTGTGAGGAGGGCAAGCTGTGCAAGGAGAAATAGCTCACTTCTTAATCGTAACACATAATGGCTTGTCGGCTCCATTATTCCATACCATATTCCCAAAATTCGGTAAAAATGTGTAGATTAGGTCGCCAACGTAGACTCCCGCCGAGTCTCCCCCTGGGGTCCTCCTCGAACACTTTGGGAACTAGGGTAAAAACCTAGGATTAGGCTAAAGATCGGTCGGTAAACTTAATCTGGGGCATTCAACACATTCACACGTTGTGTCTGTGCAAAAGCGCGTGGCGTGACGTTGCATTAAATGCATATCATGAAAAGTCTCTCTGTCCCTCTCGCGCGCGGTCAAGCTTATGAGTATTTGGTGACAGTAAGTTATTGTTTTGCTTTTGTTACTGTTTACAAAGACAGAGTGTTCTTTTTTCAAATTATACTAGTGTAAGTACCGTTAACGTGCTAGCTTAAGTTAACCGACTTGTAATATACGTCACACTTCCCTCCCTACCCCTCCCAAGACCGGTGCAACACGGAGAAGTGCAGCTGGGAGGTGTGCGAGGGAAAGCTGTGCAAGGAGATGGACGCGCTGGAGACGCAGCAGGCCGCCACGCCGCTCACGCCGGAGCCCTACACCCCTAAGTACTAGCCCACACTCCCACTGTCAACAGTAATACCTGACAAAGCCCAAAGGCCCAAACATTTCTGTATATATGGTAAATATCAACCGTAAAACTGAATGGCACGATGCTTTTTCTTAATTTTAATTGAAAGAATGGCAAGGCTTTTTTAGAAATTAATTTTCACAAAATTGTATTTTGGTGCTTATCATGGTTCATTTTGAATAACACAAGTTGCTGAAAATGGAACGGATTGGAACGGTAAAAGTTGTAGATTTAAAAAAAACTATTGCTTATTATATTTTATTTAATTGGCTCCCGCTTTTTGCTCAATATGAAGCAGAAGCACTTGTGCACTTGTGTTATAAGTGGATTTATTATAAGAAAATATGCATCAATGGGTACCCAAACATATTCGGGTATTACTGCGTCTTATTAGAAGCACGAATAGCTAGTTTTTGTTTCAGTAGCGTCACTTGTAATAGCTCCGTAGTTGCCACCCGGTCTTTCCTTCACCCTCATCACTCCACTCCATTTAGTGATCTAGTTGTAGATAACACGTTTAATATTGTTGTCAAATAACAAATAATGTTGACACCCAATTTCAAACATAGCTTCACTTCGACTTTTTCTGTTATTTTAAAACTCATTCATTTGTCTTAAAATGATTTTAACAGGGTTGGATAACCCTTTCAATACATTTTATTATCTTCCGTACATTCTTCAACACATAGTATACTTTGTGTATAAATAAATAGTAGTATGTATAAATAAATAGGCGTATATTAAGATGCCTATTCCAATATAAAAATATTTTTCTAATCAAACCTTAATGTTATTTTCTTATTTCTAGCTGAGACATCCACCCCACCCCTCCTAGAGTCTGGTCAAAGCTCCGAGTCGGACTTCTTCGAGTGTCGCACGCGCACGTGCATCCAGCCCTCGCACTACTTCCCCACCCCTGACGCTTCCGCCGGCGAGCCCTCCGTCAGCTGTTCCTACGGCGCCAAGCACTGCCCGTCCCGCGTGGCGCGCGCCAAGCGCGACAAGGACGCCTGCCACCACGAGAGCGAGAAGGAAGACAGCCCTAGTGTCGAGGATGTCCAGCTCCTCAGAACTGAGCGGCAGGGCTGCTGCAAGAAGAAGCAGGAACCTCCTCCCGAGGAGACCTGCTGCCAGTCACAGGTCGTCGTTCACGAGGAGCGGGAGGAGACGCGCGAGGACAGCCCACAGGTCTCGTGCTGCCACGCGAAGGCCCCCACGGAGAGCCAGGAACAGATCATGCAGTAACATGAAAGACGTGTTCAGAGTAGAGATATTGCGTCCACCAAATAAGTCTTCCTAAACTAAAACGAAACGTTCTACAATTGTTTATGCCTGGAGAATGTAATTATTTGAACAAATTAGAAAATAATTACCGTAATTTTTCAGATTACTATAATAGGTGTTAATAATTGTAAAAAGTTAGGGCTTGTTGGCAAGTAGGTATGAACTGAGCGTGTAAGTAGTTATATTTTTCGACTAGTTGTATAAAGTGACTGAAGTTTAGAATATTTAGCTGTCGTTAAGTTTTTTGTGAAATTTTATTTTTGATTCAACTGTATATATAGAATATCAGATGAACTTTATATCTAAAAAGTGCTAGTATTTATTATTTAGAGTAACACGACATATTTAACGAATTTAGTTGAATTTATTTAGATAAAAAGGTCACAAAATGTTCGGTCTGGTCATTTGTCACTAACGCTAAGCTACTGCAGCCAATAGGAATGTTTAATAATAAATCTGGGACCTGATTCAATACTACATCAAGTGTAATTCGAGGTAAAATTTGTTATTAACACAAAGTGTCGTGTTTGAAAATTTATAAAGTCTTAGATTGACTATTATTGAAGTGCTCTAAAACGGGTGTAGCATGTTACCTAATTGGTATTTCATGACATATCATTATTCTTAGTTTTATAGTTTTCTTGTAATATATATAAAGACTGCAATAATAAGGTTGCTTTAGGAGAGACACTTAGGACTAAAACCACAAGGTGCTCTAGTATTAATAAGCTTTTGCCATACGTATTAAGCCGGGTATACAGCGCATTGACGTACACAATCGACAAAAACATAATATTAATAACATTAATTTTAATAATATAAAGATATTGTGACGAGCCATTTGGTGTAATGGTCGAGAACTCGTCTGTTACACCAGAGGTCGCGGGTTCGATCCCCGCACGGTACAAACATTTGTGTGCATGAACATGTCTGTTTGTATCGGTCTGGGTGTTTCTATGTATAATATGTATGTATTTACAAAAAAAAAAGAATATAAGTAATGTTTATCCGTTGTCTGGCACCCATAGCACAAGCTAATGCTTAGTTTGGGGCTAGATGGCGCTGTGTCAATAATGTCCAGAGATATTTTTTTTTTATTTATAGCATTCAATGCGTTGAAATAATTGCGTTGCGACGACGCAGCGCAGCCGCAACGCTCGTGTGGCACCACTCTTACGTGGGTCGTGCGTGGGGAAGGGTTAGGTAATGTTAACATGACGTATGTATTTTGTTGATTGCGTAGGGCATAACGCGCTGGAGGCTTTACCAGACTTAGAAAATGTTTTCGTTTATTATACTTAGTCGAACGAAACCTATTTATTAACTGAATAAAAAAACAACGATTTATATAGCTCAATAATTATTGTTCATAAACGCCTCGTAGGTCTTGTATTTTACGTACCTGACCTAGCTGTGATATCAAGACGTTGGGTTAGATATCTAGGTAAATTGTGTTTCCGATTCTCCGAACGTAAATCGGGTTTTTGATAATATAATAAACAAGAGTAGCGAACTCATAGTATAAATACCCTTTTGTCACAATACCATTGATGGTCATAGAAAAATTTTACTTTGATGGTTCGACTGACACTGACTTGATTTCAATGAAATCTTTTGATTGAAATCAAGATATACATACATGAATTGTTACCGAGTAGATGATTACCGCAAGGTTTGTAAACGGAGGCGCGATCGTTTTTTTATTTTTTTGTTATATATTTTACATAAAAACTATGGCATAAATTATATTGTTAGCGTGCCTTATTTATTCTTCTTGATTTGCGTGCCAAATGTTTAAAATGTTGTATATTTTAGTTTATTTAAGTATGTACCTCCATATTACGTTAATAATAACTGTTGCAATAAAAAAGACAATATTGTAATTTTTTATCGGTTTTTCATTCCTATCACAGGTTGTTTTTCTAAATAAAAATCAGAAATAAGTATCAATAATATTTATTTTATCAATATAATAGAACATTATATGAATGGTATTAAAATAATGCCTTACCCTAGCTTACGTCTAATTGTTTTTGTTATAAATAATCACAATAATGCGGCGGGTACGGCTCCACTGTTCCAGTTATTCGCGTTGAGATTCAACCAAGTCCCATACAACTATAATTATATACTTTATTTTGCACTATTATATTTATCTGCTGTTATTACTATTTATATAACTTATGCGTGAAACTTACAAGATATGGTAATCAGTAAGATTTACGACTTTAATATAAAGATTCATAAGTTTGGTTATTTTGTGGTCGATATGCTAGACATGGTGTATGGGTTAGATACAAAATGATAAGCCGCACCCAGTACTGCGAGGCTTTTACAAACATAGTTACAATAACGATAAAACTAAATAAATATGGCAATAGTAGTCAAACACCGGCGGGTGCTTCGCGTAACTTCAACGGGAAAGTAACAGCGATACATTCTCGTCACAATCTGTATGGCCAATGCCAATCACCAATGCTTAAATTTAAATGTCATAAATGCGCCTATTTTCAAAAACTCAAAATTCAGTGAAAAATACACCAAGTGGCTTTTTCACTGACGTACTATAAAATGTAGATGACATTTGACCGATCAATATAATTATAGCAATATGATTTAAATTATAGTCATTTATAGTTTTTTTTTTTCATTATAGTATGTTGTTGGATGTGATCAACTTCAAGTTTGAAAATTTCGAATGCCACTGAACTTAATCATATAAATATTTATACCAAACAAATGGTTATCAAGTAAGTCAGAATAAAATTTCACTCTCTTGGACCATCACTGTAAGATATATTATAATGTATTCTTAAATAAAGGTAGTGTAAACAACAATTATTTGTTACAAAAGATTTCATTTAATTTTGATTTCGATTGAAGTTGCGCGAATACTCCGGAATCTTACATTCAAGTATAAACGGCAATTAAATAGTTTAAAATAAAACTGGAATGAAGCTAAAAAGGGTTACAACAAGATGAAAACGAAGACCTACTTATATCTGTACTGAACAACAGCTAGGAAAAACATTCGCGTCAAACTTCTAGATATCTCTAAATAAAGAACGAAAGATATAACTATTTTATCGACGAGTACCAGCTTACATGGACAGGTCAATCGTCTTTCTATACGGCTTTTTTACCTAAAGGTTAAACCATACTTATAATTGTCTATGAAAATCATCAAACTAAACACTACTCTAACTTAATTTTACTTATATAATATAATCATTCTTGTTTAAGTGAATCATATTCATAAGTGTATTCGCGTAATATAATAAAAAATATTCGATTTATTCAAGCTCTTACTCTTAATGCAATAGTTATTTCCATGTCCACCTATGTATTTAGGAGATATCCAGATGTTTGATGCGTGTAGTGACAGTTTATATAAATTACAATTGCTACACACCTTCGAACTAACGCTCTTCATTCTCAGACGAAAACGTTGCGACGAATTCTTGTTAGAAGTATGACGCCAAAAACATTTTGACTATTAGAAAATATTTTATGTAATACACTTAATTTTTTTTGTCTGTCATAATATTTTAGAGGTTTCTCCTTTATCGAATTATCGCAAAGTGTTCGCCTACGAGTCTGCTTTGATAAATTGCATATATAAAAGCAGACCCACATCATACATTTTCATACAAAAATAAAATTAAACAAATTACAACATGGCCTATACTTTAACATTATTAACATTAGAGTGCAGAGTCAAAACGTGGGGACTTAACCGTCCACTATATAATCGCATT
The DNA here is from genome assembly GCA_949319885.1 of Mecyna flavalis. Classification (NCBI taxonomy): domain Eukaryota; kingdom Metazoa; phylum Arthropoda; class Insecta; order Lepidoptera; family Crambidae; genus Mecyna; species Mecyna flavalis. Next base: position 1,955,066 of record OX439427.1, on the reverse strand, counting down.
ATATTAACATGCAAATGTAAACAATGAAAATAGGTGAGATGCTAAGTAAAGTTAGAATAAAGATTGCACAAACATGGCAACATTTTCAGCCAAATAATTACGAAGGGTTAGTTTACATTCTACAATATAAATGTATAATGCAGAACTACTGAAACAATATAATTAGGAGTTCTCACTTAAATAAAACCTTTTCTAGAAAGTGTTCTATTCAATAATGGGGATATTGATTCTATTCCCATAGACAAGGAATGACTCCCCGGAGAGTCATGATTTTATTTATCTTATTATTATTTCAACATAATATCACATTAGGTCATAAATTGTATGACCATTTTTATATTTTATCTTGAAATATTGGTCATATTTTGAACCCAATAGTTCGGATTTATATTCACTGGATTGGATACCCTTTTTATTAAACTTATTATTACACAAAAAATAAAACCATTTCGGTCCATAATATAGCATGTCTAAAGCTTTAAATGAAGCCTAATCAATTCTATCACTGGAAAAAACGATTATATAGAAAATCATAGACTTCTTAACAAATTAAATAGTAACGCAGAAAAACAAGTAAAATAGAAAATTTTGACATCAAGGAATCAACAAATACTTCGCATAATACTTTTTGAAACGAAACAAGCTCAAATTTAATTGAAAACCAATTTTAAATTACATACTACAAAACAAAAATCTATTGCAATTTCAGCTAAGTTCCAATAATAGAGTAGTCTCAATATAAAATGCATTTTTTGGTGGATACTGATAAACTATAGAGCTTATAGTAAGTGGATTGCAAACGAATGAGGTTTTAGTTCAAATTTATAAACCTTTACACAATGTAAGTGCTAAGGCCTTGTCCAGAACGACGATATTAACCCGCGAATCGAGCCCATTTTGCTGCTGAACACGCGCGATGCTCGTGGATGCCTCGTACAAGCCCTAGGGCCCTAGTACGGATTACAGCACATCAGGTTACTACAAAATGTCAAATTTCTTCAACCAATTTTAAACCTTATGTCGAATAACTAGAGTCCAATATCAAATGAAGAAAATTGACTTTTTGTAGTAACCTGATGTGATGTCGTCTGTACCTCGCCAACAACGTTTCGTGTTCGAGCGTATAGATTCGCGACGAATTCGCCTTCCTGGACAAGGCCTAAGTGATGCCTCTGGACCTCTTGCAATCCCACTGGTTACCTGCGACACCGACGGGCCAGCCTGGTGCCTCAGGCCATCAGCTCCCAGAACTGCAGAACGCGCTCGCCGGACGGCGACGTCATGCCCTGAGGTCGGATGAAGTTCATCTCTATGGTCTTAAACCTCTTCTTGAGTTCAGCGTCGAATACCTATTACAAGTTAAAATAATTGGAGATGAGAATCGTCGTTTAAAATGTTTACAGAAGTAAATATATGAAATAGTCCAAAGTAAGTTTGTTCATTATTTCTAATATACACTTAGTTTTTGTGCTTTGATAAAGGCATCTCCCCGAGAAAATACTACGTAGAAGAAGCTTGGGGAGGAAATGTAATACAAGTGGATAGATTAGAATAATTGGTTACAGTTATGGAATCCAATCCCGCATCAAAATCAAGTCTGCGGGATTGAGGTCTTCATCCCGCGGGATTTGCGGGATTGATATTTTTGATTTTTTTTTTGTGTTCACTAAGTTTCCAATCCCGGTGCTGGATTTTGAACGCTGCTGCTGGTGCTATCAATCAGCCCTTGAGTCCCAGTACCTCGCCAACGCGCGTACACACACATGTTCGCGCGTAAAGATTCGCGACGAATTCGCCTTCCTGGACAAGGCCTTAGAGAGGGAGGTCCATAACGCGTTGTACTCACGGCACAGTCGGCGGGCGGCGCCACGGCGACGGCCTGCGCGCGCGGCGGCGGCGCGGCCAGCAGGCGGGCGGCGGCGCGCGCTACGGCGGGCGCGTGGTGGCGGGCGACAACACTAGCTGTACTCACGGCACAGTCGGCGGGCGGCGCCACGGCGACGGCCTGCGCGCGCGGCGGCGGCGCGGCCAGCAGGCGGGCGGCAGCACGCGCTACGGCGGGCGCGTGGTGGCGGGCGACAACACTAGCTGTACTCACGGCACAGTCGGCGGGCGGCGCCACAGCGACAGCCTGCGCGCGCGGCGGCGGCGCGGCCAGCAGGCGGGCGGCGGCGCGCGCTACGGCGGGCGCGTGGTGGCGGGCGACAACACTAGCTGTACTCACGGCACAGTCGGCGGGCGGCGCCACGGCGACGGCCTGCGCGCGCGGCGGCGGCGCGGCCAGCAGGCGGGCGGCGGCGCGCGCTACGGCGGGCGCGTGGTGGCGGGCGACAACACTAGCTGTACTCACGGCACAGTCGGCGGGCGGCGCCACGGCGACGGCCTGCGCGCGCGGCGGCGGCGCGGCCAGCAGGCGGGCGGCGGCGCGCGCTACGGCGGGCGCGTGGTGGCGGGCGACAACACTAGCTGTACTCACGGCACAGTCGGCGGGCGGCGCCACGGCGACGGCCTGCGCGCGCGGCGGCGGCGCGGCCAGCAGGCGGGCGGCGGCGCGCGCTACGGCGGGCGCGTGGTGGCGGGCGACAACACTAGCTGTACTCACGGCACAGTCGGCGGGCGGCGCCACGGCGACGGCCTGCGCGCGCGGCGGCGGCGCGGCCAGCAGGCGGGCGGCGGCGCGCGCTACGGCGGGCGCGTGGTGGCGGGCCAGCGCGCGCAGCTCCCACAGCGACGCGCCCAGCGCGCGCGACCGCGCCGCGCACGTCTCCTCCATCACGTACGGGTCGCCTGACACTGTTATCATACAATGTTACATTACGTCAACATTAACACTTAAAATCGAAAGATCTCGAAGATCTAATATGCCTTCAGTATGGCAGCAAATCGAACGACGCTTCCTGGCCATGTCCCTGAGTGGAATAGGCCCCAGTGGCCGTTTACCATCAGGTAGGCTCCAGATAAATTAGGATATTGACTTAATTACTACTATTTCTAAATACAAAATTGGTGATCATAAACCCAAGCTGCATTCGAAAAATCCAACAAAAATATTGGCCCCAACGAGATCGAACCCAGGACCCTGAGTTCATAGCCTTACATGTACATCACAAGACAATCATAAACACTACTACTCAATATACCGACAAACATATCGTCACATTAGCACACTGATTTCCATAGACAACTGTATAGGCGATTAGTACCAAATATAGCGACGTTAGAACCATAGTGATCCAAGTAACATTTTCAACTTTTTGAGAAAACAAGGAAAACGCGTTTGGATTTGTTCCTGAAATTGTCCTATTCCAAAAAGACCGATATGAGTTTCCTTATGAAAATTGCTATAATAAGCACTTGGATCAGTGTGGCATGAAAAATATATCTTTTTTTGGGATGTTAATAACAAAATATCGATTTTGACAAAAACGTCACTTGGATCACTATGGTTCTAACGTCGTCATATTTGATCCGATTTGAAAATTGCCATATTGGCGCTGAGAGCAGTAGTTAGTGTACTTGGAGCTAATAATAGTGCTGACTTTCGCAGATAAACTTCGATAATGCTGTCATTGTCAATGTCAATGACTGTCCATTTGAAGCGTAGACAGAGAAAATTAAAGTCATTTTAGTTTCCAGTACACTATTGGAGGCGCTTCAAATCGACAGAAAAAATAGTTGTCATTTGAATGTCTATAGCCGCTGAGCGTATTATCATAGAGCTCAGTGCATTAGCACAACGGCAATTGACAACCAGATGATTGCGTCAGCCGCCGGATACTTACTGACTGCGGGCGTATCGTCGTGGCAGATCATTCGCTTGAGCGGCGGGTGGCGCAGCAGCAGGTTGGCGACCAGCTGCAGCAGCGCGCAGGCGTCCTCCGGGCCCGCCACCAACGCCAGTCGCGACAGCCGCTTCGCAAACGCCGCTACCAAACTCTCCGGCAGGTGCCTGGATACCACGAACAACTACCTTTACCCTGATTTTTTTCTTGTATTGTAGCAACACAATTTCTTCTTTAAAGGAGGATTACTACTACCATTTCCATGTAAATATTACGACAGTCAGCCGCATCAGCTGCTTTGCAAAACGAAGAGGGAAAAGGTTTGTGAAATCTGATTTACACAGGGTTTAAATTAAAATTCGCTTTACAGTTTTACAGCACATAATATCAATTCAAAAGATAATCGTAGCCATATTTTGTCCCGCTTGACCATCAAAAGATGAGTAATCACGTAAAAATAGCTTATCTATATTCTAACACTCACGTGGAACTGAGGAAGATGTCAGCGAGGTGCATGAGCCGCTTCTTGTAGCGCGTGGCGAACATCTCGGGCTCGAACATGGCGTACAGCCGGTCGTACATGTCCGGGTAGCTGATGTTGTGGTGCCGCACTAGCTCGAGCACTCCTTGCAGGGCCAGCATGCTTATTGGACCGCCTGAAAGTGTAAGTTTATTTGGTAAGGTTCAAAGTACAATAAACATTATAATTTGTTTTTTTTTTCGCAGGTTGGAACTTCTGCGTCTTTAGTCATTCAAACAGTCTCATTTATGAATGACGTGATATGAGTAAAAGACAACTTACAAGTTGTAAAAAGACTGAACGAGAGATCATATGATATACTAGTATGTGGTAAGTTAGCTAGTTATATGAAGGATGGGGCGATAAGCCTTATTCATTTGATTTCTGGTTAAGTATCTCTCAGTGGCTTCTTGCCATCGGGTGGTCAGCATGCCTGCCTGCCAACTGAAATGACATCTAAAGAAGCATCGAAAGACTTAATTGAACATCAATCTCTTTCCGGATTGTGAATGTAGGCCCCGAGAAGTTCCGTTGCGTTAATATATGAACAACTCACTGCACGATCGACACCATTTCATTTCACACCGTTCGTTGTCAAGCATTACACCGTGCTTGTCATGCATGTGCGTGGCGCAGGCGGCATGTGTGTGGTCTCACCGGCGTCGAGGCTGTCGCAGAGCATGTCGGTGGCGAGGTGCGGGCGGCTGAGCAGCGGCATGAGGCGCTCCACCAGCAGCAGCAGCGCGCGCCGGTGCGAGCGCGCGTCCCCGCACAGCGGCCACTGGCACGCGAAGCTCCAGCAGCGGTTCGCGTAGCGGCGGCACACGCCCGGGTTGTACGGGAATGGAGCTTTATCTGAATCACAATAAGGTCTATTTTCGTAAAGTTTATACATACAAAGGTTTGTCTAACTCCCGCATTGGGGTGCCTGTCCAACAGCGCGGAGCGAGGCAGTGGAGAAATATTAACTAACAGAACAACCAGAGACAAATCTCCATAAATCATTTGTCTGCATGAATCACAATATTGGTTAGCAAGATGCTTCTTTCAATTTATTGACACCTTCTATTTTAATAATTTTAATACCATGTTAAACAAATGCATTACCAAAAACTTGTAACTATTGGAACCTGAACTGTGATTAAAATGTGCATAACCTGCATTCCAATAATATGCTATATTATTTAGAAACTAGTAAAATCAACAAATGTAGTGAGAAAGACTATGTAGAATAACTTATTTTTGCATTGATTTAAAATTTTGTTTATATACTGTATAATATAGAAAGTCACCTTCAGAGCCACACAGAATTTTTTCCTCCTTTTCGTCATTATCTCTATTATGTTTGTTTTTATTCTCAAACTGTATTTCTGTCATAAGCAGCTTGTCTAGTAGTTCCAGATAGTTCTGCATATAAGTAGGTGTTGGTGATCTGTGAAAATTAATTAATTTTAAAATCATCTTTTTTTTTTAAATTAATTGTATTATATTTTTATAAAACAAGTAGAAAACACTTACTTTCTGTATGCAAGAGTTGAAAGAACTTTAAGGCCATACTGCTGCACATCTCTGTACTCTGTAAACTCTTGGAAGCGTGCAATGGGAGCTGTCATTGACTGGTCTGAGTCCAATAGCACTGAGAAGATGTTCTACAACAAAGTAAAAGGTATGATTATGCCTATGAGGCACTGTTTGATTAAAATAGTTAAAAATATTGTAATACTCATAACCAACATTACATGAGGCAAGATGTTAAACATGGTTGTGGTGTACATAATCTACTTATGAAAATGGTTGTTATACTACTCACTTAGTTTAATTGAGTGAGTCAATTTGTACTTTTGGCAAAGACTCATCTGTTTACTCATTACACTATTAATTTATTAGTTTTAAAATGTAGAGAAATGTAGGTACATCATAATATTTGTAGATAAAACTCTCACCTTAAGTCTTACAGACGGGAAAAAGTATCCAGTGGAGCTTTCTAGTGGGTGTTTCCCTTCAGCCTGAAGCAGTTTGCTGGCAGTCACCAGTGCTTGGAGACGTGAATTTGTGCGGCCACGCTTTACACATTCCAGTACCCTTGCGAGTGCTGTCTCATAACATTCACGGAGCCATCTTGTATACTCAGCTTCTGGGCTTTGGCCTGTTCAATAAGGGTTAAAGTATTTTTTCACTGCTTGTAATTCTGTATACTAGCCATGGGTAGTGCTAAAGCATGGTATGGGCAAGTATGGCTAGTGTTAGAAAGCTAAAGACACAACATTTCACCAATGATATTCAGGAAACCATCACAAAACAGAACTAAATCAATTAAGTAATAAAGGCATATTGTTTATTTTCTCACCTTGTTTACTTAAAAAATAAAATATCTTCTGTACATATTGTAAATAGAAATTTTACCCAGTTACTAGACTTTGAACCAACCCATATAGGTACCAATATTTAGATTATGAGTAAATTATTGTTTACTCTAGGTGTGACAACAAAATACAAAAAATGTTTGATATTATTCACAACTGACTTGCAAATATATGAATGGGCGTGTTGTCTACCAACACATGTGACCTTGAACTGTAGTCGAGGGGCCGACAATTTGCAGTTGCGAATTTTAACAAAAGATTTAAACAGATCACTTTTAATTATGTAAAGTTTATATAAAATGAAAAGCTGACTACTGTTACGTTCCGTAACAAAAGCAATTACACAAGATCGCGGGCTGTAGCCACCGCAGCTTTTATATAAGCAAATAACGTCACATGTCGCAAAATGTGACCACTACAAGGCACTCCTATACTAAACAAAAATGTAACAAAAGCTCGCGCAAACTCACTATATTCGCGGAAAACACTAATTGAACATTAAAAGTCTTACCAAATCAATAAATACTACAAAGAACTGCAAATAACAGCACAAAACCGCTTGTGTAATGAACTTACTGATTGGCTTCAATGGGACTATTTCCTCAATCAAGTCGCCGCGTCTCAATAATTCCGTGAATATCACTTCAACAGTAAGCAATAGCGGCGAATAGTTGTCTGTTTCAGCCTGAAATTAAAGTAAAAAAGCATTAATTACAAATGTAACCTATGACGCAGTTTATAAACGAAAAATAATCTGCCTTCAAAAAGTAGGTGCTTACCTCAAACATTTGAAGAATGTCTGCAAGATTTTTGGCATGTTTCCTAGAGTTTAAAAACTCATTTGCCTTGCTACGTAATTGTGCTGAAACCATTTTTAACAGATTTTGTTGCACAGCAGCGGCCATTTTTGTATTGGAAAGAAATTGAAATTGAAAGAATTCGTCAGACAGCCAAGCAGACAACATGAGAAAAACAAAATGTTTGATGCGTTCAGAAACCAACTACCAACTTAAAGAAAACAAAATTCTTAAAGAATGCATAGAAAGAATGGCAACACTGGAAAATGAACCACAATTTTGAGGTTATTTATCTGTCAAATTGATAACAAATGAAGCGGCATTTGTTTTGATCGTATTTCCGCGATTATTTTGAAATATTTTACAGTGTGTTGCCTTGAAAGTGATTGAAAATGGACGGCGATTTGTACGACGAGTTTGGAAATTATATAGGTCCGGACCTAGAGTCAGATTCAGATGATGAGCAGAGTGTGTACGGGCAAGACAACAGAGATGCTGATGAGGACGCTATGGAGGAAGACGACGACGCTGACGCAGAGCCCGAGGTGGCTCCAATGTCTGTCGTGCTCCACGAGGATAAACGGTACAAAAATATTTTCTATAAAAATAATTAAGAGGTTATACCTACAGTTGTTGATGTGATAAAGAATAGAATGCTCATTTTATTCTGAAAAAATTATTTATCTAATTACCTTATCATTTAAAGTGCTTAAAAAGATTAAGAATGATTTTTAGGTTTATGTTTACTAATATATTAATTGTATATTTCCAGATATTATCCTCAAGCAGTAGAAGTGTACGGACCTGATGTGGAGACGGTAGTGCAAGAAGAAGACACTCAGGCCTTGGATAAGCCTCTAGTTGAGCCAGTGAAGCACAAAAAGTTCCAGGTCCAAGAGCAGCAGCTGCCGGAGACAAACTACGACATGGAGTACTTGGCGGACATGCTGGACAACACTAACCTGATGAGGAATATAACACTGATGGGACACTTGCACAATGGTAAATGGTTTCTCTATATTATGATTAGAAATATTCTGCTTGGAGGATGTTGGTATTATGTCATATGAGATGAGAAAAGAGAATACTAGAAATACTTGATAAAAGCTATTATAACATGGTATAAATTAATTCAATAAATCATAACATTTAGAAACAAGAAACCTATAAGATTTATTGTGACAATAGTTTAAAGAGTTTTTAAGATACATTCTAATGTTTTGCCACACAGCATGCAAACTTACTTATATCCAACTTATTGTCCTTAAAATTTGAATTTAATGAAACACAAGATTACAAATAACAAGGGTCTCACTTTATTTAATTCTAACTTATTTTCAGGAAAGACATCATTTGTGGACTGCTTAATCAGACAGACTCACCCCGGCACCATAAACAATGATACCACAATCCCAATGCGCTACACCGATACTCTATTTGTGGAGCAAGAGCGAGGAGTGTCTATCAAGTCCATGCCAGTGACACTGCTTCTTAAGAACATAAAGGGGAAGTCTCATCTGCTCAATATTATGGATACTCCAGGACATGTCAACTTTAGTGATGAAGTCACGGCTGCTTTGAGGATATCTGATGGTGAGTTGGAGGTGATTTTATTTCTTGTTCCACGGGAAACTTATTAGCTTCATTACTTTATTATAATTCTTATCATCATCATCAGCCTATATACATTCCCACTGCTGGGACACAGGCCTTGGAGTATTCACAAGTATACACGAGTCCCACACACGGCTCGCCTTCCCCGGGCGAGTTATGGTGCCTAATAGCATTCCCCTCCACAAAAAAAAAAAAAAAGGCCTTATCTCAATTGGGAGATGATGATAATTAATCTGTAATTAATAAATGTAAATAGAAAAAAAACTATGACATTATTCTTTATCCTCCTTATAATACGAGTATGTATCTAAATCTGTTTTGGGCTTAAAACTGCCCACACTTGAAGTTGTTTTAATGATAAGTAGATAGAGTGAAATACTTAACTTAATAATATCATCATGAGTATGAGTACCTATCAATTAATTTATTAATTTTTCAATTATTTAGTTTAACCAGTAGTATTCAAGCAAACTGCTTTTGCATCAACTTCTTCAGACATTGAAACAAAACCAGATACCTAGATATAATTATCTGGTTTTTAAATTAAATTATCGAGTTTTAATTGTAACCAAATAAATAAATATTTCAACATTTGCACCCAACAGGCGCAGTACTCTTTGTGGACGCAGCAGAAGGTATAATGCTGAACACGGAGCGTCTCCTCCGGCACGCGGTACAGGAGCGCGTTCCTCTGACGCTCTGCATCAACAAGATAGACCGGCTGATCCTCGAGCTGAAGCTGCCGCCCGCAGACGCGTACTACAAGCTGCGGCACATCATCGATGAGCTCAACTCCATGTGTGAGACACACCAGCCACAAGATAACCCGGAAGAGCCGGCCACAGTGTTCTCACCACTTTTAGGTATGGAATTGTGTCCTTATACTTGGTTTCCTGTCTTCTGCTAAGAACTAGAAATGGCACAGACTACTCTTTTCTAAAGGTTAAATAGAAAACTTGATATAATTTACAGGGCAAAAGTAAAAATCATTAAATATCAGACAACATGTCATACATTGACCTGACCCCAATGTAAGTAGCTTAAGATTATTATGTTATGGGCATCATAATTAATGAAAGAACTAGACACAAAACAATGAAGCGGCTGTCAGCTGACCCCCATAAACCTTAACAAGAAAATTGGAGCAGTTGCAAGTATCTTCACGGTGCATTATGTCGTCGCCGACGCCCATCGACCTCACGCGTGTAAGTGCTTGTTCACTAGGAACGTGTGGGCGCGGTGGCGGGTGCAGGCGCGGTAGACGTCGCGTGTTCATGTTTACATTGGCTGCCAGGAGTTTGGAAGATATAAACCTCCTTGAGTTAACGGCCACACGTTTCTAGCGACAAGTTCAAAACTGGTTGAACTTACCTGACGTCGCGAGAAAATCGCGCGCTCCGCTGCGTGTTCGACGTGAACACACACAAACGTCTCATGTGTTTGATATTGCCGCGCGCGGTCGCTAGTTAGGTCGCTACATAGCCCGCACGTGCGTTTTGTACGTGAACACTTGGATATTACGTCATCTGTTTGATATTTCGTGACCGCGCCCGCCACCGCGCCGGCGAGTCAACGTGAACAAACACTAAGGCGACTATTGAAACCACTTGTCTACCACATCTTTGCCCATCAGCATTTTCAGACATTACTTATTGTTATTATAAGATTAATTTGTACTATGCAGGCAACGTGTGCTTCGCGTCATCGCTGTACGACGTGTGCTTCACGCTGGAGTCGTTCGCGGCGATGTACGCGGCGGCGCACGCGGGCGCGGGCCTGCGCGCGGCCGAGCTGGCGGCCTGGCTGTGGGGCGACGTCTACTTCAACGCCAAGACCAGGCGCTTCACCAAGAAGCAGCCGCACGCGTCCGCGCAGAGGAGCTTCGTCGAGTTTATTTTGGAACCGCTTTACAAGATTTTTGCGCAGGTACACCAATATAACGTTATTCTACGATTATTTTATAAATATATTCCCTTAATCTATCTATAGATACTAATATCATAAAGAGGTGAGATTTGATTGTTTTTTTTTGTATTGAATAGGCTCCAAAACTACTAAACCGATTTGGAAAATTCTTTCACTGTTGGGAAGCTACACTATCCCCGGGTGACATAGGGTACTTTTTATCCCGGAAATGAAGGGGAAAGGGTGGGATATTTGAAAAAATAAATTACACGCGGGTAAAACCGCGGGCTTAAGGCTAGTATAAAATATAATAATATGAAATATCCCTCGACGTTCTTCGCATTTCACAGGATCTACCTTATATCCAGACCTTATGTTCGTTTTTAAACTTCGGTTTGGTTTAAGTTGATAGTAAGGCAGTTGGAATTCTGCTATGGAAGTTAGGGACCACATATGTAATCTACCGCCATAAGAGCTCTGGCTTTCGTTGAGCCTCACATACAATACAATGAAAACATGTTTAATGGCAACACACATCCTATAAAAACCCAATCCAACTTGTATGAAAGATAAACATAAGCATTTTGCCTTGGCTTGATAGAACAAGCTGAACTACATGTCATGACGTGTCTTATCTGACTACGACATTTGGGGTGCCATCCTGTAATCATGAACTTTTCATGCATGTAAGCCCCAATAACAAAAATATGACGTATTGTTTTTACTTTAAGGTGGTCGGGGATGTAGATGACACTCTCCCTGCAGTTTTGTCAGAACTAGGAATTAAGCTAACCAAGCAAGAATCCAAATTGAATGTGCGCCCCCTCTTGAGGCTCGTATGTAGCAGATTCTTCGGTGATTTCTCGTAAGTAACAAAATATTTATATTTCATATCCGTACAATTTCATACAACATTGTTACTTTAAGTTTAAGTTTGCATCAACGTCGTTGACGTTTGACTTCGACCGCACCGAAAGAAATCTTTCATATTGTGAATTTTGATGGATCTTGTAGATTGCGAGCGCATCGACAGATTCGTTCGCATCGCTCGCACGAATTGGTCGACGCACTCTGGACTTCTTCCGATTCGGACGACAAAAAATCAAATGTCACAAAAAGTATTTATAGCCTGACCATTAAAATAAAAAACCTCGCCATATTGCGGAAATATATTGGAACTAATTTTTACAAGTGGCAACAGTCAAATAAAAAAACAATAAGATGTCATTCAATAGTGCTGTCTGTCAAAGTGTGATGTCAATTGTCAACCGTGCCTTGTTATTAATGGATATTGTAAATTATTTGTGAGTATAACCATAGCAACCAAGTGTTGCTATAACCATGGCTAATGTGGCGCCTCCAGCGCAGGCTTTTTATTTTCTTGGTCAGGCTATACATCAATTATAGTGAGACGCTTCTATACTTTTTGTTAACAAGTTATCAACGTGGGTGTACGTTCTGTGTGTCCAGCGGCTTCGTAGAGATGGTGGTGCAGCACGTGGCGTCTCCGCTGGACGCGGCCGAGCGCAAGGTGGCGCACACGTACCGCGGCGGGACGGGCGAGCTGCGCGACGACATGCTGCGCTGCGACCAGTCCGGCCGGCTCGTCGCGCACACCACCAAGATGTACCCCACCGACGACTGCACCTTCTTCCTCGTCAGTACTAGCGTCTGTACCTAGCGACACTGTGGCGATGGTGGCGATACGTACCGCGGCGGGACGGGCGAGCTGCGCGACGACATGCTGCGCTGCGACCAGTCCGGCCGGCTCGTCGCGCACACCACCAAGATGTACCCCACCGACGACTGCACCTTCTTCCTCGTCAGTACTAGCGTCTGTACCTAGCAAGCATGGGTGAAGCCACGATATGGCATGGTGGGGCATGTTCCACCCTGTCGCGAGTATAGTTTGCTAAGTAGACTGTTGCCCCACCCTGGGCACATGGCTGGCCCACCCTGGGACCATGGCTGACCCACCCTAAACCCATGGCTGGCTACGTTCATGCTAGCGGGCACTGTGGAAATGGTAGCTTCCCAATCGGGCCACCCCATTTCGACTGGCAGTCAGAAACTACCTTCAGCCTGACTCTAAAACACATCGTCTTCCAATCAAACCTACAACGCGGTCTCCCTTTTTTACGTTTACTTAGTAATCATCATTCCTTTGTTACTTTCACCTTTATAATCAGTGTTTGGAATGGTTCTGTCAATATTTTTGACGTGACAACGTCTTATAATTCGATGGAGCCGGCTGCACGCACGAAAAAACATGACTCATGCGGCGTTACCTCGCTCTGAGGCGTTCCATTTATGGACTCAATAATATTTGTTTATGTTTAGGTCCTGGCGCGCATAATGTCGGGCACACTGTACGCGGGGCAGACGGTGCGCGTGCTCGGCGAGAACTACAGCGCGCACGACGAGGAGGACTCGCGCATCATGAGCGTCGGCCGCCTCTGGATATACGAGGCGCGGTACAAGGTCAGTTCGCCGTAGAAGGTGGGGCCGAAAGTGCCGAAGAGCCGAATAGTGGCACAAGCCGAAGCCAAATATTCGATCGGCCTCTAATGAGGGTGTTTCGAAATAAAATATCTACTAGATAGCGGTACGTAGCCATAGGGTTCGACTAAACAGTCATTAGTTCATTTTGAAATTCATGATGGCGGTATGATGTCTTCCGTCAAAATAAATCAATCACGTTTTAGTTGGACCTTATGGCTACGTAGCGCTATCTAGCGATTTTTTATTTTGAAAAACCCTCATTGAACTCCGAGGTCACGACCCAGTAACTTAACCACTAGACCATTGAAATTACTGGGTATATGAGACCTAATATCTGTCGTCTCGGTGTAGCGGGCGCAGGGCGGTGCCAGACAGTAACTGTTTAGATACTGTTTGGCACTAACTGTCTAAGGGCAGACATGGTGCTTACAGTCACTTGTACGATCTGCTCTTCTTGTTACATATTGCAATAAAAAAAAAAAAATCTTTGGCTTTGGCGAGAGCTTCAGTCAATTTTGGTCTAAGCCAAAGGTGGGGATGGAAGTGCCAAAATAGCCAAAGGTTCGGTCGAACTAATTGATATGTCGCATGCAGGTGGAGCTGAACCGAGTGCCAGCCGGCTGCTGGGCGCTGCTGGAGGGCGTGGACCAGCCCATAGTGAAGACGTGCACGGTGGTGTCGGCGGAGGAGGACGCGCCGCTGCACACGTTCCGCCCGCTGCGGTTCAACACGCAGGCCGTCGTCAAGATCGCCGTCGAGCCCGTCAACCCCTCCGAGCTGCCCAAGATGCTCGACGGGCTGAGGAAGGTGACCACCTCACTCATGTTACAGCCTTAGCACCAAACGCCGGCATCGTGATGTTAAGCGCCTCACAACCGAAAATAATTTTGAAAAATCCTTCAACACCAAGTTCTTTACTCGCCACTTCGTATAAATTCGCGAATGGCAATCAAATGAATATCTCTATAACTTGAAATTTCTACATAATTTAATTTTCTCCGTCTTTACATCTCTTGATCTCACAGAGGAAAAAAAAACACCATCACAGCCTAAAATGCCTCTTTTGTGATTGTGAAGAGTGAACCTGGAACTTGACCATTAGAGAAGTGGAATGATCAAGTTTAGGTCTTGCGCCGACATTTAGGTTTTAGGCTAAGAACTCACGACGCGGTTTTCACCCGCGCCCGTCGCGGTTGAGGGTCGCCGTCCGCGCGAAAAAACCGCGCGCACCGCGGATGTAAAACGCGTCGTGAAATGTGCTTTTACTTATTTTATACTAGCCTTCCGCCCGCGGTTTCACCCGCGCTTAATCTCTTTTTACAAATATCCCCCCTTCCCCCCACATTTCCGGGATCAAAAATACCCTTTGTTCACCGGGGATAGTGTAGCTTTCCAACAGTGAAAGAATTATTCAAATCGGTTCAGTAGTTTCAAAATTGTTATTCCTGCAGGAATGAGACGTTTCCCGTAGGAATTTTATAGCCTATGTCCTATTCCGGGTTATAAACTATACGTGTGCCAAATTTCATCTAAATCCGTTCAGCCGTTTAGGCGTGATTGAGGAACAAACATCCAAACATCTAAACATCCAAACATCCAGACTTTTGCATTTATAATAATAGATAGGAATAGGATATAGGATAGGATAGGATATAGGATTAGTTTAGTTTAGTAGGATATAGTAGGATAAATCAACATTCTACAGAAGCTGTGTGCCCGGGCTCATAGCCTTAGGTTGGGCGCACACACTCACAAAAGCAAAAGTTACTAAAACTAAGTTAGTCTTTTGTAAAGATTTTATCCTGTGATATTACTTAGGTTAGGCTAATAACAATACTTTGTTCAGGTGAATAAGTCGTACCCGCTGCTGTCGACGCGCGTGGAGGAGAGCGGCGAGCACGTGATCCTGGGCACCGGCGAGCTGTACCTGGACTGCGTCATGCACGACCTGCGCAACATGTACTCCGAGATCGACATCAAAGGTAACATGATGTACTTTTGTTGCACCAACTGACTGGGCGGGGTATAGTCGACTGCAAAATTAGATGCACATTTTCTGCTATCATACGACCTTATTATTAAGACAATAAGAACCAAAATATAAATATTGATAACCTCAAATGATCCCCCTGTGCAGATCACCCAAAGGTAACATGACGTACTGGGCTAGTCCTATTATGTTATCTCATGTTCTCGTATCAATCTCCAGTTGCGGACCCGGTGGTATCGTTCTGCGAGACAGTGGTGGAGACATCGTCGCTGAAGTGCTTCGCGGAGACGCCGAACAAGCGCAACAAGCTGACGATGATCGCCGAGCCGCTGGAGCGCGGCCTGGCCGAGGACATCGAGGCCGGCGCCGTCTGCGTCACGTGGGACAGGAAGCGTCTCGGAGAGTTCTTCCAGACCAAGTGAGTCTGTCACATGGGCGTAGCCAGCCACGGGCTCAGGGTGGGGCAGCCATGGGCCCAGCATGGGGCAGCCACGGGCTCAGGGTGGGGCAGTCATGGGCCCAGGGTGGGGCAGCCATGGGCCCAGGGTGGGGCAGCCGTGGACCCAGGGTGGGGCAGCCATTAGCCCAGGGTGGGACAGCCATGGACCCAGGGTGGGGCAGCCATGGACCCAGGGTGGGGCAGCCATGGACCCTTTTTTTTCTTTCGGAGGAGAAAGCGTTTACGCACCTTAACCGCAGGGTAGTGGGACCTGCGGCCGTGTGTGGGACTCGGGACCCAAGCGTCCCACTACCTACTAAACTCCCCCGGTTCCCCTTTCACCCGGAGAGGACGAGCCGGTGCCCGCTCTGTGTGGACCCAGGGTGGGGCAGCCATGGGCCCAGTGTGGGGCAGCCATGGGCCCTGGGTGGGGCAGCCATGGGCCCAGGGTGGGGCAGCCATTAGCTCAGGGTGGGGCAGCAGTATAAAATAATATGTAATTAGCAAACTACTCTCGCATCAGCCATGGTGGGGCAGGTTGGGGTTTATAATAAACACTTTATTGCACGACAATTTGTTGTATAGATACGACTGGGATCTGCTGGCGGCGCGGTCGATCTGGGCGTTCGGGCCGGACGCGACGGGGCCCAACATCCTGGTGGACGACACGCTGCCCTCCGAGGTCGACAAGCACCTGCTCGCCTCCGTCAAGGACAGCATCGTGCAAGGTAAGAATAGTTTAAATTATATCTTCTCGCCTCAAGTAACCCTTAACATTACGTCTTTCTATAATGTGTTCTTCTCTTTCTGAGCGTTCTGTCCCCAGTAAGTCAGGATACCCTTGCGCCATGGACCAGGGCATGGCAATCTCTGATCTGACCTTTTAACCCTTGACAGATTACACAAATAATATATCATCATTAACTATCGTACAGGCCTCGGCAAACTTCTTGACTATCGGGGGGGGGGGGGGGGGGGGGGATTGCGCAAAACACGAATTTTAACATAGTATATTAGGGTATTTGACTGTAGTTGAAATTATAATATTTTATGACTGTATTCGATAATACAACACAGAAGTATAATATCATTGAAAAAAATATTTTAAATCGGTTAAAAATCAGTGAGTTACAAAGCAATTTTTTATCCAGTATATCTGTCTCTTTCTAAAACAACATTTTATATGGCGCGTGTATGTGACGTCACATGCATGTAGCGCTCTCCTTGTCTAATTGTGAAGTTTACAACTCTCTAACTCCGAAAATACATAAGATATTTCTAAAATTTAAAAAGCTTAGTGCTGTTTATTGAATAAACTGTATAAAAAGCAAATAAAAAAATTGTTGTCAAATATCCTATTGCGATATTGTAAATAGGCGTGTTGTTGCAGGTTTCCAGTGGGGCACGCGGGAGGGCCCGCTGTGCGAGGAGCCGATCCGCAACGTGAAGTTCAAGATCCTGGACGCCGTCATCGCGCACGAGCCGCTGCATCGCGGCGGCGGGCAGATCATACCCACCGCTAGGCGGGTGAGTGCGGACCAACTTAAAACACTGTTTTGTACAGTATCAGTATCTAATATATACTGCGTGTTTTTTTAGTCGTTGTTTTCCCGCAGCAGAACGCTTCACCTTCAGTAGTACTATCGATTTATGCAAGTAAATTTTTTTTGAATTTTTTTTTTTACTTTTTTTTGATTTTTTTTTAAAAGTTTGATGGGAAAATTGAAACCAAGTGTAAGTAAATAGTAAATATAATCATTTTTTTCATAAACGCGAAGGGCAATGACCCCGGACGGTGACGCAGCTAGTACTATTGGTTCGAGTTTCGTCTATCATAATCGTAAAACTTTTGATTTGACTAAAAAAAGAACTTTATTAATTTATTTTACTACTAAGATAGAATCATTTTACTGCGGGAAAACAACGACTAAAATTCCACGCTGTATATATCTTTTGTATCACGAATGCAGGTGAGCCATATTATGGTGTAATTATACATACACATTATGTGCGTAGACTCGAAAGCGCTCAGCAGTCTCGACCTAATCGATACTCACCTTCAGTTACGCACACTAGGAGCCTATGTTTTCATGCATTACTATTACAAGTACCACGTGTGGCCACGTACCGGGAAACGCAGCCGTGGTAGGCCTCCCACAAGGTGGACCTATGATCTCATAAAGATCGCCGAAATCCACTGGATGCGGGTGGCGCAGGACCGATCGGTTTGGAGATCTGATGTCTGAAATTATGATGATGACTATTACAAGTATAACCCACCCGCATTCGTGAAGTAAAATATTTATAGGAAGAACTGTGGCGCCCTCATAAAGATATTATCCGTTTAAAGTTGTTTTATTTAAAGATAGATCAGTTGGCATACAGGTACACAGCCCACCTGATTGTAAGCGGCCACTGCGGCCTGTTCTATAAGGTAGTGGTAGTGCTCAGTATAAAAAAGACAATTGCCATTAGGTGTGTTGGATGCTGGTATGCCCGTTATTTCATTATTATACGGGTTACATTATACGGGTTATTCCCAGTTGCCCCCTCAGGCATCGCCCCCTTAGGGGGCCACTGGGAATTCGTAAAAAATAATGTCCCAGTTGCCCCCTGAGAGGGCGATGCCTGAGGGGGCAACTGGGAATAACCCATTAAAAATCTGTATAAATGTGGTGTCAGGTGGCGTACTCGGCGTTCCTGATGGCGACGCCGCGGCTGATGGAGCCGTACCTGTTCGTGGAGGTGCAGGCGCCCGCCGACTGCGTCTCCGCCGTCTACACCGTGCTCGCCAAGCGGAGAGGTGAGCAATTTTATCTTTTTCTTAGTTTTTATATGAACAAAAGTTTTTCTTGATGTGGAATGAGCAAGTAATAGGATTTGCAGGGACGGAGATGTTTATCAATCTTGTCAATACTAATATAAAGAGAAAATATTTGATTGTTTGTTTGTATTGAATAGGCTACGAAACTCCTAAACCGATTTGAATAATTCTTTCACTGTTTGGCACACCTACAAATGACAACATAAAATAAGAGAAATACTTAAGTGTAAATTAAAAAAAATACTGAAATATACATCAAAATAACTGATTGCACACCAAAGGTTAGATTAGGTTAGCAATTCAGTATTTTTTTGATGATCAATCAGTATTTTTTGACGTACAGCTAAATACAACTCATAAAATAATCTGATGGTATCCCCACAGGTCACGTGACGCAAGACGCGCCAGTACCCGGATCGCCGCTATACACGATCAAAGCGTTCGTGCCGGCGATCGACTCGTTCGGCTTCGAGACGGACCTGCGCACGCACACGCAGGGCCAGGCCTTCTGCCTGCAGGTGTTCCACCACTGGCAGATCGTGCCCGGTGACCCGCTCGACAAGACCATCGTCATACGGTGAGTACACGTTTACCAGCTGGTAGGTTCCTGTACTGGGACGTCTATGTGGGTACCACCGCAGTGCCAGATTTTCCATGAAATAGAAGTGTGTCAAGCACTTCTGTGTTTCGGGGAAAGGGCACTGAAGCTAGTGAAATTACTGGGTATATGAGACCTAATAACTGTCGTCTCGGTATAGCAATTCCTCTAATATGATAGCAAGTGCTTTACTGTTTGATTACATTCGCAGGCCGCTGGAACCGCAGCCGGCGACGCACCTGGCGCGCGAGTTCATGATCAAGACGCGCCGGCGCAAGGGGCTCAGCGAGGACGTGTCCATCAACAAGTTCTTCGACGACCCCATGTTGCTCGAGCTGGCTAGGCAGGATGTGCAGTTGAATTAAATAAATACTAGTTTTAATATCATGCATTGTGTTTTTTATCCGTTTCCTACGTTCGTATTCCTATTATTTTGTCAGAATATTCCATATTTATTTACTGTATTGATTCCTCTGTACCGTACCAGTGAAAGAAATGTGGTTCGTTGACACTAGTTCCATGATGGAACTAGCGTTGTGATAGGATCAAAATAGAATTACTAAATTTAGTGATCCTAATGTAAAAGTGTACTATGAAAGACATTTTTTTTTTTTTTTTTTTCTTTTCTTCATGTAATCTGCAATCAGCTATAAAACTTTTAGCAGATGTCTTGAGCGGCATTTGGCGTTCGAGTGTGTCCTCCAGTGAGGGCAACTCCTCCAATTCCCAATTCCCTTCCATTATATTTGGGTAAGTGGTGGCAAAATGTCCTTCCTTTTTAGGCGGTTTTGATAGGATCGTGTTGTTAGCCCGACGGCAAGATCATTAGGATGGTTTATTAATCTCCTCTGGTATGATGCGCATGTAGCTACGATTTCTTCGTTAACTGTTTTCATCTGCAGCTGTGTATGGATCTCTGAGTTTTTAACAAACCATGGAACATTTGCTATGGTTCTCAGTATTGAATTTTGCATTCGCTGTATGATACTGATGTTTGTGTTGCTAGAACTACCCCACAGTTGGACGCCGTACATCCACACAGGCTTTAATATGGCTTTGTAGATAAGGAGTTTATTATCAGTTGAGAGTTTGCTGTTACGCTCCAGAAGCCAGTAGATATTTTTGAAGCGAATGTTAAGTTCATTTCTTTTTGTCTTAATGTGTTGGTACCAAGTTAATCGACGATCCAAGTGAAGGCCCAGGTATCGCACTGTATCCTTGTGTGGTAGGATTGTGCCATCGAGTTTCACGGGTGGGCAGTTTCCTTTACGCAAGCTGAAAGTGACTTGCACTGACTTTGTAGCACTTGGCTTAATTCTCCATGTCTGTAACCATTTTGAAATTTCATCAAGACCTTTCTGTAGCATGGCCGACGCAGCCAATGGGTCTTTGTTGGAAGCTAGTACAGCAGTATCGTCAGCAAATGTGGCAGTGGTGACGCCATCCACTTCAGGGAGATCAGCCGTATACAATATATAGAACATGGGTCCAAGTACCGAGCCCTGAGGTACACCAGCCCTTACTTCCTGTAGCTTTGAAGTAGCGTCATGATCTTTGACTTGGAATAGTCTTTCCGCTAGGTACGACTTCAATAACTCAGTGTAGCTGTGAGGAAGGTGCATCTTTATTTTGCAGAGCAGGCCCTTATGCCAGACTTTGTCGAAGGCTTGCTGGATGTCGAGAAAAGCCGAAGAGCAGTATTCCTTTTCTTCCAGTGACTTTCTAATCCTATCACATACTCTGTGAACTTGTTCCACAGTTGAATGTTGAGGTCTAAATCCGAATTGGTGTGCAGGAATTATATTATTTTCTTCTAAGATTGGTTGAATTCTACTAAGTAATATCTTTTCGAATACTTTAGACATGACTGGAAGAAGGCTTATAGGCCTGTAGGACGTGACTTCATTGGTTGGTTTTCCTGCCTTATGGATCATCAGTACCTGTGATATCTTCCATAACTGTGGAAAATGTTGTACCCTGAAGATTCCATTGCACAAGATAGTGAGGAAAACAACTGCCTTTTTGGGAAGCTGACACAGCACTTCCTTTGTTATGAGGTCAAAGCCAGGTGCTTTTTTATTGTCTAGCTTTTTTATGACAGCCCATACCTCTCGAACTGTTACAGGACGTGGGGGCGGCGACATTTGGTAAGCTTGGTCTAGCACAGCGTCTATTTGATCCTCAGCCTCGGCTTGTCCTGGGTCATTTGGGCAGAAGACTTCCGCGAGGTGATTAGCGAATAGGTCTACTTTTTGCTGTGGTGTTCTTGCCCATCCTTGATTCCACCTTAAAGGAGGCAGCGATGTCGTAGGTCTGGTGAAACTCTTCGTGAATTTCCAAAGTGAGTAGTTGGAAGATGCTGAAGGGGTGAGCGTCTCCAGGCGGTCTTGAAGGGTATTATTATCCCATTCTTGGAGAAGGATTTTTAGGTTATTGCTTGCCCTGAAAGACGTGAAAGTATTATTCTGGGATAAAATGTAACTAAGAAATCGGATCAATGATAAAGGCTTAAAAACGGTACATACAGCAAGAGTTCCTATAACATTTAAAATATTTTTATACAAAACCATGACAACATTATTCACTTTTTTTTACTTTTAATTACAGAATCTTACTTTATCGTTTTAATTTTTAAATGTTTTATTCTGGGTGGTTACTTTATTGTGGCTGTATAAGTAACTACTCCTTTCCTGAACTTAAACTATAAAAAAAACAAATGTCAAATCAAATATGTCAAAACCATGATTTTCACACGTTGGTAAACAAATGTTATTTTGTTAAAAAATAAAGAATAAGCGTGAAAAGTAATTGTAAAACGTAAAAATACGTTGCATTTGGAATATAGTAAGAAAATTGCACCGTTAATTTATCAAAATGGCTCGCGGAAAAGACAAGAAAAAGTGAGTAACCTTAATCTGATGTCTCGTGTGGTTTTTAGGATTGTATTTTACGTTAACTTCTTGTATTTTAGGCGCAAGTTAGAGAAGAAGCAAGAAGGAGAAGATGTGCCGAAGAAAGTGCCACACACGCTCGAGTCCCTTCGAGAGAAAGATGAGACAATGCTTGTTAATGTTGACGAGGAGGAACAAGAAGAGGTTAGGTTATTATAATTATAAAATATACAGAGTTCTAAATGATTCTTTATAAAAGTATTGCAAAAATAGTTAATCAGTGAATTATTGACTTTTTTTTTTCTTTCATGGAGATTTTCTATCTTTATCAGTATCAATATCTAAAGCCCGCTCTACACTTAGCCCGCGGATCGCGCGCGATGTCTGCGAAAGGGCGCGAACGCTAAGTGTGGAGCCTTTTCACGTATTAAAGGAGACGGCTCTACCTACACTTAGCGTTCGCGCCCTTTCGCAGCCATCGCGCGCGATTCGCAGGCTAAGTGTAGAGCGGGCAAAAAACTTAATCAAAAAAACTTTTACTTGACATTTTATTAGATAAAGATTAATTTAGTTTTAATTCCAAAGATTTAAATCGTTAGATACGCCCTTGCTATAGTTTGACCGCGCTGAAATTTGTCCACACTCAATTGAGTGAGCTCGCTCAACTCTCATCAGTTGTCATCTGAAAACAGTGACGGCAGAACGTTGCGAAATAAAACGTAAACAGTGATTTTTTTATAAGAAAACTGTCTCAAAATGCCGTCATGTACATTTCTAAAGTGCTCAAATAATTCCAGAAATACAAATAAAGCTAGTGGTGTAACATTTCATTCGTAAGTATTTAGATTTCAACAAATAATTTATTTATTTTATTTTGTTGTCATAAAAATTGAAGTCTGGTCTGACATTGCGTGACAGAGAAAGTAGTGTTGGCAATTACTGTGAAACAAAAAGAGACAACACCATTCTCTCGGTACCGCGTTGTGCAATCCTAGTGGCCAATATACTTGGACTCGCTGGTATACTTAGAACTCGGTTAATACGAGATCATCTATCAATGGACATAAACAATCGGGAAAAGTGCAGTAGCGTCAGCAGACTCGATAGATATTTTTTTACTCGTGGTCAGAGCTAAAAGTTATTTTATTTATTGTTGATTTACGCAAATAATAATTTCATATTTTTAAGTGAGCGTTTAATATTTTAGATTTCCGCCAGACCCACGTTGCAAAGAAAAATGGCCAAAAGTTATACAGCGAGATCAAAGGGATGAAGAGTGGTTACCTACTCAATTTAGCCGAATTTGCTCTGTTCATTTCAAGGAAAATGATTTGTATTTGACGATTACGATGATAAGGTGTCTGAATTGAATTTTTAAAACCTAGGATTTATTGTATTTCTCGCTTATTTTCTGAAAATAAAATTGTAATTATTGCAAAGACATGCATATTAACTTTGATTTGACGTACTGTACATGAATGTACATGCATATTTTTGTTTGGGCACAGCTCCATACAAATTCTGGTCATGTCCTTTATTTATTTATTTTTTATACCTAATCATATTTCTTCAGGGAGAATAAAAATATTTTCGTTAAAATACATTATGTTTTGTTTTATTTTTACTTCCCAATAAGATGAGTATGCTGACCGTATTACAACCGTATTCGTGTGTATGCGCGCGCACACGCTACAAAATATTGCCACAGTTTTTCGGTGTCAGGGCAAATCTAACGATTTAAATCTTTGTTTAATTCATGCAATAAATTCATTTTACAGGCTCAAAAGGATATGGAGCTAGATGAGCTATCATCATACTATCAGAATTCCTATGAACCTAAGGTGCTGATTACATTCTCCGACAACCCACACACTAAAACTCGTATATTTGGTAAAGAACTGACTAGAATCATACCTAATTCAATATCTAGATATAGACAGAGGTAAGTAAATCTATATAATTGAGGGCAAAAACTGAAAATATTTCCATAAAATATAAACTATATTTTTGTTCAAAAAAGTGAAGATGAAAAGAAAATTGGGGAAAAATAAAATTTATAGTGTACATTAATACCATCTTTCTTGTCTCTGTAAATTAGTTTTTCTGATTTTAATGTATTGTATAAAAGAGTTATAAAAAGTGCAGTTTTCACTAACTAGGCACCAAACCAGTTTTTTTAAGCATTTAATTGGTTTTTATTTTAGATCATCTATAAAACGCATAGTTCAGTCTTCAATAAGAGAGGGAGTGACAGATGTTGTAGTAATAAATGAAAATCAAAGGCAACCAAATGGGTTCTTGTTGATCCATCTGCCCGATGGGCCCACAGCACATTTTAGACTCTCCAGTTGCAAAATTACTCCAGAACTGAGGAAAGACCACAAAGAAATAACCAATCATAGACCTGAGGTAAAATAACACTTGTTATTCCATATTATTATATTTAGCTATGCATTTATAGTATCAATTTTATACAATAGTGGACTAACTATAATCCAATTCGAATGCTATTCGGATAATACCTTTGAAACTTACCAAAAAATGACGTCAACTGTGCTTGTCGTAACGTTAGCAACAAAAAGAGAGAAGTCTCTTCTCTTTTTGTGATTGTATTCAACATACTGAGGATGTATGTTTAAATATTAGCCAAATAACTACACTACAATTACACATGTGTTAGATTAGCAAGTCTATTGGTGATTGTCTTGGCATAATACCTAATAAGTTTTACTAATATATTGATTACAGGTAATTTTGAACAACTTCAGCACTCGGCTCGGGTTGACAGTAGGGCGGATGCTCGGCGCGCTCTTCCACTACGAGCCTCAGTTCCGCGGCCGCCGCGCTGTCACCTTCCACAATCAGCGCGATTACATTTTCTTCAGGCATCATCGGTTAGTTTACTTACACGTTAACTAGCCAGCATTCTTAGTACAGTCAACAGCACGTTAGACGTAACACTTTGGACTTTGTACCGCTCTTAAGTCGGGGGCATAAGTGCTATTATCGAACTGCAAGGGTTTACCGTGATGTGCTGTTGACCGTACTTGTTCACGTTGACTCGCGGGCGCGGTCACGAAATATCAAACACATGGCGTATCCAAGTGTTCACGTACGAAACGCACGACCACACGCAAGACCGCACGGTCTAAGTTGCGGGCCAGCTCGCGGCAGTATCAAACGCGTGAAGGTAGATTTATATTTGTCTGACGTGTTGTGTCGGAAAGTTATCGGTTTCATACATTTAGTATGGTAACGAATGCGACAAAACACGAGCCATCCAACATTACGCATTACTAGTCTGAATGTTACCATACTAAATGTATGAAACCGATACCGTTCTGACGCGTCACGACACGACACGTCAGACAAATATAAATCCACCTTAAGACGTTTGTCTGTGTTCACGTCGAACTCGCGCGATTCCCTCGCGACGTTACATAATATATTATGTTCAACCAGTTTGAACTTGACACTCGCGCAAACGCCTGGCGGCTAATGTGAACACGAGCTCGCGACGTCTACCGCGGCCGCGCATTCCTACGTGAACAAGAACTTAGTAGTTCGGTTTGGATGACCAGGAAATGGCTTTGGTTGGTTCTTACTTTCTTAGTAATCATTGGAGAGATAGCTTGTGATTACACTGATTACACATTGTTTTTATGAATGCAGATAGAAACAAGTATTCAATAAAGTGTAGGTAGACACCTACTTTGTGTAATCATTAAACCGCACACTAGCGCCGCTAATAAAAATACCTAAATCAAAACTGGTGAATAAAATCATAAATGCAGAACCTTATCTGCAATAAAGTATTTTTGTACACTTAGTCAACATTTCAACAATAACTTTAATAACTTTGATCGGGTATTTTAATGTGATTATTTTTTAATTAGCGGCTAACGAAATGACTTCCTAAGTTAAGCTGCCTGTCCACCGAAGCGGAGCGGACAAACGGTGAAATATTAACCAATAAGATTACACAAAATCTCCGCTCAGACAGGGAGTTGCAACTTGCAATCCTATTGGTTAATATTTCTTCGTTTCTCCGCTTCGCTTCAGTGGACAGGCAGCCTTAGATTGTTTTGTAATAAAATGTATTGAGAACTGTCCCATTATGAAAAAATTAATCGTTTGCAGCTACGAGTTCACAAAGGATGGTAAGCGCGCCAAGCTGCTGGAACTGGGCCCGCGCTTCACGCTGAAGCTGATCTCGCTGCAGCAGGGCACCTTCGACTCCAAGCGCGGCGACTACGAGTGGATCATCGCCGGCCGCCGGCACCAGATGGAGACCTCTAGGAGAAGGTTTTTCTTGTAGAGCAGATAGTGAATAAATTGGTTTTAAGAATATCAAACTCTTGTTCATTAAGTGTTATTCACCCTCTTAAAAAAAAATATCTGTCCACCAGTTTTTTTTAGTAGGTATTGAACTAGGTTCATTCTCGTTCGTCCCACTTAATTATAATATTTATGAAAATTTTATGATTAAAATGATACAAAAATATAAAAGAAAGGCCACTGCAACATTTTTATTTTACATAATGTTGTTTTTTAACAATAATTACGAATGAAAATTACTTGAAACGAAACGTATTTTAAAACACCAATCAGCGTTTAGTGACGTCACTCGCGTGATGACAACATAGATAATGCTAAGGTTTTTTATAGAATTTGATGTGAATAATATTTTAAGGGAATATTAATTGCGTTTTTTTAATTAAAATGGAAGTTGGGTTTATCAAAGCAGACTCCAGGAATTTACCAAGAGTTAGTGTTGACATGGTTGTGACTTTTTTTGTCGAAAGTGCAGAGTTTTCAAGTGTAGAAATGAAAGGGGCTAAATTACTACGGTACCTATGTATAAATCATAGTTGTTAAACTTGTGTGATCCTCTGTGGCCGGACCACAATTTAGTACTCAGATGCTATAGTTGGAAATAATAGCTACCTAAAGTCTACTTTAATCGGAATATATCTATTTTTTTAGTACCTCAATAGATAACTTTTTATTGAACAATTTATGTGGTCCGGCCGCAGAGCAGTACTCTCTGGCCGCGCCACTTCAAAATTGAATAAAGTTTATTGAACTATTTAGAAATTTATATACAGAAAAAATCTACCTAAATAGTACCTTGCATACGACAACTTTGATCCAATTAAACCCTTTAGTTAAGGACTTATCGGTCATAGAATGTGGTCCGGCTGGAGAGCATACTCTGCAGCCAGTCAATTTCGCAATATGGCTTGACCACCTCAGATGCTATAGTTCGAAATAATAACTACCTAAAGAGTACCTTGCATACAACAACTTTGGTTCAATTATAACCCTTTAGTTAAGAAGTTATCGGTCATAGAATGTGGTCCGGCTGGAGAGCATACTCTGCAGCGAGTCAATTTCGCAATATTAAATATTTACTATCCATAAATACATTCAAATAGTAGTACCTTTTCTCTACCCTTCGTTGATACTTTTTGCTCTCAAGAATATATTCATTTTTATTAATTATACTGTATAGTATGTGGCGCGGCTAGGGAGTATTACTTTCAGCAAATTTAAAGAAGTATTGTTTATTTCTTTATGACAACCAAAAATACATAATAAGTACTTTATAAAATGACCTGGATTTTATCTAAAAACTTTTATTTTTATTACTAATAATGATTTCTAAAAAGGTTCACTTGCTGGTTACCTACTTACCTAAGAATAAGTAGATAATTTGACGATGTAAGTAAAAATTACATTTATTCTTGAGCCAAAGTTACCCGAATCCATTAACCAAAGTATCCTATACTTATTAGCTAAATATCTGTATCTGTACTTGTGAAAAAGCATTTCTTTATCATCATTTTACTCCTAAATACATGTATCTTGATCTTGATCAAATGTAATTTAAGTCAGAACTCACCTTAAAACTCCCGCTTCAACTTAAAGTGTGCAGATGTAATTAAGAGTGCCGAATAAAGAGTAGAGAAAAGGTACTATTATTGGAATGACTTTATGGATAGTTATAAAATTAAATATTGCGTAATTAATTTGCCGCAAATTGGCCGCAAAGTATACTTTTCAGCCGGACCATATCGTGCGACCAATAACTCCTTAACTAAAGGATTTAATTGGATCAAAGTTGTCGTATGCAAGGTACTATTTAGGTAGATTTTTTCGGTATATTAATTTCTTAATAGTTCATTTTACTTTATTTAATTTTGAAGTGGCGCGGCCACAGAGTACTGCTCTGCGGCCGGACCACATAAATTGTTCAATAAAAAGTTATCTGTTGAGGTACTAAAAAAATAGATATATTCCAGTGAAAGTAGACTTTAGGTAGCTATAGAGTCCGACCGAAGGTTCGGTTTCGGTTTCGGTTTCGGCCGAGTTTCGGCCAAAAATCAAGTTTCGGCGGCAGTTTCGGTTTCGGCCAAAAATGGCCGAAACTTTTGCCGAAACCGAAACTGATATTTCAGAAGTTGTCGTGCACGCTCGCCTGACTTCGTTTCTCGCGGCAACGCTTTGGCGGACGCTCGCGAACCTGTTTAGGAATCGTTGTGCGCCGTTCGGATATCTCTTTAGCAATACAACATAATTAGTGCTTCGATTATTGATAACTGATAAACATTTGGCTATGAAAACTTAATTTGAAAATATAATAAAAACATTATTAATATTTTTTATATTATGATATATATAATATACAAAAGAGGGAATGGACTGACTGACTGACAGTCAACGCCCAGCCTAAACAACAAGACCCAGGAACTTGAAATTTTTTACAAGGATTCTTTATATTGCGTAAGTTCCCAAGTAAGAAGGGGTTTTTGGTAATTCACTTTCAAGGGGGTAAAAGAGTGTTGGAAGTTTGTATGAAACTTCGTCATTTTAAAAGTTACAGTCTTGAAATTTGGGAAGTATATTTTTTATAGTATATGAGGGGCAAACGAGCAAGTGGGTCACCTGATGGTTAGTGATCACCGCCGCCCATAAGCACCCGAGACCCCCGTGCCGTGGGGTCGCAGGCGCGTTGCCCGCCTTTAAGGGTGGAATATACTCGCTTCTTCATTTCGTATTAGTTTGAAACACTGCTGCGGGAAGCTGGTTCTATAGAACAGTCGTACGCGGCAGAAAATGTCTGCGGAAATGTACGGTAGTTCATCGCCACTCGTCCAGGTGGTGTGGATGAAACTGCATTTTGTGGCGGGTAGTACGGTTGTGATATTAGCAGCAGGAATCAAATCAAATAATTCCTCGAAACACTCCCCATGATATAGGCGGTAAAAGACGCTCAGGGACGCAATGTCTTTACGACACCTCTTTTAAGAAAGTCACCATCTGAGACACAAGTCCGTTCCGAAATTCTGTCACATGTGCGTTAGAAACATTTGCACGATCGGTGTAAGAAGTATTACCCGTAGGTACTGTCATCCGCATAGAAGGTGTTTTTATTTTACAGGGGTTCTTTATAATGTTTAAGCTCCCATAAAAAGGGTTTTGGATATTACACTCCACAAGGGGGCTAATTAGGGGTTGAAAAATAAAATTTTCAAATTTTGTGCGGGGGTCAATTTTTTACTTTAAATTTTCTAAAAGTGAGCTTCATAATGTGTAAGTTTCCACTAAGAAGGGGGTTTTGGAAGTTACCTGGGGGGTTTCATAGTATTATAGAATGTAGTCTACGCGAGCGAAGCCACAGGCGGAAGTCTAGTATCAAATTAATGATTACAACAAAATTAATACACTGTGATTCCATTTCATATCCCAATTAATGCAGGATAATGGGTAAAATGAACCAAATTTCAGTATTTTAAGGAATTTTATACCTGATCACGTGAGTTTCGGTTTCGGTTTCGGCCGAAACTGAAGCCACGGCCGAATATTCGGTTTCGGTTTCGGTTTCGGCCGGAAAACCAGTTTCGGTCGGACACTAGGTAGCTATTATTTTCAACTATAGCATCGGAGTACTGAATTGTGGTCCGGCCATATTGCGAAATTGACTGGCTGCAGAGTATGCTCTCCAGCCGGACCACATTCTACGACCGATAACTCCATAACTAGAGGGTTTAATTAAACCATCGTTGTCATATGCAAGGTACTATTTAGGTAGATTTTTTCGGTATATTAATTTCTTAATAGTTCATTATACTTTATTCAATTTTGAAGTGGCGCGGCCAGAGAGTACTGCTCTGCGGCCGGACCACATAAATTGTTTAATAAAAAGGTATCTGTTGAGGTACTACAAAAATATATATATTCCGATGAAAGTAGACTTTAGGTAGTTATTATTTCGAACTATAGCATCTGAGGTGGTCAAGCCATATTGCGAAATTGACTGGCTGCAGAGTATGCTCTCCAGCCGGACCACATTCTATGACCGATAAGTCCTTAACTAAAGGGTTTAATTGGATCAAAGTTGTCGTATGCAAGGTACTATTTAGGTAGATTTTTTCTGTATATTAATTTCTAAATAGTTCATTATACTCTATTCAATTTTGAAGTGGCGCGGCCAGAGAGTACTGCTCTGCGGCCGGACCACATAAATTGTTCAATAAAAAGTTATATAATGAGGTACTAAAAAAATAGATATATTCCGATGAAAGTAGACTTTAGGTAGCTACTATTTCCAACTATAGCATCTGAGTACTAAATTGTGGTCCGGCCACAGAGGATCACACGTTAAACTTTGTATTTTATTTAGCGGCTTCTAAACATAGCAGTTATTTTAGCTCAACAAGAGAATCTTACGGCGATAATGCTACCGGCTATGTCCAAATTAAAAGAGATAGAGATTTATGTACAATAAAAAGTCGAGTTACTCCGGAGCATAACGTACGTAAAGAAGGCTATCGTGTGAAGTTTCATATTGTGAAGCAAGAAACCACTTTTTTCTCTGTTTTGGGTCAGAAGGTCCAGTCAAAAATAATTTGTTCGGAAACTTTGTTGAAGTAGAAGGACACAATGGCACAAAAAATGAGTCAACACGGCTCTTTTTTGGAATATTAGTGGTATTGTTATGATCACCTGATGTTGATGGATAGTCCATTTTAAATTTTTACAAAAAAATATTTCGAAACTCGTTAAAATATGCAAAAGTATGAAAGCCAGCGACAAACAAGTACGGTGAAGTACAGACCTACAAACTTATCTGTTCCGGTGGCCAAAATTGGAACTACGTGAAATGCAATGAAAAAACGATATTTAATGAATGACAGTTCTAAATAGACAGTAGCGACGCCGCCACCGGAACAGATAAGTTTGTCGGTCTACCAGTGAGGCAGTGACAGGACAGGAGTGACGTCATCCGAACCATAGGTCCGTTTTCGCGCGAAAATCTATACTATCAATTGAAAACCGCATTTTTTCCGATAAATTACAATGTATTATTTTTTTAATTTAACAGTGGTTTATTCTACATGGAATTCTTTAAAATGAACACAAAAATAAAAATAATGCATGTTCCCTATCGAATCAGAGCAGTGGTTAACCCTTTCCCCGCCACGCTTTTTTCCGAAAATGGTGCCCCACACGCCACGACCATTAAAAAAAAATTCCAAAAAATTATTAAGGCCGCTCTACACTTAGCCCGCGGATCGCGCGCGATGGCTGCGAAAGGGCGCGACCGCTAAGTGAGGAGCCGTTTCGCATAAAATAGGAGCCGGCTCCACACTTAGCGTTCGCGCCCTTTCGCAGCCATCGCGCGCGATTCGCGGGCTAAGTGTAGAGCGGGCTTTAGGTTATACTCAACTCATTCAGGCAAGTAAAAATACAACGTTTCTTGATCATGTTTTTTTGTCTGATATATCAGACATTGGCGTGGAAAAGGTTAAACGAGGATTTAGGAAAACGCGATATTTGTAGAAAACTTTATAATAAAAAAAAATATTAAAGTACTCTTTGTAAGTTTGTATTCCCCTCCACCCGGAAGAACCGCTAGCCTCATACACTAGCGAGAAACCAAATCGACTCAGAGCGCTATCTACCTCTGCATTCAAACATTACATTTAAAAAAATATATATAGGTACTACTTAGTGCCATTTGAGAGCTTGAATCTTCGGCTTTTATGAGTATCATCATTATTATTATCCATGTTACTTTTTTTATTATTGGTGTCTGAACTTACAGTCTGTTTCAAACACGATGATATGCCTGACACATCCATAGAACGTAAATGTTTGCGTTTAGGAAAATGTTGACTTCGATATAAATACAAATTTGAATAATAAAGAAATAGATCAACACTAAATACTGTACATTAATAACGATTTAATAAGAGTCATGGTGTTTTTTTTTCGGTTTAGAGAAGTTTTATGTAAATTTTTCTATAAAATATAAAAATTATATGAGACGTACTAGGTTACGTTCTATGGTCTTTTAAACCAGAGATGTGACTTAGGTTTTATTATTAATCGATAAAAATCGTGAATAATCGAAACTATAATTTAAGGGAAAGAATAGTGGAATATTCGTAAAAAAATATTGTATTATGTAAAATAATACCGTCAATTTAAAATCGATGTTCACAATGTACAAAACTAACACGTTACTATTTATTGACCGAGTGAGCGAAGCGAGCGAGGGGTACAAATCATTTTTGTATGTACATATAAAGGTATGTATGTTTGTTCCGCGAAAATTCTCGAACGGGTGATCTGATTTAGACGAAAATGTAGGAAAAGTTAATAGAATTTTTAAGTTTGTTGACCATCGGTTTAGTAGTTTTTGTAATATTCACGTTTTTGTAAGAAAATAAATAATCGTATTTTAATTCTCTGGGTCTGGGGAAACTAACTGTACATACGGTTAATATTAATTCAGATTTAGCTTTCCTGTCCGCTGCCTTCCAGGCTGCTATGTGCGTATCGGCATCATTTCGCACACCCGGTAAAAAACAGTCATAACATAAAAACAGGCAAATCTGGTAGAGTCATTTTGTTACTTAATAATAAATTGACGACTTAGTCGCACACCCGCCAAAAAACTGTCATACGTAGTGGCAAGCCTGGTCTTACTTTTTTCAGTAAAATAATATTTTTATAATCTCAGTTTTCGCAGTAAAATAATATTTTACTGCAAGGGGTGAGATTTGCCTGTTTTTGTGTTATGACAGTTTTTTACCGGGTGTGCGATTTGGTCTTGGCCTTTCTCCACTTAAATACTCCCAGTAGTCGCTTCGTACAAGTAATGCCTCTATCTGTACCTTCCAACTGTCATAGTTATCTTTTGTTAATAATTCAATACTTAAGGTGGGTCTATGCTTACGAGCCGAGCACGAGCCGCGCACGAGCGGAGCACGAGCCGAGCCGCTCTGCTCGCGTGACAAGTGTGGACACACAATGAGCCTGCACTGCGAGCGCGATGCAAATCTCTTTGTGTTCGTCAAAAACCCGACAATCGCGGAGCACAGTCGAACACGAGCCGAATGCTCGAAGCGCGCTCGTTCGAGGCTCGAAATCGGTCCACAGTACACGAATTTTGGATCGGCTCGTGCTCCGCTCGTGCGTGGCTCGTAAGCATAGACCCACCTTTACATACATTCGCAGACATGATTCGGTCGTACCCTTTTTCAAATATTTTTCGATGACTCCTTTCTTAGTTACATGTACCTACTCACTCCTTATTTTCGCTGGTCCTGGGCCCATAACCTTTGTAGGGGTAAATATCAGATAACACAGTTTTAAAGAGAAATATTTATTGTACATAAATAAGAAAAAAAATATCAGCCTATTAATATCCCAATGCAGGGCAAAGGCCGACACAAAGTTAGCTCGACCCGGGAATTGAACCCAGGACCCCGAGATCTCGGCCCGGTACCTAAACCACTAGACCATTGTGGCGTTTGTACATAAATAATAACTGGAAAATATTTGTTTTATTGTCTTTACACTCTTACAAATATTTTCCAGTTATTATTTATGTACAATAAATATTTCTCTTTATAACTGTGTTATCTGATATTAACCTCTACACTAGCTAATATCAAAGTAAAAAAAATTAAAATTTATCATACATTATAAATCTATACTTTGAATCGATTGTCATAAGCACTAAGACATAATCGATAATCGATTGGTTATGCAGGTTGACACATGAGGTCACGTCTCTTTAATTGTCAAAGATGAGGTGTCACCCATATCATCGTGTTTGAAACAGACTGTAAATGGGGGAAAAATAAGAGTTTGGGTAAAGGAGTTGTGTTTAGAATTTACACAAATAAAATATGTTTTTCTTAAGTAGTATAAAATTTATTGGTTCAGTATTTGGTATTGCTAATTTATTTAACCCTAGATAGATAACCATATTTCACTATACACTAAAGATAACCATACGTCGACTCGCCGTGCGAATGTTTGAGGAGTGAGCATAATTTGGATTTAGTGTATACTAGGTTTATAAATGTAATAATATGTGTTATTGTATGTAATTGTGTGCCGAGTAAATCAAGCTCCGATGGCCAAAAGAGTTGGCGGGAACGGCGAGTTTAAGGACGCGAAAAACAAACGCGTTATATCGATTTTGTCAAATCGATTACATACGTCGATTCGACGTAGGTTATCTTTCTAGTAGACATGGGCGTTTCCGATATTTTACATTAGCCGATATGTAACCGATATGGAGCTTCAATATCGGATATGATATCCGATATCACATATCGATTCTCCTCCCAAAAAAAAAAAAATTGTTTATTTTTCTATTTTTTGTGTGTATAACACGTACTAAATAGTAGAATTGTATTATTTGACAATTTTAGGTACCTATTCATTAAGTGTTCAGCACCATGGGTAGACCAACTTAAGATGCAGCCCGCAAGAGGGACATAAGAATTAAGAAGTCATACCCTGTAGCTTCCATCATCATAGTTGTACCTTCCATCATCGGCTTAGCTGCAAAAGTACATGAAATACAACTAACGGTCCACATATTCCTACAACACTGAAAGAATTATCCCCTAACTCCTAACCGTTAAGGAGTTGTACCTTCCATCATCAGCTAAGCTGCAAAAGTACATGAAATACAACTAACGGTCCACATATTCCTACAACACTGAAAGAATTATCCCCTAACTCCTAACCATTAAGGAGTTGTACCTTCCATCATCAGCTTAGCTGCAAAAGTACATGAAATACAACTAACGGTCCACATATTCCTACAACACTGAAAGAATTATCCCCTAACTCCTAACCGTTAAGGAGTTGTACCTTCCATCATCAGCTTTGCTGCAAAAGTGCATGAAATACAACTAACGGTTCACATATTCCTACAATACTGAAAGAATTATCCCCTAACTCCTAACCGTTAAGGAGTTGTACCTTCCATCATCAGCTCATCAACATAAAATGATGTCTATCGTATCGGACGCAAAAACTTGAATGGCTTCAGAGAAAACGCGTAGTGTGCGGCTATAAAGTTTGAGGTGTGCCCTTGATTTTCCCGGGATCCCATCATCAGATCCTGACATGGTGACAATGGGACCGCCCCGGAACTATGCACTTTCAAATAAAAAAAGAATTATTCAAATCGGTCCACAATTGACGGAGAAATCGACGGACATACATAAAATAAAAATAAAAAAAAAAAATACATACAGTCGAACATAGAACCTCCTCCTTTTTTGAAGTCGGTTAAAAATAAACAATAACAAACATTCTTCACTCACTTATCATAACTAGTGATGGGCAGTGGATAAATACTCAAAAAGTAAATACTCGGATATTTATCCAAAATGGATAAATACTCATATTTATCCATTTTTACCCGATATTTACTCAAATTCACGGATAAATATCTTTTTAGCTGTATTCACACACGACTTTTGTTTCATTTGACCACATTTGACAAAAGCTTAGTATTTTGTGTCCGAATACTATGGCATCGAAATAATTATTTTATTTTAGCACGGTTGGGTGTTATATCAAGTCTAAGGGTAGTTGTACCTATTATACTGTAGCATTGCTTGCTTTTGCAAACGTTGCGCACAAGTCCGCGCGAGAGCGAGAAAAGTATATTCGGTTGTTACAATAATTGTATAATTATTATTCGCCGCGCAATATTAGCAAGCGGCCACGACTAGACTACTCCCCGTCATGCCATGCGCGTCCGTCAGTCTGTTGTGAACTGCGTTGCAGTGTTACATTCGTGTGATTGTTTTATCTCTCAAAAGAAAGTATTAAAAAGGTTCGATAATTTTGGTGATTTCGGTTACATATACGATACCATCAATTAATTCGTCATGTACATAAGAGGCACTCCGTGCGGTTGACACATAGAAGAACTACCGTGTCTATGAGTGGACGGCAGAGCAGAAAGCCCGAGGG
Organism: Mecyna flavalis; assembly: GCA_949319885.1. NCBI lineage: Eukaryota > Metazoa > Arthropoda > Insecta > Lepidoptera > Crambidae > Mecyna > Mecyna flavalis. Next base: position 1,918,540 of record OX439427.1, on the reverse strand, counting down.
GGGCGCCCAGCGCCGATAGAGCGGGCCGCTGTGAGGATGCGCGCGGCATTATGGTCCTCTGCTGGCAAGAGGACATGGCTCGCGCGCAACATGGTCGCAGGGCGCAGGCGCAGGCGGGTCGCAGGGCCCACGGCGTTGTGCCTGCTAAGACACAGGCAGCCCCGTGGGAAACTGTGCGGTAAGCCCGCACAGCCCGAGTCGCGATGACCCTCTGCGGTCTCCGCAAGAGGACATTCAGCGAGAGGGAGAGGCTCTCCGCCCAAACAGGGGCTCCGTAAAGTGCCATCGACCCTATCACCCCATGATAAAGCCGACGGCACCCAGGTCCTGGACGTTGGGGAGGACCCGCCCGAGGAGGAGCGAGGAGCTTAAAATGCTCCTTGAAACTCCACCGGGGGTCCAGGTGTAACAAATTCCTAGAAATCCCATGCAGACATTGCGACTGACGTCGGCCGTCCATTATACCCCCGGCGCATGCCCGCGTTACATGGCGAGCCCCACATGCCCTCGGCTGGGGGGGCTTATGGGATTAGCCGGGAACACCTGACTAATCCCATCCGACGGAGGTGGTGACCGGTGCAATGCAGGCCTCCACTGGCGACGAGAAGAGAGCGATTGTACAGCCGTCTTCTTATTCCCCGCCTACGTCTTCGACACGGAGGTGCGAGAGGGTCATTTTCCCTCTCCCGCTCCGCAGCCTCCTTCTGCGAGATGACTTCCTGGCAGAAGGCGGCCATTGCCCTCCAGGCTCCTTCGCTTCCAACCATGGAATTGACCACGCTTGGTAGCGAAAGGTCCGGACCTACTTCCGCGCACAGAACACGACGCTGCTCCTCCCAGCCTGGGCAGAAGGCGAGAGTATGCTGCGCCGTGTCCTCCGCCGCACCACATTTATGGCACACTGGGGATTCCTTTCTCCCGATTTGGTGCAGGAATGACGCAAAGGAGCCATACCCGGATAACATCTGTGCCAAACGGAATGAAAGAAACCCGTGCGGATGCCCGAGCCAATCCTGTATCACGGTACGGTACCAATGGCATCGTGGGAACTCGATGCACTGGTTCTGGCCCAGGTGCATCGAATCCGGGTCGCGGCAAGGATGCGGGGGGAACAACCCAGCTTGGAGGAGGTGGTGCTGGGTCGTGTCCAGGCCAGGGAAGAGGCCCTGACCAAATGGACGGAGGCTCTCCAAGCCCCAAGTGCCGGCCACAGGACGATTGAGGCAATTCGTCCGGTGTTAAGGGAGTGGGTAGAACGCACGGCTGCCTCACCTACCGGCCTTCGCAGGTTTTGTCCGCACACGGAAGTTTCGGACACTACCTGTACCGTGTCCCCCGTCGGGAGAGACGCCGCAGTGTCATCACTGCTACGCTCCCGACGACACAGCCGAGCACACACTCATCGAGTGCCCGGCCTGGCGACACGAGCGCCGCGAACTGATCGCGGCGCTAGGTCAGGCCGGAGAAGGCGTGCTCACTTAGCACGCCACCTCCGGCCTAAGGGTGGACCTGCGGGCGGGGGTAGCCCCCCAACGTCCGCATTGCACAGGTTACCCGAGCCAAGTCTGAGGGTCACCTTGTTTCTCGGGTGGCCCTCCCTAGGCGCCACCCCGACTTGAGGCCTGCTCAAGTCGGGGTACCCGGGGATGGGCTGGTCAATAGCTAACGCTGGCAACGGCTCGTCCCAATCAGGTGTGTAGGGGAACCGGGGGAGTTTAGTGGGTAGTGGACGCTTTCGTCTCGAGTCCCACACACGGCCGCAGGTTTAGCTAGCCTGCGGTTAAGGTGCATAAACGCATTCTCCTCCGAAAAAAAAACAAAATTTTTTTTTTTTACAAATGATTCATTGAAAATTATCGCCACACCTGAACACGGCGTTACAACCAAAGTTACATCCAAAGTACTACAAAAAATGTTGTACTAAAGTATACTTTAAATTCAAGGCACTTAGTTTTAACGTCGCTGCCTGTAGCCAATTGGTCCCTACAACCAAGGTCGTAATAAATGAATTCTAATCTACCTACACTAAAAATATACTTTATACTTTAAATACTTTAAAAAATAAAAGAAAAATGTTTTAAAAGTATTTATCCGCCTTTTTGGATAAATACTCAAGTAAAAATGGATATTTATGAGTATTTATCCATTTTGAGTATTTATCCGGATAAAAACCCATCACTAATCATAACACTATAAAAAGCACTTAAACCAAATTAATCCTTATTACGCTCGAGCTTGATTCCCTTTTGCTATGTGTATCCCTTGCGAATATAAAAATGCCACGAAATATACTTTAAAACATAATCGATACAAGATAAATTGACTCTTATTGCTAGCGATAAGAGCGGAAATCGCCTACCCATTACGCCGTAATATCTGAATAACCGCCTCATCTCTTTTACTCCAATGTAAGTATACCGAATCAGAAAGAGAAAAGGCGAATGTCAACTTTTGCTATGTGTATCCCTTGCGAATATAAAAATGCCACGAAATATACTTTAAAACATAATCGATACAAGATAAATTGACTCTTATTGCTAGCGATAAGAGCGGAAATCGCCTACCCATTACGCCGTAATATCTGAATAACCGCCTCATCTCTTTTACTCCAATGTAAGTATACCGAATCAGAAAGAGAAAAGGCGAATGTCAACTGACCAAAGATATCGATAGTACGGTTATGAATACATGGTTTCGGCGATATGAGTTTTGTTGTTTTGTTACAGTTTTGAGTTTTGGTTTTGATATTATAGTTTTTAGTTTTTGAAATATCGGTTACGTAAAATCCTATATCGATATGATATGATATCGAACTGTTAGCCGATATAAGATACGTTTTGATATATCTGTCTCATGTCTACTTTCTAGGGTTAAAGCATTTACAGGTTTCTTGTTTAGTCTTCCTTCCAGTGTTTGCATAATGATAACCTCAGTAGTACCTGTAACAAAGATTGGCAGATAGTATTATTTGTATTATACACAAAACGCCAAGAAATTGTGTAGACGACGCCGTAACCGCATCGTAGCGCATGTTTGCGCCGGACAAAAACCGCGTGTTCTATGTATTTTGATACTGATTACAGTTCAGTAAAGCATGTCGGCCCGATGCGTATGCGGTTTCGGTGGGGTGCAGGCGCGGTTTTCATTCGTATATTGTGGTCCGGCGCGGTTCCGGCATCGTCACTCAGCCTTACGAGTTTTTCAAATTTCCCTGAATATTTCCAAAGAAAAAACAACATGGCCGCTTTCACTGTTGTAAGATAGTAAGCGGTAATTAATTTGCCAGCACAGTTATTGTAGTAATCTAGCAAAACAGCTATTGCTTAAATGTAGTGTGTTTATATAACTGGGGTAGAGGCAGCAGCTCTGTCCCCAGCAGTTTTAACCACAGTTCTCTTTGTCTGGGTTACTAGGATCGTTCTCAGAAAAAAACATCCTATAGGATATTCCAGACATAGCGTTTAAGTTTAGGCTGAGATTTTTAAAATTGCTGAATGTTGATGCCATCAGATGAGTCCTGGACTATAGGGTAATTGCTTTTGTAGCCAATAACAATATAAAAGTAAATAAAGAAAAAATTACTATGATTTAGTACCCACCTAACATTTCCAAGAATATTTCTGCTCTCTGCAATTCAGTCCCTTTCGTTATCTAAAACAAAACATGTTATAAGTTTATTGACAAACTACAGACATTAAGTAAAATTGCGTATGTATACATTTATGTTGTAATCAGACGTAAGGTTGGTCAACATGGTTGATTGGGTTCGCTCTGTCGAGGGAGACCTGATGGTCGGGTCATCATGGTAAAAAAAAAAACCTATGAATACCAAGCAATAGGATGGTTTTTTATGTAAGTAAACTATCCTAAAATATTACGTAATTCAAATAGGTAATGTAAATATTGAATAAGCATAAATGAAATGAAATTGTTTATTACATAAACAGATGTGGTTACATTGTTTCCATAATTATGGTATACTTAAAATTAAAAAGAATACTAAGATTTAAAAAAAAGATATACCTAATAGAGATAATAATGTAATATTTACCTTATAAAAGACTGCTAGTTATGTCCTGGAAAGAAAAGCAAAAATCATGTAAAAATCAGTCAATGAAGTAATACTTTTAGTTTTTATTGTAGATATTTGTAATCAGACGTAAGGTTGGTCAACATGGTTGATTGGGTTCTCTCTGTCGAGGGAGACCTGATGGTCGGGTCATCATTTTAATGATTATGATACTGATAAATTAATATTCTTACTATTAAGTGCGAATTTACTAATTTTATATTGAATTTATAAATATTATGGAAATAACTGCATTTTGTGTCTGTTTGACTGACTTTTAATGTGAGATGTAGTGTAAAATATAATAGGAAATTATAATGTTGATCTCAAAAAAGCCTTTGACACCGTTAGCCATTCTTTATTACTTCAAAAACTTGAGAACATAGGTGTCTGCGGCACTGCACTGAAGATGTTTCAGTCATACCTAGAAGATAGGCGTCAAATGGTAAAGATCGGTGATGCCCACAGCAGTCTATTGCCGGTTACATGTGGCGTCCCACAAGGATCCATACTGGGCCCATTATTGTTTTTATTATACGTAAATAATATTGACGACATAGGACTGCATGGTCAACTCACTTTATATGCAGACGACACATGTCTCTTTAACTTTGGCTCAAATATTGATAGTATAATGACAACTGCACAAGAGGACCTAGATAAATTGTATGAGTGGTTCCAATCTAATCTATTAACCGTAAATATATCAAAAACATGCTACCTAATTTTTAAACCAAAAAATAAAAAAATATTGCCACATTCTCCTCTCACTATTAACAAAGTACCTCTTGAAGAGAAGCAGTCTGAGAAATATTTGGGACTGAGAATCGACAGCAATTTAACTTGGCATAACCATATAGACTTTATAAAATCCAAGATCTCACCGATGATAGGCTCACTACGTAAAATAGCGAAATGTCTTCCAAAAAAAGTACGCAATACTGTTTACGATTCATTAGTAAAATCTCACCTTCTGTATCTTATGAAATATGGGGGTCCACTTCTAAATATAAAATTACTGAACTTCAAACCTTACAAAATAAAGTAATAAAGGCTCTATTTCACTATCCATACTTAACACCCACCGTCAAACTATATAAGGAAACATCTCTAATGAACATCAAGCAACTATACAACTACACCACATGCATATTAATTAGAAAAATATGAAATAAAAATATCAATACACAATTAACATTCACAAAAAAAAACCAAACACATAACTACATACGTCGAAGAGGTGATCACATAGTTCTACCCACAATTAGAACCAATTATGGAAGAAGGTCAATAACTTTCGAAGGAGTCCAAACCTACAATAAACTGCCTTCAGACATAAAAAATGCGGAATCCTTCGGTATGTTTAAATCGAGATTATTTAAATATATTAAGAATACATAACCCCAAGGTGGATACTGTACCTAATATCTATTCATATTTAGTTTTAAATAGTTATAAGTTCTCATGTAAGTGACAATGTCTTAATGAGAATAAATATCTTTGAACTGAATGTTTACTGATTTGATTAGTTTATTTGAAACTTACTTTCTACAAGCTGAAGATACTCCTTAGTATGTGATATTAGCATCGGCAATTCTGCCGTCTATAAACTAAAAGGCCGCTAAATGACAAAAACTACTTTTGAGTTATTGAGCAAATAAGCGGCAAAATTTTCAAATCGATGCTACTCCTTAATAAAAGTATGTACAAATGTGTGTCATACACCAAAAGAAAGGTCTTTTTGTCAACTTTCACATGAAATTTGTTGATTTAAACAATTGGTAATATTCTTTAAACTAAACACATATTTTCCCCTCAATTTTGTAAACTTTTAAAAATAACTTAAGGTGTACAAAATTAAATGGCGGCTAAAAGGTTTTAACTGCTTTATAGTTGTGAATTTTTCGAAAACAGCCACATTTACATAACTATAAAGCAGTTATATTGATCTTATTCATAGCAATAAAGCGGCTAACTACACATAGCCGCCTTTTAGCCAAGTTTATGTGGCTTAACTGCTTTACTTTTATTTATTAATAACTTTTATTACAGTTGTGCATAGCTAAAAAGCGGTAAATTATCAAACCCTTTCATATAACTGCTATTTAGGCTAGCAAAATCATCATTATTTTTTTACAAAACCTTCAAAGTAGACGCTACCACTACTAAGTCAAATTTATAAAGTACGAGTATTCTTCCTATGAACACCAACCTAAAGAGCAAGCGGGATTTTGAAGTGGTTTCAGCACGTTAGACCACATATTCACGCTAAGGCAGCTGGTGATACAGAAAAACAGCGAGTTTAACCGACCTCTTTACCTTGCATTCTAAGACTACAAAAAAGCGTTCGACTGGGTAGAACACTGAGTTGTCTTTGATTCACTACAGCGTTGCGGTGTTGACTAAGGTTTTTTCAACAAATCCTGGGCCTAAGACCGTACTCGCGTGCGGTAACCACATCTGGTCCACTCGGTGTTGACGATTGCGCTACACCAGGCGCACACGACTCATCCTCGTTCCCGCTCTCCTTTTGGGCCAACACCCCTTTAGATACATCTACCTGCTGAAAAACCTATACCAGTCAGCGACTATGTCTGTCCAAGTCCAAGGTAGTACTACAACTATCCCTATTAAAAGTGGCGTACGCCAATGTAATATCACCAAAGCTTTGCTAATGCACTCGAAGACGTCTTCAAACTTTGAACTGGAAATATAAAGGTATAAATGTGGACCGAGTTTGAGTCACCTCCGTTTTGCGGATGACATCGTGATCCTCGCACAGTCATCTGAGCAGGTTAAGAATATGCTTAGCGACCTAAGCCAAGCTTTACTACGCGTAGGGCTGAAAATGAACCCCGAAAAGACGAAGTAAATAGGCTTGAGTGGCCCGATGGCGCATTTGGTAGTGACCCTGCCTTATGCGCCAGTTGTCGTGGGTTTGAATCCCACCCAGGACAAAGACTTATGTGATGAACATTTGTGTTTGTTCTGTGTCTGGATGTTTATTTGTATTTAAGTATATATTTCTGATACCCATAACACAAGTGCTTACGCTACTTACTTTGGGGTCAGATCAATGTATGTGATGTTGTCCAATATTTAAAAAAGTTATTCTTCTTCCTTAATATTAAAGAAAATCATAACACAACATGAATCAGTATACTCTTTCATTAACACCTTAAAATTTGTGGTCTTTCGAATTAATACTTGAATGTTGACCATCAGAAATTTCAGAATTAACTTGGTTTTGTTTCGTGTTACATAAACCACTTATAAGTTATTAATTTATTATTATATCAGTTACGGTAAGTTAAGTAAGTAAATAATTTAAAAGAAATACACCAAATCACACCATTCAGAAGCACATTCCTTAGCTACTGCCCCAATAAGGCCGTTCAATTAGGTCTGTCGTTAATAAGCTGTGAAATAATGTATTAATCACGGGTATTAATTCGAGCAAACATACCGTACTTCAACGTAAATAATGGACCTCAAAAATATCTACATCTAACATAAATAAGTAAATTAACTTTGTTAAGGTACCTACCTAATTTATATTTAAAAATACGTCTTATCTGACTGAGGAACGAATAGTTATTTATGTGGCTGTTGCATAATGAGGGTCATTAAAATACGAATGTGGTTTTATGAAACGAACGAAGTGAGTTTCATAAAAGGATCACATGAGTATTTTAATGCCTAATTATGTACAGTCACATACATAACTTTATCTTCATTCATAATGATAATATGTCTATTTTATAGTCAGGATCGATGAGCAAACGCCCTAGTTACCAACATAATCTGTATGTAAAAGTTAGTACTGTCATAATGACTGACGTTTGTAGTTTTTAAAATCCATAAACAATCTAGACTCGAGTTGATTTCGATTCTCAAATCGATTGTTATAATTTCAGCATCGAATTAAATGTATAGGAATGGAACATAAAATTACTAATCGACTAATTCGATAATTGAAAAAACCTATTAATTTTTACTTTTTAAGAAGACGTTCGAAATTTGAACGTAAGGTATCGGTTACCGATACTAAAATGTAAACATTAAGATACAGCAACAGATACTCATATCTAAATATAGGGCGTTTGCTCATCGATCCTGGCTATAAAATAGACATATTAGGGTATGGATGTAGATAAATAATATATTGTTCGACTGCATTCAGTTTTCAATTCATAGTGGCTAGCTCATAGAAAAATTTTACGGCTAGCTTGACTCAAGAACATAAGCCGCCTGCTTGTCGATCTCGCTCGATACTATTTTGCAGTAAACAAAAAGAAATCCAATTATAAGCTATAAATTTTTTTTAATAACTTCGTTAATTAAATAAAATACGTACCTTGGAAACCTTCCCGCCATGTCGAGTGACGATTTTAGCGGGAAACGCGACACCAGCGAACTTCCTCATCCGTGTATAGTTTATTTTTCTCTAAACAGCCGCACCCCGCCAGCCTAGCGTGCCCGTTATAAGGGGTGCGGGGGCTTGTGAGTTTGCCGCTTTTTAGCGATGTACTGCTATTTAACGGCTTTTTTGTTAAGCAAAGCTTTGTAAAAATTATGTATTTTACTTTGCGTACTGACTAACATGGATTTTTATACTAGTTTATTTATTGTAAAAGTAGAAACAATGCAAAGCTTAAAGGCCGCTAAATGATTCTAACTGCCTTTTAGTTATTTAAGAGAGCTTTGCCGCTTTTTATTCATTTAAGCAAGGTTCTTTATACTTGAACCTTACCAAGCTAGAAAGCCGCTAAAAATACTTTGCTGCCTTTTAGCTTCTTGCAAAATTAGAACTGTTTTTTAGTTAAGCATTGATAGTAAAATTGTTCAGACGATCCAAACGTTAAAGTAATTTAGCTACCTTCTAATCTAGTAAAGCTGTTTTGCCACCTTTAAGCGATGTAAAATATATTATTTCTGTATTTAGCTGCTTTTTAAAAAAAAATATCTTGGAAACGGTGAAAGATAGAATAACCGTTCCTAGATAGATCGATAGAGAATTTTTTTTTAAATATAGTGGTATTAAAAAGTGAAAAATGGTCAAATGTCATTTAGCGGCCTTTTTTCTTATAGACGGCAGAATTGTTGATCTGAACAAAAGAAAAATCACATTATTATATTAGATTGTGGACAGAAATAAGAGATATTATTAAAAATAATAAGTCAGACATGTTGTTGGTCAACATTGTAGATTTGGGTTCGCTCTGTTGAGGGAGACCTGAATGGTCTGGTCATCATTTGCTACATAAACCACTTTTCCTAATGAAAAAGGTATGGTTGGATTATTCACTATCCTATTTGTCTACGACACATTCACTCACAGCATTCAATCATTCATTCATGCGCGAGCGGCGCGCATTCAAGGACTCACTCGATGGACGGATCTGAGATAAGACGTGTGTGCTCTGTATCTACTTATTGAGTTACTTTCAATATACCAGTATAAAAAAAATACAGTCCACTATTTATTTATTTAACATCTTTCGGAGCACCCTATCACAATCACTATTTGTTGTTGTAAGCATTACAAAATTAAAAATCCATTTGATCTATTTATTTGTACTCACCTATAATTATGTCCTTTTGTACAGGACATCACATTAGTATAAAAAATCTGAAACAAATAATGAAATACTGTAGCACTGAATTATTACTTATCAAATGCAATAATGTACGATTTGGAGTATAATCAGACGCGTATTTTTGGTCAACATGGTAAATTGGGTTCTCTCTGTTGAGGGAGACCTGATGGTCGAGTCATCACTTTAATAGTAAATTAATTATTAATCCTGATCTCTCTTCGGTCATGTCAGACTGCTGTCTCACCGTGTTATGAGAGTGAGGGAATAGGGAGTGCATCTGTGCTTGCGCACTCACTTGTGCACTATAATATATCCTGCATAGTTGGCTGATCGTAAAGATCGGCCGCCGTAGCCGAAAACTCGGTTAGGAGGACATCATCATCAATAAATTAAGACATTACTGTGATACCAATGAATGAACACTGGATGCCAGGTAACTCAACAGTTGAAGAAAGATCAAGCTAGTTGTGCAGTAAAGGCTCTTAAATTATGATCTACTAGCCTTCCGACCGCGGTTTCACCTGCGCGTAATCTCTTTTTTTCAAATATCCCCCCTTCCCCCCACATTTCCAGGATCAAAAGTACCCTATGTTCACCGGGGATAGTGTAGCTTTCCAACAGTGAAAGAATAATTCAAATCGGTTTAGTAGTTTCAAAATTGATATTCCCGCGGGAATGAGACGTTTCCCGTAGGAATTTTATAGCCTATGTCCTATTCCGGGTTATAAACTATACGTGTGCCTAATTTCATCTAAATCCGTTCAGCCGTTTAGGCGTGATTGAGTAACAAACATCCAACCAAACATCTAAACATCCAGACTTTCGCATTTATAATATTAGTAGGAAATAAAAAAAACTTAAACTTACCATTAACACTGACCCTAATTCCATCTGAGCTATGTTCATGTTTAAAAATCTGTAAAAAAACATTTTGTTATAAAAACAATTTTTTAATTTAGTTGTATATTGTAAATTATTAGATGTCTCAGTGGAGATAGTTATTTTAACAACATTATGTATTTAGATGTCCCTATCAGAAGTCATCATTGTAAAATGTAAATCTTTTGTTTTCTAAATGTATATTAAATTTTGAAATGATTGTAATAATTACCATCATCTTTGCGATGATCGCCAGTATCTTTTCTTCATACCTGCAAAAGTTAACAACGCTTAGTCATCTTTTTCCAAAAGAATAATCTTTTAATTGAATACAAACTGAATCAGTTGGGATAGTTATATTAACAGCAGTATGCATCAGATGTCCCTATCAAGAATCATCATTTCAATAAACAAACATAGAAATACAAACATATATTTTTTAGTACTATCCGATTCAGATGCTATTAATCCTTCTAGCCCCGGATTACTAGACACAATAGAAAATCTATTGTTATGCGGCACCCGAGTGCCGGTTCGGCGTTGAGTGGTTAAAATAATAATACCTTTTGGAGTTGCGTTACGCGACAGTGATGACTGACACACACACAGACATTATTATGCGTTGCGAACGTTACGGACTAGCGTAGTTGACGTCAGTTTTCACTCAATTCCAAAAGGTATTATCTTCATAGCATTCGAATCTGATAGTATTTGAATATTCACCTTTATCCTATTTCTATAATTTCAATGATTTGGCATTCTTCCATTTTGTTGATTACATCTGAAAAAGAAAAACTGTGGTATTACTTAGAACTATGATTTATTTCAACACTATTACTTTTTTTAATTGTTATCAGATAGGAGCGAAAGACATAAAAGTGCTGTACATCACAAAGTTCAGCTGAACTATGGAGTCATCATTAGAAATAAACCTTTATAATGCGGAATTAACTGTCAGTTGGTTTAAGGCTAAATAAATAAAATAATGAAATATAATTAAAAAAAGATTTATATTAAAACCTGTTTTTTCCCCTTTGAGCTAAATACTTATTTACTTTAGGATATACATAGATAAGTGTAAATATGTTTTTGTTCTCACCATTTTAAACATCAGACGGTGCTTTCCCAGCATTTCTCACTGCCGTTTTCTAGAAATGAAATAATACAATATTAGGATTATGAACAAGGAATGTACATATGATTTGTTAATCTATTTCTTTTATCAGATAGGAGCGAAAGACATAACAAGTGCTGTACATCACAAAGTTCAGATGAACTATGAAGTCATCATTAAAATTTAAGAATACACTATTAATAAATTAATACATAACAAATGACTTTTCAATATTTGTTTGTTTACTAGTATAAAAAAAGAGGATCTAAAAATCATTTTAATAATGCATCATTACATTGTTTAGTTTATAATTGTCTAAGTTTAATAGCTTTTGTATGAAATGAAATTAAATGCTTACCTGCATTTCAATGATAATCAATTTCCACATCAGGATGGGTACCTAAAAACAATAAAACATTGATATAATAAGAATGCAGGAAGATGTTCCTTTAAATGTTATTTAAATGGTTCAGATTGCTTTAGATCATAGTTCTATGCATCAGACCTCACAATCAGTGGCCCTATGCTAAAATTTAGAAAAAATTAGTCTCAATGCAAAAGACTAAATACAAGAAAAATCAATTAAATCTACTAATGAAAATACTAAAATCCAAAAGTTTTCCCTACTCTATTTTTAACCGATTGTGAAGCAACAGAAGGTTTTCAGCTGCACTGCGCTATCATCATAATTTTAATTATTATATTTTTGCAGAACTTGTTTAAAATGACGGATTATTAATAACTGGCAAGTAATAATGTAATGAAAATAATAATATAAATAAAATAATATTAATAGCTTCTTTAGTTGATACATACAAATTTTATTTATTTTTATAATAAATCGGTAAACATAAGAATAATGTCATTCTAATCAAATTCCATAGAAACAAAATGGTGGCTCAAAACATACCCTAACTTCTGTCCATGCATCATTTGAGCAATTGTGGTTTTAACCTGTAAATAAAAGAAATAAGTTGTTTTAAATCCACTTCAGTCACCTCACACATAGTTTAATTCAAAAATGGTCAGATAGAGCTAATATACATGCAAATCATAATTTATCAATGGTTAGCATTTTTCATCATTTAAGTATTCTTATTAAAATTATTATACGTATGGTATATTTTATTTGTAAATTAAAAGAAAGTACTTTAAACTTAGAGCATTAAACCAAACAGAACGCACCACTAGTTCTACTTAATTTAAAAAAAGAACGAACACACTAACATCCCCGTTTTCATAATTTTATTGATGATTAAATTCAACGACTACTGCTTACTACTTACTCATGTCTACCACATGTCAATGATCTTTGTGTTGGCCTTTCATTAAATTTTCAGCGTGTCTAAAACCATGTCTCGGTAACGTAAGAATTTCTCAAGCTCCACCAGTGCGACTTCTTTCATTCCATATACCATTATTAGTTAATGTACTTTGAAATGACACCCTGGACTTAAGGTACACTGCCAGTTTATCTCTTTTCACTACACACACTATTATTTATTTGTAGCCCAATTTCTTACACATGCACTTACATCAGAAACAGTTCTATTTAGTATAATGCTATAAGGATTATTCCATACACTTACAGGATGCTATAAGGCTATAAGGATTATTCCAACTCAGCATTTCTCGGAGTTATTTTATAATCTCTCCAAGAAATGCAGTCTTACAAATGAAAGTTTGTAGGAAACTAAATTGAACTTTTATACAAATACAAATTCTTGAGACAATCTAAAGCCAATAGTAGGACAGTAGAAAATAAATATCTAATTTAAACTTCATTATGATATTTTCAGTCTTCTTACCTTCAGCTGATGGTTTTTTGTATTTCCCCTGAACAAATATACGAGGCACATCAATGCCTTCTTTGAAGTTGACGGTCCTTCGCTGCACGTAAGTGTTCATGAGGACTTCAAACCCAGCATCGCTAAATAACTTTTCCAGTTCTTCTTCTGTAAAATAGTAACTCCTGAAAAAAAAAACATATGCATCATGAGGTAAAATAAATACAGTTTGGATTATTATTGGTTATTTAAAAGGAAGCAATACTTTTATAAGATTTGAATGATATAGGTGGAGCGATGATCTGCGCAAGATGGCTGGCAGGAGCTGGATGCGAGTAGTTGAGGTCGATCAGCGTGGCGGGCATTTGGAGAGGCCTATGTCCAGCAGTGGACTGTTACAGGCTGATGATGATGAATAGATTTAAACAGAAGGGTATAATTACTTGGTTAAATATCAACTAACACTAACCTAGTGCCATCTTGTCTCATGTAGAAGTTGTCTGCAATCTTGTGGCCAGGTTTAAACCTCAACTGAGCCATGTCGTACCTCCCATAGTCTCGGAATAGCAACACGCCCCCCGGGCGGAGCACTCTGAACGCAACTTTAGCCACTTGCTCCCACGATGAAGGCTGAATAGCCGATAATACAAAAATGAGGCTCGCTATATCCACGCTGCACTCTTCCACGTTTTCAAACAAGTCTTCTGTAGTCAAATCAGCACAAAAAGCTTTCATCCTGCTCTCGTCGTACAAAGGATTTGCCTTTACAAACTCCACCGCACGTGGTGAAAAATCACACGCGTAGAAGTGAAAATTCGAGAATCCTTCTTGTATTAACGGAAATATCATGTTCCCGACTCCACAGCCCAGCTCTAGAAACACAATTCGCTGGTCTGGGTCGAAGTTTATAAGCTCTTGAAACTCACGTGTTGTCCAATGCCGGTCACGGAAGAACTTCGTCTCGTTACGCTTGTAGAATATGTCCCAGTGGCGCTTGGCGTCGCGTTCCAGCTTGGCAGCCTTTGCTTCAGGGATCATTCGACAATTTTGGCTTTCCAAACGCTGTTTCTCTTCATCTGTAAGATCTTTGATTCGGTGAACAAAAACATCGCCGTTTGCCGCGACACGTTTGATTTCATCGGTTTCCATCGTGGTTATCAAACCGATAACTGTTAAAATATACTTGTTTATAGTTACATCGAAAGGTAAAGTAATGTAGAATATCAATATTTTATTATAGAAGCGAGGGCAATTTATTGAGCAAATAAATCATTACGCACTCAACTACCCATGGAAATAATATTGTCCTACCACAAACTGACACAAAGTCACAAACGGACCACAAACAAACCACAAACTCCTACCTCACTCAACGTCACTCCAGTGTTGCCAGCGAGGTCTTGTCAAAAGTCACCTGAGATGAGATGTACAAAAAAAAAAGTAACCTTTTTGTAGGAAAAGTAACATTTCGCCAATTTTTTTGTTGAGCAAAAAATAACAATACGATTGACGAGACGGTCGGTTCAATTTGAAAAATGCTTTCCGCACGCCAATTCCGAAAAATCACCTAAAAGTAACCTTTCGAGTCGTGCGTGTAACCTAAAAGTAACCTTAAGGCAAAGATAAATCTTTGCCTTATGGAGTCAAAAAACACCTAAACAGTTACAAAAGTAACCTTCTGGCAACGCTGCGTCCGCATGCCGCTGCGTCACTCACTCACTCAACTCAACGCGTCGAAGTATAGACCGACAAACTTATCTGTTCCGGTGGCCAAAATTGGAACTACGTGAAATGCAATGCAAAAATGACAGTTTTAAATCGACAGTAGCGACGCCGTCACCGGAACAGATAAGTTTGTCGGTCTATAGTGTGACCGTTTTAAAAAAAGGTGATCTACTAAAATCATTATGTAGCCAGTACTAAATAATAATACCAAAGCAGTTGCTGGATTATACTAAAAATATACTAAAACTAACTTTCCCCTTTGGATCGTAAAAGAAAGACAAACAAACACGTTAAAATTGTATTTAAAAAAATTCAAAAAAATTTATTTGCCTTAAATAGGGTGTTCACATTGATGGTACAGATTCTCATCATAAACACATACAATGGAGAATGTTACTAGGTATGCCAAATCGCTTGAAATTTTGTCTCAGTAATGCCTGTATGTATACAAATACACTAGTTTTTGTTGTAGTCAAAAATACCTAGTAGTTTTGATTCTATAGGCATTCAAAGTTTCGAAAAATATCGAGTCCCGCTAACAGTCACGTGACCGCTTGTGACGTCACATCACAACCCTCCGCGCGGGCCGAGCCCGACTTAAGGCCTGTATTCACTTTGATTAGTGCGAGTGCGAGTGATTAGTGCAAGTGATTAGTGATTAGTAGAAAATAAGTGTGGACAGCGACTGATTAGTGCGAGTGATTAGTTGGCTGCGTAGTGAAGTGTTTAGAAGCGTGTTCTATTTTTCTGCGAGTGGACTGCGAGTAGCCACGTCCCGCGCGCCCGCCCATCCCCCTCTCTCGCGGCGTGCCTGCCACACACACACACACCCTCAACTACTAATCACTCGCACTCGCCAACAATTGGACACTACTTGCACTACGCACCTGCACTAATCACCCTCAGCTACTAATCACTCGCACTCGCACTAATCAAAGTGAATACAGGCCTTTATTAGTACAAGTTGCATAGCTTGCGCTTGGCTTGTGCAGTATTTTGTTGTGTTTTCGTTAATAGACTTAATAGTAAATATTATTCAATTAATAATATGGACGAAAAAGGGCAATCGGATAATATAATCTACCTAAAATAGATGGATTAATGGTTGCGCATTATTTAACAACAAATAGTGATTTCGTTGCCGCCGAAATGCGAGGAATATCAAATAGTAAAAGTATCTACCTACCATTCAATGTTTATGTTATAGACAACAAATAAAAATGTAGGTATTATAGTTTTGTAACTATAGGTAAAGTAGGTACGTATGTATAGGTACCGCTCTTCTTAGTAAATTTAAATAAATGCATACCTACATAGGTACATTGATATATTGCAAACTAGCTTCCGCCAGCAGCTTCGCCCCCGTTTCCCTCGGGAACTGTACATTTTCCCAGGATTAAAAGTAGCCTACCTACTTACCTATATGTTATTCCAGACTTCGTCCAGATCCATTCAGTAGTTTTTGCGTGAAAGATAACAAGTAAACACACACACACTCACAAACTTTCGCGTTTATAATATTAGTAGGAACTAGGATAGTACCTAGGAATAAGAGCGGTAAGGTAACGCACTATCCGATCCGAATCCGATGCGAATCCAACCCGTCTCCGTGAAATAACGGTCCGGAGTATTTCTAGTGATTTACGAACTAGATCCGTCATCCGAATGTCTTTGTGATTTTGATTTCACGGAGACGGATCGGATTCGGATCGGACGTAGTGCATAAGCGCTCTTACGATGTAAGTAAATATAGTGTTGTATTTTTTTTTACTTACAAAATACGTAAGGCCATTTATTTTTAAAAGAAGCTTATTTCAGATCAGCAAGAGACAGCTATGGCGATGATGCTATTAGTCATGTTCAAATAAAAAGACCTACGTAGGTGATGTATGTAATGTAGAATCACGCCAGAACACCGCATACGTACCACACCTTATCATTGCATTCTAAACTGATAAGGATCAAGAAGTTTTAAATGTAACCTGCGAAGATTGTGCCGCCAGCAGAGGTGGCTGTAAACATACTAGGATTTTTAATGTGGCTACATCGTCGAAGCGAGGAGCCTCAACGTCCTTTGGAACTATAAAAAACAACTTTTCCTGCGAATTGGTAGTTGTATTTTTACATTTAGGCACACCACATGATTTCCTAGTATTTGGATTGGACATTTTTAAAAGTATTTAGGTTTAATTTCGACGGCACGGGCGCCGAACGCTAGCGGACTGAGTGCGCCAGACTGAGCGAGTTGTACAATGACGTCACACCGGCACCGGCAGCCCGCGCGTGCGGTTACAACTTGTTTTACTTCTAATCGGAAACTAATTGACGACGTATCGAAGTAATTCTTTCACTAGTATTTTTTATTTTTTACAAAGAATATGGAGTGCTAATAATCAAAATTAGTTAACATTCTTCATTATATTTACACATACCTACATTACAATTCTAAATGTAAATAGTCAGTACCTATTGGACAAGTTTTTTTTCAACATGTCTTTCGGTGGTTCAAATGAGACACAATTTTCATTTAGACCTTGTTTTACAATGTAAAATGCTCGCAATATGTTCAGATATAAATCTGTTTCTATATTTTGTTTTAACAATATTTACTTTTGAAAAAATTCTTTCGCATTCAGCGTTAGAAATGGGTATGCACATTAGACACGGCTTGGGTTTTGAATCGCACCCACCCACTGCCTCACCAAGGCAGTCAGCAGAACAGATCTGTGGTCAGTTAGAACCTTTTTGACCCGCTATGACATATCTGCCTACATATAAGTACCCAGTAGGTGTTCAACAGCCACTGCCAAACTCATAATTGCCTGGAGATCAGAAGGTCAAACAGACGCGCGAGGTCGCGGCATTCATTTAGCATTATGCGACGAGACATGCGGGCTCCATTACATCTAGGCTACAATTATTATCTAGGACAACATCATTTATCAGTAGGTAGGACTAGGTACGTATACTAATTTGTACGTAGGTTTTTACGTAAGAGGTGACAAAAATGCGCTTAAGGTCACTTATCGTATGTTATTTTTTGTTGGTACTATTTGAATTGCATAGAAAGGGTATTCTTTTTTTTATCGTTTTTTTCGATCCAGTAACACTTGACCATATTCCAGGATCTGGCATTTCCAGTTATAACATTGGAGCTACTGCCATGACCATCTGAGTCAGATGGTCTGACTTCCATAACCCTGACTGGGGAACTTAAAATTAGACCAATTCAATTATGTACCTAATTTCGTTAGGAAACCTAGACTTAATAATAAAAAAAATTACATTAGTAAAATAGCCCAAACCGAGACACGCGGCAGCGTGTCAAGCCAAGTTCAATCTATACCTACTTACAGGTATTTTATCGGTCTATTCCACTTTGATCACCTGGGTGATATCACCCAGGTGACCATTGGAGACAGTTTAAGTATCCTCTGGTCACCCGCAAAAATGATCACCTAGGTGATCATAGGCGACTCCAATTAAAATTATTATTTCGGTATCCTTAAATCACCGAAACATTTTAGTCTTTTATAATTTGCTTTTTCGCAACCGCTTGTCGACTATCTTTGCTAGTTCATTAAAATCAGTTGATTTTGGTAAATGTCGATAAGGTCGAAAATCTACTAAAATGTTTAGGTGATTTACGGATACCGAAATAATAGTTTTAATTGGAGTCGCCTATGATCACAAAATGTTTCGGTGATTTAAGACCCCTATTACATCTTGACAGGGATTTTTGCATAAAATGGCCAACTTTGGCGTTATCGATCTCAGAAACAAAAATACATTTACAATAATTACTTATTAAATAGTGTAGAATATCTATTGGAACAGTTCTTAGCGGCCTTGCTTTTTGTAAATTTTGCTTAACTTTTTAATTGAACCCAAAATTGCAGAGAAAGATTTTCATAAAATGCGCGAAGGCACATTTTTAAGCTCATAGATTGAACTACTGTTCTAAGCATATGAAATAAAAAAATTAGAATGTTATCTCTTATATAGTCGTATAGTTCATAGCGGCCTCGGATTTTAAAAAACATCTAGTTCTAAAGCAAAAATCTTCGAAAATCGCTTTAAGTTAACTGTGAATTTCTCCTTTCTACGACAATACAATTAGGCAAAATATATACCAGAATACTTGTTACATCATGAGGAATGAAGATTTTACAATTTTAAACAATTCATTTATTATCCTATTTCGATAATAACAATAAATATAACTGCAAAATTACTACAAAATGCGATGCGCTGGCCGTCCGAACTCAGTCAGTACCGAGCGCGCGCTCTTTGTAATAGGCCTCTTAAGGATACCGAAATAATAATTTTCATTGGAGTCGCCTATGATCACCTAGGTGATCATTTTCGCGGGTGACCAGAGGATACTCAAACTGTCTCCAATGGTCACCTGGGTGATATCACCCAGGTGATCAAAGTGGAATAGACCATTTTATCGAAGTCCAGTCCTATTTCGGGTCTTTAGATAAGGAAGCGCGATCGTTCCTCGTTGCACTGTTTTAACATTGCTTCGAGTTGTTTTAATAGATATAAACCTATATTTAGTAAAATTACGACGTCCACGGTGCACTGTTTTATCACGCTTATCCTGTCCGAGTGGAAAGGATATCTCGCGTTTACAGCCCTTAGAATGGGCAGTAACTTACCCGTTTTAAATTAGAACAACGAAAATAGTCTTCTTACTGTCTACGTTTTCGTGAAATAGTACCTAGGCAAGCTACTCGGATCCTAAAAATTCGGCGGTCAAGGTCAGGTTGGTGTTAGGACAAGTATCTATCAGCCCCACATGCAAAATTTGACATCATAGTTAAATGGTTCTGGCTTTGTTATGCTTAGAATCACACTAGGATACCTATTCTGTCTGAAATATCCTTTAAGGGTAAATGTAGGTACGTCAAAAGCACGTCAGACGTAACACTTTGGACTTTGTACCACTCTTATGTCGGGGGCATAAGTGCTTTTATCGAACTGCAAGTGTTAACCGTGATGTGTTGTTGACCGTACTTGTATGTAGTATAAGCAAATCAGTAGAGAATCGTTTGCTTAATGTAGTTCCTTATCTCGTGCATGAGTTTAAAAACTATGGCAAGTTTGTCGTAAGTATACTGTCTGTGATTTGACCATTCTTTTTTGCGGACGAGAATGAATGTTTTACCACCATAACTTCAGGCTAGTGGCCGTTTATAACTAAGAATTATTAACATCTTACTCTACCCACGATACTCCCTGGGGTTTCCCTTCACACCTGAGAGGGAAGACGCCTATGTAACCTATGTTGATTGGCCGGCCTACTCCGCCCACTGTGAGGACGTGATCATGTGACTCGATGAAGGACATGTAACATAATATAATGTAGGTACATACATACGAGTATATGCATTTAAACTGTCAGTAACCACATATATGTACATAAATTGCGTTAACTTCAATGGAATGCAATGAGCGATGAACACAGCTATTCATCATAACGAATGTCGTCAAACAACGAACATAAAACTTATGAAGACGATTTATGCGAGTATGATTCTCATGATGATATTTTGTTGATTTCATTTCCACACAGACTTGTTGTTTGTTTCCTGATTCAATTAGCCTATTCTCGTGGGTGACGTCCAGTTAAAAATTTAATTGCAGGTGGGCTTTGCTAGATCTTTTTGCACTTGTACGATTCAGACGACATACAGTCAGGTTTTGTCAAACGGTTCAAAACCCTTATCTGTCTTAATGTCTAATTGAAATTGAAAATAAGAATAAAGTTCTTTCATCGACTTTGCGGAGCTGGGACGGGCATCATGTAGATTTGCTGATATAAATGAGTTAACTAAACTGCTCAACAAAGGGTTCATACGTGTTCATTCAATGATGTATCATAAATCCCTTCCACAGTAAGCCAATGACAACAGCAAGGCCCGATTAACTGGCTAACTAAACAGCTGACAGTCATCAGGTTTGTTTATACTGCGCAGATAACGTCTATAATGATCGCCCAGCAAATACAACATGTGCACAGCGATTATGTGCCCTACTTCAAAGTAATATGTAAACTTTAAAGTTACTTACCTATTTCGGGGTAAAAATAGTTACCCCGATAATAATCTGGGTGTTTCTTTCGTTTAGCTATTAAGTACCTACACCCTCGTGTACATAATTCCTGTTATGTATGATAAATGTTCTTAAGGTTTTCATGACTTTTTCTTATTAATTTTATGCCTTGAAAAGCACAAATCAGTTGTTTCTACGCCTGGTACCTACCTATTCATCTTCGGTTGTCTGGTGTCCAACCGTGTCATGAGAGTCAGGTTATAGGCAGTGCACCTGTGCTTGCGTACTCATTTTTGAACTGTAATATATACGTACCAAGGGCACGGTGGTCTTGACGTTCCTTAGCCTACTTTTTTATCATATATCATAATTGGAGTACGCTGTGGGTTCTAATTTTAGGAGTACTGGCACCCACATAAATATTGCCCTAACCACTCATACAGCCAAAACTATTAAGGCGATAGCTTTTATTTTCAGTAGCTAGTCAGTTGGATTGTGAAACGTTACCACTAACCAGACCAGGCGAGAATCGACCCCACAACATCCGTCTTTTAGACCCAAACGAAGTCACCATTATTCCGCGGAGGCGATGTTTAACGGCGGAAGCTGCACAAGTGGCTAGTAATTGAAGATAATTAACTGTTTATTTTACTGGTAGTAAATTTTTAAGAAGACGACATTGTATAATGTTGAACGAAATTTCCTCTTCCTCCTGGTAAACAAATACCTGGTATGACAAATAGTAGATCTTCTATTGGTTTGGCCTCGCCTTGTGTAGCACGAATAGAGGCAAAGATCAGATTGATGAATGTCAGATAAAATCTCTTCCGTTGCCATGTGCACATGTTAACATATTTAGTCAAGGGAGTTTGATTGGTCAGCGACTCAGCGTTGCTACTTGCTAGGCGCATAGTTACCTGCGGATTCACCGACGAGTCTCGATGTAGTCTTTGTCGTGAGGCTTGCACCTGGCTCCGTGCTGAGTCCGCGGCGCTGCAAGTTGCTACGTGACTCTTGCATAAACAATGCATAGGGTTTACAGTTACTATTTCATTTGATCGCTTCCGTAGCATACAGGTTACCTAGCTGCTGGATGGCTTTTTTTTCGGAGGAAGCAAACCGTAGGGTAGCGAGATGTGTGTGGGAATCTGAACTGAAGACGTTCGTTCCACTACCTACTAAACTTCCCCGTTTCCTCTGTACACTTTTTTCTTCTTTTTTCCTTTTTTTAGCGACGAACCAAGCCCGCGCGAATGACCTAAGTTTTTTGAAACGTTTTACCTAAAATAATATGTCTAGCCTAATATGCGACTAGATGGCGCTGTTAGAATAATGTCCAAGGATGTTCATTACACTTTGCCCTGTTTGCAAATTAAGGATCTCGAAATAATTGCTGGATCCTTGATAATTAGAACAGTAAACCTCTTTTTCAATTCCAATTGGTAGCCCTGTCGTGACCTACTTGCATTTATGCAATAAAACTGCACAAGGCAATAACAGGCTCGATTAACGCTTATCAGAGTATAGTAACTGCAGCTCTCGCGATCACAAATACCTACAGATCAACTCTGTTACAGGGGCTTTATGTTTGGCCATACATGGTCGGTTGAAACGTTTGAAGAGAAAATAGGCACATATCAATATCCTTTTAAAGAAGGTTGCTGAGTTAGAAAAAATATATTCGTGTGGCATAAATATTTGGTTATGAAAATGGCAATAGCAGGGTTGTATGCTTCGTTTTAGGGAACTTGGTGTGCATAATTGAGATGGAATGTTCTGTTCTATCATCGATGCCATCTTGTGATGAAAAGAAGCTTATTAGGGCCAGTTAAAACACTGACATAAGCCTGTGTTATGTCTGATAACAGTTATGCTGTGTTCTTTTCTGATAATTGACAAAAGAGACGGATCACGAACTTTTCTGTCACTGTGATCGTTATTTGCAAATGTATGTATCCCTTTTTGTGTAACGATAACTTGATTCCATTGATGGAAACTTAATAAGGCTGATACTTTACTTTTTAAAATAAATAAGGTACATATTTGTGGCAATGTGAAAACGTGCATGTAGATAACTGTCGTACTTTTTTCCTAACGCTTCGGTATTAAAATCAGCCTGTTATTTTCACACCAAATAGCCAATCAAAGTGGTCTTTGTAAAACAAAGTCAGGTAAGCGCGAGAACCGAGGAGTTCCGAGAAGCCCGTCCAAGCCCGGGCAAACAAAGCCGCGGGAAATATCAATACGCGTGGGATGCATGCCCCCCATTACAAATCAATTGTTGACGACCGCTGGCGTCTTGAGTGCGTTTTACAAGTTAACAAGTGGTATTGTTTTGTTTTTACATAGTTATTTGTTAGCCTCAATGACACCTTAAATAACTTATCGTCCTTCAAGAATGTCATACTAACTGGGGACATTAATATTAACATAATTCCAGAATACGCGGATGCAGTGGCCCAGGACTATCTTAACATTTGTTCTTTTCATGGTCTACTCCCTGCGCACACGCGCCCAACCCATCAAAGTGGTTCTTGTTTAGATCACATCATATTAAAAACATCATATCCGGCAATTGCACTTGTTATTAACTCGTCAATAACTGATCACAATGCTGCCCTACTAACCTTAAACTGCAAATTACGTAAGACAAACAATACTCATTTAATCAATAAATTAAACATCAATAGTCTCGGAAAAGAATTATGTAAAATCGACTTTGGCCCAGTTTACCATTCTGCTGACCCGCAGTTCTGTTTGTCTTATTTAATAAGCAATATACAAGTTGCATTACAAAACAACACAACAAGTATTCGGCTTAGTAACAAAAATAATAATATAAAGCCGTGGATTACGCCAGGTCTTATTCGCTGCATGAGACATAGAGATAAATTGCATATGAAAGCAAAATCTAGCCCACATAATTCCATTCTGTCATTATCTTATAAAAGGTACCGTAATTATTGTAATGATCTCTTAAAAAGGGTTAAAATTAACTACGAAAAAATGGAATTGGAAAAAGCAGGAACGAATAGCAAAAAAATTTGGAAACACATCAAAAAGGTAACATACTCATCACAGCAGCATGAGTCATCATTTAGGTTATTGAACACCCACTCAACATCGTCTTCATCTGCTAACATGGTGAATAATTTCTTTGTTAATGTTGGGAAAAACTTGGCGGAGAAGGTTCATAGACATTCACATTCTCAGACTAACACGCATCCCGAGGGTAACACTAACGTATCATCTTTTGTATTGCTAGACACAGACGAAGCTGAGGTAGACAGGATTATTATGAGTCTAAAGGACGATTGTGCGGTCGGTTGGGATAACATAACAAATAAGATAATTAAACAATTTCGACACATTTTAGTACGACCTTTGACTAATATTTTTAATAAATGCTTAAATCTTGGCATTTTCCCCGAATGTCTAAAAAAGGCGGTGGTTATTCCGGTTTATAAATCTGGCAGTAAAGATAATGTTACAAATTATAGACCCATTTCCTTATTGCCAGCCCTATCTAAAATATTAGAGAACATAATCAATAAAAGATTGGTAAAATATTTAGAGGATAAAGGAATTCTGTCTAACATGCAATTTGGTTTTAGACCTAAACTATCCACTTCCGATGCCGTACATCAGTTGACTGACTATCTAACACGGGAACTTGACTCAGGTAACCACGCGATAGGAATATTCCTGGATCTTGCCAAAGCTTTTGACTCCGTCTCGGTTCCGATCTTACTGCACAAGCTTGAAAACATTGGAATTAGAGGAACACAGCTGAAACTTTTTAGTAGCTATTTAGAAGAACGTTCCCAGTGCGTACGTATCGGCAGTGTTTATAGCGAGGATATGAAAAATACGTCCTTTGGGGTCCCTCAAGGAAGTATTTTAGGTCCAACCTTGTTTTTAATATTTATTAATGACCTTTGCAAACTAAAACTAACATTTGGCAAAGTCATATCGTACGCCGACGACACTGCTCTACTTTTTTCAGCTGACTCGGAAGACCTAGTTTACCAACACGCACAGAATGGATTCGATGTAGTTAATAATTGGCTTCAGCATAATTTACTAACATTAAATGCAGATAAAACTAGGTTTATAAAATTTTCTATGCGGAAAAGAACGCCTATTCATGGTGCTCTTACTGCCACCACTCTGCATGCCCATAGTTGTAAGATCCCTAATAATAATCAATGTGCATGTCCAGTCATTATTTTAACAAATAAAATAAAATATCTGGGAGTTATTATAGATGAAAATCTCTCATTTAAACCACACATCGATGCCTTAGCCACTAGACTTCGTAAAATGATATTTATATTTAAAAAATTGCGCTCCATTACTGATTCAAAACTTATTAGACAAGTTTACCTAGCTTTGTGCCAATCAATAATAACCTACTGCATCACCACTTGGGGTGGAGTCGGGAAAACTTTGTTACTAACCACCGAAAGGGCTCAGAGAGCAATTCTCAAGGTAGCTACTTTTAGCCCTTTCCTATTCCCAACTAATATTTTATATAAAAATTGTAACGTACTAACAGTTAGACAGTTGTTTATAATGAATATAGTATTAAAACAGCACCTTGACCTCCCTTATATTCCTACACTCACTAACAAAAGGCGAAAGGATATTGTTTGCATAACAAAAACAATATTCAAACATGCATTTACATCAAAATTTTACTTGTTTCTAGGTCCACTTCTCTACAATAGACTAAATGCAATATGTGACTTATATCCCCTTTGCTACAGCAAATGTAAAACCAAACTTCAAGATGCCCTCAAATGTATGTCCTACGAGGATACAGAGAATTTATTAACCGTATTGAAGTAGATAGACTTGAGACTTGTTATTATTTTATAAAATAGATATAGTTCCATTGTATTTAGCACTTATATATTTCACCTACCCATTTCACATAGTGATATAATTATTTGTAGATCTTAAGAATTTATTTTAGATTTTCGCCTGAAACACAGGATCTCCTAGTTCAGGCTCATAAAGTTAATTAGATCTTAAGAAAATGTTTGTACTAGCTGATAAAATAGTTCTAAGAATTTTAATAAATTGATTTGATTTGATTGATTTGATTTGATTTGATTTCAAACTACAATAAACAGGTATAAATATTAGGGTAATGTTACATCACTCTGTAGGAATCTCTCATATACAAATGTATGCATTCAAATAGGGAACATGCACTATTTTTATTTTTGTCTTCATTTTAAAGAATTCCATGTAGAATAAACCACAGTTAAATTAAAAAATTAATACATTGTAATTTATCGGAAAAAATGCGGTTTTAAATTGACCGTTTTAATTTTCGCGCGAAAACGGACTTATGGTTCCGATGACATGAATGACGTCACTCAAGTCTTGTCACTGCCTCACTAGTCGAGTGGTCGTACTTCACTGTACTTGTTCGTCGCTGGCTTTCATACTTTTGCATATTTTTTCGAGTTTTGAAATATTTTTTTGTAAAAAATTTAAAATGGACTATCTATCAACATCAGGTGATCATAACAATACCACTAATATTCCGAAAAAAACCGTGTTTTATGCCAATGTGGACATTGGCATAAAACACGAGTCAACACGGTCAACACACATCTATTTCAACAAAGTTTCCAAATTAATTGTTTTTGACAGGACCTTCTGACCCAAAACTGAGAAAAAAGTGGTTTCAAGCTGCGAAAATACAAAGTTTAACAACTATGATTTATACATACCGTAGTAATTTAGTCCCTTTCATTTCTACCCTTGAAAACTCTGCACTTTCGACAAATAAAGTTAGAACCATGTCAACACTAACTCTTGGTAAATTCCTGGAGTCTGCTTTGATGAACCCAACTTCCATATTTATTACAAAAACGCAATTAATATTCCGATAAAATAATATTTACTTTTTCAACCATATAGACCGACAAACTTATGTGTTCCGGTGGCCAAAATTGGAACTACGTGAAATGCAATGCAAAAGTGTGCAAAAGCGATATTTATTGACAGTTCTATACTGACAATAGCGACGCCGCCATCATAACAAATAAGTTTGTATGTCTAACGTCAAATAAGTTGATTGCTGTTTTAAAATACGTTTCGTTTCAGTTATTTTTAATTCGTAATTACAGTTAAAAAACAACATTATGTAAAATAAAAATGTTGCAGTGACCTTTCTTTTATATTATTTTAACATTTTAGTCATAAAATTTTCATAATTATTATATATATATGCATCTTCCCTATTACAGCTAATATTTCTGGCTTGGTGCATTTGGTGGACACCATATTTATGTGATGAACAGTGGTGTTACTTGTGCCTTGATTTTGTAATTGACAAATCTCCCGCATTTCGAATCGACATCCTATAACACAGAAATGCATAAGTGACTGATCTTGGGATCAGTTCGATGTAGATTGATGGTGTCCAATATTTAGTTATTTAAAGCTAATATAAATCGACTTGTAGGCTCATAAAGAAGTTTAGTATAAGCACCAAAACAGCATTTGTTCAATTCCGCTTGTCACTGACTTAGTAAAGATAGTTTTCTTCCTTTCGAGGAATCTGTGGTTCTAATTACCCCTTCATTCGCCCGCAGTTTGGCTCTCGTAAATGTATATCATCTATCTATCTATCCTAGAAAGCAATTTAAAAACTTCTAAAAGGCTCCGCTTTTCTGTTGTTTGTACAACAACTCACACGGCTTGCTACTTAAAGTTGTGATTGTGTTACAATAATTAATCATCAGTTAGTCGTTATACACGATCATTATACATAAAGTAATTTACCTGACATTTAGCTGATTAAATGTCAATAATACTTCCATGATTAGTAATATCATTATTATTTCAATAATGTAGGTATTTTGCTACAAACCAGCGTATTCTATATTGTATACGTGATACAGCTTATGTTATCCGTCTATTCCTTTCTATATCTTTTACCACGAGATTTCTCATAATGCCGAACTAATTATAAATACGCACATACCTAATTAAATAATATTTGAGGAATTAGTCATACAAGCACTTCACGATTACAACCGAATTGTGTAAAGTGCCATTCATTTATCAAAAATAGCATTATCATTTATTATGTGACGGTAGTTATAATCATATTATTACCAGAAGATTTGTATGTGCATTTTTTACGTTGTATAGAAATTTTCGCTTTGACTTTTTAATTCCAAACTGATATAAATAGCTATTTTTACAACTAAAATTAAAGCAAAATCGATAAGAATAATTAAAATAGATCGACTGTTTTGCACGTATACTTCGAATTTATCATTAACGGCATCAATCTTGCTCAGTAGCTTTGAGTAGCCAGTATCCGGTAGTTTATATAACTATTATTTATATAATAGGCTCGCTTGCTTGCTAATCCAACGTATATAATAGGTCGCCGCTTATTTTTTAAATACCTATTATATTTGTTGGCTAATTCAAACACATCTCGGGTTTGTAGTCAGCAATCTGCAGTTGAGAAGCGTGGTGATTACCGTCAGTGTCACCCATTATTGTGATTTGAATGATGGTGACCTTTGCCCTGCAGTAGGCTGAAATTTTACTTTTTTATTGTTTTATAGATACTTTTTTGTAATCTGTAAATAAGTCCTTTTTCTATGTTAAGTGTTTGCTATGTTAAAACTATTTACCACCATAAATGGTTCACTGTGACTAGACTAGCTTAAAACAAAGTTACATGGAATAATATAATTATTGTGTTCACCACTATTATTTTTTATTTTCGTTTAATTTTTTATTTGTAACTGCAATAAAAAAGGGCTTTGATGTGGGTCTTATCAGTTAAAACAAATTGGACAGAATTTGGCAGATTGCACCATGTGTTTTAATGTTTTATGCCATGCCAATTGCCATTGAGAATAAACCATTTTCTTCACATTGTGCTACGGGGATCAATAAGCTTGTAAAGTAGCAGGGTGAGTCTACAGACATAATATTAAATAATTAACACATTTTAGTATTATGTAATTTACAGTCACGCTTGACATCGATAAATTAATAAATAAAAAGGTCGCTAAGATAGCAATTATGACGTAACGTTTACAAAAAAACAGTGGTCAACAATTTCAACTTATTATTAGATAACATTAATGTATCACATTTGCATGTCTGATAAGTTTGCTATTATGTCTTGGCAACTTTGGACACCGACTAAAAATATTTATGTGTTTTTTAATCACTCAGCCTGTAGGGAGAATTCAGGCGACTGGGACCACTACATAGCTGGGACCGCGGTCCCAGTTGCCTGATTAGTTTTTATTTATTTATTTCGTCAGGCGAGTGGGACCACCCGTAATTTTAATCACAAATCCATTGTTGAAATACAAGATTTAGTACAGTTAGCACAAAAGGTGTCATAAATAAAACAAAGTTATGGTCCCAGTCGACCAATTCAAAAATGTTAACAGGTAACTGGGACCGCGGTCCCAGTTTCATATGGTCCCAGTCGCCTGAATCCTCCCTGTAGGCCACAGGGCCCAGTCCGGTTTTCTCTTTTGTGAATGAAATAATAGTCAATATTGTCTAAGTTAATACGAGGAACTAAGGGACGTATTTTACCTGAGCCAAGCAGGTGTGAGGTAGGAAATAGTTAAATAAGGGACTATTCATGCTCCCCTTCTTTGTAAAGATCGCACCCTCATGTTGGAACTGCACCATTCATGTTACAGAACCGGTTATGAAAAATTGTTACTATTTATTTTGCCCTATAATTACTTTATCGTAAGCTTACCTAACATTATAAAGATAAACAAAACTGCAAGCGACCTAAAGTTTAGTTCAGCGTTGCGCTGATTACAACTTCAGCGCATAGATGGCGCTACGTGTCTCGTAGGCGACAAAGCACATGCACTGATTCTACTCGTACAACTCTCTTCTCTGATTCATTTCATTGTTTGTCGTCCGTTCAGCGTAAGTAATGAGGTGAGTGTGTCATGAAGACAGTGGTAATGAAACGATACATGTTATGTGGCAGTAAATATATTCAGAAAATATTAACGGTAGTCGACCTAATTTCGTCAGTATAAAAAGTTCATAGCTATCAAACAGTAAACATTACAGTATTGTCAGGATCGAATTCGAATAATTGATCTCTTAATATTAATAGTTATTGCTTTATACAATATCGTATCGAGTAAACATTCGATAACAAACACATGGAGAAACTACCTATCTAACTTAGGAATAATCAGCCGTCCAATCGATCAACCTTGTACACGTTAAACACTTAATTTAGATTAATTATAATAATTACATATCACAATGAGACGTCCCTTCACATTACTCACTCGCACACATAATACAAAATACAAACGAAGGCACGAGATCTAACTACGTCTACGACTATTTAGTAAAACAGGCCTCAAAAAGGTTACTCTAAATGCGTGTGCGCCTCGGCGCGGCTCAGTCGAAGAGTTGCGTTTGGAAGAGTTTAAAACGACTATCATAATTTCAGTAGCGATAAAAGTAAGCGTTCTGGAATACAATGGCTGCGCCCGCCGGAGGTCGTTCCCCGCGACGGGCTTTGGTAATGGAATGTCGGCGCGCAGCCGCTCCCGGCTCTCTTTGTGCGCGGCCCGCCCCGCCCGGACCGCGGCCGCGCGGGCGCAGGTAGCCGCGCCGCCGCCGACCGGACCTCTCACACGCGTCACACGGACGACCCAAAGTTCTTCGTCACTCCACTACACCACCGACTACACAGTGTCCTTCCCTTCAAACTTTTCAGCCAGCTCTCCCATCAATTCCTTGTAAATTAGCGGGTCGATGTTCTTTCCCAGTTGGTACAGCACGAACCAGTCTCCGATCTGCAGCTTGCGTGCCACGGACTCCACCTGCTCCTGAGGAGCGAGGCGGCTGCGCGCACGCAGCAGGTACAGGCGCACGCGCGGTCCGGCCACGACGGCCATACGGTACAGCAGGGAGATACCGCTCAGGATGGATAGGATCACGAACCAGAACCACAGAAACACGTAGATCTTCTCGTTGACGATGTTCAGCGGTAGCACGCACAGGCCGTCGAACTTCTGCACGGTTCCCGAAGGACCGTATTTGTGGAAGGTACACTTTGTCACTTTAGGGAACACTCGAGCCATCGGGTCCTCGCGTTCTTCGGGCTCCATCTCGGTGAAGCGCACGACATCAGCGCCGTACGTCGAGAATTCACCATCGAGGAAGAAGTCCATGAAGAATATTTGGCCGACGACATTGATAAAGTTCAACACTTCGCAAATAAAGAAGCGGAACGCATAAAAGTTCTGCGTGTGCAAGTTTGTATGGAAGTAGTCGACTAGGAGCTTCTTGCGATCCATTTTGCAGTCCTCTCCCACGACGGGGCAGTTTAGGTCGAGCACTAACATCTTGATGCGTCCCCCTTCCCAAGTTTTCCACAGATAACGCGGCACATAGAACAGGATCGCTTGGAAGAACAACACGAAACACACCCACTGGTAGTATTTGTGATACTTAACTTCGTCTTCCCCGACGACGTGGGGTGCCACACCGGGCTGCACCATATCTTTGCCAACCCGGCCCACGAGCCGGTTGGGGATGGTGAAAGTCGAGTAGATCCAGCAGTAGGTGTCCATGACGGCGAGCGGTATTTCGTCAACGATGCAGTCGATCGGGTCGCCGATGTATTGCCTCGAGGTGACTAGCAGCGAGAACGCGATCAGGATGATCACGGTGGCTTTGTAGTGCAAACGGAACACATTGTTGTCGATGCAGACGGAGTCGAGTTTCAGTAGCCCCTTGACGGAGCCGAATACGTCAAACATGGCGGTTGGGCTAGCCGCGGGCGCGCGGCGCGTCGGTCGCGGTCGTTTAGAATTCGGGCGTGCGCTTCGCCCTCGCGTCGAATGCGGAGTGCTGCGGGGCTCGGGCGAGCGAGGCAGTGGTCGCGCGGCGCGGGGCGCCGGCGGGCGGGGGGCGGGCCCCGCGCGCCCGCCGTCGGATCAACGACACAACACTGACCCTATTTCCACCTACGTATTCGTGGCGTCATCTGGTAGCGAGTACGGCGCAGCCAGCGGCTATGCATCTTAACGTTTTCAAGCAAGAAAGAATATGCCACTACCGTGCAGCATGTGTTCTCGTTTATTAGGGAGTATCTATTGATTGCATCATTCGAGCTTGAAGATGGTTCGTAATTAAGGCAACGTACGCGTAGTACTACGAAAACAAAGAACTCGCGGCGTAATGATATTCCGTATTCTATTTTGAATGACAATAACACGTGGTTGAGTACTATAAAGATTGTACTGTGTTATTAACTTGACTGATGTTGTAGTTATTACTAACACAGCGATGACAAGTTAAAACTGTCGTCAGTTAATTGGACGCGTTGAAACATTCAATGATGATGGAAACGTTACAAGTAGTGTTCAAGTCATATTTGTTTTGTGTGGTGATATTGACAGGAAAATGACCACCTAATTTATAATTGAAGGAGAAGAACAAATAAACTGTTCTGATTTGTTATATAACAAAAAAAATTACAACTACTTTTTTGACAATAGCCAAACGTTTGGCTTTGTAATTTTATTTATATATCAATTAGCACATAATACCTAATATTAGATCAAAACTGCAAAATCTTTTCTAAACATTTTACCTAATCAATCTTTTAATAGATAAACGTATCAAATGGTGGAGGTATAAAATTAAATGAAAAATAAAATAAAAAAGAAAGTAAAGTGTCCGCTGTATAAACCGTTCATGAAATGATGATGTACATAAGTTCGCTGGATGAAACTATGTACATATAAAATACTCTTTTCAAAACAGGGCAGCGTCAAAGAAAGGTGGAACCAGTTATAAGAATTTGAAAATAAGATTTTTTTAGAACCCTTAGGAAAGTTTCTCTGCAAATTCATATAAAGTATTAGAAACAAAAACAAAGATTTAATGAACATAAAAGTGTAAAAAATTACGAGAAACTGTTTTTCCCTAAATAATAAAGTAGATAAAATAAAGTTTGAAGTTTCACCGCGAATAAATGACGTTAAAACCTGATGAATGAACGAGTGATTCATAAATCATCAGTGAATCATCTGTGGTTGTAACTAAATTGTATTATGCTATTGTCGAGGTAAATCACATTTAATTAAAATAGAGCAATTAATGCATTTTGTAATGATGATAATACAAAATTCGCTCCTTTACTAAAGTCTGGTGATTAATTAATAGCTAAATTTAATGCAATTTAATCATGTAGGGTTGTACACAGGCTTCAGATAAACACGAGTAAAAGGCTACTATGAGTGAGTGAGTAAGTAGTTTTCTATTAATCAGATTTGAAGTAAAAGAAAAAAGTTCCATTAATAATGGAAGGGCCATTAAAGTAAATACATAAATAAATAGGAGTAAATAATTTAAGTCACTTATTGCTGTTTACAAACCCGAGCTATAGGTACTCGATAATTCTGTTCTGACACAAAAACTGAATCGAGAATTGATACACGAATCGAATAAATAATTTAGTTTTTAAAGAAGAAAACTAGTATATTAATGGAAATATTTAGCTAATTGGCACTAATTTCAAACACAGTGAAGTGAAAGTTTATCAACTTAAGGTACGGACGGCAGCAGATCAACTTACCCTAATCTGTCAAAAATTCTCAATTGAAAGAGAACTCTATGTGAAGAAAATAAAGCTGAAAATTGGTTGTAGAAATTTGACAGATTGGGGTAGCTGATGTGCTGGCGACTGTACAATGATCACTAAGTAGCATTTGTGTATGGTGTCAGAATCAACGATAGTACCACTTATAACTATTTAACCATAAGGCCAGCACATCGTTGTCTGTGTTCCAATAACATTAATAAAGCAACTAGTACTTGAAAAGGATCTGAGTTACGGTAATGCATTAAGCGAAATAGTCCTTTTATTGAATTCTCCTGGAGAATAGGCTGTGATAGCCATTTTCTGTCAAAATATGAGCTTCGTGTTTGTATACCAGAAGTTACAGAAGATGTGTTCAATTTAATGAAACTTATATTTTTCAATAATTAAAATAATATTTAAATAATTTACATTCTTGCACTAGGAGACGTTTTGTTTCATGTTGCGCAGTAAATTATCGCAAATAATCTTATCATTGTCGCATGCTTTACAGTCAGTCCTCAATTGGGCGATATTATGTAGATTGTATTGCCCAATAGTTCTTGAGACTTCAATGACTTTAGTAAGAGATTCACTTGCAACATGCTTATTTATAGTACCTTGTATTAGTAGCACATGTTCATGATAGCTTTTATTATATTTTAAGGGCACCATCATTTCTTTAATTTAGGCCATTACACTTTATCGACTGCCTCCATTGAACAGTGGCTAAGCCGCTCGGGTATTAAACCACAGAATATATAATAGTACTAATTAAACTTAATGCTAGTACTGAACACGTTAAAAAACGTAAAAATTTAGAAAAAGTTTAAATTGGCAATATCTTGAAAACCGAGCAACTTTTACTGAGGTCATGTTAGGCTTGTTCGATGTCTCTAGTGCTGGCCTACCTCCAGTGTCACTGTGACGTGTCATTTTTGGGACACACTGTTTAAGCGGAGCAAGAGACGTATGGCCAGTTTTATAATGTTGTCGGAAATGATAATCCGGTGCACGAATTTCTATAATTCTTCAAATGTCGAAATCTGCCTTTGGTTTGGGCGCGTAACCACTGTCCACCAAAGAAAGTCACGGAAAACTTCGGTGATTTCGTCACATTGAGTCAGCTTATCATCTGGCTACTAATCGAAATCGGCTTTTACTTCGGTGATCGTCAACTCTGGTGGTCACCCGACACTATGGTCAAACTACAGTTAACAGAATAGAATCCAATTTATCAGACTTCAATACTAAGTCTTTTATAGAAGTGTCTAAAAGTTTTTTGTCGTAGTTTCACAGAACTCTTTTGATCAACATTTAAAAAGTTACGATACAGAGTTAGCTTCTTGACACTGTATAGCAGAAATGACTTGGGTACATAATAATTAAAATTGTATGTGGGGTAAAGAAAAGAAACACAAATCCATGTTAAAATGTAAGATGTTATCAAATTTCTGGACACAAAAAGCTCGTCGTTATTATCAGTTTTTGGAAATTCAATTAAACAATTGGATATTTTTAACATTTCATTCCAATAAACTCGTTAAATTAGTGATATCAGTCCTAAATCAGAGCAAATGTTTAATTGAAAGCTAATATTTTTTCTGGTTATGGTAAAAACGAGCTAAACATATTTATTCCAAAAGTAATTTTGTGACTCCAAGCCTATGCTGTTTGGAAAATACATTGCCAACACAAGAATCAGATCTTGAGATTGTGGCAAGGTAGGTACTTAACCCTTTTGCATATGGGATATTTGTAAAACGTCAGTTTTAATATCTACCCGCAACAGTACATAGAACATAAACCGTTACTTCGCTGGACACCGATACATGTCACATGGCATTTGGAACTCGCGCCTTCTTGAATATTAAACACTTTCCGAAGAAATGCTCTACAAGCGCATTAGTATAGTAAACACGCTCAAAAATATCTTAAAATTATGCTAATAAGGTCCAAAGTCGTGTGAAAGTAGCGCTGATGGTGTACGTGCGCAAGCGCATTAGTCCTACATGGAATTGTTTAGTAATTTGACAAATGATTAACATACTTGTGATGCAGTGACAAATGTGCAATGAGTTAGTAATGTTTCTATTTACCTACTTGTACATTATTATTTGTTAGTAATATTGTGAAGGTATGTTGACGTCTAACGAAACAAACGTCTTTAATCATTCGCAGACAGATTGACAGTTGACAGACATAATTGTTGGTGCTACAGTCCGTTCACGATAGGTTGTCCCCTAGCTGTTATAGTGGCAGCATTGCCTACGGTTTTTCATTTTCGCAGTCTTTCCGCACCTTTAACACAAGCTCCCTTGCACTGCTTCTAAATACTTTTTGAATGATTTATTAATATCACCAAATAAACAGAGCTTTACGCTTCGTTAATCTGACATCAACAGATTGACAGTTTTTGACAAACAATAGTACCAATATAGCGGCTAGGGGACAACTTATGGTGAACAGACTGTAAAAGTATGAAAGTTACAGTGTCTGTCATTTCAGGCCATAAAGTGCAGTTTTACCGCTGTCAAATAATTTCAGGCCATAAAGTGCAGTTTTACCGCTGTCAAATAAGTTCCTCGTAATTTTTGTGTCACTTATCAACATGGAATTAATATTCTTATCAATGTTGATGTCTCTTTTGTCAATTTTGCCCTATTATTTGTATCTTAACCATTTAAAATTTAATTGTTGTTCGTCCAAAAATATAAGACAACGTTACGTAATGAAGCCTAAGGACGGGAACCCCTCAAAAATACATATTTACTTATATTAAATCTGCGTAAATGGTTTAATATGAGTCATATGTTTACTGAAAGAAGGTGTATTATGTATATCATTTGTGGTAACGTTATTATTTTTCCTGTGGTTATGATTTAGTGGTTACATTGGTGATAGGGTTTTATTATAATATTTTAAGAAAATACGAGTATTTAATAGGAATTATAGCAAAATTAAATAGGAAATAGCATTTTAAATAAAACAAATGTAGCAGTGTTTTTATTTATTAGATTGTGTTTAAAAGCGGAGAACGACAATAACATTTCAATCAATTTTATCATTGGTTGGGGGCTAAACTTTTTCAGAATCTTATTCACAGGGAATCTATAATAATAGCTCATTGTTTCGAAAGTTTTTATGTGACTGCCACTACACCTGAATCAAGATAAAAACAGTCTAAAACATCGATTGCAGCCATTGAGCTACTATTACGTACGTCAGTACATACTATTTCTATGATTGCAGGTACTGCACTGAATGTATTCAGCGAGCCGTACTTAGTAACTATTTAATATAATCTGTGGCCGTACTGGCCACTACTGTGTGTCAACTAAAGTTGTATAAAAATATATACTGCACATTTCTGTCTCCATCATTATATGGAATAATTTTCATATAATTCTCAACCGCTGATGTTTGAATCTAATATTTCAGACGTGTGAACTAGATAACTTAATTTCCCATGTCGGCACCTTCAAAGGTGTCGAAATGGGAAGGTGCCGAAACGAAACTAAACCAAAAAAACATATACAGTAAACAATTGAATTTATAAAATTTTAAGAAAAGGTTGAGTAATTGATGTATGAGGAAAACATCTATATCCTTACAATAACAATCTGTCATAGGCATACTACGAACATCATGATTAACAGTTTTTCGACACATGCGTTTGTAATCTAACACTAAAGTCAGATCAAACGAAATCGATGATATCATTACGTTTAATATGGGACAATATAAATTGTAGATACGCGAGTTCGGGGATTTGGGAGATAAGCTTTGAGACGCCGACGTGACAAGTTAATTCGATTTTATCCTTCTTGATGGTGAGATAAACGTGTTGTTTGACGGAACTACTTTGAAGAAGCACGTGGAATGGGCGCCATATTAGAAAAGTTTGCAATAAAATTAAATTTTTTTTTACTTTTGGACGTCAATAAATATTGTTTTACCCGCAGCGACTCGACGTACGCTCGACGTTCAAAACTCATGAATTATCTATGCAGTCATATTTTGAGAGAAAAGGTTAGGCTTTATTGAATTTACATATTGCAGTAAAAATTTAAAGCGATTTTACAACTAAGATGTTGATTATTGAAATACGCCATGACTCAGCTAAATTGAAGACCAAAATAGTCTTGTACGATAGTATTTATCTAGTCATGCTGTTTACGTGTAAACGTCAAACGCAGGTTAATCAGTTACTATTCACGCTTAACTATAGAGACAAGAACATGATATCCGCATCAAGTTAATAACAATTCGCATGACTTTAAGTTACATGGCGCTTCTGTATTATTTGAATGACTGTGCTTTTTTTTTGGCGCAGAGGAAATACCGCAGCCATATGAGCCAATAAGGTCTGACGTGCTTTTGCATACCTACCGCCAAGGGGCAGACGGGTTATGTGAGGTTCCCTATCTGGTGACGATGCTAACGTAGCCAACCAGTCTCCTTGTGGAAGATGGAGATGGGGATAACAGAGTTTGCAGCACTTTGATTTCTGATAGTTGCTCGTAGGTTAATTGTCATGTCACTGACACCTGGCTTAGCAGAGAAATGTAACCTTCTCTTTGTATTTCTATCAGCTTTCATGAAATTATGTTATATTTGCTTTGCTAGACCCTGTTCCTTTCAGCTCTTCTCCATTGAGGAACCAGACAATCAGGAACTACCACGAAGAACTCGCACTGCTCCTTGTTTAACCTTTCACATGTATCAGAAAATCAGACTTGAGCTCAGTAACACGTATCACGGTATCACCTTCATACATCTATTCAAATCCCAAGATATTTTATCTAAGAATGATATTCATTGATATAATCATATTTAAATCTTTCTAAGACTACATGAATGATGATAACATACGGGAAATAATTTCCACTAGGTGTCATCAAGGATGTATATACTTTCTATTCCATTTTATCTTCATTGCTCATTGTTGTACGTTTTCGATTGAAGATATCTGTGGTAGGCTTTCCAAAATATGGCTGGTCAATAGCCTCAAGGCTGGCACCGGCTCGTCCCAATCGGGCGTAAAGGAGAAACCGGGGGAGTTTAGAGAGTAGTGGGAATAATCCCAAACCACACACGGCCGCAGGCGTCGCTAGCCTGCGGTTATG
The DNA here is from genome assembly GCA_949319885.1 of Mecyna flavalis. NCBI lineage: Eukaryota > Metazoa > Arthropoda > Insecta > Lepidoptera > Crambidae > Mecyna > Mecyna flavalis. The sequence continues at coordinate 1,879,537 of OX439427.1, read as the reverse complement.
GCCCGTAAACGCGTACTCCTCCGCAAAAAAAGGCTTTTCCTATAATATAGACAATGTTTCCGCAGACTTCAAACCTGTTAGGCATTTTAGGTGTTTACCTTCTATGGATAAAACCTGTTTATAATATTGCTAATAGCTCTTGGCAGGCTAGCTACTAACCCCAAAACAGAACCTGGCTCATGCTGGAGTCGTATGTGGAAGTCAGTGGACAGAAATTTAAAGGCTCGAAGGTTAAACTTATAGTTACAGTTTGGCAGCAGATAGATTCTGGTAAAGTATGCAAGACAAAGCGCAATCGCGCTCATTGGGGGAGGCCTACGGAAGATATAGGGAGGTCCTGCAGTGGACTAATATGGTCCTTTGTAACATGGTTAAGATGTACAGATTGAAGCCTCTCATTAAATCGGTCATCAAGTCTTCATTATGAAGGGTGCGTCAATGCGAATTCGTAGCAGTTAAAGGTAAAATGGTTCATCTTCTTTCCCTCATACCAGTCGCAGGCTTTTCGAGACAGCGAATAGTACTGCGGTGCGCAGCCGGCATTGACCCGTTGATCTACATTCACTCGAGCGCAGTGATAAACTTGAGTTTGAGATGGCTAGGTGAGATGGGGCTTCGTTTCGGTAGGGTGGATATCATAATTAAATGCTTTAGTGTATGTTACATGATAGCAAGATCAAGGTTTGTGAGGTCGGTATATTTTTCCACGTTATGATTGATAATGACAGCACCGAAAGTTGTTTAGCTTTTGCGCTGCAGAAAATGCACAATATAAACAAATAAGAGTTATGTGAATACAACATTCACATAACTCAAACCTGTGATAAATAATGCAAAAATGTATTTAAGTATAAGCATAGCCTACGATTAAAGACAAAAAAATAGTTTTACTATATTCTGTTTCTTATCTTATTCTGTTCATAGATTTTTAAATTATGATTTTAATGCAAGTAAGTATCTTCTAGTATTCTTCTTCTTTATAGTAATTCTTAATTAATGCAGAAATAGAATGGTGAGTAGAGATAATATTAAGGCGTGACTCTGACATACAGGCAATGCATGACTATTATCAACATCGATTAATCTATTTACCATTTTATCATTTGATTGGACCGATATAAAACTTTTTAACGATGAGGCCACACCTATAATAATAACACAAACATTATCGTGTTGTAAATGCTGGCCTTCTATTTTATCACATTTTCCTTTTATTTTATTTTGCAGCTGACCTAGAGAACTGTAAATGATAAAAATAAGGCAACATCACGAGAAGATTCTATTCATATTCATATTGTTTATCGAATCGGGAAATTGAGAAGTTAATAAGTCGGGAAACAACTCTAAGGAATTGCTATATTCTCATTCTACATTTATATTTTGCGGTTCCGTAATAAAAAGTTGAAAAGAAAGAAAGAAAAAGAAAGAAAAAACATTTATTGGCCAAACAATGAAAATAAAAGAAAAAAAAACACATAAATAACAGACAAAACACTGAAGAAAATAACGTGACAAACAGTAAATAAACAGACAGAGGCCAACAGGGTTCTTGCCTCAGCATAATATGCGGCTGCGTCATTTGGAGAACGACACAGCAGCGCTGATATTCTGGCAGTTGGTTAAATTGTTGATAAGAAAAAGGTTCTTTCCGTTGCCAAAATCATGCTCGCCCCAATAATTGAGCTTTGGAGACCTTATTCACCGATAAAAACAAAGCACAATCAGTAATAAATAAAGTGCTTTACTATGGTCTTTTATAAGAGGGAGGTTCTCCCAGACAAGCCTTCAAAAAATCAGGTTTAAAGCATTGAGCTACTATTACTACGTCAGTACATAATAGGTATTTCTATGGTTTAAAGCGGCATTAATGAAAATAAATATTTTTGATATAATTTGTTTGTAAATAAGTTTTTTCCAACCATATCGTTTTGTGCGCTTGGGTCCCTGGCAACAGGTAACTCAAATAAACATGCAGACTGCATAGCCCTCTGGCTGAGTGCAATCTGCAACGCAGCAATGGATCATATTGCAGTTATCACAACATGGTCTTAATTTACAACAGTCGCCAAAACACGAACGCTATTGTTTTCGTTACTCCGCGTGTTTTATATGCACATTGCACATGCAATTTGACACTATTATCGGAATCTTTAATAAGCATTGCGTTCGCTTGAAGATAGTCCGGTATCAGTTTCTGAACAGTTAAACTTTTTGGAATTTATACGTTCTTGCAAACTATGGCAATACAATTTTCGTAATAATTGTTAATACCTATTATATAATGAAATTGAAATCGAGGAATAAGCATGAAAAGGCTGATGCAGGATCATAATAATTGTGAATTAATAAATAACTTGATTTCAGTTTTTTGAGGGTCACAACACAATACTAGTGGCGTTGTTGTTAGTACATAGGTAAGAGAAAAGTATATATTTACCAATTTTATAAAGTTAACATTACACTTACTACACGTTTCATGGCCGATTTATCGGTAAGAGCTCAAATCAAACATGCTCTTTTATTTTTATCCGTATGTATGAAAGTATGTTTGACGTCTGATTTGGTGTAATGATCGAGAATAGAAGTCGGCTATTTCACGGATTACACCAAAGGTCGAGGGTTCGGTCCCCGCACGGCACAAACATTTGTGTGCATGCATGTACATGTCTGTTTGTATCGGTCTGAGTGTTTCTATGTATATGTGTACTTTTCACATAAAAAGTATAAATGTAATGTTTACCCGTTGTCCGGCACCCATATTCAATTCAATTCAATTCAATTCCATTTATTCATAACAATTTACATTGTGTCGAACATTAAAATATATAAAAAAAACACTTAAATAATTACATAAAATTACAACAATTAATTCAATTATATAAAATCTGTATTAATTATTATCAATAAAAATAAATAAAAAAATGTCTACAAAGTTCATGGTATTATTATAATCTATGTGTGAGTATATAATGTCAATATTATAATTAAAATTAAATTTGTCAAATTTTATTTACTGAGTACCTTTGTCCAATATTACTTGTCTCATTGTATCTGTGAATTCATCAACCGAATAATAGCATTCTTCCAACAAAAGATGTTTCAGTTTCGACTTGAAGGTACTCTTGTACACTATACTTTTTAATTCCATAGGTAATCTGTTAAATATTGCAACTGACTGATAGTAAGAACTCTGCTTTACAATGTTTAGGTGAGGTATACATTTATTATTAAAATCCTTCCTCCTAGTGCTTTCACGGATTCGTCTTTCCTCTGGTGTCTCATAATCACTGATGTGTTTTGAAAAATGAGTTAGTAGCACCAGGATATAGAGGCTCGGAACTGTTAGTATACCGAGTCTTTTGAAATGCTCACGACACGAATCTTGTTGTCTAATACGAACCATGGTTCTTATCGCTCGTTTCTGCTGAACAAAAACTCTATGTATATTATAGTGGTAGCTTTTTCCCCAGAACAATATACTGTAACGCAGTCTCGATTCAACCAAGGCGTAATATACTAACTTTAGATGCTTTTCATCTGCTTCATCCCGCAGACTTCTCAAAACGTAGCAAGCAGAACCTATTCTATTTACAATGTCGTCTATTTCATGTTTCCACTTAAGAGTCTCGTCAATATGTACACCTAAAAATTTTGCAACTTGTACCGTGTTCACTACCGTGCCGTTAAAATTAGCATCCAAGCTATCCCCATTCCTTACATTGTTTCGGAATAGCATAGCGTTTGTTTTACTGGTATTAATAAGAAGACCATTTATAGTTAACCAGTCTTCCATTGTTTCCAATGCTTGGTTTACACTACTAGTTAAATTTCCAAGATCATCACCAGAAATAACCGCGTTTGTGTCGTCAGCAAATAAAATCAGCTTTATTGATTCGTTTGTGTTCATAACATGTTTTATAAAATCATTTACATAGATAATAAACATTATTGGACCCAAAATGGAGCCTTGTGGTACACCCACTTTTATATCTACCATTTTGGATCTGGCTGCAGTTTCAGACATACTATCATTATTGATCGATTTTATTTCAACAAAGAATTTACGGTTTTGCAAATAGGATCTAAAGAGTTTTAGAACATTTCCTAGTACAAGCTTTAAGCTAAGATTGGGGCTGGACGGCGCTATGTGAATAGTGTTCAGGAATATTTATTTATTTATGTATCGTGGTACGCATGAATCCGTGTAATCTGCCTGTTGGCAGATTACCTTTCACCCAGCCGCGGTTGCGCAGGAGTGCACCGGACTGGTCGCGGAACGGGTTTCGTGACCGATAGCGCAGGATGCTTACCGCACTCGAGACACTGCACTGTGCTAAATCACCTTCTTATGTGCCCGAGATGTTGCTACAAATACATCAGTGGTGAACATTTAAACGAAGTGTTTAAAGCTTGAACTTTAACATACTTTGACCATAATTATGGATTGGTGAAAAAAATATTTATTAGTAAAGTCAAGTCAATTTAATAGGCCACATTTGACAGTTCATATACGCAAAGAAAAATATCCCTTACGCTGAAGGAATAAAACTCAAGAAAACAACATCAGTTCTTATTAATACAATTATTTATTTATTTAAAAAATTAGACTACGTAAGATGTACATAAGTTTCACTTTTCTTTGCATAAATGAACTGTCAAATGTGGCGTATTAAAATGACTCTGCTATAATTCCAAATTGGTTGGTAGAACGACTTGTTCAGAATATACCTAGCCAGTCACCACCAAAATCTGCTATAATAGCTTTGGCTGTGGCCGGTAATGTAAATGTAGGAACAAGAACTACAGTGGCAGCTCATTAATTAAGCTACTTACTTTGGGGTCAGATAAATGTACGAGTACTCGTATCAAGGTGTAGTTCCTTTAGTGCAGTGCATGAGATCCCGCAGCCCCCCACAGAGAGGGAGGCCCGAGGAGCCTGCAAATGCAGGCTTTCGCCGGGAGGCTCACGGAGCAAAGGCTTTGCTGATACCCGTGGCCCCCCAACAAGGCGAAGAGGGAGTACCGCGAGGTTTAGTGGGTAAACCCCTGGACCTTTAACTAGTCCAGGAGCAGCGTCCTTTTAGGGCGCTGGGAGCCCCACACACGGCCCTGTCCGTCCCCCAGAACGGGGTTACGGTGCGTAAAGCATTCCCCGCGAAAAAAAAAAAAAAAGTGCAGTGCATGAGATGTTCCAAAATGGCCAATTCTGCCATTAGGTTGCGTGCGTCTCTAATCTCTATTAACTAAAGTGTACATAAAATCCACAAATCAGCTGGCACATAGTAAGCGTAGGTAAGCTACCTGCTACTTCACATTCACCACACAATATTGGGCTATGTTGTGCTGCAAGTTTTCTAATGAAGTATTTAATTTTTTAGAAGCTAAAAAAGGTTCCTATAAGATTTTGGAAAACCGATTTAAATACGATAAATAAGTAATAATCAATCTCAATCTCAAAGTAATGGCACGAATATATTGACTCGATAGATCATCATATTATCAGGAGTTCAGAAGCCAGATATTTTAATGCCTCGAAATCCCTAAAGAATGTTACTGAGAAGTAATAAAAATGATCATATTTAGGTGCGTAAAGATCATGTTTTTAATTAAGTAAATAACCTTTACGATGAGAAACTTCTTTGACGTTGCGATGTAACGAACCGAGAATTTAAGTATAGATAACCTACTTAAAAGAAGTTTGATCAAAGAAACAGATTTCATCTGCGCACGTCGTGATAAATATGACAACATGCTTCCAGTTCTCAATTCACACGGCAGAAGATTTTGATTAGATAAACCCATGGGCGTACCCAGCTTCTGGCCTAGGGGGGGGCACCCGAGGGAAAAACGGGGGGGGGGGTAGCCCGTCGTCCGCGGAATGCAGAATCAGTTTTAAATGCACTTATGTCTGTTATGATGTTTTTTCCCTAAACATTCCAACTTTTAACAGCTCTCCATTATAAAGTTAGCTAAATGTCGCTTTTATTAGTCATTTATTTTATTTCTTTCAAGCGTCGATTTTTTCGGTAGACTATGAAGTCGACAAATGGTCTGGACCAGGAAAAAACAACAAATAGCGAAGATTCTACCAGTGAGAAAGTTATCCAAGTGCTTGAAAAGGTGGTAGGCGGTTAACGTGACGTGATTTGTGAAATATGTAATATGCAAACGGGCGTTGTCCTGAAGCAGGGTCAGAATTCAGTTGGGTTGGGCAGCGTTTGGAAAACTACGTCGAGTCTTCTCATCGCCGATTCCACAATGCCTAACGACGAAAGTCTTTAATCAGTCCGTCCTACCCGTCATGGCATACGGAGCCGAAAAGTGGACTCTTATGGCACGGCTGGTCCAAAAGTTTAAAGTCGCTCAGCGGGCTATGAAAAGAGCTATGCTCGGCGTTTCTCTGTGGGATCGTATCTGAAATGAGTTGATCTAGCAGAGAACCAAAGTCACCGACATAGCTCGACGGATTAGCCAGCTAAAGTGGCAGTGGGCTGGCCATATCAGCCGTAGAACCGATAACCGCTGGGGTAACCGGGTTCTAGAGCGGAGACCGTGTCTCGGTTAACGTAGTGTAGGACGCCCTCAGGCCAGGTGGAGCGATGATCTGCGCAAGATGGCTATCAGGAGCTGGATGCGAGTGGCCGAGGATCGATCAGCGTGGCGAGCTTTTGGAGAGGCCTTTGTCCTGCAGTGGACTGTTACGAGCTGATAATGATGATGATGAGGATCAGATCTCTTCTATTGACCAGTGCCGGCTGCTTTTTATGTAAGTTGCGGTGATTGCCTGACCAAAGTCGTTTTTTGGTGGGTTTTTGCCTTTGGAAAGTGTCCGAGAGGCTCGTCGTCGTTTAACCACTGTCGTGAACGTTTCCGGTTATCGTAAATAATCCATTTTTCATCGAACGTCATGATTCGATCCAAAAAATTCAAAAAAGGTCGTTTTGATTTTACTCAATCAAAGAAGAACACACCTCAACCACATTTTGAGGTTCTTCACCTTTCCACTGCGTTTTAAATCATCTAAGACCGTAGGTGACTGAATCATTGTTCTTGCGCAATCCCTCGAGCCGTTTGCGATGGGTCAGCTTCCACCAGGGTCCTCAATTCGTCGTCCTGAAGTACTCTAGCTAGGTCCACCACTACGAAGTGCAATTTCAACGCTGATACCTCCGAAACAAAATTTTATTGTGTTTTATCTTCAACGCTTTTATCGCCCCACACTTGGTTTATATGGCGAGCTGTCTTGGCAGCGGATTGTCCCACTTTTAAGTTAAATAAATAAAAATCGTACGAAATTGTTCCTTAGACATGCTGAATTAAGGCCTCCAAAGTTAGGATATTGTATCAGATAGAGTAAAAAATATTTGTAAGAAAAGATGTCAAAACGTGAAATACGCTGAATGTTTTACTTAGAAATAAACGATTAAAAAACAGGAACAATAAACCCTGAGAACCGACCTAATAAATAAAAATAAATTAATCTATACATGCATTTTAATTTTATTTAAATCGCTTGTGTAAATCAAAAGTAATTTTCGATGATCTTCTGCAAAACGGTTGATATGGTCGTCCGTGAAAGAATCGCCCATACTGTTCACAAGTTCAGTTTTTATTGTACACTGTGCAATGATGTTTTATGCTATAGATATGTTACGATCATAGTAATTACGATTTAAATCTGCTCCATTGCACACATTGACAAATATAACTGATAAGTAAGACAAAAGATACAAAATAGCACGCAAATGAAAGAGATAGGTATAATTTGACGTATGACGCAGACTGTTAAAAAAACCTCCCAATTGGGTCTTTTTTGAGTCTTCAAAACGCGAGCGCTTATAACATATCTGCTTTTGTTTTTATATAATATCATTGACACTGTGCAAACAAAATTTAAAAGATGGAGCGTAACGCCCCGTTTACACTTTGATTAGTAGTAATTAGGCGAGTTCATACATGTTCTGCGAGATTTCCAGGGGGGGCAGCTGCCCCCCCCTGCCCCCCCCTCGGTACGCCCATGGATAAACCATAACAGCGTAAAGTGGCTTGCCTTCCTTCATAGGGACGCAATTCAGTCCAAGGGTACCTGACGTGTAATTATCCTGCTAGCATTTATGAATAATGGTCGGTGATTTTAAGTTTTGAATAACAATGGGAAATACCGTTATTACTAACTTACCTAAATATGCAAATAATGAATATTGTAATTTTGTTTTCCAAACGTGTCTTCGAGTATGGGTACTATTCATGAGTTTGACTTTAAAAATTAGTTTTTGATATTTTAACAAAGACTTCAAAATATTTTAGAAAAAACTATTCATACTGTTTTATACACCCTTCGTCGTCTGCAGATTTTAGGTGCGATTTTTACCTCGGTGCTGGCCTGGCAGTAAAGAAAATTAGACGTAACATTAAATTAAAATACCTCGATAGTTATGCATAAAGACAGATCCTTAGTAGATTTTATTGGTTTCCATGTGGTCTTAATAATTTTTATTTATTCAAGATGCAGAGCTCTTAAAAACTACAATTAACACAAAGTTTGTTTTGCTGTGGCGGCTGATTTCCTATACAAGAAATATAACCTGAAGCTGTAGCCCTATTTGACGAAAAGTTATCTGGTTCGTTTAGTTATGTCAATCATGAGCTAAGCAAAGCTGTAGTTGCATTTTGAACCTAAGTTTATTATGGTATAAGACCACAAGCCGAGTAAAACTAAACCAATTCTCATCTTACTTTTTTCCCATGCTGCCTTTGGTCGTGACTTCGCGTGGAGTCGTAATGCTGACTCCATATTGCATATCAATAAAGCCTACTTTGTATGAAGAACAGTAAGTGGAGTGAAGACGGAGACACGACAAGAATGTATAAACTATACAGTACTTAAAAGTAGATGCGATTTGTAAGCCGTTCAATTATCTTGACAAGAATATAATAATGAATTAAAACCTGGATTTGAAAACATTTTTAATGACGCTGATTTAATAAGAAGGGACAACAAGAAAATACGAGATAAATTATATAATTTTCTGATTACCAGGATGCAATCAATACTTACCCACCATGTGCGTCTATTAAATTTATTGATAATAATGTATGTAGAAAGAAAGCACGTTAGAGGTATATGTTCTGTGTCAGAGATCAATAAATAACTCTTAAGCGACACGTTGTACGAGTAATATACTATACTTGTTGGACGGTATCGAATTTCAACTCCAATCGCTCATCCCAACACGATCTGGGCCCAATCAACAAATCAGTGCCTATAAATGCCAGATAGTTTTTATGCTTTTAGAATCACGACAACTTAATTTTCCATAAAAAAAAACTCCAGTCAAACGACAGCATTTTCAATTCCGAGAACCTTTACGGACATGTCTTGTGCATTACTCGCGATACCACAGAAATGTGGCATTTGACGAAAATGTTTCCGAGGAAAAGAAACTTTTTTCGCTACACTCAAGGTCGAGATTTGAGTGTTGACGGGCGCGAGTAAAATTCAATCCAATAGGATCCTTATGTCAAAGCCCTGTATAGCGAGGTTCCAATATTGAATTCATTATTTAAGGCTTTTTAGTTGGAAAGCGGTTATAAAAGGAATAGAAAGGTAACGTCAAACAGAGTTGACCGGCCAGAGGAATATGATACCTTTCTCCTGGTGATTTGGGTCGGATTTGTGTTATTGTGTCTGGGGAAGGCATTTCGCGAGAAGAGGGGGTCTCTCGCGCAGGTTTGACGGGTTCCGTGTTACTCGCGGCGCCCCGCCCCCCCTCCCGTCGTCTGCGGCTGCGCAGGCGCACGCTACCCGTCTCGTCTAAAAGCAATTATGTGGATTAAAAGAGCGTGCGTCAATTTAGACCGCTTGGATTTCAGTTGTTTCTTTATTGGACTGGAATTTATCTCACGTTGCCATATGCGAACTTTTTTACTTAATCGGTTTTGGCAATGGTTGCTTTGTAGGCGAATCGCTAAGTTTAATACATAGACGTACCTAATAGCGAGTCCTACAGATTTTTCTTCAACTTCAACAACAACAACAACAGAAATCAATGTTTTAGAAAGTTATTTTAATTATATGCGTATGAGTATTTTACTTATCTTTATTAATGTGAAGTACGATATAGATCTTTAGTTTGATACGGTTATCACGAAGGACACATTTTCTTCGTGATACGTTTTCTTCTTAACATGAAATGCAATATCACGTAGGGATGTTTAGTATCTTCAGCTTTTTGTCTTTAATTATAACACAAATTAATCCATTCCCAACCAAAGTATGTAAAAACTTATTTATCGCATTAGTTATTAAAACGAATATGTTGACCAAGCTAATCATTTTAGGTCTATGTCGAAAGAAAGACAAGGAAAATGTCATTTACTTCCAGATATCCTTAACTCACAAAGAAACCGCCGTGAAGACCAACACACAGACCAATAAGTATGCCTTATGATTCACCAGAGACTGTGGCCAAGCATTTCCGACCTTGGCAGTAAGTATTTAGTTCCTTAATGTGTCTGTGAACTTTGGACGACTCATGTTAAGTAATTGTGAAATAACATGTTCGTTTGTTGAGCAAGCTTAGTTATGTAACTGAATGATTTCGGCTGTCAAATTCTTTGTTTGCAGTTTTTAAATGTTTTTTTTTAAATTCTGGAATGTTGGAATTATTTTTGTCTCGGTTTTTACTGGTGACAAGTTATCATAGCTCGAATTGCGATTTGTTAAATGAAAATTAGACAAAATCGCACACTTGTGTTATGAGTATCAGAAACAACGAAGGCACCCAGCCGTATCTACACTTCAGGATTTATTCAGGTGGGCTACGTGCCTGCAAAGTTGTTAACTAAAAACCGAATACTTTCCCTATTCGTAACATTGTTTCGCAGAAATACTTGCGACTCATAAGGAAAAAGTGTATTACAGGTCACAATGCAGCCTACAAAGGACACGCGACTTTTGCTACTTAGTCTTTTGTCAATCAAAGCGGAGTTGTGATCGCGGTACGATTGGATTATGATGCAAGAGTTAGCAAGCAGTCGTCTGACTTCTAACAGCTCGTGACATGGAATTAGGGCAATCCTCAACCTCAGTGAAACTGTCACATGTCGCGAATATAACTAGAATTGACCGCCTCCGTGAAACAGTGGCTAAGCCGCTCGGGTATAAAACGCGGAGGTCGTAGGTTCGATTCCCGCCTTGGGTCTGGTTGGTGGTAGGGCTTTTTCAGAGTCCAAATGGCTAGCTACCATCCCCACAAGTGAATTCTGCCGCCATAACAGCTCTGACTGTGTTCCGGTGGTATTAATGTTGGAGCCAGTAGGTACACTTGAAATCAAAGATCAGATGAGCTTACAGTCTGGCAGCACTTTGAGCGACGCTTCGTGGTAAAATGTCCCTCTATGGAATAGGCCGCAGTGACTGCTTACCATCAGGTGGGCTGCGTGTCTGTCTGCTAACTGATATAGTATAAAAAAATCTTTGAGGTTTTTGACAGAATCTGGCACCAAGATGTTAGTACCCCAGAATGTATCTTTAGGGTTTGAAGGGGAAAATCGGGAAGTTTTGTGGGTAGTAAACTTAATCCCAAGTCCCACCCACACAGCTGTTGGTCTCGCTAGGTTGCGGTTATGGCGCTTAAACTCTTTGACAACTGCTAAAAAAAGGTACCTATCAGTAGTAGGGAAAGTTATGCCTGTGACCGTTGCTTGAGTTTGTAAATTGAGTTGTACTGGACTATAATTCAGGAAATATAAAAGAACTTCAAAAGTTTATTATTTTAAAACGGCCGAAACCATTGAATATAAAGTAAGTAGTTTATCAAATATAAAAGATTATCAGTGTCTTCATTGATATAAACACCGTTAAAATGATCGCTTACTTTCAATAATGTAGCGTTTAGCCTGCAGTGAGATGTTAACCGGATGATGCCACACGCCGGTGCGTACAGTGTCGGGCACGATGACATAACCAAAGAAACGTGCGATTAAAAAAAGAGGTGACTGAACCAATTCACCGGCGACTGTCGTATGCGTCGAAAAAAACTAGGCAGCCACGTAGCCTTCAAAAGACTTAATCATATTCATTTAACCCGGTGTCTTCTTGTCTGCCAAACAAAAAAGAACGACCAACCAATGCGTTCTTTCTTGTTTAACAATAAGGATCAAAATTGAATAGACCAACGTACACAGGTATCGACGAGTGAAGTTGACCGTACGAGCATTGCATTTTTATGCCCGAGGTCCGGTCCCACGACCCGTTTTAAAAAATTACCACAAAAAATGACCGAACAAAAAACCCGCTCGGCCATCCATCCACGTCGGATTAGGAACTCACGGTCTATTATTGGGTTGTTTACCTTATTCTTTGGATGGTATTCATTTTCTGTAACGTTCAATTTTGACACCTAGCCGTTTATGACTTGTCTTCCAGGATGCTTCCAGGTAGAAAGACAGGATAAAGTTTGAATACCTACTACATGAGACGCCGTTAGTAATATGTATTATCAGATGATTCCAGTTCCAAATCCTGACAATTTTAGGGATCTAACAGACGAACGACCCTCGACGACTGCGGTGAGCGGCTGTCGTTCGGGGCCGCAACGACAGCCGACGACCCTCGGCGACTGCCGTCGAGAGTCGCGGCGACCGTCAGCGGCAGTCGTCGAGAGTCGTTCGGGGCCGACGACTCTCGACGACTGTCGACGACTGCCGCTGCCGGTCGACGACTGCCGCCGAGGGTCGTCGGCTGTCGTTGCGGCCCCGAACGACAGCCGCTCACCGCAGTCGTCGAGGGTCGCGGACGATGCGTCGTTCGTCTGTTAGATCCCTTACATCCAATGTCACAATCCTGTAGCGAACAATAAAAAAGTGTATGTGTGTTTTTTCGACATACCGGCAGATGCAATCGTGGTAGGCCTCCCACAAGAAAGTCCCATGATCTCATAGAGATCGCAGGAATCCACTGGATTTTTTGATAAAAAAGTTTTACCACTTGCACGCGCTGTTCAGTCGTGTAACTTGCCATGGTGATTTGGCATGGGTGCCTGAATGATGGACGGTAGATTTGACAAATTTCACCGGGATAGGATGGCCGCCACGAGCCGCCAAAATCTACCCGTCCTTATTGAAAACCCCTTTAGAAGACCTACGTCTGTAGGCTCCTTCAGTGTTTGAGTCTTTGATATACATGTCTTTAACAAAAAAAAAATTTACTATAATGTGTTTTCTATAAACTATTAAGTGTATTTATACACTTAAACATTAGGTCAATGACGCAGGCTTAGCTTAAATAACAAGTAAAATTACATTGTCAATATAAGTTTTATGAGTACCATAATATTATGTTTTTGAGTCTAATTCAATATTATATTTCTTGAAATTACAATCTGTTTACGGGTTTCGTGCGTGACATCCTATTCTGAATAATAAGGATAAAGGTCAAAATAAAGTTAATATAAACGTTAATAAGAAAAGTCAAAATGTACCTTTTGCGGTCAACATGAGTACATAGCCATGATGAATAAGCACCTTGTGACAGCTATGAAATCTGAATGTGCCTGAAAATATTACCTAGATATTCTCTTTGTGCTTTCACAAATTGTTTTTTTTTAAATATAATAATAATACCAATATTGGTGAAGTATAAGCTTCATTATAGAAAGATGTTGCAGTGTCCTTTCGAGTTGCAAAATGCATTTATATGAATCAGCTGTAATGTCCGTTATAAACTTAAGTAAAATCGGTGTTTAGGCGTGAAAACGTAACAGACAGACAGACAAAATTATTGTTTATTATAATGCGAATCTATAATATTAGTTACGGATTAGATAATAACAGGCGAACTGGAAAGAATGTAATTCTATGTACTCATATAAAGACTGAATTATTAACATAATATGAAAGAGTAACTGTAAGTCAGAATTGTTATCTCATGATAATACCGATAATGCGCAGTATCAGGGATCATAGAGCAAGTGGCTCTGCAGGCACGCGATATCCACTGTTGACCCGCGACCTGTGACCACAGTATTCCTACACACGTACGTGTGTAGGAATTACCGCCGCATACATACATGTATGCGCGGTCTAGTGCAATCGGGAATTATAGTGGACAATCTAAACTTCCACATTAATATTATTAGCAACTGCAAGAACATGTCTGTAATTTTATTAAAATTTGGTACACTACAGATAATAGTACAGACTTAACTTTGGGAAGATAGGCTATTTTGGTAATGCTCAGTTCCCATAGTATTACAATATAATGGTTTGTAAAACTGTGGCATAACTGAAATAGTATTTTGTTTGTCCTTCTTTCAAGTCGCAACGGAGCAATAGATCCACGCGTTTTTTTTATGAGGATAGTTTTGGAACTGGTGAATGACATAGGCTATTTTTATCCCAAAAAATATCCCATTCGCGCGGGCTAAGCCGCTGGGTGAAACGCTAGTACTCGTATACATAACAAACTAAATTGTCAATTAGTATGTGATGTATACTAGCGTTTCACTAATTGATTTGGTCCATAAGTAAGTTAAGCTTAAGAACTTGTGTCAAACTTAGATATTCATTATTTATTGCAAATGTTTATCACTGATGGGATTTGTACACACATGGCCATTATCAATCCAAATTACGATGAACTTCTCCAGGTTTTTGCCCGCCATGTAGGCGGGCTCCGTCCGGGGAGGATCGCGTAATAGGCTTCGTGCCAGTCACCGTGACTCCTCCCGACTATGGACGATGAGGGAGCGTCGCAGGGGTTTTAGTGGGTAGGCCGTTCTGGGTAGCTTATTCTGTGCATCCCAGACGGAGAGCCCCACATAACCTGTCCGCCCCCCGGCGGTGGGTATGGTTAAGGCAGCATTTCCCCTGCGTCAAAGAAAAATAAAAAAAGGTATGTAACTTTTATGCCAGACGCACATAGATTACAAATTATTGGGTTATTTAGTCTCAGATATCATTTTTAAAGGGTCGAAGACGCGAGAAGAAGCTAGTAAGTAAGGAAGCAAATAAAACTCGTGTTTGGTTTAGCTATCAAGTAGCAAAGTGGAATTTTTAATGAATAAATACCGTAGTTTACGTCACCTACTAGTATTTTAACTTGACATTGTTTGGTCAGAATTGTACGAGTAATTTACACGTTGGTTGACCTTTTGCCCTAAGATAACTACTATCTGGCATAATTATCCAAATAAATACTGACTTACACCAATCAATCGCTGTTTGAAATTAATTTGCTCTTAATATCATTGTATAATATGTAGTTACAAATTCCAGCGGAAAGGAGGCGGGTATTTCTGGGCCCAGCAGTTAACTAGATGAAATGTATATCAAAAAATCGGTTATATTTTTCTAAAGGAAATCCCAAAATATAGTAACATGTTTCTATCTAGAAAGCAAGAAAAGTCCAAAAAACTAAATACCAATACATGCCCGAACTGAAGTCGATATAAAATAAATCGGTTAAATGTCAGAATATATGTATGAAAGCGAATTGAACTCCTTTAATAATTTTTCTTCAGTGTGCAAATGTTTACCGATTGACATTTGACAGGCAGATGAAAAACACCGTCACTCGTTCGTTTCTTTCGTTCTGAGTGCGCTCGTATTTCGCAATTATTATTACTTTTGCTTACAACATCGGCTTTGCATAATATTAAGGACTTTTTGACGGATCTGGCTTTTTGAATATACAATCCCGCCATATAAGTCGCAAAACATATTTTGTTTATATTTTAGTTGACAGCTGTCGAAGAGGACGAGATTCAATATTAGGATACTATTGCAATTGTATTGTAGGTAAGAGGACTGTTTAGGCTGCTGTGCACATGTAATGTGTATAATATGGTATCTAACTTGGGCAAGATACCAAGAAAATATCGAACCTCCTGCACAATTTTTGGATGACATTCTCTTAATTATTGAAGATGAGTAATAAATATTTTAAACATTATATTAGTGTTTAATTTTACTTCCTGTTCTTTTATTTTTAAGAGCTAAGTAAGTATCTAACTATTACTACTATCTCCTGCTCCTAAGTGCAGCATATTAAATGTAGAGACTACCCAAGGCGTGAGAAACGTTGGGCCCGGTCAATAGCTAAAAAGGCTGGCACCGGCTCGTCCCAAGCGGGTAGAAAGGGGAAACCGCGGGAGTTTAGTGGGTAGTAGGATGAATGTCTCTAGTTCCGAGCCCCAGACACTGTCGCAGGCGTCCCTAGTCTGCGGCCAAGGCGCGTAAATGCGTCCTCCGCCAAAAAAAAACGGGACGAACGGGAATTTTTATATTTTTCTTCTCTTTCGTCTTACTGAACTCCCACCAGTGGGAATAACCCAGATCTTCTACTCTTTACCTTTAGCCATTCAAAATAATCCGCATATAACATCAATAAACCACAATGTTAAAACATAACCTCACTTTTACTATAATTCGTATAACCCGATTCCTGGAAAGCCAAATTTCACCAAATTTTCACCAAGGCCTTGTTAATATATCCTCTTACAAATAAAACTAGTTTCATTGAGTTAACACCTGGGCCCAGGGTACTATGGAGTCTTACCCTCCTCCTTTTAAGAGGAAAGCACGGAGCCATTTTTCCATACAAACGCTGTCCCCTGTTTTCTCCCTGGATAATGCCATTAGTGAAATATTTTTTTTTTCCAAAAATCTATGACCACTATTTGCATGTCCCTATGTTTTCCTTTTTTTCATAAATTAATAATTAAGAGAGATATGAACCTTCAAAAACCTAAAAAAATGGCCAGATTTTCCGCTGTGTTTAAACATCCAGAAAACAAATTTAACTAGATTTAATTTAAAAAAGGAAAACATAGGAACACGGTCAAAGCCTTTCTTTAATTTTTGATGAAAAAAATAGTTAAATCGGTCAAGTTTTGGAAGAGAAATCAGGGGACTACGAAACGTTGATTTTACGTACTTTTAATAGGTATTTTCGGTCCAAGCTGCAGTTGTCTCTATCGCGCTCTGCGGGGGAGGCTTGAGGTTGGGGAGACGCGGACTAATACGTATATTCTCTATGACGTGACGTAGTCGATAGTTATATCGATATCCTAGTGTTGTTCATCGATATCGATATTTCCAGTTAAAATATTTTGCGTGAAGTGCATTTAGCAGATTGTTGTGATGTTTTATGTAACTGATAAACTTTTTCTTGACAGTTTTTTATGAATTATATACTAAAACGCCTCGACTAGGCCGTCGGATTTAGACAAAAAAAGAAGCTAAATTCGCAAAGCGTGATGTAGTTCTGCATTTTAAGTATATTGTATAGGTCTGTGAGAGTAATGTTATTTCAAATTTGCAACTTCGAAAAACCTGTGGAAACTGAGAAAATCGAGAAAATCTTCGAAATTTTGGGACTTTTTTTACTATTTGCTCTCCATGGCCAAAACTATGATTTTTTTGTGAACGACACACTACACTAATAAACTGTATTAAAGTACCTACCTACAACTGGAGGCAGCTCTATTTGACTTCATAGAAGCCAAGCTATGGCACTTCGAAGGTGACCAATATTTCTCGAAAATAGAAAATTTCAGGTTTTACTTACTTATTTCGCAAAAAAACTGGCAAAACCACTAGCCCCACGAAGATGTCTGATATCTTTTGTCACAGACCGAGCATTGAACCATGTCCTTTACCTTTGCTTGAGTACCTAATGATTTCTAATATTTACACGGTTAGTATAATGTTCCCCTACAAACAGCAGGAGTATACAAGCTTGATTGTGACTGTGGGCTCTCTTACATTTGACAAACCAAAAGGAGTATCAGTACGCGAATAAAAGAACATATCGCGGATATGAAACACCGGAGGTCAACGAAGTCAGCAGTGTGTGAACATGTACTGGATAAGCCCAACCATTACATTCGCTTTGATAAATCCCAGGTCCTTGCCAGAGAGAATCGCTATATACCCAGAATGCTACGCGAGGCCATTGAAATTAAAAAAACATCCTAATTTCATTATGTAAGATGGTTGGAATGTACCACCTACTTGGGACCCAGTATTACATCTAATGGTTTCCAATGGACATCACAATACTGTGCAGCTTCAAGACACCATCAGCTCCTACTGCGTGGATAGGAACGTATTGAATGATAGTGAAGACGACAGTTGCTGATTATTCTAAAATAATTATAAAAGTGAAGGTAGAAATAACAATTTTTGACGCATAACACCTGAGTCATACCGTGATCACGGCCACTGAAAAGTAGTCGAAACGTCGGGTTTAAATTTCAAAATGTAGAGTATACGCGAGTTTTCATCCGTTTAAAGTTGTTTTATTTTAACTTTGCTTGAGTGTTACATTTGCCACAAGAGAAAGCCATATAACTTTACTCGTGGAAAAAAAAAAACAAAAAAAAAGTTTCTATTAACAAATGCGAATAAATTCACAAAAAGCAATAGGGGTACTCGTCGGATCCGATCCACGAACCTATCGGTGTCGATGAGCAGTACGTAGCCACTGTACCAGCAAGACTTAATACTGTCTGTCGAAATTAGTGACCTGTTTTTTCCTTTGCATTGTCCGTGAACATTTACCGGTTTTAAATATTATGCAGAAGTCTATTTTCTTTTGTTCTATTCCTTCTTAGCTGTGTGCAGGCGGGCGCGGGGCGTGGAGGCGGCGTGGCACGCAAACATTGACAGTCTCACTTACACATTGATAGCTCGGTTGTTCGGGCACTGCGCGACAGCAATAGATTTTACAAAAATCCAATTTTCAATTTTCTCACCCTTAGTATTTCCTCTTAACTATAACATTTTTACAAACCCACAGATTACTACGTTTAGATAAATGTAAGTTAGTGAGGATATACAACGATATTTCGTTGAGGATATATGGATGTTTGTTACTCTTTCACGCAAAAACTACTGAACGAATTTAAATGAAGAAACTTTATTGTAATATGAATTATACACAATGGCTAACACATGGGCTTCTTTTTATCAACACCACGCGGGCGAATCTGCTGGCTGAAATTAGTGACTCTGTTTTTTCATTATCATTTTACTATGTATATAAAAGACGTTTACTGCTGCAATGCCCGGTTGCAGTAAATATCCTTTGGCTCCCAAAGGATCCTTTTTTTAAATAGCTTAATTCAGTGGATCCTTTTTGGATGGACTATAACTGAATCTAACTTAGTAATATTTATACTTGTGTTGACTGGAAAAGAACTACACAACCAGTAATAATATGGTATTATTAAGATAACCGGTTAGGGCAGCTATATTGTAAAAGTTGTAAACCAATGATAAAATATTACATGCAAATTTTTACTTTGTTTTTTTTTATTCATAAATTTTCTGTATTATTATAACACTTTTTGTAATTGTACAAACTTTTACCTCAAATCTTGGCTGGTAACAATGACCTTCGTGAAATCGTGTGATGAAACATTCGTATCTGTTTTTATATTTAAATAATTCATCACATGTTCCCTGCAAACTTGAAAATAACAAGACAAGATAGCTATAGACATTTTCTAGATAAGTTTCAAGTGGCTTTTATGAGAGGTTCTGACAGCGTGATGGAAGTACTCGTAAACGTGCGATAAATTATCTCCGACTCTTGTATATTATCCTAAATATTTATTTTTTACTAACTCAGTTAGCAGGAGGAAGAAAAAGAAGAAGAAGTTGGCAGACAGGCTCGCAGCCCACCTGATCGTATAAGCGGCGACTGCGGCCTATTCCATTTAGGGGCGCTTCACCTGGAAGCATCGCTCAATGTGCTGCCAGACTGTAGGCTCATCTGATTTCAAGTGTACTAGCCCCCACATTAATTTTGCCGGAACACAGCCAGAGCTGTTATGGCGGCAGATTTCACCTGTGGTAGCTAGCCAGTCGGACTATGAAAAAGCCCTACCACCAACAAATAACGATTAAATTGGAGATACTTCAGATCTCCACAACTCGTAACGGTAACTAGACCTATAGAACCTACAGGCTGCACAACCCTTCGTCTGTGTAGGTTTCCTCTAGGTATGAAGGGGAAACCAGGAGAGTTTAGTGGGTAGTGGACGCTTTAGTCTCGAGGCCCACACACGGCCGCAGGTCTAGCTAGCCTGAAGCATTCTCCTCTTTAAAAAAAAGGTTTCCTCTAGATGTTTTCATCGCTGAGCTAGGGATAAATATTCATAATCCGCACGATATGGGAACCATCGACTTACGCATTTCAAGTGTTTGAAAACACTCAGCTACAACAGCTTTCTATTAACCAAAAACAATGACGAAGTTTTCCCGTAGTTATTATACAAAAATTTCCATTATGTTTAATGTAACGTTTTAATTTCCCCTAAAATGAATGCGAAACGCGTTGAAGTCTTTTCAATGCTATCACGTGAAGTAAAAGCATATTATTGTTATTTTGATAATCCTGAAAAACTATGAGAGAAAAGGCTCGAAGATAAGATGAGTCTACAGTCTGGCAGCACATTAAGCGACGCTTCCTGGTGAAGTGTCCCTCAGTGGAATAGTCCGCAGTGGCCGCTTACCATCACATGGGCTGCGTGTCTGTCTGCCAACTGACTCAGTATAAAAAAAACAGTACTAACAGTATATAGAAAATGTACAGTTAACAAATTCTTACCATATCAACTGGCTTCCTTATCGAAACAGGCTGGATGGACGTAATCGTCAAAATATCAAAGTAAAAAGTGCTTTTATCACAACTCAATAAATAGCAGAGTGGAATGTACGGTGTGTCTTTAAGAAACATGTCGTACCTACATTTATTTAATAAAATGTCTACATTTCCATACCAACCTTGCCATATGCGCTAGTCGGTCGTGGATTCGAATCCCAACAATGGCAAACACTAAAGTGATAATTTGTGTTTGGTCGTGTGCCTGGATGTATATTAAGTTATTAATTTGTGTTACTTACTTACATTCGTTGTTTCTTATATCCATAACACAAGCGCTTACGCTAGGTACCTACTTACTTTTGGGCCTATGTGGTGTTGTCCAATATTTTTTATTATAACAATATTATAAAAGCGAAAGTATCTTTGTCTGGGGGTCCGTCCGTCTGTCTGTTACGATTATAATTTTTAATCATACGTACGAACATAGAAGTTTTATTTATTTAATCTATGCGTACGAAATGGAACGAAAAATGATATTGACGAGATGAAACTACGTAATCTTTTGGTGAATGAAGTTGCTTTACTATATCAATACCTAGACTGTGTGCTCAGTCAAAGTTATAAATTCGATATTGTCCAATTTGACTTGCTAAAGGCCTATTGACCGCTGGCCGGTTGCGCAAGCGCATTCCTACTCGTTGGGAACAAGCGGTCGAATTAGAGATCAATTGAAAGAACTTTATTTGTCGAACTGTTGAAGAGAGGTGGGTACTTGTGGGTACTCATTATTTTGTGATTTAGTAATGAAGAAATTGGGAAGTTTTTGTTTTCATACAAGTGATAATAAATTATTAAGTTCCTTGTTTTTATTGTATGAAAACTTTAATGACTGTGTTTTAACGGAAAAACATTTTTGATTTTATGCTACGCTTCATAATGATATTTTTGCATAGAAATAAAACGAATGCAATGAAGGCGATGTTTTGATGATTATGAAGAATCTGACTAACCAGTAGGATTTGGAGAACATGACGTGAATTCGTGATGGATTATAATAAATATTCTAAATGTTTATCTAGAGCGCGTAAACTATCTGTGTGCCAAATATTTTACAATCTCTTTTTAATATTTAGTAGAAAGCGGAGTTAAAAAAAAAACAATTGTTTATTTTAAAATTGTTCCTAACTCTACAATAAATCCCACTCATATTATTTCCCTCCGGTAAAGAGGAAACTCCTTCCGCAAGTCAGCTCGAATGATTAACTGTGCTGTTTCCAGGCCTGCGCAGGAGTGGCAAGGCCGAAGCAATTGCGCGGACCCCCGCCAATTGCCGGGATCTGGTAACGTGACCGATCGGACTCGTACACAATGAAGTGTTACATAATGATTTTTTTTATTGCATGTGTAACAAGACGAGCAGATCGTACACCTGATGGTAAGCGCCACGTCTGCCCTTAGACAGTTCAGTGCCAAACAGTAACCAAGCATTTTACTGTCTGGCACTGCCCTGCGCCCGGCCCCGCTACACCGAGACGACAGTTATAAGGTTAGTTTTTAGGGATAAGATGACGATTGAACTGTGGTAGCCGAGTATCGAATTTCGCTTCACAGTGAGGTCAAATGGTTCCAAGATGGGGCTTTTTTCACAACCGGCGACTCAGTACATCGTGAGGAACCTTCAAAGTCGAATGATTGGTTTCCCTGTTTAGGGTAACAGTGCCAGTCACTCCAATACAATTACTGAACCTGCTATCTTGGATAATGGTGCAGGCTAATGATGATACACATCCCGACGTCTGTATGAAATACCTTTCGTTCAACCTTAAGTGGAAATAGACGTTATTTCTCATCCAACTACTTATATCTTTGTTCTTGGAAGAGACCCTGGAGTATGTTGAGGGGAAACAGGTTTTCTGGAATTGGTGAAAAAGCCTTTGGTCTTATGTAATACTTGTACAGGCCAGTACAGGGTCACTATTTGTTCCGTTTGTATGTCTTAAACCCAACGTGTGTGTACTGTATGATGATGGAGGCAGATAAAGCTAGTGCCCGCATTGATATAAACGTTCAGC
This sequence comes from Mecyna flavalis, assembly GCA_949319885.1. Lineage (NCBI taxonomy): Eukaryota > Metazoa > Arthropoda > Insecta > Lepidoptera > Crambidae > Mecyna > Mecyna flavalis. The sequence goes on along the minus strand of OX439427.1, from coordinate 1,856,848 downwards.
TATTTTTGGTAGGGGTCAAGTGGTCGTCACATAGTACGTGATAGTAAAGTACGGATTTGTTGTTTATGTTTGAGCGATATGAATGAAGATTATGTTACACGATTTTTTGAGATAACTGTCTAGATTTAACCAGCTGCATGGTCCGTGTACAAATACAAATCATCTTCTCATCTTCTTTAGCCCGTTTTCACCCATGGTTGGGTATAGGCCTCTTCATGATCTTTCCACTTTGGGCGGTTTTTAGCGTCGCGCATCCACTGCCGTCCCATCACCCTGGCGATGTCGTCGGCCCAGCGCATAGGTTGCCTTCCGACTCTCCTGCGATCCGTCCATGGCTGCCACTCCGCGACTCTACGCGCCCAGCGGCCATCCCCTCTCCTGCTCATATGGCCTGCCCATCTCCACTTCAACCTGGACACTACCAGAGCGATGTCTGTGACCTTGGTGCGCTTCCTGATGGTAACGTTTGGGATGCGGTCTATTTGTGATATACGCAGCATCGCTCTTTCCATAACTCTTTTCAAATACATATACTTAATGATAAATGTTAACTCAGAAAATGATTTTTTATCATTGAATAAATTATTTAATTTAATTTCAAGCTATATAATCTGAGGACCCTCAATGCAAAAGATTTTAATTTGTAACTTCTGTTTCTTCAACGTATTGTAATTTGTAAGTGAACGATTTAGTGTTGTTTCTGAAGAAGCCTTTACTTCAATGTAATTAGACACCAGTTTGATAAGAACATCTCATTTAATATTGTTTGTCTGCGTCTTTACTGTGAATAATTGACCAATTAATATCGTAAGAAGATCGTCCTATCAAATGTCCTGCCTATTATGGCCAGTGTAAAATACATGTTATGTAGATCAATGAAGTGAATCTAGGACATTCTACTTTTTTAATTGGTGATCGTATGGTCTTGTTTTAATTGAAATAAGTAAATTGTGAATTGTCTCAGAGTCTTATACAGTTTTCCTTTATCTGATTAAATCAGATAAATTAAATCAGCATCTGTGTAGCTGTGTATCAGCTAATTGTCATCTATAGTTCAACAGGCCATTCACGTCGAAGTGCTAGTGGGATAAAAAAGTTTTGACGTGCAAAAGAATTTCTTGGTAAATCAAATTGCAAAATAAATACTTTGACTTTGACTTTTTTGACTTTGACTTATGATACCCTCCGGTGGGACATTAATAGGCTGATTCATGATTGGGACCTTCATCATCATCAGCCTATATACGTTCCCACTGCTGGAACACAGGCCTTATCTCAATTGTGAGATAGTGTGGGCCATACTCCACCACGCGAGCCCCGCTACTAGACTACTAGACTAACTAGACTTGGTGGAGGATGATTGGGACCTTATTTTCATATAAATAGACACATAAAGATTTTGTCTCACTATTTAACATAGTATGTACAGTACATCTATCTACACACGAGAGTTTGTGTTCCAACACAAGACAACGAGACCAATTTGCACAGCTGCATAGTGCATACGAACACGTTTTGCGACTACGACGTAGATACATCACGAGTACCGTTACAAGACAGTGTTTTGTCCCTGTCTTGTCTAAGTGTCCTGTCCTGGCATGTTTTCAACACACGATCGAATATCTTGAAGGTACTTGCAAGCTCACTGAAAAATATACGACTGATTGATGTTGCCAAGTTGACTAGTAATTAGAGGCCGCGAGTAAAATTGTTGGACAAGTCAAAATATAATTTATTCGTGTAGGCTTCACAGATGCACTTGTGAATTTGTGAGTTATCAATGTTATAGATTGACTCTTCCACTAGCTTTGTAATGTTGTTATCTATCGAGAAGAATCGGTAAGAAACTTAATTCGTCGTTTTCTTCTAGAGGAGTATTCGTAGTTTTAGAGTCAGTTTCACCGCGCTGTCATATAAGTTCCTGGTCATTTAATTGCCATATATCAATGATATATGTACTGTCTTCTTTTTTTCAGACATCGGTGAAACTGGATCTTTATGTTTACCCTGGGTTTATTTATCGTGTGTCAAATACATATTACATTCAGTACAGTCTTTCAAATCAAAAAACTCAGACACGAATTGCCGGTTAAACAAAGTTCAACAGACCAGTCATTTATGGTGGTATACGATAATCATACATCGGCGCGCGGCGTTTGGTCACAACCAAACTCCAGCACAATGGGCTCGCATCGACTCGGACACAATACCCACGGGAATTACGTAAAAGCACACTGAGCACACCTATGTCAATCTTTTGATGTTTAAATAACTAAGCATCGAATATTATCACGTCCCTCATTACGGACAAAGAGCTTAACTACCTATTGAGCCTCGACTCGCTCGCCTCAAAAAGTCTACAATTAAGGCCCTTATCAAAACACCTTCCCACCTCATTCTAATCTTGGACCCAGTTATTTGGGCTACACCTACGCTAGAGGGAGACGGAGGATAGTTCGAGCCGGGAGTGAGGGAGATGGGGAAGGACCCGTTAGAAAACCAGAGTCGGACCAACTACCGCATTTACGCATGGATAGTGATGTGAGAGGTTGTCGATCTATTGGTATCGCGTATCGATCTATTGTTCAGTAAAGTTAAGGCAGTCCATCTTAGGCGAATGCCGGACTCTCCTAACACTTGAACCTGTTCAAGTAATGGGAGAATCCGATATGTTCTGAGAGGATCGGAGAACGGGGTGGTTAGCACACAGCACAGCTGGTGTGCCCCCGTTCAAAATCTCGCCAGAGTAGATGATACTTGATCTGTGCTATCCTCCCCGTTATAAACCTCGCCGGAGTGGATGACACCTTATCAGTGCACTTCTACCGGGGTCGATGAAACAGTTTTTATCCCAACGGTCCCGGTAACGGTCGGACGTATCTTTCATAACACGCGGTACAATTTTGTGACGTCAAGGAGGAACGGATTTGTAATTGATGCAGTTTCACCTGTTCAATATGTTACGTTCCAGACTTTTGGAAGGCAGGAATGACTGCGTAGTGTCCTCTTGGTGAAATGTCGGTAACCTGCCGTAATCGGGTACTGTGGCCAACATAACATCTATATAAAAAAGGATCCATAAAATAACACATTGTTATCTCACTTTGACCCACTTCTCTTTATAATTAAAACAAATAAAGTACACGCAAAACATAACAATAACAAAGGGATTACAAAATTAACTACATTGTTTATTCTATCACACAAAGCGTGATCTGATAGCGCACCTATGAGGAAATACACAATATTTTGTCATACATGACACAGATAATTTGAAATATTGTTTGTTTGACGAGCCATTTGGTGTAATGGTCGAGAAGTCGGCTATTACACCAGAGGTCACGGGTTCAATCCCGCACGGTACAAACATTTGTGTGCATGAACATGTCTGTTTGTATCGGTCTGGGTGTTTCTATGTATAATATGTATGTATATACAAAAAAAAGTATATAAGTAATGTTTATCCGTTGTCTGGCACCCATAGCACAAGCTAATGCTTAGTTTGGGGCTAGATGGCGCTGTGTGAATAATGTCCAGAGAGAGAGAGAGAGAGATATTGTGTTGTAACTACTAATTTAACTGTAACTTGAATATGGACTTTACACTTCCCTATACGAGTTACATTTTTGAGACAGTAACTATCAAGAGGATTTTTACCTGTGCAGAGACTCACAGCGACTGTAAGTTTTGTTTTTCTGCTTATAATGCATATTTGCTTTTGATATCAAAATGACTGTGTTGTTTTGGTCCAGTATATAAGGATGTTATATTTTTTAATTCATCACTATAAACAGCTAATCTATTCGCATTACTGAGTCACCGATTAGGTTGAGTCAATATTGACGACTTACGAGACATCACTAGCAGATTCTTAGATATTGTATCTGTACAGTGTATTGTATCTGTTTTTTTATTTTATCTTAAGACATTCAAATATTTAGGTATTTATTGTATTGTCTATACTAATATTATAAAGAGGAAAGATTTGATTGTTTGTTTGTTTTTATTGTTTAGGCTCCGAAACTACTGAACCGATTTGAATAATTCTTTCACTGTTGAAAAGCTACACTTCACCCCCGGGTGACATAGGGTACTTTTGATCCCGAAAATGTGGGGGGAAGGGAGGATATTTGAAAAACCGGGTAAAACCGCGGGCGGAAGGCTAGTATTTTATAATATCTCAAAAATGATTTTTTATATCTAGATTTTTAATTTATCGATAAGTTTTATAGTCAATAGTGTCGAATTACACACATCACTAGACAAGCCGGAGAGAGAATTAAGTGCTGTCTACCTGCGCAGTGACTCGCCGCGTCATTCATCACGCTCACCACCGCGTTGACTCATCCTGCAGTTATCGATATTGAGTAATGGCTTAGCTATTTATTTTCATTATTAAATGTAACAACTAAATGGAAAAAATCGAGATTGGATGATATGATATGGTCAAAGATCTGAGGAGCCTACCAGTATGGCAGATCATTGAGCAACGCTTCCTGGTAAAGTGTCTCTCAATGGCATAAGTCGTAGCTTAGCTGCCTAACATCACTACTTGCTTGTCTGGTAACTGCAGCATAAGAGAATATAAATTAGCTCGACTGATAAGATATCTAATATAATAAAATGAGTTTCCACAATGTATGTACGTGCATAACTTTAGAAGGACTGCACCTAATGAGCTTATCCTTTTTTATTTGTTTTAGTTTTTCAGGACGAGTTTTGTATAATAGATTAATATGACATACACCACTCGTGTGAAGTCGCGGTTCCCGGCTAATCCCATAAGCCTCCCAACCGGGGGGCATGTAGGTCCCACCACGTAACGCGGGCATGCGCCGGGGGTATAATGGAAGTAAAGGCTTTTGCCGGATGCCTATTACACCCCCACTCACGGCGCTGTGGGAACACCGGGTGGGTTTTTAGCGGGTAGAGGTCATATTGTCCGAGTCCCACATAACCCTGTAGCCCCCCGGCTACAGGGTATGCATGCATAATGGCATTTTCCCCCCGACAAAAAAAAAGGCAGCTTTTTTTGAGCTCTGGCTAGTGCCGCCCAGAGTACGGCAGGATTAGTTTTTTTTGAAGATGCGTTCTTTGATTTTTTTAAGATTAATTGGGTATAGACGGTAGGCAGCTAGTAAAATAATAAAAAATCTAAGCCTAATTTGCGGTATACTAACATCAAGATTTAATCTTCATTTTAAATGCAAAAGGGGAGGAATGCAACGTAGCATTGCATTGTAACTAACAAAGCTATCTACTATGGGAACCATAAACTGTATAATATGTATATTAAAGTGCTTTTTTTATTACTAAATATGTAGCTGCATAAACATTGTTGTTACAAGAATAAGTATGTTCACGCACAATTGCACACAAATGGCTGCCTGTAGTTGAATGTTAAACCACAAGTGAGCGCAAAGAAAAGAATTTGTTCCTTATGCGAATACCTGTAAATGGCTAAGTAGTTATAATTTTAGTTAATTTTTACTAGTATTAATTGCTGTTGGTTTTCCAAATATAAATAAATAAAATAAATAAAGCTGGGTCACTACCAAATGCATGATCGGGCAAGTAAAATGACAGTAAGTATTATGTAAGTTGTTAAGCGACTGGTATGCTAATTATTACTTTTAATCATCTATATCTTTTACATTTAACCCAGACTTGTGCCAGCCAGTTATTCCAGTCCAAAATAATTGACATTCCATTTCAAGTGTGAATTTCTCTTTGTTGTTTTGTTTTTCAAACCCGAAACTTTTTTATTTTGTATAAAAATTTGTCCATCGTCAAATACATACGTTACACCGAGAACCATCAAATCATAATTAAAATTATAAAATGTTAGCCCTACAAGAAGTATTTTTTTTATGAGAAGGCAAATACTTAATCCAGTGTGACACGAGTTTTGATTTTACTTGAAAATGATTTTATTGATGAACTATATATTATGTGTACTCTATTATGCTTTACCGTGCTATATGTATGTTGATATTCTATTGTTGACAGGTGATAAAACACCTCTATTTTATGTACTGCTTATCAGCCAACCATACTTAAGATAAAATAATAACTGTTACATTTTATTTCTGTAGGTATTTATGTTTAAAAATATCAAAAACTGTACAAATCTAAATGCCATAATAGTCATAAATCGTTAACTTCTAATTAATACTAATTAAAAATAAACATTCACAAATTGGTCTACATTATGGACTACCATTTTTAATGCGTGCATAATAATATCGACGAATATATTAAAGTAACAGAGGCCTAATGACTTGTATAATTACTATAAAAAAGATTTATTTTAAATTCTGATTAAACACGGTTACGACAATGTAGGACTGTGTGTTTTTAAAGAATGATGACTCAGAAATTTGAAACTTCGTTCAAATATTATAATATTATTCTGTTACCGGCAATGTGTGTAATTCAGGTATTCTATACAATGCCTAGGCAATGTATGTATAAAATATCTGGTGTATATAAGATATCTGGTGTATATATCTGGTGTTTATATCTGGTGTATAAAATATCTGGGCAATGTATGAAATATTATAAAATTATTGTTCATTAGTCATTACAAAATGTTTGAATAAAGTTGATTTTAGTGATAGATTATGTTTCATTTGACGTCATCTAACGTAAATAAAGACCAAAATTTCTTTCTTTTACACATTGCCAGTGGACTAGCAGGTACTCTAAACAATTCCTTATTCTCTAATTACCTAGGCAAAGTATAAAATAAACAATATTTCATACATTAGCTGCACGTTTTCGGTAATCTAAACATTGCCTAGGTATTGTATAGAATACCGGATTATACAGATTGCCGGTAACATATCCACAGTTAAGATGAATTTATTCTTTTTCTTTCTCCGAGCCTTTTCTCCCTATCTAGTCGATGTACAGTCAAAAGCACGTCAGACTATACACTTTGGACTTTGTACCACTCTAATGTCGGGGGCATAAGTGCTATTATCGAACTGCAAGTGTTTACCGTGATGTGCCGTTGACCGTACCTTTGCACTATGATTCATGATTTAGGCTAAGCAAATCCAGTTAATAAATTGAAGAGACTGACATATTACCTAGAAAGTTAAAGATATAAAAATCCTTAAAGATTCTAAAAGCGTTTTTTTTTTATCATTGAAGTTAAGTCATCGGTCACTGTGCTTGCCAAAATCACAAAGCCGAGCTATGTTCGAGAAATCGACACAAATTTTGCTTAACTTGGAAATCGAATCCAGGACCACGAGATCATAGCTCGGTACTAAAACAGACCAACAAGGCGTTTGACTTTTTGAATTTCCATTTACATCTTAATAAATTAAGCCTTTTCGTATCAATGCAATGATCGCCTAACTAGAGAACTTTAGATACAATATTCCTTAGCTCGTCTTAGTTAGACTGACCAATTTATTACTTTCCGTTTGAAGCAGACTAACGTGGCGAGTCGTGAGTCCAGTCCAAGGATATAGGTACACACTAGGTATAGGTCCATGATACTTGTATTATTACAAGACGAGCTCGATGCCGCGCCAGGAATGCAGTCAGGCGGCCCGCACTCACACACACACACGCAGTCACACACACACACCCGCGGGAACTCGTCTGAGAGCGTGTGTGCAGGACGTGCTACGAATGCTACTATCAATACGATTCTCACTTTGTTTTCACTTTTGTACTTACTCGACTTAGTTCTTCTTTTTTCCTGAAACAATTAAAGATATTAATTAAATAATTAAAATTAATACCCAAAAAAGGTAATTTGAGTAGTAAAACGCTTGTGTTATGGGTATGAGAAATAACGAAGGACAAATCTTTAAATACAAATAAACAACCGGACACAGAATAAACATTTTTTAATTACAAATGTTTGCCCTGGGTTGAGTTACAAAGAAGGTTGCAGAAGTGCTTTGAATAAGACAGTCACTGAATTTAATTTAGTGGTTAATACGATCGTTTTAAGCTCTTAATCGTGATCGTAAAAAGTAGACGAAGAGGAATCTCACATAACAAGGGATATTACGTAGGTCTGACAGAAGTAATTTGGCTCGGCCGACTCCGAACAGCAGAGAGAACACAATATTTGGAAAAATAGTGCAAATAATAATATTTGTAAATTGATTTTGATGACGATGACTTTGATTTATGATAATTCAAAGATTACTTAATTAGTAAATGTTGGCAAATGGGAAGGCTCAGAAAGATTTTGGTACCTACTGCGTCTGAGAGTTCTTCGGCTGTGTCAGATTGCGGTGCCCGTCGGTTACTGAGAGTAAGGAATGATGAATTAATAATTATGTAGTAGTGTGCCAGCATAATCTCTTATTTACTTGTACACCATACATAAAATTGGTTTGCCCTTGTGACTGAGAATTGAAACGATAACCGAATAGACCGTCTTCGGGAAACAGTAGTTAAACTGTTTGGGTTATAAAACACGGAGGTCGTGGGTTCGATTACTACCTTAGGCCTGGATGGTTGTAGGTCTTTTTCAGTGTCCTACAGACTGAGTACTGAGACTGCACCCCCATAGGATAAATCAGACGCCGTAAAACTTTACCTGAGTAGTAATATTAATGTAAGAGCCAGTACACTTGGAATAAGGCTCGCATAGAGAGGATTCTACAGGTAGCAGTACTTCGAGCGATGTTTCCTAGTAAACTTATGATGGCAGTTGCCAATTATCATCAGGGCTGCTGCGTCAACTAAAGTTGCAATAGAAATAACTAGACCTGGGTTAAAATCCCGGAAAGGGCGAAATTCATGAATCATGTCAGATTTTTCGAATACAGCTCGATTTCGTGATCACCAATACACACTTAGCAAGCGTAGTAACTAAGCTGTCCCTTCATTCCCTTCATTGGGACAATGACTTGGTTTCAACGATAAAGGCATTTGTTTTTAGGGTTCCGTAGCCAAATGGCAAAAAACGGAACCCTTATGGATTCGTCATGTCTGTCTGTCTGTCTGTCCGTCCGTATGTCACAGCCACTTTCTACCGAAACTATAAGAGCTATACTGTTGAAAATTAGTAAGTAGATGTATCCTGTAAACCGCATTAAGATTTTCATACAAAAATAGAAAAATAATAATAAATTTTGGGGGCTCTCCATACTTAGAACTGAAACTCAAAAAAAAAAAAATTTAATCCAACCCTTACGTGTGGGGTGTCTATGGATAGTTCTTTAAAAATGATAATAAGGTTTCTTATATCATTTTTTTCTAAACTGAATAGTTTGCGCGAGAGACACTTCCAAAGTGGTAAAATGTTGGTCCCCCCCCTGTAACTTCTAAAATAAGAGAACGATAAATCTAATAAAAATATATGATGTACATTATTATGCAAACTTCCATTGAAAATTGGATTGAACGAGATCAAGTAGTTTATAAATTTTTGGGGCTTCCCATACTTAGAACTGAAACTCAAAAATTTTTTTTTCTTCAAACCCTTACCTGTGGGGTATCTATAGATAGGTCTTTAAAAATGATAATAAGGTTTCTTATATCATTTTTTTCTAAACGGAATAGTTTGCGCGAGAGACACTTCCAAAGTGGTAAAATGTTGGCCCCCCCCCCTCTAACTTCTAAAATAAGAGAACAATAAAACTAAAAAAAATATATGATGTACATTACTATGCAAACTTCCATTGAAAATTGGTTTATACGAGATCAAGTTAATAGTTTTTTTTTTAAACGTCATAAATCGTAAACCGCAATTTTCCTCTCATTCAATCAACTCAAATATAAAAACGTTGATCGAACTTACAAAGAACTACAAGAACTTTTATATTATGATGATACTTGCTGCTACGGAACCCTTCATGGGCGAGTCCGACTCGCACTTGGCCGGTTTTTTTTTATTGCTATGTGTAACAAGACGAGCCGATCGTACACCTGATGGTTAGCGCCACGTCTGCCCTTAGACAGTTCAGTGCCAAACAGTAACTAAGCAGTTACTGTCTGGCACTGCCCTGCGCCCGCTACACCGAGACGACAGTTATTAGGTCTCATATACCCAGTAATTTCATTAGCTACAGTGCCTTTTCCCCGAAACTCAGAAGTGCTTTACACACTTCTATTTCACAGGAAAATATCTGGCACTGCGGTGGTACCCACACCTAGACGGCTCAGTACAGGAACCTACCACCTGGTAACAATATAATTTGTTCCGCAGCAGGACATAACGTGCTGAAACTTTGCATTTAGATGATCATTTAGATTTTTAAACTTTTTATGATACAAGCTGAAAGTGCGGAATCACATCAACGTGATTTGAAGCGAGAAACATGTGAGTTGCACCAGTGGTAAGGCTTTCCATTTGATTTGGTATTATTACACCTCATTTACTAAACGGAAAACAAATTTGCATGTCGTCTGATGCATATATTGGCGGTCGATTTTTAAGGCTAAACTGGTTTTATAGGAATTTTAAACTCTAGACAGGCATTTTTTATATTATTTTAACTGTGGTTAGCACACGGAGCGCACGAGAGACCCATTATTTATCTTAGTCAAGTAGTTACTTGACTAAGATAAAAGGTATTTTAATACTAGTTAATATTTACTAAGATTTAGTTAACAAGTGCAGTATAATCGTAGGTATAAAATAAATAAAAGACCAGCACGGCAGCGAGAGAGGAAGTACCTAATGGGAGTTTTTAGTAGGTATTCCTCCCTTCCCGTTCCCGAGTTGAGCGTAAAACGGAAGGAGATAGTCCCACATACCCCCGGCCCGACCATCAACGCACGGGATATGCGTAAAGCATTTCCTCCCACTATAAAAAAGGTACTTATAAAATAAATAAATACCTGTCCTTGGACATAATTTAATCAGAGGCATTTTTTACCCCAAAACTAAGCATAACTTGTACGTACTATTATAAGGTACCAGATAAGGTTGTGATGTATTTCACAAAATACGAATTTAGACACACCTGCGCGCTATTGGTCCCGCGCAGTGCACATGCGCGGATTTTTCCCCTCTCCGTCGACCGATGTTCAACAAGTTTGCCGGTACCTGTAGCAGTCGCAACAATGTAATAACAAGACTTGCCAAATCCTGGATCATAGTGTAAAGACCGACAATCTTATTTATCTGTTCCGGTGGCGGCGTCGCTACTGTCTATTTAAAACTGTCATTCAATATCGTTTTCGCATTGCATTTTACGTAGTTCCAATTTTGGCCACCGGAACAGATAAGTTTGTAGGTCTGTAAGCATATACCGACTAGATTAGGGAGCAAAGCACTCGGGATAAAGAGTTTCTTTTATGTCAGAGGTGGCAAACGAGCCAGCTGGTCGCCTGATGGTAAGCAATGACCGCCGCCCATGGCCATCTGCAACACCAGAGGGATCGCTGATGCGTTTTTTTTTCTTTTTTTTATACTAAATCAGTTACAAGTTAGTATATAAGTAGCGTTGCCGGCCTATGGAGGTATGGCAGGTGTGGGCCTCCGGCGCTCTCACAAACCTGACGAAACACAATAGTAGTCGCTATTATTTCACGCTGGTGTTATGTGAGCGGGTGGTACTTCCCCGGACGAGCCGGCCCATTCGTACTGTAAAACAGCATTGCTAAACACTACAAAAAGTTGTTAGAAATCATTAATTAATTAGATTGTAAAACTGAATTGTGATGAATGATGATGCAAAGTGATAATTATAAACTTATCATGATTGCCTGACGGTACAGGTATCTTAATAATAGAAGTGACAAACCATTACTCACAGTGAGGTTATAAAACATGCATACAGACACTTACTAACTTATCATACAATTTTCTGGGAAATGGTCACGGTTTTATTATGCCGATTACTTTAAGGTGGAATAAAATTTTGTCAGGAATGCATTATAATTTCGCTAAATGCAAATAAATAAATATTGGACAGCATCCGTGGGTAGGCCGAAATTGATCTGACCCGAAAGTAAGTTGCATTTAAGCACCTTGTTTTATGGGTATCAGAACATTGCCATTTAGATCCAAACTAAAATTGTACTGTGCAAAGCTTGCTATGGATGCCAGATGTTTCAGAGAATTTCCAATGTTGTCAATGTTGATCTTCATGTCCTATGCAAACTTAGAACGACTAGGTATTTTATTTTGTATGTAGAATTGTAATTTCTGTGAATATGTTGGACTGTTATTAGCCGTGGTACAGTTTATTGATTAATCTTATCATTTTAAACGGGGAATATTAAATCAAACGTACTTACGTACGGGATTTACATTTAAAACACATTACCCAACAGATAATATGGTTTGTACATCAATTAGTTGCTTATTTAACTGTGTTTATTGAGGGTATTTTTAAATTTCTTAGGTTTACCATTTGTTGCTTAGGGACTTTCATACATGAGTAAATCACTCGTTGACCCAACCAATGGCTTCGCTGTCGCGACCTCATAAGTTGATAAGCAAAACCCATCTCGCTACAAACTGATTACAGAAGGGGGATAAAAATTTGCATGGAATCCTGGATTGCACAAGCAAAGCGCTTGTTACACAAATGATATTGGTCTCCAAGAACAGTCGATTGAGCTCAGGATATATCATCCACTTTTAAAGAACTTAGACTAATTACAACTCAGATGTTGTCCTTAATGCAATCGGGGCTAAGCCTCGGTTTGTTTTTATGTTCTCCAGGACCATTTAAGAAATAATATTTTGTCCACCAATGGTTGATGATAGGATGATGATAATACTCTTGATAGGACTCACAGGTGAAATCTGGCGCCACTACACTTTTGGCCGTTTTCCGGCAACTTAAATGTAGGAGTCAAATCTACCTACTTCACCGAATTAACCGTAGGACGTACACTGCTGAACTTATGCCGTTTTAGAGTCACACTGATGCCTACGCGTATCGGTATACAGATACAATGCCAGTTTTCTTTATAGTGTAGTCAATCTTGCAAAAACAACAATAGGTTGTTACTGCAACGTGCAAAAGTATTTTTTTTATATCTATTTGCAGAATAAATATATTTCATTTAATTATTTAATTCTTTCTTACCTAATAATAGGCTTGATCTTCATTGTCATAATTTGTTTTTCTTACAAAATCGGGATTTGTTTTAACCCCTATACGAGTAAAATAGGACACAAATTATAAGGGCCTGTTGGCACGTTTTCAACTGTGTGAACTGTGTCAATCTCAAGTCGTTTCTCTTGTGATAAGACCTGTTTTTCCAATACCAGTGATAACCTAAATACTTCTATTAAGTAGTTTGGCCAGTAACTTACATTTTATGTCCGTTGTTGGTAATCTACTAAAATTATTGGATGATGATGATAATCAAAATATTTTGATGGGGTAAACAGCCACTAAATGGGGAATAACGGTCGAAGAATGCGTCTACAAACATATATATTTATTATACACAACAAACATGTATTTTGAAATGGAAGGCTTGAAAAACAGATTAAACCTTAATGAAGACGTTAACACAAGTATAAATAAGAAATGATGCCAATTATATTATTCTATCGTAGTGCAACAATATACATATTTTCGAGATTTTTACAAGTATGTGAAGAAGGAGCATTGACCGACCATAGATAAGATTGTCAATAATTCTTGACTGGTCGTTCTTAATAAATAAATTTCGCCTTGTGCCTGATAGGTATTTCATCTATGGGGTGGTAGTTAATATGTAGGGCATTGAAAAAGTTCTACTACTAACGAATCTCTAAAGAATTCAATATCATTACTGGAACATCAGAATGCTGATATAAGTTATATTAGAATGCCTAGAATATTTGATTTAGTTCCTGTATTCAATAAGTACTGCAGTATAGTTTAGCAATATATTTTCTATTCGTTTTATTGGGTTGTGACTCACAACCCAATAACACGAATATTCACGTCCAACTTGTGACACCACAGTTGATAATATGGCCAAATCTGTAGTAATGTCAATAAAAAATAAAAATAACAATAAAATTTAATGAATTATATAACAAATCACGCCTGCGGTTAGCTGGGTGGATTAAAAAGTGATTAATCGATCAGATTTATAATGTGAACAATTTGTAAAAACTAGAACAGCAAGATAAAACTGTTTAATGTTAATGAATGGTTCTCACTCACATTTGCATGTCGTTGCAGTCTGAAAAGGAGTCTGCACTTAGCCAAGTGTCTAGTTGTACAAAAAATATTAGTTTGTAGGTAATAGTGTATAGTTTATTGTCTGTTATAAATAAATAAATAGAGTCAAGCCAAGACTCATGTGACACAATGGGTTCGCATGTGGTCAATAGATATCGGTGGAGAAAGCTTGCTGCAAAGGCCTACTGTGAACACAAGTGATGACACTTCCTTGATCATGACCATTCTGTAAACCGTGACAGTTCTAGTAGGAAAAGAGAGAGACGATAGGTAACAAAATTTTTTCCAATCAAATCATGTGAAATTTTCTCTATAGTGAATATTTCATTCATGGTTCTAACTTAAATTACTTCGATTTCAGCTATTACGGCTTCTGAGTAGGAAATATAATTTGGAGTAAGATCACGATTTAAATGTATAAGAAAATAGCGTATTCCTTCCTAAAGGGCCTGCATCTCATTTGCGATTTCACAGGTGTTGCAAATGTCTATGGGCGACGGTAATCACTTGCTATCAGCTGATCCGTTTCGTTTAAGTAAGTATCAGCCTATTAATGTCCCACTGCACTCAGGGCAAAGGCCAATCAAGTTATCGCTACAATGATGGGTCCGTTTCGTTTGCGTCAAAAAAAACTTTCAAGCCAGATATAGACCAAAGCCCGCATTGAAACAGCTTTCATTGTCCATTGTCAAGATATTCATAGTCTAAACAAGGACTGTACCAGCATCTATTTGCACATTCTATATGGGTTAGTTGACAAATTGTTGAAACAATAAATAAAGAAATCCTGCCAACGCACGGTTTATCGCCGACTCGTCATATCTAATCGTCTTGATAGGCACACAGAATGCTCACACGCAGGTTTCGCGCCTCAGTACCAAATTATTTGACTAAACGGGCGGCAGACGGTTTTTGAGAGTTAGTGAGTGCGTAGATAAGGACTTGCATAGGTGGATGTAAGTGATCTTAAGATAACGTTAATTCTTAGACTAATTATGACATATACTATCCGTGTTATGGGACGTTGACATGTCCCAAGGAATGTTGTTAGGAATGTCATGGTTGGTGCTAATGTTTGTTTGAAGTGATTGTGTCTGTGACAGTTCTGTGTCGCTTTAAATACATAAAGCCCTATTAATTTCTCAGTGCAGGGTCTGATTTAAATAATCGTAGTTACAATGTAAGAGCTTTATCAATATGTTTACTAAATCAGATAAGTTTAAGATGTTTAGTGTTGCATTATTAAAAAAATATGTTCTTTGTGTACAAAATGCTATGCTACTTATGGCTATGTCGTGTTTTGTTTTGTTGTTATTAGATTTATTAATATTTTGTAAGTTTACACGACCGTTTAGATCTTTAAAGAATGTTTTGACAGTTAAATAGAATGAAAACAGATTATAAACGATCCAGGAACAAAATCATTCAAAAACCACAGATGAAATCTGTCACAATTATACCAATTATGGTATTATAAAAAGTGTCTGTTATAAATATTTAGACAAAATAAAGATACATAAAAAAATCTAGGAGATGTTATCCTAGCTACCTCCTTAACTATGAAATCGGTTACATAAGGCATTTATCAAAATTGAACCTTTAATTTTTACCTTGATCGAATAGTTCGTTAAAGTCAAACACAAACTACAGGAGTTTACAGTATGGCAGTATATTGAACGATGCCTGTTGTAGCGTCCCATAGTGGCATAGGCTGCATTAGTAATGAGCAGGTTAATTTACACCTTTTTTAGATAATAATATAGTTTTTAATACATTTTATCTCAGACCAAATAAAAAACCAAGACGGAACGTTCCGAACAACGCACTGAAGCCAATAAAAACTACGTCACGGATGTATATGTACACAGCGTGACGTAAAACTGACGTAGTTTTGTTACATGTGTGTGCGTGTCACAGCCAATCACAGAGCGCGAGGGTCACGTGGCATCACCTGCACGCACACATCGAATGCAAAAAACTGGCTTCAGTGCGTTGTTCGGGGGGTTTCGTCTTGGTTTTTTATTTGGTCTGAGCATTTTATAAAACACCGGCACGTGTTATAAAACACAGCGCAGCATTGCCGGCAGCGCATTTGTGATTCCACCTGATTTGCAGATATCTATGAGCAGCGGTAGTCACGTATGCCCATAGATAACATAAATGCGTATGCCACATGCTCGACTCCCCGCTATACCATAAAAAAAGGCAATCTCTCCAGAAAGCTGTTTAATTGGTCATATGATTTGTGCATCGTAACAATGCTGATGGCGTGTCCCTGTTCATTATCACTTAATTGGAATTACGCAATATGGCAGATTGAAAATATTTCGACAACTGCCTGATGACATCATTTACGATGAACTGATTGCTGACTCTCTTTCGTCTTAACCACACGTTTCTTTTGAAAACTCAAGAGAACCTCATGGGAGGGGCAGCCAACTCGAGGAATATCGTCACAATGCAACAGCTCGTCCATTTGTGGTGTAAAGAGGAATCCGTTTAGTGGGTAAAGTGGAAAGAACGTCTTTAGTCACAGATACGGCCGCAAGTCTTACTAGCCCGGTTATAAAGTTTAAAAGCATTCTTTGATTGAGCTTAGCATGAAGGTTTCAAAAAGTTTTTACGTTGGTTACCTGTAATTGATTTGGCCACGTGCGATGTGGTCACTTTTAATTTAACTTTAAAAGTTGTAAACTTCTTTTCTTTAATCACTTTTCTACTTAAAAAAGGGATACCACATAAATTAAAATTTGTTTATTATAAAAAAATCTACTAATATTATTATGAATGAGAAAGTCTGTATGTTTGGATTTTTGTTAATCACGCCTTTAAGGCTAAGCAGATTTGAATGAAATTTGGCACACGTATAGTTTATAACCCGGATTAGGACATAGGCTATAAAATTCTTACGGGAATCGTCTCATTCCCGCGGGATATTTGAAAAAAGAAATTACACGCGGGTGAGTGTATCCGCGGGCGGAAAGCGAGTTAGTATAAAACATCGAGCTACAGTGTTAATATACCTATGCCCTGCACACATACATATAATTACTTGATCAAAGAGCGCAATAGCGACGTATCAAACGATATTAAATCTTAGAATTGCGTGTGCTATCTAGAGCGATAATATCGTCAGCGTATCGGCGATCATAAAATATTACAAATAAGCCGAAATTGACAGCTTGATGCCTTTGTAACAATAGTATTGATATTTTTAAAGTATTTCATTTGGAATGTTGAAATAATATCTTGACCTTGAAATACAAAATAAAATAAAATTAATCACATTAATATTGTCGGAACACAGCCAGAGTTACGGCGGTAGATTTCAAAATGATTTCGTAGATGGAGGCTTTACCCTGCTTTGGGATATTAATTTGGGATATTAACTGTTTTCTTCTAGATGTGAGACTGAGTAATGATATTCTAATTTCTTCTGACACTTTTTGCAGAAATCCACCAAATGTTTCGAAGACGCCGGCCATAAAACAAAGCCAAAATGTCGAACATGCTAGTAGTGACGTTGAACTCGCTGACGCCGCGCTTCAAGCAGTTCACCTCGAAGACGGTTGTCATCGAGAACGTCGCGTTCAAGCTGCACTACCAGCTGACCGTGGTCTTGTTGCTAGCGTTCGTCATCCTGGTATGCGCTCGAGAGTACTTCGGAGACCATATCAGATGCCTTTCGGACCAAGGCGTACCTGCACACGTTATACAGACGTATTGTTTCTTCATGGCGACGTTTACTATTGTAAGTGGAACTTTTTATATCCCATCTTCTCTTATGAGCTGTTTTTGTGCAGTAAGGCTTAACATTGTTTTTGTAAATGGACGACATCTTATGCGTTGTTCTGACCCACAGTTCTGACCCCAAAGTAAGTAGTGGAAAGACTTGTGCTATGGGTATCAAATACCACGAAGGTACCAAGAACACACACTCGTATACATCTAGAAGGATAACAAATACTTTGTATTTATCATATGTTTACCTTTGGTGGGATTAGAATATGACTAGGGTCATTACCAAATGCGCCAATGGTTCAACGTGTTGTTTAAAAAGCCACTTTAAATACGATGTAAACCTTTTAAGGATAGTGTAAGTCGACCAATCGGTGGCAATGGATCACGGTATAACAGTAGCCCGATTAGACTACAGTAAAGGAGAGCTCAGGGAATAGCGATATTAAAATTTATTTTCCTGAACAATTTGAACTGAGAACTAGCATAATTTTAGGTGCGGCATTACAACGAGAGCCTCCTCCAGACGGGATTCTTACCTCACCCTGGCGTGGGGCCGATGTCGGGAAACGATGAGATCCTTCACCACACGTACTACCAGTGGGTCCCATTCGTGCTGTTCATTCAGGCGATTTGCTTCTACATGCCACATTACATCTGGAAGAAGAAGGAAGGTGAGTGAGCTATGATCAAACAAGGAAGGATGGAATGGATTTGAAGAGGGAATGTTCTAAATATTTAACTAGATAGCATTGCGATCTTTTATCAAAAGTTGCGCTCTAAAAATATTTAGCTGACAGTTTTGAAAGTTGTAGTCCTAGAACCTTTGGACTTTGTTGAATTGACGAATGTATTTGAGGAAAACCTCCCTCACGATATGAACGATAGAGAGAAAGAGGCATAGATACAAAAATGTTATATAGAAAATACAACATTTCCAAAAATTATGTTGCTAAAAACCAAACTTTTACGAGATAGAGGCTCATATTTCGGTATTAGAGATCTAAGAATTTCACGATTATTTACCAGAAAAAACGTGAGTAATCTGCAATCTGAACAGACAGATTACAATCATGGCTGTAAAACCATGAGCTAAATGGTCTGGTTTCTATGTCAAGGGTCACAGGCCAGGTTATAGACACTCCAAAGTAATAGTTAGACTTGTATAGTCCTGAATCGTGCTACCGTACTCTGAATAATTAATAAGTAAACCGCTTGGAAACAAAATTAATGCATAAAAACTGCATTTCTTAGTCTCTTATCTTATCTTATTTGCGCAATGTGCTCATTTTTTAGATAACCCTCGACACACTCATTAGTGGATCAGTATTTTTTATCAGAGTCCTCATTAACAAGTATTGGACTTATGCAATAAAAACTTCTAGTATAGATTATTTTGTGTGCAATAATCATTTATCTCCATTTTTCAATGGACAATATTTAAAACTTGCTAATTTTTTTAACGAAGTCAATCAATCTGTATGCTGGTTAGAAAGAAAAATTTTTTTTTTTAAACTCTAAATGATGCGTAATTCCTGTCGCATTTGATGATGTTTGATAAAATAAATCCCTAATATGAATAATTTATCAAAATTAAAATAGAACAACCCGAGGCAACCAACTCAAAAGTGGGGAATCTGATACATACGGGGGGAAAATCTGCCATAGAGGGAGTCTTAATCTGGCAAATGTTAAAACCAAGGCAAAAAAGTGCCAAACCTATCCTTCGATACAAAGGTGCTCTTGTTATATGGCAGAAATCTACCAGAAATGGTTAGACATACTGAAACATACGAGTACATTAATTGCTACAAAAGTTTTTGCAAGGCCGGGCAAGGCGCACTTATTGCTGGTGTTGCAAGAGTCCACAGGTTTTACAGGTGGTTTGCTTCAACTCCACTTTAGTTTTTATAAATAGAGATGTAATATTTCTTGTTGCGGATAGGTGGCAGAGTAAGAGCACTCGTAGACGGTCTCCAGTACGCGTCGTTAGCTCTTGAGAATGAAGATATGCAGGTGGCGGGGCAGACAGTTCCGTCCAGAGCTACACTCGATAACAAGATTAATCTTATTCGAAGGGATATTGTTCTTAGGTAAGTTTCTACATTTGTTAAAGTGCAGCCAACGGCACTATAAATTGTAAAGTTGGGTCAAGTATTGAGTAGATCAGGTTTTCTTCTCACTCTTCGATAGAAGTATCTATAGAAACTGAGGCTTTGATGTCATGAAGATTGTCTGATTAATATAATTTGTAGTAATACAAAAAGTTTTGCTCATCTTTAAACACGAATCAATGTTATCAGACCTGAAGGAAGTCTTACAATATTTTAAGCGTGTGCCAAAACCACTCTTTTGTTTCAGATTACGAATCAGTCGAACCTGGTCGACGTGGCTGGTGGCCATGGAAGTGGCGAACCTGTTCCACGTCATGTTCCAGATCTGGCTCATCGACTTCTTCCTCAACGGCCACTTCGTCGAACTGGGTCCGAAGTTGTTGCAGCCTAGTCACTGGAACGACATAGCTGATCCGCTAGAGACTGTCTTTCCCAAGGTTTGTTTTTGTCACCTAACTTTTTAACTTATTTTGAAGATGATTATTATTTCTAATTAACAGATGTCAGAGACTCAGTCAACTTTGTTAAATACTAGCTTTCCATCAAAAAAGTACCCCACACTCCAGCTCCTAAAATATCCCCTTAAAAATTACGCAGATTTGCAACGTGAAAGAAGACCATACGAACACACTTCTCTTCCAATTATCTTATGGAAACGAACATACTCGAGATATTAAAACATTTACGTAGTTCACACTTCACAAGCGCAGTCGACTAATATATTTGTTTATTTATTACACTGCGATACATGCGACACATTTATTACGATACATACATGTTACATTGCGATACATTGTTAATTCGTGCAAACGCTTTTGGTTTTGTAGTAAATTGATAGTTTATCAATTTTATGCTTGAATATTAATCATAATATTCTCTACAGATAACAAAATTTGTATTGGAATATACATAATTATATGTAATTCCTTGAAAAATCATGAGTTGGTACATATTACGGTTAATTAGTTTTAATTTCGATTAAGATCGCGATGACTATAATGAAGGAAACGATCGTAATGGAGATGGATACATATTATCCTCATTATCATTTTACTTGGGTTTTAAATCATCAATATTTATAAGAAGTTCTAATTTGTATTGGTCTTCATTATTCTTGCGACGGCAACATTGGTAATGTTCTTAGCCTCATTAGCCTCAGTTTATATAAACGTTGCGAGAATTTTTAAATATTTATCCGTATCTTTTTTCATACACGATGAATTCACTTCTCACTGCAAATACAGAGACTGTACAGTTTACAATATAATACCGGTCGCTTTTTACTTCAGGTGACAAAATGCATCTTTCACAAGTATGGTCCGAGCGGTTCCATCCAGCAGCACGATGCCTTGTGCGTGATGGCCCTCAACATCATTCACGAGAAGATCTACACCGTCCTTTGGTTCTGGCTATTGTTCCTCTTTATTGTCTCTCTTCTTGGTGAGTTTTAACAAATGTTTTACCAGGTGGTAGGTTCCTGTACTAGGCCGTATAGGTGGGTACCATCGCAGCGCCAGATATTTTCCCGTGAAATAGAAGTGTGTCAAGCACTTCTGTGTATCGGGGAAAGGACACTGTAGCTGGTGAAATTACTGGGTATATGAGGCCTAATAACTGTCGTCTCGGTGTAGCGGGCGCAGGGCAGTGCCGGACAGTAACTGCTTAGTTACTGTTTTGCACTGAACTGTCTAAGGGCAGACGCGGCGCTCACCATCAGGTGTAAGATCTGCTAGTCTTGTTACACATTGCAATAAAAAAAATGTCATTTACATACATTTTTTCTTCATTGATTTGCTGTATACGAAATTGCAACAGTGGATAATCAATAGGGCCAATCAATCAATCAATCGTCAATCCTCTTCAGGTGTGAAAGGAAATGGGACGAAGCCTGTGGTAATGGTGCTTCAACGGATCACAGAGGAGATTCTGTGTCATAATTTTGAACCCGACCTAGGAAAATTTTATTGGCTTTCCAAAGATGCAGTTTTAGATTCAGCTAGATTTTTGATAAATGCATTTCTCTATTCCCATAATATTTGCTAAACTTTAAATTACTTTTTCAGCTGTAATCTGGCGTGGAATTTCGTTCTTCCTTTACCGGCGTTCATTGAAGTTTAACCAGATGATTTTCCGTAACGTCAACTCCGGCAAATTCAACCCTCACAATGTCATTAATATTGTCAACGGTTGTCAGTTTGCTGACTGGTTGTTCCTGTACTACCTCGCTAAGAACATGAGTGGGGTGGTGTTCACGTAAGTTTCTATTGAACATTTTCTTTGCATGATGATTTTGTTTGAAGTTCTGAATTCGTGTCACCTCATCATTGCTGTTACACTGCTGGATATAATAATTTTTGAAGTGAAAACTTCTTTAGCGGCGTTGTGCACTTTTTTTGTATGGGGAAAAAATGTTAAACTCGCGTCAGGATTTATGTGTCACGTGACCTGATCGAAAATCCATATAAAATTTGAAGTCCGGACACGTGTTTTCTACAAACTTATCTGTTCCGGTGACCAAAATTGGAACTACGTGAAATGCAATGCAAAAACGATATTTAATGACAGTTTTAAATAGACAGTAGCGACGCCGCCACCGGAACAGATAGTTTGTCGGTCTATAGACAATAATGGTTTTTTGTTCAATTTGACAGCTCATTTATGCAAAGAAAAGTGCTTCTTATGTACATCAGGAGTAGAGTAAATAATTGTATTAATAATAACTGATGTTGTTTTCTTGAGTTTTATTCCTTTAGCGTAAGGTATATTTTTCTTTGCATAAATGAACTGTCAAGTGTGACCTCTTCTACTATTATAGCCGCAGTCATAGATTTAGTATATTTTTGCCGCAGTGCGGTCGCTTCCTATATGCTTCCTATGCTACAACGTGACCACAAAGACCTTAATTTGATATCCTGCAAAATTCAAAATTTAATTGCCGTAATAAAACATTTAAAAAGTTTGGAATATCTTTATTCGCCGGAATTATATAACAGTATTTTGTGGAAATTAACACCACTTCTCCGCAGTCTTTGGATCCGCTATGCTGCGGAGCATGCATCAGGTCGTATGAAGTTGGAAATGCTGTCCGATTTCCTGCGACAAGAGGCTCGTTCTCACACACAGTTTGGCTTGTTACCCCAAATTCCCAGTGAACATCCTCGAAAGCGACATGTTGATTACTGTAACACCACTCGTGTTATTAACGATTCGGGAGTCTGCGGATTCTGTAAAGCAAAGCTGTAAAGGGAATCATTTCTTGGCCGATTGCTCCAAATTCAAAAGTTTATCCACAGATTCCAGTACATATGCAATTGGTTGTAAATTCCAAACTTTGTTTTCGTTGTTTAGAAAATAAATAGTTGTCAATCAAAAAAGTATGACATTGACGGTTGTCAATCATTTTATCATCGTTTATTAGGTACATGGCGTTTCAGTGTCACAGCAAGGAGTTTCTGATAAGTCTGAAAAAGTTTCTGATTACATTTGAGAGATAAACTTTTTAATGTAATATAAATTGTCATGTTTGTGTACGATAGCGCAAAAAATAAATATTGTATTTTACCACATAAATGATAGTACTTTTATACCTCTACCAATCAATTAAATCCCTAACCATTCCAAAATACATATCAAAAATGCACAACGTTAATATTCAGGTTTTCACTTCTGCCGGCACTCCCGGAGTGCAACCCGTCGTTTTTTTTAATCACATTTTCTCTACAATAGATTAGTCCACTATCACATAAGTTCGTTCTTGTCTTCATCATAATCGCACTAGTTTGGGTTATTATCGGAATTTGTAAACAGTCAAATATTTTTTTTTGTAAAATTATATTCGATTACTAGGAATTAGTACCTACCTATACGTCAAAGATGTAAAATTTACTTTGTTTTTTTTTCATAGGCAACTTTTTGCAAGCTTAGCGGAAGAGTTAACAGCGAATGAGATACCGTACGATCAGAAAGGCCACTCAGACCCTGCAACCGATCCAGTGCTCATTGGAAAGGTGGATTATGACGACGAAACTCTACCTCTGCAGGATGTGAAAAAGTCAGCGTAGATCTCTAGGAAATAAGCTCAAGAAGATGTGAATTGAGGCCAAGAGATATCTGATTAAGAGATGAGAGCTTACATCTCAGTTTCTTGAAAATAAGAACACACCAAGTGTGCATCATTTAATGAATTGACTAAATAGTTTATGACTTGCCAATTTGCCAAGTGCGAAGGACAAATGATAAGATATTTTCAGGCGACTCGTTTGTATAAAATTGACGACGCACCAAGGTCGATGCATTTACTACGAAGACAATGTATTGATATAAGTAGGTAAATATTAAAAAGTATGTTTGGAATAAAAGTGACTGACTTTTTTTATGTTGATTATGAATGTTGAATATAATTATAATGTAGATTAAGATTTTATAAGTACTTAATATGTACGTAAGTCGTGTTGCTCAAATTATTGTATGTTGTACCTAGATATAACTTGTTTAAAAAACTTAATGTCAGGGGTTGGATGATGGATGACATATCGAATATATTGTTATTAGTAAATTAATATTGACAAAGATATTGGCTCAAAGTAATATTTAATGAAAATTGTATGCTTTGTTACATTTGTTTTGGCAGATATTTATTTATTGTTGGTTTCTTGTTACCAGTAGATGACATTATACTCGTATTATCGAAATGTGTTATGCACTAGTTATGATGCATATTTAATTGCATTATTGGCGACATCGTTTTTTCTACTATTGCCAGATTAATGTCTAGTCTTTAGTAATAATAAATTCTAAGCAACAATATTGTAATCAAAATACCAAAGGACTATACCTACATTTCGTATTATTAACCTCAAAATGTTTATATCGCTCTACTGAAAAAAATGTCGTTGTAAGATATGTATGACGTTCTTGCACCAGATGAGCAGCGATATAAAGAGATTTTATAAATAAAAAAAAGTAGTAACCGCCTTTTGTTTTTTCGTTTAATTTATTATTTGGACTAAGCTGATTGGTAGCATCCTTTCTGATAATTCTGATCCTGTACTCCTTCGACTGTGTGAGAACTAAAGAGAGAACTAAAGGAGCTTGGCCCAAAAAGTATTTTAAAACCTTAAGAAATATTACCTTAGTTTTTATTATTCCGAGTTAGAAGCTGAGCACAAAGAAGGAAGCTATGAGCAAGCTGCAAGTGTGTCACTTTATAATAACTGAAAACTACCACCCGTAGGCACCTTCAACTATAGTCTCAGAAGCGTTGTCCGCCTTTCTATAATATTATAAAGAGGACAGATTTTATTGTTTGTTTGTATTGAATAGGCTTCGAAACTACTGAACCGATTTGAAAAAATCTTTCAGTGTTGGGAAGCTACACTATCCCCGCGTGACATAGTGTGCTTTCGATTCCGGAAATGTGAAGATAGAGAAAGGGGATTTAAGCTTCTGGCACTCTTCTCGCACTCGGCACTTCTGGCACTCGGGTTGGCTCCCTCTTTTCGTGGCGTTTCTGTCCCTCTATCTGACCGACTACAGCTCCTTGGTATGGAATTATCTTCCAACCTAAACTTTGGGAGCTACATAGAGTCTGTAGCAGCTTCTGCCTCTAAAAAGCTCGAAATCCTTTCTAGAGTCAGGCGCTACTTTACTGCGGAACAGCTCCTAAACCTCTACAGAGCTCAAGTTCTTTCCTGCATGGAGCATTGCTGCCATCTTTGGGATGGTTCTGCTCGATACCAGCTGGCTGCTTTGGACTCTATTGAACGGCGTGCGAAGAGGCTTATCGGTGACGATACTCTGGTCGAGAGCTTACATAGCCTCGATCATCGTAGGAGGATTGCTTGCCTCTCCGTATTTTATAGAATCCACTTTGGTGAGTGTGCTGCTCAGCTGCACGATTTGGTTCCACCAGCTCCGTTCCATCATCGAACTACTAGACTCGGTCCGGGACTCCATCCGTATACAGTGGGGATACCACGCGTACGAACTAAGCGATTTGCTTCATCTTTCTTGATACGGACTGCGCGGGAGTGGAATTCTCTGCCGGGATCTGTCTTTCCTGCACAATATAACTTGGGGCTCTTCAAGGCCAGAATTAACGGGCTTTTCCTAAGCAAGCGCGCTCCATCGTAGACCGCATAGTTGTTTAACATCAGACAACTTTGTGGTCAAGTGCTGGCTTAGTCCAAACATAAAAAAAAAACTCACAAACCGACACGCAATGAAAAGCTACGCAACATACGTCTGTTTTCTGTGGATGGTGGTATTTCCCTCTCATCAAATATATTCCTCAACATAATATAAATATTATTTTAACATCAGTTTCTTCGATGCAATCTATCAAAGTGTGCTTATACGATTAGTATGCTGGATTACAAAGTACCGAAATAATTTAAACCATACACTAATCCATGCATTCGGTTCCGTCAGTAGCAAAGCCTCATCGATGTTATCGATGCCGTAAATTATTTAGTTATCGCGATAGGACAGCCGGTGACTTCTGAAGAACTAGATAGTCGGCCTTCTTTACGAGTATAATCAAATTTCGTAATTTAAAAATTGCTTTAATTCTGACGAGATCACGTCGATAATAAAGTTAATGATCTACACTCGTGTTAGGTAGGTAAATGAAATATCTTATCTGTTATCAACCACAATTAAGCCTAGGTTGTCAAATAAGAGGTATGTATTAATACATATTCTTAAAACTATTTGGTTCACTATGGACACTTGAGTAGACATTCTGTGTCAATCAAAAATAAACAATACTTTGTGTCACTATCAAGAGTACCATGCTGTTTTATCTTCCTAAAAGGAAACTCCTCTTTATCCCGTTTACTACTCCATAAACAAAACATATAAACGCCTACTTATACGGCAATACATTGAGCGATGTCTCCTGGTCATGATCTCTAAGTGGAATAGGCTGTAGTTGCCGCTTGCCATCAGGTGCGCTGCGTCTGCAGACTGAGCAAAAAAAACTAGTTTACATAAACATAAGTGATAAATATGTTTAAATACAATGGGCTGAATAAATTCTTGGCGCTTTTAGGCTTTATTAACAAATAATGACACATTAACAAATCATTGAGACATCAAGTATGGCTGCTCAATGATGACGACATTCGTATTATTTGTGCTAGAATTGTTAATGTTTCCAAAATTCACACGAGACTAGTCTCGTGTGAATTTTGGAAACATTAACAGAAAAGTGACGACAGAAAAGTGATTAACAGTAACAGGAAAAGTGACGACCCTAGGGTCGTCACTTTTCAAGAGAAAATTTTAAGTTCCTACGCATTTTGGATATATTATTATGTAGTTACTAGCTGTCTGCTTCAACTTCAGACTACGGGTGGATAGATATAACATCGTTCTGATAAATAAACACAACAATAAAATAATTATCTAATTTGGTGGTGCGTGCAGAACTTATGCGCGCACATACATACGCGTATGCGCAGTTCGTTGGTTCATTTACCTATTTAGAAAGAAAGAAAGAAAGAAAGAAAAACATTTATATTATTTATACATTCTGGATGTCTTACCTTCAATATATCTTGTGCCTGTCAGTTAGGTGGTATCTCGAATACCACTACTGTGAGCGTACTGGCAGACGCAGCCATAGTAGGCTCTCACAAGGTAGACCGATGACCTAGTAAAGATCGCTGGACTCCACTGGATTCGGATGGCACAATACCGGTTAGGCGAATTGCTGTTTTTTGAGAGATGTTTTTGTGACACGGCGAATAACACTTATTATGAACATATTAACAGAACATAGAATCTGATAACCCTGCAACCAAATCGAAATTAAACAAGACTATTGAAATACAGATGTTTGATATTTCGATTAATTAACACGTGCCAAATACTAGACTAGAGGCCAGGAGACTATTAAACATTTTATTTATGGATTCTTACATGTGGGTAGCAGTGGTATTAATTGACTTTACAAATACACAACTGCATTTTAGACCAAATGTATGGTAAGTAAACAATAGTTTATGTAAAATTTAAGTAGGACCAGTTTGTTCAACAGAAAAATGAATATGACCTTAAATACTTCCTCGATCGCCCAAGCAGGATTGGCACGAGGTCGATATGATTTGGATTCAAAGACATTGTGTCGCACCAGTGATAATTAGGTAATTAAAGAGACCACACTGACAATGTTTTAGCCTTGATACAGTTTGGGCATGTGTGTAGCTATAACACTGTATGGGGGAATTCTAGCTGGATCCCGAAACCTTGACGTCCATGAGACGGCAGGTAATACTACAGTCGACAGCACATCAGACTACCCTAATCTAACCTACAACCAATTTTCAGCTTTATTTACTTCTCATAGAGTTCTCTTTCAAGTGGGAATTTTTGACAGATTAGGGTAGGTTGATCTGCTGCCGTTCGGACTTGAATTCTGGCCTAAAGGATAAGTGACCAGTCAAGTGCTCGAGGGGGACTCCCCATTTTGCCGTTTCAGACGGAAAGATAAGGACTGTTAAGCACCTGAGGGGCGCGCGATGCGGAAGTTTCAGGATCTGTTCACGGTGACTAGCGCTACGGGGCCGGAGAAGGCGTGCTCACGTAGCGCGCCTTCTCAAGCCTGAGGGTTGACCTGCGGGCAGGGATAGCTCCCCAACGCCCGCATTGTACAGGTCGCCCGAGCCAAGTCTGGGGGACACCGGTGTCTCTCCACCCAGACTTGAGGCCTAGGCCTCTCAAGTCGGGGTATCCGGGGATAAGCTGGTCAATAGCCAAAAGCTGGCAGCGGCTCGTCCCAATCGGGAGTTTTGAGGGGAAACCAGGGGAGTTTAGTGGGTAGTGGACGATTTAGTCTCGAGTCCCCAACGATATCGAGTCCCATTCACAGCAGGTCTAGCTAGCCTGCGGTTGTGGTGCATAAAAGCATTTTCCTCCGAATTTTTTTTTACTTGATGATGACAAAATGAGTGGTTTAATATAGTTGTAGCGATTAATTATTATTAAAACCTTTTACAGAGGAAATAAATAAGTAAGGACGTTCCGTACCTAACAGGAAATTTGATAAATAGTAATTTTAAATTATTTGAAATAGGTATTAACAGTATTTCAATAATAGGCATTTCGATTTAAAAATCAGTTGTTCTTAGAGGAGAGAGAATGGGGAAATTGGTACAAATGTAAATTTTCATGGAAGAAACTAATTGAGATGATTAAGTTCTAGGTTGGGGTCATACGGTGCTTTCAACGTGAATGTAATTAAGTATTTTAGTGGCACTCTAAGCTAAAAGAGAGGTGCCATAATTAGCACTTCAGCTTTAGCACTATAACCTTGTTTCGTTCATTCCGGTGTGTCCCACTGACCTTTTTATGTAATTTTTACCATCTACAGTCCATTTGAACTATCTAGTCCGTTGCAATCAATAAATACGAGTAACTATTCGACAGTTTTAAACATTTTATAATTTCACCGATGACCATCGAATTAGTAGACTTTTTAATGCACCTCGTTTGGCAGTAAGGGTAGGGTAGTAGGTAGGCCTACTCCCACTAGTATTTTTTTAAATAATTAATCTTTAACTTAAGGTATACAAAAAGACAATACAAAAAAATGTAAAAAAATACTCAAAGATACTTTTTGTCTATTCCATTGAGGGACATTTCACCAGGAAGCGTCGCTCTTTGTGCTGCCAGACTTTTGGCCCATCTGGTCTTCGAGCCTTTGACTTCAAGTGTACTGAAGACAAGACCAAAAATGTGCCAAAATTGTCGAAGTACAAGAAGATGCGCGCGCGCAAGTGGTCGTGACTCGTGTCAAGAGTGCATAGTTACACCTCGACGAACTTATATTCTGTTCCGGTGGCGGCGTCGCTACTGTCGTTTTAGATAAGTCATTAAATATAGTTTTTGCATTGCAAAAACTGTAGTTCCAATTTTGGCCACCGGAACAGATAAGTTTGTAAGCTTTAACGACGGTTAATTACGCGTGCCTGGAGTTCACTCCGGCGTATTGACCTCGCCGAATGCTTCGGGACGCGCTGCCGACTAGCTCGCTCACTTGGCTTTGCTCGAGATTTTCCTTGTTTTTGTTTTTGTTTATTTAAAAATATGAATTACCAATTATGGCGCATTAATTTTATTATATCTGAAGGACATAAGATAAAGAGGGAAATAATTGATTTCATTATTTTTATATACATTAATGATAATTGAAAAGTCATCACCAATTCAGTTTATAACATTGTTGATGTTTATAAAAGTGCCAACGTGGTATTATCATCACAAAAAATAGGATCGAATGTTGTACCGTGCGCTTTGTCACTGGTTCTATCTTATTCGTTTTATGCTATAGGTATTGATACGATCCTGAATTCCATTTCCAGTTTAAGAAACGATTTTTGAAATGATTTAGGAACATTTGCTGCAATGCTGGTGTAGTCAACCCCTTTTTAACAAATGTCAAATCACGCTATTGATTGATATTATAGTGTTTAAACTAGACCTAAGTATAATAATATATTATCGGAGAAGATATCAAAGTAAACTAAAGTTTGCTACTGTGAATAGGTGCCTCAAAGTTGTTCGAGACCATTTTTTCAGGAAATATAATATTGTTCCATTTTACGGTAATACTTGTCAACAATGGCTTCACAATAAAACAATATGAAAGCAGCCTTTTAGCATTTTGAGGTACCTAACGATGTCTAAGTTCAGCTCTTTTGAAAAATACTTAAGATTTGTGGTCCTTTCGTTTAAACGCAACGAAATGGTAACCGTTTTTAATTTGTCTTGTTTGATTCTAACTGACAGACTGATCAATAATGTAGGTATACAGAAATTAATGTCCAAAGCCGTCCCGAAGGATTGCGTCGATTCTGGGAATTTCGGTCTCCCCCGACTCAGGCGCACAGGTAGCGAGTCCAAGATAAGGTTCAGTACAAACGATCCTTTTGTTTGTTGGAGATAATACCTTTTTATATTTAGCCAGTTGCCTCCTTGCACGTTTAAAGATCGCATTACGTAAATTACGTTACTTTAGTCTAAGATGTAGTGTAGGAGATCTAACATCCCAAATGTGAAACTGGGAAGATCTAATCCCAAGCTAGTTTGACTGGGCACGATCATGAGCCTTTAAAAATGAATTTTTGTAGTCGACTCCGAAAATTGTTCTTTCGCGATGCAGGATTGTATAATAGTTCAGAATCGTTACCAGTGCCATCTATTATAATTATCAGTTTGGAGAATTATTTCTGGCTATTTAAAGGTCAGTAATGCAGCTTCAGATTTATTATTAGCAGGAGGCTACGACATTACATTAGTGATGGTGTACAAACGCAGTCTCCTCCGAAAAAAAATATTAAAATGTTTTATAAGGAAAGAAGGATAAAAATTTAATATTTAACCCTGGGCGTCCACCGCAGCCCCTAGGCTTGCACTTCCCCATTCAAAAATGGCGTTGCATTTAAAAGTGATAGTCACTTGTCTAACCTGCTTGTGTGTTTTTTTCATGGGGTACACATTAACTCCAGATTACAATTTGTTATTATGAAGGTTGTTAATAATATACTTGTTTCTATATTACCAAATTGTCGATATTAGTCACTATTTATAAATAAACAATATAATTTCAAGGAAGGAAAAGAAAAATTGTTTTTTGAAATATGGATTTTGCTGGTAAAAGAAAAAGCTAAAAGTCACGCCTGGTATCTACAATGAGCATAAATTATAATAATATCAAAATATGTATAAATAAAAACATTATCATACTTTAAAAAGTTTAAAAACATCATAATTGATCATAATCAAATGAGAGAAACCCCACACAAGTCAGCTTTAAAGAAATAACCTCAAAAAAAGATAAGAAACGCGCCAACGCGGGAACAACCGCTCAGCAACAAACACAGACCATGGCAACAAAGCAACTCATTCATGACATAGATAACGTTTCATTTATGAGCAACAAACAACGCCTTGTTTTTTTAATTTGACATTGCTATAAATGAACAGTTCGACATACCTACCTACTTAAATTATCCTTTAAACATAATTCAACAAATATATAAGAAAAGTAATGCAAATTTTAACAAGTGTATACATTTATTACGTAAAACGGAACGTATTTTTCGTCATGGTAACACAAGTTAAGATGGCGTCGGCCCGCCAAATGTCATTACAATGCTTTCGAAACAGCGAAACATGGTCGTCTCTATCGCTCCTATTGACTTTGTGTGATGCCGTCTCGCTTATGTCACCGGAATATTATTGTCCGCTGCACGCTCGAAATAAAATACATGAAATAAGCGAGAAGTGTTGTACGGACCGAGCGACAACGACACGGAGCTTTTCGTATGGTTATTATTTGAGTGTTGTGTATTTTTACTACTTTCGCGTCTTTTTGAAATAAATATTGACAATTGACGTTTTAATTTTGGTGTGTGTGTGGACAGTTTATAATAAATAATAATCAGTGGAAGTAAACACTTCCCAGGGAGAGATTTTGAAAGCATATTTCGCAAAAACACAATTGTATCAAAGAAATTGTGTATGTTTGGCAACAAATAACTACAGAGGTGGTGAGTAGAACTTAATTTCTGTGAAATATTTTGGCCTAGTGACATGCTTTTATTTTTAAAAGATCGCTTTCATTGTGTACATTGCATGCAGTAGCAGCTGATCAATATTTAAATTTGTTTTATCTTTTTTAACCAAATTTACAAGTGATTCAAATCTGTTTTGTTTATCAATTAATAATAACTGACAGTCGCGTCTCCTTCAATAATGTTCATCATTAACTTCTAATATGGTGTGTGCGGTTGTGTCTAATTTTTGATTATTTCATCACATTGTATATTTTTCCTAACAAGTATTTGAGATAAGAAATATACTATCATGTACCGTGAGAATTTTATTTTACTAAAATGGTTATTCTGTATGAGCTCCAAAATGATTGTATTTTTTTTTATGCTTGAGTAGGTTAACGATTTTACTGTGTCTATGTCTCCTATGCGTAGAAATTGATATATTGTACGCAGGTACTAAGTAAGTTCTAATTAAAGATTGCCAGAATATGAAATACTTAGAGCCTCAGTTGTCGAAGGAGGTTAATGTTTTGGAATTAAATTGAAATCAGAATTCAAACTTTCTACACCTGAAAGACCTTGCTTGATAACAATGCATTGCGTTTTTGCAGTGAAAGTCAACCCAAAACCAAATCGTGTCCCGAAGACCACATTTATTACTAAGCTGGATTTCAAATTTATAATCGTATTGTTTGGTAAAAAATGTTCCATGAACATCTGCTTTATTTTATTATTTTACCCGCGCGTAATATCTTTTGTCAATTATTATCCCCCTCGTCCCATTTCCGGGATTAAAAGTACCCTATGTTACCCGGGGATAGTGTAGCTTTCCAACAGTGAAAGAATTTTTTAAATCGGTTCAGTAGTTTCGGAGCCTATTCAATACAAACAAACAAACAATCAAATCTTTCCTCTACCATTTCACCATACCATTTTCGTAATAATTCTTCTAAATTATATCGTCTGCGTGATTTAAAATGTATACTTTAAATATCTATGATGTACTTTAAATATCTACAACCATTAGTGCTAGAAATCTCGTAATCCATATTACAAGTTGTATACCTACATGAATAATTTTGTAACCTAAATGAATACAATTTTAAACAAAAAGGAATATTTAGGTCCAGAAGTTACGTGATTCATGAGAAGAATCATGTATGAAAGTGTACGTATTCCGAGTAATGAGGATAACTACAAATAGAAGAGCATCGCGTGTCCCCATTTGATAGTTTACTAAGAAAATTGACCCAAGATAATCTTAAGCATCGGTTAAAAAGTACTTAAAAATCCGCTCACCTTGTTTGCCAGAAACAATCAGAATATCATCTAAAATTTTCTACCAGGCACAAGAAAAGCAAGTCACTAATGCTAGCGACAGTCGAAATGGTTATCTTTCTTGATCAGATTAAAAGAAATAGGTGCTAGACTAACATTCAATCAAACCGAAACTGTTTTCTCAGTTGGACGAAGAATGCACGCTCTGGGCACGTGTCTGGCGTTGGCTACACTTGGCCTACACCGCCGGGATAATGACCGCACCACATTTTGTGGTCCAAACCTCGACCAGACTATAATTTGGTCCATCCTGCGCTCGCACTTTAATCACCTCTAAAGTTACTTCGCCGGGGGGCGGGGCGGTGATTTATAGCTAGCCACCAATCCAGCCTAGCAAGATATCTTCCAACTCTCCAAAATATAAACCACGTGGATCTATAAAGTTTGGTTGCTGTAATTTCCTTATTTCTAATGAAAGGTGGTCGGAATGCTCGAATCTAAATGCTTATGTTGTGTTCGATATAAAATTTACTGCTGTGCCGGCAAGTTAAGGCTAATTTAACGACTTTGTCTACGAATCACGTCAGTTATTACATCAGTTCCTCTGGCTGCGGTTGCAATGAGACGGATATCATGTTGAGAACTAGTTGGCATCATCAAAAAGAAATATAGCCGTAAATTGCACTAACTTCATCGTTTAAATGAACTCGGATTTGGCCCACGAAGTCTAGTACAATACGTTATCAGTAGACG
This sequence comes from Mecyna flavalis, assembly GCA_949319885.1. Taxonomy (NCBI): domain Eukaryota; kingdom Metazoa; phylum Arthropoda; class Insecta; order Lepidoptera; family Crambidae; genus Mecyna; species Mecyna flavalis. The sequence continues at coordinate 1,822,285 of OX439427.1, read as the reverse complement.
CAAAATTGTAAACACGTCCTCATGTAATCATAATCAGCAGCACCCACAGACTTTTCGTTTAAGTACACCAGGTTGCATTTTAAAATATTTTGCCGTATTGTATTAGGCTTCCTTGCTCTTCGAGTCATTTCGTTCAAGGATCTTAGTTAATCAAAATCAAAAACAAGCCGCTTTCTTTTTTTCCTTTTTCCAAGAATTTATTTTCACCTTTATGACATACAAAAATCATAAAAACTTTCTTTTCAACGTCTCACATTCGATTGACAACCCATTACGATGGACATTCCGCCACAATGGTGTACTTCACACTATAAATGGGTAGCATATTTCTTGATAAATTGGATTACATGCATTTAATGTATAATTTTCCATGCTTTACACCATTCAATGCTTCGCAGAATGCAGCGGTTTACGTCACTACTTTGTCGTTAGGTAAAATTACATGTACCGCTGGGACGTCGACACAATTAAAACTTTCCACTGTGACTATACAATAAATGTATGTATTTTTCCCTTAAACCAGAAATTCTAAATTTTAACTCGCACGTAATTTAATATTAAGGAAAGTTAAATAAATTATTTGACTAATGATTTGATTCGAACTACACTATAAAGTTGAATATAATATTATCATTGAGTTACAAGTTATAATTGTAGTTCAATGAATATTATTCATTTACAAAATTTTGACGTCCTAACGACTAAAATAGAACAGTTAGTTAAACTTGTAGATAAAAGGTCGAAGCTGCAAATAAGTCTTCAAAAGATTTTAAGCATTTAACCATGTTCCGATGAAAGTTCAACTCAGTAAGAAACAATTTTTTTTTTAGTTATACAGCATCAACTTGCCTCGAAACAATTGCGACAATAACGCAGAAGCACTTTGTATCCACATTTCATGCTGTCATTAGTACGTCATTAGGGCTGCGTCTCGCTTGGCGGCACTCAGCGATACGACACCGGTGCACCTTGCACCTGCAGCTCCGCTTGTTCGCCTTGACCGCGAGCGAGATTATACAACCGAGCCTGGCGTTTACCAAAACCGTCAGAATGGAATAGATATCAAGAATTATGACCATGATCGCTCGAGAGTTAGTAACAATGATATTATTGCCGTAAACGATGAAGAACGAATGAAGGCTAACCACCATATGGTTGAATATGGTATTGATAGTCATAGTAGCATAGTTCATGACTTGAATAATGTACCAGTAAGATCATACCTGAGAGAGTGTAATTTTGTACAAATCTCTTTCTACAGTAATGAAGGAATAAAACAAAACAGTAAAAGAGTTATATGAAATAAGTAACCGTTGACCACATGTAACTTGTTGTATAATATGGATGAGACTGTCAAAGGTGACAAATACCGAAAAGACGAACATACAAAATTTTAAACAATAGATAAATTATAACATTAACAAAAATAGCTTATATAACATACATTTATAAGAAACAAAACCTCCACCTTGGGTTCAAGGCAGTCTAAAACAGATGTTGGTTCTAAAAAAATCTATTAAAGCGATTTCCTTCATTAGTAAGGGTCTAAAAAATTGAAACTTATAGTAGCTGTGCCGGAGGTATAGCAAATGACCTTAGATCTGTGACGTCAACCCGCAGCGCCATCAGTGAGGCAACTTGTCTATTCAGGTCACTCGCATACCGAATAATTGTCCGTTGCAATCATCTGTGATACTTGTCTGTCATGGCATATAACTGTTCATGATCTAATAACGCCTTCTATCAATTTATTGATAGCTGTTTGAAGAACTTCTAGGGCCGTTCGTCGCTTATTTCGAGTAAACTTTGCTATTTTGACTTAACAATCATCAAAGTACAGAAGGTAGGATAATTATATGCTTTAGGCGTGGGGAGTGGCGCTAGCTCTGCGTCGTTGTGTGTACGTACTTTGTGTTGCTCCGCTTATTAAATTGTATACAGTAAAATTAAACAAAGTGTTTCACATCTTACAAAGTGTAATCACAAGACAAAAGTTACAGTGAAGTTTTGGTGGTAAAAAACCTTTAAAAAGTGTAAGGATACAGTGCAAATTTCCATCGGAATTGTTAACAGCAAACACAGAATAAAATTTTGGCACGGTAGTTTTCATCAAATTGGTTTCTAACACCCTACAAACCCAAATTGTGACACTGACTTTATTAGACTACATTCAAAATTGACCGCAAAATTCGCCAGCTAAGGTAACTGCTCGACGGCCTTGCGCGTTTGGGGCTTGTGTGACGCACTGCATTACAAGTGGTCGACAGATCGAATCTCCGAGATTATTGACTATTATTTTTATATTCTTTTTTCATTTTTTTTTTTATTTCTTTTAAAACTTCAGAATGCCTAATACACAAAGGTCACCGATTTCTGGCGTTCAGTGCTCCTCGGACACCGACATTCCGGCCACCGCCGCCCGAGATAAAGTGGCGAAGGAGAATGTGGGGAGAAGGCGGAAGCGACGGATGCTGGCGTCTCCGCCCTGTGCTACTGAGGTCGACCCACAAGATAAGGCTGCGGCTTCGGCATTAGCGGGATTCCGCCAAGAATTCGCAGAATGTGCGACGGAGATGCGCGAATTCCGAAAGGAAATGGCCCAGTTCCGGGAATCGTTCAACGCCGTTATGACACGGCTGGATGATATGGAGCAGAGGATCGGTGCCCTGGAACAGCGTCTGACAGAGCGTGAGTCAAAGACGGAGAAAGCGATCGATCTCGAGCGGACTATCACCCAACTCAGGACCGAACTAAACGAGAGGGACCAGGAGGCACTTCTGTCAGACCTTGAGATCGGTCAGCTTCCAGAGGAGAAGGGGGAGAACGTCCTTCACGGCGTGATCGTGCTCGCGGGCAAGCTGGGCGTGACCCTGGAAGAGCGCGACGTTGTGTTCGCGGAGCGCGTAGGCGCGCCGCCGGGTGAGGGGGGGCGCGCGCGCCGCGTCGTGGTGCGCCTGGCGCGCCGCCACCTGCGCGACGAGCTACTGCGCGCCGCGCGCGTGCGCCGCACTGTCACCGCAGGCGATAAGGGAGGCCGCGTCTACCTCAACGAGCGCCTGACTCGCGCCAATCGCCAGCTGTTTCACCGGGTGCGGGAGGAGTGTCACCGCCGCCAGTGGCGGTACTCCTGGACCAAGCGGGGCCGCATCTTCGCTCGTCAGGGAGATGGCAGGCCGGCGTTCCAACTGCGTTCCGATGACGACTTTGCTCGTGTATTTGGACCAGCGCCGGATAAATGACTCGAGGAAACCAGTCGCCATTGCCTAACTTTAGACCCACATACCCCAAATTATGTCTTTTACGTGTTTTTTGGTTTTGTCAAACTTTTATTATTTTTTCTATTATGTGTTTTGTCTAGTATATGCGGCCTGTTACGTTTACGTTCTGTTTTTCCTAACTTTAATATATATTTACACATTTTCCTACATACAAAATCGAGTTCAATATGTATTTATTATAATAACAAAAATAAAACTATAAAGTATTCACATACAATTTATTATTTACAATCTTATCCAATTTACACATTACAATTACCGATACGACATTTACACAAAGTTTATTATTTACAGTATTTACATAATATAGCATGTTTACAGTATCTAATTAAAAAACCAATACAGATTAAAGTAGGTTATTATTTTAAACTGGTGCCTAAAAGAGCTTCAGTCTATAATCCGTTTATTTGTGTAGTATCATTTACTGTGTTCCTATTTATATTCTCATGATTTCACAAAATCTTAAGTTTGGACTTTTTAATGCAGGCTCATTAGGCACTAGACACGAAGAGTTCATAGTGGCTGTACAGAGGTCTGTCCCGGATATCCTTGCTATCAACGAAACCTGGCTCAGGGCTAAGGAAGTAGATAGAGCACCCAAACTGCCAGGATACATATTGCGTCACTGCCCTAGACCCGATCACATCAGGGGAGGTCGCGGAGGTGGAGTTGGATTCTACGTAAAGAAAGGTATAAGTGTTCGTATTTGTCAACATCCAGCTGCATCATCCGTCGAGCAAATGTGGCTAAGAGTTCGATTGCACGGCCTCTGCATTGTGATCGGTACGGCATATAGACCTCCATGGCAGGACTTAACGGAATTCCTGGATGCCTTGTCAGAATCTGTGGCCTCCTTCACGGATCATGATGGTCTTGTCCTGGCTGGAGATTTTAACATTAACTTGCTTGATATGGGCAGTAGTAAATTGAAATGCTTCACACAATTTGTTCAAAGCCATAATCTTACACAAATTGTAACCGAACCCACTCACTTTACCGATCACAGTTGTAGTCTGATTGACGTGATCAGTACGGATCTGAAAACGCTAAATACAAATGTACTGCACTGTCCTGAGTTAGGGGGGCATGCTATGATCACTACAGAAATTAAAGTGAAAAAGGAAAGGCCATGTCCCCAGTGGGTGACGTACAGACCTTTTAAGGACATTGTGTTCGAACAATTTAACAAAGATCTGGAGGCAGTTGATTGGCATCACTTTTACCGAATAAACAATGTAAATACTTTGGTGAGGGAGTTCACGAGTTGGATCCTAGCATTCTTTGATTTGCATGCCCCTATAAAAACTAGGAAATTTAAGCACCCTCCCCACCCATGGATTACTGACACCATTAGATCAATGATGCACATTAGGGATAAATATCATAGAAATTTCAAACAAAAAGGTACTGATGCTGCTAGGGATTGTTATATTGATATGAAGCGTAATGTGATAAGGGCAATAGAAACTGAAAAACGGCATTACTTTTCTAAACATATCAATAATAACATGGGTAACCCCAAAAAACTATGGCAGAATCTGAAATCTACCATAACACCAAGCAAGCAAGCCATGCCTGAATTGCCTCCTCACTTTGATAACCCTGATACAATAAACAATCATTTCCTCAGTGTACCGGGTGCTGATAATGTTACTCTATCTCAATTGACCTACTTTGAATATCACAGACACCACAACTCAGGGGCGTTTTCATTGCAGCCGGTTACTGAGGGCAAAGTTCTAGAAATTATTAAAAGCATTAAAACCAATGCTCAGGGTAGTGATGGAATATCCTTGGAGATGATAAAACTTACCCTGCCTCAGTCTCTTAGTGCTATTACCACAATGATCAACCGCTCCCTCTCTGAAGGTGTATACCCTGACAGCTGGAAGACAGCTGTTGTAAGGCCACTACCCAAGGTAAGCGATCCCTCTGCCGTCAGTGACCTTAGGCCCATCAGTTTGCTTCCATGCCTGTCAAAAGTTTTGGAAAAAGTTGTTTGTGAACAGTTGACAAAATATCTCGAGGACAATCAATTGCTTCCCCTACGGCAGTCGGGCTTTCGCAGGGGCTGTGGCACCGCCACTGCTCTGGCAGATGTGGTAGATAACCTTCTGGCATCACTCGACCAGGGTCAGATCAACATGCTTTTGCTATTGGACTTTTCCCGTGCCTTCGACGCAATAAATGTGCCATTACTGCTCTCAAAAATGGCATATTATGGGTTTGACATACATGCTATTAGATGGTTTCAAAGTTATCTACAAGATAGGCGGCAGTATGTTGAGTTGTCTCGAACGGATGGGACCAAATCGCACTCTGCTCCACAGTTTGTTAACCGTGGGGTCCCGCAGGGATCGGTGCTCGGGCCAATCCTCTACATTTTGTACAGTGCTGACATCCTGGATTGTATTAAGCATTGTGAGTATCATTTGTATGCAGATGACCTGCAATTATACCACTCGTTTATGCCATCTGAGCATGTTAGTGCTGTAACAGAAGTAAATGAGGATCTTGAACGTATTGCGGATTGGTGCATAAATAACAGTCTGACACTTAATGCAAAAAAAACTAAGTTCATGCTAATTGGTTCTAAGCAGAAAATATGTAAACTTCATAATGCATCTTTGAATGTGCATATAAATGGTGAACCCATTGAATGCGTGGAGAAAGCTAGGAATCTGGGACTGGTTCTGGATAGTCACTTGAACTTTGAACACCACATTGCAGAATGTTCACGTAATAGTTTTTACAGACTAAAATTATTATACAAAATAAGGCCGTATATAAGTGAACAAATTCGAGTAATGTTGTGTGAGTCACTGGTTTTGTCTAAATTCAATTATTGTGACACAGTGTATGGGCCCTGTATATTGGGAAGGACTGCCAAGCTCATACAGCGGGTACAAAATGCTTGTGCTCGTTTTTGTTTCCACATACCTCCAAGAACGCATGTAACCCCGTTTTTAAATACAGCAAATCTTTTAAAAATGGAGGCACGTAGGAAACTACACTTGGCAGCACTTCTCTTTAACATCATCGGGACTGGGAAGCCGCAATATCTATTTGAAAAGCTTAAATGGGCTCACACTCGCAGTCGGTACCATAACAGGACATGCACTCCAATCTTTGCAGCAATAAAGCATCGCACTATGGCCTTCCGTGGATCCTTTAGATTCGCCGCGTCACGGTGCTGGAACGATCTGCCTCCCCCGCTACGTGAACTGGAAATAACAAATTATGCGTTTAAGAAAAAAATAAGAAAACATCTACTTAAAATACAAAACCCATTGGACTTACCATCGGGTCCGTCACGTCGCGGTGTGGTTTCAGCAGAATCCAGTTCCAGACATCGATAAGAGCGGTGGCCATGGTCGAATATTGTGGCTTCTTCTCTGTTCTTCTCAATGAGCTTACATTGAACATCATTGCTTCTTCTTCTCAAATCACATAGTGCAACGAGCTGTCATTTGTACCTACATCCTTTTCAATTTCTCGTACAATGATGGTTTTTTTGCATTGTGTTGCTGTTGTTTGGTTGACCATTGTGAATTTGTGTAAATTTTGTGTGTGTTTGTAATGTTTGTAATTTTCTGAGTCTGAAAGATAAAAACTTCAGACACAAATTGTGTTGACAAAACTCAAACAGGGGTACCTACTGACTTTTACTGTTTTAATGTCAAACGTGCCACTAGGCTATTGAACTGTGCTGCCTGTAATGTCCAACTTGTTTGAACGCGCAGTAGGTACTTTTTACTTTTTTATTTTTATTTTTTCCTTAAAGACAGGTTATTTAATTTTTTCTTTTTTGTTTTAGTTTTAATCATTGGTTTTATGTAATGTATACATTTTCATGTATGTTATTTATTATGTTATTATTTTTTTCAATACTTACTAATTTTTAATGTAGACGAACCAATAACGATTAATTTATTTGTTATAGTTATAAGTATGTACACTATAGTATTTATTTATTTATTATTCACGCCACTCATAATGGGTTCTGCCAGAATATCAGCGCTGCTGTGTCGTTCTCCAAATGACGCAGCCGCATATGCTGAGGCAAGAACCCTGTTGGCCTCTCTCTGTTTATTTACTTTTTGTTTGTCACGTTATTTTCTTCAGTGTTTTGTCTGTGATTTATGTGTTTTTTTTTTCTTTTATTTTCATTATTTGGCCAATAAATGTTTTTTCTTTCTTTCTTTACGTTTTACGTATGTTATCTCAAATACGTAGAATCATATTCCATCTGACCTTCGAAGACAGTTTTTTCTCATTCATTTTAATATTTTTTTTCCCTGGGGAAAGATAATTTGGATATTTTACATTATTCATATTGTAAAAATTTTGTTTTACAGTTGCATGTAAAGCATGAAATATGACGATGTTATTTCGTCATTTGCATTAAATCCATTCATTGAATTGCAAAAGAGCGCTGATTATTTTGCTTTTCATTGAGGCATTACAATTCCCAGCCTTGATTTCTATCCTCAGAACGTGAATTCGCACAAATTGGTGTATTCGCCATACTATATAGTTGTCAAGTCACGAAATATCTTCATCTACGTTCGTCCTGCGTAGAGCGTAGGCGGGTAACTGAGGTCACCATACCGCTATCCGGTCAATTCTAATCCTTAGTCACTGCATTTCCTGGCCTTGTTTCGTTTCTAAGTGGAGATCGTTGAACTCTTTGGTGCATTTGAGCTAGGTCTGTGGACACTTGTTGAAGATTTGGTCTTGAATCTTTATCAAAATCGATTAAATCGTCAGAATCTCTTTCATTTATGTTTTTTATCTATTTTCTGCTTTTTATTTTTGATATCCTAAATATTTTTTGTACCACAAATGAAGTTTTAGTTCATTTATTCTAAACCCTTCTGTTAATGTATTACGAATAATTGACGTTTTTACTCCAACATATATGTATGTTGGAGTAAAAAGGTTATGACCTATTACCTTTTCATACTACATATTATTTAGAAGTAATGAAGCAAGTAACTTTTATAAGCACAAAAGATCCTGGGCAAAAAAATTGTCTTTTGTCAAGAGAAGAAGGCATTGTAAAAGTTGACCTGTACTGTACAGTATACACTATACAGCTGGTATTTTAACAAGGCATACTTTGCATGTATTGAATAGGTACTTTATTGTTAACTAGAACATTCGGGAACACAATTATTATCTCGCATCCAAATTCCTCTCTGCACTGTTTGTTATTCGTTAATGACTGTCGATATTGTTAATAAATATCAGTTCTGTATCACGCAGTGTCCGAGCAAGTGTGTTGTGTAAACAACATTTGCTAATTTGTTTGTAATGTGAGCTATTGTCTGCGTCTGTATCTATGACCGATTTATTATTAACTTTCATTAGTAAACATTTCTGGTGGTCGGATTTGGACTTGATAGTTTGTCTTTATTGGTATTGTAATTTGGCTGTCTATAAAGGAAGTCTGTTTCGTTTGATTATTTCCTATATTATGTCATGTGATCTGATAATGTATAATTGTACTATGCTATGGGTCAAAGTAGCCTGAGAATAAATGATTTTTATTTTTTATTAATATAATTTCCTATGCCTCAAAGTACTACCTGTTTGAAAACGTAATTTGTCTGTAACAAAAAGTTGATTAGGTTCACTTTCCAATTAGATAACTTGTTTACAAGAAGAGGGTTGAATACGTTATACGAACTTAATGAGATATTACATTTGATAAAATGTTGTGTGAGGATAAAAAGAAACAACCAAGTCTACAATATAAGCATAAAACGTTGTTATTTATTTATATTTTGGTTATATTGTATTACAATAAACATTAAATTTATTAAAGACATCGGAAACCATATTTGTTTAGATATAACAAGGAAAGTTCTAGGGGCATTGATCAGAATGAGAGACGAGATGCTGTTGTAACTTCTAGCACACATCGTTACACCATGATAGAAGTATTGGTGGTACTGAATGAATACGATTGCAATTGCAGCCACGATCGCGGTGGATCGGCGATCATGTCAATTGGCGGTGACGACCACAATTGGTCAATTTGGGCCGACCTCGTCGCGCCCAACTGCGTTGTTACCTAATACATTCCTTAGCGATTAATTCTTAAACATTCTGGTTTCCGTCGAAAGATGCTTTAAAGGGAAAATGGGGCAGGGCCTGTGAAGAAGTGAAGATTACGAAGGAGTCTGGGTGAACGATCCCTTCGTGGACTGAGACGCGTAAATGACGCTAGCACGTGAGTGAGGGGGGGGGGGGGAAGGGTGTACTGGTTCTATAAAATGTTAAGCATATGGAAGCACATTGAGCAATACTTCCTGGTAAAATGGAGTAGCTTGTAATGATCTTTTACTATTATTGGGGGCTGTGAGCCTGACAACCAATTGATGAAGTAGCATGCTTGCCTATCTAAAAGTTCATCAAGATACATACATCCCTATATTTCATCTATGTTTGGGTAAGTTATATTAGTTCAAAGCTAATACTTCTGGCTTAGCTTTGTATAAATAGAAAATAGGTCCATAAGTTGGTTTAACAGGAGCCAAATAGTAAATATTTCCAGTTCCATAAAATGTTCAGTTGTTTTTGCAATTCTGTTTTATTAAAGTAAGTATGAAAGATGGTTTCGAATATTAGTCGCATGTATGATTTTGTTCCTAATCGTTTAATTTTTATATCGCCTAAAATGACGCAAGTGCAAAATATAAACGTGCCCGTATCATCTCCCGTGCTACAAATCTCAGCTGCTATATCAGTGTCAATTGGCATTTGACCCGAGTCGGGGTGCCAATTAGCTGGTATAAAGACCTAAATGGTCAAATAGCACATTTGTGCTGGTTAATTGAAGTGAATTTTGGCTGGAAGTTGCAATTATTGACTTTGAGCAAAGAGTAAACGAGTCGGCTGCTATAAAATAAAATGTGCACACACATTATGTATTCATGAATATTGATTGTCTGATTCAATAAGTATAGGGATTGTTAAGTTTTAGGATTGATGGTGCTATGGGAATATGTCTAGGGATATCAGTCAACTTTTTTTAGTTTTTATCTCTTAACAATTCACGAATCAGCTAAAGGAAAATCATACACTTATTACATTTAATCTAGTTGCAAAATTTACGAATATACCCGCTTTGGCTCGAAAAAATAGAGAATATCATCATTAATCTGTCTGTCCGTCTGTCAGATATACAGAAAAGTGAACATTTTCCTTAAGTATTACATATTCATATCCATGAATTCACGAGAATTCGCCATTTAGCTCGCAAATTTTAATAACCCCTTCTTGGAACGAGAAATAACCAGCTTCAGTGAAAGGCTCTAGCGACCCAGTGTTTTTTAATTAATTTTATCCACTTGCGACACCTACTGTGCAAGCAGTAACTATACAAAGTTATTAAACGTGAACCTTATAGCATTTCGCATTTTATATTGCACGTGTCTGTAAAAAAAGGAATCGCTTTGTTGGAAATTAATAACGTAATAACAAATGAGATTGATTTCCTAACTTCCAGATCAATAATGAGTGTGAATGGAGCCATTCACAAATTAAAAACATTAGACCTACTTAAAAATATAAATTGTACTTTTTTGCAATGTACAACATATGAGACCTTGAGGTACCTTAAAGTAATTGTTTTGCTAGCAGCCGTGCTTGGGGAAAACCCATAATAAATAAAATATTGAGAAATATTGGTGACAGAATTTTGGTAAGCTGGCTACTGGCTGCACAGATATTGTCCCAGCTTTTGCAAGACGCTTTACTGAACGACCGGCCTCATCAAAAAGAATTCTAAATGCTAGGAAGTTAATCTAGATTTTGCTTAAAATTGTTGCCCTTAGGTCTTTTATTCGATTTGGTGTTATTACTTCGCCCTAGTCGTTTGGTTCAAAAATAACCCACATCCCCTTTAGTCATAACGGCTGGTCGTAAAGCAACGCTTGCCATAACATTATGGATTTGCATTGACGTCTACTTTGGCGAGTTTAAGTTTTCATTTTCAGTTGTCCACCACATGTGCGTTTGAAGCTAATATATGTCGCGAAAAGTGATGCATAACTGAATAACATTACGGGTAGAGGAAAATGGAAGAAGAGATGAGAGGACTCTATTACATTCCCGTAATTTGGGATAATTGTTTTCTGAAAATAATTGGTCACTTATCTGTTCAAATATTATTATTTATACAGAGGCAGCAGCTCTCAGGTTTTAACTTTAGGTTCAGGTTTACATTGTTTTTCGTGACCAAGGAATTGTGGTGCATAAAATAATCTACGTGCGGTTTGAGATTCCAATCATGAACATATCGAATCTCAACCCACACCTTTGAAGAATCGAAATCCAGCTTCGGTCTGTCATCATCGGTTACCTTACCATGTTTCTAATAATTGTGTAAAATATGATATGGGTGTGACATTTCACTTATTAGTGAATACAGAATCGATGGGACAAAAGAAAAGTGTGTCGAAAGTCAGGTAAGGAAGGTTGGTCTAAGACAGAGCTATATGGAAGATTCGATTGCTCCGGTATAATTTTCACCTTTCGTAATTCTCTAGAACTAGATCCAAGTCCGATTACAATCAGAAACGTGACTATAGCACCCCTCGTGCGCTTTAAAAGCTTTTAAGATTCTTCACGTTTTTCCGATAGAGCTTTTGCCATTAAACCGATCCTTGAATTCTATTTATATTTTGATCTAACAATATTCATCCCTTTTAATCTTTCTTTATTCTCTCTTTTGTATATTTTTTGTTAACTTGATCTGGTACTATTTGTATGTACTTTCTTAGGGTTGAAAGTTGTATTTTTCCTATTAATGTTTCTAAATTCGCCGACTTTATATGGACTTTATTTATTATGTAGAAGTTTCAGTAAGCTATTATTAGGCTTAATGTGAACATGGTTAGTAGTAAAGACAGTTAATTACTAAAGAATGATTGAGTTAAGGAACTATTAATTACTCTCTATTTCATTGAGAAGCTCTTGCATATTGTAGGTCAAGAAGACATCGTGGATTTTTTTATTTACAAGTGCATATATTAATTATGAATTCGATTATGGAAATAGTAATAATAAACAATTATGCGATGTTATCTATCAGATATTCATTCGAAATGTCTGAATTAGGCAGCATGTGTTTGGAATAACGTATTAAGTTTTTTACCACCGAAATTCTGAGTGATAAATAAGGTAATTGTTGTTATGTGACTCGTATTTTGATTTCTTTTATGAGGTTTTTGGCCTGAAGCAGGGCGATTTAGTACATTTTATTTACAACCAAGAATAAAAAGCGTTCAAGAACGGTGAAGAAACATGCGTATGTAAATAATCACTATATTACACTGTATGATTACGAACAGCCTTCAAACCAAGCCAGCCATCATAGGCAAGGACACGATATATACACCTGTATAGTACCTATATGCTAGTTGTTTTTTTTAATAAAAGTTTTTTGTGTCCGCATTTGAAAACACGAAAAGGATTTTTAAAGAGGAAGAAGGGATCAGTTTTCCTTCCGGTTGGACACTGGATAATCTCATGCGGTATTATGTGAAAATTTCCTAATTTAGCATTTCAATTGCGTATCCTTTTGATACGATGGGCCCAGTCAATATAATGTTAAACTTATTTCGAAGTACATATTGTGTTTCCTTGTGAATATTATATTTTATAATTTTATTAAGCGCTGATTCATACTAATGAATAATATGAATAAGTATAAGCTGGTGACTCCATGTTGATACATTTTTACAACTTATAAATTTAAACAGTATCATCGCGTGCCTAAGTGGGGTATGAATATAAAATATAGGTTCATGTTAACCTGTATTTTAATTTCAAAAAGACTTTATGTTTACCTATAATCGCAGATTTATTATCGTGGTAGAAGAAATCTACGCTATATTATATTCTATATTTCCCTGTATTATATCACCTCAGTTTTATAATATATTTGTATTTAAAGTTTTCGATATGAGCATAAAATGCTTGAATTGGTCACTTTATCTATGATACAATCCTATCGCTTATACGTTCGCTTATTACGCTGTCTCCTTGCATGAAAGAGATTTCAAGTTCAAGTGCAACTAAACTTAGCCTCTGATGAGCCTCAGATTCGTTTTGTTTGTCCGCAACGGGACTTGTCTATCTCAAGCCGCGCCACAAATCTCCCGTGACAGCGGGCTTTGTTCCATCGAATCTCTATCGTTCGTTTTTGCTGCATCGCCCTGGACGGTAGATTTATCTTCTAGAACCATCGGTGACGATAAAGTCGATTATAGTACACAGAAGTGTGGCCGGTTGTTTTTTGTTAACTGAATAATAAATTTATAGTATACTAATTTCTTTAGATGATTTGGTAAGTGATTCTTCTGGCATTAACTTAATCTCGTTTCTTCCTCTGATAAGTATACATTTTCGTAAAATGTAATACAACATAAGTTTATAATATTTCCAGTTCCAAGATTAACAGACGTTGATTGTTTTTATATGTTCATAACAAAGAGGACCCAAATTATTAGGTAGGCAATTGAGAATTTCCGGGATGTTTGTGCGGGGAAGAAAGAAGGGACCCCATTTCAACGAAGTGTAATTACTTTAATATTAATATTGCTTCTCCATGTAAGATTTTACAAGTAAGTAGAAAATATTAATCTCAGTAAACTGACATAAATAAGACATAACAATAAAAATAAACTTTGCTTAAATTTTGTAAAAGAACTGACTTACTAAATCTATGTGTAAAAACTTTTACGAATACATTTCCGTTACGTGTCCATGAAAAAAAAAAATTACTGATAGCAATTTAAACATGTGTTCGTTGTCCAGTTTCAGCCGCCTAAGCATAGGCTATGTCGAGTTTTGATAGCACCTAGGATCGGCAGTTTGACATGCCAGCACGGAGAGAAATCTGTGTCTAATTTTAATACTGATCACGAAGAAAGTTGCTTAGCCTAGCTTTTTTAATGCTAGACGGACGCTCCATCGATCACCCGTGTACGTTTATGAGCTATTTAGGAAATTACTATTTGCCATTTTTTTCTACAAAATGTTTTGTAGACCTTCTTAACTCATGGAAATTATTTCAGGATGTTCATTAGTGCATCTGTTTTCTATAACGTTAACTACACGTAGTTGTCACCTTTCCATACAGGAAGAAAGTGTCGCTAAACGTTCAATCATGCTTTTGGTGACATTTTCCTTTTCAAAACATTCCTTATTAGGTGCTAATGCCCCTTCAATAGCCTCAACGGTGACAATTCTGTTGTTAGACGTTTCAGCGTATTTCTGGCAAGATTTATTTGATGCTAATTCGTTTTCAAAATTTTCGTAAATATTGAAACTGTTGGGCCAGATTTCTAAAGGCATTTTTTTAGGTACACAATAATAAGTGCCAATGTTTTTGTTGTTGTTGTTGTTTACGCTTTTGGTGACAGTAAACTTCTTGGTAAATGGCTTTTCTAATTCATGGCAGTAGAAATCTCAATACTTGTATAAACATTTTTTTTGTTGTATCGATGTCAGTTATTGATATTTTTGTGTTTATATTATAAAAATGAAATAGTATTGTTGCATTGTCAAGTTTTTTAAAGAATTGTTGGTTGTTTACTTTTTGTAAACTGATTGTATTAGTTTACAAAAGTTTAGAGTTTGTATTGGTTTCACTTTCAAATACACCGTGTTAGTGCGGCCTAATTCACACTTTGCTTATTTTTTTGTTATTCATTAAATTGACAAAATAATTATAATAATTATCACTTTGATTCAGTTATTATTTTTAGTGGGATTTGTTTATTAATAAACGAATCCATGGATATAAACGGACAATGGTGCTATTTATTCAAACTTATTTTACGAGTTTTTGATGTTAATTTATCACCAGTTGTCCAGTTATTAACTAACTAGGTGGCCAAGACCTAGATTTGGTGATTAAGCCTTCAATATTTATAGTTAGACATCTATATAAAGTATATTTTACTTAGAGACAATTGATCTTTATAACATTTGAATTAAATGGATGGATGTCTTTTATTTTCTATACATTTTTTTTTTCAACACTTTTAAGTTGCAGTATGAAAGAAGATATTTTATTGAACTCGATAATTTAAGGACACATTTGAGATCCATTACCATAAGAAGTATGCGGAGTATACCCCAACTTGATTGCGGCGTGGGTAGTGAAACGAAACTTTAACAAGTGCTCATTACCTACTTAACGTCTGAACTCCTATGCAAATAAGTAATGACGCAGCAGTCAGGTGTCTGCTCCAGTTTACTGCAAGGGTGTAGGCGTCACCAGGATTTGTTCTAAGGTATAATGAAGTCAGTGATTAACTTTATTTTATCCTGGATCTGAATGATTGTGTGGTGATCTGTCTTGTAACGGTAATCTTGCTGAAGATTCTTCATTACGAGTCGGCCCAACTTGCAAGCACTCTCAATTTTATCAAGATTTTTGTGCATAATTATGTAATTTACTACGCAATTTTTACTTGTTACCATTTTCTCAAATTAAAGAAAGGAACTAAAACTTTTTTTAAAAAAATAAACCGACTTCAAAAAAAAAGAAACAAAAAAAACTACCTAAAAAACTGAAAAGCAAAAAATAATTTTAATAAGACATTCATCAAATGCGCTTATTGTCTAAGCCTATTAATTAAATTGTATTTTACGTGCTAGGTAGGTACCTAATAGTAGGTACCCAGATTACGTACCTACGTCCGCGGATTAATAAGTAACCCTTTATAATACATAATATTATTATATTATATCATTTTTTATTACCTTTGGCTTGGCACCGACTTCAAACAGATAGGTAGGTACCTACCTAGCACGTAAAATACAATTTAATTAATAGGCTTAGACAATAAGCGCATTTGATGAATGTCTTATTAAAATTATTTTTTGCTTTTCAGTTTTTTAGGTAGTTTTTTTTGTTTCTTTTTTTTTGAAGTCGGTTTTTTTTTTATAAAAAGTTTGTTTATTTTTCTATTTTTAGTGTGAATAACACGTAGGTAGTGAGTAAAACTCTTTCATAATAATGATAGCGAAAATACGAGTAAAATAGTAGAATTGTATTATTTGATAATATTAGGTATTCATTAAGTGTTCAGCACCATGGAGGAGAATGCGTTTATGCACCATAACCGCAGGCTAGCTAGACCCGCGGCCGTGTGTGGGACTCGAGACCGAAGCGTCCGCTACCCACTACACTCCCCCGGTTTCTCCTTCACACCCGATTAGGACGAGCCGGTGCTAACCTTATTGGCTAGTGACCAGCCCATCCCCGGGTAATCATCAGCTTAGCTGCAAAAGTACATGAAATACAACTAACGTTCCACATATTCCTACAACACTGAAAGAATTATCCCCTAACTCCTAACCGTTAAGGAGTTGTACTTTCCATCATCACCTTAGCTGCAAAAGTACATGAAATACAACTAACGGTCCACATATTCCTACAATACTGAAAGAATTATCCCCTAACTCCTAACCGTTAAGGAGTTGTACCTTCCATCATCAGTTCATCAACATAAAATGATGTCTATCGGACGCAAAAACTTGAATGGCTTCAGAAAAAAACAAGTAACGCGTAGTGTGCGCCTATAAAATTTGAGGTTTTCCCTTGATTTTGCCGGGATCCCATCATCAGATCCTGACATGGTGACAATGGGACCACCTCGGAACTATGCACTTTCAAATAAAAAAAGATTTATTTAAATCGGTCCACAATTGACGGAGAAATCGACGGACTAACATAAAAAAAAAAAAAAAATACATACAGTCGAACATAATAACCTCCTCCTTTTTTGAAGTCGGTTAAAAATGGGGCTTTGGTTCGAAACAAATCCATTTTGTTTGCAATTTTTCAGCACATATAAAATTCGTCATCAAATTTATCATGCAGCTTATAATCAGATTATCCCAAATATCTCACAAATGTGTAGGTTCAGCCATCGTCAGTTGTGCAAACTCTTGCTCAATGGCCGATTGTTCAGCCAGTTTACACACAATGTTTTGGGTTGAAGAGCAGCTCGTGTGAACGCTCCTTCGGCCGCACTCACACTCGGATTATGTTCTTCATTAATGCAGCGAATCTAATTTCCATTTCCCAATGCGGTTTTGTGATTTATCTCGCGGTTTCTTCGTTGCATTGTTTCTGTTTAAGATGAGGTGTGTTATTTGGATGGGGAGTTTGCGGATCACATGTGAAGCTCATATTTTATTATTAGCTATGGGTTATGTTTTGTTTATTTTATTTTTAGTAATACAAAGCATATATATTGATAATATATTTTTAAACATTTACGTGTATTATATTTTTAAACGTTTACAACTGTATATTTATAACTATCATAAGCTCTGAGTTTGCTGATTTCACCTATGTATAAGTTTCGTCTGCCGTCACACCCAGCTACAGCGTATGGGTTATCTGTTTTTTTTTTCGTTTAGAGATATATCTGACATTATGTCTGATTCCATTGTCATGTCAATGAACAAAGTTCTTTCCTTTATCCAACCATTTGGAAGTACGGTAAACCGAGCCGCAAGCGCATCCTCAATCCAAGCGCCGTAAGTATCAAGTTGAGTATCGGATGTGGTTGATAGCGGATCAAGATTGTTTAGACTTCGATGCCTGTTCAGCTATGGTGGTAAGGTATTTTAAGCCTTACCTAACGGTTTCTTTAACAAGAAATAGCCTGTAATTGCTCTCAAAGTAACTTCAAAAGGTTTAGTTTCAACAGATCTATTTAGTTTACGTGCCTGTTCATATTGATTGATTCGTTTTTGTGACGATTTATGGCGTGTTGAAAGCAATAGCATAAATGTTTGTTTTATCTAATGTTCCAAATAAAATGAACATTGAGCGTCTCATACTGGTGCAGGAAGTAAGGTATGGCAGATAAGCATGCAGTCCATCTGATAGTAAGCGGCCACTGCGGCCTATTCCGTTGATTTTAGTGTAGAGCATTTTTAGCATACTAAGCACATTATACAATTAATTTCGCGAAATGCAAATCTGATAACTGAAGCCGTATTCAAAACTTAAGTCATAGCTTCAATCACACTAAAGATAAGTATGTGATTTTGATAGTGACAAAGTTTAAGTGTTAGTGTATCGAAACATAAATGTTATCGGTAGGGCTTCTCGTCCTAGTTCGCAGAGTAATTGTTTGTGGTGCTACTACCGTGTGCGATAACAGGCCATTGACCTCCACAGGTGGGGCAGTTGGTGTGCCACGTGGTTACTCCTTATGAATTTGTTTAGTTTTCGAGGCGCTCGTGGCGCAGCTGTTAGCTGTTAGCGATAACGAAAGTCAAGCTACCTACGCCGCGGTCGGTTAATAGATGGGTGACCATTCTGACCATAATTATTTAGTGACATTAATTTCGAGTGTCTCCGTGCTTCGGAAGGCACGTTAAGCTGTTGGTCCCGGCTGATATTTACTATAATGTAAATATTAGTCATCAAGCCTAGTCAGAGGCCATTTGGCGTTAACATCTGACATTAAGGTTGGTCACTTGCCTTACGCACCCCTCCACCAACCCGCACTAGGCCAGCGTAGTGGAGTATGGCCCACACTATCTCACAATTGAGATAAGGCCTGTGTCCCAGCAGTGGGAACGTATAGAGGCTGATGATGATGATGTTTAGTTTTCGCGCGGAAGTTTATTTAGGGCCGGTTTCATCGCTGTCTGATAAGAACGTGATTATTTATCTTTTTATTTCATAATCAATTGAGGCAAAGGAGCAAACGAATTACCTGATTGGAAGTGATCACCGTCCTTAATGGACATTTGCAACACCAAAGGCATCGCATTTGCAACGGCCCTAAACAAAGGAATAAGTTCTTCTATTATTTATCTGTCGTATAAGAATAAATCTGTCTTTTTGGAAAATGGATAAAAGGGATAGCATTTAAGTTATCTGACCAAACAACGGATAATCTGTCACTTTAGTTGTCAGTGGTAAATCTGGCCCATAATATTATTTTCATTCATATTTATCAGTGAAATAGTAACACAAGTTGTTATAAGTTTCCGACCTTCGTGACTTGGCAAATTATGCCGTATATTCCTGCACCTGATTCACTTTAGCCGTGATAATATTATTTGTTCTAATCGCTCTGTTCTTAAGAGTAGGTTAATAGGAAACCCATTTGTGGTTATTCTTTTATTCGTGTATAAAATATTATGCGTAGTTGGTCAATTTGTTGAGATTAGTAGTTAATATCTAAGTTAAAAACGATGTATTTTTTTTTAGCTACACCACAGAACATATACTAAAGTAGCTACACTGCAAATTTTTGGTCCCAAAATAACATATTCTTGTAAGCGTATGATGTGCACGTGACTGTTATGTCAGTAGATACGTTTTTATGAGGATTTCAAAGGTGGCTGTCGTGAGGTGGTCGTCATGCAATACGACACCATTAAACAGTGGATTTAGTAACAGTAACTTATCTTCGCCTTCAACTTCATATTAGTATAGCAAAGTGATTTTTTTTGTTAATGTATAATACATGAACATAAAAAAAAAATGGAATAGGTATATTATTGGTCGAGGGGCGTAAATTTTGGTTAAGATAAATTATTCTACTTTTGTCTTTGAACGTTCTTGTCTTGATATATTCAGGGTACGCTTACACCATGACCTCCAATTTGGCAAAACGATTGTTAACCCTTAACATGGGTATCGGACCATTTAGATTATGGCTACACAGCCATTTGACGCACATAGAAAAATCAAAGAGTAGAATGGAACAGCCGTGACCGATGATCAATCTTGTTGTCAACCTGGCATTGATGGATATTCAATACATTAGTGTCGCCCCTTAAGTTCCTTAAGTTTCCTATACTGTGTCTCGGGTGAGACGTGGTATGAAATGGCTATCAATGAGTGGTGTCAGTGACCAGGGGACACGATTATTGGCCACGGTGTCGTGTTGATCGTGCCTTTGAGACTTCTGTTAAAGTCAAAACGTGACGGTTTTAGTTAATGAGATCCTGTTATATAAATAGAAAAACAAAATTAAAAATTTCATTCTAAAACTATATTACTGGCAGGACAAGTAACGGTATTTGTCTTGTGCAATAAAGAAAATCTAATATATTAAAATTGCATTTCTTTATGAATTTTAGATAGATAATTACAATATTTTGACAATTGCTGTTTGAATGAGTCTTAATGACTTAATATTATACTGTCCAGTGATTAACGTTATAATTTCTCATACAGATAAATGTTTTTTTTTTCAGATTTTCCCCACGCCCTAATATTATGAATTTTGAATTTTGCCTATAGGCATACTCTATCCGGGTTTCTATTTCAAATCACAGAAGTACCACATTTAAATGTATCTCCTATCTAAATTCAATTTCATTCATATTGGATTGACACCAAGAAAAGGGCTATCCGTTTAGCTTTACAAGTATTTACGAGAGTTAATTCAAATTTATGACGACGTGATTTGACTTAGGCATAAAGCTAGTTTTACTAGGCTTGGAGACTGGTTAATCTAGGTTTTATGTTTTAAACAGGACTTGGAAGTAACTACCACTGTCTATTTTAATGTGTTTTGAATGGACACTTAATATTATGCATTTCTAACTTCAAATCTACTTGAGGTGTGTCTGAGTCTGGACTATCTATACAAATGCGAAAGTAACTCTTTCTGTCTGTTACACTTTCCCGCTTAAACCACTTAACCGATTTTGATGAAAGGTTCAGACATCACACACACACAGACACATTTTTTTGTAGTGGTAGAGCCATGCTGTTTTACAGTACGAATGGGCCGGCCGACTCGTAACTCCCATACCTACCCCCATAGGCCGGCAACGCATCAGCGACTCCTCTGGTGTTGCAGATGTCCATGGGCGGCGGTGATTGCTTACCATCAGGCGACCGGCTGGCTCGATTGCCGCCTTTGACATAAAAAAATATATAAAATAGACCTTGGTAAAGGCTATCTTGAAGTAATGCTCAGTTCCTAAGGTATAACAGCTGGAGAGTGTTATATTCTTGCGGGAAGACCTTGTTTAAGAAATGCATATTAGAACAGAACT
Source organism: Mecyna flavalis (assembly GCA_949319885.1). Taxonomy (NCBI): domain Eukaryota; kingdom Metazoa; phylum Arthropoda; class Insecta; order Lepidoptera; family Crambidae; genus Mecyna; species Mecyna flavalis. Next base: position 1,800,935 of record OX439427.1, on the reverse strand, counting down.
CATTTTGGTATCATCGTGACCGGACCATGTTCCAAAATTTCTGATCCTGAAATTAAAAGCAGGGCGTCATTATTGCAAGGGCACATTGTACAACGAAGCCGATTGATTCAGTCAATTGCCAATCATTGCTGCATTGTAACGATGACCTGATTTCAATGAGGTCCTTGCTTTGCTATGATAAATACATATTATATTAATTGGCTGTTATTTTAAGTAGACGCAATGTGAAGGCAACTGGTGGCCAATGAATTCGACACTTGAAACTGTATATAACTGTGCTGAAAAATACTGCTCAATAATTTGTCAAAGATTTAATGACAAAGATGAAACCTTAATGATATTCTCTGAAACTAAAGATGCTTCCTTTATTTACATTTGTCCTTTAATAAAAACCTTGTCATTGTTTCAGGTACCGAAACGAACAATCTCGACAATAATCTCAAGACATTCCGCAATCGAACATCAATTTCTAAAGACTGATTTTGCATTAGATGTTAAGCGTGCACATTCCTATGACTTCCATAATTTAAAGACTGGAATATGAACCTCTGAATCTCAGGAAATAAGCCAAGATGTTTAAGCTACTAGGGGGTTTGAGTGTGTACTTTAAGTACCAGCCGATAAGGACAGACAATGCGGTGTTCAGGCTGCACAATGTCTTCACAACGGTGCTGCTGCTAACTTGTTCGATGATCATCACAGCGACGCAGTATGTGGGTCAGCCGATCCAGTGCATCGTGAGTGGGTTACCGACCCACGTGGTCAACACTTTCTGCTGGATCACATCGACGTTTACGATGCCAGACGCCTTTGCAAGAGAGGTAAGGATAGGTTTTGTCACTTACCTTTTTTTAAACGTTCAAACCATAATTTTTAGAGAATACTTCAGCAAGCAGGTGTTTGAATGCAACAACATTAATAATAACATGACCTGGCTGAGCGTCTCAACTGAAACAAAAATCTATGCGATGGACGTTAAGCTGAAATTACAAGCTGAATTAAGCGAGAAGACCTTTTTAAATTATTAATTTAATTGAAGCTGAATTATTATTATTATTTGTGGGAATTTAAAAGATTAGGGAAGGTGCTGCTTCCGTAAAACGGGAATGTTTGTACTTTTTGTTGTTGTACCTTCGACATAAAGAGTGAAAACCCCGGCCAGAGATTGTGGCCGGCAAATGAGTGATATAAACTAAATATTATGTTAAAATACAATCATAAAACTGATAGGTTCCAACCAGAAGTCAACAATTTAGATTTTATTGTAAAGTTGGTTTATTATCTTCGCATTAGCACAGATTTTTCCTAGATGAATAGAAAGAGATACTGATTTAATCTTCCAATGACCCTGATATATTCTCATTGGTTCTTTCTCTCTCATTTATCCTGTAGTATAATTATGCCGTTGTTTTTTTAAATTGAGTGAATTCAAGTATGCACTTGCACTAAGTAGGTACATGAAGGTAAGTGAGCTAGGCTGTTGCAGAAAGTTGTAAATTACTTTAGTCGTAATTGTAACATTGTAATGAGATCAAATGGGTTCAATTGGAGTCAGGTTAGAATCAATTACTACTTAATTAGTAATCTGTGACAAGGCGTTCGATCATGATTTGAATTAATGTTATTTCTAGGTTGTAAAGGATTTTCTAGGGCTTAATCGAGTTGATAAAATATTTGACTTCCAGAGAAATTTTATCCCTGGTTTCGTCAAGAAGAACACTGAACTTAGGTACATAACCTAAGTTCAGTGTTGCTTTCTTGTCAAAACTTTTTTGTTTTCACATTCGTACACTATACCATGAGTTCAGGATAAATATGAGGAAAAGATCTTATAAAATCCAGCATCAATTGAGAAGTGCACCACGTGCAAAGTGCATCATATGCACCGTTTGAGAACTGCACAAGATGCGAAGTATACTATTTGGGCATGGTGTACAAGTTGGGAAGTGTGGTGCACTTCAAACCCATTTTACCCATGAAAATATTGCGAAGAAAACTGGTAAATCAATTTGTATTTTTTTCGGCAAAATATCACACATCTTTGAAGTCGGAATTTGAGCGGTCTCGTTGATTCTGCTTTTAGGAAAATCTTGAAATTGCAATTTGTCCGTTGTTAACTTGTCACCTTCATAAATATGTAGTTCAAGCAATTTTAGGTCACCACTCAGAAGCAGGTGTAAGTGCCATAGTTGAACTAGATGAATGACGCAGCGAGTGAATTAATCGATCATTATCATAATTAGTCGATTTGATGTCGTTAACTGGCTCACATTATCTTGTTAAAGCTAATGACCCAATTTATGTTGTTATTGTTTTAACCAGGTTTACGTTTTTTATTCTCCGTCGTTCCAGTCGTTTTGATGAGAATTTTCGCTGTGTTTTTTGATGTTTCTACAATTGTTGTGTGAAGCCAATTGACGGTACGCAGCATGGTTTGATCAGGGAAGCTTAATTCTTTGGCCTTAGTTAAATACTGCTTATTAAATTGTCATTGACGTCTCCACAACCCACATAAAATGAACATCATGAACAGTGAGACATGCCACCGTGTATGCTACTTGGGACACAAGACGTTCTTCCCACTACTGATTAATGTTTCAAGGTTTCTCCTTACTCCCGAAGAGAGACGATCCAGTTCCTGATGCAAATTTTTTACTTTAAGATTATTTTTTTATCTGTGGTACTATAGATGAAAAAATGGTTCGCAAATTCATTATCAGGTGACATTCGTTTCAATTTATTAATATTTTAAAGAATAGACATCCTCATTGACGTTATTATGAATCATGACGATTTGTTGAAATAATACGTTGTTATAATTAAAATAATAAGTATTTGTAACTTTGCAATTTAATAACACACAATGAATAGATGCAGGCTTTGTAAATATGCATTTGGACTCTGATTCATAAGTGGTTCAATTGAATACTGATTATAGGAACTAGTAGAAGCTGGTTAAATGCGGTGCTAAAAACAATTTATATTGGAATATGTCAATGTAGTAAGTATATACAATATTAGAAACATCGTTTAGTGTGATATATTTATTAATTTGACTTTTTTCTCTGAGCTGTTTATCCCAATTTATTCACGGCTCTCATTCACTATTTAAAAGCTACGCTCTTGTCGGTGGAGCACCTTCCACTTCTCCCTGGACTCTGCCAGCACCTTAAGCTCCTTCGTCACGACATTTACTTTTTCTTTTATTTGCTGAACGTAATCTCGTCTTGGTCGTCCTCTTCCCCTTTTTCCTTCTATTTTAACGGATCTATGTAACCATTATTTAGGATTTGGGAAATCCGGTTAATACATTGGAACGGCATCTACCTTTGTTACATTTAGGTACTGGGATTGTATCGCTGACTTCATTTCAATGACGCAAGCTTTGCTTTTTCAGGGCTGGTTAATAGCCACAAGGCTGGCACCGGCTCATCCCAATTTGGGTGTGAAGGGGAAGCCGGGGGAGTTTAGTGGGTAGTGGACGCTTTAGTCTCGAGTCCCACACACGGCCGCAGGTCTAGGTAGCCTACGGTTATGGTGCATAAACGCATTCTTACTTAAAAAAAGTCTTTGCTTTTTCAAAAACAAAAATACTTAATGTTTTCTATTTAAAAAAACGTTTCAAAGAATTTTTTATACTGTTTCTGTGAATAGATAGGAATTTTTTCATAACAATCTACCACTTCCAGTTTCTACCATGTAAAGACGTGGTTGGTCTTTAGTAAAAACTAAACTTAAATAAAAGTCGGAAATGTTTTATTAAGATATCGTCCACATACACAGTACTTACGACTTAATTAAAAAGCATATTATCGCAAAAATATTTATTTATGTGAATAATTTAAACAAAAAGGTTTTGAAGTTTCATTAACAAATCGTTATACTAAGTAGTTAATAATTGCTATTAAATAATTTAAATGCCGAGTTCGGAATGTTGTTTCTAGAGAAAAAAAAACGGCAGAAATTCAATAATTACTATCAATTTATTGCGATAAGTATTTAGGAATGGTTAAAACATTAGTGTACAAATTACATGGCGCTTGCTTTCCAAATTTAGGGCCAATTCTAGCACTGTTAGATACCTATGTTACCAATAATTACTCATCAGTTCGATATCTGAAAGATGGTTAAAGGATTTTACCTTTTGTTGGTTACGTAATTTGTCCGAATTTATCTTTAAAGTTTTTTTTTTGTCAATGGTTGTTGGTTTTTATCGAATATCGACCGGCATTTTTATTAAAATTGCAATTAACTCCATAACTAGGGATGAATTTGCTGCGAAACCATCGGATTACGACTTCCTAACTATTGCCCTATCAAACTAACTCACAACGACTATTGAATATTTGTTGCCCTTTCAAAGAGTTGACGACAGCGAATGTCATTTCACTTCGCTGGTTGACGACTATTGACGACCGTTATATGCGACCGTTTTCATGAAAGGCTTCAAATAAAATACCGCAAATACTGTCAAACCGTACGCAATACGGCTTCAAATACGCCCCAAAACATCAATTACCTACACCAATTTTACAGTTGCAAGAAAAATATGCTATGATTGTTATGTCCAAATCATCAGTTTTCGCCGCGTAATTCTGGCGTATCGCCAAACGTATTCCGTACAACCGACTTTCAATTTCTTTGTTGTTACTTTTTGTCTTTGCGTCCGTATTCGTGACTTGGCATGTTTCCACGGGTCCTCTTAGTTTATTTTTGGGTAATAGAGATAAGTGAGGACCTATCTAACGTTTTATAATATGATTTATTGTTAGTGTATATTAATTAACTCCGACATCCGAATGATATTTCATACACTGATTCGTCGCTCATCATCATTTCGTATGGCTTCCACATGAATCCTCAAACGTCTATGTCGAGTTGCCGCAACCAGTCCACTGCCGCCGGCGTAAGGTTATGGAGCTCACGCATACCACCAGAAAAACGACGGAGAGGGCATTCCTTAACAATATGGGTCATTGTTTGGATTGGAGCCCCACAGTCACAATCCGGCCCATCACGGAGACCCCATTTGTGAAGGTGGTAGTTGCATTTCCCGTGGCCGGTTCTGAACCGATTAACCCTCGTCCATACAGAACGACTACTGTCAAAACCAGCAGGTTTGACAGTAGGGTCCGGTATCAGTCCCTTCCACGGGTCGTGCTGGATTCGTCGCTAAAGTAAAAGTACTTAGGATAATGCGGATTGGTTCTCCCATATTAGAGCTGTGTTTGAAAAATCCGACACAAGTTGAACCCGGCTTCATGCCGGATCTTAAGCCACTAGACCATTGAGGCGTTTATGCTTTAATGCTAAATTATTTAATTTTATTTGTGATTTAAATATAAATTAAGCTGTTGTAGCCTAGTGGTATTGAACGCGTAAAGTTCAATCTATGAATCTTATCAAATTCTATGCGCGTACACATTTACCGCTTACTCGGTTGGTGATTGAAAACATCGACAGAAGTGAATGATATATTGTTATTTTAATATTTGTTACATTTGATTTACGATAGTGTAGGTATTTTAGCCCTTAAATTTTCAGCGCTTAGTAAATTTATTAGTAATTATTATTATTCATTCTTATTGATTATGCTTACTTTGACTAAACTATATGTATGCTGCGGCCTACGCAAGATAAATCTAAAGTTTATGTCAATGTAAATTATTTGGCAATTCGGTTTGTGTGTCAAACATGTAAATCGCTTAAGTTTATACCCCATTGTGATTAGTTTAACACCACCGCGGTGTTAGGTCAGGCGCGCGACACTCAATGCTAATCGGTTTTGTGTTACGTCGATTGCCTCTGCTTTAATGAGCTTCTCTCTTCCGTTTATCGCCTTTTGTTTTTATTTTATTTAATGACATTTAAGTTGGTAGACAGAAAAGCCTATGGTAAAAGAATTGTGGCCTATATTACATTGAAGAATATTTCACCAGGAGAAATTGCTCATTGTCCTGTCGCAAAGAATGCTTTCTGATTTTACTTTGATATTAAATACTTATACTGGCTTCCACGTTCGTGAAAAAGATTAAAATAAAATAATTTTTACGTGTGAGTAGCCGAGGGTCGAGCAAAGTGGCGAACATTTTGGGAGGACATGACCAGTAGGGGACTTTGACAAGCTGATGATGATGAGAAAATATTGAACGAAATATAAAAGAGTATTAGACACGAAATAAACTCACCGGCAATAAAACTTGGCCACTGGGCTTTTTTCATACAAACATGGTAATTTTAACGTCTCATAGATAGAAAACTATTTGCAGCTGTGCAATGATTATTACGTCAATGAAGAGGCCAAACGCCCAATTGTCGAATCACAGTTTCAAAAATTGCCAACAACCGCTCAATTTTCTTGAAAAGGAAAAACAATAAACCGAACTCAACGCTCCATACATGTATGCCTCTCCATTGACGTAATAATCATTGCACAGCTGAAAATAGTTTTCTATCTATGAGATGCTAAAGTGACCATGTTTGTATGAAAAAAGCCCAGTGGCCAAGTTTTATTGCCGGTGAGTGTATTTACATTAAGGAATAAGATTTAGGTGTATGTCTGTCAAAGATTTTGTAACAACAAGTTTTTCTCAGTACATAACAACAAGTTTACAACGTCTCGGTTACAACAAACTAACGCAACGACTGCCAAGTGGCCGCTTGCAGCAAATTGCTAAATTTCATCCCACAAAGGGAAATCAGATTTCGCGTATAGTGGGTGCCGTCAATTGGTCTCAACATTGTGAGTAACGACCCGCTTCCTCTCAGATGCGCGTGATTTTATCAACTCAATACTTGCCTCGTGATTCACTTCACTGCTAGGATATAAGTTAATTACGTTGACTCACTGCAGAGAGTTAAGATCCTTATGCAGATTTTGTGACGTTTTTACTATGTTCGTAATTTTAAAGATCTCGGGCCCTGTTCTTTTGAAGCATGCGTAGGGCCAAAGAAAGCCAACACACAGAGGCTTTTTGGTAACATTTTATAATCTAATCTGTAGTGGGTACATGGAGAGGAGGAAGCCTATGTCCAGCAGTGGACTGTTACGGACTAATGATGATGATGAGTGGGTACATATTTTTCTTGGGATTTTTATGCAAACGAGCTAGTGTGACACCTGATCAGATGGTAAGTGATCACTACCGCCCATACCTGCGCTAGGGCCTAGAAGCATAGTCGTTTTTTTTTATATCACATCAGTTGACAGACAGACACGCAGCCCACCTGATGGTAAGCAGTCACTACGACCTATTCCATTGAGGGACATTTCATCACGAAGCTTCGCTCAATGTGCTGCCAGACTGTAGACTCATCTGATCTTCGAGCCTTAGATTTCGAGTGTACAAGCTCCCACATTAATATTGCCGGAACACAGCCAGAGCTGTTATGGCGGCAGATTTCACCTGTGGGGGTAGCTAGCCAGTCGGACTCTGAAAAAGCCCTACCACCAACCAGACCCAAGGCGGGAATCGAATCCACGACCTCCGGGTTTTATACCCGAGCGGCTTAGCCACTGTTCCACGGAGGCAGTTTGAATATAATTTGTCTTTAAGGTTGACTTATGTGTCACGCACGTTGTTGTTTTTGTGTATTTACTATAATACAAAGGGCCCTTTGTACGCTATGTGTGACCTTCCTGCATTTAAGTAAACAATGTAACTGACTTTCATGTGGATGGCGAAAGATCAATAAGTAAAAATAATAAAAATATCTTTGAACATAACATTGGCAAAAAAGAGATCGTCCCAAATTATTAGGGAGCATCTCATTTTACTTATCCTCAATTTTCTCTTTAGCACGGATAATTATTGAAAAATTAAAAGTAATTTGAATCCATTACCTATTTTTTTTGGGAATTCTATTAGTTCCGCCACTAATGCCAATGTTGTGTTCAAAGATATTTTTGATTTAAATATTTACTTACTAACATAGATGACAGTTTTACTATGAATTCCAAGTATGAACATAATCTTAGAAGCTATAGGCCCACGTGAACGTATTGTACGTGAAGTACTAAATAAATATAATACCTAGTCTTCTAACATTTCTTACAACGAATGAAAATAGAGTTTATTGTTAACTTTTAATATTCAAGACTGTTTTATGTTAATATTGAATCATGGGATTCAATATTAACATAATAGGAAAAGTATGGACTTTTGGATCATGGTTTTAAAGCATGATAGATGCTCCTGTTAGAATAAATCCTTGAAATTATACTGCAGAGTGTACAAGTACCAAAAATACTTGACGCAATTCGCACGCGATTTATTTTATGCAATGAGATACAGAACAATGCCTCATCAGCAAGACATCGTGTTGTAAAACATGATAATGTATTGGAAATTGTGTTTTTATCGACACTAAATAAAACATGATGGTTTGGAAGGCAAATAGCTTATCCTTGATTTAGATATTCAACCCCTTATAATGTGAGAGTAGAGTTCCCAACATAATTTGAACCTTTTGCACTTGTAATACCGGCTAGAACCAATGAAAAGTTTTCAACTACATGTGCTTAAAGATAAGTCTAATATAAAGTGGACGTTTCCATCTAGCGTCATGTTTATGTAGTGTTAGCTGAAATTGAGAAATCTATCTCACTTTATAAAGGTGTTTACTGATAGGTACGTCTTTCGATATTTCGTTTTGATTAGAATATGATTAGAATATAGTCATAAATCTGTTATGATAATGAATTTCGATTTGTTATACCTACATGAGAGTATTTCTCGTTTGACACGTGTCAATTTATTTTTAGCCGGAATCGAAAAGATGCTTTATTCACCTGCATTGCTGCATAAGATTTTAAAAGTAGATTTATGTACAGTCTGGACAAAAATGCAATAAACACTATCACTACAGGTTTCACACATACAATTTTAATTATTGCACATAAAAAAAAATACAATGTAGGTAGGCAGTCTAATTGCTGCTGCAGTCTTACTGCATAGAAGTGACCTCTTCCAGACAAGCTTGAATCCCCAAGAACTAAAACGTTCAAGGAGTTTTATTAAAGTAGCATAAAAATTTAGTGCAACGGAATGTTGCTTTGTAGTCCGTGATTAGTTTGATATAATCTATAAACTGCGTCCATTACTTGGTAGTATGAAATTACGTTATTTTTGTTTTGTTCCAGGTCGGCAAAGAAGTCGCGCATCCAGGTATAGCCAATGAGTACGACAGTTCGCAAGAGAAGAAGTATTACACCTACTACCAGTGGGTCTGCTTCGTGCTCTTCTTCCAGGTGAGAGATCCCATAAGGATCAGATATTTTAACATCGTTTTAGCCTACGTATGCTATAATAGCGTATTGGGTAGGAGACTTTTCCGTTCTATTCCATTCCACGCACATTGACATCCTTTCCTCATTCTCCATAAATTTCTAAATGAAATAGTGGCTTGTTACCACCAAGTTGGTTGATATGAAAGAGAAATTAAAAATACCAGGAACTTAGTTTTAAATAATATAAATGGTTAAATAATCACCCGCAATCATCGTAATCGAAGAAAGCATCAGCGACTACGATCTGATTTAAATTCGTTCCGATGCGCCTATTTAGTCCACGTGGCGTCTTAAACACGATTTTTTATTGAATCGATGCACGTCCAAATAGGTGACGTCCACTTTAACTATGCATTGTCCAAAAGCAAGTCCAGTTACTACACAGAACTAATAACTGATAAACAGGGAAATCAGACATAAAAATACTAAAATAATAATGAATTTCCTTGATTTACGTAAATGAGAATAACTACTGATATAACCGTATCAACATTAAACCAAGCAGCAACTCGATTTAAAATCACAATGCAAAGTTCAATTGTATCAACGACGCACAGGCACGTGTATCAGAAGGATTCATTACGTATCCCGCATGGCGTTCAATGGCCATTGACATGGACACTGTATAGCAATTGATTGCTAACAACATAATCACGAACCCGTATGAGTGGCGACGTTCGTTTATTTTGGGGCTTGTAACGGTAACCTAGACAGTGACAATGTGTGAATAGTGACGAATGGGTTGAATTATAAGGTTAGTCTATGACTACTGTTATGTAGATACGTAATATGTTTGACGCAGTGTGTGACGTCGTATAATTTTATGTCTGAGCCGTGTCTAAACACGAGGCCGCTAACTTTAACACATATTAAGGATAGTATCACAAAATATGAGAGTTTGATTATGGCCTTGTCTGGATGGTGGGAGGAATCAGAGTCCCACTGCTGGCTAGCTACCAACCCCATGGGTCAACCACAATCGTCCTGACTGTCGAACTGTCGAACATGGAGGAGCGAAAGAAGAGAGAACGAAAGAGGAGCCTGCAGTGCGGCGGCACATTGAGCGACACTTCCTAGTGAAGTATCTAGTTGCCTGTTGCCAACTGATATGACATTTAAATGTTTAAAGCCCATATTAATTATGCTCAACAACAGACTGACGTCAATTTTTTTTATTAGGAATCTATTAAAATCCGTAGAAGCGTGAGGTCCTTCGGCATTTAACTGTCACGTCAATATTCGAGGCACAGGTGTAACGGTAACCTAAACTGCTACCGATGACGCAGTTACCGTAAACGCGTCAACTAGCAAGGTGACCTACTGACGTATATGGCATTTGCTATCATGTGGAAGCTTCCGCTTTTGTTCCTTTCGATTTTGTTATAAATACTACAACTGTTGTCAAGCAGGCCCATCTGATAGTAAGCAGTCACCACAGCCTATATTATGTACCATTGACGTATACCCTTGCCAGAAAGCATCGCTCAATCCTTCTTTTTTTTCCGAATATTTTGTAATTTAAATGGATCATGGCGTTACAGACATTCAACTATGCCGATTTCCTCACGTTCCGTCACTGCTGAGCTGATGGCAAATACGTACAATGAAAAAATCATGCATTCATGCTACTTTGATCTTCGAGCCCATATTTTCGAGTGTACGGCTCCTACATTAAAATTACGGGAACACAGCCAAAGCTTTTTTTTGCGGCAGTCATCTGGGTAGAAGGAGTCGGACCCAGAAGTCTTACCAGTTACCACCGACTAGTTCTAAAGCAGGAATCGACCCTGAGGTCTCCAGGTTATAAGACCCGAGTAGCTATTTGTCTGTTCCAAAGAGGTGCTCGATGGATGTTATATGCAAATGTTATAATGTGTGGGTCTCGTCTGGTACCCGGCCTTTTGTATAAGTCAGTTAGTAACTGGAAACATCCTTAGTTCCGCATCCTTGTTATACAAAACAGGACTGTACCAATGAATGAATCACTGTATAAAATAATAATATTAGTTCACCGACTTTGACTCTGTACCGTGATATTTTACTTTTTACACTAGTGGTCAAATTAGAGATCTGATGCAATCCAGGCAAAATAAAACGCAATGTTTTTCGTCACCTGTATTATTAGTGGGAAATTATCTTATTTTGAATATACTGTGTCATCTTACCACCATCACTACCGACTAGCTCAATGGGGTCTTTTCCATGCAGTAGCTCTTTAATATGCTGATATCATTTTAAGTAAATTATTTCTTTGTCTCAGTGAACTTGAGCCTATGTTAATCTCTGAGTATGCTAGCAGTCTTTATTTACCGTCCGTCGAGACAGTGCTAAGAGATATCGTCGTAGTCGCCGTATTTCCTGATGAGGTTGGTTGACCTACTCATGCAGATAGCAGTTTAAATTTGCAAATGTCATAACATGGAACAATAGAGTTTAATGATAAACTCGTATTAAATGTAGGTCTCATGTCTGGTATGTTGGTTGCGTAGGAGGAAATTTTAAATGTACATGAAGTCAAAAGTTGTCTGATGTGCACTAAATTACCCCAAACTGCGAAAATAATGTTTAATTATGAATACTTTTATTAAAGTCTATGTTAAATAGTTCAAGATTGATTGTGCAAAATTATCAGTTTTGGATAACTTGTCATGTTATCGTCCATATTATATTGTATAAGTTACAAACTCATCCAAATGAGTGTTGATAAAAAATGGTTTCTTGTTAGACACATCTAGATTTCGCATAAGTTACGCATAAAAAAGTTGTAGAATTAATTTCATTTGTTTTTGCAGGCCATTATGTGCTACACGCCCAAGTTCCTATGGGATGCCTTCGAGGGCGGTCTGCTCAGAACCATTGTGATGGGCCTGAACATCGGCGTCTGCCACCAGGAAGAAAAGGAGAAGAAGAAAGATGTTCTCATCGGCTACCTCATGAGGCACCAGAGGGTAAGTCTTAATATCATTTTGAATCATACTAATTGTTCTGTTACCGCGAGAAAACCATATTATCGGCTCGGTACGTAGCTGTTGAAGATAGATCACTGGCAGAAACGTAACTGAATTTGAGGATCTGGTTCCAAGCAAGAGACGTCGCAAACATTTTCTGGAAAGTAGATTACTGAACACGTAAAGATGAAATTACATTTATAAAAAAAATATTCCGGATATTCTTTGGGTAATTTGTAATAATGGCTTTAACATTTTCAACAAAATAACCATAATAATTATGAAACAAAGAACAATACTTCACGTGTACATAACTTCTTTTGCTTGCGAGTAGTTCTAAAATCTCTGTCCCCATACGCTCGGCGTCAACTCATGCGCTGAATGGGAATTCGACTCTTAACCACCTTTGTCCATTAACGACGCTGCACACGCAGCGGGGGCCTATTCCCAGTAGCCACGGCAATGTTGTGAATACCAATAGAATAAGCCCCCCTGGCTGGATTCCGTGAGACATTCGCAGGAGGGTTCATGATGGTATGCCACGGCGCTTTGTATGTACCATTTGCACGCTTTGAGTTGTAATTGCCTTCATTATTTGGCGTGATTGGCTGCTATTGACGTTAAATGCGATTAGATGTTCGTTACTGGAAGCTATTCAGCCTTTTTAGAAAGAAGTCTTTGGATCTTTTCTGTTTAACAGAGACTTTTCTTCTACTGGAAGTATTTCTTCTTCGAAAACTTTTTAAGGTCTAATTAAATTACTACGATATTTCACCATGTACGAGTATTATTTTCTTTTACATACTAGGAGATACATGTATTGCATAATATGTAATGTAATTTCAAAGTAAGATGATTTTCCTAATAATAATTTAACTTGTCATGGTCCAAATCCTGCATAGTCCATTCAACTATCAAATCTAAATATTGCACGAAATCCTGATGAAATACTTGTAGTGGATCGTGTAATCGATCTCGCAGCTGCGTTCATTGACACAGTTTTTGCCTCCCTCTCAGAAACTGTACAATTAGGTGTGACATTCGATTTAAAATCTCCAGCAACAGTTACTGCCATTTGTCATGCTGTGAGCACGTGCTCGAGTGTACTCGGAGAGGAATTGTTTGATGTTGTATCACTTAAAGCCGGTGTTACTTGTAAAGTGGTGACAGATTTATAGGTAAAAGATGCTAATGTTCATTAATGTAGTGAACTTAAAGTTGTCATCTGTCATGTCAACATATCTTTTCGCTTCTTTTTATTAGACTCCATTACTCCTGATCTTTGTGCTCCTGATGATATTTCTCTGAGGGATTATCTAGATGATTACATCAAACACCTAATTGGTAACTGTCTTTGACCTAAGACGGTAAAAAGGCTTCAATTTTTCAAAATATAGGACAAGGCTTTCATTGTATTGACTGGACTGTACTGTAATAAGCAGCTGCCTTCATTTTTCTGAACTCTTAAATAATTCAAACCCCAGTATCCAAAATAATAGTTTTTAAAATAAAAGAACAAAAGCTTTTTTTTTTCTCTGCTTGATTAGTTACTTCTAACTACATAAAGTAGTTTAGTAAAACATATGTCTTTGATGAGTTCCGAAAATTTGTGATAAAATCTAATGAATAGACTTGTATGTACGGTCAACAGCACATCACGGAATACACTTGCAGTTCGATAATATCGCTTATGCCCCCGACATAAGAGCGGTACAAAGTCCAAAGTGTTACGTCTGACGTGCTTTTGACTGTACGTTCGTGCTCACAAGTATAAGATGAAAAGATAAACACATGTTGGCGTTTGTCAAGTAATTTGTTTGCATCAAGAGTTACACGCGTAATTCGCCAGCGTCCTTGGTTCGTCAAATGTCAGGACATTTAACAAAACCAAGGCTCAGTTTAATTTTTTAAACAATGTGAATTGAAACATTTTAATAAAATTATTCTTATAAAACTTTGGTAAACCTTGGAAAACAATTTTTTTAAAGTATGGTATTAACATTTTGCAGAACTATTGATTTCGCCAAAAATTTAGTTACGAGTACAACTACTAAAATTATCTTTGTTCACTTCTTTAATCTTCGATCTCAGACAAAGTAACAATAATTCCTATTTCGTTGACTACTACCTATATATTCTCAGACTACGTGTACTATCTTTTGTCTCAAAGCGAGTAGGTACTAAGGAAAACGAGTCAGTAATTTTTCTTTCCGTTTCCATTAAATTATTATATTTTTCAAAGCCAAGCTTAGTTTTTCTGTCACCAGCATTCTTCAGTGGACCGTGGCGAAAAAAATCATAAATCGTGACAAAGAACCTTTGGACACCACGGAGTGATTTTTTGTTCGCGGTCAACGGCCACAGTACGTTCATTGCTCGGTTACGCAATAGGCTCTACCTTCACTATTTCCTGTACATCGTCTGCTTACTATTTATAGACATCTGGTTTCATAAGGGTTGCCGGTAATGGATAGGTACAGTTTTTGCGCGGAGCAACTTGCTCGAGCTACTCGTACTTTTCCGGTTTGGAAAGTACTTCAGCTACCTACTGGATTGTCTTTTGTTTGCCATTGAATGCTTTCGTAATTTTGTGCAATAATTTCGTAGCAGTAGCTAAGTTCACAGTTTACAAAAGCAAGGTTGTGGTTTTTGCTTGCTTAACAGCTTTCTTTGTGTCAATTTCGTTACTTACTTTGTTATTTAGATGAAGGGTTTGTAAATTGTAAAAGAGGCTCGTAGTTTTCATGGAAACTAAGAATTTTTTTACTATCATCCACACACAGATTAAATAGGTATGGAATATAAGTACAGTGGTAACAATTGCGTGAATTTGGTGAAATGGGGACAGAACTGCAGCACATTGAGCAATATGTCCTTTACTGATAAAAAATGTAGATACTTAGCATACTTTCGGATGTGTTGCCAAGATGCTGTTATACATTTTGTTATTTGAACTGAAATAATTAAAGTAATGTTTTCACAATATATATTAATTGTTGCTGCTGCTTAAATTATTTCCTGAGTCATTAAGTTCCGTTAAGTTAGTAGGCTCGTTAGGTGTCGCGGCTTTCCCAGTATTTTTGGAGGCACAACAGGTGGGCCGTTGACTCACTGTTTTAGCTCATTTCACGGAAACTTAATCCGTCACTATATCGATGCACGTACAAGGTATCAGATCTTGGGGAATGCCTTTTTTATTTATTTATAGTTGTTTATCTCAAGGTTCCGTTTTAATCATCTTTATAATAATTCATAAAAATATTTAAGTGATATTTCATAATCATTAATTTCGTTAACGAATCGCAATGAATTAATTAACTTAATGTGGATCATTGTTTTTCGTGGCTATGATGGATGGTGTTATGTTAGAAGTGTTTTAAGTAATTTCTGAGTAGTGTGGCAGAAATTCTAGTTATTTTATTAGTTTTTCTTAGCATGTAATTTCCAGTTATAAAATTAGCTCCTGCTTTGACATTTAAATAAAAATCCTGACCTAATGTCTTTCTGAAGTTATGCTCGCACATACTCGTGCATTTGGATGATTTATTTTTGCTAATATTTTATAATATGGAAGAAGAGCTTTTAAGTACGGCTTAAGCGAGTGCTTCTCTTATAATACACGGTATAAAACCAATATAATAACATCCTTTATTAATTATCCAGTGGCCTTTGCATCTCGTCCGGTTCAAGTGTCTATCGGAGCCCTTTATTATAACTATAGGTACTAACCTTTACTTGTTAAATGGCAGGTCCTTGCAAAAAGTTCATCTCCATTGTGCAGCTTCCTGCCATCTGGCGGATATTCCCACCTCCGTGCAGGTGGTGCACGGGGTTGTTTGCGATGCGTGTGCGCAGATGACCATGTAGGGCATTGTTCTAGTTTCTTTTTTTATTTTGCTTCTTAAGGGCGCTGCTTCGGGCGATAGTAGTGCGGGGTTATTCCCAGTTGCCCCAGAGGCATCGCCCTCACTGGGGGCAACTGGAAATTCGTAATGCGAAAAGGGTAACCATTTGGCCACAATCTCACCTGATGGAAAGTGTGATGCGGCCTAAGGTGGTACATGTTTACCCAAATACAGCCTATTCACTCTGGACTTGAAGATTCCCAAGTCGTAGTGGTCAGGAAATACCTCCGCAGGCAAGGAGTTCCATTCCTTAGCCATCCGCATCAAAAAGCTACTGGCATAGCGTTTCGTGCGGCTGGGTGGTATATCCACTATGTAAGGGTGGTAGCCTAATCTGCGTCTGGTATCCCGATAGTGGAACGGGGCAGGTGGGATAAGCTCGTGCAATTCGCTTGCACACTCTCCGAAGTGTATCCTGTAAAATACTGAAAGACCGGCAACTCGGCGACGGTGGTTAAAAGGTCATGCAGCGTTTTTGTAAGTGAGGGCTTATTGATAAGCCTTCTCGCGCGCTTGTCTATTGCGTCTAAGGCCGCCAGTTGGTATTTGGCCGAACCATCCCAAAGGTGACAGCAGTACTCCATACAAGGGCGGATTTGCGCTTTATACAGCATTAAAAGCTGTTCTGGTGTGAAAAACCTCCTAACCCTTGAAAGGACACCGAGCTTTTTGGCTGCAGTTGCCGCCATAGACTCAATGCAGTCACCAAAGTTCAAATTGCTTGAAAGTTTCATGCCAAGGAGTTGTAAATGGTCTTGCAATTGGACAGGAACACCACGGAAAGTTGG
The DNA here is from genome assembly GCA_949319885.1 of Mecyna flavalis. Classification (NCBI taxonomy): domain Eukaryota; kingdom Metazoa; phylum Arthropoda; class Insecta; order Lepidoptera; family Crambidae; genus Mecyna; species Mecyna flavalis. The sequence goes on along the minus strand of OX439427.1, from coordinate 1,784,005 downwards.
AGCCAGATCAAAAAGGTTTCTTTTTGTAGAGAATAAACACGCCTGCGTTTTGTTGGCATTAAATTCGACAAGGTTGGCATCACCCCAATCGGAGACAGCCTGAAGTGTCAAATTAATGCGTTCAATCAAGGCCTCTCTACAGGACTGTATTTCATCTCGCTTAGCCTGTGGATGAGACAGATATCTGTCCACAACTGTACTGTCATCTGCGTACCCGATGACACCAGGCAGCAGAAGGTCATTAACGTGTAACAGAAAGAGCGTCGCAGACAGAACAGAGCCTTGGGGGACTCCCGCGTCGATCATCTGCAAATCAGACGAGTATCCGTCTAGAACAACTCGTATCGACCTGCGACTCAGAAAATCGGATATCCACGCGCAGAGTCCCGGCGAGATTCCATACGCGGGAAGCTTACTTATAAGGCTGTCGTGCCATACCTTATCGAAGGCCTTAGATATGTCCAGAGACACAGCTAGGGCTTCACCGTGTTTCTCTATGGCCTCACTCCATAGGTGGGTAGCAAATACAAGAAGATCCCCAGTTGATCGACCTTGACGAAACCCATACTGTCGATCACTGAGGAGGTCATTGTCTTCAAGATGAGCCAGGAGTCGGTTATTCACTACACGTTCCATACACTTACAGAGTATGGACGTGACCGAAATCGGCCTATAGTTCGCAGGGTCGGTACGGCTTCCTTTTTTGGGTACAGGCTGCACGTTAGCCAGCTTCCACGACTCTGGTACAAGTCCAGTTTTAAGAGAAAGGCGATACAAGCGCGTTAGAATGGGAGACAACTCAGGTGCACAGTTCCGCAAGACTATCGCCGGAATACCGTCAGGACCACTAGTTTGAAGCAGTTTGAAGGGTTCGGTGTACGCGCGACGGTATTACTTATATTCTAGCAAGGGAATATTATAGGCGCATCGCTCCCGCATTGTACCAGGGCATTTATCAGCTAAAATAACAATTTTTTTTGACCGCTTGGTCATATCTGGTCGTCGGGGTTTGCTTGCAACAATTTCAGGGTTTTGGCTAGTACAGTTCTTACATGACTGACATCTGACCATGGGGTCTGGTGGTTACCATAGTGGCCAACCGTTTTACCGATATTTCTGCCGACTTAGACTGTAATTGAAATTTCCTATACTGAATATGTCTATGATTTCATATAACATAATATGTCTGGTCGTCTAGCACGAAGCATCGCTCAGTTTTTCCACGTTATCATTTGTGCGCGAGATCGCTATCGGCTTCACGTGCGGTTGACCTCACTAATTGACCAGCGTCATAGGAATGTGATCTCTAACACGATGGTAATGTTTGCCAAATTCCTATGCTCGGAATGGAGGTTTTTGTTAGCACCCATTTAACATATTATGTTAATCTTCAAGGTCACCTTGTTGCTTCCTCATTGTTCAATTTGAGGATCACCAGCTGATCTTCGTTTTGTTTTAAATGCAGTTTGGATTTGAATTAATTGTTTGATTGCCGCATTGCAGTATTTGGTAGTGGTGACCCTTTTTTACACGCCAGGTTCGTTTGAGGACTATATTTTGCTTACCATAGGTACGGCTCGATAGAGCCAACACTGAGAATCGCGTCTAATCAATCCTGAACCATAAAATCTATACTAATATTATAAAGAGGGAAGATTTGATTGTTTGTACTTAATGGGCTCCAAAACTACTAAACCGATTTGAAAAATTATTTCACTTTGGAAAGCTACATTCCCGAGTGACATAGGGTACTTTTGATCCTGGAAATGTGGGGGAAGGGGGGATAATTGACAAAAGAAGTTGCGTGCGGGTAAAACCGCGGAGGCGTCGTCTAGTTTATTATAAATAAGAACTATATAAATATTGGTGTGGCCTGATGTGTTTTTAACTGTTATGTAATATTCTTCTATATAAAATGCCCTTGCAACAGTTTACCATTAGCTACGGTGTGGAATTGTCTGTCATCAAAGAAATATAAAAAAGTGTAGCTTCAATATAATCTTTATTCTGTATGCTATCAATGCCCGTGTGTGTGAATTAGCGCTTTTATTATATTTGCATACCATTCGACACTTCATTCTGCGGACCCCCTATTTAGATATTCCAATTGCCTGTATTTTTAAAAGCTGTAATATCACTCGACAAACACTACAGATAATTTTGACTGACGTTATCTTGACGACCGTTACAATAAAAACACCGCGATGGCAACAACATTGGCAATAATAGTTCCCATAGAGTATGTCTATAATATGTATAAGCACTAGTGTTGCGCGTATTAGAATCTATAGGTACTTTACTTAATAATATTATAAAGACAAAAGATTTGTTTGTTTGTATTCAATAGGCTCCGAAACTACTGCACCGATTTGAATAATTCTTTCACTGTTGGAAAGCTACACTATCCCCGGTGAACATAGCGTACTTTTGGTCTCGGAAATGTGGGGAGAAGGGGGGGTATATTTGAAAAAAGAAATTACGCGCGGGTGAAACCGTGGGCGGGAGGCTAGTCAAAAAATAAAGAGTTTTTACTTCTTTATTCATACAGTGGCTAAGCCGCTCGTGTATCAAACCTGGATTTCGTAGGTCCGATTCATGCTTTGGGTCTCGATGTTGGTACGAGAACTTTTTCAGTTTTGGACTGGCTAGCTACTACCGCTTCAGTTGAAATCTGTATCTATAACTGCTGTTTCTGGCAATATTAAGGTGGGAGCCAGTTTCTTTGACTCAATACCAGTAGTTTGAAAATAACGTTTAAGCACTTACGAATTCCACTTGATTATGACAAGAAAGGTACATTTTGTATTAACAGAAAAAAATCGCAGTGTGTTTTCTTGTACTAGTCGTGCTCTTTACTGTGTTGTTATTATATTGTGCAACAGCTAAACTCGTACGACTAATGGACACTTAAACTACTGTTTAGTGAATATTAAAGAATTCGTTTATTTATGATGTGAAAGGTTAGGGCTGGTTATCTCTACAGAAGATGGGTCGTTTAAAAGGAAATTATAAGTGCTTAGGGGCGGGATGACGGCTGCCCGATAAAACTAAATGGATTTCATTGAAATAATCTGACCAGAGAAATCTCTTTGAAGTTGCATGCAGGTGGCACATATGCACATAAATTAATAATTTTCAACTTTTGAATATAATATTAAACGATATTGTGGTTATCTAATTTAATATACTCTAAAAAGTCTATTATTGACATCATTAGAAAATTTGATGATAATAAATTAACGAAAATAGTTGTGCATGCTGATATCTGTCAGTTGCTTGTATCTACATATTTTGTAGATGTAGACAATATAACTCTAAGATACTCCTTTATTCCAAACGCTAATAAATATATCGGCAGCAAGTGTCATCGAATCATCATCGAAGAAATAATTCTGCCCATGAAAACTTGAAACACCTCTAAAGTCGCAGAATGCATAAAATATCTTACTCCCAAATCGTATTTTTTAAATCAACTTATCAATACGTTCCATTACTATGTACTTGTCTTAGGTATTTGTATAATTTGACGCTATACTCATTCATAAGGATCGTGGTTACGCAAGCGTGAGTCGCAAGGAAGCGAAGACAGGCAAAGGTGTCAAGGTGAGCACGTGGCGAACTTGAGACGCGTCGAACAGGTTGCACCGCTTATGCTAATCGCACTGCATTTGCGAGCCTGCTTGCATAGTTGCAATTAATACATTATATACGAGTGCACCGTGGAATTGAAGAAAATGTTAAAACATAATGCTCGTATGTTGCAATCAGCCATGGAATTTTGCAATCCAAATCAAGTGACAGAAATAAAATTATAGTTAACTAGGCTACTGTTTGCAGCTTCGCGTCAATAAGATGTGGATAAAAAGTATATCATGTTACTCTCTAGCTCTCAAACTGCCCTCAAATCAAAAATTACATCGATCCTATGGTCAGGACAAGGTTTGTATCACACATTCTTTCACCTCGCGTGCGAAGTTGGGGCGGGCAGTCAGTACCTAATGCATATTTTGAGAATTTTGAGACCTCTTTGGACTTATTAGCCTTGCACAGAACTGGACCAAGACACTCAAAGCATAAATTATTTATAAGGTATTTTCCCCCTTGGCTATTATCAGTCATACTTAACATCTTGTAAGAGTGGCCGAAACCAGTCGGTTCGGCAAGTAGTCTGTCCCGTTATCGTGACAAAAAGCCGAAGCAGCAAAAACTAGGCCGACTGGCAACCATGACTGCTAATAAGGATCGGCGGGTTGTTCAAAAGAGGCACTTGTACTACATTCATGAGAGCTTGTAAGATTTATAAATCCATGTTGTAGCCGGGGTAATAAATATTCAAAGTGCGAAAGGTCCGCTACTCCTATACATATATGACGTATTAGGGGTCTATTTCGGAAATGTTTATGAGGTTTTCCCAATTGTTACTGTGTGTTATGGGAGACTCCTCACAACAAGACAATCTATAGAAGAGTAGCCACAGATTTTATAAATTTTTGCATTATCATAAGACCTATAAAAGGCATTTTTGCTGTTTCATATGCTAGACGATAGGAATTGTTAACTTAACCCCTGGACTACGTGCCCAGGAGCAGTGCCCTCACTGTGATGGTACGGGATTGTACGGGATCCAACATGGTTTGAACGAACGATCTTAAAGAGATAGTTATGCACAATAGTGTTAATGATTTCCCTGCGTTAAAAAAAGAATCACTGAGTAATTGACACAAAAATAAGATGATCGCGTGTTGATTTTATAAGTTCATTAATCACGGTTTTTACTATCATGTAGGTATGTAAATCTAAAGTCACTCGTTGACATTAAACCAGCGGTTACACCCCTATTGTCGAACAGTAAACAAATGCCGCACCCGACTGATAAAATGTTAAAACCGACCGACATCAACAAAAAAACCTTACAAAAAAGTCGTATCTGTAGGAGTATTCCGTGAATAACTTATTTAGCGAGCGACGCCGCACATGTGGCTTTCCATAGAACGAGGGGTCAATTTACGCGATGGCCATCGACGGCTTTTGGGAATCAGACACTTGACACCGGTGAAGTACGAACTATTGGACCCTGGACGTGTCGTTTTGAACGGAAGTTGTGTGGTAATTTAAAAAATATTGACTTGATGAGTACAGATGTCAGCAAATATGAAGAAGCCAATCGCAACCAACGTGTTGCTTCTCTGTCTATATTGTCTTCATTTACCTTTATCCTAAAAATTACAAAACATTAATGCTTTGTAAGATCCAATTTATTTGAACTTTTTGTCAATAAGTCCGACATTATCCAGTCTTCATCCATCACTAACTGAGATTGACTAATGACATGACATGACGGAACGAAGCCACCGAGAAATTACGAAAATTGTGTAATATTTAATATCCTGTGTCATTTCCCTATTAAAAAGCAATTAGGGAGGTGATGTCGCTACGCCGCAGCCCCTTTTGTCAATATGACCCACCCTTAATTTGTCGAACTTGGAAAAACCATTGCGTGTATGATCTACAACGATTCCTAGAATTTGCTTAAAAATTTTACTGACACTTCATATTCAGCAATCAATCAAGTGTAGGTAATTGAAAATATCCTATATTGTATTTATTTTAAAGTCAAGATTAATAAAAGTTTAATAAATGAGGTCGTCCGCAAAAACCCCTAGGGATAAAAACATCTGGCAGCCATCTTTGAATGTGTTGGATAAATATTTTGGTTGAAGTTTACACATGTAAAATTAAACGTAATTACCAGTTTTGAACAATGATTAGGCACAATAAAAAATATTTTAATTTGTGTATAGTTTTATAACTTAATTTATTATGAAGTTTTTTAGGATATTAGTTAAATTGACGAAAAAGTCACTATAAATCTTAAAACAAGTTATTCATTTCAGTTTTGTTGTTGTACTTTCGTTGTTAACTTTTAAGTTTAAATTGGTTTAAATTGAATGTTTGACTAGTCTTTATAGGTTCCACAGTAAAGTAAAGGCAACGAATATACTCATTGCCGTTAATTTTTCAGTGTATAGTTATGATTAAAACTATAAAAATACCTTAAGGCTAGAATAATAACTTAACTAACTTTGTAAAATAAATAATTTGTTAATCTCTTCCTTTTACATGGCTTACAGTAAAGTATTGTAACGAAAAGAAAAAGAAATCAATCATTACATGTAAGTATGATTAAGGCTGCGGCTTAAAATCAGATAAGATGAATAAAAAATGTGAGCGAATAATTCTATCCAAATGATATATTGAACGGCAGATTATGATTCTAATGCCAACAGCAATAGGAGCACTTATCCTAGCAAAATTGCTGGGTCGTTGAACTATACAGGTAATAATTATAACAATTGCTGTTCGTAAAACCGATCATGTGATTAAGGCTGTAATCTGTCTGCGATCTTCTGGTGAGGATAAAAAATTATACCGAGAAAGCCAGACAGACATAGACGGTAGACGATAAACATACCGCCACGGAAAAACTTGTTTCGATAGAAGGTAATAAATACTTAGTGTAAGAGGACTGGATTTATAATGATTAATTAAGGGAAGTGCTTAAAAAGTTAGTTGAAGAAATTCAATTGAATTTTACAAATTGTAATCATACTAAATCCAGTAGCCAGTAATAATATGGATTCCTACATGATAACTTTAAAGAAATGTAGGAACATTCAATAAGCTCTTAATAAACTTTGTAAACTTCAGTAATTATGTTACATAAATCTTTTCTGTTGTGTGAACATGGGAGCATAGGTATGGTGCATGAACATAAAGAAATTTGAATTTGATTTAATTTGAAAGAAAAATAAAACAAGAAATAATACAAAACCGCTGAATTTACATATCTTTAAAGTTACTCCCGCTAGCATTTTAAAAATGGCTATGTTTCCATGATACAACCTACATCTGGCGTAGAGATTCCAATGGAATTGCATTTGCCAAAATATGACTATGGTGACAATAAAATATGGTGCGTACCCTGACTGGTGACAGACTGCTTGAAAAATAATGTACCCTATTCAATACCTACGCAACATGAATACCAATTCAAAAGGCGTTGTGCGAACGGAAAATGTCTGGCGAGTGGGCCGTGCGCTTTCGTGCATTGTGCACGCAGGTTGAATGTAATGATGCGCTGATTGCAGCCTGCGTGTGTCGCGACGCAACTGGCTATTATGCGGTTGCTACATTACGCTGTTGTGTACAGAAGTAGCGTCGCACTTAGTGAATGCATGGTTTGAGTATGCCATCATGTCTACGAGTTAGTGCCGATATTTCTTAGGACAATTTTTAAAAGTTACTTAAGTTGGCATACGGCATAGAAAGCGGTTTTTTCGCCTTCTTTTAAATTTTGCTCGGCAATGGAATTCTCTGCCTGCTCTACCAGCTCTTCAAGTCCAGAATTGGGAGTCATTATTTAAATAAGCTCGCTCCATCGTATAGCGTCCGGCGTAGCGTTGTGATCAAGCGTCCTAAATAAATGGAATTCAATGAAATAGGCCGCAGTGGTCACCTGCCAACCTTTACCAACACAACCAATAAAAGAAACCATTTCCGTACTATGCGGTTTCTTAACTGTCGTCAAACCTAACAGTCAAATCTATTTATAATTCTTATTACTATGATATTAGTGCATCGTTGCAAATGTCCTGACCCTATTATCGAGAGCAGTGCAAGCCAGGGGTGGCGAATGGCAGGTGCGCCTGCGCATACATCTGCCGCACGGATCCTTGCAATAATAATATCGATGTGGCAGTAAGCGGCATCTCTTGAGAGCGTTGCTGTTGTCACGTATACGAGCTTTTGGATGTTAGGTCAGACTAACTATTAAATCTCTCACGTTTAAAATACATGGTATTTTATTATCTACTGAAACGTGATTTGAATTTTTAACACCGAATTTATCAACTTTGTAGGTACAGAATTTGAGGTTGAGAAGAAATTTATTTCTGCAATCGCAATAATATAAGTTTCGAAATATTAAGTTAGGTGTCCGTTCATATGACAAAAAACGAATGACAAATTTTCATGTGACAAACAACGTTTGACAAAATTTTACTTGATAAATTTATTGTTTTACAAACTTTTGTTTAATAAACTACGCATTAGACAATCTGTTTACAAAAAAAAAAAATGTTATGCCAAAACATCAATTTACAAATTGATTATTTTCTAAACATGTTACTTGGCAAAACAACGTAAAGCATAAATAACATTTGACAAAATGCATTGCTTGGTAATATTTACGTTAATACAAGGTAGTTAGCTAGATAAAGTACGAAAAATATATGGTCACAGCGAAGGTTGCAAAAAAAATGATTTTATTAAAATATATTTAATTATAAAAGTTACAATTTAGTATTTAATTCTACGAACTAACAAAGTTATGAGACTCGACCGAGGTTAGGTACAAGAATGCCATGTAGAAATGTTGCGAAATAACACGATGAGGTGATGGACGTCATCGGCGGCGCGTTCTGCAGTGTCAGCGGCACGTGTAACCGAATGTTGTTTCCAATAAATGGAGCACCGCGATGTCTGCAATTTACCTATACTAGGCTTGCGTAACACCTCCACCCGTAGAACAGCGAGTATTGAAGACCCTGGTCGTAAATTGAGCTGGGAGATGATCTTCATCACGTCTTGATGTTCCGGGAGTAGCGTAAATGCCCTGGAGTTCTTGGTCTTGCTTTTGATGGTTATTAGCCTTTATTTTCAGGCAAGTGTAGTACTTGCGACACGCTATTCCAATACTCAGTGCAAATGCACTCGATAGTAATAGGTACACTGGAATAGTAGTGTGATATATGACGTAATCTTGATCTTGTAGCGGTGCTATTGGTGTTTGGAGAGAAATCTTAGCGTTCGCTTCATGTAAATGATCCAGATGGATGGAGTTCAGCTTGTAGGAGGGTCCTAATGATGTCTGCGTGGTAGTCCCTGGAGGTAAGTCCATGATCTTAATCGCCTGGCCTTTTAGACGATCTCCGGCATTAGATATTAGAAATTCAGAGGTTTCTAGGTAGCATGTTTGTGGGACTATGATGAGATAACTGCCCTGAAGAGTTTCATGTAAGTCCTGGCTGCATGAGAGGTGAACCTTTGTAGGACGCGGGAAGCTGACAGCGTAGTGTTTATCGTCTAGTTCTTCAAAAGCTGGATTCTGGAGCTTGATTTTTATTGGTTTGCATATTTCAGTTCTTCGCTGTGTGGTGATGAGCTGGTGGATGCAGTCTTGTGGGGTCTGGCCATGCAGGTTCTTAATTTCTTCACATAGATATCCTTTGCTTGTCTTCGGGCATTCAGCCTCTATGTATTTGAAATCTTTCAATCCATTGCCATCCAGGCAAGGAAAGGAGTTATGGAAGTTAGGATTTCCTGGTTACTATTGGGAATCATGGATAGCTTATATAAATCATATGTTTGTGCTAATATAATGGGGAATTTATAAACTATCATTATACTATTACCTATGTAAAAAGAACCTAATTTAATTACGTCATAGTATTCCCTAGTGTCTAGATTAATTACGCGTTCTTTTCCATATATATCCTGTAATTTTAGAACTAAACTTTTTAATAGAGCTGGACTTATGATTGAATGATGTACTGATGAAGTTTTTATAAACGCTAATATATTTTGAAGCTTAGTAATCTCTAAGGAAACAGAATCTATATTATCACCTATAATTAAGAAGATCTGCGCCAGATGGGCGTATTTTATTAAATAATCATCGTGAGTGGCTACACTTTGCCTAATCTTATCTATAATAGTATCTATCTTGCCTTGGTTACTTATTATACTGTCAATGATTTTTGTATAGCGAGATGACCATTCCTTAGTTAAACTAACGTGAGAGTTGAACTCGACTATTAACTCGTTATCTTTATCTTGAAGAGATTTTATAACGCTGTTATAATGGACCGCGTCAGTGTAATCGAGATTACCCGTAATGCTCTTTACTACCGATCCAAGACCATCTATGAGTCCTCTTTTTACACGACTCGTCTCAAACGTTTGCAATTGTTCTAATAGACTATTTATTTTATCATTTAAGTAATTAATGTGAGGTTCGAATAAAGATAAAGTTTTGTTATTAAGATCAGGGGAGATGCTGTTAAGTTGATGCGATATTGAAATAATTTTATCTTGTATATCCTGAAGGTTTACTGGCTGTAGGAATGAGTGATAACCAGAAACAATGTTAGCACGGCCTAAACGAAATGGTAATACACCGGGTCCATTGTCCAGGCTTTCAAGTTTTATCTCCTGCGTTACGGCTGGTTGCAGGAGAAGATGGAGTACCAGAAGAGTCCTGCAACAATTGAGCGCTTTTAGGTACCCTCTTCAGACGGGATTTAGCTATGGGACCGCGTTTCCTTCGGGTGTATATATGGATGGGGAGGTCTGCCATCACTACATCTTGGGTGTATCGGGGAGCAAGTTTCTGTCGAGATGCGATGGGATTTTTAACATAAATCCGCTGTTCGGGTGAATACTCAGCTTCTGGTTCCCTACTTTGGTTGCGGTTATCAGTTAGATCTTGGCGTAAGTAAGAACAAGATTCATGTATTAAGTTATAGGCTTGACTCATCTTAGTTTTATGATCTGTAATATATTGTTGTAACAAATGAGCTGAGAGGTCTACATCAAAAGGGTCGCGGGGGTCAAAGTGGCCTGTTATCAATTCTATAGGCTTACATTTGGTAAAACTATGGATGGAATGGTTATAGGCCAAGAGGGCATATGGCATTAGATTGATAACGGATTCACTTCTTTTTTCTATTCTTAAGATGCGAAGATGCTCTAAGATCGTGGAGTGAAATCTTTCAACGATTCCATTCTCGTTGGGAGTGTGAGGGGCAATTTTGTGGTGTTGTATCTTATGTAACCTAACAAATTCGGCAAACAATTGATTACTAAATTCGGGACCGTTATCTGTTACTAAAGTTATAGGTAGTCCATGGTGAGTGCAATATTTTAATAACGCTTGAATTACACTCAGTGCGGTGCCATCTCTAAGGTAATAAGCTTGGGAATATTTAGAAAACGAATCGACTATAGTTAGAAATTTTTCGCTTTGTATGGTCAGTAAGTCTAAGTGGATTAGTTCAAAGGGCTTGCTAGCAGGTGGGACGATTCTAAATGCCTGTTTTATTGGGTTGCGGTCATACTTAGCTTGGCCGCAAACTATGCATTCATTTATAAATTTTGAGATGTGTTCCCGCATCTTGGGCCAATAATATTTAATGGATAACGCTAGATAACATTCATTTATACCGCGGTGGTTTGTCTTACCATCGTGGTACTTGTTAATGATATCTTGTTGTTTTAAATATTCCCTAACATTTTCTAACTCCCTTTTTGTTAGCATGAGATGCATAGCCGAATTTTTAAACGTGTTCTGGATGATTGGTATTATTTTATACATAGCTTCAGGTGGATTGATGAGGATACCGGTCTTAATTTTTGGGTGAACATATTCCTTAATGGCTTTAATAGTATCTTCCTCCAGATTGGATTCAGATAATTGGATGCTGATTCGCGTATGTGTATCAAAAGGTTTTGTGACAATTGGTCTGCCTTTAATATCTCCTACAACGTTTAATACTAACTGTTTAGTGAACTTATTCAATGGGTCATCTGTTATCGGTATTTCTAATATTGGATTTTCTTCTTCTGTATGGACTGTGAAGGTTCTAGAGTCATCTGCATCCTCTGTGGCTGTAATGGTTCTAGAATCATCGAGGGCAGGGCCCTTTTCAGACGCGTTAACTATAATAGAGCTAATTTCGTCGTTGTTTAATTCAATACGGGACAAGGCATCTGCGTTCGTATTGCATTTGCCCTGTTTGTAAAGTACCGAAAAATCGTATTCGCTGAGCTTTAAGCGCCACCTTGTAAGTCGCGAATTCGGCTCTTTCAAATTCATTATCCACTGTAGTGGCTTATGGTCAGTTATGATAGTGAATTTGCGACCGAATAAGTATGGCCTAAAGTACTTGGTGGCCCATACTATGGCTAGGAGCTCCTTCTCGATGGTGCTATAATTGAGCTCGCTAGAATTAAGAGTCCGGGACGCATAAGCAATAGGTTTATCTGAACCTATGGACCCTTGCGATAACACGGCGCCTATTGCGACATTTGAGGCATCGGTGGTTAAAAGAAATTCACGAGAGAAGTCGGGATATTGCAGTATTGGGTCGTTCAGTAATAGCGTTTTGCAATGCTCGAAACAGTCGACATAATTTTGATCAAGGGTTATTTTAACACCTTTCTTCAAACATTGTGTCAAAGGTTTCGTGAGCTTAGCAAAGTTGGGTATAAACTTTCGATAGTACCCTAGTAAGCCGAGAAAACGTTTGATTTCCGTAGCTGTTTTAGGTAACGGGTAATTTTGAATAGCAGTAATTTTATTAGGGTTAGGCTTAACTCCTTCTTTACAAATAACATGTCCTAGAAACTCAGTCTCCAACTTTAAAAATTCTGATTTATCCATCTGAATTTTAAAGTTGGATTCTCGCAATCTTTTGAACACTTTTTCTAAATTCAGGATGTGCTCCTGCAAGGACGTACTAAACACAACGATATCGTCTAAATAAACCAGACAAACTTCGTTCTGTAGGCCTCTTAAGACATTATCCATCACCCTTTGAAAAGTTGATGGAGAATTCTTGAGTCCCATGGGCATTCGCAAAAACTCATAATGTCCGTTCTCGACATTGAATGCGGTTTTGTGAATGTCTGCAGGGTCCATTTCTACCTGGTAGAAGCCGCTGGCCAGGTCCAGGGTCGTGAAGTACTGGCACTTACCAAGTTTGTCTAGTACATCAGTGATATTTGGTATTGGGTACTTGTCGTCAATCGTTTTCTCGTTTACTTTTCGGAAGTCCACCACAAGTCGCCATTTAACTTTCCCTGAAGCATCTGCCTTTTTGGGTACCACCCAGATAGGAGAGCTCCATGCGGAGTCCGAGGGTCTTATAATGTTTTGTTGTAACATTTTATCAATTTGATCGCGGACTTCTTGACGGTGGACGTAAGGGTATCTATAACTTTTAGTATGTACCGGGGCTTCATCAGTCGTTCTGATCCTATGTTTTATCTTGTTGGTGAAGGTTAAGGGTTCTCCCTCAAGATAAAACACATCCGCGTAGTTAGCACATAGGTTTTCTAAGTTAGCAAGCTCTTCCGCGTTTAGATGTTCCGTTCTGAGCTTAGATAAAACTTGTTGCGCGCGATCTGATAAAATCTCGGTACGTTTAAGCTCTGTATTAAATAATTCAGCCATTACTGGACGGTCCATGGAGAAGATAACATCACTGGATGAGGTGTTGGTGATTTCCACCCAACCACGGTTATTAATTACCTCAGTTAAGCATTCAGAAATTTCGCAATTACTTAGTATTTGGCTATCGATATATACATCTCCGTCTTTACTATTTATCGGCAATCGAACTAATTTAGAGCTTTGAGCCGGGATAATTTCCTCGTATAGGTTCGCATTACGAGAATCGTACATTTCGATGGGAACCTTTGCGTTACGCGTTATTAATAATTTGTGTTTTAAATCGATATTAGAGTCCCATGAGTCCAATAAATCGAAACCTAATAGTCCATCGAAATAATTATGAAAGTCGTACACGAATAATTTTATATCACCAGCTTCATTAAATTCGTTAAAACAAGGTAAGGTGATTGAATAGTCATTCTTACTGGTGGTGTGCACATTAGTCACCTGGAAAGGCTCGTAGTTCAAGGGTATATGATTGAAATATTTTGCTACGGCCTGGGGGCTTATGAAGGATTGGTTGGCGTCCGTATCCAGTAATAATTTTAAAGGCGGGTTATTAATTTGAATATAACCAAGCTGTCTTTGTATGTGAAAATTAACTTCTATTTTTGCTTGTTTAATTTGGGGACCTTCGGAAAATTTTCATTCTCAGACGGCCCAGGGGTCTGATCAACTTCCTCTACTGTGGGAGACTCAGGAGCCTGAGCCTGAGTATCATCGTAATACCCGTAGTAACTGTCTGGGTATTGAACATAATTATCATAGTCTTGGTAATATTCAAACTGGTTGTAATCGTATTCATAGTATGGATTATAATCATACTCAAAGTCATTAAAGTTAACCTCACGCGATTTAAAGTAATTACTGGGTGGTGGATTGCCAAATTTACGCCAATCGTGTCCCGTAGGGGGTAAAGGTCTGGGGACAAAGTGGCTCACGCCGCTCATTGGACGTGGAGCACTGAAATTAGGGGACTGATGTGGCTGAGGTCTATTTGGCATTTTAAAAGCGTTAGATTGGGGGTTATAATTTGGTGGGGGAGCCCTAAAGATTTGTTGAGTCATTGTGGGACCACGAGTGAACTGCATCTGGGGCGGATTTGGCCTCCAGCCCTGCATGGCTTGTGGTGGTATGGGATGTTGTCTGGATGTACCAGGGGGACTGAACAGTTGCATTCTAGGGGCCGTGGGAATATTAGACGTAGCCATCCTATGGGCAAAATTATTTAGGGGTAAGTTGAAATTGGCGTTGGGACCTGGTGGGGCCCATTCCTTACGGGAAGGACCGTCGTTGCGATGTTGTAAGTAGAGAGTGTTTAGCTCTTCCTGCACAAACTCGAGGGCCTTTTCCATTGAATCGGGTCTCATGCACCGAATCCTGGATCCTAGGGGATCTTTCAAACCTCGTAAGTAAGCCTGAAGGGTAAGTTTTTTATAGAGGGTGCGCTTAGCTTCAACGGTTGTGGCTACCGATTCATTCAAAGAAATATACGTCATGATGGTACTATACAGGTTCTGGCAACGTTCATAAAATTCCTGCGGGGTGCTGGACCCCTGGGTTTGCATAGACAGATCAGAGTATAAAGTGGTCTCATCACGATGGTCTGCGAAATTATTTTTTAGAGCATTCCTAATACCATTCCATGTATCGGGTATACCGCCGGAGTTTATTAATCTAGCCGCGGGGCCCGTTATTTTGTTAAGGATGCCATTTATAAGGGCTGGGTTTGCTAACTCATACCCTTGTGCCGGTACCTTAAAATATGTAGACACTAATTGATCGCACAAGCTAATAAAACGAGTTAACACGTGAGGGTTGCCATCGAACTCTGGCAAAACCCTAAGGGACTTGTAAATAGCGTCGATATGTTCTTGAACCATGATAAATTTTATATTCCTACTCTCGTCTATAGCAGTACCTCTACCAGTCAAACTACTCCTACAACTACTACGCCCGTTCGAATTCTTCGGATGAAAAATCTTGGCGGTTAAAGTTTACACAAATTACACATAAAACACACAGAAATTAATAAGAAAAAAAAATAAAGAAAATAGCACAATGGGAAAAAAATATATATAATATTAGGTATATCAGGATCTTGAAAGATACAAGGACTGACGGGAAACTTATGTATAGGAAAATTACTAGGATAATAGGATAGAAAGGACTTGAAAGATTCAAAGTACTTACAGCATCACGTTCTCTGCGGAATCTATGTCTTGATTCTCCTCGCTGCGGCCACTTGTAGGTTCGTGATAGTCGCGGTAAATTAATCGATGTTAGATAATTTACTCTTTAACTATCCTACCGACTGCGCCAAAAATATATGGTCACAGCGAAGGTTGCAAAAAAAATGATTTTATTAAAATATAATTAATTATAAAAGTTACAATTTAGTATTTAATTCTACGAACTAACAAAGTTATGAGACTCGACCGAGGTTAGGTACAAGAATGCCATGTAGAAATGTTGCGAAATAACACGATGAGGTGATGGACGTCATCGGCGGCGCGTTCTGCAGTGTCAGCGGCACGTGTAACCGAATGTTGTTTCCAATAAATGGAGCACCGCGATGTCTGCAATTTACCTATACTAGGCTTGCGTAACATACGTGTAAATTATTACTTTATAAAAATAACATATTTAATTACACATATCGAATATTTTACTTTAACCCTTAACTATCCAGAATGCGTTTGTGTCGTAACTGACCAGTAGTGTCCAACAGACTCATATTATAAATCTTAGGTATAATGAAAAAAAATAATGTTATTTTGAATAAAAAAAGACAAAATAATGTATTTCAATAATGTATTTTTACACTTACCTATTAACTTACAGATATTACAAATATTTTTTTCTTCAGAATGTTCAGAGCAGACATTGCGATTACATTTATCACAACACTGTTCAGAAGCCCTTGATAATTTTGAATGGCAAATAAAACAACGCTTGTTCCTTTTCGCAGCAGGTTCAGATGATTGAGTAGCTTCCTCATTTGACCCTGCCACGTCTTGCATGGCTGCTAGGTGGTAGCTTGATAGTCCTTTCGTGCTTTGTCTCCGTATATGAGGTGTTACCAACTCGGTTGCGATTTCACGTAAAAATAGTATTTTATTTACGTGAGTTCCAATCAGGATGTATATTTTTCCATATAATAAACGATGCAATGCCAACAACATCTATAATATCTGGTCTGGCTCAGCGTCCAGCGTTTCGACAGCGTATCTGGTCCAGCGTATCGACACCTCCCTTGGTGGAGTTGTAGTACAAGTTTATTACAGATTTGTTGTTTTTGTTCACATCTACTTGTGTCGGAGCATTCGGTTTTGCTTGTCAGGTTCGGATTTCCAAATTCTTCCATCTCTTCCTTTATGAGTGTCAATTGAGACGTATTCTTGTAATGGTACATCATCAGTCTCGGTCCATAATTGTTCATCATCGTTTTCAGATGCTGATTCTAACACATTACTTTCACTGTCAGAACAGCTGGCAACAGCATCACTATCGCGCTCACGCACAAAAATATTTTCATCATCACTTTCGTGGATTTTACTTTGCGTTAGTTGCCGTTTAGCCATATCTTTGAAGAGAAACGAATTAGAACACGACTACTTTATGACAAAAGTTTCTGAACACTGATACATGATACGATTATAACACAAACAAAGGTAACCCGACACCATAACATTATAAGTATAAGGGTTCCGTTTTTTGCCATTTGGCTACGGAACCCTAAAAAGTAAATAAAAACAATCTACCTTCACACTCGAATCAAAAAAAATGTTAATGTGTCTGTTGGACACTTGTGGGTTGATGAAGTACTATTTTTGTTTATTACCCAAAAAATATAAATTAATCATATTACAAATATAATCATTGCACATTTAGATTCGTAAAACATTAGCGATAAAATAGATAAAAGGCCGATACATAAAAATGTATACTTTGGTTTTTATGAAAACATAAACGCAAAATTGTGTCCGAAAGACACTTGTGGGTTGTTAAGGGTTAAGCACGAAATCATATAATATGTGTAGGGTCAACTGAAACAATGGTCGGTTAGGTTAGTATATATTTCGCTTAATTCAGGCAGTGTGTATTTTTTTTAAAGACTAAAGTTTCTATGGAAAAAGTATTAATACAAAATTATTACTTGCCTATAAATAATCTGTCCAATGTGAAAATTGCATCCCTGCAATTTAATATTTTCAAAATTTGATTTATATATTTGAAAAAATAGTTATTTTTAAAAACTAATAATTTATCTTCTAACTTTTTGTAAAATCATCAATTTGTCATACGAATTATTTAGTCATGTGATTATTTTTAAAATAAAACTTTAACAATTTAATAATTTAATATTTAAAGCATTTGCGAAACCTGTATTTTGTCAAATGATTGTTTTTAAAGTAATATGTTTGCGAAATGAAAGTTTGTCAAATGAATAGTTTTTCAAACGTTGTTTGTAAAATGATCGTTTTTCATACGTTTTTTGTCATTCAATAGTAAACCATTAAGTTATTTAAAAAAAAAATTAAGAGTGGTATAATAATTTTATTTATCGATGGACTCTATTAAATGGTGAAAAATAAATGAGTAACAAACCTATAATTTTACGTCTATGTACGAATTATAAATTAATTATTACCCATAAATATTGATATTGAGCGATTTCATTATGCCATTTGGTGTAATGGTCGAGAAATCAGCTATTACACCAGAGGTCGCGGGTTCGATCCCCGCACGGTACAAACATTTGTGTGCATGAACATGTCTGTTTGTATCGGTCTGGGTGTTTTATGTATAATATGTATGTATTTACAAAAAAAAAAAGTATTTAAGTAATATTTATCCGTTGTCTGGCACCCATAGCACAAGCTAATGCTTAGTTTGGGGTCAGATGGCGCTGTGTGAATAATGTCCAGAGATATTTTAATTATTAAATATTTGTACATAATATGCTATGCATGAGTTATAATTTATTTCAATTTATGTAATTGGCGCCTGCCGTTTTATGCGAATTCAAATAAATAAATATAAATAAATAAAAAATAAATAAAATAATGTTATTAT
Organism: Mecyna flavalis; assembly: GCA_949319885.1. Lineage (NCBI taxonomy): Eukaryota > Metazoa > Arthropoda > Insecta > Lepidoptera > Crambidae > Mecyna > Mecyna flavalis. Next base: position 1,765,632 of record OX439427.1, on the reverse strand, counting down.
GGAAAACTAAAATAATTATGGACAGTTTTGAGTTCCACCACAGAATATAATAATAGTACTAAACGTAGTCCCACCCACTTAGACCGCTACCATTTGTAATACTGTGCCGCTACCATCCACTAACATAAACAAAAGCTTGTTTACACAACCTAATAAGATCACAGGCGGGCTAGTCGTGTCAAATGCCGCCGTAAAAGAGATCGCTTATCACCTTTGTTTAAAACTGAGGCAGCATTTGTGCTTTGGTGGTCGAGTGTATCATATTTATGATATGAGACGTTGTTTGATATGATACGCACTGACAAAGGAGCCTTGTCAAGCACGAACAGACTGGTATACAAACGCGGTTACACTTGAAATTTCTCGATAGATTTGTTGATAGCTGGCGAATAAAGATTTGGTTCTTAAGGATAATAATATTGTTCATTATTGATTGATTTTGTATGTAAGAAAGATTAATTGGTCGTTATGTTGAAATGTTTGAACGCTTTATAAGTTTAACTGTAATTTGGCACGCACCTTTGATACATCTGCTTAAGAGCTGGTAGAGAAAAAAATGATTATGTGCAAAAGTATTTAAAAAATCTATTTGCAGAATAAGTTATTTTATTTCATTTCATTACATTACGGCTTAAAGATACACTACAACACATTTAATGTGATCGCAATGCAAGCCATGCGGAAGGCAATAACTTATTGAATTAACATTTCGTATTTTACAAAATATGATTCCAAAGTTTTACAATAACTCTTTATTAAAGGTTATAAAGGCCCAAGCTGAAGCTAAGGGACTAAACGGTACCTACTCGTATACATACCCCCCCCTCCCCTAGGTAGTTTATTTTGACATTATAAGCATTTACTCGAAAGATTCCTTTTATTAAATCCTTTTATTTTGGTTGATGTATCGCGTTGTCTGTTTTGTAACAACCAGTTTAAAAGTTTAAACTTTAACATTGCATTTTAGATGCATTACATTACAAGATAAGACTGCATTACAAGATAAGATAATTTTTATCACGAAAAAAGCTGCTGACATTTCTACAAAAAATTACATTTTCAGGTTTCTGGGACTCTCACTCTTCAAACGAATAGTCGGCCTTCTGTAAGAGTGGTGCCTTCTTGTTTGATCCGACATTCCGACCCAATCTTATTGACAGACAAGACCTGCATGGATAAACTAACAATAAAGTCCTCAGTTTGATTCATTAGCGATCAAATATCTTAGCATTGAGTCGACGTATTATATCGCAGCATTGATAAGCATATTATATAGAAGTCAAAATTATCACAGATTCTCCGTTTGGGCGGTCGAAGGTCTTGGTCGGCGAATGACGAGTTGGCACGATGATTAAACAAGCAAACGTTTTATTTGTTTGGGCATAGGAATTTATAAACATACGATGTTTACTTCCTGCCAAACTTAGAGCATTAAATCAAAATGCTCTAAGTTGCCAGTGTGGGCCTTTGTATAGCAGTGGCGTTTCGCCCTCAGTATCATGTAAAACTAAGGTGGAAATTGAGTTTTTAACATTTGAAGAAGAATAAAGATTTCTCTTATCAGATTAGAAGAGATTACGTACAATTTTCTAAAAAGTTGTTGCTCACGTCATTGATAAGAATTAAAAAAGAGAGTATTTAAGAAAAAAATGGGATATTGATAAGTAATTTGTCCTTATCAATTCTTTCTCAAATATTTATTGAATTGTAGTTGGTGCAGTAATTAATCGTATATGCACAGTACATTATACTAGCTTAATATAAGCAAAGTATATTTTTTCATTTTATACTGTACTTTACATCTTATAGAAACTTGGTCTCAATTTAAATAAGTCTCATTTATGGCCTATAAATATAAAAGCACGGACATTACAAATTCTAACCGAAGCGTATATTATTGAACGTTAATGAGTGAAAGTCGAATATCCAGGGATTTATCCGTTGCTTGCTAATGAAGCATTAGTTGAAGAATGCAGTCTTAATGCAGTTCAATTGGGTTGCAGCTCTATGACCCTGAGATAGGGTTGACACCACCGTGTTTTAATTTTTGTGTTTGAATTGAACAATTTTTAATCATAGCAATATAACAAGTTGAATTATCCAATTGGGTTTATACAAATCTTAAAACTTACAAATAAATTAAAATGATTGTATCATATCAAGACAATTTAAGTTCTTGAACTTTGGGGACCTTTAGTTTAAAGGTAGTAAATGATTTTTTTGATGTTTTTAAAATTGTTTTTAGTTTCAAGGCTAAAATGCTTAAAAATATTTTATTCATCAAGTCGTTACCCCTTGTATTAAAGGAAAATTATTTCCGAATTATAACAACGTTTTCCAATTTTCGGTTTTCGGTACAATTATTCGTTAGCTTGTAGGATTGTTTGCTACTCTTTAAATTAAAAACTACTGGAAATTTTCCAGAAGACACAGATATTCTGCAGCCAACATACAGGCATACAGATTAAATACCAAAAAGGCTAAAGGCTAAATTTTATTTACAAAAAGGCTATCGCAGCGACCGAAAGCTAGACATGCGTATTGCGTACCAATTGACATTTGACAGCCCTGCTGGTCCACATCTTTTGACTCGATTAAACGGTTGTCGACTCCAGAAGAATTTCTATATGACTGAGTGCTCTGTTATTGCATTTATCATTATCATCTTCCCGAACAGACTCGCTTTATTCAAATTCTTAAGTAGGAATTGCATTAAACGAAGTGGTTATTACTTCATCGTTATGTAATCTCTATCGCTTCGGTTATAGTGCATTTACGATTATTGAAACGATATGCCATTTTATCGCTTATTATACAAGTATAATGCAAGTATTTGTCAAGACAAATAAGAGTTAGACTTTACAATAGTTGTTATATTGTGTATAATACAAAATTATTTATACATAAGCGTCTACTTATTTGCAGTTTGATTGATTTGATCGAGCAACACTAAACCAGGAACCATCGTCAAATGTGCTGCCATAATTCTGCCTTTAATCTTTAAGGCTTTGTTTCAAGTTTCTAAATTTATATGATCAACCAAGATTCGTCGTTGACAGTTATGTCTTGGAGGGCTTGAAGGGCATGAATGATTTATAATTATATCACCGGAATACACCCAGAGTTATTATAGCATCGGAATCCACTTGTGGAGATGGTATCTATTAGTTGGATCTTAAAAGATTCCTACTATGTCCCACAGTACATTAAATATAATTTTTAAATTATAGTTGGTTTAATCTAATAAGTCCTATTATTCTCTCTTTCAATCATTCCAGATGCACAAACTATACGCGCTTCGGTACTGGGGCTGCGAGCTGCTGTGTCTCGTCAACATCGTGGTGCAGTTGCTGATGATGGACAACTTCTTCAACGGCGAGTTCTTCTCGTACGGCACGCGGGTGCTGGGGTACAGCGACGTGCCGCAAGAAGAGAGGTTGGTTGAAAGTATGGACAAGAACATGTATTTGGCAGCTTGGAATGAACTAATGACGTTAACACAGACGAAGATTAAGACGCGATGGTCGTAATGTAGTTCCGGAAAAGGAATCAGTCAAAGTAATTTTCTAAAAGGTGAAGGTGACATGACGTTTGAAGATAATTGTCTCGCATTTTTTTTATAGTTTTCTGTGTAAGTCTAGTTATAACATATCGAAACAAATCAGATTGGATGCAAGTGACTTCATTTGACCACAACAATATAATGGAATCGATTTTTTTGGGTCATTTATCTATCCATCTCTTTTTCAGGCTTTTTCTGCTAATATCTTCGTCTAGAAACATGTTTATCGCACTTTTGGTGACGTGTATCTTCCCATTTTCAAGAATAGCGTTGTTTCTTTACAAAATGTAGTTAATTGAATCTCTTTGAATTTCAGATACGACCCCATGATCTACGTGTTCCCGCGCATAACGAAGTGCACGTTCCACAAGTTCGGCGCGTCCGGCAGCATCCAGACGCACGACAGCCTGTGCATCCTGCCGCTCAACATAGTCAACGAGAAGACCTACATCTTCCTCTGGTTCTGGTACATCATCCTCGCGGTGGCGCTAGCATTGCTTGTCGTCTACAGGTACTTATTCATGTTATTTTTTATTGTAACCTTTATCATTATTCTCATTTATTGAAGAATGTAGCCAGGTTCGGTAACTATGCATCCGATAAGGGGAAACGCTGACTTGTAAAGTAAAAGGCTTTCATAAGAGGTCATATATTGTTCATATTTTACCTTCTACGTATTGTTTTCCGTAGAATAGTGGTTGTTAACTCACTCCACTTCAAAACGTCGCCGTACTAATCATAATTTTTTAATTAAGTGTATCCAAAGAAACCCTAAGTCTAATTTTTGTCCAATGACGGACCTTACCTTGAAACTTTCATTAACTCCAGTCGATTTAATTTCCAGGCTAGTAATAATCTTCGTGCCGGCCATAAGGCCGCGGCTCCTCCACGCGCGGTCGCGCACTCTCGCGATGGAGACGGCCGTGGTCGTTTCGCAGCGGACGGACGTCGGCGACTGGTGGCTGCTCTACATGTTGGCCAGGAATATGGACCCTTTGATATACAGGTATGACTAATTTGTGTTAGTTGTATTTTGATAACCGAAAGAAAGTTGGTATGCTGACGATCAATTAATTATACCAAATCGTTCCCACTAAGGGGCTTCGTCGCACACTAAAAACATTAATGTGTATCTGTTTTTTTTATAATTATAAAGAGTTGCAAAATTAAAACTGTTTCAGACAGCAAAAGAATAATTTCTTTTGGCTTCCTGTGTAGTTGAGCTCAATACAATCCTACAATCATTTTATCAGAAAATAAAAACGGAAGTTACCTTCTCCTCACAGTACACATTAACTTTGCTTGTCAAAGTTGATCTTTAAACGATAATAAAAATATTATATTTATTATTTCACACAAGGCCGTAACCAAATTCATTATCTTTCCTTCCAGGGAATTGATATCAGAGCTAGCTAAACGAATGGGCGAGAAACCAGCGATACGGGCGTGACAGCCGGTCAAGCCCGAGCCCAGCGTCGCCATCGTGGGCGCCTGACAACCCGCCATCACCCCGTACGTACGAGTCGAACGTTGTACCACGCCCATAGCTTTGCTCAAACAATGCTGCGTTTCAATGAGGAAGGTAATATCAAAGTGAATATCGTAAGGAGATGGAATCATCAAGGGTGGCCAAGAGTGATCTTGACCATGCTACGGTAAAACGCTGTTTTATTAGCCACAGCCTTACAAGAATTTTTATCTTATCGTTTGATAAATTTTGTCTGTATACTCGTAGAACTAGAGCAATCAATAAAATAATTATTTCTATGTAATTATTCTCACTACTTGAGCTTGGAGCCTGGTCTTATGAATTTGGCATAAAGAAGTAAAATATGATAGTAACTCTACAAGTTGAACTGTTTTGAGCACTCTTTTGTTCTATTATTCTTATTTTTGTGCTATTTTAATAAACATTCATTTCTTTGATAAGTTCAAAAAATAAACTATTAAAGCAACAACGAATTCGACTCGTGCTGAGTACTTTTGAATAAAAAAACACAAAGTTAAAAAAAAACATGTTTAAAAAATAAAAAGAGGCGGGAAATATCAAGTGACTACGAAAGTTTTGTAAAGATTTTTAAATATGGATATGTTTAAGTATTTTATTAGTTATAGAGCAATGAAATGGTGTAGATATCTATAGGCATAACGATCGATATTATTCTCAAAGCAGTTGCCATAAGGTTGAATATTGAATGGTTAATCTTATAAGAATATGTACGTAACTTTAACACTGCCAACTACGTATATGTGATTGGTTGACAACTATCAGCATAGATGAAAATGGAAAAATGATTATGGTGTTATCTCTTTCAGTGCTCATTAAATTGTGTATTAGAGGAAAAGAGATGAATATGCTGATATTTGGCGTTCAATCATTTTATTTTATCAGTCTGCATGCTCGAATTAATGGTTGTATCTAGATGTATACTTTGTTATATACTAAAGCTGGTTAGGTACTTTTTTGGAGATAGATTCTGACAGCAATGTGTGACCTGATTTTGAATTTTATGCGATTGGTATCAGATTCACTTTTGAATATTTTGACTACATGGTATTATGTAGTCGGCTTTTTTTACTTGGGTCCCTAATTCATAAATATTTTAAGAAATATGACGTCATTCAATGTAGATATTATTCTTTTTTATTTAGTCGTATAGAAACGACTGGGCGCTGAACTTCAATTTCACAAAATGAAAGTGCCAATAGTATTTATAGTTATTTTAGTAGAAAAGAAACCTGGTATGTACATGACAAAAATCAGAAAAGACAATTTTTACTAACAACTACGCTATGCATATCATTTTATTTCTCTTAGACACTTTAATCTCGAAATGCACAACGTTACAAATATTTCTACTAATAGTAGAAGTAGTTTTATATTTGGCAACATTATTTAGTAGGTTTAAAGCACTGATGTTATCAATGGATGGACTGTCAATGAATCGCCTTAATGTATGTGTAATTCGTATGTATTTTGAATGTATTGTAATGTGTCATGTGAATATTTGATGTGTAGGTACGTTTTATGTGCCTATCAATGACGTTCAATTAAAAAAACTAGACTCACAATCACGCTCAAATATTGTCCGAAGCAAAAGTCTGCCCACCCGACTATTGGGCAGAGTTTTCGTTTAGTTGTATACAATTGACATTAAACACTAAATGCCACAAGATAAGCTGTTAATTTGAACGAATGTGTTAATGTCATCAGTGTCAAAGCCACTCCGACGTTTTTTGAGGAATTTTTCTTAGAGATTGGGTGTCTAGTTTTATATTGAACGTCATTGGTGCCTATTGATGAATGTTTTGACTGTTACATTCAAATGATACAATTAGAGTGCCACGCGCATTGTATTAACGTTGGTTGTAATTATTACAAAAGCAATAAGCTTAAGATCAAAAATCGTGTTTTATAAATATCATAATTATGATTAGTGGTGCAAATTCGTTTAATCACTATTGAATCATATTTCTAAACTCGCGGTCTATGTTACTAGTTTCTAGATGAACTTTTCATGTTACCCTTAAAATTCCTTGACTATTTATTTTTTACTAAGCTTCAGAGACTATACATACAGTATTTGAGGATTTTGAATTTACGAAACAACTTTTGTGTGAAGCTAAAGTATAGTTTTTGCTTCGAATCTCGTCGCAAAGTAAATAAATCTCTTTTGGACAAGTTTTTAAATGTAGGATATACCTTTGGTATTTCAATTTAGAAAGTTAATTTTAAGATTTACGGTCTAATGAAAGGAATCGCCGATGAATGACTGAAGTTTTGTATATCAGCCTTTTTGGCACACTGGTTCACCGCTGGTCATGATATCGTGTGATGCATTATTTCTAAAGGGTAATAAGTAAGGACTGTTCTGGCTAAGGTGTGTATTGTATGACTACTTTTACATCATGTGTGTAAACGGCCTTGAGAGTGCTTTCAGCTTTCAAGTATGGTTTGGTAGTAATTATAGCCATGATCCAACGTTAAGTGACGGAGGTTAGATGTAAGTCGCTTTAATGAAGAAATTGAACTTGTCAAATCTGGGATCGTGGTGTAAGCGTACCCCGTAGAAAAGTAAATAGATAAAACCCATAAAATAATTTTTATATTATTGCTGAATTTACTTTTTCAAAACTTATTTTATTTTATTCCAACAAATAAATCTTGTTTATAATTACTGCCGAACCAATATTTTGTAGTTAGTAAAGCTACTGACAATTTCAGTGTTCATTTTTAATAGCGTCGCCCCATATTTGGGGATTTTTGATATTATTCAAATATACTCTTTAAAATTATGACAATGTTTCAACGTTCTATGGTGAATGTTAAGTTTTTCATGGCGTTTTAAATTAAATTGTTATCTTGTAGTGTAACAAAAACTTAAATATTAGCATGTAAATGCTTTTGACAGGCACGATAAAATAAAATGTAAGTATCCTAGAAATCTCTAATTCTGTTAACTTAATTTTATTACGATTTTTCACAACCTCCTCCCGATGTCACGTCTTACATCTGATGGTTACAACTTTCTACTATAATGTAAGCGTTTATTGATCAAGCTATTGTCATGTTAAAAGTAGACATTAAAAATGATGAAACAAAGTAGGTAATCTGAAAAAAAAATGCAACGTAAAGTAATTACCAGGAGGCTTTAGACTGCAAATAATGTAATAATATCTTGTAGTTTTTTCCATACATCGCTAAGTATGAATTAGTTGAATTACCTACCATTTTTCAGTTAAAAGTAGTTTTTCGACTACCTGCCATGGCAACACTAACAAACATGTAGTGATTTTATTTGTGTATAATTTTTTGTACTATAATTGTATTAAATTTTTAATTTTAAGTTCGTATTGTTGAAGTTCAAATTATTCCATGCAGCTAGTAAAAATATAAAATGTTTGCTCAGTATAAGATAAAATCATGAAACTCATATTATGTTTTAACCGGTTGTGTGATGTTTCGAGCGCATCGTTCGGAGCAAAATTATGTTGAAATGTGAATGAAAAAGATAAATCCATTGGTGTTGTGTTCCGTTGTCACAAGTTTTATTAATTTTACAAATATTTTCATAGTCTGGTGAATAAAATATCGCGTTTACTACAGCAGCTGTTTAAAATTTTGCATCGCGGTAATAAAATAAAAAAATGTTAATAATATCAGTAAGTATAGTATTATTTCAACTGCACATACATCTTTGTGATACATTGAATATAAATTTTTGTTTCTATATTCAGTCAATTTGGAACCGTTTATGTTACATAACAAAATCAATATTATCTATCCATGTCATATGGTGTTGCTAGATGAAAAAAGTGCATTATTATTAGTAGTTATTTATACGTTTATGTACATGTTGGAATAATTCTACACATTTAGGTCGAAGAATTGTAAATACTTTTAAAATGTTCCTAATTCAAGTTAATTTTAGTTCACAACATTTTTGGCGTTTGTCAACTGTGGTATGTGTTGAGAAGGTAAAAGACATTCTTATGGGTGACTGTTATGGTTGTTGATATATTGTTCGTAGTAAACTGTGTAAAATAGTAGTAGTTAAGGTAAAAACTGCTAATTGGGTATGACCAATTTATTATTTTACCCAATCGTTAGAAAATGTATGTAATAGATATCTTTATTGCTATTATATTTTTTTCATTGCTTATTATTTCATGGTATAGTAATTAATTTTTAACTTTAATTTGAAAATGTATGGTTATTGAAGTTTTAACTTAAAGTTTAGTCCTCTAACCTAAAATTTATCTCGAGGCAAAAATTTTGGAATAAAGTTGGTCTTTGTTTAATACAAACTGACCTGAACATATCTACAATGATACAGTCACCCAAAGTAAACTATTAAAATACTAATAGTTTTTAGTTTTTAATTTACATTAAGTGATGTACTGTTCGCATTTATTTTAGTTAAAAAGATTTTTATACTTTAATGATTGAATATAGTTAATTTTAAGTATGATTCTGGATAGCTTTGAATATGTTACAAGGGGCTTAGGACTCGGAAAATATGTTCATGAATATATCATTTTAACTTAACGCGTTGTATTGTAATGAAATCATAATATTAGGTGCGTTAAAAAATACATGAACAAAAGATCACTAATTTAAGTTGATGATGGCCTAGTTACTAATTTAAACGAAATTTAAAAAATAATATTTAACAATTAACCGGGAAACGCAGCCGTGGTAGGCCTCCCACAAGGTGGACCGATGATCTCATAAGGATCGCCGGAATCCACTGGATGCGGGTGGCACAGGACCGATCGGTTTGGAGATCCTTGGGGGAGGCCTATGTCCAGCAGTGGACGTTGTTTGGCTGAAATAATGATTTAACAAATTTAACGAGTCTTAAACCTCCATTTTAATGACATGGCGAGAACTAGTGAATTTTAAAATTATATTATTTATTAAAAAGCCAATATTCCAATTTTGATTATAACAGTTTGATATTGGAAGATGATATTTTCTCAATATTGTAATTAAGTTTTAAGTTGAAGTTGAATATACGATTTTGATTTTTGTATTCGTTTGTTTTATTGTAACACCTTTTTAGAAATAGTAGTAACTGCGAATTATTGTTCTGATTCAGAACTAAGGCTCCATCAGTACTGTAAGGCACTTTATTTTTTCTTCTGTCTCTCGCTCTAGACAGAGGGAGAGACCAAGGAAAAAATAAAGTAAAGTAAAGGATGTTTATAAGACTGTGAAATTTTAAATTTTTGACACTGTGACACTTACGACACGGCTAGTCCACAAGTTTAAAGTCGCTCAGCGGGTTATGGAAAGAGCTATACTAGGCGTTTTTTTGCGGGATCGCATCCAAAATGAGGTAATTCGGCAGAGAACCAAAGTCATCGACATAGCTCGCCGGATTAGAGCCAGCTGAAGTGGCAGTGGGCTGGCATTATCAGCCAAAGAACCGATAACCGTTGGGGTAAACGGGTTCTAGAGTGGAGACCGCGTCTCGGTAAACATAGTGTAGGACGCCCTCAGGGCAGGTGGAGCGATGATCTGCGCAAGATGGCTGGCAGGAGCTGGATGCGAGTAGCCCGAGGATCGATCAGCTTGGCGAGCATTTGGAGAGGCCTATTCCAGCAGTGGACTGTTACAAGTTGATGATGATGATGATGTCCCGATGAACTTCGCATCATTTACTTTAGTATTTTCCTCGCACCTTTTTTATATTTTTTCATCCCTGGACTTTTACGAATACTTATACGAATTATATGCAATATACCAGCGGCCGCCCGCGGTTTCACCCGCGTGGTTCCCGTTCCCGTGGGAATTGATCAAAATCCTTTCTTAGCGGATGCCTACGTCATAACATCTACCTGCATGCCAAATTTCAGCCCGATCCGTCCAGTGGTTTGGGCTGTGCGTTGATAGATATCTATGTCAGTCAGTCAGTCAGTCAGTCACCTTTGAGTTTTATATATATAGAATTAGATTATATATTTTGTGCCTAAAGGGTAAGATATTGATCTACGTTGGTAAACGACGTCAGACAAAATGCAAGCTAGATAGCTACTGGAATTTACAAAACGATAACCGCAGCGCAACGTGCAACGAAAATCCAGTTACAAACTAAAATAATATCCAGTTGCAATGCAGATGTGCTGCGAACTAATCACATATTCATAGGGTAGACACAATAAATAGCTCGTTAATATCTGGCATGGGCTCAAGTCGGAACTGTCCGAATTATCGCTACATCGAGACTTCATAATCGTAAATCATTAATTTGGCCATTCTGCCATACCATCTGCGCGGGTCGTTAAAATTTTATTTAGTTTGTGTACTTGGCCTATATTTTTGGAAAGATTGAGTTGTATTAGTAAACAAGAGGGTGTTACTAATAGTATTAGTTTTAGGACTGCCAAGGTCGAAAGAATAGATTTTGTGGCCCACTCTCAATGAGGAGTAGCCCATTTAAAGGTTTTAGATGGTGCTCGAACTAGTACCTCTTTCTCGTATCATAAGCCTTCCGCCCGCGGTTTCACCCGCGCGTAATCTCTTTTTTCAAATATCACCCCTTCCCCCCACATTTCCAGGATCAAAAGTACCCTATGTTCACCGGGGATAGTGTAGCTTTCCAATAGTGAAAGAATTATTCAAATCGGTTCAGTAGTTTTAAAATTGATATTCCCGCGGGAATGAGACGTTTCCCGTAGGAATTTTATAGCCTTTGCCAACTTTCATCTAAATCCGTTCAGCCGTTTAGGCGTGATTGAGGAATAAACATCCAAACATCCAAACATCTAAACATCCAAACATCCAAACATCCAGACTTTCGCATTTATAATATTAGTAGGAAGTAGGATAGTAGGATAATATGATAATATAGTATAACATTTTCTTATATAAAAAAGCTTCTCTAAATTGCGACACGACTGGACCACATAAGATAATTATTTTTTGTTGTATTTTTTATTGTCAAGATGGGACGGTAGTTTGAAGTTCTCCAATTTCAGGTAAATATTCACTTATTAATAATATACCTAGCTCCTTTTTTCGTACCAAAACTATAACATAGTACTTTAGTAGGCAAGTTTATTTTCGGCGCCTAAAGAGATAGAGCGACAAAAACGCGGATGATGATTTCGGAACTGTTATTACGTGCTTATTTTAAGGATTATTGCTGGATATACTGACAGATTTCTGGCAAAATAGAGGAAGGAATAATGCTATATCATTTGGATTCTACTCTTTATATACCAAAATGATAAAAGTCGAGATTCATGAAGAGTGACTCTCCCACCACAACTTCACAATACTATACTATAAAATGCAAAATTCTAAATGTAATAAAAATATGGCACTGTTCTGTTTCTGTAATTTTAGCATTACCAGAAAAGCTTTACAACATTACATACACCAACAGGAAAGTATTAAGTAGATATTAATAAATGAACATGATTAATTAAGGAGGCGCTCGTTGTGCAGCTGTGACAGCGGTTCGTTAGCGGTTCGTTAACGAAAGTCAAGCTACCCACGCCGCGGTCGGTTAATGGATGGGTGACCGTTCTGACCACATTCACTGACATTTATTCAGAGGCCATTTGGCGGCTTGATAACATCTGACATTAAGGTTGTGTAGTGTGGGCCGTACTATCTCACAAATGAGATAAGGCCTGTGTCCCAGCAGTGGGAACGTATATCGGCTAATGATGATGATTATCAGCGATCTCGAGAGTAAACATTTGCAATGTCACTCTTAGTTTTTAACGTAGTTACGTTGTTTTCAGAAAATGCAAAATGTGTAGGTCTATTAACATATCTTTCCTGTATTGTCACCTTTTTCAAGATTCAAAGAAGATTTATTTTACCTAGTATTCGATGTAAGAACAACGCTATTAATTTTTAACAACCACAACAACGTTGTTCGGTTTGCAGAATAATGGTCTGGTAAATTATACTTAACCATCGACTAACTAAGAAGATTTTTTTTTTTGTCTCGTAGAATGTATAAATTAACTATGCTAAAAGTACCTATCTACTTACCTTCAGACTTCTACAGTGACTGCTTGCAAGGGGATCCTTTGCTTGCTTAACTCCATATGCTACTGCGATCTTTCTCACGCAGAAAGTTGTCCATAAAGTTATTCGAGTAAAGTCCTCCAGTATTGCACTTCACTTTAAATAGTCAATATTTAGGTGTTTTGTATTCACATTCAGCAGAACGACTGTTGCTGAAAGCCGGCCGTGACTAAGACTGAGGTTTTTTGTCAACTACCCTCTTGTCAATCTTAGGCAAAGATCATAATGTACCTAATATTCAAACTGGTTACTAAATATTTTCGATCTCAGGAACAATATTTTTATAATTTTTGTCTAGCAAATAAGCAAAACATATTTCAATATTTTTCTAAAGCTTTATACATTAAAGTAGTTCATAAAAATATTTTGACAAAAATTAAAATAAATTTCCTGTTTCGTGCTTTAAATTATGAATCATAAGTGTCTCTATTACGTTATTTCAGGTATCTAATGAGTAAATTTTAATAGATCATCACTAAATTATAGTTAGTGTAGTATATAGATACTCTATATAGATCGTCGTACCTACTTCTATGAGCAAATGAAAATTGCTGTTGAGTAATGAAATATTAAACGGACAATAGTTCCACAAAAACAAAAATGTATTAATGGTCAGATAGAAAACAAACGAAATGGAATTTACCAGAAGGTTTCTTCAGGCAATCAAACCAATGGACTACAAATAATAGATACAAATGCTCATCAATTATACTGTCCGTAGGATTTATGTGAAGAATCAAATGCATGATAATTTCATATAATTTAATCGATGTCTCCGATGGTAGCTTTCTCATTTGATTACACACATTCGTCACTAGAATATTTTTGGCACAATATTTGGCTTTACAGTCTACTACAATACAATACTGACTAGTGCGATAGACAACGTATTTTCGGAGCATTTTATTTCTATGTAGAGAATGATATACATTCGTAGGAATGAATAAATATAAATTCTCTTCATTCTTTATTTCAAAACTCTTAAACCATTGTAGATTAGCTTCTGATAAAGATGTGTCGATAGGTGTTTTTGCCCAATCTGGAGTCAAATATGTTGTTGACATTAATTAATAAGAAAACTGTAAACAAAGTGATATTTCTGGTATAAAGAAGAATCTACAAAAACGTTACTAGACATTTGAATGTTTCGGGATCGCTGTTAAGTGCTGTCATCGGTTTCGAATTTAAATCTTCGATCTAAGCAGTGCTAGATTAGATACTTACGTATCAAAAAATCTATGTTTCCTTTTATATTAGTAGGCCGCTGGGTGTGTGCTAATAACATTTAAATATTCCACATTATTTTTCTATGCACATCAGTTAAAGTGGGTGGATATTATGTACTTGTATATTTGATTGCAACGATAGGCGCAGAGGTTTAGTTAGCTCCGAAAATACACTAAGTCTTAAATCGCACTCGACTTCCTGTTGAATATATGCACTTGAGTATCTCGGTTGCTTTAGGAACATTGGTGAGAATTTTAAAATAAATTTGTTCGAGATTCCAACTATAGCGACGCTAATATTACAGTTTATTGTTTACAATCGACAACCTTTTTACATTTACAATTATCGTTGGTCTTGAATCAAAAATGTTGACATATTTTTCGTAAACATTGCATAGTATTATTTATTTTTAACAGAGTTATATAATATACTATTAACACAAAGATTATAATCTTAAAAAACGTATCCACAAGAATGTATTTAATTAAAATCATACGGTTTATAAGTTCTCTCCTCCTCTCTTTTTGTTCAACAAGATAACTGTATATATTTTGAGTATCAACATTTTTGAATTAAAACTTACACATTATCTACTAATATCCATACGAACACAACAATTTCCAACAACTTCGTAATCGTCTAGCACGAGGTAACGAGTTAGGCACAACTAAGTTCCTCTCAATTAAACTTACAATTCTAGAATCAGATTTGGAAAGTTAACTTACTGACTGAGATAGTCTGATAAATCATCGAGATTCCAACATTATAAAATAATGAAAGTAAAAACTTAAACCAAATAACTGCAATTATACTCAAACTAGAAAATTTGGAGAGAAAGTTTACTTTTGGAAATTGTCAATTCATCAGAATTGATTCAGTCGTTTTTTTTGGAATTCAAAACGAAGTCTTAAGAAAATAATTTTCGAAAATGTCGAATCATAACATTCAGTGAATGGAAACTGGTTTATCAATCTACTTTTTATATATAAAAAGCAAACTAATAACATCTTTCGATTTATTCTTTATACAACGCAAAATGTCTTTTGGCACGCAAAAGTATACAATGAATGGCCCAGTACTGGACATTATATTAAAAAAAGGCAATCATATTTTTAAAGAATTCAGAAGATCTCGACTAATATCCTCAAGTCCACTAAACTACAGTACTTACAATATGTATTAATTATTGCTTTATTAATTGGTCTGTCAAATCTTTGGTAAGTGAGAAATTGTGTAAAAAAGATAAGTTGTGTGCTATTTGTGTGCTTACATTCGATTATTAGCTAGAATAGAAAAGAAGAAAGCCGTTTTATATCAATCACTACGAGCAGCGAAACTATTAATAAAATATTTCTAAAAGTTGAACACTAGACACTCTAACCGGATAGCCGCCATTTCTGACTTTTTAAAAGGCCTTCGATAGGATTCATCCTGAGATCACGTAATCTTAAAGATTAAGTACAAACTATTATTGCGTGTTTAGAATTGCACTGTTACGATTCTTACGATTACAGATAGTATCGATTAAGAAAGTCTTGATACACTTCGTATTGTCCAGTTTAGGCAAGGTTTGCCGCAAGGCAGCGGACTTGGGCCACGCTTGTTTCTCTGACAATGAGTTTTACACTCGATGCCGAAACAACCATTTTGAGAGTTGAATCACTGTTCAAACGGGCGGGTCCATGTCACGCTGCAACGACGTCAGTCATGTGTGGAACACCCACCCGGGGATCGGAGGTCACGCATCCGGAACGCCATGGATATGGTGCTGGTAGTTGTGGTTCAGTTTGTTGGCGAAATCGTTCATTATGTCCCTGAATATGACTGAATCGAGGTTCTCTCCGAGTATGTACAGTAGGTACCAATCGCCCATTTTGCTTCTTCTGACTATTGTGTCGACGTTGTCCCGCCTGACGAGCCGGAAGCGCATCCGCATCATGTAGACTCGCATGCGTGGCGAGAAGATAATGACGAGTCGGTAGAGAAGGGTGATGAAAGTGAGCAAGCCGAGGATGACGAACCAGAACCAGAGGAAGACATAGATCTTCTCGTTGACGACGTTCAGGGGGAGTATGCAGAGCGCGTCGTGCCGCTCCACCTCGCCGGACGAGCCGAACTTGTTGAATAATGTGCACTTCACCATCCTGTAACATTATGAGAGTAACAATTACAAAGTATCAATGTTAGTAGTCCGGGATCTTAAGATTTCATTTTTACTATTAATTAACAAATGTAAATACCAAGTTCTTGTATTTTGTGTGTCCAATGACAACAGTTGTGATAGAACAATGAGATTATGTATTTATTTATGTTTTTTAGTTAGTATACTACAAGTCCAACTGATGGTAAGCAGTGACCGCAGCCTAATGCATTCAACGAAATTTAATCATGAGCATCGCTCAAACAGCTACACACAAAATGCACCTCAAGTTTTCAAGCCCTCAAGTTCAAGCCTTTAATTTCAAGAGTATTGGCCCCCATAATTTTTTATGTTCTCAATATAACACGTTTATGAAATTCCAAAGAAGACAGTTAAGCTGTATATTTGTCTATGTATGTCTAATTGTCTATGTGAAGGGCATAGTGTAAATATGCTACCTTGGGAATATGTAAATCATGGGATCGATTCGATCCTCCTGGTCGGACTCCATGTACGCGATGACGTCCAGCCCGAAGGTCAGGAACTCGCCGTCGAAGAACCGGTTCATCAGGAACATTTGCCCTTTGCAAAAAAATAAGCACCATTAAAATTTTGTTAATCAAATTAAAAAAAATCCCCATGAACGGAGACCTCGAGAGACGGAGGCATTTGTCTTTCCTTTCTTTTTTAAAAAAATTCTTGATTCTTTTATTCTTTTAAATGTGTCCTTATTATTGTCAATAAAATTATCAATGTTACGGAGTGACTCCACTATCGATTTCGGAATGTTGCTATCTATCTATCGATAAGAACCGGATTATTGACCTCAAATATTAATGAATTATACTAACAGAAAACCCAGGACTAACTTGTGATTTTATACGAGAGTTTTCCAAAATTGAAAGAATCTCGAAAAACTTTCTGTGGCTTGATGTGTTGATTGCAATAAATTGTTTCAAAAGTGCGTCTATCTTTGTCATACCAGATGTTTTTGGGATGTATTCGGAAAAGAGTCATTTGGATACCAAGTTTATTTGTTTAGTTTCATCTAATCCCCCTTTATTGTATTACATGATAGAAACATTTTCGTTTGCATCTACTGAGACAACGTCCTAAGCTGACGTAGCTATGGCTTTTGACGCCCTTGGATCCAAGATGATACGTATCCGAATGGTCCGATTAGCATTTGCCAGCTTGCAACCCTTTTATGTTTCCTTTTGTATGATCATATCTGCCTTTTATTCTATGCGCAGAGTAACTAGTCAGGAAGGGGAAAAACAAGGTTACTGTGACATCTTAGATCAATGAATTAGAGAAACCTAAATATTCGATGGCGTAGCATATCAACATGAAAATATATATATTTTTTAAATTATTCTGCAGCACGATGTGATTTGTGGTAATTAATTAATAATTATGTAGAAAATAGCTCCCTCTAACATAGTCAGAATATGCTTTCGTCAGTATTTGCAGCTTTTTCGTTGTAGTTTTATTTTAATTTTTATTTCACACCTATGTTTAATAGCAATCCTTGTTCTTGATTAGAATCAATGAAAAAACATCAATAATAACGCAAAATCCTTTTGATTCTTGAATCTACAGACTTGATGGCTAAACACTTAAAATGCAGTTCAAGATCCAAACAAATCAGGCATCTCGAATAAATCTTAGGGTCTTGTGGTATTATTTTCCATCGTTATTTGCTTGCATAGGAGCGATCGCGTTTCCAATAACAAAAACAGGGGCGCGTAGAGGCGAGCGAAATTTGCTGCCCATGCTGTCCTTACGTGTGTGGCCACGAATACAGCGAGTAAGGCTGCGTCCCCCGTAGGCAAACTGTTAGCAGCAGACTGAGTGAGCCGTAAAGTGGCAAACTGAAATTTAAATTTCGAACGTCGCAACCCGTGTTGCTGGGAGTCGGCCGCTCACTGAGATAGTCGGCGCGCGTAGCGCTGCAAACTGCGTACAGTGAGCGCAAAACTAGCAAACTGTAGACACTTCATTTGTTATATATGGAAAGCCGAATGGCGTACTAAGGGCCGGTATTTCAATATATACTTATCTTGATCTTAATCCGGGATTGATAATAAGTATGACTTAAGTGTATTTCATTATAGGATTAAAGTTAAGCGGCACTAAAGTCATACACTTTTACCTGTCAAAAGTAATACTTATCTTAAATGTTATACTTAACTTAAGCAATAAGATAAGGTTACATTGAAATACCGGCCCTTAAATCGATAAGCCGCAGACTGTCAAACTGTTAGTCTGCCGCTAACAGTTTGCCTACTGGGGACGTAGCCTAAAGTTGATGCGAGAAAAGATCTTGCTAAGACATTTTCCGACGCGACTTTAGTGTGTTCTACTTTATTTTTAAGTTGTTCTGAGCAGACGTAAGCAAGACTTGTCCTTGGAAAGATCCAAGGTATGTATTGACGTATAGCCACTATTGAGTGGCTTTCCCAGTGTGCTTTCGTGATGACAAATACATTACTGAGTGACAACATTGCATACATACAATATAACCTTCTAGATAAAACCTTTTGAAACTACATAATAATTTATGTAGTATCATTTTAGAAAAATCAGAGCATTTTTTAATCGTTATGCGAAAGTCAGCTTTGGATTTCAAGTCCCTTAATCCTACTTCCAAATAAGTCCTTTTTATATTCAGTCGAAAATGTTGAATGCTATTCGGGTAGCTAAATACTAGTCCAAATACATGCATCGACACGCAAAGAAGAAATCAAGAATATCTCATACAGCAGGTCCCAAAGATCCCATATTTGACCCCAGCCCTATTAGACATATTTGAACTAGGGAGGCGTCCTCTCCCGCGCCCTCTATGGCCCACATCTACATCCAAACAAGCCCAGGAACATCTGTCGCGCTCCTGCCCTGAATGGCAACTACCGCAGTACATCGCGCGAATTAAAACAGCCGTAAACCTTTTACAGCCGTCCGAGGTAGAAGACACGAGTCGTAAAAAGGTGCGGAATTTATGAGACGAGCGATTGTATTGAATGTACAACACATTCATGTGAGTTTGAAACTAAAGTGTAGGTGCGGCCTTGAATTTTTTTATGTC
Organism: Mecyna flavalis; assembly: GCA_949319885.1. NCBI lineage: Eukaryota > Metazoa > Arthropoda > Insecta > Lepidoptera > Crambidae > Mecyna > Mecyna flavalis. The sequence continues at coordinate 1,746,065 of OX439427.1, read as the reverse complement.
AGAGGCGGCAAACGAGCCAGCGGGTCGCGTGATGGTAAGAAATCACCTCCGCCCATAGACATCTGCAACACCAGAGGGATCGCTGATGCCTTGCCGGCCTTTTAAAGAGGGGTGTGGTGTGGGTCTCTGGCACTCTCACAACCAGACGAAACACTATTACTCACTATTGTTTCACGCTGGTGTTATGTAAGAGGGTCGTACTTCCCAGAACGAGCCGGCCCATCCGTACTGTAAAACAGATGGCTCTACCACTACTAAGTTCAGTTGGCAGGCAGGCCACTTGATGGTAAGCAGTCAATCCTATTGAGAGACACTTTTAGGAAGCTTCGCTCAATGTTCTGCTACACTGTAGTCTGTTTTGATCTTCGAGCCATTCATTTCAAGTGTGCTATTTCCGAAACATCGAGCCGTTATGTCGGCAGATTTTACTTGTCAGAGTGCTAGTAATTCGGACTCAAAAAAGACCATCAGCCAGACCAAGGCCACGGTGGGAATTGAACCCACGATCTCCTGGTTTTATACCCATGCGGCATATTATGCAGATACCTTGATTCTAGAAATTGTACTGTGAAGTTCATATCTACGTGCAATGAAATATACGATTATATAATACTAGCCTTCCGCCCGCGGCTTCGCCCGCGTGAACTATAGGCCGTTATCCCGCGGGAATATCTTTGTAAATTGTAGCCTATGTGTTATTCTGATGTATAAGCTATAATATTGTACAGTTTCATTAAAATCCATCTAGTAGTTTTTGAGTGAAAGAGTAACAAACATCCATACATACACACAAACTTTCGCCTTTAGTAGTAAGTAAAATTATATGAAATCCGTTTACATTTTGTGTATAATTCATGATTCAGATGACTGATGATGATTTTTAGATAAACAAAATATTCAAATAAAGTCTGCGTATATCTACGAGTATTACCTATTTTAAAACTTATAAATTACTTATAGATATGAATTTAGGTGCCAAGTATCGCGCTGTTTTCTCAACAAAGCGAAGCTTGTGGAAAATTTTCAGCAGAAGTTCGTATCTTTGTTTCATAACGTAAATACTTTTTATCGTAAAACAATCATATTGGTAGTCAAATAGAACGTACACTTTTTTTACACATTTTTTATATCTGAGGCGTAATCTTTTTCAGTAATCATCACGTTTTTATTGTGTGTAAAAAAAAAACAAAAGATATTTCTGAATTTTAATCAAATATGTTAGCAATTAATCCATGCTTGAAAATAAATCTTTCGGTAAAGCCGAAAATAGAAAATTCTCCAGAGCATACCCATTATAGAGTATCTTCGAGAACATACCTATAAAAGAACATGATAATTATAATAAAGACATCTTTGTTACCCAAGAAACGTCACTTTACATAAAAGAATATTCTTCAGAACATACCCCTAGAATCTTTCCACATACCTATAACATTGATCAGAGCGAGCCCCTCGCAGAGGTAGTACCGGTACGCCCACCAGTTGTGGTACCGGAGGTTCTCCCACAGGTAGTCCAGGATGAGCTTCTTCTTCGTCTTCTTCTCTATCTCGGTGCAGACGCCCACGTCGAGGTCCATCATCAGCGCGCGGATCTTGCCCCCCTCCCACGACTTCCACAGCCAGCGGGGGGCGTAGAACAGCATTGCCTGGGGACAAAGGATCGCGACTATCTTAATAAAGTGTTGGAAGCCATCGTCTTATGTCTTATAATGGAATCTTATTATCTACGTTTGTCTAAATCATATCATATGAGAGGGCCCATAACGAGTCGACTGGTCCTTCTCATAAACTACCTAATTGAGGTTTTCTTGGAAAATGTATTTATTTCGTTATTTATAACAATTATTTGGGCAGACATAAATTACTATTATACAGCGTGGAATTTTAGTTGTTGTTTTCCCGCAGTAAAATGATTCTATCTTAGTAGTAAAATAAACTAATAGAGTTCTTTTTTTAGTCAAATCAAAAGTTTCACGATTATGATAGACGAAACTCGAACCAATAGTACTAGCTGCGTTACGGACGGTCACTGGCCGGGGTCATTGCCCTTCGCGTTTATCAAAAAAATGATTATTTACTATTTACTCACATTTGGTTTCCATTTTCCCACCAAACTTAAAAAAAAAAAATCAAAAACAAGTTTAAAAAAATTCAAAAAAAAATTCAAAAAAAATTTCTTGCATAAATCATAGTACTACTGAAGGTGAAGCGTTCTGCTGCGGGAAAACAACGACTAAAAAACACGCACTATTTTGCTAAATAAAGACGATTATTTTAACACCGTGTAAATTTTTTAAATTATATTAATATATATAATAATAAAAATCTGCCAGCTTACTGGACTGCAGACTTTTTAAATTTTCAAAAAAGACAGAATCTACATTGTCTGACAGATGAATTATCAGGAATTTATCTATTAGTGCTGAAATTAGCCCTAAGAGTTTATAATGCTGCAAAAGAAGAAATTTTCATAAAATATTCTGCAGCTGTAAAGAAAATTCCAGTGACACAAACAAAACCAAACAAAACACGTCAACCGTAGAATTCCACCAACAAAGTAAGGAAGTCGTTGTGGACTTGATAACTCCGCCCAACTCGCACCTAGTAGCATCTGTCAGCGAACCAACCCAAATACCCAACAGCATAACGTGCCGTTGACAGCAACAATCATAGTTAAAGCAGGGTTGACACTCATCTTATAAAGGACTTGCTATAAGGAGGACAATGCTTTGATGCACAATAACTGCAGACTAACGAAACCTGCGTAGGACTCGAGCTAATATGTTCCTACTACCCACTAAACTTTCTTCACAAGGCTCACCTTTGTTTTATCCTATAAATTAGTAAACAAGCTTGAAATCAAAGGCCCGAAGATCAGATGAGCCTATAGTCTGGCAGCACATTGAGCGACGCTTTATGATGAAGTGTCCTTCAACGATATAGGCCGCAGTGACCGCTTACCATCAGGTTGGCTGCGTGTCTGTCTGCCAACTGAAGTAGTATAAAAAAAAAACAAGCATAAAAGAAAGAAGGTACTCGTATTATTCTATAAATTTTCCATTGCAAGGCAATCTTGAAAGCATGTTTTAATTACTATGATGGGTGAACTACTGACTTAATCACCACGCTTGCAGATGGGGTATCACAAGCCCAGCTGTTGGGCTAGCCTGGGAATTGAACCAAGGACCCCGTAAGCGTGGCTAGAATCTATTATAGATACTTTAACTAATATACCAACGAGGTGCTGCTTAAACGCATAAAACAACATTTCTAATCTCTGAGCAATTTCCTTTATCTTATGACATGTCACTATTTAGTGACTAACAACAATTACATACATAGATAGGTAATTTAAAACCGGCCATTACCAACCTTCGGCAATAAAAAACTTTTTAAATTTATTTGAGACATAGATTCTAGGAATAAAATCCAACATCCGGTAACCCTAACTTGCATCCATAAAGCTTATCTTTACGATACTGTCTAGTCGATGAATTTATCTTCGTCTGATTGCTGCATCGTTGCATTTGCAGCTCTATTTCTTAAACCTTAAGGTTCATTCGTCCCAGGTGGGTCGTATTTGAAAAAGTTAACGTCTGTTAGCAGAAGCGGTTATTGTCAAATTTTATTGATTGGGTATTCTCTCGCGCAGTTTGTTGCAATCCTTGATCCCGTTTCTGCTTTCGGTTTCGTCTGGAGTACTTATTTTCAATTGATTTTATGCTTGAATGTGTTTATTTTTGTCTTTACATCTTATAGCATTAACTTTAGTGGTAAAGGACATCGGCAGAAATGGGCTCGATCTTAAGCGTTCGTTCCACTATTCAAAATATAATTAATATTCGTTACAAGATTTTTAATATTTAAATTCAATTTTAATTAATATTTTTACCCCGGGATAAAAATATAATCTAATAAATGAAAATACTATTGGTTTTGTAGTGCATCCGGTGTGTTATGTGCATAGTGCATAGTACGTCCGGTAGAATAATAATAATGTTGCTAGTTAAGATACTTAAATACTGATTTTCCGATCAGATCCCATACAAATGACAGCTTAGAATAGAGGCACGATAATTTTCTGAAAAAATTATGGCAACAGAAAAGTCAAAAAAAATCAAATGTCATACAACGTCTGTCAATCATTCGTTTCTGTTTGTTTTGAATAACATATGTGAATAATTTTGTTTTGTCGTTATTGTTGGAATGCTTGGTTTAATATTTGACGACTTTCGCTACGTTTAAATGACGGTTTCAGCTAAAACAAACGACCTAAGCTTTTCTTACAACAGATCCAGTGAACCGACAATTGGGGTTATTTTTGTAGAAATCAAAATCATCCTATAACTATTTTTTCCCAGGGAGTGGATTTATAAATTGTAGTGTATTTGGAATATTACTTCATTTTCTACATAATAATAGTAAATCGGTAAGTGTTATTCATAAAAAATCAAGGCCCAACGTTCTATGGATGTTCGCCCGTGTCCTTTGCGTTACTTTAGACTTATTACATATCACAGTTAATAACGAGGCAATCAAATTACGGAAGCTTATAAATTATTTTTATGTGTATTAGATAAATGTAGCAAAAAAGCGACCAATTGAGTTATGATTAATTTTAGTTTACTTTAATATAAACCTTCAATAAAATGAGTCGATATACAACGAAGGACCAAAAAATATGATTTTATACTAACTTATGCTTTATATGTCATAATTTCTCTTTATGTATAAAGGTTTCGGCGTCAGTCTAAAATTAACCAGGTGAACCTTAAAACGTACCACCTCAAAGTAACAAAAAACCGTCTACAAAACACCGCTACCCACACGCTATATCTTTTCCTCGGTGCTTTGTTTTCCTTTATAGAAATCATAAAAGCGATTCGCTGAGCCGGCGCTTCCATATGGCTGCGTTCACGTTAAATATAATGTCTGCTGGCTTCGATTAGCTCAGCCAAGACATCGTGTTTGAGGAAACCCTTTCTGGGGAACGATGGCGAAATGCGAAGACCAGCATTAGTGGTTTAGATAATATCTTTGTAGATAAACTACGACGAGCTAGGAAGAAGTTACGTTTGGGGATATTTTCTAGGTATCTAGACAGTGGCGTGGGTGTCAGCCGCCCGGGGCGGAAGCCAATTCTGCCGCCCATTTTTCCTTTTTTTTGCTCCTCCATTTAGCAAAGCAACCCACGGGGCGGAAGAAGATTCAGCGGACAGCCGCCCCTTTTTACAATTCTGCCGCCCTTTTTTTTCTTTTTTTTTTTGCTCCTCCAGGAAATTTTGCCGCCCCCTAAAAAGTGCCGCCCACGACGTTATGTAATATATTTTTATTTTCAATAGTGTCTGCCCTTCCTTTCTCAAATGGTACTCTAACAAATTTCTTTATCGCCTTATCTGGTTGAACTAGAGCGGTAAGCTTACAGGTTGCTCAGCGCGAGCTTTCAGGGTGTTCGCCATTATCTTCACGGCTCTGGGCGCACCCTGCATGCACTTGTTGCGCGCGACACATGCACTGCAGCGAGGATGACAATGCATTTTGTATGATTTTTGCTTAAAATCTCAAGGTTCATGTTTATTTTAAGGATGCTGAATTTTCAGTGTAGGTATTTTACCAGTGTTGCGTTAAGAAGTCGGCTATTTTACACCAGAAACCGTAGTTCGATCACGGTAAAAACGTGTGAACATGACCAACTGACCAAATATTGGTCTGGGTGTTTGTTATATTATATAACTAGGGATGTTTTTACAAAAAAGATATACAGGTGCTACCACAAGCCAGTGCCACTTTGTGCATTTTTGAATTGTAATTATTATTCTCGATTTTTACACTGCGTGTACTAACAAGTTGGCAAAGAAACAAAGTCCTTCGTAATAGACGTACAAGCATAGTCACTGTAATCCAATGCAGTTGCGGAAATACGAGTTTGGAACTGCAATTTCGTCTTGCCTGTAGACTTCGCATCAAAATTTTGATTTTTAAACTCCATTGCAAAACATTATCTATCTACATAAAAGTGATGTATTTGTTAATAAATTAACAAATGTCCATTAACCGCTATTCACACAGCATCATCCTTCCACTAAGTATTTACCTACTTGTTTTTTATGTACATCTGAAAAGATAGGATTTAGGACTTTTGTCAGGCCTAATGTGAGAGTGAGGGAAACCTGGTAAGTCTAGTAAGTAGTGGGAAGAAAGCCTTTACTGACGAGTACCGCACATTTTGGCACTACTATCTGGTTCAAATTATATTAGGATACGACCTTTTGGTGTTACGTTACGCTACATTGATAACTTACACACACACACACACACAGATAAATAACGCGTTGCTATTGGTTGCTTACCTACGTTACGGAAAAGCGCAGTTGACGTCATTTTTCGCTCAATTCCAAAAGGTATTATTTGATTGTAACCAACACTTCTATTTTGTGAAATCAATAGAAACAATATATTGGCGAAAAGCATTGTCCTTTTTGTGTTTTTTTTTGCAGTGTGATATTAAACTTTTATGCTGTGTAATCAAGATGCCTTTCGCCAGTTTTGATAAAAAATAACTTCGTCCTTATCAGAAGCCTGCCTCAGTCCTATAAAAGCCTTTTCAAAGATGCTCTACTTACCGTTTTCTAGTTTTTTATCCAATCGATTGCAGTCGTAATAACGACTCCATCGCGACGGTTCGCAATAGCGTAGACCTCGTCACTGCATCGAGACATTTTAATAACAAGAAACATTCTAGCTTCTTACTTTTCGAAGGCATCTATGTGCTGAGTTTCGACAAAAAATTTAAGATTTACCAACTTTGAGAATAAATATTCGAGCCGTTAGTGCCGTTAGTGAGACGGGGCTTAGACAAGATGACATCGTATGTGGGACTCGAAGCTTATAACTCTTATAAAGCGTTCGTTTCACTACTAATTTAACTCTCGAGGTTTTCTTTCAACAGCCGAATAGGGACAAGCTGGTCACCGCTTTGTGGCGATTAACAGGCACTCACAAAAACAGGTAATGGAAAAAAAATACATAACCTAGAACTTTGATATTTATCATTATGAATCTGAGCATCGCTCTTGTCGGTGGAGCAACATCCACTCTTGTCTGGACTCTGTAATTATGAATACTATTCTGAATTAAAAACCAAAAATAATAAATAATCTTATAATCAAACTCCACATTGACATGTATCGATACAAACAATAGAATAACCTAAAGTACTTAGGTGGAACGATAACATTTTTTTATACACTCTAATATCATTGACCTTTGCATAACAGTATGCAGTATCATAAATTTTTATGTGAAAACAATGTGAAAGCGCAGAATTCATTTTCGATGCCAGTAGTAGGTACCCGCTCCACGCGTCGACCCGTAAAGATAGTGGTTGCAGAAACCGCTGAGAATTTCCACTGGTCTATTTTTAGGGATAAAGTCTCCGCCTGGTTTGGAATTACATTAGAAATTAACTGCTGAAATAGCCGACTTTTATTTTAAACGAATGGCTAGTTTAAAGCGTGGAAGGTCATTTAGATTCGGAGGGAGACGAATGAAAGCTGCTAATGTGCGCGAATTTATTTCTTGCGTGGAGTGGTGAATTATGTGCGAGTATAATTTTGGTTGGCAAATTAGATTTTATTTATTATGATGACTAAATTTGAATGTAGAAAATCGTTTTTTTTTATGCAAGAGGAATTCCATGGAGTAACTTACACCCTATGGTTAGTGCACACTACCGCCCAAGCGCACCTGCGATAAGGTAACAGAAGTGGCTCTTATGTTTTTAATGACCAGTTATACATAAATGGTCACAAAATTATTTACATATTAAATCAATTTTTTGACATATTAAATGTGTGGTCTTTAAGTGTTCGCAATTCTGCGGATGCGGTACAGGGTAACAAATCTATTTTTTTTTGTTAAAGTGCTACTATTATTGATTGAACTTTATAGTTTAAAGTATAACACGTTAAATACCTATACACAAATGTAGTTTACGATAACTCTCGTCGTTGGACCTCTCAACTATAGTGCGGCCTACGAAATATTTAAAAAATGTTAAATAAGTCGTTTCAACGCAGAGGAAATGGTGATCATCTACATAAAATTCCCCATCAAAACACTCTATAGAATATTTAAAATTAAGGGCGATGAAAACAACTATCAACTTCTACATTATAAACATTTTAGAGTCTTCATATATCAAAGATAACTGGTGACTCAATCACGAAATATTCTCCGTCTCATAAAATATTAGCTGCATGTTTATTTATTTTATTAGACGTACCATCAGTTTTAACATGCTTCAGTGAAATATTCGCTGATGCGTTGACTGATGTCTTCATTTGTGTAGTTTGTATCTCACTTCCTCAAATAAAGATGTTTTATGTATTTTTTTTTTAAACCAGTTGGCAAGAAAGTAAAGAAGTTGTAAGATTGCGAGGCTTAAGTGGCAATAGGCAGACAGAAATGACGATGACGGCCGTTGGGGTGAAAACCCATTTGATGGGAATTGGTCACTGTCATTATTAAGAGATCCTTAACCAAGAAGCATCGCTAAATGTGCTGCTAGACTGTAGGCTCATCTGATCTTCGAGACTTTTAGGTTACAAGTGTACCTACTATTTTTTTAGTTAAATAAAAAAACGTATTTATTATAGTTTATCAGACGGGATCTCCAACGAACGAAATATGTCAAATATGTTGCATCCTACTAATATTATAAATGCGAAAGTCTGGATGTTTGGATGTTTGGATGTTTAGATGTTTGGATGTTTGTTACTCAATCACGCCTAAACGGCTGAACAGATTTAGATGAAATTTGTCACATGTATAGTTTATAACCCGGAATAGGACATAGGCTATAAAATTCCTACGGGAAACGTCTCATTCCCGCGGGAATAACAGTTTTGAAACTACTGAACTGATTTGAATAATTCTTTCACTGTTGGAAAGCTACACTATCCCCGGTGAACATAGGGTACTTTTGATCCCGGAAATGTGGGGGAAGGGAGGGAAATTTGAAAAAAGAGATTACGCGCGGGTGAAACCGCGGGCGGAAGGCTAGTAGGTACATAATGCTATCCAATTCCCGCTTATTGTTGTCAACCAAATTGTCAGTAACACGTTTCATCAAGGTACATAATGCTATCCACTATTGTTGTCAACCAAATTGTCAGTAACACGTTTTGTCAATTCATTGGCAAGACGTTCTCTCAAAACGATGAAGCTACCACAGCTCTAGTTAATGGGTGGATCTGTCGGGAAGTCGTCGGGAATGTATGAATGATAGGCCGAATAGATTTCCCGGATGTATTCAGTATTACAACTCTGGGATTGTAACAATTATAACAAGAGTACAAAGAAGTTAGGTACAAAAGTATCCGCCATTAAAAACATCAGTCTGGTGGTGAGTGAGACGGCACTAGGACGCGCTAGTGCCGCTCCACCAAAATAGTGACGTGACAATAAAAGACGAATCAATTGATTGTGCGACGATGTCGCCACACCACCCCCCCACGGAGAGAGGTAACTAATCGAAGATCTTGAAACGCACATGTCTGCCCGCTCTGGTAACGTACGGGGCCTTCTGGGGTTCTGTAATAGGATCCGTGCGAGGCTTCGTTGAAAGAGCGGGTGGAAGCTGAGCTGGCATAAGGTCCGTTGGAGGCGATGGAGCTGCAGTAGGAGTCGGCTCTGAGTTCGCCACAGTTTGGCTAGGCCAGTCCGGAAGCTGTTCTACAAATGCGGGTTTTAGGCGGTCGGTGCTAACCACGACAGGTTTGCCTTTAAAATCGATCGTGAAAGTTTTACCATCCTGGGATCGATCAATCACGGTATGTGGTCCTGTGTACGGTGGTTGAAGGGGACGCCGTACCGCGTCGTCTCTCAGGAACACATGTGTGGCAGTCGGCAAATCTTTGAAGATGAAGGACGCGCGCTGATTGTGCCTGGATGCGCCGACAGGTCGAATGTTCGACATGTGTCTGCGCAACTTTACGACCAGGTCAGCTGCGTCTTCGATTTTCTCTGGGCCGGGGACCGGGATCAGCATTTCGCCCGGAAGACGCAAGGCTTCCCCGTAGAGCAACTCGGCGGTAGAAGCCCTGACGTCTTCTTTATATGCAGTGCGCATTCCTAAAAGAACGAAAGGGAGGGCTTGCACCCAAGAATCCCCACGGCACATCAATGAGGCTTTTAAATTACGATGCACCCGTTCTATCATGCCGTTCGCGGCTGGGTGATAGGCGGTAGTTCGTATACGTTGGGTGGCGAAACTTTGGAGTAATCGTCTGAACAAATCGGACTCGAACTGAGCACCGCGATCTGTCGTCAAAACGAGAGGCACACCAAATCTAGAGATCCACTCTCTGGTGAAAGTGTCAGCAACTTCCTCTGCCGTCACCGTTCGCATAGGCCACGCTTCAGGCCATCTGGTCACCCGGTCAATGGCTGTAAGGAGGTACCGGTATTCGCTGCAGACGGGCAGCGGCCCCACAATGTCCATATGGACGTGGGAGAAACGACCAGAAGGGACGCTGAAATTGCCCAGCGGAGCGGAGCAGTGTCTAGACACTTTACTGCGTTGACACGCTAAACAACCCCGCGACCAGTTTTGGCAGTCTTTTTTAACGGAAGGCCAGACGTAGCGTTCGGTGACGAGGCGGGTAGTGGCTCTGGCACCGGGGTGGCTCATGCTGTGAAGTTTATCGAAGATTGTTCGACGGAACTCAGGGGTAACGTAGGGACGAGCTTTACCAGTAGAGGTGTCGCAGATCAACGACAGTCCTGTAGCCGGAATGTTGATATTGGTAAGGGCGAGGCTCGTTGTTCCTTTGTGCATGAGTTCTGCAAGTTCTTCGTCCTTGTCTTGGGATTTAGCGAGTGCTTCGTACTCTTGCTCAAGCGAGATCGCCTCTATCCTAGACATAGTATCAGCAACAATGTTGTCTTCGCCTTTGATATATTTGATATCAGTAGAAAACTGGCTGATGAATGACAGTTGATTAAGCTGGGAAGGAGGAAGTTTGTCACGACGTTGTGCGAAAGCGTACAGCAGCGGTTTGTGGTCCGTAAATATGGTGACGTGTTGAACTTCGAGAAGATAGCGGAAATGCTGTACGCTTTCGTACACCGCCAGAAGTTCTCGATAGTATGCAGGCCACTCGGACTGACGTGCTGTAAGCTTCTTGCTGAAAAAGGCGAGTGGTCGCCATTGACCGTCGATTTGCTGTTGCAAACAGGAGCCTATGTGTACGCTTGAAGCATCAGTGAACAATGCTAATGGAGCGTTGTTAACTGGGTGTTGAAGAAGTGTAGCAGTTGACAGGCTCTGCTTGCAGGCATTAAAAACTTCGTGCAACTCGGGCGTCCATGGAAATGGTTTTGCGCCTTTACTGTTGGTGGAAGCAACGGCGTCAACTAAAGGTGCCTGAAACTTTGCAGCATGTGGTATGAAACGGCGGTAATAGTTGATCATACCGAGGAAACGTCTCATACCTTGTACGGTTTCAGGAGGTGGAAAATCCATTAGGGCGCGTACTCGCTCTTCGGGAGGTTGAGTGCCCTCGGCGCTAATAACATGGCCCAAGAACACAACTTGTTCGGCACCAAAGATACATTTTGAGGGGTTTAATACAACTCCATATTCCTGTAAACGCTTAAATAGCGTGCGGAGATGTTCCAGGTGAGTAGCCTCGTCTGGAGAGAAAATGAGCACGTCATCTATGTAAGGGAAACAGAAATCGAGACCCCGTGTGACCTCATCGATAAAACGTTGAAACGTTTGACCCGCGTTTCGAAGCCCGAAGGTCATAAACGGAAATTCGAAGAGGCCAAACGGGGTAACGATGGGTGTCTTCGAAATATCGTCTTCAAAAACGGGTATTTGATGGTAGGCCTTAACAAGGTCGCAGGTGCTGAAGATTTTTGCTCCAGACAGACCGTGAGTGAAGTCGTTGATGTTCCTCACAGGATATCTATCGGGAACGGTCCTGGCGTTCAGGCCGCGGTAATCGCCGCATGGACGCCACAGGCCGTTCTTCTTGAGTACCATTTGTAGTGGTGATGACCAGGCACTCTTGGATGGTCTGGCAATACCGCATCGCATCATGTCCTCGAATTCCTTCCTAGCTGCGACTAATTTGTGTGGTGCTAAGCGGCGGGGACGACACGACACAGGAGGGCCTTCGGTTGTCTTGATGTAATGCACAGTATTGTGTTTGACTTCTTTGGGCAAGCCAGGCGGGCGCGTGATGTCGGGAAATTCAGCAAGCAACTGGGCAAAAACTGAACTTCCGGTAACCACGGCTTTGACGCTGAACTGAGAAACCTGGACGGAGGTGGCGCTGACGAAAAGTTTGGAGTTTCCGTCGACAAGGCGCTTATTCCGGCAGTCAGGAAGCAGGTTGTAATGGCTTAGGAAGTCTGAGCCAATGATGGGCGTGCTAACGTCGGCAATAACAAAATTCCAAAAGAAATCCCGCCGTAGTCCGAGGTTAAGATGGAGGGCTACGGTGCCGTAAGTCTTGATGGAGCTCCCATTGGCGGCGCTGAGGTCGAAGTTACTGCTGTCGAAACGACCTTTCAGTAGGCGCCGGGGGAAACAGCAGAGATCCGATCCCTGTATCAATTAGATACTGGTGCTTGGATTTCTGATCAGTGACGAAAAGTCGGCGGCCGGGATGTGAACAATCAGTCGCCGCCTCTACTGACCGTTGTTGACGTTTCCCTGCTGGGCAGGTGTCCAGGAACAGGGTTTGGTGCACTTCGTTGCTTTGCTGTCAAATGTTCGGTGGTACCAGCAAATTTTGTTACCATTGGCTGGTGAAAAAGTACGTGAGCGCCTGCGGTTGGATGAGGCTGAACGGTCTCGAGGGCGACGGGAACGCTGATCTGTGGAGATGGCTGCAATTTGTTTGCTCATTTCTTCAACCCGCTGTACGAGGGATTCCAATACTGATGGTGATGTTGGTAGGGCAGAACATGAGAACACTTGTGGATTCTTAGGACTAGCAACCTCCATGACCTTGTCAGCAAGGTCGGATAATCTGTCAAGGCTGAGCTCTGGCTGGGAGGCAAGGATGGCTTGAACTTGCTGCGGTAAACGTCTTAGCCATAGTTGTCTAAGAATGTTATCATCCGATAATGCTTGTCCGGATAATGATCTCAGATGCCGAAGAAATTGTGAGGGACGACGATCTCCAAGTTCTTCTTCACTAATTAGCTGTCGCACCCGTTGTTCTTCGGACATTGAAAGTCTCCTAATCAACTGTTCTTTGAGCCTTGCGTATCTTGTTCCTATCGGTGGAGGTGATATGATGAGGTCCTCGACTTCCCCCACGAGGCGTTGGTCCAAATTCGAAATCACATAATTATACATCGTAGTGTCAGCTGTTATGCCTGCGATGTCGAATTGAGCTTCGACCTGGCCAAACCATACTGCTGGCCTGTCGGGCCAAAATGGAGGTAACTTGACCGTTACACGACATACCTCGGGTTTGTCATTGTCGTTGTTTAGTTTTGACAGGAGTGCGGCTTTCTCAGCTTCCAACCGCTCGATTTCAGCCTGTAATTTTGCGCTCTCAGCCATGTTGTGGTGTTAGTTTTTAGCAAGAAGGCGTTACAAACAAAATAAAACCGTTTAAAAGAATTATTAAAATCCGTGCAATGATTAATATGGTGTGGCAAAATCGACTCAGTCACAGTATAAACAATACCAGGCAATTACACAAAAAAAAAACTAATGTTTTGTTAGTCACACACACAACTAAAATTAAATTGTAAAATACAATCAAATTAAATTGTGAAATACAATTAAATTAAATTAAAAATACTATTTTTAAAATAAATTTTGCAAGTAATTTTGTTAACGCCTGTACCAAATTAATATTATTAGTAGTATTATTGGTTAATGCTAAATCTAAGCAACACACAATGCACACAAAAATATGATTAGTAGTATTATGGGTTAATGCAAAATTAAAGTAACACAAAATGCACACAAAAACAGGTAAATGCACAAATAAACACAGCAAAAATGCAATTAGAACACACAAAAAGTATTATCTATATTATAAGAACACAGTAAGCAATTCAATGTGAAATTAAAATTAATGGATAGTTAATTATGTTACCAGAATCTCTAAACTATAAATTCAGGGTTAATAATAGTCTCTATATGTACTGTTAGTTAGGTAGGTTAGGTAATTAATAATATTCAAGAATCTAGATTCACTGAGTTGAAAGCACGAAAGTTTCACTTTATCACTCGGAGAAGGTTAATCACTCGGTAAGTAGGAAATTGTACATACCGCTGAGGTGTGACTGTGACTCACTCAATATTCTCCCAGGTGACAGCGGCCACGCTGGGCATCGTGCAGGTGTTCTGGGGCCTGGACAAGAAGCTGGCGCAGCGCAAGCACTTCCCGTCCATCAACTGGCTCATCTCCTACTCCAAGTACATGCGCGCGCTCGACGACTTCTACGAGAAGAACTACGCGGACTTCGTGCCGCTCCGGACCAAGGTCAAGGAGATCCTCCAGGAGGAGGAGGATCTGTCAGGAATCGTGCAGCTGGTTGGCAAGGCGTCGCTGGCCGAGACCGGCAAGATCACGTCGGGGTCACCAATGTCGGGAAGTCGTCGGGAATGTATGAATGATAGGCCGAATAGATTTCCCGGATGTATTCAGTATTACAACTCTGGGATTGTAACAATTATAACAAGAGTACAAAGAAGTTAGGTACAAAAGTATCCGCCATTAAAATTATCAGTCTGGAGTGAGTGAGACGGCACTAGGACGCGCTAGTGCCGCTCCACCAAAATAGTGACGTGACAATAAAAGACGAATCAATTGATTGTGCGACGATGTCGCCACAGATCTTCAGAAGAGTGCTCTCCGCGTAATTTCCACGGCATTTTTGAAATCGCTAAATTATGGTGAATTGCACAAATATTCCGAAAGCCTGTGCAAATTTAAGCAACATATCAAAATTCGCCACGTACGGGATCTATACTTTTGCTAAAAAAAAATGGAGAAAATTGGCGGCCCATGGAAATTACAATAAAGGTCATGGAAATTACCCAGCAGATTAAATTTAGCTAAACATCATGTCAAATATGAAATTAAGCTGTCATATTAGTTAGTTAGGGTAGCATAAAGATCTACATTGTATTAAAACAATATTTAGCAAAAATAGTAGCTTAATTTCAAAACTTACTTATGATACTCAAAGTAGGAACATGAAAGAGATAAAACTGTTATCAATTAACTTTCTTATACATTAAAATTGTTCCCATAACATTATACTTATGGATAAACATAATAGTAAACAAAAAAAATAACAAATTCAATTTTTATAAAATAAGTCTTTTCATCAATCAGTATAAGTCTTCAATTTAATAGTTGAAATTCTTTAAAAGCGTTGCTTAGCTTGAACTATGAGAAAGTCTTTGATTCAATCGAGACCTAGGCAGTGCTGCAGTCTCTAAAAAGGTGCCAAGTGGACTACATGTTTATCGACGTATTGAGGTACTTATACCAAAACGCTGCATATCGGTTCGATTGCAAA
This sequence comes from Mecyna flavalis, assembly GCA_949319885.1. Taxonomy (NCBI): domain Eukaryota; kingdom Metazoa; phylum Arthropoda; class Insecta; order Lepidoptera; family Crambidae; genus Mecyna; species Mecyna flavalis. Next base: position 1,730,498 of record OX439427.1, on the reverse strand, counting down.
ACCAGAGCTCAAATCCTATCCAACTAGAGCGAGGTAACAGGGAGATGTAATTTCTAAATTGTTCACTGCTGTGCTGGAGGATATTTTCAAGCCTCTGGATTGGCAAGGATTCTGTATTAACATCAATGGCGAGTACCTTACACAGCTACGTTTTGCCGACGATGTAGTTCTCATGGCCGAGACCATGGTGGATCTGAACACAATGCTCGAAGATCTTAGTAACGTTTCCATGAGAGTTAGTCTTAAAATGAATATGGACACGACGAAAATTATGTCACCCGCACCCGGCACCAGCTCCAGTTAGCATTGGAAACGTTACGCTTGAAGTTGTTGACCATTATGTTTACCTGGACAGGCAGTTCAGTTAGGTAAGTCCAACTTCGATAAAGAGATCCCTTGACGAATCCAGCTCGGATGAGCAGCGTTCGGGAAGCTACGGAATATATTCGCATCCAACATACCTCAGTGCCTCAAGACGAAAGTCTTTGAACAGTGTGTGTTGCCAGTGATAACATAATGGAAGCGAAACGTGGTCATTCACTATGGGTCTCATAAGAAGCCTCAAGGTCACACATTGGGCAATGGAGAGAGTTATGCTTGGTGTTTCTTTGTGCGATAGAGTCAAAAATGAGGAGATTCGCAAAAGAATGTAGGTAACCGACATAGCTCGAAGAGTTGCTCAGTTAAAATGATAGTAGGCGGGACACATATCCCGCAGAACCGATGGCCGTTGGGGTGGAAAGGTTTTGCAATGGTGTCTTTCAGTTTGACCGCGCACTGGAAGACTTTCAGTGGGGAAACCCTTTACTAGCTGGACTGACGACATTTTCAAGGCCGCCGGAAACCGCGGGATGTGCGTGGCGCAAGGACCGATCAGTGTGGAGATCCTTGGGGGATGCCTATACCCAGCAGTGGGTGTCGTATGGCTGATGATGATGAACTTAAAAAAAACAAGGTAATTTCCATGGGTCTTACGTAATTTCCATGGTGTTTTATCCATGGAAATTACACCATGGAAATTACAAAAAAACATATATTTTGAAATAACTTTTCATTGAAAAGATATAACCAGCTAGTTTTTTACTGTCCATCTACATTAAGGAGCTAGGTATTTCACCTCAAAACCCATCTACTAATAGTAGTACAATTACATTGAAAAAATGTGACACGGGAATGCCGGAAAACTGGAAACCAAAATTTTTAAAATTGAAGAACGTACTCCAGCATCCAAAGCGCGGGAACCAGCGACATGGCCACCTCACCTGCTAGCTGCGGGGTAACTGACGATTCGAATACACTTATCAGGGTTTGCCTACGCCTGACCAGCCATGAGCAGTGCCCCTCGAAAGGCGCGCCGCGAAAATCTTGCTAAGCGTGTGACAAATATACTTATGACCATAAAATCAAAAGTTTCCTTCCAATTAATTTAAAATTTTACCAGTATGTAAACTGATTTATCTATTTTAATGTGTGTTGAAAACTGGTTAAAAACGTGGGTGGTTTTAAAAATATGTGCGATTGTTCAGAAGTCGGCGCTCGTGTGACACGTAAAAAACGTGCAAAATTCACCGGATTTGAGGTGTTGATGGTGAATTACTCAGATCTTCGTAGTTTTTAATAAAAGAAATCTGTATGACCTGATGCTTAATGAAATGAAGAAACGTTGTATTAATAGTTTTTATCGTAATAATTTATTTTAATAGTAGATATGAGTCTGTGACACTCTGAAAATCCTTTTCCAAGAAGTAGCCTAATAACATTGTCAGCATCGAACTCTTCTTATTTTTCTTCTTCTTTCTCCTACCCTGTTCCCAATTCATTTGGGGTCGGCGCAATATGATCTTCTCTTCCATTCATCCCTGTCACTTGTCAACGAGGTATCCACTCCTTTTTCACTCATATCGTCTTTCACGCAATCCATCCACCTCTTTTTCGGACGTCCTCTTCCTCTCCATCCACTAACATTCATTATTCATCATTCTTTTCCTAACGTGACTCGAACTCTTCTTATTTGTGCAATAAATAAATTATTGTTTATACTTGTGATTCATAAAATAGCCATGGCATATCTGATCGCCGCAAACGATCATCAAATCGAGATAGCACAGTTAAATAACACTATGGGATAGTAAAACTTTGTTTATTAGAATGGGAGCTAATGGATTAACCCTGAAACTATTGTGGGTCGCTTAACACTGATTAAACATTTAATATGAGCAATATTGATGAATATTGACAAGTATATGTCAGTATGGTTATTTTTGAAGTTCTTATTCATCTTGCTTGATATTATAATTGAGTGTATTTTCGTCAAGAAGTAGTGAGCTTTAAAGTTTGGCTGCATTGAAGGATGTATGATTGAGTGTAAATGTTACTTACATGTATAATAAATAACAAATGGCCAAATGGAGATTCCTGAGGTACATTAAAATAACATAAATGTTTGCGCGTTCCAATTATGCACGGCTAGGGGCTTGCATTAGCCGTCTCACTCGCACGTTAGACATATAGCCAGCATGGTGTACTTTTTGTCATGGGCCAGACACCAAGAACAAATACAAACAAATAGATGCGCCAGCAAGGTTCTTGGACGACACTATCGTGCCTGTTGACATTGATCATGTTGAATAAAAACCCAACAGACTTGTATTGTTAGAGGGGGCAGACGAACACTACGAGTTCAGTTGCTCCAGCGTGTAATCAAGACACCCATTCAATGCAAATAATCTAAAAATGTCTTATCACTAGAGGATATTACTTATATTTTATTTTTAATTTTTGGGCAGATTCCCATACTCTACATTGATGCGACATATATCTTCGTAAACTAGGGAAGTTTATCTAAACACCCAAACCAATTTTGTTTTTGTAGGCCGTGGGTATAGTTTCCATACTAAGTTGCCCAGTGACCTTTGTGGTCATTTCTAAAATAACTATGGTTTAGTCTCATTTACTAAATGTAAGTATATTGGATTTGTGATTTGTATTGTATCTCTCTATTAGGATCAAAAGGAAACATACTTCCCTGTCCAAGGAATTCAACAGAGAGCCCCGAGGTCATGGCCCAATAACTACACGTTTTAGACTATCGAATCATTCTCTATTGGTCGGGAGCATTTTGACGGCAAACGTTTAACTGCCCGTCAAACAGTGATAGTAAAAACTCATGCGCAGACCGTTGCTAAGAATACCCGCCATACGCTTGTCCGATCTTGCGACACATCACCTGGATATGTTTGTTTTAAACACTGATCAAGGGCAAAATGTCGTGTACGTACTATCTATTAGTACTCTGGCTATATGTATAATGTGTGTGTGTGTGGAATTTCCTGATAACAGTAGAAATTGAGCTACAGCTGTGATAGACGAATGATTAGCGTCACTTCTCATGTAAGAAGATGATAGTTCTAATCTCGGAATTGGATTTTTCTTAGTGTGTATTTACCACAAGCTAAGTGGTGAAGTAATATTGAGAGCAAACCTGCAATATCAAATGACTGTGTAGCGAATTAGTCTATTTCCCCTTTTAAGGGTTACGGCGGTCAGATGGCAGTTGCCCTAAACTAATAACTGGATTCGCTAAATCTTAGATGATGGTGCGAGCCATGACTAACAAGATCGACCCAGACAAAGAACATAAATCGTGCTACCCTCGTTGTAACTGATATCCATAACAGACTTCATATGCTATTTGTCCATATATCCTCCTACATACAACATGTAAAGACAACAAGGAAAGGAACTTATCACACGTCGTTATTAGCTCAAAAAGGGTCTTACAATCTGCAGACTTCCGTATAAGGGATCCACCACTTGCCAATCGCCAGCTTAACTCGTGTCTACTCGAGCGTGCTACAATGGCGGCTAATTTTGGCAAGGTCCATTGTTTTTTCGCTGGCGAGTGGATATCGCGGAAACTATGCAAATTATCACAAGATTATCATGAACGAACCGACAATGGAGGTTAGGTGTTGTACCGATTGACAAAAGTTTTTCAAAAACAAAAGGCAATAAATATCTCAGATTAATAACTTACGTTACTTTGAGGTCACGTTTTTGGGGCGAGCGAAAGGCAGAGTATTAGCTTAGCGCATTAGTAAGACGTAGAATACAATGTAGTTCGCTTATTGCATGGCTCACTCCCGTCCAATGCTTTGGCTAATGGCCTTGAGGGAGAGCGCAGGTCGTGTAGATCCTCAAGGCAAGTCTGAGGGCCAGCCTTCTCGAGGTTGCTGCCTGTTTTTGGTCTGATTCCTTCTGAAACAGACGTAACTAAAAACCCTCAGGCGTCAACCCGTCTTCCATTTTCCCTTCCTATCCGCTTCATCCTATCCCGTCCTTCCCAAGCACCGCCAACCCTAATTCAAGGTGTTTTGCGATCCGTGCCGAAGAATGCGTGGCTGAGAGGGAGCTCAGTCTCTAACGGAGCCTGCCCGAGACCAGGGCGAATCGGTGCAGTACTCAGCCCTTCCCCCGGCAAGCGGGGCTCTGCCGGTGGGTGACCTTTTATTTCCCTAGCTTCTCGTGGGACGTACATGGAAGACATAGAAGAGTTACTAAAAACACCACCAAATTCTCCCTTCGGGGAACAACTTGCTGGGGCGAGCGGAGAGCCTAGTGCCTCCAAATCACCCAGCACAACAATTGTGGAGAGTCTGACGAAACTGTCAGTGGAGGGCAAAACAGCCGAGACACTGACTGATTCGGAAAAGACCCCACAAAACCGCAAGCTGCAAAAGCTTAGCGGAGCGGCCAAGAAAAGGCTGAAACAGCTTCTGGCTACGGAGATGTGTGCCGAAGAGGCCCTGACCCTGTGCCGCAAGCCGTGGAAAGCCATTGTGGTCGACCATCCCAACCTGGGACAGAGGGCGCAAAAGCGCAATCGGTCCGAGGAGGAGTCCCCTCAAGTCCAACCGAGGAAAACATCCCGAATGGACTTAAGTGGACAAACTCGACCCCCCAAATACAGCGACATTGCTGGCACGTATAGAGTCGGCATTAGCAACTCGGAGCCGATGACCGAGGAGCAAATGAAGCTGATTCACGAGGCTATCGTCGAAGGCATCAACAATGTGGTAGATGCTAGCCTCAGGGGGGTACCGAAATTTTCGGGTTTTGCCTACAAGACAGGCTGGATATTGGCGACCTGCACAAACCAGGGAACCAAGGACTGGCTTGAGGGCTTAATCCGAGAAGCGGAACCATGGCCAGGTGCAAAGCTCTCTGTTATACCAGAGAGCGAACTGCCCAAGCCAAAAGTTGGGACCACATTTCTGCCCCGGAGCGAGGCCAGCACCATGGAGCGGGCCTTACATATGCTGTGGGTGCAGAATGAGGAACTCAACCCGAAAATTTGGAGGGTTCTCTACACGAAGGAGGAAGCGACAGGATCTATTGTGACCTTCGCTCTCGACGACCAGTCTGTAGAAGCCCTCAAAAACAACCGTGGAGAGGCCAAGTTTGGTGTGAGGACAATTGTCTTCAAAATCAAAGGAGGCCAGGAAACGGAACCCCCAAAAGTGGCGAATCTACCGCCCACCACCAGCAGCGTAAAGGAGACGGAGAGAAGAGCGCTGAAACCTTCGGGAGCCTCCGAGGGCTCCCAAGGATTGAGGCCTCCCCCTCCGAAACCTAAGGCCGTCGCAGGACCCTCATCTGAGGGTACCCAAAGGGCCTCAAACGCGTCTGGAAGGGGGAAGCTAGTGGGAGCGCCGAAGGTACCGAGGGCTTCGCATGAAACCCGGCACCACAGGCCTCCACTACAATCCACCAAGGGTGGCGCACCGGCTGGCAGAGGCAGCGGACGCGGAAGAGGAGCAGCGCGAGGCAGAGGAGCAGCGAGTGGTAGCAGAGGACGTCCACGTCCTCCAGCTCCACCGCAGAGGTACCTCTGAAATGGCGATGACCACGGGAGATAGGGCGAGGATCTTGCAGGGCAACCTTCACCATGCGGCAGCAGCGTCTGCGGTGGTGGAGTGTTGCTTTGCCGAAAACAGGGTGGACCTCGCCCTAATACAAGAACCCTGGTTAGCCAAAACCGTGGTGAGGGGACTCTCTTCTGCGGGTAAGATCTTAGTGCATTCAGAAGGGCGAAAACCCAGATCCTGTATTGTATATAAGAACAATATTAATCTTTTACCTGTTCCAGAGTTATGCAACGATGACCTGGTAGCAGGGTTCCTGAAGATCCCAGGGCTAAATGGACCTAAAGTGCTCCTGTGCTCTGCGTATTTACCAGGTGAGAAAATTGACCCCACAGCAGACCTGGAGCGAGTCGTGGAATTTGCCCAGCGAAACAACGCGGACCTGTTAGTGGGATGCGACGCCAACGCCCACCACACAACATGGGGCAGCTCAGACATCAACGGGAGAGGTGAGAAACTTTACGACTTTCTCGTACAAAATAATCTGGTCACGCTTAACTTAGGCTGCAAGCCGACCTTTGTTACACGTGCCAGACAGGAAGTTCTTGATATAACTTTTGCTTCTAAAAACCTCGCCAAGTACATAGCAAACTGGCAGGTCAGTGACGAAAGTTCAATGTCGGATCATAGACACATACGTTTTGATATAGAAGCAAAGCTAACATGTCAGACTTATGTGTATAGAAACCCTAGGGCAACAGACTGGGACAAATACAGGGACCAGCTGAAATTAAACCTAGAGGTACTACCTAAACATATTAGGACTGTGGATGCGCTAGAACTCGCAGTGGAGGGAGTCACCGTAGGAATCTGTAAAGCCTACGAGGACAGCTGCCCTGTGAGGGTGAAAACATCTAACACGAAAATCCCCTGGTGGAACCCTAAGCTGAGAAGGCTTAGGGAAGAAACCAGGAGACTTTTCAATAGAGCCAAGCACTCCCAAGAATGGGAGACATACAAGCAAGCTCTAACTAAATATAACCTAGAGATTAGGAAGGCGAAGAGAGCATCGTGGAGGAAGCTATGTGACGAGGTGGAAAGTCTCCCCCGTACGGCACGACTCCACAAAATGCTCTCAAAAGCCACTACTAATCAAATAGGACTTTTGAAAAGATCAGATGGATCTTTCACAAAAAACGAAACGGAGACACTGGAACTACTAGCCGCCACACACTTTCCAGGCTCGAAGCAGACGGCGGACTCCTCAAGTACAGGCAACTCTAGCCGGCCAAGGATAGAGGACTGGAAAAGAGCCGCCATTATGATTCGACCAGATCAAGTGAGGTGGGCAATAGATTCCTTTAAGCCATACAAGGCCTGTGGGGAGGATGGCATTCTTCCAATACATCTTAAGGAAGGAGCAAACATCCTCATACCACATCTGGTAAAAATCTACAGGACCAGCCTGGCCTGGGGACATATACCAGAACGGTGGACCACAGTTAAAGTTCTATTCTTACCTAAGCCTGGGAAAAAGGATTTCGCTCAGCCGAAATCCTTCAGACCAATAAGTCTTACTTCATTTCTTTTAAAGACAATGGAGAAAGTAATAGATATATATATCAGGAGTATCATCTTACCGATGAACCCGATACATCCTTCCCAACACGCCTACCGCAGTGGAAAATCCACGGAAACAGCCCTGATCAGCCTCACTGACAGGATTGAGAAGGCGTTGGAGGACAAAGAAATCGCACTATGCGCATTTCTGGACATAGAAGGCGCCTTCGACAACACACCAACAAACCTACTGGTTGGAGGCTTAGTGCGTAAGAACGTCGAGCCTGTTACCATTAGGTGGGTCGAAGCAATGCTTACCACAAGAAATGTAAAGCTAACCCTTCTACAAACAACAGTTGAAGTCAGAACCACTAGGGGATGTCCACAGGGAGGAGTATTATCCCCCTTACTATGGACCCTAGCTGTAGACCAACTGCTATATAAGATGGAAGACCTAAGCTTTGATACACAAGGCTATGCTGATGACCTCGTGGTCACGGTCAGAGGCTTCTGTCAAACTACGGTCTCCTTAAGGATGCAAAAGGCCTTAAAAACCATCAATGACTGGTGTGGAGACAATGGCCTATCGGTTAACGCCACAAAAACCGTTATAGTTCCCTTTACCAAGCGTAGACAGCTGAACAAGCTGATCAAACCTCGGCTGAATGGGAATGAAATTGAGTTTTCCACGGAGGTCAAGTATCTGGGAGTTACCATAGACCAGAGACTTACGTGGAACACTCATTTAAACAACATAATCCAAAAAGCTAAAATAGCTTTAGGATCATGCGGACGTATGGTAGGAAGCTCATGGGGGTTAAAACCCAAAGCAGTTTTATGGCTGTACACAACCATTGTGAGGCCGATAATAACATACGCCTCGGTGGTGTGGTACAATAAAGCCAGCCAGAAATCCGCATCAGACAGATTAGGCAGTCTGCAAAGGACTGCCTGTGCAATGGCAACGGGGGCCATGTCCACCACTCCTGGAGCGGCTCTGAATGCGCTACTCAACATCATGCCTCTTGACCTACACATCATCAAAGAGGCGGAAGCTAGCGCATACAGACTCAACGCCCAGGGCGGACTCAGACCTATCTCTCAAAAATTGAGGACCTTACTGGACTCAGTTCATGAGACACCAACTCTGAGGATGACCCCCGATGTCATGACACCGGTCCATGTTTTCAACAAAACATTCAAGGTTGAGATACCGGACAGGGAAAACTGGTTAAACAACCAAGTTACCTGTGAACGGGGAAGCCTAAACTGGTTCACCGATGGCTCTAAAATGGGCCCAAAGGTGGGCTGTGGAGTATATGGAGAGCGACCAAGATATGAACACTCACAAAATCTGGGCACATTCGCCTCCATTTTTCAAGCAGAGATCTTCGCCATCATAGAATGTGCGGAAATCAACCTGCAAAATAACCACGTAAATCGTGGAATATACATTAACTCAGACAGTCAAGCGGCGATACTAGCACTCGCCGCTAACCAGGTAACGTCAAAACTGGTGGCAGACTGTATGACCCGACTAAACTCTCTCGGAAAGAATAATAGGGTAACACTTAGGTGGGTTCCGGGACACGAGGGAATAATAGGCAACGAGAGGGCCGATGAACTCGCAAAAGCAGGTGCGGAGGCAACACAACATGGCCCAGAGCCAATCTGTGGAATCCCCAAAAGCCTAGCCCGTACCACCTTGGAAAACCTATACACAGAAAAGTCAAAGAGGGGATGGTTAAACATGCCAGGACTTAAACACGCAAAATCACTTACAAAAGCCTTTGATCCGAAAACTTCAAAACGGATCTTAGGACTGAGTAAGCGACAGGTACGCATCATGGTTAGAACCATTACAGGACACTGTTGTCTTAATAAGCACATGACTGTAATGGGTCTACGCGAGTCGAGGAAATGCAGATTCTGTCACAATAGCGACGAAACACCTCTGCATATACTCACGGACTGCGAGCCATTGATGCACAAACGTAGCCTTATTCTGGGGAAGCACATTCTACAACCAGACGAGGCTAAAGATATCCTCCCCAAGAATATCCTCCTCTTCGTAGAAGAGGTTGGGCTTGGAGAGGAACTGTAATCTAAGTGGCGTTCACAATAGATCAGAATTGGTCGCAGTGACTGTGGAAACACTAAGCCGCTATTAATAATAAAAAAAAAAAAAAATACTTTGAGGTCAATATACTGGAGAAGACATGACCCAATTGGTCCAGTTCCCCAGTCAAGGGTTAGGAAGGTCAGATAGCAGTCGCTCCAAAGCGTACCCTAGATAGTTCTAATGCCATCAAATATCTTAGATATCTTTTTTTTTATTCGGAGGAGAATGCGTTTATGCACCATAACCACAGGCTAGCTAGACCTGCGGCCGTGTGTGGGACTCGGGACTAGAGTATCCACTACCCACTAAACTCCCCCGGTCTTCCCTTCACACCCAAATTGGGACGAGCCGGTGCCAGCCTTGTGGGTATAGACCAGCCCATCCAATTATATGTCTGGTAGAGCCTTACCAAAGGTTCCTAAATAGCTCCAGAGCTATTTAGGACTGCTAGCAGTACAGAATGGATACAAAATATGGTATTAGGACTTTTTCATAGTCCAACTATATAGTTGAAATATATAACTATATAGTTGATGTTGAAAGGAGAGTGAATGCGGGTAATATGGTGAACGGAGCTCTGCACACCTTTGTGAAGAGTCAGGTAGTGTCCAAGGAGGCACGTTTGGCGGTTCACAGAGGAGTTGTAGTTCCGACTTTAATGTATGGTAGTGAAAGTTGGATTTGGCAGAAGAAGCATGAAAGCAGAATAAATGCCGTTGAGATGCGAGCACTTAGAAGTATGCAAGGAGTTAAATTGAGTGACAGAATGAAGAACGAAACTATAAGAGAACTTTGTGGTATAAAAGAAGGTGTTGTAACAAAAATCGAGAAAGGTATGCTTAGGTGGTTTGGTCATATGGAGAGGATGAATGAAAGTAGACTTACGAAAGAAATTTATAAGGAAAGTGTAAATGGGAGCGTTGGAAGGGGAAGGCCTAGAAGGACATTCCATGACCAAATAGGCGATGTCCTAAAGAAAGGTCAGGTCCGAAGTACCCTAAACCGACGAGCATGTATGACGAGATTAATGAATGTCGATGAAGCGAGAGTTGTGTGCCAGGATCGTAGCAGATGGAAGGGATTGGTCTCTGCCTACCCCTGCGGGAAAAAGGCGTGATTGTATGTATGTATGTATGTAACAGCCCATAAAAACAACAGCACTAATATCTGCCGTCATAACAACTCCAGAGCTAAAATATGGTAGGAAGTGCATTTGAAATAAAAGGGGTTGAAGATTAAAGGAGCCTACACATAGTATGTGATCATAACTTTCGATTCTTCTTTGTGACTTGTATGTTGATGATTGTTATTTTTTTTAATAAAAAAAAGGTATTTTCTGTATTTATTACGAATTTGATTAATCCAGATTATAATCGTATGCGTTTTTATAGATACAGCTTAAAATAATGTAAGCAAGTCATGACATGCCAGATTAAGTACGAATTTATCCTTAACTAAATGACCGAACAATTTTTTTTCATTCCATAGGAACCTATGTCCTTACCTAAGGTGCAGTTTTTGCCAGTACTTTTGCATATATCAATCAGTATGGCAGAACTTCAGACTATGACCAGAAGAGCTTATTCGCCCCTTAGCACCTCAAATTTTCAGCCGGCTTCAGCTTCACTCGAGGGGTTAGGGGAAAAGGTTGTAATGGTCAGTGAAATACGCTGTCCCTATGGAAACACAGCTTAACAATAATCATCAGAATAAAAATGTCCCGCTCGGCGCCTGATTAGCATGCGCCGTCACCGCAGCGACCTCGTTCCGTGCCGTTTGCGGAATGGCCGCTTGACTCCTTGCTTCGTATTAACATTTCGACGAAACAAAAAATAAAGATGGCTTCAGAAGCTGGCATTGTGCTTCCGGTGATCTTGGCCATGTTTTACGATTGTTAGATTAAATAGATGCGGGTTTTACTATATAATACTAATATTATAAAGAGGAAAGATTTGATTGTTTGTTTGTTTGTATTGAATAGGCTCCGAAAATACTGAACCAATTTGAATAATTCTTTCACTGTTGGAAAGCTACACTATGACCGGTGAACATAGGGTACTTTTTATCCCGGAAATGTGGGGGGAAGGGGGGGATATTAGAAAAAAGAAATTATGCGCGGGTGAACCCGGGGGCGGAATGCTAGTGAAAAATAAATAAATATTATAAAGAGGAAAGATTTGATTGCTTGTTTGTTTGTTTGTTTGTATTGAATAGGCTCCGAAAATGCTGAACCGATTTGAATAATTCTTTCACTGTTCGAAAGCTACACTATCCCCGGTGAACATAGAGTACTTTTAATCCCGGAAACATTGTGGAAGGGTATATTTAAAAAAAAAAGAAATTACTTGATAACTAATATAGAATGCGTAGATTGATAGTCAAGATGAATGAAGAAACGTCCGAATAGCAACGACCTTTTCAAAGAATACCAAGCCGGCAGTGTCACGGAAAACATGCGGAAAACACTAGGAAAAGACCTTTAGAAAAATTCGAAACGCTACATACCTATGTAAAAGAAAAACAAAACTTTTAATTTACTTTTTATTACCGTCAAACTTTTGTTGCACTATTGCCAGTGCTACTTTAAAATAACAAAATACCACGAAGGTTACATCAAGTTAATAACCAAGCAGGTTAAAATAAGTTTTTAAAAATTTGATGCTGGCTAAATTATTCAGAAAAATCTATAGTTACGCCATTAAATAAATAAAAAATATTTAATTTACTTTTTATTGCTGTCAAATTTCAAAAGCACTGTTGCCAGTGCCTCTTTAAAATAAAGAAGGTCAACGTCTTTTCAAAACTTTTTGATATAACTTAAAAAAAAAAGATTTGCTTTTTATTGCTGTCAAATTATTCGTACCTAACTCTGATGCCAGTTACATTGAAAAAGACAAGCAGGTTATTATGCAAATTTTTCATTTGATGTTGGCTAGATTTAAAAAAAAAAATCTAATCGCCATTAAAGGAAAAAGAAACAATTATTTTCTTTTTATTACTGTCAAAATGGAAATTATGCTGCTAGCGTTTTTAATAACCAAAAATGGTTGCATGTTATTTGAAAAAAATGATAATAAAATAAATAAAAAATAAAAATAATTTATTCTCAGGCTAATTCGACCCATAGTACAATTACAAATATAAATCCAAATCCAAAACCTAATCTATACTAATATTATAAACAGGAAAGATTTGATTGTTTGTTTGTTTGAATTGAATAGGCTCCGAAACTACTGAACCGATTTGAATAATTCTTCTGTTGGATAGCTACACTATCCCCGGTGAACATAGGCTATACTTTATACTTTTGATCACAGAAACGTGGGGGGGAAGGGGGGATATTTGAAAAAAAAATTACGCGCGGGTGAAACCGCGGGCGGAAGGCTAGTGATAAAATATATAGAATAGCTTTGGGAGTGTTTCTGCAATAATCATGTGGGGGCCAGTACACTTGAAAGTAAAGGCTTGAAGAACCGAGAAACCAGTGTGGCAGCACATTGAAATGCTGGTTAAGTGTCCCTCAATGGAATAAGCAGTAGTAGGAGTAGGCAGCGTACCTGTCTGGCAGCTGAGATCAGATAAAATTATTTAGCAAAATGATTTGTAGCCTATGAAAAGATGTAATCTTTATTGTTGCCGAACAATCGATATTTAAGATAAATTTATTTGTCAAAGTTCATAAAACAATAGATGGTATCGATTTCACTAGACAATAGTATCGATTATAATCAAAATAATTATAATAAGCAAACGATACTATCAAACTAATAGTTTTTTCTAAAAACGATGTTCTTGTGTTATTGCAAAGTGAAAACCGACAGTGTACACACTGTTTTCTCTTGCGTATTTTTTTGTTTTTCTAGCACTGCATTGTTTTCCCAGCGTCAGCAAACATTGGCAAAGACAACTCGCGCGCACCGCCCGTTGCGCAGGCGCGTTGCCGCTGCGAATTAGCCTGGATTACCACGCAACGCAAACACACCGGTTAGCGGCTAGTGTTTAGCGAGGAGATTTTAATTTCACTAATTTACAAGCGAACGCGGCCCCGGCATCGGATTACGGGAGAAGTATTGCACTTTACTCGTAATAAGCACATTTGTTACCGGGTGTGAAAATACTTTTCGAAACTGTTTTTGCCTGGTGGTTTTCGGAGCATGAAATATCCAAAATGCTTAAAAAAAACAACGTTCCATTAATTACATATGTATCATATAGGTAAGTGTCTATCTATACAATAAATTATTTCTGATTTCTGATTTATGTCCAAACTGCCAAAAGCAAACTCGTGGTTTAAGTGCTGGACGACGATATCGGGGTGTTGGGTTCATTTCCCGGATCAGGAAAATTTGTGTCAAAACTTTCAAACAGGTCGCGTATTTGATCTTCGATTTGCATTTAGCAATTAAAGTGATTAAGCCCGTAGCCATCATTGTAACGATTGTAACGGCGTTTTATGTAGAAATAAATAAATAAATACCCTATAATTATTACAAAAGTTACTTGTTTGTAAAGTCTGTGACATAAGCTCGTATTTAAGAATTAGAAGCGAGCCAAACATGTGACGTCAAACTAGTAACATAAACAGGTTGAACTATCTTTGGTGCTATGAGGTCTTAACTTTTATTACTATGTGACATAGTTGCGGAGGTCCTCGTCAGGGCGCTTATTAGGACCCTCGGAGCGCTCATTATGTGCGGTCACGCCCGACGCACTCGCGCAAGGAGCTTCACGTATAAGGCTTAAAAAAATATTCTACGTCTAATATCTATAACGAAATGGTTTAAGAAAAAAGAGGTATATTGAAAACAGTAGAGAATAGAAGGGGGAAAATGATAGGCAACCTTATACGTCATGATATGCTTATAAAAACATTACTGGAAGGCAAAATAGAAGGAAGTAGGGGAAGAGGAAGACCAAGACGGAGTTAGTGCAGCAGTTGAAAGAAAAAACTAATGTCATGACGTATAAGGAGCTTAAGGTGCTGGCAGAGTCCAGAGAAAAATGGAAATTGCTCCACCGACAAGAGTAAAAGTCTTAAGTTAATGATGATGATGAATATCTTTAAAGTTAAAAAAAAGTTAAATGTCAACCTATCTAATTGCCCACCGGGAAAAGGCCTCAATTATTGAATTCAAGTCATCGTCATAATTACGGGTATTTTAATCACAACGCTTATAAAATGCGGATTGGTAGAAAACACTCATGAGCTGTGTTTGAAAAATCTGTCACAAATATTGCGCGACTCAGGAATTGAACCAATTCTTTGTATTATAATATAATATAACTAGCGGGCGCCCGCGGTTTCACCCACGTGGTTTCCGTTCCCGTGGGAATATCGAGATATCCTTTCTTAGCGGATGCCTACGTCATAACATCTACCTGCATGCCAAATTTCAGCCCGATCCGTCCAGTGGTTTGGGCTGTGCGTTGATATCTATCTATGTCAGTCAGTCAGTCAGTCACCTTTGAGTTTTATATATATAGATAAAAATCATACATCTATACTAATATTACAAGGAGGAAAGATTTGAATGTTTGTTTGTTTGTATTGAAAAGGCTCCGAAACCTGAACCGATTTGGAAAATTCTTTCACTGGACATAGGGTACTTTTAATCCAAAACGTGGGGGAAAGGGGGGGGGGGATAACTGACAAAAGAAATTATCCGCAGACGGAAGGCTAGTTCTTTAAATAAAAGAGATTAGTTATAAAGAATTCATGATATCATCACAAAAATAAGGCACACTTAAAATCAATGGCCCGAAACATTAATTAAGTTCATTATTCTGCGAGGCTACTGCCCCCTTTTTCCTTCCTTAAGGGTAGAATTTCTAAGCTGACAATAAATTAAGGGTTATTTTTAACCGCCCAACGTAAATCTAAAGTTTCATATTTACTTGAAAAATTACGGTCTTCTAAACAAAAGTTTAACTTTTATTTATATAGATATAGTTAAAAAAAAGTAGATACAACATAATAATATCCGGGAAAATGTTTGGCGTTTGTAAGTACATACTTAGCTAGCATTTCGCGCGCGACTTCGTTTGCGTAAAATCAATCGGCTGGCACTGGCTAGTCCCCTTCTAGGGGGAAAAGGGGAAGTCAGAGAAGTTTAGTGGGAAGTGGGACGCTTTAGTCCCTCTAGCTAGTGGATATCGTGATCAAAATCATTCTTATTCTCAAATTAACTTAAAAAAGGTTATCTACTCGTTCTAACGACCTATTTTCAACTAGAACAAGCCGCTAATGCCCTAGTTACGCACTAGACTAATTTTGTCAACATTCCCTAACAACAGACCGGTTCTCACAGGCACTTACATGATCAGGCGTCCCGTAAATAAGGCACGCATAATGCAGGAAGCACTAGCTGGGATTAGAATCCCCGTCCCGTGGGAGAAGCGCGTGTGGATTCGGCGACGGGACAATAGGTTATCAACCGCGTGGAGTTATGGCATTGATCGTGGAGAGATACCGGTGATTATGTATTGTGGAGGGATTAAAAATTATTGCTTAGTAAAGCAAATTTTGGTTCACGGAGAAACAAAATGCAAAGTGACTAGGGGGAATGTTGGTTAGCGTCACCGAAAGATGCCTTAAACATGGATGGTCTACGTCCTTCAGTAGATGTCTTTTGCCTAGATTGATGACGATGATGTAAGTATAGTATATTGTATAAACTGGGTTTCCGCTCAAGGCTTCGCACAAACATTTATTGATGAAAAGTAGCTTACTGATACGTTAAATAATTGATGTTCAAATGTTTTAAGCTGTGCAAATAAATTACAATAATTCATTTATGTATTTATTAATCCAGCTTTAGTTTTGAAAAATACAACTAAACGTTATTTAGAAATTGATATTTATTTACACACGAACATTGGTCTCTAAATAAAACTCGTTGTAAATCAGTCTGTTAACGACGTTCAAATCCAGAATAACTTGTGAATGTGCAGGAATGAGTAAGATCTTATTACTGCGCCCGCGCACGCGTCTCTCATTCAGGAAGCGTGAAAAGTAGGTGTTTATGCTCATGCAAATATCTTTATTTTTTATACTGAGAGAATGAATTTACTTATTACGACGCACTTATACCAAGGCCAAGCCCTTTTTAGAGAAGGCGAATGATTTTAATCACCACAACCAAAAGTCAGCGAGAACTTTTTTTTTCTCGGAGGAGAATGCGTTTATGCACCATAACCGCAGGCTAGACCCGCGGCCGTGTGTGGGACTCGAGACTGAAGCGTCCACTACCCACTAAACTCCCCCGGTTTCTCCTTCACACCCGATTAGGACGAGACGGTGCTAGCCTTGTGGCTATTGACCAGCCCATCCCCGGGTAAAGTCAGCGAGACCTGGGGCCATGTGTAGGAATCGGGGCTAAAGGCGTTCTTTCCACTACCCACTGAACACCTTCGGTTTCCCTCTTTCACCTGAAAAGGGGATGAGTCGATCTTTGTCTTTCGGCGATTGACCAGCCCATCCTGGCCCACTTAGCTCTTAGATTCGATTAGGTACCAGGAAAACTACCCACTGCCAGTTCTTTATCTCGTTCACCGATAGGTTTTGGTAACCCAGAAATTCATTGGCTACCTGAGCGTCAAGTCGCTGGTCCAATGAGGTGGTCAAATAACAGGATATTCATTGTTCTACAAATATAATTATGACGTTGCCCAATATACACGCGCTGTGGCTCATCGACGAGTAAAAACGTTTCTTAGTTTGAAAGTAATAACGCATCGATCACTCAGCTGACGCTTGACCGCCTCCAAATTAAAATCTTTGTTTATTTCTCCGCGAACAGCAAATACCTATTGATTTGCAGTTTTATTGTCAGTATGTTTACTCTGGTATAAATAATTGTCGGTACTGTCAAAACACAGCTCCCTGCAGTTCAGTAACTGCCTTTTTTAACCGACTTCAAAAAAGGAGGAGGTTATATGTTCGACTGTATGTATTTTTTTTTTTTTTTTTTTTGAAATAATTATTCGGAATAATTTACAAGTGTTTTGATTCAAATAAATATTTGGTTAAACGAGGTCATAGCGGGTATGCTCCAAATTTGCCTTTTTATTTTTATACAATAATTATTTTATGATCGGTATAAAGCGATTTATTGATGAACACATTTCACCAAGAAGCGTAGCTTCGTACTGTTATAACCCTGTATAGTAGGGACTTACAGCAAGCATCAGCGTTTTACCTAATCGTTGTACTTTTCCATTTTATTGCTGGCTTGCATTATTAGTTTAATTTAATTATTGAATACAAAAAATCAGTTAGAATCTGGGCATCATTGCAGATAGCAGTTAAATCTCGCTCCGGGTAAATCGGGAAGTCAGTTGTGTGTGTTATATTTTTATCTGTGATCCAAGTAAATAGTATAGTTTTCTTTTAAAAAGACTGACAGCACCGGCCTCCTAAGGCCGTTTGTCCACCGCCGCCGTCACCGGGCCGTCACCGGGAACGAGATGACGGCGCCGAGGTAGCGGTACTTACATACATTAAGGCTATTATCACACTGCACCGCGCTCCGCCGCGGTGCGCGGGACGACAGATTTAATCATTATATGAAAGTACCTCAGTTTGTACAGAAAACACGCGCGGCACAACACACTGAAAACGCGCCCGCGTGCGGAATTTTTGCTATGCAGCCCCGCGCTCCGCGACGGAGCGCGGCTCAGTGTGATAACCGCCTTACTAGAGTCGTTTGTCCACAGCACGACCGTCACCCGAGCGCCGTCATCTTGAAATTGGTCAGAAATAAACTCGGTTCTCGGTGACGGCCCGGTGACGGCGGCGGTGGACAAACGCTCTAACAGTACCAAGACCCAAGACGGATTTAAATCCAATTGAAATCAAAATAAATTCTTTTTTTGACAGAATTTAATGTTACAGTGACTCTACCATCGGATTTGGAATGTTGCTATAATATAGCAATATATATAATATATTGCTATATTATAATATAGATATATTATATATATATAGATATATTATATCGAGAAGAACCGGCAAGAACCCAGATAAGTAGTAACTCTTTTCTATCCCAAAAAATTATAAATACGATCTTCATTTGAATACTATTCCTATAATTTTGATAATAGGTAATATAGGTTAACAATTACTTAATAACTAGTGCACGTTTTAATTGCTAAAACCTAACAATACATATATATTTATGTTGATACTAGTTATCAAATAGGTTTACATATTTATTTAAACTTTATTGAAAACATTATAATATTCACGCTTACAAAATTTTGTAGTCATCTTAGTCTACTGAGGTATCTAAATGAGCTAAAAGCAAGCCGGCAACTACGGGCATGTTGTTATTAAACAACACGGCTCATAACCTCTCTTCGACACACTAACGCCAGTGCCTCGTGCCGCGTTCACTTGCCGGGTTAAACAATGTCTTACAATATTTATCGTAAGCAGATATTAATGTGGGTCCCTGGCGGCATTGTGAAATTATCTCTGCTGGACCGCTTCCGACATTGCCAGGAAGAGCACACCGGGATTTAGTGGGTAAAACCTGCCCTATTTAAGGGCCATTGCCCTGGGTCGTGGGTCTTCCATTGATGACCCAATCACTGCACTTGAGCTCCGACGAGACTAAAGGTGTGTAATGCAGTGATTGATGGGCAAGTGCGGCTCTTGTTTTTTTATTTTGCAAAAATAGATGGGGATGAGAACATTTTTTTTCGGGGGTGAATGCGTTTATGCACCATAACCGCAGGCTAGCTAGACCCGCGGCCGTGTGTGGGGCTCGAGACTAAAAGGTCCACTACCCACTAAACTTCTCCGGTTTCCCCTTCACACGCGATTAGGACGAGCCGGTGCCAACTTTGTGGCTATTGACCAGCCTTGGGGATGAGAACAAGAGAAGGGTAGGCGTTTAGGTGAATATCGCCCATTTCGATACCCGCCACAAAAGAACCCTTCCCTACGAGACCACCCATGTCCAAAGTGAACAAGTTTCGAACCCATAGACACCGTACTTACTAACTCTTGCACACTTTATGCTGCATTATGTACTTGCATAATTTAGGATACATGTTTTGTTTTGTTATCATGATTATAAAAATTACTTGTATGTTACCTCGCACATAAGTATATATTAAGGAAATCTGTTATTGGCCTTACTAAAAGCCTTAACAAAACTTATTGTATGGCTGTTGGTTTCTTAATAAATAAATAAAAGTGTTTAATTTAATAATTTCCACTCGCTCACAAATCAGGCATTGAACGAGCGCGATCGGCGGCGCCGGCGCAGCTTCCTCAATCGCCGATATTGTTGCAATTGAGTTGTCTGCATTACGGGCTATGTTTAACTCGCTATTCTCGGGTTAATGCAATGTTTCGACATAAGTATGTATGGGTTAGAAAGGATTGGAAGATCTCTCAGACGGAAATATGAATGTTTGTAAAAGATGATGGACTTCTAGTTTAGAGCAATTTGGAGCAAGTCAGGTTTATATATTTTTTTAAAATAAATATCTGGACACTATGCAAACAGCGCCATCTAGCCCCAAACAAAGCATTAGCTTGTTCTATGGTTGCCAGACAACGGATCAACATTACTTAGTTATATACTTTTATTTTGTAAATAAATACATATTAAAAATAAGTACACCCAGACCGATACAAACAGACATGTTCATGCACACAAATGTTTGTACCATGCGGGGATCGAACTCGCGACCTCAGGCGTAATAGCCGACTTCTCGAACATTACACCCAACGGCTCGTCAAAATATTTTCTTAGTTGTTCATGAGAAGCTGTTACTCAAAAAGCTTATTCATAGTTACGACTTGAAACTAAAAACGGAGAATGACAAATGCCAACATTGTAGTCACATAATCTTGAAACAATTAACGTTCCACCATAGTTTTACTGCTTCGGAACGCAGTAAACCGGTGAAATATCGGTCTGTAACACCCGAAATACTAATGAAGCGATAACTAAATATTATTAGCGGTCGGCCGTGGGAACCTGCGGAGTTTGTTGCACGTAACATGTTTTGCCACTGAGCTATTGACCATTTGTATAGCTGTTAAAATCTTGCAGTACGTCAAGATTTGCTCATTTCCTGAGCAGTTGGTTCTGATTTATTAGTGTACCTTGGACCGCTTTTTGTGGATAAGCATGTTTTTAGATACCATCTATATATATAAAACTCAAAGGGGACTGACTGACTGACTGACTGACATAGATAGCTATCAACGCATAGCCCAAACTACTGGACGGATCGGGCTGAAATTTGGCATGCAGGTAGATGTTATGACGTAGGCATCCGCTAAGAAAGGATTTTGATCAATTCTCAGGGGAACTGGAACCACGCGGGTGAAACCGCGGGCGGCCGCTATAACTCCATATGTTTCATCCAAACCACCTGGATGAGTTGCGATTAACTACCGTACGTTTCTGCAGACATTTTCTGCCGCTCTATGGAACCAACTTCCCGCAGCGGTGTATCCTAACCAATACGAAATGAAAACCTTAGCGAGCATATTCCAACCTTAAAGGCGCGCCTGAAACCCCACAGGTGCTTATGGGCGGCGGTGATCACTTACCATCAGATGAACCACTTGCTCGTTTGTATAAATAAAAAAACTACGGGTCCGCCAAGGCTGAATGGGACTCGGAATAATGGAATGGTCCCACTACCTGTTCTACTTTGCCAGTTTTTCTTTACTCCTAAATGGGATAAACCGGTGCTCACATTGTGGCAATTGACCAACCCTCCCATAATAAATAGTAATGCCGGAACACTGCACCGCACCGATAATATCATGGTGGTAAATTTCACCTGTGGGGTAGCTAACTAAACCCAAGACGGGGATTGAACCCGACCTCCGGGTTTTTATGACTCGAGCAACTAAACATCACTGCCAACGAGATTCGGTCTTTTTTTGGTTGAGTATTCCATTCCTTCAAAAAGAAACAATTATAACAATCGTTTTATTATCTAAAAAACATTGACGTTGCATCCAACCAATTCATTAAACGACACTGCTTGTTTTGCTTCGTACTGCCAAGAAGTTAAAACAAGCAACAAGAGCCTTTTGCTCGCGGAATGTAAATAACCAGTCTAACGACCTTGTTAGTTGCTCTGATTGAATTCGGCCTTAGACAGCCTAATTTCCAGATACCTGAGCCGCATCGAGATGAACTATGCTATTTATACTGGGCATTGGTGAGGGTATCATTACGCAAGATTTTAAGAAGCAAGGCTTTGGTACTTACTGAAACGTTTGTTCACGTAGAAGAACTGAAGCTCATTTTTGGAAGTGCATGTAGACGCGTATTTTTTTTTTAATGTCATAGGCGGCAAACGAGCCAGCGGGTCGCCTGATGGTAAGCAACCACCGCCGCCCATGGACATCTGCAACACCAGAGGGATCGCTGATGCGTTGCTAGGCCTCCGGCGCTCTCACAAACCATACGAAAGGCGTGTAGGGACTTTTGGCACACATGCCACGCGTAAGAGCGTTGATGCGCTTATGAGCTTGTGTAAGCTCGAGTCAAGAGAGACACTTCCACCTAAGCTATGCCACAACGACTGTATATGTGCAGAGAAATATGCTAATCTGAAACCGCCCATAGGTTAGATGACGGTGTGACGTAAGTCACTAGTGGCATCAAGGAAAAGGAAATATATTCTGGGACCAATGTACCTCTTTGTTGTGTTGTACATACATACGTTAGCGCAAATGAGGGCCGATCAATCGCTTCAAGGCGGGCACTCGTCCCTTCCGGGTGTGAAGAGGAAGCCGAAAGAATTTAGTGGGTAGTGAGACGAAAGTCTTCACTCCTAAGTCCCTTTAGGCCGCTACAAAAGTGGAGCTAAAAATAAATAAGCGCGAAAGTCTAAGATATGAGTAGTACAGAAAATATGAAGATAAACGACATAATTACGCATTACGCACTATTGGTGTCAATAAAACAAATTAGGTTGAGCCTTTTATGGTATTCAGACTAGCTCGATGGCGCAATCAAAAGTGACTTTTTCTATTGAAGGATCCCATTAATTTACCATCTTTTTTATGTCAGAGAGAGGTCAACAAGCAAATAGGCCACCTAATGGTAAGTGATCCTCGCTGCCCTGTATCACAGATGCGTTGCCCGCCTTTAAGTAAAGACTACACTAGCTTTTTCGCTCATAGGATTCTTTAGAACAGATTTTCAGCAAGGTTATAAGCCTACCAAGGCGAGGTCATCTGGCCTAATTTGGCCAGTACCGCCATGCTGGAAACAGAACGGCCAGTATAAATCACGTCGGCGCGACGCAACATGATGGATGCGTTCCGATACACGCAATTTTGAATTCGTATGTGCCATAATTTGTGATGTACTTCGCTAATGCATCGACGTTTGTGGAACGGAACAGCGGGAAATGTCACCGGAATCCGCAGACTGATTTGTTGATAATGAGAAAGCTGTTGGTTTGCAGTTGTGTGTTTGATTGATAAACTTGTGAAACCATTTTCATCAGACTATAATATATGCTCGTATTATCAATTCGAATTATAAATGTGAAAATAACGGTTTGTCTGGCTGTTTGTCTGTCTGTATGTATGCCCGACTATTACGCTTTCACTTCTAAAACACTTAACCGATTTCAATGAATTGATAAATTCGGATATAAGGACAAAGGATAATTTTTTATCGCGGGTTATTGCTTAGTTTCAATGGGATGAAAAAATTGAATGTTTTGTCGGATCTTCTTTTAAGTCGCAACGGAGCAAAAGATCGATGTGACAAAAAGATTTTTTTTAAGTTATAGTCGAGTAAAACAGGCTTCTTATCCCGGAAAATTATCACGGTATAATATAAAGGTGGCTAAGAAAACTCTAGATTTCCGCGTGAGAAATAATTCAGTTAATGGAAGCATTAATACGAAATATTTTAGATTTTATGGTTTTTTATTATTGCTCATAAGTTGTTTTCTATGTGTCTATCTGTACAACTTTCAGGAAAAATAATTTGTTAACTTCGCATTTCCCGATTACAAGATGAGCGTAATCCTGTCAAGATGATATATGTATGGACATATCTCCCGGTGGTCCCACGTGCATCCTGGAACGCGGATGTTCTGCAGCTGTCATGCAAGACCGGTGCATGTGCATCCAGAAACGTTTCCTGGAAAGCCAACGTCTATGTCTTTGATTTCGCATTTGCGTTTCGCTCGCGTGACAGGTTTGAAATGCCATTTGTGTTAATTAGGTGCAATATTATTGTGTGATCTTGAGTATTGGATTAGTGACCGTTGATAGAAGGTATTCGTAACTACAAGGTGTAAAGCTTAATTGAGTGGTTTGCTGCGAAAAAGGAGCGGTGCAGGAGGGGTCATGTTTTTTATGTCACTTCAGCTGGCAGACAGGCACGCAGCTCACTTGATGGTAAGCGGTCACTGCGGCCTATTCCATTCAGACTTGAAAGACACTTTATTAGGAAGCATCACTCAAAGTGCTGTTACAATGTAGGCTCCTGATCTTCGCGTATTTGATTTAAAGTGTACTGGCTCACATATCATTAATGCCATAACACAGCCTAACCTATTGTGGCAACAGATTTCACATGTGAGGCTAGTAGCTAGCCAATCGGACGCTTAAAAATTCTACTATTAACCAGACCTTACGCAGGAAAATTACCCACTACTCCAGGTCACAGGTTTGGTAATTATTATTATTTATTACATAGTCTTCAAAAAGGAATTGAGTGACAATAAATCCGCAAATATCATCTTCTAAAATAAGATTTCAGCGAATACTGTACGCTACATTAATTTAGTTGAAATTTATAACGGAATGTAAATAGGTCAAGTCCTCGAATGGCCAAACGCGGTTATTTCTGTGGTATTGTTGTGGACGGGCAAGGTGCAAGAGCGCGACTCTGACTCATTTGGCACCGCGCGCGGTCAACGCCGCCTGCGCAGGTCACAGGCGGTAGCGAATATTGGATGTGTTTTTTTGACGTGACAACGTCTTATAATTCGACGGAGCACGAAAACATGACTCGTGCGGCGTTACCTCTCTCTGAGGCGTTCCAGTGCAAGCGAGAGCGCGGAACGAGCGACAAAGAGGCACAATCGGCCTCCGCGTTCGGCAGCGTTCGACATTTGTCTCTCTCCTACTTGAGTGAGCGATGCGTCCGCGTGGACAGCTGCTATACAATAATATGTCACGTTCAACTATTGTCAGTGAATCGACTTTATTTTCTTATACTTCATCAGTTGGCAGACAGACACGCAGCCCACCTGATGGTAAGCGGCCAATGCGTCCTAATCTATTGGGGGAAACTTCACCAGGAAGCGTCACTCAATGTGCTGCCAGAGTGCAGGCTCATCTAATCTTGGAGCCTTTGAAAGAAGCTTAATATAGTTTATGCCCCCTTCACTTGAGTCCAGACTAATTCAATTGAGTTTAGCTACAGCGAGAAGAAGGCAGATGCAAAATAGTTGTTAAACGCTCATCTGTAATTTTATCGACGGCATATCTTTCGTCTGCCTCAATGGAACAGTGGCTATACCACTTAATGGGTTCATGGGTTCGACCCACACCTTTTATTTTCATGAAAAGTATATTATAAGCATTGAGTTACAAGTACTTAATTGTAGTTCAATGATTATAAGTAATGTTTATCCGTTGTCTGGCACCCATACATACGTACAAGCTATGCTTAGTTTGGAGATAGACGGCGTTGTGTGAATAATGCCCAGAGATATATATTTATTGCGCCATCTGCGCAATTCATGAGCGGTAGCGGGTTATGGAGCTTTTTCCTTACAGATTTTATGTTCCAACCCACTATACCCTTTACTGTCGTCAAAATGAAACATTTTAACTAATTGAAATCAGTAAAAGTAACATGTGAACACTGGCGAAAACGTCACTTAAATATTAATAGAGATAATAATCAGAAAAACACCCAATCTCTGCTAGCAAAGTAAATATGTATTTTTTTTTGCAAAAATACAACACACTATACGCTATTTATACATACGTAAAAGAAAGATTTCATGTTATTACTGACGTCATAACCATTATCGTCACAAAAGAACCAGTTTGTAACCAAGTCAACCCTGCTAGAAGCAGTCTCACTCAACTTAACATGGCCAAAAGACATTGAAACAATCCAAAATGGTTTTCCACGACACAAAGATGTGTTGGAGATACTGTATGCATAAGCGTATATTTAAGTACCTATCCTTGTATGAACCATGACTTGTAACACTAATTTTAACATTGTGCTGTTGCTGTCTAATCTAATTTAAGAGCATCGCTCTTGTCGGTGGAGCTGCTTTGAATAAAATAAATCTTTATCTTAAACCGCTCTCAACTCGTGGCTTAGTACGCAAACATCGTCCCGTTCTTCATCGGTGCCTTTTCACGGCCACCCATCGTAGCTCGGCTAGGAGAGTTATGGCTGAACCGGCTAACAACCACGATTTATTGAGCCGTGTTTACATCACGCGCCATCGTCGTAGTATTAACGAGGCGATGCGTGACACTATATTAATGCACTTGTAGTCACTCGTAATAAACAACGTATGAAATGCTATGTCGCATTTACGTTATGCCAGTCAAAGCACCAAAGCATTCGTTGGTTTAGTAATTTAAATATCATTTTTTGAAGTTCTGCCGAGGTTTCGATATGAAGGTGTTTTTCGGAATGATTTGTGCGATAAATTAATAATGAGCATTTTTGTTTCAACAAATCTATTTTCTGCTTAGATATTTTGGGTAACTTAGGCTATTTGCACAGCTTGTTTTTACGAATACCATTGATTTACAAAAAATTACTGAATTTGGTCACAATGTACTCCGGAAAATATTCATAGAAAATCACTTAGCTTCGATTGTTAATATTTGTATCGCAAATGATGATAAAAATGTGTTTAGGTCCTAAAAAGATCACAAATAACGTGAAGACACAATTGCATCATATTAAAAACCATCAAAAGCTTAAGACTAGAACTCACCTGAAAAAATAGGCAGAAGCACACCCATTGGTAGTATTTGTAGAACTTCATGTCGCTCATATCTTCCTTCCCCTTCGCGCGGCTGTTCCCGATGCCGGGGTACGGCACCCCATCCTCCACCTTCTTATTGAAGAAACTCTTCAGGATGTACGTCGAGTGGATCCAGCAGTAGGTGTTCAACACGTCCTCAGGAATATCCTTCGTGTGGATACAGTCTATCGGATTACCCACGTACTGTCGCGTGGTCACGATCAAACTGAATGCTATCAGCAGTATCACCGTTATAGAGTAGTGCAACCGGAAAACTGGCGAGTCGATGTGTACATAGTTCACTTTTATAAGATTCTTTAATCCACGAAAAACGTCTAACATCTTAGTTGAGTCTTTCCTCGGGCGAGTGCGCGCGGGCAGTCACTAACATTATCTAAGTTATTGTATGGAGCACCAGTGTTACGTTCACTAATTTTTTTATTCAGTTCGTTGTCTTAAGGCACTAGTTGGCAGTGTTGTTCCCTATCTCATCATAGTCGTCTACGTTGCAGCTTCTTCGGTATTTTTATGAACTTGAGAAGCGATAGCGCTTGTGTCATTTTTTCTTCGTTTCATCTTTCGTGCGTCTCATAGAGATACGTCGGAATGCGTCATCTGGCTCACTGCGCCCCTATAATTTAAACCGATTGCTTAGATTGCAGCTTTAACACTTTAAAGTACGCCTATAAAGTCAATCCGGAAGACCTCTAAGTTATTTTTTTATGTGTATTTTAGTTGGCAGACAGGCAAGCAGCCCACCAGATGGTAAGATGGCTACTGCAGCTTATTCAAATTTTGCTAAAGCTGTTATGGCGGCAGTTCACTTGTGGTGGTAGCTAACTAGTCGAGTTTGAAGGGCTACTACCAAGACCTAAGGTAAGAATCATACCCAGTTTTATACCTGAGCTTCAATATAGATATTGGCTACTTTATGGCGACTTCAAAGTGTTAAATTAAAAAATACTTATTAACGAGCCTAATGCAATTGTTGTTTGAAAACAATTGTGACCAAATCTTTTGATCTCTTAGACCAAATAACTAAACATTTTTGCAATTTTATAGTGACACATTAGACTCCTGAAATGAGTATTTAATAACTGCAACGAGGCATGCATTGGGGCCGTGTCTTTGACTCGCGACCAAAGCACCATCTGATCACATTTTGGACGAATCATGTGGGTCAACGGTTAACTGCCTGGATGTGAAATTAAAAAAACGGGATAAATCAATCTTTGTAACTTCCCAACCAGCAAAAAGTGGTTTTTAAACTATCCCAGGAGGATGAATCTTAAGGACTATATGAGAATTATATCCGAATTTAAGTCCGGGAAAAGGCCCACTTTTTAAGTGTACTTTTGATTATAACACATTTAAATTAGACCGCTAAAATGCTTGTTTACGCCTATATAACTCCTGTAATAGAATAACGCAAATGCAGTTACTCCTGCAAATCAATAATATAATCAATATAAGTAAGTTTTAGTCGTAAGTAAGACTAATGCGCTACTTGCAATGCTGATTTAAGCTCATTTTGGTGAACGAATGAACGAACGAACAGTTTAATGTGTTGCGCTGTGTTGTGCTCTCTCATGATTTTTTTTAACAGCTTGAATAGGGAAATGGTATTTATCTTTATCAGAATTTATTATTGTCAGCCATAGTAGAAAAACAATATCTTATTGTTATTAGTTAGTCTTATTAATATTCGTAGGGGAATGTGAATTTTCTGTGAAATTAGTCATGGTTTTAAACAAAATTTTAGAGCGCCTCTTCACTTGACTTTATTTACATTTGAGTAATTATTTATTTATCAAAAAAATATTACGAAGGGCTGCCATTTTTTCGGTAAGCATTTCCAAGTGTGACATAGTGCCATCATAAGTTTATTTGGATCTATATTGGCAAGTGTCAAAACTGCAGAAGATTCGCCATTTTGTTCACCAATTTTAAGATAACGTTGACAATAACACTACTGTGGAATGCCAATATAAATATGTCTAGACTTGTAACGGCTTAAGACAAATCTATATAGAGAACATTTTATCCTACTAAATGCTGTTATAATCTTAGTGATTTATTATTTTTGAAACGCTGATATTAAATCCGCTTAAACCTTAATTTCAAGCTTATGTAAAACAAAAACAAGAAATATAAATGCTATTCAGTTGTTTAATTGGAAGTTACTTATATTAGCCATACAATTTTAGCTTATATCACATTTTAAGTAAAAGTAACTAGTGTGATTGCTCCTCCGTGTATCCTATCCTGGTAGATGCTTCTAGAGGAGGCCTAAGATTTAAATGCCTCTAAGATGTTATCTTATAGGCACATATAAGTCTTCGTTACCGGAGTAATTACACCTGAGAGTAATTACTCTTATTTAATGCCTTTATAGGAGTCCTAGACTTTAATAGCCACGATATTTGATCCTATATGCCGATATAAGACCAAATTATAGAATTAAACATACTCAAGTAAAAATAGCACCATTTTATGCAGTTAAAAGCGTAGTAGCAAATACCAAAACCATCATCGGAGCTTTATAAGTCCATATAGCATTAACAATTGACCATTTTGCTAGTTGGGTTTTCATAAATACTTTTTTTTCCAACAAGTGGTAATTTCATATTAGCCAGTGCATAGATAAAGCCAGGCTTTATCCGATAAAAATAGAATAGAATAGAACTTTATTTGGTACCAATAAAACTTAAACTAAACAGTTCAGATACAGTAAAATTAATCAAAAAATAGGGAAAACAGACCTCCTTGGTCTAGTGGTTAAGTGCCTGGCCATGGTCTGAGGGTCCTTGTTTAACTCTCAGGTTGAGCAAAAAAAATTATCTCGGTATTTTAGGACACGAGCGGTCTCTAATCACGAGCCAACCAGGCATAGTACAATATTAGAAGGCTGATAAAAAAAAAAACAAATTAAAAAAATATACTAATGTTACCAGTCCAAAAAGGCAAGTCAACAATGTTTTGGTCTATGAAAGCAAGGCTGCCCGAAATGAGGACAGAAGCTAATCTAGTTTCAGTTTTCAAATATTTGCAAGAGAATTTTGACCTTGCATGGAATGTGACGACATTGCTACTTTGCTACGCTATAAACTTGTGTTTCGAAAGTTTTTATATAGGAATTAAGCATTGGTTTTCTGTATACGTAAGATATTAGGTTTAAAGATATTTATTTCTCATAAGAACTTATAATATAGTTCACTTACAATGAGACATAATAATATATAAAAAAATATAATTAATTAATCATTCAATGGCGCAGCACAGCTAAGATTTTAGTTAACACTAATAATAATATTTTACCTACTATTAATCACTCACAAGTTTCACGTAAAGGTACCTCCCCAACTCAGTGACAATCTAATTTGTAGAAATATTTTACAAATAACTAAATATTACGTATACAGACCTATTTAAAAGTTAAGTTCTTATAGTACCAGCTATTCTTAGATACATGTGCGATTAAGGTTTTCCTTTGTTGAATATCTACTATTTATGTATACTAGTCGGCAGGTAGTAATTTATTTTTCATATGCTAGGTTAGGCATTACATAGGCGAAGTGACGCCTGATGAAAAACAATTACTACCAGAAGTGACTAGCAGAAGTGTCTGCTCGTCTGTTTTTATGGATTTAAATTGCCAAACTAAAACAGCATCTTCGCCAAAATGTAAAGAGGAGTTTAAAATTGTCTTAAATATGATTTTATCGCTTACTCATAGCTAACATGACCTAACTATTATGACAGGGAGGATTTACGAGCGCTCTGTTTGTTCGAACTAGTCTTTGATGGCAACCATTGTCTGACGCGAGTCACCTGTTGCCTGTAACTCTTATGATTTATCTCGAGAAAACGTGTCCATGGCGGGTTATTTGCGGACTTTGATCGTAGTTACAATCAACAATGATATACTCTGGATTATGTGGCACCTATTAAATAGAAGGTAATTGACCTCGTTTTAGATAATTAAATTCTTTCAGACCATTTTGACGAGCCGTTTGGTGTAATAGTCGAGAAGTCGGCTATTACACCAGAGGTTGCGGGTTCGATTTCAAGTTTACTGGCTCTCATATTAATATTGCCGGAACACAGCCAGAGCTGTTATGGCGGCAGATTTCACCTCTGGGGGTGGTAGCTAGCCAGTCGGACTCTTATGCCTAATTTTCAAAACTGTCTAATATCCACTTCCACGAATGACATAAAAAACTTTTATATAAATTTACAAAGCTACAGTAATATTATTTTGTAATACAAACAAGTTGCCCTTAAATATTGATCAGTGATGGAGGTGCTTACTGAAGACTCGGGGCCTTTGTGTGAGACGTCGGAGTGACGCGAGAGAAATGGCCTGTTTGGCACAATAGTCGAGGGATTCTTAAGAAACGTACAAGTTAAAGGACGAAATAATGTAGATAAAACGTACAGACAACATCACGTTGGTATATTAATCTAATTATAAAGTAAACAGTTTCTGTCTATCAGGGGAAACGATTCACTAACGTATGGGTAGCTTTACTGTTGCTCTGTGTTTGGTTAGAGAGAGAGTACCGGAGGCCCTATTTTTCCCTCTCCACCCCATTATAATTCCTCATAGCACGTCCCCTAATGTCTCATCGATGAAAATTAAATTCAAATAGAGAGTGAAATGTGTGTGCAAAAAGACAAACAACCAAAAATTATTGTATTTAAGCAACTATGTAAATTAGTGTCATTAAAAATTACGTCATGTAAAAAACGAATTAAAAAAAATGTTTTGCTGTTGCTTACGAAAAGAGAGGAAGGAATCTGGAAGAGTAATATGGACCCAATTAATTTTATATTTCATTATAGAAAATGGAACTAACAGGAGCTTTACTACGAATAGTATCGAGTGACCTCGTTTAAGCAATTTAAAGTCCATTATGAACCTATCATATTGATCTACGTCCTGCCTACAGAGTTATGGCTACTATAATTCTCAAAAGAAAGCAAACGGATCAATATATTAGTCCACAAAAGCATTAACAGTTATTTATACCTTTCCGCAGTTCATCAAGATTAGGCTAAGAACTCACGGCGCGGTTTTTAATCGCGCCCGCAACGGTTGCGTTCTCGCAGCCGCTGTAGAATTTTGCTTTATATGAAAAAAGTAAGAGCAGTTTTCACGACGCGATTTTCACCCGCAGCGCGCGCGGTTGTTTACGATTCCTGCCCGCAGCCGCGGCGGGTAGCGCCCGCGCGCTGTGCAATCGTTTGGCAGGCGACGCGGGCGGGAGGTACAGAAGTCCGACGCCATTTTGCACTAGTGACATTTATGGCAGCGTGAAATACCAAAATACAACCAATGAAGACAACTTATCGTGGACAGTTTGTAACTGCACGTCAACCGCGGCTACTGCGAAGTCGCACAAATCACCGGTCTCGTGAGTTTATTTTAAAAACCGCAGGAAGCTGTGGGCCAGCAACCGCTGCAGGCGCGATTAAAAAACCGCGCGCCGTGAGCTTAGCCTATGACTTTTCACAATTCAAGGTTAAATAGATCTATTTTCCCTTCCATTAATTCAGGAATAGTTTGATTTACAACTAGTCGTTATAATGTCTTTGTTTTGTCTAAACAATGGTTACATAGTGTAATATGTAATGTAATTATTTCACTATTATGTTATGTATATGGATTTTTCTTTAATCTGAAATAAATGAATTTTAATTTAATTTAATAGATTAGGAGGGACGTGAAAAAATATTGTGTGGTGAAAACCGTTTTGTTATGTGTCAAATGTAAAAATCTATTGTTTCCGATGGGACTAATAAACCACATTTGACTTTGAATCAAATGAATTAACCCTTGGCATGCCTGGTGGTAAAAAGTTACGAGTTATGCCTGGTGGGTCTCTCAGACCCGGATTTACAATTCGTTTTTTTTAAACTTTTTCTATATATTTTAGTTTGTTTGGCATCCTAATGCCTTCTAAGGGGATTGAAAATATTAAATAATGCTAAAGACATGTCATTTGAATAATATTTATTGAAATAATTGTAATTCAACTACAGTCATTTTATTTTAACAAAAAATAGTCACTTATTCTTTGATATCATATTATTGTTATCAAACTTAATAAAATCTCAAATCAGATTTTATTTCTCATAAGGCACTACCATATGCTTATACAAAATTATAAAATTTTTAGTCTCCTTCATCTGGATCAATATTTTCTTGGGATTTGAAAGATTTCAGGAAATATATGAGTGTAGCTTTTGCAAACATAAGAATATCTTACAATATACTGTGTATTGCGGTCTTTATTGACTTGACAAACATGACATCTTCGTTTTATTTCAGGAAAAATATAATATTGTCCTCCTGGTTGCAGCAGTTTCGATCCCAACGTTGAATCTAGAAAATCTTCAATAAATTATCAACATATCGTCAATATATAACATTTTGCTCAAAACTATCTCAAAACTCAAAACTAAATAAAATTTACTTACGTGATTAAGTTTTACGTAAAAATATACATTAAAAATAACTTTTATCACACAAATATCAATAATCAAACAAAAAATAATATAAAATATTTACATATTAAAGTCACGCCGCATGCCTGGTTGGGTCTGTGAGACCCGCGCGCACTTTACACTCCTTTTTCTACCTTGAAAAGTTGCTGCAGACTAAGGAAAATGGTGGAGAATGTACAGAAGTTCATAATAATTAGCTACTGAGAGCGGTAGCGCACGAAATTCAAATTTAAGTGCACTACAATGATTTTCATGTCACCCCGGGTCTGACAGACCCATCCAGGCATGCCGAGGGTTAAACATTATCTCGCCCTACAAACTTTTGCTTTTGAGCTTTTTTTTTACATACAGAATTAGTCGTAAAAATAATTATTTTAGCGCTTTATACATTCAATAATAATAACTGTAAATTGAGAATTCATATGCAAAAAAAAAAGTGACTAAGTTTCGTCAGTTAATGATTTTATTTCATTTTAATCGCATCCCTTTCTCAAAGGAAAGGTTACGTCCGAACTCTGAATCGATTTCCATTTTGGTAAGCATCTGCTAAGCCTCTGAGTGATTGTACAAACGGTCACACCAACTTTTCTTAATCCGTCCCTGACAATGATCCTGAATTTACACTGTACAGTCATTCGTAAAAGTAGCTCGGCGTTTGACGTTACAATATGCCTTATTGTTATCGCAACAAAGTCTTCAAAAGAGCAGATACTTTTGCTGCCAGCGGTACGAAAGCTGTATGCGTAAGTGATTTAAACTTTTTCGAGAGTTTAGATAAGGTACATTAGGTACTACGAGTATGACTGAATACTCGTATAGCTTAGATTTTATAATGTGCTGAGAATTTCTTTAGTAATACTAAAAGAAATATGTTCTTGCTCCGAGCGTCCAGCCCCCCTAGACAAGCGGCATTTATGACGTTCGTTATAGCTCAATTTGCGATAGCGAATGTCAAATCCCATACTTTCAACACGTGACTTTTCTATGGCATCTGTCAAATCCATACAAATTGGACTTAGCGAAATTCGCCAGCTATGAAGCGATGTCATCTTGTCTAAGCCCCCAGCTCTAATCAGGGTTCGCCACAAGCGTACCCTCACATGATCCAGGATTTTGAGCGATTACCACTTTGCACTTTGCAGTTTTTCAGTATTCCTCATAATGCGAATTATCTTTTTTATGTTATTAATGTTCTCATGTCATAATTGACCAATGAGAAAGGGATCTCTAGTCATAAATGAGCAGCGCGTTAAGTTGGTCTCCCCTTCTCCCCATCTGTACTAATATTATAAAGAGGAAAGATTTGATTGTTTGTTTGTCTGATTGTATTGAATAGGCTCTGAAACTACTGAACCGATTTGGAAAATTCTTTCACAGTTGGAAAGCTACACTATCCCGAAATGACATAAGGTAATTTTTTGATCCCGGAAATGTGGGGAGAAAGGGTAATAATTAACAAAAGAAATTACGCGCGGGTGAAACCGCGGAGGCGACAGCTATCTCACATAAAATTAATATTATCAAACTACAGATGAAACAACAGAAAAAATAATCGCACTAAAAAGTTTCCAGTTAGATGGAACATAGTTTTAGCCTCCATTTTAATGGAAGGAAATATGAATATCTACAATAAAATTAAACATTGACCGCAGTATATCTCCCGCTCTCGTGGCGGCACCCAGAGCTCGTTTATCAACATTTAAACGGTCAAGAATCGCTGGAAACGGTGGTAATGACCCATTAAATCTACTTGGAGACACTTCAAAGGGATCCTGATATGTAATCCAGCTGATTTTTACATTTCAAACCGCATTTTATGATAAATTATAAACAAGATTATTATAATTTGGGAAATCGGAATATCAGTGTATTTTCTTAAATTATTACTTCTTGTCGAAAAATGTTGTAGTTATTTTTGCAATTCTGCAATCCGAAGTCGTCTACTTTCAATCTAAACTACTTTTAAGTATTTTTTATATAGATTTTCAGACTATTAATTATAATCAGTCGGTCAGTAAATTGCCATCCTTATATCCTTAAATAAGCGATGAATGAATCAATGAATGATCTTTATTTGCAAGATTCCGAGTTCAATAGGATAAGATGTCAAATGATTATATAATGAACATTCAAAATTTTCAATTTAACAG
The DNA here is from genome assembly GCA_949319885.1 of Mecyna flavalis. Lineage (NCBI taxonomy): Eukaryota > Metazoa > Arthropoda > Insecta > Lepidoptera > Crambidae > Mecyna > Mecyna flavalis. Next base: position 1,695,276 of record OX439427.1, on the reverse strand, counting down.
AATATTTTGATTCCAAGCATTAGCATTATTATAAATATAAATATTGCATGCCCGTTATGGGTAACTGTTGAAACATAATCTTGTATCTCCACCTTTTTGTACACATTTTATAGCAATAAAGATTATTATTATTATTATTATTATTAAATCAGCTTATACCTATCTAAGCGTGCAAATACATATTAATGTGATGCTATGTAACATATTAAATAACAATGCTCCGTAAATGTAAATCCACTTGTTTATCTGTATGTCAACTGTTTTATTTAATAAGATTTACATACAAGTTAAGATGCAAATATATCGGCAAATAGCTGTGAAAATAGCTATAATCCGGTCTGAGTGGCCGAAGGGTCAGGGATGATCCGCGGGATCTATTTCCGCGCGCATACTTAGCTAAATTGACAGGAACACTAAAAACCTAGACCGGTCGCGAGGGAAATGACGATACCGATGAGAAAAGTATTGGCGGGGAAAGTTGGGTCCATTTTAGATATGTAATGACATGTTTAGTGACAAGATATGTATGTCATGTTGACCGCTTTTGTTGTAATGTGGCTAAAAGATAGCAATTTAAAGTGACGGCCGCGCCGCAGGTCTTGGGTTCGAATCCGGAGTTGGACTTTTTAGCTCAGAACATCACATTCCTGCGGGATAATGGCATATAGACTACGTAGGCGAAACCCGAAATAATTTTAGTTGAAAGGGGAATGCCGAATGTATTTGAAAAAAGAAATTACGCGCGGGTGAAACCGCGGAAGGCTAGTATTTTATAAAGTGGTAAATAATATTATTAAAGACCAATTTATAAATGTATATTTATGAATAATAATAAATTGGGATAAAACTACTTTTTCATTACATTTATTAATTGGACAAATTAATATTTTCATCACAAACCTATAAAGGGACAACGGAAGACCAACAACGCAAATCAGAAGGTCATCTGCGGGCAATCACCTCTGGTAATACCTTTAACATGTGCCACGAATGAGACAATCGGCCAACATACGACACATACACAATAAGCAAGGCAGGGCACGCTCTCGCAGAGAGACCACTCGGGACAAACTGTCACACATTGAAATTACCTACGTTTAAATGCATAGGTACTGAAGCAGTTTTAAGCAGGTTAAGTAATCGCGAAAACAGTTTTGACAGTTATTGTACCTACTAAAAAATATTTAATACTAATACTAGCGATCGCCTCCGCGGTTTTCTTTTGTCAATAATTGACAAAGGGGAAGGGGGATAATTATTATCCCCCCTTCCCCTCACATTTCCGGGAGCAAAAGTACCCTATGTCACCCGGGGTTAGTGTAGTTTTCCAACAGTGAAAGAATTTTTCAAATCGGTTCAGTAGTTTCGGAGCCTATTCAATAGAAACAAACAAATCTTTCCTCTTTATAATAATATTAGTATTAGTATAAATAAAATCTCCGAAATGACAGGTCTTTTCCCAAGATCTAGGATTAGTCTGTACCAAATCTTATAAAAATCGGTTCATTGATTTAAGCGTTCAAACTAAACAGAAAGAGTGTATTTCTCAATTATAATATTAGCACTGATCAATGATCTCCATAGACAACTGGATAGGCGATTGGTACTAAATATTTGATCCGATTTGAAAATCGGCATATTGGCGCTGAGAGCAGTAGTTAGTGTACTTGGAACTAATAATAGTGCAGACTTTCGCAGATAAACTTCGATAATGCTGTCATTGTCAATGTCAATGGCTGTCCATTTGAAGTCATTTTAGTTCCCAGTACACTATTGGGGGCGCTTCAAATCGACAGAAAAAATAGCTGTCATTTCAATGTCTATAGCCACTCCAGCGTAATACGATGAGCTTATTATCATGGAGCTCAGTGGCACTGATTAAAACAAAATCTACGGGGCGTCGCTAAAACAACAAAATATGTAACAACTTGTCATATTCTCAACTCGGCATGTCAGTTGTAGAGTGGTGTCATAACAAGGATTGACATAGAAACACCCGATCCATAACTAAAATATCAACTATAATTTACAACAAAAGATAACAAATTAAATCTTGAAAGCTGCTGTCAGAAAGTGGCTTCTGAAAAATGTGAATTTGCCACATTAGTAGGACAATAATAATATTTATCTCTGGTAAAGTAAGGGTCACGACATAAGATGTTTTATAATAATGGTATAAGAAATATTATTACTTAATTTTTTTAAATCTATATTTATTTATTAAACTTTGGTACACGGGCAGATTATGGTTGTGACAATGGCATTATTATATACAAACAAAAGTAAATAGGCCAGTACCCACAATTGTAACGATAACTTGATTTTAAAGAATGGAGGCATTTTGCCCTGCAGTGGGACATTAATAGGCTGATAAATATTTATACTACAGAAAAAAAAAATACCTAGCCATATTTTATTACATGGCCAAACATTGTCATAATAAGTGTAATAAACTACACAGTAATCCTTAAAACAGCATACTCAGCATGACTTGAATCTAAAAATTAAAGAATGGCTTGCGAAAACAATTGCTTGACAGGCGATGCAAGATGGCCGCTTAAAGAAAGATGGCTCCTTGCCTTTTTGTGAATGAATGGCAGTTGTGATTTCTCGTCAAAGCTAACGGCAGTCTACACACATCCTAAAGTGTAATAATAAACGGCTCGTACACTAAGTGTCGCGAATGTCCCCGTCTGGCACCGCACCAGGCCGCGGTATAATTATATAGTATTATTCATTCACAACTGCGCGTGAGTCGCCAATTCGGCACGTGGGAGTAATCGCGACGATTTGACGTAACTGGCTTTCTTTATTTTAATTCGTTGCGATCATTGACGCGACGGAGTTTATGAGTATTATGCGGTACTCGCTTGCATTGCAATAATTATCTTTTTACAATAAATAATAATAATAAATAATATTGGACAACATCAGCACATTGATCTGACGCCAAAGGAAGTAACTTAAGCCCTTAAGTTTTGGGTATCGAAAAGTGAGGCTTCCGGCGACTGGGACCGCAATGAACGGGGACCGCGGTCCCAGTTGCCGGATTGATTAAATTTTAAAAATTTTCTTCCAGCGACTGGGACCACGGTGTGAGGTAAATAGTCGTAGGTAAGATAAACTAAAGATCAATATCATAGCTAGCACAGATCATAGCTAGACTGTCGGACCAAAAGAATGAACTTAAATTCTTTTATAGTTATAGCCAAACAACCTTAATTTATCATTCGTGACAACAAAACATTTCTATGTCACTTAAATCCCACAAGTATCAGCCTTGGTTCAAAATAGTGGGACTTCAGAATAACTAGTCAATTGTTACGAGATTTATCGCTTAAACATCCCATTGCTTCACACAAATGAGATAAAAGTTCCCCTGGCAAATATTGGGATATTAAAGACGCAAGCTACATAAAAATGTAGACCAGTGGCGTGAGGGACGTCGGGTTAACGGCGATCTGATCCGCAATCTACCCGCAACAATCACGTTGAGTTATGGGAGGAGATCAAAGGAGGACTGTGGTGAAGGGGGATGGGTACCGGGCATTTAAATGATCGTAAAGACTGCGGTGAACGCCATTGAAGAAGGCATCCGGTTGCACAAAAGTACTGAGATGTGTGGAAAGTCTTCCCATTTTAATGGGACGTTAGATCTCGTGCGTACGCCGTGCCATGAGATGGCAATGTTTTGACATCACAAAATAAGAAAATATATCAATAACCAACAAAAAATTGATGAATCAATTCATGGTAACTTTTAAAACAACGCCATCTTGCCCCAAAATAAAATAAGTGTATTTAAAAGCATTTCTTACATACTTAAATAGATCAAATAAGTGCCGAAGCTCAACTTGCCGATAATATTTTAAACATTTCAAAACAGTAATTAGTAAGAACATTAACACTCGTAGACTATGCAACAAACAAATTAAGTTTTCATTTATTTAAATTAGGTACTTTATTTAAACAAACTGCAACTGAAAACAGAAAAACAGTTATTAAAGGAATATACCTAACTAGCCTTCCGACCGCGGTTTCACCCGCGAGTAATTTCTTTTTTCATATTATATCCATCAATCAATAGATCAAAAGTACCCTATGTCACCCGGGAATAGTAGCTTTCCAACAGTGAAAGAATTATTCAGATCGGTTCAGTAGTTATTCGGAGCCTATTCAATACAAACAAACAAACAAATCTTTCCTCTTTATAATATTCGTATAGATATTTTCATACAAACTGCAACTAACAGCTGTAATTCGTTTTTAAAAAGGAAAGGGGATTGCCAGACAGCCATAGTAACTTAGGCCCAGAGTGCACAACATATTCAATCACATGAATGAAATCTAAATATTCGTACTTGATTTGTCGCCTTCTTCTTTTTTCAGTATAAGTTGGGAAAAACATTTATAAATAATTAAGTATTTCAACGATTTTTTCCTTTACATGATGTTTACATGTCACTTCTGATGTTTGATAATAAATAAGAAATTGGTCCGAAACAGTTTATTTTTAATTACGTTTTTCGATATAGCGATAAATATTTTATAAAGTGTTAAATAATATTATTAAAGACCAATGAATTAATGTATATTTATGAATAATGATAAATTTTTTTAAAACCTACCTTTTATAATATTAATAATTATTAAATAACACTATTAAATATTTACCGCTTTAACGAAAAACGTAAATTAATTTCGGACCAATACTTTTTTTTTCTTTTTCTTGGCACTGCACGGTTTGTGCATCGGCCACTGACATTGATCATTTATTTTTATTCTTCTTGTTGGTTGGTCCGAAATTAATTACGTTTTTCGATATAGCGGTAAACATTTTATAGTGTGAAATATTAATAATTATAAAAAGTAGTTTTATACTAATTTATCATTAGTAAATAAATATACATTTATTAATTTGTCTTTAATATTATTTAACAATTTATAAAATATTTTCCGCTCTATCGATTAACGCAATATAAAAACGTAAGTTTCGGACCGGTATAAACAACGTCAGTAGTGAAATGTAAAGGATATAAAAATATACTAAATCTATGAGGATATATGTATGTACTCGTTGAAATATTAAATAATTTATAAATGTTTTTCCCGACTTTTACTGAAAAAATAAAAACGAGAAAAATCAAGTACAAATATTTAGATTTCATTCATGAAATTGAATATGTTGTGCACTCTGGGCCTATTTTCGGCGTTTCCCTTTAAATAAGAATTGTTTATCGCGTATTGTCATTATACGAAGTTATCATTTGGATTTGGCTTACAATTTGAGATAACAGATGGCGTATTGGCCAAAATATTCTAATAATTTAAGTTCGCGGTAACGAGATTTTTTTTCGGAGATAGACCCTCCGACCGTGTATTTTATAATGTGGCAGAAAGCATAATTGGCAAATAAACGGAATTGAAGCAAAGTTTTGATTTTACTTTTCAAGCCTTGTCCAATGTCCATTGTACAGCGCAGGTGTACAAGAATCATGTAATATATAACGTACAGAATATTAATTCAACTGAATCAGAGGACAACGTATCCCTAAACATATAACCATTAACCACCGACATGATTCTTCCGATCGCAAAACCGGTGCATCACTTGTACAAAGCTATTTACGAACCGACTTCGACTGTTTTGATCGAGTCTTTGCACTTTGAGAGTTTATTTATGTCCAAATGCACGATGCCGGCTGAAAAATGATCTGCCCGATATTCGATTGGGTCTTCGCAAGGCTATTGATCTGGCTTCGTTTGGCGTATTTTATTAATAGTGTGCACACCGCTTTATGATGTTTTATCGCTGTTTGATGCGGAATAAGAAATATTGAACACTCCGCGTTACTTTAGACAGGTCAAGTCGTAATATTTTAAGCTCGGCCGATAAGAGTTCATACTCGTGATATAAAGAGGTATTTTGATAAATGTATCTGTTGCGTTTGCAGTATGTTGTGGCTTAATCCGACCCTTTAAATGGCTATCGCTGTCGCTAAGCCAATGGTTTTTCATCGGTTTGGAGTAATTGGTCGGCTATTACACCAAAGTTGCAAGTTCGATCTCCACAGGATACAAATCCATTCTGACTGGTTCTGACTCTAAAAGCTCAATCTGCCCTTAGTTAGGGATAAGACGGCAATGTGTAAAGACCAGAGATATTGAAACAAAAACAATATTTTTGTACAGCAGAATTCTAACCAATTAAGCACAAGAGATTAAGACACTCTTTGGCCCCTAAATAGAAGTAACCTACTTTCCTGAGCAATATGTTTTATAAATATAATATGTTTTGGAGAAGATGACTAACTCTGCGATTAAGACAGCAACAACGCAAGTTGTGTAAACACCTACTTTGATTGTTTACGAAAAAATAAACTGAGAGAACTGCAACACTGGTAGGGTTGTCAACTACATTATGAAGTGTAGGGACAAGTTTGTTTTTTTAATTATTTTTTTTTTGAGAAGGAAATAAAACTTCTAGTGTGACATCTTATGGTAAGAGCAGTACCGCCTATGAACACTATTCGGTACCTGCAAAGTGCAGAGTTTTGAATGTCTGCCTGCCGTTGAGAAAATATGCAAGGCATATTAAGTGGGCTTGGCCCTCCAGCAATGTCCCTCACCAAAAGAGGTGGAATAGTAAATCTTGTGCTCCTAAGTCCAGTAGCTGTCTGCCAATTGATTTAGCATTAATACTATAGTTAATCAAGGAAGGCGTAAAAATATTTTTACAGAGTCAGTAATGCAAGAGTGATGCCTATGATTTATTACAAGCATCCAAAGGCGAAGGAAACCGATTTTCATCAGGCAGGCTTGATAACCACTGTTTGCTATTATTATTTTTACCAGATCAGTTGCCATACAGGCACGCAGCCCACCTGATGGTAAGCGCCCACTGCGGGCTATTCCATTGAAAAACACTTCTCCAGGAAGCGTCGCTCAAGCTGCTGCCAGACTGTAGGCTCATCTGATCTTCGAGCCTTTGATTTCAAGTGCACTGGCTCCCACATTAATATTGCCGGCACACAGCCAAAGCTGTTATGGCGGCAGATTTCACCTGTGGGAGTGGTAGCTAGCCAGTCGGAGTCTGAAAAAGCCCTACCACTAACCAGACCCAAGGCGGGAATCGAACCCACGACCACCATGTTTTATACCCGAGCGGCTAGCGGCTTAGCCAGCCACTGTTTCACGGAGGCGGCTATAAGGCATTTGAATTTAAATGACGTGATAAAGGCATGTCAACACACCTTTAAAGACTACTTGAATGAGGACGGACGACGTATCATTATGTATATTTTAAACGTGGGTGACATCAAAGCCTCCAACAGAAATGTAAGTACTCATTACTTCCTCCGCTTGACATTAAAGAAATACACTACTTTCTCTTTTCTCCAGATTCGGTCAAAGCTCTGTCATCGCATAATAGTGGGTTGAACGATAGCTGTTTATATCCTTTTTATACTACTACAAAGAAATTAAATAATTTTGGTACTTTTAGTCTGTGCTAAGATATATTATATTTAAGTGGTGTAGGATTTTGTGGTGGTTTTGATGCGTTTAAGTTTCATAACTGCAGGCTAACGATCGAACCTGCGGCCATGGGTGGGAGACAGGACTAAAGGCGTTTGTCCCACTACCCACAAAACTCCCCCTTTTTTTTTCAAAAAAGGGCGTACCAGTGACCGCGTTATTGCAATTGACCGGGCTAATACCTACTTAGGCCACCTGATTTTAGCGGTCTTAAACTTGTATACAAATAACTTTGTTGGATACCGATAAATTATTCACTTTAGATATAACTGTTTTTTGTAGTCCAAACTTCAAGATACCCTTGATTATATCTAACCATAAATCAAAATGGATTTTATCAACTGCCAACCCTAAACAGGACAAGTGAAAACATTAATTTATGAATGTTCGTATGTATTCTTAAAGACGTTGACTCAATTTCCCGCTAATTCCTGTCTTGTCCCGGCTGAATCACCGGGACCAGTTCCAATACCTACGGGTATGGATGAAGGAGATTCCCCTGCATCCGGTGACTTACTGTTGATCCACGGTCAAGACCAGATATCCGCTTTCTCATATGCACTACTATAATTCGAGGATTTATATTTAGTATCTACTGACTTCAATAGATGGTTCGAACCTTAGTGCGCATCGTGAAATGTTACTTCTATACTATAATAGTAATAATTATAAAGAGGAAAGATTTGTTTGTTTGTATTGAATAGGCTCCAAAACTACTGAACCGATTTAAATAATTCTGACTGTTGGAAAGCTGCTCTATCCCTGGGTGACATAGGGTACTTTTGATCCCGGAAAAGTGGAGGGAAGGGGGGGATACTTGAAAAAAGAAATTACGCGCGGGTGAAACCGCGGAGGCGGACTCTAGCGTTGTTATAAATGTGACTCTATCACCGGATTCGGAATGTTGCTGTATATCTAAAAGAACCGAGAAACTTATAAAAAGGACTTTATAAAAATAGCACCTATCTGGAGTAAATATAAGTACTTATTTGTTTAAGGGTTTTTCCTGATTAGTTATCATACGGGAATATTGTTGCTACATAATTAGTAACTAATTGATGAGTCATACTGGTGAGGTCGCGTTTGCTGGCATATTATAGTCATTATTCGCGGTTTTAGTCATCGGTCCGTTAGCTCAAGCCGGTTAGAGCACCCAACTGATTCGTCAAAGAGGCGGTCGGGGGTTCAAATCCCTCACGGGCCAACTTTTTGTTTCTAAATCGAACAGGATTAATTCTTTTAAGAAACATACTCGCGTAACCACAAACTAAGCCAATGGAAGCAAATTATATAAAAATAACATAAACGATCTTTCTACTAATTTTTATTAAATAATCTTTACCTTGAACCACACGATGACATGGGTCAAGAAACAAATTTTATTCATTTGACAGTCATCAATGTCGTATTGTTAAAATATAGTACTGTACAAACGACGGAAGTTGCATCAAATTCCGGCGTATCCGGCGTGAATTGCTAAGTCAAAACGACACGACGAAACGACACACCTGAGGCATCCCGAGTTGCTGCCAAATTAGTTTATCTAGATCCGGAGCTTAGTAAAACGATATATTTACGATAGATTTTGACTGCCTCCGTGGTACAGTGGTTAGAGCGTTGGGCTCTAATACCCGGAGGTCGTGGGTTCGAATCCCGCGGGGAGCATCACTTTGTGTGAATGTTTCCAGTTTGGTTAGGACATTGCAGGCTCGAATCACCTGAATGTCTGAAAAGAATGATGATTCCGTGCTTCGGAAGGCACGTTAAGCCGTTGGTCCTGCGCCTGATCTCTCTTCGGTCGTGTCAGACTGCTGTCCCACCGTGCTATGAGAGTGAGGGAATAGGGAGTGCACCTGTGCTTGCGCACTCACTTGTGCACTATAATATATCCTGCGTAGTTGGCTGATCGTAAAAGATTGGCCGCCATAGCCGAATCGGCTAGGAGGACATAATTAAAACGATATATTTCTAAGACGATATAAGTCTAAATTTTAAGACTTGCTTGTCAGTTATTCATCTATAAGTATTTGTCAACATATCAGTAAATAACTAAATGATGTATGTATTCCCTCCTTCCTATGACATAGGGTCCTTCAAACGAGGCGTGAAGAGGCACTTTGTGGGCCAGCAGAGTTAGGGTGACTGATGCTACGTCCCTTGCGTTGCACCAGTTGTCCTCGCCTCTGGACTTCACTCACACTTAACATCAATTGGAGTGGGGTCATTTGCCGGGCTAAAAAAAAAAGAGTGATAAATTGCATTTGCGGGCATATGAAGTCCTTATAATTTACTACAAAATTGTTCGTTTAAAATGTAATTGTTAGTTGCACCAAATTCCGGCGCATCCGGCGCGTCTCGTTCAACAGAGCACTGAGGTATCCTGAGTTGTTGCCAAATTATTAGTGTAGATCCGGTCCTGTGACACGTGATTAACGCTTTGAAAAATTACCAATATGCAGGACAGACGATTTAATATATTTACGTAAAAATTAATTGTTTTTTTAAGTATGTTTACCTCAAAACGTGGTTGGTATAGTGGTTTGCTTTTACCTGGTATTTGGCTGTAATCTTTGCGCCTTAGATGAATCATCGTTTGAGCTTTTTTTTCGAATTTATTATTACATTTTTTAATCTAAAATATTATTATGCCAAAGTAACTTTATCTCTGTCTAAAGGGTTCACTACCCTATAGACAGAGATAAATTTACTTTCATTTCGGAAATCACCTCGTCGAATTACAATTCGTGTTACGCTTTAAAACCGTAACCACTGAACAGATTTTAAAATTTACATAGACTAGGCTTTAGGAGAGGAATATTTTTTTTATACCGGGATATATTGCTCAGTGGTACTAAAAAAGGCTTAACCGCAGGCGAAAGCTAGTAGATCCATGAAATAATAAAATATGTGCATAGATACGCGTATACTCATTATTCCCACTTGTTATTTAATCTATTATACCTACTATAGATTTCTTATCGCACTGGGAAAAACAGAATTCAACGATTGGTACTGTAATGAGTCATAGTCGACTTATCTCGTTTGCCGATATTATATATAGTCATTATTCGCACTTTGAGTCATCGGTCCGTTAGCTCAGCCGGTTAGAGCACCCAACTGATTCGTCAAAGAGGCGGTCGGGGGTTCAAATCCCTCACGGGCCAAATTTTTGTTTTAAGTTTTTATTTTTTTTAATTAAAATGTATTGAAATATAATTACTATAATATGTTTATCCATTTCACATATGGGGTTGGTTGTAAGCCATTAGGTCTCCTACCACTAAACACACCCGAGAATACAGTCTTTTGACAATGCTCACTCACTCTCTAATATGCTAATATGTATGTATTTATTTGACAACTTTCCCAAGAGAACTCCATGGAAAAAGTCAATTTAAGGAATGCTAATTTGTCTTGCGACCCGGCTGACCCCCGGCGCCCATTGATACCCGGGTCTTTGGGTGAGAAATTTACTACCGAAGACTCCTTAGTAGCGTGCCATCAAGCTTCTAAGGTAGTTAACACAAATGATGACAAGGGTAAACCATCTATACGCCCCAAACACAGAATTGGCACTTGGAATGTTAGAGGACTACTAAAACCGGAAAAGCTATCAATCGTTGAAAAGGAGATGAGCGAGTATAATCTTGCAATTCTGGGTCTATGTGAAACACACATGAAAGGATCAGGCCACTACAAAACATTAAATGGCAACACTTTATTTTTCTCGGGTCACGAAGTAGACAGCAAAAACGGCGTAGGGATAATAATACCTCAAAAACTGTCTCATTCCGTTACTGGCTATAACGCTGTAAATGACAGAATAATATCCATACGACTTAACTGCAATCCTTTACCACTCAATATTGTACAGATATACGCACCAACTGCTCAATCATCGCAAGAAGATATTGACAACTTCTATAACCAGCTACAAGCAACCATGGCCGGAATCTCTAAACGAGAGATAATGATTGTGCAGGGTGACTGGAACGCAAAAATTGGGATAACCGTGAATGACGATCACATACGGCACGTGATAGGGAAACACGGACTTGGCGTCCGTAATGAAAGAGGTGAAAGGTTCATTGACTTCTGCGTAAGCCACAATCTAGCCGTGACTAACACCTGCTTTAAACATCATAAGCGCCGGCTATACACATGGATCTCACCCGGCGATCGCTATCGCAATCAAATTGATTACATCACTATAGCAACTCGATGGAGGTCATCCATAACGAACACGAGAACTTTCCCGGGTGCAGACTGTGGCAGTGACCACCAACTACTCGTTGCAGATCTGCGGGTACGTCTAAAATCACAACGAAAGAGACCAGAAAAGATCACTAGATTGTCGGAGCCTGAATACGAATATTTTCAGGAAAAAACCGAGCCAGAATTAATCTGTACCAATCCTGAGAATATGACCGCCGAAGAACAGTGGCAACAATTCAAGTCTGAAGTCATGAAAGTGCTTAAGTCGATGAACAAAAAACCCGACACAAGAAAGGATTGGATATCTGACGCGACATGGTCTAAAATAAGGCGTAGGAAGGAACTAAAAAGTGATCCAAGGTCAGACCACGTGGAGGAATATATGCAACTGTCCAAAGTTATACGTAATATGTGCAGAAGAGACAAGAACCAACACCTTGAGAACATATGCAAGGATATTGAATGCCACGCGGAAAGAAACCAGACTGCCGATCTTTTCAAGAAAGTACGTCAAATTACCAACAAGTTTAAACCATCTTCCTGGATCATAGACGACAAAGAAGGTAACCATCTTAATGACATCGCCCAAGTCACGGAAAGGTGGAGAGAATACTGCGAGGAGCTGTATCAGGACCAACAGAGAACAAACTCGCCCATCCAAGCCCAGGTCTCAGCACAAGACACCGAACCTAACATACTCCGTTCGGAAATAGAAGACTCAATACGGAAATTAAAGCGGAATAAGGCTCCGGGACCAGACCGAATCACAGCGGAAGCGCTTAAAGCTTTAGGACCAAATGGGATTACCAAGTTACATAACATCTGTAACTCAATATGGGAAACTGGACACTGGCCATCAGACTGGTTACACTCTTCCATACTTCCCCTCCACAAAAAAGGATCAGTACGGAATTGTAGCAACTACCGAACAATAGCCCTTATCTCACATGCAAGCAAAATTTTACTACACGTGATCAATAAAAGGCTCAGATCGTATCTAGACTGGCAGATTCCACAAGAACAAGCAGGGTTTGTCAAGGGAAAAGGAACACGTGAGCAAATACTGAACCTTCGGCTAATAGTGGAGAAATGCTACGAATTCAACATTCCCATGTTAATATGCTTTGTGGACTATCAGAAAGCCTTTGACTGCGTGAAGTGGGAGAAGCTGTGGGAAGTTTTAGCTGCAACCGGTGTTCCACCTCACCTTGTAGCACTGATCCGCAATCTGTACGAGTCTGGTTACGGCACTGTGACGATGGGAGAAGCGACATCACAACGATTCCATTTCCAAAAGGGAGTCCGACAGGGTTGTGTGATTTCTCCTATCCTATTCAATATATACGGCGAGTACATAATGCGTCAGGCACTGGAAGGCTGGAGGGGCGGCATTAAGATAGGAGGAGAACAAATTTCGAATCTTCGATACGCAGATGACACCACCCTCTTCGCTTCAACCGAAGTAGAAATGGCAGAGCTTCTGGATCGTCTGAGAACAACTAGCCTCCAAATGGGTCTCACCATAAATAAAAGTAAGACCAAACTAATGGTAATCGACCGTTTTGGAGTTGTACAGCGTACCAACCTGCTGCAAGAGTACGATACCGTTGAGCAGTTCCAATATCTTGGCTCTGTAGTTACTAATAAAGGTACCTGTGAACCTGAAATTCGTAGACGAATTGGGATGGCTAAAACGGCGATGACTCAGCTCGGCAAGATATGGAGAGACAGGAATATCACAAATAGGACTAAAATACATCTCGTCCGTACACTTGTTTTCTCCATTGCTCTTTACGGAGCAGAGACATGGACCATCAAAGCCGCCGACAGACAACGAATCGACGCCTTTGAAATGTGGTGCTGGCGCCGCCTACTAAGGATTCCTTGGACAGCCCACCGTACAAATGTCTCGGTCTTAAAAGAGCTCAAAATCCAGAAAGCGCAACGCCTCTCTTCGACCTGTATGCAGCGCATAATCAAATACTTCGGTCACATCGCCAGAAGAGGCGGTAATAACTTAGAGCGATTGATAGTGACGGGGAAAGTAGAGGGAAAGAGGCCAAGAGGAAGAAGCCCAAAACGATGGGCGGATCAAGTCTCGGAACACTTAGAGATACCGGTTTGCGACGCTTTACATCAGGCGATCGACCGGGAGGGATGGAGGCAGACCATTGGCAAAATAAATCGGAGTCACGATCCTCAGCATTGGGGTACCGACTAAGAAGAGAATGTATTTATTATTTACAAAAAAAAAGTATATGCCACCGCCGCCCATGGACATCTGCAACACCAGAGGGATCGCTGATGCGTTGCCGGCCTTTTAAGACTCGGGCCTAAAGAAAGCGTCCCCCCGATTCCCCGTTGCCAGCCCATCCCAAATACTCTATGAACTCACTTGTCATAGCTTGGAAGGTGTATTACTAGTCCTTACAACCTGAGACAGGCACGTAGCGTATAATCCGTTGTCAACGGCTTGTCCTAGCTGATTTTAATGTCGGTCCAATCGATAGTCTTGAGTCTTGAGCCAAAGAGGCTCTGATATGGCTTCGGGTATTACAATCGCCGTGGCGTACGGCGGTGAAGTAAACAAACTTGTATTTCTTGTATGCTGACACGTTGGTAAATTACAGTCTGTAAGGACTACTACTTAAAGTTGGTTTGTTTGTGATATTACTGATCTACGAGAAGAAAAAATTGAAACTTTATATCAATTAAAATAATTAAAAGCATGATGGGTCAATCATAAATTGAAAATGTATGTTGTCGAGATCAATTAATATCGTCTAAGATGAATTTCAATTAAATCATGATCAACATTTTAATAACACAGCATTTGACCACTGCACCGTAACAATATGTACCTACATATAAAAAATAATAGGCACCAATATTCAAACCAACGACTTCATTTTTTAAATGACTATAATATCTTAACCACTCAATCCCGAACCGGCACTCGGGTGCCGCGTAACAATAGATTTTCTATTGTGTCTGGTAATCCGGGGCTCGAAAGATTTAATAAACTGCAATGTTGGAGGCTTAGGGAGACAATTAAAGATGTGTTCAAGGCGCAACGTCCGTATAATGACTGCCTTTAAGTACATTATAATTGGTTAATATATAGGGAGGCGTGACACACACTACAAAACGTTTAAAAAAAAAGAAAATGATGTTACCATTTCAAGTCTCACTAAAATAAGTATTTGCAAAAATCACAAACTCTATTAAAGCTCACCCAATGTTTGACTACATTTATAAACTTGTATCAAAGCACTGTGCAAACATTTAGATACATCTCAGCTCAATTCTAATACAAAAATAAAATTACCTCCGCGCAAGTGAACTGGCGTTTACACAAACGATATCTAAATAAACCGCGCTGGAATACATGTTTATTTGGACAACATGAACTTGCCTGAATATTCTATTCGACGTCGAACATTAAAGCTTCGATGATGGATATTAAACTTGCTATAACGGCTTTTAGAGGTCATTGACGAATGGGAGTTATACAGATGGATACTGTTCAGGAAGTAGTTTCTTTTGTTCGGAATGTAACGTAGGAATTCGAAAGTCAATCCTTTTTTTTTCTAATTATTTTTTTCAAACCAATTTTGTTACAGACTATAAAGATGATTAGCATAATTATAAAGTTGGTTTAAAAACGTCACAGTCCATAGACTGTGACGTGTGACTGTGATAAGTGAGGCCGATGGTTCGACTCTCGACGCGCACCTTTTGATACATGATCCAATTGGTCTGGTTCCCCTGTTAAGAGTTACGGAAGTCAGATGGCAGTCATCCAGTAATAACTAGAATTGGCAAAGTCTGGATTATGGTGCAAGTACCTACACCCTGACCTAGGGGCAGACGGAACTAAAAAGTGCCCACTGGTGGCAGATTTGGTGGGAGCAGGCGGTAATAAGCCTCCGGACGAAGCGCTTTTAAAAAGTAAAGGTACAGAAAATTAGTTTGTTTAAAGATAATGTTTATCCGTTGTCTGGCACCCATAACAAATGCTAAGGCAAGCGCTATGGGAATAATGTCCTGAAATATTTTTCAAGAGATATTATTACAAATATAACCGAACTACGTTCCATAACAGAAAAACCAAACCAGGAAGAATTTGGAAGGCAGCTATTTTAAAGTCCCGTTTTCCAAATTGATTCGCGATTGAACCGGAAAAAGACCTTTCCCATTTGCAGTTACGACATTACCTACTGATTCCAGTTTTAGTTATTTTGAGTAGAGCACCTTCAGCCTAGATTATCTCTACACGCGACTTTGCTCGACTGGCTCAAAACTTTTTACTTTATACTATCAATCAGGCGCAAAACATAAATGATAATTTCATGATTTTTTATCATGATCGAGAAAAGTAAAAGCCACTGTCACTGAGTTATGTTTTTGTATTTTTTCGAAAAAAGCTCCATTTTGATGAATGAACGTCTCACATATTGTTACAATGTCAGCGGTAGCTAGATTTAAAAATAGATCTTACATTACATTATAGTGCGACCACTGCTGAACATAAGCCTTCCTCAGGGATCTCCATTAGGTCCTACGCTACCCGCATCCAGCGAATTCCTGCGATCTAACTGCAATATCAAAAGACTAATACTTTGCTTTTCCCAAAGTAACTCGCACAGACATTCTTACAGTCTCACACGGTTAGACAGCAAGTTCGGCGCAGGCAGTGCACGGTGCATTTGAATATTTAACTGCACTCGATGCGGCGGCGATAGACTCTGTCCCGCAGGGGCCTTCGTTAGACGTCCACGAATGTTTTCGCGATAGTATATTCTAGTAGGTGCAATATTTTTTTATGAAAGAGTCACCTGATGGTAAGACCACTACCACCCAAGGTAAGTTTTTGAGAAGAATGCGGTAAAGCACCGAAATCGCATGCTAGCGAGAACCCGTACCGATTAATGCCATAAGGTGGATATTGGATACCAGCTAGTCCCTCTCGGGTATGAAATGAAAACCAGGGGCGTTAATTGGTTTTTGCTAGACGACTGTATTTATTGAAAACTAGCTGACTCGGTGAACTTCGTACCACTTACATACTTTAGTATTTTCCTCGCAGTTTTTCCATATTTTCTTATCGTTTAAACCTTTCCTGGACTTTCACGAATATTTCACGACTAAAATAAATCAAATCGGTTTAGCCGTTCCCGAGTTTTAGCGAGACTAACGAACAGCAATTCATTTTTATTTATATAGATAATACCCAAACACGGCCTTTCTTGCTTGCCAGTGGAGCCTAAACGCATCCTTCTCAGCAGAACTTAAAGACGTTCGTCCTACTATCCACTAAAACCTCCCGATTTGCACGAATGTTTCGTTTCTTTTTTTTATAAAAGAAATCATTGCACATCACATTCCTATAGTCGCTACAGATGTATATTCTACAAATCTTAACACTAATTTCTACCAAGGTATATAATCGACATCGGACATACGTTGCCATACCGCGCAAAGTTCACTGGCCGCAGAACTGACAGTGGATGATGAATATGCGCGGGCGCCTCTGATCGCGTGCCAAATCGATCGATAGATCAATGCTCTGGATCCGTCCGTGTCGGATTAGGCGTATTGTTGCTCGAGATTACAAAATAGGAGGTACAGATGTAACTTTGCGTCTGAGTTATATTCGGGGAGCCGTCAATGCGGAATTTTCTCCTAAGGATTATTATTATTCTACTGGAATAGAAGATCTGAAATGTGAGATGAACCATGGTAGGTATACTCGTATATAGATTTCACAAAATCATATTTGAGGTTAAGAGTCCTATGACATCTCGACTGTGATTTTTGCATAAAATGGCCAACTTTGGCGTTATCGATCTCAGAAACAAAAATACATTAAAAATAATGACTTATTAAATAGTGTAGAGTATCTATTGGAATAGTTTGTAGCGGCCTTGCTTTTTCGAAATTTTGCTTAACTTTTTAATTGAACCCAAAATTGCAGAGAAAGATTTTCATAAAATGCGCGAAGGCACATTTTTAAGCTCCTGGATTGAACTACTGTTCTGAGCAAATTAAATAAAAAAAATAGAATGTTATCTCTTATATAGTCGTATAGTTCTTAGCGGCCTGGGATTTTTAAATATCTTTGGTTTTATATATAAAAAAACATCTAGTCCTAAAGCAAAAATCTTCGAAAATCGCTTTAAGTTAACTGTGAATTTCTCCTTTCTACGACAACACAATTAGGCAAAATATATACCAAAATAATTGTTACATCATGAGGAATGAAGATTTTATAATTTTAAACCATTCATTTATTATCCTATTTTGATAATAACATTAATATAACTGCAAAATTACTACAAAATGCGATGCGCTGGCCGTCCGAACTCAGTACTGCGCGGAGCGCTCTCGGCGTTGGACCTATGTCGAATTTTTTCGCGCCAGTACGATCGAGCGAGCGTCAGTGTATAGTGCGACTACCAAGTTTTCATCACGTAAGTATAATTATTTTTAGTGTTTGTTTTATATTGAATCTCCTACTCAAAACAAAATAAGGGCCTCCATAAAGTTTTTCTCAAATGTTGATTTATAAACAACTCGTAAGTTGATCACTGACAAATTAAGTACCCACTATCACTTAGTAGGGATTATTCCGGACTGCCTCTACTAAGTCTGCCACCAGTAGGGGCAGTCGAAACTTTTTAGTTCCGTCTGCCCCTAGTAGGGGCAAAGTTTCGACTGCCCCTACTGGTTATTTAGATAGGTAGGAAGGGCTACCCCAGTAGATGCCTATATTATGTACCGTACGAATGCGGACTTGTTTTTGAGAGTATTTTTTTGCGCGACAAGACGCGACGACGCGACGATTTGAAGAGTAGGTAGCTGTCCAATTATATTATCATTATTATTTCAAAAATTTCGGAAAACAAATGCATGTCGGGAAAACAAATGAATGTCGGGAAAACATTGTTTATTGATCTGAAGTAAGAAAAACACGATTTTAGACCTTATCGACATTTACCAAAATAATGGATTTTAATGAACCAGCAAAGGTAGTCAACAAGCGGTTGCGAAAAAGCAACAAAATTTTTAATGTCAATAAGGTTGAAAATCGCTTGCATCTGTTTTTCTTGTTTGTCTATTTATTTGAAGTAAAAAAAACAGGTGCAAGCGATTTTCAACCTTATTGACATTTAAAATTTTGTTGCTTTTTTGCAACCGCTTGTTGACTATCTTTGCTGGTTCATTAAAATCCGTTATTTTGGTAAATGACGATAAGGTCGAAAATCGCTTGCACCTGTTTTTTCTTACTTCAGATCAATAAACAATGTTTTCCCGACATTCATTTGTTTTCCCGACATGCATTTGTTTTCCGAAATTTTTGAAATAATAATGATAATATAATTGGACAGCTACTCTTCAAATCGTCACGTCGCGTCGTCGCGTCTGTTGTTACCTCAGAACTCTGTAATTATAAACCGTTTTCTTTTTTTTTTCATTTAGAAACATTTAAGTCCATATTGGTCCCGTTGTCATTACAATCCAGTTATGATGACGGGATCCCCGAGGAACTAAGGGAACTTCTCAAACATTTTAGGGGCACATACCTACAAAGATTTTAATATTTTTAACTACAAATCAAGCATTTGCATTCAGAAAGTATCATTTGGTGTGGTACAACTAAATAAGAAGACCGCAGATGGCCATCCGAACATATTCGGCAATATAGGCAGATATTATTTGATGACTGATTTGGAAAAACAAATACCGCTTTCGGTAATTTTAATAACTATTCAAGCATTTACCAGTTAATATTATTATTGTAGTGGAAGTCCAAAAGTTTTTTTTTTGTGCCAGATGTGCAATTTGAGGTCGGTTGTTTTGTCAAAATTATTTTGAGTTTACAAAGCTTTTTATGTTGTTAAATTATTCTTAATATTCATTTCGTTATTTTCAGCATGGGTCGAAAAACACAAAACACAAAAAAAAATTCAATTAATATAGACGAACCGCCAATAGCAGAACTTGAGGAGATAAATGCTAGGACGATAGAAACAGAATCTGAGAATGTAAGTATGAATGAACCCAAGAATTTTGAAGCTGTTATTCTATTTTCATATTTTATTAATAAATATAATTGTTTCAGGTGACAGATTACGTAGTTCTGCCTTTTTGCAGTTTGGACTGGTCCGGACTATTAATGAAAGTAGTTAGAGTTCCACGGAACGATAACTTTTGTAACATCGAGATGTTACCCAAATTGACACGCTTTTACTACGAGTGTCTGCTCCCAGAAATAGTCAACTCTCGAAAATCGATGCCATTTAGGCATATAGTATTCTAATCTAAACAAATATTTGGCGTCGTTTGACTCTGTAATAAAAACACTGTCTTTCTAATGCTTTTTCACACCAAAATACCTAGTTACTTTATGGTGTTTTATACTAACCATGTAAATTGTCATAAGTTTTATTCTAATCTAAGCTATAACTTTTATCTAAAACGAAAAGCGTCCTTTGCTAGATAAATGACAAGGTAATAAAATAAATTTAATTTTTAACAAATATTATCTGTCTCATTTATGATATCATCTTCATATTATTATAATCTGTTTCTTCACCTACTAGATCCATGGCACAAATGTGCGGGTATAGCGATAACGATTATTCCATAGAAACAAAACAACAAAACTTGGGAAAAGTATCATAATGGTTTGGTCGTTATTTCAACACAGTATTGTGGTCACGTGACCAATGAGTTGTCAAAACATGTCAAATGCCTATTCTCGCAGAGTGGAAATTTGTAATAGCCCTCTTAAGGAAATTTTCAATCTTTTGAATTGTAACTCACTCTCTTTTACTGTTCCTTGCCTAAAACCGAGCCTTCAGATAAAAGATTATTTCTGTAAAGTTGTATATGGCTGCTGCAACACAAGCATTCTTGCTTAGTGCAGAGCCGCTAGACTTAAGTTGTTTTGTTACTGTTTTATAGAAATAAAGATTTATTATTATATTTTTATTATTATTATTCTCATAAACAAAACAGGAAAATCGTCTTTCTTTTTCCGAGCGACGTTTTTTCCCGATGTAGTCAACTAAAGTCAGGTTGTAATATCATCCAGGACTTAGCAAGTTCAGATAATTATAACGTTTAAAACGCCTACCTTCCGCCCTCCGTAGCCCTTGACAGGGAAACTAGACCAATAATTGGATCATGGCTAAACAGGATATTAACGCAGAATTTCCTAGTTATTTTATTCTTTTTATAGGACTGCAAACTAGAAGACTGGCACATACATGACCCACCCTTTTATTCCTTATCAAGATTATTACCATGGGCTATTCTATGTTTTTATTGTTATAAATCATCACTTGTTGTTTAAATTTAAAGTGTTGTTATAAATGTTACCAAAAAAAGCATTTCCAATGTTACACGTTACATATGGTTTCAAGATATTGCCATTAATTTGCATGCAATGCTCTTTCTATTCACGTGAGGTGGGTACCACCCAGTTGGTCCTTGTCAAAGTCTGATTGACTGTCCGTTCTTTAATAAGATTCAAAATGGGAATCGAAATCATCACCTTCAGGGTTTTAGACATGAGTTCCTTAGTCACTCTGGTAAAAGACCTATCTTCATCCGTACTATCGAGGTCACACGCGCGTGATCACCCTTCTCTGTCCAGTATTTTCTCCTGTGCAGTATTTTCACGTTTACAAGCGCCGCTCCTAAGAAGTCACGATGCGCGTGCACGGTATATTTTTCCAAAAGTGATCACGCGCGGAAGACCTCGATCGTACCTCACATCCGTAGGGACGAGTTCACTAATCTTGTGAATAAATTTCTATTGTGTTGTAAAAATCAGTCTTTTTTACGCAAGGTGAACAGTTCTGGCTATGCGCTCAACAATTAGAGTAGGTACGCGAAAAAAGCGTGTGTTAGAATTAACCCAGTTCTGCGCTATTTCGGGACGCGCGGGCCGATAGATGAATGCCTGATCGAGTTTGGGACATTTCTGTCTATCTTGTGTACAAGCTGAATTAGAAATCATGTGATGTCTCCGAACAACAGATCAGACAAGCTTAGATTGGCAACACATTGACCGACGCTTCCTGGTGAAGTGGTGAACGGAAAAGGCCGCGGCCGCTTACCTCAGGTAGGATGCGTGTCTGTCTGTTTACTAACCTAGTATAAAAAATATGTAAATAAATGAAGACAACAAGAAAATGTTTGAGCTAATAAAAACACTAAGTGTAAACTTGTTTTCTTTTACGTCTACAAAGTGAAAAGATCATAATAGTAGAAGATCCGAACTAAGGTCGATCTTCACCGAGTTGATAATAGAATGAAACTTATTTTATCATGAATTTAGCATATTAGAAAACATATTAAAAATGGGTTGCCTAAAAAAATCCTGGACCGACCAATTTTTCTTTTTTTTTTAATGATTTTAAACAAACAAGATAATAAGAAAATTATGTCCTGACTTAACGTACAAAACGTATAGAATGTGCAGCCGTTGGGTTTTCTATTATTTACGCGGGGGGACTACTGGGTTGTCAGGTATAAACACGTATACATGTGTCGATACCAGTTAATTTCACCTAATTGGATAATAGATTTTTTTTTAATATCATCATAAGCGCTGTTTTATTATGAACACGTTGATATATGGTTGTCTGCAAAAAATTGGGATTCTGTTAAAAAAATTTTTTTAAAATACTATTAAACATACTCGGTCCAGGATTTTTTAAGCAACCCATTTTTAATGTTTTCTATTATGCTAAATTCATAATAAAATAAGTTTCATTCTATTATCAACTCGGTGAAGATCGACCTTAGTTCGGATCTTAGACTATAAGTTAACTGGGACTAAAGGTTGACTGGGAGAGAATGCCATGAGGCATTAAGTCCGCCTTTGTACTTGATTTGTGCAATGAAGCTTAAATAAATAAATAAATAAATAAATAATTGTAAAGTTATCTCGTCACGTTGTTATGATATTCGTAGCTAAGTGTGTTCAAACATCGCTTTACAATAAGTTGTTGGTTCAAATCTATACGCTCCCCTATAAATATATCCATGTGGGTATATACTGTTTATTCACATGTAATTTTTTTTCCAAACTTTATCTTTACTAATATCAAATAGTAGATATCATAGTAATCTATTAAAAATCAGACGACTATGATGTAATACATTGCAAGGGTTTCCCGAGAAACAGTACAAGCGCTCCCAGCCATAAACAAAACATACTAAAATTAGTACTGCGTAAATACAGTTTAGTGGCATGGCAACACTAAAGTCCTTATATTATACACGGTGTTGCCACTTAGAGCGCATTAAACGTTACGATCGAGTGTTTACGCTGTAAATCAATGTTGACTGAATTTGCTGTCTGGTACATAAAGTGTCTGGAAAACGTTTAGATTTTAATACTTCCTTATTTATTGGCTCGCCGGGAAAATATGAAACTGTGCGTTGTGTTTTAAAGAATTTGACAAAGAGTTAGAATTTCATTTGGGCCGGTCAGTCGCCACAAGACGGACTCCAGCTTGTCCCTTTCGGGTGTAAAGGGGAAACCGAAGATTTTAGAGGGTAATGGGACGATCATATTATAATCCTGAGTCCCACGCTCGGCCGCAAGGCTCTCAGCCGGCCTTACCTTACCTTATACATCTATTCTCTGTTCAAAGCAGCGAAAATGTGCGTAATGCATTTCATTTTAAAAAGGAAACGAATTAGTATCTTATTTAACACTAGCGGGCGCCCGCGGTTTCACCCGCGTGGTTCCCGTTCCCGTGGGAATTGATCAAAATCCTTTCATAGCGGATGCCTACGTCATAACTCCGTCCAGTGGTTTGAGCTGTGCGTTGATATCTATCTAACGGTCAGTTGCAGAAACGTCCATTAAAGTTAATGTTTCATTAAAGCTATTGCTGTCACTTTTTATTTCATGACAACGAAAAGTGACAGCATTAGATTTAATGAAGCATTAACTTTAATGGAGCTTTCTGCAACAGGGTGTCAGTCAGTCAGTCACCTTTGAGTTTTATACCCGG
Source organism: Mecyna flavalis (assembly GCA_949319885.1). NCBI lineage: Eukaryota > Metazoa > Arthropoda > Insecta > Lepidoptera > Crambidae > Mecyna > Mecyna flavalis. Next base: position 1,671,484 of record OX439427.1, on the reverse strand, counting down.
CGGGACACAGGTTGGGTCAAAATGACCCATTCAAATGTATAGTACCCTCTATATTATTTTCCGGAATAGTTATAGTGCCAACTTTTTCAGTAGCTGGAGGTAGTGCGAAATAACATTCGTTTTGAACCAGCCCTCAGTCGACGTTTAATACTGGCGAGATATACACGCGTTCAAAGTTGACAACGGGTAAATGACCCACCTATGTCTTAACGTAATAAATTTATTACGTTAAGACATAGGTAGACAATTATTTATTAATAACTTAACGTAATAATAAATAATTGTCCTAACTGTATATTTTTGATTCGTGTGTATTTTTTCAAAAATATTTCATTTACTAATTTGTTAATGTGAAAGAAATATCAAACACTGATTTTGTTAAACATTTCAGGGTGTATTGAAGAAACACCATTAAACATTACTCATTGGTTAATACTGTTTTTTTATATTTTTAAATACAAACTACACCTTTCATTTATTCCAAAAACCCCTTAATCCTACATTTTTAACTCCAAAACAAAAGATTGTGCCCAATTTCAAAAACGGGTCAATATGACCCAACCTGTGTTCTCGTGTTCGACTCAGTAACCTGTGTTCCGCCGGGTTAATAAGATTATTGCTCAAAAACTATATTATTTCGACATACTGTGTATAATACCCATCAGACTTTATAAAAAATCTTCTTTAGAGGCGCTTCTAAGAAGGAGACTCATCGGCATTTGCAGTGTAAAGTCCGGCTTGACAGCTAAACCCATTACGTTCACACCTAAGAGGATCACATGCATACACATACCGACGGAATACCACATGTCACTTATGACGGGAATTCTTTGTTTGAAATAATACATCAAAGAGATATTGTTTAAATGTTAGTCTGTGAGCAACGCGCTGTTGTTATAACTACCATAAAGTCGTGAACATTCTGTATTGAAGCAAAGTACAAAACGATGTAACAACATTTTTTTGTATGAAAGAGGGAGGCAAACGCGCTACTAGGTATGCCTCCTGATGGTATGGTATCACTACCAACTTTTTTTTTATAAAAGTTCAAAACTGCCTCCGTGAAACAGCTTAGTGGTTCCACCGCTAGGGTTAAAACCCGGAAGTCATGGGTTTGAATCCCGCCTTGGATTTGGTTGTTGGCAGGATTTTTTCAGTGTCTGACAGGCTAGCTAGCCCCACAGATAAAATCTGTCCCCATAACAGTCGTGTTCCGGAAATAAATATTTACGTGATCAGAGAAGGCTACAGTGTGGCAACACATTGAGCGATATTCCTCAATGAAATAACCGCAGTGGCAGTTGACCATAAAGCGGGCTGCAAGCCTATCTTACAACAGAAATCTATACTAATACTAATATACTATAAAGAGGAAAGATTTGATTGTTTGTTTGTTTGTATTGAATAGGCTCCGAAACTACTGAACCAATTTGGGAAATTCTTACACTGTTGGAAAGCTACACTATCCCCGAGTGACATAAAGTACTTTTAATCCCCGAAATGTGGGGGGAAGGGGGTGATTAGCGACAAAAGAAATGACGCGCGGGTGAAACCGCGGAGGTGACTGCTATGAAAAATGAAAAAAACAGTGTCTAATTGCTAAACATTTTGCAGTGTTTTAACAACCGGTACATATTAAAAAACTAATGCGAATAGAGGTGAACGACCGTGTAATTTTCAAAATGGTCGTTGAATGTGAATGAATGTCAAAAGAGATTTATGTATGCAAATGTGCATTCCATGTAGTTTATGCCATGATACATGGCCCCATTGAATTAGTCGGTTCCGTCCTTTGTTTGTTTGAGACCAATGAGGTAGAACCGTTCCTGTCGTTGCATCTGCATCACGTTGTAATATCCCTTGTTCTCTTGTCTACAATATGTACCTAGTTTACAAAGCACACTATAAAATATATATAAAACTGAAAACAATTTACTATTCGGGGTCAGGTATAGTCAAAAGCCTACACGTTTTTTTGCGGAGGAGAATGATAAGAGGCAATATAAGCCTAGACTTGAGACTTAGGGCGTTTATTTATTTAAGCTTCATTGCACAAATCGAATACAAAAGGCGGACTTAATGCCTCATGGCATTCTCTTCCAGCCAACCTTTAGACCAAGTAGAAAGAAAAAGTAGGTAGTGCCATAATTGGCACTGGGTTTTGTTAATACAAAAAAATTAAAAAAAAATTTATTGTAAGATAGTGTGGGCCATACTCCTAGTTTGTATTAAATAAGCTCCAAAACTACTTAACCGATTTGAATAATTCTTTACTGTTGGAAAGCTACACTATCTCCGGTTCGGTCCGGGGGGAAGAGGGAATATTTAAAAAAAAATGACTCGCGGGTGAAACCGCAGAGGCGACCGCTAGTTGCAAATAAAATCTCTAAGTTTTGATGATGATGATGATGTCCTCCCAGACGTTTCCGTCGACGGCGACACCCTTAGCTTGCGCTAGCCTGGGCCCTTGCATGGGCGCGAGCGTGACTAGCAAAACCAAATTTGGTTTTAAAAGTCCTGTTGCAAGAAGCACAGTAAAGAGACCCACTTGAGTTATAGGTATAGTCGTAGGAGGGCTTAGGTCGGGATTTTCGGAACTGGCGTTTGGCGTCAAGTTCTTCAAGACGGGTAAGCTCAAAGTTTTCTAGGCCCGTTTTGACAGCATTTCGCCATTCTCTCCTCTGAGCAGCTAGCCTCTCCCACGAATCACTGGATATGCCAGTAGCAACCAAGTGGCGCTTTAAGACATCCCTATAACGCAGGTACTGTCCTCCCGGTTTGCGTTTACCTGAGCCAAGCTCAGAGTAGAATACCTGCTTTGGCAACCTGGTGGACTCCATGCGCATAACATGTCCGCACCAGCGAAGTTGGTTTTTCATTAGGAGACACTCCATTCCAGGCATCTTGGTTCGACGTAGAACCTCCGGGTTAGGCACGCGGTCCTGCCATTTCAGGCGAAGAATTGCTCGAAGACATTTTAGATGAAAGACGTCAAGACGTCTGATGTCTCCTCTGTACAAGCACCACGTCTCAGAGGCATAGAGCAATAAAGGCAGGATTATCGCTTTGTAAACAGCAAGTTTAGTATGGAGTCTTAGATCATGCGACTTCCAAACTCGCTGGCTTAGACCACCAAAAGCCGCAGCGGCCTTAGCGATCCGTGCAGAGATTTCCGAACCAAGACGATTATCGCTGCGCACCAGGCTGCCAAGATACCGGAAGGTTCCCGTTTCCTCTAATGGCTTTCCGCGAAGGTAAACAGGACGGTCATCCGCAGTTCTGCCTTTTGCAGGCTGCTTAAGAATCTGGGTCTTGGAGGCGCTGATTACTAGACCAAATTTATGACAAGATTCGTCCAAACTGTCAAGGCAACTCTGCAAGTCGTCTATACTGTCGGCCATTAGGCAAACATCATCGGCTTATAAAACTTCTGTAACCGGAACAGAGTGCACCTTGCGTTTCGCTCTGAAGCGTGTAAGTTGAAAGACACTTTTGTCCATATGAACGTTTATGGAGATTTGGTTGTTACACCGCTTAAGAGCATCGTTCATTACCGCTGCAAAGTAGATGGCAAAGAGAGTGGGAGCCATAACGCAGCCTTGCTTGACACCGCTGGTGACACGAATTGGTTCTGTGAAGCAGTTATCATGACGAACGCGAGCTGTCATGCCATCGTGAAACTGACGCACTAAATTAATGAACTTCACAGGACATCCGTGTTTCTCTAGAATAGTCCAGAGAGCAGTTCTAGGCACGCGGTCAAAGGCTTTTTCTAGGTCCACAAAACATAAAAAGAGGTTACGGTGTTGTTCAAGACTTTTTTCTTGGACTTGCTTGACAACAAAGATGGCATCAACCGTGCCCCTTTTAGGTCGAAATCCGCATTGAGTTTCAGGGAGGAAGCTTTCAGCAAAGTCACTAAGGCGCCTATTAATGATATGCGCCAGTATTTTGCCTGCTGCGGATAGCAATGCAATACCTCTAAAAGAACTGCAATCGGAGAGTTCTCCTTTGCCCTTATATAATTTGCATATTGAAGCATCCCTCCAGTCCTGTGGAACATTCTCACTTTCCCAAATAATTTTAATTAGGTCGAACAGTTTGGATCTGATATTCGATCCACCGTATTTGTAGACTTCCCCAGGAAGGCTGTCCGAACCCGGTGTCTTTCCCGGCTTCATATAGATGATCGGCATAGGCCGATTTCTATGCAAATTCTACTAAGGCGGCCGAGAATTTAGTGGGTATCCCCGTCAGTAGGTATACTGCCAAAAATTCGTTGTATACTGCGCGAAAACAACGACTAAAATGTCACGCAGTATAGATGGGGGAGTCCCATTCAACCCTACCAGCCAGGGTATAAGTAACGCATCCATAAATATTAAATGCCATTATTGCACACAAAGCCCATCTGTTTCATAGAAATATTATCAAATATGTAATAGTAGCTCAATGATCTGTTTACAAAACTTTTGCCCCACACGCGACATTTACTAGGATTTTAAGTAATTGTACTTCTAGATCAATGAGATGTTTAAAATCTTCACTCAATCAGAATAAAATTAACCTTAAAATAAATATAGAAGAATGATTCGATTCCATTTGTTGTCCGTCTGTGTTAAATCTGTTGCAGAACCGCGCTGAAAACTTTCGAATCTATACTAAAACAGCTATCCATTCTGCCAATACTACGTATTTATCATTGTTTAGCCTAAGCTTACGCAGGTAACGCAGAAAAAATGGGTGTTGCCATGTATAAAAATATATTTAATAGTGCGGTTTACGCAGGTGTGTTTAGCCAAATAATGTTGCCATATCTAAAAATAGTAGTTTTTATTGTGTTATTTTCTCACGCGGAAATAATTGCGGTATATTTTTACGCCTTACTCGAAACTATTTTCGGGATGTTAGTGTCTGCCTGCGGTTTTTAACGAGGGGACTGTGCGAAAAGTATGAATTGAAGACTGGCACGCTTCCATTGGTTTGGAATTAGCGACAATTTACATGTCATTATAATAAACAACAATGTAAATTCTGGTGTTAAGACTGTTTTATTCAAAATAATATTACGGTTGCCGGCTATTTCGTTGAATTTACGCAGTCCAATTGAGTAACTTAATTTTTTCGTTGCTTAAATGTATGTATTATAAACAATTTAATTAATCGGGTCTCCATCATAATTTTATGACTTTTTGACGACCGATTTGTGTGTATGAACATGTCTGTATGTAGATTTTACATCTATGTATTTACAAAAAAAAAATATAAAATTATGTTTTGTTTAGCATTTATAGACAATTGATACTTAGTTTGTTGCAAGATAATAAGTTTCTGCTTTATTTATATTCACATAAAAAAAATCATAAAACGAAATAACCAAATCGGCAATGCAATAAGTCATTTTCAGGCTGTTATTATAATTTGTTCGACTATATCACAGAAACAAAAAAATACTATTTCCTTTAGAAGTTATAAGATTGTTCCTTAGAAGTGACATCTCCTAATTATGTCAAAATATTCGGTAAGATAAACAACGCACTCCGCGCGTGCCGAGTTAAATCTGTCTTCATTCAATTAATGAGATGCGATGAGGGCGAGGTCAACAAAGAACAATGCTAAAAAAAAACCCAGGTTGGAATCAAATGAAAAGTATCTCCAATTATTGGTAATAATATGTAATTAAATATTCCATAGGGGGTATCATCGAAATCAATGGCGGTATGTGTGAAATTGCTATTCAGATTTTTCAGGGGTCAAATAAAGTATCAGTTAAAGGGAGCAGTAAACAGATACAGTTGCGGTTTAAAAGTGTATAAAATGGCAATATATAACATAATTATATTATATAATTGTGTATAATTATTATTATTTAATATAATAAAGCGAAACAGTTTTTTTGTTTTTGGAAACGCCCTTATCTCAGGAACTACAAGACCGATTCTAAAAATTCTTTTACCAATGGGAAGCTACAACTTTATTGAATAAGTGCTAAAAAAAAAATTTTTTTATAAAAATATATAAAAAAATTTTTTTTTTTGCACGTATTATTCAGTAACTATGTAGCTTCCCATTGGTGAAAGAATTTTTAAAATCGGTCTTGTAGTTTCTGGGATTAGCGTGTTTACAAAAACAAACAAACTGGTACGCTTTATTTTATTGAATAATAATAAAAATATACAATTAAATAATATAATTATGTTAGATATAGCCATTTTATACACTCTTAAACCGCAACTGTATCTGTTAACTGCTCCCTTTAACTGATACTTTATGTGACCCCTGAAAAAGTTGAATTGCAATTTCACACATACCGCCACTGATTTCGATGATGCCCCCTATGGAATATTTAATTGCATATTATTACCAATAATTGGAGATACTTTTCATTTGATTCCAACCTGGGTTTTTTTTTCATACTAGATGAGCATTGTCCTTTATGATACAAATAGTAGCATTTCTTTTTTTATGATGACAACACTTTCACTTTGAAGTAACAAGCGATTTCGTTATTGTTAATATTCGTTATTTTTATAGCTAATTAGCTTAGATTTGTAAGAGATGCATTTAAGCGTTAAAATAATGTGTACAGTAATGACACAGCTTGTATGACACCATGTCATCACTACATAGTATAAAACAAAGTCGCTTTTTCTGTCCCTATGTATGTATGCTTAAATCTTTAAAACTACGCAACGGATTTTGATGCGGTTTTTTTAATAGATAGACTGATTCAAGAGGAAGGTTCATATGTATAATACATGCATATTCCCGCGGGATAACGTCCTATAGTTCACGCGGGCGAAGCCGCGGGCGGGCCGCTAGTTTGTAAATAAAAATGGAGAACCAAGTCCAGTGTATATTATTTATTTTATTTTTACATTTACATGGTGCCCCTGTTTCGTTACACACAACGTGCCAACATACACTAGAATTTGTACAAAATAAAGGTTTTCTTTTTCACATTAGGCAAGTTCCTTTTAAAATCAGTAATCTTTGAAAACGTTTGAGCTCAAAATACAGACTTCATTATTCCCCGTCTAGTCGCATTTGTTAGCGCAGCTCTCCAGGGACCGTGTTCCGATCCCGCGGGATTAACATTCATGCCATTAACATTTTGTATTTGTAGTTTAATAACTATTTTAGTACCTACTTATATATTTGTGACCTTACGTCAGCTACTACAGGGATGTGTCTTTGTGACTGCTTACTGAGGGATAAAAGCAATCATCATCATCAGCCTATATACGTTCCCACTGCTGGGACACAGGCCCATCTCAATTGTGAGAAAAACTGATTGTGCCACTCATGACGATCAACTCAGTATCTGTTTGTATCCTTTTTTTTTATGCACCATAACCGCAGGCTAGCTAGACCTGCGGCCGTGTGTGAGACTCGTGACTGAAGCGTCCACTACCCACTAAACTCAACCGGTTTCCCCTTCACACCCGATTGGGACGAGCCGGGCCAGCCTTGTGGCTATTGACCAGACCATACCCAGGTAACCAGGATATTTACCTAGTGTATAAGTGAGTGACCAAGCACATGTGCACTCTATTCCCCCACTCTCACAACTAGGTGGGATAGCTCCGACACGATTAAAGAACAAAGAAAAACTAAAGGTACATTATTCTGTGGCCATCTAAACTAAGAAAAAAAGTAAACAATTTGGTCCAACTGATTAAAAGAATGGCCACAGATATTTGCATGTTGTAACGAATCGACAGTTAGTCGTTGTAACATTGTTCTGTTGTCATAATCACAGTATTGTTATAATATCTAAAATCACAGTGTCAGGTGCATAATTAAATAGTAGTGTTGCCAAATTCAGTCTTGGTCTTGCAGTCTTGGTCTTGTTCTTGCGTTTTTGCAAGACCAAGACCAAGAACAAGACCGCGTATTTTTAGCAAGACCAAGACCAAGACTGACCGTGCAAGACTTGAGCAAGAACAAGACATAGCCTGCAAGACTCTTGCGTCTTGCAGCTAGGACTTAGCGCTATTTCACTGAGTAGTTAGGTGTAACAGTTCGGTGTATAGGTAGGTACGCTTAGGAATTCTATGAGACGCAAAAAACTGTATCAAAGAATATGAAAAACTGGACCTATGCGCATTACGACTAATACCATAAACATAGCGAATAAAAAAATATCTATTAAAATCAAACTGAGTGTATGCATAGTTATGTTTTAACCATCGGCACTTTGATAATGCGGCATCAAAGGTTTTGTACTTACTTCTCAAAGAAATTTGCCGCTTTTCGGAAGTACATGGTTATGATACACGCGGCGGCGGCTTCTTTTGAAATCTAAAACAATCGTTGCCGCCACGCCGAAATCATAACATTTGACACTATTTGATTGCCGCCATATTTAGTATATATTCTGTGGCCATAGGGCGTAGGTATACTCATGCAAAATAATTTCCAATTTTAAGAGTACCTACAGGTGTAGGTACTCTTAAAATTCGTCGGTATCAAATCTTCAGTTATTTATTAATCTGCTTGATCTTTACTATGGCTATGTTAATTCAAGCTCACAATGTTCCAATTCTAATACGTTTTTCTAAGATTTAAAGTAAACTTTAATAAATAGTAATAGACTAATAGGTAATTGCAAGACTTGCAAGACTCTTGCTGCAAGACCAAGACCAAGACCAAGACCAAGACCAGGTGTATTGGCGCAAGACCAAGACCAAGACTGGCTAAGTCTCGTCTTGTTCTTGCATTTGGGCAACACTATTAAATAGGTGGGATGCGTGCGTGTTAAACAAGAAAAAAAATAATTAATTATTTATTATTATTAGTTGTAGCACAATTTTTGTTTTTTTATGTAGGTACGTATATTAAACGAAAGGATCACACTTTTTTTAAAATATATAACATAATGTACAGGATAAATAGATCACATTTTTTGTTGGAGAGGATTGCAATTACATTTCCATCTTTCGAAATACAGAAAAAAATATTCGTCATTCACTGCAAAGTGCTGTCTGTCCAAAATGCCAGGAAATATCTGTGATTTTAAAAATTTGCAAACTTGGTAATGGCAGTTTTAATAATCTTTTCTGCATTTGTCTCATGAAAATTATATTTTGTTCAATAAAGTTCGTTGCCGTGTATAAACGACTTTTGTCCCACACACGGCCACAGGACTCTCTTGCTTACGATTTTAGTACTTAGACGTATTCTCCTCCGCAACAATAAAGGTACAGAATACAGATCCATTTCACATACAAAAAACCAAATAAAAATATCAATAATAGTTGTCGATCTTTAACCAGAATGGAATCTGCAAACTCTGGCGCTGTAGCGAAGGTCTCTTCAACCACTGTGCCAATTCAGTAATCAAATTGATTTCTTAAGCATCTACAGTTGGCAGACAGGCGTGCGTCCTACGAGTGCCTAATAAGGACGCTATAACAAAAAATAATGCTTTATATGCTAGCTCAACAGCGTATTTAGTGACCCATGTCTGTGGAAGAGATTGTATCAAGCCAGCATAACCGCAGGCCAGTGTGATCAGGCCAGTTACATGCCAAAAGGCAGACACCGGCTTATACCTTCCTTTCATACATTTCAGATATGAAGGGGAAACCGGGGGAGTTTTATGGGTAGTGGCACGTTTTGGTCCCGGGTCACACACGGCCACTCTTCTTGCTACCCTGCGCATGCAGTGGTCAAAAGCACCAGTGAAAAAAGGGTCACTATTAAAGTCATGAGATAAGTCAGTATAGAAATACAAATGTATATGCAAATTTCTTTAATGCATACGTCAGCAAACAATGCTATATCGTGGATGTGTTATCACTTCCTCAGCGCCATATATCAGTCCAGACCAGAGAATTAACGTTAAGACGTGAAGAAGTCAAGACGCGACCCTGGAAACATTCCATTATAAGCAGCAACAATTATTTAACGTAGTAAACTTCTCCGACATTTGAGAGTTTATTTTTGCAAACGGAGTAACATTGATTGCGGTTATCTGCTTTGCGAAATGATCGTGCGTAGGGTTGTCAGGGATATTTGTAGCGGCTATCGGATTGCGCTACAGACGATAGACTGACGACACTGACGACAACAACGCAAGATTGCACGTCAGCGAAAAGTGCACGTGTAAACATTGGCTTCGAGACTCGTCACTCGCACGTCACTGAGGCAGCCAATCAAATATTCGATCCTGCGTCGCGCTAGCAAAGTTATTCTCTCGGCTAGCATAAAATATACAACACACCAAGACGGTACCGCGGTCCTTGAGCACATCAGACACCTAGCTCGGAGGATGATCTTCCGTCATACGTCACAAGTTTTAACAAAAAGTAAATTATTCTTCATCTTCTTTCTGCCTTCCGAATTTATTTGGAGTCGGCGCAATGCGTTCTTCGTTTATCGGGTCCATATTCGTAGAACAAACATTGTCATTTGGTATCTACCTATGTATAATAGAAATCTATTACTAGTTATTCTAATGGAAGGAGTTTTTTAAGTCGGGTGTAACCCACATACGGAATTGCAACTTGCAACAAACTTTTTTGAGCGTGTAATAATTTACGTAGATAAACAATAATGAAATCATTTCAAAAGTCGATATTTGGGATGTTTTTATTTTCTGTGAATAATTTAAAGAAACAAATTTTAATTTACAGACTAATTTTGTAGATAAATTGTGTAGAATAGGACGGTTCAGGCAGTAGTGATAAATTTAATATTTTCAATACATGTATGTATGCCTACATCGAAAAAGATATTTTGATTTTGACTACAAATTAAATTATTGCGTTTAGTCTAGATAGTTTAATATTGTGTGAAAATGGAGCGCGAAAGTCCTTAATCATTTCTTCCTGTATGTTTTATATATTTTTTCTACATTTTTAAGATTTTCACAAATGAAATAATGTCAGCCCTACCACACACCTGGTAGCAGGAAGTATAAGTATTTACACCAGTCGAAATTATGTCCGTGTTTGTTTATTTTGTGCGAATCTGTCGGGAATGGAAAGGCGATATATCGCCGGCGTGTTAATAAATTCGCTTCTTTGCGTGCTCTGACGGGCTAGATGTAGGTCTAGTTGTGTATGTCTAGACTAGACCTAGATGCGGCTAGTTTAATAAACTGACGTATTATACGTTTTTTTTTATGCCGGTGTCACGGGGATGGAAGCGCAAAAAGTTGAAGAAATTTGTGTTAATGCACACTATTTGTGTTACAATAATATAATAAAATTCATTAAAGAGTTTGACAATCAAAAGGCCCTAAAATCAAAATATGTTTCATAATTTGGCAATTGCCAACGATACCTTTGAATTAAAAATATATATTTCTAATTTGTTGCAGATGCGAGCTGATAGTTAATGAGACTAAATGATTCGGAACTGTTTTTTATTTTATTCTAACACTCGCCGCCACATAATTACCGTGACATTGGTGTTGGTGTTGTTCTAAAATATAGATATACGAGTAGCAACTAACAGTCAATCACTTCGACACCATCTTACATTTACTACTGATTTTGTATCACAAGTAATAATAACTAAATTAACTTCCTCTAAATTAGCCGTTTCAATTAAGACTGAAATAAGTACAACTATTCTGCCAACTGTCTATTGGAATATCACCTTTATTCCCTGCGCTATAAAGTATGCTAGCTGTAACTGCTAATGAGTCTAGACGTACACCGGCCCATTTCCGATCGTGTTTAACACACGCACCAATTAGTTTACAGTGTATTTGGGGCTGAAGTAAGTTATTAATAGAAGCCAATATATGGAGTGTAAGAGTTGATGTCTACACAGTCGTTATAGTTCCTTTCTGATCTCATGGCAGATGCGTGTCGCAACTAATGTATTATTAGTAGTTAACAAATTACCTATGTATGTTGTCCTTACTGTTTTTCTAACACTCAATTACTAACGTACTGGTTTATTATTTGACAACTGAAAAAATAGATTAGTAAATTTTTCAGGAACTGTCTTTGACTATTTAGTTGTCATTCTATGTATATTAATCCATATGAAAAGACGATGAAAACAGCTCCATAACCAGGAAATAATTTGTAAATCTAACATTCATTTGTTCTAAGTGATTAAAAGTGTACACGAAAAGATTTCTATTTCTTGTAGAAGTAAGAAGGTATCGATTTAGTTGTATTTGAAGATTTTCGTCATTTCTGATTAATTCCACGCAGCATCTTGGTTTCGTTTGCATTGATGAATTGCATTTCATTCTGACATAGGTACCTACATTTTATGGCAATGGGCCTAAACTCGTCGTGTTACCAAATTATAATAAAAAAGAACTTTGTGTGTTACTCAGTAGACAATTAACCTTACAAACGTCAACAATTCGTAAATTGGCCGTTTGATCCCAAGAATAAAGTTTTTAAAAAGTGTATGATATTTGTATGTGTTGTATGACTAATTAACGAAACACCGAAGCGAGCTCAGCTGCTTTTGATGATACATTTTATCGTCTTGTACATCAATTAGACGATTTGAAATTTAAGAAATCTTTTGATGTCATGCCAAATTAAAGTGTGATTGGGCTATAAAAGAGAAAGTTATGTATGAAAGATAATTGTGTCTTGCTGTTTTAAATCTTTGAATTTGTCAAAGCTTGTTAAGCAATCGTATTTATTTTTTATTGTGTGAATTGAATGTGGCTTCCTGATGTGACTATTTTAAGTTAATGTGAGTATAATATTACAGGTGGGTTTCGTTTGTGTAGTATTTTGATTTTGGTGTACGATCACCGGATTGTTCCGAGAGTTTTACTCGACCATGGAATCAAACCTAGGGCCCTAAGATCGCAGCGTGGTGCCTAAACCACTAGACCATCTAAGTTTTAATTATAATATTTAATAAGTTTTTTTGTTAAAAATGCAAATGTAATAAAACCGAAAAGCATAGTGCGCTTTATCACAAAACAAATCTTGTATTAGCTAAGTTGAAAAAGTGATACAACATGGCCGTCATGCGTACACATTGAATAAAAAAATAGAAAAAGACAACACAGGAAACATTTTTTATTACATCAGATATGTTCATAAAACAACAAGATAGCCAGCATCCAGCGGATTTGCATAGAAATAAAATCGAAACATCGGCACAGTCCGCCTCGTTACCCGCCCCGCCAGTGACGGATGGTGTTGCCAGCCTAAAGAAGATAAATCGGACGGATTTTTAAATTTTCCACGTATAAATTTAGTTTTGAAGACACTATCTGTGCTTAGACTTTAGGTTTAAAGTTTGAAATGAAATATGATTTTTTATTTATTCTGCAAATACGTAATTAAAACGTAAACTTGGCTATCCAACCTTTTTATAATATCGTCGTCAGATTGTAAACTATCGATAAATTGTGATTCAAAAATATGTATGTACGCGTACCTACGGATTTGCAATCTATCGGTAATAAGTAGGCGCCGAAAAGAGTTTATTTGAAAAGAATTTAGGTACTGTTGTAATTTGAAAAGCTACACTGTCCCCGGGTGACATAGAGTAATTTTTATCCCGGAAATGTGGGGGAAGGGGGGGGGATATTTGAAAAAAGAATTAACGCGCGGGTAAAACCCGCTAGTATATAATTGGACTTGTCCTGATAATAACAAACATACAACAATAGAATAAGCCACAGTAACGGTTGACCATGGTCTACGTGCCTGTGTATCAACTGTAGAAACAAAAATAGTAGTTGACAGAAACCAAACTTCTACTGAAATTGAGAAATTCAGCAACCCTACCGAGGAAAGAGACGGAAGATTCCGGAAGAAATGCTTATTGTGGAAGCCGCTGATCCCCCAGGAGGAAGCGAGCTATCGGCTTTACATCCAGCTTAACCTTTCACTTCATTTATTATTTTTAGGACAGCGTTGAACCACTGATTGGTAATCTTGTAAGTTTCAAATGGTTTAAAACGTCGCTTCAAATTCATTAACAAAATTATGTAAATAACAAGGAATCACACCCGAAAAAAATGTCAATCAAAAACTAAGCAAAAACTTAGAATATTAAATCAAAAACAATATCATAAATATTGATCTGACCCTAAAGGAAGTGAAATAAATAATAATAATAATATTATGCACTTGTGTTATTGGTATCAGAAGCAACGAAGGTACCTACCTACCGAAAATATAAATGCAAATAATTATCCAGACATAGGATGTTTATCACACAAATGTTTGTAGGTACTCGTATTGTGCGGGGATCGTACCTTTGCCTTTTTATAATAGCCGACTTCTAAACTATTGCACCAAATAGGTTCACTATCAAATACCACTTCTTTGTAAAACTTCCCTTCCGGCTCACGTGTTTCCTTCCTCCTATAATCCTGGGCTTTTCAGGCGGGGCGTAAAGCGGCATCTATGCAGGCCTTCAGGGTTAGGGTGACTGGCTCAATGGGTACTATGATCTATTGAGCCAGTCAACCTTATATTTGTGGACCTCACTTCCGCTTACCATCAGGTGGAGTGAGGTCATCCTGACTGCCTCTATATAAAAAAAACTAAATACAAGACGAAATTTCATTAGTTTTGTTGTCTCGCGGTTTTATTACACACAGTTTTTTGAGGTGGAAAATGCTACGTGCACTTCACTCTCAATCAACCGCTTGCTCTCAATGACGTTCAATTAAATTGAACGTCATTGCTTGCTCTCAATGATGTAATATTAGAAATTGCCTACAGACGGAATAGACGAAAGCAAGACCTACCTACGTTTCCAAAGCAAAAATAAGTATTTGTCATCGAAAGATGGCGGACGCGTAGGCGCGATAGGCGATCTGAAGCAAGGTCGGCGGAAGACGCCCATGTTATCTCGTCCTCGAAACCCTTGACGGCCCAACCGCCCTCAATGCGCCACTTGAGATTTTATTCCTTAAAGTTAGGACTCATTGATTCTAATCTACTTTTATGAAGGAAATCATAACATGTTTATTCGTGTACAGGATTAAGAAAAAGTAAACGCATTTTTAAGAATTTTGCAGATCTTACGTTCAAACTAAGTAAAGTCATTGAATACATATTATTAATAGTAGCTCATTATTTGGGCGTGGACGTACCTACCTAAACTGTATCGCGAGGGTATCGAATGCACGACCTCTGTCTAGTGTTCTAATCGTCTTCGCTACCATTGAGTACATACATCAATTAGTTTATATTAGGTACTTTAGGTAATTATAACTGGGAGTCAGCTACAACCCATTACTTGATTTCTTTCTGTACTAAATGTAGTACATGTTTTGTAGTTGTAAATTACCCTTTGTAAATTCACTCGCCTGTGAAGAACTTCATCACAAATAACATACATCCTGGGTCCTTCGGGATCTCTGTATTTTCAGATATTAAGGATTCTCAGAGCGTGAAAAATAAGAATAAATGAGTGAGGCGCGAGCTCCGGTTCGTGTTAGACGCATCCGAAACCGCTGTCGGTTTAATGTTCGTTTCACGGTATTAAACGCTCAATGTCTCGCTGAAAAAACATACTACCAGAAAGCCGCTTCAAAATCCTAATGAACAATGAAAAGTGTTTTTAAATCAAGCAACGGGTTCAAGAGTTATAAGTGAATATATTTCAAAATATTTTAACGGCAAAGTGAAAGTGAGTTTACCGGCTTGCGCTCTGACTCATCGGCCGCGCTCATCATCGTCGCTGATCGTCGCTAGCCGATCCACCGTCCGCTGACTCATCGCAGGCGCTCGTCGCGGCGATCGATGCACACTAGGATCGCTACGCACAGGGTCGATTTTTTCACAAACTAAAATGCCGAAATCTTGTACCGCGTGTGGTAATAATATTATTAACCTGGAGTATATGGAGTGCGGAAAATGCAAAAAGCTTTACGACCTGCTCTGCCTCAATCTTAGCAAAGAACAATGGAAAAAGAATACTCAAAACAGGCGCGAAAAATGGATGTGTCCTTCGTGTACATGTTTGTTGCCAAAAGGAGACAACTCACACACTCCGGTCCGCACCGTCACTACTGGCCTGCCAGCAGAAGTTACAGACGAGAGCGGTTTTGTCAACACGTCATCAAGAGGAAGTTCTAGAGGTAATAAACTTATAAATCAAGGCGCAGACAGCAACGTGAACTTGGGCGACATACTGCTAGAAATTAAAAAACTCAGAGAGGAAGTAAGTGGGATACCCGCGCTGCGTAAACAAATAAGTGACCTAAGTTCTCAGGTTCTATCAGTCACCACTACTCTGAACGAAGCGTTGTTTGATTACAAAAAAAAGTTAGATGAAGCCAATCGCGAGATATCGAACCTTAAATGTTGCGTCTCTCAATCACAGAGAGAACTTGAGATACAGGAACAGAGCGCCATTAGCAACGAGCTCGAAATCATCGGAATCCCGGAGCAGACTAACGAGTCCCTAATCAAAATAGTACATGCCACTGCCAAAAAACTAGGGCTTGAAGTTGATGAATCAGACGTCAACTACGTATCCCGTGTTGGACCAAAATCTTCGTTAACACCTGCGCCTGGCCGAGAAAATAAACCCCGCCCAATTTTAGTCAAATTGGTGCGGCGCTTAAAGAAGAACGAAATCATTCAAAAATGTAAAGCGCAACGAAAACTTACGACAGACGGAATAACGCCAGGGCCACCGAGTGTCATCTACATTAACGAACGCCTAACGCGAAAAAACAGGCAGTTATTTCGGGAAGTCAGATTGCGTGCAAAGCAATATAACTTTAAGTACTGCTGGACTCGCAACGGCCTCGTATTCGTCCGACAAGCCGAGAACAAGCCTGCAATACGCATTGGTCATCTCGAAGAACTCGAAGAAAAAGTTGGACCTGCAAGAGCTGCCTGCGAGTTGTAACTGCGGTGCTATAAAATTGTTTCCCCTATTTATAGTAATATTGAAAATAATTACACAATTCTTACAGCAACACATCACACAAAACTCACTTACAAGTCACACTACACTCTCAGACATAGAACATTTAATCTCAGCATATCATTTTCATTCTGGGCGCATAGTTCCGAAAAAGTACATCGTCTACCGAGCCAGGACGTCAAGTGCAGACTTCCCCCTCTTAAAATTTAAATACAAACTTAAATGGAAACCCTGTCAGACATAGATAATATTTTATTTACAAAATGTCTGACACTTGACAGTCCTGAAACTTGTTCAACCTATTTAACTTCAGCTTTGAACTTTAGGGTCTTAACTTTGAACATCAGAAGTATCCAGCATAATTTTGACAATTTCCTAATCACTATGAAAAGGTTTAGTGTAGAATTTGATATACTAATTTTCACAGAATGTTGGCTCCATGAGAATACTATCCTTCCTTATATTCCGGGCTTTAGCGAGTATCGCACCAAACACTTGATTAATAAAAGTGGTGGTATAACTGCATACGTCAATGACAAATGGAATGCTGTCGTCGAGGAGCCTCCTTGTGATGAATGTAACTACCTCGCGATCACAATAGGTGACATATATATTTTGGGAGTATATCGCTCTCCATCTTTCAGCAATATAGACAAATTTCTAGAATCTTTAAATTGTATTTTAGCTAAACAAAAAACAATGAAAACCGTGGTGGTTATGGGCGACATTAACTTGGACTTACTTAGCGACACTCAAAGTGAGAGACTATCAGACTACACATATCTCATGGCTGAACACCAATTAATACCAGCAATCACGGAACCAACTCGTAAAACTGCATGCCTAGACCATATTTATCTTAGAACCCCAACTAGTAATACGATAGGACTTGTTTGTAGCAGCGACATTACTGACCATGATGTGTGTATTGCTGGTTTTTCTACTACATCAAAGACGAAGCGCCCACCTAAGAATACTACGCACAAAGTTGACATTCAAGGGTTAATATCCTATCTGTCTTCTGTGGACTGGACAAATTTAATGAAAACAAAAGATGTCAACGAGGCTACTGATAGATTCTCTGATGTACTAAATAAAGCACTTGTATTTAACTCCAAACAAGTTACCACCAGACGGTCCTATAACAACATTAAGCCCTGGATAACTCCTGGCCTTATCCGCTGCCAAAAAACTCGGGATAAACTACATTTAAAAGCAAAACATAATCCTTCAGATTACCTGGCACAAGTAACCTACAAACGCTATCGCAATTTTCTTACCGAACTGTTACGTAGAATCAAAACTCAATATCACAATGAACAAATAATTAACAACAAAAATAACCCAAAAAAACTGTGGGACAACATTAAAGACATTTGCAACATCACCAAGCATAAGAATAATCCTACTGAGTTGATTAAATCTAGATCCAACCCTATTGAAGCACTTAACCTAACAAACGCGTTCTTTACCTCAGTGGGTAAGAATCTATCCGACAAAATTCTTGCACAACTCTCTTCGACAGAAAGTGAACTGGCTTCCAAAGTTTATATCCCTAACACATCGCCAAAGTCCTTCTTTATGGCTCCGACTGACGTGTATGAAGTAGATTCGCTTATATTAAAACTAAAGGAAGGAAGTGCACCTGGTTTCGATGGCTATACTCCAAAGTTAATTAAACAAATACGTCACCTTATAATGGAACCTCTAGTTCACATTTTCAATCTCAGTATTAATACGGGTATTTTTCCTGATCATTGGAAGCAAGCTACGGTGACACCAATTCACAAGGATGGAGAAAAAAGCTCTCCGTCAAACTACAGGCCCATATCACTACTCAGTATATTCTCCAAACTGCTAGAAAAAGTTGTCAACAAGCGTTTGGTAGATTACCTAGAGAAGCACAAACTTATTTCTAGCTCTCAATTCGGCTTCAGAAGAGGCGTCTCCACGGAAGACGCTGTCTCTCTCCTTGTAAATACAATAACGACCTCACTGGACCAAAAGTTGTGCTGTATTGGTGTTTTCATAGATTTGGCGAAGGCCTTCGATACCGTGTCTTCCCCTATCCTTCTCAAAAAAATGGAATGTCTTGGTATTCGAGGGATACCATACAAATGGTTCGAGAGTTACCTTACGAACAGGCACCAAACTGTCAAAGTAGGTAACTACATGAGCGGTGAATCACCGGTTAGCTTTGGCGTCCCACAGGGTAGCATCCTCGGCCCGACACTTTTTACAGTCTACGTTAACGACCTTCTCTCTACCTCCATAAATAATGCAAAAACAATTTGTTACGCCGATGACACAGTCATTCTTTTTAGTGACAAAACATGGGAAAGCACACTTAAAACTGCCGAGGAAGGTATGATGCTTGTATCCAATTGGCTTGACAGAAACTTGTTAACGTTGAACGCAACGAAGACAAAATACATAGCTTTCCACAAAACCAGTGCCACTGCTCCAACTCATCTACCACAGCTAGCTATACACAAATGTTATGACAGTAGTACAATATTACCCTTGCCAAAACAATGTAAATGTGCAAAAATAGAAAGTGTTACATCGATAAAGTACCTTGGAATCCAGTTAGACCAAAACCTAAATTTTAAAAAACAAATTACCTCGTTATCGGCTGGCCTCAGGAAATTTTTATATATATTCAAGCCACTTCGAAAATCAGCTCCCCGAGACGTACTGATCATGGTTTACACCGCTCTGTGTCAGTCCATTTTGATTTACTGTTTGAAAGTATGGGGTGGAGCGGCCAAAACTAGCTTCATAGAAATAGAACGAGCACAACGTGCCGTTTTGAGAGTCATGTTCAACAAGCCGTACCGATTCCCCACAGACTTACTTTACAAAGAAGCAAAGGTTCTCCGTGTTCGTCAGTTGTATATCTGGCGTGTGGCGTGTGCCCAACATAAAATAACTATTGGCTCACAAATATACAAAAATCTACTTAAAAACCGGGTTTTTAAAATATCTGTCCCTCCCGTCCGTACAACATTTGCCAAACGCTTGCCCCCCTATTCTCACCCATTTATCTACAACAGAGTTAACAAATATTGCCCCATAAAAACACTAACCTCACATCAAGCTGAGAGAGTTGTCAAATCCTGGCTTCTGAACCTCTCATATTTGGAAACTGAACAGCTTATTCCCTCCAACAATTGATATGCTGAACCCTTACCTTATCCATAGTACACACACCTACTTACATGCTTACACTCGACCACAAAGTCATCTCATAGACTTACTCGCACACACATACACACACCACATAAACTCACACATCTCTTTATCTTACTCACACCTCAATTGCCGAGCCTGTTTCTCACTATTTTAGTGTTTATTCGTTTTTTCCAATGATATTAGAGTTTTTTCCTGGAATATTAATTATTATTTTTTGTGTTATTTTCTAAAATTTTCTATTAACATAAAATTGTATAACCTAAAACATTAATTATTATTTTTTGCGTTATTTTCTAAAATTTTCTATTAACTTAAAATTGTATAAAACAGAACCGGAGCTGAAACAAATATTGTTAGTTAAGACGAGGACGTAGCACGATTCCAAATTCGTTTTTCACCCGCGCGTCTCGTTGTAGGCGGAGCGCAACCGCCAATCAGAGAGCGCAGCGTGAACACAGTATAAGCAAAACAAGCAGACAATTCACCTCCAAACAAAAACTGGTAGTTTTAATATTTTGAGTAGGTACCTACTCACTAATATCAAAACTTTTTACTACTGTTTACGAGATCTGGACATCATACTAAATTTTAAATATCAATATTTGTTTTAAGGCAGTTTTTATTTTATTTTTATTTTTTTTATGATTTAAGCAGGTTAATTAGGTTACTTTGCAGGCTAATTCATAAATTCTAGAGAAACTTAAATTTCGTTGGCAAAATAGCTAAAATAATTGAAAAAAGGATAATACATGAAACATGTGATAGTAAAAAACCACGAGCCCTATATGCAGCTTTTAGGCTGGATTCGAACCCTCGCGTCCGTGGATATTATACATTTATTATACATCAACACCAAATACATCAACGTGCAATAAACATAACCTCACACATACATAATATTGCACAAATAACTGGACGGAGTATTAAAAAAAAACCAGCCAAGTGTGAGTTGAACTCGAACGTGAAGGGTTCCGCACCATCACAGCCGTGACACTCTCTGTACGTGAGAGTTCGAGCACCAGCGACCTTGAGCCAGAGCGTGTTACGCTAGGGTTGATGATACCGAAATGCCTACAATAATCTAAGCCGAAATTGAATTTAGACTTGTGGCAAAGGAGATTACATAGTATGCTATGGTTTGTTAAATTTTTGATGATCTCTCCGACAGGTGTCGCAGTGACATTACTAGAGGCGTAGTCTTACCATAAACGAATGTTAAAACTTCGATTCGTAATTAATCGATTCTTCTATCGATCCACACTGAACGATTGAGGACCTCTAATAAAACTAAAGGACATCCTCATCTCATGGTTCGATGCCACCATTTGGCATGCTCTATGACTTTACGCAAATATTTATGTGATAAAGATTTATGTTTGTTCTGTGCTGTGTCTGGATGTTAATATGTAATTAAGTACCAATTTGTGGTAACTGCTTCGTTATTTTTGATACTCGTAACACATGTCATGTGCTCTTTTCACTAACTTTGGGATCAGCTCAATGTATGTGATATAGTTTGGTTGTTTTTCGGAGATTCTCAAATTATTATTTTCGAATTTCGGACTTCAATCATATTCAAATTGTTTTATCCAAACCGACTTACTTCTAATTAAATTAATTGGTTTTTGATTATAAAATTGTACGTTTAAAGAGATAAACAAAAAGAAAATTATCCGATGTTTGAAAATTTCATAATCGATTATTACGTGTAAGCGAATGATAAATAGCAATGAACATCTCTAAGTGGGCGGGAACCTACAATCATGAACGTTATTTCTCTTCATACATTTGACTGTCAAAAATTGTAAAATTTAACAGCTGTTAAATCGATAACAGCTGTCGCAGAGATCATCTAAGATTTAACAAACCATAGGAAATATTAAACTTGTGCAAGGACATGGGTTTTATTTATAATAAGTTTTTGTAATCTCTAAATAACTTATATTAGGTAGGTACATCATAAATTGCAACTCATAAACTATATTTACTGTTATTCATAATTAGTTTTTTAATCTTTAACATGTAAATAAAGGAAAGGTTTGATTTAGGTATAATATGTTTTTTATTTATTGTCAATTTTACCTACTTGCGAGTTTTCGAGTTTAATCGTCTGAAATCCTTGTTTTCAGAGCTTTTAATTATAATTAAAATTTCGTTTATTTTAAATTTTGAAATATGTAGTTGATAAATTTATATTTTATTTTAAATTCAAACAGCCATAAACACAACAATAACGCCCGCCCGGCATGATTTTGCGTCGCGTAGTCAATCCGTGCAATCAATCCGACGAGCGGCGAGCGAAAGTAGATATGTACGAACCCTTGGCCGAGGCATTCCAGGACGGCCGGCTGCACACACCGCGCGCCGCGATCACCCCCGCCCGCGTCTAGGACACGCACACATAGCCCCGAGCGATTTTACGAGCACACCATGCTTGAGTGTCGCTTCTTTACTTTAGTATATGTTCTGTGGCACTATCATACAAAATGTAGTTAGTGGGAACTTTTTTAAAGAACAATGGCAAAGTCCCATACTACGTTTTACCTGAATAAAAATTGGGGCGGCTATGATTTAAAAAATGCTTATTTATACACTAGCAATTGTATTACATAAACATTTCCAAAAAGAATTTTAACAAACGGTGATTGCAAAAAAAAAAGTTATAAGTATTTTTGTACTTTGAGGTTATTTTGGTAATGAAACAAATCCTTGTTTATTTTCATCTTTCAGTAATTATTAAAATATGTTTTAATAATAGTCATCTTAGAAGCAGTCAGGGTAACAAAAAACAGTCTACTAAAACATTTATGAGAGATTAAAGTCTTACTTTTCTAAGGAAATTTCTCCTGAACAGGCTGGTTTTGTGAAGGGGAGGGTTACTCGTGAGCATATTCTGAATGTGCGCCAGATCACTGAAAAAGCCAGAGAGTTCAACAAACCGACCTATATTTGCTTTGTTGACTTCTCAAAGGCGTTCGACTCAGTGAAGTGGCCAGTACTTTGGGAGACTCTCCTGGCTATGGGAACACCTAAACATCTAGTGCACCTTCTTAGGAAGCTTTATGAAGAAGGAACAGCCTAATACCGCATACGCGAGGCACGGTCCTCAGGATCCATCCATCCGCCACAAATCCCTCAGACGTCGTGCGGCTGCTCTCCCAGAAGGAACTTCTCCCGAGGCTTCGGCACTACCGCGAGACCCCTTGAACCTCTTGACTCCGCCGCCGGCGCTTACCACGTGCTCATCGGTGCGTCCTGCTTCTCCGACGCCTCTCCTTATCGCCGGGGCGCATAGCTACGAGCCATCCGTGCGCCGCCACCTACGCCGACATCTGCGCTGCTACCTACGCCGGCATCTGCGCCGTCACCTGCGCCGCTTGTGGCGCGTGCCCTTCTCTTGCTGCCTGGACGTCCCTGCGTGCCTGCCTACGCCCTACGCCCTACCTGATCCTACATTATTACTACCTATTGCTTTCGTATTTATTAATCTTAGCCCTACTTAGTCTTAAAATCTAAAGTCTGCAAGATTTAGGATGTGGCATTTGGTATTTAACTTCTTCCTTTCAATTATATCATCTTTTATTTCGAAATTTGCTCCGTTACCTTCCGTAACGTGACAACTCAATGGTCCACTCCATGAATGCACAAGAAGAGCTACAGTACGAGATGAGTGGCGGCGGATTGTAAAGGTTGCTACCACCCCTGATGTGACGACCACGACCACTCTGCCAAGAGTGCGACGACAAAGAAGAAGAAAACATTTATTGAAAATACTGGACCTTTTAAATATCGTCAGTGGCTAAAGTACAAACCGTACAAAGCCAAATCCTATAAAAAAATAGACTTTCAAACCAATTGCTTTGCAGTTTCCTGCTGTCAATGAATTGATGATAATATCTCGAGTGTCATCCCGCATGTATTCCTCGGGTCTACTATTTCCGGGAGAATGCTGTGCATATAAAAGTCAACGGTTTTTTTTTCTTTTTTTTATTTCCAAAACTTATTTTCTCTTTCTATGTAGGTACACATACTTTACAACTCCCTTCAAAAAAATAGTCTATGTATTTTAGAATAGTAAACTCTTAATAGTACCCACCTACCCTATAATCATCTGAAAATTACGTTAGTACTATTACTATATTCTGTGTCAAAATGCCATCGGATTGACATGATTAACGTTTCACAATTTTTTACTGTCAAAATGTATGCAGAGAAAAAGCGTTCATGATTGCCGGCGCCGCCAACTTAGAGATGTCCATTGTGGTCATCTTTCGCTTACAATTGTTATCGATTGTAACCGAGTTAAATTTCGAAAAAAATTGTTTTGTTTATCACTTCATACGTAAAATCGTATAATAAAAAAAATAATCAAATTGATTAAAAGTATAACGCCTTGGATAAAAAATCTAAATGTGAATCAGATTCGAAAATAAGAATACTTCCTTGTAGTTACTCAATCTTGCAGTATTTGTTATTTGTCTTGCAGCAGTTGCAAAAAATCGATTAGATACTTACGAATCGATTTTTAACTATTAGTTTAAGATAAATCGACGTCTCTAGATAAATATTATTTAACTGTGACACATGTCGCTGCAGGTTTTAATCCTTAATTTTACAAATTATTGAATCATATTTGATTGACATAGGTAAAAAACAATATTTTTATATCTAAAATCGGTGTTCGTTCGGGAATCGACAGCACCGCATCTCTAGTGAACTTGTCAAAAAAGCAGCTGTCATGCGAAACAGAGCGTCCGGAGCCGACCTTTCACCTCGAGCGCTGCTCGACAACTAAACGGGTTACCGCGGTCTATTTTTATTCTTCCGCTTTGGGTTTTGAGTTGAAAATCGCATATCACACATAATGAAAATGGCGGCTTTGAGTTCGAAGATTATATTTTTTGCGGGTTTTCATTTAATTACTTATATAATTATGAAATAAAAAATCTAATCCGATACTTCTTTAGAGGATTAGCTTGGCTATTTATTTTGTAAAAAAAAAATTGGGGTCGTCGCTGAAAATTCAGAGTAATTGAATTTACGCAGTTTTTTTATTCGTCATTTTGTAATATTTTTTTTGAGAGAAACCAGATGGTTTTTTCAAATTATGCTCCGATACTCCACTGCAACAGACTGTTCTCTACCTACCATATTTTTTACAGTTCATAAATATGTTTTATACCCCCACACGTAAGCGTTTAAAAATACCTCTTTTGGTTGAATTTGGACTAATACCCTCCCTTAAGCACATATTGTTATCTCACCCATAGTATTGCAATACAGGTCTTCGAGCCTAGTGCAATTACTACAGCAATTCGTTATTTTTGTAAGTGCTTTTATGAAATAAACATTTTATTATTATTATTATATTATAAATAAGCAGAAGAAAAATGAGCTTGAAGTTTAAAACTACGGAGCTTGGCGCTTGCGGTTGCCAGCCATGTAATATTCGGTTGCTGTATCTTTCAGGAACATACAATTAAGTATTTTTTACAGTAAAACTGCACATTAATAAAATACATATATAAATAGGACATTTCTTATATTAATTTGACGCCAAAGTAAGTAAGTGTTAGTATGCGAAAATGAATTTTATTTGTAAATGTATGTTACATTCTAACATTGGTTTTGTGCTGTTCTAAGAGTGCCAGATCTAACTATATAATATGATACAACAGAAACGCTGTATATATGTACCTACTTAATTAAATAGAAAATAACTTTTTATAAAGTATAACGTATAACCAGGAAGAATCGCTCAATATGCTGCTGTACTGCAGGTTCCTCTGATCTTTAATAGATTCATTTCAAGTGTATTTAAAAAATTTAATGATTAAGTTAATTCCTCATATTATTATGTAATACACAGTAACGACGTTCTGATCAAACTAATTGTTAATCATAAGTACAAAAATGCACTATCAAATATACTTTTATCCAGGTCATAATTGAACCCTTGAGCAAATAAAATGCACCACCAAGCCAATATTAACAAACTTGGCCTTGCATCAACGCAGATAAATCTGTTTTCCTTTACAGCAAATGACATGTGAAGGGAGCCCATTACCCTCCTTCCGCGGCGACGCCCGGAGTAAATCAAACATATTATGATAATCAGCCACTTGGCCTTAAAATTAACATAAGGTCAGCTCCTGAATGAGACCGCAAGTTAATTATGTCTAAGGAAAGGTCTACGTTATAGCGGGGTGAATAAACAAGGTTGTAGTGTGGCGACCTCTCACTTGATCCCGTACCCGCTCGAACAGTTCTATAAATTGATGACAGATGGCGCTGACGATTACGAATTAGTATGAAATCCTTCATCGCGCGTGTAAAGTTTTCGTCATCGCTCGCTAGTATCCTACTAATATTATAAATGCGAAAGTCTGGATGGATGTTTGGATGTTTGTTACTTAATCACGTCTAAACGGATTTAGAAAAAAACGGGCACACGTATAGTTTATAACCCGGATACGGACATAAGCTATAAAATTCCTACGGGAAATGTCTCATTCCCGAGGGTATTTGAAAAAAGAAATTACGCGCGGGTGAAACCGCGGGCGGAAAGCTAGATATTATATGATTATTTTATTTAACTGCTGCACAGACATTTCCAACGGATTAGTTTTATATATTTATGCATAAAGATGCATAAAGATAGAGATTGTGTAAAACCTTAAAGTCAATTAACAAAAATATCAACGATATCAACAAGTGAAACATTATATCGTCAAGTTGTGCTGTCGAACAGCCCATTCCCAAGAGTTAAGCGTCATTTACATAGGAAATGTATTATGTTCCGGATCGATTCAACGCCTTATGTAAAGAAGCTTTCATGACTTTTACAGGACTATGAATGTATTGTATAATGTTGTATTTAATAAGGAAGCTGAATTAAAGCATATATTTATTACAAACTAACTGCCAACTCCGGCTTCGCATTGGTGTAAAGAAAAAAAAATTAACATTATAATAAAACCGTAACTCTGTCTTTGCGTCTGTTTATCCTTTTGGTTAAGAAGAAAACGAATTCTTCTAAACCACTGAACCGCTTTTGATGCAATTTTGAACAGGCATTTAAGTACTAGAACTGAATTGTGCATATGTGCAGCATTGATTCATGTAACTACTGAATGTTTCTATGTATTTGACGAGCCATTTGGTGTAATGGTCGAGAAGTCGGCTATTACACCAGAGGTCGCGGGTTCGATCCCCGCACGGTACAAACATTTGTGTGCATGAACATGTTTGTTTGTATAGGTCTAGGTGTGTCTATGTATAATATGTATGTATTTACAAAAAAAAAAGTATTTAAGTAATGTTTATCCGTTGCCTGGCACCCATAGCACAATTAGCACAAGCTAATGCTTAGTTTGGGGCTAGAGGGCGCTGTGTGAATAATATCCAGAGATATTTATTTGTTTGAAATAGTTCTTTATTTACTAAATAAACAATTTATCTACCTTGACATAGTCTACTTTTTATCCCAGAATAATACTTAGTACATTTTCCATTAGATAACTCTAGACTAAAAATTGTACTCCACGGGAGCGTGCAAAGCCGAGGGCAAGAACTAGTAATCTATAATTATAAATGCTTAAACCCAAAGTTCATTAATCGCCATATTTACAAAATCAAATTACTATCCTACTAATCCTACTAATATTATAAATGCGAAAGTCTGGATGTTTGTTACTCAATCACGCCTAAACGGCTGAACGGATTTAGATGAAATTTGGCACACGTATAGTTTATAACCCGGATTAGGACATAGGCTATAAAATTTCTGCGAGAAACGTCTCATTCCCACGGGATATTTGAAAAAAGAAATACGCACGAGTGAAACCGCGGGCGGAAAGCTAGTCTTTCATATTTACGATATTTCGCGGTCATGCTCTATAAAGTAGGTGGTCTACCAGCTAAACCTCTTTACGGCTTTCGTAAAATCTGTTTAATCATGACTTTAATGTGATGAGCCAAAGTTGACCGCATAAATTCTTTTAATCCATGGCACCTCCTAATCAAGAGGTCGTAACGGTAATCCCGGACAATAAAATATCCATTAATAGCACAAACAAATCGCTAAGCTACGCCAAGATTATGCGCTAACCACGTCTTCGTGTGTTGTAGGGATAAAGTAGTTTTATTAGCATAGAAAGAGAAATTGAATTTCTTCTCACTAAGACACTTTCTATTTATATCAGAACTCATGTTGTCATCTTAATACACAAAAAAAATTATGATTTCTAATATTTACACGGTTACTACTCATTGGCCAGGCCGGAGAAGGCGAGCTCACTTAGCACGCTTTCTCCGGCCTGAGGGTTGACCTGCGGGCGGGGGTAGCCCCCCAACGCCCGCATTGCACAGGTCGCTCGAGCCAAGTCTGAGGGTCACCTAGTTTCTCGGGTGGCTCTCCCTAGGCGCCACCCTGACTTGAGGCCTCTCGAGTCGGGGTACCCGGGGATGGGCTGGTCAATAGCCATAAGGCTAGCACCGGCTCGTCCTAATCGGGTGTGAAGGAGAAACCGGGGGAGTTTAGTGGGTAGTGGACGCTCCAGTCTCGAGTCCCACACACGGCCGCGGGTCTAGCTAGCCTGCGGTTATGGTGCATAAACGCATTCTCCTCCGAGAAAAAAAAAAAAAAACGGTTACTACTCATTAAAACTAGAATATACGCGAGTTTTCATCCGTTAAAAGTTGTTTTATTTCACAAAAAATTTTGTTGTTTCATAAAACACACATTGCAATCAACACATCTAGGGTAACAAAAGTATATTATTACAGTTAATAGTTGTAAAATAGTAAATATTGTAACCTATTATTACCATTAAATGTAAAATGGCTTATTAGCTTAATTTATATTATTTACATTTATAATGTTCGTACCAGAAAATTTTATATGTACGAGTATATTATTATGTCACCGGACGGACTCCAATAACTACCCACTAACTAGATTCGGGATTATAAATTGAACTTCTTTAAAAGAAAACGTAAAATAGTTTATGCCTCGAAAAAAGTAATTCGCAATGCAATTCCGGTTTATCCTATTACAAGCCGGAAGCGCAGTCCTACCAGTAGTGCAGTGCTTTAATCCGTCTTATTTTAACTTGGTCCTATTTTAAGTTGGATCAATTCGGTCGCCGCCCGGTCGCCATTTGTAAGCTTGTCGCTGTGGGATTAGCAGCCAGTCGCCTAGCGTCCTGTGTTCCTGTGGTTCGTCAATTGATACTGCAGCTTGGGAAAATCGGGAAGCTGCGAGGATTTCATTAATTTTGTTTTAAGGATGCTGAATGCATTAATCGGTATTTTGTTAGTAGCTCCGTTGGACAACATAGAAGGTTTTAAATTATGTAAGACTAGACTTCCGCTCGCGGCTTCGCCTGTGTTAATTATATGACTTTTTTTCCTATTTGATATTTTCCCTAAACGTATGGGGGGATAACCATAGCGTCCACGTTGGCGTTGCTTGGTTTTGAAGTGAAAAAAAAGGATCATAAACACTTCTTTTTATGTTATCCCCAGGAAACTGAGCAATATCCTGGTATATAAAAAGAAGCCTGTTACCTACCCCAATATTATATTGTATATTTGAATAAAATTTTATCAAAATCTATGTTGTGGGTTGGGCTTGAATTGTGACAGGTCTATCTCACTTATGTATTTACATATAAGTAAGGATATATTATTTATTACATAACTTCAGTTGCTAGACAGACAATTTATCACGCACACTTGCATTGAGTTTTTTAGTCAACATCACGTACATACTTTGATCGAAATCCTTTAAGTTAAAAGTACCTTAGGTTACGTTAGTAACTATTTAATAATCTGTGCCTTAGGCACTTGTGTTATGGATATCACAATAATCAACATTCATGAAAAGTTTTGGGAAAAAGAAGACAAGATCCTTGTTATCTAACAGATATATTATCCTTAACGTATCTATTCGTTATAAAACTGGCCATAAATATAATTGAAGTATAAATAGGTTGATCTATTTACACTAGCCTTCTACACCTGGAAGTTTTCGAATCCGCTTTAGATTTCCAAATGGATTCAATTCTGTACAAAGTGCTCGAAGCAACGAAGCGACTAACATCGCCATCCTTTGTAACAGGACCTACCCGCTTGTCATGGATACTTTCCGGTGCTTTGTAAAATAAACTCTTTTCCTTTGTAATTGAAGACAAATTGCAACAATGATTAATTGAGGGGCGATTTTATTTATTATCTTGTGTATACTATGTATATGGCCAGTTTTTGGCTGATAAGAATAGCAGTGGTATTGACAATAAATAAAAAATAAATTCTACATCCATGTTGGTGGTGGGCGGTAAATACATTGATTAAAATAAATAAATAAATAATAAAATTACTATAAGTACAATAGATGCTAAGAAGCATGTAACAGTAAACACCGACAAGACTTCATATTTTCATCCCATGTGGCAAACACAAATATGACGTATTTTTCTCGTTTTTTTCTTGTGGATAAGCACCACACCTCACGTTACTTAATCTTTCTTACAAATCTCCACCGTAACTCATCCCCTGATGTATAAATCTTATTCCTTCATATTTTTTCTTACCGTGTTCCTCATATAACCTAGAAAACACTAGTAATCTAATCATAATCTAGCGTCAAATGATTGAACCAATCAGTCATCAATGGCTAATGACGCCGAAAGCGCGGGAAAAAGAAAGGCCTGATAACGGCCATTTTGTCGTCGGTCCACGCAAAATGGCGGTGTAATGTCGCCCCTAAATAACCACTACGGTATTTAACGACGGCCTTTGAGAAAGTTTTTATGCACGGTCGAGTTCGCAGGGAATTCATTATAACTGATAATGTAGCTCTGATATTAAATACGGTCGTTCCAATGTTTGTACCAATGTAAACAGAAAACAGGTGACATCAAACGTATATGTTTATTACGGTTGTGCAAGTTTTGAAATAAAACTGTTAGTTTCCGCGGTTTATTATGTTATTATAGATAATTAAATAGTTTTAACTGGTCAAATTGTTGGAATATTAAAATGAAATGAGGTGGGTTTAACTTGTCCGTAATTTATTATTTATATTTCAGTGATAAATTCATCACTACGTTGTATCGTTTATACGAACGATTTATTTTAGAATGATAAACTATATTTGTTATTATTAAAGTCTACAGTTATTACATAAGTCCTTAAATAAAATAAAATAAATCAAAGTGTATTTTGAATCCAATCAAAACCACGAGATATGTAAAAGTATTTATTTTATCTTTCGTGCAAAAGACTATTCCGACTGGTCGTCTAGTTAAATATTTGTTATTCGTTGAAACTAGTCTATTAGAAGCGCAAACAAAATAATGTTAAATGGCTTTTATTTTATATCTACCTTTTATGAGCTATTCTAGACAAAGGACTTGGTTGTGGACATGCCCAAGTTTCTCCTATTTTTGAGAATTTTGGTGTAATAATAAATTAATGAAGGCTATATTTTTCAGTTTCTTGTACATGATGTTTTGTTTTGTTGAGTAAAGTACAAACAGTAGGAAAACCAACAAAGAAAATTTTTTTTAGCAAACTCTTTTGCATGTCACGTCAACAATGCAATGCGAGTAATCATTTAGTAAAAATGTGAAAAAAAAATACTTTTGCTATATTAGATACTGTAAAGTTTCACCTATATTCTGCGGCATAACTCCATTATCATTGGCACAAAATATTCCGAAGCTTATTTGGGTAAAATTAACAAAATTTTATGTAGAACTGTCGTGACAAGTTGGTTGGCATCGGGCCGAGAGTAAGCCACCGCAGTGAGCCTTTGTGGTCACCAGAGTCCCCAGGTATTTGGTAAAAGCCATGGCCAGAAATAAACCACGTGGGCGGAGCTGGTGCACAAAAAGTGCAGTAGTTGCATACGTGAGACTAAATTTACGAGTCGAAATGTTTTATCGCTAGTTGTTATGTACGCAAAAGTTTCGATATGAAAGTTATTGAAATTAAAATAAAAAGGAACAGATTTTTATCGCTTCGATGGTCTCGAGGTTTATGAACCTGACCATAAGGCCTGGGTTCATTCTCGGGTGAGGCAAAATTGTGTAGAAAGTTTTAAGCACAGCTCGGGTTTGTGATTACGAATACGCATTTGGCAAGCGTGGTGATTAAACATGTAACCATCATTGTGGCAATGACTTGATTCATTGATGGAGTCATTTATCCTACATCATTTGAAGTATTATTTTTTTTCATAATCTTGATATTTAGAATAACATTCGATAATTAACTCCACAAGTCGAAATGAGGTTGCAAATTGTGTTAAAATGAGAGTTGGTTTATTTTAACGATTACGTATTTTATGCTCACCATAAAATTACTTTGTAAACTGTTTGTTAAACTTTCATCTCGATCGTAACAGTAAAAATTGTTTATTTTAAAATCTATGCGATCGCGCTCAAGATTTACCAACGTACGAATCGAATCTGGTTGTAACTGTTGGAAAAAGGGCGCGAGAATATGTTTTTTTTTTTTATGATAGCTTAGTGAATTTTTACGTATATGCGATTACTACTAATTGACTGTGCACGTTACTCACTATATTTTTGTCTCTGCCATTCTAGTGGTAAACACGCACATACTGGATGACTTTTTTTACCGTCAGGAAATTTGCGTGTGAGATAGGTAAATGGTATAGGTGACGATAGCATGATTACTTAAAGAAAAAATTTCAATATATTTCTTTAACATAACATTTAAAAATAATATTGTACGTTCAAGTTGGACCGATGATCTCATAAATCCACTGGATGCGGGTGGCGCAGGACCGATTGGTTTGAAGATCTGTGGGAGGCCTATGTCCAGCAGTGGACGTCTTTCGGCTGAAATGATGATGATGACAAATATTTAATCGTAAACGAGTTGAAATATGTCAACAATAGTACGTTTGTACTATTAAATATTCTGTAACAGTAGGATAATTGGAAGCCTAATTACTGTTTTAAAAGACTGTAACGCATATCAAAGTCAGTCATTGTATTCAAAGCTTGTAATTTTCTTCCAGTTTTCTATTAACATTTCGAAATGAAATGAAATGAAATAATTTATTCAGCAATTTGATTTACCAAGTAAATTCTTTTGCACGTCAGATTTTTTTACCCTACCAGTGCCTCCTACCATTTCCTTTTATTTATCTTAATTATATTCCCTTATTCCCTTTATCAGCACCTTTTAATTCCCAACAGGCCATATATGGTTTGCCTTAAGTAAGATGTCGCCAACCTTTTTTTCTCATATATCCTAGCTTGGTTTATACAGCGTGTCCTTTTCTCAATCAGTTGTTATCAGTTATTGGGTTCAACGAAGCGACCTGGTTACGTTATCAGCTAAACTGAAATTGCTTGATGTACAGGAGCACATCAACCTACCCCAGTTTGTCACATCCCCACAACTAATTTGCAGCTTAATATTGATCGCAGGGGAGTTACACTGCAAGAAAAATACACTGGAAAATTTTAAGTTTGTAAGTAAATAAAAAGCAAAGGTGGCAGAATAAATATGACAGAAACCGTCATTATAATTGAATACTCACGCTGTGTAATTTTTTTGTTGGGTTACAGTCTAGCCTATCCTGTATATTTATTGTTTTTATAATCATGTCCTTAAATGTATGACTCTTTTATCTTAATCCGTTCAGTTGGTAGTTTTTGCGTGTCAGAATGCTTCACAAACTTTCGCATTTATGTTAATATTAGGAATAAATAGTATGAAATTTCGCGCTAAGATAATCATTTTCCTATTAATTTTTTTAACAACAAGTGTCAAACAAAGGTCTATAAAACAACAATATTGGCAAAATTTAACCAATTCATTATATATTAGCCAATAAAAATCAAGTCAAATAAAGGAATAGCGCGATCCGATCGACGCGTACGCACCGTGGTATTACGCGATATGGGTCAACATTGTCCAAACGCGCGGAACATTTCACAACGAACGAGTTGTGAATTTTGTATCGGATCTGTCAAAATATAAACGTATCTTGTTGAAGGAAGACCGAGGTGCAGTCAGGAAGCAAGTTATAACTAAATATAATAAGGTATACACTAGACTCCAGATCGTTGCAACAAAACATTATTCATTCACTAGCCTTCCGCCCGCGGTTTCACCCGCGCGTAATCTCTTTTTTTCTAATATCCCCCCTTCCCCCCACATTTCCAGGATCAAAAGTACCCTATGTTCACCGGGGATAGTGTAGCTTTCCAACAGTGAAAGAATTATTCAAATCGGTTCAGTAGTTTCAAAATTGATATTCCCGCGGGAATGAGACGCTTCCCGTAAGAATTTTATAGCCTATGTCCTATTCCGGGTTATAAACTATACGTGTGCCAAATTTCATCTAAATCCGTTCTGCCGTTTAGGCGTGATTGAGGAACAAACATACAAACATCTAAACATCCAAACATCCAGACTTTCGCATTTATAATATTAGTAGGATTGATGAAATGGCTCGATCGCCATGCCCTGTGCAGGAAAGAAGTAGGGAAATACAGGGTGTCCACTGTATAACTTTTATACCTAAATAAAAACTGTAAATAAATGCAAAGTTACAGATGAATAACGACAGTTAATTATATCAAACATAGTGAATAAAATACAGGTTTACATCGATAACAATGATTTTATCATTGACAAAATTACTTATTTAACCGACTCCGAAAAAAAGAGGAAGTTTTTAATTCGCCTACATTTTTGTTTTATTGTTATTTACTTTTAGGAACATTTTCTTATCGTACACTTTAAAACTGTGGCATGTAAACTGACCATGATTTACACATGTGACTAATTTAGAAGATCATTTATAATTTCTAGTATCTACCAAGCTTAACGGACAGAGGCGTGTACGTAAATATTTCATTCAGGAGTTGTGTCGTGATCATTCCAGATAGTTCCGTTTGTCGAAGTGACCGGAGTATTTCTATATGAAAAATTTTTTGAATATGGAACGGGCTGTCAATATTTTTGCTTTGTTTTTATAGCCATTCTGATATTGGAGTTTGGACAATTATTTTTTTGTTTTGTTTTATTCCTATTTTTGGAATAGCGTGGATGCTTTTTGCGAATGGCGATTTTTTTTTTATTTTCCAAGAAATGTTTGTTTATTTATCTTTCCTGAGTTAATTTTAAATTTTTATATTTCATTACATTGATATCTTAGATGTCTCTTATAATTTAAAAAAAGAAGACTTCATTATTCATTTAATGCAGATAAATTATCAGTAACATATCTATTAGTGGAGTAAATGGCTCTTAGCGACTTTTCTTAGTTTCTTTTACCTTCAAGTATGCCATTTATTTGGGCAGTTCTAAAACATAACTTATATACTACGTATATAACTTATTTCCTTTTTCGCAGTAGTTTGAAATATAAAAAACCGGCCAAGTGCGAGTCGGACTCGCTCATGAAGGGTTCCGTAGCAGCAAGTATCATCATAATATAAAAGTTCTTGTAGTTCTTTGTAAGTTTGATCGACGTTTTTATATTTGAGTTGATTGAATGAGAGGAAAATTGCGGTTTACGATTTATGACGTTTTAAAAAAAAACTAATTACTTGATCTCGTTCAAACCAATTTTCAATGGAAGTTTGCATGGTAATGTACATCATATAAATTTTTTAGTTTTATCGTTCTCTTATTTTAGAAGTTAGAGGGGGGGTGACCAACATTTTACCACTTTGGAAGTGTCTCTCGCGCAAACTATTCCGTTTAGAAAAAAATGATATAAGAAACCTTATTATCATTTTAAAAGACCTATCCATAGATACCCCACACGTAAGGATTGGATGAAAAATTTTTTTTGAGTTTCAGTTCTAAGTATTGGAAGCCCCAAAAATTTATAAACTAATTACTTGATCTCGTTCAAACCAATTTTCAATGGAAGTTTGCATAATAATGTACATCATATATTTTTTTTAGATTTATCGTTTTCTTATTTTAGAAGTTACAGGGGGGGGGGACCAACATTTTACCACTTTGGAAGTGTCTCTCGCGCAAACTATTCAGTTCAGAAAAAAATGATATAAGAAACCTTATTATCATTTTAAAAGACCTATCCATAGATACCCCACACGTAAGGATTGGATGAAAAAATTTTTTTTGAGTTTCAGTTCTAAGTATGGAGAGCCCCCAAAATTTATTAATATTTTTCTATTTTTGTATGAAAATCTTAATGCGGTTCACAGAATACATCTACTTACTAATTTTCAACAGTATAGCTCTTATAGTTTCGGTAAAAAGTGGCTGTGACATACGGACGGACAGACAGACAGACAGACAGACAGACAGACATGACGAATCCATAAGGGTTCCGTTTTCTGCCATTTGGCTACGGAACCCTAAAAACGGTACAAACTTCCGACCCACAAGCGGACGCGACTGAAACGTGTGAACCGTTGGATATGAGTGGAGTTAATTATCAGATGTCAGCTAATTAGGCCTGCCCTGATGAATGAAACGCTTCTTTGTGGTTCGCTTGAAAGAAAGTTTCGCGGTGTTTAGTATTGTGATTAGAATGTACTGAGATAGTTACGTTAGAATATCTGACGTAATAGTGAGTAACTTAGCTGGGTCACAGAATATATAATAGTCTAACGTGTTACCCAGGGCTAGATATTAACTACTCGAACAAATTTTTTTTGGTGTATTGTTCTAACTTTTGTGGCTAAGCCGCTCGGGTATAAAAACCTGGAGGTCGTGGGCTCGATTCCCGCCTTGGGTCTGGATGGTGGTAGGACTTTTTCAGAGTCCGACTGGCTAGCTACCACACCCGTACACAGGTGTTGCCACAGGTAAAATCTGCCGCCATAACAGCTTTGGCTGTGTTCCGGCAATATTAATGTGGGAGCCAGTACACTTGAAATTAAAGGCTCGAAGATCAGATGACCCTACAGTCTGGCAGCACATTGAGTGACGCTTCGTGATGAAGTGTCCCTCAATGGAATAGGCCGCAGTGACCGCTTACCATCAGGTGGGCTGCGTGTCCGTCTGCCAACTAATGTGGCATAAAAAAAAACTTATTGCGTTCTGTCAAAAGTACTACTACTAGTAGGGTGAGTAGGGGCCAAAGATGTTGGGCTCACAATGATCACTGATAAATGTAAAAGCATACCCATAGTTTTAATCCATATTGTGAGCCTTTTGGTGGTCCATATTAATACATTAAAATGGAAAAGGACATTATGTGCTGAACTCTTGCAGGTTGCTATGTAAAAAATAATAAAAATATTTTTCTACTAAGATATAACCATTTCCATCCTAAAGAGAGTATTAATACCAGTCATAATTATAAATAGGATAAATAGAAATAATATGTTTAGGCCCCATGTAATATACCTAGGTACCTACAATTTATCATTGTAAAATGGTGCGTTGCATATTCGACTCCAAATTACTTTTGATGAATGTTGGTTAATGCAGTATTGCAGTTGTTACTGTTAATTTGTTTATAATCTTTGAAATATTATGTAATAAAATAAGTCCTAAGTACTTTATAAGAAAATAATGTTTATGGTAATTGACTTGTAAAGAATGGTTTTGGTTAATACTTTGGTCAACAGTGAACTAATTACAAACAAATTCGAAAACAATATCTTTTGAGTTAGGTATCAGTCAAATAGAAACTTTTTTAATAACTTAAATTTAGTATACTTTGTTGTTTTAATCAATAGCTCAGAATAATATTGGCTCACCAA
The DNA here is from genome assembly GCA_949319885.1 of Mecyna flavalis. Taxonomy (NCBI): domain Eukaryota; kingdom Metazoa; phylum Arthropoda; class Insecta; order Lepidoptera; family Crambidae; genus Mecyna; species Mecyna flavalis. The sequence continues at coordinate 1,633,709 of OX439427.1, read as the reverse complement.
GGTAATGTCACAAAGAAGTAGGTACATTTCTTTACGTCGAAAAAATAAATTAGATAAATTCAGAAAAATATTGAAGTTCCTAAATCAAATGATAGTTTCACGTTATATTTATGTCAGTAAAATCAGATAAAAATTATAAGTTTCAAAAAAGATACATTGAAGAGTTTAAAATCCAATATTTCTGTTATACTCGTAGTACTGACGAAGATAAAAAAATATTCAATAGGTGCATCGTCCCTGAAAAGAAACCGACAAAAACTCACGTGTTGTAAAACAAACCGAAAGAATCCAGGCAGCGACCGTTTAGTCACATAATTTAATGCACGCTTTTTATTTTGTCATTAACCTTCGAGGTGCTCCGGTTTCGAATCGGCAACGTTTTATTTTTGAAACACGGTTACGCGCGTGATTAGCGGCAGAACGCTTAACACGTTTAGAAAATCATTTGTCTGAACGCACCACAAGTTGTCGCGTGTCGCGGCGTCGCGCGGAATCATCAATGGCACTCTGCACCTTTGCGCGATCGAGAACTTATTAAAAAAAAGAAAGTCACGCGCGGTTGAAAAAGTTGTGATATTTTGGCGGGAAGCGCGCGCGGCCTGGGCGCGGGCGGCTCTGGGAAACGGTGCCGGCGACTGCCCGCCTCGCTGAAAAACGTTTCTTACGCTAAATACATAGCCGATGTGCATTCTATTTATAAAGTTAAGTTGGGCGTGCGGCACGCGTGCACCGGTCGTACGCGTCCACTGCCTACATCATAACAGTCAGTTATTAGGTCAGCTGACGAAACACCAGCGAGATAATTAGAATTACCGTTAATCCGTCCTCAGTTGCATACAAGGCGAATAAGCAGCAATTTACACCTTGCAAGTTTGAAATATGGGTTAGTTGCAACATTGGAAGGGCTCCAAAAATAATATGATATAGTTTATGATACATGAGAGGCATCAGACATCAATCTGTCGGGAGTTTTATTTTATTTTCTAAAATAACATATTTGAGGATCTATAAAAACGGCGATAAATATCTTATTCGACGCGGGGTGAATGATGTCCTAGCTATTTGATGTGTAATGGAATATAAAATGTCGGGTATATATTGTCTGAAAGCAGGTCGGTTGGGCCGTCACCCTGTCATAACTTGTCACGCTTTGGTAAAATGATGAAATCTGAAGCAAAAGAATAACATTGTCTGGCGGGAGTGGGTACATCGCTGTTTAAAATTGACGGCCGTGTTGATTGTGGGGGAAAAAGCTTCTTAGCGTAATGGAATCACGATACTAGAAATACGTAGAGGGATGGCTGTTTCGGTCAAAACATGTTGATAGAATATGGACCAGTTTCACCGCTACTATGTAGATAAGAAAGTTCTTATTTTTAAATAATATGTCATAAGTATAAAAATAATGCTAACTCCTTTACCAAGTTTAAAAAAAAGACAACATCATTTTTATTTCACAGATGAATATTATTAAACGAACTTAATTAGCAGCGGCGAAACTGGCTCTAATATTTTAATATCAAACTATAGCACATGCATTGGTTTTAACAAACAATATTATGTACAACGTTTAAGTAAAAATATACATAGCTTATTATTTGCTTAGCAATAAATATGATATATCACGCAAACTACACAGGGGGCCTAGACAAAGTAACATTTTGACAGCGATAGCGTAATTCGCTAACTTCAAATTGTATGGATTTGACAGATGCCTTAGAAGCCTTAGAAAAGTCACGTGGTCAATCGATATTAAAAGTACGGGTTTTGACATTTGCTATCGCAAATTGAACTATAACGAACGTCATAAATGCCGCTTGTCTAGGGCCCCTGATAGCCATAGTCAAATGTAATTTTGAGTAGATATAGTTGAGCTTTGATAAGACGACATAAAAAAACGCATCAATTTTAATGGTGACTAATTTGAGTCTTCGAAATAGGCACATGGATACAATAATTTCAACAAATTAGATAAAATACACGCGCCTTAGAATAGATGTGTATTGGGCGTGACGCGCACAATAGACGAACTACCTCAGTTACAGTATGCCAAAAGGCACAGATTAGATGCAGCCAGTTAGACACGCTGTGTCAGATTTACGAGCCCGCGGGTTGCGCGGAAGATACCTATTTACTTTTTCCCAACCATCTCGCAAGTTCAATCACGTATTCCTTGAAACTTGTGCGGTTTGGGAAAAGTACGAAAAAATGTGGATTATGATTTTTTTGGCCATTTTACGTCATCCATGTTCAACTTCTACATATTTTTTTTTTTAACTGCGAAAGTATGCGCCACAATTTAATTGTCTAACGCTTTACGTACCGGGCCATGCCCCGGATTCCTGGATTCAATTCCTGGGCTGGCATTGTGTGGGATTTTCGAGCACAGCCCAGGCTTATGATCAACAATGTTCTCATACCACAACGCATGACTGTTATGTTATAGGAAATTTAAATGTTATAGGTAGTTAGATGAGTATTTACTTGTATTTACAAGTTGACGATGAGCAGTACTTAATAAATGCAAAAGTATGTTTTCACGCTTCACGCCATAAATATTAGATGAAAGTTAATTTGTAGATATTTTGAGATTTTCCTTAGAAAGAATGTATGACAGTTTTTTTAGAAAACAAGATGGCTCCACGTGATTGCCAAAAAGACTAAGGGATGAAAGTCGATAATAACTTCCTTTTCGTGTCAGGTGCCAGTAGATTAAATTTCAGATGTGAAACTTTTCCCTGGCGCTAAAAGTTTTAGCTGTCAATGGGGTCTAGAGATCATTTATCCTACTAATATTATAAATGTGAAAGTCTGGATGTTTGGATGTTTAGATGTTTGGATGTATGTTTGTTCCTCAATCACGCCTAAACGGCTGAACGGACTTAGATGAATTTTGGCACACGTATAGTTTATAACCCGGATTAGGACATAGGCTATAAAATTCCTACGGGAAACGTCTCATTCCCGCGTGAATAACAATTTTGAAACAACTGAAACGATTTGATAATTTTTTTTTACTATTGGATAGCCACACTATCCCTGCGAACATAGGGTACTTTTGATCCCGGAAATGTGGGAGGAAGAAGGGGGGGATATTTGAAAAAAGAGATTACACGCGGGTGAAACCGCGGGCGGAAGGCTAGTATGTCATGATGCGACAGTTGGTCGATGTTATTTAACAAGGTTTTTCTGGTTCATCTTCAGATGACGGAACAATGGTTTATTTAAAGCATGTCACGGTAATTTGCACTGTGAGCGGCGGGCGGCTCCTGACAGTGTTAAGAGCGATATTATGTTACTGACATGTTGGATTGCATTCAAATTTCTGGACACCATGTTTAAAGTATAAGATTTTGACGGAAAAATTTTAAGCATCTGATTAGTCTATGGCAACACATCGAGGCACGCTTGCTGGTCTATACTAATATTATAAAGAGTAAAGATTTGATTGTTTGTTCGTTTGTTTTTTTTGTTTGTATGTTTGTATTGAATAGGCTCCGAAAATACTGAACCGATTGGAATAATACGTTCACTGTTGAAAAGCTACACTATCTCCGGGTGACAAAGGGTACTTTTGATCCCGGAAATGTCGGGGGAAGGGGGGATATTTAAAAAAATAATTTACGCGCGCGTTTTCATATTCGTATACGGTTTTATGTGGCTTGTCTCTTAATAAAAAGCCCGCAGTGGCAGCTTACCATCAGATAAGATGCGTGCCTGCCGACTAAGCAAAAATAAAAAAAACTTTCTAATAACGATTCGATGATCTAGTGGTTTAAGTATTGGGTAGTAAACTCGGGGTTTTGGGTTCAATTCCCGAGTCAGGCATTGGTCAGATTTTACAACATAGCGAACAATTCGATTTTGTGATCACCAGTTCGCATTTGGCAAGTGTGGTATTTAAACCAGTACCTATCACAATAACTTGATCTCAATCATTTGCCCAGCAGTAGGAAATAATAGCCTAGCGTTACTTTCTTTATATTCCTTTTATTCACTTAAATATCTAATAGTACTCGTAGTAAGTTTTATATTGAGTTTGTACAAAAATCGATGTCCTAATCTGAAAAGACAGTGACTCACTGCCGTCAAACAAAAAAGCAGAGAGCTACCATTTGCAGATCACCTGGCGTGGTGTAACTATGTTTATGCGTCCGCGCATTATAATATTTATTGTCCTGGACATATGCGTCATGCACGCTGGCCCGAATCATAAGGGACAGCGGCAAAAATTGCGAAAATAATGTCTGTCTTTATGTCTTTCTCTGACGGTTTTACGCCTAAACTGGCCTAAACCAAAGAACTGATTTTGATGACATAGACTAGACCATTTTTTGGTCGAGAATGCTTTTAAGCATCGTATCTGCAGGCTGCCTGGACCTGCGACCGTGTGTGGGGCTCGGAACTAAACGATGATCGGTTCCATTACAATAAAAGAAATAAAAATGTTTTTACTTGACCTGTTTTTACTTTATAAAGATGCAACCACGATACAACGGATCAACATGATTTTTGGTATGGGATAGTTTATGAGATGAAGAATGACAGGCATTTTTATTATTGATAAATACTAACCACTAAATTCTGCATATTTATTAATGCATCTATAAAGTAGATTACCATCATCATCGTGAAGACAATCATCTTTGCAATTTCCTCGTTTATGCATAACTATCTCTTTTCAAATATCCCCCCTGCCCCCCACATTTCCGAAATCAAAAGTACCCTATGTTAACCGGGAATAGTAAGGCTATCCAATAGTGAAAGAATTATCAAAATCGGTTCAGTAGTTTCGGAGCCTATTCAATACAAACTATCAAATCTTTCCTCTTTATAATATTAGTATAGATGAAGCCTGAGGTTCAGCTCAAATACTCGCCGTTTGAAATCGCTTAAATCTAACAACTTGTACCCGACCAGTAGTACCAGTTCGTTCATGTTGCAGTAACAGTCGTGTTTTCAGGAGTTTTATACCTGTGCAAGTGGGCCGACACGCCGCGTCGGTGGCGAAACCCGCCGCACTCGCAACTTTTACTGGACACGCATTGCAGGGCGACATTTGCGCATTTCGAAACAGGTTGATGAACCTAGTGAACTTTGTAGGATCATTATTATAATGGTTTTCGAACAACTGACGGTATAGGATACCAAAATTGTGCTTTGATGACTGAAAACCTATAATATAATACTACCTACTTTACGCACGCGCGTGATTTTATTTTATTTTATTCGATGGGAACTTGGTCAAAAGTGGCCTAATGTACCTACTCTAGGTCTGTAAATGTTTCAATTTTCATTGTAGGCTCCTCTGATCTACGAGCCTTTCATTACAAATATATAACACTTATTTTGGGAACAAATAGATTAACCTGTTAATATAATCCTTATATATTATGTGACTTTAAAAAGCCTTCTTACCGTATCCTCCCTCTTAAAAAATTTGAAAGTTTTTTTAAGAAAGCGCAATCAATTCACAAACAAATGTGTACTTCCCAAATGCATTTGAAATTATAGAAAAAACATTTTTCTACTATCGAGATTCTTGTTATCGTTTTGGCAATACATCTGGAATGGCGGCTAATCCGATGAGTTGGAAGCCGATGCTTGTAGCAACGAAAAAAATAAGCTTTAGCTTTGCAAACCACAGTTTCGCTTTTAAAATGTACGTTTATGATACTTTTATTACTATTGAAAATTAATGAAAAATATTTAATTTTTATACAAGTCCACGATAATGATAAATTTAGGGATTTAATTGATTGGTAGTCATTTGATCCTTGGCATTTTTAACTACACTTAAAAATATAGTAGTTTCAACTGTATGTTTTGACCTATTTTCAGCATAGCTTCTGCCCACAAGTATACTTTTGTCAACTATTTCCATACAGCGAAACTTTCTGAACTCAAACAAAAGTTGGACAAAACGATAAATAGTATAAAGTGAAAGTATTGCCGTTTAAGTATTTGCCATTAGGCAGTAGGTCCGCCTTATGTACTCTTGATAAATATAGAGTAATGTAAATATTCAAATGCTCAAACTGGCGTCGTGAATAGCTCTGAACGGGTTGAACGATCCGTCTTGACTTTATAACTGAAACGGAGCGAGAGTCCATCTGTCCGTCTGTGACCGCAGCACTTACTGGAGTTGGAGGAAGTTTGCTTTTATAAGTTTGCGGCGATTCAGAAAACGGGGTTATGCGTTACCGCGTATTACAGTGAAAGAAAGAAAAGATGGATGCGGAAAGCGTTTGAAGAATACGTGTATCAAATTATAGTTTTCTATAAAAAAAAACTCAATAGTTACTCTTTTCAATCGTTTTATTTTTAAAAACATTTATCAACACAATCTCTATTCGTTACTATAAACTATTGTATACAATGATATTCTTTTTTATTAGGTATAATATCATTGATTGTATAGCAGAAAAGTAATGAATAGTGAGTTATCACCTTATGCATATGTGAATGTAGCGAAATGGCCAAGCCACATATTTGACTAAGGTGTAGGGTTGGTGAAGTAAGGTCTTGTAGGACGCTGGACGTGTAAAGTTAGAAGCTTGGCTCTACATGAGATCTGATAACTTTTTGACAGTGCGTGTCATTATGGTCTCGTCTTGGCAACATTTTAAATGAAAAATGGTGGGATGCAATCAATTGACATAATCAGCAGATTATAAAACTTATGACCTAATAGTTGTAGTAAAATATTCTGATAAGTATAACCTCTAGTAGAAATCAAGAGTTTAAATCAAACGTTTCAATGGTATTTGTGAATACTGCCCTGCTCTGTATTACAAAAATCATATTCCTTATTTCAATTGAAACACTCTTGGAAATCAAATGGTTTATTTATCTTTGGACAGGAAACATTCATGTCTGGGAACGGGCAAGATATTCAGTGAGGTCTTTTTTCAATTTGCATATCGTAGTAGGTATTTCGAATGTGCGGGTTAAAACGAGACATTGCAGGACAGATAAACAATGCTTGTTTTGGATTTTTTTATAGCCGGCAGACACACACACCTCATGCCTCATGCGGCACACCTGATGGAAAGTGACAACCGCCGCCCATAGACAACTGCAATCATGTGGAATCACAGATGCGCTGCCGGCCTTTAACGAAGGAATACACTCTTTTTTTAAATTTGGATTGGTAATATAGTAAACGTAAGGGATTATGGGGCAAATCGTCCGAGCCAAAACTGATCCTCGGACGAGTGGCCTCATTCGTAAAACGTATGAGGCTTTTCGTCTGAACAAGAAGTGGTCCTCGGACGACGAAAAGCCTCATACGTTTTACGAATGAGGCAACTCGTCCGAGGATCAGTTTCGGCTCGGACGATTTGCCCCATAATCCAACGTAAGTAAATAAACTTGGAGGTTATGGATTTGATTCTCACCTTTTACAGAATCTGCTCGGCTAGCTATCACCCCAAAGGTAGAGCCAGTAGACTTAAAGCAAAAGGCTCATAGATCAGAAGAGCCTACAATGTGACAGCACATGATGATGAGCGATGTTTCCTGTTTAAGTATATTTAATAATAAATAATAATAAATCTCTGGACATTATTCACACAGCGCCATCTAGCCCCAAACTAAGCATTAGCTAGTGCTATGATGGGTGCCAGACAATGGATAAACATTATATTATACATTATATACTTTGTTTTTTTTGTACATACATATTACAAATAGAAACACCCAGACCGATACAAACAGACTTGTTCATGCACACAAATGTTTGTTGTACTGTGCGGGAATCGAACCCGCGACCTCTGGTGTCATAGCCGACTTCTCGACCATTATACCAAATGGCTCGTCATTTTCCCGTAATAGCCTTAGGTTGCAGTAGCGTTTTTACCAGAAGGCGGGCTCAGGGCAGCTAGGCAGTAAACTCTTCTTTTATTTATGCTAGTTCAGTTAGCTGATAGGCCTGATGGTACGCGGCCACTGCGACCTATTCCATTATGGGACACTTCATCAAGATGTGCCGCTCAATGTGCTGCCATACTGTATGCTCATCTGATCTTCGAGCCTTTGATTTCAAGTGTACTGGCTCCCACATTAATATTGCCAGAACACAGCTAGAGTTATGAATCTCTGAACATGTAACTCTAAAAATGTACTACCACCCAGTAGCGTAGCGATGGGGGGGCGGGGGGGCGGTCCGCCCCGGGCGGCACTTTTTAGGGGGCTGGAGGAGCAAAAAAAAAGAAAAAAAGGGGGCGGCAGAATTGTAAAAAAGGGCGGCAGATTCGTCTTCCGCCCCGTGGACGTGGGCTGCTGAGCAAAAAAAAGGCGGCAGAATTGTCTTCCGCCCCGGGCGGCTGACACCCACGCTACGCCACTGCTACCACCAACCAGAATCGAACCCGCAACCCGTCCGGTTTAACCACTATTCCACAAATAAAATAGCATTAAGACATTTAGCGAAGATTGGCGGCATGTATATCGCCGAGTCACTGCTATCCCAATACAAGTAATCCACTAATATCGGGAAGCGGTCGTGAATTCGCGTGTTTGTACTTCATTGGCCTCTTATTAGCCATCACGCGACCGCAGTGCTCCCGACGTGGATTGGTCAATAATAATAATAATAATTCATTTATTCCTCAGTCTACATTAGACTATTTACACAGCGTTTTACATATTTAAATATATTAAATAATAATAGTTATATTTAAATAATAATACAGAATATACGTACATTATATGATATTAATAAACAACTGACTTAATATCTGCTACGAAGCACTTTAATTTCGTAGCCCCGTAGCATACTACGATGGTTTTGCATTCTACGACTTTTTACCTGTAAGCCTATTTATTCCATTGGAATCTAGGTAAAAAATATATGGTTATACAATCAGAATAAAATATAACGCTCTTATGAAACTTAAGAGTTATGAATCGTCAATAATTATTGACGATTCAATAATCGATGTAACGGGCCGAATCTGCGGCTTCTTATGTTAATTTTAATACTTACTCAGTACACTTTAAATAGTACGTATGAACCGTAATAGAGCCAGAAAACTTCTGCACAAATAAATAAAATAAAGTAGGTTAAGAAATATCATGGTTATTTAAAAGGCAGTTCGGCGACACGGGTACGGAACAACTGAAATGTCACTTGACATTTCATAACTGTCAAGGAGACAGGGAAATAACACGAGCTTTTTCCCATAGAAATATTATGAACTGCTTTTTCCCGCTTATAAATATTTCATCGCTATTGCTGTTTTGCTTGTAACATTAAGTGTATATGTATGTAGGTATTCCATGACTTAATAATTTTATTTTTTAATTTGTGTTTTCCAAAAATTAGGGTAAAAAAAACACAGAAACCAGTAAAAAATCGCTGGATTACCAAAGGTCTTAAGAAGTCATGTATAAGAAAACGATTACTATACTACCAATATCATTATGATGCCATAAGCAAAAAGAAGAACAAAAGTAACTATTCTACTTACTCGAGAATATTGAAAAAATGTATACATGAATCACAGAAAATAAATAACAAAAAATACTTACTTAATTCTAAAAACAAATGCTTAGCGACCTGGAATATTATTAAGGACAATAGTTCAAATAGTTGTGTAAACGACATAAATGAAATAAAAATTGAGAATATGACATACCAAAAACCTGACGAAATAAGCGAAAAATTTAATGACTATTTTATAAATTTGACAAATGATAACAATAATGACATTTCTAATAATAATAATAATTTATCTAATAGTAAAATATATGACAATTGTAAGAGTATGTTTATTAGTCCAGTAACTGAAGATGATGTTTTAAAAATCATTAGGTCATTGAACAACACAAAATCAACTGGATTCGATGACATAAGCACGGAACTTATTAAACTGTGTGCCCAGAGTCTATCAGCGCCTTTGTGTTATTTAATGAACTTATCTTTCGAACAAGGAATTTTTCCCGCCAGACTCAAAGAGTCTCTAGTTAAACCGGTTTATAAGAAAGGTGATCGTACTGACATGAGTAACTATAGACCCATAACTCTGATATCTATATTTTCCAAGATATTCGAAAAGGCCATGTCTTCGAAATTGACTAGCTTTTTGGACAAAAATGACATTTTAATAAAAAATCAATTTGGATTTAGGAAAAATCGTTCTACAGCACTAGCATGCTTTTCATTGTTAAAAGTTATCACAGAAGCCCTTGATAAAAGGTTGTCAGTTATATCTATCTTTTTGGATATGACCAAGGCTTTCGATTTTGTATGTCATAAAAGATTACTACATAAATTAGAGAAATACGGAATCAGAGGAAAAGCTCTCGATTGGTGTAAAAGCTATTTATCCGATCGCAAGCAACGTGTAATTATTAGTAGTACCGTCAATAATACGAGGGAAATGATATCTTCTAACCTTAGAACTAACACTTACGGAGTTCCGCAAGGAAGTATTTTGGGTCCCCTGTTCTTTTTGCTTTATATCAACGATTTGCCAAATGTGTTAAAGCACGAAGCTATAATGTTTACAGATGACACTACATTGGTAATAAAATGCGATGATAAAACGAACATTGAACAAGTTGCTAGTGAAGAATTGGATAGAGTAATTAGTTGGTTAAAAGATAATAATTTAAGAATTAACTTCGACAAAACTAAAGTAATGAAATATCAAACTGCTAACCTTCGTCAAGACATTAAACAGGTTAAATACAGCAATAAAGTCTTGCAACATGTTGATTCGACATTGTTTTTGGGCATTGCTATAGACAAAAATCTGAATTGGAAAAGTCACGTCGAAAAAGTTTGTGCCAAATTAGATAAATTTGTATTTGCGCTCAGGAAACTTAGATCCACGGTTTCAAGACAGGCTGCTCTCACCGCCTACCATGGTTATGTCTCGGCGATAATTCGTTATGGGCTCATTGTATGGGGAAATTCCGTGGACATTCATAGAGTTTTTGTAGCGCAAAAGAAATGTGTTAGGGCACTATATGGGGCCGATTATTTGGAGCATTGTAAACCTTTATTTAAAGAACTCAGAATACTCCCACTTCCCTGTTTATACATTTATGAAATTTGTTTATTCGTAAAGAAAAACCTGCATCTGTTTTCACTTCGTTCCACAGTTCTCAAAAAAAGTAATAGCAGATATCCAAATTTATTGTATATGCCTGTACATCGCCTAGATTTATCTAGTCGAAATTGCTACCTTATGGCAGTAAAACTGTATAACAAATTACCTAATAGTCTCTCGACACTACCATTTAATAAATTTAAAAGCTGCCTCTTTAATTGGTTATTACAAGAATGTTTTTATTCAATTAACGATTATTTAAACTACAAACCATTGTGACATGTTATATTTAATTTTAATTTTAAGGTATGAATGATGCACTTTTTATTTTAATTAATTATGATTTAATTTTATGATTTTAATTAATGTTACCGGATTATTTGACACTATGTAATTGTCTGTCTAATTTTATTTATGGATATATAAATTAATTTTAATTTTTATGACAACTATCAATAAATTGTAACTTTACTGTAATCTATAAATATTTCTACGCCAGTGATGGCAGGGCATGTGAAACTTATTTATATTTTAAGATCTTTTATTGTACAATGTTCTATGAAATAAAATGATTCTATTCTATTCTATTCTATTCTATTCTATGTACTTTAAATAAAATTATGTGAATTTATTATGCATAATTACTTACTTACTCCTATGGCTCAGCTACCCGAAGTGTGTCTTGGCCTCCAGAATGAGAGCACGCCACCTTTCCCGATCTTTAGCAGTGTGGCGCCAGTCCCCAGCCCGAAGTTCACGGAGATCTGACTCGACTCCGTCTATCCAACGGTATCTAGGGCGGCCAACCGGGCGTCGGCCTTGTGGTTTGGCAAGGTATGCTCTGTACACACCACGATCTTCACCCATTCTCTCTAGGTGACCCAGCCATCGGAGCCTGTGCCTTTTCGTCTCTCCAATAATATCTGGGTCAGCCAGAAGTTGTTGCAATTCGGCGTTTTTCCTAACTCTCCAGCTTCCATCAGAGGATCTCATGGGACCGAACATCTTGCGCAGTATCTTTCTTTCCGCTACCAAGAGTTTTTGTTCTTCCTTAAGTGTTAGTGTCCAAGCTTCGCATCCGTACATCAGAATAGGTCTAATCACTGTCTTGTAGATGTTGATCTTAGTTTTCCTGCTCAGAAGCTTGGACACCACACCTTATGTAAGGCCGCGCTACAACGCAGAGCATTTTGGATGCGGATGTCGATTTCCTCCTCACTGTGTTTGTATCGGTGATCGTGCAACCGAGGTATTTGAACTTTGCGGTTCCCTTAGGTAATATCTCCAACATGTAGATCCTGACGCTGGGTACGGGTATCTTTATAGCGTTTCATGTGGAGATATTCCGTTTTGTCATGGCTGATCATAAGACCCACCTTTGAAGCTTTCTCGGCAATTATGCATAATTGACTGTCATTAAATGGTTTTCATGATTGAAAATGTTGTCTTAAGTTTGGAATGAGAAATGTTGGACAACATCACGTATCAATCTTATCCCAAAGTTAGTTGCTTAAAAAACTTTATCTACATCCATACCATAATATGTCTATTTTATATTCAGGAGCGATGAGCAAACGCCCTACATTTAGATATAAGTATCTGTGGCTGCATTGAAATGTTTACATTTTAGTGTCGGTAACCGATACTTTAATTACGTTCAAATTTCGAACGTCTTCTTTAAAAGTAAAAATTAATAGGTTTTTTCGATTATCGAATTAGTCGATTAGTAATTTTATGTTCCATTCCTATACATTTAATTCGATGCTGAAATTATAACAATCGATTTGAGAATCGAAATCAACTCGAGTCTAGATTGTTTATGGATTTTAAAAACTACAAACGTCAGTCATTATTTATGTCAGTACTAACTTTTACATACAGATTAAGTTGATAACTAGGGCGTTTGCTCATCGATCCTGACTATAAAATAGACATATTATCGTATGAATGAAGATAAAGTTATGTATGTGACTGTACATAATTAGTCATTAAAATACTCATGTGATTCTTTTATGAAACTCACTTCGTTCGTTTCATAAAACCACATTCGTATTTTAATGACCCTCATTATGCAGCAGTCACATAAATAACTATTTGTTATGACCAGTTATGACTATCAAAATCAACAAAGGTACCGCACTGAAACTTGAATACTCGTACATATTAACATCCAGACACAGGACAAACACAAATGTGTATCGTGACTACCCAATGCGTAATCTAGCCCTTTAATTCTATCAAATAAATTAATTATGACATTTCACAAGCTGTCAATTATAATTTCGAGTGTCAAATTAAATTAGCGCATTGATGATAAACGAGTACATCCTACTTCCTACTATGAAAGTCTGGATGTTTGGATGTTTGGATGTTTGGATGTTTAGATGTTTAGATGTTTGGATGTTTGTTCCTCAATCACGCCTAAACGGCTGAACGGATTTAGATGAAATTTGACACACGTATAGTTTATAACCTGGAATAGGACATAGGCTATAAAATTCCTACGGGAAACGTCTCATTCCCGCGGGAATGTCAATTTTGAAACTACTGAACCGATTTGAATAATTATTTCACTGTTGGAAAGCTACACTATCCCCAGTGAACATAGGGTACTTTTTATCCTGGAAATGTGGGGGGAAGGGGGGATATTTGAAAAAAGAGATTACGCGCGGGTGAAACCGCGGGCGGAAGGCTAGTCCGTAATATTCCATCACTGTAGTCAAGTCATACAATAATCCGGTTGAGGAAAGGTAAGGAATCAAAGTCCATAGGGGACAGAAGCTAGTAGATCTGTCCAATACACATGAGCAGCACTTTCCCAGCTCAATAAATAGACAATAAACGATGAAGGATTGAGTGTGAGTGGCCTTTCCGCGCGATGGGCCTATGATCGCCCACTAGCGCGGTTGCCTGGCTTCGCTTGCGTGACGAAGCACAGCTAACTCGAGCATTTATCATCTTATAGCAGTTATTGGCAAATAAAGTAATAATGGTATTGGTTTTTTCATTAAAGATAGACGTGATGTTTGTATCTTGGATACACACACAGAAGAATTAATCTGCCGCAGTAGTAGGAAGATTTGTATATTATAAATATAATAGAAAAAGGTAAATATCAGTTCATTTTTTTGTTGAAATAAGCAATTCCAACCATTGCCAACTACAAGGTATTTATGAAATACAAATTAAAATTATGGAAAACTAGCGGCTGCCCCCGCGGTTTTACCCGGGCGACATTTCTTTTTCCAAATTTCCTCCCTTCCCCTATATTTCCGGGATAAAAAGTATGCTATGTCACCCGGGGATAGTGTAGGTTTCCAACAGTGAAAGAATCGTTCAAATCGGTTCAGTAGTTTCGGGGTCTATTCAATACAAACAAACAAACAATTAAATTTTGCCTCTTTATAATTTTAGAAAACTTAATAATTTATTTGCTTACATAAACTTACAAAGCCAATTCGTTATTTTGATCCATTTATCCCATTCAGTCGTCACAGAGTCATCCAATCGCTTATCATTCACGTCATCTTTCACACAATCCCTCAATTTATTTTTGATCTTCGCTCCCTACAACACCATTTATATTCATTACCACGATAATTTTATAAGTTTTGTCAATTAAACTTTTATTTCGCCAATTCGATCAGTAATTTTAGAAAATAATATCTACATTTATTTTCAGTTTCTATATTTTTTAATACGTTTTAAAATGATTGTATGTACAACTTTAAAAGCCAACTGGTATTCTTATTCCCTTGAAATAATACCACTTTATGCTAAGAAAAGATGGTTTGCATTTAAACGATAAATAAATCGCTCCAAACCTGTAGCCGCCATTATCGTGACGTCATAAAACCATACACTGAGAAACGACAATGAAATGTGCATTGACATCCTTTAAAATTCCGTCGTCCATTGTTAATTGTGTGAAAATATCTTATCAGCGTACCTCCAAGTTTTAATTTAATTTTTTTTTTATGATAAAATCTATTTAAATTATGTATGTACATAAATAATTTACTTTTGATGTATCTGCCCTATTGTCTGGAGCTCATTGAATTATTATTTTGATTGAATCTTCTATCATACATTAGAGCCTATATAAATAATAGTCAAAGATAGTTGTTAGGTACTATACAGAATAAGAATTTAAAATGTATATGCCTAGGTAATTTACTATGGCTATTTTATACTTGAATGGATAACCGTAAAGACTGACTCAGCTTCAAAAGATTTATATACCAAATGCCTTTGTTATCTATACTGCACTGAAAAAAATCACCGCAAAAACAGTTATAGAAATCTAAAAAAAGAATCAAGATAGAAACCTTTGTGGTAATTTTCCTTGTCGTATAATTCAGGTAACGTATCCGCAATTAGGAGTCATTCTTCAGACAGGATGTCCTACCAATTGTTATGCGTTAAGAAATGTCTTCAATAATACAGTATTGTGCGATAATGCTTATGTTAGTTTTTGTAGAATTATTGCTGTAGTATTTACTACGAGTATAAGGGCCCCATTTACCAGTGACAAATAAGTTCGTGTTTATTTAAAATTCAGATAACGATGACGCCTGTCTCCTTATTTTGAAAATTGGCCATTAGACAGTATAAAGTTTTCTGTCAGTGGTGGAACTTAACTTGGGATCATAAATATTTGAGACTATTTCTATAAAATCATAATATAACTGTTTTGTCGTATTAACGTAAATTTTGGTACAAGACCAATAATTGAGAAGATGTTTGTTTAAAAACCAAAGTTTTTTGAAATACATTCGTTATGGTGTACAGAATACGTTTACAAGAACTCTTTTTGATTGGATAAAAATAATAAATGATCAATGCATTTCAAGGAAACTTGCGCCGGTTCTTGAGTAAACATCAACATTCATCGCTAATTATGAACCCTCGATAAATCTACGATGCTTCAATGAGATCGATAACATGTGTTTGTGTGTCAAACAAAAAATGTTTCATAGTTAAAACTTTACTGGGCACTGAAAAGGGAACTTACCTGCAAAAGGGCGTAATTCTAACCCTCTTGTGGATGAACGTGTGCATTTTCCGTGATACACCTCCGTGATTGTATCTAAACTTACCTCAGACGTCAGACGTAAGTGAGAGCAACAAAGACGTCGTACCTAAACACAGCTCTGGATCCAGGTGATACAAAAGAGACGCACAAACAGGGTGCTCGCTCGTGCGTCTATTTTATGGGGACAATTTTAAAATAAATGTTCCAGTGGTTTACCCTCCAAACCTCGCGGTACTTTCTCATCACGTTGCCATGAGGGGCCACTGGTATCAGCGAAGGTGCCAATCACGTTTGTACTAACCGGATTTTTTTACCATAATTTGACAACTTAAACAATTTGATTAAGACGTCAGTAAGTTCTAACCGTTGTACAGATTTAGAGTTGATTTTGAAAAGTAGTCACAATTGCGATAGTGCTATCGATAATTTATATTAATATCGACAGCCTATCAATAGTTGACTATCGATAGGCCATTTTAGTTAAATTAACACAGACGTCAGTAAGATTAACACAGACGTCACGAGGAACTGTAAACGTTACATTACTAACTTACCTGGAAGAAGAGCGTGAACGCGACCCATTGGTAGTACTTCCCGTACCGGCGGTTGGAGGTCCCGGCGCCTCGTACTCCAGGGTACGCGCCCGCCTCCCCCGCGACGGTGAACGTCGAGTGGATCCAGCAGTACGTGTTGAGGACGTCTTCAGGGATGTCCCTGGAGACAATGACAATGAATGAATAGATTGATATTGCAAGTCCTAAGTACTAAGCTGGTGCTGTACAGAGCATTTGCATGTCGTGTGGTCATGCGCGGCATGATTATTACAGGCTCCTTATAATATTATGAACCTTATCCCTCATGTGTTCCTATACATTTTGTTGCACGTGAGTGTTAAGTCAAGTGGTGCCCCAATACACAGTTCTCGTTTTTCGCCGGCAAATACGTTACATACCAACACCAACCGTCTCTTTGGCTGGTTGTGGTTTCATGGGAGACAGGTGACAACAAAAGTTTTTCAATGTAAGAACAAACACAAAATGTGTATGACATAAATGGGCTGGATTCGAACCTCCTAGCACTGACGAGTAGTGCAGGGTCATTTCCCTACGTCTCATTAACATAAAAATACAACTCATTAATATAAAACGCTTTCACTACATACATAAATATTACATAAAACTTCAGATTAAGAAACATTTTCTCCTATCTTACAACGAATATCATGTCATTACTTTTTAGGCAATGATCCAATAGTCCAATTCAATGAATGGTCAATAAAAATACAATAAAAAGCTAAATGTGAACCAAACGCTATGCTCGGAAAACCCAATACGATCCTTGAAAAATAGTGCCACAGTAAAATGAACAACAGTGAGAGAAATTTAATATTAATGAGGGTACTTTAAATTAGTCCCTTTTTTAAAATATGTTATATCTTGATAATGTCTAGCAAAAAGGTGTAAAGAACTCTTAGCAAGCTAATACTCGTATAATTTTCAGTGCTTACACAATTGGGAATCGAAACTACTCTAGTCTTTCAGATTCCCAACAACCAAGTTAATTTTAATAGAGACTTTTTGCCAGGTTTTGTTAGTTTCGTCTGCTGCCGACTGTACAATATAAATAAAATGTATATAAAATAAGATCTATTCCTTTTCTAATTTTATGAGGAAACCTACCTAATATGTAATTGCTTTTTTCTTGTCCTACGCATTTATAATTGTAAAGAAATAAATGACGCTGATATGTATTATAATATGAGCACAAAAAGGACGTGTTTTACAAAATACTTTACCTACTGCAACCTCGCTGCACTGTGAAGATTAGCATACAATTTTATTACCTTCCTACATCTTCCTCTCAAAAAATCTACAGAAAATAGTATCCTGTGTTTCAACGAAACGGAAAGTTAATTTATGCCGTTGAATAATAAAATCTGTATTTCTATCACATAGGAAAACATAAACATAATAATTTACTGCTGCGAACAATGATCTAGTGACCTAAATGCAAAAGTGTGGAACAGCGACATCTGTTAGTTAAGGGCGGAACTACTTGGTAAGATGAAAGCAAACAAGCTCGGGAGGGTTGGTACGGACCTGGTGTGTATGCAGTCTATGGGGTTGCCCACTAGATGGCGTGTGGTGAGCGCGGCGCTGGCTGCGAGCAGGGCCGCCGTGGTCGCTCCGCAGTGGAGGCGGAACGCGATCGAGTCTATCTTCGGGTTCACTCCTTGCTGTGTATGAAAAAGAAGGAACGTATTAATTAAAGAACGCTTTACACAAAACTCAGGACGATGGTAGAGCACGTTTTTATCCTATACGTATGTAGAACGATAAAGTAAATGGTCAAGTTTATGTTTTTACGATTTAGTAGATCTGATAAACGAAAGTGATAAATTTACTAAAGTTGGATATAAGCCGTACACAGTAAATTTTATTACAATATTCGTGGGTTGTATAAACCAAAAACATTTTTTTAACGTAAATCCAAGGCTATCTTCGAAACCAAATAATAAAGATATGTTTTGATCGTTAAACTTTAGCCTTCTACATCCCCTAATTCTAAGAATCTTACCTATTGGTCATTTCTTTAAAACTTCAAATAAAAAAAAATATTATTTTTATTTAAGAAAAAAAAAAGTTTTTCTGCTCTCCTGAAAAGTCAAGTTTTGGCATATACGCCAAATGAACCCAAAGGTCAGCTTCGTATTTTGTTTGCGCCGGCTATCGATATGACGTTAATGTATTACTACTACAGAAATCTAATACGTACACGAATATGTAGGTTATATTTATTATTATAATTGGACGGAACTAAAAACGCCGTATTGATACGCTATTCCATTCATTTTACAATTAAAACAAGCAGGAAATGACTCCATATTCAAACTGGTGAATGAAGCTAGTTGTGAATGAACTTGTTTATTTATCCCGAGCATATTCCGCGATGTGAACGTAATCCATTCAGTGCGAAACAAACTTGCAGGCAAGGGGTGTAATGTTGGGAGTTATAGTAATAATGATTTACGAGGCGCTCATCCGCCGTATCGAGTACTTATGACGACGTAAAACAGGATAGCGGACGTAAACTATGGACGGAGGGAAAATACAACAGCTTTCATGTTTTTGGGACACATTTCTACCGTTTGCTACTGTCTTAATAACACAATTTTTGCTTTTACGAAAGCGGTTTTAAGAGCATTTAAAACCATAACTGACTTCACCTCCTCCTTAGGATTACGATAGCATAATATGAACAAAAAATGTGTCAAAGTTAATAATTATGGATGCGAATGTGTAGGGCTGGTTAATAGCCAGAAGGCTGAAAAAAGCTCGTCCCAATCGGATGGAAAGGGGAACCGGGCTAGTTTAGTGGGTAGAGGGACGCTTGAGTCTCTAGTCCCACACACGGACACACATAGGTAAAGCTAGCCTGCGATTACGGTAGGCACCGTTTAGGCAAACGCACTCTCCTCTGAAAAAAATAAATAAATGTAAAACTTTTTGACGTGACAACAACGTCTTATAATTCGATAGAACCGGCTGCACGCACGAAAAAACATGACTCATGCGGCGTTCCAGTGCAAGCGAGAGCGCGGAACGAGCGACGAAGAGGCACAATCGGCCTCTGCGTTGGGCAGCGTTCGACATCTGTCTCTCTTTTATAGGTACTTGAGTGAGCGATGCGTCCGCGTGGACAGCTGCTCTACAATAATACATTTACATGTTTATATGACGTTGTCACGTTCAACTACTTATCGTCAGTAAACCGACTTTACAGACAACCGATTTTTTTTCAAGAGATTGTGATTTTTTTTTTATATAGAGGCAGTCAGGATGACCTCACTCCACCTGATGGTGATTAATGATAATGCACTCACCCCGCCGGAGAGCAGCGCGTAGATGCTGGTTAAGATCTCCATGGGCCTGCGAGGCTGCGCAGTGCGCTCGCGCCGCCTCCACGCGCCCGCGCCGGCGCCGGCGCCCGCGGCCACGCCCGCCGCCCGCGCCGCGCCGCCCGCGCGGCACCGCCGTCCCCACGATACTCCTGAATCTCTGCACAACAAAATATGTACTTATACATAATTTTATGAACTATGTAAAGGGCTATGTTATATCATCTCTACGAGATCGAATCAGAAATGAAGAGAATAACTATCGGCATAGCAATAACAGGGGGTCGCTGGGGCAGGAGGTTGAGCTACTGTTTTGAGAAATTGACGTCATTATTTTTAGATGGTACTCAATTTTCTGACGATTAACACTACCCCGTTTCAGGATAAGTCATCAAATGGATTGATTTGACCCAAAATTAAACATTTTTCGGGTATCAGAAAAAGTTATGATATACTTGAGTTTATAAAACATTGATTAATAAGCTTATAATAATTATACCTATGATGTCATATTTACTCGTATTATAAAATTTTAATATACATTTTCAAATATTTCAGAAACAAATCATGTATTTTAAACTTGAGTATAAGGAAAAGGCTAATACAAAATAGATAATTCTCTTGGTCCTTCGCGCCGGATAGCACGCCAGTAATAACTTCCATCGCACCCAGTAAAGCAAAGCCTAATTCACAGCCAGGCCATTCGTTGCGGCTACCAACGTAACTCTGCTTAGAAAGCATTGGCATTCCCTGGGGACCTCTACCGCGCGCTGAATCCCGATCCAGTCCCGGACATTAACCTGCGATCTATGAGCAGCTGGATGACTTGCAGCTTTTTGGAGTAGGCGCTTGAGTAAAGCCTCGTTTACTTATCGATCTAATACCTAGTATTTGCTGATTCGCGCTGGCAAAGTACCTAATTGTCTCTGCTAGCAAGACGGTAAATTGACCTGCAGTCACCGAATTCTGCCTGTATCGGCTCGGAGGAAGATCTCCCCTTTTAGCTGATGTTACTTCTTAAAACGTCTCAGAGTCCACTTACAATATTTATCATTACTTTGAGTACTACATTACTAAGCCATACAGTTCTCTATTTCAGAGATAGAATTTAATGTGTTTAGGAATACTTTAATCCCGCTGACCAATTCCAAATGATCACAAGTACACTACTAATATAATACAGGTGTAATTCACATACATGTTTGTTTGTCCAAATTCAAATACCTATTTTAGTAGCGACCTCTAGCGGAACCGGACTGCAGGTGTACTTAATTAAAATAAGCTGCCAAGACTTAAATCATACACATTGGGGTGGCGTTGAGCTGGCCACGTGTAGCTTATTATTATTACCAAGGTGACACAATATGGCAGTGAAGCGGTGAAATCCATGTATAGTTGGTTACGCTCAACGCTCGACGAATACTGCCACAGTCCAGCGATGCTCGGTATCCTTCTAATCCTTCTTCCTTCTAATATTATAAATACGAAAGTCTGGATGTTTGGATGTTTAGATGTTTGGATGTTTGTTACTCAATCACGCCTAATCGGCTGAACGGATTTAGATGAAATTTGGCACACGTATAGCTTATAACCCGGAATAGGACATAGGCTATAAAATTCCTACGGGAAACGTTTCATTCCCGCGGGAATATCAATTTTGAAACTACTGAACCGATTTGAATAATTCTTTCACTGTTGGAAAGCTACACTATCCCCGGTGAACATAGGGTACTTTTGATCATGGAAATGTGGGGGGAAGGGGGATACTTTCCATGATAAATACGCTTAAGGCTGTTCCTGACCTTGACCATACAAACAGCAAGGGCAATGGCGGTACGAACTTTGATCGAAATTATGAATAATAATTCTTAAAAATCAATAATAGGTTAATTGACTAATTTTTTGCGGCCAATTTATAGTTTTTTTCATTGTCTTTCGATTGGCAAAGGCCAAATTAAGAAAAAAGAAATACTTTATAAAGACATGCATGAAATCTATTATTGTAGACGTATTTTCAAAGTCAGTTATCGTAGTTATAAAATATAACGAGGAATTTAAAGATAAAACTACAAAGATTTATTTATTTTTTAATTAGTTGTATATGCATAAAATAAGGAGTAGATAGCCGTTAAAAACAAGACTTTTTTAACGTTTGGTCTGGGAACGGCCTTAAGATACATAGAAAATTCCATGGGTAGCGTATCCGATAAAATTCGAACCATCAACCTCACGGCTGTGTATCTTTGAAACCAATCATCAGCTACTAGCAATTAGCTAAGCCTAAATCTTTAGCTCGTGTAGCTTCAATTGATCCCATCAAATATTATTAAATCTTGTTCCAATAAGTGAACGAGGCTCTTGTCTTAAGAGTCCAAACGAAACAAATTAATAAGGTAAGAAATGCGAAATAATTGGGATTTCTGTGTTTTCAATTTTCACTTGACTTTTTTTTCAAAACGTCAAATCTAATAAATCTATTTGTTAGCATACTCGTATAAACTACTTAAAAGGCGTAAAAATGTTTTTAAACTGACTCTTTCAATATGTACATTGTTTTCTATTATGACGATAGTACAGTAATAAATTCATTGTGAATTTGTTTTCATTGACGATAGATATCAATTTGACGAGCCATTTGTTGTAATGGTTGAGAAGTCGGGTAATACACCTAGAAGTCGCGGGTTTGATCCCCGCACGGTACAAACATTAAACATTTGTGTGCATAAACAGAACATAATATCTGTTGGTATCGGTCTGTGTGTTTATATGAAATGTACAAAAATAAAGTAAGTAATGTTTATTCGTTGTCTGGCACCCATAGTACAAGCTATGCTTAGTTTGGGGTTATAGCTTAACTATTCCCCTTATTTAACCCTAGATACATAACCATATTTTACTATATATTAGGCCTTTACGTTATTGTTTAAGGTCTGTTCCTGCAACTGCGCTCGTGGCTGAATAGTCCGCCTATTACCCGTGGTCCCACGGCTATGACCCACAGTGGGTCCACGGGCAATTTTTTTTCCCCGTGGACCCACTGCTCCAGGTTATAATTAATTATTTTCAGTTCGCGAGTTTTCGTGGGTCTACGGGTCATACTGCAAATAATCACATTCCAATGCGGGAGTGAACTCAACGCCCACACACAGAGCAGGTGAATTGAGCGCTGCCTCGATAGGTAGGTAGGCTGATTTCACTATACACTAAAGATACGTCGACTCGACGTGCGAATGTTTAAGTGAGGATATTTTAGATTTAGTGTATACTTGGTTTATAAATGTAATATTATGTGTTAATGAATGTAAGTAATTGTGTGCCGAGTAAATAAATAAAAAATGTATTTACAAGGACACAAAACACATACAACAAAACAAGGAACTTCTCATTTTTCGAAACTTAAACATTAGGAATCTCTTCGTCAGTCTTTTAATTTACCATTTAAACTTTTTAAAATCAACTTTGTGTACTCTCATACATAAAAAACCTAAAAAAAATATAAATCTTTAGTAATTTTGGCCTCAGAGAATTTTGACCTTACTAAAGATAACCATAATTTCACTACACACTAAAGATAACCATACGTCATTCGACGTACAGTAGGTAAATATCTACGAAAGTATTGCACTTACCGGAGCGATACGGGTGCATCCTGCAAGCTCCGATGGCCAAAAGATTGGCGGGAACGGCGAGTTTATGGACGCGAAAAACAAACGAGTTATACGACGACGTCGATTCGAAATAGGTTATCTTTCTAGGGTTAACAAACGCAAAAACAATACACAACTTAAATAACAACTTAACTCACCACCGCACGGTGGTCCCGTTTCTTAAGAAGGGCGGTCATTCGCGTTTCGGGTCGGATTAAAACTAAAATAGTTACTTTTTACCCAATAACTTCTTGTTTTAAGGTTCTTGGACTATTAACAAGTAAAAATATATATATAATTTCAATATAAAAGATAGATATTTTTAAAAAATAAGCATTTATCTAAAACTTAAAAATGTAGGTATATGGGTAACAAAAAAGAAATTGTTTTATTTATTTATTTCTTAAAATAATAGTTTAATTGACATATAAATAATAAAAAACACTAGATAATACATAGCTGAATACATTATTTTATAAAAAAACACAGGCTTTTTACATAGTAGGAAAACATAGTAATTAATAATATTTACATTATTGAAAATTGCAATATCGTCCAACTACATAATAAATACAATACTTATATTGCTAATGTTGACTTCTTCTCACTCGTTAACGTCCTCATACTAGAAATAAGTAGGTCTGAATCAAGAGAAAGCAAGTCTATTTTAAAAAAATCAATGTAAGTCACTTCTCGGGAAAATTTTCTAGTGTTACAGCCTCCAGATAATTAAACTAATGTATTACAAGATCAGGCGGCCTCTTCAGACAATATAGAACTTTCAATCACCGTTAATCCGTTTATTAAAACCTTGTATGTATGTATGAAGGAAATTTATACCAAGGATTTTCCTCAGTAAGAATTTTGGCCTTATCAATAGCATGTATCTTATGTTTGTGAATTTTTATTTTGTACCCTGTCACTCTGATGATAAGGTCGGCAGAAAATGACGACACCTGTCTATTAAGTATTTTCTAATACCTGTAATTTCATCAGAAAATTCAGAACTAAGACGAAATTTTCATGTAAAGTTTCTTTCATTGAATCAACCACTACCGCTACATCGGGGCTTATATTTCGAGGTTTTTGACCTCCCTAGTTTCTTCTTAGCCCTTAACTGGTATTTTAAGTTAAATATCTCAAGTAATTGATCTGGATATTTTCAGTATCCAGTTGAGAGTCTGCCAGGTGCCAAACACTTCACCGAGATCTATCTACCTCATTTTTTCAATCTTCACAGATAATCAGGTGTTAAGAACAATCATTCGAAGAAAATAACACTTGATGGTGGC
Source organism: Mecyna flavalis (assembly GCA_949319885.1). Classification (NCBI taxonomy): domain Eukaryota; kingdom Metazoa; phylum Arthropoda; class Insecta; order Lepidoptera; family Crambidae; genus Mecyna; species Mecyna flavalis. The sequence continues at coordinate 1,608,777 of OX439427.1, read as the reverse complement.
CCCTGCAGCATAAAAAAGAAGCAAAATTACAAAAATACCTGAAGTATCAAATTTGCTTACATATGACCTAGTCTTTTCTATGACCTATGGCAGTCCTCGGCGCATATTGGCGCACCTAGACATTACAGATTTTGAAACTAGACAAACTTGAGATTATTTTGATATATGTTTCAACTTTGGCGATTCGTTCCTTCCTAAGTAAAAGTCTAATTGAAAATAGAAAAGCGGCAAAAAACAAATAAATCGGTAGGTCCTCCTTGATGGCACTGGTTTCCGATAGTGACAGGGATAAAATTAACAAAACATGACTTCAAATATTGTATACACCTTCCTTTCAAATATACAGGGCACAACAATATCCTAAACAATCGATTTCATAGAAAAACTACACTTTGAAAATAATGAAAATTTATGCCGAACGATAACGCCAATGAGCACAAATGAAATGTTTCCACTTCGGGTGCACAAAATTAAATGTTCGTTGTATGTTATTGCAATTTATGTTATACCTGGGGGTAGAAGGGTTATTTTTCTATCCTGTAAGTGACCAATACATAATAATGTGACCATCGACATTTCAACTCTATGACCTACGGCGGGACCACCGTGCACCGGTCGAAGAATCGGCGATTAACAAACAGGCTAACTAAACGTTTATGAGTTGGAACAGGCGCGGGCGCGGCGACGGGCGCACGTGTGATGGGGGACTAACTCACAGTTATAGGGTAAACCTACTCTTTTTACATTTATTGTAAAGACTTGACCACACTTGCGAGGGGGAATATTTATTAAGATAACATTCTACGGAGCTTTGGTAATAGAGCGGTACCGTAAGTGAGGCCGATGGTTCGGATTTCGGCACGCATCTATAGATTTTTTTATGTGGGTATTTACAACTAGGTCGGCTGTGACGAAAAACATCATGAGGAAATCTGCACAGCTGAATGGTGATGAACAGGCATTCAACAAAATGTATTATTAGATATTACAAGTAATTTATAACATTTTGGCAATTACAAATATAATATTTACAACGTGTGTGAACAAAATGTATAGATTTTTTTAACCTTTCACGTTAAAAAGCAATATTCTAGTTTTTAGGTACTCGAAAACTATTCCAATATGTATTCTGAAACTGCGCTGTCAGAAAAACATTTCCCTGATTGGTGGCGCACCAATTTGGCTGTCGTCCATCGAGCAATCGATGTAAATAAAATCAACCTGTGGATACATTATTTATGATATCCTATCTAAATAAATATTCCGTTTTCTATTTCGTTTACGAGTTTATTTTGAACGTTTTGTAATTATTCACTAATATGTATTTCAATATTAAAACAAATGGTTTTAACCTTTGCTGTATTTGTTCTTCATTATATTTTGCTCATTAAAAAACTTTTCACTAAAAAGACCCAATTCACTCAAACATAATATACTGGTATGAGTATATTGAGTATAGGACCATTTATGCACTGCAAATGAAGTCCGGGGTCATGGACTTTATTGTTCTATTGAATGCTTATTACTATATTTACGAATATGGACAACATAAAATTTTAATATCCTACAACCAACATTCATGAGAAATTCTTGTGATCTGAAAAACATATTGTGAATCTTAAAGAAAAAGCTAATAAAATAATTTCCAATCCATATACCAAGGTATATTTTCATAGTCATATCTTATATCTTTGTAAATTTTTTATATATTTTGCCTTCCTATTGAACAAGGGTTTAGGATTTCTATGAAAATTAACAATGTTGGAAACTTTCCAATTTGCCCGGGAGATGGTGATAAATGAACTTTTTAACGCCCCTACACAACTGATCTGGGCTCATGTTATACATCCAATTAAATACATCATTACATGTCTATGAATATCACATTATTTTGTAATGCAATAGACTTCAAATAATTTAAAGGGTCATGTTTCTTCTTGAAATTTTGTTTTTCTTAAGACACATTTTTGCCACAACCATACTTTTAAATTGCCTTAAGTGGCAGTGGGCAGGACACATTGCAAGGAGGACTGACGGCCGTTGGGGCGGAAAGGTCCTCGAGTGGTGGCCACGTACCGGGAAACGCAACCGTGGTAGGCCTCCCACAAGGTGGACCGATGATCTCATAAAGATCGCCGGAATCCACTGGATGCGGGTGGCGCAGGACCGATCGGTTTGGAGATCCTTGGGGGAGGCCTATGTCCAGCAGTGGACGTCGTTTGGCTGAAATGATGATACTTTCAAACGACAGAAAACAATTACAAATTATTACATATTAATTTTATGTCAATTCTTTTGTTACTACATATTATTATAATATCTCATCAGTAGTAAAGAGGATTTCGATGTTCACATCGAATCGATAAACCTATAAAAAATACATTTATCAATGGGCATCTCCATCTGCTTTTCTTTTTGTCCACATGTTTCACTGACTAGGTCCCAGTAAAGAACCTTGTGGGAACCCATTCATAACAATTAAATATCGCGTAAAATCTAAACAAGATAGCAAAAAACATTTCAAACCGCAATTAAAACTGAAACTGAAAAACAAGAAAGAAAAGACAATGTAAGAAAATTTACTGAATAAATACAGATGATCAATGTGTCAAATGCCTCTTATATGTCAAAGAATCAAGATTGACGGCCAAACAACTGGGGCTTGTTCAAAGGAACTCTTTGTGTGATAATAATGATTCAGATGTATATTTTGGAACTCGGTCAGCCGAAAGAATTGCCACAAACCACTTCGATACATTTCACATTTAAACAATGGAAGTGTTTCTTTGAAGATCATGTAATTAACGCGATCAAACAGGTGCTAACGAGGTACGTTTACTGCAGAATTTCATTACGATGTAACGGATTGTAATTGTAACGTTTTCGTGAAATGTAACTTTTGACTTTTAATTTATATTATTTAGGTGCAGAAAATTTACACTTCTGTCTTAATATTTATTGTAGATAGGCAGGAGCTGGATGCGAGTGGCCGAGGATCGATCAGCGTAGCGAGCATTTTCTCTCCAAATGTTTTCCTATTTCCAGCAGTCCAGCAGTGGACTATTACAGGCTGATGATGATGAATTATTGTAGCTTGCAAAATAGTCCTATAATATTCCCATATATATAATATACATGATATATTACAGAGCTGAGCTTAGTTCAGATTTATTTACAGATATATTTCCTAGTGATTTACCTTAGAAAAAAATAAATTGTGACGATAATCAGAGATACTACAATCAAGGAACATTTATAAACGTTGCTCGAACAAGGTCTCTGATAAATGACTCCACATTTTCCAATGTTTAACAAAATAAACTCAAAACCGACCAAGGTTTAGATAAAATAGTCGATTGTTTACGTTCGGAGCCGATTCAGAGACGAAATGGACTGGCACTGTCTATTTATATAACATGGGAATATACAATGGGAGCAAATCCAATGTAGGAGTATAATGTGGCACGTATAAATAAATACACAAAACATTAGCTGTCATATAAACTAAGAGATAATAAACGATGCGTGAATATGAAAAGTGGATTTTGAAACGAGTCAAATTGTGTATAGTAATGTTCACAGATTCTCATTCAATCATATTTCATGTTTAATGCTTCCAACGTTTTGTTTGTTCGTTTATTGTTTTTAAAGAAAACTTATAGTCATGTCGTGTTTGATTTATTTCAGTATTTGATATTTGCAAAGTATTAGTATTAGAATTTGAAGTAAAATATCATCTTTTAATTTGTTTTCTGTTTATAATTGGAATTTTAATTTTGTTTCTGATACTTACTCTTACATTATTATGACTCATTAATAATAAAATGTTTGTTTATATGTAAATTATCACTTTTATATTCAATTGTATTGAATTACTAAAGTTTATTGACACTTATGGAAACACGTAATGTTTGTTATATTTTGAGGAAAAGATAAAACATCAGTCTTACCTTGGACTTGGACGAGTTATAAAATTAAAAACTTTAGAAAAATCCAGTTGTTCAGTCATAGATTCAATGGATCACCATCACGTAGCATTTAATGTACACGTTCATCGATAGATTAAAAATCATGATCAGTATCATCACACTATTAAAAGCACCGAAGTAACAATATCGTCTTTTGAGAAGGAGATTTTTAAAATACAATCCATTTTAAAAAATTGTTAAAGAAAACAAGCAGATACCTATTTATTAATTTAACAAAATGAGTAAAAATGTCAAATTGTATTTGTTTTTAAGTAAACATTGTTCGTAAAACCTTGCTCCTTTTTGAAGATTGTTAATTACTTTGAATTAATGCTTCACAACCACGAAAAGGCAAACCTTCACAAACGCTTCCAAAATTTAAACTAAACAACATCGAAAACTGCATTCGTTTCCAATATGGCTCACCTATTCACGCGAAACCGTTAAATATTTATTTTTATTTCAAAAACGCCCACTGACGTAACCGTAGTACCAACTAAAACATAAACTTAACGAGTTTGCGAAATCGATTCGAATTTCGAATTTATTTCATCGATTGAAAAATTACTGGCAAACGTTGTCACTGAATAGATGTAACGTTAACACAAACGAATGCAAAGTTTTGACTGAACCAAGTTGTGGAAAGTGCAGTTAAAAGTTTGGTTTATGCAACGAGGCGTGCGCTGAAAGCAGATTGCAGTTGGGCATAGTTTATGGGTCCCGAGCACGGGAGGTGACGACTGCCGCGGAGCGTGACACCCACGATTTATAGCATTTATCGCGTGAATTGGCAACTTCAATAATTCCAATATGTAGAACTGGCTCTAAAACCGCTGAGGTATGGGGCTAGAAGAAGTTGTGGATCTAATTTTTCACGTTGTTCATGCTGCTAGTTTCCGATTTGCGTGTAAAGGAATAGTTTAAAGGAAATGTGTCCTCGGTAGTTTTATTTAAAAGTTGGGCAAAAGGTACATTTCTTCGTTTTTCGAATTTGCATTTAAATATTCCCGAAATTGGGTCATTTAATTACAAGACATTATCAAGATCGAAGTCAATGATATACATTTTATTAGATATATAACTCAAAAACTTTATTTATTATTTATTTATTAAAGGTTTTGAGATAAACACAGACATGATCAAAACATACTATTACAGACAAATTGATTTGAAGTCGGTTAAAAAAGCGTATTCTAAAATATATTTAACTTTATTTATTTGAAATGGCTGTAGCATTGTATGACATTTTCCAATGCAGATAATATTATTTCAACATGCGAATCCGGGCATTAAACGTGATTAAACTGTCAAGTGGGGTCAACTGTTAAGAAATGGGATTATATTTTGTATAAATATTTTAACTGATGTACTACGTTAGCAAAATTGATATTTTTGCTAAAGTAATTAAAATATATTATGTATTATTATGTTTAAGAAGAAATAAATAAAATTATCTAAAAGCTTAAATTTTTGTTGGACTGGTGCATTTACGAGCAGATGTGACCTCGGCCTGTGGCCAACGTTGGACCACACACAATTCCACCCAGAAAAAACCTTCATGTAATAAGCCCACCCTGTGTTTGATCTGTGTTGTTTATGGGTACTTGCTGTTTTTTCATGGCCTCTGATTGAACCATTGAGTTACAATAAAGAGGCTATACGGAACAAAAAATGTGTCGCAAAATGATGACGGGCATAATTATATAATTTTTTCGCAACCAAAACGTCGTAAGCGCCATGCAAAGCACGGCGCTTACGCGTTTTGTTTGAAATGAGTTGTTGCCGTCGGCAACAAAGCATCGCGCAAAAATTTTGGTTTGTAGTGTCGGTTCCATACGCTAGTAATTGTAGTTCAAAGGATTGAACTGTGATAGTAGCAGACTTTGCTTGTGTGATGCGGGATTCCGTACTAATTCGAAATCATCGGCCAGCGCCATCTATCATCAGTCTTTAGAACTTCTTTGTCAAGCTAGAGCTTGTCAGCTGATCAAGTTAGTTGCCACAGATGTTATGCTACATACAGTAACAGTTACTGACCTTCTGTTATTGAAGGGTCTGTGAGCGCGCACACCAGTCTCGGGGCGCCCCCCAGAGGTCTTGCCCATCGGGGAGGACGGCGCCTGCGCCTACGCGCGCCGCGCCGCCGGCCGCATCGCACCGCGCCCTACGCCTGGGGACAATGCACTCAAGATTATTTACAAGTCGCACCTCGTTAGACTTATCAACCCAAAGAGCCCTGCCTCATTTTAATGCCTTTGCGACGTCGGCTCTTTTAATAGTGGCTAACGTTCTAAAGCAAGACTTATCCAGGGTATTTTTTATACCACAACAGTTAGCAGACAGACACGCAGCCCACATGATGGTAAGCGGTTACCGCGGCCTATTCCATTGAGGGACACTTCATCAGGAAGCGTCGCTCAATGTGCTGCCAGACTGTAGGCTCATCTGATCTTCGAGCCTTTAATTTCAAGTGTACTGGCTCCCACATTAATATTGCCGGAATACAGCCAAAGCTGTTACGGCGGCTGTGGGTATTCTGATAAACATAATTAGTGCAATAAAATGGGCGTAGTTCGTATTTTCTGATTTTTTATACAAAAGAACCGGATGACTACTTCTGGTAATATTAATGTGGGAGTTAGTAGAGGATCGATAATCATGAGAAGGGGCAAGGTCCTCTAATTATGAAATCTATGTATAAAACTCAAAGGTGACTGACTGACATAGATATATATCAACGCACAGCTCAAACCACTGGACGGATCGAACTGAAATTTGGCATGCAGGTAGATGTTATGACGTAGGCATCCGCTAAGAAAGGATTTTGATCAATTCTCACGGGAACGGGAACCACGCGGGTGAAACCGCGGGCGGCCGCTAGTCGCATATAAAGCTGTTTAACTTTAGTGTGAACATTAAACGATGCTCTTGATTATTGTCTCTCAATAGAACAGTCCGCAGTATCAAACTGCATAAATGTCTTGTGTATGCATGACATAGTTTAGAATAAAGAAAAAAATGCGGCCATGTGCTTCTGGTAAACTTAAAACTAAGCAGTAAAAAAGGCAGTCACCAGGCTTGTTGAGTTTAAACCTCAACGCTACGTTTTCAATTATTCTTAAGCTTTGGATAAAACTTTTAAACCGATAGCCCCCGAGCTGTCGCCGACAAGACACTGAACTTCAACAAACTTTATTTTAGATTTTAAAATGATCTTTTTACTCAACATTAAAATTTGACAACAAAGAAAGGCTAATTTTTGATGAACAGCCTGTAATATTTGAGAAACCGGCTAGTATACCAAAGATCGCAGGTTACTATAAGCGTTATTTAGTTTCACCTGTCCCGACGTTTGTAGCTAATCATGAAATTTTGTAAATCGGATGACAATACAAAATTGACATGAAGCTGATTTGATGATAAGGAAGTTGAAGTTAAAAACCAATAATTAAACGACAGAATCCCATCTTGTTTAGGCTCGTTTAATTCGCCTTGAGTCGAGTACTTTTGTGCCAGATGGTACCAACGGTCTGACAATGGAGCTAGAAGGTGGCTATAGGAACAATCACAGTTATTAAGCGACTATTTTTTATTAACAAGTAATAAGGCTTTTATTTATAAAGCTTCTTTAATAACTAGTCTTTTTTATATTATTATTTCGGAAGCTTCAAACATGGTTTGGTTTCGTGGTCAACCTGCATTTTACAAGCGTGTGGATTAAAGCCTAATTACTTGATTTCTTAGTCTCAATAATGGAAGTCCTTGCTCCGATGTTTACTTATACTGTTTATTTTCTAAAAAGTATTATCATAATAGCATTTCAATCGGATATTACTTTAATTGACCATGAAATCAGCAAGTGCCGCTCTATACTGCAACACTGTATGTTCCTCTGGTGTATGATCGATAAACAACTAACTACCCTAATAGCATAGAAAGTTATTTATTTTCATTCGTTACAGTAAAGTAATTCGCTTGGTTGTAGGTACATTTGTTTTATTGGCGAAAAGTTACGGCTGGTATTATGCAGTAATGATATTCATAGGCAACTGAATGGTACTGGTACGGAATCGGTACTGGATTGTCTGCATGCAGTTTACAATAGTTTTGTTTATTGGTTGCAGATAATTGTTTAGACATACCGTATTTCTGTAAAGATGAGACGCCTTTATATTAAAAAATCAAATACACTGATCTGATTTGAAAGTTAGAAATTATATACATAATAATGTACTTGGATCAAAAGTATTAAAATCAACGTAGATGCTACAAGTATACATTAATACAAATAAACATCTAGACTTGTGATCCAGACACAGAACATTTGTGTTTACAGATATTTATTACATGTTTGAAAATTGTACGTAGCCCAACAAAGTGTTTTACGTGTCCTGTTTCTCATGTAAGTGATTTTTGTAAATCTTTATGAGAAAATAAATATCTTTAAACCTTAAACCTTATTTAGGATAGTATTCAAACCCACTACCTCTGGCTCATAACATAAGGGAAGGTAACTAACTACCAAATGCGCAAACGAGCCAGTCGACAAAGACATTGGAGAGTGAGTTATGACCAATTTAACTTCAGCCGCTATATTTACAGTTAAAGTTTTTGATCATCCATGCATGCATATGCAATAACAATGTAGCATGGATTGTGCGGGCCCAGGAAAGAGCACTGTATTTGTTGGTTTGATAAATTGCATGCGATGGGAGCGGCTTCCTTTATACATTTTTATTTAACCGTTTTAACTTTTTAAATTGTAGTAAAATTTTATTTGAAACTGTTTAAATGTTCATCGCTTTAAAAAGCTTGATGATTGCCACTCACATTCACTTTTAAATAAATAAATATCTCACACAGCAACATTTAGCCCCAAACTAAGCATTAGCTTGTGCTAAGGGTGCCAGATAACGGATAAACATTACTTATACACTTTTTTTTGTAAATACATACATATTATACATACATAGAAACACCCAGACCGATACAAACAGACATGTTCATGCACACAAATTTTTGTACCGTGTGGAGATCGAACCCGCGACCTCTGGTGTAATAGCCGACTTCTCGACCATTACACCAAATGGCTCGTCGGCTGTGTTTTGTACTTGTAGCTAAGTATCTTTACGAGATATTATGTATATCGTGCTAGTCATAGTGTCGAGCCATAGCAGTCATAGGTTTAAATCCCACCCAGGACAAACATTTATGTGACGAAAATATGCGTTTGTTCTGCGTCTGGATGTTTGTTTGTATGTATTGAAATATATATTCGTGGTATAGGTACCGGCAAACTTCTTGAATATCGGGTGGGGATTGCACAGAACACGAAATTTGACACGCCCGCGCGCTATTGGTCAGAAGCATACCTATGACCAATAGCGCGTGCAGGCGTTCGGGAGACTCGCGCGCGCTATTGGTCACGCGCAAGTGCAAATGCGCGAACTTTACCCCTTTCCGTCGACCGATGTTCAAGAAGTTCGCCGGTACCTGTACTTTGGTTGTGTTTGATACGAGTATTTAAGCTACTTACTTTGAGGTCAGAACAATGCAAGTGATGGTTTCTACGCGTAATATTTATTTACGTAATAATAACTTAAAAGTTTTTATGTGGGTTTAGTTCTATTTCCGTAGCCTGGGTCTATTTAATCCAAAGCTAATGTAAAGCTTTTATGATGAAATGTTGAAATGGCTCAGTTTTCCACAAAATGAATTAGTTTTGAAGAAAGACCTCTCGATTGAATAGCAGCGAGTTCAGGAATCCTATGAATTATAAAGCTGTTTCAAATAACTTTCAATGTATGCCGTAGGGTCACAGGTAGTTTCGAGTTAAGTAATGTGTTTTAAAATAACTTTTGGACGGTACAAGTTCAGTAGAACAGTAAATTACTTTTCTATAACTTCAATTAGTTTTTAAAGGTGTTTATCTTCGTACTAAGTACATTTTTTATACAACATCAGTTGGCAGGCAGGCACGCAACCCACCTGATGGTAAGCGGTCACTGCGGCCTATTCCATTGAGGGACACTTCATCAGGAAGCGTCGCTCAAAGTGCTTCCAGACTGTAGGCTTATCTGATCTTGGCGGCAGATTTCACCTGTGGGGGTGGTAGCTAGCCAGTCGGCCTCTGAAAAAGCTCTACCACCAACCAGACCCCCGGCGAGAATGGAACCCACGACCTCCAGGTTTTTATAGCGGCTTAGCCACTGTTCCACGGAGGCGGTCAAAATACAATTGTCATTATAGGATACTAAGAAAAACATTTTTGCTTACTTTATAAATTGACTTGACTGACTCGATGATACATTGAAAAGTTATCCTACCCTTATGCTATGCAGAAGTCGTAGGCTACAGTAAGCGCCGCTCTTTGCAACACTGTATGCTCCTCTGGTCTTTAATAACCTATAATATTTTCGAAAAGTTCATCCGTAGACCGATGTGTAAAGAACATTCAGTCAGGTCATTCAACATAGGTAACACCATTTGGTGTTAAAATGTCCGTGAATGCAATCAATGTTGCGGAGCAGCGGTCCTCGGAATTTGAAAGTGTTAATAAAGACAGCAACGTAGGTACAGTATCAAATATGTTGTAACCGTTGTAAATATTTTCGTCCCGTAATGATTGATCAACGGGCGGGTGTTTACGACGCGAGGAATAGTTGCGAGACTTGGCCGGAAATTGAACCGAGTTCCATTCCGGAGCGATAAGCGATACCGCGATGCCGCCGATAGCCGCTTCGCGCCGAATATTGATACTTTACTCACACATTGTTCGACAGTATCGATACTGCAAACATGTCGGCTACAAAAATTCTACTTCCGTCATTCGATGTCAATAGCAGAGGGCGGAGATTTTGTTTCCGCCTTATGTTTAGATGCCAAGGGATCTTTTTAGCATAATTATACGTATATCTTTTTAGTGACTTTAAATATTCACACATTCTATTGCGGCCAACCACGTCATTTTTTGGTCGTTGTTTTTCCGCAGCAGAACGCTTCACCTATAGGCTAGGCCCACACTTGAGGGGCCGTTCAAGTATTACGTAAGCACTATTGGGGGGTGGGGGGGTCTTTGTTTTGCTTATTTTGGATGACATGGGGGGCAGGGGGGTCTAGATGATGATTACGTCATCGGTAGTTATTTACTTTTTTACACCAATGGCAACCCTCACATTGCCTATGCTTGAAAACGAAACCCATTTTCGGGGATTCCGGCAAATAATGCATACGTTTAGGCACTCGCTTTAGAACCGATTAGGGGAATTACCGTGCGCTACTCAGTTGTCTAAATTTCTTCTATCAGTGTATTGTTTCGTTTGGATACTATAGCGAGTAGACGTATTGTAAGCATAGCAAAGCAAGTTTACATTTTAGTTAGAGCACCATGATGTGAGAAGACGTAGAAATTCCAAAATCGGATGAAAGTTAGCAGACTCACAACACTAAGCAGCAATCTAAGCAATCCAATGCCATCGAAAACTTAGAATCATGGATTCGGGTTTCATGGACTGAAGACTGTTAATTTTAATTTAATATGTGTACCAATCACAGAAATCTGAATAATTATTCCGATTTCTGTGGTACCAATGTTTAATATGTGTCCGTCCGGTGCTTTAATACTCTTTCGATCGAAAGAGCTATAGAGCAAAATCGGGGGTCTAAGGTGTTCTTACAATCAATCTCTCGGAAGAAGCCACCTGACGAAGCTGACCACAGCAAGTGGAGAAGTTGTTGCCTCAAAGCCGGCAGTCCGTTCGGAGATAGAGGACTTCTATGGCCGGTTATACGCTTCGCATGCATGTTGATCTGATCCCAAAAATGAGGACTCTAGAGCCACGTTAAATCGCCATACACTGACGACCTGCCAGAAGTGAGCGTTGGCAAAATCGAGATTGCTCTTGGGCAGCTTAAAAATGGAAAGGCCCCTGGAGAGGACGGCGTTACTACAGAGCTGCTAAAGGCTGGAGGTAAACCCGTACTGAGGGAGTTCCAAAAGCTTTTTATCGCTGTCCTGTTCGAAGGGAGAACTACAAAGGCGTGGAGTAGGAGCGTGGTCGTCCTGTTCTTTAAAAAGGGTGACAAAAGCCTGTTGAGGAACTATCGACCCATTTCCCTTCGACCACGCTCCTACTCCACGCGAGTAGGAGCGTGGTCGTCCTGTTCTTTAAAAAGGGTGACAAAAGCCTGTTGAAGAACTATCGACCCATTACCCTTCTAAGCCACGTCTATAGAAGTGACAGTGGGCTGGCCATATCAGCCGCAGAACCGATAGCCGTTAAGGTAAACGGGTTCTAGAGTGGAGACCGCCTCTCGGTAAATAGTGTAGGACGCCCTCAGGCCAGGTGGAGCGATGATCTGCGCAAGATGGCTGGCAGGAGCTGGATGCGAGTGGCTGAGGATCGATCAGCGTGGCGAGCATTTGGAGAGGCCTATGTCCAGCAGTGGACTATCACAGGCTGATGATAATGATGATGATGATGTGTGTACCAAAACTTTAAAATAAGTTTGTTATGTTCGTAAGATTATAATATTTTTGTCCCTTATCTATGTTGAATACTGTATCAGTAAAATCTAATCTCTATCCTTAATCTATTTTCTTATTTATAAAATTATAATTATAACATTATAATTTTAGTATAAAAAAAATTATAATTGAAAAATGTTTACGTAAGCATAGGGGGAGGGGGTAAGAGCTTTGCTTACTTTTGCTGACAAGGGGGGTGGGGGGGTAAATAATTGCAATAAATCTGCTTACGTAATATTTGAACGGCCCCTGACGGAAATTCCGCCGCGGATCTTCCGCGACGGAACGCCAACAATGTTATTGCATATAAATTACAAACAGCGGGCACACTACGCGGAAGATCGGTCGCTCCGTCGTGGACGGTTTTATATGAAATTATATCTCCGACGCGGACGATCCGCGGCGGAATTTCCGTCAAGTGTGGGCCTAGCCTTAGTACCTCTATCGATTTATGCAAGTATTTTTCTTAATTTTTTTTTGTTTTTTTTTTAACATCCAGACCCAAGATGGGAATCGAACCCACGACCTCCGTGTTTTTATACCCGAGCGGCTTAGCCATTGTTCCACGGAGGCGGTTCAACCAATAGAACTTCCAGACACAAAAAATGATATCAAGAAAAAACTTATCTCCAGTGTTTTATATCATTCTTCCCTATCGTGCTTCGAATGCAACTGCAACATGGAAAACTGTAAAGTTAAATTTCCCTGTCTGCAGCAAACGGTGCAAATTGCGGCATCGATGCGGGAGCAATCACAGGCAAACTGCAGCATCTCGTAAATCTACCTACGCTTGCAACAGACATCTTGAAGTGGATGTAGGTTGGTGATAAGTTCTATTTCTGCGACAATACATACTGTCGCGGTAACATGTCAAATTGATGATACATTTAATACAGGTATCGTTGTTGAACATCGGTCGACGGAGAGGAGAAAAATTTTCTAAACGCCCGCGCGCGCTATTGGTTAGAGGTATGCTTCTGACCAATAGCGCGCAGACATACCTATCAAAATTCGTGTTCTGCGCAGTCCCCATCCGATATTCAAGAAGTTTGCCGGGACCTGTACTCTATATTTATCATGACAGATTGACAATATCTTGGTCAAAAGTCACAAGGTTGACACTGGTTCTTCCCTTTGGGTGTGACAAAAAAACCGCGGGAGTTTTTTGGGTTGTGGATCTCGCTAGTCTGTGGTTCTAGTGCTTAAAAAAAATAGTCTTTCGGCAAAGAAACTGGCTATGGGTAAAATGTTACATATACCAACAACTCAATAGTAGTTCCATAATAGCAAATAGAAAATGAAGTAATGAAATTAAATGAAATAAAATAATTTATTCTGAATACTTTTGCACGTCAATCTTTTTTTTCCCTACCAGCACTTGACGTCAATAGCCTGTTGAGAAGGAGTGCCGCAAGAAACACAACAGTTTTCCTAATTTTAAAATAATAAATTACTAATTTATTAATATTATTATTATTTTTATTGTGTCTTGTTTTAACACTTAACAACGTAATAATACTTTATTCCCTTGTGAAGAAACACAACGTAAAATTATTTCAACATTATGTTATAACAATGTTTTTTTAATTAGTTCCGTACTGAGCGATTATAATACAGCCTTTAAACCAAATACCAAATTATAATTGGGTAAGACACATAATTTTGTAATAGTACCTATAAAATTTTTAAAGAGTAGGTACACATAAGAAATACAGCTTATGTGTAGTCTAATTTAACGCGATTGACAATCGAATGAAGCGATCACGAAAGTCATGAAACATATAAAGTAGTAATATTGGAAAGACGTACAGTTGTCCAAACAAGCCAATTTATTATAACTACTATTTTATGGCACAATTACTGCTAGAATAACCCCATCAAACCGGATCCATCCATCTTCCATCTCGTTGTACGAACGTACAGACATTCTTTTGTGTGTAATTGTTATTTTATTCGCAAGTTTCTATAGATATCGTACAATATTTTTATACACAATACTCGTTATTATGCAAGATAATATACTCCTAATTATAGCCCGCCCGACCATTAAAATTAAAAACCTCGGCGGAAAAATATTTCGGAAAAATATTGGAACTTTCTTCAAGTGGCAACAATCAAATAAAAAAACAATAAAATATCATTCATTATTGCTGTCTGTCAAAGTGTGATGTCAATTGTTAACCGTGCCTTGTTATAATTGGATATTGTGAGTTATTTCTGAGTTAAACATAGCAACCAAGTGTTGCTATAACCATAGCTAATGTGGCGCCTCTAGAGCAGATTTTTGACTTTATTGGTCAGGCTATACTTTATATGCATTTACTAATTCTTTTTCAGTGACAAAACATAAAAAAACAAGCGTGCATGACATGAGTCTAACCGGAAATAACGAACCTGTTCTTGTTTCAATAAAAATTAACTTAATTTTTTTATGCCTGCCCTACGACCTATTAATTGAAGGTTATTTATAAAGGAAACATTGCAATTTCAAGAGATTTTGAAACGCACTGAAGTATTGTTTTGTTGATATGAGAGAAGTCCAAAATGGTACAATGCAACTAAGTAATAAGTTGTGTTTACGAAAATTTCTACACTCGCACAGAACAAGCGTTAAAAAATTATGTTCTAGAGTAAAAATAAAATCCTTATCGCGCAAACTCGTACGTGTTTTATGCCTTTTTAATGTAATTTCCTTTGCACTCCTCAGTTCCTAACACGACACCAAGGAATATATTTTTCAGGCCGCAACTGGGCACTTTGTGGCCCGGGAACTCGTAACACATTCTGAGTGTACCAAAAAATACATTTTAGTGTTAAAATAAAATGAGAGGAGGCCGTTAAAGTGAATATTGTAGGCGAGAATGGTGCCATTTAGACTGTACTTTTTGGCCTGCGTCGTCGGAACAATTGCGGGGAACGTTCAGGAGGTAATTTTAATTGTTTTGTTCCTCATTTTATCGTTGGATTTAACGAAATTTCTGGGTAATGAAAGGCGGGAAACACGGCCGTCGGCAGTTTTTTTTTTATGGCGGAATAAACAGTTGTGAATTATCCTGTCTAAACGTCCTGTATCCGAAATGCTGTGGCGTGTTAATTCCGCGCGGGTGTTGCTAGTTTATGAATCAATTGCGGTTTAATGAACGAGCTGCGAAGTGGCTCGCGTTCCTTTTAATGTTTTTGGAAACAGAGTTGTGGGGTTTTGCTTGTGTTAAATTTTACAGTTGTACTTTTATGCGGCTTTATTAGCCAGAAACGTTGCACGCCTGGTTGTAAACAGACATTATCGCTATTTAACTAAGAAACGGTTTAATAAGTAACAATATTTTACTTTAAATGTTTCCCCAGAAATTAAATAATTATTGGAAAAAATATGCATGTTCTGCTAGCAAAGTTTTGACTAAAGCGGCAAATCTTTATAGTGGCAAGCACAGATACCTATTCCCAAACTCATGGGACAACAGTCTGACACGGCCGAAAAGAGATCAGGCGCAGGACCAACGTTCAACGGATTTTACACGGGGGTGTTTGCCAACTTCCAGACTCCAGACTGTGACGAAATAATTTTTTGAACAGAAAAAAACCTTTTTTGTTTCGACTCGGGAGTTGCACCCAAACACATGGCCTGGCCATTGAATAATATTAGCCAGCCTTAGGCTACTTTTAATATTTCGTGTTAAATAATTATCTGTACATTTTTCTTAAATAGAAGTATTTTCAAGAAAACAGAAAGCTAGCGAAAGCCATAGTAGAAGCCTTGCAGGACTCCAGGTTTGAAGACGAACTACTTTTCGACCTGAAGAAGGAAAATCAAGTCTACCTGAACCGAACTATGTCTTTGGTCATCAAGTATATTGTTAAAAGGTATCTAGTGTGAATAATCACGTTTACTTCAGGCTCTTCGCTATTTTTAAATGAGGATGCGTTTCGATAAAAAAAATATATATAATTATATTATTATTTGCTATCGTGAGTGCAACTAAACGGTGGGCTAGAATGTATTCACATTATTTGCAAAGAATACCTCTTTTAATATTATTTCTAGTTAATCTTTAAAACAGAAAAAAAACAATACATTTTCTTTCGGAACATACCAAGATAAGATTCGTATCTTTTAGTTTGTACCATGTTTTCGATATTCGTGTTCCGAATATATTGGTCGGTAGGGACAAGGATGGATGTGAATATTGCAAGGGTTCCAACAAATAACAGGAAATATTGTGGAAAAAATGATGAATGAGGGATTGGGCAAAATTACTAATTGATTGATAAAAATATTGAAACGATTTTCATTTCAGACAATGCCCACGAGCTATACAACTTCTGTTCAAAAAGTATACAGTCGATTATTGCAGTTTGCACAACAATATTTTATTTATTAATGGGCTTTGTTCTTTTCGCTTGATGTTAATGTTCTATTGCTTTTAATAAAGCAACATATATGTTAAAACTACGATTGAATACACACATTTTTTTCTAATTGAATAAACTGCAATTTGTACTACATGTAAACCTACAGAAACCATTATCATATTTCTGTTTTTATTATTGAGCGCAATGCCATCAAGTAACTGTGTGCTTTTGTTACAAGACCTAGAATTGATAAGAGTTTTCTTTTCCCATTAATATTTTCCAGGGAGGTGGACAATTACCGATCCCGCCGTACCGATGCGATCAGCCGCAAGATATATTCATCACTAATAATGAAACTCATAGATATAGCTAAGGTAAATGATTTTTAGTAAAGTATCAGCCTGCTAATGTCCCACTAAAGGCAAAGGCCTCCATGCTTGGAATCAAGTTATCGTTACAATGATGGGTACTGACTTAATCACCCTGCTTGCCAAATGCGGGTTGGTGATCCCAAGCCCGAATTGCGACCGAAAAAATCCACTATAATAACCGCGACAACGCATTTTACGTAGAATAAACCATTTTTACTATACGGAGGTATAGTAAAAATACAAGGTCAACTTAGGATTACAAATCATCTAATAGGAATGTAGAGTGGGCTATCGACAGGCTATCATAATAGAATCAGTAGTAGTACCGATAGTCGATATTGCTGCCAAATCATCGAAATTGTAAATAGTTTTTAAGGTATCGATAGCGAAAATCGTATTATATGAATCAAAATCTTCGATATGATAGCAGACGCCGCTCTATACAAATGTTTGTCTTTCGCGTAATTCAAACCGAACAAACTTGGGGTGTGTTTGTTGTGGACAGTTTAAACAACTTTGTACAGATCAATTTCATGGCGCATACAACTGGATCCAATTTCAAATAAGTTTTTTACGAGGTGAAGACATAGCATAATATTATCACGCTCTGAAAATTTGATACAAACCGTAAAATCCTTGAGTCCTGTTTTAAAAAGAACTCCTTGAATTTTTTATTATGCATATGCATACTTAGGCACTCTGCTGATGCAGACACTTTTGTGTCTTGTGACGGATACTACCAGACTACCAGTGAATATGAAGTCATAGTCTCCCTGCGCAGATGACAATTTTTGTGTCCACTTGCTTTCATACAATATTATTTTAGCATGTCGTGTCGGCAACAAAAAGTGCGCAATTGCCCTAAAGATTATGAGATTAGGAAAGATTAGGAGCTTACAGTCTGGCAGCACATTGAGCGACGCTTCCTAGTGAAGTGTCCATCTATGGAATAGGCCACAGTGGCCGCTTACCATCTGGTGGGCTGCGTATCTGTCTGCCAACTGAAGTAGTATAAATAAACTATTTGCCCAGGACCTGCCTCGGAACGCGAGTGCCGCCAGCCGCATCGACACAGCGCATCGGTACTACACATCTGTAGAAAGCCGCGACATGCACGACCAGATGGCTGACGTGCAAGTCTTTCACGCCTGCGCGCGACTCTACGACATCATGTTCACGGTTTATAAATTATACTTTCTTGGTGACTTTTTGAGCTGGAACTAGACTAGCGATCAATAGATCCAAATCAAAAATCATGATTGACCTTGTATACTAGAGTTGATATTGTTAACGCCTTTTCTCTTAACCGATAAATTCGACCGACCAAATTCGATTCGATTCGGTCCGACCAAATTCGCTCGACAATCGACTCCAGTATCAGCGACACCTTGCGTTTACTTTGCTTTGCTTACCTTAGTTCTTGCAAAGGTTCATTCCTGTTCGTCCCACCAAGCTTCGTCCCACCTGTGGGACGAACGGGAAAAGGCAAAAATAAATAGGTGAATAAACTTACACACACCTAACATTGAGGAAAGCGATGGAAGGAGGAGGAAGACTTTTTCGGACTCCAATAGGTGCTAGCTATGCTCATGTCCGTTCATTTCAAATGTGATATCGCTAAATGTCAAATCAATTCTCTTTCGACAGGCTCCAAGAATACTTGCGCAATTGGGAAAGCTAGATGATTTAACACCACGGCTGCTGGTCAGGAAGTTGAAATCAATGGAAATAAAGCCAGTGCATTTAGGGATCGCGTTACTTATTCAGGTGAGATACTTGGTTGGTGGATGTGAATTAAGATTTTTGATTTATAAATCACCGAAAGCTTCGGAGATTTTCAACGTTGCAAAAGGTCATTCCAAAATCATTTGGTCATTTGAGGAATTGAAAGACTTTTGTGCTATAATCATCCTTACAAATTATACTTTTGGCATCAAATTCCAGTACTACCTTCGAAACACAGTGAACTTCGCGATCAAGACGCGCGCCATCGAAGTGCTGGGCACGAAGCCGCAAGACGTAGGCCCGGCTGTGATCGACATGCTGAAGGCGCTGGCAGCCAAGCTGCTGCCCGTCGCCGAGCTGCTGGACGTGCACCTGTCGCACGCCAGCCCCGCCTTCAAGGACGCCTGCCCCGCCACCTGGCTCGGGATCGTCAACAATAAACAGCTATGACACTACTATCTCTCTTTCTATTCTCTTCATAACCTCAAATGAAGCCATCCTGACGTTTACACTGGCTAGATTATCACGCTTGCCAGATGCTGTGGCGCCTAGTTTCGGTATCTACTAACTCCAATTGATTGGTCAAGAAGAGTGCCATAGGAGAGCTGGTTTGTCTCCAGTAGTTTTACTGTCAGCATTAAAGGTCATAGCATTTGATGCATCTACTGCGGTCCGCTTTCTTCGCTGGCTCGGCTTGTGTGTTGGTCGGAGATCCAACCTAACCTAATCGATGTCCTTATTGTCTAAACTATCTAAAATCTTTTTTTCTTCTTGCCCACTTGATGGTAATCGACCATTGCAGCCAATTCTATTGAAGAACATTTCACCAAGAAGCGTCGCTTAATGCACTTAGTAACCTGGCGCAGCACGCCAGCCCCACCTTAAAGGACGCCTGCCCCGCCACCTGGCTCGGGATCGTTAACAATAAACAACTATGATAATAAGATTTCCTCATTCTTTTTAGAGCTCTTACGAACGACATTATGCCTTCGTAAATAACTGCAGCCGACGTTAATAGCCGGCAGCTAGATGATAAACTTTTGGCATTTAGTTCAAGTACTTACTATTTACCTACTTAGCGTCTATATGGTCTAGTTGGTTTAAGTACCGGGCCGTCGGAAGGTGTAGGTACTTCACCGTGCAACTCGCGGTGAGGCCGGTACGCGTCTTCACCAGAAACAACTGGTGAAAGCGGCATTTCCACAGCGTATAAAAAATAGTGCAAGCGGATATGACTAGATATTGGGACATACCACTCGGAGAAAGAATAATAAAAATCATATATTCACATGACAAAGAACACATAGATGTAGATGTGAAATGACGACCTACTCCAGTGATAGCAGTAAAAGTCCTGGTAATGCAACGACGTCGGGCGCAGTGACCGTTTAGACAGCCGGGTTTATCGACTATTAAAGTACGCCTGGGCCGCGCTTGGCCCATTCGTTTGGGGCCATTGTACTAGCGGGCATGGTACATTGAGACGTTTTGCAAAAAAAATAATTAAAAACGTATTTTAATAGAAAATATTTTATAATTGTAAAAAAAGTTAACATTTTGTGTTGTTCTCAGGCTCCCCGGTTTCCCCTCCACATCCGAAAAGGGACGAGCCGATTCCTACCTTGTGGAGATTAACCAGTCTATCTGAGTGTTTTTTATACCTTTTCAATTGGCAGATAGGCCACTGGTAGGTACTTAGAGCATCTTAGAGTATTAGGCCTCGACCTCGAATTTCGCGGGAACGGGGCGGCAGCGGGAGCGGGCGGCCCCCACAGACGCACTGCGATCACCGCTTGACGCGGGCCGTCAAGAGTGGTACGATGCTGTCAAGCGGTGCAACCGCTACCGCCCCGCTGTGTTCTAGAACGGGTCTATGGGATTTCATACCAAACATCTCGCCGCTGCCGGTGCCGTCCCGCTGCCAGCAAAATTCGAGGCCGTGACCATATTGGTTGAATGCTCTAAAGAAAAGCAATCCTGGAAATAATTCAAATCGCGTTTTATATGGCCACAACCTATACACTACTAGAGTATGCGCGTGCGCCGTCCAATATATAAAATTTACGACGCCATGTTATGGGCTTATGGTTATTTTTATGAAAACATCGTTTGTTCTCCCGTGAAACAATAATCCGCCGACAGAATTCGTACGTTTTATGAATTCTGTCGGCGGATTATTGTATACCAAACAACGTGACGGTTTGTGTTCTACTTTCTGAAATATTAATATGGAAACTGGTTTCTTATTGTAAGACAAAACAAAAGAACTGGAATAACTTTTTCGGTGGTATCTTGCAACATTTTTACGACTACCAATAATTGTAGTCCTAAACCGATTGCTTTGGACGTAGACTGGGTCAGCCACTCTCTTTTACATAAAAAGGGTGTGGCCTATTTTTAATATAAAACATACATAATTATATAGGTACTTACAACCTTACATATTCTGACCGAATTGGCTTACCGAATATAAAGTTAGTAAGTTATACGGTTTTGGAAAGTTATGTAAGATTATCAGGTGCTAATCTTATGTTAAATCCGTCTAATCTATCTTAATGCGCTTATACTAATAAGGTATTATCTCTCAACTGGCCTAGACGCAAGTTTGGTAGTAGGTTTTTTGTACACAGTGAGCCCAGTAAACGACCAAGGTCGAGTTCTAGTTATAATGTTAAATAATTACTAGTTCGATGACAATAGGTTTGATTTTTACTAAGCTACATATTACAATTAGCTCTTCTTTGCGGAAGAAAGTAAATGAAACGAACGTGAATGAAGTGAATGAAACAATGAATTCACCACCCCACCCACCCAGCCACCTAGCTGACAACATAAAAAGCCGATCAGTCCTCAAAGGTGGCACAACTTTGACGTAGGTCGTCACTTCACTCGAAGATATCTGAGGGAACGTAACAACCCGCCACATAGCGCCACCAATAAAGTAAGTATAGGTATCGGCAAATTTGTTGAACATCGATCGACAGAGAAGGGGAAAAGTTCGCGCATGCGCACTTACGCGTGACCAATAGCGCGCGCGTAGGTCTCCGGAACGCCCGCGCGCGCTATTGGTCAGAGGTATGCTTCTGACCAATAGCGAACAGGCGTGTAAAAATTCGTGTTTAGCGCACTCCACCCTTTATTCAAGAAGTTTTCCGGTACCTGTACGCACTTGTAAAACGGGGTTAAGAAACCCGGATGTGTTTGGCGCTAATTCAATTAGAGACAGAGAAAGGCGGGAAATCCGACAAATGCCGTACTCCGCTTATTGAAGTAGTGAGTAACGATAATGTCTTGGGGTACTGGATTTCTTTATTTCTCTGCGTGATACACTTAAGACTTGTCATTATATTTACAGGCCTGTTTATGAACTGTTTCGGCGCGTCGTACAGTCAACGCCAAAATGATCTGAGCGTTCAAACCTACCAAAAATATCTAAACATTTGACAAAAAATTAAACCGACTTCAAAAAAAAACAAAAAAAAAACTACCTAAAAACACTGAAAAGCAAAAAATAATTTTAATAAGACATTCATCAAATGCGCTTATTCTGCCGTGTCAGGCGAATGTCAGTTAACTTAAGATACATGAGTTACGCGTAACAAGTGTTTTTCGTGGTTTTTATGGGTCTTCTATCCCGTGTATAAAATATTATTTAATTATCTCTTACCGTTATCCCAAAAAATGCTCTAGAAGAAATTACGATTAACTACGATATTATGGTTAAATACTGTATCTTAAGTTACAGACAACGCTTGATGAGTCGACAAGACGCGATTATGGCCAACTCAGTTAAGTGTCTACTAAAATACATGACTTAGCCACGATAGATACGTAGTTTACTTATATATTATACTGTTATGGGGTAATTACTAAGACTTATGCAACTACATAATAATTTAGACTGATTTAGTAGACCGGTAGGTAATGTTTTTGTTGATAAATGAAAAAGAAATACATTTTAGTTTATTTGAATACCATTTCCAGTTTTGTCATAATATACTTGTTATTTGATTACACCTATGTTCCTAATTAAAATATGACTAATTAAAATTAAGATTCTTATTAAAACCTACTTTTATTCTACCTCTCTAAACAAAATAATGCAGAAATGCATGTATGGCTAAATAATTCTTACTCAAGTTGTCTCGGCTAAGTCATGTATCTTAAGATACGGCCCTTCGCGTAACAAGATTTGTATGAAACTCCTATCACGCCTATCTCCGTTTTTGGAAAAAAACATAGAAAATAAAGATAAAACAAAAAAGATAATTACATCACAATAATATGTACATCTTTACAATTCTTATGATATGAAATAAGTTTGGAAAAATCTCTTGAAACATAGATATAATGGCAATAAATGCAAAAAAAACTTTAGGAGTCGTTTACTCAAAACTAGGTTTTTTGAGATAACGGAGATAGGCCTGACACGGCAGTATTGTCTAAGCCTATTAATAACATTAAATTGTATTTACGTGCTAGGTAGGTACCTACTAATCTGTTTGAAGTCGGTGCCAAGCCAAATAGTAGGTACCCAGACTACGTACCTACGTCCGCGGATTATTTGTAACCCTGTATAATACATAAATTATTAGGTATGTATCATTTTTCATTACCTTTGGCTTGGCACCGACTTCAAACAGATTAGTAGGTACCTACCTAGCACGTAAATACAATTTAATGTTATTAATAGGCTTGGACAATAAGCGCATTTGATGAATGTCTTATTAAAATTATTTTTTGCTTTTCAGTGTTTTTAGGTAGTTTTTTTTTTGTTTTTTTTTGAAGTCGGTTTAATTTTTTTTAAAAAAGTTTGTTTATTTTTCTATTTTTAGTGTGAATAATACGTAGGAGTGAGTAAAACTCTCTCATAATATTGATAACGAAAATACGAGTAAAATAGTAGAATTGTATTATTTGACAATATTAGGTATTCATTAAGTGTTCAGCACCATTCAGTAGACCAACTAAAGATGCAGCCCGCAAGAGGGACATAAGAATTAAGAAGTCGTACCCTTTAGCTTCCATCATCATAGTTGTACCTTCCATCATCAGCTTAGCTGCAAAAGTACATGAATACAACTAACGGTCCACATATTCCTACAACACTGAAATAATTATCCCCTAACTCCTAACCGTTAAGGAGTTGTACCTTCCATCATCAGCTTAGCTGCAAAAGTACATGAAATACAAATAACGGTCCACATATTCTTACAATACTGAAAGAATTATCCCCTAACTCCTAACCGTTAAGGAGTTGTACCTTCCATCATCAGCTCATCAACATAAAGTGATGTCTATAGGACGCAAAAACCTAAATGGCTTCAGAAAAAACAAGTAACGCGTAGTGTGCGCCTATAAAATTTGAGGTTTGCCCTTGATTTTCCCGGGATCCCATCATCAGATCCTGACATGGTGACAATGGGACCACCTCGGAACTATGCACTTTCAAATAATAAAAGAATTATTTAAATCGGTCCACAATTGACGGAGAAATCGACGGACATACATAAAAAAAAAAAAAAAAAAATACATACAGTCGAACATAGAACCTCCTCCTTTTTTGAAGTCGGTTAAAAAATCACTAAACTACTATTTTTTATCCTACTAATATTATAAATGCGAAAGTCTGGATGTTTGGATGTTTGGGTGTTTAGATGTTTAGATGTTTGGATGTTTGTTCCTGAATCACGCCTAAACGGCTGAACGGATTGAGATGAAATTTAGCACACATATAGTTTATAACCCTACGGGAAACGTCTCATTCCCGCGGGAATAACAATTCTTAAACTACTGAACCCATTTGAATAATTCTTTCACTGTTGGAAAGCTACACTATCCCCGGTGAACATAGGATACTTTTGATCCCGAAAATGAGGGGGGAAGGGGGGATATTTGAAAAAAGAGATTACGCGCGGGTGAAACCGCGGGCGGAAGGCTAGTAATTTATAAAGCATTTTGCCTGCTTAATGGCGATATTAATATTATTTATATTTAAAAAAAACAATTTGTCCAAGTGTTAGGCGGGAGTCGGGACATTAACTGCTAAATTATTCATTGACTTCTGACGTTCTGATGTGAATTTCGTTTACAAGTTTTGGAGTCAACATATTTTGATCAGGCAAAGTTAATGTTTATTTATAATCACTTACTTTAAAATCAACTTGACCCCACATATTTCTGACGCGGACTACGTTCATTAATATTGAACTTCTTACTTTGATCATCTACTGTTACTGTTGACTGTACCTAATCGGTTTAGTGGTTTAGGCGTGACTGTCTTTTTGACGATCAATTTCATCAGATATGATCAGGTCCACTTGACCATAGTCTTGTTCTTGTTCTATCTTATTAAATATTATTCAATAACGTTCAATATACAACTAGACTCCCATTCACGCTCAAATATTGTCCGAAGAAAAAGTCTGCCCACGCAACTATTGGGCAGAGTTTCCGTTTAGTTGTATACAATTGACATTAAACACTAACTGCCACGAGATAAGGTGTTAATTTGAACGAACGAATGTGTTAATGTCATCTGTGTCAACGCCGCTTTTGATGATTTTTTCTTAGAGATTGGGTGTCTAGTTGTATATTGAACGTCATTGGTATTATGTCAATGTTTTTGTTTTTCTGTGGTCAATAAATTTCATTCTTTCTTTCTTTCTTTCTTTCTTTCTTTCTTTCTTTCTTTCTTTCTTTCTTTCTTTCTTTCTTTCTTTCTTTCTTTCTTTCTTTCTTTATTTCTTTCTTTTTTTCATTTGGTGTAATAGTTGACTGCTAGTTTGTATCTAAATGGAGCTGTGAATAATATTAAAGGATATTTATTTACATTATTTATGTCGTTGATTCTGTTTAACATAACACTAATATTTGCAGATATTTGACCTAAATATTCTAGCCTCAGACCAATTAATGTAATGTTTATTACGTTGTGGGGTGAGTGGTAATGTACCGAACTTTATATTTCCCTCCGTGTGATACACTAAGGACCACTTCTCATTATATTCAGAGGGCCGCGTTTACGGACTGGCATCGTAAAATTCGTAAATGTTTCGGTTGCGTGGTTATGGCTGTGGCTTGCCAATGTTTTGGATTTAAATAATAAAAACAATGTTCTTTAAGCTGAGTTTTGACTACGGCAGTCAATCCTTATGATTAACCTAGTTAGGTTGCATAGATATAGGATAGGATATTGTGCACAAGAACAGGTGCATTCCTTTTTCCTAAGTCTCAATGGCGGGCCAGCAATCGGACCCAAATGAAAAAAGATCAGGCGCAATTTTTTTGACTTCGTTTTCAAAGACACTAGGTGTTTTACAACCAATCAACTCTGAGAGTCTGGACTCTCGATTATTGATTTTTGTCAAGGAGAAGAAAAACCACAAATATTTTGGTCCAACCTTCTTTAAAAAACGACCACATAAATAGCATGAAGCTATGTGGATCAGATATTATGTATCTGTTGGTATATGTACTTAGAAGCAGAACTGCTTTTGCTGAAGCATTTTTCATGTGAAAACATAAATGAATGATGTATTTACTGCCTTAAAGGTCTTTTTTAAATACTAAGCGTGAAAAGTACTATTATTCAAACCCACAACTAACTTCTAAATCATAACAGAAACTCGGCCTATAAGTATGTTTAAGGAAAATACGAGCTCTATCATACGTTCTAATAATACCCCTTACATCTGCTGAAAAGAACAATCAATTACCGAAAAAACTGACCCGCATATATTTCAATTTGACGAAACCCGCAAGTGAGCCGCTTAGGGCCCAGCATCATTTTCAATTGAGTTTTTATACTGGTCAACCGGCTCGTGAATACGCTCGGCCAAAAATACCCAACTGTGTTTATAATCAAAGCTTATGTCGTAATAAAGTAATGTAGGGGACACGTTACGGACGAAAATGTTTTGTTTTTCTTTTATCTGGAAACTTTTTATGGGTTCATGTTGCTCATTGATGGTATTGTGTTTGGTGTGCCTACGCCTTTAATTCTGTGCATCTGCAGAAATATTTTTGGTTTAGGAACACAGTGTGATCATCTAGTTACTTACCAAAACTAACTCAGGTTCTAATATAAATACGTCAATATTCCTACCAGCACTTACCCACAAAACCTGTCAATGTTGTTGGAAAATCCACAAATAATAATAATAATATCTCTGGACATTATTCACACAGCGATATCTAGCCCCAAACAAAGCATCATAGAAACACTCAGACCAATTCAAACAGATGTGTTTATGCACACAAATGTTTGTACCGTGCGGGAATCGAACCCGTGACCACTGGTGTAATAGCCGACTTCTCGACCATTACACCAAATGGCTCGTCAGTAAATCCATCATAAGAATAAGATTTTTTTGTATTAAATCTCTCTCACTGTCTTCGTGGTGCAGTAGGTAGTAGGCCGCCACGCTGGAGGTCATAAGTTCAAATTCCGGACCGGATCATGGTTTTTCTGTTCAAAAATACTTAGTCCCGTCCGGAGTCTTGAGTTTGCGGTGTGACATCATAATATCCGTATTCCGTGCTGACAACGTCAAAAAAAATTGCAGAAAAAGGTATTTTTTATCTCCCTTTCTCGCACACTAATCACCGTTCTGAACTTGCCCCCGGCTCCCTACATCTTCATTACCGTCGTCGTATTATTTAATAGCAATTTGCGCGACACTTAGGGCTAAATAGCGGGAGATAAGGCCGCGCCGGTTACGCTCCGGTCTGGAAGGACCGGTTCGTGTTTTTATAACCGAATGCGTGCGTCAGAGGTCCAGATAGATCAGTAAAGGATTATTACTGGACGTATGATGCTGAGCGTCTTCATATCCGGAAAGTTACCTGACACAGCATCAAGATGGGCTGGAATTAGATTCAAGGCAAAAAAAATCGCAAAATAAATCAATTTGCGTGGACATTATAAATTAAATTACAACGGAGTGGTTTGTCAGTAGTGACACTGGTCCTCATATTATTATCTTCTGACTTCATTTGTTATAATAATTATGACATCTCTGGGGGCCTTTAGGGGCCTTGGATTTGACAGGTGCCATAGAAAAGTCACGTGGTCAATCGATATTGAAAGTACCTACTCCTAAGGAAAGTACGGGCATTAGTAACTATTTATTAATCTGTGGTACGGGTTTTGACATTCGCTATCGCAAATTGAGCTATAACGAACGTCATAAATGCCGTGATTTTAATCCAAGTTTTACTGAAAAAATGGGTGCATTCACGCGTTAAATCTATTTCAGCAGGCTTAGTCTGAACGAACACGTAAAGTACTTATTTCGTTAAAATATCATTTGAAGCCTCAAATCATAGAAAACGCACGCATTTACAAACTGGTCATCGGCCAAGGTTTACATTATTTACTATCAATAGCTCAATGTTGCCCGCACGATTTACTGAACACAATCAAAGCCAACAGATTTAAAACTGCCAAGAAGTGCGTTGACGGATGTACGATATTTCCTCACCCGCTGGCTTTTTCATCAGTCGTATATGTGAGGGACCCTCGCAGGCCGGAAGGGCCGCTTTCCGAGGGACAGTAGCCGACCTTCTTCATTGGTTTGCATCTCCTCTGGAAAAAGCCTCGGATATGACGTACCATACTATGTACGTATGTACAGTAATGTGAAATAAAATGTCTTATGCGATGGCGACAAGGTTCTTATTTGAGAGAGTCTGTACCTATACAGGGTGTCCCAAAAATGTCACGTCACAGTGACACTGGAAGCAGGCCAGCACAAGAGGCATCGAACAAGCCTAACATGACCTCAGTAAAAGTTTTTCAAGGTTCGGTTTTCAAGATATGGCAATTTAACTCACGTTTTTAACGTGTGCAGTGCTAGTATTAAGTTAGATAGCCTAAGATATTCGCAACAAGAGTACAAAAAAAAGTGTTTTCCCGGGTTGAACCTAAGAAAAGGTTATGTTGAAAAATCCGAGTAAAGCGATTATTTTGTTTATTTCATTTTTGTATCGGCATTTATGTTTTTAAATTAAATAATATTACGAATATTAACTACGTAAATTAAAATTATACAATTTTTATGCTGCAAATACTTTGAAAAAAGTTTGGATGCAAATGGCGCACCTCTTTAAATTGGTTTAAGTCAATTTTAAAATTCAAATTAAATACGACATTGATTCGGCAATGCGGATCAAAGTAAACAATAAGACTATCTGCCAAGATTTAAACAGCCACAACTCACGATTAAAAATTCCGTTCACGCCTGTTCCTCAAAACTCCCCACTTAAAACCAACCGAGCAAACCTCAATTCCCAGCAGCTGCCGCTAAAAAAGTCATAAATTATTATCAAAAGGATTGACCCAGCATATTTCAATCCCGAGGGAACTCCGCAGGATTTATGCGGAGATTTACGCACGGCTCCGCGACTATGGACTTGCCTGGTGCGGATTGGACGGGATAAAGATTGCGGCCTGCGGACACTGGGCGGAGATCCTGCTCATGATAATTAAAAATACTGAATTTTTTTATTTTTGTTTAATTCAAACTACAAAAAAAGAAGTCACTTCACATTATTGGTATTTGGTACATGACTGAACCTTGGTAAAATAAAGCTATGAGAAAATTGCATGGGGTCACAGAAATAGAACTGTTATTGTTTCCCTTTCTTTTACATTGCAAACGCCCGAATCCCCCCTCTCTTAACCTACTTTCTTTCCGCCCCCCAGAGATCGTCTTCTTTTTCTTTCCCACTTTTTTTTAAAAAAAAACGCGCAATGCATCAAAGTCCCTAGTCGCTTGTGTCCGTGGGAGCCTTCCACTCCCTCTAACAAAAATAAAGTGCAACGAAATTAAATTGTGTTTGTGTTTATAATGAACAAAATATTATATTTTTACCGAATGAAAATCTCATCAAAAACTTCCAAACTAACGAAATCCCATTGGCAACTCTCAACCGCTATAACCCTTTTTCATTAACAGCTTTAACACGAACCATTAGCAGGGGTTTCCGAATGGCCCAGAGTTATCCCGACTGGGAAAGGTGTCAGGATCGAAGAAACATAGCCAATTGCGCAGTTATATCTTTAACTTGCTGACTGCAGCTAATGGTATTTCTAAGAAATTAGTGCTCCCTATTTAGAAACGACAAAGCGATATATACCATTGCTTTTAAAATCTTACTTGCACGTTTCAGTAATTTTTCAAGTGATTTGTCTTCCTTTCGGATCAGCTAGACTTTATTAGGTATAAGCCGCGGCAAGGTTATATAGTTTTATTATTTGAGAAAATTCATGAGTTTAAGCATAATCGCACCGTTCGAATACTATCGATTCCATAAAAATAGAACTTGTTCTCTTTTTTTTTTGTAATAACTAGGCTTGTCAAATCTAGGATCATAGTCGAAGCGGACTCTGAGCTGCATACTGGATGCAATCGGGAATACGCTGGGATGATGATGATGATGATGAGAACTTGGTAAATAAAGAATAATATTTTTTTTTAAAAGTTTACCAAGCCAAATCTCTAAAGATTTAGAAAATAAGTTGAACCTTAAATCATGACCACAATAGCCCTTTTAGGCTTCAGTTTTTACTTTACTAACGATGGACAATGTACAAACTTGACTTTGCCAGTAAAACAAAGTATATATCTAGAGATATAAACTATATAGCAAACCCACTCACATATAGTATAGGTGTTGAATAGGGCAACGATTAACACGGCCGTAAAGATCCCATCGCTCCGACGAGTCGGGACTGGAACATTGCTCAATGGCGCAGAGAACGTACGGGCTAGATAATTGTGCGGACTCTTTGCTCCCAATTTAAAAATATATAGGTAGAAGTATTTGTAGAAGTAATAAATATAATAAACTAGCCTTCTGCCCACGGTTTCACCCGCGCGTAATTTCTTTTTTCAAATATCCCATCCACATTTTCGGGATCAAAAGTACCCTATGTCACCCGGGGATAGTGTAGCTTTCCAACAGTGAAATAATTTTCCAAATCCGTTCAGTAGTTACGGTGCTTATTCAATACAAACAAACAATCAAATCTTTCCTCTTTATAATCTCTGGACATTAACCACACAGCGCCATCTAGCCCCAAACTAAGCATTAGCTTGTGCTATGGATGCCAGACAACGGACAAACATTACTTAAATTCTTTTTTTGTAAACACATACATCTATAATATAAAAATGAATCGCAAAATGTGTTGGTAAGCGCATAACTTAACAACGCCTGGACCAATTTGGCCAAAAATTTTTTTAAATGTTCGTTGGAGTTCAAGGATTGTTTTTACGGCGAGAAAAATTGAATTGATTGATTGATCAATTCCCACGGGAACGGGAACCACGCGGGTGAAACCGCGGGCGCCCGCTAGTATTATAATATAAGTATAGATACTTGTCTCACACAACACACCGTGTATAAATCCCGGTATTACCAAGCGCAATATCTTGTCCTCAATAAATCCTATAAAATACTCGAAAGAATTTACGGCGCAAAGCAAGGTCAAGGAAGCTATGTCTACCTGGAGGTGAGGCAGATTACACCAATCTGGAGGGAGGGTTTACAGCACGGGATGCGAGATGGGAATAACATCCATCCCTTTTTGTGCGTTGGATGAACCTTTGTATTAAATTAGGTGTTGTTTAGTTTTATTAAAGAATATACGAAAAACTTTCTTTAGACACACAAAAGAAAGTCACTATATTTCGAGTCATTCGGAGTCGGAGGTCGCGGGTTCGATCCGCGCAATATTTGTGTGCATGAACATACACAACACGCAGCTCCCGGAGATCAGCCGCCACTACATCGCTCCAGCGATACCTAGGGCGGCCAACCGGCCGACGGCCAGTAGGCCGGCCCAGATAGGCTTTCTTGACACCGCGATCCTCTCCCATTCTCTCCAAGTGACCAAGCCATCGGAGTCTGTGAGCTTTAGTCTCCCCGATAATGTTAGGCTCAGCCACAAGTTCTTCTATTTCGGCATTTTTCCGGACCCTCATGCTCCCGTCGGGCCTCGGCACTAGTCCCAGAATCTTACGAAGGATCTTTCGCTCAGTGACCAGAAGCCTGTTTTCCTCTTTAAGAGTCAGTGTCCAGGCTTCACAGCCGTACATTAGTATGGGCCGTATCACGGTTTTGTAAACCCGGATCTTGGTCTTTCTACTTAAAAGCCCGGACACTAACACCTTGTGTAGAGCGGCACTGCAGCGTAGGGCATTCTGGACACGGATTTCAATCTCTTCTTCGCGAGTGTTCGTGTCAGTGATGGTGCATCCTAGGTACTTATCTAGAGATATTTAATTAATTAAATATCTACAGATTAGATTAACTGGTCCGATGGCGCAAGTATTGTCTCTTCTGTATGGGGGCCGTCGGTTCGAGTCCAAACGTATTATGTGATGAATATTTGTGTTTGTGGCACTTTCCTTGTTCTTGATACCCATGACACAAGTGCTAAGCTAATTTTAGATAAAATCAATGTATTTGATGTTTTCCAAATTATTTTTTTGTCGTGACGAATAAGACGCTTTGGCCTTGCCTCCGTGGTCTAGTCAGAATGGACGTCTATTTTGCATATAATTAGGCTAACTGTAGCCATTGTACTGACCAAATATAAAAAAATATAATAATGTCCTAGTTCTGAAGACAAAACAAGAAAAAATATAGCAATACGAGAGTATATAATATACAGGTTTTTACTCCCCAATCTCCCCATAACTTGAATCATTATTCAGGACATCTTCCATCATCTATATTATGTGTACGTTTATTATCTAATTATCTTATGTTATTGGTAAGTTTATATATTTTATAAGTTTTTTTTAGTTTGCTCTTTTCCGCATTCAAAAATTTCATTTTTCCTAAAGGTTGACTGGCAGAGAATGCTTTTAGCGTTAAGTCCGCCTTTAATACCTAACTTGTGTGGTCAATAAAGTTTTTATAAATGAATAAATAAATATCAACGAAAATACAACAGGAATCAATCAACACTTGGTCCTAAATAAACCCTCCCGTCCATTGAAGCAGGCGTGTTTACGCGAGCGCAGATTGCGTTCAGATTGTCGCGCGTCGTCTTATCGCGACAGTTCTCTAAACTGCAACTGTTGTTGTTCGCAACTGCTGCCTCTGACATGCGAGGACATGTATTGTGGACGTTAATGTATTAAATGCTGTTCTACTCGTATATGACGTTACTGGACGTGAATGAGTATGTGTGAAAGAAAGTTTGTCAAATGAAAGAACGATTTCGATATAATTCAACTAAATGTTACTGTTTAGTTGTATTTGATTATACTTCTAAAGTTAACGAAAAAATTGCTGAACTTAACTCTCTGTGACGTAATTAAAAAATACTATAATGAAGGACCTTTTAATACCACTATTAAAAGGTGGTAAAGCCATGCTATTTTACAGTACGAATGGGCCGGCTCGTACGGGGAAGTACCACCCTATCACATAACACCAGCGTAAAATAATAATGACTACTATTTTGTTTCGTCTGGCCGGCAACGCATCAGCGATCCCTTTGGTGTTGCAGATGTCCATGAGTGGCGATGATTGCTCACCATCAGGCAACCTCGTTTGCCTCCTCTGACATAAAAAAAACCTTAACAAAGCCTTTCAATTTCTGTTCTCATAAAGAATATCAAACTTAGCCGCTCAATATATAGTCATAAACCTCTTTCTCAATATACAATAACAAAATAAAGAAAAAATTACAACTTTTTTTTTGACAGAGCTTTACACTGTATCACTAATCCCAACTGAGGATAAGTAGTCTCTACGACCTATCCTTGTGAGAAATTCTTGCAGCGACTCTCAATTTGAAACCAAAAAAACATTTCTGATTTTTCATTTCCATACACTTGTGTGCTGGCCATAATGCAACGTATTATTTTCTGACACAAAAAAAAAAACAACAACCCAAACCATTGTCATATTCTTAAAAGCAAAAATCTAATTAAAAACTGTAGTCCGAATAGGATTGTTTTGAGGCTGTATTTTCCTGCCTCCGCCCGATCCTGAATTAAACGACTTTCTCTTTGTAATCCGTAATAATTGCTTGTTAACACCGTAATTATGCGTAAGACGTGTTTACGGGATAAACCTGTTGGAGATGGCTTTTAAGCATTCGTCTTTTTAATTTGGGCGAATTATGTGGGTTGCCGTTATAAGTAGGCTTGGGAAACGGTTTTTACGGGGGATAAGGTTGAATTTTCTTGAAATAATGAAAAATACGCAAGTATTTTTTATTTTTAGAAAATGCTTACGTATTTGTTGAGTTCGTATAATATAATATAATTAGATATCACATTGGTATAACGGTGTAAAACCCACTGAAAATATCTTTAGAATAACGAAGGATTACTGGCATTAAAGAAAAGTAGAAAAAAAAGTACCAACCAACCAAAAATCACAACGTATTTTAAAGTCCACTGGAGTAAGCAATAAAGAATATTGTTTAGTTATGTAGAGCTAAGTCGTCAGTAACAGATGTAAGTTATGGCCAGGTGCCTGCGCTCATGGCGTTTAATTCCACGGCGCGAACGAAGTGTAAAGAGGCCGTAGGATCTATTACGGACCGAGGGAAAGTCTGTAATGAAGAACTGAGGAGTACATTGGCACCCTTCTTGGGATCAATAAGATAATTTAGGTGGTTTGCACGTGTATAACAGTATCAGCCTATTAATGTTACACTGCAGGGCACATACCTACCTCTATTCTTGAAATCAGGTTACCGTTACAATTATGTGTACTTAATTAAAGACCACGCTTGTCAATTTTGGATTCAAAATTAACATCATCTTCATCTATATATATAAAACTCAAAGGTGACTGACTGACTGACTGACTGACATAAATATCTATCAACGCACAAACCACTGGACGGATCAGGCTGAAATTTAGCATGCAGGTCGATGTTATGACGTAGGCAACCGCTAAGAAAGGATTTTGATCAATTTCCACGGGAACGGGAACCACGCGGGTGAAACCACGGGCGGCCGCTAGTCAGCCTATATACGTTCCCACTGCTGGGTCACAGGCCTTATCTCAAATGTGAGATAGTGTGGGCCATACTCGGATCAATGTGGGCAATTTCGGATTGGTGATCGCACAACCGAGCTGTGTTTTTCAATAATGTATTTTTTTTTATTTCGACGTATCAGGTACGTTCCAAATCAATAGTCAAACAAATTACCGCCGCCCAAAGAGCATTGTTTTTGAATGCCCTTTGTTCTACATTGTTTTAATTCTCTACACGGGAATGGACACAGAGCAAAAATTAAATAGCGTTGCTTGATTATTTTTTTTACAGTGGAGCATGTTTTTATTTTTGCAGTTTTCTTATATAATTCTGGTCAATAGCCGCAAGACTGGAACCAGCTCGTCTCAATCGGGTGTGAAGGGGAAACCGGGGGAGTTTAGTGGGTAGTGGACGCTTTAGTCTCGAGTCCCACACACGGCCGCAGGTCTAGCTTAGTGTCTGCTTTGGTGTAATAGTTGAGAATGTGAAAACTTGCAAAATAAATATGTTAATCCGTTGTCTGATATCCATTAGTATAAGCTATATACATTATCCCTCTTATTACAAAAAACATCGCTAAAACAGGTTTAAAACTGTACTTGTTAGTACAGGTTTAGGTCCGGACTATTTTTTAAAACTTTCCTTATTACAAAACAAATACCAACATAAGAATAATTTACTGGTACTAACTCGTTCAGTGCGTTTCATTTTACAAGACTTTGTGTTATGTCATGTTTTAAAATCTTTAAATAAGGCAGTAAAAATAATAATTCTTTATTTATAAATATGTTTTAGTAATGTAAGAAAAAGTAACATATATTTTTAATTTTCTGTTCACAAATTTAAGTGATTCTTTTCAAAAATTGTCTTTCTATACGTAGAACGGAGCGAAATTTCAAAAGTGTTATCTTTTGACGTTTGAAAGTTAGTCCATAGTAAAACTAGGGGTATCGGCGGACTTTCTTGGGTCTAACTTTAGTACTCGAAATGAAGTAAAACTTCGTTTTGTAATAGCGTTTGACTTTAGTCAGGAGTTAAGTCAGGACTAAGCTCGGTTTAATTTTTAAACCACGTTCTGTAATAAGAGGGTATAGGTTTAGTTTTAAGCTAGACGGCGCTGTGGGAATAATGTTCAGCGATTTATTCATTATATTATTAAATAAAAAAATATATTATTCAATAAACACATAATTTATAATCCCACAAGTTGTAGGAAATCAACAATATTTTGATATTCATATTGGCATACTTAATTGCTACAATTTTACTTTAAAATTCGTCCATCACAGGAAACACGATATAAAAGTACCCATAATCCAAATAATTTGTATTGGAACATGACGAAAACAAATGAAACTCATAAACAAAAGATATCTGGAGTCGGCCTACGCTTTTTGAATTCCACTGGTAATTGGAGTGCAGGAACGATTTATTTATTGAGATTATTTTCAATGGTGTGGCCCTTTGCCGCGTATTTAAGAAGAAAAAATAAAAAGTCTTCAATTATGAACCTGACATCTCGTAAGGTAAACCAATTTGACTGTAAACATTTTTACAATCATGAAAATGAACTTTACAGAAAAAAATAATTTTTTCTTGGTTTAAATTTGATTCAGTCTGTCACCTATGATTTATTGATTGAATTTAGTAATATAATCGTTGTTTTGCAATTTTTGACTTCTATGAAACATAAAAAAATTTAGTGTTTGTATATTTTAGTGGTTAGATAATTGTTATATTTTTTTTAATCATGTATTTTATAACAACTTTTTACCTGACAAATCTTTTTTTCATAATGTAAGTATATATAGAAAACGGTAATTTTAATTGTTTAAAACATAGACTATGAAAATCGTTCTTTTCCTGCTTCCTTCTCTACCAGTCGCGTAATCACAAGCAAAAGCTATGTAAGTTAATTGTGAAAAAACATTACCCTTCTTCTTTTACAGTCGGGTGAACTGGTCCCTGTTCCCAGTTTTAGACTGGGATAAGACGTCCCCTAAGCCGGGTGAAAAAGGAAGCAACGCTTATTAAATGGTTCATAAGAGAAAAGTTCTTGCGTTTATTTAAAACTGTCACCAACAGAATAGCAGCAAGTGGGCGTAAGCATTAAAAATATTGTTCAGGAGACGGGCAGAAATAGCGGCAGTTACCTTGTGGGCTTTTATGATCTAACAATGCTTTGAACTGTAGCTTGTTATAATCGTACTAGAGAGTGCACCTGGCTTATAGACTCATTTCTGCTCTAAAATAAAGTGTCGTCATCGTTGTTATGGGTTTTTGTCGGGAAAATTGGTAATACTATGAGGTAGGAAGGTATAACTATGTACTATACTATACTATAATCTTGACTACATCATGAAGTAGTCGCGCGTTCAGCTACCCACATCTTGAAATGGTTATTATGCATTGATCTGCCCAACCAGTGGTGACAAAGCCAGTGGTGATGAATGGGAATAGAGGAACCACACCATGATGTGGCCAATAGACAGTCGAACATTTCATGAAATGCGACAATTTCGTGAAATACCAAGCATTTACTGAAATTATCAAATCTACGATATGGCCACACATATACATTTGTGTATCACCGCAACCGCGATGACTTGATTTCAATAAAGAAAGGCTTTCCCCTACATTGAGGCATTTAGAAGGCTGAAGCTAACTTAAGTCTACGTGTAATATTTGTACATCTAGACACCCTCTTTAATAATCTGTACGCAGCTAATAAACACAGATAAAAAGCGGGGCGAATTTTAAACCCCTGCCCGTAAAGGAGTTATCAGTACAATAACTTTAGCCCCATAATCTACTACGTCGTCGTACCCCATGGCCCGTGGAGGGCAGGCATGCAGGAAATTTATGTGAAGACAGGCAGTTTGTCAAAGCCGATATACGCCGGGGAATCTGATGACCTTAGGTGTGAAGTAATCTGCGAGGAAGGATTTATGCAAATGTCGTTTTTGAATTTATTATAGTTTTTGATTAGTAGGTGCGGATTTCGGATGGGAGTGTTCATAACAATGTGTGTTGAAATATATGCCAAGTTTAAAGCTGATGTAATAATAACATTAATGTGGGAGCCAGTACTTGGAATCAGAGGCTCGAAGATCAGATGAGCCAACAGTCTGGCAGCACATTGAGCGACGGTGGTGAATTGCCCCTAAATGGAATAGGCCGCAGTGACGACTTACCATCAGGTAGGCTGCATGCCTGTCTGCCAACTGACGAGGTATAAAAAAAATAAGTTCTTAATAATTTATCTGCCGTCAAAAGACACCCAAAGCGTTATCTAAGAAAAATAGACCCAGACTAAGTAGCCATCCCTAAATGAGTATATAACTATTCCTCCCTTGTGATCGACGTGTCTTTGATTGATAGTCCTAAGTGCAGTGTCCGATAACGTCTTATATCAGAAATCTTTATGGGTAAATGTACTGTATCAGCTGCCATATTCAACAATAAGACCAGTTTTACCAAATATAAGTTCGTGCTTACATACTAACTTAATACGTGTCGCTTGAATCACCTGAATGTCTGAAAAGACTGATGATTCCGTGCTTCGGAAAGCATGTTAAGTCATTGGTCTGGTAAGTACGTCTGGTTTCCCTTGTAAGGATTACGGAGGTCAGATGGCAA
Organism: Mecyna flavalis; assembly: GCA_949319885.1. Taxonomy (NCBI): domain Eukaryota; kingdom Metazoa; phylum Arthropoda; class Insecta; order Lepidoptera; family Crambidae; genus Mecyna; species Mecyna flavalis. The sequence continues at coordinate 1,570,179 of OX439427.1, read as the reverse complement.
TCGCTTCATTGTAATAACCAGGTTTGTCAAATCTAGGATCATGGTCGAAGCGAACCCTGAGCCCCATACTGGATGCAATCGGGAATACGCTGGAATGATGATGATGATTATGAAAGAATTAGTCAAATTAGTTCAGTAGTTTCGGGGCCAATACAAAAAAGCAATCAAATATTTTCCCTTTTTAAAATATTATAGATAAACTATCCTGTACTTAAATGTCGGTCGTGAGACTACCCTAAGTAAAGAAAAAAAGAAAGCCGAAGGAGATTACAGGCACAAATTGGTAATATTTTAATTCAGACTATAATATGGCCGGTAGACTACGGATTGAATAGATAACTTTGGGTCGGCACTGTGCCCCAATGGGCTAAAAGTGGCTCTGCTAGGCTTAATATAGGTTCAAAGGCGAAACGCAGGTTCATTCGCTACTTTATTATCTAAAAAAATACCAAGGGACTTGGCTTACAGGATTTGATCTAGGTATAGAGAAAATATCCATTAGCCATAAATATATTAGAAAAAAAAAACAAAAAACAAAACTACCTAAAAACACTGAAAAGCAAAAAATAATTTTAATAAGACATTCATCAAATGCGCTTATTGTCTAAGCCTATTAATAACATTAAATTGTATTTACGTGCTAGGTAGGTACCTACTAATCTGTTTGAAGTCGGTGCCAAGCCAAATAGTAGGTACCCAGACTACGTACCTACGTCCGCGGATTATTTGTAACCCTGTATAATACATAAATTATTAGGTATGTATCATTTTTCATTACCTTTGGCTTGGCACCGACTTCAAACAGATTAGTAGGTACCTACCTAGCACGTAAATACAATTTAATGTTATTAATAGGCTTAGACAATAAGCGCATTTGATGAATGTCTTATTAAAATTATTTTTTGCTTTTCAGTGTTTTTAGGTAGTTTTGTTTTTTGTTTTTTTTTTGAAGTCGGTTTAATTTTTTTTTTAAAAAGTTTGTTTATTTTTCTATTTTTAGTGTAAATAATACGTAGGAGTGAGTAAAACTCTCTCATAATATTGATAACGAAAATACGAGTAAAATAGTAGAATTGTATTATTTGACAATATTAGGTATTCATTAAGTGTTCAGCACCATTCAGTAGACCAACTAAAGATGCAGCCCGCAAGAGGGACATAAGAATTAAGAAGTCGTACCCTTTAGCTTCCATCATCATAGTTGTACCTTCCATCATCAGCTTAGCTGCAAAAGTACATGAAATACAACTAACGGTCCACATATTCCTACAACACTGAAATAATTATCCCCTAACTCCTAACCGTTAAGGAGTTGTACCTTCCATCATCAGCTTAGCTGCAAAAGTACATGAAACACAAATAACGGTCCACATATTCTTACAATACTGAAAGAATTATCCCCTAACTCCTAACCGTTAAGGAGTTGTACCTTCCATCATCAGCTCATCAACATAAAGTGATGTCTATAGGACGCAAAAACTTAAATGGCTTCAGAAAAAACAAGTAACGCGTAGTGTGCGCCTATAAAATTTGAGGTTTGCCCTTGATTTTCCCGGGATCCCATCATCAGATCCTGACATGGTGACAATGGGACCACCTCGGAACTATGCACTTTCAAATAAAAAAAGAATTATTTAAATCGGTCCACAATTGACGGAGAAATCGACGGACATACATAAAAAAAAAAAAAAAAAAAAAAAAAAAATACATACAGTCGAACATAGAACCTCCTCCTTTTTTGAAGTCGGTTAAAAATGACATTTAATTTGTTTGTAAAAAAATTGCCAATATGCCCATGGCTGCCACGTTCTTTTAGCATTCCTTTTGACAAACATCTTGCTACGAATTAGAAAAGCAAAAATAAATTATAGACAAGTATATTAAAAGCATAGTATGTAGATGGAACGCAGTACACTTGAAATCTCAGGCTCGAAGATCAGATGAGCCTGGCAGCACATTGAGCGTCGCTTCCTGGTGAAGTGTCCCGCAATGGAATAGGCCGCAGTGGCCGCTTACCATCAGATGGTCTGCGTGTCTTTCTGCCAACTGATATAAAAAAAAGAATCTTCCTTAAAACAAAACACCAACTCTACAGTTACACTAGTCAGGATCAGTATTTACGACCCTCGTATTTGTACGGTTGTTTGTTTATCTCTGATAGGAATGCGGTGCGCCACAACATCATGACCTCTCCGAATCTGTTTACGCGAAGCTTACGTCGGATTACGTGTGAATGGATTTAATAAACATGGCGTTATGTGCCCTTCCCTCCGCTGAGCATGGGAAAATACCTTGTTAACTCATGCTGAGTAGCAGATTGAGCGAACGTTGAAAATTTTTTACGGACTTTGTTTAATCTCCGTTTTTATGGTAGGGAGACAAACGAGGAAGACCACGACCGGAACTCACATTATAAGGGACTTATAAAGTGCTGCAAGAGTGGATGCGTCGAGTAATAATGTCACCCAAGGCAATCTTACGATCTGCCAACTACACAGGACTTTAGCAGCAGTTTGTCAGACAGCAGTCTGAGACGACCGAAGAGATCAGGCGAAGTATCAACATCGGTGTACACCGCGAACTTTCAGGCTGCTGACTTTGATTGACAGAAAAACCCAATCACAAAATTCGTGCCACCGGCGTCCCACTCATAAAATCAAATGCAATAGCTAAGGCAATCAACAAATGATTTCTTTCCAAACATAAGATTTTAATATATTCTTTTAGCGAAAAACTAATTCACACAAAATCACTTGAGCAAGCCTGCCAAAATAAACTATTTTTAAAATTCCCAAATCGAAAAATGTTCCAATCTTTCAGTTAGCAGAACTTTATTTCAGCTCTAACTAAAAGCCTGTCTTGTTCTATTCTTGACGTCAAAAATGTGGAAATTGGCGTCTCTTATAAGCAAGCCTCGTGGAACAAAATTCAGAACATATTACTCAACAAGCTGGATACTGCAAATTTCATCAAAGGGGCCGTTCAAGTATTACGTAAGCACTATTGGGGGGTGGGGGGGTCTTTGTTTTGCTTATTTTGGATGACATGGGGGGCAGGGGGGTCTAGATGATGATTACGTCATCGGTAGTTATTTACTTTTTTACACCAATGGCAACCCTCACATTGCCTATGCTTGAAAACGAAACCCATTTTCGGGGATTCCGGCAAATAATGCATACGTTTAGGCACTCGCTTTAGAACCGATTAGGGGAATTACCGTGCGCTACTCAGTTGTCTAAATTTCTTCTATCAGTGTATTGTTTCGTTTGGATACTATAGCGAGTAGACGTATTGTAAGCATAGCAAAGCAAGTTTACATTTTAGTTAGAGCACCATGATGTGAGAAGACGTAGAAATTCCAAAATCGGATGAAAGTTAGCAGACTCACAACACTAAGCAGCAATCTAAGCAATCCAATGCCATCGAAAACTTAGAATCATGGATTCGGGTTTCATGGACTGAAGACTGTTAATTTTAATTTAATATGTGTACCAATCACAGAAATCTGAATAATTATTCCGATTTCTGTGGTACCAATGTTTAATATGTGTCCGTCCGGTGCTTTAATACTCTTTCGATCGAAAGAGCTATAGAGCAAAATCGGGGGTCTAAGGTGTTCTTACAATCAATCTCTCGGAAGAAGCCACCTGACGAAGCTGACCACAGCAAGTGGAGAAGTTGTTGCCTCAAAGCCGGCAGTCCGTTCGGAGATAGAGGACTTCTATGGCCGGTTATACGCTTCGCATGCATGTTGATCTGATCCCAAAAATGAGGACTCTAGAGCCACGTTAAATCGCCATACACTGACGACCTGCCAGAAGTGAGCGTTGGCAAAATCGAGATTGCTCTTGGGCAGCTTAAAAATGGAAAGGCCCCTGGAGAGGACGGCGTTACTACAGAGCTGCTAAAGGCTGGAGGTAAACCCGTACTGAGGGAGTTCCAAAAGCTTTTTATCGCTGTCCTGTTCGAAGGGAGAACTACAAAGGCGTGGAGTAGGAGCGTGGTCGTCCTGTTCTTTAAAAAGGGTGACAAAAGCCTGTTGAGGAACTATCGACCCATTTCCCTTCGACCACGCTCCTACTCCACGCGAGTAGGAGCGTGGTCGTCCTGTTCTTTAAAAAGGGTGACAAAAGCCTGTTGAAGAACTATCGACCCATTACCCTTCTAAGCCACGTCTATAGAAGTGACAGTGGGCTGGCCATATCAGCCGCAGAACCGATAGCCGTTAAGGTAAACGGGTTCTAGAGTGGAGACCGCCTCTCGGTAAATAGTGTAGGACGCCCTCAGGCCAGGTGGAGCGATGATCTGCGCAAGATGGCTGGCAGGAGCTGGATGCGAGTGGCTGAGGATCGATCAGCGTGGCGAGCATTTGGAGAGGCCTATGTCCAGCAGTGGACTATCACAGGCTGATGATAATGATGATGATGATGTGTGTACCAAAACTTTAAAATAAGTTTGTTATGTTCGTAAGATTATAATATTTTTGTCCCTTATCTATGTTGAATACTGTATCAGTAAAATCTAATCTCTATCCTTAATCTATTTTCTTATTTATAAAATTATAATTATAACATTATAATTTTAGTATAAAAAAAATTATAATTGAAAAATGTTTACGTAAGCATAGGGGGAGGGGGTAAGAGCTTTGCTTACTTTTGCTGACAAGGGGGGTGGGGGGGTAAATAATTGCAATAAATCTGCTTACGTAATATTTGAACGGCCCCAAACGAAATATTTTGTTATTAAACTGCTTCCTGACAAAAAAGTTCAAGATACTATAAAGAGAAGTTGAGTTTTGGAGGACACCAGAAATATCTACTTGTAAGAAAATGCATAATTTTTCTGCAGATTAAAAAATAAAATTATATTTTTGAATATACTTTGACTTCATGTAAGTAAAACGAATTATTATTTTATTTTAAGACTATTTCGTGATAACGAACTATTACTTAGTCTTAACATTAAGAAAACCGAGTCACATTATACTGGTATAAAAGTAAATTATCTATGAGTTGTGTCGCGATTATGAATTCGTAAAAATGATATAATTATTATAAAACAAAAATTTAAAAACTAATCTAGTTATCACTAACATAAGATATGTTTGAAATAAATGGTTTTTTTTTTGCATCGATTATAAAAAAATAAGCCCCAATAAGGCGTTAAATATTGTAAATATTGTATTGTACAATAAGTATTGTAAAATAATACATAATATAAAAATTCTTGTCTAGACCAAAGCATTTCACGTAGACACGTCTGATAGAGTTAATGTCTTTTCCACCGATAGACGTATCAAAAATAAAGTCTGCTTAAGTTTGGTCACGGAATACCAGTGTGCGTCAGTCAACAGACGAGTCTAAATGGATATTCCAGTCTCTGGCCAGAGGGCAAGCGCAGATATTGCAAAAATGTTGACTCTGCACACTGGAACAACTGAAACATTATCAAGCACGTTTAGACGGTCACTTTGAGTAGGTACCCTTCAAATAGCTTTGAATTCAGCTTCATTGCAATTCGTAAAGTCTCATATATTTGGAAACTACCGTGTTTTTTTAAGTGATTAAAATGTTCTTGTAAATTTCCCAAGAAACAGGGCTGGTCTCAGTTTCATTGTCAGCTAACATTCAAGAGCAGGCCAAACCATATAAATACGAAAGCAAAAAAGTACTAGATTTTACAAATGACATATGTAATTGTACAAATATAATAGTCCATTGTTTGGTGAAGTAAATCTTAAAGCAAAATACGCAATAACAAAGAATTGCTTTATTTAAGTTAAAGAGAAATGACTAATGTTTGACTGCCCAGCCTCATTAAATTTGTGAAAACTTAACGCGAGAAGCCTTTCCCGAATGTATCCTTATCGTGCCATTCACGTCGCGTCTGCGGCTTAACTTGTACAAAACGGTCCGACACTCGCTCTACGAATAGTGCCTAATTAAAACAAATTCAAACATCAATAAAAAGCAAAACAAGCCGAAAGCTGATGTAACTAACGAACCCTATAATGAGGGAGGCCATTAACCCCGGCACTGGGAACTGCACGAAGTGTTGTAAAAACTTGTATCGTTCTTATCAGCTGTTTCGGGAGCGGGGATCACGGCTCTCTTTAAGGTATTGCTACAGCTATACTACGAGTATACACTTCAGCATTAACATAATTTTCTTAGTTTGTGGCCACAATAGTTAGAGATTTTTTATGACTATGTCGTGATTTGTAATGTTTAATTTGTATAATATACAATAATATCTTCTTTAAATACGCGTAATATTTTTTGTAGGATTAGTATTACAATAATTCTACTAATGAAATATGTTTTTTTAAGTTTCTTTTGCCTAGCAACACCATGCCCTCATTTGAGCTTTGGAATATTTAGCAGTTGTACTACAATGAAGTGCTTCACGGATGTCTTTTTTGAGGAGGAAATAGTCCCTTGACGAGATTTACTATGCTCTATTCTTTTGTAACCATAGTCTCCACTAAATCGGTCTAGCCGTTCAGAAGTTAGTCAGTGGTGGGTGACCAACGAACGTAGAATAACTATATAATTAAGAACATTAATTGTATAATACATATTTAGATTTTGTCTTAAAAATGCACTGAGCGAAAGATTTAGTCTTTTCTAATATTATAAAGAGGAAAGATTTTATTGTTTGTTTGTTCCGAAACTACTGAACCGATTTGGAAACACTATCCCCGCGTGACATAGGGTACTTTTTATCCCAGAAATGTGGGGGGAAAGGGGGGAAATTTTAAAAAAGAAAATAAGCGCAGGTAAAATTGCGGTGGCAGCCACTAGTCTATACTGATATTATAAAGAGGAAAGATTTGATTGTTTGTTTGTATGTTTGTTTGTTTGAATTGAATAGGCTCCGAAACTACTGAACCGATTTGGAAAATTCTTTCACTGTTGGAAAGCTACACTATCCCCGTGTGACATAGGGTATATTTTATCCCAGAAATGTGGGGGGAAAGGGGGGAAATTTTAAAAAAGAAAATACGCGCGGGTGAAACCGCGTTGGCAGCCACTAGTATTATATAAAAAAACTATGAATTTTAACATTCACATTATTCCTTTATCCTGCCATTTCAACCGGGATGTACTCAAAGAAGCTTCTTACGATCGAACCGCCAGTCACTCTTCATTTGGCGAGCCTAAGCCGCAATGTAAAACACCAGATGGACGCTAAAAGGGCAACGTAAATTGAAACTAGCATCCCCCAAAGAGGTTCCACGGAATTTCTTATTCGAGATGAGGCGGGACGGTAAAGGAAACCGCAGTTTGTTAATAAAGCTGTGTTCGCTGGAATGGAAACGAATTGCATGCAACATGTTTTATCAATAAATGAGAGTCAAAGCGAAACTTGACCGTGGAAGACAAATTGAAGTGAATAAATAAAGAAAATGTCAAATAGATATTGTAAGGGAGAGAGCTACATAGATGATATTAATTCCATGGCTTGCTTATGGTCTGACGAAAAGAAAAAATAAAGAGTCAATTCAATTAAAAATCATTTGGGGTGTCAGAGGTTTTGCGCATTTAAAATAACACGCTGTAAAAGTAACACAAATGATTATTACATTTCATTGATGTTTAAACTACTAACACTATTATTCTTTTAAATTAATAGGAATTCTTATCAGTTGCAAAGTAAAGATGTCTGACTGACTTATACGAGCATTGCGCCCGCTACGCTCGCGTGGATTATACAACGTCACACAAAACATTATGAAAACACCTACAAGTAATTCGTAAATGCTATTATCTATTACAAAAGCCGATTTAGTAAAACTCACCTTTTTACATTACTTAGCAAATTCACTGGCAGCACCAAACACATTTGGTTTGCGTTAAACTGATATTCAATGGCGCCATTCATAATAGGCCTACCTATTTGAATTTACCTATTCGAAGTTTTGTCGCGATAAATCTTGTAGAAACGGATTTCGATGGACCATTGATTATATTTCACACAAAAGACTATAATTGATCACTTTAATTGAAGCACACATGTATGGAAAATACATAAGAACTACTGAGAAGATTTGTTCTGACTAATTCTACTGATAAATCCATTGGAACTAGCGAGAAAAAAGGTCAGCAGTCCCAAGGGTAAAATACACATCCTTGTACATAATTCACACAGCGCCATCTAGTTCCAAACTAAGGATAGCTTGTACTATGGCGTAACTATTTAGTAATATGTGCTATGGCTGCCAGACAACGGATAAACATGCTGATACAAACTAATGTTTGTACCGTGCGGGGATTGAACCCGCGACACTAAATTCAGCGTCGTCATGAGATACTATTGTTGTGAGCTTTTATTTTCTGAATAATTAACTATGTATACTAATCAAATTATCTTTATTGTTTTAATAAATAGTAATATAGTTGTAGGTACGTAGTTCTAAGAGTGATAATAAAATATATCTTCAAGAAAAATATTAGATTTATAGGAATAAAATGTTCAAACGTCAAGGTCAATGGAATAAAAAACGCTTATACTTACCAGTTGACTGTACCGTCCGGATCTTTAAGAGTGATTGTTACAGTCACTCATGACTTACAAGCTACCGAATTGCGTATTTCAGAAACCTATGAATATCTTGTACTTTGTACCTTTGCTCTCCTCCTTTTTCTGCTAAAATCCTGAAATATTTAATTTAGCCATTTCACCCCAGCAAATGTGTAGATATCAGAAAAATTATAAATAGGAGTTTAGCCACCTCGATGTTCTAGTGGTTTAAGTAGCGAGCCGTGATCTCGGTCCTAAATTCAATGCCGGGTCGAGCAAAAGGGGTATGAAGATTTTTGTATGGAGGCTGGCTTACCTACTGCTGCATATATTTTGGAAATCTCTCACTTTACGGGTTATCGTCTAATTACAGTTTAAGTTTGTATTAATACTAAGTATTCATTTTTGAAAGAATAAGTGAACGCTGTTGTGAAAAAAAAATCAAAATGGCGGACCAGTAGGAAGGCCAAAATCTTTAATGCCCTTTGTGGTAGATTTTAGCACACAGCTCGGGTTTGTGATCACCAATCCGCATTTGGCAAGTGTGGTTGTTAAGCTAGTGACCATCGTTGTACCAACGACTTGATTTCAGTGATGAAGGCCTTAGATAGGATTAATTTAAAAAAATGGTCTTAGGCTCAATGACGTTCAATATAAAACTAGACACCCAATCTCTAAGAAAAAATCCTCAAAAAACGTCCGAGTGGCTTTGACACTGATGACATTAACACATTCGTTTAAATTAACACCTTATCTCGTGGCATTTAGTGTTTAATGTCAATTGTATACAACTAAACGAAAACTCTGCCCAATAGTCGGGTGGGCAGACTCTTGCTTCGGACAATATTTGAGCGTGATTGTGAGTCTAGTTTTTTAATTGAACGTCATTGCTTAGGCTGCGTCCCCAGTAGGCAAACTGTCATTGCCAGACTGAGTGAGCCGCAAAGTGGCGAACTGAAATTTAAATTTCGAACGTCGCAACCGGTGTTGCTGGGAGTCGGCCGCTCGCTGAGAGCTGCAAACTGCGTACCAGTGAACGCAAAACTAGCAAACTGTGGACACTTCATTTGTTATAATATATGGAAAGGCGAACTAAATCGATAAGCCGCAGACTGTCAAACTGTTAGTCTGCCGCTAACAGTTTGCCTACTGGACGTAGCCTTAATATCAGAAAGAACCAGTTACAAACAACGGGTAAACGCGGTCTTTTAAAACTCATAAATTGATTTGATTCTTGATGCTGCGAAAGCAGGTCTATTAAGTTCATAATAAACATAATAGGTACGACCAATACCTTACCATTGACTGCTAATGACGCCATTTGCTTTCATTGACCGGCGTGATCGCCAATAACTTTACGACGAGCACATTCTATTCCCATTTCCCAGTAGCAGGTCTGGCGAATTATAGTTAACATAAACCACTGAACTAAAACTAGTATTTAACCTTTGAGCAGAAAACACAAATTAACGACCTGTATTTGTGTAGTGGCGAGTATTAATTACAGCCTAGACGCTGCACTTTCTGCGAAACTGCGCAACAAGACCACTGCGGAAATCCCCATTGTGCACAACGAATTTGTCCAACCGTCAATTTATCAAAACACCCAACGCGGCAGAGACAAATAACCAAAACTAAAATAGTAACACTCGTTTGTGGCTAAACACGAAACGCGTGCATTGAGAATTAAACCAGAAACAACTATTGGCCTATCAAACACAATTTATAACGCCATTTGCTCTAAAATAACATAAAATCGAAGCTCCAGAGTTTTTAACTCTTTGATGTTGAAACAGAACTAATTCACCAATCATTTGAAAATAGGTCAATAGTTACAAAACGACACATTTAGCATCATATCTATGAGCATTATAATACTCATTTAAGTAATGAAGAATGGTTTTTTTTAACATTCATCACACATCATTCATTCATTATTTTTATCAATGGCTACTTGAACGCACCTGAAGGAAAAAGGCGGGAAGATCATCCGTCAAGCGCTGTCACTTTTGGCGCCAAAATCCGATGTCGTTCAACTGGAACCGTTCACTCACTCTCATTGTTTCACAAATGGCACAGATTATTTATTTCTTTCACTTTTTTGTTTTTTTCGTCGTGTTAACCGCAGCAACGGTTTTTTAATTATTTAGGTTGGCTTTTGGTGGGACGCGGCGTAGGTGCCGACCACCACGCGAAAAGTTGTAGGGCGAACTGGTCCCGTGCACGATGTGTCGTCGCGTATTTTTCTATTCTACCAGTTATTCTTTGAGTTGTGTCATATTGTCAGTGTGCCGTAGGTCGCGCTATTTTTAAATTGCCCTAAAAATCGAAAGCGGTAAACATGATTCTTGTTTTATTATTTTTGCGTTTGCAACAAAAGGTCGGAAAGTTTATTGCGTCATAAATGATTCGTCGCCTTCGTTACAGGAAAGATGAATGGCTGTTATAATAAAGTTAAAGTAAATGTGTTCATTTCCACGCATATAATTTTTTATAGCGGATTTGATATGTAGTTACCTTCATAATTTATGTTTGTTTAGATAAATGAACATAGATTTTTCATAGTATTTCGTACAAAAACTTCTGAAACTATCTAGAATAAATGTTGTAAAAAGTTATTTTTTATGTACAATTTTACGAAGGCAATATCTATATAATGTGTGGTATCTTTAAACATAATTATTAATAATTTGTATTGCTTTATTTAGTGCAGTTTTAATATATTTCGTCTTTTTGAAGATTAATTATTGCAATAACTGCTCTTGTGAATATTTTTACATGTCCTCGTAGTCCATAATTTTATATCATATTAAAGAAATTGCAGCACAAGCAAATGTGTATTAAACTGTTTAAGAGATGTTTTTTTAAAATACTTTTAGTTTTGATAATAAAAAAGTGACTGACGCGTGACGCATGCAACTTCTTTAAAATAATGTAAAAAATATTTCCTTCATGTAGGTTTTTATATGTAAATTCTCCAAAATCTTTCCTAATTTATTGAAAAATATTATTGTGGTAATTAAGATCTAAGTTCATGTCCCGGCCTAAAAAAGTATATTTCGATAAATAAGGGTATAATGGCTGGTCGTTATGACCCCCGTCGCATTTGGCAAGCGCTGTGATTATGCCGGATATTATGGTGATGCCAATGGGGGAGTTTAGCCCTGTATATGATTACAACGGTCTTTTTACTCTGCCTAGAAGTCATGTTTACATGTCCACAGGCGTTAAATGGGGTGGTGAATTCAATGGTATCTGCATTGTTTAAATACGCAGGCTGTTTATTCAACTTTTTTATCGTAATACCTTTATTTAGTTCATGTTTTTAGGTTCAATAATACAAAATTATGGTAAATAAGCACAGTTACTATTTATTTCGGGTTTCGTTGATTAGTTTTTCCATCATACTTCCGTCGCTTTACTTTTTTTTTTTAATGGACTCTATCCCGCGCCTGTTTGCGGCGCGGTGATTCTGCCAATGTCAAGTGATTATGGGAGTTTCTCCTTGCGTTAAAACATTGGTGTTAAGATGTTTTAACGCTTCATGGAAACACTGGAGGATACTCTCAAGGTCACGGGGGAATGGACGCCATTGCGGTAAGAGCGTCTCATCTACCGATGAGACACACTACACGCAATACCCGTCCATTCAGTCAATTTGTTTCAATTTTCTTGTTTATGACACTTCGTTACACTTTACTGAATGAAAATCACACCACTTTTCAACACCAAACTGCACTAGATCACAAATAAAAAGATTTAAAACTAAAAGACGCGTGAACCCATCGCCTACCCTCCAGTAAATCCTCACTTTACTTATTTGATTTGATTTTGACAATACAATTATTTTTCAAGAAATAATCGTTGTACCGGACGGTACGTGAGTGCTGGGTTGGAGTGAAGAAAACGCCCGTGGTAGATCTTCTATGTTCTTTATTGCGGGTGTACTATGGGCGAGAGGCAGGCTTCCTCTATGTTTCGCCGTTAGAGTGTTCCGTCGGTTGGGAACTATACTCTATGTACTATGGTTGGGAATTGTAAAATTAGAATTTTAAAAATTTCTTAAAATGAATCTCACACAACATAATATAATTAAGTAACTGTTCGGTTTCATGGGGTGTCGTGCTTTCAACGGGCCTTTTACATCAAGGCGCCGTAAAAAAATATCTAACGCGCAAAATAATTTACCATGTAAATTAAATATCTACTTTTTTCTGAATTTGGATATTGAACTATTTACTTAGGATTTCTTAAATTTTTAATTCTGACACAATTGCATGAAATCAAGCTTCCAAAATCAGTGGCGATCTATGTTCTGGTTAAGACCACCCTGTATAATCATAACGTTGGGCCAGCAATATTTTATGTAACTAGTCTACTAACCGGATTAACCATAAGCCGCGCATATCGGGTGTCTGTCAGTCAAGGACAATCGAGGATTAGTCTGCTGCCATACAGTAGGAACAAGGGCAGTGAAGTACCCAGTGATATTTTTAACGATGGATAATGTTAAGTTCATATAGAACGTTACGTTCGTGATTAAATCTCTTTTTTTATGTCAGAGGCGAAAAACAAGCCAGCGTTTCGCCTGATGGTAAGCAATCACCGCCGCCCATGGACATCTGCAACACCAGAGGGGTCGCTGATGCGTTGCCGGCCTTTTAAAAGGGGGTGTGGGCCTCCGGCACCCTCACAAACCAGCCGAAACACAATAGTAGTCACTATTATTTTAATTTATGCTGTTATGTGAGAGGGTGGTACTTCCCCGGACGAGTCCGATCATGCGTACAAAACAGCGTATAAAACAGCATGGCTCTTCCAAAACTATTTTACAATGCTATGTCATTGGACAATTGGGCAGTAAGTACCACCGCGGCCTGTCCCATTGACGGACACATAAACAGAAAACGTCGCTCAATGTGCTGCTAAACTGTCGGTTCCTCGGATCTACGAGTCTTTGGTTTCAAGACACATCTGTCCGAGTTGATTAATTCTGGCATTCAAATCAGGATTGTCACTAATGCGCCATCTAGCTACTTACATACAATACACTCGTATTATCACTGTGATGTCGTAGATGTAACTACAGTGTCTGAGCAAAGGTAGCTCACTGCTTTTAAATATAGTGCGATACTAAATCATGAATTTTTAACTGGGATTAACTTTCAATAGGGTGTTACATACGAGTGTCAAAAGATTAATATACTAATTTAATATTTACTGAACGACGACATATATTTAATCAAAGTTGGAAAACGTGTATATGGGCGGTAGTGATCACTTACCACCAGGGATCACGCTTAGGCGTTTATTTATTTACACTTTATTGCACAAAACAAGTACAATTGGCGGACTTAATGCCGAAAGGTATTCTCTACCAGTCAACCATTGGTCGTAACAGTAAGTGCGAAATTGGGGCGGTAATTTTAAAAAAAGTCGTTTATATCCTTTTTCATAAAAAAAATTAAACCATAATAAATTATGGTTTCTGGTGTTTTTAGAGTAACTTAACAGATGCTTTAGTTATTAACATCACCAGCCTATTTACCAACTGATATCACATAAAAAATAGTTTTATTCATTTTTCATCTGCTCTTACCTCATCCTGCATAAAAATGCCCAACGCATGATCCTTCCCCTTAGTCCTCTTAAAGTCCGTTAATGTTAATAAAAGGATGCTATTTGGAGACAAAAGAATAAGATCTGATCAGCCTGCCGCGATATTTATAGCATTGTATCCACTGTACCATTGACGGTACACTTTAAGCACATTTCCGTACGCATAACAAGTTGGCAAGCACGCTCACACAGTAAGGCGGTGCATTATTTACTAAGATCGCTGTCGGGCCGACAGCGGGTGTCAGAATGCCGCGATATCTTTTGTTCCCGGGCTGGGTACTTTGTTTCGATATTGTGCTGTAAGTAAAGTACTTGTGTTAAATACTCGCTCTTGTAGAGTGTAGAGCCATAAATTTTGTGTATTCAACGGGCACGCTATATTCCTGCGTTGTATGCTTTCTATGTTTTGTATCCCATTTCTGTAAGGTTGTATACTCTTTATGTATGTGTACATAAATATCTTTCTATGAGGTGATGGCAGCAAATGATTCTTCTCTACAATGAAAACGCGGAAATGTATTTGTCAAATGGAATAAAAAGTTTCAATCCAAAAAAAAAAACAATTTTATTTTGAAAAAAAAGTCTTGAAAAAAAAGGCTGCCTAAATCCTGCCAAAAGAGACGATCTGCGTTACCAGCAAGTTTTGTACACGAAGTGTGAGCACGTGTATCTAAAAAATAAAAGCCCTTACAATAAACTTTCGTCTGTCTACAGTCTTAATAAAAAGGTACGAACGACAGCAGATAAATCTACGCTAATCTGTCAAAAATTCTCAATTGAAAAAGAACTCTATGTGAAGTACATACAGCTGAAAATCGGTTGTAGAAATTTGACAGATTGGGGTGGTCTGATGTGCTGTCGACTGTACCAACAACACAGTCATTTACGTAGCCTCTCCGATCGTGTTCTGCCATAATAAAACACTCCGTAACTCCGTAATGTCTTACAAAAATAAAGGCGGGGATTGTCTAATTGCGTTATTTCAAGACCGGAGCCCAAACACAAGGTTTTAAATAGCAGTTGGCACCGCGCCGAGGTTAGCGAATACCGTGTTTGGGCACGGTTAATTGGCTTGGCTGTACGCGTCGATGCCTTTGCTTCTTTAACCCTTGGCTTTTAAAAAAAAATATTAGCTCTTTTATTTAAAGACTGCTGATAATTCTTTTTTTAGACTGGTATAAAGGTAATATTTTGTCAGCAACCAATTTCAAATCAGATTATAAACAATACTGATGTTTATTATGAGTACTGAGCTTGCTTTGTTTACCTAGGACGGGATTGGAACTTGGAGCTTTTAGCCCATTTATGCCATTTTTATAAGAATTAGATTTAAAAAAAGTTTTATTTTTTGGAGTTCAACTAAAAATCGGACATCAGTGCCGTTATTCACAAACCGGTGAGGGAGGAGGATGGGGATAATGGGGTGACGTCACGTGTTAAAGGGCACTTGCTACCAGGACATCAGAACTCACGAAGAGATCTCAAACAGCATGGCACAAGCAAAACCTACCCCTAAAGCTACTGTGCAAAAATCACATTGCCACGTCAACAATCAGGCTCCAAAACTACTGGTAGAACCGTCAAGCAAACTGCAACTTAAGTGCATTCAAACTAGGCTTCATTTTCCACTGCAGGGTGATTTCCTTTCCTTTTCCCAAAGGCTATCCTATTCAGAATTTCCACATTCAGTTTATGCCCTAGCCATATTCCAAACAATTTTGCACCCAAACGTGTAGTTCTAAAGTAAAATTTAGTTTGTCAGTCAGTACCACCCCGTATACAGCGCTTCAATTTTGAACGAATAGTTGCATACAGCCAGGGATGCTTTTGTGGAAAGAGAAAACGGTATAGGAAATAGTGATGCAGGAATGAGATAGATGATATTCACAGGTTCGACTTGAATGATTTGATTAACGAGGCAACGTCGCGACACCCTGCCTGTGGCAAGTAATTATCGAGATTCTTTCAGATTTCGCACGGCTAATTATTTTAAATGGAAAATTAGAAGTAAAATTTAGGGAGCATTGACCTGAAAGCCTTGTTATTAGATTGGTGGCTCATTGGGTTAACGATATTATTTTTATAGAGAAAAAGACTTGCTCACTAGAAGATTTCTCACTTTTGACATTGTTACAATAAATTACAATTAAGGTTTTGTCAATTGAATTCGTTTCAGTCTCATTGTGCAGGGGTATCGCACCGCGAACTTTGATGTCTTTGGGCAACGTCTTATTATTTAAATTAAAGTATTGTAGTAAAAACGGTCGTTGAAAAAATAAAATAATAGTGTTTGCACTGAATAATTAGGGAGGACATGAATATGCCGATAGATAGAGATGTCAAGGACTCTTGTCGGTATAATAGTGTTTGTCTGCTGTCTATAGAACCCATGGTACAAGCAATACTTAGTTTCGGTCTAGACGGCGCTGTGTAAATAATTATAACGTTATTTATTTATGCCTGTTGTAATTTTCGTTAAAATTCTTGATTATAATTTTATAATACCTACCCATGAAATTTTGACTACGTTGTGTTGTTATGTACACTGTTTTTTTAACTCTGGTCACTGGTGATTGGTTTGATAAGAAGATAATGAATTTATTTAAACAAAAGATGCTACTTTTTTTAGATTTAAGATAAATATAATTACTTAGCAGTAAAAGTTGAGCAGCTTACAATGTGGCAACACTTTCTTTGCTCCCTTGCTTAGCACGATCCATCAGGTTACCATCAGGATGGCTGAAATGATTCCGAGGTGATAAAAGGACAATAAAAATTCGTCTTTGTTCACCCAGGTGAACGTGGAATTCCGTATTCTTGCTTGCTCATTATAAAATATCTGATAATCTTGGTCCATTTTTCTCAGTCTAGGGAGGCTCACACTGTAAACGGCCCCAATCTACCAGGAGTGCATATTGCAATGGGAGTAGCCGTTGCTAGGGACGCCAGCTCAGCTCGTGTACCGATATTCATTCCCCCATTAGAATATGAACCTTAACACAGTGAGATAAGTTTCACTTGTTTAGCTTTATTCGACATCTAGTATTGAATGTAGTTAGTACCAGACAGGGAGGTACAGTGCAGCACAAGCCAGACCACGTTGTTTGTGGCCCCGAGTGACTAGGAACACATAATCTATGGATGCTCTGAGGCTCCAAGCTTCGAGGCAAATATGTACTGTTGGATAGTTGTAGTAGTAGTAAGGACGTTTTGTGCTTGGCAAGATACGTTGTGAGCGGGCCTAAAACACTAGGAACGCATAAGGCAGCTAGAGATTTTATTACTACAAAAGCTTGTTGGCTATTTCTTTTGTAAATACATGTGTACTGCTTAAATTTTGTATGTAACATAACTGGTGTACTGTATTGTACTTGCGACTGAAATTTTCATGGAACCTGAATTACTAGGAATGCATGAGAAAACTAGAGTTTACGTTGCTCCAGATATTATACTCGTACAATGTTTTGGTAATAACCAAATATCCCAGTGGGCGGAAGCAATCTATAATAATTGTTGTTTGTATTCAATAGGCTCCGAAACTACTGAACCGATTTGAAAAATAATTTCACTGTTGAAAAGCTACATTATTCCAGGGTGACTTAGGGTACTTTTGATGCCGGAAATGTGGAGGGAACGGGGGATAATTGACGACGATGATTGAAAGAAATTGCGCGCGGGTGAAACCGCGGATGCATTACTCCCGGTAGCGGTGCGAGTGGACCCGAATTACTGAGAACGCATAATTTGAGTAGAGGTATCTTTAGCATGATCGTGGTTGTAAAAGTGTTGTGTTGGCTACTTCATATTGTCTGTAGAGGGGAATCAAACGTCATATTGGGGATTTTGCAAAATATCCTGAATATTATGAAATTCGTTATGTTATTCTATTCTATAATTGTAAAATTCCCAAAAAATTAAACATACACAATGTTTATTTTATCAGTCAAAAACACTATTTTTCTTAGATGATTGTGTTGTAAAGCTATACAGCGCGTGACTAAAGGTGGATTTATACTTGTATTTGTCTGAAATGTCGTGTCGTGAAGCGCGCGTCCGAACGGTATCGGTTTCATACATTTAGTATGGTAACGTAACACCTAACAGGCAACAGCTCTGGCTGTGTTCCGGCAATATGAATGTGGGAGCCCGTGCACTTGAAATCAAAGGCTCGAGAATTTCAGATGAGCCTACAGTCTGGCAGCACATTGAGGGACGCTTATTAGTCAAGTGTCCCTCACTGGAATGAGCAGCAGTGGCCGCTTACCATCAAGTGGGCTGCGTGCCTGTCTGCCAAGCCAACTGATCAAGTATAAAAATAAAACTTAAATCATACAAGTCTTAAAAAACATAGAGGGGCAAGTCACACTGAAAACGGGCCCAATTCACCAGGCGCTCATACTATCAGTGGAGTTACCGTTACTACAGACGCTGCACTCGCAAACATTTATTTAAACACAAGTTCAAAGGTAGTGTTTACAGTTTACCTGTAATTGTAGTAGACGACAGGGCGTTGCTATGGACGCCGTCTTGTAAACACATGTGCAGCTGCGTGTTTATTGAAGTGTGTAGCACTGTAGTAGTATCGATAGAGGCGTTTTCTTTAGTGGGTCACGTTACTCACGTTGGATGCCGCCCCGAATCACTAGGAGTGCATGTTCCTACTGGAGTTATGCGATGTTATGGAAGCCGCTTAGAACAGGCATGTGTTCAGGTAATACCGTCCGTCAATAGGCGGGCTCGGCGGGAAACACCAGAATTGACTTTGTCTAAAACCTTAAGCGTTTTTGGTCACAATTTTAGAAAAACGAATCACCCTTTTCGGTTTCGGTCCAACAAAACCTTTCTTTTTTCAAAAGGTTTTCGGCTGAAGTAGATGTCAAAGTTGAACCAACCGCCCATAGGCGGCCTTGGCATCTCAATAAAAAAGTTTCGCCGATGGGCGGGCACGCCCCTGAATGGGGTAAACTCCACGTAGTCCTTAATGGTAAAATACTAGTAGTAGCCTTCCGCCTGAAGGGAAGAGACATTTTTTTGAGGTAAAAATAGTTTGGTGCCGATATAGACTTTGACGTGAGACATAACGTTGAGAAAGCACACAGGATATTGTTTCTTTCAAATTAATTTTCAGTTACTGTGGACTAACAGAAATATACTGGGTTTGTTTATCCTTCTTTTGTGTGGCAATAGATCGGTATGGGGATCGTTGTAACGTAGGCCACTATTTATCCCGGAAAACATATCAAAATCCTTCGGAATACCGACGTATAGCACACACAAGCGGAAGAATCATTGTTTATATAATGTAAAAATAGCTCAGCCGTCTGCTAGGAAAAGTCCACTCGAAATGATTTCGCATTCGCATTTCGGTCATTACCTGGAACAAAAAGAGTCAATTAATATAGCTATTTTTGTTATTTAACGTAGTAGTAAGTATTAAGTAAGTTTAATCTTGAGTAAAGTATGATCTTAAAATTATTTATTTATTTCTTTCACTTATTTCAATAGAATACTCGTAGTTTGACAGCCACTCGTATAAAATGCTCCACTTCTTTGTTTAGAAATAACTCCAAATCACCAGGAATACCTACGATAGCAAGAGTGATCTTTCTGATGTATGGATACTCAATCCACTATCGAGAGAGGGGATTTCAGAGCACTGCCCTAAGAAGGAGATACATATTGAGGCTAGGCAGCATTGCACATGCTATAAGTAACGTTAAAAATCACCCAAAATTATATGGAGTGGAGAGGCACTGAAGTTATTTATCCCACGTACACAATATTATCCGGTCAGCCTCTGTAGTAGGTTCAGAGGCATTACACATGGCAAATCACGTTGAAACCCGCCCCGAACTACCAGGGGTGCATAAGGCACGTAGAGGTATCCTTGACGGACGCCAGATGCGACAGCATGATAGCCTCTGAAAATCGATGGGCTAGCACTATGGCTAGCACACAGGTGACCTGAATGTGTGTGAAGTGAAGTTTGGAAAGCCTTACCCCTCTAGACTGCCTAAACGTACACCCACAAACGCACAAACCTACAAATATCATAGTACACATCAGGCTATTGAACTTGTCGAATGCAGATTTGTAATTTCAAAACCGAATTAAATAAATATACAGAAATTGAAATCACTACATTACGGACTGCGACCATATAAGTAGTTAAAGTACGAGTACTAGACGAAGACAGAAATAAATGTCCTGGTACTTTGTAATTTGTATACACAGCGCCATAAAACCCCAAACAATACCCAAACGAAGCAAAGAAATCCGGAAGAATCAGATGATCTTTACACATACGTTTGCATTGATAATTTAAAGATATGCTGCCCTAAACACCATTATGGTAAAAAGTGTACACCCTGTCCTGGAGATCATGATAATTAATTTGTGCAGTGGAAATGGTAAATGTCGAGGAGATGGCACAAGAAAGGGAAATGGGACTTGTCTCTGCCAGACCTTTTTTTTGCGGAGGAGAACGCATTTACGCGCCTCGTGTGTGGGGCTAGAGAGCCTAGAGACTAAGTCCCAGTACCCACTAAACTCCCCCGGTTTCCCCTTCACATCCGATTGGGACGAGCCTGTGCCAGCTTGTGCATATTGACCAGCCCAGGGGTGCCAGACCTATATTATGTTTTGTAAATGACGAACGATTTGGTGAATAAAGCACTGAAATTACTGCTCTAAGATTTGGTGTAATAATTGAGAAGTTGACTTTTATACTAAAGACGCACAGGCTAGGATTACCGCATTGTGACATGCACACAAATGTTTGTACCGTGCGGGAATCAAACCTCTGGTGTGATTGTCGTACATACATCCCACTAAATAGATTCCCCAGAAACGAAATTATTTGAGATAGCTGGAGTAAAACAAGCTAATTTTCTGATCGCATATTGAATTTAAATTATACATATAATTATGTGAGACATATCATCCAAGTAGCCTAATATAATATCGAACTAATGATGTGGAAAATGGAAAATAGAAAACACATAAATGCACTTCTGCTGTTTTGCGTAATTCGTAGGTTTTTAGTGACGTTATTATAATGGGTCCTTTAAAATATTTATACAAATTCGCGACACACTTTTTGCTGTAGGTTTGAAGGACGTTGAAAAAGCAAACTTTGAGACCGTAGAAAAGATCGCAAATCAAACGAGGAGTCAAGTCACAGCTGCGAATCGTTCTTGATTACCAGGAATGGAGATAACTGCAAGAGGTTCGCAAAACAAGCACACAGCCGAGATCGGGCGCATTTGGTCTATATGTCTGAAAATCAGTCATATTCGCATTCAATGTGTTTGTGTATTTACCACTCATAGGCGTAATGCCGTCTGTTGTAGGCAAATTGTATTTGTAGTTGCATGGAGTGTGTAGTTTTATGTAATAGTTTGTAGTTGTAGTGTACTAGGGGAGAAGCTCACCCCTAGTCACGTTTGATGTTGAGATCGAATACTAGGAGAATAGAATAATGCAAGAGGTAGTTTTTATATCGCATAAACTTGATGATGAAAATTGCCCTTGTACATACATACAATACTTAACAAATAATTATTATTTCTTACATGTTATACTTTTTTATAAATAATAACCAGATCCGAGACACATTGACAATCAACATGTAACACAATTTATTTTTTTGGTGCAAAAATGTTTGAAAGCGGTGTGACGTCCTTTTTACACTTTAAGAGTTCTCTTTCAATTAAGATTTTTTGACAAATTAGGGTAGGTTGATCTGCTGCCGTCCGTATATTAAGAAAAACCTTGGCTGACTGGGTCATGATGTTTAGATAGTACCATACTACTCTTATATTTACTTACTACCTTATAAGAAAACACAATTTTAATTTTGTCCTATTATTATTTTGGTAATAATAGTATAAAATACGTTGTCTTATCTTTAAAAGAAAGTTACTGTTTATATAACATATTATAACATATTTTAGGAACCAACATTTTATTGACACTATATTTTCCCTTACATGTTACCGGCCAAACCCGATTTCCTAGGCCAAACTAGTTTTCCTGAAATCGGGTTTGGCCGGTAATATACATTAGATTTAACAATAGAGAATTACCAAATAATAACTCTGCAAAGTATGAAAAAGGATGAATGCAATACAAAGCCTTTATTGTGACACGTTTTTTTTTTGTATTTGTAAATTTCGTCCGCAGTCCCAAGTGACCGTGTGGCCTAATGGATAAGGCGTCGGACTTCGGATCCGAAGATTGCAGGTTCGAGTCCTGTCACGGTCGATAGAAGTTATGTCATCTAACTTTATTATCCTTTGACAGTGTATTACTCTTTTTTGTAACAATTTAATGAAAAATTGTGTTTTTCCTTTTTAATCCTATAGTTGTAACATGGAATTTCCCCAATTACATTTTCTAGAAGTTTTTAATAAGGCACACACAGTAGTTAGGTGGAGCCCCATTTATTAAAATATATACTAGTACTAATACTCGTATGTACTGCGTGACATTTTAGTCGTTGTTTTCCCGCAGTAAAATGATTCTATCTAAGTAGTACCACAGATTACTAATTAGTTGGTAGTACGTACAATAGGTAAATGAACTTTTCATTAGTCAAATCAAAAGTTTTACGATTGTGATAGACGAAACTCGAATCAATAGTACTAGCTTCATCGCGGACTGTCACTTGCCGGGTTCATTACTCTTCGCGCTTATCAAAAAGATGATAATTCACTATTTACTAACATTTGCTTTCCCTTTTACTTCAAACTTTAAAAAAATTATAAAAAAAAACCCAAAAAAATCCCAAAAAAAATTAAAAAAATACTTGCATAAATCGATAGTCAGATACGTTCTTCTTTCAAATGTCCCTTCCTTTCCCCCCCCTACATTTCCGGGATAAAAAGTACCCTATGTCGCCCGAGAACAGTTTAGCTTTCCAACAATGAAAGAATATTTCAAATCAGTTCATACCAAATATTTATTCTGTTTCGACTACATACATATTAAAATACTAATATTTTAGTAGTCGATTATAATTTTTTTTGTATCTCATTATCATTATTTCAAATAACATGCAACCTCTTTTGGATCATTAAAAACTTTAGCAGCATAATTTCCATTTTGACAGTATTAAAAAGAAAATAATTGTTTCTTTTTCCTTTAAAGGCGTTTAGATTTTTTTTTTCTGAAGAATCTAGCCAGCATCAAATGAAAAATTTGCTTATTAACCTGCTTGGTTTTTCCAATGTAACTGGCATCAGAGTTACGATTAATTTGCAAACAGCAATAAAAAGCAAATCTTTTGTTTAAAGTAATATCAAAAAGTTTTAAAAAGACGTTGACCTTCTTTATTTTAAAGAGGCACTGGCAACAATGCTTCTGAAATTTGACAGCAATAAAAAGTAAATTATAATTTTTTTTTTCTTTAATGGCGTATAGATTTTTTCTGAATAATTTAGCCAGCATTACATTTTTAAAAACTTATATTAACCTGCTTGGTTATTAATTTGATGTAACCTGCGTGGTTATTTTGTTATTTTAAAGTAGCACTGGCAATAGTGCCACAAAAGTTTGACAGTTATAAAAAGTAAATTAAAAGTTTTGTTTTTCTTTTACATATGTATGTAGTGTTTCGAATTTTTCTGAAGGTCTTTTCCTAGCGTTTTCTGTGACACTGCCGGCTAGGTATTCTTTGCAAAGGTCGTTGCTATTACGCTTCTTTGTTCATCTTGACTATCTATTTACGCAGTCTAGATAGTTATCAAGTAATTTCTTTTTTCAAATATCCCCTCTTCCCCACACATTTCCGGGATAAAAAGTACCCTATGTTCACCGGGGATAGTGTAATTTTTGAACAGTGAAAGAATTATTCAAATCGGTTCAGTATTTTCGGAGCCTATTCAATACAAACAAACAAACAATAAAATCTTTTCTCTATATATAATAGTATAGATTTTGAGCTATTTATTTATTAACGAAGATGTAGATGTAGATTTATCGTCTCATTTTTTTTATATTTTGTCTGCCCGCCATTTTTTCCACTTAATTCTTTAGTATCTAAAATAAAACCATGGAATTAATATTATATGATAACTGTAACAAATATATAAAAAAGTAAGTACTACGTACAGTTCACTCCGTTAAAATATAAGATAACATTTCTGTAGGGAGTTTAGGACCGGCGCGTCACGTTGCAAGTTACCCCGAACTACTAGGAGTGCATAGATATGCAAGAGGGGTTTATTACCGATTTTATTTAAGACTGACTGGCCAGTTAAATTGATAAGTTTACCTGGCCAGTCCTAATTTCATTGTTCTAAATTTGAATAACTAATAAATTCTTCTATCGTTTTATTCTTATTCCTAATATCTAGTTGTATTTTATGAACATAATTTAAAATGTTATGTAAACTCCTCGAAGTATAAAATACCAGCCAGCAGTTTTATCCAGTAAACAAAAAAAAAGCAATAAAAAGAGTAACTAAATATTAGAGTCACGCAAGTAATTTATTATTCTCGATTGAAGAAATTAATTGCTTTGTATTAAAAGATCACCAAGCTGGTTTGGGAATACTTAGTTTGAAAAATTCGACACTTCGAAATAACCCAGGGCCCCGAGATCTTAATTTCCTCAAACCATTTCGCTCGACATTAGAATTAATATATCTTTAGTTCATGTGGTCATTGTTCAGTTTATAAAAGTTGCACCCAATAAATGCACTGGCATAGGAGTCTGACAGGCGATGCATTAAGCGCAGTCACGTTGTGGCTGCGATCAAGTATCAAGACTGCAGATTGATGCAAGAGCTCTCGTGCTAGTGACACCAAGCTTTGAGAGAATTTCATCATTTGCAATGTCTTTCTAAGATCTACGAAGAAGATATCAATAATTGGTTTTACGTAACCCGTTCCGTTTGAAAATCTCACTAATAAAATACTTAAAAAAAACTTCAATGAAAATCAAAATCAAAAAGAGTTTGCAATCGTTTTATGTATTTGTTTAAATGAATATTGCAAATATTTTGCTCATATTTTTGTAATGTGGCAATCTTATTACTTAAACGTTTTAACAATAATGTGGCACCAGATGTATCTATGAAAACTACAAGGAAACTCCAGTGACAATGGCCAGTTTTACCACTAGCAGTGAAATCTTCAGTGAAGTCTGTGATAATTTATGTGGCAAATATTTTAAATGCTATCCTTTTGTGAATTTTCGTAAAATGTAGACAACATAGGTGAATGACGAGAAGAGTGCTGGAGATGGAGGAGGGAAAGAGGGGCCGTGGACGACCACCGACGACTTGGATGACGACTATACGAAATGATATGCGAGCGGCTAAAGTTGATACGGATATGACCCAATTTAGAGCCTTGTGGCGAAAATGTATAAGGAGTGCCGAGCCCAAATAATATGTGAATAATAAGGCAAGGCAGAAGAAGAAGAAGAAGTAGACAGCATAGGTGAATCTGAATCATCACTTAACTGATGGTGATGAAACCGGCCATTACTATGGAATTTTTACTTCTGCCTTCCCAGGTATGAGTTTGTCTGCCACCTGGCGTCAACTTGTCTGGAGCACAAACTCAGCGCAATGCATTACTAGGCTTGCAGAAAATTGCAAAAGGTCTAGCTACACGCCCCAGCTATAAGGCTGAAAATATCTTAGACGTCCTAGGCAATACACAAAGCACTAAAATAAAGGTACGCCTGCGCAAAAGCTTGACTGACTCACGTTGTTTTCCCGTCACAACACCAGGGTTGCACGCTAGGGCGAGAGGTATTATGACTAGCTCAAAGCTCAGTGCACATCAGAAGGTCAAAGGGGATGCACGCGGCATTGGCATAAAATACGCATGCGTGAAATCGTCGGGAAGATGTTTCTGGTGAGTCACATTGTCGGCGGGCCCGAATACCAGGGCCGCATAGACACACTAGAGGTCTTGATGCTAGAGAGAACTCTGGCGGGTTCCGTCACTGTTCGATGTACTAAATGAAGTTCACTAAACTATAAACTAAACTATGTATATTGCATACTAATACTAATCGACATTCACTACATACGAGTGCCTACTACATTTAGTCACTGCAGCCTATTCCATTATCTGTGGGCCCGAGATCCTAAGATGTACCTACAATGATAGTAATAATAAATATCTCTGGACGTTATTCACACAGCGCCATCTAGCCCCAAACTAAGTTAGCTTGTGCTATGGATGCCAGACAACGGATATGTAAACCTTACTTATATTCTTTTTTATTTCTGCAAATACGTACATATTAAACACACAGACCGATACAAACAGACATGTTCATGCACACTGCGGATGCTGCGGAGGAATGTTTGTACCCTGCGGGGATCGAACTCGCGACATCTGTTGTAATAGCCAAGTTCTTGACCATTACACCAAATGGCTCGTTTTAAATTTTATTTTAAATTTCACATGACTCCGAAACAAAATTAAATACCAGAAAAAATTGTTATTCTTTTGAAATACAAGATGTTTTTCTGTCAAGCATCATCTAAATCGGTTCACGCAGAATAAGTTCAGGCTATGAAGCAACTTTCATTTATAAAACAAACAGTTAATAAGAGAACCTCACCCTTTTTTATCAAATCCACTAGAAACGAAAAAAAAACCGCATCTGCGACATGTCACGTTCTTAGCGGGACGTTGTACCAGGCGCCTATAACATCGCGGCAGTGGTCGTTGCTAGGGACGCTGTCGCCTGAATAGGCTGCACTGGGCGTAGGTGGCCTAGACGCGCATGTGTGGAGATGAGTGGGATGGGAGTTACGTCACGTTGTAGGGACCGACGTATCATTAGGAATGCAGGAAGTCGGAAGAGGTTAAAGAGGATGGAAGGATATTTTGGAAATTTTGAGTAGGTATTTTGGGATAGAATCTCATGAGTCATAACACTCATAAGTCATAACCTTTTAATTTAGTTAACTAATCAACTTAGAACTTTCTTAATGAAGTTTTTCATATTTATCATTATTTTAATTTATAATTCTCCAAAAATAATTACCTACAATAATTATATACAAAAAAACAACGATTTAATAGGGGATTTTTATACCACGTAGGCACGTACTTCCAGATTCCGGACATCTTCCTATGGAGTTTCCAAAATAACTATTGCAGGATTTTCTTATATGATTTTAACTGCAACTAATTCATAGAATTCAAATTAAAATTAAATCCCAGCCAGCAATATAAATAAGTGGTAAGCAATAAATAAGTGTCCTGTACTTTCATACACGCTGGTAACTCACATGACTTATCTTTAAAAGGTTAAAAGACTTTCGCCCAGCCAAGGAAATGAGGTTTATAATTTAAAATGCATATTCCCTTCGGCGTCCAACGTGCTCCTGAAATCAGACAGGGACAATGACAAAGGCAAAACAAATACTATAGCATTGGTATCTCTTTTACTCGCAGGGTAAATGCTATAGTAAAGGGTGATAGCACATAAATATAGGAAGCCTAGAGAACTACTTTCACTTTCTGCAGCACTGGTACCATCCCCTATTTGTGCGTTACATCCAACCACCTCCTACTATCCTTGTAGAAATGTCACGATGAGGAAACGTGATCGGCGCTACAACTCTGATTCCACAGTTCTGTTAATTTTTGTTGGGAAAGGTAACAATGTAGGTAACCTTTGTGGCTTCTAATTGTTACTGTTTGTTAATGTTACTACACATAAATTAACATGACTTAACGCACCGCTGTTACCTTTGTAGGGCAACGTTGATCAACATTATACTGTTAGCATAGCGTGGATTCACGGTTCAGTAAAATAGTAGGTGGTGATGAATTTAAAAGATTTAAGGAGTTTTGTGTTGACGCAAGGCAATGATGTCGTTGACAAATATTCAAGCACTTACACTTCAATGTCTATCTCATAAATTTCTACTTTAATTGAGACTTTTAGGCACATTAGGGTAGGCTGATGTGCCCCAATCATTATAAGTAATTAACAAACTTTGCAGAATTGTGTGTACAAGTGAGTATGCAAGCACAGGTGTACTACAGATAAAAAATCCTACCACCAACCAGACCCAAGGCGGGAATCGAACGCACGACCTCCGGGTTTTTATAACCGAGCGTCTTAGCCACTGTTCCACGGAGGCGGTCAGACCTAAGAGAGATCAGGCACAGAACCAACGTCTCTATGTGCTCTCGTGGAGGGATTTTACACCGACAAGTGAGTATTTTCCAAATAGAGAAATCAAATCACAATTTTTCTGTTCGACCCTTGGTTAGAGCATAAATTAAGACTCCTGGCGCCCGTCGTTCTATTGAGTAAGACAGCAAGCAAGGCCTGCTTTGTATTTGTATTGTCTTCGCGAACGGAACTCGGTCAAGTGTATAATTGAGGTCATTTGAGGTGTAGTAGCCCTAAGCTCCCTCCACTAACGATGTAAAACTGAGGTAGAAGAGAAATATAAAATAAGTAGGCTGTGTTAGATAGATCTAGAATCTAAATCTAACCTAAATATAACGAAACAGTAAATAACTTCTCCGCCGCCATAACAGCTCTGGCTATGTCCTGGCAATATTAATGTGGGAGCCAGTACACCTGAAATCAGAGGCTCAAAGATCAGATGAGTCTACAGTCTAGCAGCACATTGGGGGACGTTTCCAGGTAAAGCGTCCCTCAATGGAAAAGGCCGCATTGTGCTATGACCGCATACCATCAGGTGGGCTGCGTGTCTGTCTGCCAACTGACCTAGTATTAAAAAAAATGACTAAAATACTACTTAACATAAATGTCGCGGTACATTATATTAATAGTATTATGGTATTTTTACATTTTAGTTTGACTGCCTTTTCAACGCCTGTTTCTCCCACGTACACCGAAAGATACATGAAAACAAAATGTATTAGTTAATGTGTCCCGTACATAACAAAACACGAACATCAGTTTTATCCGGTCGTAAAACCGAGGAGAGAGATGGCTCTATGGACTATCGCAAATCAATGCAGGCACTTTCGCTTTAGCTCAAATCCCTGAGGATGAGGGAGCGACGTACCCGCGCGTTATGCTTCCCTGGTACGATGCCAGGCAAACTTGACTTTTGACCCCGTCGGTTTTGGTTTGGTTTTATTATTCAGTTCCGTATCTCCCTCACGCAGAGCAGTAATTCAATTCCCCACAAGAAAATTAAAACAATTTTCGGTTTGGTTGGATTTTCAGCCTAATTATTGTTTTAAAAACAATATTTAAATATTTCAAAACAAAGTCACGCCATCGACTAAGTGAGACGCCGATCAATAACCTGTTATGTTACCTTTGCTCTATCAGTTGCACCTTGGATGCAGAGGGGCATGCACGTATTTTCCATTTAAATTACGTAAGTATCGTTTGCTCCTCAAAATGTGAAGGTAAGTACTAGGCTTGCAGAAGGCAAGAAGACGTAGCATTGATGCGGAATAGAGGTAGAAAACTTGTGTAATAAGTGATTTAGGTCTCATTGCTTGTAAGATTTCACTACTTCTTTAAAGTATTCTTTTTTTTGTACTGTTGAAAATGCAATAATATCAAGTTACAATATAGTCAGAGTAGGTACGCTTGCGCGATCATCCAGGATTTGGCCAGTCCAGTAATTATGCTGAAGTAACTGTCATTTGACTTCCATAACTATTTAAAGGGAAAATATTTGATCATGGCTACACAGCTACTAATTCGACTGTTTCCTCACGGTGTTTTCCTTCATTACCGAACTACTGGTATACACACAGGAAAATCCTTAGGAGCCAAGAAATGTACCATTTACCAAACGCATGTAAAGTGACATTTACCAAAGCTCTATGTATTACTAGGACTATATTACTCGTATTTAAAAAACAGTGTCTGCGCCACCTTAGAGCATTAACGTCATACATTAAGTGAACCACAAAAGTGATCTAAATTGTTTATCAACGAATAAACGAAAGTTTTACATGAAATTGTATTTTTGCAAGTAACATGGTTACATAATCTAGTAACAAACTCTACTAGGCTTGCAGAATGCAAGTAGATGTGCACATGTAACGGAGCTCAGCAATGAAATACAGAAAATATTTCCATTTCACTATCTACCTTCAATATATTTTGTTTCAGCATAGGAGTAAAAGAGATCGTCGATTCGGTGTAACTACCCACACTTAGGAAAGTACTATACACTATGGTAAAGAACTTTTACAATTTGTTTTCCTAATAAGATTTATTATGAAAATGTGTCAACATTCGTGTTCATGAACATGTCTGTTTGTATCGATCTGAATGTTAATAATATCAATAATGTTCTATCCTTTGGCTAGTACATTTTCCATTTTTCCATGTTAAAGAAAGAAATGTGAAAAAGGAACAGGTCGCATTGTAGGCGTATTTACATAATTATATCTCCTTCCAATATGCAATGGTAGATGAGACAGAACAGAAGCATTTTTAATAAGGGAAAATCAATGCAGCCAACTTTCCCTATCAAACCAGCTTTCGAATTCAACATCCGACTGCGTCCTGCGGTCCTGGTACACAAGCACGGAAAACACGACTTTGTGACCCTGTTTCCTTTAAATAAAACACGACAGAAAAAGAACACATGCTTTATGGATGCTTTCAATTCGATAACAGGCACCGGAATTGTTTTTTTACCATATTCTGATTCACTGTAATAGCAGTTATTGATTAAATTATTTAGGTAAGTTTTGAATGTATTTATAATATGTATATTTATGTGAGATAAATAAATCAGCACCCTCACTCTGCAACAAGGATGACCCCCGTTGTTCCAGAGAGAGAGAGCTGGGTTCTTCGGTCAAGTACCCTAGTACTCTCCTAAGAGTAGACTGAAACCGGACGTTGAATCGGGAGTACTTCTTCGTTAGTGAAAGTGCATTAATTTCCTCTCATTATTCCAAAGTCTAACTGATTCTGCTTTGAATGCATTTTGAGAGAAAAACGTAAAAGTTTAATTGCGTATTAAATTGAACAATTTTGTAATAACTTTGTAAGGTAAATCAAAAGCCATATACTTACTTTTAAAGAAGCCTTTCTTCACCACACGTGTAATTAAGTTCTTGACTTAACAGCTGTGAGTATTGTGGGATAACTTACAAGAAAGCATTGGTCAATGTGCTGCCATACTTATCCTCATCATTTCAGCCAAACGACGTCCACTGCTTACTTAAACACATACTTATACTCATTTGAAATTCAAGCCTTTCATTGGAAATGCACTGGCTCCCAAAACTTTAATGTTTTATATGAATTCCACTGAGTGCGCTATTTGGTTTAGCATTATCTAAGTATACTTAGATCATTTGACGAGCCATTTGGTGTAATGGTCGAGAAGTCGGCTATTACACCAGAGGTCGCGGGTTCGATCCCCGCACGGTACAAACATTTGTGTGCATGAACATGTCTGTTTGTATCGGTCTGGGTGTTTCTATGTATAATATGTATGTATTTACAAAAAAAAAAGTATATAAGTAATGTTTATCCGTTGTCTGGCACCCATAGCACAAGCTAATGCTTAGTAGCTAGATGGCGCTGTGTGAATAATGTCCAGAGATATTTATTTATTTATTTATTCTATAGTGCGGCAATACAATAGAAGTGAAAAAGAATCCAGCATCCAGTTCTCCATAAGTTCTGATTTTCTGGTAGTTCACAGTCTTCCCGCAACGTGACCTAGGGAGATGGGCGTGAACGCGTGATGGATACGGCGATGTTTCCGTCCCGGTCATCCCGGCAACGGCGTCCATAGCAACTGTCGCATCTGCTGCATTATGCAATCCTGGTGTTTCACTTTGCCAGGCAACATGACCTGCCGTAACGCAGTCTAAACTTTTTTGCATGTTTTCTTCATCTGATAATAAATTGTCGTCTTAGCATTAGCTAAATCTCCGTAATATTTTTTTCTAGATTTTTCAACATAGCGTAAAGACTCATCATTCTTAGTGCCTAATAATTATAAAAAAATAGACTTATCATTCTTAGTGCCTAAAAATTTAAATATTTATTGTTTATATTGCATAAAATCTACTCCACTATAAAGCTTTTCGAATTTTCATTTTATATCTCCTTAGTTGCAAATTCAGCGTACTGCTTTAGGTCAATAATCGCCAAACCGCTGGCCCCGGCTTGTCACCCTTCGAGTTTGAAGCGAGGTAGGTACGATTAATATTTTGAATGAGCCAGTTTTTAGCCTTATTCATTCTCGATAAGTAAATAACATATCACATACTTATTTAAACGGTAGTGGTTGTGCGCTAAGAAGTCACGTAATGAAATAGTCAACGAAAAATTAAACTCGAACCTCAATAAATACACTCATGGACGTGGGTGCCGCCGCCGGACATGTTTCCGCCCAGGAATGCGGCGTCCATAGCAACCTTACCTCTGCTTGCACTATGCGTTCCTGGTAACACGCCGTGCTTGGCAACGTGATGTTTCAGGCGAAGTTAACGGCAAAAGCTCGGTATGAATTTTCAATTCGTTATTTGTCAGATAACATAGACACTGTTTATTTTGTCAATTAATAGTAGATTGTTAACCAAGGGCTGTATGACATCAATTGCATACGAGGTTTTTGCGCCCGAGCGCAGCGAGGGCGCTAATTAGCCCGAGTATGCAATTGATGCTTACACCCGAGGTAAACACTCTGCTTTACATATCGATTCTGAGGTAAGTAAAAAAACTTAACTTTTGAGAAAGAACTCCAAAACACGAAAAAAATTTACTTTCGCGCCTAGCTAGTCGACTGCCTTTTTTACTTTCACGATTTTATCAAGCTCGCGTCAAATCGTGCTGGCCAGTTCGATTTTTAAATCTATAGATTTCAACTAACATACAATGTGACTGCGAAACAAATAGTTCGATATTTGAAATAAAATCTTCATAAATTCTAACATAATTTATTCTTCTTGCAGTATGAGTATGACAGTTCTTTTTTCAAATTTCAAAACCTATGCTGTAATGTTAACATTACGTGGTAGGTTTTGAAACCTATGCTGTAATGATATCCATACACCCCGGCATTCAGGGAAGTAAGTGACTACTTACAGAGCAAGAGATATGTAAAAAAATAAAACGGTATCATTATTATCTAACAGAAAATTATCAGGGACTTATCGGACAGCGATGAAACCACCTCTTAACCACAAAATACATACCTACTACATACCCAAACCACAGAATATATAATAAATAGTACTAACGTACCTACCTAAACTTCAATCTGAAAAAAATCAGAACGACTGACGAACAACACATGCTAGAATTCATTTGCCTCGGGCACAGCCTTGGTGCAGAGTAGAAAGATTATACCTACCTACTATGCTCGGCGAAATTAACGACTGAATGCGGCCTCCTAGCTTCTGCAGTTTTATGCAGTCATTGTCGCAAGGTGGCTTTGGTGACGTAACAGATGAGACTGATTCGTTGTTCCATGTTTTTATTAGCACAACGGTACTCTCTCTCGACTAGATGGTACGAGTACTAGGCGGTGGATGTCTGTCCCACTTGCAGGATATGCCCACTTTTTCCATGGTAATTCAAAGTATGCAGCTGCATAGATTGCATAGGACAACATAAACATATCGCTCATCTAGTACTACAATGACGGAATTGTCAAAAATTGAAAAATGAGTTAATGATGCCAAAATGTTCCAAAATGGTCAATACGTTTGGTGCTCCAAAGTCATTTTTACTGTTCAAAAAATGGCCGTATGATGGCGCCAATGTCTTTGTTGCAACGGTAAAAAATTAAAAAAATGGACCCGCCCTGAGTGCAACGACGCCATAATGGTCAGTTACGCGGGACGCCCCGTACAGTCACAACTTACAAATTAAAACATTTACAATGCAACAATGACACAAATGTATGATTTAAATCACTTTGTGTTTTTTTTAATACTTACCCTTGAGATTTTTACATATTGGTGATATTATACTCTAGATATACCATCAAACATCCAAAATGTCCTAGTTGCAGTTACAAATAATATAAAATGAAATAATAAATCCAAAAATAACTCTAAAAAAAACTTTAAAACGCCGTCCTGTAAAATTTGCAAAATGACAGTTAGGTACGTCTTTGTAGTATTGGATGAGCGATATGTTAAAACAACTAGTCGAAGTTCGAATACATCAAAACAAAAATTTGAAAAAATGGAGCGATATCTTCGAATTATATTTTTACAGTTGGGTTTTGACTATTAATAAATAGAGTTTTAAGTTTATACTGCTAACTTCGTTGTATCTGATACCCATATCACTAGTAAATAACCTCCTAAAATTGCAATAAAATCAATGTCCTGATCAAAAGAAGACTTTTAAAGCATGTTCACCGAATGTCACACACTATGCACTCTATGACAAAACTACTTCTATGGTGCTTCTGAACTCCTGATATTCAATCCGGCAAAGGAAACGTGAGTTTAAGGTAGGGGCTGGGGGTTGCTTCTCGCATGCGCAGATCCTAGGTGGCCTGGATGTCCTGTCTTGCTCGTTCATTGAATGCAGGAAGACTAGCTTGCCCAGCCACCAACCTCTTGCAGTGTTCTGCATTCCTTGTACTTAGCCATGTTCAGAAACGTGACGTGGTCGCAGTGGGGACGAGGTTACCTCGTTCCAACACATAATACCATTTACATCCGGATCCCCGCTGTCTGGCTTACAAAAGTGTAATTTGTGTAATTTCAACTTCTTTCACTTGGCAATTTGGTTGATTTGATTTAATTAAGAAAATCGTTTTTATATTTAACTCTGGAAATAGCGAGCTAAATATATAAATATTCTTTAACTAACATAGGGCTGGTTTCACCGCTTTCAAACAAGTTCGTGAAAATGAATTTAGATGCTTTCTATTTTGTCCATTTTCAAAATAAAATTTATGATGCCTTATATTATATCAACTTAGCACAAACAAGAACAATCAAAATAAAATATCAGGTAAATTTTGCAAATATTATACATATTGTGTGTTCTCATTCCCGCATATTATACAGGGTTTGTATTATTTTAAGAATTGGCGTTCATAGCAACGACTACTCCTGCGTCTTATGCACTCCTGGTACTGCACCGGGCCTGGGAAACGTGACTTCACCCGGCCGCTGGGGGATGGGGCGCTTCACGCACGCGTAGACTAATCTAGGTAGAATGGAGTCTCGATGACCTTGAACTATACTGTAAGCAGTGTATACTTTTCTATTTGTTTTTTTTTTTGTGTAGCTTAGAAACAGATTTATAAAGAACGGGCGTGACTAAAAGCTTTTTTTTAATAAGTACAATTCAGTTATTAGCTTTGGCCGCATATAAATTATAACCTGTTTTATCCTAACCTATGTGACTGTAAAGTTCCATCTTAATTTGTTCGCTAGTTTTTGCGGGAAAGAATTACAAATTTTTTTTTACAAAACTTTGACATTTTTATAATATAAGCAGGATTTTACCATCATTGACTAACCTGAACTGCGAAGCGTGTCCATCAACTACGACACGAATTCTACGCCTATGCAGGAAGCCAGCTATCCATTTACAGAGCTGCATGGGCAGACCATATGCCGGAAGCTTGGAGAGAAGAGCTTTGTGCCAGACCCGATCAAAAGCCTTGGCTATGTCAAGACTGACTGCCAACGACTCACAATATTTATCAATTGCCTCCCCCCAGAGGTGCGTCACGTAGGCAAGAAGATCACCCGTTGACCGTTTAGGTCTGAAGCCATACTGTCGGTCATTAATAAGTGAGTGATCTTCAAGGTAGCGTAACGGATCAACTGGTTATTAATGATCCGCTCCATGACTTTGCACAACACTGACTCACTGAGGTTATGGCAATAGGGCGATAATTTGAAGGGTCTGATCGGTCTCCCTTTTTAGGGACCGGCTGCACGTTAGCCTCCTTCCAAGCCTCAGGAACAGAGCCCGATGAGTACGACAGACGATATAGGCGCGTTAATACAGGAAAAAGTATTCAGTATTCAATTTAATGAAATGAAAAAACGCAGGGAACACGTTTTTATTTATTACGTAACGAATGCATTTTTTCTTAATTTATTAGAATAATTTTAGGGTATTATTTAGAAATAAAATTTTAATTTTTAAAAGCATTACGTAAAATTTGAAATATTTAATGCTTCTTTTTATTATCACAAAGCAGGGTAATAAAGCATTATAATTTAAATTAAACAATTTTTAATTTAAACAAAATAGTTTCAGTACTTACATTACAAATTAATATTTATTTTTTAATGATATCTCAAACATACCTTGTTTTATCTATATTAGAACGCACTTACTGAAAAATTATTTGATTTCAATTATTTCAGAGCATTAACTTAATAATTCTTGAAGCAAACCAAAACTCTTGTTTGCCATAATTTATTACTTCTTCTTCTGCATAACGGGGTCCACAAGACACGTTTCTTCTGCGTTTGTACCAGGGCAGCATAATGCAACTGGATGTTAAACTATGAGTACTTCATCGAGAGTGAAAGTGCATTGCATTGATTTTATCTCTGGAACCCTCCATTTTCTCTTGTTTACTTCAGATATTTATTTTTAGAGAATATTTTTTGAGATAACGTTATAAGCAAGTTATTTTTGTCCATTTTACATGAAGGGCACTTAAACATATACCAATATTTTTTTTAAATATCAGCTTTCCTTTTTCCTTTCTTTCTTTCAAACGACTTTATCAACGTGGAATTTACGACGAGGTTTTCTCTTTAGCGCAAGACCTATATTGAACGAATTTAGATAAAACTTACTAGCAAACTATTGCCAGCCATTTGGTGTAATGATCGAGAAGTCGGCTATTACACCAGAGTTCGCGGTATCGATCCCCGCACGGTACAAACGGTGTGCATGAACATGTCTGTTTGTATCGGTCTGGGTGTTTCTATGTATAATATATGTATTTACAAAAAAAAGTATATAAGTAATGTTTATCCGTTGTCTGGCACCCATAACACAAGCTGATGCTTAGTTTGGGGCTAGATGGCGCTGTGTGAATAATGTCCAGAGATATTTATTTATTTAGTTATTTAAAAAACTACACAGTACTAGCTTTTACCTCAGAATAACATAATTATAGAATACTTTTCATCCAATCATAACCCGGGTGGAAGCCAACAAACCCATAGATTATTATATAATTCTTTAGTAAACCACTATATTTTATCTAGCAAACGTTGGAACAAAACCACTGAATGGGGTCACAAGGCAGGTGTTTTCTGGTCAAGTACTAGGACAACAGAACCCTAGTGGATGGAAAACTGGGCATGTTTTCGCGAAAGGGAAAGTGCACTTCATTGATTTTCTCTTAATATTGTTGTTTCACTTTAATTCAAATGTATAAGAGAGAAGAGACACTGCATAGTAAAAATTGACACTGTGATGCACACTTGTTTATATGTTTTTTTTTACTGTTTTTTTACAGCCCTACCGTCGGTTATTAAAGCAGCCCAAAATAAATCAAGTAATAAACGGGCAATATTTTTTTGTACGATCAAAAAGTCTGGAACATTTTTTGAACCAGCTTCGAACCCCTACCGTTGTTCACCAGGTGGTAGGTTCCTGTACTGGGCCGTCTAGGTGGGTACCACCGCAGTGCCAGATATTTTCCCGTGAAATAGAAGTGTGTCAAGCACTTCTGTGTTTCGGGGAAAGGGCACTGAAGCTAGTTTAATAACTGGGTGTATGAGACCTAATAACTGTCGTCTCGGTGTAGCGAGCGCAGGGCGGTGCCAGACAGTAACTGCTTTGTTTTTATTTATTTTATTTATTTAAGCTTCATTGCACAAATCAAGTACAAAAGGCGGACTTAATGCCTCATGGCATTTTCTCCCAGTCAACCTTTAGGCCAAGCAGAAAGAATTAGTAACTGTTAGGCACTGAACTGGCTAAGAGCAGACGTGGCGCTTACCATTAGGTGTACGATCTGCTCGTCTTGTACACATTGCAATAAACATTGGATATGTATTAATAGTAAAGTATCATAGCCTATTAATGTTCCATAGCAGATCAAAGGCCTCCACCCTTAAAATTAGTTTATCGTTACAATGATGGGTATTGGCTTAATCTCCACGCTTGCCAAATGCGGATTGGTGATCACAAACCCGAGCTGTGTCCGAAAAAACCGACACAAAGTTAGCTCGACCCGGGAATTGAACCCAGAACCTCGAGATCTCGGCCCGGTACTTAAACCACTAGACCATTGAGGTATTATATGTACTTACAAAAAAAAAGTATACAAATGTAATGTTTATCTGTTGTCTGGTACCCATAGCTATGCATAGTTTGGGGCTGTGTGAAAATTGTCCAAGGATATTTATTATGTATTAATTTATTTTAAAACTACCACGTGGTGTCCACGTGGCCAGCACGACAGTTTGATCTGCGCATGCGTACATCACCGTACATCCCGTAGCCCTTAACCCCACCGGTCACGTTTTTAGGCTTCCCGAATGACTAGGACCACATGAATCTGAAAAGCTCACTGCTGTTATTAAGTAGCAGTCGATTGAGTGAGTGATAAGGCTGTCGCTTGCCTCTAGGAAGATGAAATACCAAGAGTCCCTCTGTGGGGATCGATCCCGCGACCTTTGGCAGACTTCTCACCCAATTCCACTGCTACGCTATACTGCTGTCGAATCTACTGCTACTTATCATTCAACTGTTTGTTAAATTAAAGGGTTTTCATTTGGTTTTCATTCAAGCCTTAGCAGCAGCTAACGGATCGTTGGCCTAGTACCTAAATACTTAGACGTGATCTCGGGGTCGTGGGTTCAATGTCGGGTCGTCAGTTAAAATATTTTTGAAGTGAAAACTTCTTTAGCGGCGTTGTGCACTTTTTTTGTATGGGGAAAAAATGTTAAACTCGCGACAGGATTTATGTGTCACGTGACCTGATCGAAAATCCATATAAAATTTGAAGTCCGGACACGTGTTTTCTACAAACTTATCTGTTCCGGTGGCCAAAATTGGAACTACGTGAAATGCAATGCAAAAACGATATTTAATGACAGTTTTAAATAGACAGTAGCGACGCCGCCACCGGAACAGATAATTTGTCGGTCTATAGACAATAATGGTTTTTTGTTCAATTTGACAGCTCATTTATTAAATGCAAAGAAAAGTGCTTCTTATGTACATCAGGAGTAGAGTAAATAATTGTATTAATAAGAACTGATGTTGTTTTCTTGAGTTTTATTCCTTTAGCGTAAGGTATATTTTTCTTTGCATGAATGAACTGTCAAGTGTGACCTCTTCTACTATTATAGCCGCAGTGCGGTCGCTTCCTATATGCTTCCTATGCTACAAAGTGACCACAAAGACCTTAATTTGATATCCTGCAAAATTCAAAATTTCATTGCCGTAATAAAACATTTAAAAAGTTTGGAATATCTTTATTCGCCGGAATTATATAACAGTATTTTATGGAAATTAACACCACTTCTCCGCAGTCTTTGGATCCGCTATGCTGCGGAGCATGCATCAGGTCGTATGAAGTTGGAAATGCTGTCCGATTTCCTGCGACAAGAGGCTCGTTCTCACACACATTTTGGCTTGTTACCCCAAATTCCCAGTGAACATCCTCGAAAGCGACATGTTGATTACTGTAACACCACTCGTGTTATTAACGATTCGGGAGTCTGCGGATTCTGTAAAGGGAATCATTTCTTGGCCGATTGCTCCAAATTCAAAAGTTTATCCGCAGATTCCAGTATGCAATTAGTTGTAAATTCCAAACTTTGTTTTCGTTGTTTAGAAAATAAATAGTTGTCAATCAGTCCTTATTCTGAGTGTCAATCAAAAAAGTATGACATTGACGGTTGTCAATCATTTTATCATCATTTATTACATGGCGTTTCAGTGTCACAGCAAGGAGTTTCTGATAAGTCTGAAAAAGTTTCTGATTTCATTAATTCTGAGAGATAAACTTTTTAATGTAATATAAATTGTCATGTTTGTGTACGATAGCGCAATAAATAAATATTGTATTTTACCATATAAATGATAGTACTTTTATACCTCTACCAATCAATTAAATCCCTAACCATTCCAAAATACATATAAAAAATGCACAACGTTAATATTCAGGTTTTCACTTCTGCCGGCACTCCCGGAGTGCAACCCGTCGTTTTTTTTATCTTCTTCTTTTATAAAAAGTTATAAATATATATCATATAAGTCAGAAAGTAATCACTATTGCAGATACCAACAGATGAAATTACTTAAAAGCATAAATTAAATTATTATCTGTAAACCCGAGTAAAGTTGTATCGATCAATTCTGAACGGGGTCAAAAGTCGCGTTTCCGCTTCTCGAGTACTAGGAGAGAAGAATGCGAGTGGTTGTTAAACTGTGAATGCTTCCTCGATAGTGAAAGTGCTCTGCATTGATTTTCTTCTAGTATCACTTCATTCTGTTTCACTTTAGATCTAATATTAGAGAAAGAGAACAAAAGCAGTGTATTAAAAAATTGGCAATGATGTTGTGATTTTTTTATGCCAGTTCGGTTGGCAGGCAGGCACGGAGTCCACTTGATGGTAAGCGGCGTCTGCGGCCTTATTTTTTAGGGTTCCGTAGCCAAATGGCAAAAAACGGAACCCTTATGGATTCGTCATGTCTGTCTGTCTGTCCGTCCGTATGTCACAGCCACTTTTTACCGAAACTATAAGAGCTATACTGTTGAAAATTAGTAAGTAGATGTATTCTGTGAACCGCATTAAGATTTTCATACAAAAATAGAAAAATAATAATAAATTTTGGGGGCTCTCCATACTTAGAACTGAAACTCAAAAAAATTTTTTTCATCCAATCCTTACATGTGGGGTATCTATGGATAGGTCTTTTAAAATGATAATAGGGTTTCTTATATCATTTTTTTCTAAACTGAATAGTTTGCGCGAGACACACTTCCAAAGTGGTAAAATGTTGGTCCCCCCCCCCCTGTAACTTCTAAAATAAAAGAACGATAAATCTAAAAAAAATATATGATGTACATTATTATGCAAACTTCCATTGAAAATTGGTTTGAACGAGATTTTATAAATTTTTGGGGCTTCCCATACTTAGAACTGAAACTCAAAAAAAAAATTTTCTTCAAACCCTTACGTGTGGGGTATCTATAGATAGGTCTTTAAAAATGATAATAAGGTTTCTTATATCATTTTTTTCTAAACGGAATAGTTTGCGCGAGAGACACTTCCAAAGTGGTAAAATGTTGGTCACCCCCCCTCTAACTTCTAAAATAAGAGAACGATAAAACTAAAAAATATATATGATGTACATTACCATGCAAACTTCCATTGAAAATTGGTTTGAATGAGATCAAGTAATTAGTTTTTTTTTTAAAACGTCATAAATCGTAAACCGCAATTTTCCTCTCATTCAATCAACTCAAATATAAAAACGTCGATCAAACTTACAAAGAACTACAAGAACTTTTATATTATGATGATACTTGCTGCTACGGAACCCTTCATGGGCGAGTCCGACTCGCACTTGGCCGGTTTTTTGAGTGACATTTCACCAGGAAGAGCTAGGAATGTGCAATTAATATTATAATAAGAAAATTAAAAACAAAGTTTGTTAGAAAGGGAAGAGGGGAAAACATGATATGATAGTAAACTAAAGTAAAAATTAATACGGCGATGTTTGAATTCAATAATTTATTGTACATACTATTATACCTAAGAAGAATACGGACTACGGCACGAACACTTAGTTTTGCTACGAGTGCTACGAGTCGACTACGAAGTTTGTAGCAGCTACATAGACTACGATTAGATTTACACCGCCTTTCATTCAATTGACTATGAGTTGTTTTGGTAAATATCTTTTTTAATAATTGTGAGTTAATATAGTAATTATTATTTGTGCATAATATTTTAAAATTAATGCAACAAACAAAGGTTTACAAATAATCTCAAATAATATCCAAGTTTAACAGTTAAGACAATACCAGGATCACAAAAGGCTGACAGTACGTTAACTCTGGCTAGAGGTAAATACTAGGATATCAGAATGCACGGGAAGCTATTTTGTCACCTTCTTCAGGGTTGGATTTATCCAGTGTAATAAGAAAGCTAACAGTTGACACTATAAACACTATACCAGAAATTGGGAAAATATTTTCACTACCCTATTTGCATTTGACTAAGATTTAAAATGAGAAATACAAAATTGTAGGGGGGGGGGGGTTAACTTGATGAAAACTATTAAAGCGTTCCGTTCTACTTTTGTCATTTCAGAATATCCA
This sequence comes from Mecyna flavalis, assembly GCA_949319885.1. NCBI lineage: Eukaryota > Metazoa > Arthropoda > Insecta > Lepidoptera > Crambidae > Mecyna > Mecyna flavalis. The sequence continues at coordinate 1,527,787 of OX439427.1, read as the reverse complement.
CCAAACCGCACTAGGCCAGCGTGGTGGAGTATGGCCCACACTATCTCACAATTGAGATAAGGCCTGTGTCCCAGCAGTGGGAACGTATATAGTCTGATGATGATAAATATAATATCATAATTAACATTACAAACTTATTTAGCATAAATAGTTATTTATGTGACTGTTGCATAATGAGGGTCATTAAAATATGAATGTGGTTTTATGAAACGAACGAAGTGAGTTTCAAGGATCACATGAGTAATTATGTACAGTCACATACATAACTTTATCTTCATTCATTGTAGGTCAATTTGAATAAAATACATTTTAAGAAGACGTTCGAAATTTGAACGTAATTAAGGTATCGGTTACCGATACTAAAATTTAAACATTTTAGTATCGGTTTTCTGTACTAAAATGTAAACATTAAAATGCAGCCATAGATACTCATATCTAAATATAGGGCGTTTGCTCATCGATCCTGACTATAAAACGTTCGAAACTTGAACGTAATTAAGGTATCGGTTATCGATACTAAAATGTAAACATTAAGATGCAGCCACAGATACTCATATCGAAATATAGGGCGTTTGCTCATCGATCCTGACTATAAAATAGTCATATTAGGGTATGGATATAGATAAAATCATTTATTACATAGTCGTATGCAAATACAAGGTACATAATGCATAAACAATAATATGGAAGAAACACACTTCATTATTTTTTCCAAGAAAAATCCAGACTTCCAGTGTTCCACTTTCTCATAACATTCAGTACCAGAATTGCAGAAAGCACGTAGAAGTATTTATTGGAATCGGGTGCTATCGGTGCTATCGATATAGGAAATATTTCTAAGTGAAATCTATTTAGTGATAAGCCTGTCTCCCTCTGACATACCTGAAATGAGTGTGTAAAAGAGACTACAGTTTTTTACTATACGCTCTCTATAATTCAAATAATAGTGTTCTAGATTCAGAGGCGCTTGAATAAATGCACGTGTTTTCGAACCTTTTTTAGTATTGAATGATTGCAATCCAATATTTTCATTCAGTTTATGTCTAATTTATTTATTTTCAGTTTGTTATGTGTTCAATGTTGTTTACTGCTCTCAGAATATTGTGGACTTAAGGAATAATTGCGAAGAATGTTGTGGATGAGTAATAATTCGTGTACTATAGATGTAATCATAATAGGTGTACTTAAGTGCTTTATTAAGTACACTCTCTTGTCAACTTACCACGTTTGTCATTCTTTAATTTACCATATGGTGGTAAAAAAATGAGTTATCCAGACTATCAATTGTGTTCACAATATTGGGAAAGATCTGATCGCATAATATAAGTATTGTATGTAACATATAAAGTAATACGAGTACTAGCTAACACGATGAACTTCGTATCACTTACTTTATTATTTTCCTCACAATTTATCAATATTTTTTCATCCATAAACCTTCTCTGGACTTTTGGACGATTTGATTTTATTTGTTATTTCTATGTAATAAATATATCGCGTGTTTATTTATCCGTTTTTAGTTGTTTCATTTAATGAGTAATCACGTAATTAGAAACCACTATTAAAATAGGCTTCTATTTTATTATAGCTTAGCAAGGGTTTAATACATCACAATTTCTTTAAATGTACTATTGGTACGATAAGCGTCTGTCGGTCAGTAGTTGTACATTGGCCTCAGGGGGGCATACACGTGCCTCAAAGATTTATTACGTAAGCAACGTTTTCTCCTGACAAACTGTATGCGCTACTAGGCTTGCAGAAGGCAGCAGGTAGAGGTACGCTCGGGACAAGTTCCGCACAATTATTCCAGCAAAGCTTTGATTTTACTAACTCTCTCGGGTTTAACTATTGTACTCGTAAGTTTGAAAGAGAGGTCATGATTCATATTTTGTATCTGTTCAAAAAGATGGACAGGTTTCGATGACGGCTAAGCCCGGGGTCAATTTGTCTGAAAATGGCAACGTATATCTTATGTATTTACCTAAACATCAACGTCTAGAAAACAAAACGAAAAAAAAAACGATATTTAAGGTCATTTTAATAAAAAAAATTAAGTGTGCTCTTTTTTTTCGATTGCGGTGAAATAATCATAACAATGAAAAAAATATTATCAATCTATATGAAGAACACTGTAATACACAAATCACTCAGGATGTTTCATGGAATTTCAGCCTGTCTATTTATTATAAGTAAGACAATTTTGATTTCCATTATGTATTTACTCATTGGGCGTTTTTCGACTCACCGATGCAAGTTTCGTGCTATGGTTTGCGCTGTAATGTCTATCTCTTATAAATCTCTGCACTCCTAGTAACCATTTGGCTCGAGCAACGTGACCTCGCGCCGCTCCCTGTTCACGCATGCGTAGAAAATGGGATACCTCATCCCATGGCTAGATACAGCGTCCTTAGCAACGGATGCCAACGGCAACGGGGTTCAACTTGTGTGCCTATTATAGTATGTTTTATTAAACTGTACCATAAGCCAAACAGTTCTCTGTTTTAGTTGGGTATGCTACAGTTTGAATTTATTTTCCGAATTTAATAATCAACCATTAATCAACTTCTTCACAATTTCAGCTGTCTAGGTCACTCAGCACTTTAAAAATGGGTAGAATCAATTATTTATTTCTTTTTGAAAGAATACATTTGTAATATTAATAAAAATATTTATTTTATTATTTAACCAACTTCATTTATATTGGAAGATAAACCATTATTAAATAATTCTACGTTTCAAAAAGGAGCAAAAACATACGCGGGAAGTTGGCCCCAGTTTACCCCTTTATGTCACATTGCTTGCACCGCTGCGGTACCAGGAGTACAGAATGGGTAGGGAATTGTCATCTAAGTAGCTTCAATGATACCAGGGTACTGAAGGGTATTTTGAATTGTTGGTATCGTTAATACCTTGCAGCTATTCCAATAGCACTGAGAATTAATTGTAAAAGTAAATTGTAAAACAGGTCGAAGATTAGATGAGCCTAATAGTGTGGCAGCACATTGAGCAACGCTTCCTGGTAAAGTGTCCTCAATAGTATAGGATGCACTGGCCCGTTACCATAATGTGGGCTGCGAGCCTGTCTGCCAACTGATCTAGAATAAAAAGTAAATAAAAAGGTAATAAAAGGTAAATTAACAGTCAATCAAAATACACACATATTATTTTCCCAGAAACTACAAAGTTCTATAAATATAATAAACTACATATATTGTATAGTAATGTGGTAGTAAAAGATTCGTATCCGTACCAGAGGTACCGGAAACACGTGAGTGTATCATATGAGCCACGTGATGTTATATGTATGTACAAAATAGGGTTGACATGAGTAAAATTTACCAGGAGTGCAAAAAATTACAGCAGTATCTTCATACTTATTACTAAGGATGCCAGGCGTTCAAACCACGTGTCCTACATGCTTTACTATGATTTACTATGAAATCCATTTTTAAAAGTGTCGAACCGTTGTTTAGAATTCCAAAAAAGAAAAAGCTTTTCTGCTCATATTCATTTTATCTACATCCATACCCTAATATGACTATTTTATAGTCAGGATCGATGAGCAAACGCCCTATATTTAGATATGAGTATCTGTGGCAGCATCTTAATGTTTACATTTTAGTATCGATAACCGATACCTTAATTACGTTCAAATTTCGAACGTTTTATAGTCAGGATCGATGAGCAAACGCCCTATATTTAGATATGAGTATCTGTGGCTGCATCTTAATGTTTACATTTTAGTATCGGTAACCGATACCTTAATTACGTTCTTTCGAACATCTTCTTAAAATGTATTTTATTCAAATTGACCTACAATGAATGAAGATAAAGTTATGTATGTGACTGTACATAATTAGGCATTAAAGTACTCATGTGATCCTTTTATGAAACTCACTTCGTTAAAAAAATGTTCTCAACTGAAAAAAGTGTTTGTCTCAGACCTAAGGTAGTTTTCCCCGCGTCACCTGTTTTAAAGTACTAGGACCACATAAAATGCAAGCGATCACTTTAAAATGGAATAGAGAGCCAATCACATCCACTGAAAAATTTACTAACTCACCCCTTGCCCCCATGTCTCGAATAGGTACCCATCGTGTGTACTCATACATACACATTACATTCTCGACATGTAAAATGTGATAGCAATAGGACCTAGGATGTCTAGTTTTGACTGAGTTGGAAATCTCTAGCCGTCCTGTTCACATCTGTTTCTTTATCCATTGTACGCTCGATATCATATATTTGGCAGTGCTTCGCCCGGAGTTTTATATCACGTAGCCTTCAGAGATACACTTATGAATTGTCAATTTATTAAATACTTTTCCTATCGATCACCATAACTTTTTTTATTTCAATACTATTATAAAATTTTGCAATTTATTGTCTCAGGTCATAAAACTATTATACATAGATATACTCAGAATAGGCTTGTTTCCACTAAGAATGAATCGGATGGCTTAGAGTTTCTAATGATTAATCATGATATGTAGTAAACAAAAAAAACAACTTTTTTACTAAAATAATATAAGATTACAAATATTTTTGGAAATTAAAATCGGAAAAATTACTTATTTAATCACGTGACATTAAACAACAATCAGAGAAGCGTGACATCACGCCTCGCAAAACACCGGTTGCAGCTGTATAATGATCTCGTCGACTGACATCAACAAACTCGATTGTTTCGCGAGGAGTGACGTCATTCAAGACGCCATGACAGTCTTGGCCTTTCCAAAGTTAATTTTAAGTTTATTTCTAAAAAAGCAAAATACTTATGAAAAAGGCCTATTTTTCTAAAAATAATATATATTTGGGGTAAAATAGATACTAAACTATAGTTTTAAACGAATTTCCAAATTTTGTCAACTAGCCTATTTAATGGATAAAAATAAAGGTTCGAAAATACGTTAATATCGACCACAGAAATCTAAAAAATAATATTTAGATTTCTGTGATATCGACACTTGTAGAGATAGGCAGAAAATGCATTCAACCCATAGAAAGTAGCTCAATGGTTCTACCACTAGGATTGCATAATGCTGTAGGAGTGCTGTTTGCATCCACATGTCTCGTCACTAGGAATGCAAATTGTCGACAGGTTTATTTTTATTTACCTGTCGCGGTCACATTGCTGAGAGCTGTGAATTATTAGGAGTTCAGAATTGCTAAAGCAGCTGGGAGAATAACTAGTTAAACGGGGGAATCAGCCGATGAGGAGAAGCTAGGGTTATGTAGGACTCCGCTCCTTGCAGAGTTACCGACGCTGTCTTTAGCCCAGACTAAGAGCTGGGTAGCCTATCCGAAAAGGCTTTCAGTGGTTTATAATTGCTACTTAGATACTGCAACGACTTTCGTAGTCGTCTCGTAACTTTCGTAGCAATCCTAGAACAACCGTCTGTAATATAGGCCATTATCACCCATTATTACGATGAGAATTACTTGACAAGCAAAAAATAGATGGACGGGTAACGCAATACTACTTTTCTTAAACATAACGCCTTCTTTTGTATAATGTATTTTCGGTATTTCCGAAATAATATGACTTGAAAACATTCCTTCCTTAAGGCTGGCATTAGAAATTCCTCCGGTGTAGCAGATGTCTATAAGCGACCGATGTCACTTAACATAAGATGTGCCTGTCATGCTCGTTTGCCCGTTATTTCATAAAAAAAAAGTTACTTAAGACGTAACATGCAGTTATAATTATTTGCCACGTGGTGTCCACGTGGCCAGGACGACAGTTTGGTCTGCGCATGCGTACATCACCGTACGTCATGTAGCTCTTAACCCCACCGGTCACGTTTCCAGGGTTCCCGAATGACTAGGGCCTCAGAAATCTAAAAAGGTGATAGATAGGAAGAATGAGTGAGAGCCATTAGAACCCTGTCATCTTTCCCCAAGAAGATGAAATACTGGGAATGCATAAATGCACTAGAGCTGATTGTACCCCGATTCACAAAGTTTATCATCTGAAAGTTGACATTTTTAAGAGGATTGAAAATAAGAGGAGCCTGCAGTGAGATAGCACATTAGGCGATATTTCTCCTTGTTCTTTCATTGAAATAGGCCGCAGTGGCCGCATACCATCTAGTGGGCTGCGTGCAAATAAAATTCAGAAACATTCAGATGTCCTTAACAACTTGAACAAACTTACTTATTGCCATAACTTCTGATAAACTAAATGAGCCGCCTGTCTACTTTGTAACAACTCAAAATATGTATGTGATGCAGTAATAAGATCAATACGAATACCTACAAAATTCAATAAATGTTAATATAAACGAGGGTGGTGTACAATGTCTATCAAAAGTGCCTTTTTTTCCCAATCTATTTATTTCTTTGATTCTATTTATTAGTATGATTACTAGATTTATGTTTTTAAAAATTGGCCATCCGCAATCTCTACTTGTTTTTTTATTAATAATAATAATAATAATAATATACCATTTATTTCAGGCAACACAAATACAATAATTACTGGCCCATATTATAAATACCTTACAGACTAACATACATACATATAGAAAAATATAAAAAAAGAAAATAAATAATTATTTAACAGCCTTGAGGCGTGCGGTGTCAGTTGGTAGCCGTCCACGAAATCTTCGATAAACGACACCCTGCGGCCAGAAGTCCTCCTTCATGAAGGTGTCCAAATGATGGGTCGGCACTCTCACCACAAAGGAACTGAAGTTGACTTTATGGCGAGATTTGAAATTTTTATTGAAAGATTATTTTGAACTATACATATGTAATTGGATTTTGTATCAGGAGAGCACATGACGTTTAAATTATTTAAATGGGCATCAACTGACTTCGTGTTCGCAACAAAGAGCGACTTGAAATAGAAATGACATTGATATTTATTTCTTTGCAGAAAACTTGAATTTAGTGTATTCTAAACATTTATTACTTTTAGAAAAATATTTTTGTAATGATTTAGAATTGTTTCTAAAGTTTTCCGATACCTATTATTTATCATGAAGACTCTTATCGATTATGATATCCTAGTTATTAGATACCTCAAACATGACCACTTTGTTCTGACCCCAGGGGGCCGGAGCGCATGCGTAGACTGTTTCGGTTCCTAACTGCCTTCCTGTCCACGTGTACAAGCACATGTCCACGTGCCCTAGTTACTGCATCTTCTGCAGGACTATGCACTCCTAGTATTTGACCTTGTCCGGTCAACGTGTCTATTTCCAAGCGATACCTGTTCGAAACAACAAATCTTTTGAATAGAGAATGTGTGCGTGACGATAAGAATATAAATATCAATATATTTATATTGTATTTATATTGTGGCCAATGCCACAAACATCAAAAAGACAAGTCGGTAACATGACATGGTAACTCTAACATGATCACCAAACATCAATTATCCACTGCCTGCAAATACATCTGTAAAACACATACTGATTAGGAGGTACCTGCTATTATGAATTTGTATGGAGTATTGCATCTTACCAACAAAGTTATTAATCTTGGGGACAAGGGTCTAATGCACAGAAATCTAAATAAAATTATTTAGATTTCTGTGGTCTAATGTTATAAGACCATATTGATGCTTGGCAGTCCACAACTGTACGATTTACGCGCAATTTTCTGCCACGCACGACCAAAAGCGGTGTTTCCGAACCGATACTCGCAAGTGTTTAAAAAAAGAGTGCAAGGCCGGCAGCGCATCTGTGATTCGACTGAGATAATGTGGGTTCAGATCCGAAAATGTTGCAATCCTCTCTGGTCGGTCCGTGCAACTATACAACAAAGGAGAAGTGAGAACAACAAATTAAACTAGTACGGCCGCTAAAGTAGCCAAGCATTATGCCTTATTGTCATAGTAATAAGGTCGTACAGTAGCTTAAAATATACTACTTTTGCGCCTGACTGTACACCATTAATAGGACCCGAGTTGTATTGAAGTTGTAGTCTCTTTTACTCATGCGTCAAAACACAGACTACACAGAGTGAGATAGTGTAAATTGTAAATTTTATTAATAATTTCTACTGTTCGGTATTCCAATACACCCCTTTCCACATAAGAAAAAGACACCACGTCCATTCTGCGGCCCCAGTATCGGATGTTATGGGGAAAATGCGACAGTGTATCATCAATGTCCCGATTCTCCGGTGTGTATCTGTAAATCAATCTTCAATCAAATTTTATTTTAAAAAGGAATTGATAGCCCAATTACTAATTTATATAAGTATACATAGAATTATTTTAGAAATACCTTATTTATTCTGTGAAAGCATAAAAGTCTAAAGAAAATTCTTACAACGAGTAAATAAAAAAAGTGTTAGTTAAATCCTGCTTATCATACTGTTTTATCCGTGAAATATATTTATTTTACATCTCTTTCCAAGGTAACTAAGCTTTTTGGATGAAACTCAACTATCTTTCAACATGAAGGACAGAAAAACTAAGTCACAATAATTATAGTGTTATGTTATGAATAAAACAGGGCGGCGCTAAAAATAAAAACTTGGTGTAAAATGTTTTGTGTGTGTAGTTGTGAACAGACACACACTATTAGAAAGGCGTGTAAGTGTGGCAAGTCCATACATACTCGCACTCGTGCGTACAATACGTATGTATTTGTCATTCACCCCTAGGTCACGGGCGGTGCGAATGACCAGGAAATCAGAATTACGAAAGAGCTGCAGATTGCTCCTAGGATAATAAGCACAAAGTTAAAACCGACCTACGGTCAGTTGTTAGAATTCCATAGCAAACTCGTAGTATTCATTACACAACAATATTGTTTTTTATTTATTAAATTGTGATTATTAATTTTTAAGGGAAATTATATCACTACATAGTATAAAACAAAGTCGCTTTTTCTGTCCCTATGTCCCTTTGTACGCTTAAATCTTTGAAACTACGCAACGGATTTTGATGCGGTTTTTTTTATTAGATAGACTGATTCAAGAGGAAGGTTTATATGTATAATACATGCATAATATAGTAGAGAAACACTGATAATTTTAGAGGTTTTTAATTGAAGGTCGTAAATAATCACATTTTTTTGCGCTTACATTGCAAACGCTGGCTGAACCCTACCAGATAGATCAAAATAATGTACTACACTATTGTACACCTTAAAAAGTTTTACAAAAAAGTCCGCGATGGTATATGTCTATCTCTTAGGGATAACCCACAATAACCATTTTCCTTTACTTATTACGATAAAATAATGGCTTATTTACGAAAAAGTGATTTTAAGCAATAGAGTATTAATCCTTATCCAATAAAGTACCATAAATAAATTGTGCATGTAATATAGATCATAATTGCCCTTTACATCATGTAATTTAAATGAATAGTTTCGAAGATATTACAGATTTAAAATGCAGGGACATAGCGGTTGCGGCGGTACCGGCCGGGGAGCGGATGGATGAACGTTTGTTATTCTTTCACGTAAAAACTACTGAATTGATTTTAATGAAACTTTACAATAATATAGCTTATACATCAGAATAACACATAGGCTACAATTTACAAGATATTCCCGCGGTATAACGTCCTATAGTTCACGCGGGCGAAGCCGCGGGCGGAAGGCTAGTTTTTACATAAAAGGCCAGTTTAACCATTGTCTGTTGAGTTCCTAATTTATTAATTACCTTTTAATTAATTTTCAAAGAAAGAAGATCGTCGCTTATAATTAACAAATAAATTGTTATGTCTTATTTGCCATATAAGTGAAAACCTAGCCTTACAATATAGAAAATGTTTACAAAATAGTTTGTATATTAAATAACAAACTATACCAGGAATGCAGAGTATACGTAGACGTAGTCCTGTAAGCGAGCGACAGGGATAGTATCGGTATATCATAAAATAAAAGTTTGTAATTGATTCCTTGTCAATACGTTGTCCCTTTCGGATCCCCGTATTGTCAGTATGTGCAAGAGAGAGCATAATTCCAGGTGAGTTACATGTTTCATGAATGGCCGGCCAGTACTGTACACTAAAACTATGTTTAGGTAGTAGAATGGATATAAATACAAATGCGGTTTTAATTTTAAAATACTTGTCAACGTCTACTACATTTATATTAACAAAGTACCTTATATTAATATCCAGACACAGGACAAACACAAATGTTTATTACATGGTGGTTTTTGTGGGTGGGATTCAAACCCACGATCTCTGGCATTTGGGTTGTTAATAATAGTTTAAAAAAAACGTAATCAGGTGTAATGTTTCTGTTCGACGTGCATTTGCCCCCAAATCTAGGTTGCAACTGGGCGGCGTCCGACAATAACATACGTAGTTGCAGGTGGATCGCGATCTCTTTTGCACATACGATAAATCAAGCACAAAAGCGAGACGACAGTGACATTGAAAACCAATTAATATTTTTTTTATGTTGGGTATTCCGATATCATCCCTCCCACTCTCTTTCCAAAGTACATCCGTGTAATTTCTGCAACCCTGGTCCAGTGTATTTTGAGTGTAGATTGGCGGCTTTCTTTGAGGCTTTCTTGAATATTAACTCTTAAACACCCGACCGAAAGCCGGGTGTCGCGTAAACAATAGATTTTCTATTGTGTCTGGTTTTCCGGGGCTAGATGGATTAAAGACTAAGACTAAGATATTATAAATAAAAATGTTGTTAGAAAATTCGAGTTCCTTAATAGTCAGATTCAAAGTATTCATAAATGTAATTTTAAAAATTAAAATGTTTTATAATCATGTTGGCTTGACATAGGCACTTTGAGGCACCTTAAGATTCTTGTAGGATCAAATAGCCAAACTCGCTTGTCTGCGATTATGGAGCTTAAAAGCATTCTTTTCTGCAAAAAAGGCTTGAAAAATGCATAAGGCCAAATGCACTCGTTAGATGCAACGACTACGGTTGTCTACGAAAACTGAAAAGCAAAAAATAATTTTAATAAGACATTCATCAAATGCGCTTATTGTCTAAGCCTATTAATTAAATTGTATTTTACGTGCTAGGTAGGTACCTACTAATCTGTTTGAAGTCGGTGCCAAGCCAAATAGTAGGTACCCAGATTACGTACCTACGTCCGCGGATTAATAAGTAACCCTTTATAATACATTATTATTATATATCATTTTTGATTACCTTTGGCTTGGCACCGACTTCAAACAGATTAGTAGGTACCTACCTAGCACGTAAAATACAATTTAATTAATAGGCTTAGACAATAAGCGCATTTGATGAATGTCTTATTAAAATTATTTTTTGCTTTTCAGTTTTTTAGGTATTTTTTTTGTTTCTTTTTTTTTGAAGTCGGTTTAATTTTTTTTAAAAAAAGTTTGTTTATTTTTCTATTTTTAGTGTGAATAACACGTAGGTAGTGAGTAAAACTCTTTCATAATAATGATAGCGAAAATACGAGTAGAATTGTATTATTTGATAATAATATTAGGTATTCATTAAGTGTTCAGCACCATGGGTAGGAGGAGAATGCGTTTATGCACCATAACCGCAGGCTAGCTAGACCCGCGGCCGTGTGTGGGACTCGAGACCGAAGCGTCCGCTACCCACTACACTCCCACGGTTTCTCCTTCACACCCGATTAGGACGAGCCGGTGCTAACCTTATTGGCTAGTGACCAGCCCATCCCCGGGTAATCATCAGCTTAGCTGCAAAAGTACATGAAATACAACTAACGTTCCACATATTCCTACAACACTGAAAGAATTATCCCCTAACTCCTAACCGTTAAGGAGTTGTACTTTCCATCATCACCTTAGCTGCAAAAGTACATAAAATACAACTAACGGTCCACATATTCCTACAATACTGAAAGAATTATCCCCTAACTCCTAACCGTTAAGGAGTTGTACCTTCCATCATCAGCTCATCAACATAAAATGATGTCTATCGGACGCAAAAACTTGAATGGCTTCAGAAAAAAAAAAAACGACGGGTTGCACTCCGGGAGTGCCGGCAGAAGTGAAAACCTGAATATTAACGTTGTGCATTTTTGATATGTATTTTGGAATGGTTAGGGATTTAATTGATTGGTAGAGGTATAAAAGTACTATCATTTATGTGGTAAAATACAATATTTCGACGGTCCCTACGTATAAAGCGACATGTCCATATATTGCATATATGGACATGTCGCTTTATACGTAGGGACCGTCGATTTATTTATTGCGCTATCGTACACAAACATGACAATTTATATTACATTAAAAAGTTTATCTCTCAGAATTAATGAAATCAGAAACTTTTTCAGACTTATCAGAAACTCCTTGCTGTGACACTGAAACGCCATGTAATAAATGATGATAAAATGATTGACAACCGTCAATGTCATACTTTTTTGATTGACAACTATTTATTTTCTAAACAACGAAAACAAAGTTTGGAATTTACAACTAATTGCATACTGGAATCTGCGGATAAACTTTTGAATTTGGAGCAATCGGCCAAGAAATGATTCCCTTTACAGAATCCGCAGACTCCCGAATCGTTAATAACACGAGTGGTGTTACAGTAATCAACATGTCGCTTTCGAGGATGTTCACTGGGAATTTGGGGTAACAATCCAAACTGTGTTTGAGAACGAGCCTCTTGTCGCAGGAAATCGGACAGCATTTCCAACTTCATACGACCTGATGCATGCTCCGCAGCATAGCGGATCCAAAGACTGCGGAGAAGTGGTGTTAATTTCCACAAAATACTGTTAAATAATTCCGGCGAATAAAGATATTCCAAACTTTTTAAATGTTTTATTACGGCAATTAAATTTTGAATTTTGCAGGATATCAAATTAAGGTCTTTGTGGTCACTTTGTAGCATAGGAAGCATATAGGAAGATAGGAAGCGACCGCACTGCGGCTATAATAGTAGAAGAGGTCACACTTGACAGTTCATTCATGCAAAGAAAAATATACCTTACGCTAAAGGAATAAAACTCAAGAAAACAACATCAGTTCTTATTAATACAATTATTTACTCTACTCCTGATGTACATAAGAAGCACTTTTCTTTGCATAAATGAGCTGTCAAATTGAACAAAAAACCATTATTGTCTATAGACCGACAAATTATCTGTTCCGGTGGCGGCGTCGCTACTGTCTATTTAAAACTGTCATTAAATATCGTTTTTGCATTGCATTTCACGTAGTTCCAATTTTGGCCACCAGAACAGATAAGTTTGTAGAAAACACGTGTCCGGACTTCAAATTTTATATGGATTTTCGATCAGGTCACGTGACACATAAATCCTGACGCGAGTTTAACATTTTTCCCCATACAAAAAAAGTGCACAACGCCGCTAAAGAAGTTTTCACTTCAACAAGTAACGCGTAGGCGCAGCCTATAAAATTTGAGGTTTTCCCTTGATTTTTCCGGGATCCCATCATCAGATCCTGACATGGTGACAATGGGACCACCTCTGAACTATGCACTTTCAAATAAAAAAAGAATTATTTAAATCGGTCCACAATTGACGGAGAAATCGACGGACATACATAAAAAAAAAAAAAAAAAAAAAAAAAATACATACAGTCGAACATATAACCTCCTCCTTTTTTGAAGTCGGTTAAAAACATATAGGCTGCTACGACTGTCGTAGTCAACCCGTAGCACTTGTAGCAAAACCTTTTGGCGCTGCGCAGACGACCAGTGATATGAAATCAGCCCGCCAAGCGCCAAAGTAGACATTTTTCTACTTTTAAATACAAAGTTACGATTTTGTGCAGTATGTTACTGTCTACCAGCATCATAGAGAAAATTTTCTGTATGACCAGCATCCACATTAAATTGTATCTGTATGCATGGCGTCTCTTTCAAACTCATGGCTAAACAAACGCCAGAGTGAGACAATAATAATAAATGTTGTAAACCACTTTCCCTTTTTGTAATGCTGGTGCAAGTCTGCACTAAACTCTACCTACATCTGCTCTCTGTAACCCTGGTACAGTTTGTTATGACGATAAAGTCAATTCCGTCCGGTTAATATTAGAGTTGCCCAACTATCGATAGTTTCGCTATCGATAGTTGACCTTGAAAAATAGTAACAATATCGATAGTGCTATCGATAGTATCGATAGTATCGATAGTATCGATAGTATCGATAGTATCGATAGTATCGATAGTATCGATACTATCGATATTCCAAATTAACCAATACTATTGATCGGAAGCAATACTATCGATAGTATCGATACTATTACATTACAATACTATCGATAGTATCGATAGTATCGATTGATTACACTATCGATAGTTGAATAAACGCCAATAGTATCTTTTCTCATTTATAGCGTAGTTACACTTTTTATAACTCAAGAACGGATGAACCGATTTGGCTGAAAATTGGTGGAGGGGTAGCTTAGACCCAGGAGACTGACATAGGACATTTTAATGGGGGAAGGGGATAGGAGGGGGGAAGGGGGTTTATCGATAGTATCGATACTATCGATACTATCGATAGACTATCGATACTATTGTTATGACGTCAACTATCGATAGACTATCGATAGTGGACTATCGTTGGGCAACTCTAGTTAATATCCGTAACGTCCAGTAATAAATACCAGGGTATTATTACGACAAAAACTCACAACAAACAGTACCAGGGTAGCAGAATTCACGTAGATTCAACCTTGTAAGCGAGCGAAAGGGTGGTTTTACAAAACCAAAAAAAGTCTGAACTAGATTTGCCATTGCGCTGTCTCTCTCACTTTGTTTTGCAATACAAGAAAAGGAGTACACTGCTGTAATCAATGGCAGGGAGTGAGTGAGAGCCATCTGGAGCCATCAATACAAACCTGACACACGTTTTCCCGACAAGGCAAACTAAAGTGCATAAATGTGCAAAAAGTCACTCCTTACTTATGGCACTAGGTTCTTTCTTAAACTTATTTTTGAATATTTTACGAACAGTTTGATTCTAATAAAATATTCAATTCCAAAACTCATTTATAACTCTGCGGACAAAATTGCTACTGGTCTATGAAACCTTGGAGGAGTCCTCCAAGATAAAAACGTACATAAAACCTTAAAATCACAACCTAATAATTAAAACAAGTTATGAAAAAAAATCAAAATGAAAGCACACTTAACTTTTTTCAAATAAGTTTATTTTTTTATAAGTAGAACGCTTTAAAACTTTACTATAGTTAAATAAACTTTTAACAATTTTACTAGGGTTGCAGAATATTCCTAGATGTACTCTTGAAACTAGGGCTTCCAAATCCGTAATTCCGTAATTACGCAAATACGTAATTAGGGGCAAATTGTGGCATTTAAAAAAATACGTAACTGAAGGACGAACTACGGAATTACGTATTTTATTATTTTTTTTTTTGCAAAAAAACAAATACTTTTAAGGAAGTTTAATAACATGACAGGGCAACACTTACTATTATGAAACTATCTAAAGCAAAGAAGTGATTCCCCGGCCGGTCAATTATTTTGTGATTTTTAAAAAAGGAAATTCCCTTATTCGCATCAGTTGCGGATAGCTTCGTGCGTATGGTTTTAGGAAAATGAACCTTAACAAAAAGCGAATAAGGTCACTTTGACTAAAAAAAGAAATTAAGGGGAATTTCTTCGATTTGTATTTTCTGTGTTTAAGTAAGTACCTTAAACGGACTCGTAAAAATTAGGTATCATTATGCGATTGACATTCGTGTTGAATGTATGTATTCAAACAAAATTGGTTTGTATAGAAGTTTTGTGGTGTTTTCGTTACGAAGTTAGAGATTTAGAACATTATTAAAAATAATTACCTCACGGAAAATGTAAGTGCAGCTTTGTTTTTAATTCAAATAGTTTATTTGTAAGTAAAAACGTTTATGAAAGGTAGTTGTATAGATGTTTAAAGAAATTTCACAGGTAATTCTGGAGTTTGCCGGTTCGATTCCTGGCCAATTCCTCCGAGTTTTAATAGAAGTGAAGTACCTAGGTTAGGTACGCAGGTTGAACAGCTATTGCGACGACCTCGGTGGCGCAGTAGCTTATTACGTACGGCCGGTGGCCGGAACGTTCCGGGATCAATTTCCAGTTATGTCACTTTATTAAGCGATCGTTTTCTAATTGAGCAATGGCAATTAGGAGCAGAGGAGTATTAAATTTGAATGCTAGACATGTACAGTTCTTTTTCTTTAAAATTTTTGGTTTTGCACAAGGTGTGAGTTTCAAAATATTACTTTTCTCTATGGTTTCAAACTTCTCAAATGAATGTTTTATAATATTAATTCCATGTTTATAACACGGGCTTGACTGTTGCCATGACATGACAAACGTCAATATCAATCCCATTGCATTGATAATACATCTACGGACTTCTAAACATACGAGAGAATTTTAACTTGTTTAACTTGTTTTAGGTCAGAAGCAAGCACTGTTTACAAGGAGTTTTTAAAAAAACGCACACAATCTTCGATTTGGAAGCATTTTTTAAGAGCCGATGATGGACAAAGTGTACAATGTAAACATTGTAGCAAGATTTTGAAAACTTCTGGAGGTGCAACCGGTGCGTTACATACACACTTGCGTGCTAAACATAAAGACCAAACAGCTCCATCTGAAGGAATACATCAAGCTAGTACTTCAACGTCAGAAAATAGTCAAGTTGAAAGAAGCTCTGAAAAACCACCGCCAAAGAAAATTAAACTCACTGATTACTTTTCTAGTAATGCTTCTATGGAGGTTCGAGTGGCTAGAATGGCAGCATTGGACGGGATACCATTAAGAACATTTTGTAATTCCGATGACTTGAGGTATGTTTTTAAAAAATCTGGATTTAATTTACCCAAATCTCCTTCAACAATTGGCAAGATAGTTTTGAAACAGAGTAATGAAATAAAAAACATACTTAAACAACAGTTTGATAAGATGAAATCCCAAAACAAAAGATTTAGTCTGTCGTTCGACGAGTGGACCTCTACCAGAAACCGAAGGTACATGAATATAAATGTTCACAACAAGGATTTGGAGCCGTTTAAATATAAAAATTTAGGATTAGTAAGAATAAAGGGTTCAATGCCAGCACATGTTGGTACTCAATTATTAGAACAACATTTAGCCACTTTCGGATTGAGCCTTGAAGAAATTATTTCTTTTACAACTGACGGAGCCAGTGTGATGGTTAAAATGTGCAAAAATTTTGATGGCCACCATCAATTATGCTTTGCCCACGGAATTCAACTGGCGGTGCTTGATGTTTTATATAAAAGCTATCTTGGTTCCGTCTCTGAACCAGCATTAATTGAAAATGATGAATCTGATACCGACTCTGAATTTGAAGATGAAGGTAATGTATTTATTGAAATGACGACAGTCCCGGAACCTGAGTTTTTATACAAAAACATAGTTGAAAAAGTCAGAAAACTGGTTAAAGCTTTCAAGAAATCCCCATTGAAGAGCGACTTATTAAGAAAATATTCCTTGCAAGAATATGGGCAAAGCCTTGACCTGATAATGGATTGCAAAACTCGATGGAATAGCCTAACAGACATGGTTGGGCGATTTATAAAATTAAAATCATGTGTTTTTAAGGCCTTACTAGATTTAAAATCAAGTATTGAATTCACGGACAAAGAAATTCAGGACCTTACAAGCATTCATTATAGCTTAGATGTCATAAAAACTACTGTTATAGCTTTATGTCGTCGAGACGCAAATTTATTAACAGCCGACGCTGCGCTTCAGTTTATGTTAAATAAACTTGATCTTCAGTCTAATGACCTCAGTGAAAAGCTTGCTACTTCTCTAAGACAACGAATAAAGGAGAGACGCACGAAAATCTCTGGTATCTTACAATACTTACATAACAACGAAGAATTTTTTAATGCAACTGAAACGGAAGCTTTCGCTAAACCATCCTCAGATATAATAAGACAATATATTGTTGCCTTATTAGAAAGATTAAAATTTACATCACCATCCACCACACAAGGAGATTCAAATTTAGAATCATTTGCTAGTACTGCCAGTAGCGATGATGAAAATTGTCAGGAACAATCGACTTCTGCACAGCTCGATAAGATAATAGAAAAAGCTACAAACTCAAGCAAATCAACTGCAAAAACAGACTTAGACTCGATTATAAGAGTGGAAATGTGTATATACGATAGTGCTGGTGGGGGTCGAGAGGTTTTTCTAACAGCCGCTTACAATTATTTACTCTCAATAATACCTACCAGTGTAGAGGCTGAGCGGGCTTTCTCATCTGCCGGTATTTTTTGTAATAAATTGAGAAGCTCCTTGGGTGATCAGACCCTAAATTCGTTGTTATTCTTGAAATCACATTATCAACAAAATCAAAAAAATATCATAACATAATGGTTTGTATACCTAATAATTGTTTGTTGACAAACATTTTGATAATGTGATTTCATGAATAGTCTGATCGCCCAAGGCGCTTATTGTATTTATTACTACTTTGCTTATTGTTGTTATTGTATTTTTTCAATATTAAAAATAATTTGATGGATTTCGACTTTTTTTATGAAATAATTCCATAAAATTCTATAATTCCAGACATTTAAATGTCAAGCCCGAAGAATACATACCTTATTACAGTCGTCCTTTGTTTTTTAATAAAATACATCAGTTACGTAATTATTACGTAATTCCGTAATTGAGTCCTAAAATGCGTAACCAGTTACGTAATTGATATTTCCGTAATTTTGGAAGCCCTACTTGAAACTGAGTAAAAACGATGGTAAATATCAGATTATGCAAAAATATATTTTTATTACACTATCTCCCTCTGAAATTTATTTTATCACATGCGTAAGGGAGATAGCAAACAATTGCTACTACTGCTTTTTCTAGAGGCACCTTTTTTTTCTCGGAGGAGAATGCGTTTATGCACCATAACCGCAGGCTAGCTAGACCCGCAGCCGTGTGTGGGAAGCGTTCACTACCCACTCAACTCCCCCGGTTTCTCCTTGACACCCGATTAGAACGAGCCGGTGCTAGCCTTATGGCTATTGACCAGCAACATTTCTAGAGGCACCTGCTTGTTACACATAGAGCTTTAATAAAATTGGAATTACACGTTTCAAGTAACGTAATCAAGTCAGTATTAGAAAATTTTGTTTTTCCTATGAGGCCGATGATTACGCTAAGATTCTGGCCTTAGGCACTCTCATTCACCAAGCAAAGCACAATAACGAAGGTGTGCTACTCATAAATCGGCCTTCTCTAAGAGGGTTGTGCAATCGTACAGACTGGCCCTGTCACAAAAAAATTGCTTAGAGAATCCATATGGTAGCCAGTCAAATTGAAGTTCGACTAGAAAAGTTTTACAATCAGATCCCCTTTTTCGTAGCGAGGATAAGTACCAAAAATTCATAGACATTCAGGATAAACTGAACACACAGGTACTTTAATTATTAGTCTGCATACGTATTTCATTGGTATTCATAAGACCTAACCCCCTTTAGGTCACTTTTGTATACACCCTGAATTACAAAAAATGCATAGTTTAAAGCTACAGACAGTTAGAAAAAATGTAATAAATGTGACGTTGCCGAAGCGAGGCAAAAATAAACGTGACGTTGCTGAATCGAGGCAAACCAATAACTTTACCAGGGGTATTAAATAATTAAATTTTAAACATAATGATCCTAGCAACATTTAAGACATTCACAACTATGTAGATTTATAAATTGAAACTACGCGCGTATTTTCATTTAAAAATAACATAATTGATGTTTCTAATCGCACCAAAGAAAACATTTAAGCAAGTAATGAAAGTGTTTATCCCGTGTCTGAAAGTTCAAGCACATACAGTTGCGGTGTCTTCCTTCCAGACCCAGGACATATACCTAATTGCTTCCTCAGTGTTTATTAAAATGTTTACCTTCCCGGCTTATCTCTCCCACAGACATCTGTAGTCCTGGTAATCACTTGGCGCTGGCAACGTGACCGCGGCCGCTTGCTCCACGCATGCGTGATGCAATTAGGGCCCACGAATGCAGTGTAGCGGCGTCCTCAGCCGGGGCTAGGGTCACGCCCTCCTCGCCTAGTGCTTGCAAATAGCTACTTCGACTGTTGCGATATGGTTCATTTCATCTTTTCCATTTCGAGAGTCTACATCCATGGAGTCATGCTGTCCTGGTACTGCCAGTGCTGAATCATAACAATATTTGTTTGTAATGTGTTTTGGCATGTGTGTGTGATGGTATTCATCACGCGTAATGGTAACATTATGTTACCTACAAGCGAACAAAGATTTTCTTAAACAAATTTTGATTATGCCTTATATTTGCTTAGTAATTAAGGGCTAACTTGGTTCGTTTGCGTGTTTTTTTTTTCTTTTCTAAAAGACTTCAAATCGTTGCTTCGTTGCGACATGCAAGATAGGCAAGCAAAAACTTCTTTATTTCTGTTATCCTATGGAAATTGAGCATTATCCTGGGATAAAAAGTATGCCTTTGCCTATGTTCTTCCCCAATGTCTAATCTATGCCTGTGCCAAGTTTCATCATGCATTTACTACAAACTAACTGTGCATCACTTTCAAACACAAATAAAGATTTTTTTGAAAGATAAAAGCAACACTACTCGGTGTATTGATGAATATCTATGTATTGCACTTTCTCTTTCAGGGAAATATTCCAATCAGCCTCCACCTTATGGCTGCTCAGGCTGCTCTCCTAGTAGCTGTACGGGTAAAACCGACTTCTGACCCCGTTTGCCCGTTCAGATAAGACTGAACCCTATGTACAATATATATTTTTTACGAGGGGTAACCGTCTCTTTTTTTAAGTTTAAATAGATTTTCAATATCTAACGTTACGTTACATTCATCGTCCCACAATCATTT
The DNA here is from genome assembly GCA_949319885.1 of Mecyna flavalis. Classification (NCBI taxonomy): domain Eukaryota; kingdom Metazoa; phylum Arthropoda; class Insecta; order Lepidoptera; family Crambidae; genus Mecyna; species Mecyna flavalis. Next base: position 1,507,010 of record OX439427.1, on the reverse strand, counting down.
GGGTGATATAAAATTGTAAACGATTAATTAATGAAATCGCCATACTTTAAAACATTTTAGGTAGACAGCTAGTACTAGTGTAAAAAAAAATTAATTATAAATCATAATTTAAATTATATTGTATAATCAATATAATAAATAAATAAATAATATAAATATCCCTGGACATTATTCACACAGCGCCATCTAGCCCCAAACTAAGCATAGCTTGTGCTATGGGTGCCAGACAACGGATAACATTACATATATATATTTTATTTTTTTTGTAAATTCATACATATTATACATAGAAACACCCAGACCGATACAAACAGACATGTTCATGCACACAAATGTTTGTACCGTACGGGAATCGAACCCGCGACCTTTGGTGTATTAGCCGACTTCTCGACCATTACACCAAATGGCTCGTCAATAATATATCAATGTTCATACTATAATTATTTAATCTAAACAACAAGCTCGAAACACCTTTCCCAGTATTCATCAGCCCTAGTAACGTATCTCAAGAAATATGTGAGTGAAATTCCACGTCTTTTCCCCTGGTACTTGTTATAATAAATCTCCCTTTCCCTCATATTTTTGGTGATATAATAAATGAGGGAAAAACAGAAATTCGCATTATACCGAATTGATTCATACACAGCGTGACTTTTTTTAAAGAAACATGCACAAATGGCACAATAAATGCAAGAACCGTAAAACAAGTAGCACTGACGTGTTTCATCGAAAACTCAAAAACATCCACACAGACTAGTTTATCAAAGCTACGGTCAATCGGGCATTATGACGTATTGACAAATCGTTAGCACTTTCACTTTTGCAGTTTTCGATGACCAAATGACCATCCCCCTGCATTTAGTGCCACCGTCTCACTCTGAATAATCTATTTCGTTCTGCCAATAACTACGAAGGATGAAATGGGCGCGCTCTTCAGGGTGCGTTCAAAAGGGTGGGCTCGTGGCACAGAACACGTGACTTGAGCGGGTTCTGTGATCTCACGGACACGTGACAAGTAATACCAACGGACTTAATTATGACATAATCGAAGAATATTCTGTAAAAATATTTCACTCGATACATATTTATAGAACTGATATTAATAGCGCCAAGGTGTTGTTATTCAGAAAATAAACTACCTACTCAAAAAGTCAATATCTTGTACAAATTAATATTATTATTGTTGTATTTAAACGTGATTGAAACCTACTCAAAATCCACATGACCAGTGTGGTTTATGCAAAGGGTTTATCTAATAAAACAATAGTTCTCAAAAAATCTCATAGACATTGCAAAATGTGAAATTTACTATTCTAAAAAATTGGATACCCTTAAAAATATTTGTATGGACTATATATATAATAAAACTAGTATATAACTCATACAAAATATACGATTCGGAGAGTCAGTACTGCCAATTTTCATCAATCAATTCAAAAAATTATTGAGTAATAATTTCATTTCAATCGCAATTTTGCCTAAAATTCAGCCCCAAATTGTGACAGTTTTAAAACATCATTTAAAAATATTAATGAACATAATTTATAACAACTAACAACTCTTTGATCTATACAGCAAGGGACATGAAGTCATTAATAATCTAGTAAAAGGTACAACTATCTTTTGTCGGATGATTATAAACGTGGACAAATTGCCTTTGATCTACTCGACATTTTATAAATTGTTTCAAAAAATAATCTTTTGCCACTAATACAAGTATACGATGTTAATGCTATAAATATAATTAGTTAAAATGTAAATTAGACTTAAATTAAAACATAAAACACTGGCCTCGCATTTCGTGATTATTAAACATAATAATAATATACAGGGCAGCATTTTCCTCGCTTATTTTTGTTAAATGGCCCAATAAATTTGACGATAACTTTTTAACAGAACACAACTACACATACTTAAACTAGTTCTATTTAAAATTGTGATGTACTCGTATACAGCGTGCAATTTTAGTCGTTGTTTTCCCGCAGTAAAATGATTCTATCTTAGTAGTAAAATAGATTAATAAGGTTATTTTTTAAGTGAAATCAAAAGTTTTACGATTTATGATAGACGAAACTCGAACCAATAGTACTAGCTGCGTCACGGACGGTCAACGGCCGGGGTCATTGCCCTTCGCGTTTATAAAAAAAAATATTATTTACTATTTACTCACATTTGGTTTCCATTTTTCCATCAAAGTTTTAAAATTAAAAATAATCAAAAAAAAGTTTTTAAAAAAAATCAAAAAAACAATCAAAAAAAATTATATAGCATAAATCGATAGCACAACTGAAGGTAAAGCATTCTGCTGCGGGAAAACAACGATTAAAATAACACGCAGTATTGTATATCCGCTAAGGTTGATAATATTTTAATACCAGCTTACTTGTTTGTCTATTAGCTTTGCTTGCTTGTAGTGGTAAATAAACATTTGACCGATAAGGACGTGTTAAAAGGTTTTCATTTTTAACCGACTTCAAAAAAGGAGGAGGTTATATGTTCGACTGTATGTATTTTTTTTTTTTTTTATGTATGTCCGTCGATTTCTCCGTCAATTGTGGACAGATTTAAATAATTCTTTTTTTATTTGAAAGTGCATAGTTCCGAGGTAGTCCCATTGTCACCATGTCAGGATCTGATGATGGGATCCCGGAAAAATCAAGGTAAAACCTCAAATTTTATAGGCTGCGCCTACGCGTTACTTGTTTTTTCTGAAGCCATTCAAGTTTTTGCGTCCGATAGACATCATTTTATGTTGATGAGCTGATGATGGAAGGTACAACTCCTTAACGGTTAGGAGTTAGGGGATAATTCTTTTAGTATTGTAGGAATATGTGGACTGTTAGTTGTATTTCATGTACTTTTGCAGCTAAGGTGATGATGGAAAGTACAACTCCTTAACGGTTAGGAGTTAGGGGATAATTCTTTCAGTGTTGTAGGAATATGTGGAACGTTAGTTGTATTTTATGTACTTTTGCAGCTAAGCTGATGATTACCCGGGGATGGGCTGGTCACGAGCCAATAAGGTTAGCACCGACTCGTCCTAATCGGGTGTGAAGGAGAAACCGGGGGAGTGTAGTGGGTAGCGGACGCTTCGGTCTCGAGTCCCACACACGGCCGCGGGTCTAGCTAGCCTGCGGTTATGGTGCATAAACGCATTCTCCACCTACCCATGGTGCTGAACACATAACCACTCAACGCCGAACCGGCACTCGGGTGCCGCATAACAATAGATTTTCTATTGTGTCTAGTAATCCGGGGCTAGAAGGATTAATGAATACCTAATATTATTATCAAATAATACAATTCTACTCGTATTTTCGCTATCATTATTATGAAAGAGTTTTACTCACTACCTACGTGTTATTCACACTAGAAATAGAAAAATAAACAAACTTTTTTTAAAAAAAATTAAACCGACTTCAAAAAAAAAGAAACAAAAAAAACTACCTAAAAAACTGAAAAGCAAAAAATAATTTTAATAAGACATTCATCAAATGCGCTTATTGTCTAAGCCTATTAATTAAATTGTATTTTACGTGCTAGGTAGGTACCTACTAATCTGTTTGAAGTCGGTGCCAAGCCAAAGGTAATAAAAAATGATATATAATAAATAATATTATGTATTATAAAGGGTTACTTATTAATCCGCGGACGTAGGTACGTAATCTGGGTACCTACTATTTGGCTTGGCACCGACTTCAAACAGATTAGTAGGTACCTACCTAGCACGTAAAATACAATTTAATTAATAGGCTTAGACAATAAGCGCATTTGATGAATGTCTTATTAAAATTATTTTTTGCTTTTCAGTTTTTTAGGTAGTTTTATTCGAAAGTACACGTCCTAGGACTATTTCTATCTCATTCCATTGTATGGAGTGTAATGTGTGTGTGAAGAGTACACAACAGTCTACACATTCCGGTTAAGTTTTGTTAGTGGTAAGGGTGGAGTGGGTGTGATTTTAAGGCTATCAATTATTTTAAAGTGATCGCTCGCGTTTAATGCAGCCTTGGTACTTTAAAGCAAGAAAAACATGACGCAGGAAAAAGCGACCTTATTCAGCATATTTTGGTAACCTAACAATTGCAGTATTTTGAATTTGAACAAGCATTGAATGCCTCCTCGTGTAAAAATGAAACATTTTACGCAACGTCGTAATTATTTCTTTAACATTTTAAAATTACATTAATATGAAGTCCAATGAATTGATTACTGTCTCTGATGGCTTCTTATTAAAACGACTTTTTAAAATTCAAAATCACCCTTTTTCTTCTTGTATTATTTACACTATTTACTCTTACCTCTTTATTTTCATAATATTATTTACAATGAATTCTGCAGAAACCTTAAATCGTATAATGGCTTTTCAAGCGCGCTGCATTCCTAGTACCGTCCAAGGATTAACGACATAACCCGTTCGGCATTCCGGATAATCTTTAGCCCTGGTACTTTAGCTGCTTCGTTGCCTTGCAAGGCTTAAGGTGGGTCTATGCTTACGAACCGAGCACGAGCCGCGCACAAGCGGAGCACGAGCCGAGCCGCTCTGCTCGCGTGACAAGTGTGGACGCACAACGAGCCTGCACATTATTCCTGCCATCTAACCTAATGCCATCTTCCCGGCGCATTCTGTGCTCCTGGTAGCGCAGAGTTGCAAGCAACGTGACGTAAGGGGTAAAAACGGGGCCTAACCCTCGATATCTTCAAAGTAAAAAAAACGCTTATACATTAGTTATGTACTAATGAGCATTAGTATGAAAAAATGCAAATATAAAAAAAAATGCACTGATTTTGCAAAAGAAAAGCTTAAATCAGAAAAAAAAGGACGTGGTTATAAAATATGCAATTTTCTTGCTAATTGGAGAGACAAAATAAAAATGTTGTTTTTCATAACAAACTGTTCTTAGCTTTGATAAGTTCTTAGTTAAAACAAATAATACGAAAAGGAATAATAATAATTCACTTATGTATTTGCAATCCAATTTCAAAACTGTTTGTTTGTTTTTCTGAATGTTGTGAATATGACATGGTCAGTCGGAAGCTATTCACTCAATTTTAAAAGCGGACACAGCTTCTATTCTATTATATTAGAAAACGGCTTATTTTCTAGCAACAAATGAATAAGTCTCGTATAATGTATATGAAAATTGTGATAAAGTATCAATTAATGTTTTATGGACCTTATAAAAATAGCTAGAAAGGGGGAACCAAACACAACTGTATAGTTTCAATATCAAGGTCATCGAGGCTTCAGGCTACCTAGACACTAGCCCACGCATGCGTGAAGCGCCCCATCCCCCAGCGGCCGGGTGAAGTCACGTTTCCCAGGCCCGGTGCAGTACCAGGAGTGCATAGGACGCAGGAGTAGTCGTTGCTATGGACGCTGATTCCTTAAACGATAAACAAGCCCTGTATATTGTAAAAGGGAAAGAAATAACGTCGCATCTATGGAAGATGGTCTACTACGATACCCCGTGATATCTAAATTAATGAATAATATATATTTCTTGTTTAATTATTAATAACATTTATAGTTCGGTTTACAAGACAATTCACAAAAAAAAACTTAACAATAGATTAAATATTTTTTGGGATAATTAGAGAACTACAAATAATATTATCTATTTTTTTTTAAATTAACGGAAGTGTTGTAGGCGAAGATAGATGTTCCTGCAAAAATGGTCCCTAAAAATATTATCTTTATGGCTTATGAATAAGACGAATAAACATTTTTCAAAAATATTGCAAATGTGCTAACTTGAACTTGAAGATTAGGTATCTTTAGCTAATTTAAAAGTTATAGGTTTATCATCTTAGTCCTCGTTAAAAAAAAATTAGGACGACGAAGATGCAATTCCACATCTCACTTTATCCCCACTTCCAAGTCACGTTACTAAACAGGGTACATTACAAGGAGTGCATAACACTGCAAGAGGTCGGTGGCTAGCATCGCCAGGCCGCTCTTGCATGAACGAGCAAGACGGACATGCACTGTGCCTGGAATCTGCGCAAGCGTGAAGTTAACCTCCAGCTTTAAATTCACGCTGAAAAGCGTGAATTTAAAGTCCAATAGAGAACCAGTATTTGAAACATCTCATAAGAGACATTTTATCACAAATTGCACTTTTAAAAAGTTGTTAAAAAAAATCGCAATTTTATCAATTTTGGGTCTGCACAAAGTATGAATAGTTTACAAGTGCCAATACAATGATAACATCATTATAAATTCATAAAGTCTCAATAATGTTAGTTTCATATTCGTATAAAACTTGCTCTCTATGACCTTAAATTACTAGAGCTTAGAAGCATATGGGCGGATGTGCAGATCGGGCAAAATTTTTTTATTGGATAACAAAGAAAAGCGCTTCTTTCTCTTTCTATACCACTGAGAGCTGTATTTCTATCTCTTTTCTGGGCTGAGATAATTTCGTGCATAATGTCGGTTCTGACAGCTTTTCTAAAATCATTAGAACCTTAAGGTTTTATTTTCACTTCCATCTCTCTGCGTCTACATTGCTGTATCTTTCTTTTGGCGGATTGTAAGTTTGGCCCTTATGCCTAAACATTTTTGTCGCACAAAGGCTACGTAAAAGAAGTTACGCCCTTATGGTACAAACAGTGATTTAAAATATTCATCATAACTAAACTTCCGACATTATGCAGTTAAGATTCCTTAAACGGTTGCAGATTTACGGCTTTATGCCTTTTGTTTTAGTAACTTTGTAAATACATTGATGGGCCAATGTGAAAATAAATCGTTATGGATGTGAACTATTCAAACTATGGCGCCAAAAAATTAGCGACATCGGGCATTATCCCTTGGTCACGGCGTGTCCAATGACGAGCGTTAACTAAAAATGCGTCGCGTCGAATCTTCGAATTTCGGGTTTCGCGCATGCGCGCCAGGTCAAGATAAGCAATGTCTGGCTGTAGTCAAAGTAATAACTTTGATCCTTTTGATTTAATTTCAAATATTGTTTATTTTTAACTATTTATATTAGTCAATATTTCAAATATACTAAATAGTGTGTAGTTTTTATATTATATTCTTACTTACCCTTACATAATCATAACAGGGCATAAGTAAGTGTGTGTTGTAATATAATGGGTAAAATATTTATCAATGTAGTAAACATTGACAATATCTTACTGTTTACATGAAGTACCTAGATTTTATAAGAGTAGCCAATTAATACTAATAAAGTAATCCTTCCCAAATGTGTGTGTAAATACTTACTTACCTAATGAAAAGTGTTGACATAATTATGTAAGTCTTTTAAGTATGACCATTCGATACGTAATTCAGAAATAAAATACCGAGTTCAGAATACCATTTTTATAACAATCTGATTTAGACCTATAGACCGTTTAAAGTCAAATGTTAACATCCCATTTGAATAAAGCACATCACATTTTAAGTGTGCCTACTATGTATTACAAAATTGTTCTGTTCAAATTTCGTTTACAAAATAAAAGTAAATATTTTAATCAAATAACAACTATTACAAATGACATTATGTAGACTTATCAAAATGTGTGTTACCTGTTAATATGAATAGAATTACATTTTAATTTCAAATGAAAATGAATAACTTTTATTCAGTTTAGGCTGATACAGCACTTGTGAATGTCAAAGAAGTTATGCCACCGGTTTGCACTATACTTACCATTCAGCTCTTGCCTTAACTAAGGATTCTTCATTTCCTTTTCTTATTTTTAAATACAGTAGAATCCGTTTATTATGACTCCGCCTATATTGACCAACCCACGGGACCAATCGGTTATTATGACGTAATTACACTAAGAAGTTTTTTTTTCGTGTAAAATCTTTGTTAAAATGTCGGATATAATGACTTCGCTTACGGTGACATGTCGCTTATTATGACCTATTTTTAATAAATTGTCCGGTTTTAATGACCGACATGATTCGTATTGTTCGTTGATTCCCGACGACGTTTGGCACGCGGTTCGTTTTTGTTTTAAATCCAAGTAAGTAGTTGACACTTGAAGGTCATGCATTGTTTTTAGTGATATCCTGTGAAAAAAATGTCATCTCAACGCTGTAAAACATTTACAATTGAGGTGGAAAAATGGAGAATCATACTCATACAACCGCATCAAGGAATCGTTCAATTGAACCCTTTTGGATTTAAAACATTTAAATTGAACGATTCGAAAACCGCGACAAGAAATTAACGCATTAATACTTAAAATATGTAGTTTTAAAATCATGAGAAACAAAAAAATAAACTTATTTTTAAAAAACGCTTTGTATGATGTCCACTTATTATGACGCGTTTGTCAATTCCCATCGATGTCATTATAAATGGATTCCACTGTAGTTTAGCTTTATTTCCCACTAGCGGTTGCCCTCGCGGTTTCACCCGCGCGTAATTTCCTTTTTTAACTCCCACCCTCCTTCCCTCTCCTATCCCCCCCCTCCTATCCCCCTTCCCCCTCCTATCCCCCTACCCCCTCATATCCCCCTACCCCATCATATTACCCTTCCCCCTCCTATCGTCCCTTCCCCTCCTATTCCCCTACCCCCTCATATCCCCCTTTCCCATCCTATCACCCTTCCCCCTCCTATCCCCCTTCCCCCTACTATCCCCCTACATCCTCATATCACCCTAACCCATCATATCCTCCTTCCCCTCCTATTCCCCTAACCCCTCATATCCCCCCTACCCCATCATATCACTTTTCCCCCTACTATCCCCCTTCCCCCTCCTATCGCCCCTCCCCCTCCTATTCCCCTAACCCCTCATATCCCCTTTCCCCATCATATCCCCCTTTCCCCTCCTATCCCCCTTCCCCCTAATATCCCCCATCCCCATCCCATCCACCTTCCCCCTCCTATCCCCCTTCCCCCTCCTATCCCCCCTTCCCAATCCTATCCCCCTTCCTCCTCCTATCCCCCCTTCCCCCATGAAAGTATCCTATGTCAGTCTCCTGGGTCTAAGCTACCCCTCCACTTATTTTCAGCCAAATCGGTTCATCCGTTCTTGAGTTATAAATAGTGTAACTAGCCCAACTTTCTTTTCTATAATATATTATATAGATATAGATATTACATTTTTTATCCAATTAATGTAGTGTATATAATATTAACATAAATTCATAACCATAGTCTTATAAAATATTTACTCAACATAGTACTAAGAAGTGTCGGTTGCGCTTTAAACTGTACCATGCTACGCAAATCAGCGATGTTTACGGCACAGCCGTTTCTGGGTACGAGCGACATACGTCCTGCCTCTGAAGAGCCCGGCGGCTGACTAATTTGAAATCTCCGGGGTCTTCGTCTTGTGCGTGCGCGCGAAGCGCGCGCGCGCTAAGGCGGACGGGCTCGAGCTTTCGCTCCTTGCCCGGACTTCTTCTCCCATCCCTTCAAGGATGGGGTCACTGGGTGGCCGCTTGGCGGCTTATCAGACAGACACCCCTCCAGGATACACTGCGCCGCCCTCGGCGCGGTCGCGCAGCACGAAGGCAGGGAGGATCGACTGGAGGGGGGTTGGGCGTCGGCTTTACATCCTTCTGCAGGTGTTTGGGCATGAGATGGGAGGCTTCGCGTCGTTGGCCGTCTGCGGCGGCGGCAGCGACGTCTCCTAGGCACCAATGAGGGCCAGGGAAGCGCCGCTCCGCACCCCCGCGCAGGAGGGGCACTTCCTAGGCACCGCGCCCCCACCAGGTGGGGGGGGCCAGGGCAGCGCGCTGCTCCACGGCGCGGGGCGGGGGGCTCACGACTAGCGGAGCGCACGACCGGCCGCGACGGTGACTCACGAGGGACTCGTTTTGCGCGGAGTGTTTTATAGCAGTTTAAAAAAATGTCTATAAAATAAATTGTGCATCATTATATAGGTTTTATGTATTCAAACTTAAGATAAATGTTCTTCTTTTAAGTTAGACTAAAAACTTTTTGTAAATTAAAGAAATTAATGGTAAATTTTGCATGTTTACAACAGTGATTTCTTTGTAATTTCGCTGTAAATGGATTTGAATTTCGTATGAAAATAATCTCAAATTTAACTCATACCCCATCTAACTATTTGCGTAATGATATGTAGACTTGCATAATAAAGTAAAATGTCCTATTTTTACAATGGTATTAAAACAATTGAGCTTCGAAATCGATGTTAAAAGTGAAGTTTATAAAACACTGCTCGGGTAAATTGTCAGTTCACAAATACTCCATAGAAAGAAAAGTGGTATGGGCTACGATTTTAGACAAAGATACTGTTTATAATAATTTGTGAGTCGCATGTTTCTTAGATCACGTTTTCATAGAAAATATCTCGTTGAAAACTGCCTATTTTGAGTCAAAACGGCGATCGACGGAGTCAACAGTCTTAAGTGTAATGAGATACATTGTGATTGGTCGTTGCGCAATCCTATGTCTGGCCGTCTGTCCCTTTGCTCCTTGCACGCATTGTTTGTTTACATTTCGGTGTTTTTGTTTTACCTTCGGTCTGTTGGTGTTTTGATAACTGATCTTAGTGATAAAAGTGGAGTTTTAGTTGTAATTTAATGATGGACGACAAAAGTGAAGTAAGGTAAAGTCATCAGTAAACAGATTGGACAGTAGGTATAAGGAAACATTTTTTGGTTTTTCCTTTGTATTTGGTTAATTTTTTAATACACATTCTTTTGGATTTAAAGGTAAATGAAATGTTATTTTCTCAGTCATTATTCAATGATCAGAAAAATAAAATATTATTAAAAAATAACACAGGCACCAATGATGGACGTAAATGATCCAATGGTTCGGGGTTTTTTTGGTGACAATAATTCGAATTCTCTTTCATGTTCAGGTTCTGAAGTGTGGTTGATCACTCCATTATAGTTGCGGCAACTGTCTTAGGTAGTTGCACGTGTCTTCACCCTTGATTCACAAATATGGAGCTTTGTCACCCCTACGTTTGAAACGCATGCTCCACCAAACCATCCCAGATGCTCGGTGGTGGCCTTTTTCTACGTTCGCAATTATCTTAGTAGCTTTTTGGGAGTTGTGTACATTCCCTGTCGTTTACACTGTCTCTTTTTTCTTCAAACGCAAAAAAATCTCATATGTAAAAAGAATTCTTCCATGGTCACCATCTGCGTGTCTTTGCAACAACTTCTTCGCTCTCTTAGTTCGTTTGAGACGATAGGGTGAAGTCAACAGGTGACCTGTCTTTATTCGATAAGCCCTAAGGTATTCTTTGATAATACGAGATAGAGGAAATTTTCATTTTCCCAGCTATGATTATCTGCTGACTGATTACTCAGACTCAAATACTCTTATATAAATTGAGACAGAACTTATGGTAAGACTTTAACGACTGATCATCAGACATATTCCGGGCCAAAGAGAAAAAAAGCCTACTTTTAAGAAATCCGTTTCTTATTGTATCTATGGAATTATTTTGTAAAGCTGCCTTAAAGTAAGTAGCAAGAGGCTCTTTTCATTGCTCTATTTTGCAATTCTTTACTCGATTTCTCTTACTGCTTCGATAGTCTTGGCCATTTGTTCTCGTGTGTACTCGATTTGGACCTATTTATAGAATGAAAATCTTTTTTTGTATTGGGAATGTGTGAACCTATTATGTACACCTAGTCATGGACAGAATTTCCAATATGTCCATTATTGGATAGAGTAATAATTTACTGCTGATTTGTATTAGAAACAGTAAAATATATTTAAGCAGACATATAACGTGTTCAAGAAAACAAAAACAATGAAATCCTCTTTATGGACACTCTGTCTATGATTGGGTGTACGTGCTTCAATAATATCCAGTTACGGACACCGGTAAAATTTAGGATTACAATGCCAATGTCATTTCGGTCATAACATAAAAGTAATGTATAAATGTATTACTATTCATAAATCATTTAATGTCGTGAAATCCAACAACAACGATATTACGATACACCTACCACAAAATAAAACGTTATGTGTACCTTATGGCGTCGCGATTGTTATGAGGAAATTAAGATTCCCGACACTAAATAGGTCCAGTTTGCTTAATTTTAATTGTTAATTAAAAATTGACCATGGCTGGTCTGCGTCTATCATAGGTGCCTTTACTTTAAGTACATTTTAATATCAAAATACTTATAGTATGTAAGCAAACCTTTCTTCTGATCGTTATAACCTTTATCTTGACGTAAACGTAAGTGTGTGTCTGTGTGTGTGTATAACTAAGTGTGGGTAAAAAGTCTAGTTAGTTAAGAGATGTCCGACTTTTTGCCAAAAGAACCACAGTTAATAAATTCAATGAACACAACAAAATAAAGTCGCATTTGTAATTTCGTTTTAATAGATATTGATTTGTTTTTTAGGCATAACGTTATCTTCGGACAAACAGCTCACATTAAATTACATAAAATTGAAGGCATAAAGCCGTATGAGCACATACTTATCAATTGAACAAATACATTGAATAATTTTAGTGGCATAAAGGCGGATATCATCATTTTTTTTAAATAAGTTAATTTTTCACTGTTTTAAATCATTTATTTTTAAATTTTAATTATTAAGCTAGGAAAGTAACTTATTTAGCTAAATAAATGCAAAGAAATCATTTACGTATTGTTTGTACTTAGTTAAATATTTGCCGATAAAATTTAATTTTTATTTTACGCTCTCCTGTAAAGTTGGCAAAACCGACATCCGCCCTAATGCTTCTAAGCTCTAATCCATAGGAAAATAAAACATGTTTCGATCATTCTAAATGTTAGTAATTAAATTAACACTAAAGTGCACCTCACTCGTGCTGTCTCCCACTTTATATGCCATAAGTTCGCTGATGCCTGCCCACCTGCTGGCTATCTAGCTCTAGCTCCCAACTAAGTTTTATTAACCGATCCCTAGCTCCTAGAACCTTATGCTCTCCTGGTAAAAACCGGGATCCAGACATGGTTGTGACGTAGACAGAGTGACGAAATTAGTTAGTAATGCGCAAGCGTAGACTGTGATCTGGGATTGGGCTGAATACTAGACTGTCTAGGTGCAAGCTTATTGCTATGTACAGGAATGTGGCGTCCCTAGACTCCAGAACTCCAGTCACAGTATGCGCTCCTGGTAGTCTGCCATGCCAAACAACGTGACGCGCTGGCCACAACGGATAAAGACTGATTGGCGGCGGGTGTCAAAATTGGCCAGTTTGGTTTTAATTTATGTGGGAAATAGAAAACAAAAAAGGAAGCAAATATGTTTGAGCTAAGACCAAATGGATTCTCATTTGTGAATTTACTTAAGTAGCTACACAAAGGCATTGTTACCCTGCAGGAAAGTGATTTTTATCCAGGATAAAAGTAGCCTATGTCACTCTGTAGCTCCCAAACTATGGCCATAACAAAAATCGTGATGATCCGTTAAGAAGTAAGTTAAGCCGGTTATGTGGTTTAGGGAGTAAAAACATAACAGACAGAAAACAGAGGTAAAACGCTTTTGAAATATGGGTAAGTATGAATATGGATAAATACATGAAAACATTTGTTTTCTAGTTTTATACGATAAACTAATTATCAAACTTGCCTTCTGTCCAACCAATATTATAAAACTTGCTTTCTGCCACGGTCTGTCTAACATGCACACGACAGACCTTGCAGTGATTTCCGGATCCTGGGTTGAATAGGGTATTATACACCATGAATAAAAAAAACTAAAATTATGATTCTATGATAGATTCATGAAAAAGTAAACAAATAATAACAAATTCCATTCATAAAAGTGAAAAATAAATTTAATATTTCAATTTTAAAATTAATGTTTTTTAATCTGTCCTTCATTTGACGAAAACGCTGTACGCCATGTTGGCTACCGATGTGACGTCACTCGACTTGTAAACAAATAACCTCAGTTTTTGTAAGTACTGAGTTTACTGCATTTACTATTGTTATTTCGAAGTTTCTTAGTTATTATTATCACGTTTCTCGATATTCCGGCACTAAAATATAATTACATCATGGAAGACGGTTTTGTAAAAGCAGAAAGCACTAATCTTCCACGGATAGATACATGGATGGTGGCGAAATATTTCGCTTGCAATCCCGATTTCTGTTCTGCGGAATTGAGAAATGTTAAAACGTCTATGTAAGTAGTGATATACTGCCAATTCTTGTTTAATATAATATAATTCTCCTTGTCGTTTTCCAGCTACACATAAATTTCAAACACTTTAAAACATAACCTATGAAATATTAGTTTTGTAATGTTTGTTATGAATATAATTTTGCATGTTTAAAAGGTCTATTATATTGCATACTTACATCATAATGATATTTACAGAAATAGTATTTAGTCTTTCTTTGTGGACAATGACTTCGGATCTCTTCAACTTTCAACATCGTATTTCTCATTTTTAATTCTGTTGACACTTGTATCCATAACTTTCCCGGCGTTTTAACACTTGTATTCTTACATTTAGACACAAGACCCCAATGATATGGACTATAATTCTTTATTTATTGGCGAAAATAACTTTATTCCCTCAGTAAAGCGTCATGTTTACACTGCGAGTGACGTCACAGCATGGCGGCCTAGGATTTGAGGCGTTTTCGCGCTAATTTTTAAATTGAAAAATGAAAACTCGTTTTTATTAATTATTAGGTACATAAAAAATATATTTCTATTTTTTCATGCTATTTTATCACTAAAGGATTAATTTAAATCACTTTTTTAATGAGGCTATAATACCCTATTGAATTCACGAGTTGTTAAAAGTATACGTTAGACATTAGCAAAAATAATTTTATGCTAATTCTGATGAGTTCAAAAATACATGTAAGTTTACTACTATTTACTCGTACCAGAAGAGTTTGTTAATTTTTCCAATGTTATGTTCTCCTTGTACTTTGGCGTTCGTGGATATATGAGTTAATGCTACCAGGCGTCCATTTCTGTAAATGATTTCTTTCTTTTTTAAAAAGCTTATTATTTCATGTTATTCAGAGTAATTATTATGGTCTTCTAATATTTAGCCAAACAGAACCCGCATATTCTAATTGAGTACTTGACAAATCAAAAAAAACCGAAGGTAAACAAAACTGTAGGGCCAATGACGTGTTGGGCTAATTAAAATGAGCTTCGGGCTAGACGAATTTCATTGCTCAGCTCAAGCCCCTTAATTGATTAGTACTTTTTAAAAAATTGCTTTGTGTTTAAATTAATTTGATGTGTCTATTTGTTTATCGAATGGACGTCGATCTCATCTTCCGACTCTCTCCCGCCGGCCACGTCACGTTGCCGAGGAGACAAAGTACCAGGAGTGCATACTGACGCAAAAGGCGTTGTTGCTAGGGATACCAACCGCCTAGACAGGCTCCTCCCACAAAAAGAGAACCTAGTAATTCAGCGCGGCGCTTTGCACCGTTGCAGTGTAAGCATGCGGGTACTATTAGACTATCGTTTATAAAATCAACTTTGCGCTACTTTTGTCAATATTTACACTTTACAATGTTTACACTTTTTCGGTTTTTAGAAATCCATTTTCCATTTTTCAAATTAAATATCCTAATATTGTTTTCATGCCGTGTCCAGAAGATGTCTCGTCATCGTGGTTTTCCATGGAGATAACAAGTTACAGAAAACAATTTTATTTTAAAATACTAATATTAATTTATGCGCTAATTTTAAGGGTATTTAAATTCGTTGTCGGTCCTCCATCTTTATTCTATCATGTACCGGATAAGCTATCACAAAAAGCATTACACAGTGTTTTGTGTTAGAATAAATAGTTTCTTATTTTAAATTGAAAATATATGCATTACTTAGTATGAATACTTCAATATTAAGCTGAACTTTACTTTTCGCTATGAGTACTGACTGAAACTGTACTGAAGTGAACTCATGCCATGCCAGTCAAGTCACGTTGCTGACACGGCAAATTACTAGGAATACATGAGCACGGGAAGATTACCCTCACTAGAGACACTAAGTAGGAGGATGGTCTAGACCAAAAGTAATTTATTTTAGCCAATCCTAGGTCTTAGTTTCCGCATGCGCGGTACAACTAGGTTCAAACGTGCTGGCGTCACCCTTGCCAATCACGTCACTATCCCGTCTGATACCCAACGCTTACTAGGAGCTCATAATACTGCAGGAGTTATGGTTGCCATAACCCAATACTTATAAACGAAAGTACTAAGCTTTGATCCTGAGTGCAAATTAGATAAAATAATAGATTTTGCTATGATACAATCTATTTTTTGTTAGTTCAAGTTTGAGTTGTTACTTGTTTCCGATTTTCAACGTAAAAGGAATTTCCGAAAATACACTTTTATGATTCCATACTTCGAATAAGTAAATTAAATACTTCGATTCCCAAAAGTAATTTCACTTCTTATGAAATAAGTCTTAAAACTGTTCGATTATAACATTTTCTCATCTCCTAGTAATTTCGAACAGACCACATCATATCGCAAATCGGTACAGCAAACTGCAAGAATCCTATTAAACTTTGATTAGTCATACCCGCTGCTTCGTCTGCTTTTTAGTAAGTGTCACACACAAAGTCAATCAAAAACTCCTATTAGAGATCCCGACGGACCAAACTTAATATTAAACACACATCTACACACATTTTCAATACTTGGTTTGGCCAATCAAGTTCAACTTGACCAGCCACGTCACGTTGCTGACACGGCAAACTACCAGGGGCGCATAATTCAACAGGAGCGAGTCTCTAGGCACGCCAACCCTACTTAAGCAGCATACGTAGATATCTAGACTCAGACCAGCCCCTGGCGTCAAGCAGTCTATAGTGTATCTGTGCTCTCGTTATACTCGTCGATTACGTCACAGTCACGTTCAGAGTCGAGCTTTCACCAGGAAAGCATAATGTGTCTAGAGGCACTGTAGCTGGGGACGCGGCTATGTGTAAATACAAAAAAGTAAATTCCAGTATTGCGTAAAATCCAATTTAATAAAAGCATAGTACCTATCTAAGTCTAACATGTTATAACGTAGAAGAAGCATTTAAAAAATCCAGACCAACCACAACAAACGTCAATTCACCATATTAATATTATGAGCGAAACAAGTTATAAAGCAAGCATTTATTTACAAATGCTATATAAATTCAAAAATATGACTGCTAAACTTTTAGAATTTACATTCCAAAAACAGACGACTACAATTATTTCATTTGCTTTTAACCAAGTTCAACCAACATGTTACGTCACGTTCCCAGGCACGACAGAGCACCAGGAGCCAATACTCCACCAAGAGGTATTGTTGCTAGGGACGCGCATTCCGGACGAGTTAACACTTCTACAGTCCCGCCCATGAAAAGTCGCCGTACAGACCAAACCCAGGTCGCCTACGGAACTAACACAAGCGTGCGTATGTCCGAATACGGTACGTAACGTCCTTAAACGTACTGAGTCACCGGGAATTCAGAACAATGAAAGAGTTTTTAGATATCCCTTTGTAAATAAAAATAAACTTTATCATCTAAATAATAGTAGGTAATTGTTCAATTACGAAAATGCACAGTCAGCCTATTTAATGTCCCACTGCAGGACAAATGCCTGCACTTTAATATCAACGTCATACTTGTAATGGTTACGAACTTTATTATTATATTAATTTTTATACCACATCAGTTTGCAGACAGAAACGCGGCCCACCTGATGGTAAGCGGTCACTGCGACCTATTCCATTGAGGGACACTTCATCAGGAAGCGTCGCTCATGTGCTGCCAGACTGTAGGCTCATATATCTGATCTTCGAGACTTTAGTTTTAAGTGTACTGGCTCCTACATTAATATTGCCGAAACACAGCCAGAGCTGTTATGGTATAGGAGGCAAACTTCACCAGGCAACCACAACTGGGGTGGTAGCTAGCCAGGCCAGTCGGACTCTGAAAAAATCCTACCACCAACCAGACCCAATGGCGGGAAATGAACCCACGACCTCCGGGTCTTATACCCGAGCGGCTTAGCCACTGCTCCACGGATGCGGTCAAAAAATATCACGCCTACCAAACGTGTAATTGCTGATATCAAATTCGGTGGAGTTCGAGATTTGAACTCGATAATCATAATCGATCGATAATCGATCGATTTGGCTTTTAAGTTGTATTCTGGTAATGTTCATCTTGGAGTCAGTACAACTTGAAATGATAGGTTTGAAGATCAAAAGAGCCTACAATGTGGCAGCAGCACATTGAACAATTAAATGAACATAAAATATTGTATCTAAAATATTTGTTTTCGGAGGAGGACGCTTATCACAGGCTTGCGAAACCCGCGGCCTTGTGATCTCGTCGTCTGATTTCATGTACAAAACGGTAATTAGCCCCTCCCCAAGTCACGTTGTAAACCAAAACAATGTACCAGGAGTGCATATCCTACAGGAGTGTCGCTTAGTGCACCATTCCTCACATGTGACGTCACAGCCGGCCGGGGTCCGAGGTCCACGCATGCGCCTGGCCACGTCATCCCGTGTTGCGTCATCGGCAAGGTAAAACACTAGGAGGTCATAACCATGGGGGAACGTTGTGCTAACACGGTAGATAAAGATAAGGGAAGTAGCTGGAGGAAATCTGAGCACGACTTTATCATGGCGGTACATTGTTTTGGTGGCTTTTCGTTATTCCTTACATTGGAGTAATTATTTAGTTACACATTTTGTTTTTCCTAAAGGTTGACTGGTAGAGAATACTTTTAGCGAGAAGTCCGCCTTTTGTATCATATTTTTGTGGACAATAAAGTTCGTAGCCTGGGTCAATTTCCAGCTCTTAAACTATTTCCATACCAAAAAAATGGTATGTAGTTATGTATTGTTAGCTATAAAATACATTTCTCTTGATAATTACAATTTATTATGTTTTTACAATAATCGGCATTATACATTGGAAGCGCGGTAAATCTATCTGTCAATCTTCCTTCCCGACTAGTGCGGGGCACCGTACGCGGTGACCATTAATGATGTCTTATTCGAGTGAACCAAATTCGTCTATCAGTATGTTGCTCCATTTGACGTGAAAGAAGGATAAACAAAAACACTTCTATTTCTGTTTTTTCATGGGGACTGAGCATTATCCTGGGATAAAGAGCCTTTGCCTTTCTTAAGACAATATTATTTCTTTACTAAATCCATTAAAATGTTACTTTCAGCCATATATAAATTGTTAATATGAATATTAGTCGAGTGGGTCTTAATCTTAATGCTTTGTTTGAAGAGATATGAACGAAGACGGAGTTGAAGGAAAGGTACAGTCTCAGATATTGACATAAAAGCTCATTTTAAAATGAACCTTACTCAAATCATCGCAAGAAATAAACGGCGTCACCCAGACCAAAAGTCTTGTTTTTAACGGCTCTCAACTCCTTATTTAATGCTTAAACAACAGTTTAAAAAATACGTAAATAATCTTTGTAGTTTTATCTTAAAATTCCACGTTTAAAGTTTGTGTTTATCTTTATTTATCACTACCAAAACTGACTTTGAAAATACGTCTAAAATAATATTATTTCATGCACTCCTCCTAATTTAAACGTGTTTTTTAAATTTGGCTTGCGCCCATCGATAGACAATCAAAAAAACTATAAATTGGCTGCAAAAAATTTGGAAATCATCCTTTTCTTGATTTTTACGGATTATTATTCATAATTTCGGACGGCCA
Source organism: Mecyna flavalis (assembly GCA_949319885.1). NCBI lineage: Eukaryota > Metazoa > Arthropoda > Insecta > Lepidoptera > Crambidae > Mecyna > Mecyna flavalis. Next base: position 1,487,397 of record OX439427.1, on the reverse strand, counting down.
TTTCTCTCACGCGCCCACAACGGGTAGCGGGCGGCAGTCGGCCGCTAGCTGTGCTACGGGGAACCCGTGTCGCTCGCTCACACACGTGACAGATCGGTGAGACAGCGACACCTAGCGACACAAACAAGCACTGACGTTTGCTTGCTTTGTTTACGCAAGGACGATTTATATTGTGAGGCTGAGGTGTGTCTTGTATTAAATGCGAAAGGACGATTTAATTATCTTGTTTAATAATAGTAGTGTAGTAAAACTATCAATGGCGAATGCTACACGCTCGATTTAATATAAATATAAATATCTCTGGACATTATTCACACAGCACCATCTAGCCCCAAACTAAGAATTAGCTTGTGCAGCACTAAGCATTAGTTGTGCTATGGGTGCTAGACAACGGATAAACATTACTAATATACTTTTTTTTTGTAAATACATACATTATTATAAATGGAAAAACCCAGACCGATACAAACAAACATGTTCATGCACACAAATGTTTGTACCGTGCGGGGATCGAACCCGCGACCTCTGGTGTAATAGCCGACTTCTCGACCATTACACCAAATGGCTCGCCAAAATCGCGATAACTTTCCAAAAGTGAATGAATTTTACAAATCGATCAGTAGGTACCTACGACGGTAAATTTCACTGACTACACTAGGCCGCCTCCTCGGTTTCACTTCACCCGCGCGTAATTTCTTTTGTCAATAATTATCCTATAATCCTGTCGTATGTCACCCGGGCCGGGAATAGTACCCGGGTGACTTTCCAAAAGTGAATGAATTTTCCAAATCGGTTCAGGAGTTTCGCAGCCTATTCAATACAAACCAAGACTGAGTCATGAGTCTTGAGTTGGTGTATTACATTATCCAATGTAATACACCAACGAATGATAGTTAAAAAAAGTGAATAATAAAAAAAGAATAACTAAACAATCTCAAACCAAAAAAAATGTTCAAAAAGTTTTTTTGGACTACTTGGGATTTGAACTAATGTTCACATATTACGTCAGCGTATTTGCACTCGGCCACCGAGCGTTGTATAGACAGGATGAAATAAGCGATGAAGTATGGCGCGCACCAACAGACGTGAATAGGGTCCAAAGATCAGTATTGTTTGCTCGCAGAGGTCCGTTGGAACATGAGTCACTTTACAATATTATTTTTACATGCTTTATCCAATATTGCACTCGTAACCGTCACAGTTGGTTTAATTTTGTTAAAAACATCCAAAATGTCAACTAAACGATTTAAAATTTACACCACAGGATGCGCTATTTCTTGCCGCACATTTTTATACAACATTTACTAAAAACTGTTTACTTTTTACACTTATTATAGAATAATATTTAAACGGAGCAATTTTAATACGTGTACTTTGGTGAAACGTTGCGGACCCTCCCAATCGCTAGTGTATTCATCAGGGGGTGTTCTCCGGGAAGTATCATCAAAGGGTGTTCACCGGGTTGTTGCATCAGAGGGGTGTTTTCAGGGTAGTCACATCAGGGGGTGTTCTCCGGGTACTATTACCAGTGGGGTGTTTTCAGGGTATTATCATCATTCAACGTGCAACGTGGTCAGTCACGACCCTGAGGATTGGGATACGGAAACTGCGTGCTATTTCTCTCGTAGAATATCTACTCCAGTCAACGAAATTCTAACTTTGCCATTTTAGTTGTAAAGCTGAAACTGACGCTAAAAGGACAATGCTCAAAAAGAAGCTAGGTTGGAATCAAATTATTGGTAATAATATGTAATTAAATATTCCATAGGGGGCATCATCGAAATCAATGGTGGTATGTGTGAAATTGCTATTCAGATTTTTCTGGGGTCACATAAAGTATCAATTACATAGTTACTGAATAATAAACGCACTTGTTGACCCAAATCTATAAAAATTAGAAGGAAATCTCTTAGGGTGTGTCGGAGGATGCATAAAAATCATTCCAATTGGAAAATATGAAAAAACCCCGTTTTAAATAGCGAAAAACATTGTTCGTGCTAATTTTCGCACATTGTACGCGATTTCCTAGCAAACGGGGCGCGATACGCGTAAAATGATTATAACCTTTTTTGTAGACAAAGTAATTCTCTACAGCTTTTGTCTAAATTTTTTTCTCTTAATTATGTTAGTTTTTGAGATTATCGGGAAAAAGAAATTTTTCACCCTCTTCCATTTTTTCGAATGACCCTGGTGACACCACCCCGCCCCGCATTTTTAGTATGTTATCATTATCACGGGGTCATTAACGAAAAGGACAATGCTCATCTAGTATGAAAAACAACCCAGGCTGGAATCAAATGAAAAGTATCTCTAATTATTCGTAATAATAATTATGTAATTAAATATTCCATAGGGGGCATCATCGAAATCAATGGCGGTATGTGTGAAATTGCTATTCAGATTTTTCAGGGGTCACATAAAGTATCACTTACATAGTTACTGAATAATAAAAAAATATTTTTATAATTTTTTATAAAAATATATTTTTTAGCACCTATTCAGTAAAGTTGTAGCTTCTCATTGGTGCAAGAATTTTTAGAATCGGTCTTGTAGTTCCTGAGATTAGCGCGTTTACAAAGACAAACAAACGGTTACGCTTTATTATATTAAATAATAATAATTAATCTAGAGTCCGACCGAAACTGGTTTTCCGGCCGAAACCGAAACCGTAACCGAATATTCGGCCGTGGCTTCAGTTTCGGCCGAAATCGAAACCGAAACCGAAACTCACGTGGTCAAGAATAAAATTAATTAATTTTGTTGTAATCATTTATTTAATACTAGACTTCCGCCCCTGGCTTCGCTGGCGTAGGCTACACTTTAAACCACTATGAAACCCCCCAGGTAACTTCCAAAACCCCCTTCTTAGTGGAAATTTACACATTATAAAGCACGCTTTTAGATTTAAAGTAAAACGATTAAACCATTTTTAACACCCTTGAGGGGTGAAATATTCAAAAACCCTTTTTCAGTAGGAGCTTACACATTATAAAGAACCCCTGTACAAATTTGGAAAATTTTATTTTTCAACCCCTAATTTATTCCTTTGGGGGTGATTTTTTTACCCCTTTTTAATCACCATTGGGGATAAATTTTCAATAACACCTTTTTATTTGAAACTGACACTAAATATAAAAATATACTTCACGAATTTTAAGACTGTAACTTTTAAAATGACAAAGTTTCATACAATTTTATAACCCTCTTTTTACCCCCTTGGGGTTAATTTCGAAAAACCGCTTCATAGTGGGAATTTACACATTGTAAAGAATCCTTGTACGAAATTTCAAATTCCTGGGTCTTGTGCAATGGGCTGGGCGTTGATTGTCATTCAGGAATTCATTCAGTCGGTCCATTTTCTCCCATTTATATAGAAGACTAGCCTTTTGCCCGCGGTTTCAACCGCGCGTAATTTCTTTTTTAAATATCCTTCCATTCCCCCCACATTTCCGAGAAAAAGTATTCTTTGTCACCCGGAGATAGTGTACCTTTCAAATAGTGAAAGATTATTCAAATCAGTTCAGTAGTTCCGGAACCTATTCAATACAAACAAACAGCAAATCTTTCCTCTTTTTAATATTAGTACCTATACCTACAGATAATACAAAAAAACATATTAATAATACTTTTATTATTTTTATCTACATCCATACCATAATATGTCTATTTTATAGTCAGGAGCGATGAGCAGACGCCCTACATTAAGATATAATTATCTGTGGCTGCATCGTAATGTTTACATTTTAGTATCGGTAACCGATACTTTAATTACGTTCAAATTTCGAACGTCTTCTTAAAAAGTAAAAATTAATGGATTTGAAGCTAACATATGTAAGCAAAACATCTTGATGTATTTTCAAAGGTACCAGGAGAGCATAACCGCAGCGTAACTATTCATTAAATCAAAGAGTTTGAAAGACGCGTGCTAGCCTTGCTTCTTGTTCTTCTCTGCTCTCCTGGTACTACGGATTATATTCCACGCGGTTTCACATCGATCCTGACTTTAAAATAGACATTTATCGTATGAATGAAGATAAAGTTATGTATGTGACTGTACATAAGTAGGCATTAAAATACTCATGTGATCCTTTTATGAAACTCACTTCGTTCGTTTCATAAAACCACATTCGTATTTTAATGACCCTCATTATGCAACAGTCACATAAATAACTATTTTCAAATCAAGTTCTCATAACAAAATGTTTATCAGTTATCAATAATCGAATCACTAATTGTTACTGTTTAACGCACTGACTATGTTGTGTTGCTACAGAGCTATCCGAACGACGCAAGACAATAATTCCCAAACAGGTGCGCCACCGCCAAAGCGTTGCGGCGTGAAACGAAGTTAGGCGAGCGTGCACACAAATTCCGAAATCAGTTTCGGTTTCGGCAAAAGTTTCGGCCAATTTTGGCCGAAACCGAAACTGCCGCCAAAACTTGATTTTTGGCCGAAACTCGGCCGAAACCGAAACCGAAACCGAACCTTCGGTCGGACACTATATACAATTATACAGGGTTATTGGTAATGTGTCTTGATCCTTTCAAGGGCATGTAGAGGAGGTCCCCAGCTAGCAATTGACCCATTAAAGTGCAGGTCAAAAGTGAACCAATAATGAGATTTTTTTTTTTAATCTTTAATGGCATGCAAAACTAAAAGTTTCGACTGCCCCCACTAAAGGCAGAATTGGTGGGGTCAGGCGGGAAGAAACCTTCTTTAGGTGCATTGCAAAATTTCAAGTGAGTGTCCTTAAGACATCATTGGAATAAAACGTTTTGACATAACAAAAGCAGATATGAAACTAATTCCCGGAATTTTTTTTTTGATGATAAGTCATCTCTTGACCTGTCTCTTTTATCCATTCATGGTTTAATCAAGTGTCGTTTGTCTATTGATTGTCATCTGGTTGAAAAATACACCGATATAGCGAAAATATATGTATAGAGATTTATTACCCTTTTATGCTCGTTAGTTGTTTTTACAGTTGTTATCAATTTTTTAAGTGTACATTGTATCTTGTTGGATAGCCATTGATATGAAGATGTTTTTGAAATGTTCCGCCGTCCAAGTAATTAGGTGATTTTTTGAAGAAAATGATACTTTATTGTAAACAAAATTATAAGCGTCGTAAAAAAATTCTAGTTTTTGATCTCTTATTTCAAAATTAACAAAACTTTCAGTTATCCTAGTGTGTTTTATTATGTACTAGACTAAGCTCTAACTTAATCATAAATAATTACATTAAAATATGTTGTAGTTTTTTTTTAATAAATTTTTAAAGTTGTGAATCCCGAATTTTCCGAAAAAATATTTAAAAAAAAATATCTCATTATTGGTTCACTTTTGACCTGCACTTTAATGGGTCAATTGCTAGCTGGGGACCTCCTCTACATGCCCTTAAAAGGATCAAGACACATTACCAATAACCCTGTATAATATAATTATATTAGATATAGCCATTTTATACACTTTTAAACCGCAACTGTATCTGTTTACTCCTTTAATTGATACTTTATGTGACCCCTAAAAATCTGAAAGCAATTTCACACATACCGCCATTGATTTCGATGATGCCCCCTATGGAATATTTAATTACATATTATTACCAATAATTTTACAGATACTTTTCATTTGATTCCAACCTGGTTTTTTTTTAGCATTGTCCTTTGATTCATCTTTTCAGCTAAAATGGCAAAGTTAGAGCTTCGTTGACTGGAGTAGATATTCTACGAGAGAAATAGCACGCAGTTTCCGTATCCCAATCCTCAGGGTCGTGACCACGTTGCACGTTGAATGATGTTAATACCCTGAAAACACCCCACTGGTAATAGTACCCGGAGAACACCCCCTGATGTGACTACCCTGAAAACACCCCTCTGAAGCAACAACCCGGTGAACACCCTTTGATGATACTTCTCCTGGAGAACACCTATGATGTTAATACCCTGAAAACACACCCTGGTAATACTACCCGGAGAACACCTCCTGATGTGACTATACCTGCTGTAATTTTTACTCGTAAAACTTCTGATAATCCTCTAAGAGTTTTTTTTCAATCTAGATATCCGTTGAAAATATCGAAAAAACCGTTTGAATCGAATTCTTCTTTTGTATTGAAAATCTTTCATGTTCAAATTTCTATTTTCAAACAGAGAACAAAAAAATTAAAATTAATCTTGTTGTATTTTATCGTACTGAAAAACATTTCGATTCTACTTATAATTATGATGTGTGTATCTACAAGATACTTTTTTTTCTATGACAAATAATATTCAGTCTGCTAATAGTGGCTTTATAATGTTAGTAATAGTTTGGCGCTAGTTAACTAGATGGCGCTCATATTATTACCGATGGTTACGAAGTATGGGGTGAGGTGAGGTGGGGGTAAGTGAAGGTGAAATGCTCAAAGTCATTTGCTCTGGGTAAGGCCTTAACTGTACGACTCAACCTCCAGCTCCGTTCCCGCTGCGGGATGAGTCGTCGTGTGTCAAGAAGCGCATGCGTGCACACGTCATTCCCGTCACGTCATCCCGTCCGTCACGTTCCCCGCGAGGAGAAGTACTAGGAACACATGATATGATTGGAGGCTGCTTTAGAGGATGTATGCGATAATGTGAGGATCCGCTTCCTGAAACAACAAAGGTCTGTTCTGTCTGTCTGTAAACAAAATGGATTCTACAAATGTTTGATGTTTTAATTTGACGAGCCATTTGGTGTAATGGTCGAGAAGTCGGTTATTACACCAGAGGTCGCGGGTTCGATCCCCGCACGGTACAAACATTTGTGTGCATGAACATGTCTGTTTGTATCGGTCTGGGTGTTTCTATGTATAATATGTATATTATGTATTTACAAAAATAAATTATATAAGTAATGTTTATCCGTTGTCTGGCACCCATAGCACAAGCTAATGCTTAGTTTGGGGCTAGATGGCGCTGTGTGAATAATGTCCAGAGATATTTATTTATTTGCATACGTCAGTATTTTATTATTCACGTTAATAATTATTTGTACCACTTCATTTGCACCCACACTGCCGTTACTTCAAGATATGAAATTTCAACGATAAATGAATAACACGTTTTATGAGGTGAAGATAATATAAGTCGCAAGACTTTGTCCCGGAAAAACGCAATCCCAATGGAATTAGAAGTAACACAACATATTCGTAACTAGTGTGCAGGGAAAAGTTACGATGATTTTATGCCATAATTCAATGAGGGAAAAGTCGTTCATTTCGACGGGACAAAAGAATTTCAGTTCCGAAGTCACGTTGTTAACCATAACAATGTACCAGGACCGTATGACTTGCAAGCGCTTCATATAGGGCATAGATAAAGACAGTCGCCGGAGGCGTGGCCTTTTAATCGGGGATGGGGTGCAGAAATTCTTAAAAGATAACCTAAAAATTTACGCTTGCGCTAGCTCAACTGCAAGCTATTTAATTTAACAATTTGAGCGGGAAATGTTCAAAGCATTCAGGAAATTAAGAAACTCCAAATTCACCAACAACAGTCCAATTGGTGGCTACTACCTCACAAACATTTGTATGCACCAACTTTTTTTTTGTTTGATCACTAATCTGTACATCTTTTTTTATATTTACAGCACAGTTACAAAAAGAAATATCTCTGCTTAAATGTGCCTATTTTGTGAGTGGATGGCGCTATGAAAAGTCATGTTTAAAGACGTGTAATTTTCAAGGATATCTTCTAAAAAAGCGGTATTATCATTATTTTACAAAAAATAAATAGATTCAATGCACGACGTTATATTTTAGCTTTTAGATAGGATGTGGTATGAATGTGATCGCATACTGTTTTACGTGCTTTCTTTTTAAATATAAGAATTAACATAACACGAAACTAATATTTTTTGCTCTAAAATCTGTGAAAGTCAACTGAAAGTCTTAAGTAGCTAGTTTACACAAAATCTTGTTGAATTCATAATAATTAAAAAGAAACAAAATATTCCAACGTAGGACAACATCAAAATGGATTTAGTCCCAAAGTATGTTGCTGAATTCCTTGTGTATAGGTGTCAAAAACAACAAAGGTACCACAAACACAAACTAAAACACAAGTAACCATCCAGACCTGAACAAACATCCATGTTCATACATAAATGCTCGTCCTGGATGGAATTCGAACTTTCTAGCACAATGTAAAATCACTACCAAGTGCACCATCGAGACATCTTTGGTCGCCCCCATCGCGGCAAAAACCGAAAGGCATGCTGAACGGGCCGAGCTACCAGGAGCACATGACACGGAGAGACATCGCGCTCATCCAAAACCCGCCCCTCATTAGTGTCTCCGCATTCAGACACGCCTTTCACAAATTAACTAACCCCGGACATGCGCATCGGACCAGACCCTGTCGAAATCACGTTTCTGAACTCGGTTAAGGACTGGGAGACCATAGTTTTGCCAGAAGTTTGATGGGCCAAATTTTTGTGTCAAGGGCACTAACAAACCTAAGCAATGATGAAAAAGAAGAAGTGATAAGAAGCTCTATTTTTGCGATTTTTATCAGAAACTATAATGATAATATATCTTTTTCTATCTTACATTTAGAAGAAGATAAATTATCATTAAAGAATCTGATATCTTCTTTTTTGGATTGGATAGATATTTCAAAGAAGATTCACATAAATTAAAAAGACATACCTAATCAAGGATAAAGTTACCTATATTCGAACCATTTCGAACGAAATAAAATACAAAATATTCAATTTCCTCCAGTAACAATTTGAACCGCAAAAATATGAATGATACAAAAGTTACCACACACTTGTTTCGCACCGCTGAATGAAAAACAACGACGAAGTGTAATAAAACGGATCCCGAATCCGGTCTGAACATGTCTCGTTCCAAGCACGGTCAAGCACTAGGGTCACATAACTTCGATGGAGGAATGCCATTAGCACACACTCGGCAGTGATGAACCCTAGGCCGGTCTAGACGGCTGGGACGTCCGCCACCCGCCCGCACATGCGTACGGACGTCCGCCTCAAAGTGACGGTCATCGCTGAGGTCAATCACTAGGGCATCATGACAAGCCAGAAGTTATTGTTTTTATCAGTTTTAGATATCAAGATTATGATAAATGAGAAATGGATAAGAATGCTAAAACTTTTCGAATTCGATAGCTCAATAGAATATTTTTGATTTGACAAAATGTGTCCGCATAGCATAATAATAAGAGAAAAGAAAATTAGAAACGAAGGTTATATAATTAATCTATGTATATAAATAAAAATTGCTGTTCATTAGTCTCGCTAAAACTCGAGAACGGCTGAACCGATTTGACCAATTTTAGTCTTGAAATATTCGTGGAAGTCCAGGGAAGGTTTAAACGATGAGGAAATATGGAAAAATTGCGAGGATAATACTAAAGTAGGTGATACGAAGTTCACCGGGTAATAAACTTGGATTTGAAAATGAAAATAAAAATATCTTTATTCATTTATCACAAATATTTACTCGTACGTAGCAGAAAGCTATAAAAACTAGATTCAAAGCTTGCACTATAATATTTTTATTTTTATAGAAGTTAATCATGGAAATAAAAATAAAAAAGCATGATAAAAGTTATAGCTGGCAGGTAAGACAAAAGGAATCATTTAACATTGAGAAAACAAAGGAATATTGATATAAAAATTATACGGCCAGGTTAAATGGGTGACAAAAAAGTTTTATGTTATGTTACTTGCGGCAATAAAGTTAAATGATATTATTTGAGAAATTACTTGCTTGACTTATTTTATCCAGTTTATTAAACAGGATTGATACAATTTACAATGTTGTCTGTGTTAGACAAAAATACCTAGCATTATTTTTAAATGAGAATTATCGGTACTGGCGAATTCTTGTATCGGAGGCCAAGACATATTTTGGGTCGCTGAGCCATCGGAGTAAGTAAGTAAGTAACTACATGGTTTTTCTTCGAATCCATTATTTATTTTGTACTTTTTAAAAATCCAATTGTAGCAATAAATATAATTTTATTTCAGTGATATTTATCACGTAAATATCAAAAGTAGCTTACTAAACAATCGTCTAGTCTGGCAAAGAGCTAACAGCTATTTTATTTTACCCCCCCTTTTCCATCTCTCACTTGCCTTTTCTGCGTACAGTCGAACGGGGTGACTATGTGTATAAAGTGGTAATTCATCAAAATGTCAAGACAAAAACCCAATGGCACATAGTCACATGCGCAGCACATAGTCACCCCGTTCGACGGTTTGCTGAGTCAAGTGTCAAGTCACGATCCTGTACTGGAAAACTACCAGGAACACATAGCAACACAGGAGTCACTGTTGCAAGGGACGTTTGCCATGGCCTTTCCTCATATCATGCACAAAGACAAAATGAAAAGTCCGATACGCTTGTATGCACAGTCTATAAAGCTAGTGAAAATAAAGTCTAGAATAATTATAGGGTAACTAAGTAAGGCGCATGCGCGAATCGGACCCGTCCCCACACGGATCACGTCACGTCACGTTGTCCCAGCTGGCTTGAGTACTAGGACTACGGAATGTAGAGAGAAGTAGGTTTGGTTTAAACGAGGTTCCTAAGAAGTCTCCTGCTCTTACTAACTATAATTCGTACCTGATACGATTAAGTAATTTCGTAAAGATCATAACTGGACCACCATAAGAAACGAAATGGACTTTTACCTTGACTTCCTTCCTATCTTTGGATGAGAGTAACACTGCTGCGCACAGTGTTTGTTCCAAGCGGAAATCAAACCCGCGACTATAATATACTTCACAAAATCTACATTACTTTTTTATTTTCTGAAATAAAACATGATCTATAACGTTTTATTTACGTCTCTAATTTAAAATCATCTTACAGGTAATGTACGCAAAAGAGTAAATTTTCTATTTCTTCATCCCCATGCAGATACAAAAAACCGGCCAAGTGCGAGTCGGACTCGCCCATGAAGGGTTCCGTAGCAGCAAGTATCATCATAATATAAAAGTTCTTGTAGTTCTTTGTAAGTTTGATCGACGTTTTTATATTTGAGTTGATTGAATGAGAGGAAAATTGCGGTTTACGATTCATGACGTTTTAAAAAAAAACTAATTACTTGATCTCGTTCAAACCAATTTTCAATGGAAGTTTGCATGGTAATGTACATCATATATATTTTTTAGTTTTATCGTTCTCTTATTTTAGAAGTTAGAGGGGGGTTGACCAACATTTTACCACTTTGGAAGTGTCTCTCGCGCAAACTATTCCGTTTAGAAAAAAATGATGTAAGAAACCTTATTATCATTTTTAAAGACCTATCCATAGATAACCCACACATAAGGGTTGGATGAAAAAAAAATTTCGAGTTTCAGTTCGAAGTATGGAGAGCCCCCAAAATTTATTGTTATTTTTCTATTTTTGTATGAAAATCCTAATGCGGTTCACAGAATACATCTACTTACTAATTTTCAACAGTAAAGCTCTTATAGTTTCGGTAAAAAGTGGCTGTGACATACGGACGGACAGACAGACAGACATGACGAATCCATAAGGGTTCCGTTTTTTGCCATTTGGCTACGGAACCCTAAAAAAGAGTGTACTAGGTGTGGACCGGTATTTCAGACAGGAAACGAACCAACAACCTATGCGTAAACACTGAACATGACACCAACTGTCGAAATCATTAATTAATTCTTTTTAAAAAAGCACCCTGAACATCGCCAGTCACGTTGAACCGGCAACCATGCCTACCAGGATAACAGAATGCAATCGGAGGTTATATCGGAAGTAGAGGGCGGAAGCGCAATACTTTAGGTGAAAATCCTGATTGCAACTCCGGTATATACTTTCATCTCTCTTGGACCTCTTTCCTTTTGATATGAGTGAAGAGAGTCACTATTATGACACCAGCGTGAACAAAGTCTGTGTGAAGCTGGAGTGTATTAAGTTTAATAGCCACCGTGACATTTATTTGTTTACACAAAGATAGTCAAATCAAGAAAGTTTGCCAAACAAGAAAATTTTCCACCTACGAGTTTATCAGGTCCCACAGCAAGGTAAAGGCCTCCATCATTAAAATAAATCATCGTTAATAATTACTATACTAGTTTAACCACAAAGATAGTTCTATCTCTGTGAGTTTAACCAACACACTTGCCAAATGCAGAGTGATTACATACCCAAGCTGATTTTGAAAAATCCGACACTTTTACCTGACCCAGAAGTTGAACCCAAGACGTCGAGATCACGGTACTTAATCAACGAGACCATCTAGGCGTCTATTTATAAATAAACTTGTTTACGGGATTTTAACAGGGATAAAGGGTAAACGGGGTCAAAAGTCACATTTCCCGTATCGAATACCAGGAGAGCATAAGTTCAAAGGAATTGGGTAGCCGGAACGTTTCCTATCAGGGAGGCATTGATTTGATGCTATCTCCGTTGCACTTCCGCCAGTGAAAGGGATGCAGCAACGCAATACAAACACGCGATTTATTTTAGGACACATCCCACGTCCTAGGTTTCACACAGACTACTACAGCTGATCACAATGCTAAAAGTACCTACGTGCTATGTGTTAATAAATGTTAATATTTACATAACTTCTCCGCGTTGCTTCTCCGCCTTATATCGAAAACTAAATATTATTTATATTAAAGATTTTAAACACTACAACTATTTACGCACTGTAAAACATCGTAAAATATTACCCGACCATTAAAATAAAATACCTCGCCATAATGCGGAAAAATATTGGAACTAATTTCTTCAATTGGCAACAATCAAATAAAAAAACAATAAGATGTCATTCATTATTGCTGTCTGTCAAAGTCTGATGTCAATTGTCAACCATGCCTTGTTATTTCTTGTTATTTGTGAGTATAACCATATCAACCAAGTGTTGCTATAACCATAGCTAATGTGGCGCCTGCCTCCAGAGCAGTATTTTTATTTTTTTGGTCAGGCTATAATAAAGAAAGCTTTAGTGTTTCCAACACCAACTTCTTCGCTTCGCTGCCGTGTTTTCGGCCTGGGAGAATTGCCATGTTTTAAAAAAAAAATCTATTTTCAGTTGTCGCAGCAGGTAAATTAAAATAGAAAATGTTTACATGCGCTTGAGTGTAAATCATGTTTGCTCCTAATATGTTTAATCTAGGCATCTGAAAATATTTGCTAGTTTCATAAACTTTACAAATACCTGAAACCTCTGACTTCACATTTTCCCGTTAACATTGTACCAGGGAGTTATAAGCAATCGAAGGATCCTCTAAAGAAGTACGTGGTGCAGGGGGTGAGATCAGTTCCAATGAAGTGCATCGAATACGAATGCGCTGTCTCTTTTTGTTATTGCGGTCTCGGTTTAGATTTCGCCTAAGAACGAGATCACTATATTGTCTGCTCGTTGTAAAGTTTAAAATCAAACAATCTATAATGTTACAAACACAAACGCATGTAGGTACATCAGCTCACATCACGTTTGCGCACTTGTTTCGCACAGCCATTAAAATCTTGTGGAAAATATGGATAATTGATTTAAAAACCTTATCGAAGATTTTTGGATATACTCGTACCTCCATTACTTTATTATTTCCGAACCAATTATTTTTTTCCAGTTCATGTCATGCAAATACTTAAACGACGCACAGTTAAAATTAAAAGTAATATTTATTTATCGTTATAGCAGTATTTATACAAACTTTTATTCTACAAAATCTGTTCTATTTTCAAAAAAAATGCAGTAATAACTATGTTTCTGACCGATTTTTCGAGGTATTCCTCGAAGCGCAACCATTTTTAAGCGCAACAAATTAAGCGCAACTAAACTATTCCTCAAAGCGCACCAACGTTTTATTTTTGAATAGTGATGGGTACTGATTGAAACTATCGATAACAGTAATGCACGTATTTTTTTTAATTTTGCGAAATCTCTTTACTTAGTGTGCGCAGATTGGTTTTGAAAAAAATAAGGTCATCTTTTAATTTCTCGCGCCGGGGTTAAAGCGCAGTGCGGCGCGGGAGTAGTGCACACCACCGAAGCGTCCGAAAGGATAACACGATATAAAGCTAATAAAAGTACCACCTACCTTAATACCCGAATTGGTGGCTGTCGAGAGTATCTGCTCCACAGCTAGTTTGTCCCCTAACATCAGCAGGGTTACACCTCAATACCTTAATCACATTATCACATCACACTTGTCAGTATTGTTTCAATATCGAATTAGTTTAACATAATCCGTCATACGATGGCAAATATCAGATTAAATATTAGTAATTACTAATTACAAATGGTGCAAAATGTATTTAACTGTAAAACACGATAACCAAAAGAGTCTATGGCCCATTATTAACAAAAATGTTTCTACTGAGAGGAAGCTGGCAGACGATATTCTGTTTAATCGCCGTATGTAATAATTATACAATGTTTACAATGTTTACAATTATAAACTTTTTAGTTTGTCAGAGATTAAAATTAGAATAATCACAACGTACATATACTGGCCACTGGCAACTGTTTTCCATTTGATTTATTCGAACACAGAACACTATATACCTAGTAATAAGGATTGGAGGTTACAACTCGGTCCGCGCTCCACACTCACTGGCCCAAAACCTTGGTGGCGCTCGCAACACCCTTGTGGGGCTTCTTAATGCTGCCACCTGTTAAACGGAATGTCAGCCATCACAGATTTATTAGATCCGGATCCGGGAATATTTACTTGAATAAAGTTTAGTCACAACACGTAAATGTAATATTGAAAACATTCTGAATAATTAAGATATCAATTTTTTATAAAATATTTGCAAATCTAAATGTCGAATCTGTTTACAAGCTTATATTGATGACTCAATTGGCTTTAAAATAATACATAAAAATAAATGTTTACCCACAATACTATTCACATTTTCTTCTTTTTTTGAATTACTTCTTCTATTACTCTTTTTAACACGCTTTTTATAGCTGGCAACGCATTTCCTTTTATATGGATTACTACTGCAATTTTTGAAGTAAATTTTTGTTTTTAAAACGCATGTAAAGCCCAAGGACGTTAAAAAAAAGAAAGGACACCGCGTCACTTACATAAAAAGTGAAGCACCCAAAGTAAGCCGGTTCGTTTGTAAATACGAGCCCACACGCACACACTTACACTAAATTAAGCCGGCCGACCGCCATTACGCTGTCTTCATCGTAAGTAAATAGTGCAATTTTCGTCGCGTACCAAAAACTAAAATAATGCCGTCGTGTGTTGTTAAATGGTGCAAAAACAATACCACGTCACATAAAAAGTGCCAAGGAATTACTTTTTAGAGGTAGGACAGTAGTAATTACATTATTTTCTTTTAATACAAACAAAATAAATATTTGGAACACAAAACCTCAACTACATGCGAAAGTAACCGCCAGTGTTGCCAGGAAATAAATAAGGAATTCACCCGAAAATTTGGGTAAACTTTATTCATTATGTTCTTATAGATAATGTTATTGAAGGATTGGACACATAAATCAGAGATTGTCCATTAATCTCGTGAGGGGGGGGGGAGGTTTCATAAAAAAATACGGAATATCACAAGGGGGAGGGGGTGTAGTAAATTATCACGTGTATTTATTTTTTCGGCAAACGCGCTTATACCTGTATTTTTTTAAGATTAAAAAAAATAGATATATTGTAGGTTCTAAAAATACACGTGATATGGGAGGGGGGGGGCAGGGGTAGTCTAAAAATGCCAAAAAAAACAACCCGTGATTTATTGGACGGTCCCTCAGATAAAAATACTGAAAGATTAATAGCACAGATTATTAAATAGTTACTGTAGTAGGCCGATATAGAGTTGGCGGCTCACTTTCTTTTTATATTAATTTATTGTGGTAATGAGAAGGCATATTAATTAAAAATTTACGCACATTGCTACAAAACCAATATACACCATTTACAGATTAACACCCGTTATTTTCACGAATGAGGAGAAATTTGTGTAATGGCATCGCCGAAACGCACACACGTGCAGAATAAAAGTGGCTTCACTTGCTAGTATCGCGGTGCGGTGTCCTCTTATTTTTACGTCCTTGGTAAAGCCTACCAAAAATACGTCAAGCATTTCCTATACACTTTTTTCTGTAATAGACAAAAGATTTTGGTTTCCCCATTGCTAGATAATTTCTCTCTCTCTTTTTCGAAAATTGACAAAAGAGACAACGTCCTCAACAAAATCAAAAATCGAAATATTCTTTATTCATGTAAACTTGTATCAAGTATTTATGAATCGTCAATTACAGAGTGACTCTACCACCGGCTTCGGAATGCAGTCATCTGCCGAGAAGAACCGGCAAGAAACTCGACAGTTACTCTTTTTCATCGCCATGTTTGTTTACAATTGTTTGTTACAATTACTGATTAGTTTTAGAATACCAAGCCATACAGTATAAAGTATAAGAATGAGACTATAATCGAGAAAAATCCGTGAGCCCTGGAGGACCAGTGCCCAAAGGTGGCACCTGCAGCACAAGTATGACGTATGTGCCAGCCATAATTTCACTCAACCATATTAGAGGGAATGTAACCACCCGACACTATGGGAGGGAATGTAACAATACGAGTAGACCAGCGAACTTAAATTTAAGTTCGCTGGAGTAGACAGATAAATATCAGGAATTTAAACGAGCTTGAGAGTACTGATAAAAGTTACTCATACTGTGCCACGTTGTTGTATTGAACTAATTTGGTTGGAATCATTAGAAAGCACTCAAAAAAGCTTTGGATCTTGGCTTATTTTATGTTTTTCATTTTTATCCAAAGTTTTTGCGCAATTATATTCAATGCTACTAGATATTAGAAACTGCAAAGCAACCTTAATAGTACGTTTTGTGCGTACGTTAAACGTTAATAATATAAAACGCTTGCTGTGCTTGCTACAAAGTAATTCGGGAGCTGTAAGAGACAATATGTCTCTCAATAAAAAATAGGTTTTAATTTTTCCATGCTACTTTTTTCCTTTATAGGCATAAACGGGGAAAACGGGTAAAAAATCGTATAGGGAGAACGAGATAGCCCCGTCCGAGTGAAGTCACCCCGATTCCGGTGCAATGTACCAGGACATCATAGGCTATCAAGATGTATTCCGAATGCGAGGGGCGACTGACAGGGGCTAATGAAAGCGAGAGTCTCTAGATTGATTTTAAATTGATGCTATCTCTGTCTCGTTTGGACTTTATTTGTAGGTGTGAGAGGGACGGTTGAGGAGGACACGTGAACAATTTAGTGTACATTGTGTGAGGATATTGTTTTTATAATATATCCACACACGACATAGAAATATTATGTACTGACGTACTAATAATAGCTCAATGACACACGATAATTAAATAAATACACAACTCAATAAAGTCTAGGGAAATATATTACATTATCGTACTTTTTTACAATTTTTTTTTGTCTTCAGCTGTGAAATAAAGCCCCATAAACAGGAAACATGATCTTCTTATGTTTTAACATTTTCTATCAGTAGCTTGCGAGACAAGCGCTGACCGCTTCATATAAATCAAGAAACATGTTTTCATTTGTCAAAAAACCAACTCGTGTTCTGTTTTTGATGTTGTTATGATGTTTTTAATCTGGTTGATTTTACAATTTTATTTATACTGTTTATGTACTGTTTTTAATAGTTTTTTTTAATAGATATAATTGTTTACAATTTTAATTGTTAATAATCTACATAATATTAATAAAGCACCAGAGGCAAAAGTGTAATATATGTATGTGTAGTTTGTATAATCTCATTTTAAGTAAAACTTGTAGTTTTTTATGAGAAATAAATGTCTTTAAACCTAAACAGAACACAGAACAATATTGTTCGTTTAAACTTTAAACGAACAATATTTTTTAAGCTCATTTAACTTTGTGGCTAGTATGGGCTAGTACAATTTAAGAAATGACCGCTTTTGCTATTCAGTAGTATACCCCTTTTCTAATTTTGCAATATTTCAACTTTCAAATGATGAGAAATACATAATTTAAAAATATTGTAGCTTTAAACACAGGTGCAGTTAACGCCATCTTTCTTAATTTTCTTGTACCACATTTCGTAGCCACCTCTACGAAATCGGCTGTAGCTATACGTTACGTATTTTCTGCTACGAATCTGGACGAGTTGCTTTGAGAGCGCCATCTCTGGGAAACTACAGGGAACTAAGTACTGAGATGAAAATAGAACTCGTTCATATGACCAATGCTTTTAGTTTAAAAGCATCTGGATGATAAACTTCTGCAGATGGCGTAAGTGCTCTGGGCATACTATGTTTTACAAAATTCCTTTATTTTTTCAATTTGGTTGTTTTTAATTGATGCAATGCAACTCTGCTCTTGCTCTTGAAGAGCAGAGATTTGATTCTCAGGCATGTCAATTTTTAACAGACATGAACTATTATTATTTAGCTGCAATATATCCTTAGAGCATTATGCAAGCAATAATATCAAATAGCTGAAATTGAATACGAATTCGCGGTGCTTAATACGAATGTTTTGAAAAAATTATAAAATAAATTTTCGCATTACCACTCAGAAACTATAAGTCTTACTTGCACTGAAACACCAAATGATTCTTAAATAATAATACTGACAGCAAATATTTATCTAAATGGGCTTAATCAGGAATCGAACCCATGAGCTTTTTAAAAGAAGTTTGTAGAGACAGTTTGTAAAATAATAGAGTTTATCAAACTATTTTACTTGCTTTATATAATATATAATAGACTAGCTTCCAAACATAGCTTCGCCCTGTTCCTCATCCTGGTGTGTAATGTGTAAGCTAAATATTATAAGGCTGTAAGAATCATGTATATCTGTTCAGTAGTTTTTACGTAAAAGAGTAACAAACATCCATACATACATCTTCACAATCTTTTGTATTGTAAATACGTATGTATGGATAGTAGGAATCCTACTATCCATCCATACGTTTTCACAATACTAGGCTACTACAACGAATTATTGTTGTAGTAGCCGCCTACAGCGTGAGTCATTAAAAATTTGACAGTCTACCTGCCTTAAATGTAAAAGAAGATGCCTTTTTATTTATTTAGGCGAGCTGTGGTAGCCAAGTGGCGTGAGGTCGATTAAACCTATGGATTGTACTAAGTGCGTATTTACCAATAAGTAATTCTATGATGACGGAAAACATCGTGAGGAAACTTGTACTGTACATGCAAATGGCTATGATGTAGCTACAAATTGATCTATGTAGTTAACCTGTCAGACGGCCGTCGCTAATTGTAGCGAAACGATGATGATGATTGCATCATCAACATTTCGTATGGCTTCCACATTAATCCTCAGATGTCTATGTCGAGTTGCCGCAACCAGTTCACTGCAGCCGGCGTAAGGTTATAGAGCTCACGCATACTACCAGAAAAACGACGGAGAGGGCATTCCTCAACAATATGCGTCGTTGTTTGGATTCGAGCCCCACAGTCGCAATCCGGCCCATCTCGGAGACCCCATTTGTGGAGGTGGTGGTTCTGAACAATATTATAACTGGACGTGGATCCTGGATCTTGCTGTACCTATGTTTGCCCTAACTTCCCCTGACTAGTTTGGAACAATGCTCGGAGAAAAACACAGGTTGTAGGCATCACAGCATGCGTTTAAAATGAACGTGATAAAACATTTATTGAACTGCCTCCGTGGTACAGTGGTAAGAGCGTTGGGCTCTAATACCCGGAGGTCGTGGGTTCGAATCCCGCGGGGAGCATCACTTTGTGTGAATGTTTCCAGTTTGGTTAGGACATTGCAGGCTTGAATCACCTGAATGTCTGAAAAGAATGATGATTCCGTGCTTCGGAAGGCACGTTAAGCCGTTGGTCCCGACTATGTTCCAAGTAGGTCTGGTTTCCCTTGTAGGGTTACGGAGGTCAGATGGCAATCGCTCCATTGTAATAACCAGGCTTGTCAAATCTAGGATCATAGTCGAAGCGGACCCTGAGCTCCATACTGGATGCAATCGGGAATACGCTAGGATGAAGAAGAAAACATTTATTGAACATCACTCCAGGCTCTTCCACAGGAGAATCTGCTCGCAGCGCAGGTCATAGTTCCGAATGACCTCTATCTCCAGATCGATGATCTCCAGTTCATCAGGGCAGAGGGCCTCGCTGACCAGCGGCTCCTCATCATAGTACTCCACTGAGCTGAACACGTACTCGCTCGCACGTCTATGCTTCTCTTTCGCACCTCGCTTCCTCCCACTTTTTTCTGTTGTCGTCGTCGCCACATTCACATTCTCCATATCTTCTGTTCCTTTATTCTCTTCCTCGATTGTCTTTTTTTCTATATCAACTGTCGGTTCTGGTTGTTGAGTGATAACAGTTTCAGGTGCGTCTATTGGCGAATGTGTAGCTTTGGATGTAGTTTTCTTTTTAGCAGGCACTTTACAGACTTTTAGCGAATCACTAACGTTGAACGGCAAAGCATTAGCCGAGACAAATTCAACTAGTGCACCGTCTTTTCTCAATGAATCCCTATACTTCTTAACTGTATCATCAAAAGTCTCTCCCGAACAATCGCTTTTTAAACCAAAATCGGTATCTTTTAAATGTGATATATGCCATTCTGCGTCGTCCAAGTCGTCCAGAAACCTTCTTGCCACTTTGTTATACATATTTTTGTCTTTCCTCCCATTTGTGTCTTGTTCTTCATTGTCACTAACTACTTTTTTCGCACTCAATCTTGTAACTATTAATAGTAATAATATTTTAAATAAAAAACACATTTTATATTTATGCGTTCACATTGAACGGCGCAGTGACGTGAAATGAAAACAATTTTTAATTAATTAAATGTTTACACGTCTTACACTCGGCGGAGCATGGTGTAAACAATTTAAGGCAACGTTACTACGTATTACAAAATGAAGTTACAAAGAAAATATCAAAACACTTAAGTTAGCTCCTTACATTAAAAGAAAATTGATTTAATCTAAGGTTGGCTCTCAATGTTGAATTCTCTTTTCCTGGCGTGGCAGAAAACTTAAACAATAACAAACAGATTAGATGTTCAAAATTGATTTGCATGCAAGGTTCTACCCGAACAAACATACAAACCACGGAAAAAAAGCTTGTAAAGTTGTAAAAATAAACAAGTCCATAATACGATACAAACCGATAGTAATTATAAATCGCTACACAACGATAAATTAACCCTAACAAACGTCGACACGCAGTTACGACGAGACAAACCACCTATTACAGCGGCATCATTGACAGATCGTTATCTCTGCTAACTAATCCATTCAGCCTTGCCCGACATAACTACCCTTCAAACGCTGGGAAAATACTCCAATTTACCCATCTCCCCGCCTCCCCACTTCCCGTCTCCCTGCTGAGAGATCAAAACAGCCCAATTACCACGCAGCACGACCCCACCCTTTAATAAACCCTCGTTTGCTCAAATCTGAAATAAAGACGCAGATAAATAATCACAATTTCGAAACGAAAAGCCCTGAAATTAGCATCTCGTTTGAATAAATTGACAGATAATACGACTTTGAGACCCCGTCAAACTTGCCAGTCTGTTTCTCTTTACGAACTCCGAGCGTTGAAGCGCTTCACCGCTTGTTGGATTTGACTTTTAAAAAATAATTAAACTTTATTATTTTTTAAAAGTCAACTTTGGGAGACGATGACTTGACTCATTGTCACTATTAGAGGTCGCAAAAATTCTTTCCCAGATGGTCAACGACGTCTCTCCAGGCACTAGTCACAGCGTCATTAGTCCAGGATGTAAAAAATACCTTACATGAGTAAAATATGGCTTTTAATAAAAAACTATGACTATTACGTGAAACAGTTAACAACATCCATTTATATGACTATATCTTAATAAAAAACATAACAATAAATTGCCTTGAAATCCCTTAAATGTGACATTTTAATAGTTTTATTTCACCTCAAAATTACCCTTATTACTGATAGCACAATGTTAAATAGGATAATAATCATTATTATTTTTAAGAGGCAAATTGCGGGCGCTTCAAAGATCTTCTAGCCAAACATGCAGCGCTGCAGCGCGTCTGCGTCTCCGGCGATGTTAACAAGCCGCTAAGAGATGCAAATTGACAGCGGAGCAGCGGTGGCAGCGCGAAATGGCACCAAACATTTGCATAATTCGCGCCAAATGGATCCAAATGGGTATCGCGCGGACGATTGAAAATCAAACAGCGCTTTCGTAATTGTTTTATTTTGTACATGATCAACTTTCTTCTAGCTATACAAAAATCATAATGTTACTATACTTAATAACTGACTTACAAAAAAGTAGTACTTATCTATGACAAAATTGTTGTACAAAAGTATACCTTTAAAATTGAAATCCATACGAATGTTAATAATTATGCTGAATATAAACTTTGAACATATTTATTGGAATTTACTTGAATGTTATAGAAGGATATTGTGTTTTTTTCTACATAAACTTTAGCATCAGATTGGACAATTTCTAATTGAGGTTTATGATATGAAAATATTATGTCAATAACGATTTCACTAGGTAAAGTAAATAAATAATAGACCAACAATATCTATATCGAAACCACGGTTTACAACTGAGTGGCAGCATTTCCTTATATCATAATGAGATCTATGTCGATTAAGACACAATTTTATCGACATAACGACTAATTTGTTTAATATTATCTTAATCAAAGATTCAAAAAGTTATTTACAAATTCGTATAACAACACTCTTATCGAAGAAATACTATTTATTGCACATTAAACATTATATTTCTAAGCAATCTGTCTACATCTTATCTATCTACGTTTGAACAATATTAGTACTAGTTTTACAACATTTAATTATGCTATTAGAATCAAATTGCGTTCTCAAAACCTTTATTTTTGAATGCGAGTCGCACAACTTTTGTTTGTCGTTGGAATTTTAAGGGAGTTTTGTGGGTTGTGGGAACGGTTTTAATTTCGAGTCCTGCACACGGCTACAGGTAGGCAAGCATCAACGCATTCTCCTCCAAAAAAAATGTATTATTGCGTGATGAACCAGACTACTAGCATATAACTACCAACCCTAGTGAAATTACTGGGTATATGAGACCTAATAACTGTCGTCTCTTAAGGCGGGCAACGCGCCTGAGACCCCAAGGGGGTCCTGGGTGCTTATGGGCGGCGGTGATCACTTATCATCAGGTGACCCACTTGCTCGTTTGCCCCCCTATAATATAAAAAAAAAGAAAACCCTAAAAGAGGGCTTATTAAACCGATTTGAGTGCGGTTTTTATTAATCGAAAACCTTTTTCATCGCGGTGGTTCTTAGCTTTTTTATGAAAATGGATTAGCAGTTTAAGAACCACAAGCACTCTGCCAAGACGAGAAAGGGGTTTTGAAAATACCTATATATTATTGTAAAGGTATTGCGTTATAAACCAGACGCCTGGCCCGTTAGTTAGCGGTTATTTCGTGGCATTGGTTCAGAGATGGCAGTGCATGTAGGCGGGGTAGGGCGGCAGCAGCGCGCAGGCCAGCGGCAGCGCGTGCGCCGACAGCTCGCGCTCGCCCGTCGCCGCCTGCGCGCGCAGCTGCTCCAGCCGTAGTTGGTTCTGACGCTTCCATTTTGTCCTGGAACAATGGCTAGATTACTATTTGTTGTTGACCGTATTCATTACTACGCCAGAGACCGATCTTAATGCGGTTTTTCTATGTTTGCGTGAATATCTCTGGTTCTATATTAGTCTGGTTCAATCGTTTAACATGGAGGCTGATCTTCGCGAGTTGCAAGCTGGAGATTGGCGTGCAAGAACACAAGATCGTGAGGACTGGCGAATTCTTGTATCGGAGGCCAAGAGTCAAGACACATTTTGGGTCGCTGAGCCATCGGAGTAAGTAAGTAAGTAATCGTGAAATATAAAATTATACCTACATGAATTTAACATGTTCCTCTAAATATTTTGCGTGATTTTTTACTGAATAGTCAAGCTTTTTAAAAGCAGCACTTCTTATTTTTTCATAAACAGACGTGAATTTTTATCTACGAAATTAACAAAAAGTGTCTTTAAGATCGCCCCACGTTGGGCGCCAAATAACACAGGTAATTTCTAAACTTAAGTCTAAGACAAACGTCCTGAACTAGTAGGACTAAACTTAATTATTTGCCACTTCATATTACGAGTATATGTATAATCATCGAAAGACACTGCTGGTCGAGAGTCGAGACATATTTTCATATAAGTGAATAAAGTGCCCCGTGAAACCTGTCACTCACCTTCGGTTCTGGTACCAAGTCTTGACCTGCGTCTCGCTGAGGGTGAGCGCGTCGGCGACGTTGCCGCGGTCGGCCACGCTGAGGTACTTCTGGCAGCGGAACTTGCGCTCGAGGTACGCGAGCTGCGCGTTAAACCCATCAAGCACTCACCTCCGGTTCTGGTACCAAGTTTTGACCTGCGTCTCGCTGAGGGTGAGCGCGTCGGCCACGTCGCCGCGGTCGGCCACGCTGAGGTACTTCAGGCAGCGGAACTTGCGCTCGAGGTACGCGAGCTGCGCGTTAAACCCATCAGGCACTCACCTCCGGTTCTGGTACCAAGTCTTGACCTGCGTCTCGCTAAGGCTGAGCGCGTCGGCCACGTCTCCGCGGTCGGCCACACTGAGGTACTTCTGGCAGCGGAACTTGCGCTCGAGGTACGCGAGCTGCGCGTGCGTGAACGCCGTGCGCCGGCGCCGCGGCTTGCGCCCGCCGCTCGGCGCGGGGGGACGGCTTGTTGGCTGCCGGTCTGGCAACAAAACTGGTCTTGTCACAAATACTACAATCAAATGTATTGTTTAAGAGTCTAAAATAAGAATAGTAATGAATGACTTTAAGGATTCAAATAATCCTGGCAAATGTAAATAATGCTGGCCATACACCATCAAGCCTATCGTCAAATCGGCTTGAAGCGATCGATTGGATTAAACCAATTTGACCGTGTGTGGGCGTGGATTGGCTTATAACTCGAGTTGAACGATTTGACGATAGGCTTGATGGTGTATGGCCAGCATAACGAATTTGCCTTAGACTTTGCGGGCAATAAATAAACCAATCAGAGATTTTAGATAAGCATGATTGTAAGACTTGTGAATAACTTTTTTACCTGTAGAATCCTGCGTATCCCTCTGAGAGTTCCCAGCCATAACAGATGCAGCGAAGCCAGCCAGCAGCTGAGACTGGAACGAGCTTTTCGACAGATCCATCGACCGCCCATAGATGCTCTCCGAGATCCCACTCATGCGACCGAACGCAGAACCATTCTCGTTCTGTTCATCCTTATTGTTTTCTCTCTCTGACCTGTATAAATGAAAGAGACTGCCGTCGTAGAACTTCATTCGGTCTTCTGTTCGATTTTCGAATTCATTATCATCTTCTTTGAATGGAGAATTGTAATTTGAATTTGGTATTCGATTGTTTAAATTATATTCGATAGGAGAGGAGCATTCGTTCTCTTCAGAATCTCTCTTTTTCTGGTAAGCGTCTGCATTTGCTTCTGAACTCAGGGCTTTAGGAGTGGAGGTGTCGCTACGATTGTCACCGACGGAAATGTCATCTTCAACGTCTGAGGTTTCCAGGTTCTGGCTTGTAGCTGTTGAGTTGCATCTTACTTGATCTTCATCGTTGGACACTGCACCTTAAAATAAAATATGATGTTACCGATCTCGTTCAATCAACCCTATGAATATTATATTGCTTAAAGTTACTTTAGTAACTATTAATTTAAAATCTGTGCCTAAAGTCCCAAATTTCAAGACACATTGAAACAACCTATGACTTATACAAAATAAGAGAATGAAAAATTAAAAACTGATCTGTAAAGAAATAAATAAACGATTGGCCGAAGTGTCTACATACAAATGGATCATTGTGTAATAAACATCACTTGTTTGCACAAGTATTTACGACGTTGTTAATACAAAAAGGCCACAGCTTGGGTTTTCCTTGGTTCGCATATCTACCTCCTGTAAAACTTTTTCTGGTCGGTTTGAATAAGGTGATGGATACTTATGAATTTGTGGGACATTCATACTTTGTCTATATATGATAACTGATGATAAATATCAAATGTTAGCTTTAGCGGAAGGGAAAAATAATAATAAACAAAACCCAAGAGTTAATTTATTGTAAACCCAGCGAAAAAGAAAACGAAGTTTGACACCGATCGTTAGTATCAAACGCGGTTTCCGCGCGGAGGCGGCCTGTTAAAACACTCACTAGGCCTAACACTTAACTCCGCAGAAGGCGTACAAAGGAGGGACCCGCATAAAGACTCAGTTTTAAAAAAGGAACGGCCATAGACATGAGTTTCTGCTCTAATTAATGCCTCGGGGCGTTCCGTTTCGCTCTCGAGTAATTGAATACGACGGCCGTGAATGGTGTGTTTTAGCGCGCGCGGAGAATCTTGTTTATGGTTGCGTTTGTGTCTTTTAATTTGCGTGAAAATGGTCGAGAGTGGGCAAAGGCATTCAGCGCGGGGCCGAGGTCGCTTTTCATGGTTCCTTCGCGACCTGTCTGTATACGCGCACAGGCCGCGATTACTCGTTACGGGATGAAGAGGCGGGGGTGAGGGTTCCTCGTTATAATCTCGCATAAACATGGTTTAGCCCACGAGAGAGGTCTCGAGGTTTACGCATGAATATTTTCGCCGAAAACATCGTTAACGATCATAGGCATATACTTGAGTTGCGTTGAAAAAACTAAGAGGTTGAAACTTTTAAGTCTAGGTATCAATGTACATTGATTTAACCTGTAACTATGTTACAGAATGTTTGTCAAGTACGTTAGCCAGGTATCGTCTAATGTAAAATAAAAATTAATCAAAATGCTTTGTTACTAGTTACTGTCGCAGTTACTATTAGAAATGAATCGCCACAATGCGGTAAACCAAAAAAAAACTTCACTACCCAAATATACATTATGTGCTCGCGAGTATAACTTCATAACAACATCGTCATCAAATTAAACTAAACTTCGTTAAAGAAACTCAAATTCTTTAAGGTAGGTATATTATTTAGGTAACGATCCAAGTATTTATTTCTCACACTCTTTTACACAGGACAGGACAAGCCTCTTCTCTTATTAGAGTGTCTTATTAGAGGTTCTTGTAATTAACAATCAACAACTATAAAAACTAACTAATTCGGTAGGTACAATCGTCCGAAGTTTTACGCTCATTTTCGTCTGTTAATTTTATTATTTTAGATATCGATGTTGAATATTCAATGTACAATTACTTCAAGTCCCAGGTCTCTTTGCCTGAAGAGGCTGGTACCCTGGGGCTGGCGAGGTATCGGGCGGCAGAGAGCTCTCGGTATTTCTCGATGCGCGTGCGTGACGAATTAGCGGTATCCCGCTGAGTCTTTAGCGACGGCACCCGTGACTGTACTATACTGGAGGAGTCTCGATACTTAGACGTGTTTTAAAAAATACGTATGTAAATTGTAAAATTTATTCATTTCCTTATCTGGCACCACAGAAATCTAAATAATATTTAGATTTCTGTGTCTGGCACCCATCTTGATCTGTCTGGATACTTATTCAATTAATCCATCTAGCCCCGGAAAACCAGACACAATAGAAAATCTATTGTTTACGCGACACCCGGCTTTCGGTCGGGTGTAGTTGGGTTAATATTTATTCCTTTACACAAACCTAAGATTTTGCCTACGATTCATCATAAGATCAATCATTAAAACATTTTATATTTTCCAAACATAAATAAACATTCAGCATATTTCAATTTATTTATAATACGCCTAATAATACGTCTAAGACGATACCCAGGCACGTAATAATGTACTTACTTAAACATTTTTTGTACACAAATGTTTTTAAATTTTTTCAAATGAAAAAGTCAAATATCACAATATATTAATCAATCATCGTACGTTATTAATTAAACGAATTTTTATCGGTTTCAAATATGAAAAAGTCACTTAGTTGTGCGTGTAAAAAAATAAAATTAATACTTTTAAATCAAAAATTAGTTCCTAGCCCCAAAATAAATAAATTAATCTGTGCATACTCAAAAGTATCATTGATACTAGATCGTAGTAACTACAATCGTTAGATCAAGTTGTTTGTTAGAGTGATTGGACAATGATCCGGGGGCGTTGTTATTACTATGCATGCATTATTTGCGCCGCAAACTGCGCCCGGTAGGAGCAATGAAAGGGTCGCGATACATTTGTAGCCCTTTAAATAGAATCAAAAAACAATCAAGGCATTACAATGGGCGGGCGCGATGATTTCAATTTTGGTTTTATGACTTTGAAGCGAATTTTAATGAGCCGCAATCCATTCTAATATTATAAATGCAGAAACAACTCTATATAACTGTTAAGTTTTCACGCCACCATTGAACTGATTTTGATGATTTTGCATAAACAAAGACTAGATTTTAGATTGGGAAATAACATAATTATGCTCATTTTTTATCCAGAGAAAATACTCAGTTCCCATGGGATTGCAGAAATGGAAGAGTTTTTGTTTGTCACGTAGCAAATGATCAATGTGATTTTTGATACGGGAATAGTTTTGAAAGCAGCAAAGGGACAATGGACTACCTTTTATGCCGGAAAAATACACGTGAACGATAATTTACTTTGCACCCGGCGCTACTGGTTATTAAGGTTATCTGAGAGTAAGTATATTTTAATGCACCACGATTAATTAAGGTGGGTGGACCATGGAAGGCCACTCTAACGAATAAACAGTTTTTACTAGTTCATTTACTGGATAAACAAAAGAAACTAATCATTATTTAACACTTTGTTTTATTGTGTATCATAAAAACTTATTTTTTTTATTCTAGATGTAATCGCTATTTCTTAAACTTAACTTTTGTAAAGCTCTTCTAAACGGCCTTGCAAGGAACAAGGCTCCATATAAGGCCAATATTATAAATCATTCGTTCAACTTAAAACTAGAATTGTGATAATCAAAATATCTGCTTTTACTAAAACCGCAGAAAAAGCTCTTTTATTTAAATGATAAATTAAATGCATTACACATTATAATCTTAATTAAAAAACACAACGAACATTCCTTGAACACCATCGTATAACTAAGGGTATATTAATGGGAATTATATAAAAATGATAGTAATGAGTATTATATCGATAACAAATAAGTTTCCAATTCGCTTTACAATGACATAATAAATCTATTTTTTTGCCATTTATGGCCTTCTTATGGGTCCGTTCTTTCTAAGGCCAAAATCTCGATTCAGTCTAAGTTAAAAAGTTGAATAATATTTATGGATAATAATATTATAATCATTGAACATTGCTTCAATTTTCCCGGTACGTATTTATAAGTAAAAACTACGTGTTCATATTTTCAGTAGTAAATGTTCCTAGTAAGGCTCATGTACCCTAGCAAGGCCAACCGTCAAATTTTTTAATGGCCTTATAAGGAACCACTGGCTTTCATAGGAACACTACCGATATTTTAACTTAAATCGAAGAAGAATTTCTTTATTTCTTCATTAGTACCACAAATAATGCTTATATAATAATTTACAGTAACCAGAATACGATAAAAACAGGTTATTTACATAAAAACTTATCTTTAGCTGAGCGCGCGAATTACAATTTTAACGTCGCCGACCGAAGTCTAGGAAGCGAGGGATCTCATTGACAAAATAGCAACACGAGCGACTTGCCGCCTCGTCTGTGTCCTTGACTTTGATGGAGCTTTGTTGGAGTAGAAGGAATTCGTCATCACGTGACTGTAAATATGTATGACTTTTTTATAGTTGGCCTTCAAAGGAGCATGGCCTTCCATGGTCCACCCACCTTAATTCACGTAAATTAAGTTTACGCAGCCTCACTTTGCTACCACAACAACTATTTAACAATCTGTGCCACAACTCTAATAAATAAACCATTATAACTTAACTACGCTATCGCCGCACTATATTTTGGAATTTAATTTTGATCAATAATAAATACTTAAGCTTACACAAACAATAGTAACAAGTCAAAAGTTAACCGCATTAGTAGCTGCATAATGGGTTAACAAGCGCATCGCAATTAGCACAAAGCGGCGTAACGAGCGCACAATGGCGGCGCCACGTGGCAGGCGCGTGCGCACACGAGAGCCGCCTGCTGCGCTCGAGAGCATATGCGCTGTACTAATGACGAGTATAGTACTGACCAGGGGAGGAGGTCTCATGCAAGGCTTGGAATAACTTTATAATTCTTAAAAATACACAAGCTAACGTTATATGTTACAGTCAAAACCCTTAACCAGTCAATACCAATATTGACCGGTCAAAACCTTTATTGACCGGTCAATAAGAGTTTTGACTGAGGATTCGGTGCTGGCGTGTTGTGGTCGCAGTTCCAACCTAACCTAACCTGACACGGATGCTCCCCGTGAGATTCAAACCCATTTTTGAAGTTAAAAGTGGCCTTTAACTGACACCCTTAATCAACTAATTTTGACCGGTCAATATTGGTTTTGACTGGTTTTGGGTTTTGACTGTAACATATACAACAGGTAACATGACCTAAGTAAAGTCTTAATAATGGAAGTGGAAGGATCCTGCACCTGATGGTAAGTGATCATTACCGCTCATAGACACCTGCGACTAGGTCTAAGATTTTGCCTGACTTTGAAAGATATGGAAGGAGAGAGTAGGCTTTGGAAAAAGGAGTTGTGAAGGAGAAACAACGATATTACTCTCACTCACCATGCAAAGCACAGCTAACCAGTCGTACTCTTATAAAGTTTTTAACAATAAACATCACGTTAAAAGGATCGATAATTTTGATGTAATTTTGCAATAATTCTGTAGGATTTTGGCGCTACGAGCTGCTGACGCTTACCAAGCCTGAAATGGGCATCGGGCATGACATGATAAAAATGAATATTTGCAATAGTACCAGGAGCAACTGGTTGTATTATGGGTATTAGAAACAACGAAGATTAAAATACAAACATCCAATCACATTATTTTTATAATTTTCAAAGCATTCTGCTAGTTACCTGGACAAATTATTTTTTCTAATCATTGAGCTACTATAATATTTCTATGTTTCTAATATATTTATATCCAATCACATGTAGGTATATGACATAAATGTTTGTCCTAGGTAGGGATCGAACAGACGTCCCCTAAAATAAAGAGCAAGGTCTCTAGTAAAATAAAAGCCATCTAGCCGATAGATCATAAAAAATAACAACTTTTGTGGCATAATTTTCAAAAACTACTTTCAAAATCAAAATCAAAATCAAAATATTCTTTATTCATGTAAACTTGTATCAAGTATTTATGAATCGTCAATTACAGAGTGACTCTACCACCGGTATCGGAATGCAGTCATCTGCCGAGAAGAACCGGCAAGAAACTCGACAGTTACTCTTTTTCATCGCCATGTTTGTTTACAATTTGTTTGTTACAATTACTGATTAGTTTTAGAATACCAAGCCATACAGTATAAAGTATAAGAATGAGACTATAATCGAGAAAAATCCGTGAGCCCTGGAAGACCAGTGCCCAAAGGTGGCACCTGCAGCACAAGTATGACGTATGTGCCAGCCATAATTTCACTCAACCATATTATAGGGAATGTAACCACCCGACACATAACGCCACCACCCCAAGCACATTTTAGCGAGCATGATCGCCAAGGTTACAAACTCTTCAGGATTCTTGAATGAAAAATAAATTTAATTTTATTGAATTATAACATTTAATGTGTTACTGTATAGCAAAGTTAACATTGTTGATACTATCGGGATTCTATACAATGCAAAGGCTTTTGTGATATATTATGAAATAAATTAAATTAAATTACTGTAACTTACCAAGTACCTAGTGGCGTACTGGCACTTTCGTGCACTAATCACCCCAGTCAAAGAATACCGTTTTGACGTATGGTTATTTTGTGAGAGTTTTGTTAGATTTTGGATGATACAAACAAATACCGTCAATATTCGCCGTGACCGCGGGCCGCGCAGGGGTCGCGCGAGTAAAAATTCCGAGGGCGCTGGATGAGTGGTTGTTAGTTGTCTCTAAACTCGGCCGAGACGAGAAAAGACACGTAGAGTTCGCCCACACTCGAGTACCGTCCACGGAACTTGCAATCACCACTCTGAGTTCAATAAAATTATGGCACAAGTGCTACACAACTTATATTTTTTAAGTGTAACATAAACTTAGACTGTATTTGGCACACACTCAATATCCTTTTTATCATCATATCATTTTTCCCATGGAAGATCAACTATGCTCTACCCCTATCACAAAAATAAATAAATAATATCACAGCATATAATGTCTATAGTCCAAAGAAGTTTGTAATACCTCACATTAGCAAGTCGTGGCAGCCTGTAACTGAATCTGCACTTAGCAATATACTTAGATCTAAGAAAACCAAAATGTACATTAGTGTAAGATTTGTTGATTGTCCTAAATAAATAAATACCTCCTTATAAAAAAAAAAAAAAAAAAAAATTGGTACCTAAAAACACTGAAAAGCAAAAAATAATTTTAAAAAGACATTCATCAAATGCGCTTATTGTCTAAGCCTATTAACTAAATTAAATTGTATTTTACGTGCTAGGTAGGTACCTACTAATCTGTTTGAAGTCGGTGCCAAGCTAAATAGTAGGTACCCAGACTACGTACCGTCCGCGGATTAATTAGTTACCCTGTAAAATACATTAATATTATGTATCATTTTTTATTTTCTTTGGATTGGCACCGACTTCAAACAGATTAGTAGGTACCTACCTAGCACGTAAAATACAATTTAATTTAGTTAATAGGCTTAGACAATAAGCGCATTTGATGAATGTCTTTTTAAAATTATTTTTTGCTTTTCAGTGTTTTTAGGTACCAATTTTTTTTTTTTTTTTTGAAGTCGGTTTAATTTTTTTTTTAAAAAAGTTTGTTTATTTTTCTATTTTTAGTGTGAATAACACGTAGTGAGTAAAACTCTTTCATAATAATGATAGCGAAAATACGAGTAAAATAGTAGAATTGTATTATTTGACAATATTAGGTATTCTTCATTAAGTGTTCAGCACCATGGGTAGACCAACTAAAGACGCAGCCCGCAAGAGGGACATAAGAATTAAGAAGTCGTACCCTGTAGCTTCCATCATCATAGTTGTACCTTCCATCATCAGCTTAGCTGCAAAAGTACATGAAATAAAACTAACGGTCCTCATATTCCTACAACACTGAAAGAATTATCCCCCAACTCCTAACCATTAAGGAGTTGTACCTTCCATCATCAGCTTAGCTGCAAAAGTTCATGAAATACAACTAACGGTCCACATATTCCTACAATACTGAAAGAATTATCCCCTAACTCCTAACCGTTAAGGAGTTGTACCTTCCATCATCAGCTTAGCTGCATAAGTACATGAAATACAAATAACGGTCCACATATCCCTACAATACTGAAAGAATTATCCCCTAACTCCTAACTGTTAAGGAGTTGTACTTTCCATCATCAGCTCATCAACATAAAATTATGTCTATCGGACGCAAAAACTTGAATGGCTTCAGAAAAAACAAGTAACGCGTAGTGTGCGCCTATAAAATTTGAGGTTTGCCCTTGATTTTCCCCGGATCCCATCATCAGATCCTGACATGGTGACAATGGGACCACCTCGGAACTATGCACTTTCAAATAAAAAAAGAATTATTTAAATCGGTCCACAATTGACGGAGAAATCGACGGACATACATAAAAAAAAAAAAAAAAAAAAAAAAAAAATACATACAGTCGAACATATAACCTCCTCCTTTTTTGAAGTCGGTTAAAAAAGGAAAGATTTGATTGTTTGTTTGTTTGTATTTAATAGGCTCCGAAACTACTGAATCGATATGAAAAATTCTTTTGGAAAGCTACACTATTCCCGGGTAATATAGGGTACTTTGATCCCGGAAATGTGGAGGAAAGGGACATTTGAAAAAAGAAATTACGCGCGGGTGAAACCGCGGAGGCGGTCGCTAGTAATATATAGAATTACTGCCCAAAGTAACTATCGCGGCAGAAACTTTAATAATAATAATGTCCTTCTAGCCTAGCTTCGGCTACGGCGACCAATATCTACGATCAACCAATTACATATTATATTAAGCAGGACATTTATTTTATTATAGTGCAAGCTTAGAACAATAAGAATCAAATAGCGCTTATGATTGCGCAAGCACAGGTGTACTCCCTATTGCCACAAAACACAGCGGGGACTGCAGTCGAACACAAAAAGTGAAGAGAGATCAGGAGCGGGACAACGGCTTTACATTCCAAGGCACGCGGGTGTCGTACACCGTCCACTTTCAACTCCATACTGTGCTTGAGTAGTTATTTGCCGAACAGAAAAACTACTTTAGATTCGTAAAACTGTAGATATTGCAAATGTACCTATGTCTCCATCGAATGGGCAAATTAATGTCTTGGCTCCCATCCATTCGTTTTAATCTTCTTCAGTTTTCCTGTTATATTTTTTTTATAAATAACATTTTAAAGTCTGGCAGTTGTAATGCCGGGAATGTACAACCTCTCACACAGTAAACCGACGTAGAGTCGCAGTGCTTTTGCGCGATTTACTTCTTCAGTAGGTTTATGTATTCTGTGACTAGGTAGGTATCTATCACTTTCGGTAAATCCCACTTTTATACATAATAAAAATACAAGGTCAATTAAAATTGCTGACTGACGATGTTACCGTGACACACAAACTCAAGCTGTAAATAAAAATCATAAATATCATAAATCATGCATTATGTTGGGAATATTGCGAACCTGGTTGGAGCACAACAATTCTAATAAAAAAAAGTATTTAGGTATGTTAACCTACTATAACAAAATAACGGGCGGTTTTCAAAAGGTGAGACATAAATCATTGTGAGAGAGCGTTATTCGTCATCATCGTCATTTCAACCGAAAGACGTCTACAGTAACTGTTGGACGTAGATCAAGGATCTCCAAAAAGATCTGTCCCGCGCCACCCGCTTCCAGTGGATTCCCGGAATTAAAAGGATAGACTATAATATTATATATTTTTAATTCAACGTGTCACCACCAACTGGCGGATAATATTAAAACTATTTCCCGGCGTGTCATGAATATTAACGCGAAGCAAGAGTCCTTGCCGCCTGATTAGCAGGCAAACGTGTCCAAGTGCGCGCGCCTCGGTCTAGTCCTAACTTATGCACCCAGGCGTCTGAATTAGTACCTAATTTGGATCTTGAATGCCTAATTGGCTTATGTTATGAATTTTTCATAGTAGCGGGTGGAGAGTGCGAGGCGCATTTGATGTGTGATTGTACATGCATGAGAAACAAAGTGCGTCGGGTAAACCGCCTGTGATTTGGTGTCCGACATCACCCCAGGTGCTTCATCAGGGGTATCTGTATCACTTACCCAATGTGAGGATACTGAAATGATGATTATAAAAAAATAAACCATTAATTAATCAGACTTCAAAATCCAGAGTGTTAGTTAAAAGAGTTTACATCCTATATACCATAGGCGGAGACTTGTTATTGGCATTGTTTCTATCTCATTGTATCTAAGCTCATTGTACTATTCAGCTGTTAGTCTTTCTAAGAATTGTAGAAATATAAACGCAGCCCCACAACATGAACGCATCCATTTTGACAGTTGATATACTTCCTGTTCCGCTTGTCTGTGATTGATTGTCTTCTGTTTTGCCGAATACACGCGTCGTTTGTTTCACTGCTCCGTCTTTTTATTTTGAGTTCCATAATAGATATAGCCTAAATATATTTTTCTATCAGTTAATAGTTTTCATTAAGAACAAATAAATAAATATTAGTAAAAATTAAAAATGAGAATAAAGTAACAAGTGACATAATCCTATTTATAAGTTTCCCAATAAGTAGACAGTCCCCACGATTGGCTATGGCATCCAGAACACTATTGCAGCTGTCGCGAACCCGCCTGAGCATAAACCTGCTTATTATTATAAAATTCATTTTATTTCAGCATTTACTCGAAAACTTTACGATTTAAGTTATTAATAGTAGATTGTTAACCAAGGGCTGTATGACATCAATTGCATACGAGGTTTTTGGCGCCCGAGCGCAGCGAGGGCGCTAATTAGCCCGAGTATGCAATTGATGCTTACACCCGAGGTAAACACTCTGCTTTACATATCGATTGTGAGGTAAGTAAAAAAACTTAACTTTTGAGAAAGAACTCCAAAACACGAAAAAAAATACTTTCGCGCCTAGCTAGTCGACTGCCTTTTTTACTCTTCACGATTTTATGGCACGCAAGCGCGTCAAATCTGCTGGCCAGTTTGATTTTTAAATAGATTTTAACTAACATACAGTGTGACTGCGAAACAAATAGTTCGATATTTAAAATAAAATCTTCATAAATTCTAATAAAAATTGTCTCGATTCCGATTCGAGTAAATAAGATACCAAGAAAAAAAAATATTAACTTTTTAAAAATATTCTTCTTGCAGTATGAGTGTGACAGTTCTTTTTTCAAATTCCAAAACCTATGCTGTAATGTTAACATTACATGGTAGGTTTTGATCTATGCTGTAATGATATCCATACACCCCGGCATTCAGGGAAGTAAGTGACTACTTACAGAGCAAGAGATATGTAAAATGAATTACCATATCCAACGTTGTACCAATGTTGGGCGATTGAAAATAGTAGGTAAATATCGAGTGTCTTGCTTAGTTCTTCTCGATAGATAACAACCACAGAGATAGATTCAACTCTGTGATAACAACATTTCGAAGCTGGCGGTAGAGTCACTCAGTAGATATGATTGACGATTCATAAGTGATTTTAGGATGGATGTTTTTTGGTTGGTGTTATGGAATGGATGCCAATGTTATCCGTCTCCCATCAGGCAGGCGTTTCTAGGGTTAACTTTTTCAGAGGCTTGCTACCACCACCACAGGTGATATCTGCTGCCTTATCAGTTCTGGCTGTCTTCCGGCAATATGTGAGACTAGCTCTCACTAGGTAGGTACCTACATTTAAAATCAAAGGTCAGATGATCCTACAGGAAGCAGCATATTGAGCGAAGCTTCCTGGTGTAGTGTCCCTGAAGGATAAGTCGCAGTGGCCGCTCACCAGGTGGGCTGCGTGCCTGTATGTCAACTGATCTCGCATCGAATTTTTTTTTAGGTTCCGTATCCAAAGAGTGAATACTAAGGCTTTGATGTCATTTATTGTGTCCGTCCTTTGCATAGGATGGGCTTAAAATCTTCAATATTATTAGGATTTTTGTGCTGTGATTATGTTTCAGTAGGCATTTTTTTTAAGAAAGCAATCAGGATGACCTCACTCCACCTGATGGTGGGCGGATGTAAGGCATTTTTTTTATTATAATACAGCATTGCACAAGTAAGGTGCTGACATGACAATTAAATTAATAATAATTAAAATTATTATAACTCCGTTGTCATACAATAGACTCAAAATTTTGTTGCAAATTCATCATCATCTCATTGCAGCGTATGCACGATTGCGTCGAATTGTTGTTGCAGATTTAAACTCTATATAATTTTATGGAAATTTCCAAAATAACTTTTGTCTATACACTTTCAAAATACTTATATTTTCATTGTAAAGGATTTATGTTATTATAATAGTTATTTAATATTATTGGGCCTACCTCCCCCGCGGTTTCACCCGCGGTTTCACCCGCCTACGGATCTACCGTAGGCCACTAATTAATTAAATTTTTCAAACTAGAAATTAGATTTTAATGCCAAGATTGCATAATTATTATAATACCATATATGAGTTATCTGAAGCATTGATTTAGTAATTTCCCATCCTTTTTTGCACTTGTGATTACTTACTTCCACAAAAAATACACTGTTTAAGGAAGTATAGAAAAATATATTATTGGCCTTAATATTTTAAATATATTATATACTAGCTGTGCCCGCGACTTCGTCCGCGTGGAATAGTGACTTTTCGTGCAGCATATTTTAAATAACAAATACCGTCCTATGGGTAGCTAAAAATTTGTTTACAGTTGCTTCTCTGTAGGTATACGATATGTGACGTATGGCCATCGGGAATGAAAGCATACAGGCTCCTAGGATTGCTAACCCGTGTCAGAGCCACATACAACTGACCGTCCGAGAAACAGCTGTTACTTAGATCTACACCCACAACTTTCATCGTCTGACCTTGGGCTTTATTAATTGTCATCGCAAAACATAGGCTGACTGCAAAAAGTGTTAAGATGTGTAAACTAAACGTACAAATTTTATGAAACAAAAGAATTGCTAGAAAAATTAATTAATAACCTGAGCTTATAAACTTGTACTTAAATAAAGAAAATCAAGAAAAGAATTGCCTAACCTATACCAAATACTTATCAATTATTAATATATACAAACCCTAAATAAAAAATTAAGATAAGTATACCAAAAATCAAGGAAAGAAATGCCTAACCTATAACAAATGCTTCCAATATTTAGGTATTTACTTAAAGAAAATTAAGAAAGACAACTTAACCTACAAACCCTTAAATATAAATAAATGAAATATCCAAACTGTCAGTATTCAAGTAAATCGCAATAATCGAATGCAACTACCTATTCGCCATACTCTCAGCGCGCTTCATATATACGGACGCGCAGTTCAGGCGCGAGGCGTGTACCTTTATATTGAAATAACTTTTTTTTTTATAAACCGATTGACATGAAATAAACACTAAATGTTAAGTGAAGCTTACCACAATATATTAGTGAAAACCGCATCTCAATCGAATAAGCCGTTTCTGATATTAGCGTGCACAAACACACAGACAAACAGACAAACATACAAAAAAATTTTTAATTACAATTTTGGGTTTGGTATCGATATAATAACATTAATAACAACCCCTGCTACTTTTTTTAAATATATTTCCATTGTACAGACACCACTTTTCTACAAATTTATTATATGTATAGATTTCTGTAATCGCTGATGAATTGCTCAATAAATATAGCTACCAGCTACCTAAATATTTGAAATGAAATGTGAATGTGAACAATTTATTCAGCAAATAACGCATAAAAATACTTTTTAAACCATAATTTAAACTCTAAGTCATACGTTTAATAAGTTCATCTAAAATAAACTACTTAAAATAACAAAACAAACAAAATTATTAAATCAATAATACCAAGGGTAAAAGTAATCGTACGTTTTTTATGTGCGCTCGATTGCTGATTAGGATTGTTTCTCAATAAGTAAATATCTATTGTAATTCTAATGAGAAAATAATAAGTTTTTTAACCATCATTAAATTGAGTGACTCGTAATTTTTCCATTTAAAATGATTAACCACTCAATCCCGAACCGGCACTCGGGTGCCGCGTAACAATAGATTTTCTATTGTGTCTGGTGATCCGGGGCTCGAAAGATTAAGTACTTTAAAACGATAAAAAGTTTTCCGAAATAAATTGATTACTTACCGATTATCGGGACCGCTCCAGCTCGCAGAACATCACCCAGCAAGTCTTTAATCAAGAAGGACTTGTGGCTGTCCTGCATTCTTGAATCCATCAACTTCACTCACAGCTACGATATTTAACTTTCAGCAAAAATGTCCATTGTATCACAAAACAAAAGTTCAAAAAGAACACGAAAAACTTTTCGATTTTATAAATTAGAAAGTTATTGCCCACTTTAGGTTATTTAGGTTTTAATAGT
Source organism: Mecyna flavalis (assembly GCA_949319885.1). Lineage (NCBI taxonomy): Eukaryota > Metazoa > Arthropoda > Insecta > Lepidoptera > Crambidae > Mecyna > Mecyna flavalis. Next base: position 1,447,721 of record OX439427.1, on the reverse strand, counting down.
CTATTTCCTTCAAATAAATACTTAAATGTGGTGTCAGTGATAAAGATAGTTTTAATCAATCGTCAAAAATGGAACGTGCGATTGCACTTTCCCGCGCATCCGATATGACTGTCCGCCATTTTCGAAAAATCGTCGCTCATTCGAGAAAATCTTTTCATTTAGCTACGCCCTACCCCTAACCGCCGTTACATACATTTTCTTGCGGTTTTAGGCCAAAATACCGCTTAAACGGGCTTTAAATCGCGTTTAGCATGCGCAGAGCGCGGCGGGCGGGGCCACTGGCTCCTCCCCGGCGAATCCTGTGCCAATCGTGGCGAAGAAACAAACTTTTACAGCCGAACGGTTTGTAAAGTGCGCGCTGAAACGAGGGTTTAGACTTGTAGTTATTGAGTTGGTTTTTAAAAGACCGTTTTGAATGTAAATCGAAAAGTTAAGCGAGGTAAAGGGGCTGCCCGCAGATCTCCAATTAAATTGATAGTTGCTTGTCGAGTGCTCGGGTCGAGATCGCTTTCTATCGCCGGTGCGCGTGCGGTACGTACCTACGTAGATGTATGTTTTTTTATTTTCTTTTTGCCAATGTTCAATGTATGATCGTATTGTATTGAAACATCAGTAATGAAGAAAATAGATTTGTCCTTTTTAAATTCGCTTTCCTAAGAAACCGTTATTTTTCTATCTGTATAAGGTATGTGGTGCTTTCACTTCATAATACCTTAAGTACATTTATCTTTATTTTAATTATTCTCACGTGCTGTTCCGTACCTAGGTACCTACATAGACCTACATTAATTAATCTTGATGGATTATTCAATGGGGAAACAAAGTTATTTTTTGTCCAAAATACCAAAAATAACTTGATTACTATATTATTTGATAATTATCAATTACTTAGTTCAGTAGCGTAGCGATGGGGGGCGGGGGGGGCGGTCCGCCCCGGGCGAGACTTTTTAGGGGGCGGCAAAATTTCCTGGAGGAACAAAAAAAGAGGAGGGCGGCAGAATTGTAAAAAAGGGCGTCAGAATCGTCCGCCCCGTGGGCTGCTTTGCCAACTGGAGGAGCAAAAAAAGGGCGGCAGAATTGTCTTCCGCCCCGGGTGGCAGACACCCACGCTACGCTACTAACTTAGTTGTTGTAAATAACATCACAACACAATGCATTATGTTCTGATCCCAAGTAGTAAAGCACTTGTGTTGTGTATCAGAAACAAGGTAGTAAGTCCAGCCAGGGTTTGATTCCTGAAGCATAGGGCAGGGTCACAACCTGAGCAACTATAATATCTTATACGACACAGGTCACAGTGGCCCTGCTTTATTTGCCAAGACATGTCAGTCCCTGTCTTACACAGAACGAATATCAGGTATTGAATATAAATCACAATAATAAATACTTTCTGGTTTTCTACCGTGCGATGCGATGCCGGCGGGCGGGCGGGTAGTACCGACAGAGGCGGATTATCCTAAAGGCAAAGTAGGCATGTGCCTAGGGGCGCGACGGTACCAAGGGGCGCCGGGCAGAATTGTAAAATTAGGAAAAATATACAATATGTGTAGCATAAAATTAATTGCGCCAGTAAGTTAACCAACTACATAGACACTAAAAACTATTATTTTTGCCCACGGATTTTTTCTATTCCGTGTTTTTGCCCACAACCTCAATTTGCTTCAATTTATAACAAAAGATAAATTTCACGTATGGGACTGACTAAAACTTATGCCTGCAAACAACCTTGTCGATGGTACGACGCATGATCTCTGATTGAAGTTGGAAAGATACGACCGCAATGTTCGTCGCGCCGACTAAGTGAGTATCGGACGTTCCTGCTTCTAAAATTGCAGGGACTAGAGTGCGGTGAGGAGGCGGGAGCTAAGCGGTTAGGCGCAATTTTTTTTGTCGTCGGTTCATCGATCACTATACTAACTCGCCATTACACTGAAGACCTGCCCGAAGTCAGCGTTGGCGAAAGCTCTTGGGCAGCTTAAAAATGGAAAAGCCCTTATAGAGGACGGCGTTACTACAGAGTTGCTAAAGGCTGGAACCCGTACTGAGGGAGCTCCAAAAGCTTTTTAACGCTGTCCTGTTCGAAGGGAGAACTCCAAAGGCGAGGAGTAAGAGTGTGGTCGTCTTGTTCTTCAAAAAGGGTGACAAAAGCCTGTTAAAGAACTATCGACCCATTTCCCTTCTAAGCCACGTCTATAAGCTATTCTCAAGAGTGATCACGAACCGTCTTGCGCGAAGACATACAGAAGACCGAAGAGTATAATCAGCCTGTGCTTAGCATTTGTGGACTATGAGAAGGCCTTCGACTCGGTTGAAATCTGGTCCGTTCTGGAGTCCCTGCAGCGTTGCCAAGTAGACTGGCCAATTCGACCGCCTCCGTGAAACAGTGGCTAAGCCGCTCGGGTATAAAAACCCGAAGGTCGTGGGTTCGATTCCCGCCTTGGGTCTGGTTGGTGGTAGGGCTTTTTCACAGTCAGACTGGCTAGCTACCATCCCCACAGGTTAATTTTGCCGTCATAACAGCTCTGGCTGTGTTCCGGCAGTATTAGTGTGTACACTTCCAGTACACTGGAAATCAAAGGCTCGAAGATCAGGTTAGCCCACAGTCTGGCAGCACATTGAGCGACGCATCCTGGTGAAGTGTCCCTCATGAATTAGGCCGCAGTGGCCGCTTACCATCAGGTGGGCTGAGTGGTCTGTCTGCCAACTGATGAGGTATATTTAAAAAAAATCCAAATGATGAGATGTCTATACAAAGCATGGCAGCCACCATATCCGTCCAAGTACAAAATCAGCAGACAAATCCTATACCACATTGCATCGAGGAGTGAGACAAAGGGACGTCATCGCCCCGAAATTGTTCACAAATGCAATGAAGGATATTGTTTAAGAAGCTGAACTGGAAAGGACGTGGCATCAATATACCTAAATGGAAAAAACATCTCTCACTTGCGATTTTCAGATGACATCGTCAAAATGGCGGAGACGCTGCAGGACCTACATCGGTTGCTGAATGACCTAGCTGATTCTTCTTTACGCATCGGCCTACGGATGAACTTGGACAAAACCAAGGTCATGTTCAATGAACATGTTCTACCGGAACAGATTGCGATTTACAGCGCCATCCTTGAAGTTGTTCAAAAATATGTGTACCTTGGGCAGTCGTTGCGACTGCAACCAACTGGGTCGAACTCGAAACAACTTTGAGGACGAGGTGAATAGAAGAATTCATTTGGGTTGGGCAGCGTTTGGAAAACAACGTCGAGTCTTCTCATCGCCGATTTCACAATGCCTAAAGACGAAAAGTCTTAAATCAGTGCGTCCTACCCGTCATGACATACGGAGCCGAAACGTGGACACTTACGGCACGGCTGGTCCACAAGTTTAAAGTCGCTTAGCGGGCTATGAAAATAGCTATGATCGTCGTTTCTCTGCGGGATCGCATCCGAAATGAGGTGATTCGGCAGAGAACCAAGGTCACCTACATAGCTCGCCGGATTAGCCAGCTAAAGTGGCAGTGGGCCATATCAGCCGTAGAACTGATAACCGTTGGCACAGAACACATACTCCTAGCACCGTTGGGGTAAACGAGTTTTAGAGTGGAGACGGCGTCTCGGTAAACGTAGTGAAGGACGCCCTCAGGCCAGGTGGAGCGATGATCTGCGCAAGATGGCTGGCAGGAGCTGGATGCGAGTGGCCGAGAATCGATCAGCGTGGCGAGCATTTGGAGAAGCCTATGTCCAGCAGTGGACTGTTACAGGCTGATGATGATGATGAAAGTACGAGTTATTTTTAATACAGGGGCGCCGATGAGACGCTTGCCTACGGCGGTCTCATCGTTTAATCCGCCTCTGAGTACCGACCAACCGACTACGTATTATTCGTTTGTGTAGACATTAGGCAAAACATATGTAAACAGTGTTTGTCGTAAACACCTTTAGTTATTATTTACACAGTGCTGTGTTTTTATGTTTAATGAGTTTAATATTCATATGTTTAATGCGGCAGCTACTTCTACTATCGGTCGCAGCCTGAAATTTTGGAGGGGTCACTCACTACACTAATAAAAATCTGGATTAAGTGGTTTCTAATATTTGCTCGATTACTACTTTTTATTTAATATCTAAAGAAATTAAGATCATATTTTCTGGGCATCAACCTACTTCAGAGTTTCGATTCTATGTATATCAATTTAAAGTCGTAATGGTTAATTTATTCATTTTGTAGATTGTCCATAAACTATTACATTTACGGTGTATATAGTACCAAATACCTATTAACTGCCTATTAAAGTTTCTATGTATAAATTGTTATGTTTATACGTTGTAACAAGCTATACTTTGTTTGGGACTGGACAGCTATGTGTAAATAATGTCTAAAGGGTATTTGTTATTTCCTTTAGACATTATTTATTTATAGCGGCTTCACCGCTATAAATAAATATAAATATAGTGGTCGTGCTGGGTAATACCTACGCATTTTTTGCAAAGAAAAAATGAGTTTATTTCCATTTTCATTTCTCGTAGTTTTCAGATGGTGCAATCCGTTGCTGTCTAACTGGATGCCAACAAAGATATTTTGTCTATGGTAGAATTTAATTATGTTTTTTCATCACTTTTGCGGCTGTCTTACAATAAAAATTTACGAAATATTATATTATAGTTATTTCCATAATATTATGCATGTTATTTGCGGCTTTTTACTTAGGTTTATAACTTTAGTAATATTCTAGTAGTTTTAGTTATTAGAATAATAGGACAATATTGACGTTGAAAGTAGGGTGACCATCAAAATAATTTTGATCCAAAAATAAAAATCATGAATCCATCCATCATAATAATATACCATCGAATGACTACTTCAAATGAAAAACAAATAAATAATTAGTAAAATACTTTTATTCATAATATAATCAATACAAAACGGAATCAATTGGTTTCATAACAGGTGGCATTAGGCGGCGGCCGGCTACAACGGCGAGAACTGGATCATGCTCTTGATGTCCTTTAGCAGGATTTCTAGGAAGTTGCGTTGTGCTTCTGGCTGGTTCTACAACAAATACAAATATTAGACTAAGGGTTAGTTCTACCATAGACAAATAAGTGTGCGAAAATTCATACATTAGACACAATGACGTTCAATATACAACTAGACACACCCAATCTCTAAGAAAAATTACTCAAAAAACGTCCGAGCGGCGTTGACACAGATGACATTAACACATTCGTTCAAATTAACACCTTATCTCGTAGCAGTTAGTGTTTAATGACAATTTTATACAACTAAACGGAAACTCTGCCCAATAGTTGCGTGGGCAGACTTTTGCTTCGGACAATATTTAAGCGTGAATGGGAGTCTAGTTGTATATTGAACGTCATTGATTAGACACTACAAATGTTGTGTCCTTTATTTTTTTAAATTAACAAACGAGACAAAATTATTCATAAATGACTTTTCGTAGTTTATTTATCAGATACTGATGATGAATTTTTTTCGCCGAGCGTTGTTGTTCTGGTCTAGTCAGAGGCCCTAGACAAGCGTCACTATGACGTTCGCAATAGCTCAATTGGTGATAGCCAATGTCAAAACCCGTACTTTCAATTTCGATTGACCACGTGACTTTTCTAAGGCACCTGTGACCTATCAAATCCATACAATTTGAAGTTAGCGAATTTTGCTATCGCTGTCAAAATGTTACTTTGTCTAGGCCCCCTGGGTAGTTTACACCATGATCCAGTGTCACAGTACGTTTAGATGCGTGGTACCTTGGCGGTGTCGAGCAGGTCGTCGGCGAAGCGGTCGTTGAAGACGGACACGAGTCCCTTGCGCAGCTCCGTCAGCTCGTCGCTGCCCGCCGCGCGCCACGCGCTGCCCACGGTCATCACTAAGATATGCGAAAACAGTCAAATACATATCAATAATTACCAAAATGTAATTGTCAAATATGAATGAAACGCCAATTATGTTCTTAAAAGAAGTCATGATGTTTTTTTTTTAATTGCTGTTTTCTCAGGTCTTTCGTTAGCCAGACTCTAGTCGTACGCAATTTAATGCAAAGCGGCTTTTGAAATTTAGCGTCATGAAGTTCGAATGAAACATGTTGATTCAGTTTAGTGGATGATGAATGTGAATCGAGGAATTACTCCCCTAAGCCCATAGGTGAGTTATGAGTTATGACTTGCAGCCTCCAGGAAGGTTACAAGCTCGTTACTCACCGGTGGTGTCGTGCGCGGGCGGCGGCGCGGCGGCCAGGCGCAGGTAGACGCGCAGGTGCGCCCACAGCAGGTACAGCGCGGCGTCCAGCGCGTGGCGCGCGCGGGACAGCACGCGGCGGCGGCGCAGCACGCGCGCGCGCAGCACGCCCACGCACGCCGCGCGCGCCTCCGCCGGCGACCGCATGGCGCTCGCGGCCGGCGCTAGTTTCTTTATATCTGGCACACAACGAACAAGTTAATAGTCCTTATCGTCCCGCCAAATAACGAAACACGCGCTCATACACACAGATTTGTATAGTGCCCGGCAAACATCTTGAAATCGGGTGAGGACTGAGCATATCAGGAATTTTGCGATGCGTGCGCACTATTGGTCAGAAGTACTCAGAAGCATACCTCTGATCAATAACGCGCGCTATTGGTCATGTCATGTCATGTCATGTCAAAGTCTGTCGGTGATCCCACACGGGCGCGTTGCGCTGCGTTGCGGTAACGGAGCATCGTCGATGCGTTATATTTCATACAAATTGAAGGTCATGCCACTCGGTCCGTTGTGGCGACGCGCGTCGCCGCAACGCGTGCTCAACGGACTTGAAGCCGAGAAACGAAGCGGAGGGAGTGGTGGACAATGCAGCGCGTTGCGACGACGCATCGGATCGTGTGGTCGCACCCATTCCGTCGAGCGCTTGCGGTGCGTCGTCGCAACGCAGCGCAACGCGCCCGTGTGGCATCACTTAGTTTACATACCGTCGAGCGTCATAGTGGGCACGCTCTGCAGCTGGTGGTGCGCGGTGGCGAGCAGCTTGTCGAGGTGCTGCGCGCGCCGCAGCATGCTCTGCAGCAGCTGCAGCAGCGCGCCCACGTGCGGCCCGCCGTCCGCCGCCCCTCCGCCGCCCGCGCCGCCGCCGTGCAGCGACGGCCGGAACAGCGCGCGCGTCCCGTCCTGCTCTATCATGTTGCGCGCGAACGTCAGCAGGTTGCACACGATCTGAAAGTTAATTACATCTTGTAACTTACATTGAATGTAGCATGTAGATGTTATGACGTAGGCATCCGCTAAGAAAGGATATCTCCACGCGGGTGAAACCGCGGGCGCCCGCTATTAAAATATATAGGGCTTGTCTATCTGTCATGTAAGAAAACCACCCAAGGCTAATTGAGTGAATAAACGTAGCTAAGCGAATATAGCTGTCAACAAACTTCTTGACGCAGGGAGTGGGGGAAAGTTCGCGCATGTGCACTTGCGCATGACTAATAGCGCGCATGCATCTCAAAATGAGCGTTCTGCGCAACTCACCCGATTTCAAGATGTTTGCCAGGCACTATACCTGGTAATAGAGCACGTGCTCGGCGGCGTCCTGGTCGGGCGGCGCGGGCGAGGCGGCGGGCGCGTCGGCGGCGGGCGCCAGCGAGTCGGGCGGCGGCGCGGCGAAGCGCGGCAGCAGCGCCAGCACCAGCGCGTGCAGCCGCTGCAGCGCTGCGCCGCTGTGCTGCAGCGCTGTGTCGCTGCGCACGGCTTCCATCACGTCGCAGTCGGACGCGCGCGCGATCACTGACGTCAGCGCTTCCGCTTCTGTTAGCAGTTCGGCTGGCGAGTTCGGGTGCGCCGCTCTGCACGGAGACCGTCAATTCTAATTATGATTTCAAAAGTACACAAAACAGAACAGACTACTAATATTATTTGAAGTGATGCTTCTTATAAGGAACTCGTCAATAAAAGGAACGCGGGCCGCATTCATTCAGCCAAATGTGGTCGCTCAAACTGTAGCGACCATCAGAAAACGCTTATTACATTTTTATGTAGCGCAAGTTTGCAAGTCAGCGAAAGTGCACGCAAGAAAATGCCAATCATTATATTCGATCCTGGTAAGGGCCAGTAAAGTTACACTCCGTGTGTCTCCTCTTATATAATATACAACATCAAGATGGCGCATCGGGCCACGGTCCTAAATTATAGTCACCTGTCTCGGAAGAAAATCTACCTTTTTACTAACGCCACGTCTAGTGAACTTCGTACGGCACAGGACCAAATCGCAACAGGAACTCTTGTATCAACTTCCAGTTAGGACAAATATTACTCACCGGAGCACCATATCGACACACTCGAGGTGACTCAGGAGCAAATGGGTGACGTGGATGACGCAGCTGTGGTTGCACGTGCCCAGCGTCGTCAGCAGCGCGTCGCACAGCGCCAGCGCCGGGACCAGGATCTGACGGAACCTGACGCAAACAATTACATTTTGATTATACTTAGGCTGGTTTTAGTGTTATGCGGACCGTCAGTACGAATCACTCCGCGTAGAGCGTTCCGTACCGGCGGGCAGCTGCGGAGCTATCCGCGCGGACGATCGTCCGTACCGACCCGTCCGCATTACTCTGAAACGCTCCTAAAAGCTTAATACAGATGGCCATACCATTGTCGACGTAGATAGATAGACAGATATTATTTATTGCACCACAAATTTGACAAAGAAAAACAAGTAACATAAATGAACTGCACAAGACAGGCGGACTTATCGCTACTAGCGATCTCTTCCAGTCAACCTTTGGATAGAGGAAAGTATGATAAAAATAATTACGTACGACGTGACGTATTCTTTTTCTGAAAATTAACAATTTAGAAAGCATGTAATGTCAGACGGACACTTGTCAGACGGTGGTAAGGCTGCTTTTAGAGTCACGCTAACAAGCAAGCGGCTTATTGGCTTGTCTAAACATCGTAAGCAAACTTGCACAGAACACAAATGCGTCAGAGGACTCAGAGGGCTCCTCGCACCTGCGCAAACGCACGCTCGCTGCTAACTTGAGACAAGCCGATTAAGTTTAGTGTACTTTACCTGCTAGTGACGGGCGGCACGAAGTCGGTGTGCGCGGGGTGGACGGGCGCGTGTATGTCGGGGTGGCAGGCCAGCGCGCGCAGGTTGGCGAGGCAGGCCAGCGCGCCCTGCGCGAGGACGGTCTCGGCGCCCGCGCGCGACCCCGCCAGCTTCACCAGCAGCGCCATCTTCGACTCGTACACGTATAGCACGCGCAGAGACTTCGGGCTCGGCTCCAGTGCCTGGGTGCATTCATGTACTCAGTAAGAAGTCTAGCGTAATACTACTAATACTAATAGCATGTAAGGTATTTAGTTACGATTTTAAGTTAAGGAAGAGTGGCTCCCTCTGGCACAGGTGCTTTTGTCCTTAAGGTCAACAACTCATTTGTTAAAACCTTTTAAGTAATGAATAAACATTTCTTTTATTTATATTTTTACTATTTACAATATAGCTTGATTCCCATGACATCTGTCATTAGGACCACGTCAATAAAGATTCACAATTTTTAACTGTCAAATTATATGCAGAGAGTTCTTCATTGACTGGCCCCGCCCACTTCAGGATGCTCTTTGCTATCATCGTTCACTTACACGCATTATCGACTAGCCTTCCGCCGGCGGATTCACCCGCGTGTAATTTCTTTTTTAATGTCCCCCCTTCCCCCACATTTCCGGGATCAAAAGTACCCTATGTCACCCGGGGATAATGTAGCTTTCCAACAGTGAAAGAATTTTTCTAATCGGTTCAGTAGTTTCGGAGCCTATTCAATACAAACAAACAAACATACAATGAAATCTTTCCTCATTATAATATTATTAAGAGCTAATTTATCGATACACAAAAACTCACCTCTTTCAAACCGGCATCATCTTGCGCGAGACTGTCAATGAGACTCCTCAGGTACCCCTGGTTAGTTAACGTGTTCATCCAATCCGTCCTCGGGTTGATCTCGACCAGCGTATCGAGACACGCCAGCGCCACCATGCGGCAGACATCGTGCCCCGCGCCGATGCAGTCCCCGCACACGATAGAACACAAGTTCTCGCCGAAACCACTTATCACATCCACCACCATCGACTTCAACGCCGACTCTTCTTTACTAGGCCGCGCTTTTGAACTGTCCAGGCGACTAACATACGTCACATTCAGCTCCTCCTCTGGATCTGCCGCACTGGGCTTTAAGTTTACTATATTCAAATAATTCAGCAAAGCCCCGTACAAATTCACTCGCATCTTCTGCGTTGATCCGCCTGAGACTAGAATCCAACTTAATATCTTGTGAAGAATGAACTTTAAAGTGAGCGATTTGGTTTGCATAATCTGGTTTGAGGGGCCGAAGAATGACGTTTCGAAGTCTGACGCGTCCATGTTAGTTTCTCTCTTCTGTAGTATGTAGCAGTGTCTGAGATTCACTAGTAATAGTAGAACAGTTCCTGAAGCTAAGTTTCCTAGTTGAGGTAGTACTTCGGCTGGTGGTATCTTATTGAGTAAGTCTTGAAGGATGTTGAGGAGGAGATTTTTTCTTGATTCGAGGCTGAGGATGTCAGGAGGAGCGACACAGAACAGTATTTCGGTGAGTTGCCGCCAGGAGTCGTAGTAGTGCGTGAGCGTGGCCGCTAGGTTGCGCTGCCTGTTCACTTCTGTGACGTAGTCTAACACCTAGGGAAGATACAATCAGTGATTTTAACTAGTGTTGCCGATCGATAGTTGACTATCGATAGCCTATCGATAGTATCGATACTATCGATAGCTCAAATCCAGGTAATACTATCGCGTGTAAGAAATACTATCGATAGTATTGTTGCTCGTGAATAAAAAAAAGTCTTATTATAATTGTAAGCCACTTAAATTTTTTTCATTATATTTGATGTACAGTCAAAAGCAAGTCAGACGTAACACTTTGGATTTTGTACAACTCTTATGACGGGGGCATAAGTGCTATTATCGAACTGCAAGTGTTAACCGTGATGTGCTGTTGACCGTACATTACATGTGATTTTATTGTACTGTACAGGTTAAGGTGACGCCGCGTTCAACTAAAAGTCTGAAATTCGGCGCGTGCCGCCCCCCCACCCCGCACATTTATGACGAGTGACGAGCACGGAGCAAAGAGATCCGCGCGTCCACTGAAACCACTGACCTCCATTATACAAACACGCTGGACAGGCGATCGCTACCAATTATTTGATCCGATTTGAAAATCGCCATATTGGCGCTAACTGCGCTGGAGAGCAGTAATTAGTGAGTGAGTGTACTTGGAACTAATACTAGTTCTATACAACGACTGAATTTTGTTATCGATAAAAACTTTTTTAGATAAAGTGCCCTCTTTGTGTAGCTAATCTAAGTACGGACGGCAGCAGATCAACCTACCCTAATCTGTCAAAAAATCTCAATTGAAAGAGAACTCTATGTGAAGTGAATAAAGCTGAAAATTGGTTGTAGAAATTTGACAGTTTGGGGTAGTCTGATGTGCTGGCGACTGTACATAGGTATCTTATTATTAACTCTCTATGTGGAGGGATAGGTCCTTAAGAAAGTATTCTCAAGTCACTTATTTTATTTAAATAAAAGAAAAAAGTTATTCCTAATTTTTTAAAGACCCCAAATAATTATTATAACTTTTAGATAATTCCAAATGTCACTAAGGCCCGTATTTCTAGACAGGTCTCAACTATGAGATCGATCTTAAGATGACTCTTGAAATAGTGGTTTCTGATGTTTACGCGGTTACTACCACAAATCTATATACATATAATAAATTTGTAGAAAAGTGGTGTCTGTACAATGGAAATATATTAAAAAAAAGTAGCAGGGGTTGTTATTATATCGATACCGAACCCGAAATTGTAATTAAAAAATTTTTTGTCTGTTTTTCTGTGTGTTTGTGCACGCTAATATCAGAAACGGCTTATTCGATTGAGATGCGGTTTTCACTAATATATTGTGGTAAGCTTCACTTAACATTTAGTGTTTATTTTATGTCAATCGGTTCATAAATAAAAAAGTTATGTCAATATAAAGGTACACGCCTCGCGCCTGAGCTGCGCGTCCGTATATAAAGCGCGCTGAGAGTATGGCGAATAGGTAGTTGCATTCGAAAATTGCGATTTACTTGAATACTGACAGTTTGGATATTTCATTTATTTATATTTAAGGGTTTGTAGGTTAGGTTGTCTTTCTTAATTTTCTTTAAAAATTTGTAAATAAATATTGTAAGCATTTGTTATAGGTTAGGCATTTCTTTCCTTGATTTTTGGTACACTTATCTTAATTTTTTATTTAGGGTTTGTATATATGAATAATTTATAAGTATTTGGTATAGGTTAGGCAATTCTTTTCTTGATTTTCTTTATTTAAGAATAAGTTTATAAGCTCAGGTTATTAATTAATTTTTCTAGCAATTCTTTTGTTTCATAAAATTTGTACGTTTAGTTTACACATCTTAACACTTTTTGCAGTCAGCCTATGTTTTGCGATGACAATTAATAAAGCCCAAGGTCAGACGATGAAAGTTGTGGGTGTAGATCTAAGTATCAGCTGTTTCTCGCACGGTCAGTTGTATGTGGCTCTGACACGGGTTAGCAATCCTAGGAGCCTGTATGCTTTCATTCCCGATGGCCATACGTCACATATCGTATACCTACAGAGAAGCATACTGTAAAGTTTTGTGTTTAACTGTTTTTATTTTCTATCGATAAAATCATAAGAACGGAAAGCAATCTCTGATGCAATGGGACCACGGGGAATGAAAATTACCCGTGGACCCGTTAATGGGTCGACCCAACGGGACCACGGGTAAACACTCAAATTTTTAGCTACCCAAAGGACGGTATTTGTTATTTAAAATAAGCTGCCCGAAAAGTCACTATTCCACGCGGACGAAGTCACGGGCACAGCTAGTAAAATAATATAATAATAGTAGTTACTACTCATTAACTAAACACCTTAAACGGATAAATCGCGAGTTTTATCCGTTTCAGTTGTTTTATTTAATGGCTCTTGAAATATTATTTTTAGACAAAACTACAACTACGGGCTTTAGTCTAAAAACAACGTTTCGAGATAATATGTGACAATGCTCCAAAATATTCTGGAATTAATGCACGAATAAAATTTCATTATCTAGCCTAGATTATTTGCAGAGTCAAAAAATGTCTAACTTTCTCACCGGTCATTGATAAAGAATTTTTTTTTGTTTCTGCATACAAACAACAATTGAAAGATACTTAGCACGTTTTGTTTTGGTAATATTTTTTAATAAATATGGTTTAAAATCATCGGACTGATTTAACATAATTAATTATACAATCATCACAAATCAGTTTTTTTTCTATTTTGTTGTCATATCAAGTGTTTATTATTGTGAGAGATCACTATGTCCCTTTAATAATAAAATAAAATTATCGACTAAGAAATGACATAATATCGACATGAATTTAGACATCCCTAAACTAGTTCCTATGGTTTGTTAAATCTTGGATGATCTCTGCGACAGCTGTCATCGATTTGACAGCTGTTAAATTTCACAATTTTTGACTGTCAAATGTATGAAGAGAAATAACGTTCATGATTGTAGGGTCCCGCCCACTTAGAGATATTCATTGCTATTATCATTCGCATACACTTAATAATCGATTATGAAATTTTAACCATTTTATTTATTTTAACCCACTCAAATGAACGTTTTCCATTATTTTAGGTCTATCCATAAAAAACAGCACCAGTTATCAATAAAAGAAAATTGTATTGGATGATTTTAATTTATGTGGAGTCTACTAAAAAGGCGAGTTGAGAGTTAAAATGTGGTACAAGATGCAAACAATATTGTCAAATTAAAAGAAGAAGCATTCCAATCGGTCACTCACTGTTTTTACAGATGAATGGCAAAAACAATGTGAACACGTTATCCACATCGAAGACCAATTGTCCGAAACAGAAGTAGGTACTTAATGGATGCCGAAATGTACAAGTTCATAAGAGAATTAAAAAATTAATCTGATACTGAATCAGACCAGACGGCATTTCTGAAGACTCGAGTTCAACGGATAGTGATTGTGCGTAGTCAGCTATCTTTTTAGATTATTCTTATTCAAAATAAAAAATAATATTATAAACATGATGGTGAATCTTAGAAGCTAAATATGGCCACACATATCTCAGGTTGGGCAAACAGACTGTATAGCCAGTCCAGCGTACTATGTATATGATGGAGGTCAGTGGTTTGAATAAATATTCGAAAAACAAAAGCGAGCGTGGGCGGAGAGCAGTTGTCATAGATCCGTCTCTGGCAATAGCCGGGAGCGTACTGCTGGGGCCGCGCGACGCAAGACGCTCTTAGAAAACCCGCTCTAAACGAAAAGAGCGTATGCGACAAAATGGTTTTATCCGTGTGATTTAAAAACTATAAATGTATTTTAAATAATATATGGCCCAATTATAGTGTAAGGTTCCGTGATTATATTTAGTAATTTTGAAGGCTTAAGTCGCTTCCGATTGTCGTAAAAATGACAATCCCTGTTTTTATAGAGGTATTTTTGATTAATTAATCTGTGTTACAAAAGTTGACCAATCGTGTATTCAATTGGACAATACAAAGTCAAAGACATGATGAATCCTGCCAATAAATTTTATTTTCTTAGCTTTAGTCATTGCTGAGAAAAATCCATATCCTTGCAACACAAATATTCAATTCGTCCTCTTAACTCACTTTCTGTATCTCCTGCGCGACGAGGTTCCGCTGCGGCGCGGTGGCGTGCAGCGCGGCCAGCTCGCGCGACAGCAGCGCGTGCACGCGCGACACGCTGATGCGCTTGCCGCCCAGACCTGGACGCACGAAACGTATAATGTAATATCATGAAAAACAGACTTCAAACATGTATACCTAGCATAATTATTGTTGCCCCCCAAGTAAGCCCTCCCCTTTCCACTCCCGAACAACACGCGCCGGACTGCGTTGCCATCCCCATACCATCCAGACACTGGTGGCCCGTACCAAGAGGTATAGTTCCTCTTTTTTGCCCCGTGCCATTAGGGCATGGAATGCCCTTCGGCTCACGTGTTTCCTCCCTCCTATAATCCTGGGCTTTTCAGGCGGGGCGTGAAGCGGTATCTATGCAGGCCTTCAGGGTGAGGGTGACTGGCTCAATGGGTACTATGATCTATTGAGCCAGTCAACCATCAGGTGGAGTGAGGTCCTGACTGCCTCTATATATAAAAAAAAGCTATTTTTTTCATACATAAACATCCTTTCGTCTTGGGGGAACGACAAAGAAAAGTTTTTTTTTAATATTTGGACTAAGCTAGCACTTGACCACAAAATTGCCTGATGTTAAACAACTATGCGGTCTACGATGGAGCGCGCTTGCTTAGGAAAAGCCCGTTAGTTCTGGCCTTGAAGAGTCCCAAGTTGTACTATGTAGGAAAGACAGATCCCGGCAGAGAATTCCACTCCCGCGCAGTCCGTGTCAAGAAAGATGAAGCAAATCGCTCAGTTCGTACGCGCGGTATCCCCACTGTATACGGATGGAGTCCCTGACCGAGTCTAGTAGTTCGATGATGGATCGGAGGTGGGGATGGCTGGTGGATTACATTAAGTGGAAAGGACACATGAGGCTCCCGGGTCGGTCGTCGGAAAGAACGCCTCAAGTTCTGCGCCAAGACTTCGTTGCGTATCCAAGTACGATATGGCACCTATTGTACAATAAATACAGCCCAAGCAGTCCAGCAACCGCCAGCATGGTGCATATTAGCATGTGGTATTTCGCAGCATTGGACCCCAAGGCATTTTGGGTTAAAAACACCTCGTCCTTTTCTATGTTGGCTCGGCACATTTTCACTGATTTTACTTTAACTCAAATAAAATAACATCGATATTTATACATACATTAGGATGAGTACCCACTACTACACTATAGTGGTAAGCGAGCAGACAGCTACGGCCCCTGCGCGTCACCCTCGGTTGGTACAAGAAAAAGACGTACCAGTGGGCACATCGCAGGACGCGATGGCCTGGCGCAGCTGGTGCGCGTGGAACAGGTCCCAGCGCGGCTCGGGCGGCGCGTCGACGCTGACGGGCAGCGCGTCCAGCGCGCGGCGCAGCAGGCACCAGTCCCAGTCGCGCGCGTGGTGGCGCGGCGCGCGGGTCAGCGCGGCGAGGAGCGCGCCCAGCGCCGCGTGGTGCCCGCCCGCCGCCGCCGCGCCCGCCTCGCATGCGCACGCGCGGAGTACCCATGACCGAGCCGATAGTGTGACCGCTGACGCCGTCTACGCATACAAATGTTCCTACTCGAGACGATTCACATTTTATTGGACAAATGTACGCCCGGTAAATCGACATGTCTGCGTTGAGTGGGTGCTAATCACTGATTTCCATAGACAACTGGATAGGCGATTAGTACTAAATATTTGATCCGATTTGAAAATCGCCATATTGGCGCTGAGAGCAGTAGTTAGTGTACTTGGAGCTAATAATAGTGTTGACTTTCGCAGATAAACTTCGATAATGCTGTCATTGTCAATGTCAATGGCTGTCCATTTGAAGCGTAGACAGACAAAATTGAAGTCATTTTAGTTCCCAGTACACTATAAGGGGCGCTTCAAATCTACAGAAAAAAATAGCTGTCATTTCAATGTCTATAGCCACTCCAGCGTAATATGCTGAGCGTATTATCATAGAGCTCAGTGGTGCTAATACATTGAGTAAAAACGAGGTGAATTTGCTGCAAATCGTATTCTATATGAATGCTATATTGTTCAAAGGAAATATGTTTTATTTGTCAATTTGGTATACGAAAGGGACGTACATATATTAAGTTTCTGTATAAAAAAGCTCTTAAAAAAAAAACAAATTTTAACCATATTTCTTATTTTGTACGAATACATGAACTATGTCATGGACCTGATGGACAGATGGATAAATTGCTACCATGATACATGGAGTTGAGTTACTTGCGACATTTCTTCTCAATTTCTTTCCAATTCTCTTATCTGAAACTGATTTCTGACATCAGTCAATATGATCCCAGCATACCTCGAGGTTGACGGTGGCCTTGACGTGCCGCGAGAGGAAGTAGTCCCTGGCGCGCAGGAAGCGCAGCGCAGGCGCCGACGTGTGCGGCCGCGCGCACACCCAGTACACCAGCCGGTAGCAGCTCTCCACCAGGTTTGATGCCTCCCTACCACCGACAACAAGCTTGTTATAACCTCATTTTCTCATTAACACCTAGCTTGACACCACAATCGTGTTTATCAAACACTTTTTAATGGAAGAGGGAGGCAAACGAGCCAATATGACACCGGGGTCCCCTTTCCCCGCCATATGACGATTGACCAGCCTATCGCACATTATACGAATACTGTCTCAGAAGTGTTACCCGTTTTAGAGAAAGAAATACATATGGAAGGAAGGAAAGGTGATCAGTTCGGGCTACACACACTTATTCACCAAACGGAGCCAAAAAACAAAGCTATTACTTATACGTCGGTCTTCCAGTTATTTACTACTCGACGTGTTCAAGTATAAAGTAAAATCCTTACTTGTCAGCGTTGTTCTGGCCGGCGATGTGTTGGTCGAGGATGTCGAGGATGGAGTGCAGGCAGGTGCGCGGGTAGCCCGCCACGCCCGCCTCGTTCAGCGCGCTGCGGCTCACCTGAAAGACACTCACTTACAATATGAAGCCTCCAGCGTTATGAATGCAGTACTTCTAGGTAAATAGTTAACATCGACTAACTTCACTTGAAATCAGACGTTTTTTTTTTCATTTATACTTTAACGTTTTACGATTGTTTCCGTATTCCGAAGACCGTTTTTGTTATTTGAAATGAAATGAAATAATTTATTCAGCAATTTGATTTAAGTATGGTCAACAGCACATCACGGTTAACACTTGCAGTTCGATAACAGCACTTATGCCCCCGACATAAGAGCGGTACAAAGTCCAAAGTGTTACGTCTGACGTGCTTTTGACTGTACATAAAAAAATATTTTGCACGACAGATTTTTTTACCCTACCAGCGATTTTGTATAACTGTCATTATTATTACTCGCCTCGTCGGTCGAGTGGTTTAAGGCCGTGATCTCGGGGCTCTCCGGTCCAAACTCAAGACCAAATCCGACCATTATAAAACATTAGAAAACATAGTTTTAACTAGAGCGCAGGGTAGTGGTCTTTATCTGCTACCGCCTTATATAATTATAACTAATTGATTGTAACTAGCAACAATGATAGCAATACATTGTAAATAGACAAATAAAGATTTTTTATTTTCATAATGAAAAGAAATCTATCTCCTGGGGGGCTCCCCAGTATCTGCGTCCACATCGCGTCCCC
The DNA here is from genome assembly GCA_949319885.1 of Mecyna flavalis. Lineage (NCBI taxonomy): Eukaryota > Metazoa > Arthropoda > Insecta > Lepidoptera > Crambidae > Mecyna > Mecyna flavalis. The sequence goes on along the minus strand of OX439427.1, from coordinate 1,429,361 downwards.
CTGGAAACATTTGGACCTGTCCACCGTAACGGAGTAGCAGGCCGGCCGGCGACTACATAATACTCAGAAAATTGGCTCACAGATTTTTTTTTTATACTTAGCCCGGCAAATGACCCCACTTCACTTGATGTTAAGTGGACGTGTAGTCTAGACGCGAGGACCACTGGTGCAACGTAAGGTACGTAGCATCAGTCACCCTTACTCTGCCGGCCCACAAAGTGCCTCTTCACGCCTTTTCCAATTGGTTATTCGTGAATCTCCCGGTGTGCCAACATGAAAATCAGTCTACGAAGGCAGATTGGTCAAGCCGTGGGACACTCACGTCCTCGTCGAGCCGGTAGCCGAGCAGGAAGTGCGCCAGGTTGGGCGGCGCGGTGGGCAGCGCCTGGTGCAGCAGCAGCAGGACGCCTTCCTTCGCCTGCCGCGCGGCCGCCTGCGCCTCGTCTGATCCCCACTCCTCTGCCTCCAGGCATTCTACGAAGCCATGCCTGTAGATCGTATTAGTTATAATTAAATATACCAATCAGTCAGCTAGGTGGACTGATACTAAAATAAACGAAAATGTGAAAGCTTAGGCTTATCTGGAGCACACACACAGACCAGTCACCTGCTGACGCTCATATTATCACGTTTGTGTGCTCCAGATACAAAGTTTAAGCTGACGCTACACAAGGACGCTGTGAGCACCATAACTGCAGGCTAGCAAGACCTGCCGTGCCGTGTGTCCCCCACACGATCAGAACTGCAAAACTCACCAAGTTTTCCCTTCACACTCGGAAGAGACAAGCCAGTACCCGCCTTGTTGTTGCCAGACCCATTCCTGGGTGTCGCCTCACCTGACTTCAGCAGCGAGCGCGTGGTTATGCGCGAGCGTGGCCAGCAAATGATGCGCGGCGTGCGGCGCGTTCAGCGCGCGGCAGAGCAACGCAGTCGCACGCGCAGCCGCCGCCGGCAGCGCGGCTCCCAGCTGCAGAATGCGGCAGCACGTCACGAGCCTGTCACCGCCAGATAGGCCCTCGCCCGCTGCGTAAACCAACCATTAAGTGTTAACAGCCATCTGTCAGACGAAATGAACTGACTCGACTTGGGACGTTAATCTCATGAACATTTGTTTTTTTACATTAGATCAGTTAGCAGTCAGGCCGCAGCCTGCTTGACGATAAACGTCCGCTACAGCCTATTCCATTAAGGCGATACACTGTGGACTCCTCTGATCTTAGAATATAGCTTTATCTATTTATAGCTAAAGCTAACTTTGGTATTGCGTTTTGGTAGGTGAGTGTGGCTGGAGAACCATGTCACCTCCCCCCCCCCTCCCTCCCATCTATCTTTAATCCCCAAATCCCTTCACTTTCCACCTCATTCCATATTCAAAGCCGTGCATGACCTAGTCGCAGGTGTCCATTGGCGGGTGACACTAACAGCCCTTTCACACGGCATCCAGTTTTGCAGGACCGGCTTTTTACTGTATCCTGCAAAACTGGACGGTGTGTTCACACGGCAGTTCAGTTTTGCGGGATCCAGTAAAATTCGAAATTCAAAATTCAAAGTAAAAAGCCGGTCCTGCAAAACTGGACTGCCGTGTGAACACTGCTATATAAATATTAGTGCCACTAAACGGGATCCCGCTTTTTACTGGACGACGGATCCAGTTTCTAGTGACAAAGCCGAATGCCGGATCGGGTTTTTGCAGTATCACGCATGCGGGATGCTCGTGTGAACGCTATCATATAAACACATTCGCCATCAAACGGGATCCTGCAAAAAACGGGATCCTGCAAAAAACTGGACTGCCCGTGTGAAAGCGCTGTAACACTTCATCATCAGGTGCCACACTGTATACTCGTTTGCCTCCATTCATTAAAAATTCATTAAAAAATAATATTAACGCAGTGACGTCATCATACCGAGTATAAGTTTGGAGAGACCGATGATGATGAGTCCGCGGCCGTTCTCTGCGGCGGCGGCGATCAGCGCGCGCTCCAACGCCAGCGCGCGCTCTAGTAGTTGCAGGATCGACACCAGGAGGCTCTCCACGTACGTCTGCGCATAGACAACAAACACATCCTGAAGATCTTTCAAAATGAATTATTCACATATATTTATTTTTATTTATTTAAACTTTAATGCACAATCAAGAGTAAATAAGGTGGACCTAATGCCTAATGGCATTCTCTGCCAGTCAACCTTTGGGCCAAGCAGAAAAAATAATAGTGGGTAGTGCTAACGGGCAAAATATATTATGCTCCCAGTGCCACTAAAACTGTATAATTCGTCCTATAATAAATAATAATTCGTTCGTAATATTTGTTCGGTGCCGAATGTAGACCCAGAGCCAAAGTTCTTGTTAATTTATAAATAACGCTGTCTTATTTTTTCAAAATAATAATAAATATCCCTGGACACTATTCACACAGCGCCATCTAGCCCCAAACTAAGCATTAGCTTGTACTATGGGTGCTAGACAACGGATAAACATACATATATATGTCGGCGGGTGGGTATTTCTTCGCCGTTATTATCGGCCATATTTAGGAAGCAATGTGGGCGTTCTAGCGGTAAATGTTGGTTCAAATCATAAACACTAAAGTTGATCACTGATTTTTATTTTGACTCTATGAACTGAGAATAACTTTATACACAAACTTCACAATAACAGTAAGCAAATAACAACTTCAAATAAGCAAAAGCATAGTAACGGTACGCGACAGTTTCCCGACGTGTTCACTGCTTGGCGGTCCGGAGCAAAGTGAGCGATGCGCCGCGCCCCGCCACGTCGTAGACTCTGTCAACGCCACTGGGTGGGGCGCTGGCGTCCCGCTGCTATACGCAACGCCTATAATCGCCGCTTGGTGGCGCTGTCGTCGCGAGTATTGCGACATATACTTTTTTTTTGTAAATACATACATATTATACATAGAAACACCCAGACCGATACAAACAAACATGTTCATGCACACAAATGTTTGTACCGTGCGGGAATCGAACCCCTTGGTGTAATAGCCGACTTCTCGACCATTACACCAAACGGCTCGTCATAAAAATGATTATTTTACACTGAAATAAAATAGACATTCTATTTTTTTTTTTCCGTTTTCCCAGAGAGGAATGTGTTGATGTACAAAAACCGCAGGCTAGCGATGCCTGCGGCCTTGTATAGGACTCAGTTACTACATACCCTTGGTGTCCCCTTTACTCCCAGAGGGGCAGGGAAGGGATTACTCACTTTGCCGGAGAAGGGCTGCTTGTCGAGCAGCTCATACGCCTGGTCGAGCGAGGACAGCATCAGCCGCAGCAGCTCGGACTTGCTGTGCAGCTGCACCAGCAGGCGGAACCCGGGCGGCGGGTTGGCGTCCGGCTCGCGCCCGGCCGGCGGGAAGTCGCCCGGCGGCGCTCGGACTGGTACATCACTCACCTTGCCGGAGAACGGCTGCTTGTCGAGCAGCTCATACGCCTGGTCGAGCGAGGACAGCGTCAGCCGCAGCAGCTCGGACTTGCTGTGCAGCTGCACCAGCAGCCGGAACCCGGGCGGCGGGTTGGCGTCCGGCTCGCGCCCGGCCGGCGGGAAGTCGCCCGGCGACGGCTCGTACTGGTCCAGCCATAGCGCGAACAGTTGGAAGCATAGCGATAGCATCTGGGGACAAATACTTTTTATTAACCTTATGGACGCCAAAGTTGTCTACACTTGACAAGCACCTGCGGACCCTGTGCGCCACCAACGACTTCTTTACTTGACAAAAACTATGACTCGAAAAATATGAATCGATTACTGGTATTTCTTCCTAAAATTCGACAATTAAGAATAAAATAGCTCTAGCGTACAGGACACGACAGTGCGTTCGTAGCTTGGCGTTCAAAAGGTTAAATATACTCAATTTTCGAGCTTCTGAAACCAATTCACAAACATTTACTGTTTCACACTGCATGGCAAAGGTTTCCATCTCAGAAATTAAGTCATCGTTACATTGACGGGTATTAGCTTTATCACCATGACACGCCGATTGGTGATTACCAACACATCTCGGTCACCATCAGCAGTTGACCAGGTGCTTGTTAAACATGCAGTGGCCATTCAGAACTTATATCTCTAACTTAGGTTGCGAAATTACTTGTATGATTTATTTGGCGCCCAACGTGGGGTTGATGTAGTAGGGCTGTCTGTCCACTGAGGCGGAGCGAGGCAGCGGGGCGGAGAAACGGAAAAATAATAACCAATAAGATTGCAACTTTCTGTCTGAGCGGAGATTTTGTGTAATCTTATTGGTTAATATTGTTCAGTTTCTCCGCTCCGCTGCCTCGTTCCACTTCGGTGGACAGGCAGCCTTATGAATGTAGTGAGGTTTAACCTGCCAGCGCTCTTGCGGGTGCGCGTGCGGGCGGTGCGGCGCGGGCAGGGCCAGGCGCTGCAGCACGTGGTGCAGGTACGGGTCCAGGCCCGGCGCCCTGGTCCCCGCCCCCAGGGCACGGGGCAGTGGTGCCGCGCGGCACAGCGACAGCAGCAGCGACACGAACGCGCGGGACAGAGGGTACTCCTCCATGCGGCACTCCACCTGACGAGAGATAACACTTATTAGAAACTAGCGGTCGCCTCTGCGGTTTCACCCGCGGGTTATTTCTTTGTTCAAATATCCCCCCCTTCCCCCCATATTTCTGGGATCAAAAGTACCCTATGTCACCCGGGGATAGTGTAGCTTTCCAACAGTAAAAGAATTTTCCAAATCGGTTCTGTAGTTTCGAAGCCTATTCAATACAAACAAACATACAAACTAAAAATCAAATCTTTCCTCTTTATAATATTAGTATAGATTGCGCATTGCCACTATTGCCAGCCAGTAGTATGAAGGTTTAATTTATTAATATGTTAAGGTGACCAAAAATGCGAAAGATGTTGAAATTAAATAAAATTTTATTTTAAGAAGTTGATGTCAACTGGTTCACAAAGTATTATGTGCAAGTATTAAAACTCAGAATTAAAAATTTAAAAGAGCTTAATATTCTATTTATGATTTTTAAATCACCCTGTATATGTGTGGCTGTAAACAGGGGCCAAGGCTTGGCACGGTCTTTGCCAAGGGAGCAAAAACACAGATTTTCAGCCCAGAGAAGGGCCAATCGTAAGTGGGCTGGTCAATAGCCACAAGGCTGGCATCCTAAACGGGTGTGTAGGGGAAACCGGGGGAGTTTAGTGGGTAGGGGACGCTTTCGTCTCGAGTCCCACACACGGCCGCAGGTCTAGCTTGCGTACGGTTATGGTGCATAAAGCATTCTCCTCAGAAAAAAAGGGCCAATCGTAAGTGTCATGTATGGTTGCGGTACCTCCTGCAGGTCGGCGGTGAGCGCGCGCTTCTCGTCGGCCTTGGGCACGAGGCGCGCGGCCTCGAGCGCGGCCCACACGCGCGCGGCCGTGGCCGCCCAGCCGCCCAGCGCGCCCAGCGCGCCCAGCAGCTCCGCCTTCAGCGGCAGCGGCACGTGGCAGCACACCAGCCCTGCACACACGCCGTGCTTTTATCCCGGGGTAACGCTCAATTTCCAGATAACCGATAAAATATTAACATAATTGAAAAACACAAGGCCGACGCCCGGTTGGCCACCCTAGATACCGTTGGATAGACGGATTCGAGTCAGATCTTCGTGAACTTCGGGCTGGGAACTGGCGCAAAACTGTAAAAGATCGGAGAAGGTGGCGTGCTCTCATTCTGGAGGCCAAGACACACTTCAGGTTGCTGAGCCTTAGGAGTAAGTGAGTAGTAGGAGTGGGCCAGTACGCAGGCGCACGGGCGGTCACCACTTGACAGAATCTCACCGCTCGTGACAGCCCGATAAGTATCCAATTTGTCGGAACTTTTAAACAAACTTACCGAACATGCAATTGACGGCGTCCCACTGCAAATTCTCGCAGATACTTGTGCAGGCGGCTTCGTCTTGGCGGGCGACCGCTGCTATTAATTTCAAGGCAGCTATCATTGCCTCTACCTGCCAATATCATTTTATCATTTAAAGTTCAAGGCACTGAAATTCAAACTGCCTTATATTTTTTATGTCAGCGAGCGCGGGATAGAGTCCATTGAAAAATAAAGACGCTACTAGTACTGTTTCTGACCGTTTCCGGTCAAAGTGACCACATCAATTGAAAAAAAAAAGATGTGCACGGTAATTGCTATATTATATCTTTTTCAGAGACAGTTTCACCGCAGTCGAATTGTTCCTCGTAATTAATCTGTCAGATTTGACGACTAATATGATAAAAAAATAGATAATAGAGACAGCATCATCGATATGAAAGAGATAGATTACGAGGTACTTATGTGACGCTGAAACTGGCCCTCAGTTTCCTGTAAAAACGTGAGTAAATACGTAAATGTGTGTTTGTAGAACAAAGAGCCGAGTTATTCGTACCTCTTCTTGGCGAACGAGCAGCTTTCCAGGACGAGCGGCAGGCGTCACGATAGCCGACGCGCCCAATGACGAGTGCTGATGTTCCGAAAACGGAGCAGGATCCACGCGAAGATTTCTAGAAGGGAACAATTTGTTTCATTTTAGCAAATCTGAAATCTCTCTCTCTCTCTCTCTGAGATCTCTGAAAATCAGTTCCAATTTAAAAGTCTACGTAGGATGGGCTGATTAATAGCCGAAATCAGCTTGTCCCAATTGGGTGGAAAGAGGAAACTAGGGAAGTTTAGTGGATAGTGGGACGCTTTAGTCTCCATATCTTTTGTCCTGTCTGTCCTAGGTCGCAAGTAGTCTGCGAAGTTGGAGCGGAGGGGAAGGGATTCTTTCTGTTACGTCAACTGCCGCAAAACTTGAAGGATGTCAGTCACTTTTTAACCTACGACCATTCCCACACCAATCTGTTACCCCAGGAACCTACTCAGTAAATCGCTAAGGCCTCTGCCTCGAATTTCGCGGAAACGGGAGCGGGCCAGCACGCAGGCGCACGGCGGTCTCCGCTTGACAGGATCGCACCGCTCGTGGCAGCTCGTAACGGCCCGAGTCAAGCGGGGACTGCCCGTGCACCTGCGTGGGCACCCGCTTCTGTACCCGCGAAATTCAATACAGAGGTCTTAAACTTTAGAAGGAATGTCGTACAAAAAGGTAAGCTCAGATCTCAACCAGCATCAGTCAGTACTCACGTGTAGTATCTCGCCAGCGCCGTAAGCAGGTGGTGCGCGGAGAGCGCGTCGCGGCGCGCCAGCAGCGCCCACGTGTGCGTCGGCACGGCCAGGGCCGCAAGCGCTCGCAGGTAGCACGGCAGCAGCGCCGCGCACACCAACTCGCCGGACAGCCGCACGAACTTGTACAGCGTGGCCGCGCGGCCTGCCCCTCGCTGCGGCGCGCGCTCGTGGGCAGCTGCCGCCTGCGACGCAAAACATACGATATTGCCCAGCGAAGCCCCGTACACTACTTACATATCGTATTGTACACCCAACTTTGGATAAGCCGTTTCTGACACTAAACGTATTCTAAGACCATATCTACACAGTTTTTCACAATAAATGATTTAAGGTTTCTGATAATATCGACTCGGCCCCGACAAAAAGACCAAACCGGACTTTGGATACACAATAGCGGAAATTAAACCTACTCTATCCTACCTCCTAATACCTACAAAATCCCACCAGTCACTAAATATAACGTAACGTAACGATACTCACAGCAGCCCAGTATTCATCACGCAGGCGCAGTGGGTCGCGAGAGTACAGCCGTTCGACGCAGCGCAGTAGAGCGTCCAGCCGCGTGCGGCACGTGCCCGTCCCGGCCGGCGGCGCTAAACCCTCTGCGGCGTACATGGCCACCGCACGCGCGGCTTCGTCAGCCCTAGAAACAAAATTCTTTGATAGAGAGGACCTCAGTATTGCCTTTAGTCAGATTTTGATATTCAGAAAATATTCTTTAAAAATAGCAGCTACAACAACACATATTAATTTTTAATATTATAAGTGTGCCTTTTGGATTGTGTAATGGTAAACAAACAGCTGAAACTCGCAAAAGTTATTTTATATTTTAATACAAAAAAAAATAATTCTTTACTTAGATGACTTTGTAGTCAACTTGGACGATGATTCTTCTCAAGTCACAACCTTTCCTAATAGTATTAATTATTTGGGATATTTTAAAAAGCAAATCCAATGCTGCCGAGGCAAATAAGTGTGTATGCGCGTAATTTCTTTTGTCAATTATCCCCTTCTTCCCCCCATATTACCCGATGTCACCCGGGAATAGTGTAGCTTTCAACCAGTGAAAGAATTTTTCAAATCGGTTCAGTAGTTTCGGAGCCTATTCAATACAAACAAACAATCAAATCTTTCCTCTAAGTATAGACTGGTACTCACTTAACTCTCATCTCCATAAGTTTCGAATGCATCAAAACGATGAAGTCTGTAATAAGCGTATGAACGCGACGCTGATAATACTCCTCTTTCACTACAAATTCTGTCGATAAAATGGCTTCATCCAAGTACTCAAAAACCTGCAAAAAAAATTACAACATTGTATTAACTATTTATAAATACACCCAAAATACGGTTTCAATTTTAAATATTTTTGATTTTTAATTTGAATTGAATATGATGAAAAATTATGAAAAATTAGATTTTCTACCAACCTTTCCATCTATAGCCGCATCGACGAGCACCTCGTCTTGATCAAGCAGTTCGAATTTAAGCTGGTGCCGAGCGAGGGACTGCGGGCCGCGCTTGAGGGCGGCGAGGGCGAGCCCAAGAGCCAGCTGACATAACGCGCGGCACCCCGACCCAGCGGTAGCACCTACAATAAACAAATAATAAAGATATCGTCAAAATCGCCACTGATCACCTTTACAAAGTCAAATTCCTGCAACCAATATTCAGCTTAATGTCCATCGCATAGAGTTCTATTTTAAGTGAGACTTTTAGAAAGATTTGCATAGGTTGATCTGTGGCTCCATATTCAAAACTTTGACACTGATGTTAACATTCTGATTCAAATTCAATTTTTGAGGAATTATTCTCTGCGTTTTTATTTGCCTAAAATGTCAAAGCCCTTCCTGATAATTTATAACGACTGATTCTTTTATATGACTTCTCATGTGTTAGATGTTTACATAAACACTTAATTCTTTTGAATGCAATTAAAGGATTTCATCTATTCTTACCTGCACCAGTGGCCACACTGTCGCCTTGCGTAGAGCCTTGTGGTGGCGACAATTCATCCAACAACATTGGAATTAGATCTGGATCCTCAATCAATGGAAGTTTCTTTGCTAATTCTTCCCCATCTTCTCTTCTATGAAGCACTGACAAATCTAGTGCATAGAGTAGAGCCATCTGTAGCGCTAAAGACACCTCATCTAATGCTCCCGTCGGTCCCAATGAAGGAGAAGTTGTTTGCTACAAAATAGTAGTTACAGAGAAATTAATAGTAAGACAAGTCTCACTTCTACTTTGAAGAAGTAGGATTAAGAAAAGTACCTCTGAGATCAGTCTGAGAAGTCCTCTGTGTAAACCTCGCTGTGCAGATGCTGCGAATACTACGCCAGCTAATAGTTTTCTGTAACAAAATAGTTAAGAAAATGGATGCATTACAGAAGTAAGTCTCATACTGTGGGTTCAGGGTCCACAAACACTATAAATCATTTGCTGTATTTACAAGACACTACTAATTTAAAAGTAAACCTGAAAGGCTCGAAGATCAGAGAAGCCTACATTGTGGTAGCACATTGAGAGACTCTTCATGGTGAGAGTCCCTCAAAGGAATAGGCCGCAGTGGCCACTTACCATCAGGTGGGCTGCGTGCCTGTCTGCGGAGTGCTCTGGCCATAAACCTTACAATATGGCAAGCACTTTGAGCAATAAAGTATCCCCCAATGGAATAATCCGCAGAGATTACTTACCATCTGCATGAAATGCCTGTCTGCCAAGGGAAGTATCTTTTAACCCTTTCAACGCCAATGTCTGATATATCAGACAAACCATTTTCGTGCCCACCACGCCAATGACTGATATAAACGTTGTATTTTTACTTGCCTGAATGAGTTGAGTATAACTTAATAATTTTTTGGATTTTTTTTTTAATGGTCGTGGCGTTAGTGGCTCCATTTTTGGAAAAAAGCGTGGCGGGGAAAGGGTTAAAAAAGGTAAGATAAATACCTGGTATTCTCTATGGTGGCGACGAGCCGCGCGTGGTGTCTCTGCGGCGGCAGCGCGCGGTTGTTCTGCAGCAGCTCCAGCTCGCCCTCCAGCGTGAACTGGCGCAGCGCGTCCAACACGCTGTCCAACAACCCGTCCGAGATCAGCTGCTGCACGTAGCGCGACACGTAGTTCACTATCTCCTCACGTGCGCTTATCGACCTGCATAGAGACAAGGACAACCATTGATTGAAACTCCCTCATAGCACTCTGACTCCCAAACTATCTGCAGATTAATAGAGAAGTCTTTTAGACATCCTATTCTGCTCAGCAATAATGCAGGACATAATCGAATGTCAAGACGTTTTAATTTTGAGTGTAGGTTGGTTAACTAAAGCTGGCGCGTTAAACACATTCACATGTTGTCTATGAATAAGCGCGTGGCACTGAATGCATATCATGAAAAGTCTCTCTCCCTCTCGCGTGCGGTCAAGATTGTGACTAAAAGTGTGACAGTTATTGTTTTGCTACTGTTTACAAAGACAGTGGTCTTTTTTTAAATATACTAGTGTGAGTACCGTGTACGTGCCAGTTTTAGTTGACCGACCTGTACAGGAGGTTAAATTAGACTTTTCTTTCTTCCTTTTCAATTGTCAGTTTTTATGGAAATCGTTTTTCTACTTTTGCCCCTCACCAGCAGACACCGTCGCGGGCCATGACCAGTTCCTTGAGCGCCTGCACGAGCGCGCGCCGGCCGTCGTAGTACAGCAGCACGGCGACCAGCCCGCGCGGCAGGCCCGGGTGCCGCGGCGCCTGCCGCTGCGCCGTGTGCAGCAGCTCCAGCGCCAGGTACTCGTTCACATTGTACATATCTACGAAATAATACACAGATTGCGTTATCAGACAATTTCACCATCTACTCAATATATGACGACGTTAGAACCATAGTGATCCAAGTGACATTTTTGTCAAAATCAATATTTTGTTACAAACATCCCAAAAAAAGACATATTTTTCATGCCACAATGATTCAAGTGCTTATTATAGCAATTTTCATAAGCAAACTCATATCGGTCACTTTGGAATTGGACAATATCAGGAACAAGTTCCAACACGTTTCCCTCATTTTCTCAAAAAGTTGAAAATGTGACTTGGATCACTATGGTTCTAAAGTCGCTATATTTAGCTCATAATTTTGAAGTTCTACTGCAAAAGAAACTACATGTCTTAAGAAAGATTTACAATATAGCCTTGGCTTACTACTTCTTCAGTGTCCATCATGAGAAATCCAATCAGAGGCTATTTTCTTTTCACCCATCTGTTTGGATCCATTCGGCAGATATGGCCAGTTAATTTGTTTAGTACCTAATATTCAATAGAATGTAAAATGTGTTATTCAGAATAAACTGTATTTATAGGCATGATTGTAACTTGCTATTAAAATAAAGAATATACATACCTGATATAATGATAGCCTCATCCACCAGTTCTTTGGAGAGGAGAGTCCTCCCAATACTGGGCAGATTAACTCCCTCTGTAATACCTCGCTTGATCTCATCTCGACTAGTTGGGTTTTTAGCCTAAACACAGAAATACAATTAATACTAATGTAAGTCCTTTATCTCAATAGCTGTTCTCACTCAAATTGGATTTAAAAGTATTTGAAATTAAACCGACTTCAAAAAAAAAACAAAAAAAAATAGGTACCTACAAACACTGAAAAGCAAAAAATAATTTTAAAAAGACATTCATCAAATGCGCTTATTGTCTAAGCCTATTAACTAAATTAAATTGTATTTTACGTGCTAGGTAGGTACCTACTAATCTGTTTGAAGTCGGTGCCAAGCCAAATAGTAGGTACCCAGACTACGTACCGTCCGCGGATTAATTACATAGTTACCCTGTAAAATACATTATTATTATGTATCATTTTTTATTTTCTTTGGATTGGCACCGACTTCAAACAGATTAGTAGGTACCTACCTAGCACGTAAAATACAATTTAATTTAGTTAATAGGCTTAGACAATAAGCGCATTTGATGAATGTCTTTTTAAAATTATTTTTTGCTTTTCAGTGTTTTTAGGTACCTATTTTTTTTTGTTTTTTTTTTTTAAGTCGGTTTAATTTTTTTTTAAAAAAGTTTGTTTATTTTTCTATTTTTAGTGTGAATAACACGCAGTGAGTAAAACTCTTTCATAATAATGATAGCGAAAATACGAGTAAAATAGTAGAATTGTATTATTTGACAATATTAGGTATTCTTCATTAAGTGTTCAGCACCATGGGTAGACCAACTAAAGACGCAGCCCGCAAGAGGGACATAAGAATTAAGAAGTCGTACCCTGTAGCTTCCATCATCATAGTTGTACCTTCCATCATCAGCTTAGCTGCAAAAGTACATGAAATAAAACTAACGGTCCTCATATTCCTACAACACTGAAAGAATTATCCCCCAACTCCTAACCATTAAGGAGTTGTACCTTCCATCATCAGCTTAGCTACAAAAGTTCATGAAATACAACTAACGGTCCACATATTCCTACAATACTGAAAGAATAATCCCCTAACTCCTAACCGTTAAGGAGTTGTACCTTCCATCATCAGCTTAGCTGCAAAAGTACATGAAATACAACTAACGGTCCACATATTCCTACAATACTGAAAGAATTATCCCCTAACTCCTAACTGTTAATGAGTTGTACTTTCCATCATCAGCTCATCAACATAAAATTATGTCTATCGGACGCAAAAACTTGAATGGCTTCAGAAAAAACAAGTAACGCGTAGTGTGCGCCTATAAAATTTGAGGTTTGCCCTTGATTTTCCCGGGATCCCATCATCAGATCCTGACATGGTGACAATGGGACCACCTCGAAACTATGCACTTTCAAATAAAAAAAGAATTATTTAAATCGGTCCACAATTGACGGAGAAATCGACGGACATACATAAAAAAAAAAAAAATACATACAGTCGAACATATAACCTCCTCCTTTTTTGAAGTCGGTTAAAAAATAATCTAACATGTAACACTGAAGCTAAACTTTAGTTCTATCTGAAATTATTAAATATGCATTAGGAAGTTTCCTTGAAGGAAATAAGCCACTAACCATCACTTGAAGCTATATGTTTATGAATTAAACTCATATAAAAGATAAATAAGTGATAGTATGTATTATTTAATGAAATATACTTATAATAAATAATATCTTACAGGATTCTTAAGAAGAGACAAAAATGTCTGCTTATGTCGCCGCAGCACCGATTCAAATGTGTGCACAGCATAAGGAGCTCCCCCACTCTCATGGGCGAGGTAGCCCTCCACCACAGCTACTAACTCTTTGTATGGTGTCCATAGGTCATCTGTTGTTGTGCCTGATGAGAAAATATACGAATGTAAATGAATTAAATAAAATCTCATCTCATTACATTCCATTCATTCTTTCATCTTATATTGCCTGTTCGTTTTGATTGTTGCTTGAAGGCAATTATTTAAATGTATATTTATTTATTTATTTATTTATTTATTTATTGACAGGCAGGCAGTTAAAACACTGATGATAGCCTGTATCTTATTAGCTCCACCTAATGGGCTAACTCCTTCCAGTTAAATATTTGTCCAATCTGTTTTTGAATATATTGGTGTTCTGTGCGGAAACCACCTCTGCTGGCAGCCTGTTCCAAGCCTCAACCACTCTGTTACTGAAAAAGTGTTTATGTGGATTGTTCAGTGACCGAGACCTTGACAGTTTGAGATGATGCCCTCTTAAGTGAGTGTTTCGGGAGTATTCGAATAATTTTTCTTCCAAATTTATGACATCATAATGACCATGTAGTATTTTGTATGTCTCTATTAGGTCCCCTCGTTCTCTGCGCTCCTTTAAAGTTGTAAGATTTAATGTTTTCAGTCTTTCCTCGTATGTTTTGTTCTTTAAAGCCTTTGGAACTTTCGAAAACCTTCGTTGCACCTTCTCAAGTAATTCTATGTCTTTTTTGAAATATGGGCTCCAGATTTGAAAGGTGTATTCTAAGATCGGTCTTACATATGTCTTGTAGATCTTTAGCATCATTTTTTTTATATCTACACATTATGATTTGTTATTACCAATTTTATCACAAGATGGTATAATTAATATGGCAATTAACTTAAAATTTTGACTGGAATGCATTCATATCCATCTGATAGTGAAATAATCCAAAGGGTCGATCCTAATCAACATTTAATAAAAAATCATTATAAGAATAACATCATTTCGAGAAAATTATTTAAACTAAGAGGATTTTCATTGGTTTTTTATAACCTCAAACTAGATATGTTTAGAAGCAATTCTTTCGAGTAAAGTTGAAAGTACGTGAACAATTTATCACTCAACACGTAAAATAGACATGAAGGTTTCAAGCAAATGTATTTCATTGCAATTATATACAGAGCTATCATTAATAAAACAATAATGCCGCCAAATATGGTAAGCATTGAGGTTAAGTTTAAACAATTACCTTCGTTTATATCCATGATCAATCCACAAAATGTTTTCAAATCACTTCAAGAGTGGACAAAACACTCCTGGTTCGCATGAAACAACATTTAAACACAGTAATCACAGAAAAATCGGCTTTGTATTTTTCTAAGGTATTTTGTTAGCTTGACGGTTGACGATCGGATTTTGACAGTGACATATGACACCATTCGGTAACGCGTACGCGGTCCGATCGAGTTCGTTTCAAACATGTATTAGCATTTTGCATATTCCTACTCGACCCCGGCGGCTTCACAAATGTGGTGTGTTTTGTACGTATGTACGTTAGTATCGGATAAACGTTAGTAGTTTGTGCTTGTTGTACCTAAACTGAAGATGTTTTTTAAACCATTATAAAAAAGAATAATCTGACGACGATCTGACACTACAACATTCGGATTCGGACAGTTTAAGAAATCAATGTTGCCATTTAGTAACTTTATTGAAAAAAATATCCAATAAAAGGATTAAAAGTTAAAAGTTCTACATATTGTGTATAGCGAGTTTTATTTCAATTTTATTGAAGAGTTAATAATTATAATAACAGCTGAGAGATTTGTTGCTTCTGTACAATTTTTTTTGATCGCCTTGAATGATCATAAGAGTACTCTGTGGTCTTGATGATTAGTGGTATGGTATGTGGCTGAGATCTCGGGGTCCTGGGTTCAATTCCTTGTTCGAATCAGTTTTTTGATAGTTTTTCGGACAAACTTCGGGTTTGTGATCACCAAACAGAATTTGGCAAGCATGGTGATTCAAGCCAGTACCCATTTTTGTAACGATAACTTGATTTCAAGGATGGGGGCCTTTGCTCTGCCTCTCTTCTCTACTCTGTTAATTTTGAATGACCCAAATAATACAACTTCATAAATCATACATGAGTTGTTGACTAATTAAATATCCTAGAAATCCTGGGACAATTTCAACACAGCGCCGTCTGGCCCCAAACTTAGCGAAGCTTGTAATAAGTGTAAACGAATAAACGAACGAATTTCCTATTTATGTTTATACAACAACCAACAGCAGCAAGGCGAACTTTACAGTATGGGAATCGAACCCGCAACCTCCAGCAAATGAACATCGTGTCTTCTGACTTCCTATTTTTATGATTAATTGTATCATTGCTCAGAGAAGTAAGTACACATTAACATAAAGAAGCCTATTTCTCTCAAATAATTAATATTTATGGCAACATTTCGAGGATTTAAAGTACATAATAAAATACAAATGCCTGTATGATCATCACATGTATTTCACCATCTACAACATTTATGAGTTATTTAATCACAACAATAAAGTTATAGACAATCAGAATTTTAATAACAATAAAAGTTAGTAGTAATAAAAATAACTGTTGTCTCTATATAAATGCAAAATACAATATTTTATTTATCTAACTATTAGGCTTAAATAGTTTGCTCTATAGTAGATAGATATTCTGCACATTTGTTCCTGTAAAATGTATTATTATAAAAGACAATATTATTGAAAAAATCTCCCACATTTGTAGTCTGCACAGGTAAGGAATTCAGTACATCTTTTTTATCTTCACTATGTACTTTCTCACACTCACTTTGTATTAGATCCAAATATTCGAAGGCTCCAGTATTTAGCAAGTTGCACAGAACAATGCTATCACTGGATGTAAATCCAGTCCTCTCAAAGCATTTTTTGGATAAAATGTAGAGGTAACTAACATTAAAATGTGTTAACATATTGAAGTTCTGAATCAAAAGTGTTTCTCCTATAGTTAACTGTTTCAACTCACTTAGAATATTTTGGAAACATTTCTTTTCAAAAACACTGTAGCATTCAGACAAATCAAATTCAGGTAAACACAAAACCTTGTGAATCTTGACATTCAAGTTTTTTAAATCTTGGTCAGAACTCTTCACTCCTTTGGTTAAAATCATTTCTTTGAACTCAATCTCTGACAGTATCTGCTGGTACAGTCGAAATATTGGCACAAATATGAATTTTGAGCTGTTAATCTTTTGCAGTGGAAGTCCATAAGTGAAGACCAGTTTTAGTATTATATCCTTATCATAAAAAGAAAGCCACTTGATTGGTTCATTTATTAAAATAACAGGATTAGATAGAATTTCAGCCTGTAAGAAAGAATTTAAATTTTTGGATTTTTCTTTTAGTGACAACTTGGTGTATAACTGTCGTTCAGTAAAAGAACCTCTGTGGTATCTAGGGTTCATGTTCACTTTATTTTCTTCATGAAGGGCACCTTTTAATATCTCCAGGTCATAGTCCAATGGCTTCAAGCCATACTGCCATATGAACTCGGTAGCAACAATTGCCCTTATCTGTTTCATATCTCTATGTAAAGCAATATTTTTTTGCATGAGATAAGCGGATAAATTGTTATTTATCACCTGACATTGTATTGAACAATAATAGCATGCGCATTCCTCAATCTGTTTTAGGAAACTTTCAGGGATTGCTTCCAGAGGGAATAGTGCAGTTGTACCATATATTTCATTTCCATATGCTGATTTTAAAATAGGAAGGAATGCCTCTAACTTGGATACTCCCTTATAATTGAGACACACTGCATATACTTCAGAATTCCCCTGTCGTGATGTCACTGGTTTGTAGATATTGACTTCACCAAATAATTGATTTATCAAATAAAGAAGACTGACAGTTGAATGTTCAAACATAGTAAACAGTTTGAAAATAAATGTTCCACCTGAAATAAATAATAAAATAATAGTTTGTCATTTTCATAATTTTGAGAACAAACAATTATTAACAATCTAATGTATCAGATGAATGAAAAGTACCTGGACTTAAAGCCTGGAGAGCAGTGATGATTTCACAGTAGTGAAGCGGTGATGTCACCTCTTCCTGGGCATCTGGCCTCTGCATGCAATCTATTGAACCGTCTGCTGTTACTAGCAATACCTGGAAACAGTTTGTGGATTTTAACATACAATCCTATTTCAAACAACTTTGCTGTTACATGTAAAAAATATACTACTTAAAAATAAACATACTTTGCCCAAAGACTTTGCTTTCTTGACAATGGCCTGTGAATTCTCCCAGTCCATGAGGTTCCCAGTGTTGTCCACTCCAAAGTCCCAGTTGTCCAGTGTGTGAAACATGAACCGATCATCACTAATCATATTTGATGGAGAGTTGCCCTCATAGTATGGGTTCAAAGTGTTGGCCACCCATTTCCACTAAAATAAAAATAAATGTCATTATGGAAAAATAAGACTATTTTTACTTTTTAAAAACACCTGTGCAAATGTTACAGAAACATTTTCACATAACCTTCATTATTATTTGCCTAATATCATTATTATTTTAAATTATCTTGGAAAATTTATGCACACTAAGCAATGACGTTCAATTAAAAAACTAGACACCCAATCACGCTCAAATATTGTCCGAAGCAAAAGTCTGCCCACCCGACTATTGGGCAGAGTTTTCGTTCAGTTGTATACAATTGACATTAAACACTAACTGCCACGAGATTAGGTGTTAATTTGAACGTATGTGTTAATGTCATCTGTGTCAACGCCGCTCGGACGTTTTTTGAGGAATTTTTCTTAGAGATTGGGTGTCTAGTTTTATATTGAACGTCATTGACACTAAGTTATCAATAATAAATAGAAGCTACATTAAGGAACAAAAATATAAAAATAATTATTAGTTTTGAAGTCAATATCATTGTGAATAAGCAAAAAATTACACAAAAAAAACTAAATAATATAAGCTTACATCAATGCTTGGATAATTCAGCTTTAAGTAGTGATTTAAAGATGTTATGAATGCACCTGGGGCTTCACATAGATGCAATGAAACCATTTTCATATCTACTATTGCTTGTCTGGGAACTATGCTGTATGTGCTTGCACACTCATAAAACTTGGTCCACGCTTGTGTTAGAAACTCGGGGTTTACGAGACATCTGATCTTCCAGCCCACCTCCCCAGCAGGGTTTCGTCGCCTAGTGTGACTACTCCATTCTTCTATGTTAAAGTCATTCAGTTGGCTTTTGTGGAAGTTTAGTCTATTTTTCAAAATCTCTAACTCTTTGACTTTCCAAGGAGGTGCTGAGAACCACAACTCTCTGTCTGGCAATTTCCAACTGCTATTAGCTCGGAACTGAAATTTCTTATTAAAAAGATCGTTCAACTCAACTTCAAACTCTCCATTTCTGAACAACCTGTGTCTGGGTGGAAAAGAACAGCTGTCCAGATTGCTGAACATGATTAACTTTTAGCTGGTTCTTCAAAATAATATAAAAATGAGCTGCAGCTATTCGCGTTCATGTATGGATTATTATTATTTCAAAGTATACGTGTCTAAAACAAAACTCGATCAGTGTAAATAGTAGTAGAAGGATTTCATTTTGTATCAGTGTATTCACATAATTAAAAACACAATAAAATGTGTATACTTCTTCGACACAAAAATGAAAACAAACACTACGCGAGCGACTACACTCTGTTCCACATAAGAAGTCCTCTAGCCGCTATATTGGTACTACTGTTTTTCAATACTTTCAATCTGTTTTTTGACAGATTTACAAAGCGTTGGCAATGCTGCCAATATAGCGGCTAAAGGACAACTTATGTGGAACCATGAAGTTATAGAAAAAACTGGAGGCCAAACTCAGTACATAAAAGTGAAGTCAAGTAGGTATGTATTCTTTCTCGCTCCTTAGGTCCCCCTCCTCTCTTTCTAATAAATAAAGTTAGAAAGAGAGGAGGGGGACCTAAGGCTCAGAATAAGGACTATAAGCATAGAAGTAAGGCTAAAATAAGAATTGAACAACTGTTATCTTACTCATTTTAACTTCATTGATTCGGCCATAGGAGTGAGTGAATCAACATGATCCGTATTCGTTTCTGTTTTCCAAGGGTCGTCGCTAGTCTAATGTCAAACGGATGTCTTTGGATGTCTTTTAACTCCACCAAATTAAAAATGCGTAGGTTGTTTCCTCATGCTGGGGAAAAAGTGACAACTTAACTTAGTTACATTACATCATATTGACAAATACTTTCGCACAAAATTTGAGACTCCTCTGAACTAAATTAATTTAATTTAATGCTATTATTCAGTGCAAGGCTTGAAAACAAGATAAATCTTGTTTTGTGATAGATACTCGGTGCCTGTGTAAAATGTCTTGTGTGATTGAGGGCTGTAAATCACACACTGGAAGAAAAGAAAATATTCAAGAAACCGTAACCTTTCATCGGTAAGTTTAGATTGTTTTCGATTATTTCAATTAAGAAAATAGTGTCCTAACTTTTAAACTATGCTTAAAGTTTTTGATTATAGTTGTTTTTGTCCAATTCAGTATCGAATATTGCTTGAATCAAAGAAATTTTGTTCAGATCTTAGAGGTTATATTATTTCGCTTAGTGATGTGCATTTCTATATCGATAAATCAATATTAATGAGTCATTGGACTCATTGGTAAAAACTAAACCATTTTAGGACTGGATTGGATTTATCTTTCAAACAATATCATATTTACTTTTACTTCTCCTACACTTTGATTAGATTCAAACGAATTGGTTAGATGTTTATTTAGTGTTTATTTCTATACAATACTTAATTCACTAAATGGTTCAAATATTTTAAGATTTTTTTTAAACATTAGACTAAAATATAAAAAATTAATTTGTAAATTTGAATTATTACCAGAGAACATAATATTCAATATCAAGTACCTACATTTTTATTTTTATTTCAGGACAGACCACCAGTTCCTATGGACATCTGTGATGCGAGTGATGCGAGACATGGCAAAGTTTCTAGTTCTGTAGCAGAGTCACATAAAAATGTAATCATTGATGTTGAAAAAAAAGTAAGAACACTGTTTTGTGCATTTATTTATAATAATAATAATAATAATTCTTTATTTCAGATCAAAATCCATATCAAGATTTATATTAGAAGTGTATTTATCCGGTGTCTAATTTACTTAGTTCTCTAATCTAATTTAAATAGGCAGAAATTTGACCGCCATCTTGCCATTTATGAAATACCAACTACTATGTACAAGCTCAATTATTTGTATTTCAGTTACCATTGCCCAGAATAAGACAATTAAGCAACACGTCTGCAGAGACTGCATGCAGTCGTCATGAAGCAATTATTTTAAGATTGCAGCGACAACTAGCAAGAACTAAAAATAAATAAATATTGTAACCGTGTAAATGCAATAAAGAAATAAATAAATAAATAAATAAAATAGTTTCCCAGCTACGCCTTCGGAAAATAAACGCACTTAATAAAATATTTTATATATTATTAACCTTGTAACAACCTCTTTTCACAAAACCTGAAAACGTCAAACATAGTTAGTTCATTCCCGCGCTAATAGATGGCGCGCAAAGGACTTTAATTATACCAAGCGTTACGATTTTTCGATCCTCCATACATTTTGAACTTTGTCAAACATTATCAGTAGATTGCACTCAAAGTAGCTTCTAATCGTTAGGACTGCTTTGAGTATCTAATTGTTATTGTTATACGCTCCACTGTGTACTAAGCGCACCACGCCTCGTGCTTTTACTTAGTAAGACACGTTGCGGGGTCCACCTATATTTTATGTAGCTTCGTAAAATACACGAACTACCCAACGTTGGACGTTTTATTCCTGCTCGCCACCGCCGACCTCTTCCTCACCCGGCTACCCTGTTACAACCTATGTTTTATAATCTTTCAAATATAAAATCTCTACCATAAGGATGGAACAAACAACTCACTTTCGCATTCATAATAATAAGTAAGGACTTAATCTTACTAATCAAGTAGTTTTTGAGTGAAAGAGTAACAAACATCCATCCATATATACACACAAACTTTCGCCTTTATAATATTAGTAAGTATTTCGCCTTTATAATATTAGTAAGATAAGATATAATATTAAACCTAAGTCGTAACTTTATCTGTTAGGTTTATTTTTATCGACTTTAAGTGCCGACAAGGAACGTCACTACCGTAGAAAAAACTAGGGACAACCTACAGAAACTGACTCATGACAAATATTATACATCCCTTTCTAACGCATTATTGTCATAGCTGGGCATTAACTCGTTAATCCGTTAATCGTTAATTAACGAAGTTAACATTTCCAGTAACGGATTAACTTTAAAGTTAACTAAAAAAACTGTTAACGGACTCGTTAACTTCCGTTACATTTTTCCAAGTCCGTTAATCCGTTACTTACTATTGTCCCACCGTATGAGAGTGAGGGAATAGAGAGTGCACCTGTGCTTGCGAACTCACTTGTGCACTTAAATATATCCTGCGTAGTTTGCTGATCGTAAAAAGATTGGCCGCCGTAGTTGAAAAACTCGGCTAGGAGGACGGTTTACCGCACCGTGCCATTAAACACTCTAAATATACACTCTTTTTTTGTTTGTGTCAATTAATTTAAATTTTCTATCATTTATTACTATGTCATCTCGACACGTGTCCACTTAAGAAAACTTAAAATAAATCACTTTCATGTTTTCGTCAACTGAACACGTTTGATAAAATAAGAACATTATTATGGTGAAGTAAGTACAAAACATTGAACGAACAGCATAGCATGGAACGGGACGTGCAGAATAGAATGAATGCAGCATGGATGAAGTGGCGACAGATCTCGGGAACAACATGTGACCCACGGATGCCCCTTAAGCTTAAGGGAAAAAATTACAAAACGGTCATCAGACCTGTCGCAATGTATGGATTTTTAGATATAAAGACCTTTCTCTTGATAATTACAATTTAATAAGCTTTTACATTATTCGACATTAGACATTGCAAGCGCGGTAAATCTATCTGTCAATTCTCTCCGGCTAGTGCGGGGCACCGTACGCGGTGACCATAGTGATGTGTTAATCGAGTAAACCAATTATTCGCCTAACAGTCGGCCATCCTGCAAGTCCTTCGTCCCCGAAGGATCCTCCATTCTCCAAATGTCCATGCTGCTACAAGTTCTTCCGTGGTAGGTTCCTCCCGGACAGCTTTACTGCAACTCCGGCAATGCAGTGTGCGCCCCTCACGGCCTTGCACAGCTAAGCCCCTCACGGCAATACAGTATGCGCCCCTCACGGCAATGCAGTGTGCGCCCCTCACGGCCTTGCACAATTAAGCCCCTCACGGCAATACTTGATAAATCTTTTTATATTTATTTATCTTGAGTGTTGTTTTAAAACGACGGTAGTAACAAGTGGGTTAAGCCCCTCACGGCAATACAGTGTGCGCCCCTCACGGCAGGTACACCTTAGGCCCCTCACGGCAGTGTAACATAATAAGCCCCTCACGGCAGGTACACCTTAGGCCCCTCACGGCAGTGTAACATAATAAGCCCCTCACGGCAGGTACACCTTAGGCCCCTCACGGCAGTGTAACATAATAAGCCCCTCACGGCAGGTACACCATAGGCCCCTCACGGCAGTGTATTATAATGAGCCCCTCACGGCAGATACACCTTAGGCCCCTCACGGCAGTGTATTTATAACAAGCCCCTCACGGCAGGTACACCTTAGGCCCCTCACGGCAGTGTAACATAATAAGCCCCTCACGGCAGATACACCTTAGGCCCCTCACGGCAGTGTATTTATAATAAGCCCCTCACGGCAGATACACCTTAGGCCCCTCACGGCAGTGTATTTATAATAAGCCCCTCACGGCAGGTACACCTTAGGCCCCTCACGGCAGTGTAACATAATAAGCCCCTCACGGCAGATACACCTTAGGCCCCTCACGGCAGTGTATTTATAATAAGCCCCTCACGGCTGGTACACCTTAGGCCCCTCACGGCAGTGTATGATAATAAGCCCCTCTCGGCAGGTACACCTTAGGCCCCTCACGGCAGTGTATGATAATAAGCCCCTCTCGGCAGGTACACCTTAGGCCCCTCACGGCAGTGTATTATAATAAGCCTCATATGGCCACCATGATTACTTTATGTAATTCTACTGATTCTTTCTCCTCTTCAATGACACACCCTTTACACTTTCAGAAAGAACAAAACTTGTGTTTATTTTCTTTTTGTAGCAGGTTGTTTCAACATGTCCAAATTTAGCACATAATGTACATTTTCCAATCATCCTTTACCAGACAACAGTGATTATATTTTGCCAGAAATTCATCTTAGTGGTGTGTGTGTCATATCATCTAGACTAGTAATATAGCCCATGTTTCCCTCAATTTATTCTACCTTTGCAATATATTCATCTCTTTTGTTTAAAACACAATATTAATCCTTATTTTACTTATTCAATAATACTTAACATCTCTTGAGGTTATCTTGTCCTCTAAAATATTATTTCATATAATATCATGATCCGTTCACTTTATAGTACCATTAAGTCATTAATAATGTGTCACTGATTTAGATTGCCTCTTGCACTTATTTGATGTATAACAAAATTAACAATGCTTATTTGAATCCATCTTTTTAAAACAATCTGCCTTAACATGGCAATGTTTATTTCCTTAATTATTTAATTTCTGATCACAATGCTCATATTACCACATTAGAAACATCTTATTTTGAGTACACATCATATGGTGCTGATACATCCTTTGTCAAAGTTAGTTTAAAAACTGCAACTTATTTAAAATGATACCAATGTAGGTATAGAAATATAAATGCAAGTCTTTCTATGACCTTGGGACTCATCAACCAAGACCAAAGATTTCACTTAGTTTACCATCACGCTGAACTTCCATCAATAAAACCAGCATCATTTCGAAATGTTATCACAATTTATCATGCCTCTTCAATGCAGATGTGAACATTTTCAACCAACCAAACTTGTCGTAACTTGTCAATTTTGCACAAGAATCCAAATCTCCAATTTAGAATAATACACGTCGAATCTTGATTAAAAGTAATCCTTAATACTTGTTATAGCTTACTTAACTGGTTTAAGCATAGTTTACTTGTCCATTCTCACAGAAAATTACTTTTAAAGCTTTTTCATCGCCATTACAATCCGTGCAACTTTTCAGTTTCGTTTATGCCGTACATTACAAACATTGTTTACGCACGTGAGTAATTTATCGCACTTCTGAGCTTTTAGATATAAAGACCTTTCTCTTGATAATTACAATTTAATAAGCTTTTACATTATTCGACATTAGACATTGCAAGCGCGGTAAATCTATCTGTCAATTCTCTCCGGCTAGTGCGGGGCACCGTACGCGGTGACCATAGTGATGTGTTAATCGAGTAAACCAATTATTCGCCTAACAGGATCGAAAGAAAGGTACATGCAACTGAGATGCGCATGCTAAGATGGATGTGTGGAGGTTGGATACGATTAGGAATGAGTAGGTATATAAGAGGAAGTTTGAAAGTTGCACCGGTAGTGGATAAAGTAAGGAGTGCAAGGTTAATATGGAATGAGAAGAGAAGACACAGATGTCGCCAAAAGAATGATAGATATACAGTGGTGGACATATAATTAAAGACACTTTTTATGTTGACTACGTACAACAAAATAAATGATATTTAGAGACCCAAGATAGTATTAATTTTAAATTTATTGGTTTTCATACGTACACTGTTGTCGTATTTTTACAATGCGGACAGCAAAAAAGTTATTAAAGCAATATTTTATTCTTTTTTCCTTTTTCAAATGTAACACAAACTTTGGCGATACATTTTTCGCTGGTCAGCTAATTAAAGACAGTGCTTATTTCATGTTCTAAAGTAATCATAACCATAAAAGGAGCACTTTAACTTTTTCTATTATGAAGATTTTATTCTTGACAAGAAAAAGCTAGCTTATTTTTAAACTTGCTTTAAGTATTATTGTGATAAAAATGAATTAGTATGGGAAAGGGGAAAAGTTGCGATTCTCCCTTGTAAAGGGAGAACATTGAATTTTTTTTATATCAAAGGTTGGTCGGACAGTACATTAAAAGATCATTTACGATGCTCTTAAATATGGTTATAGATGATATCCGGCATTTTAAGAAGTTTTATATGGTTCACATGTCCACGAAATCTAGACCAAGAAAAACAACCCCCTCAAAAATAGCATCATTTGGTTAAAAAAGACCTATCAAATGGCTCAAAAGTCACACGTTTTGAAGTATTTGGTGTAGAGGGGTCTAAAGAAGTATCAAACAGAACGATTAGAAGGAAATTATGGAAGTCAGACTTTTTTGAAAGATTTTTCCTAAAGTCCTTCTTTTGAAGGAAGAAAAAAATCGGAGCAAAATTAAGATTTGCCCAAAACTATTCACATCTGGACAGAAAGACTGAAGAAAAAATGTGTTTATTTCCGAAGAACTTTAATTAATATGGTTAACTCTAAGGGAAAAGTTTACGGTAGGCGTCCTCCAAAGAAAAAAACGCATCCAAAGTACCCAAAGAAATAAGTCAAACGTTTAGGAGGTAATACAAAAATCTGAGTATGTTTTTCAGGTAACGGTGTGGGACCTAATAAAAAAAAATACAAGGTAGAAGGAATAAATTTAATAAAGGAGTATTTTAGAAAAAGTCATGTTTTCCTACGCCAATGAAGATTTGCCGGTGATATAGACTTTTTAACACAATAACAATCCCATAGACACTTCAGCAGGAGTCAAAGAATTGCTTAGGAGCCAATAAGTAACAGTTTAAGATTGGCCACCGTACTGTCCCGACACTAACCCGATCGATAACATGTGATCTAATGTGAAGAAAATAGTGGCAAAAAACATACAAGTAATGTTCATCAACTATACTCTACGTATAAAACGGTATGTGTGCAGATTTCGATTGAAACCTGCAATAATTTGAAGGCATCAATTCCTAGGCGGGGTTGGACTTTTATTGCTGCTAAAGGACATGCGACAAAATAATAATGTCGTGTTTTTATGTTTTTAAAATACGTCTAAAATGTATTAAAGTAAAGTTCGTTTCAAAATTTACCAAGTTAATTTTTTTAAGGTAACTTAATCAGTCTGTCTTTAATTAGTTGGCCAAGTCTTTGTATTAGTTCGTATATAATACGCAATAAACTTAACCAACAAAAAAAAAATACAAACATCTTGGATCTCTTTATTTTACTCTAAACATTTAACGATAACCCTAAGAATAATTTAGTTAATATTGCATGATAAATAATGTATTATAATAAAAGTATATAGGGTAGGTAAACTTTGAAAACGTAACATCTCCAAAGTGTCTTTAATTATATGACCACCACGTATATATGCGTAGACGGAGATTTAAGCAGAGGAGGACCGAAAAAGAGATGGATGGATTGCGTGAAGTATGATTTGAAAATAAAAGGAGAGAATGTAGAATTGACGGCTAATAGGAGTGTGTGGAAGGAAAAAACATGTTGCGCCGACCCTACATAACGTGGGATAAGGGCAAGGAAATGATGATGATGGTAAAGTGCCTGAGATCACGTAGATTATTGCCACGTAAATAGACCATCGTCTGACTAAACGATTTGGCAACTATAAAGAATCAAAGTTACGGAAATATAAGTATCGGTGTTGAAAAATATAATAAGTAGAACTCAAATTTTGCGTTTTTTTAATGTACCTACCCGATGGTAAGCAATCACCGCCGCTCATAGATACCTGCAACACTGGAGGAGTCACAAGTAAGTTGCCGGCCTTTGAGAAAGAAATTAATTGCCCGAATAACAACCTTACTTCATTTGGATTATTCCCAAGGTCCACCAAGCAACGTTGCGACAACTTTTAAGTTTTGTTCGCAAAGTTCACCAACAGGGCACGTTAGGAACAATAACAGCGAAAAAGAGATAAATATATTATTCTGAACGTCCACCTCAGAAAACGTCCACCAGTCGTGGACCTGGAATGAAATGAAGAAGAAATTGTAAAAGCACTATTCTCAACCGGTATCTTTGAATTAGTTCTTCTCTTGTCTTTTATTATCATTGAATATCATAAAGATAACCTCCTTACAGTGTAACTGGAGATTCAATATTTTTTGTTGTAGATTGAAATATTGAATGAGTGTGACTGGTTGGGAATACGCTACGCCACTGCTCCCAACGGGTTACAGTCAAGTGTGACTCTGTGTGACTAGTTGGAAATCATTTTACAAAGTTATCCCAACGAGTCACACTGTAACCTGAAACAAAGTAAATCTTTTCGTGACGAGATAACAAATTAATAAATGATACAAATTTTAATTTCACTAAATGGACCCACCTTGTCTAGTCTCGTGTGTCCAGTTGGTAAATAACCCCTTTAATTTCTGATTTTTTTAAGCATTATTTACCATGTGTTAACGGATTAACGATTAACGTTAACTTGCGTTAATTCGTCCCAAAAGAAGCGCTTTAACGTTTAACGAAGTTAACTTTTTTAGTAACGGATTAGCGATTAACGAAGTTAACTATTTGATTAACGATGCCCAGCTATGATTATTGTCATTCATATGAATAAAAAGGATGAGTATATGTCTTTGCTTGCTATTTTAGTCAGGTTTCTATGCTTATAGTCCTTATTCTGAGACCTAAGGATTGAGGTGGGAGCGAGAAAGAATGCTGTAAATTTTGCTTCAAGTAGGTATGGAGAGTGTGGCCTCCAGTTTTTTCTTTAACTTCATGTGTGGAACAGAGTGTACGAATTACCGAAAGAAAATGACGTTTCCATCTTTTGTTGCCATGTGCAAAAAAAAATATTTTGCCTGTGCCAGACAGAAATGTCATGTGTATAGGTGCTTTAATTTTCTTTACTATGATTCGTTCGTTTATGTTGGCACCTCTACAACAGTGTCAAAATTGAGTGAATGGATGAATGAACGGCTAATCTGTCATTAGTTGTTATTCATTTCATTCTGTGCTTTTCTGTCTGTTAGATTTTGCGTGTTTATTGATGTTATTTTTCATTAATTTACCAGACTTTAAATTCACGACTTATTTCATTTGAGTTGTTTTATTGACTTCAAGACGAATATTAGGATCATACTCCCAAGGTGACAAAGAAGACGAATAGACGTGTTTTGGTGACTGACTCACTTGACCATAGAACACTTATACCAAGCACTTGACTGACTGAATACTGTTACTTTGAGAATGTATAACAGTCATCACAACCGCAATGATGATCGCAAAGCCGAGGAGAATGCACCTTATTCGAGAGTATTTGTTGTCTGTAGTAAACAGACGCAGGAGGACGACTTAAGAGATGCTTTCTCAAGATATGGTAACATTGAAGATTTGTACATACCTAGAGATCGCAATACTGGTGACTCAAAAGGCGTAGCATATATAAAATACACCAAAACATCCTCTGCAGCTGCTGCAATTCAGGAACTTCACTTGAAGTCTTTGAATTCTGGACAGAAACCAGTGAAGGTAATGATTGCTATAAACAAAAATGATACAAGCTCTAGTAATGATGAGAAATACAAACGACTGTTCATAAAAGTTCATCGAGAGGTAGAAGAGAGTGAATTAATTGATCATTTCTCAAAGTTTGGGCATGTTCATTCTATACATTTGCAACGAGACAAGGCTACAGGTATATGTAAAGGTTTTGCATATGTACATTACACAAATTTCCTAGATGCTGCAAAGGCATATGAAGAGTGCGACAAAAAATACAAACCTGTCTTTGCGACACCTAAAGATGAACTAAAAAGAAGCAGAAATAGTCTTGAGTTATGTGGGCCATACAATGACGGGTCACCTAATCATATTCATAACTCAATAAGAGACAGCTTGGGTGATCATTCTATATTGAAAGATAGGCCTAAATGGGATGGTTTACCATTTGGATCAAATACCTGTGGTTATGATACAATTATAGTGACCTGCAGTCCCCAAGTGCCTCAGAAGAATATTGAGAGGCTATTTAATATAGTACCAGGCATGATGCAATGTCAATATACAGTAGACACCTATAATGGCTACTGTAAGGCAATAATAACATATGATAATGAGAAAGCAGCTGTTTATGCCTATGAAAAGATAAACAATTTTGAATTTCCATCAGGAGAACTTGTTACCATAAAACCTGATGACAATCCATTGAATAAAGTGGCAAGCAACTTGACTAATATAGTAAACAGCTTCAAAAGCTCCATTGATGCTGGGAATCCTGACCTACTACAGCTAGCCGATGCTATAGCCCAAACATCATCACTTATTAAAGCTGCTACTACTGGTAAATTAGAACAAAAAATGCACATTGATGAAAGTTATGGCAAAGGACTGCCTCCTCCTCAGCCAATGGCCAGTAGCACCAGTCGGGTAGCACAAAGATGCTTCATTGTGTGTAAACCATATCCTCCTCCATTACCAGTTCTCAGAGACTTGTTCTGCCGCTTCGGAGACCTGATTGATGTATGCACATTTCCAAATAAAACTTTTGGTTTTGTCAAGTATGCCTCTATTAAAGCAGCTCAAGATGCTATAGGCACACTTAATGGAACTGTTTTACGTGGTATTCATTTTAAGGTTTTAGAAGCTGATGAAAAACCTTCCAAAGATGAAGATCATAAACCAATTTTAGATGAATTTTCAGAAAGTTATCTAGAACATACGGAAGACAAAAGACCCAAAGGCATTTTGGAACTACATCGAATTCAAAAGCGGCAAAAGACAGGCGCGAACAATTTTAAAGGACTTATGCAGTAATTATTAATAAGCTAACTTTATTGACTCTTGAGCAACATGTAGATTAGTGACTATTTATAAGTTAATTTAAGATTTTGACTATGCCCTTTTCATGTTACTATGTGACTATAAACCAACAAGACTCAATTTTAACGTTTACTGGACTAAAGAAAGCAACATAGTTCTTAATGAAATTTTAATGTATTCTTTCATTTGAGTTTATGACAGAATTGATAAATGGTGTTCAATAATACAGTTTGAAATATGACTGACTTTTATTACTGCACATACTAGACCAAAACATGAACATCACTTGATTAGCTACTTTGGACTTAGCACATAAAATAATAAATATTATCAGATATCAAGGTCCCATATATCACAAAGCATTCACTCATACATTCTTAAACAAAGAATATGGTGTACATGAAAGAAACCTTATTACAAACCTTATACTACATTAGTACATAGACCTATATAAATCTCTCAAAAAGAATTCCATTTTAAGAGATAAAACAACATTATCAAATAAAGTATGAAGCTGAACTATAAATATTTAAAAACTGGGAGATATCACAATTTCAATATATCAGTACATTGAACTTTGCCTTTCTTCCTACAAGTTTACATAAATGATTATTATAATTATGTATTACAATATTCAAATGAAGCAGCAATAACAAACCAATATTGAGTATGCATTGTGTATGGAATACTAATTCTTATTTTGGAGTAAGTAAGTAACATCATTTATCCCAGAGAGCAATTTGTTGATAATGTTATCATAGTACAGTGCATTGTTCTCATGATGCGTTGGTGTCCAATTCTTATTACACTCGCTCAAGACAGTTTTCGACTGAACCATCTGGAAAACAAGATTAATTTATTAATGAGTGTCTTAATAATAATCCCATTTATTAATAATGAAGATCAATGATCTCATACATATAAGCCCATTAAACTTCAAATCTTACCTGTGTAAACATCTTGACATCTTCACATAACTGCTCTAGTTTAGTTTCAAGATCAGCATTCCTTTTGTTTGTGTCATCTTGCTTGCTCAGCTTAATGTTAGCTAGCCGCTTGCTCAGTTGGTCGAGGCTAGTGGCATACTGTTCCAGGTCAAGGCTCTTCATTTCTTTTGGTATCTTTATTGGTTCCGGCTGGGAAGCCACAAAATTCTTTTTCAGGTCTTCGGCGTAACCTTTCATAGTTGCGATAACATCGTCCAAATCTACGTCTATGTTGCTCTCTGCCATATCTGCCATCAATAGTTTAGGCATCCCAGCATCTAAAAACTTAGACACGTCTTCGTGCCTCAAGCCGTTGTTGCCGGGCTGCTGCTGCATAGCAGACATGGGAATAGAGTCAAAAATGTCCTTTATATCCGTCATCACTCTTTGTGAATCTGCTAACTCGTTATCCAAGTTCTGTGTGATCCTCTCCAATGCATCTAATTTGACGATAGACTGCAAATAGTCCGCAAAACCGGCGGGTAGAGCTTTATAACTTGGATCCATTTTTCGGCAGTAGCAAAAATTGCTTAGATATTAAATATTATGAAAAACAGACAAGAAAAATTATTAAATTTCTTTCAAAACAAGCGATTCAATCGATCAGATTATTTTTTGGGATTTGACAAATTGACAGCATTCGATGCGTTCGGAAACGAATTTATTTTTTTCTATATTTTTGGCTTTGCACGGCTTGTGCATTTAGCCAGCGAATTATCGTTTTGTACTGGAGCAGCAAGTACCGGATTTTACCGGTAAAAGAAATCAAAATAATCGGACACTTGCCTATCGATTGAACAAAATAAAAGAGTCTATGCTCAGTGATGTCAATGTCAATATGACGTGTGACATTTTGACAGTAAACAATAAATGAAACAGCACGTGTGTATGTTTTTGTTTAATTTAATCGACAAAAAACTAGAAAAATGGTGCGAAAACTGAAATTTCACGAACAGAAATTGCTGAAAAAAGTAGATTTTATATCATGGAAAGTTGACAACAATCTACATGAAGTTAAAGTTATGAAAAAATACTTTATACAGAAACGCGAAGATTATACAAAGTAAACTTTAATGTATTGAGTTTCGTACGTGTTATTATTGAATAAAGGTGATAATAATATGTGTGAAATAAATATATGTATTTTATCAGGTACAATAAATTGTCAAGAGAAATCAGGGAGCTAGCAAATAAGATCAAAGACCTGGATGCTACGAACGAGTTCAGGACCGAAGCTAGTGCTCAATTGTTAGAGAAACTTTATCAAATGGGCCTCATCCCGACACGATGGGACCTGGCTCTGGCAGTCAATGTATCTGCTAGCGCGTTCTGTAGGAGAAGACTCCCTGTTGTTATGGTGCGGAGTAAGTAAAAAATTAATCATTAGAATACTTCTTAGAACTACAACTTGTGCTTGGCACTATTAAGCAAAAATAATTCCCCCTTCACTCTACAACTTGTTTAAAATGACTGGTGGCAAAGAAATGGTATTTTTACTAATATTATAAAGAGGAAAGATTTGTTTGTTTGTTTGCATTGATAGGCTCCGAAACTACTGAACCGATTTAAATAATTATTTATACTGTAGGAAAGCTACACTATCCCCAATGAACTTAAGGTACCTACTTTTGATCCCCGAAATGTGGGGGGAAGGGGGGCATATTTGAATAAGAAATTACGAGGGGATGAAACTGCAGGCTAGTCTTTAAATGAAGATGAGAGAGAAGCTGTTAACCCTTTCCCCGCCACGCTTTTTTCCGAAAATGGTGCCCCACACGCCACGACCATTAAAAAAAACATTCCAAAAAATTATTAGGTTATACTCAACTCATTCAGGCAAGTAAAAATACAACGTTTCTTGATCATGTTTTTTTGTCTGATATATCAGACATTGGCGTGGTGGGCACAAAAATGGTTTGTCTGATATATCAGACATTGGCGTGGAAAAGGTTAATATAGTCAAGCAATGGAACTGGTTGTTTCCCCATACAGAATTAATTCATTTGAATTGGTTTTTTGTGAATTTCCAGATAAAATGTCTGAAAATATAAAAGAGGCCACAAAATTTATTGAGCAGGGCCATGTAAGGGTAGGGCCAGAGGTGGTAAAAGACCCTGCCTTCCTGGTAACCAGGTCATTAGAAGACTTTGTGACCTGGGTCGATGGATCAGCTATTAGGAAACATGTCATGGAATATAATGATATGGTATGTATGACAGAATTATAGAGGAAATACATAATAATATCCATTTTTTTATGAACTTCAATTACTATTTTTTCATTATTTACTTACTCTAATGTATGCATATATGTCTATTTTTTTTCTGGAGAAAGGGAGTATTGGGAGTGGCATGATTGTAGTTCTCAAATTATATTTCCCTCTCTTTTAACCATTTTATAATTTTCCAATTTGTTTCAGAGGGATGACTTTGAAATGATTTAGTGATTAACAAGAAAAGTGGTACTTTAAATCTAAGTACTAAGAATGTTATGATTACAAGATTATGCTATGTTGGCTGTGTAAATAGTATGAAAAATAAAGTGTATAACAACATTTATTTACATTTTATTAATAACTACTTTTTTACTTTACCTACAAAAATTGATTGTACAGTCAACAGCACATCAGGGTTAACACTTGCAGTTCGATAATAGCACTTATGCCCCCGACATAAGAGTGGTACAAAGTCCAAAGTGTTACGTCTGACGTGCTTTTGACTGTACATATTTTACCTTATATAATTTCTTAAGTAAAGTGATACAAAATTATACTAATTTATTTAAAAATTAAATTGGCTAAAAATTGTAAGCAAATGTTTGTGCCTATTTACATGAAATCCTTCAAATAGCATGATAGCCTGGCATAGAAGCAACTGATGATACTGACAATACATCATCAGTATGTCCTCTGTTTTCTAATGCCGCTGCTATCCTCAAAATGGCATTGGCCTGAGTGGTGGCAGCTTCTGCCAGTTTCTTCAAGGCCTCTGCCTGAATGACAGCAGCTTCTGCACTCTCTGCAGAAGCCCTGGCACGCTTCTCTTCGGCTTTCGCCCGTAGTAGTTCAGCATCAGCCCTCTTCTTCTCAACTTCTATTAACCATTTTGGATACAGACCTGAAGAATATAAAAAATAATGCTGATATTTTTCCAAATTAAGTAAGTAGGTACCTAAATCTGAAAAAGACAATTTGTTTGTTTACCACTGTTAATACTAGTTAATAAAAATATAGTTTAAATGGAGATATAACCGGGCCAGATGGGATACACTCAAATAATAGAACTTACTTTGGATAAATGGCTCATTGGAATTCAAATCAGTATTCTCATCATAGTCTTCATTACTAGATTGTTCACTTTCATCACTTTCTCTTTCCCCGCCTGGAAATTTAACCACTCAATCCCGAACCGGCACTCGGGTGCCGCGTAACAATAGATTTTCTATTGTGTCTGGTAATCCGGGGCTCGAAAGATTAATATAAATATTATAATATTATTAAACAACCAATGTCCAACTTTTAAAATCATGACTGTTCTTTCATTATGCATTCATAGCTTATTTACTTGATAATCTGTCACTTGAATCATTTTGTGTTCTGCCAAAGTCATTGTTTTCTTGATAAGCTTCTTGTTTTACTTCTGGAGGTATGTCACTCTGAAAAACAAACTTGTTGAACTTCACCATCTTAACTTATAAAGTAAAGTACAAATAAATTATCTTTTTATCCTTAAAGACAGGTTTAATACTTACTGAAACCTTGTCACATATGTCAACATGTAACAACTTCTTCTCAAAATGGGGCCCTAGTATCACTAGGGCTCTCTTTTCTAATTTAGTTAATGGCTTTACACTTTTATTAAGTGATGTACCACGCTTTTGTCTTTTCAATATTCTGGCCTTGTTTTTGAGTTTGTTCTTGAAGTCACTCCAATACTAAAACAAAGTAGTTGTTTAAAATAAACCTATATAAAACTTATAATAAAATAATGTAACTAGACTAACTAGTGATTACCTTACTCCATCCATCAGCTGTTTTCTGTGTCCCAACCTTACAGTTGTTGAGTATATCCGTGAGTTCTCCCCACAACTTCTTAGACGTGTGACGAGCCTCTAAGGTACGAAGGCTACCCGTGGCAAACTCCATATTGTGGCCCATGAAGTCTATCATCGCTTTGACCTGCTCATACGAAACATGCCGAGTGCTCTTATCCTCTGCCATCGCGGTATTATTATCAGACAGCACAACGATATTGTACTTCATCTGTAAGTTGAGTGAATAATAAACAACACCTTTCACCAAAGATTTAAATCGTTTGCCTTTCACAATAAAGGTAAACATTCAACAAACATTTTTCACAGCTTTTCAGTCAGTTTTGAGGTCAGTTTGTAACTTCTGAAACTCAGCACAACATTATAACAAAAAACATTTGTGTGTAATTTAAATCTTTTCTGGTACCTACTTATTCCTCCAACATGATTTTAGGCTTATATTTATATTTTCTTTATTTGTTTTATTTTTCGATTCAAAATAGTTTTTTTAGAAGTATGACAATGTCACTGTCAAATATTATTTATTTATTAAATATTAAATTTTGAACCGTATTGTGCTCAGTTTAAGGTTGAACCAGGCGGTTCAATCTTAGTACAAATAAACGAGATCTCCAGTGAGCGTAAGACAGCAAAATTACAAAGGCACTTGACTGTGGCAATATCGCATTAAATTAAGTGTTTTTTTTAATTTTGTCGTATTATAAAAGTATATCTCCTACTTCCAGTCACTGATGGCAGCTGTGATGCAGAAAAAGTACATTGCTGGTTGTCTAGATGGCGCTGATAACAGCCTACCATAAAGACGTAAATTGAAAAATCTACTAAATAGTAGATTTTAAATGGAATAGTGTACTCCACAGAGTACTTTTTTAAATAGGAAATAGAGACCAATCTTATGCCATTTTTATGGTAGTACAAACCTAGCGCCATCTGTTTTTTGAAGTATGCAACTTTACGTCGTATACATAAGTATAGATACAGCTAGTATATTTAAATAACTTTCTTATTGTTCGAGGTTAGATTATACGAGCTGGCTTGCACCATGATTTGAATATTGTTAATGTACCACTAGTGGTATTTTAACAATATTTAAATCATGGTGCAAGTCGCTCTTATTGAATAGTCAACTAAATAAAACACAGGTTACCTAACAAATAATATACATATTTATTATTAAAAAAAACATTGAGATACAGTACAAAACAGCATACACAAAAATTATCACTAAAGGAATGACAAAAACGAGTCTTTGCTCAAACAAAACACAGTTAATACAACTAACGAGTCCTATCTTAAATACACATTTGTACTAATCAGTTACAAATTTGTAAAAAACAATTACAAATTATAATGAACACTAGTAAGTACCACTTACTGCGTTTATGATTGTTTTAGATATTTGAAATGCTGACACTACGCTACGATCTATAAGAATCAAAGATCCTTTTTTTTCTATCTTGCTTCTGAGCAAAAATACATATTTCCATAAACGTAGTAAAGAGTAGATTTTAGTTTAAAGTTTCAACTTTGATCGCGTTTTTCTCGAAACGGTTCACATGTTCTTTACTGCGATTTTCAAAAAAATAAAAAAGAATTAACTGAATTTTACGTTTCCTAGGACGTTATATTGAAAGAAAAATATTATATTTTGAGAAAATCAAAATCACCTTATTGATTTTTTTAAGTTTATTTGATTACTGACCCAAGAGGCTCATACTTTTGTTATTGTGAGCGAATAAATATATAGCATGTTTTTGTATAGCAAAATAAGACGATGGGCCGATTTGTTTTCCAGCTGCTTGTATATTCACCAATTTACTGCTCATTTTAAGAAGGTAACGATCGTCCGCCACCAATGAAAAAAAATCATAATAAACGCGTGGAATAACTAACATTTTATACATTTTAGAATTTTAATAGACATAGTTATATTTTCATTTTGATGATTTTTGGAGGCTCGGTACCCACCTAAGTTTTTATTTTTTTCTTTTAAAACATTTACTGTGATATTTTTTTGCTTTTATTTGCAAGTTATCTTCCTCGTCATTAACTAGCTTTCGCCCCGACAAAATTTTATTTATATCTTTACAATAATTAAATATTAAGCACCGACTCACAATATTAATTAGGTATGTGGTCAATTTATCTTTATGCACTTGGCATTGCAAAACATCAAAATCCACTAACATTATTATTGCTGTTTTGATGATTTCTTTTAAATTTCTTTTCTCTAAATGGTCTTTTAAAATGAAATTTATAATGTCTTGCATTAGAGAAATTAATTTTATGAGTCCGTCACTTGGGGTGCAAAGCCACCGTCGACCAGCATATTCTCTAAATTTTATGTATTCAATTTCGTCTGCACTTGACAAATTGTTTTTACATTCTGAACAACCTTTAAATACATTCACTTTGGCCTTCTTCAGGAAATAACCACTGATGTATTGTAATGGCGCAATTTTTCTGGGATCACTTTTTTTTTCTTCTAATGATGAGAAGTTCATATTTAAAACGGGGGCAAAATCAAATGTGCTGATCGCAGGGGCTTCGGGGTTCTCGCTTATGACAAGGGTATATAAAGCTTTGCAAAAATCTTCTTCACAATTTTCACCCTGGGTGTGGACACTGCTTAAATTATTTATCAATAATGTAGTGGCTGCCGACTCAAATTGCTCACAAGTTGGATTATTGTTACGGCACCCATGACTTCGAATACCACCAAAGAAATTCTCCAATGGGTCTTGATTAAGGTGCCGCAAAAAAATTGAGGATACTGAATATTCTTTTTTTAAGTTTTTTATTAATATTTCAATTCCATTCAGTGTCCACACCCAATTAGCCGTTGTAGGAACTGTCTCTTCTCTGCCACTGGGAGTTATAAACTTCATTGATTTAAAAACTTGTTTGCCTTCAGCCCATATTTTATTATGTATTGAGTTTTCTGTTGCAGGACCAAGTAGCGGTTTGGCATTTTTGTTCTTTTTATAACTCCCATTGACAGAGTCAAAAATATTGTCCATGAATAGTAATAAATCTGCCGTATCCCTGCACTCAGCAGGCAAAATAGTCTTATCTGAAACAATAGAAAAAAGGTGCTCATTGTTTATAATAAAGTATCTATGTATTTTTAGGTTTTCTTCAAAAACTCTGAGGTTACATACATATTATCCTACTTAAAACAAGTGTGAAAGTTAGTTAGTTACCTCTTCTCGCAAAAAAGTCAGATTTTGACAAACTTTGGGCTTACAAATATTTCTTGGCCCAGATAAACATATAAGGCAAAAGCAAATATAAAGTGAAGAATCGAAAATATAAAATTTATTGTGTTTTTAGTCTGCGTCACCCAAAGAGCACAATTTTTTTTTCGAAATACTTAAATTATTTTGAGAGCATGTAAATATATCATCATCTATGGTATAAAATATCATTTCGTATTATGTGATATTGTCTGAAAATTAGAAAAAAAAAAATTACCTGCAAGATATCCCATATTGGAGGCAACAGTGCGACTAAAAATCTGGCTTGCGTATTTGACCTTCATTTTGTTGATCTTTGCTGGATTTACATGATTTTCACTTAATTTAGGAATCATTCGTATCCCTTTATACCCTGGATTTTCTTTATTTAACAATTCTAAATGGGACCATTTCGCAGTCTTTGCTTCGCCATCTTTCATAAATTTTAAGTTTTTTGTAAGTAAATTGTTCCTTATGCCTTTTAGAAGATGTGGGGGGTCATATAATGGCACAATTTCTTTTCCATTAATCAAAATTATATTGTCTTTGGGAGTTTCCCCTCTTCTGAGGTAGACCCCCCTGGTCTCATTTAATAATATTTTAATGGCTTGTCTGTTATTAGTCCCCTGATCACAAACTGTAGCTACAACTATCAAACCAGATTTTTGGAGTTCTTTAACAACATCTTTGATTTGTTTGGCTAATGCTGGCCCTTTAGTTGCACTGGATGCAAATGTGTATGACACTGCTTGTTTATAATTCTTTTTAAGACCACGCACCATGAACACTTGTGCGTGGTCAGCAAATTCTTGTTGACGGGAATGACCGTCATCGACAAATCCTGATACTTTGTCCTTTTTTTCATTGTAGGACACTTGTGCTTTTAGAGATACTTCATCAAAGAGAAGAACACATAACCTTTCTTCACACTTCATTCCCTCAGCTCTTTTTTTTAATTGAGAAAATATATTTTCATTTGTACCTGGGCGCAGGTTACATTGTTGAATGATTTTTGTCAGCGTTTGCGACGCAGGCAGAATAAAAATTTTTCTGAAAAATTTATAAGCCTTTGGGCTTTGTTTCATTAAACATAAGGCTAAAATCTTTTCTTTGATTGTAAAACGGCGCCCTTTTTCTTTTTTTCTATTTTCTCGCCATTGCATTTGCATTAATAGCTTAGCACTACTTGTGCAATTTTCAATTACACTCAGAACTGCTGGGTTGGATGCCAACTTCTTGGCCGCTTTTATTTCTGCGGACTGCTTTTTTACTTTATTAAGCAGTTTTCTGATTTTTCTTTTAGCAGCAACAACCATTGCATGCACCTTCTTTTCTTCGTAACTAAAGTGAGGTTTACTTTTTATTGCTCTTCTACTTACTGGAATGTAAAGAAAAACGAATATTAACTTAGACCAAAATAATATCAAATTCTTGATAGTTATGTAACTTTTCCTCTCTCTCTTGTTTCTGATGAATAACAATAACAATTTATAATTACCAAAACGAGGTAGAATTTCCTTTATAGCCACTGCTGGTTTCAAATCGATGCCCGATGTATTTCCAGTAATTGGAACATTTGGATCTGAAACAATGATTTCGTAAGTAAGTACTAATATATTAAACAATCACATTTTTTCTGTTAATTCTATGTCTGGGATCTTTACAAATATTTTAGAAGTCAGAATGCAGTCCGCTTTTTTTTGCAAACAGCCCATTCTATTAGTTTTTTTATATTGTGTTTTGTTGGTCATCCTAGGGTGGCAGGTTTCATAAGGTTGATAGATAGTATTTCTCATTGTAGTAAAGGAGTGTAATCAAATACTAACCCAGATTTTCCTTTCCTAATACTTCACCAGCATCTTTACTACTTGAAGCTTGAGCTGAAATTAAAAATAATGTTATTAACTTCATAAAGTCAAAGTTTTGTATTATGATATTTACAATTGAAGTATCGCCAGAATAGTTAAAAATGCGATGTGATTTGACATCAGTCTAGTTCAGCTGAACCGTCCACATATTTTTTAAAATTATCACATGCAAAATATCAAGTTACTTCACTTATTCTATCATAAAGTTCAAATTTAGTACCCCAGGATGTTGATGGTTGCAAAGTGGATGGACCTTTCAGCATAGGTTTCTGTTCAGTAACTATATTCTCTATCCTTAATGTAAGACCTGAAAGCAATTTAAAAATACAGTTATTTAAATTTATTTCAGTTGGAATACATAATAAATTTACATTTATATTATTTATTTGTGTACTTAAAGTCTGACCATATACCCATATACATTTTTTTCTCATTGTTAAAAGGGAACATTTTATTTTCAAACTTAAGATTATGATAAGTACACAAATAAGTAGGTAAATGTTATTAGTGACAGGTAAATAGGATATTTCAAACAATTATACAATTACTCCTTATTTTAAGTACTTATTTATTCACAGCTAGCTTCCGCCCACAACTTCGTTCTCATAGACGTTTGTTAATTAATACGTAGGGTACCTTTGACCTAATTTCATAAATTTTCACAAAGTTACTTTTTACAACAGTAAAATGTCAAACTTCATTTTATTTTCAGTAGTATCATCATTTTCAGCATTATAATAGAATACTAACCCAGATTTTTTCTTCCTAATACTTCTCCAGCGTCTTCAGATAGAAGTGAAGCTTGAGCTGAAATGAAAAAAAAATTACTTCTTAGAGTCATCATCATCATCATCAGCCTGGGGCAGTCCACTGCTGGACATAGGCCTCTCCAAATGCTCGCCACGCTGTATGTAGTTAAGGAGTCCGAGGACAAACAATGTGACACATAATTTATATATCACATCATCACCTCTCAATTATTCTGGGAATACTCCAGAATAATTGAGATGTAATGTGATTTGAGATCAGACTACTCTTGCTGACCAGTGTACTTAGTCCGCATGCGAGTTATGTCCATCGGGGACAAAGGTGGCACGGGGGGAAAACTCCTTCACCCCCTTCGCCGCATTTGTCTGCAATCAAGTGTTGCCCCTTGCCAGTGAAGTGCTTTTTCAATACCAAAAATTATAAGTTTATCAACATTTTCTATTTCACCTCCTTCAATTCTGATGGACAAGAACATGCTCGCGAACTGTACTTGTGTAACTATCACCTATAGAATATCTAATCACTTCACACAAACTCTATGTATAGTAAAGTTTATATTTATACCGTTGGATGTTGATGGTTGCAAAGTGGATGGTGCTTTCAGCATAGGTTTCTGTTCAGTGAATGTATCCTCTATCCTTATTGTAAGACCTGAAAGCAATTTTAAAACACATTGTTTCATGTTGTTTTTGACATAAATAGTTTTTTTGTAATAAACTCATAAATATGGCACTGTAAACTTATTATATTTTGACTTTCTAGAGTATAAGTGTGAGTGCAGAAAATTTGGAGATTGTACAAACCTGGCATATTTAATGTTGGTATGGCAGTTTTACTGAGTCGGTTATTACGGCAAAGATATTTTTCATCAAAGTGTGAACGACATACACGTCGAAACTTATATATGCGTTCATTTTCCAAACCCAAGATACCTGAGCCAATAGCATACAACCATGTATTGAATCGTTCTTTATCATCTTCTGGGTTAGGAAACCGATGAAGAACTTTATGAGAACCTGAAACAAGACAGTTACTGTTATGGTCAACATTTTGTTTAAAAATGAAGGCTCAACTGTACTATAAATACCCACGACCTCGGTTTTCATACTTTTATAGCAGATCGATCTCAAAATTACAT
Organism: Mecyna flavalis; assembly: GCA_949319885.1. Taxonomy (NCBI): domain Eukaryota; kingdom Metazoa; phylum Arthropoda; class Insecta; order Lepidoptera; family Crambidae; genus Mecyna; species Mecyna flavalis. The sequence goes on along the minus strand of OX439427.1, from coordinate 1,387,091 downwards.
TAACATTGCAAAAAACTGCAAGTTGCGGACTGCTATACTTTCTAAGAAAAAATCAGGGGGGATCAGGGGGTCCCCCTCCCCCATCCCCCCAACCCCCGTCCCTAAAATCGTGGGTATTTATTCTACAGTTCTTCCAATAACAAACTCTATGACCCAAAATGTTGTAAGTAAGGATAGTAAGGGATGAGTGCCCTGGGACATACCTCCACTTTCTTTACATCCGGGAACACAACAATGTTTGTCCGATGACATTATGAGCGATCAATTAATCTGACCCGGAGATATCGATGTTAAGCCCGTAACCCGGACATGCACCATGAAAACCCGTAGACACCTGGTCAAACTGTAGAGGTGGCAGCCCTACTCACAAGTTCACAACAAACACTTCACAAAAGTCCTATCTTAGTTCGTGGTTTTCGCAAATAATGCGAAATTTCTGGTCACAGGCGTGAATTATTCGGAGGAGGTACGCTCAACTCAACGAAAAAAACAGCAAAACACAGAATAACTCAAGAGCACGAAATTATTATTGTAACCGAACAGCGCAAGCGACGTGGTGACAAGAACAATTGCCGACATTTTCTTTCATTCCAGAGTTGCTAGCTTATAATAAAAAAAATACTAGAAAATTTTATTTACTACTTGGTGTTTTTAAAAAGGGAACAAATTAAATGACCACCAAAAAAAACAATCGTTACCCTAAACAGCCTCATCCAAAATAAATATAATATGTACAAATAAATGAAACCTGTACACAGATAACCCAAAAACAAACAAAATTACAAAGAGTACATAAAAAAGTACTCTGTGGGTTGAACATTGACCTATAAACCATAATACATTTGACTGTACATATAGACACAGATTAGTCTTACTTAAAATTGAACTCTATGTCATGAATATTAAGCTGAAAATTAATTGCAGAAATTTGACAGATTAAAGTACTAATTAAACAATATTTTTTTTAAATAATTTTGAAAACCAAGATATAAGAAGTTATTGGGATACGGTCTTTTTTTATATAATGTTTAAAGAAAAGATATTTTTAAACGTATTTAACTTCGATAAAATAAAAGGTTTACGAACCACGTTGCATTTAGTTCTCTATCAAGTGTTTCATTCTTTTAAGAGCCCCAATCACAGTAAGCCCCAATATTCCATGATATTTACATTATTTACATAATCAAAATAGATATATAGGTCATAAAAAATAATTCTATAAAACGTTTTACATTTTAAAGTGCTTTTTAAGAACTAAGAAGAATTTCCAAAAAAATATAATAAGACTTTGGTAGAAAATATTTTTTTTGTATGGCAATAATATATCAGTCTTGCGCGAGGTGTCCTGTCTGAAAAAAAAAAAATATTAGGAAAAGAAATGGCAGTTACTAGAGAGAAAGAAAATTGTTCAAGAAAAATTAATGGAAATATACCTGCCTTATCCCTCAATAGTGATAATATGTCGACATCTACCGATAGTGACGACGTAGCAGATCCAACATATGAATTAAGGAACATTCAAAGTATAATAAACGTGACCCGTGAAAACATTGACGCTCTAAATGCAAAATTCGCTGGTTTCCAGCATCCACCGTCTTTATATTTGTCAGAATATCAGGAGTTGACATCAAAGTTACACGATTTAGAACTTAGGGAACGGACTTTACGTGAATTGCAAACTGAATCGCCGGACAGAAGTGAAGAGTGTTCTTTGCAGGATGACAGTAAAAAGTATGATACTCTTACTCGTCAGCCTAAGGTGTTCCTCCGGGCCCACCTGCCGAACCAGCAACGAACCAGCGTGCAAGTTAAGGAAGGGGTGACGTTGAGAGATGCGCTCTCCAAAGCGTTAAAACTACGTAACTTGACTTGTGAAATGTGTGAAGTGGTTAGGACAGGCAACAACCAAGTGATACCATGGGATGTGGATATAACTTTGATCGATGCCGAAGAGGTCAGTTTTCTTTCTGCGTCTTCTATTAATTTCATACAATACGTGTTAAAAACTACATTTGGATTGTACTATGAATTCTCATACAAGAGTTGTAAGACATGTCCTTCTTATTTTGTTTTGTTGATTGATTAGCACTAGTTTTGTGTATACTCAATTTTAATGCTCCAAGAAATCAGGCAAATAATTAAGAAATTGTAAAAGATCACGCACCTCAAATTAAGCAGCTGTCTTATTGTTTGACAGGCATTATCTTAATAATTCTACTTCATCATTTCGCTTTGGGTTTTATGCATTGAAATTAGTCTGTATTTATATAATTCAATTTAAAAAAAAACATCTAATCATGTATATATTTTAACTTCAATTTTTATTTATTATCATGTGTAACTTTTCCAGCGAGAAATGAAATTCAACTGGATATATAGAAAATATTACTTACAAATAAATAAATAGGTACTTCTAAAAACTTTAAACCTACAGTGGTATACTATATGACTTAGCCATTTGGGAAAGTATTCGTCTTTATAGATTCACAGGCTGGTTACAAGACAGCAACAAGTTAGATCGAAAAACTTTGTAACCTTTATGTCTACTACTTATATTCTTAAAATTATGGTAACAAATTAATTATGATGGCAGTTTTATGCAGATTATTATAAAGAAAAAGGTGCCATAAAAATCCATTAAAGATTTTCTAAAATATTATGTTGAAATGGGAATATGGTGTTATGACATTGATTATAAAAAACACTGCTACAGGAAACACATCCTTAATAATTAATACAAGTATAATTCCTATATTTATAAAGGATGAATTATGTTTCAAAATAATTGAGTGGAGAATTTCATTTGATATGGCTACAGCTATGTGTAACTCTAGAACCATTTATGTATATCTCCTCTTTGCATCGACAACGTGATATCGTCAATATAAAATACATTGGATATGTCACATTGTCAATGCAAAGAGGCGATATGTATTGACAAAAAAAGTCCCACACAGAGTACAAGCCATGCTTCGTTTGGAGCAAGATGGCATTGAGTGGATAATGTCTCTGGATAATTTTTTATGTGATATTTTAAAATAATGTTTTAAAATTGCGACCAGTTGTTGTTAGGAAAGATAGAGATTTATGGTTGTTTTTAGTAATTTTTATCTTGTTAACATTTACACATTAATTATACTAATAATTGTGTTGTGATAAATATTGGAAAACTATACCTAGGCTATTATAATATTAGCTGTTAAAAAATATTGTATTTAAAGTAGGTAGTTAATTGAGTAACTAAATTATATGATATTTTTGAATAAAATGTAAGATTATGAACTGGCTGTAACCATAACAGCCAGAGACATTTATAATATGTTGCAGGTAACGGTGCGGACGCTGGACAAGCTCCCGATAATGTCTCACATCTCACATCAATTTACACGAAAGACATTCTTCACATTGGCATTCTGCGAGTGTTGTCGGCGGCTACTCTTCAATGGCTTCTACTGCTCGCAATGCAATTTTAAGTTCCATCAAAGATGTGCTGATAAGGTTCCTAGCATCTGTCATCAGGTAATAACCATTTTTATAACTTGTTAGATTTAAAAACATTGATTGATATAATATTCATTGGCCATTGTGATCAAGAAGTAACTAAGATGATAAAAGAAAATTGAGGTCATGGGCAGTTTAAGCTTTAACGGAAAACTTTTTGTTATCTATACAACCAACCTTTGTAAAGAGATAAATAAAAATTTCATTTCATTTCATTTAATAAATAAAGAATATTAGCATGTTTAGAATGATAATGGTTTAGTTATTGTATGGCAGCATCACTTATTCTATTAAAATTATGAAATAACACCAATTTTCGCACAAAGGGAAGTCTACTAGTCTAGTAAGATCTACGAAATAATTTATTTGTGTAATATAAAAAACTTAGAAGAGTGTTACCAGACCAATCGATTGATCGACGATCAACGGTATCGATCGAAAATAGAATGGATTAGTTGACGACGATAAATAGTTTCTTCCTAACCAAACGACAAACTGGACTAGTAGATCAACTTCGATCGTCGTTGACCGAAGCAGTCGATCGGTGGTTGTTTGCTTGGTCTGGTAACACACTAACAGACAGCCAGCAGAGTTATCGTATGTACAGTCAAAAGCATGTCAGATGTTACACTTTGGACTTTGTACCACTCTTATTTCGGGGGCATAAGTGCTATTATCGAACTGGAAGTGTTAACCGTGATGTGCTGTTGACCGTACTACAATGGGATGTGTGTGCAGGTGCGCATGACGGACACGTACTACGCGGCGCTGCTGGCCCAGAACCCCGAGACGCAGGCGGGGATCCTGCACTTCCCGCCGCACTTCGGCTACCACCACATGATGCACAGGGGCGACCAGAACAAGTACGTCGCAACATTGTTTACTCATGTTCAGTTGATTGCAAACATCATAGCGTTTTATAAGGCCCATAATATCGCCGCTGAGTTGCGTATTAATGGCATATTAGTACAAAATTGGAAGAATCCTATGTTCCGTTTGTTGCAACATGTAATTTTAATAGATGAATCAAATAATTTATTAATGTTGGCATTTAAAGTCTACACAATTCTTCAATCGATTGTATTTTTGAAGAGAAATTTACAGATCTCACTTGTTGTGTCAATCTTATTAGTCAAAATAATATATCGTAATATGTAAGTTCTTTATGTTCACCACAGATAAAATCTTATAGCTGGTGTATTTGGCAACTTGTATGTCGAATGAATCTATTTTCAATACGAAACAGGAATTTAAATCAAAAAGTCTTAGGCCATTTGTTGAATATGTGCGTGAAATGTGATGACATTGCCTGTACAGGTCTGTCTCGCCGGCTAAGAAGATGAAGGACTTTGACGTGCACTGGTGTGTACCCAGTACTCGTGCTTACCTTGTATATAGCCCAAAACCGCTGTAGAAAGCCCTCAGGCCTCTGCCTCGAAATTAGCGGAAGCGGGAGCAGACCAGCACGCAGGCGCACTGCCTGTGACAGCTCGTGTCGGCCGGCGTCAAGCGGTGACCAAGTGCGACTAAGTGCTGGCCCGCTCCCTCTTCCGCGAAATTCGAGGCAGATGCCTCACTATTGTATTTCCGTCTTTAATACATAAACCTAGTGTTCATATTTTGATGCCTAACTGCCTAAGTACTTATTTAAAATTGTAATAGGAAAAGTTAAATACTTTATTTATTTAATCCTTACTAAAATCGATCTAACAAGATATCACTCACGTAATCAAATGTGAATTTATACTCAGTTATAAACGAAGTCATTTTTTCAGTAACTCTGGCCATTTAACTTGTGTTCCATTTGCCTGTTTTCATGATTAAAAAGCATAGAGTCCGAAGTTCGGCCTCTTTGGCACCTAAAGGTGAAAGGCAAAGCCGAAGTTTGCAACTTTGCGACTTTGCCGCCATACGCTGTCGAATTTTATCGAGAATAATAAATAGTGTTGTTCGTACAGCTTATGGCAGACGAGTGTCAATTTTACAGGAACGTTATTCTAAATAATGATTAGTCTTGAATCGGTTTCTTCTTCATGTAGTAGATTCTGTCCTTCCTCTTTCTTTATTCAGCTTTGTCTTCGGTTGATCGCACATCATTATTACACTACAATATGTTAATTGTCAAACAAAAAAACATTGCCAATTATTTATTGGACAATTCGTTTTTATCTTTGATATACATAGCGGTGTGTATAATGAGTATTGAGTCAGTAATGAGATTAACCAACAAACATTATATTAGAAAAGGACATCATCCATTTTGGGATAAAATTTTTTTTTAGCGGCCATCAATTTTAATTACAAAAGTGTATAGTACACATAAACCCCATTATTTTTTACTATGGCGTCAAAGTCGAAATCTATTTGGTTTCGGAGATATGATACCAAGTAAGACATAAGGGCTGAAACTGCGTAAAGCGGTCACCCGCGCGGTTTCATTTCATACAAAAGTGACCCGTGCCGCGACCGCGCGGGAGACTTTTGTATGAACCGCGCGCGGGTCCCGCTTCACACAGTTTCCGCCCTTAGACCGAAAACAATTTGTTTTCAGGGCTACTTCCCATTTGGTAAACTTCCCATTTGATAAACCTCAATCAGTGCCTACTCAAAAGTTGCGTTTGGTAAACATTTATTTACTACATACGTTTTTCATACATTTAGTCCCATTTGGTAAACAATCGAAATGGGACTAAATGTATGAAGTAAATAAAATGTTTACCAAACGCAACTTTTGAGTAGGCACAGATTGAGGTTTAACAAATGGGAAGTTTACAAAATGGGAAGTAGCCGTTTTCAGGATTTTAGTTGTACAATACGCGGTTCACTCAAGTCAAAACATGTCTTAATATAGCAGTCACCTCCGCCCTCCGCCCCCTCCCCCCGCCCCCTTTTTCCCTGTGCTCGTCATGTCAATTCCTTAATCTTAATAGGTATCATCTTTGTTTTATAATAATCAGTACTATACTAAGTCAGTTGACAGACACACACGCAGCCCACCTGATGGTTAGCGGCCACTGCGACCTATTCCATTGAGGGACACTTCACCACGAAGCGTCGCTCAATGTGCTGCCAGACTGTAGACTCATCTGATCTTCGAGCCTTTGATTTCAAGTGTACCTACTTTTTTTTTGAGGAGTAGAACGCATTTGCGCACCATAGCCGCAGGCTAGCGATCGTGTGTGGGACTCGAGACTAAGTCCCACTACCCACTAAACTCCCCCGTTTTCCCCTTCACACCCAATTATTAATTACTCCGACTCATCGCCTCCAACTCTATAAAGCCCAAGTTCGGCCTCACATGGAGTACTGCTGTCATCTCTGGGCCGGAGCACCACAGTACCAACTTCTTCCTTTTGACCGTATCCAACGTCGAGCAACCCGGATTGTCGGTGCCGAGAGTCTTGCCGGTTGCTTAGATCCTCTGGCATTGCGTAGAGACATTGCGTCCCTGTGCATCTTCTACCGCCTATATCATGGGGAGTGTTCCGAGGAATTATTTGGCTTGATTCCTGCTGCTAAATTCCACCACCGTACAACCCGCCACAAAATGCAGTTTCATCCAAACCACCTGGACGAGTGGCGATCAACTACCGTACGTTTCTGCAGACACTTTCTGCAGCGCACGACAGTTCTATGGAACCAGCTTCCCGCAGCGGTGTTTCCAAGCCGATACGACATGCATACCTTTAAGAAGCGAGCATATTCCACCCTTAAAGGCGGGCAACGCGCCTGTGACCCTAACGGGGTCTCGGGTGCTTATGGGCGGCGGTGATCACTTATCATCAGGTGACCCACTTGCTCGTTTGCCCCCCTATTACATAAAAAAAAAAAAAAAATTGGTGTGAAGGGGACAAGCCGGTGCCAGTCTTGTGGCTATTGACGAGCCCTTGATTTCAAGTGTACTGGCTCCCACATTAATACTGCCGGAACACAGCCAGAGCTATTATGGCGGCAGATTTCGCCTGTGGTAGCTAGCCAGTCGGACTCTGAAAAAGCCCTACCACCAACCAGACCTTAGGTGGGAATCGAACCCACTACCTCCGGGTTTTATACCCGAGCGGCTTAGCCACTTAGCGGCTTTGCGGAGGCGATCAAAATAGTAGTAGTTCAGGTGAAAATTGTATAGTAATAATCATACCAGATCTATACATATAATAAATTTGTAGAAAAGTGGTGTCTGTACAATGGAAATATATAAAAAAAAGTAGCAGGGGTTGTTATTATATCGATACCGAACCCGAAATTGTAATTAAAAATTTTTTTGTCTGTTTGTCTGTTTGTCTGTTTGTCTGTTTGTCTGTTTGTCTGTGTGTTTGTGCACGCTAATATCAGAAACGGCTTATTCGATTGAGATGCGGTTTTCACTAATATATTGTGGTAAGCTTCACTTAACATTTAGTGTTTATTTCATGTCAATCGGTTCATAAATAAAAAAGTTATGTCAATATAAAGGTACACGCCTCGCGCCTGAGCTGCGCGTCCGTATATAAAGCGCGCTGAGAGTATGGCGAATAGGTAGTTGCATTCGATTATTGCGATTTACTTGAATACTGACAGTTTGGATATTTCATTTATTTATATTTAAGGGTTTGTAGGTTAGGTTGTCTTTCTTAATTTTCTTAAAAAAATTGTAAATAAAATTGTAAGCATTTGTTATAGGTTAGGCATTTCTTTCCTTGATTTTTGGTATACTTATCTTAATTTTTTATTTAGGGTTTGTATATATGAATAATTTATAAGTATTTGGTATAGGTTAGGCAATTCTTTTCTTGATTTTCTTTATTTAAGTACAAGTTTATAAGCTCAGGTTATTAATTAATTTTTCTAGCAATTCTTTTGTTTCATAAAATTTGTACGTTTAGTTTACACATCTTAACACTTTTTGCAGTCCGTCTATGTTTTGCGATGACAATAAAGCCCAAGGTCAGACGATGAAAGTTGTGGGTGTAGATCTAAGTATCAGCTGTTTCTCGCACGGTCAGTTGTATGTGGCTCTGACACGGGTTAGCAATCCTAGGAGCCTGTATGCTTTCATTGCCGATGGCCATACGTCACATATCGTATACCTACAGAGAAGCATACTATGGGTCGACCCAACGGGACCACGGGTAAACACTCAAATTTTTAGCTACCCAAAGGACGGTATTTGTTATTTAAAATATGCTGCCCGAAAAGTCACTATTCCACGCGGACGAAGTCGCGGGCACAGCTAGTCTTACATAAAATGGTAAGACGATGTTATTTATTTCACTTATAGATCGTTATCTAAGGTATATAGAGTATTGTCGCCATACAAAAAAATTATTCTACACCTGTCCCCATTCCAACAAAACATAATTTATTTCTGGCCGCTAACTTTTTTTTTTATCCCAAATCTCCATACAAAGTGGATGATGTCCTTTGTGAAAATTAAAAATATAATGTAATGAATGATTGAATGTTGAGTATGTCCATGTCACAAACATAAATTAAGAAGAAATTAAAAAATAATTGAATGTGGTCAACCGTTTATTAAAATAATGTAAATATATGTACCTATCTAAAGGCGTACCGCTCAATTGAGTAGGTTTCTTGCGGTATAAGATCAGGGCGGGAGGGATAATGTAGCGTCAAATGCCGTGAACTTCTATTCGGGTTGTATTCATCGCTATTTATTTCGTCGATGACAGCTTTAATACGTCACTCCTTTCGCACCGCTCTGGTACCGCAGGAACTTACTTAGTTAATGTCTACCTATTAATATACAGGGTGGAATTTTGTAATGCCACCTGAAAGGGAAGTACTCTTAATACTGCAGATAGAAAATTTTACTTAAAGAAAACATTCCTTTATTTTTTTAAAGAAAGAAAACTGCATTCAAAGATTTTTAAAAATTCGCTTGCTGCACCCGGTAATCGAACCGACTAAAATCTGTAAAAGTTGCACCCTGTACTTTTATTGCATCGATCGTTAGGGTCAATAATAAGGATGAAATCTCTCTAACAAACTTCATAAATTAAATGAAAGAAAAACAATGAAATCCTAAATTATTGATTCAATGGGTCAAGCTAAAGCACTTTTTTCATTGTTTTCCTTTCATTTAATTTATGAACTTTGTTGGAGAGATTTTATCCTTATAATTGTCCCTAACGATCGATGCAATAAAAGTACAAGGTGCAACTTTTACAGATTTTAGTCGGTTCGATTACCGGGAGCGGCAAGCGAATTTTTAAAAATCTTTGAATGCAGTTATCTTTGTTTTCAAAAACAAAGGAATGTTTTCTTTGAGTAAAATTTTCTATCTACAGTATTAAGAGTACTTCCCCTTCAGGTGGTATTACAAAGTTACGGCAAGCAAATTTTTAAAAATCTATGAATGCAGGTTTTTTTCTTTTCAAAAATAAAGGAATGTTTTCTTTGAGTAAAACTTTCTATTTTCAGTATTAAGAGTACTTCCCCTTCAGGTGGCATTACAAAATTCCACCCTGTATAGTCCACTTGTCTTTCTACTCTTAACCTTTACTCTTTTTCCTTTAGTTCTATAATGTAATGTAAACATGTAATGTAGCTCTACTATAAAAAGTAATTTATCAGCCTATAAATGTCACTAAAATGGTTGCTGTACTGGTTTTGTGCAATAAAGTGTAAATAAATAATAGTCACTACAATGGTTGCTCAATAGTAGCTCTATGATATGATTATAAAATCTCAACTGTGTGACTTTTTCATGTCACTTACATAAGTGTCTAAGTGTGTCAGTACAGGTACCGGCAGACTTGTTGAACATCGGTCGACGGAGAGGGGGAAAGTCCGCGCATGTGCACTTGCGCGTGACCAATAGCACGCGCGAATCTTCCGAACGCCCACGCGCGCTATTGGTCAGATGTATGCTTCTGACCAATACCGCACCGCGCAGGCTTGTCAAAATTCGTGTTCTGCTGTGTAATCCCCACCCGATATTAAAAAGGTTGCCGGTACCTATAGATGGCACTATGCCGTGTTGACTGATTTGAAAATAAACCTCAAAATTATAACAATTCAAATCACCAGACTTACCTCTTAGTTTTGATGTAAAATGTAAAATAAGAAGTACCTAAATCACTTGTTATGTCATAGGCAACAACACCCGCGGTCACTGAACCAACAGGACAGATCCAACTCCGCACCCAACGTCTGCATCAATATGGTGCAGAGGCCTATGACACTGGCTGACCACCAACAGCCTAAGTATAATCAGGTTTGTAATATAACATCTGTAATTGAGGAATACATTGAACGACAACGTGTTGCGTGCGTTCGCGTGGCACATGCGCAAAGGCGACGTGGTCACTGCTATAAAAGGCCATTAGGATTTTGCCAATTGTGTTGTATTGAAGATTTTTGTCCCACTGTTTGCCAGATTCCCCACTTTTGAAATGTTTACCCTGCATCAAAGGTCGCATTAATAGTCTTGTTGACAGTAAACGAGATACGTCACATCTCGGACTTTGTGTCGATTTTATGTATGTAGCGACCGGACGCAGAGGTTCGAACAAGCTACGCTATTAGTGTCCTTTACGTACTTCCTGGCAAAACAATCAAGCCAATTGTAATATATGCGCAGATAAGCAACTCGCCGCAGGCATCCAACTACCTATCCTCCCGTCACGCGGGCGCGGAGCGGACCCGCGGGACGACCGGAACAACCGGCACCGGTACCGCGGGCGAGCCAGGGTCGCACAGCACGCAGGCGTCGCCGACGGGCACGCTGCGGCCGCGCCGGGCGCGCGCGCGCTCCGCCGACGAGTCCTGGAAGAACGCGCTGTCGCCGCGCGAGAGCTACGACGACTGGGTCATACACGCCGACGAGATACTCATCGGCGCGAGGATAGGTTAGTACATACAGTGGGCGAGGCGGGTCGCACAGCACGCAGGCGTCGCCGACGGGCACGCTGCGGCCGCGCCGGGCGCGCGCGCGCTCCGCCGACGAGTCCTGGAAGAACGCGCTGTCGCCGCGCGAGAGCTACGACGACTGGGTCATACACGCCGACGAGATACTCATCGGCGCGAGGATAGGTTAGTACATACAGTGGGCGAGGCGGGTCGCACAGCACGCAGGCGTCGCCGACGGGCACGCTGCGGCCGCGCCGGGCGCGCGCGCGCTCCGCCGACGAGTCCTGGAAGAACGCGCTGTCGCCGCGCGAGAGCTACGACGACTGGGTCATACACGCCGACGAGATACTCATCGGCGCGAGGATAGGTTAGTACATACAGTGGGCGAGGCGGGTCGCACAGCACGCAGGCGTCGCCGACGGGCACGCTGCGGCCGCGCCGGGCGCGCGCGCGCTCCGCCGACGAGTCCTGGAAGAACGCGCTGTCGCCGCGCGAGAGCTACGACGACTGGGTCATACACGCCGACGAGATACTCATCGGCGCGAGGATAGGTTAGTACATACAGTGGGCGAGGCGGGTCGCACAGCACGCAGGCGTCGCCGACGGGCACGCTGCGGCCGCGCCGGGCGCGCGCGCGCTCCGCCGACGAGTCCTGGAAGAACGCGCTGTCGCCGCGCGAGAGCTACGACGACTGGGTCATACACGCCGACGAGATACTCATCGGCGCGAGGATAGGTTAGTACATACAGTGGGCGAGGCGGGTCGCACAGCACGCAGGCGTCGCCGACGGGCACGCTGCGGCCGCGCCGGGCGCGCGCGCGCTCCGCCGACGAGTCCTGGAAGAACGCGCTGTCGCCGCGCGAGAGCTACGACGACTGGGTCATACACGCCGACGAGATACTCATCGGCGCGAGGATAGGTTAGTACATACAGTGGGCGAGGCGGGTCGCACAGCACGCAGGCGTCGCCGACGGGCACGCTGCGGCCGCGCCGGGCGCGCGCGCGCTCCGCCGACGAGTCCTGGAAGAACGCGCTGTCGCCGCGCGAGAGCTACGACGACTGGGTCATACACGCCGACGAGATACTCATCGGCGCGAGGATAGGTTAGTACATACAGTGGGCGAGGCGGGTCGCACAGCACGCAGGCGTCGCCGACGGGCACGCTGCGGCCGCGCCGGGCGCGCGCGCGCTCCGCCGACGAGTCCTGGAAGAACGCGCTGTCGCCGCGCGAGAGCTACGACGACTGGGTCATACACGCCGACGAGATACTCATCGGCGCGAGGATAGGTTAGTACATACAGTGGGCGAGGCGGGTCGCACAGCACGCAGGCGTCGCCGACGGGCACGCTGCGGCCGCGCCGGGCGCGCGCGCGCTCCGCCGACGAGTCCTGGAAGAACGCGCTGTCGCCGCGCGAGAGCTACGACGACTGGGTCATACACGCCGACGAGATACTCATCGGCGCGAGGATAGGTTAGTACATACAGTGGGCGAGGCGGGTCGCACAGCACGCAGGCGTCGCCGACGGGCACGCTGCGGCCGCGCCGGGCGCGCGCGCGCTCCGCCGACGAGTCCTGGAAGAACGCGCTGTCGCCGCGCGAGAGCTACGACGACTGGGTCATACACGCCGACGAGATACTCATCGGCGCGAGGATAGGTTAGTACATACAGTGGGCGAGGCGGGTCGCACAGCACGCAGGCGTCGCCGACGGGCACGCTGCGGCCGCGCCGGGCGCGCGCGCGCTCCGCCGACGAGTCCTGGAAGAACGCGCTGTCGCCGCGCGAGAGCTACGACGACTGGGTCATACACGCCGACGAGATACTCATCGGCGCGAGGATAGGTTAGTACATACAGTGGGCGAGGCGGGTCGCACAGCACGCAGGCGTCGCCGACGGGCACGCTGCGGCCGCGCCGGGCGCGCGCGCGCTCCGCCGACGAGTCCTGGAAGAACGCGCTGTCGCCGCGCGAGAGCTACGACGACTGGGTCATACACGCCGACGAGATACTCATCGGCGCGAGGATAGGTTAGTACATACAGTGGGCGAGGCGGGTCGCACAGCACGCAGGCGTCGCCGACGGGCACGCTGCGGCCGCGCCGGGCGCGCGCGCGCTCCGCCGACGAGTCCTGGAAGAACGCGCTGTCGCCGCGCGAGAGCTACGACGACTGGGTCATACACGCCGACGAGATACTCATCGGCGCGAGGATAGGTTAGTACATACAGTGGGCGAGGCGGGTCGCACAGCACGCAGGCGTCGCCGACGGGCACGCTGCGGCCGCGCCGGGCGCGCGCGCGCTCCGCCGACGAGTCCTGGAAGAACGCGCTGTCGCCGCGCGAGAGCTACGACGACTGGGTCATACACGCCGACGAGATACTCATCGGCGCGAGGATAGGTTAGTACATACAGTGGGCGAGGCGGGTCGCACAGCACGCAGGCGTCGCCGACGGGCACGCTGCGGCCGCGCCGGGCGCGCGCGCGCTCCGCCGACGAGTCCTGGAAGAACGCGCTGTCGCCGCGCGAGAGCTACGACGACTGGGTCATACACGCCGACGAGATACTCATCGGCGCGAGGATAGGTTAGTACATACAGTGGGCGAGGCGGGTCGCACAGCACGCAGGCGTCGCCGACGGGCACGCTGCGGCCGCGCCGGGCGCGCGCGCGCTCCGCCGACGAGTCCTGGAAGAACGCGCTGTCGCCGCGCGAGAGCTACGACGACTGGGTCATACACGCCGACGAGATACTCATCGGCGCGAGGATAGGTTAGTACATACAGTGGGCGAGGCGGGTCGCACAGCACGCAGGCGTCGCCGACGGGCACGCTGCGGCCGCGCCGGGCGCGCGCGCGCTCCGCCGACGAGTCCTGGAAGAACGCGCTGTCGCCGCGCGAGAGCTACGACGACTGGGTCATACACGCCGACGAGATACTCATCGGCGCGAGGATAGGTTAGTACATACAGTGGGCGAGGCGGGTCGCACAGCACGCAGGCGTCGCCGACGGGCACGCTGCGGCCGCGCCGGGCGCGCGCGCGCTCCGCCGACGAGTCCTGGAAGAACGCGCTGTCGCCGCGCGAGAGCTACGACGACTGGGTCATACACGCCGACGAGATACTCATCGGCGCGAGGATAGGTTAGTACATACAGTGGGCGAGGCGGGTCGCACAGCACGCAGGCGTCGCCGACGGGCACGCTGCGGCCGCGCCGGGCGCGCGCGCGCTCCGCCGACGAGTCCTGGAAGAACGCGCTGTCGCCGCGCGAGAGCTACGACGACTGGGTCATACACGCCGACGAGATACTCATCGGCGCGAGGATAGGTTAGTACATACAGTGGGCGAGGCGGGTCGCACAGCACGCAGGCGTCGCCGACGGGCACGCTGCGGCCGCGCCGGGCGCGCGCGCGCTCCGCCGACGAGTCCTGGAAGAACGCGCTGTCGCCGCGCGAGAGCTACGACGACTGGGTCATACACGCCGACGAGATACTCATCGGCGCGAGGATAGGTTAGTACATACAGTGGGCGAGGCGGGTCGCACAGCACGCAGGCGTCGCCGACGGGCACGCTGCGGCCGCGCCGGGCGCGCGCGCGCTCCGCCGACGAGTCCTGGAAGAACGCGCTGTCGCCGCGCGAGAGCTACGACGACTGGGTCATACACGCCGACGAGATACTCATCGGCGCGAGGATAGGTTAGTACATACAGTGGGCGAGGCGGGTCGCACAGCACGCAGGCGTCGCCGACGGGCACGCTGCGGCCGCGCCGGGCGCGCGCGCGCTCCGCCGACGAGTCCTGGAAGAACGCGCTGTCGCCGCGCGAGAGCTACGACGACTGGGTCATACACGCCGACGAGATACTCATCGGCGCGAGGATAGGTTAGTACATACAGTGGGCGAGGCGGGTCGCACAGCACGCAGGCGTCGCCGACGGGCACGCTGCGGCCGCGCCGGGCGCGCGCGCGCTCCGCCGACGAGTCCTGGAAGAACGCGCTGTCGCCGCGCGAGAGCTACGACGACTGGGTCATACACGCCGACGAGATACTCATCGGCGCGAGGATAGGTTAGTACATACAGTGCCCGGCAAACATCTTGAAATCGGCCTTGATATCAGCTGGAGATTGCGCAGAACGCGAATTTTGAGATGCGCGCGGGCTAGTCAGAGGTATTCGGGCGACGAGATACGCACGCTATTGGTCACGCGCAAGTGCACATGCGCGAACTTTCCCCCACTCCTTCGAACGACCGTCAAGATCAGATGTTTGCCGGACTATGTTCTAGGCTCTGGTAAAGGTTTCAACTGCCACCGTGGAACTCTTGTAATCATTAAGGCCTCTTTCTTCCTCGAATTTGACGGAAGCGGGAACGAGATCTGAAGCGGGGCGGCCGTCACCCGCACGCACGTGAGCGTCACTGGCTGCCACGAGCAGAGCGCTTGACAGGAGTCAAACGGTGACTCGCTCGCCCCGCTTCCGCTTCCGCGAAATTTAATTTAAAACCGCGTTATTTCTCTACAGGGTCTGGAAGTTTCGGAACGGTGTACAAGGCGCACTGGCACGGGCCCGTGGCGGTGAAGACGCTCAACGTCAAGACGCCCACGCCTGCGCAACTGCAAGCATTCAAAAATGAGGTAATCACGTACTTTATGTAAAGGCATCATCCACACTAAAAGCATTGGCCACAGTCGCCTGTAAGTGCGTGATACTCAGAAACGAACGAAGCGAAATCTTAGCGAGATTAGCATTTGGCTTTTTTGTCATCAAGAAGTAAAAATAAATGGACTGATGTTACGTTCAACGGCACATCACGGTAAACACTTGCAGTTCGATAATAGCACTTATGCGTTCGACATAAGAGCGGTACAAAGTCCAAAGTGTATAGTCTGATGTGCTTTTGACTGTACTATGTGAATGTTGTGCACAGGTGGCGGTCCTGCGCAAGACGCGGCACTGCAACATCCTTCTGTTCATGGGCTGCGTGTCGAAGCCGTCGCTGGCCATCGTGACGCAGTGGTGCGAGGGCTCGTCGCTGTACCAGCACCTGCACGTGCTGGAGACGCCCTTCCCCATGCTCTACCTCATCGACGTGGCGCGGCAGACGGCTCAGGGCATGGACTACCTGCACGCCAAGAACATTATACACAGGTACTGACACATAGTGGTCTAGGGCCGGAAGAGGCAAACATTTCAATTTACAAAATATAAAAAAAATATTACGAGCCATAATTTTTTTCTTGACGTCCATATAATATAGTACCTACTTGCAAAGATATAAAGATGCATCACATCCAAAGAGCCGCATGTGCTTCGAGAAATAATGACAGCAAATAAAATTAATAGCTCCTTTAGAATCGGAAACTAATAAAAAAAGTTGTAAATAATATTTATCTCTTTTTCTATTTCAGGGACTTGAAATCTAATAACATATTTCTAAGAGATGACTGGTCCGTTAAAATTGGAGATTTCGGACTGGCGACGGCGAAAGTACGATGGTCGGGTAAGTTGCTCAAACATTTCTGTGATGTTTCAGCCTGAACACAACTGATATTCATTTTTACATATGCTAAAGTAATTTTCTGTATGTCTTTTTGTTATGCTTTCATGTCTAAACCACCAAATTTATAGACTAGACTTACGGAGTAACAGATATACATCATGTTTTTTTATGGGAATAGTTTTGGAGCTGAGTGGAATAGATGTGAGCGGAGTGATACTAGCAACTTTTTTATTTCATTATTTTTTATGAAAAAGGGGGGCAAACGTGCCAAAGAAAGCAAAAAACGGGATTTCGTCCCTAAGTCATGTCCATAAAGTTCAATTTGAAATGGTCTCTTTGTGAGAGTTAATAATACGTGGTTGTTGTGTAGACACGTCGCACGCGGGCGGCGTGGTGTGGCAGCAGCCGACGGGCTCGATCCTGTGGATGGCGCCCGAGGTGATCCGCATGGACGAGCCGGCGCCCTACACGTTCCGCTCCGACGTGTACGCGTACGGCGTCGTGCTCTACGAGCTGCTGGCCGGCGAGCTGCCCTACGCTCACTTCAACAACAAGGACCAGGTTAGTGTAGCATTTGAGGAGCAACAGTTCAAAGTGTATTAACTCCACTCACTGAAAAAAAATAGTACAGAATGCATTTTTTATTTATGTCAAAACTTGTGACTAATATCAAAGTATGTTGCATCTTTAAAGGGAGTTGAATTTTTATTATGTGTAAAAATAGTTTTCAATGTAAGCCAGCCGATTCTGCGACAAAATCGTTAAATGAAACCACTTGCCTAAAGTATGCATATTACCAGTTCTATTATTGCGTTGCATCGCTCTAGAAGTGATATAGTTTGAAGTATACATATTATGTATGATATGTTGTGTGTGTCAGATCCTGTGGATGGTGGGCCGCGGGCTGCTGCGGCCGGACGCGCGGCGGCTGCGCGCGGACGCGCCGTCGGCGCTGAAGCGGCTGTTCGAGGACTGCGTGACGTTCGACCGCGCGCGCCGCCCGCTGTTCCGCCAGATCCTGGCCGCGCTGGAGGCCATGCTGCGCGCCATGCCCAAGATCACGCGCAGCGCGTCCGAGCCAAGCCTCACGCGCCAGCTGCACGGGGACGACGACTGCCTCAGCTACAGCTGCGCCTCGCCCAAGACGCCTGTTAACTTCCAGTTCAACCCTGACACCAGCTTCCCCGCCTTCTACGGGTTAGTCCGATTTTGCACTTCTGACGCCTGTACAGTCCATCAAATAAGAGATAGGTTTGACTGTTCATTTATGCAAAGCAAAGTGCTACTTATGTACATCAGGAGTAGTCTAAATTTCTAAATAAATAATTGTATTAAAAAAAACTGATGTTGTTTTCTTGGGTTTTATTCCTTTGGCGTAAGGTATATTTTTCTTTGCATAAATGAACTGTCAAACGGTACTTCTTAGATTACACTGCAGCAAATACGAGGCGGACGCGAAACAAAACGAACCACTCCCTTTACCGCACATGCAATAAAGGCAGTAGTGTTCCGTTTCGTTTCGCATTCGCTGCACCAACGTATGCCTACTAAAAGTTATAAAAGATAATTTCAGCTTTTTAAACCTATCCTGGCCTCAAACGCAGGCATGAAAACATGCCAACGTATGTCCAGTAAAGTTAATAGGTATGGCAGATTCTAAATGTAGTAAAAAGTCAGTAAAATCAAATCTAAATGTAGTTCGTTTGTAAGCGTAGTTTTGATATGATATGATTAGAATGAAAATTTCACTAGAAACAAACCATTGAATGGTTAAAAATATTTTACTAAAATCTTTCCTCTTTTTTTACAGAATTCCAGTGCCGAACCAACGACATCCTTAGGACTTGCTGAAGGGCTACGACTAGCCTGCTCGCCGCCTGCGTGACGCATCACGCGACAGTCACGTGGTTCCGCCGCGTCACCACGTGACACTGCCCGGCCTCACTCCCGCCCCTGGCGTTGCGTTCGGTCGCAGAGGACCGGGTTGACATTATTACTTATATCAAGAGCGAATGTAACTAAACTAAAGTCAATTTAATAGGCCACATTTGACAGTTCATTTATGCAAAGAAAAATATCCCTTACGCTAAAGGAATAAAACTCAAGAAAACAACATCAGTTCTCATTAATACAATTATTTATTTAGAAAATTAGACTCTATTTCTGATGTACATAAGTTTCACTTTTCTTTGCATAAATGAACTGTCAAATGTGGCGTATTAAAAAGACTCAGCTATATATACATATGTGCTAATGGCTATAGACCAGGGGTCGGCAACGTATAGCTATCGAGCCAAACGCGGCTCTTTGGATGTGATGCTCCTGTTATCAAACCACTTTATTTAAATTTAAGCAAGTACTATTTATTGTTGCCAAGAAAAAACATTTGAAACTTTCAAAACTAAAATTTTATGAATTGTCATTTTAAACCTAATAACTGAAACGGTTGCCGGCCCCTGCTGTAGACAGGTTAATATCGTACCCCGATCACAGTATGTATAAAACTTTTCTCGGGTGATCCTATCTAGGGCCTGGCCTATGTACGCGGGGCGATAGGCCTAACGTTCGCCATAATAAAACTCTTTCAGTGAAAAAATGAAACAGTATTCTCTTAATGTAACTAAGTTGGAATGAATATCTCTCTTTTACGAGCGGTAACTTAAGTATTCGTTCGAATGTCATTCGGCAAAAAATCATTTTTTGTTATCATTACTTGGTGCAATGTAAACTCGCCTTTAGTCACAAAACTTCAACAGTAAGACTGCTAGTGTAGAAGGTTGTTTTTCGTTCGTAGAGTACTGTTAAGGTTAGACTTGGAAGTTTTGCACCTCACCTATATTAATTTATGCACTAATTCATTTCCAACTCCAGCATTATTTCGCAACGCCAGGTGGTTTACGTAGTTATCTCTTTTGCTAAAACTCTTTACGAATTAGTTTTATTTGACTGGACAATTTCCAATCCAATATGTATTATTTTTTGTACAATAATGTACTATTCAGTGATTTTTGTTAAATTGGTGCAAATATTACCTACTTGCATTCAAAAGCATGGCAACTCTTCAAGTAATTTGTCACAGATCCGTTGTGGGATGGTGTCTGATAGCAATGGACTATTTGCATCACACTTGAAGTGCAATAGTTATTTATGTGACTGCTGCATAATGAGGGTCATTAAAATACGAATGTGGTTTTATGAAACGAACGAAGTGAGTTTCATAAAAGAATCACATGAGTATTTTAATGACTAATTATGTACAGTCACATACATAACTTTATCTTCATTCATACGATAATATGTCTATTTTATAGTCAGGATTGATGAGCAAACGCCCTAGTTACCAACATAATCTGTATGTAAAAGTTAGTTTAGTACTGTCATAATTAATGACTGACGTTTGTAGTTTTTAAAATCCATAAACAATCTAGACTCGAGTTGATTTCGATTCTCAAATCGATTGTTGTTTAGTTGTTTACATACAAGTACATGTACTTGTAAGTGATTATATTTGTTTCTCAGTAAGTGAATACCCAGTGTAGTTCTAATGAGAAATAATAAAGTTCTTTAACCATAATTGTTATAATTTCAGCATCGAATTAAATGTATAGGAATGGAACATAAAATTACTAATCGACTAATTCGATAATCGAAAAAACCTATTAATTTTTACTTTTAAAGAAGACGTTCGAAATTTGAACGTAATTTCGTATCAGTTACCGACACTAAAATGTAAACATTTCAATGCAGCCACAGATACTTATATCTAAATGTAGGGCGTTTGCTCATCGCTCCTGAATATAAAATAGACATATTATGGTATGGATGTAGATAAAGTAATATTAGGAATGACATATGAACGCGTTAGTGCGTAATGTGCAATAAAATATGACACGTGAGGTCTTTGGTTTTGCAATACATGTCATAAATAGTGACTATTCGCGACTTTGTCAAACTTCTTTAATAATTTTTTTCCATTTTATTGCAAGACAAAGACATTATTATGATTAATATGACGACGTTATTAGTACAATGATATCTAATGGCAATATTCTATCGCAACCTGCGATGCTTGATCTACCGATGTTTTGCTAGATCAAATGTTTTCAGGCCTAGTCTACTTCTTATTTACCAATTACCGATTTCGGAAGTTGCCAAAATAATCCATTTAGCGTCGATTACAGGGGATTGTAGAAAAAGACAACAATAGATCACCTTTACCTTTATAACCAATCCGATACAGATATTTGGAATGCCTACCATTTTGGCAGTTTTATAAAAATAAGGTTGGCAACACTGATCGCAATCGCTGAAAGTAGTAACTTGTGTAGCGGGTGTGCCTACTGGCATTGCCTTGGTTATGCTTATTCCGGCTTAGTACATTACGTACGGAACGTTGAACAAACGACTGAAGACGAAGTGACTGTTTAACTGATATCGACGATAGTATTAAGACTTCACTGCATTATGGTATTTTATTTATTATTATTTATCGTTAGCACCGATCCCGGAACTGTGTATTCTATTTTGATTGTAAATCCATGTAATAAACTATGAATGTGTGACGCGTGTAGTAGATATGGTTTATGCAGAGGCTTGATGTACGCCTCGCCGGCTATGCGTACGTTTGTTTCGAAAAAATGCTGTGTAACTACGCTTTTAAGTTCACGGGCCGGTGATCAGCATAGTGGATAACATGAATAAGAAAGACAAAAAAATAAATATTCTTGAATATTAATAAAAAAGACATGTTTTAAAAATAAAGATCCTATAAAAATATTGGATCTACATCAATAATAATGACAACGAATTCCTTTTCAAGCTTCTAAAATCTATAATTCTGTATTTAGTGTAGATATTTTTATAAAACTCGTTCCAAAAGTTTTCGTATTAAAAAAATCTTTACTCTTATCTTCCAGTACTCAATTTTCTACATGAAATACTTACAATGCATACGCTCCTAGTATTGCTGTGTATTATTATTAGGTGAAATTATAACTAAATAATTCTCTCTTATAAATATGTATAAAAGCAAATATATAAAAGACATTCGTAGTTCCACGTCCGCCTTGCTGGACACCGGCCTCAGTGATTCTATTTATATATATGGAGAGCATCCTATTGTATAAATTATAGTAATAAAAAGTTTTTATGAACTTTGTTGCCTTCCTAATAGCAATTTTATTTACGGAAACTTAGTAATAAATAAATGACTACGAGACTCGATAAAATAGTGTTTCGCAATTTTAACATTGAAATCGGAATAGAATATGGAGTATTATGTATAATTGACGATATGTATGTATTTACTATTTTAAAATATATAATTGCAATTTATATGTGTATGCGTTTCAAGTATTATTTATTTTGTTTGATAGTTAAGATGTACCTCGGTACCGCGAATAAATGAACGTATTCATAATAATGTTGTAAATAATTATTGTAATAAGTAGCTTACGTAGTTTATAAGGATCTTGTGTATACAGTATAATTAATTTTAACGCATAACTATTGACTTTAAGGAACACAATAAATTATTGTTTCAATTTACTTGCTTTTTTATTGTTTAATTTTTCCTGACGGTAAGCGAAAAACGGAAACTAGTCTGGTAAAATATTTAGGTAGCATTAGAATTTTTTGATCTGGGACTTAGGGTATCAAAGACAGAACATGATTAAAACCCTGGGTGTACAATTTTACAAAAATGTAACAGGATATATTGCTTTGAACTTTTGAATGCTATTCTGATAGCTTGCCAAGCATAAATTGATGAAGTATGACCATAAAAAGATATTTAGTATTGGCGAGATACCTTATCGTATCCAAAATCTAATCAAATTAATAAAAAAATACTTTAATTTAACTTTAATTCGTTTGCATTTTGACTATGTCGCCCTCGCATTCAATCCAAAAATTTCGCCATTCTCTAATAAGTTTCCGTGGTGTAGCGGTTATCACATCTGCCTAACACGCAGAAGGCCCCCGGTTCGATCCCGGGCGGAAACATACTTTTTTGTCATTTTTATTTTGAATTTTTTGCTAACTACCCGTATTTGTAACTTTATTTCGGGTTACTTACAGAATGAAAGAAAGATATTTCTGAAACTTTCTAGGAAGATCCCCTATCTTTATAAATAAAAGAAAACATATCAACAAGAGCGTTTATTCCATATTATATCCTCACAGTCATATAAACACAATCTAGCAACAAAACTAAACATACATCACCTACTGAAACAACAGTGCGCTTGCGGTCACGCGGTTTTATTTAGCGCCTGACAGGGGGAGCCTTCCTCTTCACGCGCAGCGGCCACCGACCTAGAGCGACAGGCACCATCTGAGCCCTACTCACTCCTGCTTGTGGGGGCAAAGGGAAATCCTACACTGGTATGCAGATAATTTAGACAAAATGTTAGTTTGTAGTAGTATGTACAAGAAAGAACTACTTCTCTCCAAAACTTCATAATTATATTTTGTTTTTACATATTTATGTATGATAGGGGATATTTGATTACATAGCAACGTTATCATCTTAAAATTCAGCAAAATATCTGAGTAGTGTACTTTTTTGTATCAACGCAAATTCTGATTTAACAAGAATAGTTCCAATGATTATGATCTGCCAATACTTCAGTTGTTAGTTTACGTACGTACATATTTATTTTAGCTGTTGAGCTAAATATTATGCTACTCAATCTCTGCACACCAGTGTTTGGCCGTGGGACATTCAAACACGAATACATCTTTGAGCGTAGATTTAGCAAAAGCTATTAAATAATCACAAAATAAGTGAAGTTAAGTTAAGCTTACGAAATATTACTGCTTTAAAATTATTATATTTTTATTTACTTCTCCAAGCAGGAATGCAAATGGGGCCCTAAGCAAAAAAGTCTTCAAATACCTCGCAACAAAAATAAAATAGTAGTAACTTGGTTAGCATGTACAATATTTGTAAATGACCTCAATCTCTAATCATATCGAGAAACTCGTAGACCATGATCCAAGAACTGGAAACGCCATAATGCCAGGTTCGACCGTCACATATTTTCCAGTCAATTAATTTCCATCATCAACGTAAACAACATTAGTTCAACAGGACAAAAAAATCTTCAAACAAAAACAGTTTAAACAAACAACTCAATTATAATCAAGACATTTTAAAAGATGATTAATCAACATTTTTAACACTAACATAACTGTTGCAAAAATTGTACATGTTAAGTTACTCTATCCGAAAACGTTTTTTGTAGGAAAATTACAATTTAATACCCATGACGTAAACAATGACTTGTATTTATTTATTATATTTACAAAACTACCAAAGTCTAAAAATGTAATGCTAATTCAATCTATCACAATATTCGACTCGCATTTGGCACACTTACTTGTTTTAACTATAAAAATCTAAGAGTAAATAAGTGTACTAACCGCCGATCTCAATAACCTATCTATTATATCTGTAACAATCTGTTAAATTGGCTACCGACAGTAGCTGTTACGTCAGTTTTGCGTTTCAATAACGAAAGATAGATCGGAATTTATATCTCTGACTTTAATCTACCGTTGGGAGGGCAAACTGCTTACCGTAGATATGCAGAGCCATAGAAAAATGACATAAAGCGTTTCAATAACGTACAAACCGACAACTGTCAGTTAAATAAAATACCATCTGTCAAAAAAATTCTATCTCTCGAATTCGGGCGATAATTGGCGTTAATCCATTAGTAAAAGATAAACAACACAATATTTTATAAAGATTAATGGCCTTGTTTAGTGATAAAAGTTAAAATGAGATGTATGAAGCCGGTATATTTGATTCCACAACAAATTCAAGACCTGTAGAATAAACATTGGGCAGAAAAACAATGCTTGTATGTTGCCGATTTTATTGGAGTGACGAAAACTACAGCTAGCAGAATTGTAGCCGATGTAGGTATCTCGTGCAATAGCTGCACTGTACTGTGCTGCACTGTACCTACATGTTAAAGTGTTAGAAAACACTCAGCCCACCTTTCACGCCATTGCAGGATTTCGCAAGGTTCTTGTTGCAGTGCAGTTGATTGTACACATATACCCTGGTAAGTAAAACCCTTTAATGTTATGCTTACTATTTTACATCTTAAAGAAACAAGAAATAATTCTGTTTTAGATTCAAATGTAGAAGAGTACAGGAATAGAAAAGGTATTTCTCAATGAATGTCCAAGGAATTTGTGATGCAGATTAATGTTCATGAATGTAGTTGCTCGGTGGCTAGGGTCTGCTCATGATGCTACAATATCTAACAACTCCGTTTTTTAAAGTAATTATTAATTATATTATTTTATAATATAATATTTTATGTACTATTTATTTATTTTATTAATTTTTTATTTTATTTATTTGGAACAACAACAGCCTTCAACATAATGTAAAAACGTTTAGATTAAAATAATCACTTAAATAACTTAGGCCAAAACAGTCATTCACAGTATTACATAATTTTGAGTACTAAACATGTAGAAGTTGTCTTTGACAATTTAACTTTGAATATTAGCCACCAAAATATAGACTAAAAAGATAAAGTTAAGTATCATAATCATAAGTGAACAATTAAATTTTATATAATAAAAGGTGTTCAGTCTTAGAACTTTACAAGGCGAATTTGTATAAATACTATACATACACAACATTTTTACACTATCTTCCAACAATCGTTATTAGCTGTAATCTAATACTGCAACAATAACTCTTAATTTGCATAAAATTAACATAGTGGCATGTCAAACGGTGTACCTCACAGAATGAGTCTGTGGTTTACCTTAACAAAGTGAAATTAGCCTTAATGCTATGATTTGATAAAATTGTAACAATTTTTAAACATACTAATGGCTATGTTACCTACCATATTATAATTAGACATGATTTACAATATTATTATATTCATCTTTCATTCCAGACGTGACATTACCTGCCAGATGTTACTGAATGAAAAATTCAATTTATACTTAGAACTTACTCTTTTACAGAGAATATTAATTTATTTGCTTATATTACTTCCAGTGCAATGTGAAGATGGAATCTTTGGGAATAGGTGGCTTATTGGTGACAGTGCATATCCCTGTACATCATACCTATATTAACACCACTGCTCGATCCGGGAACTGTAGCAAATCTGATAATGTCCCGATTGACGGAGTAGCTCACCAACATCATAGTGCTAGACAACATTTGATAAACAATTACTTTAATTGGTATGTACTGTATTCTTTTACTATCACATTTTAAGATATTACATACTTAATATATATTATGGTTACTAATCAAGAACTTCTTTTTTAGATATTTGTTTTCTTTACATAATAATATGAACAATTTGCAGCCAATGGCGTTTATCAATCATGGAAGCTGGACACAGCAGGCATTGTGCAGATAATGATGACAACATGAGGGAGAGAAACTTTTGTTGTTGAATATGAAACGAGATTTATTGGCAAAAATACTCACAAACCACTATTTAATAAAAAATAATAATAAAAAAACTTGATGTAATGTCTTTTTAAATTTATAATGTTTAATGATATTGTATTTATTTTAATATTATTCTTGCAAGTACAAATTCATAGAAAAATTTATGTGAATTTAATAAACAATGTTTTATTTATAAATTACAAATTGTGTTTCTTTATTATGAAAGTCTTAAGGAATTATGAAAAAAAACCAGGCTCATAAAAGTAGTTTCTTTATTTGATTTACAATTTAAAAACTGAAATAGTAATTCACTTGTACCCTGAAGGCCTGCTGAGATGCCGCTTCACGCCCCGCTTAAAAAGACCAGGATTGTAAGAGGAAGGAAACACATGAGCTGGAAGGGCATTCCATGACTTGATATCCAGGCCTCCTCTTTAAGTTTGTTATTAGTCGCATTTGTGACTTTAGAGGTAATCACCTTGTGGCTGGAAATCAGATTGAGCAGAAGCACAATACTATCCTTGTTCAGCGCCTTCGCCCTAATCTGAAAACTACAACAAAAGATACATTTGGTTAGAACAAAACAAAACATAAATATTCAATGAAATTGACTAGAAAATAACTTTGTTATAAGTAATACTCACTTGTTCAGCCATCTTCTATTCAATTCAATTTATTTTCGATAAATAAGTGTAAGTTTTAAACCAATTTCAAAGTTCCAACGAAATGTATGAAATAGCTCAAAGTAATACGAGAGCGTCAATTAAATGTCAATAGTCATGTGCGTTTTATTGCCTTGAGCTCGTAAGTATTTCACCGAATTTATTTATTAAATCTACTTTTTTATGAAAAATACTATAAAAAGATGTTTAAAAAAAATAAATGACTACTTATAGTAAAATCCCCATATATTAAATAAAAATTAATATCATAATATTAATCGCGCAGCCATTTGTTAAGATGCGAAAACAGAACGCTTCGGAGGGATACGTATAACCAGAGATATCGAAATTATCCGTGGATAGCTCACGTCATCGTAACTACAAGTTTGTTATTGAAACGGCAGTAACAGTAAGGTTTGACGTTTCGGAAAAACTCTGGTAGCTGGTTACTGATAACTGTCGGTATGTTATTGAGTTCGGCGGTTAATGATCTGACATTTGTACGATCTACGGATTACACACATCTAAAACTGGTAGACAAGGTACATTCTATTCGATACTAAAAAAGATACATTTTGATTAAAAATACTATCAGATAAAATGTTAAGACTTAATACACGTAGCTCAAATGGATATGTTTAAAGAAATACAAGTAAAATAGTAGTTATATTAAAATTATTATTAGATGTAATAAAATGGCAGTGCACAAATGGAATTTGATTTACATAAAAATTGTCATTTAATACACAATTACTGATTATAAAACATCTTCAATAGCAGTGCTATACAAAGATTACAAACCACATTTCATCACGAATTTAGTCCACTACGTAACTAACACTCCCATTCAATATTAAAATGAAAAATGAAGAAACATACTGTTGAGGTAAAAGTGCACAAAATAACGAGAAAACTTCTTAAAAATCTGCAGTCAGAGAAAAATTACCGTCAACTAAAAAAAGCCACTAACTAGAATGTCTTACTTCATATCTAAAATCTAATACCGGCTACGTGTTATGTTTTCGCGATTCGCCTTCCTGGAAAAGGCCTAAGGTCTAAGTATGACGGGTGGTGGTCGGCGCGATGGATGAGGGCGTGTCAGCGGTCGGAGGGCTCACTGTCGGTCGCGCGGGCGGGTCTCGCGCGCCGCGGCCGGGCGGGGTCGAAGCGCGCGGCGTGCAGGCGCTTGCCGCCCACGCGCGCCGCCGCGCCCAGCGCCAGCGCGCGCTGCAACGCGTCCGGACCGTCGAACTCGACGAATGCTGTAGCTGTAACACCATCCGCATGTAGCAATTTCCTCGATAAAACACCACAGCAAGATGACCTTCGTTACGGTCTTTTTGGCCACACACAAAATTACTTAATTTTTTTTCATGCAATTTTTTTAACTAAACAGATATCAATTCGTTTCCCATGTGGCCTTATAAAAATTTATCGACCGTGTATGTCTGTCATGAAAATAATATCATCATCTTCTTGTCCTGTTCCTAATTTATTTGAGATCGACGCAATATGTTTTTTTCTTTCATTCATCCCTGTCACTCGTCACCAATGCATCCACTCCTTTTTCACTCATATCATCATCATCCCCCTGTAGGGTAAAAGCCTCCTCCAGTCCACTCCACATTGTCTTTGGCTGGCAACATTCATTCTTTTACTTATAATAGTTTTATTTTTCCACAAAAACGCCACTGCATTGGGCCATGCTATTGCTAAGAAAGAGTAAGCAGCATACCTATAGCCTTTTTTCCTTTGACGAGGTGTCGTATGCTTCTGATGCGGCCGGCCGCGGCGAAGGCGCTGCTGACGGTCTGGTCGGTCAGCGCGCCGTACGACCGCACCACCAGCGTGGTCTGGTCCGCCGGCAGAGCCCGCCGCACGCCGATCACCTGCCCCTCTACTTCGCACCTGTCTTCTTTTAGTGCCTGGAATGATTATGCTTAGGTATTTAGAGTTCAACTTAACCTGGGTCTCTAAGGCCTCTGCTTCGAGTTGCGCAGAAGCGGGAGCAGTAATAGGAGCGGGCTTGTCACAAGCTGTCAAAAGCGGTGCGGTCCTGTCAAGCCGTGACCACCATACGCCTTCGTGCTGGCCCACTCCTGCTTCCGTGAAATTCGAGGCAAAGGCCTAATGCGTATACTGTCGTAAAAAGTCACGATCACATACATGTTTACAGACTCATTCAAATATGAACCTTATCGCAATCGCATAAGACTTTAATAGTTTTTCAGTTTATTGCATGTGACTGTACACTGTTAATTATTATAAAACCAATCACTGCACATTTGCATTCACATGTATGATTTTGCTTACCATGGCCGGTGGAAAATTAATCATTTACACAAACAACATTTGCATGAGTTGAGGGGAAAGGTAAATGTGAATGTTTTAGTTGACTTTGTAAGGCAAAACATGCTCTAAAGACCTGGTTTTACACTGGAAATTATTAATTCATATCATTCTAGACACAATATAGATAATTAAGTAACAAATCCACTAAAAAACTCAACATAACTGATACAAATGTTCACATATTAAGGCTTTACATGAGTACAAGACTACACGAGTATAGTTTATCCTTCCAGAACATTGTAGTGTTTTTCTTTATTACTTAAATTGATTATAAATACACTATTAAATTAACATAAACTCATGATAATGTAAGGTTGGATTTATTTCCATTCTCAAAATGATAGGAAAAATTAAGAGTAAATTTAAATTAACTCTTAAACACCCGACCGAAAGCCGGGTGTCGCGTAAACAATAGATTTTCTATTGTGTCTGGTTTTCCGGGGCTTGATGGATTAAAAGAAAATTTTACATTTTCTAAATACTTGAAGGAATTTAATACCATTTCAGTGGGTAAATTATATCAATTTAATAAACTAAGCAAAGTTTACACATATGGATTCAGGAATAAAATGCAACATAAAAAATTTACCACTTTTCATTTTTGTACTATCACAGAAGCCAGGAGAATCACATGCAATGTTTTATAAACAAATCGGTTCTCACCTTTTATCCACTTCTGGGATAGCATAATTTGAAAAATAAGGGCCATATTTCATTAGAAACTATTCAAGCAATAAAAATGTAAAATTATCTCTAGTAAAATCTACAATGAACTCATTTGTGTAAATCAATACCTGTGAGCTAAACCTAGTTGAAAATGTATACTTAAAATTACTTTGCCACAACATATTATCAGTTAACAGTTAACAAGTATGTATAAATTGAAATGGCATTTGAATCAATTTAATTAGACTGTAGCACCACCATTGTCTTACCTCAATGGCAGCAGCTTCCTCATGAAACTGGATGGTAGTTGTGAATACAGGTTTAGATTCCTCTGCTGGATACACCTCTGCAACTCTGCAACCAAAGTTTATTAAGTTTATTTTTGGTCTAAAGAGGATAAGAAAATCAGGTTCCAGATAAAATGTAATATAAATATCATCTCACCCTATTTTCTTTATTTGTCCATGTTTCCCAAACTGCTCCCCCAGCTGCTTTTTATAATTGCAAACCATGGAAAGAGGAAGATTGTCCACAATCACACTTGTGGATGCTGCATCTTCTTCCATGTCTCCTTTCTTATCCTTATTCCATTTCCTCTTTTTCCATTTTATTTTTTCTTTTCCTTCTTCAATCTTCTCTAACTCTGCAGATTCAGTGCTAGATGCACTGGATACTGCTTTCTTATCTTTTTTGACTTTTTGCTTGTTTTTCTTCTTTTTATCTTTATCTACCACTGTCATTTCATCTAGCAAGGTAGTCAATGTATGGGCATTGTCCCCAATGCTAAGGCTCTCAAGGTTTTCCACTATGGCTTCAGGCTTACTTTCTTTCTTTTGTGATTTGGCTGCAGGCTCACCTTCAGCTTCAGCAGTTTCAGCATTTGGTTGACCCTTGGCAGAATGTTTCTTTTTCTTTGCTTTCCTGTTTTTATTTTCAGTTTGGTCTTCATTATTGTTACTCTCACTTGCAACCTCCGTGGTTTCTTCTGAGTTCTGTTTTTTGAGTTTTTTAGCTTTGCTTTTTTTATTTATTGCTTTCTCGTCTTTATTTGTTCCAGGCACATCTTTGGATGTATTGGTAATGCTAGTGTCATCTTTAGCAATTGTCTTTTCAGATATCTTGGGCTTGCCTACAGAAGCTATTTCCCCATTCAAATTTCTTTTGTTTTCTTTGCCTGAGATATCTGCTTTTACGTTTTTAATTTTCTTAGTTTTAACCAGTTCTTTGTAACCTTTTTTTGGACTCTCTGGCTTTTTGACAATAGATTCATTTGATTTGGTTCTTTTGATCACTACTTCTTCATTGTCATCAAGCATAAAACTTACTGACTTGTTCCTCTTTTTTGGTTTACTGGAGGTATAGGAAGAACTGTCTAAGTAATCCTCGCTGCTTGTAAGGGACTTATTTTTCATGATAGACTTTACTTTAGGTTCACCCTTGGCCGAAGTGTGAGGCGTCGACGTCAGCTTAGAATCATTTAACGGCGAGTTGTTCGCAACACTTGAGTCTAACGCAGGGCCTTCGATGTCAATACGTGATATGTCCAGCGGCTCCAACTTGTTTTTCTTTTTATTAGGACTCCGTTCTGGCCTCGAGGGCGTCCCATTTTTGGACTTTGAAAACTTATTCTCTTTGTTCACGTTTTCTGCAGTAGCTTTTGTGTTTTCTACTGCTATTTTAGTTTCAGCGGCTGATTTGTAATAATTGGCAAAATCAAAGGTCTTGTTTGGTTTCACCTTTTCCGGGGCGGTCCGTTTAAGGTCGAACGACTTAGACTTCATTTTGGCAAAATGTTTATGTGAAAAGCGTGATTATCAGACGTTTATCTGAAAACACATGATTTTACGCAAAAAAAGACTTTCTTTAAGCGTGCAGATTTTTAGGTTATGTTGTGTGACAATTGTCAAATTGTGACATTTGTGACATCCCAATTATGACATAAACATTTTTTAAATCGCATTGCAAAGATACAAAATACCAATGGCAATCAACACTGAACCACAGACTGTATAGAGTTTTTTAATTAAAACTTTTCTACCAATTTCTTCCATTGAGATTTGAGAGAAACTTCAAAGAAGCGTCTCTTAAATATTTGACGCATGCAACACTGTTAACCTCACTTTTTTAATGGCGGCTGCGCTTGCGTGATGCCGGTTTCGTGTTATTATTGCTATTAATTTGGCGTCATTTTGTTAAACTTACGCTTGCCATTGATTTTGAGTGTAAATACTGACGAGGTAAGTGAAGTGCTCTTTACACGATTGAAATAATATGTATTTGATTAGCAAATCACTTTGAGCGATGAGTCCATGATTGGCGATTTCGGTATTTTCCACTAAAGAGTAACGCCATGCTAAATGGCGCGTATGACTCTTCGAGTTGTATTTACAGTTATGGCGTTGTCATCCATTTCATGGCGTCGATATTTCGCCAAATCTAGGGAGTGATCGTAGATTTTCGCAATATTTTACGTATTAATTGCGATGTTTCGCGCGTAACTAAACGTGTCCTTGAGATCTGTGAATAGGCGCCAAGTAGATAAGTTATTGCAAAAAATAGACTATCATGGCGGGAAACCGCTCGATTAGGGGAGCGTGACTGTCGTCATGTTGCATTGATTAGTTACTATTTCATGGTAAAACAGTAAATTGTGTTATTTATAGTGAGTAAAGATGGTTGCTCAGAAGAAAGGGCGTGGAGCTAAGACGCAGGCGGCGAAGGCAAAGGCGGCAGCAGCGGCCGCAGAAGAGCAAATACAGGAGCCAGAAGTGCAAGAGCCTATGGACGCGTCTGAGGACAACAATGGCGAAGCTGAACAGCAGGACCAGGGCGAGGGCGCCGGCGGCGAGGAAGCGCTAGGCGAAGACCAGGGCCAGGAGAACGCCGAAGGAGATGGAAAAGCCGAAGAAAAGAAAGAGGAGAAGGTCGAAACTGGTAAACTGCTTGTGGAGAACCTCCCGTCAACCTACCTCTTTGATTACCAAGAGAAACTTAAGGAGTTGTTCTCAAAGCACGGAGAAGTCCTGGCAGTAAAGTGAGTATACCTTTTGTGGCATTTGTTGCAAATTGTAATAAACATATCTTTGCTAACATTCAAATATCAGTCTGTGAAATTATCATGCAAGTACATAGTTTTTATAAATAAATGTTTATGTATTGATTATATTTATTTAATTATTGTGTGTGTTGCGAGTTGCAAACTGCACTCATCTGCAACACTTCACTGGAGCGGAGTATTAATGAGAGAAATTTTTCTTTCTTTTTAGACGTGGTCCAATCATTGTTACTGAACTGACCACAACTCCGACATTATCGGCAATAGTCGAATTCAAAAACAAAGAGTCTCTGGACAAGGTAAACAAAAGTTTATTAACATTATTTACTTCTATTGAAGTCTTAGTAGTAATTAGTATAATATGTGCCTAGATTGGTGTGGCCAACAAGGCACTTTAATTTAAGGCTAAGAATTTTTCCAAATTACACCTGAATAAACCTAGACCCTGAGTCATGCAGAATGAATGACTATTTGAATGTTCAAAAGGCTGGTCTTCTACTGAGACAAGCGTGTGTTTGAGGCTTGCTGATACTTGCTAGAGTAACAACCAAATTTGCATTGAAATATTGTGAGTAGCAGGTCAGCTGAGCTCCATGTCCATTTTGTGATGTCCATATCTATTTATTTATTTAGTACCAACAAATGACAACAACTGACAATCATATTTACCATGTAAACAATCATAATATTATTGTTAATTTTTATTTAAAAGAATAAAACACTTATTATTAAACAGTTTAACTCGTAAGTGTTATATTTTTATTAAAATAATATATTACTTATAAATATTGTCATTTGCTGCCATTTAATGATAATATGTAACCTAGTACATGTCCACTTTATATTTTTGTCAAGAGCAGGATAAAACACAAATCCTTAATTAGATACCTTTAAAACGACATTATTATTAAATCTTTCCTTATACCTAAATGTGTGATAA
Organism: Mecyna flavalis; assembly: GCA_949319885.1. NCBI lineage: Eukaryota > Metazoa > Arthropoda > Insecta > Lepidoptera > Crambidae > Mecyna > Mecyna flavalis. The sequence goes on along the minus strand of OX439427.1, from coordinate 1,353,139 downwards.
GAATAATTATTAACACATAAATAATGGCAAAAATAAAATTGTGGGACATTATTACATTCAAATTAGTTCTAAACCAATGACGTTCAATGAAAAAACTAGACTCCCAATCACGCTCAAATATTGTCTGAAGCAAAAGTCTGCCCACCCGACTATTGGGCAGAGTTTTCGTTTAGTTGTATACAATTGACATTAAACACTAACTGCCACGAGATAAGGTGTTAATTTGAACGAATGTGTTAATGTTATCTGTGTCAACGCCGCTCGGACGTTTTTTGAGGAATTTTTCTTAGAGATTGGGTGTCTAGTTTTATATTGAACGTCATTGTTCTAAACTTAATTTCAAATGTTCATTGCAAACTAAATTATACAATGGTACTTAATGAAAGGTGAGTGATTTCAATTATTAATCCATTAATTGGATAACTCCTACTGATTGTTTAACTTGATTTGGTTCCAATTTGTAATTTTAATTACTTAGTTAATATATCATGTCATATTCACCACTAAATCTTACAAGTTTTATGACACATTGCCAAGTACACAATTAGAACAAAGTTGTGTTATCTTAACATCTTGAAGTAATTTAATGTATTTAAGACCAGCTACTATTATTAAGATGTATGACAAATGTGATATTTAATGTAACTGCGGCACTTGTTTATTTTAGAGTAGCATTGGCAATGGAGTCTAGCAGTTTTAACATGTTATACTTAAGAAGATGTGTTGTAATAATAAGACTATGAACTTAGGTAATCAGATAAAATTATGATTAATCTAATTTTGTTAGCATAAGGCATGATGAACCTATTAGCACAAGTCTCAAACACTTAAATAAATGCATTATAGAGCCGCTTGCCCCATGGTGGTTTGAATTCACACAAGATGGTGGCACTGTTATTCTCCAATATCTTTGGTTAATCTAAGTAAAAGGTCAAAGAAATTGGATGTAAGCTGGAAGACATCATTACCAATTAAACTAAAAATGTAATATGTGTCTTTGGCGTGACGTGTGCTAATGATTTGAACCTTTGACCTCTGGAAAAGGTCCTCAATGCCAAGTCTCCTGAACAAACATCACCTGGACATCCTCCCAAATGACAACTTGCTTTCGGAGACTTCTTAAAACCATATGTTTTTGTACCATATCAGTATAACTTATATGTAAATGTGACCCAACTTGAAAGACTATTCCGAAACAATACTTAAGTTTTTATCATCTAATCCTGTCCATCAGTTTGATATCAGCATTGGGAGAAAATATTACATTCACATATATTTTTGTTTGTGCCAATTTGACTAGGATTGTTTTGGAATATTCCAACATTCAAACAGATTTTATAATCATGCTGATCTGTTCCATTGATCAACATAGTATTATAATTGAGGAGCATCGGAACAAAAAACGATATATCCAAGTTACCGTATTTTACACAAATTAGAAAAAAGTTTGTAACTTTTTTAATGTTACAGCTGTGGAAAAATAAATTATGTCAATATGCAGTTAAAAGGGGCCTAGATTGATTTGTAAAACGAAACGGAAGGTAGATACATAATTTGGCGAGATATTGGGTGAACACGTTTGGATATATCGGTTCTTGACGCGATCATTTGGATATGTCGGTTTTTGAAATGATTAAAATAGATTTATCGGGTTTTGGTACAACCAAATCATATTAACTGCAAATTAGTTTTCAATTAATTATGTACCTACATGGTATAAATTTGAGAATTACAGTAAATTAGCCTTGTTTTATGTAAAGTAGGTACTTAAATAAAAACAGATAGGTAGATATTATAATTTTATTATTATACAAAATCGTAATTAACTAATTTTCTCGTTCAACTTGAGTTTTACGTTTGCGTTTATGTTGTTTTTGCGTCCCTTGATTGATGTAATCTACTGTACTTCCTGGATTGATGTCTTGTACTGTATCCTCTAAAATCGACGGAGATTCACTCATTTTTGTTTTTGAAAAATACAAAGCACACGTAAAAATACTTCAGACAGAATCGAACATGAAAAATACTGACAGCCAGTGTTGCCAGCGTGGTCTTGTCGAAAGTCACCTGAGATGTACAAAAAAGTAACCTTTTTGTAGGAAAAGTAACCTTTCACCATTTTTTTAGTGAGCAAAAAAAAAAACGACAACAACATACGAGCGAAAACGATTGAAAAAACCTTTCACCATTTTTTTGGTGAGCAAAAAAAAAACGTCGACGAGATACGAACGAATGAGACGTTACGGACGGTTTAATTTGAAAAATGCTTTCCGCACGCAAATTCCAAAAAGTCACCTAAAAGTAACCTTTTGAGTCGTGTAACCTTCAAGTTACCTTTAGGAGTCAAAAATCACCTAAAAGGTTACAAAAGTTACCTTCTGGCAACGCTGCTGACAGCGAGATGACAAGAGATATTGTATTGACAGGTAGCCAATCACGTCAGCGTAAGAGGGGTGTTTACGGAGAGTGTTAAGATACGTACAGGGAATCGATTTTTAAAAAGAATCGAAATAAAGATTAAGCTTATTTGAAAACATGTATTTCTCGGCATTTGAACCGACCACTATTAAATTATGTTAAACTTCTTAAGGAATTATCGGTTTTTGATACGACAACTAGAAACTGAACCTCCTTAGATATGTATGTGTCGGGTTTTGATTAGACCACTGTTTTGTGATATTTTTTTAAAGCTGTAAATGTCTGTTTTTTAATAGATTTCTTTCCTGAAGGGTATGTAATACAACATTTTGCAACGGAAAAAAAATAAAAAAAAATAATGGCATAAATGCGACATATCGGTTTTTGTTCCGACGCTCCTCAATTGTCTCATTTCTTTGTTTCTACTGATACAGTTTTACAATTAGGACCTGTTTAATAGGTCAGCATGTTTATAAAGTCACCCTTTGGAGCTCCACATAAGTGACTATAAGATGCATTGGCTCATCCAAAAGCGTCTTATATTACGCTTGTTCACCGCCAGTGTTGTTACGAGAACTGTTGCCAATACGCGACTGATGTCGTAAGCCTTGCGTCTAAGTGGAGCTTCCAAGCCGGAGCCTCGCGTAGGTCGTCAGCTAACAGCGTCCAAATGTCCCAGGCCCTGTCGGAGGAGGGCACGGTGCTGGACGGCAGCTCCATCTCCGTGGCCGTGGAGTCGCGCGCCGAGACCGCCGTGCTGGTGGGCGTGCCGTACGAGGCCAGCACGGACTACGTGCGCCTGCTGTTCTCCCAGTGCGGCGACGTCGCGCACATCCATGACTTCAGCAAGACCAAATACAAGATCAGTAAGTTCATCAAAGTATTTATGTCCAGCAGAGGTTCTCAGACCTTTTTTCTTATAGACCACTGAATATTTAGCTGGTTCCTGTGGACCCCTTGCAGCTAAATTTCTACCACAACTGGTCAAAAAATAGCTAGACCCCCAGCAATACTGCCATAGATCCCTGAGGTCTACCTGGGCCACTTTGGGAACTAAGGAGCATCATCAAAATGTTCAGTTATCACAAAATTATAGACCTCATTCTTGTTGTTTTTGTATATTTTATTTATTACACCAGTTGAATCCTAAGTCTCACAGGTGGAAGTGAAGTGAGATGTTTTGGCTAGCAGCCAAACTTTTAATAAAGGAACTTGACCTAACAATACTTGAGTGTTCCAGTTTTATTTAAAAAGTAAAATGATCAAACATCATTGTTTTTGTTTGTAGTGCGAGTGACATTCCACGCAAAGGACGCAGTCGAGAAGGCTCTGAAGCTGGACCGCGAACTGCGCATCAATGGCTTCCTCGTCACCGTCTCCAAATACAGGGATGAGGACGAACAGAAGGCTCACTCCGCCAATGCGAACAAGGTATGTACTCTAAGTAACTTTATATTGTTAGTTGGTTACGTAAAGCAGCTTCGTCAGCAGTAGTTTGTCAGGTAGTATAAGCAGGCCACTCTAAGTGCTAAAGAAAGTCACTATTGTTGAAGGAAACCATTGTATTCTAATAAATTACTATTTTTTAATCGTTTTTATTGTCTACGATTTCGGCATCAGTTTGTTTCCTCATCAGATCTAAGTATTTTTGATATGATTAATTGACATGGATAGGACATAAAGTTGTGATTGTTATGTGCAGAACAAGCGCCCGCAGCAACAGAACCGCAACAACGCCAACAACGCAAACCAGAACAACAACGCTGCTAACCGCGCCAACAACTTCCGTCCGCGCGGAGGCGCTTTCAACGCTCGCGGCAACTTCAGAGGTTAGTTAGTGTTACTCAGGCAGGCCTCATAATTATCGTAGTTTTCAGCCAGACTGCAAACGCGGGTGCGACGCGTAGTAAACAACACAGGGGCGGATATACATAAGGGCTTTTTGGGTCTAGAGCCCCGTGAATACACTGAAAATGTCTATTTTATTTCTTTACACCTATCTTAATCAATGTAGAAAATAGTTTGTGACAAAATGGGTTTTGTTGAGTATTAAGTATAAGGGCACTTAGTAAAGTAGTTTCAGTCCAGGGCCCAACAAGTTCACGATCCGCTCATGTTTAATATTGAGAGGGTTGGTTGGGCAGGTGACACGCAATTGCTTCTTCAAGTGGCCGTAGTGTATGCGCGGGCGACGAACACTCGAACGAAGCTCGTGCTGCCACTGTGGACACTCGTCGCCGAGCTTCAGAATCGATCGAACTTAAGATAAGGTTAATAATGTGTGTTATAATCCGTTGTGTCCGCAGGAGCGCGCGGGCGCGGCGGGTTCGGCGGGCGCGGCGGCGCGTTCCCGCGCGGCGGCTTCGCGCCCGTCAACACCTACATGCCGCCGCAGCCCTTCATGGGCCGCCCGGTCAGTCTCCAGCCCTCTGCATGACCCAACCACTCCCTCCCTGTCGCCCACATCTATTCTCTGTACATAACATATGACTCCCTTATGTCACTCATCGAACGTACAATTTAATCGGGCGACTTTTATGGCTAAATAAAAAAAAGGGATGGGTCATCAATCCTACGATTTTACTCGCGCGAACCTTAAGGCAAAATTAAAAATTGGGGTGGTGCTAGGTTTGATAAAAATATTTTGTGTGGTGAGGGTCCCCATAAAAATGAGTTACGGCCGGTTCACACATGTCACGTTTTACTGTTCCGTTTTATCGTACTGTACGTTTTTTTTTGCCATCGACGAAAAAAAACGTACACGATAAAACGGAACAGTAAAACGGAGACATGTGTGAACCGGGCGTTACATACGAGTAAAATCGATTTATCCAACTTACCTAATTCAAGCCAAGATTTTGTATGGTTTTGATGTCACGTTTGGGAGTCACAAAAATTACACAACATTCCTGTTCCTCAACTAATTATTCATTTGTAATCTTTCATTTATTTTTTGTTTTATTTGGTGTTCCATATTTTGTTACTGTATTTTTTTGCGAATTCGAAGCCATGCTTTTTATTTTCTTTTTTATTTGCATGCCCATTCTGAAGAAATGAGTGCATAGAAAGATGTGCAAAGAAATGCAGTACGTATCAAATTGTTTCGCTGTAGGGCTGCAGCTCTCTTTGCATTAATTTGTTCTGTGCATTCTTTTCAGAGCTACCTGTAGTAGAACATAGATCAGCCATGATGTCAGGTAAAACCATCCCGGTCATGTCTACTACATATTTGCTTTTCCTAGAGGGAGTCTTGCAGTTGGAATATATCTGATGACACAAATTCCGAATGGATTTTGAAGATGATTTTTGAGTGCGAATGATGTTTGTTTAATGAGACCTTTGCATGGATAATAGGGCTTTTACTGCACGATTCCTCATCACAACATCACACATACAACATATTTTTTATTGTATTTAATAAGTTCATTGTTTGTTTGTTTTTACTAACACCTTTCAACACTACTTGTATTAATTTAGTTTTGATAGCGCAATGTGCTGGCTATTTAATGGCGAGGACATATGTACGGGAATCCTTTTTAATATTTTGTTTTACTTGACATATTAGAAACAACAATATTGCCAGCTTTGTTATTGAAATTACTGCACTAAGATATTATACCCGACTAATATTTGATGTACCGCATGTTTGGAATAAGTACGCTAAATGACGGATTGTCTTTTTCTCCCTCCCATAAAACCTAACTCGCCTTTTTTTTCCTATTTAATTTAGTGTTGAAGACACAGATTTTGAATGACCATAGACAACTGACACATCACAATATTCTACCTACTCTGTTATAAGTAAGGTTGTTAATGCTAATTTATCTATCTATTGTCCGTTCCAGCAGGGCGGGTTCATGAACGACGGGCAGCGGCCGAACAAGCGGCTGCGGCAGATGTAACCGCGCGGCGGCCCGTGTGTGTGTGCGTGTGAGTGCAGGCGTCCCAGAGACTACAGTGACAGTTGCAGTATCAGAATTAAATCTAGCTAATTGTATTTACTAAGTACATGAAATATGAAATAAAATAATTGTAAGCTATTGTCTTTTTGACAGGTAATAAATGTAATTACTAACATATTGGTGTTTTAATTTATTGGGGTTCCTAAGAGTAGGCAATTATATAGGAAGAATTAGGGATGGACACTGGCAGGAGTTTTTATGCTTTTGTTTAGAGAAAGAATGCGATTTGACAGGCCCTGTCCAGGAAAGCGAACTCAGGGCTTGGATACGTTGCTAAACTTGCTAACCGACGACGTCGCCATCCAGCAGCAGCAGGCAGAGCTTTATTAATAATAATTTACTTCCCAACATAAGAGTTACACTTTACAGAATATTCATAGCATAGAGCTGCTCATAGATAATAAAAAAAAATTGTATTCAATAGGTTATTTTTTTTTTGTTGTCGCGGAAGGAAACTCCTTACGCGCCGTCACACCTACCGGAGGGCAGAGTGGTGTGCGGGACTCCCGGCGCCCTAAGAAGGACGCTGTTCTGCCACTATTTGAAACGGGGGCGGGGTTAGCCCAATAAAAACCTCTGCGATACTCCCTCAATGCCGTATACATACAATGGTGCTGCACGGCTCCGTTAGCCATAGACAGCCACGGCGGCACCATCACTGACAACATCAGCGGGCACTAAGCTAGCACTCCCTATCGAGGGGGGGGGGGGCGGCGAGAATAGCCGGGAGTACCATCCAAGCCATTCCCGTCCGACGGGGGTGGTGGCTCGTGCAATGCAGGTGGTGGTTCCCCCACACCTGCCACCTGCTGGCCATTCAATAAGCTAAAATGGATCAACCTATACCATTTTTTGTAAAGAAATAGTGCTGGTTGGACTGTCATATTGTTTACATGTAAGTACATCACTGAGGTCCATTATAATACGCGCGGCGTAGTACATACAGAACAGTACGCACCCCTATCAATTTTCGAACGGGACTAAAATTGGCGTGTGGTGTTGGGCCTCCAGGGCCCCCATGAGATGGAGGCTGATGGGTAGATTAGGTAGCACAATGAAAGACAGTATTGTGTAGAGTGAATGAATGAATCCATCTTTATTACTGAGTGCAGCTTATATACTAATATTGAACGTGCGTTACGTGTTGTAGAGGAGAAATACCATAACGTATAGGGAAGGTATCTTATCAAGATCACAACGTGATATTCCTTTATTCCATCCATCACACCTCCCCTGAAACGTTAGGCGTCCCTCCCCTGAGAAGAGTGCCCTTACTCTATGAACTTTTAAGTTCTATTCTTATGTATAATATATGCTTTTTTTTTTTTTTATATCTTTAGATTAGGTTCCATGTCCTCTAATACAGGAAATGGACCTAGATACAAATCATTTGTCTTGTTATTATTTTCATTTCTTAACCACACAAAATCAACTACATTATATTTGTTATCCTTACATTTTACATCGTGTTTGGTTTTCCTATCTATCTTTGTACTTAACAAATTATTCCTAGCATCAACATGTGCTTTTTGTAACCCCTCCCCTGAAAGGACGAACTTATATTCATAGTACGAATTACCTCTAAAAATATTTTATAAAATAACAATTTGACTATAGATCTCAAAGTTAACAATAATACAAAACATTTCGCCTCTGTTAGGAATCGCATACTTCCCAAAAAAAATAACATAAGTAATTTAATATATTTAAAGTACTAGTTATACAACTTAAAAAAAAACATTTGGTCAAAATAATTTGCCTAATAATTTTTTTCATAATCTATAACTTGGCAACGTATTTTGTTCAACATTATGACACATTTATTCATTATTTCATTTACACAATATTATAATACAAAATTATTAGTAAGACATATTCCTGTGTTCTTTTATACATTGACTTGCCTCATTATTTCCTTCTATACACAATCGTTTTTCGTATTAATCATCAACATTAACATTGCATAATCCTTTGCTTATTCTTCGCAACATAATTTACTCAATACAATTTATTTTCACCATTTCTCGGTACATATTACGACTTCTACAATAACTAATGTTTACATATTTTAATCAGATCTCCTATAGTTGCGTCTTCGGCGCGCCTCCCATAGTAGAGAATTCTGATCTATGCAAAATGTAGAGCCATCAACAATACGAGTATATTACTCTTGGTACATATATTTCTCATTTTGGCACCTTTTGGCCAATTTTCTTTGGTACTTTATTTTATAAACAAAAATATAAATCGAGGTATTTTGTGTATTACAACAACAACCTTTACTTGAGGAGTTCATATTTTAAGTCTTCATTGGACTCCAACTCATCTCACGGAGGAACTTCGTTCTCACCATGATCGAATGGAAGGATTAGACCCTCACTTGTACCTCAATTATCAAAATAGAGTATCACAATTTTAAGACTATACTGTCTCCAACAGTGTTTAGCGATGAACATTGTTCAGATCGCGTTTATGAAGGATCTGATCTCTAATGTACCATATTTGTACCACAACATTTAATACTTCTTTATAAAAACCCGTAATAATATTATATAATAACACATTCATTTCACAAAATTAAATATCTCTCTCTATCTTTCACAAAAAAATCGTAATAATATTATAATAACACGTCATTCATTTCACAAAATTAAATATCATTCTATATCTTTCACTACTTTAATGAATATTTTGACTTATAAAAATAAGATATTACTTTTGGGTGATCAGTCCAATTGCACTTCCTACTTTATCAGCCAAATTATTTCCTCATCTAAAATTGTCATTCATTTTCCTATTCAAAGTCTCCTTAAGACATTAACAAAACTTAAAACAAATATAAATACCATCTTTGTGAAATTAAAAATGTTATCGTTATGTAATAACATTATGACTAATTAACAATTAAAGTTTACTATGCACTACTCAGTTCATAACCCCTACGTGCCTGAACGTCGCTGACGTGACAAATTCCGCTTGATACGCTAGGTATTGTTCGTTATTGACCTTGCTGTCTGTTGCAAATATTACGCGCATAACTTTCACACAACAATCGATAAAAACATGTTTTACATTCTATTGTAAAACAACTTTTAAAAAAATATCAATCTTTACAAACTTACTCGAATGTTTAAAAAAAATTGACTATAATAAATAAAAATAAATCCTGGATTGCTAACAGAGCGGTTAAGAATTTTAAAAATTAAATTGAAAATTACCAATCTACATAATATTTTAAATATATAACCAAAAGTAACTACAACAAAACAAAATTATATCCACCTACATTACACTAAACACATACATTATTTACACTGGATGGCGGCATCAGGCCCCCGAGAACTCCCGGCGCGGCGCCTCCATTTTGTATCTCCACCTTTCCAGCGCGCTTCTTGCAGTAAAACGGCTGCAGAAGTTTGTCTTCTAGTAGGGCCATTTTCTTTGTCTTCAGCTCCTAATCAGTCCGTTATCCCATGATCCCGGTTAGAAGGTTGAAAAAAATAGGCTTGTACACTTACAAATTTTTCGACGTCTCCATGGTTGGTAGATGAAGCCACAGCAGCAAGGAAAAGCTGATCTCCTCTGGTTCTGGTTGCTTGATAAATTCGACTCCTCGTAGCTTTGACAACGATGAAGTTCACTACTATTTGTCCGAAACAGTCACGGTGTCACGGTCGCCATGTGGTGTTGGGCCTCCAGGGCCCCCATGAGATGGAGGCTGATGGGTAGATTAGGTAGCACAATGAAAGACAGTATTGTGTAGAGTGAATGAATGAATCCATCTTTATTACTGAGTGCAGCTTATATACTAATATTGAACGTGCGTTACGTGTTGTAGAGGAGAAATACCATAACGTATAGGGAAGGTATCTTATCAAGATCACAACGTGATATTCCTTTATTCCATCCATCACAGGCGCCGTAACAACATAATTATCAGCACTTATTTCTTTTATTAAATTTCTTAAAGAAACGGATTACCACGCGGTAGAGCAGGTATTTTATGGTTAGTAATTGCAGTAATTATTCTCGGCTTTAACGTAAAAGAAAGTGACGTTTTAATATCAATGTGTTGGATAGATTATGTTGTTCCGTGTTTCATTCCTCAAAAATAAATAACAAGTGGGTACTTTGATAACATATCGTATTAAGGTAGGGGGTAAGTACAAAATAACCCAGAGGTAAAGACGTGCTTCCGTTATTCATCGGAATCTACCGAAAAGGTCCTCTTTTAGTATGTAATAGGTACTCAAGAAGACTTACAGTAAAGTCTGTAAATAAGTATTATAAAGCTGTGGTGGCCAAGTGGTTTAAAACAACGCTTCTTAGCGTGGTTCGAATCTCTGTCGATTTTCTTACGTAAGTATTATTTAATATTATCTCTGCGGGTGCCGGAAAATACAGTGAGGTAACCTGCGTAGTTGAATACCAGTCATCGTCCGATGAAATGTCGCTTTACTGACTTGGCGAGTCGCGAGTAGTTGCGACAAAACGCTTAGGAGGCTGTTGATGCGTGCCCATAAAGCTCAAAAACTTTTTTGGGGTTTAACCCCTATAAGGCTTGATTCTCTAGTGGTCTTAATGTAAACAGTTAAGCCTTAACAAAAACTGTACTAACTGGTCAATTCAGGGAGCTATGAAACAATAAGAAACTACATAAAACACAAGTTAGCGACCCTGTTAGCCGGCGTCGCCTGGCGCAAGCGCAGTACCGCCGCACGCACGCACGCACGCGCCCGCGCACCGCAGCAAATAATGCCATGATGGATCTCAAAGTTTGTTTGTTGTTTTTGTTCATTGCAAGTATTACAAGCTGCGTTAACGGTGGCAGAGAGTCCCGTAATCAGTTAAGAAGAGATGGTCCACGAAGTAAAAACTACAGGAGTCGGGGTGAGACCTTGGAGCAGCTGTTCACAGTGTATGACCCCTCATTCCTGGCCCTGGTCTGGCCAAAGATCACGAATGGAGTGCATTTGAGCCTGGGCCACTTCTGCTGGGAAGACCTGACAGTGTTTTTCAAGGATCTGTCGGAAGGACGAGCTTGGGCTTACAATGGTGAGTAAAGAAGAGTGAAGTGTGTTTTTAATGTATTTTATGGCAAGCAAATGTTTAACCACTCAACGCCGAACCGGCACTCGGGTGCCGCATAACAATAGATTTTCTATTGTGTCTAGTAATCCGGGGCTAGAAGGATTAAGTAGCTTTATGTCTGGAATCTGGGCTTTTTATGAAGAAGATTTGTAACGAAAGTACCTACCTACCTACTGTGTAAAAGGTAAGTAAATCATTTCAGAATTCATATCTCAATCTTAGCTGTACCTATGGCAGAATTGAAAAATAATTCGCTTTTTTATGAATGTTGAATGTTAACGTAAGAAAGGATGTTTACAATCAAACATTCCCTGCTGGAATATGAATTTATTAGGTACCTAACTACTACAATCTTCTTGTCACATTCGCGTCCCAGGTTACGAGTAGGTAAGGGACAAGTAGATACTTAGGTGGCTACTTAATCGATTGTAGAGTTTTCGTCGTTGATGACCAAAACCGTATTACTTATATCGCGACAAAAAAAAAATACTTCATATGAATGGCTGCCACTATACACTGCGATGTTCTGCCAAGAACGACCAAACTCTAGGATATATTGTCGCCAGCGGTGTTTCCGAACCAATATGATTTGCAAATCTTCCATAAAAAGAGCATTCACTGTTTTAAAGCTTAATGGACTGCCTCATGTTGCAGATGTCTAACATAGGTCGGCAGGAGACACTTACCGTAAGAAACTCGCCTGACCAAAGGATAGGGGAAGATGCACTACTATATGCTCGATCGAATTGACCGAAACCCTGCGCTGTTGTTAAATTAATTAGATTTTAGTTTCTGAGCTTTGTATTATGTATCTATAACACTGCGTAAGCAAGAATGAGCTGAATGAGCTTGCGGTGCTAAGGTGCGGTTGCGGTGGTATTAGTATTCTCAATAATATCCTTGGCTTTGGCTACAGTAGCTGAAGTAGCAATCGCAGCTCTACAAAATACGGCTTCAACCTTCAACCATGTTGGTGAAATAACTTTTTATTTTGCAAAACTATCAGTTTCGCACGAAAACTTTATTACAATTTAATATTTATTATTGTTTTACATGTCGATTGCGTTGAAGTAGGTAGGTAGGTACTTACTTATTACCTCCTACTGAATCAAAACAGTCGCATTAATCAAAAGGAAAATTCATGATTACGAAATTCCGTGTAAATAAATCAGAAATCGAATGAATAAATCTACTGCATAAACAATAACTGGTATTGACGTGACCACGGTAGCACTTTCGTCGGAGGCATCGTCCGTTCAAGTTCAGCGGCGCGCGCACGCTTCATTTGCGCGTAAATGGCGCCCTCCACGCAAACGCATGGCGGGATTGGCGGGATGAGAAAAAACGCGCCGCAAAAATTGTCCACACGCACTCACTAATGATGATAATCATCATTAGAACAAAGATTTAATTTTTCACTAAAGCTTATTGATTTTATATGATGGTGATGATGAATTTGGTGCGGCTCGACAAATGGCCAAGAATTATTTCACTGATCGCTGAAATTGTGAATTGGATAAAGTATACAATTAACCACTGCAATTTTGGGATTTATGGGTACTTAGTATAGTTTGGTCACTTTATGATTGTCTGTCGTGGAATTTTCTGTATTATGCATATAAAATTAATGTAGATAATGTCTACAGTACTTCGATCGATAGTTATGACGGGGTCGACAGTTCTACCATTCATATTGCACCTATACAAGACGAGTGCGTAGAGGCTTATGAGTTAGTTTTCGTATTTAGCAGTCAATATAGATATCGTTACAAAACCTGATAATACAAAAACATTAGATTATTTTATTGAATGGTAAATATGCATCGCGAGTGTCAACTATCAAGGCATTGCGTGAAAAAATATACAGATAATATGCATAATCTTCCTCGCACGATATACCACGTGCGAATGACACGAGATGGTGTTCTCGCGAAGAGCTCGAATAGGGGAGAAATGGAAAACGCAATCTATTGATCGCGGACCCGTAATCAGATCAGTTGCTCATGCATAACACATGTGGCGTGCGCACAAGCATTGACATTGCCTGTCGAGATCTAGCCTCTCATTAGCTCTAATTATTGGGCTTACTGTCTGAAGTAATTATGACGCTATTTTAAAATAACACGTTACTGTTGTTTGTTACTTTAGCGAAACTTAGGACTATATACCGTAGCCACGGAATAGATTTTCTATTCCGTGCTCGTAGCTACTTACGAGTTTATGAAGACAAACATGTCACTTTTGGTACAGGGGTACAAGGCAATTTACGCGATTATTCCGGGATGCGCCCACAAGAGGCTTGTTATCTTATGTAAAAAAGTGAAAGATTAGTGTCTTACACATGGTAGAAGTACCTACTTAATCAAACACGACTCGTAGAAAGGAAAAGTTTGGTTAATTTCTTTTAACCCTGTACTGGGTGCAACGGCAAGGTCCACATTTTTAATATTTAATACAAAGAGTTCCCCTTCGATCAAAGCCCCTGGCATTTGCCCGGTCTTTCACCCCATGTAACGCTACTGCAACAATGTAGGTAAGGGTTGCCCTTCGCCGAGATAAGAGATTACTCGTGTGGATTAAGTACTTTACTTATCGTATTTACATGTTCGTAAAAAATAATATTAAAACACAAATTTATCTAAGCCCAGAGAAAGTAGCTTCGGTAAGCGATGTCAACGATGATTTACAAAACGCACATTTATAATAATTATGGTAATGCGATTTAAAAGTGAGTCTTTTTAAATAATAATAGTATGTTTGGTCCTTTGTAAAAGTTACATAGATCACAAAACAAACTGAGAGAAATAAATAGCTGATCCTACTAATATTAATATAAATGCGAAAGTCTGGATGTTTGGATGTTTGTTACTCAATGACGCCTAAGCGCCTGAACGGATTTAGATGAAATTTGGCACACGTATAGTTTATAACCCGGATTAGGACAAAGGTTATAAAATTCCTACAGGAAACTTATCATTCCCGCGGGATATTTGAAAAAAGAAATCCTTACGATAACTTTTAAAAGTATTCAAAAGTAACAATAGAGTCCTTGGACTCAGAATCAGAAATAAGAGTAGAATCAGTCCAGTGCCTGATGATGGGTCAAGATTGTTCTAATCTTGACTCGAAGCAAACTGAGAGAAGATATGGAATGATTGATGAGACTGCCCGGCGAACACGTCTAGTTTGAAACTAATGGAGCTGTGACTGGCAGAAAATAGTTTGCGATGCTTCCTGCATTCATCCGATCTTTCAAAGGATCGGATCGGATCGGCGCATCCCTAATTTAGAATTTGAACAAGAGTGCAATGAATCTTATCCATTATTTATTTACTGCAGTTATAAAAGGCTGCCTATCTGACTAATAGTGATCTGAAAAAGGCAGCAATAATTTAATTAGGTCCCTACCGAATTACGACACATTCTCTAATTTGGAAAATATTGAGGAAAAACTATAAAATTGTTCAACTGGGTGAAGATACTGGAACAGGGAAAATTAGATTATTTAAGAAGATAAATGTTAAAAAAATACAAAGAAACAAATCTGAATAATTATGTTAAGGCCTTACCCAGAGCAAATGACTTTGAGCATTTCACCTTCACTTACCCCCACCTCACCTCACCCCATACTTCGTAACCATCGGTAATAATATGAGCGCCATCTAGTTAGCTAGCGCCAAACTATTACTAACATTATAAAGCCACTATTAGCAGACTGAATATTAATTGTCATATAAAAAAAAGTATCTTGTAGATACCATAAACTTAATTTAATTCCATGGTAGATACACACATCATAAAAGTAGAATCGAAATGTTTTTCAGTACGATAAAATACAACAAGATTAATTTTAATTTTTTTGTTCTCTATTTGAAAATACAAATTTGAACATGAAAGATTTTCAATACAAAAGAAGAATACGATTCAAACGGTTTTTTCGATATTTTCAACGGATATCTAGATTGAAAAAAAACTCGAGGATTATCAGAAGTTTTACGAGTAAAAATTACAGCAGGTATAGTAAGTACATCAGGAGGTGTTCTCGGGTAGTATTACCAGGGTGTGTTTTCAGGGTATTAACATCATAGGTGTTCTCCAGGAAGTATCATCAAAGGGTGTTCACCGGGTTGTTGCATCAGAGGGGTGTTTTCAGGGTAGTCACATCAGGGGGTGTTCTCCGGGTACTATTACCAGTGGGGTGTTTTCAGGGTATTAACATCATTCAACGTGCAACGTGGTCACGCACGACCCTGAGGATTGGGATACGGAAACTGCGTGCTATTTCTCTCGTAGAACTATCCATCTACTCCAGTCAACGAAGCTCTAACTTTGCCATTTTAGCTGAAAAGATGAATCAAAGGACAATGCTCGAAAAAAAACCCAGGTTGGAATCAAATGAAAAGTATCTGTAAAATTATTGGTAATAATATGTAATTAAATATTCCATAGGGGGCATCATCGAAATCAATGGCGGTATGTGTGAAATTGCTTTTCAGATTTTTAGGGGTCACATAAAGTATCAATTAAAGGAATAAACAGATACAGTTGCGGTTTAAAAGTGTATAAAATGGCTATATCTAATATAATTATATTATATAATTGTATATAAGGTCACATTTTATTAAGGGGCAATATTTTATAAGAAAATCAATTTATGTTATACACACACAATGCATGATATATTGTTTAAATATTCCTAATAGTTTCATTTTTAACGTTTTCAAACAAAAAAAATCTAATATTTTTGGGAACAACCTGTGTATGAGATGAACTTTGCATGACCCTATTTTCATTGATGAATTATTTAAAAATGGCTTCTACTTATCGCCGTTCTCTTTCTTTTTAATCGATCCTCTCTCTTTGCAAACGTCATTTTAAAGCGGTTCTACTTATCGCCGTTTCTCTTTCTCATTTTATTCAATAAGTGTTACCCTGCACACACTACATAATACCCTAATATTGAATTTTTAAATATTATTTTGAAATATGACTTACCATCACGTTTTTTCAAGTTTTGGACTAACAATTTATTGCACTCGTTATTGAGGTATACGAGTATCATTAACGATGTCTAATAAACGATGTTAAATACAAAGTGATCGATTTAAAATAACAATGTGCATTAACTTGGCATGTTTCAAAGTCAATATTTACAATTCTACTATTTAAAAATTTACTTACTATTTACAACAATTGTTGAATGTGCCGAGTCCGACCTCCATTTGCTACACACAATCTTACACAATCTGGCACGATCAACACAATGCACTGCAGTTAAAACCTCCCGGTCACTCGTATATCATAGCGTCAAACACACTTACGATTCGCGCACTCGTCACTGCTTTACGAAAATATTCGACGAACTGAACGACACTCCCTTGTAGTCCGCACCTAAGAATGTTATGTAGAATATGTAGCGCATCCGGACGATACGACATTTATTTCCATTTTCAAAATAATTATTACTGGCCAGAAAAACACAAAAAAAAGATAATCAAAATGTTGTATGTAGTATCCGCTGCAAAATAAACAAAATTAGACAGAAGGCATGTGTAGTGATGTTTCGGCGGCACTTTGTGCAAATGTCGACACTCCCGAACCTGGCCTTTCGACTTGCCTCTGGGCGGTTTCTTTAAAAGAAGGTATGACTCAAGCTGGCCGCTAGCGGCGCTTGAGACGACTCAACACTACGACACACGAACAGATCAGCTCCCAGCTAATGCTGGGGGCTGATCTGTTCGTGTGTGTTGGTCACAGCACTAATGTGCTGTGACCAAAAACTCGATACAATACTTTCACACCGATATTTTTTTACTAAGAGGATTAATCAAAGCATTAAAGAGTTTGCTAAAAATAAATAAATAAGATACACCCCGATGGTCTAGTAGTTGGTACCGTGTTGAGATCTTGAGGTCTTAGGTTAAATTCCCGGGTCGAGCTGACTTTGTATCAGTTTTTTCGGACACAGCTCGGGTTTATGCGGACAATAAAGTAATTTATTTTTAGCTGAAAAAATGAATTGACATGTTAGGGGTTTAATCAACTATGACATTAGAGCATAACAAAAATAATAATTTGTTTAATTTATCGTATTATTACTTTATTAGCAATATCGTAGTAGGTAGTTTGTTTTTTAAACATAGAAACTAAATAATTTATCGAAATACATATCTCCATTGGTACACAACACTAGTGTCCTTCCGATAAGTTTCTTTCGGCAATTTTAGTTTTAGTCCAGTCAACGAAGCTGTAACTTTGCCATTTTAGATGAAAAGCTGAAACTGGTGCCAAAATTTTCGCTAAAGACTCCGTAATAACATACTAAAAATGCAGGGTCGTGAGTCACCGGGGTCATAGGAAAACAAAAATGGAAAAGGGTGAAAAAGTACTTTTTCCTAAAAATCTCGAAAACTAACAAAAATATGAGAAAAAGTTTCAGACAAAAGATGTAGAGAATTACTTTGTCTACAGAAAAGATTATTATCAATTACGCGTATCGCGCACCGTTTGCTAGGATATCGAGTACAAAGTGCACTTATTGATGTAGAATCAAATTAATAAAAAGAAGACGGAAATCTCTTTAAATGCATAAAAATAATTTTTAATTGAAAAATTTGTAAAAATTCTATTTAAACGAAAAACATAGTTTGTGCGAATTTTCGCACTTTGTACGCGATTTCCTAGGAAACGGTGCGCGATACGCGCAAATTGATAATAACCTTTTTTGTAGACAAAGTAATTTTCTACGACTTTTGTCTGACACTTTTTCTCATTTTTCAGTTAGTTTTCGAGATTTTTAGGAAAAAGTATTTTTTTCACCCTTTTCCATTTTTTTTTTCGTATGACCCCGGTTACTCACGACACGACCCTGCATTTTTAGTATGTTATTACGGAGTCTTTAGCGAAAAATTTGGCACTTCAGCTTTCAGCTTTTCATCTAAAATGGCAAAGTTAGAGCTTCGTTGACTGGACTATTAATTCGGACGCGCGCGAGTCTTCAAATGCGCTATTGTTTTTGGGATTTATGCGATTATCATGGTGTACTTTGTTTTGTAGTGAGGAAGAATTGATTGTGAGAAGTGTAGTGTAATTTAGTGAAAATTTCGTACTATTTATTACGGTCGCAGGTGCGACAGCGAACGAATATCTACAGTGTTCGGATTTCGATGGCTCGGTCGGTGGGATCAACGCATTTTATTACATCGATAATTTGTTAGTGCGATGTAACGTTTGTGCGAAAAATCTTATTGCGAAAAACCATACAGCGATTGCTCATGTCACCCTTGCTCTGACGCGACAATAATGTGGTTAAAATAAACTGAGTGTGTGCATGAGGGAACTATGGAGCTGGCGTTTCAGAAAACTTTGCTTTTAGCGCACGAGGAGAGAGTCAATTCGAGCTCTCCGACATGGTTGGTATTAGAGACCACCACACAACGACGACAAGTAGGTAAGTACTTAGCATGGTAGTCAATCAATGAAGTCACGAACAGCTGAGAACACGTTGTTTGTGTCGATCTCACACAAACAACACTTGCAGTTTTAGTGCGCAAGTGTGGGGAAGTAGGTACTTAAGTAATTAGTGCATTTTAAATTTTATGGGTACGTTCAGTCATAAACTACCATAGTTATTGGCCGTAGTGCCAGTTTGCGTTGCGCGGAGCTGCTATTTGGTTACCGTATAGGTAACCACTTTTAGACCGTAAGTGGTCATCCTCACCTATGCTTTTATAAGAAATTCTACATTTTGAAATGAAGACAAGGTTGAACTATTGTAAATTACCCTAGATCTAGCGACAACTTCCCACGGTGGTAACACTAATGGAGGCCGGCCATCAAGTGTGAGCAAGAGCGCTATAGCTAAAGAGCGAGAAGGCAAGTAGAGAGGCGGGAAGACCCGCAAAGTAGTTCCATTGTGTAAAGTTGTTTGACATTGACTTTTCTAGTATCGATAGTAAACAAGCGTATTTCACGTAATACACAGGTTGTAGTATTTGACTATTAAAGCAAGATGAAAGTCTTCGTTTTTCTCGAAAACTATCGTATTAACAAAGAAAATATACTGTATGAATATCTTTTATTTTTAGTGTAGAATCAATTTTTAAAATATTGCCCCTTAATAAAATGTGACTCTATATAATTATTATTATTTAATATAATAAAGTGTAACAGTTTGTTTGTCTTTGTAAACGCGCTAATCTCAGGAACTACAAGACCGATTCTAAAATTTTTTGCACCAATGAGAAGCTACAACTTTACTGAATAGGTGCTAAAAAATATATTTTTATAAAAAATTATAAAAATATTTTTTTATTATTCAGTAACTATGTAACTGATACTTTATGTGACCCCTGAAAAATCTGAATAGCAATTTCACACATACCGCTATTGATTTCGATGATGCCCCCTATGGAATATTTAATTACATAATTATTATTACCAATAATTAGAGATACTTTTCATTTGATTCCAGCCTGGGTTGTTTTTCATACTAGATGAGCATTGTCCTTTTCGTTAATGACCCCGTGATAATGATAACATACTAAAAATGCGGGGCGGGGTGGTGTCACCTGGGTCATTCGAAAAAATGGAAGAGGGTGAAAAATTACTTTTTCCCGATAATCTCAAAAACTAACAGAATTAAGAAAAAAAGTTTTAGACAAAAGCTGTAGAGAATTACTTTGTCTACAAAAAAGGTTATAATCATTTTACGCGTATCGCGCCCCGTTTGCTAGGAAATCGCGTACAATGTGCGAAAATTAGCACGAACAATGTTTTTCGCTATTTAAAACGGGGTTTTTTCATATTTTCCAATTGGAATGATTTTTATGCATCCTCCGACACACCCTAAGAGATTTCCTTGTAATTTTTATAGATTTGGGTCAACAAGTGCGTTTATTATTCAGTAACTATGTAACTGATACTTTATGTGACCCCAGAAAAATCTGAATAGCAATTTCACACATACCACCATTGATTTCGATGATGCCCCCTATGGAATATTTAATTACATATTATTACCAATAATTTGATTCCAACCTAGCTTCTTTTTGAGCATTGTCCTTTTAGCGTCAGTTTCAGCTTTACAACTAAAATGGCAAAGTTAGAATTTCGTTGACTGGAGTAGATATTCTACGAGAGAAATAGCACGCAGTTTCCGTATCCCAATCCTCAGGGTCGTGACTGACCACGTTGCACGTTGAATGATGATGATAATACCCTGAAAACACCCCACTGGTAATAGTACCCGGAGAACACCCCCTGATGTGACGGGTAGTTAAAAACACCCCTCTGATGCAACAACCCGGTGAACACCCTTTGATGATACTTCCCGGAGAACACCTATGATGTTAATACCCTGAAAACACCCTGGTAATACTACCCGGAGAACACCTCCTGATGTGACTACCCTGAAAACAACCCCCGATGCAACAACCCGGTGAACACCCCTTTGATGATGCTTCCTGGAGAACACCCATGATGTTAATACCCTGAAAACACCCCCTGGTAATACTACGCGGAGAACACCTATTGATTTTTCTACCCGGGAATACCCTTGGGTCCTAAGTGGGAGTATCTTGAGGAAAGGAGTGACTGTTCTCCTCCCGCCTCACCACGCCGCGCTACAACCTCAACGCGCTCAACAACACCGGCCGCCAGCAAGCAAAGAGGCTGAAGCGAGCCACACCGCCGCTCTGGCCGATGTTGGTGATAGCTCAAAGCCGCTTGATGATACTACCCGGAGAACACCCCCTGATGAATACACTAGCGATTGGGAGGGTCCGCATTCAACGTTTCACCAAAGTACACGTATTAAAATTTCTCCGTTTAAATATTATTCTAATAAGTGTAAAAAGTAAACAGTTTTTAGTAAATGTTGTATAAAAATGTGCGGCAAGAAATAGCGCATCCTGTGGTGTAAATTTTAAATCGTTTAGTTGACATTTTGGATGTTTTTTAACAAAATTAAACCAACTGTGACGGTTACGAGTGCAATATTGGATAAAGCATGTAAATAATATTGTAAAGTGACTCATGTTACAACGGACCTCTGCAAGCAAACAATACTGATCTTTGGACCCCTATTCACGTCTGTTGGTGCGCGCCGTACTTCATCGCTTATTTTGTCCTATCTATACAACGCTCGGTGGCCGAGTGCAAATACGCTGACGTAATAAGTGAACATTAGTTCAAATCCCAAGTAGTCCAAAAAAACTTTTTGAACATTTTTTTTGGTTTGAGATTGTTTAGTTCTTCTTTTTTTATTATTCAATTTTTTTAAATATCATTCGTTGGTGTATTACATTGGATAATGTAATACACCAACTCAAGACTCATGACTCAGTCTTGGTTTGTATTGAATAGGCTGCGAAACTACTGAACCGATTTGGAAAATTCATTCACTTTTGGAAAGTCACCCGGGTACTATTCCCGGCCCGGGTGACATACGACAGGATTATAGGATAATTATTATTGACAAAAGAAATTACGCGCGGGTGAAGTGAAACCGAGGAGGCGGCCTAGTGTAGTCAGTGAAATTTACCGTCGTAGGTACCTACTGATTGATTTGTAAAATTCATTCACTTTTGGAAAGCTATCGCGATTTTGGCGAGCCATTTAGTGTAATGGTCGCGAAGTCGGCTATTACACCAGAGGTCGCGGGTTCGATCCCCGCACGGTACAAACATTTGTGTGCATGAACATGTTTGTTTGTATCGGTCTGGGTTTTTCTATTTATAATAATGTATGTATTTACAAAAAAAAGTATATTAGTAATGTTTATCCGTTGTCTAGCACACATAGCACAACTAATGCTTAGTGCTGCACAAGCTAATGCTTAGTTTGGGGCTAGATGGTGCTGTGTGAATAATGTCCAGAGATATTTATATTTATATTAAATCGAGCGTGTAGCATTCGCCAATGATATAGTTTTACTACACTACTATTATTAAACAAGATACATAATTAAATCGTCCTTTCGCATTTAATACAAGACACACCTCAGCCTCACAATATAAATCGTCCTTGCGTAAACAAAGCAAGCAAACGTCAGTGCTTGTTTGTGTCGCTAGGTGTCGCTGTCTCACCGATCTGTCACGTGTGTGAGCGAGCGACACGGGTTCCCCGTAGCACAGCTAGCGACCGACTGCCGCCCGCTACCCGTTGTGGGCGCGTGAGAGAAATGGCCGTCCGAAATTATGAATAATAATCCGTAAAAATCAAGAAAAGGATGATTTCCAAATTTTTAGCAGCCAATTTATAGTTTTTTTGATTGTCTATCGATTGGCGCAAGCCAAATTTAAAAAACACGTTTAAATTAGGAGGAGTGCATGAAATAATATTATTTTAGACGTATTTTCAAAGTCAGTTTTGGTAGTGATAAATAAAGATAAACACAAACTTTAAACGTGGAATTTTAAGATAAAACTACAAAGATTATTTACGTATTTTTTAAACTGTTGTATACGCATTAAATAAGGAGTTGAGAGCCGTTAAAAACAAGACTTTTGGTCTGGGAGACGCCTTAATCTGAAGCGAAGGATGTGTAACTAATAATTGCCATGTACATACATTATGTGTTAGAACAGACTTGGTCATTTGGATAGGTATTTATTACTACAATGCAAGTGCAATTTTATACATAGCTGGTTCTCACTGACACGTATTATTTTTAATTATTAATTGGGCATGTTCAATGTAGCAATAAATTGCGGACGAATAGAAATTCGAGGCAAAAACATCTAAAATATCCATTTCTTTGTGAATTACAAAATGAAACTTTAAACAATTAAGACGCTACGTGTGTAACTTTCCTAATCTTAGGACTTAGGTTTATAAGTGGATAGGATCATTGTCCTTATTTTAGATAGATATTCCTTAATCAAACTGTGCTGGATATGTATGTTATATCAGTTAGCAGACAGGCACGCAGTCCACCTAGGTTGTTTGTGGAATAGCCAGACCTATAATTTACCTATGTATATTTGTCAGTCACTGTGGGTGGCGCGATTCATCAGCATCATTATACATAATATAATAATTAATAAACCTACCCACAACGAATACAGTAATTTTTCAGCTAAGTGCGCGCGTCTGAGGCGTTTTTATTAGGTACTCTATGGGCATGGCGCGTCTTGACACCACTGCTGTTAATGCGTCGTTCGGAAACTTGTCTTAATTGATAATTATTTTAAATATGCTTCTCCCTGAATATTAGGTGTTAATATTAAAATTTAATTTTCTCCTTGTTTTGTCAGTGGTGGACGCGTCAGGGCGATACCAGGGAGGCGTGTTTGGCGGCGGGCGGATCTGGCTGGGCTCCAAGCAGCGCTGTCTCACTCTCGTAAGTCACTGATATTATTCGTATACCCTTAAATTGTTTATATTTATAAGCACAGGATAAATGATGAGTATTATTGATGACCTAAAAATATTACCTACATTTTAGTTCATAATCAGAGGAACTTAAAACAAAATTGTAATAAGTTATTATAAATAATAAAAGAAAATGTTTATTGATCACAAAGAGAAGTACCTACCGACATATTAATAGCACACAGCGATTGTGAACAGGAAAGAGAGAAAAATGTATGAATTGTGAGGTTGGTAAGATTTTTAATGATTTGTGGGACTCGCGCGCGATCGTATAAATAAGCGAATGATTACAGGACAATGACTTTCTGTTACGCGACAACTCAAGCCGCGACCCGTACGAGGGGGAGTACCTCACGGCGTTGCTGCAGAGAGAGAAGTTCTTGGGCGCTGGTGAGTAACCACTATTGCATGCATGGAATTACTGTTACATTCAAATAACATGCATAGATCTGTCGGTTGTACGTAAGTAGGTACCTACTATTTGTATTGAGTTTTCATTAATGCCATTTTTGGCAGTGTGATAGCTGATCGGTTTCAAATGACATTTCTTAGCGTGAGGTTGATGCTTCTTATCTCTACATAAATATAGGGAGCTATGTGTGATTTTCCACTAGCTTGTCGTTTGATGGAAAACATCGTAAGGAAACCTCAAGTTAGTAGCGTTTGTTATTATGGGTACCAAAACTATTTGTAAAAATAAACATCCAGACACTGTTTTTCCCAGGTGGGAGTCTGGCAAATGACGGTGACATGATTCAATCGGTCTAGTTACGGATCCTGGCAGTCACTCTTATGCAACAACAGTACTTGCAAAATCCAGATCATGGCGCAAGCTGACTAGATCAATTCAAAACGCTCAATGCATGTCATCATTTCTGGTGGTGTTGGTGCAGGTGGCGAGGAGTGGCGGCAGCTAGCGCGGCGAGACGAGCTGATTCAGCGGTTGGTGGCGGCGGACCACCAGCCCCCGCACCGGTTGGCCTACAGCGTCGCCACGCTGAGCCTCAACCTCACCAAGATTACCATGACCAAGGTACACGTACGCATTAACATAAACATGTTTATTTTCTATGATGAATGAATGGCCTTTTTTTAAGACTCAAGGTCTTGGTTGAGCCCGCCACAAGGCCGATGCGTCCGTTTCGGCTGTAATGGGATAATTCGGAAGAGTTTAGTGGGTAGTACTTAGGAAGAATGTTTTCATTTAGTAGAGTCCTCGGACCGACTCGACCCACGGCCACAAGTTTCGCCACTTTATACCTAATATGAGACGGCATTAAAAGATTTTTTTTTGTAAGAATTCCGTATTAAAAACGCCACCCATACGTGTTCATCTTAATATACTTTTTGGAATCCTTGTTTTGGTTTTTGTTTAATAGTTTTCAAGTAATTTGATTATAAGCCGATATAGGTCGAGTTTTGTATCGAGTACGCGTACCCAGGGTAATAAATTACATTGACAGCTAGATAAATTGACTATTTAATTATTATTGTGTAGGTTGCTTGTGTATCTTACGATGACTTTATTACCTCTGAAGAGAAAGCCTCTTAATTTCTTATCAACGGCAATTTCCCAATTGGCCCTGTCATAATAACACTTGTAATACCAGTCCCTGCAAAGCTTTCTACAGAATAGTGTGTCATTGTTAACAAATCCTCCGTTATTGGAGGCTTGGTGGAAGAGGGTGCAAAGATCAAGGCAAAGGTCAGGCGTCAATCAAATGTCCGATGAGATCGAAGATCCCGTAAGAACTAATTTACGGATCGTCGCCTCTTGCGACGTGTCCAATGTACAGATAAATAATGCTGACTAGCTGTTATGTTTAATATATATAAGTAAGTATATACCAATAACTAATGAAATGTTAAATTGTAGTAATGTAGAGACAAGGATTCATAATGTAGAGACAAGGACGACACTATGTAACACATAAATGTATCTACAAAAGAGTAGGTATAGCTATATTTTTTATTCGACTATGATGATCATGGCAGAATATAAGAATATAATTAAGTAGGTATACTTTTGATTTCAGTCATACGAGATAACACAAGGTTTGTGCCTCCCACATTCCTGTACTACGGAAGACGTAGAAGCAATCATATCCTTCTCCATCGTTATCAACGACAATCTCAGGACCAACCGCACCGTGCCCCGGACTGCCAGGGTCACCGCCGTGCGGGTCATAGACGGCTACCACGTCGAGCAAGACACCGGCGCCATCATACTCATCGTCATCACCATCTTCCTCCTAGTACTATCACTAACCGCCACTGCGGTAGAACTCAACCTTGTCAAATGCAAATTACTAAGACCCCGCCTTTCCAGATCAGTCAGCTTCGATTTACAAAAATATAACAACACCCCCACACACAAAAGGTACTACGATGACATCAGGAAAAAGCAAAGTGATATAAATATATTTAAGGACACAAATCCCAATTTGGGCACATTGAACAAGATCATTGACGTGAACGATGGGAACGTCAAGATTGCTAAACCTAATGCAGCTCCTCCGACGATTACGCTGGACGTAACGGAGCGAGCGATAGGCAGCTGCAATAGGTGTGGCAAATATAAGAAGCAGTGCGTCGGCAACGTCACCCATGTGGAGAACTTGCCGGCCTGTCCTCGAGTGAAGTACAGCTCGGTAGCGAGCCTCAGCTCGCAAGAGAAGAGGAGCCATTTCTTCAAGAAGCTGCTGCTGTGCTACTCACTGAGATACTCCCTACGAAGGATGTTCAATACCAATTTGGCGAACAAGGACTTAGCGGTGACGCACTTGCTAAGGATCGTGGCGACGCTGTGGGTGATGTACGTGCATGTGGCTGTCATAGTCAACTATGTCGCAGGTTTGTAGCAGTTTTTTGTCTTGTCGGCATTTATTACATTCTTGGCTGTTAATTTTGCTTTTAACGAGTCTTTTAAATCAAATAACACTCGCAAGTTGCATTAATTTTCCTCATTATTATTCTGTTACTACTCATTATTATGTTTGTTCGTTGGTCGTTTGTGAAAATGTTGTATGTATTCTGATGTTGATGTTTCCAGACGATGCTGGTGAAATTAATGAACGAAATGAAATTTATTACATTTTGTCCACTGGGACTCTAGCTTTTGATACATTACTTTTTGTAAGGTAAGTTGATGATTCTGTTGGACCTAGTTGTATTTTCCCCCATTTTACCCTGCATCAGTATTTATGTTTTTCATTAAACATGTAAACGGTAGATACTTAACTTGGCACGGTACTCTAATTGATTGAAATTATTGAAACTTACATATCGAGTCAAGACACACTTTGATAAAGAGGTACTTACTAAACTAGACCGACGGTTATCTAATAAACGAATATATTTCAGTGGTTTGTTCAGCTCGCACCATTTCTTCTACCTGAAGAGCCACTACACGGTAGAGGAGCTGGTCAGTTTCGGCGGTCACTGCGGCCAGGTTCTGCAGTTCATCTGCTTTGTTACCAATAGGATTATAAGGTAAGCAACCATATTTATTATTTATATTGAAGATAAGATCAAGTATTTTTTTTTTAACTTCAATTACAACTAAATTCTTTTGCACCTTAGAATAATTTTGCACATTTGAAATTTTTTATCCTTCGAAGTGGAGAAATGCCATAAAACCTAAATAGCCTTTTTAAACGCGACGTCTTGTTCTTGTGTCCAGATTGCTACCTTCGTACGCGTACGCGATACTAGCTTGCGGCGTGATGGCGCGCTGGTCGCGTGACTCGTCCGCGCTGGCGCTGCCCGACGGCGACGCCGACAACTGCGACCGCTACTGGTGGCGCAACCTGTTGTACATCACCAACGTCTACCCGCCTGAGGAGCGGGTCAGTAGAGTAGTTCTCTTTATGTTATTCAGATGCTGGTGTGCTAACAATGATTTGTTTAGACATAGGACTTTCCCCATGCTTACATTTAGTTCGATTATTGGCTACTCGCATCCAGTTCCCGCCAACCAAGGGCTCGGCTCGGACCAAAGATATTGTGAATTTGTGATTAGGTTTTTCTCTGTTCAGAATACTCAAGTCACAGTCAGGAGTCTGAAAGTTGGCGGTGCAAAACAACCCCGTGCCTAGGAAAGCACAGTAAGCCGTTGGTCTTGCGTCTGATCTCTCTTCAGTCGTATCAGACTGCTGTCCTGCCGTGTTACGAGAGTATAGGAATAGGGATTACACCTGTGCTTGTGTATTATAATATATCCTACGTCGTTGGTTGATCATAAAGTTTATCGTTGTTCGCCAGTGCATGCAAGTGTCGTGGTACCTGTCGGCGGAGAGCCAGCTGCACGTGTTGGGCGCGCTGGCGTGCGCGCTGCGCGGCGGCGCGCGCGGGCGCGTGGCGCTGGCCGCAGCCGCCGCCGCGCTGCTCGCCGCCGCCGCCGCCGACGTCAGCGCCGCCTACAGAGACATCGGCCAGTAGTAAGTTCATTTACCCATTATCTGTAGACCCCGTCCGCTATTCGAGAACATTGAAAGATGCGTCCTAGTTTAGTACTGTTTTTTCCTGGATTAAGCTTCGATCATAATTATGTAATCGAAGGAATTAAGATACCGTAAGTAATCGCCACAATTACTAAGATTCTTAACGTGAGCTACCTCAGTTAGTGGCGCGCATGTAGAGCCACTAACTGAGCCAGCATAATAAATGAACTCGGGGGCCCTGGGTTCGATTTCCGCTTTGGTTGGAGACAGGACACCGTTACTAAAGACGCTTTTTTTCTAATGTCTCACGTCCGTATTACGAATTTCCTGGTTAAACGCCCGAAGGTCTGAAGAGCTATCATGGGTGCACATTTAAGATGCTCAATGAAATAGGTCGTACTTGCTTTAATAAAGTGTAAAGATATAAAGATCTGTTGTCGCAAATAAGATTAACTACTAAA
This sequence comes from Mecyna flavalis, assembly GCA_949319885.1. Taxonomy (NCBI): domain Eukaryota; kingdom Metazoa; phylum Arthropoda; class Insecta; order Lepidoptera; family Crambidae; genus Mecyna; species Mecyna flavalis. The sequence goes on along the minus strand of OX439427.1, from coordinate 1,324,390 downwards.
ATACTTATACCTTTAGTTTGCCAGGAGTATACGAAGCCTACGGAGGCATCATAGAGCGGCCGTGGGCGAGGGTTGCCCCGTACTTCATCGGGGTCTTCACTGGTTGGATGGCGCATAAATTCAAAGGAAGACTCTGCGTTTCGAAGGTACGCCAATAGTCACTTTCTGCCTAAAACCTTCTTGTGTTGAACATTTCTGTTTTTTTTTTTATGTTTTAATTGACGACGGATTTGGTGTAATGATTGAGAAGCTTGCTATTACACTCAAAGGGTATCGTGGGTTCCGCTTCCACAAACAATTGTGTGCATGAGCTGGTCTGCTTGTATTTTTCCGAATTTTACTTTGCATGTAGGTATGAACTTACAAAATTGTAAGTTGTCTATGGTTAGTCTGGGGCTTGGTGGCGCTGTGAATCATGTTAAAGGAACTCGTTTAATTTTTTTCTTGAGCAAACTTGAGGTTGGTCAAAGTTTCTTTTGCATTATTGGTCAGGTGACCTGGTGAATGCTGCTGACGTCAGCGCTGATCCCCTGGCTGGGGCTGAACTGGCTCTCAGCCTGGGACGACCTTATGCTTAGATTAAGACTAGGTGGCGCTGTGTAATTTATGTCTAAGTAAAAATGTGTTGTTTTCTTCGCAAACTCGAGCGTTTGCAAAAAATATACTAAATCTATGAGCGTTTGATAGAAGCTTAATTGTCATTGTTGGTCAGGTGACAACGTGCTGCCTGTGGTCAGCGTCAGCGTCGACGCTGCTGACGTCGGCGCTGATCCCGTGGCTGGGGCTGGACTGGCTGTCCGCGTGGGTCCATCTCACGTGGCCGCTGGCCCTGCTGTGGCCCACTCTGGTGTGCGCCACTAACTACGCTGGTAAGTGTTCCTGCAATGCTGTAATTATTATTATTAAGTGTTCCTGCTGGCAGCAAATCCAACCTTAGCCTTTAAACAAACTAGATTAATAAAGCTTTCAAAGAACCTTTGGCTGAACCTTTTATGAAATTTATATCTCGAAATACCGGGAGGTTCGCCTTCAGGCACCTAGAAGAACTGTATACCCAAGTACCCACCCAAGAGCCGTCCTATATTCAAAAGTAGATTACAAGTTTATTAAGATTCTTACATACGAACAGCAGTTTGCTGTAGACGTATACTGCAGTCAACGTTAGGGGGCGGCGGCTAGCTGTCGACATGCCGTCGACGTGCTGTAGACGCTTTGGCAGCTGCAGCCGGTCAGCAAGCTGTCGACACGTCAGCGTATGCCGTCGAAGTGTCGACAGCTTGCCGCAGGCAGGCCGTCAGCTAGCTGCTAACAGGTCGTAAACGTGCTGCTCGTGCGTTAGAACCTTCATGGTAGATAGAAGAATGACCCGACCTACTCGTTTCATTGTACCAGCGGTGACTCGCCGAGTGCTGGACAGCGGCGCGACGGCAGCGCTGAGCCGGTTGTGCTACAGCCTGCTGCTGCTGCACGGCGGCGTGGCGCGGCTGCTGCTGCTGTCCGCCGACACCGCGCTGTGCTCGCGCGCCGCCTGCGTGGTGAGTGCGTGACGTCATCACTCTGCCCCATCATAGTCATCACTCGGCAGCTGAGCCACAGCCTGCTACTGAAGCATGGCCAGCCAAGTTGTTTCTTCTAGGCCGGTCAATCGACACAAGGCGGGCACTGGCCCGTCCCTTTCGGGTGTGAAGAGGACACTGGGAGAATTTAGTGGGTAGTGAGAAGAACGTCTTTTGGTTTGTGTCTCCCAAACGGCCGCAAGTCTCGATTGTCTTGTTTTTTTTTGGAGCAGAATGCGCTTAAGCACCATAACCGCAGGCTAGCTAGTGGCCGTGTGTGGGACTCGAAACTAAAGCATCCACTAAACTCTCCCGGTTTCCTCCTCACACCCAAATAGGACGTGCCGGTGCGAATCTTGTGGCTCGCTAGCCTGCGGTTACGTTGCTCAAAAGTATTTGTTGTATGTCCTATGGCGTAACTGTTACTCTCTGTTACTGACTTCTGTGCATTGTTCTCAGTGGGTGTACTTCGCGGGCACAACCTCCGTGACGCTGGCGGCGGCGCTGCTGCTCTCTCTTCTGGTGGAGATGCCGTGCTGCAGTCTGCTGCGAAGGATCTCCGACTACGCCACCGTCTGACCACGCCTCAGCTACCGTGGATTAGTGAGTCAGGCAGTAAGTCTTGCCATTAACCATTTCCTGTAAGAGCTCTTACATACAAAGGGCAAATTACAGTCTAGGTCGATTTTTCTGAGAGGTTATTATTATTACAGGATGAAGATTAACATGGTAGAAAGTCGGTATGATTCTGTTTTTGTACTATTGTTTACATTGCGTAAATAGTTTCTGATATTCTTTTATTATTGTGAATAGGCGGAAAGAAGCGGACCCTGGTCCCCGTAAGGACGCAACCGAGACAACGCTAGGATAATTTTGATTATGAATAGGCATAGGAACTTAAAACTATTTTGACCTCTGCCAGTTAAGTTTATAATAATAAGTCTGTCAGATAACATTAATGATGTATTCTTCTCCTTAAAGTTGACAAAAGAGTACAGTAAGTATCTTACTTGTACAGCCCGACCATTAAAATAAAATACCTCGCCATATTATTGCGGAAAAATATCGGAACTAATTTCTTCAAGTGGCAAAAATCAAATAATAAAACAATAAGATGTCATTCATTATTGCTGTCTGTCAAAGTGTGATGTCAAAATTGTCAACCATGCCTTATTACTATTGGATATTGTGAGTTATTTGTGAGTATAACCATAGCAACCAAGTGTTACTATATCCGTAGTTAATGTGGCGCCTTCAGAGCAGGTTTTTTTATTTTCTTGGTCAGGCTATAAATCATATAGCAAACTTATCTGTCAGTGGTGAACTGGCCCTAAGTGTAGTTTGACACTCTTTAATATTATCATTTGATTTAAATCTAGTCTCTTCCTTGCCTTATTTTATAATTTTATTGCCATGTGGTCAAACGATGAGGATGTTTCGACAAACTTCGTGTAACGACCTAGGGCCCCCGGGCTTTATATATTTGAGAGATGAGGCTATATTGTTTGTTTTAAAATGTCATTGTTTTTTTTACTTTATTTGCCTAATTTGTTAAGACTGATTCACATGTTTAATTCGTAAATATAATTTAGTTGGTAAATAATAATAAGACACAATAAAATTTAATTTTATATTTATTTTCGTATAAAAAAACTTTACAATTTAGGACTAATAATAAATCAGTATAAACTTACGAAGTTTAATATTTACACTCTATTTACATTAAAGTAAATTAAACGCTGACTTATTTACATTTTAGATATTAATAACGAACAAGAGAAATATCAAATTCTTTCACTCCTTTATTCTTTAACATTTGTCATGTTTTAATGATTATTCTAATGGCCATTTGGTTCGCATGTAGCCCTCATTCACTCATTTAAAAAAAAATTGCAGGAAAATCCATACGGGATGCGTCTTGGTGTTGCTTGGTTTTGTACCTATAAAATCTTACGCAATTTAAGGTGTTGTTAGTAAAAAGGGTATACTAACAAAAACATTATAATAACAAATTCATTTCCTGTAAACATTTAATTTCTTTCATAAGAATATAATAATATGACTGAGATCGACCCTGAAATATTTTTTTGTAGCAACACTGTTTCACGAACGTTGCGATATGTCAAAGCTTTTAAAATATTTATAATGCAACACCATTACCACGTACCCCGATTTTTGATCTCCTAATAAAAAAATAACAGTACGGAAGTATTAAGTACTAGGTATGTAATTCTAATTGAATAACATTCACATTTCGTCACCACGCTTATTAAAATTTTAGTCATTGCATTATCAAAAATGTTTAATAAAACAATGAACGTCAAATTATATTGCTCGTGGTTGAAAATAACAATATTGTAAAGACAAGATTAATTAATTCTAACTGGTCTTTATCTGATACGTCAATGAAACTTTATAGTTTTGTACCCCGTACAGAGATTTTGTTATGATATAATCTTATATCGTATTATAATTTCAAATATTTTAAATAGGTAGGTACCTTTGCATTAAAAAATAATTGAGCCTCCAATATTTCTTAAATAACATTATTTCGTTGAGATTTGAGATCTACTCAAAGGCCAATGAAATTTTGATTTAGACAAATTAGTTTTCTGGCAAACGTGGCATCTATACATTCTACTAATAGTAGGTATAGAAAACCATTTGACACGAGACAATGTTCGTAGATATTTGGTTTGATTTTGTTGTGAATCCAATGTATTTTTAAAGAGTGCTTGATGTTTAAAACAATAGACAAAGGAAGAATTCATCTATACTTATATTACTTAGGTAAGTGTCTGTATTTGAACTTACAATAAGTTTCGGTGGAAGTTTTTTTAAAATTGATAACTCCACTCGTTTCGTCCACTCCACATTAATACAAATTTTAAAGATTATGTATAGGCAACTTAAAACCTGAAATAAAACTCGTTGACCCCATGAGCAACTTTCTGTTTGCCTAGGCGTAGTTGTTCAAGGGTATGGGTTAACGATTTATTTTAATTTTATTTCAATAGGATCCAATTAGTAGGCTTTGCAATGTCGTCCTATCCTATACTAAATATGACATTTGACCAATTATTAATACAACAGCTATTTTTCCTCTTGCCTGAAGTATCGTATCTTCCGATCTACTTATCAGCGAAGATAGTGTATATCAGTTTTAAGCTCGCCATAGATTTTAACACAAATCAATGGACGTAACATATCTATTGTTTAAAATATCATTGAATTCATTATCTACGCGTGTCTTTGCCAGTTTAAAGACGACTCGACAAACTCGTTTTCAGACGCCTTGTAATGTCGTTTTAAAGTTCCCCATCAACAGCACACATCCTATGTCGGAAAGGCAGTCAATGTGAGTATTTGTACATCGGAATCCTCAGACTCTGTGTGGCTTGCGTTGCGGGGAGAGGATCTTGAGCATCGTGACGATGGGCGCTTCGAATGCGACGGAGATGATGAACGCCAGCACGTACGAGATCACAGTCAGGCCCAGGAACAACACGAACTGAAAAATAAATTAATTTAATTCAATAAATATTTGGCAAAAAGTGAGTGTAATACCCGAGTGATCAGATGGAGATAAATGGAGCTTGCTTAAACAGTTGTATGTAAGATGTTCAGAAAATACACAGTCTCATCACAGTTCACGGCCCACCTGATGGTGCAGGTGCCGGCATACTTATGTGGGGTAAATTCGCGCAAGTGCACTTGCGCATGACCAAAAGCGCGCGCGAATCTCCCGTCGCCCGCACGCGCTATTGGTCAAAGGTTTGCTTCTGACCAATAGCGCACGCGCAGCTCAAAATTCGCTTTCTGCGCAATCTCCACTCGATTTTAAGATGTTTGCTGGGACCAGTAAGTGGTCACCGCGGCCAATGTGGTTTGCAGCACCCGATATCCGATATATCAGATTGGCTGTATGTAATGTCCAGTGTCTGAGAACGAGGACTCACCACGAGCAGTTCCCCGAGGTGTATGGGGTGCGTGAGGTGCATGGCGACGTAGCGCAGCACGACGGGGTGCACCAGGTAGGCGCAGTAGGTGACGCGCGAGAACGGGTACAGCACCGGCGCCGCCAGCAGCGACCGCACCCAGCCTGGAAGGTCACCATAGTTACGGAAAATGTATTAGTTTTGTGTTTTATGCGTGCCTATTTAATATTCTACTGCAGGGCCTTTTCTGGGCATGATGCTACAAAACATTCTCTTCCACAAAAAAATAAGTAAAGGCCTCTTTATTGAAATCAAGTCAGCTAAACCGCCATGCTTGCAAAATGCGGATTGATTCAAGTAATATCTAGCTTAATATATGACTTTAATTCATATATACTACATGACTACATACTATTCGTGTACTAAGTCAATTTTATGCGCCCCACGTTGGGCGCCATTTCAATTACGGAAACAACTTTATAAAGAAACTATACAAGCAAAGTCACAATGCAAGGTATCGTGAAAATTTAAAACCGGTAAACTAGTCGAGTATATCCAGACCTCCGTATCCGGTGGAGCAGGCGACGATGATCCAGCCGATGCAGGCGGCCCACAGCGAGTGAGACAGCGCGCTGTACACGGCCGCGCTGGCCACGCCCAGCTCCGTCTTGTACAGTCCGAAGATCAGGAACATGAGCATGGCTGTGCATGCTACCCAGCCTACGCACGCCCATATCTGATGATAGCACACTTGTGTTATGATCAGCTACTTAGGTACATCTTCTTCCTCCGAGCGTTTTGACGACCTATTCAGGATACGCTTGCACAACGATCTAGGATTTGGCAAGTCAAGTTGGGTTATTCCACAAATCCCCATCGGATATCCCCATCAATGGGGATTGACGCGACTGGCATCTGACTATCTAACCGCGTAACCCTTAAGAAGGATCAGCTTTATCTTAGAGCAGCACACATCTACCACCGTTGCATTTTAAATAGTTCGATAGTAAATACCATAACAAACACCTCATGACAGGCGCTGCGCGGACGCATACATTTGTGTTTTGTGTTGTTTAAAAGTTTTTGTGCCATTAATGTGCACCTAACACCCAGTCTATGCCTGTTTGTTGTCCTCATTAGCAATATCTAAAATTATCGAATAGAAAACTTGATTATTACTATAAAATAAATAGTTTCGTTTAAGAGTGTTCAAGTACCGGTAAAAAAAATATACCAGATCCTTTTAAATTGTATACTGGTTGATGGTGCAGTAAGCATCAATTTAAATCTCATTGGGGAGTTAAAATCGCGTAAAAGTGGAAGTCAGGCGTGTACTTCAACATAAGTAATTAATAGGATTTACTGTGAAACTTTTTGAAATATGTATATTCCACACTTCACAAAAATTCCAATATCAATTTCATCATATCGTGACTACTCACTCTGCCCATCCTAATCTTCAAGTTAGTCTTGAAGAGGATCCAGCCGGTCGCCATGCCGACGAGGTAGGGCCCGAGCCGCGTCCACGGCTTGTCGTAGATCTTGTCGAACTGCGTGAACGGGTCCTCGCTGTTCGGGATGTGCTCGTTGCTCCACGACACGTAGCCCGTCGTGAACAGCGAGGACACGAAGAACACGCCCGTGAGGGACACTGATAGCTTGAAGTGGCTGGGAATTAACATGAAGTTTGGTGAATAAAGTATTAAAGACAGCGTTATTTGCAGGATTGTAAGATTAAGCTTTTATAAACACTTGTGTTTCGAATATTGTTGCTCTAAAACAAAAAAATACCACCTTTTAAAGTGCCAACCCTAGTGGGGCAGAATACACCTAATTTTTATGCAGTGGAATCTGCCCCACTTAATCGATTTAGTGGGGCATATTCCACTGCGAATTTTAAAACGTTGCACTTTGCCCCACCAGTGGGGTCGTCTTGGTTGGGCAAAGTGGAGTAATCGAAAAAAATCATAGTTTGATGAAAATGTAAATCGAAAAAGAAATAGAGAAGAAACACATATTTTAATATAAGGTACAGGTATTAGTTATCTGGATCAGGATAGTTGAAATCCCATACATATAATCATCAGATTTTCTAGTACAGTCAGCGTCATATAGTTCGTGATACTCAGGGTACTCTAATAAATAGGCGCAACCAAAAAGTCGATAATATCGGTACAAACAAAGTTGTCTTATTGTTGTGAACAGTTTTGTCGCTCAAAAGGGCGATACATTTAAAATGTCATATAAATCGGTTCAGTCAAACTGCCATAAATATGGTTACAGTCATCCCGCCAATGGTATCCAAACATTCTAAGTGTTCAAAAATATGGAACACATTAGAAAAATAAACCTTACGGCTATAATATTTAAAATATTATTTTAATCATCAATAAGTATCTAAAAAATTAAACACAAAGTGAAAGCGATAGAAACTACTGCTGTCCTTTTAATTTTAAGCACGACGTCATAGACTTCTCTTTTGTTTTGGATAGAATTTCAGAATTTCTTGCATAGCCATTTACGATATTTGGGGGCACGGCCGTGGTGAGGACCAAGTCGAGCAAAAAAGCCGGCACGGCCGTACCATTCTTTGCAGGCCATTCTCGATCCCCTATAGCTTCGTTTTAGACAAAACTAGAAGCTTGAATTTTCAGTACTTCAGTACGGATGATATGTCTCAAGATATGTTAAAGAAATATAAGCAATAAACAGCTAGGTACAGCTAAATAGATGTTAACCTCAATGAATGAATATGAGTTATTAGGTATATTTCGTATTTAATTTTACTTGGGTACGTAACTGAAATGAACACATTCCGTATTAACGATAAACTGAGCAGTTCTGATAAAGTTACGTTCGAACGTACATAAAGACTGACCCTTCATACATTGAGCTATTATTACGTCAGTACATAATATTTCTATGCCCTTCATAAAAAGCAAATCTACACTAATATTATAAAGAGGAAAGATTTGATTGTTTGTTTGTTTGTTTGAATTGAATAGGCTCCGAAACTACTAAACCGATTTAAATAATCCTGTCACTGTTGGATAGCTACACTATCCCCGGTATAGGGTACTTTTGATCCCAGAAATGTGGGAGGAAGGGGGAGATATTTGAAAAAATAAATTACGCGCAAGTGAAATCGCGGGCGGAAGGCTAGTCGCATAATAATAGGAAAGAAAATGACAAATCAATACATACGACTGATGCTGATGGTTATTTGACATGCATTGACAGATAATAGAATTACATTCAAACACAAGATTGCGTAATGAGGTTTCATACTAGCTTATTTTTCTAATGTGTTCCATGTTTTTGAACACTTAGAATGTTTGGATACCATTGGCGGGATGACTGTAACCATATTTATGGCAGTTTGACTGAACCGAATTATATGACATTTTAAGTGTGTCGACCTTTTGAGCGACAAAACTGTTCACAACAATAAGACAACTTTGTTTGTACCGATATTATCGACTTTTTGGTTGCGCCTATTTTTTAGAGTACCCTGAGTATCACGAACTATATGACGCTGACCGCCGCAGAATGAAACGATCGAAGAGAGATCAAGCGCAGGGCTTTACGTGCTTCATAAACCACATGTACGTTAGTACTAATTATATGTACCTATCCTTCAATTTACCTCGTTGCTAAGATGAGCAGGATGGCGCTGACTGCGTAGAATTGCGTGTCGTCTGAGAGATACCAACTCCACAGCATGCACTGAAATACATTTATGGTTATATGTTAGTTATTATATATTTTAGTAACAGAGTAAGTAGGTGATAGAAATTCTGTTAGGTAGAAAAAGTTCAAAGAGGGAGATATTGTGGATGCTGAACATGAGGGGCTAGAGGAACGAATTTCATAACAAGATCGAAGATATGCAATAGTTAAGTCGAGTTGAGTGGCTAAGACGCCCGGAGGTCGTGGGTTCGATTCCCGCCTTGGGTCTGATCTTGGGTTAAAATCCTACTATACCGTACAAACCATACGTACCGTTAAGAACTTCTGATCCTTTTAAAATGTGTTCACTTACCATCTGGTCGACGGGGAAGAGCGTGTTGACGTAGAGCAGGTTGCGCCACCAGTAGCGCGGGCAGGTCTCGTGGTCCTGCGCCGGCGGCTCGAACACGGCGTTGTGCGCGAACCACTTCATCGTCACCTCCACCACGCCCAGCATGAACAGGTACGGCGCTGTCAGTCTGCCGGGGATGGGGAACATTAGGATTACTTGATGAGAAGGAGAACCAAAGAGTCTTTGTGATATAGTGAACAGGAAAATCCTTATCAATGTTTATGTGTTAAACGAGCTTAGGTTTCAGAAAAGTTGATCAATGACGGTAGCCCTAGAAGTTTGTATCATAACATAATTCATACAGTAAAAATCGAAATATTATTTATTCGTGTACGCTTCAGAGATGTAGGTACATCAATGTTACAGACTCTATGTCTGTGACTCCGAAGCACCGGCTTCAAAATGTTACAATCGAGTGGAACCAAGAAAGACAATTATTTGAATTTATGAAAAGGTTTACCTTGCGAATCTGTATCCGATGAGTCCGAAAAATTGCAGTATACCAGAGGTAATCTTCCTGCGACCTTTGGTAAGCAGGTCAAGCTTGCCCTTTGAGTTCGTCCTAAAGTATAGGAATGTCACCAGCATGCCACTATAAGTAAAAAAAATGTTATACAAAGTTAATATCTGCCCTAAAGGATAAAAATTATTTTGGAACGAAAAAACAATAACAGATTTTACGAAAACAGAAAAACAATAGAGACAACAGTAGCACATCAAACTACCTTTGTCTGTCATTATATAATCTGTGGTCTGACAATACAAATGTTAAGCTTATGTAAAGAGATTAAGCATTAATTATGTTAAGCATCGCAGAGATTTGTATTTCAAGTGATACCATTTGAACATGATGCTTTGGGTGTTGATGACTTACCCGAGGCAGAAGAACGTGTCGACGCTGTAGACGGCGCTGAGGATCAGCTGGAACCAGAAGCTCTTCTCCAAGATGGCGCGCAGCGCGGTGTTGTCGGCGTACTGAAACCGCAACACACTTGAAACATGACTTGTTTATTTCGGTTTGAGTAGGTACAAGTAGACAATTATGTTTTTAAGATAGTGCGGCCTTAGCATTTTACCAAAGGGCACAACTCGCCTGCAGGCGAGTTTTATAGAGGGCGAGATGTCCCCTAACCCATCTATTTGGAGGCAGAATCAAGTTGTGTGTTTTGTTAGAGTTTTTATTGTCTTTTATCTAGACACGCGGCAGCGTGTCAAGCCAAGTTCAAGCAAAGGAACGGGCTAGCCAGCGCCAAGGTATATTTATACGAACCATTTGGTGTCACTTTTGACCCTTCTATAACTTTAAACCTATTTAACCGAAACACATGAAACTACGTGAGTTTAATCAGATCCATAAGGACACCTAGAAGCCCAAATTTCATGAAGCTAGCTCAAACGGTTATAAAGATATGAAGGTCAAAAAGTCGTAAAAATTTGTACTGACTGACTGACTTATAGTAGCAGAACCTAACCTACTTCCAGTTAAAAAATAGGGGGGAGGGGGGAACGTTCCCCCCTATATTTTATCTTTTTTCTATTTTTAGATTTTTTCCTACGGTTACACACAATTACCAAGCTGGATTCCAAATTTCATCCTTCTAGGTCGTCTGGAAGTAGGTTAGGTTTTATCTGATTTATAGTAGCAAAACCTAACCTACTTCTAGATGACCTAGAAAAATGAAATTTGGAATCCAGCTTGGTAATTGTGTGTAACCGTAGGGAAAAATCTGAAAAAAGAAAAAAGTTAAAAATTAGGGGGGGAGACCCCCCTCCTCCCCCTATTTTGTAACTTTTTTCTATTTTTCGATTTTTCTCTACGGTTTCACACAATTAGCGAGTTGGATTCCAAATTTCATCCTTCTAGGTCATCTGGAAGTAGGTTAGGTTTTGCTACTATAAATCAGTCAATCAGTACGAAAACCTAACCTACTTTCAGATGACCTAGAAGGATGAAATTTGGAATCCAGCTTGGTAATTGTGTGTAACCGTAGGAAAAAATCTGAAAATAGAAAAAAGTAAAAAGTCAGGGGGGCAACCCCCCCTCCTCCCCCTATTTTTTAATTTTTTTTCTATTTTTAGATTTTTCCTTACGGTTACACACAATGGAGAATGTTAGCTAGTTTTGATTTTTAACTTTTCTTATAGTCCATATGAAATAAAAAAAGTGTGTATAAAAATTATTTCGATATGTCACTTAGTTCCCGAGATATTGAATTTTAAACGGCGCGAGTGTTGGCCGGCCGGAGCTCGTTGCGGTGACGTCACTTTACACCCTCTCACGCAGTACGTTGCGCGCTCCGGTACGGTTATTTCGTAGTGAACCTTACCGGAGCGCGCAACGTACTAGGACCTGTGACGTCACTGTACTGCACGCCAGCATGGCCGACGCGCGGCGAACGGGATTTTTAAATGTCTATAAAATCTAAACTAATTGATATTTTGGCATGGAACAAAAAATAATGTGTTTATATTCACATAGGCTTTACTTTGACAAAGTTACAAGCTGTTTCGCATACCTAGTAACATTCTCCATTACCGAGCTGGATTCCAAATTTCATCTTTCTAGGTCATCTGGAAGTAGGTTAGGTTTTGCTGCTATAAGTCAGTCGGACAATACTACATTTTTTTATTGTAGCGTTGGAATTGAAACTATTCCAATATGTAAGTTATGTATTATTATATTTTCTATTTATCAGAAATAAAAAAATTAAGTTAAGTCAAAAAATAAGTGGTGTCCCCCCCATACAAAAAACTTGTAATACGCGCTAAACAACCGGCCAACGCGATGGTGCGTGTCGTCGGCGGCGCGTGGTACCACATTAAATCTCAATACTTGCCTAGTTTTCTTTACAAAAAGTAATGATATCCCACCAAAAACATAGATGTAAAAAAGGAAAGCCAAGTTCAATACAAAAATTATGTTTGGCTGTGGGCTTCGCCGCAAAAAGAATGGAGATCTTAATGAGTGCCAAGTTCTATGATCTTAAAGCAGGTAAGATTTGACTTGGCCAGTTTTTATCAGAATTAATATTTATATGTTGAATAACTTTATAAAATGACTGATATAATGAAAACTGGTCAAGTCAAATCTAACCTACTTTAAGACTCATTAAGATCTCCATTCTTTTTGCGGCGAAGCCCACAGCCAAACATAATTTTTGTATTGAACTTGGCTTTCCTTTTTTACATCTATGTTTTTGGTGGGATAACTAGTACTTACTTATAACTATACTTTCCGTGACTGTTGATATACTTAAAAGATGTGAGATGATAACATCAAAGCGGCCCACGGCTACTTTAATCACAGATGCGATGCCTGCTTTTGAGGAAAAATAGACCTATTTTATAGTGTTACTCTCGCGTTTTAAACGATCTTACATCGCACTGACAGACTTCAAAGTAGGGAAAAGATGGCTGCCGGCAGTTAGTTCCACGCTTTCTTTCAACCCCGTCTTCAATGGTTCATCATAAATTTGTCTTACCTTGAATACAACGATGCAGGTGTGTCCGAAGATGACCCAGACCATGGAGAGCGAGCGCAGGCCGTGCACCACGGGCACGGTGTCGGCGCCCACCGACTGGTCGAAGATCTGCAGGATGTTCGCCTTCATCGAGAACGACAGCAGCAGTTCCGACCATACGCCTGGAAACACAGAGAGAATTGTTGTTACTTACTTACATTTTTATACTTTGTTAGGTTTCGGAACACTAAAACTCAAGGTTATAATATGGCACATGAACTGTCATACGAAGAGTCGAAAACTAACGACCGCTCTTTGCTGAAATTGTTGATTGATGCGCAATAATAAAAGGAAGAACTTGTTAGTTGAATAACTTACTTAGCTTAAGTTCCTCATCAGTGGAGGCGGTTTCCGCAGTCAGCCGCTCCTCAGAGTGCGTGCTGTTGATCGCAATGTTGTTGTTCACGTTGTACCGCTTGCCTGCGAACAACAACACGGCAATGTAATAATTCAGTAGAATTGCTATTAGTAAATACATTGGCACTGTAAAAAAACATTGTAAAAAAACATTACAAATTTACAGAGTTACAAAGTAATCCTTCTGTTATCTTTGCTAAGAGTTAAAAAGAAAACAAAATGGAAAAGATATGCTAACATTTTGATGAAATGGATATTTAAGTGGGCTTAATATATTCTAATACTTAGACGGATCGAATTTTTTGAAGATAATTTAAATATGGTTCTAACTTTTAGTACTCTAAGGGGGGGCATTGATATTTGGTGAAATAAGGAATAATAAGCTATTCATAGTTTCCCTTCCAATAGGTACCCTTTTCTGCCAGGTCTATAAAATTACCGTTAGTTCCAGCCATATCATCCAATCCGTTGAGGTCCAGCTTGAGGTCGGCGCGCGCGCCTCCGTCCGCGGCGGCCATGTTGGCTGCGCGTTGCCGGCGCCGGCGCACCTCGCGCGCGATCTGCATGTCGTACACCGTCGCCGAGATCAGTAGCACCACCACTGCGCAGCAGACGCCTCTGGAACCACGAGGTTTGAGTAAGTATCAGTCTATTTTATGTAAATCGTTATCCAGCCAATCAGATATCGGAGGAAGATTTTCGCTTTTCATCGTCTGATTTGGAGTATATTTTCTGCCCACTCACCGCTGTCAACGTATTATACCTACTGCTATCAATTGGATGTTGCCAACAGCTACATTACCAGTACTTATTTGTTTGTTAGCTGGCCGCTGACAGTAGATCAAATTGACATGACCTAAATATTTGTTCTTTTAACAATATATTCGTGTCATGTCAACACGGCACTCATGCGCGCAACAATCCCGCATAGGTAGCCTCCAGCAGTGTTTATCACAAATGTAGCCTTCGTTACGAGCAAAATTATGCTGACGCAACTGTCGCAGATAAATACAGAATTACTCGTAATAATGTAATTATTCGGGTTCCGTTGTGGCATTGTCCTTTCGTTGAATGTCATCATGATTAAGTTAATTACATAATAAAAGTTATGAGACATAATAATATAATTTTAATAATTTTGTGACATACTCGTACTTATACTTTGTGAGGGTAGTACTTCAACCGGTCAAGTCACGGCCCCTTTTGATTGACAGACAGAAACTATCTGCAGCATGGCTCTGCTACACGTTGCGACGAGCGCGTAGCCATGACGCTCTGCTGCCCAGATGTTTGACCCAGCAGGGAGGCCAGTCAACGTTACATTACAAGGTGAGCAGTGTGAAAATTAAACCAGAATAGTTTAGTGAATAGTAAGGTGTTTCCCTCACGCAGGTCTCGCTAACACCGACTAGCAAGGCCATGTATGTATGATCTCGCGTGAGCAAGACTGCGGCATGCCCAAGTCCAGGTGCAGTGCAGCGCTGTGGAGACATTAGGAGGTGTCGCTGTACTCACAGGAGCACCAGGAAGGTGGGGTCGGCGGTGTAGGCGTAGCCGCCGTGCTGCGGCGAGCGCACGGCCAGGACGCTCTGGCGCAGCAGCGGCGCGCGCGCGGCGCCCACCAGCGCGCCCACGCTCTCGCGCGAGCACGAGTACGGCATGCAGAGGCCCAGGTGTAGAGTGCGGCGCTGTTAAGAAAGTAAGTTAATTTATTTATTGGATTTAGAACGTAAGTTACAACAAACACGTTTACGAGTTACCTATTTAGTTTCACTGTTGTCATATAAATTCCTCGTAAAGACACAACTGTGCTGAACTATGATTCCAAATTGGTGCTGAATCCTGTAGGTCATCCATTTTCAATGGAAAACTAGGTCTCCTATACATCCCTCCTCATCACTAACCTATAGGAGAAGCCTTGCTCAGTGACAGAAGAGGCACGTACCGTGTTGACGATGTCAGGCACTTCGCTGGTGACGCCGAGGCGCACGGTGTAGAACGCGGCGGCGAAGGGTGGCCCGAAGCCCGACATCGACACGTCCTGCCGCCACTCGCTGAAGATCTGCGACCCGCTGCTTTCTGCCAAAACAACACACGTCTTAGTTTATCCCTTAGCCATGCAGTGACCAAATAGTGACCACCATAATTTGAACTTTATGTAGTTGTAATGTGATACCGGCGAAAACCAATGAAAAATTTCATCTGACCGCGCCTGGCTAAGGGTTATTACAACTGTCTGCTTATACTACTGACATACAGACAAGTGGCCTGTCTGATGGTAAGACTTCCGGGGAAGTAGTTGGCCAGGCGGGAGAAGAGAAGTCTTCCAAACATAACTTTTTTTTTTGACTTTTCCTTTTTGACAGATACCGCAATAGGAAGCAATGTTTAATGTGCTAAAGTATTGTAGGTTTCTTTGTCTTTAAAAGTAAGTAAAGTACCAGCTTAGTCAATTTTCTACTGCAGAAAAAGGCCTCCATCGTTAAAAGCATGTTATCGATAGGTCACCACGCGGAATTCTGCCTAGCCACTGTTGTAAGAAGACGATAATATTGCTGAAGTCATATTTATTGGGAAATATTTAAGTGTATGTCCAAAAATACTGAATTGTACATCAAAATGACTAATTGCAAACCAAAGGTTAGGCTTAGTCAGCAATTCAATTCTTTTGATGTACATATCAGTATTTTTTGATGTGCAGTTAAATACAACCAATGTTATATTTGGACACGCTAGCGCGTTGATGTCTTATGTATGAGCACTGGCTGCGTGCGCGTGCGCAGGTATCGCAACGACGTTGCCTTTTTAACAATCTGCCGGCTTGCTGTGTGATAAGCAAGCGATGTGTGTCAATGTTACATTTTATTACGTTTCGTCGTGGACTAGACAGTTAGTAATTCAAATTGCAAAAACGACATGTTTAACTATTACCTATTTAAGTATTGTTAAGTGTGTTACTAATACAAAACCATTACCTAATCCATTTCTGTTTAAAGGCTTACATTTCTTGGTTGTGTCTTAATTGATTTGTAGAAATATTTTTTTCTTTATAAGTACGAATTAGTTGTAGAACTTTTTAAATAAGATACAGATTGTAGCCATTTAGGTATATAATTGAATAAATATAATTTAGACACTGTTAGTCAGTATTGCAGTTTTTTTAATTGCTTTCAGATTAATTTATATTTAAGTGTCATAATATGTGCCATAAAAAAGTGCTGATCATACTCGAAATATTGTATAAAAAAATACATTTCACAATATTTTTCAATGCGCTGACCGACCCACTGACCCGACGCGCGCGTTGATGTCTTTTGTATGTCGCTGCGCACGCGCACAACGAAGAGTAAACGGCGCGTAAGATCAGCTTTATGACAATAAATTCTGTTGCGATGGAAATCTATACTCGTATATATTATAGTATATGTATATCATATCTATCGCGCCACAATTGTCTTATAATAATTGAATAATTGTTTATTTACGCCGTTTATGGATAAAATTAAATAAAAGCTTTTCAAATAATGAAGTTCTTTTTTTATTTCTAAATATTTCTTTACTTAGTTCTTCAGAACGGGATATGACTGGGGTCTGTACTCAATAAAGAAATCGGAAGAAAATAGTCTGTTTTATTGCCAAATCACCAATCTTGATCATTCCTTTTGTCATGAACCAAATACATGTCCTTTAAAAAAAAAGTTCTGGTAGAATCATCATCTCTAAGGAAAGTACAGTACGCCTATTCATAACAATAATCTATAACCATCATTAGAATGTGCAGGTCCTTCCACCAGCCTTGTTATGTAAGCTCAGGTTGTATAACACCTGTGAGTGGCCTCAAGGCCGCGGGCTTTGTCTGAGCCTCGTGACTGGCGAGCGTGGGCCCGGCCCAATACACATATCGATATGTATGTTTGTCATAGCGAATTATTGTCCGCGTGGTGAGAAGGAGGTTTGAATCACACTACGCCTCTGTTTTTACAATTTATTTTAGATTATATAGATTTTAGTATTTAAAAAAAAACTTAAAAAAGTTGGTTATTTTACTACAATTTCGACATTGAAATGAAATTTCGCATACACGATGGGATGACAGAGGTTGAATGAAATCATTCTAAATCCACTCCCAAAAATGGCAAACTAATTATTTCTTACACATCAGAATGATGAAAACTTTTGTATTGTATAATTTAAAATTTCACATGGCACAAACATAGAGTGTATAACACTCTCAATATTATTTGTGAACCTAATAAAATATTTGTCATTACAAAATATTATAAATATTTTTGTAACATTTTTTTGGTTGACCTCGTAATCGAACCAATGACCCCAAATGACTACCAATTACATAAACCAAAGAGGTGTCAAAGTTGACTAATTATTTAAAAAAAGTCATAATGACGACATCGTTAATTGCTACAGTATTTAAGTTGCGCAGTGTCAATAAAAACAAAAGTGAACTTTTTACTAGCTCCCCCCCCCCACCTGCTGGACAGGTCGGCGACTCCCCTTGACCCCGGTTGAGCAACAACAGCACGCAACCAAAACACACGGTTGCGTGCGTTTGCGCATCACCATTCAGGGGATTCCGTTGCAATAGCGGAAAAAATCTGTAATTTTTTATATTCTTTTGAAAAAATACCATACGTAAATATTGCTATAGCATATTTTTATACCACGAGGGGTGGCGCTGAAGCCTACGGTATGATGGGAAGCGGCTACCATGGCTTATGGACGCTAGTAACACCAGAGGCATCCCTAGCGTGTAGCCGGCCCTTTATTTTGTAGGTAGCGGGATTATCATATCTGGTCCCACGTTTATGAACTCATTTTCTTCCGCAGCAAAAATTGGTAATCTAAGCAAGAAAAAGCGCTATATCTACGCCTTATAAAGCTTTAGAATATTTATAGCAGCTTAAAGACATAAAACTGAAACTTGCTCCACTTTTAAAATCACTTCAACCTGATAAAGCATGTCATCATGTCTGTTATTTTGACCACCGTCATCATTGTTCTGTTTCGTCACCGATCCAGATGCGAGGTGCAATTGTGCTGCAGTTGCGGTTGCGTGTGCGCATACAATGACAGTCATCGGCGCCAGGTGTCGCCACCGGCGTTGCGATATAAACTAACCCGTAATAATGTACCACATGCAGCTCCTGGATATATGACTATAGCTAAATTATACGGCCTGACGTTGCTATTGCCACATATACTTGCTAAATTCCCCTAAGTTACATTTCGAACACATTACATAACGGTCTTTTATGGACAACCTACAATCTATAAGGTTATATCTTTTTAACTGGCAATAATTTAAGAATTGATTCTACACTAAAAATAAAAAAGATATTCATACGTAAAATGTAACCTTATAATACTCGTATGGTTTTTTCGAATCCGGATATCGAATATCACCTGTTATTAATAAAACAAAGTACGGGCTATATTTAAACCCAATATCGATTGATCTGTATTAGACTAACCTTGGCTTGATCAACAAAACCTGAAATTAAGTCAATATTTCTTAATGTATAGATAATATTCAATCGAGAGATAAGTTGTGCTAAAACGAGATCAATGCCAATGCAACAATCTCCCTTTTTTAAGTTATGAGAATAATAATTATATTGGTGTTACAATTTACTGAGCTTGCATTTTAAGCTTCCTAGTTCAGTTGGCATTGACAGATTTGTTAATAAGTTTAATATATTACTGTAGTTTTATTCTGCGTAATAAAAGGAAGCATTGAATAGAAGGTTACTTCTTTTTTTAAAAGAAAATATGGAGGTTTACAAGTACATGCTACATTATGCTATAGACTAATATTTAATGGAGTCATATAACTATTTACGAAATGTTATTTGAAGTCATAATATATGTATAGTAAGTACTGGAATTTGCCTTGAGAAGTAACAGGGCAGATTGTATTAAAACAGCGATGTCCTGTCACTGTGATTTATGAATATTATTATGAAGTAACGACAAAAACCTCATGTTAAATACCTACGTATGAGGTTCATTATGCATTTAGTCAAAGTTCATTCGCTTGGTGCTCTTTTTATGTTACCTTAGTTGGCAGATAGGGACGCAGTCCATCTGATAAAAGGCGTTCAATGCGGTATATTCAATTGAAAGATATTTATTTATTTAAACTTTAATGCACAATCAAGAGTACATAAGGCGGACCTAATGCCTAATGCCATTCTCTGCCAGTCAACCTTTGGGCCAAGCAGAAAATATAATAGTAGGTAGTGATATCTACTTAACCAGCAAATAAAGATTTGTGTGCGTTTACGGTCAACCCACTACGTAGGATATATTATAGGGCATTAGTAAGTGCGTAAGTACAAGAGCACTCTCGTACCTGGTGAGGGAATACAGTAAGTAAGTATTAACACTCTCATATCACGGTGCGATAGCAGTACGACTCATGACCAAATAGACACACAATTATCGTGCTTCCCAAGTTATCAGTGGCGTATCGTGGGTGTCAGCCGCCCGGGGCAGAAGACAGTTTTGGCGCCCTTTTTTTTCAGTTGGCAAACAGACACGCAGTCCACCTGATGGTAGTGGTCACTGCGGCCCCTTCGATTGAGGGGCACTTCAACTTTAAATTTTATACTACAAATAGTTGCGATAAAAATATAAAATGGTTCAGAATTTTTTTATTATTTATTGTGAAATTTTGCCACCCCCTAAAAAGTGCCTCCCGGGGCGGACCACAACACCCCCCGCCCCCCACCGCTACGCCACTGCAAGTAATACTGCCAACCTTTGAACTCTTGCCTATGGCTGAGTATTTTCTGCTTCGCCGGCCGTCGCTTTATCCGTTTATAAAGCATAGGCAGTTGCATATTTCATTGGTTTTCACCGGTATCACAAGTGCATATAGTTGAAATTGTGGTGAGCAGAGTGCGGGAGCTAGAAAGCCCCCCGTGTCGGGCGGTAGCAGATAAGTGCTGCTCCCTTTACCCTCCAAACCGGAGGGTGCGAGGGATCCGCTGGTAGTGTCACAATGGTGTCATTGCCCAACAGTGTCCTTAGTGATAGTGTTACCACTAAGGCCACTGTTGGGCACTGTGGGGTATAGTGGGTAAACCTACCCGTCAGGAAGAAGAGTCCTACATTCTCGCCTGCACCACCTGGCTAGAGTTGCCTATCGATAGTCCACTATCGCTAAACTATCGATAGTCTATCGATAGTTGACGTCATATTAATAGTATCGATAGTCTATCGATAGTATCGATACTATCGATAACCCAAATCCAGGCAATACTATCGCGGGTAAGCAGTACTATCGATACTATCGATAGCACTATCGATACCGTTACTAGTTTTCAAGGTCAACTATCGATAGCGAGACTATCGATAGTTGGGCAATTCTGCACCTGGCCGAAGGTATGCGTAACGCAGTCCCCACAATAAAAAATCATTACACAAACGGAGGCAGTCAAGATAAGAGGAAGATGGGGTACTCACTGTTGTAGCGCGGCGCGGGCGCATGCTGCTCGTTGAGGATCTCGCAGAGCTCGGCCGAGCCCGTCCAGTAGTTGTTGCCCCAGTAGAACATCGACGTGTACCGCCCGCTCGCGTCCTCCACTAAAACAAACAGAGACAGTCGTTAATTAATTATCAAGAAACTTTGTCACCGCTTTACCAAGCACAGAATATAGGACTTTGAATTATTTTGCGTTTATTTTTTCAAATATACCCCCCCTTCCCCCACATTTCCGGGATCAAAAGTGCCCTACGTTCACCGGGGATAGTGTAGCTTGCCAACAGTGAAAGAATTATTCAAATCGGTTCAGTAGTTTCAAAACTGTTATTCCCGCGGGAATGAGACGTTTCCCTTGGGAATTTTATAGCCTATGTCCTAATCCGGGTTATAAACCTACAACGGTAAACGATATAAACAAATTGTAAACAAACATGGCGATGAAAAAGAGTAACTGTCGAGTTTCTTGCCGGTTCTTCTCGGCAGATGACTGCATTCCGAAGCCGGTGGTAGAGTCACTCTGTAATTGACGATTCATAAATACTTGATACAAGTTTACATGAATATCTATATCTATTTTAGCAGAACATCTGCTCTTCAGGTGGAAGACATTGTCGACCGGTTGCTGTTACCACCATACAGCTGCGAAAAACCTGCCAAGTGACTCTGACCTGTCTCGGTCGGGTCGCGTTCCAGGTTCAGCACTGTACTAACCGGAGCCAGGGGGACTGTTGTCGCGGCAGATGCCGGACCAGTGGAGCCTTAGCGGCGGTATTGTGCGGACAGAGTGGGTCGGCCCGCCGGCCAGGGAGACCCGTAGAAACGGTGGTGCCGCTGGCCGCCCGCGGCATAGTACAGGGGCCCGACGGTGGCTAACCATCTCCGAAGGCTGCCCCACCAGGTCGCGCATAATCCCGGGGTGGCTCGTCGTGCCGGGTGGTGCCCGGTCAGAGTGGGGCCCGGCGACCATCTCTGGGGGGGTACGGGGGCCCTTCCGTCCGGCGGGCCGGCTTCCTTTGTACCGTACTGTCCAATACCAAAGCAGGGCTCCTCGCTTTGTCTCGTTTTTGCCGCGGTAGCAGTCACCTTTTTCGCGCCCTCCCTTCCCCCCCTTTTTTACTTCAATGGCACGAACACGACATCGCACTCGTCCTACAGCGGCATCCTTATCCCCCACCAACTCGCTGTTTGAGGTGGAGTTCACTAACATCCGTGGACTCCATGCAAACCTCAACGCCGTCCACCAACACCTCGAGACGGCCAGGCCTGCGATGCTGTTTCTGACGGAAACACAGATTGGCTGCCCGGCGGACACGGCATACTTGAACTATCCCGGCTATGTACTGGAAGAGTCCTTCCAGCCCAGGGCCGGGGTATGCCTTTTCGTCAGGGCGGACGTCTGCTGTGCCCGTCTTCGCTGCCTTGAAGACCCATCCTTCTCCATCCTCTGTGTGCACGTGGATCTTGGCTCTACGAGCAGAATCTACGTGTGCATATACCGATCCCATAAAGGAGACACCGAGACAACTCGACTCTTCGACCACCTGAGTCAGGCGGCAGATTTCGCTCAGGCGCGGTTCCCTGATAGCGAAATGGTGTTTCTAGGGGACTTCAATGCTCACCACGATACCTGGTTGGGTTCCCCTAAAACTGACCATGCTGGCCGGACCGCCCACGCATTTGCTCTCACGCACGACCTGACCCAACTGGTACTTCAGCCCACCCGGATACCAGACATCGTCGGTCATGCGCCCTCCTTGCTGGACCTTCTGCTGACGAGTCACCCATCTGGGTATCAAGTGTCGGTTTGCGCCCCTCTAGGGTCTTCCGATCACTGCCTGGTTGGCGCAAAAGCGCCTTACACTGCTCCCCCACAACCTGTGGAGGTGACGCGGAGACTATGGCGCTACTCGTCGGCAGATTGGGACGGTATGCGGGAATACTTCGCGTCCGTCCCTTGGGGGCAGAGCTGCTTTGGAGAAAAGGATCCCTCTAAGTGTGCAGCGGCTATTGCGGGTGAGATCAGTATTGGAATGGAATACTACATTCCTTTTACTGATGTCACCAGCGGTCGCAAAGATGATCTCTGGTTTAATCGTGAGTGTGCTGCAGCCGTTGAACAGAAACGGGCAGCGTACGGCGCTTGGGCCAGAGCTCATGCCTTGCGGGATCCTAATATAGCCTCCCTTAAAGCTGCCTACAACAAAGCCACCAAGTCCGCCAAGAGGGCCTACATCAGAGCAGATGCCCAGCGAGTTGCACGTGTTGGCCAGGAGCTCATCACGCACCCCACGGGTAGCCGTTCCTACTGGCGCCTGGCTAAACATGTGCAATCCAATTTCTGCCAGCCTTCGCTGCCCCCGCTGAAATATCCCGATGGATCGCTGGCCCATCAGCCGCAGGAGAAGGCTGATCTGCTAGCCAACCTCTTTGCCGCTAATTCCTGCATCGATGATTGTGGAGCAGAGCCGCCTAAAATTCCTGACTGCGGTACCACAATGCCTGAAATTCGAATCAGGCAATGTGATGTCCGTGCTGAGTTGCAGTCACTCGATGTTAGGAAAGCCAGTGGCCCTGACGGTATTCCAGCGTTGGTTCTTAAAATATGCGCAGCGGAGTTGTCTCCAGTACTCACACGCCTGTACCGCCTCTCGTACACCACTGGTATTGTGCCCCAGGCTTGGAAAGAGGCGAACGTTCAACCTGTTCCCAAGAAGGGGGATAGGTCCGACCCTGCTAACTACCGGCCCATAGCCATAACCTCTGTACTTGGAAAGGTGTTTGAGCGGATAATCAACTCCCAACTTGTCCGCTACCTAGAGGATCACTCGCTGCTACATGACCGACAGTATGGTTTCAGACAAAAACGGTCCACGGGTGATCTTCTAGCGTACGTAACGCACCTCTGGGGGGAGGCTATGGAGAAGCATGGTGAATCTATGGCTGTTAGCCTGGATATTGCCAAGGCTTTTGACCGTGTTTGGCATCGCTCGCTTCTTTCCAAGCTTCCGGCATATGGTCTGCCAACTCGCTTATGCGTCTGGATTGCGGGATTTCTGGAGGGTCGCAGGATTCGTGTCCTTTGTGATGGACGCGCTTCTCGCTTCCTCCCAATAAATTCCGGAGTGCCTCAAGGTTCCGTACTGTCGCCGACTTTGTTTCTTCTGCATATCAATGACATGTTATCACTAGGTAATATTCATTGCTATGCGGATGATAGCACTGTCCACGCACGTTATTTCGGAAGACCTGCGGCTAAACAGACCGAAACCGAGGAAAAGAGGAATCTTCTTGTCGCCGAGCTTGACGAGGTCCTGGACTGCATTGCCAAATGGGGTGCCAGCAATCTCGTCGAGTTCAATGCCAAGAAAACACAGGTGTGTGTGTTTTCTGCGAAAGCTTCTCCTTTCCTTTCCCATCCCACTCTTCAGAGCACGCCCTTACCAATACAGGATAGCCTAAGCATCCTTGGCATCGATGTTCGTAGCAACTTGAACCAACGGGAATATATTGAGAGCGTCATCAGAACAGCTTCCCGTAAACTCGGAATCCTGAACAGAGTGAGACGATTTTTCACTCCGGTGCAGCTTTGTCTCTTATACAAGGCACAGGTTCGCCCGTGTGTGGAATATTGCTCTCATCTCTGGGATGGTTCCGCAAAGTACTTATTGGAGGCTCTCGACAGGTTGCAGCGACGTGCTATCCGTATTATCGGTGATCAAGAGGTGACTAAGACCCTAGAACCTCTTCAGTTACGTAGAGACGTTGCCAGTCTTAGTGTTCTCTACCGTCTCTATAATGGGGAATGCTCTGAAGAGTTATTCCAACTCATCCCTTCCTCCCCTTTCCACTCCCGAACAACACGCGCCGGACTGCGTTGCCATCCCCATACCATCCAGACACTGGTGGCCCGTACCAAGAGGTATAGTTCCTCTTTTTTGCCCCGTGCCATTAGGGCATGGAATGCCCTTCCGGCTCACGTGTTTCCTTCCTCCTATAATCCTGGGCTTTTCAGGCGGGGCGTGAAGCGGCATCTATGCAGGCCTTCGGGGTGAGGGTGACTGGCTCAATTGGTATGATCTATTGAGCCAGTCAACCTTACATTTGGACCTCACTTCCGCTTACCATCAGGTGGAGTGAGGTCATCCTGACTGCCTCTTTATAAAAAAAAAAAAAAAAAGAATAAAGAATATTTTGATTTGATTGATTGATTTAAACTATACGTGTGCCAAATTTCATCTAAATCCGTTCAGCCGTTTAGACGTGATTAAGGAACAAACAAACATCCAAACATCTAAACATCCAAACATCCAGACTTTCGCATTTATAATATTAGTAAGATATTGCTACCAGTTTATGATGCAATCGGTAAAAATGAGTCGGTAAAATTCTTTCAAAACAATCCAAAATTGTAATGTGTCGCAAAAAGTACCAGAAAATGCCTTTCAATTTTAATAATTTTTATTAGTTAGTACTTTTTTACGTCCTTTAAATCAGACACATATTTCTGTAAACTATAGTTCTAATGCAAGCATTGTGTCCAGTATAAACGACTGCGCACGAGTCTGCTCTCACCTATCCTGGATGATGTGGTGAGCGGAAGACGTTAGTGTTATTGAATTGCAAATTGCGTGTTACGATTTGTTTTGACGAGTTTAATGTTAGTGCCATTAATCTTTCAAGCCCCGGATTACCAGACACAATAGAAAATCTATTGTTACGCGGCACCCGAGTGCCGGTTCGGGATTGAGTGGTTAAACTGATGAGAAATGAGCTCAAGATATATGATATATCGTGCGCGTACTTAGCATTGACTTATGAGTGAGGCAATAGTAAGGAAACTCTTCTATATGATACTCGTGCTGGAAAATGTAAATGCTTTTTAATGATATCACATTATATTGATATATAATAATCTCTCGATGGGGCAAACGGTTGCAGGCCATATTGCTAATAGTCATATCTGGTCAAATTCATCCCACCAAAAACATTTTCATGTAAAATGTTGCCAAGACGAGACCATATGATTCGCCCTGTCAAAAAGTTAACAGATCTCATGTAGAGTCAAGCTTCTAACTCTACACGCCCTAACTTTACAAGGCCTTACTTCACTAACTCTACACCTTATTCAAAATGTTTGGCTTGTTCCAATTTTAGTTTGTACTGCCGAAGCAAGTAAGTACATACAATATATTGGCTTGGACATTTTAAAATTACAGTTGCGCAAAACATATTTAAACATTACAAAAACGTTTTGATCTCATAGCAGACAGTAATGCAATTGTTAGATGCATATCAACATTCGAATGATGTGGTCATCGAAAATAATGAAATCTTTTGAATGCAATGCTTAAATGTTATTAATATAATAAAGATACAAAAATAAATTATAATAGTTTTAATTTTAATAATTTTAATTTTAATAATTGATTTTGATTTTGTTCTTGATTTTGTTTAATTCTAACTTTAATTTTGATATTTTAATAATTTGATTATTATTTTAATTTTGACTGTTTTTAATTTTAATTTTGATTTTAATGTTAATGTTAACTTTGATTTGAATTTTGATATAAATTTATTAATTGTTTAGTTAAATTTGAATTTTGATTTTGATTTTAATGTTGATTTTGATTTTAATTTAATTTTGAAATGGTTATAATTTTGATTTTGGATATTATTTACTAATTGTTGTATGTATTTGAATTGTACTAACATAGTTTTAAGCTATAATTGTTACTAACACTATATGGACTCTGGTTCGAAATAAACATATTTTATTTTATTTATTTTTATTTATTAATGTTATTATTTCACTTCCTCTGATGGCGACCTCGTTGCAGTTTGACAGGTATGACGTCACTGTGTCAGGGTAGCCGGCTGTTCCGACCTTTTGTTTAATAACGCAGAGCATATCCATTATATTTTATCAGGTTGTTTCCAAAAATAAAATAAGGACAGTGAATTCTTATGTATACTGTCTGCTTTGTTTGTACTTTTTCTATTTACGACGGCAATTTTTTTAAAGGATATGCACTTAATTATTTTTATAGAATGTGGTAAAAGTATTAGTCAAAAAAATATATTTATCCTACTTGTACAGTCCATTGCACACCTAACAAGAAACTACATAGATTGCTGCCATGCTTTGGGCTATTTTGATCTTTGAACCTTTAATTTCAAGTGTACTGACTTCTTGCGCGGGTGTAACATGGATAACGCTAAACTGGGATGATGATGAGTATGCTTCTGTTCTCCTGTACACTCACTATGGGTGTAGATTTTTCGGAAGTTACTATTTATGTCGATATTGTTTGTAAACAAGGTATAATTAATTAATTATATTGCGTTCTAGCAATCCAGGCTTTTGAACTTATTTCTGTTACTAATTATTTGCTCGCAGACAAAAAGATCGATTATCGGACGAAAAAGTAACTTTTGGGGGTATTTTTTTACCGCATACAATATTGCCACACTAAACACCGATACGTGTGATATTAATCGACGCTGGCTATCAGTTTTTCAACCGTGTCATTCAGTCTCCAGCGGAGCGTGGAATTTCTTAACGATGGGGCAACACAGGATGTTATGAAGTCGTAGCTTCGATGAAAATTCATGAAAACATGAATGATGAGTGCTGAAATTGAGTTATTGAGGTAGTTTTGTAATTGTTTTTATATGGCCAGCACTTGCGCTGTTTAAGTGTCACAATTGCAGTCAAAGTACCCACAAGGAGGACTATTAATTAAGCCTCGGCCTCGAATTTCGCGGCAGCGAGGCGGGCGACACTTCCATGCGAAGTGTCCCTCAGTGCTTACCATCAGATGGGCTGCGTGCCTGTCTGCCAACTGACATTTTTTTTGCGACGGGAAACACATTTACGTGTACCGCTAGCCGCGGGGGCGGCTAGGCGGTTATGTGGGGCTCCCGCAGACAGAACTGCGTCCTACCCAAAACTATGCCACGGTAAAAGTACACTATAGGTAAAAAGTACTCTTCTAGAAGAAAAATAAAATGTTATGCAAAAACGACACTCGAGTTCACTTATATTTACAGTGGACTTGTTAATTGGCCAGTTAAACGTTCCCTTGACTTTTGTGACCCCACTAAGGGCAACCTTTGCGGTTTATCACCAGACTAAGCCATTGACAATGAAAGACTGGATTAAAATGTCAATGGGACCATACTACCAATAAAATACTTTCGAAGGTGATCAAAACATAGTAATTAAAATTCCGCTTCGCCGCAATCAATATTCCATTGTAAAAAATTATGACTTGAATGATGGAGGGTCCTTTATTTTCCACTAGCCTTCCGGCCGCGGTTTCACCCGCGCGTAACTTCTTTTTTCAAATATTCCCCCCTTTCCCCCTACATTTTCGGGATCAGAAGTACCCTATGATCACCGGGGATAGTTTAGCTATCCAACAGTGAAAGAATTATTCAAATCGGTTCAGTAGTTTCGGAGCCTATTCGATTCAAACAAACATACAAACAAACAAACAATCAAATCTTTCCTCTTTATAATATTAGTATAGACATAAATTTCAATGTTCTCGGATTTCATACGTTGAAATGTCGGTTTTATTTTCTTTGTTTACCATTTATATTGAAAAGAAAATAACGAAGTTATATTGACAAATGATTGTAAAGAATTACATTATAAGTAGGTAGACAATATGTGTTTAACTTATTTGTTAA
Organism: Mecyna flavalis; assembly: GCA_949319885.1. Classification (NCBI taxonomy): domain Eukaryota; kingdom Metazoa; phylum Arthropoda; class Insecta; order Lepidoptera; family Crambidae; genus Mecyna; species Mecyna flavalis. The sequence goes on along the minus strand of OX439427.1, from coordinate 1,295,738 downwards.
ACACATATTGTCTATATACATATTGTTTGGATAGAATAATCATTCAATATGTCTAGTTATTTGTTGAGGATTCTAGATCCCACTCATCCAAATTGCAGAATCCACTTGCGGTCGTGGTAGCCAGAGCCAAGGCGGGAATTTACGACCACGACCTGATCGGGGTTACCACTATTTCAAAGAGCCGATCGAAAATATTTACTTTCAGTTAGTACAATTGTGAAGAATGGTTTTAAAGTTACATTCAATAACCAGGGATGTATAGTACAAAATGGCAAAATAGATGTATTTTAGGTCTGACTCAGGTATGGTGAGCCTTTGCAAATCGTTGCCATAAATTCAATTATTCAATTAGGCATACATACATTTTAATTTCGTTGCTCCTATTTTGTTACTCAGTAAAAAATTTTGCAGCAAAAACGTGGCCTTTTACTGAAGTTAGTGAAAACTGCAAAGACCACGTGGGTGGCGTATATTTTTTTACGTTGTTATTCTGATTTTCATATCGTAATGCTAAAAATACCAACCGTGACCAAATTAACTTGAATATTTATTTATCTGTAATACAAAAGCGATATTATTTAACGAGATAACAATAAACGTTCGAAGGGCGGTGAAACGTGTCGCTGACATCGACTGGGTCAAGGTGTTTGCAATCGGACGCTGGGAGCGGATTAAATAAGTTATATTATTTATTAATATAGAATCTTGTATCATTATACATTTACTTGCCTTCCGTCCACGCATCCAGTGCTGTCAATGACAAACTTGAATGCCACACGAGAGAACTACAGTCACATTTTGTTGGCAAACGTAACATTTACTATTAACGTAATGTTTCAAAAACTGAGGAGCAAAAAAACGTCTTCAGTAATTTTTGCTGATTTTTTTAAAAACAGTCGTAAAAGTCACATTTTTGTGTTGTCGTTTACATGAGATGGTAAAAAGTAACGTAAAATGAGACAAGTACGTGCAGCGTTTCACCCACGTGCACCATACGACTTTATCTAGCAGGAATGTGATATTTTTCAGCAAAAAAATAGAAGTAGTGTAAGTCTCCTGCTACTAAGTATAGTAATGTTTGCAACGACTTTTAGTATGTGTAGCAGTAGCTACACATTCTAAAAGTCAGATATCGGCGACCTTTTTTTTGTAGGAGAAAAATAGAACGAACTGATAGCAATGGAGCAACGCAGCACATGTCCTACAAAAAGTAGGTCAGAAATACTATAAGGAAAGAAAAGTAATAAAATCGGTCCTAAAAAAAGTCTGATGTGAGTCGTTGCAGAGATGGACAAACAAAAACTATTTCCGTTAATCCAATGTTACTGAGCATTATCTCGGGATAGCCTAATTCGGTTTTTGGTTTTTGTTTAATTAGTAACGTAGTTCAGTGTCTCGTTGCGAAACGACCTTGTGCTATGCACCGGACCAGCTAAACGATGCATTATGCCTTCTTCGCACTTCGCGCACGATTAACTGTTAATGCATTTTTCAACACACGGCCATTCAACATGTTAGCGCGATGCTCGAGAAGTGGCACCTATTACGCTGTCACAGGCGCTAAAATCAATTAAAAACATTTGTTTTGCAAAATTATTCAAATCCTGAATGGGGTAGCCGAGTGGTACCAAACTTAGCTCCACATGCGTGCTTTAATACAATAAATAAATAAATATCTCTGGACATTATTCACACAGCGCCATCTAGCCCCAAACTAAGCATAAGCTTGTGCTATGGGTGCTAGACAACGGATAAACATTACTTATATACTTTTTTTTTTGTAAATACATACATATTATACATAGAAACACCCAGACCGATACAAACAAACATGTTTATGCACACAAATGTTTGTACCGTGCGTGGATCGAACCCGCGACCTCTGGTGTAATAGCCGACTTCTCGACCATTACACCAAATCTAGTCTGTGACCAAATGGCTCGTCGAAATACTTAAGCTTTGTTTGATTTAATCATGAATATATTGTATTAGACGTTGTGTTGTAGACGACTCGCTTCGCTGGTCAATTCAAAATCAAAAATCATTTGATTGCGACCCTGTCCCATGCGCCAAGCCAGGATTCATGGGTTTGGATCCCTGAAAGGAACATTGTAGGTGTTTGTTCTGTGTCTGGGTGTCTAGTAGGTATTTGTGGTGGTTTCTTTGTATTTGATATCTATAACAAAAGTACTTAAGCTACATTGAGATCAGAGTAATGTGATTATGTTGTTTAATAAACTTAATTTATTTACCTATTTTCTGATTTTGTTTTAGGGTAGGTACACTTTTAAGGAAAATACGATGGTAAAATGTTTGCGTGTTGTCTTGCGAGATCGCGTGCACATTGACGCTACAGACAATCATTTCGTTACTAGAAATACTGTCTAACATCTTTTTGGAACTGATCATTCGTTGATCTGGATCAGTCTTCCTTCCCAAAGGGTCCCACCCTGCCTGGTAGCTATTGAAAGTACACACAATACTTTTGCTAAGGGTCACAGGTAGTATGTTTTCTCAATATAAAGCACAGCGTTTTAACTTTATATTTTGACATTGCGTCGCATGAATGCTTATTTGTTTAACCGACCATTTTAACGAATTTCACTTTTAAATGCAGTTACAATAAGGTTGAATTTCCTGATCGATTGGTATAGGATACTTGCTTTTTGGACCTTAAATACGTATACAGTAACAATTTTAGTTTTTTTAAAACCAACACTAGTAAATATAAACTTCATGCTTATTTGTTCAAAATCCATGGAGATTCACCAAACGTGTATCCGAACAATAAATTCGTGCTTAAGTGTTCAATCTCCTCACGAGTAACCAATCACGGCAGCGTATTTTGATGATGCAATACGCCGCCATATTAAATTATTTCGCGTCCAAGCGAGTTGTTAGCACGCATTTGTGTTAATTTAAGTTATATTATTTATTAGAAGTGTTTAAAGCATCGGAAAAGGTGTAAAAAATGTCCGTAACACATCATAAAGCGAACAACATAATTACAACTATAGAAAGAGATCGGTAAGTTGTATTTTTTTGTTTCATTACATCGTAGGTCGTCACTGCGTATCGCCAACTTGTTGCACAGGATGTTTAAAATCTCATTGTTATGATTTCAGAATAAATTTTACATCAAAATGAAATAGCCGCGTATCCTTATAAGATAAATCATTGTGTTGAAACTGTAAGGTTGTAAAATATTAAATTAAACATAAAATATTTTGTGGTGTGACTGGGTTCCATTAATACGGAATGTTTGATATATAAAATATTACTACTCTATGCTTTAATAATACTCGCATGTTTGCTAATTGTTTTATTTTATGGGTAAATTAATTAACTTAATAATAAGCTTTATACTGGTGACTTTTTTTACCGTCAGGAAAAAAGGACTGTATTTTGTACCTAATACGATTTCTATACGTGAGTGTGTAATATCCTAGGTCTCGCTCCCTCTAAATATGCGACGGAGCGCGGACTATGATGGTGCGAGACGGCAACAGACTGGCTGGCATACCGTAGAAGGAGAGCCGAGTTATCTATTTATTTATAATTTATAAAATTAAATACCAAAAAATGTCTTTAAACTGTGAAGACATTAAACAGACAAATTATACAAACAAGAAAACATAACGGAGACTATAAACTATAAATATCAAAAACAATGAACTATTCTAAGATACGTCTTAACTCTAAATAAAACTTCAGTTGTGCCTACCTTTATTTTACCGTACTACCTATACTACTTGCTATACCCAAAACGTTTATTCCCAACATCCTGTATATGCTCTTAAGACACTTAAGTACTGAGTATTTTCGATTGCAAAATGTTCAATCTCCATTGTAGTAATGTTCAATCTCCAAATACAAAATTACTTATGTGGTTTTTTGTCCAACCTCCATAAAAAAAGTTGATTTTAAACGTAAGCTTTAAACTTTTTAATGTTTATTTGTGGAATATACTTTTTTTACTATAACAGCCATTTATTTAATACGACAGTTGTAAGAAATATAATTAAATACTCTAAATAATCAATAAAATGTCTCTAGTGTAAAATGGTACAAATGGAGATTGAACAAATAAGAATTCATGCGACGATTGGTTATTGCGACCCTCCATTGCATCTTGAGATTTCGGTTTTTCGCGTATTTTACTCTCGGAGTAGGTAATTTCTTATAGTCTTCTTTTATGACATTCGAGGGCTTAGATGAGGCTTGAAAAACAAACTTCGATTTTTATAGACCCACAATTCCAGTGCAGAATTATGTTTAAGGAGAAGTAACATCCGTCATGAGTTCTTAGAAACGACAAAAGCGCAAACACTGCAACTTCCTGTGAATATTTTGTTGAGCAACTAAATGTTTAGACATCGATTTTCCTCTATGCCCGCATATTCTTACGTACGCATGGAAGGAGGTCTATGTTATCGACCGAGTTGTTATTCGACGAAATTAGTCATTGGTGTCAGAGAAAAATACCGATGCCATCACGGGTCACTAATATTCGTAACGTGACACTATTACATTCTAATTCCTCGCGAATATCGAGTGACGAGCCGGTCACAGTACACGTATCGGGTGACGACATGCATTACTATGCGTCTCAGGATTGGGTGATGGCCGGTTGAGAAACAACAGTTTCCTAAGATGTTGCGGGCAGTGTGGGCTTTCATCAATCAAATTAGTCTATTAATCTTGATATTTTGCCTCATTCTATTTCTTACTTGTTTCAAGCTAGCCAGAATGTTGTCATGCTGTTGCATTATGCTATACGTGCTGATGCAAGGATATTTTAATTTGCGTGCAAGTAATTGCTTTCTATTTTAAATCTCGTGAGGATAGTTCTTGATGCTGGTTCTGAGTTTAAAAAACTAAGATTTTAAGAGGTTGTTTTATTTATCAAATTAATAGCTTCTAAATGCATGTATAGATTTAAGTATAACCAAAGGCTGGGCAAAAGCTACAAAGCGGGCACTGGCTCATACATTTCGGATGAGAAGTATAAACCAGGAGATTAAAGTGGTTAGGCTCTCTCCAGTCACAAGTACACATCCGCAGGTCTCAGTTATGGTGCTGACAAGCATTCTTCACCACGAAAAAGAAAAAAAAAGGATACATTTTTAATTTTAGTGTGTTGGAAAAACAACAACAACGTTTCCGTTGTTTGTTCCGTTTATCATTTTCAGCATTCGAGGTCATTAACACTGTCGTTGTCAAATGTATGAACAATCTTAATAAGTACAGGCTTAATAAAACCTAACAAATAAATGCTTTTATTTATCCGCATATAACCAGATCGACGGAACGCATTTGTCATTCTCGTCAGGAGCAGGTGACGGCCGGTTGAGAAACTGAACTGTTTCCCAAGAGAGCCTAATGGGGGGTAATGTCAGCTGATTGCTCGCAGCCGCACGGAATCATTACCAGCTGATGATGTCCTAATGCACCGCTGCAGCGCTGCAGGCGCGTGGATGCGGGTCAAAGTTAATGACGGCCTGAGTTAGAGAATGTCATAGGTAATGAGATGCCAGTGAACGTGGTTATTAAGTCAAGAAGATTAGATATGTAAAAAAGGGTAGAGTCTATACTTTGGTTTTTATTGACTGAGTAAACATTTATCTTGTGTAAAGAAATAGCCCGTAGTCTATGTACCCTACTAGTCACAGCACAAAAGCAAAGGAGAATAGTTTGATATATGTAGTGACTTAAATATTGTATAGATAATTAATAAGGGCGTTCATATTTCTCCCTTTTTACTTAAACTCCTGTTCAAAGTGTTTTTGTCTTAAACGGGGGTCTATGGTAGTGCTATATTATTGTAGTAGGCATTCAAGTGGTGTAGTAAAGGTCACTGGGCAACTTACTATGGAAACTATACCCACGGCCTACAAAAACAAAATTGGTTTGGATGTTTAGATAAACTTCCCTAGTTTACGAAGATATATGTCGCATCAATGTAGAGTATGGGAATCTGCCCAAAAATTAAAATTAAAATATAAGTAATATCCTCTAGTGATAAGACATTTTTAGATTATTTGCATTGAATGGGTGTCTTGATTACACGCTGGAGCAACTGAACTCGTCGTGTTCGTCTGCCCCCTCTAACAATACAAGTCTGTTGGACACCTAAAAGATAAAATCTTATTCTCTCTCACTAATACAATGGCAATAATCTGATGTATTTTTAAAAAACGAATGTGTAGAATTATATCGTTTTTATTCAACATGATCCATCATGTCCAAGAACCTTGCTGGCGCATCTATTTGTTCTTGGTGTCTGGCCCATGACAAAAAGTACACCATGCTGGCTATAAGTCTAACGTGCGAGTGAGACGGCTAATGCAACCCCCTAGCCGTGCATTATTGGAACGCGCAAACATTTATGTTATTTTAATTGATTACAATACTTTAATTGATACCTAATATTTCTAAACACATAAAGTAGTTTTTTAGATTTCTCCCGCGTTTAAAAAAGAAAAAAACTACATAAAATTAAATGTAGGCTAGCACTCATTAATTTACAAATAATTTGATATCTGTAGGAAATATTTCGAAGACCGGGTCAGATTATGCCCAATGACCTTTACGTGTCGGATTTTTCGAACACAGTTTGTTTGGGTTTGTTATCAAAGAATAGTAAAGATGTTTCAAAATATTTATGGCAATGGACAAGTTACTATAACGTTAAATATTATATCCGTACGTTATTTCAGGTAAACTTAAAATTTTATACGAGTATATAGGGTAAGACGGGGGAATGGCGTTCACTTAAGGAAAACATGGTATATTTTTTTAATTATTTATTATAAATCAAAATTAATAAAAGTAACAAAGTCTTTCATTATAGAGGTATCAATATTTTAACAACAAAAGCATATATCTTTGACCGACCGAGTAGTAGGAAAACATTAAAAAAAAAACACTTTTGAGCGGCATTGCCCCTGACGTTGGGTAATGCCGCTCAAACATGTTTTTGACAAATAAGATACATTTTAATCAAAGAAATATTATTGAGATCAACCTTATACGATAAAAGTAAAGTCTACAATCACAAATAAGTATCAATTATCCCCATTTGTATGTAAGATTATCCTTTTTCAATTAAACAATAAGATGGTGGCCGCAGATGGTGCAGCGATACCACCAACTCGTTATTTTTCCAAATTCTTCGCTCCAAGCCGCTTTAGCGGTGATCCTTTGAAGATTTCTTGGCATGTCTACAACAATAAGAAAATAAGTCACCAAGCAAGAGGATGGCGCTCAGATGAGCGGTATAACCCCAGGCGGTCTTTTTGTAATTAATTTGAAATTTAAAAAAAGTCATACACAGTTGTTGAGTATTTATTGCATTATCACAAAAAAGAATAGTTTTCTACCAGAAAAGTAAAATTAATAATCAAATAAACATTTAAGTATTGGACTTACCGGCAAAAAACACGTAACCAAAAATTAGATCAGCGCGGCCGCAAACGAAGAAACGCACTTCACGGTCACATGACGCGAGCTGATTGCCCGTTTGCATCGCTGTCTGTTAGAGGTCCCATCCCCTCGCGCTTCCCGCAACGTGGTTTGTTGATACGTTCCATTTTGTCAGAGTTAAAGAGGTGAGCGCCATTACCCAGTGAGCGCTATTCCCCCTTCCTCCCCTAAACAACAAGACACGACATTGCCTCGACGAAGAGAATGCCATTAAAGTTATTTATTAGATATAATTACACTGCTAGACCAAAGTTAAACGCTAACCAGACAATCTCAAAGATTTTGAAGAAATTCAATAAGGTTTATTCTACAGAAGCGCTACAGATAATACCTACTTAGATTCGGTTTAATGTTAAAGACAAAGGTGGGCTTTACTTTAGATGGGTTAATTTGCAACAAGGGTAAGTATAAATAAATCTCATGCTTACGCGAAATTATAGTACTTTTATTAATGCAATAAGGCAATGCATAATTCACAGTAAATGTGCAAAACGTAAATCACTATGCATGCAATACACGTTCACGCTCCTATTCACTTCAATAGTATTTCAACAATTACACAAATATAATATTTGGTAAACTTCGACTATATGCAGTGAAGCTGAAAATGATAACATTAACTTATATAAACTTTGCAATAAATTCTAATAAATAATTTCTCAACAATCCAATAATTGATATTATCTCTGTTATTATAATAAATGCATAAGTATCTGTGGATGTCTTTTTATCCTGGGATGATGTTTATTTCCCACTAGCGGCCGCCTCCGCGGTTTCACCCGCGCGTAATTTCTTTTTTCAAATGATCCTTCCCTTCCCCCCACATTTCCGGGATAAAAAGTACCCTATGTCGCCCGAGAATAGTTTAGCTTTCCAACAATGAAAGATCGGATTTTTCAAATCGGTTCAGTTCAGTAGTTTCGATGACAAAATATTTATTCTGTTTCGACTATTAAAAATACTACTACTGTAGTTTATTCGATAATAATTTTTTTGTATGTCATTAACATTCTTTTCAAATAGCATGCAACCTTTTTTGAATAATTAAAAACGCTAGCAGCATAATTTCCATTTTGACAGTAATAAAAAGAAAATAATTGTTTCTTTTTCCTTTAAAGGCGTTTAGATTTTTTTCTGTTTTTTTTTCTGAAGAATCTAGCCTATTATTAATATTATATTATTAATGTAACTGGCATCAGAGTTAGGATTAATTTGACAGCAATAAAAAGTAAATGAAATAATTTTTTTCTATAATGGCGTATAGATTTTTTCTGAATAATTTAGCCAACATTAAATTTTTAAAATTGATGTTACCCTCGTGGTTATTTTGTTATTTTAAAGTAGCACTGGCAATAGTGCCACAAAAGTTTGACAGTAATAAAAAGTAAATTAAATGTTTTGTTTTTCTCTAAGTCTTTAAGTCTTTGTGTGTTCTTTTTTTTTCAAATATACCCTCTTCCCCACACATTTCCGGGAAAAAAGTACCCTATGTTCACCGGGGATAGTGTAGCTTTCGAACAGTGAAAGCATTATTCAAATCGGTTCAGTATTTTCGGAGCCTATTCAATACAAACAAACAAACAATCAAATCTTTCCTCTTTATAATATTAGTATAGATAGATAGTATAGATGAATTGATAAATTAATAGTTTATGTGATATTGTTTGTCCTTCTTTCACGTCGCAACGGAGAAAAGCGATTCGACGCGCGACGTGAATTATGGTATGTTATCCTCATACCAACACCGTATCGTTTTACATCTAAGCAATATACAGCGTGGAATTTTAGTCGTTGTTTTCCCGCAGTAAAATGATTCTATCTAAGTAGTAAAATACATTAATAAAGTTCTTTTTTTAGTTAAATCAAAAGTTTTACGATTATGATAGACGAAACTCGAACCAATAGTACTAGCTGCGTCAGAAGCGGTCACCGGCCGGGGTCATTGCCCTTCGCGTTTATCAAAAAAATGATTATTTACTATTTACTCACATTTAGTTTCCATTTTCCCATTATAATTTAAGAAAAAATTTCAAAAAAAGTTTTAAAAAAATTTAAAAAAAAAAATTTAAAAAAAAATTACTAGCATAAATCGATAGTACTACTGAAGGTAAAGCATTCTGCTGCGGGAAATCAACGACTAAAAAAACACGCAGTATGTACTTGTACATCCGACAATTTTTTTTTATACACAAATTTTATTCGACGCGGGAATTTAATCCAGGATCCCGATCATCGCCCGGTACTAAAATCACTAGTCCATAGGGAATGCAATCTCGATCTCGCGAGATCTCGTTTTAGCGAGATCTCGGCCTTTTTTTGCGAGATTGAATCTCGGTCGAAAACAGGACGAGATCTCGCGAGATTAACGAGATTGCACTCGAGCACAAAAACCTCTTCGAAGCCCGAACTGACACGGTCGGACTTGCAATCTGTCGGTTTCGTTCGATGCGGGTGAGGCGGCGGCTTGAGATAGCGGTCGTGGGAGAAGGTGTCTCTCAGTTTCGTTCGTGTCGTGCGTGCAACAATGAGGCTCAAACAATGTTTGAGCCTTGATCATCAAAGGAGGATTGCTTGCCTCTCTGTCTTTAACAGACTCCACTTGGGCGAGTGTTCTTCTCAACTGCACGACTTAATTTCGCCAGCTCCGTTCCATCATTGAACGACTAGACTGAGACTCCATCCGTATGCAGTCGAGAGAGAGTTGAGACCGTGTGTACGGACTAAGCGATTTGCTTCGTCTTTTTTGAAACTGACTTCCCGGGAGTGGAACTCTCTGCCTGGGTCAGTCTTCCCTATCCATTATAACTTGGGGCTCTTTAAGGCCAGTATTAACGGGCTTTACCTAAGCAAGTGCGCTCTATTGTAGACCGCATAGTTGTTTAAAAAAGGCAAAGTCAAGTGCTGGCTTAGTTCAAACATTAAAAAAAAGGAAAGTATTTTTAAAAAAATCTAAAAAAATAAATAGTGGTTTGTGATGTTTACGCGGTTAATACTCATTAAATAAAACAACACTCGCGATATATTCTACATTTTAAATTTAAAACCCGACGTTTCGACCACTTTTCAACAGTCGTGATCACGGATTTAACATGTAGAATATATCGCTAGTTTTTATCCGTTTTAAGTTGTTTTATTACGTGACAATAAATGTTTATCTTTTAATACTATTGATTTTTATAAGAAAAAAATCCTAATGTATTCAAATATTGTGATTATTTGCAAAAAACACACAAAACTGCTAATCTCGCGAGATCTCGATTTTAGCGAGATCTCGCAGTACTGATATTCATAATCTCGCGAGATCTCGCTTGAGCCCTAATCTCGCGAGATTTGCATTCCCTACTAGTCCATTAATTTTTTTTAAATATTAAGTTTTTGATACGAGAAGATAACGCTGCGTATTCATTTTCGTTTCTCGTTGGTGACATGTGACAGGCATGGTCATGCGCATGATGAGGTATAACAGCGCTAATGAATTTCACTCTTCCATAACGTGCGGGAACTCACGTGGGGCCGGACCGCCGTGTTGACGCAGTGACGCGGCGTTTGGTACAAGGCAGAGGAGAATGGTTGACTTTATGGATTGCTGATACAGCACACCGTTGTGACACATAGTGGATACAAAGTGACGTCTGCGCAGGGATGGCTGATATCACAAGTCGCTGTTGGCTAGTATAACACAGCCAATGATAAAAATATATCCTAAAAATCATCTCTTTTTTATTATTTAAGGACGTAATCCATATGAAGCAATAATGTGAATTAGATCGTTATTGCGTAACTAGTAAGGATCTAATCCATATGAAGCAATAATGTGGGTTTGATCTGACTGCGTAACTACGTTCTGTAATTTTATACCTTTTTTTCAAAGGGTTTGTACCGATCTTTCAGAACTAGAAAAACATATCCACAACTTTGTAATTAAAACATCATCTTATACATAATGAAAGCAGGACACCAAGGAGCGTATCAGGCGGTGAACTTGACCCGCGCCGCGCGCGCACGTGGCTTGCGCCGGTTGCGCAAGCGCAGGAACTGCGGCTTTCTCTGGCCATAAGCGCTGTTTGTTTTACAACACGTATGAAAATTAGTTTTGGCACAAATTATGAACAAAGAATTATCGGCGACCGAGATACGATTGTTATTGTATGTTTTTCCAAAAAAGTTTTATGGTCATAAATATGCGTAAAGTTGGGCTTTTAGGATATTCCGGATACTATCTTCACATCGTAAGCGTTTAGCCCATATTCCATCGAGAGTCAATTGAACCATGATCAAAGATTTGTCAAGTTTAACTGTTAAATAAACTTTTTATTTATTACCGCATGCTAGCAAGACCTGCACCTGTTGAGAGTAAACTTAATTCATTTGCTTCTTTATTTGCCTTAATAAGGCATTTAAAAATACTCTGCTAAATTACATGTCATGAATGGTGCAGTGATCTAAAATCAGTCTGTCTCTCTTGTGCAAAGGTTCTTACATTTCCTTGTTGTTAACGTTTCCACACTTAAAAGAAACTGAAAACAGGCTCATGACACCGTTATTTTTCTTTTGAAAATGTTCATTGTATGTAATTGATTTACTATGGTAGGCGTTGAGTTTGTATGGGATGTTGAGCACGCTGCTTGACCGGGTTATTTTAGTTAATATTCACTTGAGACGGTAATGCTCACTTAAGGATTTGAGCATGGGATTGTATGACTTCAGGTCTAGGCACGCAGCTCACCTGATACTCGTAGTAAGCTGCAGCAAGCAATATTAAGTACTGACTTCTTTTTGTTAAATTGACAAGAAATAACCTCTTTTTTATTTGACAGATAAATCTTTATTATAAGTGTACTGATAATTTTCTAATTAATTGACACACATCACATAGATATTAATATTAATTCCATGCACACATCATATTTTGTCTTATCTCTGGATGTTCAAGGAATACAAACACTTTTTCGTAATTCTAAATAATATTTCCTCATGATAATAATCGTTTATACTATTACATTATTGGTTCGGCTGCTCTAGCGCTCTAGCGGGGTCACTGACCACTCCCGGTCCCGAGGCAGCAATAAAAGGACAAATAGACATTCTTCGCTCCCGATCTGGTCGAAAGCGGAACATGATCATAATAAAAAGATCTCATTATAACAATTTCTGGAATTTAGATCGAGCCTGTGGTACTTAATAACTTCACGAGATTATTTTTACATTTTTTGTTCCTGGTTTAAGTTGGACTCACAAAAATGGTTTTAGAAAGTTTATAATAAGGCATTTCCTGTGTTTGTATTTGATCAATATTAGATAGGTACTAGCTGCCTATCCCGGATTCCCGGCTCCACATGGATGGGTGAATAGGTATTATATTTCGTGTTAATTCACTAGATGGTTTTTAGTAGACATAAAAATGTCATTAAGTAGATAACGTGGATTACTGATTTGCTAACGGAAGGTACATTGTGCAAAAAATATGGGCACATAATATTCTTTTGTCGTCTGTAAGTTTAAAAATGCAGTCTTTAAGAGACCGCCCTGCTTCTTGTCTTTGCAACATCATTATACATACATACATTAGGCGTGAAATTGATTGAGATTTTGATCCTATTAATCATGAATTCCTCTTCAAGACCTCTCTACCCAATAATAAATACATATGTATTAAAATAAATAAAAAAGATAGTAACTTGAATAGTAGAATACTTTAATAATTCACCTTGATTAAAGTAATCTTAAAATTGACATAATCTAAACAGTTAATCAGTTTAACACATAAATTCTAATGTTGCATTATTATTAATACCTTTTTACACGCCACGCATACCACGGTTTTAATTAAGTGTCATTTTGACAGGTCTTTAAATGCTTACGAAACACTGAGGTCAACGGCGTATTACGCTGGAGTGGCTATAGTCATTGAAATGACAGCTATTTTTATGTCGATTTGAAGCGCCCCCCATTAGTGTACTGGGAACTAAAATGACTTCAATTTTCTCTGTCTACACTTCAAATGGACAGCCATTGACATTGACAATGACAGCATTATCAAAGTTTATCTGCCAAATTTAGTACTATTATTAGTTCCAAGTACACTAACTAGTGCTCTCAGCGCCAACATGGCGATTTTCAAATCGGATCAAACATTTGGTGACAATCGCCCATCCAGTGTCATAGAGATCAGTGTTACAAAACCATTACCTCATAACAGTAGCAACGAAATATCGCCCGTATAATCTTTTAGACGAATCATAAAACATTTCGGCTTGGCCATGTCAGTCGAAATATTCAAACTGATGTTTATCAGTACCTTTGGGCTCAATCAGTGGCCCACTGGCTGCCCAATTAGCCTAGAGACACGCTAATGAACATTATGAGATGTTAGTATAATTTAGGACAAGAACTTCAAATAATGACCCGCATGTCTATAGGAATTATGTCATATTTATATGGTTGGAAATATCGTGTTATGTCAGCAGTTTCTATAAAAGGACTGGTTGATATTTTGTAAGTGTAAATAAAGCATTAAAATCGTTTAGAAGTCGGCTAATAATCTAAGGGCGCATAAACATAATATTTGGTTTTAGGATTTTACTTACACCGATTAGGAAATCTAGTCCCAAACTAATTAAAGCTTAAATTAAACTCTTAGTATCAGATAATAGATATTTAATTGTATTTCTATACAAGGTCATTCTCTTAAATGTCCACAACTCACAAGTAATGAATTAATCTTATTATACAGACAGGACAGTGGTCATTGCTTTCGGTCCCACGCTGCAGCTGCAATTATCGCTAAATGTGCCCTCAAAAGTGCATAGTGACAAAGACTAAGAAAATATTTAAGCGTGTTAATGATTGATTAATCATGTAAATAGAACATGTCATGTTTAATGAGTATTTGTTTTGTGAATAGATAAATTATGTTATTGACCCTAATTTGAGAGGAGGGCAAGATCCGACCAGAATTTTCCGATGCAATAAGTAATTACATTTGTACCACGCTTAATAACTTATCTCTCCAACGTCGGTAAAAAGAAACAATTATAATAAACTGTCAAATGTTCCTCAACCAATTTCGAGCTTGATGTCCATTGTTTAGATCATTTTTTTTAATAAAAACATTTTGACAGATAATTGAGACAAACTAACCAAAATTATCGCTCAATAAAACCTACAGTAAAGCAGCACATTTTCTTATGCCACTTAAGTTGGCAAGCTGGCACACAGCCTACCTGGTGAGAAGCGGCTACTGTTGACAACTGACTGATTTCAACAGCAAAAGTTATGATGAAAAGCGCACTCTGAAAAAATCCACCAACCAGACCCATTGGGATTTTAACCTTCGGGTTTTTGACACCAGCAGCATAACCACTGTTATACGGCGGCGGTCGAAAATCATTAGATCTGGCACCATCGGAATGTGATACCGCCCCAGATTGATTGCGGCTATCAGTTAAACAGCGCGCGGCATTTGTCTTCTGTCCTATTACTCAGGAAGTGAAAGCGAGGGAAGGTCTTTGCCCCCAGGTTCCTCTGTTGTTTACTCAGGTTTGTTTGAGCATTTGCTTCCGCGGGACAGTCGCGTGATGTTCGATTTGTCACGGGCAATCTTCGCACCATGTTCCATGAAAAGAGCTTGTATGAGTTTATTACTGCACTGCTACTGCATACTGCATGCATCTCACGTGTTTTATATCGTTTTGGTTCTTATAATGCTAGTGGTTTAAAGGTACCTTGACTTTTTCGGTCCTATTTTTGTACCTACTTCTTCTAAGACGATAAGAAAAGGCGGAAGTATTACAAGGAAATGTAAACCACGTGTTAGAGAGTAATTAGATTGATCAGATAGCATGAAGTAGAACACTATGATAACCATCTTACGACCAATTACTTGGTGCGTTTTACGTTACGAACTCGAAACAAGAAGTCGAAGCCAGTTAACCTAATTCATAGATTATGTCATTCAGGTCACGGTCTCTAGCAGAACCACCACCTGACAAATTGACGTTGCACCTTCCGTCAAATTTGGCAAATCACGGTCAAATTAATGACGAATTTCCATAAGAAAGTTAAACAAACCAACCGGTCACCGACAGTAGGTCAATAGAGATGGATGTCTGGCAACGACTCGAGTGTGAGCGAGACCGCATGCTTCACTGAAATGGTTATTATTGCATAATAATATGGCATCGATTCGCGGATTTTGAACGTTTACAGTTTTAAGAGTAATTCCGTTGCAAAACAGCTGATTGTGAAAGAAGTTATTATGGAGTCCGTCGAACTTTTGAGGTTTATCCTTAACATTCCATCGGTGACATAACATACAAATATATGTACTGAGCTTTTGATCGTTGATAACTTTGTTACCGGCTTGCAACAGGTCTCGTTAACCGTTCTTACATTAAACAGCATATTATATTACCAAAAAATAAATAAAGAGCCAAAGAATTCCCCCGACTGTGATTATAAATTTTGATTACAATATATATTTACAATTCTACAAGCAGTTGTATTAGTACCAGGAATATTTAACAAACAAGATGACGCCACGACCAAAAGCCAAAAGAAGCCATGTTATTGTAAATAAATGTATTTCGTCAACCATTTAATAAACGTTACACAAGCAAAGACAATAGTCAAAAGTAAAATAAGAAAGCAACATTTGTGCAATTTGCAGGTTGACAAAGTGAATCACTTAGCGAGTTGTGCCTATGCCGGCTGTAGGCTTAGTTAGAGCATAATGGCGGGAGTAAACAGCGGAACAGTGAGGGCAGAGACCCCAACCCCTGCTTTCTCTTCCGACCTAATGATAGGATAAAAGACAATGACTATATCAAGTACTATTATTTTCTGAGACTGCTTCGATGGCGAAATAAGTAACAAAGTGGCGAATTGACACGATGGGTTTTCTGTCGAGAGTTTACAAACTGTCTCAACACAATTTTTGTTTTGTTGGAGAATTCTTTTAAGCAGCATAACCGCAGGATGGCAAGATCTGCTGCCGTGTGTGTAACTTGGGAGAAAGGACGCTACTCCCACAACCCCGGTTTCATCTTCCCACCCGAAAGGGACGAGTCGGTGTCCCGCCTTGAGACGATTCATGGACCCGATCTGAACACACCTGTTAATCGAAATAGACCAAAAGTTCTGGAGCTGAACTCTCTCTTTGGACCTCTAGGGTGGTGGCACTATGTCTATTTATTTGTTCAAGTGAATCGAAGGCTGTCATTCAATTTTGATGATTGAAAAGAGAACTATCAAGTTTCTTACCGATAGATGACAACATTCCGGATCCGGTATTAGAATCATACTGTACCAATAATTGACGATTCATAGTGCATCACCCAAGCTTTTTTTTTCTTCCGGAGGAGAATGCGTTTATGCACCTTAACCGCAGGCTAGCGAGACCTGCGGCCGTGTGTGGGACTCGAGACCCAAGCGTCCCACTACCCACTAAATTCCCCCGGTTTCCCTTCCACCCGAAGAGGACAAGCCGGTGCCCGTCTGTTCACCCAAGACTACATGAATAAAAAATATTTTAATTGATTGATGGACCATATGAGAACAAGAAAGAAAAAGTGCAACTGTGCCCGCACACCTTTACCAACACCAAGGGTTTTCGTAAAATTGGTCTCTAAATAGGTAATTTGGCATTTCTACTAGAATTAAAATACGGTTTGACTTCTCATTTAATTTGACAATTGAGAGAACCCACTAAAGAAAGTCTGGCAGAAGCAAACACGAAACGAAACTAAAAATTCGGTGCACTAACACCTTACTATACCTACTGAACTGAACTATACATGTTAAAATTTCTGGTTCCTGAGGAAGGAAGTGGCACACCTAAGAGCTTATGACGCGGCTGCGACGTCAGACCTGACCTACGGTGCATACACTACAACCATCCATCACGACCTGCTGAGCACAGGGCTGTCGAGTACAATAATACTGGATCGTGGACTAAGCTCGGTGTAATAGGTTACACCGAGCTTAGTGCAAATTTAGTCAGGGTAGGATCTCAAGCCCAGTTATTGCATTGGAGCGACTGTCATCTGATATCCGTAAGATTAATTAGATTTTAAGTATTCAGCTATTAAACTGTGCAGGTTTGAAATTCAACACTTAAGTGTACATAGCCATCCAGCGTAAAAACGTGGCAAGTGTCCTAGGGACCTTAATCTTTATCTAAGCGTTTTTTATTTATTTAAAAGTATGTACAGTTTTTGTAGTTTTCTTTAACTTCGTCCAAATATCAACGAAATGTAGTGTTTTTTTTTCATGAATTAAGGAAAGAGATCTTTAGCAACCCTGCATTCACACATTCGCGTCGTGTTGCGCAATCGGCGCACGCGCAGCGCTCACGCACGTCGCGATTAATAGTGAAATTTGACGCGACTCGGAAACTGTTCTAATTGTTAACGGTTCTCGGAAGTAAGATTATCTTGTCCGCTATTATTTATGAGTATTCATTCGTTTCTATCTTTTTTTTTATACAACGTCAGTTAACAGATAGGCTCGCAGCCCACCTGATGGTAAGCGGTCACTGCGGCCTATTCCATTGAGGGACACTTTACCAGGAAGCTTTTACTTTGCTGGTTTGTGTTTGCTGGGGTCAGTTATGTTTTTTGGGAAGGTGAATAGGGTGAGGCCCCTTTCTGTATGTAAACGAGTGACCAGAATAAGAAATTGTTACGCTGTGATTTGATTCAAATAAGTGACTTTTCCCTGAAAGCACCGGTTTATTTGCATTTCAAGCGTTCACCTGGTAATTTCAGTGTAATTTCAGGCACTAATGTTACTGCTGGTCGCTAAACTATTAATATGGAAGTCTACCTACCTATTTTATATATATTTATTATTGCAGGGGTAACCAGTTCAATGTATTTTAAGCCAATAGAAGCCAATCCTAATAAAAAGAACTAATAAAAACTGTAAGGTCTCTTACTAAACTTGACATTTGTCAATGAATTAATAATGTAAATGCTATCGCGATCAGTACTGAGCAAAGTAATTAGGTAGAAGGAAAAATGTTTGACCCAAATAGCGGTTGTAAAACTGCGTTCTTGAAGTAGATGACTGTGATGCAAAAAATAGGTAAAAGCATTGCATTCAATGTAACTTGAAAATAAGTATAGTTATTAAATAATCGTAATGTTGGCGATAAAAAACGGATGTCATTTTGTCTTATGGGCTTGAAGGAAGTCAATGCAGATGTTGAATTAGGGTTACTTTGAAATAAGGGCAGAAATGTGGTGATGATGTTTTGTGTGTCCCAGACAACCAAATTCATTCATTTACGATTAAAATTAACAAATAGAGGATATAGGAAATGTGTTTTTTTATTCATGTAGAGTCGATACTACCGTTTTAATTGAAATAAGATAAGTGTACGTATTTTAGTATAGTGCGGGCAAAAACACATTGCATACCAATTAGCCTTATCCACTGTTAAAGCAACGGGCCCTCAATCCGAGTTAACTTACGTCCACAGATAAAATGCGAGGGGAATATCTTCTATACTAGATATGCTATAGGGGTTAGGAGGTTAAGTGTTCTGACACACTAACGGGTAAGTTTCAATTATTCAAATAACAAAGTAAAGTCAGTCTTTATTGTGGTTTAACTTAACTCTACTTGGTGTCAGTTATGTTATTGTATTTATACTTTTTCATAGTTGTGTCTTCTGGTAGAAATTAGTCCTTGTATTAATGTCAAAGGGCACTAACATTATTATAACGGCTTGCAAGAAAAACACTATTGTGATATCCTACTAATATTATAAATGCGAAAGTCTGGATGTTTGGATGTTTAGATGTTTAGATGTTTGGATGTTTGGATGTTTAGATGTTGGTTACTCAATCGCGCCTAAACGGCTGAACGGATTTAGATGAAATTTGGCACACGTATATAGTTTATATTATAACCCGGATTAGGACATAGGCTATAAAATTCCTACGGGAAACGTCTCATACCCGCCGGAATACGATTTTGAAACTAATGAACTGATTTAAATAATTCTTTTGCTGTTGGAAAGCTACAGTATCCCCGGTGAACATAGGGTACTTTTGATCCTGGAAATGTGGGGAGAAGGGGGGATATATTTGAAAATAGAAATTACGCGCGGGTGGAACCTCGGGCGGAAGGCTAGTATGTAAATAGAGTATACCTAGTTTTTCACAAGCTACTAAAATAATAATATTGTAACGTCATGATGTCATTACGATTTTTTGATCTCCCTCCAACTCTTGTTGGATTTTTACTGCACAGATAAATATAATCGTACAGGGCACAGGCTCTTGATTTAAGGATTATACTCGGAATAAAAAGTAATAATATTAGATTTACTTAGTTTAGAAGTTAGGTAACAATTTGCTTTGAAAACTGGCCGGGCTGGCCATTAATTTTTGGTTACAATAGTTATTAAATTTACACTTTTCTAAGGCTGTTTTTAGCAATTTTTTTAGTTTTACAATTGAAGCCGCGTAGTAAGCTGCGCGTGCGACGATCGTGTTCGTCGTTACGCCCATGCACCATGTTGATGCTGAATTGTGGACGTGGGAAACACATTGTGTTCACTGTGATGTCTACCATAAAATGTAGTATCCAGTAACTACGATTTATCCGTGTATTTGGGCCAACGCCGGACAAATGACTCAAAAAAGCCTGCTGCCATGACCTCACTCTAGGCTTACACACCTCAAACTATAATTACTATTATAATTATTGTTCTAGTGTCTTTCACATATTTTTCTGTCTACTTATATTATTTTCTCAAATGTTTGTTTTGTGCAGTATCTACAAACTCTCATGTTTATTTACTGTTCTACCTGTACCAATTTATATATATTTAGACATTTCACTTCAAACAGAATCCAGTTCGTTATGCATTAATAATGTTAACAAAAAAATGTTTATACACAATTTATATAAGATTTATTTTTTACAATATTTACATACAATTTTACAATACCTACCAGCTATACAATATAAATATAACACTTATTATTTACATTGTTTAAAAATTCTAAAATATTTACATGTGAATTATCATATTTTACAATATATACATAAGATGCCCATTAATATTGTTATAGGACATACAAAACTAGTGCCTAAAAGAGCTTCAGTCTATGGCCTTTTAATTTTTTTAAATACTGCTAACATTGCTTTTGTGATGTCTGTGGTGTTCATATTTACATGCTGATATGATTTCGCAAAATCTTAAAGTTGGACTTTTTAATGCAGGCTCATTAGGCACTAGACATGAGGAGTTCATAGTGGCTGTCCAGAAATCTGCCCCCGATATCTTGGCTATCAACGAAACCTGGCTCAGAGTGAATGAAGAAGACAGAGCACCCAAACTGCCAGGATACAGATTGTGTCATTGCCCTAGACCGGATCACATCAGGGGAGGTCGTGGAGGTGGAGTTGGCTTCTACATAAGGAAAGGTTTAAATGTTCGCACTTGCCAGCACCCAACTGCATCATCTGTCGAGCAAATGTGGCTGAGAGTTAAACTGCATAACCTCTGCATTGTGGTTGGTACAGCGTACAGACCTCCATGGCAGGACGTGACAGAATTCTTGGACGCTTTGTCGGAATCCGTGGCCTCCTTCACAGGTCATGATGGTCTTATCCTGGCCGGGGACTTTAACATAAATTTGCTTGATACGGGCAGTTGTAGATCGAGATGCTTCACACAATTTCTACAAAGCATCAACCTCACACAAATTGTAACCGAACCCACTCACTTCACTGATCATAGCTGTAGTCTAATTGATGTGGTTTGTACAGATCTAAAAACGCTCCATATAGATGTTCTACACTGTCCTGAATTGGGGGGGCATGCTATGATTACTTCACAATTTAAAATAAAAAAGGATAGACCATGTCCTCAATGGGTAACATACAGGCCTTTCAAAAACATTGTGTTAGACCAATTTAATAGGGATCTTGAAGCGGTTGATTGGCAACATTTCCACAAAATAAACAATGTTAATACTTTGGTAAAAGAGTTTACCAGTTGGATTCTGGAATTCTTCGATTTGCATGCCCCTACAAAAACAAGAAAATTTAAGCATCCACCTCACCCGTGGATTACTGACACCATTAAATTGATGATGCACATTAGAGATGGATATCGCAAAAAATTTAAACAAAAAGGAACAATAGCGGCCAAAAACTGTTACATCAATATGAAACATACTGTAATCAGAGCCATAGAAAGTGAAAAAAAGCATTACTTCTCTAAGAACATTAATAATGGCATGGGGAATCCCAAAAAACTGTGGCACAATTTAAAATCTACATTAACACCAAGCAAACAAGGCATACCTGAGTTACCACCTCATTTTGATAGCCCTGATTCTATTAACAATCATTTCCTCAGTGTACCGGGTGCTGATTGTGTTACTATATCTCAATTGTCCTACTTTGAACATCACAGGCACCCCAACTCAGTGACATTTTCATTGCGGCCGGTCACTGAGGAGAAAGTCTTAGAAATCATTAAAGGCATCAAAACCAATGCTCTAGGGAATGATGGAGTGTCTTTGGAGATGGTACGCCTCACTCTGCCACAGACTCTTAGTGCCATTACCAAAATAATCAACCACTCCCTCTCAGAAGGTGTCTTTCCCGACAGCTGGAAGGTAGCTGTTGTAAGGCCACTACCCAAGGTATGCAATCCCACCACCGTTAGTGACCTTAGACCCATCAGCTTGCTTCCCTGCTTGTCTAAGATTTTGGAAAAGGTTGTTTGCCAACAGCTAACCAAGTATCTCGAGGACAATCAGCTCCTTCCCCTACGGCAGTCAGGTTTTCGCAAAGGTTGTGGTACGGCCACTGCTCTGGCAGATGTTGTGGATAACCTTCTGGCATCTCAGGATCAGGGTCAGATCAGCATGCTTTTGTTGTTAGACTTTTCCCGTGCCTTTGATGCAATAAATGTGCCATTGCTACTTTCAAAGATGGCATATTATGGATTTGACACACATGCTATTCAATGGTTCCAAAGTTATTTACAACACAGACGTCAGTATGTTGAGCTGACTCGAGCGGATGGGACCAAATCACGCTCGGCTATACAGTTTGTTGACCGCGGTGTCCCGCAGGGTTCAGTGCTCGGGCCAATCCTTTACATTTTGTATAGTGCCGACATCTTGGATTGCATTTCACATTGTGAGTATCATATGTATGCGGATGATCTACAATTATACCACTCTTTTAAACCATCTGACCATGTAAGTGCTGTAGTAAAAGTGAATGAGGATCTTCAACAGATTGCAGAGTGGTGCAAATGCAACAGTCTTACACTTAATGCCAATAAAACCAAGTTTATGCTGATAGGTTCCAAGCAGAAAATTCGTGAACTAGGCAATGCATCCATAAATGTGCATATAAATAATGAGCCCATTGAATGTGTGGAGAGAGCTAGGAATCTGGGGCTGGTTCTGGATAGTCACTTGAATTTTGAACACCACATTGCTGAATGTTCGCGTAATTGTTTTTATAGATTGAAACTACTATACAAGATAAGGCCATATATAAATGAAGAGATTCGAATAATGCTGTGTGAGTCACTCATTTTGTCTAAGTTCAATTACTGTGACACTGTATACGGGCCTTGTATATTGGGAAGGACTGCCAAACTCATACAGCGAGTACAAAATGCTTGTGCACGTTTTTGCTTCAACATACCTCCAAGATCACATGTAACACTATTTTTAAATACAGCAAATCTGCTCAAAATGGAGGCACGTAGAAAACTACACTTGGCAGCACTTCTTTTTAACATCATTGGGACTGGGAAGCCACAATATCTATTAAAAAAGCTAAGTTGGGCTCACACTCGCAGTAGGTACCCCAACAGGAAATGCACTCCCATCTTTGCAACAATAAAGCATCGAAGTATGGCCTTCCGTGGATCCTTTAGGTTCGCCGCGTCACGGTGCTGGAACGATCTGCCTCCCCCGCTGCGTGAACTGAAAGTATCAAAATATACGTTTAAGAAAAAATTAAAAAATCATTATCTTCAAACACAAAAACAACTTGACTTACCATCTGGTCCATCACGTCGCGGTGTGGTTTCAGCATCAAGTTCCAGGCACTGATGAAAACGGTGGCCATAACCCATAACTAGAGTCCGACCGAAACTGGTTTTCTGGCCGAAACCGAAACCGTAACCGAATGTTCGGCCGTGGCTTCAGTTTCGGCCGAAACCGAAACCGAAACCGAAACTCACGTGGTCAGGTATAAAATTCCTTAAAATACTGAAATTTGGTGCTTTTTACCCATTATCCTGCATTAATTGGGACATGAAATGGAATCACAGTATATTAATTTTGTTGTAATCATTAATTTTATACTAGACTTCCGCCCGTGGCTTCGCTCACGTAGACTACATTCTATAAACCACTATGAACCCCTTCTTAGTGGAAACTTACACATTATAAAGAACCCCGGTACAAAATTTGAAAATTTTATTTTTCAACCCCTAATTAACCCCCTTGAGGAGTGTAATATCCAAAACCCTTTTTAGTGGGAACTTAAACATTACAAAGAACTCCTGTAAACAAAATTTCAAACACCTTTTTAAACCCTATGGGGTTCAAATAAAAACACCTTCTATGCGGATGACAGTACGAGTGATACTTCTTTCACCGGTCATGCAAAAGTTTCTAACGCACATGTGACAGAATGTCGGAACGGACTTGTGTCTCAGATGGTGACTTTCTTAAAAGAGGTCTCGTCTTGGGGACGTCTTAACCTGGTCCAATTTAACCCGAAAAAGACACAAGTCTGTGCGTTTACCACAAAAAAAAAACGGATTTGTCGTTTCCCTCGATTTTGAGAGCACTCGTCTTGTTATACAACCGAGCATTGGGATTTTTGGCGTCGATATCTCGAGGGACGTTCAATTTCGTGATTATCTGGAAGAAAAAGCTAGGTGTCCTAGGTAAAGCAATGTAGTATTTTACTCCGACTCATCGCCTCCAACTCTATGAAGCCCAAGTTCGGCCTCACATGGAGTACTGCTGCCATCTCTGGGCCGGAGCACCACAGTACCAACTTCTTCCTTTTGATCGTATCCAACGTCGAGCAACCCGGATTGTCAGTGCCGAAAGTCTTGCCGGTTGCTTAGATTCTCTGGCATTGCGTGGAGACATTGCGTCCCTGTGCGTCTTTTACCGCCTATATCTTGGGGAGTGTTCCGAGGAATTATTTGATTTGATTCCTGTTGCTAAATTTTACCACCGTACTAACCGCCACAAAAAGCAGTTTCATCCAAACCACCTGGACGAGTGGCGATCAACTACCATACGTTTTTCTGCCTCGAACGACTGTTCTATGGAACCAGCTTCCCGCAGTGTTTTCAAACCAATGCGAAATGAAGAAGCGAGCATATTCCACCCTTAAAGGCGGGCAACGCGCCTGCGACCCCACGGAGGTTTCGGATGCTTATGGGCGGCGGTGATCACTTACCATCAGGTGACCCACTTGCTCGTTTGCCCCCCCCCCCGCCTCCCTATAATATAAAAAAAAAACCTTTTTATTTGAAACTGACACCAAACTAAAAATATACTTCCCAAATTTCAAGACTGCAACTTTTAAAATGACGAAGTTTCATACAAACTTTCAAACCTCTTTTTACCCCCTTGGGAGTGAATTGCCAAAAACCCCTTATTAGTGAGAATTTACGCATTATAAAGAATACTTGTATAAAATGTAAAGTTCCTGGGTCTTGTAGTTTAGGCTGGGCGTTGACTGTCAGTCAGTCCATTCCCTCTTTTGTATATATAGAAGATAATATAAAAAAATATTAATAATGTTTTTATTATTTTTTTCAAATTAAGTTCTCATAGCAAAATGTTTATCAGTTATCAATAATCGAATCACTAATTGTTACTGTTTAACACACTGACTATGTTGTATTGCTAAAGAGATATCCAAACGGCGTACAACAATTCCCAAACAGGTTCGCGAGCGTCCGCCAAAGCGTTGCCGCGAGAAACGAAGTTAGGCGAGCGTGCACGACAACTTCCGAAATCAGTTTCGGTTTCGGCAAAAGTTTCGGCCATTTTTGGCCGAAACCGAAACTGCAGCCGAAACTTGATTTTTGGCCGAAACTCGGCCGAAACCGAAACCGAAACCGAACCTTCGGTCGGACTCTACCCATAACTAAGACTGTGGTCTTCTTCCCAGTAACATTATTTTCCTATGTACTAGAAATAGGTACGTAGTACAGCGTCGTTATTATAATTTAAAAAAAAAAAACTTCATAAATATAACATAATCACTACAATTTGTTTCTTTTGAGTTTTGAGTGAAATGTCTGTGATATTTTATCAATCAATTCGCGCTGTTTTGTTTGTGAAAATTGTGAATTGTTTTGTGTCGAATCTGTCAAATGTGGTCAAATGTCAATCAAAACCGAATGTAATTTTTCAATTACGATTTTTTTTATATGTGGCAATGAAACACTCCTGTGCGGCCTATAATGTCATTATTATTTTAACGTTTCAATATTATTATGTATTACACAAACCTTTTTTATTAGTATTTATTGAATTAAATAAATTAGTATGTATAATATCCTCAATATATATGTATGTATTGTATTTTATTGTAGTATGTACCCTTCTATAGTATTTATTTATTAACTTGCGCCACTCATCAGGGTTCTGCCAGAATACCAGCGCTGCTGTGCTGTTTTTCAATGTCACAGCAGCATATGCTGAGGCAAGAACCCTGTTGGCCTGTTCTTATGTGTTACATATTTTATTTGTGCTTTTTTTAAATTATTATTGTTTGTTTTTTGTGCAATTTTTTGTACCTAAATGTCATAACATTTAAAGGCCAATAAATGGTTTTTCTTTCTTTCTTTCTTTCTTACGAAGGTATTGTATAGATAAGCGATAATTTGTCTAATGTCTTGATGTGTCTATCTCATGCTATCTATATAGGTAGATTGCTGTGTAAATTAATACCTAATAATAATTTCATTTTAGCCGAGTTTTCGGCTACGGCGGCCAATCTATAGAGTCAATCAACTACGCAGATTGAATATTATAGTGCACAATTGAGTGCGCAAGTACAGTGCACTTGCTAAAAAGTAATACAAACGTCAATGATTCAATGTAAAAAAACATGATAATTATATTTTTGGTATGTTAATAAAGTGCCCATATTTTCTATTTTATACAGTTAAATGGGTTTATTCAATCTGGTGAAAGGATTAATAAATCAACATGGATTAACTTGTTTATTACTGTGACGGAAGCTCGCGTGCAAATCATGCAACTGGAGGTTCTTTGCTACTAAATATCTTTCCCCCGCCACTTACAAAGTGCTACTAAATCTGTTTGTCGATATAAAACTTCCTGGTTTTCTTAGAAAACAGTAAATCCGTCACCCGTAAGCCCGTAACCCGTGGTTAAGGACTAGGTTGAGATATAGGAAAGAGTATGATTTCATTCGTAATCGGAGACTTGAGTTCGATTTTTACATCACAAAACTATAGTATCTTGCATTGAAAGCATCTATGTGGTAGAGCCATGCTACAGTTCTTGTCTGTTCGTCGGATGGGGCACGCTCATAATGTATCACCACAGATATGTATCACTCTGTCACAGAAGACCGACGCATCAGTCGTCGCTGCGCTATTGAGTTTCGTTTGGTGGGGGAGTGGAGTACCGAAAGCCCGACCCCCCTTAGACATTTGTGTGACAAACGTTTATGTTTATTTGAATTTGTTATATCTTCATTGTTTCTTTTCTATTACAGAAAACGAAATTGCTAGAGCTATTTTCTTTTTGACCAGATCAATATATGAGATGTTGTCAGATACTTTTTTATTTATCAATCTGGCTTTAAGAGTACCTATGCACCCGTGATGCAGTAGCTAGCAACTACGGGTATAGCCGACTAATGGCTGCTTGCACGCTGCTCCTCAGCTTCCGGCCTCGTTTGTCATGTTAGCGGAGATAGCTGACTTCTTGCTTTAACAAAAACGGCCATTGTTCACGTCAGAAAATAAATAATCATACAAGCATATGGCCAGTTTCACTATTAGCCAGGATACCTTTCCCATCACAACATTAAGTTATAGTTACTCCATTTCCTATTATAGTCCAGTCAAGTTAGGTCTTAAAATAGAAGTAAGGTTACAAAAATTCCTATAGAGCTAAAAATTGGTATGAATGTTCAGAATACTATTATAAATGAATTGTGAAAAGTCCTCATCAATCCTCCTTGTGCATTTTTTTTTATTGATGTTGAAAGTTTGCAAAAATAGGTTTTTCGCGTTTTTCAGCTAAACGGTGAGTTTTACAGGAAAAATAGTTTAGACAAAATTGTAGATCATCCGATTTTCTACAAAAAATGTATTCACACTTTTTTCATAAGTATTGCCATATCCGTGATATAGCGATTGAAAAAATTTAAAAAAAATATTTTATTCGTAATATGCACGTTAGTATACTTATATTCATTTTTGAACCGTTTTACGAGTAAAAATATGAGTCCCTATGTCTTATACATACAAATTATAAAATTCTTAGAATTTAAATGAACGTCAAAAACTCTGCCCCTATTTTCATTTAACAGAGATTGTGCATTTTACTGTTTTTAAAAAAAATGTCGCAATTCTGCTTTATTTGTAGTCAACCTTTGACTGAAAGTGGAGTTGTTACTGTTGATCGCGACATAAAAGCATTAATTGTTGCAAGTAGGTACTTATTGAAAGAGATGATGGGTTTTCTGAGTACCTGAAAGACCAGACATCTGTAAAAAATCATGTGCAGTGTCGAAAAAAGTATACTCGAAAAAGTAGCATTGATGCTGTAAAAAGATGGCGCCAAAAAGAAGAAGCGGGTTCATCGAAAATAAGTCCTCCTCGTACTAGAGCAAGAGTAAGTGAACATTTTGCTTCAATCAGTGATGTTTATTTTGCGGCAATGAATTAATTGAAGAGTTGGAGAAGAAAAAAGTACTGCAGTACCATCGTAAGATTTTTAAAGTGACTACACAAAGACAGTATTCTAACTATAGCTAAAACTCGTTATGATGATGTAGCAAAAGCTGTTGCTGCTCGAATTGAATTTGAATATGATTTAGTCGCTGCATACTAATTGTAAACTTCTAAATTTAAGCGTTTATTTTTTAAATAACCTTTTTCAAGAAATAAGTCAGTGACTTTGGAATGTCTGTGTATCAATATCTTCAAACATACGACCTGGTGGAGGATAATTAGAATTATCTATCACTGCACATTGAATATACTCTCGAATAATTGCTGCTGCAGCTTCTAAGATGCGAAATCGCTCTTCTTTTTTATCTGTTTTCCCGTACCAAGCTTGATTTAAAATATCATGGTGACTATCAATAAAACATACGAATGTTAATGATCCTGATTTTTCTGTAATAATAATTTTATCACCATACTCCAACTTCAATCGCATTTTAATGGTTCTGTTATCTATTGTTGAGTTTTTACAAATACTTTTTAATTCGTTTAATGTGAATTGACAATCATCGGTATTTTCAATATACTTAAATAATTTTCTCATCGAAATATTTGTAGCTTCATCTTGAGGACAACCCACTTTACCCCCAGTGGTCGGTTTCAAAAAAGAATTGTAGCAATCGTTATGATACTTAGCCTCGGCAGCAACTAAATCATATTCAAATTCAATTCGAGCAGCAACAGCTTTGGCTACATCATCACGACGAGTTTAAGCTATAGTTAGAATACTGTCTTTGAACGAAAGTGTAGTCACTTTAAAAATCTTACGACAGTACTGCAGTGCTTTTTCTTCTCCAACTCTTCATTTAATTCATTGCCGCAAAACAAACAAACAATAAGATTGAGGCAAAATTTAGTTCAATCAGTGATGTTTATTTTGCGGCTAGTTCACTTGCTCTAGTTTGAGGAGGACTTATTTTTGATGAACCAGCATCTTCTTGTCTTTTTTCGGCATCAATGCTAGTTTTTCGAGTAGGTATACTTTTTTCGACGCTGCACATGAATTTTTACAGATGTCTGGTCTTTCAGGTACTCCGAAAACCATCTCTTTCAATACTTGCATCAATTAATGCTTTCATGCCGCGATAACAGTAACAACGACATATGGACACATATTTTTACTCGTATAACGGTTCAAAAATGTATATAAAAGTACATTAACGTGCATATTACGAATATTTTTTTTTCAATTCTTTCAACCGCTATATCTCGGAAATGGCAATACTTATGAATAAAAGTGTGAATACATTTTTTGTAGGGAATCGGATGATCTACAATTTTGTCTAAACTATTTTCCCTGTAAAACTCACCGTTTAGCTGGAAAACGCGAAAAACCTATTTTTGCACACTTTCAACATCAATAAAAAAAATGCACAAAGGATTGATGAAGACTTTTCACAATTCATTTATAATAGTATTCTGAACATTCATACCAATTTTCAGCTCTATGGGAATTTTTGTAACCTTCAAAGTCTTATTTGACTGGACTATTATGTGTATGTACTTTATCTGACTGCCTAGAAATCCTATCCCTTACCCGCCCCCCTACATCAAAATGGCAGTAGTAATCCTTATAAAAAGGAGTGGATTGCCAGTCATAAAATAAGAAGAAGTTCATGACATTTTATCTGTCAAGTAACAATTATGAAGTGGTTCTTGCATAGGGTTCTTGTTCTGAAAATTGACTAAAGAGACAGCATCTAAGATATCTAAAAAATCATCACAAACTTACGTCAGTGGTGAACTGACTCTTTATGAAATAAATTATGTTATGAATTGTCATCTTATTTTAAGAACGATATGAACATCTGACGTGTCCTTAACCGTGTTTTTGGCAAATAAATATCTGGTGTCTGATTTTAAGGTTAATGATTTTTTTTCAAAATGTGACTACAACTATTAAAACAGATTACATACTTCACTGTAATTGAAATTACCGTTACCTTACATAGTTCCTAGCATTACCCTTGCACCTTGCTCTTTATGTAAATACCAACCATACATTGTATGGATTCGTCGACCCCCGAACCGGTTTGATCGTCGATCACAATGCCTACCTAACTAGTTAACAATCGCAATTAACAACAATTAGACGTTCAACCCAAGCGTATGGGGAAACAACCTTAACCCCAACTTACATTGAGGGCGCAGACATTACTGCTATCAGAAAATAGCAACGCTTAGGAAAAACACCATGATCGTTGCAGTAAGCGACAACATTCTGTATAATACTATATTTGACGGGGACTTGGTCGGCGTATTAGGGTTTGAAGGGTAAACCGGGAAGTCTAGTGGGTAGTGTGATGCCTTAGTCCCGAGGATCACACACGGCATCAGGTCTCGTTATCTTGCGGTTATTGGAGTTATCGGAGAAAAATGCGATTAAGGTGCTATATTTCAAATAAAAATAATAGTAATGTCCTCCTTACTGAGTTTTGGCTACGGCATTATTAAAAGCATTAGGTATTAAGGGCATTGTCAAGTGTCAATAATAACATACCTTTCTCTTACTTTGACGAAACAGAACACTAACTAGTTTTTAGGATACTCTGTTTTTATAGCAAAAAGATCAAAAGTCGGTAAAGGCTGGGCTCAAACAAATCTGAAAGGGAAAGTGAAATGTGCGCGAGTATAGCACGTCCCGTGGAGCCGGTGTCGGCGCGGGCGCAGGGTTCCGTGCGGTGACCAAATACTTAAGCCTCGCCCTACACTAGGTACAGCACAGAATATTGACTACAGGCTGCAGATGATTTTTATGTCATGGTTACTCTAGGACTTTGTTTCGTTTTGGCACTCTCGTAGGTTTATCAGGAATCAATTTGTGGTGCAGCAGAAAATATTTGTAATCTTTTTTCTATATTTTTTGTTTGCTGAAGAACTTTATCGAAAAAATAAAGTCAAAGTCACAGTTTAGGTCGAGTAATATGAAAGTAACGTAAAGTGTGCATAAGTAACATTTTGACAACGCTATTCCTATCAATTGCTAAGGTGGCCAGGGGTTTTTATTAAGTGACATTATCAAGAAAGTAATTTTGGTATGCGAGTTACAAAGTTATCGTTGTTATAAAGGAACATTATTTGTTCTTTATCTGTGTTCCACAGATGAAAATAAAATATAGTCGGAAGCAGATGTCAATAATCAATGTTTACGAACAAAAACCTATTACGAAGTGTCGAGATTACGGACATTAAAACTTAAAACACAAGAAGAAAAGTAAAATGAACATGAATACGTAGCCTCAAGCTATTCGTACTGACGGTGACGGTGAAACGCACATTGATCTTAATTTTAATTGGTAGTTCCTCTTTCCGACGACCATAACCCTTCATTGCTGGTTACGTGAGGTTACGATCATACAAGCATCGAAGCGAGTAATTATAGCAATAGTATTATCAGTATTATGTAGCTCTGCAACATTGTATGGGCTTCAATTAAGTGTATTCTACACATAATTGAAGCAACAACAATACAATGTTGCACTGATTTGGGTTCATTGTCAATATCGTTGCTTGTAATTTTAATTGGCGTAATAGAAAAAGGAATAATTAATTAAGTAATAGACAAAAAGAGTCAAATCAATATTTTTAATAAATTTACGAATGTGTGATTACTGCAATAGTTCAGACTGTTGCAGTAATCATTTAATTCCATTTAAAACGTTTAGAAAAAGAAAGAACTGTGAAAACCGAACGGTTTTAAGCGTGTCGTGTGTTCAAATCCTACTCGTTATTCATTGGAACCTAGGTTTACCTGCAAACCAGTGCTGCTCGAATTAAGCCGCGTATCAACGTTGATAACAAATATTATTCGCCAATGGCACGTGGAAAGCGAGATTTCCGTCGAGAAATCGTCCTATGGAGCTGACTGGTTTTACTAGGCACTAAGGTCACGTATTTGGTAAATCTCTATGGCTCTTGTTTGCGGGTTTGCTTTTGAAACCGTTGGGGTATGCGGGTTCAGTGGAGTGGACGTCGCGTCTCGGTAAAAGTTTGCGCAAGATGACTGGCAGGCGTTGGATGCGAGTAGCCGAGGATCGAGGAAATGCTGCCCAGCAATGAACTGCGTCAGTTTCGGCGTGGCGAGCATTTCCTGATATCATTTGAGTTAAATTTAGCACGTTTCCTTTTAAGGTAATGCTGAAGCGGCTTTACATCAGGCGTGCCCGTCTGTCAACTAAAGTTGATGGGTAAAAAGGTCAAATAAATATCTCCCAATCGATTTTAGCTTAATATATGATAATCGCTTCCGTCGTTCGTCCTGCGGCAGGACCGGTCGGGTCAGTTGCGCAGGCGCAGGGCCGACACGAGGTTACGACCTTACACCTTAAACCCTAAAAGGTTTCGGTAAACGACCATGTAATTAACAAAATAATCAGTATCCCGCCTGCTCGTTGCCTCCCTCTAACATAAAAAAAAGTATTAATTAAGTTTTTTACTAACTAAACATTAAACTTCCAAAAGTGTTCTATTAGGAATGGAAAGCTATTCGTCTTTTATGATTACCAGCTTACGATTTTTTTTTATTGGAGATTCATTTTTCATTGGCAGTTATAGAGGTATAAAGTATTGAGCTTTTAGCACTGGCTCTCAAGGCACCCGCTCCAAAGTGACAACAAGCTTTGCTAAGAATTTGATCAGAGTAGGAAAACCTCGGTTACGTTGTGATGAAACGTTGACGAAATTATATTTCAGTAACATGTCATATCATCAAATATTTTATTTGATCAGAATGGCTTTACTTAATCCAGTATTAATAATATACTCAGCTATAAAAATTCTGCACGCATAGGTAGTTTTCAGATCAACACAAATTATATATTTATTTTGGTATTCCATGGTCAGCAGTAGCATGATATATTTCATATTGTTTTCGTTAATTACATAGCATATAAACATAACAAAGGGCATATTTTGAAACTGTAGAACCAATTGTTGTGCTATTTATTTTGAAATAATGGGTCTGGGACCCGGTGCGTGCACGCATGCGCCGCAATCTCAGATCGCAATTAGAATGGTGCAACTGCCCCGCATACAAATTATTTTATTCCTTGTTGACAGATTTTGCGCAACTTACGGCGCAACTGTTTGTCTTTTTCTTTTGCACCAATAGTTTATTACTGTACTGACTGGCCCAAGAAAGCTTTTGGCAGCAACTCTGTCCTATGCGTCAGGAGATGTGGATAAGATTCCAACCTGGGACGAAGAAACATGTGATGGACATTTGAGATTAATCTGTTTCTGGATTAGCTCAAACTACTTTTGGGTCAGATCAATTCATCAAATGTATGTGATGTTGTTTATAAAAAACTCACTTACATACGATTTTTTTAGTAAAAGCTTCGTAAAAGCAATAATTAACGACTTTCCACATTTATTGACTTCAAGTACTCGAGTTATTTTTTGTAAAAATAATAACATACCTATACCACCATACATTTGCAAAGTTGCAACTGATGTAATAGAGAAATCGAAACAAAGATAGCTTTGAAAGTTTGAAATCGATTTAATGGAGAGATTGAATCGATTTATGCACACAGTTACATATATTACGTATCTTAACTAATTTAATAAAGAGGAAACATTTGATTGTTTGTTTGTATTGAATAGGCTCCGAAACTACAGAACCGATTTGGAAAATTCTTTCACTGTTGGAAAGCTACACTATCCCCGGGGGACATGGGGTACTTTTGATCCCGGAAATGTGGTTGGAAGGGGGGGATAATTTAAAAAAGATATTACGCGCGTGTGAAACCGCTAGTGTATAATGAATGTGACACCACAAAGATCATCGAATAAAAAAGGGGTATCGATAAAATTACTACCTTGGTGAGATACTAACTTCTGTAAAATTACAGTAGTCAAATTAAATAATGACTCACTGTGTTGAATCAGTTTAATTATTTTAGACATTTCAAATTAATTACAAGTTTTACAAGAACATTCAATATCACTATTAAATGTCAGTAATGTTGCTTAATCCTGATAGATTGCGCACAGAAGAAACATTTAAAAACATTGACCAATAATTTGAACAATAATTAAAATACTTTAAATTTTATTGTAGTTTTACTGCATGAAACTTAAAGAATAGGATTTCAGTACAAGAAAGCTTTTTACATGTGGCAATATTTGTCTAAAATTTTAGGTATTTTTAGTAGTCATTTTCTGGCCTTCTTTTGGTTTTCACTTTTGTACACAGAAAATAAGTTTGTTTGTATTGTTTTTGATAATTCATGCGTGTAATATGTATTTACCAGGAACTATGAGTATATACAGTCATATATTTGTAAAATTGCTCGATTGGCGTAGGTATTAAAAATATACGCAAAATGCTTACTTCACTTTTTAGATTTTAAATGATAATAAATAAATATCGGAGAATACCACATAGATATTACTTCAAAGACTATATAAGCACTTATGTCATAGGTATCAGAACTAACGTGTACCAATACAATGCTTAAATATAAATAAAAATGTGGAACACACAGTAAATCCTAAGAATATTTGTCCTGGGGGTAAAATCACTACCAAAGTTTTTTAGTCTAAAGTTACCACACAATAGCCCTATTAGTAAAATAATGTTAAAATATCCAGGAATATATCAGATATACATTTAACATGATAGACCGTTGTGTTGATATCAGCTTCATTACAGTCCCCAGGCGTGCGAGATGAAAGTGCGCGATGCAGCCGCCATTGTTCACTTCCTTCCACTGCGCACGCGCACGCTGCGTAACACCGACATCGTGATCGAGTTCACTGGTACTTGGGATATCTTAATTCTAATATAATTTGATAATGATAACGATAGTATCGGCTTTTATTTATTATGCCGCTATGATAGCTCTGGATTTTTTCTGGTAATATTTATATACTTCAAATTTTCTGAGATAGCCAAGTGAGCGATGCCACAGAATATACGATGTTTTACACGTAATGTGTAAGGTCGATGGTTGAAATTTTGGCGCACAGCTATGGGTTTTTCTATGTGTCTAAGGGGTTACCTACTTCAGTGCGAAAAACTTATCATCGAATTTTGTTTCTTCGAAGTATGTACCACTAGCTCGGCGGTGGAGGATTCAGGCGACTGGGACCACTACATAGCTGGGACCGCGGTTCCAGTTGCCTGATTAGTTTTTATTTATTTATTTCGTCAGGCGAGTGGGACCACCCGTAATTTTTACCACAAATTCATTGTTGTAATACAAGATTTAGAACAGTTAGCAGAAAAGGTGTCATAAATAAAACAAAGTAATGGTCCCAGTCGACCGATTCAAAAATGTTAACAGGTAACTAGGACCGCGGTCCCAGTTCCATATGGTCCCAGTCGCCTGAATCCTCGTGACGGAAAGCATCGTGAGTAAACCTGCACAGTCGAATGGCCGTGTGTTATAGGCCCAATCGGTCTAGTTTCCCTGTTTATGTATCTGTTTACACACACTTTTCTTGTGCCTTTCTCCATAACAGTTGCCTTATCAAAGTACCTCT
The DNA here is from genome assembly GCA_949319885.1 of Mecyna flavalis. NCBI lineage: Eukaryota > Metazoa > Arthropoda > Insecta > Lepidoptera > Crambidae > Mecyna > Mecyna flavalis. The sequence goes on along the minus strand of OX439427.1, from coordinate 1,259,746 downwards.
CGCACTACATTAAAATCAGGGTCGCTTATTTAAATGCGTTAAGCATAGATTTTTAAGAGTTTGTGACACGCATTCACCGTGTGTCCTTGCTCTGAAAGAAAGCTACTGGATGATGGGTAATCTCGTTTATGACTCGCGGACTGCATGCTAATGCTAATACTTTAGAAATCGGGCCAAACGTTATTTGGAGAAAATCACTTTTTTAAAACTTCAAACGCATGTTTAGTCAACAAAATGAACTGCATGTTTAGCTATCGCGATTCGTGAGAACTTATTGCTATAACAATAAGACGTGTTTGGCGATTTCAAATGTTGTGTTATTCTTGCTGACGAGTGTACTCGTGTAAGCTTTGTTGCTTTCTATAATATCTATGGAAAACGGTAAAAGGGACGTGTTTGATGTATATACAAAAACACTTCACTTGTTAAAATTAACTTAATGTATAACTAAAATATACAATTCTAATAGGTTATTATTTGGAAGCATTAAGTTTGATTTCATATAGGTATTTTTGTTTCTTTGGTAATGTTGTCCAGAATATCAATATATCTTTATGATTTGTTTTTATCGACTCTTCGATTTTATAATTTATTTTTCAATTACAAGTAGGAATGAAAGTGTCATTCATTTCGTTTAATTACTGTATAATCAAGCGTATTTCATTTGTTAAATATCGCATTACAAGGTAACTGCTTACCATAGGGAGGGCCGTTCTCGTGTTATAAAAAGAAACATCAGGAGCATCCAAGTGATTTATACTAACTGTATAAAATGTAACCAATTCATAATATATTACTGATTGAAACGGAAATAAAGCAAGGCCTTTCGAATAAGAAAGAGGTAATCAATCATATCATTATGTAACAAAGAAATCGATTCTCCATACTAAGCTGTTAGCCGATTGAACAATCGTTTAAGAAGCTTTAAACTCGACATTGCTTTTATTGAAAAAGACAAATCATCATGTGTTCAATTGTCATTAGACATCAGACTAGGTAGAATGACGGCTTAATATTTTGATGAAATAATTAATAAAGTAATGAGTAAACCATTTTGGGATGCCAGCCATGCCAGCCAATTTAAGTTGTATGTATATTACTTAAAGAAGAAAACTTTGTTTATTTCATCATTTCAGCCAAACGACGTCCACTGCTGGACATAGGCCTTCCCCACCCGCGTCCATGGATTCCGGCGATCTTTATGAGATCATCGGTCCACCTTGTGGGAGGTCTACCACGGCTGCGTTTCCCGGTACGTAACAATAATTATTGCAACTCTACAACACCAATCAATATTCGTCCTTATTTAATTTTTCGGTTACTCAAATTCATTCCGCTGAAGTTTTTAACATTGTCATCATTAATAGCTAAGCTTTTTTTATTCGAACGTTATAAAATTCCCTTTACTTAAATGTTATTATTTTTTATGGCACCATAGGTTGTTTTTAATTTGAACTTCGCCTCAACAAAACAAGTGCATACTCGTAGTTGTTTTCGGAAGGGACGGGCCGGTGGTGGAGGCTGAGGCAGACGCGTTACATCATTATGTAACGCGTCTGCCTCAGCCTCCGGGCTCACGGTTGGGAAAGACGTTAGGACACGCCGAAAGCTGCGAAGGCCGAAGGCTGTTTGTCTGGACATTGGCGCAAAAGTTTGTTACTATGTTTTACTCTTTGTTGTTAATTTTTTTACGGAACAGGAAGACACACCAGCAACACTGCGGTTAGGGTCACAGGCGCGTCACCCGCCTTTGAGATTGGAATATGGAGGAAGGGGCACGGGGATATGCTGCTAAAGTATGTAAAATGAATGGAAATGTACTATGCTAAACATTTATTTGTATAGAGTAAAAATTAAAAAAGCAGCGTTTAGGCTGTACCTGGTCAAGATTTATCGAACAGAGTTCGGGTTAGTGATCACCAATCTGCATTTGTCAATCGTGGTGATTGACATGAGCCAGTATTCGTAATTGACTTAACTCTTTATTCGTTTTTGTATATTGTATTTGTACCACGTGTGCGGAGGGGCCTGGTGTCCTGTGGCACAGATTTAGCTTAAATCTAACTCAGGCACGTGCTTCACAAACATAACATAATATACAATTAATGTAATAGACTAAGTGACTATGTATTGGTCTTTGTTAAGTGAAATAAATTTATTACTTATTATTATTATTTTAGTGAATTGATTTTAATAGCTTTTGTCTTAGCCAATACTTATTACACAGACACAACCTAATTATTGCTCGAGATTGTTAGGTACATGTTCTACATACTAAAAAAAAACAAATTCAGAAGGCCAACTTGCTACACATACAGCGCTAACGCAAGTATTTAAATAACATAATTATGTATGTACAATATGTAACAGTATGTAATTGAGAAAGATGAGGTTGGCAAACGTTCCGAAAGCGAATCAAGGTTGCTTGCGCCTGCGCAGTGCTGTTGTACGCGATGTTATGTATCGTTGGGGCATGTTTGGAAAGCATAAAGTATATTACATTATTGTATATAATATTATAATTTGTAAATGGCTAACTAATTAGTAATTAGTTAACCGTAACAGTTTTGGCCTTCGCCTCCGCAGGACAGTGGTTATTCCGCTCGGGTCTAAAACCAGGGGTGCGATTCCCACCTTGGGTCTGGTTGGTGGTAGTATTTTAAGAGAGTCCGAGAAGCTATCTAGCAATCCACGGTAAATCTGCCATCAACAGCTTTGACTACATTCCGGCAATATTAATTTGTGCTTCCTGGTTAAATATCCCTCAGTGGAATAGGCCGCAGTTGCCACTTACCATCAGGTGGACTCCTTGTTTGCTAGCTGAAGTAAAATAAAATAAAAAACATAAAAATAATAGTTTCTTATAACAAAACTGAAAGATATAATTTTTTTGCTAATTTATTGTACTTATTTTTATGAAGGAGGAAGGTAAACGAGTCGGTTGTGACACCATGGTACCTATGTGTTCGTTACTTAACAAACATTTGTATCGTTTTATCTTTGCCTTGTATTAGGTATATTGATTTGTTAAAACTTTAAGGTCACAATAAATGTCACTTGTATTACCAAAGACAAAGTTTGTCTTACTAATTGAGTTTGTTTAAAACTTTATCAATAATATTAAGTTTAATATTTGTTAAGGTTAATCTAATCATAAAAATAAATATACATGTACGTACCTGCCTATTATCTGTTCCAAAACTTACTTACTTATCTAATTATTATTTTAATGTAAATATGTTACGAATGTAAAATATTGATTTGTGAAGTTTATTTAAATAGGAATACAATTTGATTAGCATAATATATATTAGGTACCTAGTGTTAGTTATATTAAGTAACATTTTATTTAACAAGCGGATTCTTCGAAGCACTCAATTGAGACAGGTAATGTTATTGTCTAATGTAAAATTTGGTATCCAGGTAGGATAGTACGTAAGTAAGATTATAGTGCATAAGTGGAGTAACAGCTGTGAAAGCCGAATAATCTTTTTTGCCTTGTACGATCGAGGTCTCCCGCGCGTGATCACTTTTGGAAAAATATACCGTGCACCCGCATCGTGACTTCTTAGGAGCGGCGCTTGTAAACGTGAAAATACTGCACAGGATTTTAGCCTTTAGGGTGATCACGCGCGGGTGACCTCGATAGTACAGGGCCCTAGCCACCAGTGAACAAGAAAGCTGGCCTTCATTTACTTGCTCGTACATACAATGGTGTGTCGTGTCGGCAACAATAGTTAGTTGTTATACAAGAGTGCAAAGTTGCTTTTTAACCGCGTGTTCAATTTTGATGACCGAGCAAGCGAAGGATTCTAGAATTGAATCACGAGCGCAGCGAGTGATTCAAAATTAGAATCCTGAGCGTTAGCGAGGGAATCAAAAGAGTACGAGGTGAAAAATCTTTGCACTCGAGTGCAACACGTACACTTTTCATTCCACCTCAGCGAGGAAATGACTAAATGAAAAAAAAAACGTTTAACAAATTAAAAAAAAGTTGTATGATATATTCGGCACCATAGAGGTAGCAGTAAATAGGTTTAATGTTTTTTTTAATTCACAAACTTAGTGCACACGGTGTTCTAAATTCAATTTACTTTATGGGTGGATCTTCAGAAAAGTGCTCTCCGCGTAATTTCCACGGCATTTTTGAAATCGCTAAATTATGGTGAATTGCACAAATATTCCGAAAGCTTGTGCAAATTTAAACAACATATCAAAATTCGCCACGTACGGGATCTATACTTTTGCTAAAAAAAAATGGAGAAAATTGGCGGCCCATGGAAATTACAAAAAAGGCCATGGAAATTACCCAGCAGATTAAATTTAGCTAAACACCACGTCAAATATGAAATTAAGCCTTCATATTAGTTAGTTAGGGTAGTATAAAGATCTACATTGTATTAAAACCATATTTAGCCAAAATAGTAGCTTTATTACAAAACTTACTTATGACTAGCCTTCCACCCGCGGTTTCACCCGCGCGTAACTTCTTTTTTCAAATATTCCCCCCTTTCCCCCTACATTTCCGGGATTAAAAGTACCCTATGTTCACCGGGGATAGTGTAGCTATCCAACAGTGAAAGAATTATTCAAATCGGTTCAGTAGTTTCGGAGCCTATTCGATTCAAATAAACAAACATGCAAACAAACAAACAATCAAATCTTTCCTCTTTATAATATTTTGTTTAGACACTCAAAGTAGGAACATGAAAGTGATAAAACTGTTATCAATTAACTTTCTTATACATTAAAATTGTTCCCATAACATTATACTTATGGATAAACATAATAGTAAACACAAAAAAAATAACAAATTGAATTTTTATAAAATAAGTCTTTTCATCAATCAGTTTAAGTCTTCAATTTAATTATTGAAATTCTTTAAAAGCGTTGCTTAGTTTGAACTTTGAGAAAGTCTTTGATTCAATCGAGACCTAGGCAGTGCTGTAGTCTCTAAAATGGTGCCAAGTGGACTACATGTCTATCGACGTATTGAAGTACTTATACCAAAACGCTGCATATCGGTTCGATTGCAAAACCAGAGCTCAAATCCTATCCACCTAGAGCGAGGTGACAGGGATATGTAATTTCTAAACTGTTTACTGCTGTGCTGGAGGATATTTTCAAGCCTCTGGATTGGCAAGGATTCTGTATTAACATCAATGGCGAGTACCTTACACAGCTACGTTTTGCCGACGATGTAGTTCTCATGGCCGAGACCATGGTGGATCTGAACACAATGCTTGAAGATCTTAGTAACGTTTCCATAAGAGTTGGTCTTAAAATGAATATGGACACGACGAAAATTATGTCGAACGTCCATGTTGCACCCGCTCCAGTTAGCATTGGAAACGTTACGCTTGAAGTTGTTGACCATGCCTATGCATAATAAATGTTTACCTGGTCAGGCAGTTCAGTTAGGTAAGTCCAACTTCGAGAAAAAGATTTCTTGACGAATCCAGCTCGGATGGGCAGCGCAGCGTTTGGGAAGCTACAGAACATATTCGCATCCAGCATACCTCAGTGCCTCAAGACGAAAGTCTTTGAACAGTGTGTGTTGCCAGTGATAACATATGGAAGCGAAACGTGGTCATCCACTATGGGTCTCATAAGAAGCCAGGTCACACATTGGGCAAAGGAGAGAGTTATGCTTAGTGTTTCTTTGTGCAATAGAGTCAAAAATCAGGAGATTCGCAGAAGAATGAAGGTAACCGACGTAGCTCGAAGAGTTGCTCAGTTAAAGTGATAGTGGGCGGGACACTTAGCCCACAGAACCGATGGCCGTTGGGGTAGAAAGGTTCTGCAATGGTGTCTTTCAGTGCGACCGCGCACTGGAAGACTTTCAGTGGGAAGGTCCTTTACTAGCTGGACTGACAACCTTGCCAAGGCCGCCGGAAACCGCGGGATGTGCGTGGCGCAAGGACCGATCAGTGTGGAGATCCTTGGGGGATGCCTATACCCAGCAGTGGGCGTCGTATGGCTGATCATGATGAACTTAAAAGAAACGAGGTAATTTCCATGGGTCTTACGTAATTTCCATGGTGTTTTATCCATGGAAATTACACCATGGAAATTACAAAAAAACATATATTTTGAAATAACTTTTCATTAAAAAGATATAACCAGCTAGTTTTTTACTGTCCATCTACATTAAGGAGCTAGGTATTTTACCTCAAAACCCATTTACCAAAAGTAGTACAATTACATTGAAAAAATGTGACACGGGAATGCCGGAAAACTGTGAACCAAAATTTTTAAAATTGAAGAACGTACTCCAGCGTCCAAAGCGCAGGAACCAGCGACATGGCCACTTCACCTGCTTGATGCAGGGTAACTGACGATTCGAATACACCTACAGTCGACTCTCGTTAATTCCAACCTGCGATAATTCGAACCTCTCTATAATTCAAAGTTATCACGAGTGCCCTACAAAATCTCTTTATATTTCGAACTAAATCAATACATTTTTATGCACTTGGTAGTTCGAACGAAAAAATCATTGCTATATAATAAAACGACGCGTTAATTCGAACTCATCGGCGTCCAACACTCGACAATTCAAAGTTGCAGAGAGAAAGAGGTCGAATGATTGTAATGTAAGTACATTTTGCGAAAAGTTCAAGCTTGTATACACGAGCCTTTGTTTTTGTTATGAATAGTTTAGTTCACACATCCGCACGAATTGGTTTGTGTAGTTGTGTTACTGTTAGTCTTTCGTTGTAATGCAGAGCAAAAGTTTGTGTTAATTATGAGTCGTAGAAGGTATAAATGTTTGACGATTGCTGAGTGATGACAAAAGTGACGAAAAAACATTTCAGGCACTTTTTTTCTTAAAAAAAGTTATTGAGCAGTCTGAGCAGCAGCAATGTGTTTTGAAGCAAACCAGTATAACAGAGTTCTTTCGAAACATTAATTAATTCACATTATGAATATAATATTTATGTATGTACACTAAACTTTTTTCATTGTTATAGAATAGCAGTTAATAAATAATTATTGATCAATACTTGGTAATTCGAAGTTTTATTGATTTTCTCTCACAAATTTCGAACCATTTGATATTTCAAACATTCGATAATTCGAAATATTTTAAGAGTCCCTCGAGTTTCGAATTAACGAGAGTCGACTGTATCAGGGTTCGCTTACGCCTGGCCAGCCCTGAGCAGTGCCCCTCGAAAGGCGCGCCGCGAAAATCTTGCTAAGCGTGTGACATATATACTTATGACCATAAAATCAAAAGTTTCCTTCCAATTAACTTAAAATTTGACCAGTATGTAAACTGATTTATCTATTTTATATGTGTGTAAAAAACTGGTTAAAAACGTGGGTGGTTTTAAAAATATGTGCGATTGTTCAGAAGTCGGCGCTCGTGTGACACGTAAAAAACGTGCAAAATTCACCGGATTTGAGGTGTTGATGGTGAATTACTCAGATCTTCGTAGTTTTTAATCAAAGAAATCTATATGACCTGATGCTTAATTAAATAAAGAAACGTTGTAATAATAGTTTTTATCGTAATAATTTATTTTAATAGGAGATATGGGTCTGTGACACTCAGAAATTCCTTTTCCAAGAAGTAGCCATGGGTGGATCTTCAGAAAAGTGCTCTCCGCGTAATTTCCACGGCATTTTTGAAATCGCTAAATTATGGTGAATTGCACAAATATTCCGAAAGCTTGTGCAAATTTAAACAACATATCAAAATTCGCCACGTACGGGATCTATACTTTTGCTAAAAAAAAATGGAGAAAATTGGCGGCCCATGGAAATTACAAAAAAGGCCATGGAAATTACCCAGCAGATTAAATTTAGCTAAACACCACGTCAAATATGAAATTAAGCCTTCATATTAGTTAGTTAGGGTAGTATAAAGATCTACATTGTATTAAAACCATATTTAGCCAAAATAGTAGCTTTATTACAAAACTTACTTATGACTAGCCTTCCACCCGCGGTTTCACCCGCGCGTAACTTCTTTTTTCAAATATTCCCCCCTTTCCCCCTACATTTCCGGGATTAAAAGTACCCTATGTTCACCGGGGATAGTGTAGCTATCCAACAGTGAAAGAATTATTCAAATCGGTTCAGTAGTTTCGGAGCCTATTCGATTCAAATAAACAAACATGCAAACAAACAAACAATCAAATCTTTCCTCTTTATAATATTTTGTTTAGACACTCAAAGTAGGAACATGAAAGTGATAAAACTGTTATCAATTAACTTTCTTATACATTAAAATTGTTCCCATAACATTATACTTATGGATAAACATAATAGTAAACACAAAAAAAATAACAAATTGAATTTTTATAAAATAAGTCTTTTCATCAATCAGTTTAAGTCTTCAATTTAATTATTGAAATTCTTTAAAAGCGTTGCTTAGTTTGAACTTTGAGAAAGTCTTTGATTCAATCGAGACCTAGGCAGTGCTGTAGTCTCTAAAATGGTGCCAAGTGGACTACATGTCTATCGACGTATTGAAGTACTTATACCAAAACGCTGCATATCGGTTCGATTGCAAAACCAGAGCTCAAATCCTATCCACCTAGAGCGAGGTGACAGGGATATGTAATTTCTAAACTGTTTACTGCTGTGCTGGAGGATATTTTCAAGCCTCTGGATTGGCAAGGATTCTGTATTAACATCAATGGCGAGTACCTTACACAGCTACGTTTTGCCGACGATGTAGTTCTCATGGCCGAGACCATGGTGGATCTGAACACAATGCTTGAAGATCTTAGTAACGTTTCCATAAGAGTTGGTCTTAAAATGAATATGGACACGACGAAAATTATGTCGAACGTCCATGTTGCACCCGCTCCAGTTAGCATTGGAAACGTTACGCTTGAAGTTGTTGACCATGCCTATGCATAATAAATGTTTACCTGGTCAGGCAGTTCAGTTAGGTAAGTCCAACTTCGAGAAAAAGATTTCTTGACGAATCCAGCTCGGATGGGCAGCGCAGCGTTTGGGAAGCTACAGAACATATTCGCATCCAGCATACCTCAGTGCCTCAAGACGAAAGTCTTTGAACAGTGTGTGTTGCCAGTGATAACATATGGAAGCGAAACGTGGTCATCCACTATGGGTCTCATAAGAAGCCAGGTCACACATTGGGCAAAGGAGAGAGTTATGCTTAGTGTTTCTTTGTGCAATAGAGTCAAAAATCAGGAGATTCGCAGAAGAATGAAGGTAACCGACGTAGCTCGAAGAGTTGCTCAGTTAAAGTGATAGTGGGCGGGACACTTAGCCCACAGAACCGATGGCCGTTGGGGTAGAAAGGTTCTGCAATGGTGTCTTTCAGTGCGACCGCGCACTGGAAGACTTTCAGTGGGAAGGTCCTTTACTAGCTGGACTGACAACCTTGCCAAGGCCGCCGGAAACCGCGGGATGTGCGTGGCGCAAGGACCGATCAGTGTGGAGATCCTTGGGGGATGCCTATACCCAGCAGTGGGCGTCGTATGGCTGATCATGATGAACTTAAAAGAAACGAGGTAATTTCCATGGGTCTTACGTAATTTCCATGGTGTTTTATCCATGGAAATTACACCATGGAAATTACAAAAAAACATATATTTTGAAATAACTTTTCATTAAAAAGATATAACCAGCTAGTTTTTTACTGTCCATCTACATTAAGGAGCTAGGTATTTTACCTCAAAACCCATTTACCAAAAGTAGTACAATTACATTGAAAAAATGTGACACGGGAATGCCGGAAAACTGTGAACCAAAATTTTTAAAATTGAAGAACGTACTCCAGCGTCCAAAGCGCAGGAACCAGCGACATGGCCACTTCACCTGCTTGATGCAGGGTAACTGACGATTCGAATACACCTATCAGGGTTCGCTTACGCCTGGCCAGCCCTGAGCAGTGCCCCTCGAAAGGCGCGCCGCGAAAATCTTGCTAAGCGTGTGACATATATACTTATGACCATAAAATCAAAAGTTTCCTTCCAATTAACTTAAAATTTGACCAGTATGTAAACTGATTTATCTATTTTATATGTGTGTAAAAAACTGGTTAAAAACGTGGGTGGTTTTAAAAATATGTGCGATTGTTCAGAAGTCGGCGCTCGTGTGACACGTAAAAAACGTGCAAAATTCACCGGATTTGAGGTGTTGATGGTGAATTACTCAGATCTTCGTAGTTTTTAATCAAAGAAATCTATATGACCTGATGCTTAATTAAATAAAGAAACGTTGTAATAATAGTTTTTATCGTAATAATTTATTTTAATAGGAGATATGGGTCTGTGACACTCAGAAATTCCTTTTCCAAGAAGTAGCCTTATCCTCTAGAGAATAAAAACGGCTTTTCCACTCAGATATTGAAGATTAAAAATACTCTTTCCGAGATGGTGGGATAAAAAAAAGTTTTTACGTCTGCGCAGCGTCTGACTTCTTTTTGGTATGTAGTGTAAAGAATATAAATTACTGGGCCAATTCCTATAACTACGTTCTATTTCAAATACTACATATTTGCCTGATGGTATACAATGAGGAAATGTCAACACACGAGTTTAGCCGGTCCAAGAATGCTCGCTGATCAAACACAGGAGGTGGCCAGTCTGGCGGCGACCTATCAATATTTGTTGTTCTAAACACACACTATTATTCTCTGTGACGTGTCAACTATGGTTTGATGCTGTACCTACCTAATAAATAATCTATGAAACGTATTGGTGTAAGACTTCTGCCAATATGAAATCGAATACTTATTGCGTGTGATTTTAATCACTAACTTGTTTAATTAGGTGTCCAAGTTTTGAAAACTTACTCAGATTCAGACATCGGTCACGGATTGTTTTTTTACGAAATACCATTTAGATTTAAGTGTCTTTAGAACTACGGAGGAAAATTGTTCTTGTTTTGTACCTAAATAAGGCTATCTCGCAATATAATATTTACTGAGACAAAACCACAGATAATATTATTTGTCTGACCCGCCAGTCCACGTATAAAAATGATTAGGATTTTTTGATGTTGTAATTAAAACTGACAACTTCTAAAAACCTTTTTCTTTTTGTTTAATAATTTGTTAACAAATGGTATTTATGGTGACAGTCAAGCAACGGTTTAAAATGTTACAATCTTGTGGTTACAGTAGAAAATTTCAGTCCTATTAGAATAATGAAAGCAACGCTTTTTATCCCAATGCGAGGTAAGAGCCATTTCATATGCCCAATTAGGAAAATTTCCTTTTCACTATTAGCAAAGACTTAGTGCCACAAATATGCACTGCATCTTGCAACTCTTGCGCCATGCTCGCGAACATTGCCGCTGGCCGCTTGTTGGCCGACAGACTGCTTGCTTCAACTGTTAGTTTCATCGGTACTCTAGGTCCACTGAATGTAAATTGCTGGTATATGACGTTATTGAATCCTCAATAAATATTTTCCTTTGAAACATCACTTATTATAATTGTGTTTATATACAACGGCGCGCGGCTTGGTAATGTTTTTGTGGTAAATGCAAATAAATAAAGTCCTAGTAAATGCAACGAAAGGTCTTTCAAAAAATTGTATCACTGCATGGCAACGGTCTACATCATTGAAATCAAGTTATATAAGAAAAATACTGTGAACACAATTATAAATAAGAATATAATAGAAAAGAAAAGCAATCCTGAATTACTACGTTTAAAACCGAGTTTTAAGTGATATTCAACGATTTGAAATTCAACCAAACCTTACAACATCCAGAAATCCGCGGCTTTGTTACTTCACGATATAAAAATGCACAAAAACATGACATTAAATTGATTGTGCAAGTAAACAAGCTGTTTTGGTCTTATTAAACCTCGCCGTTGACCCGGTTTCGCGTGCATTATGCAATGCCGCTCTCAGACCACGAAGAGAGAAAAAAACCAACCGGAAAGAAAGAAAACTCTTCGTTTTTCTATCGGAATGGACACAGAAACCTCTTTTGGTCAGGTGGCCAGTTTCTGGGTTAAACGCCACTTAGTTTCGAGTACTGAGTTGTGTAATGAGAAAACGTACAAAACATCTCATATCCTATCTTTTATTCTTCGTAGCATCACCTGACAGATATTGGTGCCAATGTCGATGTGATATAACGGCAAGTTATTCTAAACTAGATTGGACGCATGTAAGGTTTGGTCTCGAGAATATAATCAGATAAATCTTTGGAAGTTCGGTTTTGGCAGATGAGGCGTATATTTCGCGGTAAAAATACAAGTATGAGATGCATATTAACATATTTTTACTCAATTCAGACACCCTTATTTATTGGTTGCCTGTCTCAGTGGAGCCACAGTGGGTTAAGGTTGAACTGGTTAATCGGTACACGGTGGGCACCGGCTAGGCTTATCCCTCTTCAGATTTGTCTAGGCTGGGATCATACCACAACACAAAGGTAGTATGCTCTTAAGTTAATCATCATTTATCCGGAAAAATAATCATCTAATGCAAGTCTCACTAATTATGAAGACTACAAAAGGATTAATCTAGTCTAACTATTGTTGTGCAAAATACTGCAAATATTTACATGAACCTACATGAAGATGGATACTCATTACCTTCAAGTAAGTAAAGACGTGCGTGAATTGTTATCAACCTATTCATTACGGTTTAGAGGAAATACCAAAATTCACAGTCAAAAACACGTTGCATTGATTGTATTCACCTTTGTATTGGATACTCTTTTATACATCAACTCCTCCAAGCAATGCTGTTGTATATTAATATTAATGCAACGCTAAAAGTTGAGAAAGATAATCACGTCCACTGCATTACGAAATCACGTTATGGCCTATGATATTGTGGTCTGTGTTGTGACGTATACGGGCTCACAATCAGACAGTCGCAATGCGAAGCAAGTTAGCTTTCCATTGAGCATTTGCAATTAACATATATTATAGTCCTAGTAAATGAAGTAATATTTGTTTTTTTAGAAACTGAAAATTATGAATATGAGTTCTTGCACGTATCTGTGGCAAACCAGGTCAACGTGTAAGAAAAGTTTCACAACAACCCGCTTTTTATAAAATGGATACGAAAAAATACTGGGTCAGTGAATATGTGCTATGAACAATGAATACTTCTGTCATGCACATTTAGGGTTTATTTATCAAAGGTAACTTAAAAATGAAAGAAAAATAAAACTAACTAATTTTGAAAACTTGTCAGACGATAAAAGTATAATATTTTTGATCGCATGTTTTAATCAGAGGTTTAAACTATGATTATTGCTCAAATATAAAAGACGATAAAAAGCACATAAAGATTTGAAGTGAATAGTGACATAAAATATTATTTTAGCACAAAGGTAAAATAGCTTCAGAAATTAGCTAATAGAGAGGTGAAAGGATATTATTATCCAACCAGTGTGATAACACTTGAGATATTTTTGATTGCCGCTCAACCACTCGCATAAATTAGGAAGTTCTCCACTTACTTTTCAAAGCCCACAGCTTCTTCTCCAGCAGTCCATCAACGTACTCCTGCAGGTCCTCCCGGCACTGGCCGTCCACCGCCTTCCGCAGCTCCGGCCACTGCTTCACCAGGATCTCAGCGTCGAACACTCGCAACATGCTCTCGATGCCCAGCAAACCCGTCAGGTTCGCACTCTCCCTCTTCAGCACATTCTTCGATTCGTTCACAGTCGTCCTAATAGAATCGCTCAGCTTGCTCCAAATATCTTTCGGGTTCGAAGTGGTCTTTTCAACCTTCGTCGTCTTCACTATGTGCTGGACGTTGTGAGACTTCTCGGTCGTAGGAGCCTTGCTTTCTGCTTCTACTTCACCGAAAGCATCACCGAAGGATAAGCCTTCATCGTCAGCGAACAGGTCGAAGGAGTCGTCGGTGGTGACCTTGTCGTTTCGGCTGGAGTTGGGCAGGGACACGGAGCCGATGAGGTCGGCGGTGAGCGGGCTCTCGTCGTCGATGCCGCCTTTGGCTGAGGCTTTCTTGATGTTCTGGAAAGCGTCGATCAAGGCGCTGCGCAGCTTCTCCTCGCGGGAGTTGTCTTGCACCGCGGCCACGAGGACCGCCGCGCTGAGGAATAGGAACAAAAGACGATGCATTTTTGTTTTGCTTTTTAATGATTCACACACATTCTTGATTTCACTGATTGGAGAGCTGGGCTATTACGTTTCGAAAAGAAGAAAAAAGGATTCGTATTCGAAAAAAATGTATAGTTTAAAAATCGCTTCTACTCTATCTTTTTAATAAGAAAAACACAATAACAGTATTTTTGTGACACATCCTTGAACTTATTTTTATTTTTTATTTTTCCGACCTAGTTTAAAAAAAAAAGAGTTGTTCTCTTTTTAAAAACTGTGAGACAGTGCGGACACTTTTATATTTTTAATTGTTTTATTGTCGAAATTTCGGATTTTTAAAATTCAAATTCGACCTGTTTGGAACAGTACCTACTGTCTTGTTTAAAACTTTTGACACTAATTTTCGTTGGTGTTTTTTTTTTTAAATATTCGTAGGTCGTCGGGGTGCGTCGGTCAAAGGTGCGCGCGCGGCGGAGCGGTCGTTACGAGACTGGCGCGCCGCGGTGACATAACGCCGTTACGAGTTACAGCGGCACTTTCACTGACGGGGACCCAAATAGGGTTGCCATGTAGCCTATAAGAACCTATTGAGAGGGGGAAAAATCCTTCGCTGCACTATAACATAGCTTTGCATGCCTTTAAGTTTACGAATTTGATAAAATTTACCTTTTTGGAAATTAACTGTAAAGCGAACCGGGTAGTCTTAGTTATACATGTACATTGTGTTAAATTTTAAATAAAATCTAGTTTTCTTTTTCGGAAATACATAAAAGTATAATTCTGTGTACTTCTAAGGTAGTTCGATTTTATACCTCCAACATGAACTAATGCATCCATAAAAAAAACTTTTCAGAAAAATAAATGCGATTATGTCTTTCTTTATTCTACGTTATTTTTAGGTGTATCACTTGCCCACAGTTGGCAGCCCTGTGGAGCGCAGCAGCGCACCGCAGTCGCGCGCGCAGGTGCGACGTCACATCCTTGTAGGGCATGCGCGACGCGGTGCGCGGAACGCTCCACTTACTCTTGACAAGATTCCGGTGAATTTATTCATGTTTTGGTAATGAAGTAAAGTTTAGACTGTAGCATTTGTTGCTTCACTACAGGGCAAATGCCTCCATTTATACATCATATTATCGCGATATCCTTAAAACAATACTAAGGGCTGACTGGCCCAATGGCATATATTTGGTAGTTTATTAAAGTATTAATCCGTTTTTGTTTTTCGATCTGCTATTAAAATTGACATTATTTTGTTGTAATTATAAATATTTGTGT
This sequence comes from Mecyna flavalis, assembly GCA_949319885.1. Lineage (NCBI taxonomy): Eukaryota > Metazoa > Arthropoda > Insecta > Lepidoptera > Crambidae > Mecyna > Mecyna flavalis. Next base: position 1,244,442 of record OX439427.1, on the reverse strand, counting down.
TATCTCAAACATTGGAAACGGGTTTAGGATCGATTCTCAAATATAGTTTCATTCGTTTGTGACAACTATAATTATTATGTTTTAGGTCTATTTAAAAAAAAGTCTACGCCAACTTACAGAAAATACACTATCTTCTGATTTTTATCTTTCACATTCATTTTTGACGATGTCTTTCTTGAGTCTCATCTCACCGCTTATGCTTGTCTCTATTAAGCCACAACAAGATCGTTAACACTTTGTTGGCTCATACTTTGAGGTTATTTCAACACAGTACACAGTGATAAGCAAGATTTGTAACTGGCAGATTTGTGTCATATCCCCTAAACAAAAGCTTAGTTGTATGCTATCTTGATGTTTTTAGTGAATGTTTTAAGTGATTAAGCGTACTCAAAAACTGCGTTACGGCTGGACTCGCAGCATTAGTTAAGCCGTTTTTGAAAACTATTTCGAAATAGTGATGTTGACTATACGTAATGAAACTTTCGAAGATTTTTATAATAGTGTAGGAAATCGTATATTTTAATGAAGCTATGTCGTCTAGGTACCTTGCAAACAAGTGCAAAGAAAATGGGTGCTATCGACGAACAAAGTTAATCTTTTTGTGCTTGGCCGTTGCAATGTTAAATGTGCTGCACGGCAGTAGAACTCTCTGCCGGGATCAGTCTTTCCTACACAATACAACTTGGGGCTCTTCAAGGCCAGAATAATTGACGGGCTTTTCCTAAGCAAGCTCGTTCCATCGTAGACCGCATAGTTGTTTACCATCAGGCAACTTTTTGGTCAAGTGCTAGGTTAGTACATTAATATAAAAAAGAACTAAATCTGTGTCATCTAAGTCAGATGGGAACAGATAATAACAGGAATTCGGGATAACTGTCACATTAAAACATAGATAATTAATTTAATTTTTTTATTCCATCAATGAGGCAAAACGCGGAAAATTATTTCTCTGCAAATAAAGCTTTCAACGTTAGCAGAAACATCTACCTCTGCAGGGGCGTTTCTGTAACACCGAAAAACCCCTCTTACGAAGCACCAATTAAGCTATAAAATTCCGTAATTTTGATGCCTCTACGTGCAGATATTATGAGCAACGCGGACGACCATGTCAGTTATGTAATCGTTACGTCTCGTGAATCCGAAGTAGGTCCTTGACTTAGAACTTTCAATTTGAATTGATGAATATGTAGCGCGGTGCGGCCCAACTACCAAGTAATTGACATTTGAGAATGTGTTATAATGGGCCAATGAGTTGTGACGTCTTTACTGTTTATGTATTTTCCTATTTGCAAACGCTATGGATCGGCTGCTAAAGCGAGCTTAGGTTTGAGCGTCGACGACGTTAAGAAACGGACACTTCGGTATTTTAATTATCATAATATCTTCTCCTTTATTAACCAAAAAATTAATATACTCATTTTGTTTTCCTCTTGAATGGTTTCGTAACTTTTTAATTGTTTATACTTGCTAGTAGTATTTGCCTATAATAGTTATGCATTTAATTCTGATTATTAGCATTGTACTCGTAAATATGCTGATATACATATTTGTAATCAACGTATATTTCTTTTAAGGGGATGGGAAAACTGTACCTAAATAACGCGGTCCTTAACCATGATCAAGATATAATTTCTTAAAGGTATTTACACAACTAGCCTGATTTCTTTCAGCCACTGTTCTGTAGGATTATCTGGGATTGCCTGAGTCCAGTTCAGTTTCACGATGTCATAAAGAAATTACGGTATTAAAAAGTCACGATGACCCACATTTTAAGGTCAACTCCAACTCCAACTGGCTTAGCTGAATATTATTAAATTCCTATAGATAGAATACGATGGCCTACAAAACTGTTTCTGCACAAAACATTACAGACTCAATCAGTTAGCGTATGCAACAACGATGAAATTGTGACAAATATTTACAGTTTTTTTCGGTATTTGGACTCTTTAACTTGTCTCTTAAACAGTAATCACAAGCATCGTCTTTAGAAGGTGTTATCTCTTACGCAACATATGTATTTGTAACGCAACAAAGCCTAAACAGCGCATAATCAAGCGCCGAAGCCCAGAGCGTTGCGCAGACGCCGCGCTCCGCTGCGCGCGCACAAGATGTGGGTAATCGCCGTTACAGATGTAAGTAAATGTAGTAATTTTCATTGTTCCAAGTTGAATAAAAATCGTGTTAGTGAGTAGTTTCGTAAAGATCTCATTGTTTTTTATCAATTGGTACACTATTTTTTGCTACGATTTAAGCGTATTGGTAAGCACGTGAACAAAGAAATTTGTTGAGGTGATTACCTGACGAATTGTTCGTATATTTTATATTTCTGCAGACAATTGTTCCTGACCTGATTTTGGCTAGAATGTCTAAACTACGAAAGACATGTCGTGCTTATGAAATCCATGCCATCTCGTTAAAGTGCAACTGCATCTGCCATTGGCACCGTTCTAGCTTATATAAGTATCTAATATAAGTTCTTCAATTTCAGGTGACGTATGTGTTAAAACATTAACAATACGATTCGTTCGTTTAGCCAGATTGACTACATACAAATCTTAAATAGACATGAACAACTAAAATTCATCACATAACTTTTTCTTAAATTACTATGCCCTGAAGATGGTATTTTCGATAACACCTAAAAAACCGTAATCTAATTATAATTTATGTTTGCATAACGTTAGTTCACTACAAGCTACGTAATTTATGTAATAAATAACAAATCATATTTACCGAACAGTAGGTAAAAAAAAACAACCGAATAAAAAGCGTTCCACTTTTGTGGTCAAGGCTCTTAACTGCTTCAGTAATAAAAGATTTGGCAATAAAGTTAAAAAAAAACAAACAAGGCGTGTGCGGTCGTACTAGCAATAAATAAACAGGTTTAGTAATAAATTAATAATATTAAGTAACACGCCCAGTAAAACAATAACTGGATCAATCCTGCGCAATATCTGCATTTGCGAGAATCAATTTAATAATTAGTTTGTTAATTAGCATATTGTCCACTTTTGTAATCTCGATATATCGCTACATTAGATCCTTAATGACTATAGCGACACTTTATTAAAAATTTTGGAGCTTTGCCTATCGGCAATCGATGTAGAATGAAATCAAAAACCATACAAAATGAATCGACATCAAAAGTACCTCATATAACTATTTCTCGAGTCTGTGTCAGCCGAACCGAAGTTACCGAACAGTAAAAGCTATGACTGAGAAACACACCACACTTAAAAACAACATACAGTCTAATTGAGAACCTCCTCCTTTTCTTGAAGTCGCCCGGTGGGTTAAAATCACTTTTGTGAAAAATTCATAATTATGAGAAATAGTGCATTTTTATGAGTTTGTCACTTTTGATGGCCATATGAAAATTCACATAATAATGGTAAGTAGCTGAGTTTTTAACACGCAATTCTTTACAAGTGAACTGTAATTGTAGTGAAATGTAGTGGCCTTAATGTGTGTTTTGACACTTCGCGAGTATTTTAGTCCTAAGTGTAAAATGATCAACCGGTATGACCTACATTAGTACTAGTATTCCAGATCTAGTGGCGGCAAGCCATCAATCACACGTGGTCACAGTCAAGTGGTTCCATTCTCGCTGATGCACGCGGAAGAGCGCCCTCGAAGCCCAATAACTGACAACAATGGGGCGCATTGTTCCACCACGTTGCGACACATGCTAACGTTGCTTGAGACTTGTCGTATCTGTACTAGTAAGTACTTGTGTACATACATGTATATTACATGCCCTTTTTATGTCAAGTATGGCTCTTACGAAAATTTGAACATGTTTTGGCGTATGGGATGGTCAGGTTACGTGAATCTCGTGGAGTTGTTATGACAGACTTCAAGAACTGGTTATATCTTTCGGATATGAAACCCGGAGGTCGTGGGTTCGATTGCCATTTTGGTTCTAGTTGGTTGTAGAAATTTTTCAGAGTCCGACTGAGATGGAGAGACAGAGAGCTGCCACTGAACTGCAAAAAGAAAACAAGAGAGCTAAGTTATGGTTGCAAATAACTTAGCTCTCTTGTTCTCTTATTTTAATTAAAAATCATATTAGATCTAAGGATCGCAAAGATATAGTGTCGCTCTCATTAGAACGTACCATTGAGATTGCATGTACAGAGTTAGAGCAGCATATTGTTATTTGTGTGTATAGACCTCCTTCTGCAAGCTACACTGAATTTGAGTCTTCCATGGAAGAAGTGCTACGGAAAGTATGCACCTCAAATAAGAAAATTGTTATATGTGGAGACTTTAATATTAACATCTTAGATAATTCACAAGTTTCTACAAGGTTCTTAAACATTTTTCAATCTTTTAATTTACACAAACTTTTTGAGGAACCAACTCGAGTTACACCCACTACAGCAACCTGCATAGATAATATTTTTTGTAATTGTGTAGTTCTTGAAAAATCCATTATTAATTTTATTAACTCTGATCATAGTGGACAGTTAGCTGTACTGGAGCATTATCATGCCCCCACTACATCAAGCTTTGTTTGCAGGCCAATAACTAAAAATAGGGTTGAGAGATTTAAGGAAAATATAAATGACAAGCTGTCCAGGATGCCTTTGGATGCAAGTAATGCTAATGATTTATATCAAAGTCTTTTCAATATTATAGAAAGGGAGTTTAATAGAGTTTTTACAAAAAAAACTATCAACTCTAACAGCTCTAAGACTAAATTTAGTGACTGGGCAACTGATGGTATTTTCAAGAGTAGAAGGAAGCTATATGAATTATATTCTTTAAAAGCTTCCTCAAATGACCCGGAATTCATAGAATATGTTCGAACCTATTCCAAATTATTCAAAAAAGTGTGTGCAATAGCGAAATCTAATTATTTAAAGAAAAAAATTATACAGGCCACTAATAAAAGTAAAGCTGTATGGAATATTATCAATAAAGAAACTTGTAAAAATACAAAACAAGACCACAAGTTCTCGCTTAATATAAATGGGTCTAGAATTGAATCTGAAGTTGGGGTAGCAAATGGATTTGAATCATTCTTCGCTAATATTCCAGTCACTATCACAAGCAGTATAAACTCAAATGAGGGTCTCGCCTGCTCACTCCTAAAGTCGAATGTTGGCAAATGTAATTGTATTTTTAAATTTACTCATGTTAGTTCTGACACCATCATTAAAACTTTTAAAGATCTAAACATGAAAAAAACTGAAGATCTATGGGGAATTTCAACAGATATTATCAAAAACATCATTGTACCTATTGCGCCTTACTTAGCAATAATATTTAATAAATGTGTTGATGATGGTGATTTCCCGAATTTAATGAAATATAGTAAAGTAATTCCACTATTTAAATCCGGCGATAAAAGTGACCCCACGAACTTTCGGCCGATTTCGATACTTCCAGCACTTAGTAAAATTTTTGAGAAGCTTATATTCACTCAGCTTTTATCTCATTTTAAAATAAACGATTTATTTCATAATAAGCAATATGGATTCACAAAAGGTAAATCTACAACTGATGCCGGAGCCTCATTGCTAAAACATATTTTCGATGCATGGGAGAGCAAGCGGGATGCTCTAGGCATCTTTTGCGACTTATCTAAAGCATTTGATTGCATTAGTCACCAGTTACTGCTAATGAAGCTGCAGCACTATGGTATATCGGGGAATTCTTTGAGTTTGTTGCAATCCTTTCTATCCGACAGAGTACAAAAAGTTCATATAAATGGCACAACTTCTTCTGGGGCTCCTTTGTTCATGGGAGTGCCCCAGGGTTCGATATTGGGTCCATTGCTCTTTTTGATATATATAAATGATCTTCCCTATTTTATGCAAAATCTATGTGAGGTAGTTTTATTCGCAGATGACACATCATTAATTTTTAAAATTGATAGAAAGATAAATAATTTTGACTTCGTGAATAATGCCCTCTCGCAAGCACTACATTGGTTCACAGTAAATAATTTACTATTGAATACCAAAAAAACTAAATGTGTTAAGTTCACGATGCCAAATGTAGGACGGAAGATCTGTAGTGTCAAGATAAATGAAATGAAATGAAATGAAATGAAATGAAATGAAATAAATTTATTCTGCAAATAGATTTTTTAAAAAATACTTTTACACGTCAATCTTTTTTTTTCCCTACCAGCACTTCGACGTCAATGGCCTGTTGAGGAAAGAAGTGCCGCAAGAAACTCAACAGTTTTGCCTTTTTTCAAAAAAATATTACAAATTAAAAATTATAAAATTCAAAAATTTCACATCACAAAAATAATTTAAGTCACAATAAATAATAATGTCAATACAAATGATGAACTCATCGAAGTGGTTACTTCAACGGTGTTTCTCGGAATCACCTTAGATGCAAAATTGCAATGGGGACCACATATCAGAGCCTTGGCGGGTAGACTTAGTTCAGCCGCCTATGCAGTAAGGAAAATAAGGAGTCTGACTGATGTTAATACGGCAAGACTAGTTTATTTTAGCTTCTTCCATAGTGTGATGTCTTATGGCTTACTCTTATGGGGGTCAGCTGCTGACATTCAAACGATATTTGTATTGCAAAAAAGGGCAATACGGGCCATATATGGCCTAAAGCCACGAGACTCCTTAAGAGAACTATTTAAAAGTATTAACATCTTGACATTACCTTCTCAATTTATATTAGAGTGTGTTTTGTATATTCGTAAGAATATTGATCTCTTCTCAAAGAAATCTGATTGCCACAATCTAAATACCAGAAACAGACACAAGCTTGCCATTCCTAACACTAGGCTTCACAAGATTGGCAATTCTTTTGTAGGTTTAAGTGTAATTTTTTTTAATAAACTACCAAAGAGTATCACTGAGTTGCCCATACAAAACTTTAAAACAAAGGTCAGAAAAATATTAGTAAAAAAGGGTTACTATAGTATAAACGACTTTTTGGCGGACAGAAATCTGAGCCCAAACTGATAGTGCTGCTCCTCTGCATTGGATGATAATCACCTCAGAACAATCTGACTGCTGATCTATCTCCGACCGACTTTTCTTTTGTTTTTTGTCTTTGCTTTTCTTTTTCGACAGGTGCCGTTCGCGTCATGGAGCTGAAAACACACAAGGTGGGACACAAGAGAAAAAGGGACCGGCGACGTTTTAATAAGAATACCTCAACGACAAGGAAGCTTGGACTTGCGCCTTTGCATTGTATAGAATCCCGATAGTATCAACAATGTTAACTTTGCTATACAGTAACACATTAAATGTTATAATTCAGTAAAATTAAATTTATTTTTCATTCAAAGAATCCTGAAGAGTCTGTAACCTTGGCGGTCATGCTCGCTAAAATGTGCTTGGGGTGGTGGCGTTATGTGTCGGGTGGTTACATTCCCTCTAATATGGTTGAGTGAAATTATGGCTGGCACATACGTCATACTTGTGCTGCAGGTGCCACCTTTGGGCACTGGTCTTCCAGGGCTCACGGATTTTTCTAGATTATAGTCTCATTCTTATACTTTATACTGTATGGCTTGGTATTCTAAAACTAATCAGTAATTGTAACAAACAAATTGTAAACAAACATGGCGATGAAAAAGAGTAACTGTCGAGTTTCTTGCCGGTTCTTCTCGGCAGATGACTGCATTCCGATACCGGTGGTAGAGTCACTCTGTAATTGACGATTCATAAATACTTGATACAAGTTTACATGAATAAAGAATATTTTGATTTTGATTTTGATTTTGATTTTGAAATACCTGGGTGAGTAATCGAACTACGACTAACAGCCTAAGTCTCACAGAATCTCATGACAAATCTCAGCGCTTGTGTCAGTTTAGGCGAATCCTAAAAATTTCAACCATTACCTACCCCAGAAGACATTGCGTCCCTGTTCCCCGAGGAATTATTTGGTTTGATACCTGCTGCGAAATTTCACCACTGTACAACCCGCCACAAAATGCAGTTTCATCCAAACCACCTGGACGAGTGGCGATCAACTACCGTACGTTTCCGCAAACATTTTCTGCCGCGTACGGCTGTTCTATGGAACCAGCTTCCCGCAGCGGTGTTTTCAAACCAATACGAAATGAAAACCTTCAAGAAGCGAGCATATTCCACCCTTAAAGGCGGGCGACCCCAAGGGGGTCTCGGGTGCTTATGGGTGGCGGTGATCGCTTACCATCAGGTGACCCACTTGCTCGTTTGCCCCCCTATAATATATAAAAAAGGTTTCTTTGATTCTGAAACCCATAACTTAAGTATACGAGCAACTTACAAGCACCAGATTAACACATGCCATATTATCTGAGGACATGATAGCTGCGCTATGTGTTGCGGAATAGCTTTCCCCGGTCACATTATTGCTGGTGCAAAGCGCTCGTTCTGCCTCGTAAACACGGAACTGATCAGGGTATCTGTTACTGCTGTTACCACATGGGTAGATTCGGTTCACTGCAGGAGTAAATAAGGACCTAGACGCGACGGAAGCCACTGTTATTAAGAAGTACCTACTCTTTCTAATGACACACAACAAAAAGTTACTTTTTAGATAGTTCTCCAAAGGTAGAAGGCAGGTAAAGGATATTATCCATACTTAATATTATTAGACGCGAAAGTATTTCTGTCTGTTACAGTTTCACGCCTAAACTACTAAACCGATATTAATGAACTTTGGCACAGATATAAACTAGACCTTGAGAAAGGATTCAGTTCCCATTAGATTACAGAAAAGAGGTTTTTTTATTTACTATTCTTTTAGATCGCAATGAACCAACGGATGATTTCAAAAGGAAGAAATTACGTAGACTACCTTTAGGAAAATAGCCACCGGAGACAATATTTTTACTAAGTGAGACCAGGCGGTCTTCTGTCGGCAGATTAGATCTATTCTGAGAACTAAATACGTTAGTACTATGTACAGTCTGTTCACCATAAGTTGTCCTTTAGCCGCTATATTGGCAGCATTGCCTACTCTTTGTAAATCTGTCAAAAAACAGATTGAAAGTATTGAAAAACAGAAGTACCAATATAGCGGCTAGAGGACTTCTTATCGTGAACGATCTGTAACTAATATTCTGTGACCAAAAGTCAGAGCAATACGATGGAACATTTGATTTTCAATCGAATATAGTATAGTCACAGAGAGTCCAATAGATCTCTGTGAGTATAGTAGTGGATAAAGTAGCATTCAGTTTTTTTTATATTATACGCCCTCAGCTAAAAAACTCGTAGGTGGTAATTTACTTTTTTTATACCACATCAGTAGGCAGACAGACACGCAGCCCATCTGATGGTAAGCGGCCACTGCGGCCTGTTCCATTGAGGGACACTTCATCAAGAAGCGTCGCTCAATGTGCTGCCAGACTGTAGGCTCATCTAATCTTCGAGCCTTTAATTTCAAGTGTACTGGCTCCCACACTAATATTGCCGGAACACAGCCAAAGTTGTTATGGCGGCAGATTTCACATGTGGGGGTGTTAGCTAGCCAGTCTGAAAAAGTCCTACCACTAACCAGACCCAGGGCGGAAATCGAACCCTACGACCTCCGGGTTTTTATACCCGAGTGGCTTAGCCACTGTTCAACGGAGGCGGTCAAAGGTGCTATTCTATTGAGGGGCCCTCGAAAGCTGTCTGTCTTTTCTATGAGATGTCAAAGTGATACAAGTACACCATGACATGTCGCAATCGCAATACACCAACCGTTCGTACGTGTACATGTGTCTCACCCCGCGTATGTCGCGCTCTCATGTCATGTAAGAATAGCTGATAATTAAGCGCGGGCGCAAGTGTTGCGAAATAACTTTCCCTTGGGTCACATTATTGTGCCGCTCTAACCGCGGATGACTATGAGAATGCTCCGACTTCATAGTACATACGACTATTATGCTTAGTTGTAGGTGTAGGAGTACAGAGCAACGATCTTCGTTATTTAAACCAAGCCATTGATTTATTGTGAAAAGGAAATAATAAATGCACCTATCTGCTATTAAAAGCTTCTAAAATTTAATCGAGTAACAATTATTATTCGATGTGTTATTTAACTAGATACAAAGATATACTGTGGCAGAGGTGCGTTGGAAACCTATACACAGAAAAGTGGATCTTGCACTTATGTAAGCAAAATGTTATGGGAATTACCTCCACTTAACAGAAAACCAGAGTGTTCATTTGAGGAGGGCATGGTGTTGGTAGCAGGTAGTCCCACTGTCCCCCGGGGGTGGAGAATAGTGGACATCGAAACTAAATTGCAAAAATTGTGACACTGTCCACCCGGGGTGCATAAAGATAATTTAAAGAGAATAATTTACAAATGTACTAGGGTAACATGACCTAATTGGAAATGTATTAATTTGTTTACAAGCATTTTTTTTTACGAGTCGGGCTACAAAGTTGTGTGCAATGGGAAATGCATGGAATGGTAATTAATGGAATATTGCTTTGTTTTATTTGTTAAAGCATAGATACTATGTAATGCCTCTACTCTAGAGGGAGCGAGCTTTGGCATCAGACCAAATTACGTTCACAAAAACATATCGCACCCACCCCAAATCATGTAGAAGCAGGAAAGGGGATACACGAGTATCATAAATCACACATATTATACGAATGTGTTTTCATACCGACAGACAAAATAATAATTCGCTTTGACCTTGACCTAGTTTACAAACTACGGTTCTCCATGTTATTTTTCCTGTCCTCGTTGCACATTCCTTAGGGAACACGAATTAAAATCCCGATTCAGATTGATTGGAATATTTTGAATATTAGATTTTAACGAATCGCATTTTAATCCGTTTTTATTTCATTAGTAGCAATCGCCGTAAACTTAGGAAACCACTATTGAATATTCTGTTCATTAACCTCTCGTCTGTGAAATCGGAGTAAATGTCAAAAAAAATAAGGGTAGTACTCTGTGAATCCCACCACAGGACTTTCCACAGGGTTTAAACTAGTTAAAGTCAAGTCTGGAATGTCAGTCGGTTTCATCTCTAAGTTATTTCAGATTGCTGTTCCATCAAGCTACGATAGTGAGGGAATAGCGCTTGCCTACTGAACTGTGTGCTGTAATACCTATATCCACCGTAGCTGGTTAATCTCAAAGATTGGCCGCTGTACTGGAATCTCAGCAAGGAGGGCATTATTACTATCCTACTAATAAGTATTATAAATGCGAAAGTCTGGATGTTTGGATGTTTAGATGTTTGGATGTTTGTTCCTCAATCACGCCTAAACGGCTGAACGGATTTAGATGAAATTTGGCACACGTGTAGTTTATAACCCGGACATAGGCTATAAAATTCTTACGGGAAACGTCTCATTCCCGCGGGAATATCAATTTTGAAACTACTGAACCGATTTGAATAATTCTTTCACCGTTGGAAAGCTACACTATCCCCGGTGAACATACTTTTGATCCTGGAAATGTGGGGGGAAGGGGGGCTATTTGAAAAAAGAGATTACGCGCGTGTGAAACCGCGGGCAAAAGGCTAGTTACTTCATATCTTAAACGGTGCCTGTTAGTAATCTCAATCGTCTGTGCTTGCCATCTAGTCTTATTTCTCGGAGATTGGCCCACGTCGCACGTAACAAACTAGTTCTGCCGCGCTCGGAGCGAGTAAACGATGCGTCAAGTATTTCTATCAAATGGCTTGTTATGAAATATGATTAATTTACATAATTATTGCAGATCTCGTTCATGACAGCGCGTATACTATCATCTTAGATTGTAGCATACACAGAACACACATACCAAGGTACCATAGTTCAGTAGGTGAATATGTCCGGCATAATAAGGGTAAGGGCAGACTATTGAATTTCTTCTCGGGATAAACAAAACAACTTAAAAAAATTATTTAAAAAAACTATAAGATATTTTAATGTAATTATTTATTATCAAGTAAAAGCTTAGTCTAGTTTATAATAAAATAATGTTAATTTTGTAATAAGAGATCTAAAACTAGATTTTTTACGACGTTTACAGTGTTGTTAATCAAAAAATATTGACCTGAATTCTCATGGATCAATTGTTAGTGGGTTAGCTGGGGACCTCCTCTACATTCCCTTGAGGGGATCGGTACACATTACCAATAACCCTGTATATTATGAGGTTGATGATACTGTTCTCGCAATTAGGTACTACAAGAAATGTTTGTTGTAGTCCCATTTCTATGTTTACTAACGTATTTACCCTCCTGTTTAAATTTTTTCTGCATACGAAATCCTGGGACCACGAGAAAACAGCGCTATTGTTTAGCATTCTATAATACAAATTAGGCTGCTTTAAAAGTGTCACGGTTACGACCAATACAACGCCCTCAAATTCTCAATCTTCCGTTAGTAAACATAAAAACGGAATCTCGAAGGTAAAGAAACCTTCATGACATTATATCATTATTTGCATAAGTGAATTGAGTAATTGTTACAAGCGTGTTCCCTGGCATTAAGCGGTTGTCACAGCGTCCACAATGAGGCTATTACCTCGTTGACGTAACGTGCGCCGGCGCAGCGAGGCTGACGTGTAATTTGGATGGCGCCGCCCAGGGCATTTCGTCTGTAAGTTCTATTGTTAGGGACTATGTAAACAGAAGATAGGACGTGTTACAATAATGGATGACTATTTATAAGTGCCTTTATGAAACCTACATTACGTTAGGTTTCATTTCGACTTCCTCCGTGAAACATCACAACACAACACGAAAACTCATCATATGAGATCATAGGGTTCCAGTGAATTCTTTGGTGTGCTTGGTGACTCAATGAAAGTACAATTGGCTAGCCTTAAAAATATAGATTACATAAAAACCAAACTTGTATTAATTAGATTTTTACATTATACATATTAGGGGAAGGTGGGGACCCTCCGTACGCGGGGCACCCTCATACAGTCAAAATAAAACTTGAACGAAACAACGTACGGTCTTACTTTTGTATATGTACGTGAGTCGATGTACTACCTTTACGTCAACGTAGTATCGCGCCATCCGCACCGGTGAGAGAGAAATGATAGACACGAATGTGTTTTCGCACTCGGTAAGTAATTTTTTTAATCAATGTTTTTGTCTATTGTTACCGTACATAAAACAAGTTTTCGTGTAGAGTATTCTATCAGTAAGTAGCTAAATATACTTAAGATACGTTTTCAATACTTAATTAATGACGTTTTCCTATTAATATTAGAAGAGGTTATATTTTGTTGTTATTCAGTTAGTGGGGTACATTCGGACAAAACTAGATGGGGCACATTTGTACGCGTACAAATGTATACAAATTAGTAGGTAGGTACGATTTAGTGATAGTGTGCTAATTGCTATTATTTGCATTAACTTTGTCCTGTGTTTTGCTATCGTCGATGTACGTTTATATATATTTTAATACCTATTTCTTATTATTTCTTCACAGAAACATGATGCGGACCGGACTTATAAACTAAAAAGACAAGTAGACAAGCTGTGGATGATGAATCCATGCAGTCAGCAATACAGGATATTATGCAAGGAGTATATGTCATATAGAAAAGCTGCGGACAAGTACACATTGAAATTGTTTCCCAACACTGTATATAGGTGCCCCGTTGGTGGGGCAGATTCGTACAAATTCCAAATTTTTTTAAATCGTTGAATTATGGTTGAAACACTAGATGAAATCATCTGTCATTTTTTTTTATGAATCTCAGATAGTTAGACTATAAATTAAAGCGTTCAGGTGATTAATTCATCAAAAACTAAGGAAGAAAAAAAATAAAATGTAAAAACCGTACGAAGGGTCCCCATACCTTCCCATATTATACAGTGGCGGAGGGAGTGAGGGAGGAGTTCAGCTAATTCTTATTTTTTTCTTACGTAGAAGGGGAGGGGTCAGACCCTGTCAAAAATAAACTTGTGTAACAAAAGAATGGCGCATATGTAGGGCATAGTCTGTACCAAATGAGTCTAGTGCCAGATGATTTTTTGATACCACTTCATTTGGCAGACAGACACGCAGCCCACCTGATGGTAAGCGGCCACTGCGGCCTATTCCATTTAGGGACACTTCACCAGAAAGCGTCGGTCAATGTGCTGCCAGACTGTAGGCTCATCTGATCTTTGAGCCTTTGAATTTCAAGTGTACTGGCTCCCACATTATAATGCCGGAACACAGCCAGAGCTGTTATTGCGGCAGATTTCACCTGTGGTTGCTCGCCAGTCGGACTCTGAAAAAGCCCTACCGCCAACCAAAGAATTGTTGCTAATTTGCTATGATATATTAAAATGACACTTTCTATCATTTCTCAAGACTAAAGTCGCAAACGCATTATTTTTTCTATCCTGCTCTCAGGCATAATGTGTGTACGCTTTATTGTAAGCTTGGAATTTTAATCACCTGTTCAGATAATTTTGGCGAAAATAAGATTAACATTTTAGTCGTAATGAATGGGTTACGCAATGTGCCATTAAATTGTATAAGATCTTTCTTTTTGCGAAAGTCTGCATAATATGTTTGTTTTTGCCAAAATATTTTAACAGCAAATGATATAATAGTCAGGAATAATAATATTAAGAGCTGGTATGTCAAATCCTGGATGGATTACGGTGCTAGCCGTGCAAGCCTACCTTGATTAGTTCGGATAATGTGTGCTGATTTACTTACTTACTTAGGGGCCGTCCATTAATCACGTGAGGTTGTTTTTCTCATTTTTTGACCCCCCCCTCCCCCCTGGTGATATTTGGTGAGGTTTGGGACCACCCCCTCCCCCCCCCCCCCTCTGGATCACGTCTATTTTTTTGGAAGTCTATTTATATTATTATTTATATGTTATTTATTATTTATATGTATACCTATAAAGGTCAATCAAGGTCGTACTACAAATCGTACAAATTTTCGCGCCGTTCAAAATTTCGGTTCAGAAATAGCGCTTTTTGACAAAAAATAAATAAAATTAATACACGTGATGTCTAACGAGACCCCCCCTCCCCCCTCGTGATGTTTCGTGATGTTTTCCGTACCCCCTCCCCCCCCTTTTGAGCCTCACGTGATTAATGGACGGCCCCTTACTTACTCCGATGGCTCAGCGACCCAAAATGTGTCTTGGCCTCCGATACAAGAATTCGCCAGTCCTCACGATCTTGTGTTCTTGCACGCCAGTCTCCAGCTTGCAACTCGCGAAGATCTGTGAAAAATGACGAGATTGAAGAACTCGTGGCTGAGCCTAACATCATTGGGGAGATTAAATCACACAGACTCCGGTGGCTTGGTCACGTCGAAAGAATGGGAGAAGATCGCAGCGTCAAGAGAGCCTATCTGGGCAGGCCGACGGGCCGTCGGCCGGTAGGCCGCCCTAGGTACCGCTGGAGCGATGTTGTGCTGATTTAAGTCTAATATTTTTTAAATTAGTTACTGTTTAACTTATAGGAGCGATAGGTTGCTTTGTTGAATACAAGAATCGACCATTCCAGGGTAGATCCCAAGTGGCAAAACTACTTATCTACGAAGGCGCTTAAAGTATTCTTCTTGCAGTTCGATAATAATGTATGAAATATATCCAAATAATATTGTCCATTTATTAGGAGTCTTTAACAGGTCTTTTAACGCAGGAACACAAACGTGGCCAGGAAACGTCAAACTCTTTGGTGGAGAGAGCGCTGAACAAGTATGGGGTCAATTGCGTTACCGCTGTCGCTTTGTCCTCCTGACAAGGTCACTGCCGATAGCACACTTGTGAAATTACAGGTTCCACGTCCCGCCGTACATACAATGCCTATTAAATTAATTGAGGGGTGACAAGTGCACTTAAAATAATTTATTTGCAAAGACAAGCGTTTTACACAACATATTAACTTAATTACTGTGTATGTGGTTGCTTGAACAAGAAATTGGCATGTGTGATTGTGATTGTATCCCTGTCACAGATGGATGGAAATGGTCCGGTTTCCCCAGCCATTTCCATCGTCTTTCATGACACATCACCCCCGTATATTTTTATCTACACTCTACGCAAACTCTGAGGTTAAACTTCACATTTATGTACGAGTATATTTGCCGACTCCAATACCTAGTCTTCAGAAACTTGAATACAATATAACATCATATCAATAAAACTGGAATACCTATGTAAAAAGCTATTAAAATGTCGAAAGCGTGTTACTCGTATTAAATAATTTCACACAGATCGTCATACCGTTTTTTTTTTTTTTTTTTTCGCGGGGAATGCGTTACGCACCTTAACCCCATCCTGGGGGAGGGACAGGGCCGTGTGTGGGACTCCCGATGCCCTAAAGAGGGGCATTGTTCCTGGGCCGAAGATGGAAGTGGCCCAGGGGTTTACCCACTAAACCCCGCGGTACTCCCTCATCGCCTTAACATGAAAGGGCCACGGGTATCAGCAGAGCCCTTGCTCCGCGGCCCCCCCAGCGAACGCTCTCCTTTGCGAGCTCCTCCTGTTCCTCTTGCAGAACTGCGGAAGTGCCCCGGAGTACTGAGGCACTCCCGCCCGTCGATGGTGGAGCCGTGCAATGCAGGCTAGGGTGCCCCCGCACCCATGACCTGCTGGGCTCCATCTTGGAGGGGCGGCAGGAATCGGTCGAAAGCCCGCCTCCTTCGCCCCGTCCTTCGTCTGCGAAGCGCGGGTGCGAGGGGATCATCCTCCCGCTCGCGCTCCGCCGCCTCCTTCTGCGTGATGACATCTTCGCAGAAGGAGGCTACCGCCGCCCAGGCCTCCTGACTCCCCAACATGGACAGAACCACGCTAGGCAGCGATAAGGCCTGACCCACCACGGCGACAAGCGCGCTGCGCTGCGGAGCCCACGCTTGACACACAGCGAGGGTGTGGTGTGCAGTGTCCTCCGCAGCGCCACACGCGTGGCAGATCGGGGACTCCTCCCTCCCGATTCGGTGCAGGAATGCTCCGAAACTACCATGGCTAGACAGAACCTGCACTAGCCGGTAAGAGAGGAAGCCATGCGGTCGCTCGAGCCAGCCATCCAGCACTGGCCCAAGCGCGTCAAGGACACGACGACCGGCAGACGCGTTGTTAATGTCCCTTCTCCAGCGACGGAGAAGGGTCTCGCGTGCCTCACGTCGGACCGCACTCTTCTCTTCTAGTGTGGGGACGTGCCCTTGCGCCTTCGTTGCCGCCGTCCATTCGTAAATGGCGGCTAAAACATCTGCCTCGAGATCCCAGGGAGCTGTACCAGCGAGGGCGCATGCCGCGGCATAGCCAACGGTCCTATACGCCCTCACCACCCTCTGGGCGATCGCCCTCTGAGGCCGGCGAAGAAGCGCCAGGTTCTCCCTCTTATTGAGGGAGTCAGCCCATATCGGTGCCCCGTATAGGGCCATTGACTTAAGAATGCCGGCGTATAGTTGCCGGCATTTGGCCCTCGGCCCCCCGATATTGGGAAGGAGCCATCCCAATGAGTCAGCCGCCCGCATGACCCTCGATGAAAGCCCACGTAAGTGTGGACTAAAACACCATCGAGAGTCAAGGGTGAGGCCCAGATACTTCATTTGGGCCCCAACATCCACTCTGACGCCTCCAACTATTATATGGGCATCAGGGGGTATGCGCTGTCTTGGGCCGTGGAAATACACGGCCTCTGTCTTGGACAGCGCAACCTTCAGGCCGAGCATTTTGATTCGCTCAGCCACCAACGACCCACCAATGGCCGCTAATCGGGCCGCCTCTTCGTAATTCTTCGCCCGGGCCGTGACAAGAGTGTCATCTGCATAGCAAATGACACTCATGCCCGGGAGAAGAGCGCCGCGGAGCAGCCAGTCAAATCCGATGATCCACAGCGGGGGTCCCAGAACTGACCCCTGCGGAACGCCGGCTGCAACAGAAAACCTTTTTTGTTGGCCGCCCTTTTCCTCCCAGAGGACCACCCTAAGTTTAAGGTAATCCTCAATAAGGCGACAGAGGTAGGAAGGAACCCCGAAAAACTTGAGGCCTTCCATAATTGTTGCGTGTGGGATGTAGTTAAAAGCATTTGCGATATCAAAAGATACCGCAAAAACTCCATCCTTCGCCTCCATCGCCTCCTGAACGATCCCCCTAAGTCGGGCCAGAGCATCAATTGTCGATCGGCCTTCTCTGAACCCGAACTGGGCTTCCGAAAAGTCCGGCCCTACGGTGGATATGTGCTCGATGAGTCGTTGGGCGACTACTCGTTCGAATAGTTTCCCCACCTCATCGAGCAACACAATAGGACGGTATGCTCCAGGGTCGTCTGCTGGGCGGCCCATCTTTTGAAGAAGGCAGAGCCGTCCTTCCTTCCATGGCTTCGGAAACCGTCCTGTCACGAAACATCGATGGAAAAGGTTCCGAAGCCTTTCCGGCATTTCAAGGGTGGCTATGTGTACCACCTTTGCCGGCACACCATCCGGTCCAGGGGCCGTTTTCTTTCCGCGTAGACGAGCCAATGCAGCGCCAAGCTCCTCCGTGGAAACTGGCGGGACATCGTCCACAAAGGATTGGCTTTCCCGAGGGGGAACCATTCTTGGTGGAGTAAAAGATTCCGAATGAGCCGGAAATAAGGTCCGGACCACCTCCCCTAGGAGGTTCGGCTCAAGAGTCTCGGTGAGTGGAGGGCCAGGGACGCGCAATTTATTGCGGGCCGCTCTATAAGGCCTCCCCCACGGGTCCTGATCAAGACCTTCGAGCATCTCTGCCCTCGCCTGGTCTTTGGCCGTTCCAATAGCGGCTTTCATGGCCTGCTTCGCCTCGACATACGCCTGGTAAAAGCGGTTTTCCGCCGAAAGGTCCCGGTGTGCGCGGCGACGGCTGCGAGTGAATTGGCGCCTTGCGGCCACACAGGTTGCCCGTAGATTCGCCAGCTCCTCCGACCACCAGTAAACGGCGCGTCGAGGAGGAGGGCGACTGGACCGAGGCATGCTTTGGTCACACACCTCTGTTAGCGACTGTCTCAGTCGCTCAGCGGACACGTCGACGTCTGGGTCTGTGTCAACCGAAGGAGACAGCCAGTCAGCTAAGAAAGCTGCCTCTCGCGCCAATCCCCTATCTAGCCGGGTCAGGGACCACCTCGGAAAATGGGAGTGACCCCTTTGACGCGTCGTTCGGGTACCCTGGGTAGAGATCACCTCGAACCAGACATATCTGTGATCCGAGAGTGTCTCACCCAGGTCCACTCTCCAATTGCGCACTCGTGCTGCCAAAGCGGGAGTAGCGAACATCACGTCCACTACCGATCCTCCGTTGTGACGCACACAGGTGTGCACTGTCCCTCTATTCAAGAGAGACAGGCCGGTCGCCACCGCCCATTCCTCGAGTGCGGCTCCTTTGGCGTTAGTGTTTGGGTTGCCCCAAGCCACTGACTTGGCGTTCAGGTCGCCAATAACGGCTACTTGACGCGGTGCAGCTCTCCTGATGACCGCCGCCAAAACCTCGAGAAAGGCCTCAAAGTCCGAAACGCGGCGGCTGGGGGAGAAATATACCCCGATTAAGGTTATCTCTCCCCACGCGGCGGCCACATATCCGGGCCCCCTCTCGACTAAGGAGAGGGGAGGGGAGTCCGTGGAAGGCCGCGTCGCCAGCGCCACCGAGCGGTTTGGGTCTCCATGCCAGTTGTCAAGGATTCTATACGGCTCGACGACCACTGCCACGTCAACCTGCTGCTCAACCATTGCCTGAGATAATAGATCCTGGGCTGATCGGCAGTGGTTGATGTTGGCCTCTAAGATTTTGTGATGTCTGAGTGAATCCATATTACTCAGACATCTCATTATTTCCGGCGTCCGTGACGGTCGCTGGACTAGCTTCCTTGACTGCGGAACGGGTAAAATCCTGCAGTTTTCCCTTCTTGGGTGGGGGTTTACATTTCGGACCCCCCATGTTGTGATCCGCTGGACGACCTGCCTCTACACAGACTGCACAGTGCGGCTTGGCGGAACATACGACAGATTTATGACCGTCTTTGCCGCACCTGCAGCAGGCCTCTGAGCGGTCTATCTGCGAGGGACAAGCAGCTCGAGTGTGCCCAATGCCGAAACACCGGTAGCACCTCATTGGCCTTTCCTCCTCTAACCTGACACCGACTGAGCTCAACCCAATAAGGAGCCGGCCTCCGTCAATGACAGCTTTAGCGGCGGCGACGGGACATTGCAACGAGATCGTCCCCATCCCACGCCTTCCGACGCGGATTTGTCCCGCCCTGATGTCATCGGGATTGCATTGCCCGACGACCGCCACTTTGGCCGTTACCTCTTCCCTAGTGATAGAGTCGTCTAGCTCTGATATCACCAGGGTAGAGCGTTTGACCGGCCTAACGACTTTAGCTAAGCCCGCCACCGCCTCCGTCAGTTTCTGCGCGAACGTATCGGCATGGTTTGAACTTTAGGTGCCCGGAAACTCGAAAAGTCGAGCCCCCGTTTGAGTCAGGCGGCATCGAGCTGGCTGGATTTCTCCCTCACCTAGAGTTACCGACGTACGAGCCCGTTTCAGTACAGACTCGTACGTTTCACCCATTGTTTTGGCCTCCTCAGTGAGGGACACCACTACCGCGGAGGTTTTTGGTACGACGGGTGCCTTCTTTGTAGCAGGTTTTTTACCTTTCGCTGAGGCTGAGACCGGCTTTTTAGGCCTTTTCTTTTTATCTCTGACCATGGTGTTCGGGACAGGGACTACCGACAGGGAGGAGGACTTGTTGCCCTTTCCTTTGCGCCTTTTGACTGTCTTCCACCCTTCGTTTGCTGGAGTGGAAGATGGCAGGTAAGCATCATCGGCGTCAGATGGTGTCGCTTGAGATGCAGCTACAGCCGCAAATGACTCGGCCTTCGAAGGGCCGGGTTTCGCGGAGGAAAGGCCCGAATTCTTGGTCCCGGCCTTCTTTTCACAAGATTTAGCCCTCTCCGGAGTGGAGAGAACAAGCCTAGATTTGGCCCTGGTAAGAGCAGGCACGACCGGAGTTTTAAAAGATCCTGTCTCTGCAGCCCGTTTTCGATCCGCCGCTAGTGGTGGGCGGGGTACGGGCTTGGGCGGGAGAAGCCGATCCTCAATATTAGATAGGAGGGTCCTTACAAAAGACCGCTCCTCTACCACTACCTCTCTGATTATCGCCTTCAGATCTTCAAGGCAATCTGGAGGTTGAGGCGCAGTTTTTGCAGCTACATCCTCACTCATCTCCATGGGGGAAGATGAAGGCTCCACTACAGCTGATTGATTTAATTTGAGTTGAGCCATTTCTTCTTCCAGCTCGGTAACGCGAGCCAGGAGCCGGTCCACAGTTGCCTGGAGCCTCTCCGTTTCCTCCGAAATGGACCGGTCCGCCAGTTCTTTTGCTATCGCCAGCATAGAGAGAGCCCGGTCCTTCAGGCCCTTCTGCATTGTCCCTTTAAGATTAGAGGACTTTGAGGAGATCATAATGATCTCTTCCCCGTCCTCTTTAGCCAGCTCAACTAAGTCAGCCACAGGATGGTCCCTATAATCTAATATATGACCGGAACCATATCCTTGCCTACATCTGGCGGCACGTGTCGCCTTTTCCTTGGCGGCCACCACTTCCTCTAGCTCAAAACGGGCATGCTCACGCTTTTGAGCATTGAGCTCTCGCCGCGCCTCAGCTAGACCTACAGTGTGGCCGCTAGCTGGTATGCGGCCACGGCCCCTCTTTGCAGCGGGTGTTTTGCCGCCTTTCTTTCCTGAACAGGGTGCGCCTGTGTCAACCCCGACTTCTTCGACACCGCTGCTCCCTGTGTCGCTGCGCAAGCGTTTGCGGTCTTCTTTCAGATATTTTGACCGCTCGTGGGTTGCGGTCACATTAGAGGACGGTTGCTTCGCGTCCTCTATCGTTGTATTTTTACGCCGAGATCGGCGACTACTTGGAGCCTGAGGCTCTGAGGCTAGAGTCTCGAGACTTCCGTAAGAGTCCGAGTCAGTTAGCTGCGAGAGAGAAGCTCGCGTTGTTCTTCGTGCTATGCGGGGGTCATTAATCTCAGCACATACCTTCTGGGTCTGCGCCTTGACCTCCAAGTCGTCAAAATCCGAATCACTGATACAAGATTCTGTAGCCGTTTGGTTCGCCAAAGTTGTTGTTACTCCGCCTTTCTCAGGCATCGCTTCCGTCTTCGAGGTTGTTTTTTTTGTAGTTAAGCAATCCATAAGATTCCCACGAGAAGCTAGGGAACTAAACGTCCACCTCGGCATTGCCCCGCTTGCCGAGGTAACCCTCATAGACCTGGGGGGCGGGAGATACCCCAGGGTTGGTCGCTAGCGGGCCGACTCACTCAGCCGACCACCCGTCTCCGGGCGCCCCGATGTCGCGCACCATAACTTCGAGACTTTGAGGATTATTATTGTGGTTTTCTCCACTTGGGCCGGCCATTTAAGGCAAGCCCCCTACCCCAGTGGCCGATGCACGAGACATGACCGCACATCGGACTGATCACCAAGGCAGTATCGGCGGTAGAGACGACCACAGGGAGCACTGCGGCCCACTCTACGCCCCTGAAGGTTTTTTATAGAGGTTGTCTCCTCGCGGCTCTGCAAGCAGAGCCCCCGTTCCTCTCAGTGAGGTTTACGGTTTGTTCCTGGTTTTGGTCCGCGCCGGGATCAACCCGGTACCGTACATATCTGTACGGCGTTCCACGATCCGCCACCTGTGGACGCGCCCGGTAGGAGACCAGAAACTCCCTCGGGCAGATCGTCATACCGTACTGCAGCTTACGTAACAAGACTGAGTAAGCATTAATATATTCTATTACCCAACTCTTATGCAAGGTTAATACAATAATTCCCAAAAGATATGTCCAGTGGGTGATGATAGACGCTGATGGACTAGAAGTGGTGTAATGTGGGTTTACGAGGTAGGTATAACCATAATTAGCTCTAGGTTTTACTGAATATGAAGAAATTTTTGAGTGATCACGTAAACTGCAACTGTAAATGTTTTCAACATTTGACGCAATAAGCGCAACTGCATCTGTTTCTACTGTATTTTTTTGTTACTAAATTAACAGGCTTCTATTTCTTCTTAAATATCAAAGCCGCCCAAAGGTCAGGTAGGTAGGTTTCTAGGTAGATAGAATCCATAGGCGTACGTGATTGGAACCATCGACATCACACAAAGGGATTGGAAAGCTTGATATCACTCTGTTACCACAGCTCTAATTGATTTATCTATTACTTACGTCTGTTTAAAATAAAAACAGGACTAAAACTATTTCAACTGTATCGCATCTGATATTATTTTTTTTTCTTTATTTAGGAAAAATACAGCTGTTTTATAATACATGACATTTAACAGTAACTTAAATAACACATCAGCAATTTAAATTTTCCACTACAATTTAATACATTATTGTTGTTAAATAGATAATATGTTAATAATAATCTTTAATAGAACCAGATTTAATAAGATAATCCAGTATTTTTTAAGGAATCATTAGATTTCCGCAACAAGTCTGGTCAGTTCTTAAAATAAGTAATTGTTAAGGGCCATAAACAAGACTTGGTGAAAGGGATTTTGTTCAATGTTACACCTTGAATTTACAAGGCAATTAGGTTACTGCTTTCTAATAATAAAAACCACTAATAGGTACCACTAATTAATTGTGTGCATGTGTGTGGTGATACGCCCTAAACCATTTATTTACTTTGAAGCTCAAGGTAACGCATTCTGTCCGGTGCTAGAGGCTTAAAAAGTCTCTACGTAGAAAGTTGACAGTGTATTAAGAAAATGTGATAGTTTTAAGGTAGTCTATATGCTACAATAAAATGGGTGGTTGAAAGTCTGTCAACGCATTTAAAATGTTGGTTCTAGGGGTTGAGACAGAACTGACCTCTCTGATGTTTTACAAGCAGTGTTCGTATCTTCAAAAATATTATTTAGTAAAGTAGTTAAAAAAATTTTTTGCCACCTTAATACCAACTCACAAGCGATAGCTAGCACAGAATAATAAAACACTAACACAGATTTAACAATGTATATTTCATTCACTACTCGACCTATATTCCCATCTCTGCATACCATCGCCAATCTTAATTAACATCGATACAGATCAATGAAAGGATTGCATCCTCTTTTCATAAAGCTGGCGATACAGCGCTTTCCTCGTGTTGCGTTAGGCGCGTTGCACACCGGCTGCGCGGGCGCTCACGTAACCCCTTGTTCTAGATTTCGTTACGCTGTTGAAAGCCTTGTTCCACGGCCTCGCCTGCTTAATTACACGCCACTTGTGCGATGCGGTATGGGAAATTGTGAGAGCAAATAGTTTTTCTGATAAGAAACCGGGTTCTCAAGACCCATTGGGACTTTTTGCTGATATTATGCGAACTCGGCGCGATGCAGAAGATCTACCTAGTGTTTATTTGCGATTCCGTCATTTCAATGCGTACTGTACATCCATCTGTAGACGCGAATACGATCGATTTCATAAGGGGGATTGGTTTTATGAAAAAATTATGATTTGTTTATGCGAATGGAGTGAAGCTTCCTGAAGACACTTCTTTAGGAAACTTATTTTACAACCTGCACGCCATTTTATAAATGTATAACTTTGTTGCGCGTTATGACAGAAAGTCTTTAAATTAAATACCTATAGGTACCTACTCATTGAGTAGACTGTTCAGAATCACCAGTAATAAAAGTTACCGGACTTACCGGTCATATTTAAAGAGTCAACAGACGTCAGCCTAATGAAATAATAAATATTGTGGGTCGAAAAAAGAAACAGATTTAAAAAAAAGTCCTTGAATACGTTGACTAACTGAGGCCAAAATAGTCGTTCACAGTGTACTACATAAAATGCATTTTAAACGTAGTCTTGACTTGATTAAAACAGAACATAGGTACTCTTACCAATAAACATACTTATTGGATAAAATAGTATTCTGATCTGTATTTAAATTGATATAGAATGATAACTTCCCTATCATAATAAGATCGCACGTGTATGCCTTCCTTTATTTACAATATCTGCTAGCTTAAGAGGCAACTAATTGTGCGTTTGCTTGCGAATATTGTGAAATGCGCCCTTTACATAACCTACTCAAGCGGTTATACAACTCGTCATTAAACAAAGCGCTTACCATTTCAGTTTCATAGCAAAGCGTCTTAGCCTTTTTCTTGTGTCCTTACTTTAGGACAACCGCTTCATTAATTTCAAGGAAATAAAAAAAATATCGTCCAGTTTGAGTTTGAACATAAAACTTCAGAAATATGTACGGTCAACAGCACATCACGGTAAACACTTGCAGTTCGATAATAGCACTTATGCCCCCGACATAAGAGCGGTACAAAGTCCAAAGTGTTACGTCTGACGTGCTTTTGACTGTACGTACACACTACACTATGTTTTTTTTTACCAGAATGACAGGCCTTGTAAAAAAGTAGAGCAATAGGAGTAACCTTATTTATTTCTGGACCGTCATTTAATTTAAAGTTATTAAGAAAACCATTGAGGTTAGTTATTAAGAAAGCAGTTAAAGTTAATTATGTAAGCAGATATTTCTCAAGTTGATAAAAGACCTTGGACCCCACATTAGTTGGGTCCAAAGTCCGCATGGAAAGTATTGCATCTTGACTGACTCATCATTACAAGGCCGAATCTCGGTCCGAAGAACGCAATAGGTACCTCATTATCACCTCACTATTATAAGTGTGACAGGCGGCAATAATTTCGCTAAAAAATACATAGGTACTATTAATATACAAAGTTTATTCTAATATTTACATAAAAACTAGGTCCTGACAGCAAAGAATATTTTTTTTTAGTTCCCTAAACAAACTCTTAACTCCTGACTTCCGTTTGCTATAGAAAATATACTTTTACGACTTTTGCGTTATTGTGAAATCTTTCGATATAATAATAAAAATAGATAACATGCCTAGTTTATATTATCACCCACTAGTCCCACTACCGCTAACTTTCGTACTTCTTAGACCCCGGACCTTGGACTTCAAACAGCTCGGTCCAAAGTCCAATTGGAAAGTTTTACGTCCTTGTTGACTCATCGCAAGGCCGAAGCTCGGAGATAGGATCGATTAGAAGCTGCTTTGACAGTTACATCAGCGATTCGGTGATGTCGCAAAGAGCCTCGACCATCTTGCAACGTGGCCGTTGAATGGACGAAATGTATAAACCCATGCATGAGGAATCTAGGCCAGCTAATATAGGCGTTGCCAAAATGTTACTTTTGTCACATTTTATTAAAATGTGACAAAAGTAACATTTTGGCAACGCCTTTTTAAACCCTAAATTACCTGAACGATTCCGTTGAACACCGGTTAAGAGGATCATCAAAACCCGGAAAACTTGAATTCAATTCCTCCCTTGGGTCTGGTTTAAGGTAGGACTTTTTCAGCGTTCCACTAGATAGTCGATTTATAATTTTATATTTGAAGTAAAAGAGTACAGTCGATTTGAGAACTTCCTTCTCGTTTAATTCGGTTAAAATTGCATCATTCCTGCTTAGATTTAAATAATTAAATCTCTGTTTTCTTCGGTCATAGAAAAGTAAGATAATGAAAATTACAAAAATTCAGACAAGGAAAGACTTGGCCAATACTAGAACTCATATTGTGTGTATATGTAATAACTTTAATTTCAACGAACAACTTATTGTACATTAGATCTTGTTTTGAAACATCGAGTGAGTCAATGGTTTGGAAACGCTTATAATGAAAGAACTTAATATGAGTTCAAAGACAAAGACCAAGGTAGTCTAGTACCTATCTGATGAAATAAAAAGCTGTAACACCCCATTCAAATTACGCGCTCATCGCCGGTCCGTGCACCGCTGGTTACGAACACTCCCGAGGCAGCGACAGATGTGTCCCGAGCGCGGTGACTCCGAGCGTCCCCGATGCACGACGGATGGTGCCGAGCGCCGAGCCGACCGCCTATAAATAGCCATCTCGGCCCTGCTAACGACAGTCTGTCTTGTGCAAGCGCCGCTTCCGCATCGGAACGACCCTCTGCATAAGATAGGCGCTCCCCACCCCCCCGCACTGCGTACGGGTGTAGCTTCCTGCTGGAACTGCATCTCTCGTAGTGTCTCCCTATAGTTAAACATTGTTATATGTAAAGTTCGTTGCTCAATTAAACGACCACAACAAAGAATTGCTGTTTTCTTTGTTACAAACTGGCGCTCAACGTTAAGGCCCGGAAAACGCCCAGTATGCCAAGAAGGCGATCCATGAACAGGGAACCTGAAATGGCAATTAACTTGTCGATGGAACAATTCCAGCAGCTGGTCTCCACAATTGGATCACAGCGCCGCCGGTCCTTCGCATCGTCAACATTAAGTTACAATGGAGCCAGGGATTCGGAGACACTGGAAACCTTCTTGACGGCTGTTTCGGTTTATAAATCAATGGAAAACATATCTGACGAAGAAGCTGTAAGAAGTCTTATACTTAAGGAGGATGCTGCAGTTTGGTGGAACGGAGTTCGTGGCGAGATCTTTACCTGGGCGGACTTCGAAGATCGAATCCGACATGCTTTTGCTCCGAAGAGACCACCTCATCTTATATATGAAGACATCTTTGCGGTGAAACAAGATACCAGAGAGCTGACTGAAAACTTTATCGCTAAGAAGCGTGCGCTTTTTGCCCAGTTGCCCTCACCAGCTCATACAGAATCACAGCAGCTGGATATGATCTACGGTCGTCTTAGCCTGCGCATTAGAGAGAAGATACCTCGTGAATCTGTCCAAACATATGATGCATTATTGAAGGCAGCTAGAAGTGTTGAGCAGTTAGATACAGAGAAGAATTTAGTTCACCACCACAATGAAGCAAAACCATCCAAGAAAAGGTGCGAGTTTTGTCGACTTCCTGGACATACTATTGAGGTTTGCCGCAGAAAGGCCCAAGCAGACGCTACTTCTGGATCATATAACGTAACCAGACCCCCGATTCCAGTTAATACGACTGTTGCCTATACGCAAGCACCTTCACCATCGGCACCGAAATTCACATGTTACGGATGTGGTGCACCAGGCGTGGTCCGATCGAAGTGTCCATCTTGTAAAAACACATACCAGTCCGTGGTCAAAAAGGAGGACTTGAGCTTTTGCGCCGTCAATGCCGATGTTGATGCTCGACACAGGCCTGTAATTGGAATTAGCATAGGCCCAATCGCAGGAACAGCATACGTGGATCCCTGTGCTAAAACAAGTGTGGCATCTTTTCAACTATACCAGTGCTTGAAATCGTTGGGTTACGTTTTTAAAGAGCAGCAGGTGACAGTGACATTGGCTGATGGTATAAGAAAGAAGCAGAAGGTCGTGTATTCTACAGTGCCCATCAGTTTATGCGGTCGAACCATACCGACTACATTTATAGTTTTAAAGGAGTCCCGCGAGAATCGCACTCTATTGGGAGTTGGTTTTATACAGGATGCAGGGATGGTACTGAATGTACCACAGATGACGTGGCATTTTATAGACGAACCTGACACCATATACGATTTGCAGCCAGAAGACAACGCAGAGATATCAATGGCTCATATGGAGGCATCTGAATGTATTGTACAGCCTGGATATCAGAATCAGACGCCAACCCCGGTCAGTCGAGTTTTAGAGGAAATGAGCAATCGAATCCTCATATCACCTTTGACGATCTCTCCAGACCACGTTGATACACCTCCATCTGCAAGTATTGTACAACCTGGATATCAAACGCCAACCCCGGTCAGTCGAGTTTTAGAGGAAATGAGTAATCAAATCCTCATATCACCTTTGACGATCACTTCAGAACATGTTGATACACCTCCGGCGACACCAACGCATTCACCACTAGGATTTGAAGCCAGGACCGTTGAAGCTGAAATGCCACATGCCAGCGCTACTCCTTCATACAAACTCATTCCGATCGACCTATCCGCACCAGCCAAACGCTCGAGACCTCTGTTTGACGGATTCTCACCAAGGTTTCTGGATAATATATATCATGATGCCGTCATTAATGTTGATGAAGCCCAAATAGACCTGACTCCCGATACTAGGAAGCTCTTCCCTAGTGAAGACGAGGACATCTGCCTCAATTCAGTAGATATCGATATTATCATGATTTGATTCGATAAGACGCTAGCTCATACGCAATTGAAGCAGTTCTAGTCCAGGGGGAGGGCGAAACTGAGCATCCGGTTGAGTATGCTAGTAGACTTCTGACTGCAGCTGAAAGAATAACTCCACTACTGTAAGGGAAGCACTGTATGGGCCTTACCTAATTTTGCGCCGACAAGGTGCTGCCTCGTATGTTGTTTCAGATCCCAGTCAGCCGGATGTGCCATAAGAGGTCTACCACACCTCTGCCCTGACCCCTATGAAGCCCTAAGATCTTAAAATTCTACTGTCTCCTCGCCGGGACGTCTATCGGATCCAGAGGGGGAGACTGTAACACCCCATTCAAATTACGCGCTCATCGCCGGTCCGTGCACCGCTGGTTACGAACACTCCCGAGGCAGCGACAGATGTGTCCCGAGCGCGGTGACTCCGAGCGTCCCCGATGCACGACGGATGGTGCCGAGCGCCGAGCCGACCGCCTATAAATAGCCATCTCGGCCCTGCTAACGACAGTCTGTCTTGTGCAAGCGCCGCTTCCGCATCGGAACGACCCTCTGCATAAGATAGGCGCTCCCCACCCCCCCGCACTGCGTACGGGTGTAGCTTCCTGCTGGAACTGCATCTCTCGTAGTGTCTCCCTATAGTTAAACATTGTTATATGTAAAGTTCGTTGCTCAATTAAACGACCACAACAAAGAATTGCTGTTTTCATTGTTACAAAGCTATGACTGGGTGTTTAAAATCACATTTTGTCTACTTTGTCTATAGACGAGAGCAGTTAATCATTATTTTGTTGGAAAAACGTAGATTAGCAAAACAACGGTAAGTCACTTGAAAATGTTTTCATCTAGGTAGATACCTATATTAATTTTTGTTCGGTAATATTCGACCCGTTTTAAAACCTAAATCCTTTTCTGGCGACCAAAATAGGTAGGTAATATTTAAACAAATCTATTGCCAAAAAGTGATCAAATCCGACCGTATGGTAGAGTTAGATTGTCACTTGGATTTGCTAGTTATCTTAGAATATGTACGGTAAATGGGGGCTAAGTCAGTAGACAAAAATAAACACTTTGCCCATCAATATTTATAGCACAGACTCGGTTGTGTGCAGTAGCGTAGCGATGGGGGGGCGGGGGGGGGCGGTCCGCCCCGGGCGGCACTTTTTAAGGGGCGGCAAAATTTCACAAAAGGGCGGCAGAATTAGGTATCTTCCACCCCCCCGCTGCGTGTCTGTTTGCCAACTGGAGAGCAAAAAAAAACAAAAAAGGGCGGCAGAATTGTCTTCCGCCCCGGGCGGCTGACACCCACGCTACGCCACTGGTTGTGTGTCAGCAGAGTTTTTAGACAAGGAATTGAAATGCGGCACCATTGCGGCACTGATGCAATGAAATCTGAATCAACTGTCTTTGTCCGTTCATGCACATTGGCAGATAAATTCTCATAAAAGAGTCTGCATTAGAAGTTAAATTTTCCTTTCTTTTTGTAGCAGTGCTAACAGATTTTACTAGCCGACGTTGGTTAATATGGTTTAATGTTTGGGATTATTTCTGATCCATCCGTGTTTCATAAGAGCCGTCCGTATATGAATCAGATAATTATTTATTATACCGTAAAAAACAGTGATGGTAACAAAATTAGACGCCGAGTTGACTGATTCCATCCGGGTCTTCAGGCTCGATCATAAAAATAATTCAAAAAGACTTACCAAGTATATCAAGATGAAAAACTATGCGATAAACATGTATAAGCACACTGTTTAGTATAATTCCATAGGTACACTTAGCTACACACTTTACAATACGCTACAACTTAGTTAAAGTTTGTTCTCGCACACTTTAATGTTTGTTTGAACCGTGCGGGGATTCAACCCGCAACTATGATAATAGCTAACAATATTCTAAACTATAACACCATCGGTCGTCAAAAACTAGTTTGTAATAAAAACCATACCGTAATTTAAGTAAATTACAGTATACCCGCATGTTTATAAAAACGGTAGGTACCTACATACCTACAAGCAAAAGTACTATAAGTAACTAAGTAATATTAATATTATAGTAGGATGATGCAAATATAACATTGCCTACAGAAATCAGTATCAAATTTTTTTTGCAAGACTTTCTTCTTCGCAAAAAACAAAAACATCACTTGCTTTTGTACTTACTCATCGTTTTGAATACAATAATGCTGGTTTGGTCAATTGGCAAATCACTTGTATTTGTGTTAAAGACATTTTGTAATAAAGTTCGTGTCCTTCCTTACCTCGAAACAAAAAGAATGTGTGCAACAGTTATATTATTATAGTTAAAGTTTATTTAAAACCCGTTTAGATACCCCATTTTGGCGGGATTCCATCAGGTTTTTGTTAATATTATCGCAAGTACAGAAAATGAAACTCGAAATACCTAGCTAGCTTACCCTTAAGTACTTGTTCATTGGGGCGTATGAACATTATCATAATGTAGGTACTTAAGTAGGTAATATCCAAAAGATTTTGAACCACTAAGCCCATGGGCTACTAACCATAGAATAATAATACTCCAAGGAACTACTAACTAACTAACCCCAAAAAACCAAAGTCATAGAGAAGTATAGTTTAAACGGAAATAGAGAGCCCTCTTGTGCCACTTTTAAGCAAACTAATTTGAAAGCGCCATCTGTAACTTCGCCCCGCAAACACCACAACCGCCTACTGTAGGTACCTACGCTAGGGGGCATTCCTTTCCTTCGTCTTGTTCTAGTCAATTTTTTGTAAAACTCGAAATTTTGATACCATTGCAATATTTTTATTAAACGAAACAAATCAAATCAAAACTTCGAGTTATACAAAAAATTGACTATCTACGGTTCCATTTTTTTTTGGGTTTTTGGCTATGTACGGTTTGAATTTTAGCCAGGAACCATTTAAATAAAAGAGAGGACTATAAATAAAACATCAAGGTTCATTAAAATGTTATTTTTTATTTTTATTATGTTTATGTTTATCAAAATATTGTTGCGCTACATTTTTGGTTTTATCAACACCTACATAACCAATTTTACCTGATAAAATTCTGTTTATTGATCTGCACCAACTATGTAACAATATGTTGATTGTAGTACTTATAAAAAATGTTTTTAAGTTTTCCTTATGAATAGGACAGTCAAAAGGGAACTCTATTACCATTTCGCAAAATAAAGTAGTTTTTTTGATTTGAACCTTTGGGGTATCTTTTTTCAATATTTTTAAGGTGAGGTTTTGAAGCCTAGTTAACCGCTTTTTATTGCAATATTCTTTTGCTCTCGTATATTTATTATTCACGTTATTGGTATTAGTCCAACAAAGTTTGTCTGCATTGTCGACAAATGATTTTACAATTTGTTTTAGGCATTTGGTAAGGACCCAGCTGACGGCGAGGGGAGATTTGCCAGAAGAATGCCGACAAATTATTAATTTCGTGTTAAGGATGAACAATTTATTTGATAGTCTAAATATCCCGAACGGCAAAAAGTATAAAGGCCCTGTAAAAAAGTTCTCCCCTCACCACCAATTGTGGCAGGAAGTAAAAGCAATGTTAAAAAGAGTTAGATTTATTGAGAAAAGAAAGGTAGGAGATAAAGTTAATGTTAAAAGAAAAGATCGTACCATCTATTAAAAACTTCAATAAAACTATTGAAGGAATTGAAGCCATATGGACAGTTGTATCAAAATATGGGTTTAATGCATTGTTGACTCGCAACTTAAACCAGGACCCAGCCAAAAACTTTTTTGGAAACATCAGGAGCTATGGAGCGAGAAACGTAGCTCCAAACACAGTAGCGTTTGAAGGAGCTTTTAAGGCTTTATTATTGAATAATTATAACTCTCCTCACTCTAGCGGAGCGAACTGTGAAGAGGACCAAAACAAGTGCCTTCAAACGCTAATTTCCTAATTTCTAAACCTATAAAAGTAGGTCCCTAAGTATCATAGTCATTAAGTGGACAGGAGAACTTATGTTTAAACTTGTAGTACCAACTACTTGTACTTACCTAGCCAGGCCAGCATCTTGTGCATGTTTAATAACGTCTTTGATTAGATTTTTTAACTCTATTTTTTGCAACGAGTTGGTAAAATAATAAGCAATGGGCTGCTTAAAATTTAATTTTAATCCCTTCACCATGAAGACTAACGCATGGTCTGCAAATTTACTGCCATCAGTTGTACTAAACCCTTCCAAATAATCTTTTTGGGTATTATAAAAAATTGTGGTGTGTTATTGACATCTCGTCAAATATAAGACTGCAAAGCGATCTGATTTGTCTTTGTGTATTGTGCAAAATAGATTTTTTTAACTCGTTAAAAATTATTTTGTTAATGCCCGGAGTTAATTTAATTTTTGATAGTACATAATCGCTTCATAGAGCAAAGTATTTATTCAACAAACAAAGTTCAGAAACTTACTTAAATAATAATTCCATGGAAACTTCAGAAGACTAAGATTATTATTTTTATTGAGCCTACTAGTAGCGCCATCTTTTGACGGTATTAAAAAGCACCAAATTAAAATGATCAATAAACCCCTCTCCTCTCTGACTGACTGAGTGTGATTCATGTGTTCGCAAGTGTACCTATCTGAGGAGAACTTTGTAAGTGGTTTCAATTCAATTAACAAATTAACCTAAATTTAATTATAATCCAAATTACAATCACACAAAGCCAATGAGTTTTATTATTGTTGTCGTCATCTGTCATGTCAGTCAAATTAAAAAGTAAAATGTCAGTCATCGTGCTGCGCGGGCGGGCATTATATTCTTCAATGATTTGCAGTGATTAAATTGGATAATTTACTAAAAATTTAATTAAATTCATATTCTAAAGGTATAAACTACTGTAACATATATATAGTGGACGAATATTTACATAATTTTTAAGAACTTCTTTGGTCTATGTATTGATTTTTTTCACTTTACCGTTTTTTAGTGCTGAATTTCTTCTTTTCAATATTTTTATCATAGATTAAGTAATAATTTACTTAATACTAATTCTATGATTGTTATACAAACTGTACAGTTACTGGAATGAACATTGTTTGTCTGCAGTCCAAATGGCGAAGCAATTGGCCGAGGTGGAGATTCACGCGACAGACACGGATGAATATGGGCTTAGAGACGTGGATGTGAGCGTAGACCTCATCGATGATGGACTGTACCTAGGTGCGTAAGTGTTTGAATTTGATTTTTTGAAACTAATAAAACTAGTAAGTAGTATGTAATCGTTTGGAATAATTATTACTTAGTGTACTTCTAAGGGCAAGAATATAGGTAAGTACAAGTAGTTGGTACTACAAGTTTAAACATAAGTTCTCCTGTCCACTTAATGACTATGATACTTAGGGACCTACTTTTATAGGTAACTTATTTTAGAGGCTTACCTTGACTTAGCTGAGAGATCTTTTATCGTTTGACTGTGCTGGCTAATAATACATTGTTATTTGTGATGTTACAGGAAATGTGGCATGTGCCCATGATAATAAGACATTACAGAGGCTCGGCATTACCCACATACTTACCTTAGATGTTGTACCCCTCCCAAGAACCATCTTAGACCGGACATACCTCACATTTAAGTTTGTCAAGTGTATGTATTTGTAAAAAAATTATTTGTAATTATTTTTAAACTTATCATAATTGAAGTTTTTTCCCCTGTTCAGTATCAGACATGCCAAAGGAGGACCTGATCACACATCTGCCCGAGACAAATGAGTTTATCAGGCAAGCTATTGCTTCTGGAGGCACAGTTTTGGTTCATTGGTATGTTATCAATTATCATAAACTTTTGTTTAATCTTTCATGCACATATCCAAACGAAACACATTTTTTTGCTTGTTAAATCGGTATATAACAATTATCAAAGCATGCTGTACTAATACCTTGGTTTCAGACCAATATACCTACATACCAGTTAGGATGGAAAAGGCTATGTAGTTTTCAAGCAAACTTGATATGATCTGGTAATATTATCAGAATATTTTAAATTGTTTACAGTTTTTTTGGTGTGTCTCGATCAGCAGCAGTGGTGATAGCATACATAATGGAGAAGTATGGCTTGTGCTATGAGGAAGCTTTTACATTGGTGAAGAGCAAGAGGCGGTTTGTTGGTCCTAACATTGGCTTCCAGGCACAATTGAAGCTCTTCGGACACATGGGATACCGACTTAATAGGGATGATCCTAGGTTCAAACAGTTTCGACTCAAAATGGCTGGCCAGAAGTTGAAGCAAGGTAAAAATATGTTTTATCAAACAACTCTATTTTTCTCTACATCATTGAAGAAATTATAAAATGTTATATTTTTTGGAAATATTTTGTGATTGTTAACTTTGAAATTAATTTTGTTAGCTTTCTTTAGCTTAAACTAAAAGAAGTTTAAATTAAAACTTATAAAAATGATTTTCAGTGAAAATCCTCCCACAACTATTTGCGGATCTGGTGAAGCCCGACCCCGGGCTGATCCGCGAGCGCCCGGACCCCATCGTGTACCGCTGCAAAAAGTGCCGCCGCATCGTCGCTAGTCAGAACAACATCATTCCTCATTTACCCCGGCAGGCAAGTATTTCAATAAAATTTATAGGATATTAAAATATAACAAAACAAAAATCTGGATGTGCAGGACAATATGACATTATTTAACCAATATGAAATGGTTTTGTGAAATTATATTAATAAAAGACATACATTACAGAATTAACATACTTGTTTAATAAATAAAGGGAATAGGTATTTATTCTGTGTGTATTTTGGAACTCTTTTTTCCTAATACCGCGTTTACATTCAGCCCATTGCCGCGGCAACATGGGGAATAAACTGGGAAACGCGAGAATGTAAACAGGTCATTTTCATTGCCTTGACGTTGCCGTTCGCATTGCCCGGCTATCCCCCATTTGGCGGTTTTTCTAGCAGACATCAAAGCGCGGCAATGCGAGCGGCAACGTGTGTTTACATGTTGCTCTCCTCGTTCAGTCGTTTAATATCTTTAAAAATACTTACATTGTTCTATTACGATGAATTGCTATCATCCACCATCTCCTCTGACGACGACGTCTCTTTTGAATTCTATTTTTTTTTTAATTTAAATAATTAATTAAACTTAAAAGGCAGAGCGCCGACGCTGCGACAATTTCCACGTTATCCATGGCCCAGAGTCGAATTCTAAATACATATGAAGCGGCAATGTAAACACTCATTTCCGCTGACGTTGCCACATCAATATACGGGGAAATATGTACGGCAAGGCAAGCAGCAACGGAAATGGCTGAATGTAAACGCGGTATAAGGTCACAACTAGAATTGGTTTCCATTACCAGAATACATAAACAATAATTTTTTATTTACTATATTTAGGTGAAAGTGGAACTAGCAAAGAAAGGCATCAGGCCGCCGCCGAGCAAGCTGACCGGCCTGACGTGCGCGGAGAACGGCGAGATCCTCATCAAGAAGCTGAAGAGCCTGGCCTGCCAGGTCTTGGATGAGACCGACCAGGGTGAGGAGTCCAGCCCGGGGAAAAGCCAGGACGGTTCTCAAAGCCACGAGAATGAGGAAGGAGGCAATCAGGTAACGAAAGTTTTTTTTTACATTGAGAATTTATTTACTGGACTAGCTTATTCTTAACTGTTTAGGAATTCAAGAAACGATTAAGTAATACGCCAAACGTTGCTTTTTATAAGTTGTTGTTTGTTGACCGACAGACATGTAGGCCACATACTGCGGTCTATTACATAGCAGGAGACTAACCTAACCTAGAAGAATTGATCAATGTGCTATCTTAATAAAGGTATCTCTGGTGTTTTAAGGTTTGGGCAGGTCAATTGCCATAAGATGGGCGTCACTAGCTCGTCCCTTTCGGAAATAAACGAGAAACTGGGGGAGTTTAGTGGGTAGTAGAGCGATCATATCTGGTCCCGAGTCCCACATGGCCGCAGGTCGTGCAAGCCTGTGATATTATTAGATTTTAACGAGCCATTTGGTGTAATGGTCGAGAAGTCGGCTATTACACCAGAGGCTGCGGGTTCGATCCCCGCACGGTACAAACATTTGTGTGCATGAACATGTCTGTTTGTATCGGTCTTGGTGTTTCTATGTATAATACGTTTGTATTTACAAAAAAAAACTTACAAAATGTTTATCCAGCACAAGCTAACGCTTAGTTTGGGGCTAGATGGCTCTGTGTGAATAATGTCGAAAGATATTTATTTATTTATTATATTCACTGCTGGTGTGAAAAATTTTTTGTTTTTTATAGTAGCTCAGTACATTGGCTCCACTTAGCCTGATGGTAAGCAAAAGGGGAACCCAAATTACCACGACAACGGACGCAACACCGTGGCGTTCTATCCGTTGGCATCGCAGTACTGGCTCACAAGGTGCTTCTTCACGCTTCGTTTAAAGGAACTCATGTCATAATATGGTGATGTTACGTTGTAGCATGCAGACGGATACAGCGAAGGCAACCTAGTGGACGCGACGATAGCCGCGCGGGACTCGCCCGCGGCGTGCCGGCTCATGTGGTTCGTGGAGCCCATGGCGTGGATGCGCGACGTGTCGCACGCGCCGCAGGGCCGCCTGCACTGCCCCAAGTGCCACAGCCGCATCGGCAGCTTCAGCTGGGTCATGGGTAACTGCAACTTCACAAGTCTAGAGACCGACAAACTTATCTGTTCTGGTGCCCAAAATTGAAACTACGTGAAATGCAATGCAAAAACAATATTTAATGACAGTACTAAAACAAGAGTTGGCCACCGGAACAGAACAGATAAGTTTGTCGGTCTATATACCTATTATTGATTTCCTCT
The DNA here is from genome assembly GCA_949319885.1 of Mecyna flavalis. Taxonomy (NCBI): domain Eukaryota; kingdom Metazoa; phylum Arthropoda; class Insecta; order Lepidoptera; family Crambidae; genus Mecyna; species Mecyna flavalis. Next base: position 1,206,667 of record OX439427.1, on the reverse strand, counting down.
GTTATAATAATTTACCCTGGTCCACTTGAGTGAACTGCGCGGGTAGACCTCGGACCTAGGTAGACATTATACACAGCGCCATCTAAAAAATGTAATTTTATCTGGAATAAAGTGCAACTAACTAAATACACAATTTGATGCATAAAATGTGTCTTTACTTACAGAGTGTGATGCTCAAATTAAAGATTGCTCTAGTTAAATAAATTACATCATCATCAGCCTGTAACAGTCCACTGCTGGACATAGGCCTTTCCAAATGCTCGCCATGTTGATCGATCCTCGGCCACTAATAAATTACAATAATTTATATTTAGTCATCGCATATTTTCTTGTTTGCTGTTTGAGTTTTATCTAAAGAATATATTTTGCAGGCTGTAAGTGTCCGTGTGGGCAGAAGGTGGCGCCTGCGTTCTACATGGTGCCTTCCAAGGTGGAGTGGTCTAACATCGTGCAGAACGTGCAGATCACCATATGAATGACCAAACGACCTACGTGAGAAGATGCTGTCAAACCCACATGGGTCACATCACACATGGATGTTAAGACCACGAGTGCTTGGGTATTTGATTCTTCCCAAAATGAAGTATGAAATAACAAACGCAAAAAAGAATATTTAAGAGCCTTTTTCAAAGACGTATTGTCACAAACGCTCTACTACTGAAGGTAAAAACTTGTAGCGTGTGGCGGCCACCGGCGTCAACCGTGTGCGACGAGTCCATATAAAATGTATGAAACTACACGAAATAGGCCATAATTTTTTTTTAATAATATTTTATGAACATAGAAAAATGTTTTTTTTTTTAACTTCATGTATTTCGGTAAAAGTAATATTTAAGTGAAAATTGCTGTTTTGACTGTCCTGTTTAATCCCCATTTATAAAGATATAATCTAGCTACCATTTCTTATTTTCATTATGCATGTGCAATGCATATTTATTCGCACACTCATATGGAATAACTCAAAATAGACAATGTTTAGGTATAGTGTAAGTTAAAATTTGAATCAACATTGAGATGAAAAGTATAAGGAATGATTGAACTGCTGCCAAAAATATTTACTTACTTAAAAAACTAGAAATAATTTCATTGCACTAAATTAATAGTGAGAACAGGTACTAAATATGATGCACAACGTTGCAAAGTAGATTATTATTGTAGATACAATTTAAATTATTTATTTGTCCAATATTGTACTATTAAATTAACTCAAACTAATATTTATGGTGCCAGAGTTTTCCAAGCCGCCTTAAAGGCCTCTGTGTCTGTACAAATTTTGTGCTAAATGATAATAAGATTATTATAACATAATGCTTAGTTTCCAACTGTATAAAACTAGCTTAAATAACCCCTTTACCCCTTTTAAATAGACCAATTTCAATTCAAAATTTTAATAAATATAAAACATTTTATGAAAACATCATTTAGTGACGCGAGCTATTTAATAACAATAAAACAATACATCAGAAACATTTGGTGCTTATATCACAATTATGAGGAAATATTGGAATCTTGTCATACATTCGGACTGTGAGAGACATTGGTACATAATGTATAAAAGACAATTATAACGAAGTGTATCGTATATTTGTTGACTGTTGGCTTGTATAGAATGAAAAATAAATAAAAAATGTTTTAATAATTTTTATTTATCTTCGTAAATGATAAAATAATATTTTTACAACAAGAATTATCCTTCTCAATACAATATAATTAGTTGTACACTGACCCATATATCAAGCTATACAAATCTGTCAAAAAGTATCAATTGAAATAGAACTTTATCCAATAGACATTGAAAAATTGGTCGTTGGAATTTGACAGATTTGTAAAGCTTGATATAATATGTTTCACTGTACATATTATTAGGTTTATTTTAATCATCTTATAATATATGTATCATTTTTACATAATTATTATTTGCACATAATTTTTGTAGGGAATGCTATGCGGCATCAAGTTCGCCTTTTGTACCCAATGTAATGCAATGAAGTTTAAATAAATAAATATAAAAGTCCCCTAAGTACCAATTACTCCCTGGAACTATTCTTTACTTTTCAATAGTTGCTTGTTTCCACGGAACCCGATTCACCTGATTACCGGTGCCGAGCTCAGAGAGCGTAGTACTCGCAGGATAGGTTTATTCCGAACCTCACACGGAGAGGTTAGGAATTCCAATAAATAATAAAAAAATCTAACCTAACCCAGACTTAACTTGCCTTCTAAATCTAACCTAACCCGCAAATGAGTTAGGGCTTCGGTACAGGTTCGAAATGAACGATTGGGTCAGGTTAGGATTTTTTTTTATTTATTAAAATTCCTTACGCCTCGATCGTCTAGTGGTTTAAGTACCGGGACATGATCTCGGGGTCCTGGGTTCAATTCCCGGGTCGAGCCAAATTTGTGTCGGTTTTTTCGGACACAACTCGGGTTTGTGATCACCAATCCGCATTTGGCAAGCGTGGTGATTAAGCCAGTACCCATCACTGTAGCGATAACTTGATTTCAAGGATGAAGGCCTTCGCAGTGGGACATGGACATTTTTAGGCTGTTACTTAATTTTCTTTAAATTGCTAACTTAACCCGCCTCCGGGTTAGGAATTCGGTTCAGGCTCGGTAAACCTTTGGCTAGCTGTCTGGCGGTACAGCGTGGGCCGGCCGCGGTGCAGCGCCAGGCTGCCGTCGCGCGCGAGCCGCGGGATCTCGCTCAGCCCCGGCTAGCTGTCTGCGGTCTGCGGCGGCGGGCGGTGCAGCGTGGGCCGGCCGCGGTGCAGCGCCAGGCTGCCGTCGCGCGCGAGCCGCGGGATCTCGCTCAGCCCCGGCTAGCTGTCTGCGGTCTGCGGCGGCGGGCGGTGCAGCGTGGGCCGGCCGCGGTGCAGCGCCAGGCTGCCGTCGCGCGCGAGCCGCGGGATCTCGCTCAGCCCCGGCTAGCTGTCTGCGGTCTGCGGCGGCGGGCGGTGCAGCGTGGGCCGGCCGCGGTGCAGCGCCAGGCTGCCGTCGCGCGCGAGCCGCGGGATCTCGCTCAGCCCCGGCTAGCTGTCTGCGGTCTGCGGCGGCGGGCGGTGCAGCGTGGGCCGGCCGCGGTGCAGCGCCAGGCTGCCGTCGCGCGCGAGCCGCGGGATCTCGCTCAGCCCCGGCTAGCTGTCTGCGGTCTGCGGCGGCGGGCGGTGCAGCGTGGGCCGGCCGCGGTGCAGCGCCAGGCTGCCGTCGCGCGCGAGCCGCGGGATCTCGCTCAGCCCCGGCTAGCTGTCTGCGGTCTGCGGCGGCGGGCGGTGCAGCGTGGGCCGGCCGCGGTGCAGCGCCAGGCTGCCGTCGCGCGCGAGCCGCGGGATCTCGCTCAGCCCCGGCTAGCTGTCTGCGGTCTGCGGCGGCGGGCGGTGCAGCGTGGGCCGGCCGCGGTGCAGCGCCAGGCTGCCGTCGCGCGCGAGCCGCGGGATCTCGCTCAGCCCCGGCTAGCTGTCTGCGGTCTGCGGCGGCGGGCGGTGCAGCGTGGGCCGGCCGCGGTGCAGCGCCAGGCTGCCGTCGCGCGCGAGCCGCGGGATCTCGCTCAGCCCCGGCTAGCTGTCTGCGGTCTGCGGCGGCGGGCGGTGCAGCGTGGGCCGGCCGCGGTGCAGCGCCAGGCTGCCGTCGCGCGCGAGCCGCGGGATCTCGCTCAGCCCCGGCTAGCTGTCTGCGGTCTGCGGCGGCGGGCGGTGCAGCGTGGGCCGGCCGCGGTGCAGCGCCAGGCTGCCGTCGCGCGCGAGCCGCGGGATCTCGCTCAGCCCCGCGCCGTGCACGCGCATCAGGTGCACCTGCGATGCAGTGGTAATATATGCAGTGGTAAGATAAATGAGTATATGAGTATGAGTTTTGTGGTATGAGTATTATAATTTGTCTAAGAACTGTAAGATGTGATGGTGCAAAAGTTCTCTCATCTTCGTAGGACAGATGTAACTCAATATTTCACGTAAACATTGAAAAGATTTTGATAAGATTAACCACAGATATTTTAAAAGTTGAGAGTCTAGTTAAATCTCACAGTATAATCACCTTTCGTTTCCAACTATCTACAAAGCCGCGGGGGCACCTTGGACACTGGTACGGCTGCTCGCCTGTATGCGTGTACCGATGGCGAATCTAACAACAACAACATAACCATGAGTATAAAATCACATTGGTTTAGGTTCAGAATGTTCAATTCCCAAAATGTTAACATGGTGCAAAACGTTCATGTCCCGAAATGTTCATATCCCAAAATGTTCATATCCCAAAACGTTCATATCCCAAAACGTTCATATCCCAAAACGTTCAGATCCCAAAATATTCATATCCTAAAACTAACAATTTTTTCGTATTATCTTTATGAATTTAACAAATTTTTTTAAGTTATAGTTTTTTATCCATGACTTCTATGAGTCACATTTCACATTTCTTATGAATAAAAAATAAAAACGTTATTGTTAAAATTATTTCATAATCTGTCGCAACTTGCAATAACTAAACACAGTAAATACAGTATAATCAATTACATTTATGGAAATTTCCAGAATATTATAAAAGACAATGGAGTGGAAAATCGACTTGGATGAATATAGGTTAGAAGGCTAAGGCGGGAGCGAAGCGCAGCGGAGCTCCCGCCTTAGTCTTCGTGGTTATTTTTTTTTTCTTCTGTTTGTTAGTTTTTCTTTTTAAAACACTTAATTTAAGATAAAATATCACTCACTTAGTAATTCTTTAAGTTAAATTAATTACACTAGTTTACATGACTTTTGTTCATGAAATGGAATACATACGGTTACATTACTTTGGGTATCTACATCTCGGAAAAAAAATAAAAAAAAATCCAGCACGTCAGGTTTTTGAAATATTTATTAAGAAGATTTTTACAAAAAACACATCTAAATAAACGATAGACAGTTAAAAATGGGTAATTTTTGCTCTGTTTTTATAAATATTTTCATCTGTATCTCTCACAACAGACCAACAATAGTCCCCTAGCATGTTTTCGTCCCAAAAACCTTGATAATTTTTCTCAAATAATTTTAAATCTTGGTGAAATCGCTCACCGTGTTCATCACTCACACTACCAAGATTTTCTGGAAAAAAATGTAAGTGGGAATGCAAAAAATGAATTTTTAGTGACATATTTACACCCATACGCTCATAATTATGCAATAAATTTTCAACGATCTCTTTGTAATTATCACTTTTTTTATTGCCTAAAAAATTTTTAACGACACTTTTGAAAGAGTTCCAGGCTGCTTTTTCTACATCAGTTAAAAGGCTCTCGAATTTTGTATCGTCCAATATTCTCCTGATTTGAGGACCCACAAATATTCCTTCCTTTAATTTAGCCGCAGAAAGATTCGTAAATAAAAAGTTTTTGTTAAACAAAAGTAACAATCGGTTACGTGGTTAGTTGGCTCTCTCCAGATCATTGGTTTACCAACTTTCAGTGATCTATTTTTACCTGAATACCAGGAGCTGAGGACCAATCTGCAATTAGTGCAAATCACATGAGGAACCCAATTTTTATCTTGATTTGACACCGGAAATCTTAAATATTGTAAATAGGCTTCTTGCAATGGTTTTGTTAAAGGGAAACCACGATTTAACTGAACAATTTTCCCACAAACATAACAAAATCGATCTAGATGTAGTTTACACACTCAAGATGACATTTTTGTATAAAAATGAGACTTTTGATTCACAAAGTTGTTTACAAAACAAAACGATAAACGCATTTAAACAATTGCGGGTAGATAAAAAAAAAGTCATCGATATCTCCGAATTGTGACGTGCTACGAAAAATAAAAAAATATTTTTTTAGTAACCGTCCATAGCCTACTTAAATAATATAGGTTTCATTTCATGAACAAAAAAAAATTATTTTTTTGTAAACTAGTGTTATTTTTGTCACTTAAAATTTCCAGTCACTTTTTCAAATTTTTACCTACCTATTTTCTCTTTTCAAAAAGGGGGAGTTTCTGACTTTGTGATGAAAGGGGTATAGGGCGAGGCTGTCACCTCGCTCCACATCCCTCTCCCCCTCACTCCCTCCCCAAATGTAGTATTTTTGTATAATACCTTTCTAACCTAAGGAAAAAAAACATATCTCAGAAACTATCGCAATCCGCAACCTCCCCCTTGGGGGGGGAGGTTGAGGAACCCCCGTCCCTTAAATCGTGGGTATTTATACTACAGTACTTCCCAGTGCCCTTTCCCCGAAACACAGAAGTGCTTGACACACTTCTATTTCACGGGAAAATATCTGGCACTGCGGTGGTACCCACCTAGACGGCCCAGTACAGTAACCTACCACCTGGTAAACTAACTTAACAATGGTTGTTAAATTCATATAGATAATACGAAATAATAGTTGTTTTGGGATATGAACATTTTGGGATATGAACGTTTTGGGAAATGAACTTTTTGGGACATGAACGTTTTAGGATATGAACATTTTGGGACATGAACAATTTGGGAAATGAACATTTTGGGATATGAACATTTCGGGACATGAACGTTTTGCACCATGTTAACATTTTGGGAATTGAACATTTTGAACCTAAACGATCACATTTATCCCCACTGGCAACAAGTTGTACTATTTTTCTCCCATTGGTCGCCATTGGCAACATTTGGGAAAATGACGCGATATGCGTTTCGTTTCACTCGAAATTATTATTAAAACAATTGAAAAAAAAAAGAATCGTATAAATCGTGTCGTAATGTTTACGATAACGAATGTTCGTTAAATATTACAATAATCGCCGATATACGATTACCGTATCGGTATTGTTGTATCCCTAGAAACAACCCATGTTGTACGAAGCGAAGGAATAAATACATGCGCCAGATTGTTATCGTAATGTTTTACGATAGTTTACGATGTTTTATGATGCCCATCATATCTTGTTTTGTAAGTAGAGGATGTGGTCTCACCAGCGAGGCGAGGCAGCTGAACCTCTTCGGGCAGAGGTCGCAGGCGTGCGGCGCCTCGCCGCGGTGCAGGCGCTCGTGGCGGCGCAGGCTGGACGACGTGTTGAAGTCCTTCGCGCACTCGCCGCACTTGTACGGCCTCTCGCCGGTGTGCACGCGCATGTGCGTCACCAGGTTCGAGTCTGGAATGCGATCATCATCATCAGCCTATATACGTTCCCACTGCTGGACACAGGCCTTATCTCAATTGTGAGATAGTGTGGGCCATACTCCGCCACACTGGCCTAGTGCGGGTGGAATGCGATAATGAAAGGAAAAATTTACTAAGACATTTAGCTAACTTGCTATTAAGATAGCTTAATTTTTTTTTTAAATCTATACAAATTGATGCCACTTTTGTTGTAATGTTATAACTCAAGAATGGGCTCACATATTCAAACCAAATGTTTAGGCTTTGTTCGGACTATTCAGTAGATGGATTATGTGAATTTTGCACAAAATCGGTCGAGCGGTTCTTGATGTATCACATTTTTTGTTATTTCACTTTATATGTAGCGAAGCACGTACCAGGCCGCTAGTACATCATAAAAAAATTGCAAACATCACATAAAGGCATTTAAAATTATTCTGCAACATTATTTTACAGTCTAAATTGTAGCTTTTAAGAACTATTAAAGAAATTAGTTGGTTCAAAAGTTAAGTTTACAATTTGGCCAAAAATATCGCTTAATATTAATGTTAAATATTTATGTTGAGACTAAATAGGTTTCTTGTTTATAATTTCCAATCATGCACAATCAGACGGGACCGTGTCTGGGTTAACGTAGTGTAAGAAGCCCTCAGGCCATGGAGTGACGATTTGCGCAAGATGGCTGGCCACAGCTAGATGAAAGTAGCTGAGGATTGAACTAAGTGGCGAGCATTGGGAGAGGCCTATGTCCAGCAATGGACTGCAACATGCTGACGAAAGAGTAAGTAGAGTTGCTTTATAAAATTTATGTCTATATAATTCTTATTTGCATCTTTGAAGCCTAAAATAAAGCATTTATCTTAATTTAGACAATGATGAAAATGAGTTTACAATCATAAAAACATAACAAAATGCTACAGTCAGTAATTAGTTGACATTGGCTAGCTCAACTGGGGAAGTCCCACTTTATTCTTTTCAGTCTGTCGTTCATTTGATGAAATCCTACTAATATTATAAATGCGAAAGTCTGGATGTTTGTTTTGTTTGTAGCTCAATCACGCCTAAACAGCTGAACGGATTTAGATGAAATTAGGCATACATATTATAGTTTATAACCCGGATTAGGACATAGGCTATAAAATTCCTACGGGAAACGTCTCATTCCCGAGGAAATAACAATTTTGAAACTACTGAACCGATTTGAATAATTCTTTCACTGTTGGAAAGCTACACTATCCCCCGTGAACATAGGGTACTTTTGATTCCGAAAATGTGAGGGAAAGGGGGGATATTTGAAAAAAAAAAAATGCGCGGGTGAAACCACGGGCGGAAGGCTAGTATGTAATAAGGGATAATAAAACTCACTGCCAACAAAGCTCATTCCACAAACATTGCACAGTGCTGTCTTGTCTTGATGAAACCGCATGTGGTACATCAGCACACTTTTCCTCTTGAAGCTGCAACATAGACAATAAAACATTTATATAATAATATTACAAAAAGAATAAAACTCCACTAGATTTTGTGTGGATGATATTCTCAAATAATGTTGTTTACAATTTTTGCACTCATTTTGAAGATGTTACTACAGCATTTTAATGAAGTTGTTGTTTTTGTAGTAGTACAAGTAGCAGTAGTAGTATTTTTATATTGTACCTATAATTTCCTCTATGCATTATCATCATAATATTTAGTATGGACAGAAAAAACCCATATTTTGATTATTGTGTCTATGCAATACAAAAAACTATGGACTGACCCTGGACTCTCAACTAAGAACTCACCTTTTTGAGCAAATGTCACAAACAAATGGCCTGCTGTCCCCGTGGGTGCGCATGTGATCTGCCAGCTGCTTCCTGTGTTTGTATCGTCTGCCGCACTGATCACAAGGGAATTTGCGGTTCTTGGAATGCACATATAAATGTGTCCTCCACTTTGATTGTGCAGTAAACGCTGCAATTAAAATTACTTTTACTGTCAGTAAGGATTTTAAAACCAAGATTTAGCGACTTAAACATGCTATGCATACTTTATCGTTGTAACTAAGTTTTCTAATACACCTTTTTATTAACCCATAACAATTAATATATATATATATAAAGTAAGTATGTCAAGAAAGTTATAACTTACATTTAGAACAGAATTTGCAGGTGTAACTCTTTTTGCTATGTTCTTTTTTTAAGTGTTTATAAAAACATAACTTTGATATAAACTTTTTTGGACAATAGGGACACACATTTTTCTCCTTTTCTGGTTTTTTCTTCACTTCCTGACTAATAAATTCTGATACTTCAATTCCATCATCTGATAAGATATCTTCATGATGATCAAAATTACTCCTTGAATCGAGTAAGTCACTATCATTTACACTGTCATGTATTCCAGCAGTTGATATATTATCTTGTACAAAATCATCTTCTAATTTCAAGGTATAATTTTCAGCTACATTATCATGTAAAGAAATCTCAAACTTTATTGGATTAATTTCTATATTGTTCTTGTTGTGCTCCGGCTTAACAATGACACTGGTTTCGGCGCGAGAAAGCAAGTTTCTAAGCTTCAAATCAACCTTTTGAGCTTGCGTTATAAAAGCGTATGATGATTCTATTTTATTCACACATATGCTGCAGAACTGTTTCGGTAGATTATCTTCTTCTGAAATCTAACCAGTACGTTAATTGTATTAAAAAGTTAATTTTACACAAAAAACTTACATACAATGTGACTTACTTTGACGTTCAGACAAAAAGAGAACATTTCTACTGTTTTTGCATTATCGGTCCTTTTACTTCGTAAGGATATTTTCTTCATGCAGCTACGACAAGTCTGAGACAAGTTCAAGTCCATTTTGATGAGTTTTAACAAGAAAATCTAAAACCGCTACAACGAAAGGAAGCTTAGGATTTGTTAATCACAGACTAGTTAGAAGATAAATTGTTAATTTTCCAAACAAACAACTGTCATGTACTGTCATTTCAGGGTTGCCAACTCTAAAAAATATTTATCCCTAAACCTAAGTCAAAACCCCCTAAAATCACCTCAATTGCTTGAAAATCCCCCCAAAAATATTAAATAAAAATAATTACAATTAATTAATAAAAAAATGTGCAGTAATATAATTAGTTTTTACTCTTCTATACTGATAATATAAAGAGGAAAGATATAATTAATTGTCATTGTCATATTTGTCATAGACAACATGGTGGAATTCGTGTTTTATTTTTTATTAATAATAATAATAATAATAAAAACTGTTTATTAGGTCAAATCAACATACATCTACAACTTACATCTAAAACGCTTAAAAGTAGACATTGTTGATTGGTAGAACCTAATAGGTCTCCGCTCAGCAATGTGTCGTGAGAGCGCTGTACGCACCACGACGCTGATTTTCTGATTTATTCACCTCTGTACTCTTAATAACAAACAATCGCACTAGATGTCGCTAAGGCGATATGTATAAAAATGAACATGATTCGCTGGATTGGATTATCCCAAGGCTATGGAGATCACCTTTATTTTGCTGAATTTGGAATAAAAAAAATATATTTAAAGTTATAAAAATCCCTAAAAATACCCCTAAAAAGTCCCATCTCACTTATTTACCCCCTAAATCTGGGGGGAAAACCCCTAAGTTGGCAACCGTGTCATTTTTAATTTTTAACTTGAAAGAATATTTTTTTTATTGTGATGTAACGGCCATAGACAGTGTCCATTTTAGCCAATTCTTTAGTTTATATTTTAATCATCATCATCCCAGAAAAAATGATGGGACATCTTATAAGCCATGCATGACCTATTATACATCAAAACTATTAGAAGAGGAATACAAGAAGAAACTACACACAGCAGCTACAGGAAAAAGTTAATGCTAAAACTTAAGGTGCCGGCAGAGTCCAAAGAAGAGTGGAAGTTGTGTGTTCCACCGACAAGAGCGATTATGCTCTTAAATTAGATTAGATTAGAAACTTATTAATTGGCCGGCTTTGGTTTAACAGAGGGCTGCTGCAAGAACTCGCGCAGGGCTTCAATGCCTTCGCCGGTGAGCGGAGAGGCTTCTAGAAGCGTCGGAGCGTGCTTCAGCTCGGCCTTAAGCCGCGCGAGCTGCAGCATCAGAAGCGCCTCGTTCCGCATCTGTCTGTAGGCCGCGTCCATTTTGCTGAGAACTAGAATGAACTGAAACAATAAGGCCGTTTTCTCACTACACGAAACCAGCACAACATCAACACAACATAATGTTGTGTGTGACAACTCCAACCGCCATACTAATGTATATGCCGTTTTCTCACACACGAGGACTACACAACACCAACTTATGGCGGTTGGAGTTGTCACAACATTATGTTGTGTTGATGTTGTGTTGGTTTCACGTAGTGAGCAAACAACCTAAGGATCCATTTAAAATAATAAACTTTACAAAAATACAATGTGGGTTGTTGTGTATTATTAAATCTAAGTAAATATAATGTGCGAATAGTATCAAAGCTTGATTAAATACAGAAATGAAGAATTCTATTGGTAGTTTTTAGTTAGAATGTTTCTTTTGTCGTTTACCTTAGAATTCTTTAGCCGAGGTTCAGCTAGCAAGGTGTAAAGGAGAACAGCAGCGGCGGATATCTGGCATAAGTTCGAAGTGTCCACTACGAATATTATCTGGAAAGTAATTAAATACCCTTGCACCTAACTTGTATTTGAAAACGTTACAAGATTTTTTTTTGTAAATACAAACACTAAACTCGTATAAACATGGAATAGGTAAACTTATTAAAAAAAGTTATTGAATCAATGTTCGTTCTATAATAGGTAGGTACAAAACCTAATACCATCGCTTTTGGTGGCTAAGTAGATAGTCGATTCACAACGATAATACTCTTTAAAATTTAAAACAGGCAAAATCTTGATGACCAACAATTACCTTTTCAGTTCCATCGAGGTAGTTACTCCACAGTGGCGCCATCTCGCCGCCCACCTCGCGCACAGCCAGCGTTTGCTTTTTTCCGTATTTGTTGAGGTAATGCACATCGTAGATGTTGGTCCCGATGGTAGGCACTGGGCTGTAGGTGTTGTCGATTCCCTCGGCTTCCTGTAACTTTTTTAAAAGCGTTGTCTTTCCAGAGCCTTTCGGTCCAAGGCAGAGAACAGTGATCTTTTTATCTGGATCTTCCATTATATTTATTTAATTACTTTGAAATATTGTATCAAGTCAACAGCTTTTGTTAGAATGTTGGAAGAAATGCTTAGTTATATCAATAATGTTACTTTAGTAACGGTTGTAGAAAACGCGTTTCAACTTCAAGTAAATAATAGTTCAGCTATTCGCCGATAGATCGCGCTATATGTAATAGATAGAAATTAGAATCGTAGTAATCACACCTTGCTTGAATCAGAACAATCTTTTTCACAGATGAAAGTATAGGAGAGTATAGTTAAAGGTATGAATTTAACATGTAGAGTATGCTAAAGTTTGCTTCTGTTCGATAATTATTTAAATAATGTGTATGTATTTTACAGAGATTATAATTTCACGAACACAAAATGGTGTTAGCAGCGGGAAGAACACGGAACAGGAAGAACCGTTATTTTTGCTGCCAACATGTTTTTCCATCAAATTACAGGTTCTGCCTGGTGATGCTTCTGGTGGGTACACGCGTCTAATAGGCAACAGTGTCCACTTACTTGGACACACACTTGTGGTATAAAAAACTATACCAAAAACATATATACTTATGTGACTCGTCTTGAAATGGTCCGGTTAGCTGCCTATCCTATTGTAAGTGAAGCAATCAAGGCGAACCAAATGAAACTTAATTTAGTAAATCGGTCACGAAGATTAGCGTAGGCGCGCTAGGGCTTGCATTATAAATATTGAACTGCACATCTCCGTGCCATAATGTGGTGAATACAATCGCTTTTAGAGATTTTCATCAAGATTCTGAACCAACGAGTGTAACAGATTGAAATGTCTAACTTCTTATTATAAGAATAATTACATTAAATTTTACTCATAATAACAAATACAATAATAATAAATATTCCTGGACACTATTCACATAGCGCCGTCCAGCCATTTTTTTTGGTAAATATATACATAGAAACACATAAACTGGTACAAACAGGCATGTTCATGCACACAAATGTAATTGTACAGTCAAAAGCACGTCAGACGTAACACTTTGGACTTTGTACCACTCTTATGTCGGGGGCATAAGTGCTATTATCGAACTGCAAGTGTTAACCGTGATGTGCTGTTGACCGTACCGTGCGGGGATCGAACCCGCAACCTCTTGCTGTTATAGTCGACTTGTCAACCATTACACCAAATGGCTCGTCAGACTCCATTGTAAGTGATCACTACCGCCATTGACGTAAGAGAAGGGGTAGGGCTACCTATGTGGCTTAAAGGGACACGACTTTTCTTTCACTAACAAATCCTGCACCGCATTGGAAATTAAATAGAAATAAAGTTTTTACTTACAGTCGCTAATTGTTCTTTTATTTTTTGTGTCAAGGTTAATGACGATGATATTCGTACTGCGAAGTATGACTAAATATGTTATCTATATGAAAAGTAATTTGCGAGTTTTTAGTTAAATACAATGATTTGTGATTGAATGATTTCCTAATGACCTTTTTTTGCCAAGTGGTTTCAAACTACGCTATGCATATAGGTATCGGCACGTATTCTTCTACTTAAAACCATTTTAAGAGTAAAAACGCTGCGACAAAATTTGCACATGCAGATGTATCTCAGTAACGAATGATCTCATTGGGCTTGACAAGAAAAATGAAGGCTTAAAATAATTTGCCTTATCGGATATCACCATAAGGTGGTGGAGCAAACCAGGGTATAGTAGGTAAACTCCGCCCCAAAGGGTGGGAGTCACTCTTTCTTCGATCCCGACTGTATCTAACCATTGCAGTCATTTTCGAAATCTTGGTCTGTCTGTATCCTGAAAAAGAGCTTTGTATATTCGAAAAACAATTTAAAAAAAATGCATGTTTCATATACCCTTTGCTCTGGAAAACGTTATTGTCTCTATTGTTTTGATTTCAGTTGTTTTCAAAAACCAAAATACTCATTTGCATAAACGTGTAACATTTTCTGTTAAAGTATTTTTTACACTGCTGTCAAATTTTTACGAGAAAGAAGCGCAGCTGTTAATTACATCATCATTACTTGTGAGTATACGGCATACTTAGTTATGACAGTTGCTATCGAAATCGCGACCTTTCAGATCGCAGACGAGGCCACCTGTGCGAAAACTCAAGACCGCTGCGTATGCGCAGCGCGGTGTTGTGCGCCGCCGCCTCAAAATAATAATGGTTCCTACTCGAATTTTGGTTGAAGCAAGCAATCTCCGATCCACTCAGCAACGCATCGATTAATCGAGCAGAGAGAGGTAAGCAACACTTCGACCTACCCTGATCTGTTAAATTCCCAACTAAAAGGCAACCCTTAGTTGGGAATTTGACAGATCATGATCTGTCAAATTTGTTGTTTGTCTGTGTTGGCTCATGAGCCAACGCTTCTTTTCAAGCTGAGCTGCCAAGATAATGATATTCATATGTACGTAATATTTTACTTCAGTTTTAACAGCAACCGATCCTTCATTAACCCAGCACTCAACGAGAGTGTGTTCGGCCGTGTCATCGGGAGAGTCACAGTAATGACACCGCGGAGACTCCAGGTCCTCCAGCCAGGCGACACGGTGAAGGTAGAGTCCGAAATACCCATGTCCGGACATCTTTATTTAACTTATAAATATCATTATTATTTATTTTCTGTGATCATTTTAATTATGATTTAAATGGTCACACGACTGAACCGGCCCTAAGCAGCTACATACTCGTTACACTCGTGTCGCCCGGGCATTCCAAATGTCATATTTAACATAGCCAGTTAATTGCCATTGTCACGCGTATGCCTTCGGATTTGACTTAAAATTGAATGGCTTGTTTAAATCAGTTTACAATCCCTTCATAATTGTAGAACTTATTAATTATTAAACGAACTTACTATAGGTCGAAATGCAAAAGGTTCTGAATTAATCTAAGTTATAATTTCTCAATTGTTTTGGGTCTGGTTTTATTTTATACCACGAGGTTGGCACTCACGGGCACTTCCATCTGCCAACATCATGCCCTCCCCAATTAAGCTCTCCAAAACTTACTCACCGACAGAAACAGCACAACAGTCATGAAGTGGTTCTTTACAGTGGCCTTCTGAAAAGTGGAGGTCCCAAACGAGTGGCTTATATGAGTGGAACTCTATCTCTCTTGTTCAGATCGACCACATCTTCCGCTCACACATGTTGTAAATTGAGCTATTTTGACCTCTGCGCGGTAATACAAAAATATACTTAACCAATTTTATTATTTTAATGAAGGATTCTATTTTATCAGTTATTCTGTTCAAAATTCTAGTAAAAAAATTTACCTAGTGGATTTGCGTCAAAAAATTTTTTCTCAATATCTAAGCATGCTGGATTTTTAGGAAGAAGAAATAGCTTACATTTAAATGATTATGTCTATCCATTGTTACAATAAAAACGCGATGTCCGAAAAATTGTCATCTTAAAACACTGTGCTCTGGGAGTTTTCAACCTTTTTTATCCTTAGGTATACCTAATGGAACTAATTTTCCTTTTATGAAGAAGAGTGATGAGATTGTTTATTTGTTCTTGGCAAAGCAACCAAAAAATTGGTGTCAAGGCTTTGCTAGGACTAACCTTAAAATACAGCCTTGGTCACATATCATTCATTCATAATGACACATCATAATATTATGTAGTGCGGATAGGCTTAACAACTAATTGTTAACTAAATGTCTGATTGAGTAAAATATAGCTGCCCGTTTTCAGGAGGAATTTCAGAGGGTTATGTAACAACATAAGAACCGAGTCCCAAACACAGCCTCAGGTCCTGCTAGCCTGTGGTTATTCCTGAAACACATTTTCATCCCCAAAAAATAACTAATAACTATACACAGTTAACAAAATGTCTGTAAATGTCCAATTCATTTTCAACAATTACCCTCTTATTACAAAAAACAATAGTTAAAACAGGTTTAGATCTGTACTAGTTAGTACAGGTAACAAGTCCGGACTATATTCCTTATTACAAAACAAATACCAACATAAGAATAATTTACTGGTACTAACTCATTCAGTGCGTTTCATTTCACAAGACTTTGTTTTATGACATGTTTTAAAATCTTTAAATAAGATAGTAAAAATAATAATTCTTTTATTAAAAATGTGTTTTAGTAATGTAAGAAAAAGTAACATATATTTTTAATTTTCTGTTCACAAATTAAGTGATTCTTTTCAAAAATTGTCTTTCCATGCGTAGAACGGAGCGAAATTTAAAAGTGATATCGTTTTGACGTTTGAAAGTTAGTCCATAGTAAAACTAGGGGCATCGGCGGACTTTCTTGGGTCTAACTTTAGTACTCGAAATGAAGTAAAACTTCGTTTTGTAATAGCGTTTGACTTTAGTCCAGAGTAATTGTAGTACTAAGCTCGGTTTAATTTTTAAACCACGTTCTGTAATAAGAGGGTTAGTGTCCCGGTGCAGGGTAAAGTCTTTCTTTTTTTAATGAAGTCATCATACCTTTTCTTAGGCAACGTATGTACTTGCCAAGTGCGGGTTGAAAATCTCTTAAGTATCTTCTACTTAATATTTAAAAAATATGTAACGAACAAATTTTTAGGTCACATAAAGCGACACATGCTCCATCCACCAAAAAATAGCATCCTCCAATTGTATCACCAAGAGCTCACATGCTGTTTGACCTACATTTAGCTCGTTGCAAAACCATCATCATCATTAGCAACCTCGTTTTGCGTCCATTATTAAGAATTAGCCTTTCTTGTCTCCAGTGTCGCTACTAGCTCGGTTTTGGTTTGCTTGTGTATCTTCGCATTTTATAGTCTCTGGCGTTTTTAGGTCAAGGCATCGTGTTTTATAGGACACTATCATACCTACATAATTTTAGCTGTTATGGTGATGGAATTACGGTCGTCTTTGCCAAAAATATCGGCTGGCCAAATTGAATTACACCGAAATATTTTCAGTTACACTTTTCTTACGTTTTTGCAAGCATCTTCATAAGTTGAGTAATCTGTATTTGTTTGTATTAGTTTTTTTTTTCATTAAATGCATAAACGTATTTTTTGTGGATACAATCAAGATATAATATTTAAACATTTCTTAGAAATTACGAAGGTAGATTTGTTTTTATGAAATTTTTATGATACTTACCTACTTGTTTTTCAAAGGTTCAGCCTAACGTTCAAACAATCTTAGACTTCAACCACAAACCCGGTTTAAAAGATCTTTTTACAACCATTAATGTAACCACATTACTTACCATCCTTAAATTTTCAACCAAATTGAGGTGGACTGATTATATCCTTTTTGGTCCGAAGGTCCTTTTTATGGCCAAATGTTGAGTCAGGGCTAGTGTTCAGCTGTGGGCAGCGGTGAGCGGCACTTGTGGGCCACTCGAAATCTAGGCGGCCTTAAACTTGGGTTACATAAGCGACGCTGTCGTGAGCTCAATGCTACTAGTGACGTGCCCGGTATCCTGCCACGGGGCTTAGGAACCAACTGAGTTTATATCGAGAAGTATAATTTGGTTTTATCGACTATTACAGAGATGTGATATTGTATGAGTTAAAAAATATCGGATTCTTGATTTGTGTTTTACAAATCTAGTAGATTAGTTTTAGATAGTATTTTGGAAAGAGTATCTATTATTAGCTGTTGTTAACAAAGGGACAATAGGATTCGTAAAAATAAAAATAATAGCTTACAATAAACATTATACTTTCGAAATGATCCGAGTGCAATCACTGTGTTTATTAAATTAGTAATGTTAAATTAGTAAATCGATTTAAAACTCTAAATTGATGTACATCTATCAATGTTTGTGGACAAATTGTCTCATTGTCAAATCTCCAATATTATAACATCTCATATAAAGCGATATCATAATAAATTATTTACAATAGATAAAATTATTATCTGCAGGAAAAACAAGGAATATTACCCTTATTAAAATAACTAAACCCAATTGGCACATTAAGTATAGTAAATAATAATATGACCCATTCATTGAAACAAAGCCGATGCATAGGCGTGTAATGAACCTACTTACGGATGACCATGACTTAGAGCGCGCAGTTTTATCTAGACCAAAAGTAGGCTAACAATATTTTACTTTTATCGACAAGTTTTTTTTGATTCGCAATTATTAATCATCACGTCGTACCTATTTGGCAACTATTGGACTCTTTACCACCAAGACCAACAATTTAGGTTTGTCATACAGTTAGGAAACCTCCAAGGTTGTCTCGCTTTTCAGAGATCTTACATACATTTTTATATAATATCATTGTAAATATGGAAATTAATGCAGGAGTCGGTTACCACTTACATTATGTTTTCTAGGTTATGTCTTAAGAATTCCATAGTTCGACAGGACACATTTATTTACCACTAGTATTTTTAACCAGTTTGTCGAAAATAATCACTAACTTTCAAGTTTAATTTGTTGGACTAACATGATACAGATACCTACTTAATTCGAAACTAATTGTTCTCACATTGTTAATTACGAATGCAAAAGGCATTAACTTCGAATCAAGTGTCTCTTAGAAAAAGTCATTAAAAGTATCGAGCGCACATTTACTCATATTTGGAAGGAGGCCCCTCCCTATAACGGTGAGGTTAGCAACTGCGAGCCCGCGAATTTCGGCGCGCGGCGCTGCGCAACTAGGCCAGCCCACCCTTGACCCACTGACTTACTGCCAGCAGCTCGCCATTGTTTTTCAACAATCAATAAATAATACACCGAGCAAAACTCTTTACACGCATTTGCGCAACTTTGGCTCATCGCGACTCCATGTTGTGCATTAGTTTTCATTTTCGCGCCACAATTTGACGTTTTACTTTTTTTAGGTCACGCGCAACGAGCAGCGTTATTTGCCGCCCACCCAGTTAGTAAAATATGGATGTTTATTTTTATTGACCTTCGTAGTTAAATTAGTGAATGTTTTCAATAATGAAAAATACTTATTGTTTTAAACGGTTTGTTACCGCGTGGAATCATGCTAAACAACGTAATAGGTTTGTTTTTTTATACTTGTTGGCATTGACGGAGTGTACTTTTGGCCATAGATTTATTTACTTTAATACGAACTGACCTTGATTTTCTGTGGCCTTGCTTATGGTCAAATCTTGTTTAACCGACCAGAGACAGGCGTTATTTAATTTTAAATCAGTGTTTAGCTTTGTAATAAGACAATGGAGCAACCCGTGACCTTAATGTTGTATAATTAGGCACTTAACGCATTCAATTAGATTCACACATAAATAGGAATATTTTTTGTTAATTACGTAAAATAATTCAATGATACAAGTAAATTACAATTACTGCTGATTTTAATAATGGTTACGAGGTTTTGCGAATAGCTAAAATACCTATTCGAACGTATACTATTGATTCTGGTGTAGGCTTAATACTTATTTAAAAGGTAAATATTTACCATCTTCCTATTTTTGTGCGAAAAGCTCGAAGTAGCATTTGGTAGTGGCTGGCCTGCATTCAAAATCCGCACAGGACGAATGAGGACGAACGTCCAGTTAAAGTTTTTTTTATTTGTTGTATGGTAGTGGTTGTACATTCGTAATAGGTGTATTCTACTTTGTTTGATATCGTTAAAATGCTCGCTTGCTTGGCAGACTATATATAGTACATCAGCCCGCCAAGTGGTAAGAGACCAATGTAACCATTGACGGCACTATACCAGGAAGCGTCGCTATACTGCAGGCTTTGATCTTCGCGCCTCTGAGTCGGCTTATTTTTAATATGAATTACCTTTTATTACTGAAATATGAATGAGCTCTACAAGTGAACCTCTTGCCAAATATAGTGTGAATCGCGTAAAAATACAAATAAAGTTATTCGGTGTTCTGCTTGAGTCGTTAAAATCCTTTTTGGTTTTATTCGTATTAAATGTATAGTTCGACAGTGGCCGGAGCGGCGTCGAAGGCGAGTTGTTGGAGTTACATGTCGACCTCTACATTATATGGGTACTTCTTGCGTCGTGTCTTTTTGCGATAACATTTCAGCTTGGAGACATCCAGTCATGTTAATCGCGATGAAATGATAACACTCTTTTTACTCGCCGGTATAATATTTTAAGCATAAAAAATAGCCAAAAAGAATGACAAATAAAGGCTTAAAAATTAAAATCCGTAATTACCTACTTCGCTATAGCCGTCAGCGTTGCGGCACATGTTTCATTAGTTACATAACAATTGTAATGATTTTTAGAAATCATAGTTACTGAAACAGTCAATTTGGTAAAACAATGGGAGAAAAATTTGCGTGGAAAATTCATAGCTAATTTTGTTAGTTTAAAAACATGTTATTTCAGATTTTGAATTTGTAATAAAAAAAATAATTGTATTTTTAAACTGTGCAATACATGGTAAAAGTTTGTAAAGAAACCACCACTATTACGCGATACCCAAGACATTTTTATTAATACTTCTTTCAAGGCATCTTGAAATTAATTGTAGTGAAGTACCTGCGTAAAACCGTGGACATTGCATGAAGTTTGGGCACAAGAGACACACCACACCTTCGCACATAGGGCAAGAGAAGTCAGCAAACAGTAACCTGCCCCTAGGGGGGACAAGCGGCACTCATGACGTTCGTTATCGCTTAATTTGCGATGGCGAATGTCAAAACCCGTACTTTCAATATCGATCGACCACGTGACTTTCCTAAGGCACCTGTCAAATCCATACAATTTGAAGTTAGCAAATTTCGCTATCGCTGTCAAAATGTAACTTTGTCTAGGCCCTCGCACAACTCTGCGTAGACGCAGACTAATGACTGAAGCAAGCGGCTATTACTCACAATGTTTGCACTAGTGATCGCCCCGCACCGAGCATGATAAATAAGAGTAACATTGGGCTAATGGAATCTTCTCATTTTACGATTCCATGGACACAGAATTCAGATGTCTGGTTACCTTTAATGGACACAGCATCCAGATGTTAAGCGAAAGTCATACATTCCATAATATTTTGAAATGGCGTTTTTATCAGCAAAGACCAAACCGGACCGGTCTGATTAATAGATATATTTAAATGTTAAAAAATATTGTCCATCCGTCTGAAGTCTAGACGCACTGATTAAACCAATGTTTATATTAATTTGGTGATAAGGATTTATTTTATATAATAGCTCCATAATAGCTCTAGCTGTGTTTCACAAAATTAAAATATGCAAGCCTGTGCAAATTTGAAAATTAAAGGCTCCAAGAAGAGAGGAGTCAGAGGAGTATAAGGTGTCTCATCGCTTTGGGATGCATAGTATCACACAAAAGGTAAAGGTTGGTAAAGGATCCCTCAATGAAATAGGCCGCAGATACCGTTTACTGGTGGGCTGCGTGCCTATCCGCCAACTGAAAAAAATCATTTACTCAAGATTCGATCGTATCGTAGGACTGGATATCCTCGATTCGGAGAGATAAAAGATCACAGTCGGTAAATAAATCACGGGACCAGAGATACGGCCTGTGCAATAATCCGCGTACGAAGGTGAGTTTGGTCTCATGCGACCTCTAGAGCTAGGGTTGCCAACATTTTCATAACTGAATATAGTTTTTTTTAATAAGAAAATACAATAAAAAATAAAGAAAGCATAAAAAAATACAGTATTTTGTGGAAAGGAAAGAAGATAATCAAGAAACTTGGTCTAGTTCTAATTAATTTTTGAATACTTTAACCTTATTTTGTCTTCAATAGAATTGGCATAGCTTTATCGTAGTTTGTGCTGCAAAATATACATAATATAAACATTTAATATTGTACTGAAATATAGTAACTATTTTCGCGTACTATGTATATTTTTCAACCCAACAACCTGGCAACCCTATCTAGAACACGTCTGATGAGTGTGCGCACGCGCAGCATTCAGTCACACCCGTGTTTAAACACTGTCTGTAGTAGAAATGGCGTAAAGCGAGCTATGCGCTTTTTTGGAATTTTGTATATGTAAATATGTATTTAGTTTGTTTATTGACAAACAGACATACGTATTCAAGGTAATGTGTTAGTTTGCTCTGTCTATTATTTTTGCAATACGATGTAAACATCATTTTGATATTTTATTAGAATGCAATTGAAATAAAAAAAGTGATGTTTTTCTAGCCGAGTATGGGCAAACAGCGGCCAATTTTTATGACCAATGAACAACGAAGATATACTCGTAAGTATTATAGTACTCAAGTGAGTGTTGCACAGGTGTAATCCTCATTATCTCACTTTCATATCATGGTGGTAGCCCAACCTGCGTCTGGTATCCCGATGGTAGAAAGGGGCGGGTGGGATAAGCTCGTGCAATTCGCTTGCACACTATCCGAGGTATCCTGTAAAATACTGAAAGACCGACATTTCGGCGACGGTGGTTAAGGTCATGCAGCCTTTTCGTAAGTGAAATATTCGGCTCAACACGGGATTGATGAACTGGGACACCTGCCACCGAACCACGGAGGCAGTTTACACATTTGTTGAAATCGTCTGCCTATTTTTACCCGACTGCGCCAAAAGAAGGATTATTAGTATTATTACTCTTCTTGTCTTCCGGGTCTTACTTACTTACTTACTTACTCCTGTGGCTCAGCGACCCAAAGTGTGTCTTGGCCTCCGATACAAGATACCGCCATCTATCTCGGTCCCCTGCGGTTTCGCGCCAATCTCCCGATTCAAGCTCTTGGAGGTCTGCATCTACAGCGTCACTCCACCGGTAGCGAGGGCGACCGACCGGCCGTCGACCAGCAGGTTTTCCGAGATATGCTTTCTTGACACTTCGATCTGAAGCCATTCTCTCAATATGACCGAGCCATCGGAGTCTGTGTGCTTTGGTCTCTCCGATTATGTTGGGCTCAGCCATCAGTTCTTCTAGCTCAACATTTTTCAGGATTCTCCAGTTTCCATCCTCTGTCCTCTTAGGTCCAAAAATTTTTCTGAGTATCTTCCTTTCGGCAACCAGCAACTTACTTTCCTCTTTGAGCGTTAGTGTCCAAGTCTCACACCCATACATGAGAATTGGCCGTATAACGGTTTTATAAATTCCCATCTTTGTTGTTCGGCTAAGGAGCTTGGACACTAATACCTTATGAAGTGCAGCGGTACACCGCAAGGCGTTCTGGATCCGGATGTCAATCTCTTCACCCCTGGTATTAGTGTCAGTGATGGTACAGCCTAAGTATTTGAATTTAGCCACTCCCTTGTACGTAGTATCTCCAACCTGTAGATCTTGTCGTTTGGCGCGTAAATCTTTATATCGTCGCATGTGAAGATACTCTGTTTTTTCGTGTAATACGGCGGGTGTTGACACTAGACGTCGGTGTAGAGCTGAATGGAAGGCATAAGATAATAGGCTATGCGGATGATTTGGCCTTGCTTGGCGAAACCGGTGCACAGGTTAAACTCTCTGCCCTAGCCCTCAAGGAAGAAGCCTTAAAACTAGGTTTGAAAATTAACCACGAAAAAACAGAGTATCTTCTGGGTCTTAAACACATTTAATTGTTACAAATGTATTTATAGAATTAATACGCTATTAAAGTAGATTAGCAGTGATAATTGTGGCGCGTAAGGCCATGGTGCGACAAGCGGTTGGCTCCTAAGCCGCGCTCGTAAGGCTTCGCACACACTGTTGCTCTTTATCCCTATAATAAAAACGCGTGGCCTCGCCCGCGCCCGCCACGCATACCTACTAACTTACCGAGGAAGGTTGTACGTACGTATTTCAATTTGCTTTTGATTGTTAATCAAAATTGAATGAGCAGTTTCAATTATATTATTGTGTATTCGGCAGAAAATGTGTAGTAAATGATGCTGAAGTTGAAACTAAACAATTATTTAATTGATATGACCACAGAATTTGAACTTGTGTTTAGAGTGATTGACAGCTCCAACAAATACCTACTTGATCAATAACGAGGTAAGAAACCAAAACAAACGCTAATACTCGTACTTCAATTTTTATTTTGCATATGGTATTTCATTAGGTATCTTTGAATCTTCAACTTTGGACTTGGCTAAATTGTAGAACCTATTCTATAATTGTTTTTTTTTTATTTAACTCTTACAGAGACAACTGTACAATTTAGTACTTAAAATGTATGCTGATTGAAAAGAGTAACATTCGGAATCCGGTGGTAGAGTCACTCTGTAAAATAATAAATAATTCATAAATGCATGTTTGAAGTCTACGTTAATAAAGAACATTTTAATTTTGATGATAATAATTACAGAAGATGCAGTAAAAAAGTATTTAAAATTATTCGCCTCTCGTTCAGATGTGAATGCAGTACCTAGAAGATAGTGCTTAGGTTGCGTGACCCGGTTCGAGAGAAAAACGCCAAATCTTTACATTGTGCAGACTATTTCTGGAGATTTCTTTTTTTTTCAAATGCTCGTCAATGCTATGCTCTTTTGTTCACATTTAGAGTACCAATGCTATGATTGCGAAACGATATGCAGGATACTTAATATTTTGTCCTCATTACTTTATATTAATAAAAAAAGTTCTGTAAACTGGTCAATTTTCCCAGGAATTGTGTTATGGTAAGGAAGTAACAATATATTATATATCTTAACACCCAACTTAATCAAATCTTTCGTTGCTTACTTACTTACTTATCTTTGTAGTTTACTGCAGAAAAAGTTTACCCGTCGGCTAGTCCCTTCCGGTAGTGGGATCAAGTAGTCCCGAATCAAACACACGGCCGAAGATCTTACTAGCCTTCTGGTACGGTGTATCGACGCTTTCTTCTTCGAAAAAAAAAGGAATGGTTAACCTATCAAGCTTAGTAGGCATACCCTAAAGCATAATTTGATAGAAGCACTGACTTAGAAATTACTTTAAGTTCACATAGAGTCTTTTCTAAACAGAAAAACAAAACTTGTCACAATTAAAACTTGTATCTGCAGTAAAATTGTGTATGGAATTTGGTGACGAAATACATAACAATTTGTACTGAACCCTCGAAGAGACGATGTTTACTCTTGTTAATATTGTTTTTTGAGCCTCGAAAACCAGCGTAAATTTTTGCAACAGTTCAATGTTATGGTCTAGGCAAAGTTTTTGCACTTATTGCTAGAATGGTATCTCCAGTGATGGTCATGTTGACCCTGACCTGCAACTGACTACCGCGTATAGTAATTAAAAGATCAAGGCAGAAGATGGCCTTTGTAAAAATTGTGGGAGTTAATCGCTGTGAAAACTGAATTAATAATTTTTAACCAGATTCCTACTGGCGAGCTCATCAACTCTTATCTCTATAATTCTCCTATATTCTGTATAATATCGTTGGCGCCAAATTGTAATTTAGGCGTGATTGTGGAACATACAAACATCCAAACATGCAATATCCCAACCCCAACATCCAGACTTTCGCATTTATAATATTAGTTAGTAGGATTAGGTACTAAATGCAACGCAATCAAACAACCCGTAAGAAGCTGAGCAATCTAAAAGGTCATAACGCCTTATGGTCTTGAAAAAAAAAGTGTAATGATAACATTGTGCACGGCAACTTCAAAGGTTGAGTAAAATAATATGATATTTTTCAAGATAATACTGGCCGAATACGGAAAGCTTTCTAACAAAAAAGTAATCACTGTCGAAAAATTAAGTTCGTAATTTTGAAAAAGTTTAAAACCGTACTGCGAAAATTTGACAGTCTGTGGAAGACAGAGTTGAGAGTTGTGCATACTCTGTGCATATTACGTTTGAGATAACACTGGCCGAATACGGAAAGTTTTCTAACAAAAAAAAAAATGCAAGTGAAGTTAATTTCAAACGTAGAATTTCGCCCACTGCGCCCGCGCCTTTCACCGCGCAGAAAGCGACAGCGGTGACGCGCTGCGTTTGCTTGCGACCAAGACGTCACAACTCACAGCTCAGTCGCGTCATTCAGATGTATCTGCTCTTGTTAAATAAATAACGAGCTTGTAAACTACCGAATAATATTTGGACAGCTGCTTGGTTGGATTATCTCGTAAATTGAGTCGATCTACTCCGGTTTTAGAATTTGTAGATTTGGGAAAGAATCGTGAAGTAGTGTGCTGCTGAAAATTGCTATCCGATTTTGACAACTTACAATTTTTTTTTATGTATTTTGCGGAATTACAGTGATTTGGACATTACCGACAGAGTTTCATGAATCTTTTGATATGGGCCCACCTTTTTTCTGTCGTCAGGGGTATTATAGGGTTAGGTACCTCCTACCTTCTGGGTGGGGGTAGTATCACATAACCCTCTGCATCCCACATCCAAAAAAACCTTTTGTCGCTGCGGCATAATATTGTTATTTTTAGTTAGCTAGTTTGGAGTCTTTCATATCCTATCCTATTATGTAATCCTGTTAAAATTGTGTATTCCTGTAGAAGAACTAAATAAACAACCATGAGCAAATGCTTTGCAAAGTTGTCTTGCAAAATGGAATATTAAAAGTGACGGCCGAATGACGAATGAAGGCTATTACAGCTGCCGTGTCAGGCCTATCTCCGTTATCTCAAAAAACCTAGTTTTGAGTAAATGACTCCTAAAGTTTTTTTGCATTTATTGCCATTATATCTATGTTTCAAAAGATTTTTCCAAACTTATTTCATATCATAAGAATTGTAAAGATGCACATATTATTGTGATGTAATTATTTTTTTTGTTTAATCTTTATTTTCTGTGTTTTTTCCAAAATCGGAGATAGGCGTGATAGGAATTTCATACAAATCTTGTTACGCGACGGGCTGTATCTTAAGATACATGACTTAGCCGTGACAATTGGAGTGAGAAGTATGTAGAAATATGTAGTTGCTTAAGTCTTAGTAATTACTAATTACCATAAATCATTTATTAATCTTATCATAATAATAGCTTTGGTTTAAAAAAATTAAAAAAACATTTTTAAAAGCCTTATTATAACAAAAAAAATTAAGTTTCAATAGCAATATTCTTGTTTATTGTACAATTATGAAAATAATAATTTTTTGATGAAAAATCTTTAGAACTACTCTATACAAAAAAGAACAGTACGAGTATAATATATAATATACATAAAATATATAAAAATATAAGTAAACAGGACCACGGCCGCTTGTCTCGCGTGTCTATCGTGGCTAAGTCATGTATTTTAGTAGATACTTAACTGAGTTTGCCATAATCGCGTCTTGTCGACTCGTCAAGCGTTGTCTGTAACTTAAGGTACAGTATTTAACCATAATATCGTAGTCAATCGTAATTTCTTCTAGAGCATTTTCTGAGATAACGGTAAGAGATAATGAAATAATATTTATACACGGGATAGGAGACCCATAAAAACCACGAATGGCACTTGTTACGCGTAACTCATGTATCTTAAGTTAACTGACATTCGCCTGACACGGCAGTACTGGTACAGACTTAACAGTGATAAGTTAATTGTCTAATATTCACTCAATAATTTACTGCAATAAATATCGTATGCGTGTATTTATCAGCTCACTTTCATATTCGTTGTAAAAAACATTACGTCGAATGGTGATTAACTTGCCAGTAATGTGAATGATTAAATGCTTTTTTAATCGATTTATAACCTGGAATATTAGTTTTGTGGCAACTACACTACGCACTACAGCCGACACTACGAGAAAACTACAACTACGCACTACGGTCTACGCTTCACTACACTGTGACTTTTAATCTTGTCGTAAGAAACGAGAATACTAGCGCTATGGCTAGTAGTTAGCTCTCAAAAGAGCTGTTTAGACTTTTAACTTGTCAATAAGAAACAGGATTCGTCATAAGAAACAGGATTTGCTAGCACACGGCTAGCAAGCTCTGAAAAGAGCTGTTTATAGCCCTCAAAAGGACTGTTTATATATCGCCGCAACAGCGTGTCGTAATCTTCACATAGCAACACGAATCTTCACTTCACATCACAATCTTCGCGTCTACGCAGCCAGCGCGACAACGCGATAGCGCGTCAACGCAAGCAGCGCGACAACAACGCCGACAGCACGTCAACACATCATCGTGTCAACGCGCTGCAGTTCTTCACAAGTGCAACGTCGATGCACTTTGCACTCGCCGAGTCGCCGCTCCAGCCACGTCCGCTTGTTCCGATCGCCGCCGCCGAATGGACGCGTCCCGCGCCGCGAGGTGGTTTTGTTACCTCGCGCCCCTCCAATCCAACGGTCACGCGACGAGGCGCGAGAGCGCGCCGAAGTCCGCCGAACGCCCGCGCGCATGCGCGGCGCGAACCATCAACTTTGCGTCTTGCGAGAGAGAGACGCAACATGGAGTGTTGCTAGTTTTCTAAGTCGCTAGTTTAGGATTTAATTTGTATATATATTTAGCGCTTTTTGGCAAATAAATTATTCACTATTCACTGCTCTGACCGTGTTTCAATAACAACAAGCCTCCAAAGCAGCCTCCAAAGTGGTAACCCCGACTGAAGAAATACTGAAAGAAAAATACCTCAAGAAAGAAAAAATTCTGCATCAAGAACGGGAAATCCCTGCCCAGAAGCCCTCCGCTGGAAAAATCCCTGCCGGTCGAAACAATCCCGGTTGGAATAAATCCCTGCCTGAAGAAAATTTTGCCCATACGCTATGCCCGATTTTAATCAGCAAGCTATGGACAAAATAACGCAACCAGCATCAGAAAAACCTGTCCAGACCACCGCTTCCACACCGGCACACCACCAGCCGTCAGAACAAGCCAGCCAGCCCGAAGTCGCTAATATCTCGCTGTCGATGCGGATACCACCATTCTGGCGCGACAAACCGCAGCTCTGGTTCTACAGTTTCGAGGCTGCCACACACGGTTTGAAGAAAGGGGACCAGCAACTCGCCCAGATGGTCATCGCACAGCTCGAGAAGCAGGACATCGAGCAGATCACCGACCTGCTATACAACCCGCCGGCGACCGATTTTTACAAGGCGCTGAAAGAGCGACTCATTGCCGCCTACGAGGAGTCAGACACCAGGCAGTTCCAGAAGCTACTGTCTGAGATGGAACTCGGCGATCAGAAGCCCACGCAACTACTTCGCCGTATGCGTGAACTCGCCCGGAATCGCATCCCGGACGCCACGCTACGCATCATGTGGACTAACCATCTGCCTCCACACATTCGCTCCATTCTCGCCGTCAGCGAATCATTCAGCACCCAGGCGAAGCTCGAAGAACTCGCCCTACTCGCCGACAAGATGATGGAACAGACGCGAGACAGCCACATAGCCGCCGTCAACCCATCACCACCACTGCCACCACCATCATCATCATCAGAGACAACATACCTCATCGCCGAGATCAGAAAACTGTCACTCGAAGTCGCCGAATTAAAAAATCAACAAAACAACAACAGTTACAGAAGAAATAGATTTCCGCCACACCATCGCCAGTCTCAACATCGCAACACCCACTCTCGATCCCGCAATAGAGAGAACTCCGCGTCACCGTCAACCTACTGTTACTATCACCGTCGCTTCGGGGATCAAGCCAGAAAATGTACGTCACCCTGCGCTTACCAGAAAACCAAGACCCAGGAAAACTAGACAGAACGCTGGCGGAGGCGGACACCAACGTTCAACATACATACCGCCTATTTGTCCGTGACAAGAAGACCGGACTATCATTCTTGGTAGACACGGGGGCTAACATATCCGTCCTACCTAGAATAAAAGGCCACAAATCATCACCGCTTCCATTCAAGCTCTATGCTGCTAACAACACCGTGATATCGACCTACGGGGAAAAAACATTAGAGCTCGACTTAAACCTTCGCCGTCCATACAAATGGAAATTCATCGTCGCTGACGTATCCAAACCTATACTGGGAGCCGACTTTTTGAAGCATCATCAGCTCATAGTCGACCTCAAAAACAAGAAGCTCATCGACAACGTCACCAGCCTGAAGATCGACGCTCCGGTTCGCGCTACAGATATCCCAACGATACGAAGCATCGACATACAAGAGTCATTCCACGATATCTTAGCCGAATTCCCTGGGACAACGCGTCTAACATCGATGAATATCACAGACAAGATCAACGTGCAGCACTACATCGAAACCGAAGGTCCACCAGTCCACTGCCGCGCTCGACCCATCCCACCTCACCGCTACGAGAAAGTCAAGAAAGAGTTCGAGAACATGGTCGAACAAGGCCTATGCCGTCCGAGCAAGAGCCCATGGTCGTCACCTCTTCACATCGTACCCAAGAAAAACGGGGACATCCGAGTCTGCGGAGACTACAGAAGATTAAACGCGATCACGAAACCTGATCGCTACCCAGTTCCGCGCATCAAGGACTTCACCTACCAGCTGTCAGGCAAGACCATCTTCTCCACGCTCGACCTTAATAGAGCTTACCAGCAGCTGACCGTCCGCGAGGAGGACATAGAGAAGACAGCCATCATAACACCGATGGGACTATTCGAATTTCCGCGCATGTGCCCAGGACTCAAGAACGCAGGCCAGACATTCCAACGGTACATACATCAAGTACTTAGCGGGCTAGACTTCGTTTTTCCATTTATCGACGATGTAATTTTGGCTTCATCATCAGTATCTGAGCATCGAGAGCATCTACGCACAGTCCTAAGAAGATTCCAAGACCACGGGATAACAATAAACCCCGCCAAATGTAACCTAGGCAAGCCGGAAGTAAAGTTTCTCGGTTACATCGTCTCACAACAAGGAATCAAGCCACCCGCGGAAAAGATACAACAAATCAACGAGTATCCCAAACCGAAGACAATAGAAGAATTACGACGATTCCTCGGAATGATAAACTTCTATCGCGAACATCTACCTAACATCGCAACCATCCAGGCGCCGCTCAACGCTCATCTCCATAATGTCAAGAAACGCGACAAAACAATAATCACATGGAACGACGAGTCATCGAGCGCATTCGAAGCCTGCAAAACCGCCATCAGTCAAGCTACACTGCTAGCCCACCCGTCACACAACGCACCCTATGCCCTATTTTGTGACGCATCTGATAAAGCAGCCGGCGCAGTACTTCAACAATACGTCAATGAAAAATGGCAACCACTTGGCTATTTTTCAAAGAAGTTTTCAGACGCGCAAATGAAGTACTCAACATATGACCGCGAACTACAAGCAATCTACATGGCAGTCAAACACTTTAGAAAAATGTTCGAGGGACGTCAACTTATAATATTCACCGACCACAAGCCGCTTACATTCGCTATGGGGAAAATAACGTCAACAACAGAAACACCGAGACGCACGAGACAACTACTCTTCATTAGCGAATTTACAACAGACATCCGTCACATCAGCGGGAAGGATAACATCGTAGCCGACGCCCTAAGCCGAATAGAAACAATCACCTGCCCGTCTACAATAAATTATCAAGAAATAGCGCAATCACAACAACAGGATTCCACATTGCCGCTATTATTACAACAAGATAACCTACAACTCAAGAAAATTATTATTCCCAACACCGACATCGAAATCTACTGCGAAACATCAACAAGCAACATCCGACCGTACATACCTACAGAACATCGCTACGACGTATTCAAAAGCGTTCATAATATCAGTCACCCTGGTACCCGAACGACTAGAAAAATTACGTCACAAAAATATTTTTGGCCATCCATGAACGCAGACATCGGCAACTGGACAAAAACATGCATTGATTGCCAGAAAAGCAAGATTCAACGCCATACCTACTCCGCGACGTCGAGTTTCCCGCCAACCGACCGATTTCAGCACATACACGTCGATATCGTCGGACCGCTACCTACTACTCAAGAAGGATACCGATATCTAATAACAATGATCGACCGACAAACAAAATGGCCTGAAGCTATACCTACAACCGACATAACAGCCGATACAGTCGCCGACGTAATATACAAGCACTGGATTAGCCGTTTTGGATGCCCTACAACACTAACAAGTGATCAAGGTCGTCAGTTCGAGAGTCAGCTGTTCACTAACCTAATGAAAATAATGGGAATAAAGAAAAACCGAACTACACCCTATCACCCGCAGAGCAACGGAATCGTAGAACGATGGCACCGCACACTCAAGACCGCACTCCGCACGAAGCTGGCCGACACACAGTCATGGGTAGAGTACCTACCTACCATACTACTAGGACTACGTGCCACGCTTCGCGCCGACGCCGGAGTCAGTCCCGCCGAACTTACCTACGGGTACAACCTACGCCTGCCGGGAGATTTCTTCACAACATCGACGCTACCTACATCATTAGATTATACCTACGTAGACAAGTTACGTGGTATAATCAATGATAACAAGCCGACATCATCCACAGTTCATCACAATAGCAAGCCACGCATATTCGTTCATCAAGACTTACAAACCTGCACTCACGTATTCATCAGAGTCGACGCAGTCAAGAAACCATTACAACAGCCATACGAAGGACCCTACAGAGTACTACAACGAACAGAAAAAGTCTTCACTATTAAGTTACCCGACCGAGAATCGAACATCTCAATAGATCGACTCAAGCCAGCCTACCTGTTAGAAGAGCCACAGTATAACAAGGAACAGCAAGTCAACTCACATCCAATACCTTTTTCACAACCTTTACCTTTACCTCAACCGTCATTACCTCTATCTCAACCTTCATTACCTTTACCTCATACCATTACCAGTACCACACCTTTACCTCAAACCCAAAGTACCACCGCACGCGCCCAAGATATGACGTCACCACAACCATCAAGCACTGACACCATGAAGCAGACGCGTCGCGGTCGCACTATCAAGCTGCCGGTACGTTTCACTTGAGGGGGAGTATTGTGGCAACTACACTACGCACTACAGCCGACACTACGAGAAAACTACAACTACGCACTACGGTCTACGCTTCACTACACTGTGACTTTTAATCTTGTCGTAAGAAACGAGAATACTAGCGCTATGGCTAGTAGTTAGCTCTCAAAAGAGCTGTTTAGACTTTTAACTTGTCAATAAGAAACAGGATTCGTCATAAGAAACAGGATTTGCTAGCACACGGCTAGCAAGCTCTGAAAAGAGCTGTTTATAGCCCTCAAAAGGACTGTTTATATATCGCCGCAACAGCGTGTCGTAATCTTCACATAGCAACACGAATCTTCACTTCACATCACAATCTTCGCGTCTACGCAGCCAGCGCGACAACGCGATAGCGCGTCAACGCAAGCAGCGCGACAACAACGCCGACAGCACGTCAACACATCATCGTGTCAACGCGCTGCAGTTCTTCACAAGTGCAACGTCGATGCACTTTGCACTCGCCGAGTCGCCGCTCCAGCCACGTCCGCTTGTTCCGATCGCCGCCGCCGAATGGACGCGTCTAGGCTTGTGTCCTACTCGTTCATGTCCGATTAAGGGAAAAGTTCGTTCAACTGAACGAGTACGAACTATTCTCTTCTGATCGTTCAAATCGGTCTTCTAGTACATTTTCATTCACCATAGTCAAGCGACAACGGGATCAAATGACCGACCGACCGATTACGGGTGACTGAGCGGTGGGTGAGAGAGAGAGAGTTGAAAGATCAGAGACGCGTGCGTGTGAGCGTGATGGACGATGTACGAGTACGACTGATTTGAATATTAGCCTGTTCAGATCAGATCAGGATAATTTTGTTTGTTTTCTTTAGCGAAAGTGAATTAATTAATGTAAGTGTATGTATCCATTTTAAGCGTTTATTCTACTTTAGATAAATGTTAAGTGGATGTGTGTGTGTGATATATTAAAATGACAGTCCTAAGCCTGCAAAGTATGAAGGGAAACAAATATGATCCGAGCCTCCCGGTCCGACTGATGTCATAGTGATCACTGAACTAAATGAACTAATAGTACTAAAAGACCGAACTAGTACATTTGAACGATTGTCCTAGTTCGGAGCGTTCCGTTCAGTGACCGAGTAAGAACAAGCCTAGACGCGTCCCGCGCCGCGAGGTGGTTTTGTTACCTCGCGCCCCTCCAATCCAACGGTCACGCGACGAGGCGCGAGAGCGCGCCGAAGTCCGCCGAACGCCCGCGCGCATGCGCGGCGCGAACCATCAACTTTGCGTCTTGCGAGAGAGAGACGCAACATGGAGTGTTGCTAGTTTTCTAAGTCGCTAGTTTAGGATTTAATTTGTATATATATTTAGCGCTTTTTGGCAAATAAATTATTCACTATTCACTGCTCTGACCGTGTTTCAATAACAACAAGCCTCCAAAGCAGCTACCAAAGTTTTATTAGACAACATTACTTCATATTAGGAAGTTAAGCACTTAAGTCTGTGATCAAAAGGACTAAGACCCTTTACTTGCACCATGATCCCAAAGTCAAGTCCAGTTATTACATTTATGGTAAAAACGTAATTCAACGTTGGACCATGTGGTTCTTTTATAAATAACATACAAGCAGTTAAACATTTGAATTGAAGAAATGCGTCGGTGGGTACCAGGTTACTCACCGACACATTTTTCTTCAATCTAAAGTAAAAAACGAGCAATATCTTTTTGGCTAACAATCGTATCAGAACAAACACATTGTATTTGTAGAGCAATGTATTTTTTATTTATAATGGTTAGCAAAAGGATCTGTTCATCCAGTGGCTAACATCTTTAGACGGTTGATCGTTGGTGAACAGTTGGTATTTTTTTTTGTTTTAGAGTAATGCAAACGAGCAAGTGGGCCACCTTGATTGTAAGTGATCACCGCTGCTGCCTATGGGCACCTGCATCACAGATGCGTTGCCGGCCTTTAATGAAGGAATACATTCGCTTTTTAAAGAATCTAATGTCGTATTGGTTTGGAAACACAGCTGCCGGAGTTGGTTCTATAAATGGTCGTAGTTACGTGGTAATAAGTGTCTAGAGAAACGCACGCTGCTTGACTTCCACTCATTCAAAACAATGAAAGAACACCTAGTAGTATCCACGAATGTAACGAATACAGCCCCATTTGAAGGTCTATTGACAAGACTTTGATTAGACCATTGATAATATAATTATAAGCAATGCGAAAAGTATTTGTAAGACTTTACACTCCTAGAGGCATATAGAGTGCTCTTAATTGCGGTATAATGATAGAGTCTTAATTTTTAAATAGAGTATTACGTAATCCTTAAACCTCGCTACTGTTTTATAAGAACAAACCTTTCCGCTGTCAGACTTATGACATTAATTGGAAATAAAGTATAATAATATAATAAATAGTGTATTGTGATAAGAAACGCGATGTTTCAAATGAAACACGTCCGCAATCAAGATTGAGTTACAATTTCGCCAGTTGTTGCCATTGGGCTGTCCGACATCCAACAAGGCGATAAAAAGTCATTACTTGAGCTATCAGCACGCAATGGTTTCATTAATTAGACACATTTTTCTACGGTTACGGTCATTCGATTGTTCCCGTCCCTTTCCAGCGAGTGTTGTGGTTGTATAGTCGTCTCTGTCTGAGCCGGAGCGTTCGCGTCTAGTGTTTATCGGCTCGCGAAAGTGCGGCATAGTACGGGTCGCGTGCGCGGTGAAAGAGTCGATGAACTGCGCGGGAGCAACGAACGTCTTTGCGGGCGCATTGTACGCGCGGGCGCGGGCCGCGGGCGGCAGGGGCGGGGGACGCGTGCGCATATGGAGTTGCATGCACCGACCGAGATGATTTGAGAAATGTTTTGTCAGATTTTGCCGAGTCAAATTGGTGTTTCGATGAAAGTAAAAGTTTATTATTTCTCTATTTATTGCCTATTAATTTCAGTTTAGCTTACTTTCTGTTAGATAAAAGTGAATTAATAAACTATTATACATATAGTATTTCGCGGCAAAATCAAAGTTACACTTGCTGACACCGGAACTATATCGGTTGTTGGTTATCATTTTAGTTGATGCATTGGGCAACTTTGCAAAAAATAAATTGGAACTCAGGTCTGAGTATCGCTACAGTGGTTAAAAGTCAAGCAGTATCAAAGTATTCCATTGAGGAACACTTAATTAGGAAGCCACAATATACACCTGTAAACTCCTCTGATCATCGAGCCTTACGTAGATTTCAATTGCTACTATGCGTCAGTTTAAAATATTAAATCTAAAATAAACCAATAATTTTCCAACATTAATAGCCTCAGTTGTATCTCCAACACATCCCACGGGGCTATGCGCAAAATGCGTCCCACAGTCCGCTCTATGTGATATAACTGCGCACACGCACGCTAGACTGGGAAGCGCGGCGCTCTGGTCTAGGATTTTCTTTCACTGCCCATTGTTAGAAAAGATCTCGGCGTTATTTATTGCATCCTCGCTGGAATGGTCTCGGCCATTCCTTTGCGCTTGCGCTTGTGTGATTTCAAATTAAAAGTACGGAAAGCTTATACTTTTACAAGTTGCTGAACTAAAAATTTTCTACGTGGCACCTACATAGTCTGACACTGAAATTTTTTGTTGCTATCCTGACGGATTATTTACAGATGTTGAGAAAAAAATTCTGTCAGTCTCGTCTTCAATATGTACTCAATACCGGTTCGGAATTCTGAATCATTTAGGTAAGGTGACAGACAAAGAAGTAGTTTAGGACTATTAATTTCATAGTAAAAATTGTGGCAATTATATATGATCTAAGTTCAAATACAGACTGTTAAAGAAACTGGTATTAACCCGGTTTATTAAAGAAAAACGATTTACAGTAACAAGAATTCCATTACGACTGGATTTCTAAAGACGATTGACTTCAGGCAATGAAAATACAGGCGTACCTAATACAGCAAGGTACTGTGGAGTTTGTACCGCTCACCAACCACTCCTTTATAAAAACAAGACTTCCAGTGTAAGACTAACAAACACCATGCTTTGACACTTTCTTTTTTCACAGACCTAAACTAAACTATTACTTACAATATCCATTCCCATACATTAATCGGCCCATTTAGCGTGGAATCAGCTAGAGTTAGCAAATCAATTAATTGTCTCGTCTATTTGGCTTGATCCAGGCGTATGCGCGCTGGGAATAGCTGGCGAAGTGAAAGTGAGCGTGTGTTGGTGTGGGGCGGCCGTACAGGGTGCTGCCAAGACTTCGGGTGCCATGGCGATTGTTCAATAACATGGCATGACGGTACGAGTAACATTTCATTGCGATTTAGTTGGTGTACTTAATGATTAGTAAAAAAACCTTAATGAACCTATCCTCAAGGTTGCGAGTTCCATCTCCGCACGCTACAAACATTTGTGTGCATGATCGAACATGTCTGTTTGTATCTGTCTGGAATTCTGGATGTTTATTGTATAATATGTTACGACTATGTATAAAAATAGTAATGTTTGTCCGTCGTCAGGGACCTATAGCACCAGCTGTGCTTAATTTCGGGGTAGACGGCGATATGTAAATTTATGTCCAGAGATTTTTTATGATTAATCTCGTCCTCTCTAGTTTAAAGGGAAAGAGTTTAGTGGATAATAGGACGGTTAAGTTCCTGAGTCTCACCCACGGCCGCAGGTCTCGCTTGCCTGTGATAAGATACTAAAATGCATTCTTAGTACTTCGAAAAAAAAACTGCACCTACCAATTGAATGGTTTCATTGCTATACATTAACACTAATCAGAAATAGTGATTCTGTTAGTTTGTCGAGCCCGCTGTATATCGCGGAAGCCGGTGTCGCGGTCGCGGCTTTCTTGCGGCGGCACCAGGCCGCGGCTGTTCAATGGCCACTGTAGAACATGCCAGCACCACATACGCCTATAGCTTATAGGCTATACAACACTGAAGAGTGTTTCTTTTACTCTGGCAAGTTAGTTCCAAAGAAAAATGTTGGAAAAGAAAGAGGATTCAGGCTTTTTGAGCTTTCCGTTGTTCGCACTGCAAAAAAAAAAACTATTGTGCCTAAAAAATTTTTTGGTATTAGATTAGTAAAATTAATTATTAGGTATAAAGATTAGTAGGTATTTAATTATTATCTGTGGCAGAACTGGCAGAGGTAACATTTCATTTCATGAAACTGTATAGCATTCCTAATTTTTACGGTTTTACTATTTATTTAAACTCATTTAACTTACTACTTGATAAAATGAACATTTTATTTTAACCAAATTATTAAAGTGCATGTCCTTTACATATTTACATTTTCATGAATTATTTTTATTACAATGTTTGCGTTGATGGATCATCAGCGTGCACTAGCGTGTCTAAGAAAATGGCGAAGAGAAAATATTGATTTCACTGAGAAGAAACTGACTAGCAACTTGATAAGTTAGGACCACTTTATTTAATTATGAGTGTTTAACAAAATTTAATAACCACATTGACTTAAGATTATCCATTATACTTATCTCATCAGCATTTAAGGAATAATTTTTTTAGTTCTGATTGAAAAAAATATGTAAATGTTTCTCGCTTCTTTATCATATGTACATACGAGTAGATTGGTTCAAAAATACCGTGAATAAGAAGCAAGCATGTAAGGATAGATGTAGGTAAGCTTTAATGCTATTAATGTGTCTGTGGAATTCTAGATTGCCTTATTCAAGACACCTAAGACCAGCGTCATTGTGTCTAAGTCGCAACACGATAAAAAGTTGAGCACAGGTTTTAAGGGACACAATATCTAATATAATTTTTTGTTCTCATCTCTAATGACCCTATTTTTTTTAATCTGATTATAAGTTGACCGATCAGTGTTTTTAAGGCCATTAAGACAGGACGTATAATCATAATCACGATTACAATTATCAAGTGTCGATACTTAAATGCAGCAAAAAGTGCACATTAGAGAGTGAAGAGCAAGATGCACGACGTATCTGCAAATCTGTATCATAATGAGCGTTAATCCATCACGTGTTATATCACTGCGTGGTGCATTTCTCCGCGGAGTGAATGCACTCTCGCTGCGTTATGTAAGCTGCGCACACTGCTGCGGTCGCGCGGTGCAGTGCGCGTGTGTTGCTCTGGGGACAGGGTGCCCAGCGGTTAGGGCGGCCGTGGATGTGTCTTTGCTAAAACTTGTTGACCGCCTCCGTGGAATAGTGGGTAAGCCACTCGGGTCGTCTGGTTGGTGGTAGGATTTTTTCAGGGAACCAAGAAAGTTTAGCAGTTAAGCGCTTAAATAGTCTCAAGTCTTACACACGGTCGAAGGTTTAGCTAGCCTTTTTTTATACTGGGAGAATGCATTTACACATTACTACCCACCCCGTTGTTGGTTGGGGTGGGGATATGTGGGACTATCCGTCTCTCCCGTTTCCCCATCCAGCCATAGGTTGGATGAGGCACCGGCAGGGGAACTACCCACTAAACTCCCAGATATTTAGCTAGCCTGCGGTTATAGTGCATAAACACACTCTTATCTTAGAAAATATAAAAAATAATCTTAAAAATAATATAAAAAAAGCGGTTACGCAACGTGACCACATTCTCCTCTTAAAAAAAAGGTCTTAAAAAAACCAGGAAGCATCTCAAAATGTAATGCCAAGTTGAGATCTTCGAACCTTTAATAACAGCTACGGGTTATCACGTGATCCTAGAATTTGTATTATGACATCATAATAAAAGTAGTATGGCCAGCGTATAATTATAATGATTTATTCATTTATGTCAATGGATTGAAAGAAAACCTTGCTTTCTACCAGGTAGGACCCTGAACAGTTCACTCATAAATTATACACTTATACAGGTATATCATCAAATCAAACAATCAATTTAAACCACATTCTCTGATTGTGACCCTCATGGATCTAGCGGCCTAATGGGCGGTTTGAATTCCTAAAGTCCAAGGTTTATGCTCTTACTAAGTATAAAATTATGTAGAATGTAACAATAATCATAACGTCTCGATGGTCTAGTACTTAAATACCAGCCCGTGATCTCAAGGTCTTGGGGTAAAATCCCGGTTCGGGCAAAATTTGAAGTGGTACTTCCCTAGAAGAGCGTCGGGTGTAAAGCACGCTTGGGCTTGGGAAAGCACGTAAAACCGTTTGTGCTGTCCGTCTTCCTTCGTTATAGACTGCTCTCACCGTGTTATGAGACTTATAAGAGTGAGGGATTAGGGGTACATCTGTGCTCTTGGGGTAAAATCCCGGTTCGGGCAAAATTTGTGCCGGGGTTTTTGAATCCGCATTTATATCAATTATTTATTCCCATAAAATTGATTAATGTCAGCTTTAAAAAAAAAAGTGATTTTCGCCATGAACTGTTAATCTATGTGTGAATATAAGAATGGTTTTATCCTCAAATAATCAAATCGTGTGGTTACTCTCCGATCGTTTTTGTGTTAGATTGTTAGGAAAAGTAGGAACATTCGTATCAAGATCATTAGCAACAGATTACAATTATCGTATAATGACTTCAAAGGAACCGTGTTGTTAGGCAATTGCCCCAGGCTTAGTACGATCTATTCTATAACAATCTTCATTATTCCCCTGATTCCCCTCATTCTCCTATACCTTGTTTCTGACTTAATATCTAGCAACACATCTGTAATGCGGGTGTCCATGGGCAGTTGTAATGACTTACCATTAGGTGTCCCAGCCGCTCGTTTGTATGGCCACCCATCCGCGTACTGACAACTATGCAGAAAGTTTGGCAGTGTTCCTGCAAAATTAATGTGGGAACTAGTAGGCTACAAATCAGACTCGAAGATCAGAGAAGCCTATAGTTTGTAAATAAAGTATTGAGCGATGCTTCTTGATTAAGGTTCCCTCAGTGGCATATATACTATACTATATATATATAGGCGCTTAACATCAGGTGAGCTGCGTGCCTATCGGCTTAACTGAAAAAGTATTTGTAAAAAAATACCTACAAATATATTGCAACTTATACAATTCATAAACCTTTATATTTTATGTCACAAAGATGGGTAGGTACTGACTTATAGAAAAGGCCTTAGTCTATTTTGTAGGACAGCGCACACCACTCACCACCCTTTAAAATAAGTCCCATAAAATATTCCTAAGACTCAGTGTACTTGATGTAAAAACGCTACAAATGGTCCTAGAAGGTACATTAGGTACACTCCGCGGCCGTGTGGGGGAAAGCCGGACGGTTCTAGATCACGCTTGCGTAATGCTGGACAATGATCCTAAATCAGCGCTTGCGCATAAATGAGGGCTACAGCGAAAGAGCTTTACATGTACGAGAAATCGACATTTTATACACTGAATTTATTGGAAAATCTTGCTACTCTAAGGTAGATTTTATACTTTGAGTGATATATTATCAGAACGGGTATTGGTTTTTTACATTTAGGTGATATTTATAAATTACTCTTATATGACAAATGGACGCTACATGTAGACAAAATTGGAAAATATGTCAGTTTATGTGTGAGTGTTCATAGTTTGTTTTTAAGTGGCAATAAACACTTCGACTACTTAAGAATAATGGATGATAAGACCTCTAATGTAGTTCATAGGCTACTAATGCATGAAACATGATGATTGCCTATTTTAAGATATTTTAATTTTTTTATGGTCTTTTATTTAGAGCTTTTCCGTGCCTTTCTTTATTCTAGCCATTAACCAAAAGCTTTTATGTAAATAAACGTTTAAAGACCATGGCTTGATCGAGGTAAGCGAAGATAAAGCTAATAGAGCAAAATATCGAGGAGTCGTATTAATTTCACGCGCCCATCCCGGCTTATCGCGGCCTGGCGCACGCGCACAGGCGATCGACTTTCCGCACCAGCATACTTCAGCGGCCGACTCAGCGAAGATTGCAGAACTTTTAAGTACTAAAAAAATCAATACAATTTTTTCAATATTTTTTTATACCATACTACAAGAGTTTAAGCATACGGCCCGCCTGATCGTAAGTTAGGTCTTTTCCGAAACGGCGATTTAGCTGCTCAAATCGCGCCGAATTTGCCGTTTTACACGAGCGATGCTCGTTGACGCAATGTTTTGAGCCTCAGTAGCTCGCCAAAGCGCGTTATGTGCTCGCGCGTAAATATTAGCGAGGAATTCGGTTTTCTGGACAAGTCGCTTGTGGACGCTGAATATTAAAGGGAAAACGTAAGGTTCTTCCAGTTGCCTTTCCCGATTGAGCTCTGGAAGCCTTATTCACTGATAGAAATACAACACAACAGTGTTATAAAAAGCTACCTCAGTGTGTAATTTGAAGGTACTTCCCCAGAAGAGCGTCGGGTGTAAAGTTGGGCTTGGGAAAGCACGTAAAGCCGTTGGTGCTGTCCGTCTTCCGTCGTTATAGGCTACTATCCCAGCGTGTTATGAGAGTGAGGGATTAGGGGTACATCTGTGCTTGCGCACTCCAAGTGAGTGAGCAAGTTTACTATAATATTAATCCGCGTAGTTGGTTGATCGTAAAGTTATGCCGCCATAGCCGAAACTGGGCGAGGAAGACATTATTATTAAAGCGCCGTTTGTGTTTGTGGCTACCGGGTTTAATATATAACAAACGCATGTGTTAACTTAATGCAATTTTGCCCTCTCTCTGCCTTCGGCTCCACTGTGGCAAAGTAATGGCCACGCACGCAGCGCCATTGTGTCCCCGAGCATTGTGTTAACTCGGGCCTAATATACTAGCTAGGGATGCCCTGCGTCCCGTGCTGTCCCGTTCTTTAAGTCCCAGTATTAACTAAAAAGTTATTACCACAATAGTAATGATTTCTTCATCTGTGGTAGTCGAATGATTTCGAACGCCGTTTCACATGCGTGGGGTCGATGGCTCTCTCTCTCTCTCGCTTAGTGACGACCAAATCGTGAGAAGACCTGGCAATGGCTACTCATGATCTATTTGGTCTGGTTCCTCTGTTTAGTCTACTGTGTGTTACTAGTTCTGAGGACTTCAAATGAATTGAAATACGAAATCCACCAAAAACCATTTTCATGTAAAATGTTGCCAAGACTAGCATGTCAGAAAGTTATTAGATCTCATGTAGAGCCAAGCTTCTTACTCTACACGCCTTAACTCTACGAGGTCTAACTTCACAAACTCTACACCTTAGTCAAAATATGCAGATTACAAGAGTCTTTACCCTGGACGGGATATTAGCCCAGGACCCTTGCAACCCGTTTCACTTAGGCAATCAGGAAATAGTATGAAAATATAAACACCTATATTTGCTTTAAAATATCCGGAACCTGACCCAACAGAAGAAAATCAAATAATTAAATTTCTATCTCGATCTAAGAGACCTCTTAAATATAATACTTTGATTGGGACACTTACGGGGCAGCCTTTTACC
The DNA here is from genome assembly GCA_949319885.1 of Mecyna flavalis. Classification (NCBI taxonomy): domain Eukaryota; kingdom Metazoa; phylum Arthropoda; class Insecta; order Lepidoptera; family Crambidae; genus Mecyna; species Mecyna flavalis. The sequence continues at coordinate 1,163,319 of OX439427.1, read as the reverse complement.
AAATGCCTAATTCTAATTTACTTCGCCGCTATCAGGAAACTTTAAACTTTAAAATGCTGGCAACAAAGCTCGAAAACCTGTAAAGTCCCCTTCAGAAATACAGTCTACCTTACGGCGTATTGTTCTGGAACGCATTACGTTAAGGCCTTTCTAATAAAAATCGGAGGCGGCTAGTTCAGGTCCAAATAAGGCAGGCTAAATATAGACCCGTGGAGAAGAAATACTTAGGTACAGGCGTTAAGTCCGCAGAACTTATATTACTTGCGAGTGGAAACAGGGCACTCTTTGGATATTGGGTTTATGTAAGATACAATTTCAAGGATGGCATTGCTCAGGCTAGATATGAAGGCAAAATAAACAGGAGACACCCAGGAAACATAAACTACAACTGATTGTACAATCGAATGTAAAATTTAAGCGACGCTTCCAGGTGAGACGTCCCTCAATGGAATAGGCCGCAGTGGCCGCTTACCATCAGGTGGGCTGCGTGCCTGTCTGCCAACTGACCTAGTATAAAAAAATTATAACTATCAAAAATATTTAAAAACATAAAACTATAAAAACAAAACTAAGCAAAGTGGGTTTCACAAGGACGCTGTGTTGGAAAAACCGAGATTAACTTTTTTCTTACTCGGGAATTGAACCTATAACGGACGTGGACCGGTATCATAGCCACTAGACAATCGAGGCGATTCCGTAAGGCACGTGTCTGGTCAGGGTGCGCTTGCACCATGATCCAGGAATTGGTAAATCCAGTTATACATTGCAGCGACTCCCATCTAAGCTGCGTAAGTAATGGGAACTTTATCGGTAATGAACGAAAATATCGTGATGAAACTTAAATCTATATACATATATAAAACTCAAAGGTGACTGACTGACTGACATAGAAATCTATCAACGCACAGCCCAAACCACTGGACGGATCGGGCTGAAATTTAGCATGCAGGTAGATGTTATGTTACGTAGACATCCGCTAAGAAAGGATTTGGATCAATTCCCACGGGAACGGGAACCACGCGGGTGAAACCGCGGGCGGCCGCTAGTTCTGTAATATATTTCAGTTTCCTCACGATCCACGATCTCCAAAGCAGAAAAGCATGTTCTTTCTTATTTTTTGTAAAGTTTGAAATTGTCTGAAAACTCTCAATTGAATCAATTGGTCTAATCTATCTAGCACTGCGGCGCTATTAGTAGTCCCATTGCAAACCAGCAATTTATGACCCCGCCAAGTTTTCACTCGAAGTTTACAGTGTAGATCATAGAAAGATTTTTCATCACATTTTCATAGCCCCATCATTTTTTAAAACCAAACAGAAAGACATTAAAACCAGAGCCATACTATTTTCTTTCAAAACAGTCTTTAAAGATCCATTATTCACCCCCATAAGGCGTGCTAGAACAAATGCAAGCTGCATGTTGCAACGGTTACGTCACGGCGGTGGGGCGGTGAAAGTGCGCGGGCGCATGGAAATGCAGCGTTTGCGCCGCGCGCGCTGGATTTATGGCGATTTGTCCAGATTCGACGCCGAGGGTTTCTAATGGGTATCTTTGTCGTCGGAAAGATAGTGACCGTGGTTAAAGCCGGTATTTTTGACGTTTCTCTCTCTAGGAGGGCATTGTGAAATTATTTAGTTCGGTTCGATTTTGTACTTTTTATGTTATTTTTTTACGAGTACTTTGGGAACGCGTACTTGTCTAATTCGATCGGAGCAAAAAACTTTGAGAAAGAAAAAGAGAGGTTCTTGATGCCAAACATCACGAAGCACAACATTATTACTAAACTCTATATCTAACGGCTATTATAACCATAGAGTTATCCACGGTAGCAACCAGAGTAATGCAGGCAAGGCAATATCATTCGCTCTACTCTTCATAAAAATGTGTCAATGTGTAAATTAAAGTATGACTTTAAAATAGATTTCATGAAAATATTAAAACGCTTCACAAATTCCATCGCCCTTCTCAAATTAAAATCACCATTTAACACATTAAAATTTCAAACATCGCGTCGTGAATCAGCAGACTGGAGCTATTTGGGATATTCCCCAAAAATACATGTTTGGGTGCGCTAGCGGTTGCGTCACCGGCGCGCGCGCAGGGAATGCGCCGATGCGCCTGCACACACGGCAGACTATGATCGGCTAAAATAAAACTATTATTTATTTATAAATAACTCTATTGACCGGCCGCTCCGTGGTGATAAAGCTAGGCGTTGCACGCGAGGGACGCCGGATCAATTAGATGAACTTTGGTTTCATTGATTTTGTTTGTAGCTCAGTTTCTCAAATAAATATCCTCCATACAGACCCAAACTAAATAAAACTTAGTCTAACGTTGTTCGACAACTGACAAACATACTTAAATACTTTTCTTTGTAAATACATACGACATGTAGGTACATATTATACGCAGAAACATCCAGTTTTAATAAATTTTATATAAATAATTTATGGAGAGCCAAAAAAACGCTGTATGTATTTGAAGATTTTTGAGCAGATCAACCTGGAGTCTCATCAACTTGCAATTACAAAAGAAGTCAGGGTTCGATCAATAATATTGAAGAAACTATGTAATGATAACGAATAAAAATAAACATATAGAAAAAAAAAACAAAAAAAAAAAATGCATAATTAACTTATATTTAAAAACATTACTTTGTATTAAGTCATAATTGTAACAAAAAAATTGTGGATCGGAAATAAATGGGCTTTATTATTATTATTATAAGTGAAAAATTTGAGGGTGCTTGTAGGATAGCTAGCTTAAAGCAGCTCGCGGCATTTCTCTAGTTGTCCTGAAAGCGATTGTTGTAACATAATCGAAGCGACACCGGTAAGTAGTATACTTATCTTACATAATAAATATCGCGGTCAGTCGACACTATTAGTCAGTGTTATAATGCAACGAAACTCTGAAATATAAAGTATTACATAGTGGACTATTAGTGGTCATGTTATACGTGTATAATATGATATTTTCTCGGCTGCACATAACATGCATTTTATGCTTTATGTCAAAAAACTTAAAACACATGTTCAAAGGACATTGCCAGGGTTTGGCCCAAGTGCTGCCCAGAATGAAGCCATGGTGCATTTTGTTCCTCAGGCTAACCCTAAACTGTAAACCAAAGCGCTCGAAATTCTATCCCAGGAGTTAAGAGAAAAAATTGTTTGTTTTTAGTGAATTATTTATTTACGAAAAATGAATTTAACAATAAAAAGCAACTATTGAATAATTATTACTTCAGTTTTAAATCATCATCATCATCATATCAGCCACAGGACGTCCACTGCTATAGTTTTACATGTATGAATGTAAAGCATTATTATTAATCAATCGATAATTACAATAATTAACATAATTAATCAGGAACAGTAACATTTTTCAATTAATAATCACTTTAATTACATAAGTAATCAGTTGGTAACAGCAGAAGTGATATCCTGTGGCTGAAATGATGATGATAATGATTGTAATGTAAATAATATTAACATATTATGTTGTTTTGTATTTTTATAACTATACTAGATAATTTATGGTACAATAAGAAACTGTTAGCGCTTGTTCACGTGAACGCGCGCCCGCGCTCGCGACCGCTCCCGCGCGTTCACTCGAACAAGCGCTTACCAACTAAACTAAAACTATAGCAGTGGACGTCCTGTGGCTGATATGATGATGATGATGATGTAAAACTGAAGTAATAATTATTTAATAGTTGCTTTTTATTGTTAAATTCATTTTTTGTACATAAATAATTCACTAAAAACAAACAATTTTTTCTCTTAACTCCTGGGATAGAATTTCGAGCGCTTTGGTTTACAGGTTAGGGTTGGCCTGAGGAACAAAATGCACCATGGCTTCATTCCGGGCAGCACTTGGGCCAACTTCCATACAAGGATTGGCAATGTCCTTTTAAAAGTTTCTTCTATCAAATAAAACCATTTTTTTACAGACACTAAAATTTTGGAGAGTCGTCGTTATACCGGTAAGGCAGAATTTTAAAATTAAGTTTTTAAATATAATAATGTGTAAAAAAGCTTGGTAAATGACAGCGGGTTAAAATTTACACTTCAGAAAAAATCGTGCTGAAATTCAAAATTGGAATATAGAGTTATTAACCAACTTCTCTGCGATTCTGTTTCGCAGGACTTTAAAGAGATATCAATTCTTATAAAGTACTTATGTCACTTTGTAAAATGAAAATGTGTTACACTTTCCTAAAATAAGTGGTAGGGCTTTTTCAGAGTCCGACTGGCTAGCTACCAAAGGCGAAATCTGCCGCCATAACAGCTTTGGTTGTGTTCCGGCGATATTAATGGGGAACCACTTGAAATCAGAGGCTCGAAGATTTGCACTAAAATACAGTCAATGAATGATAATTAAATGATAAACAAACATAATTATATTATTATTGACAGCATTTTAGTTCCTTCGTTTAGAATAATCTTATCTGATGTCCCGTTTGGACTTCGCAATATAGCCTATAACTATTGTCACGTTTCAGCTTCTTAGCAACAAGTCGCGCTGAGAAAGTGCTCCGAAGCGTGAGTTAGTTCGAATCTGGCGAATGATTTCGTTTTCACACAGGCCTAGTCGAAACTCGAGGCAGACTGTGATGAAAGTCATTGTAGTGCTTGTTTATTTCGCAGATAAAAGCGTTTATTAGTTCTTATAGGCACTACGTAATATTGTTATTATATTTGACGAGCCATTTGGTGTAATGGTCGAGAAATCGGCTATTACACCAGAGGTCGCGGGTTCGATCCCCGCACGGTACAAACATTTGTGTGCATGAACATGTCTGTTGTATCGGTCTGGGTGTTTCTATGTATAATATGTATGTATTTACAAAAAAAAAAGTATACAAGTAATGTTTATCCGTTGTCTGGCACCCATAGCACAAGCTAATGCTTAGTTTGGGGCTAGATGACGCTGTGTGAATAATGTCCAGAGATATTTATTTATTTACCTATTTAGTGATGACGCGGAAGAATTGTGGTAGCCAAAGTGGTTCTAAGTCGCTACACTGAGGTCAATATAGGAATCTTACGTACAGCTTACCTGTTGTGGATTTTTCTTTGTGCTTATTAACCATTAGCTCAACGCTGACGGAAAACATCGTGAGGAAACTTCTTCGAAAGCCGAAGTCATGGTTCCCCTGTGAAGGCGCCGGGTTACGGAGGACGGGTGGCAGTTGCTCTGATGTCTAACTTACCTTATCAAATCATGGATAGTGTAAGGAGATTTAATGACAACGCAGATTTTTCGACACTCAGCGACGTTGGACCGCTTTAAAACAACAATTTTCTCGGGTTTGTCGAGTTTGTATCAGCAACTCCAGGCTCCACATTTAGACAGGTTTCCCCCTTCAAAGAGAGAAGGATATTAGAATTTCATGCTCGCTACCAACTGTTTGAAGCATTACATGAAGGTGGTTTTTATAAATGTGGTATTTTATAATACCTCATACGTATCTGATCATATTATTAATTTATTATGCATTTTTAAATAATTAAATGTTGACCATTCTCGCAGGACCTTGCGCGCGGCCGCGGCAACGGCTAGTCTCGTGCGCACGCGCAGCGAAGGTAACTCGCGTGGTACACGTGACTGTACTAAGGACAGTTTGGAAATTGTGAAAGCTTTAAAAAGTCCCTTTAACGTCAAAGTTAAAAAATATTCTTGGGCATCTTTCACATGTGAATGTCAATAATTCAGCTGGATTAGACTAGGTAGTCTAGTCTGTTTATGATCTATTTTGAAATGGTGAAAAATGAGCGATGCTTGAAGTACTGTAATGGGACCATTCATAATGGGGGGAAACACCCATTCAATACAAATATACTAGTTTCTGTGTACAAATATTCTAACTGCGCGGTAATTGAATCAGCCTCTTCCGCAATTTTCCGCTAAAAATTCCAATTAAATAATTTACAACAAATCAGTTGTTAAATCGGTTGTCAGATATTCCAATAAATAAATAATGGCAATAAATTGTTGAGAACGTTGAGGCTCTAGACTCTAGAAAGACCTCAACTACGCACGAAAACCTGGCGACTGAAGCCACGTTTTCGTGCTTCAAGCTTTTACTGAGTGGTGGTTGGTATCAGAAGGTTGGAAAATATTAATAGAATTGTTTACAAAACATGTCAAACTTGTGATTGCTGGCTGCAATGCAGCGACAGTAAGTAAACAATTTGTAAACATTCATAACATACTTTCAGGTATTAGTGATGTTGAGTTTTTTGCCGGTTCTTCTCAACAGATGACTGCATCCGAATCCGGTGGTAGAGTCACTATAATTTTTTTTTTCTGACGATTCATAAGTGCCTCATTGAAGCCTATTTGAATAAAGCATATTTTGGTTTTGATTTTGATATTATATTTTTTAAAGATGAGGTGTGGTAACCGAGTGTCTATAAATGCGTGAGGTCGATGGTTCGAATCTCTGCACTCGTGGATTTTTCTATGTGCGTAATTGCGTATTCCGCTTGCTTGGCAGTGACGGAAAACATTGTGAGAAAACCTGCACTGTCGAATGTGTGTGTATGATCTAACTCGTCTAGTTTAGACTTGTCAAATTATAGATCATGATGCGAGCGTGCTCTGACTAGATCGGAACAAGAGACTCGGAAAAAGACGGTTTTGGAAATATGTGGAAACATTAAAAGAACCTTGCTACACTAACTGCCTCCGTGGTACAGTGGTTAGAGCGTTGGGCTCTAAAACCCGGAGGTCGTAGGTTTGAATCCCACGAGGAGCATCACTTTTTGTGAATGTTTCTAGACTTTCTAGTTTGGTTAGGACGTTGCAGGCTTGAATCACCTGAATCTCTGAAAAAAATTATGATTCCGTGCTTCGGAAGGCACGTTTAGCCGTTGGTCCCGACTATGTTCCAAGTAGGTCTGGTTTCCCTTTCGGGTTGCGGAGGTCAGATGGTAATCGTTTCATTGTAATAACCAGGCTTGTCAAAATATCGAGGATCATAGTCGAAGCGGACCCTGAGCTCCATACTGGATGTAATCGGGAATACGCTGGGATGATGACGATTAAAAGAACCTTGCTAACAATTTCGCCAATACTTAGATTTAGTAATGTTACGTTATTTTATGTATAATTTTAGCATTTTCGTTTTGAAATGAAATTGGTAGGTCGTTAAGAGATAATACCGCTATCGTCAACGTACAATAGGGTGCGAATCAAGTCTGTACAGTCGTCAGGTGCAAATGTGTCATTAACGAAACGAAGGCCATATTGTAAGTGGTTTTTTGTCGTTCTCGTCAGTGAGGGTCGCGATCATTATGCGAAATGGAACATAGTTGTCATGGCTGGTAAAAGTTTTTGAAGTTTTCCTTTATTTTGCTCAATATTGACGACCGATTCGGTGGATAGTTGATATGTCTGCTATAGGCCAGATATCGCGGGTTCGATCACTGTACGGTACAAATTTATTGCAGCAATAAGTTTTTTGAAAGGGTCGTTGCGCCCGCTTATCACTTAGTAAGCTGCATATTTTACGTCTGTCAATAGAACCAGCATAAAATATATGTATATAGAAACGAAATTCCGAAATGTACCTACTCCAACGAATAGATGATTCTTTTATATTGTGTCTGTTTTTATCAATAAACATGTTCCAACATTTTCTTGGAGGGAAATCAGTTCTGCCGAATTTTCAGCTCAGTAAAAATTATACCGAACATTCGGTCGAAGGCTCGTATTTGGCTCGGCCCATGTTTGGCACATCTCAATCCGCAATAACAACCTGTCACACACATAAGGTCTATGTGCCCCTGAAACTATATTCCACTTGTGACTAACTTCATGACGTCACCGCAATAAATTTCGTACATTTTAACACCCGATGACCGGCGCCTTTCCATTTCTGTCAATTAAAAACCGGCAACACAATACAAAGTCACAGATTATCACGGTGGCCGCTAGGGTTGCTACCTTTTTCTTAATTCTTTTTTTTTGGTAATAAAAAAGTACTTATTTATTATCAAGATAAAGTACAATTATTCTTATCCTATATTTAATTAAAATTTCCGTTCAGAAATTGTTAAAAACGAACGCTTTTATTTAGTGATATGGTGCTGGATGGCGGCTGCCGACATCGATTCAGCATAAAACGATAAATTTGGTTTACTAAACTAATCAGAATCATAAAGAAATCAATTCATGCGAAATAAAGTATTTTCTTGTCCATAATGTTCTTATCAGTATACACTTAGAGTACAATTACGTGAAATAACGTACAATACTTAATTATAAAGTACAGGTGGCAACCATAGTGGCCGCTGATTGGCGCGTGGCGGGAAAAGAATTAACCTTGCCGGGCGCTTCCCGCGCGGCCTCGCTCGCGGCCGCCAGCGTTCGGCGACCGTCGGAACCACTCGGAGCTGGCCGGAAAAGTCGAAGTGTGAATCTATATTTGTCTCTTTTAGTTTACGTAATATTGCTGTTTCGGAAAATTCGAAGAAAAAGGATGGGTATAGCGAGATGAAAAGTTAATTTGTTTTTCGTAATATTAGGCGCCAAACAGACGTTTAGTTTTTAGTTTAGCGTAATAGTAAACATTATCTCTAATTATATTTACTATTTTTATAAATACAACAACCTTTGGAAGTTTTTCAAATGACGCTATCTAGCAAATTTAGCCACTGGGTTACTAAATAAATACAACCGATATAGTTATTTATGTGACTGCTGCATAATGAGGGTCATTAAAATACGAATGTGGTGTTATGAAACGAACGAAGTGAGTTTCATAAAAGAATCACATGAGTATTTTAATGACTAATTATGTACAGTCACATACATAACTTTATCTTCATTCATATGATAATATGTCTATTTTATAGTCAGGATCGATGAGCAAACGCCCTAGTTACCAACATAATCTGGATGTAAAAGTTAGTACTGTCATAATGACTGACGTTTGTAGTTTTTAAAATCCATAAACAATCTAGACTCGAGTTGATTTCGATTCTCAAATCGATTGTTATAATTTCAGCATCGAATTAAATGTATAGGAATGGAACATAAAATTACTAATCGACTAATTCGATAATCGAAAAAACCTATTAATTTTTACTTTTAAAGAAGACGTTCGAAATTTGAACGTCATAAAAGTTTCGGTTACCGACACTAATATGTAAACATTTCAATGCAGCCACAGATACTTATATCTAAATGTAGGGCGTTTGCTCATCGCTCCTGAATATAAAATAGACATATTATGGTATGGATGTAGATAAATATAATTTATATTTTTATATCAAAAGTTTAATGGATTCATTGCGTCAAATGGATCTTGTTATGTGGAAATATCGCACCTCGAAGTCCTCGAACTATCATTCTTCAACTAATCTCATAACTGACACGTGTTAGTGTAGGGAAAAAGAAAAAAATATTTAAATTTATTTCTTTATTCAATGTACCTCATAATAATATCATCAAAAAGAAACAAGTCAAGGCGTCGTTATCGCTTGTAATGGTATGCCGACATACCTAATTGATAGGAGATTCGCTTTTATTTAACTAATGAATGCTACACACGAACTGATGAAAGCAAAACCTATCTCGGCTCACTGCCGCGTCACTTTCGATACGCACTCGGCGTTTTTATACGCGTGATACTAGTCAAGTGTACGGACAACATTAAATGCGTAAGAATGTATCTAGATTATACACTCTTACAGTTACTACAGTAGTATTATGTCTAGAATTCTAGACTGCTGCGACAGAGGGCGTTTGTTTAATCCCTGGAACGGATGGAAATAAATGTAATTAGGTTTTCCAGTTACGAAAATTTTCATTACATTCCAAAGTCGGGAAGTAGGAAGTGTAAAACATTCCCGTGGGGTTGCCAGGTCGCCAACCATCCAGTTTAGACTTTAGCCGGACATTTGGGGTTGAAAAGCCGGACACCCTATAAGTATTAATGAGGATTTTGTCTCAGTAATTTTAACCACTCAACGCCGAACCGGCACTCGGGTGCCGCATAACAATAGATTTTCTATTGTGTCTAGTAATCCGGGGCTAGAAGGATTAAATAAAATATTTTTGTCGTACCTTTTAATAGTGACTCAGTATTAAAAAGTACGACAAAAAAATTGTATTTAAAATCAAGCTTTTTTGATATTATCGTAAATCTTGTAGAATGTAACGTGCCTTAGTACCTACCTACTTAGTCACAGTTCGGATCGGATTCCTAGAAGTTGGTAGTGTAATAATCCCCGTGGCTTGAAATGCATTTAAAGCTGTAAGGCCTGCGCCTGATCTCTACGGTCTTGTCACACTGTGTTATGAGAGTAAATGAATACTGACCGCCTCCGTGGAATAGTGGCTAAGCTAAGCAGGGTATAAAAACCCGGAGGTCGTGGGTTCGATTTCTGCATTGGGTCTGGTTGGTGGTAGGGCTTTTTAGAGTCCGACTGGCTAGCTACCACCCCAACAGTTGAAATCTGCGGCCATAACAGCTTTGGCTGAGTTCCGGTAATATTAATGTGGAAATCAAAGGCTCGAAGAAATGAGCCTTCATTGTAGCAGCACATTGAGCGACGCTTCCTGGTGAAGTGTGCCTCAATGACAAAAAGGTCGCAGTGACCGCTTGGCGCTTTTTACCATCAGGTGGGCTGTGTGCCTGTCTGCCAACTGACGGCGTATAAAAAAAAGTGAGTACACCACTATAATGCGTAGTGTAGTAGGTTGATTGTATAGAATGGCCGCCGTAGGAAACTCGGGTCAGAGGATATTAAATATTAGTTAGAAATCAGAAAAAAGATATACTCGTATGTTTCATTTCACCTCACCTCCTATATAAAGGTGAACTGAACTACCTTCTGATGAAAAGACCGGGTGACCGCGGCAACATTGTGGCTCGAGCGGTTATGTGATAAATAATGAACGTATGTATGGATGTATGTATGTGTGAACATGTATGTGTGCACCTTAATCACTTCCTTGCGGGGCGGAGGTCGCCCGGTGCGAAACCGACTCTATGTATGGAAAGCTCTACCTTATTCCGATTTTTAAATGTTTATTGTAATGGGTTTGTCTTGGGTGCTGTCGTCATACGAAAAGGAAGCTGAATTATAATAAAATAAATTGATTTATGTAACTCAATTTATAATTTACAAAGAATTATTTAATTTTAGAATTCATCATTCTTATTAAATTGAAATGTTTTCACAAGTTTTATTTCGGACGTTGATGTTTGTTGGTTTTATTAACACAAAAATAAATATAAAAAAATAATTTAAAATATAAATAGTAAAACAATTCTATCCACAAACCGTTTTCAATTTCAGCTCTACATCTATTTTTTATGAACGGCCATGGCAGAAAATACGCAAGTTATGTACTTAACTGAAATAATTGGTGAGATTACAAATGAGAAAATATTTAGGTTCAGAAAAAATATAACGAAATTATAAAATCTGTATTTGCCTAGCTTCGTGCTAACAACTATCAGGTAGAGCCCACAATCCTGCTGTCTTGATACCTACTATTTTATTTATTACGATGAAATTTTTTTTTTAATATGAAATAATTACATTATGTATTGAATTTCACAGTAAATGCTAAATGTTAGCAAGTATCTACTATTTTAATGTTTTCGCTACTTTAATATTGTCAAGTTTATCGATTGATAATTGATATTATTTACTGCCCACTAAAAAATTCCAATTAGAAAAAAATAAGTAATCGCCCTTATGCCTAGGGCTTAGTTTTGGCCCTTCTATTTGTTGAAAAAAAAGGAAATTGTTTTTATTTTATTTTTGCTTCTGAATAGGTACTTTCATTGATGAATAGCTTAAAATAGTATCGTGTATCTCTCTGACCCATTTTCCTGAACCGACCATAATTTTGACAATGTTATCTCCAGTTCGGGAGCGCACCACAACAAAAATACGCGCTCGCATCCACCCGAGGGGGCGCGGCAATCGCTAGTTCAGTGACTCGGCGCCCGCGGTGCTGGCAATACGTGCCGCTCGACGTGCGGAACTCAGAAGATTGTGTTCGGAATTTGAAAAGCTGACAGTGACAGGAGTGAAGTGATATCGAATTTTTGAAAACTGAATACCCTCTGTTTTTTTATGACATATTGATTTTTATTTTGGATGTGTACTGTGGACGGATCAGTGAACCTTTGGATTGCGTTTTGGACTTGGTAAGTGTTTTGTTATTATGATTTTTAATGCCGTGTAAGTGGTTCGGGTAATTAGCGTCGCGATTCGATGTTTTTGATAACTTTTCCTTATTATTTTCTCTTTAATTCAATACTTTATTCGAATTTTACTGAACATCGGTAGATTGTAAAAATTAAGAAACAAACCGTCTATTTGAATCATTTAAATTAAAAAATTGATAAGCTAAACTATTAACAATACAGTTTTGTTACTTTGTTGGGGATCGAGTGTAATTTAAATTAATCGGTGTAATTTGTTCAAGTACCTATTCATTCATATTATGTATGTACCGGTCAGTAATATTATTATTGTAGGTAGGCATTTTAAATAGTTTTGAAGTAAATAAAACTTATTATGCGACAAACGGAGGAAGTATAAAAAAATTAATGACATTTGGATATGTTTTGCTTTTTAAACTTCACGCTGCTGACATAAGGCAAATAATACAAACAATAACAAAACAAGTTGTAACGATGATGAGTATTAAAATCCGTAATAATTATGAATTATTTTATCATCAGCCTAGAAAAGGTGTTTCAAATATTAATTTAACTGTTGAAAGTAACAAACAATTTTTTGTTACCAACCCGTCAACAATACTTCAGATTAAGCCGCCTGAAGGTGGTTTTCATCTTATTTATTAGAAACCCACATTGACGACACTGGCTGGTTATGAAATCAAACATGACGAAACAATTATCAGTATTTTTTTATTTTAAATGCATAAATTATTGTATTTTTTTTTTAATTTTGGTATAAAATACTCTTTGTAGCAAGAACGTTACCTTTCATTTTCAAACAAGTCTTGGCAAAGAGCAGAACTATTATTGTATGTAACTGGAATATAAGATTTTCATATAAAATGCACGAAAACATACATAATGCATGAAAAAACTTACAGAAATTCGCACAATAGGTATTATGAGTTGCTTAGGTACCTACTTCTTTATGTTTCAACTAGAGAATTGTAATGCGTAATATTTGCCTTACAACATTTTTTGTATGCTGCATATGACTCTCCTTGCACTTTGGCTAATTAATAAACATGTAAAAATGTTTTTTCATTTTAACGAACTGTCAAAATTGACATTTAAACTTCCAATTCAGACAATGACCTTGTTCAGTTACTATAGCTTACTGCGCAATAGCGCTCTATCATAGAGCTCTATTGAAAGATCTGGAAATAATCATAATAATTTGTTTGTTTTTTATTTAACTGTTTATCAAAATATCTTATTTGCCTCGCTCACCTCGCTGCTGATATCATTTTATACATATTTTAACTAAGGCCTTAGGGGAAAAATTTACAGTTATGTTAAAAATGTATTTTCCTAGACCAATATGAAAAGTTCTTCCTTTGTAATCTTGCATAAAGCGCCGTTTAGTAAACTACGCAAATGTACCTTCTATAAAAATTAGGTGACTAATAAAAATATGTACCTACATACTTTTTCTTTTGTAAATATTATTTAATGTGCAATGAAATTCCTATACCACCACAAACATTTTCTGATCAACTTAAACTGTGGTTAAAATTATTTTTCAGCCTATATAAAATATTTATAAATATATCCTCATGTGACGTAGTTATTCCCGAAGACAGGGTTTTGGGAAACTCCCACGGTATTGGTAGAGACAATGCGACACGTCGGAACAAAGCTAATTATTTGTTTGAACATTACAAGTAAATTAAAATTAATAAATTAAATAAGCGAGACCCTGACTTCAACCTTCACATAAGGTCAGAGATTTGATCTTCTACTGCATACATTATTATCCGTTGATTTATGAATATAATAATATGATACATAGAAAGATTACAATATTGTGAGAATAACTGCTAAAATTGGCGTATCTGCTTGGCTCGTTTGTTGCACTTTCTGTTAGTTCTCCTCTATAAATGAGTACTTTTTGAGATAGTAAGTTGTTGACACATCAGTCCACAAGTTCTTCAGTTATGGTGCTTCAACGCTTCATCCATATAAAAACGTTTTTTTAAAACTGCGACCTTAGTTGGTAAGACCTCTTGCTGATAGTAGAACTACTGAGAACATCTTCGACTGTTATCTTTTATCAATTGTTTTTTTTTAATGAAAATTATTACACCACCACCACCAACCCGCACTGGGCCCGCGTAGTGGAGTATGGCCCACACTATCTCACAATTGAAATAAGGCCTGTGTCCCAGCAGTGTAGGCTGATGATAATGAAAATTATTACAAATAATATCTTAACAGAATTCGAAAAGAGTACTCATATCAGTTCTATTTGCATTATCCTTTTTAACAGTTCTATTTGCATTATCCTTTTTTATGATATTACCTTGGATTCTACCACTTTTACTTGTAACATTTTGAAACAGTATCGTGTTAGATACGTAATTGCGTATTGTTAGACGTATCATATAACGACTGAGTTGTCAAATCTTGCATCAAGCTGACTCTACATTAATTTTATACTATATATTTCACACGCTATGATAATAGTTATCATATTTCAAAATCACACAAACTTGTTGTAAACATCTGCAAACGCGACTGTCTTTAGTTTCATGCTTCATTGTATATGTTGTTGTAGAGCAATTAGTACAGAAGTGAATTTGGTAACTATCTCTTTTTTATCTTGACCACTTTGATTCACCACGTGTCGTAAAATCACGGAAAAGTCCGCTGCGTCCCAAAGGAGAGATAATGCATCATTATCGTTGCAAAAACAATATAGTGCCGGCCTTGGCCTTATCAAAGCTTAGACTATGTGATATAGCGCAATAACACCAGTACTCTACATGTCTCTACAAACGAAGCAGTTATTACGAGTACGCGTATCTGTTAGTGTAATGAGAAATTATCTTAAAATTAATAATAATATAATTAAAAATGAATTGCTGTGCTCAAGAACGGCTGAACAGGCAGTAACTGCTTAGTTACTGTTTGGCACTGAACTGTCTAAAGGGAGACGTGGCGCTTACCATCAGGTGTACGATCTGCTCGTCTTGTTACACATTGCAATAAATAAAAAGGACCGATTTGACAAATTTTAGTCTTGAAATATTCGTGGAAGTCCAGGGAAGTTTTAAAAGTTATATTTAAAGTTTGAAAATATGGAAAAATTGCGAGGAAAATACTAAAGTAAGTGATACGAAGTTTACCGGGTCAGCTAGTAACAGATAAATAAATGTTACAAAATATTTGAAAATATGAAGCCGTTAGTAACTAAAATATTTATGTAATGTGCAACTGTTTGTTGTTTCTTACAAATAAATACCTAATTGGCAATGTTGTGTGATTTCCATATATATTTTTGAAAAAAACTATTTTTGTACACCAAGGCTTTAGACACAAGTTCACTTATAACATTTGCATAAAAATAATGTACTATTCCATTATTATTCTTTAAGATTTACGTGCCTGCTATGTTTATAGTTTGTGTGGCAAACGTGAAAAATACAACATGCTTTATTAGGTCAATGCATGGTTAAAGTAAAAAAGTATTTAGCCTAAATGAATAGGTAGTTCTAATTTCAAGAGATGGTATGTTTCTGTTTTTATTTTCCAGTTAACAACAAAATATTCTTACAAAAATTATAAATGCCAATGTTTGTATTTATTGATTGGGTCTAAAATATTTCAAAGATTACAGAACGTGTATGTATAATTCGTATTGATGAGACAAAAAAACTCTCCCAAAAATAATGTACAGAGATATTTATATAAAAAAATAACTTACTAAATCAAATATTTATTTGTATTAAAAAGTTCCAAGTTATGTTGTACAGTAGGTACACAGCCTATAATCTAAATAATTTTCAGCCAAGACCTTATAATCATAAAAATAAGGGATAAACCAAATAATGCATTGCCGCCGCCGTCAAGTGCTCATAATTTTTGTCATTGGTGATTACAAGTTTCCATTTCAGGCTAAATGTTACTGAAGTATGACATTTAATCAAAGCGGTCGTTCATGGTTAAGTTAAATGTAGCGAAGAGTTTAAAGTTCACATCGAGGCAAGGCCGCGAGTATTCATTCAATGCGGTGATGTCACGCTTCCGCGAGCCCTTCTTTATGCCTGTTATTTGTACAAATTATCATAAAGAAGTAATTATTTCTAATTATTACTTAAGTAGTTAAAATAGTGTGCGTTGTTTAACCATTCAGGCGATTCGACGGTTTTTGTTGTCATTTTAAACTATCGTAAAATCTTAATTTAATTATGAATCACTCACTTTTTTTACACTTTAGTATTTTTATCAGTGTCTAAGCAGAATTAATTATTTCATACCAAACTTGAAACAAGAGCTGATTATTTTCAAGCGAAGTTGAGCTAGTGTGTTTTAATGGCCTGAATAATTAAGAAAATTTAGTAATAATGTTTTATTCATTGTTACAACCGACACTAAATCTTAAGACCAAAACAGTAAAATTGTAGTTGTTTAAATACTATTAAATTGCACTAATAAAATACATATTATAAAATCTCTAAAAAATATACAGAAAACAGCGGTCGTTGTCTTCTTGCGTGTCATTCGCTCGCCGTCCACTCAGTTTCATCCGCACATTGTACTCTACAACGCATCTTAAAATGTGCGATGTAGAGTCCACTTTGCCATGTAGAGTCGCGCCAAAAACGCAAATTCAGCAGACTTTCCTTGTGGCTCGTAATGGTTATTCTTTAATAAATGATCAGATCACATGTTATTAATTTACAAAGATTACTTTCACTTGTTAACAATAGTTTTATTTCTCCGGTGATGTTGCGAGAAAGGTACGTTATACAGAGTTATTCATCATATTTAATAGTAGATAAAATACAGCCAGTTGTAGGTGGATATAATGATAGATAACATAATTGTATGTATGTTTTAAATAATATAATGATATATTGTGTTTGTACGTATAGTCTGTGTTGCGTAGTAAATATAAATAAATGTTACGATTATAATTATATATGGAATGACGTGATAGTGAAACAGATTATCGACACGCTTTTGCAGGGTGCCAAGGATTTTAGAGACATAATATTCATTTTTTAATTTTACAGAAAATAATTGGGCCGTTTATACTTTTTACTAAATTTAAAAAAAAGGTACAAATATTTTTTTACAGAGTATATAGGGTAGGTTATAAGAGACAAGATATTCCATAATTAATTAAACAATAAATGTTACTCAGTGGAATATGTAGACATGTCATACCTAAAATACTTCTGTATTGGAGTTGACGCCGCTTAAATGTTAACAGCGACGTGTTCCAAGTACGAGTATTTCTCAAGAATAAGAATTTTACCAGCATTTAATAAATACCTGAAAAACTTTTTTAAAGAACTGTAAAATCCGCTTAACAGTTTTAAACTTTTTACGAACTTATCCTCATACAAAGTCAAATAGGATCACGTTTCTTTGTCGGTGTTTTTACTCGTTACACTTCCAAATTTGTGTTTAAAATAAAAGAAACGGCGATCGGACCGCGTCGGTTGAGTCGCGTGCGCGCGCGCAGTCGAGAGTGAAAGTCCGTGGACGTCACGGATTACGCGGTGTCTAGGCGGCTTCGAGCACGACTCCACTGAAATATTTTTGATACGATGCAGGACTAGGTATTGCAACTGCATTGGTCGAGTTGAATTTACTGTCATTCGTAAAATAATAGGCTACTTGAGGACAGACGAAATATTTTAAAATTGGATCAAGAGCTCCAAAATTTGCGTACAAGTTCACGGACTTTTACAATATTAGTACGTATAATGTATGTTTGTACAGCTTTTCAAATTAGATTTTTGCACTGATTTTAATGTCTAGTTTTGTAGCATGCATTGTACTACTATACTATACTACTCTGTATAAAAATGTTATTATCTATCCTAACAATAATATAATAATAGAATCGAAAGGCTTCCATTATTATAATAGCGAAACTTTCCTTTAGATTACAATAGACAGCCATCTACTTTACTTGGAATATTTTGGGATGAATCTAAGAATAAAGTCAATACAATCTTAACAGCGCTATCGGTGCGCGAGATAAAACCAGTAACTTGTCTTTTTTTATAATTGCAAGATGATGCAATGATGGCGAATTTTCTAGATTTCAAACAACTTGGACTATGTATTTTAGTCACTATTTCATTTAAGGTTTAAGAATGATTTATTTAAAAATAGTTAAATTAACTAGATTTTTTTTTACATAGAATTAACACATCAAGTACCTAATCGTCTTATGACGGAGCGTGTACAAAATATATTAAAATAGTTACACACTAATTTGGACATAGACGAAAAGTGTAATGATACAAATAGAAAAACTCACCAGTAAAACAACTAAAACACCTTTGAACAAACTAAACAGTTTTTATTCGCTACTACTGAGCTAGTACTTTAACTGGCCAGCCAAGCCTTTGTCTCTATCTACGCTCTATCTCCATGAATGCACGCCGGATTTAAAAGGCACCGGACGGCCCTAGGCAAGGCCCTACGGCCGCCTTGGCTCTACCACTCTACGTTGCTTTTACTCGTTGGGCAACACTCAACAAAGCTCCATTGTAGAGTTGGAAGACGTTTGTGTTCAATGTTTAGAGAAAATGAGATTTATTGTGCACTCTACTTTTTAGTTTTTTGATTTATTGTGTTTACAGTGGTCCGCTCATGGCAACTAACGCTGAGCATGATTTGGAATAAAACCCAGTTGGAAATTTAAAAAAATAAATTTTATTGTTTAATACAAAAAAAAACTTGAGATTACTATTTGACGCTATTTAGGTATAAATATTTAGCAGATTCGATCCCCGCATGGTATAAACATTCGTATGCGTGGTGCTTGTCTTTTGTACTGGTATGGGTGTACTTTATTATGTATGATATAATAAGTATGTATTATTATTATATTTTTTTATTTTATTATTATCTGTAAGACTACGCAACAGCATGTATTCTGATTTAGATGCTATAAGGATAATACGTTATAGGCTTGTCCGTAACGTTAGCAATCAATGGCAAGGCATTATTTTATCTGAGTGTGCGTAAGTCATCACTGTCGCGTCACGCAACTCCAAAAGGTCGTATCCTAATAGCATTTGAACCAGATGGTATTCAGCGGCATTTTTGGCAAACCCCATACGCACTAACGTTCGTATGGCAACCATCTAAAAAGCTAAATACATATACTAGTTATTTGTTTAGGTGGCGCGCGGCCGACGACCTCTCGAATATAGAGATATTTTTATTGTCTTTATCGGTCTTGGACCTTTGCTCTGCGTGCGCTTGCTCCGTGATCGCGCCAATAAGCGGGTTGCTTCGCAATATAGGGGGTTGTGTACAAAGAAAGAAGTTCAACATCTCAACGAAAAGTTGAGTATCAGCCTATTCATATTTCATTGCAGGACAAATTATCCCAAAAATCAAGTTATCGTTACAAAAATACTGGATCAATCACCACGCTGTCTAATGGTGATCACAAAATAAAACAATGGTCGAAGACGCGTTTTTAAAAATTGGAAACGAAATTGTTGCGGCAGTATAAAAAATATATTGACATCTCAATTAGATCTCTAAATTGTGGCATAAAACAAGTGCTTAAATTGAGTTTAGAAGGTCATGCCACTTTTTTCATTGGGACCGCATGGAAAAACCTGGTTTCCCTTCACGCCCGAAGTGAGACGAGCCGGTGCCCGACTAATGGCGATTGCCCGGCCCATCCTCGTAACTCCTATTTTCTGGTTTATTAAATATTTTTCAAGTATGTAACTACATAATTTTCAGTCCGACAAAGGCGTCACTTCAAACTACGCCTTACAACGCTCTTGTATCAAATAGTTGCAGATAAAATAATGGGATTGCAACTGATCAAAGGTAAGGAAGGAATCCAATCTGCCAAGACTTCAATTGACAAGCACAAAGACTGTCATTTATTCCTTTCAGACCTGTCAAGAACGCATCATCAGTATTTTCTCCTCGGATCATAGAAAATTCATTTTGCCAGTTGCACCCCTGAAGCCTTGTCTCTTATATAAAGCTTTTCCTTTGCAGAGGAACGTAATTTGATTGAAATTTAAGTTTAGTTCATTTCTCAAGAAGGTATGAAGGGTTTGTTTAGCTCTATGGCGTATTTAGTAGCTTCCTATCTCTATGCGCTAGGGATAGTAAGTTCAAATCGCAACCAAGAAAAACATTTATGGTATAAACATATTTTGTGTTTGCTCTGTGTCTGGCAGTTATTTGTATTTAAGTGTACGTTTATTTGTGTTTTTTCGACGTTTATGATACCCATAAAACAAGTTCTACTTACAGTCTGGCAGCACATTGAGCGACGCTTCCTAGTGAAGTGACCCTCGATGGAATTGGCCGCAGGGGCCGCTTACCATCAGATGAGCAGCGTGACTGGCTGCCAACTAAAATAAAAAAAAGTGGGAAAAGTATAATATATTATTTACAGCTTATCACGTGTAGGCCCGGACCTGCGTCTGCGCATTATCTCTCGATGAGTCGGTATCTGGCGCGCGTTTTTCGCGCCACAAGTGTGTCAAGGGCAATGGAGAAAAATTCGCAAACCTTGCCCGCGGATAAGATTTAGGACCGTCCATTAAGCCGTCTGCGATGGGGGGAAGGGGGATAGTACTCTTATTATAATGTGGTGTTTCTTCAGTCGTGTAAGAACGCTGTCGCACCGTGTTATGAGAGTTATAGAGTAGGGAGTCCGCCAGTGCATATCTCACAATAATATGCACTATGTACTTATGTAGCCGGTCGTAAAGATTCGTACGGCACAATATTCAATTATAATTATTATATTTTCAATGAGATAATTGATTAGTACAATAATTATAAAATAATATTTGTTCTCAATATTTACACGGTTACTACTCATTAAATAAAACAACTTTAAACGGATGAAAACTCGCGTATATTCTACATTTTAAAATTTAAACCCGGTTTAGCTGTAAAGCAAACTAAGAAAGATAAGGTTAGCAACTTGTTTGATAAACAAATATTATTTAATAAAACAACTTTAAACGGATGAAAACTCGCGTATATTTTACATTTTAAAATTTAAACCCGGTTTACAAGTTGCTAATCTTTCTTAGTGTGCTTTACAGCTATTTAACTTCCCAATTACAGAGCGATATTACAATCAAATGCACTCACCAAATCAGTAATACCTACTTTTACTATCTACTCAAAGTCTCAGAATGGCGATATCGTTAAGTTAAACAATTGGTTGAAAACATGCCAAAAGCACTGATTGCGCCGCAAGGTCCTGTTTCAGTAGTGTCAAATTTTATCTACCACGCGTCATTACTGTGATTTAATGCCTGAATCACTATCAAGACTTGTGATATTATAGGTATCATAAAATAGGCTAAAAACAATGCGCTTATTGTGGGTCAAAAACAATCATAAATAGACGTCATTTGTCAGAGACACAAAAAGGTTATCTTTATAAACGCTTTTATGTTCCAATCTAAAATAGGTAGAAATGATAAATTAAATGGTTTGAAAATATTTTTACTTTAGTTCCTGTCACTTAAGCACAAAATCTATATGTATATTAAAATAAAACCTAAAGGTGACTGACTGACATAGATAGATATCAACGCACAGCCCAAACCACTGGACGGATCGGGCTGAAATTTGGCATGCAGGTACCTAGATGTTATGACGTAGGCATTCGATAAGAAAGGATTTTGATCAATTCCCACGGGAACGGAAACCACGCGGGTGAAACCGCGGGCGGCCGCTAGTAGAAAATATGTAATACTAAACTTAAGCCAAAAAAAGTTAATATGATTGTTTTAAGCTTAGGCCAATAGTGTAAACAACAGAAAACGCTACACTGTCATTTAAAAGTTGCAGTCTGATACATTAAAATAACCAACCATTCAGTTTAGAAAAATACGTGCTTAGAGGCAGATACAAGCAACACTCAACAGCCGACGTCACCACTCGTCACGAGGCCATAAAACAGTGACTACAAGCTATTAAACGAGACGCAATTTTTATTCCACTACGAGAATCAGGCCGGCCAGCCATTGGCCTGTATTTAAAAACCCAAGTGGGCTCCGACCTTGGTGCTGCCCCAATTACGTTAAGGGGAACGATTTATTGTCATCGGTTTTAGAAATAATGCCGGGAACATCGGACTGAAGTCTCTGTTCGCGGTCCTGGCTTGCAAGTGCTACATGGATTTCTTTTCTTAATTTTCTGGTAATGCGCCAATAAAAGTGGAAAAACCCGGAGTGATTTAACACATAATTTACTGAACCGTCTGATATAATTTAATTTTGTGTAAACATTGGTATAGTCTTTTAAGTTATGATTGCCAGATTAACTTTTTAAAACAATAAGCGTGACTCACGCACATTTCAATTTTTGATTTTTGAACGTGTTGTTATGTGTACTCATTAATATGTAGTTTGACATCATATACCGTATCTGTATGTAATTTTTTTCAAAATAAAAGAGGGAGAGACAGAGATAGATTCACCTATCTGGTTAGGAAGGCAATCGGGCTCTAAGGAAGTCCTACCATAAAACCAAAAAGCCCCGCCCTCCGGATTTTAGGTTACTATAGTCTTAGTCTATACCCGTGCGGCGTAGTGGTATTGCTTACCACCAAATACATTTAGTACCTGTCTGCCAAGAGAAGTTGTACAAAACACCTGCCACCAAACCTTTGATAGTAGCGTCAAAACAAATGTTGTGTAACGGAATGTTTGCGTCTTGTATCCCCACGCAAACTTTCTTTTTAACAATAAACAATTAGAGGTACATTGTTTCCCATGGGCATCGTAACTTCACTTTACGGCCACTATTTTATGTGACCCATAAAAAGACGGTAAAAGGTTCCGAAATTCCTTCACTGTCAACCCTTTGCCTCGTAAAGCAATTATATACATGTAACAATAGCTAAGCAATAAAAATGGATAGAAAAAGGATTGTTTTGAATTTATGATTTATATTTTACCCTTTTTAGACACGAGGACATTGAGTTTCAAGAAATGTTTTTGTTATACTCGTAACTATGTATACGTATACGCTTGACGATCACTTTAGTGTAACGGTATTTAAAGTAAAAATTAAACTGATTAACTACCGACACAAAAATTGTTGAGAACTTCTGGAAAATGTTCCAGAAGTTATTTTTTTGTGTCAGACACAAA
Source organism: Mecyna flavalis (assembly GCA_949319885.1). Classification (NCBI taxonomy): domain Eukaryota; kingdom Metazoa; phylum Arthropoda; class Insecta; order Lepidoptera; family Crambidae; genus Mecyna; species Mecyna flavalis. The sequence goes on along the minus strand of OX439427.1, from coordinate 1,139,973 downwards.
AAAGTCCAAAATATTATAATCTAAAATTAGAATTTTTGCCGTGATCTTTTGAACCTCGTAAATTTTCAAAAACAGAAGACAGAACAATTTATATCTGACAGATTTACTAGGAACGTGTCTGATAGTGGTGAAACTAGGCTTAAAATACTACAATACTATAATAGGTCTATGAAATCAGAGTGTTTCTTTTGTAGGAAGGTTCTTGTTCAACAACGCCACCAGGAACCACCAAGACAGAACAAAATAAAACATTTTCTTATAAATATGAATGAAACACTTATAGCCTAGACTGATAGATAATATTTACAGTTTTAATAACACGTGAGTACCAGATTAGGATTAGATAAGTAGGTACATGTAGTAGAAACATGGCATACCTATTTTATCTTTACATTCACAGATATCACTTTTCTATACGGCATTTTATAGGTAATACATTAATCAAGGTCAATTATTTAGATAATACTTTAGATATATGCATTTTTAGCTTTTTTATATTTATGCCATTACTTCCGAGTAAAATAATTAAAAAAATATTTTTTATGCCGCGGTCACGCGTTTTTTAAAATAAAATTAAAAAGATCGTACGTATTTAACTGTTGCAAATGTTGTGAAACATTTTTATTAATTACTGATAAGAGTCTATTATGTTTTCTAAATGTATTTTTTGATTATATCAAGGAGATAACGTTCACACTGAATATGATAATGCGAACCGGTGAAGAATTAATCAGAATCAGTCTCTGGGTACATCCGTCAATATAATTTCGAATTTATATTATATAGAATATACGTTTTTATTGTATCTATAATATGCATTGTTTAATATTATTAGTACATCTTTTGTATTTTATGTTTTTCAATTATTAAAAAAACATTTTAGTAAAAAGAGTGTATCTATCTATTATTCTTTTTATTATGGCTTCTCGTCCAAACTATGACCGTAAGCAGACGTGTACATCTATTTTGTAAAAATATTAATTTTGGAAGCATTCAAAAGTGAACTCACCGTGTAATAACATTAGTGTTTATCGTCAATTACCGGCTATTTTTTTCTTAAGCTGTTATTGAACGGATCGCCGCACGCACATCTCGCGCGGCAGTGGCGACACGACGTAAGCGGAGGAATTGCGTACTAATTGGCCAGTTTTTTATTTTACTCTCCGCGCAGTATACGCAAAAGCTTCAGATAATGCACCGCACACCCACATCAGGACAATCTGCGATGTACTCGTCTCAACCGAATTTGCAGTTGGACCCACATGATAATGAATTAATCAGAAACGTCAATATCAGAAAGAGAAAGAATCCTGACTATGATGAATTGGAAGACCTTAAGGAATGTCTCATGAAGTCCTTTAAAGATATGCTCAATGGTGAAATCAGCGAAATGAAAAAACAAAACACTCAAATTCTTAAGTCTAATGCAGAGATGTTGGAGCTGTTGCACGCCAACGCGGAAAAATTTAATCAATTAAACGATAAATTACAAGACCTTGAAATCAAGCATGCAGTTGCAATCGGACGCATTGATGAACTTGAAACACAGCTAAACGAACTACAGAAGCACCGCATCCAGAACGTAATAGAATTAAGAAATGCTCCTAGGCAAAAAAATGAGAACCTACAGACCATGTTGGACTCGCTTTACACAAGTCTGAAGCTCCCCCCCGTGACTGATATGCTACAGTGCTACAGAAAGGGAAAGGATAATTCGCCTATCATTATTGAATTCAAGAACTTAAATGACAAGGATAATCTACTGAAAGCTGCAAAGAATTTCAACAAGGATAACAAAAATTCTAAATTGAACTCCACCCATCTTGGATGTAATAAAGACCAAATACCAGTCTATGTTTCAGAGGCTTTAACGCCGATAAATAAAAAAATTTTTGGAGCTGCTCGCAAACTTGTGAAGGAGGGGTTGTTCAAGTACTGTTGGACCTCTCGTGGAAATATTTTGATACGTAAATCGGATGGAGAACCTGCTCTTGTGCTGAAATCGTGTGCTCAAGTTGATGGACTGCGTTTGGCATGACTACAACAGTGTAATCTTTTTTCCTTATTCTCTTGTGCTTTAAGTCAGTTTTCATTTTTTGTTTTTTACTATCATAAATTGAGTCAAACTAAGATAGGTAGCGGGCAATCATTTATTTTTACTTTAATATATCGCTATATTTATATTTTATATCTATGTTTACAAAATAATTATTCACACAGTCACTTTCTAGTCAACTCCTTTTTGCTTAATGATCACCGCCTGCATTTTAATTTGAATCATTTAATTGTCAATAATTATGAAAATGGGAAATGATCTTATTGAAATAGCCACCGATGTTGATCAAATCAGCGTCGGTGAATCAGTTGTAGTTGGTGATCCGGGTGCTTTTCAGCAATATAGTAACAAATTTCAAACTTCACTTAAAGTTGTTGTACAAAATATAAGGAGTATAAATAAGAATTTAAATGACTTTGAAGTCTTCTTAGCTGGATGTAACCTTGAATATGACATTATTGTCCTGACAGAATGCTGGCTTCAAAGCAGTGATCTAGTGCCAAGTTTGGAAGGCTATAACTCTTTCAATACCTCTAGACATCTGAACCAAAATAGTGGAGTAGTGGTCTACATCCGTCAAAATATAAACGATGTCTCTGTTAGTGAACCTCTCTTGAATGATGCTGACTGTTTGGAAGTGCGAATTGGTACTAATTATTCTTTTATTTGTGTATATAGATCGCCATCTTTTGTATCCACCCAAAACTTTCAAAATTCTCTAGATAGCTTAATACAAAATATAAAGCATGTTCCTAATATATTTATGCTAGGCGACATTAACATCGATATTTGCAAAGACAATAAAGACCATAGATCGGATGAGTACATGGATTTGCTTGCAATGCACGGTCTATTACCAAGTCATGTCTCACCTACCCGAGAAACTAAGTGTCTCGATCACTGTTTTGCAAAATCAAATAATAACATTTTGACCATCATTTATGAATCTTCAATCACAGATCATTATACAGTACTTATCGAAATCGAATTAAAGCCTAACGCCAATACTGCCGTCTATAAACTAAAAGGCCGCTAAATGACAAAAACTACTTTTGAGTTATTGAGCAAATAAGCGGCAAAATTTTCAAATCGATGCTACTCCTTAATAAAAGTATTTACAAATGTGTGTCATACACCAAAAGAAAGGTCTTTTTGTCAACTTTCACATGAAATTTGTTGATTTAAACAATTGGTAATATTCTTTAAACTAAACACATATTTTCCCCTCAATTTTGTAAACTTTTAAAAATAACTTAAGGTGTACAAAATTAAATGGCGGCTAAAAGGTTTTAACTGCTTTATAGTTGTGAATTTTTCGAAAACAGCCACATTTACATAACTATAAAGCAGTTATATTGATCTTATTCATAGCAATAAAGCGGCTAACTACACATAGCCGCCTTTTAGCCAAGTTTATGTGGCTTAACTGCTTTACTTTTATTTATTAATAACTTTTATTACAGTTGTGCATAGCTAAAAAGCGGTAAATTATCAAACCCTTTCATATAACTGCTATTTAGGCTAGCAAAATCATCATTATTTTTTTACAAAACCTTCAAAGTAGACGCTACCACTACTAAGTCAAATTTATAAAGTACGAGTATTCTTCCTATGAACACCAACCTAAAGAGCAAGCGGGATTTTGAAGTGGTTTCAGCACGTTAGACCACATATTCACGCTAAGGCAGCTGGTGATACAGAAAAACAGCGAGTTTAACCGACCTCTTTACCTTGCATTCTAAGACTACAAAAAAGCGTTCGACTGGGTAGAACACTGAGTTGTCTTTGATTCACTACAGCGTTGCGGTGTTGACTAAGGTTTTTTCAACAAATCCTGGGCCTAAGACCGTACTCGCGTGCGGTAACCACATCTGGTCCACTCGGTGTTGACGATTGCGCTACACCAGGCGCACACGACTCATCCTCGTTCCCGCTCTCCTTTTGGGCCAACACCCCTTTAGATACATCTACCTGCTGAAAAACCTATACCAGTCAGCGACTATGTCTGTCCAAGTCCAAGGTAGTACTACAACTATCCCTATTAAAAGTGGCGTACGCCAATGTAATATCACCAAAGCTTTGCTAATGCACTCGAAGACGTCTTCAAACTTTGAACTGGAAATATAAAGGTATAAATGTGGACCGAGTTTGAGTCACCTCCGTTTTGCGGATGACATCGTGATCCTCGCACAGTCATCTGAGCAGGTTAAGAATATGCTTAGCGACCTAAGCCAAGCTTTACTACGCGTAGGGCTGAAAATGAACCCCGAAAAGACGAAGTAAATAGGCTTGAGTGGCCCGATGGCGCATTTGGTAGTGACCCTGCCTTATGCGCCAGTTGTCGTGGGTTTGAATCCCACCCAGGACAAAGACTTATGTGATGAACATTTGTGTTTGTTCTGTGTCTGGATGTTTATTTGTATTTAAGTATATATTTCTGATACCCATAACACAAGTGCTTACGCTACTTACTTTGGGGTCAGATCAATGTATGTGATGTTGTCCAATATTTAAAAAAGTTATTCTTCTTCCTTAATATTAAAGAAAATCATAACACAACATGAATCAGTATACTCTTTCATTAACACCTTAAAATTTGTGGTCTTTCGAATTAATACTTGAATGTTGACCATCAGAAATTTCAGAATTAACTTGGTTTTGTTTCGTGTTACATAAACCACTTATAAGTTATTAATTTATTATTATATCAGTTACGGTAAGTTAAGTAAGTAAATAATTTAAAAGAAATACACCAAATCACACCATTCAGAAGCACATTCCTTAGCTACTGCCCCAATAAGGCCGTTCAATTAGGTCTGTCGTTAATAAGCTGTGAAATAATGTATTAATCACGGGTATTAATTCGAGCAAACATACCGTACTTCAACGTAAATAATGGACCTCAAAAATATCTACATCTAACATAAATAAGTAAATTAACTTTGTTAAGGTACCTACCTAATTTATATTTAAAAATACGTCTTATCTGACTGAGGAACGAATAGTTATTTATGTGGCTGTTGCATAATGAGGGTCATTAAAATACGAATGTGGTTTTATGAAACGAACGAAGTGAGTTTCATAAAAGGATCACATGAGTATTTTAATGCCTAATTATGTACAGTCACATACATAACTTTATCTTCATTCATAATGATAATATGTCTATTTTATAGTCAGGATCGATGAGCAAACGCCCTAGTTACCAACATAATCTGTATGTAAAAGTTAGTACTGTCATAATGACTGACGTTTGTAGTTTTTAAAATCCATAAACAATCTAGACTCTAGTTGATTTCGATTCTCAAATCGATTGTTATAATTTCAGCATCGAATTAAATGTATAGGAATGGAACATAAAATTACTAATCGACTAATTCGATAATTGAAAAAACCTATTAATTTTTACTTTTTAAGAAGACGTTCGAAATTTGAACGTAAGGTATCGGTTACCGATACTAAAATGTAAACATTAAGATACAGCAACAGATACTCATATCTAAATATAGGGCGTTTGCTCATCGATCCTGGCTATAAAATAGACATATTAGGGTATGGATGTAGATAAATAATATATTGTTCGACTGCATTCAGTTTTCAATTCATAGTGGCTAGCTCATAGAAAAATTTTACGGCTAGCTTGACTCAAGAACATAAGCCGCCTGCTTGTCGATCTCGCTCGATACTATTTTGCAGTAAACAAAAAGAAATCCAATTATAAGCTATAAATTTTTTTTAATAACTTCGTTAATTAAATAAAATACGTACCTTGGAAACCTTCCCGCCATGTCGAGTGACGATTTTAGCGGGAAACGCGACACCAGCGAACTTCCTCATCCGTGTATAGTTTATTTTTCTCTAAACAGCCGCACCCCGCCAGCCTAGCGTGCCCGTTATAAGGGGTGCGGGGGCTTGTGAGTTTGCCGCTTTTTAGCGATGTACTGCTATTTAACGGCTTTTTTGTTAAGCAAAGCTTTGTAAAAATTATGTATTTTACTTTGCGTACTGACTAACATGGATTTTTATACTAGTTTATTTATTGTAAAAGTAGAAACAATGCAAAGCTTAAAGGCCGCTAAATGATTCTAACTGCCTTTTAGTTATTTAAGAGAGCTTTGCCGCTTTTTATTCATTTAAGCAAGGTTCTTTATACTTGAACCTTACCAAGCTAGAAAGCCGCTAAAAATACTTTGCTGCCTTTTAGCTTCTTGCAAAATTAGAACTGTTTTTTAGTTAAGCATTGATAGTAAAATTGTTCAGACGATCCAAACGTTAAAGTAATTTAGCTACCTTCTAATCTAGTAAAGCTGTTTTGCCACCTTTAAGCGATGTAAAATATATTATTTCTGTATTTAGCTGCTTTTTAAAAAAAAATATCTTGGAAACGGTGAAAGATAGAATAACCGTTCCTAGATAGATCGATAGAGAATTTTTTTTTAAATATAGTGGTATTAAAAAGTGAAAAATGGTCAAATGTCATTTAGCGGCCTTTTTTCTTATAGACGGCAGAATAGCAATGTCAACACCACACAATTAACTGTAAGAAAAGTAAACGACTCCAAGATCTTAACACTATTAAAGCAAATTGACTGGAATAGCTTCCTAAATATCAAAGATGCAAATACTGCTACTAAATGCTTTTTGGATACATTAAATGATGTGATAAATAAATGTAGCTTTGAAGTAAAAGTGCCAAACAGAAAGTACACTGTCAAGTCCTGGATGACACCTGGTCTTCTACGCTGTATAAGATTTAGGGATGCATTGCATCAAAAACAAAAGAAAAACCCAAATGATATGAACTTACAAATCACTTACAAACGATACAGAAATTACTGCAACAATATAATCCATAAACTAAATAACGAACATAATATCACAGAGCTTCACCAAAATCAAAGAGATGTCAAAAAAACGTGGAAAACAATTAAACGGGTTTGTTGCTTGAACAAAACCAAGAAGATACCGGACACATCGAGCCTTCTCAAAATAAAGCAGACCCCACTTGACTCACTAAATCAAATGAATAGCTATTTTGCAAATGCAGGCAAAAATCTTGCCGAAAAAGTCTTACAAAAGCTCAATACAACCCAAAATAACTTAGTTAAACAATACAAAACTAACAATGGCCCAAAACACTCTTTTATGTTACTGGAAACCGACGAAATAGAAATAATTAAAATTACACATTCGCTAAAAAATTCCTCGTCCACTGGGTGGGATTGCTTATCCTCAACTTTTTTGAAAAAATTTGTCCCTTTTCTGGCCACACCTATTGCCCATATATGTAACCTGAGTATCCGTTCTGGACTTTTTCCCCGACTTTTAAAAGAATCTGTTATTATTCCAATATTTAAGCAAGGTGACATTAATGATATTGCTAATTATCGTCCAATAGCACTGCTTCCTACTCTGGCCAAAGTGTTAGAAAAAGTTATTAATGCAAGACTGGTAAATTATTTGGAATCGAACAATTTATTGTCCGTAAACCAATTTGGCTTCCGGCGAATGAAGTCTACATCCGACGCGATCAATGAACTGGTAAATCACGTAGCTGATAGCCTAGACGGTAAACTGAATTGCTTGGGTGTCTTCTTGGATTTGGCAAAGGCTTTTGACACTATATCAATCCCTCTAATGATTAGCAAACTTGAAGAGATTGGTATACGAGGTCTTCCGCTAAATTTACTCAGAGACTACTTGACGGACAGGACGCAGTCAGTCAGAGTTGGTAAATTGTATAGTTCTAAACAGGAGATAAACTACGGTGTTCCGCAAGGCTCAGTCCTTGGACCGACACTCTTTTTAATCTATATTAACCGTATTTGTAACGCAAGACTGAAAAATTGCAAAATCATTACATATGCCGATGACACAGCTCTGATATTTACTGGGAAAACTTGGAAAGCCGCAAAAATTGAGGCGGAAAAAGGTATTAAACATGTGATGAGCTTACTGAACAATGACTTATTAACTCTCAATTTAACGAAAACTAAATACATTAATTTTTCTATACAATCTAAAAATTCACAATTACCCCCCAATTTTACTTTACGAGTACACACATGTGACGATACTGAAAATTGTGACTGCTACACTTTATCCAAGACTAGTAGCATTAAATACCTGGGCATTATAATTGACGAAAACCTTAACTGGAAAGAGCATATCGATAGCTTGAAGTGTCGCTTGCGTAAATTAATACCTATTTTCAAAAAAATAAGGCACTTACGAGACGAGACCGTTAACAGGATTATATACTATAGTTTATGCCAGTCATTGTTATCTTATGGCATCATAGTATGGGGTGGTGCACCCAAAAGTACACTAATAAAAATTGAAAGAGCTCAAAGGGCTATTTTAAAAGTAATGCTATTTAAGCGACTAACGTTTCCCACCACTGAATTATACAATGAATTCCAAACGCTTACGGTAAGACAGTTCTTTATTAAGACAGTCGTCTTGAAGCAGCATGCTTTATGCCGCAACTACCATTCAGATCGCAGATCATATCAGGTTTACAAAGTTCCAGCCCGTAGAACGTCTTTTGCTCGTAGATATTCTTATTTCTTGGGGCCATTTCTGTACAACCGTATCAATAAGGAAGTCACACTAGAGACAAAGACAAAATCTATTTGTGAAAAGACGCTTCGTGAGTACTTAAAGGAGTATGACTATAGTAGGACTGAAATGCTTTGTAATATAATTGTATAGTGCTTACGTGTTGTAATTTTCTTTCATTTTCTACGACTTTTATCTAACTATAGGTACTTAACAGAAGAAAAAAAGCAATTCTGCCATTTTTGAATTATATTACTGTATGTATGTACTATATAGTGAAATGATTTAACATTATATGTATTTATGTGCCTAAAAATTATAATAATATTAATATATTACTATTAGTGTATTAATGCAGTATTAATGTGGGAGCCAGTACACTTGAAATCAAAGGCTCGAAGATCAGATGAGTCTACAGTCTGGCAGTACATTGAGCGACGCTTCCTGGTGAAGTGTCCCTCAGTGGAATAGGCCGCTTACCATCAGGTGGGCTGCGTGACTGTCTGCCAACTGACTTAGTATAAAAAAAAAAATATATTTTTGTTTTGGGTATGTACCTAATATAATATTTTATAAACTAAAACTAAAGCCATGCTAGTTTAAATTGATTTCATCCATATTTATACATTATTTACTTGTTATTATGTTTATTATTATTTTTTTTTTAATATTATTGCCACTGCTATGAAATCAATATGTTTCTGACTCAATTTGTTTTTATTGTTTTTTATCTTGTAAATAGCATTGTAAACCTTAAAATGTACCATCTTCTTTGTTTGCGTATAGGTACTATGCAAAACCTCGAATCCAGTCGTTCAACTTTGTCTGTGCGGTCACTCACGGTGAAGTTGACTGCTGCTCAAAAATGCACCTTATCCACAGGACGGGAAACTTACCTTGCCGTAACACAGTTTCAAACTAGTACGGAAGGTAATGGATCTCTTTTCTTGTTGTATGTAGGTACCTACAATATTTTTGTTATCCGATTTGTCGGTTGAGACTGCGGGATAAAATATTTAGTCACTAGTACTATGTATAACAATAATATGTTTGTATTATGCATGTTAAACAGTATGTAAATAAATTATCTACCTATCTATTCTAACCGAAATTAAAAAAAAACGATGATTTCTTTTTCAATTGAAATTAAATTCAATAAATGAACGTATATTTCCGCGCTACGATTTGTCAGACATTTCGTAGCTTCATTAGTTCTAATTTCACTGACCCTGACATTGTTCTTCCAAGTACATTCTTAAAAACGAAATAGAGCAAGCGAGTCAATAAAACGCAAATATTTGCGAGCATCTAGGCGCCGCTCGGCAACCTTCGGCATTTTTCGGTCATCCGAACTAGCGAGACCTGCCTCGCCCCCCTCCTTCATCACCAACTATTACCAAAGGGGGAACTGGCAGTGGTGTGATAGGGGTCAAGTTGCGCTAGTTCGCGGACGTCCGCGCCGCCAACCTTGGCCTACTTTGATAATGTCCTATCCTCTGTCCCGCGACTGTGTAATGGAATTGTTGATAAATGCACTTCCTATACTTGGCTTAATAGTTTCGTTTATCTATTGTTTGATTATCTAGGTATGGCGATGGGAACATGTGAGTCAAATCAGGCACGATCGTATGACTATTCTAGGTTTAGCGGTCTTAAATGGTGTAAAACTGAGGTTACAGCAGCAATTAACTTCTTCTAATGACGTTTATTCAATTATTGTTGTCTATTGTAAAGTTAGCCCAGCTTCCTTAGTTAATATGCTCAAAAGAGAAAAGAAATATTTCCATCTATACTTGCAGAGAAGTCTGAAATCACTAGATTTTTATTCTACCTCATCCATAAAACCTTCATGCTCAAGCATCTTCAGTCATTAGGCATTCATTTATAATCTATGGTAATATGAGTTTTGGCGCGCCAATGACATACAGTCTGTCCCGCTCGCTCTCTTTGTGCTCACTACCGTCATTTGTCACCATGTAGGTCCTATTCATGTATTAATTGAGTGGGTAATGAAACGGTTTGGGCATCCATGACCCAGATACGTCGATCGTGTTTGCATTGCCTTTTTTATGAACGATATTGGGCCGAGATGAGAATATTTATGCGAGGCTCATTGGTGGCAGGTTGGAGTGAACAAATTTTGAGATTATGTCACATGAAAAATAGTGGGGGCCGATTAAGGACGTAGTTATGATAGAAATATGTTTCACTTTTTCTTAAATACTCTGTATTGCTAATACAATTCTTTGAATAGATCTACCTCTTGGCGCATATAATTGGTGATGTTGCATAACATTTTTTTACATCAACACATTTCAGTTTAAGGCCGCAACTAATACCTTGTTTTTGCTTTATACAAATAAGATTATTGTACATATTTACAGTTATATACCTAAGTGCCTTGCTTTACTGCAAAAAACAGAAACTTATTTATTCAGCCTTAACCTACTGGAGCTTCTATAATAATGCTAAAGATAGCATACTATATACACATCTCTTTTTTTCTTATTTTATCTTCAGTTTTTATTAGTGAGCGAGGAGTAAAAAGAGATTCTAAACACTTCATTTTAAACTTGTTGATTATGTGATAAAATTGTTATAATTATATAATATTCTTCCTAACATTATGTTTATAAAAAGTTTATGCCTTAGACTTAAATAGAAAAGAAGAGATATAAATTAAATTGCCTAGTTCGTTTGTAATCATGGCAGTTGCCTGTGCTATTTTTGATAAAACAACTGAAATTCATGTATAAAAATTTATTATAATTTCATACCTGCAAAAAAAATGTATAGAACCTTCCATAGTATCAGGGTTATATTACACATATTCATACATATTTTAACGTCCGTCAACATTTTTTTATTGACTTTACCAACACCTAGAAGGCTTATCCAAAAACTAAACAGCATACACAGAAATAATAGTGAGCAGTTAGTTACGTATGCAGCGACCTTAACTACTCGACGTCAGGGCCTTGATCTCCACCTATTATACTGAAAAATGCTGCATTAAAACACCTAACTTATTGTCTTACATGCCTACCACTACAAGCAACAAACAATTTTATTACAAACGGAATAAAGTTAAAATTGCTCTAATCGGCGTATTTCGGAGACCTTGGCGGCTGGCCTTGTCTCTATCTGGCGCCCGCTCTTTCCGCCTTCGCCGATTCAATTCGAATTTCGAACATTATTTTTATTGAGTTATTCAAAGTAAAAAACACTGGGTTATGTTTTTAATTACGATTTAAATTGGTTTGGTTTAAATCCGCGGCGTAGAACGTTATTTCGATTGTATGATGTAAGGTTGGATTTAATATGTCAGTAATTATAATTGAAAGTGTAGTTATTAATTTAATTTGTTTTATTAGGTATGGGCCTAAAATAATGTTTATTTAATTGTAGATTTCATAACATATAGCGCGAAGAAATTACGCAAAGACCTCTCGATAATAACACAGTACCATTACCTTGATTGAATTTTCAGTCTTTGAAAAAATACAGTTGGTATCCATTTACATTTTACATAAACTTCCATATAACGAAAAAAGTACATCATACAGTATTGCCTTAACAAACTGGCATTGAACAGCAAAGGATCCCAAAAAGCAATGACCCATTTACGATAACGCTCGATCTACAAACAAAAGCGGGCGATACGCCGAAAATTCGTGTACGAAAACGGCGCTCGCGCAACACACATGCGCGCGCACACACGCCCGCGCGTAATCGCTTAAGTGTGTCATGATCAGTGGGTTAAGTTTAAATTGACTCGAGGGCCGCGCTGCAGGTACGCCGAAGGTCCACACATCTTTGCCGGGTCTAGGGTTGACAGATAGACGTGGGAAAGCCTTAACTTGAACAGACCATAAATTACAAGTGGGAAAGCCATATCTTGCTAGAAAGGACCTTAAATGTCTTTTAAAATACCAATTTTTTTTTAAAGTTATTTTCACTGTGGTATTTTTTTCTCATTCTTTATTTTTTACGATAAGTTTTTGTATTGTATTTGATATATCTATTTTGTAAGTCAAGATAAATAATCTCACAAAAAACAAATAAGTATTGTTTTGCGTATCCTACAATGTTCTTGTAAAGCCTACACGTGCCAGCCCTGGGCAGGCTACATACATCACTCCACTGAAAATATGACCTCCCAACGCTATTGTAATAACGCAGAGGGTGTGAATTCGCGCAATGGCCTTACCTCGTGGTAAGGCCGTGCTGCAATATTGGCAGGTTAATTCGCGTACACATGGCAACACCGCCGAATGAATAACGTACCAATCAGAGCCGCGAAAACGTAACCTCATTCCGCCGCGTTCCGTTTCTGCTATTACGCATTTGTGTAAATGTGGACAACTGTCACAGCGCGAAAAATACACTAAAAATAAAAGTCCTTGCCGCTTGTACGGTTTTAGATTATTACTATTTTTTCGAAGCAAGCCAGATCAATCTGCCGTAGCCTTGGAACGAATTAATCATTTCAGCGTTATATTCATGTCTGCTTATTTTCCTCAAACATTGATGAACTGTTGTAAGATTTAATTACAGACATGTTACGCGTTATTTCTTATTAAAACATACAGTTTATATAAGACAAATGATAGACTGATTACGTAAATTTACACGAGTGTTGATATATTCAAGTAAAAAAAGTTGAGTAAATATTCAATGAATTTAATAACACAGCATTTAACATTTTCAAAAACACAGCATTTTTCTCTCGCTTTTCAACACTTGTAGAGTAAAATATTTATAAGAAGTTTATTTGATTAACCAAATAAATGTACATGCTTCATATAACAGTTTAAATTGATACATCTGTTTCAATTTACATAGTAAGTACATACGAGTATTATATTGTCAAAAAAAAAACATCAACACATCGTATCGCTGGCTGTAGCAAAAGTCTGGCTGGAAAATTAAGAATAATTGCTAAAGTAGTCTGTGACGTCAAACGTCATTGTTTTGAAGTTTTGAAAATCGAAAGCCGAAAGTGGCACAGTCTGCGTCCACGTATGATCGCTGACGAGGGCTATTCAGCGACAATTTAGGACATGCCTACACTATTGTGCAACGCTTCTGCAGCGATGCACTTTCAGCCAGACAATGGGCGCATGCACATAACGCATTTCACAACCGCCCCAATTAATGGCGTAACTGTTACTCATTTAAAAGTATTGAAAGGTTTTATTTAGGCTTTGTTTTTAAATAAACTTCTTCTTTTATCCTATTTCTTAACAATATAACGAAGATTTTATTTAGAACTAGCTGACCGGTGGACTTCTTCTTATCACTTTCTTTAGTAATTTCCTCGCAATTTTTCCATATTTTCTCATTGTTTAAATCTTCTCTGGACTTCCACGAATATTTCAAGACTAAAATTAGTCAAATCGGAACAGAAATTCATTTTTATTTATTTAGATATCATACCAATTTTACACTATCGGATATGATTACTAGGTAGGTAGGTAGTTTAGGTACCTACTGGCCGCGACTTTCTTTACTTCACTTCTATTGGGATAAAAAGCCTAGCTTAAGTTCCTCTCTCAGGCCTAGTCTGTCTGTCCAAAATAACATCAAAATCGGTCTAGTGGTTTAGATATACACACAGACAGAAAAAGAGTTTCCGCGTTTTATTATGAATGGGTTTTATGTTACTACTCGTAATTCTATCGATTTCTGATATTTTACTCCAACAGGCTTCAATGTTGATAACATGTTTCATATACTGCTTCTAGCAGATACATACTCAAGTGCGTAGAAACAATTACGAGTATATCAATGCATACATGTATATCAACTTCTAATCTGGAAATGATAACCCGTTGTTTTGTCGGGTGAATATTTGCTCGTGATAATATTCAGTATGATTGTTAGTCGAACTGAAACTTGAGGTCGCGGGTTCGATCGTTTTTCGAGTGATTTTGTGACGAATTTTCTTTTTTGGTTAGACTTTGGTGTAATTAGGAAAGAGAGAAGCAAGTGTGTCAACTAGGTAAATTAAGTTTACCGCCCTAAATGGCAGCAAACTTTATAAATAATTAGCGGTCGCCCTCGCAGTTTCACCCGCGCGTAATTTCCTTTTTCAACTATCCCCCCCCCCCTTCACCCATATTTCCGAGATAAAATCATCCTTTGTCCGTCTCCTGGTTCTAAGCTACCTCTCCGTCAATTTTCAGCCAAATCAGTTCATCCGTTCTTAAGTTATAAATAGTGTAACTAACACCACTTTCTTTTATATACACGGATACGAACTTAAAGAGGCTGTTCATTTGAAGTATGAAAAAATCATTTAATTGTAACAATAATATGTCATTACATTGATGAAGGCGTTTACCTTGCAATGAGGTATCAATAAGCTGTTAATTTTCATTAATGAACTTAAGTGGATAATGTTTACGGAAATTGAAAGATTACAAAATGCATCATAATACCGCATCATACGCGTATGTATTTCCTGGACTATAGTACACTTGGAATTATCTATAAATAGATATTTTTATATTTTTTATATTCTTTACAGCAAGACACATTTGTGTTACATTTTGTTTGAAGCGAATTACGAAGGTCGCAGCCGCAGGATCGAAAAAAAACCGATTTACTTTTAAAACTAAATTTATTTAAATAAAAGTATTACATAAAAATTATTTCCTAAAACTAATTGACCCGATCGATGCTAGATTCAAAGTGACGCCGATGACGAAAGTCCGGTGTTCGATGGCTCGATCACGTTGCATGGCACGCTGCAGTGTCAGCTATTCCTTGATTTCGCAATATTTCGGTGTTCTAATTAGGGCTGCCGCATCAGCGATCCTCATACAAGTAAAATACGTAATTCCTCCACCCCTAGAACAGCAACTATTTGAGGACTTTGAGCGAAAATGTTGCTGGTTGGCTTCCATCCTCTGCTCCTCCATGTCTTCCTGGCTTCCTGCTTTCAGGTTGAGCTGGGTAGTCATATTGATGATTTACAGGCGCTGTAGTTTCAGGAACGTTGCGTCGTCTACAGGTGAGTAACTCGTAGCGTCGTAGCACAAGTACAATAATGAGTGCACTTGCACTTAGTAGCACGCCGTAGAAGGGTATCGTAGTATGGTATAATTGAGTTGACGGCTCGTTGATTTGTGACGGCGTTTGTAGCATTATCTTATCTTGGATGCTGTGGAGTCCTTGTAGATCGATTGACCGGAGATTTATGTGAAGTGAGTCTGTGTTTCTCTCTTCAATATTGGGTAATTTCATTATCTTGATCGGTTGACCTTTTATTTCGTCATTATCGTTGATGATGGTGAATTCTGGAGTTCGCAGATAACATTTTATAGGGATGCTGACCAAGTAGCTGCCTTGAAGCTGAGTGAAGTCTTCTCTTCCGCAGGTGAGTTGAACCTTTGTTTGATGTGGTAGTGAGATGACGTAATGTTGGTCATCTAGTTTTTCCATAGCTTCTTTATAGAGAGTGATGGTAGTTAACTTGCAGGTTTTTTCTAGAGATTGGCTCGAGATGAGATGCTGGATACAGTCAGGAACTGTGCGAAGCTGATGATTGACTTTTTCTTCACAGAGATAGCCGTGAGATAACTTCGGACATTCTGTCTCTATGTACACGAATGCATTCTCGTTAGTTGCAATAAAGGGATAAGATGGGATAAGGGCCTGGTGATTTTTATTTGGGATGATGGATAATCTATAAAGGTCATACTGATCTCCTGTAACTATCGGGAATTTAAAAACTAATACTATCTCTTTACCTATGTAATAAAAAGCGGGCTTTATAATATCATAAAATTCCCGTGTCTAATTCTAAGATATTATCTTTACTATATATTTTCCTAAGCTTAACTAACATATTACTTAAGATATCTATTTTTAGCATTGAATGATGGGTGCTCGATGCACGAATAAATGCTAATATATTTTCTATACTAATTAATTCATTTAATATATCTACTACATTTTCGCTAATGATTGCCAAAACTTGACCAAACTTAGCGTATTTTATTAAACTTTCACCTCTATAACTGTTTCTATCTAGTAACAAATATAAGGTGTCGTTTATAATATGTTGATTTTCCACTAACTGTGAGATGATACTAAAGTGTTTAGACATCCATTCTTTACTATAACTTATATGATTATTTAACTCAACGGATAATTTTTCCTCGTTACTATACAGTGTCTTTATAGCTGTATTATATTTGTCTGCATCTGACTGATCTAAGTTGCCAGTTATACTTTTCACAATTGATCCTAAACCATCTATACGACCTCGTTTAGACCGGCTTGGTTCTAAACTACGTAACTGTGTGAAAACGTTATCTATCTTTATATTTAAGTAATTTATTTGTAGTTCAAATAAAGCAAAAGTATCATTTGGGAGTCTAGATTGAAAGGTTTGTACTTGTGACTGCAATATAGAGATTTTATCTTCGATGTCATTTAACTGAATGTGCTGTAAAAATGTATGATAATGGGTAGTCAGTCTAGTCGGTCCAAGTTTAAATGGTAAAAGTCCAGGTCCGTCGTCTAAGCTCTCAAGTCTTATCTCCTCGGGACTTGTCGCCTGGATCAGTAGCAGCAGAATCCTGTAACAATTTAGCATTCTTGGGCACACGTTTTAATCTGGACTTGGCCACGGGACCACGCTTTTTACTGGTATATATATGAATAGGTAAATCGGCTAAGACTTTATCCTGGGTGTACCTAGGCGCGACTTTTTGTCTAGAAGCCATAGGGTTCCTAACAAAAATCTGTTGTTCCGGTAAGTATAATATTTCAGGCTCACGGGTTTTATTTCTATTTTCTATCAGAGCTGTTCGAGTTGCTAAAGATGATTCATTTATTAAATTATAGACAGTTTTCATTTGTTCTTTATGATTTAATGAATATTGTTGCATTATATGAGGTACGGGGTCTATATCAATGGGGTCTCTAGGGTCAAAGTGACCTGTTATGAGATCAAACGGTTTGCATTTGTTAAAGCTATGAATCGAGCTGTTATAGGCTATGATAGCATAAGGCATTAAATTTATTATAGGCTCGTCTTTCTGTTTTAATTTTAATATACGCAAATGTTCGAGTAAAGTCGAGTGAAAACGTTCTATATTTCCATTATCGTTTGGTGAGTGAGCTAACGTTCTATGGTGAGTTATTTTATGTAACCGTATAAATTCTGAGAATAGCTGGTTAGTAAACTCTGTTCCATTATCTGTCACAATGGTATATGGAAGACCATGGTGAGTAGAAAACTGTAACAGGGCTTGTAAGATGCTGACTGCTGTACCATCGCGTAAGTGGTAAGCTTGACCGTATTTAGAGAAGACGTCTATAAACGTTAAATACTTTTCATTTTGGGCTGTGAATAAATCCATGTGAATGGTTTCGAAGGGTCTAGTGGCTGGTGGTACTACGTGAAATTGCTGTCTGATGGGATTCCTGTCATATTTAGCCTGACCACATATAGTACATTCTCCTATAAATTTAGATATATGCTCTTTCATCTTAGGCCAAAAGTATCTTTTAGAAAGGGCTAAATAACATTCGGTAATACCTCTATGGTTTGTCTTACCATCGTGGTAATTACGAATTATTTCCTGTTGTCTAAGATATTCCTTTACGTTTTCTATTTCAGATTTTGCAAGAACAAGATTTAAAGATGAACTCTTAAATTTATCTTGGATGATTGGAATAACTGAGTACATAGCTAAAGGTGGGTTTATTAGTAATGCAGTTTTAACCTTGGGATTCACATATTCTTTAATCGCGTTAATAATGTCGCTTTCCAGGTTTGATTCACTAACTTGCAACGAAATACGAGTATGCGTCTCAAATGGCTTTGTCACTACGGGCCGTCGTTTGACGTCACCAACTATAGTGATGTGCAACTGTCGATGAAATCTATTTATAGGTTCATCGGTAATAGGGACTTCAAGTATGGGATTTTCATGGCTGGTGTGAATGGTTTCAGTATCCGAATTAGATCGAGAGGCTGGATTTTCTGAAGGATTCGCGATTATTGAACTTATCTCCTCGTTATTTATCTCAATCCTAGACAGAGCGTCGGCATTGGTGTTACTTTTGCCTTTTTTATAGATTACAGTGAAATCATATTCACTTAATTTAAGTCTCCATCTTGTTAATCTGGAATTTGGCTCTTTGAGATTCATCATCCACTGTAATGGTTTATGGTCGGTGATGATCTTAAATTTGCGTCCGAAAAGGTAAGGTCTAAAATACTTTGTAGCCCATACGATGGCTAAAAGTTCTTTCTCAATGGTGCTGTAATTTATTTCGCTTTCATTGAGGGTACGTGATGCATAGGATACTGGCTTATCGGATCCTACTGGTCCTTGGGACAATACGGCTCCTATAGCAAGGTTGGATGCGTCTGTAGTCAATATGAATTCACGGTTAAAGTCTGGGTATTGTAAGATTGGATCGTTTGTTAAGAGTTTTTTACACTTCTCAAATGCCTGTACATAGTTTGAATCAAAGGTGATTTTTTTACCTTTCTTCAAACACTGTGTTAATGGTTTTGTAATATGAGCAAAGTCTGGGATGAATTTACGATAATATCCTATAAGTCCTAGAAATTGTTTAATTTGTTTAGGGGTCTCTGGCATTGGATATTTTTCTATGGCAGAGATTTTATCGGGGTTTGGTTTTATACCATCCCTGGTAATTATATGTCCTAGATAACTCGTCTCCAGTTTTAAAAATTCAGATTTATCCATCTGTATTTTAAAATTGGATTCGCGTAATCTTTGTAGAACCTTTTCTAAGTTATTTATCGACTCTTGTAGGGATGTCCCAAAAACTATGATGTCGTCTAAATAAACTAAACAAATTTCATTTTGAAGGCCTTTTAACACATTATCCATAACTCTCTGGAATGTGGAGGGAGAGTTCTTGAGACCCATTGGCATACGTAAGAACTCATAATGCCCATTTTCTACGTTAAAAGCGGTTTTTGGAATACTTCCATCATTTTTTTCCAGTTCTACCTGGTAAAATCCAGATGAAAGGTCGAGGGTCGTGAAGTACATACACTTTCCTAGCTTATCTAAGATGTCTGTAATGTTAGGAATAGGGTATTTGTCATCTATGGTCTTTTCATTCAGTTTACGGAAGTCTACTACTATTCGCCATTTCTTTTTACCTGATGCGTCTGCTTTCTTGGGCACTACCCATATGGGAGAGCTCCAAGCCGAAGTGGAAGGTCTAATTATTCCCTGTTCTAGCATCTTAGTTATCTGATCGCGTACTTCTTGGCGATGTATAAACGGATAACGATAACTTTTCGTGTAAATCGGAACTTCATCTGT
This sequence comes from Mecyna flavalis, assembly GCA_949319885.1. Lineage (NCBI taxonomy): Eukaryota > Metazoa > Arthropoda > Insecta > Lepidoptera > Crambidae > Mecyna > Mecyna flavalis. The sequence continues at coordinate 1,120,026 of OX439427.1, read as the reverse complement.
AGTTTTTATACTGTGCTTTATTTTATTAGTGAAAGTTAGCGGTTCACCTTCTAAATAAAATACGTCGGCGTAACGTGAACATAAAGACTCTATATTAGCTTTTTCCTCGGCGTTCATATGATCGGTTCTAAGGCGCGATAAGACTTCGCGTGCGCGTGACGTAGGCGACTGTCTAGTACGCGTGCACTCGATGTTAAAGACTTGCGCTTGCGCGGGGCGATCTAAAGAAAATATAATGTCGTTATTTGTTGTATTACTGACTTCTAATACTCCGCGGTTATTTTTAACAGATGTAATGCACTCATGGATTAAACAGTTACAGATAATTTGTTCGTCGACTAAAACATCACCGTCCGGGGCGTTAATCGGGATTCGTATCATCTTAGATGTACCTGCTGGGATGATATCCTCGTACAGATTGACGTTACGAGAGTTGTACATTTTAATAGGATTAACTGCAAACTGAGTTGATAAAGTTTTATCTTTAAGATTTATATTGGCTTCCCATTTTGTGAGCAAATCTAAACCTATGAGACCGTCGAAATAATCGTGAAAACGATATACGAATAATTTCATACTATCCTGGTCATTGAATTCGGGAAAAGAAGGAAGTGTGATAGAATAGTCATTGCGACTGGTAGCATGAACATTTGTTACTTCAAATGGATCGTAATCTAAAGGAAAGTTATAAAAGTATTTCTCTACACATTCGGGACTGATAAACGATTGATTGGCACCTGTGTCTATTAATAACTTAAGCGGCGGGTTTGATATTTGAATAAAAGGGAGTTGCCGTTGCGTTTGTAAATTCAACTCTATTTTAACTTGTTTGACGGGCCAGCTATCTGAAAATCCTGCTCATCAGAACACGAAACCTGATAGTCGTTCGAACCGCGAGTGGGCTCGTTACTTGACTCTACCTTTTGTTCCTGATAACATGAACTACTGCTCGGCTCGCAATACTGAACTCTATAGTCATAGTCGTATGGCATGTCATAGTTAGTATAGTCGGTTAAGTCATTGTAATACTCCTGGTCATAGTAATAGTCTGAGTTATAATATGAATCGTCGTATGCACATTCATTTAAATTAACTTCGCGACTTTTAAAATAATTATTTGGCGGTGGATTGCCTGATTTTCTCCAATCATGCCCGGATATATTAGGGGGCAAAGCCTTAGGGACAAAATGCTGCACTCCGCTCATTGGCTTCGGAGGCTGCTGGTGAGGCTGGTGCCTGGGTTGTAACCTGAACATATGGCTTTGTGGGTTGTACCTAGGTGGCGGTGCACTAAACATTTGTTGAGTGCGCGAGGGCATATTTCGGGGCTGATTATTAAAGTTACCTGGCGGGTTAAATTTATAAGGCTGCGGATGCATTGACAAGCGTTGCGGTGGCGGTAGCGGATTGAATCGCTGCGCGACCGGCGCTGACATATTAGGCACATTATAATTATTAAATTTTGGCATTGAGAAACCTATAGGTAAGGCAGGTGGTGTGCGAAGGCCTAAATGTTGCCTTGGCACCGTGTCATTACGTTGCTGAAGGTAAAGAATATTTAATTCCTCCTGCACATATTCTAGAGCTTTCTCGATGCTGTCTGGCCTCATACACCTTATACGAGATCCAAGCGGTTCCTTTAAACCTCGTACAAAGGCCTGCATGGTCAGTTTCTTATATAAAGTTCTCTTAGATTCAATAGTGGTTCCTATCGTCTCATGTAATGTGACGTAGGTCATTATTGTACTAAAAAGACTCTGGCAATGATCATAAAATTCTTGAGGGCTGCTATTACCTTGAGTTGCTAATGAGAGATCATTGTAAAGGGCAGTTTCATCTCTTTGATCTGCAAAATTATTTACTAAGACACCTCTTATCCCGGCCCAACTTTCAGGAATGCCGTTTGAATTAATTATGGTTGCGGCAGGGCCTGTGATTTTATTTAATATTCCGCTTAAAAGACATAAATTATTTAATTGACTTTTAGGATCATCTTTCAGATAGTCTGCACACAACTTATCACATATCCTAATAAACCTAGTTAATACGTTTGCGTTCCCATCAAAGTCGGGAACAAGGCGTAATGCCTTGTGAATAAGATCTGGATTAACTTCCATTTTAAATCTAACTAAATCTGCGTTTTCTCTCCGACGAGCCCTATCAGATGTAGGCTCGCTGGATCCGGAGTTTCTCGGATGGAAAATGGTGATTAAATATAGGGATAGGAAGCAACACGAGAACGATTCAAGTGTACTTACATGAACATAGTATCGGCTCTCTTCTGTATCGATGGCTGGATACTTCCTCTGGCTGCACCTTCAGGTTCTGGATTCTCGATGCGCGACTTGTTAGCCACACGGTGGGACTCGTTCGGAAATCTTCTTGTAACGGAGACCGACCGCGAGAATCCTACCGACTGCGCCAATTACGAAGGTCGCAGCCGCAGGATCGAAAAAAAACCGATTTACTTTTAAAACTAAATTTATTTAAATAAAAGTATTACATAAAAATTATTTCCTAAAACTAATTGACCCGATCGATGCTAGATTCAAAGTGACGCCGATGACGAAAGTCCGGTGTTCGATGGCTCGATCACGTTGCATGGCACGCTGCAGTGTCAGCTATTCCTTGATTTCGCAATATTTCGGTGTTCTAATTAGGGCTGCCGCATCAGCGATCCTCATACAAGTAAAATACGTAATTAGCGTGTGTCACTCACAATTATTATTAACTCTAGAATTTTTTAATTGCTTACTAAAGGTCTACAATGGGCTACATTAAGATAAATTTAATAATTAATAAATTATGATTATAAATTATTGCTATACAGGAATGTGTTAAGGTGTTATGCTATATTCATAGACAATTCTAAGTATTTTAAACGAGAATTATTTCTCAGAAATATCTACATTCCTTCCTACGTAGGAAATTACTTATTGGAAAATGTAGACAGGGCCAGTTTTACTTGTATAAGATTTTTGAGATGCCATCCCGCCATCATTTTTGTTTTATAGAGTTTTTCTTATTATTTATACACTAGCGGACCCCCCTTCCCCCCACATGTCCGGGATAAAAAGTACCCTATGTCACTTGGGGATAGTGTAGCTTTCCAACAGTGAAAGAATTTTTAAATCGGTTTAGTAGTTTCGGAGCCTATTCAATACAAACGAACAATCAAATCTTTCCTCTTTATAATATTAGTATAGATAGAACATGACAAACATAATAAAGTAAAAAGGAAAAACCCAACGAAATTAAATAAGAAAATGATAAAATTTCCACTGCAGTCACTCTCGAGTCTCGACGCACGCGTTCGGAATCCGGTAGTGACACTGTGGCGTGCGAGAGAGACGCAGCGATGCGGCGCACGCGCGTGCGAGCGAGACGCCCGTAGCAAGGTTACACTCACGGCCGAGTAGTGTTGCGGGCTTATAAATACTGTGTGCATCGGATGCTGTTTATTAATAAATTGAGGTTTAATTTTGAAAATGTACCAGTATAGAACAATTTGAATGATCGTCATTTAGCAACATCCAGGATATAGGCTTTCACTTTCTGGCCTAAATACATGACTTTTCGTTGACTCTGTCAATGACTAGATAGAATATCAAATCTACCTAAGAAAGGCAAGGTGGTAAAAATAGGATAAAAAGTTACCAAGATGTTACTTACCATCTCCCAAACTATTCCCATGTATCAAAAATCACGTCGACCCATTCGTCGACAAACAAAATCACTTATAGCTCTGTTTTCTCATAGCTCATAGGAACTGAGCATAATTCCGGGATGAAAAGTAGCCTTTTTCCATTTATTTATAAAAACTTTATTGACCACACACACTAATTGGGTACAAAAGTCGGACTTTACGCTAAAAGCATTCTCTACCAGTCAACCATTCATCCATACCTGAGGTTTAGTCTATATCTGTAGCAAATCAATCAAATGGTTTTGGCTTGAAAGCGTAACAGACAAACAGAATTACTTTCGCATTTATAATATTGGTAAGTATGGGATTATGGATTTAACTAACATATTATATAAGCTAAGACGCAATGGATAGACGCACTTATTATAATATAAGCTTACCTGAGCACTAGTGGGTAGGTAGTACGAATAAAGCATTTAATTTATTTTCTTCCTCGTAACTTCCTAGTACGTGTGGTCCTTTAGTCCGTCGGTAATATTACCAGCATTACGCAAATTGCCTCGATTTAAACTGCACATTCATCCTGTTTGCAATAGTAATATGCTGTACAGGGTGAATTGTAAGCTTGTAAACATTATTAGACACTTAAAATAAGTAGAACATGAACAAGTACTGAATCTTGTTTAAATTCGGAATAAGAGAAACTTAGCAGTATTAAATTTACTCATAAACATCCTTACTTCGCTACTAATTAAAAACAAAAGTAAAAAATGTTTTAATAAACATTTAACACTAACACAAAAAATGTTAACACGAAAAAAGGCACGAACCAACGAGTACGTGGAAAAACCATTTCAATAAAAAAAATAAAAAAGTACAATAAATTCTCAGTGAAGTACTAGAAATAATGAAATTAAAATAACTATGGGTTTAAACATTAACTCGTGTAAGGTGTTCGGAAAATTTGACGCATAAATTATGATTTAACCCTAAATGTGTACTTACAGCTATTTAAATGTTTCTAAATAAATGTAAGCAGATTCAGTGACAAGTTTAACATAAACGATGTACAAAATATGCTAAATTACTGTATGTCTACATTAATTATACATCTAACCTCATTTATAATTTAGGTATTTAGTAGCTAATCGAATCGCGAATGGAACTTAAACAAATAAACTTTTTGAAACATTTGTATTTAATCAATACGCTTACTTACTTACTAAGATGGCGCAGTGACCCCAAAATGAGTCTTGGCCTCCGACAACAAAAGACGCCACTTCAGTCTGTCTTGCGCCATCTCCCGCCAGTTCTCCACTCGGAGTTCGCGCAGATCCTTCATCACCTCGTCAGCCCAGCGATACCTGGGACGACCGACAGGGCGTTTACCATTCGGCCGTCCAAGGTAGGCTCGCTTCACAGCTCGATCTGGAGATCTGGTGGAGAGGATGAGTGAAGATTTAATCAATATAAATAAAAAATAATCAACAAAATGTATGCACAGAATTTGATAAACCCTTTTTTGTTCTTTTTATTATTGTTTGAATAATGTTTGTTGGATTTCAGCGAGAAGCCAGGGCAGGTAGTTATTTATAAATATAGCAGACAATCCATAAACTGTGCTGATGTTGGCTCAATGTTTGGCCAACCAAGCCGAAAAGCCAATATGACATGACGTGTCTTACAGTTTCACGTTGGCAGTACACGCGTTTACCGAATTCCCTTTTAATCACTGTCAAGGGTGTTTCCATTATAACGACGTGGATCTTTTGATCTCGCGAGCGCTAAATATTAATATCCTTGAATTAACTTATAAATAAATTTCACGTTAACCTTCTCTTCCTATAATTGTTACAAACGTTACAAACCAAGGTTTCGAATATAAATCAATAAAAAATAATGTTCATATGTAATCCAAATTCTAAATCATTACGTTCCAAATTCAAAAATTTGCCGCCTAAAATTTGAATGTCAATGTTACATTTATTTCTTATGCTAATAAAGGCAAAGGCGTGCACCGAAATGCCCAGTGACCCCGCTAAAACGCCAAATAAGGCCGCAAACCGATCGAGCTATCCCCGCACTAGCGAGGCCGCGCGGCTGACATAGACCCAGATAGAGTGACATTGGCACTACATTCATGAACTAAGGTCACTCGTTCCGAGTTTAAAATTAACCGCGCGAACCAACACAACGCGGGGATTCGTGTTTTGACAGTCATGACTTTTTTTTTAATAATAAACTTTTTTTTTTTAATTTTCAGCCAGTAGACTTTTTATACAGTTTGAAATTTGCAAACCTTTTTCCAAGGTTAATTTAAAATAAATAAATGTAAACTAAATAAGAATCCCCTATCATTCATATGTTGTTTTTATGAGAAAAACTTTCTCAAAATCAATTTACGGTACATGACATAGGTAATTATTATGCAGACATTATTGAATTATACGAACCCGTTAAACAATGTAATGATGGAAATAAATTAATATTTACCTAAATTTATTACAATTAAAAGCGTTTTTAGGTTATTTGAAAAATAAATAGTTAACGATACTATTCGTCAGACTTTCGCAATTTAATAAGAATAGAAAGCTTGTTATCAATGTAGAGGATCTCCGAACCCGACTGCCTGCAAAATTAACTTATGACAACATTTAAATGATGTCTCTTGTTAGTATTCACAGTGAAAATGTAATAAAACTACACATCATTCGCTCTCGTATGCAAAGCGCCGCGCCGCAAAGGTCCCATTGGCTGTTGCCTGCTGGTAGTTATCTATGAAATACTAATGTCATGTTACGTCAATCTACGCTATTGCATCTGTCAAAAGCTATCAGTTTGACCTTTGGCGATAATCAAGTACTTAGGGCCCGCTAACAGTACGTTTGTGATCGACAATTTAAGTATTTTAATTCATAACTTACGTAATTGGGTTTTCAATTATCATAATTCAATTGCAAAGTTTAATTTATTGCTTTTGTTGCATAACACATGCGGTCTTCTGTCTGTTTAAAATTAATATGTAAGTTGTCTAACGTTTCTTAAGTTTTCACCACAAAGTAAAAAATAACCATTTAATTTTTATCATTTTGTTGCTATTTGAAGTCATTTATTGCGGTGGTAACCGTTCTATTTAAAATAAAATTTATAATATGTAATACAGAATATTATTCATCTGGTTCTAGAATGTAATAAAATTATAAATCGATGTTAAACTCGTAAATTTTAGTAGTGATTTAAATTTTGCTCTTATTTTAATATTGTTTATTTAATGTAATGCAATGTAAATAAGACAGCTAAAAATGGTTTCATAGCAGCAGATTCATGTTAATAGTAGATATAAGATTAGTAGTTCACAACAAAGATTACCTAGACTTTTTTTTCTTTTCATATTATTAATGTTTCCTTCAATTGACTAAATTGTTACATAATAATTCAAGGTAAATAATTTATTTTTTACACTGGTGTAACATGTGGATATAAAAAAGTAAATTACCAACATTAATGTGAATTTAATCAGAAAACATGACAGATGTTCCGCTAAGTAAATTAGTAGAAATGACTAGAAATTTAATTAACTTGCAAAATGAAAAGATGTTACACAATTTGACAGGTGTTTCGTAATTGACCCCCGACCTGGCGAAAGCTGGCATCGGCGACGGATTTCAATATTAATGCAATTGCATCCATAAATATATGACTTGATTAACTTTCTTATTTTGCCTACGTTGCATTTTTTGATATGGTGTTCGACCACGCGGAATCTCTATCGCATTAATAAATTAATTCTTTTCATATTTTTATTTTTAGTTACTCTCCTACTACAATAGTCCAAAACTATATCATACATTTGAATTAGGTATTGTCCCGACAATTTTTTATCGAATTTTAAACCAAAAATAATATTAGTAATATCCGTGTGTATCACAAAAAAATAAATAAAACGTAAAATGTTTCTTATAATAACAACATAAGAAAACTCCTTTCCGAAAAACCGAAAAGGTCACGATCTCAAATTCGTCAGCACTACGCAGCTACGTACACAGGTGTCTGCTACGGCGGGCGCTACGAGATCTCTATCCCGCCGTAGCACGCCGTAGCGAGGGAAACAGTCTGCTACGACGATGGAAATGCGTTTAGACTTTTACCTGCCTACGGCGGATGGGAAATGTGTATTTGTTGTTAAAAATATAAATACAATTAATTAAAAAATATTTTGTTTTAGTAAAGTTAAGTAAAGCCACTCTTAAATGAAACATTATAACAAATTAATCACTGCTGGAAAAAGTAAGAGTGAAGTTTTCCTTTGCGTTTATTTGACATAAATAATATGTATTAGAAAAATATGCGTGGTCATTTGTGTTTTGTTGTCTCTAATTAACTTGTAAAGGAGAACCACCTTGTAAAGATACTATAACAAGACAAGATTTACCTATTTTCTTTGACTTCCTTCTTACAAGAGAAACAAACAATAATAATTATCATAGATAATGTATAAATCTAAGTGGGATGTAGGTAACTAAAGAGGCGTACAACTAGGGAAGACGCGGTCGCCTAGCAACGGTACACGTGTCGACCGCGCCCAGCCTCCCCAAATACAGTCCACCTTTAGAATTACAAACTACACGACCGTATACCGTTGTAATAAAGACCAGTTTCCAATGGCAATGCGTTCGATTGTCGGTACTGCACCCGATCCTCCATTAATTATTATAATTAATGATACATTCGGAATTAGAGAGTATTTGCTTAATCGCAATTAACCGACATTGCCTTGACTGATATTGCGGTGTTGTTGAATTTTAACAACGTGGTTCTAAATTATATATCTTATTTAGGTTGTCATTTAACCGCAAGTCACATGATGTTGCTTGAATTTGATTCAATATTAACCTATTATTTAACAGACCAATATATCTGACTGGCCCGGTAGTGACCCGGTCACATAAAAAAAAACACGACGTGGAGCAGGGGCTCCACGTCGTGTTTTTTTTTATGTGAGAGGCGGCAAACGAGTCAGCTGGTCGCCTGATGGTAAGCAATCACCGCCGCCCATGCACATCAGCAACACCAGAGGGATCGCTGATGCGTTGCCGGCTTGTGGGGGTATGGGGGGTGTGCGCCGGCACTCTCACAAACCACATAAAACACAATAATAGTCACTATTATTTCACACTGGTGTTATGAGAGGGGGTGGAACGAGCTAGTTCATTCGGGCTGTGAAACACCACTACTAAAATGTTAGAGCAAGAAAGAGAGTCACCTAATAGTAAGGGATTACCAATTCCCATGGACAGTTACTATTCTATTGCCTTTCCGGCCTTTAAGGAAAGAATACACTCGCATTTTGAAGGATCTCATTTTGTATTGGTTCGGAAACATGGTAGTGTGTAGCAAGATGTATCTTGATTTAAGTTTATAAATACTCCGTGTTACAGATTCTACTAGGTTTGAATCTTAAGCCAAAGTTACGCGATAAATATTACTTTTATTTATTACGTTAGGCCTTGTAGAATTAGGGCATGTAGTTAAAAGCTTGGCTCTACATGAGATCTGATAACTTTTTCACAGTGCGAGTCATGGTTTCGTCAGTCTCGTCTTGGCCACATTTTACATGAAAATGTTTTTGATAGGATATTACTTTTATACTGTCTGTGAATACAGCTTATAGGTACACAAACTGTAAAACACAAGGTAACGCCTTAATTTTGAACTTTGCAATTTGTAAGGTTTCGAAGTTTTACGCAACTCTTGAAGTTTCTTTGACCAACAAAAAAGTTTTTTGTAAGAAAGACCACAAGTATTTGAAGTTCAAGCCAAAACATTTCTTGTTTAGCATTCACAACTTTGAAAACGCGACGAAACTCTGCTTCTGTTGCAACTAAGGAGTCTTAGAATTAAAATTCTTATACATAGTTAAATTGCAAAAATTCTTGACATTAATTGTAACAGTAATTGAAAATTGGTTGACCAACCACCTTAGAAATCACAAAGAGAGTATTTAAAGATCTTATGACCGATTTGCTGTTGTTGTAATGGTTAAGACTTCAGCTACACTAGAGGTCTAGTGTTCGATTCCCGCACGGTGCAAAGACTTGTATGCATGAACATGTCTGTTTATATCCGTCCGAGTGTTTCTGTGTATATTATATTATATGCATTGAAAATAAAGAGTACTTAAGTAATGTTTATCCATTATCTGCTACCCACGCGCTATGTAGCAGGTGTACTAAATAATTATGTGAACTATTTAAAACTAACTGACCCGGTGCACTTCATAATATTTTCCTAGCAATTTTTCCATATTTTCTCATTTTTTAAAACTTCCCCGGACTTCCATGAATATTTCAAGACTAAAATTAGTCAAATCGGTTCTACCGTTCTCGAGTTTTAGCTAGACTAACAAACAGTAATTCATTTTTTTTTATATAGATAGTAAGCGTATCCTGTCTATATCAGGATATAACACTTAAACGTACGAGTAGTAAGAAGAAGGCGAATAAAATAGGTATATGTTTGGTGTGAAAATAATTTTGACATGTAGTAAAAACCTTTTCCAACATGTGAGAGTCTTTTTAATATTTTATTTTTAACTATAAAGATAACAAAGGGTTATTCGTCCCACTAGGGTTGAACGTTTGCCTACAAGGTTACGCATTGCCTTAGCAACTAATATTTATTTTCTAGAAGGTACATTTATTTTATATCATTAAAATTAAGTCATACCTACTTACTGAAGCACATAGGTGTGTATTTCTGTGAGTTTTATTGGCGCTATTTACCGATTTTATCTCGTTGTATAAGTAGGTATATTACATTTTTATTTATTTTTAACTGAAAGTTAAAAGCGCGCTCTACTCGTTAGTACAGCACAATTTTTGTATGGAATGTAATTGTATTGGAATTAAATGATATCTTAAAACGAGCAAAATAAAAAATATTGTTGTACTGCATAAAATTAACTCTTAAGGAAGATATACTTTTTAATTAATAAATGTATACCTACAGTTAAAATTAAAATAACTTAATTAAAATTCAATCGGAGCATCATTTCGTTCACCTCTGTAATGGTAATAACACTTCTCGTTTACGTCAATGACTGACTTGACTGTCCCGATGACGCATTTGGCAGTGATCCTGCCCTATGCACCTGGTAGTAAGTTCAAATCCTACCCAGGACAAACATTTTTGTGATAAACATATAGATAGATAGATACATCCTTTATTGCACAATATTATCAAAGAAAAATATGTTACATAATTGAATGGTACAATGTAGGTGGACTTATTTCTAATAGCGATCTCTTCCAGTCAACCTTTGGGTAGAGGAAAAGTCTATTAATTGTAAAAAGTAGACAGTGCAAAACTCAAGAGCACAAAATAAATACGGGTTAAATACAATTTTTTTTTTATTTTTTATTTGAACATTCGAGTACAAAGTGTTTGTCCTGTGTCTGGATTGTACCATGTTTCAGGATTTAGCACGTCTTGTCGCGAAACTGGACTATCATCTGACTTCCGTAACCTTTACAGAGAAACTAGATCAATTAAATCATGGCTACACAGCCATTCAGTGGTTATTCGCCCTTATGAGGGACATCTGCGGGCCTCGAGCTTACGCTCATTACACGGGCTGCTTCTCAGGTACCTTGCGGTGCCCAGTGGAGGTGTGGCCGGCCCCATAACGAGGCTGATCTTTGCCCCTCCCTATACCGCTGCGTCCCCCTGTGCGGATGGGCACACCAGGTGAGACCCTTGCAGGAGGCCCAGCGAGCTTACCAGCAAACGGGGGACGGCTTCCCGCGTGATCTGATAGAGAGGGGCATACACAGCCATTCGACTGTGTGGGTTTCACGATGTTTTGTTAGTACGAGGTTCCAATGCTATTAGGATACGACCTTTTGTGTGTCAGTCAGTGTGACAGTGACGACTTACACGCACACAGATAAATGCGTTGCTATTGGTTGCTAACGTTACGGACAAACGCAGTTGAAGTCATTTTTCGCTCAATTCCAAAAGGTATTATCCTAATAGCATTTAAATCGGATATAGTATAAAGAAACTAGCTTTCCGCACGCGGCTTTTTTTAAATATCCCTCGGGAATGGATGTTTCCCGTAGGAATTTTATAGCCTATGTCCTAATCCGGGTTATAAACTATACGTGTGCCAAATTTCATCTAAATCAAGTAACGAGGAACAAACATCCAAACATCCAGACTTTCGCATTTATAATATTAGTAGGATAGTAATAGGTACGTCGAGATTCTGAACTTTGCACCTCATGTAAAGCGAAGTTTCATATCACTCCACAGTTGAGTAGACAAAACAAATTATGATGTGTTTAGTTAGGTCACGATAACCGGAATTGTTAGGGGTTATTATTATTTGAATCGAAGGCCCGGTGAAGTTGCGTGGATAGTAGCCGCCCACGCGGTCGTGGGAGGGAGTAGCGGGTTCGGATAGGGTGGGCCACGTGTATCAATGAAGTACTCTGGAGGGGGAGGGTGGGCCACGGCAGAAGCGGAGGGTCAAGGCAGTTCATTGGAGCAATATCGAATTGTGCTGATGTTTGCTTATTTCTTTTAATTTGTTGATAAGTGTTTTGTTGATGTGTGCATTTCCTTAGTTTTTACATTGTTTAGTTAAGTTTGATAAATGAATGTTTTATTTATTTACATTGGCGTTTTCACAACGCGACGTTTAACAAGCGCACTATATTAGGGTTAAAATTAATGTGGTCACTATTCGGTCACTACCTGGCTAAGGGTTAAAACGGTAGCCCAACCTAAGGAAAGTTTGTAAGTGTGATAAAGTATGTTTTTTAAGTTTTAAAGTTGTAGGACTAAAACCACTTGCACTTTTAAAATAACGTATACAAAATTTTCAGTAAAAAGTTGTTCACATATGAACGCGAACAGAACATTCGAAAAATATTCCAGAAGATTCTTGAGTTAATACGCGTTGATGACAACCAAAATATCATGACCATACTTAATCCTTCTAGCCCCGGATTACTAGACACAATAGAAAATCTATTGTTATGCGGCACCCGAGTGCCGGTTCGGCGTTGAGTGGTTAAAGGACAATGGGCAAAAATGTATATCCAACGATGTAAGTACATATATCTCATCGCTATTGGAAATTGTACCAATCTGCCCATTCTCCTCTTATCAGACTTCAAGATTTACAAATTAGGACTCGCTAATAACACCGCCACATCCCTTGGCCTAAACCACCCTTACATTCCCGGGGAAAACTGCTGAGCCGTACTGTGACCTTGTGTTGCTGAGTAAGTGCGCAAATCCAAGAACCAGCCGACCTGGTTCTATTGCCCAAGCGTTTCATTGGAACAATATTTTACTGGGACCTTTTAGAGGGTTAAAAAAACATGAAGTTACATGAAGTTATTTTAGACAGTCAAAATGTTAAGGATTGTCGAAAATAGTCTTATGCACAGAAATCTAAATAATATAGATTTCTGTGGTCTTATGCATTTATAATGCTTTATAATTTTTATTTTATACATAAAACAAAGCATATTCAGATTTTCAATAATATTTTTGCCAAGTTACGTTCATTGATATTAAATAGTTAACGAAACCACATAATATGTAGGTACTTAATTATGATTGACATATTAACAAGGTCAATAACCCGTATGTTACTACTTTTAATTTGACTCGTACTATTTATCTTTGCTGCACCGTGTCTTGTCACTACAACATATAAAACAAAGTTGCTTTCTCTGTCCCTATGTCCCTTTGTATGCTTAAATCTTTAAAACTACGCAACGGATTTTGATGCGGTTTTTTTTATTAGATAGACTGATTCAAGAGGAAGGTTTATATGTATAATACATGCATAATATAGTAGAGAAACACTGATAATTTTAGGGGTTTTTAATTTAAGGTCGTAAATAATCACATTTTTTGCGCTTACATTGCAAACGCTGGCTGAACCCTACGAGACACATGATTCAAATTAGGACCACTTGTGTTTTTCAATTCAAAGTGTTTGTAGTACATAAGTTTGATACAGATTGTCTTATCAGTTACCTACTTAAGTTACCAACGTCGGATTATCAACATCTGATCAATGTGGTATTAGGGCACACTCGTGTCACGCAATATTAGTTTGTCTTGAACATGAGGCTTTGTCAAATTAATGTGAAATTCGCGTGCTGTTACCGAGAACCTGAATGGGGCCTTCCAACCACTTCAACTAATTAATATTGCTAATAACATTTATTGTGTTTCCGTTTTGAGCGCCGAATTTCCGTGTGAATATAATATTATGTATAAAATTAATTTACAATACGAATATCTTAATTTGTATACATTTAATAATATTGTAAAGGAAAATCGTGAATACTTTGATAAATCGTTTTGTGTCGTCACAATGAACCTAATTATGTTTACTTAATACATACGAATTAAATAGAGTATCTTTTCAACGATTTCCAAGTAGTACACATGGACAAGAAGTACCTTATGCAGTTAAAACAGAAAGCTTTGTAAAGCCTGCCAGCCCTGCCAAAACCCTAAGTCGCTAATGTTAAAGGGGAAAGCATACACCTCAGTTGTGTCACTAAACGCGTCATCAAGTATACCAACAACCGTGTACAATGAAGTTTAAGTCTTATTTAAATTAGATAAGATTCATTTTTGAATGTTTTCGTTCGTCCGTACACCTGTGGTAGCCATTAATGAGTGGAGGTAAACAAACAGAATAGTAGTCGTAGAGCCTCATGTAAAATGCATGCCCCCACATGCGTGGCAGGACATTACTTTCCTTTGTTTACCTAATCATTCCACTGTCGAGGAGGACACTTTGTTGAGTATCTACTACCAAGAAGAATCGCCTTGTGATCCTAGGATCTAGGTTCAATTCCCAGGTTGGGCTTTGGGTCGAATTTTATAACGCATCTCAGGTTTTTGCCAATTACATATAACACCGGTTCTCCAAACCTATCACAGGCACTAGCCTCTCACACATTAGTACTACCATAGACGTACAATTTATATTTAAGTTATTATTTAAGTTCCTATTGTGAAGAGGAAATAAACGAAATAAAATGCATGTAGGTATAACAATGTATATTTGTTACATGCTTGTACATCATTAGAGTAAGTAATTACAAGGATCGGTTAACCCAACGACGTAACTAAGGTAACTGGTGCATTGGTTAAGGGTAACGTTATTGATCAAACGAAAATTACAGTATCACGACATGAACTTTTGAATTGCGTACCAGTTGGATTTAATGAGGTCATACAATTTTTTACCGATAAGTTTCGCCAACAATTTTCTTTTTGGCTACACTTATATGATAAAGTTGTCTTTTATTTTTCAAAATTGACAAAAGGGCCAACATCATTGCTATCTAATAAGTATATTACTAGGACAAAAAGATCGTTCTGTCCGGATTTGTATATGCATTCAAATTGTTTTGTTTTGATACGTACCTAGTTCAAAAAGCTTAGTGTATGCGCTACAACTTATACACTAGGGTATGCACTAAGCACCTATGTATCTATCCTATGTACCAAATCACAACTATAGTCTAACATATCGGTTTGAATGAAATCCAACAACAACAACTTTCGCTTTTAACAAAAGCTATATTAGAAGGGGCTCCATAGTTCGCGTGGCAACAAACGTAGCGGCTTCAAAACTACGTCGTTCCAGCACCAGGCTGCTACTACGAGATCGATAAAAGGGTGGGGAGCCGGGAGGGGGGTAATAGTACACGGAACCTTGAAGCGCGTCACGCCGCGGGTAAACAAAAATATTTGCTTCTACGCACTTGCGATGCGCGGGGCATGCATGCGATGAACAGGGACACACGCGAACTGAAAAGTACCTATTTCAAATACAAATACTCGTACGACTCAAAATGAGTGTTCCTTGAAATCCAAAATACACGCACTTATGACATTTTATATAGCGGTGGATATCTATCGTAGAAATCGTTGCGGTTAGTTTTGTTTCACTAACTTTTTTCGACTACGACTTTGTGTTTAATATTTTACTTCAGGACAAAGGCCTTTATTGAAGTTCAGTGATCCTCACAATACTGGTTCAATCGCCTTGTAAAATCTGTGTTGGTGATCGCTAACTTAACACCGTCATTTTTTAAATATTTATAACATATAACAGCACAGGTAGATATAACAATTTAAATAACTATTTGACGCAAAATACCTGAGTCATTCCGTGACCACGACTGCTAAAAAGTAATCGAAACGTCGGGTTTAATTTAAAAATATCGCGAGTTTATCCGTATAAAGTTGTTTTATTTAATGAGTTTATTCTATCGTCAGTTGTACCAAAGAAAGCGGTTGTTCGTTTCAGTGATTATAAAACAATACAAATCTCTCAATTGAGCTTTGAGTTAACAAAACGCCATTTCACGCCTCAACCTCAAACGCTATATTATAGAAAATGGTGAGACTGCCTCCGGTAATTATAAAAAGGTTAATCATAATCATAATAATTTATTGCACATGAATTTAGGTATACATACAGGTCTTAATATCAAAACCGGCCAAGTGCGAGTCGGACTCGCCCATGAAGGGTTCCGTAGCAGCAAGTATCATCATAATATAAAAGTTCTTGTAGTTCTTTGTAAGTTTGATCGAAGTTTTTATATTTGAGTTGATTGAATGAGAGGAAAATTGCGGTTTACGATTTATGACGTTTTAAAAAAAAAATAATTACTTGATCTCGTTCAAACCAATTTTCAATGAAAGTTTGCATGGTAATGTACATCATATATATTTTTTAGTTTTATCGTTCTCTTATTTTAGAAGTTAGAGGGGGGGTGACCAACATTTTACCACTTTGGAAGTGTCTCTCGCGCAAACTATTCCGTTTAGAAAAAAATGATATAAGAAACCTTATTATCATTTTTAAAGACCTATCTATAGATACCCCACACGTAAGGGTTTGAAGAAAATTTTTTTTTTGAGTTTCAGTTCTAAGTATGGGAAGCCCCAAAAATTTATAAACTAATTACTTGATCTCGTTCAAACCAATTTTCAATGGAAGTTTGCATAATAATGTACATCATATATTTTTTTTAGATTTATCGTTCCCTTATTTTAGAAGTTACAGGGGGGGGACCAACATTTTACCACTTTGGAAGTGTCTCACGCGCAAACTATTCAGTTTAGAAAAAAATGATATAAGAAACCTTATTATCATTTTAAAAGACCTATCCATAGATACCCCACACGTAAGGATTGGATGAAAAATTTTTTTTTGAGTTTCAGTTCTAAGTATGGAGAGCCCCCAAAATTTATTATTATTTTTCTATTTTTGTATGAAAATCTTAATGCGGTTCACAGAATACATCTACTTACTAATTTTCAACAGTGTAGCTCTTATAGTTTCGGTAAAAAGTGGCTGTGACATACGGTCGGACAGACAGACAGACAGACAGACAGACAGACAGACCGACAGACAGACAGACAGACATGATGAATCCATAAGGGTTCCGTTTTTTGCCATTTGGCTACGGAACCCTAAAAATGGTTCTCCAAATTCTGCCTTTGTAGGCATATGCACTTAGATAATACAAATGTTATTTAATTCAATTTTAATTATACATGTCATACTAGGTTAAAAATGTAGGTAAGTATTTAATAAAATAAATAAATAAAATTCAGTCATGCCGTACTAACACAAGTCCACTAAGCTAATTCTCTTAACAATATAGCCAAGTTTCAAATGAGCACTCAATCAGATGTATTAAGTTACTTTAAGAAGTATTTCATGGTTGTTTTAAAGTGTTGAAAAGCTGAAGTCTCATCTGTCTGGATTTCATTGCAATTTTATTAATGATTGCAACATTTTAAACATTAGAAATGTCTGTAAATATGTGCTTCTATTTATAACTGTCTAGTTTCTAAATTCGTTGACCCGACAGAGAACTGAACTCTAAATCTTACGTGCATTGAACCGAATTCTAAATGGTTCGTTGAATATATTTAACAATTTACACAGTTAAAATTGTCTTTTGATTGACAAATGCTTTACAAATTCGATGATACTATCTTAGTTGTGAAACTATTCCTATTTTATTTTTCGATGAATGCTCACTTCATAAAAATCTACATTGTCAACCTGCCTGACTACATCCTCGTAATAATACAATTATGAAATATCCAACCGCAAAAAATATAAAACTCATTATGTGATCACAAATAATGTCGAGTTTTAAAATAAAACACAGACGCCGCTTCTAAAGCAGCAATTAAGTTAACAATCCCATTTTGTCAAACTGATCAATATGGCGCATACCTCCAGTTGTTAACAAACAGCCAATTTGTCCAGTACAATGAAACGTTCGCCTAATTACAATCGACGCGGAAGCGCGCGCGTCACGAAAACAAAACTAATTCCAGCGCGGATTATGAAACTTTCACTCTCGGAGGAACAATTAAAATGAATGTGCGTGCGCTGGCGCAAGCGACACGCGCGGGCGAGTGCTGTCTTGGTGTAGGTCAGGGTATCGCGGAGCAACGCGGCCTGTTAGTCGGTGAATGTCAAAAAGGCCATTGGAAGCTCACACAAAATGATGCTTAAAGAATAAAGCGTTAAAAACTACGCGCATTGCCGGCCGATATCAATGACATTAGATTATTTTCTTGTTCGTAAAATTAATAAACTGGAAGCCATTAAATCAGCCTTTTAAACAAATATTTCGTTGTTAAATTAAGCTTATCAATACATTTTTAATATTACAAATCTACATCTGTAGATGATATATTTATTTATTTTATTTAATGTCAATCTTGACATTAAATAAAATAAATAAATATATCTGGACATTAAAGTGAAAGTAACATTTGATAGGCGACCTTGTTCCATAGGTGCCAGACAACGGATACATGTACTTATTATTTTTGCAGTTAAAAAAAAGATCCCAGACCCTCCAAACTCTTTTAACTTGTGCTACGCATAGATAAGATCTGGGTCCGTACATAATGGAAGAAATCGCATTGTACTAAGGTGGCGAATGCACCGCACTTGTCGAGCTATTGTGTCCGACCCGACAATGACACCTTACTTGCACTTTTTGATATTGAAAGTGCACCTAGTTCGTCAGTCTTCTGACAGATGGTGTGATCTTAGGACCTAGTTGTACACATACACAATAGCCTTTGTAATGTACTTAGATATTAGACAGTTTTGGTGGTGTTAAATGTCGTAGGTCGAACTTTAGCGTGAAAGTTGTCTCCTAGTTTTGAAATTTTACTCAGTTTTAATCAAGAGTTTGGAAGCTAGAGGCTCCTTGTATAAAATAATACGTAAAACCGTTAGTTATACACCTGATCTTTCTCCAATCGTGTCAAATAGGATTTCCACAAAACTGATAAGGATTTTTCATATTGTCTTTTCCTCTTTAGCATATTTTAGGGAATCATGACATTTCTTTCTGATTAGAGCTGTAGGTATATTGTATAACGCAAAAAAGATAATTTCATTTTCCATTTATCATAGGGTTAAAGGTCATACCTTTTTTGGATACTAGACGCGGGAGTGACATTTAATTTTCTTAACAAGAAACGTCGCTAAACATTAGGCCTTGACGTCGAGATGTCAGCTAAATACGCATGGAATCCCGCTGTGCCACTTAGGTTATATCATACAAGTCAGAATATACACATCTGCTCATTTGATATTGCATAAAATTGTAGACATAACATTTGAGCTAAACCGGTAGCGGTATTCTAAAAATAAAATTCGTAGTGAACCAAAACGTAGCGATTCATTTTTGTAGCATGCGACAATCGAAACATTCTATGTCGTACACACGACCCCGAATCAATTACTTTGTTATAGTTTCTGAATAGGATATAAGATACTTCTTAATTTTTTTTTACACTCAACACCCCGATCAAAGCAAATAATGCTCTTAAATGTGGATCGCATTGACTACCTTTGGTGTCGAGGCGTTTTTATTACCTACTCTATGCATTTACCAAATCGGTCGTAGTTAAGTGGAAATATTATCAAAAAACCAATGAAATCGTTAGACATTCCATAGTAATTGCCAACTTATTAGGTGAAAAGTTAAGAAGTCGGCTATCATATCAGACGGCAAAAACATTTGTGTACACGAACGTGTTTGTTTGTATCGCTGAGTATTTCAAGATGTAAAATATTTATTTACCAAAAGTAAAAACCAGTCGTAGTACAAGCTATGTTTAGTTTGGGGCTAGATAATGCTGTGTAAATAATGTCCAAGGTACATTTCCATGTAGTTATTTAATTTCAACAGTAATTAAAATTATTGAATAACTTTACTATAATGGCTAGTAGACGCGTATTTACTACGAGTTACGTGGCGGTGGCGACAGCGGTCATTGGTCGAGAAGTTGTTATGCAACAGCAAATTGTGCTCACACACGTCTTGCAGAGATTCATTAGACATCAATTTGTTATTAATCTTATAATGTATTTATGCTATTATCCGTTTAATGCTATTATAATGGCTTTTGGTTTTGTTACTTCTGGTGAGAGTTAAAAGAAATTTGTTTAAAAGTTAAATGTCGATTTACGCATAGGCTCTTAAGATTATTAAGTTAAAGTTTTTGATTAATTATAAGGCATAATTTCCATTTTAATAAGACATCAAATAAGAATGTATTTTATTCAATGTTTATATTTTCGTTTTTATGTATTATGTATTTAGATATTTCTAATTGAATAAACAAGAAATACAATACGTATACAGATGCTTCCTTATTGTTTACCATCGCCTTAACGGTGCGCGTTACTCCAGAGAATCCAACATTGTTTACATTACCCGGGCCAAAAACGACGATGAAAAACGATACCCCGGGAAACTCCCGACGCATAACGCACCGAAAACACAATAAAAACCATTTACAGTCATCTTAAGGTGAGCGTATAAAAATCATTTAGCTCGCTTTACTGCAGACCGATTTCCTGGTTGACTTTCGCACACCCTGCACTTTTCTCGGCTTTCCTCAGAAAACTATAGCGATCCCGCTCTGTTATAATGCACCGGCTCTTTCTTGCGCGAAGGTCGACGACCGGGGCAACGAGCGCGCGAAAGTACTTTCACTGCGCCGGCGCAGGCGAGTCTGCGGACAGCGTTTGGTGCAACGCGCGCGTTTGCGTTCGTCGTCTATGAAGTTTCTTGAGGAAGATGCAAGATTACGTTTCTGATTCGGAGAAATGGCCTTTGGAGGGCTCCGGGCGGCGGCGGCGAGCGAATCCGCAACAGTTTAGATGTTAACTAGTTGTAATTCATCTAGGAATGCGAGTTGTCTATGCATCGCGCTGCCCCTTGCATGTGCGTGCGTCCTTTTGTGCTTTGATCTTGCGTCTGCACATCAATAGAGCCCATTAACGAGGCGCAATGGTCGATATTTGATATTCTTATCCTATGTACTTACGGGATCACTTCTGGTTAAGCGCAAATAATTATGAGATGGGATTAGGAAATGCTTGTAGAGATAAGAAAGAATATCATTTTCAAAAAGTTAAATGATTATCTCAGTTTTTAATTAAATACCAGTTTATTTAGGTTTAGGTTTCCATAGTTATTTGGTAATTGGTAAAAGTTCAATCTACGTGACGTCTGGTTTTGATGACTATGCTAGTTCCGTTCTAGCGGGTTCGAATCTCACCCGAAATTTGTTACAGGTTACATCAGACTTTGTTATACATATATCTTTTAATTGAAGTATATTTATTTGGGTACCATTGTCGATCTAATACCCATATAAAGCCACTAGATTAGGAATCAAATCTTTTTTCACAAACGATCGTCGATCCCTAAATATTTAACACGAAATCCTAACTGCACATGCACAATAGGCCGGTTCGCGTTCGCGTTGAAGTAGCGAATATAGTTGATAATAGAGCGTCGTGCGTAGGGATGCAACATCGTTCATAAAAAACATCGATACTGAAACATCGATATTTTTTTTAAGTGAAACATCGATGTCGAAATATCGATATTTTAGGACGATACATCGATGTTTTTTCGATGTTTTCGTTAATTATTAGCAGAGTCAGCAAATACAGCCTTGAAATACAGAAAAAAGGCTATTTCTTAAAAAAATATTGATAACCTACTTAGATTCATTTTGTTAATCATGATCACTGACAATGTTAAACAATTAGTTACTTTAAATGATACATCTATAACGTTTTAGGATATGAAAAGTAGTAGAACGACAAATTAAACAAATAATAAAGAAAAAGATAATCACATTTATTATGAATTAAACAAATAATTATCAAAAAGAAAAAGAAATGTAATCACATGTATTATGAATTAAACAAAAGTTATTTATTATTTTTTCTCATTACAGAATTCAAAAATAATAATTTCGATAATCTACTGCCGAGTAACCGGTTTCTTTCTTGGGTAATTACAGCTCCAGCTTCAGAAAATAACCTCTCACTGGGGACAGAAGTTGCGACTATCGGCAAATGTTTCATAGCTAGTTTATATAAATATGGAAATACAGTTTTCATATCTTCCCAGATTTCTATAGGATCTTCTTTTATTGAGGTAACGGGTGAAGATATAAACATATGAAATTCTGTTTCTGCTTTTCTTGTGTCCGTGGTTTTATTTTTCATGTTATCGTGTGTTAATTGTTTGTGGTAACTCCATATATCTAATTCACGATCTGCCTTTTCTTCTCTTTCTGATTCGTCAGAAGACTCAGCTGGTGAAATCATAGATTGCATATTTTTCACATAGTTGTTCACATAATTCACGAGTTTAGCTTTGGCCGTTGCATCTTTAAAATGAATGAGTTTAAAGCGCGGATCCAGAGCGGTTGCTAAAGCCAAAGATGAGTTGTGTTCTAACTTATCAAATCGCTTCATTACTTCTTTCTCAATTTCAGTCTTTAAAGAAATTGCAGCTTCAAATTTCGGAGAAAAGTTTTCCAACATACCTCGCAAACAACTAATAAGTGGAATAACTTTACTGACTGTTATATAATTCTGTCCAGAAATCTCCTTGGTCAGTTTTTCGAATGGTTTTATCAATTGCACGATTTCACGTAAACAGCCAATTTCACTAGATGTCAGCATTGGTGGAGCATCGGAACGGCATAATAATATTGCACCAATCGTTGAAACTAACTCCAAGAAACGTTCTAACATATAAAAGGTGGAATTCCACCTAGTACGTACATCTAGAATAAGCTTCTTTGTTTGACCTTCTTTACAACCGGCTTCTCTTTGTTTTTTACGCAACTCATCGCTGGCATTGACACTGCGTTTTATAAACTTTACAATTTCGCGAACTTTACCTATAATCTGAGATGCAGTTTCAGATCTCGTCAATGGATTATCTATAGTTAGATTCACAGTATGAGCAAAGCACGGTATTATTTTTTTTTCTCCGAACATGTCTCTATTTACCTTCATAACCGTACTGTCGTTATCAGTAACAATGGCAGTAACTTTATCAATTGAAATACACCATTCGGAAAGGATCTCTGTAAGCCTTCGTTGTACATACTCTGCTGTATGTCTTTCGAATAACTCGAAAACTCCCAAAGTACCACTTGTAAGTTTCGTTTCTTCTAAAAAATGAATGGTGACCCCAACAAAAGACTTATTTTGCATCGTCTCTGTCCATATATCGTATGTAAGGCAGTAATATTGTGCTGATTTTATATAATTTTTGAAAATACCTGACATGACTTCATACTTATCATCGATCCGTTTTTTGAATGTTTCTCTAGAAGGAACTTTATATAAGGGCACAACTTCCTTCAGAAGTTGTAGGAATCCTTTCCCTTCCACAACTGAAAACGCTTTATGATCTAAAATTATAAAATTTAAAATTGCCTCAGTGATCTTCTTATTTTTGGTACCTTCAGTACTTGTTATACTTTTAATATTGGTAAACAATTGACCCACATTGGGCTGTTGTTGAGGTTTTTCAAAACCACTAGAAGTACTAGCTCCTTTATTAACAATGTCCATGGAATCAACATTTAATACCGACATTAGAGGCGTAACAGCATCAGTACTGTCAGGATGACTAACAGCAGGTTCGCTACTTTGAGCAGTAGTATCAGTTACATCATTTAATTTCAGTTTTTTTTGTGAAGGTTCTTCTGTTATACATTCCTGAACAACATCAGCGTGTTTTTTTTCCATGTGACCCCGCAGATTAGTAGTATTACCTGAAGTCTTCAAAGTTTTATTGCAAAATTTGCATGTCGCTTCCTTATTATTGACACCTCTTTTGAAATAATTCCAAATTACACTTTTCTTCTTATTTTTCGGCATTTTATCTGAAAAAAAAAGAACGTATTGTGTTAAAATCTAACTATAACGTAATATGCCGGACGTTCAAATCACTAAAATTATATCGATAATAAAATATTTTAATCGTTGCCCATCACTATTACAGTGTAAACTAAATATTTTTAAACTTAACTTGCGCATATAAATAACAATTGAAATATTTAATTCATAAAATTAATTACGGCTATATGTATGTATCAATCTAAAATAAAATATACGAAAATAAAATCTGTTCAACACTTTATTTTTGAGGTTATGTTTTGTTTATCTCATCCGTAATTTCTATTAAATTGGCAATACTATACAATACTTTCGTAAATAAGTGTAAACGGTAGATTAAATATACATATCAGCTTTTTTAAAATGTCTTTTCTAGTTCAAAACACCAAAACATGACAGCTGTAAAACTTATTTAACAACCAAGAAGTAAATTAACAATAAACTTACATATCCTGCTTCAGTATGCTTACTTAAAATTACACTTAATTACATAAACTACGTAATTAAAATAAAATCACGAACACTTAACTTCACTTGACGGCTTCGAATCTAATTTCGTTTTAATCTGGCGGTACCCACTGAGCAAGTAATCACTACGTTTTGCGGTACCTAGCAATAGCAAGACGCGACGCGACTCGCGAGAGAAAAGAATGGCGCCAGAGTGCAGTGGCGCGCGCAACATGGTCACGTGACACAAATGATAGTTACAGACCTACAAACTTATCTGTTCCGGTGGCCAAAATTGGAACTACGTGAAATGCAATGCAAAAACGATATTTAATGACAGTTCTAAATAGACAGTAGCGACGCCGCCACCGGAACGGATAAGTTTGTCGGTCTATACGTACAATACAACAAGATGGCGCTGCAGTCAAACATCGTTCATAAAACATCGATGTTAATACACGATGTATCGATGTTTTCTTGTAGTTCAACATCGATGTTTAACATCGATGTTTATGAACGATACCTCGATGTTTTAAAACATCGATGTATCGTTTGCATCCCTAGTCGTGCGCTTGCGCCGAACCTCGCGGCGGAGAAAGCAAGTCTGTCACGACCGCACGCGCATACTGCACGCTGCAGATGCCTTGCACACCGGGGGCCCTCTGCGGAATCTAATAACATCTAGTCAAATCAAATCGAAATGTATGACGGCATAATATTATATTCATTGTCAAAATCTTTCTCCAAGCGTTCTGTCACCGTAGGTATATTTGCACCATGGCCCAGGTTTGGCAAGTCCAGTTATTACATTAGGGCGGCTGCATCTAATCTCTACAACCCTTGACAAAGGAACTAGACCAATTGGAGCATGGCTGCCACCTTCACAAAGAAGACCAACTTATGTAGAAGATAGCTTAGCTTTTAGCGCTGCGTTTGCTTAGAGGGAGAGAGTGCCCGCCGTAATTTCATTTACTAAATACAATATTTTAAAAAACGTTGCAAAATGTGTTCTGACTCGTAAAGAATCTGTTATAGGCCTATCTAGCCATATACATAAATCATCATCAGCCTGTAACAGTCCACTGCTGGACATATAGGTACATAAGATCTGATTTAATTAATCTTGCGAAAACAAACGAAACCGAAAGATTACACGGGATTGAATGCTAGAAGAAGATTTTCATTTTAATTAGATGTTAAAACATCCGATTATGGGATGTGAGGCATGCTAAGAACGGGTAATTAGTTGATTAAATTTTCATGCTCGATAAAGATGTTTTCAAATACATCAATAAATGATTAGTTATATTAACATTTTTATTATATAATTTTCTTTAAAGGGAATTTAATGTTACTGTAAGACATGTATGCATTCATTTAAATATGCAGCTTTAAACGATACTACAAATTGTTTTTTCTCTGTCCTGATTATATTTCCACACCATGTTTCTTAGACATTCATTACTGGAACTTGTTTGTAACTTAGATTTTTCTTTTTTTCGGTAGAAAAGAAGAAGAAGAAGAAAAAGCATTTATTGACACACGGTAGAGGTTTCCCCTTCACACACATAAAGCGTCGAGCCGGTACGCCTTGTGGCGATTCACCGACCAATTCCTGTCCTAGGTACTTATACACATTATCAGTGTCTTGGTACCACTATTTAATATTCTGTGGTCTAGAGAAAGCCTAAAGCATCCTGAATTTAAAACTAAGATATGAAACATTATGAAAATTCACCGCGGTTGTCAAAGCGAAGTTAATTACCGCTGCATAATGAAGTTGCGCGGGCGCAGCTATCGTTGCGCAACCGGTTACCGGCGTTATGTTATTGCTCGTAGGAACGTACTGTCATCTGCAGCCTGCGTTCAGCACTGCAATTAGTAGGCATTATTTGTTCTGTTTTTGAAAGCTTTTAGACTAAGAAAAAATAAAATAAAATAACTCTTCCTGAGGTTTATTGAAATTTTCTTTGTATTTTATTTTATTTATTTATTTCATACACATGACAAATTTAAAGTATTTAAAAAAAAGATTTAAATGGTCTAGTTCTCTTGTCAGATTGCAGTTGCACTAATGTAAAATTAGACCTGTTAAATCCTAGACCGTGGTGCAAGCGTACCCTGACTTTTTTTTTGGAGGAGAATGCCTTCATGCACCATAACCGCAGGCTAGCTAAACCTGTGGCCGTGTGAGGGACTCGAGACTAGAGCGTCCACTACCCACTAAACTCCCCCGGTTCCCCTTCACACCCGATTGGGACGAGCCGGTGCCAGCGTTAGCTATTGACCAGCCCCAAGCGTACCATGCCTATATCGAAAAAATAAAACATAGAGAGTTAAATAGCCAAGAGCGAATGGGCCAATAATGTTTTTTTCGTTTACTTTACCGCATGAAAATTACAATAGTAGTTATTTGTTATACTGTAAGAAGGATTACTATATAAATACCTTACCTTTGACGTTATTTGATAATGAGGATTTATGAGAAAGTACTAAACGTATTTTCTTTGCTTAATTAGTCAATTAAGGCGGAAACCTTACTAGTATGGCCCGGTTTAAACCCCACGCATTATTATAATTATTTTTAAGCATTATATGTGAATACTCTCCTGCTTCGGCATTATTTAGTACGAGTACTTCTAAATGTAGCTTAATTGAGGTATTTTTACAGATGTTATACGAGATAAAAGTAACTCAGTTCAAGTTGAATTTCATCATAAACAGGTAAAATGCTTTCAAAAATTATAAATGAGTACAATGTTTATTGAGGCACATAGAATTCAACAGGGGTAGTGTTATTAAGCAGCTAAAAACGTCCCCTTACCATGCCCAGACAGGAAACCATTATTCGACATCCAAGATCTTCAATTCCAAGTCCCATATTCAAATAACCAAAATATCACTTTATGATCAGAAAAAAACATGAATATTCCAACGAAGAAGTCTTTGCAGTGTTTCAACTTTAAAAACCGAATACATATTTTTTTGCTAATGATTCGGCAAAGACACTAATCCATTCAGCCTTAAAAAATCTATTTAACATAAACGTCTAAACAGGTATACCATAGAGCGGCTGGGCACGTGGCGCGCTGCGTCTATTTGCAGTAAATGGGTCAAGCCGCTCCCAACTTAGCTGCAAGAACGAATACAAAAAGAGTAAAGCGAAATGCGCGGGCGCACCGCGGGCGATGATCCCGCCGTTAGCTCGGGTTAACTGATTAGCGCGCTTTGACGGAGATTTAACAGGGGAGATTTAATGTTTGAGTTATTTTTTGTTAATCGTTCAATCGACTTGTATGAGTTTTCGAAACCTGATTCGCGATGCGCGAGGCTGAAACTTTGACATCTTTCGGTGTTTTTATGAAAATCAATCACAAAGTTTTATTTAAAAATGGAGGCGTCCTCTAAGAGGAAGCGTAGAGGTAGAGTCAAGGTTTTCATTTTTAGAAACATATATATAACATATATATATTTCTTACTTTCAGATTTGATATGTTGAGTTCAAGGTGAAAGCCTTTTCCATAGCCGTCCTTAATAATAAAAAAATAACCCACAATAGCAAAGCATATATCGAAGCTATATACCCCATAGAAACAGATAAGTAATTTTAAAAATACGATTTCTGTCATTGACCACAATATCATCTTATAGAAAGCGAAGATGCCGATGATCGATGACGCTAAGCTAGAAGATGACAAGAGGTGCTTTAGCATTTCTTCGCTTACTTTCAATTGTTTCATCAGGTCTCCCACGGACTCGCGCATTCGCTGCATTTGCATAAACACTTACTCCATCAGAGAAAGGAAAAGTAACTTTGATCGTGTCTTGGGACGACGTTCAATGATTGAAGGCAGATTTTGTTTTAAAGCTTCAGCGTATGTTCGTATAAACTTGAATGTAAAGTTGACTTTAGTCTATAGTTAAGAATAATATGCATAATAGATTGTATGCCTGGCATTGTGAGACCTAATACCACTCTATGTACCACCTTATTTACGTCACCTATGTTCATAATGTAGTTACTAATATATTGAAGCTAATAAAGCGCAGATTTTTAATTACCAACCCACATTTGGATTCTCCAACCACATTTTACTTAGCACCCAGATACAAATGTTCATCACATTAATGTTTGTCCCGAGTGGGAAATGCACCATCAGGCCAGTCAAATAGGTGCACCTCACAAAATTAAGTAGTCATACGCGCAAGAGTTCATACCACCAAGGCTACTCTGTAAAGAACAGTGGGCGACATTGGTCCATACATACATATTAATACATATTATGCTTGTGACGGAAGTGTCAGCAACCAGTTAGCCTTATGTGGCCGGCCAATGTCACCGCCACTGTCACCTAGAGATCGTCGGGCTGTGATTGGCTGGATCAAAATCATATCTGTTTGCAGGACAGGGAATGCGGGTCTTTTGTTAAATATTCGGTAGATGGCGCTGAGGAGGCATAGGTCGTGCGCACGATCCAGCTTCAATTTCAAAAATAATATAATTTTTGCATTAATATGCACCACAGATAAAACCAAGTCTATGTGATGTCCTAGGAATTCTTATAAAACCGACAATCAACAGTGCAAAACAAAATCACCGAGCTACAATTTATCATAATTTACATACCTTTATTTTGCAAATCGGTATCTACTCAGTAACATAATCAGTAACTACTCACGATTGTACCACAAAACAGTCAATTGACAATATTAAAACTGAGGAACTAACTGTTTATGTTATTTGTACTATTAATGAAATGATGGATAATGATTATACTTAGAGAGAAACAGATCAATAAATTGGACTAGCAAAAAAGACAAAAAATTACTCACAGTTTTTATTACTTTTTCACAATGTAAAATTTTAGATAATAGCCTGTTAATATGGGTGAATATTATGATAAAGAAAGCAAATGATGTGTAGAGGCTAGTGACATCCATTAATAAACATTAATTTCTAAAATTCAGAATGGAGCTGCATAAAATTTATTACCTTAGAAAGTCCATGTTAATTTGCAGTATAAACACAGATATATCTGTTAAGCGGTGTATAATTAACACTTGAATATTTCGACGGGAGGAACATAATTCACAAAATGACTGCACAGTGAAAAGATATCCGACCGCCATTTTTCTAATTTTAACCGTTGGGTTCCAGGCTTTGGCCAGTAATGTTTGTAGAAATGTTATGAAATGTTACATAGATTTTTTCAAAAACAAGATTAAATAATTTTGAAATATTAATCTTCTGGACGACGACGTCGACGACGTTTTTAACGTCGAATACGTAAGGCAGAAGGATGTATTAATGAAGAGAAATTTAGTTAAAAAAAAACCTGTCAATAATAGCTGTTATTCTACCTTTTTTGAAGGAGCTATCAACACCCATTAAATAACCGTAATAACAAGGCGTCGTTCACACTGGATGAATTTTCCGCAGCTTACTGTAAACAAGCTAACTTATGTCGCCTTTCGCTTCGGTGTAAACGAAAATTTTCATATAATATAGTAAAATCGTTAAACTGCGTAACATAGCCCTCGGTCTGGCCGGTGCCTTAAGCTTCAATGCATAAGCAATTTGTTTACTCATCTTACGTCATTATTATGTATAATGAGTATAATCGAGCCATCCCTCGCTAACCCGCGATCAAAGCTGCGCGGGCGCCGGAGCATCGGCCCGTTGCGCAACCGCTATTAATACGCGGAGAAAGTTCGCGCCAGCCTTCTAGCGTGTGCGCTAGCCCTAACCTGTCTAACCATTCTGAATCATGCTACGCATTTGTTGGATGTAAAACAGATATCTTTAAAAAACATATACCTTACTTATATTTCAACACCTCGATGGTCTGATGGTTTAGGTACCGGGCCAAGATCTCGGGGTCCTGGGTTCAATTCCCGGGTCGAGCTAACTTTGTGTCGGTTTTTTCGGACACAGCTCGGGTTTGTGATTACCAATCCGCATTTGGCAAGCGTGGTGATTAAGCCAATACCCATCATTGTAGCGATAACTTGATTTCAAGGATGGAGGCCTTTGCCCTGTAGTGGGACATTTAAAGGCTGATACTTTATATTTCAACAGTAAGTAGGTATAGTGGGCTTAATTAGATAGGCATTTCCTTTTAGCCCGGAAATTGTAGTGTAATATGAAGATTGATACTGTCTTTGCTTGCTCCCAAAGAAAGTTGCAATGTGTGTCGAACGACGACATACCTCACCATATTTTACATATTATGTAAAATAATTGTACGATTAACAAAAAGTTTAAGCATTATTGTTGTAGTAGTAGTTATGCTTCATATTCAATTGTTGGTCATAACGGATCTCATCAAACGCGTTTAGACGATTAGATACCTATTCATGATCATAGCTTTCAAAAAAATTAATTGAAACTCTAAGTGCTGTCAATCTACCTATATCCGTTGCCACATTATCTCGAGCCCTACGTTTGCTTATCACTTTGAAATGGACTACGCCATAAAAAGTAAAAACATGTACTCAAAATGAATAACTTGTCGGCAGTACTGATACCGGCTGCTGCGTATTCCTAGCGCGCAGATACATCGCCTAATGAAGTGCTCTCCGAATATGTCATAAACGTCTCATAAGTTGCGCGGCAAGGTTAGACGCCACAGTTATTTATCTGCGTTATATAATCCTCGCTGACATTTTATGCCGCCGACGGAGACATCTTTGGTCGTCTTCGGTCTCTTGATGCACGGAATGTGGAACCGTTACTGCTTATTGTTGACAGGAATTTTGTTTTAGATGTATCTTGGTCAATTTTCCCTTTACTCGATTGTCTCGAAAGGTTAAAGTACCTACTCAACTTTGGTAAATATTTTCATGGCATTCAACAGATCAAATCTTTATTTGAAACTTCTGATACAATAGTCATCTATCTCCAATATATTTTTATATTAATGCTGGAAAACATGAACTCATAATTTGTTCTAATAAAGAAAACGTAAGGTTGGATGCCATGCGTTTGCAACCGCACTCACTAATAGACTTATAGGCCCTTATATAACTGTAACACCTAATACTGTAACATGCAATAAAGAATTTGATTTGATTTGATTTATTGTTTTGTGCAGAAGACTATTTTAAACTTGTCACCAAATCAATCCTTTTCCTTATAGCTTGACATTCCAACAAATCTTTTTACGATTGATCCAATCAAAATGCGTTCCTTGCTCGCCAGCCGAAATACCATTCAAACAAAACGAAATGCAAGCATAGTAACCTTCCTAATCCCCAGATTGGTACAACCGACCATGTCACCGGCATGCGCAAAGTTCACGGTCGCAGACCGCACACTTTCCGCCTTTTATCAAAGCTCAAGGCGAGAGGCATCCGCGACCCATTTTAACGACTCGGATGAATATTGCATTCATTAAGGATAAAGCGCCTCGATGGTTTAGTGGTTTAAGTACCGGGCCGAGATCTCGAGGTCCTGCATGGGTTCAATTCCCGGGTCGAGCTAACTTTGTGTCGGTTTTTTCGGACACAGCTCGGGTTTGTGGTCACCAACCCGCATTTGGCAAGCGATGATTAAGCCAGTACCCATCATTGTAGCGATGACTTGATGGAAAAGATGGAGGCCTTTGCCCTGCAATGGGACATTAAAAAGGCTGATACTTTATTTTAAGGATAAAGTTATATTTGAAGTTAGACAAGCGTGATGTTGCTTAGTAACTAGTGTGGGACCATATAGTACAAATATTAAATAGAGTTGGTCTAAGCATTGTAATTTGTAGTGTATCAGTCCTTTAGTGCTGTCCCGGCATGACGAAGGAATTTGATTAAGTCCTAAGTTATTGGTGGATGCTGTAGCAAAAAATTGGATAGTTGCTAACTACTTTTGGTTTAAAATGGGTACCTATAACTCAACTAAAATACAATTTGGATACTTACTGGACTGAGTCTGAACTGTCATTGATATATTTATTCTTATCTTGTAAATAGTAGTCATAAATGCGATGTCTGTTGGAATTCGATTCAAATCTACTGAGGTTTTTATTTTGCATGTAATGTTTACATAAAATTTATCATATTTATGTCAATTCCAAAAATTGGCCACTTATTTCGTCTATGTATAATTGAATGTTATGACTGCTTTGTGAATGTCGCCAAACTTTATCTTATCAAAAATATTTGAATAATTAACTGACAAACAACGTTAACTCTGAAACCGAAATAATCTGAAGAATTTTAACGCACGTTATCTACATTTTGGTCCGTAATGTAAATGACCTCACATTCAGAAACATAAGTAAATAAACATTTATAATACTTTTACGTTTACTCAATTTGTTTTTCGTCGTTACATTTTGTTTTGATCAAATGATTTCGGTTCTATAAGTTAGATTTCTAATTACGGTTTTCATCAAGGATTAATTAAATCGGATCAGTTCTGAGAAAAATCTCATTTTGGAATGGTTTGGAAATGTTTCAGATCAAACGATATTATGGTGTATTTCGGTTTCTGTTTTCCAAAGGACTGGCAGGTTATCACCGGCCCTACGCGGAAGCATGTACGCATTGTTCGCTACAATTGTTTTCCCATTTTCGCGCGGTTCCCGCGGGCGTCGCTCCCCGGTGACCGCGGCCGCCCGTGCGTCGACCTCGCCGCGCGCCGCCCGACTGCTCCACCGCGTGCTTTCACGCCATCCGACTTCGAAATTCGAATTTTTCTAGATCGTGGCGAAGGCAAATGGCCATTCAGCCTGGCAAAACTTTCTTTCGTAAACTTGAGGATCGATTTTTTTCGTGTTTTCGGCCAGTCTCATCTTTTGTTAACGTATCGAAACGGAGATAATGATCGCAAAACAGGTGCTCACAAATCGATTATTTCACCATTTTCAGAAAGTAAGCTTTGCTAAAGTAATAGGCATAAAATGTAACTGCGTTTGAATCATCTTAAAATATATAGTTGATGGGAACGACCTTTTAATTACACATACAGCAAAACTCAATTTAGTTAATATAAATTAAGTTTTAAATAAAGTTGCAGAGCCCTTTCCGAGATTTCCCTTGACATCAAACGGCTGTGAACTAAGTTTCAGTTAAAAATAACGTATCGCTTTAGGCAATTTTGTTATCCTCAGGGCGTTTTTCGCCCCCGCGACCTTCCAAAGGTCATCGGTCCACCGTGGCTCGCGCACTCAGTAGGTATTTTTAACCATCGTTCATCATCGCCATGGCCACCAGATGTGCCCGTGACGGTGACGAATTCCGCGTCGCGTATTGTTTTCTACGAACGTAGTAATCAATAACATGATGTCAGGTGATCGCAAATAGTTTTTGAAGGACATTCGTACCTTTATCTGTCACATGGTTCACTGTTGATATTTCCAATTAGATCTTCTATTTCGTGTCATTGCTAAAATAACCAACGAAAGGCATCAAATCCAATACTTTTATTTATAAGCTTGTTTTACACTTGAATAATATTCGCATAACAGTTTTTATCATACTCCTATTATCGTCATCATCAGTCTATTGTAGTCCACAGCTGGACACAGGACGCTCCCAATGCTCGCTACTTTGTTCGGTAGGAGATAGGAGTATGTAAGAGTGTCTATCTTCTGTACACTCCTAAAACGTAATATTTTTATAAGATTCTATCGATAGTAACACCATGCGGTGGTTTGGTCTGACTTTCCCGGCTTTCTTCGCGGCGCGTCGACCGTGGTGGGTGCGTCGCTCCCCGGACCAGCGGTTTGTTGCACTCGTTGTAAAGGTCAACTGCGATGACTGATGTATTTGACATCTATGAGTCTCGCTCTCGTGAGTGATGGTACGAGGTAGCCCTGTTGTCGCCATTTTGTATTGTAAGACTAAACATCCCAATGATAATATAGGGCTTCCCATTGGCATTGGGAACAGATCATCAACAGCAGCTATCTTCTTCTCTTTGGTGGTTTTTCTGTATCAGGGCGTTTATTTATATGTATACGTTTAGTTTATATTTGTACCTTCATTGGTTGCGATACACGTGCTCAAGCCACTAACTTTGGGGTCAGATCAATGTTTGTAATGCCATATATTAACTCCGAACGGTTATTACGTGGGTGCAAAATTCATTGCTCATACAATATGAAGATATTACACATTATGAAACCTCGTGATTGTAGCACCTTAATTGATTCTGATTCTCCAATAATATCAAGATGAACCACACACGTGGATGTTTCATCTAACATGTAGGGTAGGTAGGTAGTAAAAATGCGAGTTTTCCCATCAACTTCTCCCGTGCATTGTTATTGTTTGCGGCGTGGGCGCCTGGAGCGAAGCCAGGGAGCGTCGGCCGCCGGTGCCGTCTGCCCCCCGAAATAGACCGTTGCACCCACCCGGCGTCGTCTGCCTGATTTTCTTGAAAGAGGGACGCAAAAGATCTATCCGGACACGCGCAGCATGCCTTTGGGAAAAGAATATGTTCAGCCTTAGCTCAATATCGCCAGTCTCAGCAATACATGCGTGTCGATCTTCTGTGGAACACTAATCATGTGATAAAGGATTCAAATCCGTCAAAGTTGCAAAGAAAAACTTTAATCCTTCTAGCCCCGGATTACTAGACACAATAGAAAATCTATTGTTATGCGGCACCCGAGTGCCGGTTCGGCGTTGAGTGGTTAAATTCATTTATAATCATGTGAAAATCTTTGAGTTTTATATATTCTCTACATTAGGCACACCAGTGCAAAAAGGGCCTAAATATAAAAGTAAAGAAACAGTGTGTTTAGTAAAGACTTACTTACGCATACACCCTTCACCAGGTGGTAGGTTCCTGTACTGGGCCGTCTAGGTGGGTACCACCGCAGTGCCAGATATTTTCCCGTGAAATAGAAGTGTGTCAAGCATTTCTGTGTTTCGGGAAAAGGGCACTGAAGCTAGTGAAATTACTGGGTATGTGAGACCTAATAACTGTCGTCTCTAACCACTCAAACGTCCGCGCGCGTTTTGCTTAGGTTGTCAGGACAGTCCGCGAGTCACGTGATACGCGCAAAATAAAATCGATAGGAGACGTATGCTAAATAAATGCTTATTACTCAGTAAATAACTCAAATATCGCAAAATGAAAAATACTAATGAAAGGCTCATTAGTTGACGATTTTTAGGCAATAGTTATGTTTGATTTTAACATTATATTCTATTAATGATCTTACAGTGAACTTTAAGAAATGCTAATTTTGTCCTAGTTTTCAATTTAAATATTTTTTTTATTAGATATTTTTGACGTTTACAATATTAAAACAATTTTGGGTTTTAGGTAATTTAATGGCCTTTCATTTGGAATCAAAATCCCATTATAAATCATCTTAAAAATATTACAAATAAAATAAAAACTAAAGCTACATGATCTGTGAAATCGAAGTTCACGTATGGTAAATTGTCTAATCCAGAATGAAATATGGAATATTTCAAGAAAGTATGGTAATAACCAGGCTATAATATTAATAAGTTTTCTTATTAAAACATTTAATTACGATATAATATAAGAACTTTTTTAGATCTTCCAATTATTCACTAATAAAAACACAGAGTCACCGACCTATTTTTAATCCAAATTTTTACTTAAAAACTGACTGGAATCGCACATAATGTTATAAAATATGAAAATATGTAAGATTATAAATATTTTGATATACAAAACAATAATATTTTATTACTTACGGCATGATTTCTCGAATAAAATAGCTGGAGTCACTCGCGCACTGATCCACAAAAACAACAAGCAACTTGACAATTTATTTTTTTTGTAGCCAAGAGCCGAAGTTATGTTCCACTTGAAATAAGGTGTGGTACATATCATAGAGCGTCAAAAACCAACAACACTACAGACTATAAACATCCACAGCGATAAGAAAAAGAAAAAAACAATCGGCGGGCGCGAATTCTTAAAAATGTAACTGTAGTTACACGGACTGTCCTGAGGTATATGGTCTCTGTAACTGTGGTTACAGTGGACGTATGAGTGGCTAAAGGCGGGCAACGCGCCTGGGACCCCAAGGGGGTTTTGGGTGCTTATGGGTGGCGGTGATCACTTATCATCAGGTGACCCACTTGCTCGTTTGCCCCCCTATAATATAAAAAAACCCTCGTTGGGGTTTTATGAATGTCTCAATCAATGTTAAACGAAGGCCGTTAATTTGGTAACACACAACCAAAGAAGTCACAGAATCAGATGATCCCCAGCATCAGTTCCCACGGCGGTCGAAATTTAAAGGCCCGCAGTAAACGCCGCGGCAAACACCATTGTGTTCGTATTTTGTTTCCGCACACAATACTGGGAAGCGGCCGTGCGACGGACACCAGATTATAACAATTTAATTGCTACGTAAATATGGGATGAATGAATTTTTCTCTGTAACGGAGGTGAGGTGGGTTTCGTATTGAAAACCAAATGAATCCTTCATAAATCATCTCTTGGATGTAGGTTGAGTGAGTGAGAGAATTATTTATCGTATGATGATTCCAATTATTCTAAGTTTATATGTTAGAACTAGCCTTCCGCCCGCGATTTCACCCGCGCGTAATCTCTTTTTTCAAATATCCCCCCTTCCCCCCACATTTCCAGGATCAAAAGTATCCTATGTTTATCGGGGATAGTATGTAGCTTTCCAACAGTGAAAGAGTTATTCAAATCGGTTCAGTAGTTTCAAAATTGATATTCCCGCGGGAATGAGACGTTTCCCGTAGGAATTTTATAGCCTATGTCCTATTCCGGGTTATAAACTATACGTGTGCCAAATTTCATCTAAATCCGTTCAGCTGTTTAGGCGTGATTGAGGAACAAACATCCAAACATCTAAACATCCAAACATCCAGATTTTCGCATTTATAATATTAGTAGGATATTAATAATATGAATGATCGGCATCAGATAACAAAAATCAACGAAAATAGTAATACCACTAAAAATCATCGTTCAAATCAAGAATGACTCCCGTATCAGTTTTATTAATTGTACAGCAAATCAATTTGAGAAAAAAAAGTCTCGATAGAAAAATTCACTTACAGACAAAGAGAGAACTCGCATGCAGTCAGAACCAAAAAATCTAAGCAATTCTTCTAACAGAAGCATTAATGAGGCTCACTATGCAGTCGGCCGAGACAAGTGCAGTGATAAATTAGCAGCCATACTTCATCGCACGCCCGGCATACCATAGCTTACGTGATTATGTTCCAATTCCGTCTGGAACCACACCGACAATCCATTACATATTAAAATATGCAAGTGATCAATAAGCGATATTGACGCCGAGACAGATCATTGATCTAATTGTATCCACAATTACAAAATTACTAACAAGTTTTAAAGTTAGGTACATAAATTATTTTGTAGCTTGAGTAGTAACGATAGTGATGTGCGATAAGCCTTAAAAGCTGTGTTTCCAGTGACTGATAGTAAAACGACACACGAGAGAGCTATAAGTCACATATTCATTGCAAAAATAATAACTGACCAAAAAAAGTTTGTCAACTACTAATTTCTTTTTACTGATATATTTTTTCACGCAGATTATCATCCTTTTGTCAAATCTTATTTATCTGATATACATAATTATCTCATATCATAGATTCCAAATACAAGTTAGTTTCCTATTTTTGTACTATCAAAGCAAACCTTGAAGAGTTGGATCATCATCGTCTATAATTTAGGTTTGATGAAAAACGTAAAACAGAACAACATCTTTAAAAAGTATATTTCAATATATCTACTTGATATAAAAAACAGAGCAACATTTAATGTTTAGTCTATACTTATTTACTAATAAACGTATTTTATCATTAATATAACTGCCTAGCCTCACATTTCTACAGATCTTAAATCACAATCATCACTGAATTCACCACCAACATCATCAAAAGTCATCGTTCAACAATATTGATCATCACCACGTGTTCACCTCGCACCATCAGCTGTGCTATATGTCTGGTGCATTCCCATACACCCTTTCCAAGAGGTGTCTCCGTCACTATTGGAACTGGGGATATCTTCGCTGCCGAACCTTTGGGGACGGGCGTACCTGTTAGATTTGAAAATTATAATTAAAAGTTGAACAGACATACGTTAAAGACTTAGATGCCTTTTCCGAATGGAATACAAAACATCAACCTCTAATTAAAATAAAAAACGAAAGCGTAGGTAAACATATTTTTTACGAAGAGTCAAATGTTGATTTTGATACTAAAAATTGGAATATTTTTCAAATTCAGGCAAAAGCTAGATTATCCATGTAAATGTGCAAAGTGTTTAATGCGTTGTACATTTACATACATATTCTACTAATTCTAGTGCATAAACAATTACTTCCAAATTACTTGTAATGTATATATACTTCATACGGCGCATTCTTGCCATATCATAGCATAACATTGCAAGAATTATATAAAGAAAGTGGTATTATGCAGTGTGAAGCAGCACTTTTATAATCACCGTGCTTTCTCTAACCGTATTTTTTCTCTTTTCATCAAATTTAACGGTCTGACAGTTAACATATTTCGTAATACTGTTTTACATATTAATGCCATCTGCTAAAACCTGTTTTAAGTTTAATCTTAGTTTATTGGCCGTCTTTAAGACACTAATTCATTAATGATCTAACTACAGATTGTTTTAATATGAAATGGTTTTCGAAGTTTTTGGGTGTTTCAATCCTTTTAGGAATTTTTAAATAAAATTTTCTAAAGTACGCTCAACTTTCCGATCTATTTATGCATACATGTAAACTGATTTCACTTTTTTTTTTAAATTTATCCGCGATCGATGGGAAACCGAATATGTGAGAAAGAGAAGCTATCCCCGAAACCAAAGAAAAGTCCAGATGTAAAACTTTCGAACTTGCATCCATGACTACTGGTCAGGTACATTATCCAATGCGCTAGCATAAGTGCACTTAGTGCTCACCCATTACTGGTGGAATCTTCCGCTTCTTAGGCGCCTTCTTGGTCCATATCTCCAGGATATCGCTCAGAGCCAGATTCCACTGCTTGTCAAAGGCTAACAATGTAGCGTGAAGGACTCCGCGGATTCTATTCGCCCCACGTGTGGTTACCTGCAGACAATCATATGTAACATTTGAAATAAAGTGTCATTCGTCAAAAGTATTGAACTAACTCCATAATTGTTTTATAACGAATATGACAATGAGAAAAGATTCTTGCTTATACACAGCAAAAATATTTTTCCTAGGTTGAAAATGTTGAAAAACGGAAATGAATCTTATCAAAAGAGGCCTTGCCTGACTGAAGACCAACAATTAACTTCAGTTTTTTATTCTCAGTACATAGTCTCATATTGGGCATAGGCAATCAATCTACCTGCTCTGTGATCTCTAGTTATAACTACACAGAGTAAAAAATGCATTATCGAAATCACAAACACGCCCAAACACTACGCCTATTAAAAGTACAATCGCGATTACGAAACAGATGACAAAGCAAATCTAATGTCAATGTCAAATTGTTACAGGTGCGCGCGCGCTGTGTAGGACGGGCCGGTCGCTCGCCAAATGTGTTCAACGCAAAACCTGCCTTCGGTCTTAGAAATAAGTCGCAATATTGCATGCTGGTGAGTACTCACAACTTTTTCTATTTGTAATCTATTGCATGATAGACAATAAGATTTGAGTGTTTTGTTGACACGTTATAGTTATTTAAAGGTATTGAAATATTTTAAGTGGGGATAATTATACTGGTTTTAACGCTGTTTATTGTGTTTGATATAAAAGGTTTTAGTTTTGTTCTAATGGCATTATGAATAATGATATATTAATATTAATTGTATCCGACACTGAATAAAATATCTTTTTTTTTTTACTGGGAACTCATACGTTCCGAAACTTGTGTTCCAATTACGCTTAACCTTAGTAGTTAAGAGCCAGAGGAAATATAATATACAATTATTTATTTATATATTTATTTATTTATTATATTAGTATAACAAGTTCGACCTCGCTCCTGGCCCCAATATAGAGCAACCCTGCGCGCGCCTGGGTCGTTCTGGCTGGTACCCATCACCGTAGGCATGCAGGACGTTCACACATCGTGTTGTAAGTCAATAAGTCAGATGGACTATTGTAAGATTTATAAGCATTGGTAGGGTTGACAGTTGAGCTGACATAGCAGAAGCATTTTACCGAAAAATTACAGCAAACAGTTTAATCCAAGTTTAGGGCAATGTAGCAGTTAAGCAGTTTTGCTTTTACGTCACCTCTCATTATAGATTCTAAACAAAATAACTCTAATAGTGTCAGCACGTGTAACGCATAAGTTACTTGACACTTGCAAATATAAACAAAAATACTCAAATAATGCTGGCACGTGTAAGAAGCGTATGTTTAAAAAAACGTAGTCACAAAAAACATTTAGAATGTTCGTGAATCGGTAACCCTAGGTGTGGTGGTTGCCGGTGGCGGAAGGCGCCTGATCCGGTCCACGCTGCAAGGTCCTTCGTAGCTCGTAGCTCATGACGTAGCACATTCATTTTCCTTGTTCTTTTTCGTGAGCTAATAATAAGGCAAGGTTATTAAACGCTTACAAGCCCATATTGGTACCGATGAGATTAAAACTATGCTGTTGTAAAATCAACTTTAAGTTGTATTGACTATGGTTTATCTAGACAAAAGGTCCGCTTTACGGGAAACTGACTATATTTGCGGATGGTGTAGTTTTAAATTTGTTTGTACCAATAAATGCTGAACAAACCTGTTAAGTATGTTTGTAAGTATAATTTTAAAAGCAATGAAAATATATTGAATTGAAGTAGAAACTTAATTGAATTGCCTTCAGATTTGTTGAAGGTTACCCACTAAAATTATTTAAATTATATTGATGCGGCTTAGTTTGACTCAGATAAATAAAACTAACTTCATTACCTTAATCTTAGTTTTTCATTCCAACCTACACTACATAGTCAAATTATTGCTTTATGTTTTTTCATTAAATACGTTTTATTTAGTTAAAAATGTTTTACAATAAATATTAATACGGAGACCAAAAAAATATTTTAATGAATTTATTTTTATATTATGTTAAATCTCTACATGCTATATAAAATACGCTATACCCTAGCATCAACATGAATCTTATCGTCCTTACATCCAACCCGTTACCCCCAAATAAGGGCAAAGGCGTAAAATCGCAGCGACGAAAATGGCGCGGGCGCCGCTTCCGGGTGGAAAGTTGCGCTGCGCGGGCGCAAGGCCGCGTGACGCGTGAGGACGCTGCTCCAGTGCCGGTGACGTCACCAGCGAGAGGACTTGCAGCCAGATCATATGTATTATATGCATTAATAATGGATTTAACTTAAGCTCCTTATTTTGCGATATAATCTGTCTAAAGATCTGATCCTGATACCCATTATTTTATGTGGACCAACAGTGGCAACGAAGACACCACACAATTTTAGTATAAAAACGTTTATCACATGAATGTTTGTGCACAAAATCCTGGCTCACTTACAACCAGTGAACCTTTATAATGAATGATCTGATTCTGTACTACTAGAGAGAGAGAGATTAGATTTTTTTTACGTTCATAAAGTTATCATAATTCCACATGATGTAACGTATTAATGTTTTAAATATATACTCTAGTAAATTAAATTATAACATCTATTGTAGTTGTCATTGAATTACGTCAAAGCAGACGCCATAATTTGCCACAACCTTCATTTGTTTATGGTAAAGCCAGAGTTTAAGATCTTGTGACCTTTGTTCTGTTTTTTATAAATTAGTACGACCAAATAGGGGTACAATAATATAAATAACTGTTTTGCTACTTCGCCAATGTCAAATCAATTTACTGTCATTGGTTTTAACACCTGTGTCTGTTTCGTAAGGTTATGTTATGTTAATATCAGACAACATCACTCAGATTCAATCTGATTTTAAGAGTTTTTTTCCATGGGTCTTAAAATTAAGCAGCTAATAAACTAATAGTCTCGATTAAATCTTACACCTCTACAAGTTAAAATATTATAACAGTGGACATTTTTCACACAACCACCTGTTTGCTTAAACATACATTAATATCACATTTTGTACTGTGCCGGGATCGAATATGCGACGTCAAAAGTCTAGCCAACTTTTTAACCAATATACTAAATCGTTCGTCAAGCTAGTAACATCTTTCTCCGACCGAAGATTTCATGCGGAACCTGTACTACTCCTTTACCATTGTAAACGTTGTGAGGATTGCAATCGTCTTAAGGACACAGTGGGTACCCTGAAGAATTCCGCTTACATAATTCCCGCGTCGTTTTCCCGTCCACTCCCAGCGGTCGCGAGTCCCGTTGTCCCGTAGGCGTGACATCCCGCCCCTTTACCTGCCAAGTGCAGTTGCAATTTGCCCATGATTGCTAAATTGCCGCTCAATGCTCTTCCTGCTATGTGTTCCCACATTACGCAGCTGGATTCTACAGTCACTTTTACTAGACGTTTCCTGTTCTACGCGTTGACACTTTACTGCGTTGTTTGTTTGTTATCTTTTTGCTAAAGTCTTCTGTCTTGTCTCTATATCGTGTAGAGTTCAAGTGTTTGTCAATATAGAAGATGATACTTTTTATATACAAAACAGGCAGGGGTATCTCAATAGTAGTAGGAATCGGATTTTTTATATTTTGAAGTTTTTGAGCCCTTTTTTAAACGATTTAACATAATTATGTACTCGTAGGCGACCACTGCAGCCTATTTGGTTTGACTTTTGACACTTTGCTTACAATATATTGTAAGCCAATATTAGCCATTTAAGTTTTATAATGTTCCTGGATAATTCCCAAGGAGGGTTAGTGTCAGGCAGGCGGCCGACTGTAAAACTTTTGCCAAAACAATTTGCAACATGATAATGGTGAATGATATTATGTTGTGTGATAGGGTTAGGGCGTACCCCACAGGCGACGCGCAAGGGCAGCACCCGGCCCCTGTGGGAAGTGGACAAGGGTTGTTGTCTCAGCCCGGGTGGGGACAACGTAAGAAGCGAGCCCGGGAAGTACGAATGAGGATGGCAAGCTGGAATATAGGAACAATGACTGGAAGAGGAAGAGAGTTAGCGGACGTACTAGAAAGAAGACGAATAAATGTTGCCTGTTTGCAAGAGACTAAGTGGAAGGGAACAAGGGCTAGGGAAATTGGGGTGGGTTATAAATTTTTCTATAGTGGTAGTGATGGTAAAAGGAATGGGGTGGGAGTAGTACTGGATAAGGAATTGAAAAAATGTGTGACGGATGTTAAGAGAGTGAATGATCGGATTATAGTGGTAACAGTTATGTTTAACGGAGTGGTTATGCACATAATGAGTATATATGCACCTCAGAGTGGATGTGATAATGTAGTGAAAGAGAAGTTTTGGGAGAAATTTGATGAAGTAGTAATAGGAATCCCACGGAGTGAGGAAATTTTAATTGGGGGGGATTTCAATGGCCATGTTGGACGATTGAAAGGAGGGTATGAGAGAGTGCACGGCGGATGGGGGTTTGGTAACCGAAACTCTGAAGGGGAAACCTTACTGCAGGCTGCTGCCGCTTTTGACTTTGCTATAGTAAATACGTTTTTCAAAAAGCGGGAACAACATCTCATTACGTACAAAAGCGGCAGTCATAACACACAAATAGACTATTTCCTCCTTAGAAGAAGGAATGTCCTTTCAGTAAAGGACTGTAAAATCATACCAGGAGAACCACTAGCAACTCAACACAGACTTCTTTTACTGGAAATAAATATAAAAAACCAACTGACCCGTAAAGTTAGGCCCCCACCTAAAATAAGATGGCATATGCTAGGGAAGGAAGACTGTGCAAAAGAGTTTAGGAAAAGAGTGATAGATAAAATGATTGAAATGGATGATAGAATTAAATCCCAGTCGGTGAATGAGAGTTGGAACGAAATGGCTGCGTGTATGAGGAGTGTGGCGAAGGATGTTTGTGGAGAAACGAAAGGAAAGGGAAACATCGATAAGGATACATGGTGGTGGAATGAAGATGTACAAAAGATATTGAAAGAAAAGAAGGATGCATTTAAAAGTTGGAAAACATGTACTGATGTTGACCCTACCGTAAAAGAACAAAGGCGTAGAAAATATGATGATGTAAAAA
This sequence comes from Mecyna flavalis, assembly GCA_949319885.1. Taxonomy (NCBI): domain Eukaryota; kingdom Metazoa; phylum Arthropoda; class Insecta; order Lepidoptera; family Crambidae; genus Mecyna; species Mecyna flavalis. The sequence continues at coordinate 1,075,512 of OX439427.1, read as the reverse complement.
AGAATGCTAAGCGAATGGTTGCTATTGCTAAAGGTAAAGTCCAGGATGAATTGTACCAATCCCTTGATAGCCCACAAGGTCAGAAAAGCCTTTACCGGTTAGCAAAATCGCGAGAAAGAGATGGAAAGGACGTAGTTTACATCAAATGCATAAAAGATGAGAATGGCAGGGTTCTTACAGAGGATGAAGAAATAAGAAATCAATGGAAGGGATATTTTGAAAAGTTGATGAATGAGGAGAATGAATGGAGTGGTGAGCTTGAGTGTCCATCTTTCAATTTAGGTTTAGTAAATGAAGTAAGCACAGAGGAGGTAAGAGTGGCAGTGAAAGGGATGAAGAACGGTAAATCAGTTGGCCCAGATGGAATACCAGTCGAAGCATGGAAGGTTTTGAAAGCGGACGGATGTAAGTGGCTAGCTTTATTCTTCAATAAGTTGCTACTAGAGGAGGCGATCCCAAATGAATGGTGCAGCAGCTCACTAGTGCCCATCTTCAAAAATAAGGGTGATGTACAAGACTGTGGCAACTATCGGGGAATAAAGCTTATGTCACACAGTATGAAAGTTTGGGAGAAAGTAATTGATAGAAGAATAAGAGGAGAGAGTGAGATCACCCAGAATCAATTTGGTTTCATGCCAGGACGGGGAACAATGGATGCGATTTTTGCCATACGACAGCTGTGCGAAAAATTTCGTCGTGCGCATAAAAACCTGCATATGGTTTTTATCGATTTAGAAAAGGCGTACGACCGAGTCCCCCGAAAAATTCTGTGGTGGTCATTAAGAAAGAAAGGAATACCTGAGAAGTATGTTAGGCTTGTGCAAGCGATGTATGCAGGAGCGCGCACGAACGTTCGGTCTGTTGCCGGGGTTACCGATGAGTTCAATGTGGCAGTAGGCTTGCACCAAGGGTCGGCGTTAAGCCCATATTTGTTCCTCCTGGTAATGGATGCCTTGACATCAGACATACAGGAGGAGGCACCTTGGTGTATGCTATTTGCCGATGACATTGTTCTTATCGGAGAGGATGCAGCTGGGGTACAGAACAGACTGGAAAAATGGCAACAAAAATTGGAAAGTGCTGGCCTAAAGATAAGCCGCTCTAAAACGGAGCATTTGTTTTGTGGCTTCGCCGGCTCTTCTGATTTTTCTCAAATTGCCTTAGATGGTGTAATCCTTCCAGTCTGTTCCGATTTCAAGTACCTAGGCTCGCTCATTCAAAGTGACGGTAGCATTGAACGGGATGTGCAAAATAGAATGAATGCAGCATGGATGAAGTGGCGACAGGTCTCGGGAACAACATGTGACCCACGGATGCCCCTTAAACTTAAGGGGAAAATTTACAAAACGGTCATCAGACCTGTCGCTATGTATGGATCAGAATGCTGGGCAATGAAAAAGATGGATGAAAGAAAGGTACATGCAACTGAGATGCGCATGCTAAGATGGATGTGTGGAGTGACTAGGTTGGATAAGATTAGGAATGACTATATAAGAGGAAGTTTGAAAGTGGCACCGGTAGTGGATAAGATTAGGAGTGCAAGGTTAGCATGGTATGGACATGTGATGAGGAGAGAAGACACACATGTCGCCAAAAGAATGATAGATATGTGTGTAGACGGAGATTTAAGCAGGGGAAGGCCGAAAAAGAGATGGATGGATTGCGTGAAGTATGATATGAAAATGAAAGGAGTGAATGTAGAATTGACGGCTAATAGGAGTGTGTGGAAGGAAAAAACATGTTGCGCCGACCCTACCTAGTGTGGGATAAGGGCAGGGAAATGATGAATGTTCCTGGATTACAAACATTTAGATACTGTCAGTAATATTGACTTGAAGTTCTATAATCATTCAAAGATTTAATATCTTCTAATCATAGATAACAGGTAAACAACTAATAACCGTAAAATGTACCAATACTAAATGTTCAATTCTGTAAATTTTCCATTCTACGTAGACGATATCGTGTTTAATTCCATCAATCAGTGGGATGCGTCGTACCTATCCTCATTTTAGTGCCAAGTCTACGGATATATTCTATGGGTTTACCGTTGAAAGGAAACCGTTGTATATCAATCATAATAACACTAACAATATCATTTAAACAACGTAAATCCTGTCTAGATAATTATAAAATTAATTTCTACGCGATAAACTTCACGACTTAATTAAGTTATATTTTCTGTTTATGATTAAATATTATTCAGATCGAAGTTGTAAAGGCTCGTGCACTCTTACATAATCATTCAACAATATATTCAATCAATCTTCCGAATGCATAATAAGCATAGTACGTACAATATTGCACTCCGGCTTTATTTTGGCTACATTGACGTAGGCTTGTAAATCAGATTTCTACAGATTCTACTACACGTAAATAAAACCTTACTATCTATCCTCCTTCCAGTGTTTGCTGATCCTGATAAGTATATGGCCTTGTGTTTATTTATCATTCATCAGCTTTTTCAATGTCAACAGTTGTGAATAGGGATCAGTACTTATTTCACCTCAAATTGGCCCTCAAACTGATTCAGCAACAGTCCTAAAATACGTCGCAGTCACGGCGGAGGCGTTTGGCGGCTTGTGCAAACGCAAAGGGCGCGTACAAGAAGCGTCACCGCACATATTAACTACCTACATAGCCCTCGTATCGCTTCAGCAATAGTCCCAAAATTATTTCCTTCATGATGGACACTTTTGGCGGTAGCTGCGAAGACGAAGGGCAGTTAAACCAAGCAATAATAAGCGTACAAGAGTTACTAAACATACAAATAACACGCAGTAGCCCTCACCGCCGCGCGATAGTCTAAAATAATCCTCTTCCTAAACACGCCGGAGACATTTGGCGGCGGCTGCGAAGGCGAAGGGCGCTGGGCACGTCCAGCTTACGCAATACTAATACTATTTATACACGCTATTTCTATACGTTTATTATCGTTTTTTGAATGTTTGTTACATTGTTAGTTGTTACCTATCAATCTTGACAGATTGTTACGTTACGTAAAGACGTGTTGAGCTATGAAAATTATTTCAAAATTAGTTTTGCTTCGTCATTTAATTTTCTGTTGCGTTGTTTTTTACAGAGAATCTTGTTCAGCATTTCTATGAGACCTAGTAATCGATAGGTATCAATTGAATGTTGTATCTAAACACATGAATGAATGAAATCTAAATGAGGAAACGTAATTTTTATTAATACAGAAAATTGTAATCCTTTGCTTAATAGTAGTGCCCTGGAAAACATTCTCTGACTCATTCAATGGTTATTAACTGGCGAATATTTAGTAGGAAAAACTTAGCTTTTGTTAATGCACTTGTCAAGAGTGATAATGCAGCCAATAGATATCAATAATGACCTCTGCCCTACAGCTATATGTATAAGACCTCAAAACAAACCATCTATCAATCAATATTGCATTGTATTACATAGAAGCTCGTAACACAGTCGCCGGGCAGTGCAGCGGAAGGAAAACCATCAGTTTCACAAGAAGGTCGCGCGCAAGGTAAAGGCGCTCGTGATCGCAATGCAGATGGGAGCTTCCTAAATTTGGCAATTGAGATTATAATCTCCGAAATTGAGGATGCCATGACCTAGGCGATGATTGCCGAACAATATGCACAACACTCCTAGTTTGCCATAAGATGCTATTAGAAGTCCATTAGTGTGATTATAGAAGGATTTTTAAATGTGTTGGTGCTATTGCAGTTATAGTTTTAGTCTGGAAATAGGTGTAGTGCACTATAGTAAAGTATGTCCTGCAAAATATCCGTTCTGGGTACTGGAGGCAAAACAAAATCAATTAAAAGAAATTTTGGGTAAAGCGTATTTAATTTATAACCATTCTTTTTTCATTGTCGTCATATTCTTTGTCTGGTATTTATAGCCAGAGCTATGTGTGTAGTATAGCTTCCTCCAGAGTACAACTGATAGTTTAAAGTCTACTGTAACCAATGACTTTAACGGATTATTCCCATCTGCCCCTACCAAATCTGCCCCCAGTAGGGGCAGATGCGACTTTTTAGTCGCATCTGCCCCTACTGGGGGCAGACGGAACTAGTTTTAGTCGCATCTGCCCCCACTAGGGGCAGATGCGACTAAATAAGTTTCGACTGCCCCTACTGCTTATTTAGATGTAGGTAGGTAGCTACCCCAGTAGATGCCTATAGTACCGTACGAATGCGGACTTGTTTTTGGGAGTTTTTTTTGCGCGACAAGACGCGACGACGCGACGATTTGAAGAGTAGCTGTCCAGTTTTTGACGAGCCATTTGGTGTAGTGGTCGAGAAGTCGGCTATTACACCAAAGGTCGCGGGTTCGATCCCCGCACGGTACAAACATTTGTGTGCATGAACATGTCTGTTTGTATCGGTCTGGGTGTTTCTATGTATAATATGTATGTATTTACAAAAAAAAAGTATATAAGTAATGTTTATCCGTTGTCTAGCAACCATAGCACAAGCTCATGCTTAGTTTGGGGCTAGATGACGCTGTGTGAATAATGTCCAGGGATTTATATATATGTTATATATATGTTAATATGTTAGTTACCATTAAATGCAAATGTCTGAAGAGCTATGTGTTTAATTAACATTTGTAGTAAAAAAAAAGTGAAACTTTCGGAAAACAAATGAATGTCGGGAAAACATTGTTTATTGATCTGAAGTTAAAAAATTAGGTGCAAGCGATTTTCGACCTTAACGACATTTACCAAAATAACTGATTTTAATGAACTAGCAAAGATAGTCGACAAGCGGTTGCGAAAAAGCAACAAAATTTTAAATGTCAATAAGGTCGAAAATCGCTTGCACCTGTTTTTTTTACTTCAAATCAATAGACAAACAAAAAAAACAGGTGCAAGCGATTTTCGACCTTATTGACATTTAAAATTTTGTTGCTTTTTCGCAACCGCTTGTCGACTATCTTTGCTAGTTCATTAAAATCAGTTATTTTGGTAAATGTCGATAAGGTCGAAAATCACTTGCACCTGTTTTTTTTACTTCAGATCAATAAACAATGTTTTCCCGACATTCATTTGTTTTCCCGACATTCATTTGTTTTCCCGACATTCATTTGTTTTCCGAAATTTTCATTCTTTTTTTACTACAAATGTTAATTAAATACATAGCTCTTCAGATATTTGCATTTATTGGTAACTCTTCAAATCGTCGCGTCGTCGCGTCTTGTCGCGCAAAAAAACTCCCAAAAACAAGTCCGCATTCGTACAGTATAGGCATCTACTGGGGTAGCTACCTACCTAGGTACCTATCTAAATAAGCAGTAGGGGCAGTCGAAACTTATTTAGTCGCATCTGCCCCTAGTGGGGGCAGATGCGACTAAAACTAGTTCCGTCTGCCCCCAGTAGGGGCAGATGCGACTAAAAAGTCGCATCTGCCCCTACTGGGGGCAGATTTGGTAGGGGCAGATGGGAATAATCCACTTTAACCTTCACCAGTCATACGCTATATTATGAGTATCATTGTGTTATTATCAATGACTATTCACACACATAGTAATCATAAAATGTGCTATTATTAGAGCATAATGTATATTTACTACAAGTATTCTAATAACATGATTATAGATGTGCTTCTTCAGTAATTTGTCCTAAACTACCACTCAATCCATCAATCCAATTTTAAGCAAATCAAGTTTACCCAATTTGCAGTCAAATATTGAGACTTCCAAAGTGCCTTTTAAACAGCAATCAGTACAATGGATTAAAATATGTAGTTTATTTTTATATAAAACAGTTTTTGCCACAGACTCTTGGGTCCGTGCCTTTGTTGGGTTGAAATTTTGGGTTAGTGTTTAGTTACATGTTGCTAAGCGCGGAGACAAATGTTAGTTTAGTACTTAAGATTAAAAATAATTGGATTTACCGTCAAGACGAAACCACTCGGCAACTATTCCTAATATGACTTAGCTCTCTGTCCTTACCTTACGCAATTTTCAAGTGTTAACGCAAATGTGGTTAGTTTTCCCAGTGCACCGGTCACGTTCGAGAATCTATGCGCTGCCAAGTGAAAGTCAACTGCACCGGGGCATATTTCAATACTTTCCTCTCAACAAAATTTGTATCGAGAAAAATATTCAAATTGCGACAGTGATTGTTTAAAGCTACAGAAACATGGAGTTAACGTGTCTAAGATTGACTACGGATTAATATGCTGCGAGCAGCTCAAGAGTAACTTGATTACTCATCAGTGACTATTGCCTTTACAATTGTCTATCTATAAATACTTGTTAATTGTAATTGCTAACTCGGCTGCAAACTATTTAGGTTTACGTTTTACCGCTGCATCTTATGGTTGCATTGTACGGTAATTAAAACTAGAACGTGCACATTTAAGTGTTTCAACATAACAAACAGGCCAAGTTCTGTCAATGCTTTAGAATAAAACGTTATACAGCTGCACAGTACGGCACAACTTAAAAAGTAAGGGGTATCAGAAAAAGATACCAATTTAGAAACGAGTGCGACGTAAATAAATAAAAATAAAATATTGTAAATGATCTTATCTTAATTTTGACATAATGATGAGGCATTATATTGGACTGTTAAGGGGGGGTGGGAGTACATAAAAGAGGCATAGACCGACAAACTTATCTGTTCCGGTGGCGGCGTCGCTACTGTCTATTTAGAACTGTCATTAAATATCGTTTTTGCATTGTATTTCACGTAGTTCCAATTTTGGCCACCGGAACAGATAAGTTTGTAGGTCACGTCCAAATATGGCGCCGCGCTCGCACATTTCGTAGTTTTTTAAACATAGTAAACGAGACACTAATTTTATCAAGTCAAACTCTGCGAATTTATCTGTAAATATTTAGTGGCTATAATTGAGTGAAAATTCAAATGTTAATTGGCAGGAGCTTAGACATAAAATACGAAAATCGTTAAAAAAAGGGGTAACTTTGGGATTTTTTTCTATCGAGTGAAGTTTATAAAAACATGTAATTGAATGCGATTTTAACTAGATCAGATCCTTAACTGATACATATATTTTTTTTAGAATTGAAAACACTGATTTGAATGTCTCAGGTGGCTTTTAAAAACCATACGCGCGGCATCTGCGGAACTACACAGCCTTAATACAAGAACGTAAATCAGACAACATCGATGGAACTTAAAAATATATCGTACTGTAGCAGCATAGGTTCTATATTAGAATTTCATCTCAATAAATCTCTACAAGTCATCGAAACCCATAAATCGGAAACGTTCACGAGGAAATCTGATAGATCATATCATTAATTGGATAACACTATCTGACTAATAAAACTCATCGGATCGCTCGATCGGCGCGAAGGCCAATTTACAAAATACACAAACGTTAATGACAAATCAATCAACGTGAGTCATTAAATTATATTTATCGCCCCTTGGGCAAATAAAAGAATATTTAAACGTGGCCTCGGTGGTTCCTTGAGTGAAACGTGATAACGCCTTTAAGGTTATTGAGAGTAGGTATGTATAATTTGGTATATATCTTTATCTACATCCATACCCTAATATGACTTTTATAGTCAGGATCGATGAGCAAAGGCCCTATATTTCGATATGAGTATCTTTGGCTGCATCTTAATGTTTACATTTTAGTATCGATAACCGATACCTTAATTACGTTCAAATTTCGAACGTTTTATAGTCAGGATCGATGAGCAAACGCCCTATATTTAGATATGAGTATCTGTGGCTGCATCTTAATGATTACATTTTAGTATCGGTAACCGATACCTTAATTACGTTCAAATTTCGAACGTCTTCTTAAAATGTATTTTATTCAAATTGACCTACAATGAATGAAGATAAAGTTATGTATGTGACTGTACATAATTAGGCATTAAAATACTCATGTGATCCTTTTATGAAACTCACTTCGTTCGTTTCATAAAACCACATTCGTATTTTAATGACCCTCATTATGCAACAGCCACATAAATAACTATTTTAGTTCAGTCTTGGGCTTATACAGGTTCAAAATAATATGTTGAAGAGACTGACCAAAACGAAAATACTATTGTGTAAAATACATTTCTCTAAAATGTTCGCTTATTCCTTTTATGCCTACGTTCTGGGAGCTTTTGAATTTTGCTGCGTTTTAATAATTAGAACCTGTCATTATCATTTTGAAAATACATATTGGATATTTAATATAAAATATTGAATTCCTGCTTATGTAAGCCATTTTTTTCTAATGTTATTAAATGGAGCACATAGTCCTCTAAGTTTATTCTTAACGCTAGTAAAAACTACAATGTTATTCGATTTTTTTTTTTATGTTATAGGGGGAGCAAACGAGCAAGTGGGTCACCTGATGATAAGTGATCACCGCCGCCCATAAGCACTCGAGACCCCCTTGGGGTCGCAGGCGCGTTGCCCGCCTTAAGAGACGACAGATATTAGGTCTCATATACCCAGTAATTTCACTAGCTTCAGTGCCCTTTCCCCGAAACACAGAAGTGCTTGACACACTTCTATTTCACGGGAAAATATCTGGCACTACGGTGGTACCCACCTAGACGGCCCAGTACAGGAACCTACCACCTGGTAGATCGATCGATGTAGGCAAGATGTAGGTCATATTTTTAGCCTGACCTATTTACATCGCTCCGTTTGGCCGCCCAATTGTCGATTACGTGGCTCCAACATCTGCTAATTAATTCGTCGTCCTTGAGTGAACGAATGGAGACTTAATGACCGATTCAATGCATTTTAAGCGGGAAAGCGAGGCGAGACTATGTTACATTTAGATTTCTTAGAGACAAATGTAAATAAATTTTAACACGATGTATTAAAATACTATGGTTTTCCAATGTAATTCAAGACTATTTCGACGTCAATTATTCTAGAATGAGTCCTAAATAAGCTTATTATTAGTTTAAAGCAAAATACCTTTTTATTTTGAAGATCACATTTTAGAAACTTCTGTATATCTCGACAGTCGTTTATGTCGGCATTGTTACATCGCACGCCAAAGTTATGACTGCAGCTTGCTTGTATGAAAGTAAAATGCGACCTTGAGTGGCTCCAAAAAAAACCAACTCCAAAACATCAAAATAATGACCAATGACCGCTAGAGAAAGTAAACAGACTCTTATGCGACGTACGTGCGGCCTTGGCGAGGCCGTCACAACACTCCTCGGCGGACTAAAAGAAACTTTATACGTAACGTTTATGGGTCCAATTCCCAATGACGACTCATTGGCCGTTCGAAAAAAATACTCAGCCGCGCGACCTTGAAAACTGTGCCTTACCGTGTTGGTAGTAGAGTGCATTTTAGGACAGACGGAGAGCGCAGCGTGACTATTGTAGTTAAGTCAAGCCGTACCCGCGCGGGCGCAGTGAAAGTGAATGACGCGCGGTACGCGGAAGCGTATCGCGGTAGCTAAGGTGAAGGTATGATAATGTGATTAGTATTTGCTCGCATGTCCGTCGCTACTGGTAATACTGGATATTAAAATGCTCTATTTATAGCGTGAACGACAGTGTTAGTGGTAGTTGTGGCACTGGCAGTAGATAGCGAGTGCGCCGATGAAAGTTGTTTACAGGTGCAGTCGATGCACGCCCGGCACGCCTGGTATGACGTGCAAGAACACATCCATTTGTGTTGATCTAACCTGTTCATTTATTATTCTTGCCGTACTTAAAATATCTACTAAAACCATACAGTAGGTACACGCACCAAGAAATCACTTGGTATCTCACAAAAATCTCCACAGACCTTACTACTCGTAGCGACAGCAATCAATTACACAGACCTCGCATCCCAACCCATGTGAGAAGTCAAAACAATACCATTGAATACCGCACCGAGGTCAAGTCACTCAACCAGTTCTGTGGACCACATTAGACCTCGTATCAATCACATGGTAATGGAAGCAACAAAACATTTCGGCAAATGACTGACAGTAGTTGTAGTTGGCATGAGACATCTCCATGCTTCATCAATCATCTGATTCATGGGTTAAAAATACGGTTTAAAAAAGCATAACGTATTGTCTTCCGCAGTAGAGGTTCAAATAATGAACAAATATGTTTTTATTGGCAGATTTCACCTGTGGAGGTGGTAGCTTGCCAGTCGGACCCTAAAAAAGTCCTATAACACCAACCAGAAACCAGGTAGGAATCGAACCCACGACCTCCGGGTTTTGTACCCGAGCGGCTTAGCCACTATTTAACGGAGGCGGTCAAAAAAAAATTTGTATCCATCTAGTTCTAGATTAAAAGGACTTAACGTAGCATGAGGTGTTCTATGGGTCCAGACATGAATGATCGCTATTGGTACCGGTCGACGGAGAGGGGGAAAGTTCGCAGAGGGGCACTTGCGCGTGACCAATAGCACGCAGGCATGTCAAAATTCGTGTTCTGCGCAATCCCCATCCGATAGTCAACTAGTTTGGCGGGGCCTGTACGCTATCCAAACGTTACGATGCGATCAATAGTAACTTCCTTGACTCTAGTGCATTATATGCTAAAAGATGGCTTTTGGATGGTGCTGATGGAGCAGAAGAGGAGTACAGTTTGAACTTAAAATGTAAATGTGAATACATCTCTCTCTCTCCTATAATCAATCTTTACTGACATAACTTTAACACGACTAACAACACAATTACGATGACCTTTTGAAGAGATGATGTAAATAATACAAAGTTCATCATCATCGTTATTACATACAAAGAAGCAATCTTTGTATTCTTATAATTACCTGTTACAATACCTTCCCCTCGAATAGCTTTTAATAAGTTCATTAGTGTTCAGATTAATGAAAGCACACTTAAGCTAGCAATAAAAATTAATCCTTTTACTTTTTAACCCTTTCCCCGCCACGCTTTTTTCCGAAAATGGTGCCCCACACGCCACGACCATTAAAAAAAAAAATTCCAAAAAATTATTAGGTTATACTGAACTCATTCAGGCAAGTAAAAATACAACGTTTCTTGATCATGTTTTTTTGTCTGATATATCAGACATTGGCGTGGTGGGCACGAAAATGGTTTGTCTGATATATCAGACATTGGCGTGGAAAAGGTTAAAAAACCCCAAGGAAAGACCAAATTCCTACTCAATGTCTCAAAATAATTTTTAATTAATGACACGTTCAAAAAGTAATAAATTGATGTTACAAAAGGACTACCACAAGTTTCGGAATGTTATCTGTCAAGAAAAACCGGCAGGAAACTCAATTGTCAAACTCTTTTCAATTGCCAAAGTGTTTACCAGGAGCATAGTCCAAGGATGGTTAGGCCTCGTATCAATCACGTACATTTCGACTGTCAAGATCACCTGCGGAAGTTGGCTGGTGACATAACGGTTGACGCTATTTCGGCGCCGTTGCGCAAACGGTGCTCCAGATCCGATACTCTCGTTTTCGGCGAGCGCCACGGTCACGGACACCTGACGTTTTTTGTTTTACTTTTGCATTTTTTTTTCTAAGTTCTTGAATCAAACGTCGGCTAAAACAAGCTCACTAAACAAAACAAAAGTAAAACAAGTTTTATTTTGACATATTGCGTATCGTTATCCACTCTATAATTTTTTTTGAATCAATAAAATTGAATAGTGTGGGAGTTGTCTTTGATTAAATATTCATTTTGTAATTAATTTGAACAGACTCTTTCTGTCTTTTTACAATCGTGATTTCATCGGTTTCTTATTTTAAGACTTCACAAAAATGCTGATATAAAAACTCAGGTGCAGCCACTCATAAATAATTTAGAGAACCGTGACAGTTTTATCTGGCATTCTAGCAAGAGCTTATTTAAAAGCACAGTTGAGAAGTCTTTTTTACTTTTTATATGTATATACTTCAGGCATTATTAGTACCTTGAGTCTTAAGATCATATATCACATAAAAATGGTAATCTACAAAATGACAGGTGCTCGACATAAGTTAATTAGCATCGAACTTCAAGATATTAATTTAGTACTTTGACGGCCTCATTTAAGTCCAAGATCACGATAAAATATTTCGAAATTAAAATTACTCTAAATAAACAACAAATAAACGCTGGACCAAGAATGGCGCCATGATTGACGCCTCGCCAACGATAACGAGGCCATCCAAAAACCAATTGAAATTCCAACAATTATCAGCCTTGAGTCGAGCAAATTGCATTGTGCAGCCCAAAACCAATAAGGAAGGAAACATTGGAGCCGGAACTTTCAGTGGTGCATAAACGTCGAAAAAACGACCCGGAATCAAATCATCGGCCTTCTGCCAAGGGCGAGACCAAGCCCTTTATCGGGTGATAAAAAGCGAACAAACAACGTGATAAGGTGATAAGTAAATCTAGGCAAGGTCTCGGCCCCAACTCGATGGGTAAAGGTCAATGTGGCCGCTGGCGTGACTGCGTGAGCGGTGACGTCACAGGTGGAATTTTTTCCGTGACTTGAGATAACATTGAAATATTATCTAGCTCTGTGATACTGATCTGTTGACAAGAACTGCCTAAATATTGTTTAATTAGATGGAAATTCCCATAAGTCGAGATCGAGCCCTATAATAAGATGATTCATCAATTATAGACGTCTTCATTTAAATGGCTTGTACAGAGAAGCTTATGATTTAAGAGTGTTCAAAGGTATAGGGTCTACGGGGCCTAAAAACGTATAAAAGCATCGTATTTTGCCCATGTTTGTATTTAAACTTGAGTAGGGCTCAAGTGTAAATACAAACATGGGTAAAATCACTTAAATTGAGTCGCGAATTTTGGGTAGTCCGTGTACTCTTAGTAGATACACAAGAACTCGAAGAAATATGCCCTAAATACCTCCTAAAAGATTAATTATCTCATAATCAAATGCATATTTTTATGCAAGTTCCACGTTTATTGTGTTTATTCGAAATCATGCATAAAAGCTATTAAAATAAAACCTGCATCACCAATATAATTACTATCTGCAAGTTCCGCGTGTCCTTGCGAATTGCACGAGCGAATAACATAATAAGTGCATTGATTTTCTCACGAATTTCGATTATTATTAACCTCAAACTTTTAAAATAATGGAGGAAGAACGTAAACGAGCATGTTAACAGATTAACCTTACGCTAAACGACGTGAAACCATTATGCTGTTGGGTTTTATTTTCGAGATGACCTCATCATTTTCATGAAAGAAGATTTAAGATATTAACGTTTTGGTGGTAAGAGAAGGATTTTCTTTATAATATTCTATAATGTAATATTCGTTAAAAGAATCAGTAAGGACACTGCATGATAAGAAGTAACTTCTGGATTCTAAAACATTTCATGATAATAAGTATTATTATGCGCTGGCTTGCTGGATCACTTAAGACACGTCTGTTGCCAAAAGCGCCTCCGTCCACTTGGCTCCCATGCTTCGCTCCCATGGGATCCAAAAATATTTTTTTCCGCCTCTTGAACCCCATAGGATCCTCAGATAATTGGTATGAATCTACAAAATTCGTCAAACAAATTCAGTACAGTCGTCAATTAAATAAATAGATAATGTACTACTCACATCCTACTCCTCCCCTAATCTGCAACCAGCAGCCTTGATTTTGACAGCTGCTGACAATTATCAGCTTTATCTACTTCAGTGACCTTCTAATAGGTTTGCGGACACTATTCATATGTAACGTGACTGTTTCAATGGTCAGTATTAATTGATGTTCGTTGTAACTGTGTCTGTGTTTTTCATGTGGTGTTTCAAAAAAAGTATAACCATTCTCTAATATGCTTAAAATGTAAAGCTATTAGAAAATTATATAACTCTTGCTAAAATTAAATCTGGTAATTTGTGATTTGTAGATCCAATTAGAACATAAGTATCCAAACATAATAAAAGAAGTGACAAAAACATTTCAATTTATGTAACTGAAGCTACTACGAGAACTCACATTTACTATTACAAAATTCATATGAAGTGACGTGTGACAGTGTGATCGTACTATTCTTTTAAATCTCCCTTACACTTGGGCAATCGAACTATTTATAAACTTGGTCTGTCTTTAATCGTATAAATTGAAGTCTCAGAATAATCTCAGATTGCGTTGTGTTGCGTAAACAGCGCCAGCGCCAGATAGCGTGCGCGTCCGCAGCGACCTCGCCGCTGTCACGGCCGCGCCGGCGCAGCTTCCTGCTCGATGCACTTTTACGATTTATTCTCTCTGTCTTCCTTTTAGATTAAAATTAAATATGACGCTTGATGATGGGACAATTTTAAAACGCACAGGTTAATTTTTAACCCCCGACGAAAAGAGGGGTGTTATACGTTTGACATCTCTGTGTGTACGTAAGTGTCCGTCTGTGGCACCGTAGCTCCTGAACGAATGAACCGACTTGAGTCCTTTTTTTTAATCGCGGTAGTTTGTAGTTTGTGTAGCAGATTAGCAATCAGAGCTACAAGCACTTTGCCAAGAGTTTTTTTTAGTTTTAATATTACTATTAATGATAAACTAAGTTACTAGAGAGGGAATAAACGTGCAAAATTTACCACTGATATAATTATTTGACTAACTTCAGCAAATACCAATTCGCACTGTACAGTTGACATTTATGACATGCCACACTGAAAGCAGACCCCAACCCATAAGGTTGCCCAGGTTAAATCAATTAATCAACTTTCTAGAAACAATGTTTGCCAGGGCGCTGTTGCGTAGATGTCGCGCGACCTCGCGCAGTCACGGCCGGCGCCGGCGCAGCTTCCTGCTCGGTGCACCGCGCGATAACCGACGCTGTTTTGATTTAGATAAGCTGTGGGAATGTGGGTTATGTGCATTGTACGTAACTCAAGTCGATAGCTGCTAATGTGATTAACTAGCCGGCTTACGATTTTGATTGCGTGGACTTTGGAATTTGACCCTCTACAGCAACTAACAGTGATGTAAATTAAAATAAGTATTATAACAATTCAGGTCTTACATTTCAATCAAAATCAAAATCAAAATCAAAATATTCTTTATTCATGTAAACTTGTATCAAGTATTTATGAATCGTCAATTACAGAGTGACTCTACCACCGGTATCGGAATGCAGTCATCTGTCGAGAAGAACCGGCAAGAAACTCGACAGTTACTCTTTTTAATCGCCAAAGAAATCTAAACAACAATGATAATAAATCTATCTATACTAAGCCATACAGTTTTTCGTGTGAATGTAGATATAATAATAATAATAAAGAAAAAAAAATTATAACTGTAGGACGTAGTGTAGATATAACAACAACATGAACAACAATGACAACAGATTAAAATACAGTTTGCGCTGACAGGGAGCGAAGCATTCCTACTACCAGTATCTACAGATCTCCATCATTAAGAAAATCTTCAATTTTATAGTAACCTTTTTTCATCAGACGGGTCTTGATCCACGACTTAAATTGATTTATGGGTAAGCTAACAACATCCATTGGCAATTTATATACATTGTAATACTTAATCCTTTAAAAGAATTTCCAATCTTTTGAAGCCTAATATTTGGAATAGCAAGCCTATGTTTATTTCTTGTGTTAAATTGATGACAATCTGATTTCTTTGAAAAATTTTGTATGTTCTTTTGTACATACATAACACAATCCAGTATATATTGTGATGGCACAGTTAATATATTTATTTCCCGGAATAATTCTCTTAACGAGTCACGGGTTTTGAGGCCATAGATAGCGCGGATGGCTCTCTTTTGCAAAATAAATATATTGTTTATGTCAGCGGCAGATCCCCATAAGAGCAGCCCATATGACATAATACTGTGGAAGTAACTGAAATAAACTAGTCTCGCCGTTTCCACATCAGTCAGATTTATTGATTGAATTTATACAAAGTTCGTTCATTAGTTTTTCCATTCAAAAGTACCAAACATCCAATTTTACGAATTGTCAAACGGACGTGAAGCTGTATGCTTTAAAATAAAATTCAAACATTTGCAGTGTTATTTATAATCTTATAACGTTTGTATTAAGACGTGGTACGTTATTATTGCATTTTTATATTTTGGCTTCTTTTAGTTGTGTAGTGATGCATTTTATGAGACCGATAGTCACAAAAAAAAATAACAATAAAATACCCCATTCCGCATAGTTCGCTTACATAACATGAAGATGTTTATAATGAGAAGAGATAAAGTGAATTATTCCGATTCCTCACAATAAATTATCTAACATTCCGACTACAAATACATATACAATCCCTTCCTCTCTGGGTTTAAGAGACTTTCTGAAGATTTGTAGCTGACCTTACGACCAATTCCTGTCACGAAATATATTATAACTCCCTTGTTTTTGCCCTATTCCAAAGTTTTTGTTTGTGACCTGCTAAAGCTGTGTGAGACAAATCCATGATATTTTTATATAATCTTGAGGAGCATACAAGTAACGTACAACACACCTTCTCTTTTATATCTACCTACCTTCAAACATTTAAACTACTGAAAAGGGAATCCCTCCCTCCTAACCACAGGAAAACCGAAAAAGGGTGTAAGTGGACAATCCTATTTCGGTCCTACACAATCTGTCAATAACACGTTGCATAAAACCACCACGGTCAATTGCCAATACAAACAAGTGGATGACGCCGTCCAACGTCATCTAAGGCCAACGAGCAGATAAAGCGCTTTAATTACACACGATTTCAAGAGCAAAAGGTTAAAAATCTTTAATACATGAGTCTGGTCTGCCACGACCTCACCTTCGAGCTGGAGGTGATGGAAATTTGTCAGTGTGTCATACTTTGTCAACAAGTGACTTTCATATATTTATTGAAAACATTGATTGACCAATATGAGAAGGAAACTTTTATTTTGCTACACAATGGTAGAAGTAGTAGAGTACTCAAAATTAAGTAAAGATGTAATGACGACTATGTAAACTTTTCTGATCCTGCGTGTAGTTAAACTACATTAGATCAATGGCACATTTCGGTAAGTCATCATTATCAAATTCTTGCAGTGTTCAGTGTCCATCATCATGTGGCTCATAGCAACGTTATCCACTTTTTTGTAAGTAAAGAGAAAATTTAGTTCAACAACATATTCCAACCTCGAAATTATTTTTAAAAGTAAGTCTAAAGACCCTATCGTTTCAAAGGGCGCGCGGCATTGAGTGGAAAAACACTGCAATCGTTACAATTTTAATAACAGGTGGTTTACTTTAGTCGAAGGTTTATTTGCTTTTAGCTTTATAATTCGTTTACGAGGAGATCGTTGTTTCATATTATTATAAAAATGTATACTAAAGGAGCAAGATATTATGAACTGTACAAAAATTTTATTCCTTATCTGTTTTCTTAATAGATTTATAAGCTTTATTTGCAGCTTTATGTAATTGGTAGCTTCCGTGACTTCGGTTGGATCTGTCTAGACAAACTCATTTATATACGTCTTGTTTAATTGTTTTGTAACATATTTATGTGTGACACACCATAAAGAGAATAAATAAATATTACTTTGATTGCAATATGCTTTTAAATTGGTTTATTGAATAAAAATCAGAGCTATTGCTAACGATAGTAATTTATTCATCCTTTTTCGAAAGAGAATACTCAATTTCACAAAATCTTTGTAATTTTTCAAAAATTATTTTGTATTCGTAAGTTGTTATAAACGTTTTCTTATAGGTCATTATCATTACATTACATTCCTGCGAATACTCGTGTGTTTGTATGCATGGTCTATCAATTTGAGTCAAATTAGTTCCATTTTTAAATAACAACATTTATTTTATTTACATTGATTAACTTGTAATTTAATGCATAAATGTCGTCATTTGTTAGACATTAAAGAATTGAATCTATCTGTGAAACTTGAGAATTACATGTTTACAATACTTGATTACTTCATTTAACTATTTAAGGCTACCCCCACAATCCGAAAGCTCGCAGACACCGTTCAGACGGTCAAAGATACTTAAACATTAGGTAATCCTGTTTTCTGCGCAGTAGACATGCGCATCATGTTTGCATTATTTAACTGTAAACACGGTCATCTGCATAAAGGAGTGGTGGCCTGCGTTTCCATGCGTAGGACGGTGCATAATAGCAATTATGCACCAACATTCATATAAATTCCGCGACATAACTCTAACAGATCTAAGTGATAAATTATGAACTGTTAATTATTGCTTGCTCCTATATTTTTTCTGCATATGAGTATGTGGCAGTAATTATAATGTAACTTGGTGCACGCTATAATTTAGCTTTAATTGGGGTTGTACATGTTATTAAATAAGCTGTTTCGAATAGATATTAAATTTAATATATTAACATTATCTAAATAATATATTTAATAAATAATAAATTAAACCTACATAGAAAATGCGACAGACATAATACTCAATTATGTGATCTTAAATAAGGGCATACAATTGAAACATGTTTAGCGGTAGGTACGCATTTATTATACTAGTAACTGCGTAGTGTAGTAGGGCAGTAGCGTGATCGATCGATCAGACGTCCGTCGCCTTCGGCGGTCGGGCGGCGAGTGCCGAGGAGTGCTCACTGCTCGCGTGCCGCGGCCGTCGACAGGCGGAAGCGCCCGCGCACCCGCGCAAGGCTACGCTCATGACCTCGCGTCGTCTTTGTCTAGCGCTATCTAGCGTCTGTTTACCCGCGAGGCCGAATGCATCATACCTTTGCCTGCCCGTACTTGAAAACCTAATGATTATTCAAACTATAAATTTATAAGCTATTTCGATGTGAGCACAACCACATTTGACGAAAGTGTATCGGAATGTTTTGATTTGAAGTTTGAACGAGTTTCTTTTTTTCTTTCAGATATGGCACGATTTAGGTGATCGTGCCGATTGTATGATAAGGAAGCTGGTGGATAGCTGTGAGTATTATTATTAATAATCGTGCATATAGTTTGCATTGACATTGACAACAAAATGGTACAGTCACGAGCAAAAGCCGAGATAAATATCTTCAGAATTAAATCAATGACAATTAAAAACAAACTTAGTACATGGAACAGAACTATATTCACGCGTATAAGCGATCTAGTCTTTACATGCAAGAATTTTGAAGTGCGTTTTCATAAATATGAAGCAAACCTTCATAAATATTCATTGTTTTGGATATAATTTCGTCTCATAATTTGGTGTTTTTAAGAAACACTACTCTAATGACATCATTTTTGGTCATGATTGTACCGACTGAAAAATAGAGCTTCGAGTTTTGGAGGCAGGTGTCGAAGTGGGGAGTGAGGCTGCAGGTCTGCGCGCGCGCCGCTTTTTGTGCGGTTGAATGTAGGCGACCTTGTCATTGCGCACAATTCGGGGTGAGCCGCTTACGCTCGCCACTGCCACGTACGGACAGCATAACGTTGTACAATTTACATTAACAATGTACGACAAAGGACTTTGTAGTGATTTGCCTGAATTTATAGCGTATACGTCGGGAGTCGGTAAATCTTGAACTTTATGAGTTCTTCTAGATGAGTCGGAACATAGGTTTGTCATCGTTGTTTGTCAACGTGCACAGACTTATTGAAAGCTGAGAAAGAAAAGAAACGATATATTATCGAGTAGTAAATGTTTCGATCCGAGTTACATAATTGCGTCATACAAAGTAACAAAAGATTACACAATACATTGATTGTTTGAACTAAATCAATATGCTGATCTGTTGATCAGTCGTGTTCAATACAACCTTCAACGATTTTCAGTAGAAAAAAAAACCGGCCAAGTGCGAGTCGGACTCGCCCATGAAGGGTTCCGTAGCAGCAAGTATCATCATAATATAAAACTTCTTGTAGTTCTTTGTAAGTTTGATCGACGTTTTTATATTTTAGTTGATTGAATGAGAGGAAAATTGCGGTTTACGATTTATGACGTTTTAAAAAAAACTAATTACTTGATCTTGTTCAAAACAATTTTCAATGGAAGTTTGCATGGTTATGTACATCATATATATTTTTTAGTTTTATCGTTCTCTTATTTTAGAAGTTAGAGGGGGGGTGACCAACATTTTACCACTTTGGAAGTGTCTCTCGCGCAAACTATTCCGTTTAGAAAAAAATGATATAAGAAACCTTATTATCATTTTTAAAGACCTATCTATAGATACCCCACACGTAAGGGTTTGAAGAAAAATTTTTTTTTGAGTTTCAGTTCTAAGTATGGGAAGCCCCAAAAATTTATAAACTAATTACTTGATCTCGTTCAAACCAATTTTCAATGGAAGTTTGCATAATAATGTACAACATATATATTTTTTAGATTTATCGTTCTCTTATTTTAGAAGTTACAGGGGGGGGGACCAACATTTTACCACTTTGGAAGTGTCTCTCGCGCAAACTATTCAGTTTAGAAAAAAATGATATAAGAAACCTTATTATCATTTTAAAAGACCTATCCATAGATACCCCACACGTAAGGATTGGATGAAAAAAAATTTTTTGAGTTTCAGTTCTAAGTATGGAGAGCCCCCAAAATTTATTATTATTTTTCTATTTTTGTATGAAAATCTTAATGCGGTTCACAGAATACATCTACTTACTAATTTTCAACAGTATAGCTCTTATAGTTTCGGTAAAAAGTGGCTGTGACATACGGACGGACAGACAGACAGACAGACAGACATGACGAATCCATAAGGGTTCCGTTTTTTGCCATTTGGCTACGGAACCCTAAAAAGCATCCAGGCTTTCTTCGTCTATTGCTTGACTCCCTTAATAATAATACTTGGCTTGGGCTTGGAATACTTTTGCACATTTTTTTAGTTTGGTTATATTTTTCTACATGATGAAAGTACACTATTACAAAAATAACTATATTTAGCACCCTTCTTCTTCTTCACGTGCCATGTCCTCTTCGGACGTCGGCGACCATATCTCTAAACTGGTTTCTATCTTGTGCCATCCTACTCAGGTAGGCAGCGTCATTAGTGTTTGTCCAGGTTTTAATATTGTCCATCCAGGTCAG
The DNA here is from genome assembly GCA_949319885.1 of Mecyna flavalis. Lineage (NCBI taxonomy): Eukaryota > Metazoa > Arthropoda > Insecta > Lepidoptera > Crambidae > Mecyna > Mecyna flavalis. The sequence goes on along the minus strand of OX439427.1, from coordinate 1,054,632 downwards.
CCTCCTTCTTCCTCTACCCCTTTGTCCCTGCATTTTTCCTTCCAGTATTTTCCTTATAATTTGATATTTATTATTACGGTATATATGTCCAAAGTACGAGATTTTTCTTTTCTTAATTGTTTCCAATATTTCTAAATTTTTCTTCATTCTGTTTAAAACTTCTTGATCAGTTATTCGGTCTCTCCATGATATTTTTAGCATTCTTCTGTAAAGCCACTTTTCAAATGAGTTAATTTTGGCCTCTATCGCTCTGCTTATGGTCCAGCCTTCAACGCCATACATGAGTACAGACAGCACGTAACATTTAACCATTCTAGCACCACCCTTTTAGCACCCTTAGCCACCAACAAATAGGTATTCCTTTACATTTCTCTGTAATTTGAAAGAATAGTAACGAATTAATTATCATCTACACAATTTTCAACCAATGACGATGCATCATGCGTCATTCTACGTTTACGATGAGAATTGCAAAGACGCACATTTCAATCGAATAATTAATGCTTGTATTTCGGGCGAATGTCTTATCGGCAGATAATGAAAGCCTTAACCCAGTTTCACCTGCAATGCAGAGATTTGATATATTTTTGCACGTGTAAATAATTAAAATCTATATATAAACATGGTTTTTGTACTTTGTTCAGTCCAATAGATTAGGTAGATTCTGTTTAAATTTCGATGGCACGCACTGCGTAAGTCTGTAAATGTTTTTAGACATTTATGTTTATTAAGTCACAGTGCCACTTGTCTACATCCGACACTTTATATTCAAATATTGATGAAAATTTAAATGTAATTAATTTTTAGTACGACAAACAATCATAAAAAAACTCTACCAAGGGATATTTAATAAGCCATAATACATAGAAGTATGTAGTTGTTTTAGCAATTTTAATAATAAAAGAAGCCATCCTAAGCAAGTATGGTACAGTCAACAGCACATCACGGTTAACACTTGCAGTTCGATAATAGCACTTATGCCCCCGACATAAGAGTGCCGAGTGGTACAAAGTCCAAAGTGTTACGTCTGACGTGCTTTTGACTGTACATTGATATACCTTCTGATTCTGGCTTACTATTCCTTTAAACAAGGCACATTGGCCGCTAACTCGCAAAGAGAGCTACTTGGCTATCTATTAACCGAAATGTTTGAAACCTAGTCCAATACTGAGAAAAGCAATCTGGTGAACACTTTAGCTAAGACCTAGGAATCTAGCACATGCTCTCACGTCGACGGCAATTAGCCACAGATACCTGCACATGTCGCTTCCTGCTCTCCACTGAAGCAGAGGCTTCAGTGGAGAGCAGTGCTAATCTAAAGAGATTAGCACAGGGTATCTAGCCTTCACTCGAAGAGCCTAGATAAAGGACGACGCGGTAGGCCGTCTAACAACATTAATGTTGTGAAAATTTCATCATAAAGGTTTAATTTAAAACAGATTCAAATCATTTATGTGACTACAGACCTAAACTTTTGACATTTGAACTTTGAAAGTATTAGTAAGTGTTTAACGAACGAAGTATCGTTCGCTCATACTAATTGAAGCGGAGAGCAATGGGATGAGGCTGAATCCTAGCTAATTAAATGAAATACGAAAGAAAATGGGAAAATATTATATAATTGTGAAATCACACAGTGACAAACGGCTGACAACGGAATAACAGCAAAATCAATAATGCCAAAAGACGTATAAAAACATAAAGGAATATAAAAAGGTTTTGCTCGGCTCCGGCCCCTTGTGCAGAAATGCACATATCAGTGTGGGAGTAAAATAATTTTGCGTAGGGGCCGGCGCAGTGTGCCACCGGCAGTTGTCACGTCCACCACTCTGACCACTCCATCCTTCCCTGGATGCAGGGCGGAGACTCGTCCTCGGGGCCAAGTTCCCCGTGGCAGATTTTCATCCACGATGAGGACTGGATCGCCTATAACCACGCCAGTATATGAAGGTCCCGGCATTCGTGGTTGAAGGGTAGGCAAAATCTCTTTGACCCAACGGTTCCAAAAATGATCGGCGAGACGTATAGCTTTTTTGAAATCCCATCGACTGCACAAATCTGTGTCGGTGAGGCTAGCTGGTAACACTTGTGGAGATGAAGATCCGATCAGAAAATGGAAGGGTGTAAGGGTTTCCTGGTCATCTGGGTCTATGGAAACATGAGTGAGTGGCCGAGAATTGACAATAGCTTCAGCTTCAAGTAACAGAGTCGCTAAACTTCCTCTTTGGGAGCTCGTTGCTTCAGCGTGGCAGACAATGCTGACTTAATGGCGCGAACCATCCGTTCCCAACATCCGCCAAAGGTAGGGGCAGCTGCAGGGATAAAGCGCCACGAGATTCCTCTATTCGACGCAAAGTCCTCCACACCGCTGTTATAGAAATCTCTCAAAATCCGGTTGGCTCCCACAAATGCTGTTCCGTTATCGGAAAATATGACTTCGGGCGTTCCTCTCCTCGCTATAAATCGACGAAGGCTCATAATAGCTGAATCCGATGACAAGCTGTGGACGAGCTCTAGATGTACAGCCCTAGTGGTCATACAGGTGTAAAGAGCCACATATCTTTTCTCGTGTCTCCTTCCGATCGTCACAGTAATAGGGCCAAAATAATCTAGGCCGGTAAAGGTAAAAGGCCGACGGTGATGAGCCAATCGGGCTGGGGGTAAGTCTCCAGTAACAGGAATCGTGGGTTGGCTTTTTCTGATCCGACACAACAAGCAACGGCTGACAACGCTTCTGACTGTAGGCCTCAGGTGAACAATCCAGTATCTTTGCCGTAGTTCGTTAATCACCAGCTCGTTGTTGCCGTGCCCAGCAATCTTGTGGTAGTGGTTTACCAGTAGCCTAACGACCATGTGTTTTCCGTCCAACAAAATTGGCCGCCGAACGTCTTCATGCACGTTTGAAACATTATTGATTCTACCAACCAACCTAAGTAAGGAGTCTTCTCCCAGTGTGGGTGACAGCTTGGCCAGTCGACTGTTCTTAGGGATCGGTCTTGATTGTAGAAGGCATAGGAACTCCTCTTGGAAACTGTCGATCTGAGTCCTTAACAGAATCTGCCTCTCTGCGGCTTTGATCTCATCTGCTGATAGAGGGGTCAGAGTGGTGGACGCATTACGACGGTTTCGAGGAACGCGAAATAAAACGACAGCTTGTAATACTCTGGCTGTTACGCGTACAAGTCGAAGCCAGCTACTAAAACGGCTGAAATTCGGTGTAACTGTCATCGGCAGGCTTACTGGTGTGACAGTCAGGAGTCCCACCAATGCGGAGGGTTTGAGTTCCTCTCTAATTGGCGTGATCCCCGCCGGTTCAACAGGCCAGTTTTCTGGGGGCTTGAAAAGAAAAGACGGTCCAGTAAACCAACGCGATGAGAGTGACAGTTCAATATCCCGCGGACGTGTTGCGTCGTCCGCCACATTCAAATCGCTTGGAACCCATTTCCAATCCGAAACACAAGAATTTTCAGAAATTTCTCCAATTCTATGGGCAACAAACGGTTTGAAAGTACGCGCATCACTGCGCAACCATCCAAGGACAGTCATGGAGTCTGTCCAAAAAGTGGTAGAAGAAGCCTTTTTACGATGACTATCCTTAATGGTTAGCGCAAGGCGAGAAGCTATCAAAGCAGCCTGCAGTTCCAGGCGTGGAATAGACGTTGGCTTTAATGGAGAAACTCTTGCCTTACTTGAAATCAGAGTGAGTCGAATCGAGCCATCTGCGTAAACGAGCCTCCAATATGCAACACAGGCGTACGCATGCTCACTAGCGTCGGCGAAAACGTGAAGCTCGCGACGTAATGGTTCCGAATTCAAGGAAGCCGCATACCAACGAGGAATTCCGATACCCGCGATTCTAGTCAACGCCTGAAACCAAGCAGTCCACTTTGATGCCTCTGATGTAGGAAATTCGGTATCCCAATCGATATTGGATCTCCAAGCTTGTTGGAAAGAGGCCTAATGGGTCGTACACGCGCATAAGATGTGAGAGAACCGTTCGTTTTGTGAGAGGGTTTGGAATAGAACCACCCCTTTCTAACCCGGTTCTGAATCCTAAAACGTCTGACACAGGTTGCCAGGCGATACCTAATGCTCTTATGATGCCTGTATTTGAGCCAAGATCGATTTCCGACGGTGGTAAGGCTCGCAATTCTGCGGGAACTAGATTTAACGCCGTTTCATCGTTGGAAATCCATCCTCTCATCTCTAGGCATGCAGCTTTATGAATGGTGACAATGTCGGAAGCAATCTGTGCAGCATCCAGGGCATCATCATGCGAACCGAGATAGTCATCCATATAGTGATCTAATAAAATAGCGTTTGCAGCCTCGGGGTATGAATTAGCAAATTCCCTAGCATTCTTATTCTTAAGATACTGCGCAATAAAAGGGCTAGAGCATGCACCAAAAATTACAGCTGTCATTCTGCACTCGACTATGGGTTGCTTCCCGGTTTCTGACTCTGCTCCAGACCTCCAAAGATACCGCAATGCATCCCGGTCTTCCTCCCGAATGCGGAATTGGGAAAACATCTCCTTTATGTCAGCTGTCAGAGCGATGCGGCCCTCTCGAAAGCGAAATAGAATACCCAGCAGCGGCTGGAGCAAGTCAGGTCCGGTTAGCAACATTGAGTTCAGGCTGACACCCTCATTCAAGGCTGCGGCGTCATGGACAACTCGCAACTTTCGTTTTTGCGGATGGTACACCCCAAAATGTGGTAAATACCACCGAACATTTTTATGAACACTTTCATGTGATTTACTATGAAAACTGCTATGTTCACACTTTTCGGCATAGTTTTTCTCAAACATATTTTTCATGAAAAGATTGTACGCGTGTGCAAAATCAGGTTCCCTAACCATGCGACGTTCAAGACTCAAAAAACGAGATAATGCTTGAGGGTAGCTATCCGGAACACGTGTTATGCCTTCCTTCCAAGGTAAGCCAATCTCAAAACGTCCAGATGGCAAACGCCTAACTGTTGACTCTAAAATATCAATAGCTCGTTGGTCTTGCTTACTTAAAAAGGTTTCTTGTTTAGAGATCCCTATGGATTCAAGTTTGTAATGCTCTTTCACAAGGAATTCTAAGGAATCCGTTGATTCTTCACTTACGCTAATGTGGTTTACAAAGTTAATAATCTTAGTTTTGCTAGTCGACCACCCATACAGTACCCAACCCAACGCTGTCAAACAGGCCACTGGTTCATTTCGACTACCCTTTCGAACCTCCCGACTAATTGACAGATGCCAGTGGTCAGCGCCGATGAGCACCATAGGAGTGGCGTCTTTATAAGCTAAAACTTCTACTAAGTCTTTTAAGTGTGTAAACCGTGTCACAAAGCTTGTTTGGATAGTCTGCGATCGTAAAGAAAGTGAATCAATAGACCTCGCATTTTCCACTAAAAAAGTCTCACTTGTGTACCTACCCTTAATGCGAAAGTTCACGTGACAAATATTTGTTGTCCTACTAAGTCCACCTACACAGTTGACAGTGATTGTTTCCGATGGTCCGGAAAGCCCTATCCTGGCAGCGATACTGTCGTCAATCAGCGTTGCAGTACTGCCGTCATCAAGAAGTGCATATGTGTCAATATCGCCGGCAGGACCAGAAACGGTCACTGGTATAACCTTCAACAATATTTGTGAGTGAGCAGGTTCCTTGCAATTAAGCTGTTGGGTGCCGGTTACAGAAACGGTTACCTTTCCAACGCTAGATTCCGAACACTCGTTAGAAGTGGAAGGTAGCGGTGCAAAACTAGCGTTTTCATTCTGCGGCAAGCAAACATTATTGCTTTGTAACAACGGTTGCTTGCCATGCAGAAGAGGGTTATGACGACTGACACACCCGTCTATGCCGCAAGGGTTAACTTTGCAGGTTTTCCACTGATGCGAGCTTTGCCTCAAACAACGATAACAAACCCGAGCCTCGCGCAACCAACGCCACCTATCATCAACTGACAGAAGCTTAAATTCAGGACACGACTTTATATTGTGTGCTTTCTTGCAGAAACAACACTCTTGTTTAACAGAAGCAGAAGGCTTAGTATTTTCTTTCGTAGCTGTAGAATGTGTAGTAGAATGAACACTGTCACGCTTATAAGGTTTCCCGTGTACGTGAGGAAAAGATGATGGGAAAACGGTTTCAGGAGACAATGTGAACTTAATATGTTGGTTTAATTCACGACTTAGAAAGTCAGATAAGATTTCCAACTTAGGACGCTGCGTAGAGTCCTGCATCGCAAAATCTGACCACCTAGGTTTCATAGTAGAATTTAACTTGCCTAACACAGCATAGAAAAGTTCGGGAGAATATAAATATTCTACTTTATTAAGTAAGCGTATTGTCGAAACACTATTACGAACTCGGTTGACAATAACGCTTAGTTCCTTTAGATCGTTACCTAACCGTGGTAAATTCTTCAAAGCGGCTACTTCCCTGTACACGATCAACTCAGGGCGCGCGAAATTTTCTTCAAGTGCGCGCATGATATCTTCTGGGTCGTCGCTTGACAGGAGAAGAGGTGCCACGGCTTCATAAGCCGCCCCCTTCAAAGAGTTTTGAAGGCGCATGAGGTTCTCTAAAGGCGAAAAAGAACTATTAGTATAGTTATAAATACGTTTAAAATGCAACCACTGCAGCGCATCTCCCGAGAAAGTCGGTAGATTGGGAAGTTTCAAGGTCCCTTGGTGGGCAAGCGCCCTCGCTGCTGCGGCAGTGTCTGCTACGGCACGTATTAACACCGCAGAATGAGCAGACTTGATGTTTGTCACAGCCTCCGTGATATTGAGGGGCGGCACACAGCCCACCCCCTCGGGAGCTTTGGTGACGGAAGGAGCTTCCTTGTCAGCGCTAGCACTAGGGTTAATATGAGAGATTGCAGCGTCCCGAGTGGCCGCGCATGCCAAAGTTGGTGGCACCGTTTGGCCGGGGAGTGCGGTAACATTACGAGTATTGCCGCACTCTTCTGCAGAAGGGTCTCTATTATTAACGAAAACGTGGTTTTTTACCCAATCTTCCGTTCGTTTGCTTACGGATCCGCTTCTGCTTCCTAGGCTGCTCGCCTCGGCGTCGATAGCAGCTAATTCTGCTTGCAGCTCACGCTCGTCGACCGCTTTTTGAACCTCGGCGAGGCGGCGTTCTCGTTGCAGCTTGCGCTCCTCGGCCTCGCGCTCTCTTTCCGCAAGTTCGAGTTCGCGATCGAGTTGCTTGCGTAACGCTTGAGCTTCGGCAGCTGCCTTACGAGCGCGAATAGTTGCGGATGAATGCGATGAACAAGAAGCAGATGCGGGTTGAGATGACATGATTTTGGATTTACTACGCGTGATCATGCCAAAGAAAACGAAATGGATAATATACAAATGCAGTAAATGAGAAAATGACGAAACAAAATGGAAATGACACTACGTAAAATAAATGGGAAATTTAGGTACGTGGATCAAAACTTACGGCGAAGGACCAAACAATGAAGCGGAGAGCAATGGGATGAGGCTGAATCCTAGCTAATTAAATGAAATACGAAAGAAAATGGGAAAATATTATATAATTGTGAAATCACACAGTGACAAACGGCTGACAACGGAATAACAGCAAAATCAATAATGCCAAAAGACGTATAAAAACATAAAGGAATATAAAAAGGTTTTGCTCGGCAACACTAATCAAAACGACAATATGAAACCTTCATTTCTAATGTTATATTAGTAACCCTTTTCTCTACATTCTTTTTACATTAATCCTAAAGTGAATACTCTCTTATTCTTTGTGCATCTGATCTGTTCCTTATTAGGCGTTGGTTTCTTAAACCTTCGTTCGTAAAACTGTTTACATATATAAATCCTTAACAATTTAAATGACGCGAATGAAATTTAAATGATGTACCCACCTGACCTCGCGATTACAGCAAGGCCAAAGTCATTCGCAGTCATCATCATAAATAATATGGTATAAGAACTTATTACTCAGTTTTATGCCTACTTCTTTATAATGAACATTTTGGGTCTGACATAGAGAAAATATCCACTAGAGCGGAAATGTCACAATGTGTTTAACAATAATACCCTAACAAATAATACCCTTTTTATTTTGTTTTTGGCCAATAACTAACAAGTAACTAAATATTTGTTTTTATTGTAACAGGTCGTTTGGGTGCACTAGAGCTACACTTACAGTATTAACAACAATTAAAAGCGTTGGTTGGCGTTTAGCGGAATAAAACGTAACCTAAGGTGCGAAATCCGTTCATCCGTTCAAAGTTTATAAGCGTTTAAGATACACCCAAACATTCGCTTTCATAATAATCTGTATTATTAGGATAAGATAAAAAGAATATTGGTTGTCAACATTTCTTTTATCATGATCAGGGCATGCACGTAAACTGATTATAGTCTGCAATAGTCAACAAAGAGTCTTTGAAAACCATTTGGTTTCTTGTACAAGTCCCTTTCACTATGACTAACAGTCATTGATTTATGGTTAAAACCTAAACCGAATCAGACACACAATAAACCCCTTACCTAAACCAAACCAATAGGGGTATCGGTAGAACCGATCAGTCAAGGCGAACGGGCCGAAACGGCTAATGGCTGATAAATGGATTAAATTGACGAGGAAGTATCGTGCGCAGCGCGTCCTAGGCGGCCCTTGCGCACGCGCAGACGACGGCCATGAGATAACTGACATCACAACAAGGTCCCACTGTACAGACAGCAGAAACACGACCAATCATTTATTATTTAAATAAAATAAATAAATATTGGACAACATCAAATACATTGATCTGACCCAAAAGTAAGTAGCGTAAGCACTAGTGTTATTATGAGTGTCAGAAACAACGAAGGTATATACTTAAATACAAATAAACATCCAGACACAGAACAAACACAAATGTTCATCACATAAGTGTTTATCCTGGGTAAGATTCGAACCCACGACCCCTGGCGCATGGGGCAGGGTCACTACCAAATGCGCCATCGGGCCTGTTTACCGTATTAGACTACAATGTTGTATAAAACATGTCACGTGATTAAATTAGATTTTAACGTTTAATAAACAGAATAAAGACATGCAAATTGATGCACAGAAATTCCTGATTATTTTACAAAATCTAAAGATACATAAAACAACTCTAGAAACCAAGCTCGGTCCCTATTAAGTTAAACATGTAAGGTAAGAAATGACTGAGAAATTCAAAGGCGGTTCAATGTAATTGATCAAGTTCTGGCACTTTAAATGTGATCATTTGATTAAGCCATATGAAACTAATATTAGACTGAAAATTACTAAACATGACTCATCAGAAACGATTATTAATTAGAAGATCCATTTTAAGTATGGAGTCCCATTATAAATGGATACGTGAAAGTAAATCTCTTTCATTCATACAGTCGAGAATGTTTGTTATTTGATAAGATTGGAGGTTTTACTCAAAATTATGCGATTAATTTTAATAATTTAAAACCTATACTCGAGATCTAGCTCGTAAAATAATGCACTTTCCAAAAACCAAAATAATGTCGGTCAAAAGCTCCAACGCGCATCTAATGACTTTTTTCTGCTATAATCGCAATCAATCGCAAGAAAAAGAAGTTTTGTGTTCCCAAGCAAAGGCAAAGTCGCCAAATTAGGCCAATTCGAGACCAGAAGAAACCACAGTTGTCAATTTCAATTGTTTATTTTTTTGCTACCAGTACAGCCACTTGTATCACGCATGGCAAACACAGCAGCATTTGTCGCGCAACAGCCACCGGCCTTCGGCTCCTCCCGGCTGAGGGCCCACGCACCTCGCCCTACACGTACGGACGGAATTAACGAGCGGCGTCGATCAGAGATCTCTCTTTGACTGTCAAATCGGACAGCTCAAATTGAATTTGCTGGAGAACGCAATAGACAGGAATCTTTTCGGCGTCTTTGGAGAACTTACTCAATACATACCAATGAAGAAGCAAAGGGCTAAGACATTGAAATTAACTGACAAAGCTGTTACCTATTAGATACTGGATTGTGCTTCACCATAAAATTGGAAGCACTATTAAACCTAGTCTATTCTATGTTGAAATTGAAAGTCACAATGTATAACAAGTTTTATAATGAAGATATGCGGATTTTGTCAAAAACACTCGATGATTGAAAAAAAAACACTCGATGGTGTGAAATCATTTCGGCTTATTGACATGTGGCATTACTAGGAAAGGTGCGTTGTTGACCTTATAGGACTTAAGCTCCGATTCTGTTTCCAACCAATGAACAGATAATTTTCAAGAAACTAGTGTTGATTCCAAAAGAGGATACACCGTTATATTATATGAACATAATATTAATTCGGAAGACTGACAACATTCTAAAAATACCCAACGTTTGGCCGTTAAAGTAACAATTATGAATGAACACATTCATATGTATGGATATTCCAGAAGCAACTGATTACAGAGTTCACTACTTACGACGAAAACATGTAAAAGCAAGGAATTCAATACACACCCATCAAAAAGTCAAGGGCAAACTTATATAATATGTACATCATAAGTGTTATCTTTATATCCCACGATAACAAATAAGCAAATACTATTTACAAGAAATGATTACAAGCAGTAGGCCGACAAGGCGCGTAACATTATAATAAACATGATGAAATCTCAATATACTTATTTACTCACAATGTTTTAAAGACTTGACCAATCTTTTTAGGAGAACAAAATTCTCCATAGAATAGAATAGCCATTGGTGTAGCACACAAAATGTAATTGGGATAAAGTTATTTATACCATTAATATATGTTTGCCGAAAACTTCAGAAGGTACACGAAGGTATAAGATGCGAAGCCTTGCGGTAAATATGCAATTAATTATAAATAAAAATTTTAAACAAAACGATGCAAGCGTTCCATTATGAAAGCATTAATCAAATATATTCGTTCACGCCCAATGGCGCAATTACGGAAAAAAACTCGAGTTTGAACACAAAGAGTATTTAACAGCAACAAATTAAAATTCAAGGTGGCGCGGGCGCCGAGGGCTGACTTACTAGGAAGTGTAGTGGTACTTGACTCGACCTACTGATGGAAAACGACTACTGTTCAATAACTTTATAAAAACGTAGTCTCACCAATAATTGATTACATTATAAAAGAACCGCTTGCTTGCATAATTCCAAAAATGATGTCGTTCTAAGTTTACCAAAACCAGCAAAAGGTAATAGTGGACGGAAGTCCTTTATATCACAATGGGAATTTCAATTTACTAGAAGAACATTTTCAATCGAAATTGACCGCATGAAATTTCACCAAATTGCTAAAACCAAGGCCTTGCGATAAACAGAGATAAAGTGCTAGCAGGAGAGAGAACAATGACCAACCCCAAAATAAACATTTAATATTACCAAGAAAACATTTTAAAATGCATATCTTATCTACTTATCGCATCAGACTACGTGTAAATAAATCGTGATGTGATCATGTGATACACTAACCTTAATATAATAATTGTATGGTAATCATAATCGTTATCTTTCAAAAATCAAACAATACTATCACGTATAATTTTAAAAATTGTGCGTGGACCACCGAAAAAACATCACAAAATCAAGTTACTATATGCAAGGATATAGGTACTCGTGCGATGACTTAAATAGCAGATGCAGATTAGTTCAAGGTAGATAGAAAATTGGTATTACATAGAGAAGAGAAGAAAAGATTTGCAATCAATAAACCAACCGTCATCAAAGAGATAAACTTGCATACCAACATTTCAACAAAAACTGTGCAAATCGCTCTTATTTTCCACTAACACTCTTTTTTGCTGTCGTTATGCGCTAGGTGCATTGCAGATCCATTAATAGAAACAGTGCAAGCCCGCCGGCCGTCGCGACGCGGGCGCAGCCGACATGCAAGGCTCTTCCGATACACTCTTATGAGTCAGACACAGCCGTTTACACCTTTAAGACATTACACTGTTCATTTACGACTGGGGAACTGTGCCACCAGATCCACTGGCCATGGTACAGACAAAACTTGATAAATTTATTATGCTAAGATATCGTAGTCTCTAAAATGGTTTCGTAATCTAACATCACATTATTGATGGACATACGTTATATCACGAAGCAGCGCAAAATGTTCTGCGGAACTCCCAAATAGCTGGACTCTACTCAAACTCCATAAGAAAACCTTATTGAAATAATCTTCTTAATTTTCCCAAACAAAAAAGAAATTAATGAAAGTTACGAATAATTAATCCAGTCAATCACACCTTTATGTAAGATGTTACTATGCATGTTGTCACGCACGAGCGAGCGATCTATGCCATGGATGACTCGACAGATAACATCAAAGTTGATCGAGACGTTTTTGCAATAAATTAAAAGGAGAAGAAGGTTTCGATTAAGAAGTCGTTTCTTTGACATTGAACGAGAATATAATGATCAATACATTTAAAAATGTATCAGCCAAATGTATCAACTACTAACGACGACGCAATTAGTGCAAAGTTCAGTTCACTGTTATTTTTGCTTGTCATCAAAGCAGATTAATTTTTATCACAATTATTTCGCATTCTCTCTTGTTTTATCTTCACGTTTCGGTATAAACAGTTTTAAGGTTATGATAGATAGTAAACCTAAAATTATAGGTCTGTTTTCAATAAGGTCGCATTTACTGATCAGCAGGCGAAATTGAAACCAGGCCAGATATGCCTACATTACTATATTGTACGTCACATTACTGTAAGATAAACACAATGTAAAATGACTTGCACTTGGCAAACGTGCAACAAGCGGTATATTAAAACTATGATACTAATTTGACGCTAAATACTTGAGATGTGGTTCCAAGTTCCAACGTAATTACAATTTGTGTGCAAATAAAAGACATTTTACGCACACGAGTTAAACGTTTTCGGATTAATACTGTCGGATTAAGGAATGAATTGTTAAATGAAAGATTCGGAAATTAAATCCAGTGAATTCAATAGAATATTTTAAGTTTTCTAGGAACAAATTCACAGTTTAGTTGAAACCGCTAAACAATGTATATTTCATCTTCTAGCCCTATTATGACTGGCCTAGCAGGCTTCCAGGTACTAAGTTCATTGTTTAATGTGCAACTAAGTAAGTAGATGAAACCTAACGGGAATTCATGCTCAATGCCTGCTGCAGGCAATGAACTGACCACCATGAGGTGAAATCAAACGCATAGTACAATAAAACCCTATTTCGTTCACAATAAAGTGATTTAGGATCATTAGCTTTCACTACATTATATTTCAGACAAAGTTAATTAAAATACAACAGTCAAATCAAAGTATAATTGGACAACAATTACAGACTCATCCAAAATTCACAAGAAGATTTACGAAACTGTTTATACGAGTCATAAATTCAGCAAGCAACCGTGGCACTAAAATGTTCTTACATTTCAACGTCCGAATAATACGATTTCATAAGTCTAAATATAAAGGTTCCTTTGCAAAAGCAACAAAAAACAAACATTGCAGGATTCATTCACTAATGCGCACGATCATTACGACTGTTTGCATAAGACGCATCTCATCACTTGGGGAAAAAACTTATAAGGAACTCGCTGAACTTACATAAGAGGTGACCACGTTAAGTTATGCCGCCTGCATACGACTCTTAGATGTATATACCTCTTATTTATGGTAATATGTACAGATTGTGCTTTGAATAAATTAAACCTGGAGCTTTATTAACCGTATCTATATTTGATACGAAACCATCATACGGAATACATTTCAGTTTTTCTTCCAACGGAAAACTCGTAAGAAGCTTGGTTTCAATTTCTTTAGGCAAATTATGTTTCAGTATTGGGATCATACTCGACGACTAATTTTAACGACAGCCTCTCCTAGCAATTTTTCAAGAACTTCCACTACGAGTCAAATTTCTATTAGCTTAGTAACTGTATACTTTTATGTCTGAATACAACACCAGCGTGCAGCGATTGCAATCTACATTTCAAACAAGATCTAATACGGTTTGCAAAGATGCTTTTATCAGCAAGCAATTGTGGATTGAACAGATTTCTCCTGCGGCATGATATTGTAGAACCGATAAACAAACGACTTGTTTATCACTGCTTGTTTGAGCTCAGTGGGTGCTAGAGGTCGCTGTAAGTGCGTGTCGTTATAGCACTCAGAACACTGATATTCTATCTATTACAGCAGTCGATCATGAACTATTGAAAATAATAGACAAATAAACAAACTTCATCTTTTCCTAAAAAGATATGTTTTATTGTTTTGGTCCAAGTCATAAGCATTCTGTGTTGTGTGTAATGTTTTACAGTTGTTTAATGATGATTTTGTATGGCAAAAAGGGATCTATTGCAATTCTTATTGTATGGATATTTTTAGGATATTTTTGACTTAATTAATTTCTTTAATTTTATTACAATAAGGTTCCTAAACACATAAAACATACAAAAATACATATACAGCCAAAAACAGATTTCCACGATATGCGGTGGCATTTACTCTAAAAAGCAAATAACGCAACAAAAGTTTTAATTAAAGATCTTCATCACAAAACATTTTTACTCAGACATGTTTATCACTTTGCCAAGAAATTTCAACGTCACCTAGAGTTAACTAACAGACTTTCACAATAGCAATGTTAGTAACGACGTAATAAACTTTGCTAGAAGAAAATCCAAATAATTTCACAATCAATCTTGTCCGATCGCAATATTTCAAACTTGTCATCAACGGACCAAACTACAATTACGAAGTACTTGTAACTCAATGCAACGGACACGCCGCCTGACCTTTCTTTTGACAAAATTGCGAATGTTGATGATAAATTGTTTGTCAATTACGAATTTCAGCTAGATAAGAGCTCGCATTTAATACTCTTCAGTGCATACTTTGATGCGTCTGTTGAGATAAGTAACGATCTGGGGTTGGTCTCGACTCGTTTCGTGATCTGTATCTAGGATTGCAAAAGCTCTGTTTCAACCTCAGTGCGGACCTCAGCGAAGGCATAATTATGTTTCACTTACCCAATTTACGGGCTTACATAACTTCTTTGGGTCTTATTAGCATTGTTCTACGACTGATATCATTATTCATTACACGATTAGTTTTCCAATTTGGATTTAAGAATGCTTTTGTGAAGTAGCACTAAATTCTTAATAAGTACAATTGATTTATGTATACTGATACTATATTGTACTAAATCCACTTCACAATAATTAGTTAACAATGAAGAGATGCTCAGAACCCCACTTAACCCAAATCTTTTACAATAGTATAATTAGTTGATTATAAATAATTTAAGAAAGCACGTGTCAAGTTGAAGGTTCAATATAATTAGCGTCAACTTCTTTATTTCCGTCATTAATAAATATAATATAGAAATTTTTCATTGTTCAGTGTTTCCTGGTCAGAACATACACACACAGTCAGTATGTGCATAAAAATATTTCTCGCATTCTCGTATTCTCGTTTGTTTAGGAAATATGAATGTGTATTTTCATACTGGTAAAAACCAACCTACGTGTATGTTCCTATAAGAAGATCAATCTTGAAAATAGTCTTGCCATTGAAATATCAAACGAATCCTAAAAACACTTGACATTCCAAAACTGCATTGGCGTGGTTTGATGGATCACTTAAAAAAGGTTATTAATAGACTAGACCACTCTCACTTGATGTCTACGGCAGCAATAGTCTTCCAAAGGGCTACTTACTCGTCCAGTTTCGCTTGTCATAATTCTGCGCATCCTTTGTGCGCGTTGGCAGCTCTCCAACCAGGAACTGACTTTGAAGACCGCCCACCCCCGAAATAGAAACAAAGCCCTTTCTAGAATTTTGGAGAATTTCACCATTACGACCGGCGCGCGGTTTCATTGCTTCCTGCGAATGCTCGTTAATCCAGTTCGACTATTTGTATAGATATTACATTTATTATGGATATCCGGAAGTCTTCTTTTACTTACGTAAACTTGTTAGGTATGCTGCACCATCGTCGATAAATGCATGAAACAACTATCTATGATGTCTGTCTGACGCCAGTCGTTTGATTGTACTCGTAATAACCGGGCTTGCCAATCGCAAGCTTACCTTGATCATATCGATACCAGTAAATATTATGGACGACGTACTTATTTTTAGCCACTTATAATTCGCAACAGGGAACCAGAGAGCTTTCTCGGATTAATTAAATGAAAGACAAAGTTTTTGTGGAACTCCTACCTTTGTTATGCTAAAGGGGCAAGTGCAATGAGAAGCTAATAAAATGCTTGTTAAAACCATCGACACTGTAACACATAAATAGAGAGATGGTGAGTAGTTACCTTGATTCGTAGCCTGTGATCGACGCAGTCCTTAAGTGCAGCAAGAGGACCTTCTATCGCTTCAATTCGCGTCAAAACATCCTTCCTTCTTCTTTCTCGTTTCACCGCCACTGGAACTGTGGGTAAAGGCACCGTGTAAGTAATAGTTCCAAGCCGCATTTTTTCTCGTCTTACCAATTAACCAAGTACCTACCCAAAAGGTATAGTATTGACGGACTAAGAATTTTCCGAACTGAAAAACCCAATCAAGAATGTTCGGTCTCTGATATATGAAACTATATAATATCTGCTCAAACCGGATTTGAATCCCGGAAACAACGTCATACTGTAGATACAAATCAATAAACAAACACGAAGTATTTATAGAACTTGAAACTCATTGTACTTATTTAGAACATACTAATACATTCGGCGAACAATTCTTTTAGAAAACGGTATCTAAAACTGACTGTGATAATTGGATCTTAATGAATGCTTATCGGGTATCTTACTATAAATAATTCGGAATTTTTATCTAACTTTCTGTTTGGGTAACCAATAGGTATGAACGTGTATAATAAGAGATCAAGACTGGTAACCTCCGATAACCTCCTCTATTTTTGAAGTCGGTAAAAAACATTGTCGATCACGGCGACGAATTATCCAGACACTGGTGGTTTAGTATACATATATTTTTTTAATTTTTTATTCTGCATTTTTTATTACAATTAATTCAACTTTCCGATATTTTCTTCACTTATTAAATAAAACTGAGAAGTAATAGATTTGTTACGAGAAGCGATTGTTTCTAAGTCGGCATGCGAAATGTCCCATTGCTAGAATACACAGAACAATCGTAAACGTTATAGGTAGTTCCTCGGAGTATTGCGCAGACGGCGATATTCATAATGAGATGGAGAAAGGTGAGCACGACAAAAATAATAAAACTGGCCTATGCGTCGAACAATAATCTAAACTATAACTAACTAAATATCTAACATACAATATCATAAAAATATATACATATTAGTACACCTACATTCAGCTAAAATCTCAGGCACTCTACACTATCCGCGTAGATATTAAATGCGAAGAGACTTTTTTACCACAATAATTTCGACCTAGATGTGAAATGTTTCATGCATATATTACTATTATTGTCAGCCTAGGTATATTTTACCACAGCGGGGTAAAGGCCTTTCCCTCCATTTTCTTTACATAAATACTTTATTATTTTTATTACATAGGAAATTGCAAGTAATATGACATCATAACACTAATTCAACGATGTATCATACTATCATCTTAGTTTAAAGGTTTTTGTGGCCCAAAAGTCAACAACGATAAAATAATATTAATTACTGAGAACTATAAAATTAGCACCAAAAGTATCTACTCTCAAAATAATAGGTATAATATTGCTCAAAACATGACCAATGAATAAATATAACTTAATGTAAATGTATGTCTTGTCGTTTTATTCTTACAGGAAAACTATTAGAATAAACAATATTACGATATAAAGGTACATATTTCATAGAAAACGCGCTTATAAATAGAAACATCCAGGTACTATAAAAGGATAGGTAAAGTTTCAGCTTATTAATGTTAAAAGCCTGCATCATTTAAATTAAGTCTTCACAATGATAATTAACTGAGTTTCAATGGTGTGTCATTTCATTCCCTCTGATATGGTTGAGTGAAATGATAGCTGACACTTACGTCGTGCTTGTGAACAGGTGCCACCTTTGGGGGCAGGACAGGGACTGTCTATTAATTAATTTTTTTTAAATTCTACCTTTATCGCGGAAAACCATGTGTTTGACTTATAAAATGCATTTAAATGGAGATAAATTGTAAACACTTTGTCAATTGAGAAAAAGAATCGAATTTCTTGCCGGTTTTTCTTGATACACAGCAACATTAACAGAAAAGTAATAAAGCCACGATTGGTATGTGCATCTAAAAAGCCTACATGATTTTATATCGTAATGATTGCCAAATCTCTTTGTTGTGAATCACCAGCTTGAGTAATTTTCTACAAGCTAAAAGAAACTGCTCGTCCCAAAAAGTCAACAAAGATACCGATATCATGTCTAGACACTACCACGTGACCAAAGATGTGTTAAACAAATAATATACAGATTTTAATAGGTAAAAATATTTGTCCTAATACAAGTATCGAACTAGCTTCTGGCATATTTATTACTCTTAGCAGAGTTGACACCAAAATCTGTTTTCAAGCAACTCGAATATGCTCCTCATGAATTTGGCATATCGTATATCAAAGCAGTGAATCTAATTCCTTGTTACAGCAAGCGGTGTCAATGACCCCGCCCCGGCATTATCAGTGGCACAGTTATCGCACCTGTTAAAACATTGTTACAATTATTATACTTGCGTCATGTACTGTGTACGCTTCAAATTCGCAGTTACGACATACTTGAACTTTACAATGAAATTTGGTCAACAATCAGGTCTCCGAGTCAAAAGGAAAAATAACTTCTAGGAAGGTGGTGAATGAATGTGGTGAACTTTGAAGGCTAACCTACTATCTATGACTAGTGTCTTTTTGTCATGTTATATAAGAACTGATAATGAGTCATGGTGTGCATTAACACCAAAGTGAATTTTTTGTGCAGCCACAATGTCAGTAAAAATCGTCACACAGTCGTAACACAGTTTTTCCTCTGTACCTTGACTGCAGGCAAACTTTAGTGACTACTCAAATTGGCACAACAAGATAACTGAAAAATTCTGAGAATACACCCAATAATGTTGCAGAAGTCATAAGAAAAAATATGGACGTTACCCAAGATTCATTTAGACTAATAACGAGATAATTACAGCAAAAACAAATGACAACACGTCACCCAACAATGCGAATGAGTCCGATAATTAGTATGTCTGATCGTAGAGATAAACATCGATATCTCGAAAGTGGGCATCCCGCTCATGTTAGTAACCATAAATAGTATCCATAATTTATGAAACTAGTCTGAAAAAGTCAATAAACCAGACAGAGGAGCACTGACTCGCAAACTTATTAAATCTTCGACTTACTATATAATATCCTAAAATGTTCTTTATTATTTTCAAGTTAACGCATTTAGACTATAAAATCGCTCTATACCTAGATGAGAGAGACACTAAAGTGATTTGTTTAGTAATAAGTTATTTTCTAGAAACGAAATACATAATTATGGCTTTTCGTACCAGTTAGCCTATTGTTCGTAGTTTACTTACAGTGTAAGCACCTAATAGTTTTTCACATACAAGTACACTTAAAGTCTGAAAAATAATAATATTTACGTTTCATTATATTTATAATTCTCAAACAATACAAACAATAACATAATAATTACAATAAACTGAACTGACCTATGGTCCCAAACTTCGTTTTTAGGTTGAAATAATATTGTTGATTCGGATAAGATATTATGTCCAAATAAACTCCATGATTGATGATTATACGAATCCCAATAAGTATTTCTAAACAACACCGCCCTATTGGACAAACAAACATAATCAATCTTCCAACGACCGTAGTAATTGTACACTCGAACGTCGCCCACAACATCGTTAGATGTTAATAATAGAACAAAAAAGCGAACCCAATCGCGAGTAAAGTCACCGGCTGTCGATAGTATAAAAATAACAACGTAAACTAACGATAAATCTATGCAGCTCTCGGCCGAGGTACCAGGGAGGCATGGCTCGCATGCGGTCGGCGCTCGCGAATTACTTTCACTCGACTATCCCCGGGCGCTGACCGCGCGCGGGTCGACGGCCGCGCGAGCGCGGGAAACGCCGCCATCATGCCATTCAGAAAAGCGCGCCATGTTTACACAGATGCGCCGAAACGCGTCCCGTTGCATCACTTCCGTTTCGTGATTATTATGCGTCGAATCGCACGCGCCGATTTAGTTTTATGCATCGAGATGCTAGCCTGCGCCGATTGCGCAACTCCGCGGCGCCTCCGCTCGCCCCGCAGATGCAGACTCGTAACTTTATCATTATGTCATCGGGATATATTGTGAAATGCTATCTTAGAAGTAATTACCGATCATAGTCTGATATAATGCGAAATACACTGTAATCAACGTTGGAAAGAGAAATGGCCACTAACCCTATCGAAGCTGATTATAGAAGCGTGAAATTTTGTCAATAATATATTGACAAACTCTTATTACGACATGCGAGCAGCAGTTATGCTTTCTTGGTTGATTTTATAATATTTGCACCACAATACAAATTTACGATCTATAAGCACACATTAAAAACGGAGTTACAAACTGACTTAACTATTAACGTCAGCAAATAAAAAAGCACATCATAAAGCTGTCCCCCATAAATTATTCCCACCTTGTTTACCCTTAAGAAATTAAAAGAAAAGTAATTGCTTGCACTCGCATTTTGCACATGACGATCATAAATAAAGATTAAGTTAATAATAGCCGCAGTGCAAGGCACTAATGAAGTAACACACATAGATAAGTACATTAGTGATAAAATTGACAACTGAGACGCACGCGCAGCCCGGCGGCTTAGCGATAAGTATAACACAGCACGCAACTATTATCTTTTTATAACTCATTATATTTATGCATATACACATAACAGCAAGAATTCGCAGTCAAAGATCTTATTTGTTCCAGCAAAAAGATTATAAGAGGGTATGACTTCATTAAAATACGCAATTTTAAGAAAATGCAATGAAATCAGCACTTACGAACGCTTTCTCTTTTGTGTTTAGTGTTTATTTTTAGGCTGTATAGCAATCTTTACACTGCATTGTTTTTAAAATCATCTAAAAAAAGAAAAAAGCTAAGAAAGCATTAAATGCGCACACGCATTTCGGCCCTCGGAGCAATCAGCGGCGGAGTTTTAAGAAACAATTGAACGCATCTCGGCCTAGGTCGCCGACCCCGCTCCAGGGTGCAACAGAGATGGCGGCGCATCCCACTCGCGTGGAAAGCGGTTATGCAACCGCGAAAGTCTAGCACACTGTGCCGTAACAATTCCGATGCATTTCGCGTTTAGATCCCACGATACTGCACTTCCGAGACGGGGACGGATTTCAAATAGGTGACATGGTGATTTGTTTCTGTGCATATATAAGTTTCTGTTCGATGCAGTTATTTGTTCAATTATGTATTGAATAAAACTGGCTTGTATAGGACAGGGATCCTGAACATGCCCCAGTATTAGTCAGTTTGAGAGACTGTTGGCGGTTGCATTGACAGGTTCTTTTGAATGTTTAAGGAACCATCGCGCAATATGCTACCAAACGTAGTTTTTGTATTTTTAAATTCTTTCAAATCTTGTATTAATGCTAGAGCAGTTTATACACTGTTAAGAAAGTATCGTTCTTAAAATCTTTTAAAAGCACATTCTTATTAGATGATGTGGACGATGAACTCCACATACAAAATGTCAAATGTGAGAAAAATTCTATCATGGAAAGTAAAAGCAACAAAAACAACAAGTATTTTCAAACAAGCAAAATGTGAAAGCAATATCACTTTTAAAGCAATAACTTTACGATGCAATAACTATTGTTCCATGGCATCATACATTATTAGACAAAGTAATGTCTGGAGACAAACTTATATGACACATAAGAACAAATTACACATTATAAATACCAGACAACATAGACGTTTAGAAGGCTAAATTAGTTTAAAAACAATTGTATCAACAATATTATGTCACCACTACTCACGCACGTCACTACACACTTTTAGGCCGAAATAAATAATTTAAATAAAACTCCCTTAGTAGAATGCACAAATCAGTTTGTCCCTAATTTTGAAGTAATTGACTACTACTTGAAGATAGAAAAGTGATCAAATCTACTTGCTAAGCCGCATGTGATCTTGAGTTTAATAGAAAAACATAATGAGTACACATTTCGTTTCGCATGTCATGTTTTCAGTAAATATCATCGACCTCACAATATTATGTAGGTACCAATAGCTACAGGTACCAATAAATGTGTTTTCTTTCTTTCTTTCTTTCTTTCTACTTTTGCGGAAATTCGTGCGAAAAAAGCAACGATAAGGTCAAGAGAAAATTTCCGGAAGCCGGAATTGTAATATTACGGAGTAGTGGGACAGTGAGGTATCTGCTAACTAAGTCAATAGCCGGAGGCTACTGGCAGCTGCTCGCGTTTCTGGCTGGCCACTTTCCACTGCCATTTTTGTCAAATTGGCGGGAAAATGGCAGGTATGCAGTCACGCGATCGCGTGAGTCCCTATAATATAACCTCTTGATTAAAAATATATCGTGTTACTCAATAAAACCACAGCAGAGAATATTACAGTAAAGTAATTACTTTTAATTATTTGTTACCTCGAGTTTTAGCGCCCGCAAGATTACAGTACTACTGTGCTGTCGGATTGCTGGCTCTATGAATATTACTTCAGGATTATACGAATTTGTATCATAAATAGCAGATTAGTACAGTGTCGAGAATCAACGATTCACTCACAGTGCGTAGGTATATGCATATTTCTAGACATGGTAAACGCGGCAGTACGTTTGATAGAGCCCTTCTCTACAGTTCCTGCCTGTTATTTAATCGAAATAAGCATACTCGGTCGGGGAAGTACTTCCCTCTCACAGAGGACTTCGCTTCGTTCCCATTTTATCCCCCATGGGCCATATAACCCATCCCCATGATGGGATGTCCCTTCATATAGTTTTTCTACAAGGCAGGCAACAAATATGCATTGCAAAAGAAGGTGTCCATGGGCAGCAGTAATCACTTACCATCAGGTGCCACATTTTCTCATTTGCCTCCCTCTTTGATAAAGAAAATCCAACTCATGTTATCATGCTGTTATTTATTCCACTGTGGAAAAATAAATAAACTTAATTAAATTTCAAATATCGACTAGGACAATAATTTGTAGTCTTTAAACATACATAAATATAATGGAGTATAATGTGATCACCGTTAAGGTGCTGCGTAAATTAATAATATTATAAAACAATAAATCATCGGGAAAAAGAACAGAAAAACGAGTGGCGCCTTTTAATGTCGAAATCCATTAATATTCTCAATACATAAGAAGAATTACACGCAAAGTGCCTGTTTCATACGTAATTGAAAGTCTGAAAATAATAAAACAAAAGAGATGATTAGTCATTGTTTCTAGATAAAAACGAGAATATC
This sequence comes from Mecyna flavalis, assembly GCA_949319885.1. NCBI lineage: Eukaryota > Metazoa > Arthropoda > Insecta > Lepidoptera > Crambidae > Mecyna > Mecyna flavalis. Next base: position 1,031,168 of record OX439427.1, on the reverse strand, counting down.
AATTTTGATTATTTTCAATAACCACAAGTAACAAAATATGTAGGTAAGTGCAGCGTGCGAAAGAGATTAGGCGATTCTCTTCCCTCAAGTAGATTTCGCCCATTTATTGCCTGTAACTAGGGAATGCAATCTCAAACTGGCGAGATCTCGTTTTTGCGAGATCTCGGCCTTTTTTTGCGAGATTGAATCTCGGTCGAAAACAGGACGAGATCTCGCGAGATTAACGAGATTGCAGTCTTTTTTTAAACGGACTGCCCGGGAGTGGAACTCTCTGCCTGGGTCAGTCTTACCTATCCATTATAACTTGGCGCTCTTCAAGGCCAGAATTAACGGGCTTTACCGAAGCAAGTGCGCTCTATTGTAGACCGCATAGTTGTTTAACATCAGGCAACTGTATGGTCAAGTGCTGGCTTAAATCAAACATTAAAAAAACATGTCTTTTGAAAAAAAATAAAAAAATAAATAGTGGTTTGTGATGTTTACGTCATTACTACTCATTAAATAAAACAACTTAAAACGTTATAAATTTAAAACACGACGTTTCGATCACTTTTCAACAATCGCGATCACGGATTTAAAATGTAGAATATATCGCTAGTTTTTATCCGTTCTAAGTTGTTTTATTTCGTGAAAATAAATGTTTATCTTATAATACTTATGATTCTTATTTAGAAAATTTCCTAATGTATTCAAATATTGTGATTATTTGCAAAAAACACACACAAAACTGCTAATCTCGCGAGATCTCGATTTTAGCGAGATCTCGCAGTACTGATATTCATAATCTCGCGAGATCTCGCTTGAGCCGTAATCTCGCGAGATTTGCATTCCCTACCTGTAACTGTACCTAAAATCCTCAAAAATAAATAGAAACCCATTCTAATATTTTATTGGCTCTACCGCCAGTACTAAACTGGCTCTACTCTACCATTGGACCCTGACCCCTCGTTAACTGAAGCCAGCTCCTCCCAGATCGCTATGTTTATTAACAGAGGCAATTATTTCGCTGGATCTAAAATTAGAAGTCGTACAATAAACAAAATCTATCTCACGATAAACATTATAAATAGAATTGAACTCACTTTGCAGAGGTGATGAAAAATTTACAATAAAACACGTGAGTGAACGCCATTTCTTGATATATAAACAGTCGACCACAAATCTAGTGCCGTTAAAAATATCCCTTTAAATAGGGTCATAAGATCTATTCGACAGTCACTGTTACACCTTGCTTGTGGATAAACGATAAAAATAACCGCTTTTAAGTTATTGAAGTACAAACTATAACAAACAAAATATCTGCATATAGCTATCTAAACGAGATATCTTAGATGCTGTCTTTTTTGGCAATTTCCAAAAAATTAGAAACGCATTATTCACATCCATCCATATAAATTATTAGGAACCCTGACTAGACTGACAGGTGAAACTGTTCCTTAATTTTATTCCGGATGGAAGGAAGCCCCCTTCCAAAAAAAACCTCAAAAAGGAATACCTATTTTTTACACTTTCCTAGACTTTCATAGACTTTTGTGATTTGTCACCATACCCAGGTCAAAATTAGAAATCCAAAATCTGTTTTCTTTTTTGAAACTACTATTAAGTAAAAACGTTCTATTCATATTGAGTCATTGATTTTTTTTTTCCAAGTAGCATCGAGTATAGATCTAAATCTAGATTTTGGCAATATTAACGATGAATCATTTATCTTTCGGGTGACCTACCATGAATTCTTTGGCACGAAATCCCTAGTTCTTTTTACAAGGATTTGCAAATCCTTTCTTCTCCGTCAATGAGCCGTCGTATCCAGGTCTGAATGACGTGGTATCACAATGGCATCAGCTCATTTGCATGGCGCCCGTGACCCGGTGCCCCGCGCTGGCCTTGCGTCTTACATAAACCCGATTGCTTTTTTTTCTCGCGGTAATTTGTTTATGGCTGTGGGCAATTTTGATGATGACCGTTATCGCGCCATTACTTTTTTTTTGTCGGCGTAACCTTCACTTTTAGCTGTTTTTTAATTATTTTAATGAGAAGATTAATCATTGAACATGTTCTATGCTTTTCTTATCTATTTAACATCAGTAAATATAGCGTCTAAATGGGATAAAAAAGTCTGTTAGAATGAAAGAGTAACGTTGCCGATTCTTTTGGTTTCTATCTGGTTTCTTTTACTATCTCAAACCACATTGCAATCGGCCACCTTTACTTAAATAACTTAGAGAAATCGCCTGCAAGCAATCTTCGCATCTATATTTTATCAAATCATAGATCTAAAACTTTTACGTGTCGACCATAGGCTATGTTAGTGAAAAGAAATACATTTTGTTTTGATATTTTTATGACTGAAATGATTAAAGAAAATAGTTATCTCATAATTGCAAAAGACAGACTAAGCTATTCTTGGATACTGCCAAAAGTAGGTATCCTTAGGCCACGCGGTATAGGCAGGTCTTTGACTTTATGTTTAGCAATTATTAATAATGTCATTAGTGGAACCTCACCAATTATTTAATAATTTAATTAAACATACCTAAATAGTTGACTAACGACGCTATGGTTACTGAACTATTTGGGATGTCTAATTTCGGAGCTACCTATGGTACACCTGCAGTTGGTTTTAGAAATTACGAACGATCATCGTTAGACTAATTCACTAAAACTTTCGCTCATCGTGCCTCCCATAAACTAAGGTAAACAAATTCCTGCGTTCCTACAAGCGTCAAAGCCCATTCATATAAAAAGAACTCTACGAATCTGCAAAGTGACCACGCAATAATACTCCTGCCAAATCTGGTCACCTGCGCGTCGCAAGCCGAGACCATACAAGTGGCGGCCTGGGTGGCCGCGTAGATTATCCCGGAGCGGGCGTGAGGAGGGGGGCTCTCCCCTCCGGGAGGTCGTCGGCCGCCGCTGACACAGAGCCGCGTGCGTTGAACGCGCGGCCTAGACTGACCTCCAGTGCGTGACCTAACCGATAGGGGTGGGATAGGTGGGAAATTGTGGAACAGACGGACAAAATGTTGCTTAGTGACTTTTGAGGTATATGCTTTAGTAGTAGTAGTATACTTCTTTCAAGAAAATAAGAACATTGTCCTGAAATACAAGTACCTACCTATTCGAAAAAATTGGGAAATTGGATCCCATATTTTTCTTGATATGACATCCTAACACTGCACAGGAGAATGTAGTGTCATGGGGTAGTATGAGTGGTGCACTTGGTGGAGTGCCCACTTGACAAGAAAAGGCGCTGGAAACAACACATCTGCTTATAGATCGCAGATGAGACGGACGAAAAAAATTCTGATGGTTGGTTTGCAGTTTACACTACCGACTTGGTTGATATTATTCATTAGAAATATTAGTAAGGTTCACTGTTACTTGATAAATTATTAGTTTCGCTATAAACAATAACATACTATTTTAGGATTCTAATTCTAAATTATTCACAGACGTAATACCATTTAGCACCAAACTAGACATGGTTGGCTTATTATTTTTGCTAAACTCTGAATAAACAAACTAACATCATTAAATAGAAATATAATGAATAAAATGAATAAATAATTAAGTAGGTACAAAACGTGTATACCTAAAGTTGGAACACAAAATGGCGCCACCAATGATAGCGCCCGACCGTAGTGCAACCAATATTGTATATCGATATATTTATCGATACAAGTTTACGTGTCGATCATAAATGCACATATTTTGTTAGAAATCTATCAATAGTTTCTTATTTTCCTATCACAAAATAATGATGATGCAGTGCCTTAATATAACAATAGGTTAGTTATATATATTATTATGGAAATTTCAACTTCACATGGTTAATAAACCTATTACATTTTTCCAAAAATTCTAAACGAAGATACTGTACTGTTTCATACTACCATCACGTAATCTTGTTATGTCGAGAGTTCTGTAAAACCAGTTTTCGTTGAAGTGTAGCGAGCAAACGTGCTTTTATGTCGCGGAATTATATTTTCCCCACCTATTAACTCTATCTATTTCTTCTTTGAAGTTTCACTTACAGGAAATCTGCAGAAATATACCATTGCAGAATATAACTATCTAAAACGTATCGATACATAAAAATATTGTGCCACATCACTAGCTGGAACACAATATGGCGAAACAGGCACGCGTCAAAAACTGTGTGACGTCACTAAAAAGTGTTACCAAAATGGGTACAATGGAAAGATATCTGTCTCTTTTTTCATATGCAACAATCACTTAGATGAAAAGAGATAAGTATATATTTGTAAGGCAAGTGTCGATTCGATGTATATTCATATAAGCAATTTTTTGTATAGATCAATAGGGCATCTCCATATGTTCTACTCTAAGTTACAACAAGTCAGTCAACTCATTGTCATTGTTTATTGACGTTTGAAATTTCTTTTTTTTTTCTATTTATTCGCCCTGGAATGCGCTTGCGTTTCGTTAGTTCAATGTTTGCATGTTATTTTTATTTTTTTCTCAATGTCAGCCGGCAGGACAGATATTAGGTTTTTTTTTATAGTTTTATTTTTAGATTTATTTTTAGTTTATATTTATTTACTATATATTTATATGTCGATGTCTGATGATGATTCCTTTTACTCTGCTTGTGATTCAAGTTTTCCCTCTACGTCTGGCTCGCTCTCAGATCCAGAAACATTAGGGATTCAATTAAGTAATGTCTTGCACGATTCACCTCATTCTTTTAACGTGTGTCACATTAACGCTCAAAGCATACCTTCTCACTACACTGATCTGCTTGATACCTTTTCTCCCACACCCGCACATGCGATCTTATGTTCTGAAAGTTGGCTCAAGCCGTGCCTTTCGTCTTCCACTTACTCCCTTCCAGGATTCACTTTGCTGCGTAATGATCGTATTGGGAAGGGTGGTGGGGGCGTGGCTATTTACCTGCGTTGTGACATACCGTATAAGGTGTTGTCAGTATCGCCATCTGTGTATTCTGCATCTGCTGAGTATTTATTTTTGGAAATAACTGTCAGGGGGGTTAAAGCTATTCTTGGAGTTGTATATTGTCCACCTTCCATTGATTACTTCGCTCAACTTGAGACTGTTCTCGAACCGCTGTGCGCGGACTACAGGCATCACATTATTATGGGAGATTTTAATACCGATTTAACTGTTACTAGCACTGCTCGTTCCCTTAGATTACTTAATATTGTCAAGTCTGTAAACTTATCCGTCTTGCCACTAGCGCCTACTCATCGCAACCCTGCTTCCCAGGACACATGGCTTGATTTAATTATTACTTCTCCCGATCACGTCACCAACCATGGTCAGTTCCTTGCTCCTGGCTTCTCTAAACATGACCTGATTTTCCTCCAGTACAGGCTGAAGCCTCCGAGAGACAAACCTGCTGTGGTATGGATGCGTAATTTTGCGCGCCTAAACTTAGACCGGCTTAAGGAGGATGCCGCTGAAATTGACTTTTCTGCGGTATTTGATGCATCAACAGTGGATGAGAAAGTCTCCAATTTTAATATAAGTTTACTCAAGCTGTATGATGTTCATGCGCCGTTGAAGGCTGTCAGAGTGAAGCGCCCTCCTGCACCTTGGATCAGCAGAGGCATCCGGATGGCTATGACACGTCGGGATCGGGCTTTTCGTGTTTTCAAGCGTGATAGGTCAGATGCGAACTGGAATTTGTACAAGATCTCTCGAAACCGATGTAACCGAATGGTAAGGACTGCTAAGCGACAATACTTTCATAATAATGTTTCCAACTGCTCTTCGGCTAATATATGGAAGTTTCTTCGTTCTCTTGGTTTGGGCAAGGGTTCTGCTCAGCCACACTCATACTCTTTCACTCTTGATGAACTAAACAATCACTTTTCCGCTACTTCCCCTATGGTCCCTGCCACCAAGTCTGAGACCATTAGATATATAACTTCCAAAAGCCTTCCTACTTCTGATTCGTTTTCATTTTCTCCTGTGACGTGTGACGAGATACTGAAGATTATACAATCAATTAAATCCAAAGCTGTTGGCTGCGACGATGTTAGTAGGGAGATGATTGTTACTGTGATCGACTATATCCTGCCTGTTATCCTACACATTGTTAACTTCTCCCTGCTTGCTGGTGATTTCCCTGATTGTTGGCGTAAAGCATTTGTTATTCCCTTGCCAAAAATTTCCTCTCCCAAGGAGCTTAAAAACTTCAGACCCATTTCCATCCTTCCCTTCCTTTCCAAAGTCCTTGAAGCTGTCGCACATAAACAAGTCTCCTCTTTTATTTACTCCCACTCCCTTGTTACTCCTTTTCAGTCTGGGTTCCGCCCAGGTCACAGTACTTCTACTGCTCTGCTCAAGGTCACAGAGGATATTAGGCTTGGCATGGAGAGTCAACTGGTCACCATAATAGTACTTATAGATTTCTCTAACGCTTTTAACGTGGTTGATCATGACATTTTACTTGCCATCCTGAGGTCTTTGCAGTTCTCGTCATCTTCGCAGGATTGGTTTTCCTCATATCTGCGCGGTCGCCAGCAAGCAGTTCGTGCTGGGCGCAATGTGTCACAGTGGAATGTTTTATCTGCTGGTGTTCCGCAGGGTGGAATCTTATCTCCACTACTATTTTCCATTTTTATAAATTACCTTTCTTTCTCGCTTGGCTGTTCTTACCATTTCTACGCTGATGATTTGCAAATTTACACGCAGACGTCAGCTGGGAGTGCCAATTCGGCAATTGCGTTACTGAATAGAGATTTACAGATCATTAGTGAATGGTCTGTTAAGTTTGGGATACCTGTCAATCCTAGTAAATGTCAAGCAATTGTTGTGGGTAGTACTAAGCAGATGGCCAAGATTGCGGTTGGTTCGCTCTCACCTGTCATGTTTGAGAACTCTCCTATCCCATTTAGCCCAAGCGTTAAAAATCTTGGACTCTTCATTGACTCTACGCTTAGCTGGACCTCGCAGATCGCTGAGGTTAGTCGTCGTGTCATATCTTCGTTACGATTCTTAAATCGATTCAGGAATTTCTTACCCACCAATACGAAGGTGTTGCTTGTCACTTTCCTTATTTTTCCTCTCATTGATTATGCTGATGTCTGTTATCCTGATCTCAATGAAGACCTTTTGAATAAGTTGGACCGTCTCTTAAATAATTGTATTCGTTTCGTTTTTTGTCTCCGTAAATTTGATCACGTCTCTTCTTACCGGTCTCAACTTAACTGGCTCACAATACGTCAGCGCAGACAGCTTAGATTGCTCTGCTCACTCTTTTCCATTCTTTTCAATCCCAAATCTCCTGATTATTTAAAAAGTAAGTTTAAATTTCTTTGTGATTCCCATGACCGTCAACTTCGATCAGCTAGCTCATTGGCGCTCACTACTCCCCTTTATCATACGGGCTTCATGTCCGACTCCTTTACTCTTAATGCTACACGTCTCTGGAATAGTCTCCCTGTCAGTATTAGGAAAGCTCCAAATAAGTTTGCGTTTAAAAGGCAGGCTCGTGATTTCCTGTTAAAAGCCTGACGCGGTATTTATTTTCATCTAGGTTTTCACTTTCCATAATTTGAATCATTATTTAGGACATCATCATCAATATGTATGTATATATGTATGTATATAATTATTAATAATATAAGTTAGTATGTGTGTATGTTTATTATATTTAATAATCTTGTTTTGGTAAAATTGTGTATCTTTTAGGGTTTTTTTTTTTAAGTTAGCTCTTTGCCGCATTTAAGCATTTCGTTTTTCCCAAAGGTTGACTGGTAGAGAATGCTTTTAGCGTTAAGTCCGCCTTTTGTACCCAACTTGTGTGGTCAATAAAGTTTTTTTTTTTTTATAAAATAATTATAAATATCTCTCTGGACACTATTCACAAAGCACCAAACCTCCCCAAACTAAGCATAGCTTGTACTATGGCTGACATACATTGGTGAACATTACTAATAACCTTTTTTGTAAATACATACTATTACACATGAAACACCCAGACCAATACAAACAGACATGTCATGCACACAAATGTTTGTACCGTGCGAGGATCAAACCAGCAACCTCTTGGTGTAATTAATTATATTTAATACTTTGGTAGGTGTAATGGATAAAGTTTGTATTAAATAGTAAACACTTATAATACATAAACGAAGTAAATATTCATTTATTTCACTGAGCACTTTGTAGCACCATGATTCAAGTATCGGAAAGTTCAGTTATTTCTTTGGTTTACTTATTACAACTACTATCTCACCTTCAAACCCTTAACCGGGGAACCAGACAAATATTATAAATATCATTTATCTTCACCCATTGTGCAGGTTTCCTTACAATGCATACCATCACTGCCGAGAGTGCCGAGCTAATTTAGCTATATGGTGCAAATAAAATAGTTTAATTTTTTTACTTGTGTTGGAGACATCAACTTCAAAATGAGAAATAACAGCATTAGAATCTCTTTTATATGATGTGAACCTCTATAACGTGCGAATAGGCCTTTAATTTCATCTTCCGAGTTGGAATAGGCTAGTTGACAAAGGAGTGCGGCAGAAATGGGCTCGATCTTAAGCGTTCGTTCCACTATTCAAAATATAATTAATATTCGTTACAAGATTTTTAATATTTAAATTCAATTTTAATTAATATTTTTACCCCGGGATAAAAATATAATCCAATAAATGAAAATACTATTGGTTTTGTAGTGCATCCGGTGTGTTATGTGCATAGTGCATAGAACGTCCGGTAGAATAATAATAATGTTGCTAGTTAAGATACTTAAATACTGATTTTCCGATCAGATCCCATACAAATGACAGCTTAGAATAGAGGCACGATAATTTTCTGAAAAAAATATGGCAACAGAAAAGTCAAAAAAAATCAAATGTCATACAACGTCTGTCAATCATTCGTTTCTGTTTGTTTTGAATAACTTATGTGAATTATTTTGTTTTGTCGTTATTGTTGGAATGCTTGGTTTAATATTTGACGACTTTCGCTACGTTTAAATGACGGTTTCAGCTAAAACAAACGACCTAAGCTTTTCTTACAACGGATCCAGTGAACTCGACAATTGGGGTTATTTTTGTAGAAATCAAAATCATCCTATAACTATTTTTTCCCAGGGAGTGGATTTATAAATTGTAGTGTATTTGGAATATTACTTCATTTTCTACATATTAATAGTAAATCGGTAAGTGTAATTCATAAAAAATCAAGGCCCAACGTTCTATGGATGTTCGCCCGTGTCCTTTGGAAATTCGTTTAAAACTATAGTTTAGTATCTATTTTACCCCAAATATATATTATTTTTAGAAAAATAGGCCTTTTTCATAAGTATTTTGCTTTTTTAGAAATAAACTTGAAATTAACTTTGGAAAGGCCAAGACTGTCATGGCGTCTTGAATGACGTCTATCCTCGCGAAACAATCGAGTTTGTTGATGTCAGTCGACGAGATCATTATACAGCTGCAACCGGTGTTTTGCGAGGACTGACGTCACGCTTCTCTGACTGTTGTTTAATGTCACGTGATTAAATAAGTAATTTTGCCGATTTTAATTTCCAAAAACATTTGTAATCTTATATTATTTTAGTAAAAAAGTTGTTTTTTTGTTTACTACATATCATGATTAATCATTAGAAACTCTAAGCCATCCGATTCATTCTTAGTGGAAACAAGCCTATTACATGGTAAAAGTATGTGTTTATTTTTGTACTAAACACAACTTGTGTTTATATACTTTAAATTTTCTTTCTGCACAACACAAAGATCACTATCTTTTACGCTTATTACAAAGTTTAAAGTTGTTCTCTAAAAGTGCACTTTTCAAGTCATTAGAGAAACACACCCAATTACTGTTGTATAAGTATTCCTAAACATGCCATTCTACTACACTTTTATTACTAAGATAATTTAATATTACATTGTTATAAAATTACGCTTGTAAATTAAATATAACCTCTTTTGCCTGTATAAAGCAAATAAACAACATAACCTCAAAACTTACATTCATATTTAGCGAATCGCTGTCTGTTTTTCTCTTGCAAAAGTCTTTCCTCTTCCAGCTTCTTCAACTGTTTGTCTTTTTCACGCTTATCTACCAGCTCTTTATTTCCATATGCTATGATCTCCGAATGCTTCTGTGCAGCTTCATACTGCTGAATATTCTCGTAAAACGGAGCATTTTTCACGGGAATCGCGGTTTTCTTTGAATACAACGCCTTAAGAGGATCGAAGTTGGAACTGCAAGCACTCACTTCCGACTCAGATGTTGAAGAATCAGAATTATTTCCTTCCGACATTGTACAAAATTACAAAAACAACACAAAACTGCAGTCACAAAACAATAGGGATGCCCGATCTGAATCGATCTTTTCGGAGATCGATTCACAGCAATACGATCTCCCGATTTTTTGAATCGATTCAACAGAATACGATTTTCACTCAGATCGGATCGTATAGTTGGAAAATCGTAAAGAAAAATCGTTTCAATAGGTACAATAAAATAAACAACACTACAATCATGTTTATGACTATAAACTTTGCCAACACTAGCATTTTGATAAAAAAAACAGAATACTTATTTAACAACAAAATAAGATTGATCACAAACACCTACCTTCCTTTTTTGATATCGCAGTTTGAAATATGAAATGGTTTGAAATATAACCTATTAATATTTTGTTTATTTTATACCGCCAAGTATGATTATGTTTTGACTACTTCTGAGAGCGATCTCTAACTGTCATTTGTCTTTCATTATATTGGTGCTACGATACAAAAATTTTGATTTGTGTGCGCGGTTTAGATATTATTATAAACTACTGTTTTTAATATGACTGGTAATACTTTGGCTGATAACCGTAATAGACTAGATCCAGAACGATTGTCGAAATTAGTCTTTAGACACTTTGGCATCTGTAGCTTACAAAGCTATGGTGCCAGTTGTCATCATTTTTACTTTTTGTTTATATTATCATCCTAAAATAAGCACAAATATAAACAATTTTGCAAAATATTGTGAGTTTTTATTTTATTTAAAGATTACGAAACGATCTTCTGAGATCGAATGAAGATCGATTCAACGCAATACGATTCAGATCGTGGATCGATTCACGGGGTTGCGATCCATTACGATCCAGAAGATCGATTCAAAGCTAAAGTTTGGGCATCCCTACAAAACAACCAAAACAAAACTTGCGAAATATGACATGACAGCTGTCATGTTCATGTCATAACATGTCACTTGCGTTTTGATCAGATATTGTTTGATTGTTAACCAACTGTTATGTTAATAATACAATATCAACATTATTATTTATAATGATATTGTAGCTAATTATTTAATGTTTAAGTTATGAATTATTCAAAAAGCGTTACACTTTACTATATTTTATACAACAATCTAAAGTATTAACTTCTGATTCGGTGGTGGAACAAAAAGTTTCATTTGCACAGTTTCATTCTACGCAAAATAAAATTCACATTGCTAATTAATTAGCATAGTGTGATGATGAAGGTTCTTCCTCTTAGCTTTAATTAGATAATAATCGTATGTAGTTAATGAAATTAGGTACACAGTACTCAAAGAATGTCTGTTTAAATTTTAATAGGATTTTTGTCTCAAATTAAATAAATTAGCGACTCACGAAGTGGCGTCTTTCCATTCTATACAATGCCAGAACGCAGCCATAGGAAACTGCTCGAGTATATATTGTAAATAACTTTTTTACAAAGTTCTTCCAATCCATACAAGAGCAGTACGCAAATAATCGCGTATACTTCGTAGTAACGAACAAGTTTTTCTTGTTCCATAATCTACAGCGCCAGTGCGCATACGGACTAATCGTGTATATGTCGCGCAGGCAATTTGTATTATTCCGCTGTTTACATACGGCATACTGAGAGAAATTAAGTTAAAAAAAACACATCGGAGGCGGAAAGCGACTCGGATGGATATAGGTTAGAAGGCTAAGGCGGGAGCGAAGCGAAGCGGAGCTCCCGCCTTGGCCTTCGTGGTTATTTTTTTTTAAACCTGAAAAAAAAATGGCTACAAAAAATAGAATACTAGCAGGCCGACCTTCAACACCCACCGCGACAAAACATGGAAAAAGAAAACACGACCTAGCATTTAACTTAATAATATTAATAATACTCGTTGAAAAGCACTTTTTAATCAAAATAATTATGATTATGTAATTGTTTTGTATTTATTTCTACCTAATAAAGTTAAAATAAAATTCCATATTTTACTAAAAAACTACTGAACTGACTGAACACTTGTCAAGTGTAAGTAAGTTTGTAGTATAGTTTGGAACAAAGATTCGAGCATCCACGATACAAACTATACACGATCAGTACGCAAAATTCGTGTATGCATTGTAATAACAGAGTTAAAAACAGCATTACAATATATACTCGAGCAGTTTCCTATGGCTGCGTTCTGGCCTTGTATAGAATGGAAAGACGCCACGAAGTGTGAAATGCTTACTCATTTTTACTTTGACATTTTTTTATTACAATAATGTATAATATTTTAGAAATAGAGCTACAAGAAAACAATGCGCAAATAAGAAACAGTTTTTATGACAACACAAAAACATTAGTAATAATTCGCTCAAACAAGGCATTAGCACATCTCTACGCACGCAAGGTCCTTAGAGCAATATGCACTAGGAAGTGACTCTCAAGGTTGGAGCCTAGTCTTGTCTATTAATCTTTCAATGGGCTGTTTAATGAGGAAAATGTATTAGTATCAATTGTACAAACAAACATGATAAAACTAACCAACCTAGGTAATTGGCTTTGAAATAGTCACTAGAACAAAATTAAAAATTTATGAGGCATTAGGTCCGCCTTTTGTACTACAATTTTATGCAATCAAGTTTAAATAAATAGAATATAATATAAAAACTGTTAACTGTTAATACAAAACCAACCATTGCCGAAAATTTATTTAATCTGCTCGACGCTAGATGGCGCTTATGGAACTTTATGTAAATACGATTTTTTTAAATGAAATTGAAACTTGCTTTAATAATAATCATCAATTGTGATTGTATTTTTAATGCGCTAATTACTTCCACGGTCTTAGCATTCAATTGCAATGTAGTTTCATTGAATTTGCCTTCAACGATTTCCATGACACGCTGCACCACGTATGTTGTTTGATTGACGGATTGGCTTTTAATTATACATGAACTGCCGTGTACGTTTGCATTGAATCACCCACTATTTCAAACAGGACTGCATTATGAACTGGTTCATTGCTTATTCCTTATTTATTTGTATAAGTATCATCCTCTTAATGGGAGACCTCACAGATGAGTAACTTAACTGTAACATTATACACGATTTTAGGACATTGCAGGCTCGAATCACCTGAATGTCTGAAAAGAATGATGATTCCGTGCTTCGGAAGGCACGTTAAGCCGTTGGTCCTGCGCCTGATCTCTCTTCGGTCGTGTCAGACGGCTGTCCCACCGTGCTATGAGAGTGAGGGAATAGGGAGTGCACCTGTGCTTGCGCACTCACTTGTGCACTATAATATATCCTGCGTAGTTGGCTGATCGTAAAAGATTGGCCGCCATAGCCGAATCGGCTAGGAGGACATTATTATACACGATACACACCTTGCTGTTACTGATTCATGCAGTTAAAAAATGTAAAGAATTCAGATGCTTATAATTTTCAGGTCGTTATACTAATTGACCTAATGAGACAGTTACCAATCCAAAAGTAACTTTTAATATTTAAATTCACAGAACAGATTATAAAAAAAATTTAGCTTTTGTAACGTATCCAGGTTTGTCTTAATTCAATTGCCTAAAAATGCAAAGAACACATTTGATTAATATATGAGATGTGATACAGTCAGTTACTTTTATAGAATTTAAATTAGATATTAAATTATAACATCGATTTCCAACAGTTAATTCACACATTACGTTTAGCGTTACATTAATTGAAAGTTTTTCGCGTCGTCATTGTTACAAACGACGAATATTTATTCGCGCGCGCACGCAACGAAGAAAGTGCTCTAGGAAGCGTTTAGAAAACAAAAGTATTTTTGCATCGCGCGGCAATTATAGTGAAAGAGCGCATTGTGGAGTTTTTTGCGCGCGCGCAGGCAGCGGCCTTCCGCGCATTGTCGCTAATGCCTTCGGTTACGAGTACGTTATGATTGTTATGTGTGTATTATGCAGTTTTTGCTGCATATCGAAAGTGGACGATGACTCCACTGCATACAATCAACTGACTTGTTCGGCCTATCTTGGTAATTGTTCTGTTTTTTAGCCGAACTAAATAATATTATCAGTATTGGATTATGTAAGTTGAGCCCAAAACCATAATGTAAATTGCAATGTTTTAAAATGGGCAACATGGGTGCAATAATGTATGTAGGTAAATAATTAGTTACACAAATAAGTACGAAAAACATTTTGTAACAGTGTAACTTACTCGTTATATGTAGTTTAGCTCCTTCTCCCTTATAATGCGTGTATCTGCCAACATCTGCCTCCATTCTCAAAACAATGTTTTTAATGTTAATTTGCCAGTGCTATATTAATTGCTTTTTGTTTCCAGAGCGGCGTGTGCGCAGTGGACGGGCGTCGCGCCGCATCTATGCTTTGTAGACGCAGATTCGACATTCACCGGGACGTCGCCAGGTGATATCCGCGCATTGACTCTGCCAATCTTATAAAAGCTATGTCAGTTGTAACGTTCAACTATTATGCCATACGAACGTGCCAGTCTCATAATGAAACATTATAGATTCAATTTTCATATCATTTGATGAAAACTTTACTGAGTACTAAGGTTATTGTAATTTTAAAAATATATATATATTTTGGTAAAACAAAAAGTCTTCTTTTGTCAACCTCTTACAGGTTGTAGTAATATTGGTTGAACTAAGCTGAAGTTAATTTGAATGTAATTAAAAGGTAACAAACCTTTAATTATTATATTCAATTGTTCATAACTAACACAGCATGCTTTTACTCATGCTTTTATCATTATATTATTACTATAATTAGTATACATATAGGTACCGCTAAACATGATGAACTAACAAATAAATGTAATAAAACATGTCCATTTATAATAATATGTTCTTTATACATTTATTTACTTTTTATCCTAACTATCATGCGCGCAATACGTAGGTACCCTGTTTCCCAGAATCATTTGCCAGAATATTTTAAATAATTTAATGCCGTATTTAGAATTTATTATACCAAACAATATTTATTACTTGGAAGTATGGCATTCAGGGTACTTTAAATCACATGACCTAAAATTATTAAAATATTGAGAACGGAATCAACTATAGCGGTTTCATGTCCGATTCCAGAACCCTCATGAAAGACGTGAAAGCCTACGCTCTCTATCTCCACAGGTCGCTGCTGAAGAGGAGTGGAATACGAGGAGTGAGGTAACCTGGCCGAGGAAGGAACCTAAACCACGTCCAAGCCGTCATGTGTTCCAACTACCTAAGCTACGCGTAAATCATACATCGAATAATGTACGATCCGTCCGAGAAACTGCCAAACAAATCAAACGAATTTATTAGTGTAGATACAGTAATTGTTAATATAAACTGTGCGGTCCGCGAGTGAGTGCAGGCAATCTGTGTGCGGAGAGCGCCACCTGGCGTGGAGTAGACGCGACAACGTGGCGGGGACGCATGCGCCGTCGGGACCGGCGCTGGCGATGCCATTTATTGAAGACGAATGGTGGTCAGCGGAGAATGAGGGCAGGATGGTCGATCTCTCCAATTGCCTTCAGGTAATTACATTGTTTATTCAACACTTTCTATTTATAAAAACTTAAATTTGATAATAATTGAGAATAAATAGCTGCATAAACAATTCAAAATTGATGCTCATTGTAGATAAATGAATAAAATTTTTCAGATTAATCTAAATCAGCATTCCTACCTATGACTAGAATATACAATTGATGTTAAAATAATGAAAGATGATAAATATAAAAAAATCCAACCTCAGGCCTCTTACATGCAGTAATACTGGACTCACTCCTCACACTCCTCTTTTGATCTAAGAGCCGTCGAGACTCTCTTTGCCTTCCTTGTTTCTTATTAGTTATAACATAGCATACTCATAATATTCGGTGGCGGTGAGAAGTCGTTTATTACTCTAGTTAGCGCGGTTTCGATTCCCGCACAGAAGAAAAATGAGTGTGCACGAACATGTATGTGCTGAGTGTTTTCTTTTGAGTTAAAAAAAAAGAAAGTTATGTTAAACCACAGATAATATAATACTAGTAGTTAAACTAATCCCTTGCCTGGCAAGCACGCCCCTTACAAGCTATGTTTAGTATAGGGCTAGAATGCGCTGTGTGAACACGAAGATATTTATCGTTTATTCCTGATAATTCCAGGACGCGGTAGTAGCAGCTGGGGGGCAGGCGGCGGCTCACCTGCAGCAGATGGCCACCTCACTAGGCGAGCTGTCGCAGGCCGAGCTGTCCAACATCGTGGGCGGGCTCACGCTGGAGGCCGACGGCTCCGAGGCCGCCGACCCCGACGACATCCTCAAACAACTCGGAGAAACCGCCTTCGACAACTTCGACACGTTCTTCACCGACCTGACTAACGCTACTGCCTCGGCTGTGCCACCTATTGAGATTAAGGTGAGTACTGATACTCGGACAAATGATTTGATTATTTATCAGGCTAGGAAAGTACGTAGAAAAATCTTATCTCAAATTTCAATTAAGTAGAGATCGTATTTTGGATCAAAACAGTTTTGATTTCACCTATAGTAACAAATATTGTGTACACAATCTGTAGTTTTGGCCATGAAAAATGTCTAAGATATGAAAAAAATATAATTTATTGTTCACAATATATAATCTTACACAACGAAGACCAAAAAAGAACTAATCATATTTATATCACTATATCAAAAGAAAGAAAAATATTTTATTTTGAGTTGTTAAAAAACACGCTCTTATTAACGAGAACGTGTGTAACTTTCCAGCAAGAGGAGAACAACAACATATCGCCACCGTCCAGCAGCCAGCTCCAATACTACCCGCCCAACAACCAGTTGCTGCCCAACAACAACCAGCAGCGGTTACAACAGTTGTTACGGTCCGGGACGACTGCCATCAACAACGCAGTCACGAATAACATTAATAATGGAAGATACAATATTGCATCGCAGAACCCACTGCTTGCGGAGAAACTCGCGGCGACGTCCAGTGGGATAAAGCAGGAACCGTTGAGTTCGGATTACAGTGGGACGACGATGAACTACGGAAGCGCTTCGCCGATGCAGCGGGTGCCGAGTGGGAAGCCGCAGGTGCACGATGCTGGCGGAGGTAAAGGTAAGCTTTTTTTATTCCTAGCGACATCTAGCGGTGAATAGCAACATTATTTAGCATTGTCCGTGCTTTGAAGTTTGCTTAGTACAGACAAATTCTGCTAGATGGCAGTGCATTAAAATAATTAGTTCAGAACAACGTCACTAGATGTCGCTAGTAGTCTTAAAATTCATGATTGATAGAACGATGCAATAATTGCAAGCCCGATGCAACGTGCAGTTTTCTCTTGCAATCACAGTCCACTTTCGATTTCCGCTCGAGGAAGTGTCGGTAATTTTCCTTTCGCAATTTGCCGCTTTTACCTCGCTAGCGTTTACCTATTTTCCATTGAGAAAGTGGACTTTTGTTTTGCCTGGTCCAAAAGATACTTTGCTGGCTAACATAGTTTTATCTCTACTTCCAAAATGAAGAAATTACTGCTTCCCTCACGATGGATTAATTGCGTATACGAGTACATTGACTTTAGCCATTCAATCTCCGTAGATAGAAAGGCTTCCACAGTTCATAAGTACACTTTATTTTCCTCACTAATGGATAATAAATGATTACCTATCACTTCTGCCGGTAAGATCTCTAGCTATAAATTCGTTTAGTATTTTCTGTTAGGTTTTTATAATATCGAACTATAATGGTAGATAAACTTAATTAATTATAAAATCCTGGATTTTCGTAAACAAACATCGATAAGTAAGTACCATATATTATAATAACTTAAAATTCTGCGAAATACCCACATGAGACGCATTTAATTAAATCAGTGCACCCTAATTAGCCATGTATGTAGGTAAATCATTTTTCTCAACAGGAAATTTATGCAAAAAATAATGCAATACTTAACCCAGATTAAATGCTATTTAAAAACTTTGATGTAATAATAACTTCTTATTGGAAATGCAACTGTGTTTACTAGTTGCCGTTAAATTAACCTATCTATGTTTTTTAAGATTTTTGGGTTTTCATAAGTTTCTGTTGGTCGTAAATTCCTTAGAAGAAATTTTGTTTAGACGGTTTAGATGTCGCTGTGTAAGTCTTCAAAGCCCCATTAAAATTATGTCCCCACAAGCTTTTACAAAGCCCGAATTATATCATAAATTATTATGCCTTCATGCTTGAATCAAACAGTTTCTGTTATGATAATTCCAATTAATTTGGTTCCTATCTACTAAGGACCCTTACAGTGTAGTGCTTTTAATTACAGGGAGGGCTGAACCCCTGAATTATTCGCAAGTCCAGGACATTACGAACTCAGCTCATGATGTGCGAACCCGCATACGTATTACATGAACATAATTAAATATGTATTTACAAAAAAAGACTGGCACCCTTAATGGTCATAATATACGTTACGCTTTGTTTGAGATAGATGACGCTATGTAAATAATGTCCAAGAAAATTAAGCAAATTTCTGTTGTATGTGCGCCCGCCCGTGCGAATCTAAAGCGGGCAGATTATGATATCAAAATATCCTTTTAATTCTTCAATAGCCTTCAGTGCATCTTCAACCATACATGTTAGGTTATGTATAACGTGTATTTTCCAAGCCATTAATATCAATTGAAAGCCATGACACCAATTTAAAATGAATAATATAAATTAATTAAATAGCCATTTTCTAATTAAATGCGACGCGGGCGCCGCCACGCGGGCGGAAGCGAAAGCCGCCTGCGCAGCTTTCCACCGGCTTTCCCCGATGTTTCTGCTCAGAAAAACAAGCTATTACACTCTCGCCGTCGTAAATGGGGATGTTGATTATCATACTTCACTTATAATGACAGTTTCAAGATAGGTTATATCGGTTATTTTATAATATTTTGTTATATTACCCGTTATTGTTGTTATTAGTATTTCTCATCACATTGCAGTAATTTTTGATAAAGTCAGCGTTACACAGACATTCGGCTATTAAATTATAAATATTATAAATGAATAGAACAAATACAAATGTTTATCACGTATTGTCCTTTTTTTTATAGTGGTAGGAAATGCATTACGCATATCCCGTCCGTTGATGGTCGGGTCGGGGGTATGTGGGACTATCTCCTTCCGTTCCCGCTCAAGTCGGGATAGGGAAGGGGGGACTACCCACTAAAAACTCCCACTACCTACTTCCTCTCTCGCTGCCGTGCTAGTCTTTTATTGGGGGTTCTGGTTTGTACTCACCCCATTGTACATGTTTGTCCTGGAAAAGATTTAATCCCAACCCTGGCGCATAGGGCCGGGTTACCAAATGCGCTATAGAGTTAGTTATTAATAAAATTAAAAACATTACAGTTCGAAATACATAACAAGAAAGAAGGAATAACAAAGAAGGAAATTCGTAAAGATTTCTTACCGTTGAGGGGAATACCTAGCCAGGAAAGGACCTGACTATTGCTCAATCTCATGTAACATATTATTATGAGTCAAAATCGTACAATCACGTGATTCAAACAACAAGGATACAACACTAGTTGGTGGTGCAATGGCGCTTGTGGTTACGTGACGTAATTTTCACATTACAATTTAATTGATACAATTTAACTATTTTCCTACTTTTAAGTAACTAATGTTTACTAAGAATTGACAAATGTTTGTCTATATGACGAAATCCCCTTTCCTACTATAGTACTTATTTTTCCTTGCAATAGAATGTCACGTACGCATTTTGTGTTGATGAATGTTTGAGATGGTTGAGAAGTCGTAGCCGACTGCAGGTGATGTCGCAGGTTCGATCCCCGCACGGTACTGGACGATTCGCACATTCATGCGAATTAATTTCGGGCGAATCGACTACTAACCCACATGAACTTATCTGTTTGAATCGTCATTGGTTTTTATTTTTTTATGTAAAATATGTGTGAATAATTATCTTACTACAAGATGAAGTTTAATAAAATAGATCTCTTATACAAACCGTGAAACAATATGAATTAAAACAAAATTAGTACATCACTTTTGGGGTGTACCTATCAAAATTATGTATTATATGTAGGTACCTATACTTAAAACATTAAAATCCAAAATTAGACAAAGTCCCATTCTGTTCCGGATTTAGACAATGTTTGTTCTGAATTTTTGGGCCTGTAATGTTTGTTGAGAATGTTTAGGCTTGTAATTTTCCTCCTCCGTACGTTGTTATTAAGTTATTTGATTAAATATTTTGTGGATGAAAGGGTAGTTACTATGGAATATGAAAAGGCGTATAGTTAGGTACTTGGAAATGTGAAAATTGATAGGTGGCTTATGTTTTTCTATAAACCCCTTTTCAATCAGCGCAAATATCACTAATTAACCTAACATTCTGTCTCTACACGGAGCAACATGTAAACACTAACCCAATCAACCCAAAAAAGGCACGGACCCAAGAGTCTGTGGAAGAACTGTTTTATTTAATTTACTTACTTACTACGCTGGCTCAGCGATCCGAAATGGGTCTTTATTTAATTTAAAAATATATATTATATCAGTAATTACTCTTCTGTATGTTTTTCGACTCGTAGATCTAGTGGTTTAAGAACCTTGCCGTTATCCCAAGGTCCCCGATTCAACAACGTCCAGTAAAATTTGTGTCAGTCTTTTCGGACACCGCTAGGGTTTGTTCACCAATCCGAAACTGGCAAACATGATGATTAAGTCAGTACCATAGATCAGTACCTATCATTGTTGCGATGACTCGATTCCAATGGAGAAGCCCTTTGCCCTGCAGTGGGACACCATTTTTTAAACAAATCAAAGCGGCAATTTTTACGCACTTTCCACAACATTCTCACTCCACTCATCTGATCTTCGAGCCTTTGATTTCAAGTGTACTGGCTCCCACAATAATACTGCCGGAACACAGCCAGAGCTATTATGGCGGCAGATTTCACCTGTTGGGGTAGTAATCTTCCAGGAATTCCACTATTAGAAATCATATTTTGAAGAAGACATTTAAACAGTTTGTCGCTTAACCTAAATATAATCGACTTGAAAAAAACAGGCAGTTAAAAATCAATTAGTCGTTTCCACACACGTCCTTCAAAAAGTCAAAGAAATACCGCTACCGCCATGAGGACCTGTCATTCCCAAAGGACCTTGCGATGTGCTTAAGTGGGCACAGATTGTCTCGAGTCGCGCAAAAACTAATCTCAGTTTGCGAACAAGTGCCGTTTTAGTCGATAGCAAGCTACAGCTACATGTGTGTAGAGTTAGAATGTTTTTTTTTAAATCGTACCGTTAAAAAAAGTAACGTTAAAAAAATATGGGATATCTATAAGTTACATTACTCGCTGTAATGGCACAAAGTAAACATTAGTTGCAACGATTCAAATTATTTTTTAAGGTAACATTCTGTTAGTCCTACAGGTTTGACCATATCGTCCACCCATCGTGCTGTTAGATGACCGACACCTCTCAGTTACACTGCCTTATTCCACCTTTTTTACAGATGCTTTAATGCTTCTTAAATAAAATAAATAAATAAATATCTCTGGACATTATTCACACAGCGCCATCTAGCCCCAAACTAAGCATTAGCTTGTGCTATGGGTGCCAGACAACGGATAAACATTACTTATATATATATATATATATTTTTTTTGTAAATACATACATATTATACATAGAAACACCCAGACCGATACAAACAGACATGTTCATGCACACAAATGTTTGTACCGTGCGGGGATCGAACCCGCGACCTCTGGTGTAATAACCGACTTCTCGACCATTACACCAAATGGCTCGTCAAATCTTAGCTTAATCTTAGCTGCTTAATCTTAGCCGCAGGCCAGCTAGACCTGCGACCGCATCCTACAACTCCCTTGACTTCCCTTTTTCACCAAATTGGGACAAGCTAGTCCTTGTGCTAGCTAGCTAGCTAGTATTCCATCTGCCTCTTGCTTCATCATGACCGTCGTCAGCCAAAAGACTTCCACTTCCGGACATAGGCCTTCCCCAAGAATGTTAAAACTGGTCGGTATTTTCACTTGGTCATCGCTCCACCTTGCAGGGGTCACAGCTCGAGAACCTTTTCACCCCAACGGCCGTCAGTTCTTAATGAGCCACTGGCCTAATAAACATAAATTATCCTGAACATTAACACACATTGGCATTCTCTGAAAGGGTTTACTCATCGTGAATTAATTTGGTCATTGTTATTGGGTCAGTTAGCGCAAACTGGGAGTTATCCTTCGGCATTGACCTCGTGACCTATATCAGTTTCTAGGAGCTACAACAATGCGATTGTGATTTTAGGAAATTTCCTTTTAACTTCATTGTTTTCCTTTTCTATTTATAAAACGTTACATAAGTATATTCGAGAAAGAGGCCAGGTTTATAAAAAGAAAATGAATTCGCATTTTTGTTATTGTTTACGACAGTTATGCTTTCATGTAAAAGTATATATTATTAAAAAGGAATTATATTATAATTAGGAACTGGTATGAATACGTTGCATTGGCAATTGTAAAATAAAACAGGTTTTCCTATAGGAAATTTAAAAATATATCTAATTAAATATATCTAACAGATATCTAAAAATAATCTATATAAATTTTCCTTAAATGTAATATTAAGTACTTTATGTTAATAGTCTGCATGAGGATTGAATTAAATAATAATGTAACTGGTTCTCAAAATGGACGAATGCATTTTTAATTATTTTCTTTTTCTGTGTCCAAAATTTAAAAATTAACTTTTATCTATAATTATTCGATAGCCTGTATCACTAGTATGACGTACTTAAGTATCAGCCATTGTTTTACTCTGAATGTAGCGTTATTTCAGGTTTCTTTTGTAGCCTATATGAATAAAGAAATTTTGACTTTGACTTTGATAAATTAATTATGTTATGTTGTGTTGAGTGATATGATGGAGAGTGTGGTATCTGCGCATAACGGCTATTATGCGCGATCTGGCGATGCATCCGCGCCGCGGCAGTGTGCGGCAACCGTGACCCGGTTTTCACTGCGCGAGCGCAGCCGCAGGGTTGTCACATACACTTTTATTGCACTCACATTTACTCGCATGTTGTAGTGACGGGCAATACTTAGGTCAGTAAGACCTTTGAAGCTTTTTAGTTGCGCCGAGGTTCACCTGGCGTCCTTTTTTATTAGTTTAGGTATTTCGAGGAATTGTTTTGCTCTTAGCTTCCATATTAGTTAAACCGAAAAGCAGCGGAAAAGTTTTTGCTCCATTCGTTAATACATGTTTTAAAAACATACATTAATAGGAAAGAATCGTGAAGTCGTACGAGTCAGTATGCTCATTCACCGTTCGTAAGTTTCGTTCGTGTCATAGCAATAATATCCTATTTTGCTCAGTATATCCGTTGTAATTTTTCATTGTTTAAGTTCGGCTGATTATAACGTACTTACCCTGGCTTCACACGGGTGGCTTACTTACGAAAAATTCATTTAGGAAAGATTTTATTTTTGAAAATTATCTCTTGAGAAGCTATTTGTAACAACAAATAAAAAACTATTGCAACAGTACACAGCTGTTTTCAATTTATGTGCCCACCATACATAATTTTAAATAGTACATTTGGTACAGCTATCTCGGGCAGCCCTAACCATGTGCGGTCGTGTGCGCGAGCGCAGCTCGTACGCGTGTTATGTCACCGAGCGTGTGCAGCGCACCTCTGATTCAGTCCACTGACATAATGCAAGCTTTTTCAAACCGCGCGAATGTGGGCCAGGATAATAAATGCTCAGTGCGTGTAGATAACCTATACCGACATATACCACCATATACGAGTAGTAACTGTAGTCTGACCGCCTCTGTGGAACAGTGGCTAAGCCGCTCGGGTATAAAAACACGGAGGTCGGGGGTTTGATTCTTGCCTTGGGTCTGGTTGGTGGTAGAACTTTTTCAGAGTCCGACTGCCTAGCTACCACCCCCACAGGTGAAATCTGCCACTATAACAGCTCTGGCTGTGTTCCGGCAATATTAATGTGGGAGCCAGTACACTTGAAATTAGAGGCTCGAGGATCAGATGAGTCTACAGTCTGGCAGCGCATTGAGGGACGCTTCTAGGTGAAGCGTCCCTCAATGGTATAGGCCGCAGCGGTTACCATCAGGTGGGCTGCGTGCCTGTCTGCCAACTGACCTAGTATAAAAAAACACCAGAGGTCGCGGGTTCGATCCCCGCACGGTACAAACATTTGTGTGCATGAACATGTCCGTATGTATCGGTCTTGGTGTTTCTATGTATAATATTTATGTATTTACCGTTGTTTGGCACCCAAAGGACAAGCTAATGCTTAGTTTGGGGCTAGATGGCTGGCGCTGTGTGAATAATGTCCAGAGATATTTATTTATGTATTCTATTTAAAATAATGCAATTCGATATAATAAATGTCCTTTTTGTGTTTGGTAGAGTCATGCTGCAGACGGTTCGTCTGTCAGCCGAAACGGGTCGGATCGAGAGTGCTAAAGTGGAGGAGTTCAGGTCTACTCTTTGACCAAAATTTTTAGGAATTACACGTTTAGTTAAGTGAGTCCGTGGATCATTTGCATGTTGTTTGCGACGTTCGTTCACAAAAGTGGAGCATTATTTTGCCCAGATATGGAATTTCAGAAAGCAGGCAAATGGCTTTTAAGGACTTTTGTAAACTTCAACTGTCAGACAGAAGATAGATACAATCTTCTTGTCGTGGATACAGGAAAAACCTTTGTCCCAAAGAAATACTTTGCCAAAGTCTTGTTTAATACTTACCTCGAGTATTGAACCAAGATCGATGGTCACGGTACTTTTACCACTTTGCACATAAGAATGTAAATAAGGAAATAAAATAAGCGAATAGGGAATGCCCTAGTTTCGGACGAGACGCTAAAAGCTCGCGTCATACACTGACGCATATATATTATGTATATTTTCCTGGTGCTGTTTGTCCGTAGAGAAGGCGAGAGCGGTAACGCACGCGTTATATCGGTATTGTGGGTCATGGCCGGAACCAAACCCACGCACTGTCCACTTCATTCCATAGCTGTGGAATATTTTTATGGCAGACAATTATCCTCTTATGAAACGCTAATCCTATTTTTGGACACCAATTTTGGAACTGCTTTGATTTAAGTGTTTTACCTATTTGTATGTTTGATTAAAGTTATCTCTTTGTCCTTGGTTTGTCCAAGTTAGGTAAAAAATTTCGAACAGCTTTCATATTAGGTAATATAAATCATCAAGTTTGATTGATCCCTGCACAGTACAATCATTTCAAAATTTAATTGTGATCATGAACATGACGTCTGTTTGTGTCGGTCTGCGTGTTTTCTATGCATAATTACAATAAAAACGGTCTGCAATGTTTATCCGTTGTCTGGAATCTATAGTAGATACAAGATATGGCTTGGTACTATGTAGATAATGTTCAACGATATTTATTAATTTAAGAGTACATTACGAATTTCCGGGAACAAATTTTTTTAATCCTAATTGTTTTTGCCCATAATCATAATTATGATATGCGTGTTCGTTATATTTATATGATAGAAGCAGGCGGTCGCATGCGCGGATATACTCAATAGTACGACGCATAAAACCAATACGCAAGTGGAGCGACTAAACGCGCAGCGGAAACACGACGCATAAAACTATATTACCTTAATTATCTACTGCGCGGTACAGTCGGCCGAGATTTCATGTTATTGACGAGTATAGAGATATTAGTATGAAAATCAGTCAGGCTAACACGGACAAGTATTGAAAAGTAATTTAAAACGAGTAATTGGAATAAATAAATAAATAATAATTTACATAGCCATCTAGCCCCAGGCTAAGCATTAGCTTGTGCTGTGGGTGCCAGACAACGGATAAACATTACTTATATAGTTTTTTTTTAAAATAATTCATATTACATAGAAAAACCCAGACCGATACAAACAGACATGTTCATACACACAAATGTTTGTACCGTGCTGGAATCGAACCCGCGACCTCTGGTGTAATAGCCGACTTCTCGACCATTACACCAAAAACTAAATGTTAATGCAATCTCGGTTATATACGTAAATGCAACAGACCACTATTGATCTCATCCACTAAAATACCAAACTTACTTCGAAAATTAAGTTTCATAGACTAATCTGACCGAGAAATCAGCTTGTGGCCGATTTACTTTGTACCATCCTCTTGCTCTGTCTGGGCATAGAAATATCAGAAAGCAGCGTTTTTCCTTTTTTTTTTCAAATCCGTCAATTCTTGTTTTTCGTAACACTCGAAGAAGAATTACAATTTTTACAGCAAATGCCGGATTTGAAGACATTGCGAAATTTCGTTGTTCCAAGACATTGCGATTCAAATACCATATTAGAAGACTAGGAAAATAAAATTACCAAGTCGAGTGTACACAAGAATCTGTACAAGAGGCAGCTCCTTGAGATCGAGCGACAACCTTATCCGTGTCAATGACAACCGCGCACACACGGGCACACACGCACTGTCTTGTCGCAGGGCTGGCAGGAACGGTCCTAGACTGATTCCTTCAGAGCAGTTAACGTCCTGGTTATCTAGAAGGTTGGGACCACGTTATCTGCCAGGTTAGGACCAAAAGCTGTTGCTGTGGCTGTGTGCCAAATAAAATCTTTTATGATCACCTCAAGTCAATTGTGTCATCTATTTTCATGACCTATAAAGTTGTTTTTGTTTTTCATATGGGAAAAATCACAGCATAATGTAGCATGCATTGCTTATTTGTTATTATGTATGTACGATTATATTATAAGATTCATAAAGGTTACTAGGGGTTTTCCGCACTTTTCATTTCCCTCTCAGAGGAGCTCCCTGAAGTATATGCAGCCTATGCATAGCGATGTTGAAATAGAAAAATTCGTTCTTTAATTGTAATACGAAATCTGAAAAGCGTCCAGGATTAATGTTTTATTAGCTTTTCAGTACTTGCGTTGTTTTGCTGCGTGCATTTTTCATCATACGATTAAATTAGAAAAGCAAGCAGTGTCAGAAACTAAGCAGCTTTGAAAATGTTTAAGGAAACGTATGTTACCGTTTCCACGTTTTGATAACTTGTGAACATTTTGACGTTATTTTTAGTTGTGTAAAATAACAAAGCTCTTTCTCCTTGCGATCGGCAGCCCTGAGCACACAAGCACACGTGCGAGCACACATCCTGCGCCCGCGCCGCTATCAGACACCAGTTGATCTAGGTCTAGATTCGTTACGTAACCGCGCCGATTCGATTATGGCCAATTAGCCGTTTTTACAACACCACTTTATATTATTGTGCCTGCTTTTTAATTAAGATCGTGTGATAAATATAATGCTGTTACCTGTTTGAAGATGTTTATAAGAGATTTCGAAGAAACGTGTGGAATTAGTTTATGGTTTTTTTTTATTGAAGTTATGTTTACGTTCAATATGAGCCGTAAAAATTACGTTTTCTTGTGAAGTAAAGCTCTTGATAAATTATTTTTGTGTGAGGCTATTAACTTTTCTTAGACAACTTTGCTTTGCCATATCTCGATATTTTAGTACTACGAGTACTTTTGTTATTTTCTTTATAACATCAATGTTAGAATAGTTGTAAAAAAATTCGTGTGATTTTGTAAGTATAGTTACTACTAGCTTTCCTGCCGCGGTTTCACCCGCGCGTAATTTCTTTTTAGGGTTCCGTAGCCAAATGGCAAAAAACGGAACCCTTATGGATTCGTCATGTCTGTCTGTCTGTCTGTCTGTCTGTCTGTCTGTCTGTCTGTCCGTCCGTATGTCACAGCCACTTTTTACCGAAACTATAAGAGCTATACTGTTGAAAATTAGTAAGTAGATGTATTCTGTGAACCGCATTAAGATTTTCATACAAAAATAGAAAAATAATAATAAATTTTGGGGGCTCTCCATACTTAGAACTGAAACTCAAAAAAAAATTTTTCATCCAATCCTCACGTGTGGGGTATCTATGGATAGGTCTTTTAAAATGATAATAAGGTTTCTTATATCATTTTTTTCTAAACTGAATAGTTTGCGCGAGAGACACTTCCAAAGTGGTAAAATGTTGGTCCCCCCCCCCCTGTAACTTCTAAAATAAAGGAACGATAAATCTAAAAAAAATATATGATGTACATTATTATGCAAACTTCCATTGAAAATGGTTTTGAACAAGATCAAGTAATTAGTTTATAAATTTTTGGGGCTTCCCATACTTAGAACTGAAACTCAAAAAAATTTTTTTCTTCAAACCCTTACGTGTGGGGTATCTATAGATAGGTCTTTAAAAATGATAATAAGGTTTCTTATATCATTTTTTTCTAAACGGAATAGTTTGCGCGAGAGACACTTCCAAAGTGGTAAAATGTTGGTCACCCCCCCTCTAACTTCTAAAATAAGAGAACGATAAAACTAAAAAATATATATGATGTACATTACCATGCAAACTTCCATTGAAAATTGGTTTGAACGAGATCAAGTAATTAGTTTTTTTTTAAAACGTCATAAATCGTAAACCGCAATTTTCCTCTCATTCAATCAACTCAAATATAAAAACGTCGATCAAACTTACAAAGAACTACAAGAACTTTTATATTATGATGATACTTGCTGCTACGGAACCCTTCATGGGCGAGTCCGACTCGCACTTGGCCGGTTTTTTTCAAATATCCCGCGGGAATGAGACGGGAGTAACAAACATCCAAACATCCAGACTTTCGCATTTATAATATTAGTAGGAAGTAGGATATATGTATATACATTCTCACTCATCTGATGACCAATTAAGAGCCTTAAAAAGGCAATAGTTTCTCATTCAAAAAATCTTAGTTGTTTTGAACAAGTCCTAAAACCAACCAAAACCTTCCTTTAAATACATTTCGTAATGTTCCTCCTTACACGCTTGGCAATGTTTCTTTCTTTATCCACCCTTGATTCTCTGTCCCAGGATCAAATGAAAATCTTATTTTCTGATATTTCCTTATGTTAAACCTTTTACTCGTAGATACATCTAATTCGAGTTTATCTGGGAACGAAATGTTTGCCGTCAATTGGATATACCTACACATGGTATTAGGATTAGAAACAAGTAAGAGCCTGTATAAGTATACGGGATTTTACTGGTTTTAGTGACAAATAAGGAATTATACAACGTCTATAACTTTCATATGATTGTTAAATTGATTGAGTTCCCCAAGGGAACATTAAATATAAAAGTAAAAAAAATATAGTAAAATTACTTTTATTTTCACTGCCTTAAGACATGCGTAGAAATAATATAAATATCTTTCGGCATTCTCAGGGCCTGATTTACCCATAGGCTAATTAGGCTGCAGCCTAGGGCGCGAGGATCGAGGGGGGCGCTGAAATCGTGTCTTCGTATGCACTAATCTAGCATCATTGCATCTACCCTATTTATTTCAACTAGACAAAACATTAAAACTAAATGTGTGCTTGAGAGTCCCTGATTTTAACATTAAATTTTGAAATTCCCATACATAATAATCTTCAATCTTCACGTAAACGCGCGTTTCTGTGAGGCGAATTCAACAAAAATCGCACCGCACACTACAATAGGCACTCCTCAGCGCAGCAACAGCTCCTTAGCTTGCCGCGCGCAATAAGACCGGCTAATTTAACGGAGAAAGAGACAAATGTACTGAAATACGCCTGAGTGTAAGCGAGTAAAGTATATTCAGCTCAATTTGCGACCGAGCGACGCGGCACACACACGTCCGACGTCACTTATTTTACCCTTAAACGATTCAAAATTATATGGCCAAATCTGACGTTTACTGTGTTGTCAGCTTTTCATAAAATATAGGTAATTAGTGCTGTGATAAGTGAATGAACCAAAAAAATTGATTATCGTGGCAACCATCGATTATCGACGATAAATTATTCGTATTTTTGTACTTTTTATAAATAGTTGATTTTTATAGACAACCTTCACTTTTATTTGGTTCTAATGAAATAATTATTACACAATTATTATCCCTACAACATAAAAGCACGAAAAGGGCTTTTGTATAATCTAAAAATAATTACTTAATTACTATAATTTTCAAATAAATTATTAATCAGTTCAAATGTTTTCAAATGTTTTCTCTAGAGTAAATATTTAAAAAACTCAAGTCGATTCAATGGCAATGGAAACTAAGTTGTCTATAGCCCTTAGGCCGCGTGGTCCGACCGGCTTGTCCGATCAATCGGACCACTATGTTTTTTATTTCCTGCTGGTTCGATTGATCGGACCATCAGGATTTTTCTAATCCTTGTAGTCCTACTATCGGACTAACGACATTTTAAAAGTTCATCTTGTCCGATCGCTCGAACCACGAGACTTTTAAAAATCCTCTTAGTCCGACCACACTTCTTCTATCTTTCCTACTGGTCCGATCGATTTCAAATTGTGAGACCATAGCGAATTTGTGAGTACAAACAACTTCAACAACAATAAAGCAAACAAGAGTTGAGTTTGTGCTTTGTTTTCATTAGGTACGCTGGATTAGTACGACAATATGGGCCGGTTTCACCACCTCCTGATAAGCAGATAGTTTATCTGACAGATTTTTGACATGATATTTTTGTGAAAAACTTGTTACAATATCTGACGGATCGGCTATTTGCCACTTATCGGAAGGTAGTGAAAATGGCCCTACCGTATTTTGGTTCTGAATAATCATTACAATTTTTTATGTTACGTAAATAAATAAAAAGACGTAACTAACAAACTAACACGATTTTCAAATAAAAAAAATAAATTGCAACTTCATATGGATTTTATGATCTTCCTTTGTTATTAAAAAAATCCCAAAAAAAATGATTTTAAGAATTTTTCAGACGCATTTATAATTGTTATTAGTAGGATTAATTTAATTAAAAAAAAAACAAAAAAAATCCTTTAAACCATCACTACTTTCTTTCTTATGTTTTTATAATAAGTATTAATTTGTTTTAAAAAAATACATGACTAAAAAAATACTTTTTACTTTCTTTTGTCTTTATAATATTCATTTTAAAGAACAAATTTTTACTACTTGCTTTCTTTTGATTTTACAATCTTCTGTTATTTAAAAAAAATAACGAAGACAAATATCGTTGCCCGATCAATCGATTTAACAGGAAAAAAAAAACGACCTAATTGTTCGATCAATCGGTCTATAAGGAAATGAATAGTCCCAGTAATTCGATAATTAATCGGACCACGAGAACTTTAGAGTTCGATCAATCGAACCAACAGGAAATAAAAAACATGGTGGTCCGATCGATCAGACAAGCCGATCAGACCACGCGGCCTAAGGGGTCTTTAGAAACTAAGCCAATACAAGGTGGATTTGGTTTACTACTTTGGTAGCCTGCAGTCACTTGTCATGGTTTTGGTCTTATAATGCGTGAGGTTGCAGATCGATTTGAAAACTTTTATAGGTAGTATGAACCTTGTTAAAATTTTCATAATACTACTCTACTCAGTTCCTACTTTTAGACCCGTCCGTAACACACCTGGAGGGGGCGCGTCCTCATAATTAGCCTAGGGCGGTCAGAACTCTTAATCAGGGCCTGGGCATTCTTTACACAGTATTAATCATCACCTCCAAACTAAATGAAACTAGTACTAGTTATAATGGATGTTATCGTTTCGAGATAGAGAGTTATAGGCATTTTTTTTTCCGAAAATATAACTTTTTTGCGATATAGCGTCGTCTAGTCCAGGCGGGCGAAGCCGCAGGCGAAGGCCAGTCATATTAATAAAATATCATCAATATCAAAGTCAAATTGATATTCTCCCCTTTTTTCAAAACCGGTTAAAAAACGGTAGATAAACGGTGGCCACATCAATTAGAATGCGAATCATCTCGGATGCTCCAGGCTGAGCGTAATCCCGTGGCCCGGCGCGTGCGCAGGTATTGCGCACAGCCAGCGCATCGCAAGCAGCGTGTTGCAATCGCTTCGCCCAGGGCTGTTGGACTGTCGCATCTATAATAGCAATCCTATTGACGCGCTTTGGTTAGAGCGCCTTGTCGTTGGACACTGATCCGATGGATGACTGACGTCTTTGAATTTGTAGAAAACATGTTTGAGAAATAAATATCATCCAGTGTCTAAGAGACCTTCATCATTAACGTAGGATCTTACAGTTCACAAAATGAATGTTATTAATACCAACGCTAATTTTGTTTTTGTTTGACTTCGCACGGTTAAGAACTTATTTTTTTTATAATCTTTGTTACTGACGCAACAGCAATAAAATAATTGTCTAAATGCCAAAATGCAACAGAAAACTCAAGAACAGTGTAATGTAGTCCGGCCTTATGGCGCGATCATATGTGATGCATTTCAGTGCATTTCAGCGCGCATAACGGTTCTCGAATACTAACCGCATAATTTGCTGATTGCTCCACATACAGTTTTCAGGACGTCTAGGAACGACGAATCTTTCATTAGATATGGTATTTTATATATATGTTTTTAATGTCTCTTTGATGGTTAACTTGTAATATAAAGGTGGTCTTGATAAATACAACAGTCAAAATTAAACCGACTTCAAAAAAAAGAGAAACAAAAAAAAACTACCTAAAAACTGAAAAGCAAAAAATAATTTGAATAAGACATTCATCAAATGCGCTTATTGTCTAAGCCTATTAATTAAATTGTATTTTGCGTGCTAGGTAGGTACCTACTAATCTGTTTGAAGTCGGTGCCAAGCCAAATAGTAGGTACCCAGACTACGTACCTACGTCCGCGGATTAATAAGTAACCCTTTATAATACATAATATTATTATATATCATTTTTTATTACCTTTGGCTTGGCACCGACTTCAAACAGATTAGTAGGTACCTACCTAGCACGCAAAATACAATTTAATTAATAGGCTTAGACAATAAGCGCATTTGATGAATGTCTTATTCAAATTATTTTTTGCTTTTCAGTTTTTTAGGTAGTTTTTTTTTTGTTTCTCTTTTTTTTGAAGTCGGTTTAATTTTTTTTTAAAAAAGTTTGTTTATTTTTCTATTTTTAGTGTGAATAACACGTAGGTAGTGAGTAAAACTCTTTCATAATAATGATAGCGAAAATACGAGTAAAATAGTAGAATTGTATTATTTGATAATATTAGGTATTCATTAAGTGTTCAGCACCATGGGTAGGAGGAGAATGCGTTTATGCACCATAACCGCAGGCTAGCTAGACCCGCGGCCGTGTGTGGGACTCGAGACCGAAGCGTCCGCTACCCACTACACTCCCCCGGTTTCTCCTTCACACCCGATTAGGACGAGCCGGTGCTAACCTTATTGGCTAGTGACCAGCCTCTCCCCGGGTAATCATCAGCTTAGCTGCAAAAGTACATGAAATACAACGTTCCACATATTCCTACAACACTGAAAGAATTATCCCCTAACTCCTAACCGTTAAGGAGTTGTACTTTCCATCATCACCTTAGCTGCAAAAGTACATGAAATACAACTAACGGTCCACATATTCCTACAATACTGAAAGAATTATCCCCTAACTCCTAACCGTTAAGGAGTTGTACCTTCCATCATCAGCTCATCAACATAAAATTATGTCTATCGGACGCAAAAACTTAAATGGCTTCAGAAAAAACAAGTAACGCGTAGGTGCAGCCTATAAAATTTGAGGTTTTCCCTTGATTTTTCCGGGATCCCATCATCAGATCCTGACATGGTGACAATGGGACCACCTCGGAACTATGCACTTTCAAATAAAAAAAGAATCATTTAAATCGGTCCACAATTGACGGAGAAATCGACGGACATACATAAAAAAAAAAAAAATACATACAGTCGCACATATAACCTCCTCCTTTTTTGAAGTCGGTTAAAAAACTTGAAATTTCTGGATTTATTGACATCAGTTTGATCTTGATACAATTTAGTTGAAAGGCAGCAATGAACTAATGCATGACTCTGTTTGCAACTTTTGCAAGCTAGCGTAAGAGATAATGTTCATTTACACTTACTTAAACTAAAACTACTTTTATTGCTATTAACATTGTAATATGTCATTTTGCTTGTCTCACCACATCACTAAATAATGTGACCAATACGTTATTCGTATTATCTTTATATGTATTATCGATTAGCCTAAGTAACGATTTTGTCCATTCAAAAACTCATATGGGCGCATAAATCCATTTTCATTTTCACAGAAAACAAAAGACCTAAGATCTATCACATTAGAACAGGACAAAAATTTATAGAAATAAAAATACTAAACCACATCCATTGCCCTAATTATTACACCTTTACGTATTTACCTATTACAATTTCAAACGGATCTCGGACCGCGTATAAAACCAGTGACCCACTTTACAAACACTTTTCATTTATTCTAATCAAATACTTTTTGCTACGAGTGGCTTGTTTGTTCTACAACCGCGATTACAATAAAGGTCGCGGGTTCGACGGCCGGGCGCGCCAAGAGGTTTTCCGAGGTTACCGCTATGAATAACGCTGAAGGAAAACAACTAGTAACTACATGGAAAATGTACTAGATACAAAAATGACCTTTAAGTTCTTGATAGAAGAGGAATTGTAGAAACACGAATGTAGTTAGATTGCACAGAAACTTAGATGCATTTTAATTGTAATTTATATGTATTTGATCTACATTCAGTTTTCGCCCTCGGCTTCGCATTTTACGTATTTTATTTCAAACCAAATGTATCTTTGTCGCATGTTATTGTTTTCGTAATTCCGTTAGTTTTTGACCTCCTCAGTGGAACAGTGGCTAAGCCGCTCGGGAATAAAACCCGGAGGTCGTGGGTTCGATTCCCGCCTTGGGCCTGGTTGGTGGTACCTAGGACTTTTTCAGAGTCCGACTGACTAGCTACCCCCACAGGTGAAATCGGCCGCCATAACAGCTCCGGCTGTGTTCCGGCAATATTAATGTGGGAGCTAGCTACACTTGAAACTAAAGGCTCGAAGATCAGATGAGCCTACAGTCTGGCAGCACATATTGAGCGAAAGTTCGTGATGAAGTGTCCCTCAATGGAATAGGCCGCAGTGGCCGCTTACCATCAGGTGAGCTGCGTGTCTGTCTGCCAACTGAAGTGGTATAAAAAAACCGGAATTCTTGCTTACCAAGCGAAGCGCAATAACTAAGCTACTGCTATGTTGATCTTGTGTGAGATGGTGGTACTTCCCCGGCCAAGCCGGCCATTTTGACTGACATAGACAAGTGGAGCTGTCTGCTGCATGTCCTTACCACTCACAAAATATTTGCAAACTAGCATTCAAGCGTAAGCCATAGATATCTTTGTAAAGTAAAGTAAAGTATCAGCCTATTGATGTCACACTGTAGGGCAAAAGCCTCCATCCTTGAAATCAAGTTATCGTTACAATGATGGGTACTGACGTACTCACCACGCTTGTCAAATGCGGATTGGTGATCACAAACCCGAGCTGTTTCCGTAATAAGCGACACAAAGTTAGTTCGACCCGGGAATTGAACCCAGGACCCCGAGATCCCGACCCGGTACGCGGTACTGAAACCACTAGACCATCGAGGCGTTAGATATCTTTGTTATTTATTTAAATTAGCAGATGAAAATGGCTCGCAAAACACTTAACCTCAAGTTGTTCGGCCTGTTAATAGTTTTTACGGTCTGTGGTGAAAAAGGGCGAGTTTTTGCGTCTAGGCGCCACGTTATAAATTGCCGTCGTAACATGCCTGGTCGTCGTTAACAGTTGAACCCTGAAATGACAAATAATAATTGCTGTTTTTGCCATTCCATAATTAATAAGTTTGGTGTAAATTTTCCCTACAGAAGTAGTAACAACAAACAAGTCTTTAAATCAAATTGTGGTTATTTCTATATTAATATTCTAAACACACGTTGACTGTAGAAGACGGTGAAGCTATTCGATCTATCAAATTATCAACAAAAATCCAGAAAGGAACAATTTGCAAATTAAATGAATAAATATCCTTGTGTAAATAACGCAGAGCTTTTTAGCTTGAAACTAAACTTAACGTGCACTTGCACTTGGTAGCCAGGCAACGGATTACTTATTACTTTTATTGTAAATAAATACGTAATAAAAAAAAATACACCTGGTACAAAATGACATCAGACAGGATCGATCCGGGACCACGGGTGTAGTCTTTGATTCTGAACCGAGCAGCTATGCATATAATAATGCCTAAATATATTTTGTTTAAAAGTGACCTATAATAACCTAATAAAGTATCACAATTTTGTACATACATATGTCACAACAGACCCGTGTTAACTTTTTCTATGGTTTTTTTGACCATAGAATACAATCGCCACGCTCTATTACGTATGGTGTGCGACTCCCCGCCCCCATGGTGTCAAGCGACAGGGGCTGTGGAATGAGCTAACGAATTAGTGGAATTTCATGCACCCAGTCCGTTTTGGATTTACTAACGAGGCATGGGATGGATGACTTATGGGGTGACAGAATATCGACTACCGGTGTTGGAAAAAAGTTACTATGGATGTAGAGATTTTATGGTGGCAAGAATATTAACGAAGTCACAATTTTTTTGTAATCTTATATACGTATAAAATAAGTGAGAAATAGATTTGTATATTCTGTTATGTTCAATTTATTTTTTCTTTATTTTGTACCATATTTCGGGCTTGCAATTATGTTTTGTTATTTTAAACATACAAGGAATGAAATTGAAAATATATATCAGAGTTTCAACCATATTTTATAAAATTTATTCATAACGTTCATAGTTTTTATGATTAATTTTATGTATTAAAAAATGATATTTAAATATGCGTTTTCTTTTTGTTATAGGTAAGTTTCTGTTCTATATCTGACGGAGTGAAGGTAAGTACTATATTGCTTGCTTTTGATTTCGAAATACAAAATGTTTTTAATTAAGAATCTCCATTTATGTGCAGAAGTCAGATAAAGCTCCTGAAGCTCTATTAATGAATGAATAAGTGCTAAATGATGTTCCGAAAACCCCAATTAATTTCTATAATCAAAGACATTTTAACGTCATTATAGAAGTAACAGAGATTTAGTGAATGCACAATAAGTGTACCTGGTGTCCTTAAAAATTCTTTGGAAAAACATTCCATCCCGCCGAAGACCTATTAAATTGCATATTAGAGCATAAACATATAAATTCCATTATACCAAAATATGAAGTTGTAAAATGGGTAAAGTACTGTTTCCCGCGCAGTGCGGTCATGTGTGCGCGCGCGTGCACTCCGCGCAATCTGTGTCAGGGCTGCGGCGTGACGCGCGACGCGCAATGCGCGACCAGCGCGCTGCAACACACCTCCTGTTATTTAATAACAACCACCGTGGTTGGCGGTAGGTCCTAGCTAGACCCACAGGTGATAACCAAAGTAAAGTATAGAAAACACACACATTAAACGATGCTTCCTGATAAAGTGTTCCACAATGGATTATGTTGAAGTGGCTGCCAACTGAACTAGCGTAGCAAGATGGGTTGTAGTACTCAAAAGTCCTGTATGTGTTGTGTGGCGACAAAATGAGATAACAGTAAAATTAAAGTATCTAGTACCTACTAAAAATACCAACGTAAAAGTATCGGATTAGCCTTTTTACTGCGTAGGATAACAATCACAAACGGGCGGATGTGTGTACCACTAATGTACTAAACTCCCCTGGTTTCCCTTTCAAAGCTGAAGCCGACGACTGAACTGAACTGAAGCTGAGCTGGGACGAGCCGGTGTCCGCCTTGTGGCAATCAAGATGCTCATCATCTCGTGGCCTAGTTTCAAGGGTTAAAAACATTAATAACAAGTGGATTTATTATTTTCACATTAAGTCCAATATTTTAGGTTACCCAATTTCATCAACGTATGGTGAAACTTAACGACAACCATTGACTCGGTAATCATTTAGCCAGAAACAATTACGGCAGAAATTGTCCCTGTCGGGCGGAATCGCGTTATTCAACACTGGCGCAGGCGCGTTAAATCACAGTTACATAACGCGCACGCACACACGCGTAGGATGCGCGCGCGCAACGAGCCCTAGGGCTGCCTTGCATTCGGTGGTATGCAACTCTATAATAAAATATGGGTTGTATTTAAGTGCACATCAAAAAATACTGATTGTGCATCAAAAACATACTGAATTGCTAACCTAACCTAACCTTTGGTGTGCAATCATTTACTTTGATGTACATTTCATAACATTTGTGATGTACACTTAAAAATATTATATCCCTATTTTACGACATAAATTTTAATATAATGATAAATCTCGAAACGCGTTGAACTCTTTTAAGTTTAATTTAGAAAATAAATTACATATACCTATTATATTTTAATTCGGCTCAGTTTTGCTCTGGTGACTGTTAAGCATGAATGAAATTGTCGTAGAATTATTCAAATATACCTTTATATCATGTAGTAGTAAACCATATCACAGAAACTTGATATAGTCCTTAAGTTATACTCTCATATTACATATTTAAAAATACTAAGATTCAACTGGTGAATCTTCATACTTAAAGATTACTTATGGGTAATGTGCCTTTTTCAATTGTACTGTACCAATACAAGTCATATCGATAGTTGACTGACAGCCCTAACTAGCATCCTGTCCCAGTTAGTAGGAGGTGAACTGGTCCGGTCTATGGGTCTTGGGTCTGCCGCGAAAAAACGGAGGAACGATGCTATTAACTTTTTGCGTGCGAACATCAGCTGTGTTTATATGCAATACCTACAAGTTGCTAAGCTTAATAAGCTTTAAATATATTTTCGAGTTGATGAAGTTACCCCGCTCCAAAGCTCAAATACGAACGAGAATAATTGTGTGATATTTATATCCAAGATTAATAACTGCATTCAATTATTTGGAAAGGGATTGATTAATTCTATTGATGTTTTTTATTCTCTTCAAAAGACTTTTTTTTATTAATTAAATATTTTTATGAGTAGTTTACTATCTCATGGTCGGTAGCAACTGCGTTCTTGTGCATTGAGTGGCACTTTACGTGTAATCATCGCTGCATCGCTCACTGCAGTAGGTATCACTTCCAAATAAGCCATAGGGCTTGTCAAATAGGTAATGAGAGCTGAAGTCAGAAATGGTCAGAAGATACCCAAATCCAGTTATAAAGTAATTATTCTAAGTGAGTACATTTAAACCAATTACCGACGTAAAATACCAAAACAGATTGAACGGGGCAGATTTAAATTCAAACGAATTAAGCTTGACCGAGATGCATAAACATGTCACTTAGGTACCCTGAGTTGACAAAAAACCTAGGTATTCCAACCATGAGACGAAGCTAGGCATTGCGTGGCATCCTAGGTGTTTCGAGCGTGCCTTTTATGGGTCTAGAAGGCCGATTTGTCTTCGCAAGAAATAATTAAAATAATTCTACAAAGTGAGTCTAGAACTGGTGCGCGGTTAAAAGTAGAAGGTCCATGTGTCACCTTCTAATGTCTTTATGAGTTTAGTTTTTGCCGATTATTAGATATCAAAAACCTAGTCTTAAAGTGCATTGGCTTATCCCTGAATCTATTACGAATTTGCATAATAAACGCCTTCCACCTTTTCTGATTCATGTATTCTGCCGCCATTAACACCTCTGGCTGTGTCTCGGCAATATAAATGTGAGAACTATACATATAATTAATACACTTGAAATCAAAGACTCAAGAGCCTAGAGTACGACAACTCATTGAGCGACTCTTCTTGTCAAAATTATCTTCTAATAATGTTTTATTTTATAATTTTGATAACACAGTGTTGTTTACCAGTAAACTAAGCATTTTTATTCAAAATATGTACATATATAAATAGCACTCGTTTTTTTTTGTCTGTGACTGTACCACCGTAATTAAATTTTTTAGAGTTCATAATTTCATGGGTGCCGTTATGGGAAGGCGCCGAAACGAAACTAAACGAGATTCTTACCGGAGCCGTAAGCCGTAGTGGCCACTTACCATCAGGTGGGCTGCGTACCGCTCTACCAAAAGAACTAGCATAAAAAAGATAAAGAATTGTTCTCCTTTTAAAAGGCAATACTAATAATCCAACTATCGGAATCAGCTCCTGTCTGTTTGTACACTTTAAAGTTGTACCCATAAATCGCCAATAACCATTAGCGATCATTGTTATAATCTAATTGTAGAGCCGGCTGCGGAATGTTGATCAAACCAGAAGTTGATCTGATCTCCAAGTCAGAACCAGTGCGGTTTATCAACAATCAAATACAACCACAAATCTACTATTCCGTTGACGAATGATTTAATGTAATGGTTAAGAAGTTTTCTAGTATTATATGTATTTTATATTGACTGGCCCCATGGCGCATTTGGTAGTGACCCTGCCCTATGCACCAGGGGTCGTGGGTTCCAATCCCACCCAGGACAAACACTTATGTGATGAACCTTTGTGTTGGTTCTGTGTCTGGATGTTTATTTGTACCTACTTAAGTTTATATTTGTGGTACCTTCGTTGTTTCTGATACCCATAACACAAGTGCTCACGCTACTTACTTACTTTGGGGTCAGATCAATGTTATGTGATGTTGTTCAATGTTTTTATTTATTTTATTAAACCAGAGGTCACGGGTCGATCCCTGTATAGTACATAGTACATAGAAACATGTCTTTGTCTAATATGTTTGTGTATACAAACATTTTTTACAAGTAATGTTTGTCCGTTGTCTGGCAGCCATAGTACTATGCTTAGGGGCTGGACGGCGCTGTGTGAATACTGTCCAAGGGTATTTTTTAATACTTTCTCGATAACATATGAATTTGGTAGTGACCCTGCAAAATGCGCTAGAGTTAGATTAGCACAAGCGTTTAATATGATAATTACAGTTTTGTGTTTTGTTTATTATGTGTTAGTTCTTTATCTGACGCTGAATATAATAATTTCATCTGTATTAGATGACAACCTATAAACTAGTAACTAGTACTGGGTGGGTCATCAATCATCATAGGTAGGATATAAAAGTTTTGACGTGTAAAAGAATTCCATGGTAAATCAAATTGCAAAATGCATATTTTGACTTTGATTATGTATCTTATGTTAATTTAGTATTTTTCCTATCAGTTTAAATGTGTTAGGAATTTCTAGACATGACGAATACCAAATGCGCTGGTTTCTGCAATGCTATCCGTTTTAACTGGGTCACTTCCTCCATTATGAATTCCAGATGACCGCTACTGATGTGTCATTCAAACTCAACAACTAAGAAAGTTGTCACAAACTTGCTTTTTACTCCTGTTCACGGTACTTTTGACCTGGCCTATTTTTGCTAACTTAGCACTATACTCAATAGTGACCATTCGTTTCAATGAACCACCTTACGTTATCGTACAATCAAGGTCCCTATCAAATGCAATCTATACTAATACTAATATTATAAAGAGGAAAGATTTGTTTGTTTGTATTGAAGGCTCCGAAACTACAAAACTGATTTGGAAAATTTTTTCATTGTTGGAAAGCTACACTATCCCCGGGTGACATAGGGTACTTCTGAGCCTGAAAATATGAGGGGAAAGTAGGGAAAATTGTCAAAAAAACGCGCGTGTGAAACTTCGGAGGCGACCGCAAGTCGAATATAATTTGGCGACTTCATATTCTTCCTTTAAGTTGTCTGACGAAGTGATACCAAGGGTTATTACTATTATATATTATGTGCCAAGGATATAAACAGATCTCATATACATAATATATCCTGTTATCTCACTGGATGCAAGCAGCACAGGTCCGATGATTATGGCAATTCTAGAGGGAGGCCTATGTCCAGCAGTGAGCGTATGGCTGATGATGATAATGATGATTAAATATCCTAGAAGTCAAGCCATATCCATATTAGGCCAAGCCAGGTTAATGTTGGGTCAAGCAAGATCTATTACAAGCTAGTTAGTGCCACGTCAGGCTATGCGCAGGCGCAGGTGGGGCCAGCGTGCTCAAGGTCTCTGCCGCTTGCGCCACGACGTGTGTTGCACAAACGTGCTACGTTCCGGGTGTCGAGGTGAACGCATGTCGCCTGACGGTTGTCACCCACTAGACGGGCTCCAAGTGTAGGAATGGATAAAAATAATTAATAATTAAATAAATATCCCTGGGCGCTACTCTCACAGCGCCGTCCAGCCCCAAACTAAGCATAGCTTGTACTATGAGTGCCAGATAACGGGTAAACATTACTTAAACCCTTTTTTTTGTAAATATATACAAAATTTATACATAGACACACCCAGACGGATACAAACAGACATGTTCATGCACACCAATGTTTGCACCGTGCAGGAATTAAAATCGCGACCTATTGGTGTAAAACAGACTTCTCAAAAATATCACCAAAAACAATTGAAAGAAGAATTTTAGGACTGGAGACCTTTATTTCCGACTAAAAGACTTGCTTTTTCTGTTTTTGTGAAGCGTCAGTTATGGTTGCAACTTCTCTTCTCCGATTCATGATTGTTTTATATGAAGTAATAAAATACTATAGTAAACATTTTACGTAGGGAAATATAAAACATCAAGAGTTTTATTTAATTCGGAATAATGACGTAATGTAAAAAGACATTACTATACATACATATGTACATACAGTTGATTTAACATCGATCACACTTCTAAGACTTTCCGTAAATTTGAACAATCACTCTTCCCAGTCTTTTTGCGCAATTCTAACAGCATTTTGTCAACAATAATATTGTTGAATTTCAAGATCATTTATAAGTCTTCTCTCGAGGTGAGCATCAATATTTTCCAATTCAGTAAAACACCCATCCATCACAATTTTACCTAAGCATTTTCACAAACGAAACCCTTTTTGTTGTTTTTCGTCGTTCCTACATCCTTTTATGACGTCCACACATAGTTTAAATTTGACTGTAATATAAATAGTTGACGAAACTAGAAAGTTTTGATAAAATTGTCGACTATTTTTAGGTCATGCATCCCTTTTTACGTCATTTACACAAAGCGATTAATCATGTTTGAACTGTGAACCGATGCAAGTAGCTGACAAACAAATGACTGTCATTACTACCAACTAGAAGTCTCAATGTTGCCTGCGTAGATTACATAAATGTTTCATAATGATAGCTTGACGCTTCAAAACCATCTGTGATTAATTTAATTTAAACGCATTTGTGTAAAAATAACCAGTATTTAATACTACATCAAATCGGAATCATATTACGACATTCAAGTGTCTGGTATCAGTTTCATGTATTTTTAAAATAAATTATATTCGTAGATTCTGCGGGTACCATATAACTGGTCAC
Organism: Mecyna flavalis; assembly: GCA_949319885.1. Taxonomy (NCBI): domain Eukaryota; kingdom Metazoa; phylum Arthropoda; class Insecta; order Lepidoptera; family Crambidae; genus Mecyna; species Mecyna flavalis. Next base: position 987,695 of record OX439427.1, on the reverse strand, counting down.
ACTATTTAGAGGTCACCGCTATTTATAATAGTGTTTAGTTTAAGAATAGTTTAATAACTTGAATCTATGTCAATAACTACTCATTACATCCGGCATTTTGTATTTTAAAAATTGCCAATGCCCTTTGATAAACAGCTGTAGATATTCTGCCGAATATATGGAATAACTGCTAACGACATGTCAAATACTGTTGTTTATCTTATTAACTGTTTATTCTGAGGAGGAAAAATGTCTATTCCTCTCGCAAATTCCTAATCCATTGAACCTGTGAGCCCATCACGTGGCCGTGGACATAATGGGAAGGAAGGAAACATCGCGCAATGCTCTAAGGCCGCGGGGCCGGCGACCGACCGAGGTCGGCCCATGTAAATGCACTGTTCAAGGCGCTCGCCCTAGATACACAACGCGAACACCACTTGCGCACAACCACCACCTTATCGCCTAGATAATACAGCGCAAAATACAAAACCCCAACGTCATAGATAAATTTTTCGCATAGACTGTCTCAACGGAAACGCGCTGTACCCGTAAACAACCTTATCTCTAACAACATACTGCTGCATTTAGCTTGCACCGATGTGGGTGCAAATATGGCGGCTGGACTATCTGGACCAATGTCATTTGCTGTGGTAAACAACTCTTTGTGGATCAAAATAGAGTTGATAATTGTCCGTGCCAAGTGTCACGATAAATTGGCCGCTGATGCACTCTAGTGTTGTGATTGACGGCTTTATTTATATCAATGTAGAGTCCGTTTTTGTGCGTTTTAAAGCGTGTTTGTAGCGATTGCTCTTAACAGGCGACAAACGCGATCCTTTTTAGAGAAATAGGTTTATTGAAAAAAAGCGAATGCTATTCATGGTTCATTATCAGTTAATTGGAGACGTTTAGGTTATTCAGTATTTTACGTCTAGTTCCATTCCCTTGTCATAGGTCAAGTATGTCATTTAAATATATTAGATCTGCCTATCTTCGGTTCGATCAGTTCCATGAATGTTGCATGAGGATGAGTTTCGACTTCATTTGGTAAAATAGTTATTAGTTATACCAATTACTCCAAAACTAAGCAGCTTGTTTGACTAAATTTAAATATTAATTAGTCTTGTTATAAATTGATTTTGATCAGTTATATATAACGTCACAAAGGAATTTAAAAAAAATAGTCAATTGTTATACGCACAAACTGTTCTTGAAATTCTTCCAACTGCAAACATGATAATGCAGCTGGTATAATATCTAAACTGTACCTTCCAAAATATAGAAGCGCTTTTCTTATAGTTTATTCTTTGATAATTTCAAAGAAATTAATGATTTAATCAATAAATAATAATGAATATTAGACAACCCCACGTGCATTGGTTTAATCACAACTCACTTGTGTTATGGGGTATTAGAATCACCTAAGGTACAACAAATATGTTATTAATACATAAAATCACAGGATAGACACCCCTTATGCATAGGCTGGGTCACTACCAAACGTGCAATCGGTCCCGTCAATGAAATTGTTGTTGTTATTCATAACGATAATATTGCATTCTACAACTGATTGGATAAACAAGGTGCCCACTCCCACACTCACTATTCCTATACCGTCAATGGCGCAGGATAGCAATCTGACAGTCATGACTGAAGAGAGATCAGGCAAACGTACGATTACACAATCTTACACAATAACTTACTCTATATTACTTGCTGTAACATCTAGAAGGGTGAATTTCAACAACAGAAAATTTTTTATCATTTCCGCGGACTTTTTTTGTTTCAATGCTATCGTCTTATTTTTAGTGACAAATAAAACTTTAGCCTATTTTTAACATTGTGCGTGAGTGGTCATCCAATATCATCAAAACTTATAGAAATATTTAAGGATGAATTTTTAAGAGTCCACTGAAATGATAAGTGTCCACCGATATGATATAAATAACCACTGAAATGATAGAAATGAAATAAATCCACCGAAATGATACAGCTAAGAACAACCGTGCCGAGCAGCCAGGGTTCTGTACTTTGTTAGGTTCGATTTCCACAAATTTTAGATAAATACTGAGACAGGACAGTACACAGTTATTTTAAATTATAGTTAGATATTACATTTAGCATACTTTCAGGTTACAATAACCTCAAAAAATTATATAAATCTTAATATATAAAACTCAAAGGTGACTGACTGACATAGATAGATATCAACGCACAGCCCAAACCACTGGACGGATCGGGCTGAAATTTGGCATGCAGGTAGATGTTATGACGTAGGCATCCGCTAAGAAAGGATTTTGATCAATTCCCACGGGAACAGGAACCACATGGGTGAAACCGCGGGCGCCCGCTAGTGTAATATAATGTTTATTATGATATGAATGAATTGTTATTTTACTTATTTTGCCTAAGGTAGAGTTTGTGAAGTAAGGCCTTGTAGAATTAGGGCGCGTAGAGTAAGAAGCTTGGCTCTTCATGAGATCTGTTAACTTTTTGAGAGTGCGAGTCATATTATGGTCTTTTCTTGCCAACATTTTATTGAAAATGTTTTTGGTGGTAATATCTACCTATTGTACTAAGAGAACAATGCTAGGTATAATTTAGTTCAGGTGCATCGAATCCGGGTCGCGGCAAGGAGGAGGGGGGGGGGGGGGGAACGACCCAGCTTGCAGAAGGTAGCACTGGGTCGTGTCCAGGCCAGGGAAGAGGCTCTGGCCAAATGGGCGGAAGCTCTCCAAGCCCCAAGTGCCGGCCACTGGACGATTGAGGCCATTGGTCCAGTGTAGAGGGAGTGGGTGGAGCGCCGGCACGGCTGCCTCACCTATCGCCTGTCGCAGGTTTTGTCCGCACACGGAAGTTTCGGACACTACGCACCCGACGCACCCGACACGGCCGAGCACACACTCGTCGAGCGCCCGGCCTGGCAACACGAGCGCCGCGAACTCGTCGCGGCGCTAGGCAGTGGACGCCTCCCGTTGGCGACCATGGTTCGTGCCATGGTCGCCAACAGGAGTGCGTGGGAGGCGGCCGCCTCCTTCTGCGAGGAAGTTTTATAGCAGAGGAAGCGGAGCGGGAGCGCGAGGAGGAACCCCCTCGCTGCTCCCCTCCGGCGTAGACGGCCGGACCGGAAAAGGCGAGCTCACTTAGCACGCCTCCTCTGGTCTGAGGGTTGACCTGCGGGCGGGGGTAGCTCCCCAACGTCCGCATTGCACAGGTCGCCCGAGCCAAGTCTGGAGGTCACCTTGTTTCTCGGGTGGCCCTCCCTAGGTGCTACCCCGACTTGAGACCTCTCAAGTCGGGGTCTAGCTAGAATTGCGGCCGTGTGTGGGACTCGAGAATAAAGCGTCCACTACCCACTTAACTTCCCCGGTTTCTTAACTTATTGAATACCATTACGAAATAAATAAGAAATATCTCTGAACATTATTCACACAGCGTCCTCTAGCCATAACTAAACATATTATTAGCTTTCAAACATCCATCCATACTTACAAACTTTCGCGTTTATAATATAAGTAGGATATGCTTTTTTTTTGTTAATACATACTGTATAATAGAAACATCCGGACCGATACAAGCAGACATTTTCATGTACACAAAATGTTTGTACCGTGTGGGGATCGAACCCGCGACCTCTGGTGTAATAGCCGACTTCTCTGCCATTACATCAAATTCGTAAAACATTCGCAGGATTTTGCGAATGATTCGCATTCGCGATAATGCAAAAATTTGCGATAATATGCCAATGCGAATACGAATATTCGTAACATCACTAGTACTAACACATACATACATAGATATAATGATGTATATTATATCTTAATGTGATAATTGTTACACAACAAATACACCCGAATAATCACTCTAGGTAAAATTACAAAGTACATTGAAAAACCATTACTTTATATTTGACCCAAGGAACTCTAAAACTTTACGGTTTTATCATTTCGGTGATAAATATCATTTCAGTGGACTGTAATTGGTATAACTGTCCACCGAATCCACCGAAATGATAACACCGAGATGATAAAATAGAGGTTATTTCTACATTAAACTCCGAAATAAAATTATTTAAAAATATTAACACTACTCAAACAAAACAGTACTTACGGCGAAATGAATACTTAATTTTGAAACAAATCAAACGAATCTAGCACGAGTTATAACAATCACCGAAATGATAATATTTTTGTCCCCATAACACTGAAATGATAAACTTACTTTTTTGGCGGGAAACCGCAAGACGCTGGGACCCGTGCGATCGCACCAACAGCTTGAGCCGGGCTGATCCGAAGTGAGGAAAGGTGAGAGGGGCGTAATAACGCAGTGTTGTCGTTGCTATTCTACTAAAACTTACTGTCCTCTGAAATGATAACTTTTTTCGGGACAAAAGTTGACTGCCTGTCAAATCCATGAGATAGAAGTTAAACAAACAAAAATAGTTTTATTTGATCGAACATTTTATAATGTAATGATAACTAAATCGATTTATATCCTTAATACGAATGTATTTGCAGGGGAAGGTATTTTATGAGCGGAATGGGGTTGGGGACAAGGCACCGTGATGATAAAATGACCCTTTGTATTTATTTTTTTTGTTGTATTAGAGGGCATAAATCAATGATTTTTTTTGCCAAAGTAGAGAAGTACTTACTTTGTTGAAAAAAAATATATAAAATTAAAAATCAGCACATTGCACTACCGTTCTCAGCTGAGCCGTGTATTTTTTTGCTTGGGCAATTCACCCAGAAACATTTTTATTTATATCTGAAGGGATTCTCTTCAATGATTTGTGGGTCAATGATGGGATTTGTTACCGACTGAGCCGACCCTTTGTCGAGTATGAAGATGCGGGTCTGAAGGACGACAATTAGCAAAATTGCGTCCACTAAGTCATAGCACAGGCTTCTTGTGTTGATGTAGAGGAATTGGTATTTTAACTTAAATATAATGAATGTCATAGGACAGGTTTTAAGCAGACGCTGTCTGCAAGCTTGCACAATATAGATTTTGGAATCAATCCACATGTTTTTTATAAAATTATACATAAATCTTATCATACTAATATTATAAATGCGAAAGTCTGGATGATTGGATGTTTAAATGTTTGGATGTTTGGATGTTTAGATGTTTGGATGTTTGGATGTTTGTTCCTCAATCACGCTTAAACGGCTGAACGGATTTAGATGAAATTTGGCACACGTATAGTTTATAACCCGGAATAGGACATAGGCTATAAAATTCCTACGGGAAACGTCTCATTCCCGCGGGAATATCAATTTTGAAACTACTGAACCGATTTGAATAATTCTTTCACTATTGGAAAGCTACACTATCCCCAGTGAACATAGGGTACTTTTGATCCTGGAAATGTGGGGGGAAGGGGATATATTTGAAAAAAGAGATTACGCGCGGGTGAAACCGCGGGCGGAGGCTAGTAAATAATATCTAGACATTTGATGACAATAAATAACACTTAGACAAACAAAAGACTAGACAAAAATGTTTATATTATTCAAGGACAAAATCGTGACCACCTAAATAATACTAGCCTTCCGCCCGCGGTTTCACCCGCGCGTAATCTCTTTTTTCAAATATCCCCCCTTCCCCCAATATTTCCAGGATCAAAAGTACCCTATGTTCACCGGGGATAGTGTAGCATTTCAACAGTGAAAGAATTATTCAAATCGTTTCAGTAGTTTTAAAATTGTTATTCCCGCGGGAATGAGGGCTTATTCCTCGTCGTGCCACCAACTTGTACCACCAGTGGCACGATAAGGAATTGTCATTCCTCGTCGTACCACTGATTATAAAACACAGACCTAGTAATTAACAGACATTTAAGAGAAAAATAACAGAACTTTATTTTGAGACGCTTCCCGTAGGAATTTTACAGCCTGTGTCCTATTCCGGGTTATAAACTATACGTGATGTGCCTTTCATCTAAATCCGTTCAGCCGTTTAGGCCTGATTGAGTAACAAACATCCAAACATCCAAACATCCAGACTTTCGCATTTATAATATTAGTAAGATTATAGTAGGATATTTTTTAATATATTAATATTTAATATATATAATATATTTTTTAACCTTTACTATGAATAGGTCGTCAGATCAATTGAATGGGAATCCACCTAATGCTACTATGATTAAGTTAGTATTTTCCTTGCATTTTAATCAATGTGTGGATGGGTGCCAATTCTCGAGAATGTTTGGAAGGTCTCCTTATTCACTACCGGTCATTCATAGAAATGCTAATAAAGAGTGCTAAATAAGGAATCCCTATATAAAAAGTATGTACCTCTAGTTCGGACAATGTATCAGTAAGTGATATGTATTATCTAAAACTGGCGAACATTCTATTCAATATTGAATTGTAGTATACCAAAGCAAGGGAATCGAACCCGCTACCTGTTGGTGTAATAGCCGATTTCTTAACCATTTTATACCAAATCAGATCCCCGTACGATACATACATTTGTGTGCATGAACAAGTCTGTTTGTATTTCGGTCTAGGTGTTTCTATTAATTTCCAAAAACAATTGTACAAGTAATGTTTATCTGTTGACTGGCACCATAATACAAGCTATGCTTATTTTGGGGCTGGACGGCGCTGTGTGAATAGTTTCCAGTGATACGCAGCGTTATAACAGTGTTGTATTGGTAAACAGGCTTAGTATTTTTTTATACTAGGTCAGTTGGCAGACAGGCACGCAGCCCACCTGATGGTAAGCGGCCACTGCGGTCTATTCCATTGATGTATGCTTCATCTAGAAGCGTCCGTCAATGTGCTGCCAGACTGTAGACTCATCTGATCTTAGAGTATCTGATTTTAAGTGTACTAGCTTCCACATTAATATTGCCCGAACACAGCCAGAGCTGTTATGGCGGCAGATTTCACCTGTGGGGGACCACCCCCACAAAGTCCGACTTGCTAGCTACCAAGCTAGCAAGTCGGACTCTGAAAAAGCCCTACCACCAACCAGACCCAAGGCGGGAATCGAACCCACGACCTCCGTGTTTTTATACCCGAGCGGCTTAGCAACTGTTCCACGGAGGCGATCAAGTAAAATCACAATAGCCATTTATAGGTACTCTTGGTAAATTCTGGAATGTGTCCCAAATCAGTTCGCCAATGAGAAAATTCCCAGCCATCAGATGTCAAACGTTGCCGTCGAACGTAATTGAGCTGAAAATACTGAAACATAGACAGGCGACCTTTTTGATGACAAGGTATGGCGAAAAGGCAGTAAATATTTTAGAAATATGAGACAAATGGGTGCTCAACAATAAGGCGACTTTCCGTTCTCGTCCGAGAGAAAATGTTTAACGAAATCTAAAACCAAAACATGTGCTAAAATAATCGTGAGGTTGTAACGAGATAAGTAAATGGTGTACAGTGAGTCGTACTTCTATATACTAATATTATAAAGAGGAAAGATTTTTGTTGGTTTGTATTAAATAGGCTCCGGAACTACTGGACCGATTTGAAAAATTATTTTACTGTTGGAAAGATTCCCAGGTGAATAGGGTACTTTTGATCCCAGAAATGTAGGGGGAAGGGGGGATATTTGAAAAAAGACATTACGCGCGGGTGAAACTGTGGAGGCGGCCGCTAGTGAATAAATAAATAGTGAAAAATACTACTTATATAATATTTCAATTTAAATAGGTACTTTTATACACTTCAAGGTAGAGAAAATATTTGACAAAGAGGAATTGCCTTTTTTATAAACAAAGGAACTACAAGTATTATGTAGGACTTGATGGATGGGTGAGATTATGAGATAGATCGAAATTCAATTCGAATGAATATGTAAATACTTTGTTTATAATTTTGATGGGAGTGTTCATATTTTTTTATACTAAGTCAGTTGGCAGACTGCGGCCTATTCCATTGAGGGACATTTCATCAGGAAGCGTCGCTCAGTGTGCTGCCAGACTGTAGACTCATCTGATCTTCGAGCCTTTAGTGTCAAGTGTACTGGCTCCCACATTAATACTGCCGGAACACAGCCAGAGCTATAAAGGCGGCAGATTTCACCGGTAGAGGTCGCGGATTCGATCCCCACACGTTACAAACATTTGTGTGCATGAACATGTTTGTTTGTATCGGTCTTGGTGTTTCTATGTATAATATGTATGTCTTTACAAAAAAGTATATAAGTAATGTTTATCCGTTGTCTGGCACCTATAACACAAGCTAATGCTTAGTTTGGGGCTAGATAGCGCTGTTTTAATAATGTTCAGAGTTATTTATTTATTTATAACATCATTCTCAAGTCCCAATCTGACCCAAATATTCTCCCTTACTCACGGAATTTCCCTTCTGGTCGTTTTCTCTTAGACAGGCGAGTCATTTGTTCCTCGAGAATCGTCGTCTAACAAGGGCCATGTCACACCAGCCCCCAGATCTGTCGAGAGCAATCTGTGCCTATCAGTCGGCGTAGTAACTGGCCGTTGTATCTAGGAAATAGTTCAAGGCCCCACGCACGTGTAATGTACAATATACCTTTTGTCGTTTTCAACTAACTAGACATTGGAATGGCTGGCTTTGTGACAACTTCAAACGGCTACTTATACCTATTTGAGCTTTCGTTAAGTGGGTATGTTGGCTTGGCTGACACAGACTATAGAAATCACATTACTTCTTACCTACAAAAGACGTAATAGGGAATATGCATTTGGATTAAATTGAATTGATTTTTTTTCCCGTAAATCCATATCGTCCTGAAATCGTATCTGAACCTTTATTTCCTTATTTAGTTTGTTTTAAATTGCATAAAAAATTAATTAAAAGTGCAAAATATGCGAGTGAAATACGAATTTTCGAAACGCATTACCATTGGTCGAAACGAAACGTGACGTCACATACCATGTTGGCGTTGCTGTTTATATGGTGTCTAAAAGAAAAATTAATATTATTTGTGTTTCTGTGGTGTTTTTCATCTTCTCTTAACCTTACACCATTGTTTTCGTGTATTCGCATCTTTTGGAACAGGAATTTGGATTTTTTTATTTTTTGAGTGTTTTTGCACATGGGTACAAGACAATATCTATAAAATGGTCTTTTAGCTTTTTCCATGGCGTAAAAAGCTTTTAAAACTGAAAATTTCTATAAAAGAACCAAAAGTATCATAGTAAACAAACACTCGTAGTAGTTTGTGACGTCAAATCAAGGCCCGCAAAAGATGGCGGCGTTCAAACAAATCAAATTAAAGCGATGTTTTAAATATTATTTTAAAAAATAATTTGAGCATTTCCTACAGTATTTATATTTTTTACTATTTTATAATGATATAAAAAGTGAATTAAAAATATAAAAAAAATACATGCATATTCCCTATTATTATATCGCTTTTTAGTATTTTTATATATACTTTTTATTAGGGATAACTCTAAAACGACATAAAAGCTCGAAGATCAGATGAGCCTACAGTCTAGCAGCACATTGAGCGACGCTACTGATGAAGTGTCCCTCAATGGAATAGGCCGCAGTGACCGCTTACCATGAGGTGGGCTGCGTGTCTGTCTGCCAACTGATACGGTATAAAAAAAAAACTTACTCGATCTCGCTCAAATTTAAATGGGACCACATCGATGGACCATGTTTCGTATAAAAAAAACATCAAAATCGGTTAACATAGTAAAAAGATAGGGTCGTTGTCATCATTTCACCTAACACACATAAGAAAAAAATATCAAAACCGATAACTTCCTCCTTTTTGAAGTCGGTTAAAAATAAAAAATCCACCTAGAGAGTTCTTATTTACTTTCAATTCGATCGTAAAGCAGCTTACGTCCAAAAGCTTTATTTAATTTTTTGCCCGCATCTCGTCGCGTAAATAATAGATCAGGGTTTTTCGATGAGGGCTCATTTACACCTCTTTGTCTACGGTGTACGCTTATGTCTACAAATTACACGTGGACACCACACTGCGCGCATTATACGGACAAACTTGAAAATAAGGGCTTGAAGAAATCTGCCACCATAACAGCTCTGGCTGTGTTCCGGCAATATTCATGTGGGAGCCAGTGCACTTGATATCGAAGGCTTGAAGATCAGATGAGCCTACCGTATGGCAGCCAATTGAGCGACTCTTCTAGGCTAAGAATCCCTCAATGGAATAGTCCGCAGTGGCCACTTACCCATATGTGAGCAAAAAATAACTTTTCGCTTAAAATAAAATTATCGATTTGGTATCTTACTCAGAACGTTTTTGCCAATCTAGTTGTGTACTTTGTATTTTGTTTAATTGTTACTTTTTCAATGTTAAAAATGTTTAACAAGTATTTCGCTTTTGTATGTAGGAACATGTAAATGCTAATTCGTTTTTAAAGTTGTTAATAATTATTCAAAACGCTGTATTGTTTTACAAAAAACAAAAAAATAAAAATCTACGGGTATGCTTGCACCATGATCAAGGATAGTAACTGTCTACTATAATAATTGACGAGCCATTTGGTGTAATGGTCGAGAAGTCGGCTATTACACCGGAGATCGCGGGTTCGATTCCCGCATGGTACAAACATTTCAGTATCGGTCGTCGGATTTAAATATAGTTCTAGCTGTTATTAAATCTTGATTTGAAATCAGGAATGTATCCTAAATATTTCAAATTCCCTGGTCCCCCTACTCATATCGGATACTATGAAAATCTAGCCAGCCCAGTTTCCCAGAACGAATTACTGAAGCTCGTCTCGTTGCTATGGCAACAAGGCTGTTGCCAGCCGTCTAGTATTCATTATATGATCTAGAACTAGACTGGAATATAACCAAGGTCTCGCGTGGGTAATCGTTAAGTTTGTAACTTGAAAATACCCATTTGCGAATATTTGGGGCAAATGTATGTGTTAGATGTATGAAACTGTTTCACTTGAAGGAAATCATTACCTTCTTGATGTTTGCGGGTTACTAAATCGAACATGAAACATTGATTCTTGTTCAACATCGCAATGAAACATTATTCTAAACGCAACGTAGGATTTTTCAAAGATTTTATTATGTCTGCCATGTGTATTATGGTTTTTTATTTAATGAGGACGTCAGATCAACTATACAGTTCTTAACAATTTTATAAAAACTTAATTTATTCATGTATGGCGGCTTCAAAGTTAGATCTTCAATGTAATAATTTGGACTTAGATTAGTTCGTGACAGACACGCGGAGAAAGAAGAGACAAATAAGTAAATAGACCGCCTTAGTGGTACAGTGGCTAAGCTGGTATAAAACACGGAGGTCGTGAGTTCGATTACCGCCTTGGGTCTGGTTGGTGGTAGGGCTTTTTCCACACAGCTACAGGTGCAATCTAACGCCATAACAGCTCTGGCTGTGTTCCGGCAATATTAAAGTGGGAGTCAGTACACTTGAAATCAGAGGCTCTAAGATCAGATGAGTACACAGTCTGGCAGCACATTGAACGACGCTGGTGAAGTGTGAGTGTCCCTCAATAGAATAGGCCGCAGTGACCGATTACCATCAGGTGGGCTGCGTGCTTGTCTGCTAACTGACCTAGTATAAAAAATAGAATTCCCTGGCACACTCAAACCTACATTTACCCTTATAGTGGCTCTAAGATAATGTATCTCTTGTTTTGTATTGACCAATGTGTGATGGAAAATAAAATAAATTATTATTTTTATTATTACCTAGTTACCTGTTAAACTGCATAGCTTAGATACACTGCGAGGATGCCTTACTAAATTCCTAATAAATTCTCCCTAAATTACCGGATTACGTAATAGCTCGCCTTATCATACTGAAGCAGTACCGTCGGATGTGCTTCTGTAATGAAATATCTTCGTTATGATATTTTTACTTCGATCAGAGGCGGATTTAGGAGCAAGACCGATTAAGTATATTTTATTCTTTGTTTTAAGAACGTCTAGTTTCAAAAAAGTCCAAATTGAATAGACAATTAATAGATAAGTGTTTTAAACTTGTCACAAATGTTTATAAAATGTATTAAGTACATAAAACATTTTCTCTCATATATGTTAAAATATGACTTATTATTTGGAATATAATATGATATTTTATCTATTTTCAAATTATATCAAAAAAGTCTTACATAATACATTTTAACATGGTACTGGCCTAATGAAAAAGCTCTATATCCTCCCCTCGTTACGTCCCTGGCTCAGAGTTCACAATCGTCGTGAACCAACATCAGCTGAACACGAAGAGCATAAAAATGCACAAAATGCATACAGAACTCGTAGACACCATCGCTTTCTTATTCCCTGTCTGAACCGTTCCGTTAACCTGAATGATTAGATGTAGTTATGAAAAGAACTATTAATACTATTTATTATTATAAGATTATTTTATAAATTTTTATATAATAGGTTGGCTGGTAAATAATGATGGCTACCCATCTCTACTAACATGGGTTCTAAAGCAATATTTCTATACAATGCAAAACTTGTATAAAACTATGCTGCTGATTTAATTAAGCTAGGGAATAAAAAAATAAAGAAGAATCTACTAAAATTCATCTATTTGCATATTAAGTAGAAGTAGGTATAGAACAGAAGACATTCTATGCCTTATAATTAATCTATTTTTATGTATTTTTCTCTGATAGTTAAGAAAATATATTAAAAGATGCAAAGTCGTTTAGTATTTCATCTAGTCATAAAAATACCACAACTACACAACACATAAATTAATGTAGTAATGAAAAAGCAAATATGTACCTTGCACCGTAACATCCGTAAGTACCTAGATAACTAGCAGTTACAGGAGTTTACTATTTAGATATTATTAAGTAATCGTTACCTCTTCTTGTAGTTTTCCTCGAGAAAAAACATTCAGCTACGAATAGAACGATACGCGAACTTATACTTGATTTACTATGGAGGCGTAAAAAACTATCAAAAGTGAGAAGTGATTCGATCGAGTAATAATTTATCTCTAGATGTCTATGTGATTAGTAGAATAGGTCATCAAAAATTTGGCTGATAATTTAAATATTAGTAAATATCCTTGAATGGAGAAATGATATCCTTTGTTCTTATGACGCTTCGGTTACTTTACCTCCATAATTTTAGTCATAATGTAAATGACTAAATCATTATCCCACCAAAAACATTCTGTAAAAAACTAGCCAAGTCTCGATGGAGCTGCTTGTTTATCTCTAAAAAGTAATGAAATCTAGACAAAGTCGTGCCAAGTCTAAGGTTCCTTACTGCGATTTCTTTATTATTATAGTTAATGTTGTGTGACTTGGCCGTTGAAGGGCCAAATGAGACACTAGCGTCCAATTACCAATACCAGTATGGGCTATTATCTCGCTTAACAAACATAGGTAGTTACAACAGATATAACATTACATGTAAACAAAATTGATTTGTACCCACTAACGTATAAAGAATGTTTAGGTGGAACATTCTTTCGTCAGTACCTACGTTGAAATACGCAGCTTTATTAATAAAGCCTAAACGGCTTTATTAATAAAGACTTCAGTCTACAATTGACTAGTTATTGAATCAACGTTTCCTAAGTGGCAATTTTCCATCGTCAATGGGTAGCGGTTCTGGCGACAGATTGGTGCAATGGAGTAATGGAGCACCTGGTTTAGTACCCTTGTGTACCCTTCAACGGCCAAGTCAGACAACATTAACTATAATAATAAAGAAATCGCAGTAAGGAACCTTAGACTTGGCACGACTTTGTCTAGATTTCATTACTTTTTAGAGATAAACAAGCAGCTCCATCGAGACTTGGCTAGTTTTTTACAGAATGTTTTTGGTGGGATTTCACTTCTTTTTGTAGGAACGTGGGCGGGCATATTGATTTATTTTGTATCTATTTGGAATGAGACGTTTCCCGTAAGAATTTAAAAGCCAATGCCCTATTCCAGGTTATAAATAAGGAGGGGGAAGGGGGATAGGATTGATAAGGTACTACTATCCCCATCCCCCCTCCCCCTCCCATATACTACTATCACCCCCCCCCCCTCCCATCACCTTCCCCCTCCCATCCCCCATCACCCTCCCATCCACCTCCCCTCCCATCCCCTTCCCCCACCCCCTTTCAAATACCCCTCCCCCTCTCCTCCCATCCCTCTTCCGGATTTTGGATTTTAAGTATGTGATTATAGCTTACTAAATGACGAAAATTTCTGCGTTCTGGTCTTATTCAGAGGTTCTCAAATAGGGGCCTGAAAATGCGGCGAAATGGTTCCAGTAAAGGATGGTACGGCAGTGTTTGCTTCGCGCTCGACTTGGCGGGGGCACTGCCGTGCTCCCAGATTTGTATTGTAAAATGGACAATCCAAAATGGATTTTAATCAGACTTTTGTCAATTTACCTCATGAACGAAATTAAGTGGTGCAAAATGTATGTATTAGCCTCTAAATTATGAAAAAAACATCAACCATGCGAACTGACTCGAAATATTATTGTGTAGGGCAAACATAACGAATATTTTAACTATTTCAACAACCAGACACAGAACAAACATAAATGTTGTTCCTGAGTGGGATCCAGACTTACATGGTAAAAAAACAAAACCGTGACCTTTTCCAAACGGCTTAAATTCTATTTCGGTCCACGAATGTATATTAATCTAAATCATAGAGCTTATTTCTACTTTCGTCCAATACCCTAATTAATGATTCATATCTGAATAGGCAGTCGACTATTTTTGAATTTGATTGAGTTTTTTATTTTTACCAAAAACTAAAATCACCTATTTCACTAGCTTCAGTGCCCTTTCCCCGAAACACAGAAGTGTTTGACACACTTCTATTTCACGGCAAAATGTCTGGCACTGCGGTGGTACCCACCTAGACGGCCCAGTACAGGAACCTACCACCTGGTTTTTGCGAGCAGTAACTAGATAATAATCGTGCGTGTTATTTATATGATATACGCAACCCTTATCCACAAATCGTGTCCATTTAATTGCCTAAAAGATAATTATATTAAGATTAATATTATTTGCAACTGGTCACCTTTCAACGGTTCGGAACCCTGACTAATTATCATAAATCAAAATATCTAAATTATATTATCAGCTCGAGTGAGCCGAATGCGCGGATAATTATGCAATTTCTTCCGAAGGTCACGTGGTTGCGCAAGCGCAGGGTCGGACTCGACCGGTCTTGCCGCCATTACCTGCTCTTATACGCTCAGGAATTTAAACACGATACTATATTTTGTATTAATTTATTATTTATCCGCGAATACAAATTTGAAAGTCAAGTTTGAACAATTTTATAGATATCGCTTCGGAGCCATGAAAATTATGACTTAGGATATTTGTCACACTGTAGTTTCTTTTAATAGTAACGTTTTGTACCTATATAACTTACGTAATAAACATCCCCCCTTTTGTTTCACGTATTTACAATTAGTTATTGAAATTTCAGTGCGTCACCAAATATCGTGTTTTTAAGGTTTCATGTTTGTCATAGAGAGTTTCTACTGAAAATAAATAATTTTACGGTAAGATAATGTTTTCGGAACTAAGCTTCATGTTCATCTAAGTAGGTGACACATTATAGCAACACATTTTTTACATCATGGTAACACATATTTTTTTCGGAGGGGAATGAGTTTAGGTACCATAACCGCCATTAAGACATTGCCATAACTTTTAATATTTATTCAAATTTCCTTCCGTCGTCTTCTAATATATATAAATAAAAAATAAAAATCCAAAGGTGTTTTCAAGTATCTAAAAATATAAATAGTTAAAAACATAAGAGTTAACCTTGGATATTGTCTAGGTTTGAGGTTATTTTATACATCACGTTTTAAGTTCAAGTTTATAACAATGGAAGCATGTTCAAATTGACATCGTCTTTGTGTCCCGCGGAAAATGACGTTAACAGACGTATCATTTACAGAAAAACTAAAATATTACTTTGTAAGAACTATTGTACTTACATACATTGTTTATTTCCTTTAGACCAAATACTTGCGGACAAAAAATGCTAATTACACCTTTTTCACAATTTTTGTGGCTGTTCAAATATTCTGACAGAATTGGGAATAAATATGCGCACTTCGCTTAGCTTAGCTCGTCTTGGCGGGGGCACTACCATGCCCCCAGATAAGTGGCATATTTGTTACAAATTACTTTGACGTTGGCAACCTATGTAATTTCGTAGTTTTCCTCCTTTGTAAGTGGAGTATTTAATGGATATCAATGTGCTTACAGCCTTCTAAGATAGTCGTTGGCAACAATTTGGTCTCATAATAAGTGTAAGTGGCGCACTCCAAAAATAATTGTTAGGTTCTCTGATAAAAGTATATATTTACAGACAAGTGTAGGTTTTATCTAATTAATAGTATAAATTCATGATAATTAAGTATATTAAAAATAAAACAAAAACACTTCGATTAAATTACTTTTTTTGTGGTTCGCTAATTATGGCCTCCACTTCACAAGACTTAACTAAAACATTTTGTTTACAAACATTGTTTGAATCCATTAAAACATCAATACGTGTAAGTAAGTTCGACATTGACATAATATATGAATTACTTTTGCCGACACAAATTGTTTGGGTAAACGTCACATATTTCCGTAAAATGCTAATTAAAGGAAGTTTTTTTAAATTTCAAAATTTAAATATCTGTATCCATTTGTAAACATTCGGATACATTTTATGTAGAAAACTTAAGTGTTTATATAATAAGAAATAATAATTTACATAATTATATTTATAATTATGTATTATGCCTTAGCCTTCGTGGTTATTGTTTTTGAAATCCTTTCCCCAAATTAACGGTTTACCGTTAATAACTGTGCTGACAAGTTAAGAAAAGTGCAATAATGAGCTTTTTTAATTAGAATTTTACACGTCGGATCGGAACGGAACGGATCGTATCCGGTATTCCGCAGATTACCTAGTTAATCTGCAGATTTATACAAAAATCTATACAAGTAATGTTGATCTTATGGGCTCATAGTACGGTCAACAGCACATCACGGTAAACACTTGCAGTTCAATAATAGCACTTATGCCCCCGACATAAGAGCGGTACAAAGTCCAAAGTATTACGTCTGACGTGCTTTTGACTGTACAAGCTATGCTTAGTTTGGGGCTAGACGGTGCTGTGTGAAGAGTTTCCAGGAATGTACCATCGAAGGAAGACAAGATTGCATGAACTGCGTCTATTAGTATGAATAACATTGTCTCATCCACTGATTCTTAGATCGCGCGTCACCGTCGCGTGCTGCATTGACCCAGTTCCCGAGTTCGATACCCGACCGAGGTCGCCCGTAATAACTTTAGCTCGTTGAGAGTCTTCAGGACTCGAAGTGACTGCCGTTTGAATATAAACTACTTCAACAGTTGCATTCTATCCTATTTTAAGATTGGAGAAATGTTACCTAGTGTTTATGACTAGATATTTAGTAAGTGGACGTGGTGACCTCGATGGAGTAGAGGTGCGTTGTGTGGAAGGTTCCGGATTCAAATTTTATTTGAGTAGGATATGTTTTAAAACGTTGCTTTTTCATATTTAATACTTCTAAAAATTTCAATTTAGAATCAAATGAAATAAACGATTATGTGCTCATCTTGATTGTTAAATAGGACGGAAATAAGAATTAGGGTCATTAGGGGGGGCTTCGTCGTTTGACCCCGGTCCCGAATACATAGGTTTGACATGTTATTAAAATAATTTTACACATAGGTATTCATTACAATTTTAACTAAAAATAGTACTTTTCCAACCATTCGTCTCAATCCGTATTGTTTGCACAATAGTTACAATTAATAATAGTAAAGACAGTTTCCTCACAATATTTTCCTCTTCGAGCAAGTTAATTGTAAGCAGTAAGTATCGATGAAATGGTTTATCTGTAAATGAATTAAGTTTATTACTTTGAATGCGTCATTAATTAAGCTTTTCGGACATATTTGACGAGCTAATTGGTATAATGGTCGAGAAGTCGGCTGTTACACCAGAGGTCGCGGGTTCGATCCCCGCACGGTACAAACATTTGTGTGCGTGAACATGTCTGTTTGTATCGGTCTAGGTGTTTCTACAAAAAAAAAGTATATAAGTAATGTTTATCCGTTGTCTGGCACACATAGCACAAGCTAATGCTTATTTTGGGGCTAGATGGCGCTGTGTGAATAATGTCCAGAGATATTTATAATAGCTTTCTGCCCGCAGTTTCATCCGCGCGTAATTTATTTTTTCAAATATCCCGCGGAAATGAGATGTTTCCCGTAAGAATTTTATAGCCTATGTCCTAATCCGGGTTATAAACTATACTTGTGCAAAATTTCTCAACGTTACACTGTATAAATTATATACATATACCTACATAACAAATTATTATAAACGCACGCATATTACCATGCCACCGATACTCGTATCACAAATCAATAGGTATCATAAATTAGGTACTGAACACACCCACACTTAGCACAACAGCCCACACGTATACCCAAAATTTTCCATCTCGACGCAAACGCTCACATCGACACTTTTATATAATCCACACACAAGTGTAGCGTAGTAGCGTAACTGCGTACTGATGTAAGCCCTTGCAGCCTATAGGCCACACAGACGCCTGTTGCATAGGCCTCCTGTGTGCGTGCTAAGGGCGGGCGGGCGACGCCCGGCGCGTCTGAAGGGCGTCCCAGGTGATGGTTCCCCTGTTTGGCAGGACCGGGGTAATACCCTCAGCAAAGTGATCTTGAAGCCTAAAATATAAGGGTTCGTGGTATGGGTTGATAGATTGAGCGGACGGGCGGACGCTTAGTACATGGCTGGGGCCTGGGGTTGTATATTATGTGTATTGGAATCAATTCAATTAGTCTATGTTTCACTTTAGATTTGCAACTATTGATGAATGCTATGTAGAAGAATATTCCATCCCACACAGAATTTTTATACGTGATATGTTTATTATATCATTAAAGTTTTTATAATTGAGTTTTACTACTGACTTTTAAACTTACTTTACACATGTATGATCTATGACGTTTAAATGATCTGTCATTTTTATTACGCATAATTACGTGCTACATAAATAATGGCAATAAACCATTTTTGGTAACAAATGAGTAACCAACGATTTCCTAAGTTATGGAAGATTTAAGAAACCATTAACATGTCAGCTTAGTGGAACAAACCTATAATATAATGTTTATGCTATTTCCTATATGCCTTCATAACGATTTCTGGTTTTGTGTTCGCCAACTTGTGTTTGATAAATGTGTTAGTTAAGACAGATCATTGTAGCGTAAAATAATTTAACAGTAAATCATTAATTTGATTCATCGCTCAATGTTTTACAATTAACAAATCCCATTGTTACTAAACAGTCGTTTTTCGTCCGCCAGACGTGGGCGGAGCTAAACTTGATTACTTAATGCACCGTCAAAGAAATTCAGCGAAATAGTGCTCAGACGAATCTAGACGGCCTGACCCAGGCTGGGTCTGCAACCCGGCAACAAGGGCGGGCGGGCGTCCTTCCTCGGGCGGCCGACGACTCCGTCTAAGGCTTATGAGCGAGCGGTATTCTGGGGGCCTAGACAAAGTAACATTTTGACAGCGATTGTGAAATTCGGTAACTTCAAATTGTATGGATTTGACAGGTGCCTTACAAAAGACACGTGATCAATCGATATTGCAAGTACGGGTTTTGACATTCGCTATTACAAATTGAGCGTAACGATCGTCATAAGTGCCGCTTGTCTAGGGTTCTGAGGTCTAGGGCCTCTGATGTCACGGTAGATGACTTTAGAATTTATGTAACTGTGTTTTGTTTTTAAAGCCACCTTTGGTTAGTTGTTGAAATTGTCGCTGTAAGGTTACACACATTTTATGTATTGAATACTGAAGAAAATGCAGAATATTTTCCTCTTCTTATTTCTAGAAGAGGCATTCTATATAGATTAAAAATACGCTTTTATTGTTTTTCAAAGATATTTAAAAAAAATTAAAAAAAAATTAAAAAAAAAAGGAAACAGGAAAATTGTAGTCAAATTAAGGCTACAAATCTAGTTACTACATACAAAACTACATTTATATATTTTAAATTTATTCCTATCAATCATAATTAAGGTTCTTCTAGTACTAGTGATCTGATGGGATAGGACTTGAGACCTTCTAGAACAGTTGTCGAGTTCTCTAGCACTAAGCCAAACAGTCGCCAATATTAAATAACTACGAGTAATGTAGAAAATTTTATTTCGTTGTACAGCAATTACTAAAAGTTTCTTTTTTGATTTGTCAGAAGGAATTAAAACATCAATTTTCATAACCAGTAGAGCCAACGTGATTGACCTTCCTTCCATTATACCTTCCATTATAAAACAGAATAGTTAGTAACCCTTTGTAAATAAATAGAAAGGCTCCGCCGTGGGCGCGGGCCGGTTTTAGTCGCGGGAAGGTCTCAAGGGCGGCCCGTCCTAGGGCGGCCGTTCACTCCGACACTTGGGCGGATTACAATGGGCAGACGGCGCACTCCTATAATAACATTATTCTGCCTACTAATAGTGGGTTTTGGCAAAGATTATCAGAGGACCCTCAAGTGTTTCAGCAAATTCTTGACTAAGTTTCCTTCAATTTAATAGGGCGTAACAGTTGACTAACGTAAACTTTATGTGCCCATACCTGACATAAAGTTCAGTAAAATAAATATAATATATAACCTAACCTAATATACATATAGAGATATAGATTTGAAAACACTTGAAAAACAGCCTGTTTAAATTATTCCTGCATCATTCACTTGACATTGTCAGTATTAATTCTTTCCACTGACACGATAGGCGCAAAAAAAAAAAACAATTGCTCTGTTAACAGATCAATACGCTACATCTAATATATTTATTTATTCACCATTGTTTAATGAAATTGTCTCGTCTGTAGGTAGGGCCGCATTTGCCGTAGTAGGAAGGCTTTGCAAGGGCGGACGCGGTGTCCTAGGGCGGCCGTTCACTCGGAGTGAATAAGTGACTGTTTGTTAAGCCTAGGTCAACATGTTTTTGTTTCTGTAATGTTTAAGCGAGGAGAATAGTTCGCTTAGCTTATTTTAGTGGTGCGGGATTAGTCCGTTATGTTGAGGGCGTTTTGTCTCGAAGTGCCAATTATCTGTTACATAATTGGGTTTTGTAATGACGCCGGGAAAAATTTAATGAAATATTTTGTTTTACAATTTGCTGATTAAGTAATAATTGATGTGCTCAGGCAGAAGTCTATGCTGATACGTGGAGATAGAAATACGACTTTATAGAGTAATAGAAAATATCTGGTGTAATTTCATCAAAACGAAAATCAAAGATATGGTTTTAAAAAAGACATTTTTAAACATGCAATAAAGATAACGTTATCATCAAAAATATATATTCATTGAAAGAAAGACTGTTAAAAATAAAACATTCAAAACTTTAGCAATTTTTGTTTTACAATATTATAATTTATTAGTAATAAAAATAAAATAATTTAGTAATAAAACGTATATAATTATGTTGGGCTGACGCCTAAACTAATTAATTAAGTAATATGTAAGATATGTAGTCAGCTCTCCATATCTATAAAAAATATTAAAAAACATGGAACTGTTGGCATATTATTACAAATCCAATTGAATTTGAGGGTGATGAGAAACTCCACTATTGCGGTGAGAAATCCCAAAACTGTATAATCAAATATAATTAACCGACTTGACACATATTTACAGGGGTATATTCTACTTGAACCCCGTCGTCTGAACCCGTATCCTCCAAGAAGCGTGACCTACAGCCTAATAGGCAGAGCACTGGCCTCGGGGTCGGCGCGACCTCCAGACTCTCAGCCTCCGAGCGGCCGAATGTTAGGGTAGTCCCGGGGACGGATGGTGTCACAACACTCGTAACGGCGGGTTACCAGAATTGTCCTTATTTATATAGTAGTGAGGGTAGATGGATGGTGTCACGACACTCACAAGGGAGGGTTATCAGTTGTGTTTATGTATGAAGTGTTAAAATCTCGCATGCTTGGTATTTGGCTTATTTGACTAAAGTTAGGAAAGTTACAGAATGAATTTGGAACTCTTGGTTCTTGTATTAGTGTGACAGATATGTTTATGTTCTGTTTGTAGTTTTGATTGTTTGAAGTAGACTTGTTCAGTCTGAGGTACAAGGGGGCTCTTTCATGGTGGAAAGGGAAAGACGTGGGAATTTAATGGATAGTGGGACGAACGTTTTTAGTCCCAAGCCCAAAAACTGTCTCAGGCGTCGCTAGCCTTCAGCTACGGTTTGTCTTATACCAAAAATAAAATTATTTGTAACGATAAATGACTTCTTTTTTAAATACGTACGTTTTTTGCGAAAATATCATCATCCCAGCGTATTCCCGATTGCATCCAGTATGGAGCTCAGGGTCCGCTTCGACTATGATCCTAGATTTGACAAGCCTGGTTATTACAATGGAGCGATTGCCATCTGACCTCCGTAACCCTACAAGGGAAACCAGACCTACTTGGAACATAGTCGGGACCAACGGCTTAACGTGCCTTCCGAAGCACGGAATCATCATTCTTTTCAGACATTCATGTGATTCAAGCCTGCAATGTCCTAACCAAACTGGAAACATTCACACAAAGTGAAGCTCCCCGCGGGATTCGAACCCACGACCTCCGGGTATTAGAGCCCAACGCTCTAACCACTGTACCACGGAGGCAGTTTTTTGCGAAAATATGTTTTCATTATATTTATTAATAACCAGTTGTAAAAATAATTAAATTATATCCCGCAATATCTTGTCAAAAATAGTACTATGTATTCCATGACGAATGTTGGATAACCAACTTTTCCTAAACATTTATCTCAGAAGCCTTATTGCATTCCGATGAAGACCGTTTGCATTCCCGCCCTGAGAGGATTAGGGATAAAAACAAGCGGCGTCAAGGCTTACGCGAAACAAGTCGGTGTCGACAACCGCCCTAGGAAGGACACCCCGCCCCGCACCGCACCGCACCGCACCGCCTGCTCCCGCCCACCGCTCGCGCTTGACGGTTTTTCGAAATGCGGCACATGCCAAATCATTACATAGTATAAAGCAAAGTCGCTTCCCGCTGTCTGTCCCGATCTATGCTTAGATCTATAAAACTACGCAACGGATTTTGATGCGTTTTTTTTTAAATAGATAGAGGGATTCAAGAGGAAGGTTTATATTTATACATGCATAATATAGTAGAGAAACACCATTGCATTCGTGCGAAGCCGGGGCGGGTCGCTAGTTAGAAGATAAGGCTTTGCTCACATAGAACACTTGAGAATTTAATTGTAGATAAATAATACGAGATTGGCGCCTAAACATACGGCTTACCGGTAAGCGGTTTCCGTCGTCTATGGATGCTTGTAACACCAGAATGACTCGCGCGTTACCAACCCTATAATGTTAAGGAAGGATATATTTATTTTTTTACACTTTATTGCACAAAAACTTTGATTATATAAGTTTAGGGCTACTTTAGTCTGGCCACAAGACTTTTTTTTATTTTCATTAATCTGTATATAAAATGAAAGTGGTGTTAGTTAAACTAACTCAAGAACGGATGAACCGATTTGGCTGAAAATTAGTGGAGAGGTAGCTTAGAACCAGGAGATGGACATAGGATACTTTTTATCCCGGAAATATGGTAGAAGGGAGGGGGGATAGTTGAAAAAGGAAATTACGTGCGCGTGCGGGTGAAGCCGCGAGGGGCGACCGCTATACTAGTATTGGAATAAAATGCAGGGCCCTGAAATTACTAAGGCGCGGCTGAAGTGTCTATATTTAACCATAAATTAAAGTTTCTGTTAGCATTACCATTCCGCGTGCCAGCCACAGGTTAAGCAAACTATTTTTACCATTATCTTTCAAGAGCTGGTATATTAATAAACTGATTAGTCCTACAACAAATCATCATACTAATGCTATTTGAATCTCGTCTTGTCTACTAAGGATTATTATGCTTTAGTACTATAACTTTGATAGGTATGTGAACAGTTACTAGACGAAATAAGATTCGAGTAGTAATAATTAAATGAATAAATTAGTTATCTAGCGTACAAAATAGCCTTTAACCGGTAGTACACTGTTACCACCTATTATTTTGATAAGAGGCAAAGCATTTGTTAGACATATCGCCAAAAAATTAGATCTGAATATGAGTCAAATTACGTGTCCATCAAATTCGAGATTTTTCGAAAACTAGCCACCACAGAGATACATTTATGAGCAAAATTATATTACTTAGCTGGTGTTACAACCTTTTTTTTTTTAGAAGCAGACTTTCTCACACAGCGGCAATGGTTTCTTCCAAAGTTCGTATTCAAAACATGTTACAAATTTTGAATGTAATTTTGTGCACTAAAGCATAATATCTATCTAACATTTTACTATGTAATCCCAAGTCCATGATGTAAAGCTGTCTCATTCTGATTCTGTCGACGCCTCAGGCATAATCTGGGTACAGCTAAGGGTGTGCAGTTCACCCTTGCCGGTCGTTGCACCGCCGCCCGGGACGCCCTGCAGACAGAGGTTGTGGGGGGAGGGGGGGTTCCGCCCGATTACAGCTCTTCTGTTACGCCAGGTTTTGGTAATCGTTTTGATGTGTTTTACAATTCGTATCTTGCTCAGTCGAGCGTTGCTGTTGGTAGTTACGTTTATGTATTGTGCACTGGTGCTAAATGTTTCGTTTTACGTTTGGTTAGTCGTAGGTAACGTAATTTTATTAGTCTTACTTAATGTACATCATTCCTTTTTACATCAATGATACAAATGCAGTTGGCCTCATTATAGATGGATAAAAATATACGACTACCTATTATGTTCCTTTATTTTTCCTGGTAGCACAAATGCAAATTAGATAATGTGGAAAATTCTTGATATTGTATAATGTAAAATCCTCATTTTTTACATTTTTATTAACCTTGGACATTTATTTAATTATTAAATATTGAAGCATCAACATAAATATGTGTATAAAAATCAAAAGATCCTCATATGTATGTACAAGTACTTATCGTCAACATAATGAGCATAGCTATATTTTCTTCCACTGTATTAGTATGACAAAAGTATATCTAGAATCTTCTTCTTCATAAGGTTACACCGAAAGTTATAAAACAGTGACTCGGTGCACCTTCCCCGGCGGCCCCACCTGTGGCGTGGCCGTTGCTCTCAGCGTCCCGGTCGCCCCGGGACGAGCTCAAAGACACACCCGACGAGCAGATGCAAAAAATATTTATTCATAATTTAAAAAAGTATAAAAAAGTGGCCAGTATTTATATAATTTTATTTTTTTTCCTCCTTTTTGTTATCTGGCCAGGTTTCTTTTAGCAAACTTGATTTCAAAACATAGAAATAATATATACTGACGTACTATTAGCTCAATGTTTCAAAATGAAAATTTGGTTTTTTACCCGAACTTAAATTTTCTTTGAAACAACCCTATTGCTTTTTTCTTTCCTTTCGTATTTGTTTTCTAATAGGGTTTATGCCGACGGAATGCTATAACGCAAGGATTCGTATTCAAACCCCGGCTTAAACATTCAATTAGTACATTTTTTGTTACACTGTTAGAAACTGCATTCTGAAGTTACAATGTTCTGCATTATTATTATTTCATTTAAACTAAAAATATATAACATGGAAAAATATCTCAACTTGTAATAGCAAAATAAAAAAAAAACTGAAATAGTGTGTCGACGATTCCAGTATTACATAAATTACAGCAATTGCCCTTGTGTGTAGCAATTTACTAAAATATTTAATTTCAAAGTTACATCCGAACGGTATCACATAAACGAATTTCTCAAACGCAAATGAATTCCTAAATGCGCTTCAGCACACCCCCACCGCCCAAACCAAATCCGTCTTACACGTTACCTTACCCAATAAACCTTCGCGAACTCTTGAACTTGTCACCTTCACAACACACGCCTCTATTACCGCACAGTAAGGTTCACACTCGCACAGATTTGTCAGATTCGCTCGTAGCACTGTGGAACGCCGTAGCGTAGAGGACGCTACGGGGTCTACGGCCGGGCGTCCGCTACCTGGCTGCTACGAGCGACCCGGCTGTGCTTCAACCGGATTGAAGGTTAGAGTTCGTAGCACGACTACGACGGTGATAAGGGTAGGTCGTACTTTTACTCGCCAAAGGGATGATATAACTAAGTTTCTTTTCGTGTTTGGTGGTAACATAGATATTATAGGATACAATGTGAAAAAATAAAGATAAGCTTATTGGCAGACTTCTATCGGCTAACATAAATACGGTAAATAGAGTAGCTACTGTATTTTTAGTTTAGGAAAATATTTTGCTATCTTTTTTTTATTTTATATAATGCTAATGATTAGGAAAAAATACATACAATTCTAAATCGGTCGCTTAATGCAACCAGAATAGAATAAGGATAATGAAAACTGATTATTTATTAATAAAACAATGATTACAATAATTGTGTAAGGTATTAAGTATAGCATCATGTTCATGTATGTGTGCATATATTTTAACAGATTCAATGGTGTGTTTGGTAGAAACCATGTCGTTCTTATAGTTACAGCAATGATTGTAAGGTAGATTTCCATCCAAAATAAACTACATATTTTCTAGGTGAATTAATGAATACTGTACGAGCCCTTAGCTTCTAATAATGTAGTTTCGCGTTACTTTTGGCTGTAAAGTTATTTTTAACAGATTTATAGTAAAATACTTCGACTCTATTAGGATGAAACTTTTTTGGTACAAAAATCTTACTTCTTACTAATCTTACTAATATTATAAATGCAAAAGTCTGGATGTTTAGATGTTTGGATGTTTGTTACTCAATCACGCCTAAACGGCGGAACGGATTTAGATGAAATTTGGCACACGTATAGTTTATAATCCGGAATAGGACATAGGCTATAAAATTTCTATGGGAAACGTCTCATTTTCGCGGGGATAACAGTTTTGAAACTACTGAACTGATTTTAATAATTCTTTCACTGTTGGAAAGCTACACTATTCGCGGTGAACATAGGGTACTTTTGATCCCGGAAATGCGGGGGAAAGGAAGGGAAATTTGAAAAAAGAGATTACGCGCGGGTGAAACCGCGGGCGGAAGGCTAGTGTAAAAATAAATTTCAATTTAATTATAATATTCACTAACATAAATATTCTTGGAAAGGCCTCAAAATATGTTATGTTTGAAACAATGTTATTGAGTAAACATATAGGTAATATCTACTTGTTTTACCTTTGCGGGCCAAAGTATATAATGTCTGATATTTTATGTAACATTACCTACCCGAATACCTTTTCGATTGTTATTTAGCCAACATGAACGTAAGCCCTTTGTTTTAGTGTACCGAAGGTGTTTAAGATCGCTATGTTCATTAACCTTCACATTGAAACGTCCTAAAAGGACATTTTGCGACAATCGATGACAATCGATTTTCTGTGTTTTTCTGGTTACAGATGTAACGATCCTTTTTTTTATATATATCACGCAGCCTACCTGATGGTAAGCGGTCACTGCGGCCTATTCCATTGAGGGACGCTTCACCTGGAAGCGTCATACTAGAAGTCCTAGATTCAAATCCCTCTATGATGGGGTTCTATGTCACTAATACTCAGTCTGGATAAAAAACACCCCGTGCCTTGAAAATTTACCATACAAATATTTTTTACAGTTCGGGGATCGAACCTGCCACCTCTTTTAAATGCGTCTAAATAAGTACCCAATATCTTTCGCAAAATATCCATTTACTATTAATTTATAGTTTTCGTTGTTGTAGCAACGCAGACAGTTTCATTTTGTCAGACAAAATGGGCCGATTGGGTAAAATACGACTCAACCATTACAAGAATTCTGTTTAAATAAATCAAAATAATAATAGTTGACTATTTCTATCTTATCTAGCGTTAGGGTCTGAATAAACAGGGAAGCACGCCTTTTTTCGGTGGAGAAAGCGCTAATATGCACCATAAGCGCAGGCTAACTACACCTGCGGCCGTGTGTAGGACTCGTGACTAAAGAGTCCACTACCCACTAAACCCCCCCGGATCCCCTTCACTCCGAGCCGGTGCCAGCCTTGTGGCTATCGACCAGCCCAAGGAGAAGCTAATGAGCGATTAATTTCTTATTATTTGCTTAAAGACTGACTGTTACTAACTGCAGATTAAAACTAAAAAGTTAAAGCAGAGTCAAAGTAGTTTCACTGTGAACAACTCTATTGTGGCCGCGGTCGCGACACGGAAACGCCTCCGCACTAATTGCCCAAACATCGGGAAGAAGGCGAAAGTCAGCCCTTTTCGCTGAAAAGTTTCAGTAAAGAATTGGCCCCCGCGCACACACGCGCGCCTAGCGTGTTACGCAGTTACGGGTTAAGTGGACCTGTAGGGCGAATTGAGAAGTGGCTGGTTACAGAATTTTAATTACGGAAAATCTGACTTGACAGAATGGCGAACGACGTTGAAGATTTTACATTTTATTAATAACCAGACATTGAATTAAAAATCGAATATGAAAGAACGTACAAATAAATAAATATCTCTGGACATTATTCACACAGCGCCATCTAGCCCCAAACTAAGCATTAGCTTGTGCTATATGGGTGCCAAACAACGGATAAACATTACTTATATACTTTTTTTTTGTAAATACATACTTATTATACATAGAAACACCCAGACCGATACAAACAGACATGTTCATGCACACAAATATTTGTACCGTGCGGGGATCGAACCCGCGACCTCTGGTGTAATAGCCGACTTCTCGACCATTACACCAAACGGCTCGTCACTGCTGTGGGACACTCAACAGGCTGATACCAGAGCTAATATATCGATGTTTTCTTTTATATGATAAAAGATAAAATAATAAATAATGTATAATTGCAGACAATTTATCATAATTTTGTGAATAATCCCAGTTTGAAACAAGGGCACCTTTTTTTTTTATATTATAGGGGGGCAAACGAGCAAGTGGGTCACCTGATGATAAGTGATCACCGCCGCCCATAAGCACCCGGGACCCCCTTGGGGTCTCAGGCGCGTTACCCGCCTTAAGAGACGACAGTTATTAGGTCTCATATACCCAGTAATTTCACTAGCTTCAGTGCCCTTTCCCCGAAACACAGAAATGCTTGACACACTTCTATTTCACGGGAAAATATCTGGCACTGCGGTGGTACCCACCTAGACGGCCCAGTACAGGAACCTACCACCTGGTCCCTAAATGCGTTTATAAAATACTGTCAAATCTATCTACAATGTACATTATGACATAAGCATTACCGATATAGGTAACAAGCGTAAGTCCCATTTTAGGCAATTCCCCGTGGCACACCTCCGCGCTCACACACACACAGCCACACACACACGCGCGCGCCGCCGTCTAGACGGCTCGTTAAACCGCGCTGTTCCGGGGCTCGACATTCGTCAGTAGGATAGGTCACGGACCACCACGGACATCGCTGTCGCTTTCCTCCGCGTACGCCCGTCCTCCTCTAACGGTGCCCCCTTAGACACAAATGAATTCCAACCGTAACATACGCCTTATTACGTCCAATTTCGTCTGCAGCTCACGCAGGTATAAATTTCGCTTTCAAAGCTACACAGTCTCCGCTGCTGTAACGCAGTAACTGCAACCTAATTCAAACCTAAAATGTCTCGTAACGTACACCGTATAGGGTCGATATTCGTGCGCTTTAAATGTTAGTCCTTCTAGGTCTCCCTGCAAACGCTCGCTTGTCCTTGGTCGGCCAGGACGAATTAGTCTTGGGAATAATAATTTATGTAAATGTACGTACATGTGTGTACATAACGCTGTACAGGGTAGACATTAGAGTATTAGACACAGAACAAGTAACAGGCAGAAATTTATTCATAGACATTTAGCATAACATAACACTCGGGCTTATCAGCGGCGGTATCGTAGATGATACAGAGATGGTCTTATTTCTCGACTTGTCTTTGTATTTGAAGCATCATTTTATAAATAAAATATTCAGCTTAATTATGTTATGTGATGAAGATAATTATGCATGTAACACCTCAGAAGTTAATGTTTTTTTTAGAGTTTTTTGAACATGATCTGACTTTCAATTGAAAACAAGGTGACAATTATAGAAATGAGCCTTACGGCACACTTCCATGCCTACTTATGATAATTTCAAAGTTGAACCAATCAAAATATTCTTCATAGAGTATTTCAAAGATGGACTTATGAATCTTCAGACAGATACAGAGTGACTCTACCACCGGATTCCCAATGTTTCTATCAGATACTTAGTATGTATCGAGAAAAACCGACAAGGAACTCAATAGTTACTCTTTTCAATCGCCAAAAAGCAATACTGTCTCCAGGCAGCTATCATGAAATTGCTTAATTTTTTATGTACTCATCAGTGACAAGTTACTGAGTCCCAACTGCGCTGGGACAGTCCCGAGACGTCCACGCTAGATCCCAAGTTCAACGCGTGCAGACTACACAATAACCGGCGTATTTACTTAGGCATCATACGTACCACTACCCGCTGACATTTTGGTTATATAACTATTTTCGTATACCTATTGTTTGTAAAATATTGCCTTAAAAATTCGATCCGGCTTAGAAGGACCAGGATGTTTTCTCCTTAATCACATTTATAATGACGGAGATACATAATTATTACCGACCTCACGGAACAGTAATTAAGATCCATTGGGGATTCAAGTACCATTATAGATATAAAGAGATTTTTTAAATTTTACGGAATAGCTCCAACTAAAGTTTCCCTACTAGAGTACTTTATTGCCAAAATAGTTTTCAGCAATAAGTATACTGTGGAAGTCAATACACTTAAAATAAAACCCTCTAATAAGATCACAGGAGCCTATCAAAAGGCAATTTTAGCAAACTAATCAAGAATTAACGTGACTTCCTGTCAATGTTAATAGATAATAAGAAAAAGTTTTTTTTTAAAGTTCTGTCAATCTTTTTTTTACATAATTATATAAAAGGCACCAGATTTTCATGTCAATTCTACACCCAACTCCATAACAAGTCTAACAGCACACCTTTTTTGTATGCTGGTGATTTTTGTTTATTTTTTTTATATATATATTTAAACAATTCATCTTCATCTTTCTTTAATTAATGACCGTCTTGTCTGGATAAGCGGCAGCGCAGACGACAGACTATCCGTGACAGACTTTTTAGTCTGCGAAAATAGAACGTATGCAACTGTATGGAGTAACGCAGACGACGCGCAAAAAAGTCCGGCGCGCACAAAATCCGTGTGATTCCGGCAGACCGCGCCGCGCCGCGCCACACCGCTCCACACAAAAAGTGTGCGAAAAAAATGGAACGTTTGATTCAACACGGGCTAACGCAGACGGCGCACATTGGCGTACATTTTAGTCTGCAATCTAGTGGTGGGACGTAACGTACGTATGCGATCTATTATGGCGCCAGACATCGATGTAACGATGCTAATTAATGAAATACAAAATAGACCAATAATTTATGATACTTCTATGGCAGAATATAGATATTAATACATATATTACATATGTAAAATCATTAAAACTCGGTCCGCAGTGAGTTTAAACATTAAAACTTGTTTCTTGGTAATATTCTGTATAAGAAAATTTTTGTAAACAAATTGTAACTAGTGATTGCTCTGTGTAATTGGTAGTATTATTATTATTATTTATTTATTTATTTATTTTTTGTTGCCGGATAATTTGTTTTATTATAAATTTGAATGTTCTCATGTAAGTGTTTATGTAATTTCTTTTTGAGAATAAAGTTTCTTTAACCGAAATACTAATTTGACGAGCCATTAGGTGTAATGGTTGAGAAGTCGGCTATTACACCACAGGTCGCGGGTTCGATCCCCGCACGGTACAAACATTTGTGTGCATGAACATGTCTGTTTGTATCGGTTTGGGTGTTTCTATGTATATTATGTATGTATTTAAAAAAAAAAAGTATAAAAGTAATGTTTATCTGTTGTCTAGCACCCATAGCACAAGCTAATGCTTAGTTTGGGGCTAGATGGCGCTGTGTGAATAATGTCCAGAGATATTTATTATTTATTATTAACTACCTCATTGTTGTGTCTGAATGAGTCAAAGCAGGTCTTAAAATAAATAGCAACTCATCATATTACCTATGTAGTTACAGACATTTTATAAAACTTAAAAAAAAATCGGGTGTTGTTCAGAATTTAATGTTTAATATAGAACTCTCCCTTCAGTAATCTTTCCGAAAGTATAGGATGTACCCAAAATTTTCTTCGTCTTTTTCTGTCTGTTACATCAAGTACAAAATAATACTTCGCGATCTTTAATCTCTGCACGATTTTCATAGCGTCTACGTCCCTACAGTTCTGCCGACAAAATGATCGAAGATGTGCGTCGTGTGCGTTGAGTCTGTGAAAAATCCGCGACAGACTTTTTGTGCGTTGTGTCTGTGAAAAATCCGCGGCAGACTCTTTCGCACAAAAAGTGTGCCGTCTGCGCTGCCCCTAAGAAAAACATTAGCCATTTGGTGTAATGGTCGAGAAGTCGGCTATTACACCAGAGAGCGCGGGTTCGATCCCCGCACGGTATAAACATTTGTGTGCATGAACATGTCTGTTTGTATCGGTCTGGGTGTTTCTATGTATAATATGTATGTATTTACAAAAAAAAAGTATATACGTAATGTTTATCCGTTGTCTGGCACCCATAGCAACAAGCTTATGCTTAGTTTGGGGCTAGATGGCGCTGTGTGAATAATGTCCAGAGATATTTATTTATTAGAATAATACAATCAATATTTGCAAGCTGTGTATTGTCAAATACTTTTGTATTATTTATAATATGATTTAAATTCAACATTGCTTTTAAAAACGTGTGTTTATAGTACAGGTCTAAGGTGCAGGTTTATTTTTATCATCATTTTCCATAACTCTAGGTCGTTTGATTACAATTATACAATACGCATAATTATTTTCAGCAACCATTGCCAAAAGGAACATCGTTATTTTTCGACCTTGCGAGTATTTTTTGCCCTCTATAAATACAAGAGAACGATGTATTAACATACGAAAGGGTCGGCATTGTTTCATAGATTTCAAAAATAAGAGAATGATGTAAATATTGTAAATCATGTTTTTCCAACGTTGGCCAATCTTGATTCGAAGAAGGTCGAAAAACGTATTGTTATGTAGAATAGAATGAAATAAACATTAAACAATATGACATACATTGATTTCTACTGGAAGCATGTTACATATTACGGTTATGGGCAGAAGTATTAACAAGTTCACCTAATATATTTTGCAGAACAATAACAATGATAAACTGAACCGTTGTCCTGTCAGATTATCTTATAATAAAAAAAACAATAATTATCAAAATATACATGCATATATTTACATACTTCAGGCACAGAATATATAACTTCAGGAAAGAATCATGAATATGTATGTAGATTGTAGATACTCGAAAAACAGAGGAAGACCGAAAGAGAGTAGTGGTACAGCCAGGCTGTTTTACAGTACGAATGGGCCGGCTCGTCCGGGGAAGTACCACCCTCTGACATGACACCAGCGTGAAATTATAGTGACTACTATTGTGTTTTGCCTGTTTTGTGAGAGTGCCGGGGGCCAAAACCCCCTGAAAAGGCCGGCAACGCATCAGCGATCCCTCGGGTGTTGCAGATTTCAATGGGTGGCGGTGATTGCTTACCCTCAGGCGACCTGCTGGCTCGTTTGCCGCCTTTGGAATAAAAAATGTAAGATATAAACATTTTAAGTAGTCCACGATCATGGACAAACCTGAAATATACTTGAAAGGATAAAGAATTAGAAGAGCTACAGTATGGCAACTGGTAACACATTAAGATTCTTCCTGATTAAATATCCCTCAATGGAACAGGCTACAGCGGCTCACCACCAGATAAGAAGCATTCATGACTGCAATCTGAACTGACAAAAAATGAAATAAAAATTTACTATAGGAAGGAACGAAGTTACTGTGCCTGTCATGAATATTGGATTCAAGGCAAAAGTATATCGCAATGTCAAAACCAGTGTGGTATTACACGTCCCTTGATATTTCCTCACAGGGTACTTAGTAGAATCACAGAAAGGCTGGTCAATAGCCACAAGGCTGGCACCGGCTCGTCCCAATCGGGTGTGAAGGGAAAACCAAACCGGGGGGGAGTCCCACACACGGCTGCAGGTTTAGCTTTAGTCTAGCGGTTATGGCGCACAAACGTATTGTCCTCCGAAAAAAAAGTAGTATCACAGAATAATAATAGTACTAGTAGTATGTGCTTCAACATTGTGTAGACAACATAGGACCACGGGTAATAAAGGCATATGACATCATCAATCAACCCTGCTCGCATTCTTTTGTGACGTCAGCAGCCTGCTGTCATATATTATATCGACCAGAAAGCCTGTTCTGTTTAAATTAATGACGAATCAATCATTCCTATCAGCCTGCGTATTTCATCTATTATTTTATTGGGACTCTATGACAAACATCACCAAAGTTCCTCAATAGCCTCTAGATTATAATGAGTAGTAGCCTTATAAAGAAGAGAAAGGTATGTCAAGCTCTTTTTCTGTCATTCTTACTCGAAGCAAGTCGCGTGCATAACCAACTGTTCAGCGTCTGAAGTTATCTTTCTCTGATGTCCTTATATAGTCAACACTCTAGAAGGTATATCCTAATGGTGAGCAATAGTAAATGACATAATAATTATGTGTACTAATGTATAATGTTAACAAATAAAGGGTCATTCAATTTTGTAATTTCGCCAAAAATAAAATAATTTACTTAGTATGAAAGTCTGTCATTAGTTACATCATCGACCATCAGCTTGAGGTATTATTAGAGGCCTTACGTTGTTTATTACAAAACAAAAAACAATCCAATCTAATTTTATACACAATTGCTAACAGAATTTCATAAAATATTCCACTCCCTTATCCTTATCGACGCCTACTCTAAATAAAACTTCGCCGCTTGCACCTGAACAAACTCGGCAACTCGTAACTTTCGCCATAATAGTTACCGGCGAATAATATTAATTGGTCGGCCGAAATCTTCCGAGATGGTCGCCCTCCAGCCCTCAGGCTGCCTCCCCGTCTGAAGGTCGCGCGGGCGGGCCGGGCGTTCACCCACCGCACACACGCGCCTTATGTTGGAGACGCTGTGTTGGTGTTATGTTGGAGCGCTTATGTTGGTGTTGGTCGCGTTTTATCCGCTTGTGTTCGCGTTTTTTCTGATGTTATTAATAGGCGATTGTGTAACGGTTGTCGCTTTGGTGTTAAGGGGAGCGTGTGCGCAAATTTGATGTTAAAGGCTTGTTGCGTGGCGCCGGGGACCGGGGCTTGCTCGGCGCGCCGTGTTCGTCGTTTTTGCGATTAATTAGCGAGTAATGCTGTACAGGGGACAAAGACAGCTATTGTATGTGTATATATACGCGTGCTTAGAATTAAAAATGCGTGTGTTAGAAACCTTCGCAGGTTTGAGCATGATACATTACTAAACTGT
Organism: Mecyna flavalis; assembly: GCA_949319885.1. Lineage (NCBI taxonomy): Eukaryota > Metazoa > Arthropoda > Insecta > Lepidoptera > Crambidae > Mecyna > Mecyna flavalis. The sequence continues at coordinate 952,232 of OX439427.1, read as the reverse complement.
CGATGCGATAAAAATATGATTTAAATAACATATTTACATAAGAACAAATAGAGACACACCTACATTCTTTTTTGTATACCAACACCTAGGTCATGTACTCGTATGGGCTACAAAAGTATTACGTATAGCATTCTTAATAAATCAACTATACATTAATATTTATCATTACTTTATTTTGAAAATTCAACAGAAGAAAGCAACACTTCAAATTACTATTTCAGAAGTTTTCAGATATCTATTATGTCTATCTAATAAAATAATTTATACTTAATCAATATTAAAAAACTTAAAGGTGACTGACTGACTGACTGACTGACATAGATAGCTATCAACGCACAGCCCAAACTACTGGACGGATCGGGCTGAAATTTGTCATGCAGGTAGATGTTATGACGTAGGCATCTGCTAAGAAAGGATTTTGATCAATTCCCACGGGAACTGGATCCACGCGGGTGAAACCGCGGGCGGCCGCTAGTACCTAATATTATAAAGAGGAAAGATTTGTTTGTTTGTTTACATTGAATAGGCTCTGAACTCCTGAACTGATTTGAAAAAATCTTTCACTGTTGGAAAGCTACACTATCCCCGAGTGAGGATATTTTCGGTCCCGGAAATGTAGGGGATATTTGAAAAAAGAAGTTATTAATAAAAATAATTATAATGTTTCTATATTACATCACAATGGTTAATAAATCCCCATTTAAGATTTACTATAGTACATGGCGTATTACAAACGACACATATTTTACCATATTTACGCTTGTCACCTCGCACATATCAACTTTGACTTCATAAATGGCAGAACCTTTCACTTTTATTTCTATACATACGAGTACCTATCGATTGCCGAAACCGACTGCGGGCAACAATTGCCCAATTGCTCGCAAAAACCGGAAAAATAAAACGTTGCCCAAACCAGGAAAGGTATTTGTAACTTGCCGTCGAAGGACGATCAGCCGAACTGCTATGAACACGACGATTCGTGTTAAGTAATGTTTTTTATACTGCTGCAATTGGTAGACCGGCTTTTCTGATGTTATTCGGTCAGACTACATATTTTCAGTGCTAAAAAAAATGTATATCAAAACTTTATTATTTTTCCAAACAATTTTTTGTTTCACACCATCTGTATTAAAGCATAGATATTGACATCACGATATTAATAACTGCCTCCGTGGTTCAGTGGTTAGAGCGTTGGGCTCTAATACCCGGAGGTCGTGGGTTCGAATCCCGCGGGGAGCATCACTTTGTGTGAATGTTTCCAGTTTGGTTAGGACATTGCAGGCTTGAATCACCTGAATGTCTGAAAAGAATGATGATTCCGTGCTTCGGAAGGCACGTTAAGCCGTTGGTCCTGCGCCTGATCTCTCTTCGGTCGTGTCAGACTGCTGTCCCACCGTGCTATGAGAGTGAGGGAATAGGGAGTGCACCTGTGCTTGCGCACTCACTTGTGCACTATAATATATCCTGCGTAGTTGGCTGATCGTAAAAGATTGGCCGCCATAGCCGAATCGGCTAGGAGGACACTAATAGGGGCATAGAGCAGAAGTGATAGAGGTTTGACAGCGCGTCCCTCGGGCTCATCAATGCATCTGACAGTTGACAGTTCGGAAACGTCATCGAATACAAATCTGCAGCGCATATTTTGTGAGGATGTTAGTTTTTTTATTTATTTTTTTGTTTTAACATTCTGTCCTTATTATTAACTAGCCTTCCGCCCGCGGTTTCACCCGCGCGTAATCTCTTTTTTCAAATATCCCCCCTTCCCCCCACATTTCCGGGATCAAAAGTACCCTATGTTCACCGGGGATAGTGTAGCTTCCCAACAGTGAAAGAATTATGAAAATCGGTTCAATATTTTCAAAATTGTTATTCCCGCGGGAATGAGACGTTTCCCGTAGGAATTTTATAGCCTATGTCCTAATCCAGGTTATAAATTATACGTGTACCAAATTTCATCTAAATCCGTTCAGCCGTTTAGGCTTGATTGAGGAACAAACAAACATCCAGACTTTCGCATTTATAATATTAGTAGGATAAACAATAGTTAATATATGGAGCGCACCTCATTACAGTACCTCATGGGTGCTACAATACAATACAACATGACGTCCATGACTACATCATCTAGTATTACTTTATGAACATAACATAAATAGATACCAATTATTTTGAATAAATATATGTCAATAATGACTGGGCCTCTGAAAACACCCGAAACCAAGCACATTATCAAAATTGATCTGATCGGGAACTAAGAGAGTTCGGGCTTTTATGTCACCCCCATAGTTATTAAATAAATATTCATATTCTATTGTATCACAATATTTTGTTTTTGCTATGCATAAATTGGAATCTGCTCTTTTCCGCGTACCAACAACCCCACAGCCCCTGGCAGTCGGAATCCAGGGCGCAGTCAAATAACTAACACTAGGGCATCTCTTCTTTCTGTTTATTTAGCAGTGGTAATGTGACAATATCATATTATGTATTGTAGAGTCATCTGCAGACGGTTTATGTATGTCAGTTGCAATAGTGGAGTACCACTCATATAGTATAGGTAGTACATCTACCTCGTTTTAAACCTCAGTCGTAGCTAGCACAAAATCTCGTAGCAAGTACAATTTCTTAAAAAATATATACCCACTATCTGGACAAAAGCAGGAAAGGCTACACAAAATTGTGACTAAGCCTTAACTTTATTCTGTAAGAATTTGTATTGTATGATATAATGTTAATTTGCGTATAATATTAAGTTAAATATATAAATCTAAATTATGTATCTTTCGTAGAGCTCGTGTACACTGTGTTCTGTTTACGGATAAATCGCTGTAACGAGCTCTCTTCAACTAATAAGACAAACATTTTACAATAATTGACATTTTCCTCGAAGTATTTTTGGGCAACTTAAATATTTGTATTAGACGGCACGTGGATCCTATAATACGAATTGTATTGTCCAACCTACGACATGGGTCGCAACTATCCCAGATCTTTCATCCTTTCAATCAGTTCTGTATCTAGTTGGCTTACGGCAATCTATTCGGTAAATCATAGAATCATTTAAATACTTTGAAAACTTTCTCTATATTGAGATAGAAAAGGAAAAAAATAGACGCCATGTTTGTTGAAGTTCGATTAATTTAAAATGCTGTACTGGCCTACAGTCAGTGGTAAAATAGTGTAAGAGACACATTGTGTAAAAAAGTTGTCTCGGAGAATACTGAAACAAAAATAACAATATGACGAAAAAGAAAGGATGTTTTTATAATCATCGTAAATATCATTGCGTGACTGCGCAAACGAAATCTTATATCATAATTTCTAATTAATCAGTTAACTCGCGTTATTGTTTGATTTGCAGACCATACTGCACTGTCGCATCTCGCCGTGGGAAAATGTAATTGCATTAAAAAAGCGCATAACTTTCACGCGTCTTCCCTGGCACAATGCCAGATTATGTCAACTGCGCGCATTGTTTTTACGAGAAACACTTTATCTATATGTACATGTGCAACTTCCCTCCCCCTTGTATGTTTGGCGATGTAATTCTGTTACATAAGTCAATGAAAGAAGGTTTGATTTTGTTTGTCGTACCAGAGGGTGGTCTAGGCTGCTTGGAAACAAAGGGCATTTTTCACCGCTGCAGGATAAATTTGTGATAGTTAATATGTGAGATAAAAATGATAATGTCTTCTTTTTTTAAAGTGGATAAAATAGACAGCAAATATGTTATTTGACAGATAAATTGTCATGGAATTATCTGCCAGTAGTGTAACTGATCCCAAAAGTACCTGTAGAAATAAATGCAATTGGATTTTTACTTGATATTTTAATGCTTAAAAAAATAAACAATTCGTTTTTTATGCTAGTTGTTTTCATATCCCTATAAAATGACCGAAAATATATTCCTAAGTCCCATTAAGTTCCTTTAAAAAAAATTAAATGTCAATCTGCCAGTCAATTTCGATTACAGTTAGCCAGCACTAATTTAACAGTATTAAACTTACATTTACTTACAAAATCGCCGCGTGTGGGCACCGCCTAACCGGCGCGCATCTCGCCCGCAAGAAATGCAGTTTTCACTGTCGGTCACGCGATGCACCGCATGCACCTGTCCCACAGTTATTAGCCGAGATTTGCAGCCGCCATTTTACTCCATTTATATCTAATATAATAGGACTGGCTAAGTTTGACTTTGAATGTCGGTTTTACTACATAACAAGCATCGTCGCAGTTACAAAGCTTAGTGGTCGCAGTAACAGCTATCTCTTTCGTACGCTTATGTCGATATATCAGGTTTTCCGAGCTTTGCTGTATTTCAGTTTATTACTACAAAGTAAAACTTCTAAGCTTAACTTCTATTTAAAAAATATCTGCTAATTTCTACTATTGAATTATGAAAGTATTAAAAACTCTCAGCTCATTAATAGATTCTTCCTAGTGAAGTGCCCTTCAATGGAATAGGCCGCAGTGGCCGCTTACAATCAGAAGGACAGCTTGCCTTTCTGCTAAATATACTTTTTTTTATAACATTATGTTAAGTTCATTGTTAATATTATTTTATAATGTATTTTATTTTCGTTTCAGGTAAGCGTCCATCATGTCGTATCGCCACGTGTAAGTCTTTCAAAATAATACTCTAGAAACATCACAATCAAATTCATCGTCAGTTCTAGTAATACATTTAATTTAAGCTTTGTAATAAAGCTTTAACATAAAGACAATCTTGAGCAATGCCTTAGGGTGATAGACAGTTTGCTGTCTTTTACCAAATAACAGTTTACTCTCTTTTACCAAATAACTAGCCACTAGGCTCTACATGAGATCTGATAACTTTTTGACAGCGCGAGTCATTTCGTCTCGTCTTGGCAACATTTTACATGTAAATGTTTTTTTGGAGATGTGATATTTTTTAGAGAAGAAAAATACACTATGTCATTTACCAGCGGTAATTCTAGGAAAACAAAGCATTATCTCAGGATTAAAAGTGAAGTCTATGCCTGTAACAAAATCATTTGAGCAGTTGTTAGACAGAAGAAGTAAGTTTCGCATCCTACTATAATATTATAAATGCGAAATTCTGGATGTTTGGATGTTTATTACTCAATCACGCCTAAACGGCTGAACAGATTTAGATGAAATTTGGCACACGTATTGTTTATAACCCGGATTAGGACATAGGCTATAAAATTCCTACGCGAAACGTCAAATTCCTGCGGGATATTTAAAAAAAGAAATAACGCGTGGGTGAAACCGCGGGCGGAAAGCTAGTTGATTAATAATAGTGATATGAAGTATGAAGGTATAGATGTCAACAATTGCCGTCCGAAGTGAGAGTAGGTAATGACCGGTGTCCAGTTATTCAGCAACGGCCTGTTTGCTGCGGCAGCGGGCGCGTCCAGGCATAATTTACTCCGACCACTCGCCTGCCTGAATAGTGGTGTCGAGAACATCATACGGATATTTTAGGTGACAAATTTGGATTCGTATACGTGAATATATAATTTTAATTCCGTGGAATAGTGGCTCAACTGGTCATTGGTTAGATTCCGCCTTAAGTCTTGTTAGAATAGGTGCTACCTCTAAGTAACTATGAACTTTCTTGCCGATTCTTTAGTTAACAACATTCCGAATCCACTGGTAGAGAGTCACTCTGTACCCTTGGTTACTGACATTTCATAAGTGTATCTCTGAAATATTACATAAAGAATATTTCTCAATTTTGACAGTAGAGGTCTCTGCTAAAAATAACTCTGGCTGTGTTGCAAAAATGTTCTTAGTCAAGTACAATGGTATTATAAAAGATATTTTAATAATATTTGTTGTACAATTATGTTAAATAGCAGTTAAAACTGTTTACATTACTATCAGAAAATGTTAAAATTTCACAATATTATGTCATGAAAATTAAAAATATAAATTGCAAACTTAAACAATGGAACAAATAATGGAATACTCTTAACCCTCAATCAATGACGTTCAATTCCCTCAATGTAAAATATTTGTAGAGTACAAACGAGCGCGGGATAGAGTCCATATATAAAAATATATTAATTTTTTTTGGCATGTCTGTTAGTTTCAGTCTGGGTGTTACATTTCTACACTCTTAGCCAAAAAATAATTAAAACCGGATATATCAAATACGTACTGTGCACAGTGACATCACTAGTTCCGGAGCCGTGGGAACGCCGCACAAGGACACCGATGCACCGGTCGCGATGCACTTTCAAATGCATCCTACTGCTTAGCCAATTAACCGATCCACTATCTTTACGGCCGACAATCTACTCTACTTCTGCGAGATGCAAATTGATATTATAACGAATACTTGATTCTGATGCAACGAGGTTTAGTGTTATCCTACTTAATATTATAAATGCGAAAGTCTGGATGTTTGGATGTTTAGATGTTTGGATGTTTGGAGGTTAAGATGTTTGGATGTTTGTTACTCAATCACGCCTAAACGGCTGAACGGATTTAGATGAAATTTGGCACACGGATAGTTTATAACCCGGAATAGGACATAGGCTATAAAATTCCTACGGGAAACGTCTAATTCCCGCGGGAATCACAATTTTGAAACTACTGAACCGATTTAAATAATTCTTTCACTGTTGGAATGCTACACTATTCCCGGTGAACATAGGGTACTTTTGATCCTGGAAATGTGGGGGGAAGGGGGGATATTTGGAAAAAGAGATTACGCGCGGGTGAAACCGCGGGCGGAAGGCTAGTTTGATAATAATTTGTTAAATTAGGACGTGTTGGTTATTATAACTAATGTTTTGTAGTGGTCCCACTGTTGAGCAATAGCTTAAGTAGAACTTAGTTTAATACTACTCGTATTATATATTCTGTGGTAGAACTGTTTTAGAGAATTTCGTGTTTTAGAAATACAATCCAGGTTCGAACTCAAAGTATTAATTTTGAAATTAGTTGGACCATGAAATTCTTTGGCACGTCAAAACTTTTTATCCTACCAGCACTGCGCCGTAAATGGTTGTCTTTTTGCTCGATATTTTTCCCCTTTACAATTCTGGATTTTATAAACGGAGCACACGGTGGTTTTTATTAGTAACATACCATCGGCTTCAAAGAGTATTTTTAGAAGGCAAAAATGTCCATCATAGCAACATTATGTACCACAAGTTAATGTAAACTGGAATTTATAACCTCACTGTATGATATTTTCAGGGACCGCCCATCTCTCTAGCTCTCAAACTATCCGTTTATCAAATATCCCTACCTCCCCCCACATTTCCAGGATCTGAAACACAAACAAACACACTTTCGCATTTATCATGTTACTATGAATACCGCGTGTATATTGCAATTATTTTTTATTTATATTTTACATTAATGATTCTCATATCTTAGTGATGTAGCTAGTTCTCGACGAGTTTCGAGATAGCAGGCGATGTAATATCTCGTTACAAGACGGGAAATTAGTTGTGTTCTCAAGCCGCCGGATACGCGGATGTCGGGATGTGCGCCGGCGCAGGTGATCTAGGACACTATGCGGAAATTATTTATTATGCATTTTCTCTTTTGATAGTACAGTTTTAGTTTTATCTGGATATTGCTCGTGGCCCACATATAAGTGTACATACTATTTTCTTTTAATAAATATGTATAGGCATACAAACCAACATTTTCTACATTTACGCTATTATAAAAGTAAGAATTATGAGAGAGAATAAAAACAAAAAAAAAAGTAAATAAGACATTGGTTAAATAAAATTTATTAAACATCATGTTGCCCATAAATTTTATTGTGTTCCTTACAATATCTGTAATAAACAAAAAGTGAAACTTATATTTTAGACTTCCTAACGAATAGTAAGTGTGTTTCTTAGTTAAGAAAGTTTAAAATATAAACAAATCACTATTTTTCTCGTCTTAACTTTCGTCTAAACATGTCGCATAAACGCAACACGCGCTTTCGACAATTTTATAACTGTACGCATGATAGATCGGATAGAACACAGCCCATTCACAACTTTCGCTGCATTCGTGTGCAGTGCAGCGGTGTGCGACTGCACCGAGTGCACTGTGCCAGTGTGCGGGAGGAAGAAAGTGCATTCTGTCCAGACTAGCCGAGGGAAACTTATAATAGACGGCGCGCGCGGGCGAACTTCTTGGGATCGATCGCGAGATATTTGCACTCAAAACTGATGTAACTCAAATTCACGTATAAGCCAGAATTTTAAATTCCGTTGAATCTTATGAATTTGAACTATCGTAACGCGTAACTTAAAATCCAATCCAGCCAGAGTAAACCAGAATTTCAAACCTCATTCACGAATCTAATAAAATAAATACAGTGTTTTAAAAATAGTGCAATATCTGTAGTTGGGATACATTTATTTAATTATGACTTGAAATAAATTGTTATTGTTCTATATAGAAAAAGTGTAACAGAGATTTTAAGCAATACATTTTTTTAGCTATTTCAGTTATTTTTAAATGAAAGGTCAGGAATGAACACTTCGTAACGTGATGTTTTAAACACAACAGACAACTTGACTTGATGACGTTTATTTCTCAGTTTACATACACATTCACATAGGGTACAGTAAGGACAAGTAAAACATTAATATATTGACGTAATTAATTCTTGAAGTACTTAATTATTCTTAAGCAGTATACTTTTAAAATTGTAAGTAGAAAGACAATAACATTGTTGTTATATAAAACTATTTTTATTTATAAAAATGGTGTACAAATATATTTATATTCATCAGTCAGTGATGAATACATATGAACATAATTCAAATAATTGTACCTTGCGTTTAACTTAGTTTTCATTGCAGCTCTAGCAAAAGTTAGACTATTAAAATACGTTTTACACAGTTACCCTACTCTATAATAATTATTCCATATCATCCATAAAGACAAAAGAAAAAAAATATTACTTCTGTTATCCGGAGACCGGTCCCGGCGCAGTGCGCACCGCCCGGCGCTGCACTTGCGCTAGTGAACTTGAAACCGTTTGCGGTCTGCGCGCGCGCCGCTTCCCTTTCGCGGGAAACGCGCCCGCGCCTCCGTCTTCAAGCAGCCGAGCGAGACAGGAAATTATTGCGACCGGCTGTGTTTAGATTTAGTATTTGACGAGCTAAACTGGGCCTTTGTTGAGTGCTTAGCTGAATGTATTTTCAGTTAGATTTATTGTTGACTGTTATATAAACTGAGTTTATTTACTATACTCGTATTCGAGTATTCATTTATACTAGAAGTTTGAATTAGAATGATGTTATCATCAACAGCTTTTATATCAATGGAAAAATACAAAAATATTGCCTTAACCAGGCGCAAATCCAGGTTTTTAAACACAGGCGTCATTATAATTATTCATCAATCATAGAAATATGTAATATTAGCTCAATGTCATTTTAATAATTATTTTACATTTACCCTACCGTACTCATACCGAAGTGTCGATTTTTTTGTTTGATTTAATAAATATTAGTAAATAAAGCTACGAGAATAATTCCCGATAAAAAATACTTTTTTATAAGAACTTGTTTCTTTTTCGACCAATACTGATATTTTTAAGCATTAAAACATATTCTTCTCCCATAAAAATACAAACACAAATATTATTACTAACATTATATTTTTTCGCAAACTACAAGTATAAAATAGAGTAACGAAATACCAGTTGTTACAATTTTGTAATCTACGCAATAATGAGTCTTAACCATAGACTTGAATCCATCTGCAATCGCATACTGCATCGCAACAATGTTGACGCGACGATTTTCTCCTCATCTTCCACGTTTCGTGAGTTATTTAATTTCCTACTTATCTCCGAGTTATATCGCAGCTCTTCCATCCCCCCCTGAACCTTACCCCCTCCCACGCCGCGCACGTATGCGGTTTCCCCAAGTTCGCACGCTCGCATTTTTCTCTAAGAACAATGTCATAATTGCCCGGTTTCCACTTTCAGTTTCGCGGACGGACTGTGATCCGCACGCAAAAAATAAGAGTACGGTGTGCACACGCATGATGTAATATGACCAGGATTTGTAGGAACTGGTGACCGCCTTTTGGTTTTAGTCCTAAGTCGAGTCTTTCAACTGGTGTCTCCCATAGTGTCTTAAAGGATTATTAGAATGTAGAGTTGCTTATCTCCGACTACAGGTCAAAGTATCCAAACTACTACAAAAATCAAGTCATCGTTTCATTTCATTTATTCTTGACGGATCGTGAGTTCGGTCCCCTGCGGTTTCGCGCCAGTCTCCTGATTTAAGCTCTTGGAGGTCTGCATCTGCAGCGTCACTCCGAGGACGACCGACTGGCCGTCGACCAACAGGTTTTCCGAGATATGCTTTCTTGGCACTTCGATCTAAAGGCATTCTCTTAATATTTTCAATACAATATTCATTAATACCATCCAAGAAAAAATTGTTCGCTAGAGAATAGATACAACAAAGTCAGATTACAATTTTCTCATCGTAATTTCGATGGTTACTTCAGTCTTATCAACTGGTTGAATCTCACATTTGTTATATAAAAAACGTGCAAAACAAAAAGAGTAGCAAATATATTTATTAACTAGAAAGACATAATAATCGTGCAAAAATTAAGTATCTTTGAGTTAAGATTAAATTACACAGTTAAATGTAAATATTGTATATTACTTAAGAAATATATCTGTACACAGTAAACATTTTCCTATCATTACCTATGACGTAAACCCATATCTGTATAGACCGACAAACTTACCTGTTCCGGTGGCGGCGTCGCTACTGTCGTTTTAGTATTGTTATTAAATATCGTTTTTGCATGACAAAAACTGACATTTCACGTAGTTCCAATTTTGGTCACCGGAACAGATAACTTAGCTTGCCGGTCTATACACAACAACTCAGCTTGTTCTGCGGACGGTACAGTACTGCAACCCGTTTGTTTACAGTTTTCACTCTCCGTATTTTTCTCTTAGTGAAAATTCCGTTGTAGTCGCGGCGTGCGCGCTTGTTTTTAGCAGCGCCCGCGCAAGCAATAAGGCCGACTGCCGATGCGGTCGGTGTAGACATTTTCTACCGAGATTTTACACCGCAGGAGGTCATTTTATAGCTTCAATCAGCATAGTAATCCCCATTCTAAGCAATCTATTCTAGTAATTTCTAAGCGAAATAATATAGTGCCTTGAAATTGAAACTTATACATAATGTAAATCCTTGGCCTATTAAAATATTAAAGTTGAAAGTACAGTGCTTGGTCTTGAAAGTTACATGGTGTTAATGTTTTATCGTTTAGTAAAATTGTTACAATAAATTATATGTTTATTCATGTATTCCACGCTTTGTAAAGAAATCAATTAAAAGACCACATAAATAATCATGTTACAAAATATGATTGTAAACTTTATTTCACCTTAACTTGTTACCTCGCACTTCTTAAAATTTATAGATGGCAAAAACACACGAGGGGTCAGTTTCACGACTAAATAAGTAAGTGACAATTCGTCTGCTAGATAACATAGATGTTGTCTCTTTCGTTTGTTTTATTTTAAATAGTAGACAGCATATTTATCCGACCGATAAAGGATACTGAGCATTTTGTTCGGACCTATGACCCACCCGCGAACAATAATGAAACTAGTAGGAGTATGTTAGATACCATGAATACTATCCAAAAGGATGGGTCACATTCATCAAAAGTATGGGAAGTTTTCTAAGTTGTTCTTGTTATACTACTGAAAATCAATAATTTGTAAAATTGTTTTGCTTATAACTTTCTTCTCCCATACACTAGGATTAAAAGAAAAACATTCCGTGAAATGGTTACCCTAAACGTTTAAAACAAACCACATTTCAATACTGTTCGCGAACTTTGAGGTATACCGGGTCAAAAACGCCCGATGGCCTTCATCGTGAAATTATGCGTGAAAAAACTGGCCCTAACGAAATTAAAAAAAAAACATATATAACGTTTGGAAATACCTATCACGAGTAGGCCAGGTGGGCACCAAGGATATTGGTCGTCTACACTGAAGTGTTTGTCGGCCAGACCACTCGAGTTGTTTGATCGCAGGTCTGTTTGTCCGTTGATATCTGTTACTGTACCGAGTGTTTGTCAACGCTTCAGGTAATTTTTTATTGTTTTCTCAGGAATTCCTTTAATGAACTTCACTGGGGTCAATAAACGGATAGGCTGATAGCTATTACACAATTATTTTTAGAAAAGTGTTAAAGATAGACCCAAATAATATGGAGTTTCGCTTGGACAAATTAATATGAACGAACGGTCAAAAAGAAAACAAGGCAGAAATAATTTAGTCATTGAAGGAAAAGCTGCCATAATACAATATACCAATAGAAATATGTTTGCATACTTTACGACATACTAACGAATCGTTTAACTCACAAATCATCTTGTCAACTAGGGTGTTCCCAGCGAATCAGATGCCTAAAATTAATTAAAATATATTTTACCCTTTGAATAACAAAGATCAAAAACCGGAGGTGTCCTGTAGAAACCCTTAAACTATACATATTCGTATTTTCAGCCATAAATGGGTTAGTCGCATGTTTGAAAACTGGAGTTGTGTATTAAAAAGATCGCAGTAGCTGGTTGCCAGAAAGGGTTTCTCCTCTTAGAAGACAGCAAAGATCTTCTAAACAAAGTATTAAGTAAATTAAAATGTCGAATTCCTTGCATTACAGGAAAATGTGTTATCGGTAGTATGACATCACGTGGAGTCTATCACCCTTAATCACCGATGCATTGGTTACACATTTTTATTGCAAAATAATTAGTTTTTGCTTTACAAAGAATTTCTCGTTTACTGGAATTTAGTTGCCTACACCGTCATACGGATATATCCAAGGTTTCGATTGAAATAATGATGACTTTAAAGTCAGTAACCACAAATGATACAACGACAAATGTCGCCTTTACTAGTAGTATCCGCTGTATTCGCATTTTACCGGAATATAATGCCTATGCCTATGTATAAAATGTATAAAATAATTTCTTAAAGCTTAGTATCATAGATTTTTCCATATGATTCGTATTCTCACTTCAACAATATTATAGTCCTATGCTGAAACACTGCGTGGATGCTTGATGTTGGTGCTCTTAGGAAAAAAATTAAGAAAAAATACCTATACTTTCCTTTTGAATTTTACGTCTTTTTCGTGAACGTGGAGAGACAAACTAAGTAACCAGGTTTAGATCTGGTAAAAAAATTATACTGCGAAATTCAAAGTTATTTTCACTCTAACTTCTATTATACCCAGACGTATACATTTAATATTTTGTGAAAAAAGGTTTTAGTATAGTATAATTATTAATTAGTATAGTATTAGGTTTCGTAATCACAAAATTAAATAGGGGCAACAGTATACATTAAAATTGTTTATTACCTAACGTAAACATAAGTCCTATTTATCCTCATGATGCTACAGAGAATATTTAAGTCACGAGTAATCACATAAGCTTTGGTATCAGTGAGTGAATTAGAATATTAGGTCCTCCTCAAAAAGAAATACCTACTAATTATGATCATTACTAATTACTAAGAACCTTCTAAACATAATAGTAACTAAAGTAGATCTCAGAACTCATATAATGACTGGTTGCCTGCTGTATAAGGATTCGGATTATTAAACTGTAACAAATAAGATAATATTAATACATAATTGCTCATTGCACAAAATATTATACATTAAAACTATGTTACAGAAATAAGCCGTAAAATACAGGCAGCATTTTTCTTATTTGTCTATCCTGAAATGCTCCTGTATTGCGTTATAATGGTTATCCAAAAAGTATTTACCTAAGTATGTAATTTGGTAGGTATAATTGAAGTTGTAATACTAGCAACGGCATAACCTACCCTACCAGTCCAAGTTGAGTGGACGGGCTAAAAATACGGCAGAAATTAAAAAAAAGACCCATAGACGACCAGTCTTCCTGTGCTAATCGATGCCAATTACAACTAATGCGGCGCTGGAGTGTGCGTGTACGCGTACGCACGCCGCACGCAGCAGCTGCGCGCAGTGAACCATCTTTGGCGCTCTGTGACTCACTTGACTGTGTATGATTTTTAGCACCAAAACAAAAAAAACAAACATTTCTCTAAATAATCAAACAACAAGTAGCATCTTAAATATTGGATTACTTATGATGGGTGCGCGGTGCGTTTTAGCCTTCTCTTTTGTAACCGTGCAACCAAACGGTGCATCACCATGTTACGCAGTGCGTTTTTGCGTCCATCAGATTAAAGACTTATTTATGGTGGTGCTGGCCAGAGGTGACAACACTACCCGACCGAGTCTTATGCTTATTTATTTATTTATTTATTTATTTAAGCTTCATTGCACAAATCAAGTACAAAGGCGGACTTAATGCCTCATGGCATTCTCTCCCAGTCAACCTTTAGGCCAAGCAGAAAGAAACAGTGGGCAGAGCCAATAAATATAAAACTTGAAAACAAAAACAACAGAAATAAACGAAATAATATATCATAAATAAATACACGATATAAAATTACATAAATATACATACATATTATATAATATAAATAAATAAAATATATACACTATATAAAATATATACACAGTACATACGGCTAACGACTGGGACAGGTGAGCGACGATGGAGAGGACTTCAGGAGAAAATGTTTATGGAGTAGGAATTTAAATGCCATCCGACTCGGAGCTTGTCTAATGTTTTCGGGGAGAGCATTCCAAAGCCCAATAGCTATAACACGAAAGGAATTTGAGACGAAACCTTATTATGTGGCTTATGTGGGACTTCCCTACCCATATACTTAAGGTTAGCCCATTAAACTCTACAGTGCCAATCAGACACCTTAGTCGTAGTAACACAGGAATCAGCATAGCTTTACCACACCACGTCATACTCAGGTTTTAAAGAAAACTCTAGAGCTTAGGGATGATCGATATTCATCGATGTTGAATAAACATCGATGTTTAGCTGGAAAACATCGATGTTTTGACATCGATGTTTTGACTTCGATATCATCGATACATCGATGTTAGAAGAATGAAATATCGAAAGGTCAATTATACTTTATTCCCAGTATTTTTGTTTCTTATTCAAATTAATTCAAGACATTTTTTTTTTTTGGCTTCGATTCAACTTTTGTTATTTAAAGAATATTAAATAAACACATTTCATAAAATATAATAGACAGTTTTATTTGTTACCAAAAACATCGATGTTTTTTAAACGATATTTATCGTATATCGATACTTTTAGTTCGATGTTAACATCGATGTCAACATCGATGTTTTTCAAATATCGATCATCCCTACTAGAGCTGGTCTGATGTCCTTTATTATAAGTGCATGCTTCAGTATCACTGTTGCATGTTAGACTGCGCCGCGGGTGTGTGGGTGCGGTGCGCGGGCGCCGCGTAGCCTTGAATCCGTACGTCGACTGCACTTGTATCGTGGTGCACGCTCCGATACTGCGCCGGAGCTGTTCTATGCGCTCTATCAGCAAAACGGAATAATTCGTTACTACTGTAAGAGTATGAGAGTTAGGTAATAAAGAGAGCGAGGAAGCTTAAATGGAGAAAGAAAACTAGTGAAGTATGGATGGATCTCGATGAGAAACACGCATCTTTTGTAATAAAGTTGGTAATTCATCTCAAAGTTAAACCATAAACTTGGAATTCCTAATAGAACGTCATTAATAAGGATCTTATAAGAATTCAACTTGAAAGGAATAGATCTAATAAGAAATTTGGATAAGTTTAAAACTTTAAATATCAGAATATATCAATTTATCATCTTATAGCTTTTCATGGCAAAATGACGTAAAATAATTCTTAAAATCCAAGAACTGTAAAATGCATCACTCAAACTCGATATCCGAACGCACGAAACTGCAACACCTCCGTCCTTAGCGCATCTCGTCTCGCAATCCTCTATCCCTCTCCAGCACATTGTCGGCTGTATTCGTTCCGTCTCGCTCGCACCCGCGCATAATTGGCGCCGCAGGAAGCGTCGAGAGATTGATGATCTAAGCCACGATCGATCTTTGGAGTGGATCTCTTGTTCCTTTTTGCCTTCATTGCGGGTTCCGTTGCATATTTTCGATGCGAAAAATTTTATTTTTTTATATCGAACCTATGGATTCGCTGAGAAAGATTTTGTTCCTATAAGATGACATAATTTTATATTAGACTAGCAGGCGCCCGCGGTTTCACCCGCGTGGTTCCCGTGGGAATTGGTCAAAATCCTTTCTTAGCGGACGCCCAGGTATGCCTACGTCATAACATCTACCTGCATGCCAAATTTCAGCCCGATCCTTCCAGTGGTTTGGGCTGTGCGTTGATGTCTATGTCAGTCAGTCACCTTTGAGTTTTATATTTTATAGACTAGCTGTTCCTGCAAACGTTGTTTTATTTATTTATTTAATTAGGACAACCAACAAATCTTACACTAATGTACATTTTGGTTTTCTTAGGTCTAAGTATATCATTGCTAAGTGCAGATTCAGTTACAGGCTGCCACGACTTGCTAATAAAATTTTGCCATATAAATCCAAAAAATAAAAATAAAATGTTAGGGGTGGACAACCCTTATCACTTAGGGGTATGAAAAATAGATAGTAGCCGATTCTCAGACCTACTGAATATGCGTATAAAATTTGATAAAAATCGGTCAAGCCGTTTCGGAAGAGTATGGTAACTAAAATTTTGACACGAGAATTTTTTATATAAAATAAATGAATTTTAGTTATCATAGTGGCATAAAAATGATAAATCTATTCATGATGGATGCGACTTCATATTTATATCATAGTTTTTCCTTATTTTTGTCTTATGAAAAAGAAAGGACGAATGAGTAAGACCACAGAAATCTAAATAATTTTTAGATTTCTGTGAGTAAGACTGATATTCCTGTTGATAAAAAATTACTACCGCCAATGGACATCTGCGAGTGCAATAGATTACTTTTAATAAAGTTTCTATAATTAGGTCAGTACTGTTTTATTTATTGTACAGTTGTAGAGTTCTAGAGTTCCGCCTACATTTAATGTTAAATGATATGGTCTGTAATAAGATGCAAGATGCAATGTGCTTTTGTGAAGATCACTTCTATCTTTTTCTCATTTTCCAATTGGAAAATTTTAACGGTTTTATTATCTTTTACGTAATAGTACTCACTACTTAAACGTAAACATAAATTATACATAGGAAAACATTGAGCAATGCTTCCTGACTTAGTTGTACTCAGCAATACTGCTACAAGCTATGCTATATAGTAGATAAAAAGTG
Source organism: Mecyna flavalis (assembly GCA_949319885.1). Classification (NCBI taxonomy): domain Eukaryota; kingdom Metazoa; phylum Arthropoda; class Insecta; order Lepidoptera; family Crambidae; genus Mecyna; species Mecyna flavalis. The sequence continues at coordinate 934,966 of OX439427.1, read as the reverse complement.
TTTCTATACTTATTAAAAAATCGAAATTGTAAAGCACTTAGGTATAAAAAAAAAGTTCAGGTCATTATTTTTTATGTAACCAGCGCTTGACTACTAAGTTGTAAATAATATTATGTAGTTTTAAAGTATAAACTTACTTATTAGAAACTACTTAAGCTATACATAAGTTTTTATTTCGCTATCTTTATCTACAAGCTTTTTATTTCTTGTAAGGTCTTTACCAGAGCGCTAAGCTTATTAGCAGCTGCGCAAAAGCTCTTGCAATATATCTACTGTAACTGTCCACATTAATTAGCAGTTATATAGAAATCAGGTAATTAAATTATGCTAGGCTAACTATCTCCTAGAAACTTTATAATAGTGAATCTATAAATTAAGATTTAACCTACTACGGGTACAAGATTATGAGTTTCTTACTGGAAAGGAAATAAAAAAGTGTAATCATAATAATATGCGAATAAATTAAATATTTTGTGTCGAATGATACCCAAATATTTTAAAGGCCTTTGAAACAGGGTTCAGAAATTATCGTAAGTCAAAGACTAACTAAAAGGGGTAAGATTGATTGTTAAGAAATATTTTATTGATTGTAAACTCAACATAATGTTTGATTTAGCGATACGTCTCCTGGTAATATACTGATTCTTAATTTATTTTGAGTGTACAGATATCGTAGTCCATAATAATATATCATCCTAGACTTATAAAGCAATTAGAGAAGTCGTGCTGTATTAAATTTAGTAGTACTCATTCTGAAAATGTTTGTAAGTCATTGGTTAAGATTAAGCAAGAAATATACCCGTAATATGATGTGAAGTCTTGTTTGAATAAAACTATTCTAACATAGTACAGTAATGTCTTGTATCATAGCAAAGGCTTACAGGCACGATTCTCATTGAGGGATAGGATCAAAGAGCAAAGTGGAATCTTATTAGGAACGTATTCGCTCCGGCCTGTTTTAGACAGCTGCTCCCACAGTCCCACTGTTGTTTTTGCTGAAAATCATTGCTTATGATATCTAGTTTTGCCTATACTCTAGTGATGAATAGGGCTGTAATAAATGGTAACAATGTTATTATATATTTTGTAATGCCACCTGAAGGAGAAGTACTCTTAATACCTACTGTAAAGGCGGGCAACGCGCCTGTGACCCTAAAGGGGTCTCGGGTGCTTATGGGCGGCGGTGATCACTTAACATCAGGTTAACTTGCTCGTTTGCCCCCCTATTACATAAAAAAAAGAGAGAAAATTTTACTTAAAGAAAACATTCCTTTAATTTTTCCATTTAAGATTTCATTATTTTCCTTTCATTTAATGTATGAAGTTAGTTAGAGAGATTTCATCCTTATAATTGACCCTAACGATCGATGCAATAAAAGTACAGGGTGCAACTTTTACAGATTTTAGTCGGTTCGATTACCGGGTGCGGCAAGCGAATTTTAAAAATTTTTGAATGCAGTTTTCTTTCTTTTCAAAAATAAAGGAATGTTTTCTTTGAGTAAAATTTTCTATCTACAGTATTAAGAGTACTTCCCCTTTAGGTGGAGTTACAAAATTCCACCCTGTATATACTCTAAAAAACCTTTTGGTCGTCTAAACTGCTAATCGCACTTTCTTGGGATATTTTTACGCTATGGCCACTACGGCGTATGCCATTGAGAAACACTTGACCAGAAAGCGTCGCTCAATGAGTACACAGTAGGCTTCTTAGATCTTCGAGCCTTTAATTTCAATTGCATCAGCTAAAAACCTGGAATAAAGCATAAATGCTATAATGGTGGCGGATTTTAGAATTTAGACTCGTACAATAAAATGTTGTGCAAGTTAAATAAAAAAAACATTAATCCGACGCACCCCACGATTAATTAAACTTGGGTGACTAACCATGATGTGCATTTGACTTTGTTTAAAAGCATAGCTGTTCTGTTCTAGGAATCATTATTAAGACACATTATACATTATGTATTTGCTGTTTTAAAGTGAGTTGACTGTAACTGCGCACAGACTGAGTAGTTGGTTAGTGCTTAAGTTTGATCGTTGTAGCGAAAACTAGACAATGAAACAACATTAATATGATATTCCTGTGTATCCGCAATGCTGTATTCAGACAGCCCTAGACGGAACCGTTGCCAGTACAGTCACGTCGCGACCGCCGCGCCCTTCAGGAGTCCTAGTGACCTAGGACAAGTCTAGATACATTAGTGGAAGGACACAGGCGGTAGGCTAATTTACGGTGTTGCCAGACACTGCTGCCTAACTCTTTCATTAACTCGATAAGATGCCGTTTGGGATATTTTATGGGTGGAAATATGGGATCTCTTTTAACAAATATCCCCCCTTCCCCCACACATTTCCGGGATCAAAAATACCCTATGTTCACCGGGGATAGTGTAGCTTTCCAACAGTGAAAGAATTATTCAAATCGGTTCAGTAGGAATGAGACGTTTCCCGTAGGAATTTTGTAGCCTATGTCCTATTCCGGGTTATAAACTATACGTGTGCCCAGCCGTTTAGGCGTGATTGAGTAACAAACATCCAAACATCCAAACATCTAAACATCCAAACATCCAGACTTTCGGATTTATAATATTAGTAAGATATAATACAAAACAAATGGTGGGTAAAAGTTCTGTTAATATTTTCTGCAAGTCAACCGTTGGATCTTTAGGCTAGGTCAGTTACAGTTTCACTTAGATTGTTTTTTTTTTTCGACATCTGATGGCAATAAGGCAAGTAGACCAACTTATGTATATTTAGCGACTACTTGGTCGTTTCTAAGCAGACACATAACGCTGATGTGGCAGGATATCTTGTAATTAGTGCTGTTAGGCTATCTGATTTATATGTTAAATTAGTTTAATCTGTTTATGTTATTATTTTTTTACAAAAAGTCTTTTCGGATATACCACACGTTTATCTGATACCAAATAAATAGCTTGTGTATACACACGTGTGGGATGTAAAAGCCTAAGCTATATTAAAAGACGTGTATACTTTTTTCACTGTGCATTTTTTGAAACGTGTGTGGCAACACAGTTTTAGCTAAATTCCAGGCTTATTGTACCCTTGGGTAGAAGTTTTCATTTGTGTATCACCATTAAAATGTAAACATTGTTTGAAAACCTACGAAATGTATTTATCTCGTCTGCAATGCCTAACGACAAAGGCTGTGCCTAAACGAAATTTGAAGTTAATTAAATACGGTTTAATTACGTAATTAAACACGCTATTAGGTTTAATTACAACATCTAAAAAACCAGGATCTTATAATTAGGTAAAGGAATGAAGAAGGAAAAATATAATTTAGGTAATAATCATTAAACATCGACAAAGTTGATATTATAAGTGTGGAGGTACGAACCTCGCGCACACTCACACACAATTACATCTTTGAAATACTTTATATTCATTTAATATCAATCACTAATAATAAAAATAAACTTTATTGAATGTATTTCTAATGAGTGATATCGTTGTTTCAGGTACGTCATTGTTTTATTCGCCTTACACTGATGATTGGCGTAAGTATCCCAGTAAGAATACTTTCCTAGAGTTAAAAATTGTTTTTTTAGTGGAGAGTGCTCACTACCATATGCGCCGTCAGGCCAGTCATATTCAAATTATGTTATTAGTCATACAGTTGGTAGAACAGGAACCTATTGCAAATTAACGGCACCGTCAAAACCACTATATGATTCTGCTATCCCGGTATCAAATATGTACGTAAGACAATCGCGTGTTATATAACCCGGACACACACGTTGCGGGTTCGATGCCCGGCGATTCGCGAACTGATAGCCGGTGACCCCGGCCGATAGCAGCCGCCACATTGTTATATACACGTGATGTGACGGAAGTATCTAAGATACAGATTAAAATAACTGCGAAGTAATTTAAACCTCATATACCTCATAACCTACTGATAAAATTACTAATATCGAAGTCGATGTTTCAAATATCGTTTGATACACATTTTTTTAATAATGACAATACCCTTTAATTTTTTTGCTTACATCATAAAAAAATATCTGGCAAATTACTTGCGTCTTTCATTTATGTATTTTCATCCTCAACTACTATATTAATATATGTATATAAAAAAAAATATCACGTGTTTATATCAAAACAATTCAACAATTGTACATTTCAATATCTTAAAAATGTAAATTTTACGTTTTTTCACAACCACTTCGTTATCACACAATTTAAATAGTAATTGTGACGTCACACAGTATTTTACCTCTTACGCATTAATTCTATTTCTGTCAAAAGTCTTATTAACTTTATGTTATTTAACATTTAATTTTAAAATGTATCAATGTTTTGCAAAAACACTGCAAATTTATCGTAAGGAAACGATGGAGTTGACACAGTATTCCCGTATCAAATGGAATTGCATTTATAATAATATCAGTATGGTCGATATTTAATATCCTAGTACAAATACATATACGTATACCATTTATTGCTTTATTCTGGCTCATAAACTACTCGAGAATAATCACGTTTTTCTGCAATGAGGTGTTTTCGCCCATGTGATCAAATGATGCGAATATAAGTGTGTCTATCCTGGGTTTCCCTTCAAACCCAAAAAAGGACGAGCCTATGTCCTTGTGGTAATTATCTGACTCAACCCTGGGCACAAAATCCTAATGCAGACCTAGTAGGCTGTGATGACGCCTAGGGAGGACTACCCAAGAAAGTTTAGTTTCTGTTATCTATGGTGTGTACCTATCCCCTTAACTAGATGTAGTTTGAATTAACCACAAGCCTTTCTCAGTTATATTGGGGTAAATGTCGTCAGAACTGCGCAACCCGTAACAGAGGAATTTTGTCCTTTGTCCACCCTTTTGTCCTATTGCTACACTTCCACAGTTTGCTGAATTTGCAGGTTTTCTTTGCCACCAAAATAAATAATAAACGTTTCGTAAATATTTAAAATTAGATTGTGTGGGGAAAAATATTATTATGAAATGCAGTCAAATTACTTTTGTACAATTTAAGTACTTTGCGTGTCATAATAATATCAAGTATAACTTGGCTTAGCAAGTCTTAGGTCATAGTTAAAGCGTACCTCAACCAGGACAAAGATTTCGAAAAGTAATTACATATTTATTGTTTTATTTGGTTTTATTATTCATTTAGCAAGTGTCACACACGCTGCGGTCGCTCATTCATGGAGAGCGATAAGGCGACCCGCCCATCACATATACACTTGACATTGTTATAACGAACGTCAAACATAATGAACGTAATTATGTTCTTCCTACAGACTCAGGTCATAGTCTTTTTACAGAGCTACAGTGTCTTAACCTGTCAGGAATATCTTCTTCCTTTCGTAAGCATTCTGTCCCGTTCAAATCAGGGTACGCTTCTGGGGATAGCTGGTCCCTCGTAGGCACTGGCTCGCCGCTCTTCGTGAAGGGAAAACTTTACGAGTTTAGTAGGTCGTAGAAGCTTTTCTCCCAAATCCCACACACAGCTGTAGGTCTCTCTCTGACAAAGGAGTAGACCAAGATCAAGATATATCTATCTCAAAAATTGAAATCAGTGTAAAAGGTTAGATAAGCTTTCGACTTAATGACTTAATAAAGTAGTTTATAGATCCGTAACAATGATGAAATGATGAATGCAGAAAGATTTATCAGATTTCTCAAGATAAAATTTAGCCTTTGTTCCTTTCTGTGGACTGAAATTGGTATCAATTTACAAAATGCGCCTTTATAAAGACCCTTATGAAAAATACCGTTAAAGTAACTTATCCCTGCTAAGTACTTCAAGAGAATCGGCGACCTACCAGGAAGGTGTGGTTCACGACGAGAAAATGATCTAATTTTGCCTCCAGCACGCCTAGCCTTGTACACAAATGGACCATATTTTATGGCCATAAAAGTATATAACCATTTGCCTAACGCTGTCAAAACCCTCCGAGGTAATAAATTTGAATTAAAATTAAAAGAATTATTATTAAAAAAGGCATATTACTCCATAAAAGAGTACTTTGGGGACAAATAATAAATTATATGGAATTGTATCCTGCATGTATTTTAACTAATATTAATTATAGTATAGGTAGTATTTGAGATGGAAAAAAAAAAAAGACACAAATTGTTTTTTTTTTTTTTTGTTTTAATTTTATAATATTATTATTTGTAATTCCATTTTTATTTTTTTTATTTTATTGTTGTAATTCCAAATTTTTAAAGTGTACATAAAATTGTTATTCACGATGCCTTGAAAAGGTTAATTTGTAATTTATTATAAATTTATAGTGAATAAATGAATATGAATATGAATATATATCGTCAGGTGGCTGTGCCTGTAATGTCAACAGAAGTCTTAAAATGTTTTTAATTCAAGCACGATAAAGTGACATACGCTGCGTGTAACGGATTTGTTTTCTAATAATTAAACTATTAATAAAGTTAATTTTTGAGATAAACTGTAGCACCACAATTTCTGTGTGTAGCACTTATGACCTCTTGTGGCGATTATCGATGGCTGAAGAACAGGTCAACTAAAACAAATGTTTTTAAATTCAAGTCTGACGCAATTGGACCTCAGGGCCCCAAGTTCAAATCTCGGGTGGACCATAATATTTTCTGGATTGTTTTACCTTAGAAATAGCTTATGTTTGTGATCGGCATTATTCCAGCATTTTGAATCCCATTGTAAGTCTCTCTGTAACATTGATACTGACGAATTATAAGTTGACATTATTATTAATATTAAGTTAATATTGTAAAACTCAAAATGATTTAAAAAAGGCTATCATAACTGTTGAGTTTCTTGCGGCACTTCTTCTCAGCAGGCCATTCATTCACGTCGAAGTGCTGGTAGGAAAAAAATGTTTATGACGTGCTAAAGAATTTCTTGGTAAATCAAATTGCAAAATAAATACTTTGACTTTGACGCTTCATAAGTGTATCTTTGACGCCTACGTATAAAAAACAACTTCAAACTATAGTTGAGAATATCATATGATTTTACTTAAATACTTAAATAACATATACATATCAGATTTAGATTCAGACCAACACAAAAACACAATTTATGTGAAAATAGGTTCCTTACCCTTATGGCGTAGCCGAGATTCTCCACGATTTAGAAAATGTTAGCAGAATAGGTAAATAAATCATTGAATACAATACAATGTTTTGTTTTTAGCCAATGAGGCCAATATAGGACTTAATGCCTGTCAGTCTTCATCAGTGACGGAGAAATGTATTGTAGTTTTGTTTATTGTTGACTTGAATCGTTTTTTTTTTTTCATGTTTAAAGTGCACATAGTACCGTAGCATTGTTTTTTAAGTATTTTTTTTCTTGACAATGTTAATTTTACGACATAAACTAAAATAGCCTGCATATTGGTACAAATAAATAATATAATTTTTTGATTAAAAGTGCAATGTTCTCCATTTTTGATGCTAGATTAGTTAGCAGACAGGTAACGCAGCCTATTATTCCTTCTTGAAAATTGTGTATTTTACATAACTTGTTTCATTTTAAACATGACACATTTCTAATACTTGTCAAAAACCTACAAACACGCCAGTTGTAGTATGCAATAAATATCGCAGTAACATTAGAATCAATTACCATGTTTTTACACTAAGTATCTAGGTTTTTTCACGCGTAATTCAATTCGTCACAAACCCGGAAGACTTGACTTTACAAACGACTCCGTACCCACATCTGACGTGACGTATGTCGCACATTACACGACACATGTATACTATGTTTTATTCACGTATTATACGCTTCCCTGTTCACTATGTAAATATTCGTAGAGCAACCGAATTATCTACTTAGGCCGAACAACACCGATTGACATTGGTTCTACATTTGTACTCGCCAACACAACTGTAAGTTAACCCCTCCTAACATTCTACGCTACATAGCGAAGCATACAGCGCAGGAGGCCAACTTAGCCCGGCCGCTCGCCGAGTCAGTGTGTCACGTGGTCTGCGCGCGCGCAACTTTATTTGTAAAGTCGGTCAATGCCCCGAGCGTTAGATAAAAAACACACAAATTGTTTACGTGGTTCGTTACGCAAAACGGTGATTTGGTTTTTCTCGCATTCCGGTTTTTGATAATCGTAATGCGATACCGATTTGAGATCAATTTTTCTGATCTTGTACGAATCTTAATTGAAACAAACTAAAAACGTATGTTTACAATTTAACATATTGTTTATCATGAAAATAACAGATAACATTTAACATACAATTTGTTATTATCATCGTTTAGATTACAGAAGCGGAAATTACAATTTAAACAATTAAATGAAAAAAATACGTATGTAAAAGTAAAATACGGTAAATTAATACACCCCGTTAAACGGTTAGTGAAAACCTGTTAGGTAACTCGGGAAATGAAGGAAAGCTCCGCGACGAAAGTGGAAAAAGCTGGACGCACACGAGCGCGCGGCGCACACAGGCGCAGTGAGCTAGCGCAGGTGTGTGCGCCACGCACACCGCCGCGCGGACGAAAACGAAAGTGCCGAGCAGCGCCGAGCGCGCCCGACCCGGCTCACGAAGTCAGTGGAACTCATCGCCGAAACTGGGACATCAGTCCGCAATTCGACGCGAACGCCGGCGGACGCGGCGTGCGGTAACAACACGGCCGATTACGCTGTATGACATAACTGAAACTGGTGATAATGGTGTATGTGTAGATAGTAAACATGATGGCTGTGGCACGACCAGCGAGCGCCGGGCCCGAGGCGCGCCGCTCCCCCGCGGCCGACCGCCGCGCGCTCAGCGCCGACGCCGAGCCCCGAACCCTGGCCGCCAGGAAGGCCTACCCTGAGCCCGCGTCTCCGCTCCCGTCCCCGAAGCACGACGAGGAGGAAGTGCCGTTGGACTTGACCGTACGAAAGGAAATTACCGTTTGCGATTTCGCGCGCCATCCGTTCGTGGACCCGGCAGACTATGTGCGTGCCCAAGTGATGCTGAGGCAGTCCAGGGACTACCTGGCCACCGGCAGGGACTCCGGCACGGAATCCGACGACTCGGCCGGCCGGCTCAGCCCAGGCGAAGACGCCGTCTCCGGCAAGGCTTACAAGAAGTCCCTCATGAAGAGATACAGTAAGTTTTCTTTGAGATGTTCCCGGCAAACTTTGGCGCGTCCGAATGCTTTTTAATCAAGTCCAATTTACGTAGAAATTATACGAAACAGCATTTAAAATATTTTTATTGTTTATGAAAGTGAAAAGTTATTTTCACTGAGTAACAAAATAACGCTACGTGCTACGGCGTAGCAGCTACGAGCCCTTCGCTACAGGGCCCGTAGGCGGTGCATCGGGCCGGTGAATTATGTCGCCTCACTGACCTAGCACAACCGGCGGTGCAATTAAAACTTTTCCAATTATGTAATGCAATGTTATTTGTTATTTGCGTTGCCCGTCGACGTCACGCCGGCTTTTTCTGTCCAACTGTATTGATACTTTGATTGAAAAACAAACTTTTCTGTTGGTATTTTTCCGTTTAATATTTTTATTACTCTTCAGACTTATAAGCGGATTTTCTATGTAAATGTATTGTGCAAATTATTGTAAAACTTGTTTTCGTAGTCTTACAAATTGCGCGTGTTTAAAAATGGTTTACAAATTATTTAGTAATGGCATAATATTATCTAAACTACATATTTATTCATTACTTGCAACTAACAGTTATTACATTTATAAACATGAACTGAGTTTTTATTCCATTTTCTATATAAATAAGTTTTTTTTATATAAATGTTTTTTCTTTTTTTCTTTCTCTAATTATGTCGTCGAGATTTCAAAGCAAAAAATTCAGTTTTCTATTCAATGTGCTTGAACGTGTGTTTACTCACGGTAGCGGCTAGGCAATTCGTCTGTTTACTACGGCTGACAATCACTATTGTTCAAAAGGAATGCCGCACGTCTCAGTTTTGGTCTAGACTGTGATTAATTCTGGCTAAAAACCTGTCGGGTGACTGATGAGTAAAGAGTTGCTATGGCGGCCTTTGAAGATTTTGATTTACAAAGGATTTCAGAGATATTGTTCCCCGAAACTTGTAACGTCTAAGAGATTCTGCCATTTAAGATATAGAACTGTTTATATATCTGTTTTTGATCTGGCATACCTAACTTAAATATTAGAGTTTAATTCGTATCAGGCAAGGATATCAAAATTATTTCACTATTGTAGGTACTCGAAATTCTTATTAATTACTTTGCTATTTTACGACTAATACTGATTTTTCTCTAAAATTATATGTAAGATACATTTAAATTGTTTTTTTAAAAATCAATAATTTCAACCAAAAAAATAACGCATTGTATATTGAAGTATAATAAGAGGTACTACTATAATATTATTTAAGAGTATAATATACCCAATTGCCCAACTAGCTGTCCGCGACGACTCCGTACGTGTGGTATAAAAATACTGTATAAACCGTGCCCTGAAAATAACAAACAACTAAAAAAGAATGATCTAATTCGGTGCAATTGTTCTAAAGTTACACAAAAATTCATGTGGGCGATTTTTATTTTTTAAGATAATGTTAAGTTAGGTAAAGCCATCTAATATTAGAATTTCAGAGGCAACGGTGAAGGCTGCAGATGTCGAAATTCCTTGGTCTTTCCACCGCCTAAGGAAAAATATAATCATGTATTATTACATCATTTTCGTACAAATGTACGCGGATAACCCGTTAGCGATTCCGCCAGAAACCAATTATATTATCAAGACCGTAAAAAGTACCTTTTTATGTTAAGGAAGAAGGGTTAAATGAATACACACTTTCACCGGTACTTTTAAATTAAGCGACAAAGTTTTTGATGGAATACCTTTTATATAAGACACACAATTACTTATTCTTTTTGTTTCGTTAATTTCAATTTTTAGCTTCAATTTTTTGATTGTTAGTATATACAGTCTTCTCCCTAGAATTATTATTCCAAATCTGTAATTAAAATCATTTTAAAACATTAATATAAACACAAATTTCTGACGTAACAAGATTGAGCGTAGAAATATAACATAATAGAACTAATTGTGACGAGATTTGGGAAAAGATAAAGGCTTCTTATTATCTCGGGATAATGCTCAGCTCCCATTGGTATGACAGAAATAGAAGTGTTTTTGTTGTCCTTCTTTTACACAAACAGAGCTATGAATCGCCGTCATTCTTAATATGAGGTTATTACAAGAAAATATCACATTCCTGCGGGACAACATCGTATAGTCTCGCGGGCGAAGCCGCGGGCGGAAGGCTAGTGAAATTTAAAACAAATGCAGTTTATGCAAATTCTGCATTTACCATAAATGCAGTTGCGAAACGTCGAATGCCTCTGCCGACTCAGCCGTGCATCGTCAGCAAGCGCAAGTCATTGACACGGAAACACTGACCATTGTGTTGTGTTGTTACGATTATTTATTTATTTTGTTTTCTATATATATATATTCAATTACCTTACTGCGCTTTGCGACAAAAAGGTGGACTTTGCATTGCGTTACTTCTATCTCATAGTTGAACATCAGATGCGTTGGGAATCTGGTCCTGTATTTAATTAACAAAAAGTCTAGACTATGTCTGTATCAAGTTAATTCAAAATCCTAGCGACAGACCGAGTTACTTGCGCATTTATAATATACTATGGATTTAATAACTTAAAAGGATATAAACTTATACTAAAATTAGTCTGCCTTCGTCATTTCTGATTCGCGCTTCGTTTCGAAACTGCAAGACTCGGTATTTCCTCACGCTAGAGACGACCTCGCAGTAATGAATGAAACGGCAACGTGTTACGCACTAGATTTCATCTTCCTTCACTATTCGGTGGTCTGAGGTCAGATGTGAACCCCACTTAGACGGAAAAACGAAATAATTCGAGAATAATGATGATGCTCGTTTTTATATTTTTAAGGAATCAAGTCTAATCTTTAAGCATCACCAAAGAATTACCTACTTGGATGCTCTATCTTTTGTTAGAGACTTCGCTCAAGTTCGCTCCTTCGCTTCTCTTCAAGAGAAATTGCATTTTAACTTCTTACATAAAAAAGAGTGACTGTATTCTTACACGACTTAAGTATGTTAGCAAACAGACACATGACCCATCAAATGCTAAGCTGTACCACAGACTATAGCATTGATGATTGATAGCACTGGAAGAACAGAGCCATAGTTGCAATACTGTAGGCTCTTCAGGTATTCTGAATATCTTTGTAATCCCTACATCGAAGTTTCCATATTAGCGATACATCAACCCGATATCGATCGCTGCACATAACCGCACTCCACTTGGTCGTAATTGTAAACAATAATTGGTATTAAATAACAATGATGTTGCTGACCCAGTATGCGTTTCGCGGTAGTGGGTTCGATGACCGGCCGCTTCCTTACCGGGCTGATTAGGCGCGGTGTTGGGTTACCTTTGAACACCTCGCCTTTTTTGCAACTCGGCAAGTAAACAATACTATGTGCTAGTAACTGCGATGATTTCTTTGTCCTTAAAGTTGGTTATTGTGTTAATTGTTTGAGGAGCTGATTGTTGTATGTCTTTGGTGACTTATTTCTTTATTCCACCAGAAAATGTAATTTTTATTACTCTATTCTATCAGCCTCTATTTACGCCCGTGTACATTTACCAAGAGTAGAGGTAAAGAGGTAGAGTTCTTCTTAGTGTATTCAGCAACAAAATAGCTAAGTACATGAATTGGCTGACTGTACTGTCATTTCTGCAGCTCAGATACACTCATGACACTAAAGGTCTTTTGCCCTTAAGGCAAAAAAAAAACCTCAATGACGAACCTAAATAAATGATTTGGATTTCATTTCAAGGATGGCGTATTTGCTCTGCTTCTTCAGTACACACTCATACGTTGAAACGGGAAAAAAGTAAATCTTCCCAACGAATAAATAAAACACATAACTTTGCCACATCTCAAAATGATTTACAAGAAAGAATTCTTATTATGACATACCGAATCCGCGACCGAATTATTACACCTACAATAAAAAATCCAAGAATTTTTCATCGACCGAGAATCCGGGCCAGATGTTCCGATTTATATCGATCTACTTTCCGGTCCAGACCGATGGCACAGAACTGTCTTAAAAGAGGAGAACCCCCTCTTTCCCCCAGTGGGAACAGAAAATGACGAGGATTTATAGTAAACTATACATCATGGCGAACGAGATGTGTTCAACCTACATTTTTCTGCGAATATTTAATTAACTACTGTTATCAAAATAGAAATATTTTAGCTGGTTAGGAATCAAATATCAAAGTAAACTGACTGACTGAATTTATATAAAAAGCAAACTTAAAACACTGTTACTTAATGCAATCTTACGTGTATAATATTATGTAGATTTTGAGATATATAACTAGCAAAACACAATTAGGACAGATTTTGAGTTTTGTGAACTAGAAAAAACACAATCATCTTGCAAGATTTCAAACCCCGAAGCGATTGGTGGGTATTGATAAGATTTCAACCTACATCAATGATATTGAAATGGGATAGAGCCGTCACCATTAAAATTATATAAAAGTTGAATGTAGCAAAAAACGCCAAATTTGGTCACAGCGACTTTCCCATGGAAGAAAGGGTGCAGGAAATAATGCGCGTACGCATCTGCCAAATCATATCGACTATCAGAACTCTTCCCAGTCAGGGCTGCCTCAGAAGTAGTTCAAAATTGAGATTATTTTTGTCTTCAAAGGTTGTTTTTATATCAATGTTATTCATAACATCATATCTACAAAATGCGTAGACTTTGACATAAACGCAAAAAAGAAAATTCTTGAACAGGTTATTTAATTTTTAATTTTATTCCTGGTCTATTTTACACAAAAGTTAATAACCTTAATAGGATTTGAGTTATAAGTGAAAGATGCGGATATTGTATGTAAAATCAAATGTTCTGTTATTTATATATGTTTCCTATTTCGCCGCCTGTCATGCGGTTACGTACTGTATTGGTATTTAATAATGCTACAAGCGATCTAAAATTAACTTGACTTAATTCAATGAATAAGTGATATAACTGTGTCTCTTGGAAGCTAAAACGGTTCGTGTTTATTAAATACTACGTAGTTTACCGCAAATAATATATACTCCCAATGTCATAAATGAAAAATATGTATGTAAGGTTGAAAATGATAAAGATAAAGGAATCAAAATTTGAGACACTAAAATTTTCATGATTCTTTTTATCGCGGCATTGTAACTAATTTTTTTGAGAAACCCAAAACTTGCGGCAAAATCACGACCACAGTTAGAAACAAATGAAAACCTTTTTTAAACTTTTTAGGCATACTGAAGATTTCTGTACTAGAATGAATGGTCTTTGTAATATTTACTTGTAAGATTGAATTATTACAAATAAATTATTAGGTACCTAATAAGTTCATTTCTAGGCCAGTCAAAATAGACCCTGAAAGCACAGTAAGTAGTGGCATTTTGATTTTAAGATATGTTGTTAGGGACGTTAAAACGTACACCTATAAAAAATTTCAACCCTCTGGGGTGAGTGCTAAGGGTGAAAAGGGATAAAACAGGTTTTTGTTTATAACATTGGAAATAAAATTCTGAATCGGTTGAAATTTTAAAGGAAAGTTTAATTAATAGTTTCCTCCCTTGTATTAAGTTTTCAACCCTCTATGTTTATAACAAATTGTTTATTTATAAAAAACGACGTTTTTTGAAAAACATTGTTTAAACAAATTCTGAATCGGTTGAAAACTTTACAAAAAGTTGTTTATACCAATATTATTAAGTTATCAAATTTTCACCCTTTTATATTCACCCTAACTTCCATTTTTTTATTATTTATTATACTTTCAGGATCATAAAGTCGTCCAAATATGTTAATGAACTTGGGAAGTCGTTTTAGTTTTTGTATTGAACTTGTAATGTATGTTTAAAGCTTTTTTTATAACATTAACATTATTTTTTCATTACCTAATAAATTATGTTAAACAATCGCTGTTTTAAGTTCATAGTTGGTTGAAAAAAACAAATTGATTTGAATATAATTAATATGCTCATCATTATATTCGTTTCAATATGTTTAAAGGATTCTTACAACAAAATGGAAAACAACAATAAACAATTGCAAAGATTAACAATAATAAATACGATTATTTGATTTAATGGAAAAGACATTGGTACATTGTACGTTATTTAAGGTAAGTAATTTTATTGTACTCGGGTCATTGTACGAGATGAGAACGGAGATGTAGTGCATATTTTTTCCTGAAATTTCTGGGTTGACTACCTTAGTAACCCAGCTATTTGGCTTCATGTATAAATTACAGAAAAAGAAATAGATAGTTATGTAACGAAGTCACTAATAAGAACTCAGAAGGATGGCGCAGTATTAAAACCACAAGTAACTTTCACTTTCTTGTATTCTCAAAACAACACACGACTTATTATAATAGTACAATTTTATAACTGTGACTCCAAATAACACGACACTTTAGCTTGGACCAAGCCATTCGTTCCAATGCTCGATCAAGACTGACGCTCCGTGTTACAAAACCTCATAAAGAAATCTACCCTCCATTAAAAACTAATACTGACTTCTCATTGGCTATCGCTTGACCAATCAATGAGAAGTCAGTATAACAACTATTAAAATAATTCGCTTTTAAATAATAATCATTTGACATACTTAATAATTAGTTCATAACATATTCAAATATTATTTTTATAATAAATATTAATGATTTATTAATTAATAATTAGTTTGTAACAGTTATTAAAGAAAAAAAATTGTCATCATATGTTTTAAGGTCTAGGTGGCTTGTCCCTAACGTACCTCGTATTGAAAAAAACACTTGCCATTAATATGCTCTACGATTCTGGGTAAATAAGACGACTAATAAATAAATGATAATACTATAGCTTATCAATTTTGACAATTTTACCTATTTGAATGCGCATGACAGTGGTTCAAAGTTTGTCCAGGCAAAACTATAAGTTTTGGTGGCAAAATTTCAGCACGTCATAACTAGCTATACAATGGCGCGCGAGTTGGAACTTTTTTATGCCATGTTTGAATCAGTCATACTCTCATATTTGAGAAGAGTAGAGATGTGATAGTAGTTTTTCTGTGAAGAAAATACTCATCTACAGTCTGGATTTTGGAAGTTAGCGGTGTGTAACACCCCCATGCACGTAAAACAGTTTGTCCTCTCTCGCTATCTCCTTCGGTCGTGTGAGACTACTTTTCCACCGTGTTATGAGAATGAGGGGAATAGGGAGTGCATCTGTGCACTCACTTGTAGGTACACTACAATTCATCCTGCGTAGTTGGTTGATCGTAAAGATTGGTCACCGTAGCCGAAAAACGGCTAAGAGGGATTACTATTTTATTAAAGTAGCAGTCGCATAACGTATACAATCCTCCTAAAAGTATGCAAATGCTGTGGCCAATGGATGATATAATACCAAGGGCTCATAACGTATCGGTTAAAACTCGTAATTTTTAATGGTATATTTTTTTTTGAAGGAGCCTAATGACGTTTATAAGTTGAACAAAATATATCTTTTGTTTATGTTACTTCTGTTTGTCATACAAATTGTATAAAGTTTTCAGTTTTTTTGGGCAAAATTCAGAGTAGGTGGCACCATTTCAAATCAGGTGGCTAATTTTCAGGCTTGGTGGCAATGTCAAATTTCAGATTTTAATATTTCAGTAATTAATTATCACATAAGTGGCTAAACTAGAAAAAGTATAATGTTTCGCCTAGAAGTTTAGGAATATGACCTTATTTGTGGTAAAAACCTTTAAAAAAACCGGCCAAGTGCGAGTCGGACTCGCCCATGAAGGGTTCCGTAGCAGCAAGTATCATCATAATATAAAAGTTCTTGTAGTTCTTTGTAGTTTTTTATATTTGAGTTGATTGAATGAGAGGAAAATTGCGGTTTACGATTTATGACGTTTTAAAAAAAAGCTAATTACTTGATCTCGTTCAAACCAATTTTCAATGGAAGTTTGCATGGTAATGTACAGCATATATTTTTTTTAGTTTTATCGTTCTCTTATTTTAGAAGTTACAGGGGGGGGGACCAACATTTTACCACTTTGGAAGTGTCTCTCGCGCAAACTATTCAGTTTAGAAAAAAGTGATATAAGAAACCTTATTATCATTTTTAAAGACCTATCCATAGATACCCCACACGTAAGGGTTGGATGAAAAAAAAATTTTTGAGTTTCAGTTCTAAGTATGGGAAGCCCAAAAATTTATAAACTAATTACTTGATCTCGTTCAAACCAATTTTCAATGGAAGTTTGCATAATAATGTACATCATATATTTTTTTTAGATTTATTGTTCTCTTATTTTAGAAGTTACAGGGGGGGGGACCAACATTTTACCACTTTGGAAGTGTCTCTCGCGCAAACTATTCAGTTTAGAAAAAAATAATATAAGAAACCTTTTACCACTTTTAAAGATCTATCCATAGATACCCCACACGTAAGGGTTGGATGAAAAAATTTTTTTTGAGACTCAGTTCTAAGTATGGAGAGCCCCCAAAATTTATTATTATTTTTCTATTTTTGTATGAAAATCTTAATGCGGTTCACAGAATACATCTACTTACTAATTTTCAACAGTATAGCTGTTATAGTTTCGGTAAAAAGTGGCTGTGACATACGGACGGACAGACAGACAGACAGACAGACATGACGAATCCATAAGGGTTCCGTTTTTTGCCATTTGGCTACGGAACCCTAAAAATCTGCCACCAAAATTTGCAAATAACACTCTCGTTGGTATTGACCCGAGTACAATAAAATTACTTACCTTAAATAACGTACAATGTACCAATGTCTTTTCCATTAAATCAAATAATCGTATTTATTATTGTTAATCTTTGCAATTGTTTATTGTTGTTTTCCATTTTGTTGTAAGAATCCTTTAAACATATTGAAACGAATATAATGATGAGCATATTAATTATATTCAAATCAATTTGTTTTTTTCAACCAACTATGAACTTAAAACAGCGATTGTTTAACATAATTTATTAGGTAATGAAAAAATAATGTTAATGTTATAAAAAAAGCTTTAAACATACATTACAAGTTCAATACAAAAACTAAAACGACTTCCCAAGTTCATTAACATATTTGGACGACTTTATGATCCTGAAAGTATAATAAATAATAAAAAAATGGAAGTTAGGGTGAATAAAAAAGGGTGAAAATTTGATAACTTAATAATATTGGTATAAACAACTTTTTGTAAAGTTTTCAACCGATTCAGAATTTGTTTAAACAATGTTTTTCAAAAAACGTCGTTTTTTATAAATAAACAATTTGTTATAAACATAGAGGGTTGAAAACTTAATACAAGGGAGGAAACTATTAATTAAACTTTCCTTTAAAATTTCAACCGATTCAGAATTTTATTTCCAATGTTATAAACAAAAACCTGTTTTATCCCTTTTCACCCTTAGCACTCACCCCAGAGGGTTGAAATTTTTTATAGGTGTACGTTTTAACGTCCCTAACAACATATCTTAAAATCAAAATGCCACTACTTACTGTGCTTTCAGGGTCTATTTTGACTGGCCTATTCATATTCATCGCTATTTAAATAATAAGGGCCATCCCTAAGGCGACTGTACCTGCAATGCGCGGGCGCAGGTCGGAAGTGAAAGGTGCGTAAAAAATCTTATTTATGCGTGATCGACGGACGGATGCGATACACGTGATCGGGTTAACTTGATTTTAAGCCCTTTGGCATATATTGTAATTAGATACCTACCTTTTTTATATGCTACTTCGGTTGGCAGCCAGCCACGCAGACCACCTGATGGTAAGTGGCCAGTCTGGTCATTGGAATCCTACTAATATTATAAATGCGAAAGTCTGGATGTTTGGATGTTTAGATGTTTGGATGTTTAGATGTTTGGATGTTTAGATGTTTGGATGTTTGTTACTCAATCACGCCTAAACGGCTGAACGGATTTAAATAAAATTTGGCACACGTATAGTTTATAACCCGGATTAGAACATAGGCTATAAAATTCCTACGGGAAACGTCTCATTCCCGCGGGATATTTGAAAAAGACATAACGCGCGGGTGAAACCGCGGGCGGAAGGCTAGTACTTAATAAGGAAGCATAGACATTTAAACCTGGATTGGCACGTTTATATTCTTCTTCTTCTTATGGTGCCGTCTTCTTAAGAAGGTTGGCGATCATGATGGCGATCTCAACTTTAGATACCGCCGCTCGGAACAGTGATCGGGTACTCTCTTGTTGCTATTGGCGTAAGTTCTTCAGAAGTGATGTTCTTCGTCTACCTCGTGGTTTATTTACCCCGGATTTTATCCTGGACGTTTTAACGTTTATATTGCCGAAACTCAATTGGTTGATGGTAGGAACTTTTTCTGAGTCCGACTTGCTAACAACCACAGGCCAAATCTAGTACCATAATTGCTGTGGCTTTGTTCCGACCCTATGCCATTCTTATTGCAAAGCATTGTTAAATGATCTAAATACTAATCACAATAAACATGATGATATCACCGATACACCAATTAAATTAAAAAATAAGACGCAAAAGCAAAGTATCATTAAAATTTTAATAAAACGATCATTGAATTAATTAGACATTAAGTTATTTGATGTTTTTTGAATGAGGGAAATGCTATTATAATAAAAGCTGTTTTATATGTTTTGTTATCAATTTTGAATCACTGTATTTTTAAATATTATTCCTACAATTTACGAATTTATACAATATTGTGACTTGTACGGATAATATTGCCCATAAATCAACATGTATGCATATAAAATTATTTGTCCAGACTTACGATCTACACATAGTCAAATAGTAGAACTATAAATCTAAAATTAATCTCATTTTATAAAATAAGCTTATTTTTTCCCTTGTTATTTCGTGATTCCGGGTAACAGCATAAGTAGCTGATAAATATGTCTATATAAGTAAAACTTATTTAAACTAATAATACCATTATACAAGAAGTGACCATGCCTCTTGTGTACGAACTCGATAATACAGTAAAATGTTTTATGGCGTCCAATGAAATATGTATTAGACAACCGCCAGATATCGAAGAAAAAATAACTTGGACTTTTGAGACAAGGCGAGACCGATTTTACGAAGCTTGGCAACGAAATTTTATTTTTATTCGAACTCTTGAACCAGGACATCATTTCGCGGTCGTTGTCTTCGCAATTTACATAAATTATTACCAAAAAAAAAACTTATTTATACATCTCCACTGTCTACAGCAGACCCGCTCAAATACCTATTTGCTATTAGGCCACGTACTGGCCGCTACCTGTTCTCAGAAATCCACATATCAAACAAACAAAAAAAGAACAATTTCGAATTCATATTAATTCTTTTAAAACTTCCATTAGTGACATGAAACGCTAGTTTGACGGTTAAAATTAAACTCTAACAGCGTTAGTTTCGGTTCAAAATCGATAACCTTCCGATTACGCGTTACACCTTTTTATGGCGACGTAAACAATAGAATGTCCCGAAAGGGTGAGGAAGGGTTGTTCTTTTTTTAAATAGCTTCCTGCAAACTATCCGTCTTTGTCACACTAACGTTTATGGCATAATAAGAGAAGGATAGCAAGATTGACACGTCGTCTCACAGATTTTTTCTCAAATGCATTTTTAGTATTCAAATGACGTTAGCGCATCCGTTTTTAGAATTACAAAAATAAATAGTAAGCGCTAAACGTCGCTATTGGTAAACTGTTAACAGTTTTACAACTTCCTTACAAAAGATGAAGTTTTACGATTAAATTACGCAAAGCTAAATTAACTCTTCCATCAGCGAGCGATCGGGTTTTCTTTTGTATGCCGGCACTGTTGTATTATAAAAATATCTATACACTCAATTTTTTCCAATCAATGAACAAATTAAAATTAAAGATTATGATAGTATATTATAAATTCTTCTTCTAAGTGTCGATGGCAAATATATATATAATAAATAATAAATAAAATAAAATTGGCCCAGTACTCGACGTCTCGTACCTATCGCATTACCTGAAGCATTCATCAGTTCACCTTGTGTACAGTTAAAAGAGCATAGTATACATATTAAGGCATCTAAAGTTTTAATTAACGCAACGTAATACTAACGAAATGTGCGCCACTATAAAACATAAGTTTACTACAACTTGAGGAAAAAAATTCAACAACACTTCAAAACGTAACGACCTACTCAGTTTTTGCGACACTCAAATAGAAACATGTGAACTGATTATGCTTTCTCAATAAAAAGCCCTTAATAGGGTCACGTTGTGCGAGTAAAAACCACAGTTTCCGTAACAAAATACCGCTCACCTTGCCCTATCGGCTGTCACAAAAAAAGTTTTAACCCAATTTTTTAAAATGCCTTAAAAAAACTTACCTGCCAGTAGCGGGTGCACACCCCCGCGCGTAAAAAATACATAACTGTAAAGCGACCTTTTTGAAAGACTGCCGTTCTGTCAAAAAAACCTAATGGCGGCAAAATTTCGCGGTTTTTTGCGCAAAACTTTTTTGTTTGCGAATTTACGTTCCGCGTTTAGCAACGGTACAACACCCTATTGTCTATTCCAGATGCTTTTTTTGTTCAACAAACAAAACGCACTATTACAAATGGTTTCCTAAAAATGTGTTTATTTGTTAACCTTTCTTCGTCTTTCACCCAATTGCAAAACAACGTAATGTTGTATTTTTAGCAACAACATGTTTTGCCAAACTTTCTGTGATAACGCGGTCCCGCCGGAAAAAATCGCTGAATAATGGGAAGACATTCAAGCAACAAATTGTCATTAAAGTCGGGAATATAGCACACGTGTCATGAATATAAACAACATTATGGCAATGTTATAGAGGATAGAATGGCTTAGCAGAAACACGAGATAAACTTGCAGTTAGTCTAGTTACGCCCATGCGTCATGTGCAGGCAGACAAGAGGTAATGGCACATATCTATGACGTCACCGACGCTCTTCCGGTCATACAACACACACATAACGCAACAGGTAAATCGCAGCATTTAAACAAAAGGGACAATTCTAGGAAGCCAATTGATAACTATAATAATATTAAAGCTTGTTAGTATTTATAGAATTAGTGTTATTAATACTATGCCATAAAATTTCGTTGGCTACATCTAGCCTAGTATTCTGATTCTACCATGAATAAGGTACTTAGTAAACGACCGATAGTGGTACAGATACTTCACATCATAGGTACGTAAATCACATTTTTAATTCAAAATAGTTACTTTAGTAGATTAATCTTGCCAATTATTATACGATACTATAACAAACATATTATTTACTGAGAAACGAAATAGAGATTTCTGCAATCTGTGGCCAAAAGATTCGATGGGGTCCTTTATCATTAAACTATGTTTATTCCACCTGGTACGATGCAATTTGATACCACATTTGAGTACTTCTAGCCTAAAGCACGATTAAAAACACAATGAGCATTTATAACAAGACAAAAAACTCATAAAAACGGAGGTCAAAATGTCAATAAGTTTTGGTGACTGCGGCGCTCACGTTCGGTAAAAGCCCGCGCGCTCTGACCGAGCGTATGCTCTTGCGCAAACGGCCTTGTCGCAGCGCCTCCCGAAACTACGAGAAACTGACACAGACGTGAGATTAAGTTTTAATGGAGATACGAATATATTGTGTATTTAGGGTTCCATTGATATAATTAAAAAGCTACTAAAACTCTACTCAATTAATTTTATGATTGAGAATTCAAGTAAAATAATTCATATGCGAGCCAGTTCACTTGAAATCAAAGCCTACAGCCTCGAATATCACAGCCTACAGTATGATGGCACATTTAGCGACTGGTAGCACATTACGTAATGTGTCCCCTAATGATATTATAGACCGCAGGAACCGTTTACCAACCGACGCGCTACTGCCTGCCAATTGAAATAGCATTAAAAAAATGTAGACACACATAAACAAATAAAATAACGTCTTGATTTCACAACTATTTGATCCATTTCGAAACTAAGTCTTTCTAATCCAGATAAAATAATCATTTCATGTGAATCCGCGTTCCATAATTGACAAACTCGCCTAACACAAGACACGACTGACGTCAGTCGTGTAACATTAGCTCAGTTAAAACCGAAAAGCGTGTGCATTAACCCCAATACAAAATAAATTAAGTGTAGTTTTTTTTATCCAACGTCGATTTAGAATACTAACCAGCTGACATTTAGACTGGACTCGGACCAAGATTCGGCGGATATTACACCACTGCAGCCAGGAAATTGGTTAACGTTCAGTAAAAAAACAAAAAATACATACTGTCACTGCAAATCTCGGCATCGTCGGTGGAAATGAACTTTATTCCCCTGTAATAAGGGCGATAAGTCTGTGTGTGGTTTTTACTGAGCGTTGGGCAAGACGTTGCGTCAGCGCACTTCGCACACCTTGAGACGCCCACGGAACGTTTCAAAACCACGACCGCTTTTGTTCCGCGCCGGCTCTAGGATGTTTTGATAGCACTCATTATTTATAAACAGGCGAATTAACTTTTAACGCTAATTAATAAAGTGCAATTTTGTATAGGCCAAAATTGAGTAACATGCAAAATTAGGCTTCTAATTTTAATCCTATCACACGATGTCAAACAAATCGGACTGATATGTTTGTTTTGTAACAAATCAGGTATCCAGTATGTCCTTATCTTTCTTTAAAATGTTTGAAAACAATCTGTATTCTCCAGACGAATACGCAATTCAAGGGTGTATAGTAAATATCCCGCGCAACAGGTCCTCGGCATCTGGCCGCTAACGAATCTCCCATTGTCCTCCTTCCGACGAAGTAGGCCAGACTAAACAATAAAACGACTTGAAACAAATACTTAGTACATTATACGACCCCACTGTTTCAGAATGTTTCGGTTCGATTTAGGAGAGGAATTTATATTGAGACGCCTGTAATTGTCCTCCAGTCATCGCCAGAGTCGTGTTGAAAGGAATGCCCTAATTTGGAACTATATCACGACCACTGTCTTAAATACTTATTCAGAACTATTGACCAAGTCTTAAACTTAATTCTAAAGTTGTCCGGCTCCAGTCGGACTTGACAGGTGGTCGAGAAAAAATATGTATCTATTTCGATATGTAGAATATTTATACGTTATGTATTTTATAAAAATAAACATATTTTTATATATCAATCCCAATATTAATGTAATTTGAAAAAACAACCTACACTCAACCTAGTAAAAAGTACCTCTGTTCCAAGAAGTTTATTTGTTCACATTATCAACATACGCTTAACATAAACAGAGCTGTAAATTGAATTCGCAACTACTCAGACAGAGTAAATAGCTCCTTCGGAGCGCAGGGTTGTTCCTGAGAAACGGAAGGTCTGGATGAGTTCTAGACTGGTAAATAGTTATTATTCCAGTACTGTCCGTCCCACGAGTGGGCTGTGGGCCGCCCCCTCCTCCCGTCTGGCTTTGACGGCGGGAGCGGGCCATGAGAAGGCGCGTTTGTGTCCTTCACGCGACGTGACGACGGTCCAAACTAATATCAAGAACTAAAGTCTGTAAGTTTGTATGTAAGAGGCAATCTTCGAAACTTTAAAATGTTCTTTCATCAATAGATAGAGTTCATATAATAGGCATAAGCTTTGTATTAACACTTAAACAAAAAGTGCGAAACGACACAGCTAGCCAATGCTATGACTATGTAAACCGCTCGGGCAGAAACGCAACAACCGTTGAGTTCTATTTCTCAAACGGCTATCCAAAGTCATTACTGACGCACCACTGTCGTCTTTGGGAATACTATGAATTAGCAAGACGCAACGTATGCGTCTAATACTAAGAGTTTCATTAAATGATTTGATGCAACGCCGATTCTAACAATTGCAGTGACCATTTCAAGTCTGTCTTGCAAATGTCCACCCTTAAGTGATTTATCACACGAAATAATGCCATGTTATCATTAGGACCTATTGTGCATGATAGTATGTCATAAATATTAATTTATATCTACTAAGCTTTTACAATTTATTGCATGACGAAAGGCAGAATGATATCATAGTAATTGAAAAATTATAAAACTCATCCTAAGGGAAAAAAGCCTTATTTATGTGGCTGTATATGGAGTTATTATCATATTAGTGTCATCAAATAAGAATATAATTTATATTTGCGTTACAACACTGTTATATATTAATTACCAAAGAATAATTAAAAAAATACATACTCTAATACCTTTTAATTAGAAACGACTTAGTTCTGCCCTTGCGATCGCTCTCGCCAGTGACTTAGGTCCAGCCTTGAAGTCTAGCCAGCCCAGCGGCCTAAATACTGTTTATGTAATACCTCGCTCCTCAGGCTACCTCCTGACATGCTACGCGCTGTAATTGATGTACATAGGTCTTGTAATATTGAACATTACCTATGTTCTAAGGTTCGGGTTTGTTGAGACCTACTTTAGCGAAATATGGTTATAATATTCCGAGAACAAAGGAATATTGGAGCTGCGATGAGTTACAAAACGTTAGACTTGTGTTCGTGTGCTTATTTTGTCGAAAAACTTAAATTGTTTACAGTCAACTCGTTTTATGTCAAATATTTCCATAATATGAACAAGACATGTGAAAAATATGTTTTCCTAATACGACACTGTCTTGAACACCACAGACAGTTTTTTAGTCGTATATGTTTACTTATGATCTTTCCTACTTATGTGTCTTCTCAGGAAGAAACAATTTCTTTTTCTGTTATGTTTCCAAGTCATTTTACCCTTAAAACACCTATCTTACAATAACATCTTCAATGTATAATAGAGTGCCGTAAAATTACTAATTCTATACAAAATGAAAAAAAAACACAACTATGTGATCTATTGGCAATTACGCGTCTGTTAAGATGAGTGTCTATGTGCATATAATTTTATTAGAAGAATATGTTAATTTGCTGACGTTATGAAGTATGTAGTTTTACCTTTTATGACAATAGATCATTCAATGCTATCAAATATAGCATCATTATTGTGATAGATAACGACTATTTCTTGTTACTAACGGTAACTAAAATCACTTCCAGAAATGACACTAGCTCGCTCATATTACGAATAACAACAATCATTTTCTTGCATAAGTATGAGGCTTAAAAAAGTTACTACGATAATTAAATTAGATTTGTTGACTGATCGACTGGTTGGATACGATACATTTAATTAGGATTTCGATAATAATGTTAATATAAATGACATAACTTTACACAACGACAGTCTGACAGGTTCACTCATTAGATCCTTGTTACGTATGGTTACGTACTCGAATCGTGACGTAATTCACAGGACGATAATGTTTCACACATTTTGAAGTGAAATAGATACGGACGCCTCTATTAGCTAAATGACTCATTGCTTGAAAAGTAGGTGAATATCTGTAGTACAAAAATAATTACAAATCTGAGTACGATTTCATGCGTTACTCGGTTTCTTACTTCTTACAACTAAATCGATTTCACAGAGAACTGTCTCACAAACAAACCTTAGCGATTAAAATCAATCTTACACAAGTGTGACAAAATCGGTTTTGTACTGAGAAAAATAAGTCTAAAATACTTATTTACAAATACCACGTAACTGCCACTTCATGAAATGTTTTTAGTTGCGTTTCAAAAGTTTTGCTTCTCCATCAGATATTATGTCACACTGTGTCTTGTATTAATAGAAAACTTCAGACGAATCACTGAAGAGTCCCGCTGCCCTATAAATATTTAAACATAAATCCACATAATTAAAGTTGTGAAACTGTACCAAAATGTTTGTTTGCGAACTATGCACAAACAACAGATGAAGTTCCAAACAGGCAAAGGAAGCATCGGCGAGGATGTTTGGTTGTTTGTATCACATTGCGCGCGCGCCGCAGCGCAGCCGCCGGTTTCCGGCAAGCCGGCCAGCGAGAGATCGTCGGCATTGACACAGATACTGCTTTCGTAAGAGGTGCGATGTTTGCGCCGATTGTCTATGCTCTTTTTTTCGTCGGAAAATTTTAGATTCGAGAATGTGTGAATGTGTCAAATGGATGATGCGAAGGTTAGGGTTTCGACATTCAGATGAGACTGATCAAGCACGTTGTCAATGACGTTGAAGTACTCATTAGATTGTAATAATAGCTCCAAGCTTTATTCGTGACACGAATATATAGAATGCAAAACAAACCTAATATTATCTTCGACGAAATTAGTAAATACCGCCTAAACTTTGTTGGTTGGCAACTTTACGGGGCCAGTTAAAAAGTTGCAGATTATCGCAAGAGCTTACGGCGGAGAACCGCGCGCGTTGCACAAGCGACCTACACGCTGCGCGGGCGCATGTAAACAGGAAAACGGTCGCTTAGCCCGCGCTTTTCGCATTCACCTCGCCGATTCGGTATACGCGTACGTGCTGGGAACGGCTGTTTACTAAAACTTAACAAACAGGCTCATTTTGATAAGATTGTGTAGAAGGATTTTATTATAATCTACATCACATTGGATATGACTAGAAATCAACTGGGACAAATATACATAAGTAAAATCGGCAATATAACTGTTTTTCAAATCATTAGATATCCAAAAACATTGTTTGGCCTTGTATTTGTAGAAATTGGCTTACAAATATACTTACAAATACATGTCGATCAAATTTACTGGTAGGTCAAATCGATTTATTTGGACAAGCAAAGGTCAAGACTAAGTGAGTTGAACTTATTTTTTTTTGTGATACCTCAAATCCCTGCTCATGTACTTTTTTTATTGTTACCTACACATTCTTCAATCATGTGTGACAGTTTCATAAACTAAAGCAAGTCCGTGTAGTGTGGCAACACCGACCGCGAGAGCGGCTTCCGCGCGCCCACCTGCGCGCGCGCATTGCCAAACGTTTCCGCCCCTGTCCTTACCGGTTTGCGCGCTGACAACGCAATTATGTCACCGCTGGCCGAGTTACACGCCTGTGCTGTATTTGGTTAATTAAACTCAACGTAAACTTGCACCAGCACCGGTTTAGTCATAGCTTAAGTGCTTTGAATGAAAATAAAAGGCAAGGAAACGCAAAGTCCAAAGATTAGAGCGAATTCAGTAGCATCCATTCCATCAACGTTACTTCACGAGTACATTTTATAGGAGAGGCTCTTAGAAACATTCTATCGTAATCTTCAAGTCAGTCGGTAAAAAGCTTATTGCTAGGAAGCTCTATAATACATTTTTTTATTGCAATGTGTAACAACTAACAAGACGAAGGAGATCGTACACCTGATGGTAAGCGCCATCTCTGCCCTGCGCCCGCTACACCGAGACGACAGTTATTAGGTGTCATATACCCAGTAATTTCACTAGCTTCAGTGCCCTTTCCCCGAAACGCAGAAGTGCTTGACAAGAAAATTTTCTTTGTTCTGTGCTTGACACACTTCTATTTCACGGGAAAATATCTGGCACTGCGGTGGTACCCTCCTAGACGGTCCAGTACAGGAACCTACCACCTGCATTAATATAGGTACTCTTTAATATCTACACAACGACATTCTCAACAGAAATAAGTAATTAGAGCAATAGAACAATCTAATAAGTCATAATTTGTCCCTTAAAACAACAAACTCGAACTAATTCAAAATCCATGATACAACACTGGCATAACTAGACGCTGGCATCATGTAAGAAACCCGTTTACAGATCAACCTATAACCGATACACGTCGATAAGTAATCGCACCGTTCCAGTTGGAATAGTTAGCCGTTTCAATGCAAAGTTCACAAGCCGAAGGCCGCCAGTCCTGCGCGCGCGCCGAATCAGAAACCGCTTCCGAAATATAATCGCCGGCTATTATAACTACCCAGTAATTGAGATTGCAATTAACTTGAGATTCGTAAACATACATAAAATAGCAATATTTATATAGCAGGAATTCTGCGTATGGAAGGAAATTTATCCTCCTCGCCAAATTCTTTGTATTACATACATAATTATGTATGTTATTGTTTAGATGGAACCTTAGCAATAATAAGCCGAGCTAGTTACGTACACTGCCTATACTAAATCAACAAAAATAGAATAAACTGATATACTGCGTGTTTTTTTAGTCGTTGTTTTCCCGCAGCAGAAAGCTCTACCTTTAGTAGTAGGTACTATCGATTTTTGCAAGTAGGTTTTTTTTTATATTTTGACGGGAAAATGGAAATCCTAAAATGTCACGCAGTATACTGTGATATATCGAATGACGATGTCCTGTCGAACAAAGCTTCCGCAGTAATTGTTCATCTTTACGTTGTTGCTACAGAAAGAACGCTGTGTCACTTCCATTTGTTTACTCGCTGTACTATCTATGTTTACGACAGATCATATCAGCGTTAGCATCTAGAAATCGTTGTCGAAATGTAATCGGATATATTAGGCTTTAATCGCATCCCTGAAACGTTTCCACTGGCCGAGGCGACATTCAAACTAATAATATCGAACGCAAACATGTACAGTCTGCGCACACACACAGTGTTCTGTGTAGTAACAGAATGCAGTTCTCGCCTAGACAATCTAGGTTCTACTATCGTAGTGCGGGCGGTGCGCGGGCGCGCGGGGGGCGCCAACCGGGTCAAGGGAGTCGCGATGCACTGTTCACGTGAAATCTCACTTTCGCGCGCTGCACCGCCAAACATGGCGGACCTACCCGCCATTTCCTCCTCCGTCACACATCCGGAAAATGGCCGGTATCTAATCTTACCTCCGCGTTCCTTTCTATTCAGTTTCGATTGTCGAATGCATCGCCAAAGATGGCCTAAAAATTTAACATTACTCACGATCAAATATATAATTTAATGAAGATCAATGACTTATTATTTATTTATACGTGTTGATGCGTTGGATTTTCAAAGATTATGGTACTCGGGTGCGGAAATTGCTACGGAAGTGAAACGAATGAACAGCTATAAATATTCAAATTACTTTCCGTTTTTCGGTCTGACATAGGACATAGGACAGGTACGAGCGAGTATGTGTTGAAACTTTACACGTGTAACAATTTGACGAAACAATAAACAAATACAATCTAACGACCCAAAATCCTTGTCCCTATTTCTTATTTCCTACGTCGAGTATCGTATGTACGTAATCGAGATAGTGTTTATCTTGCCGTAGTGGCATCTTATCAACCGACTCGAATTAATGCAATACATTCGAATACCTACGATAAACAAGTCACTGATTATGTTTTATTTATAAACTGACATGATTTCGATTAATATTCGGCCGGACGACTGAAATGTGTTCTGCACAATATGATGACAACAATTACTTATGCAACGCAATGTTCTTAATGAGTTAAATTATTTTTCGACAATTCATTATGTCTCTTTAATGAGGGTAATAAAAGACTCATTTGCTTTTAAAATGGTATAGTTAAATCGTTTTCTGGCCAGTCAGTTAAACAAAGCAAAATCCGCCCGTATTAAAAACGTAACAGGCGTTCTAAAATCAAATTATCGAAATCGTACAATTAAGTTGCAAAGATAAAAAACAAATATAAAGGTGTGTTTACATTAGCGCGGCCGTGAGCGTGATTAACGCGCCTCGCGACCCGCAAGGTTGGACTTGGCCCCGGAGCCTAACGCAACAACCAGATTTTGGGACATGACTAATGGACAATGGGTTGCGAAACCGTCTCGATCGTGATCCGCCGCCGATTGATACCGACACTGTTTGTTGTTTACATATGCGTCGTGTACTGGATAGTGGGTTTAATCATTCTTTAGATCAAATGTGTGGTTTCGAAATCAGCGTCTTTTGACATCGACGCTTTCAATACCATGTCAACATTTTCTATCAGTGGCCTTTTACCTAAAGTTGGATAGCTTTATAAAAATATTTGTAGACTCATTTAACGTATTAATAAATATATAAACAATTTATAGATAGCTATTTTGAAACCGGATTCTTAGATTTAGTGCACTTGACATACTTATATCTTATTTGTTTGTATTTGAATCCTATACCGTGTCTGAACGTTTACGTTCTTACTCAACGAGTTGACCAACATCAGACCTGTGCTTCCGCTGCAATGTAAATAACACATGTTTTTAGTCCTCAAAACACACCGATAACCGAGTCTCGAACTCTGCGCACACTGCGGCAGCGCCTGCGCCAGTGTGCGCGCGTATCTGGGTCACCGGGCGCGAAGGGCGAGATGCGCGTGCGCTCGACGCTCCTACGCGAGTTCTAGCCGTAAGCCCAGACACACACACACTACATTAGTATATATTTCAAAAGAAATGCAAATCGACTGAGGGAATACTCCAGACGGGTACCAAAGATTTTATCTTAGATTTAGCGTCTGTGTAGACTATTCTTAACATTAGTTTTGTTTTTTTTTTGTTCTTTTTTTAATTTTCCTTAGCAACAGACTTAGACTTTCAAGCGCAAAAATCTTAACGTAACATTAAAGCAATATAATTTAATCCACATGTTACTCTATCAGAGTTTCTAAGTATTAGCACTTATCAAAGATTAACCAAAATAGACCAAGAGATCTGAGATTGTAAATAGATAATCTTTCTGACTAAATAAGAGAATCATGTATATTTCGTTTGTTTATAATAATTACTCTATCTGACATAATATGAAATACACGGGTTGAAAAATTAATTATAATGGGCGATTTTCTGACAGGCCATTTAAAAAAAAGAAAGGCTTCACTAGATGGCGTTGAACGAAGTATGTACATCTATTGTTACCTCTGGTTTTGTATCTAGGAGCCATAATCTTGACTCATTCTTCTTCTTCTTCATAATGAATGGCTTGCTTTGTGTTTTTTATTAACAATTCCGCCAATTGTATTTTTTTCGGGAATGAAAATGACATCTGACATAAACAAAACGTGCATAGGTGGAACGGCGCCATCTATTGAGAACTAACAAAACGGGCTGTCAGAAAATCGCCCATTCTTGATGAATAAAATTGACATTAAGAATTTCCATATAAATAACTTACTCATTTGCCGTCACACAGTTTTTAAACTAGCACGGAAGGTAATGAACATTTTTTCTGTATACCGCCATAATACAAATAGACAAATTGTAAAAAGTAGTAAGATTTTTGTTTGTTAAAAATTGATATTACATTTGTATACTTTTTTATAATTCTGTTCTGCCTACTATTACTGTACCTACTTACATGTAATAACTTGTCTAATATGTAACTGGTATACTCTGTACATGTTTTTGATGAAATAAATTATTATTTTTATTATTATTATTATTATTTAACATTACACTAAAACACCATTGCAGGTCCCTTTACAAAAGCTACCATATTGTTGTTTTAAACTTCCATAAGTTAAAGCCTAAATTGAGGTCCAGACAAATTAAAGTCAAAACCGGGGTAACAGAACCATTCAAGTCTAGGCACGATCCTCCGACTAAGTAATAACACGACCCGGCAACTGATATTCCAATCCATTACTTAATACTAGAAGAATGTTTTTCACGTATTATCTTGTTGGGTCAGTTAATCAATCGACCATTACACTTTTTAAGTAGAAAAGTTAAAAGATCTGGAGAAAAAAAACAACACGTGAAACGATTCTTAAAAAAAACTACGGTGAGATTCGAAAAACCGTATTTTACTACTAATTTAGGTAAATACAATTAAAATATTATTCCTTTTTTAATTACTCACCTTGTCAATATTTAGTTGTCATGTGTGACATTAAACATATGTCAGTGATGTCTGCCGGAGCCTGTGTCTGTGCCCATTGAGAGACATTATGCGGTAACGCCGTATGCAAATGCGCGCTCGTTTCGTTGCGCAAGCGCTGAGTCACGCGGAAAGGCCGCACGACAATTTTGTTGCTCCTCTGCTTAACCCTCCTTGTAGAGGACATCTTTTGAATCATTGCATTGACGATTAATGCCTATGTCAACATAGTTACATTTGTACCATTGAACAATAAATGACTTACTTTCAGGGGCGGATCCACTTAAGGGCTTTTTAGGCTGTAGCCCAAGGTTCCGTGGATAAAAAGGAAGGCTAGGGCTCTGTGGAGCACAGAATATTATTATCTACATCAATAAAAAACAGTTAACTGACAAAATGGCTATAAGTTCAATATTTGTATAGGCCCTTTAGTAGTTTCAGCCCCAACATATTCATGGTCCACCCATGGTAACTGTACAAGCCTTCGTTAAATCTTATCAGCATCAAGGGATTTTGACAATTTCAAATCCCCCGCTACTGATTTAACAGTAGACTATACGTGAGATCGTGGCATCCACGATAAAAACCAGTGACAAGCGGTAATCTATTTAGGTAGAGATTTTACGAAATTGGATTTAGATATACAAAAACAAGTATTGGAAATAACACCTGTCGGACTACCGTCTAGCAACATGTTGAGTGATACTTCCTTCTGATGGTCTCGATTTGTCAATCAGTGGAATACCTGTTTGACTCTTTAATCACTTAAATAACGAAAATCGTCTTAATAAAAAATCAAAAATCTGGTACTACACAAGATTACATATAACGCAGTAAAAGCTATCAATTTTATTAAAATAACGTCATAGTGTCATTTGTAGAAAGAAAGAAAGAAAAATAGTTTATTGCCTTTTAAACAATTACAATACATACAAATATCATCTTACTAATAATAAGGTTAAATAACACACATTAAAGGCAAAAGGCAGAGGTTCAGCAATTGCTGCCGCAGGTGCAGGTGCATTTGTAAATGCTTGCAACAAATGTAGAATGATGATTACGTTCCAGCTGTGATGGAAAGATCTAATATAATTCTAAGAAAAATTAATAAAACATATCTAAATAATTTGTAGTAAATTGTTAATTATTACTAATAAGTGTATCAAAGCGGGAATTCCACATGACACGCTAATCACGTCGGCCTAACTTCTCAAAATAATACATATTAACTGTTAATTTATTAATATGTAATTATTGGAAACAATTTGTGGTAACGTCATTGTTGTTATTAACTATAATTATTTAGCTATGACTATGAGGATCTATAGTATTATAAATAGTACCTACTAATCTGCCTGCGTGGTGAATTAATAAAAAGTAGTCTGTAATAATTATTCTCATCCGTACGCTACGTTAATGGAATGCTTCATCTAAATATAGGTTACCGGCAAACATCTTGAATATCGGGTGGGGATTGCGTAGAACACGAATTTTGACACACCTGCCTATTGGTCAGAATCATACCTCTGACCAATAGCGCGCGCGGGCGTTCGGGAGATTCGCGCGCGCTATTGGTCACGCGCAAGTGCACATGCGCGAACTTTCCCCCTCTCCGTCGACTGATGTTCAACAAGTTTGCCGGTACATGTACGTTCGGCAGTTTTTGCGTGAAACAGCAACAAACATTCATGCATCCAGCCGCACAAACTTTCGCATTTATAATGTATGTAAGATTCATTGCATCGTAAAAGTACGAGTATTTCACTTTGTATTTTTTGACAACATTGTCAATAAAAAAGAGCTCTTCTTACAAATTTTGGCATTTAAGACGGAAACCAACAACTTTTAAGATTATTTTATTCTGACTGATACTTGGCGGCATATTTTAAGAGCCTCCACCAACCCGCACTAGGCCAGCGTGGTGGAGTATGGCCCACACTATCTCACAATTGAGATAAGGCCTGTGTCCCAGCAGTGGGAACGTATATAGGCTGATGATGATGATATTTTAAGAGTATCACTCTTTCAGTCTCGTTACATTGACTTAATCGTCAACTGGCGAGCGCGAAACTGTGGGTTCACCTTCTTTCTAAGGCTATTTCGTATATTATGTTGAAGTGAAAATACTAATGCTATCGAAAGCATGTTTCATTATACATAATTATATGTGTAGGTACTTTTATAGCATATACTCGTAGTCCCGATTGATGAACTATCGATGCACTGTATTGATTACAATACGCGGAAATATTTACGTCATCAAATGAGGTTTCCTGTTTGCAATGAACTTGTATTAAATCAGAAATCATCGCAGTTTATCAATGTTTGAGTACGTAATAAAATATTTATGGTTATACGGGTATCTTTATTTGAGATAAGTATAGCTCCTTAGTCTCAGGAGAATAAAGGACTTGGACAGTGACAATGTATGTGCGGTATGCTTATTTTGATTTTTATACTTTTTTGTTTCAATTTAAGCTGTAGTAAGCGCTGGTTTGGTTTGGTTGAAAATAAAAATCCAATATTTACTAACCTATGCATAATATGAATTCCTTTTAAAGGAATAAAAACATCAGTTTTCATTCTAATTCTCAGAATTGAGGTTCAATTTTTATTTAAAACTTCATTCCCGCTAAACGCAAGTAGTAACATGATTGTTGCGTGAATTCATTTCCACTTGGCTAAACTATAGATCGGCTGAGCCGCCGCCTGCGTCGCCGGCCGGCTATTAGCCGACAGATAAACGTGTTATCAGCGTAATCGCAACGGTTTCCATTTCGCAGTGCGACTTTCTTTCGTTTCCCGCGCGGGGAAAGTGCCCGCGCTTTTCCGACCGCCATCTTGGATCTAGGCTACTTTATGCCTGCGTAAATGCATGTTGATTTTTACTTTGCTGTTACTTTTACATAAACGATCATGCATCTGTTTATGTATATTAATTATCAAACTATATTAATATAAATATACGAGGGACATGGTTTCAAGTCCCGCTTCACCCGCTTGATACCTAGACAAATTGATTTTTTTCTAATAAAATATAAAACTATAATTAATGTATGTACAGTACTAAGTGTGTGTAAGTAATATAAACTATATGAATTGTAAAAAATATTAATAATTTACAAATTATTTAATAACGAAATAAATATAATCCAATAAATTTGTAACACATTGTATTTATTAAAGAAAGGAACAATGAACAAGCTTGACATGCAATAAAAAAGTGCATTGATTTGTTCATCCAAATTTTATAGCCAATAAAAACACTTAAACGACAATGTTACACCCATCACGGATCCCATTCAATCAAACCCCATCAGGCATTCTGCGCGAGAGTGCGCGCGCGCATGCCTCGAACGCCGATGAGGCGATGGAGTATCGCGCCGGATACAGATAAATGATCTGACTCCGTTTTATTATATTTCCATTGGATTCTGCATAATGAACAATCATCATCATCTGTCATTCCAATAGAGGGGGATAAACCGTGGAATACTTGTGTGAAATTAGTTTAGATTAACAAAAATTCTGATTTTACTTGAATATTCATACTTATTTGACCGGAGGTCATGGGTGCGATTCCCGCCTTGGGTCTGGGTAGTGCTAGGACTTCTTCAGAGTTTGACTGGCTAGCTATCCCCACAGGTGCCTGCCGAATAGTCCGTAGTGGCCGCTTACCACCGTGAGCTGGTTTCCAGGCTGTCAACCGATCAAGCATAAAAAATACCCTATGAGTCTCTCTATACTCTCTATACTTCATGATCTTGGTAAAATTTACGACAATTTAGAGAAATACCAGTGGGCAATCCATCTTCTAGCGGGTAGGTGTGCGCGTGCGCTATTTTCAACCGCGGAAACGGCGCGTCAAGCCCGACCGTTACTCTTGCGAATTATTTTTACCAACACTTCGTCGGCGCGCTGCAGATTACACCCGAAATACAATGGAAGAACCACCTTTGGCAAATAAATAAACAAACTTTCTCACGCAAAATATCATGAGCATGCACCAAGATCCTTCCAGCCAATGCTGTTTTGCTACCAGGCATACCAAATAACCTATCACTGATCCTACCATAGTAGGGCCACAAAACATATACTAACGTGTGGGGCGTCGTTTTAGGAATGAAAAATGGACAGACTCCTTCTTAGAGATTCTTATTTTTTTATCGATCATTTATTAGCGAATTGATTTTTCCAACAAGACAAAAAACATATAATTTTGAAATAGTACATACAGTCTATGCAATATATTATTTACAACTATGACTGATTCCTTTAAATCTTGACGAGTGCTATAATTGATGACAGCAAAAATAATAGGTAATGATTATATTTTAATTTTGAAATGCTTAAAAGCTGGCAATCTACAAAGGAAACTCCCTTCCCAAAGATAAAGCAAGCAAACCTCATAAATATGAAAGTCCTAACAAAATGAAATAATTGATTGTTCAATCATACAGATCATTGTCTAGCTGCCTCGATCGGGAGGTATTTACACACCAGATTAAACAGACCTCTTAGACCTAAATAATTCTTAGCAGTGAGGGATCCCACACCGGTTGGTTATTCGAAATAGCAATCGCTTCCCGGATGTGACTCTGGCCTCTGACGTCAAGTATCTCTGCAAAGATTTGCCGAAATGCTGTCAATCTCAAATTACCTTTGTTACTGAGGGCGGAAAGTTTAAAATAGTCTGTCACCGGGCCCTAATGGAAACCACGTACCCAAATAAAGTTGATAATTTGCTTCTGAATAAACAATAAATAAATAAATAAATAAGTAAATATCTCTGGACATTATTCACACAGCGCCATCTAGCCCCAAACTAAGCATTAGCTTGTGCTATGGGTGCCAGACAACGGAAAACATTACTTATATACTTTTTTTTGTAAATACATACTTATTATACATAGAAACACCCAGACCGATACAAACAGACATGTTCATGCACACAAATGTTTGTACCGTGCGGGGATCGAACCCGCGACCTCTGGTGTAATAGCCGACTTCTCGACCATTACACCAAATGGCTCGTCAATGCCTACTTAATGGATATATGAGTAAGGTAGAGTTTTGACGAAGTAAGGATAGTTTGTGAAAACAACTGTGGTGAAAACACTGTAACTACTCGTACATATAACATTTTAATTTAAGTGAAGTATATAACCCATCAATGTTGAATGTCATGATCGCCAACCATGCAGAATACTAAGAATCAAGTGCGAAAAGTCTTCTTTAAACAAAACAAAATATTAAAATTACAGAACCACCTTTAACAGGAAACTTATCATACTAAACTCACCGGCAATAAAACCTGGCCACTGAGCTTTGATCATACAAACGTGGTCACTTTAGCGTCTCATAGATAGAAAACTATTTGCAGCTGTGCAATGATTATTACGTCAATGGAGAGGCCAAAAGCCCGATTAACAGGTCACAGTTTCAAGAATTTACACTAACCGCTCAATTTTCTCAAAAAGGAAAAACAATAAACCGAACTCAACGCTCCATACTACGATGTATATTATTGCCGGTGAGAGTATTTCTAGTTTACCCGTTATTATGACACTTTTTTATTACTTTAGTTATATAACAGTAATTAACTTCACTGACTCGTCCCTCTTTGGGTTTGAAGGGGAAACCAGAGGAGATTAGTCTCGAATCTTACTCATGCCCACAGGTCTTGCTAGCCTGAGGTCATGGTGCTAAATAGCATTCGTCTTTGACAAAAAGAACTAGGGGCAAACAATCTATGAATCTATTGCACCAAATAATATTTTAAAATTTAAAATCCATCGGCCTAATAACGAATAAACGAAATAATTTGATAGGTTGAACTTCGTTTTTCCATTAACCTAGCCTAAAAGGATTGACCTGACCTGAACTGTATAACGCGACTGCCCCACGTAGAGGTCGATACGCAGGCACATAGGATGCAATAATACAGCAAGCAGTAATATGGCCGACAGCGAATTAGATATAAAATCGTACAGAGTTATGGCTTACGGCCGATATCGGCTAAGGATCTCCGCATATTTCCGACTTGGTTTTCCTCAACATAACATAAACCGTATTCCGTGTGGGATAAGCTACAAACTTACTGCCAGTATAAAATGTAACGGGGATAACTAAAACACAAAATAGGTGCAGATACCTAATATGTATAAGTATATCTTTTGCGAAGGTAAACGTTTTTTCGTATTGAGGAATAGTAATCAATTTATAAGGTGAAATTCCTGTTAGCGACCCCATACTCGTATAAAAACGTATATTTACAGTATTAGGTAACAGAAAATTCTTATCACCTCTCTCTTATCACATCTCTCTCGGACAAATCGGTAGATAAGTTTTTAATCTTCTAATGTAAATAGTTTTAATATATTATCTCAACGATTCTTTTCACATTCCGATTACAAATTGATTTTTCAAAAATGGAAACCGCTTACTCCCGTGGTTAGCGCAAGCGTATATCAGCTAGTGACGTCACGGCGCGTGAGCCGGCTTTTTATTAATTTTATTGTGCCATTGATTCGACGACGCTTCCTTTGTGAGGCAAGCTGCCCTTCCGGGTCGTTCAGCGGCCATTATGATCCAGATTATTTCGCCTCTCCTATTGTTAGGCCATGCTTCCTTTCAGTTAGTTATTGAGCTGCTACAGGTTATTGACAATGGATTTAAACGCCTATATTGGATGTGTAAGAAAGCCTGCTCGCTGGCTTATGTAGTCTGATTGTTGATTATAATGGTGTATTATTTTAGTAGCAATTTTAAGAACTGAAACAGTTTCTAATTCTGTTCGTTCTCTATTGACGGTAAAATTCGATTTAAAATGCTTATCATAAAGCAATGATCTAATCTGTACCCCGCATTTAAAACACTGCCACGAGTTATCCGACAAAAAACTTCCACGCAACGTTAAAAAACATAACAAATTCGGCACTTAAGACCGCACAGAAATTAAAATCTCTCTCGCAAGTTGCCATTAAAATATTCTGTCATTCGGAACACAGTAACAGTATCGTAAAGTACGAAAGCGTCACGTTCAAAGGACATTTTAAATTCTCAAATCCGTAAAGCTAAGTATTTAATTATTTCCTCTCGTTGTATAAAAAACCTGCTTGGACAAGTGACAGGGCTTTGTGTGGAAAATTAAAAATAATCTTAGAATTATAATTTTGTCTCCGAGTGAAGCCAAAGGCGGTGACGTATGGCTCGCTAATTTAGCTC
Organism: Mecyna flavalis; assembly: GCA_949319885.1. Taxonomy (NCBI): domain Eukaryota; kingdom Metazoa; phylum Arthropoda; class Insecta; order Lepidoptera; family Crambidae; genus Mecyna; species Mecyna flavalis. The sequence continues at coordinate 895,035 of OX439427.1, read as the reverse complement.
GCATTTGGATTACTGTGACAAAAATGCATCTTTTTCACGGTGTCGTGTCACTTTTGCAACTTGTGTTAAATTAAGGATGATTTTTGTTACACGTTGGACATTCTGTACATTGTATTTGTCAATAGATAAGATCTTCTTAATTATTTCAAATTACGTTATTTTCTTGGATCAATAACAACAGCGTCATACATCCACAGATAATAAACACGCCACAAGCACGCCACATATTATAACACAAATATTTTTTAAACGTCAATGTGACTTTCCTTTCAAAGCTGGCAAAAATAAGATAAGTACATGCCTAATTAACAATGCAAAACATATTTCAAATTCACACATCACAGAATTCAAAGGTCAACCACATCAGTTCTTGAAAATGGCTGCCGCGGTGCACACCTCGCCATCGTACCCATTCCGCCGCGAAATATGGCTGCAGCAGGGTGCATTCACCTGGACCCACCCCCGCCCGCGCAAACACCCCCCGGGGGCAGCATAACTTATGCAAGTTAATATTTCAGGGTAGCTTGAAAGTAAGAGTAGTTCGGGATTACACAGGGACTATGCAAAGAACAACCTTTGGGCGTAATTAGTTGGAGTAAATTGTTTGAATTAATATATCTCTTAGTTTCTGTTGTCAGTTGTGTGGGCAGTCTTTGTGGAGGGTTCTCGAAATGCCTGAAGCTTTTGGTAATATGGAACCTAGACTTGCGAGATAATAAAGCTATTTTAGATTATAATTGTACACGTTAGGCTGTCATATGTTTCTGAATATTCATGTTCGATTTATGTTTTCATTTGACCATTGATATTGTTGGAAGAAAAAACATGCTGATGAATTTACTTAGCTGCAGAACTGCACCCTGCTTCAAAATGCTAGTTTTCTATAAATACTAGGCTATCGGCTGTTAGGCATATAAGATCGTAGATAGGAATATTCTAACCGCAAGGATGTTAATACACTACTCTATGGCAACAGAAATAAGGTTAATTATTTTCCGGCACTTTCACTGTTGTCGATGTTCCGCCCTATATTTAGGCGGATGATTGATATCGATCGGCTTCCGACCTGAGCCTACTCGTATGCTAGACTTAGCTCACACGAGCGTAGACAGGCTAATATGAACACGGTTATTATTTTCATCGCCCATATTTTTTATCCATATTATTCAGTAGGAGCACCCGTGGATTCTAACATCATGTTACTACCCGTGATCCTGATAATGTGAACGGTGATAGAAGGTGAATAAAGATTTAGCACGCTTTCTCAATATAAAAATGTAATTATTCACAAAGAATTACGTCAAAAAAAAGACTTATAATTTCTATGTTATAAATGTAATGTAATTAATAAATGTACCAACATCAAAGTGCCAACATAATTTAGTGAAACTGATGCTCATCTGACACCATCTAACTATAGACTATTCTCCACATTGACCTTATACCTTTTTCTCGTATGTAGTACAGGAACAATACAAAGATTTAAGAATGTGGTTAAATCTCGATGATCGGTTAATTAAAAATAGTCACAAAAAATAATAGACACAAAAATGATTTATAACATTAAAATAGCGTCGTCCGAAAATGGAATGTTCACGTTCATCCGTTGGTCCGCCGATGACAGCTCATTGAAGAACCCACATTGTTCGGTTAGGCGTCGATATTTACACTCAATCCAAACCCTTTGTCTGCCTAGGAAGTAACATTGTGGAACGACCTGGATTCAGTTATTGATTTAGGTACGCTACGCGCGAGGATTTCACGGTTAGGTAGAAATATTACACGCCATTATGTCCTTAATTCCAAGCTCCCAAACTCGCAATGGATAGATCTGGCCGAATTTCGCACGAAAAATACGAAATATCGTATACTTCTTTCAAAGAAAATTTTTGATCGGGACAGTTACAAAATAACGGATCTGGAAATAATATACCTAGTGACCCAACTCTAAAGGGTATTTTCTCTTAACAAAGCACACACGTGGAGTGATTACCTATATTAGATAAATGGTTTGGTCATCAAAGCCATCTTTGATAATTTATTTGAGCTGCAATTCAGTTGCGTCAAAATTATAAGTTCATACAAACTTTTTCCTTTTCAATAGGCAGTTATCCTGACTTGCCTCATGAAGAAATTCCTTGCCTAATCACACCGCACGATTTATTTATAAACATGATTGATACTTTATAAACTTTCTTCAACTGCGGCTAAAAGTACACAAATGAGTCCCTCTGTCACAACAATACGCTAAGCGAAGTCCACCTGACTAAAACGGGAACAAAACCCTCATAATTTGTGAAATACATTCGAATAAACATGCACAGACGTCATACGGGCGGGGGGTGTACGTATACAAGTGCATTCTAGGTATGCAACATGTCAGCGACCTCTGGGATGGCGAAGGGTTGTCTGCAGCCTTCCTACTTTTGCTGAATTATGCAGGACTGCATCCGGGCAGTACGGATGGGGGATGCTTCGTATGAACTTAGATTACGTTCGGAGGAAAATGTTTCAGTTCATTTTGCACTTTCGCCGGAAAGTGTTTTCGCGCAAAATATTAAAGCTGTTTGAAACTTTCAAATGTAGTTTCTGCAACACTTGCTCCGTAGAGATAGAGAGCATTTTGTGTTCTAACAGAAAAAAATATAACGTTCGTGTCGTATAATTATACCCTATAAGCTTTTAAAATAGATCAACCCTTTTTCTTTGTTTTTAATGTGTCCACTCTAATTGGCATGAACGAGATTGGAACTTGCAGATATATAAATATGTATCACATAATCACTTTAAATATTTAACATATTTCCTTTTAAAAAAAGTTGTGCACATTCAACTGACTATATCGCTCATTAGATCAATAAGATTTTAAGCTCCGCCGCTTCTCATCAAATTTAGAATCGATAATTTCAATAACTGTCCCCGCTATCCATTAAGCGAAGCGAGCTAAGCGAAGCGAGCTGTCGCCGGCCGGTAATCCACTCAGCATGCAACTCCGCTGCAGTCCTGTTTACCAATTGTTTTCCACAGCTTTCGTATAATGCGAAGAGAAACACGATTATTTGTTATTACTATCTCCGAGTGGGAAAATTCTATTTTTAGATTTTGTCTCCGTGAATATTTGAATGTAAATTAAGTGTAAAAGTATTCATATATTTTCGTTTTCACTTCAGATGTAATGTCTTCTCGTTACATAATTATTCATGTACTTTGAAATAGGTATTTATATAATGATTAGCGAACATTTGTACTTCAGAGGTTTTGTTACTACCTTTTTTTAAACAACTTCAAAGACTATTCTTAAAATGTTTAATTGATCTAATAATTTAATAAAACGAAGACTATTTAGGTTTGCTTTTCCAAATACAATCTAACCCGTATTTGGCACATGGTTTTATTGAGCCATAACTAGAACTTCATTCATGGTCTTACATCATTTATTCCGTCATTACCTATTCGCGACCAAAATTTAGATACGAACTAGTAACAAATTACCAAATGACCATAATAACAAAGTGATAATAATAAGAAATGCAAATTTAACATTCAGGCTGTGTAGTTCCGCAGATGCCGCGCGTATGGTTTTTAAAAGCCACCTGAGACATACAAATCAGTGTTTTCAATTCTAAAAAAAATATATGTATCAGTTAAGGATCTGATCTAGTTAAAATCGCATTCAATTACATGTTTTTATAAACTTCACTCGATAGAAAAAAATCCCAAAGTTACCCCTTTTTTTAACGATTTTCGTATTTTATGTCTAAGCTCCTGCCAATTAACATTTGAATTTTCACTCAATTATAGCCAATGCAAAAACGATATTTAATGACAGTTCTAAATAGACAGTAGCGACGCCGCAACCGGAACAGTCTATGTCTATTGTCGGTCTATGCCTCTTTTGTGTACTCCCACCCCCCCTTCAGCAGAGAAATCGCAAGTTGTTTTAATTCCAATACGGAGCTACTTACACCCATTACCCATACCTCGATGCTATATTTAGACCCATGACGTTACTCCATAGCCACTGCATTTTACAGCGAGATACATCAAACAATATCTTTAGTACACTCCAACAACTAACAAGCCCGAGCGATCTTATTGCATCAACTTGAAGTTCAAGGAGTGCTCCTAATTATTTAAGCGACTGAACTGTGGAAGACTAATTATTTATTAGGTACAATTCAGTAGTTCTGCTAAGCTCAAACTCAAACAACAGAAAAAGCGACCAAACAATCATGTAAAGTGTTGATCGTTGCAAATTGAAAGCCACCTCCCTAATATAACCGTAGACTAATAAATAAGTAAAATACAGTCCGAAGAAAAGCTAATCGCTTTCCCAAATCGTCGGAAAGGCAAGTAATAAGTTGACAAAGGCTATTGCGACGATAGCAAGCACTTCCATTTCACACGTCCCGGGTTGCATCGCGTGCCGACCAGCTTTACATTTGCATTTCACATGTGTACCCGTAAAGAGTTCACTTTTAGTCTAGACACTTCGACCTGAAAGCGAAAGGCACCCTCCGTCTCGCTCTGCGGCAAACATGCGCACTACAGCCAGAGGGAGACAACAGGTGGGACCCGTGAATTATTCAGGGGGTGCGGGTGGCTCCAAGGTCGGCGCACGGAAGCGTCTGGCCGGGATGTATCAAGATTGTACATTATACATTATCGATCTAACGGTATTTCCCATGCTTAGCTGAATTAAACTTTCACATGTTGCTATGTAGACTTGGGCTTATACTGGCCGCTAATAATCGAATTAATAAAAAAATATGTTTTGAGCATGGAGATTTTCAGCTTCTTTTGCTATACGTTAGTCATAAAAAATATATTGCACCATTACTTTTTTATTTTACATTTTCTCAGAAGCGTAACTCAAAAAGATAAAAAAATATTGTATCAAAATTTCTGCCAATCTTAGATGCAAAATAAAAAAAACATCGTTAAAAGTAATACCAATAGTGTCTCTGATTGGCTCTACGGCTTGCACAAAAAAAAATCTAATGATAAATCGAAGTCATTGGTTTCTTCAAATCACACTTGTAGCTTTATTCCTGCATTATCGACGTCTGCATTATACATGATGTGTTCATATAGGTATTCGCGTTTTTCACGCGTCACTTACTTTGCGGAAGTGACCAAAGCATGTAAGGTAAGCATCTGTGTAAACGGTGTTCGGCGAGCACAATCAGCGTATTTATTTAATATTTTATTTGCTTCCGATGTCTACTGGTTCTAGACTCAATTCTAATCAAATATTCAGACCCTGACTTTTGAATATGTTTCACGCTTAAAATTATCCTGCGTCATTCGCGTTACATGTTACAAGATTATGTCTTTCCTCTTCCACCTCTCATATTGCCTTGTTGATATTATGACCTGTGCAGTGACGTCAATCACATTTTGAAAATCATGACTACCACTAAAAGTGAACGTAATTTATGGAATAGAAACCAAAACTATTTTCTCTGTGGGCTTTCATGAGTTCCTGAACTAGCCACTCTTATATTTTTTGGACTACAGGATACTGTTCTGTATCTAAGAGATCTAACAGACGAGCGACCCATCGTACGCGACCCTCGACGACTGCGGTGAGCGGCTGACGTTAGGGGCCGCAGCGACAGCCGGCGACCCTCTGACTGTCGCCGAGAGTCGCGGCGACCGCCAGCGCCAGTCGCGGAGAGTCGCAGACGGTCGTTGGCGCGCCACGCGACTGTCGCCGGCTGTCGCTGCGGCCCCGAACGACTGTCGCCGACGGCGGGGCCGCAGCGACAGTCAGCGACAGTCGACGACAGTCGTCGACGGTCGCGCGGGGCCGCAGCGACAGTCGACGACCCACCGATAGTACGTTCGGTGACTGCTGGCGACTGTCGCAGACTGTCGCCGGCTGTCGCTGCGGCCCCGAACGACAGCCGCTCACCACAGTCGTCGAGGGTCGCGGAGACGGTCGCGAACGATGGGTCATTCGTCTGTTAGAACCCTAAACTGCAACAGGTTTAAATGTTTATTATTACTATCTTCGTAAAAAAATCTAAATAAAACATTCAGCCTGCATTCAAACTTAGTCTGAATTTAATATTAATGTCATCACTTGCCTTAATTCGCGTCAAAACCCTTTGTTTGCGGTTGGCAACATATTTTGCGGTAGCTAAATGATGTAAGGAACCTATTTCAAACCGTTCAACTCCATATATTTTATTTCAGCACGTTCAGTAATTCCAAAAGGTCGTGTGACTTTGTTTTTTTTTTAGAGACGTCAACTGGTTACCAGAAACGTTTTGAACATGCTTGTAATTTTGGAACAATTGTCTTAACAATAGAATACATTGTTTTCAATGATCATAAATTCTTTTTGCACTATTGTGTTAAAAAAAAACATGCAATAATTAATTATTCATACAATAATATATTATTGTAGATGTTTAAATAATACTTAATATGGTTTACAAATTTTCCGCCTCAACACAATACATGGAAGTTGTCGTTGTGCTACGAAACGCTACGATTCTGTAGCACTACAATCAACGAATTTAAATACCCTTGACTACAATAGTCCTTCAATGATTTGTCAATATAGGTATACCATATTCTCGCACTTGAGGATTCTTTGGTATTCCTCATTAACATGGTGTCTTGAATTTATCAAATTGAATGCCAGTTTTATTGTTATCAAGAAAAGCTGCATCATTTTTCACTGATTTCAAACACGTAAATGATAAAAATTACATAATTTATGACGTCAGTTTGCACAAGATAGCGATTAAAAATAATGCTTGCACATTAACCCTCAAAGCAAAAAGGGAAGTGTTATGACCTATTTGTCTCTGGGACTCAAACTCTTGAATGAATGAACTAATTTAAGGGCAGTTTTTTAAATCTATATAGTTAATTAATCAGTATAGGTACAAGTAAGAGTTGTTTTGTCATATGAAAGTGTAACATGATGTTATTTGTTGCAGTGGACGCCGGCGAAGCGGCCGGTCTGCGGCTGGGGGCGCGCGCGAGCCAGCTGGGCCAAGTGCTGTTGCACGGGCTGCTTGCGCCTGCGCCGCCCGCGCGGCACCATCTCTACACCCCTTCTAACAACACTGGTCAGTACTCACACTATTACATTCTCTTTTGATGTACATTAAATGAAAGAGGGAGGCAAACGAGGTTTCTGACACCTGGGGGCCTATACAAAGTAATTTGACAGCGATAGCGAAATTCGCTAACTTGAAATTGTATGGATTTGACAGGTGCCCTAGAAAAGTCTCGTGGTCAATCGATATTGAAAGTACGGGTTTCGACATTCGCTATCACAAATTGAGCTATAACGAACGTCATAAGTGCCGCTTGCCTAGGGCCTCTTATGTTAAGTGATCACTACCGCCCATGGAAACCTATTACTAGGTCTAGGATGCGTTGCTCGCCTTTGAAAGAATATGGGGAGAGGAGGTGAAGGACTTGGGGATGGGGAGGAGAGCAGGAAACGGAAGAGGGCCTTGATGGGCACGCTCATTCACCAAACGGAGATCGATTCCTATTAATATTGTAGACAAGGAGTAAGATTAATGTATGTCCTATTACATTGCTCGGCGACTATTTTATACAAAAAGACATTGAACGATGGATGATCAAACGTTACTTTGATCAATGAAGATCGATTTTTTCAATGCCATGTATTTGTTATTTGATATTCCTGACTCATAATTAAAAATCATTCTTTCCATTATTATCTTCTTCAAGCAAAAACATTGACACTAACTGAACTACGAAAGTACCTCTGCTACTCCAACTACAAACGGTAACCAGATTCTCGAATCCTAATTTTTGAATCCCAATGATAATCAATAGAACCAGATGAACACCTTTAATCTCCATAATACGTGCGTAATTAACCAGACTAATGTAACGTGTGTGTGGCCGCGAACGGAGCAACTCTTACATTTGATCGAGCGGATATGAACTGAGGTTGAGTACTTCTGCGGAACCTCCGTCACTGGGTACGAATAGGGTTGATCCTCCAGTGTTAAAATTAAATCGGTATTTCGATTTCTAAACACTATATCCTGATTTCAATAAAAAGTATGCATAACATTATATTGACTTGCAAATTAGCTTGTTATTTATCAGAATCGAGGAAGTACAAATATTAAAAATATTAAAAAATGCAAACATTGCATAAATGTTGCTGTGAAAGAGATTCAATACTAGTGTATGCAATACTAGTGTATGCAATACTAGGTTTCCACTAAAGTACTTTGAAAAAAGATATATCGAGGCAGAAATTTTCCAAAACATGTGATTAGTTCCGCATACTCTTTCACTTTGTTATCGTTATTCAATTGTCATTATCACACAAACACATGCGTCATCGAACCAATTAACTCAAGATTCAGTATAGTCTAAGATCCGGCCCTACATCGACCTTCACCGAGTTGATAATAGAATGAAACATATTTTATCATGAAATAAGTATATTAGAAAACATATTAAACATGGGTTTGCTAAAAAAATCCTGGACTGACATATTTTAAAATTAGTTTTAAAAAAATATTTTAAACAGAATATTGCATTATCAAGATAATAAAAAAAAAATTGTTCTGGCTTAACGTAGAGAACGTATAGAATGTGCCGCCGTTGGGTTGCCTATTATTTACCTGGGCGGACACTGGGTTGCCAGGTCAAACACGTATGTCGATACGAGTTATTTTTACTTGATTGGATAATAGAAAAATAATTATATCATCTTAAGCGCTGTTTTATTACGAACACGTTGATATAGGGTTGTCTGCAAAAAAATCGGTCCTACTAGGGGTTTGCGAATTTTAAAGATTTTAATTTTAACGCGCGTGGAAATGTGTGACAAGAAAATCCGAGGTAAGTATACTGTTAATAGAAAAGGACCCAACATCGCAGTCGTCTGTGATGGGACCCTGAATATTAGACAGTGCGCATGCTCGGAATATAACACGTGTTATTCAAAAATCAAAATCAAATCTTCTTTATTCATGTATAAAGTATTTATGAATCGTCAATACACAGAACGACTTTACCACCGGATTCGTAATGTCGTTATCTAACGAGAATAACCGGCAAAAAATTCGACAGTTACTCTTTTCAATTGCCAAAATTTTTTTTACAACATTGATAAATTAATCCATCTATACTATACAGTTTTCGTGTGGAAACAGAAAAAATAATTAAAAAAAATAAAAATTATAACTGTAGGCCATAGTGTGTAGCAATAATGACATAATTTATAATACAGATCGCGCGGTCAGGGAGCAAAGCAGTCTTACTACCAGTATCTGCAGATCCCCATCATTAAGAAAATCTTCTATTTTTTAATAACCTGTTTTCATCAGACGGGTCTTGATACACGACTTAAATTGATGTATGGGTAAGCTAACAACATCTATTGGCAATTTATTATACATTGTAATACTTAATCCTTTAAAAGAATTTCCAATCTTTTGAAGCCTAATATTTGGAACAGCAAGCCTATGTTTATTTCTCGTGTTAAATTGATGATTATCTGATATCTTTGAAAAAATTTGTATGTTCTTTTGTACATACATAACACACTTCGCTTACAGTGACATGTCGCTTATTATGACCCATTTTTAATAAATGGTCCGGTTTTAATGACCGACATGATTCGTCATGTTCGTTGATTCCCGACAACGTTTGGCACGCGGCTCGTTTTTGTTTTGAATCTCAGTAAGTAATTGACACTTGAAGGTCATGCATTGTTTTTAGTGATATCCTGTGAAAAAATGTCATCTCAACGTTGTAAAGCATTTACGATTGAGGGGAAATATGCAAAATTATATGCATATGCAGATTATAAAATGGAGAATCATACTCATACAACAGCACCAAGGAATCGTTCAATTGAAACCTTTTGGTTTTAAAACATTTAAATTGAACGATTCGAAAATCGCGACAAGAAATTTCTGCATTAATTCTTTAAATAGTTTTAAAATCATGAGAAACAAAGAAATAAACATTTTTTTTACAAAACGCATTGTATGACGTCCGCTTATTATTAAGCGTTTGTCAATTCCCTTCGATGTCACTATAAACGGATTCCACTGTAGCTTTATTTAAAAACTTGAAATGAAATGAAGAAACGTTGTAATAGTAGTTTTTATCGTTATAATTTATTTTAATAGGAGATAATAAATGAGTCTGTGACACTCAGAAAATGCTCTTCCAAGAAGTAGCCATGTATTATAATTTATTTCTCATTAATATTATTTTTATTGCTGTTCTGTTATAAAAAAATTAAATGTAATAAAAAATGTTTAGTCATTATTTTTTCTTATTTTTTTATTTGATTCACGGCTGTCCACTTTGTTTCTCCTTAATTTTTTCCAGAAAGAGCAAAAAGTTTCAAAGAAAGTAATTGATATTTTTATTATTTACGTTATCATATTTGACTGGCCCGATGGCGCATTTGGTAGTGACCCTGCCCTATGCGCCAGGGGTCGTGGGTTCGAATCCCACTCAGGACAAACACTTATGTGATGAACATGTGTTTGTTCTGTGTCTGGATGTTTATTTGTATTTAAGTATATATGTATTTGTGATATCCTCGTTGTTTCTGACACCCATAACACAAGTGCTTACGCTACTTACTTTGGGGTCAGATCAATGTATGTGATGTTATTCAACATTTATTTATTTATTTATATTATTTAGAGTTACGAGTACAAAAACTTGTCTATTAAAGATATAATTATTATTACGATTATAAGTATATATATATATATGCTACAGTCAAAACTCATAGCCGGTCAAAACCACTTTTAACTACAAAAATCAGGCAAAAGTGGTTTTGACCGATGCCCTCGTTATCTAAATTATTATAGTAATATCTCGAGCGTGCGCACTTTCTAATATTCAGGGTCCCATCACAGACGACTGCGATGTTGGGTCCTTTTCTATTAACAGTATACTTACCTCGGATTTTCTTGTCACACATTTCCACGCGCGTTAAAATTAAAATCTTTAAAATTCGCAAACCCCTAGTAGGACCGATTTTTTTGCAGACAACCCTATATCAACGTGTTCGTAATAAAACAGCGCTTAAGATGATATAATTATTTTTCTATTATCCAATCAAGTAAAAATAACTCGTATCGACATACGTGTTTGACCTGGCAACCCAGTGTCCGCCCAGGTAAATGATAGGCAACCCAACGGCGGCACATTCTATACGTTCTCTACGTTAAGCCAGAACAATTTTTTTTTTTATTATCTTGATAATGCAATATTCTGTTTAAAATATTTTTTTAAAACTAATTTTAAAATAAGTCAGTCCAGGATTTTTTTAGCAAACCCATGTTTAATATGTTTTCTAATATACTTATTTCATGATAAAATATGTTTCATTCTATTATCAACTCGGTGAAGGTCGATGTAGGGCCGGATCTTCTACTAGTAGAATCTCATTACGTATACTTATTTTCATTCATTCATTTCCTACCTTTTGTCTATACGACTAAAGATATTGTGAACTGTAGGGAAATAAAAGAGTGCTTGTGAAAGAATAAAGATCTTATAAATAAATTCGTAGAAATCGTAGAAAAGCACAAACTAAATATGACAAGAAGGTTTTTTCTACTCTCGGCTCACAAATTGTATTATCCATATTTATATTCCTCTGTTTAGTTTTAAATCTTCTTATTTTAATTTCTTTAATGGTTTTCAAGAAGACAACTGACTATTACATGCATACGTCAGTCTTTTTTAAACGTGACTAGGCGACCTCAGAAACCTTTCGACGACACATATTTTCGATTTTCTAATTCGGCAACCCTAAAGCTCAGTACACACGCGCGGTATACCTAAAGCGACACCACAAGGAACCAAGGGATTCGTAATTTCCGGCACGGAGCTATGAGATCCACCCGCTGGTACCAACTCCGGCAACTGAACAATTCCGGAAACTGATTTCAGAACAAAATAGCACGTGAATCCTGTTCAACCAATCACCGAGATTGGTTTCAGTATCAGCCTGATTGTATCTGATTGAAATACCGCGTTGACGTCAATTTCTTTTATTTACTGTACTAGCTAGCTTTTTGTATAAAGCATTGTAGTAATGTTATTTTTCGATGAACATTAACATAAGTAAACCATAAGGTTTTTTGATAATGTTTTCAATTAATTTCTTTATAAGTATGTATTAATAGGTTCATATTTAATAGTAGTAATTAGTATTTTTACTCTTTAATAGTAAACCGTTTACATAATTAACATGAAATATATATGAGGTATTTGAACGCGCCCGTGAAGGTTATGGTCCAAAAAATCATACCGTTGAAAACAAAAACTGATAGATAAGAAACACAATAATTGGTAACAAATGTTACACCCTTTTATTTCCCTATTCATTTTCCCTATTCATCGTTTCGAAGTCTAAATAATTCGAAGTCTGGGGAATATTATTATGTATAGAGAATCAATCAGCGAATCATTGAATATTATGTACGCGGTAACTTGGTTCTCGTAACTTCAGTCACTATTCCTAATTCAATCACGTTATTCATTTAACAGCATATGGGCCTTATCACCGTGGTCCACATACCACCATTGTACCTACTCTATATGTAGGTAAAGAACGATTTGAAAAACATTATAAAATAGAAAACATTTCATCATCATCGACGTTTAATCCTGCGGTTTATTAATTTGTTAAGGGTAAAAGAATATGTTGTAGTTTCTATTACTCACTTTTTATATAACTTAATATTTTTACAACCTAATAAAAATATAGTCCTCAACTTGAAGGTTGTCTGAAAGCGATCGTTTGTAAGATCAAATAGTTTTTCAATTGTATAGTTTGTAACACATTATATTTTTTCACAGATAATATTTACCTTTTTTTTGCAAAAAATATATTAATGCAATATTATGAACAAGCAATCGATCTGAGTATGTACGTATACTCGTATAGTCTGTCAATACAAAAAGATATAACAAACGTGATTATGCTGTTAATTCATTTTATTAACAGCAACTTTACTATTCTAATTAAAAGCAAAGAAAATAGTCGCCAATGTTTCATCTAGAGAAGTCAACACAAAAACGGCAAACGAAACTCGACGAAAAGTGCAACCGCTAACTCAGCCTGACGGCCGTCATAACAAACTTATTCGACGGCGATGCGCGGTATGAAAAATTCATAAAGAACAAAGAGGAAGTGGGCAATCGATACGGCGTCAGCTGATCCGCCGCCCAATGTCACGAACGCGCCACGCGCCGCCCGCCCGCGGCGGCTCCACAGTCCACGCACACCGCCGCGACACGCACACACACACGCACGCACACACCGCGCGCGTACACGTTCCGCGCTGACACGCTACGCGCATTCACACACACGCATTAGAAGACTTCAGTAGACCAAACGTTTAGAATTACACACACTAACTAACACACAGGACTCGAGCTTATACACACAAGGACTCGCTTCTATCACAGGACTTAATAAATAAACTCCAGACGCTTGTAGAAACGAACTTACTGAAAGTAGTCACAAAGTTGTTTCTTATTTATTAATAAGCACATTAACACCTATTCTACGATTCTAGTGCGGTTTACCAGTAATTATACGGATTCTCACAATTCCACTAACTTAACCTTGGCCTTCAGCAAAACAAGACACCATGTCCCAAGGTCAAACAAAGTTTCGATTCTGTTGAGCCAGCCATTCCTCGGCCCACGCACACACGGGCGGGACACGCAAACAGGTCCCTAAGTTATGTGTCCTTAAAGGCTTTAGTTCCGGAATAACCGCTATCAACCTTTTTTATTGCCGATTTTAGACTTAAGCTACAATATTTTCTAGATTATAAACGCCTTTGTAGTCTAGACTTAATGGTATCGCTATGCCTATTCCGCTGAAATGTTATTTTAAAAATATACACGAAAGGCTCAAATTGTCATGGTAACAGATCGACCTTTGAGAAAGAAAGCCGGCTTGATTTTAATGATATCTTCGATTTAGGCCTTTGTTATCGCTTTTGATTTGACAAAGTACCCAAATATATTATTATAGCCACATCCACCGATGTGTGCGTGAGCTACAGATGTTTCGATATACCTTTATTGATCCCGCTTAACCCTAAAATCCCAGGTCTAGTTTCGTCCCGTCATTAATATTTTATTCATGAAAGGCGCGGGTGATTTATTACAATTATTACAAAAATCGGACAGGGCGGCCCGCAATTAAGGGTTAAGTTAGGTTTTTAGAAGTGACGATGAAATATTTAACGTAAAGTAGGTATATTCATTTATTATAATAAATCTTTGTTTGCATACAAATTGTCTTAAACTTTATGAATCCTTATATTTTATTGCCAATCTTTGGTGTACCCGTCGTAACACAAAGGAAATATTTTGTGCAGATGTGTAATTTACTTATGCATTATTGTGCAATTAAAGAATTATACAAATCGATACAGATGTACTTTAATCCCAACCGCCATATTCACGTGCTATTTGGTACACTCCATTATTATTAGTTGTATTGTGTAATACATTTGACCATTATTGTAACCTAAATTCATATTTCACATTTTTTGTTTACATTTGCACCCTAACTCTTCAACTTTCACTCGACGCCAACCCTTTGATGATCGATGTCAGTTTGCGCAGATGGTCACATCACACGGGTCCATTTGACCCAAAATGTGCAATTTCACCTCGTAATCAGTTAACCCTCTGCATTTCGCGGGGGCGGATTATAACAGTTTGCACAACTATAAATAATATTTATCGATAGGGTCGGAACAATAGGAAAGGAGAAATTATTTCTCATTGTCCACTGTGAGGGAGCGTGAATTTAGTTGATTATGTGAGCAAAAGTAATACTTATTGACATTCAGAATAAATAATTGGATATTCTAAATTAACTAATTCAAAACAAAGTTATAGTAAGCTCTACATTTGTGCATTTTGGAGTCAATTCAATATATAATAAAGTAGCACCGCAACCAAAAATAACTGGTGTTATATTCAATGCAAAGTGAAAAATAAATACATTTAGCAAACAAATATAGCAGATTGCACAAAATGTGCATTTAGTCGGCAAAACACAAAGCTAACCCTTCGACCGTCATCAGGTCATCTCGACCCGCGCAAACAGCATCCTAACCAAACAATCGAAGAGCGCAGATGCTTGCGCACATTGCGCACATTTCACCAAAACCCCACGTTTTTATGCAAAAATGGGTTGCGTTGCACCTTGCGCTGCGAAATCGCCTCGTCACCAACAATAGCCTGTAATCTCGCCGTGCATCTCATTCTAATGCGTGCCTACATCTCTTTCTTCTTTTGAATTCGCCCGGACGGCTTTCCGGAGCTATTGACACTTTGAAATTAGAATGTCACGCGTGGGTGCGCAACGCAACCCATTGTTGGAACAACGTATTGTGTGCGATTCGCAATCGGTAAATATTTTAGGGTTAAATATGAATTTATCGACGACCATTCAATACCCTGTGGTCCTCTAGGCGACAATGTTGGCAAACCGCACGCTATGTACCCGCGTACCTAACGCTGACCAACGGCCTAACATAGGTACATAACGTCTAAGCAGAATTAACATCTTAAAGGAGTTCGAGTGACAAAGGAGGCGATAGGGACCCTCGAAAGATACAGCGAGATCTCGCTTTTACAAAAAGGGTGGAACTTGAATGCGTCTTGAATATGAGAACTTTAGTTTCATTGATGTTCAAAGTAATAAAAAAAATCCAATTAACATACAGCGCGATCCCGCAACATAATCAGAAACTAAGGTTTAGAATAACGAGAGAACGGATGGTATCGATGCCTTGACGGCTCATAGTCGTATATCAATGGGTTTTATGGTGCATTATTGTATACTTGAGAAATTAACTATTAGCCAACTGACAGGCAATATCTTAGGGAAAGTTTACACATGTGTCCGGTACGAAATTCTGTGGATACGACCATCACAATCTTACAATAATTTACTTGTAGATACGCTCATAAAATATTAACTTAGTAATAAGTATGGTACTACATATAAAGGAAATTAAAAGAAAGAAAGTTACTTAAACGGAAAAACTAGTAATATTTTTAGTGAAATCATTAAAACCAATCAACCCGTTTCAGAATGATATTTAAAGTGTCTTATTTCTGTTTTACATTGAAATTCAAAAGTATGATCACTAAATTAAATATGTTTATTTTCTGTATATTCTTAGTCATTCTTCAATATACGCTACGGCATAATCTTTCGAATTGTGCACGACACAATCACATTGATATGCAAAAAGTATCGCGAATTCTAAGTGTCCAGTCGGCTGGATTATGGTCTAACGCGAAAGGCACAAAGCCTATGGACAGTATCGGGCAGTGGTCAGTCCATAAAGATGCCCCGATTAAGGAAGGGTTCGCACTTTTGTTCCTCATTGTGATATTTTACTAATGGGACCGCATTCCTCGCCGGCCAGTAGACCTGATCTGGGACCCTCGCAGCGGTCATTATTTATAGTTAATTTATTATTATTTTGATACGGGATGAAAGGGTTGGCACAATAGCGAATTCCGTGTTCCTATCCGTTGGTCAGTCGTCCGTCCGTCCGTATGGGGTGCCAAGGCGCTTTGTTTAATTTCGCCAGCTTGGGAATATGAATATGCAAACTTTTTTTTTTTTAATTGTTGCTGAGCCAATAACAAATCTTTGAGAAGGTTGGATAATATGTGACCCAACTTAGAAAATAAATGCTCGCTTAGATACGTAAAATAATGTATAACTTAGAGTAAAATTCAATAAAAGTATTCAAATTAATAATTAAGTTTCGAAATAATAAAATTCAAATACAGATTTATGATAAATATGGAGCATTAAATATCAAAACACTAACAAAGGGAGCCTATTTTCCACGAGCATTGTTTCATCATAATAGCTGTACCAAAACTAGTATTTGCTACTGGTATTGATCGAATTGTAACACTAGACTCGGTTTAACCGGTGAATGGGCCTCTGCGACCGTCGCGGAGCTTCCCGGTTCCCAGCCATTGTGAGCGCTGAAGGGTTCACAATAAACACAATGGGGTGTGGACAGCGCATTATAGCCACCGGTCAAATGGTCACTTTAATACCAGTCATAGTTTCAAAGGACGAGGAAATGTATGAATAAACAGCTTTCTTTCCCGCCGCCTAGTGTATGGTCACTGTTGATTATATTATTTAAATACCGAACAACCGTTATCCGTCAAACTTTTTTATAGCGAGGGCTGGACATGAGAAAGTTTCTTTGCAGCACAAATAGTTTTTTTAGTGGTCATGTAAACGTTTCGACGAAGATTTTGTTAATTGAGAAAGGGTCAAAATTCAGGCACTTGACACAATTACTTTTAAGCATTAGCGAAATTTGAATTGCAAATGAGCGTTAAAAATTACATTAGAATGCAAAAAGTGCAACCCCAAATTACCCTATGCGTTTAGTACACACAAATCTGCATAATTGTAAATTAATGCAAGATTTTGCATAACAACGGCTGACCAGAGCGCATTCCCATGCCGAACAGGTTGGATGCAAGTGCATTTGGAGATTCGCCGTTTCTAACGGTGTTTCTCATCGGGTCTCTGCAGCCCGGATTAGGCGGTGGAGGGTTGCATGCAAATCTATTATGCAACTGACCGTTACCGGACAATGGGTGATACTGATGCGCTTTTTACGACTTCAACGGTTAAGCCCCGGTTTAATTAATGAGATAGTTACGAGGCATGATGCTACTTCATTCTTTTGTTATGGATGATCTATACCTGCTCCGAATAATAATTCACTACATGCAGGTTACACGCTTTAGACATTAGGGACTATTTTAACATTAAGTAATGATAAAATATATTTTAGAGAGGAGCGTAGTTTTTGCACTTTTTATTTAATCACTCTTGAGAGCTGAGACAAAATAATTGTATAAGTTTAAATCCTAAACTAATGTGAGTAGCCCTTTTATCACTCAACCACAAAAAATATACTCCACCGGCTTATCAGTAACTACGAGATCTCCATCATTAGTTAAAAGACCTATCCGAATATTCAGTATCCTCCTAGGAACCTTACATAACGGCAATCCGGCCGACACCCGCACAAACCAAGCGGAAACCAACAGCACGGAACAGTGAAATAATCGATCATAACCACTGCCGCCAAAAAATAGCCGATTGTAACGATACCCGCCAAAAAAGTGGCGATTTGTAACTATTACAGAATCGCAGTTACAAGATTGAAGTGCGTCTCTGGTGAGTTGCTGGTATTTTTGAAGTCTGATCATGTAGACATGTAGTTGTGGCTTTAATTAGTAGCATGTTAGTTATTGGAGTTTATTCAACGAGGGTTTATCGTTACTTTTGACGTGGTTCTAAAGTAGGACATCGCATGTTCTACTTTAAAACCACGTCAAAATTTATTAAAGATACTGAAGATTTTAGTAGAAGAGAGCGCACTTCTACACCCCGAGTACGGCGTCTATTATCCTAAGATTCATAATTAACATAACCTTTCTTATTTAAGTAAGTAAACTAGCTGCACACACAAATTCGGCGATACATTGTATCGAATACAAGATAGAGATATGAATTTTTTCAACTTTATCCATATCTTTTTCGTATATCAAGTGTTAGTGTCATGTGTATCTTGCTCATTGATCACCCTGAAATGAGCCTTACGTCGTCTCGTTTAAACCCTGTCTTCCTTGCAGGGTCGCTGCCACCGTCGCCGGCCGACAGCGGCGTGTCAGACGTGGAGTCGTCCTCGTCGGGCGCGGGCTCCGCCGAGGAGCTGAAGGCGCGCCTGCAGCCGCCGCCGCCCGCGCCGTTCCACACGCCCTTCCTGCCGTTCTACCCGCACCACCAGATCGCGAGCACGCTGCAGCAGCACGCGGCTGCGCATCCCAGGCCACCTGGTGAGTACCTTGTCCATAATACCCACAAAGCAGATACTATCTTTTGACCGACTCCGCCACTGTTTCAGTGGCTAAGCGCTCGGGTATAAAACCCAACAAAATATTGACATATTGAACATATTCGGCAACAGCAATGGCAACTGTATTTAGTATTTGCTCTGTGATAGTATCTTTTATGAATGCGAAACTATTTTTTTATAAATCGTGGCTATACAGTTTCTCTGCTTAGCCTAGTCGTAATATATAGGAAGCCAACACTGCTGTGAAAAGTGCCAAACAGACGCTTATTCTGACATTCTGTTAACTTTTCACGGATATAAATTCGAAATTGTTTGAGATGCTGTGACGCACATAAGACCGTTTCAATCTTAACAATCATTATCTTACTTAAAAACATAGATAGTAGGAGATATTTTATTTGTTTTTCTATATTCGACACAACACCTTTGCACCATTGCTTACTACCAAGAGCGCCAATCGAGATCTTATAACATGGTTGAGGTTGAGGCCAACATGGACAAATCCGATATAAAGTGTCTTATAAGATTCCTACGAGTACGAGGAAGTGTGTCTTCACACCCACGTTTCAACTAATCAGTTCGTATGACTCAATGAGCTGCGCTCGCTTCGTTTTCCTTATGACTTCGAGCATGAATGAAGACCAGTGTTTGACCACAATGAGATATAGGCGATGTTTTACGAACGTGGTCATTAAAAGTCGCATTATGGAATAGACAAAAGTAGTATTCTAGTAGTATTGATTTCTGAAGAATATTGAAGGTAAGAATTTCTGGTTTAATGAATTCGTCGTGTTTAGAGCAACGTAGATTATTAGTAAAGTTACAGTTTTATTATTCAATCATATGCTGAGAATGGGGACTTTTTCTGTATACTTATATGTATTTTACCGCGAAGAATTATTTGTTATTATTTTGACTTCAATTAGGTTTTTTCTTGCCGATACTTGATAACTTTATCATTAGTTATATCTTAATTCATGACGAATTGAATTAATTTTTAGGCTATGTTAACTCTTAGGCTAATTAAAGTAAGTGGTTAGTCTATTGGTTTTCCCATTTATTCCAACAAGAAAAGTTTTGCAAGAATAATTATTGGTATAACATTAAGTTTAAATCCCCACACTTATGTTATTCCTATAACCTGTTATTACTAAGGTCACACATTTGGTAGTTTCCATCAAAACATCCTCACAAATAAGTATTCGCATTAATAAATTAGTAAGACAAGATTATATCATGTGATTATAGGTATGGTGCCAGAATTCTACGTCCTCTATCTTACATACAAAGGGCTAAGGGGAATATCTTTAGTCACCAAATTGAGCAATAATTAGAACAAGCATATTAATAAATATAGAAGGACAAAGTGCGATATTTAAAAAATTACCAATTTTGTCGTTATTGTTGTTGTTGAAGCAAAGTTGACCATTAGAGAATGTCCTGAGATAATTGTGTCACGTGATCGTGTCTATTTATCCTGTGGCCATTATGGCCGCTCGTTATATGGTCTGGACCTTTTATCGTCTACCTAGATGCTGAATTAAGAAATGATGCTCATTTCATTTAATTTAATATATTATTTTTGCAATAATAATTCGAAAACATTCGTATAAATTAATATTTTTCGATTGGAACAGCAAAAAAGTTTTATTTTTATTACATATTAGAATCATCTAACAATACTCCACCACTGTTCTTATGATTCACGTACTAAGTTCACTTCTCGATTTGAGTTAGACGAAGGTATAATATATCGTAACAATCAAATAATGCCGTGATAATAAATCCAATAATCTTGAAAGATGCTAATATGTAAACAGAGAGAAAAATGCAAATAACATTCCAAAAATGGCAAAAAGCAATTTAATCACATCAATTATGTATTTAAAACGGATGACGTAAACCGGGTACGTATTACACAAACATCACGGCAGGCGTACTTAAATAAAATTAAAAACTCGTTCCGAATCACAAATAGAGGAATATGCACCGACGAGGTGACCCGGTGAACGGCACCCGGAAGGTGACCGCGGATTGGGAAGCGCCCGGCGATAGTGCAGGAATGATTGCACTGTTTACAACAACGTGACAGATCACATTTTTACGATTGCGCATTGTCATAGCAACCGTTTATATATTTTGTGTAACTTTTTGCGGTTGTACGTTTTTGTAACATTTTGTAAAAAAATCACAATTTTGCATAAGAGTAGAATAAGAGTCAAAAACCGGCCTATTCATTTACAGTCGAAAGCAAAAAAGTGAATTTGGTATTGCTTAAAGGAAGTATTTGTCATGTTAAAAAGGTTTTCAACACGCTTACCAAATTATTATACCAAACATTCATTATGTAAGAAAAAAAAACTTTACCTGTAAATGTACTTAAAATCAACGAAGGGGAGGGGGATGTAAAAAGACATTTTGTAGACAAAAACAATCATTTTGTAGACCAAAAAAACCTTTAAAAAAACATCGCTTAAAACTTAAAAACAATATTGTGAAATTATGTAACGTAAAAGCAAAATGATACTGCTAATAATAGACCTTCATAATAAGACTTCAAATATTGCAGCATGCGATGGTTGCGCTATTTTCTTTTAGCGAACGAACTGCAACTAATCCGTGCACAATGTATTTTGTAGGTTATGTGCGCTGGCATTACCAGATGCTACACTGTTGCCAATAAAATGCACATCTTGTAGGATTAGCCGGCACGAAATAGTCTGGGATCACGTGCAGCACTCTCGCTTGCGAACTAACTACCGACGTAATGCAGTGACGGAATTGACGGACACGAAATTTATACCGCGTAAACCCCATCGCTTCCGGGGGCGCGCGGCTGCACCCTGGCTCGAAGCCAATTGGCCTTCTTTCCCAAATTTAAAATGCAACGTTAAATACACAAATTATTCAGACGTTTTCAAATAATTTGCGGTCATTTGTTACGATTTGTACGAGACGAAAAACACCGCATTCCTTTAACGGCGTTTAAAAACAAGACAATCAATCCAGCGCCTGGAATAGCTGGTTCAGGAATACATCCAAATAAGTTAACACGTTCCTTTAGTTTTAAGTAATCTTTTTAAGAATAATACTGTTAACTATTTCGATAAAAACTTGTGCAAAAACTTAGGGATTTTCGATTTAGTCATCGGTTGTTATTACGGAAAAATGTTTACGGATATACCCATTGTTTCAGTATTACATCTAGACGTTAGGCATTTTAACTGACCAAACCGTATGACCCAATCTAGTGTGATTAATTTGTTTACGAGGAAATAATAACACGAGAATCGCGTACGCGCCTAGGAAGTTAACATTTTTTACTTTATTTCATATACACGCAACGCAATATTTAGCTAAATATTTCATTACGTACGTTAAAGTAAGCATAAAGTTGCGCGTGCAATTCTAAAAAAACAATATTTTGAGGAAACAAAACGTCCGAAATCGTAGATGCAAACAGGTACAGGGACCCGTGTCACAAAAACAAAAGAACCGAACGGAACCTGTTGGCATGCTGCTGCACCGCGGCATCGGTCACTCGGCTTGGCTCGACGCCGTCCTCAGCTATTTGACATTGCGCAAGGTCAGTGATCCTAATATAAAGATGCAAAAACTACTGACGAACGTCGCGCGGCCACAGCGCATGCGCGACGCGTCGCCGCGAGCGCCGGCGCATGCGAAGCGGTCACTTTCGATTGTGCTGCATTTTAATAAAGTCTCGTAGGTACGACATGCGACAAAATTCCAGGACCCTTTGTTTTGCAAGCGGATAGGCGTACATAGAACATTCAAATAGGATTCACACACAGCGCTAAAATGTTGTGAGTCACGTACTTGTCAGATGTATATTGATGAACACAACCTCTAAAAGCACATACGTTTATTCAAAGTTTAATAAGAATTTTGAAACGATTTGTCAATAGTTTCCCGTGTTAGAAATATATCCTGTCAATTATCCTTGAAATTTAAAGCATCTAAAACTGGTCCAGTGGTTGCTTAACACACTTCCTTAATCACGTCTCCAAATTAGCCTCAATACAGCAAATGGCTTTAAATAAAAGTATTCCGTATGGCGTCGGTCGATTCGTGCGTTAGCGGCCGGTGAGGCACAAATCGGTTGCCGTAATAGCACACACGAAATTCTGTGTTGCAAACGTGTGGATTGAGCAAGAGCGGCGGTGCCGGCGCCATTGTCAGCTCTGGCGAAACGCGACCTTCCTACTCGGATTGGGCAGTCGAAACCTGATTGTGAGCCCGAAGACAACGGGTGCCCCAACATTTCACTTTGCACTCCCAATGCCTGCAACTTTAACACGTTTCTCTTCAAGAGCTACCAACAAACAAAGTCATTGTAAATACATATAGGTATGATTGGCAAATTTTAATAAAATACCTGATTCATTAGTCAGGAATAACTAAACGTTTGATCATCACATTAATTACTGTAATAATTCAGTTACTATATTTAAGTAAAAAACGTATTAATGAATAAACATGGCTAGGCATTATTATTTTCTCATTAGGTTGAACCTAACAGGTCAAGTAGGCTTAAGATAAAAGTAAAAGATTTTTTCTCAGAAATCACGAAAAGCCTCGGGTTTTTCTAAATTCCCAGACAGACTTATTATAACAGTCTTAATTAACTAAACCGACCTTGTGTGTAGGCAATTGCCAAACTGTTGATGTGGGTAACTCGAGTCGATCGTGTGGGTAAGTAGTCTGTATATTGCGTTTTCGTCTGCGGGGAATTTCGAAGTTTAAATCATGCGGGTTGGTTCTATTGTTGTATTTTGCGGATGGAAAAAAGACAAAAGCGGGCAGAGGTATGCGTTCGGGTAACGCAATTCAAACCGCATGACTGGCAAGTCGTGACTGCGCAGATCCGCGGCGTGCGAACATTTGCGGATGTCTATCCGTATCCGCTTGCACTGACACTCCTGCGCATGCTAGGCTGAGCGCATAGTCCTGCCCGGCGCAAGCTGCTACGTCAATCGACGTCCTGGAAATGTTCGTCTTGGACGTGGGCAAAACGGCCGCATCAGACACGACTCCCCATCACAAATAATACAGGAAAAAAATATTTGTATCAATAACGCAAACCATGTTTTTAAAATGATAACTCGCCGAAGAGCAAACAGCGCGGCGATACCGTCAATGTGACATTCGCATAAACGAAATGGAAATTAAAATTATCGCAACGTCTATTCTGCCGCGCTGCATCGCGATAAGCTCGTGTGCGCGGGCGCAGCGTGCGGTGGTGTGCGGCGCGCGAGTGTGCGCGAGGTGATCGCCCAGTTTCAAGGGCACTGCAGTGCTACTAGCGCTCGTCTTGTATTAATAGTTGGCGACTATTTTCGCCGTGCACTCGGCTGGGGGACCGGAACGTTATTATTGACGTTCGCAAACTACCAAAACGGAATCCACCTTACATCACAGAGAATGACACACCGCCGCCTTTCCTGTTTTCGACTCTTTGATCTGCCAATAAAATCGCGATCTTTATTTTATAGCTCGGCCGAATCTCTTCCTGAAGGCTGAGTAAACAGACGGGGTGAACGGGTAACCTAAAAATGTTGTAAAATACGAAAGAGTGTGTAGATTCGCACTAGCGCGGTTTCTCATCGGATCGTTCCGATTCGATCGCAATAATACACGACAAAAACAAACCCACTTTTCCATGGATGCGGTTTTTAAATCAGAGTTAATGTGTCGTCGCGGCGTGACGCAATCGATTGCGGTTTGCTTTATCGTTCTTAATTCACAACTCTGCGTACCTACACACGCTGTAGCCTATAGTCTCGCGTGGAAGTTTAAATTATTCCAAGAACCTCTCTTTAGATACTCGTATAGATCTGTTAAAAGACACGTTTGTTTGAAACGAGCTTTGAAAATAATTGCTTTGTGAACTCGAACTTCCTCGGAATCGAAACTTTTATGAATAGCTCTCATAAACTCCTTTAGAACTTAGGTATGCGCCTGGGGTTTGCGCTCTGTCGAAGAGTAGACATTTACATACCTATTCGTTCTAAAAGCTAAGGCGTGTCCAATATACCTATACTCGTTATACTCAATAAATGAATAAACTTGATGTGAAACGTTTTACTTAATGTATTCCAATGAATACATGTTACATCATACATCAGTATGTATGCCAAGAATTGATGTATGATTTTAATAATCTAATACGCTTTTACACCAAGACTAGACATAATGTTTCAAGTTGCATCGCAGTCTGATTATCATAAAGAATGCAAAATGATTCGGCAGCGCTCACTAGCGTCATCCAGATAAGATGCAGCCGGCGTTTGGCCGATTAGAGCATATCGCATGCATGAGTATAGCCTGTACATATAGAAGTGCACGTTAAAGCGGTCTTTGTTTTACCACTGCCGTATAAGGAAGACGCGTCCCGCGGCCCGCCATCTGTCCCACGAGCGCTTGCGCAACGCGCGACCTACTTGCGCCGCGGCCGCTGCCAAACGCCTCTACTCCTCTACAATTACATATTTCGGTGTCGCAACCCGCGGTCGCATCCGAGTTGAACGGCCGGCGACCTTGAGTATTGCGCAGCAGCGCACGCGCCGCTGAAAGCGAAAGGAACCGCGCTCCCGGAATACACCATGCTAGATCATCGCTAGAGCCGAGCGACGAGGTATACACAATATATCGCACGTTCCCGCTGCACTCCGAACAGTCAATCACGAAATAAGCCATTCTGGGTAATATGATTTCGAGTTGACTGCAGCGGTCATCGGAAGAAAACCAATTTATTTCGTCCGTAAAACAAGATGAGGGAGACGATAAAAAGTCGTTACAAAATCGAACCGTCCAACTTAGACATTATAGAATCTTACACAGACAGATATAGACAATTCGGGAAAAACCAAAGCCACCAGTAAACAGGAAGTGACGAAGTGGGAGGACATATCGAATGACATAAACAATAGTAAACCTTCATTGAGCAACTCGAGATGGCTGCGTACGTGACACGCGCCCCGTCGACCTAAGTGGATTTTCAGCAAAACCACAATTAATCGTGGTTCTTGTGATTCACGTGGTCGCGCGACGCTCGGGAGCCGGGAGCGGTGCGTCACGCTGCGCCCGCGCACCATCGCGCCACCCCGCTTCCGAAATAAACATGTTTTTTAGTTCTTATGAGCTAATTAAAAATACGAATAATATGAACCGACAACGTCTGCCTACTGCTGGTAATACAAGTCTGTACCAATGCATGCAGTAAACAGATGATGTCACTACTAATAATCAGAATGAAAGAGAATAAGATTTTGGAGACTGTTCAAAATTAAATGCAACGACACCTGCAGATAACATTCTTTAACTTCAAAGAGAATACAATCGCTTTAGGGAGATAAAACTTTGCGGTTTTTCATGCCACCAAACCCGACTCAATATTGCGGGCTACAGATCGAATCACCGCTGCATATTTCGCAACGGCCACTCGCGCGCCGGTCGGTTACGCGCTTCCGAAATACACATAGGCCAGAAGAATCGCGACCCAATTCCATGGAATCGCACCGCTCCACTTATCCGGAAACCTCGTGCGATCTTTACGATAGAGGGGAGTCCAGCCTGCCGGCCTACATACGCGCCGATGGTTCCCGTTTTAAAATTATCGTTGCTGGCGGAGCGGCAAAAAGCTCGCCCTTCACGCCGCCCCTGGCTCGCCCGCTTCAAATAGATCCTGCTACACAACACGCTCATGTAATACATTATAATATCGACGATATACAAGTTGTTTTGTTGCTTTTTATTACTGTAACTAGTCGTTGTATCTTTAACTATCATCTACGAATACCATCATCTATCACGCCAGCCCATAACAATATTGCAGAAATTTAACTTTATTGGAAAACTTACCTTACTTGAACAACGAGAACTGAAATGTAAATATAATGTATTTGCAGTAATGTAACTTTTTAGTAAAATTTAACAGGAAAACATTATTCTATTAGTATTTAGTAGGTTGGCAACACCGATAACCAGGTCGCTCATCTCAGCAGAGACCGCGGGCCGCTATCCTTGCGTCTAACCGGGTCAGTGTTAGGCCGCATAGCTGCATAGCTGCGTTAGCGCTGCACCGGTGCACTCACCACCCGATATAAAATAGTTAGCGTTTCGCAACGTGTTTACGCGCTCGGCGCTCCGGTGCCAAACCGACGGATTCCAGAGATTCGAATAAATAAAAACGATACAGAAGTTCCAGGCGACCTGATTAGTATATAGCCTACTCACAAACTCACAGCTGTAGTTTTGGAAAACTTGTTGAACAATCAAAGAATATCTCCTTATTATCTCAAAGAGGGAAAAGTGTACAAATGATAAATGTATTTTCATTCATCATAATCCAATTAGGAAAAAAACTATGCAAAAACGCATACAAAACAACGCACTGCAATAAAATGACAACTGCGTCTGACAATAACTATATCTCTGCTACAATAGAAACAACGAGTTGTTCCAAACAGTGCTTCTGTATTTTATTATTATGTGGAATGTTGGTTGCAAAATACACTTTAATATAACGCCAGTTCAATGCTGTGGGCCGTGGGAATATAGGACACGTTTAATTTTAGTAGCCGGACGTTTTGAGGAATGGCTTGTTGGCGTTTCGCTCGTAACCTTAATACCATTAGGATATCGGTTACATAATGATGGGTCAGTTAAATGAGATATCTGGATAGAACAACACTTAATTTTACACTTTACGAAATGAAAAATATTCGTTTTCATAGCAACAGCTTTTTGGGTTTTGAAAGTTTTCCATATTTTTTTATTCCAATAGCAGGATTAACTTTACTTTTACGCATACGACAGAGTTTACGCACCAAAGTTTAAGTGATTCACTTTCACTTACACTCTCAAAGGTGTACTATCACTTCAAGCCTTAAGCTGCGTTTGGTCCTAAGTAGATGACATAATTATAAGAAATGCTTATAACACCGTTAATAGATTACGTGAGTGGCCAGCATCGGTGACAATTTGACAGATAATTGGATAAAAACGCCGTTCCGTTCTGATTGCGGAGTCAGGGCCGCTTGGGCAACTGTGGAAACCGCCAGCCTTGACCGTGTGAACGCCCCTCAACTCTTTTTTGTACGGTCGTCGTCACTAACACTATCACCAAAATACAACGACGACCAGGCCCCAAGTTACCATTCCCAAAGTTGATTGAAATGGGTCATCGCCACTGATACTATCACTAAAAAATGCAACGACGAACAAACCGCAGTCACCTTCTGATGAACATTTGTGTTTGTCTTGTGTCTAGGTGTTTATGTTTATCACCTAATGATATGATTCTGATGCCCATAACATAAGTGCTTAAGCTACTAACTTTGGAATCAGATAAATCTGTGATGTTGTCCAAAATTTATTCTTAGGATCATCAGATAATAACGATTTCTGCTATTTAAGCACTGGTTATACTATCGATTCTCTATGAACCTGTGATAAATTCTTTGATCCGTGTTCTAGAGTGTTCGGTCGCCTTCAGCCTGGTGACGTCTTCAGACCGGACGAGGCCAGGCGCGATGTTAGTAAAGCGATTAGATAACCACATGCTTAGACACAACAAGACAGCTTATAAACAAATAACTATGGAAAAAATCAAAGAGGCTTTAAAAGTTTAAAAATTCGTACATCCGATGCAGGTACAATATGACGAATATGCTGTAATTTAAAATGATTATTATTATGATAGGAAACGGTACGTAATTGCTTGGTAAAGTAGTTAAAATACACTATAGTGATTTATAAGTAACGCGAAAATTACTGATTGTTGTTAGCCAGTTGATCAGATCCTATCACATAAATTAAAAAACAATGTAAAATGCGACAAAATATAGAATGTAACTTTTGAATGTTCCTCAAGGTATTGTAGACGCATTATATTATTTTACTCGTTACCTAAATCTTATCTGTCAGTAAAAATAGGCCACGACAGAAGTTACGAAAATTATTTATTTATTTAAATGCTTTCACATAAGCAATCATATTTATATTATCAAATCGATAATGAGCCTATATCTCTACATATTATAGAGTATGATATGTCCAAACTCTTCGATGTCAGAATTGAAATAAACAATAAACACTGCAGTATTTTTTGGTAAGCGGATTTGTTACCGACTACATTTTGATTTTATTGC
Organism: Mecyna flavalis; assembly: GCA_949319885.1. Classification (NCBI taxonomy): domain Eukaryota; kingdom Metazoa; phylum Arthropoda; class Insecta; order Lepidoptera; family Crambidae; genus Mecyna; species Mecyna flavalis. The sequence goes on along the minus strand of OX439427.1, from coordinate 865,913 downwards.
CCATGCAATTAAACAAAGTCTGTTAACTGGCGTATTAGGGCCGGATGCAAGGCAGGAAGCGCGTAGAGATGAGCGGAAGACGAAAATACCGCGGATCACGCAACGCGCGCCCCCGATACTCTACACTGAGGATTAAAACTCATTAAAACGTAAATATGTATCTGCATATTAACAGATATCATTTACCACAAATCTCGTAATTGATTTTTACAGACATGTTTGAAAAAGATCATCATCAATCCCTTTCACGATGTAGAGACATGCATGACGTGTTATTTCATATAAAAGGTCTAATCACATTAAAACATATTCTAAGGCCTTAATATAACTTTAATGAACGTCTTAGGATTTTAATCGAACTCTTCTTAGTTGATAAAATAAGTTTTTTAGAATTCTAATTTATTTAAATTGCTTGGAATGTGAAATTGACTAAGATTACTTTTTTACTAACTGTGCAATGTCACAAAAATAATTTGCATTTAAATTATCAACCATAGATATCTTAATTGTTTGACCTACACCACACCCTTAGGATCATCAGTGCCTTGTGACTTGTGAGCTATGTACCCCGTGGTACTGCACGTGAATAAAAAAATGATCTGGTAGAGTCGGTAGAGAGTACGGTCAACAGCCGCACGCCCGGTCACATTCGCTCTACTAGTAACATTGAAACATTATCGCAGCTAATTATATAAACGTGGATAAATATTGAACGGATGTAGAGTTTTAAGTATTGTCAATTATTCAGGTAGGTATTTTAATTTCGTTGCAGTTATTTTAATTAATTTGAATGTAAAGTTTCGTGTGTGCAGAATAATTTCACATGGATTAAAAATCTTATGATAACATGTTAAGTAAATTTAAAAAGTTGTGGACATTTTAAAAATATATTTGGAAACTTTCACTTAATAACAGTATTCATGTAGAGATTGAAATCATATCATCCAGTATGTAGCTTCAACTAAAATGGTCTATTATAACGCTTTTGATGATTTTTATCTCAATCCTATGATATAAAAAAAAACAATATTACATATTTTTTTTCAAATACATATACTATAAACCCGTGTACCTTTTAAGATTATACAGCTACCTCTACATTGTAATTTAGAAACTACCTTAGTTGATGAAACGCTCGAGACTGAAATAAAACTACAACTTACGAGTAGATTACTCCCGACTGGTGTAACACCTGTCTGTCCGACTCGTCCGAGTCGATAATACCGACTCTACATGACTCTACCTATGTATTACTCGTTGTATATCAAAGGATAGAAATTTTTACTTTACCTCTAAATCTTCATCCTTTTAGTAATCTTTCTATCGGATTAAAGATTAAAGGTATGATTCTAAGCTTCTTAAAAATTATTAGTTTTAACAGGACAGTTCTACCGCGAGTAATTATATTAAAAATTATATTCTGTTTTCTTAGACGAATACCTGAGTTAGATATTATGTACTTTCAAACTCTTTAATACAGTCGAATAAAATTCACCATAATTTCAATGTAGAGCCTTACAATAAAATCAATTTAAAGAATTATCAAGTTCATGCAGTTAGTCATTCCCGGAAAGGGCGTCTGACCGACTGCACAGCGTTACACAACTGTGTTTATGCACTTATGCACACAGCGGCCCTTCATTATCTACATTATATAAAAATAAACCCGTCCGTGTAGCTTTAATCAAGAACACTTTTATATGTAAGTATATTTTTTTTTATATATAAATTTTTAATTAGATTAGTGTTAATCTTATAAAATTGTTAGATTTTATGCAGAATGGAAGATATAGTAGAGACGAAATAGATTTATATAACATTTTAGTGTAGAGAAAATACTTTTCTAGTAAGTATTAGGTATATGGCTTACACCAGAGTCTAATCTGCAATGTAACTATCATCGTTTAAGACGTCCAGGCCATGATGAAATAGGCTACAACTGGAAATATAGTAAAATTTTTAAAAAAAATTCCTGCATAAAAACAAATGATTTTATAAAATTAAACATAACAACAGTGACTCAGCGTAAATTTACAAACACATTTCATTAAACTTACAGAACAAATATTACCTACATATTTCATGCATAAGTTTAAAAAAGCTTTGACATAAAACGGAATAGACGTAGCAGCAGACTTGAAAATAACCCCCTAATAGCGAATACAAAGAGCAACCACTGATTGATCCAACATGGCCGCCTGCAGGAAAGTGTAGGAATTCGCGGGACGCATTAGGGGGCGTCGAGCGGGAGGGGGGGTGACCTTCGCGCGTTGATGCAATGTCGCCGTGTCATTGACCACTGCGCCGCGCAAACAGTTGCAGCGCCGCCCCCGCCCCGCGCCCCCACCGCCCCGGCCCCGTCTATCGCCCCCTCCCGCCGAGCGCAGCAAAGTTTTGCCGGTCTGATTATACAGCAGAATACACAAAAATAGTACGCTTTGCCGTGTTTAATAAAGGATGTTGCTCGAGCTTCTATGTAATATGAAGTTAGCGGGATTGTACAACGCCCAACACGTACCGTGAAATAATAATGTTTTATCAACGTTAGGTACTGCGCTTCTGCAAATCATCCTCAAAAGCGCTACGAGTAGGTGTTTATCTATTCTTATTTCCACACGGATACAGATATTTATAAATCACTATCATTTTTATTGGCATAACAATTTAATCTACAGATTGCAAATGGGACAGCTAGTGTATTCAAATTATAGTTCAATCAATTACAATTAAATTTTAAAATTGAATGTCGCCCGTCGAATTTCACAAATGCGCAGTTTATACTCCATGCATCATATCCACTCAAACGTCCGCGCGCGTTTCGCTTGGTTGTCAGGACAGTCCGCGAGTCACGTGATAAGCGCAAAATAAAATCGATAGGAGACGTATGCTAAATAAATGATTATTACTCAGTAAATAACTCAAATATCGCAAAATGAAAAATACTAATGAAAGGCTCATTAGTTGACGATTTTTAGGCAATAGTTATGTTTGATTTTAACATTATATTCTATTAATGATCTTACAGTGAACTTTAAGAAATGCAAATTTTGTCCTAGTTTTCAATTTAAATATTTTTTTTATTGGATATTTCTGACGTTTACAATATTAAAACAATTTTGGATTTTAGGTAATTTAATGGCCTTTCATTTGGAACCAAAATCCCATTATAAATCATCTTAAAAATATTACAAATAAAATAAAACCTAAAGCTACATGATCTGTGAAATCGAAGTTCACGTATGGGAAATTTTCTAATCCAGAATGAAATATGGAATATTTCAAGAAAGTATGGTAATAACCAGGCTATAATATTAATAAGTTTTCATATTAAAACATTTAATTACGATATAATATAAGAACTTTTTCAGATCTTCCAATTATTCACTAATAAAAACACAGAGTCACCGACCTATTTTTAATCCAAATTTTTACTTAAAAACTGACTGGAATCGCACATAATGTTATAAAATATGAAAATATGTAAGATTATAAATATTTTGATATGCAAAACAATAATATTTTATTACTTACGGCATGATTTCTCGAATAAAATAGCTGGAGTCACTCGCGCACTGATCCACAAAAACAACAAGCAACTTGACAATTTTTTTTTTTTGTAGCCATGAGCCGAAGTTATGTTCCACTTGAAATAAGGTGTGGTACATATCATAGAGCGTCAAAAACCAGCAACACTACAGACTATAAACATCCACAGCGATAAGAAAAAGAAAAAAACAATCGGCGGGCGCGAATTCTTAAAAATGTAACTGTAGTTACACGGACTGTCCTGAGGTATATGGTCTCTGTAACTGTGGTTACAGTGGACGTATGAGTGGATATTTAAAAACAAAATATAATTTGAATAAAGGAAAAAATCCAAATAGAAGTAAGTTCCAAGAACATAGTATCGATGTATATTATTTTTATGCAAATCGGCGGCTTATTGAGCGCGCTTACAACACGGAGCATCCTCGGAGATCACATTTCATCAATGTCATCGCGGGCCGTTGACACGCGCTATAGAACACAACTCAAAGTCGACTGACGATCAGTCCGGGGCGATATTCAAATATCCGTACCTAAAGCTAGGACATCAATAACATTCTTACTTCGGCACGCTGGGGCTTTTTACACGCTTTATATTAGCTTCGCTTGTAACTATGTATGTAAGAACATCTTGGAATCTTAATTATATTTGAATATGCCGCCAATATCAATTGCTAGAACGCCGGCTGTACCTAAATCTGTCTGTGATAAGATGAGATTCATTTCTACTTAGAGTTCACACTTTCATCAGAAATATCTACTACCCTAATGTTGAACAAATACGAAAACGTTATAATAAATAGAAAGGATATTGCAGAAGGTCAAGTAAATCTCCAGAAAATATATTGCGATGATCTGCTAGAAAATAAGAAAATATAAAACATTTCTTCTTACAAGTGTAGAAGAGTCTTGAAAAGATATTTGCCCAACGGTTACAAAAGAATTTCAATCAGAAAATATCTAGCATGGTTAACTAAATACTTGAAAGACTAAGAAAAGGGTAACCAAATATTTGTCCCAAAATTCTTAGCTCATATTGTTATTTGTCATTCCTTTCACCCCTAGATTAGGATTCAATTATTGTTTCTACCTATATACACAAGGCGTGTCACATAATAATTGTCATCGCAAAAGAATTGCACGTACAATATTTCTACAGTTGCAAATAGTTTACGTAAGCGGGGTGTACGAACTGTGCGCGAATCACCTTGCTCGTCCCAAACTACGGGTTGAGGTCGAGCAATAATAGTTATCAATAATATCGACAAACAATACGGATGACTTTCAACTCGCACGAGCGAGAAGCAATGTCAAAAGTACTTACGAGTCACAATTCTCGCGCGCGCAGCGAAAGTGTCGAAGGAAGGCGGAATCGGAAACCTTTTCTGGATTATCTTTGCTATTTTCAAGATCCATCATTGTGACGACAACCTGATTTCAAGGATGGAGATCAATAGGAGATGGACATTAATAGGCTGATACTGTACTTGTCATTTTTACGGTCTACAGTTAGAGATTTACTCCCTAAATATACTTTTAATTTATAGTCTTATTTATGCCATTTCTGGCCGTATCACCTGGTCTCGCTAACGCAAGTTCTCAACGCGCCTACATCAAGTTACTCCGATCGTGATCGTGAAAGATAGTCGTGCACGCACCACTCACATCGGCTCCGGCCTTCGAGCTGAAGTCCAGGATATAACTCCCACAGTCGTTTACAAACTCTTGGCTAGTTAATAAATATTACGCTTATATCAATCAATCATTTGATAATTAGTTGATTTATTGACGAAGGCTATCAGATTCTTGTGCCCATTTAGGATTGTAATTTGTGTTTATTACATCTTCCAAGATATATTGGATTCAATGTGTTTATATATTTTCAACATAACAAATACCCATTGCATTTAGAAATATGTAATTATGTATTAACAGATTATTATGATATAACACTCAAGCTACTACTTTCACTTATACCTTGACCAGCAACCTATTTCACTTACATATATCATTTGACCGATAACATCCAACAAGGCGTCCCTACATAAAAATGGTGCATAGTAAACCCTGACCTTCCACAAGAACCGCGCGCGTCCCTAAACAAACTGGTGCAGATAGCTGCATCCGGCAGTGCGCGCGCGCCGATAACCTTATCGCGGGCTATCGCGCCGAAATGCGAACTGGCGTGTTTTGAGGCCCACTGGGATCTTTAAGACACATCTTATGTAACTATCAATATTTGTGCCTCTTAAGTATTCTTAATTTCCTACAGTTAAGGCGCGTAGCCTAAATTATTTCAAAGAACAAATGATTCGGTTAATGTTTTATAACCTGTATTAAGCTCCGGGTGTGCGATACGAGTAAGATAATCACATGCAAGGTAATAAAGATTTTTGCCTAAAAGTAGCGCAAATCAGAGAACATATAGCGTGTTCTTACACGTGTGCTGAGGTAGGTAACGTAGTCCGCACGATTACTGAGCGAGTGCGTAGGACACAAAAATGTGAATTAGATAACTGGCTGCTTCCCATTTAGATAATGAGCGGCGCGCCGGTGCCGAAGTGTACATTTATGTACATGGAAATTTGACAAATTAGCCTTTTTAACATAATATACCATAAATGCGTATTACAAACATTTCTCTGCAACACTGTTTAGCAATTTGCTTCTTTTTCTGTTTCATAGAGACCAAAGACTAATTTTGTTGCATAGTTTATAAATTAATCTGAATGTTTTTATAAAACTTTGACCGTTTTAGAATAAGAAAACATATTTTTATGACCAAGTTTGAAACTTAACCTCATCTTTGCATTCCACCTCATTCAATACAGATTATATGATTAAGTATGCATTCATAGTGTTTTCTTTACAACTACCAATCTTAATCTTAATATCTATATTATATAAAACTCAAAGTGACTGACTGACTGACATAGATAGATATCAACGCACAGCCCAAACCACTGGACGGATCGGGCTGAAATTTGGCATGCAGGTAGATGTTATGACGTAGGCATCCGCTAAGAAAGGATTTTGACTAATTCCCACGGGAACGGGAACCACGCGGTTGAAACCGCGGGCGCCCGCTAGTTTACATAGTTATAAGATTAAGACTGATTGCTAATTAATTTTGGATGGCAGCACACTATTGTAGACTTCACTAAATAAAATTCTGCTCACATCTGCGCAGCAGAACTCAAAGGAGAATAATTAGAAGTCACAGATGGCATTAGCGATGACTTTCAAAGGCAGTCAAGTGCGGTACCACTTTGTCAAACAGGCGATGTTTGCGACTGTGTGACGCAACCCCCACCGCAATACCTACACTCATCATGCCTAGACTGTACACTTTTGTAACCTCCTATACTATAAATATTTACCGTTTACCGGTTAACCTACTCACAACAGAAGCATTTACTCTTCTCTATATTCTGTGTTCCTACTTAATTAAATGATTAGTATCTTCTCTTCTCATGATACATCTGTGAAAAGTCTTAATTTCAAATAACTAAAATTAATTCCGGAACTTCCTAAGAAGTTTCCAATAATACATAGGTATAACTTACTTATTCAAATTCCCGTAACTTTTTCTTTTTTTGCGTAACCAAAGGTCAGTAAGTCTTGTAACGTTCATGTACTTACATAAACATGTTTGAATTTGGTCACTGTAACCGTGAAGTAAAAAGTAGTAATTGGCACTCAACCGCCGAATCCGGTGTTAATCTCCTGATCTTTAATCAGGTGAAACAAATCTGAGTGGCGCGTAATCGTTACAAGTGACTATGACATCAGGCGACAGTCGCGGCGCTTGCGCAAGTAAGACACTACGGTAGAGTATGTAGAGCAGGACACAGCTAGGTGGGCCTACAGTTGACATTGAATCAGTTCTTTTTTATTTACGGCATTTGCAGTATCACCAAAGAACAATGGTTTAGTAATAATTTATTATTTACTTAGAGTTATATAAATTAACTCGTCACAATCGAAAGTAATTGGAATTATATGAAATATGACATTTAGTGAGTGATAAAGAAGTACATACGCAACGCAATGATGCGTAACCTGTAGAATTAAAGAAAAATGTTCTTACACTGGTCCATAAAAATCTACCTAGATTATTAAATGTTTTTATACCTATGACAGGCAAAGAATGCCAAAGATCTTTCATATCCTAAAATGACTTATAGTCTCGTTTATATTAAACAATTTTTATATTATTAATATCATATCGGATATGGTCCACAAAGCAGTTCAATTGAGCTCCTTCAGCATTAATTATAATTAGGTACTAGATAATTGCATGAGTAGCTGCATTATACAAGTGGCGCCCTCTGTAGATACTGGACCCGTTACGATGCGCGCGCGCAGCCTGACCTAACTTAACGCTGCGCTCGTTCGGCGCTACACACGACGGGAGCGCCATCTACCAATACATGCTATGTAAATCAAGCGCAATGGGTAGTCATTGAATAAATGTTTTCCAAGTATAAAAAGTTTGAATTTCAGGCGATACTAATATTTTTGTTTAAATATTTGGTTGATTTATTTGTGAACTACAAATCTCATCATCTGTAAATTAAATCTTTCCATCTGTGGTATTTAAACTTTACTTTAAAATTCTAAAAGATATGATTATACCTTTTTTTAGTAATATTATTCATTTAATTTAACTGTTCCTCTATCTCTTGACGTCTATCCTGTTCTGTTTGGTATCAATCTACTTATGCAAACATAAACGATACATATACCGGAATTAATGATAAGTAAAACGCTTCTAACCGAAACTTGTTTTAAAATTGCCAATCGTTTCTCGAATCACATGTAAAAAGATTTTATGGCACCTTAATAGTTGTTAATCTCCGTGCGTCGCCACGAGCGTCCAATCTCGTACATTTGTCCTTAATCCGCGTCAAAAAGTTAAATATTTACAAAATTGCATAACGACAATCACGTTTTTGGTGTATCGCGCGCCGTGTCAACAGTCGCAATGTCACCTTGATAAGGAATGCATAAAAAGTTGATACCGGTGACCCACCTCAACTCCTGCCCCCAAACTCGGGCCGCTGGTTACGTAAAATAAACAGATATGTACAATCAGAATTGCCTACTATTGTAGAAATTGTAAGCAAACACGTTATCAGAGAAATTGGTTTTTGTTTGATAGCGATATTTATTTTCTGTTTCAAATAATGTTGTTAATTTTAGACTCAAGTTCCTTAAAGCGTGCATAAGTTGTGTATGGCCATAGTTAAGACATTTAAAACAAGTAACAACCAATATTTTAAAACATGAAAACATTTAGAATTGACATAAAATCTATTAAAATTAAACAATGCAACCAACGATTCCCACAAGTCTTTAAATAGCACACTTTAATATCAAGGCTACTGTTTCCCAAGAGCCTTCAGACGTACAGTTTAAAACCCGCAGAAAAATAGTCAGAGCGTGAAGCGAATGCGAAAATTATGTTAGGCGAGCGGGAACGGCGGGAGTATGGGATGCGCCGGCGCAGGCGAGTGTGCGTGAAGGTCAGCCGGCTGCGTCATTTCCTGGTCAATGGCTGCGCGCTGCACTCGCAATCTTAGAACACGCACGCCGCTTTCCGGTTGCACAGGAAAACGCTAGATGTCGCCATTGCGGACCCAACAGAATAAAAATTGCCGCATTAATAATTTTTCTAGACGTTTTAGCATATATTGACGTGTAACTTTAAGTTTTCATGGTGGCGGGCGCGATTAACTTATCTCCTACTGTTGCAGACACAACAAGATTGTTGTATTCCTTCGAATGCTTGGAAGATATACATTTGTTACTTTATAACAAAACAGTTTCCAACAAAAATAAAAAGTAAAGGAAAGTAAGGGAACTTTTTAATATGCAATTCTGTCAGGTTCCCTGAGTCTTCGTACACATAAGTTTGTAATAAAGGCACAATATATAATTAGATAAAAGATAACGGCTCCACTATCTAAAAACCTGGAGGTATCCGAATAAAAATATTTACGTTACTTAGAGGAAACGTTTCGCATATCTTATCTTAAGGCGTCTCCCAGACCAAAAGTCTTGTTTTTAACGGCTCTCAACTCCTTATTTATTGCATATACAACAGTTTAAAAAATACGTAAATAATCTTTGTAGTTTTATCTTAAAATTCCACGTTTAAAGTTTGTGTTTATCTTTATTTATCACCACCAAAACTGACTTTGAAAATACGTCTAAAATAATATTATTTCATGCACTCCTCCTAATTTAAACGTGTTTTTTAAATTTGGCTTGCGCCAATCGATAGACAATCAAAAAAACTATAAATTGGCTGCTAAAAATTTGGAAATCATCCTTTTCTTGATTTTTACGGATTATTATTCATAATTTCGGACGGCCATTTCTCTCACGCGCCCACAACGGGTAGCGGGCAGCAGTCGGTCGCTAGCTGTGCTACGGGGAACCCGTGTCGCTCGCTGAGCGCTCGCTCACACACGTGACAGATCGGTGAGACAGCGACACCTAGCGACACAAACAAGCACTGACGTTTGCTTGCTTTGTTTACGCAAGGACGATTTATATTGTGAGGCTGAGGTGTGTCTTGTATTAAATGCGAAAGGACGATTTTATTATCTTGTTTAATAATAGTAGTGTAGTAAAACTATATCAATGGCGAATGCTACACGCTCGATTTAATATAAATATAAATATCTCTGGACATTATTCACACAGCACCATCTAGCCCCAAACTAAGCATTAGCTTGTGCAGCACTAAGCATTAGTTGTGCTATGGGTGCTAGACAACGGATAAACATTACTAATATACTTTTTTTTGTAAATACATACATTATTATAAATAGAAAAACCCAGACCGATACAAACAAACATGTTCATGCACACAAATGTTTGTACCGTGCGGGGATCGAACCCGCGACCTCTGGTGTAATAGCCGACTTCTCGACCATTACACCAAATGGCTCGCCAAAATCGCGATAACTTTCCAAAAGTGAATGAATTTTACAAATCGATCAGTAGGTACCTACGATGGTAAATTTCACTGACTACACTAGGCCGCCTCCTCGGTTTCACTTCACCCGCGCGTAATTTCTTTTGTCAATAATTATCCTATAATCCTGTCGTATGTCACCCGGGCCGGGAATAGTACCCGGGTGACTTTCCAAAAGTGAATGAATTTTCCAAATCGGTTCAGTAGTTTCGCAGCCTATTCAATACAAACCAAGACTGAGTCATGAGTCTTGAGTTGGTGTATTACATTATCCAATGTAATACACCAACGAATGATATTTAAAAAAAATTATTAATAAAAAAAGAAGAACTAAACAATCTCAAACCAAAAAAAAATGTTCAAAAAGTATTTTTGGACTACTTGGGATTTGAACTAATGTTCACTTATTACGTCAGCGTATTTGCACTCGGCCACCGAGCATTGTATAGATAGGCCGAAATAAGCGATGAAGTACGGCGCGCACCAACAGACGTGAATAGGGGTCCAAAGATCAGCATGGTTTGCTTGCAGAGGTCCGTTGGAACATGAGTCACTTTACAATATTATTTACATGCTTTATCCAATATTGCACTCGTAACCGTCACAGTTGGTTTAATTTTGTTAAAAAACATCCAAAATGTCAACTAAACGATTTAAAATTTACACCACAGGATGCGCTATTTCTTGCCGCACATTTTTATACAACATTTACTAAAAACTGTTTACTTTTTACACTTATTAGAATAATATTTAAACGGAGCAATTTTAATACTTGTGTGTACTTTGGTGAAACGTTGTGGACCCTCCCAATCGCTAGTGTATTCATCAGGGGGTGTTCTCCGGGTAGTATCATCAAGCGGCTTTGAGCTATCACCAACATCGGCCAGAGCGGCGGTGTGGCTCGCTTCAGCCTCTTTGCTTGCTGGCGGCCGGTGTTGTTGAGCGCGTTGAGGTTGTAGCGCAGCGTGGTGAGGCGGGAGGAGAACAGTCACTCCTTTCCTCAAGATACTCCCACTTAGGACCCAAGGGTATTCCCGGGTAGAAAAATCAATAGGTGTTCTCCGTGTAGTATTACCAGGGGGTGTTTTCAGGGTATTAACATCATGGGTGTTCTCCAGGAAGCATCATCAAAGGGGTGTTCACCGGGTTGTTGCATCGGGGGTTGTTTTCAGGGTAGTCACATCAGGAGGTGTTCTCCGGGTAGTATTACCAGGGTGTTTTCAGGGTATTAACATCATAGGTGTTCTCCGGGAAGTATCATCAAAGGGTGTTCACCGGGTTGTTGCATCAGAGGGGTGTTTTCAGGGTAGTCACATCAGGGGGTGTTCTCCGGGTACTATTACCAGTGGGGTGTTTTCAGGGTATTATCATCATTCAACGTGCAACGTGGTCAGTCACGAGTACGACCCTGAGGATTGGGATACGGAAACTGCGTGCTATTTCTCTCGTAGAATATCTACTCCAGTCAACGAAATTCTAACTTTGCCATTTTAGTTGTAAAGCTGAAACTGACGCTAAAAGGACAATGCTCAAAAAGAAGCTAGGTTGGAATCAAATTATTGGTAATAATATGTAATTAAATATTCCATAGGGGGCATCATCGAAATCAATGGTGGTATGTGTGAAATTGCTATTCAGATTTTTCTGGGGTCACATAAAGTATCAGTTACATAGTTACTGAATAATAAACGCACTTGTTGACCCGAATCTATAAAAATTAGAAGGAAATCTCTTAGGGTGTGTCGGAGGATGCATAAAAATCATTCCAATTGGAAAATATGAAAAAACCCCGTTTTAAATAGCGAAAAACATTGTTCGTGCTAATTTTCGCACATTGTACGCGATTTCCTAGCAAACGGGGCGCGATACGCGTAAAATGATTATAACCTTTTTTGTAGACAAAGTAATTCTCTACAGCTTTTGTCTAAAATTTTTCTTTTAATTCTGTTAGTTTTTGAGATTATCGGGACAAAGTAATTTTTCACCCTCTTCCATTTTTTCGAATGACCCCGGTGACACCACCCCGCCCCGCATTTTTAGTATGTTATCATTATCACGGGGTCATTAACGAAAAGGACAATGCTCATCTAGTATGAAAAACAACCCAGGCTGGAATCAAATGAAAAGTATCTCTATTGGTAATAATATGTAATTAAATATTCCATAGGGGGCATCATCGAAATCAATGGCGGTATGTGTGAAATTGCTATTCAGATTTTTCAGGGGTCACATAAAGTATCAGTTACATAGTTACTGAATAATAAAAAAATATTTTTATAATTTTTTATAAAAATATATTTTTTAGCACCTATTCAGTAAAGTTGTAGCTTCTCATTGGTGCAAGAATTTTTAGAATCGGTCTTGTAGTTCCTGAGATTAGCGCGTTTACAAAGACAAACAAACTGTTACGCTTTATTATATTAAATAATAATAATTATATACAATTATATAATATAATTATATTAGATATAGCCATTTTATACACTTTTAAACCGCAACTGTATCTGTTTACTCCTTTAATTGATACTTTAAGTGACCCCTAAAAATCTGAAAAGCAATTTCACACATACCGCCATTGATTTCGATGATGCCCCCTATGGAATATTTAATTACATATCGATGGTTAAAATGTCAAAGGGCTTAAAGGACATTTTGGCGAAAATGACTTTTTGTTACATTTGTATTGAGTTTTTTGAGCTCTTTCTAATGGTATATCAAAGATTCTCCTATCCCTTATAGTTAGCGAGATATTCATGGTTAAAAATTGGCCATTTTTGTATTATTTGCTTAAAGGTCACTGATAATGTATTATGGCATTTAAAGCCTACTCTTGCATATTTTGATTCAGGCGTTTTGGGCTTAAAGGACACTGTGGTCTTATGTCAAATAAATCACTTTGATTTCCCTGCCCTTTACGCCAGGAGTCGTGGGTTCGGGATCATTTATGTTTTTTTTTTTGTGTCTGGATGTTTATTCGTATTTAAGTATACATTTGTGGTACCTTTGTTGTTTCTGAAACCTATAACACAATAATATGTTCTTACGCTACTTACTTTGGGGTCAGATCAATGTATGTGATGTTATCTAATATTTCTTTAAGGCCAATAAAATAGTTATAATTCTGTTAATAAATTGATGAATGAATCTATGGATCTTTACAATCATCATCATCATCATCTGAATATTACAATCCACTGCTGGACATAACCTCCAAATGCTCGCCACACTGATCAATCCTCGGCCGCTCGCATCCTGCTCCTGCCAGCCATCCTGCGCAATTCATCACTTTACCTGGCCTGACAGCGTCCTACACTACGTTTACCAAGACGCGTTTTCCACTCTAGAATCCGTTTGTCCCAATGGTTATCGGTTCTACGGCTGATATAGCCAGCCCACTGCCTTTGGTTCTATGCCGCATCATCTCATTTCGTATACGATCTCGTACGTCTCACTGAGCCACTTTTAACTTGCGGACCAGCCGTGCCGTAAGTGTCCACGTTTGCCTTGCCTTTTACGACACCCAGGAGAGGGAGAGAGTGTGCTGGTCAATAGCAAAAAGACTGGCACTGGTTCGTCCCAATCGGGTGTGAAGGAGAAACCGGGGGAGTTTAGTGGGTAGTGGACGCTTTAGCCTCGAGTCCCACACACGGTCGCAGGTCTAGCTAGCCAGAGGTTGTGGTGCATAAACGCATTCTCCTCCGAAAAAAAAGGAGAGGGAGAGATTGATGTTTTTTGACTCTGTATGCCATCAGCGCTTCTTTTTGTACTATATTGAAAAAGCACAATACAGCTTAACAGGCAAATTCATGTTAGATAGGATAATTCTTTTTTTATCGAAATTTTATCTTAATGGACCAATTCTATTCTAACACCTGTATTAACATGTCCTTTAAGCCAAAGCTAATGATTTATCTCAACAGAAACTTAAGCTTAAAGGACAAAATAATCGAATTTCAATTCTTAAAGGACACCTATCTCGAAAACTATGCTATCTAGAATAAATAAAATGGTTGCATACGGTTCGGCTTGAAAAAATAAATAAAAGTGTCCTTTACAACAAACCGATAGCTTTAAAATCAAAAAAGTTATGCCCAATTTTTTACTTATTTCGTTTTTCTGCTCTCCTGAAAAATCATGATTTGTCCTTTAAGCCCTTTGACATTTTAACCATCGATATTATTACCAATAATTTTACAGATACTTTTCATTTGATTCCAACCTGGTTTTTTTTTTGAGCATTGTCCTTTGATTCTTCTTTTCAGCTAAAATGGCAAAGTTAGAGCTTCGTTGACTGGAGTAGATATTCTACGAAAGAAATAGCACGCAGTTTCCGTATCCCAATCCTCAGGGTCGTGACCACGTTGCTCGTTGAATGATGTTAATACCCTGAAAACACCCCACTGGTAATAGTACCCGGAGAACACCCCCTGATGTGACTACCCTGAAAACACCCCTCTGATGCAACAACCCGGTGAACACCCTTTGATGATACTTCCTGGAGAACACCTATGATGTTAATACCCTGAAAACACACCCTGGTAATACTACCCGGAGAACACCTCCTGATGTACTATACCTGCTGTAATTTTTACTCGTAAAACTTCTGATAATCCTCTAAGAGTTTTTTTTTCAATCTAGATATCCGTTGAAAATATCGAAAAAACCGTTTGAATCGAATTCTTCTTTTGTATTGAAAATCTTTTTTCAAATAGAGAACAAAAAAATTAAAATTTATCTTGTTGTATTTTATCGTACTGAAAAACATTTCGATTCTACTTTTATGATGTGTGTATCTACAAGATACTTTTTTTTCTATGACAATTAATATTCAGTCTGCTAATAGTGGCTTTATAATGTTAGTAATAGTTTGGCGCTAGCTAACTAGATGGCGCTCATATTATTACCGATGGTTACGAAGTATAGGGTGAGGTGAGGTGGGGGTAAGTGAAGGTGAAATGCTCAAAGTCATTTGCTCTGGGTAAGGCCTTAAATACTTTTATCTTTCGCGAAACTAGATGATATTATTTCGCGATAATTTATCATCGTGTTATGACCGCGTTATCTGTGACGTCAGTTCCTCGTGCGAACAATGGCAGGCTGCCGCGAAGCTCTCTGTAGCAAGAGGTTTGTGGGGTAACCCATTTATCGGCGCGGGATGCGCGCGCGCAACCGGTTCCTTCCCTCCCCACGCTCCCCACCTAAACGCTGTTCGCATACTTGCATCCGGGAATAAAACGATCCCCCCGCCTAGCAAAAATGTTTTGCAACACGCAGAGAATAAAGTTGTTTTTGAGTTGGAAAGGGTTGGTGTTTTTTGCAATGGCTACTAACTAGCCAAGAGGCCGAAGATGACATTCTAAGGCAACGAACGGGCGTATGTGCGGAGTAACCTTGATCTTGGCGGAGCCAGTAGGATGCGTCCAGCGCTATTTATAGCCCGGGCTGAGTAAAATGCGCGTTTTTATCATGCCCCGAGCTTCCCAGGCTCGAGGGATTTTATGAGCGTTGCATCCGCGGAACGGTTCAATAAATTGTAAATAGCAGGTACATAGGCATCGCTGCAACCCGTTATCGCCATGAATTATGGATCGAGATACATATCTAACTGATTGAAGAGAATAACTTACGCCGAACTCTTTCGACAACTCGTGACCATTAAAACGTTATACTTTACACTCTTTTAATCGCCTTCATAAAGATTAAATAAAGGAAAATCAAACCGAGCAAACAACTTCGTTAACTCTATTATTATTCATATTACCGAATTGTCACTAATGGCACAAAATAAATTGGGTATGTAACGTGAACATAATGTTTATTTTAGTTATCAAAACAAATTAAAGAAAGCTAATTTTAAAAGTTATTTGCAGAGTAGAACGTAAGTACTTCATCAACATTTTGCGATAACTGACATTGACTGACATTGATATGAGTAAATCTCCTAAAGGAACTCCTGCCGAAGTGCCAATTGCGCTCTAGTTGACGACACTTGACGATGTGAATCAGCAATCCTCAGATAGTAGGTTATGCAAATCAGAGCAAACGAACAACATACGTGACCGTCAGCTACACGTGACGGGGTGAACGACCTCAGATAACGCGCGAAAATACGACACTTAGATAATATTAGAAAGAAATGGCGACCATCAGTTGTTTACCGGCTTCTTCTTCGCTAAAAAATAGATTAGTGTGTAAGCGATCGGGTGTCGCGGACGGAGGCAGTCCGCGCTCTGTCAAAAACTAACACGTTGGCTGTTTTAAAAGTATAATTAAATAATCCTACACAATACACTGCAACCCCTATGCTGAGTTTCATCCACAGATTTCTATGTACGGTCAACAGCACATCACGGTTAACACTTGCAGTTCAATAATTATGCCCCCGACATAAGAGTGGTACAAAGTCCAAAGTGTTACGTCTGACGTGCTTTTGACTGTACAATTTGGTGTCAACAATGTAAAATTTAGATACTGGAATTGTCACTACTTTGGCTAAAACGTGTCGTTGTTTCATAATTCGCGATAATGGTATCATTAAATGATCCCGCTTTAAAACATTTTTTGTTCACGTGGTCAATGTGACTCGTTACAGACATATTGTAGGTTTTTTTTATATTAATATCTACCGAAATCCGTGTTGACCACTATTAATATGCGCGGACCACGTCACAGAACACCACGCTTCTTTATGAAACGTGCTTAAAAACGTGCGCACCCTCTTTAAAAATACTCGCTGCACGCTTCTTAGAGATAACAGCGGTTTTTCCGCTATTCAGTTCCAATTAGTTTTGCGAGAAATGATAGCGCAATGGACTGGCGGATGAGATTTGACTATTTTCTTCGTATTAGATAACATTAAGTAACATTAACGAAACTTTTCGTTATTCATCTTTAAAATAAAGGATACAACCGCCCCGAACCGAAAATGTAAAAAAATAGAAAAATAAACAAACTTTTTAAAAAAAAAATTAAACCGACTTCAAAAAAAAAAACAAAAAAAAAACTACCTAAAAACACTGAAAAGCATAAAATAATTTTAATAAGACATTCATCAAATGCGCTTATTGTCTAAGCCTATTAATAACATTAAATTGTATTTACGTGCTAGGTAGGTACCTACTAATCTGTTTGAAGTCGGTGCCAAGCCAAATAGTAGGTACCCAGACTACGTACCTACGTCCGCGGATTATTTGTAACCCTGTATAATACATAAATTATTAGGTATGTATCATTTTTCATTACTTTTGGCTTGGCACCGACTTCAAACAGATTAGTAGGTACCTACCTAGCACGTAAATACAATTTAATGTTATTAATAGGCTTAGACAATAAGCGCATTTGATGAATGTCTTATTAAAATTATTTTATGCTTTTCAGTGTTTTTAGGTAGTTTTTTTTTTGTTTTTTTTTTTGAAGTCGGTTTAATTTTTTTTTTAAAAAGTTTGTTTATTTTTCTATTTTTAGTGTGAATAATACGTAGGAGTGAGTAAAACTCTCTCATAATATTGATAACGAAAATACGAGTAAAATAGTAGAATTGTATTATTTGACAATATTAGGTATTCATTAAGTGTTCAGCACCATTCAGTAGACCAACTAAAGATGCAGCCCGCAAGAGGGACATAAGAATTAAGAAGTCGTACCCTTTAGCTTCCATCATCATAGTTGTACCTTCCATCATCAGCTTAGCTCCAAAAGTACATGAAATACAACTAACGGTCCACATATTCCTACAACACTGAAATAATTATCCCCTAACTCCTAACCGTTAAGGAGTTGTACCTTCCATCATCAGCTTAGCTGCAAAAGTACATGAAATACAACTAACGGTCCACATATTTCTACAGCACTGAAATAATTATCCCCTAACTCCTAACCGTTAAGGAGTTGTACCTTCCATCATCAGCTTAGCTGCAAAAGTACATGAAATACAAATAACGGTCCACATATTCTTACAATACTGAAAGAATTATCCCCTAACTCCTAACCGTTAAGGAGTTGTACCTTCCATCATCAGCTCATCAACATAAAGTGATGTCTATAGGACGCAAAAACTTAAATGGCTTCAGAAAAAACAAGTAACGCGTAGTGTGCGCCTATAAAATTTGAGGTTTGCCCTTGATTTTCCCGGGATCCCATCATCAGATCCTGACATGGTGACAATGGGACCACCTCGGAACTATGCACTTTCAAATAAAAAAAGAATTATTTAAATCGGTCCACAATTGACGGAGAAATCGACGGACATACATAAAAAAAAAAAAAAAAAAAATACATACAGTCGAACATAGAACCTCCTCCTTTTTTGAAGTCGGTTAAAAATCGGAGTATAAATTAAATTTATTCAAGAATAATAACAATGTCACAAGTGTTATAAAGCATATATATTTGCGTATGCGCAATTATTTCCTGGTTTAATATATATACGGAATTTTAATACTTAAATATAAATAAAACTATTTATATCACATAACCACAACCGAACAGTTGATTTTAATTATTATGTAAACTGAATTTGATTGAATTAGCAAAATTGTCATTTAAGCAACAGTAAAGTCTCGTGAATAGTAGAGGACTCTTTTATTTTATTTTCCACGAAGTGTATCTGTCAACGGTCAATAAATGCCTATACCTATTCTAACGATCACCGCTAGAGCACCTGTGGTTTATTGACTCGTCTGACTTTATCGCTTCCCGGCTATCCCGCCACACTCCTATTTGAAGTTTTTATGTCCGCATCAACATTTCGACGACTGACGCCTATATATTTTAATTGGTTTTCCACAAAAAAAGAAGCGGGAAATCGCACATGCAAAACTTTTTACAACCTAAAGGAAAAAGATCGATTTTTCGTGGCAAAGGAATTAGTTTATAAATAAGACCGCAGTTTCAAATAACAGATTAAAAATAACAACCAATTTATATGATTTTAAAGCCAGTAGCTTTCATATGTCGGAGAGGAAAACCGTGCGCGGTGACAGGGCAGTGAGCAGAGGCAAAGCATTGGGGTCAAGGCGAGACCCAGCGTCGCTGACGCAATCTAACTCGCCGTTATCTATTCCACTCATTGTCTTATCAAACATTATTTTGTAGTAATTAAACAACTAGATTTTCTGTTGTTTTCGTAAAAAGTTTCTGCTGTACTCGCGCCAAAACCTTCATAGGCGAGTGATTTTTGGCGGTAAAATGCGGAACTTGTTACTCCTGTGTCGATAAAAATAAACTGAAATTTCGCAATGAACGCGGTGAAAGAAAGCAACTGTTTCATAAACACCTCCCATTCAATGTTTAAATTAACATGAATAAGAACTTGCCGATTGAAATTTCTTTGCATCAAATACTACTACTCTTAAATCTAGTAATAAAATAAAAAAGTTAAAAACTTTTTTATTTAAAAAATGGCCGCCGTTCGTTAGATACCGCGCAAATATTACCTGCCAGTGTGATAATGGCGGCAATTAGATATGTGGTGAAGCATCCGCCCCGCTCTACATTGTGCCGACGATAATACCGATGTGGAAACAGACGACGAGTCATTTCATCATCGTTATGTGCAATATAGGATTTTGATAAGAGCTAAATATAAACTGAGAATGAAAGAGCTGGCAGTTCGATGAGCAAGTTTTTTTTCAACATTAGCGTTATTGTTTTTTCTGCCAGCCAGTTATACTAAATCAATAAAAAGGAGAGACGGATTTAATTATGTTTTTCTTAATAGCATTGTAATTACGAGCCTAGGTAAGTAAATTCTTGGGTTATAGACTGTATGCAAGCGTTGGGAAAACTCATACGTTAATTTATTTGGTATTTCCTGTTGTAATCAACCTACTGACTCAATTTCGAGACTGTATTTATTTCCTGGCTTTCAAGCGTATACACGATAACAATGTGTAGGTGTGTAATTTCTAAAGGTTTTGCAATTTACCGGCTAAATCAAAGTACACCACGGCGTTAATTCTTTCTAAATCAATAATTAGCACAAAAATCCGTTTAGGTCGAACATAAAACTCTATAAAACCGTAGTTAAATATTTGTTTCTTCTTCTTGACAAATCATCTCATTGCAATAATGATAAGTAATCAGTAAATAATAAAAATGTTTATAAATTCTAATCGGCGCTAAGCACATTGTCAACTAAAGATTGGTCTACACTAAATGTCAAATGTTGTTATGATAATAGTGGTGTAGTTTTGGCAACAGGCGCATTGTGGCGGCGGCTCCCACAGCCGAAAGTACGGGACAGCTAGTCCCACAATTGTTTAGTCGCATAGTTTATCTACTGTGTCTCGTCTAATCCCGCTGGTAAACAGACAGATGAGCCTACAGCCTTTTTAAAATAAATATTATGCTTAAGGTTCGAAGATCAGATGAGGCTACGTCAGTCTGGCAGCACATTGAGCGACGCTTCCTGGTTAAGTGTCCCCATGGAATAGGCCGCAGTGACAGCTTACCATCAGATGGGCTGCGTGATTGTCTGCCAACTGACGTTGTATAGAAAAATATACGTTTACCTACTCACAATTTCGCTGATCGCAGAAGAAATTAGCGAATATTTTAATAAAGGACATTACATGTTTCGGAACAAG
This sequence comes from Mecyna flavalis, assembly GCA_949319885.1. Taxonomy (NCBI): domain Eukaryota; kingdom Metazoa; phylum Arthropoda; class Insecta; order Lepidoptera; family Crambidae; genus Mecyna; species Mecyna flavalis. Next base: position 844,793 of record OX439427.1, on the reverse strand, counting down.
CGTATTGAACCTTTTTTGTCATTTGAAAACGAAAAGAGATCATGACGTATAATTTAAACGCCTTGAGTAAATAAAAGCTTTAATAGATATATGTATATTGATTAGAATACTCTAATGAATCGGTTGTTTCTGAGGAAGTAAAAATAAAATATGAATTTCTGATTTTTGTATTTGCGAGGTTAGTGTACTCGAAAAATTGTACGTCTGAAGGACACTCTTAATATTATGTAAAAGAATGTGCGTCAAAGCAGCTCTTGAACTTTTTAGATGCTTGTACATCATACATGACTGTATTGTGGTATACGTATATGTTAACATCGAAAAGATTCCAAAATTGGTACACAAACATAAATGTTTCCTCACAAATGCCCTTCACTTTGATATTATGAATAGTACCTACATACTAGTGAACTGGAAATATTTATAGAGTAGAGAGTAAACTACCCTCACTTTTTGAGTGAACAAGGAAGTAACGATTGTGTCTGTTTTTTCCAGTGGGCGGAGTGAACGAGCGCGACGCGTACGGGTACGGGTACGGCGGCGGGGGCGGCGGGCACCACTTCGCCGCGCCCGCGCCGCCGCCCCTGCCGCACGACGACCTGCCCTACTCCGTGTTCGACTTCGGCGACTACCAGCGGCACCACCACCACAACAAGCTCAAGCCCAAGAAGCGGCCGCGCACCGACGCGCCGCCCGCGCCCGGCGTCAAGCGCAAGAGCCGCGAGGGCTCCACCACCTACCTCTGGGAGTTCCTGCTCAAGCTGCTGCAGGACCGCGAGTACTGCCCGCGGTACATCAAGTGGACGAACCGCGAGAAGGGCGTGTTCAAGCTCGTCGACTCCAAGGCCGTGTCGCGCCTGTGGGGCCTGCACAAGAACAAGCCGGACATGAACTACGAGACCATGGGCCGCGCGCTGCGCTACTACTACCAGCGTGGCATCCTCGCCAAGGTCGACGGCCAGCGCCTCGTCTATCAGTTCGTGGACGTGCCCAAAGACATTGTCGAGATCGACTGCTCGCTCGCGTAGGTGAATCTCCCGTGTGTGCGCTAACAGTGCGCGATGGACTCGTAATACGTTTCGCTATTACATTTTTTCACTAATTAGTAAATTCTATTTTTCAAATCATCATGCATTACGTTCTCCGATCGCTTCTAACGATTCTTAAGGTTACTCTCAATCGAACTAATATTACGATAACTTATCATTGAATTTAATATTTATACAAAAATAGGAGAGACGAAATTGATTGCTCAAATGTTTATATAAGTACCTATTTTTAGGGGTATTTCAGATGAGGAACACTAAATTTGCTAGATGTTATATGGTACGGAGTGATTTTTGTATAATGTTGAAACGAATTTTTAAATGTTTGTAATGAAGTTTCTATATAGCATGTTTGCCGCTGCGCCCGCGCAGTCAGAACTTCCTACCTCAAGTCTACGCAAAATGTAAAACATTCATATGAATATACACTTTACGATGTTCGAAACAGTTTATACAATACGCAATAAGTGTAACATTATAGTCTAATAAGAGTTTATAGTGAAGAAATATTTACGTAAATGTTTATATTATGACGAAAATATCATATAGTATCACCCTCAGATGACTTGTTTGGTGCTTGTTATGGCCATTCGCATATTTACACCTTGTTACACTCCTTCACACTGTTGACTATATCCTATATATTATATGATAAAGTATTTATTTATACTTGTAGCGGCAGACGTCGCGTGTCTCGTTGCTTTCAAACCGAATTTCCGATTGATATTATTTGGTTACGTCGCGCGGCCGCGGGTCGCGCTGAACTGAACTTACTATACTGCCAATTTTCTGTTAGGAAACTGAATAATGAGTCTACTATAAGGGATAATTTGTGCGTTATTTGTGTTAATTATTATAAATAGATATTTACTATAAGTGAGCTGTTTAAGTGAACATGTTCTAGTTTATTTCGTTTATTTAAATTAATTATAGTAAGCCTGTTGGACGGAGGTCTTGCGCCGCGTGCGACAACATCACGCCGAGTCGCGTCGCGGGAGCGTCGCCGCGTGCGCGTGCGCACTCTGTCCGACCAACACCAGCCACCGGCGCAAGATCTCTATTTTTTGTTACCTGAATAAATATTATTAATAATTAATTACGATTTGTGGTCCAATGTTAATGAATCATAATACTTTTAACTAGATAGTTGATAACGAGAGGTTTATTAAGGTAGCCTAGTACCTACACATGTCACCTGCGCGGTTGAATTGAATCGATACAATATCACATTCAATGCAAAGACAAATTAATCATTTTTACTACGTATACAAATCGATGGAATATTGTATAATTATGAGAAAATAGAAGATATAATGTTTGTACGTATGTATAGAGTATGCGAGGCGTACGTTAAGATGCGCGCACGCACCCCGCCGCGGCACCCTTTCTGAATATTGCGCAATATTTTTATATTCAAAATAAATATATCTAATGTCTAGTTGGTAAGTGTTGATAGCACGAGGCGGCGGGGTGCGCGCGCGAGACGGAGTCTAAGGGTGCTACCGCGGGACCGACTCAGCCGACCGGGCTGCGCCGGCGCACGGCCCCGGCGCGGCCTGCCAGTGATCCTTACTTTAGATAAAAGATCTCAGCGTCCACACTTCTTCGAACAAAACCAGTGCCCGTTTCCATGTGATCGACATATTATATATTAACAAAAATGTGGAATTTTTATCATATTTTTATATAGCTAGTTGGAATTCTTGCGACCCTTTCTTTCGACACTATTTCTTATGCTTTTGTAAATATAACGTTAGATATGTTAACTTATTTATTTGTCGTCGAGGGCGGGCGGGGCCGCGGCGCCTAGCATAGCTCGCCAGTATCACATTATGACGTAGGTTGCGCCGCGGCGCCCGCGCACACCACTCGATATTTTTTCCTTTTTAGGAAATTTCGTTCTATAGGTTACAAATTTTATTGTAATATACTTTATAATAAATTAATTAATAGTAGGTAATGAATGGACCACGCGATGGAAGAAGAGCGCTCTCAGAATTTAATAATCGGCTAAGTAGAGTTAAAGGGAAGAGTTACCGGAGGATGTTTGAGCGAACATGTAAAACGCAGCTCGCAAGTTTAATAATTTAGTCGAATTGATGTTGTTGAAAATCAAAGTTTCTAATTAATAATGTACTTAAATTTTTCAATGTAAATTTTAACAGCACCTCGAGAAAAAAAATTAATTGTTAATGGAGTTATTTTAATTGAGCCTAGTCTTAGCATCTTAAATTTATTTAAAGTAATTCGGGAGGACGCGGATCGGTTCGGAGTTCTCGAGGTTCGGCGTTGAATTATTGTTGTAAATAAAGAGATATATCGACACGCACAGTACCGGCGCCCTCCCAGGCCCGGCCACAAGGCGCGGGGCCCTAGGCCACGGCGCCGGTCTAGATAGGTCAAGTATGAAATTGTTAGCATGGAAGCAATGAGAAGGTTAGTGATTCGGTATAGGCGGAGGCAGTGCGCGAGAGGGCAGCAGATGTCTCGAGCACGTGTTCTAGCGTCTTTACGTTATGTCCCAGACGTCCCAGTGCACTGATGTTTGTCTTATTTATCAAATTGCCGCCCTCATATTGGTTCATTTGCTGAATTTTCCGCTTCTGAGAGACGTGCAGTACGGTGTTCTTGCTTTTAATTTTACGCAGTAAAGTCCGATATTTTAATTGTAATTTTAGTTGTTTAATTTTACAAAATACTGTATTTTCTGCCCCCTAGTTAAGTTATTTTTCTATGTATAGCTAGTTATAAGTGTAAATGCGTTAGCACATAAATTTGATGCATGATGATAATGTTAATAAAATATCCACAATAAAATACAACTGTCTGTTTTACTACAACATTCCCCTTCATCCAAAATATAAACAAGTAGGTAGGTAAACCTAAACGAAAAAGTTGTGTGTTACGTTACATACAACTAGAGTGGATAGAGTTGACTACTCAAAAATGAACGTTACACATGATGAACAATGATTAAATCGCTCTTGCGTCTAAAAGACGCAGGTCGTGGGTTCGATCCCCGCCTTATGATCTGGGTTTTTTAAAATCTATGTGGCTGTAAAATCTGCCTTCAATGGGAGTCTTTTTTTAATTAAATGCTCAAAAATTCGTGGGCTGAGCATCGAACCACACTCGTAGATAAACTTCTTGGTATAATATGCCCAAACGCACTAGTGTAACCATATCTTCGTTCTCAGCGCTAGCAAAATACTAAGGCCTCAAACCAGGGAGGGGCCGGCGTAAGGCAACGAACCCAGTAAAACCCCAGAACATTTTTATAATACCTACTTAACCAATTAATTTAATACCCACTGAACCGGCCACTTTTAAAGTGTTTTCCGCAGGCCTAAGATGTTACTGACTAAATGAAATTAAGCTCGAATAGTAACAACTATAACCTAAATGGTAAATAATATTAAATAACCTGTGTGCCTCGTACAGGAAGACGTAGCTGCGGTAGGGGTCTTATAAGATGGACCCATGATCTAATAAAGATCGCATTAATCAGCAGGTTTTGAACTAGGAAGTGGTCTATGTTCAGCTGAAGTAATAATGATGATAATGATGAGCGTGCCCTTCTGCATATAGCTTAAAATATTAATTTATTGTATGTTCAAAATCGTTTGCCATTAATACATTGAAAAAATGTAGAGCACTATTATAAATAAATGTAGAGCAATATTAATTTTACTGAACGCATCTAATGCAAAAACCATAGACTAAGGCAAGTGACGTGTTGTTGTCATGTCAAACGATTTGACGTGTAATAATTATTCACAGCTGTCACGGTTCGCAATTTTGTTTTCACATTTTCCAATAATGAGAAGGAAAAAGTAAAGTGTTTTGCTTGAAAACATCACTCGAACTGATCGTGTTAATTATTTATTGATGTGAAGGACTACATAAATAGTTTTAAAATGGTTCTAATGACAATGGTTGCAAGGGTCGTGGATGGGCTGCCTCTAGCCGCTACGATGCAAGAGGATGAGCAGGTATCGACTTTTACGTGCATTACATTCCCGCCAACCCTTCGCTATACTTTCTTTAAAACTATATTTTTTATTTTAGCCCTCTTTCACCTACAAACGTAGTGCATGCAAATTCCCTTGCTTACGTTATCAATTTTAGTTTCGTACCCATTCGTTTCGATATAATTTGCTATGGTGTTCTACAGAGCGGGTGCAATATTCTGGAGTACCAGAACCAGGCAAAAATGCTGTTTAGGAAACTAGGCCCTCAGTCGCCGCTGCGGTGCTCCATCGAGACCGGGCCCTACCTCTTCCAGTGAGTCGGCGCTTGTTATTTTTATTTTATCCCGAATTGTACCCTACCATCCTCTATTTCCTTTTAATTATTATTTTAATATCTAAAAGCAGTTAGCTATCTGTAGCCTTTGTGTAAAAACACAAAGAAAAAAAAACCAGGTGTTGATATGGCCAGTAACTATACATAGTTCTCATTTTTATTTCATGATATCAATTTGAATTATGAATATGCTATAAGCCCTGTTGCTGTAAAGACTATTCTTTTTAAATGTCTTATGGAGTATCTCAAACTTCTCTACCTGACCTTATTGTGGGTAGGGTCAGTAGTATGCTTATCAGAGACTAGTACACATAAATAGATTAACCACTCAACGCCGAACCGGCACTCGGGTGCCACATAACAATAGATTTTCTATTGTGTCTAGTAATCCGGGGCTAGAAGGATTAAGTGAATAATGCTCAATAGATATTAGTAATTGGACATGACTAAACAAATGTTAGCAGTACTAAAGTTATAGAATGCCCAATACATTATATTGGTTTTTACACAATGTTTCATCAAGATAAAGTGTTATGTTTTATCAAATTTAGAATTTTTATAAATTTATTACAGGGCACTACAAATATTGTATTCTTATCTTTGGAAGTTTGGATATCGTCGCTTAGCTAACAATACCGCGCAAGTCGAAAATTGGTCATGTAGCACTTTTAACTTAGTTGAAAAGATTTTTTAGGTATAAAACGCTACATGGCTAATTTTCAACTTGCGCGGTATTGTTAGCTAAGCGACGATATTCACATTATACTTGTTAATTTTTACAATTGATATTCAAATTGTTTTCCATTCTACATACATAACTTAACCATGAAATAATAAAATTAGGTGAATAATCGAATTAGGCAGGCACATAAAATATGCTTTGTATATATCTGGTTTTATAACTTACCTTTGTTTATTGGATATCCCCGCGGGAAGACCTGTGCAAAGCTAATATGCTGCTATTAGATAATTTTAATACAATATTTTCATGTAGATATTTTTATATTGCATCATTTATTTCCTGAATGTTGCACAATTATTCACAGGCTTAATAATACTAAGTAGTGCAATTTAATACCTACATACAAGAAGTTACTACTGAAGTGCTATTAACCTTTTCCACGCCAATGTCTGATATAACAGACAAACCATTTTCGTGCCCACCACGCCAATGTCTGATATATCAGACAAAAAAACATGATCAAGAAACGTTGTATTTTTACTTGCCTGAATGAGTTGAGTAGTACTAATAATTTTTTGGAATTTTTTTTTTATGGTCGTGGCGTGTGGTGCACCATTTTCGGAAAAAAGCGTGGCGGGGAAAGGGTTAATAATGCTGCTTTCAAAAACACATATGAATAAAAAATGTTTAAGGTTGACTGAATTAAAAACAAAAATAATTGGATTATTGCAATATTTCAGCTACTTAATTGAAAACGAGATCTGCTACTTAGTGCTGTGTGAACGTAACTACAGTAAACGGCTCGCATTCAGCTACCTAGAGGAGATCGCACAGGAGTTCTATCAACAGTACGGCAAAAGAGTGAGTTAACATTTTATCATTATTTAATTATGGCTTGTATTTAAACGTACACCAAAAAAAGGCTGAAATGTGCACCAAAAAAATTTAATTGCTAACCTAACCTTTGGTGTGCCTTTGGTTTATTTTGGTGCACGTTTAAGCCTTTTTTGAATAAACACTTAAATATTTCCCTTTATTAAGGGTTAGTCATTCTTCAATTCTGAGTAGAAGAAAGTATCTGCAGACACAAATGCCTCCATCATTGAAATCAAATCATGGCTGCTTATTAACAGGCTTGCCAAATGCGGATTGTGAGCTCTGTCACGATACCAACACAAATTTTACTTGACCTGGGAATTGAACCCAGAATCAAGATCACTGTCAGTTACTTAAAATCGCGTAACCATCAAAGGGTTTCTAAAAAAGTTATTTTAAATAGTTACATTTTAAGTACCTACTTATTACACTTGTAAAAGTTCTAGGGTCTTCTGTATGTTGATAAAAAGAAACTAAATGATGATCCATCCAGTTCATTTAGATAACAGTGGATTTACTAAGTACTGTATGACTTAGGTATAGTATAACAGTGGGGATTGTATATTCAATCCTTGTAACCTTACTAGCAATTGAAAGGAGTAACTGTTGAGTTTCTTGCCGGTTCTTCTCAACAGATAACTGCATTCAGAATCAGGTGGTTGAGTGACTTTTTTTTTCTGATGATTCATAAGTGCATCTTTGAAGTCTATTTGAATAAAGCATATTATTATTTTGATTTTGGATGTATAATATTGCAGGTGAACACAGTAACCCGTCCTTACACGTTCATCGAGTTCGACACGTGGATGCAGCGCGCGCGCAAGCAGTACTCGGAGGGCGGCGCGCGCGCGCGGAGAGCGGGCGCGGCGGCGGCGCTGGGCGGCCAGCTCGGCGACGTGCAGCGCATCATGATGCAGAACATCGACGATGTGCTGCAGCGCGGCGCGGTGCTCTCTGGTGAGGCGCCTTTCCTTAAGGCTACGTCCCCAGTAGGCAACACTGATAGCGGCAGACTAACAGTTTGACAGTCTGCAGCTTATCGATTTAGTGCGCCTTTCCATGAATGAAGTGTCCACAGTTTGCTAGTTTTGCGCTCTCTGTACGCAGTTTGCAGCGCTACGCGCGCCGACTATCTCAGTGAGCGGCCGACTCCCAGCAACACGTCCGGTTGCGTGCGACGTTCGAAATTTAAATTTCAGTTCACCACTTTGCAGCTCACTCCGTCTGCTGCTAAGAGTTTACCTACTCGGGACGCAGCCTAAATGCTAACACTGCAGTCGTAGACACTTCTTCTTGTAATAATAATGTCCTCCTAGCAGTTTTCGGCTATGGCAGCTAACCTTTCCGATCACCCAAGTATGCAGGATATATTAGAAATCAGAATGCACAAGCGCATGTGCACTCCCTATTCCCTCACTCTCTTATAACACGGTAGAACATTAGTTTGACCTGAACGAAGAGAGATCAGGCCCAGGACCACCGGCTTAACGTGTTCTCCGAGGCACGGGGATGTTTTACAAAGCTCAATTTTTAACCCAGCAACCTTGGCGCGACGGTCGCTTTAAAGTGCGACCTACGATTTAAAAAAAAAAAAGACTGCATCATTGCTGAGAAATAAATGATCAAGAACGAGTGTGACAGTGATGAAACGTGACCCATAACCTCAGACCATTTTACGTGATGCCTTAATTCAATAGTTATTATTACCAACATTGTACTTATTAACACCGGTATGATTCCAGAGCTGGACACGAAGACGCAAAACCTGTCGATGATGTCGCAGAAGTACAAGAAGGACGCGACGTACCTCAACACCAAGTCTATGCTGGTGAAGGCGACGGCAGGCGCGGTCGTCCTGCTCGTGGTCGTGCTCTACTTCTGGGTGCTGTAGGCCGTTGCCCTGGCAAAAGATGTGTAGTCAACGTGTGCAGGCTTGGACACCTGGTGCCCAATCTTCCAACAGATTCCAGTAACACTACCCTAAGCAGCATTTTATGCAGCCAGTTTAAAATTGTATAATAACACTCTCAAATTCAATTCTTTGTCTCGGTTCAGTTAGCCCTGTCTGGGCATCGCTGTACTGTTATATGAGCAGTCAGCTAAACGCTGTTTCGTAAAGAAATTCAACCCAAAACAGCTATCTATTTATCTTCAATAATCTGTTACTACATGTAAACGTCTTATGGCACAGTGGAAAATAATTTTTTTTGTACCTCTCCTACAGAAAATGTTTACTGTCATATGAATTAAAATATCGTACAATAATAATTAATATTCTACTATCGTAATAATTTGTAATGAAATCAAAATAATATCTGTCTGGATTTATCCATGTGGCGTGTAACTTGCAAGTCCTCATTTAGGTAATTTGCAATCTAAATGGTTCTAATTCCCCTGCTCAAAAGACAGACAGGCTTTATTTTCTGTTCCTCACTTTAGTTAGCTTCGAAGCCCCCTTCTAGAACGGTTCAAAGCAGTAGTACATCTATGTAGCCATTTTTAAATGTCTTAATAAACAGACAATAGGCTTATCCAAACAACGAAGCTATAAACAGGATTCTTGAAATATATATGGCTTAGGTTTAAGCAACCACCAGATATAATGAAATATAACGCCCAAAAAATCCTAAGTACTTACCAGAACTTAATCCCCATTTTATTGTGAAATGATCACCATTAAACGTTAAGTCTGCTAACCTAAAAAACGTAAGTATCGTCAGAATAATCGCTGAGCTACCCAAAAAGGCCACGCGTGCAACAAATTTGTACTCGCATTGTATTTAAAAATTTCATCCAAATATGTTACATATTTTTATCCTAATAAATTAAAGTAATGCGTACAAAAATCATTGTATACCCAAAAAATATAAATGAAGTTCTAAAGATTTACCGATACTTTATACCATTTGACGATTGATAGTAAATAAACAAAATCTTTTTCTCTGTCCCGACCAAGTAAAATGGGTAGAATTCAGTTCTGGCAGTGGTCGCAGTTCTAACCTAACCTAACACAAATCTTATCAATCAATTTAATATACTTGGTTATATGAATACATTTTATGGCAAACGTTATGATATATTTGGGTAAGAATGACACAAAACTTTGCTAGTTAAAATTTGGTGCACGCGTGGCCTTTTTGGGTTACGAAAAGTTTTTGTAGTGCAGGCATGACTTAAATAGCCCGAAATATTTTGGTACAGGTTTCGTTTATTTGTACAAATTATATTTATTTTGGATGAGGCTGTTTGGGTAACGATTGTGTTTTTTGGTGGTCATTTAATTTGTTCCCAATATATATTAACTTTTTGTTGGATAATGGGCTACTTACTTTTTATTGGTCACCCATACTTTTTACATGAGGAATGAGATTTTCGGCAATTATTTTTATTGTGCTAGTTGGATGTAAACTAGTCTTCTATGTGTTACATAGATCTTTTCACTGGATGGCCTTTACTTTTATAATTAGAAATGTCTATGTGGTACCTTTCGATGTTACTGAGGTGGGCTCTTTATACTAATCTTATTCCATATTGTTCAATGGCCAACTGCATCACAAGGTTTTATTTATCTAAGACCCTAGGAGCCCTACTTGAATTTAAAAGGAGATTTAGATTTTGTCCAGTTTGTCACAGATAACTGCTACCAAGATCTATTTATCCATGCATGACCAACCTTTGGCAATATTATCCATTCTCCCTAAGAAATAAAAATGGGGTTAGGCATTCCACTCTACAATGTATAAAATTGTCATTTTTGCAAATAAGTGTACCAAAAGTATATGTTAATAGGTATTAGATTATTAAAGACAACCTTATTATTAGATTGTTTGATATACCGCGCATAGCTGTTATATTAGCTTCAATTATAATTCTTGAAAAAAATGTTTTCATTGCCTGGAATAAATGACTTTATTATTATTATTATTGCCAATAATATTTTTTATATAAAACGCAGGTGTGGTTGGTGTTGGAGTGTTGTAAATTTTATCACTTATTGTTAATTATTTTATTTATTTAAGATTTAATAAATATGCATTCTTTTCAAAAAAATGTTTCCCTTATCAAGTAAACCAAGTAAAAACATTTTGAAGATTTAGAAATTTAATAAAGTTATCACATTTTATATTCACATTGACTTATAATATTTGTTATAAAACTTAAATAGGTACGGTCAACAGCACATCACAGTTAACACTTGCAGTTCGATAATAGCGGTTATGCCCCGAACATAAGAGTGGTACAAAGTCCAAAGTGTTACGTCTGATGTGCTTTTGACTGTACATAAAACTATTATCTTCTAATAATTAGGTATAATGATTTGGCCTGGTATGTCATGATAGTATGTGCTCCTCACTGGTTTCTACTTGACTGGCATCATAACTGCTCCTGGCTAAATGCATACTGGTCACACTATTCATTGTATTTTCCAACCTTAATGCAATTGATGTGTTTAATACCTAAAATGAATAGAAATTATAGTAACATAAAATTAATAATTAACAATTTTTAGCAAAAGAAGAAGAATTATAAGCAAGAAAGTGTCTTGTAACTTAACATTGGTGGAACAAAATGAGTATTTTATTGGTTTTAAAAATATGAAACAAAGTATGTTTAAATAAGAAGCGTTCAATAACATAAACAAAAAAGGATATCGCCATTGTAATAACACAATCCAAACTTTAATGCCATTTTTTAACAACTTATTGTTTTTATCCCAGAAACGTTGTTGATTGAACTTTCAATAAAGTTCTTGGTTGTGGTTGACATAGTTGTTAAATATTTTTTTAATGGGCTACTAGATAGGTTTACAGTTAGAAAGTTTAAATGAGAAGTTCTAACTTATACCTGTACTAATTTGGCAAAGATAACAGGTCTGTTCTTCCACTGTAGACTCCCAAACACCTGGACAGGGTATGGAATGATCGTGGAAGGTAGGTGGACTTTCAGATAGACCACAGATAGCTGAACTTGAGGGCCTGTCTTAGCCTCAGGATTGACCTAAAATTGTTACATTATATTATTAACTCTATTGGCATATTATTATAAATAAATGGTAAAGTATTAATGCTGAAAGAAAATCAATAACGAAAGGAAATAAATACACATCAGTTTTATGAAAAATTCCTGAAACCTTATTCTAAGCCTGAAACTCACTTCACTCAGAAAAAACTTGCCATGAACACTCTGCAACAGTCCAATAGTTCTACATCTTATAACCTCTTCCTGTAGTGTTTCGCACTTTTCTACTAAATCCCGTAAATTTAAAAATGAGTAAAAATCACCCTGAAACAAAATTTAAACAAGAATCATCAATCCATAATTTGTAATTTATTCGCGCAATATGTATTACGTTAATACTTACAGAAGCCGTTTCTGCTGAAAAAGGCATATCAACATATGCAGTATTTTTTATATAGGGCATCTTAAATTGTATAGTATTTAAATTACATAATAAAAAACTAAATTTCCTCTGGATTCAAATATTTTCAAATCAAATCTGAAAAGTGAAATTGAAAAATAAACAACAGTTGGTTGACATATGAACTTTTTGAAATAAATAATGCGAAGATTTTCAATTTTAAACAGACATAAATTTTTTTAGATTCGTCATTCGTCAATTTTTTTTCTAAATTTATAAGTTCTAGTTTCTTGATTAGAGCATCCTTATAAATTTAAAAAGAAAAATGCCAAAACCAACTGACTGTCAAACAGTGACATGTTCACATCTCTCTGTCATTCATTCAACAATTTTTTTAAACAAAACAAACATATCCATCGTACTACCGAATACGGATTTCAAGTTATTTCTGATTTAAAATTAAGAGAAATCCTTAGTTTTACATTTTTCGCATATTAAAATGCCAACGTCTCGATTAGTTGAACTACGTCCTGACCGGCGTCTGCTGGATCATAATTTCGAAGGTTATAAGTTAACTTTACAAGCTCTGCCCCATTTCCCTTACGAACTCGGTTCTTCGGTCGACAGGGTTTACCCTGACGAAGTACAATACTCCTTTATACACGCCAAGCTCTTCGCCCTGCATAATCACCTGATTCTGGACTACTGGGACTACTCTTACAACTACTACTATGTCGACAAAAAACAAGAAGTTCGCCGTGTAACCTTTGAAAATAATCAGACGTTTCAAAATAAACTGGTTTATGCCGTCCCAAGAAACGTTGAAAGGAAGTCTGGTCACTTTAACCTGTGCCTTGCATTTCCATCTCAGACCATAGCAGTGGTGAGTGACGGCGCTGGGTATATCCATATTGTTGATACTGGCGTGAGGAACAAACCTGACGAAGGTCGAGAGTGGCTAACACAACATTCAAGTATTGTCCTTGGAGATGGCAAATACTTTGTCATATTGGACTCCAGACTGCAAGAAAAAAATGATGCTGAAATTCTTCACATTCTGCTTCAGTCTGTAGAACAGAGTGAAAAACATTTCAGTTCAGTCCTGACTTTGGTCACATTTGAAAAGAAAGATCAGTCTTGGAAACAAGTGGCTATGAAGCAATTGAAAGGCAAGGGAATAATTCACTATGCAGCCATAGAAACAAGCTGTGATGCTGTGTACATAGCATCTGATAATTTATTGAAATTTACACAAGACTCAGAGAAAGAAATCACAGAAGCTCCTAAAGAGGACACCACGAAGAAAATTTACACATGGTTGCAAACATCAGAAGACATTACTGTTACTTTAAAACTTGGAGCCAATTTTGATAAAAAATTAATGAATGTTCATGTAACACCATTACAAATAAAAGTTAGTTATGCAGGGAATACTTTTATTGATGGGGAATTACGTCATTCAGTTGACTCTGAATTGACTACTTGGAATGTGGAAGACAATGGCCAAGTAGATATCCTACTGACAAAGTCTGACAGCATGTTGTGGGATGAACTGGTAGAAGGTGGAGACAAGAATGGCGAACAAGTGTTAGATGCCAGTTTGGTTGAAGAAGCACACCGGAGGCTGGCACACCTGTGCTCGGAGACGGAGGTGGTGGGTGAAGAACCTAAAGTGGAAATAGGCATGCAGGAGTTGGAGGAGTGTGATGCTGCTTCCGAGGAGGACACTGTACTAGGTAAATCATTTTAATAATTATTTAGCATACTTATTTTGTTCAAATAAATGTTTTTGTATTTGTATTTATAAATATTAACAGAAAAATATTATTTGTTTCAGTTCGCATGGACACTAACAATCACCAGATAACACACAGGGCTCCCCTCAGTGTGCACCAGTACCTGTTCAACATTAAACTAGAGACAAATGAAGTCCCTGCAATAGCTCTCCGTCATGATGTAGATACTTGTATTTGGCAGCCTTTCGCTCAACTCGTAAACAACGAGACTTGGCCTATGAGACACCAGGGGACACTGATGGCATTTGGATATGTTCAGTCTTCTAAGCAAAATCGCAAATTTGTAACTTGCGCACCTAATTTCTCTTATAGCGTTGTCTGTGAAGCAACCAAGCACATTTTTATCTACCAAACTGCAATTGGCCCCGATTGCCAGTTGAGAAAACGCACTGCTGGTGTCTTGAATAGCGTAAAAGTTGGTCAACAACATGTCTTCAATATTGATAAATATGGTGAGGTTATTGGAATCAACGCTACAAATGAATACTTATTTGTGTTAACTGAAAGATCTTTAATTGCTATACATATTGTATAAAACTATATCTAAAGAAATATAAATTGTTATATATCTTAAATCTAGGTTTTTTTTTACAGAATAAGGGAGTTTTCCTTCATTTTATTTTGCAGCATTTGTTTGCTTTCACAAATTATGCACTGGAGAGAGAACACTCTCAAACTATATTACTACAGACAGAATCAAGTTTTTAGTTTTCTTCATTACTATCACTGTCACTCATGTTTTCCTCAGATGAATAACCAGTTGTAAAAAGTAGATTTTTTGGTCTCTTCTTTCTTTCCTCCTTTATTTCTTTTTCTATTTCTTTTTTCTTGTCCTCAGCAATTTTTTGAGTCAGAAGCTTCCTTGGCCTTTTTCTCTGTGATGTAGAGAGATTGGATACCACATTATCTTGGCTTGTTTTCGGGAAATCATTCTTTTCTGGCTCTTTTTGATTGTGATTTTTCTCATTTGTTGAATTTAAGCCATGGCCATTTTTTTCAGGTTGTTCATAATCAAACTCATCCTCTGAAAAATAGAAAATTTAGTTCATTCATTCGAACCAACAAATACAGAAAAATTTAACTAAGCATCTAATGCTGTTTTAAAAAAGTTAAATATAATTTATTTTTATAATTAAACTATAAATTCCTACTAGATACAAAATAATAAGACATTATTTTGTATATGCAATAATGTGCTAATATTTAAACACTTAATTTTTTTCTTTAAAAAATATTCTTACCTGGGCTAGTTATTTCAAAGTTGTAGGCATGGTCTTTGAGCACTATAAATATTATAGGAAACTCCACAATGCATTTTCCTGATAAATTCTCTGCTAATGTCTCTGTAGGGTCCAATTCAAAGAACTTTTTGGAAGAACCTTTAACTTTTTCAGCTGAAATTATAAATTCACATATTATATTTACCAGAATAAGTAGTTTATTCAAGTTTATTTAGTACATTAATTCTAGTTCTGAGGTTTAAATACACTAACCTTTTAGGAGCACTTTTACTCCACTAAATCCAGCAGACTTATAATATGTCAAAGCTTTGGACCCCTCGAAGGGCATAGCATCAGGGTTGACATATTTATCCATGAGCTGTGACAGTTTCTTCTGTTCAGAACATCTGGCATCTACAAATTTCAATGGCTCAGAGTCCACATTGGGAAAAACCCATTCTACCCTCCATTCAATTAACTTTGTCTTATAATAATATTTGGTTGTATTTGAAGCATGTCTTGTGAAGTTTTGTGATAGAAATTGAAGGACAATTCCTCTGTTCCTTGCAGCCATTTTTAGTTTGTATAAGTGCTGAAATACAAATGTCATCATGATGGTGGTCTAATATACAGGTAAATATTTTTTAAAATTATATATGCATATAAGTTTTTATTGTCTGTGTCTTACAGTTGCTAATGGGTGGCTCAGAAGTGTCCATACTTTAAACTCTACAAATTAATCAAAATGTAGGAACCATCTTATAATCTATGAAACACTTACTATGGGCAAATCCTTTTCAATTCTGGTATACCGTTTCTTCTCATCTCTCTTGACGCCGTACACGAACCGCGCACATTCCTCTAGCAGTCGGTAATCGCTCAGCAGATCCGTATCCGTGAAATCCTTCATCCGAATGAATTTCGTGCGGTCGCGGATGCCGTCACATTCGAGCTCTTTCTTATGGATCCTGACGCAGGTCAGAGAGCACGTCTTCACCTCGCACTTGGGGCACGTATACTGTGCCTTTTTGGCCGCGCATACTTCGCAATCTCCAAGCCTGCTAGCAGAAGATATTATTATAAGGTTAAAAACTATCTAGTTAAATATGTACAACAATAAAGTGATAGTATAGTACCTGGAGACTATTTCTTTCTCGTTTTCAGATTCTGTGTCAGATGATGAAGACATGTTTTAAGTGAGATTTTAATAAACAAATAACGAATTAATGAATTGTCTAAATTCCGATTTTATAAAATGATATTTGTTTGTACAAACTGATTATACGTCAATGTCAAAAACACGTGAGGATTTGGGGAAATGAATGACACTTGACATTACTTTTATTTTAACGTCACAGTGACATTTCTAGGGATGATTATAATCTTAAGTAATCGATTCTTCTATCGATTTACACTGCAAGATTAACAATCGCATTCATAATCAGATTTTGTTATCCACGATGAGTACGATGACATTATTAATCAAATTGATTGGTTTTTGCTAATAGAGGTTCCTACTTAAAGTTGTTAATATGTGGATGGGTGGGATTAGTGATGGGTAATGCTAATAATCCGGTTAATAACATCATGGATAATAATCGATTAAAAGCAGTTAATAGCCATAAATAGCCGATTTTGGATGATAACCCTGCTATTAATGTATCTTATAGAAATTTATGTTTTTTATTTATTTATTGTATTGTAATTGTATCAGTATGGTTTATGGGCTTCTACGTATTTTATTTCTGCTAACGTGGGTATCATACTTCGCTCACACACATCAATATTGTACACTACACAGACATTGTTTCTACCATGACTTATAATTATCAAAATATCACTGGAAAAATGTGTATAAATTATTAAAATACTATTAAATAAGCACGCATACGTCATTTCCATTTACAAAACTCCATTACGATTCTATGGAAATAAACGGTAATGACGCGAATGGTGATGACAACGCCTTGGGAATTCGATGCCCTGGTTCTGGCCCAGGTGCATTGAATTCCGGTCGCGGCAAGGATGCGGGGGGAGCGACCACGCTTGGAGGAGGTGGCGCTAGGTCATTACCAGGCCAGGGAAGAGGCCCTGGGCAAATGGACGGAAGCTCTCCAAGCCCAAAGTGCCGGCCACTGGACGATTGAGGCCATTCGTCCGGTGTTGAGGGAGTGTGCGTCGAGCGCCGGCACGGCTGCCTCACCTACCGCCTGTCGCAGGTTTCGTCCGCACATGGATGTTTCGGACACTACCTGTACCGTGTCCCCCGTCCGAAGGAGACGCCGCAGTGTCATCGCTGCGACGCTCCCGACGACACGGCCGAACACACTCTCCTTGAGTGCTCGGCCTGGCGACACAAGCGCCGCGAACCTATCGCGGCGCTAGGCGGAGGAAGCCTCTCGTTGGCGACTATGGTTCGTGCCATGGTTAGAGATGGGTAGTGGGTTAAAACCCATTCCGCCCGACTGGGTTAAAACTGGGTGATTTGGGTTATAACCCGTTTTAACCCATAAACACCTATTTTAGTGGGTGAAAATAAAAATCATTGTTTTAATAGTGAGAAGAGGTTGTAAAATGAAAGTCTGAATCCAAAATCACATGCATTTATTTTTCTGATAAAATTACATTTATTACTCATTTTCACTATCTATACAAATACGATCGCAATCTAAAAACTCTTCGTTTTGTATGCCGGACGAAGATGGCTGAGGACTAGCAGCGTGAGGTGGACTGAACTTTGCTGGCGGTGACTCAGGCATGCAATCCTTAGCATTATCACTGAAATCTTCTTCGTGCTTATTAATTAAATTCCAGTTGTACGTCAAAAAAGTCAGTTTTTCTGCCCTTTCTGTCGTGAGCCTATTTCTTTTTATGCTGTGTATATTGCTGTGAGCACTAATATGATCGCTCCACAGCTGCGGAAGTGCAAGGAGCTGTAAGTATTCTGACAGCAACATTCCTTAATGCAGTAGATCCACATATTCCCATCCACCAGGTTGCTGCTGCCACATTGGTAATACTGTCCCATAAAAATTTTCGACTCCAAAAACCATCTCTGGCTTGAAAAGATACCAGGTTATTCATTACATTTAATTACATTTAAGCCGATGCTGGCGGCTGCTTCCCCCCCCCCCCCCCCCCCCTGGGTACGCCCATGATGGGTAGCCTTCTTCGATATCTTGAAATAACCAATGGGTAAGCAAATCGTAATCAGTGTGCTTAAGCCAAGGTCAATCAGGATCAGATCGCAGTAAAACAATATCGGGTCGCGTCGTAGATAAAATTTACACAGCACGATATTTCTTAAACCAAAAGGCGTAAACAAGAGGAGGAGGGAGACGAAACCAGGCGAAACAGGCGAGGCGCCGCGGAAAACGCGGCGTGTGCGCACACCCCCCACCACCCGCACTACCCAGCCATCCCCTGGACGAGACCCGCTCGACTGCATGGACATAATAAATACCCGACTGTAACGAGTTACAGTCGTGCATGGACTTAACATATTATTATTGCATCTAGATGCATCATCATCAACCTATAAACGTTCCCACTGCTGGGACACAGGCCTTTTCTCAATTGTGAGATAGTATGGCTGTGGGCCATCCTTCACCACGCGGGCCCAGTGTGGGTTGGTGGAGGGGTGCGTTAGGCAAGTGACCATTGGCGTACCCAGCTTCTGGCCTAGGGGGGTGGGGGGGGGGGCAAGTACTCTATCAGGATCCTCAATTCGTCTTCCTGAAGTAGGTACTCTAAGTCGACCACTACGAAGTGCATTTTCAACGCTGATACCTCCGGAACGAAATTTCATTGTTGAACGGTGCAGTGCTTTCTTCAACGCTATTATCGCCCCACACTAGGTTTAGTTATATGGCAAGCTGTCTGCAGCGGATTGTTCCAATTTAAAGTTAAATAAAAAAAAAAATACGAAATTGTTCCTTAGACATGCTGAATTTTGCCCTCAAAAGTCACAAAATAATAAACATAGAAAAAAAACAAATTACACTACATATCAGATAGAGTGAACCCCCCTGCCCCCCCCCCCCTGGGTACGCCCATGCAAGTGACCAACATTAATGTCAGAGGTTTTTAAGCCACCAACTGGCCTCTGACTAGGCTTGACGACTAATATCTACAATAAAGTAAATAACTGCCCAATTTCATATCGTTTTGGGATTTTGGTTTTTAGTGTATGCTATGCATGCACTTTAGTGATAAAATTTTACTTACATAATAAATAATTAACTATTTTAGTACAGCTTAAATGAGAAAACTGAAATAAAAGATACCAATTAATAAAATTATGAAATAATTTATTATGACCCGCTATAATGGGTTATAATGGGCTATTATTGGGTCATTATCGGGTTATAACCCACGTTCGGATTTTAACCCGGGTGGATACCCATCTCTAGCCATGGTTGCTAACAGTTGTGCGTGGGAGGCGGCCGCCTCCTTCTGCGAGAAAGTTATGTCGCAGAAGGAGGCAGCGGAGAGGCAGCGGAGGACCCCTTCGCTGCTCCCCTCCGGCGTAGACGGCCGGGCCGGAGAAGGCGAGATCACTTAGCACGCCTTCTTCGGCCTGAGGGTTGACCTGCGGGCGGAGGTAGTTCCCCAACGCCCGCATTGCACAGGTCGTCCGAGCCAAGTTTGAGGGTCACCTTGTTTTTCGGGTGGCCCTCCCTAGGCGCCCCACCCCGACTTGAATCCTCTCAGGTTGGGGTACCCGGGAATGGGCTGGTCAATAGCCACAAGGCTGGAACCGGCTCGTCCCAATCGGGTGTTAAGGGGAAACCAGGGGAGTTTAGTGGGTAGTGGGACTTAATCTCGAGCCCCACACACTACCGCAGGCGTCGCTAGCCTGCGGTTATAGCGCATAAATGCGATCTCCTCCGCAAAAAAAGTTCGTGTTGATTTCAAAAATTGAATGACTACGTAACATTAATTTGTAAATGTCTAATACAATACTAAATAACCAAACACGGGTATACTTCAAATTACGTGAAATAATTAAACGAATATTTCGGAGTTCAACAAAAATAAGCGAATGGTAATGATGTTTGATGCGAAATTTTGATGATTTTTATTATAAAATTATATGATATATTATATTTATTGCATGGCACATCAAGATTACGACATGAAGTGCATGTTCATAATATTTGCGAAATTACCTAATGCCGTATAGATTCCTACGACTTCGGCGAATTAAAAAAACGACGGGTTGCACTCCGGGATTGCCGGCAGAAGTGAAAACTAAAATTTCGCAAACTGGCGCATGAACAAAAAAAAAGTGTCCGTCTTACGAATTTTTGATCCCTACGCTCACTTGATCCTGACGCGAGTTTAACATTTTTTGACCATACAAAAAAGTGTACAAGGCCGCTAAAGAAGTTTTCACTTCAAAAATTGGTAAAATTCTGGAATCACCCAGGCATGCACGAGTAGTGCTTGGGTATTTCCCATAGTTGAACTTCATAGTTACATACTATACTAATAACTATTTACATATTATTACACTTTTACTTATCGGTTTGAATTTTTGTAGGTTTTACTATAGTCAACGCGCCATATTATTAGCTCAAATTCCTGAATGCTGTATAAAGAACACCCGCTCTTTTCACTCATGTGGTTAGTAATGTCAAAATAAGAATTAAACAAAAAAATAACATTTATTTCTTTCAAATACATTAATAGCAGGGTTATTAGCCATTGCATGGCTATTAATGGCTACTAATGGATAATAATCGCTAATAATCCAAACCATCCGGCTATTTACCCATCTCTAGGTGGGATGCTTGGTTGTTTGCAGTGTTGCCAACTTAGTGGAATTTCCACTAGATCTGGTGGTTTAGACACCCCTTTTGGTGGGGAAAAATTGGGTTTAGTGGCTAGTGGATTTTTTAGTGATTTAGGTTTTACTAGTATTATATTATCTGTGGTTCCAGTTAGTGGTAAGCTTCGTAGCTTACCACTAAAATGATCTAGTATTTTGCTAGGTTTTTTTAATAATATGATGTAGACAGTCACAGAGAACAGGCAAAAATGGTATACTTTTGTTGTGTAGGCAACATTGACCGAATTCAAGCCTGGCTGTCGGGATTTCTTTCTTTCTACAACATTTCTGAAATGGGCAAGTATTAATATTTGTGTTCAAACATTAAAACTGAATGTTTCAGTATAAAAATCTGCAATTCAAACGACGTAGGTAATCATGTTGAATCATTTATTTCAAATAACTGTGCAAAAAAATTTCAGATCAGAAAAGGAGAATAAATCATATTTTAATTTTCTAGTGGAATTCTGGTGGTATAATAAGAGGCCGCTAAGTTTTAGTGGTTTCTGGTGGTTTACACGGCCTCGGGCCTCATTTGGTGGGTTGGTAAAAATAAAGTTGGCAACACTGGTTGCTTGACATTTCAGAATTTTCAGACTTCAGTTCAGTCAGCTTGTTTTCGTTTTTCAATAGATTTTTAATCGTTTTTTAAATAACTTTATCTGCTTACACTGCCCCTGTTTAATTAAAAGCAATGAGCTCTACAGAACTCGGCGACGACTGGGACTTACCGTGCTCTGACGATGAGTTGTCCAAAGCTGGCGTTTTCATCGGCAAAAGTTGGATGCCGGATCCGGCAGAGTTAGAAGAACTGTACAAAAGTATAGAGAAAAATGGAACATTAAGTCTGGAGTGGAAATGCCCCGGTAGACGAGCACCTTCGCCTATTCCTGTGAGCAAAGAAAACCAACCAGAAATGCCAATGTCTCCAATTAGGGAAGAAAAATCGGACTTTGATTTTATGGATGAAGTCAGTTCCTTACGCCTACGTGTGCGGAGAGACGGCGAGGATACCCTCAGAGGGTCTGCAAAGAAGAAAACTACTTCTTTTGATGGGATTTTATCAAACATGATTAGGCATAAGAGATTGGAACAAATGGATAAGCAAACCACTCCAACTACACCGTCGACATCCTCATGACCATTCGCAAAGGAGTATTAGACTAGAATGAGATATTCACTAAAATTGATTTGGATACATTGTCTTGTTATTCTCTTTATATATATGGGGCCTAAGCAAACTTGTTCTTTAATCAACAAAAGAATTACAATAGACTTCAGAATTCCCTTTTGGTCTATAAAAATGGGTCTTTTGATAGCTACAACTTAGAAACCATTTTTGTGCGGCCATTGTCATATTTAAACATTACCCTTACAAAACGTGTTGAAATTAGAGGCAAAAATAGTAAGGACATTATTTAGTACTTGTTTGTGATATACAAAGTTATGATAAAATTAGGTATTAAGATATTTCAAATGTATGCTATTATTAGATCAATAAGTAATGTAAGTGAATTTGATAAGTAAAATAATTATAAACACATTATCAAAACATTTATATTTACAGTTTTATCCCTATACTACAATATTCCTTTGTTAAATTGACAGCAATGCAGTTTTTGGTTTCATTATATTCTGATTTTCCTCAAGTATCCTTCTACAACTGTCCATATTTTCAGCAATATGCTCCAATTGCCAGTGCTTTCTCAGCAAGGCTAAATTCAGATCAAACTTTCCTTGCCGTATACACTGCACCCCCGTGCAGTGTGCTGTTGATTTTAGTTGCATCCCTAAGTCATGAATGATTGTCCATAAATACTTATAATATTCATTTGTTGCATGAACCTCTGAAAAAAATTGAAAATGTATTATTATTATTACCATAAAATTGTATGTCTATGTTTTCTTTTTTGGTAAGGAGAATGTGTTAATGTGTTTGCACCATTATTACATGCTAGCACAACCAGTCTTATGAATCATATGTACTTGGAACTAAAGCTTTTATCTTACAAAACTGTACTGGTTTCCCCCTCTCCGCACCAGTGTGCTTGACAACTTCACAAAAATAACATTAAAATTAAGCTAACAGAAATAAAATCTTACCTAATGTGAAGTTTGGTGGATCGAAGTGAACACACTTGATACCATATAAAACAGGAAGTTTATTGTTTGCAGGTCTAACTAATCCTTGTGATGCTAATTCAAATGTGGTTTGGGATTCCATGTGAAGTCCTGACATCCTACAAAAATGTATTCTTTATTACCATCTTGTCACAAACATAAGTTTGTTACTTAAGATCAATCATAATTTTTTAAATCATTAGTTTTATAAAATCACCTCTTGCAAGTTGATTATGCCCTAGCAGGGTCTCACATAGCTATAGGCAGTATTACTAATTTAACACCAATATTTCCTGTGACATGCAATAAAGAATTTGATTTAATCTACAATACAATTAATAAAGCTTGAATGAATACTTTGATACTTACTCATACATAGCCTTTTGATGGGCAGCCTGAAAGTGAGCCACCATCGAGTCCATTTTTGCTCTAGTGACATGTCCAAAAGTGGACCTCTCAACAGTTTTGCCATTCCAGAAGTATGTGTCGGTTGCCTTGCCCAGCTGTCCATGCAACTTGTATACTCTTGTAAGTCTAGCTGTGTTGACCAGATATGTTAATTTGGTTCCATCATTGATGCCTATTACTGCAACATAGAATTGAAACTTCAATATTTCCAATATGTATAAGTATTAGTGCTTGAATCAGAACATATTACTTTTTCTACTTATGTAATAATTATTGTCTGTTCAAGTTCCAATCAAAAAAGGCATGTAATTTTAATGTTTCTGTAAGTTTATGCATACAATAATGTGCAATTATAAACATGAAAGTTTATATACATTTAAGCTTAGTTTTTATGGGTATGTATTATTAATAATTTCATAATACATGGTTTAATTTTTTTTATTGCTACTACCTTTCATCTTTTTATTTTTTACTATTCCTTTTTTTGTTTTGTCACTAAGTGAGACATAGTAATTCTGTCTATACTCACACAAAACACCACTTGAAAACAGTCCTAAATGTGTAGCATAACTGCAGCGGAAGTCTTCATGAATGTATCTTGGGCCACAAGCCAAGGGATCATCTGCATAGTTGGGAGTCAGTTTAACAGTCATGGGCTCGTTGGTGGCGCCCAAGATCTCTACTCGTTGCTCGCGAGGTCGATCTGGTAACTTGTTTAAATCTATTACAAAAAAATATAAAAAATATTTGATTTAACAATCGAGAATTCATATAAGTAGGTACCTAGTTAAAACCCATTATCAATATCTTTTACCACTTAAAAATTTTGTTTATTAATTGGATAAATCGATTGGTTAAACCAATTTGGTTCTAAACACTGCAACATACTAACCTCTAACAAGATTGGTTAAAATTGTATGTTTTATTTGTTTAATAGAAACACACGGCGGCTTATACACGCAAACTAATCCGTTAAGACATTTAAAAGCAGACGCTGCATTTCGAAAAATCACCATCTTGTAAAAACATAATTATTAATCGCGTTAATAAATTATTGATTGAATGCTCCTCGTTCCCCAGCTGTGTTTGACGTTGACATGTTGACATAAGAATCATTAAAGAACGTTCGTAAACCGTCGGTTGCAGTGTTTAATAGAAATCGTTTTTTTAATATTTTCATAGTAATATTTTATTAAGATATCATTTATATAAGGCATTTCTTTCAGGCATTTAATTTTAATTTACAAGTCAATAACTATAACAGGCTAAACTTAAACAAATTATAGAATAGAATATGAAATATGATTTTAAGGTTTCTGAACTTAAATGTCAAAAAAAGAGATAGCAACTAAATGAAAAAGAGACAACACATCAATACTTGCCCACATTAAAAATATGTGTCTTGGTGGTATTTTTTGTGTCGAGTATATATTTTGTTACGTATAAAATACTTTGCGTTTTTGCATTACAAATATTACAATTATACTTCAGAATTCGTCCTCAATATTAGTATAATGTACACTTGTAGTATCGCTTTAAATGTGTTACCCTTTAGCACACAATTTTAGAGTATTTATATAAAAATACCATATTTTAAAAAATATATTACAAAATTTAATCGTTACTTCCGGTCGTATTAATTTGTCGGACACATCCGATTCCCGCCAATTTACAAGTGGCGCCACCTTTCCTTTGCCGCCATGCCCGCCATGTTCTATAAACCTTCATTCGCTATTTGTGCTTCGCCCAAACGCACGCAAACGTTACTCAAATTCTAAATTCCGTTAGTAAAAGATGAAAGTGTTAAAAAGATTTTAAATTTTATTTTTTAGGAAAATACAATACCCATGGGCAGAGTTCCATGGGTCGCTTTTTGTTCAATTTCGTGTCTAAAGCGAAACCCAAGGTCTTATGCACGCAGGGACATCTATAGGGTGATCCCACGCAAAGACTAACGAACTGTGTGTCTGCTTGCAGACCCAGCTCGAATTGAACATGGCGATATACGATGAAATTTGAAACTGTGTTATAATAACGTTACAGTGAAGATTCGTTATATTTTAAAAATTTTTTTTTAGGAAAATACAATACCCGTGGGCAGTCCCATGGGTCGCTTTTTGTTCAATTTCGCGATTTAAAGCGAAACTCAAGGTCTTATGCACGCAGGGACATCTATAGGGTGATCCCACGCAAAGACTAACGAACTGTGTGTCTGCTTGCAGACCCAGCTCGAATTGAACATGGCGATATACGAAGAATCCATCAACTGGTTCAAATTCACACTCGGACTGCCTGGGGCTGTTCCGTTTTAATCCGCACTTGGACGGCCGTCAAGGCTTTGTATAATGCTCCACCGCGAATGACGAGAAAGTTTTATGCACTCTGGATACCAAAATGATTATCCGACGCAAAAACTGAACATAGCGAAGAGCCAAGCGACCGAAGAAGACATCGCTGGAGCCGTCACGCCGCGCGCCGAGCCCCGTCGCAGCCGCCGACCGCCGCAGCCGCAGCTACGATTCACGGGTACATTTACGAGCGAACAGGTATGAACCCTGATTTATTCATCATCTTCGGCTCGATTTTTATCATTAATTGAACCCATGTGGGTATCGATGACCAATTGGTTTCACAAATTAATGTGCAAACCTCCAACCAATTATTAAGTTCGATAGATTTATCGATTCATAGCAACTCGGCGAACGAACCGAAGTGAAAACGGCTCTCTTGAAGATAACAGAGCGATGAAGTCGAAGCAGATGCCCTATGGTTATAAACCGTTTCGACGAGGTCCTGGCGTGTCAGCTCGACCAAACACGACCGTGGATTATTCCAACGCCCGGTGACCACGACACGGCCTCGGGCAGGACCTCCTAGAAAAACCCGCGAGCGGTAAGTAGATCAGGTGTTGACTTGACTATAGAATGTTGTTCAGAGTGCCAATGAATCAGTTGAGTCCCCATATTATAAACACTAGTTTTCTTATAATTTAAGCATAATGCCTGCTTAATGGTGAAATATTTCCGGGTATCGGGCAGGGATCGAACCCGCACCACTTTACGGGCACAACTATTCGCTCGGATATTTAGTACGTATGACCGGTTTTATACCGCCACCGACTGAGTGTCGTCAGTGACATAGCAGAGCGCTAATGATGCGTGTCCGAGTCGATTTGTATTTATGTGTTTAAAAATTATTTCTTGTGGCCTCCGTCCTTGAAAACGAGTTATCGTGTTATCGTTGCAATGATCGGTACTGGCTTAAACACCACGATTACCGGATACGGATTGGTTTCCCGAGTTTCAAAAACAGACACAAAGTTATCTCAATCCGGGAATTAAACTCGGGACGCTGAAATCGCGGCCCGGTGCATAGACAATCGAGACATTTTTTGTTTTTAAAAATGATGAATATTATTTTTCTAATTGATATCGAGGAAAGACATATTTTTTATGCCTTAATAATGAATATTTACCCTATATTCACGTAAAACACGTCACATTAAATACTCCGAATTCAAAGTTACGGAGTATATATTCTGTGGTTACGGTTCGGTTTGTTAATTGCTCATTAAACGAGATTTATTATAAAATTCAAAAGATTGGTTTATACATGATGCTCATATAGGAAAAAGACATTGAATTAATGTGATTTCCTTTTAAGAAGAATGATTATTTCATTCGATTTTGATAATGACTTTATGTAAGAACATAATAAATATTACAATAAGAAATTAAATTAAGAGATTTCTGTTTAGAAAAATGAATATCGGTTCATTTTGCTGTAATACAGTTGGATACGTGTCAAAAAATTGGAAAGAATATTTTTGATTTTTATAAAAGAACACAACGATTAAAAAACCTTTTTAATATATATATATTTAATGATAATATTAAAAATACATAATTGTATTGATTGAAATTCATTCATGAACACGATTGAATATCCTTTATTGTTGTGAGAGAATATAATATATATTTTTAAAGCCTCTCAAAAATGGGATGCCGAGTCGACACGTTTAGTGGTCGGAACGCATTACTGCAATAAAAGTCAAAGTCAAAGTATTTATTTTGCAATCTGATTTACCAAGAAATTCTTTTGCACGTCATAAACATTTTTTTTTTCTCCTACCTACCTACCTACCTACCTAATATATGGAATAGTTCCTTCTTTTCCGTGCATTTCGCGGGTCTAGTTATTGCATTGGATTGACTTCCGTAACTGGCCTTCGTGATCCTTTCTTAACAGAGGAGTGGGACTGATTGTATCAAAACTACACAACCATTCTACTTGCGAAGTTGCCCATCACCGCCGAGCTTGAGGTGAATACGCACATGGTAAAGTCCATGCGCGCCAAGATCCGAACAATCAACCTCGCGCATGTGATTGGACATTTGATACCAATCGGCTATCACAGATCTTAATAAGAATATAAATAGTTGCTAACAACAAGTCATGTCGTTTTTTAATAATTTACAAAAAAAAAAAAAAAAAATTTTGCAATGGTTTATGACTGTATGGAGCATAGCAATTAATTCTTACTTTTTACGCCCATATTACTGGTAGAGAATGTTTTTCTGCATTAAGTTCGCTAATAATTGTATTTGTTTCGTGCAATAAAGTATAAATGGATAAATTAATTAATTTTATCACAGAATGAACTTTATAGTCTGTTTTGTCATTGTAGTCGGTACGGTAGACAGAGAGTAACCTTGATCACCCTGATAATGCATAAGTAAATTGAAAATATCCTTTGACATTATTCATGCAGCGCCATCATGCCACAAACGGTACAGGGCGTGGGTTGTAAGTAACTAGATAGAGGATAAACATGAAATAAATTATGTTTATAACATCGTACATAAAAAAGTTTTTAACTTCAGGTTACTTAAGATATTTGTTTGTAAACGGCTAAATGAAACGAATATGCGTATTGGCATGTAGAACCTTTCTCGTTATAAATAACAATAATAATACTTCGGGTTGCTCGAGGTATATTTGTTGGTGAGGCGTGTCCACGTTAAGTGTAACAATTAATTATGCGTCTTGACGATTACATCTAGATGCGTTGTTTTTTATACTTAAATATTTATTAAATATTTATTTTTGGTAAGCCGTATTAACGATTAGAGCGGGTACACATTGGGCACTCGGCGTTGCGTTGAGCGCGCGTTGCTTGACCAAAAACGCGCGCTTGAATGTATACACTTCAATATAACTCCTAGTTCTCGAAACGCGCGTTAGCAAAACGCGCGTTGTAAAAAGCTTAATGTGTACAAAGCCTTAATGCAGCTATTATGCATTGCTGCAATTAAATTCCGACACTTTGTTTTTTTTTATAATATGAGATATTATATTACATAATAACGACAGGCATATTATGCATTTACGGAAAATTAGAAACAATTTATTCTTATGTATATGCTTTCTCATCTGTCGTTGGCATATTAAAAGCAAAAAGCTTATTGATTGCATCAACTTTGATATCCTATGTTCACGATACATAAGGGTTAGAGAATTATTGAAATTGGATTTATGTTACCTTATTGCTTCTAATTTTCGCACAAAAAACATTCAAATACATCGTCAATAAAAAAGTAATAATGGAGCTTGTAGCACTGTCTTCTAAACACAATTCGTATTGAACATTACAATACAATATGACTATATTGACTAGTAGAATTGTTATGATATCTTTTTGGAAAATATCATTAAAATTAAATAAAACAATAATTATTTTATAGCAAATATATTTTAATTTGCCAGACGCCGCGAACTTATTCGTTAGTGCAAAGAAACCTGTTGCTTTGATTAAAAGCAACATTGTAAATAGCTATATTTTACGGGCAATTACAGAATATTAATTTTATCACTAGAAATTTTATAGGCGTTTTATACGCTCCAGCCTACAAAACTGAATAAAATTATAATAAGTATATCATGAAAGTCAGAATGTTTGTTGTTGGTTTTTCAGGATCATTGTATATTCTCAAAAACACCTGCCATTAGAAAAATTTTCTACTCCTTTAATTTTGTTTTGGAGACAGTTCATAGAATTCAAATAGAGACAGTTCAATAGAATTCAAATAGAGCGGTTCATAGAAGTCAAATAGAGAGAGTTCATAGAATTCAATTAGTTTGTACATGTTTAAATAAACATTATTTTGACAAAAATGACATTCGTGATTAAAACGATATCGTTCGGTTTCAAGGCAACCTACCTAAGATAAAATATATTTAGCTAATGCTTTAATGATTAGAAATGTCTGTGTGTAGTAGTATGTCTGTGACCTGGAATGTTGCCTGGATTTCGAGAACGAGTTAGTCAAACTCCCATCGACAACAATCTTTTACGAGTGATCTATAATTTCAAAGGTTGTACTGAATTTACTAGACTTGAATTTACTAGATGTAAGAGAATTAAATAAGACGTCATGATATTTCCTGACTATGCTCTAAACATCTACAAGTGTACATTATACTAATATTGAGGACGAATTCTGAAGTATAATTAATGATTAAACGAACTTACCTTAAGTGAAGTTCAATCATAATTATACGAAGAATTCGTCCGAAGATATTAGTCTCCCTCCCACCCTAGTACATATTTATTTCATCAATAAAATCCCAGCAGGAAATATCAAACGTCGCAGTCCACTGCTGGACATGCCCTCTGCCAATGCTCCTACGCTTATTTCTATCCTCGGCTTCTAGCTGAAGATATCAAACGCAACTCTAAACTAAATGAAGGTTTATAGAACATGGCGGGCATGGCGGCAAAGGAAAGGTGGCGCCACTTGTAAATTGGCGGGAATCGGATGTGTCCGACAAATTAATACGACCGGAAGTAACGATTAAATTTTGTAATATATTTTTTAAAATATGGTATTTTTATATAAATACTCTAAAATTGTGTGCTAAAGGGTAACACATTTAAAGCGATACTACAAGTGTACATTATACTAATATCTTCGGACGAATTCTTCGTATAATTATGATTGAACTTCACTTAAGGTAAGTTCGTTTAATCATTAATTATTTCTAATGCCAATATTTTTTTCCAAACTGATTAGTAGTGGCTGGGAGTTTGTTTAGTAAGTAACCTAAATATACTCACACAGTCACATTTATTAATACAAAATTGCATCATAAGGAAAGGAAAGTTACGTAAATTCGTGAATTCGTGATTAGTGTGATAAGGTTTTTGCAATTAATAATGGATATTTCTTAGGAAGTATTCAGACTTTCATTTCAGTAATTGGCAGACAGGGGCACAGTGGCATTGGCCACTTGATGGTTGAGCAATTTTTTCGTAAAACTGCCGATTTTACTATAAGATTTATTGACTTAGCACAAGCCTATTTCTTCTGTGGAGGTGGTATCTAAATTTCAAATTATGAAAATGTTTACTTAATTACTATCATCATACAATAGCAAAGCGTGAGTCGAAACCACGACCTTCAGTTTTTACCTTTTTTATTTGCCGGAGGAGAACGCATTTAAAATACAATCCATAACCGCAGGCTAGCGACACCTACTCAACTCCTCCGGTTTCCCCTTTCCACCCGATTGCTATGACCAGCCATTTTATTGTTGTTTCATTTTGTTTAGGCGATCAAACCTTTATTTAACCGGTAGTGTTTATGTTACGCTCAAAGATCGAAAAAGCTCACAACGCGTTGTGGTCACAAAGTTTTTTCAGGTAAAAAAAAACTTCTAACCTATATCCATCAGAGTTAATATGATAACTGTTCTATGGAGTTGATTTTCGCCTTCGACGTTGTTTTTGTTTAACTTAATATCTCTCAAAATATAGTCTCCTCTGTGTGTCAGTACGTTGGATGTTTTACTGTGACCACAACGCGTTGTGTTGTGAGCTTTTTTTCCCGCTCAATGAGCGTTTTCGATCTTTGAGCGTGTTACGCTTATTATAATAATTATTATTTGATTTCAACATCATACACTTATTTTAATTTGAAGAGCTAACTTGTACTTTTGTTTCACTTTGTTGCTTGCTTGCTTTAGAAAATGCTTCAGAAAAGAAATGAATAATAATTCTTAATGGATTTCAAAAGAAATAGTAGAAAAATAGACATAGGTATGGTAATACATGTCTTAAAAAAAACTATATTGACACGACAACGGACGGCTCCGTAGTCACTGAGCAAGTAAAAAGACCGTAGTTTCCAACAGCAATGGCCGATTGATGAACATCGCATTGGTAGCTTTGGTGAAAAGAGAGCATATTTTGGTGTTGCAATTAATTAAGACCTACTAAGGAACATTTATAGTGTGTCAAAGACAATAGTGCAAGTTGTTGTGAAGTAGTATTTGTGCAATTACGGCGACAGTGGACTAAAAATTTGTGTAGGTGTGAACATACAATTTTGTGAAGTACGATTTCATGTGAAACTTGTTATTGGTAAGTTAACTTATTCTTAATAATGTTCTGGAATGTATAATGTATCAATATGGAGATGATTTTGGTTTGCTGTAGTGGCTTTGTTAGCTGTTTGCAGGTTCTTGCTTACAACCTGTTTTCATTGTATGGGAACATTCCAGCATTGTGCCAATTAGATTTATTAAATTCGTAGTTGTTTACTTCTGAGGAAACATTCGGATTTATGGTCTTCTCTATACTCAGAAATCGGATATGTGAACTTATATAACTTGCTTGTAAGGAAGCATTATCAAGTGTGTACTATAAGCAAAAGTTAGTTGTTTAGACAATACTTTCTACCTGTTGCTCACTTCTTTAAATATTCAGGTAGTAGTACTATGGTGGTTATCGGGACTAGGAGCAAGAACGACATAAAAATATAGTCATAGTTATTTTTGTTGAGAAATCAAAGAAAATATTCATAACATCATTTTGGTCATAACTGACTGTTATGTTTTCATAAGTATTAAGTAACTAGCCTTCTGCCCGCGGTTCACCCGCGCGTAATTTCTTTTTTCAAATATTCCCCCCTTCCTGTCTCACGGGATCAAAGTACCTTAAGTAACCTGGGGATAGTGTAGCTTCCCAACGGTGAAAGAATTATTCAAATCCGTTTCGTAGTTTCAGTGCCTTTTCCATACAAACAAACAAACATTAAAATGTTTCCTTTTATACCTAGTATAGATGTACCTACTTGTCATGTAGATATTTAAACCAATTAGTGGATCGCCCCAATGTTTTAATTATCATTTGTATATTGCGTTATTGTGCATGTTTTATCTGACTTCTATTTAGGTATTACAAATTAACCCTGTAACACTATTTCATGTTTTAAATATAGGGTAAAGTAAAAAAAGTAAAGTAAAGTATCAGCCTATTAATGTCCCACTGCAGGGCAAAGGCCTCCATCCTTGAAATCAAGTTATCCCTACAATGATGGGTATTGTCTTAATCACCACGCTTGCCAAATGCGGATTGGTGATCACAAATCCGAGCTGTGTCCGAAAAAACCGACACAAAGTTAGCTCGACCTGGGAATCGAACCCAGGACCCCGAGATCTCGGCCCGGTACTTAAACCACTAGACCGTCGAGGCGTTAAATATAGGGTAATATAATTATTATCTTGAATTAATTGGTAGTACACTTTTGAGGCATTTAAAATTATTATTAATACTCTGACATTATTGAAGTAGGGAGTTTTAAAAAGTTGGTACATTATTATTGAATAACATGTTTACTAAAATAATGTACTAATCAAAAATAAATGAAATGGAAAATGTAAACAATTGTTCTCAGTCAGTAAAAGTGAAGTAGGTATAATACTACCTATATAATTAGAAAATACCTTTATCAGAATATTGATGTACCTAATTACAAAAAGCAAAGGCTTTAAATTAACCTATTTGAACTTAACTTTTCTTTCAATGATGGGTACCATAAGACAAACCTGAGCTGTTTAAAAACATTTTTTTTTAGCAAGCTGCTTTTCCTTTCTACTTGAACTGAGGATGGTATGAGTATAGTATTTTAACCCGGTTAAAATACTATACTCATACCATCCTCAGTCCTAGTGGCACTAGGGTAACAAAGTTTAATGCCTGGCATTGATTGTAACAATACTAACATAACAATGTAATGTGTGCCTTGTCCTGCCTGATGCTCTTTAAAAAATTTAATACCTATGTATCAAAATAAGTAAAGGCAACAATACCGTAAAACTTTAGTTTAAAAAAAAATAAGTCTCAACTCTCATGTCTGGTTGTTTAGGCAGGTAAATATTTAACTACCTACATTTAAAAGTTCCCGGATATTATACTTATTATTAGGAGCTTAGGAGCGAGAGTATATTATACTTATTATTATTACTTATAGAGGACCTTTTCCATAACGTCAACTGTGCTTGTCCATAACGTTAGCAACACTTAAAAATATCAGTGTTACACGCACACAGATATTCGTCACTGTTGTGTAACGCAACTACAAAAGGAATTATCAAAATAGCATTTGAACCGGATAATACTGGAAATGAAGTTGAATTATAGGAGAATCTCGGGATTTTAATCACCAAAATAGATATTATTGTACACTATAATTGATTGTCTAGTGGTTTAGGGACTCGGCTTTGATCTTAGGGTTCTGATATCAATTTCCCAAATGAGCACAAGTTTGTGATCAACTATCCAATCAACAAACTTGGGGATTAAGCCATAATTGTGATGATGACTTAATTTTAATAATAGAGGCCTTTACTCTGCAGTGGGACATTAATGGGCTGATACTTTACTTTACTATGTTTGCTGGTGGACCAGGCAACTTTACTGTTCATAACATAGCACTTAAAAGTAATAACAAGGGCAGAATTCTTCTTTGTTTCGCAATGTATGCTGCCAGTACAGCATTGATATATGCTTATCGAGGTTTTCATTACATAAAAAAAGAATTAAAACCACTTGATAATGGGTAATTCGAAAGATCGGTGAGGCCACGCGCCCGCCCCGCGCTCACCTTGACGGAATGCGCGCACGCCGATTCCACTGTGACGTCAGACGCCTATCCGCCTCTTATCAGTCAGCAGATTCTCAGTATTTACCTATTCAACATCTAGGCGATAAATGTAATTTCACTTGCTGTCTATATTTAGAACAATGCTGTGGCAGCAATGTGGACAGATGTGTGATGCAAGTATTGATTAGCTCAGTGTTTTGTCTTGTGATTTCATATTTTAGTATTGTCTATCCCTTACACTTAGTTGTGGTCCTAGTAGTATGACCTGCATTGCTGTAAATTGTTAAGAGGCAAACAAGCAAGAGGGTCACACACAAATGTTTGTAGGTACCGTGCGAGGATGGAATCCGCGACATCAGGCGTAATAGTTGACGTCTCGACCATTACACCAAATCTCTCGTCAATATGTTTTAATTTTTTTATATTGCACAATGTTTTCCGTTTTCAAAAAGTACGGTTTTTATGGGCTTAGTTTAGTATCTTATCTAAATTGCCACCTACTCATGTATTTGCCAGAAAAATAAGATTCATTTATTTGTTTCAAGGGAAAGAGGATATTTTAATGATACGTAGTAGACAATGAAATTGCGAATTTGGTGTTACTTCTACAGTTGTCACTGAGGCCATAATAGTAGAAGATCCGAGCCTATCACCACTTTCACCCATCTGTGATTTAGATGAGACATTTTTTTTATTAAATTTTATGTATTAAAAAACAAATCAAATCGCGCGATGGTTGCCTAAAAAATTCCTGCCCATGCTATTTTTAATTAATTATTGAAAATCCATTATTTTTTTTACACCTTCATCTAAGCGAATTTTCAAAAATCTTTGAATGCTGTTTTCTTTCTTTTCAGAAATAAAGGTAGGTATGTTTTCTTTGAGTAAAATTTTCTATAGCAGTATTAATAGAACTTCCCCTTCAGGTGGTATAACAAAATTCCATCCTGTATTCTTATACGGCAAGTTTATTTTGGGTTTAATTCCTTTTCATTCTTCAAATGAATCCTGCTTCCTTTTGTGCTAACTTTAATGGCTCTTAACCCTTTCAAAGATTTTATTTTTTTATTAATCGGTAATTCTGGAATAAATAATACTACCTATTATTATCAGTCAGATGGCCGGGCGGGATGATATAAAGGTACGTAGTAGACCACATCATGCCATCAGTTTCCTTCCATTTTCCATATCGTTCGATGCTATCTCTAAACCGGACAATACTAACCGCGCAGGGTCACGAGTCGTAAGGAAAACTGCCCAGTCTGAACTATGATACGGCTCTCAATGTCAATGTTGCGGTTGTCTGAGGTCGTCGCGCCTCGACTAATCTATGCGATACTATAGACGTACTATTAATTCAACACTGATTAACCCACGTTATTAACTGGCTATTTAAGCCCCGGGTAGGCATCAAGTTATCAATTAGCGGGAAATCACTTGCGAACGCCAGCCAGCGTAGGTTCCCCGGGGAATTATCGAGCCGGAATTTTCATGGATTCTATAGTCGAGACACGCTTTCTTAAATATTTAAAAGACGGAAAGTTATTCAGGTGCTGTATCAGCCTCGATAGCGCAAAGGTCTCAAATTGAACGAAATTAGATTTGTCGAAAAAAATTCTCAGGTGATTCTTATTTACAGAGATTGTCAGAAATGGTCTTTAGATAAAATATGGATTCTAGCTGAAGATAAACTTTAATAATCACATTTTCAAACAAATAATGAGTAGACAAAATAAATAGGTAGGTACTTTTTCCTGCTGTGAACCAGTTCTATCATGCCTACATTGCCTACCATCTAAGATTGCTGTATGGTTTTCTTTTATACACAGGAAAAAAAAATTATTCTTCTCTTCTTATATGTATTAATGTTCGAAGCGTTTCCTTAAAGGCAGTGTCGGTGACACAGTTGGATGCATGCGGGTATGTTTTGCCGACATGTGTACTTCGCGATTACGAATGTTTGTTCTAATTACCCAGCAATTTTTCCAACTCCAACGCTCTCTTGGCAATTACAATTTGAGGAAAATGTCTGAGCCTGACCTTGTTAAACGTTTTTTTTTCAGTAACTCTAAAACAATTTACTAACAGCTCAATTAACTTGGGTGTGTTATCGGTAGGCATGTTTATATTCTACACTAGCCTTCCGCCCGCGGTTTAACCAGCGCGTAATTTCTTTTTCCCCCACATTGCCGGGATCAAAAGTACCAAATCTTTCCTCTTTCTAATATTAGTATAGATTGCTAGCTGTATTTTCGTAAATATGACATACGAAGTAAGTACCTATGTAAATATTGTGACTGCTTTGTTTATCGTGTGATTTTTTTTCTAAGTTAGTGTTTTGCCTGATTTTGAAGGACATTATTTTTTGTAGCTTCTCATTCGTTATCACATGTGGCTTCATCTTTATGACTCATGCTTATATCAAACGATGTCAAGTAACGACTATATTCAAGGTCCCTAACCGCCAGGAACTAGCGAAGGCTGTGCCAAACCTCAAGGTTGCCAGGGCCGTTGGCAAAGTATTCGTTCTTACATATTCATCACATTGATCATCCAATGAATGTGATTTGGTTTTTAATGCCGAATTTTTATAACGTTTGTCCTCTTTACGAAGTATAATCGATTCTGTGTCAAGAACGGAAAAGCGATTCTTCGAATCTGCTCTGACCTTAAGATTTCTTCGGCGTCTATGTTGCATAATACAAGTTAAGTTGTAAGTTAAAATCTGGCAGGCCACTTTTTACAAACACTAAACTAATGAACTTAGTCATCGGATCGACCGATGTGGTCAAGTAAAATATCTTAAAACATAACAAATCTTATTAAGTACCTACCTATGTATAAGTTTAATTTATAGTATAACTAGCGGGCGCCTGCGGTTTCACCCGCGTGGTTCCCGTTCCCGTTGGAATATCGAGATATCCTTTCTTAGCGGATGCCTACGTCATAACATCTACCTGCATGCCAAATTTCAGCCCGATCCGTCCAGTGGTTTGGGCTGTGCGTTGATATCTATCTATGTCAGTCAGTCACCTTTGAGTTTTATATAATTATATAGATAATATCTTCCGCAATTGTTACTAGATTGTTAACCTTTCTCTAAACGTAGATATTTTCGCAGTTTTCATGTCATCATTATCAACAATAGGCATCATCGCGTCAGTGACGTAATTTCCTCTCTATTTGGCAGTTGAACATTAACGCTGTTTTTACATGTTTTTTGTCAAGATGTTTCTCTTTACATTTGCACCGAAGGCCTAATAGCACCATCAAGTCACGACGACTTTGCATTTAGCTTCATGAAGCGGCTCATCTGCAAATTGTACAGCTTTGCAATTGTCATAATCACGGCTGCCGACGACCAAAAGACATCTAGCGACCTAGAAGGAATTTCATGAGAACAAAGTGTCTAAAGATAATAGTCAACATATTTTTCAAATACGGAAATACATCAAGTTGCCAGGTTATTTAATGAGTAATCCTTTACATTTCGGAACTATTCAGAACTCCGAGGTGTAACTAAAACGGTCATTGTGTGAAACGCATGATGCATGACATGACCACGAAATACATATCATTAGAGTTAATTGCATGGATTGTTCGTATATTGTTAAAATGGAGTTTTTCTGATAATTTTTGCTTAAATTAGCAAATTCTTTTTTTAAAGTGGTTTTTTTTATCCTACTGGTGAAACAGCGGAACACTCGAACTAACGTCAAAGTCAGGTAGAATCTTGGTTTTACACTTTTAATAAAGTAAACTTTGTCTTGAGCGTACCATACGTATCAGATAGCAGTTTTTCCTGGATAGATATTTATTTTATTTATGACTAAAATTAAGTTTTAAATTAATCGATGCATTATGAATTTATCGATTCGAAAGCCTTTTTTTTTTTAATAATTTCTATTAAATTAATACACTTTTCTTTGTTATAAAGAAAAAAAACATTAATAAACCTATTAATATACGGTAGAATAGTTTTATAACAATATAAGTTAATTGATGATTGAGTATCTTTGAACTCTGGGTCTGGATGGGAAGGTAGTCACAATACTTATACATTATAATATATACTCTAAAATATCAATTGAAATTCATAGGCTTTCATGCCTTGAACAGACTGTACAAGCGCAAGAGTTTACTCCGGACGCAATTAATTTTATCTGTATATCTCTGTAAAAGTTTTTTAAATTGATTTTTAATTGCGGGTTAGATAAGGCCACATGCGACCGCATGAAACGTTCACGTTACATTTACGTCGCCATATCAATCGAATACGTAAATGGTGTTAAAACGAAAGTAATTTGCTCTAGCTGCGAGCGAGTGCACGGTTACAGAAATTACACGCTTGCACAAATTATATGCGATTATTGTGCCGGCCGTCTGTTGTTCACGACCGAAACCAGACGAAATACATTATTTTTTTCACTTCACTCTGTTGTCTACGTTCATTATCTTTATTTTTGCTGAAGCGTTAAGTAAATACACACAGTATTTTATTTGTTTAAGAGATGATAACAGTAATGTTTTGCAATAGCGTTGTTTTGTTTTTTCTAATTATTTGTATTTTTCTGTGAATAGGGAAATGTTGTTGTTTATTGATCAATAATTAATATTTCCGCCTTTAATGAATTGACAGTGAGATTGTATAATGTAAACAAGTAAAATCAGGGATTTCTCCCAAAATCTTTTTGATGAGGAATCTTAAATATTTTAATATTGTTAGATTATCGTGCTCCATTTTTTTTGCATTTGTAAAGAAACATGAATCGAAGTAAATTATTGCATTATCCACTAATAAAAAAAATTGCTGCTCTTAATTTGAGAACGATTCTATTATTATGATTTGTTATACGAGTTTAGTCATAGTTCATTGTCAGGTTCTAACATGTCCTATAGTATTTTCTCAATTCTCATTACACTTTTTTTAAAACTTATGTGAAGTCAGGCGGGTCGCTGAAAAAGTGACTAGTTATTCTCAAAGTTCTATAAGGCCGTTAAATGCTCGTGAGAAAAGTACATTATCATCCAGATAGAAATCTCAGCCGATCGAACGTAAACAAGCGTCCGCATTGTGTGTGTAGCACGAACCGCGCTAAGCTCGCGGGCAGCGGGCACGACTCTTGCGCATCCGCGGAGGTCGCGCTCATTCCGGTTTCACCAGGACCTTCTGATTGGTCAGAATGGTCAGTGTACCACGCTGTCGTTTTGCTCGTAGTTTGTAGAGGTATTACAGTCATTATGTTTTAATGTTTTTTTCAGTTCTTACGAAGAGGTTATTTACAGTTTCTTATTACCCTTAAACGTGTTATAAGAGCGAATGAAGAAGTTTTATCAGGTACTTGTGTAGATAACAAATTAAAAAATATTAAAAATGTATGTAAATTCGATAAACATAATGTCCCAAAAAGCAAGTATTTTATGCGGAAGTCGTTTCTTTACTCGTCGCCAAAGTACCTATAAATTTATTATTCTGAATCACCTTTTTGATGTCTTTGTTTCCAAAGATTTTGGGGACGAGTCATTTCACTTAAAAGAAAATTTCAATGTCAAAAGATCTTTGTTTCTGTAAGTGAAACAAAAACGATCATACGTTGAATGATAATGGGTAGTTATGATGAATTATACGAAAATAATGTAAACATAGTAAATAGTATATGTACGCACTACAGATGACAATTATATCTCATCTCTGATGTTCTGCAAATATTAAATCATTGTGTGGTAAAATCAGTCGTCATTGACTCGCGAAGATTGTTTGCTTGAACGCGAAACTTTCCAAGCGGGCGTAAATACCAGTTGCGACGGTCAGTGACGTTTTTTCCGTTGCCTCGGCAACGGGGACAGGGTCGTGTCGGCGTATCTGCTTCTGCGCAGCGATCGGAAACAATAATGTGGGCGAATCAGCTGCTAACGTGGAACGAGTGGAATCAATCGATTTCTGTTTATGCTTCGACGTTGTATAATCGATGGATGGAAATGTTTAGCCGATTCTTAAAGAATTACTCATTAGCAATATGTTTGAAGCGTTTGCCTTTGATGATAATCTGTTTAATAAACTTGCATTTGGGTCTGAACGACCATTTTCTATTATGTACAATAGTAGTGTAGTAGTTAGTCTCATTGCGAAGAGCTATAAAATAACATCAAAGATCACTACAATCTACTGATTTTTCTGTTGAATTTAATTATCCGATGAGTTCATGCTCATCATTTATTGTGAAGCAGCATGTGGCCTGCCGAGCGAGACTAACCACATGATTAGCAAACTTTCGTCGAAGCCACTTGCGCAAAGTAAATGTTAGCATTCACGAGCCAAATAACAAATTGGCAGCCTAAATTACCGACACGGGCTCTGTCAGACGATTCGCAGCCGGCTGCGGCGCTGAAACAGTGTGTTCGGGCAATGCACTAAATTGGCAACATTGATTTGCAAATAAACGTAATTATGCGCGAAAGAGGACGGTTGCGCAGGCGCCTGCGCTAGATCGCTGCAACACATGAGCGTTGCGAGTGTGATAGCTGAAGTGGATTGCACTTACGAATAATCGTGTTTTTGTTACAGATAGGTATGTTATAATAATTTCTAGGCTGCCTTGTTTTTCGGTCACTGGATATACCGCAAATCCATTTACTAAGCTAAACCAGTAGAAGCTAAACGAGAGTTAATTACACCATCTTGAAATATAACACCAGTCAACTATTGATTGTTTTATTAC
This sequence comes from Mecyna flavalis, assembly GCA_949319885.1. Lineage (NCBI taxonomy): Eukaryota > Metazoa > Arthropoda > Insecta > Lepidoptera > Crambidae > Mecyna > Mecyna flavalis. Next base: position 803,482 of record OX439427.1, on the reverse strand, counting down.
TTTTCAATTTCAAAAGTTAGCGCAAATATGCTAAAATATGTGTTGGATAAAAACTCATTTGTTGTGTTTCAGACGTCTCATCCTAAGGTTATAAGGCCCTTAAAAGGATAAGTTAATGCTTCTGGCGTTCCTTAATCAAAATGCCTTGAGAATATATTTCATGCGTGGTATTGACTACTAGGCAATCGACGAGTTTAGTACTGCTCTCACGTATTCTTCGACAAAGCTTAAATGTCCCCTTTAACGGCGATGGAACAAATGCTTAACGTTTGTATAACGTGCCACAAATATTAAAACTAGGTACTTGTAGATTAGCAATTTTCGTTATTTGGTTGCTACGTTCTATCTAGTAAGCCAAAGGCAATTACTCGTATAACAAGTGCACTGTGGTTCCTGTTGTTCTCTTGAGTGGTACGAATTTGTCTTCGAAGTAAGTAGTCATGATAATTTTCTTATTATGACATGTTGAACGCATTTCACAGTTGATCCACTTTTCGCTTGTTGAACACAATGTATCCATAATCGTGTTTCTGGTTTTGTCAGTAATTGATACCAGTTCACCATTAGGCCAGCCGAGTAAACTGCCGGAGCGAATCGTCGCGAATGCCGATATGTGTCGGTTGGTGGCTCGTGCGTTTTCTATTGCCACTGAATGAGCGATGGCATATTAAATTCTACGATGTACTCATCATGTTTATTCCATACATAAACTGTTAAACGAGTCTCAACATAGTGAGTACCTACAGTTAAAAGTTTCTTCTTGTCATAATACAATCTTCAATTTGATCTATTAATGTTAGCAAAGCTTACCCAAACAGTGATAAAACATAATTTACTGGCAATCAAGAAGGCTTGTATTAAACTAGACAAATCTTATTTATTAGAAATACCTATTAAAGAATGAATTTGCCAAGACTTTTGTTTGAATGGTCGAATATATAGTTGAAGAAGCAGATACGATGTGTGACTAGACCAATATTTCTGGAATTTGAAGAATCTTTGTATTGACTACTGAACACCAAGTAAAGGAGTCCTTTGTACAGATGGAAAGAAATAATAGCTTTTTAATCGATCAAGATGTTCTAATCACATTGCAACTACTATTGTCTGCACACTCATTTTTGCAAATGATCGACCCAAAATGCCACCCATAACCATGGACGCATTTGAGTATAATGTAAAGTGGTGCGCAATAGTACTTAACGCATGCATTTTTATCGTTGAGGACATACAGCTCACTGTTTTAATCGATCAGGTTGCAGATATCGGCGGAGCCGTCGATTGTTGTCGCGCATTGTCAACCGTACACTTGTGCAAACATGCACACAACGCCATTGTGACGTGTCGGACGTCTCGATCCACCCGAGCATCGTCGCTTGTTAATTGTTACCACGCGACCTCGGCTGTAATTAAAATCGTACCTATTTGTTTAAAAATTTCTCGCCGTTTGCAGTGAATCGATTTATTATGGTAGTTCTGCTAATGTTTCGGAAGCGATTTTACGAAGGTTGCTTCATGATTAGGAAGCTGTTCGCGTGCTATTGTGATTTTGACGATTACTTGTAGAATGAATGAATAAATGCTTTGTTTACTTTTTTGTAGCATGTTGATATATCAACATTATCAACTTAGTTTTTTTATGATATACTTTTGACTGTAACAACGGAATGTTTTGCAATATTTTCTTAAAACAAAGAAATGTAGCTGAAAGCGCATTACAATAAATGATTGGCGTTATGTTAGTTGATCGCACCAGATTCTGAAACCTATAGTAAATGCAGATACTAAATGAGGAAGAACAAAGGGCCTCACAGTTTTGTAAACAAACATGTTGTTATTAATGCACTTGACGTTGCACATTTGTTAAAAATTATATCTAAATATAATGTTTGGGTCGTGTTAAACAAATTAGTACGGCCTTGCCATTGTACAGACAGCGCGACGCGACACTGCGCGGTCAAAGTCACTGCCAACTCGACACCGCGAATTGGGTATTAGGTAACCCTAAAATCAGAAAAGCAAACGCATTTACATACAAACACTCGCTTAACCTACTTAAACGTGCGGTAGTTACTTTAGCCAAATATTGGCACGAGAGCGTGAGCAACCACGGTCGTACCGTACGCAAGGGAAAAAAATTCCGTTAAAATTATTGTAGAGTGACTTTTGGGTGTAATTAACTGCTAAAGCCCAGATTTCGGCTGGACAAGACACTGTTGTCGTAAACAGTATGCATAGAAAGGAGCACGACAAACGAGCCTATGGGATAATTGGTTGTGGGAATTTGACAGATTAGGGAAAGATTGAAGTATTGCACACTTTAAATCCCTTTTACTTAGATTTAAAAAAAATACATTTTTATTTTAAATTTTGTGATTTCCTCAAACTGAGAACGTAAACATTTTTTACATCCCACTAGTACTTCTGTTTATGAAACGATTAAATTATCGCTTTTTCATTATTGTATCCTTATCTCGTTTCTTGATTTGTATGAATGTGTAAAGCATAAAAACACATTAATATAGTTAATCAATAATTTAAATTAGATTATATTTGTGTTATATGGCAGATGATAAGGGCTATGTATGTATGTACCTATATCTTTTTATAAAATTATCTATGTACGACTGTTATCTAAAACTGTTTAAGTGTGATGAAGATGATGGACGTATGTAGCACGTTAGATTACGCTTGTCTCTTAGGACACAATAGTTTCTGAGAAGTTTCACTTGCCAATCCTACTAATATTATAAATGCGAATGTCTGGATGTTTGGATGTTTAGATGTTTGGATGTTTGTTCCTCAATCACGCCTAAACGGCTGAACGGATTTAGATGAAATTTGGCACACGTATAGTTTATAACCCGAAATAGGACATAGGCTACAAAATTTCTACGGGAAACGTCTCATTCCCGCGGGACTATAAATTTTGAAACTACTGAACTGATTTGGATAATTCTTTCACTGTTGGAAAGCTACACTATCCCCGGTGAACTTAGGGTACTTTTGATACTGGAAATGTGGGGGGAAGGGGGGATATTTGAAAAAAGAGATTACGCGCGGGTGAAACCGCGGGCGGAAGGCTAGTTGTTCATAACAGAAGCCTGATATTTTCTGTGATTTCTTACTCTGGAGAGATTTTGATATTGATAGTCCGTGCATGGAGTGAATTCTGTATTAATCACTGAACTGCTCATTTAATATCTCAACTGAAAGTTCTAGCATCAGTGAATTGTTATGAACGCCAAGTGCCATTATTAGTGCCTCAAGCCGGCTGCATCCAGACGCAGCAAACATCCTATTTATCACTCTTGACACGCCCCCAACGGCCTTGGGCTCGATGCGTCTTAGGGTGACACGGATTCTTCACTCTCCCACAGGCACTTAATGCAAACACAAGATAATCATTTTCATCTTATTCCTGCTATTGATGTAGCTTTAAATGATGCCAAAATATCTTTTATTATGCTCGATATATTCACATCAAGCGTTCTTGACTAAATGACGTCAAGAATATCTGACATAATACTTGTATCTTTTTACAAATAACAACGCAGATAGCTATAACATTTCAATCACATGAATGCGAACGCTACTGCATCCTCTCGAGTTTCAAACATTATGTTTATCTTTAGTGAGTGACATAAACCAAGTATTCAACTAAAACACATGCCCGGTGTGTGTAAACTCAGATTCTGTTTCTTTCTCTGTTATCGACAACTTCCGTGCCATGAACGATTGCCACTCAAGTGTCTTTTTTTTTCAAGTAGTAGATAGTATAGCCCATGATCGCTCAGGATGAAGTAGCTGCGTCGTCAGGCCACGTAAGTGTCCCGTTTATTGCTCTTGACATGCCCCGAACGCCCTCCAGTGGATGCGTCTTGAGACTTGACACGAATTCCTCATGCTCGCGTCCCACACGGAATGTCAACATTATCTCGTTTTCACATCGCCTATCGCTGCCCCATTCCGTCCTTTCTGTTGTTACGAACTTATCTTTACAAGAGCATTTTAAAAATAAATTTTGTTTTTGTATTATAATCGTTATCGACAATTCTTTGTGTTATTGTATTTATTTCTGGTGGAGAACAATAAATTGGTGTTACGTTGTCTACACTCTAAACTGCCAAATTTTATTTTACCATTTGCCTTAGGGACAAGACTATTGATATTTCATTATACTCTTTTGTCCATTTGTTAATTTTAAACATTCCATTTATTTTAGTAAACATTATAATAACACATTCCTTTTACGTTTACAACTGCAATTTACCTTTATAATTTATCAGTACGGGAATTACTTCTGAAAGTGCATTGGGAATTTTCCTAAGCTGACGTTATCACTGGTTGATTGAAGAATATATACCTATTGTTTTTTTACGTCCGAACATCAACAGTTATTGCTACATTTAAAAAATTATGTTCTTATTGTATAGAGAATTAATTATATGTCTTTCGGGATAACTAATTGCTGTGGAACACTGGTTCCGAATTAAGAATATTTAAAATATTCTTAATTCGGCAGCCTCGCCCGCACTCCAACTAAACGACTCATTGAATACAAAGGCTCGATGGTATAGTGGTGTAAGTACCAGGCCGTATTCCCGGATACCTACCTTGGCACGATTCCCAGGTCCAGATCAGAAATTGTGTTGGAATTTTCGGAAGCATGTCATGAAGACAGCATTTGCCCTGCAGGGAGACAAATACATATCACCAAATTATTGCAAATCTATGAATAAGCAGCCATTTTTTTCCTCCTATGTAGAAAACTATGAAGATTTAAAAAATATTTTTATGTTCGTCGGATGCGATGTCTCGAAGCGGAAGCCTTGACAATTCCAGTTTCGATATCAGGTTACAATTCCGCGCGCTGACCGCACTCGACTTGCGTGAATCGAGATTGCATGCGACCGTTATCCGATGTCGGATTGCTCGACTTGGACATATTATAATGCTAGTTTGGATATTTGTATCGTCTAATGATACCGCTCGCTCATCTATCTGCGCAGCCGCCATGGACCGATTCGTCTTGATCGATTGATACGCTTGATTTATGATACGAAATATAATTTAGTTTAGATTCATTAGTCAGATGCTTGTTACACCGAATGAAAGTGTTTTATGTTTGTATGTAAATGTAATGTAATTCTTGTTTCTAAATTTCAAATAATATTGATGAAATGTTTTTACAGCTTATGAAAATAACGTGTGTTATAATTTACATATCTTTAAATTTAAGTGTAAGCAAAAGCCTAGTCTCTGTCGCACCAACTAACTTGAATACTTCATGTCTACTCTATGCTTCATCATTGTTTGTTTGAATTTGCCTGGTTTTTTATTATGTTAGAAAAGACTGACACGATCGTTAATAACAAGCTTTGCTTAATTATTTACACACAATAAATAAGACGTTTATTAATATGCATGTAGGCTGTAGTCCGATCGAGTTGTCTATGAGCCGGCGCCAATTGAACGGTCTCAACGTGCGTCGGCGCCTAACACGTCGCGAATCGAGATTGCTTGCGACCGTTACCCAGCATTAGAGTGGACGGGCTAGTCGTCAGTTTCGGCTGACCCCAGCTGTTGACCCCAATCGAGACGCGTCACGTGGGACGCACCTGGATGAATTGATGATTTATATCGCTTTGTTGCTATTGGAACACTGGAAAATGCTAGAATGCTATAATTTATAGGTAGCGTAGTGTATCTCTGCACGCTTGAAAGCACCCTAACTTATTTAAAATAGCCAGCTAACAAAATAAACTGATTTAATTTTAGCAAAACATTAGACATATTTTTTAATGTTTCGAGTTAGTTTTTTTATTATCATGTTAGTCGCCTATCTGTCGCTTCAAAGCCCGTAAAATAAATGTATGTAATATGTAATTTTTACCAACTATGGCTATCGTTGAGTATAATAACTGAAACGTGAATACTGTAGTAACTGGCAGTGCAGTTTCTTTTGAGTAATTTTAAACATAAGTTTTTTAAAACAATAATGAATTTGTGTCATTATTGGGCAATAAATATGCTGGTTGAGGCGAGCGAAGTCCGCGTGAGCGCGCGAGCGTTGCGTTTCGACTTGCGCTTTTTCTTTTTAATAAAAGTAGGTAATTGTAGGAAGTCTGAATGCACTCAGTGCGTTGCGTTATGCTTTGTGTTATAACAGCTACTCTCGTTGAGAACGTGTCGGCATCAGTGTCATAGTTTATGATCTGGAGACAGCATATCGCTGGTCGACGAGGGGTTCACTGGTGCTGTTCCGTGAGCGGGTCGTGCGTGGGTGTCGTTGACCCCTTGATCGTCTAGCCGTCTCAACGCGGTCTACAGTAATGCGCTTCGCAGATACGCGTCATCAAACACTAATGCTGGCTTTTGTCTTGTCGTTTCTCTCACTGTCATCTACTTTGTTGTGTTTACAAGTGCGTGCAGATTGTATGTATGGGATTGTGTCTTAATCAAGTTCTTTTTTGTTTATACGATTTCAATCGGCTGAGAGGCACAGGGCTTAGATCACCTCATGGCAAGCTACTAAAGCTTGGTTTCATTGATGGAACTTTACTGCGAAGAGTAGACCTATGTGTGCCATTCGACCTTTTTTAATAAGTGTATTTTTTAAGATCAGCTTTATTAACTTTGATGGTAACTGACGACAAAGGGTATTCATTTAGTTTATTTTAATATTTATTCTTTTGTGCGTTAGGCAATTATTAATGTAATGAATATTATAATTCCTAATATACATACATACATCTTGTTAGTACTGTTTTAATTGCCAGCAACTTGATTGCATACTTGATGTAATAAAATTGACTAATTTTTCTGAAACAAAAATAAAATTAATTGTAAATGAATGAACTCGGGATGTGACGTAGCCAAGTAATTAATAACTTATTAAACATCCTCTTAGTCAATGTTTAATAAACAAGTTTTTAATTTATTGGAGCAATTTGCATGAATTATTTCGTGACGGTACATTTTCGTCATTCAATGCCTAGATACCGATAACGAATTTCAAGGATATTATATTTTAGCAAATAAATTGGCAATTTAAAATGCCGAATTAGCTTGAATAAAATCATCGTTCATTAACAGATGTATAGTGTCTTATATTGTCTAGCGAGAGTAGAGAATAGGACAGTTAAAAAAAATAGACCATAATTATATTATTGTTTAATTACATCATAAAATACAGAAATTGGTAATTCTCCAAACAGGCCCTCATCCAGAGATTTTATAGTTTTTTTTAACACAACTTTAGAATCCTGGTTCAGATATTTATCGAGTTTTGTAGCGTCTTCAAATTCTACGGCTCTGGGGAATATAAAAAGTTTCGAAGCACTGAAATTACTTTCTTTTTGCAACGACTTCATCGTATTATTAAACTTGCACGAAATACGTTTTTTATAACTTCTGTTGTCAGTAAATGTTAAAATATACATACTTTCTTTATTATCAATATGATATAAAACTGCGGCTGGCTATTCTTTATGATACATAGAAGAGCCGTAATTATTTTTTTTAGAACTATCACAAGATTGAAAATGTTAACGAGGATGGGATTTGGCTTAGTTACATGTTTAATAACCATTATTGAATTGATTAACAAACACTAACACCACATATTTTACCTAAAAAACTCTGCGTCTGGGCGTTACTGCAAAATAATTGACTAAGATGTCGAATCGTCCTAAATGGAGTTAGGGATAGCTTGGGGGAGCTAAAGGGTGGCTCTAAGGCTACTTTTGGACCGGCGAAGACGCGGGCGGAAGTCTAGTTAGTCTATACTTTCCTACCAAGTATCTCTATTGCAAAATCTTGAGACACAAAATAAGGCTTGTTGCTTGTTATTTGAAAACATTGTAGGTATTAAGTAGTAAGTTTCGTCTCCGCCACGTGACTGAATGTGGCGATAGGTGCATCGTGATCCATGATAACCGCTGATTGCGTCGGAGTGCCTACTTATGTACCTACCTGTGTACATAAGTAGGCACCAATCCATTCAAAAGTTTATTTATGTAAATATTTTCGTAAGTGCATACTTATTATTCTCCGAGTCAACATTTTGTATTTGATTAAGTTTCATTAGTGTAATAGTTTGTATTTAAATCATTTTCAGAGTATAATTAATTGGAATTACTGATTTTTTTCTTATTTGCTGGCTCGGTCACTTTTTGTACTTGCGTAAGTTGACTTAATTTTATCTGCCCTAAATAAGTCCTAGTTTTAGTGGGTTTCGGTTATTGGAATATATCCACAAGGAAGGGGAACTGGGGAATTCCAAAATGGGTTTTCTCAAAGATATTTATACATTTTATATAATAGTAAAATCCGTAACGTGGTTGATTGTAATGATTATAAATACTTAAACATGCCCCCTAGCTCTTATTTGTGCTTTATAAATATAAGTTAAATAGTCTATAGCTCCAGTTATGCATGCACCTTTAATCACAACTACAAATAAAAATTGTATATTCTTTATATCAAACAGTTTATCGGAGACTCGAAGCTGATTCTAATAGCGGAAGTTAAGAGTACATTATATTTATTGCTCGATTCAAAACATGAAGGAAGCGCGTGCGCACGTTCCGCGCCTAGAGGATTCCGCTGCGATTTTTTATGCAATATGCAAATGTATTCCATTTGTTTGTCCGCCGCGGTTAATAATTCGTTAATTGGTATTTTAGTAAGTACTCTTGTAATAGTTAAATTGCAGCGTTGCGTGCTAGATGCGAGTGCATCAGCATTTGTATGACGTGCATCACTAATTATGAAGCTCGCACTAGATAATTGAATGCAACGTTGTTTTCTTCGTACAACTATTGACATTTGTTGATTTATATGGGATTTTTTTGACATAGCTGAATTACTTTCTGGCTGTTTGCGAAATTCCGCTTTTTTATTTTATTCCTAAACTTGTATTTTAATGAAGTTTGCATTGATATGGGAATGTTATTTTGTAACTGTATCTTAATTAATTAAAGGTCATTGGGCATATCTGACCCGCTGGCGGACATTAACCAAAATAGTTTAAAACTAAGGGGAATAATATGACCTTTCATTGCATATAATTATTTTATTAAAAATCAATGGAGGACAATTTACAATATCGTTTAAAACAAATAAAAAACAAACAGTTTCAGAGGATTTTATTTCATCTTTTAAAGGTAAAAAAATATTTTCAATTCCAAACGAATGAAACAGTACTATACATATGGGTGAATATACAAAAGTTGGGTAACTATTGAGGATATTTTGTTTACTATAGTTTTTATATCGAATTTCTACAAATTCGGGTGTATATGATAGCTAATATGATGAATATATTGTTCCAAATCGGGCCAGTCAATCTTTTAAGTAGATTGTGAGATATTTAAAATTTTCAGAATTTGACTGCCAGGGGACTGACGAGGGTAACATAGTACTGATAAAATATACAATTTTGTAAGAATTATAATGAACGAATGATAAAATACACATTTTTTTAAGAGTTATAATGAAATTAATTAAAATCTGTACAAAAATATTACACATGAAGTGGTTTTCAAAAATTTCTTATGAAGTTTTTCATGGTATCAAGTAAAAATCTCTTATGATTTTTAACTTGTTTACAGGACACGAATTCTTTCTTTCCTGCAGCTTGAGGGCTATTAGAAATATTAGAATCATCTTTTAAAAATGGCTGCACTAATCCTTGCATTCAAATTTTGCTATTATGTATGTTTTTTTTTTATATGTTAGGTTATGTCCAGTTTTTTTTTTATAAGTGACTGCTTTGCTGTATAGTTTGTATTTGTCTACTACATTTCCAGATATCTTGTTTAAATTTTTTTCTTTCTTCATGAGTCTTTAGTTTAGTGTAGTTTTCTTCCAATTGCGTTTTAATAACTTCCCCAAAAGAGGGCCTTTTTTATATTTGGACTAAGTTAACACTTGACCACAAAGTTGCCTGACGTTAAACAACTATGCGGTCTACGATGGAGCGCGCTTGCTTAGGAAAAGCCCGTTAATTCTGGCCTTTAAGAGCCCCAAGTTGTATTGTGTAGAAAAGATAGATCCCGGCAGAGAATTCCACTCCCGCGCAGTCAGAAAAGATGAAGAAAGATATCAAGAAAGATGAAGCAAATCGCTTAGTTCGTACGCGCGGTATCCCCACTGTATACGGATGGAGTCCCTGACTGAGTCTAGTAGTTCGATGATGGAACGGAGCTGGTGGAACCAAATCGTGCAGCTGAGCAGCACACTCATCAAAGTGGAGTCTGTAAAATACGGAGAGGTAAGCAACCCTCCTACGATGATCGAGGCTCGGCAAGCTCTCGACTAAAGTATCGTCACCGATTAGCCTCTTAGCACGCCGCTCAATAGAGTCCAAAGCAGCCAGCTGGTATCGAACAGAACCATCCCAAAGATGGCAGCAATACTTTATGGAAGAATGAACTTGAGCTCTGTAGAGGTTTAGGTGCTGTTCCGCAGAAGTAGCGCCTGACTCTGGAAAGGATTCCGAGCTTTTTAGAGGCAGATGCTGCTACAGACTCTATGTAGCTCCCAAAGTTTCGGTTGGAAGATAATTCCATACCAAGGAGCTGTAGACGGTCAGATAGAGGGACAGATACGCCACAAAAACAGGGAGCCAACTCAAATGCGCTCTTTTTGGTGGAAAAAAGACACGCCTGCGTTTTGGTTTGGCGCGATACCTGACAAAGGACTGACGCCAACGGACTGACGAAAAAGACATAAATTGGAGGTAATACGCGGAACTTATGTCTTTTTGGTAATTTCGAATACCAACAATATACATATTAACAAATCATAGTTAACTATGTATAAATGGAAATAAACCCCAGATTAACAAGAAAATAACTACTCACCATGGGACTGAAATGTTGACTGGATCAGCGCGTGTCCAGACGACAAACACAACCCAAGCACTGGTACCGTTATGGCGGCCGTCAAATTGTGTGGTCCACAACTTACTTCATTACCAACATCGAAATTCAAACAGGGATTTGACGTTGAGTCAATGATATTTGGCACGTTTTTCAAGTTTAAACAAGACACAACGGACTGACAAATAAAACTGAACACAAAGTTTCTAATTTTTTTTAAAGTAAAGTGGAGAACATTGCGTTATGGAAGTTGTACTATATATTACTGTGTACATCACAGATTATAGTAAATTAGTAAGTTTTCTGAAATTATAGATAATTTTTAATAGACAGTATCTTGATTGTTGGTATTTGGGATTGTGACATGCCAAAGGACTGACATTTTAAGCATTTATTGTGTTTTTTTATTAACTTGTATTTAAAATGAAGAGCTGAAATTGGGTGACCAAATAAAGGACTTTTCATTGTTTTAAAATAAATTGTAATCTCAATGAAATATAATAAGACTTTGTATATATTAGCTGATGACATTGAGTTACCCAATTTTTGTATATTCACCCATATATTTTGTTAAACCCAACACATCACGGAAGACAAAGAATAGAAGAATACTACTGCTCATGTATACGAGTACAACGCCGCGCGCCGCACTCTCGGGAGCTGCGCCCATATCGCTAGCATAGTTTGTTATCTATCTTGGGCCAGACATCAGGAAGCAACCGAAGGAACCGCTGCCTTTTTAAATGATCTGATGCTTGATTTGGATCAAATAGAATTAAAATACATGAATGAATTAGCGTTTTATTCATCTTTCCTATATACGTTAAACACTTGGATTTTTTGAGATTCCCGTGGATCACATTAATGTGACTAATGCCATAGTAAATCAGAGCCATATGTCAATACACTCTGCTATATTTCGTTTGTGTCCGCCATGGGTATGGTTTCCATACTAAGGTGCCCAATGACCTTTCTTAAATTCTAACTGTAGCGAAATGCAATGTGAAGACTTATTTTATTCGTGTTAATTGTCTTTAATGATGAGATTAATTAAATTTTATTAACATAAAATAAAAACATAAAAAATGCCGTTTTACATTAATCGAGGAAAATAATATTGTAATATTGGTTATTTTTATGAAAATACAAACAGCTAAGTTTCATTCGGGCAGTTAATTTGGTTTTTTTCATAGTCATCGTTTACAATCAGTCCAGCTTTAGACACTCTATAATACACAATACATCGTGTAACCATTGCCATTAGCGCTTGCTAAAGTATAATCACTGCAGTACCATTTTAATTATATTTCGCAAAGAATCCGATCTACCGATGACTTGTGACATGAATAGGATATGTCGCAGATCGATTCGCACTTTCCCTACTGCGGTTACCCACTATAAGATGACTCACTATAATCTCTCTCTATAGATCAAGTTTCCAATATCGCCGGCTTTTACCACGCTGCACGCTGGCACTTCCCTCGTTACGATTATTGATATCCGTAAACGCAGCTGTTATCGCATCGTTACGACTATTAACACATTCTCATGGCATTTCGAGAACAACGGCGATATTTATTGCTGCCGGTCAAGCACCGACGCGACGCACGGATCGTGTCCACTAATAAATACAAACTACGCTAAAGAAATGGAATTACGCGATTTGTTTCGATGTTACTGTTTTAGAGGACGTGTCAAGTTTTGCAGAGACTGTTGCATTTGTGCAATTAAATATGTCATGGTAGAAAACGATTTAGAGGAATTTCGCTTATGTTATAATAGTTGATTAATCAATAGCCAAAACTAATTTAACAAACATCACTTTCAAAAAGCTAATTTTGGAAAAAGTTGGCAAAGTTTGGAAGGTTGCGGGGACATAATGTTTATTACTTGTTTCTCAATTATTACATTTGTGTTAGGTATGATGTAGTCTGTGTTCTAACCGTTCTACATAGACCGGTCTTGACACACTGCGAATGTATCATTAATTTGCAATAACAATGCTACCGATGTATGTAATTCGTTTTTAAAGAAACTTAATGTTGCAGTAACAGCATCAGATTTTGGAAACGGCCTGCCAGTGGGTGTCGCAAGCGATCGTTAGAGAACAATAAAAACGTGGGCGGTCGACAAACTAGCACTCTCGCTGCGTGTGCAGTTTAATTGTGTTAACTTCGTACCTATTCTAGTCACGGTCGTATTGGCAAAATTACCAGCTTCTTCATCATCTGTTTACACATTTACAGTCTGCACCATTACATATCTACAATTTTTAACAGCATTTAGCAATGACAAAACCTGGTTGTCTCAAAATATATAACAAATGTCCGTGATATACGCGGTTGGGATTTTTGTGCGTTATACTGTGTGGGTATAGTTTCGCGCCTCATTTTTCTTTAACTCGAAATCTTTTTCTGCCCCATCGACTGCTTCAGACCATTAAGTTCTCCGAGCAATGGCTTGGGTATACGAATTTGGGATCGGTTTTTCGGACAGGGGACCTGATCAGTTTTTTTTATCTTTTACACGTTAGTTTTTCCAACATTTTGTTCCCGCAAAACCCCTGCAGTTTTGTAACGTAATAAATGCAAGAACACGAAAAAAATTGTGGAACTGGATGATAAAATACATTACCTACTTGTAACTACGTAAAGTAAGTGATAGAACAACTTCATTGAAACTAACTTCAAAGACGCTGTCAAGTTCATACTTAAAAGTGACTTCGACATACAAATTCTAGCAATAAAATAAATGTTTAAATAAAGACGATTTCCTAATACTAATAAATTCATTGTTTCGAAATTAAGTCAAGAATTATCTATAAAAAAATGTATGACTTCTTAGTTGTGCCGTACCGTACAATTTGTAGTTGCGTTCGCACATGCAGCAATAGCCTGACGCTATTTATGAAACTGGAGTATCAGTGAAAATAAGTAGGTAATATTAGATATCGACTGGGTGGGCGTCACTGTTATCTATAGCTATGGCAATGACATATTTCATACTTGTAATGCAATTTAGAAATTTCAAAATAAAGATAATTTTAGAAATATTATGTTCCCCACTTCAGAGAACGTCGCTTTATTTGAGAAAAAGCGTGGAATCTTTTAAACAATACGTACCTATTTGTTTTCTTGTGACAAAATAATTGCAGAGCCCGTGTTAAATATTTCTTCGTATATTACTATTAATCTTCCAGTGTGAGAAATCGACGACTAAACAGTGTTTCGTCGTGCCAATGACAGGCATGATTCCAGCCTTTATTAAACCCCTGCACAATAGAACTTGGGCCGTCGCATTCGGATTCAAAGCACACAATTGTTTGTGCACCCGACCTGGAGCGTGAGCTTATTTCGCCTGCCAATAAAAGCGACTCTATTTCCAGTTAGGCATGTTTTCCCTTATGGCCTTTTTCATTCAAGAAAAAAATACGACTTCAAGTCTCGCTCCCAACTGAAATGAAAAGCTTAATCCTACGTGTTTTGTCTGAATTTTAGGCATGAGTTTAGGCAATTTTAATTCTTAGGTCCGCGAGATAGGTTAGATATTTCATTAATTCTTAGGCCAACGTCGTGCTACATTTCGTTTTGAGACGGGAAAATCCTTTTGTACCTTACCTTCGTAAATGTCAGCTGTCATAACTAGCTTGTTCCATCTTCATGCTTTGTTGAAGTGAAGTATGTATAGGTATTTTATTTAGAGACTCAATAGGTAAATAAATTGTTTACATGTACGTATAATTAAAAAGGCGCTTAGTTGGCGTTAAAAGTTTTATTTCGCTTGTATTGGTGTTAGGTTTAGATTGATATTGCCTAATTCGAATATTCTCCATTTGAAATGGCGATATCGCAAACTGGTACACGCTCTACAACGGAAATGCAGAGGGTAAGGCATAACAATTCTTCATTCACCCTATAATGAGACGGTAACACACCCGGTGTACCAATGATTATACAACCTACATAGTTCTTGTAGTTCCATTACAGATTAGTCTGGTGGGATCAATGCTCATATAATGATATATTTAGTTCGATAGTGAAACAATAATGGGAGAGTTAACTAACAACACTTATACTAGGTAATTTACTTAATTTGAGTCTTGTGACTTTACCTTTGTGCTCTTATTTTGCGATAGCAACCACGAAATGTATTCGACAGTAAGACTAATGAATATATTAATCAACAAACAGTAACCTGCAAAGCTAAGACAATGGGATATAAAATGTTTGCTAACTAGTAACATCTGTTGCATTTTCAAATTACACCGAATGTGAGCTGGCATGACGTGTTGTACCGAATAATGCACGAGCAATTCACGAAACACCGCACCGCTGATTCTAATATTTTTTGCAAGTGACCAATTTGGTCCATCAAGTCGGTGCCGTGGCGTGTCTGTAATTTGGCTCGGTCACAGTCGCCCGCCTCCGTTTTTACAAGTTGATGCAACCAATGGAATGGCGTTTCTTTAACGATTAATGACCTCGGGAACTCACTGGAAGATGTAAACCAGTGAATTTTTGACGACCAATTTTGTGTAATGGTCGAGTCTGAATATCAGAGGTTGCGGGATCGATCCAAACACGCTAAAAATATTTGTGTGCATGGTCATTTGTATAATAATTGTATGTATAAAATGTACTTCGATCTTTACATATAAAGTTATATAGGTTCTTTTTTCTAATAGCTAAGAAGTTAACGGGTGATTTACACTCAGAAACTATTCGTTTTACTAACATATTATAAAAATAAACTCCGACCGTTACAAACAGACGTGTTCTCGCATACAAATGTTTGTATTATAACGATCAAATCCGCTAGGCGCGTCCTCTGGCATAGTTGCTAACTTCTTAATCTCTCTTTCTAAAGTTAAACCAACCAAATCCGGCGACAAGGACCAATAAATAGTTAGTTAACAAGAATAGTCAACTACTGTCCGAATTTATGATTAAGCCGAATCCCTCTGCAGCATACCAACAAACTCCAGAGCATCCCAACTCAGTTTAGTCGATAGTCATAGCTTTTAGACAGCTGCGACACAAAGTGCTATCTCTTCTTCATTCTTTCCTTTAAATAATGCAATACTCGAACAGATGTTCAATGCTGTTATCTATAAAGTGAATATAACCCTATGTACGACTGTCCCCTCAGTATGTAGCAAGGGGCGACAACTGACGCCAGACGGAGGGCTAAAACACTCGTATAATATTTGCATTAACTTATGAATATAAACAATCATGGAAATGTTAATCTAGTTTTATGGACGCTTAACTATAATGTTGTAATGACGATCGTAGTCTAATTTTTAACCGACTTCAAAAAAGGAGGAGGTTCTATGTTCGACTGTATGTATTTTTTTTTTTTTTTTTTTTTTTTTTTTTTATGTATGTCCGTCGATTTCTCCGTCAATTGTGGACCGATTTAAATAATTCTTTTTTTATTTGAAAGTGCATAGTTCCGAGGTGGTCCCATTGTCACCATGTCAGGATCTGATGACGGGATCCCGGGAAAATCAAGGGCAAACCTCAAATTTTATAGGCGCACACTACGCGTTACTTGTTTTTTCTGAAGCCATTTAAGTTTTTGCGTCCTATAGACATCACTTTATGTTGATGAGCTGATGATGGAAGGTACAACTCCTTAACGGTTAGGAGTTAGGGGATAATTCTTTCAGTATTGTAAGAATATGTGAACCGTTATTTGTATTTCATGTACTTTTGCAGCTAAGCTGATGATGGAAGGTACAACTCCTTAACGGTTAGGAGTTAGGGGATAATTATTTCAGTGCTGTAGAAATATGTGGACCGTTAGTTGTACTTCATGTACTTTTGCAGCTAAGCTGATGATGGAAGGTACAACTCCTTAACGGTTAGGAGTTAGGGGATAATTATTTCAGTGTTGTAGGAATATGTGGACCGTTACTTGTATTTCATGTACTTTTGGAGCTAAGCTGATGATGGAAGGTACAACTATGATGATGGAAGCTAAAGGGTACGACTTCTTAATTCTTATGTCCCTCTTGCGGGCTGCATCTTTAGTTGGTCTACTGAATAGTGCTGAACACTTAATGAATACCTAATATTGTCAAATAATACAATTCTACTATTTTACTCGTATTTTCGTTATCAATATTATGAGAGAGTTTTACTCACTCCTACGTATTATTCACACTAAAAATAGAAAAATAAACAAACTTTTTTAAAAAAAAATTAAACCGACTTCAAAAAAAAAACAAAAAAAAAAACTACCTAAAAACACTGAAAAGCAAAAAATAATTTTAATAAGACATTCATCAAATGCGCTTATTGTCTAAGCCTATTAATAACATTAAATTGTATTTACGTGCTAGGTAGGTACCTACTAATCTGTTTGAAGTCGGTGCCAAGCCAAAAGTAATGAAAAATGATACATACCTAATAATTTATGTATTATACAGGGTTACAAATCCGTACCGCGCGTGAATACGTTGACAACTCGAGATGTCGTTATTTTTTTTTTTTAGCTTAAACGCTTCTGTGACCTTATACCCTACCGGTATTAAAAACTCAACTCGAAATACTCAAACAAAATCAAATTATTGCTTTCGTACATAAGTGAGTATCTACAATTATGGCAATAAATATTTGATAAAACGACATGTCCAATTAATAATACTTAACTGACAGCGTTTATATTATTGCATTTCGATTTATCAACATAAGTCAGAACATGCATTAGTTAATATATCAACATATACGTTTGTGGATTTGCGAGTGTAATATGACAAAATCAGTTATCAAGTTATGTACGTCTTTGAGTACGAAACACACACTTATTATATTGAGTTATCTAGTTAAGCACGCTATCAAAAGTTGATATATTTAAGAATATTTCGAATTGTCTAGTTTTATTTTATAATAAAATCACACGAGTCATAAGAAGTTCTTTATAATGGACAGCATTATTGTTTATATAATAACCAATCGTGAATTGTTACGTTTATATTCTTTGACAATACTTTCAAATACGCATATAATTAACTTTTATAAAAATAAAATCATTTCATCGTTTTAAGAATTTGATTTGATTTCATCGTTTTGGTAATTTGAACTTAATTGTAAACATGTAGGGCAGGTTTATACTTAAATGGCTTTCCTATTACGAGTCACTGCAGATCTGTAGGTACTTGCTCAAAATCGGTTCGTTCATTCAAAAGATCGTGTCGGAACTTGTCTGTATCGAGTATCTCGTTGTCGAAGGTTTTATTGTAAGAACGTTACTTAAGTGTTTTGTATTACAACAACTATTTTTATGAAGAAAAACCCTTTATTCCCATTTGCCCCCACAAAGATTGCCGCCGGAGGCAATGGGGAATAAAAATTCCCAGTTGCCTCCGGAGGCAACCGGGAAGTTATTGCCCCCACTTTAGCTTTGCTGTACTTTGCTGCTGTCTCTCCCTCGTAAATAATGAAAGCATGAAATAACTTATTCAAAACCTACCACTTAGAGATGATATCATTTAGGCTGTAGAAATTTTCTAATATTGTAGTTAGTTATCAAAGTAACAGGTACGTAAGTACATTTTAAGCGAAAGAATAACAATACAAGAATCATTTATATCATAGTTTATTTTTATTGCTTATGATTAAACATGTTTATATAAAAAAAGAAACTGGCCATTTTGTATCAACTGTTTAAATACCTACATCAATTGATACATAGGTTTCCCTATGATTTTCTGAGAGCAATTTCTTCTTAGAATAGTGCTAATTGTACAGTCAAAAGCACGTCTGACGTAACACTTTGGACTTTGTACCGCTCTTATGTCGGGGGCATAAGATTATCGAATTGCAAGTGTATACCGTGATGTGCTGTTGACTGTACTAAGAAAGTCTAGTATACCTTTAAATTTATAAATATAATCAGAGTCTCATTTAGTTACGTTACATTCATTGATTAATCGGCCAACTAAATTAAGTTGTTTCCGTAGAACCAATCTTTATTAATCTTTTGAACTTGAATCTAAAGTTCAGTATGGTTCAGTTCAGATTATCAACTCAACGTGTAAGAAAATAAAAAGCGTTCTTTAACACAACGTAAAGTCCAATTTCGCATGAATTTATAGATGCATCACGCATTCAGTTTTCGTTCACACAAGAACGAATGATAATAATTATGGATAAAATAAGGTCGTTGATTTTTATTTATTTTAAATATATTTATATAAATACTATGAAGGTAAAATCCTAAAACCCTATTTTATTATGTCAAATGTTGATTATCTGTGATTTAAACTTATTGAAAATTTTAAGTCTTTTAGAATAATTTATTATAAACAAGAGAGCCTGATTTATGCGTGAGTAAAAAGTTTCTTATAATATTATAAGATTTTCATATTATAAGTATTTTCTTCTATATATACATCTTTCTTAGTACAATTAGCACGAAATATACTCTATAAGGAAATCATAGAAAAAACTATGCAATAATTTAAGCCTAAATTATAAATCATCTCTAAGGTACAGGTTTTGAATAAGTTATTTCATGCTTTCATTCTTTACGAGGGAGACAGAAGCATTGTACAGCGAAGCTAAAGTGGGGGCAATAACTTCCCGGTCGCCTCCAGAGGCAACTGGGAATTTTCATTCCCCATTGCCTCCGGTGGCAATCTTTGTGAGGGCAAATGGGAATAAAGGCTGTAATAGATCCAGCATTTCATTAATTTTATAAAAATATAAAAACAGACAATGACGAAGAAGAAAACACAAAAGAATAAGAAATTTAGAAACGTTTATTTTTTTTTCTTGTTATTTGGTACAATTTCATAAATTCAAAAAGAATATAGGATTTTTATTGGTTTCTGCAATTGAACTTTGTTATTACTTCATTTGGTTTTTGTTTTAATTCAATAATTACAGTTTGAATTTATATCTTTCTTCAGTGAATAAGTTGATAAGTCG
Source organism: Mecyna flavalis (assembly GCA_949319885.1). Lineage (NCBI taxonomy): Eukaryota > Metazoa > Arthropoda > Insecta > Lepidoptera > Crambidae > Mecyna > Mecyna flavalis. The sequence goes on along the minus strand of OX439427.1, from coordinate 783,657 downwards.
TCGGTGAATAACTGGATAAGTCTGTTTTTAAGCGCATTATCAAATATTACATTTATTTTGTAACGTAGACTTAAAACAGGCCCTAAAAGAACCTAAATTCAACTATTAGAAAAGTAATCAACATTAATTTCGATTTACCAGTAGATCGTAAACTTTAAATTGGCTGCCCTGAAAAGTACGCAAAAATGACATATCAACTTATTCACGCGCGGTACGGAAATAATCCGCGGACGTAGGTACGTAGTCTGGGTACCTACTATTTGGCTTGGCACCGACTTCAAACAGATTAGTAGGTACCTACCTAGCACGTAAATACAATTTAATGTTATTAATAGGCTTAGACAATAAGCGCATTTGATGAATGTCTTATTAAAATTATTTTTTGCTTTTCAGTGTTTTTAGGTAGTTTTTTTTTTTGTTTTTTTTTTGAAGTCGGTTTAATTTTTTTTTATGTGATGTGTGGATTGCTTCGGTTGTATCACCATGAATCCCCTAGGACGCTCACTAATGACCGTTGGCTAACGAAGTACGTACAACTTATGCTGTCCCGCTATAACTATTTAGCTACGAATATTTGCACAGGTTTGTTAGTTCTATTACTACGTTGTCGAAAATATTAATTCTAACATTTTTGTTTCTGCTAGTCGGTGTGTTGGATCGATTAGGCCCGCGCCAGCTCGCTCCACTGAGCAGTCACGCGGTGTGATCGCCGATAACACTGATAATCCTCATTCTTTGACTTGTACCCGGCAAAGATGCCTAAACAAAACTCATTGTTTTGGACAGCTTGATGTATGTAGATCGATTAGGTCACTTGCACGCTTCACCGATTCCAGTCATGCTGTTGTGACTGCGGAATGATGTTTGACTTTGTTCGAATTACTTCTTTTTTAATTACACATGACGCAAAAACGTAATTATCTTGTTACTCGGCAATTTAAAATGTGTTTTTTTTTTCATTTAAATTGACTTTGCAAACGTCTGCAGAGCAGAAGAATACCTAATGAATCGGTGCTTAGGTAAATACAATTGCCTTGTAACGATTCAAAACGATTTATATATTTTATGAATCAAAAGTAATCAAAACAATTTCTAATAACTAGTTATTTTCCAATGAACGAATATTTTTGACAAAATTTTCAAAGGCAGCCTTTGTATCGCTAAAAGCTTTGAAGTTTGTATAAGGCAAAGTTCAAAAAGCAAATTAGAAAAGTTAGTGACAAGCTGTAATCTGACCGCGACAGGTTATTAAGGCCTAGCCCTGCCGCGCTGTACTCGTAATCGCGTTAACTTACGATTCTGTCATTTGATCTGGAAATGTTAACAAAAGATTACAGAAAACTACAAATTGTAAAAATAATTCATTTCGATTGAAGTTGATGAAGTTTTGCTGGCCAACTATATTTCAGAAACAATCTACTGTCATGACGTTTAGAATCCTTGGACAGATTCTTCCTTTGCTTGGACATTATTATTAAAAAGGAACCTTTTTTGTTTGGGCATAGCTTGTCATGACATGGATAATATTACACATGTCATGACAAGTCATGAACACAATGTTGTTTTACCGTGCAGGGATCAGACCTGCTACATTTGATGTGACAAATCAAATCGGTCCTCAAAAAGATTCTAACACGGGCTTTACATGGCTTTAGGGAATAAAAATATGATAATGTTTTTATAATTTTGTTATTTTCCTCATTAGGATGTAGGCTCGGTCGTGCCAAAGTTAAAGCAGTATACTCGTAGTTAATCTCCCAGATTCAAGATAAATTGGTTGTTTATTGAAATGAGGCGAGTGGAGCCGCGTCGACGGTGCGGAATCAATTGTCTAGCTAGGTGTTACAAATCGCCGATCGTTCCGTCGGCAATCGATCACCGCGGAACGGAACATCGCCGGCCAAAGAGCGGGGACGAGAGCGTGCGAAGCGTGACGAATCGCGGAGATGGAGATTGGAGAGTTGTCTCTTCATGTTCATCAGTGGCGTTCAGGGCTGCTTCGTTACTGTAGAGATGTCTGCATCAGCTCAAACTTCCGTTAAGATAACGAATGTCACTTCATTTTGGCTCACTTTAAGAGCTGAGTGTGAAAAATCCTTACCAGCTTCTATAAAGATATTTTTACTTTCATAAGTTTAAATATAGTAATTTTATGTACTTTAACTCTGAGTTCCCTTTTTTATATCCCTTTCAACTCTGCCAGCTCTATGGTATATTTGGTAGTTTTGAACGTCACCTAGGACCAAACATTTATGTAATGAACATTTGTAAATTTTGTTAATTGTCATCACACTACTTATTTTGGGATCTGATCAATTTATGCGACTTTGTCCGATATTTATTTTTATGTTGGCTGACTTCATAAAAGAAAGAAGACAAAATTTTTCTATAACCATGACGGTGTCGCCACCTGGTGGCAATAAATCCTTTAAAGTATCAAAAAAACCGGCCAAGTGCGAGTCGGACTCGCCCATGAAGGGTTCCGTAGCAGCAAGTATCATCATAATATCAAAATCAAAATCAAAATATTCTTTATTCATGTAAACTTGTATCAAGTATTTATGAATCGTCAATTACAGAGTGACTCTACCACCGGCTTCGGAATGCAGTCATCTGTCGAGAAGAACCGGCAAGAAACTCGACAGTTACTCTTTTTCATCGCCATGTTTGTTTACAATTTGTTTGTTACAATTACTGATTAGTTTTAGAATACCAAGCCATACAGTATATAGTATAAGAATGAGACAATATAAAAGTTCTTGTAGTTCTTTGTAAGTTTGATCGACGTTTTTATATTTGAGTTGATTAAATGAGAAGAAAATTGCGGTTTACGATTTATGACGTTTTAAAAAAAACTAATTACTTGATCTCGTTCAAACTAATTTTCAATGAAAGTTTGCATGGTAATGTACATCATATATATTTTTTAGTTTTATCGTTCTCTTATTTTAGAAGTTAGAGGGGGGGTGACCAACATTTTACCACTTTTGAAGTGTCTCTCGCGCAAACTATTCCGTTTAAAAAAAAATGATATAAGAAACCTTATTATCATATCTAAAGACCTATCCATAGATACCCCACACGTAAGGATTGGAAGAAAAATTTTTTTTTGAGTTTCTGTTCCAAGTATGGGAAGCCCCAAAAATTTATAAACTAATTACTTGATCTCGTTCAAACCAATTTTCAATGGAAGTTTGCATAATAATGTACATCATATATTTTTTTTTGATTTATCGTTCTCTTATTTTAGAAGTTACAGGGGGGGGGACCAACATTTTACCACTTTGGAAGTGTCTCTCGCGCAAACTATTCAGTTTAGAAAAAAATGATATAAGAAACCTTATTATCATATCTAAAGACCTATCCATAGATATCCCACACGTAAGGATTGGATGAAAAAAATTTTTTTGAGTTTCAGTTCTAAGTATGGAGAGCCCCCAAAATTTATTATTATTTTTCTATTTTTGTATGAAAATCTTAATGCGGTTTACAGAATACATCTACTTACTAATTTTCAACAGTATAGCTCTTATAGTTTCGGTAAAAAGTGGCTGTGACATACGGACGGACAGACAGACAGACAGACAGACAGACAGACAGACAGACAGACATGACGAATCCATAAGGGTTCCGTTTTTTGCCATTTGGCTACGGAACCCTAAAAATGGCTGGTCTTGCTGTTGATGTTATTTTTGTTAACAACGGGCTTAACTCGCGATTGTGTATGAGTTATAGTCACTTTTGGAGAAAGGATTTATTTACAGTTTCGTTTCGTGATTTAGAGATTTTAGAAATGTAAACATTGAGTATCGTTGAAATAAGTCTAAAACAAGAAGCGTGGTAATAGCCTTTGTACCTAATTCATCAGGAAATTTGCGGTCTCATCGGAACTCGGCCATGACTGATCGCACCAACACGAATTCCATACAATGAGGCGATATAAATTACATTTCTTGTCGTCTTATACGAATTGCATTTTAAAATTTACGCGTAGTTGACGCGTAATAATAATTTGTGCCTTGTCTAAGTGAAACTATAAATATCAACAAAACATTCTTTACTGTGAGTAAACTTACGTCTTTAATAGACATTTCTATTTATCAGGTAACATTAAGCTATGTAACAGTTAAACAGAACCATTAAATTCTCAAAATTAGTGTTATTTTGGATAAACGGTCCACACAAAAAAAATATCGCACTAGAGACGCAGGCTAAATAGCCTTACACAATGTCGCTATAAATCACTGACGAAACCTAATGAAGGCGTCGATGGACTGTCCTTGAGGAAATCAATCCGGCCAGATTGACATCGTAAGCCGAGATTTCTAAGATCAGCAATATCCGCGCCTAACAATGAGATACCCGCGCCTATGGGAAAATGAAACGCGGAGGAAACTCGCAGCTTGCACGATTCCCTTGAATGGGACTTGACGTTTAACTGATTAACATTATTAAGTAGGCACTTAGACGCGGCGATTACAAAGAAATGACGTCATGCGGTTTTACAGGGTAAAGAGTTCTTTGATTAGTGTAATGGCTACACATCAATTATTGTATTTCAAAGTAACAATTCCAACACGATATTCAGCGATTTATTAAATGGTTCAAACTTCATGGTCTTATCAGCTAAGGAGGTTTTATCATCGTCCTGATGTCTAGTATATTTCTCATATTATTATGCTTGAAATCGTTTTAGTGATTAACCGACTTCAAAAAAGGAGGAGGTTATATGTTCGACTGTATGTATTTTTTTTTTTTTTTTTTTTTTTATGTATGTCCGTCGATTTCTCCGTCAATTGTGGACCGATTTAAATAATTCTTTTTTTATTTGAAAGTGCATAGTTCCGAGGTGGTCCCATTGTCACCATGTCAGGATCTGATGATGGGATCCCGGGAAAATCAAGGGCAAACCTCAAATTTTATAGGCGCACACTACGCGTTACTTGTTTTTTCTGAAGCCATTCAAGTTTTTGCGTCCGATAGACATAATTTTATGTTGATGAGCTGATGATGGAAAGTACAACTCCTTAACAGTTAGGAGTTAGGGGATAATTCTTTCAGTATTGTAGGAATATGTGGACCGTTAGTTGTATTTCATGTACTTTTGCAGCTAAGCTGATGATGGAAGGTACAACTCCTTAACGGTTAGGAGTTAGGGGATAATTCTTTCAGTATTGTAGGAATATGTGGACCGTTAGTTGTATTTCATGAACTTTTGCAGCTAAGCTGATGATGGAAGGTACAACTCCTTAATGGTTAGGAGTTGGGGGATAATTCTTTCAGTGTTGTAGGAATATGAGGACCGTTAGTTTTATTTCATGTACTTTTGCAGCTAAGCTGATGATGGAAGGTACAACTATGATGATGGAAGCTACAGGGTACGACTTCTTAATTCTTATGTCTCTCTTACGGGCTGCGTCTTTAGTTGGTCTACCCATGGTGCTGAACACTTAATGAAGAATACCTAAATTGTCAAATAATACAATTCTACTATTTTACTCGTATTTTCGCTATCATTAGTATGAAAGAGTTTTACTCACTGCGTGTTATTCACACTAAAAATAGAAAAATAAACAAACTTTTTTTAAAAAAAATTAAACCGACTTCAAAAAAAAAAACAAAAAAAAATAGGTACCTAAAAACACTGAAAAGCAAAAAATAATTTTAAAAAGACATTCATCAAATGCGCTTATTGTCTAAGCCTATTAACTAAATTAAATTGTATTTTACGTGCTAGGTAGGTACCTACTAATCTGTTTGAAGTCGGTGCCAATCCAAAGAAAATAAAAAATGATACATAATAATAATGTATTTTACAGGGTAACTAATTAATCCGCGGACGGTACGTAGTCTGGGTACCTACTATTTGGCTTGGCACCGACTTCAAACAGATTAGTAGGTACCTACCTAGCACGTAAAATACAATTTAATTTAGTTAATAGGCTTAGACAATAAGCGCATTTGATGAATGTCTTTTTAAAATTATTTTTTGCTTTTCAGTGTTTTTAGGTACCTATTTTTTTTTGTTTTTTTTTTGAAGTCGGTTTAATTTTTTTTTCAGTTAAAAAGTTTGAACTTTTTTTGTAATTATCGGCTCAGACGAGTAGCATACTTTTTCGTTCCCCCTCCACGTCCTCCTCATTACCGGTATCGGTCGTGGTGCGCACGCCCATTAGGCGACAATTTGGCCCGCGAAGACATTTGCCTGCTATCTGCGCGGCGCCATCCGTTACGCCACAGTTCAATATTCTACAGTAAAACTATCGTCGTTGAAAGAAAGAAATATTTATTGGCCATACACAAAAACATAAAAAATTAAGGAGCATAAACGCATTCTGTTCCGAAAAAAAAAGATGTAGGAAAGTTTTTTTTAATGCCAATAGACACAGATACCCTCACAAGAAGTATGCACAGTACACAACCAGCCAACCGCAACAGGTCCCAGATAACCATTAAAAAAAACTGAAGTAAATACTAGTCTGGGTAATGTGATTTTATTTGAGGCTTTCTTATTCTGTGAAGGGATGTTTAAACTTGTTATCTGTTCTGGTAGTAGATGAAACAAGACGTTTTCATTATGTACAAGGTGTTGTTCTCAGATAATAAATATAGGACGACATACACTGTTTTGACACCATGTTGTAACGATGGTAAAATATACAGAAGGTATGTATTCAAAGCATATAAAAATAGTGGGCATTGAACCAACAGCGTTTATTATGACAATGAAGTTGGATAGAGCAGGACCTGAATGCGCCATCGAATCAGTCCTGTTTCCAATGTTGCTAGGTTATTGTTTCACTGTACGTTCATCTATCCTGTAGTGGCATCCACAGTTCCGCACATCGCGATAACTAGGGAATGCAATACCGGGATACCGGGATCCCGAAATACCTGGATCCCGCACCATTTTTGCGGGACCAGTCCCGCGCCTAAATCGTGCGGGATTTGCGGGACTGCGCAGCGACATACAGAACGTGTTGTTCGGCACGCGGAAGCGCGCGGACTGAGTAGAGCTGTGTAACTCTTTACTGAAACGACTCAGTGATTCGAATCTTTTAAATGATCTACTGATAGATTCGGATCAGCGCCGCATCAAATGAATCTTTGAATCAATTGGATCTCCGTCTCTTTCGGTACGCGTCGATCAATGCGCTCACTGAGTCGCTGATACGAATGATCGCAAGATCCACTGATCGGAATACTTCGGAAAAATTCGGGCGGACGGAATCGGATCATTTGAATATGACTGCGGTTTTATTGTACTTACAAGACCCTGTAAAGTACGAAGAAGATAGAATTGAATTCATGCATGACGAAACTTTTAAGTTACCTGCAAAGAGTGTAATCCGAAAAGAAATTATAAATCTTATTGAAAGACTACAATATAATAAGAGAGACGCAGCATTACCATTAACGTTAATCTCATCAGAGGCTTCAACATCTTCTATCTCTACTCAGGAATCTCAGGAAGATTTACCTCTTTCTACAGTGGCCGCAATGATGCGAGCAGAAAGCACGGAGCCTGAAGCAATATCTCTTAGAGATGAACTGGAACAAACACTATCGCGTTCTAAAACCGCTGGTCGATCTTCTTCGGGGCTTCATTCTCTTGAAGGTATAATCAGAAAAGAAATGAATTTGTTGCAATCTGGTGGGATCAAAGGTGAACATCTTCAATTCGTCTACAATGCGTTGTTAACAGTTGTGCCCACCAGCGTGGAAGCGGAAAGGGCATTTTCTGCTGCTGGATACCTAGCATGCAAAGTAAGAAGCCGTAGGGCATTTTCTGCTGCTGGATACCTAGCATGCAAAGTAAGAAGCCGTAGGGCATTTTCTGCTGCTGGATACCTAGCATGCAAAGTAAGAAGCCGTTTAGCTGACAAAACTATTGACACGCTATGTTTTATGCGCAGCTACTTTCAAAATAATGAATAATTGTTTTTTGTTTGATTGTAATAGTAATTTTATTTCTAATTAGTAACAGTTTCACACAACTTGTTGTTTTCTGTTTGTTTGTAATAGTTTTTGATCTTTGTTTGTAATTGTTATTTCTGATTGATTAGTGATTTGATCACTTAATAAATAGTTTCATTCAATAATATTTTTTAGTTTCATTTTAAGTTCTATAGACTCGTTTATGATACAGGATTCCTCTCTTTTCTCAATGACTTTCAAAAAACTTGCGGGATCCCGCAAATACCTGGATCCCGCGGGATTGAACCTCTCAATCCCGCGGGATCCAGCAATTGAAATTTTGGGTGCGGGATTGCATTCCCTAGCGATAACGCGTCGGCTCGACGCATGCCACGTATGGTATCGCGCATTTTAAACACGCCTCGCTCGCGTTCGCTGTGCCCCTAATTGCTCAATTCTTTCAACTCATTTGTTTGAATCAAAACCACATATGCACACCGAGATCATTCTGATTGAACCGTTGAATATCAAAGAGCAAATCATATTTTTTAAATCTTCAAAGAAGTGAACATTGTTTACATTAAAGATCTTGTTTTAAGTGTTGCATCAGTCCTACTTTTGCAATATAGTGAATTTTGAAATAAACTAAGTGCAAGGAAAGAAGGATTAGAAACCTTAAGTTTTCGTGATTAACATGCACAGCGTTATTTTTGAGCAGGAAATACGAGTATTACAGCCTACCGTGTTGTTTATATCTTTGTACGTTATTACAGCTCCAGTGCCGGGTTTGTTTATAGCCTTACTATATAGATGGAATAAAAGAGGCCCTATGGGCGCTCTCTGCACAATCCCATAAAAACGCCAAGGTGACGCGTCGGTATTTGGCAGGGGGCCAGCCAGCCGACACGTGTGCTGGCTGTTTCTTGTCAGACAAAGTTACTAGTTTGCTCTTACCTTCGAAAGCAGATATGCGTAAACAAGATTGTGAACATAATATCGATATCACGGTAATGTGTTTACGCATTTTCAACTGGGTGAGAGAGAGGTGTTGAAATTTTCTTGCTGAATTTGGTTTTGGTCTACTGATCTTGCGAAGCGAGTGCCCGCGCTAAAATACCCTCAAAAGCAACAACATGTACAACTGGGTTGTGGACAAATTTCTTTGCAGAGTTAAAAATCTATATAGCAAGCAAATACAGTGCCAATCAATTAATGTATATGCTCTAGTGCACAGCTAAAGGTCTCGTGTTAAAATGAACGAAACAGGATTTTTTTATGTAGGACAAAACTCGGTGGGACGAAACAGGAACCAATCAAATAAACTCATCATATTAATATTTTACTTGAAAAATCTAATCATTAGATTCTATTCTAATACAATCATGTAGCTTGTACCCCCTGTAAGAAAAACAATCGTCATCTTTTAAAGTGATCATATCAAACTGTAGATAATTCAATTAACCTTTTCAATAGTTCCCAAAATAGGTGGCACGATTTAACCTGTGACCTGCGCAATTGGCACTGATTGCCTGATGTCACCTCGGGATTCAGACGACTGTAATTAGTCGCCATAACTCAGGTACACTGAGATGGGTGACATCAATATTTGATATAATTTTCCTTCATGCATATTTTATGCCGTAAGTGCTCTTAAATTGGATTTGTACAAATTGAAGAAATCTCTTTATCCTAGAAGAGTCAGAGACAAAACCCCTTGCTATGAAGATTGTGAAAAAAAAAAGCTAGCTCGATTTTAAAATTGGCTTGAAGACGGCTTCTATTTCGGCGTTTTCTATCACTTCACCAATTAGGCATTGTATCTAACCCCACAAATTAAAAAAAAAAACTCCAAAACATGTCTGTTGCTGAAGTTTAAAACAATATTGACCTGATACGTGATCATAAATTTCTCGCTAATCTTACCAAATGGGTCAAATCTGCGCTTGCGCAACTTAGCCACGCGAAGGTCGACGTCGATCTCTATAACTTAACACTGATAATAATTGGTGCTATTATCTCAGATTTTACTCAGCGTCTACATTATTGAGGCTGTACAGTAGATATTGCTTGCTTCCTTTATAAATATTAATTAATTAAGCCAGTTGCAACAAACCAATTACGATTAGTTCCTGCATGTGAGACCATGTACAAGCAAAAAATTAACCGGCTGTTAATATCAAACAATAAGAAATTAAAAGTTTTTTTATAACTTCATTCAACAGATTTATGGAACAATGGTTTTTTCTATCGTGTCTGCTGCGTCGACGATGAAACTATGTAAATAGACGGGATATTCAACCACTGCTGTAATTGTGATTCCAATCATATTCCCATCATAAATGAACCGATCAAACACATCATGTTGATTTGATTGATGTAAATTTTCGTCCTGCAATTAGCATAATATATATTATGTTGTAAACGTAAATAATCTGTGTTTCTATATGTATCATGTCTAATGAGATATTATTTGCCTTGTTCCAGGATATACTACCAAGTGCTGATGCAGGCGGTTACCGATGACCATGCGTCCTCTTTTCTTCGCGTCCTCTCAACACTGTGTAAGTTTTTTATTTAGTTAGATACATTTTTTAATAAAAATTCTACTCCCTGGAAAGCTGAAAGCATTCTATTAACGTGAACTTTGTTTACGTTAATGGATTGTTTTTTTGAATTTGTGAACTCTGTATAAGCTTTTATCTACTTAGTCATGAATATAAGGCTATTTACTCTTGGATAGATATAATAAGTGATGTCTGATGTACAGTATGTTCAGAACTAAGCCGTAACGAAATTTTCGCAATTAAATTGTTTCTTATAATCAGGGCAATTTATTTGATTAATTGGGTATTTCTTATGATTATTATGAGGACACTTACAATGACCGACATTTGACAGTAGTAATGGACTGAGTGGTTTTTCACACAACAGTCAACAACGTACTCTGGCAGATTTCCTGAGGATGTTTTCGCTCGCAGTTAATGTTAAATAAGCGATATCTTTGAAAAGACTTGTTTTCAAACAAACTTCGTGTTTCATGGCGGAAACTGTGCGAGCTATCCTTCTGAGAGCATTGCTGTATTTCCTCTTAGATTATTATGATAATGTCAAAATATTCCTTCTTTACTATCAGGATTTTTATTATTTTTTGTGTAGGTATAATGAATAAATTGAAATTTGTTTTTTCAATTGGCAGAATAAGAAACCTCTTGGGCATTCTTTGTGGAAAACGCTGCTTCGCTCTTTACGAGAGTTGTTCAACAAGAATTTGTATTTTTTTCTTTTCACATTTTAGATAAGGGCTTACTTGTACCAATGTACCTTATTAAAGCTGGAGCTTTTTTATTGTAGGAGGTATGCCAAAACAAGAAAGAAATAAGCGGTAAACAACGATTATTCGTTGGCGGTAAAGTAAAATGCCATGGTTTGTTTGCGCCTTAACTAGCTTTCCATTCATATTGGTCATAAGAACCAAGTAGATTCTTCAAGTTTATTATAGGTTTACGATACAATTTGATTCTAAAATATAGGTATAATGCTTACATAATTAAAATTAGACTTATGGTATGTGAACAGTTAAATTACCATACTAAGGTGTTATGTCTATAAAAATATCTGTTATAATAATTCTTTATATGCATATGAATCGTCCTGTATATAAAATGGTTAACTTATTTCGAACATGCGTAAATCCAATGTGTGCGAATCATGAAAGCTGCCTATACCGCGGCGTTGGAGGGTTTCTGATAGATCGCTAATCCCTAAGCAGCTGTCGTTGTATTCACTCTTCAGGCTTCCACAGATTTAATTTCTATCAATGTTTACTCGTTTTCGTTGCAGAAATAATTCAATATAAATTTTTATGGCCCAATTCTGTCCCGTTTGCTCCCGAGTTCTCTCATATAAAAATTGGAAATGGCATGTAAAATTGTTAAAATTGTTTGCTTCTGGAATGTTCGTGCCTAATTTAAAACAAAATACCTATGGTTTTCCAAAACGGGATTTCTGACTTCTATTTCTCCCTCACGTTATCGTGGTTATAAATTACGACCGCACACCACGGCCCTAGCGGCCTAGCCTTTAGGGCAGGACAGTGCAAGTAATTTGGACCATGACCCGCAATGGAGTAGCGGTGTATTCAGGTTGCTAGGCTAATGTGCAAGCATGGCTATCGCCACAAAAATCGCTATGCCGCTATCTATCTGTGGCAACAGCAATCAACACCAATAATTTAAATACAGATTAGAAATCATTTAGAGCAATATCTTTGGCTATAACCGTTCGAGTATTCCGAATTACACCGCTAAGCTCATATTGGAAATTTAAATTTCTGAACAGATGCAGTGTAGCTTATTGCAATAGGTACATGAGCCGGTGATCTAGTTTCTTGAAAATGTTACAGATTTTGCGTCCGCTTTTCCTAAATTATGAAAATGGCAGAGGAGTTTCTCAATATGTCAATTTATATTTCTGTTATCGTCTGTTTCATTTCAAGTTATTACCCTTAGTACGAATATGTAGGCATTTCAGTATGTGACACAACCAATCGAAAAATACTTTCGATGTTTATTAGATTTTGTACGTATACTTTTACCTGCTCTCTGAAGTCAGGATTCTGGTAAAATAGCAAACATTTGGTTTTTGGCTTGCCTACTAAATATTAGGTCTGACTGCAATATCTGCAGTGAAATAACTGCATTTACCAAATCTTGGATTCTGGTTGTTTATAAGTAGTTTATTTTTTAAAGCATCTTCCTTCATTGAATCGCGTAATATCTCAAGGTGAAAATCGCTTTCGTGAAACCACAACGAAGTAGAGCAGGTTCAGCTTATCTTAGTTACGGTTTTAAAGTTTGACGAGCTTGCTAGCGTCACAGAATAGTTTCATTACCGTGCTAGCGTTGTGGTTTTCTGCTAACTTAGATTAGAAAAGGGGCTATATTGCTTTCGAATACATCAGTTCAGGGACCAATCTTCATACGTTTTTTGACAACGTAAACTAATTGGAAAATATGTATCATATACTATACTTACACGCATATCCTGCAAGAAAAATAGTTTTTTAACTTGATATTAATAAATTATTTCACGGATATTCACGACTTAGCATAATCTGTATTCTAACAGAAAATGAGTTTCGGGACAGATGGCTGGTATATTTGAAACAGCAGTTTATTTACTTTTATTGCATTATCTGACCAGTGCACATCAGCACCGGAATGCTTGTTTATTTGTGTACGCATCTGATGCACATATTAACTCCAGCCGTGTTTTGTTTCAGATTGAGTTCGGCAGCTATGCGACTGAGCCCCGACCCGCTGCCGAGCGGACGACGCGATGCTGATGCCAAAATAATTATCCTTCCACTTAACTTATCTTAGATAGCGTTTGAATTCCAACAACCCATTCATTTACACGTGCGTTGTCGAACACACATGTGAAGTGAAGTGATAGTGCCAGTGAAGTGTATACTGTGCGTGCGTGGAGTAGTGCGCGGGCTGACGAGGGCCCGGGCCCGATGTTGGCGGCGTCATGGCGTTCATGACCAAGAAGAAGCGGTACAAGTTCGGCGTGCAGTGCTGCCTGGAGGAGCTGACGGAGGTGCCCTTCGTGTCGGCGGTGCTCTTCGCCAAGGTGCGCCTGCTCGACGGAGGCAACTTCCAAGAACATTCTAGCAGGTCAGTCTATAAACACGAAAACATTATCTATTTATTCCTTCTAGTCTACAGTGAACCGTATTGTCTCGTCAGGCCAATTGTGTATATTATGATCCTTTTACCCTTGTAGGGAAGTTCGGATCGACCACACCATATTATAACCCATAAGAGCAGTAATAATAAGTTCTTCACTTGCAAATAATTGCAATAACAACAAAATGTTTCGCTTAATTATATTCGTTAAGGCCAACAATAGCTGAAAAGATTATATTCTTAAAAGCATAATATACTCAAACTCGTCATGTTTACATACGCTCCTTAATGAACTTCTTATCAGACACTCCGCTCCGCCTGATGAGTTATGCCGGTGGTATTAGCATATATAGATTGATTATCCGTATCGGCAACGTGACATGCCACGAGTTATTTACGACTGCGTTGGATGTTCGTGGGTTATTTGTTTACTTCGAAAGTAGACGCTCGGAAGACTAGGTTCTTACCCTGCATTATGCAATAATAGATAATAGGTAGCAATAAGCTTTATCTCCGTTTGACTTGATTACTGTATTTGAAATTAGTATTCGTATTCTAACTGGCGTTTTAGATTGGAAGGCTCTCCGATATGTTAATTAACTAAAACACCCGTTGGTGCATCTAGAGGTGCCAGGAAATTCCTCTCTCGCAAATTGCCAGCCTCTATCGTTTGCAATCTTTACACCGGCGCCGCGTGCTAAATTAACCCGAGGTTATATTCCCACCTTAATTTCGCGCCGATACTGCAGGCCCGCCTAATAAGTCTCCCATCTGTTACCGACACCTCCCGGTAAAAATCCCTCTTTTTTGACGACGACCTAAAAGCGGCTTTGTTAATCAACTCTGGTCTCTGATGGAGGTAATTTGTCCACTGACGAAAACTTTTAATATTGTTTTCACATTGTAGAGGTTGAATTTTTTACCAAGATCGCTGAACTGTGTAAACATTGTTTGTTATCGCAATGACACGAATTTATTGCCTGATTAACTCAATTGAGTCCTCTTAAATTGGTGGGAGAAGACGTGGGTCTGTTTTGAATTTTCATTGACTTATGGTTGGTTTTATTGGATTGAACTAATACATTATATTTTGACGAATACATTAATTATTTTCGACTTGCATTTCTCTTATCAACGGTAGCGACATTGCGTCAAACCATCTGGTAATATATTTTTAACATATCAAGGGCCCTGTATAACGACTTAGCGCTGGGTTAATTTATATGGCATAACAGAGCGCCTCTCCAGATGTGACACATTTCATAGAGGGCTTGTTTTATCTTTTTAATATAGCTGACATACGCGCGTATCTCACAATTTATTTATTATTAATTTGCAGTGTGTTATATTTACGAAATACACAGATGAACAATGTGCGGATGTCGTCAGCTGTACGCAATGACGAAACGCGACGTAAATCATATTGGAGGTGGCCGGTCCGGCAGACCGCTGCTCACCAGTACCACACAACGAGCGTTTACGTAACAGGCATAGAGCGATACTAATTCGCGTAATGTTATCATTTAATTAAGATTAATTTTGCACAATCCATTGGATTAGTCAAGACAGCATAAGGAAACGTAGAAATTGCACAAATAATAGATTTGCTCAATTCAATTTAATCTATCACGCTGTTGACACTAAATTATCTTTCGACACAACATCTATACGTAACTATGGCATTAGGCCATCAACATAGGCTTAGAACATGCGCCTCTGATAAAGCGCGCCCTAAATACTGGTTTTCTGTTTCTATCAATGACGGAGAGTAGGACAAAATTATGTAACTAAAGTTATCTGTTTAATGAATCGGCTGAATTAAAAATCGCTGCCGTAGCCGAAACGGCAAACGCGGCGGAGCGTGAGATTGCTCGGCGGGCCACCTCGCCGGCTCTCGCGGCCACCACCCCACACCACTACCGCCTACTGCACTCAGTGGGAACGAATTCGAATACCCTTTAGTGCAATTTGTGACCGGTCCATTTGTTATGAGATGGTTTTTGTAACGTTATCGGCTTCAGCGTTGTGGACGATTACGCCGGATCTGTGTATTCTCTTGTAGTAGTTTCCTTTCCTTTGGCACAAGTTATATTTTTTAGGGTTAGCAGTCTTTTTCATTGGAAAGGTTACGTGTTCACTACTACCAGCACACACAATATATATATAATTTTAGAAGCGACAACGAAGGGCTATACCACAAGAACACAGCCTTCCTCAATGTGCAGCCATATTGTGGGCTCCCCTGACTTCGGGAGTATAACTTAAGTATATCTACTGGCACCTTCATTTGGAACATTACCAGAGCTATCTAGTATCACTATTGATAAGGCCGAATTGAAAAAACAAGAAACGGCTTCATATAATTATTTTTATTTTTAACGTTTGTTGTTTTTTTGACGCAGTTGATTGATCAAGGCAGGCAGTCGCCGCCATATCGTCCGATGATTCATCAATCAATGTTCTGTGGTTTTGTTTTGTTATTACAAGTTTGCCTTTCTTTATGATCGGAATAACATAGGCCATTTTGATTTATTTGTGTTTTATATCATCAAAGGTCAATTTGACGGCTAGGCCGGAAAAACGTTTTGTCTGAAATTAACTTCTCTTTATTTCAATCGATCTCTTGTGACTAAAACTAACTTACTTCAGTCAATTGTAGCGTGTTAGTTGACTACATAGGAAGCGTTTTTTTAGATAACCCTGGGTTATATATTTTCTAAACTACATATTTTAGCTCTATAAAAATATAATATTGGCTTTATTTGTGTTCTGAGGCAAGGAGCTGTTCCTCTTATATCGTTTATCTATAAAGTTCCGCTGAAGGGGATATTCTGTCTCCATTCTTTACAAAGAATGCACAGCGTGTATCGAGTGGATATGGTGAACTACTCTGACGATGTGAAACCATCTATTTAAAGTAATATCGCCACGGTTCGGTGCTTAAGGCATAATGGTGCTGTCGTTTCAGCTAGATCGTTAAACAGTTCAGACCGCCTTATTATCATTATGCTGTATATTTTGTCTGATAAACTAACTCCCTAACCAGTATAAGTTACTGACTTAATGACTATTATGATATGTTTTACGCTAGATTACATCAGGGACTCCGTATATGATATAAAAACTTTAAGAACAACATAATAGGCATACTAAATAAAATTATCAAACAACCTGTGACTTATCTTTTTCAAGTAATCTATTTAATATAATATTGTAAAGATAGGAACGCTTTAAAAAAGTTAAAGATGCTATAAATGATTATTATCTACATCCATACCATAATATGTCTATTTTATATTCAGGAGCGATGAGCAAACGCCCTACATTTAGATATAAGTATCTGTGGCTGCATTGAAATGTTTACATTTTAGTGTCGGTAACCGATACTTAATTTCGTTCAAATTTCGAACGTCTTCTTTAAAGTAAAAATTAATAGTTTTTTCGATTATCGAATTAGTCGATTATGTTCCATTCCTATACATTTAATTCGATGCTGAAATTATAACAATCGATTTGAGAATCGAAATCAACTCGAGTCTAGATTGTTTATGGATTTTAAAAACTACAAACGTCAGTCATTATATCAGTACTAACTTTTACATACAGATTAAGTTGGTAACTAGGGCGTTTGCTCATCAATCCTGACTATAAAATAGACATATTATCGTATGAATGAAGATAAAGTTATGTATGTGACTGTACATAATTAGTCATTAAAATTCGTATTTTAATGACCCTCATTATGCAGCAGTCACATAAATAACTATTATGCTGTACCTTGAGGTATACTTAATGTGATATCGCCATCGTTCGTCGCGGTTCGCTGGTCAAGGCGGCGGTGCCGGGCGCAGGGTGCTGCCGTATCAACCAGGCCATCAATTGCCTTTATGAGCCTACTCACCGACCCCCCTACGTCCTCTTACATGCATTTTTCGCCTTTCTTTAAGGACCGGTGAAGTGCCGAAGGCATGGAAGTGTGCGAACGTGCAGCCTGTGCCCAAAAAGGGCAGTCGTGCTGAACCCGCTAACTACAGGCCAATATCAGTCACTTCTATTCTCTGTAAGACCATGGAACGTGTTCTGAATAATAGGCTAGTGGCATATCTGGAAGCGAATGATCTCCTAAGCGACCGACAGTACGGTTTTCGCCGAAACAGGTCAACGGGAGACCTTCTAGCGTATGTCACACACATCTGTAGCGAGGCCATTGAGAGGTACGGGGAAACGCTTGCCGTTTCCTTGGACATCTCAAAGGCTTTTGATAGAGTTTGGCACGACAGTCTTATCGCTAAGCTTCCATCATTCGGCTTACCCACTAGTCTCTGTGCTTGGATATCTGACTTCCTGCGGGACCGATCGATTCGAGTAGTGATTGACGGCTGCTCATCCTCTCAATTAGCGATCAACGCTGGAGTTCCTCAGGGGTCAGTGCTCTCTGCGACATTGTTTCTATTGCACATCAACGACCTGTTGAAACCAGGCATACTTGGGTATGCTGACGACAGCACAGTCGTGGAGAGCTATACTTCCAACGCACGAGCTAGTGGCGCCCAGATCCGGTCTCTTAGGGAGGACTTGGTCCAGCGTTTGAACTCGTCCTTAAAAGAGGTATCTGACTGGGGTGACGCAAACCTGGTCACGTTCAATGCTACCAAGACGCAGGCGTGTTTGTTCTCCGCCAAACGGAGTCCATTTACTTTGACTCCTACTTTCCGGGGTGTATCTGTACCAATCTGTGACCATCTTGAGCTTCTTGGTATGTCACTGTCATCGACTCTGAATTTCGGTTCCTTTCTGGAATCCAAGTCTCAACTTGCCGCCAAAAAGCTAGGTATTCTCTCTAAGGTGAGAAGATACTTCACACCTGGACAATTGCTCACGCTGTACCAAGCACAAGTCCGGTCGTGTATGGAGTATTGTTCTCACCTTTGGGTCGGATCTGCTAAATATCAGCTTCAGGCACTGGAGTCGATCGATAAAAGGGCCAGGAAGCTCATCAACGATGACGAACTTTTTGACACCAAGTTACACAGCTTGGAACATCGGCGTCAGGTCGCATGCCTTTCGGTCTTTTACCGGATTCACTTCGGAGAGTGTGCCATGGAATTACATAACTTAATTCCCCCATCCCCTTTCCACCATAGGACAAGCAGACAAACTACACGACGCCATAAATATACTGTCGAGATTCCATTTATACGAACGGAGCGATTTGCGTCAACCTTCATCATGAGAACTGCAAAGCTGTGGAACTCATTGCCCGATTCTGTGTTTCCTATGGAGTATAATATCACGGTCTTCAAGTCGCGAGTTAATAGGTACCTTCTAGGCAAGCATGTAACAGCTTAGGCCGCATCAACGCTTTCCATCAGGTATGATTGTGGTCAAATGCAAGCCTATAAATATATAAAAAAAAAAAAAAAAAAAAAAAAATTTTAATTTTAATGACGATGCGAGACAGTCCAACTTTATACGTAAATAGTTCGTGCAATTCAATTCACGAGCGCTCGTGTTCTTGGGGTTAGGCGAATATAACTGGACCACATTGCTAAGAAATGCAACTGTACTTTTCTAGCAGTCGCGAAGTAGCGAAGGTCAAGTTTTAGAACGCATCATTATAACTTCTACGCACTTAAAATACGTTCCGCTGCCAAGCAACCATTTCATCTTTCGTAAGTGAGTAGCATTCTGCATAACTTTTGGTGTTAAGCCAACTTTGTGACAACACATATTTCCCGAAGCATGATTTTATATGTTTTCCGCCCCAAATCGCATCGTATTTATCGCAATAACATACTTGAAGTTACTTTCCTGAGTTTCACAGCTATGCTACAATATTATTGTTTTATTGTACTTGCGAAGTATTCACATTAAAAGCGCTCACTCGAATTGCTACACGCTTTATTGTACTAAGGTACATAATGTTCCTGTCTTTAGCATGTTTCGGTATGAGATAATGGTTTCAATAACTCTTTGAACCTAATGTCAATGAGCCGTAAAATTCGGTGAGAAAATCAGTACACTTGGAAAAGATTTCGGGAAAGCTGACATTTGAACATTCGACCTTCAGTCTCCCAATGAATAAAAAGTAATCGGTCTGGTGGCAATACTGCGATATAGAACAGAACATTGCTAATTGAGCGGCAACTGGCTGTTACCGTCGGGAGTGGAGCCGGACGCCTCCGCATTCCAGCGTCCCCTCCGTAACTGCCGACTTCCACCATGCAGGCTTCGCGTTTAGCTCTGCTCGCCATTAGGAGAGCATGTGGCAAAGACATATAGCTTAGATAACCATCAACACATCACCGAATTAGCGCTACGTGAGTTCATATATTTCTATTGCAGTCGATATGTATCCTATTTCCGCTTAAACTACTTCATCAGCACATCCAAAGTTTTAAGATTGATTTAATAAATTATTATTGCTTATTAATATCGTGTTTCCTACAGGAATAGGCTTTTATGTAATTGAAAGAAAAAGTTTCATTTAGAATAAAAGCTCAGAATTTGAAACAAGCATTAGTACAAGAAATATGTAAAAATTTAAATGTATTTACTTTAGACATACCTGCTACTCTTTCATCTTTCTTTCTACAACAAAACATGTAGATAGATTTAGTGTGATAATAGATTCGCGTGAGATTATACGTACCTTGTAATGTGTATAGTAAACACTGCGCTATATATACGATTGTGCTGCTCATTTAACATGTGGCCGCTGAATTCCACAACCACATGCGGACAGTTAATATCTTTTACGAGGCGCAATTATAAATAAACCAATTAACAGCACAGTAATTAAATGAGTATTATTAGCAGTTTTCATCACATAATGCCCATGTTAATTTGTATTTAAAAAGCGCTCGCGTGATTCAAGAGATGTTTATTTGAGTGATAAAGAAACATTGATTGCGCGAGTCACATGTAGCCCGTGACATGCAAGTGTGTTTTGTAAATACAATTTTATAGTCGAGTCGTTGAAATCAGTGAGCTTTGTATTTGTTGTCTTATTCATATTTCTCAGAAAATTGTGATTAAATTTCAAATGCGTGTGTGTACATAAACTTTGTAAATAAGTTTAGTTAAATATATTATAGATAGTCGTTGTGTTTTATGTAAATACATAATACATAAATTCTGTTGCTTTTGCAATAGATTTTTCTGAAGGTGTTGAGGTGATCTCATTCATTACGGTGTTTATTAAAAAGATGTTTATTTTACGACTCTGGTTATTCTGTACCCTTTTAAGACGCTCTAGGTTGCTACTTACTCTTGTTTTTTTTTTCAAAGTTCAGTCCACACACTTTTTCAAAATGTACCTACCTACGTCGTAAGTAAGCCTAATCGTGCCTATTAACTGTATCGACTCAAGTTCCTACTTGTGGTCGGTAATGTGCCTCTATTGCCGTGCTATTCAACCTGTCCTCCGCTGATGAATGCCGCAATTAGCTTTGTTTATTTATATCCGCCACTATTATCACGCACGCGCGACGTCACCGCGTCATCTCGCCGCGTCACATGGTGCAGGTTTGTTTTCATCGCCGGTATAGTATTAATAACCCTGGCGGCTTGTCACTCAGCTGCCGGCATCGTCACGGTACTCTCTCGCTCTCTGATATCTCTCATTTATTTATCATAGGTTTTATTTTGCTAAGTTAAGTTCTCAATAAGTCAATAAATTAGAGGTATAGTCAATTGACAGGTGACTTGATGCATGTTATTAATTACTAGTTCAGCAATGATTGATTGTGTTTGGATCATGTTTGGTTTTGTTTGATACTTTCAACTAAAAAAAATCTTGACGTTTCACAAAGGTGAAACAGTTGCTTCGTAAAAAAATAATTGCTATTTTAAACATCTGGAATCAAGTTACTTTATACATTATCCTCCTGTAATTGGAGGATAATTTATTTTCTTGGCTTCCGAAATTTACAAAGCGTAGAACATTAATTTACCAGATAAATGACATGAATCAGTGACAGAGGTAAATCTAAAAATACATCTTTGTGAGCTTTTTTCTCCAATCACCGGCTCCGATTGCTACTAACACATACACTGACAGTTATCTGAAGGTAATTTTTATCACTACTCCAACAAAAAACAAAGTTTTTTTATTGTAGTATGAGTCGTATTTTATCTACTTGGATTTTTTATGAGTGCTTGCGTGTGTAAAAACTCTTACGTCTAAAAGATTCCATTGGTCCTGTGAACAAAAATGTGATAATTAAACAGAAGCGACATTGAGTTGGCATTTGCGGTGACTGCAATGCACCAGATCTCAAGGTCTGTTCCATGGCCCCACGCCAGCGCCATAGCACCTATGCTCGATAACAGGGAAACCAACTTATATGTTTCAATACTTGAACAAATTAAATTAAATTTTCCGGCATAAAAAATATAATTTCCCTCATTTTACCCGGCGCTGAAATTGCTTTTAAGGTACTTTTTTAACTGAAAAGAGTCTACCTACATAATTTACTATAAGTAATAGATAACATTTTGCTCATTCTGATAAGTTTGACCATTTCTTCTAACTTGAAATGGTTTGCTTGGTTACCACATTTCTGTCACGGTCACGGGCACATGTATAAGTATAAATGTATTGGACGCTATTGTGTGAGCTTTCTAACTTGTTAAATCCGTAGCAGGTCACTTCGGAGTTCGGCGACAATTTTAGAAGTTTCTTGGTAAATAGGTACAGCTTGCGTCCGCATAAATGCTTCGACTTTTGCCAATATTGTATACCTACGCCGACGACGTTTACATTATCTAAAATCGACGAATATACAAGTTTAAAACATAATTCGTGTCTTTGAAAAATAAACCGCGCCACTAAATCCATTTAGCTTAACTGTCGCCATTGAAAAACTTTTCCATTGTGCATATCGAGCCCTAGCGCTTTTGACAAAATGAATTTCTTTTGACAAAATGGATTTCTTTTTGTCAAAAGCGCTAGCGCTCGATCCCTTTCCGCCTGTTGGTCGTGCCGGCTTGATTCCCATTAGTGGGGGGTTCAACGACTGCGTTAATTGATTAATTTACTAAGAAAACTAGACGGCTGTTTTTGATTGTTCGACTATTAATTATACTTTATTCGTTTTAACTATGCGCTCGTTTTGAGGATATGAATATAGTATTTTTTTTGATAAAACTTAAATTACTTTTGTTTATCAATTGGCATCGTAAAGAAAGAGTTTTGCAGCCCGAAACTCGATGATTTTATGAGACTAATATTCCGTTGGGTATAATAAAATATTAAGCGTTACCTTGGTTAATAAGGATTTTCTTGTGTTGTTTGCGCCCTTATATATAGTCTTCTTTCATTTTATGTACCTTTTATCGTGTTTCGCATGTATTCGCAGTCGAGAGATTAATGAGACAATTCTTTTCCGGAAGTTTAATGGACTGTGATAAGAAATATGGTATTCTTTTTGTTTTATAATGTTATTTCTTTATCTATACCGTTTACTAGTAGACGGTAAGTCTGTATGTTCTAGAACCACAATTTATACCTTTCTTTCTGTTTAACTACTATAATTGCTACTATGTATAAAATTATTAAGCTACTAGGCTTCTCAGATATACTAAATATCATAACGTTGAAAATGGAATGCTTGCATACAGAATAGACAAAATTAAGACTTGCATATTTGGGCGCTGTTGGCAATAACACTGGCCATTTACAAACACATTAGGTCGTACATGTTTGGCCGCGTCCATGTGACAGCTTTCCCGGGCCTGGCAGCTGCGCGGGCGCATCGGCGATGTGAGATCGTCGCGCTCGCTCTTTAGTTTCTAATCAGGGGGCTTAGACAAGATGACATCGCTTCATAGCTGTCGAATTTCGCTAAGTCAAATTTGTATGGATTTGACAGATGCCATAGAAAAGTCACGTGTTGAAAGTATGGGATTTGACATTCGCTATCGCAAACTGAGCTATAACGAACGTCATAAATGCCGCTTGTCTAGGGGGGCAGAGGTTTCTAGCCCTTGACGTGCGGTCGCGGCCTCGCTCACGCAACCGATGCCGATGGCTCTCTGTAATCGCACCTGGTCGATGCATTAACCTTGTGAATCTTGTGATGCACATTCGGTCATCCATTGTTGATTTTTGAAAACGTTTAGTACATTTATTACATAGTCTTAGGCTTTGAAATCAACCGCAAATCAATGCCTTACTTGAATTATTTTAAATTATTTAGTTACTCAATGAAAAATTTCTAAAAGACAATTACCGAATCTCAAAATATAAACATGTAATAAATATTTATTGACTTGAGCGTTTCAAGAAAAAAACCTAGCAACCTCACAGATATGATTTTATCATTCACACCACTGACGACAATGGGCACTATGTACCAGTGTCTGCGGACCTGTAGGCCGATATTTACCAGCCGTGGTAATCGCTTTAACGCCGGTCGTAAACGTGGGGGATCAATTCTCGTCACTAGAGATACTGGTGACAATCGAGCATGAGGCACAGAATACAATACATAATAGTTGAGGTACAAGTTAGCATGTATTTTAGAAATGGGAATGAAAAATATCGTACCTATATAAAATGAAAAATATGATTAATAAATAATTACCTACATCTGAAAATAGATATCTTAATTGGAAATTTTTAATAATAATAAATAAATATCTCTGAACATTATTCACACAGCGCCATCTAGCTAGCTAGCTAACTAAGCATAAGCTTGTACTATGGATGCTAGAAAACGGATAAACATTACTTATATACTTTTGTATTATACTACTATTTTACTCTGGTGTAAAAGCCGACTTCTCGGCCATAACATTACACCAAATGGCTCGATAAAGATAAAGATAAAGATTCATTTATTTGCCAAAACATGTGTTAGTCATAATAATACATTTTACAATTATTATTACAAGGTGTTCAGAAATAATTTGGTTCAACATGTTTTACCATGACTGGTGTACAAATCCGATAATATTACAAAATTGATTTACTAGATACAGTCAAAAAATAATGTCATCTACAAAATTATGGAAATAAAGTTACAATAACAAAAACTACAGTCAAAAAATAATGTCATCTACAAAATTATAGAAATAAAGTTACAATAACAAAAACTTAGAGATTAAATAAGGTAAAGCTTATACAGGGTGGAAAGTTTCAATGGGGCAGCCAAGGGAGGTACCTTAATCGTTGCAGCTACAAGAAATTGGTCTTAGGAGACTATCCATAATTTTTCAAAAAAACTACATTCCCATTTACAGATTTTAAAAAAAATGTACGGTTAGCAAGAAAATTACCATTTTTCACAAAAAAACTTTTTGATGCTAATCGGTCCAATTTTGTACGCTGATCAAAATCTTGTATGGGACCAACTGAGATTTCAGTACTAGAAAAGTCACAAATCAAAAAAAACTTTTCCCATACATCAGTCAATTAATTTTGTTTCAATTGGAACTTACGTATAAACCTCGATAGTTTTCTGAAAAAAGATTTAGTTACCTACCTAGTTCAAATTCAAATAAGATTTAAATTTCGAACTTTGTTTTCTTTTTATAATGCGTAGGTACTTCTTTTGCTGCTTATATCAAAATCTGATTGCGTGTGGTGTGCTTTTGCGAGTAGATGCTTTTAGTTATTCTTTTTTTGCAAAAATGAGCTTGATTTCTTTCTGTGGGGCTATTTAAAAAATGAAATTTATGAAAAGAAATATGACAGTGTCGAAGAATTAAAAAACTCGCTCTGTACAATTTTATATGGAATTCATCCAAATTATTGGCCGCCACGCGGTCTGTACAAAAACGAATACATTTATGCATTAATCAAAATGGAGAACATTTTGAGCACCTTATTATCATAAAGTAAAATTACTTAATAAAAATAATTATTATTTTTTAAATAATTTTATTGTTTGATTGCATATGCATCTTCTTAATTATTTTTTTGTAGCTACAACAAAAAGTTACCTCTTCTTATGGCCTCACAAAAAATCTAAGTACTATAAAATGTATGGGAAAAGTTTTTTTTGATTTGTGACTTTTCTAGTACTGAAACCTCAGTTGGTCCCATAGAAGATTTTGATCAGCGTACAAAATTGGACCGATTAGCATCAAAAAGTTTTTTTGTGAAAAATGGTAATTTTCTTGCCAACCGT
This sequence comes from Mecyna flavalis, assembly GCA_949319885.1. Classification (NCBI taxonomy): domain Eukaryota; kingdom Metazoa; phylum Arthropoda; class Insecta; order Lepidoptera; family Crambidae; genus Mecyna; species Mecyna flavalis. Next base: position 757,913 of record OX439427.1, on the reverse strand, counting down.
AATTTTTTTTAAAAATCTGTGAATGGGAATGTAATTTTTTTGAAAAATTATGGATAGTCTCCTAAGACCAATTTCTTGTAGCTGCAACGATTAAGGTACCTCCCTTGGCTGCCCCATTGAAACTTTCCACCCTGTAGAAAGGTGTCGTTTAGGAAATCATTTAAATTGTAGTAGCATTTATCAGTCAACATTTTTTTAAGCGTTTTTTTGAATTGAGTAGTATTTAGTTTTTTAATGTTATTTGGAATTTTATTGTAAATAAGTGGAGCCTTGCAAATGACACTCTTATGCAGCAGAGCTGTCTTTGATTGATGAACACAAAGTCTATCATTATCACGACGATTACGTTTAACATTGTCAGACATGCGGCAAAACAGATGGGGGTTGCTTCTCACAAATATGGCTACTTCTAATATATAAAGAGATGATATTATGTTTTGTAAATAGTGGCTTACAGCTCTCACTACTTTTGATCCCAAACATGGCACGTATGCATCGCTTTTGCATTTTGAAGACCATTTCTTTGTTTGTTGAGTTAGCCCAGAAAATAATTCCGTATCTAAGTACCGACTCAACAACACCAGTAGTAAGCAGAGAGTAGTGCATCAATGCTGACAGTTTGTGCTAGTTTATAAAGAAAGAATGATAGACTGCTGATTTTTTTACATAAAATATTAATGTGCTCTTTCCAATTTAATTTATTATCTATAATTAATCCAAGAAACCGGGCAGTGGAGGTTTCCTGTACAACATGATTATTACGTACCAAGTTTATATTCAACGGATTTTGTAATCTTTGGTCAAAATGCATTATATTTGTCTTTGTCAGATTAATTTTTAAATTGTTGTTGCTTAGCCATGAAATAATAGATGTCAATGTTTTATTAATATCGAAATTATAAGTATTTATGTCCCTACATGCAATTGTCACAGTGCTGTCATAAATATTGCTTCTCATGTATCAAAAAATACAGTCTTAATTTAGAATTTTTGATCCACTAGAAGAATGTTTACCACTGAATTTTCTTTTTTTATTCGAGGTTGTCGAAAGCGACATAATGTTGTAGCAAGTGCGAATAAGCCCTGGCCTGTCGGGCGACCCGTCGGTATTTCAGCGTAATGGCTAATGCCCGCGGGCTCAGTACCGCCGGCCAGACGTCGTTTATACGCCCATAAAGCACTTGCCTAAAATAACGGAACGTTTATGGATTTACACTCGACTAACATTTATGAAATTCTTCACATAGTACCTAAGCCCTAAGGTGAAACTCGTGACACACTGGGGTGATTGAAGTTCACGCTATCGCTAAGAAACTGTTTAAGGATTAAATAAACAAATATCTCTGGACATTTTGTTAGTAAAATAAGGTTATCTATATATTTTTCTAATTCCAAAATTAATCTCGCAAAGTAGCTTTTATACTTAAAATTGAATTTAAAGTAATATCTATGTAATAATTGGATTTATTACTTTCAAGTTATTTGCAGTGAATGAATTGCAAAATAAGATACATCTTAGCAGCGCAAGCATTCTTGCAGATGTAATGATAATTCAAGAACTCTTCACATCATTCTTAATGTGTCCTCATACGGGCATGATTACTCGTCAATTACTCTAGATGATTTGAATTGCTCAAATTCAATCAGAATGATTTTCGAAGTAAGGAAATTCGGAAGTTTATTTTTTGTTAGGATTATACCTACTTATGTTTGAGTGTTTGACATTTTATGAAACAGGTCAAGAATATCATCTATATATTTTCGATGAATAAGCAGAAATGCTAAATATGTACGAAATTTTATAGTCTTTCGTGTGTTTGCGTGCAAATTACATAACGTTATAATATCATTACTCGTGATTTCCGTATATTGATATTAATAAAAAGGGCCATAACGCGCACAACATCCTAAAGACTGTAGCGATTATGTTTTTATGGTATTTGTTTGTTATTGTCAGGATAAGATTTACAAACGTCATTATCCCGAGCGAATGCAGATGACTGGTAGTTAATAATGTTGATGATGAAATATTTTAGATTTCATTATTCTAAACAAAAACTAACTTACAAACAAAAAAGACGTCAGACTTGCAACACATTACGAATATAATAAGCAGAGTGATTCCAAGTGATCTTGTTACCGGCGAACAATGCCGCGGGTGCGCTGGTAACTGGTATGCGATCTCGAGACGCCGGCTAAACACACTCAATACCACAGTAATTAACGAATTAATTAATGATTAAGTAAGAGTCGGCGGCGCGCACCACACCGTCTTGTGAAAAGTGAAACTTTCATACAATCCAACGCGCCCAGTTCTTATTAGTCATTATTCTTGACATGGCTGTTAACACGCTCGCGGGAACAATTCTGATGATGTTACGAAACTTGAACCTGAAAGGTTAATGTAACTTTTATGCAATATTTGAACGCCTTTTCTCTCAGGGATAGTCATAGATCTTAGATAAGAAAATTCTGTAGGTATTTGGGAATATATGTATGTATTTGTGAGCCTACGAGCACGAGTAGGCTTCGTGTATAACAAAGGAAAGCAAAATTCAATCTACGAGAATACTAGGCTGGCTATACTAATCTATACTAAGCCGACTCTTTGTGCCAACTTACGTGCTAGCTAAGCGAAATCTAAAGGGTTGGCTTTTTTGCTTGCCTTTAACTGAGTACGGTATTTGATTACAACTGCAAAAGTGTATACTTAATAAGTTTCTCGGGACCAGGAAAAATAAGCTGTCAAACATAGTAGCACCTGTGTGTGATGAGCTTAGGGCAGTTGGCAAATAAACTTTATCAACGTAACTTAAGCTGAACGGTAAAATACTTTCAATATTTTAATACATAACTGTAAGCTACATTTCCTACTTCCGTGTTCTAGCTGTTGAACAATAAGCTAAAATAATATGTTTACTTTTATGCCGGCAGTTAATTTCAGAAGCCGAATGGTTCTCTGAGGCGTAATGCATTGATGGCGACATAGAAACATAATTCCAGTGTATGATCGCGGCAACCATAATAGTTATTTATGTGACTGCTGCATAATAAGGGTCATTAAAATACGAATGTGGTTTTATGAAACGAACGAAGTGAGTTTCATAAAAGAATCACATGAGTATTTTAATGACTAATTATGTACAGTCACATACATAACTTTATCTTCATTCATACGAAAATATGTCTATTTTATAGTCAGGATTGATGAGCAAACGCCCTAGTTACCAACTTAATCTGTATGTAAAAGTTAGTACTGACATAATGACTGACGTTTGTAGTTTTTAAAATCCATAAACAATCTAGACTCGAGTTGATTTAGATTCTCAAATCGATTGTTATAATTTCAGCATCGAATTAAATGTATAGGAATGGAACATAAAATTACTAATCGACTAATTCGATAATCGAAAAAACCTATTAATTTTTACTTTTAAAGAAGACGTTCGAAATTTGAACGAAATTAAGTATCGGTTACCGACACTAAAATGTAAACATTTCAATGCAGCCACAGATACTTATATCTAAATGTAGGGCGTTTGCTCATCGCTCCTGAATATAAAATAGACATATTATGGTATGGATGTAGATAAATAAACATAGTGGTGTGTTGTATTCGCTCACCACGTGTCCGCGCTTCGTACTTCCTTGTGTAAATCTCGGCGAATGCGCCTGATGCTCACTGCATCTGTGTTCACATGCAGACGGGCAAATGTGGATGAATCGGGGATACTGAAATAGAATGCTATCTACTTACTTCGTGGAAGGTGCGTAAGTTATAATTACTCTCATTTATGAATAGTTTTTTTTTTATAATTATCTCTTTAATTTCTTATTCAAATCCCGAGTAGGGCAAAATTTGTATCGGATTTTTCGAAACAACTCGACACTCGAGTGTGTAAACACAAATCCGCATTTGGCAAATACGGTTACCTATTAAGCCAGTGCCCGTCAATGTGATGAGGACTTGATTTCAGTAATGAACGTCCTTATTCTCTTTTTTTTTTGCGGAGGAAATGCTTTGATAGTTGTATTTTTATTTTATCCTCTTCAAAGGAATTGGCCTTAGTTGTCGCAAAAAAAAAACAACTTTGTATCACATAGTCTATGAACTCATCTTCATCATTCTCATCATCAAACTAAAACATGTTTCAGTGTCACGTAATCGACATTAAAATGACGGATCGTGAGTCTAAACACTTATATTAGGGCCCTTTTAAACATTTCGTGTAGATTAAAAAAAATTACAACGTAGCAGCTTAGTGTTGCATTGAGGATTCAGGCGACTGGGACCACTATATAACTGGGACCGCGGTCCCAGTTGCCTGATTAGTTTTTATTTGTTTATTTCGTCAGGCGAGTGGGACCACCCGTAATTTTAACCACAAATCCATTGTTGAAATACAAGATTTAGTACAGTTAGCAGAAAAGGTGTCACAAATAAAACAAAGTTATTTTTTGCAAAGGTAAGTTAGTTTTTGTATTACCTACTTTAACAGTATAACAGTATTAATTATGTTTTAAAAATCACGTTGGCTCATATACCTACTTAACTAGTAATTCTAAGTAAACATTCAACAGAAATCTCCTCAAAACAATAATATAAAAATCAGTCTTAAATGTCTCTTAACTTTATACACCATAAAGTAAGTACTCATTACTCCTATTATATATTTATAATAAAGTCAGAAGATGCACATATCGTGGTGTAATATTTATTTGCAATGACAATCATCTCCTCATAACAATGTTACTTAGCAACCGAATGTCACTTTTATGACAAATCCATACTGACACAACCCCGCACCGCCTGTCTACTCTCCATCCGTCTTACGAATTTTCGATCTACTCTTTGGTGTTTATGGGCGCCTGGTACTTCAAATAGAAGTTTTGCATCACTTCGCTTTTATTTTACATGAATTTTATTCACCACGCTGCCATTTTAGGATGAAATATTCCGTGTGATTACTCTTCGGCACTTATGGGCGCCTGGTACTTCAAATAGAAGTTTTGCATCACTCGCTTTTATTTCCATGAAATTCTACTCCGCCATTAGATATTCCGTGTGACTTCTCTTTGGTGTTTCTGGGCGCCTATAACTTCGACCAGCATGGCGAATCAATCTTACTAATCTGTCGCGAGTTTAACATTTTTTCCCCATAAAAAAAGTGTAGTCAGAAGTTTTCACTTCAAAAATACTTGACCGTAATACTAAATAAAATAAAATCCTGAGTTATAACTTGATTTTTCTGTTAACTGTACATTAAAGGAAATTAGGTATATGGTCCCAGTCGACCGATTCAAAAGTGTTATCAGGTAACTGGGACCGCGGTCCCAGTTTTATTTGGTCCCAGTCGCCTGAATCCTCGTTGCATTGTGCAAAGACTTCATTTGTTGCATACCAATCGTACATAAGTTTATTAATGTGGATGTAGGTTCTTTAATTTATAATTAACAGCTAATGTTACCTACTTTCAGTCTTTGAACTCTTTGAGGTAACGGTTTAGGCCCCAAACATGTCTGTTGTAAGTTAGTTCAGTTGCTACTGGGAACACAGTTCAATGTTTAACAGAAATGCCAAACCGAGCTCTTTACGTACATTCCAGTTTTGGTTATCTTCGAGTCAGAACCGGCTAAATAAGGCAAAGTTATAGCTCTCGCTTCAACGTTCCTCATTACCAGTCGGACAGGAAGGAGCTTTCAGATGAAATAGACAAGAAATGCATAATACAGTACGTTACTTGTAATAAGTACTCGTATATTTCGTTTATCATAGCGCAGATTCGATTAGAGGAACGGTCTGTATGACACGTTAGATACAATTATACATTTTGTAACATTAACAGATGAAAATATTCTTCTTCCTTTTCTTCACGTTTTTTTTTGTGACAGATAATAAAATTATCAATTTTGAATACAACAAATGTCAGAAATATCAAAGTGCCTGAAGATAAATGTAATACTATAATATTATGACCTCACTTATGGCCTAACATCGTCTGGATACATTAGTTACACCAGCCGTAACTCACTTAGTAAACATAGTTGCACAAAAAACGTAACACAATTACAACGAAATATGATTACGGGGGTTTAATGACGCAATGATTAGCATACATACTGTATTCGCATATGCGTAGTTAGGCAAATGAGGCGGTGCTGGTGCAGAGCGGCCTGCGCGCACGCACCGCCTGAGGCGCGCCCTGTGGTTCAAGCTAAACAAACAGATGTGTTTATCTTTAACACTACATGTTAGTTTGGCATCTGTGAATTTATATAGCAAGTTTTTTCCCTTTCAATTTCAGAGCAGAGATAAATTTGCCTTTCAGTTAATTGCATTTATTAATATTTCTTGTAATAACTAGTTTATGTAAGTTACCCAAAAAGCAAGGAGTACCTACATATAGGATATATTATCGTTATTCTTATATAAACTACTACTACATGTAAAATTAGGTAATATTTATCCGAATCATTTCTAACTTTATTTGCTAGCTGTTCATTACAGCAAAATGCAAGTTCTTTTGCATGTGATACTACGTACTACGTAGGTTAGGTATCGCCTTTCAAAAGAAAAAACTAAAAAATATTCAAAAACCAAGACTAAACTTACGTCAGTACCTAGCACTATCCAGTGCTTTGAAGCATCATAACCGTAGGCTGCCTTGATGCCTGTCGAGAAAATAGTATTCCATCCGATATAGAATATTAGTATTTGAATGTAGATAAATCATTTAGAAGCATTCCATTTGGCAGAAGATTATTTTCCCTTAAAAGTTTACAGTCTTGGAAGTTTTTAGTTTGCATGGCGACAAAAAAAAAACAATAGATGTAGTTTCCTTTTACGATGACAACACAGATAATTGAAAAACTATAGTGGTGTCGGTTTTTTATTCAGGAAATATAGCATCCGTGCTTCCTTGTTTAATGAAGCCTCTAAATCAACTCAGGCGATGTTTACTGTTTGTTGAGGAGGTATCTAAGGCTAGTATCTACTGTAGCACTGACAGCAGTCAATCAGACATTGCATCGGCCAGGCATTGGTGCCGGCGTGTCGCAAGCTTTGCGCCATCGATAAATTGCATCTTGTTGCGGGCGCATTCATACACCTATCGGCCGTCATTACCGGCCGCTTCACTATTACAACCTCCTTAGTCAACTGTTACAATAATATGTTGAGCCACAATTGTCAACCCAGGCCAGGATTGTTGCAACGCTTCTATAGTAATTGTATTGTGAAGCTACATAGCCTTTTTTACGATATCATCGTGATGACATGCTGTCAATTTGGAGGTTGGCTAAATTCTGTATTTGGCTTTATAATTATTAGACGGTAGTTTAGGTAGACAGTTTTTGCAATAATCTGTGATTTGATAACCTTGATTGTCTCTCCAATTATTGGTCTTCTTACATGGAACCTAATAGTATTCGACATTTCATCAACATCGAAACCATTCTTTATAATTGAATAAATTAAAAGACTACACTCATAGTTCGTGTTATTTATAACATTAAAAAGCATGTAACAAAACAAATTTATTACATGTTTAGAAGAAATATATTCCAAGAGATGTCATCTAAATTTACAAGACAGCAAACCGGAGTATTAATAGCGGCGATTATAAAAACAACTTGTAAGCAGGACCCGCGTCCGCCCGTCTGTCACTTCTACGATTTTAGTGCAGCTCAGTTTGTCTCAGCGGCATTTTGGAATAAATACCTCAATTTGTTTCGGTCAACAAACTTGTAGTAAATAGCTACACTAAGTTCTTAGTTTGTGTAAAATTTATTCTGCATTTTGGTATATGATTTTGAATTATGTCTGAAAATAAAACATACAATATTTTTTACAGCGTCGAATTTGCTTTCTTGGCTTTTCTAATGACAAGAAGCTCCAGCAAAACTCAGTTGATAATTAAATGTTTCAGCTTGAAGAAAATAAGTAAAAAAACAAACAAATCTTGATTATGACGATGACCTAATTGCAATAAATTGTTCTTTACTAACCAACCCAGGCTTCTTTATTACAGTTATTTTGCGGTGGGTATTTCATCTGGGGCTATATCTTCTGTATCAATAATAATTATAGTTGACCTAATGAGAAATCGCAACAGTTTTCAAATATAACAGGTATCATGCGAGAGGATCGAACGAGATACGGCACGCACACACGTTCGTGGTGACGCGTCACATCGCGCGCGGGCTGCGCCGGCGCACCGGTTCGATAGGACCTTCGATACATTTTTATCTAATACCGATACAGATTGAATTTATTACTATATCGCAACTCAACTCGCGGCTCGACTTAAAAATTCATTCGTGAGCGGTGTGGTTACACAACTCGAGATTAATTACGATCTTATTTCAACTGAAGCTTAATGTTTGTTTCGTCTTAATGATTTCAAGTCCAATCTTCTGAGCTTTCAACACTATCATTTTATACAAAGGTGGCAGCGTAGTTAAATAAAAACTTGTATTAAATTAATTAGAGTTTACATTGTCCTGGTCACATTGATTTTATCTGCTTAACACTCAGTTGCAGAAACGTCCATTAAAGTTAATGTGTCATTAAAGCTATTGCTGTCACTTTTTATTTCATGACAACGAAAAGTGACAGCATTAGATTTAATGAAGCATTAACTTTAATGGAGCTTTGTGCAACAGGGTGATAGAGAAATAACGAGTCATTAAATTGATGTCGTATGAAGTCTTAAACGCGATGTTGTACTTATGATTTTGAACCCGTATGATACGAGTAAGAATACCTACACATTACTGTATAATCGTCGCAAGTATACGATGCAGAAAGAATATTTTTTCATATTTAAATCTTACTCTATTTGCAGTGCGCAATTGTCAATATCCATTCGATTAAAATATTGACAAACGTAGTTGGATGTGTTAAGCATTTCCTAGTTATTTCCTAACCTGCCAATGTCGCGCCAATCGACTGGCTGGACGTTTGGCATTAACGCGTTCATTACGAATGCATTTCACAGCTGATTTGGAAATGGTAATGTCCCGCCGCTGACTTGTTCGAGGAAATCGTATCTGTTAAGGTTTGTTCAACCTTGGATTTGTTTTGAGACAAGGCAATTATAGCCGTAAGAGGGCTCTGTTCACAAAATGTGGCGGTAATCTAAAACTTACCGCTTCAGCATTTTCTTCCTGCCCTGCCCTGTGAAGAGTGTGAAGCATATCACTGTTTTTGTTAACACATGTTTTAGTTGAAAAAACATATGACTGAGTGTTTTGTTAACACATGTTTTAGCTTCCGATGTATTGGGAGAGAGTTATAAACCGTTTGTATTGTTATATAAAATATTGCAAAATTAAACTTAATTAAAAGCTGCTTTTTCCTTGACCATCGGGGTAAACTATTTTAATTTTTAAGCAAGTGCAGTATTTCGTTCGTGCAAGTTCATCTGTTGTCATGAATAGTCATTGTATCAATATCAGCAAATTTCAACACCATCATATCGAAATTCTATAACAGCAGCAACCCATTCATTTGTAATTGAATTGCTGTTGAGATTATGCCATGTATTCCAAGTTTATGTCCGGGCCATTGAATAAACGCAGTAGCAAGGTGTGAATGGGTCGGTATCGGCTTCTGGGATGCGTGGGCACGTATGTATTTATTGCTCCCGACTTTGCATGTCGCTGATTAAGAGGGTTAACGAAAAATGCGTCGCGTCGAGTTTTCGAATTTCGGGTTTCGCGCATGCGCGCCAGGTCAAGATAAGCAATGTCTTGCTGTAGTCAAAGTAATCACTTTGATCCTTTTCAAATAATATTTCAAATAATATACCAAATAGTGTGTAGTTTTTATATTATATCCTTACATAATCATAACAGGGCATAAGTAAGTGTGTGTTGTTATATAATGGGTAAAATATATATCAATGTAGTAAACATTGACAATATCTTACTGTTTACATGAAGTACCTAGATTTTTTAAGAGTAGCCAATTAATACTAATAAAGTAATCCTTCCCAAATGTGTGTGTAAATACTTACTTACCTAATAAAATTGTTGACATATTATGTATGTAAGTCTTTTAAGTATGACCATTCGATACGTAATTTAGAAATAAAATACCGATTTCAGAATACCATTTTTATAACAATCTGATTTACACCTATAGACCGTTTAAAGTCAAATGTTAACATCCCATTTGAATAAAGCACATCACATTTTAAGTGTGCCTACTATGTATTACAAAATTGTTCTGTTCAAATTTCGTTTACAAAATAAAAGTAAATATTTTAATCAAGTAACAACTATGTATTACAAATTACATTATGTACACTAATCAAAATGTGTGTTACCTGTTTATATGAATAGAATTACATTTTAATTTAAAATGAATAACTTTTATTCAGTTTAGGCTGATACAGCACTTGTGAATGTCAAAGAAGCTATGCCACCGGTTTGCAAACCCTAAGCCGGGGGGGTTTTTGTCTGACAAAAAACGTATGACAAAAGATCATTTTACAAACAACGTTTGAAAAACTAATCATTTGACAAACTTTCATTTCGCAAACATATTACTTTAAAAACAATAATTTGACATAATACAGGTTTCGCAAATGTTAAACTTAGAAAATTATTTAACTGTTAAAATTATATTTTAAAAATAATCACATGACTAAATAATTCGTTTGCCAAATTGGTGATTGTACAAAAAGTTAGAAAATAAATGATTAGTTTAACTATTTTCTAACCAATACTTACCTGCGATCAAATTTTGAAAATATTAAATAGACATTTATCGTATGAATGAAGATAAAGTAATGTATGTGACTGTACATAATTAGGCATTAAAATACTCATGTGATCCTTTTATGAAACTCACTTCGTTCGTTTCATAAAACCACATTCGTATTTTAATGACCTTCATTATGCAACAGTCACATAAATAACTATTTAAATACAGTAGAATCCGTTTATTATGACTCCGCCTATATTGACCAACCCACGGGACCAATCGGTTATTATGACGTAATTACACTAAGAAGTTTGGTTTTCATATAAAATCTTTGTTAAAATGTCGGATATAATGACTTTGGTTACAGTGACATGTCGCTTATTATGACCTATTTTTAATAAATTGTCCGGTTTTAATGACCGACATGATTCGTATTGTTCGTTGATTTCCGACGACGTTTGGCACGCGGCTCGTTTTTGTTTTAAATCCAAGTGAGTAGTTGACACTTGAAGGTCATGCATTGTTTTTAGTGGGTAACCTATCTTATTTTCGAAACTTTAATGTTCGAATTTAAAAAAATCGAAAACTCTATAACACAGATTTGAATCGCAGATATATTTTTTGACATAATATTGTATGGAATCAATTTATTTCACATGTGTTTCATTTTCCAGAAAAACTAATAGCCGACTTTCAAAACCCCTTTTTTTCTTTTTACAGTTGTATTGCTTACAATATTTTTTCATTCTAGATGTATTAAAATATCGAAGTATCTGTAAAAAAAGATTTTATTTAAAGTTTAAGACATTGGGTTATTTATTGGTTTGGTGCTTAATTTTGTGCTACAAAATGTATTGACAGAAACGAATTGCTGCAAAACCGACTTCACGTAGTCTTGTCTGCCCTACCCCTAGAGTGTAATTCAAGCCCGCGTAGGCGCGCAGGGGCGAGGCGGCCCGCGAGCTGAGGAGCAGGTGGTTATGACGGCCACCGCCGCGGCTGAGGCTGGCCGGCTGGAGCCGGCCAGCAAGCCGAAGCTGCGGTGGTGGGCGAAAACCATCTGCGACGAAAAGCTCGCGTGGGACCGCCGGAGCCCCGCAGCGCCGGAGCCGTGACAGAAACAATGCATGCTGAACTTGAATTATTAGAATTTGTCTTTTTATAATATAGAAAACGATTTTATTAAAACTAAATCGTCTAAAATATGTACATTTATCAAAGGTTGAGTAAGATTTAAAAACGTATAGATTTTAAAAAATGTTTTTTTGAAAATTTAATTATCAGCTATATGTCAATAGTTTTTTCGGTAAAATGAAAATATGGAAAACAATAATGTGACAAAACGATTTCGGTATAATGAAATTCGTACTAAAAACATTCGGATTTAAGATAGGTAACCTTTTTAGTGATATCCTGTGAAAAAAATGTCATCTCAACGCTGTAAAACATTTACAATTGAGGGGGAAAAATGGAGAATCATACTCATACAACCGCATCAAGGAATCGTTCAATTGAACCCTTTTGGTTTTAAAACATTTAAATTTAACGATTCGAAAACCGCGACAAGAAATTAACGCATTAATTCTTAAAATATGTAGTTTTAAAATCATGAGAAATAAAAAAATAAACTTTTTTTTTACAAAACGCTTTGTATGACGTCCACTTATTATGACGCGTTTGTCAATTCCCATCGCTGGCCATCCATTCCCATCCCATTAGCTGTATTTCCCACTAGCGGTTGCCCTCGCGGTTTCACCCGCGCGTAATTTCCTATTTAACTCCCCCCCCTTCCCCCTCCTATCCCCCTACCCCATCATATTCCCCTTCCCCCTCCTATCCCCTTACCCCCTCATATCCCCCTACCCCATCATATCACCCTTCCCCCTCCAATCGCCCTTCCCCCTACTATCCCCCTTCCCCCTCCTATCGCCCCTCCCCCTCCTGTTCCCCTAACCCCTCATATCCCCCTACTGGCTCCCTTCCCCCTCCTATCCCCCTTTCCATCATATTCCCCTTCCCCCTCCTATCGCCCTTCCCCCTAGTATCCCCCTTCCCCATTTCATCAAACTTCCCCCTCCTATCCCCCTTCCCCGTCCTATCCCCCCTTCCCCCTCCTATCCCCCTTCCCCGTCCTATCCCCCCTTCCCAATCCTATCCCTCTAGCCCCTCATATCCCCCTAACCCATCATATCCCCCTTCCCCCTCCTATCCCCTTACCACCTCATATCCCCCTACCCCATCACATCACCCTTCCCCCTCCTATCACCCTTCCCCCTACTATCCCCCTTCCCCCTCCTATCGCCCCTCCCCCTCATATCCCCCTTCCCCCTCCTATCCCCCTTCCCCATCCCATCCACCTTCCCCCTCCTATCCCCCTTCCCCATCGTATCCCCCTTCGCCCTCCTATCCCCCTTCCCCCTACTGTCCCCCTTCCCCATCCCATCCAACTTCCCCCTCCTATCCCCCTTCCCCGTCCTATCCCCCCTTCCCAATCCTATCCCCCTTCCCCCTCCTATCCCCCTTCCCCCATTAAAGTATCCTATGTCAGTCTCCTGGGTCTAAGCTACCCCTCCACTTATTTTCAGCCAAATCGGTTCATCCGTTCTTGAGTTATAAATAGTGTAACTAACCCCACTTTCTTTTAATAATAAGATATATAATATATTATATAGATATAGATATTACATTTTTTATCCAATTAATGTAGTGTATATTATTATAATATTATCATAAATTCATAACCATAGTATTATAAAATATTTACTCAACAAAGTACTAAGGAGTGTCGGTTGCGCTTTAAACTGTACCACGCTACGTAAATCAGCGATGTTTGCGGCACAGCCGTTTCTGGGTACGAGCGACATACGTCCTGCCTCTGAAGAGCCCGGCGGCTGACTAATTTGAAATGTTTTGCGCGGAGTGTTTTATAGCAGTTTAAAAAAATGTCTATAAAATAAATTGTGCATCATTATATAGGTTTTATGTATTCAAACTTAAGATAATATGTTCTTCTTTTAAGTTAGACTAAAAACTTTTTGTAAATTAAAGAAATTAATGGTAAATTTTGCATGTTTACAACAGTGATTTCTTTGTAATTTCGCTGTAAATGGATTTGAATTTCGTATGAAAATAATCTCAAATTTAACTCATACCCCATCTAACTATTTGCGTAATGATATGTAGACTTGCATAATAAAGTAAAATGTCCTATTTTTACAATGGTATTAAAACAATTGAGCTTCGAAATCGATGTTAAAAGTGAAGTTTATAAAACACTGCTCGGGTAAATTGTCAGTATTCACAAATACTCCATAGAAAGAAAAGTGGTATGGGCTACGATTTTAGACAAAGATACTGTTTATAATAATTTGTGAGTCGCATGTTTCTTAGATCACGTTTTCATAGAAAATATCTCGTTGAAAACTGCCTATTTTGAGTCAAAACGGCAATCGAATCGTTTAACAGTCTTAAATTAAGATAATGTACTAATAATGCCGTTTCGCATATTATGACAGTAAAATCTACCTACAAAAGATGTTGTACAAAATTAGTGATTGTCTATTTTACTTAACATAAGGCTGCAACAAGGCTCGCTGGATCAATTTATGTCAGGGTATTTTTTTTTCAACTCTCAATGGTTTCCCCTTTTCACCCGATTGGGACGAGCTGGTACCTATCACCCCTGTGGCTATTGACCAGCCCGGGTGAAAAATACTTCAATCCAAATCGTTATTTACTGTCTTTTTTTATTTCTTTTAAGTAGAAAAATCTTCAACTGACTTAATTTTATTACCTTCTGAGGCAGAAATCTTCGTTTGCTGCAGCGTCGAGTTTTATTAATTTTATTTCATTCTAAAATATTTTTAGTAGGTCTTTCGTTTAGCTTCTTCGTTAGAAGAAAATGTCTTTACTAGTGTTTCTTTATTTTGTAACCTATTTCAATAAGTAAATGCCTAAGTGTGATAACATTCTTAATGATTACTTTCTCTCAATGGTGATTGATCTGTGCCCCAGTAAAGTTATATGTTGATAACATGTAAATGTTGCAAACAAAAATATCTGATCTAGTTTTTAACTAAACTATCCTGCAATATTGGTTTTCAGAAAAACATCATAATACATTGATCCCTTAAATATTTGGGTTTATGGAAATCGGAAACAACGGGCGGATTTACCACAAAAAAACATTATGTTGTCTTCGGTGGCATTCAGCATAGAACTCACGAACCCTGGTGCGCACTTGCGCAGTCAGCCAATCGCCTCTTCAGAAAAAAAAACAAAAAAATACTGTGCTCAAAATTAAATGAAAATGGAAACATTTCGTCCCTTCCCGGAATCAGCGAATGGTTCTAAATGAAAAGCGAACATGTAGAATTAATTAAAACAAATGTAAGTTGATTAGGCGACCGCAACAAAGCCGAGTGATGGGTTCAATTAGCCGGTCCGTTCGGCTGCTGCCCGGCCGCACTGCGCGCTGACTGATGGGCTCTATGCCATGGCTCTTTCCTACGTGATGTATGTATTGTCAGTGCATATTCCACTGGATCACTTATTTCCATTCAAGAATTTTACTCGGTTTAAAAATTTGTTCTGGCAATTCTAATTGTCTGGGGATTTTATCGGCTTCTTTTTGGAATATTTTAGCTGCGAGATTATCTCGCATATGCATATTATGCATCTGGTCAAGGAATTCGTTGGCTGTTGACTGGCTGGCTACTTAACTTAGGTACTTACTGACTTTTCAATAGATTACGATCAGGTAGGCCATACGTAATATGAGCCAAGTAGGATTTATGTTTGTTCTAAATTTATTGAGCTAGTATCATATTTTAAAATTCCTATCTCGCAACTGCCTTGTGCGACCTTAGACTTTGTTACAACTGCTGGTTACAACATACGCATAGGATTTTTAAATTTGACCTATGTTATTTATCAAATATAGTTTTTACATCTTGCTTACGAAAGAAGAAATAGCACATGCTAAGAACCGGACTTGATGTATTCTAGAGACAGCATGAGTGAACCGGTCATGAATGACTAGATGATGGCAAATGTCAGCGGGCTGTGCAACGCGCGACAACTGGTCTTCGTCCTGCTTAACTGTACCGCGAGCCGGACTGGCGGCTGCCGCGAGATATCTGCCACTTACAGTTTGTTCTACGAAACAAACTTGTTTGTATTCTATCTAAAGAATACAAACTTGTAGTTTCGCAATTTTGTTAAGAATGTAACGGTTTTATCTGTCCTTCATTTTGTATTTTATCTGACATATTTATATATTATGTATAATATGTATGTCTAAGTATATGTGTATTTATTAGAGGAGTCTGGAGTCAAATTTATTATATATAAATATTTTCTTTCTCTGTCTTGCACTGCCCTTTATTCTGTTCAATCAATCTTTTTTCATACTTTCCTCTTTCCTAAGGTTGACTGGAAGAGATCGCTGTTTAGCGATAAGTCCGCCTATATTGTACAGCTATTATATGTTACATGTTTGTCCTAAAGTGTTTTGTGCAATAAAGAGTATCTATCTATCTATCTATCTATCTATCTATCTGACAGGCTGAATGTCCACTGACAAAACATATGGAACGATGCAAAAGCACAGGTTAATGGATATAACTAACAAAAATAAAAACCCCATAATGTTAAACAAATTAAAAATGACTGTAAAAGTGCCTTTGGAAACTACTGGTACAGATCATCTTATTTAGTTTATGTGAACAGCATTTTATAAGATTTAAATAAATTCGATTTAGATATTTTCTGATGTCGGATCAGATATGTTTCTTCATGAAAATGTAGGGTTGACGGGAACTCGAACAGTTGTTTGGTAGATTACGGTTCATACATAAGTGCTTGGTATTGCTCTATAATTTCGGGATGACCCATGACATCATCGCAAACGGCATAGTTCTGCCATCGATACACAAATTATTATAATGATAGAGCGCTGATTATTATTGTCTTTTTATGTTTTATATATATTTGTATGTTCGTGTATGGCTCTTAATTCAATTACAACTTAACTCGCCGACCCATGTCAGAGAAACGAATTTAATTTGATTCTACAAAGTACTTAATATAATAATGATAATGTGAGTAGGTAAATACAATGAATGTTACTTTTCTAAATTAAAAAAAAAATTGTGTATACTTACCTGGAACTCCTGGAAGTAACGAAAATAGCATTGTTAATTTTTAAATATAATAACGTCATAGATATTGCGAGATAACTATTATATTATATTATATGGCATCGTTAAGCCAGATTCTATTCCAGATTCTATGCCCGGTGATATTTACAAAGTATTTTTTTTCCAAAATAATCTTTCCCTAATTAAAATACCGCATGGTAAGGCATCACATAAATCTTTACCAACTACATGAATTATGTGTGGTCTCTGTATGATGTACTCAGATTTTTAGATTGTATTATCTTATTACACTAGCTAAAAGTGTCATTACAATTAGTACGTTAATAACGTCCTACAGAGATATAAAACGGTTATTGTTTCGGTGTCGTTGGTCTGGCCAGTTCGCTGACCTCGTTAGGGGGCGAAGGACCCCTGACTTATTCGGCCTTATCTACGCTTTGTGACAAGGAGTAGTTTATAGGACAGTTTGTCCTCAATTCTGAGTTAATATTTTATGTAAGGTTCATACTATTCAAAGCTTTGTTTTCCGCCGCGGCGACCGCTTATGATATTTGAGTATATAGCAAGGACTAACTAGGTATTAAAAATATGTTATTTTATAAAAATTTAGGTAGAATAAATGAATTCATATTAATGTGAATGTCGTGCGTGACTTGGTTTGCGCTGGCTTGCCTTGATTTAATTGGGTTCTGATTGAGTTATATCAGAATATTTTACTAATATCTCTAATGGACTTCTTATTATTATTTATACATAAATATAATTTTAATAATATAACCATCTACTGGCAATTATTATTTAATGGTCAATAATGCCGGCCCTATGCAGAAATCATGGATTTATCTCATACTTTGCTATATAAAAAAATGTCCAAATATTTTGAATTTAAAGCATCCGAGTATTTCCGCATTCCATCAAACGCCTTTTTACAAACGTCTTATTAGAAGGCAGAAACAGGGCCCTGTGTGCTTCCAACAAATTAAATACACCAAAGACTTTTCCATTATTAGAAAGTGTCACATAAAACTTGAATGGTAACTTCCTCTGCCACCGGCGTGCGTCCCGCCCTGATATACATCATAATGTTTAATTAAAAACGCCGTGTTCACCCGGCTGTCTGTCGCAACGGGTATAGCGGTTCTTATTCGATAGATCAAAAGGAAAAATAATGAGAGTCGTAAAGGTTGTCGACTCGAGTTAACCTGATGCTAAGCGTTGGGTTCGCGCGGTCACAGAATATATACTAAAGGCGCGGTGGTAATTGTTTTACTGTGTCCATCGGAGTGTGTGTTCGTTTTTGTTTGTGTGCGTAGTAAATGTTTCAACTTGGTTTCATATAGTGAATATGCCGTTTATTTAGATTGTATGTAGTACAAACATCAACCTGTCATTCTGCCAATTGGAGTAGCATAACAACAAAAAATAAATACCTTTTATTTTATTGTTTTATCCGGTAGTGGTTACTTCGTTGATTCCGGTTTTAAAACGGAATCTAATAAGTCCCTCAGAACACAATACAATTTAAACTTGCGTTAAGACTAAACTACTCTCCTCTTTATGCAAGTCTAAAGTTCCAGTTGTCAATTTTGGTTAAAATAAGGCATTTTTGTGGAACGAATAAATCGTGTGACAGAATTATTCATTATATTTTAACAATATCAATTCCGGCGTTGGCGTCCCTGGTGTTTCCACTCACGGGTACTTTTATTTTAGTAAACATCCGTTGCGCGAGTTTATTTTGACGCTGGTCTTTTAGAAAACCGTGTAACTGACGGCAGTAGTTCACGGAATTGACATCTTTGATCCCGAGGCGAGCGGCTGACCGCGTGACGGCCCAACAACGAATTTATTTAAATTCGTTGCGGCCCAAACGCAATCTGATTTCGTAAAAATCGTTGCTCGATCGCTTTCTTTGTTACGATCTGATTGAATAATTATAAGGTAATGTGAACGTTTATTTGAGAAGTAGGTCTACTGTAAATTTGGGCCAGGGTGATACAGCAAACTGGTAATTTTATAGATAAACATCAAACGATGCAATCTCTACAGTAAAAAACTGTATATGTACTTCTGATGTAAAAGTATTCTTGATATCAGCGAGTACCCATTGTATTGATCAATAGTACTTGGAGAGATAAATAGAATAAAGTGCTTGATAATAAAACATATCGACGGTGAAGAATCAATAACGGCTAACTAACAAAACACAAATTTTACAGGAGACGAAAAAAACGATTTGTGCTTTTGGATGTGAAGTTATTAAAAACTGTTGTATCAGTAATCTAATATAAAAATTGAAGAAATCAAACCATGAAAACGTTATCGATGTAACTACCTGTTTTACAAAGATAGTGTTAGTTAGATGGTATTGGTCCGAATCGTGATTATATTATTTTGTTTGTGTCAGATAGCTGTTTCTGCTACCTATAAAAAAGCCGCGAAATAGCATAGCAAAAGAGTTAAAATTTATTCATATTTGTAAATAAAACTCACGATAATAAACTGAACCTTCCTATTATCGTGAGTTTTATTCACAAATAAGAATTCCCTATTTTTATTAAATTCTTTACAGTTGCCAATCATAATAATAAAGATTTTGAATCCCTTCGAACAGGACAGCTTTAAAAAACTTTTGGAGCTCCCTCAGTACGGGTTTATCTCCAGCCTTTAGCAGCTCTGTAGTAACGCCGTCGTCTCCAGCGGCTTTTCGATTTTTAAGCTGCCCAACAGCAATCTCGATTTCGCCAACGCTGACTTCTGGCAGGTCTTCAGTGTAATGGCGAGTTAGCGTGGCTAGAGCCACATTTTCGGAAACAGTTCGACAATGTATGCGAAGCGAATAACAAGGCCATAGAAGTCCTCTACCTCCATAAGGACTGCCGGCTTTGAGGCAACTACTTCTGCACTTGCTGTGGTCAGCTTCGTTAGGTGGCTTCTTCCGAGAGATTGTACGAACACCTTTTTCCCGTCTATATTTCCCGGCTAGTCTCAAGAGTGATCACGAACCGTCTTGCGCGAAGACTCGACGAGTTTCAACCACCGAAACAGGCTGGGTTTTGGAGCGGATACGGCACCATAGACCACATCCACACCGTGCGGCAGATTATACAGAAGACCGGCGAGTATAATCAGCCTCTGTGTCTAGCATTCGTGGACTATGAGAAGGCCTTCGACTCTGTTGAAATCTAGTCCGTTCTTGAGTCCCTGCAGCGTTGCCAAGTAGACTGGCGATATATCCAAGTGATGAGATATCTGTACAAAGCGGCCACCATGTCCGTCCAAGTACAAAATCAGCAGACAAATTCTGTACCATTGCATCGAAGAGTGAGACAGGGGGACGTTATTTCCCCGAAATTGGTCACAAATGCAATGGAGGATATGTTTAAGATGCTGAACTGGAAAGAACGTGGCATCAACATAAATGGCGAATACATCTCACACTTGCGAATTGCAGATGACATTGTCATAATGGTGGAGACGCTGCAGGACCTACAACAGATGCTGAATGACCTGGCTGATTTTTCTTTACGCATGAACTTGGACAAATCCATAGTCATGTTCAATGAACATGTTCTACCGGAACCGATTGCGATTCACGGCACCGTCCTTGAAGTTGTTCAAAAATATGGGTATCCTAGGCAGTCGTTGCAGTTGGATCGAAACAACTTGGGACAAGGTGAATAGAAGAATTCAGTTGGGTTAAGCAGCGTTTAGGAAACTACGACGAGTCTTCTTATCGCCGATTCCACAATTCCTAAAGACGAAAGTGTTCAATCAGTGCGACCTACCCGTCATGACACACGGAGCCAAAACGTGAACACTTATGGCACAGCTAGTCCACAAGTTTGAAGTCGCTCAGCGGGCTATGGAAAGAGCTATGCTCGGCGTTTCACTGCGGGATCGCATCCGAAATGAGATGATTCGGCAGAGAACCAAACTCACCGACATAGCTCGCCGGATTAGCCAGCTGAAGTGGCAGTAGGCTGGCCATATCAGCAGAACCGATAACCGTTGGGGTTAAAGACCGCGTCTCGGTAAACATAGTGTAGGACGCCCTCAGGCCAGGAGGAGTGGTGATCTGCTCAAGATGGCTGGCAGGAGCTGGATGCGAGTGGCCGAGGATCGATCAGCGTGGCAAGCATTTGGAGAGGCCTATGTCCAGCAGTGGACGACAAACAGCGGTGGAGTAAGCACGTCGACGTAGCGAGATAGATGGAATTGGCAGCAAAAATAAGCAAAAGAATACGCAATTCGTCTTAGCCGCTAATGCCACAGCTGAATAACTCGGCAATTTAAAGGCTTTTTACTACAGTGATCTTGCCATAGCATGCAAATTACAACTTTAAAGCGAACTACATTCAAAGGTCATTTTCGGCAAAAATGCGAGTTAGCCGTTATTGGTTCTTCACCGTCGATATCTAACTGCAAACACAATAAAGGTTCATGCGCACAACAACGCAATATTTTGCGTGATTTTGAAATCGTGCCTAAAATATATCCGTATGTTTTTTTTCCTACATCCGCCCATATAATGGGATTGTATCTTTAAAGAACATGACACATTTAATAATGGGTTTACTTCGAATTCCAAAATAAGCATAACAACACATGTTTTTATGAATCTTGTTTACTAATATGCTATCATCTCTTTGCTATCTTGTAGTTGATGGCATTATGTAGTTGATATCTTGGCATATCACTCACAGCGTATGTCTATTCGACGAATGTTCGTCTCGCTGTCGATGTTGACGTCACGTAATTCCCGCAACAGTGGTCATTCGCAAGTGTTGTTTGTAAACGTTCCGATTGGCCGTGTACAACGCGCCTATTGAAGTCCAACGGTCTGGCATTCCGACCAGACAGGCAAGTCGCGCTGCATAGTCGAATCGTTTATTAGGCTTCAAATTAGAGCTGTGATAGATTTCATGTGTTTTACATTATCTTCACGATGGTCATGCATGTTATTTTTTATCATTTCTGTAATCGTCACACATTTCTTGGTGTCGTGTCGGACGGTTATAAGATTCTTGTTTTGTTCTTATCTCATTCATATGAGAACATTTCTTGTTGTCCATAATGTGATAATTAATAAGTTTTACATAGTAGGTAGTTCTTTTACCACGTAAATAGTGCGTCTGCGTAACTCTGCTCCCACGCACCGCCGTATCCTCGGGCGCGGTGCCCGCGGTCGGGTCGTTTGATCGCGCTTTGTCGCGTGCCGGAACAATAGCCGACTTGTCCAGTAGGTATGAAGCGCGTTCATCAATTCTAAATAAGCAGCTCATTAAATTATAATAACGGTCAGGCTTGTAGTTTTGGACGTTTCCTGTGCCCGTACACTTTATTGCAGCGGTGAATTTTTATTGTTTCGAATAATTAGTGCTCGTTAATAGAATTCTTAGAATGCTTCTTTATTTTGCTATGAAAGCAATGCGTTGCATCATGCATTCTAATTAACGATACCTTTAATGATGACAGATCAATGCGGAAGTGATCTTGTTTTTCTGCTTTCGTTTTAGGGTACGGGCACAGAATATATACTAAAGGTACGGGTAAATAGAGAATCATAACATAATTATAATAAGTACTGTGTTATACAGTAAGAGATTTATAAGTGCAATAACAAACTTATACCGTAATTATGAGAACGTTAGGCGTAGGCGGAAAGTGAATTAAATACATTCAGCAATGCGAGGTCATACAAGAGACTTAATATGAATATATTTAATAATGTGTATAATGGCTGACCCTAGAGACGGTAGAGCCACGTGTGCGTACGTGATGCGCGCGCGCATGGGCGTGCGCGAGTTGCGAATGAACGATTAGAGGTAATGGCGCTGTTTCCACGTGAGTACTATGTGAGTGATGAATTGATGAACCATAGCTAATGGTGAATCTTAACCAAAAGACACAAATAAGTTTGATTATCTTCGCACACCAATATTTTAATGAAGAAAAGATTTTACTTTGTATTACATCTTTAGACAACTTCGCTTAGATAACTAGACGTAACCTTCGTGCCCTATATATAACAAGGCTACATAGCGTAGCATAGCCCCAGGGTCTCGTCAAATGCTTTATAATTATGTATTAACTACCAAGATACTCGTACAAATGCGTAATAATTTGGGTCGTCCGTCAACTAAAAGCAACGCGTCTACCGAATTCATTGTAACAATGTGACTTGAGAAAGGAAGAAATCATTTAAAAAATTGTATAACGGTGCGAATGACGAGTAATTGTGTCGAGGAATGAATGCTGGCGCCGCTCGAACGATCCGACGCTGAATGAGGGCGGAAGGGCGGAGGTGCCATCCATTTTGCTTTTAGGAAAAGATAATAATGAGCAGTTAGACTTGGAGTTGGGATACTCCTCCATTGCATAGTTCTAGCGATGTAGATTAAATTGAATTTAACCTGCAAACTTTAAAGAAATTACGTTTCGAAAATTATATTGCTATGAAAATACAGAAATATTTGTAACGATAAAAATAGTTTATTGCGTTAAACCTATGTATCATGAAGTGTTTATTCAAAGTACAAAATGAACTGTTGCGTGTTGAAGCGAGGCAAAAGGCGGCGCAGCGTCCTGACAGGAAACACGCCGTGGCCGTACGTCCACCGTCAACACCATATTTATCTGCTCCGATTACAGACAAAGACTTCTCTCGAAGACTCTTCGGGGAATCTGAGCATTAACTGAAGAAAACAACGTAGTCCGCTGCGTAACGACTTTGTCCTAGTTTTAGATTTGTTGCAAAGTTTATAAAGATCGAGTGAACCGGCACTTATTAAAGCTTTTACAGTAACTTAACTGCATTTTCAGGCTTAAATAAATGCGGGGACAGATTTGCCGTGATATGAATGACGTACTAAATTGTTTGGTAAGAAGCAAATAAAAGCGAAAAGAAATTCTTAGAATATACAGGGTAAATGTTCGACGCTACATCTCTAGTCACGGATTATTTGGTTGATGGCTGTTTTATTTACATTTTATTCCTGCCATTAATCTCGCCCAAGCGAAATGCTGTCGAGGTCGTCGTCCGCTCGTGGGCAATCAAATTCGCAGCCGCCGAGGCGTGTTGATGACGCCCGCGCCACTTACGCGGCCGAAATGACTAGTTCGTCTGTTTGCTGAACTCCCTGATCCTTTCAACTTCTTGAAGTAGTTAAGTATGAGTGTGACTGGAAGTAAGCAACAATCAAGTATAAATGGCGGCGACAGTCCCAGCATCGCAGCAAGTGGCAACAACACATCTTAAAGTTAAAGCTACGAAGATTCATACAAAGTTCAAAGTGAGGTTTTAAACAAAACAACAGCTCAAATGCCGGGTTTCATATCGAAATCGTGTTGGTATCAATTGACGTTATACATTTTGCTTCCAAAAGGTTACCTTTAATGGGGTTGATGAGATGACCTATCCTATTTAGCAAGCTTCCGCAAATGTCACGTCCATAATAACAAGTCATTTCTCCGTCATCATTTTAAGTATTTCCTTAATTATCCAAATTCATAGTATTAGCCATAATCACTGTTCTGAATGTTCCGAGGTTAGTTATGAATATTTAACTGTTATGCTGAAACATTTAAAATTAAATAATTTTCCGGTTGTGAGACAGCATCCGCCAATTTAAAATACATATATATGTTTGACTGGAATATGTTTTAGTATGCTTTCGAATGGGCTTTAAATCTGTTAATGTTGCCCATATGCGTAGTGCTAGGTCGAATTTTCTCCGAAGTAATCTCTGCTATGCCTGTAAGCGCGAAACGTTCGAAACGTGCCATAAAGACATTCTTGGACAAGCTGAATTTTACGGGTGAGATATGGTATGCTCGCAAATACAGATCGTTCACGATAAGAAGTCCTTTAGCCGCTATATTGGTACTATTGTTTTTCAATACATTCAATCTGTTTTTAGACCGATTTACAAAGCGTAGGCAATGCTGCCAATATAGCGGCTAAAGGACAACTTATGGTGAACCATAAACGTAATATAACTTAATATTAATTCCATGTGGTGAACAGACTGTACTTACATTTTATATACAGATATCAAACAGATATTGACATTTATCTATAGACTCTACAGATTAGTTATGATTTATATGAACAAATGCAATACGATTTAAGATTATCTTTTAAGTACATTCTCTGCTTTGTGACTAGAGAAAATAATACAACGATGAGATTAAACAAATTTGAACTTTATACTTGTGGTAACTCTGTTGAAAATTAGCGAGATGCAAATTACGTTCCGCGTGGCTTGACCGCAGTGCACAGTGCGAGTAAACACGCCAGGTCCCGCGGGCGCAGACTTTCAAAGGTCACGTGAATAAACCCTAAACCAAGCGTACGGTTGACTCGGCGCGTACAAAATTCACCAGCCTGCCTCCTGCCGTGTGCCAGGTTTGCTAGCCTGTCTGAGAACTTTGGATTTTTCAGTAAAGAACGCGAATTTAAGCCCAGCGTCTCCGTTTTAGTCAGCGGTTATTATGTTTTGAAAATTCAAGGTCGATAGCATTGCACTTGTAAAATCATTGAAAAATCTTTGAGGGACTATAAAAAATAGCTAAAAAGATAAACAATTGGCCACGAAAAGAGAAATTTCTCACAGAAGACGTTTAAGACGTTGCCTCGATGTTTTTGAAGATCAAACAAATTTTAAAACTTCGTTTACTCTACGTTCTTGTCTGAAGTGTTCGTTTGAAGCCGAAACATCTTCATTTAGATTTCGTTGTCTTGTTGATTCCCTATGCCATCGTTTTCCTGGAAGGGGTAACTTGGAAGGTACTATAATACCCACAGAGCTTTGAGAATATTTGAGATTGTTATCAATTGTGTGCGTTCCGGGGTTACCTACTACGTGTGTGATTAATAGCACCAGTAAACTAGTTCGCTTGGAAATGAAGCTTACTTAAAAATATTACAAATAAAATAAAAACTAAAGCTACATGATCTGTGAAATCGAAGTTCACGTATGGTAAATTGTCTAATCCAGAATGAAATATGGAATATTTCAAGAAAGTATGGTAATAACCAGGCTATAATATTAATAAGTTTTCATATTAAAACATTTAATTACGATATAATATAAGAACTTTTTTAGATCTTCCAATTATTCACTAATAAAAACACAGAGTCACCGACCTATTTTTAATCCAAATTTTTACTTAAAATCTGACTGGAATCGCACATAATGTTATAAAATATGAAAATATGTAAGATTATAAATATTTTGAGATACAAAACAATAATATTTTATTACTTACGGCATGATTTCTCGAATAAAATAGCTGGAGTCACTCGCGCACTGATCCACAAAAACAACAAGCAACTTGACAATTTATTTTTTTTGTAGCCATGAGCCGAAGTTATGTTCCACTTGAAATAAGGTGTGGTACATATCATAGAGCGTCAAAAACCAGCAAAACTACAGACTATAAACATCCACAGCGATAAGAAAAAGAAAAAAACAATCGGCGGGCGCGAATTCTTAAAAATGTAACTGTAGTTACACGGACTGTCCTGAGGTATATGGTCTCTGTAACTGTGGTTACAGTGGACGTATGAGTGGATAATCAATACTAAAAGTCTGTTATTAATGTGTGTTTATTAGCTACATAAGGTGGTGGGAGTCTCTTGTGGGAAGATTATTAACGTAGACACAATATAAACCCAAGGAATATGGTTTAGGCAATTAGTAAAAAATAAGGTCCATTTTCCATGTGTAATTGCCGCTTTGGCACAAAATCTACTGACGGCCGCGTATTTCGTTATAATTTGTGTTTGCAAAAATATTAATGATCAAGTGTACATAGTTGTAATAAGGAGACAATGCAACAGTGTGTGTTATAATATTATACATAATAATAATACTCATTGAGCGCGTTTCCCAGAGGACCAGTCGGACCTTACGTTGCGCAACCCTTTCGCTTTCTTTTCATTCACACTGCTGCCGGTTTATTCATTGTTTCGACTGTTATGCGTTCTTCAACGTAAAAGCAGTCAGCGGCATTTCCTTTGAGCTACGTTCGTTCAATATGAGTTCTAAATTCGTTTTCCCTCTAGTGTTTATTGAAGCAAAATAAATAAATTCTGCAGAAAGTGTGCGTCAATCATATTACGACGTTTCCTCTATTCCTTTTTTCAGAACATTACATGATTAAATACTTCGTTTGAATTTGTAAAGCCTGCCAACTTTGTAAGATTTAAGATTATTAAGTAAATAATAAAATAGGTATCATTTTCTTCCTGATTGCTGAAAGTGCATCATATACGCAATACGACTTTTTAATAAAACACTGGATATTTAAACTCAATTATAAAATCTAAAAAAGATTATTTCCAATTTCAATACTAATAAAATAAAAATATATAAATCAATAAATCGTTATCTTCTCGCGTTCAGTCCGCAACGGATTTAAAAAGTTCTCCGATGCGGCTTTTGATTTGTGTCTGACAATATTAACAACATTGCCATTGGCACAGATAATATAATACTAGTACAGATGCCCCATCCCATACAAAGAAATGTGACCTCCCTAACTCGCGTTATTCTTCGGGTTATTCGGGTTATATAGCAAGCGTCTGTGGTTTTAGATAAACTGTCAATAGATGGCGCTAGTGTATAACGCGCGGTGAAAATGCATGAAGTAGGTACCTACCGGTGCGTTGCCCGACACTGTATGTTGTGCCTTCGCGCCAATGTGTGTGATATTCCTTCGCAGCGTGTCGCGTGCGCGTAATCAATAGCGATTGTTGATTAGATTTTAGATATACTTTTTTATACTACTTAGGTTGGGTTGGCAGACAGGCACGCTAGCCAGACCCAAGGCGGGAATCGAACCCACGACCTCCGGGTTTTATACCCGAGCGGCTTAGCCACTGTTCCACGAAGGCGGTTAAAAAACTATTGTTTAATATTAAAATTGATGGTATTATATTGTAAGGTTTTCTTATGAAATAATCTATTGGCGGCTTTGAAAGGGGGAAATAAATAATAAACCACAATGTCTTGAAAAATATATTTTCTTTTAATTCAGTAAAATATTAATATGCAATTATTATAAATATGAAAAAAGAAACATAGAAGAAATTAACTGAATTGAAAACCACCACTTTTTTTAAGTCGGGTAAAAAATATGCGTACCTATTTAACACTTTCACCGCCAAAGCCTTCTTTAGAAGACAAAATATGATTGTTTCGTGGTCTCCACCCCCACCTTTATTGGAAAACATTAATATAATTTTTAAAAGCATTTTGCCTGCTTAATGGCCACATAAATATTAATATTAAAAAAAATCAATTGTCCAGGCATATTATCTGTGGTCCAGGTATCAGACGGTACTCAAACCCGCGACTACGGAGGCAGTTTGTACCAAAAGCGGATTTAATATATTATGACAACTCTATTATTAAAATACTATTAATAATGACAAAACTTTTGTCATTATTTTTAGTGTTTTCTGTTTTTGTTGGGGTATTATAAAATAAAACAAGATGTCGAAATACGTAATTATTTTTATTTATTCTTACACATTTTGTAAACGAAATGTAAATAACAATAATCAATATAACAATACTTTAAAACATTCGTAAAAAAGACATGCGCCGCGCGCGCGCTGCTTAAGCAATAGGGTGGCGGCGAAAAGGTTAAGGGCATTGATTGGTTTCAATTTAATAGGCATTTTAATAAATAAAAAGAACATAGTATAATCAAATAATTAAAATGATTTACGTCGTGATAATCATCAGAAATCATGAACTCATTTTTTTTTTATACTGGGTCAGTTGGCAGAGAGGCACGCAGCCCACCTGATGGTAAGCAGCCACTGCGGCCTATTCCATTGAGGGACGCTCCACCTAGAAATGTCCCTCAATGTGCTGCCAGACTGTAGACGCATCTGATCTTCGAGCCTCTGATTTCAAGTGTACTGGCTCCCACATCAATATTGCCGGAATACAGCCAAAGCTGTTATGGCGGCAGATTTCACCTGTGGGGGTGGTAGCTA
This sequence comes from Mecyna flavalis, assembly GCA_949319885.1. Lineage (NCBI taxonomy): Eukaryota > Metazoa > Arthropoda > Insecta > Lepidoptera > Crambidae > Mecyna > Mecyna flavalis. Next base: position 729,025 of record OX439427.1, on the reverse strand, counting down.
GCCAGTCGGACTCTGAAAAAGCCCTACCACCAACCAGACCCAAGGCGGGAATCGAACCCACAACCTCCGTGTTTTTATACCCGAGCGGCTTAGCCACTGTTCCACGGAGGCGGTCATGTTTAAACTTCTCTACTAAATCAGCCACTAAATTCATTTTATGTAAAGCATTAATATTAGCTTTGAAGAAATCTAATAGGTTATTTACCAAATTAAATTAATCACTGGGTGATTTTAATGTGAGTAATATTATGTTTGAATATGATTTATTAATCAACAATAATTGTTTTCTAATCTGGTATTTTAATTAATTTTTTTAATTTTGTAAAAGTTGTGTTAACTTTTTACAGTTGGGTGTGTTATCTTTATTCCTTCTAGTAGGAGTTTGCCAGCAATGTTGTGACGGAGTAGTGGGCTCTTCTTCCTCATAACACCTACTTTTATTTGTGTATACTTTTTTCGGTGTCAAAACTTTTAATTCCGGTGAACCTAAAAAATATTTTTGTTTGTAATGAATCAAATAATATGAGAAAATTGTTTTCTTACAACAATTTATGTATTAAAATATACACACATACCTGTGCTAATAGTACTTGACTGTTCTGATACCTCAGAGGCTTGATATGGTTTTGGTATTGCGGTTCGTTTAATTCTTTTCCTTATAGTGGTGCTTGAAATATTGTGAATGTAATTTTGATCAAAATGATCTATACATAAGTACCTCGACCTTAATTTTGAAGGTGGCAGATGTGCTATTGTCATATTACCTAAAATTAAAAAATAATATCAATCACAAAAAAAATCAAGAATACACTTCAAATTAGTAAATGCTTGAAACCTGTTTTAGGACACCAATGGTTATGAGTTATGAGATTATAGGTAGTCCAGTTTTACCGACACTTTAGACATTATAAATAGAGAACACGACAAACTTTATGGCTATAAAAACAAAATACAAATCCTGTGATCACATTTCACCATTATGTGTAAATAACAAATAGTGAAATGTGTTAGACTTGTTTTAATCGCAGATTATAATGATTGTAGTAGTTTAAATAAACATAATATACATACCACAATTTTCCAACCATACTTTCAACCGGCTAGCTAGCGTCGTTCCACAGAAAACTAAACATAGACTTTATGTCTGAGGTGTTTGTACATCTAAAATAGGAGCATTTGTGAGGAGGCATTTTCTTATTGTCCTTTTCCACGAGCCAGGTCGTCGCACGAGCTTGTTTTTAAGTTCCGGGATGGGTTAGCCAAAATAATATAAAAAGCATCAGAGTCGAGGTCCAGATGTATAGCCAAAGTCGATCGAGAAAAGAAGCGTAGTCAATGTCCGTTATGATGTCCAGGTCAAGTAAATTATAAGGAATCTGTAAAATCGTAGGCGCACCGAACTCAAACTTAGATAGTAACATAGATTTAATATAATTTTTAGATAGTAAACAAACAGGCCAAGTGTCATCGCCAATTTTCAAAAATGCATTCGTTCATTATTTATCAATGGCGTTTTATTAATCGACACAAACAGATTTTAAATTAAATTTTTCAAGGGGAAAAAAGTAATACCGCACTTTTTATAATATATCTTACGTTATTAGGCATGTATGTTTCATATTTTATAATATTTCTTAATTTTTTTTGTATCAAATTATAAGTCATATTTTTGCGAGTGCTTAAAATAACGAAACGCAAATTTTGTAGATAAATAAAAATATGAAAATAGCGCCATCTATGGACAGTTTTTGCAACCAACTTCTCTTATTTCTGTGCTAAATAAGTATAAGAACATGGTGCTATAAGGACATCGAACGTAATGAATTGAAATGAAACAAAAATAGTGTAAATGGCGTTATAAATACATTATTTACTTTTCACAAGTCTACAAATTTTTTTTTCAATACCAATAAAAAAAATTAAGCGCATATTTTTTGAGTTTTCATGACTTTACAAAATCATCAATAACTGTTCGATACAGGCTTCGCCATCTATTGAGATTTTTTAGAACTAAAAAACTTTTCTTCCTGATGGGACCCCATGCCATTGGTGAATATAAACACACCTTATACTTAGTGATGACGTTGGCAGTAAAAGATTCGTCCTTAGCTCGCCTTGATTCGTTTTGTTCGATTTGCTCAATTAATCTTGACTAATTGTGGGAGCATCATAACAGCCCAACACAATGCCGCCCACGAGTCAAGTTCCATATTTATGTAGCATTTGTGTGCATGAACATGTATGTTTGAATCGGTCTGGGTGTATTTATAGCTGTATGATGTGCTCTTACAACCTGAAATGAGATATCAGTACCTATATTTACTATAATTTGTCTCGCTAACATGAAATAAAACATAATTAAGTATGCCTACTTCATAAAATATTTACAGTTTTCGTTAATACCTCCTACAAACATTAATCCTTTGTAAAATAAAATTACAAAGTTATCAGTAGCAAATTAATGTGCCTGGCTATAGTAACGAGCATTGTTTTGTTAACAAACTTTAATTAAATATTAGCGTAAAATTTAATTATTTACTATGTCGATAAATAACCAATCAATTTAGTTTGTAATTATCTGTAACTCTGGAGGACGTTAAGCTTTTAATTAATTGATATTACTATTTTAATCCTTCATTGAAACACATTTTCACAGGGTATCTATCCATTAGGGAACTGACACTAGATATTATTTTTGAAAGTTGTCGATTCGCACTTTAGTGCGAATTATTTTCGTGCGAATCGACTACTAACCCGGTAATTCAATTAAAATTGCTATGGTAACTAATTCAATTACACCTAATAGTACTTATAAAAGGTAATTAATTTATATAGTTTCTAACTATTTCACTAACGCGTAATCGATATGAGATCATTTAGGCTAAGTGTTATTAAAACATTGTGTGTTTCGTTTGTTTTGGCCTTCAGTTACCTTGACTCATTCGTTAGTGAAATTGAATAATTATGTTAAACGTGTCAAAACGTATAACAATAATAGTGTTTGTTTACAAATAGCGCAAACGCACCGCACCATTCCGGTGTTTACTAACGGAATTTACACGGATTGATATACGTTAATTGCTAGTTTAGCGGAGGAACTTAAATTGCTTGAACTTGCCAGGAAAATAATGTAACCGGAAATCGAAACTTATTGCAAAATTCTTGGAACAGTTGGCCAGGTACATCGTTAAAATTAAATAAAATTACATCTAAACAGAGCTTGTTTCATTCAAAGCGCTGTTATGCATAATGTAATAATGTGAGTAAGATTGTAATTAGAAAATTATTTACTATAAAATTATAAAAAGGGACTGCTTACACAGCGCTTTCTGAGGTGGATCTTATGACGTGGCATCGAGTCTTACTGGCAGCAAAAAGCAAGACAAAATTGTGTAGGCGTACTTTCGGGCGTGTCAGGAATCCTGAGGGTGGCACGGCGCCGTGACGCGCGCGCTTCCGCGCCCATCGAGTCGAGGCCGACAACACGCCCTGGTAGCAACTGTCCCATTTACTAATCATTATGCTACCAGATACCGACGGCGATTATACAGTTGTGGATCTTCAAAGGCGAAATTGCTTTCACAGTTCAATTAGTATATTTCTGAATATCTGCTTTTAGCAATGAGCGTCTATTGATCTGTGTTTATTCAATAAGCTACGATATTGGTTTGGCTTTTATGTTACTTCTATTTCTATTACCATCTGGAAATATGGCAATATTGTTTTTGTTCATTTCCGCAATTTCATATTCAATTTCTAACTGAACAGTGTATTCAATAATTGCCTATTAAGTTTATTGCGAACATTAAATGTCTGTCTGTTTATTAGTTCCAATGATACTGAATATAAGGGAAAATTTATAGGCGAAATCATGTGAATAATTTTATACTTAAGTAAATGCAGTTACTAAAGGAAATTACACTATAAAGGCATTGATTGCCTACGTAGAAAATGTTCTATTCTCATGGCGATTGTGCCACTGCTTGACTGGTTTAATTAACCTCAGTAATTGTAGGCAATGAAATTACAGATATTTTCATTTGCTCCGACATCGACATGCGAAAAGTAAAAGGTTTACAACAGTGTAGTTCGCTCGTTTTCTACTTGACTACAGTTACCTCAACGCGGTTTCGAGAACAACGGACAGTGCTTAATTACGTGAAGGTGTGCGCGCTGGTACCTATCTCACATCTGTATCTTATATTGAGTGCTTTAACAAGAACTTATCATTGACTTTATAAAATATTTGATGTTATTTGACCAGTGCCTGAAAAGTAAAAACAAACAGCCCGTAGCAATATTACACTTTTATTCTTACCACTTCGACCATAGCGGTCAACCAATCATCTTTTATGCAGCTGACAACACATCAATCAGCACGTGTTTAATTTACGGTAAACTTAAGTCCAGTTTTATTTCTTAAGTTTCCCATAAGGTATGTTGTTAGCAAAACTGTTTGCTCATTGCTGCCTTAAATTGTCAGTGAACTGCATGAAGCTTGACCATTCCGGAACTAATATTTAGATTTCCCATCAGACGCCTAAATATTTGACCTTCGGAAATGGCCCGAGCGAGTCATTTCCCTTTACTCAGCAGAGCAAAATTTATTCAAATCATGTCTGTCGCGGTGTTCGACGAAATATCGAATTATACTAAATATCACGTCGTGTTCTTTACCGCTCGGACAATGCTTCCACATTCTTAAATATTTCTGTGCGTAATGCATCGGATATCGTTAGTGTCGGTTGTCTAAACATGAAGTCATCTACATACATTAAGCGGGTCTTTAGTGGTTATAAAGGGACGATTACAAAACGACGTCGGGAAGCTTTAATAGCCGTACGAGTAGTATGATTGTGTTCATTGAAGGATTTCCATTGACTACTGCGAACAGCACAAGCGATAACACCTGAGTTGTGGACTTTATGGCTTTGCAATAAGAATGGGAATACGATCCACTTTGGTTTATACACAGCCGTTAATGTTTGGAAAGCGGAAGCCTGAGCTCCCGATAATTAAAGGTACAAAACAACTACTAAGCTGTACAATCTACTCGGTGGGGAAACTCGAGCCAAGGTTGTACGGCACGTGCGTTGTCGGTAGGCCTACTTCTAAAATTAACTGTTTATCTGTGAAGGTATCTGTTGCCTTGTTTTATACATAGCATAAGTAGACTACTCATGTCCACTTGATGTAGAGGCTACCGACAATAGATACGGCACGCATTGCACGCGTACGGCGTACGTACCTTTCGATCTACGAATTATGCATTTGCTTTTATTTTAATTGTGTAAGCAAGGACATATTTGTAGAAACGTCTTTCTAGCACGAATCACAGCCTATTCTAAATTTTGAGAGAGATATACCAATTCGCATTAAACGCTACACTTTCTTGACTATAAATAGAAGTCCACCACAATAACCGACGAGCCTGCCCATTGTCCATAATTTGTCTCTAGTTGAACATGCATGGTATAGAGTCCAGATTTGGCCTGCCTAAGTAATTCAGTGCGACTGCAGATGGCGTAACTCAGAGATGCTCTGCCCTGTATAATAGAGGGAGCAGGTGCCGCCGGCGGATGCCGAAATCTCAGCGTTAAATATGTGAAACTACCTCTAAACTAGTTAACTAATACGATTAATGTCTCTTGTTACAGGTATGTTAAAGATGTGTCGCAGCGCGTCGCCTGAAGAAGATTTTAGGTAATTTGTGACTTGCTATGACTTACTTTAAAACTTCAATGACTAAAGCCATTTATAAAACTATCAAAAGGATAGTGCATTTTTAGAAAGCTGGAATATTCAGAAGTCATTAATGTGATTGTGCGTGTTGTATATAATTATTTTACTACTCTACAAAAGGTTTTTATTTAAATAATGATATAACTTATGTGATGATAACGTAACACGAATCATCATGATTTTTTTCTTTACACTTATTTGAAACAAGTAACAACAAACAAACTTCCAAAGAGTAGGCACAAGAAAGCTCTTTTCTTGTGCTACTCCTGGATACCACTGGTAATAATTTAGAAATACGCCAAATCATCTAAGAGGCCGCTAGTGTGCTCAACGTGCGCGCGAGCAGGAGCGGGCGACCTTGATCGCATCGAAATTGTCCTCGGTTCTGCTCTGCTGGCTTTCCGTTATCACTCATCGAATATGCCAAATACCATGCTCTGTCAATCAATATCATAAATGACTCACTGGTTCCAATGCTATGAATAGAATGAATAAAGATGTTAGTGCAACACAACTTACTGTTGGGGACGTGTAGGTCGATTGCCTGGCGGTATCGTGGAAGTCAAAGCTCTGTCTGTTAGAGCCCTACGGCGCCTCCGACATGATGCACTTAGGGTTATAGTTCGTAACATACACCCCATTTTCGAGGCGTTGGGAGTCCCACAAAGGGTGGGGGTGTAAAACTCATTCTACGGGTAAAACGTATACAACTTTCTGTGCAGATTAAAAAAAACTGATTTTCTTTCGGAAAACATTTCACCGTTGCTCTTAAATTCTGTCTTCGGATTGCATTCCACGTTAGAGTCGCCATATTTCTATTGATTTGATCAGACCGTTCTCTTTAACACAGTTAGAGTCCCCAACTACCTTGAGAACTAGCAGTCAATTAACTTCGACAATGACCATCAGTCGCCTTCAACATTGAACTGGAACTTCCGCATTTTTGTTTATCTCCTAGTTATTACAAACTACGCTAATTTTCCTCATTTTCCCCCGTAACTAAAGTAATTCACATACTATGAAGAATTGCACAAAAAACTAGCCTACGCTGATGTCAGTTGATGATCGCATCTGCTGGTCATAATTGCAGCAATTAGAGAGTTTAGCGCAATCACGTGTTTTACGAGCAGTGATATCATAAAGTACATATAAGTCATATCTATTCCATTAGGTACTGGTTCGGGCACGAAGCTTACCTCCGGAGCGCTCCGGGCTAAATACCGCTCTTTGTCTACTATACAAGCATACCTACTGAACTGAGGCGGGGTCTTCAGATCCCTTTATACTTATGGGCGCTGTTTCTATTTCTGAACATTGTGCTCTTGCCAATGCCACCTTCTTGGGATAATGTAGTCCATCTCAATTGGAATATTTGGAAAGCTGGTATTATCGTATTCAACGTTAATTTCATATTCAGTCAAGAGGTGTCAATAAAAAGTTCTTAAATCGTCTAATATTACTTGAATTTATGACAAATCATCGGCTTTTGTATAATATATTTTGTACAGAAAAGATTTTTAAAAATTGCTTTTACAAATTACGGGAAGTCAAGCTCGAACACATTATTTTCTGCTCAAGTTGAGCGTTACAATCACCCACGACAAACACATCCATTATAAACTGAGAGTATTCTTTTGTTTTCCTACATGCTTTGGTTGTGTCATGGGAACCGTGATCACGGCTTAGACCTACAACCACGTTGCGTTTAGTTAATAAGTTACCTATACGTTTTTATTAATGTTCATTGTTTTGTAAAAGTCTCAGAGGCTTCTATTATACAAACTCAGATTAAGTTTCCTCTTTTTTTGTATATCTCGTTCAGCAATATAAGGCAGACGAACTTTAAGTTTTCTCGTGAAAATTCTTGTATTTGGCAGTAGACGATAAGGAATTCTCTTTACCGTGACTTGAAACCAAGGCTAGGCCCACACTTGACGGAAATTCCGCCGCGGATCTTCCGCGACGGAACGCCAACACATGTTATTGCATATAAATTACAAACAGCGGGCACACTACGCGGAAGATCGGTCGCTCCGTCGTGGACGGTTTTATATGAAATTATTTCCGTCGCGGACGATCCGCGGCGGAATTTCCGTCAAGTGTGGCAAAGGCCTAAGTAAATAGTATTGTACATTTACTCTAAGTCTGACCTTCTGGTAGAGTCAAACGTCACCATAATGTAAACGGAAGACATTTTGAGAGTGTGGGAAACACCTCGTCGCTCGATCGTTAGTTGGCAGCGCGCCTGCAGCTCGTCGACAGGCTGGTATCACGCCTGTCAGCGCAAGTTGTCTCATCAGCGTGAGTCCGTGGTGCGACCAGACACCAGACACAGTTGGCCAACAGAGGAATATTATTGATGGGACCATTAATACTGGTTAGAATTGTGCCATATAAAATGTTCCACGGGAATGTAATGATGAGTAAGGCGGCCGGGCCAGAGAAGGCAAATGTACCCTCTTTAGCCTGCGGGTATAATCGGTTTACCGAATGTGTCACAATCTACTTAAATTAATATAGGAAATAAGAGAGAATCCGTTATGCTAGGGTTGGGTTCAAAATTGAATGTACTTCAAGCTATCGATTTCTACTGTATCCAGTGACAAACGTCATGTCTGACCAATTAATCTTTATATTCCCCCTGAGAATTTTTTTATACTACAGTATAGCTTAATGTTGTGCTCGTGGGCGGTTAAGTAATTGTAATTACGTTTTAACACGCGCTAATCACCCTATCGCCAGCCGAGCACGACAATCGTGTTAGAGCGATTTTATTTACTTCTGACGCGACTCGCTGACAGCATCGCGAAAGTTACTTATTCTAAACGTTTAATATAAAGTATAAACGTACCTGTACTTATGTTATTTATGCACACAATTGTTTGTTTGTCCTTTTATCACGTAGCAACAGTGCACCAAACCGACGTTATTGTATGGGGATTATTTTTGCAGTTAAAAAGTGACATACGAGTCTTTAAGCTACTTTTATTATATCAAGAAGCAGGCAGAAGGCTAGTTGCAAAACTATGTAAAATGTTGAAAATATAAATTAAATTATTCGAATAAGTCACTGTATCTCTAATGAAGCTAAATAAATTAATGTTTGTAGAGGACAGTATTAATTAATCGTCGAGAGATTAGCAGAGGAAAATTTTACCCCGGATTCCATTGCAGTTAGCGCACATAATGATATGTGTATAGGTAGTTTTGTCAATGAGATGTGAGGTAGTGGGGAAACTTTTCCAGATTACTGTTAGGATTTTCTTTTCCTTATTGGATTGGCGTATCAGAAACATAACTGAGTTTGGGCTGAGAACTGATATAATTATATTCGAAAGCATTCGCAAGCAGTGTTTTATGTTTCATTTTAAAGTTGGAATAAGGTTTATAGGTATTTGAGCTTGAGATTGAGCAAAAGTACATTTTTATTTCATGTAATTCTAATAATTTCCACACAGTTTTAAAGTTTTCTGCCCGTTCATGTTGATCATATTGTATTATATAAGATATTCGGTCTAGATTTTTAGAAGCATAAAATACACTGTAGTTGGCATCCCTCGTGACGTCGAGGCTCTTCTGCCTGTTATTCCAAGACGAAGGTCGCACGTGTACACTTACAGCCGCCGTCAAAAAGCTTATCTTTTGATATTTATGTCAGGGAAAGTGATGTGAAAATAAGGGAAATTTCATATAGGTACTTTTTATTCTAAATTTCTCTCTGTGCCTAAGCGATCTATTATGTATTTTTCTGGGTATCTAATTTATTCCTTGTATAAAAGGAAAGTAAATAGGGATAAGATATTTTTAAAGCGAGATTAATTATCCGCATTTGGCGATTCCTCAACCCAACGCAAAAAAAAGCCTTTTCACGAGCCGACTGGCTTACTACTTCAATCGCCGGTAAAATTGCTTTCAAAATCCTCTACTCTACTCTGACATTTTATTAATTTGGTATACCGGGACAGGCTTCTGATTGCACAAGCAAACCTGGACAAGCCTACAATATGGCAACGTATTGTTATTTCATTATTCTCAAAAAAAAAATACATGTTACTGAACCAAGATTATTGGACGTACTTATACAACATTAGACAGTGTAATATTGTAAATCAATTGTTATAAAATGTTTGTGATAGTGAAAAATCACATTTCGTTAAGGCGGTCGAACAGTCGGCGACGGGCGACGCAAGCGATAGAGTTTGGTAACTTTGTTTATTGAAAGAGTAGCAAAATGTAAATATGTAAATACACTGCGACATTCTTTTGATTTGCTGGTACAAATGGCATCTGGTTGTGAAAGGCATCGGAACGTGCTGCAATTTTAGATCGATACAGGTCTAACAACGTTAAAGTCATCTATAAATTGATGTATATTCCAGATCTAATTTTAGATTTCCATTTCCATGTTTCTTGCGATCTGTAATGATGTTGATTTCTAGTTTCTCATCAAAGTTCGAATCTAACTCATGTCATGTAAAGAAGTGCAAACAACATTTCTGGCTGCTCGCCACCAAACACTACTCACCGCAACGCGTGGTGAGTGTTGTGACAACATGTGCGATTATTCATGACGCCTCACGTGCCCGTGGACACATCATCACCGATCCGCGCTGCATTGTCGGCGAAACCGTAGCGTGGGCGTTTATAGCTGTCAATGAGTTCGGTAGCGTCATAGAATACAAATACTTATAGCATACTCGTAGTTAATCCTACATCAAATACTAGTTTGCCTGATTACTCTTGACTGAAGATATTTTTTAAATCGTCATCGTTATTCTTACTTGCTCAATGCAGTCAGCACCTACGTAGGTATTTGTATTTTCTGCAGCACCAGGAAGACATTTATGTCGGTGATGTAATTCTACTTTGCCGGCACCTATTTGTTTTTTCAAGACTTCAAATCTGGAACGTCATAAGCCAATAGTAAACGATATTTAATGCCTTCCTCGGCGTTGCATAAGCGTGATTCGGGGCACCGGCAGGAACGGCGTGTCACAATATATCGCAATGCAGTTACAGCGGTAATAAGGAAAGGCGGGGTCCACAATCCAGTTGCATCAGCGGTGCGCGGGCGCAGCGTTCGGCAATAAAGCAATTTACGCGGCGCATCCGCAGCGCTTCCTAACCCGTGCCACCGCGGCCGGCGCACGTTCACAGTCGTGTTCAATGTTGCGCTGTAGCATGTGTGGCGTGGGCATTGTATTGTTTCGAATATTTGAAGTCATACATGGCACATGCAATAAAATGCTTGAAAGATTAGTATAGCCTAGCCTAGTGAAATTACTGAGACCTAATAACTGTCTTCTCGGTATAGCGGGCGCAGGGCGGTGCCAGACAGTAACTGCTTAGTTACTGTTTGGCACTGAATTGTCTAAGGGCAGACGTGGCGCTTACCATCAGGTGTACGATCTGCTCGTCTTGTTAAACATTGCAATAAAAAAAAAAGTCTACATTATTAGATCGCGGGCTCTAATCAGTATTTATCTTGCTTACTCTTGTTTAGTCTGTGGTAATCAGTATAAGAGTAATACCATCTACAAAGACGTTAACATTACGGCTTAGGCTGCCACTATTTTTACCACAATTTTTTACAAAAGCCTACACACTTACAAAATTGTTCATAAAACACTACGTTATCTTTTCACTGTAATTGTTCCGAAGGCAAGGGAAATACTTGCTCTCCAGTCGTCGTGGCAGTAGATGCTAACATGATTCACTGTTATGTTTTCCATTTTAGTAGTGCTCAGCCCGACCCCATTCCTAGCCGTTTACGATTTGCAAGTTGCACCACACACGACGCGATTGTTTCCCGGCTCCATGTGGCTATCTGCTCCGGTTGCTCCAGATTCAGCCTACACCCGGAAACACTGCTAAACGCCAATTCGCTCATCTCAATATAGATGTTTAATTTCTAAATGTAATGGACTAATGAATTGAAACCTAAATTAACGGAGTTATGATGATTGATATAAATGACGTGTCTAGTGTCTGGACTACTTTTAGACCGTTGGACTTGCCGGTAGGTTTGAACGGTATTTTAGTAATTAATGCTCTAGTTTTTCCTATTAACAAGCTGTTAGTAGGTGCCATATAAGTGCTGAAGTACAAAGACAAAAAGGGCGCATTTTTGCCAACTGCCGCTCCTACAATCTAATCTTAATTAGCATGAAATTTGATGAATAAATTTGCGGGAACAACAGCTGTGTGGGCACAACTCCATGCATGACGGCGTATTGTTCGGGCGGCTCCTTGCAACATCATATACGTAGGATGTTCCACGCTGAGCTGAGTCACTTGCTTCGGGAACCTTCACCGTCACGTCGTCGGCTCTCTGCCAGCTCTGCGCACCATCTTCTAAATTGCAGTGAGCAATCTAACTTTTAAATTTCCTAGTTCGACTCTTAACGGCGTAATACTACTAGGTATACTAATAGGTATTTCTTAGCAAATATTTTATAATCACAGAACTAATAGCAAAATAACAATACGGTGTAACTAATAAACTCTCCTCAAAGTCAATAGCAGTTGGAGTGCTCCTACTGACATGCCGCAATCCATTAATAATTTTTATCAAGTGGCTCACTGGTTCGGGATTTCTGCATTAAATAAAAAATGTGTTTTCAAGTAAAGGGAAGTCTAGTCATCTAGTAAAATGATACATTTAATTGATTGCATTGCCTTTTTATTGATTATCATAATCTCTTGATATTTCGCGATAAAATAAACCATATCTTTACTGTTATCCATTGTATGTGTGCGGCACAAAACATGAGCGAGGAAGCCGCGCGCAAACATTTCCCCGGAAACGCTTTTCTGTTTGTAAACACCTTAGAGTAGAACATATGGAGATGCCCTATTGATCTATACAAAAAATTGCTTATATGAATATACATAGAATCGACACTTGCCTTACAAATATATACTTATCTCTTTTCATCTAAGTGATTGTTGCGTATGAAAAAAGAGACGGATATCTTTGCATTGTACCCATTTTGGCAACACTTTTTAGTGACGTCACACAGTTTTTGACGCGTGCCGGTTTCGCCATATTGTGTTCCAGCTAGTGATGTGGCACAATATTTTTATGTATCGATACGTTTTAGATAGTTATATTCTGCAATGGTATATTTCTGCAGAGAAGAAATAGATAGAGTTAATAGGTGGGGAAAATATAAATCCGCGACATAAAATAAGGCACGTTTGCTCGCTACACTTCAACGAAAACTGGTTTTACAGAACTCTCGACATAACAAGATTACGTGATGGTAGTATGATACAGTACAGTATCTTCACTTTATCTTCTGGTAAGGATTTTTGGAAAAATGTAATAGGTTTATTAACCATGTGAAGTTGAAATTTCCATAATAATATATATAACTAACCTATTGTTATATTAAGGCACTGCATCATCATTATTTTGTGAAAGGAAAATAAGAAACTATTTATAGATTTCTAACAAAATATGTGCATTTATGATCGACACGTAAACTTGTATCGATAAATATATCGATATACAATATTGGTTGCACTACGGTCGGGCGCTATCATTGGTGGCGCCATTTTGTGTTCCAACTTTAGGTATACACGTTTTGTACCTACTTAGGGCCTCTCCATGTGTTCTACTCTAAGGTAAACACTCGCGAAACAACAGGGCGATTGGATCGGTGCTGTCAAACACGCCGCGCTAACTGCGCGTGCGAGCGCACACATCTACCGACTCATGACGCTTTGGAGCGCACAGTGTGTAATTTTAGCTTAGTTGTGGCCAAGTATATTTTATGTATTCATTCGAAAGAACTTGTGATACTAATTAATTGGTGAAAATTCCGACAGTAAAATTGTCTTTACTTTCAGAGAAATAATTTTTTTTGTGTAAGGTCAACGACCTCAAAGAAAATTTAATAATTTTTTTTCTCCTAAAGTGTTACTGGTATAGTTTTTTTTAATGACCCAAATTACGTAACAATATAATATCTATTTATATAAAAAATTAGAAAGCTGTAGCTTTGATAGTTTATGTAAAACGTAAAAAAAACTTAATTTCACTTTTTATTCATTTCTCATTTACCCCTATCATTACCGCATTTTATTCTTTGCTTTAAATATGTATACAACTGTTGTTTATCATGTCCTAAAAAATTACACACGGCAATCAAAGGACTAACGAGAAAAAAGGTTTCTAAATATTTTAGAAATTTCTATGGAAATAGGGTTGTCCAAATGTAAAATAAAGAAACATTTTAAAGTTATACATATTATTATTATGTCGATGTCATATCATAACCGCAATCGACACTATTATTATTAACACTAATATTATCTACATCTACACTAATATTATTAAGAGAAAGATTTGATTGTAAAGAAAGATTGTTTGTATTGAATAGGCTCCGGAAGTACTGGACCGATTTGAAAAATTCTTTTACCATTAGAAGCGGTTAGCTACTTTTTACGAGTATAGGACCACGGGTAATAAGTTTTTTACATAATGACGTGTCTGTGACAGGTTGCCATACTTGCCATAGCAACGCATTGTTGATTATCCAAGTACAGTTGCCAGCACATCAGACTACCCCAATCTGTCAAATTTCTACAACCAATTTTCAACTTTCAATTTACTTCACATAGAGTTTTCTTTCAATTGAGATTTTTTGACAGATTAGGGTAGGTTTATGTGCTGCCGTCCGTACATCAATAATTGGGAGCTGGCGAATAAATCATATTTCAGACATATTTCATAAAAGTATCCTGCCTCTAACAAAAGTTTTCATAATTTTGCTATAATTAATAATTATTCTAATTAATTTTAAATAGTTCTACTCAATAAGTTTTAATTAAGGCTAATTAAAACATAAATTAAGTTTTTGTCTCCGAAATATAAATTACACTAGTTTACATGGTTTTTGTCCTTGAAATGAAAAGTGTTTTTTCATATCACTTGAGATGCACTGAGTTTAAAAAAAAATATAAAAAAAATCCAACACGTCACGTTTCCAAAATATTAATTATTTTTGATTTACAAAAATGCCTACAAAAATATTAAAAAAGAAAATTTAAAATGAATTTCCTTAGATTTTTTTTTATTTTTTTGAGTCTGTGTCTCTTATAACAGACCAGCAACAATCACCTAACATGGCTTAGTCCCAGTAACCTTGATAATTTTGTCAAATCCTGATGAAAATGCTCTCCATGGTCGTCGCTCACTTCTCCGAGGGTTTCAGGGAAGAAATCAAGGTGCTAATGAAGGAAATTAATTTTCAGAGACATGCTGACACCCATTCGTTGAAAATTATGTAATAAATCAGCAATTAACTGTCTGTAATTTTCATATTTTTTTTGTTGCCCATAAACTCCTAAAAAACAGTATTCCGTTATGGGATATCCTTTCTTAGATATAATAAGTTCACCACAAACGTAACAAAAACGGTCAGGATGTACTTCACACAACCTATTTGACATGTTAAAAACAATATTTATTTATCTGAACACTACAATGCAGCAAAATTTTAGGATGAATTCAGAACCTACTTGCGGGTAGTCTTAAAATGAAATGTGTTGATAACTTGATTCTTTGACGTAATAAAAATAAAACAAATATATGTTCGCGTTTAGTTATTGTCACTTAATAAAACGATATGAAATTCACTGGAAGGACATGAAATTTTTTATATTTTGTAAACTAGTGTTATCAATATCATAAGAACAGTCGTAAATATATTAAATGGAATTGAGAACCTCCTCCTTTTTGAAATCGGTTAAAAATGCTACCGAATGGTTTGCGTAAGTAAAAGAATCATTCATATAGTCTAGGATACTTCAAATGACCATTTTATTGTTGAGCAGAAGAAATTAATTAAATGGTTAAGAAGTTTAGTGACAACCCTAGAAAAAATTTCAAAAATTGATATCTCGTCAGTCCTTTATTCTTTTAAGCTGATATTTTTTATTCAAATGTTATTCATTATTGTACATATTTTCCATCAAAAAGAAAATGCGGTAATTAAAACAGAGACCCACAAAAAAATATTAAAGTTTTTTGCTAAAAAAAATTATTATGTGTTAAGTATACGTATTTCGTGTCTAGTTTTTGGCAATATTATAGTTATTTATTTGCCCAATGAGAAAATATTTTATTTATTCGTAACTGATGTATCTGAAAAAAGATATTGCATTTCTATGGTTTCTATGGGTTTTTCTCGATAATGGCAATAAAAGCAAAACTACTTTTCAAAAAATTCTTGGTGTCTTTGTTAAGCCTCCAAAATATTAAAAGCTATCAAATAAACGCATAAACTGTACTTGGCCACAACTAAGCCAAAATTACACACTGTGGAGCGGTGGGAATGAAGCCGTCTGATAGTTGTAGGATTAGCTGCGTCTGCACCATGTGGCGTGCATCAGCTGTGCCAAACACAGCTTTGTTTATGGGTATACAATCCATTAATTCTGTTGATCAGTGGTTTGGCTACTAACTTGGTCTGGTTGGTTGCACGTCGTTCGCTCGTGGAACTCATAAAAGTCCGCCGGAAACTGAGTAGTGGGATCAGCTCGCCGTGATACGGCCCCAATTATTTTAAACGCTAATGAGTTTTTTTTTTTAAATTACAAATCCCATTTGAACAAAATTCTCAGAATAATCTTTTAGCCAACAAAATCGCCTTAATATTCGCTGTAATTATATAATATTTTTATGTAATGATGACTAGTCATATTTTTTTCAGTGACATGTGACATTGCGTGTCTCTTGAGCTGCGTAATTAATGTCGGTCCTTCGAGCAGCATTACCCGTGCTCGCTATTCGCTAATCTTCTTACCTTCCATTGTTCCATTGAGACGTCACCACTTAACTGCCAAAGTCACGGTGAACTATTGCATGTCAACTGTTACCGAGAGACGCAAATGCTGGTCATTCTGCTCTTATCATCTTTAATACATGGTCCAGTTTATGGAAAATATATTTTTCACTATGTATTTTACAGTGGAAGATTGTGGTACCTTCTTCCAAACTAAATGCGAAAAACAATTTACTGTACCATTGTGTAACTAATTCCTGTATGTACACGCATGCCATCTGCTTTGTGGCGGTGTGGTGAAACCTGACACTGAATTTGTCGTCCATCCCATCTGGCGGCCTTGCTCTGGTTACCCTAATGGCTGGACGGGTCGCCGGTGTCCAGTGTCCGGGACGCCTACCACCAGGCCTTGCTCCGATTGCATTAAACCTGCCGAGTAGTGCGGTAATTGAGACAGATGAATATGTTACATGTAGGATTAGATGTGGTGGAACATATCGGCTTTTAGCAATTTCTGGAGCAATTCACTACTTTCTTTATGTCCTAAATTCTGGCTAGATCAAATAATTGTTGTTCTTTTGGAGCTTAAGTTAACTTTCGTTACTATGTTTGGATTTAGATTTTCATGAAAATACTGCTGTCTTGGAATCAAGTGTAATTTGCGTGCTATCGATAAATAGTTGCTGCCTAACAACGGCCCGATAGTTTAGGATGTACCTATGCCGCGCCTCGCGACACCTGACACCTCAGGACAGCCCGGCCTCGCTCCACTTGAGTTGGCTTCGGATGACCCACGTGCGGCTACATCAACGAAACGTGAATATTCGGATTACGCTAAATTGGTAATTACATTTTACCGAAGTTACCTAACTAATACGAATACTGAGTCAATTGACTTTTTTTTTTACTGATAAAACACGACACCTAGTTTGTGTGGCGTTGTGGGACGAATCAGCGAACGAGTCGTATGGCGGTGACGATACCTATTAAATGGTTGAATTTAATTTTGCCGATAAGGTCGTCAAGATAACATTGTTATGTTCTATCTCTACATTTTATTACGTAATCAAGGAAAATATTATTTAAGGAAAACATCCGTTAGTCCACCTTTTCAGATAAGTTGTGTGGACGTTTATTGATTGTATTGCGGATGGGAATTCCCTATTACACGTTTCAATACACTCAGTATTTTATTTAGGTCAGTCAAACTGAATTTTCGTAAGTCGGTTTCTTAAGAGGCGAAAGGACACTGGGCGAAAGTGGTCCGTGAACCAATAGCGACACTGTTGTGGTATTTATGTGGGGATACCTTAACTACACCCATGTGCGAAGGGACATCGAAATCTGACCCGGCAGTTTTGAGAAAAAAAGTATTTTTTGTTTTTTGTTTGAAGAACGTTTAAGTCATTGTCCGTGAACCAATAGCGATACTGTTGTGGTATTTATGTGGGGATACCTCAACTACACCCATGTGCGAAGGGACATCGAAATCTGACCCGGCAGTTTTGAGAAAAAAAGTATTTTTTGTTTTTTGTTTGAAGAACGTTTAAGTTACTGTCCGTGAACCAATAGTGATACTGTTGTGGTACGTATGTGGGGATACCTCAACTACACCCATGTGCGAAGGAACATCGAAATCTGACGCGGCAGTTTTGAGAAAAACATACTTAAAAATACATATTTTATTACATTTATTGTTTGAGAAACTTATGTCGACTATTTTTGAATGAATTAGACTTCAGTAATGTGTATTTTCTATTAGATACAGTCATTATCATCATCATCATCAGCCTGTCGCAGTCCAATACTGGACATAGGACTTTTTTCTCAAAACTGCCGGGGCAGATTTCGATGCCCCTTCGCACATGGGTGTAGTTGAGGTATCCCCACATACGTACCACAACAGTATCGCTATTGGTTCACGGACAGTAACTTAAACGTTCTTCAAACAAAAAACAAAAAATAACTTTTTTTCTCAAAACTGCCGGGTCAGATTTTGATGTCCCTTCGCGTAGGGGTGTAGTTGAGGTATCCCCACATACATACCACAACAGTATCGCTATTGGTTCACGGATAGTGACTTAAACAGTCTTCAAACAAAAACAAAAAAATACTTTTTTCTCAAAACTGCCGGGTCAGATTTCGATGCCCCTTCGCACATGGGTGTAGTTGAGGTATCCCCACATAAATACCACAACAGTGTTGCTATTGGTTCACGGACCACTTTTCATACGAATGTGCCCAGTCTCTTTTCTCTGTAATCTAAAATATTATGTAATCTCCTAACCTAACACCGAAACTGCGGCGTTTAGCAATGATTACCGGGTTTTTGATAAAAAATACTGATTTATATTTTCGACCAGTTCCATTTTTTTATTGTGTACGACAACTGTCAAGACAATCAAGGAAAAACAAAATAAATGTTGGTTAATTGCTTTAATGTATGCGTCCTAATAGATCAAGTTTATGCTATGCATACGGAACGTTAATGGAAATCTAAGTATGTTAATATGACACCAAATAAAGATAAGGAAAGACCTCACAGGTGTTTATTTCATAATTCTTATGAAATCGTTAATTGCACTCGTTTATTTTATTACGTTCGTTCGTACTTTATGAAGCTTTATATTGATATAAATTAACTACAAACGATCTTTAATGGAATAAGAGAAATTAAATGTCTTCCTTATATCGTCAGCACCAGAGTGATTGATTGAATTTAATGTTTCCTTCTAGTTTTCCTGCATATTAACAGTAATATCTTAATTAAAATTGACTTTGTATTTGGGGTTTTATTCGCTTGGTTTGGTTTTGTCGATATGATTTATTATATTATTTAGAATAAAAATCATAACGTTTTCGTATAGCATATCTGAATTTTTAATAATATTTAACAGTTGTATTAATTGTACTTTTTAGGTGTTGTCTGACGACCTTAAACTTCTAATACCTTTCTTAAAATGCACCTTTGTCCTAGCCACCTTTTGTATAGTATATGAATTATTATTATGGAAGAGTGTGTCGTCCGTCACCTGCCGCCGCTACCGGCCCCTTGGTCATGCACCGTGAGCACGGTGCGCGTGCGCCGCGAGCACTGAACTTTGCCTGCTGTTACGTGCTCGGGGATGGGGGAGATGGGACATATTACGAATCATACGATTTTTGATTGAACGGAGGGTTTGAGTTCGTAGTTAACGTGGTAGGTTTTGGAAGTTTTTATAAAATAAGTAATACTGGGCCATACTTCAAATAATGGTTGAATGAATTCGGCTGAAAAAATGATCCAATTTCGGCGTTGTTTACTGGTAAATAATATTTTTTTCTAAAAAATATTGACCGCATCACATGATAATACAATATAGCCTTTACTCTTGAAATAACTGCATTATCTGCGAGGGTGATGTAGTAATTCGTTTACCTGTTCTGCGCTCGCTGGAGGAGTGATGCCTTGCCTGACCTGCTTCCTTTCACTTACCGACGCTTTTACTCGCGCGAAGACACTTTCCTGACCATTCATTAAGGGGCCAGCTTCCGAGATGACCACTTTCTACTAATGGACATAATTAGCGCTGGGTAAAAATAAAGAGGTACAATATGTCCTAAATATTCATGCGGCGGTAAAAAACTATCCAAAAAAATCGTACCAAAATCATAACACTTATGTATATTGTCAGGATCACAATTTTAATGGAAGGTTTCATGTCTTGTATTCTCTTTCGTTTTATGTCGGAGATTCTGGCCAATCTACATGCTAATTATATTAGGACGTGGAAAGAAAATGTGCCAGTTAAGTTAACGTTTTAAATTCAGTTGCCACATTCCGTTTGGGCGCATTATGTCCAATTCGCAAAATGTCCAACTGTCAAATTCTCAATTGGTCCAATTCGCAACTGGTCCAGTTCGCAATCGGTCCAGTTCGCAATTGGTCCAGTTCGCACCTGGTCCAGTTCGCACCTAGTCCAGTTCGCACCTGGTCCAGTTCGCGATTAGGGGTGATCCATATTGTAAGGGTGGTTGATGTTTTGGTAACACCCAACTTGAGAGTGAAAAGCATATACTGCGTGTTTTTTTTTATTCGTTTTTTTTTTCCTGCAGCAGAACGCTTCACCTTTAGTAGTACTATAGATTTTTGCAAGAATTTTTTTCAACTTTTTTTTTTAAATTGGCGGGAAAATGAAAATCAAATGATAGTAAATAGTGATTTTTTTTTTATAAGTGCGAAGGGTAATGATACCTTTTTTTCGTCCATCACATCGTAAAACTTTTGATTTGACTAAAAAAATCTTCATTTTTAACCGACTTCAAAAAAGGAGGAGGTTATATGTTCGACTGTATGTATTTTTTTTTATGTATGTCCGTAGATTTCGCCGTCAATTGTGGACCGATTTAAATAATTCTTTTTTTATTTGAAAGTGCATAGTTCCGAGGTGGTCCCATTGTCACCATGTCAGGATCTGATGATGGGATCCCGGAAAAATCAAGGGAAAACCTCAAATTTTATAGGCTGCGCCTACGCGTTACTTGTTTTTTCTGAAGCTATTCAAGTTTTTGCGTCCGATAGACATCATTTTATGTTGATGAGCTGATGATGGAAGGTACAACTCCTTAACGGTTAGGAGTTAGGGGATAATTCTTTCAGTATTGTAGGAATATGTGGACCGTTAGTTGTATTTCATGTACTTTTGCAGCTAAGGTGATGATGGAAAGTACAACTCCTTAACGGTTAGGAGTAAGGGGATAATTCTTTCAGTGTTGTAGGAATATGTGGAACGTTAGTTGTATTTCATGTACTTTTGCAGCTAAGCTGATGATTACCCGGGGATGGGCTGGTCACTGGCCAATAAGGTTAGCACCGGCTCGTCCTAATCGGGTGTGAAGGAGAAACCGGGGGAGTGTAGTGGGTAGCGGACGCTTCGGTCTCGAGTCCCAAACACGGCCGCGGGTCTAGCTAGCCTGCGGTTATGGTGCATAAACGCATTTTCCTCCTACCCATGGTGCTGAACACTTAATGAATACCTAATATTATTATCAAATAATACAATTCTACTCGTATATTCGCTATCATTATTATGAAAGAGTTTTACTCACTACCTACGTGTTATTCACACTAAAAATAGAAAAATAAACAAACTTTTTTAAAAAAAAATTAAACCGACTTCAAAAAAAAAGAAACAAAAAAAACTACCTAAAAAACTGAAAAGCAAAAAATAATTTTAATAAGACATTCATCAAATGCGCTTATTGTCTAAGCCTATTAGTTAAATTGTATTTTACGTGCTAGGTAGGTACCTACTAATCTGTTTGAAGTCGGTGCCAAGCCAAAGGTAATAAAAAATGATATATAATAATATTATGTATTATAAAGGGTTACTTATTAATCCGCGGACGTAGGTACGTAATCTGGGTACCTACTATTTGGCTTGGCACCGACTTCAAACAGATTAGTAGGTACCTACCTAGCACGTACAATACAATTTAATTAATAGGCTTAGACAATAATTCAATTTTACTACTAAGTTAGAATCACTTTATACTGCTACTTGTAATAAAATATCTATAACAAACATTTAAACAACTGTTATTTGAATTGGTCAATTTGAGAATTGGACCATTTGCTAATTGGACAATTTGAGATTTGGACAAAGTGCGAATTGGACAAATTGCTAATTGGACAATTTAAGATTTGGACGTTGTGAGAATTGGACATTTTGAGCGCGCTGGACCTTTTGCGAATTGGACATAATGCGCCCAACCGCCACATTCCCTTACCATATCGCTTCTATGTAGGTACGAATACATGCGGTCGTACCTACTGTTGTAAAACTTTGTGAGTCATAGTGTTAGGTATTGAAATGATAATAATAATGCTATTTAAATGCATTTAACATAACTTAATTGATTTAAAATATAACCAATCAACATTCCAACAATGAAAAGGAAATAACCACGATAAAAAAATACCGTACTAATGAATTCAGTAATTACTGTGTTATGATATTGAGATTAGTTTTATTTTTCTGTCCTGTATTCTGGACAACGAATTTTATTTTAATTTTTAGATATACAACTAGATCTACTACCGTTTTGTGCAGCTTTACAGTCCACTAAGTGCACTACGTCCACTAATCACTTCAATCTTGTGATGGCAAACCACAGGATTTTATGCAAATGCTCATTGCCTACAGACACTAAACCATAGCCTACCGCTTGAATTTAATTTTTAAGGGTCTTCTAGTGGGAACGAAAGATCTTAATATAAAATATTGCGCTCGTAGACATTTTAATGGAATTCTCACAAAGTTAAAGGTTCTCAATTCGTCGGCATGTTTTACATCGCCCTTACAATTACATACGTTTACTACGTAGGTGTACGTACATGTACCTACACAACGAACCCTTTGATTCCGGAGGGTCTGATATGTAGTCGTAACGCGGTAAATTTTGCCATACGTGAAGTATATTTAAATTGGATGAGGAGGGTTCGTTATAAGGTAAAAGTAATTTTCTCTCATGCCTTCTGAAGTGTGAAACCGAAATTATTCTGGAGAGGCGGGATAACAAGCAATATATATTCGTAAACTAAAGTGATGTCCTTGGTTGTTATATAAAAATATGTAGGCGAATCGTGCTGTAAAATACATTGTAAAGAAAATTAGTTTTCAACCTTACTCCTTTTGTTTTAACTTCTTTATGTTTCTTTGTTGCGTTGGTTATTTTTAGGACAATGTTCATAAATTTCATTCATCTGTGTAAAACATAGTCAGTCTACCTTATATTTTGTATATTTTGAAAAATCCATATCTTGACATCCCTCGTATCCATGACACAGTTGCAAACGGAATACTTAAGTTTAAAACGGTTTAGTTAATTCGATTGATGGCGGTTTACAGCTACCTCCGGTATTTTGCCTTATAAATAACTCACTCAAAAGATTAAGCCCGTACACATGCAACATGATTGTTTTCTGGGACAATGTTATCTGCCATCAAACGTCGCCGCGGTTCAACAGCCTGGACGATTTGGTGAGGGTCTGCGCCCTACTTGCTGTATTGTGACTGAGATAGATAGTTAATAGATCAAACAATCTTTTGAGGAATATAATTCTTGTTTTGAAGATTCTGACAAGATTCAGTATTCACTCTTCATGCTTAAATTAATGTTTTTTGTATTGTTATTGTTTTAACTACAAATCTGTATGTCTTTAATTAGCTAACTTCTTTCTCTCTTTATTTATGTAATTTTTTGTGATTGTTGATCTCGTAATTGTCTCCCATTAGAAATTCCCCATTATGTTACGTACTACATTCGTTTCTACTATCATTCGTCAGGTGATAACCCCTATTTGAATCAAACCAAATAATGTGCCTTCTTTAATGTCAATTGCGGCGGTAAGGACAGGTCGCCGGCCCCTTGAGGTGTTAGCCGGCATTTAGTATTTATTCTGGGGGGCTCGTTGAATCCATTACGGCGCGGAAGTGCGTGCGCGGGTCACTTCCTGGCAGCACGCGACCCGCGCCGTGGCCGCAAGTGGGCCACGCGCCCATCTAGGCCACGGGTATCAGTGTTAATGATGTTTCGATTTCTTTCTACCAATCGCTGACATGTGACGGAAGTAAACATTAGTCACGCTCGATGCTTAAGTTGCATTGTTGTGCTATCAGTACCCAGTACTCGCAGTTGTTTAATGTTGGGTTAAAATGGTCGTTAACGGCATTGACAGCCCCATGTCATTAATATCATTCCATTTTTATCATGTTATCAAACTGTGTGGTTTCCTAAGTTGCACAACAATTTCTTTCCTTAAAAAGCGTAACGTGACACAGACACAGAAAAATATTCTAACGTGTTACTTGAAGTAAAGTGAAATTCTGTTAGTGACTTGATAAGACATGAAAATATAGTGCTGAATAGTCTGAAACACTAAATCCTCGAACTGGATTTAGTAGAATAGAATGTGCAGTAACGGTAGTGCATCGTTATGCAACCGCTGCACTCGGGAGATGCTCCAAATTGTGTCCCGATGCCTTTGTCTCAATGCGCGGCGACCTGCTGTTTATTATATCAATAATGTTCATTGGTGCATTTGTCTAGCTGGGTTATTGCTCAATGATGCAACAGACAAGGATTCTCTTGGCAATCTACGCTCTATCAGTAGTTTGCAATTTGTGTTACCTATACAAATACATGCGCTCCCCTGAATGTTTTCTGAAACACATTGGCGTTCTACTTTTCAAAGAAATATTATAGCTCAATGCTACTTCTATCAATCGTGCACGGAGTAAGAGCATCCTTCTACTTTAAACTTAACAAAGTCTCATAACTTTATTTATGGGAGAAAACTCTTATAGTACCTACTGGTGTTACTTTAATGTTGGTCATAAATTGACGACCATGTAAGCCAACGGAATGTTCATCAAGTGAAAAATAGGTTAGTTGCCATGTAAGCGATCGTAAAATCAGCTATAATAGTATCTTTTATCTTCTTCTTGCGTGAATACCAAGTCAAGTATCATTCCTGTCCTTCCAGTAAACGAGTAGACGTTAAAGTTTCTCGGCGGTCTGCCGAGAATAGACCCGCCACAACACGATTAAAGAGTTCGTTTAGTCACTTTATAGGCGACGGGAGCGGGTTCCCACGCGGCGCCCAGCTGCGGCCCATCATATGCTCCCGAGTCCCACCCAACACAGTATACTAAATACCAATAAAGGTCTAGTACTTACACTACCTACATCAAACATTATTTCGGTTCTGTGCGCGATTTTTAATCAAAGCTAGGTGACGTATCTTAATGAAGAGCCATGATTTATTACCGCATAACTGTTACAAATCGAAAAGGAAAATGTTGAAACACGATCGTATTAAATTGATGCTTATGTCATTAAGGAGATTCGGTGCACGACCTAACTTATAAATAAATGACCTTACAAATCACACTCATGAGCAAATTTTTAATACATACATTCTTTTACACTCATATTGAGCATTTAACTCTTCTTTTATCTTTACTCGTGATTTTCCTCATGGTTAAAGTACTTAATTTGCAGCAAATATTTTAGAAATAGCCTCCAGTCACAGAATATATACTAAAGTCTCCAGTCATGAGACAACAGATCGCTCACATAACATAACTATTATGTCATCCACCGTATTTGAATGCAGATCCACATTACATAGTAGGTATGATGAAAGGTTCATACTACGGTCCGCAGTTCAAGGTTAGGTAAAAGACGCCTCACTGTTATATTTAGTTCATCATTATGTTTGTTGTGTGTTTTGCTGGAACGTTTCCTAATTGCTTTATTCGTACAAAGTGAACTTTAGATAAACGTCATAAGGTGCACATTTATTCGCAAGGCGGTTAGTACAGTCGGTTGCGCCGTTGCGCGTGAAACATATCGCTTTGCACTTTGTATTGTGGATGGTGCTATCGTTTATTTTCAATGTAAAGACCACTGCGCTAATGATGCATAGATAAATAATTATTGTCATAATTTAAAATTGTTTTTGCCAAAACTGCTTGTAAAATAAAGTGGATCGATGTGTTCATTAGCTAACGTGTAACTACATATTTAATTATTTATATTTAATTCATATTGATTTTATATTTTAGGTCTATACTAATTCCGTTGAAGTTATGATATAATGTGAGTAAATCAGTACGTATAATTCTGGAATTTGTTTGCACTACAATGCAAGTTTACTAGCAAGTCGAACTTCTTCGGCCTTTTGAAAATCGTGTATCTACGTGTTGCGTCGTGATCACTAATTGACGTGAACAAGATTAAATAAACATAGTACGGGAAAGCTATAAAAGCAAGCGTGTTCATTCTGATAAGTAATCGTAAACTGAATACCATGTAGCCCTCTTTAGTTACAAAACGTAACCATATGTTGTGATTCTACATCAGTTACATTTCATGTTAAATAATATTCTGTATATGAAATTCTTGTTAAAAGAATGCGATAATTTTTTTAAACATAATTTTCGTTTTTTTTTTTTGCAGTGAGCATAAAAATGTAAGTTGCATTAAGTAGCCTGCGACCTAAATCGAGCGCGACACATTAGTGCGGAGTGGCGCAGTAGTGGCACAAAGCGGCACATTACCATTTAACACCGCCCTGAGTGCAGTTGCCCGACTGCTGCTGCCGGCACCCGCCCCACGCGCTACTACGAGCTTTTCATATCTCTGTTCTAGATTGAAATTTAGAAATCCTTTTAACTCTTTGTTATGCTAAGTGTGGTTGAGCACTAACACTGCAATTAACTAACAATCTGCAGATAATCGAGACACGGGTTGGTATTCCAGAATTCACACTGTATTGCAGTCAAGTTCACCTGCGTGCTAGGAAAATACTCGCGCAGAAAACTGCATAGTCAGATTATTATGTGTGCGTGCAATGTGCATAGATGTGTCATGCACAGCATGCTTATAATGAAAGATAAGACAAGGATTTCAAAAATTTCGTGTCAGCGACGTACCTTAATAAAATGTTCAATTATTTTACAAAAATAGGCTTAAATGTTTTTGTATCCTTAATTAATTGTTTGTAAAACTGAACTGATCGTAATTTCATTAAATAATGCCTAAAGCATCAGGAACAATGGAATTCCGCTCGACCACTTTGTCCAAAGGATTGCTAATGTTTTTTCCTTCCATTCCATGTCGTCTCGACCCTAATAAAATTATCTTCACGAGCATTTGAAATGGAGTCGGAGCGTGTTAACGGCAAGGCGTAAATAGCTGTTTGTTAAAGGTCACTTTGTTGTCAGCTCTCGAACGCCTGTGGGATAAGGAAACTTTCCAATTAAAACTTTAATCAGAAGTGTCATTTAAAGTACGTTTTGTTAATAAATTAATGTACTTGTTCAAAGTTCCAAATATTGCATTGCTGGTATAAATAAAGGTTAGCAAAATTCGTTTGGATAATGGAAACTGAAGGATCCCCGGGTTGGCATTACAATAAGTATTGGCTGGTGATGATAGGGACTATAATAAAAATGTATAATTTATTTATTTACTTGATAACACCGTTTGGAAGATTTGTGAAACAATCACGTTTTGATGGCACGTTTTTCCGTTAGCATAAGTCTTTTGACCAGCTGTCCTAGAAATGGTTGGACCTTTTGTTTATCTCTCCTATCTCGTTTCCACAAACCAGCGCTGACATTTCACCACCTTTTGTTTACTCATCGGACATGATTGCATGGAAAATTAAAAGGTCTACAAAGACCCAATTTTATTATAATAAGGTTTTCAAACAAAGCGTTTGTGTGACATCAGGTAATTGCTTGTTTCGCTGAAACAGGCCGGACTGGCGGAGTGTTACGTCACCGATGCGGTCTTTGTGTACGAAAGCGAACTTTGATGGTAGAATACTAAGCAAGGTCACTGCGTATATCGGAAAAACTATCACAGGTTATTCAAGATGCGACTGTATTATGGAATGAGAATAATACGCATATTTAGCACAATGTTTTTTTTTAATTTAAAAAAATTTGCTAATTGTATTCTTTACGTAAGCTTAAACATTAAAATATATTTGTACGAATGCCTTCAAGTAGCATACGCCAGCAAAAATCCGCAACCTAGAAGTACGAAATTCATTAATAAATATGGGGACTGAATAAATGGAAAGTGTCTGAATTTTAGAAGGCAATTAAATATGTACATCAATGGTTAACATTTTCGTTATCGTTTCGTCAGCTATATTGTTTTTGTAGATGATGAATTTTCTTTTGTTTCATATCGCGTTACCAAACAAATCTTGATTGATACGATTGGTTTGATGTATTTTGATCGCTTTAAAAAATCAGCGCGTTTTTATTCTGAATAAAGGACCTGTACATACCCTATGGCACTATGCTGTACATAGTTCTGAATTTAGTTCCTTGAGCAACTTTGAGCCTTTTTTATGCCCTTGTGGACTTTAGTATATATTCTGTGCTTGTGGCATATTTACCTACCTAAGCGATTAGCAAGTGGAGCTGGTTGTATATGGGGAAAATAAGCTATCGTCAGTTTCGTTGATCTTGTGAGTCTGATAGTCGCAAGATCAACGTCAACTATCGCTGAGTGACGTCACGCGACCTGCGTGGGCGCACGGCCGCTGCAGTGCGCTGACCCCGACACTTCGTGCTTTAAAATACACTTTAAGTATTATGCTCTTCTATCGTGAATACTCTGGCCTTTAGAATCGAACTACGATGTTACAAGAAAATTGTATTGGTCAAGGCTATCGAGCAAATGTTACTGTGGTTATATTTTTTTAAAAACATATTATACATTTTTAAAAAGAAAAAGGATTATCTAATCTACATATAAAAATCGCCGCCAGATTTAGAGACTAGGTTCACGAAATTTGCTTAAAAAAAACCTCGCTTAGTCATAATATAGCGACGTTAGAACCATAGTGATCCAAGTCACATTTTCAACTTTTTGAGAAAATGAGGGAAACGCGTTTGGACTTGTTCCTGAAATTGTTCTATTCCAAAGTGACCGATATGAGTTTCCTTATGAAAATTGCTATATTATGCACTTGGATGAATGTGGCATGAAAGATATGTCTTTTTTTGGGATGTTAATAACAAAATATCCATTTTGACAAAAATGTCACTTGGATCACTATGGTTCTAACGTCGTCATATATGCTCTAAATGACGAGAATGAAATTACAAATCGCCGAGTAATATCGCGCTCGCTTTTGTGCCAGAGCGATCAGCGAGTGCTAGTAAAACTAATTGAAAGTTTTTAACGTTTTCAACTCGCACTCTGCGAATAATGAAAAGCTGTTTGTTTGTTATTATTAAATAGTTTTCTTAGAGATTTTATAGTTTTAGGTTTAAATGAGATCAAAAGAAAATTAACCTGTTTAGAAAACCTTGGAATCGCAGCTGCTGCCTTGTTATTATAATGATAATCGTTAAAAAAACTAAGCTCTCAGATTTAACAGCACACGCATAGTCTGAATCAAAACAAATTAAAGAATCAAATTCTCGTTGCTATGTATGGATCCCATGTACAGTGAAATATACACTGAGATGCATAAAACAAGTAATGCCATCTATTGGTAACTAACTTAACTATTTCGTCAATGTCCATTGATTGATGTACTATGTGTGTTGTTCCAGGGAGGAGGTACGGAACCACGCGGTGCGGTGGAACGCGCAGTTCTCGTTCGTGTGCAAGATGTGCGCCAACGCGAACACCGGCGTACTTGAGCCCGCCATGATGCGCGTCTCCGTTCGCAAGGAGTGCAAAGGTATGGAGGCACCTTTATTACGTCTACTAAGCTAAAGTCTTATTACAAAAGTATTTTTTTAGAGCCATGTCATCTAGTTTTCATGGTAGTGGTCTTTGCGAGCTAAATCTGCGTGTAAAATGACTCTATGACCAAAGAAACATTTTGAATTAAATTAGCATTGTTGTGATAATGCATGTGGGTCATTGATTCGAGTTGAATGACATATCGCGGCACGTATGACCAATACATGATTATTTTACGTGATTATTCATTTATTCTGTTCGTTTGTTTGTTAATGCTCATGTCACTACATTTTAATTTTAGGAGTTTACGTGGGTACTTTATGTTGTCTTAATCTTTTGTAATCTGACGGTTTTATGTCAATCTGTTTGAAATAAATACGTATGACTATACTATAGACTCGTAGTCAGTGCGAGTGCCAAAAACGCGGATTAATCAGTGCGCAAAAAATCTCTGCGTGGAGCCATGTTCGCGGGCACCCTCCACCACATTTTATATTGACATCTTCTTTATTTTATGGGCCTCTTTTTTACACCCGTGTCAGCAGCTTCTAAGATATTTTCTTCCGCTTCCAGCTCCCTCCAACTATATATTGTGGAACCTTATATGAGCATGTTCATATTGTTAATACGTTATCCAAAACCATCACCTTTTATGAAACCATTCATGTTGTCATGCTATGCTATCATTTTAATTTTACATTCATTAAAATAAAAATGTTTTGTTAACTTCAGCAATTAACAACAACTTTTTTGCTATCATATTCAAGACAGATCTTCCAAGTGAGTTACAGTAGGATATAAAACTCATTTTTACTTGTCAAGTGACCAGCCCAGTAGTATTACCTAACTGGAAAGAGTTTTAAACTGGCGAAGTGGCAGCGCCATTATTCAGCGCGGCGGTGCATTAAATGCAGCTGAGTTGCAGTCCGCCGGCCGCCGGGAAGTTCGCGGGCCACATAATCACTGCTATTAATTTTAACTTTGCTGAAACTTGAGAGTCTCGTCCAGACGCGACCGTTTAGAATGCCTTCCGATAGTTTCTTGTCGAGTTGGCAGAGATTCTACGTCATCCACTAAGTTGCATGCACTACGGAACATCAGTCAACCAGGCAAATTGTTTGACAACATGAACGTCCAAAGCTAAACTTCATTTTAATTACTGTACAGTGTACACGTATTAGAGAATTTGCTTCAGAAAAAATCCATGGTACTCCAGCCGTAAATCCTCTTTCTCAACAAGTATAAATTAGCATCGACTGCAATCGTTCGTTACCTTTAAATGTAATGGGGCTCAAGAGCAAGCTTTAAGACCGGCTTCGGACCGTAGACAACATGCAATGGCTTTGGTAAAATTTGTCGTGTAAACTATTATGATTATAAAGTGTGCTGACGTGTTTGTTGACGTTGTATTGCAGGCGGGCGGTCGTACCAGAAGCTGGGCTTCTGCGACGTGAACCTGGCGGAGCTGGCGGGCGCGGGCGAGGCCACGCGCCGCTGCCTGCTGGAGGGGTACGACCTGCGCCGCCGCCAGGACAACAGCGTGCTGCGCCTGCGCATCAAGATGAACATGATCTCCGGTGACCCGCTCTTTAAAGTGTATGTATTGGATGACCAACTATTGATTCCATATTTAAGTATCGTTCAATTAAAAAGGAAGTAGTGGCACCTTGCTATTAGGTGAGCTGCGTGCTTGTCTGCCAACTGAAGTTACCTACATAAAAAAAGGACGTAAGTCAAAAGCGAGTCATTCTTTAATCAAATGTAAAAGACAATATAATTTTCTAAGGGGATGATGTATTATTAAAAAAAAAGAAAACTCGATCAAGAAAACTTGACGAAAATATGTGAGGGTAATATCTAGTAACATTAATATGTACTCATCCCAAATCGCACAAAACCCGGCGCCTACTCACCTGCGCGTCTGTGACGTCATAGCGCGTCGCCACGGCGCGGTAAGTTCGACCACACTGCAAAAACCACCGCAGGCAAAAAGTACTGGTGAAGTAATCACCGAAGAGCGTGCGACGGCAAATGATTCATGCGCAGTGTGTGCAGTGGAGCGCGCCGTGCGCACTGCCCGCCGTGACGAGAATATGACCTTTGAGGGTGCCTCACGTGTTCGTAGTCACCTGCGAAATCCGCATGAGGTTTAAGGATTCATTCAGAATTTATAAAACCAGCCAACGATTTACCTGGTAGGTACGCGGGTTGACGTATTTTACGACCTGTAACGAGTATACGTAAAGTACTGTCGTTGTTTACCTCATAAGTCAAGCTTAGTGGAATCAAATGTTTAAATGAATCCATTGTAAAATTAGGCCAATCGCAAAGTTTTTTATGATAAAATTAATGACCTACCTATAAAGTAGATGTAAATTTTCCTGTAGAATACGTATAGCCTGACCAAAAAAACAAAATACCTGCTCCTGGAGGCGCCACATTAGCTATCTATGGTTATAGCAACACTTTGTTGTTATGGTTATACTCACAAATAACTCACAATATTCAATAGTAACAAGGCTCGGTTGACAATTGACATCACACTTTGACAGACAGCAATAATGTTTGTTTGTAATTTTTTATTTGATTGTTGTTGTTTGCCACTTGAAGAAATTAGTTCCAATATTTTTCCGCAATATGGCGGTTTTTAATTTTAATACAAAATAAAAAGACACTGTTCTTATGATGTGCTGTTCATTTCCAGTCCTGAGAGGAAGCAGGAGGCGGCGGAGAGCAAGGGCGGCGACAGCGGGTCGGAGAGCGCGGCGCCCGACGACGACGCCGCCTCCTCCACCGCCAGCTCCGGCTTCGGCTCGCTCACCAAGAAGAGCTACGGTAAGATCGCTGTTATCCTAGTATCTATGTGTGTCTGCCTCCATGGTGCCATGGCTTAAAACTTTGTTCTTTTTGGCTGAGTTCAAATTCCCGGGTTTAAAATAGAGATTGGGTTTTTCTGTTCGAAAACTACGCATTCGCAGTCTGTTGGCGGTGTAAAAGAGTACTTGTTCTTGTTGTGTTGTATTACATTACTTTTCTAGCGTGAATCGGGATTGCTTGGAATGCTTCATTGGATGTCGTCAATATTTACAGTACACTTTTCGCTGGCTGGCCTTCACTGGCGCTGGTCATCACTCTGTCGTATAGAGTGCATTCGTAAAGCGTCTAACAAGTTTTTTCGAGAACACCTTTTTTGCGTTGAAGAAGATCATATTCAATGGATGTAATTTCTGTTTTCAACAGGCGAGGGCAGCCATTCGCAGCCGCTGTCGTCGTTACCCTCGTGCGAGTTACCCTCCCCCGACGGCGAGGAGTCACCAGTAACAACCACCATTCCTGACCACCCAGGTAACTAACGTCATTCGTCAATTCCTCTAGGAACCGTGCGAAAATATTATGATCAATAACTTACGTTTATTTAATTGCATTAATTCATGTGTTATGTGGTTCGTTTCCAGGGTCGTTGCCGCTGGCAGGCGGGTCGTGCGCGTCGTGCCAGCAGCACACGCACTCGCGGAACTCCTCCAACACCTCGGGCGACATGAGCAGCAAGGTAACTAGTCACCACTACACCATCCGTCCTTATTCATTAAGCGTCGCTCGTCACGTTTCATAAATGTTATGAGTTGGTGTTAATGGTCTGGTATGTCTGTTCCAGGCGTCCGGATACGGCAGCTCAGCGTCGGGCGCGTCGGCGCACTCGCGGCAGAGCTCCGAGGGCGAGGCGCCGGACCGCCCGCACCCGCACCACAACAGGTACAGTGCCACCTGCACCCGCACCCGCTGCACGCACGGACCGACCGGACACCCCTGTACATACCCGCCGTGTCTAACGCCACCTCCGCCCCGCTAACCCCACACCCTTATTTATTTGCCCTGTATTTACGCTTTATTAATTTTTATGTTTTTTTATTTCTACCACCCACCCCCCGCCCCCGCAGTGTACGCTTAGAGCGGACCACGACCACGACCACCGCACTCTACGTCCCCTCCCCGAAGCAGGCGGGGCTCTCGAAGCTGCTGCTCGAGCGGACTGTCGTGGCGGAGACGTCGGACGTGTACCTCACGCCCAACGCCACGCTCACGGACGTGCCCGACGTCGTGCCGCGCTGTGACGTCCGCTCCCCCTGCTCGCCCTACTCGCCCGGTAGCGACGAGTACCGCACGCCCGACGCCACGCTCGTGCCCGACACGTCACTCGCCATGCCCACCTACTTCGACCGCAAGAAGCGCACCGCCGCCTCCGTCGTCGTCGCCGCGGTCGAGCCGCTGACCAACTTCCACATCCTGAAGCAGAAGTCGCTGAACACGATCCCGGCGCTGCTCGACCAGAGGTCTAAGAAGAACGAGGAGCTGTTCAACAACTTCCCGTTCCTGACGCCGCTGGCGCACCGCAAGAGCTCGCTGGCGTCGGCGGCGTCGCGGCTGTCGGGCTGCCTGGAGGACGAGTTCTACTGCATCCCGTCCGACGCCGAGGCGGAGCGCGGCTCGGCGGAGCGCGTGGACGTGCGCCACCGCTTCCGCAGCGCGTCCTCGCGCGCGCTCGACGGCCTGCTCACCTCCACGCCCGAGCCCGCCCTGCGCCACAGCTACTCCGACCGCACCAGGTGAGCGCCGCACGCTTGCGCTTGCCTGTCCCGAGTGCACCGCCCCATCCCACCCACCTCCCGTCTGTACCGTCTGTACCGTCCGCCACGGTGGTGGCATCGTCACGTCTCATAACACATTCTGTAATCGGTGAATCGTTCGCTTTTGCAATGGTGACGGGTTTTCAACTTTCCTGGTTTTGTTTTTTTAATTTGGTGTGGTCAGCCAATTTTCTCAAGATCATCTTAGAATTATTTTATGTGTTTCATTCGTCATCCAAATATTTAAAAATAAGTATTGATCAAAAGTATAAAGGCTTAAAGTTTTATATTCCAATGCAAATTATGTGTAATAAAATATCACAATTACATATTGTAGTAATAATAATTATCAACTCACGTATTCCATATTATTATATTTTTCAAATATTAAGCCTTTGTACTTAATTATAATAAATTCAAATACAGTTGGACACCATTTAATTGTTACGACGAAAATAGCAAAAGTAGCGAAAGTTATATTTTCTGGCTGGCCGTACACGGGATGGGTAAACTATTCTATCTAGTCTTCCTGTACTCACGCACGCTCTTCTATCTGGCACTAACACCGAGAAGCGACGTGACGATGCGGCGATAGGGTAGGGTCCGGACCGTCCCGCGTCCGCCAGGGAGTGTAGCGAGGTCAGCGTTGTGTGCAGGGCGCGAGGCGCGGGGCCGGCGGCAGGCGCGGGCGCGGGGGCGGCGGGGGACGAGTGCAGCGTGTGCGGCGCGCTGCGGGACGGCTCGCTGCCGCGCCGGCCCAGCTCCGCCCTGTCAGTGCCGCACCGCACACAGTAACACCCGCGACGCTCGACCCCCGACCCAACACCTGTCTTACTGCTTTCACATCTGGCCGAAACAAATCTGGGACGAACTTACCCCACATTCTAAAATCTTGTTTCATCGTCTGTCAACTATACGAAATCAGTATTGGGTGACTATCAGTGCTATGAACAAATTATGCATCGCTTGGAGACTCGTTCTCAAACATGCCTTGTAGCATAAATAGCTTATTGTCGTATCAACTATAACTGATTCTTGAAATTCTTCATCCTTACTCTTTATTTATCTTTACTCTACAAAAGTAGCAATTTCTTTTAAGACTAAATTATTGTCGAATTATGACAGAGACTTGACACAAAATTTTGAATCACTTG
Source organism: Mecyna flavalis (assembly GCA_949319885.1). NCBI lineage: Eukaryota > Metazoa > Arthropoda > Insecta > Lepidoptera > Crambidae > Mecyna > Mecyna flavalis. The sequence goes on along the minus strand of OX439427.1, from coordinate 693,445 downwards.
TCGTTTTAATTAATCGTTTAAAATTATATTTACCCGATAGTATTAATGTTTTTTTTTTTTCTAAAAGACAAAATGTTGACAAACGATGGAAAAAGTTGAAGTGATCAATTTTAAAGTACCGTAAATAATCGCAGTTAGAAACAGACAAGGGCTTCGCTAGGGTCCGAGTGAAGCGCACTGTTTAGATGTCGTATTGTCTCGATGTAACTTGCATTTACTTTACACCTCGTACCTAGATTATACATTATCTAGTGTCACGGAATAACATCAACATTTAAGTGTCATTGAAAATTTGCAAACTTTGTAATGTATAAATAAGTGATGTTTAATTCTGTTACACTTGTATAAAGGGGTTATTACTAATGATTGTCAAATACTTTTAGTAATAGTTAAATTTCGTAAGAAATTACCCCGTAATTGTTGTTTTGCTTTTATGTTAAACAATTTTACTTATTAAATAAATGTATTCCAAATTATTTTCATGTTTTCTTTTATTTTAGTCATTATTTTATTTTTGTTCATTTTTATTAGCAGTGAATTCGTTATAGTGAATTTGTTTTTAAGAAATTGATTTTCTGTGTGTTGTGTATAATATACTCGTATGCAATAAATATTTTATTTTTATTACTTTGTATTTATGCAGAACTTCGCTTGTTTCCTACCGTAACTGTTTCTAATTTTCAGTTCTGGCGACTTCGCTTCAATGAATGATTGATTAGTGCATGGCATTGTAGCAGTGGTTTGCAGTAGGCGTGCATGCGTACAGTTAAATTAGTAAAATAATAACATTTTGGTGAAGACGCGATTAATGCGATACTGGGTCCGCTTTGTGCTGTTCGATTGATTTGTTTATTCGATAAAAGTCTATTTACATGACAATGTTTTACGTGCCTACAATTGATATAATTATTAGTGATTCAACCTTATGTAATTTTATGCCAGTATTGGTTGTATTTACTAATGATTATGGATTGTGTGCAAATGATGTACAAAGTGTTAAATTAAACAGATATGCATATAGAATGATGTTTCTACCACAGCATTTATTCTACCAAAAAGCTAAAGAATTCCTTGATTAAAAATAAAAAAATCTAGTTGGCTTTCATGAATGCTACTGTTAATATTTCACTTTGTATACGAATTCGATGTGTTTTTGAAATGAAGAATGTTTTTTCGCTGTCAAGAGCTTCTTTCATTGCATATTTTTTATTGCCGCTAATATAATAGTTAACAGTTCGGTCTTATTTTCGTTGGACAATAAGTAAATTTTTTTTTAATATTACATCATTTGGCCGCATAAATAAATAAAATGTGATAAAACAAGCTCCGAAGATTATTGCGATGACGTGGGGGGAAGGGGGGCTTTTACGTGTTGTGTTTGTGAGTGAAATTGTGCTTTATGAATAGATGAGATTTTAATTTCTGAATAACTTTCGTTCATAATTAAATCAAACGGATATTTGTTCTATTCAAATGGCCGAAATTTTGTTTTATATATTTTAAATTATTATGATTATTATTTTGGTCGGATTGACTTTAGGCCACAGACTTTAGGCCGTGTCCAGAACAGCGATTTTATGCGCGGATCGAGCTGATTTCGTCGCTAAACACGTGCGATGCTCGTGGACGCAATGTATTGAACCCCAGTACCTCGCCAACGCGCTTATTTGTGCGTGCGTAAAGATTCGCGACGAATCCGCCTTCTTGGACAAGGCCTAATGCTGGCCATACACCATCAAGCCTATCGTCAAGTCGGCTTGAAGCGATCGATTGATCCAATCCAGCATATGGAAGACTCACAAAATGATCCATATCGTCCATTTAGTCTTGCGATTGGACATTTTCTGATTTTTGATGAGTCACTGTCCCTTTCAGTGTTGTTTCTTAATTGAAAAGATTTAACCGCGATTAGGCGCTTCAAGCGTGTCGAGCGATTTTTCAAGTTGAGGGGCGGCCTCGTTGTCTCGCACGTGAAGCACTGTGAAACTTATCCGTGTGTGGTGTGTGCGCAGGAACCCGTCGTCGGGGTCGCTGACGGCGTCGGCGTCGGCGTCGGAGGGCGGGTCGCTGGAGCGCGCGCGCGCGGCGCGGGAGGCTAGAGAGAGGCGCGCGCGCGTGTCGCACCACGCGCCGCCGCCGCCGCCCGCGCCGCTGCAGCCGCCGCCCGCGCCCGCGCAGCCCGCCTCGCTGCCGCCCGACGACGCGCAGGTATCTACCACGCTCGAGACTTCTGTCACGCACTGTCACACTTTTTCCCGCAAGCATCGGCGAATATTAGCGATTAACTTTTACTTATATACGCGAATGACTTCGTCTGAATTTGTAATAAGTTAATAACCAACCGATCGGTCTATTTCCCAGCACATGGTGTCGTGCCGCGTGGAGAACACGCGCGTGAACCCCGACTCGCTGATCGACGAGCTGCTGGCCGCCACCGACCTCAAGCACGCCGTCGACGACTCCGCCGAGAGTGAGTGCCTATACTAAATACACTTATACTGTATAGTATTTTTACATCCACCTCTCATTAAAGGCTAAATACAGTCACATGCACAATAACCCGCTCCACCAACCCGCACTAGGCCAGCGTGGTGGAGTATGGTCCACACTATCTCACAATTGAGATAAGGCCTGTGTCCCAGCAGTGGGAACGTATATAGGCTGATGATGATGATGCACAATAAAGATTATGAATTACAAATCGGTCAAAAAGTTTCAATCGAAATAGAACTTTATGCTACTGTACACAAGCTTATGTCATCGACCATCACATTTCATCGCCGGTGACGTCCATTTTTGTCTGTCCAATCTCTGTGTTGCATCAACGTGGTGATGTTCGGTTGGTAACGTGTGGTGTGTTGCAGCGTCGGGCCTGCAGCTGTTCATCACGCGCGACGGCACGGCGGAGCTGGGCTCGCGCCAGCGCCAGCAGCTCGCGCGCCGCGACTACCAGCGCGTCGTGCTGCAACCGCGCGACGACAGGTACCGCCCGCGCCCCGCCAGACCCACACCCCGCCAGACCCACACCACTGACTCCTCACAGCCCTCACACGCAAAGGGCTCGTCTGCTCCAATCGCAGGCATTATGGATCTGTATCCTTACGTGCGCCTGTCTAAAGGACATTCCTATTTGCCGGAATATCCCGTTGGAGAGATACAAATATTAATAATATCCTATAGGATATAGCTGACTCCCGGCTACGGCGTCCAAATTATAAGATCAACCAACTGTATATTAAGTGCACAAATCAGGGTGTAAGCACAGGAAGGCCGGATTCCCAATATGCCGGACCGGCAGACCCAAATACTCCCAATTCTGTCACTCTCATAGCACGGTGTGACATCAGTCTGCCATAACCGAAGAGAGATCAGGCGCCAGGAGACTTCACGTGCTTTTCAAAGCTGCGAACCGGCGTATAAACAACACTCCATTTTTGTTGTAGCTTCGTCTGTAATTTGTTGTTAACTACTAAATTAATGTCATTACAGGTAGCCAACGGCTTCAGAGTAGGTCGCCGCGGCGGCGCCGGCCTGACAGTGGCCCGGTGCTGACCCGACTCTGCCTCGGCTCTGGGCCGGCAGTGTCCCGGTGCTGACCCGACTCTGCCTCGGCTCTGGCCCGGCAGTGTCCCGGTGCCGGCCCGGGCGCGGCCTGCGGGCGGCTCGGCAGCGGCGACGCTTCGCGCGACTCGTGTGTATTTATTAATTACGTCGCTCTAAGGCGGACAGTATTAGTTGAGATTCGCGGCGACGGCCGCCACCTGGATCCTCTCGCTGCGTGGGGAAGGCGAAGCAATGCATATTTATTGTTTTTTATTAATATAAATTATGCCATAAATTGTTTTACAATTTGTAACTTAATAATGTTGATTATTATTACGTAGCGATTCTGTAAGAACGGTTGTGCTCGTGCAATCTGACCGATTTTGTATGATTTACAATGTTTTTATTTTTAATGTAAGTAGGAAACTTTTTAATTGTAATATCGACCTACACGACGACTGAATGTTCCTATATTTTGCGTAGCGTCTGTGCTTCCTCCACTCCGCAGCCGCGCGCGCGGCTCCCGCGCTTCCGGCCTCGCTCGCAGCACTAGTCGGCGTAGTACCTTCCCATTTTGTGTAGAGTAATTGTATCACAATGAAGTGCTCACATAACTGGTGCTAAGTCAGTGCTGAGGCACGAGTACTTGTATTGTTGTATTCGTTTAGTTGTCGAGGCGGGCGGGCCCGAGGGTCTCGCCGTTGTATATTTAGATAACAGATACTTCCTGAATCCCTCCATGTATTTTTTGTGAAGATTTTTGTACAGTCGCGGGCTAAAACGGTTCGCCTTTGAAGTCTACAAATGCTTCCATGTTTCTTCCTCATGATAAAGCATACATAATTCTACTTATTAAAGGACTCTTAAATATATTTTAAGCAGTGGTCCACAACAATTTGACAAGTCATGAAATGATATTTTGCTAATTATAGTCTATTACGATCAATGCTTCATAATCTAATGTTTTTATCTATTGTAAATGTTTAGCTCTAGGCCTGAGTAAAATAATTTAATTTGAAAATCGATCAGGTTTAGACCGCGACTGTAGTTCCGCGTGGTGCCAAATGAGGGCGGTGCGTCCTCTGGTGGAGGAAACGCTTCGAAGTGTAGGTATTCATTAGTGGAGGTAAATCTAAGTCATTCCTTTGCGTTCGGTAGCTTGAGCGCGGGCTTGCCGCTGCCGAGGCGTCGCCGGCGCCGGTCATTGTAATTACCGATTCAACGCATAGTGTGGTTTGTAATATGATGTATATTGTGGTGTGCTTGTATCATCGACGAAAGTTCCGAGCCTTTGCCCGCGGCGCCGGGCACGCGCGCCTTCTAAGCGTTCGTGACCAGCTTAAATTAAACAATTTAATTAAATGTTTTAAGTACATCGAAAAGTTAAAGCTTGTTGTAAACGCTAGAATAAATTAAGCTTAATCGGATTATTGTTCCGATTACGACGATTGATTTTGCCTCACAAAATCTATGAAAGAACGTTGATTGTAAAAGATAGATCACCAAATTGCCTACATAGTAAGCTGGTTACTAACTGTCGAGGAAGACTCGCTATGCGCGGCGCCGGCGGGCTCGCGCGCTGTGATACCGTAGCTAGAGACGGGACTTCGCGATGACACGCCCGCGAGCGCGGCTCGCGTTGTTATTGTATCATATGTCTATGTATACAGCCTGTACAGTATTTGAATAAAGGACGTGTTTAGAACTAACCCTTGGTTTTATTTTAATCTACCAATCTGGTCTATTGATTTATTAGAGAAATTGTTTTAATTCAACAATTTGATAGTAGCACACGTAATAACTATTTTAAAATTATCAGTGAATTTTGAATAAAATATTGGTGATAAAGTATCAATAAAATATTCCCAGTTATGTATACCCTAATGAAATAAGCCGCAGTGGCCGCTATCCATCAGTTAAGTTACGTACCTGCCAAAAAATGTACCGACTAGCAAGTCTAGAAGTCGAAACTCCACTTATCCAATCGTAAGGTACAATCAGCTTCACAGAATAGGGAGTGTGGTGAGACACGAAAGTTTGACAGTCGTCGACGCGACGGACGCTGTGCGTTGCTTAGAAAACTCTTCGTGAAACTTATCATCTCATTGCGAAGACGCTGTTGCAAAACCCTTTTAAACATGCGACATAAATACTTCAGAATAAAAATCAATTTCTTAAATCAAAATTTATCACCTCTGTTGAACTGTGGCTAAGCCGCTCGGAAGCCCGCAGAATAACAAACCCGTGACATCGGAGGGTACTTAGGTAGTATAATAATAATATCCGTTTACAAATTAGTCTCTTTAAATAAATATCCCATTGCAGGACAAGGCGGGCTTCTTTCTATCTTTCAAATCAAGTTATCGTTACAGGGGCGGGTTATGGCTTAATTACCACTCTTGCCAAATGCGGATTCGTGATCACAAACCAGAGCTCTGTTCGAGAAAACCGACACAAAGTAGGCTCGCTCGACCCGTGACCCTGGGTGAACTATGAAGGTGGACCATGGGCAATGACTTGAATTATGTATGCTCTTCTACTGCGTGTTTAACACCCAGTTGCACAAAGCATCCCTTAAAAGTTCCATTAGTTAAGGACTCTTTAACACTAATGAGTCCATTAAATTAAAGACGTTGCACAAAACTGATTTATCTCCTTTTAAAGGTCCATTAACTATTGACTACTTTAAAGCGCTATTAAAAATGTTGCTAGCAAACTTATTTTTAAAAAGAATGAAATGAGTGAATGATTGCGTTTCGATACTCCAATATTGACAAAATGTGACTTTTATTTTCCTTGTAACTAGCATAAATAAAACGCATCCGTCAAGTTTCTCTGTCAAAATTTTGTATTGTCAAACAAAAGTTCAAGTTCAAAACCTCACAAAACTGTTGTTGCGCGCGGTATTTTTTTCCAATCCAATAGTTTCGTTCGTGCTTTCGTTGTGTTACATATTTTCAAAGCAAAATGTCTGATAAGCAAACAAGGAAACGTGGTGCAAATTATACACAAGAGGAGAAGTTAATTCTTCTAGACCTCATGCAGTGAGTATGTCTTGTTAAAACCTTTTACTTACGTCGATATTTACCGACTGATTTATCAAAATTAAATGATAAATCACATAAATATTGTGTAATTTACTTGTTTCAATAAACGTTTATTGTAGAATAGATACATTTCAGCCAATATTATTATTGGTCAGATACCAGATACAGTGAACTCCTTTATTAACAACACCAAGTTGAAATTTTATTATAATTATCACCGATAGGTCTTCTAATTATTATAAAACATGATAATGATAATTTAAAATTACATGCTTCATATTTTTTCAGTTACAAAGATATAGTGGAAAATAAGCGCACAGGTGGCTTTATCTTCCAAAAGAAAAAAGAAGTGTGGAACCTGATCACTGCTAAATAGGTACAACAGCAGTTGCAGCAGTGGCCCCAGGGATGTAGAGCAGCTAAAAGCGTTGTATGACAACCTGAAGCAGAAATCTCCCAAGGAAGTCGGTAAAAAAATGCAAGTACACTGTGTTTATTGAAATGTTTAACTAATTTTATATAAAGCAGCATACATTCAAGACACAAACTTGACAGAAGAGGATGTGCAGAATGCTGTTTATTAATTTTAATTCACTTTATAGAAGATAAGGTAATATAAGTAGTATAGTATAGTAAAGTAATCAAGTTTTACACACTTATGACTATAGAAATGGTTTATATTTTAAAATATATGTTATTTTAGGTGGAAATGAAATAAACTGGTGGTGGCTTCTATAAAACTAAAACAACAAATAGACTTATGATAGTGCTGCATACTTTTTTAATAGTTGGTATAATTTCTAATAATCCTTTTTTTCTAAAAATATGAATTTGACTAAAACCTTCATTACAGATATAGACATAGTTCCAAGTACTAGCCATGATGCCATAATTGGCAGTAATGATCTACTGTATGCTCATACGCCAGCAGCCACTGAAGAAGTAATGCCAGTAATCAATATCAGTACATGTAAGTTATTTTTATTACCTACTTATTAGATTCATAATATTATTACCTATAATTTTTAATATCTGTTTGTATTTAGTTTCTACTTGTAATGCTTAAACTCTTAATATTTTATTTTGAATATAGTGAAATCAATATATATTATTATAAATTATGATTTCTAGGTAATCAAAGGCAGACATCCAACAACCCAGCCATCAGTGAGACCCCAAAAAGAGTGGAACGTCAGGAAAAAGCAATAGCAGTTGATATGAGTAATGAGTAAAGGTTAGTTATTTGAATTTCAATGTTTTAGTTTTTAGACTTTTAAAACATTTTATTCATAACAATTAGTTTTTTATATTGAATGATGTTATTTATCTTCTGATTATTTTCTACTTCTAGAATTGAAAGGATCAGATAGCAAGAAAATTATAAAAACACCATATAGAAAATTACTACAAAATAAGAAAAGTAATGTATTATTTCTTCATCTTTAGTCACATTACATACTTAGAAATAAGACATTTTAGTAACTGACATTTTTGTTTCAATCAAGCAAAAGAAATTACATGAGACCTGTCATGTGCAATGTTCCACTACATACACCAGGAGTATACAAGCTTGATTGTGACTGTGGGGTTTCTTACATTGGACAAACCAAAATGAGAATCAATACGCGAATCAAAGAACACATCGCGGATATGAAACACCGGAGGTCAATAATGTCAGCAGTGTGTGAATATTATGTACTGGATAAGCTTAACCATTTATAATCGCTTTGACAAACCCCCGAGTCATCATTTCGTGATCATGACTGCTGAAAGGTAGTCAAAACGTCGGCTTCTATATAAAATGTAGTAATATACTTATTGCGATTTTATCAGATTTAAGTTGTTTTATTTTAATGAAAATGTATATAGAATTAAAAAAACATTAAACTGCTAGAACATTGTTTTAATTTGTAACGAGTTAGACTGATCAATTCTATTGAGTGATCCTATTACAGTTCAATTTCAGAAGGAACCAAAAACTTTTATAAAAAAAAGGTTAAGGAAAATACACTATCTACCTACTCTAGTACAAAACGAATAGCATATTTAGCATTGTCCTAAAACTTAGAGGTGGAAGGTAATCACTAGTGTTTTCTGAAATTAGGGATGAAATCATTTGGAGGATCAACCTCATCTTAACCAATACATTGTGTAATACCACTCATCGTATTGGTTTAGATGATGAATAAATAATAGGGATTTTTTTCCCCTTTCAAAATCACGAATAAGTGTGTTTTAATAAAAATGGTCGAATCCTACACTGATCCTGGCCATCTAGCAATCAAATCTCTTATTTTCAAAGATGCGTATGAAATAACTTTACACAAAAAAGGGGCTTGTGAATACTTTAATGAGTGCAATGGCAGTCATTAAAATTTATAACTTTAAACTGTGAAATTAAGGGACCTTTAGGCCTAATGTCGCTTTGTGCAACGCAAAATGGCGCTAAAGTGCAAGTTTGACACTTCATTAATAAAATTTAAAGCAAGCATTAAAATCTTCGTTAATGTTGCTTTGTGCAACGATTTAATGGTTCATTAGGATTTAAAGAAGACATTAAAATTTAAAGTCCGTTTCTGCAACTGGCTGTAAGTCGTTGTTTTCCCGCAGCAGAACGCTTCACCTTCAGTATGTAGTACTATCGATTTATGCAAGTAATTTGTTTTTCGTTTTTATTTTTGAATTTTTTTTTATAGTTTGATGGGAAAATGAAAACAAAATGTTAGTAAATTATCATGTTTTTGATAAGCGCGAAGGGCAATGACCCCGACCGGTGACCGACCGACCGCGATGCAGCTATGTAATTAATACTATTGGTTCGAGTTTCGTCTATCATAATCGTAAAACTTTTTTCTTTTCTTCTCCAAAGTCAATAACCGTTTTTTAAACTTTTATGTACATCGATCAGTTTATGTATAGTCCTCCACCTTCATCTATTTATTGTTAAATTGTTTTGTTGTAAATATTGATAAAAAAGTCGCTAAATAGGTATCGAACTAAGATTAAAATTTTCTTAGGACTTACCCCGTTGCAGATTGTTCACCACCAATACACCATTTGAACACTAACCAGCGATTCTTAAATACGCACTTAACATTACCTGATTATACAAGCTCTTAAATTTTAAATTCAATTGCGTTGAAAATGTTTGTCTACCACCAATAAAATGTAACTCACTAACTTTTTTTTTATAGTTCTCACGACAATTTTGGCGGGCTGGCAATGAAATTCAAGATACAGCCGCAGTTTTTTTTAAATTGGACAAGTGTCCACATGTGGACCACATGTAAAAGTGCTGACGAGAAAAAAATAACGTGTAAAAGTACATATGTATATTTTTAATATATTTGCAGAAGAAATTATGTATTTAATTTCATAAAAATTATTTCATTTGCTCAAATGACCTATACTAAAACTCTAATTCATATCACAACCACCTGCAAAGAATTAGCCATACAAGCAAACTTTGATTTGACTTGTATTTAGTTGTAGGTGATTTAAAGTTTTAAGAGATAAAATTAATTGAAATAAAGGTAACTTCTTCAGTTTATGAATTGATATTTGCATCTCAACATGTGTAATATCCGCACCCCCGCCCCGTTGCACTTGTGTAATTATTAAGTTTCTCGAGAATAAATAAAACAACGTGTGTAATACAGAATGTCGTTTAATGAGTAATGCCAATAGGCTGGGTGCAATAACACTCGACTCGTACGCTTAGTGTGGACGGTAACATTGCTCGCCGCGCCGCCTCTGCAGATGGTACAGCTCCGATACTCGACAGCCTTACTACTACTCTGATACAATGGGTCAATGAACTTGCAGGTGCCACCGAGGTGCCGGGATCACTATTTTATTTATTGTGATTTTATAATTTTACTATACATCTGCAGAATATTTAAAGGCGCATATATTATGAGTATATTTACAATTTAAGTTAAGTATAAAATTGGTCAAACGACCGCCCTCCCATCCGACAATTCGGGAGTAGTGTGAATTTGTATAATGTCGATAATACTACAAAATTTCATTTTTATTATACATGCTAATTATTTATTTTTTGTACAATAAAGGTGAAAAAAATTAAGTAAACGATTAAAAGAATAATTAAGGACACAATAGATAACATAAATAAATGCATATAAACAATTACATAAGAAAACAATAGGGGAGGCCGGGGCTGGAAGTTCCCGGGGTAAGTTGTTCCGAGAGTAATAACTTTGTAAAGAAAAGAGGTAGCAATATACGAGAAGTGTGTCGTTAAAGCATCAGGTGACGCGCCGCGTTGGCGGTCATCTTAGTTGCTTCAACGGCGGCGGACAAGTGGCTGTGTGCACCGCGCTATAGAACACCACGTAAGTAAATTTTTTCGTATTTAAACTTTTTGGTCTATTTTTCTTAATTATTGGCCGATTTATATGCAACTTTCCAATTTTAAAGTGGCATTAGTTAGGTATCTTATAGCTTAAATGTTTTTTCAATTGAATTTGTTATTTTGCTAGCATGACAGTTTTTATACAAAAATATAATTTGGGGCTACAAGTTCCCTCCTAAAGGGGCTGGTTGTTCCCCGGAACAACTTACCCCAATCGATCCTTAAATTTTCTATAAGTAAATTTTTACGGTATATTTTTATTTTTTTTAAGGATGGTACAACATACAAACGGAAAACTGAGAGAGGAAAAACAGAGGAGGATTATGCACCATCTTTCGTGACAGATCGGCCACTGTTACAAGCTGCGTCGTCTCAAGCTGAATCAAATGAAGAACCCCTCCAGCCTTATAGCAGTTCAGTTGCGATTGAAATAGATGACCAGCCAGGACCATCCAATATTCAAATATTAGGTACCCCAGATTAATTTGCAGCCGGAATTATAACTACGTTTGAAGAGAAAATATTGGACTACCTCACACACATTGATCTGACAACAATGTGAGTAGTGTAAGCACTTGTGTTGGATTATTCCCATTTGTCCCCACTTTAGAAAAAGAAAAGAAAGAAGTGGGAACGTCTTTCTTTTCTTTTTCTAAAGTAAGGGGTGACAATTGAAAAAAAAAAACTCCGGTGTCCCCCTGGTACGAATACAAAGAGGACAATTGGAAAAATTTGTCACCCGGTTTGTAAGTGGGGAAAAATTTCCTACTTTTCACTCCGGGGGACAGTGCTACAGGGGACAAATGGGAATAATCCCTTGTGTTAATAGGTATCTGAATTACCGAAGGTACCAAAAGGTTTTTAATTTGATAAATCTCTATTATAGTTGAATTTATTTATTTTTAAGTATGAATTGCCAATATTTTTTAGTTATAAAAAAGTAATTATCTCGAGTATCCTTTCCAGTACGATATTTTGTATCCTTAAGTATGTAGGTAGTAAGATTTATAAGCTAATAGATCTCAATTGTTGTAAACCAATACAAAATCTGAATCTAGTTGTAGTTTTTCGTTGTTTTTTAAAGTTTATAGCATTGCATAACAACTAAATAAATGAACCTAACTATAGAAATTATTAATTGTTTTATTTAACCAGAGAAACACAGAGAAACCATACATTATCCTTATACTTTATTAATATTATCTTAGTGGCACAATTTGCCCCACACATGGAACAACTCGCCCCAAAGTGGGGTTGAATGTTCCTTTCCGAAATTTTGCAAAAATATGCCTGTACGAAAAAAAATATAGAGAAACTAGCAGAAATGACTTTACTATTACAGAGACCGATAAAGACTTTTTGATAAAATCTAATAACAATATTGAAAACTTATCATTTTCATCATAAATTTTCATGTTATTTGAAAATCGGAACTTTCAGCCCCGGCCTCCCCTACGTCAAATAGTCCGTCCAACCGGAACACAATATCACAATATAAAACTCTGTCACTTAACAAATAGAACAATTATTCATCAGAGATCTCGAGTGAACTTCACAGAAAGTCGGAATGCTTAAGTAGTCGGGGTTGAGCAACGCGAACTAAGTACAAAACATCGTAGATAATAATACTTTTGGTTACGCGGGTAAATATGTCCTACGCACGAATATTCTTTAACTTACACTACGTCTACTATAATTTACTGTACAGTTACATGTACTTACGAACTAGGTATAGTTGCTTCATCGTGAGCTACAGTGATAATAATAAAATTGTATAGAACTCTCAATATACAGACTTTCGTTTTAAGGCACGGACGGCTCGGCGCGACCCGACTCGCCGCCCCCGGCCGCCGCGTGTGGCCACGTGTGACCACGTGTGACCACGTGTGGCCACGTGTCGCGGCCTGTGGGGCGGCGGCGGGCCCTGTGCGCGCGAGGGACGCCTTCACTACATTGTAATTTAGAATGTTGCACGCTTTTTGATTCCCTTACTGCTAACTTACGACTAGCGAGCGGCCCCGGCGACCGGCGACCGACTTGGTCTATCACAGAGTATCGGGGAACGGCTCGAGGAGACGCAGGGCGTTTCAGAAAAGCTAGGACGAGTGCCTTAGTAAATTAAGTAAATTGGAGCTTATTCTAAGATTAAGTACTGCTTGGTGCCCTAGAGAATATCGAGTAGGTAGGTTTCGATGGACAAGAGATACCTTCATACTGTATCGATCGATACCATCGTCCGATGGTATCGATTTGTCGTTTTTCTCGATGAATTACGTCTATCACGTAAGTCGACTCGCGCTAGCTCTGCCGAAACGTCGCCTGCGGCCGCGGAGTGGGCGCCGCCGCCGGGACCGACGGCCGGCGCGGGATACCCCACCACCCCGCGCCGCGACCGATCTCCTAAAACTACACGCATCCCCGTCCTAACGTAGCTCACCTAAATTACCTACATATATCGCCGGGGGTCTAGACGTCGGCCCTCCGACCGACCCCGAGACGCCCGACTTCGGGAATTCGAGCTCCCTAAACCGAAAACTCCGGCGGCCGGACTCCGGATTCTAACTTCTCTTCGTCAAAATATAAAAATTGATCTATCACCCGGCGATGGCGGCGGGCCGGCCCGGCCGCCGCCGGTCGCGGGCGAGGCACACGCACGACACACGAATCGTCCCCACGTCACATCGGGCCTCGTCCCGGGCGCTAGATGAGGCGCTCCTCGGGCGGCGGCTTGAGCGCGTGGTGCATCATCTCGGCGCGCGGGTTGCAGTACTCCTGGCCGGACGGCGAGTAGGTCCCGCGCGTGGCGCGCTTGCGGCGGGCCTGCGCGGCCAGGGCGGCCAGGCCCGCGCCCAGCAGCGCCAGGCCCAGCAGGCCCGCGCCCACGCCCCACGCCACGCCCCACGCCGCGCCGCTGCCGCTCAGCGAGCCCTCCGACACCGCCTGCACACACACTCACATTGAGGAAAACGTCTAGGACGACCTAGCATAAAACTTACTCCTACCGAACCTATCCGTCTGCATTGTAACGTACCTACGTTCAACATTGAAATATAATATCCCTATTGGTTGAATAAGTCACAGTACGTATCTTCACTGTGGAATTATATTGTTATTTGCACTCAGACTTAGTCAAAGCTTCCGATATGGCATCTATGATTATTACCAAATACATTTTTTTTATTCTACAAAATGACTTTAAAAACAGTCTAGGTATAGTCTGTGCTACTAACTCACCTAATGCATTAATAAACGAGAAAATGAATCCCTATTTTAGTTTTAATCGAAGATAAAATTTTATACGGTGTTCTACGAGGGACAATTCTGGAAATAATTCTCTTTCTCATTTGTATGAACCATTTACTGAGCCCAATATTACTTCAAATTAAAATCAACTTGTATAATAGTGGCGAAAAGATTGTCAAGCCACTGCGACGTACCTGATGCGTGCAGTTGTGCCCGCCCCAGCCGTCGACGCAGTGGCAGGCGTAGGCCACGGCGGCGGTGCACTTCTGCTCGCAGCGGCCGCCGTGCCGGCACGGGCCCGTGCTGTTGTCCGCGCCCGCCTCGAAGCACGGGTCCCGCAGCGCGCACTCGTTGCCGCAGAAGCCCGGCGAGCAGATACACCTACAAACGCCAAATTATTATACAGGGTTATTGGTAATGTGTCTTGATCCTTTTAAGGGCATGTAGAGGAGGTCCCCAGCTAGCAATTGACCCATTAAAGTGCAGGTCAAAAGTGAACCATTATTGAGATATATTTTTTTTAATATTTTTTCGGAAAATTAGGGATTCACAACTTTAAAAATTTATTTAAAAAAAACTACAACATATTTTAATGTAATTATTTATGATTAAGTTAGAGCTTAGTCTAGTAAATAATAAAACACACTAGGATAACTGAAAGTTTTGTTAATTTTGAAATAGGAGATCAAAAACTAGATTTTTTTTACGACGCTTATAATTTTGTTTACAATAAAGTATCATTTTCTTCAAAAAATTACCTAATTACTTGGACGGCAGAACATTTCGAAAACATCTTCATATCAATGACTATCCAACAAGATACAATGTGCACTTAAAAAATTGATAACAACTGTAAAAACAACTAATGAGCATAAAAGGGTAATAAATCTCTATACACATTTTTTCGCTATATCGGTGTATTTTTCAACCAAATGACAATAAATAGACAAACGACACTTGATTAAACCATGAATGGATGAAAGAGACCGGTCAAGAGATGACTCATCATCAAAACAAATTCCGGGAATTAGTTTCATATCTGCTTTTGTTATGTCAAAACGTTTTATTCCAATGATGACATAAGGACACTCACTTGAAATTTTGCAATGCACTTAAAGAAGGTTTCTTCCCGCCTGACCCCACCAATCCTGCTTTTAGTGGGGGCAGTCGAAACTTTTTAGTTTTGCCTGCCCCCCCCCCCCCCCCTTCTAGGGGCAGATGAAACTAAAAAGAAGGAACCGAAATTAGTAGTTGGTTTAAACTAAAAAGTTTCAACTGCCCCCTCTGGTGGCAAAGTTGGTTAGGTCAGGTGGGAATGAACCTCCTTTAAGTGCATTGAAAAATTTAAGTTTGTACCAGTCGAAACTTTTTAGTTTAAACTAACTACTAATTTAGGTTTCGTCTTTTTTGTTTCGTCTGCCCCTAGGGTGGGGGGGGGGGGCAGGAAAACTAAAGTTTCGACTGCCCCCACTGAAGGTAGAATTGGAGGGGTCAGGCGGGAATGAACCTTCTTTAAGTGCATTGCAATATTTCAAGTGAGTAAGACATCATTGGAGTCCTTAAGATATCATTGGAGTAGAACATTTTGGCATAACAAAAGCAGATATGAAATTAATTCCCGGGATTTTTTATTTATGAGTCATCTCTTGACCGGTCTCTTTCATCCATTCATAGTTTAACCAAGTGTCGTTTGTCTATTGATTGTCATCTAGTTGAAAAATACACCGATATAGCGAAAAAATTTGTATAGAGATTTATTACCCTTTTATAATCGTTAGTTGTTTTTACAGTTGTTATCAATTTTTTAAGTGCACATTGTATCTTGTTGGATAGCCATTGATATAAAGATGTTTTTGAAATGTTCTGCCGTCCAAGTAATTAGGTGATTTTTTGAAGAAAATTATACTTTATTGTAAACAAAATTATAAGCGTCGTAAAAAAATTCTAGTTTTTGATCTCCTATTTCAAAATTAACAAAACTTTCAGTTATCCTAGTGTGTTTAATTATTTACTAGACTAAGCTCTAACTTAATCATAAATAATTACATTAAAATATGTTGTAGTTTTTTTTAAATAAATTTTTAAAATGGTGAATCCCTAATTTTCCGAAAAAATATTAAAAAAAAATTATCTCAATAATGGTTCACTTTTGACCTGCATTTTAATGGGTTAATTGCTAGCTGGGGACCTCCTCTACATGCCCTTAAAAGGATCAAGACACATTACCAATAACCCTGTATATTCACTTTTCATCGACTTCCTACTTTTTACTATACTGCATACTCTATTTTAAGAGGAAATACTAAGGGTGAGAAAATTGAAAATTGGGTTTTTGTAAAATCTATTGCTGTCGCGCAGTGCCCGAACAACCGAGCTATCAATGTGTGAGTGAGACTGTCAATGTTTGCGTGCCACGCCGCCCCCACACCCGCGCCCGCCTGCCCACAGCTTAGAAGGAATAGAACAAAATCTGCATATTTAAAAAAATGATAAATGTTCACGGACAATGCAAAGGAAAAAACAGGTCACTAATTTCGACAGCTAGTATTAAGTCTTGCTGGTACAGTGGCTAGTGGCTACGTACTGCGCATCGACACCGATAGGTCCGTGGATCGGATCCGACGCGTAACCCCTATTGCTTTTTGTGAATTTATTCGCAATTTGTTAATAGGAACATTCCACCTCGGCCAAAGAACAATGCTCAAAAAAAACCCAGGTTGGAATCAAATGAAAAGTATCTCCAATTATTGGTAATAATATGTAATTAAATATTCCATAGGGGAATAATAATAATATACAATTAAATAATATAATTATGTTAGATATAGCCATTTTATACACTCTTAAACCGCAACTGTATCTCTTTACTGCTCCCTTTAACTGATACTTTATGTGACCCCTGAAAAAGTTGAATAGCAATTTCACACATACCGCCACTGATTTCGATGATGCCCCCTATGGAATATTTAATTGCATATTATTACCAATAATTGGAGATACTTTTCATTTGATTCCAACCTGGGTTTTTTTTTCATACTAGATGAGCATTGTCCTTTTTTATTTATAATTATGTTTAGTTCTTTTTTGTATATATTTTTAATGTTGTAAAAAGTGAATATTCCACGAATAAAGTTATATGGCTTTCTCTTGTGACAAATGTAACACTCAAGCAAAGGTAAAGGACATGGTTCAACACTAGGATATCGATATAACTATCGACTACGTCACGTCATAGAGAGTATACGTATTAGTCCCCGTCTCCCCAACCTCAAGCCTCCCCCGCAGAGCGCGATAGAGACAAATGCAGCTTGGACCGAAAATACCTACTAAAAGTACGTAAAATCAACGTTTCGTAGTCCCCTGATTTCTCCTCCAAAACTTGACCGATTTAACTATTTTTTTCATCGAAAATTAAAGAAAGGCTTCGACCGTGTTCCTATGTTTTCCTTTTTTTAATTAATCTAGTTAAATTTGTTTTCTGGATGTTTAAACACAGCGGAAAATCTGGCCATTTTTTTAGGTTTTTGAAGGTTCATATCTCTCTTAATTATTAAATTATAAAAAAAGGAAAACATAGGGACATGCAAATAATGTTCATAGATTTTTGGAAAAAAAAATATTTCACTAATGGCATTATCCAGGGAGAAAACAGGGGACAGCGTTTGTATGGAAAAATGGCTCCGTTCTTTCCTCTTAAGTGACATTTTCATGACTCAAGGTTTCAAGTTGTTCAAAAAGAAATAATAACAAAAAACCCCCATACTTTCGGGTTCACCAACAAGTTTTAAGGGTTGAAGTTGCATTTATAGTACAAAAAAAATTTTTCAATATTTCAAGTGTGTGAATTGGATAAAAAATATGTGTACAGAAATAAATGGATAAGGCTGTGGACACATGCCGGCGTCGGCAGGAGGAGCGGCGCACCGTTCGCTATAGTTCTTAAAATCAAAATTTTTTTTTCTTCATTCGTTCGTCACAACAAAAACAGCAACAAGAGCAGAATGCGTCTTTAGCGGTCCATATCAAGACAACAGCTGTTATTTTGGAATTATGGTTGCCGGTCGTGATGTCATGACGCGCGCCAATGGCGGCAACGAATGTTCCGTAGACATGAGTCCACGGCTGCAGGAGCGGCGGTACTCACGTGTAGCTGCCCTCGCGGTTGACGCACTCGCCGGGCCCGCAGCTCACCAGTCCCGCCGCGCACTCGTCCACGTCCAGCTCGCAGTGCGCGCCCGTCCATCCTGCACACACAACACATATTACCTCTCATTTCCTCTGGCTGAAACCTTTCCCTATACATTGTGCTACAAATATAACAAAATAGAGTCACCCTGTATATAAACCGTATTGTTTCTTGTGTTTTATTATTTTAAACCCGATGGTTCGATTACAAACGCTGTAAGGTGCAACATAGTAAAATTATAAATCAGTTTTGAATAATTTAAACATATGTATTTCGACAAAAAACACGTGGACATAAAATAATTATTGTTTAAAATGTCATTAATATGAACAACGGGTTTAAAGAAGATTTGTTTTGTTTTAAAATAACGGAAAAAGCTCTTCTCCGTTACCTATGAAACAAACATAGTTTACACAAGTCAAGCCAGTGGACTAGTAATGGTTATAAAGGTGTAAGTAATGCGCCAATAACCAAACACAGAAGAAACACAAATGTTCGTCACCTGAATGTTTTTCTGAGTGAGATTCGAACCCTGAACTCTTATTGCATAGGGATTTTTTTTACAAGGTTCGCTATCAATTCATTATATAGAGTAGTTCTTGAGGAACACATTATAATCACACATTGTAAACACAATAAATACTAGTGATTACTGGCCTTATCTTATGATAAAACAATTAAAATGTCGTCATATCTTCCCTGTCGTCATAGTTTTGAATTGGTTAAGCAAGTAAGAGACTGTGTTGCCATATATAACATACATAGGCAAAATAGATAATCTTATTAAATCTACCTCCAAAATAAGAACAGAGAAGCTTATTGCCTTGAGATAAGATTGAAAACCAATATTTTTTTTGGTAATTCATGCATATTAAGGTTAAGGCAGTTGGTTTGGTAGCATACCGAGCACGAGGAATGCTAGCAACAGTATCCGCCGCGACATCGTGTCACCATGTTCGACCAGACCACCTCGCCACCGTCAACGACGGACCAGGGAACTTCACAATCGCACTCACTCACTAAGACTTTTCATGATTGGAAGAATATTTCGTGTCATTGCTACAATTTATTTAATTTACAAGACACTGAATTTTCACACAAGCACAGATACAACCTATAGTTTCAAATTTGACAACTTATTTGCACATAAGTCGACACTGAAATATAAATTGAACAAACAGTTACTTCACTTGAAAACTAAAACCTCTGTAAATTCGACTTTTCGATCTGATTTCCTTCCGATCGATTAGGTAAAGAGAGATGCTGAGAAAGGTAGATGTTATCCAATATTTGTCTCAGGCGGGACGATAAGTAGGCGAGTATTATTGACACGACACGGCAAGCTCCTCGCGCCAGTATCCCCGATACTGGCGGCCACTGATTCAGAAACTGGCGCTATCGCTGACGTCACACGTTATTCACCGTCCTTTACCCGAGATGACACATTACGTTGTACAACACTTATGTTTATTTTACTATTTACGACGAGATTCCCGGTAAACATGATAATTTGTCTCATTGTTAATGTATGTTAATTGAACAAGCCATGTTAATAAAATCCCGTATTTTATTGGCTCGTTTGTAATATTGTCACTTGTTCGTATTTCTAGGTTTAAAACTCTAGACGCGACAAATGATAAAAACAGACTGAAATAATTTATAAATTCAATTGCATTAGCATCGAATTGAAGGTCACGGCCTATAGTTAATATTGAAAGACCTTTCCTCCTCCGTAAGATAACGCTGCGCTGACTGACAGTTAGCGGATAAATAAAGCGACAATCAGTCTTCTATTTACTATTTAAATACTACTATCCAATGGGGCAGTATTTTAGCTCTAAATATTCTTTTATCGGTCGAACATAATTTTTTTACAAATATTGTTTAGTAGGAACAAGGTCTGTAAGAAGTCCGATATTCAAGATATCAAATAATTGCCACTTCGTTTAACCAAGATTTTACATTCTGACATAGGTGTAGATTCGAAAAAAATTACCTAGCTGATGTCTATTTATTTGACTTCAATCAGTATAAAAAGTTTGAGCGCCGGTGGGACGTTATCAGCACTATCAGCGAGTCACGGGCTGATAGCGATTAGATTGCGCGCGCATCGACGGCGATCCACGATTGTTCGCGCCCGACCAAACCAAACATCTGATTAGATTTCAAACACTTGCACACTTTTTATATGAGGGAATTGGGTTGGAATGCCAGATAAAAAATTTCACTTTTTTAACTCGTTTTGTGCGTTCACTCTTCATCAATATAGGGCAAATAGATACGCTTAAGACATGTGTCAAACAAGATAGACGGCATTATCAGAATTTAAAGATACTAAAGTCTTACTTAATTGTGCAACATGTATAGTTCCTCTTGAATTATTTGACTAAAAACTTTGATTAACTACTAAATGCATATGATAAATCAAACATACCTGTACATAAGTTGTAAACTTTAAGTTTAAAATTTGGGCGAGTTTCAGGGTATCTATCTCTGTAGCGCAATACTTTTATCGAATCCAGGTGAACCAGCGGTCGGCGAGCCGTAAGCGCGTCGTCGCTTAATTTGACGGCAAGGCGTAAGGTATCGCCTTTTGCTTCGACTACAATCCCTTTTCGAGTAAAGAGGGGGGGGGGGGGAGCGGCTGGGGTCTATGACCCCTACCCAGGTGGCGGGTGAAAGGGAGATGGTAGTTACCGGTGCCGGCGCAGTCGCACTTGTAGCCGCGGCGCTGGTCCAGGCAGCGGCCGCCGTGCAGGCAGGCGGCGCCCGCGCAGGTATAGCTAGAGGGTAGTTACCGGTGCCGGCGCAGTCGCACTTGTAGCCGCGGCGCTGGTCCAGGCAGCGGCCGCCGTGCAGGCAGGCGGCGCCCGCGCAGGTATAGCTAGAGGGTAGTTACCGGTGCCGGCGCAGTCGCACTTGTAGCCGCGGCGCTGGTCCAGGCAGCGGCCGCCGTGCAGGCAGGCGGCGCCCGCGCAGGTATAGCTAGAGGGTAGTTACCGGTGCCGGCGCAGTCGCACTTGTAGCCGCGGCGCTGGTCCAGGCAGCGGCCGCCGTGCAGGCAGGCGGCGCCCGCGCAGGTATAGCTAGAGGGTAGTTACCGGTGCCGGCGCAGTCGCACTTGTAGCCGCGGCGCTGGTCCAGGCAGCGGCCGCCGTGCAGGCAGGCGGCGCCCGCGCAGGTATAGCTAGAGGGTAGTTACCGGTGCCGGCGCAGTCGCACTTGTAGCCGCGGCGCTGGTCCAGGCAGCGGCCGCCGTGCAGGCAGGCGGCGCCCGCGCAGGTATAGCTAGAGGGTAGTTACCGGTGCCGGCGCAGTCGCACTTGTAGCCGCGGCGCTGGTCCAGGCAGCGGCCGCCGTGCAGGCAGGCGGCGCCCGCGCAGGTATAGCTAGAGGGTAGTTACCGGTGCCGGCGCAGTCGCACTTGTAGCCGCGGCGCTGGTCCAGGCAGCGGCCGCCGTGCAGGCAGGCGGCGCCCGCGCAGGTATAGCTAGAGGGTAGTTACCGGTGCCGGCGCAGTCGCACTTGTAGCCGCGGCGCTGGTCCAGGCAGCGGCCGCCGTGCAGGCAGGCGGCGCCCGCGCAGGTATAGCTAGAGGGTAGTTACCGGTGCCGGCGCAGTCGCACTTGTAGCCGCGGCGCTGGTCCAGGCAGCGGCCGCCGTGCAGGCAGGCGGCGCCCGCGCAGGTATAGCTAGAGGGTAGTTACCGGTGCCGGCGCAGTCGCACTTGTAGCCGCGGCGCTGGTCCAGGCAGCGGCCGCCGTGCAGGCAGGCGGCGCCCGCGCAGGTATAGCTAGAGGGTAGTTACCGGTGCCGGCGCAGTCGCACTTGTAGCCGCGGCGCTGGTCCAGGCAGCGGCCGCCGTGCAGGCAGGCGGCGCCCGCGCCTAGTTCCTCGCACTCGTCCCGCTCGCGCTCGCAGTGCCGTCCGCTGAAGCCCTCCTCGCACACGCACTGCGCTATCTGCGGAACACGACCACACCACTTATATCTAGTATCAGCTATATGGCGTGGGAGACGGGTACCGTACGAGAGGCGCACTAAAGAGACCCGACACGCATCGGATGCGCCCGTGGCGGGCGTCCGCCGCCGCCATAGGCCCGCTTCAGACATTCGAAGCGGTCACTAGCGCTAGTTTTAGCATACGACGTAAGGATGAACGTACTAGCACTCTACATCAATAGTGTAGTAAGTTCTTTTAACACAAATTTCATCTGACGCTGTGGTCACATGAAATATTAAAATATTACCTACTACCAGTTTCAATGGAAAGTCGAACTCTCAATAACAAAAGATAGAATTGAAGAACCTATTTTTAAACCTAACTTTTAAAAAATCATGTTTAGAGCCTAATTCGTAATTAGACTAAAATATTTTTTAAGGTTATTTCCAAATAAAAGTTTTCTTTTTTTAGTTATAATTACTTTGGAAGGTGAACATTAGTGCATACCTTAGAGTCGGTGACGCACTGTCCGTGCAGGCAGGGCTCGACCTCGCAGAAGGCGCTCTCGCAGTGCACGCCCTCGAAGCCCTCGTAGCACTTGCACGTGTAGTTGTTGCCCGTCGGCGGCTCTGCAACGATCCACAACGACCTTATTCAATCTCTATTCAGGTGGTTTAGTTCAAATCCATTTTCAATCACAAAAAGTTAGTCAAATTTCGAAACGAAAAGAGGTATAACTTTTTTTACTGGTTGAATAGAACCAATCCAATCAAAAATTTAAATGTGCTTTATTCATGCTTATATTAGAGGTGAAACTAGGAATCGTCATTTCATTTATTAATATCAGTTCAAACATGTTTTTATTAAAAAAAACATCGTTTAGAATTATGGAAATAGGGTCTTGAATAAATTAAATAAGGACTCGATTATGGAAATAAGGACCCGAATAAATTAGATAAGGGCTCAAATAAGGGCTCAAATAATTCGAATAAATTAGATAAGGACTCGATTATGGAAATAGGGACTCGAATAAATTAGATGAGGGCTCAAATTATGGAAATAGAGACTCGAATAAATTAGATATGGTCTCGAATCTAGTCTCGATTCGACTCGAGTCTCGATAGTTTCGAGTAGGGCAGCGGGATGATCATACTAGATTCCAAGTCCCACGCACATCTGCAGGTCTCGCTCGCCTGTGGTAGTTACTAGTTGTACTTCATATGTAGAATCGTAGGACGTCACACTTCGAGACAGGGACAGCTTACCGGGCGGCACGTCGAGGCAGAGAGCGCGGCCGGGCGCGCAGGGCGCGTGCGCGCAGGTGCGGTCGCGCGGCAGCGTGCAGCGGGTCCCGCGCCACTCGGCCGCGCAGGCGCAGCTGAACGAGCCGAAGCCGAGACAGGGGAGACAGGGACAGCTTACCGGGCGGCACGTCGAGGCAGAGCGCGCGGCCGGGCGCGCAGGGCGCGTGCGCGCAGGTGCGGTCGCGCGGCAGCGTGCAGCGGGTCCCGCGCCACTCGGCCGCGCAGGCGCAGCTGAACGAGCCGAAGCCGAGACAGGGGAGACAGGGACAGCTTACCGGGCGGCACGTCGAGGCAGAGCGCGCGGCCGGGCGCGCAGGGCGCGTGCGCGCAGGTGCGGTCGCGCGGCAGCGTGCAGCGGGTCCCGCGCCACTCGGCCGCGCAGGCGCAGCTGAACGAGCCGAAGCCGAGACAGGGGAGACAGGGACAGCTTACCGGGCGGCACGTCGAGGCAGAGCGCGCGGCCGGGCGCGCAGGGCGCGTGCGCGCAGGTGCGGTCGCGCGGCAGCGTGCAGCGGGTCCCGCGCCACTCGGCCGCGCAGGCGCAGCTGAACGAGCCGAAGCCGAGACAGGGGAGACAGGGACAGCTTACCGGGCGGCACGTCGAGGCAGAGCGCGCGGCCGGGCGCGCAGGGCGCGTGCGCGCAGGTGCGGTCGCGCGGCAGCGTGCAGCGGGTCCCGCGCCACTCGGCCGCGCAGGCGCAGCTGAACGAGCCGAAGCCGAGACAGGGGAGACAGGGACAGCTTACCGGGCGGCACGTCGAGGCAGAGCGCGCGGCCGGGCGCGCAGGGCGCGTGCGCGCAGGTGCGGTCGCGCGGCAGCGTGCAGCGGGTCCCGCGCCACTCGGCCGCGCAGGCGCAGCTGAACGAGCCGAAGCCGAGACAGGGGAGACAGGGACAGCTTACCGGGCGGCACGTCGAGGCAGAGCGCGCGGCCGGGCGCGCAGGGCGCGTGCGCGCAGGTGCGGTCGCGCGGCAGCGTGCAGCGGGTCCCGCGCCACTCGGCCGCGCAGGCGCAGCTGAACGAGCCGAAGCCGAGACAGGGGAGACAGGGACAGCTTACCGGGCGGCACGTCGAGGCAGAGCGCGCGGCCGGGCGCGCAGGGCGCGTGCGCGCAGGTGCGGTCGCGCGGCAGCGTGCAGCGGGTCCCGCGCCACTCGGCCGCGCAGGCGCAGCTGAACGAGCCGAAGCCGAGACAGGGGAGACAGGGACAGCTTACCGGGCGGCACGTCGAGGCAGAGCGCGCGGCCGGGCGCGCAGGGCGCGTGCGCGCAGGTGCGGTCGCGCGGCAGCGTGCAGCGGGTCCCGCGCCACTCGGCCGCGCAGGCGCAGCTGAACGAGCCGAAGCCGAGACAGGGGAGACAGGGACAGCTTACCGGGCGGCACGTCGAGGCAGAGCGCGCGGCCGGGCGCGCAGGGCGCGTGCGCGCAGGTGCGGTCGCGCGGCAGCGTGCAGCGGGTCCCGCGCCACTCGGCCGCGCAGGCGCAGCTGAACGAGCCGAAGCCGAGACAGGGGAGACAGGGACAGCTTACCGGGCGGCACGTCGAGGCAGAGCGCGCGGCCGGGCGCGCAGGGCGCGTGCGCGCAGGTGCGGTCGCGCGGCAGCGTGCAGCGGGTCCCGCGCCACTCGGCCGCGCAGGCGCAGCTGAACGAGCCGAAGCCGAGACAGGGGAGACAGGGACAGCTTACCGGGCGGCACGTCGAGGCAGAGCGCGCGGCCGGGCGCGCAGGGCGCGTGCGCGCAGGTGCGGTCGCGCGGCAGCGTGCAGCGGGTCCCGCGCCACTCGGCCGCGCAGGCGCAGCTGAACGAGCCGAAGCCGAGACAGGGGAGACAGGGACAGCTTACCGGGCGGCACGTCGAGGCAGAGCGCGCGGCCGGGCGCGCAGGGCGCGTGCGCGCAGGTGCGGTCGCGCGGCAGCGTGCAGCGGGTCCCGCGCCACTCGGCCGCGCAGGCGCAGCTGAACGAGCCGAAGCCGAGACAGGGGAGACAGGGACAGCTTACCGGGCGGCACGTCGAGGCAGAGCGCGCGGCCGGGCGCGCAGGGCGCGTGCGCGCAGGTGCGGTCGCGCGGCAGCGTGCAGCGGGTCCCGCGCCACTCGGCCGCGCAGGCGCAGCTGAACGAGCCGAAGCCGTCCGTGCACGTGCCACCGTGCGCGCATGGCGACGATAAACACTCGTCGATGTCGTGCTCGCACCTACACACACACACACACACAATTACCTTAGCATTCCATAAAACCACGAGAAAAACAGATCCCTATTTCTATCTATATCATAGTTGAATTTGACAACTAAAAAATCACAGGGTCAAGCAAAATGGCAATTGGTCCTTTCCTATTTGTAAATCATTGTCAAAAACTAAAAGCACATCCAACTCCTACATTTACCACGTAATCAGATATCTAAATACCTTTTCACAGCTAAATGGATATAATTCCACCAATATCAGATAAACTTCTGATAATTTATCTGTCAGATATCTTATACATAATATCCAAAAAAAAATACGTGTGGCACTCGGGGACTGCCGCGGTAAAGCTATTGCATATCATCTTTATCAACTTATGCGGCAGACTCCGACACAGTGTTTGTGTGCGTGCGACTAGACGTAAGCGTGAGTCAGCCTAACTGAAACGACGTAAGACAAGTGTCAGGTTTTTCCTTAGCGCTTGTTCACGTTGAACGCTTGGCGCGGTGGCGGGCTTGTGCTCGCTACATGCCCGCGCGCGCGTCTGTACGTGAACACTTCGATACCGACGCCATATGTTTGATATTTCGCGACCGCGCCCGCGCGTTCAACGTGAACAAGCACTTAGGTTTTTTCCTTAGGTTCTTTTTTCGTTATGGAATTTCTTGATTCGGTCGCCGCGCTCAAAGCTCGCGATAAAAGCTATGCAATAACTTAAAAGGAGAAATTATGAAAAATTAATAAAACTACTATACTAATATAAGAGGAAAGATTTGATTGTTTGTTTGTTTGTTTGAATTGAATAGGCTCCACAACTACTGATCCGATTTGAAAAATTCTTTCACTGTTGGATAGCTTCACTATCCCCAATGAACCTAGGGTACTTTTGATCCCGGAAATGTGGGGGGAAGGGGGGGATATTTGAAAAAGAAATTACGCGCGGGTAAAACAAATAAACATCAATTCAATACTACCGCAACTAATTTTAAAAAGGATCGCACTTTACAATTTTTATTTTATATTTGTCACTGAAAACGTTGCAACGCTAAATTATATCTGTTTAAATTTCTTATTTGTGAATTATATTTCTAATGACATAATCCTCGCAACTCACATGTCTCCGTCGAAGCCGACGGGGCACAGGCAGGTGTAGGAGGCCACGCCGTCCTTGCACGTGGCGCCGTTCTGGCACTGGTGCTCGGCGCACTCGTCTATGTCGATCTGCAAATTGCCTTAGTAACATGAAAACCCAGAATTTATCGAGTGAATGTAACCAGTACCTTATTTTAGCAAAAGGATAAACTCTTAAAAATAAAGATAAACTCTATTGATGCTTTTGCGATTACAAGAGTCATTTATTTATACTCTAGCCAAATTCGATGAAGAATGTTTAATAACAAAGCGTCGCTTAGCAACCACTGACAGGCATATATTAATAACCTTTTTCTATCAGACAACAGTATGAATTTTATTAAAGTTTTTGGGCAACGTCTTATGGATAATAATTAACCACAAGACGTTGCCCAGTAACTTGAATAATGTTTTCTTTATGCGAAAACTTTACTCATTGCTTCAAAATAGTAAAAAAAATAGCTTTATTCAAGGATTCAATCATTTATTTATTACAAAAGGCGGATTTAACAATTATACTTGGTTAATACCATTTCTAAATCAACCAATATGTAGTATACCATGAAACTTATGTTGTTATTACAAAAGTGTTAAAATGTTGTTTAGATCTGATCTTCTAGGTGATGCAGGGTTATCAAGTAAAAATAATTTAGGCTTTATTAATTTTTTTCGTTTTATTCCAAAAATATTGAAGTTTTTGCTTTGTTTTTAGTGTTGAATTGCAGAAAAGAATATTATTCAAACAATTAATGAGTAATGTGCAGTAATCTGGTCAGAAACAAGACTTTTTGAAAAAATATATGTGACCTCAGTTGTGATGACCCTAAATTGGTTTGTTTACATTTATTCTTCATCGAATTTGGCTAAAGTATAGGTGAAGTTAGGAGAGGAGATGTCGCGAATTGATAGGTGAAAAAAAATAACCAAATGTTTTGTAATAACACGGCAAAGGTGACAACTTCTGTCCCACCGTGTTATGAGAGTGAGGGAATAGGGAATTCACCTGCGCTTGCGCACTCACTTGTATCGTAAAGATTGAAACCTCGGCTAGGAAGACATTATGATATCTCGTACCTGGCAGTAGTCGCCCGCGTAGCCGGGTGGGCAGGCGCAGGCGAAGGAGTTGCGCAGGTCGGCGCAGTGGCCGCCGCGCGCGCAGTCCTGCTCCAGGCACAGGATGCAGCCCACGCCCTGCCCCGCGCCCCACGGCCGCCCCGACCTAAGCACAGACAGATTGAGCGGCGCTTCCTGTCTTAGTGTCACTCAAATATCAATAAAATAGGCTTAAGTGGTCGCCTCTAGTCAGTCTACTAATGAGAAAGTTTCAGAATAAAGACCTGCTAGATGGCGCGACGTAGCCCATCGTACGTAGTGTAAGGCCCAACTAAAACGATGTAAAATTTAACGGACATAAGAATGAACAATTGGACATATCACGTCTCGAATATTCGCTGGTAGCCACAATACCTATATTTTAGTCAGGTAGCACATTCAGGTTTATGTCATACGCTGTGAAACTTGACAGTTTTATTCCGTGCTACTCTTTCCGACTGAATACAAAAATTTGGATTCGTATTTTGATCTGCCATTAGGTACAATATTTATTTGTTGCAGAACTAAGGACCACTTATAATCTTAATAAATACAACATAATAACAGAAGTACAATAACTAAAGATGGTAATTGGTTTTGATCTGGTAAAATAAATATTGCTATTTTTTTTTCTTTTACGCATAATCTCCTATATGCCGAGGGTTGATGCTATGTATAGTTTCCATGGTATATAGTGTAGAAGGCGGTACATACTGCAGCGCGTAGTGCGGCTGCGCGGCGAGCAGCGCGGCGGCGGCGCCCACGAACAGCTGCTCCTCCGTGAAGAACGGCAGCAGCAGCCCGCCCACGTGCACCGCGCCCATGCAGCCCTACGCACAGGCACACGCTTACACAACAACGCTATGCCAACACAACTGTTGACAATTATTGTCAACAATTATTGTTGCTGTTGTTGTTCTTGTTGTTGCAAGACAACTGATAGAGGATTCATGCGACAGTTAATGTCGGGTGTAAATCCAACAAATATAGTGGTAAAAATGGTAAAAGTCAATTGGTTGGTAAAATGGTATATATTGGTAATAGTGATGGTTAAATGGTAATGGTCAATGAGTACACGCGGCGAGGTTGGTGACCGATCGTGAACTGTCTTATAATTGATTGCTAAAACTAATACTCGTATAATCTGGGTCAACGTGAGGTTACTGACCGTGTGCACTCTGACGTAGTTAAATCGACAGTACTTCGTACAATTAAATAAATAAATTAATAAATAAAATTAATAGAGGATAAATTAAGCATTAAAAAAGTTAATAAATTGCCTGGAAACGTCATTGGATTTCCTGTTAATAAATGAAATCGTGTTTGGTGCAATGAAGCTTCAAGAATTTAGATGAATATTTA
Source organism: Mecyna flavalis (assembly GCA_949319885.1). Taxonomy (NCBI): domain Eukaryota; kingdom Metazoa; phylum Arthropoda; class Insecta; order Lepidoptera; family Crambidae; genus Mecyna; species Mecyna flavalis. Next base: position 664,031 of record OX439427.1, on the reverse strand, counting down.
AATGACATTAATGTGTCAATATGGAATCTGCTCCGTCACACGTATCATAAATAATATTTTATTTTTTTGTCAAATATCGTTCTTTATATTATTTCTAATAATATAAAAATAAAAGCCAATAATTTTGTTTACATACCTTACATACCTTGACAAAATTTACATACCTTGAAGTATAGGCCAACTGAATTATCAGCAGCAAAATCTTCGCCTTCCGAGTACTCCCAGACTGCAGAATCAGTCGCATTGTCTGCCTGTTGAAGAGTAAATAAAAATATTGTTACAAAAGTTATAGATATAGTTATAGAAAGAGATGTAGAGATACTAATAATTTCCAAGGAAACATTTTTTGTTGCCAATTTTTAGTACGACGCGTGGCCTCCAGATAGATTATAAGCTCCTTGGTGTAGTGTTGTTACCTGCGGCGGCGGCGGCAGCGTCGTGGGCGCGGCAGCGGGCGGGCGCGCGCCCACGCCGCCCAGGTGCACCGTGCCGTGCAGCACCAGCCGCTGCCACGCCGCCACGTCGATCTCCGCCTGGTGTAGTGTTGTTACCTGCGGCGGCGGCGGCAGCGTCGTGGGCGCGGCAGCGGGCGGGCGCGCGCCCACGCCGCCCAGGTGCACCGTGCCGTGCAGCACCAGCCGCTGCCACGCCGCCACGTCGATCTCCGCCTGGTGTAGTGTTGTTACCTGCGGCGGCGGCGGCAGCGTCGTGGGCGCGGCAGCGGGCGGGCGCGCGCCCACGCCGCCCAGGTGCACCGTGCCGTGCAGCACCAGCCGCTGCCACGCCGCCACGTCGATCTCCGCCTGGTGTAGTGTTGTTACCTGCGGCGGCGGCGGCAGCGTCGTGGGCGCGGCAGCGGGCGGGCGCGCGCCCACGCCGCCCAGGTGCACCGTGCCGTGCAGCACCAGCCGCTGCCACGCCGCCACGTCGATCTCCGCCTGGTGTAGTGTTGTTACCTGCGGCGGCGGCGGCAGCGTCGTGGGCGCGGCAGCGGGCGGGCGCGCGCCCACGCCGCCCAGGTGCACCGTGCCGTGCAGCACCAGCCGCTGCCACGCCGCCACGTCGATCTCCGCCTGGTGTAGTGTTGTTACCTGCGGCGGCGGCGGCAGCGTCGTGGGCGCGGCAGCGGGCGGGCGCGCGCCCACGCCGCCCAGGTGCACCGTGCCGTGCAGCACCAGCCGCTGCCACGCCGCCACGTCGATCTCCGCCTGGTGTAGTGTTGTTACCTGCGGCGGCGGCGGCAGCGTCGTGGGCGCGGCAGCGGGCGGGCGCGCGCCCACGCCGCCCAGGTGCACCGTGCCGTGCAGCACCAGCCGCTGCCACGCCGCCACGTCGATCTCCGCCTGGTGTAGTGTTGTTACCTGCGGCGGCGGCGGCAGCGTCGTGGGCGCGGCAGCGGGCGGGCGCGCGCCCACGCCGCCCAGGTGCACCGTGCCGTGCAGCACCAGCCGCTGCCACGCCGCCACGTCGATCTCCGCCTGGTGTAGTGTTGTTACCTGCGGCGGCGGCGGCAGCGTCGTGGGCGCGGCAGCGGGCGGGCGCGCGCCCACGCCGCCCAGGTGCACCGTGCCGTGCAGCACCAGCCGCTGCCACGCCGCCACGTCGATCTCCGCCTGCATGCCGGGCTCCTCGTTGCCGTCCGCGTCCACGAACGCGCCTGAACCAACACAAATCACGTGTCATACATCTGATTAACACTATGGGCTATAGTAGACTATGAGATGGCGGAAAAGCAACCTATCGACCTATATGTGGTAAATAATTGACCATGGTCTCACCGTAGATGTGTTGGTTGCTGAGCGTGAAGCGCAGCGTGGTCCAGGCGGTGGGTCTCGGCGCGCGCAGGCGGCGCAGCTGCGGCAGCGAGGTGCCGCCCACGCGCCACTGCGCCGACGCCTGCCCGCCGAACACCGACACCGTGAACCACGAGCCCTCCTCTCCGCCCGCGACCGTCGCCGTCTCCGCTGTCTCCGCACCCGCTTCTGCCTCCGCACCCGCCGGCAGCTCCGCGTGGAACAGCGTGCCGCCCACCTTCGTCCTGGCGAACACAGATTTATGTTTAAAGTTTTTAAAATAATATAAATCATCGGACTTGGTCTTTTTTAATTAATTTTACACTTTGAAGTCTTACTGCTGTCTTATTTTGTAACTTTGGGATATTGCCCCATTGACTATTTCTAACACAGAAAACCTAAAACCTTAGTAACTGCAAATTGACGATACATCATAAAATGACAATAAAAAATACTCAAGCTGAGGGTACCTGTAAGTGATGGTGAGGGTTTCGGGCGGCTGCAACATGTCGTCGGGCTGACTGAGGCCGAGAGAGAGCGCGGAGCGCGGCTGGCGCAGGCGGTACGACAGCGTCGTGTTGGCGCCGTCGAACGTCGCGTTCGACACGCACTCGTACCTATACACACAGAACAAATCATACGTCAATTAAAGAGATTCCATCTTTTACATTTACTCCTTGAAGAATAAATGAATAATTCGATTCAGCTAATAATTTTATTCAGCTATCTTACACTTACATTTATTAATCAAAGAAACCATAGCAACGTTTAGACGTTTCAACCATAGAAACAATAACGTTTTATCTAGTGGCTGATGTTACATTGATGATATAAAATCAGCCAGTTCAATGAATGCTTTTTTCCGTCCACTATTGTAGGGCTGGCGCACACGTAGTCGTTCCAGGTGTTGGCACTCACCCGTTGTCGAGGTTCCGGCAGTGCGAGTTGAGCGGGCAGCCCTGCAGCTGGCAGAACTCGACCTCGGCGCACTGCTTGCCCTTGTACCCGCGCGGGCTGGCGCACACGTAGTCGTTCCAGGTGTTGGCACTCACCCGTTGTCGAGGTTCCGGCAGTGCGAGTTGAGCTGTAGTGTAGACTTAGCCCTAACCTGTGTATCTAAACTATGTTCCTATATAATGCATTGATCTGTTAAAATACAAACAGTATTCAACAAGCCTTCCTTTGTTTTACTCATCTCTCCGACGTCCCACCGTACATGGCGACCCTGCCTTGTTTGGCGCACGGGTTCGGGTTGCAGTTCGGCATTGATTAGTGACACATTAATCAAGACATAGTACTTTAAAAATTAATTGGACTGCGAGTGAAAATGTGCCGCTCAAAAATACCAAACCCACCTACAACCGTGACCTCGCAAGTTGGTTACCAAAACTACATCGAAAACACCAACATTGAAACCCATGTAGGTGTTATATCTGTGTGTATGGCAGTAATTATTCTGCTGCTTCTCATCGTGGGCCTCATCATTACGATCCGCTACTGCGTTAAATGCTTCAACAAGAGAGTGCAACGCGGAGTAGAAGCTGGAGTTGTGCGCATGCAGAAAATAACACAGTGACGGCGTACATACAGGAAACCTTCATTCAGCGTACAACCGAGATCTTCATGAACCAGTGCCAGAGGAGGAGACGTCGCACGGCCCCACCGTGCGTCGCGAGTTCCCGTCCCGTACAAGTGCGTAAATTAGTGAAGTGCGTGAAAAGTGTTAAGTGCTAAAAAAGGTGTCAGAAGAATTCAGGTATACAAAGAACTATGAACATTTGAACATTATACTTAATAATAATAGCTATAGGAAACTTATTTTAGAACTTACTAATTAATAAATATATTATTACACCTATTCTAATATTAATTGTGATTAATATTAATGGCCGAATATATAAACGAATTATATAAAAAATTAAGTGAAATTAGAACATATCTTATTAAAATCGGTCAGAAAAGACGTGAAGGTAATATAGTCAATAGGAAATTAGCAGAGGCCAATGAATTACGTGAAAGTTATAATAGGTATTTAGAGACGATATGCAACGTTTTGCCATTTAAAGATGAAAATGAAAGGATTTTAATAGGGGAATATTGTAGTAAATTTAATAAATTATTTTCTGAAGTGCAGACTTTGTGTACCCCTTCTGAAATAATTACAACCATGGCTGCGTTTGATCTTAAAACGGCACTTAGCCTTTTGCCAGTAATGAATGACACTGAGCAAAATACTAAAGAATTAATTGATGGAATTGAATATTATGACAGCACTTTAGATACAGAAAATAAGCCCAAGTTAATATCTTTCGTTTTAAAAACACGTTTGTCATCATCTGCCAAATTAAGACTGTCTAATACATATGGGTCTGTCAAGGAATTGTTGAAGGACATGCGGAGCTCACTGCTGCCAAAGAAAGCCGGCCCAGCCATCCAGGCGCAACTACAAAGAGCCAGGCAAGGAGACAGGTCAGTGGCTGATTTCGGTAAGTATATTTCCGAACTATTCGTCGATCTAACGATTGCACAGGCCGACGGTAATGCCGACAATTATAATGTTTTGCATCCCGTCAACGAAAAATCGGCAATAAAGCTGTTTGCCGACGGCCTGAGAAATCGTAGGATCAGTACGATAATAGCAGCGCGAGATTTTAGGTGTTTGAAGGACGCTATTCAGTCGGCGCAAGACGAAGACATCTGTACCCCAAGTACTTCAGGAGAAATGCTGAGCATGCATGCCAACAGAGGTAGGAATACTTATTCCAACAGGACGTTCTCCGGCCGTGTTGGCCGCTTCAGGCCGCAATACGCAGGCCGCCCCACGAGAGGACATTTTAGGAGTCGTGGTTATTATCGGGCATCGGACCAGAATCAACCACAGGCGTATACAAATCGCGGAAATAGAGGTGCATTCAGAGGTAGGTACAGTCATAATCGCCGATTTGCCTCGCAACGGAGCGCGCATGTAATGACACACGAGCCGCTATCGGGTAACACACCGACGGCGCCGGAGCATCCAAATACGGAGGCGCTGAATCATTTTTTTCGTGAATAATTATTCCAATGCAACGATTAACTTAAACAAAGTATCACTTGCTCTAGAACAACGAGAGCTCGATTGGCTAATTGACACCGGTGCGTCATTGTCTGTAGTTAGGCGAGATGTACTAAGAAGTTTACACATTCCATTCCATAAGGAGACACTGCGTGTAAATGGAATAGGAGGTACTGTGATCTCGGATGGCTATGTTTATTTAAAGCTACGAATGAATAATGATTCTTTCGAACATAAATTTTACGTATTTGAAAATTTACCGTGTACAACAGACGGAATATTAGGTCAGGATTTCTTAATTTATCATAGAGCTATTTTAAATTACGAACTCAATACAATATCATTATTTAGTGACCAGGAAAATTTTGTAAAACTAAAGTTTAATTATACAGATAGACAGAAAACTTCTACGTTGACGATACCGGCGCGATGCGAATTTGTTCATTTCATCAATACAACTTTAATAGGTGACCAAGTAGTGAGTAGCCAGGAAGTTTGCGATGGCGTTTTCGTGGCAAACACAATTTCAAGGTCAAAAAACGGAAAATTACCAATTAAATTGTTAAATACTACAGAAAATGACGTCACTATAAATAATTTTAATCCAAATTATTCGAGTTTAGATGAATATTACATATGCAAGTTTAATAGAACGAATATAAATTCCGATAGAGTAAAACAATTATTTTCGAAATTAAAATTAGATAATTTAACTGTACAGGAGCAAAAATCTATTGAAAATATTTGCGCTAAGTTTCCCGATGTTTTTCACTTACCCGGAGATAAGTTAGGCACAACGCCTATATATGAGCATCATATAGAGCTTAAAGCAAACAGTACTCCAGTCTATGTTAAGCCATATCGCTTACCACAAGCACAAAAAGCTGAAATTGACAAGCAAATTCAAGGAATGTTAGATGACGGCATAATTGAAGAATGCAGAAGCGAGTGGTCGAGTCCGTTATTATTGGTACCCAAAAAAGTAGATTCCTTAGGAAATAAAAAATGGCGAGTTGTAATCGACTACCGTAAATTAAACGAAAAAATTCAGGACGACAAATTCCCCTTGCCAAATATTACAGACATCTTAGATTCTTTGTCAGGAGCCGTATACTTCTCGCATCTCGACTTATATCAGGGGTTTTACCAACTTAATTTACATGAGGACAGTAGGAAGTACACAGCATTTACTACAGGAAAGAATCAATATTACATGAAAAGACTCCCGATGGGACTTAAGACCAGTCCTAACGCATTTTCAAGAATGATAACCGTAGCGATGTCTGGTCTAAACTACGAACAATGTATGGTGTACCAAGATGATTTGATCTGCTTTGGACGAAATTTGGAAAATCATAATAAAAATCTAATGGATATTTTTGCCCGATTAAGAAAAGTTAATCTGAAGTTAAATCCATCCAAATGTACATTTTTAAAGAAGGAAATCCTTTACCTAGGGCACGTTGTTTCAGAAAAAGGTGTTTCACCAGATCCAGAAAAAACCAGAGTTTTAAATAGTTATCCCACACCACAGAACAGTGACGACGTAAAACGTTTTGTAGCATTTGCAAATTACTACCGCAAGTTTATTCCAAATTTCGCCCAAATCGCATTTCCACTTAATAGATTATGCTGTAAAAATGCTTCGTTCATATGGACCGAAGAATGTGAAAAATCTTTCCAAACGTTAAAAAATTCATTGGTTAACCCACCCGTTCTTCAATATCCAAATTTTTCAGAAGAAAACATTTTTACCTTACAAACTGATGCTTCAGGGATTGCTATTGGTTCTGTTTTGTGCAATTGCGACGGTCGACCAGTAGCCTATGCAAGTCGCAGTTTAAATAAGGCCGAAAGGAACTACCCTACTATTGAGAAGGAGCTCTTGTCAATAGTATGGAGTGTTAAATATTTTAGACCTTATTTATACGGCAGACGTTTTAAAATACAAACCGATCATAGACCGCTAGTATATCTATTTGGCATGCGGGATCCATCAAGTCGTTTGTTAAAGTTCAGATTACAACTCGAAGAATATAATTTTAGCATTGAGTACATTAAAGGTAGTGAAAATTCGGCAGCTGACGCTCTGTCACGAATTATTGTTACGTCAGAAGAGTTAAAAAGTATGAATGAGCATGTTATGTCCGTAGTAACGAGAGCGCAAGCGAGACGTATGGAAGATTTACAAAATAAGCCTAATTTAGCAAATTCATCGGCGGATAATAGTCTCCCGAACTCGAGGAACGGCCAACCGAGAGTTGTGGAAATTATTAAAAAGCCAATGAATTTGACAGAGTTAGCTTTAACTAACAACAGAAAGTTAGTAAAACTAGACGAGGATGGTTTAATAAGAGATCGATCTAAATACTTTGTTTACGTACCCAGCAATTCAATTATTTACTTTAACAGCTTAACTCGATCATCATTCGCACGAGATGCATTGGTGAGAGATCTAGCTTGTTTATGTAAACGAATAAATGTAAATGAAATATGCGTATTGAAGAATGAAAATAACAAAGATTTTATAGCTGGGATATTAGATGAAATTAAGAAATATAAAGAGTGGACCGGTCCCAAAATATGTGTATTAAGAAACGTACAAAAGTTAAATAACAAAGATGACATACGCGTAGTTATCAACGATTTCCATTTATTGCCCACCAGTGGACATGCTGGAATTAGGCGAATGACTAATAATATAAAGAGGTTCTATTACTGGCCTGGTATGGATAATGATATTGTAGAATTCGTAAATAAATGTTCGCTGTGCAAAATACAAAAATATTCTCGTAATACGAAGCAACCTATGGAAATTACGAGTACTTCTAATTATGCGTTTGAGAAAGTATTCTTAGATATCGTAGGACCTTTACCAAAGGACGATAATAATTATGTTTACATACTCACATTACAATGTGAGCTTTCAAAATACATTGAAGCTTATCCATTGTATTCGAAAGATTCAGAAGCGGTGGCGCGTGCTTTCGTCAACAATTTTATCTTACGGTACGGAATCCCACGCGAGATAGCGACTGATAGGGGCTCAGAATTTATTTCCACCACCATGAAGCAGGTATGTACTCTACTCAATATCCACCAAATTTCTTCGACAGCTTATCACCATGAGTCGATCGGGGCGTTGGAAAACACGCATAAGAGTATGGGTGCGTACTTGAGAATACAATGCGAAAACAAAACAGGTACTTGGAGCAGCTGGCTTCCCTACTGGTGTTTCTCGTACAACAACACCGTCCACAGCGAGACTAAGTACACTCCGCACGAGCTAGTTTTTGGTAAGTCATGCATGCTACCAAATAATCTTTCTACCAATACCATTGACCCCTTATACAATTTTGACAGTTACCCATTGGAATTAAAATACAGACTACAGTTAGCACAAAAAGAAGCAAGAGAAAATTTGATCAATAGTAAAATAAAAAGAAAATCAACGTACGACATATGTGCCAACCCTACATCCTACAAGACAGATACGTACATATTGTTAAAAAATGAAATAGGGAATAAATTCGAAAAGCTCTACAATGGTCCATATTTGGTGTTAGAAGATTTGGGTTGCAATGTGAAAATTCTCAAAAACGGAAAGCCAGAGGTCGTACATAAAAACCGCACGAAAATGTTTAGTATGTAATTAACGTGTTTGGTACATACATATTATAATCATTATTTTGTATGGCACACTGTCTCACTAAAATATTTGTTAATTCTGAAGTCTAATTCGGGAAGGAAATCCCGGTACCAAACTTGTCCTTTTGTCTGACACTCGTATCTATAGACGAGTCAAAGTAGTAACTTGAGTCTTAGAAATTTTAGTAATAAGTTATTAGATTCTAAGCAAAAAAAAAATAACATAATCAATTAATTGTTAAACCACTATGAATCTGACGTAATAATTATGACGTCATTACTAATCAAACTAGTTAGTAGATAGCAATTGAATGTATGTGCTAGTATAATATTAATACAAGTACTTATGTACTTGTTCTATAATAATAATCTAATAAAACCATGTCATTAGGTTTTACTTATTGGTTGGTTAAAATAAAATAATACCAAGTGCACAAGTATTATTTTATTTTTTCCCTTCAGGGGAGGTGTAGTGTAGACTTAGCCCTAACCTGTGTATCTAAACTATGTTCCTATATAATGCATTGATCTGTTAAAATACAAACAGTATTCAACAAGCCTTCCTTTGTTTTACTCATCTCTCCGACGTCCCACCGTACAGAGCGGGCAGCCCTGCAGCTGGCAGAACTCGACCTCGGCGCACTGCTTGCCCTTGTACCCGCGCGGGCAGGCGCACACGTAGTCGTTCCAGGTGTTGGCACTCACCCGTTGTCGAGGTTCCGGCAGTGCGAGTTGAGCGGGCAGCCCTGCAGCTGGCAGAACTCGACCTCGGCGCACTGCTTGCCCTTGTACCCGCGCGGGCAGGCGCACACGTAGTCGTTCCAGGTGTTGGCACTCACCCGTTGTCGAGGTTCCGGCAGTGCGAGTTGAGCGGGCAGCCCTGCAGCTGGCAGAACTCGACCTCGGCGCACTGCTTGCCCTTGTACCCGCGCGGGCAGGCGCACACGTAGTCGTTCCAGGTGTTGGCACTCACCCGTTGTCGAGGTTCCGGCAGTGCGAGTTGAGCGGGCAGCCCTGCAGCTGGCAGAACTCGACCTCGGCGCACTGCTTGCCCTTGTACCCGCGCGGGCAGGCGCACACGTAGTCGTTCCAGGTGTTGGCACTCACCCGTTGTCGAGGTTCCGGCAGTGCGAGTTGAGCGGGCAGCCCTGCAGCTGGCAGAACTCGACCTCGGCGCACTGCTTGCCCTTGTACCCGCGCGGGCAGGCGCACACGTAGTCGTTCCAGGTGTTGGCACTCACCCGTTGTCGAGGTTCCGGCAGTGCGAGTTGAGCGGGCAGCCCTGCAGCTGGCAGAACTCGACCTCGGCGCACTGCTTGCCCTTGTACCCGCGCGGGCAGGCGCACACGTAGTCGTTCCAGGTGTTGGCACTCACCCGTTGTCGAGGTTCCGGCAGTGCGAGTTGAGCGGGCAGCCCTGCAGCTGGCAGAACTCGACCTCGGCGCACTGCTTGCCCTTGTACCCGCGCGGGCAGGCGCACACGTAGTCGTTCCAGGTGTTGGCACTCACCCGTTGTCGAGGTTCCGGCAGTGCGAGTTGAGCGGGCAGCCCTGCAGCTGGCAGAACTCGACCTCGGCGCACTGCTTGCCCTTGTACCCGCGCGGGCAGGCGCACACGTAGTCGTTCCAGGTGTTGGCACTCACCCGTTGTCGAGGTTCCGGCAGTGCGAGTTGAGCGGGCAGCCCTGCAGCTGGCAGAACTCGACCTCGGCGCACTGCTTGCCCTTGTACCCGCGCGGGCAGGCGCACACGTAGTCGTTCCAGGTGTTGGCACTCACCCGTTGTCGAGGTTCCGGCAGTGCGAGTTGAGCGGGCAGCCCTGCAGCTGGCAGAACTCGACCTCGGCGCACTGCTTGCCCTTGTACCCGCGCGGGCAGGCGCACACGTAGTCGTTCCAGGTGTTGGCACTCACCCGTTGTCGAGGTTCCGGCAGTGCGAGTTGAGCGGGCAGCCCTGCAGCTGGCAGAACTCGACCTCGGCGCACTGCTTGCCCTTGTACCCGCGCGGGCAGGCGCACACGTAGTCGTTCCAGGTGTTGGCACTCACCCGTTGTCGAGGTTCCGGCAGTGCGAGTTGAGCGGGCAGCCCTGCAGCTGGCAGAACTCGACCTCGGCGCACTGCTTGCCCTTGTACCCGCGCGGGCAGGCGCACACGTAGTCGTTCCAGGTGTTGGCGCAGGACGCGTTGTGCTGGCACGGGCGGGAGCGGCAGGCGTCGTCCGACACCACGCCGGCCAGCACGCCGCCCGGCTCCAGCCACACCGCGCCGAACGGCGGCGGCAGCGACAGCCCTTCCACTTGCAGCGGGAAGAATTCCACGATGGTCACGTTCACGCCGTTCGACACCTGCAACACACAAGGCGTTATTTTACCTTTTCACCAGGGGGAGGGGTACACTTTAGAACAGTGTACATTTTCGAAGACGACAGCGCCTTAAAATTACGAGCCATCTTGTTTAAATTGTCAAATTGAAATTGAAGTCAATACGTCATTGTCAATGTCAACGCTGACTTTTGGTTGTTGATATGTCTCGAGGATTTTTCTGTTTTTGTTGTTAATTGCTGTTATTTGTTGTTTTTGTTACTGTTTTTAGTTGTTATAGTTATTGTTATGTTTTGTTTCGCGTTAAAGTCGTTTGTTTTGATTATGCCGATTACAGTTACAGCACGTCGAGATCGATTTGCGGATGTACTGACCTGTACGTCCTGAATGACGCCCTTGAAGTAAGCGCTTTCATCATAGACTGCGACAGGCGTAGCAGACACGGGCGCGGGCGAGGCGGGCGCGGCGGCCGCCACGGGCGCGGCTTGCGGCGCGGGCGTGGCGTCCTCCGGCGGCGGCGGCCCGCCCAGGTACAGCACCTCGGCGTCCAGCTGCTTGGCCGCCGAGATCGACTTGCGGAAGTACTCCGTGCCGTTCAGCTTCACCTGCACTAGCGTCGCGTTGCGCACCACCTGCCATATCACAACGATGTTGACATGTATCCAAACGATTATACGAGTATATTATTATTAAATTGACAACATGTTTTCTTCTTATATTGACAAACTATATTTCTCAATATTTATGTAGTTTACAACACATAATTATGAACTCATGCAACAGGTCCTATCATATGTATCAAAAAATATCGCTATTGACAAGTACTAATTTAATGGTAAACTTATACCCAATACATGTAAAGAAAAAACCTTCCTGAAGATAGATTCTGTACAAGGTAAAAGAAAATTTTGTTTCTGCATGAAGCACTTTTAAGTTCAAGAGAGAACCAAAGAATATGTGGAAAAGTCTTTTATAAAAAACTAGCCTTCCGACAGCGGTTTCACCCGCGTGTAATTTCTATTCCAAATATCCCCCTCTTCCCCCCACATTTCCGGGATCAAAAGTACCCTATGTTCACCGGGGATAGTGTAGCTATCCAACAGTGAAAGAATTATTCAAATCGGTTCAGTAGTTTCGGAGCCTATTCAATTCAAACAAACATACATGAAATCTTCCCTCTTTATAATGTTAGTATACTAGTATAGAATGAAACAAGTAAATGATTAGTATGTTACCTCGATGAGATGCAGATGTCCGTTGTCGAGGCGCGTGCCGCCCACGGTGTAGTTCTCCGAGGTCTGGTTGAAGCGCAAGTGCACAAGCAACTCGCCGCCGGACAGCGACGCGCTCACCTGCGTCTCCTCTGAGCCCTCCCTGGAACATCACATAGCCGCACTGATACCCAGGGCTGGTCAACACCGGCTCGTCCCAATCGGGTGTGAAGGTGAACCGGGGGAGTTTAGTAGGTAGTGGACGCTCTAGTCTCGTGTCCCACACACGGCTGCAGGTCTAGCTAGCATGCGGTTATGGTGCATAAACGCATTCTCCTCCGAAAAAAAAAGCCTTACTGATACCTGGACACTGGCTGCTAAGGGATTGTGGTGTCATTAATTGAACAGCAATAAAAAAAACTTGAGTAAATTTGTTATATTATGAAAGGAACTTATTGTATTTACGTCTGTAGCACATTGCAGCGAATGTGAAGCGGACTCGAAACGAAACGGAACATTAACGCCTTTATTGCGTGATTGCGTTTAAAGATTCGACATGTAAACCACATTAGGAGACAGATGACAATAAATGTCCTCAAAATTAAATAATGTCGATGAATACGTTGAAGAGTAAAGGACTAAACACGGAGCCCTGCGGTACTCCAATTACAATAATAAATGGTCGCAGATTTGTTCACTGTTTATTATCATTCTTGCTAGTTTTAAGAATGTTTTGTAAAATAGAAATAACACTAGAAATATAGATTATTTATTAACAGCACACATGCATTTTCCGAGTCTGTTAACCTTGTCAAATGCACAGTAAATGTCTCGGTAGAAACGTGCAATCACATTACACATAAACAAACAACACAAACATGTGAGCTATAACGGCGATGTTAGTGCGACATACCTGGGCAGCGAGCCGAGGTAGAAGATCTGTCCGGTGGGCTTGCGCGTGCGGACGAACATGGAGATGTCGAGCGCGGCGTGTACGGCGCGGCGCGCGGCTGGAGACACCTGGACTATCACCACCGAGTGCGGCTTGGCCGACTCCTGCCCGAATGTCGCCGCCGTGTAGTCTGCAAGGAATAAACAAAAGTTGAAGATAACTTCACCTACTACGTCTTATGGTGTCGATGACCTGATATTGATATTAACAAATTTCAAAGAAGTGCTAAGACACTTATACAAAAACTAACTATTATGAGACAAAAGTTCAAAATCAAGCATTAACATTGTTTTTGGGCTATACTTTTTTGATTATATAATATGTCTTCGTAACTGTGCTTTACTGAAATGAACACAAGTTGCATATGAAAGTCAACGTATTCATATTATTTAAAACATTGTTAGGCCGTATACAGAAAGAAAGCTGGAAACTTATAAGCGCTTACCGGCGCTTGCCAGCGCTGGTAACCCGCGCAGGAAAGTATATGAACACGCGCCGATAAGCACTGATCGGCGCTGACAAGTCTCGACAAGCTTCAACACGCGCTGGTCAGCGCTGGGCGCTTCCATTTAAAATTAATATAAAACTGCACGACATTTTGCTTGGTCTGCTTCAACCTGCTTCCTTTGTGTGGAACGGACCAGCGCTGGCAAGCGCCTGTAAGCGCTTATAAGTTTCCAGCTTTCTTTCTGTATACGGCATTAGCCGAGAATTGTAAAGGAAGTAAGGCTAGGGTACTGACTGTACTGGCAGGTGTCGCCGAGGTAGGGGCGGGGGCAGGCGCAGACGAAGCTGGTCCAGTGGTCCTCGCAGGCGCCGCCCGAGCGGCAGGGGTTGGGCGCGCACTGCGGCGTGCGGGGGCAGCGCGCGAGGACCCCGTGCAGGACGCGCGCCGCCCCCGGGCCCGCGTCCGTGCCCCCCGGACTGGCCGCCGCCGCCCCCGCGGCCGCGTCCTCCGGCGCCGTGTCCTCCGCCTCGGCCGAGCCGTCCGCCGCCTCGCCCGACGACTCCGTTGTCGTCTCCGCGCTCGTGCTGTTCGAATCTTCCGGCAGGACCTAGTATAAAAGAACAGCAATTGCAACTTCTACTTTCTAACTTCAAAAAATTTTTAGTTCTTAAAAATATTTGCTTTACTTCTAAACAGGTTCGATTCCGATTCGTCCAGGAGACTATAAAAATAACCGAGCCACTTGGTATTACCAACATACCTAACCGTCAATGTACGAATTACAAGAGTAGTCACGAACAAAACAACTCTTCAAATGTAAGGTTTAAGATCTGGCTCCTTAGACTGGTCGGCCATCTTTTTTTTCAGTAGAAGTCGGAGGAGCGGTGTGTCACTCACCCACTGGCCGTTGACGACGACGTCCTGGAAGCAGCCGACGAAGAAGTTGGGCCCGTGCGTGAGCGGCGCGTACGAGGAGCCGGCCGTGCCCAGCCGCGTGGACGGGAACGACGTCACCGACGAGTTGTACGCCTCGTTCTGGCTGATCGGGTATATCGTCTGCTCCTCGTTCGCCGCCAGCACCAGGTGCGACGAGTTTATTGTCACGAACACCTAACACACAACATCGCCATCTTTATTCTGTCCATTGAAAATCAGATGATACAGTATCGCCTAAACACATGATCGTGGAAATCTTATACCATCACTAGCGCATAGAATAGAGTTACTTCCAAAAATGCTAACAAGCGAGGCAACAACAATAACATAACAACACTACATAATAACAATATAAAGAAGATTAGAAACTGATTTTGTTTGAATACAGTTTGTGATACAGCCAATAAATATTATATTAAAAAAGCTTGTGCGAAGCCGAAGCCAGCTATAAAAATATAAAAATTAACTCTGCTACAGCAGGAACCTACTTATATAAGCACTACGCCTGTAGTAGAAGTAGTTGACAAAAAGTCAGTATTAATACAGTCAAACCCCAAAATATATAGTAAACTGCACATATGACAACCCAGATCGAAGTTAAAACATGAAAAAAGTATTGATGGAGATATTTATAGACATGTATCATACCTTTTTTTCCGGTTCCGGTTGTCAAAGCAACAACAGTTTACGAAAAGTGCTCCTGGTTTATTTATCGAAACTACAGTGAAAATTACCTTTTACTAGCAGTGTATTGGAATATATCTTTATACCAGACAATATTAACGTGAATACATTATAAAGTTACAAATAAATCTCAATTTAAGCGATCGAAAGTGGTAAACAAAGTAACAGAAATTGAGGTTATTAGTATCAACTGACAGTTCGAAAAAGTTATTTGACAGTTGTTGAAAGTGACACGAACGTCAATCAGTCAGTGGTGCCAACTTAAAGTTTGACAATACGTTCTGATACACGAAAATAAAAAACGTTTCGTTTCTTCAACATGAGTTCAAGCGGAATGTCAGAAGACATGGCAAAACTGTTCCATATGATGGAATTGAAGCTCGACCAGCAAACAGCTACAATCACAAAGAACGTAACCGAAAATATATTGCAAAATATAAATGACAAATTCCAACAAGTTTTTGAAGAAAATCAATATTTAAAAAGCGAGATACAAAGATTAAACGAAAAAGTGAGATATTTAGAAGACAAGAATAAGAAGAATAATTTAATACTACATGGCATTAAGGAAACAGAAAAGAACCACGAGGATTTATTTAATATAATAAAAGAAACACTAAAACACCTAGATATCAACATAAATATAAATGAAATAAATAATTTCCATAGACTCGGTAAAAAAGAAGTTGGAAAGAAAGTAAGACCTATACTTATATCATTTATATCATTCCAGAAAAAGATATTAATATTGAAAAACAAGATAAAAATGCCCAAACAAACATATATAACTGAAGATTATTCGAAGGAAACCATGGATATCCGAAAAAAACTACAAGAAAAACTTAAACAAGAAAAACAAAGTGGTAAAAACGCATTCATTTGGAAAAATAAAATTGTCACGAAAGAAAATTCAGATACAGAGAAAAGAAAGAGAGAGGTTTCAACATCCCCAAATAACATTCAGACATCAACACACACTAACTCGAAAAATATAATTGCACCCTCTAAAATGCATAAAACAAATGCGTTTGAATATATGAGAGCAAGATCCTCATCCATATCTGAAAAACCACCTCAACAAAATAAAGCATAGGAATCAACAGACACCGGGAACGAAATCAAAACAGTTAACATAAGCAAAAGGAAAAATAAAAACTTCAAAAGCCCCAATACGGTTGGTCACCGCGGGGTTATTGACCAAACCCCCCTAAACTCCACAAAGAACAAATTATCAACATCTAGGACTCAAAAAAAGAGACTACACGTTGCAACATTAAACACACGATCATTGAAGTCAAAGGAATGTTTATTAGAATTGGAACAAGCATTGAATAACATTAATTGGGATATTCTTGGTATAAGTGATGTACGGCGATCAACAGAAAAAATTGAAGAACATGAAGAATACATTCTGTATTATAAAAATGAAACACCAGGAATATACGGCGTGGGTTTCTTAGTCAAGAAGTATTTGAAAAGTAACATAATAGAATTTCAGGGAATTTCAGACAGAATAGCTGTCTTAAACATCAAGCTTCCTCATTTCGAACGCCCAATATCTATAGTTCAAGTATATGCACCTACTGAAACAGCAAATAAAGAAATAAAAAACATATTTTATGAAAAATTAAACCAAACCATGGAATCTTTATATAACACCATTATTGTAATGGGAGATTTTAATAGCCAAATTGGCCAAAGAGAAAAGAACGAAAATAAAATACTTGGGCCCTATACAACTGGTAAACGGAATGACAACGGACAGAGACTGATAAACTACGCCTTAGAAAATAACTTACATATTATGAATACTTTTTATAAAAGAAAACCTAAGAGAAAATGGACATGGGAATCTCCTAACGGCCAAACAAGAAATGAGATAGACTACATAACTACAAACAAACCAAAACTTTTCCTCAATGTTGGAGTTCTTAACAATTTTAACTATTTTACTGATCACAGATTACTCAGAGGCCAAATACACATACGTGAACCGAAAAAGTCAAGAAAATATATACAAAATAAGAAATGCCCAATAACCCTGCCATTACCAAATGAAATTTTGGAAACTTTTACAACTGAATTAGTAACCATTAATGAATTTAAAACAGTCCAGGAAAAATACGATGTCTTAGAAAAAGCAATAAAACAATTAAACAGAAGACTGGAAAACGACAAAAACCATATTAGGAAAGACAGATTGGGATCTGAAGCACGAAACCTAATAAAAGAAAGAGCACAATTATTTAAAAACAGGAAAACCAATAAACAAAAGATAACTAAATTAAGTAAAGATATTAATTTGGAAATAAGAAAGTACAGACATAAAATGAAAACAGAATCGCTACAATACCACATAACAAAATCAGGAGGCATTAAGAATGCGTGGAAGGAACTTCAAGAAAATAAAGATTGGATTATCAACCTTACACATCACAAAAGTAAGAAACAGAAATCTAACAGAAACGAAATACTAAAGACAGCAACTGATTTCTACCGTGACCTGTATCATGATGAAAAAATCATATCAAGTGATAAAATAGTTGTAATAACAGAAGAAGAAATAATTCCAAACATACTAAAAGAGGAAGTTACCAAAGCCATACACTCTCTAAAGAAAGGGAAAGCACCAGGAGAAGATAATATTTCTAATGAACTTTTAATTGGAATATCTAAAATTGTTCTAAACACACTAACTGACCTCTTTAATGAAATAATAAATACTGAATGTATTCCTGTACAATGGACTACATCTGCCATAATTCTACTTTATAAGAAAGGGAGAACAGATGATGTTTCAAACTACAGACCTATCTCACTAATGTCAAATGTTTACAAAATTTTCTCCAAAATAATATTAGAACGACTAACAAAGACCTTAGAAGAAAATCAGCCAAAAGAACAGGCAGGGTTCAGGAGTGGTTACTCGACCATCGACCACATTCACACAATCAAGCAAATCATTCAGAAATGTAACGAATATAAAATAAAATATTACTTGGCATTCATTGATTATAATAAGGCATTTGACTCTCTTATGCACGAAAAAATTTGGGAAGCTCTTAATTTACAAGGGGTCCACAACAAATACATTCGTATAATAAAAAATATATACGAAAATATGAAAGCTAAAATACGCACAGAAAAAGAAGGCGAATACTTCCCCATTAGGCGCGGTGTCAGACAGGGAGACCCTTTATCACCCAAACTTTTTCTAGCAACCCTAGAACATGTATTTCGTCAGCTCGAATGGAATGATTATGGCATAAACATAAATGGAGTATTACTGAACCATCTCAGATTCGCTGATGATATTATCCTAATATGTGGAGACCCAAAGACTCTACAGGTTATGATTGAGCAACTGGTACACGAGAGCGAAAAGGTGGGATTATCAATGAATAGTGGAAAAACAAAACTTATGACAAACGACGTCGAAATTCCAATTAAACCCAAAAATACCACTGAACTGGAGTATGTTAAGGAATATACTTACTTAGGTCAAATAATATCTCCCACAGACCTTACAACAAAAGAAATAAAAAATAGAATAAATATAGGTTGGAAGAGGTACTGGGCGTTAAAAGACGTCATGAAAAACCCTGATATACCCATTCGTGGAAAAAAGAAAATATTTAATACATGCATTCTACCAAGTATGACATATGGATGCCAGACCTGGAGTTGTACAAAGAAAAATATAAAAGCTCTAGAAACTTGTCAACATAGTATGGAAAGAAGCATACTAAACCTTAAGTTAAAGGATAAAATTCGGTTAAAAACTATAAGAGAATGTACTAAGTTTATTGATATCAAATATCAAATCAAACAGCTAAAATGGAAATGGGCAGGACATCTAACGAGAATTGAGACAGAAAGATGGGCTAAGGAGGTGACAGATTGGTGCCCAAGATACAAAAAGAGAAGTAAAGGCAAACAGTACCGAAGATGGGAAGATGATATTAAGAAGGTAGCAGGAACATGCTGGATGAGACTGGCAAGAGATAGATCGTTGTGGAGAACACTTGGGGAGGCCTATGCAAGAGAGCAAGACAATCAAGAAACCGGTGTCTAACAAGAACTTTAATTACTTACTGCATGTACAAAAATTATAGTATTAAGTATAAATTAATAAGATGAAATGTAACTTACAAGATTGTTAATAAAGGCTATTATTATTATTATTATTATTATTATCATACCTTTTGCCAGTTACTGTCATTAAGATTGGACCCGATGAACACCCCCTCCCACTTGTTGAGCAGGCTGGAGTGCAGGTTGAGGCGGCCGTTGGAGAGCTCGAGGAAGAAGTAGGTGAGCCCGCGGCCCATGGCCAGCAGCCCGTTGCCGAGCGTCGTCTTGAAGCGGAACGATATGTCGTAGCCTTCCTCGCGCGACGTGTTCACTTCTGCGTAGCTGCTTTTTTCTAGTGACATTGTTGTAATCTGTGAAACGATTCATAGTTACGAATGTGTCATCAAAATCACATACGAAATTGTATATCTGACGATGAATACATGGGGCCGAGTTAGTTTTCGTTGTTGAAATGAATCGTTTTCAGGAGAGGTCTTAATAATTTCTTCTTCATATTGTTAATCGGTGTCATAATGTATTTCCTATTTGATATTTTGACATATTTCTATTTAATTTATTATGACATTAAAACTTGTCGTCCGCAAGTGTATTTAACTAGCAATAACATAGATGCACATTATGAGCTCTTAAAAAAGTTTTATCTACATCCATACCATAATATGTCTATTTTATATTCAGGAGCGATGAGCAAACGCCCTACATTTAGATATAAGTATCTGTGGCTGCATTGAAATGTTTACATTTTAGTGTCGGTAACCGATACTTAATTTCGTTCAAATTTCGAAAGTCTTCTTTAAAAGCAAAAATTAATAGGTTTTTTCGATTATCGAATTAGTCGATTAGTAATTTTATGTTCCATTCCTATACATTTAATTCGATGCTGAAATTATAACAATCGATTTGAGAATCGAAATCAACTCGAGTCTAGATTGTTTATGGATTTTAAAAACTACAAACGTCAGTCATTATGTCAGTACTAATTTTTACATACAGATTAAGTTGGTAACTAGGGCGTTTGCTCATCAATCCTGACTATAAAATAGACATATTATCGTATGAATGAAGATAAAGTTATGTATGTGACTGTACATAATTAGTCATTAAAATACTCATGTGATTCTTTTATAAACCACATTCGTATTTTAATGACCCTCATTATGCAGCAGTCACATAAATAACTATTTTGAATTCATTCAAAGCCAGTGACATCACCCTTTTTTTTCAAAATCAACAAAATAAACCGCGTTATAGATATCTGACAGATAAAATTCTGACAATGGTATATCCCACCCATTGTCAGAATTTCTGAAGAAATCTGCCATGGTCCTTCCCGCCTTCCGGCATACGGACCAAATCCCGGGAGACGCACCTGGTATTTGCGTAAAGCTCTTCTGACAATGGTATACCGGACCTTTAATATGATGGATATTAGTGTTGTTAATGAGTTGGGTTATTAATAGTTATTTATGTGACTGTTGCATAATGAGGGTCATTAAAATACGAATGTGGTTTTATGAAACGAACGAAGTGAGTTTCATAAAAGGATCACATGAGTATTTTAATGCCTAATTATGTACAGTCACATACATAACTTTATCTTCATTCATACGATAAATGTCGATTTTAAAGTCAGGATCGATGTGAAACCGCGTGGAATATAATTCGTAGTACCAGGAGAGCAGAGAAGAACAAGAAGCTAGGCTAGCTCGCGTCTTTCAAACTCTTTGATTTAATGAATAGTTACGCTGCGGTTATGCTCTCCTGGTACCTTTGAAAATACATCAAGATGTTTTGCTTACATATGTTAGCTTCAAATTCATTAATTTTTACTTTTTAAGAAGACGTTCGAAATTTGAACGTAATTAAAGTATTGGTTACCGATACTAAAATGTAAACATTACGATGCAGCCACTATCTAAATGTAGGGCGTTTGCTCATCGCTCCTGACTATAAAATAGACATATTATGGTATGGATGTAGATAACGAACTAATTAGTGTTGTTAAAGTGTCGTGTTATAAAAGTGTTGTGTTATAAAAGTGTTGAGTTATAAAAGTGTTGTTAAAGAGCGTGTGATACCTTCTCGCAGGTGGTGCCGTAGTAGCCGGGCTGGCAGGAGCAGTTGAACCGGTGCTCGGCCTCGCCGCGCAGCCACGGCAGGCAGGCGCCGGCGTGGCGGCAGGGCGCGCCGCGGCAGCCCGTCAGCACCACGCTGCAGTTGCGGCCGCCCCACCCTCCCGCGCACTGGCAGTGGTAGGTCGCGCGGCCGTCGAAGCAGCGCCCGTGCGCGCACGGCCGGTAGCGCGCGCACTCGTCGATCTCCACCTCGCAGTGCGCGCCCTCGTAGCCCGGCGCGCAGGCGCACGCGTAGCCGCCCACGCCGTCCACGCACTGCCCGTGCCCGCACGGCGACGACGCGCACTCGTCCACGTTCACCTCGCAGCGCGCGCCCGTCGTGCCCTCCACGCACACGCACTCGAACCTGCGGGCACACGCCTAGCGTTACAGACATGCCGACACATCCCTCACATTAAACACCGCACGTGACAAAATCAACGTGGACCGGCCCGCCCATTCTCTTTGTTAACTGTTCGTAGAAAAGCATATAAACTTAAGAAAGTGCAATTCAATACGGCTAAATGTAGTCCAACCCAAAACTTTTATAACCGGATGACGCATTTGGTAGTGACCCTGCCCTATGCACCAGGGTCCATGGGTTGTTGCGCTCCAGGCACACGCCGAGCTCGCGCGGGAGGAGACCAGGGCAGCTACCCGGCAGCGTCCTAGGAGACAAAGGCAGTTACCCGGCGGCGTCCTCGTAGGAGAAGGGCTGGTAGAAGGCGCGCGGCAGCAGCATGTGCGGCTGCGGGCCCACCTGCAGCGCGGGCGCGTCGGCCGCGCGGTACAGGCTGGCGTTGCTGCGCTCCAGGCACACGCCGCCGTACTTGCACGGCTCGCCCTCGCACTCGTCGATGTCAATCTCACAGTTCTTGCCTAAACAGTAAAAAAATACATTATTGTAATAGTCCACTTATGTACTCATGCAAAACGCCGTTGTAGGGCAGTCAACGTTGTCGTTTTTTTCACACAAACATTAACAATCCACTATCATATGTATCCCATCTGAGATATACATGGCTTAGGCCCGTGTGTGTCAGGAATATTAAATATCTTCGAACATAATTCCAGAGCGATTTTTAGCCTTAAACCGTCGTCTGGCATCCATAGCACAGACTAACGCTAGTTCGGGTTTAGACGGCGCTATAGCAGCGTGTCACTTACCGGTGTAGCCCGGATGGCACGCGCAGTGGTAGTCGTTGAGGTCGTCGACGCAGGCGCCGGCGTGGCGGCAGGGCTGCGAGGCGCACTCGTCCACGTCCAGCGCGCAGTCGGCGCCGGCGTAGCCTGTACCCGCGCACTCGCACGAGTACCCGTTCAGCGCGTCCACGCAGCGCCCGCCGTGCTGGCACGGTGCAGACTAAACACACAACACCAAAATATTATGCAAGATCGGTTGACAGATAGGCGCGCAGTTTATTTAATATGACACAAAAAAGAAATTATTTAGGTAATGGAAAATGTTACTGGGTACGCTAAATCGCTTGTAACTTTGTCACAGTAAAGCCTATGTGAATATAAACACACTATTTTTTGTTTCATGCCAAAATATCAATAAGTTTAGTTTTTATAGACATTTAAAAAATCCCATCGCCGCGCGTTGGCGCTGCGTTGGTATGACGTCACAGGTCATACACGCACGCAGTACGTTGCGCGCTCCGGTACGGTTGACAACGACCTGTGACGTCACCGCAACGAGCGCCGGCCGGCCGACACTAGCGCCGTTTTAAATTTAATATCTCGAGAACTAAGTTACATCTTCTATAATATAAAAATGAATCGCAAAATGTGTTGGTAAGCGCATAACTCAACAACGCCTGGACCAATTCGGACAAAATTTTTTTTAAATGTTCGTTGGAGTTCAAGGATGGTTTTTACGGCGAGAAAAATTGAATTGATTGATTGATCAATTCCCACGGGAACGGGAACCACGCTGGTGAAACCGCGGGCGCCCGCTAGTAACGAAATAATTTTAACTCACACTTTTTTATTTCATATTATGGACTATAAAAAAAGTTGAAAATCGAAAGTAGTGAACATTCTTCATTAGATTTAATTATGAAAATGTATAATTAAAATTAATAGCGGGGCGGGCGAACGTCCGCACGCAGGTGCACCGGTAGTCCCCGCTTGACAAGAGCGCACTGCTCATGATAACCTGCGTTAAGCCGTGACGCCCGCACACAGGCGCACTGGCGCGCCTGTGTGCGGGCGTCACACGCCGCGTATCCGGCCTCGCTCCCGCTTCCGCAAAATACGAGACAGAGGCCAATAGCGTACCTCGCAGTCGTCGATGTCGATGTCGCAGGTGGGCCCGGTGAGGCCGGCGGGGCACACGCACGAGTAGCTGGCCACGCCGTCCACGCACGTCGCGCCCGCCGCGCACGGCTGCGACTCGCACTCGTTGATGTTCACCGAGCAGTCCTTGCCTGCCGCACACACAATCTCAGGTACTTGATCACCCAGTTGCTTAGGCATTCGTTTAGCAGACCAGAATTTTTTAAAGTTTCTCACATCCGAGACTAATAGTTATTTTTTTGGCAATAAAGAAGAAAAAATACATCTCTGCCATAATATTACGCAATGTTTAATAAAAATATGCGCGCAGTTTTCAGAAGTATTCTGAATAATCTTAAAAGTAATCTAAATAAAAGAAAGTGGTGTTAGTTACACTATTTATAACTCAAGAACGGATGAACCGATTTGGCTGAAAATTGGTGGAGAGGTAGCTTAGAACCAAGAGACGGACATAGGATACTTTGACGGGGGAAGGGGGGGGACAGTTGAAAAAGGAAATTACGCCCTTGATGGCGACCGCTAGTACTTAATAAATATAAGTCAGGCGTTACCTTCAAACCCCTCCATGCAGGTGCACTCGTAGTTGTTCTCGAGGTTCTGGCACGTGCCGCCGTTCTTGCACGGCGACGAGAGGCACTCGTCGATGTCCTGCTCGCAGCTGTCGCCCGTGTACCCTGGACCGTTCACTAATGTTAGCCTTCATCATAACAGACATAGGATATCCCCCACTAAGCATAGGCCTTAGTATTCAATGAATGTTGTTATCGATAGGCTGTCACATCATGATGGGTAAACATCGCACCATATACGAAAAAAAAAAAACATTATTTTTAATAATGAAATATTAAAAAAAGTAATAAGTCGATAGTGCTACGACTGTTAAACGACACTTGATAAAATATTTTCATCAAAGCTTAAGAAAAAATACGAATATGTAAATGTGCTTCTACTTTTTCATCTGACTGTACATACAATCACCACCAATAGCATGTAGGTATGCCAATTACCATAAATACAGACAACATAAATAATACAAAACGTAGACATGCCTTAGCAATAATTATAACTAGTATAATAACTTCATTAAAATAAGTACTTGTTATTTATGGAATGTTAATGCGTTTATATACCAAATCAAAACAATTGATCAAAAGCACTAATGAGCATAATTAATAAAAAATTTTTTCTTATTTCCATCAAAGATTTTTAAAAATTAGTCACCTGGCCGGCAATAGCACTGGTATGACCCTGGCACGTTCACGCACACTCCGTTGTTGCATATCTTCGGAGATCGCGCACACTCGTCGATGTCCAACTCACACAGCCTCCCTGCAACAACCATATTATTGCATTAACAACTATACAAAACATTATAAAGTTAAAAATAAAACACTGTACCTTTAATTAAAAATCCTAACAGAAATAGTACTCGAGTTAAATTCGTCATGTCCATTCGCTACGCTAAGAATGGTAATAAATAACAGTTATTTAAACTAAAACGTAAATTAGTCACATTGTATTACGGCCAGTTTACTCAAGTGTACATCCGAACTGGATCGCAAAACGAGATGTTCTGTCCCACTCTCGATAGGTATTCACTATTGTTTTAAGTGCATTACCTTCAATTTGTAATTGCGTTTCATGATTAATGCAACATGCAATAAATTAAAATACATATAAAAACAATTTTATTACTCCAAACATGTAATCGATTTATAAAACCGGTTCTAGTCATACGGTACGGCAACAATCGATTGCGGCACATCACTATACAATGACATCAGCTGTCAATGTCAAAATATCTCATTCCGACTTCCGTTCATTTTTTGGCGTCTGTCTGTCACAACACAACAATGTAATTCTTTTTACTTGCTCAGCAGTGGTAACGTTCTCATCGTTCCTGTGATAAATTTAATGTTGGTTTTTACTTTATTTTGACTAAAACAACCAAGTTAATAGTTCATGTGTGCATTATGATATATTCAGTGCGCAACATTTTAAGGTTATGTCGAATACAATGTGTTTTGCAAAAGAAACGACTAAACCACGTCCGGGTGACCAGCAAGACGCCTAATAATAAAGAAAACGCTGGAAACAGCGAGGATTATAAAACACTGTTACAAAAATATCATGACAAAATCACTTTTAACTCATACTTGGAACACGAAAAGTTAGAATTAGGTTATTTTAAATATCACTTGAAAACATTGAAAAGAGCGAAAGTGCAAACTTCCAAAGACTTCAGTGAGAAGAGTTTACCGCCCCTGCCGGCCGTCTTGCAGTATTATGTGGACAAAGATAAGTTGCTGAATACAGACACAAATGATGACAATGTACGAAGCACAGAGCAAGTATTTCAGCTTCCTTTTAGTAAAACAACACAGATAGAATTAAAAAACGAGGATGATTTACAAAAACAACAAAGCAATATCTCAGAGCCACAAAAAGTTGCTTCAGACGAATTTGATCAGTCTGATATTCAAAGATGGATGACAAGTTACGAGTATTATGATGACAGTCAGTTTGAGCCAACCGAGGATGAGTGGTTTAGCAGATATGGGACTCCTGACCCATCTGTCGGGATCACTCAGGTGCCATGTGGAGGCTGCGGAGCTCTGCTACACTGTAGTGAACCATCCATTCCTGGTTACCTCCCTAGTGAGATCCTCCGAGGCAGGACTGAGGAAGAATTGAAGACAGTGGAATGCCAGCGCTGCCATTTCCTCAAAGAATACAACATTGCCCTGGATGTCACAGTGCAGCCAGAAGAGTATGAAAAGCTGTTACAGTCTATAAGGTAACAATAAATTACATTAATATGATAATGTATTTGACAAACAGTTATTTTTGATGAGAATTTAATTTCGTGTTAAGTAATTTACTCATAGGATTGCCAGAGGATATAATTCAAAATCAAGTTAAAATAATACTTGTATCAGATATAGGTGAAGCTATGAGCAGAGTATCTGTAGTAAAATGTATATTTGGTAGTAACCTCTGCCCGTAGCTTCACCCATTTTACAAAATATTTGTAAATTATATGTGTTTTTTACAGTCAAAAGCACGTCAGATGAAACACTTTGGACTTTGTACCACTCTTATGTCGGAGGCATTTAAGTGCTATTATCAAACTGCAAGTGTTAACCGTGATGTGCTGTTGACCGTACTTATGTAGCTACATGACCTACTTTAGTCTCAAATATCCATTTGGTAGTATTTGATTAAAAGAGTCCATCAAAATAAACTTTCCCATTTATAATATTATTGATTGTGGAATATAATATAATTAAGATTAATTCTAAGTTAAATATATTATGGTTTGAATTGTATCATAATGTTTCCAGGTATGTGAAATCAATGGTCGTAGTAATGATTGATTTACTTGACTTCCCATGCTCGATATGGCCTGGCATTATAGACATCATTGGTACCGAACGACCTATCATCATTGTGGGAAACAAGGTAAGATATTGCTAAAATATATTATTAACTTAATACATACATTATTCTGCCACATGCCTAATAAACATATTTCTGTAAGGCTACTTTAGGCGTATCATATTAATTAAAAGAACATTTACAAAAAGAAAATTTATCCAGTTTTTTGCCTAACAGCATTTTTTTTGTGAGAATCAATAGACTTTGATTTATTGTTTGAACTTTGAGTAGGTAAAAAACTAGAATGGACCTTTCTCATATACCACATTCATGGGAAAAATTATTAAAAGAATTTTTGATTTTAGGTGGATCTGTTACCTGGCGACAGTTACGGCTACCTGAAACGGGTGAAAGAATCTCTCCTGACAGAAATTAGTAAAACAAAGCTCGGCCAAGCTAACATCAAACATGTTTCCCTCATCTCAGCCAAAACTGGTTATGGAGTGGAAGATTTGATATCTGTTCTTTTCAAGGAATGGCTTTATAAAGGAGATGTGTTTTTAGTCGGCTGCACCAATGTCGGCAAGAGCTCCCTGTTCAATGCTCTCCTGCAGTCAGATTACTGTAAGGTACAAGCGGTAGATATTGTCAAGAGGGCTACCGTCAGCAGATGGCCAGGAACCACTCTGCATCTCCTAAAATTCCCTATCAACCGGCCCTCGGGTTGGAAAATATACGAGAGGACAAGGAGATTAAAATCAGAAGCAAAACTTATGAAACTAGAGAAACAAATAAGGCGAGCGCAGTCAAACGGGCGCGCCCCGGCCGAGCCGCCGGTCCTCATCGGCCACATCGGGAGATCGTTCTCCGAGCCGCTGGTCGCCTCCCCCGGCGAGTTGGCGGAGAAACATCGCAAGATGATGACGCTAGACGAGAGGGACGACCTGTACGTCAACAGCAAATGGCTCTACGACACCCCGGGGGTCATCCACCCCGACCAGGTCCTGGCGCTCCTGAGCACGGAGGAGCTGCTGCTCACCATTCCGAAGCAACAGATCCGACCCCAAACCTACTACCTGGACAGGGGGTACACGGTGTTCATCGGCGGGCTCGCCCGGCTCGACTACGTAGGGGGCGAGTTTCCGGCCCGATTCACGATATTCTGCGCAGAGAGCCTGCCCATAACCGTGGTGAAGACCGAGGACGCCGACGAGATATACGAGAAGTTTGTAGGCACGGAGCTGTTCGCCGCGCCCGCGGGCGGCGCCGAGCGGCTGCGGCACTGGCCCGGCCTGGCGCGCGGGGCGGTCCTGGAGTTCACGGGCGAGGGGCCCCGGGCGTGCTGCGGCGACGTGGTGCTGTCGTCGGTGGCGTGGCTGGGCGTCACGGCAAAGGGCGGGGCGACGTGCCGCGTGGCGGCCTGGACGCCAGGCGCGCGCGGCGTGCACCGCCGCTACCCTTCTTTGCTGCCCTTCGCCGTCAACCTCAAGGGCAAGCGAATCCGCGACACGCCGGCCTATATGGTGGGAAAGGCGTTCTGCGAAGATTGAATACTCTGCTCCCCTAACCTTAAAGTGTAGCGCACTGACTGACTAGTAGATTGTAAGTCTTAATAAAAGGCAATATCACATTTATATTTTTACTTTTGTCCTAAATATTTATTTTTATTTCTTTTATCTATCTTATCAGGTCGTATCCACCCACTGTTGAGCCTCCTATGTGTCACGCCAACTGTTCCGGTGCTTAGATTATGATTATTTAAAATACTTAAATTAGAAAAATAAATAACACATCAGTCTGTTCACCATAAGTTGTCCTTTAGCCGCTATATTGGCAGCATTGCCTACGCTTTGTAAATCTGTCAAAAAACAGATTGAAGGTATTGAAAAACAATCGTACCAATATAGCGGCTAAAGGACTTCTTATCGTGAACGATCTGTACTCATCTCATCATACATGTTCACTTACCTTTGAAGAAAAATGATGGACGAAACGAAACTCTTCAAGAATTTTCTGTATTTTGTACATTTTGCGAACCAAAGAATACCACCATCATCATCATTTCAGCCGAAAGACGTCCAACTGCTATTACAAGAAAAATTAACTGGGAAACATGGGAGTAAACTAATAGTTTTATATTTCTTGAACTCTTTTTAGATATGTTAGTAATTTGTCTGTCAAATATCAATGATGCTGCCACCTTGTCAATTCATAAAAGAAAAGACATTCTCTTCTTTATATCTCACAGAAAAATTAAACTTATCTGACAGTGTAAGCCGATAAGTGGTAGGTTGGCTGGTAGAGAATGCTTTTAGCGTTCGCCTTTAGTGCCCTAATTTTGTGATCGAAATAGTTTTTATAAATCTATATCTATATCTCTATTATATAAAAGAAAGTGGTGTTATTTACACTATTTATAACAAAGAACGGATGAACCGATTTGGCTGAAAATTGGTGGAGATGTAGCTTAGAACCAGGACGCGGACATAAGATACTTTGATAGGGGAAGGGGGGTTAGTTGAAAAAGGAAAATACGCGCGGGTGAAACCGCAAGGGCGACCGCTAGTAAGTAATAAATAAGCCCACAGCTCTGTACATGATCAGGTGAGCCGGAAAGACTCGGTACGCACCGGTGGTGCCGGGCAGGCACTGGCAGTGGTAGGTGCCGTCGCGCGCGAGGCAGGTGCCGTTGTTGCAGGGCGACGACGCGCACGCGCTCTCCGCCGGCGACAGCGCGCAGCGCCACGCACCGCTCTGCTCCACGCATTCCTGACAACACGTTCGGTATCACACGAAATTATTAACAACCATAAAATGATTATTTTGAAACACGTGTATATGATATGAATATTTAAGTGAATTATAATCAGTTCATACTTGGTTTCTGTTACTTCTCTTGAAATTAATGATATCAGAATGAGGGTCCACACATAATATACTTTAGAAAAAATAAAGAAGAAACGCAAATTCAATACCAATATAATATGTTCATACATAAATTTTGTCCTGATCAGTATTCGAACTTTATACCGAATGTCCCAAGAATAAGATTATTTTTTAGTTTAAGAACTTGAACGATTACGAGAATTTCTTTACTTCATCTACGGTATACCTACCTAGTAGTAATCACTCCTGATAATGTGCGGTGTTACCTGGTAGTGCGGGCAGGAGGTAGCCCTGCAGTCGAGCGGCACCTCGCACAGCGCGCCGGAGAAGCCGGGCCGGCAGTCGCACGGCGCGTCCGGCTCGCGGCACGTGCCGCCGTGCAGGCAGGCGCGCGCGCCGCACGCCTCGCCCTCCGCCTCGCCGCCCTCCCCCGCGGCCACACCCCCTGCCCCCGCCGGCGCGTCGCATCGCGGCCCCGCCCAGCCCGGCTCACACTCGCACCGGAACCCCATGGGCTGGAAACCGACTTAAGCTCGCAAACAAAATCTTAACCGATTTTCACCAGTTAATTTTAAGCTTTAATGCACTTTTTACCCTGAGGTGGGCTCACGAGCACATTTTACCAAATCGTTCTTTTCAATCAACATGAATTGGTCTGTAAAGGGGCCTTACACCACTGTTAGAAAAGTTCGTCATAATTATCTGTTGGATACAATGACGTTCAATTAAAAAACTATGTGTTAATGTCATCTATGTCAACGCCGCTCGGACGTTTTTTGAGGAATTTTTCTTCGAGATTGGGTGTCTAGTTGTATATTGAACGTCATTAGTTGGATAGCTATAATAATTTAGGATTAAGGAAATTGGTGACATTTACGAAACAAACGTGAGTCGGAAATTTCGTGGAGGACCACACATCCTTTGCTCAGTGCACTCGGGTAGTGCATTAAATATTTCTCATAAATGTGTAGTCGAAGTCGGACGGAACTCTCAAAAGTATAGTTAGCGGCGAAAATTAAAGCGGTGATCGAGCGTGATGGAACAAACTGAAGAGAGAAGCGAAACGAAAAACAAAGCAGGGAGGGGCAAGCTCACGCAACGGGTACTCACGAGGTCGTGGCAGGCCTTGGCGTGCAGACAGGGGGAAGGTGCCGCGGCGCAGCGCTCGCCCGCCGCCTTCAGCTCGGACAGGGCCTTGCCCGCCCCCGCGCTGCCCCCCGCGGCCCCCGCCGCCCCCGCGACGCCCTCCAGCTCGCAGTACGCGCCTGCACCACACACACACCGCCACACGACACACGCCACGAGGACACATACGCATAATGATCAACACATGCGCCGTTAACAAAAATGGAACAAAAAGTAACACGCATAAATAAATATCCTATTTTAAAAAATTCAACTATAATGCAGGGTACATTCAAAGCTTCGACATGTTTCAAATTATTTCAGGCATGATAAAACAATTTACTAAAGTATAGAAGTATGTCATTCCATTCCATAAAAATGTAGTAGTCAGCCTCAAAACTTAAAAATGTTAAAAGCGTTATAATGACGACTTTTATGTTTTAATTCAATGACTTCAACATGACAATCGTAACAGGTACATACGTCACGAACAATAAACATCAACTTCATTCGATTAAATACCTTATCTCATTGAGATAAGTGGGATGAGTTATAAGCAGAGTTAGGGGCGTACCTCGGAAGCCGGGCGCGCAGGTGCAGTTGACGTGATCGGCGGCGAGGGTACAAGTACCGCCGTTGAGGCAGACGCCGGCCTGGCACGCCATCTCGAGGGTCGTGCAGTTCGGTGCCGGCCCGGGAGCGCCTAAGAGCGTTCAATACATTTTTCATCTAACTGTTATAACTTTTTATAGTTTAGCTTCTTAGATTTTTTAGAGATAGAGGAACACAACTCACCAAAATATCCAGCATCGCAGACGCAAGTCACTTGTTTGGCCAGCATCACTCCTGTGATCATGCTAGGCATGCCTATGGACAAACAGGATGTTTAATATAACGTAAGATGCAAATATTTTTAACCAAAATAAATAAGTATTTTGGTTAAACAGTACCTCATTTGCGATACAGCAAATTAAGTAAACGGAAGTCGTAAGGCAATTAGTATTTATTTTGTTTTGATACAAGTAATTCAAAGTCGGTCAAGTATGTTTCGCAATCGTTTCACTAGAAAAGTGTAAGGGCGCTTTCAAATTAGACGTTTTGTGTCGGACGGCTGCAGTACGGAAGCCGCGCGTTTGCCGCACCGCAATTTTGTAAAAGGCATTTATTCTTCAGCGGCGGCACACGCAGCGGAAGCTGCCGCTCTCCTGTACCGTGCTAGTGGTGTACCTGGGTGTGCGCGCGCGCAGTGGCTGCGCGGCGGGCAGGCGAGGTCGGCGCAGGCGGGCGGCGCGGCGGCGGGCGGGGGCGGCGGCGGCAGCGGCGACGTGCACAGCGGCGGCGCCCAGCCGCGCGCGCACACGCAGCGGAAGCCGCCGCCGCCGCTCTCCTGTACCGTGCTAGTGGTGTACCTGGGTGTGCGCGCGCGCAGTGGCTGCGCGGCGGGCAGGCGAGGTCGGCGCAGGCGGGCGGCGCGGCGGCGGGCGGGGGCGGCGGCGGCAGCGGCGACGTGCACAGCGGCGGCGCCCAGCCGCGCGCGCACACGCAGCGGAAGCCGCCGCCGCCGCTCTCCTGTACCGTGCTAGTGGTGTACCTGGGTGTGCGCGCGCGCAGTGGCTGCGCGGCGGGCAGGCGAGGTCGGCGCAGGCGGGCGGCGCGGCGGCGGGCGGGGGCGGCGGCGGCAGCGGCGACGTGCACAGCGGCGGCGCCCAGCCGCGCGCGCACACGCAGCGGAAGCCGCCGCCGCCGCTCTCCTGTACCGTGCTAGTGGTGTACCTGGGTGTGCGCGCGCGCAGTGGCTGCGCGGCGGGCAGGCGAGGTCGGCGCAGGCGGGCGGCGCGGCGGCGGGCGGGGGCGGCGGCGGCAGCGGCGACGTGCACAGCGGCGGCGCCCAGCCGCGCGCGCACACGCAGCGGAAGCCGCCGCCGCCGCTCTCCTGTACCGTGCTAGTGGTGTACCTGGGTGTGCGCGCGCGCAGTGGCTGCGCGGCGGGCAGGCGAGGTCGGCGCAGGCGGGCGGCGCGGCGGCGGGCGGGGGCGGCGGCGGCAGCGGCGACGTGCACAGCGGCGGCGCCCAGCCGCGCGCGCACACGCAGCGGAAGCCGCCGCCGCCGCTCTCCTGTACCGTGCTAGTGGTGTACCTGGGTGTGCGCGCGCGCAGTGGCTGCGCGGCGGGCAGGCGAGGTCGGCGCAGGCGGGCGGCGCGGCGGCGGGCGGGGGCGGCGGCGGCAGCGGCGACGTGCACAGCGGCGGCGCCCAGCCGCGCGCGCACACGCAGCGGAAGCCGCCGCCGCCGCTCTCCTGTACCGTGCTAGTGGTGTACCTGGGTGTGCGCGCGCGCAGTGGCTGCGCGGCGGGCAGGCGAGGTCGGCGCAGGCGGGCGGCGCGGCGGCGGGCGGGGGCGGCGGCGGCAGCGGCGACGTGCACAGCGGCGGCGCCCAGCCGCGCGCGCACACGCAGCGGAAGCCGCCGCCGCCGCTCTCCTGTACCGTGCTAGTGGTGTACCTGGGTGTGCGCGCGCGCAGTGGCTGCGCGGCGGGCAGGCGAGGTCGGCGCAGGCGGGCGGCGCGGCGGCGGGCGGGGGCGGCGGCGGCAGCGGCGACGTGCACAGCGGCGGCGCCCAGCCGCGCGCGCACACGCAGCGGAAGCCGCCGCCGCCGCTCTCCTGTACCGTGCTAGTGGTGTACCTGGGTGTGCGCGCGCGCAGTGGCTGCGCGGCGGGCAGGCGAGGTCGGCGCAGGCGGGCGGCGCGGCGGCGGGCGGGGGCGGCGGCGGCAGCGGCGACGTGCACAGCGGCGGCGCCCAGCCGCGCGCGCACACGCAGCGGAAGCCGCCGCCGCCGCTCTCCTGTACCGTGCTAGTGGTGTACCTGGGTGTGCGCGCGCGCAGTGGCTGCGCGGCGGGCAGGCGAGGTCGGCGCAGGCGGGCGGCGCGGCGGCGGGCGGGGGCGGCGGCGGCAGCGGCGACGTGCACAGCGGCGGCGCCCAGCCGCGCGCGCACACGCAGCGGAAGCCGCCGCCGCCGCTCTCCTGTACCGTGCTAGTGGTGTACCTGGGTGTGCGCGCGCGCAGTGGCTGCGCGGCGGGCAGGCGAGGTCGGCGCAGGCGGGCGGCGCGGCGGCGGGCGGGGGCGGCGGCGGCAGCGGCGACGTGCACAGCGGCGGCGCCCAGCCGCGCGCGCACACGCAGCGGAAGCCGCCGCCGCCGCTCTCCTGTACCGTGCTAGTGGTGTACCTGGGTGTGCGCGCGCGCAGTGGCTGCGCGGCGGGCAGGCGAGGTCGGCGCAGGCGGGCGGCGCGGCGGCGGGCGGGGGCGGCGGCGGCAGCGGCGACGTGCACAGCGGCGGCGCCCAGCCGCGCGCGCACACGCAGCGGAAGCCGCTGCCGCCGCTCTCCTCTACGCACGCGCCGCCTAGCCCGCATGGGCCAGACGCGCACGCTGACATCTGACGAAACATACACACATTAATACCCAAACTCGCTTCGACTAACTTAATACATCCTCTATCGTAATCAATTTATTTTAAAAAAAATATGCTTGATTGCACAACACAACAGATCAAAAGGTAGACTTCATGCCTTATAGAATTCTCTATCAATCTTCTTTCAACAATTTCATGTTGTATTTAATTAAAAGTGCACAAATTAAGTGGCTGCTCTGACAATGGTACATAATATGCCGATACTCACGCTATGGCACCGCTCGCCGGTGTACCCGGGCTGGCAGGCGCACACGAACCCGCCGTACGTGTCGTAGCACACGCCGTGCGCGCCGCAGATGCTGCGGTCCTCTTCACACTCGTTCACGTTCAGCTCGCATCGGGCGCCAGTGTAGCCTGGCGAAACGACCAACCATTAAGACAACGGTAAGATAACGGTAAGCTTTCTTACTTAAATTGCACCCGGATGAATCGATAGGTGATGTTGTCTGTGCGTTCTCTTTCTCTTTTTCGACATAGAACCGTAATTTACTAAAGTATGTCGCACGCCATGTATAGACCGCGTCAACTTAATCGGCTTGTCTGAAGTTAGCTGCGAGCGTTTGCGCAGGTGACACCTAAATTATTGTGTTCTGCGCAGGTTCGCGCACATGTTTAGACAAGCCAATTAAGTTGACGCGTATTACTCTGACACATCGCTGCGGCCACGTGGCTAGCTAAGGACGCAGTGCATACCGGTGCCCGCGCAGTCGCAGGTGAAGTTGTTAACGGCGTCGACGCAGCGGCCGCCGTGCAGGCACGCGCCCGTCGCCGTCGCGCTCACGCACTCGTCCACGTCCGTCTCGCAGTTCCGTCCCGTGTACCCTGACACATTCAAAATAGCAATTTAACTGACCAGGTCAATCCTCGTAGAACGAAATAAAACAGTGATTTTTGTGAACGGAAACACCCTCACAATAGTTAGTGTATTTCTCACCTGGAGGACAGGCGCAGACGTAAGTGTCGGCTCCGGGAGGGACGCTGCAGCTGCCGTTATTGCGGCAAGGGCCCTCCACGCACAGGGGGTCCAGGGACACCTCGAGCTCGCAGTGTTGTCCTGTGGCATAAAGATGAACGTTACATATACTATACAAAATAGGGGTTAGATAAGAGCCTTGTTGCACTCTCTAATTTACTATAAAAGATACTCTGACAAAGCTATTTCTTCTATGGTTTTAGTAAGGTTAGAGTTGCAACAGGAATTGATACATACCGTGGTAGTTAGGTGTGCAGTTGCAGGTGTAGTCGCCGCGAGGGGTCTCGAGGCAGCGGCCGCCGTGCTGGCAGGGCGCCGAGCGGCACGGGTCGCCCGCGTCCACCTCGCAGTTGTTGCCCGTGTACCGAGCCGTGCAGTGGCATTCGTACCTACGACCACACCATCATACAGTTCCACAATTGTTGAACAGTGTGTAACTGGTTTTGTACGGCAAATTGACTGGCGAACTTCATACCGGCTTAGATAATTTACTTTACGAGCTGAGTCTAGATTGGGATTATACCAAGCTGTATCAGAAGAAGCTATTTATCTTCTTGACAAAAACGTAAAGGTCAGGTCAAAATTTTTTAAGTTATTATTTAAATTATGATGACTGTCCAAATGGAGTAAGATCTTACCTATCGTGTCTTGAAATACAAGTTCCGTGTCGCATGCAAGGTTCGTTGTAACAATGGTCCTTAGGTGGTATCCTTAATACGTCTTTTCTATCTTTACCTGTAATAAAAAAAGGGATATCATAAATCATTAGCATTATTTGGCCATAGCCGAATACGATAATGAGGAATTTCTGCTTATCATCGTATTGTAAAGAATAGTAAGAAATAATTTCGAAGTAATGTTGAGTTAATAGGTTAAGATGGTCCAGTAATTGGGGTGTAATGTAAAGATGCGAATGCCTTAAAAAACATCAATTATTAATATTATTATCATCAAAACTAAATATCACTCTAAGATAATAGTCGTAATAGTACGAGTAGCAACTATTCTTAATGACACAATGGAAGCTGCTAATGCCGCAACTGAACACAGCCATTGAGCCTAACAAGTCTATAAGAGCTGGACAGGCAGCAGTTCAGTGAAGGTAGACTCACATTCGTCAGTGGTGAGCGGACAGTGTCCGAAGTGCACGTTGCGGAACTGCGCGTTGGCGGCGTGGAACTCGAGCTGCGGGCCCTCGTGGATGCAGCCGCTGAACACGTTGCCCACCAGCAGCACGGCGCCGCCCGCCTCCAGCGCGCCCGGCGACAGCAGCTCCGGGTTCCACGTCACGTTCGATATCACCTGCGACAATACACTTACCTATCAGATCGGCTTTTATGGTAAGGGCCCGCACAGGGTCAGACGATAGTGAGAAAATGACTTTAAATTTTTTTAATCGACGCTGGCTTCTTTTTCTTAATTTATACAATAACAATTTTGTTGAACAAACGGGTTATTTTATTGCAACATCTATTTTTCAATTATAGATAACAGCTTTAATCACCTCGTTTGATAAATTGTAATAATGAGACAGAAGCTTTGCGCATGACTCGTTGGTTTTTACAATAGAATTTCTCATTAACCATAATATGTGTGGGTACAGTGCATCTTTCCCTTGCTATCTGGTATATGAAGCTTCCCTTTCCGCGATGAAAATATTATATTTAAATTATTAGAGTTAGTTAAAACAACTCACAACTCAAACGCAACAACGTTGGGCCCTCTAAAAATTAACAGATCTTTCTCTCATACACAGCATCTTAAAGAAGTATTCGTGCAGATATTACCTTTTTAAAATGAACGTACCTGCGAGTCTTGGTCCACCTCTAACAGCAGCGCGGGGGGACTGGGCCTATAGCGCAAGGCGACCCAGTGCCACCGGTTGTCGAGCGTCTCCTTGGCCAGCGCCACCTCGCGCGTGGACTGCGTCGGCAGCGCCCACGACACCACCACCTTCTCGAACAGCGCCGTCACGTGCAGCGTGTAGCGCTCGAAGCGCTGCGAGAACAGCTCGCCGCCTGCAACACGACCATGCTTTAGGATGGTTTTTTGAACACGCTGATGCGCGTAGCGGCATCTTGTTTTTTTTTTTTGGTATTTCAGATAATCCCTATATTAGAACAGCGAAACTTGCTGATAAGTGCACTGTCGGCTTGCTTGTCAGCGTGTCTCTAAAACCAACCTAAGGCTCGTTTTTGACTCGCGCAAATGAGAAAACTGAAGCGCTCATGTCGGCATACCCTACCGATTTTCTTTACAGATTATCTCTATGTTACAAGAATAACGGTACAGCGACAGCGTGACTCTAAAAGCAGCATTAGTCGACATCGTTAGACAACGAGCACGTGCCGGCACGAAAACCTAATAAAACAGATAGTTAAACAACAACTAGGTATGTGCTTATTCAACAAATAGAAATAGAAACCTCACAGTGCGATACTTTCATCGTTAAGAATGTAAACAACCATCGTACTTAAAATGAAATGGTTCTGTTTCGAAACCGATATCTCTATTGAGTGCAGTGCGGCGGACATTATTTATTACATTTAGGGTGAGTGTACCAGTAACAAACCGATTAAGCGACATTTTGAAAGTTATTTTGATATTGTGACTCAATTATTAGAACAATCATTGCAAAAAATGAATTAAGTACTCCTTGTCTACCATAGAATCATGTAGCTTAATCAAGTTTTCTTAATAGCTGTTAGGTTTCTTTTTATTTTACAATCAATGTGGAAAGTCGCAATGTGCCTAAGGTTGACCAGATTGTACCAGCAGTAGACCAGACGTTGAACCAATAGTAAACCAATAAATAAAATAATTTCTCTTAATGAAGAATATTTAAATTTTAATAACTTAAATGTTTTGTAGTAAATCATAGTAATCATTACAGATTTTCATCAGGCTACAAGTTTCAAGTAAACTTAATCCTACATCCGGTAGGCGAACTTTTTTACGCCTTTTCTGGTTGCCTATAATTGGAGATTCAGAGGACCACACAAATGCTGATGCAAATGCAGGGCTTATTGGTTGATGGTGTTTTCTTGTAGAAGGGTTTTCTTGATCAACGTGCATCTTCAATCTTGCATTTTCTATAAAAAAAAATGTAGGTGGTCAATTACTGGAACAAACTCTTAGTATAGATATTACCAGTAATAAACCACTGGTCTACAACTGGAACATTGTGGATATTGTAATCGTTTGTCTTATAATAATTTATTGCCATATTAAGTAAACATAAATTTAAAAGAAAAAGTAAAAATAATTTCAAAAAGCTAAATCACCAGTAGTAGACCAAATGGTTTATTACTGGAAAATCATTAAATTTGTGTTCCATTAGTTGACCAATGACAACTTTTGGTTAAAATTAGCATTTTCTGATAAAATAAGACGTAATATTATTGCTTAACAAACCATATTACTCGATTAATTAAAAAAACAGTTACAACAATTGATATAAACAAAGATTTAAACGAATTTAAAAAACTTACCGTCGACGTGTCGCTTACTATAATGGCCGCCCGAAACGAAGTACGGCAGTGCTACCAAACGTAAAAATAGTGGCGGGAAATCTGACAGAAGGTTAATATTTTGATGTGAAATTAGAAATGGTTTACTACTGGTACCTGGTTTGGCACTGGTGCACCCTCCCTACTTATAATACGAATATATGTATCACGGCACTTTCTAGGTAAGTACATAACTTTATCATGGATTTGGGTGACGACTGATGTGTAAAGAACGGTCCGTGTCAGGCGGTGCACAAAGCAGGTGTTACGGTGACACTAGCAGAATTACAACTACTTTGCTCGAATGCAGTGAGTGATTAGAATAGACGTTGGGTGCAAAGTGAAGAGCTAATGGAAACGTCTGAGGCACAATGGTGCGACGGAGGTGACAATGGAGTGCATTAAGATATCCCTGCACTCTCCGCCCCTTGAACGTAACTGTTTCCTCAAACAATGAATTTCTTTCAAGATGAGTGTTATTTAGTTAAAAATAGATCTTGCAGAGATAGTAAACTAACGTTCATTTAAATCAATTATTAAAAAGTGTCAACTGCATTTTAAGTACTCGTATATCTGTCATAAAAATTGATCCAACACATTTATTAATGAAATACAAAAGGACAACTTATTATTTCTTTTGTGTCAAAATGGTCAGTAATAGTCTCGTGCGCGCGCGTCTTGCGAGCGGTCGCTATTAGTCGCTGTGTCATAATGTCTGTAAACACGAATAATACGATTAAGTGTGTCAATTGTAATGTAGTTATTTCGGAGGTCCTTGCTTTTATTCGAAGCAGGCACGATGTCATGGACAGTGAGAGCCTGATACGATTATGTGGATCGGCTTTCTCGGAGGAAGATGTCGACGAGGCGAAAGTGTTGTTGTTTAGTTCTACAAAGACGAAACATAAGCTGATATCTAGGCGCAAGGATAAGAAGCAAAAGGACCTGGAGGATATTATATCGGTTTTTAAAACAACGGATCCCGATCGATTACCAATATTTGTTGCATACCATCTGCATAAACTGCCGCCATTGAGTTTTGACCATATTGATGTTTCTAAATTATTAAAAGATATATTAGCTGTGCGTGCTGAAATAACAGAAATTAAAGATAATTATGTTACGAAGAAAGACTTAGAATCGTCCATGCAAAAAGTGTTGAATCCGATTCCAAATCCCATTTTTAATACTAACGTTAACAAAATCCGAGGAGGAGGGTATGCTGAGGATAGTGGACCGTTTGGATTGCAGCCGCGCGCCGAGTCCGAGTCGCGGTCGCAAGACGACACGGAGCTACACAGTGCTGATAACGGTGAGCCGACGTATCGCTCTCTCGTTCTCTCTCGCACGCATGACGCACCGTGCGAAAACAATCGCTCGCCCAGTGCACCTGTCAACTCGACGATACTGGAAAGCAACGATATACCGCTGTGTTTACAAACCAACACGGCGAACAAAAATGAATCGTTGGCGGAAATATTGCAGAAAGGCGATTGGCCTAAAATCAAGCCGGATGGAGATTGGCTACTAGTACAACGAAGGAGGCATAGAAATCGTTTTGATGGGAAGACCGGTACCGCGACTTCAAATTGTACTGGAAAATTCAAAGCAGCCGAAACAAAAATTCCACTCTTTATATCGAATGTAAACAAAGAAACTACTGAGCAGGACATCTGTGAATATATCGAGAAGAAGACTAAGGAACCCGTTGTATTGGAAAAAATTAACATGAAATCGGACCGGCCTTACAATGCTTTCAAGCTATTTGTTTCTAAATATAAATTGAACGTCTTTTTGGATGACAAGTTATGGCCGGAAGGTATAAGATTTAGACGATTTATTAACTTCAAGCCGGGAAAAGACAAAGAAGTGTCGCGGCTTGCTGATGTAAAATTACCCAGTACTTAATGAATAACAAAACAAAAGTAACATTCTCAACATTTAACTGCAAGAATATTGTTCGTTCAACGGGTTGCGTACAGAAGCTGTGTGACGCTGCTGACGTTATAGCATTGCAGGAGACCTGGCTTCTGCCTCATGACGTGCCATACCTAGGGAGCATTGATAAGGATTTTGCTTACACGGGAAAATCAGCCGTCGATACCTCTGCGGGTATTTTAAAGGGCAGGCCATACGGGGGAGTTGCGCTGTTATGGAGGAAGTCAGTGTTCCCTTCCGTGTCGGTTGTAACCTGTCTTAGTGATCGTATCTCGTGCATCAAGATAGTGCAAAATGATTGTTCCTTTCTAATATTTTCCATATACATGCCCACCGACTGTGCTGAAAATCTAGTGGAATATACCGAGTGTTTAAGTGAAGTAATATCAATTATAGAAAGTAGTGGTGTGGAAAGTGTATTTGTGCTGGGGGATTACAACGCTCATCCAGGAACCAGGTTTTCAAGTGAGTTACTTACTACTTGTTCTGAGCAATCATGGCATTGCGTAGATATGGAGATATTACCTGTCGGTACGCACACTTTTTCCAGTACAGCGAACGGGTCCCTTCGCTGGTTAGATCACTGTATTGTGACTAGTGCAGCTAGGTCCCTAGTAACTAATGTCTCAGTCTTATACGGTGTGTATACGTCGGATCATATA
Source organism: Mecyna flavalis (assembly GCA_949319885.1). Taxonomy (NCBI): domain Eukaryota; kingdom Metazoa; phylum Arthropoda; class Insecta; order Lepidoptera; family Crambidae; genus Mecyna; species Mecyna flavalis. The sequence goes on along the minus strand of OX439427.1, from coordinate 622,527 downwards.
CCCATGTTAATTGAGTGTAACATTAATTTAATTAAACCTAAGGTTATGAGTTGTAATTCCCCATTTGATAATAAAGTCGTCTGGGGGGAGAGGGACAAACATCAAATAAAAATGTATCACGATTATTGTAACTGTAAATTACGACTAATTGATTTCCCTACTGAATGTTATAATTGTGCAAATGGCTTATGCAATATTTCTAGTCACTTTTTATTGTTGGATAATATGTATAGTGATATAATAAGTATTCTTAAAGACGGAGCCGAACATTGCTATGTAAAGAAAAGTCACAGTAACCACAGTAAACGGTACATACCAGGATGGAATAAGCATGTTCGCGCCGCTCATTGTGAGGCCAGACTTCATTACCGAACATGGTTACTTTACGGTAAGCCCAGATATGGTTTGATTTATGAAAATATGTGTATCTCAAGAAGTAACTTTAAAAACAAATTAAAATATTGTCAGAATAACCAGCAACAGATAAAAATGGACATGATTGCACAAACTCACTCTAAAAAGCAATTTAGTAAATTCTGGAAGTCCACTAACAAACTAAATCCAAAGTCTGGCCTTCCAGTGAGCGTTGCGGGTGCTCACGAGCCCACTGCAATTGCCAATAAATTTATGAATCACTTTAAAGTTGAACCACCCTTACTAGAAGTGGATGGGATGAGCGACGTGCAGGCCGTTGATCCTGAAAATCCTCCCTTACGTTTTACGGCCAAGGAAATATATAATGTAATTCATAAAATGAAGAAGGGCAAGTCCCCTGGTTACGACGGTCTGAGCGTTGAACATCTCAGGCATGCAGGGGTGCACCTGCCTCGGGTGTTAGCCATGTTTTTTGGTCTTTGCATTAGTCACAGTTATTTGCCTGAGGAACTTACCAAAACAATTGTTGTACCCGTGATCAAAAACAAAACAGGAGATGCCTCAGACATCTCAAACTATAGGCCTATATCCCTGGCCACGATTATATCGAAGGTGCTGGACAGTCTGCTTGATAAAGAATTAGCTAAACATATGGACCTGTATGACAACCAATTTGGTTTTAAGCCTGGCCTTTCTACTGAGAGTGCTATTTTCAGCCTTAAGCAGACTGTGCAGTACTATACGGCCAGGAGGACTCCTGTTTTGGGGTGCTTTCTGGACCTCACTAGGGCATTTGACCTCGTTAATTATGACCTGTTGTGGAAAAAACTTTATAATGAAACTACACTGCCAAAAGAACTTGTGTCCATATTTAAATACTGGTATAGTAGTCAAAAGAACGTGGTTAGATGGTCTGGATCATACTCGGATATCTATGGGCTGGAGAGTGGGGTGAGACAGGGGGGGTTGAGCTCACCCCGACTCTTTAACCTATATGTTAATCAGTTGATAGGCGAGCTCAATAGCGCCAATGTTGGGTGTTACATTGACGGGATAAGCGTAAATAACATCAGCTACGCAGACGATATGGTGCTGTTGAGTCCGTCTGTCAGCGGGTTACGGAGGCTCCTGTCTATTTGTGAGTCCTACGCGGTGGCTCACGGTCTCAAGTATAATACAACCAAAAGCGAATGGATTCTATTTCAGTCAAGGACACTTAACTACACAAACGTTCCTGAAATATCGCTCTGTGGTACAACACTAAAACGTGTACAGAGTTTTAAATACTTGGGTCACTGGGTCACTGTGGACTTAAAGGACAATCTCGATATAGAGAGGGAACGTAGGTCGCTGGCTGTGCGCTGCAACATGCTGGCTCGCAGGTTTGCTCGTTCCACTAGGCCAGTCAAAATAACGCTTTTCAAAGCATACTGCCAAACATTTTATACGAGCAACCTGTGGGTTAGTTTTACCCGGCGCGCATACAGCGACCTGCGTGTTCAATATAACAACGCCCTGAGGATACTGCTGGGGCTGCCGTGGAGATGCAGTGCATCCGGCATGTTCGCTGAAGCGCAAGTCGATGGCTTTGCCGCCATCATTAGAAAACGGTGTGCTTCAGCGATGACTCGTTTGCGTGGCAGTACCAGCACTATCCTTAGGGTTTTTGTAGACAGGTGGGATTTACCCATTATTCAAAGGTGGGTGACAATCCACACCACATAATTGTAATTGTGTTAATTGTTAATTTTATTTGTGTCCTTTTTGTGTGCTGTTTGTACTAACATTAGTTTTTAAGGATCATTGTTACTAACTTTTATGGGCCCAGCCTGAAATAAACGTTTTGAATTTGAATTTGAATTTGAATTTGAATAGCACATAAAATACATTAAATCTAAACGTCGAAATATTAAACGCAAACGCAACCTATAAACAATTAAACACCAAAATCTTACAATAGGATATAGCACAAGTTACTGTAGGATAGGGAAATGAAAACACGATGTACCTAATTCGCATGATGAGTTCCAAGGATCCTCTAAAATAAACGAACACAATGAAATGAGATGCATGATCAAATGAAAACATACTTTGCCCGGTTTGCCCTGCAGATGATGAAAACACGTTGGTAATAAAACATAATATCATGTGGAGCAAATCGTATTCATGGAGACTTATTTAACTAATATGGCGTGTAATCACAGTTAAATTAACCTTATGCTAACAATAATTTGATGTTTAGTGATCATTCGGTACGGAGCGTTACGTCACCAGAATTTGCAGAAAACTGTTGTTTCGAGCTGTTAGCTGTTAAGTTCAATTTTACGGTCGTAGCCATTAAACGGGTTTCGGATTGATATTATTTCAATATCGATGTTATGATAATAACGCCGTTGGACTGGTATGTGTAATTCCCAATGGAGTACGGTTAGACGTGCGCGTGCGCAACGCGGGCGGGAAGGCGCGGCGTCGATAGCGCGGCGAGTGTGACGCAAGTGACGTAACTAACGCAACAGACAACCTGCCTGGGGGCGTATTCTAATTTTTTGCGTCCATCAAACCAAAAACTGATACGTTAAGCATGAGTGATGTTTTGAAATGCAACTAAAATTAACATCACTTGGATGCTGTAAATATTAATAAAACATACCTAAATCATGTTCATTTATCGGAATAAATTAACATCAAACGTTTGTGCGTTCATAAATTATGTAATTTACTGAAGTGTGACCTAACGTTTACAATACATATAGTTATGGCCTCAAATTAAGTCACTGACATTGTGATCCGGAAACTAGTGCCACAAACAAAGTCCCTCCCGGGGCTGTCGAGGTCGTGAACAGTCAACCAGATGGTCCCATAGAAGATAAAACGATTACATCCAAAACAAAGCAAGGGCAGATAGCTCGCGCAACACGAATGCGCGCATAGGAGTCGTACGAGATTCCGTTAAAATGACTTACCAGCAGAGCCGGCAGCATTCAGCAAAAACCGCGCCGCGCGCAATGAGCTCGCAAGACGTGATTGATGCGCAAACGCACATCAGCGTGATGTAATTTGACGTTTTTTACCACGTCACTGTATTATTGCATCAAATCAAGGGCAAGCGTTGAGGTAATTTCGTTAAATCAAGGTTATACGAGTAAAGTACCACACCTCACACCACAGAACTATTACTATGATAATGACAAACGATAACCAAATATTGTGTGGTATATCAAGCTAAAGTACTGTTGTCGTTTGTTGAAAAGTACCTAGTTAAAAGATGGAAAAGACTATTTCGGACAGAGCATTATTTGTGGACGATAGGTAGGTACCACAGAGATCTATTGGACTAGAGACCGCAAGTACATCAATTTGTATGAGAACCGACCGTGCCATATTTTTTGTACCTACTGTGACGTAACGAGCGCGATTTAGTGATGAGAAGTAGGGACACGCCCACTTCGTCTCGATTCTCGATTCGATTATAAAAATCACTACATTGTAGTATAAAACACAAAGTCGCTCCCTGACTGTCTGTCCCTATGTATGCTTAGATCTTTAAAACTACGCTACGGATTTTGATGCGGTTTTTTTTAATGGATAGAGTGATTCAAGAGGAAAGTTTATATGTATAAAACATGCATAATATAGTAGAGAAACACTGATAATTTCAGAGGTTTCTTATGTGAGGTCGTAAATTAACACATTTTTTGCGCTTACATTGCAAACGCTGGCTAAACCCTACGAGATAGATCAAAATAATGTACTACAGTTTTGTACACCTTAAAAAGTTTTACAAAAAAGTCCGCGATGGTATATGTCTATCTCTTAGGGATACCCCACAACAATCATTTTCCTTTACTTATTACGATAAAATAATAGCTTATTTACGAAAAAGTGATTTTAAGCAATACAGTATTAATCCTTATCCAATAAAGTACCTTAAATAAATTGTGCATGTAATATAGATCAATATGGCCCTTTACATCATGTAATGTAAATGAATATTTTCGAAGATATTACAGATTTAAAATGCAGGGACATAGCAGTTGCGCGGCGGTACCGGCCGGGGGGGGGGGGGGCGGATAGATGAACGTCTGTTAGTTCTGTTATGATGTATAAGTTACCACTAAAGTGATTATTATACTTACTTTGTTGTTTTCACATTTTTTATCGGAATTATTTTCGAAAAATAAGCCGACCATGATTTCGTCTACTTGGGGCAGGTTTCTGCTGTTTGCTTTTACGAAATCGTTTTCCATAGTAAAAGTACTTCACCGAATTTGTGTAATTTTGCAAATAAATCACAATAACAATGGATAAATAGGAAAATGCTATTAAAACAGATACGAAAGCATAAAATCACAAGTAGGCGCAAGGAGGTAAACGAGGACGTGAGGCACGTGACGTGATTTTTATTTACTAATATATAAATAAATAAATTATTATTTTTAACTACATAATGTAAATAAATATCCATTTTTAAACTCTTCTTAATTTATACGCCGGTTGACAGTACCTAATGTAACCTAATTGTCACTTTATGCTTGATTTTATTTTTCACATTGTCAAATAGCCTATTATCATTCCTGCTTCCAAAATCGACTAGGTACCTTTAATCGATTTTAATACATTATGTGTATGTTGCATAGAACGAACATCACTAAACGCTGTATTTGACTAAAAACGCCTGTGCCACGAAACTTAAACGATATGCGAAAGTACCGCCTTGTTTGATATTCATTGCTTATAAAGCACGCAATACAATTGGAAGGCCAGTGTAAAATACGCAATGTATTACGAAATTGCGATTCACGCGGCTTAAGCATTATTTACATAATTGTTTTCTCAAAATTGATAAATAATTCATTTTAAAATAAATTACGCGTATTCAGATAACAAAATGACTTACCGATGAAAGGAAACATCTTTGTTTTGTGGAGTTATCTTTTTTGTATTGTTTTTGCAGCTTAAAATAGCACAAATCGTCTTTTTTTGCTATTTCGTCTGACGTCTAACAAGGGGAACGGTCGCGCGGGACTAAAGCTAAGAATCGGCACATTCAGTACGATGGACTGAAGCTGGGCACGCGAAGTAGCTACACTGGCGGCCTCTAGTCCAATAGATCTCTGTGGTAGGTACGATGGCAAAATTATTTTCTGTATTACTGCAATTAGAAGATGAAATGAAATATACAGTACAATGTGATGCAAGACATTTACTCGTCAGTTTTAGAAGTGTCTGTGTCTAGGAATTAATTTGTAACAATAATTATGATGAAAATAAACTGTTAGATTTCATAGCTTTATATTATAGTCTTATGACGTGACGTTTGCTCGTTAAAACGGCAAAAGAACCGTTCAGTTTTCTAAATCACTTTGAAGTAGAAATCCGACTCTCAAGAAATCTTTAGCTAAAAGTTCAAACAGATAATGTAATTACAGTTTGCTAGTCATCGAGAACAATTGAAATTGTATTTATTTGTGCCGTGTGAACGGCAACAAAATGCCGCTTGCGTCTAGGGTTGCAGAGCTCTGAAATCTGCCAACGGGAAAAATAAAACTTAGGACTGTAAAGCCAAGCCGGGGTAAATTGTTTTTATTTTTTTTTATTTATTTATTTTTATTTTGTTTTTTATTTCAATTACCCCGATCAATAAATAATTGTTCCTGTCCAATTCCGCGTAGATACAGCGGTAAATCTCAACAATCATCCAAATGCACTAGACAATTCCTATTCTAATCCTAAAGAAACTGATCAGAATAATCGTATATCCGTAAGTAGCATATTTTATAAATAGGTTTTGACTTTTGAGCTAATACCGCTGTCCCTTGTCCAAAAGATCGTTGAAATGAATCCTTATTTAGGTAAAACCAGAGTTCATTAACTTCTGAGATCGGCCGCCCTTCGCCGGCGCTCGTGACGCGTGAAAGCAACACTCGTGCGACCTCGCACCGCCGATTTACAGCTAAACCGCACTTTTCTTGACACCAATTAGGTCTCAGCCTCGGCACAATATAAACGAGATGCAAATTACCCTCAACGTTAGAGTTAGAATTTATACGGTCACGCTACTGACCTTATTTTAAACGAACTAACCTAAAACACACGTATGGTGAACTAGCTGTCGTCAATGCTGATGATGCAAAAACGCAATGGACACAATGACTCTCTAATAGACCATTTGGCACAAAGTGCAACGTGACATTGACATGCACATGAAAATTTAAGAGTACGGTCAATGACTCATAAGATTTAGAAGACCGCAAGATAAAAAAGGCTTAGCGAATTTTTAAACCACTTTTGTGGATTCATTTTGCATTGGCGGCAAATTAAAAGCAAACTTTATTTACAGAGAAAAGACACGAGTCTTAGATTTCACACCCGTGATTTACTTGGCTTCGCAGATGCGTATGAGCTGTGGTGATTACTCACCTCAGGTGACCCACATGCTCGCTTGCTTGTGTTATTAAAATTGACTCGCTATTAGAAACTGTGTCAGTTTTGTGCAGATTCGGTGGTTAAGTTTTTCATAAACACATTTGTCTATTTAAATGGACGTTTACGCTCCACGTCGTTTTATGAGATTTTTATTGCAACTTTGACCTTTACAGTTTACATCTTTTTGACATTGCAATTGGTTTACATCCTTAATCTCCTATTCCGAATACTTAATTACTTGACGTAAATGTTTTCTAAGAGTTTCCTGACCTGGAGTCACTTACCGATGAACCGCTTGGTCGTTGCTCGCAAGTTTCGCGACAAGCAAGCAGTTCTATGGTAAGCGACAGCGCTGCCCATTAATATCTGCAACACTGGGCAGAAGCGCCTCTTCGACATAAAAAGCCTTAGGCAGCATAGGCACAGCAGTATTCATAACTATCTTTGTCCTTACCGACGCAGGTGCGGAAGCTGAGCCCGACCAGCTGCTTGAGCGAGATGGGCTTGGAGAGGTGGATGTAGGAGCTGCCGTTGAAGTAGGCCTCGGGCCGGTCGGAGGGCCCGAGCGGGTCCGCCGCGCGCGCGCCCGCCGCCGCCCATACCAGCAGGGTGATATAGCTGCCTGAAACAAAACAAAATGTACGGTCAATGCACTGTCAAGCGAATCTGCTGGGATAGTTAGTTGACCGCTGGCCTTCCGATCTTTGAAACTTATTTGCGGTGACGCATGACGGGAAACTTAGTAAGGAAACCTGCAAAGGTGCACACGCTGTATGAATAGCTATGAAACAGGATTTTGGACCACACGTACCCTGAACAGATCAGGACAAAACGCTCAAAAAAAAAATAAACGTTATTAAATAAGGTTTTTTGTCAAGACAAGAGGAAATGGTCCTAGTAAATAGATTGATCACGTGATACCATCTGCCCCATATTTTGTAACGATGAGACCCTTTGTTTAAGCTTGTATCATATTATATTTCCTATAAGGCAGCTATGGGTGATATCCTGACTTGAAAAATGATTAAATGGTCCCCGTGGCGGATGTAGATATGTAACCTTTGGCTTATAAATATATATTTTTTATGGTTAAATGCTTTAACAGCTTGCAGATCTTGCAATTCACATATAAAATTCAACATATGTACTTTATTCCATAACACCTATCAACCAAGTCAGAAAATGTTCCTTCAGCGAAATTGGATATAATATTACAGATTTAAGAATAAAAAGTGAGCAGTATCTTAAAACTTTATAAAAATACATTTTCCTTCCCTGCAGGCATTCAAGTTTCAGTTCAGCCATTCAGTTTTGCCAGATAATAAAAATAATTGGCTAAATATTATACATATTTCCTTTTGCTCTATATTTTCAATGGACAGTTTACCTCGTTGATAACAACACTTAATTAATATCAATTAACCTAATCACCAATTATTTCAATTAATCCTTACTTGCGGAAAATTGTGCAAAATGTTATTTACATTATAATTTACCTAATTAACTGTAATGAAATTAATTGAGGCGCCATTTGGCATAGTGCAAGCACTTAACCTATATTCAATATTCGTCAAATAGGTACTGAATAGGGGTTCTAATAAGCATTTATACTTCTGGAGAACCCAAAAAAGCAATAATAATGTTTTATTTAGGTATTTATAAAAACTTGCCCTGAACTAAAATTGACCACACAATTAGGCTACAAAAGGCAGACTAAACGCTAAAACCGTTCTCTACCAGTCAAACTTTGAGGAAAACGAAATGCTTGAATGTTTTATTGTTTCTGTGTTATAAATATTCCTGCGTTTTGCAAAAACTCCACTCCAATCCAATTACCATATGTTTGGCCAAGCCGATAACGGGTATTAATTTAAAATAATTGTTTTCCCCTCTATGAAAAGATAGCGGACAACCAAGCGGGTGACCCGACTGGTTTCTACTTCCCACGGTCAGCTTACTATATTAACATCGTCAGTGCTGCAACTATGTAATCAGTTGCATAACTAGAGAAGCAGGGACTGCAACGATAGCTTTACAACACTGAACTAGCTAGTAGGTAGCTTACAAGCAAATTTATACTGGGCGACCATTTTAATATGATAATTGGGTCCTGATGATTATCTCGAGAAGGATTCTGGATTTATTATGTGTAATTTCTTTTATATTACCTATATGACTTAATTTATTTTAAAGTGCTTAGTGTAGAATACGTACGTAATATTTCTTTGATTAATTATTTAATTAAAGCAAGCATGGGATACTTGAATGAAAGTATACGAGGCACGAAATACGAAGTAAAAGGATGAAAGTTCAAAAACCCATCCGATGACGTAGGATGCCCTACTCGACATAGCATTTGCTAAGTGATATCCCGTACGCATAGATACGAACAACAATTTGAGTAACATTATATAGATATTTGCTATGTTTGTAATAAGATTTAAAAAATCGAATATGACGTGTTAGTTTTGAAAACACATTTACTAATGTGGGACATTGTCTATACTATACTACACAGCAGTTGCAGATGAAGATATAAAACCACCTTGTTACGCAATTCATACATTTCTTGTTTGGCATTGACAGTTATGGAGTCTTGTTCAATTAATTAAAGCACCTACCCGCGAGGTGACTAATTCATGAATGCCTGCACCGCGTGGCTAGCATTAATGTGAGATATGGCGATGGAACGATTACTCTAGTACTGATATACCTAGGCAAGAACCGAGCCTTTTTAGGTAATGCATTAACTGCCTATCCTATTCGCTGCTTCCATATTTAATCCCACTCGACTCTGTCCTGTGGCCGACGGGTCCGAGTACCACGAATATTAATGTAATTAAAAATTTGCATATACGCGTATTATACCTAATTCTTTTCTTTTTTTCTTCCTGCCCTTGCTTAATCTATTCAAGAAAATTTAATACATATCATAGAAGATGACATCTTTCTTAATTGATTTATCATAATAATTTAATGCAGATACCAACACATACTACATACATCTGACTTTTGTGTTGTGACCAACAAGTAGGGTTTCAACCGTAGATATCTGTCGAGTTTCTTGCCAGTTTTTCTCGACAGATAACGACATTCCGAATCCGGTGGCAGTTCAAAAATACTTGAATAAAAAATATTTATATTTGATTTGATTTGGTAAACTCACTTTTAGTGATAATCACAAGACGGAATTTTACACGTGTTATTTAGGGAACAGGGCAGGAGGAAGAAGATTTAGGTATGTCAATTCATTGTTAGCGCCACACTTCTATTACTGTTATGTCTAAAACGGACCTGCAGGGTAATTAAGCATGCATGTGAAATCTCGTTGGACAGTGGCCAATGTCGCGAAGTTCCTTGACTCCGGCGAGCGCTGCGGGGCCACCAATCCAATAATGGCGCATGCACGTACGTACGGCCACGGTCCTGCCGTCGACGCCTAATCGAGTTACAACTGCTATCGATTCGCTGGGATACGAAATCGATTTATGATTAGGGTTCGGACATTTCGGAAAAAGTCCTTAGTGTCTTATGCGAAGTCCACCACAAAGTTTTGAAAAGATTCGATAATACTCACTTTGCGTCTGGTTAGTAGTAGAGCTTTTTAGGAGTTCTAGTCGATAACGACTTGTGGGAAGGCTACAATCAACATTACACTGTTAGTATAACGTAGTAATTGAAACAATTTTGAAATAAAATGTAAAAAGAACAGGACAATCTTCATAATATGATAGTCTATGAGGTGATGATAGATAAATATCTGCGTAGCAGGAACAGCATAACCTAGGTCGTAATTGCATCCAAAAAGATGGGTGACGTGACTTTGCTTTTAAGCCTTAGTGGCAATTAAGGCTTGAAAGCAGTTTTATTTTTAAACCAAAGAGATTCTTCGTGGGACCCCCTAATATAATCCTTACACATGTGAACCTAAATATGTAAATATAAAACCACTTGAACCAGGTTAATTTTTTTAGACATAATTTAACAAATGATATTGGAACAAAAAACCAAACCACTTCTCATCTGAACACATGGTCGAAAGTAGCGAGCAAGTGTTTTACAAATGGAGTACCATTACAGATTCGATAGCCCTGTAGCTTATACCACGCCACGATGAAAGCTCTTTATCGATTAGAAAACGCGATAGTGCCTTTGACTCTGCAGATTACCGTCACGCCACACTGTTTAGTACACGTCTTTCACATCTATTTTGCATGCACAAATCGATTGCTCATCCGACCGCGAAAGTTTTTCTTATTGTAGTATCACGGCGCAATCGAGAATTTTAGTTGACATACGCACGACAACATAATGCAGTGATTTATTAACCACCTTCAATCACAAGTCGCTTGAAAGTTTTAAAGTCACAATTCTACTCGCAATAGTCCATCTCACATCGTTAGAATTTAGAATGTTCTCCTGACAGAGTGAATCTCTACTTTAACCAACTGCGCAGGGTATTATTAATTAAAGTGCAGAAGTGAGTGCGCAAGCACTGGTGCACTCCCTATTATCTCATTCTCATAGCACGGTGGAACTGCTCTCTGAGACAACGGAAGAAAGATTAGGCGCAGGACCAAGGGCTTTAATTTACGCCCAGGTGCTTAAACGGAGACGCTAATAAACACTAACAAAAAAAATCGCCAAACAAACCTATACCGCTGTTCACAATTCTATAAAAAGTTGCCTTCCATTAGTGAAATGATAATACAAGAGGTTCTATCACGAATTCACGACTAATCAACATAGTTAATCTGCCGACTGCATAAGCAATATCCAGTCTCCGAAAACGTGTAAAGAATGTGTTAATGCGCGTGTCAGCCGGTGCGTTGCGCGATGCGTGTTGCGCAAGAGTGCAGCGTTGCACGGCGCGCGGCGCCCGCGCGGCTGCAGCCCGTCTGCTCCGGCGCACGCAACCTGATGCTAATATTGTTTACTCGTTGCACTTCATCACTGCCATTCACAAGCTCGAGTACAATGTAGATCTCTAACATTTTTTCACTCATAGAAACAGCCAACAATGGGGAATTATGATAATGACCCATCAATCACCATCACGACCAAGGATGGCAGGCCAATTTTGAACAGTTATTTTGTATTGTAACACTGAGAGAATATCAATGTGAACTTCTGTTGAGCATAATTTTAGAAAATATTCACAATTTCAAAATATTCATAGTTCAGAATTTGTTATTTGTTAATTTACATACATAATATTTAGTCACACACATCACCGAACATCTTGTCCCGATTTACTCATAAAAACGAGGTAAGCTTTGACCATGATTGAGACAGTCTGTCGGTAGACACAGTAGACAGCTTGTCAGTAACAAGACTGTCGGTTTATACATACTAGACTCCAGCTAATAGGTAATAGTATAATATGAACCGAGTAGGTCTAGTTTTATGAGGCCTAATACCTTTTGTACTTTCTTCTTTTTTCGTATTTCATAAAATTGTAAAATCAACAACAAACTTTAACTAGTACACTTAGATTTACGACGGATATTGATACGTTCTGCAATCAACGAATTTATCGTTGTCTGCAATAGTCAAATCACCGTATGGAATAAAATCGGTATCAATTACAACATTCGTTTGTACGGAACCTGTGAGTACAGAGAGCTCGCAAGGCGGAGGGTTGGGCACTTATCTTTCTATCGTCATGGATCCTATGATTACGTCGCGTACACCAGGCAATGACTGGAATGTGGAAGTCGTCAGGGTTGATACCCTTAGCTTAGACAACTGCCGGACGTAAGCTTATCAAGAGCGACTCTTCAATTTCAACGCCAGTTTTGCACACATAAAGACCATTCATTCGTCACGGTATTGTGAATACAGACAATTTTTTAGTCTTGTTTTTTATTTACGTATCTTCACTTGTGTTTGAGGCCGGTGGCGCAGCGCTTGGGCATTACCTATTTGCAACGATCGCGTAATCAAAACACTTTCTGTGCGGTCAGTGCCCTGATGGATGACCAAAATACAAATCTCTGTGCGTGCACGCCTTTCTCGTGCTATCGCAAGATGACATTCGCTAAACAAGCGACTTGGAAAAATTTACTTGCTTAATTTATAAATCAAACGATGCCGATGACATGTGAATTTTACATGGTGTAACATTATGATTTTAGGTGTCTAACTAAATTTGTCTTCTTCTAACTCCTAATATAGCAGCATAACCATGAACTTATAAATTAGGTAGTAGAAAGAAGAAACCTATTCATTAATTACACTAAGCTTTTTTATCAGACTCAGAACCTTACCAACATAAATGGACCCAAAGGCACGCGGTGTCTCCATATAGGTTTGGTAGCGGATTGTCTTGGCCGAGTACGACTGGCTTACAATGCGTGGGTGCCGAGGCTACACTTGCGACATTCGCACGTGAGATACCAATAGTTTTACCATTTCTAAATTAAACTCTATTACGACAGACAAAAAGTCGAACAGAAGATGCCATTGTTGTCAGTATAACAATAGGCCGTTAGAGGTTCAGCCAACTATAAAATGTCTATGGAATGGAAATATGTATGTATATTGAAACTAGCAGATTTCCAACGCTGCATCTTTTCAAAACAAAGTTATGCCAACAAAATAACTGACGAAGGTAAAAGCCCCTTTCTACAAATTTTACCGTAATGTTAGCCATAAAACTGAAAATGAGATGCGATAAAGTTAACAAAACAATCTTTTACCGGCCGAGTCGTTGCTCATGCGCATAGCGGCTCGGTGACGTCACGCGCAGGACCGGCTGACTCATCGGAACAGTGCCTTCACCTTCCGGAAACCAATGACTATTGAATGGAGTATCCGAGTATCTGATTTAGGTTTTGGGGTATTTATATTCCAGTGAGTCGTTTGTCACAACTGCCAGTAAAATACAGCATGATCACAGAATATACTAAAGTATGATTATGATTTAATTCCAACTTCTCAAAAACCTCCATAGAGGCGCATATACTTTCTAATTTATTAGACACGGTCATTAACAATCTAGCATTGCAGTTGTATAATAAAATAAAAAATAAAACAATAATCGAAGTTTTCTGAAGCACGTAAGTCGAAACGAAATTAATTCGACATAACGGCCTTCACGCCCCTCCATTCCGTTTTCGGCACCAACTTGGCGAAATATAAACGGATCTCGTTTCTTACACCTTTTGGGAATTTGAACGTTGTTAGAGCCACTGGCTGAGCAAATGACAGAAAACAACAAAAGATGCGAGTCGATGCGCTCTGTTTTTTGTGGCTAAATTAAACAATTATAGAAAGAGAACGCAGCGAGACTCCAAAATATACAAGTGAAGAACTGAAGCGTTCTGTTTCCGATATAAAAATTCAAATTAAATACGTTTGACTTGCATTATACATATAAAATGAGCAGATGGCCCGCTAACAGATAGCAAACAGTTATCACATTAGACGCATGTAAATAAAGCAACAATCATTGATCGAAACGACTTTACATACAGCCGCATTTCAACATGCAATAAATCATGCGAAAACCCATATATGTTCACGACGATGAAAGCACAAATGGTGTTTGCGTTGAAGACAGTTAAAGGAAGCAGTTGTTCCGTGTTTTGCTCGTTTGAAAGCCTGAGAAGCGGCACAGGATTGGCGACGACGACTGCAATCACTGACCCCACGCATGTGCGTACACGACAAGGCACTCAGGGTAATTTGCGGCCCGCCACGCCACGGCTCTTGCTCCACTAATAGCCTAGCGACCTTATAATGTCCTAGTCGAACGGTAATTACACGCTGCTCCTGCCCAGTCTAAACAATGTTTTTTTTAAATACTTATAGGCTTGCATTTGACCACGATCACACTGATGGAAAGCGTTGATGCGGCCTAAGCTGTTACATGCTTGCCTAGAAGGTACCTATTAACTCGCGACAAATATTCATGCACCGCATCAACTGATCGAATACCAAGGTCAGTAAAACTGATTTGCAAAGACGGACAAAAGTTTTCGGAAACGAAAGAAGACTTCTAAATATACATAATTATAAAATTAAAATAAAATGCTATTTATCCCTAAGATTTACACACCTATTTATATGCATAACATCACTTTTGTTTACAATAAGAAAATTACCTAACCTTTAAATATAAGACAAATGAATAACTTCTCAAAATATTTTGGAGCCATATGAATGCGAAACATCAAGCAACGGTCTCACAAGGTTCATTTGGTATAAATCTTAGTAATCGTATAATATAATTGATAAATATGTTCAGCCAGTCAGTATTTAAAACAATCTGTTTACAAACTAGTTTACATTCGGTTGATATTCCGTATAGCAGTGGAGCGATAAATAGGCTCTTATCCTTAATTGCTTTGTTGTAATGTTCTGCTTGTTTAGCGGAGCAGTAGCTGTTTGTGAGTAGAACATCTTAGCTTGAATTTAGCCACACGTTACGCTTCGCTCGCGAGCGCATGCCTACGCTTTAGCCGCGTGTAATTCTTGGACCACAGTCAGACTAACGGTAGCGACTCCGTTGGCGCGGCCGCCAGTCTACCAGGCGACCTGCGATTTGCAATTCGTCGTTTCCCCCGGGTGGTCTTCAATCCGAAGATGCCTATTCGGTAGACGCGCATAGAAATCGGGTATTTATTCAACAGCAAGCTCTAGATTAAGATTGCTAATTGTAGATGGTTATTATCCACTTCCCATCATTAGTTTCTTTGATGACTCACTGACACTGAGCACTCCGGCTTTTGTTAATAGTTTCTGAAGAGATATTTGCATTATTTCGATTCAATCTATGAAAATATCTAAAGTACCGTATCTGCCTTCTCTACCTAGGGTCGCCATCTCTAAAATTTGGAAAACAGGACAAGACGCGTGAAAACCCCGGATTTTAGATTCCGAAAGCCGGACATGTCAACAAGATCTTTTAAACATATTCAATGTAAAAAAAACAGTTAAAAATGTCATAAATCACCTTTTTTTTAAAACTCGGTCTTCAAATGAAACCTTCCCCGGATGCCCTCTAAACTAGAACAAATCCGGGGAAACCCGGACGAATGGCATGGCAAGGCAACCCTATCTCTACCTTAAGCCATTGAATTAAATTGTCAGGTGTAAAAAAGACGATCCTGGTTTTTTTTATATATTTTGACATACCCAGGATCAATATACCAAACAACAAACTGTCCATAAACAGTACTTGTGCAACTGGTTATAGCAGCTAGGTATGTGGAGACTAGCCTACTGAAACGTAGGTATCTTGAGCGCAGCTAACTAGCCCGTCCAGTTGGCTAGACCTACCTTACTTACATTTAAGTACCTAAGTGCATAACTAATCTTGACGACATTAGAATCTCTTATTACCTTAGGTTCAATTCACGGAACAGCGCCAAAACATTGTAGATTTTTCATATTTGTATCCCTACTACTTTATGCTAAGACCTATTACCTAGGTTATACAGAATAACAGATAAAAATGGTGATATTTCGTTGAAATATAACATAATTTCGGGTCACGATCACGTTTAAGTATACGACTATAAAGACAATGTTACAACTTCTTTTTGTGGTAAAGAATCCAAATTATCCGCGTTACGAAGCGGAAACTGTCCACAAAAATATCCCTGTCTGCGAATCACAATCAAGCATACCACAGGTCGCCGGGAATCAATAAATGTGATATAATTGTATCGTAGAAGCATAGCGCAGCCGGGCGATGCACCGGCGACCGGGCGCGGGCGTGGCCACGAGGCAGCCGCCGCCCGCTACCTATGGAGACTAGTATCCACCGCCCAGCGCCAGCCGCGAAAATGACACGCTTTCCACTTCGACGGCAATTACAACGCTCGAGACATTCGACAATTAACCGGCTGTTAATAAAGCTATTACGGTAACGGCATCCAGATAATACAAAGCAACAATAGCGTTCACGAGGGGAAATTATTCAATAATGATGCCTCGTGAAAAGGTTCCCATGTCGGGCTCTACCACCGCCGTAGTTTACGTAGCGCCGTACAACTCTGCTCGGCGTTATCGCACGACACACGTGAAATCACATCAAGTGCCGTTATAATTGGAGCTTTCTAAGAACGAGAACATAACAAACGGATTTTAGGAAAAAAATAGTCAAGTGGCGTCAAGAGCCGTGACAAAAAGTGATCCCGAGAAACACAACTCTTTTAAAATACTAAAAACATGCGTCGATCATTTTCAAAAGGTTTTTGGTCTTTCGTTCGTTTTGAGAGGCAGACTAAAATATGAATAATAACGACTTTGGCATTTCGATTGTAACTGTATCTTGAATTTCGTGTTTTGATTTTGTCCACGAGAGCAAACGTATACTTTTTATATAAGTTGAGTAGGTAGATGAATCGAATTACTCATTCACTATCTTTCGTATATTACGAAACTTTCAAGTTCCACATTCATTAGCGTCGGTGTTACATCGATTACTATTCGTCATAACAGTTTCCTGGTCTCAATAAAACTAATTAGACATGTTACTCAACTAAGACGAAACTATAACAACAATAATAATATTGTCGGCGGCTGTCCACACGGCTCCTCTCGTACTTGAATGCAAGCGGACCAGTTCACAGCACCCTCCAGAATGAGTTGCACAACGTCCGTTTCGGCAACAACCCATTGTCTTATTCACATGCTAGGTACTTGCTTTCAAAATCAAATCAAAATCAAATCAAAAATATTCTTTATTCATGTAAACTTGTATCAAGTATTTATGAATCGTCAATTACAGAGTGACTCTACCACCGGTATCGGAATGCAGTCATCTGTCGAGAAGAACCGGCAAGAAACTCGACAGTTACTCTTTTTAATCGCCAAAGAAATTTATACAACAATGATAATAAATCTATCTAGATACTAAGCCATACAGTTTTTCGTGTGAATGTAGATATAATAATAATGATAAAGATAAAAAAAATTTATAACTGTAGGACGTAGTGTAGATATAACAACAACATGAACAACAATGACAACAGATTAAAATACAGTTTGCGCTGACAGGGAGCGAAGCATTCCTACTACCAGTATCTACAGATCTCCATCATTAAGAAAATCTTCAATTTTATAGTAACCTTTTTTCATCAGACGGGTCTTGATCCACGACTTAAATTGATTTATGGGTAAGCTAACAACATCCATTGGCAATTTATTATACATTGTAATACTTAATCCTTTAAAAGAATTTCCAATCTTTTGAAGCCTAATATTTGGAATAGCAAGCCTATGTTTATTTCTTGTGTTAAATTGATGACAATCTGATTTCTTTGAAAAATTTTGTATGTTCTTTTGTACATACATAACACAATCCAGTATATATTGTGATGGCACAGTTAATATATTTATTTCCCGGAATAATTCTCTTAACGAGTCACGGGTTTTGAGGCCATAGATAGCGCGGATGGCTCTCTTTTGCAAAATAAATATATTGTTTATGTCAGCGGCAGATCCCCATAAGAGCAGCCCATATGACATAATACTGTGGAAGTAACTGAAATAAACTAGTCTCGCCGTTTCCACATCAGTCAGATTTCTTATTTTTCTGACAGCATATGCGGCTGAGCTAAGTCTTTTGGCAAGAGCAGTTACATGAGGCCCCCACTGCAATTTAGAGTCGAGGGTTATCCCCAGAAACACTGTTGAATTGACAATTTCAATGAGTTCTCCATTTACAGTTATCTCAGGAACCACCTGTCGCACATTCGGCATTGTGAATTTAACACATTTCGTTTTATTGGTGTTCAATAACAAATTGTTAACAGTAAACCAGTGTAAAGTTTGTGAGACAGCATTACTCACATCGTCAAATGATTGTTTTCGTCTGTCAACTTTAAATATAAGGGAGGTATCATCAGCGAATAACACTGTGTCACACAGGTTTTCTGTATAATATGGAAGATCATTAATATAAATTAAAAAGAACAAAGGTCCTAGTATTGAGCCTTGAGGGACCCCCAACAGTAAAGGGGCTCCTTTGGAATCAATACCATTCACGTTTACCTTCTGGATTCTGTCAGATAGGTACGACCTTATAAGACTTAACGCGTTGGCAGAGATGCCATAATGCCGCAACTTCATCAACAATGTCTCGTGATCAACACAGTCGAAAGCTTTAGACAGATCGCAGAATATACCTATAGCATCTTGCTTATTATCCCAGGCATCAAAAATATGTTTGAGGAGTGCTATACCTGCATCTGTAGTAGACTTGCCTCTAGTGAACCCAAACTGATTACTATGTAATAAATTATTTACTTTAAAATGAGAAAGCAATTGAGAATAAATAAGCTTTTCAAATATTTTACTTAATGTTGGGAGAATCGATATTGGTCTAAAATTGGATGGGTCACTTTTTTCGCCTGATTTGAATAATGGTATTATTTTACTGTGCTTCATTAAATCTGGAAATTCACCATCATCCACGCATTGATTAAAAATAATAGCTAAATGAGGTGCAATAGAATGGATTATATTTTTTAATATATCCATTGAGATTCCCCATAGATCTTCGGTTCTTTTCATGTTCAGTTCTTTGAAAGTTTTATAAATTACTTCAGGACTGACATGGGTAAATTTAAAGGATGTTACACACTCATCCACATGAGATTTGAGGAGGGAGTTGGCAAGATGTGGGCTAGAATTTAATTGACAAGTAGTTTTGACTGCAATGTTAGAGAAAAACGATTCAAATGCATTCGCCACATTAGCATTAGAATCATGAATAATACCGTCAATATTTAGAGAGATCTTGCTAGTTTGTGTTTTATTTTTACAAGTCTCTTTATTAATGATGAGGAGCTTTCATTTAGGAGCAGGCTTCAGACACAACATTTAATTTCTTCACTACATTAATTATTTGGAATGAGAGCCGTTGACGATAATTTTGATGGAATTTCATTGTTAAACAGCATTTTTGTGAGTAATCTTACTGTCTGGTACCTAATGTGAAGAACTCGGTAGGTGTATGTAATAGATAGGTACGTGCGCAACGCGTGCACAATATTTACTGAGGTTTCAGATTTAGGCATTGGTGAGCTCGATGCGCGCGTTGCATTCAGAAGTAGGTACACAGTGGAGGTCCCCGTTAAACGGGAAATCCAGAGAAATTATGCATCCAGAGAAATTATATAGTCAATGGAAACATAGTGAAACTTTGATATAGGTATGATACGAATTAATACACTTAATAACATGCCAGTATTTTAAGGATGATGCAAAATTTATTTATCATCAACACAGATGGGAAAAACCAAGTCCGAAATGTGTTATTTACAAGACATAAGGAAGGGCCGATGCAGGTCATGATATGAAATAGGTATCAAACTGAACATTGTCTGTAACGTGGCCATATCACCGACATATCGAAGAAGAAGCATACCATGAGTGGTATAGAAATTATCCGGGTCTTCACACACTTATGTGTGTCTAGTTGACATGCTGCCTAGTTGATTTACCGTCGCACGGTGGTGCCCGTAGTATGGAGCGGTTGGCCAATAATCAATTTTCTGAAAATAGAGGTACCTAATAGATGATTTTTGTTTATCGATTTAATAAATTGAAGGTATGTGTCATTAATTTTAAGTAAGCAAGGTGACAATGGTCGTTCAGTATGACTTATAGGAGACGTCAAACATTATCTATTTTCTGTTTTTCTTGTTGTTTGTTGCGGATAACTAAGTTTAGTTGCGACTTTGAACTGTTATATCTTTTAAAGGAAGAACGTTTTATCATTTTTTCGTGTTATAATTTATCGCTAATAATGTATAATCACTTGGAAAAAAAAAAAAATTTGTAACCACTGTGTTTCGAAAATGCTATTTTTTATTTATTTCATTTTTTTTAGTAGGGGGTTTTGCCTGGACAGTAATTGGTTTTAAGTGACTGCCATAATAATGAAGTAACGGATTTGAGTTCAATAGTTCAGGCAAAATCCCCTTTTGAGAATGGCAAGGCTTAGAAATTTGGGTGGTAGTGGATTATAAAAAAAATTTTTTTCCAAGTAATTATACATTATTAGGGGCTAAATAATTATGTTTAAAATACTACATACCTTGATTAACACCCATTATTTTTTATATAAACTTTACGTTCTTTCTTTATAAGATATAATACCTACATAGTTCAAAGTTGAAACTAAACTGAGTTATCCGCAACAAACAACAAAAAATAGGTAATGTTTGACGTCTCGTATAAGTCATACTAAACGACCATTGACACTTTGCCTACCCAAAAGTAATGATATATGCCTTCAATTTATTAAATAGAAAAACAAAATCATCTATCTCCAATTTCAAAAAAATAATATTGGCCAACCGCTCCATACCACGGGCCCCACCGTGCGTCGTCCCGACTTCTGACTGTATTTGGCTTTTTGGTTGCTAAGCAAAGAGCGCAACCCTGTTTAATGAGTAATACATTAAAGTGAACTTTATTATTTTTACAAGTGGGGGTCGGTGTAATGATCGGTGCGTAGGGTGCAGAATTTTAAAATGTGCCATTGGCGAGAGTGGTAGGTATTGCGGCGCGGCGTGGAGGCCGGCGCGTCACGCTCGGGCGCAGGCGTCGGCGAGCCAGGGTTGGCTGGTCGCGAGGACTCCAATACTCTCGTAATTACTACTGCGAAACCGAAACCTTTAACAGGAAATTCTAGCATACCAAATTCAAATTGCAATGCACTTTTTAAGTCGGCATAACTATTTAGAACTGATTTCGATTGCATGCCCTCTTTATTTATTCAGCAGATTGATTCATTATGTGTGCGATGTTTCTAGTATATTATGCGTATACACATCCACAGTATGTATACACCTGACGTTACAGATTAATTAATCAATGATAAATATTTGTTTGATTCTTTGTCAAGGTAAGAGTGGTCTGGGACCGTCTGGGTAATAATTTTAGCGTTTAATTAAAACGATAAGGAAATACCTAATAAGATTTATATTGAACGTCATTGGATTTAACATAAAATTAAAAAAACTATAATTGTGCACACTTTAAGGCAATTAAGTGACACAACCACAGTTAAAAATGTTTTTAACTGTAGTTTCAACGATCATAACTGTTTCGCGCCTAATTGTCGTTAATTCCAGGTAGATAAAGTAGGTTTTTTTTAGTAACCAGGTAGTAAAGCTACAGTTAGGTACGAACTTTATTTTAATTATTTTTGTGACTGAGTACCTAGGCACTAAAAGCTAGAGGAGTCGCCATAAATACATAAGTAGTTTAAGTCCATATTTCAAAAGGAATAGTCGTATCGAAATCCTTCTTTAACCCTTGGTGGAATTTTATAAATATCGACAATCAGCCCTAGAAGCACTTTCAGCAAACGCGACGCTCCCTTGTCAATTGCCTCGCGTAGTACGTGGCATAGAGTAACTTATATACTGGATAGTACGTGGCATGGCATGTGGCCACCTGGCCGCGGCTCCCGGCGCGCCCTCGGCAGGTGCCTCGCATTCCGCGCTGTTTTAGGCGAGGCGTGTGCGCCAAGTACAAGTACAAGTGTCTTTGTTCCCAGGGCGATGGATACAATACGCTACAGTACAGCTAGCACCGCGTACAATACAGTTATGACGAATAGCATGTTTTGTTTGTTTTTACTATTCACATCAGCATGAATAGTCGTGTAATTTTTTCACGCAAACAGGCTGATATTTTAACTCTATTAAAATATCTGAAAGTGCTTTTGTTCTCCTGGAATTGAGACAGATAGGAGCGGCAGATATGGCCTGACAAGTTGGCCAGAAAGCTGTCTAATATTCTAAAGAGTGTCAATATAGGTAAACAAACAAGTATTTACGGCGGCAGGTTACAGGATTTACTCAAAAGGATGGGTCGATTGGCCGAGGACCGATCGGCGTGGCGAGCATTTGGAGAGGCCTATGTCCAGCAGTGGACTATCATAGGCTGATGATGATGATGATGATGGGTCAATTGTGCCCATGAGTAATAAGGGTTGTAGATGTTCGCGCCTAAAGGAAAGGCCCTATGCCCACTGATGGACCTAGTGGATAGCTGGGTAAATAATGGAGGCATGACATCCGCCCAAGTAATTTTAATTGATGATCCTGTGGAGTTACTTCCCAGGAAGCTGCCGTTATATCGCGACAAGTTGCTAAGCCTTTATACCTCTGTTTATACATACTTCAGCCATGTATGGTAATTACACCTACACAACTTTTTTCAAAGAGTAGGTAGGTGATTCAATACATAAAAAAAGAAAATATCATGAAAAGAATAAAACTTTTACAAACACATTAACTACATTGTGTTTCAGAATATAAATACCAAGGCCTACTTGTTTTTTTGAGATGAATACAAAATAATTAAAATCACTTTGGTACTTTTGTATTGTAAATAGGTTAGGTATATAGAGGTATATATGAACTCACTGGCTTACAAATTTGTTCAGTAAGCACATATTTATGTAAAAATATCAATTTTTGATTTAAGTACCTACATAATAATATGTTACTTAAATAAAGTTATTTAGGCAATTTGCAAAACAGACAGACATACTAAATCATACATAATTTTAATTTCTCCATGAAATAAGTAAGACAGTAATGCTTGTCTAATCAAGAAATAAAATTAAAAGGCCCACATAATATTATGATGTATTTTATAATACCTACTTAATGACTTTAGGTAAAAACCCTTTATTGGTATAAAATTTAAACCAAGACAATACTAATGCTACAAACTTTTTAGGGTTCCGTAGCCAAATGGCAAAAAACGGAACCCTTATGGATTCGTCATGTCTGTCTGTCTGTCTGTCTGTCCGTCCGTATGTCACAGCCACTTTTTACCGAAACTATAAGAGCTATACTGTTGAAAATTAGTAAGTAGATGTATTCTGTGAACCGCATTAAGATTTTCATACAAAAATAGAAAAATATTAATAAATTTTGGGGGCTCCATACTTAGAACTGAAACTCAAAAAATTTTTTTTCATCCAATCCTTACGTGTGGGGTATCTATGGATAGGTCTTTTAAAATGATGATAAGGTTTCTTATAATTATTTTTTTCTGAACTGAATAGTTTGCGCGAGAGACACTTCCAAAGTGGTAAAATGTTGGTCCCCCCCCCTGTAACTTCTAAAATAAGAGAACGATAAATCTAAAAAAAATATATGATGTACATTATTATGCAAACTTCCATTGAAAATTGGTTTGAACGAGATCAAGTAATTAGTTTATAAATTTTTGGGGCTTCCCATACTTAGAACTGAAACTCAAAAATTTTTTTTTCATCCAATCCTTACGTGTATCTATGGATAGGTCTTTTAAAATGATAATAAGGTTTCTTATATCATTTTTTTCTAAACGGAATAGTTTGCGCGAGAGACACTTCCAAAGTGGTAAAATGTTGGTCACCCCCCCTCTAACTTCTAAAATAAGAGAACGATAAAACTAAAAAATATATATGATGTACATTACCATGCAAACTTCCATTGAAAATTGGTTTGAACGAGATCAAGTAATTAGTTTTTTTTAAAACGTCATAAATCGTAAACCGCAATTTTCCTCTCATTCAATCAACTCAAATATAAAAACGTCGATCAAACTTACAAAGAACTACAAGAATTTTTATATTATGATGATACTTGCTGCTACGGAACCCTTCATGAGCGAGTCCGACTCGCACTTGGCCAGTTTTTTTAAAGAAATAAATGTAACTGGCAAAACAGATTTTAACAATAATCTCTATCCTAAAAGATTGCTAATAATAATGTAAAGTTTCAAAAAGTAGGTACCAAGACAATTAGCATTCGAAAAATATTAGCATGGAGAGAAGAAAGTGTAGTAACATGAAGTATGGTCTAAACAAAACACTTTCCACTAAAAGTGATGAGAGCTGTTGAAGAGCAACAATGAGCCAGTGCTTTCAAAGAGAGAGCATGGCTCCAAGTTTCACTTTTAAGCCTCTATATCTTTTTAACATACATTAACAAATGTTTTCTAATTGAGCTGAGATTTGCACTTTATGCTATTGCTAAATTACAACTAGTGGAAGAGCAACACCACTAAATTTCAAACCACTGGGACATTTTAAAAACATAATAGTTTGCTATCTATAGATATCAAATTCAGGTTCATAACCACTCAAACGTCCGCGCGCGTTTCGCTAAGTGGTCAGGACAGTCCGCGAGTCACGTGATACGCGCAAAATAAAATCGATAGGAGACGTATGCTAAATAAATGCTTATTACTCAGTAAATAACTCAAATATCGCAAAATGAAAAATACTAATGAAAGGCTCATTAGTTGACGATTTTTAGGCAATAGTTATGTTTGATTTTAACATTATATTCTATTAATGATCTTACAGTGAACTTTAAGAAATGCTAATTTTGTCCTAGTTTTCAATTTAAATATTTTTTTTATTAAATATTTTTGACGTTTACAATATTAAAACAATTTTGGGTTTTAGGTAATTTAATGGCCTTTCATTTGGAACCAAAATCCCATTATAAATCATCTTAAAAATATTACAAATAAAATAAAAACTAAAGCTACATGATCTGTGAAATCGAAGTTCACGTATGGTAAATTGTCTAATCAAGAATGAAATATGGAATATTTCAAGAAAGTATGGTAATAACAAGGCTATAATATTAATAAGTTTTCATATTAAAACATTTAATTACGATATAATATAAGAACTTTTTTAGATCTTCCAATTATTCACTAATAAAAACACATAGTCACCAACCTATTTTTAATCCAAATTTTTACTTAAAACCTGACTGGAATCGCACATAATGTTATAAAATATGAAAATAAATGTAAGATTATAAATATTTTGATATACAAAACAATAATATTTTATTACTTACGGCATGATTTCTCGAATAAAATAGCTGGAGTCACTCGCGCACTGATCCACAAAAACAACAAGCAACTTGACAATTTATTTTTTTTGTAGCCATCAGCCGAAGTTATGTTCCACTTGAAATAAGGTGTGGTACATATCATAGAGCGTCAAAAACCAGCAACACTACAGACTATAAACATCCACAGCGATAAGAAAAAGAAAAAAACAATCAGCGGGCGCGAATTCTTAAAAATGTAACTGTAGTTACACGGACTGTCCTGAGGTATATGGTCTCTGTAACTGTGGTTACAGTGGACGTATGAGTGGTATGAGCAAAGTATTTGTTAGTGACTTCTAACTAGGTAGGTAATTCCAATTATTAAAAAACTATAATTTAATTAAAGTTAGTATGCAAATAGATTATTATCTTTATATTGAATAGGTGCAATATTGAGTCTAGGCAGGACATCAGTAATAACAAACTATTTAGCAATAGGTAAATAAATTAAAACAAACATAAACAGGCTAGATTTGTTAGATTTCCAGACTAATTAATAATTAAGGTCTTTTTAAAAAGGGTATTTTCATTGCCATTTTCAAAATACAAAGTTGAAGTAGTATTTAAGTAAACTAAGTATAATACTTTGGAAAAGGTTGACGAATTTTAATGTATGCAATCATTGAATGAAGAGTTTACTTATCCAGAATGGCTGCACTATGTCTATAACTGAGTCGACGATGAGGCAAGGCTTTTAAGTGTCGCGTTTGCTAATGTTTAACAAAAAAAACTGCGCCTACATTAGCTTACCATATTATCTATCTATAGGCTCACTATTGGCAATTGCACATGCAATAACTAACAGCATCTGTTTGAGCAGAAAGTGGCGCATGCCGTGCTGCTTCTAACAATTGATACAATGTATTATAGAAACTAGATGGAGCAAGAAAATCGACCTACCTGCGACGGTAAAGGCGGCGCGTCGCCTCCGAACTATGTCCACCTTCATTATGTTGAAATAATCAAAACACCCAAACAAACACCAACATAAAACTATCACTGATTGTACTAAAACATAATTCACTTGATTGGTGAAACTTAACACTAATTAAATTAAAGAAACTTATACGAAAAACAAGCGATAGAAAAATAAAGTAAAAAAACACGACACTTCACATAGCACGGCTCATTGCTGACTGATAGAGTGAGTGAACGGTTTTGTAGAAGTTGTCATTGCTTGTCAAGTTGTCATCCTAAGTGAATGAGTGAAGTTTGAACTTTGAGTACAGCAGACCGACAAACTTATCTGTTCCGGTGGCCAAAATTGGAACTACATGAAACGCAATGTAAAAACCTTCTAAAAACCATAGATTTATACTGATGTCAAACGCTCGCTGCCCGCGGGGCTATAAAAATGTGGGAGTGCGACAGTACTACTTATCTCTCTTTCGCACTTACAGGTCTAATGGGGAGGCGTAGTGTAGCACCAGCGTAGTGTCGATTTTAATAGTATAAATATTTTTTACCAAAAGAAAAGGTATGGAATGGATAATAAAGACAAAAATATTTAATAATAATTAAATTTATTAAAATGAATGAAATCAATGAACTTATAGTTATTACATAAAAATTGATAATAGATTTGAACTAATTTCTTATCAACCTATTACAACATAATAAAATTGGCTACCGCGATAACAAAAAAACAAAATAAACTCAAATTAAGTTGTAACTAATCGTCGTCCCAATCAAAGTCGCTGTCGATACGATTTACTGGAAGAAAGCGGGCAGAAAACGATAAGTGACGCACCGCACACGGGTCGCCCTAGCGCACAGATGGTTTATGACACCGAGGGCAGCGAGCGTTTGACATTAGTATAGTATATTATTATGACATTATTACAACGACAGTAGCGACGCTGCCACCGGAACAGATAAGTTTGTCGGTTTATAGAACAGTTTTTTGAATGAACTATGTACTAGCCACAGGATATATAAAATACCTTTTTGTTGAATTAATCCATGGAATTAATAATTAATCTCACATATTAAGTAAAATTTGATAAAAATAAACCCTTCCTTGTTGTTGCTTGTTCATTTCTACCCTTCAATTTTACAATAATAATTTTTATTGATATTAAACAGTGAAATGAAATGTTTTTTTTACGATTCATTACAAGCAGTAAGCGTTTCACTAGTTTCAATGAAATCATACTTTTAATATTTTGTTTATCATATATTATAATATTTAAAGTATTTATTGTTATACGTTCATTTATTCTGTTACACATTGCAGGCCATATACATCTCCGCTAGAAATAAAATTATAAATTATACAAGAAGAAACGAATGTCATGAAATGAAAAAAATAATGTTGCTATTTTTCCTAAAAATGGCAGCCTTCATGTCGTAAGCTTTTCTTTTCTAATGTAATGAAAAGTTTTTATTACCAGTATACGGATAATTTATAATGCTTTTTGAAGCAATCCAGATGGTTATTCTGCTCTTTAAAACGATTAGATAACTATCAAATGTTGTGAGTCATGAACTTCGTATTGGTAGTAAGTACTACGTGGTTATAATTCTTTTCTATCAAATAAATTTTCCCGTTACATATTGCCATCATTGTCAATAAATGCTTTTATTTATTTATTTCCATCATGTTTAGTGTTTCTATGATAACGGTTGTTTCAGGTGGCGTAAACATCTTCCAGGTTGTTTATGCAAATGTTGAACGGAGCTGTTGAAATCGAAACAAGTAGTTCCGCTGTAACGTTGGATAATAAAGGCACCATGAGTGGCGGCAGTGCGAGTGTGGAGAGCGAACTGGCGAGCACGCGGCGGCTGCTGTGGGGCGAGCAGGTGAAGGAGGACGTGTTCCGCCGCTGGGCGCAGGGGTTCCAGTTCAGCACCGAGGAGCCCAGCGCGCTCATCCAGCAGGAGGGCGGGCCATGCGCCGCCATCGCGCCCGTGCAGGGCTTCCTACTCAAGATTCTTCTTTCAGAGACACCCGGACACAGTTTTCAGGACTTGACTTCAGAGAAGTGCAACTCTCTGCTAGTTAGGGCCGTGTGTACGATATTAAGCCAGTGTCTAGCTCCTAAGTACAGTGTGGCTGTGCACAGGAAGAATGAAAATGAAGCGGAGTCCAGCAGCGGCCACAACATTAGTGGAGAAGAACAATCATGTGATGCTATTGAACATTTCCATCAAAGGATTGAGGTGCACCCGTTTCAAACATTATCAGAAGTGGAAGCATTCTACACAAGAAACATTCGTATTCTGAAAGAAAAATATGGTGTGCTACTTCTTTTGTATAGTGTCATTCTTAGTAAGGGTGTAGGTACAGTGGAGGCAGAGTTAGCAGAGCTGTCTGATCCTCTAATTCATTCAACATATGGCTATGGGTCTCAGGGGCTGATCAACCTGATGCTGACAGGACGAGCCGTAGCGCATGTGTGGGATCATGACCAGGTAGTAGGGGGCTTGAGATTGAGAGGAATAGAGAGGCAGAATGACATAGGCTTCCTTACAATCATGGAACACATGCAGTACTGCACAGTGGGCTCCTTTTATAAAAATCCCAAGCATCCAGTGTGGGTGCTAGCATCTGAAACACATCTTACTGTCTTGTTCTCTCTTGAGCGACGATTAGCAGCTCCAGAAACTGCTGGTGAATCAGCTGAACGTATTTTCCGTTCATTTGATCCAGAAGGGAATAATTTTATCCCATCTGCTGCCCTGCAAGACGTGTTATGTGCTGCTGATTTAGTTAGTGAACCAGAATATGTGGAATTAATGAGACGCAAATTAGATTCAGAGAATTTGGGCATTATCCTGCTCAGTGCCTTTATGGATGAATTCTTCCCTGGCTGCGAGCGTGGGGCGCCCGACACGTTCACGCTGCACCACTACAATGGGTTGTCGCGCAGCAACCCAGGTGGGCGTGTGGTGTACCGCACCGGCCGCGCTGCGCTTCTGGAGTGCCCTATGCGCGCCGCCAGCACAGATCCCATGCTCACGTGCCTGCAGACCAAGTGGCCGAGCATCGACGTGGTGTGGGACGATGGCCACTCCCCTTCGCTTAATTAGCACCAGCATCTGCCTCCTAACGACCACCCTTGACTTTGAACTTGTGCTGTGACGCAGTGAGGAATTATTGAAATGTACATTGGATGTGTCAAAAACATGTCTTAAATTCCATTACTTTAATGTATTATCTAAAAAATTGTATCGGATACTGAGGTTCCATTTGGATGGATCCCTACACTGGTATGAGCAGCTATTTTGCATTATGTTGGTGATATGGCGCGGTTTTTCAACTAGGGATAATTAGTGTAACTTGGGTAATCACTAGACTAGTTCCAGACTTTCCCCTGTGCTGACTGCAGACTAATCTGAACCATTAAGCAATAAGCTTCATGCAATTGTGACCATTATACACTATATGGGGAAAAATTTACAGCCCATCACATTGTTAAATTTGGTTTAGTGAAATGACTTACAAGATACATGTTATTTGTATATTTTATTTTAAAAATAAGTTGTTGAAATGCCATGGCCCTCTGCCATAGCAGAGTGCTGCCATTGTGTGCACACGCTCATGTAACAGCACATAGATCTTAGTAACAAAAGCATTCTTAGGGCTTTATTACACACCTGAATTTTTTGCTATTTTTTCTTAACCTGATGGTGGCAATACATAGATTAAAGATTTCATAAAGGCATTGGCACTTTGCCATTGTTTATATTTCCATTTCATAAATCAGTATCTACATGGCATTCTTTGCATCTTTTATTTTCAACTTCTTGTGATTTTATTTGTAACCCTGAATAAACATACTGTTACTTATAATTTTCTTAAATTTCTATTGTTTTACATCATATTTGTATAAAAAGGATGTTGTGTCAATAGCCATTTTATTGCTTCTTGTGAGTTTTTGGCATCACTTGCTGTAACTGAAGCTTAGGCACTAAAGCCATGGTTCTGGTTGCTTTAAAGAGTACTCTTTTTCCTCAAAAGGAATTTCACAATTGTCACCAAGGTTAACTTATTATGACACAAGAAACTTTTTTGGAATACCTAATTGATTTATTTTACACATGGTCTGCCGAAAACTCTATATGATGCATGTTTATTGTCTAAATTTTGAAATTTATTTAATTACCAAGATTAAATTACTAAACCTCATTTTATGCCACATATTTATTTTAAAATTGTATAAAATGTTATAAAATTAAAATGTTTAGAATATTGTCGACATAAGTTGTAAAAATTTAGGTCAAAATTGAGTAAATGTTACACAGCAATAAGTGTGTATTAGCTGTTGCCTACTCGAGAATGTTTTGTCAGTAGCAATAAAGCGGTGTTACAAATGCTGTACCAAAAGTGATGATACTCTTGTAAGATTGATAATAAACTTTAATTGGATGATACAAAATTGTTGGATAATCATTTACAGTCAAATGTAAGTAATTTATTAAGATATTCAGTGTAAGCTAATTTATTTCTGTGAATAAACTCTTGCTTTCTAAGTTATTCTATACTATTCTGTTGTACAAATTTTGTACTTGATATACATTATTATGTATTTCACATATATTTTTTTAAATTGGTGTAAAATAGCTGTGCACATTAGTGGCGCATTATAAAGAGTATAGTTATTGAAGATATTTTCAGTTAGTCATAACATAAATAGTGTAACATGCTTTTTTTAAACTATAAAATGGTTTTTATTCAACAACAAATTGCAGTTCTTGTTGATCCCTCTCTTTTGCCTCAATTCCTATTTGCGCAATGATAGGTATTAGACAACATTGACAAGGGTCTGATGCGATCATGTGGAGCCTTTACGCGTTAACCATGGTAATGAATTCAAAAATGGTCCTATTATGATGCGCGGATTGACAACATTATTCTGCGTCGTCTTAAATACTAGTTTCCTACAGGGCCGGATCTACCTAATGGCTTTTTGGGCTGCAGCCCAGGGCCCCGTGGATACAGAGGGCCCCCATCCGAACTGAAAACAATAGACGATATTGTCAATAATAAAAATATCTATAATTAAAAAAACCGATCATAATGTTGGCAAAACAGCGATCAATTAACTCGTGTAGCGCATCTATCAAACGCAACGGGAAATTCCTCATCGTCGCTTGTTTTCGGTCGGCATATTACGTGTATTGTCAAACAAACTATGTACAGACTTAATTTTCTTAGTTAAAGCTTGTTTGTAGGACCAAAAAAGCTTGAAATCTCTTTTGAAATATATTATTTTTTCATAAATCATTTAATGGGATCCGCTTATCGCCCACCCGATGCAATTTTGTTATTTTTCCGCACTTCTGCTATCGTCGAGGTTATGAAAATTCTCAATAGTTTTTTCAAAACAGCGTTCCCCTAAAATTCTTACAAAAATGGATACAAACATACAATGTCATTAGAAAAAAAAACTGTAAAGTGTCACATTTCCAAGATATAAGCAACCAAACCTTTACTTTAATATCTTTAAAAAATATATTAATTACATAAATAAAACGTGACCCTTTACGGGATTTCGTCTAATGACTTGTTATGTTTGTATTGATATCAGGTATCCATTTTTGAAAACGCTACCTATTTTGAAAAAAAATCAACATGGAAAAATAAAACTTTGGTTGCTTATATCTTGGAAATGTGACACTTTACGGGTTTTTGTCTAATGACATTTTGTATTTGTATTGATACTAAGTATCCACTTCTGAAAGAATTTCAAGTGAACGCGGTTTTGAAAAATTTAAAATGGCGGTACTAGTAGGTAGGTAACCCAGCCTTCATACAAAAATCTTTTTACCCCTTTATTTAACAAACTGGCGAAACCAGAAACTGCAATTTTGATTGTTTTTTGGGAAGAAATTTTGGAGAGATTTAATGTAGTTAATAAAAAAAAGTACAGAGCCCTGGTTTAGCTATTGGTGAAGGCAATAAGTTAAGGGAACAAATTAAATGACCACCAAAAAACACAATCGTTACCCAAACAGCCTCATCCAAAATAAATATAATATGTACAAATAAACGAAACCTGTACCAAAATATTTCGGGCTATTTAAGTCATGCCTGCACTACAAAAACTTTTCGTAACCCAAAAAGGCCACGCGTGCACCAAGTTTTGTGTCATTCTTACCCAAATATATCATTACGTTTGCCATAAAATGTATTCATATAATCAAGTATATTAAATTGATTGATAAGATTTGTGTTAGGTTAGGTTAGAACTGCGACCACCTAAACGAAACTGAATTCTACCCATTTCTTTTTCTCTCTGTCCCGCCCGACCAAGTAAAATTACTTGGTCGGGACAGAGAGAAAAAGATTTTGTTTATTTACTATCAATCGTCAAATGGTATATAGTATCGGTAAATCTTTAGAACTTCATTTATATTTTTTGGGTATACAATGATTTTTGTACGCATTACTTTAATTTATCAGGATAAAAATATGTAACATATTTGGATGAAATTTTTAAATACAATGCGAGTACAAATTTGGTGCACGCGTGGCCTTTTTGGGTAGCTCAGCGATTATTCTGACGATACTTACGTTTTTTAGGTTAGCAGACATAACGTTTATTGGTGATCATTTCATAATACCGCGTTTACATTCAGCCCATTGCCGCGGCAACATGGGGAATAAACTGGGAAACGCGAGAATGTAAACAGGTCATTTCCATTGCCTTGACGTTGCCGTTCGCATTGCCCGGCTATCCCCCATTTGGCGGTTTTTCTAGCGGACATCAAAGCGCGGCAATGCGAGCGGCAACGTGTGTTTACATGTTGCTCTCTCGTTCAGTCGTTTAATATCTTTAAAAATACTTACATTGTTCTATTAATTACGATGAATTGCTATCATCCACCATGTCCTCTGACGACGACGTCCCTTTTGAATTCTATTTTTTTTAAACATTTAAATAATTAATTAAACTTAAAAGGCGCCGACGCTGCGACAATTTCCACGTTATCCATGGCCCAGAGTCGAATTTAAAATACATATGAAGCGGCAATGTAAACACTCATTTCCGCTGACGTTGACACATCAATATATGTACGGCAAGGTAAGCAGCAACGGAAATGGCTGAATGTAAACGCGGTATAATAAAATGGGGATTCAATTCTGGTAAGTACTTAGGATTTTTTGGGCGTTATATTTCATTATATCTGGTGGTTGCTTAAACCTAAGCCATAAGTTAATTGTGTCATAACACAAGGGAACAGCATTTTCGTTGCATGAAATATTATGACTAATATTATACTTTCTTGGGGTGCTAATTACAGATCTGAAGTCAGTTTTTTTGTATCAGCTTTAGTTTTTGAGATATAATTTTAACGCTTTTTTAAGAAAAATCTATTTTTTATTATGAAAAACAACCACAATTTATAAAAAAAAAACTTTTTAAAGATTTTCTTGTTTGACTTGGTACACGAAGTCTATGTTTAATGCTCCAGCTATAGTTCACTATCATGTGAGCATTCCAGTGACCCTAGTAACGTTCCTCCGTAGTTCGAATGTCTTGATGCAACCGTTCCCCTTGATCTTCACTCAGATCATCTAGATTTTCAGGAAAACGGTCCAAATGGCTGTGGAGAAAGTATAACTAGATTCTCATATCACAACCAAGCTGCTGGAAGTGTGACAACATCATTTCAATATGCTCCGAATAGATTTCATCCTTTTTGGTTCCCAAAAAAAATTGTGCAGTTTTGAGAAATTTACTACAGGCATTTTTTTCAAAATCAGTCATGTAACTATTGTAAGTTTTTATCCTTTAACAATCTTCTTATTTGTGGACCATCAAATGGCTGAGGCTCAAAAGAAAAATCTGTGTTAAAACAGTTGTACCACTTTCGTCACTTTGAAGAAGAGCTTTTTTCTTCTAAATCGGGATTATTTTGTGTAGATGAAGAAGCTTGGGGTACTGGCGCATCCACGAAGTACAGGACTGGTCGAGTAACAGATGACAAGTTAGGGGAAAAACTTTTCGACTGTTTTCTGTTATTAATACCGTTTATATCAACCACACAAAAATAGCAATCATCTTGATGATTGGAAGGTTCCCGCCACATTATTGGTGTTTGATACTTAATATGGTTTTTTTTATTCGCAAATAATAATCACCAAGACTCCACACATGTTTTACATATAATTTGAGGGACCCTGTCCTTGTCACGGGTGTCCAAAGGGATTCAAAAGCAATCAAAATACACTTTTTTTATGAACTCTGACACACTTACTCAACAATTTTTGAATACATATTCACCACAAATGTTGCAAAAGTAGTTGGGATTGCTTCTGTAGATATTTCTCGACGTGGACATTGCTAAACACAAATATTTTTTTTTAACTGTTTGGAAGATTTGAAGTTTAAGTGTGATTATTACAAAAATATATCTGATAGCTGTATCTCAAAAACTAGAGCTGCTAGAGAAAAAATGAGGGTAGATTTGAAATCAGCGACCTCAAATTAGTAAACAACAAGCATAAAATTCCATGCAACAAAAAAAAAAAGTTGATTTTGTTCCCTTGAATGTTTTAGTAAATAAATAAAATATTTGTTTTACTATTTTTTTTCAACTTAAAATAATTATATTATATATATGTTACGGGCAATTTGATAAGTCCGGGCACTATGAATAATGGCCGGTCTGTATTAATAATGCCCGGTCTGTATTAATAATGCCCCACTCAATTGGACAACAAGATTAGAGGAGGTAGCAAAAATAATAGGTTGGCAGCTAAAGTTGGTAGCTAATATTGCACTTTACTTAATTATTTTGCACAGTGACGAATGGTAAATCGTTAATTTGGGGAATAAAAAAAATAACCACGACGGCTAAGGCGGGAGCTTTCTCACTAAGAATATTAGTCGCAAAGTTATTATTAATTATTACACCTCATCTATAACTTCATACTATATTTAGTCGCCCGTTAATTTGTTAGTCGCCCCAAAAGGCTACAAGTAGGGAATTGTTTATACTGCCCGGTCCAAGTGATAAATTGTAGCTATCTCAAACACTGACTTATTACATGGACCACGGGCTGTCGGGCTTTATTAATAATGGCCGGTCAAAGTGATAAATTAATCACTTTGCCCGTCGCTCTTGGGCATTATTCATAATGGCCGGTCCTTATTAATAATGCCCAGTTAATCACGTTGCCCGTAACATATACATACGTACATCACTACAGAAAACAGTTTTTTGACTAAATGGCAATTGGTTGAGTAATAAGGTAGGGCCTGTAATGTCCAAGACGTAGTCAGGTAGTAAAGTAAAACACTTTTAGTATTTAGGTAGGTATAGGGTATGCCAGACACAGAGCACGTCCGCACTCGACGGCTGTCTGTGTGTGAATGCCGCGCTCTGCGCCCGCGCATACACTACATCCCTTCTTTATTTCAATTAATTTAATATGTTTCAAAATCATAATTAAAGATTATCTTACAAATTATTTATTATTATTATCATTATTATTATTTAATGAAATCGAATTAATTTATTGTTTTATTGTTTCATTGTTTTATTATTTAATTATTCAATTATTCAATTGTTCAATAAATTATTTCATTATTCAATTATTTAATTATTCTATTATTTTATTATTGAGTTATTCAATTATTTAATTATTCGAACTTAATCATTTGATAACATGACAGCTTAACTAAATATT
Source organism: Mecyna flavalis (assembly GCA_949319885.1). NCBI lineage: Eukaryota > Metazoa > Arthropoda > Insecta > Lepidoptera > Crambidae > Mecyna > Mecyna flavalis. The sequence continues at coordinate 586,200 of OX439427.1, read as the reverse complement.
ATTACTACGGATTTCCCGCAAGTCGTAACATCTTTAATATTCTTTAATTCTAGATTTGTGTAATAATTACATCACATAATAATAACAGTACAGTTGCAACAATGTTTTAACTTTATTTCCAGGTTGCTGTCTGTAGCTTTCCTCTTGAGATATGCGTATACTTTCCCTCTTTCTTTCATTTGCAGATCTCTGTCTCTTACTTCTTCATCTATTGTTTAATATTCTATGTCAGGTGCTGCTGGGATCTACAATGATTCACTCCCAAAATTATACAACGCATGAAAGACAGTTAATCATTTTGTTACACGTAATACTTTTCTCAAGCGATGTTATTGGAAATTGGGTTACGGGATAAAATAACCGACTATTTAGTTTTCGGATTAAAGCAATGTTTACCTATTTTATATTTCAATTGTTCGACACAGAGAAGCCATGACACCTGACAGCTAAGTTTTAAATGATTGTATCAATTTTTGTATTTATAAATCTATACATCCAACACGCTCCCTCAAAATTGATTTATAAAATCAACATAATACAATACAATTCACACTATTATAAACAAATAACAATAAGTGCCGAACAGAGCGTCATGTAACTTCCAAGTGTCTCCTGGGGAAAATACGATTATTGAATAGTCCAACATTCGTTGCTCAGGATTAGGGAAAACCCAGGAAAAACCTAATCAGACTATTTCACTGCTTATATAAAAAGCAATAATCAATAATGCAATTTAAGCTAAACCCATTCCACTTCTCATTTCTTGGAATGTTATCGCAGGTAATGGCTTGATGGTCAATGCGTCTGCCAACTGCTGACATTATAATAGTCTAGAAGTCTATATAGCACTACAGGTTATGGTCAATAAATGAATAATTTATTATGAAAGATTACGAATTAAAGGTACCATTCAACACATAAATGTTTCTTTCTTTCTTTCCTAAAAACATAACAAAACAAACACAAGAACTATTCGTTTATCCACATTATGGAGTGACACATTAGAATGCACCTTGGCAAATGTGCACCTTGGCACGTTCATATTTACACATCAAATGTGTTTTGTGCACCCTGGCACCTTGTAAATAATAATGCTCCTTGGCAAATTGTGCACAAAAGCAATGTTGTAGCCCATGCTACGCCTTAGTTATATTTTCGATTTACATACGTTATAATGTTAAAATTTTATCAATTACCAGTAAGTACATGTTCATGTAAGTATTGTATACGTTTGTTATTTAAATTCATATAAATATAGATTGTACTGGTATCCATTTATTTATTTGTGTAGATCCTTTACCATTTTATTGATAAATATTTTTCCAACATAAAATATATTTATTTACGGGTATTTGCGTCTAGAGGACCACTAATCTACCCAAAACAAATAGGAATAGTATTAAAGTGTGTTAGTAACACAGGAGATTATTATTGAAGTAATTGATTTCAAATTTCAATAGATTGTTCCTAATAAAAACACTGGGCACTAATACAAGTATTCCACTATCTTAATCATGAAATGAATGAATTTATTTATATTTCATTAATTTAAATTAGGATCTAATTAAATTAACTATATTTTATACGTATCACAAACTTGTGATTGTGATATTTATTGTTATATATTCGTTTAGAACTTATATTAAAAGAATATCTGTAAATAACGAATTAAGATAATTATAATTTGAGAAAGTACCAAGTTTTAATTGATTGTGATTTGAATATCCAAATTTAGTTTTATCTCTTACTAAAACTATTAATTAGACCCAAATATAATGCAACAAGTATTTTAAACAATCTCAAATTATACCTGCCCATGGCAAGATTCATACATGCTCCTTGGCATCTCAATTCACTTTGGAAAATTAACTTTTGTGATCTTTGTGCTCCTTGGCACCTTTGTGCTCCTTGGTACCTTTGTGCTCCTTGGCACCTTTGTGCTCCTTGGCACCTTTGTGCTCCTTGGCACCTTTGTGCTCCTTGGCACCTTTGTGCTCCTTGGCACCTTTGTGCTCCTTGGCACCTTTGTGCCCCTTGGCATCTTTGTGCTCCTTGGCACCTTTGTGCCCCTTGGCACCTTTGTGCCCCTTGGCACCTTTGTGCTCCTTGGCACCTTTGTGCTCCTTGGCACCTTTGTGCTCCTTGGCACCTTTGTGCTCCTTGGCATCTTTGTGCTCCTTGGCACCTTTGTGCTCCTTTGCACCTATTGCGCCTTGGCAGAATATAATCGTACCCTTTGGTACCGTTCGGTAATTATATAAGGCTATCAAGTAAGAATTTTGTTGTAGGTACATGTAAGTAGATAGGTATATTATTATTAATTGTTGGCCATAATTATATTCATCTTGAAACGGGAATCGAACCCGCCACAAGCACGTTTTAGGTTTTATTATTTACATAATAACAACCCACTAACAGCGTATACACTTAATTTAGGAATAAAACAGTCCAACTCCAACGTAATTTAAATACATAAATAGGTACACTATGTATTGCATTTATTACACCATGTAGTGTATTTATATACTTGAAATAAGTGTATTTGTTAAAAGACATGTAATCATATAATATAATAATATATCCTTTATTTCAGGAAACAGAATTACATGAATTATATGCAGAAGACCTGTAGTGCTGTAGGATAATGATATGAAGTATGAGCCTGTATTTCCATCTTTTGCGATCTTAAGCAATTGTGTGCCAGTTGGCATCGAATGAGTCAAGCTCATCTCGCCATCGCCTTTTGGGTCTACTGCGAGGACGTTATTTTATTTTTTATCTTTTAGATTATTAAGAGTCATTGTTACTAACCATATGGATACTTTTATCTAAAATAAACAATTTTATTATAATATATATTTTTTCCATGAAAAATAACTATTATTTACCTGCAAACTTGTTCGGTACCCTAGAAGGGCGAGTTTGCACTTATTTATTACAATCAACTGTTAACTTGTTTTGTAAATATGAAATTATCTTTAAACCTTATTCATTTTTTAATTATAATACAAACTTACTTTTGCAAATCACAATTTTTTTTTTTATTTGATCAGTAACCTTCTCTCAGCAAGTGCCCTTTTCCATTTCTCCCAGCGAGTGCCGAGAGATGTCGGATCACCTTCGCAAGCGATGAGTTATTTCGGGGCGACCTGCATTTAAATATTGACTCTTATTGCATGGCTTTTTACTGAAAAACAGTAACAGTATAACAACTGCGTAGCCCTAAATATTTACTGTTATTGCATGGCTTTTTACTGAAACAGTAACAGTATAACAACTGCGTAGCCCAAATATTGACTTTTATTGCATGGCTCTTTACTGAAAATCAGTAACAGTATAACAACTGCGTAGCCCTAAATATTGACTTTTATTGCTTGGCTTTTTACTGAAACAGTAACAGTATAACAACTGCGTAGCCCAAATATTGACTTTTATTGCATGGCTCTTTACTGAAAATCAGTAACAGTATTACAACTGCGTAGCCCTAAATATTGACTTTTATTGCATGGCTCTTTACTGAAAATCAGTAACAGTATTACAACTGCGTAGCCCTATTAGATTTTGCATGGCTTTTTACTGAAACTCAGTAACAGTATTATAACTGCGTAGCCCTATTAGATTTTGCATGGCTTTTTACTGGAACTCAGTAACAGTATTACAACTGCGTAGCCCTATGAGATTTTGCATGGCTTTTTACTGAAACTCAGTAACAGTATTATAACTGCGTAGCCCTATTAGATTTTGCATGGCTTTTTACTGAAATTCAGTAACAGTATTACAACTGCGTAGCCCTATTAGATTTATGCAAGTCTGTTTTTTCGCATGGACCAATATATTTTTTGTCATGTATAAATGGCCCCTAAAATAAGTTCCTGATTAAACTGCGTGGCCCTTAGTTATATACACATTGCATGGCCTATAAATAGATGTAAAACTGTGCAGGCATTAGCTAAGTAGGTACCAACCTAAATCCTTTGATAACAACTTGACTTATTTATTTATTTAAATTATAGCCCTTTCTTAATTCTCTAAAATATTATTAAGTAATTATTTTAAGTAATAACTATTTGTTTTACTGAGAAAGGAAAGTAATAACGTTGATTTTAGCACCGGTCGATAATTATCAATTTGTGCACACCAGTAATTATCGCACCCCTGCTACTGAGTGGTTATCAGTTGCATTCTTCATGTACATAACAATAAAGTATGTGCAAAAGACCAACTGCCGTTTATAAATATTTGTTTTATGTACATAGTGAAATCTCTTTATCACTAATTGGGTTGATACCGAACATTATAATCGGTGTTTATTTCGAATTTGACTAGGAGGTAGGTTTGTAATTTTTTGTTAAGAGGTAGGTAAAATAGACAGGTTGTTTTATGATCCAAGACAACATTTAAAATATAAATAATAAATAAATAGACAAAACTTTGTCCAACAGCACATTGAATTTTATTTATTTATTTTTTGTTCAAGATGGCTTTGTTTTTTTGTTCACGCAAAGCTAACAAGGAGGATAGTTTCATTAACAAACGTCTTGTGCGGGAATTGAACTCGCCTCCCTTGTGTCTCAACCAGCACGGCACTGTGAATCACTGCGCAAATAGGTCTTCATTAATATTGTTTAAAACCCCATGTACTAATACCCGGCTATTCGTAGCACGTTTACAATATAGCCTGTTTCGTTGATACTAACATTCTTCAAATAATTAGTTTAGTATTATTGATTCAAACTGAGTCTAACAATAAAACTTATGATGATGTCAAATCGACTTATAAAAATACTTTTAGGAAATAAATATAGTCAATTTTAGTGGATGACAAGATGTTTAAATGGAATTTAACTAACTTAATTATGTTTACGACTTGTGTTTACTCTTTTTACAAAATAATTGTTAACATAAAACAGTGCTAACAATTTCACCACATAGTAAATGTACCTATGTAAGTTTCAAATGCCGTACCGTAATGTAAAATACCTTGTGGTAATTTAAATATTTTATATTCCATCGTCTTTTAATTTATGAAGTCATGAGAATACTAGTACCTAACTACCCACCTCTTATTTTTTTCTCTGGGGACAAGTTACAAATATTTTTTTGTAGTTTTATTTTATTTGTAAATGTTCAGGTTAAGTATTTTTCATTGTCAATCGCAATTAATAGCCCCAATATTTTAAATAATAATTCGTAGATAGGTACCGTTAGGTTTCGTGCGAGCACAATACTACATTATTTTTGTAATAGTCATAGAATAGAACCCGTAATTTATTTGCGTTTGCGTGGCCTTATATCTTATACGATGCATGGCCATAATAATAATAATAAACAGGGAATCCACAGTGGTTTACGTATTGACTCGGCACCTAAGATATTTTGACTTATAAAGCTCATTATTAACTTAAACTAGTCTTTATGTTCTATTTTTATAATATCAACACTATGTAATTAGTTTGACCACGCAACTCGTAAACCACCGGTATGCAATAAATAATTTCTTATTCTTCACCCTCCTTTTTTTTTTTGGTAATTATTCGTACTCACTTTTGTCCTCGTCGCCACTTGTAATGTCCAAGACGTAGTCAGGTAGTAAAGTAAAACACTTTTAGTATTTAGGTAGGTATAGGGTATGCCAGACACAGAGCACGTCCGCACTCGACGGCTGTCTGTGTGTGAATGCCGCGCTCTGCGCCCGCGCATACACTACAGGGCCCCTAAGCAGTATTAGCCCAGGGCCCCACAAATTCAAGATCCGCCCCTGGTTTCCTATGTGAAGATCTATGGATTGTCTTGCCTGCACTGATTTCCATACGCTGACCGTATTATCATAGAGCTCAGTGCTTGCCTGTATTTCTATTTCAGTTATTACAAATTGACAAATGGTTAATATTAAATATATAACACCTCGATGAGGACCATGATCCTGATGATGATGATGATGGGTCTTGGGTTCAATTCTCAAGTAGGGCAAGTGCCGAATTTTTCACTTCTTACGATTTTTTTGAAACACTGGTTTCACAAATCTGCATTTAGTACAATCATCACTGTTGCCCTGCAGTGGGACAGGGCCAGGCTGATACTTAACGCACACCAGACAAGCATTATTAAATCTATATACAGGGTGTTCGGAAGAACGTTGAACATACGATAATGGGGGGTAGTTGGGGTGGTCTGTTAACTAACTAGCTCAAAAGATTTCACCTAGGTCTCAAGATTTTTTTTTAATTATTTTTTTTATAAATTTCTATAATTTTTCGGTTTTGTACCTTTAAATCCGTCTAACTTTTTTTTTAATGACCAGATCCAAATAATTTTTTCATTATTGGAATCATACATAGTGATTGGTAGGTCCCTTTAAATAAAATGTTGTAAATTGCACATTGCTAGAAACAAAGTTATGGGGGCCCTCAAACATAAAATAAGAGTTGAAACAAATTTTGAATCTCAACTTCGCTTAGCATTTAAAAAATAAATAAAAGGGATGGATGACTTCTGATTTGTTAAAAACATCTCCAAAGTGTGAGCTTTATAACGATATGTCGTTTGTTTTGATATCTTTTTTGTAACCAAAATTATTCGATTTTTTCTACCCAGGCGGACCATTTCGACGAAAATCTACTTATGTGAAAACTTAAATGTTTTGCGAAATTTGTCAATGCAAAGGTCAAAATAACAAATTAGTGGAATAGTGACATAAAGAATGTAGATTTTTTCTCACTCTTGCACACATAAAGGCTATCTTTTTAACCGACTTCAAAAAAGGAGGAGGTTCTATGTTCGACTGTATGTATTTTTTTTTTTTTTTTTTTTATGTATGTCCGTCGATTTCTCCGTCAATTGTGGACCGATTTAAACAATTCTTTTTTTATTTGAAAGTGCATAGTTCCGAGGTGGTCCCATTGTCAGTGTCACCATGTCAGGATCTGATGATGGGATCCCGGGAAAATCAAGGGCAAACCTCAAATTTTATAGGCGCACACTACGCGTTACTTGTTTTTTCTGAAGCCATTTAAGTTTTTGCGTCCTATAGACATCACTTTATGTTGATGAGCTGATGATGGAAGGTACAACTCCTTAACGGTTAGGAGTTAGGGGATAATTCTTTCAGTATTGTAAGAATATGTGGACCGTTATTTGTATTTCATGTACTTTTGCAGCTAAGCTGATGATGGAAGGTACAACTCCTTAACGGTTAGGAGTTAGGGGATAATTATTTCAGTGTTGTAGGAATATGTGGACCGTTAGTTGTATTTCATGTACTTTTGCAGCTAAGCTGATGATGGAAGGTACAACTATGATGATGGAAGCTAAAGGGTACGACTTCTTAATTCTTATGTCCCTCTTGCGGGCTGCATCTTTAGTTGGTCTACTGAATGGTGCTGAACACTTAATGAATACCTAATATTGTCAAATAATACAATTCTACTATTTTACTCGTATTTTCGTTATCAATATTATGAGAGAGTTTTACTTACTCCTACGTATTATTCACACTAAAAATAGAAAAATAAACAAACTTTTTTAAAAAAAAATTAAACCGACTTCAAAAAAAAACAAAAAAAAAACTACCTAAAAACACTGAAAAGCAAAAAATAATTTTAATAAGACATTCATCAAATGCGCTTATTGTCTAAGCCTATTAATAACATTAAATTGTATTTACGTGCTAGGTAGGTACCTACTAATCTGTTTGAAGTCGGTGCCAAGCCAAAGGTAATGAAAAATGATACATACCTAATAACTTATGTATTATACAGGGTTACAAATAATCCGCGGACGTAGGTACGTAGTCTGGGTACCTACTATTTGGCTTGGCACCGACTTCAAACAGATTAGTAGGTACCTACCTAGCACGTAAATACAATTTAATGTTATTAATAGGCTTAGACAATAAGCGCATTTGATGAATGTCTTATTAAAATTATTTTTTGCTTTTCAGTGTTTTTAGGTAGTTTTTTTTTTGTTTTTTTTGAAGTCGGTTTAATTTTTTTCTGTCTTTCACTCTGTGTGGAAAGCGCGGCGAGTGACGCTTCCCAAGAAGGTAATAATACTAATGTTTCACTCTAGTACACTTACATCGTATCTTCCCTCTCTTTCGCATTCGGAACAGGCGACTCAGTGTAAGTGTCAGAACTCTTAGTCGAGACTTAACTGTCCAAGAAGGTAATAATAATAATGTTTCACTCTAGTACACTTACATCGTATCTTCCCTCTCTTTCGCTTTCGGAACAGGCGACTCAGTGTAAGTGTCAGAACTCTTAGTCGAGACTTAACTGTCTCTGCGATCATACGTGCCCTTTGTGCCTACTCTTGTTACAGTTATCTTCGTTCTTGATAAATTCTACGCGCTTCACGCGCATTGGAGTTAGCTCTTCCATATACCATTAAAATGTCCGCATATTCCTCATTGGTAAATGAAGTCATTTTACCGATTAACAAACGTAACAGAAATAACAAAACTTAACAAAACAACTGATAACAATAATACAAAACGAAGATAACTGTAACAAGAGTAGGCACAAAGGGCACGTATGATCGCAGAGGCAGTTAAGTCTCGACTAAGAATTCTGTCCTCTTTGGTTCTGTCACTTACACTGAGTCGCCTGTTCCGAAAGCGAAAGAGAGGAAAGATACGATGTAAGTGTACTAGAGTGAAACATTATTATTATTACCATTTTGGGAAGCGTCTCTCGCCGCGCATTTCACACAGAGTGAAAGAGAGAAAAGATAGCCGTTATTTGTGCAAGAGTGAGAAAAAATCTACCTGCTTTATGTCACTATCCCAGTAATTCGTTATTTTGACTTTTGCATTGATAAATTTCGCAAAACATTTAAGTTTTCACTTATGTAGATTTTCGTCGAAATGGTCCGCCTGGGTAGAAAACATCGAATAATTTTGGTTACAAAAAAGGTATCAAAACAAGGACATATCGTTAGAAAGCTCACACTTGGGAGATGTTTTTAACAAATCAGAAGTCATCCATCCCTTTTATTTATTTTTTAAATGCTACGCGAAGTTGAGATTCAAAATTAGTTTCAACTCTTATTTTATGTTTGAGGGCCCATAACTTTGTTTCTAGCAATGTGCAATTTACAACTTTTTATTTAAAGGGACCTACCAATCACCAAGATTCCAATAATGAAATAATTATTTGGATCTGGTCATAAAAAAAAAAGTTAGACGGGTTTAAAGGTACAAAACCGAAAAATTATAGAAATTTATAAAAAAAATAATTAAAAAAAGAACTTGAGACCTAGGTGAAATCTTTTGAGCTAGTTAGTTAACAGACCACTCCAACTACCCCTCATTATCGTATGTTCAACGTTCTTCCGAACACCCTGTAGGGTGGAGGCACCAAATATCGGCCCCCTCAACTTTTTTTGACCTTTCAAGGCTTATAATTTTTATATTAATAACTTTTGCTTTCTTTCAACTACTTTTTTAGGTAAAGGGATAATGAAACTCCATTATTACATTCGCGAAATAACGAATTCTTTGTTAGATTTGAATATATAGATGTTTGTTTCCAAACTTGCCGATTTTCCCTAATATCGGCCTCTAGCACCCAAATATCCGCCGCTTATAACCCTAATATCGGCATACCTTTTTAAAGGGAAAAAATTTGTTTAAAAAGTACAAAAGCAAAAAATTATAACGCTTATTTACTTTCAAACCATATTTTATTTAACTCTATTATAAATTAATCATTTATTTAACGTTGTTGTATTAACGATTTTATTCTTTAAATATGTTTACTATGCCAGCACTTGAACACAAAGTAGCCTGATGTTACACAACTATGCGGTCTACGATGAAGCGCGCTTGCTTAGGAAAGGACTGTAAATTCTGGCCTTGAAGAGCACCAAGATAATTATAATGGTCAGGAAAGACAGACCCAGGTAAAGAGAGACACTTGCGCAGTCCGTATCAAAAAAGATGAAGCAAATCATTCAGTTCGTAAGCGCAGCATTTACACAGTATAAGGATTGGTTGGAGTCTCTGACCGAGTCAAGTCGTTCGGTGATGGAACGGAGCTGGTAGAACCGAATCGTACAGCTGAGCAGCACATTCACCAAAGTGGAGCCTGTAAAAGACGGAGAGGCAAGCAATCTTTCTACGATGATCGAGGCTTTGCAAGTTCTCGACTAAAGCATCACCGCCGAAAAGCCTCTTCGCAAGGCAGCCAGCTGGCATCGAACAGAACTATCCCAAAGATGGTAGCAATACTCCATGCAGAAACGGAATTGAGCTCTGTAAAGGTTAAGGAGCTGTTTCGCAATCAAGTAGCGTATGATTCTGAAAAGGATGCCTATCTTTTTAAAAGCAGTTACTGCTACGGAATCTATATAGCTCCTAAAATTAAGGTTGGAAGATAATTCCATACCTACCTAAGAGCTGTAGTCGGTCAGATAGAAGAACGGATACGCCACGAAAAGTGGTAGCCAGCCCAAAACCACTCTGTTTGTGGAAAATATACAAGCCTGCGTTTTGTTGTGGTCGAGTCTGAGACAATTCGAAGGATCTGATTCAATTTGGCAACCATGTTAGATCCTGAAGCCTCAGTTTCACCTCTACTTGCACGTTCATTAGACAAGTGCCCTTCGACTATCGTGCTACCATCGGCATACCCCAGAATCCCAGAAGTAGCTAACAATAATTGATGTAAAAAGAGATGCCAAAAGCACAGATCACTGAGGGACGCCAGCATTTATTTCAATGTGTGTCGGAGGTCCAGTCAGAAAATCCATGATTCAGGTACAAACTGCAGAGGAGATCCCATAGGAGAGTAATTTACCAAAAACATTACCTATAATAGGTAAAGTTACCTTCAGACAGTGATGGCAATATATTTCTAATAGGTACACATTTTAAGTGGAACCATTTGGGGCATATGTCACATCAAATATTTTTGTCTTCTTCTTCTTCGACATCATTCATCAACTCTTTCTCATAGCCGGCGCACAAAGAATATGAGGTGGCCGACATTAAGATTTCTAATTACAGTGGACAAATCTTAATATCGACCACTCGGCCGATATTGAGATTTGTCGATAATACTGATCCCTAATCTCGGCCACGCCATTATTTTATAAAAAAATAAACAAATTTTAAAATATACTACCTAAACGGTACCTTGACTCTTCATCTTTAAGAAGAAATAAAATAAAATAACTTGGGTATGTTTATTTCAATTTAAATACTTCCCAACGCAATGCGTCGATCCAGGAATTTGACTTGAAAATGCCGCCAAACGAAGCATTTCCGTACCTCCTGCACTCTTTTGCCTATTATTCGTTCAAATTTTGAGATATTCATAAAAAACTACGGGAGGTTAAGCGTAAGGGTATACAGCTGCTATTCGCATAAAAACAATTATGATTTTAGGTCATTTTTTTAAGTTATGGCGCATTTTCTCTGGACGGCCGATATTAGGAGGGGGCCGATATAAGGAGCCTCCACCCTATATAAAAGAAAGTCGTGTTTGTTACAACACTTATAACTCGAGAACGGCTGGACCGATTGCCATGGTTTTTGATTTGTTGGATTTGTTTCCGTCCCGAATAGCAGAATACATCTTAAAAAGAAAGTATTTTGATCAATTTCCACGGGAACAGGAACCACGCGGGTGAAACCGCGGGCGGCCGCTAGTGTGACCTAAATAAGCCTACTTATTTTTGTTATATATTATGTTACCGGCCAAACCCGATTTCAGGACAACTAAGGGGGAAATCGATTTGGATGGATATAGGCTAAGGCGGGTGCTCCGCTTCGCTTCGCTCCCGGCTTAGCCTTCGTGGTTACATTTTTTTAAACCCTAAAAACCTTATTCTATGTTGACTTAAATAAATTTGGCCTAGGCCAAACTAGTTTGTGTCATAGGCTAGCCGACTTTTTTTATACTAGGTCAGTTGGCAGATAGGTATGTGGCAACTACACTACGCACTACAGCCGACACTACGAGAAAACTACAACTACGCACTACGGTCTACGCTTCACTACACTGTGACTTTTAATCTTGTCGTAAGAAACGAGAATACTAGCGCTATGGCTAGTAGTTAGCTCTCAAAAGAGCTGTTTAGACTTTTAACTTGTCAATAAGAAACAGGATTCGTCATAAGAAACAGGATTTGCTAGCACACGGCTAGCAAGCTCTGAAAAGAGCTGTTTATAGCCCTCAAAAGGACTGTTTATATATCGCCGCAACAGCGTGTCGTAATCTTCACATAGCAACACGAATCTTCACTTCACATCACAATCTTCGCGTCTACGCAGCCAGCGCGACAACGCGATAGCGCGTCAACGCAAGCAGCGCGACAACAACGCCGACAGCACGTCAACACATCATCGTGTCAACGCGCTGCAGTTCTTCACAAGTGCAACGTCGATGCACTTTGCACTCGCCGAGTCGCCGCTCCAGCCACGTCCGCTTGTTCCGATCGCCGCCGCCGAATGGACGCGTCCCGCGCCGCGAGGTGGTTTTGTTACCTCGCGCCCCTCCAATCCAACGGTCACGCGACGAGGCGCGAGAGCGCGCCGAAGTCCGCCGAACGCCCGCGCGCATGCGCGGCGCGAACCATCAACTTTGCGTCTTGCGAGAGAGAGACGCAACATGGAGTGTTGCTAGTTTTCTAAGTCGCTAGTTTAGGATTTAATTTGTATATATATTTAGCGCTTTTTGGCAAATAAATTATTCACTATTCACTGCTCTGACCGTGTTTTACTAACAACAAGCCTCCAAAGCAGCCTCCAAAGTGGTAATCCCGACAGAAGAAACCTCTGGAAGAAAAAGAAGAATACCGCCAACAAGAACGGAAAATCCTTGCCCAGAAGCGCTCCAGAAAATTCTGCCGGAATAAATCCCTGGCAGAAATCCCAGCCGGATCCATCAACCCTGCCTGAAGAAAATTTTGTCCATACGCTATGCCCGATTTCAAACAGCAAGCTATGGACAAAATGCCGCAACCAGCATCAGAGAAACCTGGCCAGACCACCGCTTCCACACCGGCACACCACCAGCCGTCAGAACAAGCCAGCCAGCCCGAAGTCGCCAATATCTCGCTGTCGATGCGAATACCACCATTCTGGCGCGACAAACCGCAGCTCTGGTTCTACAGTTTCGAGGCTGCCACACACGGTTTGAAGAAAGGGGACCAGCAACTCGCCCAGATGGTCATCGCACAGCTCGAGAAGCAGGACATCGAGCAGATCACCGACCTGCTCACAGACCAGACATCTCTGTGGACCTGCTATACAACCCGCCGGCGACCGAATTTTACAAGGCGCTGAAAGAGCGACTCATCGCCGCCTACGAGGAGTCAGACACCAGGCAGTTCCAGAAGCTACTGTCTGAGATGGAACTCGGCGATCAGAAGCCCACACAGCTACTTCGCCGTATGCGTGAACTCGCCCGGAATCGCATCCCGGACGCCACGCTACGAATCATGTGGACTAACCACTTACCTCCACACATCCGCTCCATTCTCGCCGTCAGCGAATCATTCAGCACGCAAGCAAAATTAGAAGAACTCGCCCTACTCGCCGACAAAATGATGGAGCAGACTCGAGACAGCCACATCGCCGCCGTCAACCCATCACCACCACTGCCACCACCATCACCACCATCAGAGTCATCATACCTCATCGCCGAAATAAGAAAACTCTCACTCGAAGTCGCCGAATTAAGAAATAATCAACACAACCACAGCTACAGAAGAAACAGATTCCCATCACACCATCGCCAGTATCAACAACGCAACGCCCACTCTCGATCCCGCAGTAGAGAGAATTCTGCGTCACCATCACCATTCTGCTATTATCACCGCCGCTTCAGGGATCAAGCAAGAAAATGCACATCGCCCTGCGCTTATCACCAAACAAAGACCCAGGAAAACTAGATCGAACGCTGGCGGAGGCGGACACCAACGTTCAACTTTTATACCGCCTATTTGTCCGTGACAAGAAGACCGGACTATCATTCTTGGTAGACACGGGGGCAAACATATCCGTCCTACCTAGAATAAAAGGCCAGAAATCAACACCGCTTCCATTCAAGCTCTACGCCGCTAACAACACCGTGATATCGACCTACGGGGAAAAAACGCTAGAACTCGATTTAAACCTTCGCCGTCCATACAAGTGGAAGTTCATCGTCGCTGACGTATCCAAACCAATACTGGGAGCCGACTTTCTGAAGCATCATCAGCTCATAGTCGACCTCAAGAACAAGAAGCTCATCGACAACGTCACCAGCCTGAAGATCGACGCTCCGGTTCGCGCTACAGACATCCCAACAATACGAAGCATCGACATACAAGAGTCATTCCACGATATCTTAGCCGAATTCCCCGGGACAACGCGTCTAACATCAATGAACATCACTGACAAGATCAACGTGCAGCACTACATCGAAACCGAAGGTCCACCAGTCCACTGCCGCGCTCGACCCATCCCACCTCACCGCTACGAGAAAGTCAAGAAAGAGTTCGAAAACATGGTCGAACAAGGCCTATGCCGTCCCAGCAAGAGCCCATGGTCATCACCTCTTCACATCGTACCCAAGAAAAACGGGGACATCCGAGTCTGTGGAGATTACCGAAGACTGAACGCTATCACGAAACCTGATCGCTACCCAGTTCCGCGCATCAAGGACTTCACCTACCAGCTGTCAGGCAAGACCATCTTCTCCACGCTCGACCTTAATAGAGCTTACCAGCAGCTGACCGTCCGCGAGGAGGACATAGAGAAGACAGCCATCATAACACCGATGGGACTATTCGAATTTCCGCGCATGTGCCCAGGACTCAAGAACGCAGGCCAGACATTCCAACGGTACATACATCAAGTACTTAGCGGGCTAGACTTCGTTTTTCCATTTATCGACGATGTAATTTTGGCTTCATCATCAGTATCTGAGCATCGAGAGCATCTACGCACAGTCCTAAGAAGATTCCAAGACCACGGGATAACAATAAACCCCGCCAAATGTAACCTAGGCAAACCGGAAGTAAAGTTTCTCGGTTACATCGTCTCACAACAAGGAATCAAGCCACCTGCGGAAAAGATACAACAAATCAACGACTATCCCAAACCGAAAACAATAGAAGAATTACGACGTTTCCTCGGCATGATAAACTTCTATCGCGAACACCTACCTAACATCGCAAACATCCAGGCGCCGCTCAACGCTTATCTCCATAATGTCAAGAAACGCGACAAAACACTAATAACATGGAACGAAGAGTCATCGAGCGCATTCGAAGCATGCAAAACCGCCATCAGTCAAGCTACACTGCTAGCCCACCCGTCACACAACGCACCCTATGCCCTATTCTGTGACGCATCTGATAAAGCAGCCGGCGCAGTACTTCAACAATACGTCAATGAAAAATGGCAACCACTTGGCTATTTTTCAAAGAAGTTTTCAGACGCGCAAATGAAGTACTCAACATATGACCGCGAACTACAAGCAATCTACATGGCAGTCAAACACTTTAGAAAAATGTTCGAGGGACGTCAACTTATAATATTCACCGACCACAAGCCGCTTACATTCGCTATGGGGAAAATAACGTCAACAACAGAAACACCGAGACGCACGAGACAACTACTCTTCATTAGCGAATTTACAACAGACATCCGTCACATCAGCGGGAAGGATAACATCGTAGCCGACGCCCTAAGCCGAATAGAAACAATCACCTGCCCGTCTACAATAAATTATCAAGAAATAGCGCAATCACAACAACAGGATCCCACATTGCCGCTATTATTACAACAAGATAACCTACAACTCAAGAAAATTATTATTCCCAACACCGACATCGAAATCTACTGCGAAACATCAACAAGCAACATCCGACCGTACATACCTACAGAACATCGCTACGACGTATTCAAAAGCGTTCATAATATCAGTCACCCTGGTACCCGAACGACTAGAAAAATTACGTCACAAAAATATTTTTGGCCATCCATGAACGCAGACATCGGCAACTGGACAAAAACATGCATTGATTGCCAGAAAAGCAAGATTCAACGCCATACCTACTCCGCGACGTCGAGTTTCCCGCCAACCGACCGATTTCAGCACATACACGTCGATATCGTCGGACCGCTACCTACTACTCAAGAAGGATACCGATATCTAATAACAATGATCGACCGACAAACAAAATGGCCTGAAGCTATACCTACAACCGACATAACAGCCGATACAGTCGCCGACGTAATATACAAGCACTGGATTAGCCGTTTTGGATGCCCTACAACACTAACAAGTGATCAAGGTCGTCAGTTCGAGAGTCAGCTGTTCACAAACCTAATGAAAATAATGGGAATAAAGAAAAATCGCACTACACCCTATCACCCGCAGAGCAACGGAATCGTAGAACGATGGCACCGCACACTCAAGACCGCACTCCGCACGAAGCTGGCCGACACACAGTCATGGGTAGAGTACCTACCTACCATATTACTAGGACTACGAGCCACGCTTCGCGCCGATGCCGGAGTCAGCCCCGCCGAACTTACCTACGGATACAACCTACGCCTGCCGGGAGACTTCTTCACATCAACATCAACGCTTCCTACATCATTAGATTATACCTACGTAGACAAGTTACGTAGTATAATCAATGATAACAAGCCAACATCATCTACAGTTCATCACAATAGCAAGCCACGCATATTCGTACATCAAGACTTACAAACCTGCACTCACGTATTCATCAGAGTCGACGCAGTCAAGAAACCATTACAACAGCCATACGAAGGACCCTACAGAGTACTACAACGAACAGAAAAAGTCTTCACTATTAAGTTACCCGACCGAGAATCGAACATCTCAATAGATCGACTCAAGCCAGCCTACCTGTTAGAAGAGCCACAGTATAACAAGGAACAGCAAGTCAACTCACATCCAATACCTTTTTCACAACCTTTACCTTTACCTCAACCGTCATTACCTCTACCTCAACCTTCATTACCTTTACCTCATACCATTACCAGTACCACACCTTTACCTCAAACCCAAAGTACCACCGCACGCGCCCAAGATATGACGTCACCACAACCATCAAGCACTGACACCATGAAGCAGACGCGTCGCGGTCGCACTATCAAGCTGCCGGTACGTTTCACTTGAGGGGGAGTATTGTGGCAACTACACTACGCACTACAGCCGACACTACGAGAAAACTACAACTACGCACTACGGTCTACGCTTCACTACACTGTGACTTTTAATCTTGTCGTAAGAAACGAGAATACTAGCGCTATGGCTAGTAGTTAGCTCTCAAAAGAGCTGTTTAGACTTTTAACTTGTCAATAAGAAACAGGATTCGTCATAAGAAACAGGATTTGCTAGCACACGGCTAGCAAGCTCTGAAAAGAGCTGTTTATAGCCCTCAAAAGGACTGTTTATACAGGGTGGAATTTTTTAATGCCACCTGAAAGGGAAGTACTCTTAATACTGTAGATAGAAAATTTTACTTAAAGAAAACATTCCTTAATTTTTTTAAAGAAAGAAAACTGCATTCAAAGATTTTTAAAAATTCGCTTGCTGCACCCGGTAATCGAACCGACTAAAATCTGTAAAAGTTGCATCCTGTACTTTTATTGCATCGATCGTTAGGGTCAATAATAAGGATGAAATCTCTCTAACAAACTTCATAAATTAAATGAAAGGAAAACAATGAAATCCTAAATTATTGATTCAATGGGTCAAGTTAAAGCACTTTTTCATTGTTTTCCTTTCATTTAATTTATGAACTTTGTTGGAGAGATTTTATCCTTATAATTGTCCCTAACGATCGAAGCAATAAAAGTACAAGGTGCAACTTTTACAGATTTTAGTCGGTTCGATTACCGGGAGCGGCAAGCGAATTTTAAAAAATCTTTGAATGCAGTTATCTTTCTTTTCAAAAACAAAGGAATGTTTTCTTTGAGTAAAATTTTCTATCTACAGTATTAAGAGTACTTCCCCTTCAGGTGGTATTACAAAGTTGCGGCAAGCAAATTTTTAAAAATCTTTGAATGCAGGTTTTTTTCTTTTCAAAAATAAAGGAATGTTTTCTTTGAGTAAAACTTTCTATCTTCAGTATTAAGAGTACTTCCCGATCAGGTGGCATTACAAAATTCCACCCTGTATATCGCCGCAACAGCGTGTCGTAATCTTCACATAGCAACACGAATCTTCACTTCACATCACAATCTTCGCGTCTACGCAGCCAGCGCGACAACGCGATAGCGCGTCAACGCAAGCAGCGCGACAACAACGCCGACAGCACGTCAACACATCATCGTGTCAACGCGCTGCAGTTCTTCACAAGTGCAACGTCGATGCACTTTGCACTCGCCGAGTCGCCGCTCCAGCCACGTCCGCTTGTTCCGATCGCCGCCGCCGAATGGACGCGTCCCGCGCCGCGAGGTGGTTTTGTTACCTCGCGCCCCTCCAATCCAACGGTCACGCGACGAGGCGCGAGAGCGCGCCGAAGTCCGCCGAACGCCCGCGCGCATGCGCGGCGCGAACCATCAACTTTGCGTCTTGCGAGAGAGAGACGCAACATGGAGTGTTGCTAGTTTTCTAAGTCGCTAGTTTAGGATTTAATTTGTATATATATTTAGCGCTTTTTGGCAAATAAATTATTCACTATTCACTGCTCTGACCGTGTTTTACTAACAACAAGCCTCCAAAGCAGCCTCCAAAGGTAGGTACGCAGCCCACCTGATGGTAAGCGGCCACTGCGGCCTATCCCATTGAGGGACGCTTCACCTGGAAGCATCGCTTAATGTGCTGCCAGACTGAAGGCTCGCATCTGATCTTGGAACCTTCGATTTCAAGTGTACTGGCTCCCACATTAATTTTGCCGGAACACAGCCAGAGCTGTTATGGTGGCAGATTTCACCTGTGGTAGGCTACCACACCCACAGGTGAAGCTACCACTGGTAGCTAGCCAGTTGGACTCTGAAAAAGCCCCACCACCAACCAGAGCCAAGGTGGGAATCGAACCCACGACCTGTTTTTATACCCGTTTTTTACTCGCTTAGCCACTGTTGTGTGGCGGTCAAAACTTTTCAACCAGTTCAAAAAACCGGTCATTTATTAAGTAGTTATTGACTGATTAACTTAATATCAAATGGTATGTAAAATATTGAATAAACTCTCCTTCATTAGTAAGTACCCTTGTTAAGAAGATATGGAGATTTCGCGTAAATAAAATACATCTTGGTATCGATTTAAATCGAATGAATCTCACTTTACCGGTTATTTTATAAATTTTACTCATCACTAAATAGTACCGTTTGTCCGAAATGTACCTATTGAAATAATTTATGTTAAGAAGTTATGAAATAAATACATAGTGAAACACAAGAAAACACAACAAAAATTGAGTATCATAGCCTAAAGAAATAACTTTTATAAAAATAGAAAGAAAGAATATACGCACTCTGCCGCACTCACAAAAATAAAGTTAAATACATGAACCTAGAAAAAAAGGAGAATTTTTTTTGTACGTTCATGGTTAAATATCCACGTCTTATTTTTTTGGATGGGAGTAGATGGGATTTGGGAACCATTATTTTTCATATGACCTACTTTCGGACCAAAAAATTTATTCTGTGGGCAGGCACGGTACACTGTGAGGTACACTGCACGTCATGTTGACTTTTATTTGTTTACATTTTGATTGGTAAGATTTGAAAATAAATATTAATTTTAAATTTTCACAATAGTTGCTGAGGCCTGACGACCATGTCTCATGAACTACACGAGGAAAGTGGTTTTCGTAAATATGCCACAGAATACGACCCGATCAAAATAGGATCAATTGATGGTAAGTAAGTACGAGGTTTAAAGGAACCGCTTGGATCTCGTAAGGTTACCAGTTACCTTGATTAATTTTTGGCATTGAGAAACCTATAGGTAAGGCAGGTGGTGTGCGAAGGCCTAAATGTTGCCTTGGCACCGTGTCATTACGTTGCTGAAGGTAAAGAATATAATAATTTCTGCTAAGATCACATTCCATCTACTCATAATCACTCGTATTTAAAATAAGTTCGTCTACATGTCAGTCACTTTTGTCGCATTTCTTAACTTCAGGCACAGATACAGAACCTCACGACCGAGCCATAGTTCGAGCCCTCAACTCCGAATATATACCAAATAAACAGGTGAAAGGAGATCCTCGTTATACTATCTTCATCGGCAGGCTCAACCCAAGGACAAAGTTGGTGCGTGATTTTAAGTACTAATTTATATACTGAAAGTTTCTTGCTATTATTTATAGTTTTTATATTTCAGGATACAATTAACACAGAATTTTCAAAATTAGGGAAAATATTACACTGTAAACTTGTAAAAGATTTAGTGACAGGGAAGTCAAAACAATATGCATTTGTCGAGTACGAGTCTACAAGTAGTGTTGAGAAAGCTCTCCAATGTATGCACAAGGAGTATATTGATAATGCAGAAATCATAGTTGAACGGGAGGCAGAGAGGCGGCTGAGGGGCTGGAAGCCGAGGCGCCTCGGGGGCGGCTTCGGCGGCCGGAAAGAGTCTGGACAGCTAAGATTTGGTTGTAGAGAGCGGCCATTCAAAAAGCCTATTGTGGTTTTCAAACAGTGAAATTTTTGTTATTTTAATAGCCTATCATGGCATCAATGATGTGCATTCACTTTACTAAAATTAAAGGACAAAAGTTGCCCAATTCCCTGTACTAAAATTAAAAGATAAAAGTTGCCCATACAGTTATTATTCAGGATGGCTGTGAAGTGTCATGTAAGGATGGTTACAATGATGTATTGGCTCAAAAACAATGTGTAATGTTTGCTGCCATGAGTTTGCTGGATGGTGCAAAGCATTCACTAGGACAGAAAGACTGCTGACCATTTTAGAATGTGTTTTGCTGGTGGTGTTCATTGGATTCCTGACTTTTTTGATACTCCATCTCATAGTATGTCCTAGATATGGACCTGTCCTCTCCTTTAATGAAGTGACGAAACAAATTACATATGCAACAACCAAGAATATTCCAGAGAGAGCAACAGATGAAGTTACTACTGCTGAGCCGAGATCTACCCTGGGCCGAAACGTGAAGTGCACATGGAAGCCATCTGAAAAAACAAGGGCCTCAACACACCACTATGAATATGGTCAACCACCGATTCCTTCTACACAAATGATCCAATCCGACGCAACCGAGGAAATAACAAACGAGAAATCTGTGACAATAAATCAAATGAAATATGAGGAATGGGAAGGTGCGGAAAATACGGACGGGGAGGAGGCGGACGAGGGAGTCGCCCAGCACGTGGCGGCCCTGGTGAAGATAAAGCCGATGGGCGACGTCACGTTCGGGTGCATCGCGACGATAGTGTCGGAGTACTGGGCGCTGACGGCGGCGAGCTGCATCGAGGCGGTGGAGGAGGTGGACTCGCTGGACGCGTTCGTGCTGGCGGGCGCGCTAGGCACGCGCGGCGTGGCGGACGTGCGCCTGCACCCGCGCTTCGCCGCCGACCGCCGCCGCGACCTGGCCGCGCTGCGCGCCGACGCGCCGCTCGCCGCCCGCACCGCGTCGCCGCTGCGCCTGCCCACCATGCTCGACCAGCTGCTGCTCACGGTGGGCGAGAGGCTCACCATACTCGGATATGGCAGGTTTAGGTGAGTGCCAAATATATAAGCAATCCTTTTGTACTGAATTTTATGATAGGACAGTACTTTTTTAAAGGTTATAAGGACATAATTAGTACTAAGAATGTGGGAGCGTCGCACCGGAGTCTGATCGTTAATGAGTCCCCACGGGCACGGGAACGGATCGAAATAGAATTCGAAGCGGAACACAATCGCCGACGACCTGACAGATAGGAACTTCCAGGTCAGCGGACGGCGGGTCGCGGGACCGGCGCGTGCACCAGGTGCACGTGTACAGCCTGCCGCTGGGCGCGTGCGCGGGCGGCGGCGACGGCTCGGCGCTGCGGCACCTGGCGCGGCCGGCGGCGCTGACTGCGGCCGCGTGCGACGCCGGCAGTGACGCGCTGTGCGCGGGCCCGCTGCACGCGCGCGGGCTGCCGTGCGCGTACTGCGCGGGCACGCCGCTGCTGGCGCGCGGCGCGCTGCTGGCGCTGATGGCGGACGCGGCGCAGTGCGGCGTGGCGTGCGAGCCCGCGCGCTACGTCAGCCTCGCCGCAGCGCGCGACTGGATCGACGCCGTGCTCGCCTCGGACCGGCCGCTCTGACCTCCGAGTTCTCTCTCTGAGTTGTAATGATATGTTGTGCCCGGCAATTTTTATAACAATTATGTGATTTTTATAACATAGCAATAAAGAGTAAGATTTATTTTGAGACTTTATCTGTTTTATGAAACCTTACCCTTTGTCGAAAAATAAAGAAAAAAGTTATGGGGCATAAATAATGTCTTAATGAAACCATATTCTGTCAATTCCTCCGTCACGATCTATCTGTCACAGCGATCGCGAAAGTCGCGACGATGAACAAGTTGCTGATCGCGGGTTCCGTGATAATGGCCCTGTTCGTCGTGGGCACCATCTCCACCGCCGTCATCCAGTTCGTGGGAGGGTTTGAGAAGAGCGCGGATGATTTCGACGAGCGGTAGACCTGGTTGCACGAGTTCTCAAGATCGTTCCCCCGAGCTGCTGTCGCTGCCACGGTTCTTGAGAATTTTATAAGTTTACTTTCTAAATAAATTAATAATTAACACTTTGCCTCTCATGATAGTTATATTACTGATAAGGTGTTATCATAATTATCCTTCATTTTAAAAGTTTTATTGCATTTCGCGGTAAAAGCCATAGGTATAGGTAGTTGTTCCCGTTTTTGCCCATTCGCCGCGAATAAATAACTCGCGTTGGCGAGGTACTGGGCTCAATACCACAGAATATAGGTATAATCAATACATTGTGTCCACGAGCACCGCGAGTGTTCAATTGCGCGCACAACGCGTGCACAAGGGGGCATACTTTTGGATTATCAGTAACAAATGCTACAAAATCGAGGTCTCATTTAGCAAGAAGATTTGTCTGCATCAAAAAAGCTAAGCCGCGCATTAGTAAAACTACTTGGACCAATCCCATCACCATTTCTACGTATAAATCTTACTTTATATACAATTGTATCTAATACCCATTATTATACTAGTACTAACACAGAACAATCCGCTTAGACCCTCACAATCACTGGAAACCAATAATGTGAAAGGCTCAACAAGTTTACACCTTTATTTATTTATATTACTTTCAAAAATAAAACAATTATAAGCATTAACATAAACAGTTTATTTAAATATCTTCCATTAGTTTGAATCATTATAATACATTTCGAAATACATTGCGAACTAAGCGGAGGCCGTCCGCCGCACACATATACAGATACTCGGCCTCTATCGATACTAAGGCATTTAGTTTATACAACCTGCTACCGGCGCCTTTACAAACGAAACCATAACTATCTGTACATATTCCTTACTTTACATCAAGTGGAAAATGGAAAATAAACACAGTATAAAACTCTAAAGACAGACAAGCCGACAACTGATAGTATTGTCTAGAAGGAATAGAATGCACCCAACACTAGGAGAAATCAAATAGTATATTCGTAATAACATTTTAATTAAATATATCTATCACTTTATTCTAATAAAATAAAATCATTAATTAATTTATTGACCAATTTTCAAATAAAGAAATACATTGATAAATAAGTAGAAAATAATACGAAGTAAGAAAAGTACCTACATAATGCGATGATTTGACCATTACCGATTTCTTTTAAAATAAACATATTGAATAAAATGCTTAAAATGATTCTGGGCATTCTAGCAGTATCTAAATATTCTGGGAGATGGAAAAGACTCTTTGTTTTTTTTATATCTAACAGCCTGGTCAAATTATGTGTGAGCAAAGCTCCCGCGCGTTCCGGTGTCGGTGCGCTCGTCACTAAATCACAACTAACTAACACTCAGTTGCAGAAACGTCCATTAAAGTTAATGTGGCATTAAAGCTATTGCTGTCACTTTTTATTTCATGACAACGAAAAGTGACAGCATTAGATTTAATGAAGCATTAACTTTAATGGAGCTTTCTGCAACAGGGTGTTTATCACTTAGTTGCTAAGCTTCTGGTATGCATTTTAACAATCTCCACCCGTCCCGTACACTATCTACTATTATATTACAGTACATGTGAATTTCACAAAAACTGGCGTCAACGAATCTTTGTTAAGTTTACTTCACGGCACATTTTTTGTACAAATCAGGTTCTAATATTGCACTTGACATCACATTTATTGCACTTGAAAAAGTATTGAACGGCAAAATTATTTTATTTAAAATTTGGAGCATACATAATTACTCGTTGCACCAGCCGTTGTGAAATGTATCTATATTTATTACGGACACGAGTAGCAGGCCTCGCGGCAGGCAGCAACATGCATAAGCTGCCAAGTTGAAACGGTTCGTATAAATAATGAATATATTCAACAGTGGTCACATGTCATGTTCGAGCTTGCCACTCGTGCCTGCGTGAGTGAGGAGCGCCGCGTACGAGCGAGTGAGTGCGTGAGATCAGTTAAATCCCGCTCCTGTACGTGTCGTCGTCGGGCGCCTGCGACGGGTCGTATATACCGCTCTGGAATATACAAACTGTATTATAAAGTGACCAAAATGGTTTATTCGTTGTTCTAGAATAAGCTACACATGAAGGATGTATGATTTATGCGAGAAGTTTGAAAATATTAAGCAAAAATATTTTATAATTCTTTATGTAACTGTTTATTTAGCTTTATTTTAATATTAGGGCCGTAATAAACATAATAATTAAATTTAAAAATAAAACGAACTACATAGTATGTTTTAATGCCAATAGGTTTAATGGCACAACCTATGAATGCTTAGACCTAATTCATTGTATACCATGCTTTGTTTCGTTTGGCATAATTTACGTCGTGAACAAACCATATAATGTACATAAGTTATTTAATACCTGCTAGTGGCCGTTCGGTATATTTTCAGTTTCCTTGATGGCATGTGATAAAAAATATTTCATATAATCGCTGAATGCAAAAAACCATTGATAACCTTCTTATATCAAAAGATATATGCGTCAAGTTAGTAGAGAGCCAGTAACACATTTTAATTCATTTATATTAAATTCTTAATCCAGCTTATGTTAGTTCTGCCTGTCATCATTAAAAGATAATTTGAATTATTACGATGACGACAAAATATCAATGATTCTACTACGATTAAGACGGGTAAACACTTTACCGGTATTACTACTGGTAGTAAGAATGGTAGTAACACGGGCAATAAACGAATTTTATTTACCTACTCATTATCTGTAGGTCCGGGTTCTCCATAACTTGTTTGCATTATTACACACTATGTTTATAGTGGTAGAAAAGGTACCTCGCGGGGCGTCGGGAGCGGAGTGGAGGAGAGGGGGAGGGCGGTGCTTCGGGGAGTGGGCGGGAATTCGATAACCTGTGGGTTGGGAAAGGGTTTGATGCGATGGGTTTCGAATGTCACGATATTATTAATTAATCAAACATAATAAACTTTTATCATTTCACATAAGTTTGCAGACAGGTATGCGGCCACACAGGGGACTCATCTAATCTTTGAGCCTTCGATTTCAAGTGTACTGGCGTTTATCAATATTGCCGGAACACAGCCTGACCTGAGACGATGGCAGAATTCAATCCCACTGAGTGAATTCTTAGGGCTAGTCCTACATACCTGGTGCGTGGGCGCGGGTACGAGGTAGCTGGGCGGCTGCGCGGATGGCGGCGGCGGGCCCAGCACGTCGGCGGCGGGCGGCAGCGCGCGCGTCGCCGCGCCGCTCGGGTTGAACACGTCCACGTACGACTTCTTTATGTCTGGAGGCACGAAGCACCCGCTTATAGCTCTACTACATATACAGGGTGTTAGGCGCATGGACAGACAGAATTTTTTGGGGTGCTCGTAGGATCATTTACTACCTTTCTATCCTTAGTAAGTACCTAGCCCAAGGAGTTACAGCTATGGAAATATGATATTATGCCCTTTTTTTTCCTAAAATTCTTCGCTGAGACAGCCAATCAACTATTCGATCTTTATTCGCGCTAGCAAAGTTATTATTGTCTCCGCTAGACTATTATATACTACAATACACCAAGACAGTGGGCCGCGATCCCCGGGGGAAGACACCTAGCTCGGAGGAAGATCTTCTCTTATCGCTAACGTCATGATTGGTGACCGTCATAGGTCACAAGGAAATAGGCTAGTTGACAAAATTTGGAAATTCGTTTAAAACTATAGTTTAGTATCAATTTTACCCCAAATATATATTATTTTTAGAAAAATAGGCCTTTTTCATAAGTATTTTGCTTTTTTAGAAATAAACTTAAAATTAACTTTGGAAAGGCCAAGACTGTCATGGCGTCTTGAATGACGTCACTCCTCGCGAAACAATCGAGTTTGTTGATGTCAGTCGACGAGATCATTATACAGCTGCAACCGGTGTTTTGCGAGGCGTGACGTAACGCTTCTCTGATTGTTGTTTAATGTCACGTTATTAAATAAGTAATTTTGCCGATTTTAATTTCCAAAAATACAAATATTTTATCTTATATTATTTTAGTAAAAAAGTTGTTTTTTTGTTTACTACATATCATGATTAAGCATTAGAAACTCTAAGCCATCCGATTCATTCTTAGTGGAAACAAGCCTATTATGATAACTTACGTCGGCCTTTTTGCATTTTGAATATGTTGGCGGTGGGCGCGGCCGGCGGCAGCTGCGTCATGCCCGGCGACGGCGCTGTACCCAGCGGGGGCGTCGTTGCAGACCTACAAAATCATTCAAATAATTTAATTAAACTTAAACATTAAACATCATAAAAAAAATAGTTTAAGCAACGAGAGGTCAAAACAGTAAATTCTGTGTACTCTCTACCTCTCTCTAAGGAAATGTACAGTTAGTTGTACACTTCAAGATTTCTTAGTACAAGTGAAATATCTATCCTATTACCGGGATTATAAAGTCCTCGATAGATCATGCAATATCTTCTGGGCACAAATAACTGTCATAGAATTGTAATCAAGTGTATCGAGCATGACTCACGGGATGGTCATGGTGGGCGCCTTGGGCGGCGGCGGCGGCGGGCGCGGCGCGTCGTCGTCGTCGGCGTCCAGGTTCTTCCAGCGCTTGTGCTCCGCGTCCCACACGATCTACGACCACAGGCATATCACTCGTCACCAGCTCTAACATTACTCAACGATTCTTTAAGAACAACTTTATCAATGAAACTTTTTAACAATTTTAGAAGTAAATAGACGAGTAATGATGATATTAGTAATGTATTATTTATTAAACATTAAACTCTTCATCAAAGTTTTCTGACATATAAATTATCAATATTATCATGAACCTGAGAGTGATAAAATCAGCTTTAATGTTATTGTAACAAAGATCAAGACTAAATAACACTAATAATTTTAGGTCACTCGCACACAACACGCTCACTTACCGCGTTATTTTTCAATGTGATGTTTAAATGTAGCAATAGATAGTAAAATATTCAGCAATATTAGGCTATATAATATAAAAATTAAATATATAAATAATAAACTATTCCTAGTAGTAACCTCAAAGATTGTCCTGAATAAAAGACCAACACCGCATAACATTTTTATTGAAACAAAATATAATATAACACAGATACATGTATACAATATAGGGTCACATTTTATTAAGGGGCAATATTTTAAGAATTGATTCTACACTAAAAATAAAAGATATTCATACAGTATATTTTCTTTGTTAATACGATAGTTTTCGAGAAAAACGAAGACTTTCATCTTGCTTTAATAGTCAAATACTACAACCTGTGTATTACGTGAAATACGCTTGTTTACTATCGATACTAGAAAAGTCAATGTCAAACAACTTTACACAATGGAACTACTTTGCGGGTCTTCCCGCCTCCCTACTTGCCTTCTCGCTCTTTAGATATAGCGCTCTTGCTCACACTTGATGGCCGGCCTCCATTAGTGTTACCACCGTGGGAAGTTGTCGCTAGATCTAGGGTAATTTCCAATAGTTCAACCTTGTCTTCATTTCAAAATGTAGAATTTCTTGTAAAAGCATAGGTGAGGATGACCACTTACCTACGGTCAAAAAGTGGTTACCTATACGGTAACCAAATAGCAGCTCGGCGCAACGCAAACTGAGACTACGGCAAATAACTATGGTAGTTTATGACTGAACGTACCCATAAAATTTAAAATGCACTAATTACTTAAGTACCTACTTCCCCACACTTGCGCACTAAAACTGCAAGTTAGTGTTGTTTGTGTGAGATCGACACAAACAACGTGTTATCAGCTGTTCGTGACTTCATTGATTGACTACCATGCTAAGTACTTACCTACTTGTCGTCGTTGTGTGGTAGTCTCTAATACCAACCATGTCGGAGAGCTCGAATTGACTCTCTCCTCGTGCGCTAAAAGCAAAGTTTTCTGAAACGCCAGCTCCATAGTTCCCTCATGCACACACTCAGTTTATTTTAACCACATTCTTGTCGCGTCAGAGCAAGGGTGACATGAGCAATCGCTGTATGGTTTTTCGCAATAAGATTTTTCGCACAAACGTTACATCGCACTAACAAATTATCGATGTAATAAAAGCGTTGATCCCACCGACCGAGCCATCGAAATCCGAACACTGTAGATATTCGTTCGCTGTCGCACCTGCGACCGTAATAAATAGTACGAAATTTTCACTTAATTACCCTACACTTCTCACAATTAATTCATCCTCACTACAAAACAAAGTACACCGTGATAATCGCATAAAGCCCAAAAACAATTTACGCATTTGAAGACTCGCGCGCGACCGTATTAATAGTCCAGTCAACGAAGCTCTAACTTTGCCATTTTAGATGAAAAGCTGAAACTGGTGTCAAAATTTTCGTTAAAGACTCCGTAATAACATACTAAAAATGCAGGGTCGTGAGTCACCGGGGTCGTACGAAAAAAAAAATGGAAAAGGGTGAAAAAATGAACTTTTCCTGAAAATCTCGAAAACTAACAGTAAAATGAGAAAAAGTGTCAGACAAAAGTCGTAGAAAATTACTTTGTCTACAAAAAAGGTTATTATCAATTTGCGCGTATCGCGCACCGTTTCCTAGGAAATCGCGTACAAAGTGCGAAAATTCGCACAAACAATGTTTTTCGTTTAAATACATTTTTACAAATTTTTCAATTAAAAATTATTTTTATGCATTCTACGATATCCCCAAAGAGATTTCCGTCTTATTTTTATTAATTTGATTCTACATCAATAAGTGCAAAGTAATTCTCTACATCTTTTGTCTGAAACTTTTTCTCATATTTTTGTTAGTTTTCGAGATTTTTAGGAAAAAGTATTTTTTTCACCCTTTTCCATTTTTGTTTTCGTATGACCCCGGTGACTCACGACCCTGCATTTTTAGTATGTTATTACGGAGTCTTTAGCGAAAATTTTGGCTCCAGTTTCAGCTTTTCATCTAAAATGGCAAAGTTACAGCTTCGTTGACTGGACTATAACTAAAATTGCCGAAAGAAACTTATCGGAAGGACACTAGTGTTGTGTACCAATAAAGATATTTCGATAAATTATTTAGTTTCTGTGTTTAAAAAACAAACTACTACGATATTGCTAGTAAAGTAATAATACGATAAATTAAACAAATTATTATTTTTGTTAAGCTCAAATGTCATAGTTGATTAAACCCCTAACATGTTAATTCATTTTTTCAGCTAAAAATAAATTACTTTATAGTCCGCATAAACCCGAGCTGTGTCCGAAAAAACTGATACAAAGTTAGCTCGACCCGGGAATTTAACCTAGGACCCCAAGATCTCAACCCGGTACCAACTACTAGACCATCGGGGTGTATCTTATTTATTTATTTTGAGCAAACTCTTTAATGCTTTGATTAATCCTCTTAGTAAAAAAATATCGGTGTGAAAGTGTTGTATCGAGTTTTTGGTTACAGCACTAATGCTGGGTGCTGATCTGTTCGTGTGTCGTAGTGTTGAGTCGTCTCAAGCGCCGCTAGCGGCCAGCTTGAGTCATACCTTCTTTTAAAGAAGCCGCCCAGAGGCAAGTCGAAAGGCCAGGTTCGGAAGTGTCGACATTTGCACAAAGTGCCGCCGAAACATCACTACACATGCCTTCTGTCTAATTTTGTTTATTTTGCAGCGGATACTACATACAACATTTTGATTATTTTTTTCTTGTATTTTTCTGGCCAGTAATAATTATTTTGAAAATGGAAATAAATGTCGTATCGTCCGGATGCGCTACATATTCTACATAACATTCTTAGGTGCGGACTACAAGGGAGTGTCGTTCAGTTCGCCGAATATTTTCGTAAAGCAGTGACGAGTGCGCGAATCGTAAGTGCGTTTGACGCTATGGTATACGAGTGACCGGGAGGTTTTAACTGCTGTGCATTGTGTTGATCGTGCCAGATTGTGTAAGATTGTGTGTAGCAAATGGAGGTCGGACTCGGCACATTCAACAATTGTTGTAAATAGTAAGTAAATTTTTAAATAGTAGACTAAGTGTATTTGTAAATATTGACTTTGAAACATGCCAAGTTAAAGCACATTGTTATTTTAAATCGATCACTTTGTATTTAACATCGTTTATTAGACATCGTTAATAATACTCGTATACCTAAATAACGAGTGCAATAAATTGTTAGTCCAAAACTTGAAAAAACGTGATGGTAAAATAAAATTTAAGAATTCAATATTAGGGTATTATGTAGTGTGTGCAGGGTAACACTTATTGAATGAAATGAGAAAATGAAACGGCGATAAGTAGAACCGCTTTAAAACGACATTTGCAAAGAGAGAGGATCGATTAAAAAGAAAGAGAACGGCGATAAGTAGAAGCCATTTTTAAATAATTCATCAATGAAAATAGGGTCATGCAAAGTTCATCTCATACACAGGTTGTTCCCAAAAATATTAGATTTTTTTTGTTTGAAAACGTTAAAACTGAAACTATTAGGAATATTTAAACAATATATCATGCATTGTGTGTGTATAACATAAATTGTTTTTCTTATAAAATATTGCCCCTTAATAAAATGTGACCTTATATATAGAAATGTGTATGTCAAACTAGAAACATTGAAAAATAACATTTTCATACATAAATACAATGAGAGTGCATTTCAAACTTGCTAAGAAAAAATATATAAGATATAGAAACATTACGTAGACGGTTAGGAGTAAAGTAGTTTCTAGCAGTAACCTAATAAAAGAATAGTTTAGAAAAGGAGACATCCGTTCCAAATTATGTGTGTGCGTGCGTTCACGCGCTTGAGTTTCGAAAATTAGGCTATACCATGTACGTTTTTAATGTGACATGAACATAATAATATGAATCAAGATAAAAATTTAATCAGAGGATAAATACGTTTTTGTGGACAAAAAATTATTTGAGTTATAATAGACTGAATATGTATCTTAGCACTGGGTATTAAGCCTTGCACTTGAAAACTACCAAAAAGAAGTCAACGCCAAAGTGTATTGCAATTTAACGCCTCAAAGATTAATTATAAGTGTGTGTATCACAAGAGCGTTGGCATTTCGATGCGTTTATGTTTGCGTGTGGGTACGAGTGTGGGCGTGTCGAGTGAGGGGGCGAGTGAGGGGGCGTGTGCGGGGGCAGGGCGGGCACTCACGGTGGGGTTCTTGTCGTCGGGCAGGATCATCTGGTTGGGCGCGCGCAGCGACAGGCGCGTGAGGATGCCGCCGAGCCAGCCGCTGCGCTTGCCCTCTTTGCCCTCGTCCTTCGGCTTGTTGTCCTTCTTGCCCGGCTTCGGCGTCTCGCTCTCGCGGTCCGTCTGCTGAGCGATACGGGGGACAAATTCGAGATATTCGATAATAGTGCTATATATCTAACTTAGGTACATGTAAAATATGTCCATATTTGGTTGCAATTTATTAACTTTTACAGCCATTTTTTCGTTTAATACTATTTTTAGTTAATTTTTATTGCAGAACATCTGACGACACAATTAGAATACTGACTGACTTAATGAAAATTCCTACCAATTAACCTTTGAACTTAAAAGAAAAAATGTTCAGATTTTTTAAATATCTGTTTTAACTCAGACTTATGCTTTTTATTCCTAGGTCGACCTTTAATCTTGTATTTATTTGATTTTTTTTTTTATATAAAGAGACAGTCAGGATGACCTCACTCCACCTGATGGTAAGCGGAAGTGAGGTCCAAATATAAGGTTGACTGGCTCAATAGATCATAGTACCCATTGAGCCATGATAGAAGAAAAGGTTTTTTTAAAGAATCTATTAAAACTATTCGTTCATATATTCATACTATTAGTACTAGTTATGCAGAGAGCAGATTACAAATATAAATAGCACTAGTAAAGAGTAAGTCATTGTCATGAGTACAATTAATTAAAAATGTTTAGAGCTGGTTTTAGAGTTACGCTGACAAGCTAGCCGTGAGCACGCGTATCATCAGGTCGGCAAGTATTGCTGTTCTTGTAATATAGGTACTTTCCGAAAAGCACAGAAAAGAGGCAGTGTATGCCGACACGCTTACGTCAGCTTGACTCTTAAACCAGCCTTAGGCTGCCTGTCCACTTAAGCAGAGCAAAGCAGCGAAGTGGGGAAAAATATTAACCAATAGGATTGCAACTCACTGTCTGAGCGGAGATATTGAATAAGAATAAGATTTTTTTATTTTGCTTAATCCTATTGGATAAAATTTGTCCGTGTCTCCGCAGCGTCGCCTCGCTCTGAACCTGTGGACTGGCAGCATTAAGCCAATGTCAGCTGCGGCATGCAGGTGGTACTCAGTACTCACGTCAGCGCTGGGCGGGCGGTCGTCGTCGTAGTCGCCGTAGAGCGCGTTGCTGTTGGCGCCGGGCATGGTGATCATGGGCCGAGGCTCGTCCGCCGGCGACGCTTCCGCCCCGCCACCGCTAACGGTGCCGGCGCCCTGCACAGAAAACATGCTTACTCATCACGACAGACTTCAATAAGCTACAACTACTATAAATAAAGTTGCCATAAACTATTTAACATGCATTAATTAAATTAAGGATTTGAGATTAAGGACTAATTTCACCACTCTCCGATAAGTTTCTTGTAATTAATCTGTCATGCTAAGCAAGCGCGCTCCATCGTAGACCGCATAGTTGTTTAACATCAAGCAACTTTGTTGTCAAGTGCAAGCTTAAGACAAATTTAAAAAAAATGCAAGTCTTTTTGCAAAAATCAAGAAGAGACAGACATTACGAGGAACTTATATGATAGCGGTGAAACTATGTAGTAAAATATATTACCTGATATATAAGCGAAGCAGTTGCTTCGCAGTTTGAATAAAAATAGTAAGTATGAAATTTTAGTAAACGCTTTTGATACCAAACAAAATCGATCTTTGTGTTCATGACATTGTTTTATAACCAGATACCAAGTTGCAAACACGGATGCAACGCGCGTATATGTTTTCCTTTCAAGACAAATAGCATTTTAAAACTTTATGGAATTTAAGTTGTGTGCAGTAAGAGTTATTTATATTTATTACAAAAAAAATATATTTAAGTTATAGAAATAGAAAAGTCCAACACGCTAAAGCAATTGCTGTGCTTGACCCTTTTTTTGGCTAAATTTAATAAATGGAATAAAAATCACAAT
The DNA here is from genome assembly GCA_949319885.1 of Mecyna flavalis. Taxonomy (NCBI): domain Eukaryota; kingdom Metazoa; phylum Arthropoda; class Insecta; order Lepidoptera; family Crambidae; genus Mecyna; species Mecyna flavalis. The sequence goes on along the minus strand of OX439427.1, from coordinate 552,475 downwards.
AGTCACTAAACATTTATTTGTGAACGGACAACGGCACATTGACACGTAAACCTACTAATTACACAGATATTAATTCACTATCTAAAACCGCGTCCACACTTTCTGGCATTCAACTCTTCACTTTTAAATAGAGAAAATCCTTAAAATAGTTTTCAAAATATTTAGATCAATATTGGGGCTAATTTTGTCATAGGTACACACCGACACCGACAAGAGCGATGCTCTTAAATTAGTTTAGATTAGACACACTCGTTAATTTTTTGGACGTGTGTGGACGCGGTACAATATGCATTAAATAACAATATAATTTTATTTATATATATCTGATTATTAACCTACATGGACATTCATACAACATTCAGTTGTTAGCTAGGATTGTATTTTTTCGTTTAATAATTATAATTATTCTCACGCGGTGAACGAGAAAAACATGAAAGCAGTCTCTTTTTATACCATCTTCAATAAAATATTGAAACCAAAACTACACATAAATACAAAACATGTTATGAGGGGCAACCCGTAATTGGTAAGCATTCGTGACGTCTTGTCTTCTAAGATCAATTCACCATAAGTTGTCCCCTAGCCGCTATATTGGTACTATTGTTTGTCAAAACTGTCAATCTGTTTTTGTCCGATTTACAAAGCGTAAAGCACTGTTTGTTTGGTGATATTTTTAAAATAAATCATTCCAAAAGAATTCAAAAGCAGTGCAAGAGAGCTTGTGTTGAAGGTGCGGGAATATTGCGAAAAAGAAAAACCGTACATAGGCAATGCTGCCAATATAACGGCTAGGGGACAACTTATCGTGAACGGACTGTACACTGCACACTGGTCGGGTTTTTTGAAGGCACACCCACCGCGGGCATTATTCAAATTATTTTATTTCGGACAAATTATGTTTAATGGGTTATTTATTATTAGTGGGTAAGTAGAAATGCCTTTATGTTTTTTTCATTTACCGTTTACACTGCCATACTAATGTTAGTCCACGTGGACGCACAGTTCACCCTATTTTTTTGTCTGCTAGTGCACAGTGTAATACAACTTAGAAGTTCCATCGATGTATTTGATCTGACAACTTCTCATGGTTGGGCTATGATTGCTTCCAGATAACTTATGAATCACTTTGAACCTGTACTTAAATAGACAATAAGCCTTAAAATGTTTGCTTGTGTTATTTCGTGTCTGAATAATAAATTGAAAAACAATGATCGTCTGTTTGAAGAACGAATCTTTCGTACGTTGACGACTTTTGACGTAATGTCAGAGTTTATTATACCAACAAACGCCACCAATGCGACTTCTAAGATGAGTCATTATGTTATAATCATTTGTAATACCTAAATACACATTTTAAATGCTTAAAACATTGCATTAAAGCACATTAGTACGTTCTATATATTTGAAATAGTAATTAATACATCATCGTTTTGTGTAATTAGTATAACAATAAATGCAAGTTAGTACGTTTCGTATAAACACACAAAGGGTCCAATAACATAATAACAATAATATAACAATTTCAGATCTATAAATATATCACAGCTACAACGAAAAGGTAAATAATATTATACATATTTAGACACCGTGGAATAGCTAGAGACACGACAGCAATAACTCGGTTTATTGGGTTATTACATCGGTTGTGGCCCACGAAAGTATTATAATAACAAATCACACCCGAACATCTTTATAATACGCCAATATGCACGATCCATTGATCGTGTAGTGTAGTGTGCTTGCGCACTCACTTGTGCAGTGCAATAATAGTGCATTGTTCATTAACAATGCACTATTATTGCACTGCACAAGTGAGTGCGCAAGCACACTTCTTATTACCTTATTCTCATAGTGAAGTGGGTCGTCCCCGCTCAGACGCTGTAGAACATCAAGTCCGGACGAGTCGCTAATTAGTGATAAATCGCTAGCGGACCGGGCACGTGAGCAACGCGGGCTCAGGGTGCGTCTACTGTCTTTAACTCCATAGAGGTGCACTGGGTGCGAATAACGCGCCAACTTAATTGGCCTGTCTGAACATCGTGCGAGAACCTGCGCAGAACATAAATGTAGGTGTTAAAGGGATGCAGCCGCGCCCCGCTCTTGCGCACACAACGCGACCAGCTAACTTCAGACAAGCCAATGAAGTTGACGCGGACTATATCAATCTACATCTCACGTATATGCGAAAAAAATCGCAAAAGCAATCCAAAAGAACAAGTATACTACAAGGTACAATAAGCAGCGAGTACGATTCTGCCGATGACCCTAAAATAAGCTACATAATCTGAAGGCACTTTTTACAGGTACTGGGTGATTTCCCGCAATTTAAAGCATTCGTTTAGCATCTCAATTAGTTTTTTTTTTTCACTTTATGTTTTCGCAGCTTAGCAGCAATTAATCGTTAAAACAACTACATTTAGAAGCAAAATTAATAGATGCAGGACCAGTACATAACGAGGAACTTATTTGACAGCGGTGAACTGGCCCGCAACTTCGTATTAACTACGTTATTTTTTACTAAAATAGCCCTCTCTCCTCACACAACAATGATTAATTAGTGATTTTCCAGGTAGAGGAAAACAATAGATATTCGATTCAATTCCATAAAATATGTGTTCGAAGACGACATAACTATTCGTATCTTGACTTCATCGAAATATATTTTTTTTTAATTTCATTCTAAAAGCTACTTCTAGCTCGCGTATACTTTCGTAGGGCACAGCTAGGGGACAATTTTACTTTTATTCTTATGTAGCAAAATCTACTCAACAAGTTTCTAACGGGCGGGCGATCGAGTCGCTCGCGGGTCTCGACCTAGGCGCGGGGAGACGTCGACCGGGCGACGCGGGCCGCGCTCGCCGGGCCGACGAGGCTCCCCTCGGTCTGCGAAGACGGAGGAATCGACAAGCGACGGCGCCTCAGTCGAGTTTCCGACGAAGGACCTTGGGCGCGCTGCGCACGGCCTGCGCGGCGCGGCGCCGCACGCGCGCCAGCAGCCGCCGCAGCGCGCCCGCCAGCGCGCCCAGCCGCGCCCGCCCGCGCGCCCGCCGCGACTACAGCGGCTCGTCCACCGCCCACGTGCTCGGGCCCGCCACGCAGTACGCCGCGTGGCCCCGCGCCGGCGACCCCCGCGCCCGCACCGCCGTCGCCGGCGCGTCCAGCTCGAACGTGCGCGCGACCAGCTCGTCCCCGTCGCCGTCCTCGTCGGGCGGCGGGGCGGCGCGGCGCGCGAGGATCGCCTCGAAGCGGTCGAGGCTGCGCTCGATGGTGCGGCGCAGGCGGCGGCGGCGGGCGGCGTCGTCCTCGCCGACGGGATCGGCGGGCGTCGCCGGCTCGTCGATGGGGTAGGTGCCGCCGAACACGAGCGGGCGGAAGGCGCGCGCGTGGCGCGGCGAGTCGCGCGCCCAGCCGTCGACGGTGTTGGAGATGAGCGTGCCGCAGCGGGGCCGCGCGGCGGCGGGCGGCAGGCGCGGGCCGGGCGGCGAGGGCGGCGGCGGGCGCGCGTGGGCGGGCGCGTGCTGCACGTGCACGTCCAGGTCGGACACGGGCGCGCGCGGCGGAGCGGGCGGAGCTGCAGCAGGCGGCGCGGCGGGCGGCGGGCGGCGGCGCGGCGACTCGGCGAGCGGCGGCAGGGCGGGCGGCGGGCGGCGGCGACGGAGGCCGGGCGCGGGGCGGGCGGGCGGCGTGGGCCGGGTCCCCGGGACGCCCTGCCGCCGCCGCACACACAACACTGCGTTAAACTCGGTCCGAAACACGCGGTAATCACACTCGCGTCGATTAAAGTCCCGCAGTTATGTTTGACGATTTAAAAATCGTGTAGTACCTAAACAGACGTCCAAAACGAAATTTCGTCGTCGTGTTATAGTTTAGAAAAGATACTCCTTGGAACCGAGCTGATCGTCATTTTCATACAACGAATTAATTTGTAGACAAAATAATATGTACTCTAATATTTTACTTTTGCTAGTCCATTTTTTAGTTTAAATGTATAAAGAATGTGAATCAATGATGTTCAAAAAGTACGATAGATCAGTCTTAAATATTTTTTATACACACTACACTATTATTACATTATTATGAAAACTAAAAGTCCAAACTCAAAATATAGGGTATTTTTTTTTTTACATAGTTAGAAAGAGAATATAAAATAGAGTTAACTACTAAGGCACACATAAGCCGAACACGTCGATCAGAAAGAATTCTCAATTTCTTTATATGAAATCTTTTTCAAATTCTATAAATGAAATCCTTTGCGAATTCGCAGAGTTGATTCGACGCATCCGACTACAGTGCATCACCTGGCACTCACCTCGCCATAGCCGTAGTCCTGCTGGTGGTTGTGCCAGGCGTAGGAGTCGTCGTAGCCGTAGGAGGGGTACGCGGGCGCGGGGGCCGGGGGGAGGGACGGGTCCTGCGGCTGCGGCTCGGGCGCGTAGTAGCCGGTGTAGTCGGCGCTGTCCTCCGGCATCGGCTGGCTGGGTACGGACTGGTACTGCTGTTGCGCCTGGAATGTAACATCACACTCTGTCATCACAATTTGTTAGGGAATCGGAGAAAAGGGTTGTTGTCTTTGTAAATACAGAGAAGTAGAGAGGAACATTGTTTTTTTTAATATATATTTTTAAGTATTTTATCGTCTTACGTATATCAATGCTTCCGACCCGAGTACCCGACACATAGACAAGCAAATTTTAGCTTATGGCAATAATAATGCCATAGGCTGTGTATAAATAAAAATTATGTTTAAACAGTATTTATCCGATTCTTAAAAAAATTGTCTTTTGCAACAAATGAAACTCGGCGATAGAATTAAAACACAAGTTAAATCTAGTTCCCTATTTTTTTATTATTTACAAAACCATCGTATTGCTAACTTAAAACTAGTTTTTTCTGTTTGTAATGAGCTTACTAAGCCAAGTCTACTGTAATCAATAAAATTAAACGCTATAGCTACCTGGTCATTCCAGGTGGCGTCATACTGCTGTTGCGCGTAGTACTGGTGCACGTCGGGCTGCGCGGGCGCCGCGTCCAAGCCATGTGCCGCCGCGTGCGCCGGCGTGCTCTGCGCCGACTGGCCCTACACACACAACACATTGGTCACCACGCCGTGCCTCATGCGACGTGCACGCATGCCGTACAAGACGGAACCGAGAACGAGGACTATGAATAGTGGGGTAACTTATATATTGGCATGGTGAGGGCGCACGATGCGACGGACAATGACAGACGAATCAATGTATTAGTAGGGGGAAGCGGCGGCGGCGGGTCCAAGTAAGCTTTGGCGCACGACCTAAGAGGGGTTAAAGCGGCGCACCACACTTACGCCGGGCGTACACTGTACGTACCGCGAGCGCGTCGGCGACGCTCTTGACGTCGTCGAGCCACTGCTGGTGGCGCGGCGACGGCTCGCCGCTGTCGCCGCCCTCCTCCATCAGCGGCGGGTCCTCCTGCAGCAGCGGGTCGTGGTACCGCAATCTGTTAACACCACCAACACTCATTAACAACAGTCGGGAAGGTCAAGTGACTGCAAAAAGACAGATAACTGTGTGTACATGTGGCGCGTGATCTGTGGCGGTGACCGTGTGGGAGAGCGTACCTGCTAGCGAGCGCAGACTGCATTAGCGAGGACGCGGGGTCACACGCCTCTCGCGTAACGGTTCACCCGCATTGTTAGTATGTATGTGCGTGTGTCAGTACCTGTCGGCGAGCGCGGCCAGGCTGCGCACGAGGGCGGGCGCGTAGTCTTGCGGCGCGCGCGTGACGGCGCGCGCGGCCTGCTCGGCGTACTGCAGCGCGCGCTCGTACAGCCCGCAGTCCGCCAGCCGCGTCGCCAGCACCAGCTTGTACACCTGCAAACACGCGTATTCTCTCAGGCCGTGTCTACGGTGCCATCGCACCGCGCCGCACCACGACGCGCCGTGCGCGGCGCATCACTACCGATGGCAACCATCATTCCAAAATAACAGTTTCTGTCTTGATATGGACAGCGAAAGACGCATTCTGGTCTTGTTGCTGTTAAGGCACGACACGTCGTACACGGCGCGCAGTGGCGCATCGCAGACTTGTGTCCACGGCCTTACTCCTACCACTCAATGATCAATTCAAACATCAGACATCTTACTTCTATAGTAACTTTTGTCAAAATCAAAAAAGATACAACACGCAAGAAAAGGGTCATAAGTCAAAATGTCATGAAGCAATATTGGCGCCTTTAATGACTTTACATATTAGTATAAAATACACGTTACAAATCCGCCTACTGTAAAAACGCGTAATTTTATTACAATTTTTTTTTCAATTCGCTCTAAATAAGCAAATGCAATAAAAAAAAATTGGTGATTAAAAAAATATAGATTGACTAAACCAACGCGAATGTTATTAAAAACATCAAAAATCCATTCCACCGACCTGTAACTCTTTGATAACGTAATCCTGGTTAAGCGAGAGCGCGTACTCGTAGATCTCTGTCGCAAAGATGGCCTCCTCGGTTGCGTGCAGCGCGAAGGTGTGCGCGCGCGGGTCGGCCAGCAGCAGCGTGAGCCGCGGCGTGGGCGTGGGGCCAGCGGTGGGCGCGTCGGGCGGCGGCATGGGCGCCAGCGGGTGCCGCGCCCACTGCACGCCGCCCGAGATGTAGCAGAACTGCGCCGAGTAGATCAGCCCGCGCGCCGACAGCGTGTCGCCTGTCAAACACGAAACTCATTATGACGATCGACTTTGTTTGACGGTGGTAAAACTAATGATAAGTTATCACCATCGCAAATACACATGTATAATATCAGAGGCATCGCATGTGCGTTGGTAAGCACTAAAGGAGAAGTACATTCTTTTCTACTTTTATTAATGTTATCTTATAATATAGTGCAACTTATGATTTAATAAAGAATTTGCATTTAGTTTTTTGTAACATTGGCAAGCTTAGTGATTAATATAATAAATATCTCTGGCCATTACTCGCACAGCATGTGTGTAAGGGACTTATACTTAAGCGTAGGTGTACTCACCGAGCTGCACGAGCGTGCGGCGGTCCTGGTCGGGCTTGGAGGACGTGTTGGACAGGATGATGGCGGCGTGCGGCCGCCAGTCGCCCCAGCCCGGCGTCGACACGCACTGCACACACAAACCACACTCAATTTGTTGGTTCAATTGCTTGGAATATACATTTTTAATAACAAGTAAACGTGAAAATTCTCAAAATATTCGTTAATGCATTTTTTGTTTGTATTTCGATTTAAGAGAGTTCGGCAGAAATTCTTTTGTTCTTAATAATGAAAAAAACTTCGGCTAATTGAAATGTTGACTTACTTCGTTTTGTCGTGGTATTAACTTTACAAAATGAAAATATCCTATGTTGGCTGGCACCATGTGGCTGCGTATGCGCATCTTGATACAGCCGAAACTTGACTTCGATGTTTGCCTGTCTTGTCAGCTTGGGGAGGCGGGTGAAGGCAAGAGGTGGGGCAGGCAGGGCACTCACCGTGGCGACGGGCGGCTGCTTGGCCTGCAGGCTGGCGTAGAGCGTGTGCAGCGGGTCGGCGCGTGGCAGCGCGGCCAGGAAGCGCGCCGCTACTGCCGCGCGCGCGCGCCGCTCGCCGTGCCACGACAGCAGCAGCGCGTGGCCCCACAGCTGGCTGTTCATCGCGTGCTCTGAGGGGGACATCGAGTACGGGCACATTCATAACGGCGATAACACTGAGTTGTAGTCATCAACTACGCACAGGATGCGCATGCGCATGCGGAAAACCCAGAACTACAATGAGCCCATCAAAAACATAAATGTGAAATAAAGCCTCTCCCCCGAATATCGCTGAAGCGGGAGCGGGATGATTAACTTGATAACATTATTTTTAAATCAACGAGTTTTCAAGATTTCATAAAAATGTTAGAGTTCTTTAAGGTAACATTGTGGACCCATTCTTATTTTAATGTTATATGACCTGCTTTTTTACTTTACATTGATATTGTAAGTTATAGACAATGTACGGGCGACGACACCGCGCGCGGGGCGCAGGGCGCGGGGGGCAGTGAAGCCGGCCGTGGCAGCGCCGGCGGTCTCCACTCGAGAGCAGCCAGCGACACCGACCGACCCGCGCGTGCGTCTTTCGCTCGACTCGAGACGCCATATTTAGTTTTTATTTTAATTTAAAGTTTTAAAACCCAATGTAATTTAATCCGCGGATTTAAACCTAGTAAACAGTCAGTAACCAATCGGTGGTATTATTGCTTCGGCCTCTCCTGCATCATCTACTACATCCAAGCTCTCACAGACAGTTTTAAAGATATAACTGCTGGAATAAACATTCATCCTCGTTATTGGATGAGCAGTATCAAGAGTGTACTGACCCAGCGCCTCCTGGCGGTTGCCGTAGGTGAGGTACTCGCGCAGCCGCTCCAGCGCGCCCGGGTCCGCCTCGCGCGGGGACTCCGCCGCTGCTGACAAATCATCTGGCATTAGGTACAGTGGCGAACACCCGCGCCTGATCACCCGTAAGGCTAAAATCCTGTGCAGTATTTTCACGTTTACAACAAGCGCCGCTCCTAAGAAGTCACGATGCGCGTGCACGGTATATTTTTCTAAAAGTGATCAAGCGCGGGTGACCGCGATCGTACATACATATTGTATGTATTTACAAAAAGATGATTTAAGTTTCATGAAAAAAATCGAATAACAGTAACAAACAAATGTAATAACATTAGCTATTTACTGTAGTGTTGTCGCCTTCGAGCAGTCAAGGTTAGTTAATAATAATAAGTTGTATAAACTCACAGAGAATGTCCTGCGGCTGCGCGGGCGCGTCCTGCGCATCGGCGGTGTCCTCGCGCTCGACCGACGCGGACGACTCGCGCCGCGACTCTGCACACACAGTATCAATTCAACATTAATAATATCCATACAGCCTGTAGTCGACCCAGAGTTCAGGCCTCTGCTTCCAATTTCGCGGGAGCGAGGCAGAAGCGGGAGAGGGCAGATGTTTTGGATTTAATCAAATAAACCCGTGTATTATCATCTTAAAATACCATGATCCCTACGACAGATGTTTGTTTACGTTTATGATGTTTTACAATTTTTGACTGTCAAAATGTATGCAGAGAAATAGCGTTCATGATTGCCGGCGCCGCCAACTTAGATAGTTCATTGCTGTCATCTTTCGCTTACAATTATGATCGATTGTAACGGAGTAATTTCGAAAAAAAAAAATCGTTTTTTCTTTAAACGTAAAATCGTATAATAAAAAAGAATCAATTTTATTAAAAGTATAACGCCTTGGATAAAAAATCCAAATGTGAATGCGATTCGAAAATAAGAATACTTTTTTTAAGTTACTCAATCTTGCGGAATATGTCGATTGAAGATTCGATTAGGTACTTACGTATCGATTTTTAACTATTAGTTTAAGATAAATCGACGTCTCTAGAAATGTAACTCTGACACATGTCGCAGGTATCATCTTAGATTTTCCAAACAATAGAATCATATTTGATTAACAATAGGTAAAAAAAAACAATTTTTACGATTCAAAATCGGTATTCGCATAATCGGGAATCGACTGCACCGCATCACTAGTGAACTGTTCATGACAGCTGTCATACGTAATACAATAGTGTTTATTCCGAGTTAGCTCTAATGCCATTGTAGCGCCGCGCGATTGATGAACGGGTCGTCGTCACCCTCCCCGCTTCTGATGCTGCCCGCTAAATTCGAGGCAAAGGCCTAATGGTGCGTCTATGCTTACGAAGCGAGCACGAGCGGCGCACGAGCGGAGCACGAGTCGAACCGCTCTGCTCGCGTGACAAGTGTGGACGCACTTACGAGCCTGCCACGAGCCTACGACGATCTCTCCTCGAACATAGTTTCAGCCTAAATATCGAAAAACCGGCACGCGGTGCGAGACAAAAAATTGTGTAGTTCTATCTCTTTCTTTTACGTGGTCTATCCGTATCGCCCTCTTTTTCTTGTGTGAATGCGATAGATACTATCAATTTGTATGCAATTTGTCTATAGTTTTCTCTGTCTACGGGCGGAGCACAGTCGAGCACGAAACGAATGCTCGAAGCGCGCTCGTTCGAGGCTCCAAGTCCGTCCACAGTACACGAATTTTGGATCGGCTCGTGCTCCGCTCGTGCGCCGCTCGTGTTCGCTTCGTAAGCATAGACGCACCATAAGGATCTGAGAAAGGTTTCTCACCGGGTCGTGCGGGCTTCTCGTGCGCGGCGTAGTCGTACTCGCGCGCGTTCTTCATCAGCAGCTCCGCGATGTCCGTGCCCACCACCACCTGCCGGCGTCACACGGTTAACATTGCTTGTAAACGAGGCGGAGACGTAACGCGATGTTAAATACTGCTATAAGCTTGAGTGGGATCATACGCAATGGCTTTCATCATCGGCCATACGCCACTGCTGGGCATGGTCCTCCCCCAAGGATCGTAATGGCTATACCGACGTAACACTAAGCTTTTTAAATAAAAATTCAAAACTTCGTGAATAAATAAATAAATATATCTGGCGATTATTCACACAGCGCCATTTAGCCCCAAACTAAGCATTAGCTTGTGCTATGGGTGCCAGACAACGGATAAACATTACTTAGGTATATACTTTTTTTTTGTAAATACATACATATCATACATAGAAACACCCAGACCGATACAAACAGACATGTTTATGCACACAAATGTTTGTACCGTGCGGGGATCGAACCCACAACCTCTGGTGTAATAGCCGACTTCTCGACTATTACACCAAATGGCTCGTCAACAGACAAAGACACAAATTATGACAGAAACAATGACGTTCAATATAAAACTAGACACCCAATCTCTAAGAAAAATTCCTCAAAAAACGTCCGAGTGGCTTTGACACTGATGACATTAACACATGCGTTCAAATTAACACCTTATCTCGTGGCATTTAGTGTTTAATGTCAATTGTATACAACTAAACGAAAACTTTGCCCAATAGTCGGGTGGGCAGACTTTTGCTTCGGACAATATTTGAGCGTCATTGTGAGTCTAGTTTTTTAATTGAACGTCATTGGACAGAAAGCAATAACTTTGTTAAAAGAGAGCAAAACAAGCCTAGTTGGACTCACCCCGTTCTGTCGCAGCAGCAGCGCCAACAGGTCCCACAGTAGCGCGTAGCCCACCGGGTCACGCGCGCGGGTTGCAGGGCACCCGCCGCGTGCCCTAGCCTCGCAGTACTCGATCACGCTCTTCTTGTGCGTCACGCCTGTTCGTAAAAAACACAATACGGTTATAATCTTGCTCAATATCGCATACATTGATCTGACCCCAAAGTTAGGTCGCACCGCTCGAGACAGCTCGTGATAGCCCGCGTTAAGCGGTAACCGAGCGCCGCCCGATGCGGACCTGCTTCCACGAAATTCAAGGCTTCTTATGGGTATCAGAAATAACGATGGTTATAGACGGCATCACTCGCGTGTCGCCAACCCTGTTATTTGAAGGGAGGATATAAAAATGGCAGACTGTGATCTGACACGACTGGAGAAATTCAATGCATTGTCGACTGGCTAGCTACCAGCCCCACTGGTGAAATCTGCCGCCATAAAAACTCTGGCTGTGTTCCGGCAATATTAATGTGGGAGCCAGTACACTTGAAATCAGAGGCTCGAAGATCAGACGAGTCTACAGTCTGGCAGTACACTGAGAGACGCTTCCAGATGAAACGTCCCTCATTGGAATAGGCCGCAGTGACCGCTTACCATCAGGTGGGCTGCGTGCCTGTCTGCCGACTGACGTAGTATAAAAAAATAATAATTGTGGCATGAAATAAACTTGTGCCGGCGACTGACCTCTGACGAGCGGGCCGGGGTAGGCGGCGAGCGCGCGCGCGGCCGGCGTGTGCGCCAGCGCCGCCTCCAGCGAGGCCAGCGTCACGCGCGCCGGCCGCCCGTCCACCGGGTACGTCGCGCTCACCACCACCACGTGCCGCGACGAGATGCTGCCCTGCACACAGGCAATACACACACTACAGTGGAATGTCGATTGGCCGAACGTCGCTCAACCAACGACCGCTTATCTGAACTACTACGCTCAACCCGCGCTAGCCTCTCCCGCCTCCCGCGCTACAAAACCCGCCATTTAAATCTTTAAATTCAAATCTTTAGTGCTCGTTCACGTTGAACGCGCGGGCGCGAAATATCAAACATATGACGTCGGTATCGAAGTGTTCACGTACGGCCGCGCGCGCGTGCATGGAGCGAGCACAAGCCCGCGCCCGCCACCCATTGAGTTACAAGTACTACGTATAGAGATGCTATACGGAACAAAACATGTGTCGCAAAATGATGACTGATCTGACTGTTGTATTTGCTACAGCGGATGTCGTCTAACCAAACTATAAAACTTGTAGCGCTATAGATTGCTTACAGAGTATATTTTTCTGGCGACCAAAAGGTCGTAAGCGCCATGCAAAGCAAGGCGCTTACGCGTTTTGTTCAAAATGCCTATCTCATAGATCTTGGATGAGTTGTTGCCGTAACCATGGTAACGGCAACAAAGCATCGCGCAAAAATTTTGTTTGCGGTGTCGGTTCTATACGCTAGTAATTGTAGTTCAATGCCGCCACCGCGCCAAGCGTTTAACGTGAACAAGCACATAAGAGGACCTATGGTTAGAGTTAAGCACGAACCTTAATATGCGCGGTGGAGTAGCGGAAGGGCGTCATGCGCTCCGAGCGCACCGTCGACTCCTCCAGTTGCAGGTTCAGCGACGCATCCGTGTTCAGATCTCTGTCGATTCACATCACACATTATGTTATTATAATCATATTCTTTCGTACACGTGAAAAAAAAAACGGCCTGAGCAACGAAATGCTGAACGCACAAACGACGAATAATATTATGAGTAAATATCCAGGAAATGTTTTAAGTTTTGATTCCATATGAATATGACAAATGAAAAATGGACAAAGAAATAATGAATAAATGTGTATTTGCAAAGCTAATTGTCATGTATAATGTTGTGCATAGTAAAATAAAAAATAAGCCCAAAAGCCAATATAATATATCTGTAAAATCCTTCGTCTAAATAATATTATACTTGTATGGCTGGAAATAATGAAACGGGTAAAACGGGTTTCCGTGAGGAAGATCTGTAAGCACAAAATAGAAGAAGCCCAGATGGCTCCTTCTATCGTGTACTTAAGGCTTAAGCCTAGATGTCATATCGGTATTTGACTATGCTCATGGAGGTAGGTACCTACCTGTCGGAGACATCAGTGCGCAGCGAGGGCGCGTCGAGCAGCGACGCAGCCGCGCCCTCCGCGCGCGCGTAGTACCTGTCACCACGACTATGCTATATGCGGTGCGAAGCCGGTGGCGGCGCGAAGCCTTGCTTATCGAGATCAACATCATGCAGGTCTGAACCAGTTTTTTTTTGAGTTATTTTTTTCCGATCAAATTGTTGCAATCTAGTCAGGATCCAGTATTTGGACAGTCCAGTTATTACACTGGTCTGACCAGCTCAGATGACAGCCGCATCATAACCCTTGAGTAAACAAAAGAACTAGACCAATTGAATCATGACCACGCTTTTCTTTTTTAAAGTACCTATGTACTATATTTCTAGTAATAATTCTCCTATTCTCCCTGTTTTGCACCTAGTTGTGTGAGGATAAAACAGTAAGTCAGTAACTATGTTTCAATATGATAAAAAGCTGTAATTTTTCGATTTTGTGACTACTCGCCTTACCGGGGTGTAAGAGGTACCTACTCTCTCCTTTCTGTTGTATCTGAAAAATTACCTTAAATGGTTCCATATAATTTTCTAGTGACTCAGACACAGTTCTGACCCTTTGTCTCGATAAACAAGTCTTACGTGCAAGCGTGCCGCACGCGCCAAGCGCAGTATTAATAATGTCAATACTTGTTAACTTCACCCTGATGCGGTGATTCGGTGATCAGTACCAAACAACGTGAGGTATGCCATAATGATGATGTGAACTTAAACACACAGTAGTAGTGTTCAGTGTATATATAAAGCAGTTTGATGTGGCAATTATACAAATGGATGTTGAAAACATTCAATTGTGAAACATTTATGTCATTAATGATATCTCAACAACACTTTTTGAGTATTAACCCTTAGACAAAATATAAGTGATTTCTGTCTCACATTATTTAGTACTTACAACTATAACTACAAATCATATACATCATATTTACAAAGTGTTGTTGAAGCTTGTATAATGTGTATATTGGTTTAAAAGTATTTATGGTAGGAACATTATGTATAAATGTATAAAATCCTAAGCCTATTTACATATTTGTCGCAAATGCCTACGTAATAGAAAGCATTTATGTGTTGCTAACTCAAGCATTTAAGTATGCTGGGATGACGTAAGATACGTAGAGGCATCATACATAGTCTCAGGTCTCTACAGTGGTACACACACACACATTACTGTAAAATAATAACTAACGTAATTTACAAGATCGTAAGTACGTTGCCCTATGTAAGAAGTGATAGTAAACATATTATTTCTTTATTATGAGCGGTATATAGAACAGTCGCCAGGATTCATAATCGCATTTTCAGTTAGGACAACAGCATATTATGCTAAACGGCCCCGCGATCGACTATACCGGATTACGATGACGCAAGGCGGCTATTAGTATGGAACGCAGGGCGTGACATTACTTGCGCCACTGCCCAGACATACTAACTGGGTCACTTAGTCTACAATGCACATACATAATTACTTTGAAGTACTTGCGATTTTTATATACTGTTACTTTTGTATCAAAATAAAAACCTAAAAAAGGTCAGTCACTAACCACATCAAATCCAATAAATGTTTAATATTTCCTCTTTAAATCTTTAACATGAGAATAATATACAAAAATAACTAAGTCATACAGTCCTTATCAAGAAATACGCTATAAATAACAAAAAATATTTTTACGTAACAAAGGTTAAAAACTTATTCATCAAAAATATTTCGATACGGTAAACATTAATTATTCAGATCTGCATTGGTGCCAATTTGCATCTTTTAATTTTATAAATACGTAAGTTAAACTAATAATTAAAATGTGATTCGTTTATATTGTATTTTTTAAAAACTGCCATTAAAGCAGTTGTGGTTTTTTCAAGGCTGTTACTTAAACTTATTTTAGTAATCACTATTTACTGGGTATGAGTAAATGGTAGAAACTAAAAGCATGACAAGCAGTTTGTGTATCGAGTCATTTCGTTCTCAGAGGTGAACAATGCACTGAAACTGACGGGCACGAACAATAGGGAAGAACGTTTCCGGGCCGACAACTAAATATTGAAAAACATGGCATTGCCATCGTCTTTGAGTAAACCGAAAGAGTACAATTTAGTACACAATTTTGGACAAAAATCATATGATCACAACGAATGCTATTAAGTTTAAAAGGTTCCGATGTGGAATTTAAGTTTATTTTATAACATAAGTAAATACCAATAAACAAAATTGTTTAAAACTGTTTTGCTATTGTTAATACCACCGTTATTTAGTCTCTTTTGCTAATTACTTATGTCTATTATTACATTATGTAATAAGGACAGTTAATTAATATAATTTCTTAAGCCTAGATAAGAATAGAATTCTTTTAAATACACGATTTGCGTTATCTTAAACTCTTGATGGATGATATGACAGTCAAATTTATATCTATAGACATGTTTTCTACACTCCAAGTTTATTTCTCTGCTCATTATGTACCCAATAACGACTGACCATATTTAGGAATCAATTGCGACAAGTGAGTGATCAATGCATATACAGATAACTATCACAGATGGCAAGTTTGTATACACGACAATTCTTTGATCATGAGAGATGCGACCTCCAATATCTGTTGATAAAAATAGATATCTGACTTGGATGTTGATTTTCGTAACAAACTGTTGCAAACTAGTTTCTATGAAGACAGTGGATTGAATCAGATGAATATATATTACGTAACTTTGTCCTATAATAGAACCGTTATATGTATTTATTAAAATAGTAACTATCAGTTTCTTGCCGGTTCTTTTTGATAGCAACATTCCGAATCTGGTTGTAACGTCACTCGTTAACATTTGTATTAACTATTCATGAGTACATATTTGATGCCTACATGAATAAAAAATATTTTAATTTTAAAACTAAATAAATGCCAATTTTTTTAATTGCGCTCATGAGGAATTGTAAGTATGTACTTACTACAGTATAAATCATTCGTCGTATATAATATATTGTCTAGATAACCTAGTATTATGCATTCATAGTTATGTGGATACTAGTGCAATATGCAGATACCGCCTACGGAGGTCAATCCTCCAGACATTATAGAATATAAATACTATTCGCAATGTTGACTGTGAATTTAAAGACAAGTTGCTATGAAATATACTTACATTGCGAGCGTTTTTTACCCTTTACGTAATTATTAGTAAATCTAATCTAAGTAAATATTACTTATTATATTACTAATATATAAAACTCAAAGGTGACTGACTGACATAGATATCTATCAACGCACAGCCCAAACCACTGGACGGTTCGGGCTGAAATTTGGCATGCAGGTAGATGTTATGACGTAGGCATCCGCTAAGAAAGGATTTTGATCAAGTCCCACGGGAACGGGAACCACGCGGGTAAAACCGCGGGCGGCCGCTAGTTATAGAATATAGATACTACTCGCAATGTTGACTGTGGATTTAAAGACCAGTTGCTATGAAATATACATTGCGAGCGTTTACCCTTTACGTAATTATTAGTAAATCTAATCTAAGTAAATATTACTAATAAAATAATAACGTGATATTCCTTATTCAAATATGCTAAATGCCCCCTAACGTGTAGATAAAATCGCATTCTCAAATGAAAAACAATAACAGCAGTGAACGGTGATATGCCTCCTTAGGGAGCCAGACAGACATTTATATCTCGACTTATATTAAAATTGGGTGGTTAATCCATCGTCTGGCACCCTACAAGTTGTGATTCTATTCTTTGTATGTTGCTCTGATCTCTAAGTGTGGTGGTAAGCACGTGTCTTAAAGCCAAGTCTGGTGGGTTGTGGTGGTGTGGCTGGGTTAAGTAGTAAGGTACGTACGTGTCATTGCCCTTGAGGCCGGTGGTGCTGGAACGGCCGGAGTGCACGCTGCCACGCTCCTCGCGTAGTCCCGCAAACTCTGTTGAAAGACCCTCACATTTATATTTATACTTCAGCGATACAACACATACTTTACAGGCAATATCATTCTGAAAGTGGAAACGCTGACGCCCATTGCTGAATATAGAGGAAAGCCGCGAGTACCATAATGCCACAATAGTCTAGTGGTTTACGAACCGGGCCATAATTTTGGGATCCTAGATTTAATTCCTGGGTCGGGATAAATTTGTGACAAATAGAACTCGGGTTTGTGACCATCAATACGCTGGTGATTAAGCAAGGAGGTAGGATACTTTTTTTATGGGATAGACGGCAGACGAGCATGCGGCACACCTGATGGAAAGTGACAACCGCCGCCCATAGACAACTGCAAATAAGGTGGAATCACAGATGCGCTGCCGGCCTTTAAGGAAGGAATACGCTCTTTTTTGAAATACTTGCAGTCGTATCGAATCGGAAACACCGCTGATGACAAAGAAATCCATATCTTGGTCGTGCGAGGCAGGAAATTGCTACATGTGCCGTTACCTTCTCCGTACAGGGCGCGGTAGTCGTGCGGCTGCTGGCCGGCCATCATCTTGTACAGCTGCATGTAGGCGGCGGGGTCGGTGACCCGCAGCCGCTCGTAGTACTGGTACTGCTGCCGCTGCAGCGCGTACGGGTCCGCCGAGTACCCGGCCGGCGCAGCCACTCCGTACACTATGACACAGAGGATGTTGTTGACACGAGTAAAAGTTCCTAAGCATTCTATGACGCTTATTATTAATGTGTACTGTAAATTTCTCTGATCCCTGATTAACTTAATTCTGGATTCATAAATATTGCCGGAACACAGACAAAGCTATTGGAGCAGCATATTTCGTCTGTGCTGTAGAATGAACTTATGACTGCGAACTAACGATACATGAAAAAATTTAAGACAGACCGTAAAAGTAGGTAGGTCCAAACATCATTTTCGTAACTGTTTTAAAATGGCTGTCAAGAATAAACTTAAAAACTAAAATTTTCGCTAATCCATTATCTAAAGAAGATAGGCTATCACAAAAAAAAACAAACGGCCACAAGTTTGTCAAAAAAAGAACAAAAGAATAAATTTGCTTTAGGAAATGTAGGGTATATTTATAGTAGTATACTATAGTATTGTATTCACCATCATAGTAGGGGTCGTTCCGGTGGTGTCGCGAGCGGCGGTCGCGGTCGCGGCGGCGCGGGTCGCGCTCGTCGTCCGTGGCCGTGGGCTCGCGCGACTCGGCCCGCGACGGCGAGTACTCGCCTGCCGAGCGAAACACACCTTAACACCCACGCAATACACGTGCAAATCACTGCATCAAATATCACAGTACCCGCCAAACATCTTGAAATCGGGTGGGGATTCGCAGAACGCGAATTTGCGTGGGGGAGGCATGCGCGAACTTTCCCCCACTCCGTCAAACGAGCGTCAAGATGAATGCCGAACTCTGTACACTTTAATAATTATATTGGATAAGAAGTATCTTTTTGTTATGTCATTGTTAAACGACTTTCACCCAGCATCATAACATTCTTTTTTAATTCATTCATTGGTAATGGATGGCTTCTTGAATACCATGCTTCTCATCAATTTATGTAGTGTAGTTAAAAATGAAATGGTGTTTCATACAAAATTAAACAATAAGAAACCAAAATAAGAAAAACAGACCCGAAATGGAACGAAAACTATAAATTAATAAAAATACAAGACACTATCGATAGCGACAAAACCACATGTATGGAGGAATGAAAGACTCGGAGAACACCTAGACCCAAAACATTTGTGTGGCGAATACCGACTGGTGCAAACATACAGAAGAGGTTTGGACAGCTTCCGTGCACCCCGTACTCGGTTCAATAAAGCAATTTTATCAAGAAATTCAATTCAGAAAATCCAAATAATACATCGTTTAAGATAAGCGCATTTGTTGGACCCGCCGTGGGCCCCATGGGTCGAAGCTGGTGTTACGGCGCGACATGCATGCGTGTTATTTGTACACTGTGCGACACGCATGGCACGCATAATGCAAGGCTGTACCTTCTTTCCTACTACTATCACTAGATTTCGCATCGCTCGAGAATGTCACAACTGAAAAATAAATATAAATATATAAATAAGCATGTGTCGAAATTAAAATAAAATGTTATGATTCAATTCACAGACCAACGTACAGTAGGTTTGCTATTGTGCTTTGTTTGTTGAGTACAAGTCCCTATCCTCAATCAATGCCTAATTTAGAGTTTTTTTTTTTTTTTTTTTTCCTGGCTTCTATGTCCTGTAATTCATTCATATAAAAATGCAACCTGAAAGAAATGGTAAATAATTCTACTCATATTCTTTCTTGTCTTAGGGCAGGCCGAGTTAGTCCTATTTTTTTGAAAAAAATGCTTACAGTTTATTTATTGTTTTAATCATCAACCGTGTTATGCACCATGTAAGCCTGTTCGTTCTGGAGTTACTGCCGCATTAATATTTAAATTCATGCATAATCTATTTATTCTGTGATTTTATAACTATACACAATTATTGAACGTAATATGTATTTGTATCACATTCGCATCGTAAACAAGGGTACAAGTTATCTCACATTATGTTCATTTATAAACATAATTGCCTTTAATCATGAATCTTGTCTCAATGTTATGTCTTATAGCCGAGTGGCCACCGTTTCACTGCTGTCCGTAGCGGGCTGAATAACTAGCTGAAATATCTTAAAACAAATTGAAATTACAACCAACCTCTCTTTCGTTCGTCTTCCCTCTCTTTCCTTAGGTTGCCGTACTTCCTGGAGGGGTCGATGTCGCGGTACCGCTGCTCGTAGCGGTCGCGGTCGCGGTCGCGGTGGCGCGCGCTGGACTCGCGCTCGGCGGTGTTGTACCGGCGGTCGCGGTCGCGCTCGTCGCGGTAGCGCCGCTCGCCATCGTGCCGCGGCGGCTTGCTCGACGTGTACGAACCTTCTCGCTGCCGTCTGCAATTACGTATACCTTGCTGGAGAATTTCCTAATTCTCAAGCAAGTAATCTAACAACACAGAGATCTAGAATTGGGAAACTGATAAGACACGTTGGCAGAGTGTAGGTATCAAGTATTTGTTCATGTAATGAAGTTATAACACTAAAAGAGGTAATACAATTTTAATTTTGTAGAACTCATGGGACGTGTTTTCCATTTGTGTGATTTTTTGCACTGTTTATTTTGTTAAAATAGACAAGTTTTTTAAATCTTGGTCTGACTAATATCAATAAAAAAACCGGCCAAGTGCGAGTCGGACTCGCCCATGAAGGGTTCCGTAGCAGCAAGTATCATCATAATATAAAAGTTCTTGTAGTTCTTTGTAAGTTTGATCGACGTTTTTATATTTGAGTTGATTGAATGAGAGAAAAATTGCGGTTTACGATTTATGACGTTTTAAAAAAAACTAATTACTTGATCTCGTTCAAACCAATTTTCAATGGAAGTTCGCATGGTAATGTACATCATATATATTTTTTAGTTTTATCGTTCTCTTATTTTAGAAGTTAGAGGGGGGGTGACCAACATTTTACCACTTTGGAAGTGTCTCTCGCGCAAACTATTCCGTTTAGAAAAAAATGATATAAGAAACCTTATTATCATTTTTAAAGACCTATCTATAGATACCCCACACGTAAGGGTTTGAAGAAAAATTTTTTTTTGAGTTTCAGTTCTAAGTATGGGAAGCCCCAAAAATTTATAAACTAATTACTTGATCTCGTTCAAACTAATTTTCAATGGAAGTTTGCATAATAATGTACATCACATATTTTTTTTAGATCTATCGCTCTCTTATTTTAGAAGTTACAGGGGGGGGGACCAACATTTTACCACTTTGGAAGTGTCTCTCGCGCAAACTATTCAGTTTAGAAAAAAATAATTTAAGAAACCTTATTATCATTTTAAAAGACCTATCCATAGATACCCCACACGTAAGGGTTGGATGAAAAAAAAAATTTTGAGTTTCAGTTCTAAGTATGGAGAGCCCCCAAAATTTATTATTATTTTTCTATTTTTGTATGAAAATCTTAATGCGGTTCACAGAATACATCTACTTACTAATTTTCAACAGTATAGCTCTTATAGTTTCGGTAAAAAGTGGCTGTGACATACGGACGGACAGACAGACAGACATGACGAATCCATAAGGGTTCCGTTTTTTGCCATTTGGCTACGGAACCCTAAAAACTCACCTTTGGTATCTTTCCCTGTCACTGTAGTAGTCCGTGTCCTCGGTCTCGTACCGATGGCTACGAGTGCTGCGGCGCAAGCGGCGGGTCTCGGGGCTCTCGTCGCGGTCGCGGGTGCTGCGCCGGTTGCGCCGAGCGTCTGGGCTCTCGGCCCGGTCTCGTCGCTCGTGGTCTCTGTCCCTCTCCCGCCGGTCGCGGCCCGACCGTCTCTCCGACTCTCGGTCGTACTTCCTATCGCCCCGGGAGTATCTCCCCTCTTTATCTCTCGACGACTTGTGCTTATCTCGTCGCGGAGACGATTTCACAAGCCTGTCTCTCTCTGAATCTTCCCCGGATGTATTCACGTGGTTCAGCGATTGCCTCCTAGACCCGCTCATCGAGTGTTCCAGACTCTCCGGCACGTCCGCCTTCCTATCCAAGCTAGTATCGGGCAGAGTGACATTTGCCCCGTCGAATGTTTGTTCTCTTGAAAACGTCAATTCTGTCGAAGAGATGACACTCAGGTCCTGTAGGTTTTCCCCCTCCATTATGACTTCCCTTTGTTCTCTTTGCTGATCGTCGGGCCGCCCGAAGTCGGGTGACGTATCGGAGCTGGATTCTCTGGCCCCGATGACACTTCTTGAAGGATTTCTCACAGGCTGTTCGGTGTAATCAGACCCATCCATGTTCTGCTCTCTTACATCTGGAGGACCAGGATCTGTTGGCATTGAATACTCATGATCGACTCCAGTGACAACTCTTTGCTCGTTCGAACTAGCATATGGAGTGCCTTGATACTGCGAGTAATCATCATTGCTAGGCTCCCCGGGGACCATTCTGTCCAAACCGATAGGACGCCTCTCAGCGCCACGCGTAGGCGGAGGTTGGGTGTAGTTGTCCGAAGTTTGCTGCCCATCCGCCTGCCTGTAGGGACGCCCGGAGCTGTCCATTGGTCCCCCATCGACATGACGGTCCATAAAGTTATCATTTACTTGGTTGTAGGCACTTTCAGTTTCAGTCTGTTGGCCTGGCACCATTCTTGCGAGACCTGGTGGGGGCTCATCTGAACTCAAATTCAGGTTTTGAGTATATTCAGACTCCTGCTGTCCAACTACCATTCTCCTCAACCCAGGTGGTGGTATGTTGCGGCTGAAGTCAGTGTTTTCACCATAATCTCCACTAGACAAATGAGCTGTCTGTAGATATTCATTTCTGTCATTTCTGGGTGCTACTTCTAAGTTGTCAGGCACCGGTGGAGCCACAGGCATTGGCCTAAATGGAGCTACTTGGGGCTGGTCTGGCCTCTCTGAATTATCAGGAGTTGTCTCCAGATTGGCACCAAATCCAACAGGAACTCTGTTATGTTGAGACACTTTATTTACAACAGATGGAGAAGTTAAATTCGTATTGGACATTTGTGGAGGGAAAGATTGCATCGTGGAAGGATTTGTTGATAGAGGTTTAGATAAATTCTTGTGTGAAAATGGTCCTGGATTTTTAAATGGATTTTGAGATGACATAGGGGGTGGGGGAAAGTTATTTGGAGGAGGTAATGATGAAGAAGATGTAGAAGGTGGAGGTGGCAATAGTGGAGGAGTAGTGTTTAATGCCTGAGCTGATGATGACGGAACAAGAGGTTGGTTTGGAGGTGCATACGAGGAGAAACTGGAAGGAGAAGCTGAAGGAGGAGGCTGTAGAGGCACACCCACATTATCTTGTAGTGGAGCAGCTCCCAGATTGTCATGTGAATGTCTTAGCTCTAATTCCTTGTTAGCAAATATATCAGGAGCAGGATTCTCACTATTACTTATACTCATTTCTTGCAAAGAATTTGTAAGTTCATCATGGCTCTCACGTCTACTGTCATGGTTTGATCCATGGTCAGCTAATGTTGGTTCTTCTATTGACTGCCTTGAGGATTTACTATTTGGAGGGTACATTTCCTCAATGCCTGATTGAGAATAGTTGAAATTTGAGTTTTCAGTATTTAGACCTGGACTACTTTTACTTGAATTTCTAGACTGATTTTCACTTCTATATGTACCTTCAGAATAAGTATGAGGACCATCACTAGATTCTTGTGACATTTGTGATTCTATGGACCATTGTGGAGTTAAATTGTCTATATGAAAACGCTTTCCCAAAGCCAGGTTTGGCAAGCGTTCTTTAACGACATCCCTGTCATTAAGTGTTTTGACTTCGTCAGTAGAGTTATGAGTAGAGTGACTGCTGGGGCTTCTTTGACTATGAACAGCTATTTCATTTTCAGTATTATTGTCAGCAGGAGTATTTTGAACAGGTAATGTGGCAGCTTGGTTGTTTTCAGATACAGGGGCAGGCATGGTTAATGGGTCTGCTTCCTTCCGTCCTTCCTTTTTATCCTCCATAGACCAGTTCCAACTATCAGTAGTTGCAAAGCTCTCAGCAATTACATTGGCATTATTATAAGCTTGTTGCTGTGGTTGTGGGGCAGCCTGGGGGGCAACCATAGGTGCAACATTGGGTCCAACACCTTTGGGACCTTGTTTAGAAGAGTCTTCCCATCCCCAATCCCAGTTGTCTTCCCAGCTATCAGTGCCAGTTTTGTTTTGATGATAACCTGGTTGACCACCCTGGTTTTGATAGTAATTCTGTTGATAACCCTGCTGTGTCCCACTACTATAAGTCTGGTTATAGCCTTGGCTGTACTGTGCTGGTTGCACAGGCTGTTGATAGTACTGATTAGCATTGTTGGCATATTCCGGTTGCTGGTACACCTGTCCATATTGCTGATTGTACTGAGGCTGCTGCTGTTGGGGGGGCATCTGACCCCACACCTGCTGCTGAGGCGGATTTGCTGTTGTGCCTCCTTGATAGTTCCCATACATGTTTTGTTGGCCACCAAATTGCTGAAAAAATTAAACAGATGTTGGAAACACTACCTAATATTTATAAGTTTATTGTGTTGACATAAATAAACAGGCGTGTTTATAGATGCGTTGAGCGATCATATGATTGGGTTGTGTTGATGGAACGATAGGACACGTCATTGTTTACGTCGGTATCGCGGCGAATGTAACCTAAGCGAGTAGTCACCTGGGGCGCGCTGTAGGGCGGCTGGTCCGGCCCCGGCGGCGGCGGCGCGCCGCCCTGCGGCCGCTTCATCCACGACATGGCGCGCGCTACCACCACTTACGTAACATTCGCAGGGGAGCTGCTCACATATGCTGCGAATAGCCAAGTCACTATCATGGGATCGAACGACACATACAGCACTTTCACTCTCACCGATACGGATATTTTAGCACTAATCTGACCGCGAGAAAACTTTACATTCCAAGCGAGCCGGCCTTGATAAAATTGCAGATATATTTACGGTCGATAATGATTTTATTTCATAAATATTTGAGAAATAATTTGTTGACAGCAACCCATCGATCGAAGGTGCCCTGTTGGCGGTGTAGCCATACTTCGTCTAACAAATTCTACCTTAATTTGACATTTAACATCAAAATATTCACGTGATACCTGTTACAAGTTCACGTTATTTGACAGTCGTGCAAATAAAATTGTCATCAGTCGTGCGTGCTGAGGTGCGTGCGTTTGACATTGACAAATTACAAACAATCCCGCTTGCTCAGTGAATCCCGCTTGGTTTATTTGCTTTGCTTATGTACCTACTAAATTAAATTATTATCTTTTCTGGATTAATTTAATCAACATTCTACAAGATGGCAAAACGAACGAATCCCTTCTCTGAAGATTATATACCTCAAAGCAAGACTCATGTAGGAATAAAACAATTCAACAACAATGAGGATAGACTGAAAAAAGTTTACGGTAACTTTTAAAAAATCTCATTCGCTAGTGAATAATTTTCACATAATTGATATAATATTTAATAACATGACTTTATTACAGAAAAAACATTAGAATTACTCTTTAAGGGTGCCAAGAAACAAACCATAGCTGAGGCAATTGATAGTATTAATAATTCTGCTCCTGTAAACAAGGATAAAATGAAACAGCTCTTTATCGGGAAGGACGGAACTCTCTTACATGCTGGGACATTGGTAATGAATCATATTTAAATGTATATTACCTTTATTTCCAAATGACAACTTTTTGCATTCCCAAACTAGCTGTAGTGAGATCTTTTCTTCTAGTGATCTTGGTATTTTCCATCTATTCTCCGACCTATTGAATCTACATCCATAATATCTCTGGCTTTAAAGTCTGTCTTTTGTTAGAAATATTTTTCCAGATTTTAAATTTATTTAATTTAACTTTCTTATAGCAGAAAAAAACTATACTAATTGCTCTGCTGTATCAAGGGTTCAAACAACCAGTTTGTCAAATACCTATTCATTGTGTTTAATTATAAAATCATTTAGAAATTGTTCTTATTCTCTTTAAAATATTCCTCTTTTACAAGCTGTTACATTCCTACACTGTTTATTGAAAGGTCATCTGTAACCTACAGGTAGGGCACTAGATAAAAAACCCTTATGACATGTCCTTTCTTTCATCTTATTTTTTGACGTGACAACGTCTTATAAATTGGTTTGCCGGGTGACACTTCAAGAAACTGCGTTACGCTCCGCTCACGTTATGCGCTCACAATGAGAGCGAGTGAGAGGCACGCGTCCCTTCCACTCGGGCATGGTTAGCCCGCCTAAGAGCGAGAGAGACAGACATAAAAAGTCGTTGTCACGTAAAACTTTCGCCCGTATACCGACTTTACAGGCAACCAATTTTTTTTTATTGCAATATGTAACAAGACGAGCAGATTACACCTGATAGTAAGCGCCACGTTTGCCCTTAGACAGTTCAGTGCCAAACAGTAACTAAGCATTTACTGTCCGGCAACGCCCTGCACCCGCTACAACGAGATGACAGCTATTAGGTCTCATAATATACCCAGTAATTTTACTAATATGATAATCATGCACTATTATTAACAAGTGAATTAATCCTATACATAATCAATATTTCCAGATAGCAAATGTGCCAACTCGTCGATGTGCTTGTGGGGGTGAGTTCGACTCTTCCTGCTCGTACTGCGAGAAGGCACTGTGCAACTCCTGCAAGCACCACTGCTCCAGCTGCGACAAGCTCTACTGCTCTCACTGCTTTATTGGGTATGCATAATACATCTATTATCAACATATTTCAAACTGATCCACATACATCACATTTTCTATTTTTGCATGTGGAGTAGGGCCACATGCAGTACACAACATATAATTGACCACTACTATTTTACTGTTAGTGGCAATGATATTATTGGCAAGACCATGAAAAACTCATATTACCCACCCACATGATATGCCAGGATCACAGACAATATGTAAAACAGCAGACTCATTACCAAAGCCTCATATTATTTTCTCAGCCAAACATATTTAGACATTATGGACAATCATTTATCTATACATCTATAATAACATTATAAAGAGGAAAGATTTGATTGTTTGTTTGTAGCAAATAGACTCCGAAATTACTGAACCGATTTAAAAAAAAATCTTGGAAAGCTACACTATCCCCAGGTGACATAGGGTACTTTTTTATCTCCGATAAAAAGTTCCCTTGGGGAGGGGGGATATTTGAAAAAATAAATTACGCGCGGGAAAAATCGCGGAGACAGCCGCTAGTTATTTTTAAAATTTAGATCAGATCCAGATAAACAACACTAAACTAAACCAGGTCATTAATTTTTCAGGTCTGAGGGCTCAGAGGTGTGCGTGTCCTGCTATAGTTAAACCCACACTGGATATATTTAGGTATTTTTAAGCTTGTTATTACCTCATAGATTTAAACAAAATACTAAAGACTGTTAAATGTTTAAGATTTTAAAGTTATTGTGAAACACTAAAAGTAGTTCATAAATAAATGAAATGCCATTATACACACATCTTTTATTTATATAAAAAATATAACAAATCAGTTACATAACTTAAACACATTCAGTTCTGATAAAGTGATAAATATTATCATACACATCAATAATGCCCAAGAAATGTAAAATGCAATATATTGTAAATATAATTTATAATCACAACTTAATAAGGCTTCTCAAACAGCCAACAGCAGTCAACTTGGCAATCTACACATGGGGCCGACAGAAATGACTCACAATAAATACATATACGTACATATACTGTTACATAGTCAATATATTTTACAAAAATGAGAAAAAGCCTAAGCGGAATCGTAAACACTCGCATATTCCGTACCACTTAAGAGACAGAGACTCATCTGGTATATTTTAAATCACATCCTAACTAAGGCCCACACCTGCATCTAAATGTCACAAGCCATAATATCTATTTAAATACAATTATATTCTCACAGTAAATGTACAAACACATTACAGATTTGTGCATATATTACGAAAATATCAACATATGAGACAACTATAGTTTAATTGACACTCCCCGACCTGGGCGATTACTTCCATACAAAAAGAGCACCTATAAATTAATACCCTCATCCAAATAAAGTATAATATATGGCTTAGTTCATACGTAGATATTATGAACTAAACATTACAAAGCTATCGGGTAGAACTAAATCGAACAAGTCCTCTTACATCTACGGGATTAACTAACGCTCGGCGACGCGCACACGAGCCCTTGCCGCTCTCCGCCCTCAAAATGCACATATTTCGTTCCCATTGCTCTAATGCTATTCAAAATGCACGCTAGCAGCTCAAAGCGAATTCCGCCCCGGCTTTGTAGATATTTATCAGCTATTTGGAAAAAATATCAGGGCTGTAATAAATATTTCTGAATTCTCCCTCTAACATAAGCCGGTACATAACTTTTTCACAAGTTATTACTTAAGTATCTATCCATAAAGATGACGATGAAATAAAAATGTAAATTAAGACGATTTAATCATCTCATTCAGCACCGTGTTAAATAAGCTGGGAATACTAAATATTATAGAACCAGTCGTTAAAATATATAGGTCAAACCTACTTATGATATCATCAATATTTAAAACATTTGTAGTAAATAACAAGGTTTCAATAACGTCTGTGTAATATGAAGAGGCGTCGTTGGAGCGGGTCCTGGGGGGGCGTGGCGGCGGCGACGGCGCGGGCGCACTACGCGAACAGGTACCGGTAGAGGACGGTGGCGGCGATGCCCAGCAGCAGCGGCGTCAGCCACGAGCTCCACGCGCTGCGCACACAACACGCCGTTAGTCACACACTCACACCACAACCAATGATCACACGTTACAACTCACACCCGACAATGGCTATTTATCTGCATGATAGGTGAGCGGTATGATTATTTTTCATAAAAAAATATTCTCAGCGTAATGCATGATATTTCGTGGAAGCTTTATTTTAAACAAAGTTTACAGGAGGGTGAATTAGTTTTAAATGCTTGCTTTTCCTATACTAGGGAATATCCAATAGCGTATATTTGTCATCTCCCTATAGACTTTTTTTTTGGTACAATGCTACTTCTAGTGAAATCGAGTCAAAAGTAGGTAATTAATACTTACTTCCATAGTCCAAAATGACATTCCAATTTTTGAAATTATGTGCAGCATGCGAATTTATTCAAATAATATTGTAAAGGTGATTTAAAATAAAAACTCATATGAAAAAAGCCAAGAAACCAAAAATATTAGGACAAAATCAGCGGAATAAATATAAATAAGTATGAACTAAATAAAGCGATAACAGGCACATGGATCTGCGTAACACAAACAATGGAATGAAAATCGAAGGGCTTAGGAGTGTAAATGAAGAATCATTCATATGCCAGTAATATTATTTTATTGATAACTATTACAACACACAAAATATACATAGATTCTCGTAAGTTAAGATAAATATGTAGATCTCAAAGCACCGAAGAGACTAGGCTATGTTTCATCATAATAATACCTATTTTAACACCTAATGAACTGCCTGCCTAATGATAAACGAAAATACAAACACATTAATTTAACGACGCATTTACACGTTGGCTATTTGTTTGTCAACAACTCAACATGATGAGATAATGAAAGTGATGAGGAAAACTATTATGAAGGCAGATTTCACCTGATGGAATGGTAGCAAGCTTGTCGGACTCGGAGTCCTACTACCTTTACGAGTATTAACGTTACGGCCATAGGTAAATAATGTACTTTGGCTCTTTTTATAATGGTTAGTTTGGTCTAACTTCCTTGTATTTTTCTTGTTAAAACTACATTATTGTACGTAATTTATATACAACAATGTTTTGTTTGTTTGTGAAATTTTATGTTTATATATTTCTTCATCCTTCTAGTGGATAATCTCAGCATGTTGGTCCAAGTTCTAAGACGTCATACTACAGTAAAATAAGGCCAAATAACAGACATTTTATTTCTATTATTCAGATAACTGAAACATTAACTCTCAACATTTAAAATTTAAATGATAAGTTATACGCTAATTTGTGCAGCAAATTAAAATGTATATTTGTAACTACAGCACCGAACTAGATAACATGGAAATAATCGTCGAAGTATCTGAAGCAACGTGAGAGAAATATTTCAATTTAGTATGAATTATATTAATATTATTATACCTATACGTCTATTTATTAACACATAAAACACGCTAGCACCTATTTTAAAAATATAAAAATAAAACAAATTTAAATAAACGTGCAGATCTTTAACCCAGTAATTAGATATTATTCGACAAATTAAATTAAATTACCCAGAGCCAAAGAAAAATATGAAAGAAAATGTAGACTAGGTATGGTATGGCAAATATAAACTACTAAAAAACTTTGTAAATGCTAAATATACGCGATTTTATGAAGTAATTTCCAATAAAATTACTTTGCTACGTTGGTCAATAGCAGATTATTATGGTAATGGCCGCAGTGACGACGAACACGCTGTGAAAACGATGAGGAAGAATTTGAAAATATATCACATGCGGTGAGTAAAACATTCGCAGTCCAATGTCTAATGTAAATGACGAAAACATTTTTGGATTACTTTCTTTTAACCATAAGTACATGTTTCTATGTTTCTTTCTAAATTTAAGCAAAACTAATATAAAAATATATCAGTGTTATTATCAATCTATTTCCTTGCATTAAACAGCTAAGCTCGTCTAGGCGTGTAGGAATCAAAAATAGGAATGCAAAGTGTATGTGCGTCTACACTTATCACAGAAAACAATCGAACATCTAATTTTGTGCACCTTCCTAACACTAACTAAATAACGAACGATTTTTTAGCTTGAAAAAAAAAACAGTCTAAAATAGGAACCAAACATTTGCGGTAATCAACCATCGCATTATCGTAAGAGCCTCGAAGGTGTACTACGAGAGTGTCGGTCAAGTCAGATGGGGCAAGGTGAGGTGAGGGTGTGATGAACGCCGCGGCGCGGCGGCTACGCGATTACGCACTTGCCCTGCTCGATCGGCTGGTCGTTGCTCCACTCGGGCGCGAAGCCCTGCTTGCTCGCCACGCGGTCCGCCTCCACCAGCTCGCCAATCTTGTACTTCTTCATCAAGGACCTGGAACAATTTTCAATAAAATGTTAAACACCACATATAATGATACATTCAAAGGGAAGATTAAATACAGTGCCCGGCAAACATTTTTTTTTTATACTAGGTCAGTTGGCAGACAGGCACGCAGCCCACCTGATGGTAAGCAGCCACTGCAGCCTATTCCATTGAGGGACGCTTCACCTGGAAACGTCCCTCAATGTGCTGCCAGACTGTAGACTCATCTGATCTTCGAGCCTCTGATTTCAAGTGTACTGGCTCCCACATTAATATTGCCGGAACATAGCCAGAGCTGTTATGGCGGCAGATTTCACCTGTGGGGGTGGTAGCTAGCCAGTCGGACTCTGAAAAAGCCCTACCACCAACCAGACCCATGGCGGGAATCGAACCCACGACCTCCGTGTTTTTATACCCGAGCGGCTTAGCCACTGTTCCACGGAGGCGGTCAAAAATTCAACATATTGAAATCGGGCGGGGACAGTGCAGAACGCGAATTTTGAGATACGCGCGCGCTTCTGGTCAGAAGCATGTGGGCGACAGGAGATGGCCACGCGCTATTGGTCATGAGCAAGTGCACATTTTTTTTTATGTTAGAGGGAGGCAACGAGCAGGCGGGTCACCTGATGGTAAGCAATCACCGCCGCCCATAAATACCCGCAACACCAGAGGAGTCACAAGTACGTTGCCGGCCTTTAAGAAAGAGATATGCTCGTCTCTTGAATATTGCCATGTCATATCTGTCCGGAGATACCGCTGCAGGGAGCTGGTGGAGCACATGCGCGAACTTTCCCCCACTCAGTCGAACGAGCGTTAAAATGTTTGCCAGACTCTGTACCTACTTGGTGTTATAGGTACCAGAACGATTTTTTTTTTTGGAGGAGAATGCGTACCTTATGATTAGGATAGCCGGGGATTTACCGCACTTGGCCTCTAAAATGGGCCATTGTACGTGAAATGCGAAATGCGTACCTTAACCGCAGGCTAGCGAGACCTGCGGTCGTGTGTTTGAATCCTCCTGGCGCATAGGGCAAGATCAATCAATGCCAAATGGGACACCCAGGTACTCGATACAGAGGCATACAGGTAAATTACAGAACCAAAAAATCGACATCTCGGGGTCCTGGACATTTAGCAAGCATGGTGATTAAGGCAGTACCCATCATTTTGACAATGACTTGATTTTAATGATAAAGGCCTTTTCTACAATGGCATACAATAGGCTTATATTTTATTAACTTTAAGAATGTGTGTAACTACATATAGTTTATTTGTTAGATAATTTACAAACAATAGAACATTCACGAATAGTAAAATAAATGTTTGTATATTATTAATATATAAAAATATGTCTTACTTCTCGTGTTCAATTAACGTTAAATTATTCAAGTCAAATGCCAAACTTTACAAAAAGGGATTTCTAAATCGTCAAAATCTTATTTAAAGTAAGCAATTAGTGTAATGAATAACATCAATCAATAATGTGCATATGTCGTGGCCATATCGTTGAATTGCTCATTTCATGAAACGCTCGACCATTTCGTGAAATGGTTGCATTTCATGATGTGGCCAACTCAATTTCATTTTTAGTATTTTTACAATAGTATTTTAATCCGTCCGCGGCACAGAACATATGGTCCGCGGCCGCCATCTTTTACACATAAACAAAGCGCTTGCAGCGCCTCTACCGGCACTTAATGTAACTATTTTACGATATTATCAAATAATCTTGACCACATCATGAAGTCGTCGCCCGTATGGCTGCCCAAATCGAGAAACGATTTTCAATCATCGATCTGACCAAACCACATCATGATGTGGCCAATAGACAGTTGACCATTTCACGAAATACAACCATTTCACGAAATGGTCGAGCATTTCATGAAATTATCAATTCCACGATATGGCCACGACACATAGGTACATCAATCAAAACGTGCTGTCTTCTGAATCAGTCTCTGGATGAGATAGTGGCCCAAACGATACTAATGTAAAACCTATTCGTGGAAACTTTTTTGGCTAATGTGTTATTCAATTAAGATACTGTTGTGGTGTAAACTGCTGTTTGTTTTCCTATTAAATAAAATAAAAAAACTTTACATGACACTTTATTCTCATTGAATAATAATTATATAATTTAAAGACGTAGCTAAACGATCGGCTATGGTTTTTGAATGTTGTTATTCACGAGGAAGAACGGAGAAGTTACTATTTTAACATTTTTAACGAATCAAGTGCAATGTTTAAAATTCCTAACAACAGATAAAATTGTTTCTCAATATTGGTACAAATATTTTAAGGCGTACATTCGTAAATACTTATGGCTTAAAATCTCTGTGTCAATTTTAAATGGTATTATTTTTTAAATACGCGTATATGTACTGGTTTTTGTTTAAGCACATTTTCCGGTAAATTGTGAAGGCCACGTTTCAACATTTAAAAAAACATTAACAAACCTTGTTACTGTGACGTAATATGCATAAAGACGATAAAAAAGCTACAGACAATTCAACTTTATCTTCACCATTTGTCTTCACCGAATGAATTATAATATTTTTCATAAATATAAATATATACCCATTTTAGAAATTATTACACACTAATAAGGTGCAAAAAGGAATAATCTATTTGCATAAAAGAAAGTAGTGTTAGTTAGACTACTTTTAACTCAAGACCGGACCGATTTGGCTAAAAATTGGTGGAGAGGTAGCTTAGAACCAGGAGATTAACATAGGAAACTTTTTATCCCGGAAAGGGGGGGGATAGTTGAAAACGGAAATTACGCGCGGGTGAAACCGCGAGGGCGACCGCTAGTAAATAATATAGAATATTTCGCACAGGTGAAAATTTCAAAAACATTCGTTTTCAAAAACCTTGTCCTGGTAATTAACAAACTCAACCAAACTTTATCTCATTTACTGCAGTCGTCCATGTATATTTTTATGTTAGAGAAAGGCATACAAGCAGGTGGGTCATCTCATGGCAAGTGACCACCGCCATGGACCCCTGTATCTTATCAAAGTTGTTTTGCCGGCATCTCCCGGCAAAGGAGGACCCTTGCAATGGACACTAAAATAAATCCTATTGGTCCGCAATCAGCCTCTGTTATTGGATGTAAACGTCAAATTACTATGTGATATGTTACCTAGCTGATGTCTTGATCTTTGCCCCATGGAATGACTGTGACGATGAAGGTCACTTGTCATTTCCTCCGAGTCGAGTCTGCACTCAGTCTCACGGGGACACAATCGCGTCTTGTCTCCAAATTATTTTCGAGCTCGTGTGTGAGTGTGTATTTATCTATTACAATCTAGGCGCTCCGGCTTTAAGGGGGGGTGGGAGTACATAAAAGAGGTATAGACCGACAAACTTATCTGTTCCGGTGGCGGCGTCGCTACTGTCTATTTAGAACTGTCATTAAATATCGTTTTTGCATTGTATTTCACGTAGTTCCAATTTTGGCCACCGGAACAGATAAGTTTGTAGGTCTGTATTATGCGACGTCCAAATATGGCGCCGCGCTCGCACATTTCGTAGTTTTTTAAATATAGTAAACGAGACACTAATTTTATCAAGTCAAACTCTGCGAATTTATCTGTAAATATTTAGTGGCTATAATTGAGTGAAAATTCAAATGTTAATTGGCAGGAGCTTAGACATAAAATACGAAAATCGTTAAAAAAAAGGGGTAACTTTGGGATTTTTTTCTATCGAGTGAAGTTTATAAAAACATGTAATTGAATGCGATTTTAACTAGATCAGATCCTTAACTGATACATATATTTTTTTTAGAATTGAAAACACTGATTTGTATGTCTCAGGTGGCTTTTAAAAACCATACGCGCGGCATCTGCGGAACTACACAGCCTTAAACGAGTACCTACAAATTATTATCGTTTAAAAACCTTGCCCTGATTACAACAAACACATCAACTAATTTGGTGCAGTCGTTCTGAAGTTATGCACGCACATTATTTTAGGCGAATCATTTTCATCAAATTGATTGACAGGTACTTGTGTCGTGATGGTCACTGTAATGTTTAAAACGTATAATGTAACTTGCCTCGCATCCGAGCTGTGGCTGACATCTTCGAAGGGCTCCGTGGCGTCCTGACCCGCCTTCTCCAACAGGACTTCTTCTCCACCCGGGTGCTGTACACAAACAAATTATATTTTTATCAAACCATTTTCTTTCTATGGTTCCTTCTTTAGAGATTTGATCGAAGCCTTTAGTAGCATGACATACTCTTGTTACTAGTTTTACGGGGAAATAACCGTTGCTTGTTAGTAGTTTACCTTCAAACATCATAAAAGTGCATCTATTTTTTTTGTCCGCACGCAAGTGTTTGTACACTATAAGAACCATATTGTATTATTTTTAAACTTAAAATATTTATTACGTCTTAATTGCTCTATAGAGTATAAATCGCGCGAGTAAAAATCGTTAATAATAAAATATTATATAAAAATCACGAGTCATAGAACACAAAGGATCGATGTTTTAAGAGTTCTGTTGAACCTGATTTAAAAAAAGTCTTGCTATAAATATTCGACAAGAGAGTACATATAAGTCATATAACAAACGAAGTATTTCTTATTCTCCTATTTTTATTTTTTTTCACTTATTTATAGTTTGACTTGTAGGACATGCTTTTTAGTTATTCAATATTATGAGCTTTTTTAATAAACTATGAAAACAAAGGTATTGTTAAGTTGAATTAAATTCAATTTTTTTTACAAAAAAAAAAGCCTTCCGTCTTCCGGATCCGTCTTCCGTCAATGACGTTTGAACGTCATTGCCTTCCGTTTCCCAAAAGTTTGAGTTGAATAGGTACTATAAGCGATGACAAATATTCTTATTCTTACACTCTGTTCCACATAAGAAGTCCTCTAGCCGCTATATTGGTACTACTGTTTTTCAATACTTTCAATCTGTTTTTTGACAGATTTACAAAGCGTAGGCAATGCTGCCAATATAGCGGCTAAAGGACAACTTATGTGGAACAGAGTGTAGATGCACGTCATCTAAGAATAATAATTGTCATAGCTATAATTCTATTGTATGTAGTGCGACGTCAAATTATTGTCCTTCATCAATATTCAGAGGGAGCTGAGAGGTCAACTATTCAAGAAAAATACAGGGAAATAATTACTACAGCGAGTGTTCGCGTATGACACGTTGATTCTAACACGGGCCGCGTTGGCCTCAGGTAGGTTAGGTACAGTCAACAGCAGAGCTCTTTTTTAGATAATCCCTTAAAAGTCAGGTCCAGTCGGTTTAAAGTTGACCATCTCAACAAAGAATCAGAAAAAAATACGAAATTTTAAATTTAAGGAATATTTTACATTTTTAATGTGATAAAAGTAAAAAAATATCATGTTTTAATTTAAAAAACAACTAATATCTTAAAATATAAAAACATTCATATTTTAATGTAAATAGCAAAAACTACATATTGACATGACGTCATGACAGTATTACTGATAGCACTTTTATGAACACTTCTGTTTTATTTGATAGTATCGTCAAAATTTTAAACAGCATCCTTGACCATCGTTATCTTAATTTTCTGCCGAACACATCATGGGCACCCTGACATTTTTGATTGTGTAAAATGAGATTTATCGTAGTAAAAATAAGCTACATTCTTCGCTAAAAACATGGGTACTGCGTTGTAATTTGTACGGTAGTTTTGTTTATCTTTGAACTCGAAACATTGACCGCATGCATGTAATTTGATTTCCATAAATTATACCTAAAATAGTAGATAGTGGGAGATACTCACACACAACTCAGGCACACAACGTGACCTCTACAAATGTTATCTGTAGTATGCACAGTCATTAACGATATAGATAATTGCTCCGATTAATACATTCCTAATACAGTCATAATATGAAATAACACCAGAGCTAAATTGAATCAATAGGAAACTAGGTATCCTGCAAACAAATATGAAATTACCAATTGTTTGTGATTTTATTATAATTATTATTGTTCTTTCAGACTACAGTGATAATTGTCTTCTTTATTTAAAACTAGCCGTCCGCCGGCGCGTCATTTCTTTTTTTCAAATATCTTCCTTTCCCCCACATCTCCGGGATTAAAAGTACCCTGTGTCACCCAGGGATAGTGTAGCTTTCCAACAGTAAAAGAATTATTCAAATCGTTTCAGTAATTTCGGAGCCTGTTCAATACAAACAATCAAATCTTTCCTCTTTATAATATTAGTATAGATATACATTGACAAAAGAGACATTGCGACGTGAAAAAAATTAAACCGACTTCAAAAAAAAAACAAAAAAAAAACTACCTAAAAACACTGAAAAGCAAAAAATAATTTTAATCTTTCAAGCCCCGGATCACCAGACACAATAGAAAATCTATTGTTACGCGGCACCCGAGTGCCGGTTCGGGATTGAGTGGTTAATAAAACATTCATCAAATGCGCTTATTGTCTAAGCCTATTAATAACATTAAATTGTATTTACGTGCTAGGTAGGTACCTACTAATCTGTTTGAAGTCGGTGCCAAGCCAAATAGTAGGTACCCAGACTACGTACGATCGAGGACACCCGCGCGTGATCACTTTTGGAAAAATATACCGTGCACGCGCATCGTGGCTTCTTAGGAGCGGCGCTTGTAAACGTGAAAATACTGCACAGGATTTTAGCCTTAAGGGTGATCACGCGCGTGTGACCCCGATAGTACCTACGTCCGCGGATTATTTGTAACCCTGTATAATACATAAATTATTAGGTATGTATCATTTTTCATTACTTTTGGCTTGGCACCGACTTCAAACAGATTAGTAGGTACCTACCTAGCACGTAAATACAATTTAATGTTATTAATAGGCTTAGACAATAAGCGCATTTGATGAATGTTTTATTAAAATTATTTTTTGCTTTTCAGTGTTTTTAGGTAGTTTTTTTTTTTGTTTTTTTTTTGAAGTCGGTTTAATTTTTTTTAAAAAAAGTTTGTTTATTTTTCTATTTTTAGTGTAAATAATACGTAGGAGTGAGTAAAACTCTCTCATAATATTGATAACGAAAATACGAGTAAAATAGTAGAATTGTATTATTTGACAATATTAGGTATTCATTAAGTGTTCAGCACCATTCAGTAGACCAACTAAAGATGCAGCCCGCAAGAGGGACATAAGAATTAAGAAGTCGTACCCTTTAGCTTCCATCATCATAGTTGTACCTTCCATCATCAGCTTAGCTCCAAAAGTACATGAAATACAACTAACGGTCCACATATTCCTACAACACTGAAATAATTATCCCCTAACTCCTAACCGTTAAGGAGTTGTACCTTCCATCATCAGCTTAGCTGCAAAAGTACATGAAATACAACTAACGGTCCACATATTTCTACAGCACTGAAATAATTATCCCCTAACTCCTAACCGTTAAGGAGTTGTACCTTCCATCATCAGCTTAGCTGCAAAAGTACATGAAATACAAATAACGGACCACATATTCTTACAATACTGAAAGAATTATCCCCTAACTCCTACCCGTTAAGGAGTTGTACCTTCCATCATCAGCTCATCAACATAAAGTGATGTCTATAGAACGCAAAAACTTAAATGGCTTCAGAAAAAACAAGTAACGCGTAGTGTGCGCCTATAAAATTTGAGGTTTGCCCTTGATTTTCCCGGGATCCCATCATCAGATCCTGACATGGTGACAATGGGACCACCTCGGAACTATGCACTTTCAAATAAAAAAAGAATTATTTAAATCGGTCCACAATTGACGGAGAAATCGACGGACATACATAAAAAAAAAAAAAAAAAAAAAAAAAAATACATACAGTCGAACATAGAACCTCCTCCTTTTTTGAAGTCGGTTAAAAAAAAGACCAAAAAGAACTTCAATTTCTGGTTTAGGCGTTCTCGAACGTCAGGAACGCAAAATGACAGATTAGCAAATTGTCAGGAACGCGCATAACGCCAGAACGTGTCGCAAAATGACCGATTCGCGTATGGATGGACAGATTCGCTCATTGACAGATTCGCAGAATGTCGAATAAAATAAAAATTCCATGTAATGATTATTAACAAAAACCGGCCAAGTGCGAGTCGGACTCGCCCATGAAGGGTTCCGTAGCAGCAAGTATCATCATAATATAAAAGTTCTTGTAGTTCTTTGTAAGTTGGATCGATGTTTTTATATTTGAGTTGATTGAATGAGAGGAAAATTGCGGTTTACGATTTATGACGTATAAAAAAAACTAATTACTTGATCTCGTTCAAACCAATTTTCAATGGAAGTTTGCATGGTACTGTACATCATATAATTTTTTTAGGTTTATCGTTCTCTTATTTTAGAAGTTACAGGGGGGGTGACCAACATTTTACCACTTTGGAAGTGTCTCTCGCGCAAACTATTCCGTTTAGAAAAAAATGATATAAGAAACCTTATTATCATTTTTAAAGACCTATCCATAGATACCCCACACGTAAGGGTTTGATGAAAAAATTTTTTTTGAGTTTCAGTTTTAAGTATGGGGAGCCCCTAAAATTTATAAACTAATTACTTGGTCTCGTTCAAACCAATTTTCAATGGAAGTTTGCATAATAATGTACATCATATATTTTTTTTAGATTTATCGTTCTCTTATTTTAGAAGATAGAGGGGGGGGGGACCAACATTTTACCACTTTGGAAGTGTCTCTCGCGCAAACTATTCAGTTTAGAAAAAAATGATGTAAGAAACCTTATTATCATTTTTAACTACCTATCCATAGATACCCCACTCGAAAGGGTTTGATGAAAAAAAATATTTTGAGTTTCAGTTCTAAGTATGGGGAGCCCCCTAAATTTATTATTATTTTTCTATTTTTGTATGAAAATCTTAATGCGGTTCACCGAATACATCTACTTACCAATTTTCAACAGTATAGCTCTTATAGTTTCGGTAAAAAGTGGCTGTGACATACGGACGGACAGACAGACAGACAGACAGACATGACGAATCCATAAGGGTTCCGTTTTTTGCCATTTGGCTACGGAACCCTAAAAATTCTTTACTTGTCAGCAATGACGTTCAATTGTTTATTGAACGTCATTGCTTGTCAGTATGAATCAACATATTTTTTTTTATCGCAACTAATATTAATGTCTTAGCTATACTTATAGCCTAAATCAACATAACCGAAAATCAAATACATAAAATCAATTTGTTAAGGGTCACGCTAACGCTTTAAAACATATGTCTGTCTGTATGTAATGTCTAAAATAAAATGTTTTTGGTTGAATCAACTCAGATCCCACGTTTTCTGCATCACCTGTCGGTTTCATTGTGCTAATCGTGAACCTGTTATTTTGCTAATATGTCATATCGCGAACCTGTCATTTTGCTAATCTGTCCTTTTTACGAATCAGACCATTTGCTACAAAATACCATCAAAATACTAACACCTGACAATTTGCTAATCTGTCATTTTGCGTTCCTGACGTTCTACGCCTAAACCACTGAGCAAGTCATCACTTCGTTTTAGCCTAAACCACAAAAAAACATTTTTTTATTTATGAAAGCGTAATACCGCGTTTACATTCAGCCATTTCCGTTGCTGCTTGCCTTGCCGTACATATTTCCCTGTATATTGATGTGGCAACGTCAGCGGAAATGAGTGTTTACATTGCCGCTTCATATGTATTTTAAATTCGACTCTGGGCCATGGATAACGTGGAAATTGTCGCAGCGTCGGCGCTCTGCCTTTTAAGTTTAATTAATTATTTAAATGTTTAAAAAAAAATAGAATTTAAAAGAGACGTCGTCGTCAGAGGAGATGGTGGATGATAGCAATTCATCGTAATAGAACAATAAGTATTTTTAAAGATAATAAACGACTGAACGAGAGAGCAACATGTAAACACACGTGGCCGCTCGCATTGTCGCGCTTTAATGTCCGCTAGAAAAACCGCCAAATGGGGGATAGCCGGGCAATGCGAACGGCAACGTCAAGGCAATGGAAATGACCTGTTTACATTCTCGCGTTTCCCACTCAGAATAAGGACTATAAGCATAGAAGTAAGGCTAAAATAAGAATTGAACAACTGTTATCTTACTCATTTTAACTTCATTAATTCGGCCATAGGAGTGAGTGAATCAACATGATCCGTATTCGTTTCTGTTTTCCAAGGGTCGTCGCTAGTCTAATGTCAAACGGATGTCTTTGGATGTCTTTTAACTCCACCAAATTAAAAATGCGTAGGTTGTTTCCTCATGCTGGGGAAAAAGTGACAACTTAACTTAGTTACATCATATTGACAAATACTTTCGCACAAAATTTGAGACTCCTCTGAACTAAATTAATTTAATTTAATGCTATTATTCAGTGCAAGGCTTGAAAACAAGATAAATCTTGTTTTGTGATAGATACTCGGTGCCTGTGTAAAATGTCTTGTGTGATTGAGGGCTGTAAATCACACACTGGAAGAAAAGAAAATATTCAAGAAACCGTAACCTTTCATCGGTAAGTTTAGATTGTTTTCGATTATTTCAATTAAGAAAATAGTGTCCTAACTTTTAAACTATGCTTAAAGTTTTTAATTATAGTGGTTTTTGTCCAATTCAGTATCGAATATTGCTTGAATCAAAGAAATTTTGTTCAGATCTTAGAGGTTATATTATTTCGCTTAGTGATGTGCATTTCTATATCGATAAATCAATATTAATGAGTCATTGGACTCATTGGTAAAAACTAAACCATTTTAGGACTGGATTGGATTTATCTTTCAAACAATATCATATTTACTTTTACTTTTCCTACACTTTGATTAGATTCAAACGAATTGGTTAGATGTTTATTTAGTGTATATTTCTATACAATACTTAATTCACTAAATGGTTCAAATATTTTAAGATTTTTTTTAAACATTAGACTAAAATATAAAAAATTAATTGGTAAATTTGAATTATTACCAGAGAACATAATATTCAATATCAAGTACCTACATTTTTATTTTTATTTCAGGACAGACCACCAGTTCCTATGGACATCTGTGATGCGGGTGATGCGAGACATGGCAAAGTTTCTAGTTCTGTAGCAGAGTCACATAAAAATGTAATCATTGATGTTGAAAAAAAAGTAAGAACACTGTTTTGTGCATTTATTTATAATAATAATAATAATTCTTTATTTCAGATCAAAATCCATATCAAGATTTATATTAGAAGTGTATTTATCCGGTGTCTAATTTACTTAGTTCTCTAATCTAATTTAACCCTTTCCCCGCCACGCTTTTTTCCGAAAATGGTGCCCCACACGCCACGAACATTAAAAAAAAAAATCCAAAAAATTATTAGGTTATACTCAACTCATTCAGGCAAGTAAAAATACAACGTTTCTTGATCATGTTTTTTTGTCTGATATATCAGACATTGGCGTGGTGGGCACGAAAATGGTTTGTCTGATATATCAGACATTGGCGTTGAAAGGGTTAAATAGGCAGAAATTTGACCGCCATCTTGCCATTTATGAAATACCAACTACTACAAGCTCAATTATTTGTATTTCAGTTACCATTGCCCAGAATAAGACAATTAAGCAACACGTCTGCAGAGACTGCATGCAGTCGTCATGAAGCAATTATTTTAAGATTGCAGCGACAACTAGCAAGAACTAAAAATAAATAAATATTGTAACCGTGTAAATGCAATAAAGAAATAAATAAATAAAATAGTTTCCCAGCGACGCCTTCGGAAAATAAACGCACTTAATAAAATCTTTTATATATTATTAACCTTGTAACAACCTCTTTTCACAAAACCTCAAACATAGTTAGTTCATTCCCGCGCCAATAGATGGCGCGCAAAGGACTTTAATTATACCAAGCGTTACGATTTTTCGATTGTATAAGTATCCTCCATACATTTTGAACTTTGTCAAACATTATCAGTAGATTGCACTCAAAGTAGCTTCTAATCGTTAGGACTGCTTTGAGTGAGTATCTAATTGTTATTGTTATACGCTCCACTGTGTACTAAGCGCACCACGCCACGCCTCGTGCTTTTACTTAGTAAGACACGTTGCGGGGTCCACCTATATTTTATGTAGCTTCGTAAAATACACGAACTACCCAACGTTGGACGTTTTATTCCTGCTCGCCACCGCCGACCTCTTCCTCACCCGGCTACCCTGTTACAACCTATGTTTTATAATCTTTCAAATATAAAATCTCTACCATAAGGATGGAACAAACAACTCACTTTCGCATTCATAATAATAAGTAAGGACTTAATCTTACTAATCAAGTAGTTTTTGAGTGAAAGAGTAACAAACATCCATCCATATATACACACAAACTTTCGCCTTTATAATATTAGTAAGTATTTCGCCTTTAT
Source organism: Mecyna flavalis (assembly GCA_949319885.1). NCBI lineage: Eukaryota > Metazoa > Arthropoda > Insecta > Lepidoptera > Crambidae > Mecyna > Mecyna flavalis. The sequence goes on along the minus strand of OX439427.1, from coordinate 509,282 downwards.
AATATTAGTAAGATAAGATATAATATTAAACCTAAGTCGTAACTTTATCTGTTAGGTTTATTTTTATCGACTTTAAGTGCCGACAAGGAACGTCACTACCGTAGAAAAAACTAGGGACAACCTACAGAAACTGACTCATGACAAATATTATACATCCCTTTCTAACGCATTATTGTCATTCATATGAATAAAAAGGATGAGTATATGTCTTTGCTTGCTATTTTAGTCAGGTTTCTATGCTTATAGTCCTTATTCTGAGGTTTCCCAGTTTTTTCCCCATGTTGCCGCGGCAATGGGCTGAATGTAAACGCGGTATAACAGACAGAGCGAACGAGCCACGTTAAAGTTTAACTATTAGTATGGATGATATTTTCATTCTATAAGGGCGCCACTACCAAAGGACTAGAATTAACACAATAATTATTAACATACCACCAAAATACAATGAACACATAATATTAAATGTGTTTATAAATTAGAGGTGAAAATGAAAGGCACACTGTCATACCATACATGACAATATCTACGGATGTAAATAAATGAATATATTTAAATACATTTTGCACAAATGGTTTAGTACGAATGAGCTAAGAATAAATAATCTTAAAGCACAAATAATTCTTTTTGAAATCGAGCGTATAACTATAGCAGAACTATGCATATGCACTAAAGAGAGGGTAACATGATGAGGAAAGACTGACATACACTATCATTATAAAATAATTTCTCGTAGAACTTTCGAACATTTGCCAAAATAATCATGTTCAATAATACTTCTTTAAGGCTCGGTTCGGTCCGGTCGGTTTGTTGTCATTATCGAATTTCGTTTACAAAATAGGGCCGGTATTTCAATGTAACCTTATCTTATTGCTTAAGTTAAGTATAACATTTAAGATAAGTATTACTTTTGACAGGTAAAAGTGTATTACTTTAGGTGCCGCTTAACTTTAATCCTATAATGAAATACACTTAAGTCATACTTATTATCAATCCCGGATTAAGATCAAGATAAGTATATGTATATTGAAATACCGACCCTTAGTGATAAATACCTACCAAACAAAAAAAAAAATAAAAAAAAATAAAATAAATTTATTTTTCACACAATTAACATTCACTGAGGTACATAGTATATAAATGAATTAGATAGTGTGTGAACTGGAGCCTAATGTAGGGCAGCCCTGTATTTCAGGACTCCAGGTCTCACTCACGCATCAACGAGTATAAGGTAAAGACATTTTTTAAAAGAAAGAAACGTAACAAGGTTTTTATGATTTTAGTTATCATTTAGGTTTTTTTAAAAAATAAAATAAAAACAATACTAAAGTAGCCACTACTAATATTATCTGCTCTGAAAATTTGGTCGTGTATAATCGCGAATTTGTGTATGTGTATAATCATGACTGTGTGGATGTATGCGAGTGGTTGTGTGTGTGTATATGTGTGTGTGTATGTGTGTGTGTGTGCGGCGCGTGTGTGCTGTGTTTGTGTGTGCGTGTGTACTGTGTGTGTGTGTGTGTGTGGTTGGGTGTATGTATAATTTGTAATCACAATACAAAATCACATAGTTACCCATCATCACACAATAACCCACAAATATGTAGGCTATTTTATGACGATATATGATTCCGTTTCATCATAGTTTAATGAAAGAAGCCATTTGGTTACAAGCAATTTACATTCATACCTTGTCCTGTGATATATATTTAATTGTTTATTTATTTTATTATAAAGGTAGGGTGCCAAAAAGTACAGTTGTTTTGTAAGAAACGCTGTACGGTGAATTATAGTAGGACAGACCTTGTCTGACCTACGCTTAGTTTGTACATAAAGAGGATCATAATTAAGTAATGAATGTTTAAACACAGTGGTATGTAGGATAAATAATTGTCTTATCGAAAGAACTTGACACTCCTGGTATAGTTTGAAAGTTGGATAACGATATGGTTTCTTTGTCATGACCTTAAGAATGGACCTCTGAGCTCGTTCTAATTTAATTATTTTAGTTTTACAGGCTCCTCCCCATGCCGTAATACAATAACTAAGGACCGATTGTGCTAGTGCAAAGTATACGGTTTTAAGTGTGGATGGTGTAAGAACGCTTCTAAGTTTTTTAAAAATCCAAATCAACTTACGTGTACGTGAAGAGAGGAGATTAATTTGAGTGTCCCAAGTTAGGGTATCGTTAAGTTGAATGCCCAGGTATTTTATGTTATTTACTCGCTCCAACTCCAAACAGTGACAAAGAGTCGGGTTTGCTGCGAAGTTACATGTGTGTACTCTTATATTAAAGGTAGAATCAGGTATTGTAGACTCTTTTATTGAAAAGGTTATAAATTTGGTTTTTGGAATGTTTAAGGTTAGTCGATTCTTCTGCAGCCAGGTGCTTATGTGCAGCAACCCTTTCTCTGCGTTCTGTCTGGCTATAGCCCAAGTCTCTCCTCTGAATAGGAGTGCAGTATCATCTGCATAGGAGAATATATCTCCATTGATCGGTTTATAGTTGCAGAGATCATTTATATACAAAAGGAAGAGACTTGGGCCTAAAACACTTCCTTGTGGGACTCCACAGGTCACGGGAAGATCTGTACTTTGTTGATCACCTATACATACCCGCTGATGTCTATTGGTAAGAAAATCACGAAATAATTCAAGGGTGATACCTCGTATCCCTACGGCTTCAAGTTTCTTAAGGAGGATAGGAATAGAGACTGTGTCGAAGGCCTTTGCTAAATCGAGGAAGACGCCGATACATTTTTCTTTTCTATCTAAATTATAAGTTACATTGTTGACAAGTTGAGTAACTGCGTCCTCCGTAGATTTTTTCGGTTGAAATCCATATTGCGATTTTGAAATTATAGCTTCCTGTTGCAGATAGTTCATTAGTCGTTTGTTAATAAGTTTTTCAAGAATTTTAGAAAACACCGATAAGACTGATATTGGCCGGTAGTTTCCAACACAGTCTCTATCCCCCCCCTTATAAATAGGATGAATAATGGATTTCTTAAAACAATCAGGGAACACACCTCTGTCAAAGCAGAGGTTAAATATGTGACATAAAGCTATAGAAATAGTTTTAGCTATTGCCTTGACAAATGATGTTGGAATGCCATCCCATCCCATTGCAGAATCGCTTTTTAGAGTGCGAATTACATCACAGATTTCATCCTTATCCGTTGGAAGAAGAGCAAAAGACTTCAAATGGTTAGCGCCTGTTATCTCACACTGTACATTCGAAGTATCAGAAACACTATCAGAAAGTTTTTTGCCCACACTAGACAGATAATCATTAACTAAATTTATGGAAGATTGTGGATTAACAGAAAGATTGTGTAGTAGCCCTTCCGCAGGGTTCTCATTTTTGTTGGTGTTTGTAATTTTGCGAATAGTTTTCCATGTTTGCCTGATATTTTTGCAGTTAGTAATTAATGACTTTTCGTAATCGGTTTTTAACCTATTGAGTAGGTCATTGCAAAAATTCCTGTACCGTCTGTAGGTGGTTTTAAGTATATCGTTGTCTTTACATATTTTTGTCTTTTTAAAAAGTGCGTCTCTGTGAGCTATACATCTCAACAATCCTGTGGTGATCCAGGGTTTTATAATATGCTTCCTTTTAGGAACCTTTATGGTAGATGTGTTAGCATCAATAGCCTGTTTTAAGCGCGTAATTAAGCTCTCCGCTGCAAGATTGGGGTCATTAATTTGGGTTATGAAAGAGAGCTCTTCTTCATTTATTTCTTTAGCGGCATTATGGTAGTTAATTACCTTTTTTATTTTTGGTGGTTTTGATTTATTAACACAGCTATGCAAGTTTAAAAGTACAGGCAGATGATCTGTTATGTTGGTGTTTATAACAAAAGTTTGAGAGCTAAAGTTAGTTCTTATTATTACATGATCTAGACAGCTTGTTTCTCTGGTGGGAATAACATGGGCTGGAAGGAGACCATTTTCCGCCAACATATTTAGATAGTTCTCACATTTCCTATCCTTATTATTGGGTTTTATGTCTATGTTAATGTCACCGATGACAATCGTAGTTTTAAAGTTGGACAATGATTTTAGAGTCATGTCAAGAGAGACCAAAAATGGATCTACATCAACAAATGATGGTGATCTATACACACATAATAAAGCAATTTCGTTATTTATATTTATTAGTACAGTATTTGCATCTACTATCTCTATAAGTTCTTTTTTGCACTGTAGTTCATTATGTACATAGACCACCACTCCGTCATTTTGATTGCGAGTAACCAATGTATAGTGTGTATTGTAGTTTTCAACTTGGGGGACGGCCTTATTCTCTGATAGCCAACATTCAGTCAGTATCAATATATCGCACCTAAAGTTTAATCTATTAAGCAAAACCATGAAGTCGTCCAAATTGCGGTGAATACTTCTTATGTTCATGGATATAATTTTCAAACCGTTTTGGGGACATTGTAAATGTTTTTTACATTCTTCGGGTGCAAGAAGATAGGAGTTGGAGATGGTTATATCATCTAGTTCGGTATTTATATTTTCAAAAGAACCCTTTAATCAAGCGGTTTCGCGGAATATTAAAAAGGCTCTGGGGGAAAGACAAATATTTGTAAAAAAGATCAATTTGCTTTTTTAATGAGGAATGTGATGAAACAAGATTTATAAAATACTAGCCTTCCGCCCGCGGCTTCGCCCGCGTGACCTATAGGACGTTATCCCGCGGGAATATCTTGTAAATTGTAGCCTATATGTTATTCTGATGTATAAGCTATATTATTGTAAAGTTTCATTAAAATCAATTCAGTAGTTTTTACGTGAAAGAATAACAAACGTTCATCCATCCGCTCCCTGGCCGGTACCGCCGCAACCGCTATGTCCCTGCATTTTAAATCTGTAATATCTTCGAAACTATTCATTTAAATTACATGATGTAAAGGGCCATATTGATCTATATTATGGTACTTTATTGGATAAGGATTAATACTGTTTTGCTTAAAACCACTTTTTCGTAAATAAGCCATTATTTTATCGTAATAAGTAAAGGAAAATGGTTATTGTGGGTTATCCCTAAGAGATAGACATATACCATCGCGGACTTTTTTGTAAAACTTTTTAAGGTGTACAATATTGTAGTACATTATTTTGATCTATCTCGTAGGGTTCAGCCAGCGTTTGCAATGTAAGCGCAAAAAAATGTGATTATTTACGACCTTAAATTAAAAACCTCTAAAATTATCAGTGTTTCTCTACTATATTATGCTTGTATTATACATATAAACCTTCCTCTTGAATCAGTCTATCTAATAAAAAAAACCGCATCAAAATCCGTTGCGTAGTTTCAAAGATTTAAGCATACAAAGGGACATAGGGACAGAGAAAGCGATTTGTTTTATACTATGTAGTGATAGAATATAACGTAAGTGATTGTGTTTAGGTAATTTGGCTTCAATTTGGTTCATTGTGCATTGTAACTGTGCAGAATAATTATGATTGAACGTTGTGTTGTTGTGCTTGTAGTGTGTAGTTGCGAGTTTGTTTTGTGTTGTTACTATCAATGTGTTAAGTGTAGATAAATGTGAGAATAAATGTGTAAAGAAGTTCAGAGCAGATACATACATTGAGATAAGTAGTCAATTCGTAGACAGAACACCGAGGTCGTCTTCTTTATCGATCTTGATGATCTTGAGGCCATTTTCTTTGCGCAGGAAAACTTGACCGTGCTTTGTCCAGCAATAAAGATAATTATTTTCAGAGGCAAATTTCCGGGCTTGAGCATACAGTTTTTTAGTAGATGCAGGAAGACTTTCTGATATGTATATTGTAGCAGGGGGCCCTTTAATGTTAGCAGCCGAAGTGTTCACGTAAGCTTTTTTGGTCTTTCTATAGTCCTTATTTGATTCCAAAACGGCTTCTTTTTTCAGTACAGAGGTGAATTCAACAATCACAGGCTTCTGAACAGAAGATTTGGAGTTATATCGAAAGATGTCTTTTATATCGTTTGTTTCTATGTCTATATTTATGGCTGTCCCAATCGATTTTACTATATTTATCAAGTTTTCCCTCGTCTCATGATGTTCTTGTGGTAGATTTCGTATCTCAATGCTGGAGTTGCGAGTAGAACGCTCCAAACTAAGTATCCTTGTTTCCAATTCATTTATGTAGGCAAGGTTCTTCTTGCGCTCGACTTCGCTTTGTTCCAATTTTAATTTTAGATCATCGTATTTTTCAGACATGAAGTCCAGTGATCTTGAGATTTCCGCGTTTTGTTGCTTTATTTCATCCATGGCAGATTGAAGTGTGGTAAATTTATTATCTTGATACTCCCTGTTAAGGGTCATCATTTTCTTTATTTCTTCCATAAATGATTTCAAATCATCTTCAATGACGTCACCACGCTTTCTTTTCTCATGTCTGTGTGTTACGTTTTCTTTGGTCTTGGGTAAGCTCGGCGTAGATGTACTACTGGATTCTTTGCCCGGTGAGTGTTTGACTGACATTGTTATTTAAACTGAGGAGAATATTATTAAAATTTGAACTGTCCAGTATAACCTGAGCCAAAGGTCACCCTATATTCGCGGCGATCGATGATTTCAAACTATTTCGTTGTCCGTCAACTGTAACTAGACCTCAGGTCAGCGTAAACTGGCTGGGATCGAGCGGCAGGAACAATTTGTGTTTCCGTCCAGTATAAGATGACCTCTGACGCTTGGGCAGAGGTAAATGCAGTCTTAGTTGGGTACACGTCCGAACACCTCGGAGATCCGTGGGCGAGAGGGAAAACAGATTTTTTAATGCCATGATCTTTGCTCTATAGTTCTCAACAGATTACTTTTTCAATTTTTCTACACTGGTAATAAATAAATCAAGCACAAGAAATATCCCATACGAGTATAACTGAATCCGTTATACACAATTTACTTAGGCCTCTTTCAAAAATTAGTTTTGCAGGTTTCTCTCAAAAACAGAAAATTAATTAACCGCTAAGAAGGTTACTCTCGTTTGAAGAATTGTATTAAACATTCGCTACAAAAATATACATTTATGCAAGGTTTCATTTCTAAAATTGGTAATAAAAAATACTCAATTCGCCATGACAATCTCCTTTTATGATAATTAATGGTTCACTTTGATAGAGTAATTTATTCTACACCTCAACTGACAACTCACAAAACCTTGCTATCTTGGCCTTGAGAAATTCGCATATTTCTCAGTCTACCCGTAAAAAAACTCGGTTTTTATTTTTTTACAGTTTTTGCCACAGAATCTTGGGCCTGTGCCTTTGTTGGGTTGAAAAAACAATGGCAAGATTTTACCTACATGTTTTTGAGGTGTCTTAGAACTTGAGTTATACAAAAACTATTATATTCTAATTCGTTAGATTTAATCACCGAAACACTTTTTTTTCTTAAGGCCTAATCCTTTTGTAACCTACCCACATTTACAAAAATTAAATTAATTTGAATTTGTTTAACCTTTTGCTCCTTACGTGCCTACTTAGCGACAGACTTGTTACCTATTCAGAATTAATTAGCAGGCTAGGCAGATTCTATCCGGATAAAACAGACTTCTTGTCACAAAAAACCATAGTGTATTGTAAGTAATGTGACGCGCTGACGCGTACTATTTTTTAAAGATACCTACCTACCTAAGTATATTTGTGTCGTGCCATAGGTCGTGCTCTGGGGCGGGCCCACCTTGATATTTAGCTTTCCTTTTTTTTAACTTCTTAGGTAACAATAAGTATGTAACACACATCCTATTTCTAACTAACAGTACATCCTATTTCCTTTGACACCACAACTACATCTCAGAACGATATAATGGCTACAAGATCTATACAAAAATACAACTTTAAACGGATGAACGGACTTTTAACGGATTACTATATTTGAATTGGTTTATTTGAATAACCGTGTAAACATCTGAACGCATATTCTATTCTTATTGCTCCAAAACAAAACAACCAACCCATTAACAATGTTATACCTAAATACAATAAAGCGAGCTTAATAATTTCATTAATTTAATATCGAAGGCGCGACGCGTCCGCGATGCTTCGGTATGCGTGAACTGCATAATCCAACGTCCCCGCCCCGATCTCGGGCTAAATGAGAAATTCTTTCCCTCCCTCGGCTGAACGACTATGATATAAACAAAGACGAGCGTATTTTGTGAAGTTCAACAAAGGAAATAGATGACTGGCGATAACTAACTGAGGACCTAGTATTATTCTTAGTTTAGTAACTAATATTCTTAATGTTAAATTACTAAAGGAATGAAATGATACACATACAGCGGCGATTTAGGTAACATTACTGTCCATACGTTTTTCAAATCTGTCAAATTCCTGCAACCAATTTTCAGCTTAATGTCCATCGCATAGTTCTAGTTCAAGTAAGACTTTCTGTCAGATTTGTAACACATGTAATTGTAAACTTATCACAAGAGACACACCACGATTAGGTATTAGCTTTGTGGCACATCACATATTATTAACAGGATAAAAAGGATTGTTTATACTATTTAATATGAATGCAATAGAGCAATGCAATAGGTAGTGCTTGAGGAAATAGGACTTCGTACTGGCGCATCTAAACATACTATTTGCAGTGAAACAAGTTTCTCGACGGTTCCTCTCGGTACAGACAACATTCCAGTCATATAATTAATTCTCACTTTTTTATAATAACTCAGTATTATTTCTGTGGCTTGTATTTAACCGTACACCAAAAAAGGCTGAACGTACACCAAAAAACGCTGATACGTGCACCAAAAAAATTGAATTGCTAACCTTACCAACCTTTAGTGTGCCTTTGGTTTATTTTGGTGCAAGTTTCAGCTTTTTTTAGATATACACTTAAATATTTCCCTTTATAAATACTGTGTTCACATGCAAATAATTTTACTACAACGAACGTAAAAAAAACTTGCTGACTTCAGTGGTATTTCCTATTTTTCACGATACTCATGAATAATTCACGCTAATAGTTCTAGAAATTGCATCAAAGTTCGTTTAATGCCTGAATTGCCAATGCACGTGAACAAAATTAATAAGGGATAGAGCACAATATCTTCAACGTGAGCACATAAGTTATTATGTAGCAGTAGGCACTGTAGGCATGCACTTCAGTTTGCATGGGCTGGTCAATAGCCACAGGGCTGGTACCAGCTCGTCCCAATCGGGTGAAACTGAAAAGGGGAAACCTGGGAAGTTTAGTGGGTAGTGAGAAGCGTTGCCAGACGTCCCGATTTTGGCGGGACGTCCCGATTTTTGAATCAAAATTTAATGTCCCGCGCGGGACAGGCTCAGTCCCGCTTTTCGGGCAAAGTGCTGAGAAAGAAAAGAAAGGCGCGTACCACGTGTAATGAAGATAAGTTTGTGGGAGAGAGAGGCTACTTGACATGGCTACTTTTGCTATCTATTGTCAAGTAAACGTAATTTTAAGTCAAATAAAAAGATAAATATTTGAAAACCTTTCATTAAATACGTTTTTTACTATGTCCCGCTTTTGTCGGAAGAATCCCGCTATTTTTACTCAAAAAGTACCAAAGTCCCGACTTGGCAAAAATAAAAACTGGTAACGCTGGTAGTGAGGTCCCGAGTCCCACACACTGCCTGCATGCGGTTAAGGTGTACGCATTCTCCTTCGCAAAAAAATAAAAAAGGGCACTTTAGTTACCATTGTACTTGGGTCTTACACAGTCCATGATACTAAAAATATCATGGAGCTCACATCGCTACTGGCACGAGTATTCGGTAGAGATATCGGAAAAGTAAAAGTGCAACATCGGTCGATAACATTTTTATCAATCGAAAAGGCGCGTAGAACGTGGGCGCTGCAATACTGTCTGCCCTTGATTAGAAAGTCGTTGCCGCGGTCCTCGCTAAAGGGTCTACGGTCGGTCTTGCCAGACTTAGTGAAAGTTATCCTACTTTGAACTGTGAGAATATGGAAATTGCGTCAGCGTTCATTGCCTTGAATACATCAAACTGCACGTGGCAGCAGTCGGCAACCCTTTAATCAGCTTCATTAGAAATATACTGCCATTGTTTTTTGCGCTTTGGGTTTTTTTAATTAAATACCTATTCTTATTAGATCCAATCGAATCTTAAACAGTTACGTGTACTAAAAAAAAAAAAATTAAACCGACTTCAAAAAAAAAACAAAAAAAAACTACCTAAAAACACTGAAAAGCAAAAAATAATTTTAATAAGACATTCATCAAATGCGCTTATTGTCTAAGCCTATTAATAACATTAAATTGTATTTACGTGCTAGGTAGGTACCTACTAATCTGTTTGAAGTCGGTGCCAAGCCAAATAGTAGGTACCCAGACTACGTACCTACGTCCGCGGATTATTTGTAACCCTGTATAATACATAAATTATTAGGTATGTATCATTTTTCATTACTTTTGGCTTGGCACCGACTTCAAACAGATTAGTAGGTACCTACCTAGCACGTAAATACAATTTAATGTTATTAATAGGCTTAGACAATAAGCGCATTTGATGAATGTCTTATTAAAATTATTTTTTGCTTTTCAGTGTTTTTAGGTAGTTTTTTTTTGTTTTTTTTTTGAAGTCGGTTTAATTTTTTTTTTAAAAAGTTTGTTTATTTTTCTATTTTTAGTGTGAATAATACGTAGGAGTGAGTAAAACTCTCTCATAATATTGATAACGAAAATACGAGTAAAATAGTAGAATTGTATTATTTGACAATATTAGGTATTCATTAAGTGTTCAGCACCATTCAGTAGACCAACTAAAGATGCAGCCCGCAAGAGGGACATAAGAATTAAGAAGTCGTACCCTTTAGCTTCCATCATCATAGTTGTACCTTCCATCATCAGCTTAGCTCCAAAAGTACATGAAATACAACTAACGGTCCACATATTCCTACAACACTGAAATAATTATCCCCTAACTCCTAACCGTTAAGGAGTTGTACCTTCCATCATCAGCTTAGCTGCAAAAGTACATGAAATACAACTAACGGTCCACATATTTCTACAGCACTGAAATAATTATCCCCTAACTCCTAACCGTTAAGGAGTTGTACCTTCCATCATCAGCTTAGCTGCAAAAGTACATGAAATACAAATAACGGTCCACATATTCTTACAATACTGAAAGAATTATCCCCTAACTCCTAACCGTTAAGGAGTTGTACCTTCCATCATCAGCTCATCAACATAAAGTGATGTCTATAGGACGCAAAAACTTAAATGGCTTCAGAAAAAACAAGTAACGCGTAGTGTGCGCCTATAAAATTTGAGGTTTGCCCTTGATTTTCCCGGGATCCCATCATCAGATCCTGACATAGTGACAATGGGACCACCTCGGAACTATGCACTTTCAAATAAAAAAAGAATTATTTAAATCGGTCCACAATTGACGGAGAAATCGACGGACATACATAAAAAAAAAAAAAAAAAAAAAAAAAAAATACATACAGTCGAACATAGAACCTCCTCCTTTTTTGAAGTCGGTTAAAAAACGACAATTTACACACGAGTGTCATAAAGGCTCACACAAAAATTAAAAACGAGCGCCTCTATGACGATAGAAGCATAATTATGTTACGCAGCAAATAATACATGCAGCATCTAAACTCGTGTAACATGTCACGTGTTTATTGTAGTCGATGAATGAAGCGGAGGAGAGAGCCCCACTACGTAAGTGGCTGATGGGCCATCAGTGATGGCGTTACGCGTCCTATCAACCTTCGCCCGTCGTAATTATTATCACGAGCCGTGGATCGCTTGCGCCATTAACAACTAATTTGCTTAGCCCACACAAGTAGGTCGCAGCTGGTTCGTGATTTCGGTTCTTTATTAAATTACGTCTGTTGCCCCATCTATATGATATCAATGTCAGTAGTAGTTACAACAGTAGAGGAACAGGTTCTTCTCAACGGGCCATTGACGTCGAAGTGCTGGTAAAGGAAATAAAATTGATGTGCAAAATTATTTTTTGTATTTTTTGAATAAATTAATTTATTTCAATATAATAGCTTCAGTTCAGGCTGCTTCTTTTCCGAGAGTGCATTCACCCGCGCGCAATTTCTTTTATCAATTATCTCCCCTTTCCCCACATTTCTGGGACCAAAAGTACCCGGGGGTAATATAGCTATCCAACAGCGAAAAATATTTCTAATCGGTTCAATAGTTCCAAAGCCTATTCAATACAAACAAACAAATCTTTCCACTTTATAATAATTAGTATAGATAAAATAAAGTACAATCATCTTAATTTCTATACAGTCATCATGACTTTCAATATCCACACTAATATAATTAATATGCCAAAGTTACTCTGTCTTCCTATCAACCTAACTTAATGTAAAGAAAGTTATTTTATGTGCTTTTCCCTTTTCCAGATGTTATACAAATGATCAAAATAACAGTATTCACATATTGAATACTTCCTTATTTAATTGTACTTGTCATAGTGACAAATTTGTGTTTTTTGACACAAATAAATTTATTAATCATAAGTTTAATGTGACTGGCAAAATGTTTTATTTGCCTTTTAAAATCAAGATTGATTTAGCTACTTTGTTAGCATTTAATATTAATAATATTATTGAACAAGGTTTGGAAGTAGTTCCAAAGAATAATTTAAATTTAATTATAAGACAATAGAGGACTACTCTAGCAATTTAGTGACTATGAAAATACCTGAAAGTTTTTGTATAGTTCATCAAAATATACAGGGTGTTTCTGGAAAAGAGTTAGAACTAGAATTGTTTTTGAAAGATAGAAATATCCATTGTATATGTATCACTGAACATTGGCTAAGACAGCATGAAATGATGATTAACATTGATGGGTACAGTGTCAGTAGTTCGTTCACAAGAGGTATGGCTATAAGGGGTGGGTCACTTATATTGTTAAAAAATACAGTAGAGTCTAGAGAACGTAAAGATGTCGTATCGCTCTCAGTAGAACGAACTATTGAGATATCGTGTGTGGAGTTGCAGCGGCACATTATTGCTTGCATCTATAGACCTCCTTCTGCTAATTACATTGAATTTGAATCTGTCATGGAGGAAGTATTAGAAAAAATATGTAAATCCAATAAAAAAATCATCATATGTGGTGATTTCAATATAAATATTCTAGATATTTCACAAACCGCTACTAGGTTTCTCAATTTATTTCAGTCCTTTGATTTGTACCAGTTATTTAAAGAACCAACGCGAATTACTCCTTCGTCTGCTACTTGTTTAGACAATATATTTTGTAATTTTAATATAATTAATAAAGCCATAATTAACTTTATTAATTCTGACCATAGCGGACAGCTGGCTGTATTTGAATGCCATCTTGCCCGACATACATCAGCTATAATTTGTAGACCTATCACTACTAACAGAATAGAACAATTCAAGGAACGAATAGATCATAAACTGTCCATTGCGAATTTTGACAATAGAAATGGACATGAATTATATCAACAACTTTTTAACATTGTTGAGAAAGCATTTAATGGGGTATTTACAAAAAAACAGATAAATATTAATGGCTCAAAGACCAAGTTTAGTGAATGGGCCACCCCAGGAATATATAAAAGTAGAAGGCGGTTATTTGAATTGTACGAATTGAAAGTCAATTCAAGTGACCCCGCTATGGTTGAGTATGTTAGAAAGTACTCAAAGCTATTTAAAAAAGTATGCGCTGAAGCCAAATCAAATTACATTAGAAATAAGATAATGAAAGCCACAAATAAAAGCAAGGCTACATGGAAAATTATTAACAAAGAGACTTGTAAAAATAAAACTCAAAATAACAAGTTCTCTCTAAACATTGAAGGCAATAGCATTGAGTCGGATGCGGACTTAGCAAACGCTTTTGAGTCGTTCTTTGCTAAAATCCCTGTGAAAACAACATCTAAACTGAACTCAAGCCCACATCTTGCAGAGTCTCTCCTCAAATGCCATGTTGATGAGTGCGCTTCTTCATTTAATTTTACAAGAATAAATTCAGAAACTATAATTAAAACTTTTAAAGAACTTAGCATGAAAAACACAGAGGATTTGTGGGGAATTTCAGTAATAATAATCAAAAATATTATTCATAATATAGCACCTCATTTAGCAATCATATTTAATAAATGTGTAGATGATGGTCAATTTCCAGATTTGATGAAACATAGTAAAATTATACCCTTGTTCAAATCGGGAGAAAAAAGTGACCCATCTAATTTTAGACCGATTTCTATTTTGCCTGCACTAAGTAAAATATTTGAAAAAATTATATTTAATCAATTGCTCTCGCATTTCAATGAAAATAAGTTATTGCATAAAAAACAGTACGGGTTTACTAAAGGCAAATCTACTACAGACGCTGGAGTTGCGCTCATCAAGCATATATTTGATGCATGGGAGAATAAGCAAGATGCTATTGGCATATTCTGTGATCTATCGAAAGCCTTTGATTGTGTTGATCACCGTACATTGCTGATGAAACTGCGGCATTATGGTCTTTCAGCCAACTCACTGAGCCTGATAGAATCATATCTAACGAACAGGATTCAGAAAGTAAATATAAATGGAGTAGACTCCTCCGGCGCTCCCCTTATTATGGGAGTACCCCAAGGATCAATTTTGGGGCCACTGCTATTCCTGATCTACATAAATGATCTCCCATACTTTACAAAAGACTTATGTGAGATTGTGCTATTCGCAGACGACACCTCGTTGATTTTCAAAGTTGACAGATATGAACAATCATTTGTCGACGTAAGTAATTCTGTCTCACAAATTTTGCACTGGTTTACTATTAACAACTTGTTGTTAAATACCAAAAAAACCAAATGTGTAAAATTTACCATGCCAAATGTGAGGCAGGTTGTTCCCAATATCACTGTGAATGGTGAACCTATCGATATGGTCAATTCAACGGTTTTTTTGGGCATAACTCTAGACTCGAAATTGCAATGGGGTCCGAATATCACTGCTCTCGCGGGGAGACTCAGCTCAGCCGCATATGCTGTTAGAAAAATAAGACGTTTAACAGACGTGGAAACGGCGAGACTAGTGTATTTTAGCTATTTTCATAGCGTCATGTCATATGGGTTACTTCTATGGGGATCTGCTGCTGACGTACAATAGGGTGGAACGATAATTTTTTTTTTCGAATTGCGCTTTGGAATAGTTGTATAAAGTTGCCTCTTGCCATCAATAACCCACATTAAAAATATAAAAAATATCAAATAGCGGTAACAGCCCCCGCCAAGGCATCGATGATTTGCAAAAATGACAATTTAGGGGCTATTTTGTGCGGCCTGCAATATATTACAGTATTCATTAAAATATATTTTTTTTATTAAAAATACTTTCTATTAAAGTAAATTAACTGTTGCAATCAAATATTTCATTATAATAATTGTACTTAAGCGCTGTAGTGGAGAACGAAAGTGCGGGGCGAAGCGGGGGAGAGCGGCATGCGCCGATGCGCGGCAACATGCGCAGAACTATGAATTTCAATGTTTTGTTTTAAGTAGTGTCGATAACTGTGTCAAGGTGAAAGGTCGCGCGTCAATTACGTTCACAAGTTCTTGTTAATTTAGGTTTTTCAAGTGTTTAACATGACTTCTACGAGACTAAAGTTAAAATGTCCTATATTTGGTGAAAGTGCAGAGTTGAAAGAGAATATCCTACCTACGTATGAAAATGTTATGAAATTCTATGAATGGGTTCGACAAGACTTAAAAGTAAGAAATAATACAACAAAAGAACCGTCGTTTTTAGAAATTGCTGAAATAGTAGGGACAAAAATTGAAGGATTATGGATAAAATCTTCTATTCCGATTGTTACGCACAAACGAGTCTTGCAATTATTAATCTTTCGAGCCCCGGATTACCAGACACAATAGAAAATCTATTGTTACGCGGCACCCGAGTGCCGGTTCGGGATTGAGTGGTTAAAAAGTTATCACTCTAAATGTTATAATTTAAAAAAGTCTTTGAAAAAACTAAAGGAAGAAAAGTTAGAAGAGTTTCGAGTACAAAGTAGAAAGCTTTTTGACATAGCTGCCTGTAAATGTAAAGAATTTGAAAGCTGTACTTGTTTGAAGGAAAAAAAAGTGCCAAAAGAAGAACAAATGTTTTTAGAAGACCAACGCACTCACAGACTAATGGTTTTGGGAAGAACAGACCTTATCCAGAGTAAGAAATTGCAAAATAGAAGATTACGTGCTCTTAAACAAGAAATGAGGCATAATTCAATTACGGAAATTGAAAAAAATCCGTCTACTTCGTATCGGTTAAAACGATCTGAAGGTAATTTGAATATCGACCTTCCATGTTGTTCGTCGGTAACAAATAGTCCTGACACCGCTGACACAGTTGCTCAAAAGCCTATAAAGCTCACGGATACTAGTCTCCATAGTTTGACGACTGTATGCGATAGATACGGAGTATCAGATCGAGCTGCGGCTGCTATCGTATCATCTGTGCTGTGTTCTGCTTCTACGAGTGCCGATTCCGAGTCGCAGTCGATTAACGTCGTAGACAGAATGAAACTGAGAAGAATAAGACAGAAAGTACGTGAGCGAATATTAACAGAAGAAAAGGTACCAGAAATTCCTGCATTATATTTCGATGGGCGGAAAGACAGAACGGCTAAAACTGTTTTAAAAGGATCGAAGAGATATAAAGTTATTGTACAAGAGGAACATATTTCGATTATAAAAGAACCAGGTTCTGTTTATGTTGGGTATGTAGTTCCAGCATCTGGCAGTGCAAGAAATATTGAAAGAGCTATTTACAGTTTTTTTACTACTGAAAATATATCAACAAAAAGTTTACTGGCTGTTGGTTGTGATGGAACAAACACAAATACAGGCAAAGTGGGAGGC
This sequence comes from Mecyna flavalis, assembly GCA_949319885.1. Classification (NCBI taxonomy): domain Eukaryota; kingdom Metazoa; phylum Arthropoda; class Insecta; order Lepidoptera; family Crambidae; genus Mecyna; species Mecyna flavalis. The sequence continues at coordinate 492,433 of OX439427.1, read as the reverse complement.
GTGATCCGTCTTTTAGAAAATAGACTATCTCGACCATTGCAATGGATAATTTGCCTTTTACACGCCAATGAGCTGCCACTGAGGCATTTGTTTACATATTTGGATGGCCCTACTGCAGGACCTAAATCATTTGCAGGTCAAATAGGTAAAGCATTAGAGACATGCGAGACGTTGCCGTTGGCCCAGTTTGAGATGATAGAAGGCGATCTACCTCCACCAATATCAACAGATCTTAGTACAGACCAGAAATATTTATTAGATATTACTAATGCTGTCATAAATGGATCCTGCCCTCCTGATTTATTACATAGAAGCCCAGGTAAATTATCACATGCCCGCTGGTTGACCAGAGCAAATCGCATATTGCGTTTGTATATTTCTACACAAAGCCCACATCAAAATCTTGTTATTTTAGCAACGTTTGTTGTAAAATCATACGCTCCTGTCTGGTTTGCTATTAAAACGCATTCATCCTGCAAAGATGGTTCAAAACATTTGTGGAAACTGTTTAACAGTACTAGATATTTACCCGACAATCTGTTAAAAATAGTAGATCCTGTTTTAATTCGAAACAGTTACTTTGCTCACCCAGAAAATTTGTTGCTGAGTATGATTACTGATTCTCGTAAGCACATTAGAGAACTCGCCGCAAGACGCATTTTAAAGGCTCGTCAAGTAAATAAAAATTCTGTTTCACGAATTTTTGAGGTGCCAACAGTAAATTTAAATGCAAGTTCTTACATTGATTTGATTGACTGGCAACATAATTTATTCGAACCCCCAATACTCACGAATATCTCCGAAGAGCACTTACTAGACCTAATTGAAAAAGGAGGAGATGCTGTTTTGGACTTTATGAGACTGCCTTGTCACACGCAGGCTGTAGAAAGATCAGTAAAAGTTGTGACAGAAGCAGCTCTAAGTGTATGTAATAAGACTAGAAGAGAGGGATTCATAAAGTCCAAATTAGCATCTCGAAAGGTCATGCCGAAGTTTGAGACAAAAAAGGATTTTTCCTATAAAAAGTGATGTTTTCATAAAGTAATATTTTTTTAAATTAATGTTCAATTTTAAAATAAAAGGTTTTATTATGTAAAATATAGTTTTATTTTACATTTGTAGTCACAAAAAGTAATATTTTCTTATTATTTTATATATAGGGTGTATTTAACAAAACGTCTGAAAAACAAAAAATTCATAAATTTCAAGTGTTTGGCGGGGGCTCAAGCTATCGAGCTAGTAATTTCAGATTAATTGTAGTTATTAACAATTATATAAAGCAACTTTTGCCAGGTATTCCAATAAGAAATAAAAAAAAAAAATTTTTTTTCATACAAAAGTGTTCCACCCTAACGTACAATCTATTTTTGTACTTCAGAAAAGGGCAATACGAGCTATATACGGCCTTAAAGTGCGTGATTCCCTAAGAAATGTATTTAGTGAAATTGGTGTATTAACAGTACCATCTCAATACGTTTTAGATTGTATTATGTATGTACGAAAAAACCTACATGAATTTCCGAAAAAATCTCATCATCATGATCTAAACACTAGAAATAAACATAAGCTATCCGTTCCGAAAACAAGACTTCATAAAATAGGTAATTCGTTTGTTGGATTAAGTGTTACGTTATTTAACAAATTACCTCAAGATGTTGTTGACTTACCAATACACAAGTTTAAGTCACACATCAAATGCCAACTCATCAAGAAGAGTTATTATAAAGTGGAAGACTATCTAAATGATAAAAGTCTGTAGAAGTGAGTAGTATTGTTGCCGCTCCTCTGCCTGCGCCTTTGTTATAATTGACATGATCTTTTGTATTGACATTAATATTTTCAGTGACATAAATTTATTTTGTATTGTATTAATAAGCATACCTCAACGGCAAGGAAGCTTGGACTCGCGCCTTTGCATTGTATAGAATCCCGATAGTATCAACAATGTTAACTTTGCTATACAGTAACACATTAAATGTTATAATTCAATAAAATTAAATTTATTTTTCATTCAAAGAATCCTGAAGAGTTTGTAACCTTGGCGGTCATGCTCGCTAAAATGTGCTTGGGGTGGTGGCGTTATGTGTCGGGTGGTTACATTCCCTATAATATGGTTGAGTGAAATTATGGCTGGCACATACGTCATACTTGTGCTGCAGGTGCCACCTTTGGGCACTGGTCTTCCAGGGCTCACGGATTTTTCTCGATTATAGTCTCATTCTTATACTTTATACTGTATGGCTTGGTATTCTAAAACTAATCAGTAATTGTAACAAACAAATTGTAAACAAACATGGCGATGAAAAAGAGTAACTGTCGAGTTTCTTGCCGGTTCTTCTCGGCAGATGACTGCATTCCGATACCGGTGGTAGAGTCACTCTGTAATTGACGATTCATAAATACTTGATACAAGTTTACATGAATAAAGAATATTTTGATTTTGATTTGATTTTTGATTTTGAACCGAAACTGATTTTAAAGAAATTTAGTGCGTGTGACTTATTATTATTATTAAAAGCTAGTCTTAGAATAATGATCAGTTTCTATGTGATAATAATACAAATACAAGTGTTTTGTTGGTCCTTTTAAATTTAAAACATGTGGTCTAAAAGAAATATTTATTGAAGCAGCAGTCAAGACTGACACTTCAAGTTTTGGAGTTTCACATCATTTACTATTACAATTATGTTTATTTTTTATTTAAGAAAATATGCATTCCAATAAATGTTGTTTGCAATTATTCATTGTCCTGTTCTTATTATTTTCCTTTTAAAATTGTAACTGTGCCCATTATTTCCCATAAACAGGAAGTATTAAGTTCTTCATCTCAGTAAGTGTTTAATTATTAATTTTATTTGTATTTTCATTACTAATTATTAATTCACGAGAATTAGGAGGAATTGTAAAGAAACCTTTAGCCTTTAACCCTAAAAAAAATTGATCTCTTCATGTTACGATGTGTGATTCAGAAACTGATCACAATTACCATTATCTCAAAGCAAAACACAAAATTTAAAATTGTAGATAAGTATACAATCTGCACTTTGTACTTTAATACAAATACCAATTTCTTTTTTAATTTCTTTCCTTCTTTTTTTTTTTACAAAACACACTACAATGTCAATAGCCTGTTGTTAATAATAGTTTTGTCCCTTATAATTTAAAGAAAAGTCAAGTGGCCAAAATTTTTATAATAAAAAAAAAGAATTGATCTTACTTAAAATAAATTCTAGTATAAAAGTGTCTGACTTTATTTTATTGATGACGGCCCTCGGAGTTGCCAAAATAGGCTCATTTGATTTTGAAAATTAATCATATAAAAGAATATTATCTGGCAAAATTAATTGGCTGAGTTATTATTATCTAACACTAACACAGTACAGAAATAAAATTAACCACTCAAAGCCGAACCGGCACTCGCGTGCCGCTTAACAATAGATTTTCTATTGTGTCTGGTGTTCCGGGGCTAGATGGATTAAATAGAATGTGACAATAAAACTGTACAAATATTTATTCATAATTTGGCCAATAACATGATTATCATCCCACAATGTCCAGCCAGCTAATGTGTGAAATTAACAAAGTAGATACATACTGGGACATTATCTACTGATATCTTCTGACCCCTTATCTCTCTGCTGGCTACTGTTTAACAATCACATAAATGCATTCATTTTTAATACAAGACAATGTGATATTGTTTTCAGAAGCAGGTACTTTGATCATGTGTGCGAGTCATGCTGCAGTTATTAACAGAGTAATCCAATTCAGAATGCGAATAGTAAAGACTATAAACTGAAAAAAATTTAAATACAACATTGTAAAGGTATTGCGCCGTTAATAAACTGAACGCAAGTCTACAAGACAACCCACAAAAACTGTGATTCTTCGAATGATGACGGCGCATGTTTAACGGAGGCCAAATTGATGATTTGTAGGTTACGAAATTGCCTGCCAAGTGGCGAGCTAAGGATCATCGGACTTACCTCCTCCAAGAACTTCGTGACATCGTAGACTCCGTTGTGGATGATGAGAATGGCGTCGTTGCGGTGGTTGCGGGACTTAAGCTCCTCGCGAGTGAACAGCTTCGCCTGGTCTGCCATGTTTTGAGGGGACGCGACCGCACTGTACTGAGCCAGCTACTCAACTGCCGCTATCAGTTACTTTTATGTCGTCCGTCCCGAGATAACGCGACGCAAACAAAGCGAACGGGTTTTCACTTGGGGAATTCACCCTAAAAACAAATACTGTACATATGTTAATTTGAAAATATTTATCAATATTTAAAAGGAAGTAACAAATATATTTTCGATTTTAAGTTTTATTTCCCAATTTCCCAAGTTTTTTTGAAGAAAATTATTTATGACCTTCACGGCTCACCAGAGGTTTGACAGTTTGCATTGGATGACGTGCGTGACGTTTGATATGACATCATGTTTCACTCTATTTTAACGTTTTTAAATTGTTTTTTATTGTAGTAGGGTAGTAACGTAACTTTTTTTACGGTAAATAATATTTATTTGTTTAATACACTGTTTGTTACTTGTCTTTAAAAACGCAATCACTATGTATAAGTAACATATTTGTAAAAGTGGCTTTAAATATGTAGTTTGCGTAGCTTTGTACATGTTTTTCTATTGGGTGCCCCAATTCTCAAAATCCCTAAGTCCAAATTTTCACTTTTCAGTTTCAGATGTGCGTTAGTGCAAAAAATCGTTTGGGCACATTATGTCCAATTCGCAAAATGTCCAACTGTCAAATTCTCAATTGGTCCAGTTCGCAACTGGTCCAGTTCGCGACTGGTCCAGTTCGCAATTGGTCCAGTTCGCAACTGGTCCAGTTCGCACCTGGTCCAGTTCGCGATTGGTCAAGTTCGCAATTAGGGGTGATCCATATTATTGTAAGGGTGGTTGATGTTTTGGTAACACCCAACTTGAGAGTGAAACGCATATACTGCGTGTTTTTTTAGTCGTTGTTTTCCCGCAGCAGAACGCTTCACCTTTAGTAGTACTATCGACTTTTTTTTTATAGTTTGGCGGGAAAATGAAAATCAAATCATAGTAAATAGTGAATTATCTTTTTTTTTAAGCGCGAAGGGTAATGATCCCGACTGGTGACGACGTCCGCGACGCAGCTAGTACTATTGGTTCGAGTTACGTCTATCATAATCATAAAACTTTTAATTTGTCAAAAAAAAACTTCATTTTTCAATTTCACTACTAAGTTAGAATCAATTTATACTGCTACTTGTAATAAAACATCTATAACACACATTTAAACAACAGTTATTTGAATTGGTCAATTTGAGAATTGGACCATTTGCTAATTGGACAATTTGAGATTTGGACAAAGTGCGAATTGGACAAATTGCTAATTGGACAATTTAAGATTTGGACGTTGTGAGAATTGGACATTTTGAGCGCACTGGACCTTTTGCGAATTGGACATAATGCGCCCAACCGCAAGAAATAATCATAAAAGAAACTAAAGGGAGCACAGAAATAAAAATACCATCAAATCAAAGAACTCGGAAAGAACTTTTAATCAGGCAAAAAAAAAGTCATTTTAAACACATTAAATGACAATAAAGTGATGGACTTATCGCCAATTTTCAGGACTTAGTCATTTCTGAGGGATATATTTATAGGACTAAAGTATTTTATAAAAACCTGCTTAGGGATTTTATATCAAAAAATTTAAAATATTTGATAGAGATAAAAAAAGCCTGAAAAGGATAGTGTTGTCAGTAAAAAAATCCCAAAGTGCCTACGGGTGCCAGACCAGACAAGGCCACGGTTGCCAGATTGGGTATTTTTCTCGCAATTCTGGGTAAAAATTTGGCTCCTGGAGAAATTTTGGAGAAAAAGAAACTTTGGAGAAATGTTTGGAGAATAAATTTACGAACGCGTCTATTAAAATTAATTAAATAAATCCCCATCCAGAATCTCGCGAATATAGGTGAGGCGAGGGCAAAGTGTAATATTTAAAATGCCGGAACCAACTGAATTTGAGTTTTTGACCTTGTTAGTAGTTTGGTTATTATCAGTAGAAATACGCCATGGAACCACGGGCAAATTAAAATCATTATTGTATAAATATTTGCAAATATAATATGAGAAATGTATTCTTTACATTTTAATATCCTACCTAACTACTAATTAACTATAATGCATACATTTCAATGTAAATATCTATTAAAAAACTTTAACTTCCACAAACTGTAAAATTTCTTCAACTTTTGGACTTTAGGATTCCACATTGTTGCAGAAATTTAACAGTTATTCATAAGCTGGATGTGCCACTGTCTGTGTAGATTTGTCTATTTACAGTAAAAGAGATGGCAAGGTCTAACACTACACTTTCACATTAGTGGCTTCCTGTACTTCTTTAGACTTGTGTGTGCCATCACAGAAGGGTCTGTTTTTAGTCTGCTTACAATTACACAGCCAATAGTCTTTTGATTCTTCCACAGTAAACCTAATAGGCCTGAAAATAAGAAAAAAGAATCCATTCAAATATTGCATAGATAGATTGTATCTATCTACATTAATTATTATGATTGCACAATAACATTTATGAATTTTGTTTAACATTATCGGTTTATTTCATCTAATCTCCTTTTATCTGACAATACACATAAATAAGGTCATTTTATTAGAGTTCAGTTCACCACTCAGTTTTAAACATTTTTTTTTGTAATTATGTCTTTAAAGGCCAATAAATGTTTTTTCTTTCTTTCTAATGTCTGTACTTAGTTAATTTTTTAGACAATCTGGCTTTCAGATAACCTGATAACAACAGGTATTCTAGGAAGCATAGGCTCCTCCAATCTCTTAGCTTTGCATTTTTGAATAAGTACATTTACTATAGCCATAATTATATTATTTTATCATATTTACCGTTCTTTGACTTTGAGGAAAATATCTTTGTGCGTGCCGTCACACATGGGGTTATTCTTGGAGCGGCCGCAGAGGCACCAGCTGTAGGTCTTGCCGGCCTCCAGGCGCACCTTGAAAGGCTTGCGGTCGTACACCACGCCGTTGCTCTGCTGGAGCGACGCGGTGTACACTTCCTTCAGCATGTTCACAGGGATCTTCGGTTTTGGAGCCTTTGTTACATAGTTCATCTAAAAAAAACGTGTTAAACTGGGTGAGTGGGTGCATGATGAGAACAATAATTATGTTTATCTTAAAATTTGTGAACTCTATCATAGATAAGGGTAATCGCAAGAGTTTGTAAAGAACAAAGTTGATTGTTATGAATAAAAAAAACTAAGTACATACCGTAGTCGTATTGATACAAGACATAAAAGTTATTGCTTTTCTTTGGAACATCATCATATCCGATTATTCTCTCCTTTAACTGTTTTCAGGATAAAATTGATTTTATTTTACTCGCACAGACTAGATAGAAGATAAATTTTACTCGTAAGTACGAACCTCAGAATAAGGAAACCAATGGAAGTGTAACAAAAACATATATGTTTGTAGTTATGGAATAGATTAGAAGAAGAAATGAGAAACATAATAGCGTCTTTGTCTAACATATGCACAAAAGTAGAGACAACGATATACCTGTCAGTTTTGTTTGTATTGGAAAAATTTTTATGACGTCAGACGTGTGCCGTTCCGCCATTACTTGACGCTATGTACTTACGTTGTAAATTGTGTTAAAACCATCAATAGTGAAAATACTTAAACGCTTTTGCTGAAATATAGTGAGAAAACAATCCTGTATAGTGCCTAATAAGTGCAGCATAGTGTATTGTGGTCGAAATCGGCCAAATTTAACTTTTCACCGGTAAGGTTATTTTTGCTATTTATCTTTAATAACTTGCCGTTTTAGGCTTGTGGTCCCGTAGCTCGTAATAAATCAACAGTTAAAATCAATAAAGGTAGTATTCAGTCTAGTTTTCTTTAAAAACAAAACATTTTGTTTTGTTTACATTGTGTTTGTTTATATAATAGTTATGTTTTAACCAGTTTTAGCCGCCATGTTTTGACGCGTAGGTATACACGCTTTTTCCGTAGGTAGGGCACTTCCATATGTTTCCTTTTTCTGAGGTACGAACTCGGGTACGGACGCCATTGACAGTGACAGTCGTTAATGTCATATGGCAATGTCAGTGTCACAGTCACAGACTATAAAAACTATAGTGTAGAACAGTGTTGCCAGTAGTGCTCGTAAAGTAATGACTGACTCTCAGAACAAGACTGACTGTATCTTTTTTCCTTCATCATTTCTCTAATTTGACATTTCGAAGAAACAAAATGCCAGTTTTGTTTTGTTCAATTTTGTTCTACTTTTTTGTCTTTTTTTGCTCTAGAACGAACTAACGGAGTAGGTTATGTTGTAAGTTAACGTAGAAAATGAATTTTAGATTCTCTAGGAATGTCTAGAATAAGAGGAATTGATACTAGAATACAAAAGGAAGTGTTGCAGGCACGCAATGGACGAAATGAAGTCGCCAAGAAAAATGTTGAAGATCAGTCTTCCAAGTCAAAAGATGACACAGAAAGTGGGTAAAACTAACACATAATTTTATTCTGAAACCGCTAGACGTACTTTTACAAAATTTTGCATGAAACTGTTAATATTTGAGAAAGTTAACCCCTCATCTTCATTCAATCATCATGTTGAAACCAAATTGTCACAGAAGAATCTTCAATAAATATTAAATATGTTTGTGCGTGGTTGTTTCAGAGCAACAAATCGCGGACTTACTCCACAAGCTTCCGAAGCTGGACAAAATCTTCGAGGTGCACCGCAAGATCGGTGAGGGCACGTTCAGCTCGGTGTACCTGGGCTCGCTGCGCCAGCACGCGGCGCACGCCGACAAGCGCTGGTTCGCCATCAAGCACCTGGTGCCCACCGCACACCCGGCACGGATAGAGCATGAGCTCAGATGTCTCCAGGACATGGGGTGAACATTTTGGTTGATAGCAGAAGTTATGTAGAAATCCAAAAGAGTATTGTCTACCCACTGTTGAGTATTGCCCTTTTTTCTGCAATGCCAGCTGTTCTAGTCTTCTGAGAGATAAATAAAAGAACACATTATTTTATAATTTAATTGTAGCCATTTGTGTAACAGCCGATATTATGACGGCTAATAAATGTTTTTCTTTCTTCTTTCTTTCTTTCTATAATACTAAAACTTTTACCATTCCCATATGTTTATACTATTTTTATGATCTGTGCAAATTAGTAGTGGCGAATGGTAAGAATTTGGGGAGGCCTATGTCCAGTAGTGGATTGCAACTTGATGTTGAGTTGTGAGTCAATTTAAACTACAAGAGATAAAGAGATTTTAGATTATGTACACTTCTGACCTGATACCAAGTTTATTACATTTTTATTTTCAGGGGCAAGGATAATGTGATTGGTGTTGAACTCTGCCTACGCCACTTAGATACTATAGTTTTTATAATGCCTTATATACCTCATAAGAAGTTTTCGGTAAGTTAGTTTTTTTTCATTACATCATGCATAATGGTAAATAAATAGATAAATTAAATACTGAATAACAGCATACTATATTGATCTGACCCATAGCCTTACCACTTGTGTTATAAGCATTAAAAGTAAAACCAATGGTTGCCACCATTGGTGGTAACGATTGGTTCCACCACCAAAAATTTCTTAAAAAAGAGCTTTTTGTTGTATTTTTAGCTCAAAATCAAACACTTCTTATCAAGATACCATTTAAAAGCAGATTACCTACTAAGCTAGGCTAGAGGCCAATCTTAAGGCATTAACAAGCAATGTGTCTGGGCAGGAGTACGTGGGGTTGATGGACGCAGTGGAGCTGCAGCGGTACATGCGCGCGCTGCTGACGGCGCTGCGCCACGTGCACTCGTTCGGTGTCATCCACCGCGACGTCAAGCCCAGCAACTTCCTCTACGACCGCGAAAACCAAAAGTACTGAATGCTTTCATTGCTGTTTTAAATAATATAATATTAGTATAGTGATCAAAGTTATCGGACAGATAAAATAACATTGACTTATCTTTAAATAAATCTTTTTGGTACAGGTTTTAAGTTGTCACTATTTGAATGAATACTTTTTTTAGTATAAAACATAGGCCCCTCGCCCACGGCGACTTTTTGTAGCGATGCTGTCGCGCGTTTACTAACCGCACGACAGCATTGCTACTAACCGTGTTAGTCGCATTAGGCGAGGGCACACAGCTAGCGATCACTTCGCGATTGTATTGATGCGGTCGCTCGACTGCATCGCTAAAAAAGTCGCCGTGGGCGAGGGGCCATAACCTGGCATGACATGGCTGGCTTTCTTGTTACAAATAAACAAAATCATTTTCATTAGTGTAATAAGGTCAACAGTAGTCACTAATTGGATACTTTTTCTGGCATGGTGGAACATAATCTATTTATAAATAAATAAATAAATAAATAAATAAATAGTTTTCTTGGTCGCAGGTACCAGTTAGTAGACTTCGGGCTGGCGCAGCGCATCTGCCCCGCGCCCGAGGAGCCGCCGCCCGCGCACTCCAACGGACAGCGCAAGCGCCCACGGGAAGAGGTGACTTTGACTTGATTTTTGTGATACGATATAGGACGTTGGCACCGGCTGCTGTTTCTGTTATATTTCTCGTTGATTACCAACTTGACTGTGTTTGATTATTTACATAAAACAAAAAATAACACTATAAAGGCAAGCATCCACAGAACTTCAAATCGACCCTCGGATTGCATCAAACAGATTAACTATCACGGTGCGGACGGATCAGTGGACACTGTTGTATAAGTTTTTATACAAGGCAAACTAAAATTATACCACCGCTGTAGTGATACTAAGATATGACTATGTCATAAAAATATGTATCACTGCCATAACTATGATGACATTTATGATGTTCTTTCGGCGGTTCCTAATTAAGTTGTTTTTCTTACTGTCATGTAGGGCGAGTGTTCACCGGAGGCCAAGCGGCTGGCTCTAGATCTGACGGTGGGGCCGCGGGTGCAGCGCGCGCCCGCCGGCGCGGTGACGGCGGCCGCACAGGCCTCGCGGGCCGCTGCACTCTCGGCCAAAGTCTCCGTACCGAAGGTCTGTCTTTTTTCTTTTTAGAGTACTGGCTACTAACCACTTTTTGTTTTTAGTTTCATCTAAGTTTATTCTGTATTTTTTGTATGAAGTAATATATTTACTAATTTATCTTTTCAAACTATCGCATCCATAATATTGGGAGGATTTAGTATTTGTGCAGTAATAGTAAAAATGCCATCATTATGTAATAAGATAATAGAAGTAATTACGTTGATGATCTTCATAAGATGTCCACCTCGTAGGAAGCCTATTATGGCTACGTTTTACTTAGATTGTACATAGTAATGAACTAATATGCAATTTTCTACTATTCTTAATAAATAATGTAATCCGACCATTGAGGATAAGATTAGATGGTAATAGCTGTTGCTTACCCTGCTAATCTTTGTCGACAGAGCGCGGGCATGGCGGCGGGCGCGGCCGGAGCGACGGGCGCGGCGGGCGGGGCGTGCGCGTGCGCCGGCGCGGGCGCGGTGTGCGGCGCGTGCTGGGCGCGGGCCGCGCCGAGGGCGCCTCGCGCCGGCACGCAGGGCTTCCGACCGCCCGAGGTAAGTCGCATCACGTGCGCAGGCGCAGGCGCGGGAGCAGTGTGCGGCGCGTGCTGGGCGCGGGCCGCGCCGAGGGCGCCTCGCGCCGGCACGCAGGGCTTCCGACCGCCCGAGGTAAGTCGCATCACGTGCGCAGGCGCAGGCGCGGGAGCAGTGTGCGGCGCGTGCTGGGCGCGGGCCGCGCCGAGGGCGCCTCGCGCCGGCACGCAGGGCTTCCGACCGCCCGAGGTAAGTCGCATCACGTGCGCAGGCGCAGGCGCGGGAGCAGTGTGCGGCGCGTGCTGGGCGCGGGCCGCGCCGAGGGCGCCTCGCGCCGGCACGCAGGGCTTCCGACCGCCCGAGGTAAGTCGCATCACGTGCGCAGGCGCAGGCGCGGGAGCAGTGTGCGGCGCGTGCTGGGCGCGGGCCGCGCCGAGGGCGCCTCGCGCCGGCACGCAGGGCTTCCGACCGCCCGAGGTAAGTCGCATCACGTGCGCAGGCGCAGGCGCGGGAGCAGTGTGCGGCGCGTGCTGGGCGCGGGCCGCGCCGAGGGCGCCTCGCGCCGGCACGCAGGGCTTCCGACCGCCCGAGGTAAGTCGCATCACGTGCGCAGGCGCAGGCGCGGGAGCAGTGTGCGGCGCGTGCTGGGCGCGGGCCGCGCCGAGGGCGCCTCGCGCCGGCACGCAGGGCTTCCGACCGCCCGAGGTAAGTCGCATCACGTGCGCAGGCGCAGGCGCGGGAGCAGTGTGCGGCGCGTGCTGGGCGCGGGCCGCGCCGAGGGCGCCTCGCGCCGGCACGCAGGGCTTCCGACCGCCCGAGGTAAGTCGCATCACGTGCGCAGGCGCAGGCGCGGGAGCAGTGTGCGGCGCGTGCTGGGCGCGGGCCGCGCCGAGGGCGCCTCGCGCCGGCACGCAGGGCTTCCGACCGCCCGAGGTAAGTCGCATCACGTGCGCAGGCGCAGGCGCGGGAGCAGTGTGCGGCGCGTGCTGGGCGCGGGCCGCGCCGAGGGCGCCTCGCGCCGGCACGCAGGGCTTCCGACCGCCCGAGGTAAGTCGCATCACGTGCGCAGGCGCAGGCGCGGGAGCAGTGTGCGGCGCGTGCTGGGCGCGGGCCGCGCCGAGGGCGCCTCGCGCCGGCACGCAGGGCTTCCGACCGCCCGAGGTAAGTCGCATCACGTGCGCAGGCGCAGGCGCGGGAGCAGTGTGCGGCGCGTGCTGGGCGCGGGCCGCGCCGAGGGCGCCTCGCGCCGGCACGCAGGGCTTCCGACCGCCCGAGGTAAGTCGCATCACGTGCGCAGGCGCAGGCGCGGGAGCAGTGTGCGGCGCGTGCTGGGCGCGGGCCGCGCCGAGGGCGCCTCGCGCCGGCACGCAGGGCTTCCGACCGCCCGAGGTAAGTCGCATCACGTGCGCAGGCGCAGGCGCGGGAGCAGTGTGCGGCGCGTGCTGGGCGCGGGCCGCGCCGAGGGCGCCTCGCGCCGGCACGCAGGGCTTCCGACCGCCCGAGGTAAGTCGCATCACGTGCGCAGGCGCAGGCGCGGGAGCAGTGTGCGGCGCGTGCTGGGCGCGGGCCGCGCCGAGGGCGCCTCGCGCCGGCACGCAGGGCTTCCGACCGCCCGAGGTAAGTCGCATCACGTGCGCAGGCGCAGGCGCGGGAGCAGTGTGCGGCGCGTGCTGGGCGCGGGCCGCGCCGAGGGCGCCTCGCGCCGGCACGCAGGGCTTCCGACCGCCCGAGGTAAGTCGCATCACGTGCGCAGGCGCAGGCGCGGGAGCAGTGTGCGGCGCGTGCTGGGCGCGGGCCGCGCCGAGGGCGCCTCGCGCCGGCACGCAGGGCTTCCGACCGCCCGAGGTAAGTCGCATCACGTGCGCAGGCGCAGGCGCGGGAGCAGTGTGCGGCGCGTGCTGGGCGCGGGCCGCGCCGAGGGCGCCTCGCGCCGGCACGCAGGGCTTCCGACCGCCCGAGGTAAGTCGCATCACGTGCGCAGGCGCAGGCGCGGGAGCAGTGTGCGGCGCGTGCTGGGCGCGGGCCGCGCCGAGGGCGCCTCGCGCCGGCACGCAGGGCTTCCGACCGCCCGAGGTAAGTCGCATCACGTGCGCAGGCGCAGGCGCGGGAGCAGTGTGCGGCGCGTGCTGGGCGCGGGCCGCGCCGAGGGCGCCTCGCGCCGGCACGCAGGGCTTCCGACCGCCCGAGGTAAGTCGCATCACGTGCGCAGGCGCAGGCGCGGGAGCAGTGTGCGGCGCGTGCTGGGCGCGGGCCGCGCCGAGGGCGCCTCGCGCCGGCACGCAGGGCTTCCGACCGCCCGAGGTAAGTCGCATCACGTGCGCAGGCGCAGGCGCGGGAGCAGTGTGCGGCGCGTGCTGGGCGCGGGCCGCGCCGAGGGCGCCTCGCGCCGGCACGCAGGGCTTCCGACCCCCTGAGGTCAGTCGACTCAAGTAAAATTCTGATTGCTATTGTTAGACGAATACCTAATTGGTTCACTCCATCACATCACTCACTAATCTCACTATGGTCACCGCGTAGGGTTTTTTTTTTGGTGGTGGCTTCGCACGGCTTGTGCATTTAGCCAATGACGAATTAATAAAAGGTAGGGAAACTGGGAAGAATGAACCGCGTACGGTACCCCGCACTAGTCGGGGAGATTGACTGATATAGATTTACCGCGCTTTCATTATACAATGCCGAATATTGTAAAAGTATATTAAATTGTAATTATCACGAGAAATGTATTTTATATCTAACACTATCTTGAAAATATTATATGGATTTTTTGTGTCATCATCAGCCTATATACGTTCCCGTTGCTGGGACAGAGGCCTTATCTCAATTGTGAGATAGTGTGGGCCATACTCCACCACGCTGGCCTAGTGCGGGTTGGTGGAGGGGTGCGTAAGGCAAGTGACCAACCTTAATGTCAGATGTTATCAAGCCGCCAAATGGCCTCTGACTAGTCTTGACGACTAATATTTACAATAAAGTAAATATCAGCCGGGACCAACAGCTTAACGTGCCTTCCGAAGCACGGAGACGCTCGAAATTAATGTCACTAAATATGGTCAGAATGGTCACCCATCCATTAACCGACCGCGGCGTAGGTAGCTTGACTTTCGTTATCGCTAACGAACCACTGTCACAGCTGCGCCACGAGCGCCTCACAATTTTTTTGTGCAAATAAAGGAAAAAACCGAGCTTTCTCGAGATCCTTGGATCTGTAAAACTGGTTTTAGGTCACGCTGATGCGTTGGGGTAGCGGCATACCCTGCTGCTTTTCTTTTCTATCAGATGGTCGTTATCTAAAAAAAACTTGCTGATACGCGTGCTGTCGCCTCGGTTGCAAGAGGTAACTGGCTCAGTGCTAAAGGCTGCGGTGGTTCGTGTATCAGGTGCTGCTGAAGTGCCCGCTGCAGACGACGGCGGTGGACCAGTGGGCGGCGGGCGTGGTGCTGGCCAGCGCGCTGACGGGCCGCTACCCGTTCTTCCGCGCCGCCGACGACGTGGCCGCGCTGGCCGAGCTGGCCTCGCTGCTCGGCACCGACCCGCTGCAGCGCGCCGCCGAGGCGTTAGGTACGTGCCCAACAGGGCTCGAAATTATCAAGATAATAACGCTTCTTGATAATTATCCGAGTTCACCCAACTTTGCGTATTTCGAACTGAATTTTTCTTGTAAGGGGAATTCCCTTGGCCGTTAACACTTCGTGCGTTCGGATAGACGCAAGTGCGGCCATACACGTTCGAATACAGTTCACTTTCACGTGCGCAATGTTTTGTTATTATCAATCGATAATTATCAATCTGTTATTTTTATTTAATTTTTTGTTTTTTTTTATTATACTTAAATCTCACTTTTAAATAACATACTCGTGAGGACCCGATATTCACATTTATGTAGTAAAATTATAGTGTCGTGAAGAAGCAATTAAATCTGATAACATACACTGGCTGACCTCAAAGTAAATAGCTCAAGAATTTATTTCATTTGCATCAGAATTAACGAAGTTATTACTACAATTATGTTTATTACATGAAATCTTTACTTAACGGCGCAGGTCGGCGCATCGTGGCGTCGCACGCGCGGCGCGGCCTGTGCCTGCGCAAGCTGTGCGCGCGCCTGCGCGGCCTGCCGCCCGCCGCCAACAACAACAACAGCGACAACAACAACGACAGCAACAACACCGACTTGTGCGGCGGGTGCCGGCTGACGCGCAGCGCCTGCGTCTGTCTCGAGGATCCAGATAAGGTCAATAAATACACCGCACTATAACATAAAACATTATTTCTGTATATTAAATTGTTATCACTACATACATGATCTTATAATTTTTTTATCCGTTTTTATTAGGGCTTGCCAGATTGTGTTAATGTTTAGGTAAATTTTAACTAAGTATAATTCTAAGAGTATTTATTCAAGAGAACTGTGTACTCGTAAGTGATAAATACCTAAAGGTGTCCTAAAAGTTGCATTATATAATATTTGCAGTATTTCCAGTATCTTCATATTTGGAGTGTACTATTAATGCATGATATGCCTCTGCAGGCGGTGGAGTGGTCGGCCGACCGATGGGTGTGCGGGTTCCCGGACGCAGCGTTCGCTCTGGCCGCGCAGCTGCTGGAGCCGCTGCCGTCGCGCCGGCTGTCGGCCGCGCAGGCTCTGGAACACGCCTTCCTCACCACGGACTACTCCGCCCACTCACAGGCGCGCGCCTAGTGCCGCACACGTGCTTCCACGCGCCCGTCGAGCGACTTGTGCGTCGACTGGTGAAACGCAATGCGAAAGTGCAGGACCTGAACTTTATAATCGATCAATTTATTCAAGGAGCTTTTAATCTATGTGACCTTTTGATACACTTCCGATTAATGTTGCCATTTAAGATTCTAAGCGATGCTTGATAATGAGAATGTGTTCGTACAAAACTCGTTCAGAAAGACCATATAAATATAATATTATTTAGCAACACATTGTGAATATACTTAGAAAAAAAGGAAGAAATCTTTTCTTCAATGTGATCGTCAAAGTGCAGCTTCCGGGTAGTTTATAAGCTCCTTGGATACGAATCAGGTCAGATTAGCAGTAAGGCCTTGTCCAGACCGGCGAATTCGTTGCAAATCTTTACTCGCGAACACATAGCGCGCGAGGTATAATACGATTCAACTTGATTGGCTTGTCTGAACATCGTGCGAGAACCTGCGCAGAACACAAATGTAGGTGTCAGAGGGACGTAGCCGCGCCCCGCACCTGCGCAAACGACACGACCAGCTAACTTCAGACACGCCAATTAAGTTGAATCGTATTATACTTGGGCTCAACACAGCGTCCGCATCGCGCGTGTTTAGCGGCGAAATCGTCATTCTGGACAAGGCCTAAATGCCACACTAAGTTATTAAAATAACATCATGTTTTCCCAGTCGATGTAAATTGCTAGCAGCTCGCTCGGCCGCGTGGACGCTCGCCCGCCCCACGGCTGTGAACTCGTTACCTTATTGGGACCGTATATTTTCTGAGTATTATAATTTTATATAGGGTCAGTTAGGGTAAGAAGAACACCGGTGGAAGAGGAACAAAACCATCATAACTCATAAACTACAAAGTTTAGCTGTATGTTCTACCAGTCGATAAAATAATAATAATAGTCGATAATTATCGACCAGTAGAACATACAGCTAAACTCTGTAGTTTATGATGAGTTATGATGGTTTTTTTGTTCCTCTTCCTCCGGTGTTCCTCTGACCCTAACAGACCCTACATTTATCTTCCTAGTGTAGTTAGATTGCGAGAGCTGACGCGGGTCCGACCCCGAGTAATTTGAGGTCCGACGCAAATTACAGTCGACGACATCGCGCTTTAAGTGACAGAACAGAGTAAAAAATAATCATAATTATCGTTACTGAAAAGTAAGAATTGAATCGATTTTAATATTTTTGTAAAATATATACAAATATTAGGGAAATTAAACTTTACCATTATTTAAATTCATGATTACACTTGTGCCTTGATTTATTTTAGACTCTGTCTGATGTCTTGTCTGTTACATATTCGTTGTCGTGAATGTATACAAAATTTATAAGTAGCGTAAGTTATTGCCAAAGTTATATAAGTAACAAAACAATGTGAGCTATGTGTGGGTCCAACATTTACACTTGTTATGTATGTCGTGTTACATAAGTAAAACTGCGTTGTAATACCTGTACAAGTAATTTGTAATAAAAATATATATAAGAATATGACCTGTGTGATATCCAGTATCTAGTGATTTTCTTAGTATAAAATGGGCAGTACATTTAAAATATGCACATAAGCCTGTGTGGGTTCTTCATATCATTGTTATTTATTACAACCTTTAGATATAAAATTAACCCTAATATGACTTTGTAATTTGTGAAATGAGGTTTAACAGTACAAAATAATTTGTTAAGTAAGCTCTTGCAATCTGTCGAGTAGGTACCAACCACGCCGGTGCCCTGCCCCGGTACCGGGGTCGTTGGGAAAAAATTGTTTCATCGACCCCGGTAGAACGGCCCCGTTACGTCACCGGGGTGGTTGGCACTAAATAAGTGTCATCCACCCCGGTGAGATTTTTAACGGGGCGGTTAGCACTGATCAAGTATCATCTACCCCGGCGAGATTTTGAACGGGGGTGTTCATTCCCGCTGTGACAATGACACAACTTTTGCAAACCCGGCCCGGGGGTGGACATCGAAACTTAATTCCAAAAATTGTGACACTGTCCACCCGGGGTGGATAATTCTAAGAGAATAATTTACAAATGTACTAGGGAAACATGACCTTATTGGAGATGTATTAATTTGTCAAGCATTTTTTTACGAGTTAGGTAATTGTTATGACGAACCAAGCGTATAGAAGGAAAAAGAGATTAAAAGCTGCACAGTGACTAAATAAAATTTTTCTCCAATAAGCTCATGTTGCCCTAGTACATTTGTAAATTATACTCTTAGATTTCTAATTATCCACCCCGGTCCCCGGGTGGGCACAATTTTTGGGATTTAAATTCGATGTCCACCCCCGGGGTGTTTATTCCGGAAATCCCCACCGACAAATCCCTAACAGTGGGGATTGTTGTTTATTTTTTTTCAAAAATCCCCACCAAACAAGTGAATGTCGAGAAAACAAGTGAATGTCGAGAAAACATGTGAATGTCGAGAAAACAAGTGAATGTCGAGAAAACAAGTGAATGTCGAAAAAACAAATGAATGTCGGGAAAAGCTGAAGTTTCCATTAAACGCTACCGGGGTGCATGCTACTTAATCTGTGTGCTAACCAACCCGAAATCTCACCGGGGTAGATGATACTTGATCAGTGCTAACCGCCCCGTTAAAAATCTTACCGGGGTGGATGACACTTAATTAGTGCCAACCGCCCCGGTGACGTAACGGGGCCGTTCGACCGGGGTCGATGAAACAATTTTTTCCCAACGACCCCGTTACCTGGGCGGGGCACCGGGGTGGTTGGTACCGACCCCAATCTGTCGTGGCGCAGCTGTTCGAGCGCGGTGCTCGTTTTGTTTTTGTTTATTGCGAAGGGATCTCAGTAATTTATATTAGAGTACAAAGTAGATTAGTGGGTCTCTCAGTACCGTTATTTCCCGGATTTCTGTCGGGTCACACGACAAGTCGTGAATGTCAGACATTAAGAACTATCGGGTGGTTTCGAGTTAGAGCGGTTACGCACTATGTCCGATCCGACTCCGTGAAATCAAAATCACAAAGAACATCGGATGATGGATGTAGTGCGTAAATCACCTAGAAAAACTTCTACGGCTACTCCGGACAATCATTTCACGGAGACGGATAGGACTCGGATCGGACGTTTTTTAGTGCGAAGCCAGGAGTGCCAGGCGAAGACTGGGCCCCAAAACACCCGGACTTTAGAAGCCTGTATGGGTTATTCCAGCTTTTTAGCAATTCGTATAATTGTTTTGAGTCCAACCATGCAATTCTGGCGAATTGCATTAATAAAACAAATTATTGCTTGTCGTGTGAACTGGTAGTAAATCTGGCGGCAAACTGACTTTATTAATGTAAGTGCCTTGATATTGTGTTCAGGAGTAAAACGTTTTGTTACCTTGTTGATTAATAACAGATCCTGCTTGTTATTTTTGGAAAAATCTGTCTTTCATTTACCCAATTAAACCCCTCCTACTATTAGCGCACGACTGAAAGTATTGGATGGATGCTAATAAATCAATAATCTTTTTCATAAAATATTTTTATAGATGCTTTATTTTCAATAATTTTCTGTATATGGATTAGCAGTCTTTATATTTTTTAACAAAATTGAAGCATTATGACACTAATTGCTAATTTCCTACAATGAGAAAGCTAAAATTAATGAGAGTCAAAGGAATTAATGAACACATTAAATAAAAACAATGGACAATCAAACCCTTATTTTAAATGCATGTTCATAGAACATAAAAGTTAAGCTTTAGAACTTTCATGCAAATAATATCTTGAAAAAAATCTAGGACGAAGAGCAAAATGGATTATTTTTTTTACTTCTACCTTTAATAAAATATGTCAATCAGTAAGACAGCATAGTAAAAAATCAAATAACTTTTTATGCAAGTGGCTTCATATAACATGATAAAACATGGCGTCTTTGTTGAAATTATGCTAAGGCCGTATGATATCATACGTCAATAAAATTTGTACTTACAAGCAAATTATTATTCCGTAATAAAACACAGCGTAATCACATGTCTCACTCACAGCACGCAGGCACTGTGATGTGCAAAATATATTGACTAATTGTTCTTAAAGCTAAGGGTTCACATAATTCATTTACTTATCCACAATTTATAAGCCAATAATTAACACTATCCTGTGAGCTCATCTCAATATTAAGTAATCTTGAACCATAGCATGCATCGGCGGGGTTACTTCCCATTTGGTAAACCTCTGGTTAGTTTTCGAAATGGGACTAAATGTATGAAGTAATAAAAATGTTTATCTAACGCAACTTTTTAGAGAGGTTTACCAAATGGGAAGTAGCCATCGGCGGAGATCTAGGCAGTTCCTGATCTTGTGGAGATAAGGCAAAAATATATGGATAAAATAAATATAATTCACGTAGGGGTAATGATGTGGTATAAACAAACATGGTGTATAAAATATACAAGCCAGAAACTAAAAATTATTCGAATGTGGTCTTCATTTTTCCGAATATAGGGCGCGCAGTTTCGGTAGTTGCAAATTCAATGAGACTCTCTACGGCCAGAAAGGAACTCCTATTATACAATACAACTACATACATATTCCTATCACCTGACCTGGCCTACAATTATACATATTATTATAATGGATCAACATTGAGTACAATTCTCTTACATAATGGACACTAGTAAATGTTTGTTAGCTAGCAGGTATATCATATCAGCACATACTAGCATGCAATTTAAACTGTCAACGGAATATTATGCATTATTTCCGTACGAATATTATTAAGATTATATCACAATAAAACTGCGCGCTAACAGTTAACACTCAGATGCTTGATTTAATAATTAAAATTAAATATTGTCCTTACACTTAGATCCACAGAATTAGAGTATTAAGAATTACGATTGTGGACTTGCACACCAGATTGTCACACCGGTGTCTTACCCGGATTACATCAAAATTATGTCTGTTTCACAAAATTGTGTCTTCTTTTAGACCTAATCCTGTAGATGTTAGTTCCGTCAATGCTTTGAGCAGTGTATCATTGTTAGTTATGGTGCAGTGTTCCTAGGGCCACGCGCAACGAGCGATCGGGGTCGACCAGAACGTGAGAAAGTGAACGACTGTGCCTGTCTAGCGGAGGTAGCTCCCGGCGCGCAGCAGTCGCGGCGCGCGTCCCGCCCACGCGGCGCGGGCGCGTGTTCCCTGTCAAGGCTAATCCTTCCAGAAGTTGGGGTTCTGCTGCAGCCGCCTCTCGAAGTTCTGGTACCAGGTGTGGAGTGTGTTGAGCGGGATGTAGAGCACGCCCGGCGTCGGCGTCATCTGTTCCTGCGTCACCGAAAATGACGCGACGTAGTTCACTAAACTCTCCAACATTTTCTGAGCGAAAGTTATGTTAGAGTTGGTTTGTAGAGCCTGGGGAAATGAAATAATTATTAATGAAATGATTATTCAACATAACTTGATAAAATAGATGAAGTAATTGATTTCTGACCTAAGAATCCTAAGGTTTTAGTCCTTTGTCACAGGGCAATATCTTTTAATGTTGACTAAGTGACTCGACTCACTAAGATAACTTAGACCATTAAGTCATCCTAATTTTATAAATAACTAGCGGTCGCCCTCGCGGTTTCACCCGCGCGTAATTTCCTTTTTTTAACCAACCCCCACTTTTCCGGGATAAAAAGTATCCTATGTTCTAATCCCGGTTATAAAACTATATGTGTGCCAAATTTCATCTTAATCCGTTCATCTGTTCTTGGGTTATAAATAGTGTAACACCAACTATCTTTTATATATTTAGATATATCCAAAGATTTTGTGATACCTAATGGTAGCAAAAATATACTACAATTCCTATAAAATGAATAAGCAAGGTTTTGAGAGTGAAAGTTTTGTGAAGTGATTATAATCATTTTAGGTAATGTCTAGTCATTTTAAGAGTAAAGATCCAGAAATCATAAGTAAAAGCAAACATTTACTCACAACTGATGAAGCAAGCAGCTGGATGTTTGCCTCAGGCTCTATTGAAATACCAATCTGGGCATTGTGACAAATCTGTTGCTGGCCAAATGCACTGCTGAATTTGTTCTCCTCTGAAAGTATTCAAAGCATAATAATATGTAATTACACAACACCAACTAGAAACATGGTAGTTTATTAAATAAACTGCTACCAGATTAATTTTATTAAGGGGTAGTAAGGATACTAATAGGGTATCTATTAAATGACAAGAAATGTACTTAGTAAAGTTTATAACGAACTATCTGGTCAGCTAAAATAATGTTGGGCATTAATAATAATAGAACAAACCAGCAATATTTCTTTTCACACCTGATAATTCATGCAGCTTCTTAAGGTTGCCTATTTTAAATATAGCCGAAGGCTTTGAGTTTGATATATGGCCGAGTAGCTGCCAGTTGGGCGGAGCGGCGGGGTCTGGCCAGCTCCAGTACACCATGCCGGCCGTGCCCGGCGGCAGCGGCGCCAGCCCCGTCAGGAACACCGCTGCATGGTTGATCTGGTCCGCGTCCGGGATCGTCATAAGAAACTGAGTCTCCGAAAGAGGAGTGAAGTCGGTCTGCACCTAAACAACACAAAACTTTGCACAAACGTAACGAAAACTTATAAAACCAATAAAAACAAGTAGGGAGATCACTTACCAGTCTTCCCGAAACAAGTAATCCAAACACATTAGACATTATTTTACTTAAATTATAAGAAAACTATCGTAAACAAAGAATCAACATAACCTTATTCTTTGCGGCATTTATCGAGAATATTCTAGTCAATCGACATGAGTTTATTCCGAATTTGCTTATGTGCCCGGAATGCTTTATAATTTGTACTGTGTTTAGTAAAAAGGGGTTACTCGATCAGCAATATTATAAAAAAATTCAATTCACCATCGTACAAATGGAACACGACTACTTTTGACGTGTTTCATTGAATGACAGCACCACAGCACAATGACATGACAGTACAGACCTACAAACTTATCTGTTCCGGTGTGGCCAAAATTGGAACTACGTGAAATGCAATGCAATTAAAAACGATATTTAATGACAGTTCTAAATAGACAGTAGCGATGCCGTCACCGGAACAGATAAGTTTGTCGGTCTTTAGCGATGATGACAGTCAAAAATTGGTCAAGTTCGAGCTGGCAATTCAAACGTAGAAAAAATATAATAAATAAAATAATGATAAAATAATTATAATGTAATAAATCAGAATATTTAATCTGACGACGAGCCATCAGAGCCATGCCATTTGGTGTAATGGTCGAGAAATCGGCTATTACACCAGAGTACTACTGGGTATATGTGTTGTATTGTATGGGCCGGCTAAACCCGATTTCAGGGGCCTTACTATGAGCTCTTAAAGCAGGACTTAAATTGAACTGCTCTGCTTTATTGTACCATGACAACCTTAAAGCAGGCCTGTGGCAGGTCAGTCGCAGGGCAATTTACATTGACGTTTTGACAACCGTTCACCTTTTTTTTTGTATCCACTCATACGTCCACTGTAACCACAGTTACAGAGACCATATACCTCAGGACAGTCCGTGTAACTACAGTTACATTTTTAAGAATTCGCGCCCGCCGATTGTTTTTTTCTTTTTCTTATCGCTGTGGATGTTTATAGTCTGTAGTGTTGCTGGTTTTTGACGCTCTATGATATGTACCACACCTTATTTCAAGTGGAACATAACTTCGGCTCATGGCTACAAAAAAAATAAATTGTCAAGTTGCTTGTTGTTTTTGTGGATCAGTGCGCGAGTGACTCCAGCTATTTTATTCGAGAAATCATGCCGTAAGTAATAAAATATTATTGTTTTGTATATCAAAATATTTATAATCTTACATATTTTCATATTTTATAACATTATGTGCGATTCCAGTCAGTTTTTAAGTAAAAATTTGGATTAAAAATAGGTCGGTGACTCTGTGTTTTTATTAGTGAATAATTGGAAGATCTAAAAAAGTTCTTATATTATATCGTAATTAAATGTTTTAATATGAAAACTTATTAATATTATAGCCTGGTTATCACCATACTTTCTTGAAATATTCCATATTTCATTCTGGATTAGACAATTTACCATACGTGAACTTCGATTTCACAGATCATGTAGCTTTAGTTTTTATTTTATTTGTAATATTTTTAAGATGATTTATAATGGGATTTTGGTTTCAAATGAAAGGCCATTAAATTACCTAAAACCCAAAATTGTTTTAATATGGTAAACGTCAAAAATATCTAATAAAAAAATATTTAAATTGAAAACTAGGACAAAATTAGCATTTCTTAAAGTTCACTGTAAGATCATTAATAGAATATAATGTTAAAATCAAACATAACTATTGCCTAAAAATCGTCAACTAATGAGCCTTTCATTAGTATTTTTCATTTTGCGATATTTGAGTTATTTACTGAGTAATAAGCATTTATTTAGCATACGTCTCCTATCGATTTTATTTTGCGCGTATCACGTGACTCGCGGACTGTCCTGACAACCTAGCGAAACGCGCACGGACGTTTGAGTGGGTATGGACGTTTCGTACCATGAGCGACTTTAAATGTCAAGCAAAGCGTCTTTTGAACGTCCGAAACGTCAAATAAACCGATCCTTAAAAAGCTACTCTGGAGTAGCTTTAACAGAATTGTTTTGTGATTGTGTGAGTGAATCTCATAATTTGTCGTCGAATTTTGTTGCGTAACTTTTCGTGCTTATGTTCATGAGTCTCTTGTGCCCCGTTAGGAGTCAGTATTTTTGTCAAACGTTAGTATCTTTTGATAAGAAGTGGATTATTGAAAGTAAAATTACTTTAGAGTTTAAATAAAAAGTGACCTATTTTAAAACATTTACACCTATTTTTGTAGAACTGTGTGTCGAATTCTTTAAGTATTTGGAAACAGAATTCCAATAAGATGGGAGAAATAAGCTGCGTCGCCTTCACGAAATAAGTGACCCGTTCGAAATGGAATGTTTATGATACAAGCATGTCTATTTAATTTGTTTACAAAGCCTGAATGTCCAGTTGGTAAGCAAATAAAGAAGTGAACTGTGATTTTATGTAGTATTTATTTAGAACTTCGATCATTACAACTTGTGGTAAAATAATAATAATCTAAACATTATATTTCCAGATTTGCAATGCTAAGCTAATATGCAAAAATCAGAAGTGTAGATGCAAGCAATCCCAGTGCCAATCAAGATTCTTTCATTTGGTCAAACCATGCTCTTTGCCCACACTTGGAAAGCTGAGCACTAATAAGGCTTTATGGTTTTTAGGTAATATTTATTATTGTATTATCATCCTAAACCTACTAAGTGAAGAGCTATTGGATGTAATTGGTCGAAAAGTCGGCTATTACACCAGGGTTCAATCCCCACAGGGTACAAACATTTGTGTGCATGAATTATATTATTTTTTATCTTTATTTATAAAAAACAAAACCATTATACTTTTTCAAAATAATTTTATAATTAAGTACATTTTTTAATAAACATAAACAAAAGAACACAATGGGCTTATAAATAATAAGATTAGCATAATTACATTAATATAATAGACTTACAAAACACCTTAAGAACAGTAAACAACAACGGAAGTATCCTTCCTTCAACTTAATCTAACAAGAACACAGGCATACACAGTACAAACTGAAACTTAAATAATATTTTATTTTAGGTTATTCTGGAATTTCTGGATATCCACTCTGCAAAAGGGTGATGTCACCAACTTGGGATGCTGAACCAGACACTCACGAAGCTGTAAGCAGAAGGTGGCAATGGCTCAATAGGTGCTAAAGTAACCTGTGCTATTGTTGGCAGTTACTGAATGTGCTTCTGTCAAATGTTCTTGATTAAGTAGAACTCTGTAATAAAAACATGAGTGATTTTAAGTTTGTCACATACTATAGTATGATAGAAGCAAATATAAATGCAGACAGAAGATAATTACTTAATTAATTAGTTTGCTCTTTGCCGCATTCAAGCATTTTGTTTTTCCTAAAGGTTGACTGGTAGATAATGCTTTTAGCATTAAGTCTGCCTTCTGTATCCAATTTGTGTGGTCAATAAAGTTTTTATAAATAAATAAATTACATTGTCACTTGTTTACATATCATTTCCTTATGCTAATTACGTATTTTACTTGTATGAGGATCGCTGATGCGGCAGCCCTAATTAGAACACCGAAATATTGCGAAACCAAGGAATCGCTGACACTGCAGCGTGCCATGCAACGTGATCGAGCCATCGAACACCGGACTTTCGTCATCGGCGTCACTTTGAATCTAGCATCGATCGGGTCAATTAGTTTTAGGAAATAGTTTTATTGTAATACTTTTATTTAAATAAATTTAGTTTTAAAAGTAAATCGGTTTTTTTTCGATCCTGCGGCTGCGACCTTCGTAATTGGCGCAGTCGGTAGGATTCTCGCGGTCGGTCTCCGTTAAAAGAAGATTTCCGAACGAGTCCCACCGTGTGGCTATCAAGTCGCGCATCGAGAATCCTGAACCTGAAGGTGCAGCCAGAGGAAGTATCCAGCCATCGATACAGAAGAGAGCCGATACTATGTTCATGTAAGTACACTTGAATCATTCTCGTGTTGCTTCCTATCCCTATAGTTAATCACCATTTTCCACCCGAGAAACTCCGGATCCAGCGAGCCTACATCTGATAGGGCTCGTCGGAGAGAAAACGCAGATTTAGTTAGATTTAAAATGGAAGTTAATCCAGATCTAATTCACAAGGCCTTACGCCTTGTTCCCGACTTTGATGGGAACGCAAATGTATTAACTAGGTTTATTAGGATATGTGATAAGTTGTGTGCAGACTATCTGAAAGATGATCCTAAAAGTCAATTAAATAATTTATGTCTTTTAAGCGGAATATTAAATAAAATCACAGGCCCTGCCGCAACCATAATTAATTCAAACGGCATTCCTGAAAGTTGGGCCGGGATAAGAGGTGTCTTAGTAAATAATTTTGCAGATCAAAGAGATGAAACTGCCCTTTACAATGATCTCTCATTAGCAACTCAAGGTAATAGCAGCCCTCAAGAATTTTATGATCATTGCCAGAGTCTTTTTAGTACAATAATGACCTACGTCACATTACATGAGACGATAGGAACCACTATTGAATCTAAGAGAACTTTATATAAGAAACTGACCATGCAGGCCTTTGTACGAGGTTTAAAGGAACCGCTTGGATCTCGTATAAGGTGTATGAGGCCAGACAGCATCGAGAAAGCTCTAGAATATGTGCAGGAGGAATTAAATATTCTTTACCTTCAGCAACGTAATGATACGGTGCCAAGGCAACATTTAGGCCTTCGCACACCACCTGCCTTACCTATAGGTTTCTCAATGCCGAAATTTAATAACTATAATGTGCCTAATATGTCAGCGTCGTCGGTCGCGCAGCGATTCAATCCGCTACCGCCACCGCAACGCTTATCAATGCATCCGCAGCCTTTTAAATTTAACCCGCCAGGTAATTTTAATAATCAGCCCCGAAATATGCCCTCGCGCACTCAACAAATGTTTAGTGCACCGCCACCTAGGTACAACCCACAAAGCCATATGTTCAGGTTACAACCCAGGCACCAGCCTCACCAGCAGCCTCCTAAGCCAATGAGCGGAGTGCAGCATTTTGTCCCTAAGGCTTTGCCCCCTAATATATCCGGGCATGATTGGAGAAAATCAGGCAATCCACCGCCAAATAATTATTTTAAAAGTCGCGAAGTTAATCTAAATGAATGTGCATACCCCCTCAATTGATGACATCATGGCGACCATTTTCCTTTATTTTGATTAGGAAAAACAAAATGGCCGCCATTTTGATTATTTTTTGATTTTTAATTTTTTAAAAAAAATATTTTAAATCCTTCCTGTATGCAAATACCAGTCATTTGGTATCAATAAAGTCATTATTAAATGGTCTACAAGTTAAAATAATATAATTTAAATTATATTCTACTGTGTTCGAACTGTATGCGAGGGAAAATACAAGTGGAATGAAATTGGGTAATTAAAACTAAAAAATCAAATTAAAAAAAATAAACAACTTGTTGCTTTAGTTGTCCACTTTAAATTAACCTGTTACTATTAAGCAATAAACACATTAAATAACATTCACACCTTTACATAATAAAATATCAAGTAAATCAACAATTTCTGCATACAGTCACAGCGCCCGGCGCGCGAACATTTTAAAAAGATTGACAAAACTCCCATCGGTTTCAAATGTTCGCGCGCCGGGCGCTGTCATTTGCTAGTCGCTGGTTTGTTCTACCAACCTAACAAACTAATAAAACACAACGAATCGTCTAACAAACGAAAAGAGACTTTAAATACGGGCGATAAGGAATTGCCTTCTAAAGGTCGCCCATCAAACGTCGACCATCATGGCGCTGCCTTTAGAAGGCAGGCCATCAATTGAGGGGATACGACGATTCATATTATAACTCAGACTATTACTATGACCAGGAGTATTACAATGACTTAACCGACTATACTAACTATGACATGCCATACGACTATGACAATAGAGTTCAGTATTGCGAGCCGAGCACTAGTTCATGTTATCAGGAACAAAAGGTAGAGTCAAGTAACGAGCCAACTCGCGCATCGAACGACTATCAGGTTTCGTGTTCTGATGAGCAGGATTTTCAGATAGCTGGCCCGTCAAACAAGTTAAAATAGAGTTGAATTTACAAACGCAACGGCAACTCCCTTTTATTCAAATATCAAACCCGCCGCTTAAGTTATTAATAGACACAGGTGCCAATCAATCGTTTATTAGTCCCGAATGTGTAGAGAAATACTTTTGTAACTTTCCTTTAGATTACGATCCATTTGAAGTAACAAACGTCCATGCTACCAGTCGTAATGACTATTCTATCACACTTCCTTCTTTCCCCGAATTCAATGACCAGGATAGTATAAAATTGTTCGTGTATCGTTTCCATGATTATTTCGACGGTCTCATAGGTTTAGATTTGCTCACAAAATGGGAAGCCAATATAAATCTTAAAGATAAAACTTTATCAACTCAATTTGCAGTTAATCCTATTAAAATGTACAACTCTCGTAACGTCAATCTGTACGAGGATATCATCCCAGCAGGTACATCTAAGATGATACGAATCCCGATTAACGCCCCGGACGGTGATGTTTTAGTCGACGAACAAATAATCTGTAACTGTCTAATTCATGAATGCATTACATCTGTTAAAAATAACCGCGGAGTATTAGAAGTCAGTAATACAACGAATAACGACATTATATTTTCTTTAGATCGCCCCGCGCAAGCGCAAGTCTTTAATATCGAGTGCACGCGTACTAGACAGTCGCCTACGTCACGCGCACGCGAAGTCTTATCGCGCCTTAGAACCGATCATATGAACGCCGAGGAAAAAGCTAATATAGAGTCTTTATGTTCACGTTACGCCGACGTATTTTATTTAGAAGGTGAACCGCTAACTTTCACTAATAAAATAAAGCACAGTATTAAAACTACAGATGAAGTTCCGATTTATACAAAAAGCTATCGTTATCCGTTTATACATCGCCAGGAAGTACGCGATCAGATAACTAAGATGCTAGAACAGGGAATAATTAGACCTTCCACTTCGGCTTGGAGCTCTCCCATATGGGTAGTGCCCAAGAAAGCAGACGCATCAGGTAAAAAGAAATGGCGAATAGTAGTAGACTTCCGTAAACTGAATGAAAAGACCATAGATGACAAATACCCTATTCCTAACATTACAGACATCTTAGATAAGCTAGGAAAGTGTATGTACTTCACGACCCTCGACCTTTCATCTGGATTTTACCAGGTAGAACTGGAAAAAAATGATGGAAGTATTCCAAAAACCGCTTTTAACGTTGAAAATGGGCATTATGAGTTCTTACGTATGCCAATGGGTCTCAAGAACTCTCCCTCCACATTCCAGAGAGTTATGGATAATGTGTTAAAAGGCCTTCAAAATGAAATTTGTTTAGTTTATTTAGACGACATCATAGTTTTTGGGACATCCCTACAAGAGTCGATAAATAACTTAGAAAAGGTTCTACAAAGATTACGCGAATCCAATTTTAAAATACAGATGGATAAATCTGAATTTTTAAAACTGGAGACGAGTTATCTAGGACATATAATTACCAGGGACGGTATAAAACCAAATCCCGATAAAATCTCTGCCATAGAAAAATATCCAATGCCAGAGACCCCTAAACAAATTAAACAATTTCTAGGACTTATAGGATATTATCGTAAATTCATCCCAGACTTTGCTCATATTACAAAACCATTAACACAGTGTTTAAAGAAAGGTAAAAAAATAACCTTTATTTCAAACTATGTACAGGCATTTGAGAAGTGTAAAAAACTCTTAACAAACGATCCAATTTTACAATACCCAGACTTTAACCGTGAATTCATATTGACTACAGACGCATCCAACCTTGCTATAGGAGCCGTATTGTCCCAAGGACCAGTAGGATCCGATAAGCCAGTATCCTATGCATCACGTACCCTCAATGAAAGCGAAATAAATTACAGCACCATTGAGAAAGAACTTTTAGCCATAGTGTGGGCTACAAAGTATTTTAGACCTTACCTTTTTGGACGCAAATTTAAGATCATCACCGACCATAAACCATTACAGTGGATGATGAATCTCAAAGAGCCAAATTCCAGATTAACCAGATGGAGACTTAAATTAAGTGAATATGATTTTACCGTAATCTATAAAAAAGGCAAGAATAACACCAATGCCGACGCTCTGTCTAGGATTGAGATAAATAACGAGGAGATAAGTTCAATAATCGCGAATCCTTCAGAAAATCCAGCCTCTCGATCTAATTCGGATACTGAAACCATTCACACTAGCCATGAAAATCCCATACTTGAAGTCCCTATTACCGATGAACCTGTAAATAGATTTCATCGACAGTTGCACATCACTATAGTTGGTGACGTCAAACGACGGCCCGTAGTGACAAAGCCATTTGAGACGCATACTCGTATTTCGTTACAAGTTAGTGAATCAAACTTAGAAACCGACATTATTAACGCAATTAAAGAATATGTGAATCCCAAGGTTAAAACTGCATTACTTATAAACCCACCTTTAGCTATGTACTCAGTTATTCCAATCATCCAAGATAAATTTAAGAGTTCATCTTTAAATCTTGTTCTTGCAAAATCTGAAATAGAAAACGTAAAGGAATATCTTAGACAACAGGAAATAATTCGTAATTACCACGACGGTAAGACAAACCATAGAGGTATTACCGAATGTTATTTAGCCCTTTCTAAAAGATACTTTTGGCCTAAGATGAAAGAGCATATATCTAAATTTATAGGAGAATGTACTATATGTGGCCAGGCTAAATATGACAGGAATCCCATCAGACAGCAATTTCACGTAGTACCACCAGCCACCAGACCCTTCGAAACCATTCACATGGATTTATTCACAGCCCAAAATGAAAAGTATTTAACGTTTATAGACGTCTTCTCTAAATACGGTCAAGCTTACCACTTACGCGATGGTACAGCAGTCAGCATCTTACAAGCCCTGTTACAGTTTTCTACTCACCATGGTCTCCCATATACCATTGTGACAGATAATGGAACAGAGTTTACTAACCAGCTATTCTCAGAATTTATACGGTTACATAAAATAACTCACCATAGAACGTTAGCTCACTCACCAAACGATAATGGAAATATAGAACGTTTTCACTCGACTTTACTCGAACATTTGCGTATATTAAAATTAAAACAGAAAGACGAGCCTATTATAAATTTAATGCCTTATGCTATCATAGCCTATAACAGCTCGATTCATAGCTTTAACAAATGCAAACCGTTTGATCTCATAACAGGTCACTTTGACCCTAGAGACCCCATTGATATAGACCCCGTACCTCATTTAATGCAACAATATTCATTAAATCATAAAGAACAAATGAAAACTGTCTATAATTTAATAAATGAATCATCTTTAGCAACTCGAACAGCTCTGATAGAAAATAGAAATAAAACCCGTGAGCCTGAAATATTATACTTACCGGAACAACAGATTTTTGTTAGGAACCCTATGGCTTCTAGACAAAAAGTCGCGCCTAGGTACACCCAGGATAAAGTCTTAGCCGATTTACCTATTCATATATATACCAGTAAAAAGCGTGGTCCCGTGGCCAAGTCCAGATTAAAACGTGTGCCCAAGAATGCTAAATTGTTACAGGATTCTGCTGCTACTGATCCAGGCGACAAGTCCCGAGGAGATAAGACTTGAGAGCTTAGACGACGGACCTGGACTTTTACCATTTAAACTTGGACCGACTAGACTGACTACCCATTATCATACATTTTTACAGCACATTCAGTTAAATGACATCGAAGATAAAATCTCTATATTGCAGTCACAAGTACAAACCTTTCAATCTAAACTCCCAAATGATACCTTTGCTTTATTTGAACTACAAATAAATTACTTAAATATAAAGATAGATAACGTTTTCACACAGTTACGTAGTTTAGAACCGAGCCGGTCTAAACGAGGACTTATAGATGGTTTAGGATCAATTGTAAAAAGTATAACTGGCAACTTAGATCAGTCAGATGCAGTCAAGTATAATACAGCCATAAAGACGCTGTATAGTAACGAGGAAAAGCTATCCTTTGAGTTAAATAATCATATAAGTTATAGTAAAGAATGGATGTCTAAACACTTTAGTATCATCTCACAGTTAGTAGAAAATCAACGTATTATAAACGACACCTTATATTTGTTATTAGATAGAAACAGTTATAGAGGTGAAAGTTTAATAAAATACGCTAAGTTTGGTCAAGTTTTGGCAATCATTAGCGAAAATGTAGTAGATATATTAAATGAATTAATTAGTATAGAAAATATATTAGCATTTATTCGTGCATCGAGCACCCATCATTCAATGCTAAAAATAGATATCTTAAGTAATATGTTAGTTAAGCTTAGAAAAATATATAGTAAAGATAATATCTTAGAATTAGAGACACGGGAATTTTATGATATTATAAAGCCCGCTTTTTATTACATAGGTAAAGAGATAGTATTAGTTTTTAAATTCCCGATAGTTACAGGAGATCAGTACGACCTTTATAGATTATCCATCATCCCAAATAAAAATCACCAGGCGCTTATCCCATCTTATCCCTTTATTGCAACTAACGAGAATGCATTCGTGTACATAGAGACAGAATGTCCGAAGTTATCTCACGGCTATCTCTGTGAAGAAAAAGTCAATCATCAGCTTCGCACAGTTCCTGACTGTATCCAGCATCTCATCTCGAGCCAATCTCTAGAGAAAACCTGCAAGTTAACTACCATCACTCTCTATAAAGAAGCTATGGAAAAACTAGATGACCAACATTACGTCATCTCACTACCACATCAAACAAAGGTTCAACTCACCTGCGGAAGAGAAGACTTCACTCAGCTTCAAGGCAGCTACTTGGTCAGCATCCCTATAAAATGTTATCTGCGAACCCCAGAATTCACCATCATCAACGATAATGACGAAATAAAAGGTCAACCGATCAAGATAATGAAGATACCCAATATTGAAGAGAGAAACACAGACTCACTTCACATAAATCTCCGGTCAATCGATCTACAAGGACTCCACAGCATCCAAGATAAGATAATGCTACAAACGCCGTCACAAATCAACGAGCCGTCAACTCAATTATACCATACTACGATACCCTTCTACGGCGTGCTACTAAGTGCAAGTGCACTCATCATTGTACTTGTGCTACGACGCTACGAGTTACTCACCTGTAGACGGCGCAACGTTCCTGAAACTACAGCGCCTGTAAATCATCAATATGACTACCCAGCTCAACCTGAAAGCAGGAAGCCAGGAAGACATGGAGGACCAGAGGATGGAAGCCAACCAGCAACATTTTCACTCAAAGTCCTCAAATAGTTGCTGTTCTAGGGGTGGAGGAATTACGTATTTTACTTGTATGAGGATCGCTGATGCGGCAGCCCTAATTAGAACACCGAAATATTGCGAAACCAAGGAATCGCTGACACTGCAGCGTGCCATGCAACGTGATCGAGCCATCGAACACCGGACTTTCGTCATCGGCGTCACTTTGAATCTAGCATCGATCGGGTCAATTAGTTTTAGGAAATAGTTTTATTGTAATACTTTTATTTAAATAAATTTAGTTTTAAAAGTAAATCGGTTTTTTTTCGATCCTGCGGCTGCGACCTTCGTAATTTGCTCATCAACACAAGGTCCTTCTATAAGCATCATTGATGATTATTATTTCGTTCAATCTTGGCCTTCAGGTCTACCCAGCACTGGAATTATAATAACAAATTATATTACAATCACTTCATGTTATCTATACTAATATTATGAAGAGGAAAGATTTGATTGTTTGTTTGTTTGTATTGAATAGGCTCCGAAACTACTGAGCCGATTTGAATAATTCTTTCACAGTTGGAAAGCTACACTATCCCCTCTGGTGAACGTAGAGTACTTTTGATCCCAGAAAAGGAGGGGATATTCTATCATTCATGTACTTAGTCTTAATAATTAACAATATTAACTGAAGAGTTGAGCCTTTGTGCTGCTGCATTCCACATAATATTCGGATGCTCCAGAAATTATCCTTAGAATATTTCAGTCAAAGTTCGAAAGTATAAACGAACATGAAAGTGTTCAATGGGGATAATGAATGATAACATCTAAAGTGGTTCGTCAAAGAATTCCACAAAAATCGTAGTATTCTCAAATTGATAACCATGTTCTCAATCAATGTATATAATCACTGTGTTATTCTCAATGAAGAACATGCATTTCAATGACCAAATCGTATTAAATCACGGAAAAAGTTATTTTTTTGCCCTTTTTCAGAATTTCAGAATAAAATGCATTTGACACTTGACATTTGTATTATTTTGGTGTCAGAAACGTTTAAAAATTTAAGTAGGTTACAAGGAATAATCGGCACGCACGGCTCTTTCATAGTTATTGCTTCACTTATTGAAAACTACTGTAAATCAAGAAAATTATACTAATAAAGTAATTTAAACCCATAAAAACGCGGTTTTACTTGAGCATTCGTATTATAAAACATAATTTAAAAAACCGGTAAAATGAAAATAAAATCTTAAATGGATTTTCGAACGAATTCGATTGAACGGTAAAAAGACCAGAGACAAAAGAAAGCGTTCACCTTCATGTCAAACAGTGCAATAGTCGTTCACTTTTAAAGGGGTCATAGTATGATTTTTAGCAGGCCTGCTTCTGCCCTGCTCGAAAACTGCACTGCGATTGGATGGTTTTCTTAAATGCTCATGGTAAGGCCCCAGGACAAACTATCATAGTTTGGCCTAGGCTAAGTTGTAGTTGTACATATTTTATTACTATACTCTTTAAGTTGTACTAAGTAAGGGGGAAATCGACATAATACAAAGTACCTACAGCCCGTTCCACATAAGTTGTCCTTTTGCCGCTATATTGGCAGCATTGCCTACGCTTTGTAAATCTGTCAAAAAACAGATTAAATGTATTGAAAAACAATACTACCAATATAGCGGCTAAAGGACTTCTTATGTGGAACAGACTGTACCTAGCCTTCGTGGTTATTTTTTTTAAACCCTGAAAACCTTTTTTGTTTTCACTTTACAATATTATATTCTATCTATGTTGACTTAAATTAGTTTGGCCTAGGCCAAACTAGTTTGTCCTGATATCGGGTTTAAAGCCGGTAACATGTGCACCAGAATCGCAGGTTCGATCCCCGCACGGCACAACAAACGGCTTATTCCTCGTCCATACAATTTTATGAGTGCATGAGTTTTTTGTTTGTATTGGTCTGGGTGTTTCTATGTATATTAAGTATGGATTAACAAAAAAAGTAAGTAATTTTATCCGTTGTCTGGTATACATAGCACAAGCTAATGCTTAGTTTGGGCACCGAATAATATCATCATGAACCTGCAAAGTTCATGATTATCATAGAGAAATAAATTGGGTTGGCGCTTAGTGCCCAGAGATATTTTAAATATTTCGCAGATATCGGACAGACCGCTCACCATGATTGCTTTTTTCGATTTCGCACTTCGTAACGCGAGGACCTGCTTCTTGGACCCTTTCATGTGCACAAGGGTTCGCGGGTTCGTGGTGCCTCCGATGATTCAACTCTCAAGTGCTTCGCTAGTATTACTTTCATACTTAGTTGTACTTTGAGTTCAGATAAAACCTTCGACGATATTCATACAGTACCTACAGTGCGTCCGGGTGCTAGAAAACGGATTTACATAATATTAACTACCAATATACCTACTTTTGTGAATACAATAATATAGAAAGAAACCCCCAGACTGATATTTATCTAACAAACTGATCATGCACAAAAATATTTGCACCGTGTGAGAAAAGAACCCGCTACCTTTAGGTATACGACTTTCTCTTTGAACAATTACAAGAGTAATACCTACTGTTCTGTGAATTACACTAACTCGTCAATCAATTATTTATGTGATGTTTTTCGACATGATTTATTTTTAATTGAAACTGAAGTTTGGAAGGGATAGCAAAATAAAAGTAACACTTTTGTTAATTCAATAACTTATTATTAATAATGGAATTAAATATGATTGTCAGTCAAACCAACAAAATAAAACAAAAATATGAACACCCGACAGCAAATCATAACAAGACATTGCAGTTGTAGATAAACTTACAAAATACATAATATTAGATTATGTTAAAAATAAAGGGGGCGTAAATGCAGCGTCTCAGAGAGCGGGCCGGACAGCGACAGACGAATAAATATTGTGTGATAAGGAAAGGCGTGATAAGCGGGAAGCAAATACCAAGTAGATAAAACAGTCACGGCTGCCGGAGCGAAGACCACGCGACTCGTAATAAGTTCAACTATTTCCGACAGTATTCCGTCACGTTTGCGTCTACATGCTCTAGAACTAATTACCGAAGGTAAGTAACAATCACAACACTCAAACTACACAACAATTTAGGTACCATTTGTGACCAATCTAGCCAAATCCTCCTTGCAATAATGCTATAAAAGCTTTAGATAAACTACTCAATTGGCTTTATACCTAATTATTATATTATGTCATATTTATTAATTCTACCATAATTTCATTTGATAAAACGAACATCTAATCTAATCTAGTCGATTTCCTAGCATTAATAGTTAATAGTAATGTAGAAATCTAGGGAGCGTAACTGCGAAATTGACATAATGGTAGTTGAACTAAAAATTGCAACATTTCTTAAGTCTATACATCATCTGTACAAATAAGCAAACTTACACATAAGATCACAAAACAGAATAATAATATTGTAAACAATACTTTGTGACTAACAATTACAATAATACTACTTAGATAAAAGTAGGTTTTATCTTAACAAGCATTACATACTTCAATTCTCTATTGAGACTTAAAAGAATTAACTATTATTGTACTGATATATTGTTGATGTGACGTTGCAAGCCGTGCCGCCGCGACTCCGGGCGGTCCCGCGTCTACTGGCGTAACCAAATTACTAACATCCTCTATCCAGATCAGTGCCCAGCACATACAGATCTAGTGCCTTCCGATTTCAGGTCTATATTTCCTATGCTCATATACAAGTTCTGTGCATTTTAGATTATGTTATTTATGTTACGCCAATTCGGTCCAGAGGTATTTATTCCCTCATGTATGGATAGTCAATGTCTCGTAAGGGCACGAAGGTTTCCTTGATGGACTGGGGAGAGGTCCACCTCATCACATAGTTGGGTCCGCCAGCTTTGTCGTTGGTGCCCGACATGCGCCCGCCGCCGAACGGTTGCTGACCCACTACAGATCCAGTGGACTTGTCATTGAGGTAAAAATTGCCTGCAGTCATCTTCAACTCCTCTAGGGCAGTTTCAAGGAACTCTCTGTCTTGTGAGAACACTGCACCAGTCAAAGCAAACTTGGTTGATGAGCCAACAAGAGAGAGTGCCTTGAACAGGTCACGGTCTTCATAGACGTACATGGTGAGCACCGGGCCAAAGATTTCCTCAGTCATTAGCCTGTCATGTGGGTCTGTGGTTTCAATGATGGTTGGTTGCACGAAATAGCCCTTGCTGCCGTCAAATTCACCTCCACCCAAGATTTTGTTTTTGGGATTCTTCTTGGCTTCTTTGATGTAACCTGTGATTCTGTCAAAAGCTTTGTCATCAATAACAGCTGCAGCAAACACACTGAAGTCTGACGGATCTCCAATTTTAAGTTTAGCCCGTTCAGCTATCAAGCCATTTTTGATTGGCTCATAAAGGGATTTAGGAACATACATCCTTGAGCAAGCTGAACATTTCTGTCCACAGTATTCAAACGCTGAGCGAATTGTTGAAGTCACCACTGATTGGACATCAGCTGAAGGGTGAATAAAATGATAATTCTTGCCTCCACATTCACCAATAAGCCTTGGGTAGTTTCGGTACTTATCTAGATTTTTGCCTACAGCATTCCACAGCCAATTGAAAGTAGGAACTGAACCGGTAAAGTTGATGCCAGCTAGATGCGGGGAAGATGTAATGGTGCGGCCAAAGGTTGGCCCATCAGCAGGCACGAAATTGACAACACCTGCTGGGAGGCCGGCCTCTCTCATGATATTGAAAATACGCCAATTTGATAGTAAGGCTGTATCAGAAGGTTTCCACACCACACCATTACCCATGAGAGCAGGCGTATATGCCAGGTTTCCTCCAATAGCGGTAAAGTTAAATGGACTAATTGCAGCTATGAAACCATCAATACCACGGAATCTCATAGAGTTTCTTGTGACTGAAGGATCTTCAGAAATGGGCTGATATTTAGCATTCTCCTTCAAAAAGAATACATTGAACCTGAAGAAATCAATGAGTTCAGCAGCAGAGTCAATCTCAGCCTGTACGACAGATTTGGATTGTCCAAGCATGGTAGCAGCATTGAGTCGCTGGCGGTGGGCCCCAGCCATGAGTTCGGCAGCATTCTGCCAGATGCGCACCCTCTCTTCCAGTGGGGTGCGGTCCCACCGCTGCTGCGCCTCGACAGACACGTTAATCGCCTTCTGGATGGTTTTCTCGCTGGCATAGTAGAACTTGGCAATTTTCTTGGAGTGGTCGTGGGGCATAACCTGGTAGCGCGGCTCGCCATCCTTGATGAGCTCGTCGCCGATGACGATGGGCACGTCCTCGGTGACGGCGGCGCTGCGCTTGAGCTCCTCGGCAAGGTCGCGGCGCTCCTGGCTGCCCTTGCGGTACGCCAGCACGGGCTCGTTCTGCACGCCGAAGTCCTGGAACTTGGGCAACTCGATGATGCTGGACGCAGAGCGCTCGAGCGGCCGCGCGACGCGCAGCGCCCTCGAGTATAAGGACAGCATCTTCGAACGTTTCGTAAGTTTTCGTGGGGTTTGACAGTCCTTCTAACCGCGTCGTTTCGCGTTACGTAAATACGGCGGATCGGCGAATGCTTGTGAATACCTCGTTTAGGACGCCCTATAGGTAATTGGCAGCGGAGTGATAGTCTTGACCTTCACACTGATTCACATTTTGTGACGAAACGAAATGGCACCGAATATTGCTCGATTGTAATGTAAATCGCTAACACCGGACAACAGCTCGCTAGCACTCGCGAAGCAGACGTGTCGAATGAGGTAAATAAAACTATTTGCGGGCTGGCTTCAGATTTGATGCTCTAATCAGCTCAGCTCTGTTTTTTCAATGAGGAAAAGTTTTGGTTATTTTCCAGTACTATTTTTTTTGGGTATTTTGGCTCAGCTGACTGCCGTCTGACATTTTGTTACGGCTGCTGCAGGTTAAAAAAAAGACCATAGACATTTTAAGGTGCGTCTCCGAGGAGACAGCAAAAGCCATACTAAATAATTTCAATTTATTTTTACTTACGATGAATTAAATGACCGCTATTGCGTTTGGCCTGTTAATCAAAATATTCTTTAGTATTGAAATTGGGTTGTCATTGCGTAAGTGACTCCTCAGAACGGGCATGCCGATTTTTATATGTACTGTTTTTTGCAGGATGGACAATGGACATCCCGTTTGCGAGTCACCAAAAACCGATCCGTTAGTACCTCTATTTGGTTTTGTCATTAAATTACTGCCTTGTGCATTTCAGGTTTACGAGATATAACAGCGGAGCGCCGTAATAATTAGGATTCAAAGTACAGCCAAAAGCACGTCAGACGTAACACTTTGGACTTTGTACCGCTCTTATGTCGGGGGCATAAGTGCTATTATCGAACTGCAAGTGTTTACCGTGATGTGCTGTTGACCGTACCTAGTCGCCAAGACCGAAAACGGTTGGACGGACTTAATCATTATTTTTTATTACACAATGGAATCGCTCTAGTAGCACACTACGTGCCTGTTTGTCTTAAAGACAGAAAAACCTAATCTGGTGCGAAAATGTAAAATAGAAGCTGTCTGTACTAATATCAGCTGACCAACCTACACTTTCCGACAAAGTCGTGAGTGCCTGGAGTTTGTTCTGGTACAAAGGAACCCCACCTTAAGAACATTTAGGCGGTGCATTTGAAGGTTGAGGAGCGTGTTGCGCCCATGTTGCGCCTGTGCCATGGTGCCATGCAATGACCCACATTTCCCGCGCAGGCGCAAATACTCTCCTCCGTATTCTGATCGTTTCACGTTTGTAAATTCTTCACAACGACCTTGTTTGTGGCATTATAAAAAGGGCAATTATTATGTTTTTAATGTAGGTAAGCGGTGCTGTAATAAAATCGTTACTGGCCACGCAATTATTTTAACATGAAGAAGAACAAAGAACCGGCGCCATCCTTAATTTTATTTAAAAAAAAAACTTTGATACAGAATGTGATCCTTTTTCTATACCTACCTATTTTTTACGTTGCCCGGATGCCAGGTGCCCAGGTGGTCCTACTGCTCGGCCAGTCCTACCTGATAGAACCATGGAATATTAATTTGCAGTGGTAATATCAATGGTTCTACGGGCATCATGAATTTATTTTTGTGGTATTAGGTACCACCGAAAAATAAAATAACCCGTGATACTACCAGTACGTAGAACTAAGCCGGACCACGGGCACCGCATCCTAAGAAAATCTCGATACCTAAATTAAATCTTTGCATACAATATACTATACTGAACCTCAAAGCAGGCTTGGTCTCATGATTGAATCTCAAGATCGAATTAAAAATGCCAATTTTATAAACTTAACCACAAAT
Source organism: Mecyna flavalis (assembly GCA_949319885.1). Classification (NCBI taxonomy): domain Eukaryota; kingdom Metazoa; phylum Arthropoda; class Insecta; order Lepidoptera; family Crambidae; genus Mecyna; species Mecyna flavalis. The sequence goes on along the minus strand of OX439427.1, from coordinate 450,885 downwards.
TGATTACCATGTTTAGTTTTCCACTTTATTGTAGTCATTGTTATCGAAGCTAAGTACCTACCTACTCGACGATCGATGATGTAATATTTGTATGTGAGAGTAGTCATGGTTTTGTTAGGTACCTAGGTATTTCAAAAGCACTATTTCTGTAGGTAATTATTTAAGACGACTATGGACCAGCTCGGCTATGTTGAACGTAACATTTGATTGTAACTTGTAAGTAAGTTATTATTTTATAGTTGAGATTTGTGGCCGCAGAGTGGTTTTAAACGCCTGACGATTCGAATCTGGGTACCAAACTATTGATTTTACTATGTCCGTAACCGTATCACAAATAAATAAATAATTTATGTATGTAACTATTTATGACTAGCCGGCTGTAAAGGAAAATACCTACCGTAAGGAAACCACACAGTGATATTACAAATGTCTTGTAGATAAGCGTCAATGTAATAAAATGAAATAATTTATTCTGCAAATAGATTTTAAAAAAATACTTTTGCACGTCAGTCTTTTTTTCCCTACCAGCACTTCGACGTCACTGGCCTGTTGAGGAAAGAAATGCCGCAAGAAACTCAACCGTTTTGCCTTTTTTTTAAATATATAGTCCTGGATCTTGGTGCAAGCGCAACCTGACTGCCTTGACAAAGCATTTCGAGAAAGGAGCAAGAGGATCCTGCAGATGGATCTGTCTAGTTTATACGACAAGGACGACACAGACTTGTCTAGAATAGTATAATTTTGCCCTACTTATATCGAAAGACAAGATTAGCTTGTCATAAGCTTGTTAGCATAAAATAACACATCCGGTTATGTTGTACCGTAATGTAAGTACGAGAGGGCCATATTGTTTAGTTAGCTGTTCCTGTAACTAATAATACAATAAGTATGTAAGTAGTAGCCATACCCACTCGGAGAGGGAAAAGGTCAGGGTAACTTTCATGAATCGTTAATCGATGACCTAAAAGTTGGGCTTATTTTATTTAGGTACAGTTGATAACAAATACTGAGCTCCGCATTAGGTACAGTTGCCAAATGGCTGTTCGGTAGTTTGGGCGTGATAGCGTTATAGTATTTCGCATTTATATTATAAGCTGGGATTGCACTTATCACGAAATAGATATTGGCAATCAGATTATCACTACATAGTATAAAACAAAGTCGCTTTCTCTGTCCCTATGTCCCTTTGTATGCTTAAATCTTTGAAACTACGCAACGGATTTTGATGCGGTTTTTTTTATTAGATAGACTGATTCAAGAGGAAGGTTTATATGTATAATACATGCATAATATAGTAGAGAAACACTGATAATTTTAGAGGTTTTTAATTAAAGGTCGTAAATAATCACATTTTTTTGCGCTTTCATTGCAAACGCTGGCTGAACCCTACGAGATAGATCAAAATAATGTACTACAATATTGTACACCTTAAAAAGTTTTACAAAAAAGTCCGCGATGGTATATGTCTATCTCTTAGGGATAACCCACAATAACCATTTTCCTTTACTTATTACGATAAAATAATGGCTTATTTACGAAAAAGTGGTTTTAAGCAAAACAGTATTAATCCTTATCCAATAAAGTACCATAAATAAATTGTGCATGTAATATAGATCAATATGGCCCTTTACATCATGTAATTTAAATGAATAGTTTCGAAGATATTACAGATTTAAAATGCAGGGACATAGCGGTTGCGGCGGTACCGGCCGGGGAGCGGATGGATGAACGTTTGTTATTCTTTCACGTAAAAACTACTGAATTGATTTTAATGAAACTTTACAATAATATAGCTTATACATCAGAATAACACATAGGCTACAATTTACAAGATATTCCCGCGGGATAACGTCCTATAGTTCACGCGGGCGAAGCCGCGGGCGGAAGGCTAGTATTATATAAAACAAAGACAAACGTTAAATGTTTGTCTTAGCTTAGGCAGGAATCAAATACAAAACCCAAGAACCCTTGTGCATATAGCAGTCACTACATAATTGGTCAATAACAATTATTTATTTCTTTTATTTCCGATTTGAGTCAAACTTTGGCAAGTTTTGAGGGTGTCTCCTCTCGTTGATAACCAAGCTGCGGGTTATAATTGCCAACAGGAGAGCGTTGGAGGTTGCCGCCTCCATATAGGTACGAGGCAACTACTCCCCTGCGGCGTGGACACATGCACATTGCCGGGAAACTGCTGTTAGCGTTAAACACATACTAACGAGAAGGGCGTAATAAAACAAGTTGTTGGATAATTAGTGTATATTTGATTGCCATCAGCGCAGTACACTAGCGCAGGCCGGCCGCGATGACTAGGCCGCAGGTGGCAGCCCGCTACCTTTGTACCATCGAGACGCCACGTGCGCGCCCGCTGCGATCTACAGCCTCTTAAGGACATCTAAGCAACCTTTGAGTATACAATTCGTTTAGTACCGGATTATTGCTTGTAGTCTTGGAATACAATTAGCCAATTCACAATTCTGTACTAATGTGGTTTGGACTCTTGAACTTGAAAATTGAACGGCTCAACACATTCATGTGATTGTTTGTATGTTATTTATTGGTTATATAACTTATAATATTAAATATCCATTGGTAATTTAGTAATGTTCTTTTAACAAATGGCTGTAAAAATACAATTTTGTTTTTCAATGGCGGCGGTATAAATCGCACGTGACGTCATATTCGTTACATGCGCAGGAGTCTGCTTTAGTTGAGTATTTGTGTTACTGAACTTGTCGGTCTGTCGGAATGTCGTACTTTTATAAGAATTAGGTCATAGAACTTGGAACAATAATAATTATATTCTATTGAAGTGAAAACATTACTTGGTTGATAACAAGTTCATAACTATGACTGATTAAGTAAAGTAAGTAAAAAGTCAAACTCTTACTAAACATTACAATGTTGTACCAAACTCCTGCGCAGGCGATTGTAAACGATACAAACCTACGTACATCGAATCATTACAATAAATCTGTCGCTAACCATACATTATAATAGTAATAATAATAATATGCATAAGTATAACTAGGCATTGGCAAGTGTTGGCCGGGCGGCCGCGGCGCTCACACACACGCACCCGCCCCTGCATGGGCAAAAACACGTGACTTATCAAAGATAAATCGCAGCAGTTACATTAAAACAGGTTTTTTCTACTCTAAAATTAAGCTTTGACAAGTGTAACTAACCTTTAAAGTTTTAAGTACCATTGACCATATTATATTGTCAATGGTAAAACTTCGTGATAATTTATCCATAAGAAAACTGTGTCATCTTTTTTTGGGGATTCTCTTGAATTATTGTACAAACTGTATAAGTCCTTTGAAAGTGTATAAATCATCTTTTCCAGCCACGTATTTTTGCTCATACCTACAAATGTTTCTAATAATTATTATAAAAACGTCATGTAAATTGCACCAAGAATGTTTGTAAGCAAGTGTCGTGTGTGTCAGCGGCGCTCAATACAAACAAAATATAATATGACACTCTTACAGCGTGCCTGATCGAGTCAGCTATGCTACCTACCGCTACGTCGATAAATGCTCGCGAGCCTCCCGGGCTCCGAACCCGGACCCGCCCTGAGGCGGTCACTGGTTGCTAGTCCACTGTAGCCTACCCACCTTCTAACACAGTAGGCTGCCTTTCAATACAGAAGGTTACTTAATGTATTATAAACAAAGCATGAAGAATGGAAACATGGCCGATGATAACTTTTATTTTGTTGCATTAAAAAATAGCATTGACTACGTGCTACCCAAAGGGAATGCAGTATTTATTATTGAATTAAGATAATTGTTTGTATGCTTAGCTTAGTCAGTTGACATAAAGGCAGCCCAATTGATGGTAAGTGGCCACAACATTTAAGTGACAATTTTCTCCAAAAAGAAAGAATCCATAGCCTACTTGTAGCCCAGAATAGTTAGACTACAGTGGACTGGCACCTTGTCTCTTACTAACAGCAGCGCCGCGCTCAACGCGACGCCGAGGCAAAGCGGTTTGGCCGCTTCCTCAATTCATACTACACAACCACGTTAACATCGAGATAAATAGAGAAATGAGTATGAATGGAATGCCAGACACGGGTCTGAATGCCAGACACGGGTCTGGTCTATTCATGTAAAATAAAGAATAAAAGTTGTACAGTTTCTTTTGGTCTATGAACCCCAAAAGGCATCGCCAATATTCAAAACGTTTTGTTTAATGACTTATTGTCTTGTGCCATTATATTTTTAATAAAATGTCACATTTTAAAAATCATTCACATCACTTTCATGTCATGATGAAATTATTATAATTTTCGTATTGCATTGTTTAAATGAGGAAACGGCCCCATAAGACTAAGCCATATCTGCCACAATAACAGTATACTATAAATGACGTTTAGGATACACTAGATATTATCGATAAGACACTATGTCACCGATTTAACACGTTCACTTCCCCTAAACTTACATTATTCGCTCTAAGAATCACATATTATCACGAACAGTCGCGTTAAAGGCACATTACTTGTTAAATGTAAGCTGTTAATAGAAAGTGAACGTGTTAACATTTTCTCCGGCGCACTTGACGCGACAGTCCTAGGTGACATCGATACAAAATGAAATATGTATCCATCTTGTCCCAAGCACGGCAGATATGACTTGTAGTCGTCAAATAAATTACATAATAATTAAGCTTTATTTTTACATCTATTCCTTGACTAAATCGGCCTTAACATAATATTAAAAGAAGGCACGCCCCCGCGCGCATGCGTAATCAGAACATTAAATATAAAGTACAACTATGCTATCGTATCGGCGCGTCTTACAGCTAACAATTTTTGGACTTCATTGAGCTCAACATTCAGTATGGGATATCCATGAAATACTTCCGTCATTATCATTAAGAATACATTAGTAAGTCGTCATGTAATAAGATATCATGGACACGCCCGTCCTGTCCTAGTCCATTAAAATCGTTTGTATATCAATACAAATTGTCACTTAGTCTTATCAACTCTGATAACAGGAATGGTTCGGGAATGAGTATATAGTATCACTTCATTTATACAAATGCTAGCTTTCGCTAATATCACCTACGTCGTAGCAAAATTTAAAAACATACCAAATTTTATCAGCTAGTCAGTCGAGCTTCGTTAGTAGACACTAGTGGACGTCTACTGAGAATCGTATTCTTTGTTTTAAAGTTATAAACAATCAGGCTATATGTATATTTACTAATAAATGTCAATAAGTTCCAGTGATATGGTACAATACAATATGGTTAATTTTCAAAGAATTTTACTCAAAAAATATTGTAAAAGTTTCACAAAATACTATTTCGGTTCTCAATCAACGTCCACATAATTTTCCCTTTCATTAGTTAAGTACATAAGATATGACGTCATTTCATAAAAGCACAAATGCCAAAAATGTCGAAAAGTTATATAAAAATACATTAAACAATTTTCAGGCTAAACTGTTGTTATTGCAAAAATATTTACATCGTCACGTTGTCAAAACATGGATAAGCACATTCAATAATTTTCCTAAACTAGATTGGATTTGTAAATAACTTGAGCAGTTTCGGATACACTGATGTGCGGGTATTTATGTATGTCAATCTTCAAACATGGCAGTCATCGGTAAAATGGGAATGCGCAGTTACACCGCAACAGATCATAATATAACGAACACGTGACTAGATCTTTTTAGGTTATCTATCTGAAAAAGATCTAATCATGTGTGACATCTAGCGGAATATTAAATACTCGTAACCAGTATAAGAGGTAAGTACACTAACGCTACATCGGATGCCGCGGAGCTGACTGCACCTCGCCTTGGGATTCTTCACTACGAGCCTGGAGTTCATTATCTTGCAGTTGCATTACCTGAAACGAGGAGTAACTTATGGTTTATAAAAGCGAAGGATTCTCTACAAGATTATTTTTGTCCGTTTGGGGCGTGTTAACAAACATTGCCAAAGCAGCTGGAAGAACTTTTCAAATTACGTATTGTCGCTAAAATCACGCGGCTAAAAATAATTTAACTCTTTGACAGCGGACATTTAAATAATAGTACTAACGTACCCGTACCCAGTAAGTGATCGGCTGTCAAAGTGTTAATTCATAAAGGCGACAACGACCGTTTACTATCGGGCGGGCCGTAAGCTTGAGCGGCACCTTCGTGGCATATAATTTAGACAAAGACAGCATGTCTACTCACCGCTAGAACAGCAGGTCGGTGGCGTGCGTGCGCGCCTCGCTCCACGAGCGCGCGGCCGAGCCGCAGCAGGGCCGCGCGTCCGCCTCCGCGCCCGCCTCCGCTTCGCCGCCGTACTCGCCGCCGTTTGAGCTATCTGTAGTGTCGCTGTTGCCGTTCTCTGCAATGTTGCGACAGGTTGACGTCAATGAGGAGACAACTTCGGTACTATTTCGTGTTTCGGTAATTATTATTTTTCTTTATGCATTTCCCTGTAATTTTATGTGTTAATTTACATTTTTACAAGTTCATGGGCGTAGCCACCTGGGGCAGCGAATATAGTTTGTTAGTTACATATAATTTTAGGCTGCTGCTCCACCCTGGGCCCATCTTGAGCCCATGGCTGTATGTACAAGGTTAGTCTTTAGGTCATAAGATCACTTGTGTCGGAAAAATAATTTTTATAAAGAGGAGTGTGTTCTCAGCTAAAATAAAGAAGAACACAACAAATCAAATCAAAATATGCTTTATTAAAATAGGCTTCAAAGAGGCACTTATGAATAGTCAGAAATGAAATAAAAAGTATAGTGACTCTACCACCGGATTCAAGAAACTCAACAGTTACTCCTTTGAATCGCCAATAAGGTTACAGTAATAATAAAGCATGGCCATCTCACCTGTGGGCCTGTCCGGCTGCGCGTGCGCGTCGTGTCGCGTGACGCCGAGCTGGAAGGCGTCGGCCACCGTCTTGCTCGGCGTGTAGCGCGACAGCGCCGCCGACACTGCGCACAACCCGCCATTACTCACTACTCTAGCCACACTACTACTACTTACTACATAGTATAACTACATATATCTCGCGAGGCTGATCTATCGGTAACCTTTAATTAAAATAGTAGGGTATACGATTTAACGCATTCATTTTCAAATTTTCCTGAATGGTCATAGAACGCGTTAGAGCGACAAGCGACAGATTATAATTCAGTTCGATAGATTGTAATATGTATAACCAACAAATTAAACTGTATTGTCAAATCACAATATAAATAATAATCTCGCGAGATATATTCCTACGGTTTTGCCATTTCGCGATAAGTAATATACCAAGCTCATCACACTCTACACACTTGCGTGAAATAGAGAGAGACACAGTAGTAGTGAAACCACGATGTATGTACTTCGCAGATAATTTTTTAAGACATCCTATATTTCTGGCCAAGATTTATACATAAACGTAAACGCATCATAGCGATTGCTTCCGTAAACCTACATTTGTAGGCAAGTAAGGTAAAGTTATTACGATTTAATAATTAATTTACGTCAGTTATAGAAGCAATGTGATTATATAATAACGAATGAAGTTAGTTTTGCAGATGTAATCTTAAATAAATATTATACTTTATATGCATCGTTTTTTCCTTGCTCAAAGAATCCACCATGCGCTTTTGCTCTAAGGCCAATGCCACAGATTTGAACAATTTGAGACCAGAGTAGTGATGACAATTTTTTTTTTTGCGGCGCAGGTTTAGGACCTCAAGCTTATAAATTATATCAAATTGACAAAACCAAAATTATATTTACTTTCTATAAATAGTTTTATCGACATGGCAGAACTAACGTCATTCGTCAGCAATTATGTCTATAATCCGCTCAGACGCATCAATTATCGCGAGTGATTAACGACTAGTTAATCCAATCCGATAATGTTGACAAGGACACTTTTAATACTTCCTCTGGCAAACAAATATTTATCACAACGATATTTATTTAAATTCGTTGATTTATCACAACAAAATATATTGGGCCAGTTTCACCACTTTCAGATAAGTTCCTCATCATTTATTTATCAGGAAAAATAATGCTATGACAAAAGAGAAAGCATCTGAGATGTCTGACAGATTAATTATCTGGAATTTATCTAACAGACATGTAACTGTGTCTTAGCCATCTACTCGTAAATTGTGGCGTAGGTTTAGCGAAAGTCACCCCAATCAGTTTAAGTGAACGAAATAAGAAGAAGTGTCAAAGCACAGATTTAGATGAGAATGAATTAGCTGAACGAAATATATGTATAATTCGACGAGCCGTTTGGTGTAATGGTCGAGAAGTCGGCTATTACACCAGAGGTCGCGGGTTCGATCCCCGCACGGTACAAACATTTATGTGCATGAACATGTCTGTTTGTATCGGTCTGGGTGTTTCTATGTATAATATGTATGTATTTACAAAAAAAAAGTATATAAGTAATGTTTATCCGTTGTCTAGCACCCATAGTACAAGCTATGCTTAGTTTGGGGCTAGATGGCGCTGTGTGAATAATGTCCTGGGATATTTATTTATTTATTTATTTATTATTTATAATACAAAATCGTTTAAGAAGTGCTATTGTTTGCATATAAGGAAAATGAAGTGAAACTATATTTCAATATATCCATAGGTCACGTCAAGTTCGTGTGTAACGACGAGCAAAACAACAATAATAATGTAAATGGGAATACACCGCATAGATTAAATTAAAATCTGCTTTTGTTCCATGAGTACTGACACATATTTGTACAGTATTCAGTAATAATGACAAAGAAATCTATTAAATAAAGATTTACAAGAAACTGGCATTGCCTTGAACTTATCTAAACCGTATTGCCAAAATTTAGCGTTTATGAAATTCACGTCAATCTTCATGACCTATGTTAGCAATGGCCCTAACTCAATTTTCATCAGTGCATACCACAGGTGTTGGTTATAATTTGAACTGGTAATTAAAATAACAAACAAGGCGTAAATGGGTAATATTCGATAATATTCGATTACTAGCACTACTTACAATTAAGTAACGCGATATCTCTAGCAAAAAAGAAACATAAATCGCAGAAACGAATGTATATATGGTTTGATTTATCGTCATGCTTGACTCTTATCTAGCAATAGGCAATTATGACGATAAGTAAATGACCACCTACCCATCATTGTATCCTGCTTACTTGAGTGCTGACAAAAACACTTCTAGCATCGGATTCCAACTAGACGTTTTCAAGTCAACGTAAAACTTGTTGTACATTTGTAAGAAAAGGCAGCCCAACGCTCTTTGGATACATTTCTAGCAATAATATAGCGAATGATCCTAGACGAATGGTAAACTTTGCATACACATTAAATGAACACATAGCCTTTCGATTAAGTACATTTCTAGCCATAATCAAGCGGGCGGTGTTAGACGAATGTCTCGTCTGGCACGGGCGAGACGGACGTCTCCTCGAGGCGAGGGGCGCAGGGCGCGCGGGGGGCGGGCGGCTTGCCCACGCGCACCACAAGGCACCGGCGCACGCGCCGCGTGTACACTTGTGCAGAATATACCATCATTATCCATGACATGACCCATGGGCGTACCCAGCTTATGGCCTAGGGGGGGGCAGGGCCCCTTGACCCGACCGGGGGGGGGGGGGGGGGGGGGTTTGCGAGCCCGTTGTCCGCAGAATCAGACAAAATACCCTCGCGCGGCTCGCGTCGTACACATCGTTCTCTCCGGTTAATATTCCAAAACGATTGTAAAAATTCACAGTTCTACTAGACATTTATACCAAACGAAAGATAATTACTCATACTACCGGATAATCAAAAAATCCAGTCAAATCGGATAATTCAACAGTGGTAAACAAAGTGATTACTTAACAACGCGTGCGCATTTTTATTATACACAACGGCTCCCGTGCGGCGCGCTGATACTTCGATTGACTCATCGCTTCAAGGACAACCGCTCGAGTTATCTATCACGGACGCGCGGCGACGGACTGCGTGCACACTCGTCACAGCACCTATTCTACGTCATCGGCCGGCCGGAGCCCCGTGCGTGAGTCAGTCATTACTGTTTGTTTAGTCCGTTCGAAGCTAAACGCAAAACTTCGTCATGATCTGTGCAGCGTGTCAGACGCGTGTAACTGTGGACTGTGTGTTGAGCTGCATGCGGTGTGTGGCACCCTATCACTATAAATGTTTGAGCATGCCTGATGCCTACTACAAAGAGAACCTTAACAACTTACGAAAGATGTGGTTATGTCCCATATGTAATAAAATGATGGCGCGCAAAGGCAAGAGTAATTGCAACACCCCTGTACGTCAGCTATTTGACGAAAAAACACTGGATGTGTCGAACATGTCCTGCGACGAGATCGTATGTGGTGATGGGGCGAACAAGGGGACCGCGTCAGGGATAGAATTAGTTGGGGAGTCCGCAGCGCTAGAAATCAGCGGAACCACAGGTGGCAGTAGCGGCCTCATTCATACCAGCGCTACTACTGGAAACAAAGGCGGTAACGATGGCGGTCTCACACTGGAGCAATTTTCTAGGCTTTTGGATTCCAAATTGGACACAAAGCTGGAAAATGTAAGGCGTTCCATAACCGCAGATATAAAAAGTGAATTTAGCGCTCAACTTGAAAAATTGAAGTCTGAATTTACCGCTACCACTGATTTCCTCGCTGAGCAGCAAAACGACTTCAAGACCGAGCTAAATGACGCGAATACAAAAATTAAGGAACTAGAATCCCAAAAAAACAAACTTCAGAGTGAGTTAGCCCAGGTAAAACAAATGGTCACAGTGTTAGATAAATCTTCCAGAAGTTGTAATCTTGAAATTCAATCAGTACCTGAAAAAAAATCTGAGAACTTAATTAATTTGATGACAAAACTATGTGAAGTTATCAAAAATCCTATCACTCCAACCGACATAAAAAGTATACGACGTGTTGCAAAACTGAACCCATCGTCTAATCGCCCGCGCAACATAATTGTCACGTTATCTTCAGAACGCCACCGCGATATTGTCATTTCCGCGGTACGAAGATACAATAAAGACAATCGATCGAGTCCACTGAACTCTTCTCATATAGGTGTGGTAGGAGAAAGCTGTCCAATTTATGTATCCGAACACCTATCACCAGAATGCAAAGAATTACATGCTGCTACAAGAAAATGGGCTAAAAACAACAATTATAAGTTTGTCTGGACAAAATATGGGCGTATTTACATCCGCAAAAATGAAGAAACCCCTGCCATCATGATAAAGGACATTAGCTCACTCACGAAGTTGACACCTGGAAACCCTGTTTAAGTTTTAAGTTTAGTTTTTAAGTAAAGTACACACAGTTGATTAAATTTGGATTTTTAATTTCTTTTTATGTTTAGCTTCAATATATTTTACCAAAATATCAATAGAGCTAGAAGTAAGACAGATATAATTTATGAAAACTTTCTGAATGCAAGCTACGATTTAATCTGTTTAACTGAAACTAACTTTAATGTATCCGTATATGACGGAGAATTGCTTGATGAGCGTTATACTATTTTTAGAAGAGATCGCGATACCACTAGTATTAAAAAATACAACAAAGAAGATGGTGGTGGTGTCCTCATCGCTATAAAAAAAGAATTCTCAGCCGTCAGGCAATTCTCCTGGGAAAGTGAATTTGAGGATGTCTGGATTAGTATTTTGCCACCTAACGGGAATCGTCTTAAAATAAATATTTGTGTCTGTTATCTCCCACCGTATCTGAACAAACAAGATCTGAATGATTTTTATCAAAACTTTCAAAACAATATTTTGCTTGCTAGGAAAAACGAGTCATTCTTAGTATTTGGCGACTTTAATGTACCTAATGTGTCTTGGGATGTATCTGGGGATGGTATGGTGTCGGCCAGGTGTGAAGTAATGGATTACAGAAGTACTCTGTTGCTGGATACGCTGGCTGTTTGCAATATATCACAATACAACTTCATTGTAAATGATAACAACAGAGTCCTAGACCTCGCTCTGAGCAGCACTGGAATGTTGCATGTATCAAGTGAACAATCAATTCTTAAACAGGATAGACATCATCCTGCACTTCTTATAGAATTTCAACTTCCTTCCATGTTTAAACAGTTGAGCCCCCATCCGTCTAGACGATTGAATTTCTATAAGTGTCGCTACGATCTAATCAATCAGAAGCTTAGTGAAACGAACTGGTCAGAATTTTTGTCAGATGACGACGTCAATGTCAATATTACTAAATTTTAAAATCTGATTAATGATCTCATACACCAATTTACTCCGTTAACTACTAACCGTTCCAAGCATCACCCTAAATGGTTTAGTCCTGGCTTATGCCATTGCCTGCAAGAAAAGAAAAAATATCATGCCCGGTTTAAAAAATACAAAAATCCACGTGACTATGACACGTTTTCTCTTCTTCGCGCCAGATGTAAAAAACTGATTAGTGCTTGTCACACAGCGTACGTTAACTCTACAGAGTCAGCATTAGCTAAAGATCCTAAAGCTTTCTGGGCGTATATTAACAGCAAAAGACAAAATGAATCCGGTATTCCAGAGTCTATGACCTTTAATGGAGAAGAGGCTTCTGGAGGCCAAAACATTTGCGAGCTGTTCTCAAAGTACTTCGGATCCGTATTCGAAGAACATATGAGTTCAACGGCGATAATCAATATCAATCAGTCTAGCAGACTCCTATCTAAAATAGTTCTTACCGAGAAAGAAATATTGTCTAAGCTCATCCGTATTAATCCTCGTAAGGGTTCAGGCCCCGACGGTGTGCCTCCCAAATTTCTAAAAGAATGTGCTTATGAATTAAGTAAACCACTTGTAATCATCTTTAATAAATCACTCGATAGTGGTGTGTTTCCGACTTGTTGGAAGTTGGCTAATGTCGTCCCTATTTTCAAAACTGGTGACCGTACAAGGTGTGAGAACTATCGCCCTATTAGCATCCTGTCGGCAATGCCCAAATTATTTGAGTCAGTTGTATTTGACCATCTTTATTTTTTTATAAAGCCAGCATTATCCGACAAACAACATGGCTTTGTCAGTAAAAGATCGACTGTCAGCAACCTGCTCTGCCTTAAAGCTTACTTGTGTGATGCTTTCAATCGCCAAGGTCAAGTAGATGCTGTGTACACCGACTTCAAAAAAGCCTTTGACAAGGTCGATCATGGTATTCTTTGTAAAAAGCTTGAGGCACACGGTGTCCATGGTAGTTTGCTTCGATGGCTTCAGTCGTATCTTGAAAATAGGAGTCAGCTTGTGGCAGTAAAGGGATATACATCTAAACAGATTATTATCAAATCAGGCGTTCCCCAGGGTTCCCACTTGGGCCCTTTACTCTTTGTAACCTTCATTAATGACCTCATAGAAAGGATAAAATCACCTTGCTTACTCTATGCTGACGACTTAAAAATTTTCAAAGTGGTAGATACATACGAAGACGTAGGTGTTATACAAAACGATTTGCACAGTATATTCAATTGGTGTAAGGATAACAATATGTTCCTTAACATTAAAAAGTGTTTTACAATCACATTCACACTTAAAAGGAACAAAATCTTAAATGATTACACTTTAGAAGAACAAGTTATCCAGCGTGTGTCTACTGTAAGAGACTTGGGTGTCCAATTTGATGAGCAACTAAGCTTTCGTCAGCACTATGATTCCATAATAATGAAATCTAATCGAATGCTGGGCTTCATCGCCCGACAGACCAAGCAGTTTAGGCTCCCTCAAAGCCTCGTTTCTCTATACTGTAGCCTAGTGCGAAGCAATCTGGAGTACGGCTCTGTTGTATGGTCGCCTTATTATGCTGTGCACCGCGACCGCATTGAGTCAATACAATCCAGATTCTTGCGCTTGTTGAGCTTCCGCACTGGTCAAAAAAGACAACTTCGGTCATACCAACAGAGATCGAGCGTATTTGGAATTGCACCCCTTCATTGCCGCCGTATAGAACTAGACCTAGTTTGTTTGCATAAGGTTGTCCACTCAGCTCTTGATAGCCCGGAACTGTTGAACAGGCTGAGCTTCAACATTAAGCACAACCCACGAAGGCCAAAAACGTTTGCTTTACCCCTCTACCGCAATAATGTTGCATATCACCAGCCCTTGCCCAGGCTATGCCGCCAATACGAGGAATGTAGTCGTCGATGCAGTGACCTAGACATCTTCAACCCTAACTTGGCTCGTTTCCGTTCTCTGATCAAGGACATCCTCAAGTCAGGATGTATTTAATTGCTTGCTCTAATGTGTAACTTTCTGACCATTATTTTTATATTTTTATCTATATATTTATTTATTTATTTTTCAATTTATTTACAAATATCCAACTAGTAGAACTGTATAACCGCTAATTTTGTTTTGTTACATACTATTTCAAGATTGTTAATCACTTATTGCGTAACTATGCCGTGTAAACACCAGTAGGATTACTATCTTGTACGATACCTCTATTTAAGACTGTAATGAATATGTTATGATTGTAATCTGTTGTGTTTTCCATAAATAAATAAATAAATAAATAAATAAATAAAAATATTAATGTTGTTGTTTTATTATGGTTTAGGTTGGATTAGCTAGCTGAAGTGGGCTGGCCATATCAGCCGTAGAACCGATAACCGCTGGGGTAACCGGGTTCTAGAGTGGAGACCGCGTCTCGGTAAACGTAGTGTAGGACCTCAGACCAGGTGGAGCTATGATCTGCGCAAGATGGCTGTCAGGAGCTGGATGGGAGTGGCCGAGGATCGATCAGCAGCGTGGCGAGCATTTGGAGAGGCCTTTGTCGAGCAGTGAACTGTTACGGGCTGATAATGATGATGATGATGAGGATCAGATCTCTTCTGTTGATCAGTGCCGGCTGCTTTTGATGTAAGTTGCGGTGATTGTCTGACCAAAGTCGTTTTTTGGTGGGTTTTTGCCTTTGGAAAGTGTCTGGGAGGCTCGTCGTCGTTTAACCACTGTCATGAACGTTTCCGGTTATCGTAAATAATCCATTCTTCATCGAACGCCATTATTCGATCCAAATATTCCAAAAAAGGTCGTTTTGATTTCACAGAATCAACGAAGAATACACCTCAAACGTGATAATTTCTGTCGATTGTTCAAATCGTGGGGCAACCACATTTTCAGGTTTTTCACCTTTCCAATGCGTTTTGAACCATCTAAGATCGCATGGTGACTGACTTATTGTTCTTGTACAATCCCTCGAGCCGTTTGCAATGGGTCAGCTTCCACCAGGGTCCTCAATTCGTCGTCCTGAAATACTTTAGGTCGACCACTACTAAGTGCAATTTTAACGCTGATACCTCCGAAACGAAATGTCATTGTTGAATGGTGCTTTCTTCAACGCTATTATTGCCCCACACTTGGTTTATAATTTATATGGCGAGCTGTCTTGGCAGCGGATTGTCCCAATTTGAAGTTAAAATAAAAAATCGTACGAAATTGTTATTAGACACGCTGAATTAAGCCCTCAAAGGTTACACTATCAGATAGAGTGAAAAATTATTTGTAAGTAAAGATGTCAAAACGCGAAATACGCTGAATATTTTATCCAGAAATAAATGATTAAAAAACAGTAACAAAATAAAAATAAAAACTATTCATGCATTTTAATTTTATTTAAATCGCTTGTAAATCAAAATTAATTTTCGAGGATCTTCTACAAAACGGTTTATAAGGTCGTCCGTGAAAGAATCGCCCTTACACTGTTTTTAAACAGTTCAGTTAAGTATTATATTGTGCACTTGAGCAAAAAAAAATTAAAAGATGGAGCATAAGGCCCCGATTACACTTTGATTAGTAGTAATTAGGCGAGTTCATACATGTTCTGCGAGATTTCCAGGGGGGGGCAGCTGCCCCCCCCTGCCCCCCCCTCGGTACGCCCATGACATGACCTATATCTTGATACAGAATTGGGCATTGAAAATTATGTTTTCGAGAACGGGCTACGGATTTTGATCGTGAAGTGCAGGCCGCTGTGAAAGACAGGCCGGGTTCTCCTCTAATTGCAGTTTGAAATGAGTTACTTAAAAACAATGTTGCTTGGTTTTGATTACTGTCAACAGGAAATCGCATAAAGTATATGTCATTTGCTGAGCGGTATAACTAAACGGACTACATCCATTTGTAGACAGTAGACAGCTTAAGGAGTGTCTTACTTAAGAGCTCTTTCTCAACAGAACATAACCTAATTTAGAGCTACACGCGTAGCTAAACATTTACTTTGCCTTACTGTTCAGGGCTTAGGCCCTCACATGTCAATCTCTCGTCTCATTCTATCTCATGCCGTGAAGGCAACTACTCGCATCTCACCTATATGCGTGTTGGCGGTGAGCGAGGCGTGCGAGGCGTGCGTGGCGTGCGCGGGGTGCGGCTCGTCCGGCTCCTCGCACAGCGACGTCTCCGACGGGTACTCGAACGTGCGCGTCAGCGAGTCGTCGAACTGCAGCTTCAGCTGGAAACCATATTACATATGCGTTAACCCAAGGGTACATGCTATGGAAGCAATGAAATGGACTTTAGTTTCTGTTGTTCTTTAGGCTGATACATTATGTTGCGTAATTCTTGAACATTGCTGCTTGTCACGAATCTCGCAACGTGATTAAAAGCCAAAATAATGTAGAACCCTGTTTGTTTTTATCCGGTCAACACTGCCACCAGTCCACCACATTATCATCGCAGATGTCCATAAGCAGTGGTGATGATCACTTCCCATCATATCAGGAGACGTTCTGAAGCTTATGCCGTCCTTCTTTGACTTTGCAATGTACACTAGGTTAGCAGTAGACTGGGCTCACCTTGGCGATGCGGTCCTTGTTGGGCCGGTCGGGCATGGAGGAGCGGCCGTTGATGAGCACGTTGTCGTTGACGAAGCGCACGGCGCACGGCGACGGTGGCCCGTCGCACTCGCTCTCCTCGTCCGACAAGTTAGCCAGCGCCTCCGGCCGCAGCACGACCACGCCTGGCTCGCCAGCCTGGAAGATGAACACGTCTACATTCAGTTACAAGTTCTGTGGTATTCTACACAATGTCTACAGCGAGTCAGGTATCTTCTTGTCGCTCGTCGCACTTGCTCGTTAGACTCTTCCTTCATCAAAATACTAAAAATACTTTGGGTGAAAAACGAGGAAGATGTTTGATATCCAATATTGAATAAAGACCTTATATCTACCAAATGTATGATACTAAAATTAGTATGAAGATTATATAGGTTTAGTAATTGAAATTATATGAAGTAAATAAGAAAGTCTGCGGAGTGCTTATAGTATTAATTCTCTTTTTCAGCTTTGGAAAGCAAGATAAATGCATTGACTGAATGAAAATACTTGATGTGTTTTTCTTATCTATACTAATATTATAAAGAGGAAAGATTTGATTGTTTGTATTGAATAGGCTCCGAAACTAGATTTGAATAATTCTGTTTTTCTTATTTGAATATTTTGTTACGTTGCGTTGCCTAGAATTGAACTCCTGAAAATAGCATACATGTTTTCCTTATAGCAAAGCGACTTGGCTTTATTGGCTAGTGGTGACCTATTGGTGGTCAAGAGTTATT
Organism: Mecyna flavalis; assembly: GCA_949319885.1. Classification (NCBI taxonomy): domain Eukaryota; kingdom Metazoa; phylum Arthropoda; class Insecta; order Lepidoptera; family Crambidae; genus Mecyna; species Mecyna flavalis. Next base: position 433,331 of record OX439427.1, on the reverse strand, counting down.
TCTGGGTAAATATTTTGTTGAATATATCCCGCGTTTGTACTATAATGGCATTCCTTATACGATGTGATTGAGCCAATAACTCAATAAGAAATATTTTAATGTACCTAATTATGTAACACGCGTAATGTGCATGCGTGATTACTCGTAAAATCAATAATAATAACACGTCGCTATTTTTTTGACCTAGCCAAATTGTTCTCCTTAATACGCATTAACACATTTAATCTGCTGATAATGTCAACTTTCATGTTATTGATACTTTCTATTACAATATCATATTATATCAAATTGCCACGCACCCATTAGGATTAATGTTAAACTTTTAACAAATACAAAGTATATAAATTCAGTATCTACACTACCTTTACAGTAGTCGATTTTTTTCTATAGCTAATGAAAAATAAGACGATATACGAATGAAATCAGTTGTGTAAGTAAGGTCGATACCACCATACGTTGTGTTAAATTAAATAAACAGAATCGAAGTAAACATTAGCGGCGCGCGGTGCGCTGGCGCAGGTCGCGGGCGCGTGTTTACATTCGCGGCGCATGCGTGATGCGTGTCGCGCGCCGCGGGCCACGTGCCGTCGCCGCCACCACCTATAATTCATTTTACTTTCAGGCATTATTGACTCGAATGTCTAAGATGTTTTGGTTTCTGAGGGATTGAGTCCAAGTAGAACGTTATTTTCAAGATCTCCTATCTACGGATCATCGTTCAATTTTGAAAACACAGTACACTACTTTTAAAACCTTTACTGATAATCTTGCAAAAATGTTTGATTCAGTTGTTAACCTAGTCTTTTGGGATAGCATTTGGAAATCTATAGATCACTACTATCTAATATATTTTTATATGGGAAAGTTACACGCATCAGGGTATCTTGAACGTACGCATAACAACCTCTTGCGTTTCATCAATTCGAATGCAGCTCCCGTGAAACCCATGGGAACTTGTCACGCTTAGTTAACGCACGAGAATTTTCAAAGTATTCATGAGAAAATAAAAGATTTTATATGCAGCCATGGGCATCCAATTGTAATTTAATATATTAAGAGTCACACCCACCTTCCATGCTCCTTACGAAGAAATGTCAATGGACTATTACCCCTGCTAACCATGGGGTATTAATAGGCTCGTGAAGTTTAGAATGCATTTTAGATCTGACCTATGCTATGATCTCACTCGTTATGGTCATTGTGGAAAAGAAATCATTAAATCTTTGCTTATAGCTCTTGTCATCTTATATTGCCCTGGTGAGAGGAATCAAAGAGAGAATTGGTAGAGTATTAATGCGTATTCCTCTCAAGACAAAAAGGAAACCATTGGACTGGTTTTATAATATAGTCAAGCCTAAATACCATACCAGTCCTTATATCACATTAGTAACAAACAACAACTCAAGGACGGCGCATAAAGATCCAATAAATGTACAATTACATCGTAAATTAAACAGTTTATCGCGTGTATTACTAGAGTGGTTTCAGGTCAACTATAATGAGTATAATTAATTATCAGTGTGCATGTAAACAAGGAAGGAAGCCGTGCGGGATTCGTTTATTGTATTATATTTATGGGCACGAGTGGCCGGTGACGCGACTCTTATCTGCCGACACAAGCGTGCGCTATGTCGTCGAGCTCATCGACTGCTTGTGCTCAGAGTATGATGAAAAATCAATTGTTTGTTGTTTTAAAGGAATGCGTTTAATAGTGTATATTAACTTAAAAATATTAATCAGGAAATACTCAATTTAGTTTCAAACGTCGCTTCACAAGCGTGATGTCAATAGTGTAAACAGTCGAATGGTTTACTTTCTTGCTTCGGGATGAACACCTTCGATCTATTCACGCTGTTTCTCTGTTTTAGAATTATTTTTTTTTACTTCAGTTGGTAGACAAACAATGGAAAAGACTACTGCGGGTTGCAGCCATTTGGAGGCACTCAACCAGAAAGGCTATTATGCTGTTCAAGCCTTTGATTTCACGTGTACTAGCATCATGTGTCACTCCTAGGTGGGCTGGTCTACCTGTTAAGACAAATAGTAAACAGTGTCAGTTGCACCGCGCTTTAGTATATATTCTGTGACCGCGCGGTAATCGACACCGCATGCGTCACATGCGCGCGCGCAGCCGGCCGGCTAACCGCTGCAACCCGATCGACCGCCGCGCCACTTGCTTTGTTTATACTCAGCTACCTTTGTTTCTTTCGCTCAACCTGTATGCAATGTGTCTTTGATCACGTTTCACGACTTATTTGATACTTGGTATTGTTGGTTTTCGTCTGTGCCATCTGTGCTGAGATAGTCGCCTTTAGTAGAAGTCCTATTCATTCGTAAATAGAAGTTCTATTTATCGTGGTTGATAAGCGCGGCTGTCTTGGTTTTATTGGGTTACTAAAAGAATTTTAGATAATCTCTCTATTCCAGGATGAAACTATTCAACGTACATCTCAGGCTCAAGTTAAATTAGTATCAGACTGGTAGAGAAACAGTCACGGGGTTCATATCGCCATATTCTTAATTATTTCTACTGGATGGTAATGAAAATATCTCTTATCTACTTATTGCTTGAGTTAAAAACTAATTTTACAATAAGGTAGGTTCAACTTTCTCATGCATGTTTGCACAATGACAATCTGAAATGTAATACCGCGTTTACATTCAGCCCATTGCCGCGGCAACATGGGGAATAAACTGGGAAACGCGAGAATGTAAACAGGTCATTTCCATTGCCTTGACGTTGCCGTTCGCATTGCCCGGCTATCCCCCATTTGGCGGTTTTTCTAGCGGACATCAAAGCGCGGCAATGCGAGCGGCAACGTGTGTTTACATGTTGCTCTCTCGTTCAGTCGTTTAATATCTTTAAAAATACTTATTGTTCTATTACGACGAATTGCTATCATCCACCATCTCCTCTGACGACGACGTCTCTTTTGAATTCTATTTTTTTTAAAAACATTTAAATAATTAATTAAACTTAAAAGGCAGAGCGCCGACGCTGCGACAATTTCCACGTTATCCATGGCCCAGAGTCGAATTTAAAATACATATGAAGCGGCAATGTAAACACTCATTTCCGCTGCTGACGTTGCCACATCAATATACGGGGAACGGCAAGCAGCAACGGAAATGGCTGAATGTAAACGCGGTATTAAATGAAAGCTATAAGTAGTTATAATAATTTCATAATTAATGATGGAGTTAGAAATCTAAGCTTTTACTAAACACGTTCTAAACTTCATCGTTTAAGAAGGACCCTGCCTAGAAAAGAATTTTGACTAATCTCCTAAACGACTAGACTGGTTTCGACGATACTTTTATTACTTTTACGTAATTACCTAGATACTTAATATTGTCAGATTTCAGCAATTTTTATTATGGAAGGGGAGAAAAATGAAATATGATTTATGTCCCCTACCTACAGACAGCAAGTTCACAATAAAAATGTGGAACCAATTGGCATTATGTCATAATGAGTCGCGCAGACTTCCTATGAGCGTTTCCTACAACGTAGAAGAAATTTATGGCACTTCCAACTATAATCCTTACTGTATTTTACTAACGTCAAGTAATTTCATGAGAATCAATGCTTTCCTAGTTCGTTAACATTATGATAATTCAATTGCGTTTCCATTTGCCAATTACATGAAAATGTTGACAATCACTTACTGTCGTTTCTGCAGACATTTTCTGCCGCGCACGACTGCTCTATGGAACCAGCTTCCCGCAGCGGTGTTTCCAAGCCAATACGACATAAATACCTTCAAGAAGCGAGCATATTCCACCCTTAAAGGCGGGCAACGCGCCTGTGACCCTAAGGGGGTCCCGGGTGCTTATGGGCGGCGGTGATCACTTACCATCAGGTGACCCACTTGCTCGTTTGCCCCCCTATTACATAAAAAAAAAAAAAAAAAAAAACTGTCAATTATTTGCAGTAAACGTTCCATTCCCTTTCTAAATTCGTTTGCGTGTTGCCGATTTAAAAAAGTTAGTGTCTAAATAATAAAAATCGAATTTCTTGGAGTATGCTACGTACTGCGAATTAAACAATTTAAAATGGGAATGTATTAAAGTAATAAAATAATTTGCATTCAAAAGGAATTTTCTGAACATTTGTATACCAATGCACGATAGTGCTTTTGTTTAGTTAGATTTATAGCGTGGCACTTGGTTCCTGTCGGCGACAGACTATTTCATGCATATTAAAAGCACGTATCAAGCAAAGTTAGGGTCGGGTTGGGAGAGCCCTTTACAGCACAATATACGGAGCATACAAGTAAACGCTACGGATTTGCTGCTTGACCAGATAGGAGGCTCTTAAGTACCTACATTTTATGGTTAAATATAACTAAAAACTACTTCATACATTGTCTTGCATACTGTTTACTTATCAGGACATTTTATCTTATTTTAAAGCACCATAACCGCAGGCTAGTAATCTGTTAGACTCAGGACTAAAGGCGGTCGTCCCATTAACACCCAACAGAGTTAAGCCGCCTCATGGCAAATGACCGACCCACATACGAAAATCAGTACATAGAACGTGTCGATGAAAACTGCCTTGAAGCTGGTTTAGAAAATTGGTAAGATGTTCAGGTTCGTGAAGAGACGACATAAGATTTGTACAGGAATGAAGGTAGAACACGTAAAATTGGATATCCTCACTGCAAACAGTTTAGCTGTAGACAGATTTGGGGGACCGTGCGCGTGTGTGCGGCAGACGGTCACCAAGTGACGTGTGTGCATTTATGCATGTCTGCACAGCGCCCCTTGCAGCGTGCGACTCATCGGGCTGACTCATCACGTTTGCTGAATTAAAGTCTAGACCATTGGGTGCTATGTTCTCTGATTGCTAGTAGGTATTTGGCAAGTAAGCTTCAGAAGGTTCTTATACTCTTTGACCCGTAATTTACAGGTATTGCAAAATTCATATAATTCTAATCTTCGGTCTATTTATCATCCTTTCTATTCAGCTCGTGTCCACACACTTAAATTTACATGTCGCAGTCCACTACTGGACATAATCTTCGTAATAGTCTAAAGTGTTGCCACTTGGTGGTCGATCCTCGGCTAAATCCACATGAGACTACATTATTCTTATTCTTTAAATGAAATATGTGGCAAAAATTCAATCAGAACGAAAATATTGACATCATCGTTTCCTTTCTATGCTTTAACATGAACGATAAACCACGATCACGTCACAGCATACGACACATTTCCTACACCAACGACACGTGACAGTTCCAATGAGCGTGGAAATGTCGTAAAGCATTAATACCTTTAGTGATAAAAATGTTTTTAATCACTAAGCACATGTGGTACTTTAATAGTCAAGGCACCTTACTACACCAGCAATAACGCGTATATTTAAAGTTCAATCATTAGGAAGTAAAATCATAAGTTGCTGACTTCTTTGACTATATCAATAAAGTTATAAATAATTAGATGTAACTTTCCTTTCGAAAGCGGATTATGTATGACATAGAAGATAATTAGCATGAATGAAATGAATGTATTGCGTAAATCTTGCAAGGATTTCGCGTTGTCATACCTAGTCATAGTGCGACGAATCACTTGCAACTGCAACCCTAAGAGCATAGGCCGATATGCCTTCGCCATGTGCAAGTATGCAATGACGTACATAAGTTCATCGGTGCAGTGCATCAATAAAACAGCTCTTAGGCAAATCGCATGAAGTCGCTCGTTCCGCGGAGAAAGCGCGGAGCTGGGACGGCCGGGTTCGCGATTATTTAACCTTCGTACGCATCTTAACACACGACCACACTGGCCAATCGAATTTCAATCAGCGAACTTAAAAGTTCGCTGATTTCAATTAACTCTTATTAACATAAAAGATATCAATTAGATGCCATCACATTGCAATATTACTATCCTATAATCTTACTTATACTGTTTTTTAAATGCGAAAGATGTGAAGGTAGATGGATTGTATGTACCTAACTCTTTCTTGCAAAGGCACGAACGGTTTCAGAAAAAAACTTAACAACAATATATTTTTACAAAAGAATATTCTACAATTTACATTGAACTACAATTACTATGACAATTTATAAACAAATTGGGAGCCAAAGGCGGTTATAGCCGAGAGCGGGACCTAGTAAGTTCATTATAGATAATTTGAATTGATTATAATAGGCAAGGAATTAAATATTATCTGGACATCAAATATATTATTGTATAGAAACATATTGCTTACATAAAAGTTACGCACAAAATAATAAGAATGTATAATTTGTTATCCAGTCGATCTAGATGATACAATAAGATAAGATAATATGAAATAAATTCTGAAAGTAGAAAAATATCAGAGTAATCTCTATCTACAACCTTGAGAGTATTTATTTAGCCCAGTTTCGCTATAGATATAATATTGCGGAGTGAACTTGGCCTTCCTCTTCGATGGCCATCAGAGAGAGTACCACGTGCTAAAAGAGGGCAGATAAAGATACTTTAAATTACTTGCATTACCTATTTATCAAACAAAATTTCATCACACAAGCTATCAGGAGCTATTATGATCTAGATTTTTAGATAAATAATTTTGATGGACTTCCCAGCTGACATAAACAAGTAGAAATAGTGATATTAACAATACAACACACGGAATTAAACGATAGTGGTAATTGAGATCAAACTGATAAGTTTAATGAAATTGCATAGTTGTAACAGGTAGGTAGAGTATGCAATGAGGATATCCTTTAATATTTAGTGAGTTTTGTTACATATTTAATAATTCAGTCAGTATTATTTATACATTTGTGACAATGAATAAATCGCTTTAAAATAGATGAAACGTACATGACATACAGTCACGCCTTGCAAATAGATTATAGATTGCAAGAAATGGAAAGATGATGGTGTGTGAGGTAATGAGGTATTTTCTGGTAATCTTTTTGTAGAGTTTAAAATTTCGATTATTTTGGACTTATGTTTGGACCAGTGTGGATGCGGCTTGACTGATCCGCCTTTCAAATATACCAATCAATCACCATTAACGACGGATGATTAGCAAATCTTCTAATAACTTGAAGAATGCGGTTACTCTCTACTATAAATTGTGTAACTTGCTCCAAAACACCCGTTTGCGTAATAATTAAAATTCAACATGTTGTTTTCGTTGTAAGTGGCACCTATTAAAGATGAACGCATAATTTTTGCATTTCAGTCATCGTTACGAGTAATAATGGAAGAAATAACGGACAGTCGATGCCGACGCGGTTCAAATTAATAACGACAAGAAAACCTTTTATATCTAAATAATTGTGAGTGCCGCTTGAACAATAATTATGAATTATTATAAGTTACGTGACTGCCTGCCCACTGGTTGTTCGTAAAATAAATAACTATGCCGAGCCATCATTATACCAATGACGAATGGAAAAGTAGGTAGGTATACATATTTGTATAGAAATGTAAAAACATAGAGTGAGTGTGAAAACTTTTATTTAATATATTTATCTTGAGAACGTCTGCAATACATTAGATAATTATTTACTTATTGCATTTATTATTGTAATTTATAATATGTATAATAGATTCATCAAATGCCAAAGTTATAGCCGAATGTAATTTTTATATTTTGGAAATATATACGAAATACAGACGATTTCTAAATTGTCAAAAGTAGTATTTCCGATTCTATAGCGAATGAAAGTAAAAATCGCAGATCCGAAAACGTTCGCGGCCACCTCCCGCGGACTGGCGGCTGCGCGGGCGCACCGACAATAAACTGGGCCGATGACTCCGCGCCACGCGTGTCATTAGCGGACCCGCTATTTACTCATCATTGAGTGACATGTTTATAATGTTTAATGCCGTACCCCACCGTGTGCTTAACAGACGTCTACATTATCTCCCATGTTATTTGCAAGTGCCACACGCAAGTGTTTCAACACGAAACATCATTATGCTCATATTATTTTATATGACCTTTGCACATTATTAATCATTATTTTAATCATTGAATCGAAATAGTTATATTACTATATTAGTAATGCACCAATGATTGATTTGATTGCGGTTGACTTATGCAATTGTCTGATGTATTGATAAATAATATGTTTATTGTTAATAACTTAATGGTTACAAAATGATGTTTTAGTTTGATGTCAGAATTCCATCGTAATGTGCCACGTCTTACGTTTCTTATTGAATCGTTAAGCTAAACATCAATATCATTAAAAAATACTCAAGTGTCGTTAATGCTCCGAAATATTTACTATTACCAGTACTATTAATAAAGAATTACACTTAAATTATGTAACAAAAAGTATTATGTTTTTAATCATAATAAATTGTTAGGCTATTTCCTTCGCAATGTAAAGTAAATATTTTACAGAATACCGGATTATACAGATTGCCGGTAACTCAAACACAAAATCGATTAAGGTAAACGTGGTGCTAGATTACAATAGTTGGATAAGACAGTTATGATAAGTTCTGTGTCACAGTTTGATGAACTCGTACATACGCTAAGCACATAATGAGGTTCTCATGGCTGCGATCACGGAGTCGACAATGGGTCAAAAACAAACGTACGTTCCGTTACCCGCGGTGTGATGACACTAGCCCTATTACTGCTGCTAGTTTGATTATTACTCATCACATTATAATTTTCGTTGTAACACAACAATCATTCAATTTTATAGTAAGCAATTTGATTTCAGAAGACCGTTGGGGATTTCTTACGACAGAGACAGTGATGCAGATTGTAAATAAATGTCAGACAGCATCGCATAAGTTGATACGACCCCAAAACAATTCTCTAATAAGCACTTCCCTAAATAAGCCATTACACATTGGCTATAAAAATCAACGAAGTCATTAATGCGAATCAGAATTTATACTGGAATAATAGGCAAGTGATCGTTTGGATGTTTTGTTGCCTTAGAAAGGTTGGATTCTGTCTGAACAAGACGAGACAAGAATCATACAGACAAAGGCGGTTCAATTCTAAAATAAAAATTAAAACACCTGAGGAGGATCAATTTTAACCTCGTATTCAAAATTCCTTCTTGGCATAACGAGATTTTCTCTCGATTTGCTAATGTCTACCAATTAACACTAAGTAATCGACTGGGTCATTTAGAAGCTATAGGTAGATACGAACAATCTAATTACACATTACACATATTGTATACTATTCAATAGCCATTTGAAAAGTTCAGTGATTAGCTTCTACTGTGCCTTTCTCACAGATCTTGTTATAAGCAATACTTTCACAGTAAAACTAGGAATAGACATTACTAGTTTTAGTTTCCAAGCATTTAATTACCATACGTGTTACTTAGTCAACTTCATTCGCAGTTTTCACTCTTCAGCTTTTTTCGTTTCACCATTCTTACTTATTTTATTTTAAATTGTAGTCAGTCGTGGAATTTTGAAATATGTAGTCTAATTTGACTTCAAATCATTTTCCGGAGAATTTTCTTCATAACTTGTTGACTTGTTTCGCAGTTATGTTACATTACACCTATGAGATGAGATATCTGCAGTAACCTTTACCTATTGCAGTAGGTTGATGGTTAATCTCAAGCGTTGTTAAAGATACTTCCGCGGCAGTGTCGTGGCGTGTCGCGCGTCACGCGCCGCAGCCGCGCGACACGCCGCGCGCGCCCGCGCCGTTACACCTATGTTGACTCAACAGTACCTATTTCGCATTCGAACGGAACCCGCAGTCTAACTTGACAGCTTTTTACTCGTCATTCATTTCATAACATTGAACACAATTATTCGTACTGACTGATTCACGAGGTATTTATTGTATTCCTATCATCCCAAACAGACGTTTCATCAAAATATGTTGGCAACAGGTTCCCTCCCGCTTCCGATTAAATAAATGTGGTATTAATGTCTTTGGTCCGGTGGTAGAGTCAGTCTGTTACATTAATGTATGACGATTTATGGGTTGTTTTCAAATTAATTGTACCATAACTCACATGTAACGTCACTCACATGTAACATAAAGGTAAATTCTCACAAGATAATATTCTCCCATCGTATTAAAACTAGTGGCTGCCCGCGACTTCGTCTGCGTGGACCGTAGAGAACCATGGACAAGGGTAAAAAAAGTCATAAGTTTAGTGCCAAACATCCAAAACCGTTTAGGCGTACCTAAATTTTACAGTTTTATCCCTGTAAATGACGATTTCAAACAAACTTTCATCCCCTATTTCCACCCCTTCCATTGCTCCCCTTTTTCCGGGATTGAAATGAGACGACACGGCAGGCACTAGCGTTCAAATAAAAAAAGAATCATCGAAATTGGTCCACCCAGTAAAAAGTTATGAGGTAACAAACAGAAAAAAAAATACAGTCGAATTGAAAACCTCCTCCTTTTTTTTTGAAGTTGATTAAAAACGAACATTGTGAGTAACGAAATTGTGAATAACGAACCCCAATGTGGACGAGTCTTTACCATGTAACGTTATTCACATGTAAGTAAATATTCATGTTTTACTACATCTCAGTAAACATAACATCATAACCACAAAGCCTGCAAACAATGTAACTGCCATTTTACAATCACAACAATTAGTTCTTTCGAATACACTTATATTAATATACAACTTCACTTACCTTACATATTATAATCCTGTCGTTTTTCACAGGTTTTCAATGTTAATTTTACGACCTCATTTACATAACCTCATGTAACTCTGGCAAAGACAGGCGTTTTGTTTATTTTTTAACACCAAATGGAAGTCCGGGAATGCCAGAACCGAAAAAAACATTTCAACGGTAGTTATTGCAATTTTAAAGTCCCAAATACCGTTACTCACGCATTGTTACTCACATGTTACAAAACCTTGGACATCTCTTTAAATCAATGTAAAAAAACAAACAATAAGCTGAATACGACCTCAACGCAAGTCACGGTTAGTCTGTCCTTTAATCTAAAGATCAAAGTTCATAATTTGCCTGTACGTGTATTTACGAAAGAGTTGTTCACATTTTTCTAGACAAAGGTAGCAAATGGACATCCATAATTTGTATGAGATGAAAAAATAATAGTTTGTTTTCTTAGCTCATATTCCATAACTATTTGATTAAATAACAAAATTATAAGCTTAAGTTATAATAAGTAAACCAAGCTGCTGGAAAAATATTCATAAAACAGTTCAGAATTGAAATCTTTCTCACAATTACGCAATGAAGGTGTTGGACAAAAATTTTGACTCTAGGTACAATTATTTTGATTTTTACCCTTATAAGTGCTTCTTTGAAGCCTACGTGAATAAAGTAAAGTATTTTGATTTTGATTTTGAAAGAGGAGTTCTTTAAAGATTTGACAACGGGCATGACATAGGTCTAGCTTAGCTATCGTTTTAAGGCAAAATGAAATAAATTTATCATCAAATTTACCTTCGATTTTATATTTTCGGAGAAGAATGCTTTTACGCACCGGTCCGTGACCACAGGCTAGACCTACAGGTGTGGGACTCGGGACTACTTCGTTCCCCAACTTACTAAAAAACTAAACTCCACCTATTTCCCTTCACATATATGAATAGGAACATAATAATGCAACAAAATAGCTTCGATACAGCATGGGATCTCAACAATAAGAATGTTTGCGAGATGTTTCCTCTGCAAGGAGACACCAGCAACGACACCATTGTCATGCCACTTTATTGTCTGTTTGGATATTTAATATTAAATAAAGGATGTTAGGCAATTTAAGACAGTTAGTATGCATTGTTTAAGATACATCTGCGAATCCTCTAGAACACGTACGTTAAATAAACACCTAAATTAAGTAAAGGAAGGAAGGACGATAGTAAGATAAATAGATAGAAATAAGACCGATCTAGAATCTACAACACCTTGTAATGTGCACAATTATTGTTGTTTGTCCAAATAACCTTGTTCGTTCGAATCATTTGACCAAAATTAATCGGTTTCTGTACTACAAATTGCAAATATAATATTTTTAGATCTTAGGCTTAGATCACAATTGGTCTAGAAAGGCTTCATGATAAATGAGACCATATCAATTGCGATAAGAAGAAACAATCGAACCCTGTTTAAAGTACCATCTCATCGGTTCCAAGTATTCCATTGTGCCTCGACTGTCGCGCGCCGCGACGTTATCTGAAGCGTCGCGGAAGTCGCCCACGCTGACAATGCGACGCGACGTGCGACCTGCGTGCGCTTACGCTGCGACGCGACACGTTCGGCAAATTGCAGACTATTCACCTCATTTGCTAGAGTAAATGTTTATTAATCACTAACAGCCACAACGATAACAGTTGACGTTCTAAAATCTAAATAAATCGCGTGAAGTTTTGTGAGCAAAGTGGCGACCGGCGGGTCCGATTTTAGAAACGCAGACCAATATCTATTGCAGAAACGATAAATTCTTTTTGGGATTAGACCCCAAAAATTCCGTGTTTATGCACTGCTAGATCATTTAAACCATAAAACATTGCAAGAAGGTCTGACTCTGTATACTTACTATGAGTAATTAAATGAGACATAAGAACAACCCAAAAATAAAGTTTTCCTTTGGTAAACTATATTGACACAAAGGGCCATCAAAGATTTATTTTTCCAGTTGTAAATAGATTTAAAATATTCTATCGTATTAAAGCATGAAAATGATCTACACAAAATAGTCTAATCCTCAAACGAACCTGATAAAGCCATTGAATCGGTGTCCGTTCATATGACAAAAAACGAATGACAAAGGGTTTCCGCCAAATCCCATAGAAAAAAAACCCAGTCCCGGCGCAAAAGAATTGTATCTCAGATTTTAGATAATTATTAGTAGAAACAATATCAGGTGTCACTATTTCCCGATTCGGTGGCTAACATGGTTATTTTGACCAGAGAAGTTTCATAGGCGCTACATGCAAACATGACACTTTTTAGGAAAAACTTCATGTTTCTGTACTAATTGACATTGAATTGGCAAAAAATGAATAAAACACACACATATACCCTAGTACATAATGTTGTTATTGAGTTTATGTTGTTATGTTGTGTTTCTGTGTTGTTTGAGGGACATGTTTATATCGATTGTAATGTTTATAAAAACACTAATAAGATGATAAACTAGCAGGTTTATTATCTTCTTATGTAATTCTGTGAGGTATATATAGGTCCTAGTGTTATTATTTGGTGTAACAAGAGAGATAAAATAAAACCACTTTATTTTTTTCATAATGAAGACCTACTGTAATAATATAATACAGAAAGGTTAAACACCGGTTACTAAAGGCGGCAGGTATGCGCATAATCTTTTTCTTATAAAATAAAGATAACTACAAAATGTATATAATTATGATGCAGGCTATAATTATATATCAGTGTGTACGCATATGTAACTATTATATTATTTTTTTGCAATTACCCACACGTTTGTGTTGTTAATGAGTGAATTAATACAGTAAAATGAAGTTTGTCAAAAAAAGGGCATTATGTATCTATAGATACATTATATTACATATGTGATAATGTGTTTTTATCATGTGTTTTATTCATTTTTTGCCAATTCAATGTCAATTATTACAGTAAAATGAAGTTTTTCCTTAAAAGTGTCATGTTTGCATGTAGCGCCTATGAAACTTCTCTGGGCAAAAAAAACATGTTAGCCACCGAATCAGGAAATAGCGACACCTGATATTGTTTCTAATAATAATTATCTAAAATCTGAGATACAATTCTTTTGCGCCGGGACTGGGGCAATTTTGGCGGATACCCTTTTCATTTGACAAACAACGTTTGACAAAATTTCACTTGATAAATTTATTATTTTACAAACTTTTGTTTAATAAACTAAGCATTAGACAATCTGTTTACAAAAAAAAAAATGTTATGCCAAAACATCAATTTACAAATTGATTATTTTCTAAACATGTTACTTGGCAAAACAACGTAAAGCATAAATAACATTTGACAAAATGCATTGCTTGGTAATATTTACGTTAATACAAGGTAGTTAGCTAGATAAAGTACGTGTAAATTATTACTTTATAAAAATAACATATTATTTAATTACACATATCGAATATTTTAGTTTAAGCACGAAATCATATAATATGTGTAGGGTCAACTGAAACAATGGTCGGTTAGGTTAGAGAACTGCGAGCACAAGCACGAGCCGAGCGAGCGAAGCGAGCGTGCCGCGGCAGCGGCCGGCGAGTGCCAGGGCCGAATTCTACTTATTTCGCTTAATTCAGGCAGTGTGTATTTTTTTTTAAAGACTAAAGTTTCTATGGAAAAAGTATTAATACAAAATTATTACTTGCCTATAAATAATCTGTCTAAGGTGAAAATTGCATCCCTGCAATTGAATATTTTCAAAATTTGATTTATATATTTGAAAAAATAGTTATTTTTAAAAACTAATAATTTATCTTCTAACTTTTTGTAAAATCATCAATTTGTCATACGAATTATTTAGTCATGTGATTATTTTTAAAATAAAACTTTAACAATTTAATAATTTAATATTTAAAGCATTTGCGAAACCTGTATTTTGTCAAATGATTGTTTTTAAAGTAATATGTTTGCGAAATGAAAGTTTGTCAAATGAATAGTTTTTCAAAAGTTGTTTGTAAAATGATCGTTTTTCATACGTTTTTTGTCATTCAATAGTAAACCCATTGAATCACACGATAAAGTTCGCAGGAAACGAATTTCGTGAATCACACCAAAGCGGATTGGTTATCAAGAATGTGCGATGTACCACGGATATGATTTACGTACCACGCGTAACACGCGTTACAACCAGCAGCTTGTAGCTGTTAGTTATACGACGTACGGACACGGACGACTCGCTAATCACACCTTTGCTGAGTTGCTATTAATTAAACATACGTGACACGGCGCGATTGCGTCCGGAGTTGCGAATACAATCTGCCGCAAAAGCAGTCGTTCATTCATTTCACGCTTAAAGTACCTTACTGCTATCATAATAAGGCATTTCGGTAATGTCAAATGATCTATACTGCGTGCGCGGTTGTACTCGTACGTTTGCTTTTGTACGCGCTCGAGCAGCCGATCAGCACAAACGGCCGCGTGCTCCACTTACCATAACAATGTTTGACACGAATACATGTTTCAGCGCAGGGAGCAGCCTCATCTGTGAGGTAAGCGGTTATACCTACTGTGGTGATTGGTGCTGTTTGCATGCGAGGTGATTTATCGATCGTGTTGTTCTCTGACATTGACGCGATTACTTATTTTGTGGAACAAACTCCAACGATTCCACCGCAGTAATCTAAATTTTCAACCAGATGTTTTAACCGAGCGATTTCTTTACATCAACTGTTATCATTTCATATGATGTCGATCGCTAGACACGATGATTATGAATGATGCTATTGCTTTTTTCTGATATCAGACACATACCAAAAGAAAGATGATACAGGTTTTGTTTCTAGGGGAAGATGATAAGATGGTTATTTTTGTACAGCTCAAGGTAACACATTGGTTAGATGTCTTCTAAACAACAATACTATAGTCATAGTTATATTTTCTAAACTGAATACACCTCGTACTAGTATCGTAATGAAAGATCGACATAACATACTATGTGTGATTCAAAAATGAAAGTAATGGGGCCAATCGAGAGTCGAAAGCGAATGAGGTGAGTTGATCCAGTTAGTTATTTGGCTGTCACAGCTAATGTGATTACTATTGCATACCAATACCCGTGCCGTGACCATCACCTTTTTATGTTAAGATGACTCATGAACATAATCATTTAATACTACGAGTAGTACATGGAACTTGTGGAAGACACTCGAAACTTTAACTTTCTATTATAATACATAATAGGGAACATGCATTATTTTTATTTTTGTGTTCATTATAAAGAATTCCATGTAGAATAAATCACTGTTAAATTAAAAAATTAATACATTGTACTTTATCGGAAAAAATGCGGTTTTAAATTGATAGTATAGATTTTCGCGCAAAAACGGACCTATGGTCCGGATGACGTCACTCCCGTCCTGTCACTGCCTCACTGGTAGACCGACAAACTTACCTGTTCCGGTGGCGGCGTCGCTACTGTCTATTTAGAACTGTCATTAAATATCGTTTTTGCATTGCATTTCACGTAGTTCCAATTTTGGCCACCGGAACAAATAAGTTTGTAGGTCTTCACCGTACTTGTTTGTCGCTGGCTTTCATACTTTTGCATATTTTAACGAGTTACGAATGGTTTCGAAATATTTTTTGTAAAAATTTAAAATGGACTATCCATCGACATCAGGTGATCATAACAATACCACTAATATTCCAAAAAAAGCCGTGTTGACTCATGTTTTGTGCCATTGTGTCCTTCTACTTCAACAAAGTTTCCGAACAAATTATTTTTGACTGGACCTTCTGACCCAAAACAGAGAAAAAAGTGTTTTCTTGCTTACAATATGAAACTTCACTTCACACGATAGCCTTCTTTACGTACGTTATGCTCCGGAGTAACTCGACTTTTTATTGTACATAAATCTCTATCCCTTTTAATTTGGACATAGCCGATAGCATTATCGCCGTAAGATTCTCTTGTTGAGCTAAAATAACTGCTATGTTTAGAAGCCGCTGAATAAAATACAAAGTTTAACAACTATGATTTATCCTACATACCGTAGTAATTTAATCCCTTTCATTTCTACACTTGAAAACTCTGCACTTTCGACAAAAAAAGTTACAACCATGTCAACACTAACTCTTGGTAAATTCCTGGAGTCTGCTTTGATAAACCCAACTTCCATTTTAATTAATAAAACGCAATTAATATATTAATCACATAGAAAACCTTAGCATTAACTATGTTGTCATCACGCGAGTGACGTCACTAAACGCTGATTGGTGTTTTAAAATACGTTTCGTTTCAAGTAATTTTCATTCGTAATTATTGTTAAAAAACAACATTATGTAAAATAAAAATGTTGCAGTGGCCTTTCTTTTATATTTTTGTATCATTTTAATCATAAAATTTTCATAAATATTATAATTGCATCTTCCCTCTTTTCAAGTAGCAAATGGCAAGATGAAAGATTGTTACAGCAAATTATAGGCCTGAGACAATCGTCATTTTAATTAGACATAAGCCCTCATTGCTTTTCTTATGTAAATATTATATTAGGTATGTACATGGACTTTTAATAAAGTGATCTGTCAAGATGGTTACCTCTCTGGATGACGTTATAGGATCGTGGGAAGTGGTGCACAAAGTCATGGTCTATGTCTTCCTACTTGTAAATGAAGTGGATACAGATAGCGCTGACAAATGTTTAATGTATTCCATTGTACAGTCGTCACTGTTGTTTCTTTTATAACTCTGAGTGGGTATGATTGTGTATCATGTTGATTTAGCGTTTCCACAAATTGACACAATGCGTGCCACTACCGGTAGGCAATATGACGTGAACGTTAGCTCAGCAGTTTTTGCCAATTGGAACAAACAATAGCAAATGCCGACGCGAAAAAGTAGCTATTATTTCCTGACAATAGTCTGTCTAATAAATCGCTAAGATTTCAAGTTTTTCGCTCGTGTTGATAAAGCTTATTCTGTAAACAATATTCTTGGGAACATTTCCGTTCCGTATTGTGATCTAATCAGACAAGCAAGGGGTAAATCTTTTACTAATCATACGGTTCAGAGCATTTGGTTTTTAGTATCGTTAACCCGCTAAAGGAATTAGGTCGTTTGGAAAAGAGAAATTTGCCGACTGATTTGAAACCACGAACTCGATGTTACGACAATCGTGAACATTAAGGGCCATGGAAAATGGGTTGAAAGCATCTACCTACTTTTGCAAAAAGCATAAACCATGTTCTTAAGACGGATGACTCGTATAGTCGTCACCGTACCACTGGCCATGGCCACCTATTAAAAAATTATAATGGATGGATGGCCCTACATTAGTTCAGCTATTTGGTAGTTGTCTACACTATCGAACGAACGCATCAAATATCGAAAGTCGACCAAGCACTAAGCCATCAAAAAACTAATAAGTTACACAGGTGTAAATTGAATCAAAGTGGTAGTGTACGCGATCGGTCGGGCTGCATCAAGAGTGTGAGAGACGCGTGGAGGCGCGCGCGCAGCTGACACGCGCAAGCAGAGCGGAACGCTGATGACCGCGCTGTGCCAGCTTCCGTCTGACGACAAGGCCTTATACTGCCATTCAACCTACTTGTAAGGACCTGGTACATATCAGATTGGAGATCAGAGATCGTCAACTGTGGAGAAAACCACAGTTGACGAATAAAACCTTAGAGCGTAACTTCAAGTCGAGCGAGAGACGATGATTCGTTGCTCCGCTTATTATATTAGTGATGATGATTGGTAAATGAATTTAAAGATGAAACAATCAATACAAAAATAATTTTCAAAAACAAATTGCAGTGTTTGTGTCATTCTAAACAGACAAACAACATACATAAGAAGAAGTAATCAATGAATATTCCTTCACACATGCATGAAGAAGGATACCTCATGGATGCAGTGAATGCAGAGAAGAGAATGCGAGAGAAACAGGTAAAGTTATTAGAATGAGAATAAGACGATCTAGCGAAATATTTCATCGTATGATTGATTGGAAGAGGCGGTACGGTACTTAATGAAATTACACGATGTTGTTAGATGTACAGTCCGTGGTCATTACTCTGCCCTGATCTTAGATCAACGGTTTCGACAGCATATCATTATAGAGATACGCGTGGGATTGAATTACAGAGCTTGTAGGTTAAGAGATATGCCTCGACTATTTATTAGTGACTTGACAATGTAAGTGAAAGGATTCTGTGTGATAACAGGACACGATTAAGTAGGATTCCAGACATGTACAATACAATAATCGATGATTAAATTCAAAAAAGAACTGTTCTAATGAGAAGCCAATTTTGGATTTATGTGATATGATCTAAAGAACATTAAAAACAATTAACAGTTGTTTTTAATGTTCGTTAGGCGTGAACATACGTGAAAAGGCTAAAGATAACAATGAGGTCAATAATTAGTTTAACAATTTTTTTCGCAAAAAAGATAAAAAAGTATTTAGATACTAAAATATAATGTCATGTTTTGTTTAAAGATATTTTAAAAGTATGTAGCTTCTACGAGTACTATTGTTGTGACAAGTCTACTGTCTAGATTGTACGAATAGGTATGTCAGAATTAACAATTCGACATTGCCAGGACAAGGTTCATATAAAACAATAGAGTTGAAGGATCAAAAGAGTAAAAGTAAATAGCAAACGCAGTAATATTAACTCAAGAAAACTATGAAGCTTGCAACATTTCGTCATTGAGTTAAAATGCTATTAGAAAAGCCACTAGGTATACCTACTATTGACTAATTCCTTATCGGATATCAGATAAGCGTTAAAAGATGCCCTTGACCGTATTAGTCCAGGCACAAGTGACACGCCGTCCGGTTCAGCGCGGGTGATAGTGAAAGTGCTGGTACGGGCGATATTCGACAGCGCAGTCTTCCGGTGACACACTGGGTACTGAATTACTGATGTACCGACACCATCGGTGCGACATCATAGGTGAAAACCCGCGGCATACGTGTCCAACTATGATTATGAACCAGATTATGATGGTCAAGAACTCAAGAGTAATTCAATCGAGAGTGGGATTGCTTTTGAACATGACCCGGAGAGTCGGAGTTAAGTAAAGATGAAATCAGTATTATTGTTGGGTCCAAAAAATTGGGATTTCGTAATGGATTGATTACCTACATTCATATTAGTAGCAAAATATTTGGAGACTCATTATCTTCGCCATACTATACATTTTTAAACGCCCCCTTCCAGCAGATTCTTTTTTATAGGCTTTGGTCTTTAAACGGCGTTTAAAAAAGCATATCAAAACCCAAGCCTTAAACAAAAAATAACGTCCTTTTGTAACGAAATAGGTACAGATTAGAAAAGGATTAAGATTCAGATAGGGAAACATTTTTCCATAATCTACTCTGACGTAAGTTAGCAACTCTCGATAGTAGCTTGTCACTACCCTGGCAACATTTTTATTGGGTGATTAACGACATAAAGACTCTTTACCGATTAATACAAATTAAGATATAAAAGTGAATAATTTGAGCAGATGAGTGGTCTTTAAAATTAACCAAGAAAGAGAAGAATTTTAGGGAACACAATCAAGTCCCAAACTAAACAAAATCTTGTACTGTCACTAGGAAACAGATAACATATTCAATATTAATAGTATGTACATTGAAAATATCTAGCCTACAACAGCAGTTAATAATTAAATCACGATGTTGGCTGAAATAGCATTAGAAAAGATACATTGTATTAAGTTATGCTTACAGATTTGTGTGCACCTGTAGCAGGGTTGCCAACTCTAAAAAATATTTGTCCCTAAACCTAAGTCAAAACCCCCTAAAATCACCTCAATTGCTTGAAAATCCCCCCAAAAATATTTAATAAAAATAATTACAATTAATTAATAAAAAATGTGCAATAATATTTTTTTTTTACTCTTCTATACTAATATTATAAAGAGGAAAGATATAATTGTCATTGTCATATTTGTCATAGACAACATGGTGGAATTCGTGTTTTATTGAAGTGAAAACTTCTTTAGCGGCGTTGTGCACTTTTTTTGTATGGGGAAAAAATGTTAAACTCGCGTCAGGATTTATGTGTCACGTGACCTGATCGAAAATCCATATAAAATTTGAAGCCCGGACACGTGTTTTCTACAAACTTATCTGTTCCGGTGGCCAAAATTGGAACTACGTGAAATGCAATGCAAAAACATATACTAAATCTATGGCAAAAACGATATTTAATGACAGTTTTAAATAGACAGTAGCGACGCCGCCACCGGAACAGATAGTTTGTCGGTCTATAGACAATAATGGTTTTTTGTTCAATTTGACAGCTCATTTATGCAAAGAAAAGTACTTCTTATGTACATCAGGAGTAGAGTAAATAATTGTATTAATAAGAACTGATGTTGTTTTATTGAGTTTTATTCCTTTAGCGTAAGGTATATTTTTCTTTGCATAAATGAACTGTCAAGTGTGACCTCTTCTACTATTATAGCCGCAGTGCGGTCGCTTCCTATATGCTTCCTATGCTACAAAGTGACCACAAAAAAGACCTTAATTTGATACCCTGCAAAATTCAAAATTTTAATTGCCGTAATAAAACATTTAAAAAGTTTGGAATATCTTTATTCGCCGGAATTATATAACAGTATTTTGTGGAAATTAACACCACTTCTCCGCAGTCTTTGGATCCGCTATGCTGCGGAGCATGCATCAGGTCGTATGAAGTTGGAAATGCTGTCCGATTTCCTGCGACAAGAGGCTCGTTCTCACACACAGTTTGACTGTTACCCCAAATTCCCAGTGAACATCCTCGAAAGCGACATGTTGATTACTGTTATTAACGATTCGGGAGTCTGCGGATTCTGTAAAGGGAATCATTTCTTGGCCGATTGCTCCAAATTCAAAAGTTTATCCGCAGATTCCAGTATGCAATTAGTTGTAAATTCCAAACTTTGTTTTCGTTGTTTAGAAAATAAATAGTTGTCAATCAAAAAAGTATGACATTGACGGTTGTCAATCATTTTATCATCGTTTATTACATGGCGTTTCAGTGTCACAGCAAGGAGTTTCTGATAAGTCTGAAAAAGTGTCTGATTACATTAATTCTGAGAGATAAACTTTTTCCTGTAATATAAATTGTCATGTTTGTGTACGATAGCGCAACAAATAAATATTGTATTTTACCACATAAATGATAGTACTGTTATACCTCTACCAATCAATTAAATCCCTAACCATTCCAAAATACATATCAAAAATGCACAACGTTAATATTCAGGTTTTCACTTCTGCCGGCACTCCCGGAGTGCAACCCGTCGTTTTTTTTTTATTCAACTCTGTACATACATACTCTTAATAACAAACAATCGCACTAGATGTCGCTAAGGCGATATGTATAAAAATGAACATGATTCGCTGGATTGGATTATCCCAAGGCTATGGAGACTATACTCACCTATATTTTGCTGAATTTGGAATAAAAAAAATATATATTTAAAGTTATAAAAATCCCTAAAAATACCCCTAAAAATATAACACCCCTAAAAAAATCCCATCTCACTTATTTACCCCCTAAATCTGGGGGGAAAACCCCTAAGTTGGCAACCGTGACCTGTAGACACAGGCCACAGCAGACAAAACAGCAAATTACGCCAATGGAAGATGTAGGTTAACATTCTTCATTGGCATAATTTTTGGAGCGTCATTAAGTTGCACTGCGGACGGGTGAAATCGCCCATTTAACAATAGCGCTTGATAAAGGATATAATAAACATATCGCATACTAATCAAGTGAAAGAATGAGAAAGCGTGAAAAAGGAATCACGAAATTTCTATAACGGACCAAAAACTAAGGACTTTCATCAGCCTAACTAGCTGATAAAAAAAAACATGAATATAACGAGGAGACTTTTAGTAAATATAGGTGCTGCTGACGGTTAGTTAACAACTTGTCAGTGGTCCCTGTCCCTTGGCATATTCTATTGAAACACTTCACAGGAGGCACTATGCACGCGCTGTAGGATACTCCGAATCGAATTCAAGTGGCTGGTCAAAGATTTATTTGTAGGAGTGGCACAAATTCATTCGATCTGGTTGCTCAGCTGTATGATGCTAGTGACTAGTCTGGGAAGGGCAATCCAATTCCGTGATTGCGATCTTATTCCGTGTGGCCGTGGCGAATTTGGTCAATGTTGCTCGCCGGTCGAGCAGATAGGTATGTCGATAAGCTATCTGATAGGTACCGTTATCACTTAATGTTCTTGCTGAATAATCCGCGCGATTCGAGTGCTTTGTTCAATCAACAAACAATGGGAACTCTCAATTATTTTTGGTCGATTTATAAATAAGTACAATATGGAAATTTTGATTTTAACAAATTGCTGCACTTCTTTTTGGAATGGCATTATGCCTGTGCACTAAAGTAAACAAAAAATACTAAGATCTATCGTAAATCTCTTAGATAATCTTACCCAATGAATAATAGTTAAATTACCAAACGCTTAGTTAAATGGCGCTGGAGAAATTGGTACATAACTAATAGTCGTAATTATTTGCATACCTTCATAATTTTAGGCTATATAATGCAGAGAAAGATGATTTATGTCCGCAGTCCAGCGTTCTAGACGCATAAAGCGAGTACATACTGGCATTAAAACACTCGTGCGTATTAATTAGCTGGAGAAACGCAAGCGATCGTAAACACGAAGACGAATGAGAGAATGTGGTGGTCCCGGCTCCCATGGCGAGGCGTGCGGTCGCGAACTGGTCCGAGCGGTCAGACAATGCGACAAAACAAACATGCGAGATTGCGAGCTAAAGCCTAGCACGGGTTTGCTGTTCACGCATCGTTACTGCAAACGCTGTGAGACAAGTGACAACCGTGAGAACACGGCATTAGGAACAGACCATTTACTTTAACATACGTTTGCTGAATAGCCGAATTCCTCCATCCTACCATAACAACGATCGAAACTAAAGTATTGGTATTATTTATTTATGCTGAGCTGTGCTCCTAATGAAAAACAAAATTATCCTAACGACTTTTTTGTCCTCGAGGAACATTAGCCTCTGACTGAAATTTCTGGAACAGCGATTTAGAAAAACTTTTTGCTTCGTTCCCTCATTACCTACCGTTCCATTTTTTAATGCGTTTGATCACCGTGATAAATAACCGAGGCATCCATTGCGCGGCGGCATGTGGCCGCGAACTGGTTCCAGTAAATAAAGCAAACAAGCGTCCGCGTCCGGGACGTCACATGTCGCGTAAGGCCTTACGCCCACTGAACTGTTATTGGTATATTCTCTGAAGGTACGGAGTCGAAAAATAGTAAACCTCGCATATAATGAAACCATGTCAATTGAAGAGATTACAAAGCTAAGAAAGCTAAAATTATGAAGCAAGCTCCCAAATATCGATAGCTTGTCCACGAATTGAAGGCTATGGTTATGATGGTTATTACCACTACTATTACCACTAAGAGTCAACCATCTTTCTTACTCGTTTATTGTGAAGCACCATTACCATTTCACACTTCGACATTGTTTATTAGATACGGTCGTTTTGTGGTTAGTTTGATACAATGGAAGGCATAAACTGGTGAGACCCATCTTTTTGATTGAAGTTTTTGTGTAGCTTAACTTTAATTTTAATTGTAACTGGAATATAGTGTAGTTAAAGTTTAGGACATAAACTATTTTAAGGATAAGCAAGCAATAATGCTCGACGAAAACAAACACGAAATTGCGTGTGTTAAGAATTCAGAAGGACTGCAAAGTGCAAATATTCAACAAGTATTTTTTAATTTAAAAGTTTACATTGACCATTTTATTGGTGATGGGCAATAAGGAAATGTGTAATTGATTCGACACAGATCCATAGCTGACAGCTTAATCTAACGCGGTTATCCTTGACGGCTAACCGAGATGGCCAGGCCTGTCTGGGAAATATATAAATGTCTTTAGCATCATTATGCTAAAGAAATTTTCTACATCATTATGTAGACGAATGATCGGGATAGTCGTCTGGTGAACGAGCGGCCTTATCGGGAATGCAACTCGTCCAACTAGTTTGACGATGCACCCGTCGGCGTTGAGGCTCTGTCGCACTTGATATCTCCAAAGTGCGTCGAGGATTCAGGCAACTGGGACCAAATAAAACTGGGACCGCGGTCCCAGTAACCTGATAACATTTTTGAATCGGTCGACTGGGACCATATACCTAATTTCCTTTAATGTACAGTTAACAGAAAAATCAAGTTATAACTCAGGATTTTATTTTATTTAGTATTACGGTCAAGTATTTTTGAAGTGAAAACTTCTTTAGCGGCGTTGTACACTTTTTTATGGGGAAAAAATGTTAAAAGTAGAATTTCATGGAAATAAAAGCGAGTGATGCAAAACTTCTATTCGAAGTACCAGGCGCCCATAAGTACCGAAGAGTAATCACACGGAATATTTCATCCTAAAATGGCAGCGTGGTGAATAAAATTTATGTAAAATAAAAGCGAAGTGATGCAAAACTTCTATTTGAAGTACCAGGCGCCCATAAACACCAAAGAGTAGATCGAAAATTCGTAAGACGGATGGAGAGTACAGATCGTTCACGATAAGAAAAGAAGTCCTCTAGCCGCTATTTTGGTACTACTGTTTTTCAATACTTTAAATCTGTTTTTTGACAGATTTACAAAGCGTAGGCAATGCTGCCAATATAGCGGCTAAAGGACAACTTATGGTGAACAGACTGGTCAGTATGGATTTGTCATAAAAGTGACATTCGGTTGCTAAGTAACATTGTTATGAGGAGATGATTGTCATTGCAAATAAATATTACACCACGATATGTGCATCTTCTGACTTTATTATAAATATATAATATGAGTAATGAGTACTTACTTTATGGTGTATAAAGTTAAGAGACATTAAGACTGATTTTTATATTATTGTTTTGAGGAGATTTCTGTTGAATGTTTACTTATATTTACTAGTTAAGTAGGAATATGAGCCAACGTGATTTTTAAAACATAATTAAGACTGTTATACTGTTTATGTAGGTAATACAAAAATAATTTTACTTTTCCAAAAATTAACTTTGTTTTATTTGTAACACCTTTTCTGCTAACTGTACTAAATCTTGTATTTCAACAATGGATTTGTGGTTAAAATTACGGGTGGTCCCACTCGCCTGACGAAATAAACAAATAAAAACTAATCAGGCAACTGGGACCGCGGTCCCAGTTATATAGTGGTCCCAGTCGCCTGAATCCTCAGTGCGTCGAGGAAAGCAGAAACGATATTGGTTTTTCAGTTGATCTCTCTGTCCCTTAAGACTTCTCGGCAGGTATCGACAATATTGATTCTTTACGCGTCGGAAACAAACATTTATAAAACAGTAATTAGCTGACTTTTTATGCTATTTAATACTATCGCAATGGAAATTAGCAAATCATAAGTGATAAAATATAGGCTGATTTGATTTATATTTGTCTGATCTGTCAAGTATTGCTACAATACTTACATTTTGTACAGTAATGTTTATACTGGTAATAAATTATTACCGTTCTAATGTGTGAGAAAATATGTCATACAAAGATAAACCCAATGTGGGTTTAAAAGAATGAAAACTGTCGAATAATTAAATTTATAATACGTGTATGCGATAAAAACATGAAGATAAGAAAAGGATTTGAAAGCTTAAAAAGAGAATTTTTCGCGATAAAATGAAAGCATTCTTAAGGAGTGATCGCGAAAATGTATTTTTATAAATAATAAATCATAATTAAGTTATTGTCGTGGAGAATGCAATAACCGTATTATATCCATCGATTAATTTCATATTTCCAATAAAGGGTTAACCGAGGTTTCTATTTCTTACATCAAAGAGAATTATGGAGTTTCAAACTTTTGCTGTATATAAATTTTAAAAGGTTCAGCACTCAAAATAATACAAGTAGAAGTTATTATAACCTCGCGTGTGACCGAAGTGAGTTAAAAATTCATTAATTTACAAGGCGATTTTAATTAAAGTTTCAAAGACAGCAAAAAGCGATATTTATGTTGACACGTTTGGTTATATAACCATTTCCGTTCACATTCGTCAGCTATAATTATAATTATTGTGGAACGTACAAATCAATTTATTTGCTATTGAGTCGGTGCTTGCAGTCTTGCACTAAGTTTTGTTCTACTCTCTATTTGGCTGATATACTATGTTTAAATGACTAATTTATTGGATACTTTGTTTCGTAGAAAACTGTCAAGTAAAATGATCCTGCTTAGTCAAATGGGGGCTTCGTCGTTTGACCCCGGTCCCGAATACACCGCGGTGTCAAACGCACAATGACTCTTTTTGAATTGGCCGTTTGACACCGTTAATAATATCGCGGTTCCAAGCGGGAATAACTTTTTTCGACTTCGTCATTTGACACCGCCAATAAAAATCTTATTTTTGATTTTTGTACAGTTGAGTACACAAGTGAGTTGTAGATTTGAAGGATCCTAGTCAAGGTTATATTTTTTTTGAAAAGTTACTTGTTTTTAGGAAGCATTAACGTGTCGTGTATTGGTTTTTGCATGGAATACGTTTGCGATATCGGAATCGTTAGAAGTTTGTATCTTTTGCAAAAGAAGTAATAAACGAGTAGCTATTACAATAGCCTTATCGCCAAAAGGGTAAGATGGTTCAATTAGTAAGGTCACTTGTTCCTGCATTTCCTTGTCGATATTTTTTTTTAGTAGTTTTAAGTATTTGATGGTTACGTGTAAATGAAAGCTGCAGGAGTCGTGTACTGCTTTGTTTGTAAAAAAAAATAGAAAATAACGACATAAGACGCTTATTTTTGGTCTGAATTAAATTTTATGTGTATAATGATATGAACGAATTTATTGTTTCAATAAATGGATTACTTGTCGCTTTGTGTATTAACGAAAATTTAACTATCTTTATTATGTATAAATAGCTAAATACAATATAAAAGCATAAAAATCATTAAGTACTGGTGGTGTGTGCAGCCACACCGAAGCGGCTGCCTTGATCACACGTTTTGTGTTGGGGCGCACAGTCGTATGGACATTTTTGCGCTCGCGTCAAACGTGTATTGCCGTACTGGAGCTTGGAGTTGCAATTTTTAAAACGCAGGGGTGTGTCTTTGCCGCAGTCAACGTGTTAACAAGCTGAAATGAAGCTATGAAGTGACCATATCCCAAAAAGTGGCTGATAGTGGTTGGAAGTAAAGAGCTGAAATACGAGCGTTCTATTGGTGCGGCCTATGGGACAAAGTAGTCATAACAAAAAACGGATACTTATATTGGGATATTTTTTTCAATGAAATTTTGTCTTTAACTGTACATAAATATTAACAGCGGTGTCAAGTGACGAAGTCGAAAAAAGTTGTTCACCACTTGACACCGCGGTGTCAAACGGCCAATTCAAAAAGCGTCCTTGTGCGTTTGACACCGCGGTGTATTCGGGACCGGGGTCAAACGACGAAGCCCCCAATGAAATGGGCCAATAAAAATTATCTTTATATAGCAAATAGCTAAGAAAGAAAATAACATAATATGAGAGATTTTAATACATATTACATTACTTTTCATTTCTGATTTTCCTATCACTCTTCAAAATATTATTTTAATTTTAATACTGATTTAGTGGGGGAAACAGCTTAAAAAAGGCACAATCATGCGCAGTTTCTTTGTATCGGTTTTACTCATCAGCTGCATAACAGAGTAACACCACAATGGACAATACTCACAACGTATATCAACCTTTTAGCAAATAACTGGCGTCATAATTCAGGGAAATATTTCCAACTCATTTTGAACCGTTAGGTTTCATGACTCCGAAACACACAAAACTGAATAACGGGCAAAGTGATAATCACAGTGAAAACACACTCAGACTTAATCAGAGGCACTCGATATCTCAGATACTCACACGTTGCAAATACTGGGTCGCTTAGTTAACAGTTCACCATCAGCTATTAGTACCTAGCCATTTAGCGGGTAACGGGTCTGCCTAAACTGTTATGGTTGGATGCTATGTTTCTATAGGCATTTAGTAAACGTTTATTTTAATTCCATTACCCAGTTAACTCGACTCGACATTTTCGAAATGGACAGATCTTGATAATTCAGCCCTGTTGCAGGCGCTTGTGCTCTGGACCCATCAAAGTCTTAAAGGACTCATTTATAACTTTTATTTACTTGTCTATTTTAGAGAGGACAAATAGTTGGATTAGTTACCTTTGTTACATATTACCTGTATTACGTCCGATGACGAAACAAACATGGTAACAATATCTGGCGGTATCATTAGGGCTTCAGTATTACGTGTGGAAGGATTTGTCGCCAAAATAGCCCCGAGACAGCATTGCCGCCTCCGCCAGCTCTTAGTATTCATTAAGCTTATGTACCGTTATTCGAAGCCTACACATTATTTGAGAGTAGCAGTTCCGTTTCCGTTTCGCGTGTCGGTCATAATTCCTACTTCATACTACGTCACTTCCTTTCCCACCACTGTTGCCCCTCCATTTTCACCAGGCGGGGACGAGCGCGTTGGCGCGCGCGCCTCCTTTAGCTCATTGGCGTTTCGTTTTTCGTAGCGTTCGGTTGTGCCCAAAAAATCTCTGAAGGATTTTTTGGTAAGTTCCTTATAAATTTAAATTTTAATTTTTTTTTATATGTAATTAACGGTGTTACCGTTCGATTTTTATTTTATTTTAATAATTAATAATAAATTACCGTCACTGTTTTTTGTTTTTAGAATAAAATGGAGGATTTAAATTTGTCAAGTGCGTCATCTTTGGAGGATGAAGAAGTCCAGGAGGCTACAGCCCCGCTGCAATCGCAATCACAGCAAACGGGTTCGAAAAGGAAAGCTCCAGAGGCAGTATCGACGGCTTGCCCACCAAAACGGCGTAGATACAGTGAAGCAATAATGTATCTTACAGAACAGGTCAGTCAAATTATGAATGTGTTGTCGAATAACTACCAAAACTTTCAACCTAATTTGCAATCCAGCCCTTTTAGCGATAGGGTGGATGCTGATGTAAGTCGCGACATGTATTCTGAGCCAGAAGTAGGGCCATCGACCTCTGGCATAGCGAGGGCTTCCGTCGAACCCTCTAGTATAAAACTTCCAATTAATACAGTCCTTAAAGAACCTGCTATGCCGAAAACATCCGAGGACTTTATAAATACAATTAATACTATTCAGCATTTTGATTCAAGTGACTGGTCAAACGTTAGATATGTGGATGCTCAAAAGCATTATTGTTCCTCTCCGGGTTTCACAGACCTGGAGACTAATGACGAATTTAAGCCCTATGATAGATTTAACAACCTCAGTCTCTGTGAGCGTGGATTTGCAGCAATTACCCAAGCATTGGTGAAACAGAGTCAAGGAGCTCAGATAGGGTTCGAGGCCCTCGTTTCATGGTCAAGGACTGCCGATTTGTCTCCACAATCAATTCAGGACAAGATTACTGAATTATTTGTCCAAGGTGATTTCCAACAGATATCTAACGATGCTTTGCAAATCGCCTGCGGTCATCGCGCCGACTTGATACAACAAAGGCGCGATAATATACTCAGATCAGTAAAGGATAAATATGTAAAGGCTACATTAAGGAAGATCCCACCAACCTGCGAAAACTTGTTCAATAAAGACTCTCTCTCGACAGTGATCGATAAAAATGGGGGTGTATCCAAAGTAATGTGGCCGCTCCGTGCGCCAACTCAAATTAAGCCCGCTGCGCAAGCGGGTGGCTCGTCTCAGCAACATTTTGACAAAGGACCTGCGCAAGGTTCCTACAATCTTTCTGCCGGGCCCAGACCCGTTGCTGCCCATTATGGGCCTACACAACAGTCTTACCCATTACCAACTTCACTTCCTGCACAAGGAAGCTTTCGCCCGCAAAGGCATAATAGCTCTCAGAACAGACGTAACACCCGCGCCCAAGTACAGGACGGGCACAGCTACCCTAGCGGAAACAGGCCGCGTGGTAGACCCAATGTTCCGCGTAGGGACTACCCTCAAAAACGGAAGTTCTGACTCGACCACCTTTCAAGCGGGCCAGCTTGCAAATTACGTTACGCAGTGGGAAATATTACACGCCCCTCCAGTCCTAATAAAAATAATCCAGGGATTTCGGATACCGTTTCTATGCAAGCCCCCGTTACACATACCGGACTTTGTACATTACCAAACCTGTCCTTCAATAGAAATGGTAGCGGCAGTTCAGGAGATGTTAACAATGGGTATCCTAGAACCAGCAAACCCGAGCCCCAGTTTCGTCTCACCTATGTTTCTGACCCCAAAAAGCGACGGTTCCTTACGTCCAATCTTCAATCTCAAAAAATTTGAATCGATTCGTACAAATAAGCAAGTTTCACCTCATAAATATGCACAAGGTTCCCGACTTCATACAAGACAGAGATTGGTTGACAAAAATAGACCTCTCAAATGCTTATTTTCACCTGCCTATAGCCAAAGCCCACCGGTGCTTCCTACGTTTAATTTTCAAAGGAAGCCTATTGCAAATGACCTGCCTACCATTTGGCCTGGCATGCGCCCCAAAAGTTTTTGCTTCCCTGACCAATTGGGTCGCTCAGATCCTAAGGGATCGAGGAATTCGGATCATAGTTTACCTGGACGACTTCTTATTGGCAAACCAAGACCCTTGCCTCCTGAAAAACCAGATCCAAGAAGCTCTCACGATTCTTCAAAGACTGGGGTGGCAGGTAAATATGGCCAAATCTGTCTTAACTCCCCAAAACAGTTTAGTGTTTCTGGGCATCCTGTGGGATTCGCATATGAATCAAAAACGTCTTCCCTTAGAAAAACAAAGAAATTTGCTCAGAAAAGTAACGTCCTTGTTCTCCCGGAAGTCGGCGAATCTAAAAGAGATTCAGAGTTTAGTAGGATCTGTAAATTTCGCCAGTTTCCCCATTCCTCGAGGACGCCTCAATCACCGACATCTGTTAAAACACTGTCGGGCACTACTCAGTTTAAACCCCAACTGCCGCTACCCTATACCCAAACTAGCTTTGGAGGAACTACATTGGTGGCTCAGCAATATAACAAAGTGGTCTGTTATCCATCATCCACCAATATCCCACTATCTGGTGACAGACGCATCAGACCTGGCATGGGGGGCTCAGTTGGACAATATAAAGATGTCAGGTCAATGGTCGCCCGAGGAGATGAACCTCCACTCGAACCAGAAAGAAATGTTGGCCATAAGGTATGCCTTAAAAGATCAATGTCGGCGCCTGGCCGGATCGTCAGTAATGATTCAGACGGACAATACCTCGACAGTCTCCTATTTAAGGCGCGAGGGGGGAACGAGATCAGAGGCCTTGATGGATTTGACATACAGCATCTTTCATATAATAGACCATTACAATATCCATATACAGGTTCATCACTTACCTGGCCGATTCAATTGCGAAGCAGACAGCCTGTCCCGATTTATGAAGCCCCCAGAATGGCATTTACTACCAGAAATCACGGAAGTGATTTTTGCGAAATGGGGAAAACCCGACATCGACCTGTTTGCCTCAGCGGAAGCGCATGTTGTTCCTATGTACGGGACTTTGGACGCGACAGACAACAATGCTCAAATCTACGACGCATTCAGCCTAAAATGGCATTACAATCTAGCGTGGTTATTCCCTCCCCCATTCCTAATACCACGAGTATTGGCTCACCTCAATTCCGCAACGGGGACGTACCTAGTAGTAGCCCCACGCTGGCCGAAAGTATTTTGGAGGCCCGACCTGAAAAACCGAGCAATAGCAGCGCCATTCGAAATCCACAACCTGGAGAATGTTCTCTTGGACGTCTCGACGAGGATGCCGCCTCCCAATACCCTCAACATGACCCTGGAAGTCTGGAAATGTGGGGGTGGACAGAAAGTCTGCAGTTCTGGTCCCAGGAACAAAAGAATTTTTTGAAATCTAGTTGGCGTCATTCCACCTTACAAACGTACAAACCTGCCTGGCAGAAATGGTGTGTTTGGTCCCATCAAAATTCAGTTAATACAACTCGACCCACTGGCTCAGATTTAGTAAGGTTTCTTATTGATTTATCGCAAAAAGATGGTTTGGCATATAATAGTATCCTGGTATATAAGTCGGCAGTAGCAACTCTTTGCGACCCTACTTTAGAAACAAGTTTAAGTGCTAATAGCTTAGTGAAACGAGCACTAAAAGCCATTTCTTTAAGAAATCCTAAGCCGACAAAAGCTCCAATTTGGGACACTGATATATTGACAACATGGCTACAGAATAAAAGTAATAATGAAAATAGTCTTTATGAATGTTCACAAAGAGCAGCAGTCCTGTTGTTATTATGTTCCGGTCGCAGGGTTCACGACCTCACCCTACTTGACGTTAGTCCCGCAAACTGTATTGTATCAGAAGCATCAATAGTGTTTTGGCCCAGGTACGGTTCTAAAACTGACTCTGATAAGAATATTCAATCTGGCTGGCGTTTGCTCAAAAACCTAGATAATAAATTGCTAGACCCTGTATTTTGGGTTAAAAGAGTTCTCGCATTATCGGAACCCAGACGAGAACAGTGTAAAAATAATAATCTGTTTCTAACTACTTGTGGGCCACCTAAACCGGCGTCAAGAACAATAATCTCTAACTGGATTAAGAACATTTTATCGCAGGCTGGTATACAAGCAAGTGCCGGTAGCATACGACCAGCAGTGGCCTCTAAAAATTGGGTGCAGAACTTGTGTATAGAAGATATTTTAGCTCGTGGAAATTGGCGTTCAGGAAATACTTTTAAAAAATTTTATTGTCGAGAAATTAGACAAACCACCAGCCAGCCTAGCGTGTCCCACCTTTTTGTGCCCATTGGTGATTAGTTTATATACTTAGGTGTAATAAGGATGATTAGATAAAGTGCAAACAGAATAATATATGCGATTGAAATACCCGATTGTACAATCATAAAAGCTTGCTGAATGTATTAAATTATTCGTTTGTTTATAGTATTGTGAGAACTATTATAAAATAAAATTATAATACTTATTATTTCATGTTATGGTTTTATTTAACCTTATTCCTTTAACCGTTTTACCTTTTCTTCAATGAATCGTAAATGCATCATTATTATTAAATTACAATTGCAATTACTTACATGATTAATCCGTTGATAATGTTCACATTGGCGTTGTAACTCAAGGGTTCACCAGGCGATAACAAACAGGTCTCAAATAATGTGTAGGCTTCGAATAACGGTACATAAGCTTAATAGCAGCGTTTTACCTAACAATAAAACGCTTATTAAGCGAGTTACCTTATTCGAAGCCTACAATTTAATTTCTGCCTGGCGTTTTTCTCACTCGGGTACATTAAAATGACTTATAATAAAACTCAACGCACTTATCACTAGCACTATATAGTATTAGGTTTTCACAAAACACCTCAACGCACTTATCACTAGCACTTACTACTTACTAGCACTTATCACATAGTATTAAGTTTTCACAAAGATTCACTGAACAATGAATCGGCACTCTGCTGGTTCTTCACCAAATATAAGAAAATCATAACAATTTTTAATGTACCCTCATCTTTATTGCAAAATTATTTGAGAAAGCTATGAGCTAAAGGAGGCGCGCGCGCCAACGCGCTCGTCCCCGCCTGGTGAAAATGGAGGGGCAACAGTGGTGGGAAAGGAAGTGACGTAGTATGAAGTAGGAATTATGACCGACACGCGAAACGGAAACGGAACTGCTACTCTCAAATAATGTGTAGGCTTCGAATAAGGTAACTCGCTTAATAAGCGTTTTATTGTTAGGTAAAACGCTGCTATTAAGCTTCTATATTATATGTATTTGTTTCACAAATATGATAAAAGTGCGATGCAATACAGGTATAGCTCGCCAAAAACAAAATAAAAAAAATGGTAAGTATTTCACAGTGGAAAAAGCACTGCATATAAGCTTAAATGTCATAATTGCAACGATGCACATTGAGATTTAGACCTATTAGAAGTTCGGATGAAACCACGACAAACATTGATGTGGTCAACATTTTCAGTAGGATATATTATATAAAACATACGTTAATGAAACGAGGTATGATAACACATAATAGAATAATCAGATTAAGTAAATTTTGTATTACCCAGGTTCTCCAAATCAAATCATGGCATTTCAATATTTTGACACTTTACATTAATTTTCATGATGATCAAGTTTTTGTGTGAGCTAAGTTCTCACAATAGTTTCAAAACATAAGAATATTAATCGATGACGGCAACTTTTAGAGACTATATAAGTTGGAGACAAGGCCATCTAGATAATTGATGTGGGTGTGATTTGTAAACAAAATGTCACCGCAAGGTCGGCCTCTCGGACCGCTGCAATAAAATGCAAGCAAATTAGACAGAAATGCAAAGGTCACTTTACATATTCAATAACTATTAGCATCAGAATGCATTAAAAATCACATTATCAACATCATTTGCAACATTTTTATACAAATGACAAAAGACATTTAGTTTTTTTGCATTCATAATTGAATCATTTGTCATCCATTTTTACCTGACCTTTAAGGTCACACTTTAGGGTTTCCTTAACAAAATACGGAAAATCAATCATACAATAAACATTCCGAAGGCATCGCCATATTCTGATAACGACGATTGATTTACAAAAAGCTTCCAGTATGTAACCTCTATATTTCATCGAATTGTGCTATGTGTACCTATCTGCCAGCGTATTATTTTAACACCCTGTGCGGAGTAAGGAAAGAGAACGTAGGAAACCGGAGTATCGAAATCTACGCTTATTATTTAATCAATTAGTTACTATTGTCGAGCCACTAATCGACTCACTAATGAAGTATAGTAGAATGTATGCAATTGTCTCTGGAACAAAGAACGCGCACCTCGTTGTTGCATAAACGTGGAACGACGAGTTCAATTTTGTTTTGGGACGGCCAGAGAAACACACCGGTATGAGTAATTAATTTATTTTCACGTAACAGATTGTTAAGAAGCCTACGTAGTTGTTAACTGAAATAAAAAAATTAGCACAATGTTGTAAGTAACATGAACAGCCAAATCGTGTCGTGAAAAATATGTCTAACGGACTCTATCTTGAAATTGGCGCGGGTACAAGTCGCGACCTGAAAGTGTTGATCATCAATGTGTATGGGTGCATCGACAGTGCTACGGCTACATGAAATGTCACAGCAGTACATAATAAAGCTTACGTGTTAATTAGATGGGCGTATGTAAACACGCTCTCTCCGTGGGAGTAGTTTTTTGGCGGCAGAACGAGCACCATTGTGCGCGAGAAAGCTACGGAACCTTTGCGACGCTAATTAAAGCCGCGACAAAAACTGCGGACGTATCGTAATTGTTGGGTAACGATGGATTCGCATTAAGCCATCGCAAGAAATAAATGTTAGAATCTGGTCCGAAAACTTCCGCCTGTAGGTAGGTAGGCTAACGCGTTAATGTTAAAAACAGCTCAAAAGTGCCAAATATCACTATTGTCCTAATGACCCTGTTTCACATTAATATCGAGTAACCACAAGATTCAACCAATGTTGTCAAATCTGATTTTTAAGAATATGCCTGTTTTTCTTGGGTATGACACTAAGGCTTTGTCAGACGGTCGACAGCAATAGGCTGATGAAGTATGGTGAATTAAAATAGAATATATAAAATAATAAATGATTATCACAACTTTGTCATTTTATCGGTAGTCGGACCTGGCGCGTGAGATTGCTGGATTGTGACATGCTTACGAGTATATCCGATCAATATTACGTGTTACTATTTTATCTATTTCCTCTGTCTTAAAATTTTATAGCTACTAAAATTATATGGATATTTCTAAAGATCTGAAGTTGCATTCATAACACATTTATATTATGTTTACTTAATAAGCTACTTACTGATGATGTCATCGTTAAACAGCCAACAGTTCAGCGATAAAGACAAAATCTTTGTAGGCAACCGGAATACTATAGTCATCAAAGCTAAAATTGCTTACGCTCACCGACTAGTATTAAACTAATAGTTCATTCTGTACATAATTGCGGTAAAACTAAAGCCACATTCTATTAATATCCAAATCAAGCATTGTAACAATATACCTATTTACCCAACACTGTTACGATGACTCGATTTAAATGTATAATTGGCAAACCATTTGACTTAATAAACACGCATATCATATGCGGGTATGCGGCACAATCAGAGTAACTGTACAAAAGACCTGATTAGTAGTAAATACGCGTATTAGTCACCGAGGAAACGCCACCACAGTAACCCACATCACCACATGCGATAAACCGCGGACTGGCAGAGCTAGGATACAAGTGTCTTCTCGCCGCGTAAATGTTATTGTATTCAAATTAGATATATTATATTAACATACTAACCAAATGTTTTTGCTGAAAGACTTAAATAGTCACCTTGATTTTTAGAATAAATTGGAAATCGTTTCATGATTATTTCAAACATGAAATTCATCTTTGAAGAATTATAAACAAAGGCAGATTCTACGTTAACACAAAGGAAAATATGTTTGTATAATGTACGCATAGAAGTTATTCTCGTTAGGTCAATATGCATAGTATAGGGGTAAGGAATAAACAACGACTTGCTTCTGTCAGCGAGTTCAGTAAGAAATAGACTCTGTATCGTGATAAACATGATAAACCACCACCTGTTAAGTATTATTGATTAAAAGAGTGACAATAATACTTTGATTCTTACAATATTGTCAATAAGAGAATAGATTAGAACCCATGTATTCTCTGTCCTGAAGAACAACCTTGAGTTGCATAAAAAAAATCATTAGCTGGCAAAAAGCGAATAATACTGAAGACAAAATTCGCAGCTCACTCGAAACCAAAGCCCATGTTGCTATCAGGTCAGATCGACTGCGACACCACAATTTAGCGCAAGGTGCTACTACAGAACGATCATCTCCAGTAACAGGGGTATCGATGCAATTTGCACCAACTAGGATTGTTGCCTGCACAGTTTTAGCTACACGTTCGTTTCCAAGAACAGGATATCGTTTCCGTCGAGGCCAGACATTCCCAGCAGTATTTAATGGCATTAACCGATCGCCATTGTCCGCCGAGGACTCGTAAATCGGCTCAGACGGCATTAAACTCGGCTAGCGCGATCCTTTTAACGATATTTATTATTCATTCGTGCGTTTGCTCGTAAACGTCTTTGAACTTTTGCTAGAGGTCATGAATGCAAGACAATGTTGTAGAACTTGGGTCGCGAAGGGCGTCACTGTTCATAGATTATTTATCCCAACCTACTAGATTCAAAAAGATGAGTTTAGTGGATACTGACACGAACATATTTAGTCCTGACTCCTGAGGCTTCACATGGCCGTAGGTCCCGTAAGCCTGTGGTTATGATGCTTTAAAGCATTTTCCTCCGCACAAAAATGAAGAGGAGATAACAAAATTCATTCGAAGCAGACCTAGTCAGATTGTTTTGAATTGAGCTAATTGTACGTGCTGATACAGTGGGAGATATCTGTCTGCTTATCAATGGGCTGCGGAGAACACGTTCTAGGGTAGCATAGCACGAAGCTGATATCACGAGCTCTATTCCCAAGCTATCGGTGCATTAGATACTTTGAACGCCGTCGTCACGAGCGCGCTAGTAGCCTGCAGTTACTATTTAATAACAGCACGATCCTGCCAATTGATTGGAAGATTTATGTTATTTGCATAAATATACATACATATTTGATTTACTTTTTAGACGGAAAATAACATTTAAATTTACAAGATTCTAATCTAAATTGTATTTCGATTTGTACCCCGATCGTCCCACTATCTTGTCCCACATTTAAAACAATTCCTGATTTGTCCCTTTCACTAAACACTTTTTGTATTTTGTTTTATAAGTAATGGATGCAGTAAAATGATGGGAACAATAGAAAATGATGAGTATAATTGAAAAGACGTAAATATTTTCATTTGTGATGCATCATAATAATAAAGAAGAAGACAACAGCAATGTTGATGACTAGTGTAGAAGATGATAATGATAGATTTTTATGTTATTTTTTGTCTGCATTGGAAATAAATAATTATATTTATATTATTTATGGAATTGTTCTTAAATTTCACATCACCGTGGTTGAAAACGAATGACTAAAATATAACAACAAACTAACAATCCGCATCGAGTGTGTAACACGTAGGTAATCAAAGCATTTCACGTCGAATTACTCGCGTTATACCGCCGTCGGTAATTGCCGCGGTTGCTATTACAAACCAGAAGTGGTGAATAGTTTGCAATAATTACTCTTTAATGCCAAGGCTACGCGATCGCTGCGAATTGATTGTTTATTTCCTTCTAAGTACGTGCGCCGAAATGCTATCATCAGCTGATAACGTAAATAGCTCATTGCCGACACTGTGTTATCAACTGTATGAATGCGATATTGACCAATGTTTTATGATCGAAATATATATTTCCAAACTCTCGGTTGGGAGATTGAGAGAGAATTTGAGAGAAAACACCTTTGCGGTCTATCTATACTGGCCACTGGGCTTTAAAACGATCATAAGTTTTTATTGATTTATAGTTTTAAAAGTTGCTTGCTATTAAAAAGCTGATATCTATTTTTATAAACAAAACGAGAAGAAGTACCGGCAACAAGTCGAACTAGTTGCACCGGCAGCCCCAGTCGTGCTTCATTAGTCAGACCATGCACTGACAAGTTTCCAGACAAGGACTTGTTTTTGCAACCGCGGTATTGACAGTCATTAAAGGATTAGATGTCAGGAGCAAAACTGGACTTTTGAGGCGTTATAGCATATAGACAAAGGACGGCATGATTAACATGCAGGAGAG
The DNA here is from genome assembly GCA_949319885.1 of Mecyna flavalis. Lineage (NCBI taxonomy): Eukaryota > Metazoa > Arthropoda > Insecta > Lepidoptera > Crambidae > Mecyna > Mecyna flavalis. The sequence continues at coordinate 393,896 of OX439427.1, read as the reverse complement.
TTGGTTAATTTTCAAGTAATGAATGACAATGCTTTTGATCCATGGTTTAGCACAGAAACGCTTTCTGTATTCTCTCTAAGTCTCGATATAAAATTATTCGAATATTCGTGGCCATGAGAGTTTACAATTCATAAATATGAATTGATGCCAACGTCTAAATTGCGAATAGACGGCGAAACAGTCAAGCTTATGAAATGAATTTATAAATTGTCTGCATAATTGTCACAGCCTAATTACAGCTATCACATTTTCGTATACATTTCGACACAATAACTCAACAAAATTTTCGATGGTAGCTTAAAGAATTCAATCAGCAATTTGGTCGACCGAAAGGAGAATTGCATTGTTCAGAGTTCATGGGCAAATTGAGCGGGTCAAGAAACTTGACGTAACTATATTATGTAAGTGCTGAAATACAAGTATGACCAACATTTGTGTGTTGGGAATTTCTCTTTTGTCTTAAGGGGTCGACGGTCATCATTATATTTGCGTTGACATTTGCAGCATACTTAATGAGATGGGATCAAAAATGTAACTTTTAGCGTCTAAAGAGGCAATTACCTCGAGTAGAGCAGCAAAGATAATAAAGTAACGGTGAAAGAATACAAGAAAAAGAAGTCTTTAGCAAGAAAGTGTGTATAGTCAATGATCAGCAGGGAGAAGCTTTGTAAAAGAATTTCAAAAGAGATGTTACAGATTGAATTTTCGAACTCAATAATATTATATCAAAGACCACAGAACATTAATTTCCTGATGATAGAATAAAACAAACATATTAGTGTAAGTAAGCTGGAATGGATACAATAAAACACTTTGAATCGTTTGATTAAAAAGAAGAATGTAACAATAAACTCTCTTATTTTACGTTGATAGAGTTCATTGTTCTACCTAAGTAAAAAGAATCGACGCTATCGTAGATGATGTCGACAAGTTTGTAGCGTTGAATTCGAGTACTAATAAGTAAAATTTATTATTATAGAAAAAAAAAAACAGTTTAGAAGCCCATAGCATACGAAATTATCAAGAAGACTCTCCTATGAATCTTCTTTTATTTTATGTGACTGTTCAGTTGGCATACAGGTAACATTAAAACTATGCAGCAGTACAGCCCGAAATAGCTATGTGAGCAAAAATTTTGATTATTATACATACCTTAAAGGTGTAAAGCAAATAATGACTGTTACATTGAAATGAAACCTCGTTTTGAAATACACGTTTCTAAAAAAAGAGGTCGTTTAGCTGTTGTCTATGAAACCAACGGCTTTCGTATTTTGGAAAAGTGAATATCGCTCGAACAACCAATTTCCTCAACTCAACTGAGGGAAATGTGGGATTTCGTGACTACAGTCCGCCGAAATCGAGAGTGTTTGGCATCGGCAGGGTCACCGGTTTCACCGCGCGACCCGCGCGACAGCCCGGCGCGTACGCATCCACTTTCACCGTTTGTAGAGAATTGTTTAGCATTTGCATATCACTGGCGGTTGCGCAACCGATCATTTCACGAGTCGATCGCTTCGCAGGTGTCGATTGCGATGGAAAGTACACTTTGATTTACTTTATTGATTTATACCTTGTTGTTCCAAGGGTCACTTTCAAATTCAAAGTAACATTTAGGTCAATGTTTATTGGAATACGAAATGATTAAGTAAAACTATCTTTAATTAATATTGTTGAATATTATATTTAATTATAATTTTGTAAGTAGTAAATATCGCTGTTTCCTGTTTGCTCGTAAGTTGGTTGAGTCGATAAAATGGTACGCATTTACGCCACATGAGTAACTGAAAATATTGTATTATCGTAAGTGCATCTACACTTGGTGATGTAAGGGCGTTGTCACGCCCCGCGATGCACTAAACGTTTCATATCGTATCCAAAGATAACACGACATGGACTTTAATTAAAAAAACCTTAATTGTGTTTTCTGTTCAAACTATTAACAGAACTGAGAACACCACTCGATAAGCAATCTGGACACAGTCAAGTATGCATTAACTGCAGTGATATGAGAATTTCTGATAGTGGATTTATAACCAGAAATCAACAAGTTGCTCAGTCAAGTTTTAGCTTCTGCTTTTGATGCTGCTGACACCGAAAGGGCTGACTAATTAGATTACGTTAACAATGTCCATAATATTGTTAAATCTCCACTGTATGAAAATGATGTAATCTAAGTTTTTAAATCTGGTAGGGGTAATTATGAGTTAGTCTGCGATTAGAGAAGCCCTCGAGCCCGCGACAGCTGGAGCGTGGTCGCGACAGCGTCACGGTGGCTGACGACCGGTCAGATGGCAAATTGCTCAGCGCAGGGTTGCTTTGTTTCATCTCTCTTGAAAGCCTTGCTTTGTGCCATTACACTTTGCTCGTGGTCAAATGCCAGCGCGATCGTTAACTATGCCGGAGGCCAAATAGCCTTGGAAATTCTGACACCAGATTAATTTTGCAGTTAATCATGAAATGGGGCTAATTGCTTGGAGCTAGTGTTTACAGTTATAGCAACTAGTACTTTAACTGCAGCAGTGTGCATAAAAATCTTAGAAAGTTTTCCTTGCAACGTGAATAAAGTAGTGAACATGTAATTCTTTTTTTAAGTGAGAAATTGCTTCAAACTTTTGACTTAATGAAAAACATTGTAGTGCTGCCAACTAAGACCATTACGATGATTACGAAAAAAGTCTATTATTCCAAAAAGGTTTACTTTCGATGCAACGTGATCTACATTTGCAACAGACCTTCTGACAGGTTCGAGTGCGCATTCGGCGCAGGCGCAGCGGAAGCGGCCGCGACCGCCGCACTGAATGCCAACCAATTGCGCAACGAGCGCGCCTCCATGTCTTCTCGATGTTATCTCGCTTCTTGTTCCGTACGAGGGAACGCGACTCACATAATCTATACGCCACGCTACCTAACAATGCATTTGCAATTTGGAATCCTTCTTATGAAATCTTATCAGAAATGGATACTATAATGTGAAACTCAATTGATACATTAACTAGGATAGACTGCAGAAAAAAGTTTTGGAAAGATATTATTAGGATTAGGAAGTACTTTTAATCAACAGTTCTATCTTTTTTAGGTTGCCCTATAAGACGAGATATGGTAAGAAACTTGATCTAACTTCACAATTTAAGAACTACCCTAAGTAGAACAGCAAAGTTAATTTTGATCTGGACATTATTAAATTAAGAATATATTTCGTCAATGCACGTGATAATGACAAAAGGTTCGAAACCGTGAGAGAGACAAAAGAAAGTAGTTCCGACCGCGGCACGCTGCGGGCAGCAGCGCAGAGACAATAAAGTTGTAAGGAGGGCGCGGACGGTGGCCGGTCGGAAGGAAGCGCGCGCGCATGCCTGACACGCGGCGAACCGCGACCGCCCGCTGGCTGTCGACGGCCAGCCAGCCGTCTCGCGAGATGAGCAGTATTTTGAATTTTTGACCGTATACCAGCCGCAGTTTCATTTCTGGTATGATACTTAGATTGTATCTTCATTTTACTGACAGCTGAGTTATTAATTATTATGCTGGATTTTACGAGTCTGATCCTAGCAGAACGAGAATTTGAAATATTCGTGCACGGAAGATGTATTTTGCTAATACCTACTGGCTACTACAAAGAAAGAGTGCATGGTTTAGGTACAGTGATAATTTACGTACCTAACATGATTAAGATTATTGAAACGGTGATTATTTGCAACTCTTATTACATATATTTAAAATATTCATCCAGCATACAGGCATAAGCTCTGTGTTATGGAAGTAGTAGTAGTTGTTACTGATTCTAAGTATGTATTATTCTATCATCATTTTTATTGTATTATTATACCTATTATTTGAAAGGTTATAAAACGGTTTTATTACTTCAATATCAAATATATTTACTAGATAAATCACAGAATCGGCGTATTCAATTTCTATGTTCGGTAATTACAGAAAAAGACGTCAACTTTTCGATGGTACCTGTATTATGCAACCGATGCTCGTCATTCAGAGCGTGACTGCGCCGTCGCGCGCCGTCGTTATTTGGGTGCGCATACGCATTGTGATCGCAATTAGTTTTTGTAGAACATGACAAAGTCTCAGTACGTCCGAGGACCTTCATCCGACAGTATACCACAATTACAAATGTTTACAATGGGATAACAAAGCCAATAATAACTATGTATAATAGCAGCAGTTTATCTGCGCTTAAAACGTGGTACCTACTACCTACCTACAATTTTGGTTATGATGAATATGATAGAAAGATTTCGGTAGAAAATCTCCAAACACGTGTAGAATAGGCATCTTCCTGTTAAGTAAAAATTAAGTAGATCTAGTGTAAAACTAAAATGTAGGTCTATTAAGAAGTAATACAAAACTGACCTTGATTCTGGTCCTGCGGCCGCGCAGCACGATGCCGTCGTTCTCGATGTAGTCGGGCACCTCCTTGCGGTCGGAGAAGTTGAACACGACGGACGTGGAGGAGGGCGGCGGGGCGCGCGGCCGCCGCGCGTTCAGCGGGCTGCCGCCCACGCCGCCGCCGCCCGCCCACGGCACCAGTCCGCCCTTAGCCTCCTTCGCTTCCACTGTCTTCTTCACTTCCACCACTTTCTTTTCCTTCTCTACCACCACTTTTTTCTCTTTTTCACCCACTAGCTTCTTCTCACTTGTTCCGTTCCACGCCCGCTTAATGTCAGCCCCGCCTAGACGCGACGGCGCTTCGTCTCCTATCTGTTTCGCCTCAACGAAACCGTTCGTCAGGGGGCGGTCCACTTTCATCTTCAAGTCGTCTTTCGGCTTAATTTCTTCGTTTTCCTTCGGCTCCTCCTTCTGCTTCGTCTGCTCCCTCTGCTTCGGCTCGTCTCTCGGTTGGATTTCGAGCGGCTCCGAAGCCAGATCGACCGGGGACTCGGGCCGAGCCACTTCCACCTCAGGGGGAGATCGAGGGATCGGTTCGACCAGAGCCGCCGGGGGCGGATCCCGCCTCTCGGGCCGAGGCTGCGGGGCGGGCTCCGGCTCCGACGGAGGAGGGGACGCCAGACGCGGAGTGGACGGCGGCGACGTCGGCTTCCGGTCGAGGTCCGGAGACGGCTCCGGCGAGCGCAGCGTCGGCGCGGGCATCGGGCGGATGACGCCGACCCGCCGGGCGCGCCCCAGCAGGACCGAGTTGGTGGCGGCCAGCGGCGGGAGGTGCGAACCCCGCTTCGGCGCCTCGAAGGCGAATCTCATCGAGGAGCCGGCGCGCGCGATGCCCTCCAGGGCGGCGCGGGACACCGGCCGGGCCTCCGCCGGGGCGGGCGCCAGCTCCGCCTGCTCGTCGACGGGCAGGGTGACGTCGAGCGGCGGGGTCGGGGACCGCGGCGCGGGCGGGTCACGAGGCTCCGGAGTCGACGTCCGCGAGGGGCCCTCTAGACCGCGGAGAACGGCGGAAACGCGGGCCGCCGGCGCCGGCCGCTTCGTCGGCGCACTTTCGAACTTCCGAAGAGCCGCCCGCACCACATCGGGCGGGGGCCGCTCCGTGTCCCGGAGCAGCGGCGCGGGGCGGCGCGGCGGGCGAGCGGCGCGCGCGACCGGCGGGCGGGGTGCCGGCACCGGCGGCGGGAGCGGCGGCGCGTGCGGAGGAGGCGGCGGGTCGTGCGCGGGCAGCGGCGGCGGGGCGTGCGCCGGCGGCTCGGGCGGCGGCTGCGGCGGCGGCGGCGACGGCGAGGGCGGGTGCGGCAGGTCGTCGCGCGCGTCGAGGCGGCTGAGGGCGTCGACGGAGCGCGCGCGCTTGACGACCTCGCGGCGCGCGGGCACGGGCAGCGCCTGGGGCGGCGCGGCGACGGAGGCGGGCCGGGGCGGGCGCGCGGCGGGCGGGCGCGGCGCGGGCGGCGGGCGCTCGTCCAGCAGGTGCTCGAGCGAGGCGGCGCGGCGCAGCACGGACGGGCGGCGGCGCGGCGCGTCGCGCAGCGCGAGGCTGAGGTAGCGGCTCTTGAGGCGCTTGACGATGCCGGGCCCGTAGCGCAGCTCCTCGTCGTCGTCGGCGGCGGGCGGCGGCGGCGGCGGCGGCGGCTGCGCGGGCGGCGGCGCGGGCCGGGAGCGCGCGGCGCGCCGCTGCAGCAGCTCGCGCTTCCATTGCGGGAGGGCGCCGGTCGACATGCCTGCGAGGTCACACCACTGGTTACGACCGCGATCCGACCGAGCCAATATTTAACAGAATATAAGGAAGGTACTCGTATGGCGTTTGTTAGCTTTTGCGTTTTGACTGTTAGCTCGCTTCGCTACAAGTAGGTCCAGTGTTGACTTGGTAGTGTCATAAGTGCGAATGACATGTCTAGATGGTTAAATAACAGTACAACTTTGTTAACAGACACCTGATAATGTGCTAATGAGAGAATGCTTTTTACTAGGTTGTCAGAAGTGAAAAGTTAATACTAAACATTTGTCTGTAACTCATCCGAACAACATATTTAGAGAGTTAAATTAAGAGAGAAAATGTTTAGTTTCTTAATTGATATTGTGATTTTTATTATATTCTGGTTCAACATAAATAGGTCTTTTTACTAAAGAGGATGACGAAGAAGGAATACATTTTTATATATAAATAAATAAAAGATAAGCATCACTCACCAAAGTCCTGTGAGGACTCCAGCATGGTCTCCACCATCATCTTGGGGCTGCCCGAGCACAAGCAACTAAAGAGGAATGAGCAAAACAATGTAAAGCATTCAATAGGCTTAATCTTTCAAGCCCCGGATCACCAGACACAATAGAAAATCTATTGTTACGCGGCACCCGAGTGCCGGTTCGGGATTGAGTGGTTAAAAACAAAATAAAAAAAAATCTACTTATTTATACAAGTGATAATATAATTTAGAACCTAACTAATAAAATAGCGTATTTAATATTCATAATGTGGTGATAAAGTCAGCAACAGACACAAAAATTAAAAAAGAATGACAACCATTTATTGTGAACAGATCAGTAAAGTGAAGTTTATCAATAACAAAAAATATATTGTGACATGTAAACAAAAACTGATAAATATATTTAAACAAATAATTAAGAAGTTCAAGAAATAACATACTATGAGCTACAAATATTAATAAAACACAAGATAATAATATCTGTTGATAACACAACCTTGGCGGCAATTAAAGCGCTCCCAAACACCAATATTAAGCAAAATAATTATTTATAAGTTTATAAAGTATCCTAAATTATTTTACATGCACACATTTCCTAAGATATACTGGGGCTTCTGATTCTGTTTGACTAAAATAGGAAATATTGTAGTAAAGTTCACAAACACTGGATAAGTGTTTCTGCTAGTGCATAAAACAGCATTTTTCTTAGTTTTATTTATTGTTTCAACCACACAAGTCTTCAGCATATTTGGTTAGTTTTACCTAAGTTTTCAAACTACCCTTTGACCTTTTAAAATATCAATCTTAGTATTTATATTTTACTAGCGGCCACCCTCGCGGTTTCTACCGCATGTAATTTCCTTTTTCAACTATCCCCCTTTCCCCATATTTCCGGGACAATAAGTATCCTATGTCCGTCTCCTGGTTCTAAGCTACCTCTCCACCAATTTTCAGCCAAATCGGTTCATCCGTTCATGAGTTATAAAAAGTGTAACTAACACTACTTTCTTTTATAAACAGATTTTGAGAGTTGCCGGTATTCATAGTTTCTTATTTTATACTCTGTATTCTGTATCATTACTCTCAGAATATTCAGCTAAATCATTTTCCTTTACATTCACATTAACCGTTTCGTCAAGCCAGGCTCGACTAGATCTATTTGATCTTTCTTGACTGAATGTATAGCATAAAGAAAAGAGGGACTAATATTATGGCCTTCACTTTGTATAGCTGATTAATTTTATTTCAATGTAACGGGTAAAAGTATTATTTCCTCAATGACTATTTAGTAGAATTAAAGTAACAATAATATGTTTGATTTAGCGTTTTCCAGATATACTTTTAACATTATTTAAATTAAATTGGACAATATTATATTGAGATTAGTGTTACTACAAATAATAATATGTAGGCAGATATAAATAAAAGCAGTTCTGATGCATATTAATACTTGATTTTATAAACAAATGTTGCATTAAGTAGAAGAAGAATATATATTCAAAGATAATAGTTTTTTTCTGACCAAAAATAGTAATTTCTTAGAATAAATATTCAAGATAAATAATAAAACAACTATACAATAAATAGCCTTGTTTTAAGTATGACTTACCAGGAATGAAATTAATAAACTTATAATTATTAGGATTAGTTTCTCAAAAATATTATACCTAATGAGTTGAGTTTCAAAGTAGTCTTATCTGGTGATTAATTTAGTTACTGTTTCATACTTTAAAACATTGATTATTTTTATCATTTTATCCATTTACTTTAATAGATTGTTTCTACTTCAAAATACTTAAGTACCTACCTAGTAATTGTAAACATCAAATTACAATCTATGTTTCTAATAGATTTCTGTGTCTTGACAAAGATATGATATCTTTCAAGATTAATGTAGTTGTAATCCACATAGTGTGGTTACAGACATTTCAATAACTTTATTGCAGATGAATTAAATCTCAACATTGAAAATCAGCGATAGCGAGTGATAAGCGCAAGAATGTGCATCAAAGCTGAAAGCTCGCGGCGGCGTCGATGACCTCCGCAGACGCGATCCTCGCGGCTAACTGTACCCGCCTCGCTCACATCCACCGCTCCCCAACCACCGCAGTAAAGACCCGAAATCGCTACATAATATGCTCGACATAACACCACCACATTACCAAAGCTATATTACCTACTTTAACTAGACCGCTTACCTGCTAAAAACCCATCGAAGATCGACAACTCGTAGACACTAGTGTAGTTTTCATTTCGATCCCATGCCACGAAAATGAAAGTATTGACACCAATAAATTGCAACAACACGTCAGACTATTGTAATGAATATACACAATGAAAAATCACTGCCGCTTTACAGAAAACACCCTGGATCGTCCAGTTAAGCGGCCGATCACTTCTATCGATTTGTTTCACATGCCACACAACTGTTATTATTTCTTGATACTCGTCAAATATCCTCCAGATAAAATCACTCAACGTTCCTACTCAGTTTAGAATCACCAAATTGTCGTAAATATTGTTATTTTATTTTATTTTTAAGTCCGATTAACACAAAACACACAACTCAACAATGACAGCAATCAGTTGACTGAAGGAAAACGAAACGAACCTGAGAAACGAACGAAGATTTGAAGTTTTGAACGGAAGTGTACGCGTATAGACCGACAAACTTATCTGTTCTGGTGGCGGCGTCGCTACTGTCTATTTAGAACTGTCATTATATATCGTTTTTGCCTCAGAATAAGGACTATAAGCATAGAAACCTGACTAAAATAGCAAGCAAAGACATATACTCATCCTTTTTATTCATATGAATGACAATAATGCGTTAGAAAGGGATGTATAATATTTGTCATGAGTCAGTTTCTGTAGGTTGTCCCTAGTTTTTTCTACGGTAGTGACGTTCCTTGTCGGCACTTAAAGTCGATAAAAATAAACCTAACAGATAAAGTTACGACTTAGGTTTAATATTATATCTTATCTTACTAATATTATAAAGGCGAAATACTTACTAATATTATAAAGGCGAAAGTTTGTGTGTATACCTATATGAATGAATGTTTGTTACTCTTTCACTCAAAAACTACTTGATTAGTAAGATTAAGTCCTTAATTATTATTATGAATGCGAAAGTGAGTTGTTTGTTCCATCCTTATGGTAGAGATTTTATATTTGAAAGATTATAAAACATTAGGTTATAACAGGGTAGCCGGGTGAGGAAGAGGTCGGCGGTGGCGAGCAGGAATAGAACGTCCAACGTTGGGTAGTTCGTGTATTTTACGAAGCTACATAAAATATAGGTGGACCCCGCAACGTGTCTTACTAAGTAAAAGCACGAGGCGTGGTGCGCTTAGTACACAGTGGAGCGTATAACAATAACAATTAGATACTCAAAGCAGTCCTAACGATTAGAAGCTACTTTGAGTGCAATCTACTGATAATGTTTGACAAAGTTCAAAATGTATGGAGGATACTTATACAATCGAAAAATCGTAACGCTTGGTATAATTAAAGTCTTTTGCGCGCCATCTATTGGCGCGGGAATGAACTAACTATGTTTGACGTTTTGAGGTTTTGTGAAAAGAGGTTGTTACAAGGTTAATAATATATAAAAGATTTTATTAAGTGCGTTTATTTTCCGAAGGCGTCGCTGGGAAACTATTTTATTTATTTATTTCTTTATTGCATTTACACGGTTACAATATTTATTTATTTTTAGTTCTTGCTAGTTGTCGCTGCAATCTTAAAATAATTGCTTCATGACGACTGCATGCAGTCTCTGCAGACGTGTTGCTTAATTGTCTTATTCTGGGCAATGGTAACTGAAATACAAATAATTGAGCTTGTAGTAGTTGGTATTTCATAAATGGCAAGATGGCGGTCAAATTTCTGCCTATTTAAATTAGATTAGAGAACTAAGTAAATTAGACACCGGATAAATAAACTTCTAATATAAATCTTGATATGGATTTTGATCTGAAATAAAGAATTATATTATTATTATAAATAAATGCACAAAACAGTGTTCTTACTTTTTTTTCAACATCAATGATTACATTTTTATGTTACTCTGCTACAGAACTAGAAACTTTGCCATGTCTCGCATCACTCGCATCACAGATGTCCATAGGAACTGGTAGTCTATCCTGAAATAAAAATAAAAATGTAGGTACTTGATATTGAATATTATGTTCTCTGGTAATAATTCAAATTTACAAATTAATTTTTTATATTTTAGTCTAATGTTTAAAAAAAATCTTAAAATATTTGAACCATTTAGTGAATTAAGTATTGTATAGAAATAAACACTAAATAAACATCTAACCAATTCGTTTGAATCTAATCAAAGTGTAGGAAAAGTAAAAGTAAATATTATTGTTTGAAAGATAAATCCAATCCAGTCCTAAAATGGTTTAGTTTTTACCAATGAGTCCAATGACTCATTAATATTGATTTATCGATATAGAAATGCACATCACTAAGCGAAATAATATAACCTCTAAGATCTGAACAAAATTTCTTTGATTCTAGCAATATTCGATACTGAATTGGACAAAAACAACTATAATCAAAAACTTTAAGCATAGTTTAACACGTTCCGGCGCGGTGGTCTACTCCAGAATGACAGTAAAATCTTCATACATTTTTTTGGTTCCTTAAAAATCGTCACTGACTCGCCCGTCCTAGTCATTGAGCTATTATTACTACGTATAGAGAAGACATCAGTCATCACTGACATGTTCCGATCAACTGCAGTCAGATGGCTGCACTGCATTTAGTCACTTGCTAGCTCCCCAGCGCCAAAGTCTTGTTTTGATTATATACGAAAATACGTCAAAATCCACTAAATATGCCCTCGTGTGTGTTGAGATATTGCAGTAATAATTCTAGTAATTACATCCAAGAGCAAAGGAATAACTTTCTACTATTAAATAACTAGAAAATCAAATTCAAACTTAATTAAAATAAAATATTTTATCGGAGACGCCATAATGTCATTTTTCAAAGACTAAAAATTAAGATGTGCCATTTTGTATGTAACAAGTATAGGTAGAATTTAGCTTGATTTTTCTCTGTATAACGAAAAATAATATTTATACGCTTATTTAGAAAATAACTATCAAAGATATGGGTGGTTTGTCGTACTCCACAGAAGATGTACCTATATAAAATACATATTATTATGTCTCGCTACAGAGACAGTAATACGAAACCTTTTAAAAAAAAGTGGTGGAATTAGTCTCTCTACTAAATACAATTTCAGTTAAATTAATGTCTTTGGAATACTTCATTACTTCGTAACTAAATAAATGTAATATTACTTCAAAATTATACGGCTTTTAATTTTGTATCAAATCAAAACTTAGGATAAAATTTGTAACAGACTTCGTTTATTAATCTAGCCTCTCGTAGGTACCTGTTTGAATAGGCAGAATATAAACAAATTGTTGCCTGTTGACGGTGTCATCGCATCTATGACTTATTAGCCGCCCCCGCGCGCCCCACCCCACCGCGCTTGGCGCATAGACATTGTTCGAGCTGTCTGTTCTAGTACGTCAGTACATAATATTTCTATGGTCCTAGTAACGTTCATACAAAACCAACGGCCACCACCGTACTGTCAATTTATATGATAGTACGGTGGTGGCCGTAATAATGCTTAAACGCTCTACTGTACACGTATTTTTGACACTAGAAACATAAGCCTTCTTTACAGAATGACAGTAAGACTGCTTTCTATGAAACTCAGGGGCGTAGCTACCGCCGTATTTGCCGTATCAATTATACGGGGCCCCCGGGCCACGGGGGCCCCCAAAGTGTGTAAGGAAAAAGAATAAAAACTTTCTAATTTATTTTATTTTACAAATGACAAAATTCTATAAAGCAATTCCTTTTTTTCCCGCCTTAAGCGTGCGTTCAAAAGTTGGCAACACTACATCGTTATGGCGGGCTGCGGGACTTCCCCGTTTTACTTACTTCCATAGAAGTAGGAATAATAGTGCGTGACGCGCGCTAAACATGGGGCAGTGAATACTACACTTATACGTGTAGTATCGCTCAGTCGCCGTCAGTCGCGGTTAGTGACATTTTGATCGTGACGTATTGCACGTGTGCGAAAAAAAATAATTATGCCGTTCTGTGTTGTTCCCACCTGCAGAAACACTCCTAGTCTGACAAAAAAAGAACACGGGATCACGTTTCATACGTAAGTAACCGATAATACGGCACCTTCATTTTATTATTTAATATTTGCATGCTTTTTATTCTTGACCCTTCCAGTTACAACCGCACGGCAGAAAGAAGTTTTTCAAAATTAAAACTAATAAAAAATTACTTAAGAACTTCGATGGGACAAGAACGGCTGTCAGACATCTCACTATTGTCCATAGAGGCAGAAACTTTAGAAAAACTAAAATCATCATCAGCCATAAATGATTTAATAAATCAGTTTGCCGATAAAAAGGCAAGGAGAGTGAATATTTAAAATTCGATTTTTATTTGTAAAATGGGTAAATTATGTGATAAACAAATATTACTTCTCACAATATTTTTTTTTCTTTTGTGAAAAATCTTTACCTCCATTTATGGGCCTCCAAAAAAAATTTTATACGGGGCCCCGACAAGGCACGCTACGCCACTGATGAAACTCTAATGTAAATTGGACGGCGGTCACCGTAGTGGTTTTTAGATTGATTTTTGTGAAAACGGCGGTACCCGTACTGTCATTTTGTGAATTCTACTTTTACGGCTTATGCCGCTACCGCGCCGGAACGTGTTAAAAGTTAGGACACTATTTTCTTAATTGAAATAATCGAAAACAATCTAAACTTACCGATGAAAGGTTACGGTTTCTTGAATATTTTCTTTTCTTCCAGTGTGTGATTTACAGCCCTCAATCACACAAGACATTTTACACAGGCACCGAGTATCTATCACAAAACAAGATTTATCTTGTTTTCAAGCCTTGCACTGATTATTAGCATTAAATTAAATTAATTTAGTTCAGAGGAGTCTCAAATTTTGTGCGAAAGTATTTGTCAATATGATGTAACTAAGTTAAGTTGTCACTTTTTCCCCAGCATGAGGAAACAACCTACGCATTTTTAATTTGGTGGAGTTAAAAGACATCCAAAGACATCCGTTTGACATTAGACTAGCGACGACCCTTGGAAAACAGAAACGAATACGGATCATGTTGATTCACTCACTCCTATGGCCGAATTAATGAAGTTAAAATGAGTAAGATAACAGTTGTTCAATTCTTATTTTAGCCTTACTTCTATGCTTATAGTCCTTATTCTGAGGTTTTTGCATTTCATTTCACGTAGTTCCAATTTTGGCCACCGGAACAAATAAGTTTGTCGGTCTCTAACCGAATGAATGACAGACGTTTCTGAACGATACTGTTTAAATAACATGATTTAAATTTCGAAGACATTTATTTTATTTTATTTAGACCGAATTTTAAATTGTATTGAATTTGAGTTGTTAAAATTAACCTAATGCATGTTTCTAAAATATTTTTGTTTACAAACAACAAGAACGTAAAACTGGTAAAACTAAACGAAACTCTGCTCGCGTATCTAGCACCATCTTGCGAAATTACTTGTAAACGTATACGCCTGCCAGCAATAGCTATGTTTTTTACTCTTTATAGTACAGATGGCGCTTTTCAGCAAAAATATCCATTTACATTTCCACAAACAAAATCTCATCACCATAATTTCAGCCGAATGAAGTCTATTGCTGGACATAGGGCTTCCGCAAGAATCTCCAAACGGATTTGCGGCACCTGCAACCAGTGGATTCCCGCGATCTTTATAAAACCATCGGTTCACTTTGTGGGTGGTACTGCGTCTCTCGGTACGTGTCCTTCACCAGAGGACCTTTCCACCTCAACAGTCGTAGTCCTTCAGCACTTTGCAATGTGCTCGGTGGTTCACCTGGAAGTTGGCGGTGTAAAACACCCCCTTGTCGGAAAGCACGTAAAAGCCTGGCCCTACACCTGATTTCCCTTCACCAACACCACCGTGTTATTTGAGTGACGAAACAGAGAGTGCATCTGGGCTTGCGTACTCATTCATTTGTGCAATAATATTATAACGAAAGGTCAAGTGGGCATCAATTGCCAGCGTGCGAGAGCTGGTGCTTTATATTCGACGTGACCACTCGTGTTAGAGCGTCCATTAACTAATTTCAGTTTGGCAGATTAAGGCTTAATCCTTGAACATTATTTACACAGTGCCGTCAAGATTACGTAAGTAAATACGTTTTTTTCAGAAGAACTAAACCAATACCGCGTGCGGGGATGGAACCTACAACCTCTTTGTAACATTTATAATTAAGTATAAAGATGTAGCCACGAAGAATTAACCTGAATAAAATAGGTCGGTGCTTTTAATCAGGTGGGTTGTGTTACTGCCTGCCAACTGCCATTGAACCTAAAAGGATTCCTTACGTTTGTCAATGGGATGTAGAAGGGAACCATTAAATTAATCAGGGTCCCTAGCTTTTACTTGCCTGGTTTTTATGGTTATTTATAGCTCGAGTACAAATGTACGGTTTCTAGTACAAAGTGGTTTATCCCTCGGTCCTTAATCACGGCTGTAGCGTCCGTGGTGTCCTCTCGCCCTTGTTACAGAGAAAAATGTACCCATCCGACGCGTCACGTCACATTACCATACGGGGAGATTGCTCCCGCATTTACATAGCGGGGCGGTTTCGAAACAAAACCTCTGGGTACAGTCGATTGTAAAAATACCCTTGTCGAGTCCTTCAAGAGCCCTTACATTCCTAAAATAATCATTTAAGTACACAGTCCGTTTGTTATTTATGCTATGTTGTTCAGTTAAACTGAAATACACAACACACTTGATAAAGGTATACCTCGTCACATCCATATCAGCATCATCCAAATTCCTTCATAAATGAAGCCTTATTCAGGTAAGGAAGGGACGTTCTATTTACTTAAGGAATATTTCAGTGTATTTGGTACAAAATACTTGGGAAACTCTTAGTATATAATTTTTTGTCAAAATCTGTTAAACTATGATGAAATAAACTTCGCCGGGAGCATTTAGAGCCAATAGTGTTAAAAATGTACAGTTTTAACACTTTCGATGGCAGTCCGTCACAAAATATTGGTTTTATCGAAATAATTGGAAAAGAAATTTGATAAAGAAGTTGTCAGCTCTAGTTAGAAATGGTAAACATTAATTTGTTTTTCTGTTTTATTTTAAATATTTCATCAAACTGGAATACTTACTTATTCGTTTCTCAGAAAAATTAGAAGTCAGAGCCACTTTCAAAGAAAATAAATTTTCTCAAATTATATTTATTTGATCGCCGGTGGCGCCACCTGCCGTCTTGAATATTACATTAGCCCAATATCAATTTGCGAACAGGCTTGTAACGATAATAACGAAGCCAATCGACAATATCGCAAGGCAACTCGCTGAATCAGTGATGAGCGAGTCGGTGAGGCACATTTAACCTAAGGAAATTTTCACACGATTTGTTCTGATTTTACGGATATTGGTGTAAATACCCACATAGAAAAATACGTTTGTGCGCGCCAAAATTCGACCCATCACGCTTCAAGCATTTCTATTAAAGCGAGAATAGAGAAGAAATACGAAGGTACGAACTACGAAGGTATTTTATAACATTATAATAGTGGAATAAACCGTTTAAACGGACTAACTGTCGTTTCGGACACAGTTTATTCGGACACAGTGTCCGAATTGACACTTTTTAAATTTAATATTTTTTCACTGTCGATTCGGACACCGCGATATAATTTGCTATTTTGTACAGTCAGATAAAAAATCTTTCTACGATTTCTTTTCGTAATAAAAATAAAGTCTTAACGTAGCCTTCTACACGAAGCTATAGGTAACGTTTCTAAAGATGACTAGGTCAAATGTGTGAGGCATGCAGAGGAGAATTATACGATTAGGATTTAGCCAAGGCAATTTTAAAAGATCAGAGAATACAGCCTCAGGTAATAAATTTACACGAAGATGACAGCGCTCCTGACCCGTGGTACAAATGCGATGTCCAACTGGTTGTGCCACGGGGAAGTAAAGTTACCCATGGTTCAACTGGTTGTTCTATGATTGTTGTGCGTCCCCATGATCCATCTCCCTGATAGTTGTATTACAGGGAGTTGGACCAAGAAAAAAAAAACTCACCCTTGATTCAGAATTCCCAGCAAAGTGGTTTTTTTTTAACGAATGTGTGTCTGATAATCTATTAAGGAATGGCGGGCAAATGCAATCTTCTTTTATCAAACATAACTTTTCTGGATAACGTAAACTTTTTAAATAGCTCCACTAAGGTCATGTTGCCCTGGTACCCTTTGCTGAGTATTCTGAATCAAGGATTAAAGGGGGACAACCACAACAATCATAGAAAAACCAGTTGAACCATGGGTCACTTTACTGCCCCATGGTACAACAGTTAAAAATTGCAGTTGGACCACGGGTCGGGAGCGATTCCCAGTAGTATAACTATTTGGACCAAGGAAAGAACAACTCACTCGAGTTGAACTATTGGTAAAGATATTTCCCCATAGAACAACCAGTTGAACCATGGGTAACTTTACTTCCCCGTGGCACAACCAGTTGGACATCGCAGTTGTACCACGGGTCAGGAGCGCTGTCATCTTCGTGTAAATTTATTACATGAGGCTGTATTCTCTGATCTTTTAAAATTGCCTTGGCTGAATCCTAATCCTATAATTCTCCTCTGCACGCCTCACACATTTGACCCAGTCATCTTTAGAAACATTACCGATAGCTTCGTGTAGAAGGCTACGTTGAGACTTTATTTTTATTACGAAAAGAAATCGTAGAAAGATTTTTTATCTGACTGTACAAAATAGCTATTTATATCGCTGTGTCCGAATCGACAGTGAAAAAATATTAAAATTAAAAAGTGTCAATTCGGACACTGTGTCCGAATAAACTGTGTCCGAAACGACAGTTAGTCTTTAAACGAGTGTGAGTGTTTCGTTACATCGTTAATATCCATATTCTATTCTTGACATAAACGTTTCGTCTTGGTAATCAGTTGTCATCACCTTAGAATAATAACATGTCATAATTATATTCTAAGGTCATCACTTATATGCATTTCAGCTAGATACTCTACAGCCTTTTAAAGATGAATTATTGTGGCAATAGATATTTGGCAGAAAGGCGAGGACTAAAAGAGCATTTAGTTAGAGTAAGTAAAATGGCAAAAACAAATTAAACCTGAGTTTATATAGTTCAGAAGAATACAGAGCGGAATAAGAATACTCAGCCTTTTAGTCGGCTTTTAATTTACCAAAGCAGCTGAAATAAAGTTTTAAAAAGGCTGTCGTGATTAAGTAAACACTGACGATTGAGACGGTAACATAGACGACTACATTTATCGTTTGCCGGATGCCTTATGTTATCGCGGAGTTATGTAGCCTACGAATATTCCCCGAGATTTGCCTGGGTTATTGTTCCAAGCTATTGACTATTCGTTCCTGGGCCGCTGGGTAACACAGAAGTTCATTGTCGAGTGGCTGGTACAGAATAATGATCGTTCCAGACTACTGGGTCTTTTACTTTGTCAACTTTGAAATTAGAATGTTAACGTATATATTTTTTTAATAAGATTATAGAAGCCTACAGTGTGGCAGCACATTGTGCGACGTTTATATGATTAAGTCAAAATGTGGGCTTCAAAAAAATTGATTGTAATGTTTTTGTTTAATTTATAAATCAAAATTAAATATATCTTGTGATGTGATATTTCGTTCCTATCCACAGTCGTCACAGAGTGGAGTGGTGGTTGTTCTGATACCGTGCGAGATTGATTGAACGAGATGGTTAATAAAATATTATAATGTAAATCTGAAATTCATCATCATTTCAGCCGAAAGACGTCCACTGCTGGACATAGGCCTCCCCCAAGGATCTCCAAGCCGATCGGTCCTGCGCCACCCGCATCCAGTGGATTCCGGCGACCTTTACAAGATCATCGGTCCATCTTGTAGGAGGCCTACCACGGCTGCGTTTCCCAATACGTGGCCACCACTCGAGGACCTTTCCGCCCCAACGGCCGTCAGTCCTCCTTGCAATGTGCCCTGCCCACTGCCACTTGAGGCTCGCAATTCTTCGGGCAATGTCGGTGACCTTGGTCCTCCTGCGGATCTCATCATTTCTGATACGATCGCGCAGGGAGACCCCAAGCATGGCCCTCTCCATTGCCCTCTGCGCGATTTTTAGCCTTCTAATGCGGCACATTGTAAGTGGCCACGTTTCTGTTCCATATGTCATCGCTGGCAACACACACGTATTAAAGACTTTCATCTTGAGACATTGCGGTAAACGGGCCGAGAATACACTGCGAAGCTTCCGAACGCTGCCCAGCCGAGTTGTATTCGTCGATCGATCTCTTTCTGGAAGTTGGACTTACCAAGTCGGACTTTTTGTCCCAGGTAAATGTACTCGTCTACAACTTCCAGTGTTGAGTTCCCAACTTTTACAGGAGTGGGTACGACATGGGAGTTCGACATAATTTTCGTCTTTTCCATGCTCATTTTAAGACCCACTTGTTGAGACACTCTACTGAGATCGTTGAGCATTGTGCCTAGGTCTTCCAAGGTCTCAGCCATGACTACGATATCATCGGCGAACCGAAGGTGCGTCATGTACTCACCGTTTATGTTGATGCCAAGTTCTCTCCAGTCCAGAAGCTTAAACACGTCCTCCAACAGAGTAGTGAACAGTTTCGGCGATATAACATCGCCCTGTCTCACACCACGCTGGAGCCGAATGGGTTTGGTCTTCTGGTCCTGGAGGCGAACTGACATGGTGGCGTTTTCGTACAGCGACTGCAACACTTGTATGTATCGGTAGTCTATTTGGCACCTTTGTGTGAGTGATCGAAGCACGGCCCATGTCTCGACAGAATCAAAGGCTTTTTCATAGTCCACAAACGCTAAGCATAATGGCAGATTATATTCTTCGGATTTTTGTATAACCTGCCGCAGCGTGTGTATGTGGTCTATGGTACTAAAGCCTTTGCGGAATCCGGCTTGTTCGGGAGGCTGGAAGTCATCAAACCTACGTACGAGACGGTTCGTTATAACTCTAGAGAACAGCTTGTAAACATGACTCAGTAGCGTGATGGGTCTGTAGTTCTTCAGCTGCGTCCGATCGCCCTTTTTGAAGAACAACTTCACCACGCCCCTGTGCCATGCTGTTGGCGTTTGACCCTCAAGGATGACGGAGTTGAACAGCCTCTGGAGAGCTTTCAGGACCGGTCGGCCTCCTGCCTTTAGAAGCTCCGCTGTTATTCCGTCCTCCCCCGGCGCCTTGTTGTTTTTAAGCTGTTTCAGAGCTACACTAATCTCGTAAAGGCTGACCTCCGGGATATCTTCTGTGTAGTGTCAGGTCAATTTGGCTCTACGATCTGTGGCCTCGGTGACAGGTGTTCGTGTCGTTGCGTAGAGCTGCCCATAAAAGTTTTCGATCTCGGCCAAAAGCTCTGGGCGTGACGTGACGATTCTACCATCCTCCGTCTTCAGCTTCGTCAGCAAGCTCTCCCCAAGAGACAGATCTCTGGCAAACACTTTGGAGCCTTTGTTTCGCTTTTTTTTTTTTTTTTTAATTTATTTATTTTCAGAAAAAACATAAAATATATAACATTTAGCAACCCAAAAACCACGTAGGTTTATACGGGGAGCATAACATCTATGTTCAACCTTATCTAAAATCTTTTACCCACATTAGTACTTATAATGATTATAAAGTGCTTATATCTAAAGTTAGTACTACAATAAACCTTCCATAACAATTTAACAAACAGTTCTACTAGTTAACTACCTAACCTCGCGCTTGCGGAAAGGATCGCAGCGCAGGTGTACATTGCAGCTTACCGGTTTTGAATGCATCGTCTACAGGCTGTTCAGGAAGTGCGATTTAAGTTTATTCTTTATATTTCTTGGGGTGATACTTTGTTTAAGTGACAACTCTAAATTATTAACGAGGCGTGGTATTATATAGGATGTTGTTCTTTCGCCATATGTATTTCTTGCACTAGTTATTAATAGTTTTTTATTTGTTTTTTGTCGCGTATTGATCTCATGTGTTATGTTTTTTTGTATTTTAGTATTGAAAAATTGTTCTTTTAAAAAGCTGTATTGTATCTTAATGGCCTCTTTAATACATTCCGTATTAAATCGGCGTATGTCGCGGGTAAGGCACTTGGAGATCTGCCTGTTGAGGCGCCTGCGTCGTCGAGCATCTTCAGAAGATAGTAGAACCATACCACGTCTCTCCTCCATAAGCTTTAGCGTAGGCTCTGAGATTTTCTTACCTTTTACAGTACGGCTAGGTTTAGAGAACTTAGACCCCACCGTAACAACAGCTTCCACGAACCTGTCATTGTAGATGTCCACATCTGTACAGTCCTCCAGGCAATCGAAGCAATTTTTCAATTCGAGCTGGAAGTGTTCGGGGTTCTGGATCTGGGTGGCTGCAGGGCGGAGCGTAGACTTCATCAGTCATACCTCTCGGATTTAACGTTAAGGTTCAATGTGCCTCTAACCATTCGGTGATCACTCCCCGTCCGAACTGAGTTGATCACTGAGACATCATTGAATATCCGAGTCTTAGTCGACATGATGAAGTCAATCTCATTTCTCGTAACGCCATCCGGACTTTCCCAGGTCCACTTGCGATGCTGCCTCTTTTTGAAGAAGGAGTTCATCATAAAGAGTCCCTCCCTCTCCATGTATTCGGCTAGCATCTGACCACGGTGGTTCCGGTTTCCAGATCCAAATTGCCCCACTTTCCGCTCGTCATCGCCACGTTTGCCCAGCCTTGCGTTGAAGTCTCCCATGACAACGGTGTAGTGAGTCTTGGAAGCATGTATTATTGCACGAGAGATATCCTCATACATTGCTTCCACTTCCTCGTCGGGGTGCGTCGAGGTCGGGGCGTATACCTGTATGACCTTCAAATACCGATTGGTAATTCTGAGTATAAGGTACGCTACCCTATTCGACACACTTCCGATCTGAACCACGTTGTTCACGAGTCTGAAATTAACATTCTATTATTGCTACTTGTTCACGAATCTGAAATTAACATTCTACTATTGCTACTGCCACACCGCTACAATATTTACACGTATAATAATTATATTACAAAAATTCAGAACTTTCTTCTGAACTGAATTTTCACAAATTATAGTAGATTGTTAAACCAAGGGCTGTATGACATCAATTGCATACGAGGTTTTTGGCGCCCGAGGGCAGCGAGGGCGCTAATTAGCCCGAGTATGCAATTGATGCGTAATACGCCGCGCGTATTTTAATGGACCTCAGTGAATTGATGCATACACCCGAGGTAAACACTCTGCTTTACATATCGATTGTGAGGTAAGTAAAAAAACTCAACTTTTAAGAAAGAACTCCAAAACACGAAAAAAATTTACTTTCGCGCCTAGTTAGTCGACTGCCTTTTTTACTCTTCACGATTTTATGGCACGCAAGCTCGTCAAATCGTGCTGGCCAGTTTGATTTTTAATAACATACAATGTGACTGCGAAACAAATCGTTCGACATTTAAAATAAAATCTTCATAAATTCTAATATAACTAATTGTCTTGATTCCGATTCGAGAGAAAAAAAAATTACCTAACTTTTTAAAAATATTCTTCTTGCAGTATGTATGAGTATGACAGTTCTTTTTTCAAATTCAAAAACCTATGCTGTAATGATATCCATACACCCCGGCATTCAGGGAAGTAAGTGACTACTTACAGAGCAAGAGATATGTATGTAAAAACTATTAAATTTTATTAAAGGTGTATTCCTTTACTGCAAATATTAGCAAATGTGACATAGTTACATAGTATCTGTTACCGAGATATTTACTACACTCTAAAGGGATACCTCTAAGGATTGCGCCGAAAGGGGTACAATTTCGCGAGGTTGCGTAACTACTGGTAGGTTTATCTGAGGGCGAAGAGATAAGATAATTTATGGTCCCGGGCTTTCGCCACAGTAATATAAATACCGGTAAGCTAAGCTGGGTAGCTATATTTGTACACATTTTGTATAGTTACTTGTAGAAACAAGTATACAAAATGTGTACAAATATAATTTAAATCTATTATTCCAGCTTTTTTATGCATATTTCATATAATATTTTTGATCACCTGAATTTAGTTCGACCAATATAAGGGATGCCGGATTATTTTTTTATTTATTAATTTATGTCATGTTCAATTTAGTTTTTTTTCCCGACATTAAAATTTTATTTACAGCAACTGTCAGATTCAATTCCAGGGAATAAAAGCCAAGCGAAAATGGGGGTAGTACGAATTTTCAGCATGTTACGGACTGTCAGAACACAGTTCCAGTTCAACCGCGGCCATAGCATTTGCAACAAAGCCGAAACAATCTTACGTTTGAAAAACAATGTGTAGTGTAGTTAAAACACAGAAGAACTTTATTTTGCGAAAGTGTGTCCCATTATCTTTATTTTATCATGATAACGTTTTGTCCTCATATCAGTTAATTTGCCAAAATAAGTTGAATGTTAATGTTGGTGTCGCTTTTATACATTACTCGTCCTTCTTTTTTATTTTCTGTGAATTTGCCTCGCCATAATTAATTACCTAACGTTAATAGTGCAAGAACCGACAAACACTGTTTTTGAGTGTCCAATCTGAGATTGCTATGATCTCTTGCAAACTTAAAGTTAAGTCTAAAACGGTGTCGTTGTGTGTATTTTTATTTAATGGTTATTTTATACGACCCAGGACTTTAGCATATTGTAATTTGATACGATTGTTGTGGCATACTGTGAAATCATAAGTGAACTGTGTCTTCCCGGGGCGTATTCATCGCGAACTCCTGCGAGTGGGTAAGTGTCTTAAAATCGCCTTGTATTAGTTATGGGGCAATAAGGGACGGGGGCTTATGAAAACTTTCTGATATGGAAATAATAACGTCCCTCTGATTTATAACTGCAAATGTTTTCACCCAGTTTTTGACGGGAGGAAATACGAAGGTCGTTCAGAAAAGTAGCTCGTAAGACTAATAAATACATATTGAACAAATGAATTTTAATCAGACTGTTAAATAAAAACCAGAATGTAACACAACAATAATTCACACTTGATTTCTTTGAATTTTTAAATGAAAAGAAATAAACATATTTTAATTATGCAAGTAAATACATTTATAATAATTGCGTTGCATTTCATTAGTTACTTCTAAACTTTTACTTTTATCCGAAGCAAGAACTGAGCCTATGACTCATAAAAGCCAAATTTTATACTTAAAAAGAGGCAAACAAACAAACAAATATTTTTGTTGGTTAGTTTGTTTTGTATTGAATAGGCTTCGAACCTACTGAACCGATTTGAATAATTCTTTCACTGTTGAAAAGCTACACTATCCCCGGGTAACATAGTGTACTTTTTATCCTGGAAATGTGGGGGAAGGGTAGGGGGGGGATATTTGAAAAAAAAAATTACGCGCGGGTGAAACCGCGGAGGCGAGAGCTAGTATCTGATAGGAATTGTTGTTTCTAATTATATCTCTTATAACATAATATAACTTTTTAAATGATTTTCGCCTTCTCGGGTACTAGGATCATATCGAAATCTTTTTAAATAATAAATATCTCAATCCTTTACTTATTATGAAAGTTTTGGTATATTCTCAGACTAAGCTTCGTGAACCGTACCTACTTCATAACATTTCGGGATGGAAAACGCTCCGAATAACTTGCGAAGTATTTTATTTAGCGTCAGAGTCGAAGTTTTAATTGAGTGTTATCCCTAATATCAGTCTGTTTTAAAAATGAGCATAGTTCATCTGGACTACATTTTTCGTTCCCTGCTGAATGCAAATAACTTTTTAAATAATTCAACATGGAATTTTTAAACTGTTCATGATTAAGTAATTAAGGTTGTATTACAAATGATAATGAAAAACTTGATAAAATGGTTTAGAAGTCAGCTGTGACGCCAGAGAAATTAATATATTATGCTACTATGTGGTCTGTGGTTGCTGACTCGGGAATTTTGCCCGAGGACCAATGACGTTCATAGGAGATTCACTGGAGGGTAGGCGATGGGTCCACGCGTCTTTTAGTTTTAAATCTTTTTATTTGTGATCTAGTGCAGTTTGGTGTTGAAAAGTGGTGTGATTTTCATTCAGTAAAGTGTAACGAAGTGTCATAAATAAGAAAATTGAAACAAATTGACTGAATGGACGGGTATTGCGTGTAGTGTGTCTCATCGGTAGATGAGACGCTCTTACCGCAATGGCGTCCATTCCCCCGTGACCTTGAGATTATCCTCCAGTGTTTCCATGAAGCGTTAAAACATCTCAACACCAATGTTTTAACGCAAGGAGAAACTCCCTTAATTTCACTTGACATTGGCAGAATCACCGCGCCGCAAACAGGCGCGGGATAGAGTCCATTTAAAAAAAAAAAAAAAAAAAAATGACGTTCATAGACACCCAATCTTTAAGAAAAAATCATCAAAAAACGTCCGAGCGGCGTTGACACAGATGACATTAACACATTCGTTCAATCTCGTGGCAGTTAGTGTTTAATGTCAATTGTATACAACTAAACGAAAACTCTGCCCAATAGTTGCGTGGGCAGACTTTTGCTTCGGACAGTATTTGAGCGTGAATCTGGTGTGGTCTAGTTGTATATTGAACGTCATTACCAAGGACTCAAGATCACAGAAGTAGCGTTCCTAAGTCGTAAGAAAATTTATGATTTCAAGCGTTTAGAAATAAATAAATTACGTCCAAAACAAGTCCGTTTAATTATTTGCAAGATATATGACCACACTCGCACCCGTAGTAGTATCGGGTCGTTTTCGTATCACGTCGTGTTTACCGAGCGCCCTGTGAAGAGACATTTAACGAGTTAATTAAGCGCCGTGCTGAGATATGGCGCAACAGCCTATAAATTCGCACGTGACTCCGCGCCCTTATCGCCACGACACAATGATGTAATAGAGAAACTGATTGGCCTGGAACCGTTGCTACAGTTTTGCCAGCGAGGTCCAATGAACTATTATAATACTTGTAACTCAATGGAGAGGTCTCTTCAAAAGTCACCTAAGAATTGAGATGTACAAAAATTAACATTTTGGAGGAAAAAGTAACCTTTCCACCATTTTTTAGGTAAGGAAAAAAAAAACTTCCGACAGAATACGAACGAATACGATTTACCGGACGAGCGAGACGGACGGTTCAATTAGGCATTGGTGTGAAAGAGAAACTATATTGTTTGATATTAATTCCAAAATCACCTAAATGTAACATTTTGTGTCGTGTAACCTAAAAGTAACCTGAAGGAGTCAAAAATCACCAAAAAGTTTACAAAATTAACCTTCTGGCTTCTGGTGATTTAAGGAAACCTTTCAGATTCCTCTTTCTCCCAGCATTTTGTCCTGATCCAGGGTAGTGCGCTACATCTATGATTTGGCAAGTCCAGTTGTTATATCGGGGTGACTGGCATGTGACCTCCATAACCCTTAGCAAGGATACTAGGCAAAGTGAAACATTGCTACGTCATTTGTTCGCCTACGTCTTCTGTGTCCATCACTTGGGAATCTTCGGATCCATTCAGGAGCAATTTTTGCCTATCTGTCTGAATCGATGAGGCAGCCATGTTCGATATTTATGTATTATTTTTCCCTTCTCTGTTCTGTTATCGGAAGCAGGGGACAATCGTGAGAATCGTGGAAAGTTAGAGCTTAATTATTGTTTACAACTCGAACTCGCTAATTTATTAACTTGGGAAGTATGCCTCAATGTGTTTCCGGATATTACCTTGTTCGGGAACCAACATTCGCAACAAATCAACGCTTCGTATGAAAACAGGATGTTATTTTATTTGTACCGTTAAATACTTTTAAAAGCCCATTTAGGGAAAATTATTAGCATATTGTATGTAGATGTAAAAACAGTCTACAAACAATCGCGAACTTTTGCTGTCCAGTGTTCTGTCGCTGGAGTTTAACTCCGATCGTAGATTCCATTTCCTTCTTGAGTCGGGTTGATGGTTTGATGCTCCTACAGTTCAACAACTCTTATCGTTGAAACTCTTTCTTTAATTTCATTGGGTTATCTTAAGAGTAACCCCTTTAATTAAGAGACGCTCATAGCTCCTTGGAACATTTACCGCTTATTTCCGAACCGAACGTTCATCTACTCCATGAAAAAAAAAGGCCGGTTGCACTCCGGGAGTGCCGGCAGAAGTGAAAACTTTAATTTTTTTTTATTCGCCATCCTAGCGTCCGTCCCCTACGAAAATTTCGCAAATTGGTACTTTTTGTTCAAGTGCCAAGTGCGAGAACTTTCTCGCTCGAGAAAAAAACACGTAAACAGCAAAAAAAAACACGTGTCCGTCTTACGAATTTTTGATCCTGACGGTCACGGTCGTGTCCTGACGCGAGTTTAACATTTTTTACCCATACAAAAAGTGTACAATGCCGCTAAAGAAGTTTTCACTTCAATAAACATTATTCACTGAAGACTTGTATTTCTACTTGAAAAGTTCAGAACATCCGAAGAGCCCACAGCGGGGGCAGAACATTGGGCGACGTTCCCTAGTCTAGTGTTACTCAATCGCCGCTTATCACAAGCCTGCCTGTCAGCCAACTTATGCAGCATAATAAAAATTATTCTCAATTTGAATAAACTTTCGCTCGGTTGTTCTTCATTCGCATGCGATATGCAAGTCGTTCGTTAGGCTGCAGTTGCATTAGTGCGGTCACAGTGTACTGTGCCGCCGCCAGCGGGAAAACACACGACTTGATTACGTAGAAATAACGCCAGAGGCTTTAGGAAAGCAGTTTCATTTCATTGTAGAAGCTGCGCGGTTTATGCCAGAAAAAACTTAAGTACACTTACATTTGCATTTCTTGTGTGCGGTTTTTCCACTAGTTTTGCGGTGAAAGTAGAACCGCAGAGCATTTAACCAACAGATGGCATTATGAATATCCATGCCCATTATTCATTCAGCGCTATCTAGCCCCAAACTAAGCATAGCTTGTTACTGTGCCCACCAGAAAACGTATTACACATACTTTTCTTGTGAATAGGTACATACAATGAAACAACCACCGCGATACAAACAGACATACTCGTAATGTTTGTATTGTTCGTACATGTAATGCCATCTCTGGTAAAATAGCCGCCATCTCAAGCATTACACCAATCGGTCACTGCTTATGTAGTTACGTACGATATTATTGTCCTGGGGGCCTAGACAAAGTAACATTTTGACAGCAATAGCGAAATTCGCTAACTTTAAATTGTATGGATTTGACAGACTGATGCCAACATTATGCCATAGAAAGTCACGTGTTGAAAGTATGGGATTTGACATTCGCTATCGCAAATTGGGCTATAACGAACGTCATACCCTTTTTTTTAAATGCCGCTTTTCTAGGGGGGCTGGATCTCCTAAAGGGTTTTGGAGGTCTAACAGTAGTTACTCCAATATAATAACGCCGTGTAAAATGCAAATGGAGGAGGCATTAGCAATATTATAATAACAATAGCAATCCCTAAGACAGTTGGTGACAAGGCGACTGACTGTAAAATGGAAAGCGATACCTTATTGAGCATGTTCACAAAGCACCCGGGCCATGTTCAAATATATAAGCGCAGGAGAATTATGATGAATTATTTCATTTGAATCCAAACGCTTTGTTTTACCCGTATTGTTTAAACCCAAATTTGTTGAGTCTTGAATTATTTTACGACTAGCGGCCGCTTCCGCGGTTTCTCCCCCTTCCCCCTCTACATTTCCGAGATAAAAAGTACCCTATGTCACACGGGGATAGTGTAGCTTTCCAACAGTGAAAGAATTTTTCAAATCGTTTCAGTAGTTTCAGAGCCTATTCAATACAAACAAACAAACAATTAAATATTTCCTCTTACTAATATTATCGTACTCGTAGTATAGATATAGGTACTTTGTTTATGTGCCAAAAACACTTCATCAAAAAGCGTCTTTCAATGTGCTTCCACACTGTTTGCTTCTCTGATCTTTGAGCTTTTAATTTCAAGTGTACTGAGCCCTCAATAATTACATTCGTATTTTAAAGTTCCAGCGTTAACAGCTCAGTTTGACAAGTGTAATCTAATCTGGCCGCTGCAGGCTCCAACTTCGCCGCCTCCTGCTCGTATTTCATACGTAGATGATAGATCGGATTTTGTTGGAATGCTGCCTAGGAACTGTTTTATAAAAGTGGCTGCAGATGCTCGAGGTTAATAGTTTTAGAAGTTTACAAACAAAGCACTATATGTAGAAATCTAATTTTAATTAGGGAACATTATGATAATTTTCAAAAATATCTGTACCATACGGAAATTGGACACATAAATTAGGTACTTTTAAAAGTTTTAAAGTCTTCATATTATAATAGCCAGTTTATCTGCTGAATAAATGATAATTTATCTCTTTTAATAATTAAAGAAAAAACAAGACGGCATAATTTTTGTCTGACAGATTAATTATTACAAACTTATCAGTCAGTGGCAAAGCTGGCCCTTAGCCTTCTTACTAAACTGAAATGCATAACAAACATACATCGGACAGTGATAGAATTTAGTGCAAGGAGTGGCGTGCTACGTCGTAGCGTCGTAGCACAATCTAATTTTAGCTACGACAATGCTACGACGGCGGTTACTTGATTACAATTATTGTGGTAAGGTTTCTCTTCAAAGTAGCAAGTTAACGTCCGACTGCTTCATGTCATCTGTTTGCATATTACCATTGCAAATACTCGATTAACAATAGCGGAAACATATACAAAGTATCCAAACTAAGATGTGCTGTAGACCTACATTGCTGCAAAGTGCAAAGTACATTGGCAATAATATACATTTGTAGATTGGTGGCCTTGAGTCTCTTCTTAATAACTGCGGAGTAAGAAAACTTCTTAGTCGGCAAGGACGTCAAAGGTCGTAGTACCGCCCGTCGGCAGAAGTTGCTTATTTATTGTAATTTAAAATCACAAAAAAATTCATGGTACATGGTGATTTATAACTAATTTATTTAGCAATTCAATTGATCGCGTTCGGTGAATTTATTTAGACTAATATAGAAAGTTTTATTAGAACTAAACTATGACCTAGTTTTGTTTGAAATTCTACGAAAACACATATCAATTCGAGTCGCTGCGTCGCTGCTCGCCAGTAAAAGGATACTTTATAAAGCGGTTAACTCACCCGCCGGGAGCGAACCAATAAAAATTAAACGAGTTTAGTTTAAGCGAGTTGTTTAACTTTTCAATCTGCATTGTGTTGATGCGGGGCAATCAACGAGCGAGCTACGCTGAAGAGAGAGGACACATCCCTCGAGAATGTTTATAGTAATGACAGCCGATTTTGGCTACAAAAGCTTTAATAGCAACGTTTTAATAATTATCAAACTTGAGCTACTATATCTAAAATTTTAATTTTTGGAAGTGGAAGTCATACATAACTTTATCTTCATTCATACGATAAATGTCTATTTTGAAGTCAGGATCGATGTGAAACCGCGTGGAATATAATCCGTAGTACCAGGAGAGCAGAGAAGAACAAGAAGCTAGGCTAGCTCGCGTCTTTTGAACTCTTTGATTTAATGAATAGTTACGCTGCGGTTATGCTCTCCTGGTACCTTTGAAAATACATCAAGATGTTTTGCTTACATATGTTAGCTTCAAATCCATTAATTTTTACTTTTTAAGAAGACGTTCGAAATTTGTACGTTATTAAAGTATCGGTTACCGATACTAAAATGTAAACATTACGATGCAGCCACAGATACTTATATCTAAATGTAGGGCGTTTGCTCATCGCTCCTGACTATAAAATAGACATATTATGGTATGGATGTAGATAAATAAGGTATTTAAAGTTACAGACGACAAACAACGCACGGGTATATCCAAAATAAACATTAAAAATACTAAAAGCAACTTTAAATGAAACTCAGATTTTAACTCATTTAAATTACTTTAGGTGTCTCGAACGAATTAACACTGATTGCTTAAATGAATTAACTCGTGAGTTACTCATATTAAGTCACTACGAGAGAGAAGTTTATTTTTAATCGCTTCTACCTATAAAGGAACTTAATATAGATGGATGAGGTCTGTACGAAGGGGTTCATTAGCTTATTATAATTATGTATTTAAGAAAGATTCATAAGAAAAATGTAATGACATTTATTCATCATTAATTTTCAAAGTAATCTGATAAAAATTCAAAATTATGTAACTGTTTGCTCACGTATCTTTTGTTCGGACGTGACTGAACTGCGAATCGCGTTGTAAGATATAGCAAAATAAGCGAATTCGCTATGAAGCCTACCGAATCACAATATTATTCAGATTCTATCTGCAGGATACGTTGAATTATTTTAGACCTATTTTTTCACTCGTACTTCTGTAACAGAAGTTCTGTTGGTGGAAGGAATTTCCGAAGCAGAGATGGTGAGCTGCCAAGATAATAAACCAAACTGGGAGCACACTTATTTTTTTTTTATTATTATTAATAGCGGCTTAGTGTTTCCACAGTCACTGCGACCAATTCTGATCTATTGTGAACGCCACTTAGATTACAGTTCCTCTCCAAGCCCAACCTCTTCTACGAAGAGGAGGATATTCTTGGGGAGGATGTCTTTAGCCTCGTCTGGTTGTAGAATGTGCTTCCCCAGAATAAGGCTACGTTTGTGCATCAATGGCTCGCAGTCCGTGAGTATATGCAGAGGTGTTTCGTCGCTAGTGTGACAGAATCTGCATTTCCTCGACTCGCGTAGACCCATTACAGTCATGTGCTTATTAAGACAACAGTGTCCTGTAATGGTTCTAACCATGATGCGTACCTGTCGCTTACTCAGTCCTAAGATCCGTTTGGAAGTTTTCGGATCAAAGGCTTTTGTAAGTGATTTTGCGTGTTTAAGTCCTGGCATGTTTAACCATCCCTTTTTTGACTTTTTTGTGTATAGGTTTTCCAAGGTGGTACGGGCTAGGCTTTTGGGGATTCCACAGATTGGCTCTGGGCCATGTTGTGTTGCCTCCGTTATTCCCTCGTGCCCCGGAACCCACCTAAGTGTTACCCTATTATTCTTTCCGAGAGAGTTTAGTCGGGTCATACAGTCTGCCACCAGTTTTGACGTTACCTGGTTAGCGGCGAGTGCTAGTATCGCCATCGGGAGCACACTTAGGACTGAATGGTTATCTTCCTATATTAATATAATAAAGAGTTTTCTATAGTAATATAATAAAGAGGAAAGCTTTGATTGTTTTTTTGTTTGTATGTTTGTTTCCTTGTTTGTATTGAATAGGCTCCGAAACTACTGTACCGATTTGAATAATTATTTCACTGTTGGAAAGCTACACTATCCCCGGGTGACAAAGGGTACTTTTGATCCCGGAATGTGGGGGGAAGGGGGGATATTTGAAAAATAAATTACGCGCAGGTGAAACCGCGGAGGCGACTGCTACAATGACAGAGCTTATGTGCCTACATGATTATAGAATATTTTTATTTTTGTCACCTAAACACGGAGCTCATTGAAAATTTGTTTAAACCGTCGTAAATATTACACGTATAGTAGTAGGAATATGCCTACACATAGACAGTTTGTATGCCTAGTCCATTGTGTCGAGTGCTCTCATCACGAAATGGCCCAGCTCAGGCTCGGGGACTACTCGTATGTGCTAACAGGTACAGGCGGCCGTCTGTTAACTTTTGCTTGCAATATTTCACTTCACAAGTCATCTTCGTTTCTATGTCGATCGCTTTATTAGTCACCGTCTTCACCGTTTAGCTATTACATTTGGAATAGGTATTAAAATGAGAAATGTATGAATAAACGTAAAGCACTGTTGTAAGTGCTCTTTCGCGTGGATATCTGGTAACTGGCGGCTTTCATCAAGACAAGGGAGTCTGCTAATGCTACCTCCATTGTCGTGAACAAACGAGCGGTACATGCAGTCTTATTACAGATTTGTCTTCGTTTTTAAGGTCTCCTTTGTATTATTATTATGTTTATTACTCGTATGTGTGCATAATTATACTAAATTAAATGAAACAATTAATTTCTCAGTTAATATGCGGCTACAGCTGCAGGTAAAATCCGTCGCCATAAAATGTCTGGCTGTGTCTGTGAGAGCCAGTACACTTGACAGCACATTGAGCATTTCCTAAATAATGTGTCCCTCAGTAGAATAGGCTGCAGTGGCCGCTAACCATCAGCTGGTATAAAACAAATCGAACATTATTGACTGATTACGCGGGATTATAAATGATATTATGCTGGTCATCAAAGCGCCATCATACTTTGGGCCGTTTTCGAAATATTTTTTAAATAGCTTTTGATTTACTTCAGATTTTTTTTTTGGTTACATATAACCATTATTTTACTCAACAGGTCTAAGTAATCGTCTGTATAGCACTAAGATATTAATAGAGCATTCTAAAAATATCCCACTGTTTAGTAAATAGCTCATAAAGTATGCAGGAACAGCGACAAACGCGAATTAATTTCAGCGGGAAAAATGTCTACCATTTGTCGTCTGTTTGCCTCGTTAGCGGCCGCGAGCGCTGAGGAGCTGGGGAAATGTTTTTGTACCAATACTGGGATACCGATTTAACCGTTTATTCCGCCTAGTCCGATTAGTAGTTCGATCGTCGAACTGTTCGGACATTTTTTTTCCAAATAGTTCGACTGGAGGATCGAACTATTCGGAAACGCGTTTATTCCGCCTAGTCCGATTAGTAGTTCGATCATCGAACTGCTCGGACATTTTTTTTCCCGGGGGCTTTTACCTTTTTGAAGCTAAAGGCAGTGTAATGTGGCATAGGTCAAGATCTTGAGAGGGGAATGCAGTTTTTAAATTTTTTACTACGAGTCTTCTGCCCGTGTGGATTGTACAACGTTATCCCTTCAGGAATGTGATGTATTTTCGTGATAAAAAGTGCTTCTAACATATATAATTCTACGGCTTTCAAACCCTCTTTAACCACTCAACGCCGAACCGGCACTCGCGTGCCGCTTAACAATAGATTTTCTATTGTGTCTGGTGTTCCGGGGCTAGAAGGATTAATCTGTTTCATCGCAGCACCGTTGCGACGTGAAGAAGGAAGAAAGAAGGGCCAACTTCTATGTCTTCAAACTCATAGCAAAACAATTATTATACATGTTTATACACGAATAAAAAGTAGTCTATGTCGTTTCCTAAGGTTAAGTTTATGTTTGTACCAAATTTGATCTAGATCGGTTTAGTTGTTTTGAGCAAACAGACAACGATAATATGTAGTCGGGATTAGTATGGATATTTGCATACACCATAGCTCCTGTTGACAGGCAGCCTAAATAGAGGTTAGCATTACAGACGCGCCATTTGCCAAGAGAAGTACACTACAGGTGTACAACAATAGCTATTTAACATTCAAGACCAACATTTATTTGATGAGAATTTGTGTTAGCTCTGTGTCTAGATGTTCCAGTGTTTATTCGAGGTACATTTGTCGTTTATTTCGTGTAACGTAAGTCTGATTACTTAGCGTGGTGTTTTTCTTTCTAGACCTTATCTTAGAACCAGTTTCTTAGGTATATTTATTCTTTTAAATAACCCTTTGAGTAGTCAGCCACATAAGTAGATATGCTAAGTTAATTATTTTAATTAGCCCTTTTTAATTTATCTTAGTCGATATCAGTGTTTTGCTTCTTTAGAAAATGTCACATAGGATAGGCAAACCCTATCGAATTGCGGTATAAAGTGAAAACAAAAAGGACCTAAATAAAATATATTAAAACACACAGACATAGCATAATTAACTATTTTATTATGCCTATATACAAAATGGCGGTGAACAAAACACATCATATCGTAAGCCAGGTAATTGATTTCGAAAATTAACAGGCCACACACACAATGCCTATGTACACAGGTTTGTTCAATAACAAGAATACAGTAGAAACCGCGGTTGTATGTGGACTATTTACATCATTACACAGGACTACACGGTTGATTAATACGAATCATGACAAGGTCCATTAATGCAGAAAATGCTAATAACGTGGCCGTAATGACGCGCCGTGGAAACCATATTGTTGCGGTACAGCAGGACGTTCTACTATCAGTCTCGTTTGCTAATGGCTCAGCGCATGATTGATGGAGCCTACTCAGCCTCTGAGAGCTTTGTCTACGATTTATGAACTTTAGTCGAAGATGTTTCTATTCGTGGGTTAAGTACCTGCCTGGAATATTAGTTTTCCGAAGGCTGAGACGAAGGGTGATTTGAAAGCGAGGCCACGCGAAACGCTTCGGTGACGCTGAGTCGTTTTTTACACAATTTGATGAATAATATATTATGTACATAGGAATCCTATACTGATTTATATCTGAATTTATGTATTCCTGACCCTCTTATAATACAACAAAGACAACCTTATATTGTGGTAAAATTATAAGGAAATGAATGTGCACACTTTTGAACAAGTATACCGAACTAGATTTTTTTGTTCTGTAAGTGCAATCCGTTTTAAATATTATGAAATAAGAAATCTAATAAAAAAATACAGATTTTGTAATTGGTTTTCACTCGATATTAATTTAGGGGATATAATCATGTAAAGACTTTTGTTGTTCAACCAATCTTTATCCGGGCGATCCTTGTTTTTTTTTTTTTTTATAGTATTTATAGCTCTGTACATTGGCTCCACTTAGCCTGGTGGTAAGCAAAAGGGGAACCCAAATTACCATGACAACGGACGCAACACCGTGGCGTTCTATCCTATGGTTCTTGCAAAAAGTTCCTTGCATCCTTGCGCCGGCGGAATGGCTCTTTTGTTATCGTCCCGGCGAAGTGTTACCGCGGCAGAGACAGTGGTGACAAACGATATCGGAGCGCGCGGCGATGGCGGCCATCGCTCATCGCCCTCTCGCGCCTTGAGCCGTCATTACACCAAATATGTGTCTCTTCAGAAACCGCTTACACTTTTTTACTGATATCTGGTACTAGTAGGAGGTGTCTGATTGTTATTTTATATAGGGTAACAACTCATTCCGATTCCTCAATCACATTGAATAAAATTATAGCTTATGTCCCTTTCCAAAGTATAATAATCTATGTCTGTCACAAATGTCATCAAAATCAGTTCAGTGGTTTAGTTGACCTGCGGCCGAGGGTAGGTCCCTTACGTCCGCATTGCACAGGTACCCCAAGCCAAGTCTGGGGGTCACCTCGTTTCTCGGGTGGCCCTCTCTAGGCGCCACCCCGACTTGAGGCCTCTCAAGTCGGGGTACCCGGGGATGGACTGGTCATTAGCTAACGCTGGCAAGGGTTCGTCCCAATCGGGTGTGAAGGGGAAACCGGGGGAGTTTAGTGGGTAGTGGACGCTTTAGTCTCGAGTCCTACACTCGCATAAACGCATTCTCCTCCGAAAAAAAAGTTCAGTGGTTTATAGGCGTGAAAGCGTAACAAACAGTTGTACTGCAACTCTTATTTGCGAAAGCAACATAACATGATTGTAATTAATCGTTGCAGTTGTTTCATAAATTAATAACATCAAACAAATTGGTTCCTGGGAAATGGGAAATGTAATTGATTCAACATTTGATTCTCGATTTCGATCTCGCAACCACATAATTCATGTGGTATCAGGATTCATTAATTAAATAACTAGGTTTTGTTATGATGACTGTTAATTTATAATGTTATTGAATTACCACGAATAGCGCCTAAATATTTATTTAGAACTAGCCTTCAGCACTTTTCAGAAGGACTTGAAATTAACCCACTAATTAAAACAAATATACAATTTGATTTTATTAGTATGTAGTAACATGCGCATATTATGCTAAAATTACTATCAATAAATTGAAAGAAAATATTTAACACTCGTTTCCATGCAAGTGTCCACTCAAGTCGTTCTCAGTCTGCTTCGGCAGTACCTACTAGAGTGACCGCACCCGCAGTAAACGGCTGAGCGGAGCTAAGCCCTCGTGAGGATTTACACTAAGAGGCGACCCTTGTACATGTGGGAGACGGTGTTGCACTGCATTTGATTCAATTTTACACTAAAATCAAGGACGTGTGGGTATTCTTGACCAAGGGAGCCAAACGAGCTAGAGCAACACCTGATGGTAACTGCACCATAAATCACGGACACCTGCGACTAGGGTTTCAAGTGCATTACCTGCCTTTGCAAAAAGAATAGAGGAGAGAGGGAAAGAGGGTTCAGGCATTCGGCACTCTCATTTACCAAATTAAGCACAATAAAAAAGGTATTACAGGTAAAGGTGTGACAGGTTGTTATTTTTTCGGTCCAGCCAGGCTATTTCGACTGATAGACAGGAACTGTCAAAGGCGAGAGAGTTCAACATATCACCCTCAGCCCCCGACGGATGATAATGATAATACGTAACGTACTCGTATTATAATTGTCCACGTGGACATATAAAACATTCAGTACTGATTAGCAAAGAATGGAAGAAAAGTTGTTAAGTATATTTAAAAAGCGCTAACTTGAAGATCGGACCCTTGTTCGTAAAGTAATACTTTAATATTCTCGACACGCTTGAACCGGTATCGGATGGCAGTGAAAGTGTTTGGGGGCTTATTTTTAATTTAAAATCAATTATTCGGTCGAACGACTTCAACGGCAGTTAAATCAATGTACCAGAGGGAACAATCTTTTTATGTAGAATACCTTAACCTCTTGAAATTGAGGTAAGTCGGGAAAAACTTGAAAATCAGTAGGACTTTACAGTGAGATACAATTTTTTTATTATTTATTATTTGATTAATTTGATTTCAAAGATTACGACGCGTAAGGCAAAAATAGTAGTAGAATCGGACAATCCTTCTAATGAGGTAATTTGTTCGTAAATCGAATACAATAAGTTTTCACTTGGTACCTAAAGTACTTTCAATTACTCTCACTTTATTACTGTCATAAAGTTTAAAGCTCGCTTGGCCTGTGACCTGCAGTGTGGGCTGATAAATCGCAGGCAACCCTAGACTAGGCTCACTTAGTGGCCAATCAATCACAAGATTAGAGTCTAAAAAATCTGGAGCTCCAATAAATTGGCTTTAGAACATTCTATATAATGGTAACCGCCTTCGTCATCGTTTTACCATCAGAGATAGCTCTATTTCACGACCGAACAACTGGTGCGCATAATTTGAACTTTTGATTTCATTACGCTTGAATTCAAAGTCAATAAAACTGAATTTCAAGCGACATTTTGCGTTCCTTCCGTCCTGTTGTTGTCTTTAGAATTAATAAGGTATTTTGTAATAAAATTTGATAGATGACAAACGCAAAAGGAAATTCTGTAACATTTAAAATCTGAAATTACGAATTGATTTTCGACGAAATTCCTTACTGTTTTAAAAGTCAAATAACTTAGATTTTAGACTACATAAATGCAACGTCCCCGCAGCATTATTATGGCTGATGGTATGATGTTTTCTGTTACCCATGAGCCAGTGGTATATACTAAACTGCATCGAGAATCTTGTGACAATTGTCAAAAGTTCCTTGATTGTGGAATCCTTCTATCCTGGCAACACATGTGTGTGGATTTCTATGTGTCTTGTCACTTCATTGATAGAGACGGGAGGACCTCGGTGATGTCACGGGTCACTGCCATGGTCAGAGGATTAGCGAGTGCTCAGACGCCCACTCTGCCACTCAGAGGTGGACTGAGGGCGGCGCTAATAGACACATTGCCTTGACACAAGTCACGTGCTAAGGACTGGACATACTTCTGGACGTACTTGAAAATTGCGCGTGTTTGTATTTATATCGGACAAAAATATTTAGGTAGGCGAAATTATAGGCTACCATTTATACTTGGGTGAACACTTTTGAATAAAATAAATTCTACGAATATTTTATATTAATAATATTATGTGCATGAGCGCTAAGACCTCTTATTGTGTATATTTTTAGGGGTTGGTTCCTGTTCTCTAAGCTCTACTATTTTCTTAACCTATGTGGCAACCTATATACTTATTATGATCAACATTTTTACAATGACAAATTATTACTAACTAATTACTACAATCTATTTAATATCAATTACATTGCTGTAATAGTTGTTAGATATGACGAATTAATTAAAGGGAATAATAATACTTAGGGCAAATATTGTATTCATTTGTTAATTAAATAAATTGATTGCCAATAAGGCCAATCATTATGAACAGACTCATTTAGTAATTACTCGGCGGGCAGAGACCATTCGATTTTATAATGAATCAAAATGTTGGAAAATTGCTTTATAGGGCCGCACTCGCTCCACGAGTATTACCTATCCAATTAATTTATTTACGTCAGTTACATCTCTGAATTTTCGCCGGACAATATAAATATAATAATTTTATTGATCTGGCCCTAGAGCTAATAGCGTGGAAAGAAGTATCAGTCAACAAATAAATATTTTATTTATATATCTATGACTTTGTTTCATGAAAGAGGAAATCTAACGAGCATTTGTGAACATCAGATGCAGCCCCATGAGAAAATAATATTTATTTATTTACTTAGGATTCCATACTAATTTTGAATCGTTATGTAAACCGTCGCGTCGCCAGTTGGTCGTTGGTTTAAAATATAAAAAACAATATATGTATATAAATATAACTTCTTTCTTACCATAACGCGAATAAAATACATATACATACGTTATAAATGAGTATACATTATATTTAATTATTAAAATTATACTTTGAATATATGTAAGTAATATGTGATATAAATATAATAGAAATATCTTTTTATG
This sequence comes from Mecyna flavalis, assembly GCA_949319885.1. Classification (NCBI taxonomy): domain Eukaryota; kingdom Metazoa; phylum Arthropoda; class Insecta; order Lepidoptera; family Crambidae; genus Mecyna; species Mecyna flavalis. Next base: position 354,456 of record OX439427.1, on the reverse strand, counting down.
GCGTAACCGACCGAAACGCCAACCACAATATTTTCCTCGCGAGTATCGTCAAAAGCGGATATAAATATTTGTTCGGACTTATTTCACGAATTCGTAAAAGGACTTCAGTGCACATTCGATTGACGTTTCTTTGTAAATGCTATTATGACGTCACGATAATGGCAGCTCCCTTTTTGGCGCGACTCTTTATTGTAAAACAATTTTTCTTAGTTTATCGTGATTTTATTTTGAGGGAAGAAAAATACAAGTTTAGAATCGAATCTTTTTGAACATTTTGAAATATAATTTACAAATGGTAGAATAGCTTACTAGAGTTTAGTACTATTATATACATTCTGTGCTAGAGTGGTGTTTTGATTCTGGTGAGCTATTTCTAGAATATTCTCAATAACGCAAACGGAGTTTTAATAAAACAAGCTTTCGTATTGAAGATGCTAGAGATTTAACCTGTTGCTATTTTATACAACGAGGCTAGAAGTATAACTAGTAAAATTTATTTTAAAACCTATTATAAGATCATTTCAAGCTTTTCGGCCCCTATCACGTGCAATTCTTTTCGATCTTCGTGATCGGCGGGATCTTGCTTGCTCCGATAAAACGCCTTGAGTACGACCGCTTACTCTCATATCGCCTTATCGCCGCAAGGCCTACTGGCGATAGGGCGGGGAAATGCCTGCCTCCGCGCCGATTAACCATCGATTCAATGATTAGTAAGCTATTAGCCCTTACCTTAAGCCATGAAAAGATTGCGAGGCTCAGCTTTAAAATATTTCAAGTGTACTGGCTCCTTATTACCATATTGGATAGCTAGAACAAAGCCAAATTTATTATGGTCTGTAGATTTTACCAATGTGCCAGTCGGACTGTAAAAAAGTAATACAATCAAATAATGTCACCACATACTAGTAAGTAACGTATTATAATTGATCATAAAATCGATGAAATGTGTTAAACTTTAATCGATACTTTGTGCAATTGCGTCCTTGCCTTCCACGCAACCTAAGCGATTTTGCATTTGACTGATGTGAGAAACGATATTATGCTCGCAGGAAATATGGCGAATTTCGCGGGTTTTCAGCGGAAGATATTATTTATTATTTCCCGAGAAGGCTCTTGTTCGACAGGGATTTGTTCAGCGTAATGGCGGTATTGTTTTATCTGCTACATGGTATTTTCTTATGATTTATAAGTAGCAGTTCTTTATGCGAGATATTCCCATAAAGATAAAGTGATTATTTTCTAAGAGTGTGGGTTTAAAAATATTCAAGTTATGTTTGGAAACCGCTTTGGTTTGGCGAGAATAAAGTGTATAGAAATTATTTGTTACATGAATATGTCTCTATTAGTTTGAGTTGTAATAATTAATTTATTTATTGAATACCATATACCTATTTTACTGTCAAGTACTTAACTTAGACGCTGACACTTTGAAAAATGATTATGAACTCAAATTAATTTTTATGCTAGCTTTGTAGTGGCGGTTGAATCGTGTGAAGGTCGTCAGCACAGTGTTGTATTAGGTACAATAGAATCCGTTTGTACAAAGAAAAAGATAATAATATTTTTATTAAATCTGGAATGATAAATTGACATTATGACAAATTAAGGAGGCTATATTTTAAGTAAAAGAACCGCCCGATCCTCCGTCCCAAGTGGCCGTCCCGGGCACTTGTGATAGATGGTATTTTTTGCCTTTCTTTTATTGTAATCGTACAGAGTACTATAGTTAAATATTACAAAAACAATAACTGGACAATGTTATGTACTAAGTAATCAAAATACAATTATAATACTGGTTTCTTGTAAGGATCGAATCAAAATCTTTTGATACTTCAATTACTTTTAAAGATTTAGATTTAGACTTACCTAAAGATTTTAAAAGTGTCAATAACATAATAATATAATTTTAAAAAAGGAGAAATTTAAATTACAAACCCATCTACCACCGCCCACTAGTTACAATAGAAAAAAAAACATTATATGAGCCAACTTAACTTTAAAGATAGTGAAAAATATATATATTAATAATTTTGCCATACTCTTTGGTCCGTGTCTTTTTTTGTGTTGAAATTATGTATAGTGTTAGTGTAAGAAGTTGCTCCGTGCATATCAAATATTGTCAATCATCGCCAATTCGAGGAGACTAATATCCACAGGGCCTGTTATTAATCCGGGCTGGCACGGGACAACTCGTCGTGTAACGATAATGTAAAGGGCGGGCGGAGGCGCGCGGCGGGTCTTGTTCCGCCTCATTGCCATGCTAGAGCGTAATTTACTGGGTTGCCAACGCATTTATCGAAAATACAGTATTGAAAATGAAACTGGTTGTTTGTTGTTGTTATGTCATGATGATAAAAATATAATACTACTCCTAATATTTTAAATACGAAAGTACATAATATTCGTCTGTCTGTGACGATTTCCGCCTAAAACTGTGAACTAGTTTTGGTACGGATATAAACTAAATCTAGGTCATTTTTATTTGGTTATATTTCTCAGTTTGAATGGGATTACAAAAAGAAAAGTGTTTTTGCTTCCTCTTATTTCATTTTGTCAACGGATAGAAATTTTGGGTATGAGATATTTGGAAGCCGGACAGTGACATTTATCACCGAAAAATATCACGTTCTTGCAAAACAACGTAGTATAGTCCACGTGAGCGAAGCCGCGGGCGGAAGCTTGTTCATTTATAATCTGTTGCCAGTAGCTAGCAACACTGGTAACTGTTTGCCTGCGGCCCACGTCTAACGCAACAGATGACACGCGACGCACACCGTTCATATATTAACCTCGGATTATAGGCAGGAGGGAGATTAACAACCTCCCCCTGTGCTCCATTCAGAGTAAAGTTGGGGGGTTATGAATAAGTTCAATTAGTCATTGAGTATAAGTAAGTGGACTAAGGTGAACATTAATGTTTTTATCCCAACCTATCGCGCCGAACGAGTCGAAATAATCGACGTTGCCATATTTATGGAATACAAAGTAATTGAACGTCCAAGCGATTTGTTATTGTCTAAACTACTTTCACTCATGATTCGATTGATTCGGACGCATAGCCCTGGACGATTTTCACGTCGCCTGATTTTGTCTATAAACTTTGGGCACCTTCAGATTTAGGCCATTTGACGCGTACAGATTTATAAAGTTTCATATTATTTTATATCAAGTATTTCGTTTGATTCCTTCAGCCCGACTCTAGAACGAGAATAGTAAACTTATGGAAATACTTTATTTTGCATGGATGCGAGTCCGAGAATCAATAAATCCAGAGGGACTTAATCTAGACTTTTTTAGCGGACAAAGCACTTTCTTCGGGGAAAGTGTTACTATATTCCATTCCGGACCATTGTCCCATAGGCTTTATATTATGATTCTTTTCAGAAAACACAATGCGACAACTATACTAAGACTTAGTATTCGCTCTGTGGTATTTTATGTAGCTGCTCTTATAAAAGAAAATAATTTGTAGCTTGTAAATGATTATTTCTCTTTACTTGAAATAACATTCAAAATATAAAAACAACATCCAGACAGTTATAAAATATAAGTTTCTGTTGATATTTATTTATCAGCGAACTTGTGTGTTTCAAGTTTGTAGTTCACGAAGATATTTTAGTGATTAAAGTAAAAAACTCAATTATAACTTGGCAATAGAAAATAGTTTATAATTTAATTTATGTGATACAAAGGGACTTGTTTTAAATCTATATACTATTATACCGTTATAAATGCTAGTTTTCTAAATTAGGTAATTATATTATTAATTGAGTAATTTGTTATTGTTGGCTCTTACATAAGGTAAGTAAGTAGATAATTGTTTTTTGGACCTGTGTGTGGTAGTCGAGCGATTTCCGTTGCCTGGCTAGCATTAAATCAAACACACAACAAAACACATATCTACACTCGCTTTCACAACCACGCATACACACACAGGCTTAGTAATTTTGTAACGCTTAGCTTAGTTACATAATGTAATTATACTTTCTTTTTTGCACGAAAAAGACGAATCCCACCAAACAGGGAATCTTAGTAAGCTTTTTGCTGTGGCAACACTCCGGCTAACAGCTGATCTGTACCGGTCCCGTATTTTAATTTCTTTAAAATTAAATAAATACTACTAATAATGCCCAATATCGTTCACAATACTAAAATAAGTGTTAAACAATAATAATTAGTATATAAGTTACATGTAAACTAAGTGAAATATGTGTTTATAGTGATTGTGACAAAATCATCTGGCAGTTACTTCAACTGTTCGAATATTGTAAATCGTTATCTCTTCAGGTAAATAACTTGTATGTACTTATTTTGCATACAGTTAATTGGTTTATAAACGTAGTGAACCGTGTCGTATCGAGTTTTCTTTTGTTAACGGAACGCGCAAACAGGTTATAATTGTTTGACAAACACCTATAACCTCATATTGCTCATTCGACGCCTTGAACATATTTGTTATTCTGTTATTTTTATAATATTATTAACAATAACTTTATCAACATGATGACTCGCAGTGCATTAGCTCAAAAACTAGATGTGGCCTTGAAAGAATTAAAGGCAACCAGGGAGTCGAATGAACAAATGCTGTTGGAAAGAGATGATAATGAAAGGGAAATGTTAGAAGTCATTAATAGGAATACTTTATTAAAAAAAGATATGGCCGAGATGCACACGCAACTCCAATTAGTTGTAGATGATAGGGACAGGTTACAAGGCATAGTGGACGGGTTTGGCGACTGCAGCGAGGACTATGTGCGAGGGCTCCGGCGCATCACCATGCTGGAGCACGAGCTGCAGGAGGCGCACCACCACATATCGCATATGGAGTCGGAGAAGACGGACGCTTTAATCACCCACAACCAGAGCCTTTTTGACGAGTTAATCGGTAGTGCACCCGGCCTGGTTTCTGCCGCAGTTGACTCGCCATTAACGGATATAATTGACTTGACAGAGGATGTTACTATAAATTCGGTCCGTTCTATGGCAATTGTCAATTGCAGTAGGAACAAATTTAGAAAATATGTTAAAATAAATAGGTATATCAAAAAAACCCAAAAATTAATTAAGCAAAAGAAACAGTGTTTTAAAAATGTTCAGTGTATTAAAGAACGAAGACGTTTAGGTGATGAACTTGATGTGTACACCATTATGTTAGAAAATAATATTGTAGAACATGACAAACATATAAAAACATTACAGTCTGAATTGTGCCTACTCAAAAATCAACTAGAAATAATGACCAATAGATATAATTACACAAAAAAAGAGTATGGGGAATATGTTTTGGCAGTCAAGGCACTCACAAGCAATTCTATTCCAACTTGTTCTAGTCCAGAAAGTCCAGAATCTGTGAGTTCCCAGTCAGAGTGTATTTCCACTACTCAGGACTGCATAACAGAAATAACTAATAATATAAATCCTGTTATCATGTACAGTGACGATATTGGGAAAAATATGGGCCAAATATTAAAAAATAAAATAAATAGTCCAATAATTAATCACTGTTTGCCTGGAGCCACATACAGCGATATTTTAGAAATAATATGTAAATCAAAATATGACCCCAATACAACTTTGATCATATTTATTGGCAACAGAGGTAATGTGAACAAAAAGAAAATTATAATGCACTGTGACAATCTTATTAAATTAAATGTAAAAAAGATTATTTTGTTCACATTGCCTTACCTAAAAGGGGCATTACAAAATGAAAATGACATCAGATACAAATTAAATATGACATTAGATACTGTGACATTTGGAAATAAAAATGTATTTAATTTGATTGACATCAATAAATTAATAAGTAATCATGTATACTTGACAAAAGATAAATATTATCTTTCTAGTTATATTAAAAGACAGATAGCAATATCGCTATCTTTATTTTTTATGTATTCAGCCAAAGTCTTGGCTAAACTACCTGCTCCTATTGAGCAGTGTAAAAATGACATGTCTATTAACATGACCTTGGATACTGTTCCAAATAATTTAAATTAAATTTTAAGACAAAAGAGAATAACTCTGGCAATCATATTACAAAGGATAAGTCTAGTAGGTACATAAACTTAGTGCACCAAAATATTCAAGGCCTGCCTGGCAAAGAATTACAAGTGGGGTTATTCCTTGACTGTATGGATATACATGTCTTGTGTCTAACCGAACATTGGTTAAGAGAACACGAATGTTCATTTTATATTGACAATTTCAATACTGTTAGTTCGTTCATAAGAAAGTCTGCTATTCGAGGGGGATCACTCATATTAGTACATAATAAATTTAAGTCAAAAGCTCGTAACGATATCTCAGCACTTTCTATTGAGCGAACTATAGAAATAGCATGTGCAGAGGTTGAGCAATTTATTGTTATATGTGTATATAGACCACCTTCGTCTGAGTACACATTATTTGAATCAACTATGGAAGATGTCTTAAATAAAACATGTAACTCAAGAAAGAAGGTGGTTGTATGCGGTGATTTTAATATTAATATTTTAGATAAGTCCCAAAACACAGAAAGGTTTCTAAATCTTTTTAAATCATTTAACTTGTTACCTCTTTTCTCAGAACCTACAAGAATAACTGCTACTACAGCCACCTGCTTAGATAATATTTTCTATGAAAATTGCAACATCGCGAATAAGTCAATTATAAATAATTTACAATCTGATCACACTGGGCAATTTGTGGGGTTTGAGCACCATCATGCTTCTAACTCATTACACATTACTTGCAGACCAGTTACTGAAAGGAGAATGAATAGGTTCAAGTATAAAATTGAAAATAAAATAGGTCTTTTGACTATAAATGACAACGACAGAATTAATGATTTGTATGAAAGTTTATTTGAATTGATTAAAAATGAATATGATTCCACATTCACTGCCAAGACCATTAAAGTAAATAATTTTAAAAGTAAATTTAGTGACTGGGCAACACCTGGTATTTATAAAAGTAGAAATAGGCTTTATGAATTGTATGGTATAAAAGCTTACTCTAATGATCCAAAAATCATAGAGTACGTTAAAGCCTATTCTAAGTTATTTAAAAAAGTCTGTATTATGGCTAAGTCTTTGTTCTTACGTAATAAAATAATTAATTCCAAGAATAAAATAAAAACTACTTGGAATATTATTGGTAAGGAGACTTGCAAAGTGAAAGCGCAAGATCGAGAATTTTGTTTAAAAGTAAATAATGAAATAGTTAAAACTGACAAGGATACAGCAAATGCATTTGAATCATTCTTTTCTAGTGCAGCCATTACGGCAACAAGTCAATTAAAATCAAGCACATGTCTAGCCAAAACTTTGCTAGCATCGAGTGTCGATGAGTGCAAAACATCTTTTAAATTCAAGCACATAACTTCTGATGATATAATTAAAACCTTTAAAGAACTGAACATTAAAAAAACTAAAGATTTATGGGGTATTTCAACTGACCTCCTCAAATCAATTATAGATACAGTTTCACCTCATTTAGCTTTTATTTTTAACCAATGTATTGATGCAGGTCAGTTCCCAAATCTAATGAAAAATAGCAAAATTATCCCTCTTTTTAAAGCAGGTGATAAGAGTGATCCCTCTAACTTCAGACCAATTTCTATCCTACCTGCGATGAGTAAAATATTTGAAAAAATTATTTTTCATCAGCTTCTATTTCATTTTAACGAAAACAAATTACTACATAGTAACCAGTTTGGTTTTACTAAAAACAAATGCACCACTGATGCCGGTGTTGCACTTCTTAAACATATATTTGATGCTTGGGAGAACAAACAGGATGCATTAGGTATCTTTTGCGATTTGTCTAAAGCATTTGATTGTGTAGATCATCAGATTTTGTTAGAAAAGTTGAAGCATTATGGTGTTTCGGATAATTCACTTTGCCTTATAAAGTCATATCTTTCTGATCGAATACAAAAAGTAGATATAAATGGTACTACCTCAATTGGCGCGCCTCTCCAAATGGGCGTGCCCCAGGGTTCAATATTGGGCCCATTGCTGTTTTTAATCTATATTAATGACTTGCCTTACTTCACTAAAGACTTATGTGAAATAGTATTATTTGCTGATGACACCTCGTTAATTTTTAAAATTGACCGCGGTAAAGAAGTTTTCGACGACGTAAATAATGCTCTTTCCCAAGTACTCCATTGGTTTTCAACAAACAATCTTTTATTAAACTCAAAGAAAACAAAATGTGTCAAGTTTACACTGCCTAATGTAAGACAGGTCAATACGACGTGCATTACTGTAAATGGTGAACCCATAGATGTAATTGAGTCTACTGTCTTCCTTGGGATCACCATGGATTCTAAGCTGCAATGGGGTGCCCATATCGCTGCTCTGGGAGGAAGATTAAGCTCGGCTGCATATGCAGTCAGAAAAATAAGACATCTTACAGACGTTGAAACGGCGAGGTTGGTTTATTTCAGCTACTTTCACAGTGTAATGTCGTATGGTATTTTGTTATGGGGCACCGCTGCCGATATACAAGCTATTTTTGTGCTTCAGAAACGAGCAATTCGCGCCATATATAAGCTTAAACCACGTGACTCACTGAAGGAACTCTTTAAGGAAATTAATATTCTAACCGTAGCATCACAGTACATATTCGACTGTATCATGTATGTACGCAAAAACTATGATTTTCTAAAAAAAAAAAAATCGGAATGTCATAGTTTTAACACAAGAAATAAACATAAGCTTGCCGTTCCAAGCCTCAGACTCAGTAAAACTTGTAACTCATTTGTAGGATTAAGTATAAAAATGTTTAATATGTTGCCACAAACTTTTATTGACTTGCCTGTACATAAATTTAAATTAAAAATTAAAGAATGCCTTATGAAGAAAGGCTATTATAAAATAGAAGATTATTTTAATGATAAAAATTTGTGGACACATTAAGTTGCTTCCTAGCACATGTACTCTGCCTGCGCCTTTGTATCCTCTGCCTGCGCCTTTGTATTGTTATTTGTATTGACATGATCCTTTGTATTGACATTATTATTTATTGTGACTTAAATTATTATTGTGATGTTAAATTTTTGAATTTTATAATTTTTAATTTGTAATTTTTTTTTGAAAAAAGGCAAAACTGTTGAGTTTCTTGCGGCACTTCTTTCCTCAACAGGCCATTGACGTCGAAGTGCTGGTAGGGAAAAAAAAAGATTGACGTGTAAAAGTATTTTTTAAAAAATCTATTTGCAGAATAAATTTATTTCATTTCATTTCATTTCAGCGCTCAGGAAAATTCTTGACTTATATTTTAACTTCATTTTCCGTGTTTCGAGTTTTGATCATCAGATAAAGTAAAGAAATAAAACACCACCAATGTATTTATAAAAATCGAATATTAATTGACAACCGAAGCGCCAATTAAGCCCATTGTACTAGACTATGGCCGTTGATTCGTCCCTGGTGGGACGAAGCCTGGTGGGACGAACGGGAATGAATCGTTGATTTGGCTACTTCCCATGTGGTAAACTTCCCATTTGGGAAATGATAAGTTTACATACTAAAAAGTAAATATCGTTTGTTTGTTACTTCATACATTTAGTCTCTTTAGATCTATTTAGATTGATCGGTTGATCGTTTGACCGATTGACCGATTGAACTCTGGTATCATACACGGCCGAAGCGTGATCGATTGATTGATTGACCGATTGACCGAACATTACTCAATCAATCGTTCAGTCGATCTGTCGATAAGTCGATCCATCGATAAGTTTCTCAATCGATTAGTTGATCAATCGATTAGTCGATAAATTTATTAGTCGATCAATCGATCAGTCGACCAATCGATCAGTCGATCAATCGTTCAGTTAATAAAACCATCAGTCGACCAATAGATCAACCGATCAGTCGATTAGTCAATCAATCGATCAGTATATCAATCCATTAGTCAATAATTAAAATAATCAATCAATCGGTTAGTCGATCAATCGATTAGTCGATCAATCGATTAGTCGATCAATCGATTCATCGATCAATCGATTAGTCGATCAATCGATTAGTCGATAAATCGATTACTCGATCAATTGATTAGTCGCTCAATCGATTACTCGATCAGTCGCTCGGTAATCAAGCGATCAGTCAATCGATTAGACGATCAATCGATCAATCAATCCATTAGTAGACAATAAAACAAACATAAGTCAATCAATCGTTCAGTCGAATAATCGATTAGTCGATCAATCGATCAGTCGATCGGTAGATTAACCGATCAGTCGATCAATCGATTACTGGATCAATCAGTCACCAAAAAGGGACACATTGAATACAATTACATATATTATACTAGCCCATTGAGTTACAAGGTAATTGTAGTTCAATGTACTAGCCTTCCGCCCGCGGTTTTACCCGCGCGTAATCTCTTTTTTCAAATATCCCCCCTTCCCCTCACATTTCCTGGATCAAAAGTACCCTATGTTCACCGGGGATAGTGTAGCTTTCCAACGGTGAAAGAATTATTCAAATCGGTTCAGTATTTTCAAAATTGTTATTCCCGCGGGAATGAGACTTTTCCCGTAGGAATTTTATAGCCTATGTCCTAATCCAGGTTATAAACTATACGTGTGCCAAATTTCATCTAAATCCGTTCAGCCGCTTAGGGGTGATTGAGGAACAAACATCCAAACATCAAAACATCCAAACATCCAAACATCCAGACTTTCGCATTTATAATATTAGTAAGATTATGAGAACTTGAAAAGCGATATGTCTTTTTTCAATTCAAAGACAAATCCCGATTCCAAATGAGTATACTACAGTTCGACAAATTGGAACATTATCCCCGTGGCAGTGGTGGTCTGTAGCACGCGGGTCACAGACACCGGCGGTAAATCCCAGCTTCTGTGCCCGCGCATCCATCCCGGCGAGGCGAAGACATCGCTTTTTAGAGCTTAGTCAGTAGCAACTTGCGCTTTAAACTTTCATGTTTTCTTGCTGTTTTTATACCAAACCAGCTACACGTTCCGGTTTTGCTCAATTTCATTTTACTTACGGAGGAAATAAGTTTTACTACTGCCACTTGTATGTTTTATTTTCTAAAAAACTTACAGTAGTTGCTTATGCATAAGCTTCTGAATGGATGTTATATCACTGCCTGTTACATACATTTTAGTAACTATTACGTGATTATTTTTATTTATATCAAAGTTACGTGTAATTAATAGTTTTCTTTTGTTTTTCAGATTGGCCAGTCCATTCTGGTAAGTAATAGGCTAGTTTACACAGGTTTTTTCGTTTTTTAAAGCATTTTTTTAATGAATAAATGATACAAACGTGCAGGTGTTACATCTGATAGTAAGTGATCTCTACCGACCATGGACACTAGCAACTAGGGTCTCAGAAGCAATGTCCGCCTTTGTGAAAAGAATATTAAGGGAGTGGGAAGGAGAAGGATTAGGGCGATGGAGAGCACTCCAGCACTCTTAATCACCAAACGAAGCGCAACAGCAAAGTATTGATATCTGTGTGTCGTTAATCAATCGGAACAGTAAAGAATTCTCAATAACTAATTTCTAATTTTCACAAAAACTGATCAAGGTACAGCTTTAAAAGCCACGTCGGGCCTCTAAATGGCTTTTACATACACCCATCTCGATAATATCCGGATTGCGGCTTGCAGGGCGCTCCAGTCTATCTGGATTGGAGGAAATTGCTCTTCTTTTTCATTAACCGTATCAGTTGCCACAGGGGGCGGAACAGTCGCGTGTGGTTGTGATACAAATGTTTTCCTTATTTTCTTTTCCTTTAGTCCCACTATTATATGGGATTATATCACAATCGTGTACACGCAATTGACTATGGAATTATTTTTAGACGAGTTTTTCTTGGAACTTGAACATTTCACGAATATATTGTTTTAGGATGTGCGCTTGAGAATATGCTCACCTTTATAATTAGGTACAATCTGGGTGCCTTGTACGAGTACTAGCAGAAGAATGTGTAAACAATCGTTGTTTACGTTGTGGCCTGTGGCGCCTCTTCCGGGATAAATCGGCAGTAAAATTACTATTCAGATGGGGCGCGCCATCTGGTGCCGAGTCAGTTTATTCCGGCTACAAATAACCGCGTGTGCCCGGGGACGCCACCCGCGCCTTTCCGGGTCTACCTGCCCCGGAAATACTGATGAATGTGCATATTGATGGGCACAGGAAAGGATAACAGAAATCAAATTAAAATCGAAATACTGAGTGTCCCTTTTGGGCGGCGTACTTGAACTATTAAGTCATGAAAGGACCAATCAGCATCTTTTTTTACTACCTCTGTGGATTACTTTTTATTCGCTCTCTTTACCTGATAGATTTTGCTGTGTTCCTACTATATCATATAGGAACTAGTATGCTAGTAATTGAAGTGTTTATTAAAGTCGCCAATACTGGCCCGACTAAGAAACGAAGCTGAGGCCCTAGACAAGCGGTACTTATGACGTTCGCTATCGGTCAATTTAGATAGCGAATGTCAACAGATAGGAACAGATAAGTTTGTCGGTCTGTACTTTCAATATTGATTCACCACGTGACTTATCTAAGGCACCTGTCAAATCCATGCAATTTAAAGTTAGCGAATTTCGCTATCGCTGTCAAAATGTTAGGTCCCCTAGAAATCTTCGCCGTGTCGATCAATCGAAGTGTCTTTATCAAAATGTTGTTTATTTTGATTTCTATGGGAGTAAATCCGCTTGATCCCATGTCGATGTCGAGGGATGAGTAATTGAAATTACTTGCCAACAGAGTGTGTTCCTTCGAGCGAAATAAATAATTGATTTATGAGCTCTTCCGGTTGTACTCGGTCGTGATAAATGAGCTTTTGGTTTGCCGAATTTTGCCGGACTACCGACTGAACCTGTTAAACTTCGGATGAGAAATTAGTCACATATAGGTGTGCGTTTTTTTGCCACTTCAGTTGGCAAATTTTTCGCCTCCGTGGAACAGTGGCTAAGCCGCTGGGTATAAGACCTGGAGGTCGTGGGTTCGATTCCCGCCTTGGGTCTGGTTGGTTACCACCACTGGCTTGCTACCACCCCCACAGGTGAAATCTGCCGTCATAACAAAGACTCGAAGATCTGGCCTACAGCCTGGCAGCACATTGAGCGACGCTTCCTGGTAAAGTGTCCCTCAATGGAATAGGCCGCAGTGGCCGCTTACCAGCGGTAAGCGCTTACCAGTGCCAGTGTCTGCCAACTAACTCAGTATAAAAAAGATAGATAGGCAGCGCATCTGATGGTAACAGAAAAGATCACTGAACCCTATTTCCTTAAGATACGAGTAATTACCCAGGAAGCATCGCTCAATGTGCTCACGCTGTAGGCTCTTTTGATCTTTGAGCCTTTCATTTCAAGTGTCTTCGTGTCCTCAGGTAATTTTAGGTATAATTTAAATAAATTTAACTGTGTGTACACTTGAAATCTCGGCTCGGAGATCAAAGTACCTACCTAGGTTTGGTAAAGTGTCTCTCAATGAAATATTGGAACAGCAAAGGTAAATATTTCGTGACTTAAATTGAAACCAGGACTTCAAACATTTTCTGTTTTAAACGGGACTATTAATAACTAGTATTTATTAAAAGTTGGTAAGCTCACAAATAAGGTAAGATCACGCACATCATTTAGGTTTCACGTCATGTTAAATATTAAAACTTGATAGCCCCTATATAAAATATTAAAATAATATTAAAACTTGCCAATATTAAAACTTGATAGAGGCGCTCGTGGCGCAGCTGTGACAGTGGTTCGTTAGCGATAACGAAAGTCAAGCTACCTACGCCGCGGTCGGTTAATGGATGGGTGACCATATTTAGTGACATTAATTTCGAGCGTCTCCGTGCTTCGGAAGGCACGTTAAGCTGTTGGTCCCGGCTGATATTTACTCTAATGTAAATATTAGTCGTCAAGCCTAGTCAGAGGCCATTTGGCGGTTTGATAACATCTGACATTAAGGTTGGTCACTTGCCTTACGCACCCCTCCACCAACCCGCACTAGGCCAGCGTGGTGGAGTATGGCCCACACTATCTCACAATTGAGATAAGGCCTGTGTCCCAGCAGTGGGAACGTATATAGGCTGATGATGATGATGATGATGATAGCCCCATTGACCTAGATAAAGGTTTAATTTTAATTCTGATACTTTTATCAGATTTACACGGCTAAGAAGTTGTGATTTTACATACGGGTCTAGAGGTACCTATTACTAGTTTATAATAGGCAGGGAGCGTATTGTCACGGTGATTCATCTGATTGCTCTGAGCGGCTGATCACACGGTTGAACGCAATCATCTTGTTGACATAATTAATTGACGATTCAAGCCCGAGTCTTGCCGGGATTTCGTAAGTGATCGTGTCTAGTCGAAGAGAGGCAGAAATCAATTTGGCGTGCTAATGAAATGTATGAGGACACAGAATTTATAATAGTACTAAAGTAGTGAAGATAAACAGTTACACAGATACCTAATAGTTCCCGCATTCACGCTGTTGCCTAAATTCTTTTTGCATATTTATGCTCTTATTAATAAATAATAATGATAAATCAAAAACATCTTAAGTCTAGCGGCTCTGTACTAATAAGAATGCAGAGCAAATATGTTAGATAAATAATTTTAATAACATTCTGCGGGATCGCTATTACAATTAGGCCTCCCCTAATGATCACTATACCAATTGGTGAACTATATCAAATCTGTTTATTAATCAGGATTTTAATATTTAAAATTTTCTTAGTTTCACCAATTCCTCTATCGCAAAGAACTGCTTCCTCCGGTACTAGGTCTATTGTATAGACAAAGGTACACTCGTAATTATATCAATGTTTAATGAACACGCTTAGCCCTGTCTAACTCTAAGCCAATATTTAACACAAGTCAATTAATTCGCAGCACACGCCACGCATTCGTGAATCGGATTCGTGTCGCATCGGTTTCCAATCAAATCCAGTAATAAATCAATAGGCCTAGTACATGAAGCCAAGCCAAGCTCTATTAAGGCTGTGGTCCGCAGATTAATTATATATAAATCTTGGCTAATAGGATCTAGAACATTAATAGAAAAAGTGATGCCCTGGCTTGAATGACTGAACAACTTGAAGCAATGTGTACTGTGAGCTTGTCGAGCAGACGTTCTCGTTTCTTCGAAAAATTAATTATAGACAAAATTCCAGCACTTTCAGAGACATATACATTGACAGTCGATCAATCGTTTTAATTAAAGGATTTTTATTTATAAGTAGTAAACTCTTATTATATTACTAGCGGCCGCCTGCGCGGTTTCACCCGCGCCTAATTTCTTTTTTTAAATGACCCTTCCCTTCCCCCCACATTTCCGGGATAAAAAGTACCCCATGTCGCCCGAGAATAGTTTAGCTTTCCAACAATGAAAGAATTTTTCAAATCGGTTCAGTAGTTTCGATGACCAAATATTTTCGACTATTAAAATACTAATATTTTAGTAGTCGATTATATTTTTTTTTTGTATCTCAATATCATTCTTTTCAAATAACATGCAACCTTTTTTGAATCATTAAAAACGCTGGCAGCATAATTTCCATTTTGACAGTAATAAAAAGAAAATAATTGTTTCTTTATCCTTTAAAGGCATTAAGATTTTTTTCTAAAGAATCTAGCCAGTATCAAATGAAAAATTTGCATAATAACCTGCTTGGTTTTTTCAATGTAACTGGCATTAGAGTTACGATTAATTTGATAGCAATATATCAAATCTTTTTTTAAAAGGAATATCAAAAAGTTTTGAAAAGACGTTGACCTTCTTATTTTAAAGAGGCACTGGCAACAATGCTTCTGAAATTTGACAGCAATAAAAAGTAAATTTTTTTTTTCTTTAATGGCGAATAGATTTTTTCCATTTTTTTCTGAATAATTTAGCCAGCATTAAATTTTTAAAATCTTATAAATTAGATGTAACCTTCGTGGTTATTTTGTTATTTTAAAGTACACAAAAGTTTGACAGTGATATATGTACATTAGTAAATTAAAAGTTTTGTTTTTCTTTTACATAATTATGTAGCGTTGCGAAGTTTTCTGAAGGTTTTTTCCTAGCGTTTTCTGTGACACTGCTGGCTAGGTATTTTTTGAAAAGGTCGTTGCTATCACGTTTCTTCGTTCATCTTGACTATCTATTTACGCAGTCTATAGTTATCAAGTAATTTATATTTTCAAATATTCCCTCTTCTCCACACATTTCCGGGATAAAAAGTACCCTATGCTCACCGGGGATAGTGTAGCTTTCGAACAGTGAAAGAATTATTCAAATCGGTTCTGTATTTTCGGAGCCTATTCAATACAAACAAACAAACAAACAAACAAGTATAGATTTGCTGTTGTTAGCAGATAGGTAATATGACTTATAATAGTATAAGTCATATTACCTATCTTAGCGTTATCGTCAGCATAGGCTGACGTATTTTCTGAGATAGTTGTTAATATATAGGCTAGACTTTGAAACATAGATAGTATCTGTGTAAAATTATACGATACCTTCTCATCAAGAGAATTAAAGTGCTACGCTTCAACAATCGCGCCTAAGTTGTTGCCTACAATTAAATAATTAGAAGAAAGTAAACTGTCGCGTAGACGTAGGCAGTTCCAATTAACACAGTTCAGGAGTCCATGAACTAACTCAGTATCAGTAAAATCTACCAAGAAACCTTTTTTCGGGGGCAAATGCGTTTAGATACCACAGCTAGTTAGACCAGTGTCAGTATGTGGGACTCGGAACTTAAGCATCTTACTGCTCACTAAACATCCCGGTTTCTCATTCACATACGAAAAAGACACGCCGGTGCATGATTTGTGTGGTTAAAGATCTTTATTTCTCATAAGAATTAAATTCACTTATATGAGATACATATGTTGATAGCTAGTTACATATTTATGTTGAGCTATTCGCACAGGTAGGTACCCACTACTCACTTTTACACAAACGACACAGCACATCTCCCCACAGAAAACTCTGATGCAAACGGTTTGTGACAATTAAACCATGCTATTCAAATTGTTTCAAAGGATAGACGAGCCTGTGCCTGCGAAAAAGTAACTTTGAAGTAAGTAGCATATTTGTAGGGTGTAGTGGGCTGGTGTGATTTAATCTCATAAAATGCTGCGTCCCGTGGGCACCGCGAAGGTTTTCTGTAACAAAGCAATTTCACGGCGAGACGCGCGGGAGTGGATGTAATCCGGCTGTGGGCGAATACGCCTTTTTAATGGAACACTGTCAATTTGTATGTCATAAACATTTATATCTTACAAAGTAATATTATAAACTTTCTTTTTTCTATTCTAAATGAGTTGATAAGCGACCTCTGCAGCCTTTTTTGATCAACAAAATAAATGTCAGCCACTATGTAGTTGTAGGCTGCTCTGATGTATTTGGTTTTAAATACACTAAGCTCTCACACTCTGCTTTTAAGATGATTTTTGAAATGGTATAGTGAAACCTTTACGGCGGATGATTTCATCTGTGGGGTGGCAGTCCAGTCAGATTTTCAAAAAGTCTGACTACCAGCCAGTTCTAAGGCGGCAATCGTAAATCGGAGCGAATACGCTCAAATTCGTATCTTATTAAATTAAAGCAAAATAAATTTTTTTTTGAATTTAAACTAATTAGACAAAAATAATTATAATTTCCATTACAAAGTTACTTATTTGTATGTACGTCAACTTTTTGAAAGGGGATGATAACCCTTCCGAAGTTCGCACGTGGATTCAGTCGGTACATGCTGAATAATTTAATTTAATCTGTCTGTGAAATTATATTAAATCTGAGTGGCGTGTGTTTGGTAATCCGACCGAAGGCGCCACGACACCGAGCGACTGATCTGCCTCATGAATTCATTTGGTTCGTTGGCGTGTGCGTGCGCTTAGCGGGCTTGGTGAGGCGCTATGGCTCTTGAAAACTAATGTGAAAGTCAATGACGTTCAATATACATACAACTAGACACCCAATCTCTAAGAAAAAATCCTCAAAAAACGTCTGAGCGGCATTGACACAAATGACATTAACACATTCGTTCAAATTAACACCTTATCTCGTGGCAGTTAGTGTTTAATGTCAATTGTATACAACCTAACGAAAACTCTGCCCAATAGTCGGGTGGGCAGACTTTTGCTTCGGACAATATTTGAGCGTGATTGGGAGTCTAGTTTTTTAATTGAACGTCATTGGTGAAAGTGGGTTAACCTTTTAGATCTTAAATCTCAACAGATTATAAGAAAAGTTGTTAGTTTTTCAAAAGTCTAGCCTTATAGAGCCAAACTCATAATGTCCTCCTAATAATCAAGACAAATCAAAATATTAATGATTCTACGTGTATAAAAGACAACTCACTTAGTTGTTTATTGTGTACCCAAACATAGGCCAAGCACAAGGCTTCTTGATCCGCAGCAAGCTTCTTGATATTCAGCTACTTTTAAAGACTTTTTTGTCTCTTTTGGCAGTAATATCCAAAATTATTTCACTCTGTGGATTTAAATAAATCTAAAAGTTCTTAGAGGGCTTGCTAGCATCAGGCACACATCGCGCCACGAATTATCCTAATTAAAGATGATATTAATGAGCTGGTTTTGACGGCGCGCCGCCATTGCGCGATTTGGCTGAATTAGTGGCGTTACAGAGTGCGCCTGGCGTCAAAACACCCACTGCACTTTCCTCTTTGACGTGTTACTTATGATTTTGTGGCCGTAATGATGCAGAAAGAGAAACACTGGATCTTTTGCCTTTTTGAAAATGGTATATCACGGACTTTCCTTTTTTTAAATACTATGTATTATTAACAATTTATTGCCACTAAAATTAGCACTAAAATTAAGGCTACAAAAGTTTCGTTTTCATATCCACCAAAATTATAATAAATTAGTAGTTAGTCGGTGCTGCTGCGACTGATGAGTTATTAGCAACATACGTTAATGTAATAAAATTTGAATTTTAATATGTAGCAAATATTGCTTTTTCCCATCTTTTTAGTAAAAGTAAATTGAATATAAGATGTTCACATTTAACATTTAGGCAATTAAAATAAAATTAAATTAAAAAATTAAATAATCATTTATTTCAGATCTTAAATCCATATAAGAAACAAAGAAAATTCAGCCACATTCCAATACATAAAATAGTATAACTTAAAATAGATACATGAATTAAAAGTAAAAAGAAATAAAAATCACAATGAAAAAAGGAAAGCCTTATAAGAGCGACCTTTTAGTTTTTTAACAAACACAGTGGTACAAGTACTGAAGCAAAACAAAGGAAATTTTTGTTAGATTTATGTGGATAGTTGCGTAGTTCCATCCCCTTTCAGCGCTAATACCGTCCCGCGCCTCTGTACAAGCGGAGTGTAAGTGGAAATATTTCACAGAAGGAAAAACAGATTTAAAAAGTTGTTGTCAAGAGCGGCCGGCGAGTTGATAAAGAAAACAGGAAACAAAGGGGAAAGGTTCGGCCAAAAGGATTACTGGAATATTTCTCGAGGCCTGCGCGCTTCATATACACAACCTGCGTAGGGCTGGACCGGCTAAACACCATCAAAATCAAAATATTCTTTATTCATATAGACACCACACAAACGTATTATTAGATGAACCAACAAGAAGACAGATCATAGTTAAGGGGGAAATATATAAGCTTCAAGATGCACTTAAAAAACAACAATATCAATTTTACGGAGTGACTCTACCACCGGTTTCGGAATGTTGCTATCTATAGAGAAGAATCGGCATGAAACTCGACAGTTACTATCATATCCCAGCATGTTAATGAAGTGATGCGCATCACGCCACGCTTACTTAGTGTAAGTTGGGTTTCGCGGGCACGAGGTTTGTTTGAGAGTCCGGAACACATTTTGATTTTTGCCCCTGCGAATAGAACCTATGACACCAAAATCACGGTCTCAATTATGTAGACGGTCATCATATTATACATATAATTTTTGTTATTATGGTGGAAAAGGTTACAATAAAAATGTTCCTTAGTAGGTAAAGTCAAATTATTAATTTTAAAATAATATCAATATTGAACTGTATTGACAAGTACTATTTAAGTATCACTATATTTAAGAGTATTTTCAAAGTTGTAGTAAATGCTCTTGAATAAACGGTTTATTAATATCCACTTATTAGTGAATCGCAATGGTTCTGGTCATTCGAGTCAATATTTGATTTAAAATGAATTTAAACCATGAGTTCATCCATTTCCATTCATCTCATTTGAATATTTCTGCTGCAGGAACAAAGAGTGTTTTCATTATTTTGAATTCAAATTGCACGTTATTTTCCATTTGTTCAGAAGAACAAATATAAAAAGGCTATTAAAACATGCATAAAACGTGTTTCGATACAAAAATGTATATACCTACAAATAGCTCCACTAAATAATTGTTACTACATATAAAGAAAAAAAAAAATAAAAAAAAAAAACGTGGCACCCCTGTCCGTCACAACACATGTCCGATATGGCCGGCCCGTCGCAAAACTAATTTCGGGGTCCACATGTCTTCCCTTCGAAGAGGAATTTGATGATCCTCTCAAAAACATACAATGTTGCAAAGGCAACACCTTCTGTTCTTGTCAGCCAATTCAATGTAGCTTAGCTCGCTTGGTATGTTGATGTAAAGTAGACTTTGTGTTATTCTGACGCATAAGCTTCAATGTAGCTTAGCCCGCTTGGTATGTTGATGAAAAGTAGACTATGTGTTATTCTGACGCATAAGTTTTATTAACTGTAAAACTTTTATCCAAGTCTGATCAGAAGTTTTCTGGTTTTCTTAATTTTGTAATTAGAATGTCTATTTTTGCGCAATTTAAACGTTGTATGATTTCAAGACTGAAGTGACTGTAACCCGTCTCAGCCTGCGCTTACGGGGCCAACAAAAGGAAAAGTGTGGTTAATACCGGTTCTGTATTGGTGAGGGTGACTTTATGTACGTTTATCTGTATACAAAGCACGGACGGCAGCGGATCAACCTACTCTAATCTGTCAAAAATTCTCAATTGAAAGAGAACTCTACATGTAGTGAATAAAGCTGAAACTTGGTTGTAGGAATTTGACAGATTAGGGTAGTCTGATGTCATGTCTGTGCTGTTAACTGTACCTATGCTTAGTTGAGGCTAGACGGTGAGCGCTTTGAAGGTCAAACAACTCTTGCAACAGCGAAGCAGTCGCTCAAACGTGACAACTTAGCGCGGGTTCCAGCGAGCGCATCGCCACGCGGCCGCTCAGACCGACTCGTAATCCTTGCGGTGTGTCGGAGCCGCGGCTTAACTTGTCTCTGTTTAAACCCCGTGTTGTGGAGTTAGCTAACTCGGAGTAAGCTAGCGTTTTGATTAATCGCTTGCGAGAAGAGCGATCTAGTCGAGCGATCTTACGCGATCTTGCAATTTAAAGACACTACATTTCTACGAAGTGTAATGGATTGGATATGATTTGTCCTACGCGCTTAAAGACAGACAGACAGAGTTACTTTTGTATTTATGTTATTTTTATGAATGATAGTACTTCAACCAGCAGCTGAATGTAGAAAAATGAACTGTTGTAAGGTTGTAACGCATACCGTACAAGCGCAAGAGGTCGGGGAGAGGTCTGATCCAAATCTCAGTCAGGTCTAAATGCCTATTTATCAATATTTTGTTCCCAGATGACGACATTAATTTTAACAAGACGAATTGTACGTATTGTCTGAAAATTATTGTTCTGATAATAACAAATGCAACAAAAAAAAAATTCTAATACATTCGTTCTAGAGTTATGCGCGCACCACAGAGTTAATTTTCTGGCGCGCACATACATTCCTGCAAGTCATTTTACATATTTATAAATAAGTCATGTAGACGTTTTTGAAACTAACAGATACCATACATATATGTCTGAGGGCACTATATATATTAATATATATCACTATATAGGTCACAGACAAAACACACTACTTACTCGTTAAGGGTCATCAATTCTTCGATACACATGACCAGACAGACCACTTAACTTTCTTTATAAGTTCGATACAACACTTCATTAGCCTCTCGTTATGACCGCAGATAATATAACACGCACTAACGATCTCAAGATGACCATTAACGATATTTAAACAATTAAACACATTAATAGCTGTTACAAAGAACCCTTTATTAATATCTATCATCTGACGAAACCCTTGGGTGGTTAATGACTGCTGAAGGCTCGGCTAGGGCGTAAAGATGAGCCTATTTGACTGCCTAAGATCTGAGGATAAGAACAGTGAGGCAGTTTTGGTTTTGGGTAAATACAGGACAATCTGCAGTACGCTGATTACTTGAATACCTTGTCTCCATCATTGAAAGTATTTTTGGCTCGGTAATGATGATTGCCTAATATAATCCTGTGCTGTGTACTTTCACTGAGCTGTTTTTGCTAACGACATTGTTAGTCCTTTTTCATAAGGTTTGTTGCCACATTTATATCTGTCATATCATGAAAACTGAACATGACCCTGGGATAAAAAGTAGCCTATGTCCTTTCCCAAAGTATAGTTAAGTGTGTACCAAATTTCATCAAAATCGGTTCATCGGGCTAGGCCTGAAAGCGTAACAGACAGAGACAGACACTTTCGTATTCGTATAATTAGTATGAATTGGGACATTTATAAATAATTGAGGTCAGTCTTACTGTCCCTACTTGACTGAGCCGTCTCTTGACTTGTCACTACGATGTATTATGCCGTTTCTCTGAAAGAACTAAACTAACTGTGAAATGGGGACAAGTAAAAAATGCCATCAGCTCTTGAGTAATTTGCTGAAGATTTATTAAACAAAATATTTTCAATATTAGCTCTTTAAGTAGGTACGCTCCGTGATTTGTAGACATTTTTGGTTCTATTTAGATACTCAGTTAAAGCTAAGTTACTTATTCTTATTGGCGTATTACTTTTTGTCTACGTAATAAATTGAAAAGCTCAAACCCCTATGGGAACATAGTACCTACATTAGACTCCAGACTTTTATCTATGTGACAACTTGACAAAGGTGTCGACAGGTAGAGACTTATTTATAATAACTTATTACTTCGATTATCAATTTGTCTGTATGTCTTTTTTACTATTTTTATTTGTGGTAACTTCGTACTGGATGTACCAATATTCATTATTCCTTCATAAATTAGGAACGAGGTCGGATAAAGAATTATTAAGTTATCCATAAGTAAGTATTCATGTATCCAAAGACTCAGTGTATCTGATATATTTTGACTGGCCTGTTGGCGCACTTTAACCAGCCCTGCTCTATGCATCAAGGGTCGGGAGTTCGAAATGCACGTTTGTCCCGTATCTAGACGTTTATCCATATTAAAGTATATTTATTTATGGCACCTTAACTGTATCTAATAACAATAACACATGAAGCTTAAGCTACTTACTTTGGGACCAGCAATGTATGTGTGTGTGTGCAACATGTAGCTACGAAGAACCTCAAAACTGCGTCAAACTGAACATTAGTAAGCCTTACCAGACAACCTCTACACCATATTCGAAGAGTAATACCTTACAAATAAGATTACGCCTTGATTCCCTACATTTATAAATCTTGCAATACTTTTTGTACACGTGAATGTGAAGTCAATCTTCCGGAACGCGGGCGTCCCGGCGGATCCCGCGGGATAGTAAATAGTTTACGGCATCAGTTCCCAATCACAGGGGCTGGGGGATTGCTCTCTGGGGCGTGACGTCATCGGCTCACGAAGTTATCGCGGGCCTGTGTGACGTCACGAGCGAAATTGAAAAAGAGGATAAGATATCTAATATAAACGCGAAAGAAGGTAGTAAAATTGGAATGTGTGGATATAATTATGGCGAGGCTCATGCTACGAGTAGCTCTAATCGCATAGTCGGTGGAACAATAATCAAACACGGCAGAAATATATTAAGTACTAGCTAGAGGATTAATAGCTTTACCTACTCTCCGAAGCAAGGGCAGTTATTGCTGCATCTTTCTCTGAAATGTATTGGGAATTTAGCAATAGGAAATATTGCATGAACGGAAAATCTAAACTTTATAATGGACTCAGTCAGTCAGAGGGTGTCTAACTAAAGTGAAAGCTCAATCCGTAAGGCAAATCTCTTGCTTCGAATAGTTTCAACTCTTTGGCATATTTAGCATTCCCTTCAAGATAGAAGTTATTAATTCAATGTCATTTATAATGTCTCAGCGCATAGTAAGCTGCAGTGAAGTGGCAAGAGTTGTACAGAAATTGTTACTTGAATACCTCTAATTATGAAACCAAGATCGTTCCGTGAGCCATTCAAGAGTGTCATTATGTCACTCTTGAATTCAAGCTATGATAGCTTGATGATTCTGTAGAATCCATTGGAGTAACAAAGTTAGCGGAAAGTTACAATTTTGAGACCAATTGCAAGAGGCTATTACCACAACTTAAAAAAGTAGTTTACATAAATGAGGAATCATAAAAACTAGAAGGTGATTCGTGACTGGCGCGGGGTTTTTCATTTGAAGATTGTACGATTAGCGTAAGACATTTTTTGTAAAGCAATAAATAAATGAAAATAAACTCTAAACCCAAAATCTAGTTATTAATATTGGCCTTCAAAGTATTTTGTTTTGAAATCAATCAAAACAAAACAGATTAGAATCCATCGAATGGGATAATACGCTTCACTTTTGTTTGAAGTCTTTTTTTGCAGTCTGGAAACTTTTAATTGAATATTGAAAAAACGAGAATTCAGACAACTCGTAGAACAGATGTTATTAAGAACAATAAGTGTAAGAGTAATATACCTAGACTTAATGTTTGGAATAAACTAAATGAATTTTAGAAACTTACTTTAGACAATAAAGCCAAAGTTGTTTATTATGCAGGGTTATTGCATATTTAAGCTTTTGCATAGCGGGCTGGATAAAGTTTTGAAAAAACGTTAAAAGGCAACAGACTGAGTTACAGTTTAATGAACTTATCTGTATAATAAAAATGAAACGCTGAAATGTTTATGTGCGCATAACTAACTAAGATAGTTATTTTTTGTTGTGGTTTATACAGAATACGTTCGAATTCGGAGCGGAGAGTCAGTTAATATTATAGTGGCTGTACACTGAGTTAATTGCGGTTTGACGCTTCTTAACATATCAATACGATTCAATAAGGGATAAATAAATCTTGAGCAGCTTCCATCATTGACAGACGTTGAGATACCGACAGCCAGGAGACGATTGATGAGCCTGCTCATGCATTCATTTATGGACTGTCCTTTACGCGTGCGTCCTGTTAATGGGCTACGGGATATTATCGGATTAAGAAGTTTGCTCGAGGTTTGGTAAGATGTCAAGTTACATTTTAAGCATAACTCTTTAAATAAACATAGGTATTTCTGAAAAGATACGTTTTAGTTTAACCATCACTCCACAAGTAGTGACGTACCAAGCAAGATACATTTTTAACTCGTTTTTACTTGTATAACATGGTAAAATCTTAATAGTTATTATTTATACATATTTAAGGGTTTAAGCGTGAAACGGTAATAATCGCACTCATTACAATACACTCGTTTTTACACCGCTAAATAAGAAATGAATCAATCTTGACTGGTGTCCATTACTGACAGTCGTTGAGATACATCCGTCCACGGAGAACGCCTTCGGTGATGGATGAGGGCCCCTGGCTATATACCGCGTCAACTCATTCATTGAATGAACATCTGTAGTGCGGGCGTCCCGCGAATGGGCCCACGGAAAAGATCAAGTTACTTTTTATATGCATTGTATGAAAGGGAGGCGGTAAAAAGAAAAGCTGAGCGAATAGTTGTAGTAGACAGGCCCGATGACGCATTTGGTAGTGACCCTGCCTATGGGCCAGGGGTCGTAAGTTCGAATCCCACCCAGGACAAACATTATGTGATGAACATTTGTGTTTTATCTGTGTCTGGTTGTTTATTTGTATTGGGTATTATATTTGTGGTACCTTCGTTGTTTCTGACATCCATAACACAAGTGCTTACGCTACTTACTTTGGGGTCAGATCAATGTATGTGATGTTGTCCAACATTTATTAATTATTTATTTGCATACAAAATATTCAGAATGATTCAAATAAGGATACAAACGAATACTAATTACAATTTGGTCAACATGCTATGCAATGATATTATATCGTCGTATCGTATTACAAATTAATAAGTGTTCAGTAGTTGCAAGTTGATTGACGGCGGCGGAAGCGCGTGATGGATGATACGGGCTCACTGCAGGGCTATCTTTACCGTGCTGTCTGTTCATTTATAATGTCTGGCGGTCGACGGTCCTCCAATAAACTATAACGCCCCTCTACAAGCCTCCATTTTTAATTAATCAAAAACAAAACATTATTTATTCAAGCAGGCTGCAGAGATGCACTTTTGAATAGTCTATTGTTATTTATCAATGGTACATAATAATAGTAATTCGACAAAGATACAAGAAATTCAATAGTTACTCTTTTTACTATATTTTTTATCAATAGAATGTTGATTTAAAAATCTTTACTACCACTATCGTAATCAATTTTTTCTCTGCAACGCGCTTTCATACGCATACAATCTACATTTTCTATAGCGGCGCCGAATTGCTACGAATATTGCGAATAATTTAATTTTCTTCAAAATATTTGTTTTAGGAATGATGAGTAAAATATCTGAAATAAATTGATTATATGTTTTAAGAATATGAATTTCGGGGAAATATATTTTATTATGCGATAAATAGAATATTTACGTGAATATTTTAACACCCATATCAATCCATAGAATGTCTTTACTTAATGGCTCAGTAGCTTGATGTTTTACACGTACCTAATTATTATTTAAAATGTCTTAAGTCAGAAACTCAGAAAAAGGAAACATGAAATATGTTTAGTTTTGAACGTGACTGGGTTGTGTAAATAACGTCCAAGGAAATTATAATTCCTACGAGGTGTTTTAGAAGGGCAAGTAGTATTTTTATCGTGTTATGATTATGCTCCCCACGCGAGTGGCTATTCACATAAAAGAGATCGTATTAGCGATAATGCTCTTTTTTTTCGAAATTATATGTTTGTATTAATGTACTCGTATTATGTAAATTAGTGCAATAAAACATAACATCATTTTTGATTACATTACATTAAATTTAATTGAAGCTAATGGCTGATTGTAAAAGTACATACAAAAAATAAAGTAAAAAAAATATTACAGTTGTGAAGTGTTATTTATGACATTTAATAATTATTTTATTGTGTCAGTTTTCTAGATTTTAAGATTGTGTGTAAACAAACTTGTTAGATTGAGATTCTGTCTTAAAAAAACAAATTCTAGCGGTAGTTCATTTATAGGATTTTCTTTCTTCAGTGATTAGCCGATAAACCGAAAGTTAAGCTTGTGCTAAGTGTTCTCAAGCCGAAAATCGAGATGTCTGATCGCGGCTTTAGTTTGATTGCTTTAACCAGTTCCATTT
Source organism: Mecyna flavalis (assembly GCA_949319885.1). NCBI lineage: Eukaryota > Metazoa > Arthropoda > Insecta > Lepidoptera > Crambidae > Mecyna > Mecyna flavalis. Next base: position 327,012 of record OX439427.1, on the reverse strand, counting down.
TAGAATAAAACTTAGTACCATTTTTTAAACTGCCTTCAAAAGAAAGTAAAGTTAGTAACTGATTTGACATGGGTACTACTAAGAAAAGTTATTGCAATCGTTGCTATGACTGCAGCTTTGCCACATTTGGGGTTGTCATCAGCCTACCGCAGTCTCCTGCACCACATAATATAGGCGAGTCCAAACGCTCGCCGAAGCAAATTAGAAAGTAGAGCAATTTTGCGATTTTAGGGTGTTTTCTGCACCAATTTTATTTTTAAATATTAGTAAAGAAATTACATTTTTGTGTTCTGGCTTAATAATATCGAATTAGTAAAGTTAATGATAGTGATGTTCTGAGTGGACTCGTCATAATTGACAGGCGCCGTCCGCCGCCAGTGATGGATGAGCGGACGGTGTGTCGGGACCGCGCATTTATGACACCGCGACACTCGTGCGTGAAATATGACCGGTGCGCGGTTGCCGCTGACGCATTCAGGAGTTATTGTCTCTTTACTAATTCACATTTAATTCGTTTCGCGGTAAAAGTGAATAAAATAAAGATAGCGTGGTTTGGCGACCACAGAACAATAAAAAAATATTTCTGAGGTGACGGTGCGCGGGTTAATTGCCTCAAGTCAGGAACCGACTCATCCCTATTGGGTGGGCATGGGAAATTTTAGAAGGTAGTAGGATGAACGTCTTTAGGACCGAGTCCCACACGCGGCTGCAGAGACCTGCGGAGAGCAAGACACCTAGACTGCGGTTATGTTGCTTCAAAGTATCCAAATCCGCGAAAAAATATTGTATTGTCGACATGTTTAATCCATTTCTCATTCCTCTGGATTGACCTGTTGCTTTCGGATCGTGAATGCTATCGATATACTAGTTCTCGTTGTGTTCTAGCTATTAAAGTGCAGACCTAAATAGAATCGGCATTGATGGATTAACATTTAGGTACTGCTGTTGTGGGATGTCTTCTACGTAATCATACCTTTACAGAGTTTCGTTACAATGATGGGATGGGTACTGGCTTAATCACCATGCTTGCCAAATGCGGGTTGGGTGATCAAGCCTGAGCTGTGTCCGAAAAAATTGACACCAAGTTAGCTCGACCCGGGAATTGAACCCAGGACCCCGAGATCTCGGCCCGGTACTTAAACCACTAGACCATCGAGACCTATACAGAACTAATACAATACTCGTAATTAAACAACGTTACACGCCTCATCGAAGCACTGCACACAGACGTGGGACGCAGGACTCGCATTATTAATGAACCTAGTTAATTAATTCATTGTTAATAAAACGTAGAAATCGTTGAAATTTCACTGTTTGCCGCACAACTGAGTCGGCTTCATCGGTCCCGCGTCAGTTCACTCCAGAACACACGGCTGGAAATATGTCAGAAGTTACCCTTTTTGTTGTAATAAATGATTTCGTTTCTAAATTGATGTCTTTTTGGAGACGTTGTTTAGAAATTTCAATTTTATAGTTAATACGCTGATTCATTATTTATGGGTAGTACTTAAACGAGTGACTGGAAATTTAAGTTTTAAGTGACAAAAAATGAATTACTAAGTGAGCGACTGACTGCGAGCGACGAGAAAAACAGAACAACTACTTAAAAACATTCATTTGAGTAACTTAAAACACAAATTGAGGAGCTCCATAAGATTTGAGCGACCTTGTATTTGTTTAAGTGTCAACGTTACGTCCTGCATTTTTTTCAATATTTAGCAAATGTTTTATTTATACTGAGCGATATTTAATCATAAACGAAGTGTTTTAAACGAATGGTACATCGTTAACAGGAAAGAGTAGGGCCGTTTTTCCATACAAACGTATTCCCCTGTTTTCTCCCTGGATAATGCCAGTAGAGAAATAGTTTTTTTCCCAAAAATCTATGACCACTATTTGCATGTCCCTATGTTTTCCTTTTTTTCATAAATTAATAATTAAAAGAGTTATGAACCTTCAAAAACCTTAAAAAATGACCAGATTTTCCGCTGTGTTCAAACATCCAGAAAACAAATTTAACTTGATTAAATAAAAAAAAGAAAACATAGGAACACGGCCAAATTTTTGATAAATTTCTTTAATTTTTGATAAAAAAAGTAGTTAAATCGGTCAAGTTTTGGAAAAGAAATCAGGGGACTACGAAACGGTGATTTTAAAGGTATTTTCACTCCAAGCTGCAGTTGTCTCTATCGCGCTCTGCGTGGGATGTTCGGACACTGCGCGACAGCAATAGATTTTACAAATACCTATTTTTCAATTCTCTCGCCCTTACTATTTCCTCTTAAATAGGTTATGATGTAACTGGCCTATACCAGTAGCGCGCGCGTCTCACAGAAAGCATTTCTCCCGGAATTGCTCCCGCGGCCATTGTGGACAGCCGGCAAATTGCTGCTTATCAATTTGCCCACTTTACGCAATAAGTGCCTGCTCCAGATTGATACGATTCAGCTGGACCCATTCATTACTCGCGGTTATAGCTTCATCCCACTTGTCTGTTATTATGAACCAATCGCAGAAGCCTTCGTAATTTTGTAGCAATTATTTATTGAACTTTACAAAACTGCTACTAATGGTTATTTTTTGAAAAAAGTTGAGTAGTACACTGAAAGTAATAATTAAATAAATAAATATCTCTGGACATTATTTATTCACACAGAGCGCCTTCTAGCCCCAAACTAAGCATTAACTTGTGCTATGGGTGCCAGACAACGGATAAACATTACTTATATACTTTTTTTTGTAATATATATGTACATATTATACATAGAAACACCCAGACCGATACAAACAGATATGTTTATGCACACAAATGTTTGTACCGTGCGGGGATCGAACTCGCGACCTCTGGTGTAATAGCCGACTTCTCGACCATTACACCAAATGGCTCGTCAACACAAATATGTGTTATTACTTCTTATTTAAAATGTTTTATAGCATCGAGGGTGATTTGTCAAATAAGTAGGCAAACATACATGGCACTCACTCCTATGTAATAAACGGACTTGCCAAATCCTAAAATATACTTATTGAATCCAGACATAATTTAAGCTGAGCTCCTACCCGAAAAAATAAAAAAAAGCTTCTTCTTCCCAGGAAATTAACCTAGAGCTTTCCAGAGATTACCCCGTATAGTGTGCAGACGACACTAATTTAGCTCTTGTTGGTTTAATATCTAAGTGTTTGTTTTCAAATTATTGGCATTTTTATTTAATTGATTCCATAAACTTGTACTTTTAAACGTAATCGTAAAGTTGAATGAAGTAATGCTTCTTAAACTATAAATGTGAAGTTAACTATTACAACGTCGATGTCCATAGAACCAACAGATAATTCAGGAAAGTTCGTAACATTCGCTAGCTTGGTGCCATCAACTAGATTTGCGAGTTCTACGAAAAAGCTTTCTGACCAACATTTTATTTAGCCTTTTTGTGAGCAGTTCCACCGCTATCCCCTCACGTTTTCTGACCGTCAATGCAGGAACTTTCATTTACGAAATGTAGTACGAATTGTCACAAACGACTAGTATAACAAAGTTATTACGCCATAAACGTATTTTTTCTTGAGTATGACTATCTAGTTTTATAGCTTAGGCGGTAGTTACAAAGGTACAATGTATAGATTGTATGAAAAGATTGTTTGTCTCTTAAGTAAAGTTGTTGTTTTAGTTATTAGGTTGTACCATCGGATTGTCTTGAATGGATAAGTACAATATTTTTGGGGATAATACTGGTAACAGAGGTTTCAGGCTTCAAACAAATTCTTTCAGAATATGTATTGTAACCAAAACTATGTATTTACTTGTGTTTTTTTTTAGAGGGAATTATGCGTCTATTTTTAAATTTATTTATATTAAACTGGCTAATATGCCGCGGGATCGAACCCGTGATCCCACCATGACACAATTCGAAGTACAATCTTATTGGTGCTAGTAGCAGTACGGACCGTCACCACAGAACATATACTATGCCGTCACGGAAACGTTTCAAGTTAATACTTACTCTAGAGAAATACCTACACTTGGTGAAATCCCGCGATGTGTGCGCGACCACCACTTGTAGCGCTCGGCTCGACTAAAACAAACAGGATCAAAAAGGCCACTGAGTATTGTTTATCAAAGAAGGGGTCACCGATAGCAATATGGCAATATTATTGCTGTCTGTTAAAGTGTGATGTCAATTGTCAATCGTCCCTTTTTACTATTGGATATTGTGAGTTATTTGTGAGTATAACCATAGCAACCAAGTGTTGCTATAACCATAGCTAATGTGGCGCCTCCAGAGCAGGTTTTTTATTTTCTTAGTCAGGCTACACATAATGCCTCTTTTTATTTGAATAGGTACAAATCCTACTAATATCCTACTAATCCTACTAATATTATAAATGCGAAAGTCTGGATGTTTGGATGTTTGGATGTTTAGATGTTTGGATGTTTGGATGTTTGTTCCTCAATCACGCCTAAACGGCTGAACGGATTTAGATGAAATTTGGCACACGTATAGTTTAAAACCTGGAATAGGACATAGGACATAGGCTATAAAATTCCTACGGGGAACGTCTCATTCCCGCGGGAATATCAATTTTGAAACTACTTAACCGATTTGAATAAATCTTTCACTGTTGGAAAGCTACACTATCCCCGGTGAACATAGGGTACTTTTGATCCTGGAACTGTGGGGGGAAGGGGGTATATTTGAAAAAAGAGATAACGCGTGGGTGAAACCGCGGGCGGAAGGCTAGTAAAACATAAAGTAGTCATATTTCACCCCTTCCTCTCGCTCTTAGTTCAAGAAGATGTTTTATACGGCATCGTTCCGTAACTAAGATTTACTTTTATAGCTGGATGTGAAATAAAAATGTTATGTTACAGTTTCGCTTCATAATTGCTTACTCGTACGTTTTTACGAGATACGCCGAATTGTCGGCAAAAATGTAAGGTCTATTTTAATGTTCTGATTTGTATTACTGATTTTATTCGAATAAAACATAAAAATACTGTGTCCTTTGCAAGAACGTATTAAAGTTACAAATGAAATCTCTCATAACCCAAAGGGGTGTTAAATTAAAATCCTTTGCGGCACACACATTTATAATTTGCGCCTTCTTTGTGTCTTATAAGGAGAAATAAGATATAAAAGACGATAATTTGTGTAAGTGTAAATTTTTCGATCTGGGAATTGAACCCAGGACCCCAGATCAGGGCCATGTACTTCATCATTTTAATTTATATTATAAATTATATTGATGTATACTGCTGCGTTGATGCGTATTGATCTTTTTACTGCAGTGTAATTCAAGCTTTACTATTTGGGTTAAAAGTACTAAGATGTAGTCTTTTTTTCTTTTTATTATGTTGATCTGACTTCACATTTAATCACTTTTGGAATACTTTGTTTAGTATATGACCAATCTGAATGTTATTACTCCAATTTCCTCAGTATCGTTAACCGACGAGACAGTATTCTGATCCGATGGGAGACACTATGTTTACTATTTACATGTTAACTATTTGATTATCAACTTTCAGCGCACACATCGAATTTCTACTCTCGTTATAAACTTCCTCTTGGCCTCACTGATGCCATACAAATTAGGCCAGATTCGGGGGAACTAGGAAAAGGCATCTTCGGTTACAAACACCTTTATAATACACAAAAGTCAGGTGTCATGTGTAACAAAGTAAGAGAGTGTAATTTTGTAACGTTTTGATCTTAAAATAGAAGCAGCTCTTTGTTACTTTGTTAAAAATATGGCTAGTTAAATAAGTATTGCCTCAATGAAATAGCTTTAGCACTTCTCTTCTATGAATATCAGAAGAGTCTTGTACTATAAGTAAATGGGATATTTAGCATTCCAGATAACAGACTTCTGTTTGTTCAGGATTTGAGCTAGGAGGCTTTAATTTTATGTGCTTTAATTATATAAGAAAGTAAACATTATTCTATTATTATACCACTGCTGGGCAAAGAACTCTTTCACTGATACTAGGATATGAGTCTCTACATGTTTTTTTCCTTTTCGTTAAAACTACTTGTATGTTATTTTTTGCGCTCCGATTTAGGGATCGAACCCGGGAGGACGCAATCGTTGGTTTGATGAGCAATTCACTTTTTACTTGTTCCGCTTAAATATGCATTTAAACGAGGTATGCATTGCTACTATCCGTGATGAAGAAAAATAAAACAAGAAGTAAAATGAAACGTTTATTTATCTTGTTGAGCACACCGCCGCCTCGCGGCCGTGCGCGAGCGCACTCACAACAATGAGGTATCCATTTAACGAGTAATTAAATTTAAATATTTACAAAACAATTAAAATATCTCTATTCATTAACAATACTTGATAAAGTTTTGGTAGTGTTGTCTTAAGAATTGTTCGAACGCTTAACCGTATCCCTGCATAGTGTTGCCCCGAGGTCTGTCGCCGAGGGCGTCGTTGTACGCACATTACTCGTACGTACGAAAAAAGTCACTGGTCGTGTCCTCAATATACGATACTTTCACATATTTACATTACACCGATGTCAAAGTCCGTAAATAGGATAGAGAGTCTATACTAGAATATTGACGACACCATTTTTTAGAAAGTTCAATGTTTAATATTTTTACATCATAGCCTAGAAGTGGTTCCTTGTGTGTCCGTTCCACCGCGCGGCCGCAGGAGGCGGCGTGTCCGTCTGCAGCGAGGTGCTGCTCGTGATGTCGGTGAGCGGCGCGGGGTAGTACACGGTGGGCGCGGGGCAGGGCGAGCGCCGCGTGCGCCCCCCGCCGGCCGCGCCCGCCACCCCGCCCGCGCCCGCTATCGTGTTGCGCGTGCGCGCGTCCGACCGCCGCAGCGTCCCGTTCCGCGCTAACCGCAGCGAAACCCGCTCGCCGCACGACGCGAACGAGTCATCTCTCGTGTTCTCCGGCGAATCCCGCGTTCCCCGCCGCCAAATACCTCTACTGCAGAACATCTTCAGAAATACCCGCTTAAACTTCTCCCCAAATATCACGTAGATCACAAAGTTGACGCTGCTGTTGATCGTCACTAGGAGGTTACTCGTCTTCACGAGTGGGTCGAGCTTCTCCAACTGGTCCTCGAAGAACAGCTCGAACGAGTTGGTGATAAGCGGCAGCAGGTTGCACAGGAAGAAGACCAAGACAACGACGAGCAGCATCGTCGCGAGGCCGATCTCCCGGCGCTGCACGCGCGACAGCCGCGCGCGCTCAGCCTGCGCGCGCCGCACCTGCTTCACGATGCACGCGTTCAGCGCCGCCAGCGCCGTGAACGGCACGATGTACATGACGATCAAGTACATCCAGTGGATGTAGACGGCCACGTACGACTCTGTTCGGAACTCCTCGTTCGGTTTGACGCAGTACACCACCTCGCCGTCGTCTGAGCTCGCATACACCTCGGCCTCGAAGAGCTTGGGGAAGTTGTAGGCCACCGCAAAGATGACCGTGCCGAAGACGTAGAGGCGAGCGCGTGACGAGGTGCATAGCGCTTTCGCTCGGAACGGGTGGCAGACGGCGACCCACCGCTCGATGGTGACGATGAGCGTGAGGTAGACGGACATGGTCTGTGCGGCATTGGCGATGGGGTACGCGTACGGCGTGATGTTGGGGCAGACGTGGTAGTAGTAGTAGCGCAGGCGGCCCGTGTACGGGTAGATGGCGGTGAGGCCGAACAGCAGGATGGAGGTGAGGATGAGCACGGTGTCGCAGGCGGCGAGCCCGACGAGCAGGCAGTTGACGGAGGAGCGCATCTGAGGCCGGGACAGCACCAGAATGGACAGCGCGTTGCCGAGTAGGCCGGCGCAGCCGATGCCGTTAAGCAGCACGCCGTTGACGACGAAGCGGTAGAGCTTGTCGGAGGCTTCGACGCCCCAGTCCGAGTCGCAGCCCTCGGACGCGTTCATGGTGCGTCCGCCACCCGCGCGCCGCCGCGCCACTCCCGCATTCTCGCCGGCTGCGCCGCTCTCAGCGCGCCGCGCGCCTGCCCCGCAACGCACGCGCTGCTACCACCGTCTGGGGACAACGAGAAACACAAAGTAAGTTATCTTAATCAATCAGCGATTCCCTCACTAATTATTATGGTTAATAATATAGCGATAAAATCATAATAAATCTCCTCGGATATTTTCGACACATCACCATCTGACCCCAAAACAACTGATAAATTTACTTTTATTTTGTTAATAAAAGGTAATAAAATAAATCTGTGTTGGTATGCTTTGCCGAATCATTACAAAAATTTCCAATAAATTCTTGCTTTATTGAAAGTAATATTGCAGACATTGGAACTTAGTCGTCCCTTTAATATTTCTATGATTTACCATATTAATTAAACCTTTATTTTTATACAGAAAGAAATACTTTAACGTCAAAAAGGCATCTGTCATTTCTTCTATCAGCGACAGATGACAAAACCATAGAAAATAAACAAAGATGATTTGAAGCAAAAATAACAATTGGCTAAGCAATTTGGGTTTGCAACATGTGTAAGGTGTTCATAGCAGCTTTACTACTGGCGCTGGCCAGCGGCGCCTGTGCTTTGCGGCGCAATGGAAGCCTGTACGGCTTCTACCGCAGCATGGGCAACGCGGGCATGTGGGGCGCGGAGAGCGAGATGGGCACGCGGCGCGTGTTCGGCGGCGAGGCGGCCGAGCTGCGCGAGTACCCCGCGGTGTGCGCGCTGCTGGACCGCTACTGGACGGCGCGCTGCTCGGCCACGGCGGTGGCGCCGCGCTGGGCGCTCACGGCCGCGCACTGCGTCTCGCCGCGCGTCGCCTACGTCAAGTACAACGCGCGCCGCCCCTCCTCGCCCGACGGAGACATTGCCGCCGTGCACTATCTCTACAGGCATCCTAGGTGCGTGCTCATTGTACCTCAACATTTCTTTATTTGAGATACGGATGTCATTCTTAGCCCTAACACTGGGTGCTCACCGTGGCTTTCATAGCTTTATTTTGTCAGGTATAAGACTCTGTAACTTTTGGTGCTGCTGTAGAGGTTTAAGTACAGGTCCTGGTGTCTTCTTTTGATGAAAAATTTTAGATGTCCGAGTGTTTTTGCTGTTTGTTGAATGTGTTATGCACCGTAACCCCGTCTTGGGGTAAGCACATGGCCTTCTGTACTTAGTAGGAGTGGCCCTTAGTCTGTATCCGTGCAATGAAATGCAATGCAACGGTTGGTGCTGGTGGATCTTGGGTAATATTTAAGAACACAGGTTCGTCAAGTTGGTGCTATTTTTTAAAATTGATATAGAAGTTAGTGATGGAATTCTGTCTCCAAAATTGGTGACCCACGACCCTGGTACATGTCCAGATACAAGGTGGTGCAAGAGGACGAAGGCCGCGGGCTGGACGTGACGCTGCTGCACCACGACGTGGGGCTGGTGCGCACGCGCAGCGACATCACGCTGGCCGCGCGCCCGCCCAACGACCCGCTCATTGCCATGCGCCTCTACAACCCAGTCGACCTTAAGAACGAGGAGATTGTGGTCAGTCACCTTCCTCTTCATCAGTTATCATCAAGTACTAAACAGTTTGATAGTGACAGACAGCGCTTAATGACTCCGAATAAGGATGGATGGGATCCTGCATCACGCAAGCAAAGTTTTTGCTGCTAGCATCTTACTAATAATAAAAATGCGAAATTCTGGATGTTTGGATGTTTAGATGTTTGGATGTTTGTTCCTCAATCACGCCTAAACGGCTGAACGGATTTAGATGAAATTTGGCACACGTATAGTTTATAACCTGAATAAGGACATAGGCTATAAAATTCCTACGGGAAACGTCTCATTCCCGCGGGAATAACAATTTTGAAAATATTGAACCGATTTGAATAATTCTTTTACCGTTGGAAAGCTACTCTATCCCCGGTGAACATAGGGTACTTTTCATCCCGGAAATGTGAGGGGAAGGGGGGATATTTGAAAAAAGAGATTACGCGCGGGTGAAACCGCGGGCGGAAGGCTAGTAAGTAATATCCGTCACAAAAATATGATAGAGTCGTACATTGGACCGACGGCTCCGAGAGTTGACATGGCTTGGATAAGGCCAAAAAAATTTAATGTTGCTTGAATTATCCACCAACACCATCAATATTTTCTTATCTTGTTTGGTATTGTTAGTAGGCGTATATCTTTTTTTTTAGCTTAAATGATCTTAAGGTCAGTTACCGTTTTCAAACTACAGTCCATCTATCCGGATCAGTTCTGGACGTGTTTCAATATTCAGTAATAATTTAGGGCCCAACTGAATTACTCGCAGGTGCTGGGCTTCGGTCGCACGGAGCGGTCGTTGCTGGGCGAGGAGCTGTTCAGCGTGCGCCTGCAGCTGGTGTTCTGCGAACGTGGCGCGTGGTTCCACTGCGTGTGCGGGGTCACGGCGGGACGCGACGCTCGAGGAGTGTGCTCCGGCGACTCCGGCGGACCAGTGCTGTACCGCGGTGTACAGGTCAGTGTGACACGAGGCGTCAATGGCCGTGTGCTGCGACGCGGCGCGTGGTTCCACTGCGTGTGCGGCGTGACGGCGGGACGCGACGCTCGAGGAGTGTGCTCCGGCGACTCCGGCGGACCAGTGCTGTACCGCGGTGTACAGGTCAGTGTGACACGAGGCGTCAATGGCCGTGTGCTGCGACGCGGCGCGTGGTTCCACTGCGTGTGCGGCGTGACAGCCGGACGCGACGCTCGAGAAGTGTGCTCCGGCGACTCTGGCGGAAAGCGTTGGAAACGCTTGCAATCCGCCAGTGTGGCATGGCTCTAACTCCTTCTAAGCGTTTACATGCTTATAACTTGTAGCTTCGTTGCATTGCTTGCATGGCTTTTCATGTGTGACTGGTCCAGGTGGGCGTGACGTCGATGGGTCCGATGGAGTGCGCGCGCGCGGGCAGCACGCGCGGGCAGGCGGAGCCGGCGGCGGGCGCGACCAGCGTGTTCACGGCGCTGTACAACTACGCCGACGTCGTCAACGCCACCATCCACGACACAGAGGAGGTGCTGCGCATGAGCCTTATCGCGCGCGCGCCGCCGTCGCGCTTTCCCGCTCCCGCGCTCGCGCTCTCGCTCGCACCGCTCGTGCTAGTGCTGCCTGCGCGGTAAACTATGGCTTTTCTTTTGGATGGTGTTGTTGGTATTGGTATTTTTTTTTTGATATAAAGTTTGGCGAATTTATGGATTTTTTGTTTGGTAGCTTATATTATTTCAATGCGACATGTTTTTTTAACTTAAGCATTCCTGCCTCCAAAGGCAGTAACCAATAACTGGTAGGTAAATATCTCTATAAATAATTTTATATTTTTTTGGCTTGAGTAGACTCTGCTGCCTGTCTTGATGATACAACATTCGAACATCGCGTTGAATTTTGTAATTTTATTATCCACTGACAGCGCTTGAAATATTGATTGTGTCAATGTTTCAAAAACTATCGAATAGATTGACTTTACGCTAATGTCAGACGGACATAATTCACCTAGTTAGCTTGGTTCTGCTCGCCGAATCCTAACCGGTTTACAACGAGCTCTGTTGGTTCCTGCTCATGTCAGGTGCAATTAACCGGATAATCCCAATAATATGCTGCTTTGACCAACCCCAGTGACTCGACGAATATTGAACTCTGAATACATTATTATTTCTGCTCAAATTATTCAATGATTACTGTATAATTGTACGTATCTTTCATAATTATTTTATCTTGCCTATTAAATTGGTTTGACAACTCGCTTAGTTGATTTTTAACTCGCTATGTTTTTTACTCATTAATTTAGAGTAAAAAATTTTTTCTTTAAAATGTTTTTTTTTAAACGATTTATTATTTCAGACCAACACTTTTATTACACTACAGATGGGATGAGTAAGCAAAAAAAAAAACATTATTTTTGTGATTTATAAACTTTAAAAGATATTCAAGTATAGTTTAGGAGTTTCTTCTGCTATGAGCAATATTTTAAATCTATCACTTCTGCGAGATCTTATAGAAAATTTCAGCATAGTAAAAAATAACTTTACAAGTCATCTTAGAAAATATCTGCATCGTAAGAATAGCAAGTCTATTTATAGATGCTTTTAGTGAAAGTAAGATAGTTAAGATACCGGAACCTCGGCAATGGGCAACTCTGCTGCTTAAATGGGGGTAAAGGAGGCAAATCTGGAGGCGTCTTACCCCGGGATGGAGGCCAGCCCGCCGGAGCCGCATTTGTCCTGGAACAATGGAGCAGCTGGTTAATTGACTGCTTCGGAGAGCAAATACCTGCCCATTAATGTAAAAGTCGGTTTAATGCCTACTCAGACATCCATTTACTCGTTGGGCCTTCTATTTTATTTTACGAATATTAATTTCACCGTAATCATGCCTTCTTTTGCAATTCATATAAATAATTAAAAGAAGCTTAATCTCTCGTTGAGGTATGCAAATATAATATTGGTATTATTATATAACAAATATTTGGATCCTAGTTATCTGTAATCTTCTTCTTCTATCTTCTATATATATAAAAGAAAGTCGTGTTTGTTACAACACTTATAACTCGAGAACGGATGAACGGATTTAGATGAAATTTGGCACACGTATAGTTTATAACCGGGATTAGAACATACGATACTTTTTATCCCGGAAAAGTGGAGGGAAGGGGGGATAGTTGAAAAAGGAAATTACGCGCGGGTGAAACCGCGGGCGGCCGCTAGTTTTGAATGAACAAAAATAGGTTCCCACCGTTTTGTTCATTTGGTAGTAAACTAACCAAAAACCAAGCCATTGTTTATAAGAAAACAAAACCGTAAAGTTAATATTTTTTACTAATCAAAAATAGTATATTTAAACAATGATAGCAAAGATACAATTGTTAGACAGACAATAACATATTATGGCTTCAGTTAACTGTAACTTCAGCTCCAAGGTACAAGATATCAAGAAGGTGTCAAGACACAACATGCTTTGGTAGTTGGTGAGACGTCTTGGAAATGAATATTACACAGCCTGAGCGAATAACACCTTCTTCATTCTTAGCTAATAGAAAAAAGTTTTCGTTTTTATATTTTATTTGGTACCTGTGGCCGCGCGGAAATCATATGGGAGGCATTTGAACGTGTGAATTTTGCAGAAGTAAAACTTTTTTTAAAAAAAATTAAACCGACTTCAAAAAAAAAACAAAAAAAAAATAGGTACCTAAAAACACTGAAAAGCAAAAAATAATTTTAAAAAGACATTCATCAAATGCGCTTATTGTCTAAGCCTATTAACTAAATTAAATTGTATTTTACGTGCTAGGTAGGTACCTACTAATCTGTTTGAAGTCGGTGCCAAGCCAAATAGTAGGTACCTAGACTACGTACCGTCCGCGGATTAATTAGTTACCCTGTAAAATACATTATTATTATGTATCATTTTTTATTTTCTTTGGATTGGCACCGACTTCAAACAGATTAGTAGGTACCTACCTAGCACGTAAAATACAATTTAATTTAGTTAATAGGCTTAGACAATAAGCGCATTTGATGAATGTCTTTTTAAAATTATTTTTTGCTTTTCAGTGTTTTTAGGTACCTATTTTTTTTTTGTTTTTTTTTTGAAGTCGGTTTAATTTTTTTTTAAAAAAGTTTGTTTATTTTTCTATTTTTAGTGTGAATAACACGCAGTGAGTAAAACTCTTTCATAATAATGATAGCGAAAATACGAGTAAAATAGTAGAATTGTATTATTTGACAATATTAGGTATTCTTCATTAAGTGTTCAGCACCATGGGTAGACCAACTAAAGACGCAGCCCGCAAGAGGGACATAAGAATTAAGAAGTCGTACCCTGTAGCTTCCATCATCATAGTTGTACCTTCCATCATCAGCTTAGCTGCAAAAGTACATGAAATAAAACTAACGGTCCTCATATTCCTACAACACTGAAAGAATTATCCCCCAACTCCTAACCATTAAGGAGTTGTACCTTCCATCATCAGCTTAGCTGCAAAAGTTCATGAAATACCACTAACGGTCCACATATTCCTACAATACTGAAAGAATTATCCCCTAACTCCTAACCGTTAAGGAGTTGTACCTTCCATCATCAGCTTAGCTGCAAAAGTACATGAAATACAACTAACGGTCCACATATTCCTACAATACTGAAAGAATTATCCCCTAACTCCTAACTGTTAAGGAGTTGTACTTTCCATCATCAGCTCATCAACATAAAATTTTGTCTATCGGACGCAAAAACTTGAATGGCTTCAGAAAAAACAAGTAACGCGTAGTGTGCGCCTATAAAATTTGAGGTTTGCCCTTGATTTTCCCGGGATCCCATCATCAGATCCTGACATGGTGACAATGGGACCACCTCGGAACTATGCACTTTCAAATAAAAAAAGAATTATTTAAATCGGTCCACAATTGACGGAGAAATCGACGGACATACATAAAAAAAAAAAAAAAAAAAAAAAAAAATACATTCAGTCGAACATATAACCTCCTCCTTTTTTGAAGTCGGTTAAAAATGCAGATGCAGGTTTTTGTCTAGATTTTCTACTCCTGCTACATTAAGTTTTCGGTTGTTCTAATATAATGCAATCGAAAGCAATAAGTAGCCTCTATCATATTGTGTAACGTGACAGTTGGAAAACTAAACAATGTAATACTTGTAATACTTATAATGTTAGCAAGATCAATGAGTTGCAAAATGGCACTTATATTTTGACAGCGTCGTTTGCAATAAAAAATAATATTATAGGTTGTAACGCAACGCTTAAAGAACCATTGAGCAGTAAAACTCTTCAAGAAAAATTGTTGGAAATTCGCTTTACAACTCGCTTAAGCGTACAAACGGAATCGAAGATCATATTTGAAGTTCAAGTGAACGGGCTAACCGGCATACAGATTTGCCCAGGTACAGAATAATATAGTTGTAAGTTTTATCACTTTTATTGAGCGTCTCCTATTGAGAGCAAGCCACTAGCTTTACATGCATTATGAGTTCTTTTTTTAATTTCTTGCAGTTAAAATAATATATTTACATAGGTTTATAGCTATAAGACGGGCAACAGCACGCATCTTTTAAGGCGTGAAGAGGAGACTAGAAGAGTTAATAAGAAGCGAGACGAACGCGGTTAGTCTAAAGTCCCGCACACGACCGTAGGTCTCAGTAGCCTACAGTTACGATGTCTTCCTGAACGCATTCTTCTCCGAAAAACAACAATGTCCAAAGTTCTGTTTCCCTATCCGTTCGTAAATATTTCCAAGATGGTGTCTATGAACGTCAATTTAATTCTTGTATCGCGGAAGGCGTATTTTCGCCGTTATTTGCCAAGATCGACGCGTACGGCCGGAGGCACGCAGGGCGCTATTTGCATGTATATTGCCCGCACTCTTCACGCCATCACCGGGGATTAGTGATGCAACGAACAATGTTTATGCGACGGGGAATTTATAGATTAATTAAGAACGCGTAAACTAAAACGTATTATGCAGTTTGAAAAATCGAATCGGTGTGATAAGATAACGAATTCGCCAAGTACAACAGTGGCTAAGCCAGCTAATAAACACGAATGGTTGCAGGACTTTTTTAGAGTTTGATTTATTAGCTACCACTCCCATAGGTAAACTATGTTACGATAAAAGCATAATATGACAGTGTTTCTGCAATATTTAAAATTACACATAACTTTTTAGCAAATTGCACGATGCGTCCTGATTAATCAACACTCAATGGATTAGGACACAGTGACCGTTTACTATCAAAGAAGCCTGTCTGCCAACTGAAAGTAATAGAAAATATTTTTATTACATTTTATGGGAAAAGACATAACGTTTTTTTTTCAATATCGATTTGGTAACAGCAGCTTAAAAACAAAATCAAGATTGAATGTAAAATCAATAAAATTGTTTTATCACAATACTGTATTTATAAAACTCGTTTTGTTTTGATTTTGACAAGCGAGCATTATTCGATCGCTATCTATTCAATCCGTCGATCCGTTGATTGCGTCACTACCCGGGATGATACCTCCCGAAGGCGCCCGAGAGGTTTAATGAAGGCTCTAATGGGCCGCCTATGCAAAACGAATAGGTTAATTGATTGCCGAGCGCCGGACCGCAGCCGCTCAATTTGCCCGCCCTTATCTAAATCTCTATTTGTACAACAATTTATGAAGGCCGCAAACAAAGCTTACTGCTGTTACGCGGGATACCTTCATCTTAAACTGAACCTTAACGGATAGTTTTGAAGGTGGATTCTAGCTTGGCATAGGCTGGTGTATCGTGCCCTGGTGACTAGAGAAACTAACAAACGTGAGCTCTTTCGAGTACACACTTAGCGATAATAAAATGTAACCAAGATCAAGGGTTTAAGAAGATTTCTAATATTTGAGGAGGAAACGAGAACCTGTCGTCTAGGAGCAGACGCGATAACTAGACGCTGTATTGATTTCGGAACGCGTGTGGAGGATGGAGGATGGATGTCAGCAATTTTTCAAGACTGAGAGCCGCTAACGGGTCGTCTGCTCGATCAAGTGTACGTGATACCCGGCTTTTAGGGTGGCCTTGAAGGTAATATATTGACTACAATCACTTTTATAAGACGTAAAGTTGAAATGAGAAACCTGATCTAGTGCCAATGTATGGAAGCGTCGCGTTCGAGCACTTCACTATTTCAAAAAAGAGAGTCCTGTTCTTAAAGCTGAAATTTCCTAAAAAGTTTGCCCAGGCGTAAAATAAAAAAACTTTGTTGATTAGACACAAGATAAGCTAGACTAGCCGTAAATATGTGGCTAACGAGTTTAATTATATAATATTCGTGATAAATGATTTGTTTTAATATTGTACAATTTTGATAAATATAATATTTGGCACAAATAGAGCAAGGAGGTATTTCCTAAATTATCAATCCTAGCTCTATATCGAGGTACAAAAGATATGAAATATCTTTCTGAGTCACTACTGCTTCTACTGTAAAGCGGCTGTGGCCCAATGACGAGTGAAACGACAAAGCTAAAAGGACATTTCTAAAAGGTTTCCCGCAGCAACGAGCGAGGGCGAGCGATTCGTAATGACGCTGAGCGGAGCGAGCCGAGCGAGCGAAGCGGACCGGCTTAATCAAACAATCTGACCGCTGAGAGAAATCTATTGGACATTAGCTATCATTTGGCGGGGCTCGCACCCCTCGGAGAAGGATAAACGATTTACGGCACGACCCAGAAGACTTGCGTTCACAACATACGTTTTATAGATAAACATAGCTCAAGTTGGCCTATCAGGAATCTCAGGAATGATTTCAATCCAGTACTTCAAGATAAATTATGGGCATTGAAAAACAGCGAAGACAATCGTATACAGGGTGGAAAGTTTCAATGGGGCAGCCAAGGGAGGTACCTTTATCGTTGCAGCTACAAGAAATTGGTCTTAGGAGACTATCCATAATTTTTCAAAAAAATTACATTCCCATTCACAGATTTTAAAAAAAATGTACGGTTAGCAAGAAAATTACCATTTTTCACAAAAAAACTTTTTGATGCTAATCGGTCCAATTTTGTACGCTGATCAAAATCTTGTATGGGACCAACTGAGGTTTCAGTACTAGAAAAGTCACAAATCAAAAAAAACTTTTCCCATACATCAGTCAATTAATTTTGTTTCAATTGGAACTTACGTAACCTCGATAGTTTTCTGAAAAAAGATTTAGTTACCTACCTAGTTCAAATTCAAATAAGATTTAAATTTCGAACTTTGTTTTCTTTTTATAATGCGTAGGTACTTCTTTTGCTGCTTATATCAAAATCTGATTGCGTGTGGTGTGCTTTTGCGAGTAGATGCTTTTAGTTATTCTTTTTTTGCAAAAATGAGCTTGAACTTTCTTTCTGTGGGGCTATTAAAAAATTAAATTTATGAAAAGAAATATGACAGTGTCTAAGAATTAAAAAAACTCGCTCTGTACAATTTTATATGGAATTCATCCAAATAATTATTGGCCGCCACGCGGTCAGTACAAAAACGAATACATTTATGCATTAATCAAAATGGAGAACATTTTGAGCACCTTATATCATAAAGTAAAATTACTTAATAAAAATAATTATTATTTTTTAAATAATTTTATTGTTTATTGGCTAAAAAAATTGGCTAAAATTACAGATAACATTATGACAATATCCAGCGACCTCTGCACTAGGCTCACAGGCCTGTGTCGCAGTGGTCAGTTTGATTGCATATTCATCTTTTTAATTATTTTTTTGTAGCTACAACAAAAAGTTACCTCTTCTTATGGCCTCACAAAAAATCTAAGTACTATAAAATGTATGGGAAAAGTTTTTTTTGATTTGTGACTTTTCTAGTACTGAAACCTCAGTTGGTCCCATACAAGATTTTGATCAGCGTACAAAATTGGACCGATTAGCATCAAAAAGTTTTTTTGTGAAAAATGGTAATTTTCTTGCTAACCGTACATTTTTTTAAAAATCTGTGAATGGCAATGTAATTTTTTTGAAAAATTATGGATAGTCTCCTAAGACCAATTTCTTGTAGCTGCAACGATTAAGGTACCTCCCTTGGCTGCCCCATTGAAACTTTCCACACCCTGTATAGGTACATCAATTGCAGAGTTTCATTATATACTGACATTTTTATTTTGATAAACTTTGGAATGCGGTGCATTCTGGTGAAGACCCTCAATGGAAGCATGTTGTCAAGTAGGTGACTTAAATTCAGTCTTATTGCTCCGGTAAGGTCAGTTTTATTTACTAGCTCATGGGCAGGCTCTATGAAAGGGCATGAAGTTTTCACAAGGTAAGTTGCAGTCGCAGCGATATAGTGCGGTGTTAAAGTGGGCGCTGGTTGCGCCCGGCGCGGTGCATTCACCCTGCATGTTAATGTCTGCCACTATGAGATTTGTTCGCAATGCAGGTGTGTACCATTTCAAATTATTGCACAAACACAACTTTTTTAGAAAAGGGTTATAACACATATACAGGCGGCATATTAGGGGTGTGATTTCAGCTTCCAAAAAATTTAATCCAGGGTTCCGATATCACGGCCTACTTAAACTATAAGAAAGAAAAGAAAAATGATATGAACAAAGAAACACTAATAATCAGATAATAAGTCTGGCCAAAAGGCTGCCTAAGTAGTAGTATTGTGGCTGAATGGTACCTTGAGATAAATAAGTAAAAAAATGTACTATTTAACAGATTTCATTGCTTTATAACTAACCTATGAAATAAGTTGAAGAAGTACTAGATCGATCGTATGGTAAACAGAGAGTTCTAGCTAGCTTTCTAGTCTAAGCGCAGTTTGTGGAGTTTTTCACCCGATGCACGTGTTAGAGAATAAGCTGAACTTGTCGAGCACGTGCCGCATTCCCATGAGTGCACCATTGCATAAACTTGTAGTTTGTTTTAAATTAGTTAGATAAATACAGTCATTTCTGACCTATGTAGTGTTCCAATTATTGCTGTATTGCTCCAAAAATCTGAAATATTATTGTATAAAAATATATATCCGAACCTGCCGCTAAATGTACCTATTTTAATTGTAATTGGTTCTGCGAAACAGGCCTAGAGTCTAGTGCAGAGACCGCTGTCTAATTCAATAGGTTTCATTACATTGCATCTTGCTCATTTTAGTACTATTATCTTATAAGCTGCTGTTTGTACTTTGTATGTATTTGGAACATGTTTTCTGGTAATAAAGATTTTATTTATATTTATATTTAAACTTATACAGATTCAGTTTTTAAAGGAGCGCACTTTAACAAATTATTAAACGCGGCCGTTTTGTCATATGTTATGTATGTTATGTAGTAGTCGTTTTGTCATCTATTGAAGTAAAAATCATCTCTCAAATCAAAGCAATTTAATAAACTTAGAACGATATAATAGTACGGTCAGTATGTATGCGCATAAAATTGTTTCTTTTTATTATATTTGTTTTTGTCGTTTACAATATTTGTATTTTTTACCCGTGTAAAGCTGGGGCGTGCAGCTTAGGTAAATAAAAAATAAAATCGACCTCCCACTCTGTACATATTGCAAATCTTTTTTGTTTTTTCATTTGTTAATTGCTATTCATATACGAGTAGTTTTGATTTGAAAGGTCGGCAAATGTTGTTCGCCTGCCTGATGTTAAGCGGTCACACACAACAGTTCTTTATTCCATTGAAAAACCCTTGCCAGTGTATGATTGGGCGGTTTAAATATCATAAATGACTAATTCATATCCACTCTCAGTTCAGTCATGGCTTCACTAGGCCAGGTCAATGACCTCAAGTATTGGAGTTCAAGTATTATAAATGTCAATATAAAATTATAATAATGTTTGATTTTGGTTTTGCAATGTTTTTTTTGATGTTTAAATTTTTTTGTGTTTTAATTTTATGTGTAATATTTTTTGTTAAATCTTTCTTTAAGTCAAATGCTGACTGTGTAGTTATTTACTGTATAGATTTTTGTGTCAAATAAATGTTTGAATTGAATTGAATTATGGTATCGCCGCCTTCAACGAAAAGATTCCTCCCGTGAAATCATAATGAGAGCAAGCTTTTATCAAGGACAATAGACTCTAAAACTTTGTCATAAAGTCGCGTTTGTCTTGACGCGTTTGTATAGTGATTTATTGCCTTGCTCAAGCTATTGGCATCAAAATCGATTAATACTGGTAAGCGGCCACTGGAGCTTTTTCTATTGAGGAAAAATAAATTGGTCAGCACCGCTAAATATACATTAATAAATGTCCTTTATCAAACAAAGAATTTAGTGGTGTGTTTTTTGAAGTTATTCGCGTACATACATTTAAATTAATAAATTATTTCTGGACATTGACATCATATCATTTATTATCATATCATTCATTTATACGCAGCTTCTTTTCTTTAAAGGAAAATGTACGTTTATGTTTGTCACTACTGTTGTACAAACGCAACATAGCCACTCAACCGTCCGGCGCGCGATAAGAGCCTAGGAGCATACGTCCCGCGCCCCGCGCGGCAAATTGCGGCGCGTGAACGCACAAAAAATGCTTCATAACACATGACCTAAACGACCCAGAGCTACGGAAAAAATACTATGCTAAAGCTGATTATATACACTATCACACAACATATATTTTAATGTATAAAATTTAATACATTACACTGTATTTGGGCCAAAAACATGCAAAATCTTGAAAAAATGCCTATTTAAATATTTTAACTTTTTTTTTTGGCATAATTAAACTTGGCAGTGCCAATTAAAAAATATATTATTATTCTAGGCTAAATTACCTTTCAAATGATACCAAAATAATTCTATGTAATGCAGTTGTTGAGGTAGAATAAATTCATAAAGATTACCTACTCCCTTACATTGGTCAGCGCTAGTCGCGTCACCAGTACGTACAAATTTCAAATTTTTTGCAGACTCAATGTATTTTTATTAATTAAGTATAAGAATATGTTAATAACAAACTAATGCATCTTCTACAATACATATTTTATGGAATAAGTTCAATGATTGAAAGAAAAATAACTTATCGGCGTCCATTGTGTACACGGAGGTTATAGCCACTTGTAATTATGTGTTTTTCGATATATTCATCGCCGTGAAAGAAATACCACTGCAAATATCTACTTCTCCAATCATAAAGATTGATTAAAACCACTGAATTATATAATAAAACAAACACTTTCGACATAATGAGCAATAATTCCACGCGCACCCACTTCACTCAAGTACTTACGCTAACACTAAACAAAAAAAATATTTATTTACTCCAGAAAGCATACTTGTGATGACATCTATGGTTTTTTAGGTAGATTAGTTCGTAAAGTTTCGTTCTAGTAGCACTTCTTATCGTCACAGGCCAACAGATGGCGGTTTTAAGGACTTTTTTCGACCAAGTAAATTATTTTACCTTGGGTTACTGAAGTCACCCTGGACGTAAGTTGACATATTTTTTTCGGACCCTCCAGTCCCCTTGGACGTTTGAGTGGATAGGAATCCTTAATCTTTGTATTTTTAATATATAGGATAAATGATTTTTTATGCAATGAGGGCGCCATTTTGACGACACTAATCGCTTTAAGGGGTGGTAGGTATATAGGCAGTCGGATTCTGAAAATATTTTACCACCAAACAGCCCCAAAGCGGGAATCGAACCACCTTCTACTGTCTTAGAATAGCTTAACTGTTTATAAAATGCGAGTTAGTTGTTTTTGCCGCAAAATGTTTCTCTCGTGGGGCTTTTTTAAAGAGAAATCCCTCTTTTTCTCTCGGCCACTTTAAGAAAGGGATTATACTCGCTAAATATTTCATCATGACGAAATTAACTGCAGCTTTCATATTTACTGAAACACTACGCTACTTGGAAGTCTGATTTGAGGATCAAAGCCTTGATTATAAATTACGGTAATAACATCAATGGTGGAGATTAACGTAGTTAATTACTTTAATAAAGATATAATTAAATTCTTTCGGTTCGCTGTTATAAAACATGGCCCAATAATTAATTTAGCCAAAACATAATAAATGCGAAAGGAACTCGGTTTGTCTGTTGTATATTGCTTAATTACATCGTTGCAAAGTGTGACCGGTATTTTTCAATTAAACATTTTTATAGAAAAAATGTATCTATAGATTATATATAGATTCGAATATTTTCATAAGAATTATCCGTTTTCTACTAGAAACATCCTGCTGATTAATTTTCTACAATTTCTAGAGGAAAACACCAGTTGAATTTAATGTTACCTATCCTCGGACCGGCCAGTACGTGAGCGACGTAGTTCGTAGCTCGTAGCATTCTTGTTGCGTTGCGTTCGTAGCACGTAGCCATGCCGTAGGCGGTACTGCTACGAATCGCTACGAATGTGCATTCGACTTGTTGCAGATAAAACTTAAGCGATTAGTGTCGATAAGTGAATAAAACATCATTATTATCATAGATTTTACTACAAAGATTAAGGAATCCTATGTAGCGTTTTTATAAAAGATAATAATTTTTTTAAAGTTATTAAAACAGGGCTCAAATGTTTTGTATTCGATGTAGTAACCATAAGTGTCAACAACGGCCGTTTTAGGTACTTTTAAAACTACAACAAACGTAATACATTTTAAGTGTTATTGTGATAACGTAAAAGTACCTGATTCCTTAATCTTTATATGATATTATGCTACGATATGATTTTTTATTCAATGAGGGCACCACTTATCGTCACATAACGACTTTTTGATCTTATGCAAATTAAAGTTATTTTTGATTGTACTCACCTATTAAATAGGAAACCACATAACATACTTCTATGTATAATATACTTTAGGGATTGGTATTTTAATATTATAAATGCCTAGCTGTAATTAAACTTTTATAAATGGTTTAATTTGAATTACGATACATAAAAGGTACTTTCAATGTTTTTGTCCTTACAAAAACATTTATCAACTTAAACATTGTTTTAAAAATACAAGATTATTATCAAGCGGATTATACAATTAGGATGATAAAATCCAACCTATATTTGGTAAGAACGTCAGGTAAAGTAACTTGGTGTGAATAAAGTTTAATAATCCAATTAAGTAGCATTAACGGCGGTATCTGCGGTGGTTTTAAACAAGAGATAGCGATGCGAGATAAGCGGCCGTAATTAAACTGAGCGAGCGAGTGAACCTGAGCGAACCAGTGATTTACGTAAATATTCGCACTATAAAGCAACGGATGCGTTAAGAGTCTTGGGTTCAAGTTCCGAGTTAGTTATTTTACTTTTCTGACCGGAAAAATATACTAAATAAAGTAAACGTCTTAAAGTTGGCGGTGGAATACATCTCTGTGCTTTGCACGTAAACTTGTTGGTCTTATGACTGACTTTTTTTATCTGATTTCCGAGCCATCGAACTAAGTGAGGGAATAGAGAGTGCAGCTGTAATCGGGCCAACACTTGTGCAGTAAACATTTTTACCTGATTACTTAGTTGAATTTTAATTGATTATAACTGGTCATTGGCAAAGTGTAGCCATGGAGAGGAATTTAAAGAAGTGAAGTGGGGGAGGCCTTTGCTCAGCAGTGGGATATTTAGGGCTGACAAAAAAAACTGGACATGCCAAACCCTGGATAAAAGCTCACGGGAAGAGAGTTCATTGCTGAGATTGGCCATTACAGCCACACACGGCCAGACAAACATTATTTATGTAAACAATGCTAATATAAGCGGCTGCCGTGACCCGCGGCGCCACCGTCGCCAGACACCGCCGGCATATGGTTATTGCTTATTAACCTTCGCTGTAACAGGCTGTTACTGTATAACAGTGTCTCGAGGTATGCTTTAGGGTCAAGGACAGTTTCTAGGTTTTGCCTTTGTGTTTTAAGACGGATTCATGCCAAGGTCTCATTGTTAATACGAATTATATTACGATGAATTTATTATTTAATACTCTTACAAACAATATTTGTTTTTTGATAAAGCTTATTTGCTTACAGTAAACAGTTTCTGCAGCAAAGGCAGCAGAGTAGCATTAATAGTTAGTTTTGTAACACATTTTGCTATTCATTTTTCTTCAACGCAACATTTTATTTAGAATCGCAACATAATTATAGAATAAAAATAAAAACATCGATTATTATACTAAGTAAATAGCACACAAAAAGTGCAAGCAACGTTTTAAAGTGACGCTACACTATATTTAATCACGGGCTAGTTTTATTGTATAGTGTAAGTAATATTTAGTGTAACTATGTATTAGGTATCTCACGTAAGTAATACATATGTAATTCTTGTGAGAATAAAGATCTTAAGCCAGAAATAAAATAATAAAGACAAGATAATGAAATTTACCCTATATTCAGAATCGATTGGCAACCCTACAAAGCACCTGCGTATTATTATATTTCGTCGTAAGATTTCGCGTAACTCTGTTATAAGCTGTGTAGCCACTTTGACTCCAGTGAGCGTAGTTTCCGTTACAATTAGGTTTTGAGGAGCTTACCTCACGACCTCCTCCCACCTCGAATCTATCGCCCAATTCCAGTTCGCCAGTGTTGGCAAAGTATCGATATTAATTTACTGTGGTATACGATAATGCGGACATAATTATTATCCCCGCTGTAGACTTAATTTATCTTTGGTAATTAGGTTTACTTTTAAGTAGACTTAATTCACTTACGTACTTACTTACTTACTTACTTTCGATTAAGTGATTTATGTACAGTATTCGAGATTTCACTACGCCAGTATTCGAAATGAAAGGTTGGAGACCAGCTCAGTTTGTTTTGGCAGCACACATACTGCAAGTATGTAGTATTGTCTCGTTGCACATATTCACACATATTGTTGCACATACGCGTAGACCAATGCATAAACGTCTTTACGAATGTATGTATTTTTGTATCACAATTTTCTTCTAAAATAGACTAAATTTTATAATATTCTATTGAGGAATAAAAGTATCCCTATTACTACTTAAGCGTGAATACAACGTTCTGGGCCCTAAGTTCGAGTCCTAGGTCCAAACTGTATTTTTTTTAAATGGATATTATATTCCTTGAGATATGTACTACTGGGGTAATTCTTAAGGGGCTAGAAAAAGCGCTGACAAGGTCAAACACGCCTAGCAAAGCCAAAATGAAACTAATGAAATCATCACTACGACGACGAGTTTGACGAGCCATTTGGTGTAATGGTCGAGAAGTCGGTTATTACACCAGAGGTCGCGGGTTCGATCCCCGCAGGGTACAAACATTTGTGTGCATGAACATGCCTGTTTGTATCGGTCTGGGTGTTTCTATGTATAATATGTAGGTATTTACGAAAAAAAAAAGTATATAAGTAATGTTTATCCGTTGTCTGGTACCCATAGCACAAGCTAATGCTTAGTTTGGGGCTAGATGGCGCTGTGTAAATAATGTCCAGAGATATTTATTTATTTACTACGGTTGGTACCGTTGACTGAGGATGTAAAATACCCGCGTGTATAAAACAAGATAGACTTTAAGTCGATACGTACGACCCTCGACACTGGTCGGAAGCGTCAAGCGGAATGCTAATGCGATGTGATCGTCGCGGTCTGCCCGACGCTGTTTCAACATGCCGAGACGTGAGCGGGTTCGATATCCGATGCTTTAACACGGTTTTCAAACGTTGATACTTTTTAAATTAATGTTGATATATTTTATAAATATATCGATTTTATGAATAGTTTCAATAATATACAAATATTAGTTTAGGATCTGCTTCCTTCACACAGACGTTGATGAGCAAGCCAGCGGCAAGCATCACTTTTCTTCAGATAAAATAGCAAGCGACTATCTGAACTGCGAAGAAAACTGCCTGCGAATGCCAATACGCGCCCGCGTGTGCCCGCTCTTAGAGTCACAAGTAGATTAATTAGTAAAGAGTAAAGAGCAATCTTTCATGTAACCGCCGGAAACGGCTGTCGCGCTGCAGCGGCGCTCCGATGCCGCCGCAGATTGAGTGTATCCCATCCGGCCCGGTGACCTGGCCCGGCGCCGGGCCAGATGGGAAAAAAAAGTTTTATCCGGCCCGGTGATATGTTTACCGGGCCAGATGACACAAACCAAGTGCCATCGTCCCCGGTAAGGGGAGAAAAGAGGATACGCCTCGTAATATTGCGCCGATTCCCGCCCGGGCTCGCCAGATATGCATTTGATGAACTCGTAATTGCATGTCCGCGGTGCACTGGGTCGAACTGCAGTAGAGAACTACCCGTCTAGACTGAAATAAGCCAGCCAATAAAAATGAAGTGGATCTGGACCTACGACGACACGAGATGACGCCACTGTTCCTCCTCTTGTGAATGAAGGATCAACCTAGAGGTTGATCAGGTTCTTGACTTCATATGTCCATCAGAATGACTGACCAAATTTGTAGATCAGCATTAAAATAGTATCAGTATATAGTACTGACCCTTCCAGCATCACTCAGGGCACCCCACCGGGCATATCCCAGCACGCTCAGATGGAAATGTCGCAATGCTCCCAGCATTTCCATCGCCACCTGTAAGAATAGGTCTTGCAGGGCGCGTCTACGCGGTAGTCGGCGGTGTTTTGGATGCAAGGGTCATCTATCTTTCATGGAAACACCATCAGGCAAGGTGGGTAAACTCAGCTTCTTCTCTCAAAAGCATTCGAACCGTTGCGTTGAGGCATTTACGTTACCTAATATGTTATTTTTCCTTTTAATATTCAACTGCACGTGTAAAGAAAAATAAATTTCGGTTTATGGAGCTTTACACAAAAAACTGAACATGCGTTTATCTGACTCGATGCTGAAACTGATGAATCAATTGTATTCCCGATGTGACAGCCTACCATTGGATAAAGGTCACTGCATAAATGATGAAATTCAACAAAACGATAATACCATTTCGAAGCTGTTTGTACCTATAAATAATATGTAAAACCGATGTAAATTACTTTTTTCATCTTTTTAACCGACTTTAAAAATTAGGCTTTAAGCGTGTGATTTATATTCTTCTATTTTAGTAAATGACTACAGCAAATGATTTGAAAACATACTTTTTACATACAAACGTATGTAAAAAGTATGTACACACTTATAGGTGTAAAACATTTCTTCACTGCTAGTTAGATACTACCGTGTAGGCTGCATAGTGTGGGGACGTGGGACGCCGGCAGACGCGCCGCCACGAACCGGGGGCGCCGGACGGGCCGGAACGCTGCCGAGATAGGACATCGACTGTAATTAGTTAGCGCAAGTGGTTTCACTTATGTAAGCTGTGGTTTCAAAGACCAAATCTCCAGTATAAAGCTGGTAGAAAATACGCACGCAATTTGATTTTGATTTTCTGCACATCTACTCATATGCCAATAAATTTATATTATTAAGTCGACATTGTAAATCGCATAATAATTTAAAAAAAAGTCTATCTTATCTGTTGAGTTTCTTGCGGCACTTCTTCTCAACAGGTCATTCATATCAAAGTGCTGGAAGGATTAAAAAGTTTTGTTTTAATAATAAAATAATAATAATAATAAATATCTCTGAACATTACCCAAACTAAGCATTAGCTTCTGCTATGGGTGCCAGACAACGGAAAAACAAATTTGTTAAATACTTTGACTTTTTGACTTTGCACATACGGCGTTTACCTGTGGTCCCACCAGTATGTCCCCCCGGTGGGTCCACGGGTAATTTATTTTACCCCTGGTTCCACCAACAATCAACATGTCCCTCTGAAGGAAAATCCATAGGTGCGATTTTGGAACCATCAACCTTCGGCATGTGAGGCGACGGTTGAAAGCACTCGACTATTTCGGCATCTGATATTCATATGTGATCTTCTATTTCTAATTAATCGATTAAACTTACAATGTTCAGTGTTACATGTTGTTACATCTTGGCAATCAGCTGAACAATCTTGATTGTAAGCAAAGCATATTCAGATGAGTTATGGCAGATAACACGAGAGATACCAGTTCATATCGCTTTGTATGCATGAGTGCGGCCGTAATTACACAATCTCGCATCAAACGCGACCAAGTCGCAGACTATTAGTGGTAATTGAATCAAATCCGGCGCGACGGCCGCCCGCTCTCAATCGCATCCATCACGCTGATCCCTCTGACACATTGCGCCGATCGCCGAGGAACTGAATTGACTATTCACATCCTTCGATTTGTCTGATGAGAGCTCTAGAATACAGCCTACCTTTTTGTGGTGAACCTAGGTGCCTAGATGGGCGCATTGAGTAAGGGCAGAGGTTGTAGAAAAACTATATAAATCTATTAAAATAAATAAATCTATTGCAAAAAATATAATAAAAGTCACGTACTGTGCAAGAAATATAATAAAAGTCACGTACTGATCGTAAGAAAATATCTACATTGAACACGTAGAACACGCACAAACTAGCTGTTTTGTCTGTCTAGTGATTTTCAATTTTCATAACACATAATTTATTAGAGTCCGACCGAAACTGGTTTTCCGGCCGAAACCGAAACCGTAACCGAATATTCGGCCGTGGCTTCAGTTTCGGCCGAAACCGAAACCGAAACCGAAACTCACGTGGTCAAGAATAAAATTCCTTAAAATATTGAAAATTGGTGCATTTTACCCATTATTCTGCATTAATTGGGACATGAAATAGAATCACAGTATATTAATTTTGTTGTAATCATTTATTTAATACTAGACTTCCGCCCCTGGCTTCGCTGGCGTAGGCTACACTTTAGACCACTATGAAACCCCCTAGGTAACTTCCAAAACCCCCTTCTTAGTGGAAACTTACACATTATAAAGCACGCTTTTAAATTTAAAGTAAAAAAATTAAACCACTTTTTAACACCCTTGAGGAGTGAAATATTCAAAAACCCTTTCTTAGTGGGAGCTTACATTATAAAGAACCCCTGTACAAATTTAGAAAATTTTATTTTTCAACCCCTAATTTACTTCCTTGGGGATGTTTTTTTTTTCGTTTTTGAAAGTTTTCAATAACACCTTTTTATTTGAAGCTGACACCAAACTAAAAATAATACTTCACGAATTTTAAGACTGTAACTTTTAAAAATGACAAAGTTTCATACAATTTTCCAACCCTCTTTTTACCCCCTTGGGGTTAATTTCGAAAAACCCCTTCTTAGTGGGAACTTACGCATTATAAAAAATCCTTGTACGAAATTTCAAGTTCCTGGGTCTTGTGTTTTGGGCTGGGCGTTGGTTGTCAGTCAGGAATTCATTCAGTCAGTCCATTTTCTCCCATTTATATGTATGTATAGTATACTAGCCTTTTGCCCGCGGTTTCACCCGCGCGTAATTCCTTTTTCAAATATTTTGCCTTGCCTTCCCCTCACATTTCCGGGAAAAAGTATTCTATGTCACCCGGGGATAGTGTGGCTTTCAAATAGTGAAAGATTATTCAAATCAGTTCAGTAGTTTCTGACCCTATTCAATACAAACAAACAACAAATCTTTCCTCTTTTTAATACCTATAGATAATACAAAAAACAAGTTCTCATAGCAAAAATGTTTATCAGTTATCAATAATCGAATCACTAATTGTTACTGTTTAACGCACTGACTATGTTGTGTTGCTACAGAGCTATCCGAACGACGCAAGACAATAATTCCCAAACAGGTGCGCCGCCGCCAAAGCGTTGCCGCGAGAAACGAAGTTAGGCGAGCGTGCACGACAACTTCCGAAATCAGTTTCGGTTTCGGCAAAAGTTTCGGCCAATTTTGGCCGAAACCGAAACTGCCGCCGAAACTTGATTTTTGGCCGAAACTCGGCCGAAACCGAAACCGAAACCGAACCTTCGGTCGGACACTATAATTTATCCTTCTGAAATCATATATCACTTCCTAACAAAGTGTGGGCCTACATTACAGCACATAATATGTGCTATATTATACGCAATTCAATCAAATTGCCTTTGACAGACTCAAACTGGTTATTTGTTGATTCCTATAAAACCAAATGACTGTTGATAACGGCAACATTGTGAAAAAGCACGCAAATTGTAACAGAACGCGGTTTGACACGGCTTGGTGAACATCAATGGCCGGTTCTTTGTTCCTCCCGTATGCGGCGCTGCCATTCGCTTCAGCAAATTGAGATAACATTTAAATAGAAAAAAAGCGGCCAAGTGCGAGTCGGACTCGCCCATGAAGGGTTTCGTAGCAGCAAGACAAGTTAAATATAAGAGATGACTGAATGAAAGGTAAATTGCGGTTTACGATTTATGACGTATTAAAAAAACTGATTACTTGATCTCGTTCAAACCAATTTTCGCTGGAAGTTTGGATGGTACATTATTATATATTTTTTTGTTTTATCATTCTCTTATTTTAGAAAGTACAGGGGGGACACATTTTACGAAGTGTCTCCCGCGCAAACTATTCAGTTTAGAAAAAAATATTAGAAACCTCTAAAATCTTATAAATATAATGCCATGATTACTTCGCGTAGTCAGCTGATCAGCTAAGATTTAAAATGATCAAAAACAATAATAGTAACAGACCGGTGCGATTATGGTGCTAACAGCATTCTCCTTCGTAATAAAGATGCTTATTTCAAAAGCTCCTTTTTATTTTGTAACTTATGAAAATTTAATTTATCAAAAGCACAAACTATTCAGTGACTTATCAAGTTAACTTATTGGATCGAGCTGAAAGTACTTTATTATGTACGGTGCTTAGTTTCGCGCCATTACGCAGTTACAAGCGCTAGTGACGTAAAAAGTAAAAAGTACTTACTTAGTAAAAAGTTTACTTATTGAAGATTTCGCCCCATTTCAGAACATTCACTGCAAAATATTTTGTTTGCACTAAATTCTCATTGTTTTTAATGCAAATTATATTATTGTAAAAATTATAATCAATTTTATTTTTCTACAATAATATTATGGTGAGACGTCTGCACCTTATTCATTAATCGACTTTCTGAAGCTTGAAAAAGAATTTGTCTTCAGTATAAACTATTTTGCTACGGATATACTAGAGGTTACACATTCCACTAATGTTACATTTACCGTTCCACTCACGTGTCACGTAACGTATCTTTAATGTTCCTCTTTGAACGGTTGAAGCCGCATACATACGCAATATATTATGTACATATATCATATCCTGTTTGTAATAATAATATCACCATAATATCACTCTGATAAGCTTTCACTGTGACGTTGTCAAGCTGTCTTTAAGTTTAACTTTGGTATAAAGTACCGATTCAACGTTTGTGGTAGATACCTGTTTGCAAATTATTATCAAAAATGGTCTTAAGATATTGATATATAAATGTATCGGTAGTTTTGGTTTTCAACAGGTCCGATAGGTATAATATGCCACCATTATAGTTTTAGCGTAAGGTTTATTCTACTTTGTGACCGTGATTAATTCACTTGGGTGCACAAAGTGATAGTTGACTTTGTTTAATGTAATGTTTAAAGATTTTATAACCGTACGTATCAGAGTATCAGGTGAAGTGTCTTAATGGAATAGGCTGTGGTTATCGCCACATGTTTGTCTATCAGCTGGAGCTGTATGAACAAAAGAACATCTATCGATTTAAAAATACGTCTATTCATGTGGAATCGAGCGCTTTTTGCGGCATTTTCGTCAGTGAACTCGCCTCGCAACGCCGTTTGAATGGAAATAGGCGCGCTGCCGCTGAACTGAACTATGTTAGTACCAGTGCATCACTCGTGCTTACTTATAGAACGTGACCGATTTCATTGACCATTTGGGTCTTTGTCACAATGCATCGTCCGGTTGGTTTTAGTGGTCTATGGCGTAGCTTCGAATCCCACCCATTTGTGTGAAGAACATTTTGTTTGTCCTGTGTCTGGATGACTCTTTGTATTTAGTATATATTTGGGGTACCCACCTCGTTTGTTTCTAGTATCCATGACACGAGTGCTCAAACTTCTTACTTTGGAGCAAATCAAGGTATGAGATGTTATTCGATATTGTCCGGAGGTGTCCGTTAGCAGTGCTGACCACTTCCCATTACTTCCCAACCACATGCTAGTTTGCCGCCCTCTTTCGTAAAAATGCTCCTTATCCAAATTTCGTCTACAGTTTTTAATCCAATTGATGAATCAACTGTGCGAGGAATTCAAAGGTGCGCAAACACAGATGTGACCCTGCGGTTTATTCGAGCTCGAACGTCTGGGTTGTTGAAATCAAATTATAGTTGACGCTAAAGGATTTGGTAAACACGAAGTCGTTGAGTTAACAACCTTTATATCTACTAGCAAACATTTTGCGCTTAACTCAAGTTTATTAGTATAAATACGTACGTAGGGATCAGCTAAGAGAGCAAAGCTTGTTTACAATCATGATTTATGACGTTTCAACTGAATTTTTGAAGACGATAAATATTACTAAGGATTCGATCAGAGCAAATGAGGCGGTGAGGTGTAAATACAGGGTGTCCAGAAAGAGTATCGGGTATTTGTAAGTTCAATAAAACAAGAATTATTTATAAGCAATAAAAAAGTTTATTATTTATTATTAGCATGTGAATTGAAGAATCATTTGGAAAAGATGATGTTATCCAAATGATGACCGTTACGTTGCTGGCAATCTTCTAAACGGAAACGAAGATTGCTCGGCCTCGTTGATCTTCATGAAAATAAGGACCCTTTAGCAGACATAGCGGCCCAATCAACGACCTTTGGGCTGTGCAGGGGTCATTCATGCTTTCGTCTCGGATTCTCCATTGCCCAGTACCGATAATTCTGCTTATTAACATGACCATTCAGGTGAAAATTTGCTTCGTCGCTGAACATAATGTTGTTAAAGTTATTAAATCGCTGCATCTTCATTCCGTTTAGAAGAGTGCCAGCAACGTAACGGTCATCATTTGGATAACATCATCTTTTCCAAATAATTCTCCAATTCACATGCTAATAATAAATAATAAACTTTTTTATTGCTTATAAATAATTCTTGTTATATTGAACTTACAAATACCCGATACTCTTTCTGGACACCCTGTACAATTATGGGAAAACATTGTAATCATAAATCATAAAAAGACAGAGGTGATTTTAAAATAATTATGTACAAATGGTAGCTGTACTGTAGCTAGGAAACGGGAAAAGGAAAAAGGTGAAACCTTATTTACAAACTCAATTTTAGTAGCAGAACCATTTTCTCACAAAGGACATTAAGATTGTCTCCTTGTGTAAATTTAGCATAAATACCAATTGTGTGTCAGTTAGGCTTCTACTGGTATTTGTAAAGTGAGCGTATCAGTGCAACCCAAAACAGACTATGTATTTGTAAAGTGAGCGTATCAGTGCAACCCAAAACAGACTTGCCTTTTAGTAAAGTCCTCCCGACAATTTGGCCTCTGTTAAGAGTGCCTCTCG
This sequence comes from Mecyna flavalis, assembly GCA_949319885.1. Taxonomy (NCBI): domain Eukaryota; kingdom Metazoa; phylum Arthropoda; class Insecta; order Lepidoptera; family Crambidae; genus Mecyna; species Mecyna flavalis. Next base: position 293,235 of record OX439427.1, on the reverse strand, counting down.
CCTCTAATGAGCACATACGCAGTGAGGTCACGCTTGCACGCGAGTATCTCCGCTAATTCCGCCACTTCCCGGGACCCTTTACAATGACCAAGCTAAGCGGACCTTGAGTCAAGTTTATTGTTTCCGCGCTCAAAGGCTAACATTGCATTCATAGTTGAGGTTGAGGTATTTAGCGACATTTAGACGGTATTTAAGTCATGTTTAATTTAATTTGAATATTCAGGGTGACAACAGTTAGTTACAAACGGAAATAAATTGTGTGATCGTAGTAAGTTAAGGTTGTAAATGTGATTTGATTTAAATGATGATAGTTAGTCATTAGCATGCAGTGAAAAAATTATAAGATGATACTTTATTAGACTTTTCCAAACGATCTTTTTTCTGCGATTTCTTGGCCTTTAAATAAATAGGTCCTAAATTGCATGTTTTAATATTCATCAGACAGGACCACAAACCTAACACTTATAGCTAAACTCACTCACTCTCACAAACCAACATCACTAACATTAGTAAGATATAAATTTAGTTTAGATTCCTGACATGACATCAATTTTATTGTTTGCAAATGACCTATATCAACTGCACCTAAACATTAGCGCCAAGACGCCATCCCAACCTTGCCCTTTAGTTGCCCAGCGACCGTCCTTCGTCCCTCCGAACAATATTACACTTCTTTCCAAGTCAATCTGTCTCGGCGTGGCGATATCCATCACACTCGCGTTTCTATGAATATTAGCCGAAGGGTTACTCCCGTGCGTCCAAATTTCGATATACCGCCCCGGTTCCGGTCGTTTACGCGTCCCATATTTTATAGTCAATAAAGAGTTATGCGGACCATATTTTGTCCTTAAGCGGCCGTAAGCGCAATGTGCGAAACTCGTCGGCCGGCCGTGACGTCACAATGACGTAATAACACCCCAAACAGCCATACAAACACAACATAAAAGATTAAACGTACAATTTAGATTTTTTCTAATTTATTTGCATCGTTTTGTGATCGCTCGCGCGCGTATTTCTTTATTGATTTAATCTTTATTACTCCACAAATCAAATTAATGTCCAGAAACATTCTCGGTTAGGTTCGGGATGTATCAGGAAGTTAATTGCGCCCTCAGCATTATATGGATCGTGGGGTGAACCCAATCATGGGCGGAGCAATCGAGTATGACGGATAAAAATTGATTAATTGAGTTGATTACGACAATAGGCATGAGTACTGGCTCGATAAACCAGGGGTCGTGGGTTTGAATCTCACACATGGTACATAAGTATGTGATAAACATTTGAGTTTTTCTGTATCTAAGATGTTTAAAGTTTTTATTCGTGGGATCTTTGTTGTTTCTGATATCCGTATCACAACGACAATACGGAAATGACAAAGGAAAGCACCGACAGAGAAAAAGTGGCTCTTCCAACCGTGTCCAATGGAAATAATCATTTATTAAGAGTGGGAGCCGGACGCCATGCTTCACGGCTTATGCTAATGGCTCTCTTAGCGCTGGGCTTCCTCAGATATTAGTAAATAATGGTCGCCGAAATGACCTTTGACTGCCGCCGAAGTATTTCAGCATATAATGCATTGCTGAGGACGTTATGAGATCTTCATGTTTGACGTTTGTACAGTTATTTTCATCACATATACTGTGATATTATAGGTAAACATTTGATTCCATAGGAAAATTAGCCTTAGAACTTAGTTAAAAGAATTTCTGAATGTACTACCAATGTAACTTATACTTAAATAAACATTCAGACAGAACAAACACAAAATGATCATCGCTTATTGGTTTACCCTAAAGGCGATTTGAATCTACTGGAGGCTTTGGTCAACTCACAAGGGCCACCAAATCTGACCACTTTATACAAAGTTGGTTCTGTACCTTATTTCTCTTTGGTCTTATCCTATCCTTGTCCCTGGACCGCGAGTGCTAGGTAACGAGTTCACCAGTGCCTGCGCGTCCTAGGCACTATAATAAGCCCTACCTAGCTGGTTAATCGTTGAGATTAGTCGCTGTAGTCGAAGCTAGACAAGGTACCACACGTGAGCAAAGCCCGGGCCGAAAGCCAGTCTCATTAATAAATCCCGCCACCTAATCTCGTCGCTGACTTATGACGTTCAATTTGATCCCCGCACAAAAACAGACACGTCACTCTGCTGACGTGTATTGTGGCAATTTTGAGTCGATATATTTGTGTCATTACGGACCTTTATCCGCTATCCCGCGATCCCGGATCCGCGCCTATCGCCCGCCGGTGATTAATCGTTTTTATATTATCCATCGAAGGATCCGCCCACGGCGACTGCTTGACGGATATCGCGACGCGAAGTGTCGGATAGAATGCGCTGTCATGGGAAAGATGTAAAACTATAAAAAGAGGAACTTGAGTTTTTATGTGTTCTTTTATGGTGAAGTCGTAACATCTTATCGATTAACTGATAACTAAGTTTTGCTGCATATTGACAACATAAAACAATTAAAAACTCGTATTAAAAACTTAGCTCAGCAACAAAAATCTTACGCACCCGGAGAAAGACAGGAACAGAACGTGGGTTCTGTACCTACTATCTGGTACGTACCAGATAGTAGGTACATTTTATATGTATAGTCTATGAGTAGGTATACGTGATTTCTAGAAAACTGATTTGAGAGTTTCCATATTTGACAAATCTATAATATATATAAAACTCAAAGGTGACTGACTGACTGACTGACTGACTGACTGACTGACTGACTGACATAGATAGCTATCAACGCACAGCCCAAACCACTGGACGGATCGGGCTGTAGATGTTATGACGTAGGCATCCCCTAAGAAAGGATTTTGATCAATTCCCACGGGAACGGGAACCACGCGGGTGAAACAGCGGGCGCCCGCTAGTGATTACATAAAGCTATTTATAAAGCTATTTGTACTGCAACAAAATAACTTTAAGTTTACGAAAAACTAAATAACAAATATGTTTTCCAAATATTTGTTCAAATAATATCTCCTACTTATTTAAATTGGTATTGTGTTTTTATTATTTTCGCCTTTAGAGCACCAAATCTACTTGTGATAACATTTTCCGATTATAAATAAAACAGATGTATTTTTGTTTTCATAAAAAATAAGTTTTTTTAATAACATTGCGCGTTTTCTCTATTTTGTCTATTAGTTCGTATGGTAATTCTAGAGAGAGAGAATTCTATTAATTTAGATGAATTGGATTGAATGAACTTGGTCTTGACGTCGTTAAAAGCTTGATATGAAACTCTCATGTTGGTAATTTATATGTTAATGAAACGTTTTCACCGGGCTTTTTGCATAATAGTTTGTCATGAATCCGGGTTAATATTGAATGAGTGGCGCAAATTCGACCTCACCCCGGTACACATCCTTGGATTTGCCGGGCCGGTTGAGACCAACTGGGGTTGGTCGGGTCACTGTCTTATATTCTTTGGCTAATTCTGTCTAGATCCAAAAGGTCCTGGGTTCAAATCCGTTCAGAAAATACTCGGTAACAGTTCGGAGTCTGGATGTTGGAGGTGTGAAAGACTCCTGTGCCCACACGTGGGGGGCTAGTTGGTTTATGAAAAAGTCAGAACGGCCGTATTCCTGTCTGCTAACCAAAATGACATAAAGAAACCTTTAAGAATCGTTGACCACTCTGCAAAGCTATCATAAAGAATCAGAGTATTCACAACTAAGGACAGAATACCCGCATATTGTATTGTTATCCCGAGCTAAGCCATTTTTGCCTCCCCAGCCGCGACCACTATTTATTACAACAAACCTAATAAAAGTCGGATTAGTGGTTCGTGAGATTAGGCATCTGACAAACGATGGCCGAATAACCTCTAATCTGTGACGTCTCAAAGGTCCTTTAAAACGTGATAAAAGAGAAGACCGATCCCCATACAATCTTGGGCCTGGCGATACAGGGCTGTAACTTGGCCTATATTTTGTTCATTTAACAAAACTTCCTACGAGGCCAATTTTCACTGCGAATTTCAATGGCCAAGTCAGTAAAATAATCTACTGAAAATATTAGAGGTTATGTTTAACCCATGATAATTTTTAGTAAGAAAAGTGCTAGTTTTTGAACTTTTATTAACTCCCGACACAAAAAGAGGAATAATAGTGCCCTGTATGTTTGCCTGTGGCAACGACATAGCTCCTAAGCGGATGAACCGATTTTCATGCGTTTTGATTTATTACATTCTTAGGTCTTTTGTTAGGTAGCAAGGCAGTCTGCAGTACAACCCACATTAAACTATGACTATGAATAATTGACAACATACCAATTATGCATACCTACCTCACATGTTAATAATGCAAAGGATCTGAATATTATTCTTAAATAAATGGGTATAAAAAACATAAAGTTTTAATTATATTTTATTCTTTATCATCAGTACAAAATATTAATATAGTAGGTATCCAAAAACTGGGCAGGGATGTTGTATTTTCTTGGTGTCGGGCCCATCCTTCTTCTTCCAATGCGTCTTTGTATTGTGTTGTGCTGAAACGACCCGCTGCTATTCCACGATACAATTCCACAGCACAAGCATGTGCTTGCAAACATGTGTTTATACCCATAATCACGCTGTAGTCGTCAATAGGCATTAGGTTAACCGATGTTCACTCAAAGGTATTCATGGGTTGCAGAAAACGATGTCCAAGGATTTTATAATAAATATAATTGATCGGTTTCAGAGTCCGTAAGTAAGCAGAGGTCTTTCAAAAATCAGAAGGAACACATTTATTACTAACGCATGAGTACGAAAAACGAAATAAAATCAAAATCCCTCAGAATAAGGACTATAAGCATAGAAGTAAGGCTAAAATAAGAATTGAACAACTGTTATCTTACTCATTTTAACTTCATTAATTCGGCCATAGGAGTGAGTGAATCAACATGATCCGTATTCGTTTCTGTTTTCCAAGGGTCGTCGCTAGTCTAATGTCAAATGGATGTCTTTGGATCTCACAAAATCCAAAATAAATATAGCTGACACTGACATTACTGACATATACAATACAGACAATTAATAGTGCCGTATATATCCGATTAAAAACACAACTGGTATAAATCGATTTTCGACTCGCTTTTTTGTAACAACGTTTAAAGAAGTAAAACTTATTTGCAAATGTCTAATCATATTTATCATGTAACTGTTTTTAATTATAAGAAAAAAATTATTCAGTATATGCCAAAAAAAAAGCCACCGTATAAAACATATTTAAGTATCGATTAATATTAAATCGATTAAAACTGTCTCACTCGTTTTTTTTATTGTTATCAGAGCATTTAGAAAGATAGTCGAAAATAAGTCTAATGAAATTCGCGTTTATAAAGCAAGTTGAATATAATGAAATCATAAAAATCCATTTTTTTTGCTGTTGGCCATTGAAATTGATGGTAAAACGCAAATAGGCTGATCTAAAAAAAATATAGATTTTTTTAGTATATGTTTCGTGTATGTATCGTTGGGCCCAAAATCGGTCTTCTCCTTTAAGTTATTACTGGACGTGCAATTTTGCAGACCAGTTTAGATTCGTTATGAGTCAATTTTAGAATATTTTTTTATTGAATTTTATGCTTTTTAAGTGAAAAATACATATTGTTAAGTAGCTTGCTCTTTTGGCTTTAATTTTGCAACCCATAAACGATCTGTGAGGGCAATAAAAGTTACCACATTTAAGCATTATTTTTTTACTTCATGTTTTCATGAAAATGTTAAAATGATCTCCTGGTCTACTGGGGTGCTGCCATGCCAGAATTTATGAACACTTATAACTTTGTTGTATTGGTCTGGCTTGCAATTGTATGTGTTTACTTACATAAAAATGCATTTAAGTATGTTTATCCGCTGTCTAGTTGTAGCTATAGATTGTCTAGCTTAGTTTGTGTTGTTTAGTAAAGTCAGTCTCGTCCGGGTACGCTAGCACGTTGCTTCGTATTTGGCAATGCCAGTTGTTACATCGGAGCGACTTTCATCTTACCTCCAGAACTCTAATAGGGGAACCAGACCAATCGAAATATGACTACGCAGCCATTCGAATGTGCAGGTTTCTCCACGATGTTTCCGTCACCGCAGAGCTAGTAATATAAAAGCATATTGAAAAAAAAAAACGAAATTAAAGCATCGAATTGCATAAATAGCGACGTTTGAAATCACTCTACAACAATAGCTTTTAAGATTTCAGACAATAACAGATTGTTATTCGGTCAAGATATTTGGGATAAGAAAATAGTTGACACGTATAAGTGCACAATTTATTCCACGGGCGAAGGTCGCGTAGCGTCGGGCTCGTCAAAGGCGAGCCCGAGGGCGCAGCGGCGAGCGCATTTGCATCTCGAAAGCGCGTCACGCGATTACCATACATGCTAAACCGAATTAACCGGACTCATCCGCCCGCGCATGCTAATCCTAGCACAACTTCTCGCGGATTTCGTAAGCGGAGTACTGTCCACTTGATATTAATTTTCCGAGTGGATTTGAGTGTTTACTGGATAACATGCTGTACTTGTAGCTGGCGGATGTTGATGCTATGTCAAGCGTTTTAGTGTAAAATTGTTTGTACTTTATAGTACGAGTAATGTTTAGTAACTTGGCTAGTATTTTGTGTGGTAAAGCTATGATGCTGACGGTTCCTCTCTGTCAGCCAAAATGCGCCTTTTTTTTGGGAGGAGAATGCTTTTAAGCACCATAACCGCAGGCTATCTAAACCCGCGGCCGTGTGTGAGACTTGAGATTAAAGTATCCACTACCCACTAAACTACCCCGGTTTCCCCTTCACACCCGTCCGGAACGAGCCAGCGCCTGCTCGACTTGGGAATAACCATCCGCCACCAATCGTAATGATTCTATTACAGTCTTTATGATCTTATCGACTTTCTTCTATAACAACTGCTATCTGTTCTGTCGTTTAGAACATATCAATGGCGTAGATTTTATTCATTTATTTGTATGGCAGAAAACATGGCAACAACATGGCTTTAGCTTGTCGCGTTCGCGGCGCTCTGCCGCGCTGAGGCGAAGCGGAGCAAGGCAAGGCGAGGCAAAGCGAGGCGAGGCTCGGCGCGGGTCCATAACTCACGCGATCCGAAAAAGGATAAAGCCGCGTCTCAGACAGTCGCAGTTTATTGGCGCATGCCGCACGTCGCGTCGATATATGGCCCGTGTGCATGACGCGCATAAGCGGACGGCAAATACTCGTACGCGGGAGATTTACCCCCGCGCCATGTTGCGACTGGTTTATCCCACTGGATTTTGTTTTATTGCTGTCTTCGGAAACAGTTATACTCGTACATTTCGATTGAGTATTTAATTCTTGGGCACATTTTGTATTTTGTGGATTGATGCTTTCATAGATTTTAACATAGGTACAATATACAGACTATTTTCATTGTTTTAATTGCTTTGTACACATCAACGGAGAAGAGAGGTCTGATTACGGCAAGCATTTGCAGTAGTTTTAAGAATCGTTCAACTTTATACACGTCACCAGCATGTCACAAGCAGTAGTTAATTCGCCCAACTCTGCAGAGGACGGCTGAAAAAAGGTTGAACGATGTCGCCGGTCATTACGCGGAAAGATCTACGGCCTTTGTGGCCGGACCATTGCAATAATAAATTGTTATCCGTTTAGCTACATATTTCAAATTTACATTTGATAAAGAAATTGGGAATAATGGAATCAAATGGTTCAATATTTTAAGGAACCGTGTTAAATGAAAGTGTGCTTGTAATAGTGAAAGCAAAATCAGTGAGGGCGAAGAATAACAAAAATAAATCACCTTTCAAACCTAAGTTTACTCATGAGAACGCGGTGAAAGAATATCGTCAAGAAACTTGTAAATTAAGACATCATACAAATAAAATTACTTACAAAAAATAACATTCAGGTGTTGATTTAGCCGCCCTTAAGTGGCGCATTATGGAAATAAATCATCCTAAATGTCAACAAGTTTTCTCCAAAGATTCAAAGGTGAAATTTATGAGTGAATAATATTTTCAGTGAGAATTTGTACTTTTATTTAAAAGTTACGAGCGACCGTAGCCACAAGTTGGCAATTTGACACATTTATAAAGTTCTCTTTAGAAAAAGTAACAGTAAAAAAGGCTAGAAGCTTTGCTGCGGTCTTATAAAACCGAAAAAGGATAAAGAGTTTCATAAAGCTGTAGATCGGCTTGGAGTTGCTAACGTAAAACCCGCTCGCGGTATTATACTTCATAAAATAAATTCAGAAGATCTCGAGAAAACAGCAAAATAAAAAACGAGATAGGTGTTCTGAAAATAACGCCGGGCATAAACACTCATTGGAGTTGAACTTGGCGAATCGTGCTTGTAAAGATAACAATGAACTTGCGATCTTGCTGTTTCGAGTAAAACAACCACTCTTTTTATATATAACAAAGGAAGCTATAAGATTTCTTTGCAGCCTATGTTGATAAACTGAGCAGTGTTACTGCATGTCCTGTGAACTACTGGTTGTGTGGTAATTTGGCTGGTGTGGTTACGTGCACAGGAGACGTTCGAGGCAAACAAGATGAGATAGATGAACACAACTTATACAAACTTTCAGGGTATTAGATACGGGCTGCTTAAGTAGAGTTTCCTGGTTACTCGCCATTCGATTTTCGTTGGAAGCAAACTCCATAGAATTAGTAGTGAATAGAGGGTGTTTCCTCCCACTCTAAGTGTCTCATCTAATGATATTAAAATTAAAGTACATAAAATAAAAATGCTGTAATAATATTTTGGCATGGCACAAGCTTTCATTATAGAAGAGTATGTGTGTTGGTTGTTACCAGAGACTATTGTTCATTGTAACAAAGCGACTCTGCCAGTAATTAAAGCCACAAAATCTTTTAAAATTCATGTAACATGACGATTCTGTTGTTGAAAGCAGCCGCTCCGCATGCAAAAGCGCTGACGGAGCGACCCTCCGCCCGTGGCCGCTATGCGAACTATGCTCTTTGTCAGCGAGTCAAAGGCTATCTTCATTACGTGACACCTCCCCTCTCATTAGCTAAGTAGTCGCCGCCAGGGGGTACCATTCATCATCATTCATGCTCCAAATATCGCAAAATTATAAGCGTACTTTTAAGTCGACATACGCAGTTCATTTTTTGTTTACTCGGCCCTCCGAAGGCAATCTTGATTACGAATCCTTTCAGTATTTTTCATTTTGCTGACCGCTGTCTCAAAGAAAATGTTTTTTGGAGAGATTAACGGTTTGTATATTTTCTGATGGCTTGCTTTTTTGTTGGGATTTGATTATGTTGTCCATAGTAACTATTGGTACAATGTTCTTAGTATTATCTTTTAACATAACATGTTAAATTAAATCTGTGCTGAACTGCCCATTATTTTTGCTTGAATTATGAGTTAATTATGTACAGGCTCTCAATTATTGTCCCAGGTGTAAACCATTCCTATGATCTAATCCAGATAAAAGGAAACTCTTATCACAAAAACACAAGGCGATAATGGAACCAACAGCCTGAATGAACTTATAGACTGGACTACAGAACCAGTCAATGGAAACTAATTCTCCACTCAAATAACATTCAGACCTAATAATCTAACTCAATATTTATGACAATACGAGTGAATCGCCCCATAGCTAACCGGCCAATAATGTTATTATTATAATGTTTTCCCGTGGAGCGTAATGGGCTGGCAAAATACAGAAATGCGCAGTTCTCTGAAACGAGGAGCAATATTGCGGGTCAGAAAATTCCTACCAATCGCAGTTAACTAATATTGGATTCACAGTACACAGTACAACAGCAGTAAGGTGAGCCTTTAACCTTGAAGAGGTATGATAGAATTTGCTAGTTACCGTGAAATATATAAACAAACCGAAAAAGAGTTGTGATTGCCGAGTTGTTGTAAGGTTTCAATAAGTTTCACCCATTTTTTTCAAATTGCTATTGCACGCAATTTCAGTAATACTAACTACAATATCTGCTGCCATAATTGCTATATTCCTAATATGAAAATAGAGACAGAATACATGAAATGCATGGATGTGTTCTGCCGAAGTTAATATTCTACTTTATATTATAAATGTATCGTGGAATGTCACTGTTTTTTTAAATCAGAGGCGGCAAACGAGCCAGCAGGTCGACTGATGGTAAGCAATCACCGCCGCCTATGACATCTGCAACACCAGAGGGATCGCTGATGGGTTACCGGCCTTTTAAAGGGTTGTGTGGGCCTTCGGCACTCTCACAAACTCTCACTGGTGTTATGTGAGAGGGTGGTACTGCCCCGGACGCGCCAGCCCATTCGTACTGTAAAACATCATGGCTCTACCACTACTAAGACACAGCATGGCTCTACACTGTTAAGTCATACATTCTTTACTGCTATCAAACACACTGCGTATTAAAAGGAAACAAGTCGGAGAAAATAAAGATGTGCTTTTCTTTCTTTGTCCCTATTGTGTTGTAATAATTAGATAATGTTTCAAACGGCGGTTAATTTAGAAGCGCATTATAATCAGTATCAGAAAACATTGCAAAGTTATATTGATTTGAAGTCTGATTTTATTTATATGTGTCAACTATTACAAAACAACATTTGCTTGAGGATTCAAGATAAATATATATTATATAATATATTAGAAGGATTAGTAGGATTACTAATCCTACTAATATAGTATATAATATATATATATAATATTATAAATGCGAAAGTCTGGATGTTTAGATGTTTGGATGTTTGTTCCTCAATCACGCCTAAACGGCTGAACGGATTAGATGAAATTTGGCACACGTATAGTTTATAACCCGGAATAGGACATATGCTATAAAATTCCTACGGGAAACGTCTCATTCCCGCGGGAATATCAATTTTGAAACTACTGAACCGATTTGAATAATTCTTTCACTGTTGGAAAGCTACACTATCCCCGGTGAACATAGGGTACTTTTGATCTTGGAAATGTGGGGGGAAGGGGGGATATTTGAAAAAAGAGAGTACGCGCGGGTGAAACCGCGGGCGGAAGGCTAGTTAATTATATTAACAAACAGGCATTAAAGAGTATGAGGGTAGCTACCAATACCAAATATACCTACTAATACATGTGTACGAAATGCCTTTTGCCTTTTAAATCTGGGGGGACATTACACATTTTTTTAAAAGTAAACACAGACATTTAGCTATGTTTCCGTGGAACTCACGGCTCCATATAAAGCCAGTACGATGTTGGTTCGCCATGGGTCGCGGAAACGCGTGCGATTCGGAAGCGGATGTGACAGCGGCCATACGTGTGCGCCGCTCGTTCCCGCCTTATCACTATGTTATCGCCTGGTGGCGCCCTCTGGCGCCGACTGCGGTAAATATCCACCGCTAACGGCCGCGCCAGTGCAGCCTCAGCTTTATAGCCAGATTTGTAGCTGTATTTTTAAATTTGTTTCAGAATTTACATGGTTTACAATTGAATTGTTCCGCTCTTAATAAACAAACTTATACATGTATTATGCCATGAGGCATTAAGTCCGCTTTTTGTACTCGACTTGTGCAATGAAGCTTAAATAAATAAATTAATTTTAAAATATGCGATCAAGGATAAAGTAACAAGTTTTATGTTACAATGATATAAATACAATTTTATTTATCTTAGCGGGAATTTTTGGCAATGGAATTCTTGTGCAATGGGCCTTGATAGCCCTATACCATCAGGTCAAGGTAGGCCACGTGTTTGTCTATTCTCATCATTGCAACAGTCATTTAATTATTGTAACCTTGGCGATTGAAAGGAGTTACTGTTGAGTTTCTTGTCGGTTCTTCTCAACTGCATTCCGAATCTGGAGGTAGAGTCACTATATTTTTTGTTTCTGACGATTCATAAGCGCATCTTTGAAGCCTATTTGAATAAAGCATATTTTGATTTTGATTTAAGTATTAGTATTAAAGACCTATGTTCATATAAGTAAAAACAATCAAATCCGTCAAGTTTTTCAGGAGGGCTTGGTGGCAAACACACTTACAGAAGAATTATAATCGAGTTATCTGTACTCAACACAAGTGGCGCCCTCAGGGGACCCTCGGTAACAGCGCGTCAATAACCGCGTTAGTGCATTCTCCGCTTAACTTTCCCATTTGCAGTTTTTTATTTTTGACGTTTATTGCGCTAGCGCTCTCACAAGAGTATCCATTACTATGTAAAGTTCGGTGAGATTTTCTATTTATTTAATAGCTTAATATTTCAAACTTACGTGTTGAATTATAAATAAAAATAAATATCGGACATATTAACTATAATTCATTGATCTAATCCCAAAGTAAGGAGTTTCAGTTCTTTTAAAAACAACAAAGGCACCACATCTTTTATCCTAAATACACATCCAGACCAATCTCTAGACATCTCTCTGGACATTATTCACACAGCGCCAACTAACCCCAAATTGAGCATTAGCTTGTGCTATGGGTGCCAGACAACGGATAAACATAACATACTTTTATTTGTAAATACATACATACATATTGTACATAAAAACACCCAGACCGATACAAACAGATATGTTTCTGCACACAAAGTTTGTACCGTGCGAGGATCGAGCCCGCGACCTCTGGTGTAATAGACTTCTCGACCACTACATCAAATTACTCGTTGTCAAAATGTCAGAAAAATGTTTATTCTGGGAAAGATTCATGTCCTCTAGCCAAGTCTCGACTACAGAGCTAATCTTTACTACCAACTTACTACGCAGGACATAATATAGTGTACAAGGAATACGTAAGCACAGGTGCACTCCCTATTCCCACGCTCATAACAATTAATTAATGATTAAGTGAAGTTAGTTTTTGTTCATAATGGATATCGCGTACGGTTTCATTACTATTTATTACTCGTAAAGCAATTTTGTAGTTTACTGTTGTCTGCGATTTTGTCTTTATTAACTTACTGCCTGGAGGCGACAGTTCTCAGAACAATTTGTAACACAACACGTCGCCATGGAAATGTATTCTCAAGCGGTAAATGGAATTCAGAATAAACGACTCTTTATATTTTATTCGACTTCAAGGCGTTTATTGTGCTAATATACTTCATATTTCTTCTATATATTACAGTTGGCAGGCAAACAGCCCACCATCATAAACTTACTTTGAACGATAAACATGAAACATTTTATCAAGAAACTCTGTTCCATGAAGTGTCGTTCAATGTAAGTTTTTTCTGATCTTTGATTTCAAATAATACATTGTGATCTGGTTCTTACATCAATGTTTCCAGAAATCAGACGCAGATTTCATGTGTATGTGTGGTAGCGCCTAGACTTTAAAGAAACTGGTTGTTTTTGTCCGAAATTTTGTTCATCGTCAAGTATAGTACTCAAAAGAGCAGCTGATCACTCTAAGAGGCATTTTCGACTTAATAGAACAAGTTATACATCGTGAAAATGCTCTATTTTAGGATAAAACGATTATTAAGTTTCCCAACCATTTCCGGCTTGCGTAGGTGCCGACAAACTTCACTCAAATATCGTAGGAGGCCCCATGAATATTCCTGCTTAGTAGTCTCGGAGCGGACGCCCTTTGCAAGTAAGCGTTTTGTCGTGGAAAATGAAATAATGCTCATATTACTACGCTTAAGTGTCCCGCCACATTGCGAAGTTTCACTCTATTGAACGTATGGGGTTTCTAAATAGATATTTGTTTAGCAAATATTGTATGAATGTAACAGGGTGACTGCAATGGTTTTAGTTTTGGCAGAGTAATATATAACTCGTTGAATAAATAACTGATGGAAATATTTTAATTGGTTAAACATATTACTGAAATGTTCTTTAGGGTAAAATTTATCGGTCTTAATAGTAGGCAAGTCCTGTGCATAACTATTCCGATATTGTGTTTAAGTTTTTGTCAATCGCGAATTATGGCACCCTTTGTGGTTGTTGTTAAAAAGTGATCCACTGTAGTCATGAAAATTCAAAATTAATGTAGGTAGTAGTCCTTTAAGCCAGTGTTTGTAGTTTTGCAGTCTTTACCACAATGCAAAAACAAAGTTGAATAAAAATTTGTATGAACAAAATTTGTATAAATAAAAATGAATATTCTGAACGACTGCACCTCCATCCATCCATTCAGCCCGTGTCCACCCACTGTTGGGTATAGGCCTCCTCTCTGTCACGCCAGCTGTTCCGGTCCTACCTAATGATAAGTAATTATTTTGTTTTGATTTTTATACACGAGTAGTCAGGACAATGTAATGTATGTATCTATCATAGTTTAAACTCCCGTGCGAAGCCGTGATAGGCAGCTAGTGATTAATAAACTTTTAAAACAGGTAAAAGAGAGTAGGTAAGTTTTCTGTGTTGAATTGACCATAGCAGTTAGTTAAAGTATTGTATAATAAAATTCGTAATTGTAATTGGGCTAAACTATACTATCAAATACAATAATTTTAATTGGGCTAAACTATACTATCAAATACAATTTTTTTTTTATAGTTTCTTTTTAATGTTTTTAACTTAACAAAAGGTTCGTGTTGACTTCCATCGCGTCATTCGACGCAGGACTGAACTGCGGATTCAGTTTCCCTCTTTTTATTACCCCGCTTTGTTCGCTTCCCCCAATTCAGCAATGGTCCCATTGAACTCTCAATAAACTAACGCTGGAAGATTTACAAGGGAATATTGAAAGAATCCTCCGAGTAATAAAGCTGTGCTGCTTATGCAAATGAGGTTTATGGCCTCTTGGCTGTTGAACCCTGGGTGAGTGCATTGCGTGCGGATTTGATGACATTGTTCAGCAAATGCGACAATTGATATGCAGTGCTGCGTTGAGGGGTTTGAACTTGGGCATTTAAATCAACTGTGAATTCTTCCATAATCGATTGCTATTTTAATTATTTAGAGCTATTCTCACCACTGGTAGAGAAATTCGTAATACTCGTAATTTACCATGAAGACGATAAATTGAAGTGAAAACGCCTTCGCGAAACAATTTTATGTAGTTTAGGTCTAAGACCCAAAGATTGTGGGTTTGATTCTAGTTGGAGGTAGGACTCTTTCATAGTCTGACTAGCTAGCTACCACCACTACATGCTATATTTATACTTTTAACAGCTATTTTTGAGGTGACATAAAATATGTATTGAAAATAAAACACAAAGAGCAGAAACCCCGCAAGTAGATACGAGTAAAGAAAACGGTTATTGTCGCAAACCTGCCTATATATCAACAATAAAGGGGGTAATATGATAATGGCGAGTGTAAATAACATGTGGCACTTTAACCCCCACCCCCTCCACCCCCTTACACTACACACTGGGGTTTGAAGTTATAACTAGAGTTGAGCTCGTGCAATAAAGACATAAAGAGTATCACAATGTTGTGTGCCATTTTACGCAGCCAACTTTTTTTAAAGAGCTCCTTGACAATGCTTGGTATTATATTTACTTGTATATAAGGCGTAACTTACACTTCAGCTAATGTTGAAACTAAATACCTGTAACAAAAACGAAAAATATTAGTAGAATAAAGAATTTGTATCTTGTGTGAGAAAACAGTAGTATTAATTTGTTATTTTGTCCATAAATGCATGGACTCTGTAGGATTTCATAATGTACTCAATTAGGACAGTGAATCGTTTCTGAGCCAAAAGACACACAACATTCTTATCAACGAGTTTAAACACAAGTCTACACTAGACTTGTGTTTAAACTCGTGATATAATAATATCCTAGCAAAACTAGCGCGGGATGTGACTGAGGTGAACTTAATGAAGTAGACAAATGCCAGACAGACGTGTCGGCGTTATGGAAACTATTCGATCTGAGATGATCGAGTCGAGAGATGATACTGAATTATAAATTTATGTATATCACGCGCACGCCCTACAGCTAAACTAATAAACCAACAGCCTTTGGACGCGATTGTAATTAAACGGATGCAGTGCGATAGTTTATAATCTGACGAATTCAATTGTGATCTGTTTACACGGTTACCCATTTCTCGATAAATAATAATCTAAATCTAACTTTGAATAGGGACGTTTTTGTTCCAATACCCACTAAGATCCCACAGTTCCTCGGCCCGTGATCTCAAATTCTGTTAGGCAAAGCCGCGGGCGCCACTATTATTTATGAATATATTCGAAATCGGGAAACAGTGGGTACCTAAGTGTTCGGAAATGTTACCGTTACGATTCTATGCATGTGGCCAGTAAGTTGATTGCAACATTACATAATGGACGTCAATCAGCGTCTGCAATCGAAACCGCTGATGATCGGTGGGACAGGTCTCCGGGGTCCTGTTTTAATGGGACTACTCAATCATTGCAAATAGTCAACCAAATTAACTGTGAATTAGTTTTAGAATAATTATCCAGTAAAGATTTGAAGTGATCTTGGTACTGGACATAGGGAAGTTTTCATTCTAGGATAATTGGTTTCTGCATAGAGAAATTTAGTCTGTGGGTTTCTGTTATATGGGACAACAGTAATAGCGTAGTCGCGGGTGGAAACTAGTCTCTACTAATTTTATAAAGAGGAAAGATTTGTTTGTTTGTTTGTATTGAATAGGCTCCGAAACTACTGAACCGATTTAGAAAATTCTTTTACTGTTGGAAAGCTACACTATCCCCAAGTGGCATAGGATACTTTTGATCCTGGAAATGTGGGGAAATGGGGAGAGATATTTGAAAAAAGAAATTACGCGCGGGTGAAACCGCGGGCGGAAGCCTAGTTTGCAATAATTTGACTGATTTTAGGTCTAGTTATAAAATTCAGAAGTCATCGGGTGAGAACGAGGACAACACTATCTTTCAAGATCTCCGCCGCACACAATCTTGTATCGAGTTACGTATTAATCGCCCGCCTGTGACAGATTAACGGCAGCATAACAGCACGCAGCATAGATAGATAAACGTATCATGCTATGCACATATCATGCACTGTCAGATGTTTCACATTACAAAGCCACTGTGTTTAATAGCTAGAATCTGACTACCGTCAGGAGCGTCGATGGATGAGATAAGATAGTAGTTATTTACGATTTATTAATGAAATAGATAAGTTTAATCAGATGGAGAGGGGCCTCTCCAAACGCCATTGAAAGGCTGCTGTGTGTGCTGCAGTTTTTATTCACAACATACGTTAATTTGAGCCGAAAGTTAATTGCTTAAGCACTTGTTCTATAGATATTATGGAAGAAATTAGGAAGGTACCATACATTTATACTTAAATAAGATTAACATCCAGATACAGAACAAACCACAAACATTTGTCCTGGGCGGGATCAAACTTTAGACCCCTGGCGCAGAGAGCAGAGTAACTACCAAATGCACCATCGAGCCAATAAGTTAACACTGAATCATTAATTGTATAATAATGTTTCAATACATGATGAAAACCAATTTGCAAACTACTAGAAGCTATTAGATAACTAGAAACTAGTACATATTAGAACCAATTATTATTATAATATGTAATGCGACGTCAGAAGCTTAGGGGAGGTAAGCGTCCACAGGCCCGCATCGCACGCAGCGGACGCATCGCACGCAACGGATTTTAGTTTTCTTTGTATAAAAACTCATACAACGGCGTCCACTGATCGGCATTCCGTATGACGTCATCGGCAATGCCTACCATGCGATACGTACCGATGACGTCATACGGAACTGCCGAACAGTGGACGCAGTCTGTAAAATTGATCTGTCTGATGCGATATCCGTCCGATGCGTCCGCTGCGTGCGATGCGCACCTGTGGACGCTTAGCTTTAGAGATAGAGAGACAGAGAGAGATAGAGAGGGAGATTCCCATCGTCTTGTATTCAATAAGGTAATTAATACCTAATTGAATACAAGACGATGGGAATCGGTCGGTCGAGGCAGATTATTATAACACCAATGGCGATTCAATATACGACGCTTAGCATTCGCATAGTATATTATTGTGCTAATTTACTTACCCGTAAGCCGCTTGTCTGTCTGTATTTCTCGGGACGTGGGATTAGACTTAACATTATACGCTATTGTCTCTAATTAAGCTACTTAGTGTATAACTAATTAATTACTTTTCTCAACGATTAGGTGCTGATCGTGTTTATAGTGGCAACATTTTTTTATCAACTCGACCAATTGAGTTATAGAGATAAAAATCCTTTAGTTACACCACCCGTGCGGAGCCGGGGTAGACAGCTAGTACTTTGAAGCTAATTAAAGTATAATGAATGAAAATTTTGTACCAATTATTTCTCGGAGAAGCAAAGGAAACATTCAAATAATAATTTCATTAATTAATTATATCTACGTTTATATATTACATCTAATATTGTACGTCCTAAGAGACAAATAAGAAAACAATATTATATGACAAGACGAGAGAGCCAGAGCAATTAGGTAAAACATTTATTAACCCGACCAACTAAAATATTATTTGAGTAATTTCGACGGAAAGTTTCATCGTTAAATATTCACGACTCGGTGGGTTTAGTGTTCTGAGGAATAAATTTACCAATCATGGCTGGTTTCTGACCTGGAGGCCATCTGGTTTATGTCTTGTTTCTGGGTAAATTGTTTATTATTAAGAATTTAAGTTATAATAAAAGCCTCGAAGGTCTGGTGGTTTAAGTTCAGAGCCGTGATCTCGGAGTCCCGGGTTGGGCAAATTTGTGTAGGATTTATTAACCACAGCTAAGGTTTACAATTCTCAATCCCCATTTAATAAACGTGATGATATAGATAGAATATAATATTATGTAGTTTATTTAGCAAGAATATGGTGCTAAATGAAAACATAATTGTGACCAGAACCCATCTAGTGATAATGACTTGATTTTAATGATGGAGGAAGCCTTGCTAAAAAAGTAAATATTATTAATAAAAATAACAAGAAAAAACTCCACAATAAAACTACTATATCTACGGCTTCGAATGCAAGAATAACGAAATTGTTCTCTGTGTATCTTTCACGCAAAAAAAAAACAAATATGAATCATTTATTAAATCTTTGTTTTTTTATGAACATGCAACGCAGGCAAAGCCATGGTCGGAAGCTAATGCATATAAAATTGCATTGTAAATAATACGCACGTGCTGTTCCAACTTAAATTCGAAACTGTTGCAACGGACTACTGAAACGCATTCTTATAGTACCACTGTACCGGGCGAAGCCTGCAGCTGTGTGTCATCGATACTGCAACCGCAACGCTTCGATAAAATACCCGCGCCTTGATATTGGATAGGTTAAACTACGCTTACTACAAAAACTATGAAGCATTGTAACTTGTTACTACTTTTGTTTTAAGTATTATAAATGAATGAAAGTAACTGACTGGCCATAGTCACAAAGCCAGACCTAGGCTTTGTATTTAATATTTATTAAAGCATTCATGTGCTTAATTGAAATTGAATTATTATACTTAAAAAATAAACAACTCGTCTCAGGTATTAGACGGGACTTGAACCCACACTTCTCGCAGTCTAGAATATGAAGTACACCCCATCATGCTACTGAGACTTACAAACACGTCTATCATATTTTTATATTTGGCTTACACCATAGTTGAAGGTAGCGCCGTCTAGTACCGTTCATGAATAGTATCATACACATTTGAAACACTCGCTTGGTCAATGTTCGTTGTAAAAGGATAGTTAGATTTAATAGTCTTTATATTGGTAGTTCGTACGTTAAACATATGTATCAATATGTGTGTATTTGAAACTAGTTCAAACTAGAATATGATCTTGGTACAACGGAGTTGAACTTAGTAGGTATAGTGATCACTCAGGAGCGCTGTCTTCGATACTGCAACGAGTTCAATCCCGATTCGTGATATATGTTGATCAAAGTCCGAATCAATATATTGTTTATTTTAGCTTCAAAGATACACTTACGAATCATCACTATCAAAGGTACGAAGTGACTGCAACCGGATTTGGAGTGGTAACACCACTATCTAGAAGAAATTTTGTGTAATGTTTCACGTAATAATGTTTAACATCTTTTTTCTTCCATAAAGAAACGAAATTTTCGTGTTTTTATGTAATTATAATATGATGATGATGATGAGGTCATCGATGTCTGGAGCGCAAGGCATTGTTTCACTTAGAAGTTCTGTTTCGATACTAAACTTGAAAGTCGATCGAAAGCAGACCCAGAGAACGTCTAAGCGATTGCACTTTGTCGGACCAAGCACAACTGTAATGTATCTTGATGGAAAGAAAATACGAGAAACAGTCTTTTTAATCTCTGTGGCAAGGTCTTCCGGGTAGTTGAACTGAAAATAAAGTTTCTAAGTAACTGGATACGACTGGTTTTATATAGCATTTGACAGTTAAAAGTAAAGTATTAGCCTATTAATGTCCCACTGCAGGGCAAAGGCCTCTATCCTTGAAATCAAGTTATCGCTAAAATGATATTATGGGTACAGGCTTAATCACCACGCTTGCCAAATGCGGATTGGTGATCACAAACCCAAACAGTGTCCGGAAAAACCGTCACAAAGTTAGCTCGATCCGGTAATTGAACCCAGGACCCCGAGTTCTCGGCCCGGTACTTAAACCACTAGACCATGGAGGCGTTTGACAGTTACTACGGCAAAATAAAATACTTTGTGAGATGAGTTAAGCCCTCCGCCCATGGAGCTACTCAAAAGGAACTAATCACAAACTCAAATTACTAACGAGTTTCTAGAGCGTCACCGCCATACAAAACCATAGAGGTTCGCACACGACGCGACTAGTTACTAACCAGTAGTCTATTGAGTAGCTCCATGGGCGGAGGGCCTAAGACATAATTCAAGAGAACTCTTTCTTACTCCTGCATAACTTGTTTAAAGTTGTGGTTAAAGATATTTATTTCCTCTAAAAGATTTACAATAAATCACTTACAGAGAAACAATAATGGTTATGCTTACATCTAACATTTGAAATCGGCGAATAACTTAAGTAGCATGCAGACAGACTAAAAGTGACATTATAACGGGTAGATGTGCAAAAATGATATACTGCGCGCACGTCACTACGACTCGGATTGCGACACAACGCAAAACATGTTTTATAGGGGATATGGCACATTTAACGTTTGAGCGAGTGGCAGCACGAGCGCAGGCGAGTTTTGTATTACATATTACGAATCGTTATTTAATTTAGGTAATTTTTTTTTTACTTTTTTCCAGTATAAAATTAGTTGTTTAGTGTTAAGTTTATTAGTATTTAAATATTTGCATATAATTATTATTAATATATTTAAATGTACTTTTCCTTAATAAGAAGCTATTAGTTAGTGTCTATTTATTTATTATATTTATATGTATGTCGGATGGTCATGAGTACGCTTGCTATATTGATCGCATCCGGTCATGAGTACGGGCACTGAACGAAACGCAGGCGCGCAACCTAGCGGTCCGTCTGCGTAACTACGACTTCCGTTGCGCGCCTAAACAGAGTCCTGACGTTAAGTCCGCTCTCGACGGAGCTCACTTTCGCTCGAGTCGCCGAAGAGGGAACAAGTCGTCACGGAACTGTTTTACGTTTCACTTAGTGCTCCAATTAGTGACCTAGAATTAATCTAGTGCTTTGATATCAAGCTACTTTTCATTGCACGATACCCACATTCGCCCACACTATGTCGGAAAACACTTCTGATCCGACATCAGAAGTGGGATCGAATCGTGCAAATGAACGTCGCGGCGAAGAAAATGAAAATCCATTACGTAGCGGTAAACTTATCGTGACGATCAGCAAGACCTACTACGTCGGGTCCAGCAGTCCAGCAGCCGGCAGCGAAGCCTTTTGTCTGCTTCACGTGCGGAAAAAAAGGACATATCGCGACGCACTGTCCCAAGTTCGGTGCGCGACGCGGTCCCGGCGGCAGCGGCTCAAGCGGAACGGCCGGCGGCGGCGCGAGCGCAGGCGGCGGACAACAAGTCGCGTCGACTCATGCGAGATTCAAGGTGTATTTGGTCAGCTAGAACATGCCCGGTGAGTCGTACTCATTTTGTTTTGATTCGGGTGCCGAGTGTTTTCTCCTTAAACAAAGTTTAGCTTACAATATTTTCTGGTACACATTTTAATTGCGCGGTTCATATTACTGGTGTTGTTAATTCTAATGTTTGTAGTACCGAGCAAATACTTAGCGATGTTATGATTGGACGCGAAATATTAAAACTCGGTTTTAGTGTAAATATGACGAACTCAGTGCTATCAATATCGAAATTATGTGATGTGAATTTTTTTTGCGGATTACCCTCGAAAAATAATTTTAAAAATATTGATTCTAATATTTCTGCGGAATATTTAAACAAGCTGTGGTTGCTTTACTAAAAGAATATTCGAACTCGTTTGCCAAATTTTGTGAAAAACGTTTTGATAATGTAGTTGCAATGACTGGCATAGGTCAGACACGTGTACTTAGCACAGAACAGATTTTATGTTGCGTGACAATTAGCGATCATCCTTTAGAGATTTTATTACACGTTTTTCCTGATCATTATTTGCAGACTGGGCTCACGACCTAGATTTTAAGCCTAGGATTTTCTGTTAACGAGTTTTTGTTTAACAAAATTCTTGAAGTAAATTCTGTGAGTCGTAACAATGAACCACGACCTGATTTAATAGTAATTGACAGGTCCAGACAAGTCTAGACTTTTGGAAATTTTGGATCAGCTTTCTGGTTATTTTATTAGCGGCATACCTACCGCGAATATCTTTTTGGAAATTTTAGATCAGTTTTCTGGTTACTTTATTAGCAGCATGCCTACAACGCGAGTAAGTGCAGGCGAGTTAAAAAAATCAATTAATCGATAAAAACAGTGCAGCGACGACCTTATAGGATAGGATGTCTGCGGATGAGCGTAGGATAATTTGTGAGAGTGTTCAAGAGTTGTTACAGGCAAATATGATTAGGTCCAGTTGTTCCACCTTTGCGAGTCCTGCTCTCTTAGTACAGAAGCGTGATGGTTCATCCCGGATGTGTATTGATTACCGCGAACTTAATGCCAATACGGTACCGGATAGGTTTCCGATTCCCCTGATTTCTGACCAGATAGCGCGTCTTAATGGGGCTAACCTCTTTATACTCCTAGATTGTGCTAGCGGATTCCGTTTGATTCCTGTAAATGGAAGTCGATAGAGACCACTGCTTTTATAACGCCAGATGGCCAGATAAGACCCAACCCTAGGAAAGTGGAGGCTTTAACTGCTTTGCCACCTTATCGGACTGTGTCACAGTTAAGACAGTTCATCGGTTTAGCTTCGTACTTTCGCCAATTTGTGAAAGATTTCTCTCGCATTATGGCCCCATTGTATCGACTGACCTCCCTCAAAGGTGACCTGAAATGGCTGCCAGAACACGACGATATTCGTCAAAGTATAATCTCCATTTTGACAAATGACCCCGTACTGATGTTCAGCTTGCGTCAAATTGTACCATCAACAGGGTTACCAAGTCAAGTCCTCTTAAAATGTTTATAGGAAAAGTTGCTAGGATTTTAGAACTTTTTGACGATGAGCCTATCGTAGACATTGATGTTGTTCATGAGCAAGCCATAACTAGAATGGAGAAAAACTCTAAAAGTCTTGGTTTGCCAACACAACCCTTAACCTAACCTGAACCTAACCTTAACCTAACCAGAGACAGAGTCAGAGACGAAGTAATCTTTCCTACTACATAGCCTTCCCTCGCACTCTTCTAACTGCTTAGTATGCCCATGACAGACTGAGAAGGATGCCTGAAAGTCAGTTGGTTATAGAAGCGTTAGATAATCAAAGTTATCATGAAGTTCCTGGCACATCGCGTGATTAAGTTCAGTAGCACTCGATGGAGGTGTTACTTAAGTACTCGATGGAGGTACTCATAGGGACACAATTAATGCTCGATGGAGGTATTGTTGTCATGACGCTCGATGGAGGCGCTGTTATCATTATGCTCGATGGAGGCATTATGATTGGAGTGCTAATTGGCACTATTTAGAATCGCGAAATAATTGTGTTCAGTTGTGTATTGATGAGCGTTATTAAGAACTGATTCAAAGTTGGAACTTCAGATATCCTTCGAGGTTGATTTAAGGCTGTTCATAGCAAATTGATTTCGATAATTGAGAACTAAATGATGATTATGTAGTGCGTGAATACTGGTCGATGGGCAAATACAGGTTAATGGTTTAAATGATTGTAACTTGAATAATGGTGTTACTTGATTAGGATTTAAGAGAAAACCAAGTAAACTTGGTATTGTTTTGAATTGAATGCTGTTGTTTGAATTTTAGCCTAGCTGAAAATTAGTCATGATTTACCAAGGCTAGACTTTTAAAATAGCTGAAGTTTTAGACGGTGATAGGTATCTCATTAAAGCTTTAAATAGCAATAGGTCGTACAAATACGCACACGATAGGTTATGAAAAATGCCAGTAGGTCATGTACCAGTCGAGGTTGAGATACATTGTGAGCCTAGGGTTGATGACTAAATAACACGAAAGTAATGTAATGGGAGCTCGAGTGGGAACTCTAACGGCCGTAAGAGTAGTCGACCGTACCAGTAGTGCTTACGTATCCGTAGCCCGGTAGAAATCGGTGTCTCTTGGGGAAACCCAAGTAGTCCGTGGGTTCGCGGGATGAGCGTTTGACTCTGGCGGAGGTCGTGGTCTATGTAGTAGACCGTAGTGTGTAGTCAGTAGGTGATGCACACGTGCGCTGTTGATGCGCGTGAGACTCGTGAGAGAGTTATTGAAAGTTGTGTTGTGTTCGGCAGTGGGCCATGGCGTTAGATGTGGTCACTCGAAACCCGAAGTTTTACTAGAGTAAACAGTTGATTTTACTAATGGCGATTAGTTTAAAGAGCGAATGGTACATGGCTCAGGTTACTGATTTTTGATTTTGTTTGTTTCTTACCTCCTAGACCTAGGAAGATAAAATTTGAAGTCTAATTTGTTTAAATAGAGAACGAGGAGAGGAACCAAGTCAAGTTGGACCCTAAGTACAAGGGACCGTTCCGAGTCATAGAATCAAAGTCATTAAATTCAAAGCGCACCTACAAGTACACCCGTGACAGGCTTAGGCGTATGCCAGAGGGTCAGGTACCAATTGAAACTAATGAGGATAAGTCTGAGTCTGAGCTAGATTAGAAAAAAGTAATTTCTAAGCTATGTTTCTGAGCTAGGCTGCACTCTAGTCCTAGACCGGGTCAAAGTTGACCGTATGTGTTGGCCGCACCAGGTGTGTCTCTGTAGCCGTAGTTCGTTTGAAATCGGTATGTTCACTTAGCGATGTTTAGGTATCCCGAGTATATAGTGCTTGCGATTCTTACAGTCTCTTTGTGGTACACCGTGAGCCCGCGGTATTGCAGTGAACACTGGCGGGGGCCGGGTCTTATGAGTTAAGACCGTAGAGTCTGGACGACTCGGCGATCCTGGTAGATGGAGTCGCATAAGCAAGGTTGCTGGGCTAGTAGAGCCGTATTGGTCTGGATGGATTGAGTCTGTGCTTAGATTCTTAGATAGAAGAGATTAAAGTTTGTTATGACATGTGAACAATTGTTACTTGATCCTGTCTGGATAGTTTGTAATGACTGAATTAATTTTTGATTTAATTTTATAGTCCCATTTGAATGTAAATACAGTTTGTATCGTTGTAAATTGTGTGTAATTATGATCTAGTACCGAAGTCATGTTACTAAGACTACCTAAAATACCGAGTAACTCTAAGTGTCATTGTTTTGTGTTAGGTCAGGATAGACCGAACGTATTTACTGTGCTTGGTTTTCTCTTGATCCAAATTAACACACGAGGACGTGTGTCCTGTCAGAATGGCCGTGTCGGATGGTCATGAGTACGCTTGCTATATTGATCGCATCCGGTCATGAGTACGGGCACTGAACGAAACGCAGGCGCGCAACCTAGCGGTCCGTCTGCGTAACTACGACTTCCGTTGCGCGCCTAAACAGAGTCCTGACGTTAAGTCCGCTCTCGACGGAGCTCACTTTCGCTCGAGTCGCCGAAGAGGGAACAAGTCGTCACGGAACTGTTTTACGTTTCACTTAGTGCTCCAATTAGTGACCTAGAATTAATCTAGTGCTTTGATATCAAGCTACTTTTCATTGCACGATACCCACATTCGCCCACACTATGTCGGAAAACACTTCTGATCCGACATGTACATATTTGTATTAATTTTAGTTTTTTTTTTTTTTTTTTTTTTCTGAGTATGAAAATTAAATCATTTATTGTAATTGTAAACATAGTGTTTTAAGAGTTTTTTAAAAGTAGTTAGTGATTTAGCATCCTTTATATCCGTAGGTAGTTTATTGTAATACTGGGCTCCTTCATGCAAGATACTCTTTTTCCCGTAGCCTGTTCGGGGGGCTATTAAGCAAAAGTTTAGAAATAAAACTGTATTTTTGCTTCATACTTTAATTGCCTCAATATTTCTTGGCTACGAACTACGAGGCGGTATACATGACATTCGTAGTATACTACGAACGATTTCGTAGCACACAATGCTTGTGCTACGAAGTTTTGTAACTTTTCATGTATAGTACGAAGAGCAGTATGTAATTGACATGTATGTCATACTAGTAAAACTTCTAAATGGTGTTATGACACCACGCTGATAGAGAAAACTCTATTCGTATCGCCCTCTACGCTTCGGGTGAACCAATAACCTAGATCTGTCTCGAAGCGGCTTGTGATAAAACAAATCGTTCCATGCCACATTAGATAAGCCAGGTTAAAAACAAAAACTACAGGGGCACTTCTTGGAATAATGGCCTCAGACATGGGACCTGGGAGTGTTGATGCGACCTAGAGGGACGGGGTTTAGTGGGTAGTCCGCACTCTGCGGGAGTCTTACACCCCCCTCAGTCACCCCCGTGGCTGAGGATGTGCATAAAAGCCACCATAATAATCGTGGTCAATATCACAGAAGATAGTCGCGCTTTGTTCCCACCTCCCCTTTCCGCTTCCTCTATATTATTCTTATCTCAAAGGCTGGGATACTCGCCGCAGGTGTCCGTGCATCTGGCGGTACTTGTAGGCCACTCTTCCTCCTTTCCCACAAAAAGATAAATTTAAGAGTCTGAACAAATTTATATCAAAAACTGGACGCAGCATTATAATTATTTCCTGCTTAGCAGCGGGCTCGTGTTCCCAAAGGAAATTAGGGGCCCAAATAATGCAATCATTAATATCTGTTTGAAAAATGTTTTTCTTCTTGAATAAACTTATTAACCTTTCTTGCATGATTTAAAACAATCTATTATTAAACACAACGCAAAATTTTGCTTTGTTTGTTACCTTTTCACACCTAAAGTTAGATGAAATGTGGAATTTAGACTTTGAAAAGAATAGGTTTTATCTCGAAAAAAGTGATAGTTCCACTAAAAATTGTTCCTTCAATATCGAATAACTTCCAATTAATTCTGGAACAAAATGCAATCAAATTCAGAATGGCTTCTGCCTACAAGCAAATGAGTAAAAATAAAAGCACTAGTAGCAATTGTTTAAATTGTTCCTTTTTTCAATTTAAATCCGTTCCACAGCTTCGAATGTATTTTTTGTGTGCGGAACATTGGACGCAAGTTGCGGTCGTTAGCGGGCATTAGCGTGAAACATTGGAACGTCGGAACGCCGGAACGCGGGGCAATGGAACAGTTGTCGCGTCCCGGCTCGGTCGGCGCTAAGTTTTAATTGCAAAATAAATATTTGGCCATTGTTGCATTGCCGTAAAGTTGTTAGCGCTGAATTAACGGCTTTGTTTAGTTTTGTTATTGTTTGAATTAGCCTTAGTTTGTTTGGTTAGTTTGTTTGCTTAATTTTTTTTGTTTTTGTAATATCTATTTTTATTTTCTTCCATTTTGAGATAATTTCAAACGGATACCATGTTGGTTAATACCCCAGGACGCATGTCTAATTATTTAGTCGTGAGTTCGTTACGTGACATTACTTTTTCTACTTAATTTATGTTAATGCCTAAAAATAATACAAGTATTTATCAAACGATTTGATGAGGTTTATGAGTTAACATTGTAGTTTAAAATTTCTTTGTATTGATTAGTTTAAGCGTTCAACAAACCCAATATTATCGTTTTCATGAACAGCCTTTCACAATGAACAAATAAAAAACCTTTTACGAAGATCTGGCGCTTTTCCCGTCAAAACAAACAAAATAGCTCTTTTTATTAGTTGAAGCCTAACCAGAATCAAACAGGTAGTACTTGTAGAGTCCAATTACTGTAACACGGTGTTTGGTTGCGGCGGTCCGGCCACATTATGTGTATTAATGATTGTCGAGTGATCGCCGTCGCCAAAGCCGTTCATGTGTGGTCAGGACCTTACCACCTACGGTTAAAGGTGTCATTTCATATCGTCTGCCTATATTGAACCTCTTAAGCGAGTATTTACAGAATAGATTTGTTTTTCAGAGGGAGGCAAGCGAGCGAGTCTACTGATGGTAAGTGACTGATGCCCTTGACACATGCATCACACTGCACAGCACATAATACAATCGCTTTTTAAGGATAGTTTCGATTAACTGAGATTTTAAAGAATATGTTACCGGGAAGTACAGCACTAACTTTCAATTAATTTTTATTACTGTCCATAATAATTTATTTTCGTTGCAATTCATTTCTGCATTAATGGATACTGAATTACCCTCATCCACTGAGCTTGGATATAATGTAATTGTGAAAGGTCATTAAGTGGAATATTCTGCAAAATGTGTTCCAGGATATTACAGCATTAAAAGGTTTCATGAATAAAATAGAGCGAATGAGCAATTCCGCAGTCTGTCGGTATTTAATTCGCGGAGCACTGGCAACTGCAATAAACAGGGAAACGTTAATTGTGAACTGAGCCTGGGACGTGTTACTGGGCCCGGATGAGGAGGATGATAGTAAACATAATAATGGCCCGGTGTTACGGGGCTCTTACCCACCGGCCAAGGTAAAAGGTCGGTTTTAAATATATAATGTCTTGTTACGTATGTGCTTGTGTATTTGTTTATGCGTGTGTGAAATTTTCCGGGTTGAGATTAGAGTTGCAAAGCACAAATAAGCTGTCAAAGCTTTCATTCACAATTTTTTTCATCCGATATTTGCTATACCATAATAAATAAATAGAATAGGTTCCACGAATTCGTTGATTGATGTGATAATAAAGTGCTTATCTCAGTAACTTTGGGGCTAAATAATGTAATTTTTATTATATTATTATTAAATTATTAACAAATTCCAACTAAAAAATGATAGAAATGTTAAATTCTGCTGCGATTGGAGTTCTATACTTTGATATCTATTATGATCATGATTAGTAGATTAAACAGCGATATCTGACTGTGCAGAATTCCTGCACACAATATCGACAAAAACCCGAGCTATTCCTCGTTTAAAGCACATTTTGCTCACTGCGTGTTGGATGTATTTATAGCCGTATTAATCACCGAAACGAGATTGAACAGACGGAAGTTCCTTTAACGAAATGTTGGTTTTGGATAGTTAATGGCTAAAAACTACGGTCCAATGTTACTGTCAGGGTCTTTTCACGTTGTATTTTTGCTACTGGACGTAATTATCTTATTTCTGATAGGCTTTCCGAACGAATTTTAATTGTTACTAAAACTTAATAAAAGTTTTATGTATTCATAGAATTAATTAATGCGGATAGGCGATTTAAAATATCCGTTAAAAATACAATTTTTCATTTATTTGGAATAGCTAACAACCACATAATAATGATTACACAATATAACATTGGCTGCATGTTCAGAAATAAATAATAATGTAGTCAAATACACTATCCACATAAAACAAAACTGAATTCAAACATAAAAAATCGGACGCTAACGCGATTAATAGCAAAGCAACAATAACAATTTTACAATAAAAATGTATCGACACAGGACTAGAACCTATGACCCCAAGATCATGGCCCGGTACGTAAACCACTAGAACATGGAGGTGTTATGTATAAAAAGTGCGTCTCATTTTACACATTATCACCAAATAGATCGTCATGAGAAAATCCTTCTCAGCTTAGAGTATAATATAAATTCATTTCTGCAAAAACATAAGCAAAATTAAATCCTCGTTAATTCCATACCATTACTTCTTACACTGTCTGGATAAGCGCATTGGCAGAGTGATTGAAGTCTGTAGTAGAGTGTTTTTCATTACACAGTCGACGCTTTTATTCAAAGTGGGTGAAAGGTTTTCACCGAGTGCATACGGACGGGTAATGGAACCGCGAGGATTGAACCACACACAGCACTTGCGGGCGATGCGGGAATTTCACCTGTCTTCTCTAGAGTGGCTACATAAGATTTCATTTAACGATTTTATATGTAAGAGGAAAGCAAACAAACAAATGTGATACGTTTTGCTACGTCCCTTACGTTGCACCAGTTGTCCTCACGTCTGGACTTCACTTCCAGTTAACATTAGGTGGAGTGGGGTCATTTGCCGGGATAAGTATAAAAAAAACGTAATGGGCCAGTTAGTCCCAACAACGGGTACCGTCTAGTCCTTCTTCAGGTGGGAAGGGTAGTTTCGTGGGTAGTGGGACACTTTAGTTTCGAGTCCCACACACGGCCGTGGGATTCGCTCGTCTTTTGTTATGTGCATAAGCGCCCTCTCCTCCGAATTCTTTTTCTGTTATGTTTTATGTGCTTCAAAATTCAATTTAGTCTTGTGATGGTCAGCTAACGTTCTTTTTTCTTCCTAATTAAAAAAAAGTCACTAAAAACTCCACGTAGTTTACGTTGAGCGTCGCATCAAATTCAGTAGTTATTCATTAACTGTGTTGGTAATTGCGAAAGTTGCGTCTCGGCGCACGGCGGCACTTCGCAACTCTTAATGAAGAAGGACGGACGGACACCCGACACCGACCGTCTCAGCCGCACTCTATTATAGCCTTCGTGACGTATCCCTACTCACTTAACCCTTCTAATAATATAGTTTTGCTGAAATCCGTCTTGAATGTAGCCAAAATTTGGCTTAAGAATACAGGGCAAAGACCCTTATCAATGAAGTCATAGTTACTAGGATGGGTATTGGCTTAGTCATAAACCAAAGCTATCAAAAATTCGACACTACCTAACCCGGAAATTGAAGCTAGGACTTCTGCCCGGTACACAAACCACGACGCCAGCGA
Source organism: Mecyna flavalis (assembly GCA_949319885.1). NCBI lineage: Eukaryota > Metazoa > Arthropoda > Insecta > Lepidoptera > Crambidae > Mecyna > Mecyna flavalis. The sequence continues at coordinate 262,140 of OX439427.1, read as the reverse complement.
GGCATTAACATTTTGAGCTACATATACACCACAGAACACAGAATATGCAATCTACATTTGTAATTGAAGCCTGGGTAAAGGTATCTTGTTCCGCTCTCTCTGAATTTGAATGTCCCTGACACAAATAAAACAAAAAATTCAACAAAAAACCCGACTTCCACCACGACTGTCGGTTACGTCGGTACGTAGGCGGCTGACAAAGACTCCAAAAATAACATTAATAACTGTGCATAAAATTACATGCAAGAAACGTATTTTTTTAAATCTTTTAGTAATTTTTTTGTTTATGTTCTGTTTTTTTGTTACATTTGTTTGTTTTTTTTTCATGATTTTTAGTGAATTAATCAAACTTGGTTCACACACAAAAAACGTACATTCCAAATTAAGAACCTCCTTCTTTGTTTGAGGTCGGTTTAAAAAGGAAAATGCTCAAAATAAAACAGACGTTATGAATGATACAGCGTTCCTACACCTCTTTGAGAGATATGTAATCACTTATTGCTGAATAAACAACAGGGTCCCGTTCCAGCGACCCGCGCACGAGCGAAATGCATCAAATAAAAACTGCATCAAATAAAAACTGCATCAAATAAATACTGCATCAAATAAATACTGAATCCCATTAAAACGAGACCCACGTGCGATTACACATCTCGCATTCATCAATATTGTCGGACGCCGCAGTATTTTGATCGCATTCGATCAAAATATGATTTCCATTAACTAACTTTAAAATTGAAACCTTGTTGCGTGGCCAGTGTCCATGATGTTTATTTTAAAAGAGGAACTTAATTTTTAGAGTGATTGGCAACTTTACTTCATTACATAATGAATCCCACTAAATAAGAGCCAAGTTATTTTTTTTTATTGTAATCATAACAATATTTTTTTCCTCCGAGTCTGAAACCGAGCAAAGCTTGTGACAACGGGTAAGTACTTACACTCATACACTTTTGTAAATACCATCATGAATAGTAACCATCCAAATACGGTCAGACTCAAATATTAGTAGTGTATTGCATAGAAACCGCGTAAACATTATCAAGTATTCTCAGATCTTGGAGAATTGTTGAATTCTCAGCCAACTTGTTTTGACAACGGACCGACATTGAACAGACAGAACAGAAACTACCTCCGTCCGAAGTTAGCGCGCGAAATTGTTAACCGCCATTCTCGAGTAGGCTAATGTGGCGGTTCCCTGCTGGATCCCGTTACGAGCCGCGACGTGTGATGTGAGTGCGCAGGGATTACCTCACCTCGTTGTTTACTTAATTGCACGCTCCCGCGAGCACACAATGTGAGTGTCTAATGGAACTTTAATGTTCAACGTGATTGTTTATTTCAGATGGCAAAAAAATACCAAAACTGTAAAAGCTCATGCCTAGCCTATTTATTTTTTTTCTTTTTAAAGCAAGCATGATCCATTATTTTGTTGGTATGTATAAAACCGTCGACAGGCATCGAAACCAAGGTCGTGGGTTCGTTTCTGTTTGGTGGTAGCACTTTTGAATAGTTCAAGTAACTAGTTGAACTAACTAAAGTGTTCCGGTAATATAAATACATGTAAGAACCAGTAATTTTGAAAAGTTTAAAGATCAGATGAGCCTGCGGTGTAGCAGCAGATAAAACAATGCGTTCGGGTAATACCTCTAATAAAATAGTCGCAGTCAATTTCTTGTAGAACAAAAGATATTGAACTTAATTATTTAAATAGAACTTTATTATTAATTAGGTACCTGGTAATAATTGTGAGGAAAACGAGTCGACTAAAAAAGGAAAAAAAGTGTAAAAGTATACAAATATTAATTTAAAATCATCCCTTATTTATAAATAATAAATTCTGACCAGATTTTACCTAGTTCAGGAATCTGTTAAAAGTATTTTAATTAAAAGTGTTCGTACCCTATCGGAAAATTTAACTTATTTGGAATATTTACTTTACAGCGATACTAAAATATTAGCTGCTGGATTAATTTCGTTGTGTATATGATTCAGGTGTTTTTAATTAAATCAAACTTTTTTAGAACTCTGGATTTAATATAGTTTCTGATCGATCTCTAGCATTTCGTGTAATGTACATAATCTGTGCAATTATTCTATAACTAGCTGCAAACTATTGTAGGTGAGTATTATACGTACGTATAAAGACTTGTAATTATAAAGATTACAAATCACAATATGCTTGACTAAATTAAACGTGTCTTCCATGTTTAGTCGTACTACGAGTAAATCTTGTGACTTTAATACAGGTCAAACTAAATTTAAGAGAATAAGGCATTGTATAAAAATCGACAGTCTCGTCGGTCCGAGCTAAGTGTTACAAAATGTTGCCATTTAGATGATCCGTCTCCGGCCATCAAGGCCTATGTCAATGTGACGTATAGCGACCACTTCAGCCCGACGACTTAATGTCTGCAGCATTTTATCCCGACACCTCGTGGCTCCGTGCCAACTCTCGAATCACTCCGTCACCACGGTGACGGCCGAATACAGAATGAAATAAAAGAAAAAACCCCTTAGAAAGACATAATAAAAATGATACCAGGAATCGCCGAGCCGTTATATTTTTTTGCCGATTTCATGTTTCCTTGTCGATGGCAATGCTCATAATTTCGTGGCCTGAATGAGTTTTTAAAACTTTCGATTGTATGAAAGGAAATGTTTTGTGGAAATGTTTATCTGTTATTATAAATACGTGGTTGGCTAGCTTTCAAGTGGGATAGAGATGGTTTGTGATTTCCTGCCAAAAATGTTTGCTCGATTCATATTGTTTACGTAGCAAACTTTGGTATAACAAAGATTAGTTTCAAGCAGTTACGTCAGAAATAGGTCATTTTGATTAGGTGTAAGATACAGTTATCATTATTAAGTCAAAAATAAAGCAATAAAACCGTGAAAACATAACAGACGTATGTACATTTATACAATTCTGATCTTTGTCGTCATAGTATTACATACGAGTTTGTCCTAACCTTTTATATTTATTTAAACTTTAATGCACAATCAATAGTACATAAGGCGGACCTAATGTCAAATGGCATTCTCTGTCAGTTAACCTTATATTAGTGGTAGATTTATTTAATGATCCTTAAAAAAATTCACGTGTCGTCATCTAAGCTCAAACTGTGCATAGTTTTTAAGGTAAATGAAAAATAGAAATACTTTGATTTTGTAATCAAAACATAGCAACCCCTTAAAACTATTTTAACCAATTTTAAAGGAACTTAAAAATCACTTAATTTTACTTTTTCTGTCGACACTCTTGAGAACCAGATGCCATATATTAGCGCTGTCAGAAGTTTGTGTAATTAATCGTAAGAAGTTAATTAAATAGCTAGCCAACTTAACAAGAACGAAAGATGGCCTTAGCAGTATATAAGCAATTAATTAATTACTCAAAGTCCGGAATACCTATATCTTGTGTCACTTTTAAAGTCAAATTATTTAAATATTCATGGATAAAGTTTACGCGTTGTTTTATCTAAAGTTCATATAGCTGAAATATGCCAACAATCTCCCACATTAAGTGATTTCGCGTTTACATCAAGTGTCAGTCTTAAATATAGTGTTTTGTCGCTACACAACATGTGTGGGATACACCCTACGAGCTACGTGACGCGACGCGGAGTCTGATACACACATTAATATTGATGAGCAAATTTAGTTGGCTCATATTACTAGCGATAGTGGTAGTTTTACAGGAAATTTGTCCAATAGGTCTGCATAAATGCGAAAATTTCTTCAAAGTAAAAATATACACATATAATTTAAGAAGAAACGCGCACATAAATGACCTTTTGGTATCACCCTGGATATCTTTTGACCGCCTCCGTGGAACAGTGGCTAAGCCGCTCGGGTATGAAACACGGAGGTCGTGTGGGTTCGATTCCTGCCTTGGGTCTGGTTGGTGGTTTTTCAGAGTCCGACTGGCTAGCTACCACCCCCACAGGTGAAATCTGCCGCCATAACAGCTCTGGCTGTGTTCCGGCAGTATAATGTGGGAGCCAGTACACTTGAAATCAAAGACTAGAAGATCAGATGAGTCTACAGTCTGGCAGCACATTGAGCGACGCTTCCTGGTTAAGTGACCAATGGAATAGGTCGCAGTGGCCGCTTACCATCAGGTGGTCTGTGTGGCGGTCTGCCAACTGACTTAGTATATTCAATTTTCTACTTCTCAGAAAAGATTATGGAGAAGAAGAGAAGAGAGAGAATAGGGATGAGTATGTTGAAGAGGATGAGGACAGGCGGCAAACTTGTTTATCAAATGAAGCGCAAACTCAATCTTCTGAGAGAGGAACTGTCAGATAGGAATTATCCACAGCATGCGTGTACCATAATATCTCAAATAAAAAAACAAGGTCTAGTAGTACAGGGTACATCACAATTTAATATCGTCAACTGGATTCCGACATATTATTTTTAATACAAATAAAAACAACACATTGCGCTTAAGTTGTTTAAAAGCGCAACGTGGGGCACCTTTACAAACTCAGTTGCGGTTGTAGACTTTAACTCGAATGACGTTTTCGCCAATTAGTAAAGATTGACGAGCCATTTGGTGTAATGGTCGAGAAGTCGGCTATTACACTAGAGGTCGCGGGTTCGATCCCTATATATTATGTATTTACAAAAAAAAAAATATATAAGTAATGTTTATCCGTTGCCTGGCACCTATAGCACAAGATAATGCTTAGTTTGGGGCTAGATGACGCTGTATGAATAATGTCCAGAGATATTTTTAACACTAGATTTAAAAACACGCGTGGAGTGTTTGAGTAGCACACTAGGTGCCAGGCTCTCATGCGGCGTATTGAGATCGACGAGCGCGAGCGCGCCTATTACCTGCCCATCAATCTTGCACCGTTTATTAAATCCGCCGTCGCCGTCGACACACGCACCGGTTGTGAGAGATCGATGGTTTGACATGATTTTTGAGTGCTTGTGAAATTATTTATTTACTAGCCTTCCGGCCGCAGTTTCACCCGCGCGTAATATCTTTTTCCAAATATCCCCCCCTTCCCCCCACATTTCCGGGATCAAGTACCCTATGTTCACCGGGGATAGTGTAGCTTTTCAACAGTGAAAGAATTATTCAAATCGGTTTAGTAGTTTCGGAGCCTAATTTAATACGAACAAACAATCAAATTCTTCATCTTTATAATAGTAGTATACTAATGATTATGATAGCTTTGAGGTGACGAAAACACCATAAGGAAACCAACATGGCCAAATGGCTATGTAGCCATGATCCTATTGGTATATTTAACCTGTCACGTTATAGAGGTCACGAAGGTCAGCTGGCAGTCGCTACAATGTATATATTGGACGTGGCAAATTTTGGATCATGGTGCAAATGTGCATTGAATGAATCTGGACAAAAATCACGGAACAAGCCGTATATTTATATGTAGCTTTGGAGGCGAGGATTCAGTATTAACACTTTAAGTGCGTTGGCACAAAAACCTGAACTTGCCGCGACTGCGTTACGAACAAATACTGGTCGTACGTACCTAAGCCAGAAGTGCGTTACGACCAGTATTTTGACGCACCACGACCTGACTTCCAGGGCCTTCACAGACGTGGAAACTCATCGTACCAAAGATTTTCTTTTTCAAACCTTTAGGTCATATCCCTGTTTATACACAACTGCCGTAGCACAGGGTTCTGAAGGATATTTTGGAAGATATAAGCATTTTTCGAAATAATTGATTTACGACCATATATTAGGCGTTTAGCATAGAAGCGAAAAAAGACTAGTGATGGGATCTAAACAGTTAAACAACAAATGATTTTTATCGATATTTTTTATTCAGACCTAAAAGATGTTACATATTTTTAATTAGAATATAATCAATTAAGGAAAAAAGTATGAAAATCGTTAGTTTACTTTCAATCATTATTAATATAATCTGAGGTAATTATTATATAATTCTTTGTTTTTAGCGTTTATTTAACCAATTGCGATTTTATAATTTGGCACCTGTCAATTTTACATTTATATTAACCACAGAGATCACACAATATAAGATTTAATGACAAGTTTTTTTCGCGATCATTTCGTTCTCGCGAGCCTCCAAAAATCTATCGATACGCGTGTCGATATTACAGGCAGAACTAGTGCTCAGCGCGGGCGCAAGCGGGTGGTTGCGGGGCTGGGGGGGTGCGTCAAAATACTGGTCGTACCGCACCAGACGAAAACAATTTCCTTTCTATGCGTTACGACCATTATTTTGTCGTACATTTTTTTTGCAGATTATTGTTCTACTAGAAACAACAAAAATGGGAATACCATTATCTCTTTTATACACGTATGGGAACATAGAAAAATAGCCCCCGCACCAAGCGTAAAACAGGGACAGAGGGCTGCCGCGCTGGCGGAAAGGCGAATACGTCAAAATAGTGGTCGTAACGCACTGAATGTGTTAATTCTTTTGCATATAAACCCTTATTTCATATATTGAATTTCTAAAAGTTACTAAATATTGTTAGTTAATGAATTTATTTTTTATTTTTTCTCTCTAAGACATTTTCATTGAAAAACAGGATAATAATTTAAATAAAAGATAAATCAAGCTACACGTTATTAGCACTAAACAGACTATACCAGCAAAATTAAATCTATTTATTATAATATAATATTCCTCCGTAACTGGATTTCGATTTCCAAAAATACCTCGTTAATTATTTTATGTGTGTAGCTTTATTTACGGCCGAGGATTACCTGTAACAATATTTAGATTTAATTAACAAACATTAAACATTTATTATACTTCCTACACAATGCTGAATTGATAAATTTAAACAGTATGTTGATACTGTTTGTTGAGGCATAGGTATCACTCCGGTATTGTGATTAACTTTATTTACGGAAGTAATTAGAAGTAGAAATATCATCGTAGATATGTATCTACAATGAAGCAGGTACTAGGTAAATTTGTAGGTCGTTTGATTAAAATAACACGTACAAATTCTAACAGAAAGCGTTTGTACTTGATATGCGTATGCTGGTATCATAACTAACTTATTGGCATTAGATGAGAGCAAAAAATGTCTCTCGGAAATCCTCCGATGGCCCGTATAAGAGGACTCGCGCAAAAACTAGCAGCGAGCGAGACTTTTTCCTACTTTCTACGTCACGAATCGTTGTGAACTAGTACCATTAATTCGAACTAGTTCCGTATTCCTGATATTGTTCATCGAATTTCAAGTTTGACGATTAATGTTGATAGTTATTAATATGAAAAATATCCTTATCGTATAGTTAGGTACAACATACTTTATGAATCCTCAAGAAAAGGCAAATCATGAAGTGCCGGCGTGTCACGATCTGCCCAGGAAAATCACTATATGACCATTATGGCCAATAAAACTATAGTTTCCCGTTCCATAAATAAAAATACTGTTATATTTTGTTATAAGTTAACTAAGAGTGTCTCACCTCAGAATTAGAGGTGCCATCACTTAAGACTTCATTAGTTCATACTAGTTCAGATTTAGAAGTTATTTAGTACGTTTCTCGCACATGACTATATGCCGAGAGTGGAGCGGGCGGAGAAAACGCGCGTATCCGATAACTTTTACGCGAGCATGCCAAGTTATTTACGAGCAGACATAGCTTTATGAGTTACTAAACACGACAATAACCGCTTAACGATAGAGGGCGCGACCGCGTGGACAGTCGCGCACACAAGTTGCGCGGTGTCCTCGCGCTCGTAAATCAAACGCTATTTGTTCTTTCAAGGAGCCAATAACATGTGCTTTGTGTGTTCGTATGTACAAAATGTTTTGTCAAGGTTGCTCAGATTATTGGTAGTGTACATGCTTTTTCACCGTAAACAAATACTTATGGTAGAGGGATATTCTTCATAAATATAGTAGATGAAAATACCAAATTATTATTCACTACCTCTGTCTATAGGACGTTATCCCGCAGGAATATCTTCCAAAATTGTAGCCTTTCTGTTATTCTGATGTAAAAGCTATATTATTGTAAAGTTTCATTAAAATCAATTCAGTAGTTTTTACGCGAAAGAGTAACAAACATCCATCCATACATCCATACAAACTTTCGAGTTTATAATATTAGTAGGATATATATTTCAGACGATCGTATAAATGAATTAGATTTTTTACCATCAAACAGAAAATATTAACTGTAAACTGACTAATAAAGGATATTTTATTTACTCAACGTGTGTCATACTTTATACATCATGTGTTCGTCTCAGCAGATTCAGAGCATTAATTAGGTTAGCTAAAATGTTTTACAGAATAAATATTTTCATCTATATAACTAATGTTATTGACAAATAATGATAAACTTCCGAACTTAGTAATAACTTATTCATCTTTGTAATAGGCTTGTACCTAAATATACAACTTTGGGGCGACCGCAGTCTCAGTGTGTACCAAAAACTCAATAAATCACAAAATGTAGATAATGTCTAATCTTAATTTGGGAACACAAAACTTTGTCAATATAATCAAAGAAACTTTTGTAATTTGGTCGTTTGGTTCATCCTGGAGCTTGTGAGTTGGATATGACGTTTTCAGAATCCGATTGGCTTTAAAAATACCCCCCACAGTTAAATATGCTCTGAACTTTCTTTCCTCTCAAAGTGATTTATTAAAACTTCACTTCAGTTTGCAACATCGGCACGTAGCTCATCAAATGATAAGGGGCTATCAAAGAATTAATTTTCCATTAAGAACACTTTATCAGGAAGCAGTGCTCAATTTATAACAAAACTACAGGCTACTCTCTCGTTACGGCCTTATAAGGCGTTTCCACTCTAATATTCCCGGAATATTCTAAAGTATTATGATGCATCAGTTTATAGAAATACTAGCTTTCCGTCCGAGGTTTCATCCCGCGTAATTTCTTTTTTCAATTATCCCGCGGGAAAGAGACGTTTCCTGTAAGAATTTTATAGCCTATGTCCTTATCCGGGTTAAAAACTATACATGTGCCAAATGGTTTCCTATTTTTACGCATAAGTTTTTTTGTCATAATTTAACATGGCATACTTTTATTTATCCTTATAATAGTTATGCATAATATTCTTTTGGCATAACTTTATATTATGCATAATTTTTTTAGGCATACCTTCTTTAAGCATAATAATTGTTAAGCATAATATTCTTAAGCCATAACTTTTCTAAATACTTTTCCTATATAAATAAACATGTTGGCGGCTTAGGGGTGGCCCAAGGGCCACCCCCGCCGCACCTGAACCTACTGTTACACAATAATAACTTGTAGACAAAAAAACAATATGTCTAAAAATTTTATGCGAATCAAAATTAGGGCAAAAAACATTAGTCTAAGCGATATTTATGCTTAATGAAACAGTATGCGAAAGGACAATTATGACAAAATATTATTATGACAAAAAAAATATGCCAAACTCGTTATGCCAAATTAAATTATGACAAAAAAAGTTATGCGAAAAAAAGGGATCCCGTGCCAAATTTCTCTCAATCCGTTCAACCGTTTAGGCGTGATTGAGTAACAAACATCCAAACATCCAGACTTTCGCATTAAGTAATATTAGTAGAATTTTCCACTGAATAGACCCATCAGGTGTCACACATGGCCTTTCTATTTCATAAAAGAAATCACCTCTATAGAGCGAGTCATATCCAGACCACATTGACACGTATTTTAAAAGACGGCTCTCCAAAGAGCGCTAGAATGAAACACAATATTCAGTATTGAATTTTATGTGTCAGTTAAACCGAGTTTATAAGAATACTTGTGGTACAGCGAAGGTATCAATGGGCTGCCGGCCGGCTGCGACAGATGTCGAGTGTCGCGTGTCGCGATTGTCGCAAGTCGCGCTGTCGCGTCGCACGGACGGCGCCGGAACCTCGACCTTTCCGGGTCGCTGACAACGAGTGCATTTGCTAGAAATAGAAATGTTTTAGCTCAAGAATACGTAATGCCAGTGTTATTTCGATGCTTCATGTTCATGGGCGATGGTATTTTATTTTCTTTATTTTTAGTCTGTAAAAGCGTTTAATATTATCGGTTTGGGTATTTCTGTGAAAGTATAACATGTTTACTGTTTTTCAAAAAGTATATTTAAGACATGTTTATCCGTCGCCTAGTACCCATTATTGCAAGATAAGCACACTGTGTGAAAAATAAATATCTTTATTAATATTTTACAGTACAAAGTTATAAAAGTGTGAATAACGTCCAAGGATCTTATTTTAAATGATTTTAAAAAAGTTGTCTAATGTAATTTTAACATTATGGTGTCATGAATTGTATTTATGTACAATACATTCGTATATTGTTTATAATTACAGCTTCAAATGTGTAGCTGTTTTAGCTGACGGAAGAAGAAGCTATGCTTAATTTCGTTTCGGCTGTGTGATTGATGATACACGACGTTGTTATTATTATTTTGAAGTGGCCAAGCTAATAGCAATACTGTTCAAGGCCTATCATTACTGTCATCTTCTAATGGTGGAATAAATGACAAGTTGGATTGGGTACCTTCTTGTGAAAAATAGATATCTTTTATTTTCTTGGTAAGCGAAGCTCAATAAAGTAGCATTGTTTGTGCAACGTTTGTCTTACGATGCGAGCCGAAGATTACTTGATTGGATAAGTTCAGGGATACTTGGCCCGGGGCCTGTGGTATTAATATTGGACAGTTAGTTAAACCGGCATAATATTAGTTGCATGCATAATCTTGGTTATGTCATTTGATTTTGAAGACATGATGTTATTTGAATAGGTTAATAGGCTGTGTATTTGTTGAAACAGTCGCAAAATTATACCACTATTACATCGAGATTGGTAGCCAGCTCGTCTCATACAATTCATAAAAGAAAATATCTCCGTTGTTAACTTTTCGCCGCGAATCAATTACAGGCAGTGATCTATCACCATTAGCGGACATCGGCCGTGATGAAATATAGGCGGTCTGTCGCAGGAAATTAATCTATTGCTGAAATAGCTAATGCCTAGGAAATTGGATAGTGCTGGGGTTTCATATATGCTTGAAGTGGTGAAAAATTGCCTAGGAATATACTATATTGTTCTTCTTGTTCTACTATTTTGTTAACAGGGTAGGAGGAAGAAGAAAAAGATACGATATTGTTGCGATGGAGGGCAGCATGGGGGAATTTGTGCCTATATTCATCTTCATCATTGGTCTCTCCAATCGTTCTAAAGCATTATGAAAACATAATCTCCACCCTGGGCAAGCGGATATGCGATCGCGGGTCGTAGCTTTCGCTTCGGTGACGCTGCAACCCGTCACCGGACTGTTTCATTATGCTATGCTATGCTACGCTAGATGTGAATGGTGATACCGCCAACAGTCGGTTGCCAGAGCCTCGCTCACCTCGTGCCTATATTTTGACTAAGACATACGACATGTGCTAAACCTAGGTTCTAGTGAGCAATCTCGTATCTCGTTGATTAACGACGGTGACCTTTTGAATGCTGAGCTGAGGTTTCTCTTTACGCCTACGGGCTTTCAGATGTAGTAGACAATTCGGCGTATAGCAGTAATTTAGAAATAGTATAGTAAAATATGACAAACCTTTTGTGATTTATCTAATTGTATCATATTTTTATTTACCAAATAAATAACATAAATAAATAATAGTTTAGTTATTTGTTTTATGAAGACGTGGAACTGTGTTGTAGTACTGTAGATTTTGTCTTTGTTTTTCTTCAAGGTAGCAAACAATATTTGCTACAAAGGCTTACATGGTTGTATTTTGATCTGTTTCCTCGAGGACCTACTAATTTTTCCTACTAGTAGGACCACCAGGAAGTCTACTAGATATTTCCTTTGTCGACTGTTTTTTTTGTTCGTCACATATCCCAGTTGTCGCGAGCGCAATTCTAGTCGTGTTTAATAATGACCCAATATAGAATCGTGAGATATTAAATTGTGTGTTTGCGACGTAGAAATAAATATATATATCTATTTTGTGCCGTGTTAAAGAAACACTACTTGTTTACATGCCGAAAAGTTGTATAGACGAAAAGAACAGACAAGCATGTTACAGTGCTCTATATTATAATTAATTATGTTGTTAGTATGCTATACAAATGCGGGTATCAAACACATAAATTTAGTATACTATTATAGTCAGTGTTAACTTAGTGTTAGTTGACCCGTGTTTGTCTTTTTGCGTCAGACATTAGTGCTGACCGTCCGTCGAGAGAGAAGGTAACCGTCAGATGGGTTTTAAAAGTCTGGGGAACTTAACTGAAATCAAGTTTCACCGATCATACTTAAAACTCCAAAAAATTTTATTCTCAATTATCGCGTTTATAGAAATCAAGTTGCACAGGAAGATTTTAAGACTTTAATAAACTGTGCCGGACACGTTGCAATGAATCGCCTACGTTCTTTCGTTTGTGCAAATCCATTTTCATGAAGTCACCTGATGTTTTAAATCCGGTTGTCGTGTTTATAGGGAGCGAGCGGTGTGCAAGCGCAGGCGTTAAGCGCTAAGCGACTGTGCGCTTATGATAACCACCACAGTGTCAAATCGGAACACAGTGTAATCAACTGCAGTAAACTATCATTACTTTTTCGTTACAGAACTATACTTACGTGCTTTTTTATGATTTCATATAGACATGATCAATCAATTATGTTAGACTCGTTAAAAAGACGATTATTACCCTGCATTAAATATTTAATTTTTATTTCAAATTCTTTATATTTGATTCGGTAGAATGAGGTCAACATGAAGCAAACACTCAAAAATAGCTCATTAAATTACTTGTTAATTAACCACCTGATTTGTCTAAATCCGTCTATGGCATTATTAAAAAGCTACTTTATTATGTCAAAACGCCTGCCATATTATAAACATACATTTATTAACCCCATAGGCGTAAGGGCAAGACTCAGCTCATCACTTAAAGGTCACGCCATTAATCAACTAGATTGTTCTCCAAACCCTTTATGTCAGTTTTCCTAGTTCATGCCATAAAATGTCACAGGTTAATTTATTTATTACTTTAACAAATTAATTTTATTTACTTATTTTTCTTTAATTTTAATTGACATCTGATCCTTGATTATGTTTAAATATTTGAATGTTCTGCCCATTGCATGTGAATCATTTTAATGTTGTATTTTAGATTATTATTATTATTATTTTTAATTCCTTTTTTGCTGTTGATTTGTTTAATGATGTTTCTTTTATTATTGAATCATGGAAAATTGTTTAATATTGTCGATTTTGTTTTTACTTGTGTCATTTTATGTTATACTTTATGTTATATCCAAATCAATTTTTATGGTGACCGTTGACGCTCCTCTCACTGACTCTTGTTCACAGAAAACCAGCGTCTTGGCTTGGGCTTGCCCTTACCTTGACACATGCTGAGTGAACGCCAATTTGGTCTTATTGTCACTATCAATTTTTAATATTGTAATAATAACAATGTATGTCTTGATTGTACAATGCGATTGTGATAAGGATCAAATAAATCTTTTTCTATTCTATTCTATTCTATTCTAATATAATTTGTAAGTTTGGCTCACTGACTCTCTCTGCACTGCGGGGTGAGGTGACGGGAGAGAAATAAGCGCAAAGTCAAATAATGTGCAACTTAACGCGGCGGGATTTTTAGCGCGGAATATTCCGCGGTGCATCCACTCGAAAATTTCCTTTACAAGTGGATGCACCGTTATCGTGCAGGCTTCCATGCAGCAAACTGCTACATAATAATATTGAATAAAACGTATTTACATAGTCACTCTTTTGTAAGAAACAGGTTTAGGCCTGCAGTTCCATCCGCACGGACTTAGACGCAGCCTTATCTTGGTCTTAAGTAAAAAAGAAAACAATTTGTTATTTTCCAAGGTCTGTACCAAACGTCATCAAAATCAGTGCACTAGTTGTCACGTGAACAACTATCCAGAGAACCCAAAAAACAGGCAGAGTTTTATAGCAGAAAATTAAACCTATGGGGATCGTAGCCGGACAAACAAAAAACAAAATCAGCGATACAACTTTATATAGGTACCTGAAGTTGCCCGATCGTGCGAGGTGGCACCGTTAGAATTTGCATTTTAATCTTGTCATCAAGTCTTGCGACATTGCTTTTATAAAGTAATTATGTAAAGTAAGTTATTATGGGTTCTTCTTAAAAGTAGTCTTAATAATTTATTATGATTTTCAGTCCTGCACAGGTTTTGTTTTTATAATGTTGTTTGTTTGTATTTTTACAAAATATAGGTACCTACTCGTATGTATATAGATATGTAGTAGTATCTGATTGGAAGAAATATTTTTAAAGGCAGGCAACGCGCCTGCGACCCCACGGGGGTCTCGGGTGCTTATCAGCGGCGGTGATCACTTACCATCAGGTGACCCGCTTGCTCGTTTGCCCCCCTATAATATAAAAAACCACTAGTATCTCTTCTTTTGATAAAATGCTTTGAAAAACACATTTTAGCACAAAAATATTATTCAGACACTTATTCTATCTCCCCCATTTCCTTATAAACAAAAGCGTGCTGAAATATTCCTTTAATAGAAGTATCGCGGAAGTCACGAACAGCGAGTGCGCGTGAAAGGCCAAACACTGAGGGACCCTCAGTCAACATCGCGGCCCGCATCGCAGGGGTCAACCCATCCCCGAGTGGGCCGCATCGGCAACTAATCTGCGGATAAGCACAAATCAATTTGTTCCTACCGCATCACATGACTGTGTTTACATGCTTTGATACACTTGCAGCTGTGATTTACAAACATATTTCGTGATGGGAATGACACCATGTGTTTTCATTATGTGATTATAATTATGTTTAGATTTCATTGATTGTTTAACATGTTTGTTAATAAATATATTACACAAATAAGCTTTGTATAAAATAATTTTCGTCTAGATAACTAGTTTAAAAAATATACTAGTTTCCTCTGACGGTTTTGCCTGCGTAATATACATGACATGTTTTTTGGTGTGTAAATAACCTTTCATCACAGTTCGGTAATTTTTCCTTGAAAGAGTAACAGATACCAATTTATCTAATCTTACTTAAGTATGTAAGAATAGACAAATTGGTGCCTGTTACTCTACGAAAGTTCGTATTTATAATATTATGTATCGAAAGGATTGGAATATCTTATTAAATATTTTACATATTACATAAATAAAAAACCTGCATAACCGTAAACTAAACAAAGCTATTACTATGAGAGCTAGCGGATTTTACAAATAAAAATGTTAAGATATGATAATGCGGTTATAAAGAAGCTTCAACCCCCTCAATCAATCAGAAGGCTATGGTTATTTAGCTCTTATCAATCATTTCCCTTGAACCCTTCGCCTAAGCCCTTATCTAGAGATTGCCACTATATTTTGTTTACTCTCATCTCTTCCATCTACATTCATAGTGTTTGAGATGTCAAAGCTTTTTCTATTCAGAAGAATGATGTGTTTATTATTAAAATTATTCAATATTTATCATTTCGTTTTAAAAATTTGTTTAGAAAAATTAGTTCTTAATTTTACAGACGAAATACGAGAAACTTACCTTACAGCGGTGAGGCTAAGAACTCACGGCTTGGTTTCTATCTTGCAGTCTGTACAATGTTGATTTATATGAAAAAAGTAAGGGCAGTTTTCACGACGCGGTTTTCATCCGCAGGGCGCGCGGTTGTCCGCAGCCGCTGCGGATAGCGCCCGCGCGCTCTGCGATCGCTTTGCGCCGACCGCAATAACCGGCGTGGGCGGGAGGTACAGTATGGGGGCTATAAGATGAAACAAAATGGCGGTCGTCTGCGCAGGTAAAATTATGAAGAAAAGTGTTAGACAGGTTTAAATAAATAATCAAAATCTAAAAGGAAAAGTTATTTTGTGGTATTCAAACATGTATAATACTTTTAAGAATTGTGAATGTGAGGTAGGTAAGGCAATTTGTTTAAAGAAAAACCGGCCAAGTGCGAGTCGGACTCGCCCATGAAGGGTTCCGTAGCAGCAAGTATCATCATAATATAAAAGTTCTTGTAGTTCTTTGTAAGTTTGATCGACGTTTTTATATTTGAGTTGATTGAATGAGAGGAAAATTGCGGTTTACGATTTATGACGTTTTAAAAAAAAACTAATTACTTGATCTTGTTCAAACCAATTTTCAATGGAAGTTTGCATGGTAATGTACATCATATATATTTTTTAGTTTTATCGTTCTCTTATTTTAGAAGTTAGAGGGGGGTGACCAACATTTTACCACTTTGGAAGTGTCTTTTGCGCAAACTATTCCGTTTAGAAAAAAATGATATAAGAAACCTTATTATCATTTTTAAAGACCTATCTATAGATACCCCACACGTAAGGGTTTGAAGAAAAAAAAATTTTTGAGTTTCAGTTCTAAGTATGGAAAGCCCCAAAAATTTATAAACTAATTACTTGATCTCGTTCAAACCAATTTTCAATGGAAGTTTGCATAATAATGTACATCATATATTTTTTTTAGATTTATCGTTCTCTTATTTTAGAAGTTACAGGGGGGGGACCAACATTTTACCACTTTGGAAGTGTCTCTCGCGCAAACTATTCAGTTTAGAAAAAAATGACATATGAAACCTTATTATCATTTTAAAAGACCTATCCATAGATACCCCACACGTAAGGATTGGATGAAAAAAAAATTTTTGAGTTTCAGTTCTAAGTATGGAGAGCCCCCAAAATTTATTATTATTTTTCTATTTTTGTATAAAAATCTTAATGCGGTTCACAGATTACATCTACTTACTAATTTTCAACAGTATAGCTCTTATAGTTTCGGTAAAAAGTGGCTGTGACATACGGACGGACAGACAGACAGACAGACAGACAGACAGACAGACAGACATGACGAATCCATAAGGGTTCCGTTTTTTGCCATTTGGCTACGGAACCCTAAAAACCAACGTAATACTTATTTCATAGGATTTTATTTCTCAATCAACAGCGGCGAGATAAATCAAAGTGAGTCGTGAGTTTTGAAATACAAGCGCAGGAAGCTGCGGGTCTGCAACCGCTGCAGGCGCGATTAAAAACCGCGCCGTAAGTTCTTAGCCTCAAACTGGCCTTTACCTTTATCGTACTGTAAGTAGTAATTTATCCCGAGATCGAATGTCACGTCCCCATTCGCCAAATAAACATGTACCTAACGTATGTCATAATTAAGTAATGTTCTGAATTAATAAAGCCTTCAAGACGGTAATAAAATAGTAATGGCAGCTTAAGTGAAACATAAATCACAGTAAATATCGTCCAAACAACATAAAGTTAACAGTTCTATAAATCTAACACTTACTAAGATTAATAATACTATAAAGACATGTTTTAGTCGTTTAAGTAGTAAAAAGATTAGCACTAAATCCACATAAAGTACCTATCAATATTAATAAAAATCAATCAATATGTTTTTATACGAGAAAAAGTTCGACAGAAGACACAAAAAAATATCATTTTGAAGTTATAAATACAATTTTTTTGTGTTTGTTATAATTGTTAAAATGTTTCATAAACGATAGTTTTGACATATGGCAGGCCGGGGGAACAGCTAGTAATAAAACAAAAGTTAAAAACCCCACATCTTGAAAAGGATGGATATATAGCGACATACTCGTACTAACACTTTCCCGTGACATTTCTTTTAAGTTACATAAGTGCATTTTGTTTAGTTCTGCTTTTCTCCTTTTAGTCGAAATATGCGCGAAAACTGTACTGTAGCGTGCTTATGATGCATTTGAGATCGATCACTCAATTATTTTACTACGTCCGAGGGCTCCCTGATGATTCTCGACGCGACGTAATTTACCGCCGTAATTGACGCCCCGGTGACAAGGAGCATCATCAATTAAGACCAGCGGAATGCCCATTAATCAACACAAAAGTAACCGAATAATACAAGTGTTTACGTGTGTTTCCTCTCTTTCTGTCGGGGAGATAACAACGGAGATGGACTCTTGCAGTCAACGGCTTCTAACTGAGAATTAATGGAGTGGTCTACCGTTATGAAATCGGTACAATAGTTAATTCTTCAGTGTCTAAGCTTAGTTCTTTTACGAGTACACGTATGTAGATTCATAACAATAACTCTGAGTGTTATTTTGACAGCATTTAATGATAAATAAAATAATGAAAGGATTTTTAACAATCAATAAATATCCCTGGACATAGAAATAGATTTAGTCTAATATTTTTACCATTTCCCTATACCTCAGCAAATACTTTTTGATTGTTCCCGCGAGTCGTTAGTAAATACTGCCAAACAAATTCCGACGGGAATAAGTGAAGTAAAATACAGGATACTATTATCCCGGAAAATGCATAGTTCCCGGGGGAGAACGATAAAGGCTTTCAGTGACAAATGGAATTACACAAAGCGCGGGGATTACAGGACAAACAAAACAAACGAAGATGCTGTGACGCATATATAGCTGTCTCAGCAATCATTTCATCTTCCCTAAGTCGTTTTATGAGGAAAAAAATATATGTTTTTGTCGATGTTCTGTAAAATAAATAATATTTTTCACGCAAATCGGGATGCGTCTACTTATTTACGGCCCAAGGGCGCATTTGGTAGTGATATTGACCTATACGCTACAATACGTGCACAAGCATAAAACATGGTCGTTTTACAAGTCTCAGAAGACTAAAAATACTATGGTGTTAGTACATAATTGATTACAAAAAAACTGATTACTACTACGAGTACCTATTACCAGTATATTAGCTAGCCAGTTTGTTAGGCATCTTCCTAGAGTATTTACGATGTCGTAATGTCTAAATGTATAGTAGTAATTATGTTTCCGTTTATAGGTAAATGCAGTAATTTGGTAGCTTTATCATTGTCGCATTGTCATTTTTATGATGATAAGTCATTCGCTCGGATGTAACTAAATGGTCAAAGTCAAAGTCAAAATATGCTTTATTCAAATAGGCTTCAATGAGGCACTTATGAATTGTCAGAAATAAAATAAAAAAATATAGTGACTCTACCACCGGATTCGATTACCAGAATAGGTCATGAGATCAAAAGAAAATGCGATTAAATTATGATGATGATGATATTGATCTTAGATATAATGCGGTAAAAGAAACCTGTTTTTCCACAAGAATATTTTAAAACAGGAAACAATAATTTCCTTGCAAGTTTTCATGTTCAATTCCACAATATTTTTTAGTGGATATGTCTCAAAGAACATTTATATGTCGTTGGATCGTGAATTTAAAACAATAACAGCTGCTTGTTGTCATTTTATGAGAAATTTAAATCTCAACAGTGTTTTCGCTAGTCATTTATTTCTGAGATGTATTGTGCGCTTGACAATGGCTTACAAAAAACAAAGCTCCAGTTCCAATACAGACGGCCATAATTATTCCCGTATTTTTTAAAGAAAAACACATCATATTCTACTATTCGTTTGTATAATTGTATTCTAGGAATGGCCGATGGTCCGACTAATAAAATCAGAGAACTTTTCAAGAGAATATATCGATTTGTGCTGCTATACTGTGGATTCCTCTGGTTTCGATATATTGACTAGCTACGAGAGTAACTTTAAGTTTTTCTCCAAATTGTAACACAAGTCAAAAGTAAATATTTTTACGAAGGTCCATCGTGAATCAGCCCGCTTTGCGTAAACACGTTCAGACTTGTTCCCGAACGGGAATTAGATTTGCCGAATGTTCGGTTCGGTAAACATTACACCAAACGTTCGTCCGAACGATAGTATCCTCCCCTAATCTAATCTCAAACTCTATGAAATCTGTCGTCCACACATTTTGATTTCAGCATTTCATGTAAAATAAAAGTAAAGAGTCACGTAATAGATGTCTTTAGCCAGAGGTCGTGGGTTCAATCCCCGCATGGTTCTAAAAATAATATGTTGGGTGTTCCGAACATAAAAAATGTATTTGCAACAAAGTATAATACAGGTAATGTTTATCCGTCCTCTGGCACCCGAAGCACAAGTGAATGCTTAGTTTGTGGCTAGATGGCGCTGTGTGAATAATGTCCCACGACATTAATTTATTTATAGTCCTTTCAGCGTCTTATTAACCGACATGATCGACGGCCTGGCAGTTGTAGACGCCCGCGCAGCTGAAATACGACGGAGTTTTACATCGCGACGCTAAAGTGTTTAATGTTGTTTACAGACTATTTATCACCAGGGAAAATTATACGGTGACTGAGATTTTTATTTTACTGAACATAGTCTGGGTCTAGTATATACGTTAACGTTTTATGGTTTTATGTTTATAAATTTTCTCAGAAAAGAAATACACGACTAATTGATCAGGTCAAAGAATTTACTTGTTAAAAAAATACTTTTTAATACTTCTCGAGTATATCAAAATAAAGGTAGTTTTGGTAACATAGCCCACAAATTAAAATGTTATTTTATGTATTTGAACTGTAGTAGGAACTATGTAAAAAAATTCAGATGAGTGTTTCGAATTTCGCATGCAAATCGAGCAAATTGAAGCTGCGCTCTGCAATGAAAACGAGGCACCATTGCAGAATTTGGCATGAAAAATATATACAATTCTGGTTTTGAAACGTGAATTTAAACTATCATATCCGTTAGAGAATAAATAGTTTGAACGTGGTGCTGCTGTATTTTTCTGTTCCATTTTACGGTCATGACTGACAATCCATGACAATGGTGGTGACCAGTTTGTTTTTATAGTAAGATACAGAAAATGTGTACTAGGTTTGGGCTTTTTAAAAATCAATCATAATAAAAAACAACAAAGTGCAAAGCTCCAAATAAATAAATGGATATATTTTTGTTGTGTCTGTTATTATTAGGACGTCGGGGCGGGCAGCTAGTAAAATATAAAGGTGGGTCTTTGCTTACGAGCCGAGCACGAGCCGCGCACGAGCGGAGCACGAGCCGATCCAAAATTTGTGTACTGTGGACTGACTGGGAGCCTCGAACGAGCGCCCTTCGAGCATTCGGCTCGTGTTCGACTGTGCTTCGCCCGTAGACAGAGAAAACTATAGACAAATTGATAGTATCTATCGCATTCACACAAGAAAAAGAGGACGATACGGATAGACCATGTAAAAGAAAGAGATAGAACTACACAATTTTTTGTCTCGCACCGCGTGCCGGTTTTTCTACTAGCTGTCTATAGTTTTCTCTGTCTACGGCTCCGCCTAATGTCGGGTTTTTGACAAACACAAAGAGATTTGCATCGCGCTCGCAGTGTAGGCTCGTTGTGCGTCCACACTTGTCACGCGAGCAGAGCGGTTCGGCTCGTGCTCCGCTCGTGCGCGGATCGTGCTCGACTCGTACGCATAGACCCATATTTTTGTACAAAATTCCAAAAACATAGGGGTCACATTACAAAATCGTACTGCCAGCCGATTTCTCAATCATTGCACCGAAATGTTTTCATACAACCCCAATTGACAAGCAAGCTTCTTTCATTTGTTTCTTTTTAAAGCGAGCAGCCAAGAAGTCCTCAGTATGTATTAATTGCGAACCTCATGAGTAGTAAGTAGAATTTATTAACAGATTATTGGCAAATAATGAGTTCATTAACATAAATTTATTGCAATAGAGCTTAGACAGGGAATATAAAATCAATCGCAGTCTCGTAGCAGACTGGGACAAAGCCTTAATGATAGCTATAAATTACTTTTACAACGGATCCAGCTTAGATTAGTGCAAAATATGCCAATGAACTAAAATTATAAAAGAGATTAATTGGTTAATTACTTAATCTAAAAATCTTTTTTTTCTATTATTAACTTTAACAGCGGCCGTCGAAATTTTCGTTTATTGCCCGTGTTACTACCATGTCACTTCTCGTCGACGTCATTCTAAGCGGATTTACTAAATCTCGTAATGGAACTGAAGCCGATATAGCGCGAAATGAAACAACTTTTGATCAAAATATTTTAACAAAATACCTCAAAAGCTTTAACGAGAGTATTTCTATATCTTTATCCAGACAATTATTGCTGGCAAAGAAGAAAGTGTTATTATTTTGCTAGTGAAATACCTAACTGAAACAAGTCTGTTGTTAGGAATTTTGGCTATTGTTACAATAAAGTATTGCCGAGTGAGTGCCTGTCTGAACAGTAAAAAAAAAGTATTCTTAGTGTACTAACTCCAAAAGCAAAAGTTGATAGAAGGATAACGTACGCATTATTTGCACATTTAACTTTTTAATTACTTGAATTAATTTGCTGTGACATTGCGTAGCGTAATAGGTACACGGTACGGCAGCTCTGCTTAATATTTGCTCTGTGGGCGAAGCGATGACGCGCTGAAGAAAAAAAGACGAAAGAATTACTAAAAATTCCATCCCTTTTTCCCTACCTGTAACCACTTTCCACTCCCATCGATCTGAAATCTTAATTCATCGAACCATTTCAAAGTATCGGATATTCCACCTCGGAATGCCGTCCCTGGGTCGATTGTGAAACCGCGATGAATTAGAACCAGGCGACCGCCTAATGGAATTCCCTTTATTCGGATTTGGTCGGTTCGCGCCACTCAGATATTTCTAAATGTAAATGATTCGAATAAACAAAGCGAGGCGCGTGTCGCAGACGACAGTTAACGCCCAATTCAGAATATTAAAAGGTGTCTGGGCGGAAAAATGACACGATCAAAGTGTTTTAGCGGAGTGTGTTTGTAATTTGTGCGATGATAATAGAGCGGGTAGAAATGCCTGCGGCAAAATATAGTTTTTTCTTCAGAGTGGCAAGGTTAAAGTCTAAGTGTAGTTTCGTTTTTATACTACGTAGGCACCGCATAAGCTTACGGTCAGCCTGATGATTTTCCATTTCTGTCGCCTGTGAATACCTGTGAACGCTAGTAACACACATACTCGCCGCATTTGTTTTCTTGAAGAACTCTATGCTGGAATCCCACATTTTGATTTAGTATGGATTGTCGATATATGACTTATTATTCAAATGTGTTCGTTTAGTTTTACTTTTTTTCTAGTTTTTGTATCAAGGTCCGACTTTCCTATTTGAGATATTTGGAAATGAGCTTCCATTGGCTCATCAAATAACTGAAATAAAAATACAACTTATCCCTTATTTCAAATAAAAAAATACAGGCATACTCACTCGTATATAGGATAACTTTAGTTTCATATTTTGCGCACTGTATTTTCCTAAATATTCACTTCCGTGAAATGTGAACGCGGAATACATTCCACTCGGTCTGAAATATGAATGTTATAAGTTTGAGTCTTTGTCTGCTTGTGGTTTCCGAGTACAGCAATGGAAGAGTTATTCGTAACATTTTTCCTGAGGCACAATGCGTTGATAGCCTAACGTGCTGGAAACGAAGTTTCTTTATTGATATTGAAGGTATACTTGTAAATTTTACTCATCTTGACCACCAGAATGTTTGTGAGGATGGATTTTTGTAACTATTTCACACAAAATTTACATCATTTGGTTTATATCATACATATATTAGAATAACACACTTTATCAGCACATCGCGTGAAAGAAGCCGCGGGCGGGATCTAGTAATTAAACGCTTAACTTACGATGATAATAATTGGATAGTTAAAAAAGGATTAATGCCAATTTACGTCTTAATTCGACAAGTCATCCGGTCGGTGAAGTCGGCTATTACACCAAGAGGTCGCGGGTTCGATTCCCGCACGGTACAAACATTTGTGTGCATGAACATGTCTGTTTGTATCGGTCTGGATGTTTCTGTGCATAATATGTATGTATTGTATTTACAAAGAAGTATATAAGTAATATTTATTCGTAGTCTGGCACCCATAGGACAAGCTATGCTTAGTTTGGGGCTAGATGGCGCTGTGTGAATAGTGTCCAGAGATTTATTTATTTATTATTTAATTGAGAAAAAAACTGATTGTGTCTTCAATGCCCTGTAATTACGCGCGTCACAATCGTATAGTAGGGAATTCCGGAAGGCGCCGTTCCTCCGGTTTTTATTACACGCACTCAGCCGCGCTTGCCGCTGACAGCATTTAGGCTCGCATTCCGCACAAGTGGTAGTCTGAACTGCTGATAATATTGCCTAAATGATGGGCCAAATTTTTATTAATTTTTTGTCTACTGGTTATATTACAGAATTGTAAAATCGTTTCAGTGCAAGGAGACGCGGATTTGCTCACTCAATAATGCAAACTACATAAATGTAGGTATGTATACGGTATATTTGCCCCACAGAGTCATCTGGCCTCAAACTAAACATAGCTTGTACAGCCTTCGATGCCAGGCTACGAATAATATTTTACATAATTTTTATTCCTTTGAACTTAAGCCACAACATTTTTGTTTTCACGAACCAAAATTATCCTTTTTCTAAGATGCAATAAACCTTTAATGTCAAAACAAAGCGGCCCGAGCCACCCAGCCATCAATATTTTTGCTATCGGGCATATTTATCAAGGGAATGATTTGCCCTTGTTTTCTTATGCATTCTCCGCAAGGGCCACGTAAATTGCGTTACGGCACAATATGACAAGCCTTTACGAGCGGGCTCGCCGAACCTTCGACTGGGTAAAAGGAAACAAAGGGTTTGCGTGTTATTGCCAAATTGCCAATATCCTTAAACTATTCATACGCTTAGATTTATCTGGGACATTGTGTAATAAGTTGCGCTGAATCAAATATTATAAATTTTAGCGTTGATTGAAAAATGAATTTCGCTACACGGTGCTTTTTTCTGCGTGGAATTAGGTCTCAGAGAAGGTAGGTATTATTTGACCACGAGGTCGAGACTTAAAGTTATAAGTAAGGGGTCTTCACCCTATAAATAAACCTTAATTTAAACTGTTGTCATACATAATTAAAGAAAAATATTGTTATATCTCTGCCTCTCATTACAATTCAATAAAACAACTTGCTATTATTGTAATTTGTTTTGAGTTCAATTTATTTAAATATGATTTCGGGAAGAACTGGAAACATATTTTAATAAGCTGTTGGTAAATACGATAGTTCAAGGCAAAAACAACAATTAGTAACTTTTTTTATTCAGTTACAATTTAATAGGACAAGACATCGTACAGCAAACAGCGTTTTAAATGCAGACTTTTCAGCTAACGGTTATCATCATCATAAGCCTATATACGTTCCCACTGCTGGGATACAGGCCTTATCTCAATTGTGAGATAGTGTGGGCCATACTCCACCACGCTGGCCTAGTGCGGGTTGGTGGAGGGGTGCGTAAGGCAAGTGACCAACCTTAATGTCAGATGTTATCAAGCCGCCAAATGGCCTCTGACTAGGCTTAACGACCAATATCTACATATTATAGTAAATATCAGCCGGAACCAACAGCTTAACGTGCCTTCCGAAGCACGGAGACGATCGAAATAAATGTCACTAAATGTGTCAATGGTCACCCATCCATTAACTGACCGCGGCATGGGTAGCTTGACTTTCGTTATCTCTAACGAACCACTGTCACAGCTGCGCCACGAGCACTCGCGCTAACGGTTATGAGTTGGTGTAAAAATAAATTTGGCATAAAATGAAGTATTGTCTTCCTTCTTACAGAAAAAGCCTTCAGAGAAACAAAAAAAAATTGGTATATTTGTGATATGCAGCGGTTGTTGGCAGCAGCGACACCCGCTGTCCTCTTTAATAGAACAACACATAACTTAGCGACTTAGCGGTTTGGCAGCCACGCGCGAATTGAAAAATAGGTTGCCCGATTTAATCCAACAATTGCACCCTTATTTCGAAGTGTGCCAAAAAATATTTGTAAATGTGGACTTTAAACATAAATCTATTGTTTTTTTTCCTTTTATATGCTTTGAAAAAATGCTTTTTCATTAAGAGGTATTGACGAAATATGAAAGTTTTTCGAACATTGATCAGAAAATGAACTTACTTAATTTTAGCTCTTCAGACACCTTACCTGAAACAACAAACCAATCACTTGTTCGTTTACTAATTGGTAATACATTAATATATAACAGCCATCCCAATGCATTGGCCAGTCCACCACTAGGCATTGTAATGCCTAGTGGTGGACTGGCTTCCTGGGTCGAGATGGCCCATTTTTCTAACAAACAGAAATGTCTGCAAAATAGCTTAGTCACACACAAAAGAGTAGCAGTTAAAATACATATACGAGTTGCCAGTTAATAAATGAAGTTTCCCAGCACGTGAGCCAGCTCGGCGTCGAGTTAACTACGAGTGGCAACTACTGCGGAGCGAGTGTAATGCGATGCATAAACAATTCCCTCGAATTGGCGCACATCGGTTGATTGCCCACTTTGTCGTGCTACTAGTTAGCCGGGAATGTAACGAGCGATGATTACTTAGTTTAGCAACAATGTAATTGCGATTGAATTCAAACTTTGTGTCATAATAAAGTAAACGCGGTTTCATTCAATTGGATCGGTTCAAATGGATCTTAAACATTTATTTATTTATTCATTTATTTATTTCATCAAGTCAGTCATCAAAGAGTATGTCTCTTTGTCCATGAAGCGATCCCAAACCATTGGTTTGATTGTGATAAAATACAATGCTGAATTTTCCTTCTAAACTCACAAAGGTTTCTGGACAAAAAAAGGTTTATTTGTCCAAAATTTAAAATACTAGATTCAGCTAGTAAAAAATATTGTATGATTCCAAATTTATATTTATTTTAAAAATATATGGAATCGGACGCGTTATTGAAAGACAATAAAATAATGAAGCTATAAAAATATTGAATTCACGGAACGAGATTACAAACCGTCAGAGATGAAAGAAAATTTCGGAGCTTAAGAGGATTTATGACGTTATAAAAGTGATGTCAAAGTGACCATCTTTTTACTATTCTACGGGTAATATTTCTTGCTTCTTAATTTTTGGAAAATTAATTTGAATAAATCAAAAAAAAAATAAAGAATTCATAGATCCGTAAATGTGTACTAATGTTATAATTATGAAAGTTTTTTTTAATATTCTGTATGTCGTTCTTGTCTGTATATTATCTGAGTAAGTGCTAAATAAACGTTTTTCTTTCTTTGGCAGACAGAGAGAGGAATACTTCACCAGGAAGCGTCACTCAATGTGATCTGATCTTCGAGCCTTAGAGTACACTGGCTCTCACATTAGTTTTGCCAGAATACGGTCGGTCGGACTATAATCTTATCTAAAAATAAAACCCCCACGTTGTGCCTTAAATTTTGTTACCCACGCAGTTAGCCAATGTTTCATGAATTGGTCTTTATGGTTTTAATTTTATTCTTATAAATCTTGAAATGTACAAAAGAAACGTCAATATATTGCTAATGCAGACTTGTCTTGTCCGTTTAAAAAAAAAAAACCAGCATTTCACAAGAGGCCTTGTTTTGGTAATGAAACTTTATGATATAACTATATACAAGCCGGTAATAGGTATTATTGCGCGGTCTGTATGAGAGATACCGCGGGTTTCGTGTGTTATTATTCACCTTGGTGATGCTTTCAATTGCTTTTTTATCAGTATTACGAGCAGTTAAGCAGCTTATGAAACGTTTTTATGGCGGTTATCGGACTTCACACACGTTTTCCGACTTTGTCGAGTGTAGATACCTACTGGGAGATTTAGTGACATCTTCGTCATGTCGTGAAGAGATAAACTTACGAATATTGAAAGGTGTTCCAAGTTACAAGTACTATCGAGATACAGTTAATATCAATTTTATAAACACGTAGTGTATACTAGTACCAAATCTTGGAAATTTCTTACTATTGTACAAAAGTGCTTTAACTACCACCAAATCTAGACTTATGTAGCAAACTACAGAGACGTAGAGTGTATCTGCCTGTTAAAATGGCCAACTCGACAGGAAAGTACAAACTTCTGACAGAATACTGATGCGGTATATAAGTAGGTATTTGCTTGTACGCTCTGCCGCCTGCAGTGCCGGATGCCTCCTCATTATTATTCCCCATATCCCTTACCCCTTCAATCTCTGAACTATTTTATTAAAGATAGATATCGCATCATACATAGACTTTATTCGTGAGTGTCCATGGGCGTTTGTGATCGCCTTCTACCTCCAGAGTAGAACTAGAGGTAGCGTAACCGCTATCTGACAGGAACGGCTAAAACAATGTCTCGAAGGGTTTGAGCAGCTAGGAACAAAATTGGCGCCGAAAGGAGGTCTGTTCATAGTCATAGATAATAGCCGGCATCGGTCGCTGGTGAATAGTTAAGCTTGGCGGAGAATGGCTAACTCTTGCCATCAACTATTCGCCGCGCGCCGCCGACGCGACTCCCCGAGGCTCTAGTTAATGATTCTGTGAGTCCGTCTGGTTTGCTACTTGTTTTTGTGAGACAACGCTGACCTGCTATTATTTTAGAATTGGAGCAGCTTAATTTAACACGACCCGAGAGGCTACGATAAAGAAAATGTATTAAGTTATATCCACAGACTAGTTATATCAATGCACCTGTTGTTAATACCTACTCAAACCGTCGAAAGTTAATATTGTAATATCGTTTTATACTTAAGATGACATTTGGACTAATTATTGAAATTATAGCTATCTCTTTCTCATGTGACTGTATCTTTTACTCTACTCATCAATGAAACATAATTATGCCCATTGTTATAAATATCACTAGTGTAGATTAAAAGAATCGGAATCGGACAAACGAGCTTAATATTTTAGTTATCTAACACGACGTTGAAGGTTGTAGTTGAGAGACGGTGGTACCTTAGCTTTCGTCAAATGATGTAGGTATACTGCGTGTTTTTTTAGTCGTTGTTTTCCCGCAGCAGAACGCTTTACCTTCAGTAGTACATACTATCGATAATTATATGCAAGTAAATATTTTTTTTTTTTAAAACATTTTTGATTTTTTTTCTTAAATTTGAATGGGAAAATGGAAACCAAATGTGAGTAAATAGTAAATAATCATTTTTTTGATAAACGCGAAGGGCAATGACCCCGGCCGGTGACCGTCCGTGACGCAGCTAGTACTATTGGTTCGAGTTTCGTCTATCATAATCGTAAAACTTTTGATTTGACTAAAAAAAGAACTTTATTAATTTATTTTACTACTAAGATAGAATCATTTTACTGCGGGAAAACAACGACTAAAATTCCACGCTGTATAATCCCTTGAGTGAAGCATGTATACAGAATGTTGTGTTATACAATCTTAATAATATGTATATCACAATATTTCTCGTATTTCTGTAATTTGCCAAATCACGAGAAGCCGTAAATTAGCTAACGAATATTGACGTGTCAAATTTGCCGGTCGGAGGGATAATTAAAAGTTCAACCGTACCCTGCGTCAACAAGTCCTTTAATGAACAAATACGTAAGTCATTATTAAATATATAATTCCTCGGAATCGCCTACACCATATGTAATTCTTATAACATCATTAAAATTTAATCAATAAAGGCTCTAGTTTGCAAAACATTATTGTTTTGTAGAAAAACAAATCACATTATTGGATTAAGATGATTATTTCCTATCGTCCTTTTGTAACACCAGACAGGCCAAATCCTGTGTCTGCGTGATGGGCTAGACCGAAACAAAGCGATTAGATTTGACATTTTCGTAACTAGTTTTCAAACTTTTATTAAATAATTATTTTTCTTGTGAAATCATTGTTATAACTTTCTTGAATTCATTTCTTTACACTGAAAATATTCCTAGTACACAATGAAAGACAGTTCAATTTCTTTCTAGTTGGAAGGTCGATTCGCTTACTGTGGCGCTTTATAATTGGACGTCCATTTAAAAATGGTTAGCCCCTTTTCTCTCCTTTCAGATAAATATTCATAAAATCCTTTTTGTTGGTTCGCAATAATAGAAGGGTGTTCGTTATAATGACACAGTCGGTAGACTCGTTTTTGTAAAAAATTATGAAACCAATGAATATTTCTATTGATATAATATTTATAAACGCTCAATAGAATCTTTAAAGTAATTAAGGATCAACATAATGGTGTCTAGACTTTTTCAACGATTTACGTTTTGCTGGACAAGCCTTGATGGTCCAGTGGTTTAAATATTGCCTTGATCTCAGTTCCAACCTTAGTCTTGGGTTAAATTAATTATTCGGGAATTTTTTGTCAGATTTTTCAAATACAACTCGAGTTTGTGATCGAGCGATATGCGCATTTAGCAAATCTTGAATTTAGTTCCTCGACGTTGTTACAGATTGTCTAAATAACCAATGCTTAACTTATTAAATAGCTTGATACGTGAAGTATCCGTCAAGTAGGCGTGACAAGATAAATCCTATTAGTGTTTACGACGTATATTAATTTGTACCGCGTGTTCAAATAATATGAGACCTGATTACGTCAAGCGGCATGTGTGTGGAGCGGGTACTCCCACTGGCCCCGCTGATCCGGGGCCAGTGACGCGTTTACGGATATGGGGGGTTTTAGCGCGGGGGGCATTTACATCCTCAGTGGATTTAGAGGGACGTCACTACGAGAGTTAAGTGCTAGCAAATTGCAGGATAGAGAAAGCAAGGTAAAGGTTTTGCAGCGTTTGTGCATTTCAGATAGTATATGAGCGCTGTCTGTAGCCGGCGACATCGAAACGGCGGCGTCCTAAGCTGGCAGGGCACTAAGAATAAATAGTAATGTCAAGATTACAACCATATCGTTTACAATAAGTACGCTTTCCATAATGGGAACAGTTATTTCATTAATTTCAGTAAGTGATGTTGTCTGTACTATTACACTAATAGAACTGTATTAAATTCTTTTGCGTTATCTAAGTTCTAAAACCTGTAATTTTTGTTTATGAGTAATTTTTGGTTTCAAACTTTTCCTATAAATAATGTTAAAACCACGTGCATTTAAATTTTTTATCATTAAAAACACGTTCGTATTGATAGAAGGTATAATGAAAAAACCGGCCAAGTGCGAGTCGGACTCGCCCATGAAGGGTTCCGTAGCAGCAAGTATCATCATAATATAAAAGTTCTTGTAGTTCTTTGTAAGTTTGATCGACGTTTTTATATTTGAGTTTATTGAATGAGAGGAAAATTGCGGTTTACGATTTATGACGTTTTAAAAAAAAACTAATTACTTGATCTCGTTCAAACCAATTTTCAATGGAAGTTTGCATGGTAATGTACATCATATATATTTTTTAGTTTTATCGTTCTCTTATTTTGGAAGTTAGAGGGGGGGTGACCAACATTTTACCACTTTGGAAGTGTCTCTCGCGCAAACTATTCCGTTTAGAAAAAAATGATATAAGAAACCTTATTATCATTTTTAAAGACCTATCTATAGATACCCCACACGTAAGGGTTTGAAGAAAAAATTTTTTTTGAGTTTCAGTTCTAAGTATGGGAAGCCCCAAAAATTTATAAACTAATTACTTGATCTCGTTCAAACCAATTTTCAATGGAAGTTTGCATAATAATGTACATCATATATTTTTTTTAGGGGTGTAGTGGATGATTTGCGTCTGCTATGGCCTAGTCGGCTTTAGGCGGCAATAGCGGTTAAATTCGTCAACATCCATAATCTCTCACCAGTGGCTCCACGAAGCTGCTATGCACGCAGCGGCCACACCCTGGAAACTGCGTCGACTCGCAGGCGAAACCTGGTAGAGGGGGCTTGTCGCTTAGGCGGGCAAGCTTACAGTGGATCCCTCCCACAGTGCATAAAGTCTGTCACGGCGAGGAAGGCAAACCAACGCAGATATGCACTGGACCTTGGCAGACTCGGCGTGGCAGCAAGGCAAGGTGGATGGCCTAGGGCGACGGTAGAGGGCTATAGAGACCGTCGGCCAGACACAGCATCTAACCCTTTCTCCGGTCGTAGCGGTTCTCCGTTCCATCGGGTGCAGGAAGGGAAGGACGAGTGTGTGCAACTACGTGTGCGCGAACGCAGATGCACCTAAATATCTCCTGCGCAACTGACTGTTTCCGATTTTGGACTCCGATGACGTCAAAGTCCTGCGGCGATGGGGTGAGGTAAAGAGGTCCGGTATGATGCAACCGGGCTTTGTCTGAATTCTGCACGTAGGCGGCTCCAGGGATGTTGTATTACGTCGTGGTCGTCTTTGCGCTAAAAATTGGGAACGATAGTGCGAATTCGGCAGCACCTGGGGTGACAAAGCAGCCCTATTTAGGGAAGCACTGCTTTCCTCGCTCAGCCGGGGAGAGGGCTAGAAAAGGTGCCCTAAAAAAAGCTCGTTCCCTCCAAGAGGTGGTAGTAGCCACGGCTGCCATTGCATCTTTTTATGACGTGGTCGAAAACGCAGTAAAAATACAACCATAAAAACATCTAACTTGACATTTGGTGCATGGAACGTGAGGACGCTACTTGATCGAGGTGGCAATGAATGTCCAGAGCGCAAAACTGCCATTGTTGCCCGTGAACTACGACGCTATAATGTAGAAGTGGCTGCACTGAGCGAAACTCATCTTGCCGATGAAGGAGAGCTTGAAGAAGCTGGTGGTGGGTACACTTTCTTCTGGAAAGGTACTGCTACAACGGAACACCGACGCTCTGGAGTGGGATTTGCCATCAAAAATCGTCTAGTCAAGAACCTTAGGGAGTATCCCGTACACATTTCAGACCGCGTTACCACATTGCGCCTTCACATGGAGAATGACAACTACCTTAATATTATCAGTGTCTATGCTCCAACACTAGACAAAACTGATGATATAAAGGATAAGTTTTACGAGGAACTCGCCACTTGTCTTGACAATATTCGTTCTAGAGAGCAAATATTGTTACTAGGCGATTTCAATGCCAGAGTTGGTCGCGACTACGAGGCCTGGCCTGGGGTGTTGGGCAGACACGGAGTCGGCAACATGAACGGAAACGGACAGTTGCTGCTGAGTCTTTGTGCTCAATACGAACTCGCGATTACGAACACAATGTTCCGCCTTCCCGCTAAGCACAAGACCACGTGGATGCATCCGCGCTCCAAACACTGGCATCTAATAGATTATGCTATTGTGCGGCAGAGAGACTTTAATCAAGTCCAAGTTACCCGCGTTATGCGTGGTGCGCACTGTTGGACAGACCATAGGCTCGTTGTCACAAAGCTGCATCTCCGTCTTCGTCAGCCTCGAAGATCCAATGCCAAAAAGCTCAATCGTATTAATCTTGATAAGCTGGCGGATCTCGAGACAAGACAATTTTATACCAATGCCTTGGCTGAAAAATTAACACAATTAAAAGATAACACCGGAAATCTTGATTCTGTTTGGGATTCTTTGTCTTCACAGATATTGGATACAGCTGCACTTGCTTTGGGTTTTAAGAACCGACGTAATGCAGACTGGTACGATGATAACGATGAAGTTCTCACGACGGCAATTCGGAAACACCGTGATCTATTAAGGCAGCAGTATAATGGGCGGGGTGGTAGTGCCGCGGAGCTCAAAGCAAGTAGCCTAGAGATTCGTCAGCTGACTCGGCAAATTAAAGACAAGTGGTGGCAAGAAAAGGCCCGTTTCATACAGGGGCTTTCGGATACCAATCAGCTTGGGGAATTTTATAGTGAGGTGCGGAAGTTGATCGGCACTTCATATCGCTGTAGAGTTCCTCTAAAGTCTGCAGATGGTGTGTTGCTAACTAGCAGGGAGGAAGTATTAAACCGTTGGGCCCAGCACTTCGACGCTTTGCTCAACGTGGATCGAGCAGTAGATTTGCATCATATTAACTTGATGACTCAACTTCCTACAGTTACGGAACTTGACGGGCCTTTATTGCGCGAAGAAATTGTCACTGCTATTAGACAACAGCAAAACAAACGTGCGGTAGGCATAGATCTCATACCAGGCGAGTTGTTGAAGTATGGGGGCGACGAGCTGCATACTGTTCTGTGGGAACTCTTTGTTCGTATGTGGGATGAGGAGCGCGTCCCGGACAGTTTTAAACTGTCCCGCATTATCCCCCTTTACAAAAATAAAGGTGACCGTTCTGAATGTGGTTCCTACAGGGGTATTTCGCTGATTTCAGCCCCTGGTAAGATCTTTGCCAGAGTCTTATTAAACCGCCTAAAAAGTCTTTCTGAGAAGATATTACCTGAGACCCAGTTTGGCTTCCGGCCTGACCGGGGCACATGTGAGGCAATCTTCTCCATTCGTCAACTACAAGAAAAAAGTAGAGAGCAGGGCCGTCAGCTGTACCTCTGCTTCGTTGACTTGGAGAAGGCTTTTGACAGTGTGCCTCGCGAAGCTCTCTGGGTGGTAATGCGGAAGTTGGGTTGCTCGGAGAAGTTTGTGAGGCTTACGAGACTCCTGCACGACGACATGCAATGCTGCGTCGCTATAGATGGTGAACAGTCAGAGTTTTTCCCGGTCACCTGTGGGGTGAAACAAGGGTGCGTTATAGCACCCACACTGTTTACTCTATACTTTGCGGTAGTAGTCAGGGAAGTCTTGCAGATGTCTTCTGAGGGTGTTCACATCCGCTTCCGTACAGATGGAAGTATCTTTAATTTGGCCAGGCTTAGGTCGTGTAAAAAGGTTTCGTTTGCGGTAATTGCAGAAATCATGTATGCCGACGACCTGTGCTTTGTTGCGGAGTCCCCAGATGAACTTCAGCAGCTTATGTCACGTTTTCACCAGGCCTGCTGCAGATTCGGCTTAAAGATAAGCGTAAAAAAGACGGAAGTGATGTCTTTGGATATTCACGGTCAGGAGACTCTGCCCATAATACTTGGTGAGGACGTGCTGAAGCAAGTTGAGAGGTTTCGCTACCTGGGAAGCACTATAACCACCAAATGTGACCTTGATGCCGAAATAAATAGCCGGATTAGTGCTGCCGCGGCAGCTTTTGGTAAGCTTAATTCCAAGGTATTCCGCTCGCATGATCTAAAACTGGCCACCAAAATCGCAGTCTACATGGCGATCGTGCTGCCAAGCCTCTTGTACTCCTCTGAAGCGTGGTGTGTGTACCGTCATCACATACGAACGTTAGATCGATTTCACCTAAAATGTCTACGTGCCATCATGAACATCAGATGGTCCGATCGCGTGCGTAACACAGAAGTCCTGCGACGAGCCAATGTTGGTGGCATTGAGTCGTACTTAATGCGTAGGCAACTTCGGTGGTGCGGACATGTATCACGTATGTCGGAGGATAGAGTGGCGAAACGCATCTTTTTTGGAGAGCTGAAGGAGGGCAAGCGGAAGAGGGGTGGCCAACTCCTCAGATATAAAGATGTTCTCAAACGACATTTGAAAAAGTGTAACATCAAGCCCTCTGAATGGCAGGACTTGGCGGCACAGCGTCCTGAATGGCGCGGGCACGTACAGAGACAAGTGCGTGTTTTTGAGGAGCAGCGTAAAGCTGACCTCGATGTCAGGCGAGATGACATAAAAGCCCGACAACCCGCCTCCATTCTATATAATTACATAGAAGGTAAACTCACGTGCACTCTTTGCAATCGGGTGTTTACCAATAAGATTGGCTACTCTAGCCATCTTCGGGCGCACCAGCGCCGTAATGATTAGGAGTCGAAGTAGTCGCCATGACCGAAATCGGTCGGACTTAATCATCATCATCATCATCATTTTTTTTAGATTTATCGTTTTCTTATTTTAGAAGTTACAGGGGGGGGGACCAACATTTTACCACTTTGGAAGTGTCTCTCGCGCAAACTATTCAGTTTAGAAAAAAATGATATAAGAAACCTTATTATCATTTTAAAAGACCTATCCATAGATACCCCACACGTAAGGATTGGATGATTTTTTTTTTTTTAGTTTCAGTTCTAAGTATGGAGAGCCTCCAAACTTTATTATTATTTTTCTATTTTTGTATGAAAATCTTAATGCGGTTCACAGAATACATCTACTTACTAATTTTCAACAGTATAGCTCTTATAGTTTCGGTAAAAAGTGGCTGTGACATACGGACGGACAGACAGACAGACAGACAGACATGACGAATCCATAAGGGTTCCGTTTTTTGCCATTTGGCTACGGAACCCTAAAAAGGTGTCAAACCAAAGCCGCCAAGCAAACACATATTTTGTATCATCAAAATTTGCATTTTAATGACTGTTTTCAAATGAACCTGTTACATTTTTCACTTTTGGACCTCGGAAAGGATCTAATAAAAGCTTTATCAAGTTGCGTGGGAGCCCTTTGCGTATACTAAAATTTATACTAAAAATGATTTATAACAAACAAAATTTTAAAGTACTTCTCAAATCCGGACGCGAATAAATACATGTTTATGTTAACTATAAGTTTAAAAAATACGTATAGGAAATGATGATTTGATGATATCACAAAATTTATGATAAATGCAAATGTTTGTGTGGTTAAGGTTAGGTTTGTAAATCATACAGGCACAAACCACTAAAACAAATAGACATGCTTAACCATGCACAAAAATGTTTGAACCGCGCAGGGATCGAACCCGCTTCCTCTAGTGTAATAGTGACTTCTCAAGCATTACGAAAAATCAGCCTTCCAAGTAATTATTAGACTACTCTGTTCCAGCGCCCGGGAGCAACGGGGCAGGCCCGGTGCGGGGCTGCATTTCAATTGCTGATCTTCATAACGGCGATCCTTTATTATTTTTCTAAATTATTTTTCTTCCGTGGTTACTCAGCTTTCTGTTGGCGGAGAATGAATAAGTAATCAGCTTCCGACGATTGACGTTGAGACTATTTTTGCCTAGTACGGTCTTTTTTACATGGGTTTTGTTAGACTACAATCATTAGGCAATGTGTAGGAAAGTGAAAACTACCTTGACCACAATAATTTTGCTTGCGCGATGCAGTATTCAGAATAGTTCTTTGACTCCATCTACAATCAGGTTGAAAGACTTTTCAAATGAGATGCAAAAAAACCGCCTGTTTTCGCAATACTCTTTACCTACTGAACCTGACCCAAAGCTGGAGTTAGACGCAAGCCCAAACGAAGATAAACATAACCCAACATCTACAAAAAGAAAACTCCTGATCTATGGATCACAGCAATGTGTAGGATTGGCTGCCTCCTTGATTAAATCACTTCAACACACAAACTACGAAGACTACGAAATAAGCGCTGTGACCAAACCAAATGCACTATCGAATGAAATCCTACAATCCATAAACGACTTAAACCTGAGGGATACAAATAAAGTAATCTTATGTATTGGTGAAAATGATATTGATTTCTTAAAAGCGACATCTGAACTGTATTCCTTCTTGAAAAAATCGTCTAATAAAACTATAATTGTACTAAGTGTAATAAATAACTATCACTTAAATGAAAACATGTTAAATTACCATCTAAAAATGATTTGTAAATATTTTGAAAATTGCCATTTTATTAATCTCGAGGAATATCGACACCTAACAAATACTATAAGACTAAAAAGGTTTTGTGGGAAAATAAATACTTTGATTGACACAGTTGACTATGAGGAAAAATTCCTCATAACTAAAACAAACAATAATAAATTTAATATTACAAGACAGCATATCCGCATGTCGTATGTGCACAGAAAGGCGACCAATGACGTATGCAACACGTCAAAGCGCGAAATCCAGAAATCAATTCTGGACTACTTTTCAACAATTATAAATAAAAACACGCCCGTAAAGGAATCTCTTCACAATGAAACAGCCTTTTTTCGATCCCAAACATAACACACACACATTGACAGTTTTTCATCAGAACATCGCAGGTATCCTTAGCAAATGTGAAACAATAGATCTTACCCTGGACGAACTCAAGACTAATAATATAAACATCGACGTGTTGTGCTTCTCAGAAACATTCATTAAGAGCGGTAGTGAACGAAACATAAACTTAGCAACATACAGACTTATCTCAAGTTACTCTAGGAAACACCAAAAAAGGGGCGGCGTCTGTATTCTTTGTAAGCATAATATAGAAGCAAAAAAATTTCACTTCCTAGATGAACTCGCCTCTGACTATGTTTTCGAATGCTGTGGTATAGAATTGACATCTTGCAAATGTTTAATTATTTGCTTATACCGCATACCAAGTTCAAAGCCGGAGTTATTCTTGTTAAAGCTAGAGCAATTACTAAAGAAACTTAGATACAAAACTAAACACAAAATAATTGTTACCGGAGACTTCAACATCGACACACTTAAAAACACAAACAGCTCAAATGAATTAAAAAGAATCATTACCAACTATAACTACATACTACACATTAATGAAGCTACACGGAAAAATGCCTGCATCGACCACATCTTTAGTAACATTCCGAATGCCAAAGGGTGTTTATATAATCTAGGCTTATCTGATCACAATACAGCCCAATGTCTCACATTTGAACACAGAAACGTCTCGAAACTCCCTGAAATGTGGTTCCAATATAAAAGACATTTTGATCCTGAATACTTAGTTAAATTCAAAACATGCATATCTTCATTAACATGGTCAGAATGCTTTGAAGAAACAAACATTAATACTGCATTTAATGCTTTCCATCAAAATTTTAAGCTTTTCTACGATTTATGTTTCCCAGTGACTAAGATAAAACATAACACGGAAAATAAAAGTTCACCCTGGTTTACAGTTGGTATAAAAAAATCAACAACAGTCAAAAGAAAATTACGATTTCAGTATTACAAACGTCCTACAGGTGGAAATAAACAAACATATAAAACCTATACGAAACTGCTAAAAAAATGTATATTCCAGGCCCAGAAAAATGCAAACACTGCTTACGTTACTAAAGCAAAACATAAAATGCGAGCAGTTTGGGATATCATAAATAATAAAAAGCAAAATGAAAGATCCCTAAATACCATAAATAGAATAATAAATGACGTAGGTGATGAAATCGAAGACCCAACTGATATAGCAAACTATTTTAATGAATATTTCATAAACTTGACATCCACAAGTAAAGTTGACATTAATAAAGGAAAACTAAACACCGAAAGGATACAAAACAGCCTTTTCTTATATCCAACTGACATCTACGAAATAAAAAAAATAATTCGATCATTGAATCCTACAAATTCCACGGGCTATGATAATATATCAACAGCAGTAATTAAGTCAGTTGGAGATGAAATAGCACCAGTGTTGTGCTATCTGATAAATCTATCCTTCACTTGTGGCGTGTTCCCGGATGTCCTAAAAAAATCGGTCGTCAAACCTGTACTAAAAAAGGGCGACAAATTCTGCGCTAATAATTACAGGCCCATCTGTTTGATACCCATATGGTCCAAGATTTTCGAAAAGGCTATGCATGCTAGGATAACTTCCTTCATCAACAAGCATAACCTTATCAAGTGTGAGCAAAACGGCTTCCAAAAAGGAAAATCAACTACATTGGCTGCGTTCACTCTGGTGGATAAGATCATAGAATACGTCGACAAGCGTATCCCAGTGACCGCTATATTTTTCGATATGACCAGCGCATTTGACTTTGTCTTGCACGAACTACTGCTTCATAAATGTGAAAATTACGGTATCAGAGGATTAGCAAATGACTGGATCAAATCCTATCTTCACAACAGAACACAATATGTGGAGATCCAAAGTCAGGACCAAAACAAAATAATTAACACTCACAAATCGACTGCCAAGATAAATAGTTCCGGAGTGCCCCAGGGCAGCATCCTGGGGCCTCTATTTTTCCTAATCTATATAAACGACCTGCCAAACATCACAAACTATCCGTGTGTATTGTTTGCTGATGATGTCTCTGTGGTGATACCATGCACCCAACTAAACGATTACAACACAGAAATAACACAAACAGTCGAATCGGTCGTAGAATGGCTAGAGAACAACAACCTCAAAGTAAATATATCCAAGACAAAATACATTCAATTTATAAATAAAAATGGACTTAAAAACGACATTACTATCACACATGAGAACGAAGACATAATAGAAACAAATGAAATAACTTTTTTAGGAATAACACTTGACGACAAGTGCACATGGGAGAACCATATAAACAAATTGACTAAGCAGACTAACTCTTATGCATATGCGCTTTGGAAACTTGGGAAAAGTGCTAGTAGGGCAACAGCGCTACAAGCCTATCATGGGAATGTTTGTTCGATTCTAAGATACGGTATAGTGTTGTGGGGCAACTCATGCCACATAAATAAACTCTTTATTGCCCAAAAGTCTTGCATTCGATCCATTTTTGATGTCGACAGTTTGGTATCGTGTAGGCCTCTTTTCAAAGAGTTAAAAGTTCTAACGGTCCCTTGCTTGTACATATACGAGATGTGTGTCTTTGTGAAAACAAATCCCGGTCTATTTAAGTGCCTATATGATGTCCCTCGCATTTACAGCTGCAGGCATCCAAATAAACTGCTAATGCCACTCATGAAAACAGCCATGCGTTCAAACAACAGCCGTTCAATGGCCATTAAAATATTTAATAAGCTTCCTAGCGACATTAGCAACTTACCACTAAAACGATTTAAATACCAACTTAAAGCGTGGCTTATCAGAAATTGTTTTTATAGTGTAAGCGAATATTTGACCACAAAACCTAACAATTACGTATAATTAAATAGCATTTAAAATCAAAATCAAAATATTCTTTATTCATGTAAACTTGTATCAAGTATTTATGAATCGTCAATTACAGAGTGACTCTACCACCGGTATCGGAATGCAGTCATCTGCCGAGAAGAACCGGCAAGAAACTCGACAGTTACTCTTTTTCATCGCCATGTTTGTTTACAATAATTTGTTTGTTACAATTACTGATTAGTTTTAGAATACCAAGCCATACAGTATAAAGTATAAGAATGAGACTATAATCTAGAAAAATCCGTGAGCCCTGGAAGACCAGTGCCCAAAGGTGGCACCTGCAGCACAAGTATGACGTATGTGCCAGCCATAATTTCACTCAACCATATTAGAGGGAATGTAACCACCCGACACATAACGCCACCACCCCAAGCACATTTTAGCGAGCATGACCGCCAAGGTTACAGACTCTTCAGGATTCTTTGAATGAAAAAATAAATTTAATTTTACTGAATTATAACATTTAATGTGTTACTGTATAGCAAAGTTAACATTGTTGATACTATCGGGATTCTATACAATGCAAAGGCGCAAGTCCAAGCTTCCTTGTCGTTGAGGTATTCTTATTAAAACGTCGCCGGTCCCTTTTTCTCTTGTGTCCCACCTTGTGTGTTTTCAGCTCCATGACGCGAACGGCACCTGTCGAAAAAGAAAAGCAAAGACAAAAAACAAAAGAAAAGTCGGTCGGAGATAGATCAGCAGTCAGATTGTTCTGAGGTGATTATCATCCAATGCAGAGGAGCAGCACTATCAGTTTGGGCTCAGATTTCTGTCCGCCAAAAAGTCGTTTATACTGTAGTAACCCTTTTTTACTAATATATTTCTGACCTTTGTTTTAAAGTTTTGTATGGGCAACTCAGTGATACTCTTTGGTAGTTTATTAAAAAAAATTACACTTAAACCTACAAAAGAATTGCCAATCTTGTGAAGCCTAGTGTTAGGAATGGCAAGCTTGTGTCTGTTTCTGGTATTTAGATTGTGGCAATCAGATTTCTTTGAGAAGAGATCAATATTCTTACGAATATACATAACACACTCTAATATAAATTGAGAAGGTAATGTCAAGATGTTAATACTTTTAAATAGTTCTCTTAAGGAGTCTCGTGGCTTTAGGCCATATATGGCCCGTATTGCCCTTTTTTGCAATACAAATATCGTTTGAATGTCAGCAGCTGACCCCCATAAGAGTAAGCCATAAGACATCACACTATGGAAGAAGCTAAAATAAACTAGTCTTGCCGTATTAACATCAGTCAGACTCCTTATTTTCCTTACTGCATAGGCGGCTGAACTAAGTCTACCCGCCAAGGCTCTGATATGTGGTCCCCATTGCAATTTTGCATCTAAGGTGATTCCGAGAAACACCGTTGAAGTAACCACTTCGATGAGTTCATCATTTATCTTGACACTACAGATCTTCCGTCCTACATTTGGCATCGTGAACTTAACACATTTAGTTTTTTTGGTATTCAATAGTAAATTATTTACTGTAAACCAATGTTGTGCTTGCGAGAGGGCATTATTCACGAAGTCAAAATTATTTATCTTTCTATCAATTTTAAAAATTAATGATGTGTCATCTGCGAATAAAACTACCTCACATAGATTTTGCATAAAATAGGGAAGATCATTTATATATATCAAAAAGAGCAATGGACCCAATATCGAACCCTGGGGCACTCCCATGAACAAAGGAGCCCCAGAAGAAGTTGTGCCATTTATATGAACTTTTTGTACTCTGTCGGATAGAAAGGATTGCAACAAACTCAAAGAATTCCCCGATATACCATAGTGCTGCAGCTTCATTAGCAGTAACTGGTGACATTTAATGTGGAGGTATTTATGTTATTGACATGATAATTATTTGATCCCAATGTGTATTTTATTCTGTGCTGCTCATGTTTAATAATTCTAATGTCTATTTGATTGTTTAATTTTAATGTTTATTTCAATGTTTGCATGCCCGATCGGGTGAATGTGCTGTGTACTTAGCAATAATAGTTCCACCTATAAATGTACCACATTCTGGCGAAATAAAATTATTTCTATTTCTTTCTATTTCTATTACTGTAGTAATTTGTAAATTAATATTTTTTTTTATCACAAAAATAATGTTATATGTGTACCAAAATATGTATCTGCATCAAGATAGTTTTTTAAACCCGTAATACTTATGTGTATTCAGCGGTTCTTAGCTCAAAAGGGCCCAGCTGTGTGGTAAAGTGAGCTCAGACCCACCTGCTTCTAATTGAATTACTCGTCGAGATTACTTTGCTTCTTCCAACTATGCGGGGCACTTGAGCCCCGGAATGTTAAAGGACTGCACTACTCTCAATGAATGTTAGTTAAAGTACGCTTTGGTTGAGTTTGTCTTTTTACGAATTACCTATACTTTTAAAGCATATTGCCTGCTTAATGGCGATATTAATACAAATATATTAGAAAAAACAACGGGTCCGCTAAGGTCTCGGTAGCATAGTTGGTAGTGCACTCGCCCGGACAGCGAGGGACGTGGGTTCGAGTCCCGCCTGATACTTAATAATTATTAAATTAAACATATCAGACGTATGTAACTTGCCACTTGTAGCCACTGT
Organism: Mecyna flavalis; assembly: GCA_949319885.1. NCBI lineage: Eukaryota > Metazoa > Arthropoda > Insecta > Lepidoptera > Crambidae > Mecyna > Mecyna flavalis. Next base: position 219,106 of record OX439427.1, on the reverse strand, counting down.
AGGTGACATCGAAGTCATCAGCGGCCTTTGGGGCCAGTGTTCTGCATAGAAGAAAATATTTAACATCTATTAAATTGCTAACTAACTACTAAAACTACTAAATAATTAAATTGACCGAATTAAGATACACTTACATCTAAACTAACTTAATTTAACATAATATACATACGAGTATATTTGTCTATCATAAGGTTAAAATGTAAAATGCAGGTGATAATATGTGGGCAGAATACTGGAATCGATGGTTTTGATGGTTTCGGAATCACCCAGTAGTATAGTATAGATATAAGCAATAATTATACTTACTATGTAAATGTACCTATTAAGTAATTCGTTAACTGCTGTATGCTTTCAACAATAAATATGTCATTATTACTATGTGGACAATGTTGTTGGTCCTACAATTACTTACATTATAGTGAAATAGTACTTTAAATTAAGAACCATTGTAAGTCTGTTAGTTGTCCTGAATAAATGGAAAAAAAAATCTTTACTTTAAACATGGTGTTAGTAGATAAAAAAGAACGTTGTTTTTAAAAAAAACGAAAAAGCTCTCTGCAACTGCTCTTCACGGTTGGTCACACAGATCTTCTAATGCTAATTGTAAAGATGTCTCTCTTTTTGCCAATACGTAGCAAAGCAGACATTTGCTCCAGAAAATCATCAGGCTCTATCTGATCTGAACAAAGGTATACTTTTCTATCGAAATCTTCCAGTTCTTTGGTTAGACACTGCATTTTGCTGCTTAACAAGGAATTGAAACAAGTTTTTAAACTACCAGGCAAACTAGCTATTTAACATAGACTTATAAGAAAAGTTTGAATAGCTCTCGGCCGCAGCGGTTCAGAACTAGTAAAAGTTGTGTCAGATCGCTGCATGCCCACATGTGCCCGCGCCCGTGTGTGGGCCTTATCCTTAAGTATGTTTATTGTTTAGTAGTTGTTCGCGAACGGAGTTCCTAACTGGACTCACAGAGACCGCATTATTTACATCTGCAGTGATGTGATTACTTCGTTTGTGCCATCCGAAGAGCCGGACTGGACTTTCTGAGAATATTAACGCTTACACTTATTACGGTTTAAACGCTTTGAGTTTAGCAGTTAGTTTTCATATGAAATCTGTCTTGATGTTAAAAGACCACAGGGAATAGTTTTATTAATATAAAAATTTTGTTACAGTTATATCTGTCTACGAGTCTGAATATAATAAAAAAAAATGGCTTTTGCTTTTAAGTCGAGACTGTTGGTTGTCTAAGATATTCAACATGGGTTCTCATGGGATAGCTTTCTTCGTGGTTTTCTCTGCGCCATCTCAAATCCCGAAATTAAAATTCTTTCTATTTACCTATTGGATTTGCTACATGAATTGTACTTAACAGATCAGCCTTTGATCAGAAGTCGTTAAAATAAGATTCCAAAAGTGGTTAAAATGAGATTGAGAGGGAGGTTGATTTCATAGAGATTACGTACAATGTCTGCTATTTACTTGATTTATCAAGTACTTGTTATCAATCTCTTCTTTTCCAACCTACCTAGTTCAAAATCTTTGAAACACATATCAATATTAGAACTATTACGATACATAATTAGAAAGAAGCGTCTGCGGCAACCGAGAGCCAATTTATTGAGTTGCGAGACGCAATTGCGTTGCGTAAAACTTGCGTCGCGAAACGACTTGCGGCGGAGTTGGCGCGCGATTAGCCAGACGCAACTTTTAACGACTTAGTTATTGTATTTCCTATAAGTTCGTGACGGGAAATATAAACAAGTGTCTACTGGATAAGCCGCAATAGAGTCTAGACAAGAAAAAATATAGGCACAGAAGTTTATCAAAGATACTTAGGCAAAGTGGTGCAGCGCAGTAATAGATAGTTTTGCCATTTAAGTTATACGATAATAACCCCGTAAATGGTTCGATCTCGAGTCTGTTGTGTGCATTTTTATCGCAACAGACGCACTCTATAATAGGTGCATCTATCTTAAATTACCGTGATGAACATTATTGTTGGATTACAGATTTGCGGAAGTTTTGTTAATTTTGATAATCATCTCGGCAGATGACTGCATTCCGATACCGGTGGTAGAGTCACTCTGTAATTGACGATTCATAAATACTTGATACAAGTTTACATGAATAAAGAATATTTTGATTTTGATTTTGATCATACAAAGTGCTAATTTTGGAAATAAACCAATATCAATAAACAATTTTAATTCAAATCAATATCAATCATGCCGTCCAGTATTTATTATTATTTAAAGAAATAATTAATATGCTGTCTTTCTTAATAGTGTATGATGATTAATAATGTTTTGTATAATAAAGAAAAGTTCTTTATAAAGTTTTAAGCCTAGGGATATTGGCAGCTGTTTTGCCTATCTTTTTGTGGCAAAACCTCAGACACGAGTTGTGAACTAGGCGCAAGTTGCCGGCTGCGGCCTGTGCGACGCTCTTGGCAGTTGTGCAACTCCGCTGGCGGAAAAACATTCCGCCACTCCACTCAATGAGTTTTAGTTTGCGTATCCAATAGTGATGTAAGATCCGAAGTTTCATGAACTACTTAGACAAAGAATAATAAATATTATACAACATATTTATCTTATTAGTTATGAACGAGATTGAATACGATGTTTATTTTATAGTATTATAGTATCACTAATTTGCTGCTTGGTTTTTATGGGCATCCCTATCACACGGACACCGATATCCGCATAGAGAATATTATAACCAGTTTACATCACAAACCTCAGGCGAGATAAAGCTGAATATAGTAAACATTTATAATGTAAAAAAAAATCTGAAATGATGAAACATTAAAATAGTAAACACAAAAGCACAACAAATGTGTTTAAACGGGAATCCACAGCGTCAATTGTTCTGTTTCACTAATTTCTGTTTGGGTACCTTATGATGCGGCTGGTCCCGGGCAGCACATAATCTGCCGCTAAGCCTCCCTATCACCTTATTTATGGTCAACGCTCACCGCCTGACCCTAATGCCACGACCTTAGCAGTTCACTTTAGACCCGAAATTCACAATGGCGACAAAATAATTTAGCAGGAAAAGTCTGCGGTTTAGCGAACGTAAATACAACCGTCGAGTCAGCCAGGGTTACTCCTTGATGTGTGAAGGGGGTTAAGTTTAAATATTGTTTTATAGTCCCGGGATCTATCGTATGGAAACTACTCGTATAATTATCGTAAGAGAGAAAAAAAAAAAAAAAAACTAGTTTTCGAATTGTCGAGAAGAGAAATCTCCATGGATTGCAACTTTTGTTCAATATTAAATAGGAATATTGTGATGCTAGTATGAAACGTCATTTCAAATGTGAGGCTTGTTAATAGGACCCTGAAAACGTATTATTATCACAAAACAAGATCAGATGATAGTCGGGAATCGAAGCTTCAATCTAAGAGTTTTTAAGACCCAGTGCTTATTCACAGTTTAGCAAACTGTCGAAAAGATCTTTTCAGTTTTATTTTGTTACTTATTATTACATATTTATAAATGTAATTCAATTTTAATTATAGACACACCCGCAGTTAAGTTGCTTTTGGTACAGCTGACCGCAAAGCTGGCGTCAACCCTCTTTAGGGATTGTGGAAATAAATCAGTTGCCTTATCAAATGCAAACAGTAAATGTCACTCACCTTTTAAAGTATTAGGACAAAAGTAAAAACTCCTTTAACTCGTCGTGAACGTTGCTCTGGCGCCTGAAACAAACAGAAAGGGTTATGTTAATAAGATTATATTAGCTTGCGTGGAATTTGGGATTACCGATTCAGGGAATGGAAAACCGTTTATAGGTTTTGTGGAACAGTGGCTAAGCTTCTCGCGCCTAAAATTGGAAACACTGGAACATTCTGTGATCTAGAGCTTTACAGTTTCTTGCTAAAGTATCCGTTCAATAACGGAGCTAGTGAGCCGTTCAGATAACGGTTCCTAGTTAATAACAAAAACATAGTTTTCACACAGACTAAGTTTTATTATTATACTTATTAATTAGCATATAAATTTCTGTATTGAGCCTTGCAATCAATTGCTGTTAACTTATGGTTAATCGCAAAGTCCTACTCTACCGTGTGAGTAGTTAATTTTAACCGAGTACTAACTGAGTGATATTGTTTGCCATGGGTGGCGTAGATAGGCCACGTGGGCTGATGCTATCGCACTGTCATGACACATGACTAATGGACTAGTGTTTTAATCGCTTTCCATAGAATTTGATTGGTCTATTCGAAATAATTACAATGGAGCAATATTAAAGTAATACCTGCAATTTACACGGAATAACAGTGTATTTTTACTAGGAAAATATGTGCTATTAAATTGTTTTCGTCTACGTTCTATAGACTTGCTTTGGCCACTTCACTAAAAACACTTTTTTTAACGGATTCAGAGAAAAATTGTGAGGAAACATAAAGAGATTACATCTTTTTATGCTTCTTTGCAAATCTTGCTTCTTTGGTTATCAGGCTGGAACGAATTCTACCTGGAATGATGGTAAGTGGTCACTGAAGCTTATTCTATCGAGGGACACTTAACAGGTAAGTGTCGCTTGCTGTCCAACTAAATTCAAGTTCACTACTAACTCTGGCCAGTATGCCGGCAGTAGCTAAAGTTCAACCAACTTGATCGGGAAAATAGCTCGTAAAGTTATGTAAACCAGTCGTTTAAATGGTACTAAACATCTTTATGGACATTCGGACAGCAAAGAGGTTCTCTAAGAGTTTTCCTTTGAATCTGAATTGAGGTGCCATCCCTAAAAAAATAGAGATACATTATTGACGAGCCATTTGGTGTAATGGTCGAGAAGTAGCGGGTTCGATCCCCGCACGGTACAAACATTTGTGTGCATGAACATGTTTGTTTGTATCGGTATGTATGTATTTACAAAAAAAAAGTATATAAGTAATGTTTATCCGTTGTCTAGCACCCATAGCACAAGCTAATGCTTAGTTTGGGGTTAGATGGCGCTGTGTGAATAATGTCCAGAGATATTTATTTATTTATTATATTATTTATTATTTTTCAAACAGTTAAATGTGTCGTTCCAAGTCCAGATAAAGCTTTTAAATCGCATTTTGATCACAAAATATACCCGATATATTATGTGATTCATGGGAGCACCAGCGAGCGATGACCGGACGTGCTGTCCTGTTCTATCGTGAGTTATATGCTTTTCACTATTACATTAATAATAGCCCGGCTCGAAACGATTCACTTTTACACGAGTTGCTATTTAAATTAAACTGTAATATATTGTGAAGCGACGTGAGCTTAGTATCACTGCCGAACGATTTATTTGAGTAATTCCCGTCGATTTATAGCAAGCTACGTTTTACTAACAATTGAAAAATAGTTGTCATGGCAGATTTAGTGTCAGCATTAACTAAATGATAGATAAATCGATATTTTATTGCTCACAGCTTGAACCTACCATGAATTACGTTTAACGAACTTTTGAAAATATTGCCAGATATTTTTATTATATTTATTTATTTATTTATTGGGAAAACATAAACAGTAGTGTACAAAAGGGGTTACTTATCTAATGCATAAATCTATGTATGCTAGTACACCCAACAACATGTTCCACGTACATTTTGCAAATATAACTACCGCTGTTAAACTCGACTTTTACATATAATTGACAAAATAAGGTTAATATGACAAAATAAGGTTAATTACCATTAACATATAACATTATTGTCTTATAATAAATTTGTACCGCACGTTGCAACAAAATAACCCTTTGACATTTGACACATAAACTGTGTGATAAGTATAACAATCTCACGATTTCTGTCGTATTTTTAAAGTTAAGCTATGTATTCGATTCCGATTCAAATGCTATTAGGATAATACTTTATGGAACTGAGCAAAAAATGACGTCAACTGAGCTTGTCCTTAACCTTAGCAAACCAATAGCAACGCATTATTTATCTGCATCACTGTCGCGTCACCCAACTCCAAAAGGTCGTATCTTAATAGCATTTGAACCAGATAGTATATTAGTTACTTTTAAAGAATACAGCCCGTTGAAAGTATAACATGTAGTTAACCCGATGTGCGCCAGGCCTTCACGGGCCCAAGGGTATTGAATCAAAATAATATATTCATTGAAATAAATCTAATCTAGACATTTCGCACAACTCGAGTAGGGGAGACATCGTAGCCATATTTTACTACTTTAACAACTAACATAAAATAAGTTTTTTATTAACTATGAACGAAAACACATCTACTGCCAATTTTAAATTGCCAAAAAATATGTTTATCGAAGATGTATTTTTTAAGAAAGTTATTATCTACTTTAACGGTTCGGAGGAACGTGAGAAATGATAAAACGAGGCTCGAATACGATTGGCGCGTGAGTTGAAAATATGAATATTGAAATCAAAATTATTGTTATAACTATTTATTGGATCAGCTGGAATTTTATAAAAGGAGTTTTATAATTATATTTATGAAAAAATTTAAGCACACTCAGATCAGCGTTGCTTCTTGGCATGTATTGGCATCTCTCTCAATACAATAGACCACAGAGTGACAGCTTTGTTAGCTTAGTTCACCCATGTTTAACAAAAAAAACATGCTGTATCTATGTACGTAAACAGTTGACAAAATATTCATTTGACTAAGTACTGTGTTCGTCCAATTTGTTATATTACCAAAAGACGGTGGTAGGTAACATCTAAAATAGGCCGAATTATGTTGCAGCATGCACTGGCTCTCGCGGCAGTTCATTTATTTACACTATTAATAGATTGGAAAGTTATAACCTTATTTATCAAGCATGATCACCACAGGTTATATTAAAATTAACATTTTAGATTTTTTCTGTCAAATAAACAGGACACCGGCCGCTAACCCTCTTTAGGCCAAAAGATAAATAAAAAAAAGAATCATAGCCTTCAATATAATACAACATAATGTATATCGATCTAGTATGGCTTAGCAGACTCATTACTAAATGTTAGACAAAATACAGCGATAAGACATGCCCGACTTATAGTTGAGCGTATTCTCAGAAGTCAAGTTTAGTTATTTTATCATAATTTTAATACTGGGTAAAGGAAGTATGTTCCATCATTTAAAGTTCTCGTATTTTTAGTATCTAGTTTCTCCAAAGGCACCACCTGCGCTTCGGTCGCCCTCTACTCGTATAACTTCAACATGTGACAAAATAAATTACGTTGTGGTTATAGCATTTCGGTACAGATTTTCTAGGATATTTCCGCCTTTTCCCGCTCGGAAACTCTGGGTCAATCCAATTACTATGCTGCATAGAACCTTCGGAGCTTACAAAATTTCCCATGAAATATTTCATGACACTTCTTTAGTGCATAGCTTATGTATTATATTTTATGGTGATTATTGCACTGAATCAAAAGAAACTAATTGTTTTTCCCTTTACCATTCTATTGTTTCTTCTTTGTATACGATACTCAAGACGGATGCCTCAACAAATAGAAGCGGAGTGATTGGTTATTTTATTTCCTACGAGTTGGTGTTTTGATTAAAACATGAAATATCAATTAGCAAGACTTTGCCGCCGCTGTCTGCAATAAGTGTCCAACTACGCCTGAAAAATAGCAATTTAGTGTCATGGTCTTTGAATATTGAATTAAATGCCCAATAATGGAGTTCATAAGATTGATTTTCCTAGGGAATTAACTAAGGCGAATAAAGATGATATCAGAGGCTGTTCTATACCATCTTCTGTAGCATTGGCTTACCTAAAACTTCATTCTCGGCGTCGCCCAATGTTATCCAGATGTTCATCTCAGCTCTTGTTAGTCCGTTTTCTCACTACGCGAAACCAACACGACCATCAACACAACATTAATGTTGTGACAACTCCAACCGCCATACGACGATACGATATGTATGCGCCGTTTTCTCACACACGAGGACAACAAAACACCAACTTAGTATGGCGATTGGAGTTGTCACAACATTATATTGTGTTAATGTTGTGTTGGTTTCGCGTAGTGAGAAAACGACCTTAGTCTCTGAGTAGCTGTCTCGCGGTATTTGGCAGATACTCAGGTTCGCTCTCATCCATCACGGCGCGTCATTGCCGCCGTGAACCTGATGCGAGGTAATCCCAAGCGCGTACAGCGTACAGGGCTTACCCGAGGGCCCCTCCCACTCGTCTAATGAGTAATTTTGTTAATCTACATATATCTTTATGTACTTAAACGTTATTTAAACAGCGCCACAATGTACATAGAAAACACGCCGACCGACGACGAAATATGTTCATCCGCATATAATATTGTACCGAGCATGGATCGAACCCGTGCAAATACATTTTCTCAATTTCATTCTATCAATATAGATTTAGTAACTTTTAACTATTTTTAAAACCTACTAACTGTTAGTAATATAAATTTCTAAAATACATACTACGTTACTATTACTCACGTCGTTTTGATAAAAAATAATACCTCTGCACTTTTGCTGTTATTACAAAATCCTTCATTCTGACATTTCTTATAACTGATATCTTATAGCTAAACATCAATCTTAGTAGTGATTGTAATCAACCTCACTACGGTGTTAAATCTCTGACTTCTATAACCCGTTGAAACACCTGACAGTAAATGTTCTCATTTCTTGTAATTTCCGAGGAAATTTCTAGTTTACGACGAAATTAATGTTAAAATTATATTCTCTATATTCACCTGTAGTTTAGTAGCAAACTTCGATAGTGAAAATACTACGCTTCTCAACATTTTCACATCTTGGTTGTTAAAAATAAGTCAAATAAAATCTATTTTAAATACATCGCAAATAAATTTAAGAAGCAAGAATGTAGCTTTAGCAGTACATTAATTATATTTTTTGTTATATAACTACATATTTATGGAACGTCCATCCAAGAAGTATTGACTGATTTATGTTTGTCTGTTATGCTTAAAGATAATACGGTTTTATATATTTTTTAGGGAATAACAATTGTGACCTTGCACTTTTATTAAGAATTATTAAGAACTGTTAACCAAATAACTTCTCAATTGTAAAATGTAGAGCATTGCTTGTCTACCTCACTCCACCTGTTGAAAGGTGAACATAAGATTATCAAGTACAACGCGTCAATTGAATCTTGCCTGGATAAAAGGCATCTCACTGCCCATTTTAAAACTGTCATGATTTTACCTCTAGTTTAATAAGATGACCCAAATAAGAAAAAGAAGCTTATCTTTTAAACTAAAAATTGTGGGTATGATCTCTGCCCCTATAATTAGGTAGCTCTGTGCACACTTACACTTCCGCCAACGTGGAAGAGGTTTGGGAACCGATGGTAAAGATTCGGAGAGTGAAAGCTCAAGGACAGGTGGCCTCTGGGAAATTAAGTTCGTTGGCAGCTGTCAACAGCTCACTCCGCGACCTGAGCTGTGTTTACTCTGGACCCGCGATTGGACGCGTGAAGTGAAACGTATTTGCACAACGCCTACTCGTCGAATTACCACCTTGGATTATGTTATACATAATAGGACGAGTGTTGGCATTCGATAGGTTTCAAGAGTGTGTACCGGGACTTCGTATCTATAACAAGGTTTTTCTATAAGGGAAGCAGGCGTTAGGAATATATCCACGAGTGATAGGGTCTGACTATTTGCAAAAGATAATTAAGAGATGGCTGAGGTGGATTCTGCTTCAGAACATTTTGGCCTGTTGGCGAAAGAAAACTATCCGTTCCCAAAACTATTATTATTTCATCGGCCTAGCCCTTCATGTCAAATTAGACTAAAATTGAATAGTTGATTGCATACTACGATTGTGTTTCATTAACGTTTTTAGTCAAAAAATGTGGAAACCTCAAAATTTATTTTGATTTTTTTTCTTACAATAATTTATTTCGATTTATATGTACCTATTAATTGTAGATGTGCCGTTTTTACTATCATGAACTTAATCCCACCGAGACCTCCTAACTTCTGTCAGCTCAATCAATCACGTTACTTGTAGTCGCTAAATGATTGAGTATCAATGGTACCTTCTGTACGCAGTCGTCGGTAAAAGTTACCTCTACTGCACACTGTCTTAAAATAACATCGCCGGTATCTTTATGGTTAGTTTCAATCATTCTCTGGCGCGATAAATAACTGCTTTTTATTTTGTTTTTCTACTGATTTATGTGCGATTGTGCAACCTTGCCTTTGCATCTTAATAGTTTAAGAGTGATTGATGACCTATATATTATTTTGTTTTATCTAAATATTAAAAATTTGAATGCATCCGTTTTCATCATATTGCGTAAGAATATTAGACAGACTTTAACTTTTGAATTTAAAAACTCGCAACGAATACTAGTTATACATAGTTATCCAATATTGCACTTTATTCGTACTAACCCGTGATTAAAAGAAGCCAACCGATGATGAACTGAATTAATGAATTGGTTTAGATTAGAAATACTCCAGAGATCGCGGGTTCGTTCTCCGTACAGTACAAATTTTTTAAGCATAAAGTAAGTTTGTTTGTTTGTGTTGTGTTTGTTTGTACTTGGTGTTTCTGCAATGCGTTGGTTGTCATTCACTGTCTAGGGCTAGATGGCGCTATGTGAATATTGTCCATATAGATTAATATTGATATATGATTGTCGGTCAGTGAACAGCCCTCGCGTGACACATCACCTCACCAAGCCCTGTGCAGATGTTACCAACGTTTCTCTGCACTAATGCAAGACAGCGCCAAACGGCTTGGGTTGGAAACCAGCCAGCTGCTTGACACAATGGCCCCCGTGATCATGACGCATGGGGCGAGAGGTCGTGTTTGGCACCGAGGGGGGCCTGAACATATGTCTCAGATTGAGAACACGTCAGTTGGATAGATAAATACTGGCAGTAAATTCTATACATCTCTTAACTACATCATACTACGCCAGGGATTCGGAACGTAGTATTTCTCATGTAACGAGTATTAGTTTATTAGACTGCAATTGCAACTAATATTATGCAGTTTTTCATTTTGCTCATTACGCTTTTATGCCTTACGCAATTAAATTTTTAAGAGTCAATAAAATTAAACCTAAACAAGGTAAGTAATGCAGAATTAAAACGATAACACACATACACACACGTAATTGTGTCACAGGTACCGAACTCAGTGGAAGTAGGTACTTACCGTAATTATTATTACCATCCATACTCAAAGCCCAAAAAAATATTTGTTATTCACAGAATTGAAAAGAAAAATTCAGAATTTGCAATGTTGCTGGTCGACAATTTAAACGGGTAAACGTCCGATTTATTGATATCTGTATTTTCAATTTTACATTTCCATGGTCACGGTTGCTGTGATGACCGCAGCGTGGCATAAACAATGCAGATAAAAAATAAACGCAGCTTCACCAGGTATATATGATCGAAGAGCTTCACTCGTTTAAAAATGTTTTTATTGCGCGAAAACAGAATGTATTTCGTCTATTTTACGGATCTTCATCAGAACTAAGTTCTTTTATTGTTTTATAATATTCACGCAATGCCTAGTTATTCTAATGGTGTCAATACTGTAGACCTCGCTGTTTTTTGTTCAAATCCCGGTACGAGAAAAATTATTTTGCATTTTCGAACCTAACTGGGGCTTGTGAACACAAACCCGCATTTGGGAAGTGTAGTGATTAAGCCAATCATTATCATTGTAAATATGACTTGATTTTAATAGAACTTGCGGTAGAACAATAATAGCAATTATATTAAATAAATTAAATTGACGGTTTTGTGTATCAGTGTGCAGACTCGTGTGATATCCGTTTCAAACAGATAAATCATATTATTTCACCGAGTTGATTTAGGGGCAAATACTGGAGTCTTGTAGCACTAGAGCAAGTTTCATATTTTAAAATTTAAAATAAAACTTGTACGGCTAATAGAAAATAGATAATTTTGAGGTAACCAATCAAATCGATTTTCTTTCTTTATTTCTTTTTTTCATTAGTAGAAAAATTTAGTCAGTTCCCATGGTCTGAGAGGCGAATAATGCATTTCAAATAGTAGTTTCTGATATTTACGCGACTACTACTCATTAAATAAAATATTTTATTATTGTAAAATGTAGTAATTATACCGTGATTTTATTCGTTTTTGTTTTATTTAACAACTCATTTCAAAGTCAAAAGGTTGTTATTAAAAGCTCTAAAGTATTCCAATTCGTACTATCGGACCTTACTCGAACGAATTCGGATTCGTGCTAATGGCGCTAGCGGGCCCAGACAACGGAAGCAATTAATGCTCCGTCTAAGAAGCATAATTGGTTAGAGCTCGAAGGATCGACGACAAACAAGATTTACCTCATTATTTAAACAACAGTCGGCAAATTAATTTGCCCGCTGTTCTCACTTCCCGACTTGTATGTAGATCGTTGCCTAACTGATATGAGGGAAAACTACTGGGAAAATACCGGTTCAATGGCGCATTTTGGTAGTGACTCTATATGCTTCAGAATATTATGTTTGACTTCCTATCCAAGACAAACATTTATGAGATGAAAATTTTTGTTTTTACTGTCTAGATGTAAAACATTAATTAAGTATTTATTTCTGGTACTTTCGCATTGCGTACTTTGATGTTATAATCTGTATGCTAATACCATAATTTAAAAAACACGGAAAGTCTTTATTTTGACGTGGCAGCACTAAGTAATTTCTCCAGTTCTTTAATAGCTTATCTTTCTTTACAACTTAAATTTTATAAAAAAAGTAAAGTAAAAAAAACTTGCAGCCAAACTATACATTCAACGAATTTATCGTTGTATACATTACTCAACAAAATAAGAAATAGGATTGAGATATTCGATTATAGTACGATATGATTTTGATGTAATTGATGATCGAAGAGCGTAATAACTTCTCTCGTTAGATATGTTTCATCTGAGAATTTTAAGACAAGTGGTTCATCTATAAATAAATAATTTTAGATGCATTTCAATAATACTTTTTACGTGTCGTAAGCTGTTGTGCCAAGTGTGACGTTAACAAAAATAAGATTATGTTATACAATTTAAGACGTAAAATATTGAATCTCGACCATGTTATGCAATAAGTTCCCTTAGATTCCCTTTAGGTTTTTTCACACAAGTTACAAAGGGCTGACTGAGACAAAAACATGACTTCAGTACCGAATACCGCCCTGTAAATTTCCCAGGCTAAAAACCGGTCTAGACACAAATCTGCCCTGCATTAACGTTACTCGACACAGAATATTTCTCTCGGGACTTTGACTCGGGACTAAATACGGTTTTCTCACTTTTTACTAAATTTCCAAGGTTTCCCCGAACACCTGAAAGGGATGAGCTGGTATTCGCAATATAGTGACTGACTGGCCCACTGTGTAAACCTACTAGTTTCTTCTTAGTGAACCACAGGGTAAACAAACTGAATTGATTAACTCACAGCGCGCGTTGAATTAATTCCCCATTTGCTATTATTAGTCTCGCAGCGCTATGGGTTCAATCTCCAAACGTAGGTCAAGGGAAAAGAAACAAGTAAATAACATCATTTCAAAGTCAAACTCGTAACAGTATAAATAAAAAGTCGTAAATCTCTGCTGCGGATGTTGTTTTAAGGCAACACATCATCGCTTTTGATTTTACTAATTATTAAATTAACAGTTAATTAATATTGTTGTAATAAAATTAAATAAATTAATTACTGTAATCTGTATATTACAAGCAGACATTTTTATGGCTCTATAATTTACCGATCTTTTAAACACCTTAAGGTTGTAATCAGAATTGATATTTTGCCTAACTGGTAGTCACCAGGAAGCATCCATGAAATGTCCTTTTTTGCAGAGTAGAATCTTTTAAGTAGCATAATCACAGGCTAACGAGAGCCGCGGCCTAGTTTGGGACTCAGGCCTGACGATGTTCATCCTACCACAATACTTTTCCGGTTTCACCTTGACGGCCGAAAAGGACGAACATGTGCACGGCTTGTGGTGATATAATACTACAAGGTGTAACTATAACTCCCGCTCGTCCCATGCACGGGTGGGAAAACCTTGGTGAGACGAACGGGAATAAACCTGGTCATCGACTAACTTTGTGTTCGCGAACATGACCTACATGAAATAGAAATTACATTTATATTTAACTTTGCTGTAAAATTATAAAAAATTATGTTAAATTGTTCTTGCAATGTTTTGCGATTGTTTCCGATGTCCATTATTTATCTTGTAGTACTGATGTTTGTGTTTTCATGCGTCATATTTACGTAACACCTGAAGTACCGCGAGACTGTTGCTCCGCGCGGATATCTTCGATGCGCGTATATTTAGCCGCGCGCTGGCGGCGCGTGCGCACAGTTATTGTCTATTTGCGACACTTCCGACGATTCGTCTTCGCGTTCCTTCCTAGAACTACGGTTTAGTCACAGACATCATCCATGTGGTAAAGAAATGTTTTAAGTATGATGTAAGTACCCTAATGTTTTTTTTACTAAAATGAAAATAGTTAAGGACAACCTACAAATGGATTGGAAACGCGTTATGTGTCAAATATCTTTCGACATTTTTTTATTGTATCAACTAAAACAAAGAATCTATCGAGATAAATAATAGGCTTACTAAAATGTGATTCAGTATAAGTGTAGCGGTGCTCTCAAAGACACAAAAGAAGAGGTTTGTAAGCTCATTGTGAGTTCTTTCAAAGCCTCTTTACGTCCGGAGATTAGCAAATCTTTTAAACGCGTTCTGTCCAGATTGTGTAGGTCGATTTAAGAAATATGACGTTTGAAATCTTCTCCAGGGTCAAAAATAAATAAGGCTACATTGAATCTACTGAAATCTATTGTTGTGAAATGCTCATGTTTATTTAGTCCTCAGAAGAATAATTGAGATCATAAAAAACACTGATGCTATGATCCTGGGGAGCTGGGTTTAAATATACCAAAAAAAAACGTAGACTGGCTCCTGCATTTTAAATAATCATCTTAATAAAAATACCGTCCTAGACAACCATACAAAATCCGTCCATAAAAATACTCTAACTTTCCGATCCTTAACATGCAAGTTCATTGAGGAAAGGACTGGTATCCATTTTCGCCACAAGATAGCGATCTAAAAGGACGATCCCTTGGGACAAAACACGCATTCGTCCGACCGACTGAATGGCTGCAAACAAGCTCCAGTCAAACTTGTCTACCGCGGTGTCCCAGGAGTGCTGCCTCAATTGTTTTAGGTTGTTACACTGTACGAGGCTATTTGATAAAATTGTTCTCTCAATTAGAGTCTACGTTGAAAGCAATTATTTAGTACTAGCCTTCCGCCCGCGGTTTCACCCGCGCTTAATCTCTTTTTTTAAATATCCCCCCATTCTCCCCACATTTGCGGGATCAAAAGTACCCTATATTCAACGGTGATAGTGTAGCTTTCTAACAGTGAAAGAATTATTCAAATCGGTTCAGTAGTTTTAAAATTGTTATTTCCACGGGAATGAGACGTTTCCTGTAGGAATTTTATGAACTTTTGAGCTTCATCGTTCAATGATATGCAAGTTGAATGATAGGAAGTGACCTGATTTTACTGAAACCCTTAGCACGATTATGGGTGTATGGTGCCCATTAGAAAAGTAAACCAAATGACTGCTCTAAGGGCGCTCAGTCAAAAACCTCTTATCCACTCATACGTCCGCGCTCGTTTCGCTAGATCGTCAGGACAGTCCGCGAGTCACGTGACTCGCGCAAAATAAAATCGATAGGAGACGTATGCTAAATAAATGCTTATTACTCAGTAAATAACTCAAATATTGCAAAATGAAAAATACTAATGAAAGGCTCATTAGTTGACGATTTTTAGGCAATAGTTATGTTTGATTTTAACATTTTATTCTATTAATGATCTTACAGTGAACTTCAAGAAATGCTAATTTTGTCCTAGTTTTCAATTTAAATATTTTTTTTATTAGATATTTTTGACGTTTACAATATTAAAACAATTTTGGGTTTTAGGTAATTTAATGGCCTTTCATTTGGAACCAAAATCCCATAATAAATCATCTTAAAAATATTACAAATAAAATAAAAACTAAAGCTACATGATCTGTGAAATCGAAGTTCACGTATGGTAAATTGTCTAATCCAGATGAAATATGGAATATTTCAAGAAAGTATGGTAATAACCAGGCTATAATATTAATAAGTTTTCATATTCAAACATTTAATTACGATATAATATAAGAACTTTTTTAGATCTTCCAATTATTCACTAATAAAAACACAGAGTCACCGTCCTATTTTTAATCCAAATTTTTACTTAAAAACTGACTGGAATCGCACATAATGTTATAAAATATGAAAATATGTAAGATTATAAATATTTTGATATACAAAACAATAATATTTTATTACTTACGACATGATTTCTCGAATAAAATAGCTGGAGTCACTCGCGCACTGATCCACAAAAACAACAAGCAACTTGACAATTTTTTTTTTTTGCAGCCATGAGCCGAAGTTATGTTCCACTTGAAATAAGGTGTGGTACATATCATAGAGCGTCAAAAACCAGCAACACTACAGACTATAAACATCCACAGCGATAAGAAAAAGAAAAAAACAATCGGCGGGCGCGAATTCTTAAAAATGTAACTGTAGTTACACGGACTGTCCTGAGGTATATGGTCTCTGTAACTGTGGTTACAGTGGACGTATGAGTGGTTATTGTTTCTTCTTTTAAGTCTGCAAAAAATTGTGTGTTAAAAACGATAAAAATTTAATTTTTCTTGACGAATCAAGTCCGACTGTCGGTCAACGTGGGAACGTGATATAGAAGATAAATCTTTACAAACATGTTGTTTTTGCAATAACAATGATAGCTATAGTTGATGTCGTATAAAGAAGAGAAGTAATACGTAAGTACATACTCGTAGTTGCAGATTACAACATCCGAAACTTTCGATTAGTTTGAAAATGAATTTAAATCCGTTATTGAGGTTATAATACTGCCGCGGAAATATTTCACTCAACATTAGTAAATATGAACATCTCGTTAAAGCAGATTTGCTCCTGACCGGTCGACAAGGGATTTATGAGCGTCCTGAGTCACCGGGCTCGACTCTGAATAAAGGAATATCACGTATATTTGACTTTGACTTCCATGTATTTGCTTCGTCTAGTAGAAGTTACAATGCATTTTACAATAAGTTAATTTTTAAAGAAGTTTGGTAAACACACGAAACATTGTTTCCTTAAATTCGTGCAATTTCTGTCCAATAAAATATAACATTTAAGTTTATTATAGTATACATTTTAAAACTATATTTGAATATTTTTGTAGCCATTAACACTACCAAAATAGTAAGACGTCATACATTTTTTTCTTAGTACCATCATAATTTTTTGGTCTAAACATCAAATATACTCGTTTATACTTATATGATATGTGAGCATATTAACATTCATCAATCGCGCTCAGTGATCTGACTCGTTCTCCTTAAGGTGTGCCAAAAGCCATAGTAGAAATTAAAGATGATTTGGGATTCTACAAGCTCAAGTAAATAATTCATTTCTGCAGTAATTCCTTGAGTTATTTGAAATTCACTGCTCTTTCTGGTCAACTTTTCTCAAATAAGATTATTGAGAAAAATTGTCTACAACGATTTTAGTAATTTAATTTTTGACTGAATTCCTCGGCGGTGAGTGACGCCTGACCATTCGAAGAATCTTGTTACAGAGCACTCGGGGCATTCCTGAAGACATTTAATTGGAGCCGAGTTTCAAAGTTAAAACGGGACTTAAATTTTATTGATATCAAACCCGATTAGGGAATTTCCAGGCGAGAGCTTTGTTCTGCTGAGTCAACTCTCCCCGATAATGGGAGAATTTTCATAATTTCTGCGAGTTGGAAAACCAACTTTTATCGATATTTTAGGATGTGTGCTGGAAGTCCCAAGTTCATTTCCCTGGTAAGTCGTGCAGAAAGTTTTACCGCTGTAGTCGATTCCAAAGTTTGATTGTATGTGGCAAAAAAACCCTGTGGTACATACTCGTACACACAAAAAAGCGAAAGGCAAGCGGGAGAGTATTATACGTTAGGGAGGAAAATCAAATTAACTGCGATGTTCAATGTGTATATTTACAGAGATTAATCCGTCCCATTTATATTGAGAGTCCTCTCGGAAATTGAAATTCGATGATTGAAAAACTTTTATCAACCGCATTGTTTGAATAAAAACAAATTACGTAAGCGGAAGGGCGCTGCCATACGCATCGAAAAGCTAAATTATTTGTTGTTTTAACCCAAACCACGTGAATGAGTTGATTTACAAAAGGAACGGCGCAGTGATGCTAACACGGGGCGACATGAGAGGGAGTTATATTTATACATTGGTATAAAAACATTCCGCTTATTTTTATTGACAACTAAAAATACCCATAGGACACGCGATTGTGAAGCGAAAGGAAATAAATGTAGTTGTCTGTTTCATTTCAATTTTCAGGCTGCTTGCTACAAAAACCTATACATTAAGTATTTCTAGAATAAAGTAACAATGGAAGGCGTGTGACACAACACTGCAATAATGTGTTTCTTCAGACGCGATGCGACATACGAGATAGTAATGTATCTCGGGGTTTAGGTCGACGACAGGAATCTCGGCGCACCTGTGGATTTCTTTTCCGTCTATATTACAGTACCTTGGCGAGATGAAAAAGATCTCATCAAAAGTTTTTCACAGAAAACACTGGCTGGCTAAATAAACAGTTAGTTTGAAAAAAAATAGTAAAGACGAGGATTCAGGCGACTGGGACCACTACATCGCTGGGACCGCGGACCCAGTTGCTTGATTAGTTTTTATTTATTTATTTCGTCAGGCGAGTGGGACCACCCGTAATTTTAACCACAAATCCATTGTTGAAATACAAGCTTTAGTACAGTTAGCAGAAAAGGTGTCATAAATAAAACAAAGTTATGGTCCCAGTCGACCGATTCAAAAATGTTAACAGGTAACTGGGACCGCGGTTCCAGTTTCATAATGGTCGCAGTCGCCTGAATCCTCGTAAAGACCAGTGGCAATTTTGTTTGCAAATTAGCAACGTAAACGATAATATTACATCATAATAATATGCTTTTAGACAAGAAGTCATCTTCAAATGTTAAATTATACGTGTATTTATTCTCAAATTATAAATCAATAGTACAACGAGTTGTTAGCAGACTGTCTACATGAATCACCCGTAGAACAACACGACGGACTAGACCGACACTAACGAGAGTCCCGACACGCTTTTACCAGCTGACTTTATTTTTAATTTCACGTATTTTTGTCATTCTCTCGTCGTTCTCACGTGTATTTATACGACGCTGTAATTAGGCATCGTGAATCACAGTTCCCGCGGGAACACAATAACGTGATAGTGGAGCGGCGTGAGTGGAATTCTTGAACATCAAAAGGCAAGCTCCAGAGACCTCCTCCTCTTTGCTGCTTGAATTCATTTACACCGTCATAGTTGAATTGGGAAAGTAAGTCTGTAGTGCTCTTTGAAAAACGTTTAGTGAACATTATACAGCAATGTAATTAGCAGATCACAAAAAAGGCATATTTTTATTATAAGATATTATTATAGTAGTACAAGATATAGTAGTACAAGACTAATTGGATCAAGGTATTTCTTTTGTGCTTATTCTGCAGAAAAATCTTAATTAGCAACAAGTAAATATAAATATCGGTTTCATACAATTTTGCTCGGTTTAACTTCATAATAGAGAGAATAGAGAATTTCTGTTTCCATAATATAGTAAGAACTTACACTTTTGCGATAAACATTTTTCTGGATTTGAATAAATTAATATGTAGGTAATATATTTATATTTAAGTATTTATCGTTGATTTTGATTAAAAAAACATCACTGGACATTATTCACACGGCGCCATCTAGCCCCAAACCAAACATAAGCTTGTGCTATGGGTGCCAGACAACGGATAAACATTACTTAGGTATATACTTTTTTTTAAATACATACATTATTATACATAGAAACACCCAGACCGATACAAACAGACTGTTCACGCACACAAATGTTTGTACCGTGCGGGGATTGAACCCGCGAACTCTGGTGTAGGTAATAGCCGACTTCTCGACCATTACACCAAGTGGCTCGTACAATAAATAACACAACAATATTATAACACAAGTGCTTTACTTTGGGATAGGAACACTGTATTTGAAGTTGTCTTTATTTATTACTGTGACATAAATATCTGCTTTTAGTTGCAAGTCAAGTTTTGAGACACCAATCGTGAAGTTGCCTACTCCGATCTTTTACTACAGCGTCACGGGGACCGCCGACTGAGCAAGGTTAATCGGAGGCCATATTTAGTGGAGTGTGAACGCCTCGGGCGTCCTGCAAGTGTTTTTACTTTATCTCCGGATTCGTAAGTGGGCCAAATCCGTCTTACAAGAAAAACGTTAAGCTGCGAGATGACGTTCCTTTTGTTTCAAAGATATTGTGTATTGGATCACTTGATATCTCCTTTTGGCAATTGATGACGCTTATTTCTTTTTTTTTATATTAGGTCAGTTGGCCGACAGGCACGCAGCCCACCTGATGGTAAGCGGCCACTGCGGCCTATTCAATCTGCTTCGCCTGGAAGCGTCGCTCAATGTGCTGCCAGACTGTAGGCTCATCTAATCTTCGAGCCTCTGATATGAAGTGTACTGGCTCTCACATTCATTTTGCCGGAACACAGCCAGAGCGATTATGGCGGCAGATTTCACCTGTGGGGGCAGTAGCTAGGTAGTCGGACTCTGAAAAAGTCCTACCACCAACCAGACCCAAGGCGGGAATCAAACCCACGACCTTCGGGTTTTATACTCGAGTTGCTTAGCCACTGTTCCACGAAAGCGATCATTGCTTACTACTAATATTGTGGTTTGCAGACTGTAAAGAAAGTAAATTCAAACACTGCTTCGGTGAAGGCTTCTGGGTTTTTTAAACTGTGTCATCCAAAAAATTTACCTGAGGCTCCAAAGTTCTACAAGCGCCTCGATACGATAGCCTAACATCGGATAACTACTGCCTTTTCGTGAATTAAATACTATGAATAGAATGAGGCCCATAAAACATATCAGGTTATAATTATGTTAATAACAGTTAGAATATTCCCCTCAATCATCTCTGAACGGCTTAATGTGAGTAGGTAATTCATAAATGGCGTGTAAAAATATTATTCGTCCGATACAGGTCCTACAAACTTGAGCATAATCAAAAATTCCTAAAAATAGATAGATAGATAGATAGATAAATACTCTTTATTGCACAAAACACTTTAGGACAAACATGTAACATATAATAGCTGTACAATATAGGCGGACTTATCGCTAAACAGCGATCTCTTCCAGTCAACCTTAGGAAAGAGGAAAGTATGAAAATAGATTGATTGACAGAATATAGTTTTTATAAAAGTGATATTTCATGTTAAGTTAGTTGTTTTAATTTTAATGCTACTAAAATCTAGGATAATAATTGACCCAACTGTCTCTGAAACACAAGCCAGTATCACTAACAAACAATAATTACGTTTTCTACTCAAAACCTTTTGTACTACAGCAAAAACAGACTGAAGCAAGAAATTAGTTAGCAAATACCTCGATTTGTAGTTGATGAAGACGTGATTTGCAAGTTTGTTGAGACACTTCCATTAGGCAGTGATTAAACAGTCTGTTTAATTTAATTGCGGGCTCCGAATTGTTAAGTGTCGCACCACGCTGGACAATGGCGGAATGTTAATTTTCATTAGCAGCCTTAAACGCCGCCACCAAAAAGAGAACCGCAAAAGGTTTACATCATTTATAAAATAAATAATTTATGATTATGCCCAAAAGTTTTTTTTTATATTTGGACTAAGCTAGCACTTGACCACAAAGTTGCCTGATGTTAGGAAAAGCCCGTTAATTCTGGCCTTTTTTGATGATTCGTGAAGTCATCAATTGGTAAATTTTGAAACGAGTTTTTAAATACGCAAGATCACATTTGACCAATCATTTAAATCATTGTCATCCCTTTCCATACGTATTTTTCGCTCAACTTAACAATGAAACGTCAATGACGCACTAAAAAAAAATTAAAAATTACTATTGCTAAAATTATTACTAAAGCGCAACTAGTTTATCTTATGAATCTTTATAATTATATAAGTAACGTGTCGTCTAATGGCTTGAGTACCGAACTCTACCGGACCGGAGTTATCACTGATTTGCGAAGATAAACATAAAGTTATCTCCACTCCGATATATCCTGGAAAAACGAAACATAATGTTTGTTTTTAAAGTGTTTCTTTGAGAATTACGCCGGTTTTCCTTATGGGAATAAAGCAATTTGAGATTTATTGTAATAGCTTTTTTAAAAGTTTGGTAATATTTTTTCGCGTCCTTAGCAAGTATTTTAACGAGTGTTAACTTTTATATTTTATGTAATCCTATACCGACTGATAATTAATTATAACTACATAATATGAAATCCTTGGATATAGTCGTAAAAAAAGTTTCTTGTTTGGTTGTAAAATATATCAGTCAATTTTAATTTATTGGTTTTATGTTTCTAAAATAAAAACAAGCGCATTGAATAAACTTTAATGTAAATACCAAGAATACAGAATAAATCAATAAAACAAACAATGTGTACCTTCTGCATGTGTGTCGTCGCAGTGCAGAAAGGCAAAAGGATAAATATCAAATTCCTAAAGCTATCAAGGCACCCTGTGACCGGAGAATAAAGGATCTATAAAGAGATAGAGAGATTTGTACACATTTATATAATAGCGTAAAAGGTTCAAATATTTGCCAACGTCTAGGAAGTGAGCGGAAGAATCTGTAGTTGTATTTGATTTTCCAATTGTTTCTTTCAGGGATAGTGAACATTTCAACATGCTTTAACAGTGATTTTGAGGAAACGAAACCGATGTGGTGATTATTATTATTAAATATATGTTTAGATCTTATGTATGCTTTTGATTAGGTAAAGTTAGATCGTTATTAAGAAATGCCATCCTAATTATACTGGAATAAGAAGATATTCATCGACCTGTGTCGATATTTTTTCAAATCAGTCTCGAGACTTGTCTATAAATTTTTCCATGCAGGTATCACAAGCTCGATGATGAAGGAAAACTTTCTAGAATCTTAATAGGTTCACTGGATGTATCCATTATCAAAAAGGTAGGTATGCATCTCGTAACAAACGTTATAGCGACCTTGCGTGGTCTATAATTATCAGCTGACGTTACAATTTAAGTGTTGTCTCAAAAAATGCTCTGGAAATGAAAAAACTAATTTCTTTCAGCTGTAAGCTACAGTCAGGTCAGCTGACACGAGTGCACCTGCCAGTGACAATGGGTGTCGCGCGGCGTCGTCGGCGCAGGCGCAGCTGCCGCGGTATTTATAGCGCGCTGTTTTGTTGCGAAAGCGGCGGTTTGGCGCGCATTCTGCGGTGATGACGTCATCGCTGACGCGGCGCTGCGTGTGAGGCGACAGGTGGTCAAGACGAGTGCAATTTTTTCACTGATGTTTTTTCGGCGCTGTGTAGCTAGAGGGAATGTGGGAGATGGGAGATGAAAATTTTATTAGTAGTACGAGTATGTGTACTTTGTCACGTCATATGCTTTAATAATGCTCAGTTCTCATGTGATAAGAGAAATAAAAGTGTTTTGGTTGTCCTTCTTTCACGTCGCAACAGAACAATGGAGTGGCTTGTTTTTGAAGTCCGGGTAGATTGGGAGGTGAGTGGCGTATTACTTTTTATCTCGTTATAATCGGGTCACATTTAGGGTCACTCAGAGAGATAAACATGTTTATGAAATAATTCAAAAGAAAATTTTAGTCGAAATAAAAAGGACGCAGAGATTTGAGAGATAATAGCGTGAGGAACGCGCAATCGGTCATATCGAACGAAACCAAGTCTGAAAGGAATTACTTCCCTTAAATATTTAATGGATCTGTTTTAATTTCTGGGAAATTATTACACAATGAATACTTTTAATACGTTTCATGATTTTTTTTACATTATCATCATTTATTCAATTATTAAAACAAAGACATTGATTAGACCCGTATCTGGAATGTCATAGCCTGTTATCCACGTTATTTTATTCTATTTAAAACTCTGAATAGAACGCTCCTTAAAATTTGTTTTCCGAACGCTCCATTTTTAGCGCGTATCTGATGAGATAAGACATGGGCTGGTGCCGACACCGAGGGCTCGCGGTCAAATTTAATTCTAATCCACTCTCGCGCCCGCCGCACCCGGCGCTCCCTTTGTGCCGCGAAGCCCGCGATCGACGCTCGTTACATTTCATTATTCAAATATTCATGCCGAATACTGGTGTATTTACATGTATTCATTTGGATAATAAAAGTAATTAAGATGAGAGTGGGTAGCTGTATGCGCTTTAGATTTTTTTTTACTCTATGTTAGAGTGAGACAAACGCGCAAGTGGTGGTCGTAATCACCACTGCTTATAGACTCGCTTTTTCTTCTTGGAAGGATCATGTCGTTTTGATTTGGAAAAATGAATGCCAGAATTTGTTTAAAGTAATACACTTTATCATCTAGGTTTTAATGTAAAAATGGACGTCTGCAAAATGGCAGCTGCGTATCTTGGGCTGGTAAAAACTAAAAAAGAAAAAGAAAGAAAGAAAATACATTTATTGACCACAGACAACATTGGTACAAACACAATAAGTTATAAAACTACTAAATCAAACTTATTACTTTTCAAATCATGAACGGTTTCTTTGTGACGCAAGAAGACAGATACCTATAGTATAATTATTATACAGAACAGAAGAATTATAATAATGTACGATATCCACACCCTGCAGAAACAATGATCTGAAGTTTCGATATAAAATTAATGATAGCCGATGAGAAGTATTTATGAGAAAGTTTGTTAAGAGAAGCTTTACTAACTTAGAAGGTGCTTCTGAAAATGTGGGATATTTGTGCCGCTAAACTTGTTACGTCAAATGTACATAATTCAGATTTCTTTAATTACGCAATCTTCTTCGTAAAATAGGCTAATCTAATCCTATGGCAAATATTATCGCACAGATTTATCCGTACCATCCGCAAATTACTTACGAGTACATAACTAGAATCTAACCTATATTCTAGGTTATGTACCTACTTAGGTTTATTTAGGTTTCTAACAGACGCTATTTCAATTCTTTTTCTGATATTAAAAAGGTCCACGAGTCGGTCCGTACAAGTAATTACTTTCGTGTTCGAGTCCCCGGCCGGCGAGCACAAAGAACTGCAGACTATACCTTAATAAGCAGATCATTTGCGGGCCCGGCGGAATACGCGGCTCACCCGCGGGTTAGCCACGGAATATCTGCTATACGATGGAATATTTAGGGCTTCGGGGAAAACTAGTGAGAGATAAATTTCTTGAGCAAGGATAATATTCCGCCGCGCACCGCTCGGTTTTTTTGAGGCAACGTGCTATGTTTGTTATTGTTGATCCGTTATTTAAAAACATGAGTAAGAAACATCAATCCAAAACTTTATAGCAAACTTGGTATTTTCTTTTGCTGTACTCATGATTCCTATTTTACAAAATAAGATAAATTTTCGTGCACAAACTAAATTTATTCTTTTTTATTCCCTGCTGTGACACATAACATAATACCAAGCCTACAAACTTATAAAACTTTGCAAAGTTGTAAAATTTACTTTCGGACTCCATGATTTCTGACACGTGTCGAATGAACGAGCTATTCAGTTTTATTTATTTTACACAAGTTACGTGTGTTTCCTACAACACAAGGATACATTGTGTAACTTCTGCTAAAAACGGTAGGGCTTTATACCTGAGAGTTTGTTGTTTTCTTGGCTTTTTCCACACTTCAATACAAAGCATCGTGTACTGGGATGATGTTAACTGCACTGATATTGGCGACTTCTTTACGTTTTTTTTTTTGTTAATTTGTTGTCAGAGTTTTTCCTAGTCCCAATCTTGTAAATTTCACACATGGGAGGCGATGATAAAAACTTCTAGTTATTGCAATAAATGGCCTGAGCACAATAATCCCACATTACGTTTATTACCAGCCAGTACTACAGAATATTATAAATAAGACAGTTGTCATCAGACAAACCGCATTGACCTAAATGGCGCATTTTAACTGTCCCCTTGACAGTATTTTTCAGTGGCTTCGGAATAAAATTCTAACTGCCATATCACTCGACATTGCCAGAAATAAAACTTGTAGTAAAGAAATTTAAAATTAAATAAAAATGGGGCTAGTTTCAAATTAAAAAGAAAGTTTATTTTCATTAATTTCAGTACGATGAGGTCATATTTTGTTTATACGATGTGTTACTACAGGATGTATTTTTAATATCTATAATATAAATATAAATAAAATAGAGGATTATTTACAACACAAAACTGAAACTGTTCTTTCCCCATGCCACTGTAAAATAAGCTATCAAGTCTGCTTTTCGCTCTCTCTGTTTCTTTTATGTGGCAACAAAGTTTTTAAAATCCATTTTATGATAATAGTTTTCATGGAATTGAATTTTACTGCAGCATAAAACTGGCGTTGACATAAACGATACTGTAGTTGGAGAGATACTTTAACCCAAAACAAGCCATGACCTACTGACCCCATAGCCTCAACGACCCCCCATAATCTTATTCGATAGAAGAATCAAAAGGGACACTTGTATGAGATCATTATTAGTCTGCTTTTTTTTAATTGCCCGTGTAACGGAGAAAACAACGTGTTATTAGTCACTGTTCTGTATTTTATGGGCAAGATTTTCTTTTTGTGAGATAAAAGAGCTTTTTATCTTTTTAACTTTATAGGCTAAATATAATTCGTTTAGTTAGAAGTAGAAATATTGAACACTTACATCTTGTGTATGTAGAAGTTTACAGAATGAAATAGCTGACAAATTTTAGATCCCTTTAAAATAGATATAGCTAGTGATTAAGTCTAACGCAGAATCGTTAGATTAAGTTATATCTTTAGCGTAACTGAAATAATATACTTTACGAGATACACTAATCCTAAATTCCACTAATCAAAATTAATTTAAGTTTGAACAGAATTAATTTAAGTTTGATCAGGTTGTTTTTATGAAATAAAAAGTAACATAAGTTAAAAAGAAATGAATAATCCTCTTTTTTAGATAAACTTCAAATAAGTTTGCAAAGTAATAAAGGATTGGAGTTAAAAAAAATACGAAATAAAGTAACGCCTACAAACGAAATAATAAAACTCCGAACCCTTCAAATTAACAGCTGCGAAACTGTATTTTTATAAAATAAAAAAAGATTCTTGTAACAAGATTTGCTGAGTTCCGCCTAAATCCAGTACAAATTATCCACAGCGAGACAAAAACAAGAAAAGTTATTTGGAGTTAACATCCGGCGGCAACAAAAAGTAATATTAATTCGGCGCGGTCCGTTAAAGGAGACGATTTGTGATGTGCCAGCGCAAGCGCCCTCTGGCGACGAAGCCATTTGCGATTCAATAACACAGCCGCATTGCTCGTCAATCTACGTCGTGGTAATGTTGGTGGTGACACTATAGTGTCGTATCCTCCACGAACGAAATAGTAACTAAGCCGCAATTGGTCTCAAAACCTGGATAGCTTCCAGCTTGATTCTTGCTTTGGGTGCGGTTGGTAGACCTTTATCAGAGCCTGACTGGCTAGCTATCATTTTTTTTACTCTGAACTTCTTTGTTTTCTAATTATTAAAAAAAAGTTAACTAGATCTGAAAGGCATCAGAGTAAAAAAAGGACTTCCATTTTTACAATGAAAATGCTACCCTTAAATTAATTGTGTGGGCTTCCATATTTTTTTGAGCCAGCCTTACGCAATCCGGTCCTAGGTCCGCGGATATCCGCCGTAGAGCCGGCCGCGGTCCCGGGCCGCGTGACATCCGCCCGCCGCGTGACAAACGCGCCCGCGCCCGCGCCTACGCCTCACCGCGCCGCAAACAACACGTCCTCGCCAATGTTGTCACCCACTACTGAATAAACACTAACATTTGTGTTGTAGTACTATTGTCGATCGGGTTGAGAAAACTCTAAAACTCTTTATAAAAGCTTCATGTTGTTGTCGTTCCAGGTGCACTTGAAAAATACATGAAAGAAAACTAGACTAGACGGTGTTTCGCTATTCTCGAGAGCTTGCAATTTTCTACTGAATTTCATCTTTACGCAATACTTTCTCCAACAACTTAATACTTGCTGTTGGAGATATATAAAAAAAGTAACCTCAATAGTTTATTGCACATTTCGCGGCGTTGAATAAATAATTGCAATAAAAAGGTTTCGTACTTTCTATTGCGTATGAAATGCCAATAATAAATAAAATAATTATCATTATATTAGCGGAAAAACACGCGACATTTATTATGTTGTACATATTGAATATTTACTACTTATTGCTTGTTTACACTTTCTTTTTTATATGTATAGTCTATGGTTTACACCAAATCAGCTTTCAATCACGACATAATAAACAGCGCGTTAAAACTAATACAATTTTATGTTTTAATGCAATGCAGCCTTGAATTAGTAATTTATTCAAGAATAGGTTATTCTTTTACATTTATTTTAACGAATTTGTTTAAGATATTATCTTTAATTACTGGTTTACGCAAAAACAAACAAAAATAATCGTGCGTCCTCAAAAGGATGACGTATCTGTTCAATCTCACCCATTGGACAGACAACATATTAAAGGACAACAAAATGATCTCCACGTAACTGTAATGTGACATAAGTAAGAGTTGAAACATAATCTTCCAGTAGGTGACACATGTGAGTTGCCATAAAACACGCTCGCATCCCGCAACGGGCGACGACGTGAACATTTTCACGCGTAAACGGCTTCTGAGAAATTATTTCTGGTCCCTTCTGACTCAAGGAAATTGTGTAGAAATAAAATTTCCTTTCATCTTACATTATCGAAGTTTTTTCCAATTTGTAAATCATGATATTTTTTTATACAAGTTGGTCGGGGTGAGTTAAAAATTGAAGGGTTTTTAACAATATTTTTACCAACAGGATGTTTAACAACGAAATATAAGAAACGCACAATAATTATCGTTTTAATTATACCTACTTATTAACCATTTACATACGTCGTTATTTAACACATTTATAGTATGCATACAATAAAAATAGTTTCGACATTCGTCTATCAGGGTCTGTCTAAAAAAGTAAACATGATCCATACAAATTACACACAAATCTATAATAGCTTTCTTTCAAGATTTTCCATATACATCTTCTATTTTTTTTTGAAATCAATTAAATATTTATGTTTTATAACATCTCTACGATACATAAAAACAAGAGTAAGATAAGAGTGTTCATAATTTATTCACTTTAGTTAAATCGTAACTTCCTGGCAAGCTTAGCCTAAGAGATGACCGGTAGAGAAAAGAGAATACTATTAGGTTTAGGTTTAAAGATATTTATTTCTCATAGATTATAACATCACTTACATGAGAAAGACACATAAGAACACTTTGTTAGGCTACTTACAACAAATTTTAACTGACACAATACAAAAGTAAACAATAATTACAATTATTGGAGGTAGTTTGTACTTTAATATGGAATTAAGTCTACCTCTTAGAAAATTTAGTTTATTGCCCGTGTTACTACCATTCTTATTACCAGTAGTAATACCGGTAAAGTGTTTACCCGTCTTACTACTGTAGTTGAAAGTTGTAAGAACAGCAATAAAATATTGCTCGTGTTACTACCGTTTAATTTTAATTACAAAAAGAAAATATTTTTTTTGTTTTTGTAATCAAAAATATTTTTTTTTTTAATTTTATTAAAAAGTGTGTAAATTCTGGAAAACAAATTTTAGTATTTACGTTGTGCAATAAAGTTAAGTAAAGTTAATGCCGACATTTACTGTTAAGATGCACAATGTCTGTTAAGATACTAAAAATAGGGAGAAACACATGTTTTGCGAAATGATCTCGATTACGACATCGCAGTCATCCGAGCGTCCTGGATGTTCTTCCAGCTGACATGTTCCGCATAACGTAAACATCGACGAATTCAACATATTTATATAGAGACTGAATTAGCATGATGGATATATATCCGAACATGAACTGCCGTAGCGTCTCAACCGCAGAGTCAAAAATACAGTGAAGTCGCTTCTTTCTATCGCTAGACTATACATTTGTCCTTTTTTTGTTTTTGTATTTTTTGGAGGAGAACGCTTTTAGGCACCATAACCGCAGGCTAGTTTGAAAATTTTGTGTGTGTAGGTACTCACTTTTGAAACTGAAAGAAGTAGACACATAGATTAAACTTATGCCACATATTTTTGTTAAGTGAAATATAATAAAACAAGTTCTTAAGCTACATAAACTTTATTGCTAATGTTTTATTGTTATATATTTGGAATGTTTGTTTTGTGACTAACGAAGGAACGTAACGAATCTTTTAAACCTTTTCATTAATTCCTTTTGCAAAGTTTCCTCACTGTTCAGTCCACTGTACAAGCTGTTACTTTCTCTGATGAATCTTTTAAACATTTCATTAATTCTTATTGCAAAGTTTCCTCACTGTTCAGTCCACTGTACAAGCTGTTACTTTCTCTGATGAATCTTTTAAACATTTCATTAATTCTTATTGCAAAGTTTCCTCACTATTCAGTCCACTGTACAAGCTGTTACTTTCTCTGATGAATCTTTTAAACATTTTATTAATTCTTATTGCAAAGTTTCCTCACTGTTCAGTCCACTGTACAAGCTGTTACTTTCTCTGATGAATCTTTTAAACATTTCATTAATTCTTATTGCAAAGTTTCCTCACTGTTCAGTCCACTGTACAAGCTGTTACTTTCTCTGATGAATCTTTTAAACATTTTATTAATTCTTATTGCAAAGTTTCCTCACTGTTCAGTCCACTGTACAAGCTGTTACTTTCTCTGATGAATCTTTTAAAATTTTCATTAATTCTTATTGCAAAGTTTCCTCACTGTTCAGTCCACTGTACAAGTTGTTACTTTCTCTGATGAATCTTTTAAACATTTCATTAATTCTTATTGCAAAGTTTCCTCACTGTTCAGTCCACTGTACAAGTTGTTACTTTCTCTGATGAATCTTTTAAACATTTCATTAATTCTTATTGCAAAGTTTCCTCACTGTTCAGTCCACTGTACAAGCTGTTACTTTCTCTGATGAACCTCTGCTTTCGTCAATCAGTCAGTGAAGTTCTTTTGTTTGGCTTGCACCGAGAGTACACGCTTTTTTTTTAAAAAGGTCATTTTTTTAATGCCTATCAATTCTCGGAACAAATGCTACTGCCAACAACGGCCAGTGTTTGTTTAAAAAAAAAAGAACCAAATCATATTCAGTCGGAGTCAGAAAAATTATGTTTTGAGTTTTCCTGTTCGTATAATCTATAAAATTATACCTTGATATTAAGAAAAATAAAACTGTTTTTTAAGACAACGATGAGGCTCTAAAAGCAAAATTATCGTTAGTCAGTTACTAAGTAAAATTAGCATCATATCAGTATGTCTACTGCCAAATATAACGATAAATGCACGAAGAAGTTTACTTAAGACAGAATGTTTGAAAACAATAAAGTAAAAGCACTTTAATTTAATATTCGGCTACAGACTATATTAATATTTGACGTGGAAAGATAGTTGTAAATTGAGTCGTTTCATGGAATCATTTTGTTTGTCATCGCGTTCACTTTGTGAAATAACAGCCACGATTTACCAGCGTATCTCAAGGGGTACGAATAGATTACAGCAGTAGCGAGAAACTCTCGTCCAAACCAATTATTCCAAAGGGAATTCAACGGATAATTATGCCTCTTGGTACCGGCGGGAATGAAGCCGCTACGACGCCGTGACGTACAATAATGAACTGTCCTCTAGTTTTGGCCCAGGTGAAAAAAAAAAGGTGGATTCTCATTAGCAAGCCACGATCATTGAACTACAATTACTAGCGTAGTACTTGTAACTCAATGGCCACGATAGCAAAATAGGAATAACATTCTGCACGCTTATTTATAGCTGAATGTCATTGAATTCGTTAATAATGACTAAAATGGTTTTACGAGAAAAATTAGGTTAGACAGTAAATTCGACCTCAATTTCCTCTCACATGCTGGGAGTGTCGTCAGTAGATTTTCGAAAACCACAAAGTCATAGTACTCCATTTTTCTTTTTTTGCGGAATAAATGGTGGGAGTCCTCTTAAGTCCTAACCCAAGTAGAGTTAAAGACTATAACCGAAAACATATGCTTCTTGTTTTAACTTGTTTACTATCGCATCCATAATACATATGACATTCGTTCCCATGATAGGCCTCCGCACTGTATCCCACAACTGTGAGTCGTCAGCCAGTCTGCCGTCACTAGTCGTAAACCCGAGCATCCATCCTACGCCTATTTTTACACCGAAGCCAGACGCGACTAAACACGTGGCCGGTGGCATCTAGGATCAGGAGGCGAGTGGCTCGTGTTGTTGTTATTGAGTGTATTTGTTTGACTACTTGTCTACTTGCTTGGCAAGATCAGTGGCGCATTTGGTGGTCTTTTGTGTGTTTGTTTGTGTCAATGTCAGTAAAAGGCGGAAATAGACTTCAGATTTCTACTGAATATTTGACGACTAATACACGCAATGGTAGAGAAGTCGGCTACCCCGTGAGAGCTTGGGTTATCGTCCAATATTTTGATAACATGAGCCCTGTTTTTATTGTCAATTTGCGATATTGTATTTAAATACTTTTATACTAGTAATTAGACGTAAATAGCCTGTTGAGTTGCATCTGCGTTGCAATTAAAACTTCCTTTTATGATTATTATAATTATTTTGTATGTTTAAAGAAGTATAGGATTGGGTTTGTCCGGTACGGTAAATGCATTGTATAGTCTAAAAGAGAAATGAAAATCCCACGTGCGTGCTACGAAATGCTTTAAACTCGCTTTGGAATCAGGTCACCTTGATATTCATTATTAACTTGAGACAAAGATGAGAGTGAACTCATAAAACATTGGAAAATAACTGCAAGTAGAAGAGTACGTAGTGTGTTGGCACAGAATCATGTATAGAATTATTTTTAAATCGTCGTGCGGGCAATAAAGTTGTTTTGAATGAAAGAAAAGGTTTATTCAGTTACATTGACGAGTTGTTTCGTTTTGATTGCTCTTGTGATGACGATCATAAAGAAACTGAATTATTTCTCAAGGTCAGACGAAGAATGATTCGGAAAAAAATGCTTAATTTAATGAGTGAGGATCATTGCTGGATCTAATAAAGATTCCAGGTCAATGCACATTTTACGTAAACAGAATCTGAAGTATTAGGCTAAAAGCATGCTACTCAAATATATACTAAATATATTTAGCAACTGTGATAAAAGTAAACAAATACATATATAATACGAGAAGCTGTGGAAACTGTACTGTGGGTTTTATTTTTAACCGTGTTTTTTTTCCTTCCAAAATCCAATATCCATTAAAGAATTTTATATGACTTATGTTTTACTAGATTTCCGCCCGCGGTTTCACCCGCGCGTAATTTCTTTTTTCAAATATCCCCCTTCCGCCCACATTTCTGGGATCAAAAGCCCTATGTCACCCGGGGATAGTGTAGCTTTCCAACAGTGAAAGATTTATTCAAATTGGTTCAGTAGTTTTGGAGCCTTTTCAATACAATCAAATCTTTCCTCTTTTTAATATTAGTTTACAGGTATACGTTAAGACTGAAAGTGGTGTATACGCTCCGCTAGACGTCAGTGAAGCGGTCCCTTATACGTTTAGCCGTAAAACGATGTACATAAGATATTTATAAACTGGCGACATAATTCAACCTAATTTTATAGAGTTCCGAATTCCTAACCTACAGTTAGCCTATGTGCGCTCACATTTAGTCTCGAACTTTAGGACTCGTTAGTGGGTCTTCAGAACTTCTAGTTTACTAACACATAGGACTTTCTCTCATTTAGGAACTTTTGAGACTAGTTAAAGTTTTGATTTACTTAGGCTATGGTGACAAAATGGCGTACAGAAAAGGCGGCCAATCTGGAACAGCTTTTGGACCGTTGACAGTTTAAAGAACGGCAGATGGTAATCAAACTTTTTCAGAGCAATCTAACTAAAAATAAAACAAGCGCGGGATAGAGAACATGAATAAAAAAAACTATAATAATATTCCTGATCGTAATTTATCGATAGATTAATAAAGAGGTATCCATTTAAAAATTGAAGACAGCAGAAAAACGCAGAAATTAATGCACTGTTACAGTGCATTAATTTCTGCGTAGACATATTATTATTACAAATAAAGTAATCTGCTTTGTATTCTCTGCTCGGAAAACATCATGATGCCCTGTTAAGAGAATTCAATTTAAGCCGAGTGTACCGCGAACATGACCGGAATTAAGATCCGCCTCTTGTAATATTATTAATTTTATTAAAGCACAAGAGTTGTTTCCTGATAGCGTTGGTACAGATTCTGAACAAGATAAAAATTAACTTACTTTTATACATGCAAAGGGCCATCATTGAAATTGCAAGGATAGTTTGTGATCATCATTGCACCCCACTGCTGGATATAGGCCTTTCCAAACGCTCAGCATTAGTATATAGATTTTGTTTCATTTCGGCACCTTCCCATTTCGGCACCTAGTCATAATTTATTGCGAATTTTGTACTTTTAAAGTACAGTCCCGCATATGATTGGTGTCCGTAAGAATTCCTTAACCACTCAACGCCGAACCGGCACTCGGGTGCCGCATAACAATAGATTTTCTATTGTGTCTAGTAATCCGGGGCTAGAAGGATTAATCAAGAAATATTAGTTTTGACCCCAATCGACCAACGCGAGTAAAGTTAGTCAATAAAGTTTTTAATTAGAGACTGGCTGCTGCCCGCGACTTCGTACGCGGTATCGTAATTGGTGACCGCCTCCGTGGAACAGTGGCTAAGCCGCTCGGGTATAAAAACACGGAGATCGTGGTTTCGATTCCCGCCTTGGGTCTGGTTGGTGGTAGGGCTTTTTCAGAATCTGACTGCCTAGCTACCATCCCCACAGATGAATTCTGCCGCCATTACAGCTCTTGCTGTGTTTCGGCAAAATTAATGTGGGAGCTAGTACCTACATTTTGAAATCATAGGCTCGAAGATCAGATGAGCCTACAGTCTGGCAACACATTGAGCGACGCTTCCTGGCGAAGCGTCCCTCAATGAGATGGGCTGCGTACCAGTCTGCAAACTGACCTAGTATAAAAAACATCTATTAGGGAGTCCGACACTATTTATGAAGAAACAACTTTACTGACTTAATGCCTTTTTCAAAACAGCTGACTTCTAAACCTTGACGTTTATTTTGCTTTATTAGAAGTATGGAGACTTATGTTGAGCTTGATGAAAATACACTAAAAGGTGCATGAAAAATGTCCTCAACCGTCATGTGTGGCATCCGTCGGCAGGACCGTCATATGTCAGCCGAGATTGGACCAAGAGGAGGGGGGAGGCAGACGGAAAGCCGACTCTTTCCCTCGTAATTGTTTCGCGATGACAGGCCACTTCTTCAAAGTAGTGCCCTTGCAAGTGTTTTCACACGAGTAATTCGGTTGGGCAGAATAATACCTATGTAGCTTCACGAAAGGAAAACTATAATAAGGTTTAGGCATGTCAATTTTATTTTCTTCTTTTTTTAACTCTAGCGTACGCTTATATTGTTTTTTGTGTGAATGTCAGAATTGGGTCATTAATTTTGGTAAACAGTGTATATGGTTATGAAAAATGTGTTTATTTTTATTCAGATAAACATTTAGTAATCTTTCTGTCGAGAAGCAAATGTCTATTTCTTCACAAACATTTTAACTTTTTTGACATAGTCAGAGAAACGTGAATTTATTACGTTAAAACCGATACTATTTAAATAAAACCAGTGTCGAAACGTCACTAAACTGAATTGAAACAACAGAATAAAACGCCATCCGACGCCATTTTACTCAGTCATGCGATAAACATTTACAAGTTTATTCTCAGTTAATTATTAAATCGTTTTTTCTTGGTTACAATATTCCACAAGTTCAGACCAAATCACTGGTTCGAGTCAGCATACATTTACATAATAATGCTAAAAAACGAATTACATCTTCAACCCGAATATCTGTGCGTTTCGTATTATTTATGATCTGATTCCGCGAAAATATATTTGCCTAAATGTCTATGTCTACACGCGCTCTACGAAGGAGGGAAAATAAATAAAAAAGATGGGTCAGTCTTATTTACGAGGATTTTTATGGGCTTAGGATTGCGTGTTTGTGATATGACTTTGAGTTGACTAGTAAACTCGATGTCCTTGAGGTTAATATTTTAGTATCTGCATATATTTAACTTATACAATATCAGCTGGCAGACAGGTATGTGACTCAGTTGATAATAAGCAACCGATTTAATCTATGGTGGGAACTTCACCAGAAAATGCTGATCGGTGTACTGCCGAAGAGCAGTCTTCTGACAATCAGTCATAAGTAGTACATACAAGTGGTTTATTTTCATTTTTTATAAAAAATAATTATTTTCTTTAAGTACATAATTAGTAAGCAAACGACACTTTTGCAAAAAAAAACACATACAAATGCAATTCATTAATACAAATTAGGTATAGCAGATGTAATTCAGTGATAACAATCCGGAAATTCATCCATTAATACTACCAAATGAATATTTCATCACAAAAATAATTGCACTGACAATTGATTAATATCGTGATGCGATTTTACATTCATTGCATTGCATTGTCTCATCTCGGCGAACAAACAAGTTCTTATTATAGCGCTGGCCTGAATCCAAGCTGAAAATTGTCTCGTTTAAATAAGGAAAATAAATTTATAAATAGCCTTGGACATTATTCACACAGTGCAGCGCTGCCTAGCCTTAAACTAAGCAAAACTTCTTATATAGATGCCAGACATTAACCGTAGGGGAGCGGGGGGCACGTTGTTACAATTTTTAGATATTTGTTAATATGACAAAAGCTATCAAATAAATTATACATTTGATTACTTGTAATGTTAGTATGTCTATTTAGCTATTAAAATATGACTGAAAAAATATTAAAATTTATGTAATTTTTTCACAATGGACAATTTAACTAAACAAGTAGATTGTAACATCTTACCCCGGAATTGGGGCTAGTTGTTACATCATCGGGGCACGTTGTTACGGTAGATAAATAAACAAAATCATCAGTGATACATATTTTTTATTAGTATTTCAAAACGATATAAACAATAGAGATCTCTTTATACAGCCTTCTAACATATTATATGAGTAATTATAATATCTATTATGGTAATTATTTAAGTTTTTTTTGTAGAAAATCAATTTGGCAGGAACATTTTTGAATCTTATATAAAAACACAGACTTACTCTGCAAATAACAGCTTGAGTAATTAAATTATTCACTTTCACTTCTTAATTAGTTATTTTAATATACTTTTGGCAAACCAAAATTTTTTTCTTCACCATTTCATGTAACAACTTACCCCAAAAAGTTGTAACTACTTGCCCCATGGCACGTTTTTTAATATAAATTGAAGTCATTATTAATGGATATCGATAGTAGAATAAAACAATATTGTAAATTAAAGGTAGATGTATTATGAACGTTCAAGGTTAAAATTTTTGACAAAATAAAAAATATAGTCTTTTTTTCTTTTTTTGATTTTGATTTTGAGGAATCAAAAATTTGGTAAAGGATTTTTTTTCGTACTTGGTTGAAATCGGGACACACGCACATAACCTAGCAGCTCAGCGCTTGGCGGGTCACTGATTGTTTTTATCTAATGCACGATGTTATAAGAAAACGAATGAGTCCAATTATGTCCATCAAAGAGTTTAAGATCCCGGTAAAAAACGCGTGTAACTTCTTACCCCTGTAACAACAAGCCCCCCTACCTACTTGTATACTTTTTTATATTTGGACTAAGCTGGCACTTGACCACTAAGTTGCCTGATGTAAAAAACTTGCTTAGGAAAAGCCCGTTAATTCTGGCCTTGAAGAGCCCCAAGTTGTATTGTGTAGAGAAGACAGATTCCGGCAGAGAATTCCACTCCCGCGCAGTCCTTATCAAGATAGATGAAGCAAATCCCTTAGTTCGTACGCGCGGTATCTTCACTGTATCTTTCATAGAAACATCCAGACCAGTACAAATAGATATGTTTATGTACACAATTAATGTTTGTACAGTGCGAGAATCAATCTCGCGGCCTCGGTACGCTCTTGATAACTGACTTCTCGACGATCAAACCTAACTCAACGTTTTGTTTTTCCGCCAAAATATTTGATAAATTCGAGAAGTTGATTAATCTGCACGTGTCCATTGCTTCTGTGCCAATTTTTGTAGTATTCTATCTGTTTGCAATCGGCTTTTAATTAGGGAACGATTTGTTGACTTTATAAAATATACTTTGGACGTGGATAATTCCTTAAATATGTACCATTAAAAAATTATTAAACAACAAACATTTTAAATGCGTTGCTTGAAATGTTTCATTTGAACATGCATAAGTATATTTGGGAAAGTAACTGGATGAAAACTACAAGAAAGTTGTATGATCAGTAAAACGAGATTAAAGAACAGCAAAAACAAGTCGTAACGTCTGGTTTACTGTCAACGGTTTTACTATTTTTTTTGTGGCCTATTTGACTGAGTGATACTGAACCAGGAAGCAGCGCTTTATGTGCTGTCACACTTCGTGCTTTACGTTTCAAGAGAACTGGCTCCCAAATTGCTATTGCAGTCGTAGCCCAAAATATTCTGCCACTCCCAAGTCGAGAATCAAACGTCACATTGTCCACGAAGGCGGGCAAATTGTGTAAAGGTTCGGCAATTGTAATAATTATGCAGTATTTTTTTTGTACAAAAACATAATAATATTAACTTCATTAATACGTAAGAAACGATCAAGAGGTCGGTCCTCTAATTTGACGTGTTTCAATTTGCGAATAGATTTCCAAATTGTATCAAAACATTCATTCCAAAATAAACACGACAGCTACCGATTGTAAATTAATTTTTACAATTGGCAGTTGAGCAGACGCGCCGGGTCGAAGTGTAACAATTTCTCTAAATATAACTAGTCTTTGAGCTGATTAGTTTTATTGTGAACACGTGTGGAGTGGGCCGGAGCGATGTCAATCAATCAATATTGAGAGTGCTCGGAATAACACTTCACCGTCGTTATGCCCGCTTAAACAGTATCTTCCTCCGATGCTTATTAACCAACTCATTTTCTGTCCAAAAGAAACAGGGCTAATTTTAACTTTTCATGTTAAAATAACAACTGTATATCAAATTATAAATCGTAAATTTTCTATTTTATCATCCTTCTTATGGCATCCTTCTTTGTTTTCATTCTTGTTCTAGTCATAATCACCGCGTTTCACTCGATGTTATATAGATGATGTTATATGAATATAGAAATATTATTTAACACGTTATTAAATGACGTGTGAACAAAATATGATATTTTTATTATTTATATTGATATATATTATTATTGAAAATATTACAGACATTGGTAAGCGATTTATCATCGATTGCAATACCAGAAATAAATAAATATAATAGTTATTAATTATGTGACTGTTGCATAATGAGGGTCATTAAAATACGAATGTGGTTTTATGAAACGAACGAAGTGAGTTTCATAAAAGGATCACATGAGTATTTTAATGCCTAATTATGTACAGTCACATACATAACTTTATCTTCATTCATACGATAAATGTCTATTTTAAAGTCAGGATCGATGTGAAACCGCGTGGAATATAATCCGTAGTACCAGGAGAGCAGAGAAGAACAAGAAGCTAGGCTAGCTCGCGTCTTTCAAACTCTTTGATTTAATGAATAGTTACGCTGCGGTTATGCTCTCCTGGTACCTTTGAAAATACATCAAGATGTTTTGCTTACATAGTTAGCTTCAAATCCATTAATTTTTACTTTTTAAGAAGACGTTCGAAATTTGAACGTAATTAAAGTATCGGTTACCGATACTAAAATGTAAACATTACGATGCAGCCTACGATACTTATATCTAAATGTAGGGCGTTTGCTCATCGCTCCTGACTATAAAATAGACATATTATGGTATGGATGTAGATAAATATATTTTTTTACTAGGTCAGTTGGCAGACAGGCACGCAGCCACCTGATGGTAAGCAGCCACTACGGCGTTTGTCCTAAGAGTTTGTCCTGGGTGGGATTCAAACACAGGGGTCGTCCCTGGCGCATAGGGCAGGGTCACTACCAAGTGCGCCATCAGGCCAGTCAAGCATCACCCCCGCGTCGCAAACCCTAGTATAACTTCCGCTGCCAACACCGAATTCTGGAGACCTTACTCACAGACAGAGACATTCCGGACAATACAAAATCGAATTATTAATATCGGATAAAAGCTACAGGTATAGCTAGTAGGTCGCACACAAAAATCGTAGTAACTAATTGAGTATTTTTAAACGGCTTCTCTGACACTGATAAAACTCAACTTTTATTTGACGTCTTAAAACTTTTTACAAGGAATTATCGGACTTGATATTTTAAGTATTTTACAAGTTAGATAATTCATCATGCGGAATGAGATTAGATTGTATTTTTGGAGCTATTCCACTTGAAATATAAAACTTTGAGATTAAAAGCAGAAGTGCCTCAATAATGGCAGCACATGAAGTGATTATTCCTGGTGAAGGACGTTTAAGTGGCTTTAGATTTAGTGGCCACATATAAAGGTATGAAAAAGATTGCAGTGGGAGATTATTACAGTTAGTAAAATCTGAGAAGTTATCTGTCAGACATCTCTAATGCTCTCTTGTTCTAGATAAAAAAATACAATAACTGTAGACAAACAGCCAACATTATGAATACCGGATCCATGTTTCACATTCAAGTTACCAGGGCGGTAGCGAGTGTTTTCCGAAGCTAGTAAAAGCAGCACTTTAATCAACATGTCAGTTTATGAAACAAACAACATAAATGTACAGTGTGTTTACTTTCTTTGCGGTGTTCGGATTTACTAGTTCTCGGGTGCCGTATTGAAGCGGTAAATCGTTAAATTTGTATTTGCATAACAAATGTATGCTTACACAACCAGGTGCATAAAAAATAAAAGTAGAATGTCAAAAGTAGAATCCCGGTGCAGGACGCAACCATTAGTCAAATTAAATCTACGTACGTACTTCGAGACCACGGCGACATTTTCAAACCATTCGATCAACGAAAATGAGGCATTTTTTTATTGTACCAGAGTGTTACCTAGACAGTAACTCAGGATCAGGCCAGGCCACGTAAGTAAGTAAATGTACCTTGACATCTTTATTTGTAGTACGCCACATTTCTGGACGTTTCGTTATAAAGGCGAGGTCTGGGCTAAATATTGAACGTCTATATATAACCTGTCCGTTGAGCTCGCGAAGTTAACCCATGTGCTGTCAGCGCGAGCCAGACTTGTGTCATTTGACCTGTATCTCGTTTATTGAGATTTCTGTCAACACCAGCTAAATGCTATAGCA
This sequence comes from Mecyna flavalis, assembly GCA_949319885.1. NCBI lineage: Eukaryota > Metazoa > Arthropoda > Insecta > Lepidoptera > Crambidae > Mecyna > Mecyna flavalis. Next base: position 177,559 of record OX439427.1, on the reverse strand, counting down.
AACATTGTAGTTGTTATTTTAGCATTTAGTTTTATTTCACTTTAGGACACAGACTTTAGGATAGCGAATTTAAATCGAACTAAATATATAAACGTATAACAACAAAAATGTTGATATTATTTGATGCAGAATATCTTAGTTATTCCGGGATCACTGTTGCTGTAAAGTAATCATAACGTCATTCAATATACGCCGATTTAATTCGTTTGATGATGTTTTCTTTGAACTAAATGTTGCTTTACTAAACAAAAATTGTTTTTTGATCTATAGATTTTTTTTTTATAGTAGCTGAGTACATTGGCTCCACTGTGGCGACGCCTACGCCCGATCAACAGACATCAAGCAACTCGCCACTTACAGTTCTACCAACTGATGACAGAAGGCGCTGACTTACGAACACGAATTAGTATGGGATCCTGCATCGCGCTAGCAGAGTTATTTCAGCCCGCTAGCATATATACAACAAACCAAAGATGGTACATTGGACCTTGGTCCCCGAGCACAGTCGATCTAGCTCGGAGGAAGATCTTCCACTTTTAAGGAAGCATTAGATCTCCTACAGTGGTGACCCCCGACGATTGTGTGGGTGAGATCGCTTAACACCTTGGCGACCCCCACACCAATGAACATCCCGACGTATGTGGGTGAGATCGCTTAACACCTTGGCGACCCCACATACTAGTGAGCATCCCGACATCATGTGGTCAAAATCGCTTCATACCTTGGCGACCACCACATTCCGTGAACATCGCATCAGCCTTCAGCGGGTCTTCGCATCCCTTCAGCCTCGTCTCACCCCCAGCAGGACTTTAGCAGTCAGTCACAGCAAGCCAGCCTCCAGCCACACGGAACCATCGCAGCTACGCAACAACCTCCTGGTTCCCTGGCAGCTACTACGTGCCCACCAGGTCTTCACCGCCCCACGTCCGGACTCTCTGGGCGCTCATCGGTCGTGGCAGCCATGCAGCCTGCGCATAGCACGCATCTCTTCACTCGTCCCGACGCACTGTGGACTCGAGTATCTACAAGCTCGTCCCGACTCACCGCGGACTCGAGTATCTTCAAGCTCGTCCCGACTCACTGCGGACTCGAGCACCCACTTCTACGCTCTCTTCCTAACTCACCGTGGAATTGAGACACTAATTGGCATTCGAAGCTGTGACGTCCAGATTGCTGAGCCTCGGTCAACATTCGACCTCCGGTCTCCGTGGGGGAGTGATGTGGCGACGCCTACGCCCGATCAACAGACATCAAGCAACTCGCCACTTACAGTTCTACCAACTGATGACAGAAGGCGCTGACTTACGAACACGAATTAGTATGGGATCCTGCATCGCGCTAGCAGAGTTATTTCAGCCCGCTAGCATATATACAACAAACCAAAGATGGTACATTGGACCTTGGTCCCCGAGCACAGTCGATCTAGCTCGGAGGAAGATCTTCCACTTTTAAGGAAGCATTAGATCTCCTACACCACTTAGCCTGATGGTAAGCAAAAGGGGAACCCAAATTACCACGACAACGGACGCAACACCGTGGAGTTCTATCCGTTGGCATCGCAGTACTGGCTCACAAGGTGCTTCTTCACGCTTCGTTTAAAGGAACTCATGTCATAGGAAGGGGGAAATACATGAGCCGGCAGAGAGTTCCACTTCTTTATATAGTTCGACAAAGAAAGGAATCATCGAACTTTTTTGTACGCGATGGAATACTTTCCACGGTAAAGCGATGACATCGCTGACTAGAGCGAGTGGTTCTAAGCCGGAACGGAGAGGGAGGTATAAGGGAAAAGAGTTCCTCAGAGCATTCACCATGATAGAGGCGGTAGAATACACTTAGTGAACCAACGCCTCTTCGCAATTGAAGAGGTTCGAGGGTTTTGGTGACCTCCTCATCACCTATAATGCGCAAAGCCCGTCGCTGCAATCTATCAAGGGCATCCAAGAGGTATCTGGCAGATCCATCCCTAAGATGCGAACAGTACTCCACACAGGACCGAACCTGAGTCTTATATAAAAGACATAGTTGATTCGGCGCAAAGAACCGACGCACTCTGTTCAGGATACCCAGATCAGTTCAGATTTTTTATGCTTGTATTAGAACTCACTCAATATAACTGAAACAATAATTTTCATTTGCCTCCATCAATCCGCCGTTTACCTCCCCCGTTGCGCTGTGCACATAGCCCAGAGGTGACTAGCTTTTACGCGCAGGCTATACCGTCATCAAGACGTGTCCTAGTTTAGCAGTACGAGTAAATCTACTAAAATGCAAAAATGCCCGAGGAATACCTACAGCTGCTCCAACAAATATCTCTAAATCTATCAGTAATGGGCGCTGCGAAGTTGATTAATAGCGCAATTCGTACGTCAAATAGCCGCGACACGGATAGTGCGCAGGCGCATTCCGGCGCGGGAGAATGACAGCGTCGCTCGTCACTGGACGGTGATTACAGGTGATTACAACATAGTGACACAACGTAGCAACAAAGCACAGTGACATATAAAATCACGCGTTACGTAAAAAATCCTAAATCAAAAATGAGATGCTCCTCATTTTTCTGAACGGCAAAAACCTTTCATGGATACCACAGTGAATGTATGAGCACGTACACATATGTATTATAAAAAGCTTAATCTCTCTCAATGGTATTGGCCGTAGTGCAAAAATATACCATCATGTGGGCTGCTACCATAAATGGTACTGGATTGTAGTGATTTTTCACATTAATTTTGTTTATGTTGATGTTTCGAAAGTTTACTGTTACGACAGTAAACTGATATCCAATGTCGAAGTACCTAGCAATTAAAAGTTCTGGCCTGATTTAAAAGTTTTCGACGATTATGTATGCCTATGATAAACTATTTCAGTTAACAAGTTTTACTTTGAACTAGAGGGATTTCTCGATTTTCGTCACCTTTGTCGGACTAATGGTTCTTTCCACTCGGGTAAGAGATAGGGGTTTGATTCCAGAACCTAAATTGTGAGCGCTATCCAGCCTCAAATTATGCAGTACTTGTACCTATGAGTGCCAGACAATGAATTAACATTACTTATAACTAACTTTTTTGTAACTACATATAATATTTTACACACAAACACCCAAATACTTGTTATACACACGAATGCCTGTATGCGGGGATCGAACCCGCGACCTCTGGTGTATTAGTATTACATCAAATTTAATGTAATTTCTCAACCATTACATTAAATGGATCATCAGTAGTAACAATTATGTAATGCGAACTTCTCCAACGATACAACACACACATTTCCTATTATTGTTGTTCGTGTGGCGAAGACGGCGGTGCGCGGCTGCGCTCACGCAAATAGCCGACAGCTGCGAGGTCAATGTCAGGCGCGATGTCGCCGCAGTGTTTCCACCACGCCCGCCGTCAACGCGCGGGACTGGAGGAAATCCCATCTCTCTGTCCTGGGACAGCCAGTGGGAGAACGTCCTTTATGTTTTCCCCTCTTATTTTTTGTGAAACAGTCTTAAGAATTCAGCGTGTCTTACTACTCGTAATTTAACATTCACTGACCTTCAACTTCCGAGTGGATTCGTAATAAGACTTTGACAAATTTTCAGATGCCGGTCTTTTAAGCCATACGGCTGCCGACATACACTGAGCAAGTAATCACTACGGCCGACAAGATCTGATCCATTTGTTACTTAATTTTAGAGCTTTATCGGTTTTGGGACAGACATACAACGCTCCTGATTGTTAACAGTCTTTGCGATCATTAAGCGACATGGAAGCATTGTTTAATGTGATTCCACACTGTAGGCTCGTCTTATCTTCGAGCCTTTGATTCCAAATGTTCTGGCTCCTACCATTGCTATTGAATCGGACCGGAAAAGCCGTTTTCTACATATTCCAGGAGTCTTCGTATCGAATGTTTAGGATAAATATTGATAAGATTTTCCAGTAATCCATTTTCTTTGCAGCATCAGTAAATCAATGATGTTAGAGCAATCCTTCAGGCACGACCTGATATGAAGTCAAGAGTGCTCGACTAAGCAGCTGAGATAGCATTTATGAAATCATTACAGATTAAATAAATTCCAACGATTTACTCGCTAAAAGTTTAAATGTTCGTTTAAAAACTGACATTTTGCTACTTTATAGCTATGGTAATTACAGAATAAGTCTATTCCCTCGTTTAAAGGTTTATTTTATTGCTTCCATTTTTTTATATTTCTGATGTAAGGAATGTTCGCTATGTTATTATATAAAAATTTAATATGTTTATACATTATCTGGCATGCATAGTACCTACTACTTTCTCAGTTTATAATCTTTAGTCATTAATTACACAGTGCGGCTGGTACCAAACTAAACGTGGCTTATGAGTTCCGAGTTTATGACCACGGACGGATAAAAATAATTTATTGTTAGAGCTTGCAAACTCAGAGTAACCCAGGATTTAAAGAGTAAGATTATATTTATTTGTTTTATTATTCATTCCTTTTTCTCATTTAAGTGCAGCAGTGACTCACTTGCGGCATGATTTACCTTTCACAGTTCCGAAGCGCTGCGCCCCATAGGCGCCGTCACTAAACAATGTTAGAAAACTCCGGCGTCCCTCCGCTAACTTCTCTCTGACTTGAAGATAGTTTACAAACTTAACCACTCACGGAACCCACGTTTCGCTGGAGGAATGTTTCTTTCGACTTAGCATCAATAAACATCTTCGTCCTTCTTTTCACTTCAGACTTTGTCTCGGTAGACATAATTAAATTGAATAATAAGTGACATTATTTAAACTTTCTTTGGTTTTACAATGAACTAGATAAATGAAGTTTGCAATAAACGGTTTATCTATCTTGTATGGAAAGAAGCTTTTAAGGTACCGTTTTGTTCAATTACATAAATAGATAAGGGCTCTCGCGTAAAGGAAGCATGTTTCAATACACCTCTGACCGGAATATTTAAATGGCGAAGTCGACGCTATTTGTCACCGGCATTGGGTCGCAGAGAGCGGATGTTTACTGAACGATCGAGACAAGAACTACATAAAACAGTGTTTACTTCCACACCATTCAAGATCATGAAAAATATTAAGTAAACAAAATGGTACTTAAACTATGCAAACGTGTTTCGGTCTGACGGGTAAACCGCTTAACTGAGTCAAATGCATTTAACACTACAACTTTGTATCCATGGCATGGGAATTTGGGTCGTGGGGCGTTTCGCACCACAAGCTTTAGGTTACGTACTTATATAAAATGGCTCATCGTTGTCGTTGACTGAAAATGTCATACGTATAAAATGTATCATCCGTCACAATAGTAATTTATTTACATATTCATACTTAATGCGTCATAATTATAATGTCCGATTAGCGCGTGAGCCCATGGAGTCCCTTGATTATATGTAAAGCAACACAGTTAACTTATTATTATGCAAACGGTTTGAAAACTAAGTCATGATCTAGCGTAGTTTTCACCCCCAAAACTGATAGAACCACGGTGCATTCGTTGAGGTTCCCCATTGTTATGTGGAGGAAGCCACGTGCACATCTGATGAGACATAAAATGTCTGCGGCTACGATCTTGACCCGCACTCATAAAGAATACGACTCTCTGTTTTTCCGTAGAGTCTTCGATTTATGTGCGCTAACGCGTGTGATTCACGACCGCCTCCATCGGTGCCGCCGCGAGGTAGAAATATTGTTATTGTTATGGGGGACGCCTACCGCTAAAAGACTGCAAATCAAGATATACCAGAATATATGCATTGTGAGGTTGAATTATCTGAAAATAGACTTACGACCATATTTCTTCTCGCTTTGTCTTTGCATCTGAGTTATCTAGAGAAAAAGTGACAATTGTTAGACTCTGATGATTTGAAGAAGAAGCTTAGGTGTCTGTTCCTCAGCTGATGAGCTCGTCTAATCTGTGTAGAGCGAAACACGTATGCTAAGACGATAAAGCTTATAACGGATCGTATCGGATTAACCCAGATATTACTGAAACTATTTTTCATGTCGGATTTTCATAATTTTTACATATGTTGTATAATTGTAAAGAAGAATCATAGGAAAAATATTAAAAAAAATATTGATGGTCTGGAAAAGCCGGAAAATGAGTGGCGTTATAACACCCGGTAGTAAGATCGGCTACCAAAAAGGTTTGTTTGTAGATATTTTGAAATCAAGTAAAACATGGACATATCGAGACTAATTGATTTAATTATCTAAAAACTCTATTAGATTTATTCAAATATAATATTGCTTGTCCTTTATATAACTAGTTTTTCCTATAAATATAGAACATTTAACAGTTTAGGGTGAAAATATAGGACATTTTCGGCACATGAGCTTGTTTTTTTTTGCAAATAGTACAATAACTTTGGGTATCTATATATTGGATCAGGTAGTCAATGCGATAATATATTGAAGTTTGACCATAGTTTCTGGATAAACAACCAGGTCCTCGTTTTACTTGGAGTAACAGTAGGATTCAGCAAAGAACTGCTTAACAAAAATGATTTGAGGTAAAAGTTGTTGGGGTGAAGAAGGTATAAGTTGATGGAGTGAAAGTAACAGTTTTTTGAAGATTCACATTATTTGGCAATTATCAGCAGTATGTACATATTGTTTTAGCTAAATACTGACAATAATAAATCATTTTCAGAATCCTCATGATATAAAAATGTATCATTATAAACAACCTCTGTTAGAGCTCTCAGCTGGGAACCTAAAAGCAATAAAACATTCTAATACATTGTAATAAGTTGGTCACCAGCACATAATCATCATCGTCATCATCATCGGCCTGTTTCAGTCCACAGCTGGACATTGTACGATTTTTGACAACTCGCATTCAGCTTCTGCCAGCCATCCTGCGCAAATCGTCACTCCACCAGGCCTTAGGGCGACCAGCACATCAAGTCACGTTATTTATTGTTTTATATTGAGGACCATGACAATCGTGCGTCAATAGGTAGATTGATGTAACGAATAAATAACGTAAAAATAATTCTAATTATGAGATAAGTGACAAATTCTTCAAAATTAAAATATTCTTCCATTACTTTATTTGGATTTTCCGGTGGAAAATGCTTATTTTAGTAAGCAGAGCTTCATATAAATCTATATTGTGTAATTCATCAACTATTTAAATGAAATTCAAAGCAAATTTTGTCAATAGTGTAAACATAATAGAAATAATATGTAGACGTCCATTTTACTACCGGGTGTTATAACGCCACCCATTTTCAGATACGATAATCTTCATGAAAAACCAAGAAATTATAACTTATTTTTATCTTAAATTATATAACAGTACCAATACTTTATAGAATCCGACGTTTTAGTGTTCATTAATAGGTTTATGTACTTTAAAAAAATTGCTTTTTGAAGACAAGTCGCAAACCAATCTCAATGTTACATTTAAAACACGTATGAATTTCAGGAAACCGCACACACGTTTACAAATAGTAGGTGCACACTAAGGCAAGACCTTCCAGATTACGATAATGTTAGGTGATCTTTATTTTTTTAACATTAAACACATATATTTGGCCGGTGAATCAAACTCTAATTTCGCGGCGTTATAAAGGTCGGTAGTAACAAGTGGGTTAAACTTAAAGCTTAAAGCAAGCCGTAATGAGTTTTCATGTTCACTATCTTCTCTAGTTCAAAGGAAATAGCATCCTCTATCATAAGAGCCTACTGATTTAATGGCACTTAAGGTGTGAGTGTGGAGTTCCTCAAGGCAGAGACGATGGCCCATTTCCTGTAATGTCCTGGCTGTGATTGGCTCATCAACAATAGTGTTGCTATTGATCTCAAGTTCAAATATCACAAGGCACAAAATTACTTGCCATCGACTCATGAAGAAGAAAAAGACTTAAAATGCCACTTCAAATTTAGTGGAAAATAAATTTTGTTCGTTAGAGTGATAAATTAACCCGCTTTAGAAAACTACAAAAGTTAAACGGCGAAAAAATGGTTTGCTGATTGAAAGTGCAACTTGTTCCATCTATTTGGAAAGTTTTATTTTTCATCCCCTGTTTTCCGACTGCAGATTTTATGTCGCTTTGTTCAATAGAGTGCTTTGAAGATTTATGGTCTAAAGCAGTGAAGTAGTTGGTGCAAAAAACGTATTTTTAGTGTTATACGTTTCAGTCAGTGGTAAAACTTCTGAATCATTTAAATATTACTTGACTATTTATAAATAACTTTAATGACTTTCACTTCGGCAACGTTTGACTTTAGAACAATTAAATTCAGAGAGGATATTACTGACATTGTTTATTATGTCCTTATTTTATTGCTGAGTTTAATGTAACCATATTCTTCAAAATATAAATCGCAATCTTATTCTATAGATTTACAACAAATGTTTAGCTATGTTTTTTTTTAGATATTCTACGTACCTACCTACGCCTGAAAATACTTGCAGTCATTAAAAGCCTTTACTGAGCGGTGAAACAATAGAATACTTTTTTATTTCAATGCTAAATTACCCAAATTGCGAACAACGCACGCAAAAAATTCACGAAATTTACTTACCCGTTCCAATAATTCAAATCTAGTTCAGATGTTTCTATTAACGCGGCTCGCTGACAACCGGAATAGGTTCCTATCCAGGCTTCAATTTGCATTTTTTCCGATTCGCAATCAATCTACAATACGTGATATCGGCGGCTGACGACACGTCTGTCGCGGACCGCCATCGCTCGGATTCGATCATCCAATCAAAACTTTAGCGGACAGGCTCATAGTTCCCGATTAGAATGTAGCGGTGGATTCATTACATCGTCTGTGTCCCTCAGGACGGGTTGATATCAGTAGGGATGATGCCCTTAGTGATTACAATTTTAATGCTGAGCAAGAGCGATATCGCACTACGTCCGATCCGAATCCGATCCGTCACCGTGAAATGACGGTCCGGAGTGGCCGTAGAACAATGTATTTCTAGGTGATGTACGCACTAGATCCGTCATCCGATCTTCTTTGTGATTTTGATTTCACGGAGACGGATCGAATTTGGATCGGACGTAGTGCGAAACCGCTCTTACGGATCAAAATATGGAATCACAACTATTTTTACAGGAAAACATAATGGAATCACAACTACAAAATTTTTACAGATTCTCAGTTAATTAATTGTTACCCCTTATATTTTCTCGACGTTTCCTTTTGATTTAAATTAAATGAAAATGTAAACAAGGCTTGAACTGAATTACACTTTATCTGGCTAAGAAAAGGATCATGCAATTTATTATCGCAAAGCCTTTAAAACTTACATTCATTCCAATGAGTAAAATTCGTGTAAGCATAAGAGAACCAAATATCGTGAAAGTGATTACAACGGCGAATCGGAGGACTATCCCTATGATCCAAGACAATAAATAAAGTTTTCATCTGTGTCAGAATCAAATAAATAGTTGTGACTGTACAAGCTTGAGGAGTCGCTGTGGGCACTGTTCGGGATACCATTGAAGATGCTTTGCAAGGTGGAAGGTAACACACACGAAAACTTTGAAATTAGATTTGCATAATATGATGAGACACCAGAACCACCACGTCCACGTGGACGTCCATAATAATATATTGTACTAACTAATCTAACTACAAAAATGTTTGGTAGGCATAAGCAACAAGAACAATAAAGGTGTACAAATACAAAAATAGACATTAGATATCCATATATAGAACGAATCTAAATCACGTGAAAACCTCAGGAAAGGCAACATGAAACGCAACCCAGACAATCAAATTAAAATCTATTTTAGTGGTTATAATTATAACGCCTTGGTTTTAGAAATCGCGTTACTTTGTTCGTTAATTACTAGATTTGGCAAAGGATTTTACAAATCGGAAATTGAATTGGATTTTCTACCACCAACGCGCTTCTTGGAAACGTAGAGACGATAACTCGTTTGAGTGATGAAATTATTTACCCTACCACGGGGTATTTATTTTATTTGACAAAGGCATTTATTTCAAGCTGTGTAGGTACTTTTTTAGGAAACTATGTGAGGGAAAGTAAAATCATGGTAAAATAAAATGGTTTGGTGTGCCTTGGTTTTTCGGACACAGTTTGTATTTGATATCACACTTGGCACACTTGAAACTTGACACATCCGCATTTGGCAAGCGTGGTGACTAAGCCAATGATGGCTAACAAATGATTCGATTGACCCATCATTGTAGCGATGACCTTATTTCAATAGTTTAAGCTTTTTCTCTGCAGAGAAATATTATATTACAAGCCTGATACTTTTTTATATTTCTAACCAACTTCAGAAAAGGAGGAAGGTGGGTGGTCTCTGCTGTGGCAGGGTTGGCGATCCGTGTCGCAATAATGTGACCTTCCGCTCTGCCGCTTTTATCATTGTTTATTCCTATAAGGGTCGCAGTCCCTTTGCCACCACATGCGTTGGTCCATAATATCTTTATATTAAACTGCGGTTTTCTTTTGTCAAGTCTGGGCTTTTTTTACTAAAGTAAAAACGCAGTGGATTTCGTGCTCATATAACTTTATTATAATTAATAATAAGCTTTGGACATTAATCACACAGTGCCATCTACAGCAACTAAACATTGGCGAATAAAATAAATATTACCTTTAAATTATTTCTTGTAAATATTGTACATGAAAACATTTTCCTGCTTTTTTTTTGTTTTTGTTTCTTTTACTTTGTTTTATTTTTGTAAACTACATGGTCCCGAGTTGCGGGGAATACCGAATGATAATGTATATGTCACTACAAATGTGACGCCCTTACAAACATACAATATTGTGCAATATTTCTTATTATCTTGTCTATTGTAGTATTACGGTAAAGTTCAATAACCAATTACCAGTAAGGTTATGTACGGTCAACAGCACATCACGGTTAACACTGCAGTTCGATAATAGTACTTATGCCCCCGACATAAGAGTGGTACAAAGTCCAAAGTGTTACGTCTGACGTGCTTTTGACTGTACAGAAAACAGGCTGTGAACATTGAGCTAATATTACTACGTCAGTACATAATATTTCTATGGCAGTGAAGCACGAATGGTGGACAAAATTCTCTTAGTTTTCTGTATTTATTCCTGATTTTCCCCTTCCGGGAGTTTGTCTGCCGATAAAGCAACTAATAACACGGCTATCTCAGCAGTTCGCGCGAGTAATGGGAACAGCCCCCTGACCCCTCTGTTGCCATAAATTGCATGATCAGCCGGAAACTGTAGCGAAACAAACATTTAATATTATACTAACCAGACTAAGCAGGATAGTTATTTATTATGCATGTAACTTCAGGTTTAATAAATAAACATAAAATAACTTACATTACGGGACGCTTCAAAATATAATCGCGATGTGTGATAAAATTTATTCAATCAATATTATTACTGCGGGACACTTAGCTTTAAAACTCAGACTTATGACAAATCAAAAACGTCCAAAAAAAACAACAAAATTATTACCTTCTTTAATTCTGACTAAGAAATCTATTAGATATTGTTAGTAGATTTCATCTGTGAGGGTCGAAGCGATTCTACGACGAATCAAACCCACGACCTTTTTGTTTCATGAGACCGTATCAGCGTAACAACTTATCCAATAATACATTATTAATAGAAGCTATAAGACAAGGCTACTTACGCGCACAGGCTAGTCAGCGGTCCGCCCGGGCCACTGGCCGAGCGTGACGGATAGCGTCTCTGGAACAAGGAGAGCTCGTTAGGACATCCTTACGACGACATTTTTTATTCTAACTACAAAAGAAGGATTCTCTGAATTCGTATTTTGAAAAATAAAGGGTCAGAAACTTTGGCTTTCGAAATACACGCTGCCTTGACAAGTGATCACTGGTCAGGTTATCAATAATATTTTTACTTTGACCATGTAAGACTACTGTATCAAGCATTTGATTATATCAGTGTAGCAGTGGTTGTAATTTCTTTGAAACGGCTTCTGTTTGTTACAAATTAGTAAACATAAAAAACAAGACCAACGACAGAGCTTGTCGTTATGTAAGCACGATAACAGGAGATAAAGGAAAAACCAAATATCAAAATTCCTTCCGAAATTACTGAAAAACAAGTTACTTTTTCACTGCTAAAAATAAAATAAAAACGTGGATTTACATACACCAAAAGCTGCGTATAGCTTTTGCTCATTTACTGCAGTATTTCGTTAATAAAATTGACCAAATCGACGGCAACAACATATTGTGACCCAAGACAATTTGGAGCAAGGCGAAATAGTAATCCGGCGGTCAATCGCCACAGGATGGCCACCGGCTGTGAAGGGGTGTGTCCCACACACGGTTGCAAGTTTCGCTAGCCTGCCGTAATGATGCTTAAACCATTTTTCCTCCTCATAAAAAATAAAAACAAATTGAGATAATACAAAAAATAATAAAACTTTTATAAGACAACAAAACTAATCCAGCAGATCTTAGATAAAACAAAACATATTTAACCTCTTGATGGCGAGGCCTTTGACCGGCCTTGGGCCGAAGCGGTCAAATGATTGCCCCTCTCGTACCTGTGCCAAGTTTCACGCTATCTTCCCTTTATCGGGTCCATTGGTTAGATTGAAGCGATCCCAAGGTTCTACTGAAACTTGTGTTAAACATTTTCTACGAGGAGAATGCATGTGACACAATAGATTAAAGATATAAGTGAAGTATTTTATTTATTGGTTCACCCACATATACAAGCATAAAATAATACATGCATAGTGAGATACAGAAACTTATATATACAATGCAATGTCAATGTTTTGAATATCAATTTATAAACTGGCTTTTTTATTAATAATGTGGTTGTAAATATAAAAAGTCATAAATGTGTATCATGTGCGTTTATTTTACTCGTAAATCGAATAGTGCGTTTATTTTACTCGTAAATCGAATAGTAATAAATTGACAAAATACTTTAATATCATTATTCAATCTCACAGCATTAATCAATCACAACGCTAACAGGTGGCAGTATTACGCAGCTACTTCACGGTCATTCGCCCGACTGCACTCGACCGTCCTTTGTTATCAGGCCGATACCTCCAATGAACACTACGCTAACTTCAAAAGTGCAGGTTTACAGGAGGAGCTCTTGAAAGAAAAAAGTTGATAAACTCTTTATTTTTGTAGTAATTTTCTTGATATTTTTTGTGTGAGTAACTAATTTACTGATGCTTAAGATCCGCATAGTAACATTTAAAAAAACTTATGGGTTTTTTAATTAGCCTCACATAGTGTGATGTAACGCAGAAAGCTCTAATTTAAGATCGGGATACACTCCGCCAATCCTAAGTTAGCGGAATATATTCGGGAATATTACAGGCTACAAAATAATAAATTAAATGTATACTACATAAAATAAAATTAATAATTTCATTTAAAATCGACTTCATTACCAATTTAGAGTATTTTGAACAATGTTTTTATTATAATAAGATCGTAATTTATGAAAAAGAAAAGTTAGCGTTTTGTAGTAGGATAAGCCGAAAATCGTTGAGCCGTTATACAAGCCGCTAACAAATAAATAGCGTAGAGTATCTTAACTGTGTCATTACTTAGCGGCCTTTCGTCCATATTGGTAACTAAGCTTATGTAACCAGTTCCAAAAAATATTATTTTTTCGTTGGTGTTTTAAGTAGTTGTGAGGGAAGAATTATTTTTCCACTTCGTAGATTAAATCATTTCCAGTAACCCGAGACATTGTGCAAAAAATCCCGATATGATGTGGGATTGTTGTGATATACAAATGGCTCGGTGTAGTTGATTTGAATTAAAACGTACTATGCAAAACACTTTTAAATCATTTATTAATACTTAGAAAAATTTTAGGCAGTGGCCTACTGTAATATCTTAAATTTTAATTGCTGAATAGTTGCACTTATTTCTGTGTCAATATCATGATAATTATTTGGTATTTTGTCGTTTTTAACTGCTGAATTTATTTATTAAATTTTTGTTTCCTTCATTAGAATGCCCAACACTTATGCGATGGATGGGTTATTATTTTCCACAAAACGATTAATTCTAGCATGCCATTCTTCCAAATGGCTGCCATCCTTAATACTGTTTAACTGTTCCCCTTCACAACACCAGATTTTAATGAATCTTGTAGCCAGTTACGATCGAAGTAAAAATTTAATTGTGCTATTAGATCAGCTAATATATTTTATAAGCAATTGGGCCAAACCTGCACATCTTGCAACATGCCGCCTCTGAGCTGGCTTGATACTTAGCTGTTCTGCTTTTTTAAAAAGACTTTGACTAAAGTGGTTAAAACAATCTTTTACATCTGTTTGAGGATATGGTTTCTGAATGCCAAGCAAATCTTCAAAAGCAACAAGCATTTTACGTGGTTTCCAGAGAGGAAATTTAGTTTTGATTATTTGTAAAGGATTTTTTTTTTCTTGTCTTGGTTTTGGAGGATGGCAAAAAACAATGGTACTATTTTTGGGTAATAACAATCTAGCTGTGAATGGTAAAGTAAAAAAATCAAAAGTGCAAGTAACAACTTTTTCGTCAAAATTCTAACGTCATTTTAATCAGCCAATAAAAATATGAAAAACAATCGTTTCCTCCATAACTAATAAAATTCACAATTATTAATATTTGGTTTCCTTGACACCCAACACATAGTATAATAAACAATCATTATAAATGACTGTAACTCATTATACTAATAATTATTTTCCGATAGAAGTGGCCAGTCACAAACATTTAACGTTCATAATAGATAGCAAAAAGTTACAAAAATGGAAAAATTCTTCTTCTTCCACAACTAGGTAGTTACCAAACAGCAAAAAAAAAATGTTGTAACTAGTTACATAAGCTTAGTTACCAATATGGACGAAGGGCTAAGCGGTTCGTTTTATACTAGAAAACAAAACTCTTGTATTATAATTGTAGCATTTCATGCAGCTAATTTCGATTTTAATTTACTACAAGATAGTGAAAATTATTAAACTTAGTAATGTTTAACTCTGATTTACACTACGTTATATAATTATTTGTTCAAAAGTGCATTCAACGGGCGACACACACCGCTAACTGTCACATGAACAAATACTTTCCCGCGCAACACCCCGCCAACTCCTAGTTGGCGGCGTATCTCCCGCGGGCCGGCAGTCGCGCTAGCCGAATACACACCACTATATTAAGACAGCGGCTTGTCCACCCCGTAATTGAAGAAAGTACTTTTACTTGGCGTTATGTAAATCTCAAAACTTTTTTGTTTTTAAAGATATTGTCATGAAAATTTGGGGGCATAATATTAGTAAAAAAGTGGGTCGATTTCTATAAAAAACGAAAAATGGCAAATTTTGAGTTAGCGTTGTGTTCATTTGAGGTATCGACGTTCGGTCAGATCAGGGATACGGCGGTCCGGCGCCGGCCCGGCCCGGACCGGCGACCGGCCAGCGTGACCCGGCCAGATAATGTATACAGAGCTACTTTTGATTTACTACTTAACCTATTTGTCTAGATTAAGTGCGTACTCGTATATCTATCGGTGGCTAGTTTTCTGTAGCTGTAGTCAAGGTCAACACTTATTTGTAAAATTTTACTTTTTCGTAGCTGAGTTTCATTTATGGCGTGTAGCGATGAATTTTAAAGATTAAGGGATATAATAATTAATCAAGATTCAAGGAACGTGGATGCACTTTGTACTCCTTTTCTACACTCTCAATTACTCCATGGGCAGCAATCTGATACGACTAAAGCGATCTTGATGTGCTTGCCTGTAGTGGACACCTTCAATTTCACTAAACCAAGTAAGACAGAGAAAATGGACATTTGCGAAACTAATCCAGCTGGTTTGTTACTTTTAACACTTTATTTTTTTCTAAAAACAGTTTTTTTACTCATATTGTATACTTGTTCTTTATCCTTTATAAATTTTGCCTGACTCGGAAGTTAAACTCAAGTCATTTAAACCACAAAAAAATCAGGTGCGATAAAGTTTTATCATTAAAATTTAATTTATTCCTAAACCAAATAAGAAAAAAATCTATTTATGACTTTTGTTCCACTAATTTTCAATTTTCACGCCTACTGTCAGATATTTCGCCTCCGTCCACTTGGCTCCTTTCACTGTTAAGTTCTACTCTTCCAGAGAGGGTGAAGTTAATTGCACGGCTTGTAATTTATACCGCCATGAAACTCGAATACCAAATTATAAAAAGGGTAAAGTTTGTTTTGGAAGACAAAAGCCCGGAGTTGCTAATGCGTTAGGAGCTATTTATAAAGTTGGCCGTCAGTTGGAATAAAATAACACGCCGGAGGCTAAGCACTCCATAAGTTTTCAAATAACTTTAGTAAGTTATTCAGTTAACCAATACGCAGTCGACTAAATTATTGTAATTTTACAAGGTAAACTTCGCTGGAAACCTGCTCGACCGTTGTGGCAGCGAACAATGGTCAAAGTTAATAGTTTCAGCCTGAAATTAATTTAAAACCTATATTTAGCGCTTGTTGGTATCGGTGAGATCAAAACTGATCTAACTTCGGTTGCTTTATAATTTAACGAATAATTACGTAAAACAAATTACTTGTATTGTATTGGATTTTGCAGACACCAATAAAATTTTAAATAAATATTAAATTTTATTTAAATGGACGGATGTTGTCAATGTTCATGACCATAAACTTTATTTGCTATATCATTCAGCCCGAGGCTTCACCCACGTGAACTATAGGACTTTTTCCCGCGGGAATATCTTTATAAATTGAAGCCTATAATTATGTTATTTTGTTGTATAAGCTATATTATTGTAAAGTTTCATTAAAATCCATTCAGTAGTTTTTACGTGAAAGAGAAACAAACATCCATCCATCCATCCTTACAAACTTTCGCGTTTAGGTATAATATTAGTATAGATTCTTGAGTTGTAGTTCAGTAAATATATACCTACATATCGATTTATTTATTTGTTATATTTTGTTACATGTATTAAACAATCACTCTACGAGTACAGAAGTACTCGTACAGGTGATATGAGACAGTGTTTTGTGCAATTTAACAATTTCTATCTTTATAAGAAAACAGTATATCCGTTATCTGAACATGTTTTCCTTAAAAACCTCTCTTTTCAGAAACGGAAGAGAGGATTTTTATGAACACCATGCCAAGTAGACGCCAACAAAACGATATTAGTAATACGAATAACGCGTAGCCTAGACATGTATAATACTGCGTTGCTTCCCGCATTTGAGTTAACCAAATTCACTGAGCTAGTGTGTTGGACGCACAGCGCAGTACACACCCCGCTTCATCTCCATTTTGTGTTCATTCTCTCTCATGTTTACGCAGTGAGTCAAAGCAAAATACGCCAGTGTATGATTCAGTGGGCGCAGCATCCATAATTATGATGTGCGCTTCTTTGGTTTCTTGGTGCGTGGTGTAAATGAACCAAAACAGTCACTGCGCCTGAGCATGGCCAACTGCCATCGAAGGAGAAACCTGGCTGGCATTCCAACATCATTGTTTAAACTAGCCATTCAGACGCTAAAGACGTCTTATTTATCAAATATACTAAAGAATCAAACGCCAAGACCTCAATAAATCAACGACCTGGTCGATTGTGTAGGTACTGGAACCACTATCTTAAAGACGTGGTCAAAATTATGACATTCTACTAATAAAAAAAATATTCAATTTTTCTCTTACAGTTCCCAGCAAATTACGAGCGTAAAATGAAATGTGGCTACCATCAAATCTTATTTTGTAAACGTTAAATTTTTCCTTCCTATTTGTTAGCCAGTAAGTCTTGGCTTGTTCGGTAATTTAAACGGACTCGCGGCACCAAGCATATTTTAGCAATATAACAACGTAACAAAAATAATACAAATGGCCTGCGTTCCGCGGGAACAAATATCGCCGCATAATGGCGGCAGCGGCGCTAACTGGGAAAATATGGCCATTTTTACTGTTCCTCTTGTTTTTCTACACAGCCGTCTAATCGCTATTTTATCTTCGAAGTTTTCTATTTCTTTTTATTTGACTTTAGTTAACAAAGTGTCTTACATCTACCCAAAGATTTTTAAGTATACAAACCACCAGTTATTATTATTTTTATTTGTTATTTGATGTTTAGTGTCTAAATAAATAAATAAATATTGGATTAGGGACTTTTTATAGACCATGGTTACTAAACATACTGTTCCGATGTTTGCATCTTTTGCTTTGATGCTTTGTTAAGAAACAATAAAATCACTACGTTTAACACGAATTTATCAACAAGTTCAATGACAGCATGTTATCCCATGGAAAGTGAGCATTTATCATCATCATCATCAGCCTGTGACAGTCCACTGCTGGACATAGGCCTCTCCATATGCTCGCCACGCTGATCGATCCTCGGCCACTCGCATTACATTAGGAAAAAATGACCTCTCCCAAGGTCCAGTCTATGTTTGTACAGACAGACTGACAGAGATACTTTCTCATTTATAATATCAGTAGCGATTTATCACCCTTAACAAACGCCACCGATGGTTGCTGAATGAAATATTTGAATGGAAACCATTTAACAATAGCTGTATCTACACCGAAATCCGAAGTGGCAAGCAAAAGGTCGCGGGCGCGTGTTTATTAAGTTTCAGTTGGCACGCCGCCACGTGGCCCGGCCGTGGTAAACAGCAGACAAAGGCGAGGCTATTGAGGAATACCTTATTAGGAAGCATCACTCAATGTTATAGCCCTTATTCTATGTGGAAATCTAAGGATGCTGATGTACAGTTCTCTCTAACTGCCTGGCGGCCTGACTTTTGACGAGAGCGGTGAAAGAATGAGGGATACAATCTCCTGACAAAAGTAAATAAAATAATTTAATTCGATGCAGTCGTTTTACAGCTATGCCCAAATATCTCATCAACTCATTTATATTATTTGAGCAATGGTAAGACACCATTGCTCAACTAGAAATGTACCTATGCCGCCCAAAGAATCAGCAACACCAGAATTTTCCAAGAAGAATGTGTTCTTTCCTTGACGATTGGCAAGAATGCATTGTCAAGATTATGAAAACTGATTTTTATTTTGTTTTCTAATTTTATTGTGAAATATTCGTTAAAGATACTAAACGTTATCTAGATAATTTGTTCGTTGCACAGGAAGGAAGGGACGGAACCGACATCAAAGTTATTAAAGAGTGAAAAATACCTTTCGCTGTACTCCAAGTCGAAAAATATGCGAATTTTACGGATCGCGATGGGGTCGCCTCCCCTAAATTATCAGTACTTGAGAATCGCTGTTTCTTTTCCCCCAGATTTAAAAACTTTATAACGGCCTTGCACTTGCCACACCCTTGGCTATAAATTCAGGACTGATAACTTGCCGGATACTGTGATAGTATAATTAAGACATTATTATTTTTGATACAAAATGGTAATTTAATAGTACATTACGTGCAGAAAACAATACACATTTTAGAGTAGGTTCTAGTTTCACTTAATGTATAAAAAACAGTTTTAATTCTTGCTGGCATCATCCAAAACAGTTGCTAGTATTACGAATGTAATTGTAAAATTCTACCACAATAAATCAGATCAATGATAATGATTGCCATTCTCCAATAACAAATAAAACATTTGGCTCAAATAGCCGGTCGATGGCATTGTGTCTCCAAGGCTACATTTGTGTAGCTTGATTTACACCGAATTCTGCAGAATACCAGTCTTCCGGTCTCACGAAATGTCTATCTACATTATAAATGTTGTATTTGACTGGCAAATAACATACCATCCAAACTAAAAATCATACTGCTAGGATTAAGGGTTAGAAAGTTACGTTTCCCATTCGATAGTGTATACTAAGCAGGGAGTAAAATAGGTGTCAAAATGTTTGTATGAATTTCCCTGGTGTCTAAGCATCATAAAGCCGCAAGTTTTTATTTATAAATAAATAATGAAATTACCAAACGAAAATAAAAATACGATTCGTGAACAATAAAGCAAGCGAAACTCAATCACCGATATTACTTTGCCATTAAAGTTACCTGCCGACATGTTGCTTCCCCTCGTTAATTAAACTTACCATGTGCAAGGACGGCATTACACATGTCCTTCGCAACAAACGGAATTCCACAGGGGTAATTAACATTAGACAGTGCCTTATAGCAGTTGTCAATAGCAGGTCTCTTGTTAATTGGCGCCAACTGCGGCAGAATTGGCTCGCAGCAGGATCTACTGACGCGTTAACACAATTGCCGAAAGGACACAATATTCGGAATCTTCACGTGTTTCTGTGAAAGAATTTGACGACACGTTCGGTCAACGAGATATTTCGTCCCGTACATTCCAATGGATATTCTTTTCTGTCTAGTGATTTTGATATTGATTTCTTTTTACGAAACAAATACATATTGAAGTAATGATATTCTTAACACATCGTTTATTCAGAATAACATCGTATTCAACCAAACGGATTATTATTGCGAGTAATTATAATTCAGTCCGATATAGACTGTCAAAAATCTTAGTGAATAGACTGTCTAGTTTATTTGTTGCGGCACTTCTCGGTATGCTTTACTATTAACGTTGAAATGCTGATAAGTTTTGACGTGCAAAAGTAAGTGGCATATTTTTTTTATGCTAACTTAATTAAAGGTATACTAAGGGTGTACCAGCAATTATAGCGTTAGAATCTGCGTGTTTGATTGTTTGTAATTTGCGAAATTCGCCTTTGGCTTCCAGAAAAACTGAGTCTCCACAGAACTCACTCATGAATCATTATTGAGTACTTCTATGGAATGTGTACCTATAACTGCTTTTAAAATTGATATTGTCATTATAATGTTATACATAACAAATAACTATAATGGTATCGAAGGAAAGCATCATCTATCATAAAAACTTCCTAGTATTTTCTTATTTTAATATTTTTAAAAGTTAAATCTATTCTCTACGAATGGTTTAATATCCCGTCTGAAAAGCTGAGCTCATGGTAGGGCCGAGAGTTAACGATCAACACAATCGTTACGTGGAAATGGTCCTCGGTCGATTAACTCTGCAGAACCAGCACATTCCCCAAGCAAACACCTAAAGCCCATAATTAACCTTTACCGAATCACATTTCCAGTAAAACATTAGCACATAAATTCACGCCACATTCACGCCTGGTTCTTTAACGATTCCGCTGCGATTTGCGTGAAAACCCTCCGAGGCCTCGAGATAAATGACGCTTATCCCAGATATAAAACCTTGCTGCAATCAGATTTAACGTCTCCAAATTGCTTCATTTAATTTTGGTCCTGTTGTGCTTTGGGAGATTAAAAATATACTTCGCTGAAAAATAAGGGCCCCATTACCGCGGCGCTTTGCAAGTTGTTAATTAGAACCGAGGGGCGACCAGTAAACAACGGTGTCCCATCCCCTCACTGAGCGTACAATAGCTGGTATAGATGACAACATTTATTTA
This sequence comes from Mecyna flavalis, assembly GCA_949319885.1. Taxonomy (NCBI): domain Eukaryota; kingdom Metazoa; phylum Arthropoda; class Insecta; order Lepidoptera; family Crambidae; genus Mecyna; species Mecyna flavalis. The sequence goes on along the minus strand of OX439427.1, from coordinate 156,171 downwards.
TGCTTGCCCACTTTACCTCTGGCTGTAATTAAAAAAAAAAAAAAAAATTGTTTTATTGGCATTAACAAAGGTTTACAATTTATCTTATTACATCCAGTGTCTCCTTTTAAGCTACAAGTTGCTTGTGTCAGGAGACACTGCTCTTCCATAACACAGTTTTATTGTTGTTAATGATAGTATTTAATTGTACAAACTAACTAACAATTATTTTTTTTCTTTTGTCTTTTACATTATATCTAGGATTAACTAAACAAATTTAACAAACACTCAGCCAAAGAACTCAAATTTAAATGGTCGTATTTTAATTTTTAATCATTACATCCACTTACGTGTGTGTGTGTGTGTGTGTGGTATTATGAAGTTAATTTAGAAGTGCCTCAATTTCGTCATAATTTTTCGGTTGCAACCATTGAATAAGTTTTTTCTTACAATAATAAAATTGCAAACTGTGTATGTTACTTTCCTTATTAATTGTATTGTATAAATGTATTGATCTTTTATTGTACTGCCTGTTAGCAAATTCGGATTTAATTGTAATTTTTCTTCTTTTGTTTTTGTGAGTTTCAGGGTCATAAGGAAAATCAAAATCAAAATCAAAAAAAATCAAAATCAAAATATTCTATATTCATGTAAACTTGTATCAAGTATTTATGAATCGTCAATTACAGAGTGACTCTACCACCGGTATCGGAATGCAGTCATCTGCCGAGAAGAACCGGCAAGAAACTCGACAGTTACTCTTTTTCATCGCCATGTTTGTTTACAATTTGTTTGTTACAATTACTGATTAGTTTTAGAATACCAAGCCATACAGTATAAAGTATAAGAATGAGACTATAATCGAGAAAAATCCGTGAGCCCTGGAAGACCAGTGCCCAAAGGTGGCACCTGCAGCACAAGTATGACGTATGTGCCAGCCATAATTTCACTCAACCATATTAGAGGGAATGTAACCACCCGACACATAACGCCACCACCCCAAGCACATTTTAGCGAGCATGACCGCCAAGGTTACAAACTCTTCAGGATTCTTTGAATGAAAGGTCATGTAATGTCATGATAAAACACAGCATTTGAAAATATTAATCAAGTTACTGCTGCACACAGCCTATTTCATTAAGGCATTTTTATTAGAAATCGTACCTACTATGTGCTAAAATAAAAACCTCTATTTTGCTAAAAGAGTTCAAGTGGCATTGTTGAGTACCCATAACACAATTATGCTTACTTATTAACCACAAATGGATGAAAACTTAATCATTGCTCTTACAAAATGCATTTCTGTTGTTGCAAATAGTATTTTAACCTTATAAACCCGATTTCTAAATTGAGACACCAAGACTACGGTCCGGTACTACACCACTAGGTACAACAAGCAAATATGACATTTTAGTCGTACAAGTAAAGAGAAAATTAAGACAGCTGTTGAACCAATTTACATGTTGATATTATGCCCAATCTCCAAGACAGAACACCCTGTCTACTTAAAATACACCAACAGACGAAGCTTTAAAGCGCGACTTATTTGTCCACGTGGCGCTAGCGAGCGGAACAGCGCGTCAACTCGCTGTCAACGCCGACCCGTGTCGAGTGACGGAGACGTGTCCGCAATATTTAGTATAATTTATTACTTTAAAATGATTTATAAAAAGATGATATTCTCGACGCGGATAACTGTCGTGAGATAAATTAGTGTCCTTTGAGTCGCCACTCGATAACGATCAGGTACTAAAAACACAAGAAATACAACAATCAACATCATCATCATCATCATTAGCCTGTGATAGTCCACTGCTGGACATAGGCCTCTCCAAATGCTCGCCACGCCGATCGGTCCTCGGCCACTCAACAATAAAACAATAACTTTTCAAATTCTTAACTACAGACCGATTATGAATAAAGATAACAAAAATGATGATTAAAAAAAACTAGAACCAAGAACCGTAAAGTAAAACTTTATGAAAGTTATAAGTGTATGTTATAGGCCACCCCATATCATACACATATCAGTGATAGAGGAAAAGATTTCTATGATCTCCAAAATTTCAGTTGTTCCAATAACTTGACAAACCAAGTTAGTCATGCGGTAGCCGTTTAAAACGTTTGGTTGATTAGTGCAGTCAAAATCCGCCTAGAATACCTAATCTTAGCGCATGTTCACGTTGAACGCGCGGGCAGGGTCGCGGGCGCGTTAGCGAAATATCAAACATAATATGGCGTATTATGGAAGTGTTCACGTCAAAACGCGCGCGCGGGCATGCAGCGAGCACCGCGCCCGCGCGTTCAACGTGAACAAGCACTTAGTGTTTAGATTAGATTATAAACCATTATTGTTTATTCACTGACTCCCGCTATTTTATTACCGGAACACATCTTTAAGTTAAAGCTTGACGCACTACGAAAGGTCAACAGGTCAAAAAGAGCATTGATCTGTGGCGAAAATAGTCTGCTTAGCTTAGGCAGATGTTGCAGCAGTATTATGCATTCTGTGACGGAGTGCAGTAAGGGGTCAGGGCGCCGGGTGAATAAGTAAGCGGAATAAATCACAGTTTCAGCTTATTCTGGGGCTTCATAATAGCGCTAGTTATTTCATCCGATAGGGGCCTATGAATCCACTTTACATGTTCGTGAAAACCCTATGTCAGATCGAACTTTCAATAACAAAAGAACAACTGTCAGTTTTATAATTTTCCTACCACATCAACATTCCTAAACAATAATTTGTTTTTGTTAGTTTTCAAGTTATCAAGTTGGTTTTCAATTCCACAGATGCTTTTGAACGTATCTATATTATCAAAGCTGTACAATTAAAATATACTTAGTCACATTTTGAAATTGTCCAGTTTATGTTTGGCTTTGTAATCTTCAACCCTTGACGCGTATCTGTCATTAATGCGTCATCTGTCCCGATGAATTAACATTGATTAACAATAGCAGTGACCGGTTACAATCAGGTGGGCTGCGTGTCTGTCTGCCAAATGATGTGGTATAAAAAACATTTACAAAGTTGAATATTCATTTGTGTGCATTAAAATCTGCGGCTTCGAGCACTTTACCACCCGCTCGGAACGGTCTCCGAATTCCCCAGTGACAGTGAAAATGTTAAATACACCTCGAGCGACTCACCGGGGTCTGAAGGCTCTGAAGTGTCCGTTTAATTTATTTAATCTCGTTCTAAGGCCGAAGCGAGACACGACGGCTCGAGGACACTTAGGCGTTGCAGTTTCTACTTTGACTGCGTACTTAAATTATATCGATGCTTTACGATCGATTTCTATTATTAATTCTCGAGTGCACCTAGGGGAAATTCAGAAATCGGTCATCTTAACATTTTCCATTAAAACCGTTAAACAGTAAACATCTTAATTTGTTACCCTCCTGTAAGCTTTTATTTCATTTAGCCAGGACCAATTTCAAACACTCATTGAATCAAACCCCAGGCCGTTTCAAAACCACAAATGAAAGAGGTGTGGCACTAATCCATATTACTGGAGACACTCTATATCTCGTAATTGTTTAATTTAGTATCTTAAATTTCCAAGCTTCTGGCATCATATGGCCTTTTTTTCCGAATGCCACCTAAAAATTATCCTTAACTAGCCTTCCGCCCGCGGTTTTACCCGCGCGTAATCTCTTTTTTCAAATATCCCCCCTTCCCCCACATTTCCGGGATCAATAGTACCCTATGTTCACCGGGGATAGTGTAGCTTTCCAACAGTGAAAGAATTATTCAAATCGGTTCAGTAGTTTCAAAATTGTTATTCCCGTGGGAATGAGACGTTTTCCGTAGGAATTTTATAGCCTATGTCCTAATCCGGGTTATAAACTATACGTGTGTCAAATTTCATCTAGATCCGTTCAGCCGTTTAGGCGTGATTGAGGAACAAACAAACATCCAAACATCCAGACTTTCGCATTTATAATATTAATAGGATTTATGTTTCCTCATGCCCAGATAGCACAGTTCAACAGTTACAGAGCGATGCTGAAGCGTTTTAACGTCCAGTGATCTTAGTGCGTATATATGTTACGGGCCGTTTGATAAGTCCGGGCATTATTCATAAGGGCCGGTCTGTATTAATAATGCCCGACTCAATTGGGCCATGTGATTAAAACAGCATGATTTATCACTTTTCCCGGCCATTATGAATAATGCCCACCCTATCTTGGGCCAAGTAATAAAATAGGTGAACAGTAGTGTTTTTGTTTATTAAAAGACAAAAAACTTACAATTTTTTCATGAAAAGTTACCAAAAAATAAGCGGCATGTATATATTACCGGCCAAAGCCGATTTCAGGACAAACTAGTTTGGCCTAGGCTAAACTACTTAATAAGGGGGAAATCGACTCGGATGGATATAGGTTAGAAGGCTAAGGGCGGGAGCGAAGCGAAGCGGAGCTTCCGCCTTAGCCTTCGCTGTTATTTTTTTTTAAACCCTGAAAACCTTTTTTGTTTTTACTATAATAATATATTCTATGTTGACTTAAATTAGTTTAGCCTAGGCCAAACTAGTTTCGTCGTTAAGTCGTTAATTTGGGGAATAGGTGTTAAAAAAAAATAACCACGAAGGCTAAGGCTTCTAACCTATATCCATCCGAGTCGCTTTCCGCCGCACGTAAGGCACGGCCGCGGTCCAATTTATCACATTGCCCGGCTACAAGTAGGGAATTATTCATACTGCCCGGTCCAAGTGATAAATTCAAGCTATCTTAAACACTGATTTATTACATGGACCACGGGCCGTCGGGCATTATTAATAAGGGCCGGTCAAAGTGATAAATTAATCACTTTGCCCGTCGCTCTCGGGCATTATTAATAATGGCCGGTCCTTATTAATAATGCCCAGTTAATCACGTTGCCCGTAACATATATATGTGTACCTTGGGCAGTCATTGCAGTTGGGTCGAAACAACTTTGAGGACGAGGTAAATAGAAGAATTCAGTTGGGTTGGGCAGCGTTTGGAAAACTACGTCGAGTCTTCTCATCGCCGATTCCACAATGCCTAAAGACGAAAGTCTTCAATCAGTGCGTCCTACCCGTCATGACATACGGAGCCGAAATGTGGACACTTACGGCACGGCTACGACAAGTTTAAAGTCGCACAGCGGGCTATGGAAAGAGCTATGCTCGGCGTCTCTCTGCGGGATCGCATCCGAAATGATGTGATTCGGCAAAGAACCAAAGTCACCGACATAGCTCGCCGGATTAGCCAGCTGAAGTGGCAGTGGGCTGGTCATATCAGCCGTAGAACCGATAACCGTTGGGGTAAACGGGTTCTAGAGTGGAGACCGCGTCTCGGTAAACGTAGTGTAGGACGCCCTCAGGCCAGGTGGAGCGATGATCAGCGCAAGATGGCTGGCAGGAGCTGGATGCGAGTGGCCGAGGATCGATCAGCGTGGCGAGCATATGTAGAGGCCTATGTCCAGCAGTGGACTGTCACAGGCTGATGATGATGATGATGATCTTAGTGCAACGCAACCTGAAGGCAGTTGCTTCTGGCAGTTAGCGCCGCACCCAGCTCACGTCACGACGCCGTAAGTGCCACTAAACTTGTTTGCTGCCACTGTTTGTACAGTAAAAGGGCAAATTTTGTAACAGAGCACTATTAATAAGGCCCGTTTTGGGGAGGCACGCTCGTTTGTCGCGAAACCAATTAGTCTACGGTGTTGTAAAATTAGTATCATTCGTTGTAAAACGTGAGCATTCCTTTGTGGCTGAACTAAACTCGCAAAGACCAATAGCTTGGACGTCACTGCTGGTATTAGTCAAAGGGCCTTTTGCAAATAAAAGGTTGAAATTCCTTTCAGTAATGCAAAGACTTAGTAGTAGTATCCTATTAAATGTCCCACTGCAGGGCAAATGCCTCCATCCTTGAAATCAAGTTATCGCTACAATGATAGGTATTGGCTTAATCACCACGCTTGCCAAATGCGGATTGGTGATCACAAACCCGAGCTGTGTCCGAAAAAATCTGACACAAAGTTAGCTCGACCCGGGAATTGAACCCAGGACCCCGAGATCTTGTCCCGGTACTTAAACCACTAGACCATCGAACGCAAAGACTTGAGTTATATAAAATCTTTAAGTTGCTAAAATAGAAACTGGGTTAGGAAAACTTATAAAATCAAGAAATAAACAAAAAGTCCTAAAATTTTTACGAATATTATAAAACCAAAGTATATTAGGAGACGAGAAATCGCTTAATGGGCTGCCACACTGTAAGCTATTCAAAGTAAAACAATAAAAAAACGATGTGCTGCAAATCTACTGCAGCTTTGAGATGTCGTCTCATATAAATTATGTAACTTATTTATTAATCTGCACATAAATATAAAATCTCTCCATAAATAATGAAAAATAAAATATCGAGACGTGAAAATAAATGTACCTAAGGACGAAGGGCGCGAATCCTCAGAGAGTCCACTTAAAACTTCCTAACTTGATATTCAGCGCTGGATTTTTGTCAAAGCGCTCCGCCACAGGTATGCGATTTGTCTCCATTTGAAATACGGTCTTCGGCGGAAATGGTACTTTATAAACTTATTAGATTAACTTTTGCGTTCTTTCCAATATTACAAATTGACGCTGTTTATGACTTAGGTTTCCTTTCATCTGTTAAGAAAAATAGATTTAAGTAGAGGAATGCTTTCTGTAAATTAAGATACTTCACCTAATCTGGGCCTACATTTCAAGTTTCATTTCAAGGCGGGCAACGCGCCTGTGACCCTAAGGGGGTCCCGGGTGCTTATGGGCGGCGGTGATCACTTACCATCAGGTGACCCACTTGCTCGTTTGCCCCCCTATTACATAAAAAAAAAAAATAATAATAATTCGAGAAACACAGAAAATCCACTGATACACGTCCTACGTAAACAAGGAATATTTGACAGTCTCTAACAAAATGGATCTCCCGTAGATGTCAGTGCGATGCACGTAATCAAAGGATAATTACAACACAAATGTGGAATAACAGAGTAGGATCTACATCAGCATAATAGACAACCAGGTGCTGGTATTTTATTGCAAAGAAGAGTAGCACACATTCTCATTAAATCAGCCGAGAGATGTGTCATGTAAAGGGTTTTTGGTTTTTCAATAAGGACGGGTAGATTTTGGCGGCCCGTGGCGGCCATCCTGTCCCGGTGACATTTGTCAAATCTTCCGTCCATCATTCAGCCACCCATGCCAAATCACCATGGCAAGTTACACGACTGAACAGCGCGTGCAAGTGTAGTAGTAGAGCTCTGCTGAACACAGTTTGTTCTGTCAGTCGAAAATGGGCGACTCGGATGGGGAAGTACCACATTCTCACAGAAGATCCACGTATGTGTTTGTGTAGTAGCTTTGCAAATGGGTTCGTTTGTTTAAGTGAGAGTGCCGGCTGCCCTCCTGTCGTTTTGATTGCTTGCCAGTAATCGTGATCACAGAACGATTAGACTATATTTAAATTATTACGACACTATCCTACAATAATTTGGACATTTACATTTATGACAGAGATAATAAACTCTTATAATTAGGTTTACTACATAAATTAAACAGTTACAACGATAAAATACTGGAGACTATAATTGTTATTGTTGGCTTTGGCTCAGCTCATGAGAGGCCATTACTGCCATTACTCGTATCAAAAGGTATTATATAAACACTAACACAGTTGTCAGATACTACTTACATTGTTCTAAATATGAATTTGCACATACTAACATGCATCCAACCAACATTTCTTATTCAATGATGATATTGAATAACAAAATGTCACCTCACACACAATAATCTATACCAATATTATAAAGAGGAAAGATTGGATTGTTTGTATTGAATAGGCTCCGAAACAACTGAACCGATTTCGAAAATTCTTTCACTGTTGGAAAGCTACACTATCCCCGGGTGATATAGGATACTTTTGATCCCGGAACTGTGGGAAAAGGGGAATGGATAATTGACAAAAGAAATAACGCGCGGGTGGCAGGCGGAAGGCTAATTATCCAATAAAATCATTCGTCAAAATGTATGCGCATAAAGTCCAGAACGAGTCCTGCACCAAATGAGATTCTCGCTTTCTTTTTTGTTGTGTTTGTTAATTAGGACATAGTTACATGGTTTGTTTTTACCAGTGCAACGCCGGGGTTTGCACCACGTAGCACTGCTCTTATCGCGCGGTCAATAAAAATATTTTCTGGATTGTTCTAAATGCAGTATAGTAAATTACGCCGTTTCTAGAAAAACTACTTTTGTTAAGCATTAAGCAGAAATCTAGTCTCTAAATCATTCTCGGCAGACTAAATACTTGGTATCTACAATTAGCTTTTCGCAATATTTTCTTCTTCGCGGAAGCTTTGGAGTAAATTACCATCAGCACTATTTCCAATAAGTTACGATCTATGGTTTGAATAAGTTCAGTCGATAAGACGGGTTCTAAGCAATCAATACAGTAATGAAACGCAGGTCTGAATGTAAATTTTTATTTTACGAGCGTCCGTATTGTGGGTCATTATCATTACGAGCGAGAATCGCACAAACTCAAACCGAGGTCAATTCTCTTTTACGATATCCATTTGTAAGACTGTATCGATGATAATGAAATAAACAAGCGAACTTTTACACGATTAATATTGAGGGTGATAAACGAGTTACTTTGTATAAATATCCAACATTTATTTAATCTGTAAATCGCCAACTTCGTTGATTTCAAAAATAAAATTTCCAACTAAATTAAATACAGCCAAATAACTGAACCGTCAGCTACATAACGCATCGTCCGAAATTGTTTTAGCCGTTCTCTAAAATAAAACGAGTACCGCATGTTGAGATGTTGGATTTGTGCCTAAGCGGGAAAGTGCTTCGTTCATGAATGGGCCTGTTTATACGAGCCGGCGCACTCGACCAGATTGCTTTGCGAATCTACGATACAATCCGGTCAAATTGACTGCGGATTCGTACGCATTTTGAATTTCTAACTTGCTATGATGGCTCTCTAATAATCTCGCTGAGAACCCGTTTATTTATGTAACCGTTACCGAACTAATACTAGCTGTTCTATCGCTAACTAGATAATATGACAAACAAAAATCTAATTTGTTTTAAGGCAAAAAAATTATCATCAACATCAACTACATATTTACTTACAACAAGAATAAATTAGGTACTATTTGAAATTATCACCTACATTAATAATTATGGCAAAGTATCTTAAGTACTTGTGGTATGAGTTCTAGAACGAAGGTATGAGTACTACAAATGCATACTTAAACACATATAAACATCCAAACACCGGACAGACAAGCACAAATGTTCATCACATTATGTTTGTCCATTGGCACATAGAGCAGCGTACTAAAAAATGCTGTGCCATCGGGCAATTCGAATGAAATACTATATAAAGATCAAATAAAAGAATAGTAAAAACTTATAAATTGATCAAAGGAAGCAATCAATGAGATGTAATAAGAAGACTCGCTGAATGTTTTTCTCTATACAATTTAGTAGCATTTGATAACTCATCTGCCGTTCTATTGAAGAATATTTCTCTCATCAGAATCTTCGTCCCATGTGATATTCGAATATTCATTTAAAGTTTAAAAGTTCGTATATTACTTTTCACGATTTTGGGTTATGTAGCATTTATGTGTCAGAACTGAAGATGACTGAAAGTTTTAGGATACAATGTCAACTCAAATCTCGCTTTAAGTGAATTTCAATCTTTGGGCGGCGTTTGTTACCACAGACCTTAAAGTTGGGAACTTTTATTTAACGATGCTTAAAATTGAAGCTTGAAATGACGATTATTTGGTTTTCAACGACTGGTTCATTTTGTTTTCGATTGGGTTCGAAAATATTGAATAACCAGACTTTTATATCCTCGGGGGCAGGTTTTGACCTTTTGTAATCCTTGTTTGAGAACTATTATATGTATAATTATGCAGAGGTTATGTCGTTTACTTTATTTTTATTTATCATTTCTTGTTTTTACTCCGGATACTAAAAACTTTTCTGATTATCAAAACATCACATGTTAACTTTGTTGTCACACAATTAAAGAAGCTAATTCATCGTTTCTTCTCTATTAATTCAGTGAGTCAGCGCTAATTTCAGGACACTAAGAGCGTTTGTCCACCGCCGGGGAACGAGATGTCGGCGTCGAGGTAGCGGTACATACATACACTTACTACAGTCGTTTGTCCACCGCACGCCCGTCACCCGAGTGCCGTCATCTTGAAATTGGTCAGAAATAAACTCGGTTCTCGGTGACGGCCCGGTGACGGCGGCGGTGGACAAACGCTCTAAGGGCTTTCAGTCTGTCAAGAACTACGCAGCCCCACGACAGTTGACCGAAAATGCTAGTGTTAATTGCCTCGCGGCGACATCTTGTGTCTAGTGTGATCCTGTTGGCGCCGGTACTGATGAGGCGGCGGCCACTTGTGCAAACATCAATGGAATTGGCCTTTGAGACTATTGTAAATAATGTCACACTTATAAACGTTCGTAAGCAGAAACCGACAGTCAATGAAGTCAATGAGTTGATGAATTCTTGAGTGAGACCGCTTTAAAGTAAACTTTGTGGGTCGCCCTTCTTCTAGAGGTAGATAAATTAGCAATCTTCGCAGGGCTGTGAGTTTTTGGTATTTTTTATGATTTTTTAAACATTGTCTTACGGTAGCTTACTTGTTAATACAACGTGTTAATTTAAATGCGCAAAACCTGAAAATAATTTGATCAGAACAACGAGTAGAATCCATTAAACCACTTTTTAATATAGGTCACATTTTTCAAAAAATATTCATTATCAATGTTGCCCTGTCTATTTATTAACAGGTCAAGCCGTCACGTGCGCAAACCATACCTACCTACTCGTCGCTCGACGAAGCGTTCGTCGCAGACGCAAGAAACGATCATTATTGCCAGTAAAACTAAAACAGCTCATAAAATCTTTTAATTTTTTTATTGTTGTTTTTTCCTTCACAATTAGGTCAATTATATTAAAAACCATTTGGGGTTTCTGAGGTTTTGCGCATATAAAATAACACGTTGTATAATGAATACAACCACTTTTAAAGTTATTTATGACACACAGCACACAGTACGATAAAACTAATACCTACCACTACACTGGAAAGTTCACTACACAAAAATAAGTTCTTATGATTAATTCAGTAAAAGTTAAAAGTGATTGGTTGATTGGTCCACAGTTGCCGCCTATCATCCCATCCGCTATCTTCCACAGGTATTAATACAAATTGCTTTAACATGTATGTTGGGCTCAACAGATTAACCGTCGATCCGGCTTGGCCCGCTGCCAAGAGATCGATCCCCGCGCGATTCGCTAATGAGGCGGCACTATAATTCACTCGAACCAAATTTTTAAGTAAATAAAACACGATACTTAATTAATCGTAACTAAAAAATTGCGAGGAAAATTCTAATGAATTAAAATTTTAATAACGAAAATAACGAAGTAACGAGTTTAATTCAGAAAACGGAGTTTTGCTCTTTGATTAATTATTGGGCAACATTATAACTTATTTAACTTATTTTAATAATTGATAAGTGGCATTGATTTACGTGTTCAGTTGGCTTCTCATAAACGATACAGCAACTGTGTTTTTTCTGTGTGGTGTCAACAATAACAAAGGAAAAAAAAAACAGTTAACGGTTTGGGAAATTGAAAAAGTGATGGCCTGGAAAACACGTAGGCAAAACATCAATTATATTATCATTTAATATACATGTCGATTCCCTTTTCCACCAAGTTGGCTCAGAGGATTGACCTGAATATTGCCATTGTAATTAATTTTAGATTATTTACTATTGGAAAAGCTGTGTAAACTTTGACTAATACTCGTAATAATCGCTGTGTTAATCGTCCCCAAGCACTCGCAATCCTGTCATTAAACATACTTTTGTTGTTTTACAAAATGTTTCATAGCGGACGTGCATCAAAGCAATGGCTATAATTGTCGATCGATCAGCTAGCTACATCGATGTAACCTCTGAGTTGTGTCGTACCATATCTGAATGATTCAGAACCCTTGTAGGCAATCTGATGATCCATTCAAAGTGAAAGATCTTTCCCTGAACTAGATTGACAATGCTCGGGGCTCATGGTTTAATGCGCCATCTTTGGCGTGAAAACTTCGCTTGCGCGATGCAGGATTACATACTAATTTGTAGTCAGCGCCTATCATCACAGCTGTGCTAATGCTTGATGCATGAAACCGCTTGATGTTTACTGATCAAGTTAAAGGCAAGCTTATTACTTTTTAGTGAGATACACATGTTTTCATCAAAAACTCGAAATGTAATTGCCTTATTTATAAATTGCGAATGAGAGTGGTAACTACGAATAAAAGATTTTTCAAAAGATAAGTTTCACTCCAAAAATTGAGTTGACATGACGTTGTAAATAACCAATGGGATACACATGCAGGTTTGAGTCTCCTAAAGGATGTAAATGAAGAAACTTAAAGGTGCTCCTTCACCGGAAGCATTCGCGTGTAATGTAACATTACAGACTCGAGCATTACAACAGTGAAGGAGGAGAACCGAGCATAACAATGCGCATCAATGATACAAAACGGGCAGGAGAACCGAGCATTGCAATGCGCACCTTGTAATGATACAATGTGTAATATCTTGATAATCAATCTATAATATTACATTATACGCGAATGCTCGCCAGGGAGGTAGTATTGTAGTGTAATGCTCAAAGTCGAATCTATAATATTACATTACACGCGAATGCTCGTCGATCAGGGAGGTATTATTGTAATGTAATGCTCAAAGACGAATCTGTAATGTTACATTACGCACGAATGCTCCCGGTGAAGGAGCACCTTAACATTAGTTTCAATTTTCATTGACGACCAATTTGATGTAATGGTCGACTTTAATGCGTGGTTACACGCAACAAACATTTGTATGCAATATCAACATTGCGTTTGTATCGGTCAGGCAGGGTGTTTCTATGTATCATAAATATCATGATGTATGTATATGTATGTATTTTCATAAGTTATGATAATCCCTAGTTTACTATTATATGCCAATTTTGATTTAAATGACGCTATATGAAAAAGAAAACTTAGGATAAATTCTAAGGATTTTATCCTATTTTTTTTCCGCCATTCATAGGTATAACAAGCTTATAATATCCAAACTTTGTTCAGGATTCGCAGCTTGATTCAATGGTACTCGTCTCTAGAGTCCTAGTGTCGTAACAATGTCGCAGAGAGGCTTTCGAAGTCTAGGCTCAGTGACATAAACGTCACTCGAGTTCCGCCCTAGACTCCGAAGCCGATCAAAAGGGGATGTTTACAGACGCCGACTGCCTTTACATTTGTAAAGCAAAGACAATATACTATTGATACGATAAGAGTGATATTATGCAATTGTTGGTAATTAATACATTAATGGAATCCAAAAGTATGTAACATTTTAAGTTCAACCAAAACATCGTAAACGGTAGTGTAAGTCTTAAAAATATTATAATATTTAGTAAACTATCATTAATGTTATTGTGAATTCAAATACAAACAATCACAAATAATCATTCTATTACTAGGTACAATGGTTACTTACTTACTACTTAGTACCTGGCTCAGCGATCCGAAATGGATCTTGGCCTCCGACGTCAAAGCTCGCCATTTCTTTCGGTCCTGTCCCAATTCCGCCCAATCATGCACGTTTAGTGCCTTGAGGTCCTTGGCGACTTCGTTCCTCCAGCGATATCTCGGACGACCCACAGGACGGTACAATGGTCGCAGGACGGTACAGCGCGCATCCCGTCGTCCCACGTGATGATAAGCGGCCACTGCGGCCTTTAAGGTACTTCTAACCAGGAATAATCTCTCAATGTGGTACTCCTTCAACACAGCTGTAGGCTCCTTTGATTTTAAGTGCACTGGCGCCTACATTAATATAATTTGAACTATGTTTATCCATTTTTTGTTTCCTTTACTACATATTCACATACTTAAGAGTTCGATGGCGCTGTGCGATATATTTTGTTGTGTCTTCTTATCTACTGCTCAAATCAGTTCAATCCAGTTTCCTGCACCGCAATAGCATCTCAAATGGAACATTACAGTGGAATCGGCGTCTGTAAAGCCACGCGAGGGCTTGAAGTGAGTTGCGTTGTCAGCGAGCGATCCTCCCGCGACATACGCGCTGCCAAATTGTACCGAAATGTCATTGAGGAACGTCTTCGCGAGCGGGCCTTTTTCTCTGCGGGTATATTGATTAAGAATTACCCCAGATTTGAACGGTTGTGTCGTATTGTGCTGAAGTATGAGGAGGGGAAGAGGTAATGCTAAAATTACTTGAAACGAATATAGGAAAAAGTGCGTGATACTTCTGGTTTAAATTATCTGATGCTGCTATGATGGAGATGATTTATTATCGGTTCTTTTATATAATTATACAATTTAATGTAAAATGTAAAAGACCGCTGTTCACTAAAATTTGTAATATTTTAAAACTTATTTAATTTACGACCTTTTGGTCCAACGCAAGTCCAATAAAAAAGTTAAATAAGACAAATTGGAACGGTTGATGAGTAATACATACAAGCACTCTAGGTACCTGAGTGTATGAATTAAATATAACCTCAAGAAAGGTGTGGTGGCGATGTCACGGGCAAGATCTCGAGCAAGCCCAAGTCAATTTGAGCACCGCTAATATTTTAATAGAGCGAGTCAATAAAATCCGATAAAATTTAATGAATTAACGAACCGGCCCGCGATGCTTCGTCGGAATTGAGCAATAACGGGCGGCTGGCAAATTGTGAAGTGCCATTATTAAGTCGCGGATCTTTAAGTACGCACTTTTAAACGCGAGCCATTATCAAAACGAAATACAGTGATGCAACTTCTATTGGTCCCTTTATGTACTAATGGCCGTTACCTCCATAATGATTACAGCAGGTTACATCATATGAATGTAATAACTTTGAAATAAGAATGACATCAAAACACATATACTACCAGCTTGACGCGTAGTTTGCTATCTATGTACCAAATGTGCGATTCTTCAAGCTGGTAAACCCCTTAATAGAATTGAGCTATGCTGGCCACTAATATCAATATATTATTTATTATATAAAATGGGCAGCGTGTCCAACTACCCAATGAGTTTCATCATAAAAATAAATCCTTACCACCTACTTCATAGGCGGTCGTGGGCTGGTGGTAACAGTGTCGTAATCGCAAAATATGCCAACAGTCCTTCTAGCTCGTTTACCTCCGTCTTTTATCAAAAAAAAAAGCTATAAAGCAAGGAACTGTCTTGTTGCAACATAATATTATTATATATGACAATTTCTTTACTGGTGCATTGACTGCAGTGTGTCGCTTGAGAAACGTAACTCAATCAAAGCGAGCGCCAGTATTTGGACAGTTTACAACGCGATCAGCGCAAACGGCCGCGCCGTCGGGGACCGGCCGGTTTATTAACACATCAAATTGCACGCAAATGAATTGAAAGCACTTATTCTTTCGACAGTAAATGAGCTTCTGTTACCATGTAATGAATGTGTTATTGAAGAACAATAATATATATATAATATATTTATAACTAATAGGATATATTCAAACTGATACAAACTGTCTTTGCCACACATATGAAAATATATATTTGCCACACATAAAGACAATGCCCTGTGGGCGAGGACTCGAGGAGTCATGAGTTTGAATCCTACTCAGGATTTGTGTTTGTCCGAATTTTTATTTGTAGGTAATTCAGTAAATGTTTGTGCTTTATTCGTTGATTCTGATATCCATTACACAATTGCATAAGCTACTTAAAATAGCGTCAGATTAATGTATGTGGCGGTGTCCCGATATTGACTATTATTGGTCGACATAATTACCAAAAATAAAAGCTATTCAGAATGTCAGAAGATATAAAAAATTGGCTTTCGCCTGTAAACAGCCACCGTTAATAATATTTATCGTCAGATGAATTGCAAACGCAATAGGTGTTACCGTTTTACATAAATAATCAAAAACTAGTTAGTTGCTTCCATTTATAAAGTGGGAACAAAATGTATGTAATGTAATTAGGTAAAAAGGCTTTAAAGTCGAACTTAGACTTATTTAGTTCTTAGAATAGTTTTTTTTTAGTGACCACAGACCGACAGATTTTTATGACCTGAAATGTCATAAAAATCTTTTTCACTGACCTAAAAGTTGAAGCCTACAACAGGTCCTGGAGTGTTGGACGGTAAGTGGTGACTTATCGCCATCCCAAAACTATTAACTAAGATTTACGGGCTTCGGTAACTAAACCCGGAATATAAAGTCCCGAATAGTTGAACCCTTCAAATTGTGGTCACTAAATTGTACGCTACTTCACTAAGCGTGTTGAACCAGGCAATGGTTAAATCATCGTTTTTTTACGATTTTTTTTCTGGAATTTTCTTCTGGATGTTATTTTAACAAAATTGAAAGCATTTATAGCATCCTACTACGTTACTTCTACAATGTCCGCTATAGATCAGTAAAGCTGCTTATATATTTTGATAAATAATACAAAACGGAAACTAATAATAGAAGAAAAACGTGTGCGGTGTCATTGATGTGGGTTGTTCCGTTTTCACCCTATGACGTCTCAACCCATTTCTTAACTCATCCTAAAATAGTATTTCTAGCTCAACTTATCGCATAATTTAAGTAAATTTTCTTAATTCAACCGAAATGCAGTTCTTATGTACAAGAGAATACAAAGTATAGTTTCTAATTTTTAACGAATTGGATTTGCTTGGCAAGTATTACAACAAGTACAGTTTTATTCATCTGCATCAAATGAACGTGGCCTTGGCCGCTTCATTGTAAACAGTGCGCAAGACTTAAATCTCGTATATGGGACTCCAGCTCAGAGGCGAATGATCTGAATTCAATTGTACTGGCTTATCCCAGCCTCGCTCGCCTTTCGAAGCGGGTTATGTAGACTTAATTTTAATCTTTCGCATTTTCTTAACTGTATTTTCCTGAGGATTCCTCCTTGTTATCAATTCGTTTAAATATTAATTCAGTGTTTCGGCCAGCAGCTACATTCTTTAACGTACTGGTTACATTGTTATATTCAATACAATGCTCCATTTCACTGCATATTTTCAAATTATGCGACAGCTATCCCTTCAACCGCGCACTTTAACTTCATAACACCAACTAATTTGGAGGCAATTAATACTAATATGCTAGTAATATAGCATTGTGTTGGTAATAGTGACCCAATTGTGCGTATGCGTGGAGCGGTGGATGTGATTAGCATACGCGGTGGCGGCATTCGGACACTGGACAATGCTTCATTTCATTACGCTTATTAAGGTAAGACCCGGCACACGCGTGTTCGACGCACTGATATTTGGCGGCAAATTTCTTTTAATCCTTGTTATAGTTGAAGTTTTAATATTCAAAGTGTAACGTCTTCAAAAGGCTCCCTGACAGATATAAAACTATTGTCAGGCGACTTGGTTTTATTTTACACTGTCTGACGCGTCGCTTCGTCGGTCTTGTTGCGTCATTGCGTCACAACACTAATTTAAGTAGTTACCACGTACGATATTTTCAAATCTAGACACGCAGCAGCGTGTCAAGCCAAGTTCAAGCAAAAAGGAAAGGAACGGGCTAGCCAGCGCCAAGTGTATATTTACACGAACCATTTGGTGGCACTTTTGACCCTTCTATAACTTAATACCTATTTAACGTAAACACATGAAACTACGTGAGTTTAATAAAGTCTATAAGGACACCTAGAAGCCCAAATTTCATGAAGCTAACTCAAACGGTTATAAAGATATGAAGGTCAAAAAGTCGTAAAAATTTGTATTGACTCACTGACTTATAGTAGCAAAACCTAACGTACTTCCAGATGACCTAGAAGGATGAAATTTGGAATCCAGATCGATAATTGTGTGTAACCGTAGGAAAAAATCTGAAAATAGAAAAAAGTTAAAAATTAGGGGGGGGAAACCCCCCCCAGTCCCCCTATTTTTTAACTTTTTTCCATTTTCCGATTTTTTCCTACGGTTACACACAATTATAGATCTGGATTCCAAATTTCATCCTTCTAGGTCATCTGGAAGTGGGTTAGGTTTTGCTACTGGTTAGGGTAACAAAACCTAACGTACTTCCAGATGACCTAGAAGGATGAAATTTGGAATCTAGCTTGGTAATTGTGTGTAACCGTAGGAAAAAATCTGAAAATAGAAAAAAGTTGAAAATTATGGGGGGGGAACCCCCCCAATCCCCCTATTTTTTAACTTTTTTCCATTTTCCGATTTTTTCCTACGGTTACACACAATTATCGATCTGGATTCCAAATTTCATCCTTCTAGGTCATCTGGAAGTGGGTTAGGTTTTGCTACTGGTTAGGGTAACAAAACCTAACGTACTTCCAGATGAGCTAGAAGGATGAAATTTGGAATCCAGCTTGGTAATTGTGTGTAACCGTAGGAAAAAATCTTAAAATAAAAAAAAAGTTAAAAATTAGGGGGGGAAATCCCCCCCCTCCCCCTATTTTTTAACTTTTTTTTCATTTTTAGATTTTTTCCTACGGTTACACACAATTATCGATCTGGATTCCAAATTTCATCCTTCTAGGTCATCTGGAAGTGGGTTAGGTTTTGCTACTGGTTAGGGTAACAAAACCTAACGTACTTCCAGATGAGCTAGAAGGATGAAATTTGGAATCCAGCTTGGTAATTGTGTGTAACCGTAGGAAAAAATCTTAAAATAAAAAAAAGTTAAAAATTAGGGGGGGAAATCCCCCCCCCCCCTCCCCCTATTTTTTAACTTTTTTTTCATTTTTCGATTTTTTCCTACGGTCACACACAATTATCGATCTGGATTTCAAATTTCATCCTTCTAGGTCATCTGGAAGTAGGTTAGGTTTTGCTACTATAAGTCAGTCAGTCCTAAACGCGCGCTAAAGAACCGGCCAACGCGACGGTGTGTCTTCGGCGGCGCGCGGCACCACATTAAATCTCAATACCTGCCTAGTTTTCTTAACCAAAAAGTAATGATATCCCACCAAAAACATAAATGTGAAAAAGGAGAGCCAAGTTCAATACAAAAATTATGTTTGGCTGTGGGCTTCGCCGCAAAAAGAATGGAGATCTAATTGAGTGCCAAGTTCTATGATCTTAAAGTAGGTAAGATTTGACTTGGCCAGTTTTTATCAGATTTAAAATACATAAAATTATATAATATGTTGAATAACTTTATAAAATGACTGATGTAATAAAAACTGGCCAAGTCAAATCTTACCTACTTTAAGATCATAGAACTTGGCACTCAATTAGATCTCCATTCTTTTTGCGGCGAAGCCCACAGCCAAACATAATTTTTGTATTGAACTTGGCTCTCCTTTTTCACATTTATGTTTTTGGTGGGATTGAGTTTACAAATTATTGTTGAAATCTTATCGCGTCTTATGAAATAGTCTATTGAAAAGTAACGTCTTCAGAAACAACGAGTGCATGAACGAATATTTAAGCACCACAACAGTATATATGTAATTATAATATATATATATCTCTCTCTCTGGACATTATACACAGCGCCATCTAGCCCCAAACTAAGCATTAGCTTGTGCTATGGGTGCCAGACAACGGATAAACATTACTTATATATTTTTTGTAAATACATTTACATAATATTATCATACACACCCAGACCGATACAAACAGAAGTTCTAATCTAGTCAAATTTTTGCTGGTAATTTAAGCCCGATTAAGCCCTAATTCTTGGATCTAGATGCTACATTAATTCTGGAATATTAAATTAGTACAAGAACGCTTTCGTTGGAAATATTCTTTTGTTTTTTATGCTTCTTCTTTTTGCATTTAACATATTCTGTATTCTCGCTTACCGCGGGAAGAAAAAGCAACAACTGTCTTGACTCATTTAAATACACATTACGCCGTGATTAAAATTATACAACATAGATATGATTTTAGCCATCATAGAGTACAAATTGGACTGCAAAATAATGTAACATTATGATAATACTACACCTGTAATACTTACCTGTGATTCACAATAAATGAATAAATGAAATGAAATGAAAATATTCGTCTCACCGGCTTATCCGTGATTTGACAGCATTGTGGCGAACTCCGGATGCACTGAAAATTTTCTCTGCTATTTGGAAATTATACGAATATTTGCTTTTGCAAGATATCACAAGATGATCAAATTAGACACAATATTTTATACTTAGGTAAATAAGCTTATTATTTATGTATTATATGAGAAACGCAACGTGTCTAATATGTAGTTTCAGTAAACAACCTGAGTACCTCTGGCGCATAAGACAGGCTCACCACCAAAATGACCATCGTTGTTCCAGTCAATAATATAGGGAGGTGTTTTGGATAGTGAAATGAACGTGTTTAGTCCTGAGACCCACAAATGGCCGCTGGTAAATGTTTCTTCAAAAAAAGGAGTAAATATTACGCCGTCTTTAGGTTTGACTTATCATTTGATGACACCGTTTCTTATTTTATTTTTGCTGAAATAAACCTATTTAGATTTGAGGAAAATTGGGGATTTATGAAATGTAGAGTTTGCACAAATTGATGTCGCTTGCTCAGCGATTAATAAATTATTCTGTCAAAGCCTTTTATTCTTCATCATTCCAATGTTCCGAGCATTTCTAATTTTAGAATTAAAGGCTCTAACTTTAATTCTAACATTACAAATCCCACACAACACAAATTGGAACCCACCTTGGAAAGATTTAATTGTATTTGAACTATTAATAAAATATAAATAAATAGAGGCACTCGTGGCGCAGCTGTGACAGTGGTTCGTTAGCGATAACGAAAGTCAAGCTACCCACGCCACGGTCGGTTAATGGATGGGTGTCCATTGAGACCAAAAGTGACATTTATTTCGAGCGTCTCCGTGCTTCGAAAGGCACGTTAAGCTGATGTGATGTAGATATTAGTCGTCAAGCCTAGTCAGAGGCCATTTGGCGGCTTGATAACATCTGACATTGAGGTTGGTCACTTGCCTTACATCCTCTCCACCGACCCGCGTGGTGGAGTGTGGCCCACACCCTCTCACAATTGAGATAGGGCCTGTGTCCCAGCAGTGGGAATGTTTAAAGCTGATGATCAACTATAAATATATTTGTGATGCTTTCGTTGTTGCTTATAGCTATAGCACAAGTGCTATTTAGTTTGAGATCAAATCAATGTATGTAAACTGGGTGATATTTACTTTGTTTTATTAACCTACTTTTTGATACGTATTAAGGATATACTATGACTTATCAAAGGTCTTTGCCCCCACGCTACGAGGCCCCCAGGTTACGAGATCTTGGACTGTGGGGGCAATTGAGTGGGACTAAACATGTGATAGATATGTTGTTACCGGCAGAGCAAGCGCATTGCTCGAATGCACAGCTATTTATACCTCTGACATTTCCTGCAGTTCTCACGTACGTCGTACAACTGACAAATACTAAGAAGTGAAGATTTAGCACTTCACGCCCGTTCATTCTCTAAGTGCCATTTTATTAAGATTGATCGCGACTCAACCTGTGCAGTGGGGAATTGGCTAGTTACGAAATACTATCGGCGTGACTTAGGTATCTTTGTTCTGATCTGCAGCGTAGGTCGCGGATAGATAAATGAAACGAACTGCTAACATAATGCATTACTTATATGTGACGTCTATTTTGTTTAAAGCTATTAAAATATGATATTAAATATAAAATCTATCAGTATATGTCGCCGTTAATACTTTTTCACGAATTTCATATAATTATCTTAGCAGACAAGCACGCAACCACTCTGGCCTACTTACAAAGCAAATACAATACTCTCTACAGCTTTTAAATCTAACCAATAATAAGTAACAAGATTAAAAACATGAATATTTTGACTCAACAAAAGAGCAAACGATTGTACGCTTCTCTTTACTAATGAGTTACAAGTACTACGCTAGTAATTGTAGTTCAATGCTCTTTACTAATAAATATAATATTTGCTACCGACTCATGAAGCTCAGCTTGCAGTCCGAATATCGCTGCAAAACAGTCAAGTCCCAAGAGAGATCACCGCCCAACCTCGCGCATCAAACCCGACCGACTCGCGTCCGTACAGTGACCATCGCGTCGCCCGCGGCCACTCGCGTAGCATTAATGGCGTCATTCACAATATGTGTTTATTAGCCGTAATTGCACGTTCCGTGTTTATTTGATGACGAGGTTTCGTCGTCGCGGTGATTGATGGCGAGTTGGAGCGGTGCTAAACGCTGGCCGCGGGCGGTGTGTGATGGCGCTAACTGCTATTAAACTGGTTTCATTTTTGATGTAGATAATCAAGTTTTGTGACATTCTTTCATTTCATATCAATGTTCTCTCTGCCACCTGATCTAATGATAGATAAATGAGATCCTCTACGTAATATCAAAACAACCGGTTTTCACTAACTTACTTAAAACAAAAACATAAATAAGTTGATAATTCACAAGAAATACGCCAAAGATAAGTTTTACAAGAGATTCTACCATCCTCTTTCTTCAGATTAATCCTTATTTGAATGCTAAAGCCGCGGGACATCTTCTTTTGAAATGAATGCTGTCTTTGACTGCCTCAGGGACTAATTTAATGAAACACTAAGAAAGACTTAAGTTTAATATTTGGTTATTATAGGACTAAGAGCTTAAGTTTTTCGGTACAGAGAACGGCTTACTGAATTGTATTTCTAGAAACCAGATGTCCTAAATAGAGTAATCCTGCGTATTATGAATACTAAGTCATATTAGTATATCGATAAGCTCTACTACTGTAACAGTTAAAGTTACCCTTTGCTTGCTGTAAAGCAAGTGTAAGTAAGCCTTAAATAAATAAATTTTATAAAAGTCTACACAATTTAATTTCGTGTTAGCGTAGGTACCTGTTTTAGGGAACGACTCTTTCAAAAATCACGTCTAATCTTATTAAAGGTTTATCAAACCATGAAGAAAAACAAAAAAAGATCGGCCTAAGGTCTAAATTGGACACCGCTCTCGGAAGTTCAGCGATAACTCGATTACAGGCCACTTGGTCGCCAGTGGGCTTGCCCGGGTGTCCGACACCCGCGCTCTGTGGAGCGAAAGCGGTACAAACTGATTGTGATGAGAGATGTGACGAGTCACACTGACTAGAGTACTAACTCGAAAACACAAAATACTGTTTTCGAGTACTTGCGCGGTATTTGAATCCTACGTCGTTTACTTTAATAGCAGTCTTCTAACTTCACTCATTGTAAACGTGAAATATGGAACTTAAGTGACTTAAAAATGGAAATCCTTCATACCTACTTAGATAAATGATTTCTGATAAAATATTGGGGAAAACCAACTACAAGTTCTATTCAAAAAGTACCTACTTGAGTCCACTAAAGTATTCGAACAACCTGGCACGGTTATCATCTTGTACTTGCATTTATTTGTCTTTCGATTTGAGTACTACATAGTTATTTCGAATATATTTTTAACGAATACGAAAAATATATGAGTCGGCACATCACTAGTTCTTCCCTCTTGAAATATTGCTCCGATACAGCCGCCACTGACTAGACTGAGCACAACTATTTCCCTGGCTGTAAGTTATTTCAACTTGAACTTTAAATGATTATTCGTCTAAGGGCGAGTTTCACCACTGACTGATAAGCTTGTGGTATTTTTTTTTCTGTCAGACAGTAAAGACGCATTTTTTAAATTGAAACCAGATGCTGCATCTAAGTTATTGGTCAGATAAATTACACGAACTTACCTGTCAGTGGTGAAACTGGCATTAACATAAAAGTAACAGTTTCATTATTTTGTTAAATCAATTTATTTTTTAAATAAATTGCATTAGAAATAACAGTATTTGTTATTTATACCTTAATAACTTTAAGATTTTGTAAGTTTATGTCTATATTTCGCATAATCTCCGAAATCTATATAGTTAGTGTTGATGTAGAATTAGTTCCATTTCTTTGTTTTTAACTGACAAACTAGCCGATCCCCTGCCATTTCAAAATATGTAGATTACTATACCTAGTGTAATAATTATCTCTAAAGTGAGTCTGGCAACATATTAAGCTGTTACATAATAATGCCACGTTAAGAAACAGCGGTATACAAGAATTTCAATTGTAGCACAAAACTTGAGTGCCCGCCGCGCGCCGCCCGACGAGTTCTCATTAAACTTCGCCAGTTTGCGAGCGGTGCTCAACAGTGCCTTGCAAGTTCAGCGAGTCATGTGAGGGAAGCACAGTGCGACTTGACGGGAAACTTGATTTTCAGATAAAACTCGATTACAAACCTATGAATTTTAACTTGGTATTATTAATTCTACTATCAACCAACTATTGTTATTATAAATGATTTGGACATGCAAAGGAGATATTTTATTTTAGGCCCAGTTGCGGATAGTGATGACATTACTCCCTAAATTAATAACTAATTTTTTTAGACAATTAGACAAAAGTTTACGTTTAAATGCAACGGGAATTATAAAATCAATTTTAAAAATGCGATGTTTTGACTACCGGTCCACGACATTCCATCTTTTTAAAGTCAAGGCATAGATAACTATTGAAACAAGATCATAGGTTCAACAATGCTGTAAAGAAACGTCGGGCTGGTTATAAAAAAAAAATATTTCAAAGAGGTGATTATTTGTTTTAGATCATGTTTTGTCTACTTTATCTATTTTAGGGAATTGAGATTTCAGTAAAAAATAATAACGGATTTCTGCGATTTGGGTCAAGACACGAACGCAATCTCGTAAACACGGAAACTCCGAAAAATTTTATACCTATTTTACCATCAACCCAATTGAAATATTACAATTTAGGATACTTTGAATGTTTATCCAGATCGTAATAGAACAAGTAAAACTGCAATTGTTTTTGTCACAGAAAACAAGTAAAAGTTATTGTTTTAAGGTATCCTATAGTATTTATTTATTTTCTTGCGCCACTCATAAGGGTTCTGCCGTGGTTCTGCCAGAATACCAGCGCTGCTGTGCCGTTTTCTAAATGTCACAGCAGCATAATTATGCTGAGGCAAGAACCCTGCTGGCCTGTTTTGTAACTTAGTTTTTAAGTGAAATTTTTTTGTTCTTTTTTTATACCAAGTCAGTTGGCAGACAGACACGCAGCCCACCTGATGGTAAGCGGTCACTGCGGCCTATGCCATTGAGGGACACTTCTTCTGGATGCTTCGCTCAATATGCTGCCAGACTGTAGGCTCATCTGATCTACGAGCCTTTTATTTCAAGTGTACTAGCTCCCACATTAATATTGCCGGAACACAACCTGAGCTGTTATGGCGGCAGATTTCACCTGTGGGGGTGGTAACTAGCCAGTCGGACTCTGAAAAAGTCCTACCACCAACCAGACCCAAGGCGGGAATCGAACCCACGACCTCCGGGTTTTATACCCAAGCGGCTTAGCCACTCTATTCCACTGCGGCGGTCAAATTGTTCTATTTTAATTATTAATTTTTGTGTAATCTTGTGTATTTTGTCTTGGGTCAATAAATGATTTCTTTCTTCCTTTCTTCTACTTTTTTATGTTTAAAAAAACTTGTTAAATAGGTCCTTTTTTTGTGTACCTCCGAATTTCACAAAATATTTACTTTATTAAATTAGGCTTAATATTTAATATTTGAATATGTACATAATTATTACAAAGGCAACGGTATTAATATCTCCTCTTCTATTGTTCTCCGGGGAATTTAAATGATTAAGATTAAACACCAATTTGAGAAGTAAAATGTCGCGTTTGATTTATTTCAGTACAAAGACAAATATTTACACTTCTTTTAACAATAAAGTAATATTTTACATAAAACATTATGAATTGTGTAATAAAAATAATCTCTTCAAGTGGAATAAACAATATCGAACATAGCTAAGTGCTGAGCTAAAAGATGAAATACAAATTAAATACTATCGCCCGACCAGTAAAATAAAAAGCCTCGTCATATTGCGGTAAAATATTGGAACTAATTTCTTCAAGTGGCAACAATCAAATGTCATTCATCTCCTTAACATCAGAAAACGCTAGAAGGTTTATTCGCTAAGTTACCGGCGCCGACAGTCGATGGCCAGAACCGATGTCAATAACTGGCGGAAACATTTTATACAAGCGATATGAAACAGCGAAGCCTCGCAAGTTAAATTGAATCGGAGGGAATATGGGGCTTGCCAATAGAATAAAATAATATCGTCCCGGGACCGGGACATTGCGGGAAATTGCAAGGGTGTCTTTGATACGGACTGCATAAATGCATTGCTTCGTATATGACCAGATTATCGACGAATAGGAATTTTGTCATGTATGAAAATAACCGGATTTCATGTAATAGTTTCAATATTTTCAATGCATTATTTATATTCAGTGATATGTTTATTTCAAATCAAGTACAAAGGCGGTTCTAAATATGTTCTAGTTTTTTTCACCTAACTCTCGAGTTTACAAAAGCGGTTCTAAATATGTTCTAGTTTTTTTCACCTAACTCTCGAGTTTTTTTATCTATTTTACTAAAAGCAGGCAAAGTTAACCTAGTTCATACTGCTGAATTCACATTGATTAAAGGCTGAAGGAAACAATATTATCACAATTAAATTTAAAAAGCTAAAGTATCAGCCTATAACTACGAGTATTTTCCCATTAGAATTCTATGATTGAAATCACGTCATCGCTACAATGATGGGTACTGACTAGCCATATTTAAGCCAGTGCCACCACGCATAATTTATAAATGCAAATTGGTCATCGATTACAAGTCTGAAAGATCCGACATAAATTTTGCCTGACACGTGAAATGAACCCAGTCCCGGTATTCAAGCTATAATACTGAAGGGAGCACTAGAAATAGTAATAAAACAAACAAAAAATACAAACCGGCGAATGTATTTACTTGTATTTATGAAAGTATATGCTCAATAATTTTATTAAGATGATTTTTCTATGCAATAATAACATTCATATTCTTACTCTCTTTCGAGAGATTACTGATGATATTTTAAACTTGCAAACACTTTTAAACTTTAACTCGCGCTTCATAAACTTTACTCTCGAAGCTTATACATTCACGAGAATGTACAAAAATAATAGTCGCTGCTCGCTTCGCTGGCTGAAATGCATAAGTATAAGCTGCATTTTAGCTTGGCTAATGAGAGGGCTGCAAACTACAAGATTATTTTAACGAGAGCAGTTTGGACGCGATGGCCGCCACTCTACTTGATTTTGTTTTGCATGTTTGTTCACGCCGTCTGAGTTTTGTTCTTTTTTTGTCTTTTTATAAAAGCTATCTTTCATTTAATTTTTAATTTCTGCCTCCCTGCTTGCCTTTGTCGGATATTGTTTCTGCTTAATTTAAATTGTTAAGCCAGCTTCCCGTACTGTCCTACTCGCCATAATACTGTAAAATAAGCTAAAATGAGGTAATATATTAATTTTATAACTGATGTATCAGTTAAGCTGTTGTTTAAACGACATCCTCCTTCGCAAAAGGTGGACGTTGCTTGTTTGCAAATAAAGTTGAATAACAAATGTTAAAATATTCAAGAGAACCTTACTATAGAGCTTATGTGTATACTCGTAGCAGTAATGCAGCGGCTACCAATTTAGAATGCCTTAATGATGATGATTTCACGAAATTATCAGTTCCAACAATTAGAATCGCTGGTTTTACACCATTCCCCACGTCTACCTACGCCCCGCGTTGTAGCGAGCCGATGCAGTGGTGGTACATAGAATTGTTAAACTAAATGACATGACTGATGTGCCACAGTGGTTGAGTGAATTTAGAATAAATTAAATGGTTATATTATTATCAGACAGAACTGAATGTAAAGCATTTGTAAATCACTGGGTTTACTACTGACATGAACGCTGACACGAACTTTTGGTTACAAAAGTATAAATTCCTAAGCCTCAGTCACAATTTACCACAGAAATGGCCTTAGGTGCCTACCAAAAGACAGAGAATAGGCGTCATAATTTTAGTTACCAATCCGGCAATTTTCCTTGAAAAAGTGGTATAGGTATTTCTTTTGCGATTATTACAAAGTATGCAAGTTCATTGCGCCACCTAAGTCCTCCTTCAATCCCTGTATCAAATACAAAAGTTCTGAAAGTTGGTCTCGGAGACATGAGTCTCAACTCCCAGGTATCACACGTTGGTATTACGTCGTCTAGCAAGAACAAACAACGCAGGAGCCTCCCTCAGGGGCGGTTCTTGGCCGCGTCTTTTTTCGCTTGATTAAGTCTGGCCGGCCGCTCACGACTCCCGCAGGCTTTGCGCCAGTCCGAGGCTTACTTACACATGTTTATTTATTAACGAGACCTGGGCCGCTGAATAGACAATGTGGACTCAAATAGGCGCCAAAATGACAAATGAAAACGAGAAAAGGTGTTGATATATTCTGGAATAAGTTTCTAAACTAATATTATTAAATATATATTTAACATGATAGTTAAATAAAACAACTTAAACGGATAAAAACTCACGATATATTCTACATTTTAAATTGAAACCCGACGTTACGGGTAGAAATAACAATTTGAATAACTTTGTGACGCATAACACCTGAGTCACTCCGTAATCACGACTGCTGTAAAGTAGTCGAAACGTCGGGTTTAAATTTAAAATGTAGAATATATCGCGAGTTTTTATCCGTTTAAGTTGTTTTATTTAATGAGTAGTAACCGCGTAAACATCAGAAACCACTATGTTAACATGATAGTGTTTTTACTAAACTGTCGCAGAAGAAGGGCTATTGTTGATTTTAAAAGAGAGACGCGCAGGTGCTCCACTTGTGGCGTTTCACCGGCACTGGAGTTGCGAAGTTTGGATCACGGTCCGGTTGCAAAGAAGTTGTTCATTGTTGATATGAATTAATATATATTTTCTCTCTCAGTAATAATAATAATACTTCTATAATCTTTAGCCTCGTTTAGTCCACAGCTGGAAAACATTCAAGCTCTGCCAAAAAGTATAACGTTACTACATTGCAGTCAGTCGTGTGAAATCGAGGATAATTGCTGTTATTTGTCATTCTCCGCAGCGATTCAATTTACGTTTCATCCACGCAATTTAATCCTCAACAATGCATCTGACAGCGTTTATGTTGCACAGCATGTTATTGCACTCTTGTCTATCTCTATATTATAGTCAGTAAAATGGTTGCCTGAAAACTTTTAAACGATGATTGAAACATCAAGGGGAAAATTTAATATGCACCACAGTCATATATCATAGTCAATGGTTTTGGAGTTCTTCAATTAATAAGGACAAATTCTGAAAAACAATATACTCGTATCAAGGAAAAGGCGTAAAAAGGTAAATTTTTAACCTTGACTTGAAGATCAGAGATCCCTTTCAGAAGATAGTGCGATACTTCTGTATTGTAAGTAACTCAATAAAATAAGCCGCTTATCATAAAGTAAGCAACGTGTAGACTATAATTATCAACTCAACCGATATAAAAAATACTAATAATACCTCTTATAACATTAACTTTATAAAAAGTGGTGCAAAGTACTTTAAGTGAAAGAGCTTTAAGCCGCATTCAATATTTACTCATATTATTTTACATTGATGACTTGAAGTGGGCGATCCTTTGGAGGGGTCTTGTTATTACCCACTTATGTTTTAAATACAACACACAATTTGTTATAAATATAAAACTAAGCCCCAACAAAATACTTTTATTTTTATCATAATATACTGAGTGGGTAGGTTTAAGATTAACATGGTTCTTTATTCACGTATTCTTCAAAGCGTCACCTCTAAACGTACTTTAATATAAAAGAAAAAGCCTACATAATGTTATAAAAGCCATATAAAAAAAAATTCAAAAGAAATATTTACAAAGTACTTTGACGCGCTTATGCTTGTAAATAAATGCTTTGATCATATGAGTGTAAAATAAGAGGTGGTAAGATTCCTAAAAAAGGTTCATTATAAATTTATACATGTACAGGTTTTATTCCTTTGTCACCACAAAGATCTGAACGACGATTCACACGTAAAAAAGTCGATGGTTTCAATCACAATCTAAGATACTATGTAATACTAATAATATAATAAATAATATTATAAAGAGGAAAAATTTCTTTGTTTGTTTGTATTGAATAGGCTCAGAAACTACTAAACCGATTTGAATAATTCTTTCACTGTTGGAAAGCTACGCTATCCCCGGGTGAGATGGGGTACTCTTGATCCCGAAAATGTGGAGGGAAGGGGGGATTTTTGGAAATTGACTGAGTCTGAAAAAAAAATTACGCGTGGGTGAAACCGCAAAGGCGACCGCTAGTAATAAAATAATATATAAGCATAAACATTTTATATAAGTTATTTATCAGTAATTATTATGAATTGTGGGGACCTGCTCACTTAGACTAAAGTATTAACCATGATCTAATTTTATTGGTCTGGTTTCTCTGTCAAGGGTTACAGAGGTCTGTCGGCTGTCGTTCCAGTTCCGTTTGTTATGCCTATTGAGGATTTTCATTATTGCTTCAGTATCCAATTAACTCAGGATCATAACAAACATAATAAAACCAGTGTTAATTAATTCCAAATAATATAAAAAAAGACAGACAACTACATGGTTTATATCATATTATCTCGGTATCGAGATATTAACGACCTAATAAAGATAACCCATAAATGTTCGATAAGAAAACATTCATTTCTGATAGGATTCTGGCTGTGGAAGCACAGTAACATTGCTATAATATTATTAGTTTTTGTTTTACCAAAATACACACACACGTCCCCGTGCAACTATTGTATATCAATTTGTATATTAATTTATTGAACAACATCACTAAGGTTAACACTTATAATGTATAAAGTAGAATCCACGAATACAAATGCTTGTCCCTTCAGATAGTGAAGGCAAACAAGCAAAGCAACACCATCACCGAGATGATCACTATCGTGCCAAGTGGTATAAAAAAATCATTGCATATTTCATTATGTATAAACTTTATAAAATCCAATTTTTCTTTGGTAAGTTATTATAACAACCCTAAAAGTTTCAAATTCAAAATGAATCTTGTTTTTACAACGTTTATTTATTTATTTATTCTTTGGCACAGTAACAAAATATAAATCAACACAATAATGTTAATTATAAGTTTAAAATACTTTTCTCCTTTGTAACAAACGCATCACACAATTATTTGTTTCATTTTTAGATGCTTCAACAGTGTCGTCACTTAGCTTCTGTAAGCGTCTTAAGTGCGACTTAAATGCCTTTAGGGAAAAGCTCCTAGGGAGTTCAGAAATGTTATGTTTAGAAATACAGTTTCTTAGTTTATACATGTAACTTACTGGTCTACACTAAAGTGCATCATTATTCATCGCGCATATAGAACATGATGTATGTCGGTGCTATTAAAAAATCGCTCTGCGATGCGAGAACAGAATCAACTGCCTTTGCGCACCAAATGGAGCTTACTATGCCAAATGACTTGTATAAAATCGAAACCCTAAAGCTTTCCCGAAGAATAACGTAGATTTATAACTCGTTCACAATAGAGTAAACTTTTTACCTTCCGCGGAATAAACAGTCAGCGATCTCGTTTTTACGACGCCGGGATCAATTACAAAGGACTCAGCAGAATTAAATGCCTACAAGGAGAAATTCAAAGCAGACTTTCTTTGTGGAGCTAAAACCTGCGGATCTTATCACAGAAAACCTTATCAGACAGTGAGCAGACAAGAGCTTTGTCTTTAGAGATCTGGTCATGAATAGAACGGTAACACTTTGGTGACTAACGGCGGCCTGGATTTTCAAGTACAACTCTTGTCCAGACTAAATAAGACACTCTTTTAAAAATGAAAAAGTCGACCTTATCTGATTGTACCTTTAACACTCTGTACCTGTAGCTTACAAATATTTATTTGATGCTATTGTGAAAATCGTATTTACATCCAGCCCATTAATGTCCCACTGCAGGGCAGAGCTGGCTAAATCGCCACACTTGCCAAATGCGGTTAGG
This sequence comes from Mecyna flavalis, assembly GCA_949319885.1. NCBI lineage: Eukaryota > Metazoa > Arthropoda > Insecta > Lepidoptera > Crambidae > Mecyna > Mecyna flavalis. The sequence continues at coordinate 124,161 of OX439427.1, read as the reverse complement.
TGATCACAAACTCCAAATGTGTTTCATAACCCATGACCCCGAGTTCATGGCCAGGTACATAAACCATCTTGGTTTGAACGACAATTAAGTAAAACATCGTTAAGAAACGAAAAAATATTTACAACCATAATGTATCACATTCATCTTTACACACGCAGGCTCTTAAGCATTATTGCTAGATTTTTTACACGTACTAGTATGATTGATCTAAGTGTCTAGCTGTCATTTTTAAGGAGCTCATATATAACATATCTTTCAAGTAAAAACTAGTTATCATCTTTTTCTAAAAGATTAACTTCAAGTAGGCTCTATTGAACTCTTAAAAATATTTAAACTAGAGATACATACTTATTTAACTTTGGTTGAAGGAAAGACACCCATTATTACGCCTATAACATTTTTTAATTAGACTTTGTTACTTATTAAAATAGCATTTTTATAAAGTTGGCCAGAGCCGTCGTACCCAAAAACTCGGCTAAAAGGACATTATTTCTGTATTAACATATCGTCTCCAGACTGTCTCGAGTTTCATTGGCTGAACAGTTGGTATCTTGGTTCGTTATATTGGCCTGAGTATGAGTATTTTAAAATTTCTGAAACTTCATTAACTCCATGGACTTTAGACAACAAAACAAGTACAAAAATGATTTTACATCGTAACAGCGTTTGACTGCCATCGTCTAACGTTCTCTTAGAAGAGCGAGTTTGTAGTCAATCTGATGGAAAACTATAATTGGACGTGGCGACTGCCGGCTGGCGACTTCAAACGACTTTCGATGGCATTGCGTATCAAATGGCGCGAAAAAATAACTTCTATTCTGTCCACGTGGGTGGCCCGTGCCGTGGTTTGATTCTCGGCATAAAATATCTCGGGGCGGGTTAACAGCGGGAAAAAATTACAATAGGCTGGAAAATTCGTTTACTCCCCTAGAGGGAATTTTTCAGTCCTTTTAAACATAGCGGCATCGTGGTTTGAGATCGCGTTTCCTTAAAACTTGTAATAAAGCAACAAAATTGTATCTTTTGTTGAATCTTCTAATGGTATGGTAATTTAATATAATTAATCTGTGGTATGGGTTCATGATATTTAATATTTTTGCTAGGTTGCTCGTGGCACGGCGTTTCCCACTGAACCAGAACGTTTGGCCATAATTCTTTTACTTCTAAAACATAATGAATAATTTGTTGTTTTTTCGATGTCAACTGATAGTTAATACTCACTGATTTTTCTTTCTTTGTTCAATAAAATAAGTGACCTCGGTGAAATCAAGATTATTTGTTTGTTTTTTTGTATTATATAAGATATACGAAATATTCTTAGAAGAAAAATATATGATAAATTTAAAAGTTACAAGAGGGCTCCAGATTGATCGACCAAACTGCTCATTTCGAAAGCGCTTACGCACTTTTGGCTTTTGTTATCAGTTTCTTATTTGTTTGTCAGAACTAATTCATCACGTGAACGACAACACCGTAAAGTATCAACTTATTAATGTCCCACTGCAGGGCAAAGGCCTCCATCCTTGAAATAAAATCGCTACAATGATGGGTATTGGCTTAATAACCACGCTTGCCAAATGCGGATTGGTGATCACAAACCCGAGCTGTGTCCGAAAATACCGACACTAAGTTAGCTCGACCCGGGAATTGAACCCAGGACCCCGAGGTCTCGGCCCGGTACTTTAACCACTAAACCATTGAGGCGTTACGCTCGTGAATCATTCTAGAACCATCAAGTTCAATAAAGCTGCGTTGTGTCGTAATGTAAGTAATAAATCATTCTTGTAATAAACTATATGTCTATTATTATGTATGCTATAACGGGCTGGCTCCAAAAACCATACAATCCCTACCATATAGGCGCATGTAGGTATACATAGGTAACATTAGTATTATAATTTTATTATAACGGGTTGGCGCGATTGGTCGCCTGCCAGGGCAAATACGAGTACATTGTTCCAACAGTTTTGAACACGTGCTGATTATTGTGGTCTTCGGGGCCTTTTAGGTAATGAGAAATATACGAAAAAGTTAATTTAGATTAATAATTTACAAGAAGAAGTCATACTCGGAGCCAATTGTAAATTTTTGGTCCATTAAGGTCATCAACAGCAAATACTTTGTTACTGTTTGGCACTGGACTGTCTAAGGGCAGACGTGGCGTTAACCATCAGGTGTACCTACTTTTGTCTTTAACTGATAATAATTAAATAAAATATCACTGGTTTAATAAAACAGTGGTGTCAAGTGACGAAGTCGAAAAAAGTTGTTCACCGATTGTCACCGCGGTGTCTATCGGCAAATTCAAAAGAGTCCTTGTGCGGTTGACACCGCGGTGTATTCAGGGACCGGGGTCAACTGACGAAACACCCGTACGGTCTGCTCGTCTTGTTACACATTGCAAAAAAATAAACAACAACTCGCAAACCTCAGTAGGAAGTAACTTTGAGTATTTCATGCTGAAACATTAAATACTCAGAGCATAGTTACTGGATTGTATACTGTACTGTATAGTCTAACCAAAACTATGGTACCTACGCGATTTCAAATCAATCTAATAATAGGCCTCTTAAGCATTACAATATTCTATTATCACATAACAAGAGTGACATTACAAGGTTATTAACACTGACCTAACATTCGGAGCGCTATCGCGAGGAGTTATCACCGAGTGGCCCTCGACATCAGGTCACTCTCCCGCGCCCGGGATCATTATCTGATACCGGGATTCACTATACCTAAAAATTCACTTTTTATACTTCGTGAAACCGTGGTTCCGCATCTCGGATGCATCATTTTCAGCTTTGGGTTTGTTTGGTGGATTGGTCACCACATTGGTTCACCACAGAATATAATCGTAATATAAAAACTATCACTGAGGAGAAATCTGCTGCCAAAATAGTTTCGATTGTAGTTTGTTTTGTATAAATTGTATTTTTAAAATAATAGGTTTTTTTTTAATAAAATCAATAAGTTACGTATTATCAAATTCTATCATTAATTACTTAGCGAGGCGTATTTTTGGGTCATCTTCGAAACAGATAAAGCCATTTTTACTTTGACTAGCTCACTACAGATATTATATACCGCAACATACATAATATATGTTACTTCAATACTTACTACAGCTAGTTGATTATAAGTGATCCCGCCCTTTCAAAATTCCGAGATAATGATTAAATTTTACGACCGGCGCCTCTGCCCGCGCCACAACTCACAGCGCCATTGTTTCAGACGCCAGGTTTGGGCACATCTTGATTGCGCTAACTCATTACCGTCGTCGTCTTTCGTGACAATGCGTTTTTAAACATCACCCATATGGAAATAACCAAAAATGGCGTCTGGCTGGACAATATGCCGGGCCTTTGACACCGTTACCGTACCAAATTGCACAACATGGAACGATAAGGGTGTAGTTTAAAATTTTAAGTATCGTGAAGAAACAAAACGAACTGACATCTGTTTTTAAATTAATAGCGTCATTACAAAGATACGTAGCTAGTTTGACTAATTAACATCAAATATTTTCTTTTAAGTTATTTTACCTGGATGTCACGCTGTAAGAAGTACTTACAAAAATAAGGCCATCTATTTTACATACATATTTCAAGTTCACTACTCTCTTAATTTGTCTAGAAAATAACAGTACCTATTATTATACCGCCTAATTTACAGCCTAGAAACAAAAAAAAAAGAGATCCTACGATTTTAAATGCTGATATAAATTTATTCATACAATAAGTAGACAAACACAAAAATATACTGTGCTGAAATCACAAATTGTATTACTTCGTTCAAAAGCATCCAAATGGTCCAATTTTCCATTTTATTGCATTTCCTTATATGTATATTTTAATGTTTGTGTTGGTCATTATACCCGTACAAAAACAATAAGGTAGCCCGTACGATTTATTCGTTTGTCCCAAACACATGTTTCGAATCAAAAAACATGTTAATTGTATTACTAATATAGCCATTTAAACGACGGAATGTTACAATTTATAGCCTAATACAGAACTGGGAATGGTGAACGGATTGACCGAATTTGCATGAAGGTGCGAAATATTGTGAGACCAACGTTTGCTTCAAACAGCATATCCAATGTGGACCTCACTTGTAGGTATGCTTGAGATGTTGTCAAAGAGAATTATTAATTGTGTGTCACATCTCGGTTCTTGTATAATGTTATCCTGTTTCGTGTATTGATAAAAGTATATCAATACTACGAGAAAGAACATTCAGTTTTTTCTGAAAGTTAAATAAAATTAAGTAACATTTATATTAAATGAAACTTAAGAAATATTTTGTAACTAAATACGACTCTCACTACGCAAGGCATGTCTCACTTATTTTTTTATATTTACATAGTTTTGCAAAATTAATCAGTAGGTAGTCAGTAAGTGAAGTATAATACCTAGTTGTTCCACTCTAATAATGTCCACTTGAACTACCCTCAAGGAACGTGTAATTAAAAACTTTCTTTCAAGCGTTAATTCGGCCACAGTCGATTTCCTTCCAAAATAGGTAACTGTTTATAACAATCACCTCAAAAACGTTTTATGTTTATGAAACAATATTATCTCCAAACAGTATTTTAATATCCATTAGGCGCATTTCCATAAGTAAACATAGCTTTTTATTATACTTTAGTAGTTTTCCATCACGTTAGTAAAGTTTGAATAACTCGTTAGTTTGGCAAAGCGTGGGCTGGCATCCCTCATTAATAAAATAATTTCCAATAGGTACCCAAACTGTGAAAGATAATCAGGATCAGGCAATGTGATCCTGATTCATTGATAAGTTTAAACCAATAACTAGATTGCAATAAATTACATTTGAAAATTCGTATCATTTAGCCTTGCCTTATTTTTTATTAGAAATGTTCTGTGCCAAGACACAATAGAATTAATTTATTTTTACTCAAACGAAAATCAGACATTTCAATATAAATAGACCACATGTGACTAACAATTACCTTGAGCAAAACTATAATGTTCCCTTCCGCAATATTTACATTTCTCGGAAAATGTGGAAGAGTTGGCTTAAAACTACATTGACAACATTTTCCTATCTTCGACTTCAAAGAAAGTGGAGGATCTCAATTCAACTGTTTTTTCTCTTCCTCTTCTTCTTCTTCTTCAGCCTTTCTCTACCGCTAGGGTGTACGCCTCCTTCAGTTTATGCCTCGGCATAAATACGTGGTCCATGTTAGGAGACGTGTACTAATTATTTTTATCTCAAAAAACGCAATGTCCAACTGCAGGGCAAAACTTTTAAGAATCAAGTAAACGTTACAGGAAAAGGCTCTACTAGTTTATTAATAATCTATATCCAATCTATAATCAAAAAAAGGGGACCTATAATTTGCTTGACTCGAAGATTGAAACCACCATCTCCAGACTGTGTGGCAAACTAGAGCAGTTAGGCGTTAAAATAAAAATAACGCATAAATCTGTAATATTTGCTGCATAATGTGCTATTAAAACACAGGATAATATTAGAATCAGGAAAAACATCATATTTCATTTCAACCAGTCGAATAAAATAAAAATACTTGGCCTTAACACGAATAAAAGTCAACAGCTGTTGTTGTAAAATAAAGTCGGCGCGACTTCAGATAAAAGAGATTTAACGAAATAAATCTTGCGATAGTTTTAATTAAACGCGATCGAGCTTAAAGCCATCGGGCTCGGGAATTCTCGGCGTTAACTTCTCAGAGAAATCAACTCCATTCTTACTTGCGCTAACGTTGATTTACGCGTATACAAACTTTAACTTTGCATCGTGTTTTTAGATGTTGAATGTATAAATTGCTGAAGTTAATAAAACCATTAGCGAAACAACTTCGATTGTTTGTAAATTGTTACATGGTTTAGGTATTTTCTATTTTTAAATTAACTCTAAACTACTGGTTGAGCAATTAACGCATTTTGCATTTGAATCAATTTGATTAAAATCTATGGAGTTTAGTATCAAATACATTAGAGAGTATACAACAAGAAAAATAACTGGTATAAAATACTCGTATTGTCCTTGTCGTCATCCAAGCCACCATAATTATTTAATTTTGGAAAATGGAATTTTAAAATTTAGAATTGTATTATTTTGTCTTTATTTTTTTTTTGTTTTAAAGTAAACTGAAAGAACTCTGACATTTTGTAGCCAGTGTCATAACTATCTATTTCAAAAGAACTCGCATTCTTTTTTTTAATACAATTTTTCACTATTTACGTTTTGTATCTCACAACTTATCAAAACTTTTAAATTTCAGCAAGGATAAAATTACTTTAACTTTTATTGGTTACTTTAATAATTTGATTTTATAAAGTTTTTATTTTGTATTCCTTGCTTTGGATTTTATTTGGTACGAATTAATGTTAACCTCTGTTCTAACCAAATTTCCATAATAATTTCAAAACCAAAACTTTTACGACACTTCGAAACAAAGTGAAAAGTCTCGTAAAACCTCCACTGAAACTTCTGCAAAGTTTATGAATAAATTAAAATGTATTTTTATCTACCTGGTGGTAAATCCTTAGGTGCACTGGCACTGCACTGTCACTGCACTCACGTCACACACAGCGGGAGTTTCCCGCGCTTGCACTGGCACTCGCGGGACGCGGCCGGGCGGCGCGAGCGAGCAGAGCGACTCGCCGAGACGCGACGAGCGCGTCCCGCCCCCGCGCGCCCCGCGCACGCACGCCTCATCATCATCATCATCATCGTCGTCGTCGACATCATCATCACTGACATCACGCTTTATTAACAACCTAGGGTGTACGCCAAGTGCCAACTCCTTCGAGTATGAACAGCGTTTGTTTATAAGACTGATTTGATGCGGTTGGGAAGTCGGCTATCATTACAAATATTTGTATGCATAAAATCTCTGTTTCTATCGGTCTTGATGATAATTATGTAATGTATGTTATAGCAAAGTTTTTACTAACTGGTCCAGTTGGCGCATTTTGCAAGCACCAGAGGTAGTGGGATCGAATTCAACTTGGAAAGCCCTTTGTGAGAACAATTTCCATCATTTTTCTTATTTCTACTACCACTGACAATGGTGCTATTGTTTTAACACTTAAGTAAAGAAAATCATCATCAGTATGAAAAGTTGACTGAATTTTTTGGACCTGTGGCTAGCATGGGTGCTATTTATAATAGTCACAACCAACTGATTAAACAAAAATTTCTATAAAAGTATTGTTTTAAAAAGCAAATACCGTACAATTTAAGCCATTTACATTTGATGTGATATGGCTATTTACATATATTTGGTTTTGATGACGTATACCGGAACCACAAGTTTTCACGATTGCACAGTACTTGTATGGCTCGTTCAGTGATTCGTACCACAACACGTTCGTCCCGATGGGACAAATTTTAATAATAAACGTCCCTGTGCATTTAGAAAATATTCTTGCACGTCAGTCACATAGCATCATTATTTTGGTCCTAAACTTAGCACAGCGTGTACTAATGGGTACCAGACAACGGATAAACGTTACTATGTAAATATTATTTTACAATATAACACTCAGAAAATACCCAGACCAGTACGAACAGACATGTCCATACACACAAATGTTAGTACCGTGCGGGGTCCGAATCTGCGACCCCTGACGTATATAAACATATAGCTAAAATTACACAAAATCGGTCTTCAGCGGCCGTCAATACAAATTTAATTACAAGTAATTCGAGGGTGGGCCACGAATTACAAGCTGTAATCAAACAAAGAAGACGCCAGTGCGGGTCTTGTTAGCTTTGAGACCGCAATTGTGTTACAACATAACTCGTAGTTTCAAATATAGAGTGGTACACGTCTTGTCACTACGATTATAATAAAATATATTAGGATCTTTTCTTGCCATCCAAATTCGTAGTTGGTATTCACAGATCAAATAGGTTAGGTAGTACATACATTAGGTAGTTATTAGGTAGGTAGTACATTTGCGCAAACTCGCAGTCAAGTGTGCAACACACACAAAACTAGGCAATGGCAAATGGAAACTATCCAGAGTAATACAAACGGACATATTCAAGCTCACAAACGTTTGTGTAGTGCTTTGATAGAACTCGCAACTCCATTAGCTTTGTAACAGTTTTTAACGGACAACACCTAACGCTTCGCAAAAATGCTTAAGCTACTCTTATATCTTGTAAGACTAAATGATATTGCATTATCACTTAGCTAAGTAAATTCAGCGTCGTCATCTTCCGTTGAATGGATGGTTTAATTAATTCAGATCGCGGCAATGTCGCGGAACCATCGTGAGCTGTTAACCGCCCGCGCGGTAGTTCCGAACGGTTCGAAGTCCGCCATCCATCACTGCCGTGTCAGGCCTATCTCCGTTATCTCAAAAAACCTAGTTTTGAGTAAATGACTCCTAAAGTATTTTTGCATTTATTGCCATTATATCCATGTTTCAAAAGATTTTTCCAAACTTATTTCATATCATAAGAATTGTAAAGATGCACATATTATTGTGATGTAATTATTTTTTTTGTTTAATCTTTATTTTCTGTGTTTTTTCCAAAAACGGAGAAAGGCGTGATAGGAATTTCATACAAATCTTGTTACGCGACGGGCTGTACCTTAAGATACATGACTTAGCCGTGACAATTTGAGTGAGAAGTATGTAGAAATATGTAGTTGCTTAAGTCTTAGTAATTACTAATTACCATAAATAATTTATTAATCATAACATAATAATAGCTTTGGTTTAAAAAAATAAAATAACATTTTTATAAGCCTTATTATAATAAAAAAAAAATTAAGTTTCAATAGCAATATTCTTGTTTATTGTACAATTATGAACATAATAATTTTTTGATGAAAAATCTTTAGAACTACTCTATACAAAATAGAACAGTACGAGTATAATATATAATATACATAAAATATATAATAATATAGGTAAACAGGACCACGGCCGCTTGTCTCGCGTATCTATCGTGGCTAAGTCATGTATTTTAGTAGTTATTTAACTGAGTTTGCCATAATCGCGTCTTGTCGACTCGTCAAGCATTGTCTGTAACTTAAGGTACAGTATTTAACCATAAAATCGTAGTCAATCGTAATTTCTTCTAGAGCATTTTCTGAGATAACGATAAGAGATAATGAAATAATATTTATACACGGGATAGGAAACCCATAAAAACCACGAATGGCACTTGTTACGCGTAACTCATGTATCTTAAGTTAACTGACATTCGCTTGACACGGCAGATCAGCGGAGTCCGCCGTCCTGCCCACGCGGTCGACTTAAGTCCTTATTTGCTTTCTTGTTTATGGGAGTTCAGTTTCAGAAACCTCAAGTTGAAGAACCGCATTTAAATACGTTGGTTAAGTTCGAAGGTATTGGGATATTTGGAACAATTTTTTTCTTTGTATGAGCTCAGTTGATAAATAGCTAGCGGTAAGAAGTGTTGATGGACACTTGACCAGGAAGTGCCGGTGTTGCAGATGTCTATGGGCATCGGTAGTCATTCAGGTGTGCCGCTAGCTCATCTGCCCGATATTTCATAATCAAAAACACTCAATGTGTAGCTCATAAAATTCAAGTGTTCTTAATATTTACAGATTTCTCCGTTTAACTAGAAGCACTTAAGCATGCTATGCGAAATTCATACACATATTTTCGTTTCGAACCGAGAATGCCTATTGTGTCACCTAGGCAGTAGACTAGAAATCTGTCTGACACAAAAACATTTTTATCGCGCAGATGAGCAAATTCATATTTCTTGGAGGATTTTTCTACATTGCCTCCGTCCTTTCCTGGGATTGAAGCTTTCTCTGTACACATCAAAAGCCGCTGAACGCTTAGCTGTAAAAAAGTAAAAGATGAGATCTATTATGGACCACTTCTGAAAGAAATTCAGAGTTAGCTTTTTTATTCTTTACGAGAATTATGAAATAATTCAAAATAATCGTTGCCATAATGTTTATGAAATTCGCCGCTCACGCAAATATTATACAAACGATTAATTAAGGCAACCAGACAATGCAGTACAGTCGGCAGCAAACGCGTATTGCGATTTTTTAAAGGTAATAAACATTGTATCAGTTCATCTTAATTTTTTTTCCAACCTAAAAGTTTTTGTTTGATAACGCATTACAGAGTACATTCAGCTACAATCATAGACTTCATTGGTGGTTTTCTCAAATCGGGTACAAGACTATACTTATAAATATATGGTAATTACACATAAATACACATAAATACACAACATAGGCAAACATAAGAGCATATTAAATCCATTTAGGGTTCTAAATGCTTTTATGCACGAAATTACGTGTCAAAATGGTCAAAATGTGGTGCGAAAACTTTCATAAACTATATTTCTAGGACAAATGAAAACCGTCCGTACATTAAAATATAAAATTAATAAATGATTTCGCAACACAGCACAGACCATACATGTAGCCTGTAACTACAGGTGCTGATAATAACAAAATAACAATGAACTTCACCTAATCATGCGGTTAGGAGAGACGTTCCAGAAATACATTGATCTTGACCGGGCATAGAATGCAAGGACGTTATTGGTTAGTAACTGTTTAATATCGTAATACAAAACAAAATACCTTCTTGCAGCCACATGTACCATATTAAAAAGATTTTACAAACTTCGTGAATATTTGCCTAATAGGATAGCTGTTAGGGGTAACCCATATTCACTTAGAACTATCAACGATATATCTAAATCTTCACAATAACAAAGACTTAGTGCAATGGCTGAAAAGTTGGCCACCACACACACACCGCACACGCTACATTGGTAATAATGAAGAATTAACATGTCGTCCGTTCGGTACCTACCTAAAGTAAAATCGTAATAGACAATCCTTTTTTGTTTACATCGTGTATTGTTTTGCTCCTCCAGGTTTTTTGGCAAGAAAAATAAATAAAGGCGTCAACAATTTTCCATCGGGCTTATATAACAACGAGACTAATAAAAATCCTTGAAAGTGATAGCGCATTATTCAGTTCCTCTGGGAGCTGAGTAGGTACGGCGGAGTGAAAACTAACTGCTAGTGTCCATTATTGCGTTAGCGCTGAGCGGCCGCCGGAGAGCCGTACGCGGCTAGTTCGCTGCCCAGGGCCAGTTGCGCCACTCGGGCTGGCTAAACAGGGAAGTCGTTTCCGCCACTCAAATCAAGTAACAGTCACAAAGTTGGTTAACTGACTTCAGCCACCTCCATGTAGCAGTGGCTAGGTTTGATACATGGGTTTCGTGTATTACTAAGCTACTCATGACCTCTCCACCTTCAACGGAGGATGAAGGTGCCTAATGCATTCCCCGGGGAAAATAAAAAAAAGTTTAGTTTAGGTATAAAAAATATATAAAATCAGGAAATAAAATGTTTTACATAAGTTATAAATATTTGAGGAAAGATTAGATATTATATTCAATTAATTTACATATTGCTTAACTTACATGCCGGAATAGCTGTCGGTAATATAAAATATTTGATCCAGTACCTTGAATTGAGGGGTTCGAAGTTCAAATGAGTTTAAACAATTGTAGCACATTGACTACGAAGACCCTTTAACAAAATATGTAGGCCGTAGATATATCCATTTCGGTCAATATAAGAAATACCTAATAAGATGGCCGAGGCATTCCAAGAACTCATTATTATGTACATGATAAATAATAATTATATAAATGGATACAAAATGAACATTCGTGGCGCTAAAGACGCTGGATCACAAGCACCCGCAGTTTTAAACTGTACTTAAATTTATTTTTACGATCACGGACAATTGTCTAATTATTAAAACGTTTTAACCACTTAGACATAGTCACTATTGAAGCATTTAATTTTTACGCAGCTTCTGTTTGTAGACCTCGTGATGGTAAACAACCACAAGGTCAATTTCCTTGATAGGAGCTTCAGATGGAAGTATCTAGCTCAATTCTTCTTTTTTAATGTGCGTCATTTTGTGGTAAGAGAGTTTGAATACAGGTGTTTAATAAAACCAAGGCAGATGAGTAGAAAAATTTAAATATGAGATAATGATTTTTAGGAAACACTTCCATTATATAAGGATATAGGTATATGTATTATAGGTGAGCTAAAGATGTGGGCATATATTTGTTTATTCTATTTTTATTTATTTATTAACAAATCGTTTTAGTAACTACAATGTAATGAAAATCAATTTTTAAGAAAGGAGTTCAAAAGATTACTGTGACGTTTCTATTTCTGTAGAAATAATTTTAGATAAGCCTCTCCAGCGTGCCTATAATTAGCCATTACCTACCTACTGGAATTAATGTAGATAATCCACTTTAATTTGTACTGCATTAATTATTATGCCGAAACTCTCCGCTTATAGAATTTATGAATGTGATGAAACTATGTCTATTCGATATTAACTTTTATAAAATCTTAAAATTTACTCGTAATTAACAATTTCGAGATAGTCATTTGTTATATGAACTTTATACCTACTTCTCTTTTCACTTATGCGTGATTTCAATATTTCATTTCACATCCATGCATTATTTATAACGGACAATTTGCGGCAATTTATACTCTACCAAATTCTGAAATGGGATTTCTTAAAATACGAAAAATGCCTATTGTTAATGGAAAATATATATTATTTTCTTTTATGTTGTATTTCACGAGAATTGAGCTCCTAACTAACCTTGGGTTCTGTGGAGTGGGGAAGCCGTTCGTGAAATTATGCCTCAATGTTGGGGCTTCAAATGACGTGCGCTTGACGCTCCATGTGAGTTATTCCACGTTGTGTCGTTCCTTTGCTATAAACAACATTCCGAAGCTACAACAGTTTGATAGCGATGCTTATGCAGATTTGTGCCTAAAATTTTAAATGTCCATTGCAGTAAATAATATCCGTGCAACGCTCAAAAAGGCCCAAAACTGCCCTGTCGCACCTGTTGTTTTCAGTTTTAAAGAGGTGATAGTCTGCATAAGAAACTGATATAAAAAATTGTTTGCACTGAATACGCCACCATAGTATTTACAACAATATCGATAGCATAAGCAAAAATAAACTACGAACGAAACTTATATTGCGTATCCTACGCAGACATCAAACGAACCAAAAGGCAATAAAATACTTTTCGCAAGTATATTGACATATTTTAATTAATTATCACGACGCAAGTTGTAATCGCAAGGTTTTAGAATTGTTTTAATGTTTTGGTCTGAACAGCCGTGGCGGAAGTCATTTACATGATTTACATATCATAGTTTGTCAGTAGGTACTTAGCTTACAAATAGCAACTCATATCTCAATTAGCTCGTCACTTTCTTTTCTATTTTTAAACAGAGTCGATCAACCTGGGGTGTTGGTTATACCTACTATCAAATCAAATAGTATATAAAACAATATAAGCAAATCTTCTTGTACTAAAGTTACTGTACCTTTTCATTAAGAATGTTTTAATTTTATTTCGTCATGCGATGTGGCGGCGAAGTTAACTACTACGAAATAAAAATTATATGAAAAAATAATAAGAATGATCTTATTTGTGTTAGATTTTTCCCATAATTGGTATGAAAATATTTAAAAAGTAAAATTAAATGTTAAGTTTCTCTTTCGGGTTTTGAAATTTTGATTAATTGAAAATAATGTCTAGATACTATAATAGTTTGGTATCAAATGATTCATTTGCATATCACAGGCCTCCCTTACAGCTCCCATATTTTGCCTGCAAATAGCACAATTACTCCTACCTACCTTTACATCGCTCTAAAGTAGCATAACGTCTTAATGCAGGGGATAGCACAGATCCTTCAAGAACCTAGGTTCGTTAAACTATACCAGCAAAAAAGCATTAAATTAGAAAAATATCAGAGGCTTTATAAATACTTTGACCGGTCCAAAGCGAATCTGATTTATAGACAAAGGGTTCCCTTAACATATTTAATATTCACCACAAAATTTACGAAATATTTTTTAACTGTTACGATTTCTTTCTATAATTTTTTGTTTACAATAACTCTTACTCAGCAAGTCTTGTAATATCACATAATATTAGTTATAGAACCATTAGCAACGTAGGCATTCTCGCAGAAGAATTAATTAATTTTCATTATAATTATTATCGTAGTCTGAGATGATGTAATCATTTACAATTTACATTTTAGGTATATAAACACTCGCTTGCTACGGCCTATATAAATGGAAATTTATATTGTCCCTAGCAACATTTTACAACATTTTAATAAAACTATCTTTCCAGTTTTGGCTTTTGCTATAATGTGATCTCCGACAGTTCTTTCACAGTTATATCATCACATCTTATTACCATGTTACCAAATATAACTTCGGAATTCAAATTAGGTATAAAACAACTTAAAGTCCGGTTTCGTCCTCACAATGTCTACTTGGGCCCGCGCTGGCTCCTTCCTTTCCGAGCTACAAAGAAGTAAACCATGTGTTTTCCCCTCCTTAAAAATAAAATATTTAATTTTGTTTAAAATCCATTTTTTAATGCCTCAAATTTTTTGGTTTGGTTTTTAGTTTTACCAACAATAAGAGACCAGTTCGCTTAAAATCCGTACATATGAAATAATAAAGCGATTGGACAATTTATTTAGTCAAGAGGCATTCCTTGCCCCCTCTTAACTGAGGTCTGCCCCTCATGCAATGACGATGGACCGCCGCCGCCAATATCCAGCTATTTCCCTTCAAACGATTAAATCGACAAAGGAAAAAGAAATAATATGTCGAAAGAAGTTTTTCGCTGGCCACTTATCCGGCAGTAGTTTAATTTTGCGCTCTTTGATATGTGAAGCTAAAATATCCGTCTCGGTGGTTCACGTAGCGACCCAACAGGACTGGCGATATTGTTCGAGACAAATTAATATTGTATGAGCTATGCCGGTACTATCAGCTATATTGGTAACGGGCGTCGCCGAACTGGCTGTTATAGCCGTAGAGGCGGCATAATCACCTGTTTCGATGACACACTTGGTGTATTGTTTCAAGTTCGTTATATTAGTTGGTATCTGTTATTATTTACCATATGGTTCATTGCTTAACTTCTAATATTAAATTATTTTATATTGTTAGCACGTTTTGTTCTCGAGTCTTCGAGTATATTAACGTATTTATTAGTAACTAGCGGTCGCCTTCGCGGTTTCACCCGCGCGTAATTTCTTTTTTCAAATATCCCCCCTTCTCCCATATTTACGGGATCAAAAGTACCCTATGTCACCCAGGGATAGTGTAGCTTACCAACATTGAAAGAATTTTTGAAATCGGTTCAGTTGTTTCGGAGCCTATTCAATACAAACAGAGGCATTGCGTAGAGAATCTTTCAATAGAAACGATAACTATTTACGCGGCAAGTAAATCTAGCGATTGTATCAATGAATTGGAATCGGAGTTTGCGGAATTCAGGGACAGGCGGGACGCGCACAACGCCATTGTGCGGGGACGATTGTGTCTCCGGGACGGCACGTGAAGCAGCATTCACGATATCCGTATTTCTGGTTTGCTTAATTTGTCTATGAAGTAACTATTTATTTTAAAGGATATTTCTGGTATTTATTAGAAATTAGTTCCGACTAGGGACAAATTAATGAATTTTAAAAGACATTTTATTATTTCATTAACAATCAAAAATGTGTGTCTGAATGTCTAAGTGTGATATTATAGATTTTTTATTGTATAATACTAATATTTATTAGTATAGTGAGTATATCTAGGACGCCACTTTGCCACAATGGGATACTAAACTCAGTCGCTGACAGGGAGCTGAGTCACCCACACTGCCTCTCATCAGCTGCGTTCGCCCTCGGTGGAATTCTAAGTATTCGAACCTGTTATGATTTTTAATCTTATTTGCCGCATAAAACAGGTTTACTGCCACATAGTCATCAAGATAGATATCAACATAACAAGATTCAAGACAAGGTGTTATTTTCGACAGTTATTTAATGTATCACTTAGAAACCAAAACGACTATGAATTAAGCAATTTTTTATTATAAAGCACCATTAGAATGGTGACAAAATAATCTTAATGGTCGTTGTAACTGCGTAATCTCAACATATTATACTTTGTTAAATCTTTGATGATCTCTGCGACAGGTGTCGCAGTGACATTACTAGAGGCGTAGTCTTACTATAAACGAATGTTAAAACTTCGATTCGGAATTAATCGATTCTTCTATCAATCCACACTGAACGATTGAGGACCTCTAATAAAACTAAAGGACATCCTCATCTCATGGTTTGATAGCACATTTGGCATGCTCTATGACTATGTGCAAACATTTGTGATAAAGATTTGTGTTTGTCTTGTGCTGTGTCTGGATGTTATTCTGTAATTAAGTACCAATTTTCGGTAACTTCGTTATTTTTGATACTCGCGTAACACAGTCATGTCATGTGCTCTTTTCACTAACTTTGAGATATCAGCTGATATAGTTTGGTTGTTTTTCGGAGATTCTCAAATTATTATTTTCGAATTTCGGACTTCAATCATATTCAAATTATTTTATCTAAACCGACTTACTTCTAATTAAATTAATTGGTTTTTGATTATAAAATTGTACGTTTAAAAAGATAAACAAAAAGAAAATTTTCCGATGTTTTAAAATTTCATAATCGATTATTACGTGTAAGCGAATGATAATAGCAATGAACATCTCTAAGTGGGCGGGAACCTACAATCATGAACGTTATTTCTCGTCATACATTTGTCAGTCAAAAATTGTAAAATTTAACAGCTGTCAAATCGATGACAGCTGTCGCAGAGATCATCTAAGATTTAAATAAGTATAACGTCACTTACGATATAGTAGATATTTTTTGCGACGAAAATCGCGATCCTCTCAAGCAAAAATCAGAACATTATTAAATTATTAGTGTTCCGTCTGTAAAATTTAAATGACACCAGTAAAGCATCTTCACCTAACCAAAAGTATAAAGTATTATACGTTAGTAATAAATTGGTAACTTTAAGAATCGCTACCTACATTACTTCATTTTATTTTTTATTTTATTTTTATACTAAATCAGTTGGCAGACAGGCACGCAGCCCACCTGATGGTAAGTGGCCACTGCGGCCTATTCCATTGAGGGACGCTTCACCTGGAAGCGTCCCTCAATGTGCTGCCAGACTGTAGACTCATCGGATCTTCGAGCCTCTGATTTCAAGTGTACTGGCCCCCACATTAATATTGCCGGAACACAGCCAGAGCTGTTATGGCGGCAGATTTCACCTGTGGTGGTAGCTAGCCAGTCGGACTCTGAAAAAGCCCTACCACCAACCAGACCCAAGGCGGGAATTGAACCCACGGCCTCCGTGTTTTTATACTCGAGCGGCTTAGCCACTGTTCCACGGAGGCGGTCATTTATATTTATTATAAATAATGTTAATGAACAATTAATGCGTTATGCGTTTCAGTAAAAACCGATAATCTAATCATATAAGTTAGCAAACCCGTGGGAAATAAGTACAATATGACCGTGGGAACTTTTGTATCTGCTAATAGCCAGGATGCTGACGATAAGAGACTTCCCTGACGTTAAAATATTGTTGATATTTTTATCAACATAAGTACTACTGAGTTGCGTAGATTTACAATGTATTGGTACATAATTGTTTTTTTTATACTAAGTCAGTTGGTAGACAGACACGCAGCCCACCTGACGATATGCGGCCACTGCAGCGGCCTATTCCATTGAGGGACACTTCACCAAGAAGCGTCGCTCAATGTGCTGCCAGACTGAAGGCTCATCTGATCTTCGAGCCTTTGATTTCAAGTGTACACATTAATACTGCCGAAACACAGCACGTATGTTATAGCGGTATTGTTATCTGACAACGTACTTGGCGGTAGCGGAGCTTCGACAAGTGAATAATACCTCACTGGTCGTCTACAGACTGTATCACAGGCGCCTTACGCAAACCGTGTGCGGCCCGAGCGACAGTCGTCCCGCTTGTCCCACACTGTCCGTGTCCCACAGCGGTCTCGTGACCGGTTAAGTCACGTCACACGTGCGTAGTCGATAACGCACTTTTGAACATATTCCGTTGCTGTTTATTCCGCCAATGTAATTCATTAATAAAGCTATTTAACGACAAAAACAAAACTTGCTTAGCCAGATAGACGAGATGGTTTTCAAATGTTTTATTTTTGCAATTGTATTTAAAAAAAAAAACTTACTAAACAAAGAACTTTATGTTAATTTAATAATTATTATGATAATAAAATCAACCATATACCAGACAGACAACTAGCCTGAACGCAGAAAATACTCGTATCTGAGGAGACGAGAGAAAGATTGAAAGCTTTAAGGAAAGTAATTGTTTCCGCTATGATACCTAACTATACGAAACAAGATGTTTTCGTTTAAAATTTCGAACTGTTATTATTGTTTACAGTAAAGATCGTAGAGATAGTAAAAGTCTATACCTTTATCGAACAAACTCGTATTTCCATGCTCTACGATTGCCGAGTACCTAATCATTGTAAAATTTATAGCCATCTAACGGCCCGCCTAAAAACAAGTATATTTTTTTAATTTGAGAAAAAAATATCACAAAGCAAGCATTTTTTTGTGAAAATATCTTTGTTTTTAGCCAGTATTTTAGTATGACGCACTAAAATGATGGTGCAAGTGGCAAAAAGTTCCGCCCTGATAACGATGATTTATGGAATTCCCCTCAATTGTGACGGGAGGCTGATGATAACACGCGCTTCACAGATACCTCCATGTCCCGCAGACAATACAGGCCGTACTAAAACAAATACGTATATACATACATTTATTTTTATTTTGCCCAGTAACTTAATTAAGTACCATGAACCACATACAGCTGAATACTCTTACAAACTAATATTTTTTAAGATCAAATTTCGAAACTAATGCAGTAAATTCATAGAATTTAGCAGATGAACTAATTGTTTAATAAGCAAGGGAGAAATGTTTGCAAAAGTTTGACTTGAATTAGTACATATTCGGCTATTGAAGACAATTCGATTTCGCTTGATTTACAATTGGATGAAAATGTGTAAGCGCGTAAGTCCAGTAATTACTCAGGACCCGAAACGAAAACTTTTTATTAAAAAGACATGTTTAGATATTATTATGTATATTATTAGGTTGTTCAACAAGATATTTCCAAACATCTCGTATCCAGTTCCCGGGGGAACTCCGCAATCTTATCTTAATAGAGATGGTATGCAAAATTCAAATTGCCGTCTTGTGTTGCCAATCACTTAGTCAATTATAATTTACATAACGTGGGGTTGTTATTAGGAAGCGAGCAGACAAATTAAACTATAGTTGAAGAACACGCCGCTTCATTAAATCTATGTCTGCGACTCCAGTGCCAGGGGATATTGATATGATTCTGAATTTAATGAGCCAACCCGACTGTGTACTTGGCTAAATTTAACTTTGATTTGATACCCTTCAGTGTTGTTAGTCTAGGTTGAAGACTACCATTTACTAGAACGAATACCTTCGCGTAGTCAATCAATTTGAATAATACTTTTAAATTCTGCATGCCGACATCGTAGCAAATGAAAGAATATTATATCTGCCGCCTCCTAAGAGAATAGGGCGCGACAAGATAATGTATGTATATTGGGTTCTAGATTTTATCACAGCGAACCACAGGGGACTTTTCACGCTCGACACAATATCCTTGGTCGTATATTTACTAGAAACTAATATGTTTTTGCATGTTATCTTAAATTAATGAAATCCAGCCTCAGCGCACCTTATAGCAATAGAAAAATAAGTAGATACCTCTTCCGAAGTCGAGTCTCAGATTCCGGACAAAATGTATTAAGAGAGACGTATTTTTGTTTTCTAATGAGCCATTTCTAGAACATGCTTAATAAATCCGATGGAGTTTTAAATAAATATAGGTAGCCCAAAAGGCTCTATTGTTGGAGACGACGAAGGATTTACTTATTATATTTTTTCATAGAGCCGTAAATTTAATATGGCTGTTTATACACTGATTTTCTTATTATAAACATCAAATATCGATAAACTACGTAACTACTTCGAAATACGAACGAGCGAGAATCGTTACAAATTGATATCTATTAGCAAATACTCCACGTCCTAGAGAAATCATATTTTCCAATAAATCCTCAGCGTTCTACTGTGTAATAGTGTCTTATTGCCCCTTGAGCTTAACGTAGTGATAATATCTGAACGTTAATATGTATAGGTACCTACAACGCGACGCCGTCTAATGTATTTCCTAATTTAAAAATAATAATTGTGGTAATTTAATAATTAGCCGTCAAAGTATCTGAGAAGTTGAATTCTTGACTTCACCTGTGCAAGGTAAGCGAATAATTATGAATCTTAATTTTTGTATTACATCTTTATGTAAATGTTAATGAACGCTTTCAAAATAATATAATACTTAGGTAAGGAACTATAAATAAGATTTGTCGTCAAGACGCCTGTGATCGTTTATTGCGCAGATTGGAATCAATGTCGGCCGGAGCCGAAGTGTCGAATCAATTTACTTCTGGATACCAAGTCTTTGTGAACGACACGTAGCTATTTTAAAACGAAATCTTTAATATTTACACAAATGTTACTCGTCTAAAGAAATATGAATAAGTTTAACATTTAAAACCAATTATCCAAGAAGTTACTCGTAAGAATATCTCATAATATTTGTAGTTAAGGTAAAATACCGACCTAGATTGACAAAATGCGAATTGGCGATCATAAACTCGAGCTGTGTTTGAAAAATCTGACATTAAGTTTTCCCGTGCACTGAACCCATCTAGTTGTACATAATAAAAAAGATAATATTATAATGTAAATGTAATCTTACCTTTGAGTATTATTTCACGTTTCAGGAGAATCAAAAATTTGGGACAAACACACATGATCTGTAAAGTATTGATTGATTACAGATCACAACACAATCATGTTGGCGGTCGGTCACAGCGAGACCGACTATAACTACTTGAAACCGATATTTGACTGCGACGGTGCATCGCCACTCGCGCCGGGTTTCAGAAGATAAGTTAAAAACTACCTCCATAATATTATGTAACATTATAAATTATGTAGGCACTCTCTGTGAATCTTCCCTCGTAATAAAAAGCACATTTAAAGTACTTTTTTTGTTTACCGTTCGCAATATCAATACCAACGTATTATATTATCAATATTCACATTTTATTCCAATAATAAACGTATGAAGGCAACGAATTATTTTGATTTTGAATAGATATAATCCAGTTTTTTTGACTAATTTGAGGATCTTAATCTCGCATGCGATAGATAATAGGTAGTAACTGGCTTAATCACTTTCCTAACGCATTTATATCAATATCATATCGAAAAAAAACAAAGCTCGAGTCGGGTATTGATCCCAGGTCTTCCTGTCCAAGTCTTTAAAGCTTAAGATCAACAAGATCTATTATAATTGCATATTCTTATTAATACAAAATGGATTCAAATGCCCAGATGAATAAACACAATAAAATATGTTATACACACAAACAAAATTGTTTATCACTTGGTATAGAGCCAAATAGTTTCACGAGTTAACCTACAAATAGCAATAAAATGGTAAAAAATATATCTCAAAAGGTATTTATATGTAGGTTCAATCGCTTTCATTCACTTTACTCGTACTAATCACGTATAGGTGTGCCGGCGCTTGACCATATTTTTAGCACAAAGGAACATGACGGGTGAAGGCTTTCGCAGAAGCCTTACTGCATGTCATCTGTGGCTGTCGTGTGACAATCGAAAATTACTTTTTATACAGAGAACTTTTGGATAACTTCATTCTGTCTAGTGAAAGTTATAGTTTCCTCTCTCGATTAGTGAATAAGATATCACATGTCAAAAATAAATCACACGATATATCTGTGCTATCCTTTGGTAATAAAAAGTAGGTTGCTTATGTTATTCTGATTTATCATTATCGTTCAGTAGTTTTTGTGTAAAAGAGAAATAAACTTAAATCTTAAAAACTCATGCATTTAGGTATAATATAATATTATATTTTGTAGGAAGAAGATTACGTTTCGTTCCAAGCTAATATTATCTGTGGTTCTAAGTAATCCCTCCTTTTATTGTGCGTTAGTTAGGTAATGGAAGTAATGTCTATTCCTAGAGAAAATTATCTCAAAATCTATTAATAGAGTCGTTCGTGACTGAATTAACGGATATTCTGCATGCACTCGGCGTGATAAGCGCGAGTGAGACTACTCGTGTTAATAACGTGACACTTAGTGCATTGTTTGCAGCGGTACCGTGCACCGAGAGTGGAAGAGTAAACACTTCTCACGCTCTTGCACTCATCAATGGGATTAACACTTCATTAATCTATGTATAGGTGCATTTAAACCATACATAGTTTTCCATTAATTGTATTAATGTATGTATGAGGCTATTTTTTATGGGTTTTTTTTATTGCGTTTGCGATTACATAGTAAGAGTTTGACTGCTTTTGTGGTGTTATAGACCGTGGTTTAAAGAGACGGGAAATGCGTGTGTGATCCCTAGACGGCCGTATCCAACCACGTTCATTAATGTGAGGTGCTTCTGTGGTCTACTTCTACAAGTGAACTGTATTTCCTACTTTTTTTTTATAAAACAGCCAAGAAAGATTATTCTTAGCATCCATAGTTCAAAGCTGCTTAGTAAGGACCAAATGGCGTTATAAAAAAGATATTTATTTAAGTTAATAAGTTCTCAGTCACAGTCCAGTCGAGTCGAGAATTCAGAGGACGTCATTGGAAAACGCGTAACTTTACGAATTATTCGTGAAAATCTCACTATTACAATAATGTTTGCGCGTTTGCGTGCTAAGATCAGGCGTGCGTTTAAAGTAACATGTTTTTTTTTGATGTTGACGTGAACTCGCTAACGAATAATAAATCTGCGGTAGTCGCGATTCAATCTCCATAAGTCGCAAGCATGCTCAGGCTTACTAATCACCCGTCGCGTTGCACCTGCCGCCTCTCTCACTCGCTAATTGAACCAGAGAGCGGGCGATCGCGACATACCTAAATGCGTCAACCGGCGATTTGTCCCGGCATTCGTCCCGTAACATTACCGTGTCCCGAGACACGTCGCACGACAGACGAGAGACGAGGCACAAGGTCACGTCTCGACCGCCATTATCGCCGACGATTGGCTGCTACGTCGGACACTGTACATTATTGACTGACAATAACACCTGCGCGGTGTGGGAAAATAGACGATTTCCGCTATTGTTATGAATGGCATAGTTTACTAGGTGGATATTTGTCACGCACAAAAGAAAGTACTTACACTTAGTGGACCTTTTTAGTTAATTTCTGTTAAAACCAGCACACGTATTCTTCGGAATCTGAAAAAATATATTAATTCATGATAATAAGTAAAATGACGGACTCAAAAGTTAATAAGTAAACCATTGGATTTCAACAAAATAATAATCTAAATAGAATACGCGAAACGGTCAGGTGTACCACTATTTATAGAAATGAAAATTAATCCAGGGTTTTCATAAAGGAAAACATTTTAATAGGGTTCGCCAAAAAGACACTATTATGATTTCGCAGTACAGGTTAGAATTCAGAGAGCATTCCGGCAATTATTTTGTTTTAGGTGGGTAGTTTTAGCTTCAAGATTAATCTGCTATACATAGTAGGTAATTACGACCACAGCCGCAAATGCATTCGTTTACGAGTGCAATAAACAGTTACCGCCGTGGCTACGGTGAGGTGTCGGTCGATTGTCGAATGATGAGTTGTTGCCATCGCGCGCGCAATACTAATAGGTATTCCTAGTGGAAAATTAGAAAAACTTCCTATCTACTTACTATTTGATTAAGCAGTTTCGCCTCTTTTTTCCTTATTTTAATATTTTGTAGTTTTATATAAGTGTCTAATTTAAGGGTTCTTTCATACAATCTCCAAATGGCGTTTTCGAATTGTGAGCATTGGAATGGCAGTTTGAATCTCGAACCTTCGGGGTGCGCTAAGCTCCGCGCTGCAGTCTGATTGGCTGATGACGTGCTTCGCGTGTCGTCAGAGCACCAATCAAAAACAGTCAA
The DNA here is from genome assembly GCA_949319885.1 of Mecyna flavalis. Lineage (NCBI taxonomy): Eukaryota > Metazoa > Arthropoda > Insecta > Lepidoptera > Crambidae > Mecyna > Mecyna flavalis. The sequence goes on along the minus strand of OX439427.1, from coordinate 100,117 downwards.
GTTTAACATCTACGTTCGGCAACAAACAGCTCAGTGCAGTGCCTCGTCTTAAATTTTATTTTCACAAGCAATGCTTTGTGTATAAATCTGGTCTAATATCTTACAAAACTTTGAAAGTGCTACCGTGTAGGGTTAGCAATGCTGTGAAAGAACGGCGAAGTCCCAATCCATCACTCGGTGCCGGTGAAACTGCTGGGAGGAGATCCTGGGCTGGTCTACAGGTAAGTGAGAAATAATACCTAATTAATCATACAATTTACAGGTCATTTAATACAAAAAGAGTGGCCGCATTCGACATTCGTTCTTATTTTTTGGTTAAACGCTTTCTTTAGTCAGAAATATTTTCAGGCGAAACAACCGTTCCGTTATACATTTTATTTTAAAAACAACCTCTTCTTTATTAAGGGTCTGTTGTGTAATGTTTTTTATACTATTTTTCTCTTTGTCGTTAATCTGATGTCAGTGTTATCTAAGCCACCTTATCAATACCGTACTTAATATCGGAAGGAGAAATACATATTTTTTATATAATTCACAATGAGGTCGGAATCCTGTCAAAAAATTTCACTTCTTTACATTTTGTGTTTAAAAATAGCTTTATGTCCACGAGTTTAAATTCAAATAAAAGTTTAACAAGATGATATGTTGCATAAAAAGAAAAGCCCAGTTTGGTAAAAAATAACCTCTTAAAACTCGAACGCCTACTAATAAAGCCGGGAGCTGGAAAAACAGCAATATCTACCTGAGGCTGATAATGGGACCGAGGCGACGGAAATATCTCGGCGCGGACCCTGCCGTACACATGGTCTACACAATTACTTTAGAAAACCCAAGAAAACCCTTACTTTATCTATATATATAAAACTCAAAGGTGACTGACTGACTGACATAGATAGATATCAACGCACAGCCTAAACCACTGGACGGATCGGGCTGAAATTCGGCATGCAGGTAGATGTTATGACGTAGGCATCCGCTAAGAAAGGATATCTCGATATTCCCACGGGAACGGGAACCACGCGGGTGAAACCGCGGGCGCCCGCTAGTTGTGATCATAAATTATAAAAATTGAGTAAAGATGTGTTTAGAAATGCCGTAAGAAGAACCATCATATTGTTTTATTTCTTTAATTAGGGCCACAGGTATAAGAAAATCAATAGTTATGATGTTATAGCGTAGACCCGAATTAGTATGGTACCCCCACAGACATTTCTATCTGTGTCTGTGGGTACCCCACTCTAAGAACAAGAAAATTATACGTTTAACACTAAGGTTTACAAAAATTTGCGGAAGTTTCTTTGGTCTGGTCTTTGAGGTCAATTTTCATGACAAGCTACGAGTAAGAGACCAAGTGGCATTAAAGTACCTAAATACGTTAGGACAGTATCTCGGTGCAAGAGAGCCAGCAGCCGTCGGGCACAAACGGTTTAATTGCCTTGCGACAGATAACAACGGCTGCCTGCCTCCACGCCGCCTGCATGCCGCCGTGTGTCGGCCGACGTGTGTGTTGCTGTCCAGGGGTCTAAGCGTTGCAATGAACACTGCTGTTACTCGGTAACAGATCTGATATAGAGCTGTGATTGTTAACACTACACACTCACAGTGCCGCTGCTGTAGTTCTAATAAATCCAACGCTCGTGATACCAATTGAATCTGTGACGTTTGATGATTACGTATCATGACGTCAACGAAAAGGGAAGATCTTTTTCCGAGCTAAGTGTCTGTGCTCGGGGACCGCGGCCCAATGTACCGTCTTGGTGTGTTGTATATATGCTAGCCGAGAGAATAACTCTGCTAGCGCGACGCAGGATCGAATATCTGATTGGCTGTCTCAGTGACGTGCGAGTGCCGAGTCTCGAAGCCAATGTTTACACGTGCACTTTTCGCTGACTTGCAATCTTGCGTTGTTGTCGTCAGTCTGTCGTATGTAGCGCATTCCGATAGCCGCTACAAATCTACAATGTTAGTGTAAATACTTTTCTAAATACTGACTAGTGAATACGTTATTTATGCTAGAAATATACCAATAGAGACCTAGAATACTAAATTAAATAGAATACTACCAGTATGACAGCACATTTGACTATGCTTGCATTAATGGTTATTTCACATTACCTATATCATTTAACATTCTTAAAGTAAGGAATCCATTCATTTAGTTTTTTTCCTTTCTTGACAGCAACGTCAAAGCATTTTGCGATCTTTTTCTTTTTTAAATAAATATAATAATACTTACGAGTACGCCAGGCTATGTGTCATACCTGTCCGAATTACCGCAGATCAATGCAGGTCATTCCTTGTAGTACCGCGACGTGTTGATGTCCGCGTATTGTTGCACACTGTTGTTGTTGTTGTTGGACAACACATCAGCTGCTTTGACAACCAGCGCGAAAACACAAATGATTTACCAATGTAAGCGGAATTGCCACCATTCGTTCATTTGCGGCGCGCGGCGTTTGATAATGAACGACCGAAATGGAATGTTTCGGTATTTCTAGTTTATTATTAACACAGTATTTATGTATTTATTTAATAACAAAAAATCTTAATACACCATAAAACAAACAAATATTAAGATAGCTTACTAAATTATTTTACTAAAATAAATATAATTTAATCTCAACGATCAATGAATTCATAATATAATTCACCAATTAAGTTCGCTCAAGTTCTTTTGAACTTCCGATTGCTTGCAATCATAGCTTGGTGATAAAATAATTCGACTAAGTCGTTGAACGCATAATTTGTCTGAAATGGGTTTTAGATCCTCGATTGATTTTCTTCTATTTCGCTGGGAAATGAGGAGAGTATTTTTAGAGGAAATGAAAGAGAATGGCACATTTGAAATTGTTTTTCGGAACATTAGGTTATTCAAGTTCCCCACTTACCTTATGCAGTTCACACCCGTAAAGAACATTGTATAGATTATTATATGTTTACATATAAAAATAAAAAATAAAGGAACACCAAGGACCGTCGCCCATGGACATTCGTAACACCAAAGGTATTGCATGTGCGACGCCGGCCCTTAACTAGCAGTCCCTTATAGAGTCCCAGACAGTTTCCACGAGTCCAGTTACAGAATAGAACTAATTTAATGTATAACGGAAAAGCAATTTATCAATTGAGGCACGCTACGCGCGCTGAGACTGGCCGCGACAAATGGCGGTTAGACAGTTACAATTGTAACACTATTACTGAACAAGATAACTAGTCTTAAGTACTTCTTTCTTTAATTTATATTCTTTAATCCTTTACTACCCGGCCCGGCTATAAACAAGATAGATAAGGTATATTTTAATCTCTTGTAGGCAAATAATATAATGACGTTCAGTTTGTTTACAAACAAATATTTTGTGGAATACCTATAAATTACGAGTATTAACTAAATTAATTTGGGAATAGACTAAACAAACAAACAAGTTTTCTAACAAAAAGACGGTCCTTCTCTTATCCTTCCTAATGTTTCAAACAATCCCGAGTTTATTGTTATTAGTGTACATAAGTGAAAAGATAGAAATATTTCAATTTATAAATGTGTAGTAAAACTGGATAGGATTAACAAATAGCGGGAAAATGATGGTTCATTTTTCTCAATGATGAGATGGTTCTCAATTAGCCTACCAATCAACAAAACCCATGTAACCTCCAAGTGGTATTGTACTGTACTTAACTCCAATGATTTAACGTACAACAGTAAAAAGTCTAAAAAAGAAGCAAAAAAGGACAAAAATAAATATGAAACGCGCGCGTCACAATTCGATAAACAAATCCGTTCCCAAACAAGACCTAATGGCTCCTGTGACCCTGGCCACTTGTATATCGTTATCCCCGTGACTCTCAAAGACGTAGATTTTTCCAAGACTTAGAATTCTAAGCGGAGTTTCGGTTCTAATGCTAGATAAGACGCCTACTGAGAAAGTAAAGAAATAAATTATTCAAATACTCTTATGACATTAACATGGTTATAATAAATATAACGAGAGTAATAAAAAAATTATAGTAATAAATATTATGGACACCATAAATATATTCAGTTACATTTCTGTCTCTGAAAGGATGTAAACTAAGCACTGTGTCCAGGTATCCACAAATAACTTTACGGCCCCAAACAATGAGGGATGGTTAAGGGTTTTTCATTAAGACATACATGACTGATAAGGTTTTTCAAACATTGGTGGAACTCAACCAGAGCATTCGTACTTAAAGGAAAACCTAAAGTGTAAACTGCTACACGTCTTAGGAGGTTACTATGATTAGTATAGGTTAATTAATATAAAATTGGATTGGTATATCAGCAAACGTTTAGTATATATTGATTTGGTTTTCCTTCGACGAAATTATTTTAAAGTAATTAAGGCTTTCTGTTGTTCAAGACAAAATTACACTCCATGTTAGAAACTCTGTTATAATTAATGTCACCCTCGACGTTTAAAATATTAAGAGTTTGTCTAGACTCAGTCTTTGTTGACATATAACTTAGAGAAATAATAATATTTTATTTGCAAAGTTATCGTCAAACTTGATGTTGCCAGTTAATTCTACCCTGTTGTCGGATTCCGTTGCTTTCGTAGTCAATGTTGAAGCAGAGTTGTTGATTAGAAATTAAGACAGTTTTAAAAATAGGTGGCGAATGCCCAAGTCAATTACGACCGACCAAGTCACAGAATAATAGTAACTACTAACGTAACCAAGTGTAAGCACTTGATATCAAAAGTAGCCGAGTGCATGAAATCGCGTAACAGCTTCATTGTCATGGTATCAAGATAATTTTTGTCTTATTCTGTGATATCTTATTATTAAATATCACTAATGCAGTTGATTTTACGAAATATTTAACATTAGTCTGTATAATAAATCCCATTTTTGTGATTTTGTGTTCTCTTTTGCTGCAAAGTAATCTAAATTCCTCGTATTGAATGCATACAAGTTTGAACAAATAATAAACACCGAATTTAACCTTTTAAGTTTGCTTCAATTCTGTATATAGTAGTCACGTAAATATCAGAAAGCAATTACATAAATATTGGCCATTGTATTACAGAGTTTGCTCATTCAGAAATGAACAAACTTTTACTTTGGAGTTTTCGGCGAAATTGGTGAATTGCTACGCATGTGTATTATCTACGTGCATTATTCTTGAAATGTTTATTTTGACCTCAGATAACATTAAAAACTTAATGAGAATTTGAGAAAAAGTGTGCATCTTAAACGAAGTGCAAGCTTGTAACTCAGAATAAGTTTGATATGTGTTTTTGCGGAAATCTGAAGATCCTTACCGTAAGATTAATGTACGTGAAGTAAACACATCATTTAAAGTTTAATATTCGAGTTAGTTCTCCTCCTTAGCTCAAAAGGTGTAATTACAGCTCGCTAACCTTCGTCAGCGACTGCGCAGGCTTTTGATAACTTTGTGTTTACATTATTAGTTTACAAACAGACGTTAAGATCTTAGCCTGTAATTTGTGGCTGACAAACTTTCATAATGTTTGCATCTTAACGCTCGGTACATGGGACTACAAGTTATGTTTGCTAAATGTTTATAGTTACTGCCATTTACATATTTCAGAAGTATTTTATTCATTCTCTGAGTGTTGTCCCGATTAAGTGGGTTGCGCTTAGACCAAGATTCCAGATTTGGCAAGTCTGATTGTATGTAACAATTAGACTGGCCAAACCGGAGGGACCGCCCTTATGCCTACACAACTTTGGCGATTGGTCTATGACTACAAACAATGTTATCTGACTGTGCAAATTGTTTCTACTGTCCTAACAAAGTTTTCACCACCAAGCGGAGACTAGTAGTACGCACGTTTGCATTCTCGTAAATTCGGGCCGTAGCCGAGCGCAATTTAGTGCCAAACTCAGCAAAGCTTTTGTCTTTTATCGTGGGAGTATTACAAACAGACACAAATAGAAATTCTATGCAAACCACACCAACACATGCGTCACATTAAGCGACACAAAGCACAGTATGTTAACTCGCAGAGTGTGGTGGCGCTACAGCCGACACACGCAAATATTTCAGGGTGATACAAAAATATCTTATTGTCCTCGTGTGGATTGCGGGAACGATAAATTCTTTTGCTTTATATAATAAAGTGGCCAAGTTATGCCCTCTAAGTTACACGCTATGCCATCAGTTACCGGTGGGTGAAAATCTCTTCCATAATAATATAGATTCTTCTGATTTCCGAGATAAAATATAATACTTATTTATGCATTAAATATTAATAACAAAGTGACTTTTAAATTGTATGCCTCTGTTTGCTAAGAATATTTAAATTGATGCCGTCTGTCGATCAAAATTATGTTATTTACAAAGATTTTTACAATTAGAATAGGTACACAAACATTGTACTACTAGTATAATACAAAAGACAAACCAATCTGATTTCAAACCAATATAGGCGGCCTCGTTTCTCCTTCAGACAGCCTTCAGGTGCAGGATAGTTGATAGATTGTGGCGGTGCATTTTTTTTTTATGTAATAGGGGGGCAAACGAGCAAGTGGGTCACCTGATGGTAAGTGATCACCGCCGCCCAAAAGCACCCGAGACCCCCGTAGGGTCACAGGCGCGTTGCCCGCCTTTAAAATATTGTCTAATGTATCAGTATTCGTACACTACAAATAAGACGCATGGTACTCTCTATTTATTGCATGTGAAATTGGAATTGTTATTGTTAACATTTATTTATTAAATACTAGCCTTCCGCCCGCGGCTTCGCCCGCGTGAACTATAGGACGTTATCCCGCGAGAATATCTTGTAAATTGTAGCCTATGTGTTATTCTGATGTATAAGCTATATTATTGTAAAGTTTCATTAAAATCAATTCAGTAGTTTTTACGTGAAAGAATAACAAACGTTCATCCATCCGCTCCCCGGCCGGTACCGCCGCAACCGCTATGTCCCTGCATTTTAAATCTGTAATATCTTCGAAACTATTCATTTAAATTACATGATGTAAAGGGCAATTTTGATCTATATTACATGTACAATTTATTTATGGTACTTTATTGGATAAGGAATAATACTCTATTGCTTAAAATCACTTTTTCGTAAATAAGCCATTATTTTATCGTAATAAGTAAAGGAAAATGGTTATTGTGGGTTATCCCTAAGAGATAGACATATACCATCGCGGACTTTTTTGTAAAACTTTTTAAGGTGTACAATAGTGTAGTACATTATTTTGACCTATCTCGTAGGGTTCAGCCAGCGTTTGCAATGTAAGCGCAAAAAAATGTGATTATTTACGACCTTCAATTAAAAACCTCTAAAATTATCAGTGTTTCTCTACTTTAGTATGCATGTATTATACATATAAACCTTCCTCTTGAATCAGTCTATCTAATAAAAAAAACCGCATCAAAATCCGTTGCGTTGTTTCAAAGATTTAAGCATACAAAGGGACATAGGGACAGAGAAAGCGACTTTGTTTTATAGGGTAGTGACACCGGTTTGCCGGCCAGCACCAGTTTGCGACCACTTCACACGTTTTTTTGAATAATAGATAGTCTATAGACAGCTCATTTCTAATTTCGCGCCAGTCGACCTGGACAAACTCCACGGTTCTTAATCCAACAGCATGACTTTATAATTTGCGAACTGAGCCCTCAGTCGCCATTTAAAAATTTGGTGTGTTGACACGTGACAAATTTAGCAAAAATAATTGCAGGTGGATCGATTTTCAAATGTAAGATTTTGAGTGTTACTATTATTTTATAGGGGTTTGATTTGGTTTGTGTGTAGGATAAGATGTTTAATTTCAATATTCAAGTGCCCAAACTCACCAAACATTTCATAATTTGTAATATTTTAGGTGGTCGGGCAATAGGTTATCGATTCATATCAAAATCTAGTTTCCGACCGGGTGGTCGGAAAACCGGTTTATTTACGTCATTTTTCTTTGCCTACATTGCGGAAACCTTAAATGCACCAACATAGATTCATTTACATTTGTGAACAGCTAGGAATTTGTGACTTGGCAACCAGTTTCCGGCCGCCAGTATACCTCATAGTTTCAAAGATAATGACCTTTAAAAATACCAAAAGTTTAGTGGCCGACAACCGGTGAAAACGAACCCTGTTAACGGCCGTCTTTAACAGGCGGTCAATAACTGGTAAAATTGTACCTGTTTCCGGCCGTTCAAAAAAATCCTACTTCCTACTAATCCTACTTCCTACTATATAATATTATATGTATGTATTATGTATATGTATGTATGTAATATTATAAATGCAAAAGTCTGGATGTTTGGAAATTTGGATGTTTAGATGTTTGGATGTTTGTTACTCAATCACACCTAAACGGCTGAACGGATTTAGATGAAATTTGGCACACGTATAGTTTATAACCCGGATTAGGACATAGACTATAAAATTCCTACGGGAAATGTCTTATTAATGCGGGAATAACAATTTTGAAGCTACTAAACCGATTTGAATAATTTTATCACTGTTGGAAAGCTACACTATCCCCGGTCAACATAGGGTACTATAAAAATGATCCCGGAAATGTGGGGGGAAGGGGGGGATATTTGAAAAAGGGGACTAGATTAGGGGAAGGGGATTACGCGCGTGTAAAACCGCAGGCGGAACGCTAGTAAGAAAAGTATAAAAAAGATAGAAGAGAAGAGAGAAACGTAATTAGTAATAAATAAAACTTTATTTGAACTAGGAAATTAAACGCACCCGATAAATACTAAACATTTAATTTATTTCTATATTTTGTTACATTTTTTGTTTGTGTTTTTGTTTCTTCGCGCCTCGATGGTCTAGTGGTTTAAGTACCGGGCCGAGATCGCGGGGTACTGGGTTCAATTCCCAGGTCGAGCTAACATTGTGTCGGTATTTTCGGACACTGCTCGGGTTTGTGATCACCAATCCGCATTTGGCAAGCGTGGTGATTAAGCCAGTACCCATCATTGTAACGATAACTTGATTTCAAGGATGGAGGCCTTTGCCCTACAGAGAAGCATGCCGGCAGAACGAAGTTCCAAGATCCACTATATTATAGGATAGGCTTTTCGATCGTGTTCCAAATCAAAAGAAATCAACAAATATGACCTTTTGGTTACTTAATTTTATTTTTAGGTCGCAAAAGAGAGTAAAAATATACCGCCTTTTTGATTTCATTAACTCATTCACTTTCATACTATAATATACCCTATGGCTATTAAATAAGACTCATTTTTCTACCGTAAATTAGGTGGTCGATAACCGGTGCACAGGTGGTCGATAACTGGGCCAAACGGCCGGTAACCGGTGTTTTTGCTATTTTTACGAATAATACATTTTTAAAAATTATGTATCACTGCTACGTTTATAAACGTTAGGTTTTATAAAACTAGACTATTGTAAGATCAAATGTTAATTTTTTGGAAAATCTTGACGTACAGCATCATGATAGAAATCAACTCTGAAGTCAACAAGTCGCTTAAGTGGTCGCAAACCGGTGTTCCTACCCTACTATGTAGTGATAGTGATTTTTTAGTTCTGTAATTTTCAGTGTTCAACTTAAAATATAAGTCTTATTAGTTAGTATATAATTGTGTTCTATTTTGTTTGCACTAAATAAATACTTTTTCTTTCTTTCTTTCTTTAATAGTATAATTTATATTATAATGTGTTATCGCAATCAAAGTAATCCTCTTTACCAAAAATGTACATTCAGATAAACAACAAACAGAAATGTTCATTGACCTAAGTGGGACTCGAACCCTCGACCCCTGGCGCAGAGGGCAGGAACATTACCAAATGCGCCATCGACCCAATCAAGATAAGGTACAGCCAAAATATGATAAGTAGAGATAATGCGCCATTTACCACGCGCTAAGTCGTTTAACGTAATTCAGAGGACGCCGGGGCCGAATGATCATTTCTCATTAGCAGAAGCCAATGCTTCACGAGCTTACCCTTTAGTAATGTGTCCTTTTAAAGCCGGTCTGTTCTAAATTATTACTTTATCCGTGATTAATATGGTTTTTGCGAAGTTATTATAGTATGCAGCATGTACTGTGAAATTAAATTATTCTAAATGCACTTCAAGCTTCATTTATCACATTTAAGATTTTTAAACAATTAAAAACCTTTAGATGGAAATGACAATTCTCACGCTTGCCAGGCTTTTTTGAGTAAGGTACTCTATTGGTTTAGGAAGCAAATACCTACCTTACAATAATTATATAATTTGGTAATTGCCTCCATACCTAAATAGGCAACGTAACCTGCCTATAACCTAAGCAGTGCCTAGGAGGAAAGGAAAAACAATCGCGCTTAGAATAGATTCTAAAAATAAAACATAATAAGGCTAATTAGCGGAAACTTTACTCAAATTAGGGTTGATTTTGATCTTGTTGAATTGAAACATTCGCCAACATATTTTCTATTAATAAACCCATTGTGCGGCGGCATGTTAACTTTGAGAATGAAAGTTAACTGCCGCCATTCCGAACTAGGTTAACGAGTCGCGCGATGGTAATTACCCCATTACACCCTCGGCTCGTCCGCACAGCCACTATGCTCTTTCATCATCGCCTGTCTACTTTTTCTCACCTATGTTTGTGACGCGAACAAGACACTACTACAATTAGAAGCAGGAACATATTACACCATCCATTCTTCGAGTGTGATATATTTATTTATAACATATTAGTGTATTAATTATGTAGTTCATGTTATTTTCTAGTATATTTTTAGTTGTGGCTAAGTGTGACAAATAATCTCTTATTCTGTCTTCTGTGTTTCTGATCTTTTATTCTTGTGTTAAAAGTGCTTGTAGTTCACCTGATGGTTAGCAGCTACTTGAATTGAATCACAACTTATTTTTTTATTAATAGTCATTAATTATAAATAGTCGCACTGTTTTGAATCAATGGAGATAAGTTTAAATCATCTTCTTTGTTGGAAAATACTCGTATATTCACAATCAACACTGCTGAAATGATTTTTTATTAACTGCTGCGTATCCCCTAAATTATTCATAACGTACTTCAACAGGTTTGCTAATTTAATAGTCACTTCTTTGGTTTCTAAAAAAACCAATACAATGAAACCTAATCAAAACGTCTGTCGAGCAACCTTCAACGAAGAAAAGTTCACAAGCGCGAGTAAAGTTGTATTAAATATGTTTGATAAATCACGTTAGCATGAAGCATGAACCCGATCACAAAGATTGAGGACTTGAGAGTTATGTCTGACACAATATAAATTACTTATTTAATTATTTTTGACAGGGTTGATAAAAAAGCAAAAAGAAATAAAAACTAAGCGGCATTATTGCCATTCGACCACTGAGCTCTACGCTCAGAGTGTTGTCTATGGAGATCAGTGCATTCGACCGAACGTGTAAGAATAAAAATGCATTATTTACAAATAATTTCTGTTTAGTGAAAAAGACAATACTTGATTTTTTTTATGACATTTAATTCGGTCATATACCTTTCGCATTGCTTGATTTTATTATCAGTAATGTTGTATCTCGTATCAGTTATTGTAAGCTTATTGTTAATAAAAATGTAGCAGTTAAATTCAACAACTAATGTTTTGATAACTGCATTATCATTGATTATGTTACTGGAAGAAACTGTACTTGAAAGAACTTGCTAAAAACAATTTGTGACTTTTTAAGAATTTTTCCTTTTCGTAGACGATCTGTGCTCATTGAATTCTTAGATTTTCTGCTAAATTGAATCCAAAATATCGATCGTTGTAATCACTTGTGAAAAGGGCCAGTGCACACCAGACTCGTTGGCACCGACGACCTTCCGCCGACGCCACATCGCCTCGATCGAACGAGACAAATGAGCATTTCACGTGATACTATCATTTCTTGCTTTCCAAAAACTTTTACAATGAGAACTTATAATTGGAATATTTTTGCCGGAAATTATTTTCCTGGTTGACGGGATAAAGGCTGCTCACCAAATGAGAAGCAACTTTGTAGTTTCAGGGGATATTGTAATAAAATATTTTGTAGCATAATATATTGTTGGATGGAGGCGCTTTGTGCTTTGTTGTAAGAATGCCAGTTATTTTAAATGTCACAGACAGAGTTCGATATTAGAATTGTTCGCTCGCTGATACGTGTATAGTTTTTTTTTATTTGTGTGGCTTAGTTACTACTTACAGAATATAAACTATTCTTAGTTTAGCTTAACCAACAAATGACAGTACCAGGATAAGTAAAGGAACCAATATGTTTTACTTGAACTACACGAAGCCCCTCTAATAATAAACTACGATTTCGGCCAGTTCGATTGAGAGTCATTAACAAGTAAACTCACAAAGTGTTCACATTATTATTATGCTTGAGCTTTGAGCCTTACTAAATTCTTGTTATCAAGGTTTATATGATTGACTCTCTAAACACCTTTCTCTATATGGTATAAGCCAACATTTTTCAATAAATCTTTACCTACGCTTTCACACAAGTGCCCAACTAACTGTTCAGAAAATAGTAATACGTATAAGCTATAAAACGACTGTTACCGGGTGCTTGAGCGTCTAACCGTTTACGTTGAACGCCGTATCATGAGAAGCGATAACCCAAAGGCTAAAAATGAGCTCGACTAACTCTAGGAGCGTACAGGGTGCGCGAAAATAACAACATTTGCACGGGAAAGCGCGCCGGGAGCATCCTGTATCGCGTCCTCGGAAGCACTCCGGCAGGGAGACAGTTAGGGAGGTAGTTAGGAGACGCTATTGGTTTCACGAGCGCTCTACGTGTAATTTTGTTTTGAACTATGCTGCATCGCCCGTGAATTCAGTTCCCGAGCAGAAAAGTGTGTTGCAATTTTATTCTGTTTTTTGTATTATTCCGCCCGTATCTTTTCATTTACAGTAATTTTCACGCAATATTTAGGTATATTAAAAAATATGAACGCCGAGAGCATGAAGCGTTACGCTTTGCGGCTAGCGACATTTGATCTCAAGGGGGGGGGGTGGCAACTGCCCCCCCCCCCTGCCCCCCCCTTGGCTCTGTACCAAAATATCATTTGCATTGTTCAAGTAGTTTTTGAGATTTCGTTATTTATGAATTTATGAATGAAAGGGGAAGTGTTAATTTTAGTATACTATATTAATAAAATTTTAGTATATCCCCAGAACTTTTTCTTGGAAAAGCATATTCTTGGTTTTTATTACTATCATAAAAGCAATCATCACTTTAAGAAATTTAAAACTATTAAATTCATTTTTGAGGGAGTGATCAATTTCTTAATACCAAACTTTAAGTATGTATAAATAGTAACCAGGTAAAAAAGTCGAGCTGAGTAAAACCCTCTCAAGGTTAAGTACATGGGCGGAGGAGTTGGCTAATTTATTAAAAAGCATGACTGGCAAGGAGTCGAACCCCGTGGCTGCCGCATTAGCGTCGGCCCACGCGCTCTCGCCGTAATTACTACCGCGACAAAGGGCAAGACAAACGATGCCAGAGGTACGTGCCGATCTGACAACCTGCCGAACAGATACACTTCTTTTAGGAACTGATAACTACCTTTTCTAACAATAGCTCCGTATTTGGTAATAAACGCTATTGACGGAGATCATCAAGGCTTGCAAGTGTTAAAGTCAATTGTAAATAAGACTTAATAATTGATGTTAGTATTGTATTGTATTCAATTCAATTAATCCTTTGCAGGCAATAAGATAATTGAAAGTAGGTCTGAATCGAAAGGATGCGTAAAACAGGCTTAATCTGCCGACAAGATTATTGCCTGAACCATATTTCCGCAATCTCTCTCGCAATCAAAATAAGGGCTTATTTGTGGCGACGTTCATAAATTAAACCATTTACTATGTCATTTTCCTTTATCCTGCAGTAAATTGCGATTCACTCCAATAACTTAGCTAAGTATCCTCCATTCGGGCTCCGCTGTGTGCCCAGGAGAAATATGGCAAAACTTTTTATTTCGCTCTCTAGTTCAACTAAAAAGACAATCTGTAATAAAGTTGCCGTACGGCTTTGTAGCATTTTTTCTATGGACTAGTGCTGAGCGACTCTTATTTTTCGTAGTATGATTATTTCAAGTACATCTAAAATGTGTTATAGTGTGTGGCATTCTGATGAATGATATTTGGTATTGTCAAGCAGCTGGGACTAACATGTTATTACTGTTTTGTCCATAGAAAAGAAAATTTTCTTGTTTTGTGGTTTTGTCGGTGTGAGACGTGACGTTCGGTCTTGCGAGACGATGCCGATTTACTTTGGTATATTCTTTTCTTCTTTTTTAATAAAACAACTTCAATAGGCAAAAGTCACCTGTGGCACTACACGAATTTATATTAATAATAATGGATCGCCGAAATATTCATCTTAATCTTTTTTGTATATACAAGTACATACCTACGTTTACGATATATGAGAGAAAAGAAAGAAAGATACTACCTACCACAGTAATAATTATTATCAAATGGTGGCAAAAAGTAAGTTTTAATTTTTTTTAAGTATAAAAGCTGAAAATGTTTATCAACAGTACTAAAGTAATTTACATAATGTTTTTTAAAATATTTAAAAGTACTTTTAAAACGTATAGTACGCAACATTGTGACAATTTTTTTCAAGGATCTAAGAATACAAACTTATAATTCTGACAAGATCAATCCATTACCCCCCTTCAAAAGTTTTTATAATTTTTAATAATGCGTCCATATAATATTCCCTGCGCCATTAACACTCAACTTTGTACTTACTCGTATCTACATAAATGTTTTTAAAATTAGCCTTTGGACTGATTTAGGAACCATTAGAGGTTATAATCTTAATATTATCGAAATAATAATGCGAGTGGTAGCAGCTCTAGCGCGGCGGCGCTGGTCACACCATGTAGGTATCATTTTATTTGTTACTTCAGGGTGGTTGCTGTTACATTTTCGCCTTTTTTGTTCTTTATTGTCTTAGCACTTTTTTTTACTTCCCACAACTCTTGTGTTATTCACTTCTATTGTTGTTGTCTAGCCTCAACTATTCAACATTATTTTTCCATTTATAATAAATAGAAATACATATACGACAAAATCTAACCTTTCTTAAGTCAACAGGCCATTGTAGTCGTTATGAAAAAAAATTTCGTTAAAAGTATTTTCTGAAAATCTCTTTAGATAACTAAAACGATTTTTACCTTTTTGTGCATAGGTATCACTTCCACTCATCATCAAAACAAAACAGTTTTTTGAGTAATTTACGAGTAATTCATCAGAATTTATCAACGAGTCGATTCGTGCCGTGTTGTTATAATTATTATTAGTTCTTTCCTAGTTCCTCCCACCAAATTCATACCCACCAGTGGGACGAACGGGAATTCAATAAAATAATTCATTCAAGCATGTATTAAAGCGAAAATTTAAGATTTTTAAATAAACCATGGCCGGACACTGTTTAACTAGTGAATTTATTAAATATACAGATATAATACGATTCAACTTAACTGGCCCGTCCGAAGTTAGCTGCGAGCTCAGACCAGAGATTAAACTAGACCCCGCAAGTACGTCAATTTGTATGAGAACCGACCGTGCCATATTTTTTGTACCTACTGTGACGTAACGAGCGCGATTTAGTGATGAGAAGTAGGGACACGCCCACTTCGTCTCGATTCTCGATTCGATTATAAAAATCACTACATAATATAAAACACAAAGTCGCTTCCTGTCTGTCTGTCCCTATGTATGCTTAGATCTTTAAAACTACGCTACGGATTTTGATGCGGTTTTTTTAAATGGATAGAGTGATTCAAGAGGAAAGTTTATATGTATAAAACATGCATAATATAGTAGAGAAACACTGATGATTTTAGAGGTTTTTAATTTAAGGTCGTTAATAATCGCATTTTTTGCGCTTACATTGCAAACGCTGGCTGAACCCTACGAGATAGATCAAAATAATGTACTACACTATTGTACACCTTAAAAAGTTTTACAAAAAAGTCCGCGATGGTATATGTCTATCTCTTAGGGATAACCCACAATAACCATTTTCCTTTACTTATTACGATAAAATAATGGCTGATTTACGAAAAAGTGATTTTAAGCAATACAGTATTAATCCTTATCCAATAAAGTACCATAAATAAATTGTGCATGTAATATAGATCAATATGGCCCTTTACATCATGTAATTTAAATGAATAATTTCGAAGATATTACAGATTTAAAATGCAGGGACATAGCGATTACGGCGGTACTGGCCGGGGAGCGGATGGATGAACTTTTGTTATTCTTTCACGTAAAAACTACTAATTGATTTTAATGAAACTTTACAATAATATAGCTTATACATAAGGATAACACATAGGCTACAATTTACAAGATATTCCCGCGGGATAACGTCCTATACACTACTACTGTTCACGCGGGCGAAGCCGCGGGCGGAAGGCTAGTTTATAAATAAATAAATTATTATTTTTAACTAATGTTAATAAATATCCATTTTTAAACTCTTCTTAATTTGTACGCCGGTTGACAGTACCTAATGTAACCTAATTGTCACTTTATGCTTGATTTTATTTTTCACATTGTCAAATAGCCTATTATCATTCCTGCTTCCAAAATCGACTAGGTACCTTTAATCGATTTTAATACATTATGTGTATGTTGCATAGAACGAACATCACTAAACGCTGTATTTGACTAAAAACGCCTGTGCCACGAAACTTAAACGATATGCGAAAGTACCGCCTTGTTTGATATTCATTGCTTATAAAGCACGCAATACAATTGGAAGGCCAGTATAAAATACGCAATGTATTACGAAATTGCGATTCACGCGGCTTAAGCATTATTTACATAATTGTTTTCTCAAAATTGATAAATAATTCATTTTAAAATAAATTACGCGTATTCAGATAACAAAATGACTTACCGATGAAAGGAAACATCTTTGTTTTGTGGAGTAATCTTTTTGGTATTGTTTTTGCAGCTTAAAATAGCACAAATCGTCATTTTTTGCTATTTCGTCTGACGTCTAACAAGGGGAACGGTCGCGCGGGACTAAAGCTAAGAATCGGCACATTCAGTACGATGGACTGAAGCTGGGCACGCGAAGTAGCTACACTGGCGGGCTCTAGTCCAATACATCTCTGTGGCTGCGAGCGTCGTTTGCGCAGGTGCGGGGCGCGGCTGCGCCTCTCTGACACCTACATTTGTGTTCTGCGCAGGTACTCGCACGATGTTCGGACGGGCCAATTAAGTTGAATCGTATTATACTGTTTTTACACCAAAGACCCGTCTATGATGAAAAATAAAAATGTGTTTCTTTCTTTCATTATTGCCAATTACTGCTCCTACCAACCAAATACTCTAAAAAACAGAAAAGAAATTAACGTGAAAGTCAAAGGACAATGAAAAAGACTGGGCCCAAAAAAATGTTGTGCAGATTTGGGACATAGACTACGAAGTAGATCCAATACCCACCTTTAACTTTTATTATGGCGTCGACAAAATAGGTCCTAGTTAAAAAAAAAATATGTTTATTTTGTAAATTATTTATGTTCATATAAAAATAATAAATTACTAAGGAAGATAACTTTTTCCCCCTGGGACCGATTATGGTGTCATCATAATAAAAGTTGATGGTGTGTGTGTGGTCTTTCACGTAGAACACATCTCACCTCTGCACATTAACTTAAATTTTTTGGGATCAAGAACAATGGCAGGTTTTGCATTCTTCTTAAAATAAATAAATTCAAATTGCATCTCCTCCTTAATAAACCTGTATCCCTGGTTTAAAGAATTGGTTACTTCTTGAGAATAAAAAATATTGGTAGGATTGGATGATAAAAAAGTTTTGACGTGCAAATGAATTTCATGGTAAATCAAATTGCAAAATAAATACTTTGACTTTGAGAAAAGGAATTTGACAAATATTAATTAAAAATACAATCAAATTGCGGAGGCAAAATTAATCTTCGTTGATTCTCTCCTTCCGCGAACCTCCGTTGCCGTTTTGCATTTATTTATTCCTTTTAAAACTGTTATTATTTTCGAAATTAAGTCAGAATTCACCTCGGTTTAATTGGTATTTTATGAACATCTGTAAATATTTTTCACAAAGATTTTATTAACCGTCTTGGGCATCTTAAAAATATTGAATGAGGAAAAATCAATTAACTGACGACCTATTTTTCATAATGGTTGGGAAGTCTCCTCTCTCCCAGAGCTTGAGAGTTCGGTCGCCTCACAGTACAACCATTTTTGCGCTTTTTTTATGCTTAATAAGTAACCGTGAGATTTTTGCTACTCAATTCCTTTTTAAAGAGGAAACTTAGGTCTTATAAATAAATCGAAACTAGGCGGCCAATAAATGTGTGTTAAGATACAATGAATGATAGCAGCAAATTGAAAATTAAATAATTGTACTAACAGATCTTCATCTGTTAGCACAATTATTAAAATGCAAAAATGTTAGGTATTAACGCGACTATTTGTACCTGTCCGGAGTTTATACCATACACCCTGCTACAGAGTTAAATACATTATAATTTACAGCAAAATAAAAAGAAATTGACCGAACAAATGTTTCATACAACGGGGCTATTAAAACTTTATCTTCTATATTAATTTTAGCTTAATACCCAAAGTCGTTCGGGAGAGATATAACATTTTTCATTATGTATTAAGGATCTACTTTATTACTTATAAGACAACACTTCGACGTTCCATTGGTTAACATGCTGAGGTGTTCAGCTCTATGGCGAGTATGTGTGTGTCGTATATTATGTGATTTAATTTTAACCACCGCACGAGTATTTTATATTTTGATTATAATACGTTAGGGTTTTTTATTAAAGGAAGGCGTTGGTAGGTATCGACTACCGCCGAAATACACTTGCAACTAGGGCCACGGATGTGTTTTTGATTATAAAAGAGAGATCACCAAATGAATCGAATTATTAGACCAAGCATATATATTTTTAATAAGCTACAAATGTGCCCCTACCTTCGTTACAATAATCAAAATCAAAATCAAAATCAAAATATTCTTTATTCATGTAAACTTGTATCAAGTATTTATGAATCGTCAATTACAGAGTGACTCTACCACCGGTATCGAAATGCAGTCATCTGCCGAGAAGAACCGGCAAGAAACTCGACAGTTACTCTTTTTCATCGCCATGTTTGTTTACAATTTGTTTGTTACAATTACTGATTAGTTTTAGAATACCAAGCCATACAGTATAAAGTATAAGAATGAGACTATAATCGAGAAAAATCCGTGAGCCCTGGAAGACCAGTGCCCAAAGGTGGCACCTGCAGCACAAGTATGACGTATGTGCCAGCCATAATTTCACTCAACCATATTAGAGGGAATGTAACCACCCGACACATAACGCCACAAGCACATTTTAGCGAGCATGACCGCCAAGGTTACAAACTCTTCAGGATTCTTTGAATGGGTAACATATCTTAAACATTTTATTTATATTTACTAGCATGGTCTCCAAATTTACATTTAGAATAGAATACATCTTTTGTTGTCAGTAATAATTTTAATCTGCTAACAGCAATGCATACGCTTAGTTACTTAGTCTCAAAGTCGAGCAATAAATCTGCCTCGCTTCATAGTAGGCACTATGTCTCTGCTTAACAACGTGAAAATGTGCTTACTTTTCGTAGGGCGCGGATTACGCTTGGCCGGTTTTTAATAATGCGTCCCATACATCTCTAGAATGGGCAATAAAATGTGTATTTACGAGAAACAATTTCAATTACTGGAGACGTTTATAGAGACGGCGCAAACAGACGCCTGTCAACAGCTTCCACGATGAAACACGAACTCGACCTGCGACATCTATTATATGCTTAAAAAGGCAATATTTTTTAGGTTTTTGCACTGTTTTATTAGATGAATTCAACCTACATCAGTTTTTATACAAAATCACAAAAACGCGTTACTGAGAATAAATCGTTTAGAAACAAAAAATTGTTCTTATCCAAGAACGAAACTCGGGACTCCGCTGGGAAACATAGCAACTGCGCTACCTATGTATACCTATACACAATCAGAGTAGACACTTAACCTCCTCAGAAATACTCTTAGTATTTGCTTGCGGCCACTATCAATTTAGAAAACAAACATTATCTTGGTGTATTATCTAAGCTATCTCGTCAAAAGAGAGATAAATATGAAAGCCACGTCTTCAACATACTGAGCTTATTTGCAGACTAAATCACATAAGACTGTGTTTATTTATTTATGTTTAATTTGCGGTAACTTATATGTCGGTGCTGTTCTAAATGCTCCGATAATTCTATATATAAGTTAACACAGGATAAACATAAATGTTTATCAAATGGATGTTTGTTCTGGCATTCAAACCTACGACGCGTGGCGCATACGGTAGAGTCACCATTAAATACGCCATCGAACCACTATAGATATTCCGTTATATAAAGAATCCATTGTTTGAACCGTACGGGGATCGAACCTGCGCCCTCTGGTGCAAATAGCCGACTTCGCAACAATTACTCCAAGTCGCTCGTCAATAATGAGGACGGACATTGTAGACACGCAAGTAAAAACACTAGATTCCAAACGCTGACTAATCTTGATGATAAAATACCTATAATAATAAAATTATAGCTACGAGTTACAATAATATTATCACTAAAATAGCTCGTTACACACAAATAATAGTATAGTTTTAGGTTCGCTATACCTAAATACAAAGATTCAAACAATAATATTATACTTCCAAAATATAGGTACATGTTCAAACAGATAGTGATAGTGCATGTAACTGACTCGGTCTGTGTTTTGTTAAAACGAAGACTAAAATAGACTACTTATTATAACATTTATAACCAATTACAAGCAAATTGCACTTGTCTGTAAAATATGTATTCTAGCGATAGCGTTTTAAACGATACTGTTTTGTGAATATAAGATAACAATATAATTTGTACATAATAATATTTTTTTGATGCTTTGTATCGTCTGAGATGGTAACGGTGCGCGTCGTGAATAGCCGGACCATGAAAGTTTGCAGTTTTGACAACACAGAAAAAAGTTACAATCAAATCGTAACATAATTATGCACTATTGTTAAAAAACTGTGAATTACTTATCAAAAATTGTCATATAGATACATTGTTTCTATACAAACAGATCCCTATTTAAAATAGATATGAGACACAAACCAAATCGGCCGTTTAAATGCATCCTGTCGTACTAACACACACAGTTTCATTCAACAAATGAAACATTTTCCACCGTCATAATATTTTATTAACCTTCTGTATAAAATTATTTTAGGTTAGCCGCGCTAATGCACTGAACCTAAAAAAATATCTTTTATTTTCCAACTCTTTTCAACAAAACTCATAAACCAATCTTTCCGAGGCGAATCTCGCATAGGCTTCCATAGGGACAGTTAATGGACCTGATAAAAAGATTATTTTATATCCCGGAAAAATCTCGCGTGGATTTTTTACCCTAACCGAGATTGCAAGGCGAAGCTACAATACAGCAAAAATACCACGGGTCCTTTGGACGGACCTATTTCCCTGTATTGCAGTAATGAACCTTATCTCCTTTATAGTGCAGCTTCAGAAATGCAATATCAATAGTGAGAAGTGAAACTGCTCGAAGACGGGATCCGCGGCACAAGAGATGCAATCGCGTGCAATCAGAATGCAAAGAGTTTCGTCGGACAACGGAGTACCTGCTCGCCCGCCGCCCAGGGACGGACTCACTCCATCTCATATAAGTACGAGTAGGTAACTGTTTTGTTACTTACTTCGATGAGCAAGCATACTCAAAGCCAATAAGGAGTAATCCTACGTCTTCAATGTCGATTTGTATCAATTAGCAAACGGCAACATACTTTCAGTCTTAACTTAATGCAAATGAATACAAATTTCTCTATCAGTATTTCTGGATCTAACTGGCCAGCTCAAAAAAAAAAAAAAAAAAAAAAAAAGGAGTAATGCGAATCCTTTTTTCGGAACAATCAAAACCATACTTTGGGTCTGTGCTTTGTATTAATTTCGTTCGAAGACACCTAAGATATTTTAAAGCAATTTTTTGACGTAAAATTCTATAGCTTACCTATTATAATTTTGTTTTATATTTAATAAATATGAAACAAAACAAACATGACATTAAAAAGACCTCTCCTTCCAATCACCGTGTACCTACCCAAAATAATATCTGCATGATTGTCAATAAAACGTAATCACCTCGACATCGCGACAGGTCGCCTTCGACAACAAGTTATGTTCACAACGCTAGTTGCGATACCGAAGCACGCGACGACCCATCCGGCCGCCATTTGCAGATATAATCTGCGAAAGATGGCAGCGGTAATGCTAATAGACGATTGTTCTGCGATAACATCAGCGATTGTTGTTTGTTTCCTCTGTTGACAGGAACTGAGGGCGATTATGCAAGATGATAGAGAGTTTTACGCAAAGCTGTTAGTCAATAGTCTCTTCCATGTAGTGAGCGATTAAGATCGTTCATATTTTTGTGTGACTCCTCTAATTTAAATCCATCTATTCGTCGTACCTATTAAAGGTTGGATAATAAAGTTATTTAATAGTCTTTTGTTAAATAATATTACATAAGAACCAAAAAGAGTTAAAAGGGATTACATCTAAACTTTTAAACTTTAGCGGCTTTAGCGTAATTTTATGCTAAAACTAATTGCTTTTGAGTCTAATGCTAAGGCTCACCAGGTCTTAAATAAAATCAATAAATTTGCAAAAAAACTGTATACTATTTACTGTATTTCAGTGTGGTGGTGGTGTCTTGTTTTTATTTATAAAAGTTTTGCACATGCGTTAGTTTGACCTTCACCCGCCCCTGCTCTCTCACCGGGCTTGATTTAACTTGTTCGGTCAAAGTTTGCGTTAGTTATTCTTCATAAGCAAGTTAAATATAAAACGCTTTCCAACTAACTGCTCCGGCGCGTGATCAAGTTTACTGCTCTGATTTACACCAGTGCAGGCGTTCACAAAATTTAAATTGATTTACTTGATGAAATTAAACATTTACATGAAATGTTACATTGTTCAACATTTACTTAAGAGAACAAGAACGTTTTCAACGATTAACTTGACGTCCACCCCTTTTGTTTAAACTCGTAGTATCCGACCCACACCGGCTTTAAAAGAAAATATCGTAGCATTGATGAAAATCTGGTCGCCACAACATCATAACTATTTAGTAATCTGTGACAATATCGTCCACAAAAAAATTATCAAAGGAACAAGAATAAATTCAAATTCGACCGAACCGTTCCATTGTAAGTAATAACAAAATTATGAATTATACGGAACTAATCCTACAAGTTTGAGTCAATTACCCAAAGGTTAGAGATCGGATAGCGATCTCGGCAATGCCAGTTTAAATTCTGTGGCAATGCCTCACGAATGGATTATAGTTAACACGAGCCCACTCCAACGAGACAAAGCTCGGGATAAACATGTCTAGGCTAATTTCCAAACAAGAATTAGCGATAGGCCCGAACAATATCTCCGAGCATTGTCCTCGCTCAGATTAAGGGAATCTCGTTTTATCCTATTTGAGAATGAAAATTGTAGTAACTTTATTACTAGACTTAATTCCATTTCTCTTTAAGGGTAGTGCGAACAACAAAAAAGGGATTTGTTTAGTCTTTTGTCTTTATATTGAATTAAAAGATGTTCAAACAATGACAATAATCCTTAGATTTTGCGCCAATGCACTGAGAAAGAGTAAAAGGAGATTTAATGCTACTTACCCACAAATGAGATGAATATACGAACATTGATGGTAATCAATGACGTTCAATTAAAAAACTAGACTCACAATCACGCTCAAATATTGCCCGAAGCAAAAGTCTGCCCACCCGACTATTGGGCAGAGTTTTCGTTTAGTTGTATACAATTGACATTAAACACTAAATGCCACGAGATAAGGTGTTAATTTGAACGAATGTGTTAATGTCATCAGTGTCAAAGCCACTCGGACGTTTTTTGAGGAATTTTTCTTAGAGATTGGGTGTCTAGTTTTATATTGAACGTCATTGATGGTAATCCTAGATTACCATCAATGTTCGTATAATAACAGACCTACAACCTACAAGTGTTCATGATCGAAAAGCACCGCACTAACACTACTAACAACTCCTATTTAACCAGACAATCATGTGGCTTTATATATCCGAGCAAATATTACATCTTTCATTACAGTAATAATGAACATTCGACAATTATTAGACTTGGCACTCGTATTTCGTATTGGTGTATTGGAATTACGCCATGTTGTAACTAGGTTTTGCGTATCAAACATTGTTTAAATTCGTATTGTGTTTCAATTAAACCTCAGGTGATATTTCGACGGCTTGAGAAGCTTAAGTGTCTGGATCATCTTTGCAAAGCTCGCAAAAGCTGTCAACTTTTCTTGGGTATTCTGTACGTACTCGGGTAGGTGACTGATGGATATACCAATCGCAAAGCACAATGTAGATATTATTTTATGTTATATTCGCTTTTTTATTTTTTCTAAATCTTTTATTAATTCATGCAAAGTTTCTAAAATAATCCAACATTTCCCTATACGCCTCTACAGCCAGGCAGCATAGAGCAGATGCCGGCATCTCTTTCAGCAGTCTTACGCTCGCTGTTGATTCTAATTTGACATATTTCTGCCAATTCGGTTTGTCCGATTTTACTGTAAAATATAACTATGGAAAGGTAGAAGGCTAGATGTTTAGTACCTATCGAAATCAACAAATAAATGTTATTATGTTGTAGTAAATACTTATAGACATTCTATGCCTAAATGAAACCCGACCGCTCCATCTTAGTGGAGTTGTCTATCAATAACAGATAACAGATGCAGTAATCAGGGCCATTCATCACTTGTCCTACGGTTGAGAGGGGGGAGGGATGATTCACAGCCGGATGTCTATCAGCTGATAGTTTTGAACGGCCATATTGTCTGAGCAGGCTTTAGCGGGCGCTGGTAATGGCGTGGCTTAGTTGTCTCAACAAGTTCAAATTACTGTTTAAAACGACCTTAAGCACGTCTTTACCACCTCTTTAGTTCGAATAAATTAATATTCTTGTCGCCCGATGTCACATTTGGTTGGTTATGGGTTCATATCAACGTGGAACGAATATTCAAGTTATGGAAAGAATACTAATACTAATAATACTAATTGCGTGCCAGGGTAATGCTTAAGATGGGCTGGTCAATAGCAAGGCTGGCACCGGCTCGTCCCAATCAGGTGTGAAGGGAAAACCGGGGGAGTTTAGTGGGTAGAAGACGCTTTAGTCTCGAGTCCCACACACGGCCGCGGGTCTAGCTAGCCTGCGGTTATGGTGCATAAGCGCATTCTCCTCCGGAAAAATAAAGGGTAATGCTTAAGCAATTATTAGCATTTGGCGATTCTTAGACAAAACTCAAAAGAGTAGCGCACAATTTCATGACTAAAGACGTATGTGCAGCAGTGTGTACAAAACTCTCATCTGTAGTGCCAACAAAAAAAAAACACCTTTAATTATTCAGAATAAATCAAACTTTAATTTGTACTGGCTCTTCTAAACCCTCTCAATGCTCTATGAAAGGGCTCCGTTTCAATGCACTCGTATATATCGATCATAGTCGCAGTAATCAGACCTATTCATCACTAGTTCTCAGGGCTAGCGGTTGATTCACGGCCGGTGAGAGATCCCGCTGTGGTTTCCGGCAGATGCAGCCCGCCTTTATTATTTATTGCTAATTACTCCTGTTAATTGCTTTGTACTGATAAATTCTATCATCATTCATGTCACTCAACGACAGGAAAGCCATTATCAATGGAATCTCAATTGATCCGAGATAATAAAGTACAAATTATGTTTGTACACAAAATACATATATAATTTTTATCTATGTGCTCAACTTATCGCACACCCGGTAAAAAACTGTCATAACACAAAAACAGGCTAATCTCACCCCTTGCAGTAAAATATTATTTTCCTGCAAAAAGTGAAATTATAAAAATATTATTTTACTGAAAAAAGTGAGACCCGTCTTGCCTCTACGTTATGACAGTATTTTAGCGGGTGTGCGATAATGTCGTCAATTATTATTAAGTAACAAAATGACTCTACCAGATTTGGCTATTTTTATGTTATGACAGTTTTTTACCGGGTGTGCGTTATGTACATGATGAAATATCTAATACAACACATAGCACTTAAACTAAAATCGTCGGCGTACATTTTTCTCATTATACATAACATAACCACAAATTGTCCCATCATATTCTGAAGCATTCCATCTTTTTTTTACCAGGTACAGAATCCTAAATAAATAAAGTTTTAAGTGAACAAATGGGGAAAGGAGTGAATAAACCTCTTAAGAATACCACTCCAAAGAATTCCGTTTTCATACAAAAATTGCTGGAATACTTTAAGAATGGTCTATCTCGAGACTACATTTACATACGAACGGTCGGTCTGACCGCTTCTGAAGTTTTACAATGTCATTACTAGATATTGCTGGTACCGACTACACACGACGCGAGAGGCTGCCGCTCAGATGACAGCGGGATCATTGCTAGTCACTTAGAAATTCTTAGTTTTGCCTGATATTTCCCGATAGCGTGCAAGGTAGCTGGTGAAACCTTTTATAAAGTTATACTTTTTCGTTTACTTATTTCTTATCCACGTCCTCAGGCGTAGTTGCCGATGTCTCAATCGCTAAATGAAAAAAAAATGTCTAATAATTTGTTCTAACACTAAAAATCACTGTAAATCTTCTCCGCGCTTTTTTTTTGTTAGTCATAGCCATCAGGAAAGTACCAGTTCCCACTAGGGAATCCAACGGATATAAAAGGACACGAAAACAGGATTAAAACTGTATTCGCTGTGTAAGGCCACGGCCTCCCAGGCTTCGTTATATTCGTAGAGTATCCTAACAAATGGGGTAAAATCCCGTCCCATGCCCGCATTCGAGATCAAACCGAACCTGATCCAATGTTCAACAAGTTCCTACGGCGAAAGAAACCTTTATTGCTTGAAGCAAGTGCCTCATGAATTTATTTTACCAAATGTTTGAGCTGGGTGTTTTAGGCAGCAGTGTTTTCGAAAGGGTTATTGATATTAGGTTTTTGGCACTGTGGCTTAAATTGTCTGATCTTCGTGTCCTGGGTACTTTTCCCATGGACGGAGACCTCGGCCAAATTTTTTATTTATAATTATGTTTAGTTCTTTTTTGTATATATTTTTAATGTTGTAAAATAATTATCTTTATTGTTCAGTGTTCTAAGTTGGAAATGCAAAATAACGATATAGAGTAAGTATTTGAAATTTCAAAAAACCCGGTTAGAATTTTTGGACCAAAAAACACTATTTAGAGCTTATCGAATTCGAAAAAGGTTTGTAATACAATGTCTCCATGATTACTTAAGAAATTCTCAGAATAGATTATCAGCGGCGATCGGTTCATTGTCGCCGGCTCGAGACAGAGCGCATTCATTTACTTTTTCCTCTTAGATAAGAAATGGTCTTGCGTATAAATTACTTCATTGTCCTTAATTGCAACTAGTAATATCACCATTATTATTCCTTTCCTCGTTGCATAATTTTCGCCTTTTTTCAATAATAGCATACTGACCGGGAAACAAACAAAGTAATTAAAACATTTTTATACTCTAGATATTGTTACAGGGTTCGTACAAGTTGGTGGGAAAAAATCAAAACCTGAATAAGAATATCCATATACGCAGTCAACGCACAAGCTAAAACCCCAAACCTTGTACAACTTCAATACCATTCAATTTACGAAGAGGACAGAAAAATATCGAATTTTCCAAAATGAAGCCATAAAATTTTGAGGTATTAGACAAATAGAAAGACACCTCATAATAACACCCCTCACCGGATTTAAAGTAGAAATCGAAAACGCACCCTTTAAGCTAAGCCTGTCAGGCTTAATCACTAACCATCAGTAACCACAGACTAGGCGGTAATTGATCATTTTTATAACCATCTAAAAGATGCCTTTAAGTGCTTTTAAAGTGTGTAAATTCTAATTTAAAACTTCAAATTAAATTAGCCTTTCACGGTAGGGATAAATTGTTATAATATATTTCCGTTAGTATTGCAGAACACTTGGAATGCGTACGTAAAGTGGACACTTATTAAAGTGACAGCGGCACGGCGTCGGCCATTCCGCGTCACCGGCGGCGTCCGGCGCTGACCGCCGCCATTAGCCTCGCTAAAAGCCTCGATACGCCTAGCCTGCCTCGCATCGCCTGCCTTGCCACGCCTGCCTCGCCTCGCTTGCCTCAGCGTCCACGAATCAATCAGTGCCTTCGCCGTCGCCAGCCGACTGACTGATGCCACAACTTTATTGCCGCTTTTAACTCACTAAACGAACATGCTGTTTGGTGCAAGACGTTACATTCTTAGAAGTCACTTCGCAATAGGTAGGTACTTTAATAAATATACTTTTCGGTGATTTGAGCCAAAATACTACAAAAGCCATCATTTCATGCATTGCCCTCTGCGTCTATACCAATTTTAGCGTACAGCCTTTTAAACATCCTTACAGGTACTAGACAACAAATGACGAAAAAAATAATATATAGAAAAAATCTTTTAATACCCTACGCTTTGCAATAATCCCTTTTAAGTATTATATCAACCTAAGAAAGCGAACGAATAAACCTGTCAAAGCCATCAGGCTGTCAGCTGCCAGTGTCGCTAAATAAATTGGCCTATTGATTTCAGAGGACGTGAAATTATAATAAATCATGTGCGAAGCTTTCGTAGGCCTGATTTTATAATGCGGCCGGTGTTAAATCAAGCCGTGGTTTGACGCCCATGAGTTCACGCGCCACTAGAGTTTATTAGGTGATAATAACGCGGCCATTAGTTCAATAGAGGCCTTTATGGCGGCTATTGACGACGGCGTACAATACCCTCGCAAACTGGGACAAATTTCAGATATTTTTTATACAACTTTAGTTGACAGATAGGTGCGCAGGCAAGTCCACTAGACGGTAAGCGGCTTATTTTACGGAGAAACACTCTACCAAAAAGCGTCGATCACGATTATCCAAGTAGGTATACTTACTCTCTCGCTTATAGTATGAGTTAGTTGCGGCAAAGAAAAATTTAAAGAGATATAACGCGCTTATTAAAATTATTTACGTGCGAAAAACTCCATTTTAAACTCAATTTTTATCATTCCTATTACGCGCTCTATCAACACTTAAGATTTTCCACAGCAAAGAAAACATAAAGTATGGACGCATTCGGCGGTGTGTCAGCTTCGGCGCAGTGACGTCACGGCACGTCACTATCCCGCATAACTTGTGCATACTCCCGAGAAATACTGCGCGATTACCTATGCAATCGAGCTCTAGACTGTAGGAACTATGACACGCAGATAATTTTAATATTTTTAACGATACAGATAGAGATTCTTAAATTGGAAATAGGTATAATGCCCTGAACATCTCATGAATATTCACGAGTTATCATTTAGGGTGCCATCGAGTCCAGTCAACGTAATAATTATGTATTTAAAAGTTTTGTTTATCTATGAAATAAGTATTATACGTTAATAAATATCGGCCGGACACTTGGCTTGGCAGAAGGCGAGTGGTAACAAAACGAATCAAAATGCAATTTTTTTAATTTTGGCCCAAGATATTGAGTTAAATATGTTTTAAAATAAATTCTTTGCATTTCAATGAAATCAATAAAGTCTCAAGAATGAAGGAAATGAACGGGCTGTAAATTTGAAGAGTCATCCAATTCTTTTGTAATTTTAATAAGTGTCGAAGTACTTTAAGTTGTTTAAAAAATGTTGTAATTTATTGCGTGATTGTTTGGTAGAGTCGGTCTGGCGGTGGTATTTTGTGTCGGAGGTCATTCGTACACACGCACGAGTCGACCATTGAAGCCAGCCGAGCGAAACAACCGCGCGCCGGCCGACTGTCGCCGCCGCGTGACGCGTGACGCGCCGGTGACGTGACACCGCGTCACGCGGTGGGCGCGGTTTCTCGGCTGGGGCATTAGGCGGAATATTTATTCAAAAGGCTCAACTGACTAATTATTACAAAATAGCCGCCCTGTAATCTCAAAATCTAAATCAATCATCTGTTTCAGTTTTTAAGTCTGCGATTTATTTTGTTTATGCCACGAGTGTAGTACTGTAGCCTAAGGCGCGCCTAATGGTAGGTGATTACCGTCGCATAAGGGCTTGTTATACCATAGGCATCATCGCATTGGAAGGCTCTTTCCGCTGCTAACACCATGCCCTGCTCAATTGAGCTCTAAAGACTTTATTTACTGACAGAAACAGCACTACAGTTATGAAGTGCTTCTTCACTGTGTTCTTCTACAAGGTGAAGGTAAATCCCCACACTTCTCTTAAAATGTACTTGCTAGGTATTGCCTACATCTTCATCTGCAGAAAAAATGACAATAGGCTGACTGTCCTTTTTGTAAATGTTAAGTTAAGTTTTTATTATCACTGCCAAAAAGGAAAAAGTTATACTGAGTATAATATAAAACCATGTAAAATATAAAACACAATGTTGACGCTATAAAGTAATAAATAAAAAACAAAACAGTGCAATTCGTTTCAACTTAAAATATTCCCACCACGATAAACGAGGACCTTTGCGCTTTGGGCTCCATAAAGTTTAACAGCTGTTTATAATAATCGTAAAATAAAATAGCTTAACCTTTCATTGACTTTTGACTCACACAATGTCGGGTTATGACATTGAAAGATATTTTCTTATAATAATATATAGGGGCAGCTGGGCTTTAATTTAATTTACCGCTAGAAAATATGGGGCTACAGATTTTATAAACGACTACCTACCATACAGTACTAAAGTAGGCAACCCTGCGTGACACACTTCACGTCCATCAATGAACCGCCATTTCCGCGGCTCCGGCACACGTCGCAACTTCAGGCTCCGATTGCCTCTTAACGATCGCCGCGGATAAGCGCCGCTCGTCAGCACCAATTGTGCTAATTACAGGCACACCTGACGACTGCCGCCAGTACCCCGATCCTCGAGGCCCCCGTCCCGGAGAATATTTTAAATAAGCATAATATTTATTTAATACAAATCGGGGTTCTCCGGGGTTTTCTCGGGGTATTAACCCGCCCAGCAGTGGGGCAGTTAACAGGATGTAAAAAAAAAACCTTTGACAATTCAAGAGGGTTCACAAATCTTTATAGGTTTTTAATTATACTAGTCTCAGAAGTGAGTGTCGGTGTCCTAAATTAGATTTTAAGTATCATCCTCATGGCGTAGCGGAATCTGCTACTATTTTTAACCCTCTCTAGGTTGAAAGATAGGACCTATTTTTAGATGTTAGCGTTATGTAAACTTTAAATTTAGGATTAATTATAAAACATTTTATTTTATAATCGAAATATAAAGCCTAATTAAGTTGAAAAACTGGCTTTTTCAACTTAATCACAAGTCAGTGGAAGAAAGGAAAGGAAAATACAAACTATGTGCAGAAAAAACGTACAGAAATTAGAACGGTTGGCCGGTGTCCCCGCGCCGGCCTCACTCGGTTTGATACAACATTCCACTTTGTGCGTGGAAAGGATTTTAGTTACCCAAAACTCACTTTCAAAGGTACAAAAACTAAGGCTCAAGAGGACTCTTTATACACGTCTCATGTTCTAAACAACTTACACGTTAACAAGGTACATTAGGAAACTCACTGACCTTTGACCCCTTTTTACAAAAAGGTCAAGCATTTTAGAGGTTTCATGTTCTGAAGGAATCATTTTGTAATACAAGGACCACCCGTATGCGCCCCGTAATAGCCTTGTTCCAGCAACATTATCATGGGACTCATGGGAGTCACTATATCTCAAAAACGCTGAATGGGTTTTATGGATGTTTTTGTTTATACCTATGCGAAAATAAAATATAAAAAGAATATAAAATGTAATCGACAACCAACTCGGGTTATACAACAATCAAATCTCGTAACCAATAAACTGAAGACGTACAAGTTAGTATATGAATATTGTATGTGTACGTAATTTGTATG
The DNA here is from genome assembly GCA_949319885.1 of Mecyna flavalis. Classification (NCBI taxonomy): domain Eukaryota; kingdom Metazoa; phylum Arthropoda; class Insecta; order Lepidoptera; family Crambidae; genus Mecyna; species Mecyna flavalis. Next base: position 68,102 of record OX439427.1, on the reverse strand, counting down.
CTGGCTTCCAGCAAATCAGCGCAATTGACGCAGCAGCGATCTACCGCGCACCGAGGCAGTTAGGTTGTTCTGCCAAATTGCGCGAAATAAGGCTGCTTATACACCAGAGTCAAACAAGGTGTTAAGGTACTGTGTGCCTGCTGCCTAATGTACGTTGCTATGCTACGGTTTTGATACTTCTCTGTCAACTGCTTGTTGCTTGTTGTAACAAATAATAAAAATTCTGCACAAACTGCATATCATTAACAAGAGGTTATGGGCCCAGATCACGAAATTTTCCATCCCGAAGCTCAACGGCTTAGAAGATTACTCAACATGGAAGTTCGCATTGAAAATGCTTTTACTACGTGAAAAGCTTTTTTCCTACACGGCGAAGTCTCCGGAACCTGATGATCTTTCTGCTATCCAAAAAGATGAAGAAGCACTGGCGACCATATGCTTGCACCTAGAACCGCACCTCTACCCCTACGTTCAAGAAGCGAGGACGGCGAAGGAAGCATGGGACGCATTAGCTGCTGTATTCGAAGATAAAGGTTTCAACAGGAAAATAAGTCTGTTGAATGCACTCTTAGACGAGAGATTGGATAGACATGCGAATATGCATGAATACATAGCTGCCATCATGAGTCACACTCAAAAACTGAGAGAAATAGACCATAGTGTCGACGACGAGCTTGTCGCTGTCGTGCTGTTGCGAGGTCTACCAGACGAGTACAAACCCATGAGAATGGCAATGGAACACTCTGGCATGAAGATCACTTCGCAAAATGTGCGACAGAAACTACTTCAAGAAGACTCGACGAAAGGCAGTACATCCAACACTATGAGTGAGTCAGCTTTAGCTTCAAAAGGGAGCAGACATAAAAAGCAGTCTGTCAAACCTGTCAAATGCTTTAAATGTGGAGAAAAAGGGCATAGGAAGAATCAATGTCAACTGCTTCATACAGGTCAGAAGAGTGGCGACACTGGACTATTAACTTCGTTAAGTGTTCGTGATACATTCGATTCTGGATCCTGGTATATCGACAGCGGTGCATCGAATCATATGTCATTTCAAAAACATTGGTTTAGAGACATTAAGGTTTGTGATAGTGTTAAGAGCTTCGACGTGACTTGTGCAAACAATGAAAAGATTTCAAGTGCAGGAACAGGTAACATTATGGTCAGACTGAAAGGTGTTGAGATGCCCATAAGGGATGTTACGTATGTACCTGGTTTGAAAGTAAATCTTTTATCAGTTTCAAAGATGGTTGAAAGAGGATGGAAAGTAGTTTTTAATGCAGATGGCTGTAATATGTTTCACAAATCGGTAGGTCACATTTCGAGTAGGCTTGTAGCTACTGCAAGCAAGGTCTCAGGCATCTATAAACTTGATGATTGTTATCCTGTTGTAGATGAGGCGCTGGCTACAGTTCAGGCTGGGAACTCGTTGACATTGTGGCATCGGCGGCTTGGACACGTAAATGAGCGAGATTTACGTAAGCTACCTGGTTTCGATTTTGGAAAGAGCGTAATGGAACCTTGTGTTGACTGCATTAAGGGGAAGTCACACAGATTACCTTTTCCAGCAGGTGAAGCAGACAGAGCAAGTGACAAATTAGGGTTAGTACATATGGATATCTGTGGTCCAATGTCAGAGAGTTCGTTTAATGGATCTCGTTACATGTTTGTCTTGGTGGATGATTTGACACGGAAAATGTTTGCATATTTTCTCAAGTCAAAATCAGATACTTTAAAATTCTTCAAAGAGTTTGTGACACATGTGGAGAACGAGACTGGCTTAAAACTGAAGGCTATACGAACTGACAATGGAACAGAATTTGTTAACCAGAAGTTTAGTCAATATATTCGCAGTAAGGGAATAAAACACCAGTTGACAGTCCCTTATACCCCGGAACAAAATGGCGTTGCTGAACGAGCTAACCGAACGATCGTGGAGATGGCTCGGACCATGCTGGGAGAAAGTCTTAGTAATCGATATTGGGCGGAAGCATGTAATACTGCTGTTTACATTAAAAATAGACTACCTCATTCAGGCAACCAGGGTAAGATTCCGGAGGAGCTTTGGACCAATAAAGCTCAAACTGTCACTCACTTTAGAGTATTTGGTTCAATTGCTTACGCGCATGTACCAAAGGAAACTCGGAAGAAGTGGGATAAGAAAGCCAAAGCATATCGCTTCGTGGGATATTGCACGGAAACGAAAGGTTACCGTTTAGCAGATTTGAAAAATCCACGAAACGTCATAAAGGCAAGAGACGTTGTGTTCATAGAGGATACAGGTGGATACAGCGACACTCAGAAGTCTGATGTTCCCGCAGAGCTGTCAAGAGGACAGGACTCTGATGTCACATGGGAAATCACTAATGACGTGTCGACTGAACCTGAACCTATCTCGGAACCAGAGATCTCATCATCTTCTAACTTGGAAGTTGAGGAAGCAGTGCCAAATGGTGAAGAACCAGAACCTGTGGTGGAACAGCCTAGGTATCCTTTACGGAATAGACTGCGAAACCAAGAGGATTTGGTCTTTCTTGTCACTGACGACGAACCTCGTACTTTTCAAGAAGCTCTGAAGAGTAAAGATGAGATTTACTGGAGAGAAGCCATTCAGAAAGAGTTGGACTCTATGTACGAAAATGAAGTTTGGGAGATTGTGGACAGACCACTTGGAGCAAAGGTAGTAGGTTGCAAGTGGATATTCAAATACAAGTTCGACGCTGATGGACGCAAATCCTACAAAGCTCGACTTGTGGCGAAAGGGTTCACGCAGTCATATGGAGTTGACTACTTTGAGACCTATTCACCGGTTGTTCGGAGGTCCACTATCAGGTTGTTATTTTCGTTGGCTGTTCACAAAAATCTTCAAATTGATCATTTTGATGTGAACACCGCATTTCTGAATGGCGAACTGCATGAAAAGGTCTACATGCAACAGCCAGACGGATGCGATAAAAATAGCAAAAAGGTTTGTTTATTGCGAAAGGCAATATATGGCCTTAAACAAGCATCTCGTTCATGGAACGAAAAAGTAAATGAAGTTTTGCTGTCATTGTCATTTAGACGTTCAAAATTTGATAAATGTTTATATTTTAGAGACAATGTTTATATCGCCTTGTATGTTGACGATTTTTTAGTTTTCTTTGATGATACGCAAAAGAAAAATGAACTCTTGGAAAATCTGAGAAAGAAATTTAAAATCAAGGATCTAGGAAAGGCACGGCAATGTCTAGGAATGGAACTTACCAGAGACAGTGGTTCATTACGAGTTTCACAAAGTAAGTTTATCAAGAAATTGTTGGCAGATTTCGGTCTTGATGATTGCAAACCAGTAAAAATTCCTATAGAGGTGAATCTTCACTCGGTTTTGGCTGAAGGGGAAGGTGGTGTAGCACTGGATCAACCAAACCGGCTTAGATATCAGTCGTTAATAGGAGCATTGAATTACTTGGCCTGCAATACTCGGCCTGATATCTCGGCCGCAGTAAGTTTTTTGTCTCAATATAATTCTTGTTGCTACCAGGTGCACATGCAAGCTGCAAAGCGGGTACTAAGATATCTCAAAGGCACAATCAGTTATAGCCTAGAGTTCAAGGCGGATGCTGCTGCCATTGGTAGTATTACCGGCTACGTTGACGCCGACTGGGGAGGAAATGTAAAAGACAGAAAGTCATTCTCCGGGTTCACCTTTAAGGTAGGTGGAAACCTTGTATCGTGGGAGTGCAAGAAGCAAACTTGTGTGGCTCTGTCGTCAACAGAAGCAGAATACATAGCGCTGTCAGAAGCATGTAAAGAAGCTACTTATTTACATGGTTTTGTGAATTCTCTTTTACAAGTGCCTGAGCGTTCAGTGTCTCTATACGTGGATAACCAGAGTGCTATAAAGTTAGCTCTGAATCCTATTGCACATAGACGGACGAAGCACATCGATATAAGATATCACTACGTGCGGCAATGCGTTGAGGATGCAACGGTTGCATTACAGTATGTGTGTACTGAGGATAATGTAGCTGATGTTTTGACGAAGCCGTTAGGGCGTATTAACTTTGAGAAATGTGTTTCGGGCTTACGTTTGATGACGCAAGAATGAGTTTAGAGGAGTGCTAGTGCATTGTATTAATTTAGCTTTTCTGGAATACGTGTGTCAGATGACCAGATGATATTCGTTTGAGGGGAAGTGTTAAGGTACTGTGTGCCTGCTGCCTAATGTACGTTGCTATGCTACGGTTTTGATACTTCTCTGTCAACTGCTTGTTGCTTGTTGTAACAAATAATAAAAATTCTGCACAAACTGCATATCATTAACAAGACAAGGTATATGAGGTTCACCAAGAGGCATGAGTACAAGGAAGCTCTTCAGGGCGATGTCATGAATAAATATCCCTGTTCTTATAGCGCCGCGCCGTCCAGCCCCAAACTTAGCATACGTATACGGCACGTAGCCGGCAAACTTCCTGAAATCTGGTGGGGATTGCGCAGAACACGAATTTTGAGATGCCTGCGCGCTATTGGTCAGAAGCATACCTCTGACCATTAGCGCGCGCGGGCGAAGGGAGATTCGCGCGCGCTATTGGTCATGCGCAAGCACACATGCACTTTCCCCCACTCCCTCGACCATTGGTCAACAAGTTTGCCGGCACGTATACAGGGTGTTCGGAAGAACGTTGAACATACGATAATGGGGGGTAGTTGGGGTGGTCTGTTAACTAACTAGCTCTAAAGATTTCACCTAGGTCTCAAGATTTTTTTTTAATTATTTTTTTTATAAATTTCTATAATTTTTCTGTTTTGTACCTTTAAACCCGTCTAACTTTTTTTTTAATGACCAGATCCAAATATTTTTTTCATTATTGGAAACTTAGTGATTGGTAGGTCCCTTTAAATAAAAAGTTGTAAATTGCACATTGCTAGAAACAAAGTTAACGACATATCGTTATAAAGCTCACACTTTGGAGATGTTTTTAACAAATCAGAAGTCATCCATCCCTTTTATTTATTTTTTAAATGCTACGCGAAGTTGAGATTCAAAATTTGTTTCAACTCTTATTTTATGTTTGAGGGCCCATAACTTTGTTTCTAGCAATGTGCAATTTACAACTGTTTATTTAAAGGGAACTACCAATCACTAAGATTCCAATAATGAAAAAATTATTTGGATCTGGTCATTAAAAAAAAAGTTAGACGGGTTTAAAGGTACAAAACCGAAAAATTATAAAAATTTATAAAAAAATTAATTTAAAAAAAATCTTGAGACCTAGGTGAAATCTTTTGAGCTAGTTAGTTAACAGACCACCCCAACTACCCCCCATTATCGTATGTTCAACGTTCTTCCGAACACCCTGTATATGGGTTCCAGACAAAGGAACATTACTTATAGTTAGGTTTATATTATCCGGTTCAAATGCTATTGCGATAATACCCTTTGAAATGTGAAGCGAAAAATGACGTCTACTGCACTTGTCCGTAACGTTAGCCACGCATTATAGTATCTGTGTGTGTGTAAGTCATCACTGTCGCGTAACGCAACTCCAACAAGTCCTATCCCAATAGAATTTAAACCAGATAGTACTTTTTGTAAATACATACATAGAAACACTCAGACCGATACAAACAAATGAATATTTGTTCCGTATGGGGTTGGTGTAATAAACCAAGAGGTCGCGGATTTGATCCCCATGTCTTATCAACCATTACACCAAGTGGCCTGTAAATACTTATTATAAATACATACATATGTATATCATTCTGTTAATTAAAATGAACATTACTTGGTTTTTTGCAACTCTGTGTGAGGAATTTCCTTCATTTAACAATAAACAAGAAATTATCTTGCTTATTTTAGATCTCCTAAAATCTCGCTTCATTAAGCTTTGTTGTACCCAAATTGTTAAATTATTATAGTGCTCTAAAGCTAATGTAATGTAACAAAAATAAACTTACGGTGTGCTTTGATAGAATGTATTTCTAGGGCGCTCTGCTTACCTCTCAACGTAGTGGTGGAGCAGCAGCCTTATTAGTGTAATTTTGAGGTCGAGACGTGTTCGCGACGCTGCCTCCTTGCATATTCAACAGCTGCCGATGCTCGCTCCCAACGAAACGTCTACTGATTGAACATGATTGCGTGTTTGTAAATTACAATACATTATAATTCAATAGATAACAATTATAAATCAATTTTATTAATGGACGACCGTCTGGTCAAGCCATTTACATACTTTTATTAAATGATGTTTGTATCGATTATGCAGAAATAAAATAAGTTCCTTAGTCTAGTAAGCACCTTAGTTGGTTTAAAGCTTTTAGATTCTCTTGGTCTACCAAGTTCGATTTTAGGATAAGGTATATAATTATATTAGTTATTACTTAGGTTCCGTCTGCTATCCGTACCGCTATAAATTGCACCCCATTTGTGTTAATACTATGTAAGTAACTTTTATCTCGGCTTTAAACTGCTCTTATAATACTCATCACGGGCTTATGCCAAGTGATGGGTATTATGGAAATAGTGGGTTGTTTAGTCTGTAACAGTATGTGGACTAGTTGGCTGTTTTATTACTATAATATTATTATGATAATAGGAGTAAAATAAAGTTTCATCTTAATTTGTCATCAGTTTACGTGAAAGAATAACAAACGTCTAACTATTCATCTGTCCTCACACTAATATTATATCAATGCAAAATGCATGTAGTCGGATTTAGGTACCTTCTTATTTACTTAGATTGATTATTATTTCAATAGTTTAAATAGCTACGATTGGATCTAAGTTATAATAACTTTTAATATTAGGCAGTGACACGAAATTAATCCTACCCCATTTAGCCATGTTAGTGCTTAATATCATGAATTGCTCCTACGGTACTTTTTGACGTACTACATAATTTAATATATCGTGTCGTGTGCGGTTCGTCCCCTGTCTAGTCAAATAAAAGAAATGAAACATTTGGCCGCGGGCGCCCCGTACCGTGATTCAATGAGTAGGTAAAAAATGCGTGCGACAATAAAACCACCCGGACCAGACATCTCAAATATTTCATAATTCACGAGACTAAAATATCGTTTTAAAATGTAGGAAAAATAGAGATTGTTCATAGGGAAAATTATTTCAAAATTCACCAGGTAGCAGTCTTCCGCTACTCGTAGTCTCTACACAAGTCGTCACCCCCAGGTCGCTGTCCTGGTCGAATCAAAACTAACTACAATAATACGGTATTCAGCTATTCCAGTTAATATTATGTGGATGATTAGTTGGGGATGCCGTCGGAGGACCAGTATACACAACCCTTTGATAAGGAAATCAGACCAATTTGGGTAATGGTTACTCTGTCGATGTTATCTATTTATATAATACAGATTTATTCATTCGGAACATTTTCAATTGCTGTAGAATTAGTGGCACACGCATAATAAAATGAAAGCATAAAAATTCATTATACTATTTGTGTTTAATTGAGTTTAAACCACCAATTAGACGAGCCATTTGGTGTAATGGTCGAGAAGTCGGCTATTACACCAGAGGTCGCGGGTTCGATCCCCGCACGGTACAAACATTTGTGTGCATGAACATGTCTGTTTGTATCGGTCTGGGTGTTTGTATGTATAATATGTATGTATTTACAAAAAAAAAGTATATAAGTAATGTTTATCCGTTGTCTGGCACCCATAGCACAAGCTAATGCTTAGTTTGGGGCTAGATGGCGCTGTGTGAATAATGTCCAGAAATATTTATATTTATTTATTTTAATCAATGAGAACGTCAATTTGTTTACGTAATTAGACAATTTTTTCCTCCTTTACACAAAGTTTCTCTACGGGTATCAATTCTAAAACAATTGGTTTAAAGAATTTCCCTTGTGTAAAGAGGATGCCAATCCTGGACTAAGATTTAGAACTTGGCGCCATAGTAACTTTTATTCAGCTCAAAAGTACCTATTCATCGATGAACACCCATAGCTATTGGAAGGTGGGACCAGATTTCATTGAAACTCTGGCATCATCCAAAAAAACGTAATTCAAATCTACTACTACATGAAATAATTATAGAACGTGATACACATAATTATGATTTTTCCTAAACCCAGTATAACTGTAACCAGTATTAATTTATTAAAATTGTCCCTCAAAGGCGTTACAGATATTGTAAAAAAAATTACCCTTTTCTAAGAGTATATTTAGGATGCGAATAATGTTTTAAAACATTAGGATTTGAACATTGGATAAAAATAAGGAAAGTTAAAAACAAATTAAAATATTATCTTTTAATAGAAGCCACAAGTCATTACGTTTTTTAAATTACAGAATGCTGAATTTGATGTTTTTCTCAATCGAATAATTTGAAAATGGTAACTCATTAGGCTTAAGTAATTCAATCAAGAAAGGAATTTAAAAAGGAGGGCTTTGAAGGGCTGGAGGGCGCTCGTGCCGCACGAAGACCCCGCCACAACTAAGCAGGTACCAGTGGGATATCTATTTAAGCTCAAACACTCAAATACTTTCGTCAACACAAAGCTTTAGTAAACTATTTATGCAATGCAAAACGTGTCTGGGGTTCCTAGATAACACAATTGTTACTACGTCGAGAACTTTGTGCCAGTAATGGTATAAATTAATTTATCGCTGCTCTAGTCTAGGCAGACAATGTGTTGCGTCTCATACTGACGACATCTTATTTCTCTGTTTATGTATATAAGAAAAATATTATCAGGAGTTACACTGAGGGAATACTGTATTTTTTTTATTTAGCTTATTACATACTTATTAAACTAGTTAACATTACAGAATTCATAGTCGAAGATGCAACTTAAAAAAAGACCTCATGGGTTATCTTGCAAATCAGAATAGTACCAATATCGGAAACAATGGATAACTGAATAATTATTGCATCGAAACTTCCTGTACTGTGAAGAGAGTTTCTGCTCTTTACCTAATTCCGCCTTTCTTTATTGAAATAGTCCTCAGCATTCGCTGCAGGCAGCCGTGAGCACGACTCGAAGTACAATTAAGAAAACGCTTCGGAAACAATATTGCTCTTCGCTAGGAAACCGACTTTGATGGCACTTTTTAAATAAGAAAATTGTGTTTCAATAGTCACTTTAGGATATTTTTTTTAAGACTTTTGGGTTTGTCTCTGCTATATAATTATCGTCCGATAAAATATAAGTTAATTGGATGTTTATCAAGGTCTTTAAAAAGTTCGTTAACTTTGTCACGTGCCACCGTGAAAGTACAATTTTAATTGTCTTCGCGATAATAATTATTTAAGCTCGTTTTGAGTTAATTATTAGACGTGAATATTTTTTATTATGAATAATGAAAATGTTTTTGATAGTTTTTCTATTTAAAGGTAGATTGACATACACAGGGCAGTGCATATCTGCAGCGTGATTTTCATTGTTCGCTAGTATTGCGCGTGCGTCGCTTGAAGTACGTGGATATCGCGCTGAAGAATCGCCAGAAATATTTTATTGTGTGGTTGCGTAACGGATTGTACAAAGTTGTAGTGACACTATTAAACACAGCTTATGTTTTATCGTATATAAAGTCATAATATGCTAATAGGCTGCCTCAACATTCAATATTTAAGTAATTACTTATTATCTAAGTATAAATAATTGTGAGAGAGCAATAAATAAAACATAATTAAGCGCTGGTATGTACATGCGTCCTGCAAAAATTCCAGTAAGTAATTAAAGTCAGTGCTTGTTTAATTTAATCCGGGCCGAGTGACGGGATGTCAGTAAGCCGCGGCGCGTGCCCCGCCATGAGCCCGCTTGTATCGAGTTGTATCGCCAGACATACGCGCAGGTACTCGCTCAACTGTAATCACCCGGGAGGAACTTTTTTCATTACTTGCTTTACATCGCGCTCCAACTTCAGATAAAGATAAAAAGTAGATTAGGGGCAAGGAAGTACGAGTTTATCAAATTTCGAAAACAGAAGAGAGCATACTTTTTCTTGTGCGCATTTTATATGGCCGCCTAACTTCGCCGGATCGAATAATGAGAAATTACTTGATCGTTGTAAAATCAACCTGCTAAGTTTCTTAGAGCCTATTTTAGCTTTTGATCATGCAAGATTTTAGCAAAACATATTTTTTTTTAATATACCTACTTGTAGATCAATTATAAATATTATAAACAAACTAAAAAAATCTTTATTTACATTTATAAATAAACAAATATCCTGGGACATTTGTCATACATTGCCACTTGGCTCTGTGCTAAGCAAAACTTGTAATTTGGGTGTCAGACAACAGTTTCGCAAGCGGTTATTATGATACGGATAAACATAGTACCTACATAAATACCAGTACTAGAAGACAAGTTCATGCACACAAATGTATGATGCATAATGTCCTCCTAGCCGATTCGGCTATGGCGGCCAATCTTTTACGATCAGCCAACTACGCAGGATATATTATAGTGCACAAGTGAGTGCGCAAGCACAGGTGCACTCCCTATTCCCTCACTCTCATAGCACGGTGGGACAGCAGTCTGACACGACCGAAGAGAGATCAGGCGCAGGACCAACGGCTTAACGTGCCTTCCGAAGCACGGAATCATCATTCTTTTCAGACATTCAGGTGATTCAAGCCTGCAATGTCCTAACCAAACTGGAAACATTCACACAAAGTGATGGTCCCCGCGGGATTCGAACCCACGACCTCCGGGTATTAGAGCCCAACGCTCTAACCACTGTACCACGGAGGCAGTTATGATGCATAGTGCAGTAATCAAAGCCGCTTCCCAACCATTAGGTACCCAAAATCATTTATATTTTTTATTAATTTCAGAAACTTATTCAAACTTGTGTTCCTTGAATGACGTGCTAGAACTACAGGCATCCTTGTTTTGTTGTTTCGTAAATATTGTATAAAAATGTTATTGATTCCTTTATTATCCGTCTCTCGTTATCCGGGTTAGAATATCTGCATATTTCTATGCATTCATGGTAATAGATTTTATTGTATACTATTCTTTTTTAATTATTGTAATACATCGTGAAGTAGATATAGTTTTACCTCCAAAACCTGTTTCTACATTTTCGAACATTGGTCTGATTTGTTATCATTAACTCACATTTGGGACGATGTTCGTTACGTTAATACCATAATCATTATGAATATGATTTTGAAGTGAACCATTGCTAAGCAGTACTTTTGTATGTTCTATCCTCGACGTCTTTCCCCAAATTCCCGGCCTTTGATCTGGCATCAAACACGTCTCAATGGCTCTACAGTCACTGAAAACTTCTACAAGGATCAGACGTTTTATCATTCTCTATTATGCTCCTGAGTAAGAATCTTAATTAAATCTAAACGCGAGTCGACGTAATCTTCAAATACGAAAGAAACAAGCGCGTTTCACTCGAATCAATCTGAAACATTGAATGAATACTCTCTTTACAACGCCACGCAACTTCGCAAATTAACTCGAAACGACGTTTGTGACCCATTTGCCAAGTTTTGTTGGCGATTATTTACTTCGAGTTAATTTGAGTATAGTTAATAAAAGTTCGCTCGTATTTATTAGTAGTAAAATATCGACACGGAAAGTATTTAGCTAGAACTATACTCTTGATATGATTAAATAGTTCGTAGAATATGCCGTTATGTTTTTTTTAATGTTTAGGCAAAACGATTTGATTAAAATGCGTAAAAAATATTTTGTGTTGATAACATTTAAGTTGTTTTTCGTCCAAGTCCCATGAGTTCTCCGTCAAACTCCTAACGTACTGTGAGAGGAAATAACTATTGCACGATAACTACACGTGAACAAAGCCGCGGCTTTCATTTTCTACTAAGCAATCCATAAAAAAATTATCCTCAAAAAAGCGAATCCAAAAGTTTCTGAATAAAAAATCCAAAGAGCCTATTAAAAAAGTTATGCTACCCGGAAAACAATGACTGGAGCGGCCTTGAGGAAAATATATAATTTATAAAAGTTGTCAACGAGGAAAGACAATTCACCCTTCCTAATATTTAATTACACGGTGACACAATTTGTTTCATAAAAGAACGTAGTCCTCGGACAATCACGGTGTGTATTATGTCTCGTTGGTTTACAATATTTAGAACTGGCAATAAAAGTTATTATAATAATATTTGAATGAAAAGGAATCAACCCAATTTCTTTTAACTTTTTAAACATAACGCCTCGATGGTCTAGTGGTTTAAGTACCGGGCCGAAATTTGGGGTCTTGGGTTCGATTCCCGGGTCGAGCTAACTTAATGTCTGTTTTTTCGGATACTGTTCGGGCTTGTGATGGCCAATCCGCATTTGGCAAGCGTTGTGATTAATCAAGTACCCATCATTGTAACGATAACTTGATTTCAAGGAAGCCTCTGCCCTGCAGTGGGACATTAGACTGATAAATCAACTTTACTTTTAAACATAAAGTTAACTGACGTCAAAATCTCGAATTGTTATCATTATAAAGATAAAAAATATTATTTTAGCTGTTTTTAGAACTCACTTTCACTTAATCGTAAAAGTTAATACCGTCTTATTATTCACAACGTGGCATTTTACCCAGTGTTCATTAGTCGTTTTAAGTAACTTTATCTTTTATCAAAATTACGAAACTAATTATTTAAACCCAGAGCAGGCGGGCGGCGCGTGACCGCATTCAAACCAGAAATAAGAAAAACAAAAGCAGGAGACGTAATTTAAGTAAAGTTCAACCAAAGGTTTATGTTAAATGTTAAAACTCACCCTGTTTATAAGTAATAAGATGTATAATTAATTTCCTCCTTAGAACTGAATAATTCTAAGAAGGCTCGTCTTAAACTTAATGGCCGAAGCTTTCAATCCAAATTAAAGTTGGTTTCACTCGAAACAGATTTGATTGACAGTTTCACGGTTATTGTTCTGATATTCATCCAAATTTTACTTGTTGAATAAGGAATAAAGTAACTTGACGGCGAAGAGAAACAACCTAAACGTGAACATAATAATAATTATATTGCGAGGTAGCTAAGACGCGTATTAAGGTCTAACTGCACACACTTTTTTTTTTTGTATTATGTATTCCTCTTAAGTATAAAAATTTGGTTTATAAGTATACATATATTGTATATAATATATACATCCATTTTTATCAGACATTTTTAGATGTAAATTACTTTTCTTAGTAATGCAATAAATATTATGTTCCTGGCTGCCGGTACACACAACCCAATACATATTTCAATATTTTTACCCATACACGATTATGACGACATATGCGATTTCGTTACAATAATTTGATCTACAAAAGTAAGTAGGTTGTATTGGTATAAATGTGAAGCTGACCGCACGGCCTAGCGTACACGTAGCGAACTGTTTGACAAATGAGAATAAACCACATCGCTTGTCAAATCAGCACGAGAATGTCGCTCGCTCCACTAAGGGTTGGGAACAATGCAATAATGCAATGTGTCAGCGCGTAATATAATATGACGTGTAATATCGCGCGTATGTTTCATAGCTCGACGGAGAGACTCTCTCTCTGATCTCTGAAGGAGCTGCTGCTTCATAAGTGGGTGTTAGGTATTGGGACGCTGGCGACCGACGGCTGCTGGGCGCCGGGGAGGGCGCGATGGTAGTTGGTTGCCGTTGTAATGCTAGGTATGCACAAATAACACAACGAAAGGAAAGGATTTAAAAACTTTATTGAAACATAAGTAGTTTTCATGTATGTGTTTGTAATAGCATAGGCTAATTTTCATCAACACAACGCGGGGGAGCCGAAGCGAGTTTGGTAATAAAATAATATCTAGCTTCTATGTACCTATAACGCGCAGTACATAGCACTCACTACTTAATCGCGTCTTAGTAGCACTTTGCCCCCCGATCTCAGACAACATGTAAACCTTCAGTCGTGTCAAAATATATATTCTGGCAGATCCCTGAAAGTAAGCTGATGATGATAGGAAATGTATTTAGCACTGCCTATTTATTCACCTACTATTTCAAAACAGCAAAGCTCAATCATCATCGAGGCAGTAAGCAAATCGTCAGGCAAGCATTCGTTGTTCACTCTGCATCCATGGGGGTGATGCGGGATGGGGTGAGGCAGGGCGGGGCGGGCGCGGCGTGCGTTTATTAATCTGCGCTGTTTGCTTTGCTCATTAGTTTTATTGTCCCTGTCGTCATTGAGTTTCGGCTGCGGTTACATTTGTTCGTTCTCCTCGGGACCTGATTAAATATTTCTATCATCTATCGAGTTTACTGCTTCTTGTTGGTTTTCACTACTTGGGGTGCCCAAGGGGAAACATTTTGCGACACGTAGGCAACCCAGATTTTTTCACTATGTGCAGAACTCCTTAAAAGTAAGATTTGTTGAAGAATAACATTAACGAAATGGTTAACAAAATGTAAGTCAGGTGTCTCCTGTGTATGAGTTATACCTATTATATGTATAATGCATTAAAATTTCACTCCAAGATATAATCTTTAATGTCGTAAAAGGAAGATAAGGGACGTTTTGGTTTGTGTTTGTAATTCTGAACAAAATTAAGGATGTGATGATGTCTAATTGTATTGAAAGTATCGCCGCTCATCAATAGATGGCGTTAAGTTGTCGCTGCTCACTAATAGATGGCGCTATCCCGATATTAATCGCGGTAGCATTTGGATTTTTTGATAGTATAAGGTTACAAATTAATTATTGCAATAGTTCCAGTATTAGTCATTAGCTTGATTCCCCTGATTTCACACGTTTAACAGATTTCTATTTGGCAAACGTGTTTTACATTGGCTACTTATTGGATATTAGTTTCATTTTGTGCCTGATTAATATTAAATGGACACAAAAAAGAGGCATTTTTTATAAAATGTTTAAATCCTGTATGGACCTGCTGTATGCTTGCCGAAGAATGCTTTTATAGTATTCAATTATAATAATTAATTTAAATGCAAATTAATAAATAATTATAATGTACACGTTATATTTTATGTCATGATTATAATTTTAATTCTTAATTATTTTTATTTTTATTCGTTTATTAAAATTTATTTTGTCTTAATTTTTATCATAGGGGGGGGGGGGGCGTTGGGGCGGAAAGGTCCTCAAGTGGTGGCCACGTATCGGGAAACGCAGCCGTGGTAGGCCTCCCACAAGGTGGACCGATGATCTCATAAAGATCGCCGGAATCCACTGGATGCGGGTGGCGCAGGACCGATCGGTTTGGAGATCCTTGGGGGAGGCAAGGACGTACCCAGGGGGGGGGTCCAAGGGGTCCGGACCCCTCCCGAAAATAGATGCAACCCATAAAATAAATCCCTCAGTAGTAAGTACAGTGCCAAATATGACTCTCAGTTTTGATCTGCGGGGCGGGCGGGTGGTGGCGGGGCACCTCAACGGTCATTGGAGCAAGTATTAATAACTTCCGCCTCGGCCGACCTTTTTTTTTTTTTTTTTTTTTTTTTTTTTTTTTTTTTTTTTTTTTTTTTTTGGACCCCCCCCCGACAAAAAATTCTGGGTACGTGCTTGGGGGGAGGCCTATGTCCAGCAGTGGACTTCGTTTGGCTGAAATGATGAATTTTTATCAAACTGTAATAATGACAACATGACAAGTATCGCAATGTGCAAGTGCATACGCCTGCAAAGGTAGGTCTTTGGAGGACTTCATAATATTGACCATCTTTTGTAACGTAAATTCCATGCACAATAAAGAATTTCATTTCATAAAGTATACAATACGAGACTAAAGAGGGTAACCGAGGTGAGAGATCTTGGAGTTCAACTGGATACTGGCTTATATTTCGAATCACATATAAATAAAATCACTGCAAAAGCGTACAAGTTACTCGGCTTTATCTTTCGTCAAAGTACTGAATTTAAAAACGTAAATACTTTTATACTATTGTATAATTCGTACGTGAGATCCCAGTTGGAGTATGCATCTTCTGTGTGGAACCCAATTTATTCCAAATATATTGACATTATTGAAAGGATCCAGAATAAATTTATTAAACGTTTATCTTATAGGTTTAAAAATTTCAATTTTAATAACATTGAGTCGTTGCTTACTCGCCGTGAACATAGAGACCAAGTATTATTATATAAAATTATTAATGGTTTAGTAGATTCTCCGTTTTTGTTGAACCGGTTGACATTAAGATGCGCAAGACCTAACTCCCGGCTTAAGTCCACTTTTTCAGTTCCCTTATGCAAATCCAATTACAGAGCCAACAGTTTTATTATAAGAGCAAGTGAAAAATATAATACCACTTACAGTAACATCGACGTGTTTCATGTTAAGATGGCGTGCTTCCGTCGCCTTCTAAAAAAATTCTGTAACTCTTCTAGATAGTATCTGTGTACGCAGTTGTAATTTTTCGTCTCTCACTTTTATCGATGTATCCTAAATCCTAAATGTTGTACCTGCATTATTGTTTACACTGATATCTTGTTCATCAACAGATATATCTTTGATTACTTAGTAGTGAAAACTATTTAGGCTAATGTATTGTTTTAATGTTAAGTTTAAATGTATTAAATTAAGCTGTTTGTTTTCCAAATAAAGAAAAAAAAAAAAAAAATAAAAAATAAAGAATTTTATTTCAATTCATTTCAATATAAAAATTTAGTTGGTCGGTTGAATTAAAATTCAGTAATTAAGCGATATTGTGTTGGAACTAGGTGCTAGGTGTGTTTATCTGGTTAACATTCAAAAGCGTTATGCTCGGAGATATTTGCACCCGCTTTAAGCCGCGCTGCCAACAAGGGCTGCCAAGCGGACCATATTTAGCAAAAAAAAAATGTCGTTTTAATTATTTATTATCTACACACATTATTTATGAGTTTTTAATGAACGACAATGGAAGTAACATAATGCAAATGTTAATTCCAACGATATTTTAAATTCGTTGGTTAATTCCGATCCGCAGTCAATCGAATGGAAAACACAATAAAATAGTTTATCGAAAGCAGCTTCCATGGGAATGAAACAGTGAAGTTTCGTTTTTAAGTCTCTACGGGTCGGTAAAACTGACGAGCCACTTAAAAGTGAGTTTATTCCAGTTGTTAGTACGCATCCTATCGTCGTAGTCGAGTCGCGAGCGACGCCGCAGCCCTGGCCGCCGCGCTCGGTTATTGCTGACACTTTGTCTCGCCGCCAGTTATCTTTATTGCATTTGTTTTGCCACTTTTTTCACCTTTTTTTCTTTTGAAACCGACGCGAAGTGACAAACGATTGACCTATCTTTTTCATTTCAACGCGAGCATTAAACGACGGCTACAATCAGTCAAATCTGGCGAAGGGCAATTTACGCGATATTCGTCTGAACGCGTCTTTATTAAAATTAAAATATTTAATGACACAAGCAGACAAAATAAAGGTTTTAGAATAGGCATTTTATATTTAAAATAATTCTATAAGGTTTTTTGTTAAATATACCTTTGTTAGCTCTTCAAATTAAAAATAAATTATCAGATCTGAAGAATAGCTTGGTCTGAAAATTATCAAGACCAAGATTATACGGTATGTAACTCAAATATTGTACGTACATTTACAATTTTTTTAAAGAGGCAATCTTTTGTGTTTCTTGCGGCACTTCTCAACAATCCATTTATTTTGCAAAAGTATATGTATCTCTTTGCAGAACAAATTATTTTATTTACATTTCACATACATCATAGAATCAGCGGGGTTGAGTGCAGCGCTCGTCAGCCTCCAACTAACTCCATCGGAGTCGGGAATTGCGCTAATTGAGTCAGCGGCCGCGGGCGGATTTAATTATTCCACAGCGGACGATTCGTGAAATAGGTAGAATTGTTACGAGGTAATTACTGTGGTGAACTAAACCGTGTGTTCACCAGCCGGCGACGAAACCCGCAGCCCAATCATGGTGCACTTGCAGTCCGTCTATTTTATGCCAGAAAAAAATTATAAGTAGTTATTTTACAGTAGCAGCAGTGGCTCCACTTAACATCAGGTTAACAAATGAAGAGCCCAACAATTGCCATGACAACACCAAGGCGTTCTTTGCGTTGGCACAGGCCTACTGGCCCGCAAGAAACTTCTCCTCGCTTCATTTGACTCTGCCTTTACATACCTATATTAATTTAATTCAACCATTTTTTTTTTGCTTTCGACGAATAGTTTAAAAGTACCCGTTTTGCCGCCGGAC
Organism: Mecyna flavalis; assembly: GCA_949319885.1. NCBI lineage: Eukaryota > Metazoa > Arthropoda > Insecta > Lepidoptera > Crambidae > Mecyna > Mecyna flavalis. The sequence goes on along the minus strand of OX439427.1, from coordinate 49,986 downwards.
TCCGGTCAACTCGCGGCGCGCTAACCGCGTCAGGCGGCGCATTCGCCGGCCGATTTAATTATTCGAGTGGCGATTTTAACCGACAAAGTGGTTATTTATGTCGCTTTCTAATGCAATTAGCGGGTAATTGCTATTTAAATAGTTTTGGTAAGGCAATAGTTCTCTTGTATGTAATATCTACGGTTAACCATAATACTACAGTAGTAATAGAAACCTTTCCTTAATAATTTTTGTCGTTAATACAATAACGTGTATTATGTAACACTGTAACAGAATATAAATCTAAACCCACCTACTAAATGTTTTTGATAGATAAATTCCAAAGTGCCTACTGTATACTTTGTTGTTACGGTTGCTTACAAAAATTACCAAAAACCAACAGAAAACACTGTTTCAAATTAAAACTGGAAAGTGATTGTAAACAATCTGATAAATTCAACGTTTCTTCTTCGGCATTGAAGGGCCTATTGAAACATTATAAATGTAATTCGTACACTTAAAATGGCACATACGAGAACGTCATTCTTATGATACAGGTGCCACCTTCGAGCACTGGTCTTCCAGGGCTCAAAAATTCTTCTAGATTAACGTCTCAATCTCACTGCATAATGTAGGACTTGGTTTACTAAACGACTAATTGTAACTAACTGTTAACAATCATGGCGATGAAAAAGAGTAACTGCCGAGTTTCTTGCCGGTGTCTTCTCTGCAGAAGCAACATTCCCAACCAGTGGTAGAGTCTCATTACATTTTTTTAAGTATATCTTTTAGGCCATAGTATTTATGTATTTCATGTATTTAATTTTTAAGTTTATGTAAGTGCTTTTTTGAATGCCTATAATCTGTAAAGATATTTTTGATTTTGAGTTGTATTGATCTGGCTTTGGTGTATAGTTTGCGTGACCGCGACCGTGTTGAAGTCTTATGTGTGGGTGTAATCCGCCGTGGCGGGTCAGAGGCTCAACCCACCCATTAGCAGCAAACGGCGTCTTCTGCCGGAGACACGACGCGACACACATTACACCAACGAAGAAACTTTTCCACAATTTTTTCTAACACAAGTAACCATTACGGTTTTTCCGTTGCAATATAATATTATTATTTATTATCTTTTTATTATTTTGCCGTGAGGATTCTCATGATAAAGTAAATGTTTAAGCTATCATCGAAGGGATTTGCACAATATTTTGGAAAACTGTCGAACTCGGAACCACAACAGGTTAATCAGTTCAGGTTAGTCGTTATGAAAACTCCCAAACTCCCAGTCGTTGAAACAAAGTTGGACCGAGTTGTGAGTAAAATGCGTGGTTAATGGGATGTCGCTGTTCAACGACACTCCCGGTAACTTAACTTTAACGTGACTCGCATTTTACAGATTGCGAGTATCACTGTTATTTTTCACTTTTACTAGATAAAGGTAATAAATATCAAACAGTGATAAAATAAATAGGATAGATACTCTAAATAATAAGGAGTCGTATTTTAATTATTTAAAACTTTTCCGTATCTTCAACCAAAGTGACAGGCAAGTAATAGGTCTACGCTTCTTCAAATGTTAACCAAAATTAATCTGTGCAATGGCTTAATAACAAGAAGACATTCTTTTTTTATCATACTCGTAACGTGACCGTAGTCACGAGCTGTCGATTTTCGTAGCTCTACGAGGATACCGTAGCAGCAGCTGTTTAGTGTGTAGCGTCTACGGCACTACTCGTTTTATCAAACAAAATATAGCGGTCGCCTTCGCGGGTTCACCCGCGCGTAGGCACACCCGTGACACTCTCTGTACGTGAGAGTTCGAGCGCCAGCGACCTTGAGCCAGAGCCGTTAACGCTAGGGTTGATGATACCGAAATGCCTACAAATCTAAGCCGAAATGGAATTTAGATTTGTGGCAAAGGAGATTACATAGTATGTTAGGAAATACAAACTTGTGCAAGGACATGGGTTTGATTTATAATAAGTTTTTGTAATCGTTAAATTACTTAATTATATTAGGTAGGTAGGTAGATCATAAATTGCAACTCATAAACTATATTTACTGTTATCTATAATTAGTTTTTTAATCTTTAACATGTAAATAAGGGAAAGATTTGATTTAATTTTTTTTATTTATTGTAAATTTTACCTACTTGCGAGTTTACGAGTTTAATCGTCTGAAATCCGTGTTTTCAGAGCTTTTTGTTATAATTAAAATTGCGTATATTTAAAATTTTAAAATAGGTAGTTGATAAATTTATATTTTATTTAAAATTCAAACAGCCAAAAACACAACAATTAAATAACGCCCGTCCGGCATGATTTTGCGTCGCGTAGTCAGTCCGTGCAATCAATATCCGACAAGCGAGCGGCGAGCGAAGACCCTTAGCCGGTGCAGTCCGGAGACTGAAGGCTGCACTCCCCGACCGCCGCGCGCACCCCCGCCCGCGTCTAGGTCACGCACACAGCGCCCCGAGCGATTTTACGAGCACACATGCTTGAGTGTCGCTTCTTTACTTTAGTATATATTCTGTGGCGTAGGTAATATCTTTTGTCAATTATCCCCCCTTCTCCCCACATATTCGGGATCAAAAGTACCCTATGTCACCCGGGGATAGTGTAGCTTTCCAACAGTGAAAGTGAGCCGTTGCGTGTAAACGCGTCCCCATCACGACACAATATCAGGAGACATCTCCGGGTGGCTCCTGTGCCAACACTGCGATTAGACGCGACTGCACTCACAGCTCAGCGACTCATCGCGCCGGCAGAGTCATTCTGATTAGCAGAAATTAGTACATACTGTAACGCCTAAGAATCATTGGCAGCTAGCACTCTATATTGTCTGTTGAGGCGACAACTATAAAGTTACTGAACTATGTAACGAGTTCACAGCCATTGAAGCCGCGCTGGCACGCGCCCGCCCTAGTCCAATCGTCTTGATGGCTTGAGGCGAGCCTTATACATTTTATGAACAATAAAATTAAAAAAGATTCTCATTTTAGATAGACTTTTTATTTCTTATCTCAATATCTAAAGCACAGTCATCTCGGTGTGAAATTTAGAATAATTTAATTTATATTTTAGTGGAAAATTTAATTCTGACGCGTTCATCTGAACCGACTTTCTGAACATTGCACCTATTTCGAGTGCGGTAAATATAATTTTAATTTTAATGCTTAGAAGCATAACTTCCTTGTCTTCGGTTAATGTCGGTGTGAAGACTCAGAGTATAAAAACCATTGGGAATGTTTTACTAGTGTACTCGTATGTGCATGCGAGAGCTATTTTCCGTTCCCTAAACATTACGTGCGAATATTACCGCGCGTTGAAGTTCCGTACAGGTTACAATGTACTTGTACGATATGTTCTAGGTATTTAGAATCCTATTCGATATTGCATGGAAAATAATGCGGGTCATTAGAATAGTATTGGAATTGTCCTATTGAATTAGTAGCAATTAGTCGATTAACTTGTATTTATTAAACATTATTACGTTATCTTGATTGCTATAAAGCATTCTCATATAAATTAAATTACAAATAATAAATAAATATAAATATTGGACAACATCACATAAATAACATTGATCTGACCCCAAAGTAAGTAGCGTAAGCACTTGTGTTATGGGTGTCAGAAACAACGAAGGTACCACAAATGTTATGTACTTATAATATACTTGAATACAGATAAACATCCAGACACAGAACAAACACAAATGTTCATCATATAAGTGTTTGTCCTGGGTGGGATTCGAACCCACGACCCCTGGCGCATAGGGCAAGGTCGCTTCTAAATGCGTCATCGGACCAGTCAAAAAAAGTCTTTAAATACAAAATTCTTAGGCAAAGCAACCAAAGACATTGTAAAGACGTTTGAATTATCAATAAACAAACTACAGGCTGGCAGCACATTAAGCGTCGCTTCCTGGTGAGGTGTCCCGAAATAGGCTGCAGTGGCCGCTTACCGTCAGTTGGGCTGCGTGTCTTTCTGCCAACTAATGTAGTATAAAAAAAACTGAATTCCTTTAATGAACTTTGTAGTACTTACGCTGCGGAACCCTAAAAATAAACAAGTTTGATGATAACCCGCCGGCTGTATGTTGTAAACATTTATTTACTAGCATTTATCATCTCATTTATGGCGACCCACGTCTCGCTCCGTATAGAACAACCTTCATCGACTTGAATACACAATTTACTGTTCCGCGGAACGTTGGCTTGTTTTACTGCTGTTGTAAAGCACACACGGTGCAACTAGCGGCAGTTTTACTCTACTTGCTTCTTTAACTTCAACAGGGCCACATCGAGGATTTTATATTATTTGAAAGGGACATATTTGTCCTAATGGCAATTCTTGTTTTAGACTTGAAACATGATCTATGTTTACCCAATAAGATCAAAAAGTTTTCATTTGGTTTACCTAATGAGATTAGTGAGAGTATTGAGGATATCATATTTGCTGCAGTTAAGTTGATCACTGCAATTCACCCAATGAGTCAAAAGTTTCTAAAAGATAATGATGTTTATAAAACATTATGATTCTACTTCATATCTTACAGTCGTACAATTATTTTGCTTGTAAATCGTTGTAGTAGGCTTATGTTATACACCTATTTAGTTGCGGGTAGGTATTTCATGGTTTCTGACAAAATTAAAGGTCTCAACTGTCACATCATTCACTCTCAAGAATAAAAATGAATAAATTGGTTAACACAAACACGAACTTTTTATAGCTTTTACTGTTAGTTTTAAAGTGATAAATCCACCACGAACTATTGACTTCAATTCTTTTCTCCAACAAGTGTGAGCACGAGGTCGTGGCGAATGCGATCCTGGACAAGGTGCTAGTCGACCGGTAGATCTGACCGCGGCGGCAGGGGGCGCCACTGCTGCTGCGCCCGCGCGCTGCGAAGTGGCCGCGCTCGGCGGCGCGGCGGGATGTTTGCACGAGTGGTTATTATTGCACTAGTGCACTCGGCAAACATGTTTGCGACGCGCTGCTCGCTGCTAATACGAATAAGATGTTTCATATTAAACTTGCTTGTTTTCCTTGTAGAACATTTATGATTGAAACTAAAGTATGAGGTCTTAGCTACAATATTTCAAGCAATATACCTATGCTTTTAAAATTGAGGATTCAGGCGACTGGGACCACTATATAACTGGGACCGCGGTCCCAGTTGCCTGATTAGTTTTTATTTGTTTATTTTGTCAGGCGACTGGGACCACCCGTAATTTTAACCACAAATCCATTGTTGAAATACAAGATTTAGTACAAAGTTAATTTTTGCAAAGGTAAGTTAGTTTTTGTATTACCTACTTAAACAGTATAACAGTCTTAATTATGTTTTAAAAATCACGTTGGCTCATATGCCTACTTAACTAGTAATTCTAAGTAAACATTCAACAGAAATCTCCTCAAAACAATAATATAAAAATCAGTCTTATTGTCTCTTAACCTTATACACCATAAAGTAAGTACTCATTACTCCTATTATATATTTATAATAAAGTCAGAAGATGCACATATCGTGATGTAATATTTATTTGCAATGACAATCATCTCCTCATAACAATGCTAAGTAGCAACCGAATGTCACTTTTATGACAAATCCATACTGACACAACGCCGCGCCGGCTGTCTACTCTCCATCCGTCTTACGAATTTTCGATCTACTCTTTGGTGTTTAAGGGCGCCTGGTACTTCAAATAGAAGTTTTGCATCACTTCGCTTTTATTTTACATGAATTTTATTCACCACGCTGCCATTTTAGGATGAAATATTCCGTGTGATTTACTCTTCGGTACTTATGGGCGCCTGGTACTTCAAATAGAAGTTTTGCATCACTCGCTTTTATTTCCATGAAATTCTACTCCGCCATTAGATATTCCGTGTGACTTAAATTCTTTGGTGTTTCTGGGCGCCTATAACTTCGACGAGCATGGCGAATCAATCTTACTAATCTGTCGCGAGTTTAACATTTTTTCCCCATAAAAAAAGTGTACAACGCCGCTAAAGAAGTTTTCACTTCAAAAATACTTGACAGTAATACTAAATAAAATAAAATCCTGAGTTATAAATTGATTTTTTTGTTAACTGTACATTAAAGGAAATTAGGTATATGGTCCCAGTCGACCGATTCAAAAATGTTTTTAGGTAACTGGGACCGCGGTCCCAGTTTTATTTGGTCCCAGTCGCCTGAATCCTCTTAAAATTAATCAATCAGTACTTATGTGAACAAAATGGAAACACTTAAAAAAGGTTCGGGAAGTCGACGTCACATCTTTCGGTCTTTGATAAATCTAATTTGATCTAGTGATTGATCACCTGACGAACAGAACAAAGTAAATAAAGAGTTTGAAGTTTATTTTAAACCCGTCGTCGGTTATAAATGTATTATTTTGGTGAGTAGTGCAGTAGCCGGGGATTGGTCCAAATAGCCGGACGTGTTGTGCAGTTTATAGGAACGTCATTTTTCACCGGCCGCGTCGGCGGCGACGTTGATGGATGACGCGCGCGGCCGCCGCGGGATGGAATAATCCCCGCGAATGACGCTCCCCCCCCCCCACTTTTCACCACACACACACACACACACTCACACATCCTATCACCTACGTAAAAATGAACTACAACTATTATAGTTGTAGTTCATAGAAGTGCCTCCGTGGTAGGTATATGAGCGTTGGGCTCTTAAACCCATCACTTTGTATGATTGTTTCCAGTTTGGTTAGGACATTGCAGGCTTGAATCACCTAAATGTCTGAAAAGAATAACGATTCCGTGCTTCGAAAGGCACGTTAAGCCGTTGGTTGGTGGACAAATATTTTGTGGGCGCTTTTGGTTATTTTATTTTTTATGCTCTAGCCAGCAGAAAATTAATATTTCCTTATTCATAACTAAAAACTTGACCGTCACTCGTCCTGATTTTTCCCGGGGCTTGACAATTGATCGCGCGGCTCTGCCGAAGCTTGCTAATTGGGCATTTAACTTCGGCGCCGTCTTTAATCGGCCACCGAATTAAAACACCCATACAATTTGAAATGGAACTGGATTTTTACATTGTCTAATGCAACAATCCTTCAACTACTAAAATTTTAATATAAATAGCTTATCAAAAATTATATACAATATGGCCAGCTTAATATCGTTGAAATGTGACTTGGACCAATTCGAATTAGGTACATATTTGTTAAATACCTATAAAGTATAAATAAAGCAACATTGGACAAGGTTGCTAGAGGTAGATACTCAGGGCATAGGTATTGGATCGTATTGTTTTGTGAGTTAATTTTAACCAAAGGAATTTAATCTAACTTAAACAAACTTACTTCATTCATTGAGTTGTAAAGACATTTACCTATATTTAAATAAATTACATATTTTAAAAATGTAGTTTAAAATGCGCAAAATCTTATTTTTTCTCCATTAATTTATTCCACCATCTGCATCTTAGCGAAATCGCAAACAACAAATCATTTTGCAAGTCGCGTCATCTAGCGGCAGATGCTAGAACCCTCGGGAATCTTCATTGCAATCGACCCATCTCATTTATTTGAATATTTCTTAACTAAGTAAATCGAAATGGTCATTATTCCATAAAATATATTATATTCAAATTGACTCAACGAATCATTGACAGGCAGGTTAAAACACTGATGATATCCTGGTATCTTATTAGCTCCACCTAATGGGCTAATTCCTACCAGTTAAATATTTGTCCAATCTGTTTCTGAATATATTGGTGTTCTGTGCTATTGGTGTGTGGTGTGCTGTGGTATTATAGTTATGACTAATTATACAACGTTACATGGTAAATGACGGGTGACCGTATCTTCTGGACGCGTTCAGTTTTATCAATCACCAATAATATAATGTTGTAACCATAATGTATTATGGGCCTTAGGCCAATAACCAAAAACATTTTCCGCCAATTCGCTTGCAAGATAAACGTATATTCTTCAGCCTATGCAGACGAAATAAATATTAAGATTTATAGAAACCCTTAAGTATTCTTACGCCAATACGTGAATCAGTAATATATTTTTAATCATGCTATGTAAAATGAAAAATAAAATTGTTCACTTCGAATATATTTTTAATTACCTTCCACTTACGGTTGGTTTTCGGTGGATTTCTTTCATATTATCAGAAAGAAATACACCCGGTGTATTCGCGGATTGCAACAGACAACAATGCGTCCGTTCTAATTATTGTACGAGTAATAAATAAATAATTAATTTACGCCCGCGCAGGCGACGACAACCAACGCGACAGACGCGACCGCCGCCGCCGCGACGTGTTGACTTCCACGAGAGGTTGTTGCGGGAACCTTTCTAGTGAGCATCACAGAATACGAAAAGATTATTTCTATGAACTTTTCTTTTATTCTCTAAAAGCGTGAACTCAACTGATAATAAAACGGAAACAAAGACTTTTTAATTGTTGAAACATTTCACTATCTGTGTAGGTATATAACTTAAAAAGAAATAAATTCAATCTGTGGTCTAAACTGCCGTGGTAACGATTATTTAAGTAAAATCTTTTGGCTTGATTACGAGCGGACCCTGCCGGAGGAGCTAGGTCACTCTTATTCTACCTTCTGCAATGCAACAACAACATTGCTACTTTTCTATGAACTTTCTCAATATGAACTAGGCTCACTTGCGTGGTCTGAACTCTGTTATATTTAGCGGCACCCACGCGTCGTCGCGATTATTAAGCATTCCCGCTGTTACGACGTCAGCGCGGGACGCGACGTCGCGCGCCTGGTCGCCCGCCGCCGCGACGAGCGGGAGGGATGGTCGACGCTGCGTTACTCTTTAATTAGTGACTTCCAAAAGGGCAAAGTTCAGGACGGAGACAGAATGCTTGTATAATTATGCAGGGTTAATTGAAAAATACCGGAATCCTCTCAACTCTGATGATAATATTATACTAAAGTAAGTATTCACTTTGAAACTTTAAATTTTGCAATACAATACTTTCTGTGATTCTCCAAGTTCACCGCTATAAATAAACATCAGCTGCCTTGTTTTTTTTTTATACCACATCAGTTGGCAGACAGACACGAGCCCACGTGATGGTAAGCGGCCACTGCGGCCTACATATTTCATTAAGGGGACACTTCACCAGGAAGCGTCGCTATTTTAATAAGTTTAGTGTTTCATGATTTTGCCAAATTTTTTTTTGATGATGATTATTAAAATAATTATAATAACGATACCCTTATAAACTAGCCTTCCGCCTGCGGCTTCGCTCGCGAGACTTCAACTTACAAAACACTAGCCTTCCGCCGGCAGTTTTAATCGCGCGTTATTTCTATTTCAAATATCCCCACCTTCCCCCACATTTTCGGGATAAAACTACCATATGAGTCACCCGGGGACAGTGTAGCTTTCCAACAGACAGAACTCATAGCGTGTGCAAAATTTTATCCTAATCGAAGACCGGGAAGTGGGTCAAATTAAGACTCCAAGATTTTCTTACATACATACATACAAGTGAAGCTAATAAAAGCGTGTTAATAAAAGACGGTAAAGTTTAAGTGCATTCTGTATAATTATAAGCCTGTAAAGTATATAAGTGCAACGAGCTGCCAACTTTGGCAGTTAGTAGTAAGGCTGGGGCGGGCGGCCTGCATATGGTGAGAGTGAGGCGAGATTTAGAACCCACGATAGGGTGGGTGCCACTGGCACTGCTCTGAGTAAAAAACACAGCCGGGATAGCCTTACCCGTCTTGACAATTCCTCGACGACGACGGCGGCGGCGGCATTTTAAATAAGCTTCGGCACTATAGGGAACCTTATAGTATCGGAAAATCGTAACGAAAACGTGTAACAAAGTAATTGTAGCGCCATCTAGGGGTGAGGTGACTAACTAATAATACGGTTGTCTATTGTGATATTTAATAGTATTGATGTTTACACTGCTCAACAATAGATGGCGTTAAGTTGTCGTTGCTAACTAATAGATGGCGGTTTCCCGATGTAAATAATATGATGTTTTTGATTGTATAAAGTTGCAAATATTTTTTTTCGGAACCTAACCTTCCGGAACATAACCTTCTGAAACCTAACCTTCCGGAACCTAACCTTTCGGAGCCTAACCTTCCGGAACCTAATCTTCCGGAAAGTAATTTTCCAGAACATAGCGTTTCGGAATATAACTTTCCGGAACCTAACCTTCCAGAAAGTAATTTTCCGGAACCAAAACTTCCAGAACGTACTTTACCGGAACCTAACTCCTGAACCTAGCCTTCCGGAATCTAACCTTTCGGAACCTAACTTTCCGGAACCTAACCTACCGGAACCTAACTTTCCGAAACCTAACCTACCGGAACCTAACCTTCCAGAAAGTAATTTTTCGGAACCTAAACTACCGGAACTTAATTTTCCGGAACCTAACTTTCCGGAACCTAACCTTTCGGAACCTAACCTTACGGAAATAAACCTTCCGGCACCTAACCTTCCAGAAAGTAATTTTCCGGAACCTAAACTTCCGGAACGTACTTTACCGGGAAATAACTTTCCTAAAGCTAACCTTCCGGAACCTAACTTTCCGGAACCTAACCTACCGGAACCTAACTTTCCGGAACCTAACCTACCGGAACCTAACCATCCAGAAAGTAGTTTTCCGGAACCTAAACTACCGGAACTTAATTTTCCGGAACCTAAACCTCCGGAACGTACTTTACCAAAACCTAACTCCTGAACCTAACCTTCCGGGACCCAACCTACCGGAACCTAACTTTCCGGAACCTAGCCTACCGGAACCTAACCATTCAGAAAGTAATTTTCCGGAACCTAAACTACCGGAACTTAATTTTCCGGAACCTAAACTACCGAAACTTATTTTTTCCGGAACCTAATTTTCCGGAACCTAACCTTTCGGAACCTAACTTTCCAGAACATAACCTTCCGGAACATAACTTTCCGGCACCTAACCTTCCAGAAAGTAATTTTCCGAAACCTATACTTCCTGAACGTAACTCCGGAACCTAATCTTCCGGAACAAGCTTCCGGAACCTAACCTTCCAAAAAATTTTTTTCCGAAACCGAACTTCGGAACGTAATTTTCCGGAACCTAAACTTCCGGAACGTACATTACCGGAATCTAACTTTTCTGAACCTACCCTTCCGGAACCTAACATTCCGGAACCTGACCTTTCGGATCGTAACCTTCCGGAACATAACCTTCTGGAACCTAACCTTCCGGAACCTAACCATTTGGAGCCTAAACTTCCGGAACCTAATCTTCCGGAAAGTAATTTTCCAGAACAGCGTTCCGAAATATAACTTTCCGAAACCTAACCTTCCAGAAAGTAATTTTCCGGAACCTAAACTTCCGGAACGTACTTTACCGGAACCTAACTCCTGAACCAAACCTTCCGGAATCTAACCTTCCGGAACGTACTTTACCGGGAAATAACTTTCCTAAACCTAACCTTCCGGAACCTAACTTTCCGGAACCTAACCTACCGGAACCTAACCATCCAGAAAGTAGTTTTCCGGAACCTAAACTACCGGAACTTAATTTTCCGGAACCTAAACCTCCGGAACGTACTTTACCAAAACCTAACTCCTGAACCTAACCTTCCGGAACCCAACCTACCGGAACCTAACTTTCCGGAACCTAACCTACCGGAACCTAACCATTCAGAAAGTAATTTTCCGGAACCTAAACTACCGGAACTTAATTTTCCGGAACCTAAACTACCGGAACTTAATTTTCCGGAACCTAAACTACCGGAACTTAATTTTCCGAAACCTAATTTTCCGGAACCTAATCTTTCGGAACCTAACTTTCCAGAACAACCTTCCGGAACATAACCTTCTGGCACCTAACCTTCCAGAAAGTAATTTTCCGAAACCTATACTTCCTGAACGTAACTCCGGAACCTAATCTTCCGGAACAAGCTTCCGGAAAGTTAGGTTCCGGAAAATTAAGTTCCGGTAGTTTAGGTTCCGGAAAATTACTTTCTGGAAGGTTAGGTTCCGGTAGGTAAGGATCCGGAAAGTTACGTTCCGGTAGGTTAGGTTCCGGAAAGTTAGGTTCCGGAAGGTTAGATTCTGGAAGTTTAGGTTCAGGAGTTAGGTTCCGGTAAAGTACGTTCCGGAAAGTTAGGTTCCGGAAGGTTAGATTCCGGAAGGTTTGGTTCAGGAGTTAGGTTCCGGTAAAGTACGTTCCGGAAGTTTAGGTTCCGGAAAATTACTTTCTGGAAGGTTAGGTTTCGGAAAGTTATATTTCGGAACGCTGTTCTGGAAAATTACTTTCCGGAAGATTAGGTTCCGGAAGTTTAGGCTCCAAATGGTTAGGTTCCGGAAGGTTAGGTTTCAGAAGGTTATGTTCCGGAAGGTTACGATCCGAAAGGTCAGGTTCCGGAATGTTAGGTTCCGGAAGGGTAGGTTCAGAAAAGTTAGATTCCGGTAATGTACGTTCCGGAAGGTTAGGTGCCGGAAGGTTTATTTCCGTAAGGTTAGGTTCCGAAAGGTTAGGTTCCGGAAAGTTAGGTTCCGGAAAATTAAGTTCCGGTAGTTTAGGTTCCGAAAAATTACTTTCTGGAAGGTTAGGTTCCGGTAGGTTAGGTTAGGTTAGGTTAGGTTAGGTTAGGTTAGGTTAGGTTAGGTTAGGTTAGGTTAGGTTAGGTTAGGTTAGGTTAGGTTAGGTTAGGTTAGGTTGGGGTGGGGATGGAGTGGCCTCTTCGTGCGGCGGGGCCTTATTCTTGCGATCGGATTCGTTCGGTCGGAAGGGTAGTGTCCTGTCCTGGTCCACCCTAGGCAACGGCGGGTAGTCATCTCTTCGGGCATTGCTACCCGACGGCCGACACTCCATAGGGGGCTGCTCTCTTGTCTCGTCGCGCTTTGCGACGGCGCAGAAGAGCGGCCGGGGGGCATACCGTAATCCTCATTCTGAGGACCGGGGTCTCTGTTCTGTCAGAGTCGCGAGGAGAAAACCTCTATAAAAACTACCATACCGTAATCCTCACTACGAGGACCGGGGAGCTGGCACAAGTCGGCTCGCGAGGAGAGCGACCTCTATAAAAACGCATCATACCGTTACTGCCCTTTTCAGGGCAGCCGGGGGTCCTGTCACGGCAGGGCTGCGGGGAGTAAACCCCAGAAGGGTAATATTGGGTTTCGGGAAGGGTCGGCGGGGTGAAAGCCTTGCCTTCCCGACCCAGAATCCTACTTACCCTGAAACAAATCTCTAAATCTGAGCCGCTGTAGTCCTCGGCGGCCCGGGCCTTTCTTTCGGAAGGGTGGTGACGGAGGCGGTCACCAACCAGTGAGGGGCTCTCCCTGGGGCCAAGCTTGTCCCCCCCGGGAGTAGCACAAGCGAAAAAAATGAATATGGCGGACAAGAAAGTTTCTCCTCACGGGGTACCCGCCTCTCGGCGGGGAATCCCCCCAGGTGTTGCGAAAGCGACGCCTGGTCACTCGGGCGATCGTAATGTGGGGGCCCGAGATTGCACGCCAGTCAGTAGCGAGGGTGAGGCGAGAAGCCGAGACCCCTCCGACCGCGGGAAGTCCGCGAAGGCGCCTTCGGGTGCGAGCCGCTCTGGTTTTGACCAGAATCTTCGCGGCATGTTTGGTGGGAGCAGCAGCAAAGCTGCAAAACCGGCCGCGGTACTGGGCCCCAAGCCGACTCCAGAGTCTTACATAGCTCTGGAGGATGGCAAGGAGTTTTGGTACACGCCGCCGTCAAGCGAGGGTACTCTCGGAAAGGACGAGATCATGGACATGACGCAGCGGATCCAGCGCGTCTACAAAGAGTATGGTTCGGACTCCGAGATTTACATCGAGGAGTCCCAAGGATTTTCTCAGAAGCTCGGCCGCCACTACGAGCTGTCGGGCTTCAGCCAGGAGGGTGCGGCCAATTACACCCGCACCCAGTTGAACAAGGCGATTCAGCCCTATAAACAGGATTGGGCTCGCAGGAAGGAGGAGTTGAGCCAGAAGTCTCCTCCCCTTCCTCAAGACTGTGGCGCGATGGACGATGTGGAGGTCGGTCGCGTGACGTCCACTATCAAGCGCGTATACATGGAGCATGGGAGCGATCACGAGCTCTATAAGGCGGAAGAAGACAAATTCTTCGACAAATTCCAGCGCCACTACGAAGCCACCGGCTTCAGTCAAGAGGAAGCCGCGAGACAGACCCGCGACTACTATGCAACGGTCCTCCGGCTTCCTAAAGCGATGAGAGCCAGCAAGAAGGGGAAGTCGAGCCAGAAGCCTCCTCCCCTTCCTGCATCACCGGAGAAATCTCGGAGTCGTAGCCGTCCTCGGGCTCGTAAAGAGTCAGAGGATCAGCCCAAACGTGTCCCTTCGAGGTCCAGTTCTCGACTGACCCTAAAGGTAGGGGGAGACCCGTCCTCCCCCATTGTCGGACAAAGTCCCAGCAGAAGAAGGCGGCTGGAGAGTCGCTCGCCGTCTGTGGCCGACTCAAGGCCACAATCAGTGATGTCCGTCATGACGGAGGGGTCCTCATTCCTGGACATGACGGACCAGGATGATTACGAGGACTTTATGGCGCAGCCTAAGGTCCCTAAACTGCAGGCCAAGGGCCAAATAGCGAAGCGCGGGCGCGGGCGTCCCCCCACGACGGGGGAGTACGTCGGCGCAGCAAAGGCTAAGCAGATACTGAAAGCTGCTGCCGAGAGAGAGGCTAAGGTCCAACAAGAACAGGACCTGGACCGCTTGCTATATCACAGCAGTGATAGGCTGGAGAGGGCAGTCGAACGAGCGCAGGTCGAGCAGGCTAAGCTCCCTGCCCACGACATTGCGAAGAATGTGAGGGCCGCCACCAACGTGATCGTTCAGTGCGCCGAAAGGTCAAAAAACCTTAAGGGCACAGTGGTTAAGGCCCTCAAAGATGCCGCTACCTTAATAGCGGCTTCGGTGGAGGAACTTCGTGTCCGAACAGCTGACGACGAAGTTAAGAAGTTGAACGCGGCCAACCAGATGCTCCAGAGGGAGCTCCAAGAGTTGCGCCGCGAGGTCGAGGCCCTCAAGGCCTGTCGCACGGAGTTTCCGATTGGGTCTACGCCCATGGAAGGGGGCACGTCTACCGTCGAGCCTGTGGAGCGGTCCAGCATCGTGTCCCAGATCGGGGCCATGCTGGACGCTCGCTTCGAGGCACTCGAGAGGGACGGTCGATTGCTCCCCTCAGTGTCATACCGCCCACCCTTGCAGGGCGGCACATTAGGGATGACGTCGGAGGACGACGCTCCCTATGCCCCGTTTGTGTCGCGACCTCAGCGTCGAAAGGCCGCGAAACAAGCTGCAAAGTCAGTGCAGCCGTCCGAAGCCGCCCCTGAAAGGCGGTCAGCCCCCGGCCCGGCGCCCAAGCCGCCTGCCGACAAGGGGCCCAACAAGGGCAAGGGCAAGGGGAAGCG
Source organism: Mecyna flavalis (assembly GCA_949319885.1). Taxonomy (NCBI): domain Eukaryota; kingdom Metazoa; phylum Arthropoda; class Insecta; order Lepidoptera; family Crambidae; genus Mecyna; species Mecyna flavalis. Next base: position 34,614 of record OX439427.1, on the reverse strand, counting down.
CACTAAAGCGCCTACCCCTGCCCCGACTCCAGCGACTGAGTCCCGCCCGCTTCCCCCTCCACCCGCAGCGATCCCTTCAACATCTTTCGCGGAGGTGGCGAAGCGCGGCCGGAATAAGCCCGCCAAGGCGCCCAAAGCGCCCAAAGGCAAAGCTCCGTCCCGCTCCGGTCCTGGACGGGCGGAGACCAAACCTCGGCGGATTCGAGTCCCGCAAACCGCAGCCATAATGGTGCGGTATTCCGAGGATGCCCTCCAACACGGTGCCACGTACTCCGGGTTCATCTCCACTGCAATAGCGGAGATCGACCTGAAGGACGTTGGCATCAGCGGGGGCATGGGCTTTCGCGTGGCACAGTCAGGTGCCAAGATTATGGAGATCCCGGGGCCGGACGCAGACGCGAAGGCCGATCGTCTCGCAGAGAGGCTGCGGGCGATACCGGGAATGCGGCCGGAGGTTGTATCCATAACCCGGCCGCAAATCAGGACCGACATCCGCATCACCGGGCTCGATGACGCGACGTCGCCGGAAGATGTAAAGGCCGCTCTGGCCGAAAAGGGGGATTGCTCACCAGATTCCATCCTGGTGGGCAAAATAGCCGAATTCGGGCGCTCACAAGAGCGCTCGACAGTTGCAGCGGTGCCCGCCAAAGCCGCTAAGCAGTTGGCCGGCTTGCGTCGGCTGCTGATCGGCTGGTCCTCGGTGCGGGTCGTCCCGTTGAAACCGAGGGCCAAGCGGTGCTACCGCTGCATGGGCGAGGGCCATGTAGCAGCGAACTGTCGTGCCTCGGAAGACCGGTCGGAATTTTGCTTCCGATGCGGTCAGAAGGGGCACAAGGCCGCTAGTTGCAAGGCCACGGCTCTGCACTGCCTGCTATGCGGGGCGGCAGGCAAGCCCGCTGGGCATAAGCTGGGGACGAAGAACTGTCCCCAGCCAAAGAAGGCGCCCCCCGCCAAACCAAGGCGGGAGGAGCAGGGGTCCGAGCGGATGGACGTGGTCGAAGCTGCCGAGGCGAGCTCCCAGTCCTCCGCAAAGACGACTCCAGCCCCAAGAAGGGCGAAGGCTCGGGGACCGGTCTCGGGGGGGACCGGTTCGCAATGAGTCCGGGAGGTGCGCGCGGAGTCCCCGCGCGCCTTTCGAGAGTGGGCGTAGGCCCGGAGAGAGAAGGCCGGTTGCGGCCGTTCGCTGGGGCGCTGCCCGGTCAATAACAACATTGGTACCGGGAGGCGCCACCGGAAGCGACCTTGAGGGACCACTCGAGTTTTAGTGGGTAGGACGCAGTTCTGCGGGAGCCCCACATAACCGTCTAGCCGCCCCCGCGGCTAACGGTACACGTAAATGTGTTTCTCGAGTATAAAAAAAAAAAAAAAAAAAAAAAGGTTAGGTTAGGTTAGGTTAGGTTAGGTTAGGTTAGGTTAGGTTAGGTTAGGTTAGGTTAGGTTAGGTTAGGTTAGGTTAGGTTAGGTTTGGGGTGGGCGATGGAGTGACCTCTTCGTGCGGCGGGGCATTATTCTTGCGTTCGAACTCGTTCGTCGGAAGGGTAGTGTCCTGTCCAGGTCCACCCTAGGCAACGGCGGGTAGTAATCTCTTCGGGCATTGCTACCCGACGGCCGACACTCCATAGGGGGCTGCTCTCTTGTCCCGTCGCGTTTTGCGACGGCACAGAAGAGTGGCCGGGGGGCATACCGTAATCCTCATTCTGAGGACCGGGGTCTCTGCTCTGTCAGAGTCGCGAGGAGGAAACCTCTATAAAAACTACTATACCGTAATCCTCATTGTGGGGACCGGGGAGCTGACACTAGTCGGCTCGCGAGGAGAGCGACCTCTATAAAAACGCATCATACCGTTACCTGCTCTTTTCAGAGCGGGCCGGGGGTCCTGCTACGGCAGGGCTGCGGGGAGTAAACCCCAGAAGGGTGATGGGGGTCGGGTTTGTTGCGGCGGAGTGCGGGAGGGGGGAGTCGGCTAGCGCGGGTCTGTTTTTGGTGCCGAGTAGGGGTTCTGTCCTCCTACTCGTCACCACCACAGTTCCCTTAGCAGCCTTCTCCCTCAACCAGTACTGTGCTCCTTCAACCCCGAACCCCATTTACCTTGAACCAAATCTCTAAATCCGAGCCGCTGTAGTCCTCGGCGGCCCGGGCCTTTCCTTGTGAAGGGTGGTGACGGAGGCGGTCACCAACCAGTGAGGGGCTCTCTCGGGGCTCAAACCTGTCCCCCCGGGAGTAGCGCAGGGAAAAATGAAAAATGGCGGACAAGAATTCGACTCCCCACGGGGTACCTGCCTCTCGGCGGGGAATCCCCCCTGTTACAGGTAAAACTGTAGCAGGTAACCCGGGAAATCGTAATGTGGGGTCCTGGGATTGCACGCCAGTTAGGAGCGAGGGTGAGGCGCGAAGCCAAGACCTCTCCATCCGTGGGAGTTCCACGAAGGCGCCATCCAGCGCATCGAGGGAGAAGAAGGAAGACTTCGCACTCAGCGAGGCCGAAAGAGATCGCCTCTGCAGCGTCGTCACAATGGCGTACATGAAGCACGGCTCGGACTCGGACAGATTTCGAAATGCCGAGCGTGACTTCTTTTTCAAAATCCGCAACGATTTTGAAAGTCAAGGATGTGGACCCGAGGAAGCCGCACGAAAGACCACCAGCTTCCTAGAAGTAGTCATGCAGCGAACCAAGGAGGTCAAGGCCCGAAGAGAAGCTGATAAGAAAGCTGAGGCAATCGAGAGGATCGTGCTGGAGTCGGACGAGAGCGATGTCGAAATGGATGAGCTCGACAATATCTCCGTCGACATCCGGAAGGCGTATCTGGATCACTCCAGTGATTCAGATACTTACAAGGATTTGGAAAATAAGTTCTTCATGAGGTGCCATAAATACTATAGGCAGCAAGGATACGAGGCTGAGGAGGCTGCCCGCCAAACAGACGACCATTTTGAGTTGTCTATGAAGAAGGTGAGGGACATCAAAGCCCGGAAAAAGACAGAGGCCGCGAAGTCTGCGCCGCCTCCAACTCCACCCCGAGACAGAAGTCGCTCCCGCTCGAGGGAGAAACAAACAGAGAGGAAGACTATGGCGGAGAGTACGACCGACAAGAAGACCGTACAGAGGCCTTCGAGGGCCAGCCTCAGTCTCACCAGGATGGTGACAGATGTCAATGTGGGGGCCTCCACCTCTGCTGGGACGTCGTCCTGCGTTGGGAAGAGCCCTTGCAGGAAGCGGGCTGAAAGCGGATCCCCTGTGATCTCGGCTGCCGGCTCTCGCACAAGTCTGCGATTCACCGGAGACAGCACTGACGCGTCCTCCTTCGTCGACCTCACAGATCAGGAGGATCCTGGGGATGACACCAGGCTGCAACCCAAAGTCGCAAAGTTGGCGCGGGGATCTCGAGGCAAACCTGTCGGCAAGCGCGGGCGCGGGCGTCCCCCCTCATTGGGGGAGTTCTTCAAAGCACGCAGGGAGCTGAAGTCCTCAGAGGAACGGCAGGCCAAGGCCCAGGAGGAGGCCGATTCGGATCGCCTGACGCGCTGCCTCTCTACCAAATTGGTGAGGGCTCAAGAGAGCGCACGAGACAACGCGGAGAAGCTGTCGGCGTACGACATCGCGATGAACGTTCGGGCGGCTACCGGGACGATCATCCATTGTGCTGAACGGTCGAAAAACCTTAAGGGCACCATTGTCAAAGCCCTTAAAGATGCCGCGACCCTAATTGCTGGGTCTGTCGAAGAGCTGCGGAGACGCTCGACTGACGAAGAAGTCCGCAAGCTCAACGCAGCGAATCAGCAGCTGAAGCGGGAGGTAGAAGAGCTGCGTAAGGAAGTGGAGGCACTAAAAGCGCTCCCTAGACCAGCAGAACCGGCCGGGCTACAAGTGCCCATGGAAATAGGCGTCTCTGTTGACGTCCCACAAGCGCCGCAGGAAGCGTCCAGCATCGTGTCGCAGATCGGGGCCATGCTGGATGCCAGATTTGAGGCCCTGGAAAAGGACGGGCGCCTCCTACCCGGCAAGAATTACCGCCCACCGTTACGGGCGAGTCAAAGGGCGCCGTCGATTGACATCGACTTGCCCTATGTCCCGGTTGAGATACGGCCCAAGAGGACGACCCGTCAATCTGCTCAGCAGGCGAGCGACACCACCGAAAGACGGTCGGCCCCAAGCCCGGTACCTAATGCACCGGTCGTCAAGGCCAAAAAGAAGAAGCAGGCGAATAAGAAAGGCCCTCGCGTGTCCTCGCCAGTTCGCCCAAGAGAACCTCGCCCACTTCCCCCTCCACCGGCCTCGATGTCAACGTCGTTCGCGGAGGTGGCCAAACGTGGCAGAGGGAAAACTAGCAAGAAGAAGCCGAAGAGTCAGAGAGCTTCTTCTCGACCCGGTCCCGGACGTGAGGAGGTGAAGCCTCGAAAACTGCGTGTTCCACAAACGGCGGTGATTATGATCCGTTACAGCGATGACGCCCTCCAAGCGGGTGCCACCTACAAAGCCTTCTTCCTGTTGGCAATGCGGGAGGTAAATCTGGCACAATTAGGGATCCCGGAAGGCGTCAAATTTAAAGTGTCGCAGTCTGGAGCCAAGCTATTAGAGGTGCAGGGCCCCGATGCTGATGTTCGTGCGGATCGGCTTGCCGAAGTTCTTAGAACTCTACCAGCGATGCGGCCGGAGGATATTACGATTACCCGGCCGCAAATGAGAGCGGACCTCCGAATAACAGGTCTCGACGACACAGTGTCTGCGGAGGAATTGAGGGTCAAGCTCGCTGAGATGGGGGGCTGCCCGCCGGATTCTGTTTCGGTGGGTAGAATCACCGAGTTTGGCCGGTCGCAGGAGAGATCCGTTGTGGTAGCGGCACCAGTAAAAGCCGCCAAGCAACTGGCTGGCTTGCGCCGTATCCTAGTCGGCTGGTCTTCGGCGCGGATCATTCCGCTGGCACCGAGGACCAAAAGATGCTACCGCTGCCTCGGCGAAGGCCACATGGCAAGAAAGTGCCGCGCCCCACTAGACCGATCGGAATTCTGCTTCCGGTGCGGCAAGAAGGGGCATAAAGCCCGAGAATGCTCGGCATCGCCGCATTGCCTGCTGTGCGAGACAGCAGGCAAGCCAGCCGCCCACCTGCTGGGGACCAAGAAATGTCCCCAGCCCAAGTTGCTGCCCGCCTCCGCTTTCAGGCGGTGGCAAGAGGAGGAGCCAGAGATGGAGGTGGTGGAAGTCGCTACGGCGAGGACCTCCACACCATCGATGACGGCCCCCCTTCAACGGCAAGGCTCGGGGAACAGTCGCGGGGGCGACTGAACCCCAGTAGAGCCCGAGAGGTGCGCGCGGAGTCCCCGCGCGCCTTTCGAGTGTGGGTTAGTCTCCTTTAGGGAGTGAGGCTGGTTACGGCCGTCGCTTGGGGCGTTCCGGGGCGCGCTGCAAAGCGGTACCCCGGGGCGTTCCAAATGAAGCGCGACAGAGGGACCACTCGGGTTTTAGTCGGTAGTCTGCACACGCAGGAGTCCGACATAACCGCCTAGCCGCCCCCGCGGTTAGCGGTACACGGAAATGTGTTTCCCGAGTATAAAAAAAAAAAAAAAAAAAAAAAAAAAAAAAAAAAAAAAAAAAAAAAAAAAAGGTTAGGTTAGGTTAGGTTAGGTTAGGTTAGGTTAGGTTAGGTTTTTTTTTTTTTTTTTTTTTTTTGTCGCAGCGGCTCTGTTCCCTGATATTAATATTCAAGGGTTCTTATCGGACAATGGGGTATTTACTTTCGTTCTTATTATTGTATTTCTCTATACTAAAACGTCTAAAACCTCCGACTTTTGTAGCTAGCCTAACTACAGTCTTTATTTCCTATTCTAAATTTGCTGCGGTATTCTTTATTTCCTATCTCTTAATGTCTACTATTACAATTTTCTTAATGTCTATCTTATTCTAGTAACATACTTTTTCAGTTTTACATTTTATATCTAATACAAAATACAATATCTATTACAACAAGCTTATACAATCTATCTACGAACTAAGTACATGGAGAGTTTGGAGATTTCTTATTTCTATTTTAGTGTCCATTTATATTGTCTTTTCACTTTCTTAATTACCTACACTTAACAATTGTTCTTCACTTTTCATTATTAACTATTGCTTATTATACTATTTCTTATTCTAATTACATATCTTATAGCTCTATCATTACTTATTATATATAACATCAGTTACACTAAAAGTAATTGCTTATGTATCTTTATTCCTATTATTTGCACCACGGCATACTTCTTCGCAATAGCCAATAAACGCGGCAGAGTTATCCTTGCTGCTAATCAGCTCGTGAAGCGATCCTATCTTTATTTTAATTCCTAACTTTTGTTCAATTTCGTACCTGATTTTCCCATAAATTGGGCACTCTATTAGAAGATGTGGGACCGTTTCATCTACCGTGTCATCACAGGCGCATGCCGGACTCTCCCTACACTTGAAGCGGTTTAAGTAGTGGGAGAATCCGCCATGTCCCGTGAGAATCTGCGTGATGAGTCCGGCCGGCCGGATCCTACGGACAGTGGCGTACGATTTCGTGGCGTCAGGGAAGAACAGTCTGGTGGTCGAAGCTGTCTCACCCGTCCGATACCGTTCGTTCCAGACCTCTAAAGATTGGTTACGTAGAGTCCTCTTGACAAACGATATTGGACACTTGTCAAAATCCGGCTTCCGCTTGGAAGCTAAGGCAGCAGCTCTGGCGAGTTCATCGGCGCGCTCATTGCCCGAAAGGCCGGCGTGGGCCTTGACCCAGAATAAAGACACGTCTTTATTCTGCGTGAAGGCCCTCCGCAGGTTCCTCCTTGCTTCCACGGCCAGAGGGTGAAGGGAGCCATGGTTTACGACTGTTTCCAGCGCTGCCCTCGAGTCGCTATAGACACCAAAGCTCGTCTCCGCCCTCTTGAGGATTACATCCGTCGCCTTGCATATGGCCAGGAGTTCAGCCTGGTACACCGTGCAGTACGCGGACAGGCAAAGCTTGAGGGTCTGGATCTCGGCCTCATCTTTCCAAATGGAGAGTGCGGCTCCGACCTTTCCCTCAATCTTGCTGCCGTCGGTGAAGATTCGCACCGACTGCACGTTGTACCTGTCCACAAGGCTTTGGTCCACCAGGCACACGAACCCCAGATCCATATGTTCCGCGGGATGTGGAACCTCCGCAAAGTCTACCACCCTATCGATCTCCCGATCTCCCAGTACTTCCGGTGACGACCCTCTCTTCGCTTCAAACAGGGCGGCTGCCTCCTGTATTTTGAGGTCGAGAGGAAGTATCCCCGAAAGTATCAGTGCCGAGTTCAGGGAGACCGTGCGATACGACTTGCAGAGTTTCTGTGCGAATCCCCTTTGTACCGTGTTTAGGCGCTTCTGAACCCCAATCTTCTTTGCTGCTGCTGCCCACGCTGCTGCTGCGTATGTGACTATTGGTTCCACTGCCGCCACGTAAATTGTACGTATGATCTCTGGGGAGAGGCCCCAGCTAACCTTAGCCGCTTTAGCGATCTGTTTGTAGATGGCTATTGCCTTTCTACACTGCGCGTCTACATGGTGATTGAAGGTTAGCTTCTCATCGATAATCAACCCCAGGATCTTAACTTCCTTCGACAAGCCAATGTCCACCCCTCCCATGCTCAGTCGCGGGTTGTCAAATTTTAGTTTTCGCGTGAAAACTACTGCGCATGTCTTATGCGGGGCAAACCGAAGCTTGTTCCGCGCGCCCCACTCCTGTACATAGGCGAGCGCCGCATTCGCCTTCGTCTCCACTTCTAGCGCCGTGTCTCCGTCGAAGACCAACACGACGTCATCCGCAAACGCCTGTACCCAATCTCCCCTCTCTCCCAACCCCCGCAAAAGTGGGTCGAGAAGCAGGTTCCAGAGAATTGGACCGCCGATTGACCCTTGCACGCATCCTTGATTGGTGCTTCGCGTGCTCTCTTCCCCAGCATACCTTACTCTGACAGTTCTGCAGCTGAGATAGCTGTCCAGTAGCCTCCTGATGTTTACCGGGCACTTTTCCTCAGCCAGTCTAACTGTTATGGCAGGCCACCACGCGCCATCGAAGGCTCCCTCTATATCTAATGACACTAGGGTTACCAGCTTTTTCAGCTCCATCTTACCCTGGATTCGGTGTATCAGATTGTAGAGGGCTCCTTCGGTGCTTCTTTGGGGCATGAAACCGTACTGGCGAGTACTAATCCGCGGCACGAGATGGTATTTAATCCTTGCTACCAGAAGCTTCTCAAGAACCTTGCCTAGTACCGGCAACAAACCGATGGGTCTGTATGCCTTGGGTGTTGTGTACGAGTCCTTGCCCGGCTTTCTGAGGGCCACTACTGTGGCCTCCTTCCAGATGTCCGGGAAGTGGCCTATCTCCAGGCACTTGTTAAATAGGGCAAGGGACTCCTCTAAGTCTGTGCTCAAGGCTCTGCTGCAGATGTCGGCCGTGAAGCCATCCGCTCCTGGCGCCTTCTTGGCGTTAAAACTCTTGATCGCGGTCTTTAGCTCCAGCAAGGTGAACGTCGGGTCATGATGTTCAACATCCTGCCTTTCGTTCACCTGCTTTGCTGCTTCTCTGATGCAGCGATGCAGGGTGCTGTCTGCGCTTTCCGAGTCCCTGGGGTAGAATGTTTCGGCGAGTAGGTCTGCTGATTCTTTCGGGTTTAGTTGTGTTCCATCATTGGTTATAAGGGCCAAGTCTTCTTCTCTCCTGGCGGTCCTGTTGATGACTCTGTAGATCCCCTCCCATACCCCTTCTCTGTCCTGCTTCTCACAGAACTCTTTCCAGCTAGCTATACGGGCATTCTTGGCTTGGCACTCGTAGTCTTCTTTCTTTTGCAGGTATTCTTCGACGACCTTATCTCTTCGATGTGGCGCGGCATTTTTTATTCTGCGGCGATACGTCACCATCGTTTTCTTAAGTCTCCTCAGCTCATCACTCCACCAAGGGACTTGGAGAGTCTCCGTACCCTTTTTCTGTGGTATCGCCTCTCTGCAGGCCGCTGTGATGTGCTCGGTCAGTTGTAACACCATTTGTTCCAGATGGTCTTTCGTCTCTATTCCGCGTATCGCCTCTATGGTCATCATACTTTCTGTTTTCTTTTGCACCAATGTTTGTCGGAAGAGGTCCCAGTTGGCTTTTTTGGTATTGTACAGTCGGGTGGTTCTTTGGACTCTCATTCCTTTGCTTTTCTCTTCTTTCACATCGAAGAGGATGGTGTTATGGTCAGAGCTTATCACGTCCCGGTCTACCCTCCAGTTTTCGATAAGCCCTAACAGGTCGTCGGTACTAGCCGTTATGTCGACATAACTTCTATACTCCCTGTCACCTCTCATGGTATCAAACGTGGGAGTATCTCCTATGTTTAATACCTGCATGCCAGACTCTTCCAGGGTCCCGGACATCTCAACGCCCCTGTGGTCTTCTACAGTGCTGCCCCACCAGGTACTCTTTGCGTTACTGTCACCACCTATCAACAGTCTACGCGGGCCCAGTTCCTCGATGACCTCCCTCAGCCGATCCAGGTATGGCCCGAGTGGTTGGTCTGGCTCGAAGTAGAAGGACACCGCGGCGATTTCCCAGGCGCTGGTTCGGATCCTCACAGCAACAATATTGTTGGTTGTGAGTTTCGGGCACAGCATGACGTCGAGGTCATTGTCAAAGACAACTATCGCCGCCTTTACTGTCCCATCTCCTACTTCTGCGCTCTGGAAGACTCTCGCTCCACGGTAATCCTTCATCCTTCGCACCCCTCCCACATACGGCTCCTGGACCAGCGCGAACGCCCATTTGCGTTCGCTGGCCTCCACCATGAGTTCGGTCGTTGCCAACTGTTTTCTCTGGAGGTTCGCCTGGGCTACTTTATATCCTCTGATGGGGTTGCCTACCCGTGAGCGACTTGGAACCACCTTAGCAATAGGCTATTTTTGCGCGCGCCAGTGCCTCCCACCGACGTCGCACCTGGCATTCTGTGCTAAATGCGCTATGGCCTACGTTCTCATTCTTGGCTGCTACGCAGTTGCAGCACTCTGGTGCTTCTCCTGCCAGCCATTCCGTGCATTTTTCTTTCATATGGGGTCCTCCACAGTGGCTACATTTAGGCTCACTTTCCTTACAGAATCTCCGTCCATGCCCATAGCCTAGGCACATTGAGCATTGGACAAGTGGGGACTGATCTTCTACCCGTACTTTCTGTAAGTCAATGTGGAGGTATCCCCGATGAATCAGCTTGTTATACAGGTTTGGCGAGACCTTTAGGACCACATGATTGTTGTGTGGATTTCTAGCTTTACGTCTGTACCTAACTTCAACCCTATCTTCAAGTTTCGGTATGTCTCTAAAGATCTCGCGATTTTGATTCCTCAGTGCCGTCAGTATCTCCTCATTGGTATGGTGCCGAAGCACGTCCTTGACGACCACTAGTGGATCCTGGTTCTGCACGTCCTCTACTTTAAGGTGGCTCCCCGCGCTTTTAAGTCGCTCTTTCACTTTGTCTCTAGCCTCCTGAGTTCTACAACCCACTATGATTTTGCGATCCTTTACCTTCCTGACCCTTTCCACTGTCACCCATCCATCTTTAGCGTTTACAGCTTTCCTCACCTGCTCTAGCACTTCATCTCCAGTTTCTGTGTCGACTGTAGAGCCGATAACGATGGAGTGCAAGCTTGTCTTGTCCTTATTTGCATGTTTCGGAGGTGCTGCTGTTACGCTGGCGTACGTGGAGGACATGGTCTGGTGACTGTCCAGGGTCTCCCTGAGCTTCTCCATCTCTCGACATGTTCGCTCTATTTTCTCCCCCTGTTCCCTAATCATGTCCATCATTTCTTTCCCCTCTGTCATTCCGAACAGTTCCTTATCCTGTTCCTGTCCTCTTTTTCCCCCCTGTGTCTCTACATTTTTACCCATACTAATTTCTTTTTCTTTTTCTGTTTCAGGTGGTCCCGCTGCAGCTGCTGCCGTCGCGTCCTTCACCAACAGGTACAGGTTCTCCACCGCGTGCGTGATCCCGGCTTTCAGGTCAGTCTTGAGATTCCTGGACTCTCTGAGGTAGAACTTGGCCCTCTGGAGCCATGTCTTAGCCTGGGTCACACGGTCACCGGCTGTCACCGGCTCCTGCTGGCGCGCAGGTGATGGTGAGAGTCCCATTGATTCAGTCGAGAGTCTCCGTGGGGTTCCTCTCGCCTCTGCGGGTCCCGCAGTCCTCGCCCGAATCTTCTGGGGAGCTCTAGGTGTCGGCGTCATTACAACGGGCTTCGGCGGTGAGTGCGGGTGCACCTTTGATGTGCACGGCACCTGTTCTAGCCTACCTTCTATCTCCCCAATGCTGCGCCTCACATTCGTGGTCATATTATTATTTGATGCTGAAGAGCCAGCCTTCTCTACATCTATCGGTGAGGTCTTGGGGCTGACGTTCTTCGTCGTCCTTTTAGCGGGGGTGCGCGAAAGAAACATTTTCGGGTTAGGCCGCTGCTCGTCCGTATGTAAAATGAGCTCAATAGAGCTTTGTGCAAGTCGCTAATAGAGCGCCTAGTTAATCTAAATCTAAAAAGTTTGTAAAAGTTGTAAAATATCAAAAAAAAACTTAAAATCCTAAGAAAAATTTCCTATCTCTATAATGGCTCTATGTAGAGCCGCGTCTTAACGCTATTCGTAAAGGGCTGTCCGAGCCCTTTTACAGGTCACCAGTCTCGACTCTCTGCGGTGAGTGGTTAAGGAGATATTCCACTTTTAAAATTTTCAAGATGGCGGCTGCAATGACCTTGGAAACTTTAGAAATTTCTATAGCCGTCAATTTTAATCGCAGCAACGCGCGGTTTTTTGCCAAGGGCTTCCCTACGCGAGGTCTCTCTCTCTACCAATACCGATTTTTGCAATGTAGAGCTACTCTCCTTTTGTGCCCTACGTACTTGGGTACTGTAGAGGGGACCGGGGGATAGATGCTTAAAAAAGTCCCGTTCCTCTACGATGTCTGTATCAGAAGTTACGGCCGGTTTTGTCAAAAAAGAGTGGGGATACAAGATGGCGGCCGTAACTTTGACTGATGATATCTCCGGACTTCCTGGTCGCAGGGAGGCGTGCGAGGGCTCGTTGGAACCGGCTCGTTTCGCTCTATCTACCTGTATGCTCTGCCAATTATGGTAGAGCTCCAATTGAGTCGCCGTTCTCTACCTAGAGTCAGCTCTTAGTCTTGAGCCTGACTCCCTAGTGCCCCTTTAAGGCTCCTCGTGGTTCTCCTGGAACTCAGCGCGGAACTCTACTTTTCTTCCCGCTCTATGTAGAGCGAAAAGTTTGGGACAAGATCTGTAGCTCTCCGCAAGCTACGCAAAATGCCGAAAACCCCAAAGCTCTAGACCTAATAGTGGCGGAGATATAGAATTTTGAATTTTTTTCTAAATTTGCCAAAATATTTACGTAACTTGAAAATGAGCTTCCCCAATTTTGAAGCTAATTTTTTGTAATTTTGTACCCTTATAGATCTTGCCCAAAAACCACTTTTAACGTTGAGAGCTCCGCGATAGCCCCCTTAATACAGTTTTTACAGCCGTTCAAAATTTTAAAATTTTTAAATTTAAAAACCAAAAATATAAAAATCTATTAACTCTAAAAATCTAAAAACCTAAATATATTGCGCGTGGGGGTGTACACTAAATGTTTTTAACCTTTAAAACACTTTTTTTCCCCTTTCTGTTTGTATTTATGGGAAAACCAGGTTTTTAGCTGAAATTCGGCTGAAAAACTTTTCCGTATGTAAATTTTTTGCAGCCGAAAAAGCAAAAAATTTTGGAGCACTAATTTTAAGCTATCTAAAGTTTTTCCAGATTTTTCGCAATAATAATCCCCGTTTTATTGCCGAAAAACACAACAAAAAGTTTTACCGATTTTTGCACCCTTGCCTATATAAACGTTTATGGCTATTGCGATACGTATAGCGCGTGGGGTTTGCAAATGCAATTAAATACTACACTAAATTCTTCGTCTTACAGTCTAAGTACCTAGTCTAAATAACAACCCCTTATATTAATATTTCGCTGTACAAGGGCGAAATTTGGGGTGTCAAAACACAAAAATACAAGTAAAATCTAAAATAAAAGTCTTAAAAATAGTGTTTAAAAACTAAGATACTTAAACTAGTGTACTCAACCCTCCTGAATTTTTTGGAATTTTTAGGGGGTGTATTTCACCCCTTTGCAGATTTTTCTCGATTTTCAAAAATTTATAGCTCGGAAAATATCGAGCCGAAAAATCTGAAATTTTTAGGGGGGGTTGAGGTAGTCCTAATTTAATTTTAAAGCTACTGAAAAGTCTAGGTTATAGATCTGAATCTAGATCTATAACTGCCTTAAGTTTTTTCACTTTTTAAGTGTCTATAACTCCGTCCCCACTTAACTTTTTGGAAGTCTGGAAAATGCTCCCGGCTCCTCCCTGCGGGCTCCCGGCTGCTGCGTAGTCTGCTTTCCGGATTTCCGCGTATTTCCGGAACCACGTTACACGCGGTTTGGCGGAAAAAGTCCTGTAGCTCCCGCAACTGTTCCCGGAAAAATCCGGGAATGGTGTCTCCAGGTGGGTCTTCTCACAGCGCTCCTTGCCACAGTTGAAAAACTGTGGGTCATAGATCTCTTTCTCGAGATATAGTCACTTATGTGTTCTGATAACCTCAAATTTGAGGTTATTTTTCGCACTTTTTCGCCAAAAATGGTCCGATTCACAAAATTTTTGCACACCCGTATAGCTGGTGTCAGCGCGACTCCAAAAATGTATCACACGTGTCACTTTTGCACAAAAAACCCACTTTTCCGAATTTTTCGGCACGGAGCTTGCTGTTTTCGTGCCGTCCGCGGGTCCGGCGGGCGCGGGACTGGTTAGGTTAGGTTAGGTTAGGTTAGGTTAGGTTAGGTTAGGTTAGGTTAGGTTAGGTTAGGTTAGGTTAGGTTAGGTTAGGTTAGGTTAGGTTAGGTTAGGTTAGGTTAGGTTAGGTTAGGTTAGGTTAGGTTAGGTTAGGTTAGGTTAGGTTAGGTTAGGTTAGGTTAGGTTAGGTTAGGTTAGGTTAGGTTAGGTTAGGTTAGGTTAGGTTAGGTTAGGTTAGGTTAGGTTAGGTTTTTTTTTTTTTTTTTTTTTTTTTTTTTTTTTAAAGTTGCTGTTTACTCAGAAATTAATCCGAGATAATTATTTACTATGTGAATTATTAACTTTAAAATTATTTAAGTTTTTAAAGTTTGAATTTTATATTTTATTTACAAGACATATAATTATTTCTTATTTATTTTGTTTTCTGACTATTTTTGCATAAGTGTATATATATATAAGTTGCGAAGAGAAGAGAAGAAAAGTTTTGAGAATCAACTAATTATATACAACGATTGTGGCTCGCGCTAGAGCTTCGCTTAAATCTAAGTTTCTTATCCTATGTTTCTTATCCTATGTTTCTTATCCTAAGTTTCTTGTTTTACGGATGCTATACTATAAATACACTAACGGTTTTTCAACCACTATTTACAAAATAAGAATCTATTTACAATATTTACAAGGTCCCTCTTACTGTTGGATCTGGTTGTGTCTTGTTTCTATTAATGACTTTACTGAATATGTTGATCATGTATTTTAGGAAGTCTCTTTGTGTGTCCTTGTAGGCTATTAACTCTCTTATGTTTTCTTGTGACAATTTGACACCAAGTTTCTGTTCCAGATCGAGACGTTCAGATGTGAATACCGGACAATCCAGTATTATGTGCGGTACAGATTCAGAGACTTCTGGGTCACAAATGCAAGATGGATTGTCTTTGCATTTAAAGCGATGGAGGTATTCTGAGAAGCCTCCATGGCCTGTCATTATCTGGGTTAAAATGCCTGATGGTTTGAGCTGACGAATGGTTTTATAAGTATCCTTTATGTCCGGTAAAAACAATTTGGTAATTGCCGCTGTCTCTCCAGATTTGTACCTTTGGTTCCATTTGTCGATGGAGTCTGTTCTGATTTGGCGTTTTATGTATGATACCGGACAAAGGTCATAATCGGGTTGTTTGCGCAATTTTAGTGCAGCTTCTTTGGCCAATTCGTCAGCTCTCTCGTTGCCTTCAAGGCCTACGTGTGCTTTGACCCAATAAAAGTTGATTCTTTTGTTTTGAGAAAGGGCAGTTTTTATGTTATGTCGAGTTTCAACAGACAGAGGGTGTGGCGAACTGTTGTTCGTGACTGTTTCGAGTGCTGCTCTGGAATCACTATAGATTCCAAAGGTCTGTAATTTATGACGTTGGACTATGTCTGTGGCTTTACATATAGCCAAGAGCTCTGCCTGGTAAACGGTACAGTATGACGGCAGGCAAAGTTTGACAGATTTAACTTCTTTATTCTTGTCCCATATTGATAGTGCTGCTCCTACTTTGTTGTCAACTTTGCTGCCGTCAGTGAATATTCTTATATCTTGATTGTTTTCTGCACTGATTTGTTGCTCGTTTACCAGACAGTCAAACGTTATGGCCATATGTTCAGCCGGATGGGGTAATTCTGAGAAGGGGACTGGTCGTTCGGTCTCTCTGTCTCCCAGGCCGTGTAGAGGTGACCCTCTCTTAGCTTCGTATAATGTCGCTGCCTCTTGTATACGGATGTCGAGAGGCAGTAGCCCCGACAGGGCCAGAGCTGAATTGAGAGAGACGGTACGATACGCTTTGCACAGTTTTTGTGCAAAGCCCCTTTGCACAGTGTCCAGTTGCTTTTTGATCCCAATCTTGTGTGTGGCTTGGGCCCATACACTTGAGGCATATAAAATGATAGGCTCCACTGTTGCATTATAAATAATGCGTATGATTTCAGGGTGGAGGCCCCAGCTTGTCTTTGCCGCTTTAGACAGCTGTTTATAAACATTTAGGGCTTTGCGACATGTAATTGCTACGTGCTTGTTGAATGTAAGCTTTTCATCGATAGTTAGCCCTAAAAGTTTTATTTCGTCAGACATGGCAATTGCAACCCCGCCCATTCTCAATTGTGGGACATCGTACTTTAACTTCTTCGTAATAATCATGGCGTTGGTTTTGTGTGCAGCGAATCGTAACTTGTGTTTGATGCCCCACTCATGAACACTGGCGAGAACCGCGTTTGCCTGTCTTTCGATTTGTTCTGCTGTGTTTGCGTCAAATACGAGCACGACGTCATCAGCAAAGGCGTGGCAATAATGACCCTGGTTACGCATTAATTTGAGCAAGGAGTCTAAGAGCAAGTTCCACAAGATTGGGCCTCCAATGGACCCTTGAACACAGCCCTTGTTTGTGCTACGCTCGACTTCAACTCCTGCGTATCTTAATTTAACCTGCCTGTTTGACAGGTAACTGTCTATTAGTTTTCTAATATTTATAGGACACTTCTCCTCTGCCAGTCGAACTCTGATTGCTGGCCACCAAGCATTGTCGAATGCGCCCTCTATATCTAAAGATACCAATGTTACAATTTTCTTTTGATCTAGCTTTAAATTAATGTGCTGCATCATGGTATAGAGGGCGTCTTCCGTGCTCCGCTGTGGCATGAATCCGAACTGGCAGGGGCTAATTCGCGGAACTAGATGATGTTTTATACGACCAACTAGCATCTTCTCTAAGATTTTGCCCATGACTGGTAAGAGGCCTATGGGTCGATAAGACTTGGGGTGTTGGTAGTCCTCTTTGTTTGGCTTGCGTAAGACTATAACTGCAGCCTGTTTCCAGATTTCTGGGAAGTGATGCAGCTGTAGGCACTTATTTGTCAAGGCGAGAAAAGCTTCTTGGTCCTGTGAGATTGCTTGTCGGCATATGTCCGCAGTCAGTCCATCAGCTCCAGGGGCCTTTTTAGGGCTGAAGCTGTTCATGGCAAATCTAAGTTCTTGCATGGTGAATGGCGGGTCTTGATTTTCATCATCGCATGTGTGTTCGTTCACCATGTTTGCAACTTCACGGATTTGTTTGTGTTCAGCGTTATCATCGCTAGTCGTATCCGGGGGATAAAAAGTGTCAGCGAGAAGTTCAGCAGATTGGGAGGGATCCAGGGTAGTTCCATTTTGTTTCAGAGGTAGATCTTCTTCACATTTCCTTGTTCGTCCTATAACCCTATAGATTCCCTCCCACACTCCCTCCTTGTCCTGTCTTTCACAGAAGTCCTTCCAACTGGAAGTTTGAGCACTTTTTACCATAGTTTCATATTTTTCTTTATGTTTCAGGTACTCATCAATGACTAAGGCGCGGCGGTCGGGAGCAGCACAGCGGATGCGGCGTTTCCTGGTGGCAACCTCCCTCTTCAGGGCTGCCAGCTCATCATTCCACCATGGTAAGTTTATTTTCGGTTTATTATTTATTTTAGGTATACTTGTGTTGCATGCTTCTATTATATTATTTATCCATTTATTTATTGTGTTTTCAAGTTCTATTTTATTATTTATATTATTTATTTCTGATGTATTTATATTTGTATCTATGTTTCTTTGCTTTAATTCTTCATGAAATTTAATCCAGTCTGCTTTCTTAGTAAAATAAATTCTTGTACTTCTATTTATATCTATTCCTGTGCTTTTTATTAAATTTATCTTTATTATTATGGTGTTATGATCTGAGCTGGTTATACCCTGGTCTACTTTCCAGTCGTCTACCAGTTCCAGCACATCCGCTGAACAGCAAGTGACATCAACATGACTTGAGTACTCTATGCCACCCCTGATGGTGTCAAAGGTTGGAGTTTCTCCAACGTTCAGCACGTGAAGGTCGAGTTCTTCGATGGTGCCAGAAAAATCTTCACCTCTATGGTCGATTTGTTCACTGCCCCACCACGTGCTTTTAGCGTTGGAGTCACCTCCCATTAATATCTTGTCGTGACTCAAGACTTGGCGTATATGTTTCAACTGCTCCAGGTACGGTTGAATCGGCTGATCGGGTTCGAAGTAGTAGGAAATAACTATGACCTTCCATGCACTTGTACTGATTCCCACTACAACTATGTTGTTTGTAGTGAGATCGGGGTATTGCGTGACGTCTAGATCTGCATCGTGCACTGCGATTGCAGCTTTGACTGTGCTATTTGTTTGGTCAGTGCATTGGAAGATCCTAGTTCCCCTATAATTCTTCATTTTCCGTATACCACCAACGTAGGGCTCCTGGAGCAGAGAAAATGCCATTTTGCGCTTGGTGGCTTCGAGCATAAGCTCGTTTGTTGCCAACTCTTTACGCTGCAGGTTAGCCTGAGCCACGATATATTTCCTCTTATTAATTTGATTGCCTGCATCGATTACCCGTGGCACAACCTTAGCAGTACGCTATTTTTGCACGGGCCAGTGCTTCCCATCTCTTGCGTACAACGCAATCGTTACTGAAAGCACTGTGTCCCGTGCAGTCGTATTTTGCGTCCAGACAGTTGCAGCAAGTCGGTGTAGTAGCGGCAATCCTGTCCTTGCATTGCGAGGCCATGTGTTGTCCCGCGCAATGGCTGCATCTGACTTGCGTCTCTTTGCAGAAACGTCTGCCATGTCCGTATCCAAGGCACATAGAACATTGTACGAGTGGAGACTGGTCTGCCACTCTGATCTTCTGAATGTCTATGTGCACTTGGCCCTTATCGAGGATGCGGTTGTACAAGACCGGGGATGCCCTCAGGACTATGTGGTTCGTGTGCGGGTTCCTGGTCTTTTTCCTGTAACGGATCTCAATACGATCCTCTTCAGCTGACAGATCGCGGAACAGTTCGGAATTTTGTCCTCTCAGGGATTTCATTATGTCGTCATTGTTGATGTAGGACATGACGCTCTGTAGGACTATTAGAGGATCCCTGTTCTTTATTTCCTCCACTGAGAGATGGTCACCCGCAACACGAAGCTTCTCCTGGACTCTCTGGGTGTCTTCTTTTGATTTACATGACAGGATGACTTTGCGATTTTTCGCTTTACGTATCCTGTCTACTGTGATCCAATCGTCATCATCGGAGGTTGCCCTAACGGCCTGGCGTACCCTTTCTAAGACTTGCTCCCCTGTGTCAGTTTCGGTCGTGGACGATATCACCACAGAGTGGAGAGCAGTTCGCTCTGGTTGGTGATCTCGTCTCTGACCCGTAACAACGCTGGCATAGGAGGCGCGAGTCGCAACAACTTCTTCTGTTCTTTCTAGAGACCTTTTGAGTGACTCCATCTTTTCGTTATTTTCCTTAATGAGTCTTCCGTGTTCTCTTATTATTTGCTCTAAGCCTTTTGTGCTTGCTTTCACTCCTTCGTTTTGACTCTCTTTTTGCAGCTCCTTTTCTTTATTTGCTACTGTGTCTACTGGTGTTCCTTGCAACCTTTTTCGTTCTTCCTCCGACTCCTTGACTAGTTGGTAGAGTCTGCTAACTGCGTTGCTGACCTCAGTAACTATTTCCTTCTTTGTGTTCCTGGACTGCGCTAGCTGAAGCCTTGCCTTCATAAGGCAGCTTTTGGCCTCATGCACGCGGTCCCGGAACTCAAGGGGGTCTTTGGACAGCTCCGCAATGTCTTTCGCGAGGTCGATTATCGCTTGTGACCCAGCTCCTCCCAAAGTCTGCGAAGCCTCAAGGTCTTTCAGTACCTGCGTAGCCTCAGCGACGTCGATTTCATCCTCTACCAAAGTAGGTTGCGACGATGTTGACGTCGCCGGGGCACTAGCAGTGCCGACTGGAAGCCTTTTTGGCTTCGGAGCAGAAGGGGCCTGCTTTGGTTGTTCCGTTGCCATTTGGGAAGTTTTGTTGGCCGCTGGTGCGACCTTAGCCTTCCCTGGGGCCGGGGCAGGCTTTGCTGCCTTTGTTACTGTCTTAGACGGAAGGGGGGAGGGTGACTTTTGTCGGGGGGGTGTGCGGATTGTGGAGGATGAGGGTTGTGCAGGGGACGGGGCTCTAGAGCGCTGCGATACATGTAGGACATCATCGAAGGCCCGCGATGAGGGGCTGAGTGGAGGGGACTGCGAAGAAGAGGGGGCGCCCAGTCCGCTTGGAGGCAATGACACCGGCAGTGAAGTGCCGGAGGAGGTCTGACTTGCCGACTTAGCAGTCTGGGGGGCCCTCTTGGTGGTCAGCGATGCCATTTCTAAGGCTGCCCTGGCCGACTGAAGGATTTTGTCGGCGGCCACCTGCTTCGAAGCCCTGGACGTAGAGGGGGGAGGGGATTTCCCTCTCGGTGGGGTGCGGATTCCGAACATTTCTATGTTGCGGACAGAGAACTAAAGACTTAAAATTTTTGGGGGGGGGTGTAAAATTTGGGGGGGGAGGGGAGGTCCAAAGTTGCCCTTGAACCGACCCTGAATTTATAATACTGAAACTACAATTAAATACTTTTGTTCAGATGGTATGCATCTATATGGACGACCTAGCAGAAATAACGGCCAAAAAGTCTACCTAAGCTCCGTTTATTTTTGTATGGAGAAAATTTGCCTAATTTTCAAAGTGAAAAATAAGTGACTTGGAGAGATGGGAGACACACGTGAGGGGTGTCAAAAGACGCGGAAACTAATAGACTAAAGCTGAAACTAACAAGAATTATGCTAAGAAGAAATTTGGATTTTATATTGAATTTTATTTGACGACAGGAAATTGCAATTTTAGTATGGAGAAATGAACTCGAAATTTTTCTAAGTTGAAAACACTAAAAAATTTATTTCTGAAAAACTATTGGAGATAGACCCTTCGGGCAAAAAGTATGTTATTGACCTAAATTAGACGCAGGTTGGTTCCGAATTTCAGCAGCCTATCTTTCCTTTTAGTGGTTGAAAACCGAGTTGGTTAGGTTAGGTTAGGTTAGGTTAGGTTAGGTTAGGTTAGGTTAGGTTAGGTTAGGTTAGGTTAGGTTAGGTTAGGTTAGGTTAGGTTAGGTTAGGTTAGGTTAGGTTAGGTTAGGTTAGGTTAGGTTAGGTTAGGTTAGGTTAGGTTAGGTTAGGTTAGGTTAGGTTAGGTTAGGTTAGGTTAGGTTAGGTTAGGTTAGGTTAGGTTAGGTTAGGTTAGGTTAGGTTAGGTTAGGTTAGGTTAGGTTAGGTTAGGTTAGGTTAGGTTAGGTTAGGTTAGGTTAGGTTAGGTTAGGTTAGGTTAGGTTAGGTTAGGTTAGGTTAGGTTAGGTTAGGTTAGGTTAGGTTAGGTTAGGTTAGGTTAGGTTAGGTTAGGTTAGGTTAGGTTAGGTTAGGTTAGGTTAGGTTAGGTTAGGTTAGGTTAGGTTAGGTTAGGTTAGGTTAGGTTAGGTTAGGTTAGGTTAGGTTAGGTTAGGTTAGGTTAGGTTAGGTTAGGTTAGGTTAGGTTAGGTTAGGTTAGGTTAGGTTAGGTTAGGTTAGGTTAGGTTAGGTTAGGTTAGGTTAGGTTAGGTTAGGTTAGGTTAGGTTAGGTTAGGTTAGGTTAGGTTAGGTTAGGTTAGGTTAGGTTAGGTTAGGTTAGGTTAGGTTAGGTTAGGTTAGGTTAGGTTAGGTTAGGTTAGGTTAGGTTAGGTTAGGTTAGGTTAGGTTAGGTTAGGTTAGGTTAGGTTAGGTTAGGTTAGGTTAGGTTAGGTTAGGTTAGGTTAGGTTAGGTTAGGTTAGGTTAGGTTAGGTTAGGTTAGGTTAGGTTAGGTTAGGTTAGGTTAGGTTAGGTTAGGTTAGGTTAGGTTAGGTTAGGTTAGGTTAGGTTAGGTTAGGTTAGGTTAGGTTAGGTTAGGTTAGGTTAGGTTAGGTTAGGTTAGGTTAGGTTAGGTTAGGTTAGGTTAGGTTAGGTTAGGTTAGGTTAGGTTAGGTTAGGTTAGGTTAGGTTAGGTTAGGTTAGGTTAGGTTAGGTTAGGTTAGGTTAGGTTAGGTTAGGTTAGGTTAGGTTAGGTTAGGTTAGGTTAGGTTAGGTTAGGTTAGGTTAGGTTAGGTTAGGTTAGGTTAGGTTAGGTTAGGTTAGGTTAGGTTAGGTTAGGTTAGGTTAGGTTAGGTTAGGTTAGGTTAGGTTAGGTTAGGTTAGGTTAGGTTAGGTTAGGTTAGGTTAGGTTAGGTTAGGTTAGGTTAGGTTAGGTTAGGTTAGGTTAGGTTAGGTTAGGTTTTTTTTTTTTTTTTTTTTTTGACGCTGCTCTGTCCCCTGATATTATTGATCAAGGATTATTGATATTTCAAGGGGTACATTGCTTTCTATCTTTATATTGTATTTCTCTATTCTGCCTATTCTATTCCTCCGACTTTTATAGCTAGCCTATTCTACTATTTATTTCCTATTCTATTTCTTAAATTCTATTTCTTTATTGTTTACAAGTTTCTTATGCTATTTCTTAAAATCTATTGCGTTTAACACAACTATATGCTGTATTATTACCATATTGTCTTAAATCTATTACATTTTTTATATATACTGGTTACATGTTTCTTAAATCTAATACATAATATGGTACAATGGAGAGCGAGTGAAGGTATATAACTTAAACTTAAACTATATTATTGTCTCTATCATTGTCTTTTCCACTTAACACTTAACTACTTTTGTCCAACACTTTCTTATTTCTAACTTATTGACTATTGCTTACATCTATATAACATTATTATCCATCTATTTGCTCTACCATTGCTTTTATCCGTGTAATATCAATTACACTTAAAAACAATTGCTTATCTATCTACCTTATTTCTATTGATTGCACCACGGCATATTACCTCGCAGTAGTCAACAAACGCTTTGACTGTATCTTTACTTGCTATTAATTCTGGGAAACGATCAATTTCGAGTTTAATTCCTAGTCTCTGTTCAAGTTCAAATCTGGCTCTTTCGTGAATTGGACATTCTAGTAGGAGGTGGGGGACCGTTTCGTCCGTTGTGTCATCACAAGCGCATGCCGGACTCTCCTTACACTTGAAGCGGTTCAAGTAGTGGGAGAATCCGCCATGTCCCGTGAGGACTTGTGTCAACAGCCCCGCAGGGCGCAGATTGCGAACTACGCGATACGCCTTCTCGACGTCGGGCAGGAATAGCTTCGTGACGGCCGCGGTATGACCTGTCCGATATCTTTCGTTCCAAACTTCCAAGGACCGACTGCGAAGAGTCCTTTTAACGAAAGATATCGGACACCTGTCATAATCAGGCTTCCGTTTGGAAGCCAAAGCGGCCGCTTTTGCCAGGTCATCAGCGCGCTCATTGCCTGGAAGCCCGGCGTGGGCCTTGACCCAGAATAAAGACACGTCTTTATTCTGCGTAAAAGCCCTCCGCAGGTTCTTCCGTGCTTCCACGGCCAGAGGGTGGAGGGAGCCATGGTTTGCGATCGTCTCCAGCGCTGCCCTCGAATCGCTATACACACCAAAGCTCGTCTCCGCCCTCCTGAGGATTACATCCGTCGCCTTGCATATGGCCAGGAGTTCAGCCTGGTACACCGTGCAGTACGCGGACAGACACAGTTTGAGGGTCTGGATCTCGGCCTCATCTTTCCAAATGGAAAGTGCGGCTCCGACCTTCCCCTCAATCTTGCTGCCGTCGGTGAAGATTCGCACCGACTGCACGTTGTACCTGTCCACAAGGCTTTGGTCCACCAGGCACACGAACCCCAGATCCATATGCTCCGCTGGATGTGGAGCTTCCGTAAAGTCGACCACAATATCGGGCTCCCGATCTCCCAGCACTTCCGGAGACGACCCTCTCTTCGCTTCAAACAGGGCGGCTGCCTCCTGTATCTTGAGGTCGAGAGGAAGTATCCCCGAAAGTACCAGTGCCGAGTTCAGGGAGACTGTGCGGTATGACTTACAGAGCTTCTGGGCGAATCCCCTTTGTACCGAGTTTAGGCGCTTCTGAACCCCTATCTTCTTTGTTGCGGGCGCCCAAGCTGCCGCCGCGTACGTCACTACTGGTTCGACCGCCGCGACGTAAATCGTCCGGATTATATCGGGGTTGAGGCCCCAGCTCACTCTAGCGGCTTTCGACAGCTGTTTGTAAATATCCAGCGCCTTAAGGCACTGGTTCTGCACGTGCTTGTTGAATGTTAACTTCGCGTCTATTGTGAGCCCCAAGATCTTCACCTCGTCGGACATGGCAATGTCTATCCCTCCCATGCACAGCCTTGGGGTGTCGTACTTAAGCTTTCTTGTTACAACCATTGCACAGGTCTTGTGCGGTGCAAACTTAAGTTTGTTTTCGACTCCCCACTGCTGCACAAAGGAGAGAGCGGCATTGGCCTGTCTCTCTACCTCCAGTGCTGTATCCCCGTCAAATACCAGGACGATGTCGTCCGCAAATGCTTGCGCCCAATCTCCCCTCTCCTCCAATCCTCGCAATAGTGGGTCGAGAAGCAGGTTCCAGAGAATTGGACCACCTATTGACCCTTGCACGCATCCCTGGTTGGTGCTTCGCGTGCTCTCTTCCCCAGCATACCTAACTTTGACTGTTCTGCAGCTAAGATAGCTGTCTAGTAGCCTCCTGATATTTACCGGACACTTTTCCTCAGCCAGTCTAATCTTTACGACAGGCCACCACGCGCAGTCGAAAGCTCCCTCTATATCCAACGACACTAGGGTTA
This sequence comes from Mecyna flavalis, assembly GCA_949319885.1. NCBI lineage: Eukaryota > Metazoa > Arthropoda > Insecta > Lepidoptera > Crambidae > Mecyna > Mecyna flavalis. Next base: position 10,191 of record OX439427.1, on the reverse strand, counting down.
CCAGCTTCTTCAGCTCCATCTTACCCTGGATTCGGTGTATTAGATTATAGAGGGCTCCTTCGGTGCTTCTTTGGGGCATGAAACCGTACTGGCGAGTACTAATCCGCGGTACTAGATGGTATTTGATCCTTGCTACTAGCAGCTTCTCCAGAACCTTGCCTATTACCGGCAACAAACCTATTGGTCTGTATGCCTTGGGTGTTGTGTACGAATCCTTGCCCGGTTTTCTGAGAACCACTACTGTGGCCTCCTTCCAGATGTCCGGGAAGTGGCCTATCTCCAGGCACTTGTTGAAAAGGGCAAGTGATTCTTCTGGGTCCTGCATTAAGGCTCTGCTGCAGATGTCTGCCGTGAAGCCATCCGCTCCGGGCGCCTTCTTGGCATTAAAGCTCCTCAACGCGGTCTGTAGCTCCAGCGGAGTGAACGTCGGGTCGTGATGTTCACCATCCTGCCTCTCGTTCACCCGCTCAGCCGCATTCCTGATACGGCGGTGTAGGGTGCTGTCTGCGCTTTCTAGGTCCCTAGGGTAGAATGTCTCGGCAAGTAGGTCTGCTGATTCTTTGGGGTTTAATTGTCTACCGTCTTTGGTTGTTAGGGTCAAGTCTTCCTGTCTCTTAGCGGTCCTGCTGATAATTCTATAAATCCCCTCCCATACCCCCTCTCTGTCCTGCTTCTCACAGAACTTTTTCCAACTCTCAGTACGGGCTTTCTTGGCTTGGCACTCGTAGATTTCTTTCTGTTGCAGGTATTCTTCGACGACTTTATCTCTCCGACGTGGCGCGGCATTTTTTATTCTCCGACGATACGTGATCATCACTTTCTTCAGCTTAGCGAGCTCCTCACTCCACCAGGGAACTCGAAGGACTTCCATGCCCTTCTTGAGTGGGATCGCTTCTCTACAAGCTGCAGTGACGCTTTCTGTCAGTTTTAGTACCAGTTGTTCAAGTCCTTCTTTGGTTGTTGTTTCACGTATCGTCTCAGTATTAACGTTTTTATCAGCTTTTTGAAGCACCAATGTTTCTCGGAAGAGGTCCCAGTTGGCTTTCTTAGTATTGTACAGTCGGGTGGTTCTTTGGACTCTCATTCCTTTGCTTTTTTGTATTTTCACGTCGAAGAGGATGGTGTTATGGTCAGAGCTTATCATGCCTTGGTCTACCCTCCAATTATCGATAAGCCCTAACAAGTCGTCGGTACATGTTGTTATGTCAACATGGCTTGTGTACGCCCTCGTACCCCTTACGGTGTCAAAAGTGGGCGTACTTCCTCTGTTCAATACCTGCATGTTCGACTCTTCCAGGGTCCCGGACATCTCAACACCCCTGGGGTCTTCTACGGTGCTGCCCCACCAGGTACTCTTTGCGTTGCTGTCGCCACCTATCAACAACATACGCTGCCCAAACTCCTCAATGACCTCCCTCAGCTGCTCCAGGTATGGCCCGAGCGGTTGGTCTGGTTCAAAGTAGAAGGACACCGCGGCGATTTCCCAGGCGCTGGTTCGGATCCTCACTACAACAATATTGTTGGTCGTGAGTTTCGGGCACAGTATGGCGTCGAGTTCGTTGTCAAACACAACTATCGCCGCCTTAACTGTCCCATCTCCTACTTCTGCGTTCTGGAAGACTCTCGCTCCACGGTAATCCTTCATCCTTCGCACCCCTCCCACATACGGCTCCTGGACCAGCGCGAACGCCAATTTGCGTTCGCTGGCCTCCACCATGAGTTCGGCCGTTGCAAGCTCTTTCCTCTGGAGGTTAGCTTGGGCTACTAAATATCCTCTGGTGAGGTTGCCTACCCGTGAGCGACTTGGAACCACCTTAGCAATATGCTATTTTAGCACGCGCCAGTGCCTCCCACCTACGTCGCACTTGGCATTCGCTGCTAAAAGCACTGTGTCCCGTGCTATCATGCTTAGCTGCCACGCAGTTGCAGCACTGAGGTGCTGCTCCCGCGAGCCAGTCCGCACATTTTTCCTTCATGTGGGGTCCTCCACAATGACTGCACTTGGGTTCCTTTTCTTTACAAAATTTGCGACCGTGTCCATAGCCGAGGCAAATGGAACACTGAACCAACGGCGACTGGTCTTCGACTCTAACTTTTTGCAGGTCTATGTGGAGGAAACCCCTCTGCACGAGATTATTGTAGAGCTGCGGCGATACCTTTAAAACTACGTGGGTGTTATGAGGATTCCTTGCCTTTCTCCGGTATCTGAACTCCACTCTGTCTTCAGTCTTAGGTACGCCAGCAAAAATCTCTTTGTTCTGATTTCTCAGAGCTAAGAGGATGTCATCATTGCTGTGGTACTGCAGCACATCCTTGATGACAACCAAGGGATCTTGGTTCTTGACATCCTCGTATTTAAGGTGGTTCCCCGCGCTTTTAAGTCGCTCTTTAACCTTATTTCTTGCTTCCTGAGTTCTGCAACCCACTATTACCTTCCTGTCTTTGACCTTCCTGACTCTCTCTACAGTCACCCATCCGTCCTTAGCATTGACTGCCTTCCTCACCTTCTCCATGACCTCATCACCGGTTTCGGTGTCGTCCGTGGAGCCGATGACAATGGAATGCAGTTCCGATCTCTCCCTTCTCGCCTCCTTGGGAGGTGCTGCCGCTACACTGGCGTATGTGCCTTGGCTGGATTGGTAACTGGTCACGGTCTCTCTCAGCTTCTCCATTTCCCTATATGTATTTTCGATCCTATCCCCTTGTTCCTTAATCATCTTCATCATTATCTCCCCCTCTGCCTTCCCAAAACTATCCCTACTCTGTTCCTGTCTATTATTACCCTCACTAATATTCTGTTTTTCTGTTTCAGGAGTTCCAGTTCCGGTTGTTGCTGCTGCTGCTGCCACCGCCTCCTTTACCAGGGCGTATAGATTGTCAACGGCCTGGGTGATGCCAGACTTAAGGTCCGTTCGCATGTTCCTGGATTCTGACATGCATGTCTTTGCCTTATTTAGCCAATACCTAGCCCGAGTCACTTTGTCGGCGGACTTCGATCCCGGTGAGGACCCTATCGCCTCCATGGACACTCTGCGGGGCTCTACATAGGTAGCGGTTCTTATTCTGGGCTTTTGGGGCGCTCTAGGCACCGATGCAACGGCGCTGGTCATAATGTGCTGCGGCGAATGAGGATGTGTTTTCGACGAACACGGCCTCTGCTCCAGTTTGTCCTCAATTTCGTCGATGCTACGTCTGACATTCGTTGTCTTCCTAGGTGTGGAAGGTCCTGCCTTCTCAACGTCGATGGGTGAGGTCTGGGGGCTCACAACTACTGCTGCCCTCTTGGCAGGGGTTCGCGCGAGAAACATGTTCACGGGTGAGCTGCGTCTCGTCAAAGTGTAAAATGCGCTCAATAGAGCGTTGTACAATTGTCGTTAAAAACGACGCCGTAAAATAAAAGTCTAAAAGTCTTATCCTAACACGAAATATAAAAGTTTGTAAAAGTTGTATAAAATTATTATTTGTCTATTTTCCCTATGTACTAATGTGTGTTTTTATGTTACAGGTCCTGCGGCGTGTCTACGGGTCTGCGTGTTCTTCTACTCTCAATTACCCAGGTAAGTACCTTTTATTGTATTTTTTGTTGAGGTAGAGTCGCCTAATTCCTTAAACGTACCTTGTGCTAGGACCTTAACAGGTTACACAAAAAATTATTTGGAAAAATCGCGAGATTTTTTCCAACTCTACAATTGCTCTATGTAGAGCCTTATTTGTCCTATATATATGTAGGGCTGTCCGAGCCTTCGAGTTTGAAACCAATCTCGTGTCTCTACGATGAATAATCGAGGAGATATCGCAGTTTGAAGTTTTCCAAGATGGCGTCCGAAATGACCTTGGGATCTTGAAAAATTCGTATCTCAGTCGATTTCAACCGCAGCGGAACGCGGTTTTTTCCCGCTGGTTTGCCTTTAGGAGGTCTCTCTATCTACCGATGCAGATTTTTGCGTGGTAGAGCTGCTCTCCTTTTTCACTTTTCGTCCGCGGATGATGTAGAGGGGAGCGGGGGATTGATTCCTAAAAAAGTCCCGATTCCCTACGACGTCTCTGTCAAAAGTTACGGCCGATTTTGTCAAAAAAGAGTGGGGATTCAAGATGGCGGCCGAAACTTTGACAGACGATAACTCCGGTGTTACCGGTCGTAGAGAGGTGTGCGAGGGCTCGTCGCAATCGTCACGCTGTGCTCTACACGTCGCTGTGCTCTGCCCAATTTGGTAGAGCTCCGATTTGGTCGCCGTTCTCTACCTAGAGTCAGCTCCTTATCCTGAGCCTGACTCTCTGGTGCCCCTATTTAGTTCCTCGCCGTTCTCCGAAAACTCGGTGCGGAACTCTACTTTGGTTTCTGCTCTATGTAGAGCGAAAAGCTTGGGACGAGATCTGTAGCTCTCCGCAAGCTACGCAAAATGCCGAAAACCCCAACAATTTAAGCCTAATAGTGACGGAGATATTGAATTTTGAAAATTTTTCCAACTTTTAAAAATAAACACGTAAGTTGAAAATCGACTTCCCCAATTTTGACTCTAGATTTTTTAAACTTAACACCCTTAAAGATCTCGTCCAAAAACCACTTTGCACGGTGAGAGGTTCGCGCTACGACCCTTGTGAGGAAAGTTACAGCCCTTCAAAATTTAGGGGTTGTAAAATTTTATATGTCCCTATTTCGGGATATATACGTCCTAAAATTCCGGCGTTTAAACCAGAGCGTCCCTTATTGCCTACTTTACCGGGATAATCCAAAAACCGAATTTTTTGTCCAATTTTACTATTTATTATGTCCAATTCGGAAAAAGTCAGATTTTTGCCCAAGTTCTCCCTGAAAAATATACCCTTTTTAATATTTTATCCCAAAAAATTTGGAATAAAATGCCTAAAAATGCCCCTAGATGAAATCTATTTTGTCCCAATTTTTAGCGCAAATACTTTTGCTTTTATTAAAGAAAAACCCAACAAAAAGATTTTCTCTAGTTTCTACCCTTACGCAGTCAAACGCTAATAACTACTACGGGTTTTGATGCGCGTGGGTTTTGCAAATTGCGTCTTATTGTGCACAAACAGGCGCGTCTTATGACCTAAAACACAAAATTTTTATTCAACCCCTTATATGATTTTTCCGCTGTAAAAGGGCGGAAATGGGGTGACGTACACAAACAAAACACAATAAAAAATACAATATAAAACCTAAAATTATACTTAAAATATCTAAACACTAAAAATGGGGTTCTCAACCCTCCCTAATTTTCCGGAATTTTTCGGGGGTGTTTTTCACCCTTTTCCAATTTTAAGGCAATTTTGAAATTGAAATAACTCCGAAATTACTCAACCAAAAAATCCGAAATTTTCGGGGGGGTTCAAGGGGGTCCTAAACTAATTTTTTAAAATCTAAAAAGTCTGGGTCGTAGATCTGTTTTGAGATCTATGACTGCTCAAAAATTTTTCACTTTTAAAGTGTCTATAACTTGGGATCCACTTAACTTCCAGGGGTGCTGAAAATTGCTCCCGGCTGCTCCCGTCGTGCTCCCGGCTGCCACTCTCTCAGAAATCCGGAAAATTCCGTATTTCCGGAACCACGTTCCACGTGCTTTCGCAGAAAAACCGCTGTCACTCCCGCAGCTCTTCCCGGAAAATTCCGGGAGAGGTTTCAGTTTGTAGGTCTCACCAAAGCGCACACTTCCACAGTTCCAAATTTGTGGGTCGTAGATCTCGTTTTGGAGATATTGTCACTTTTGTGTTCGAATAACCTCAAATTTGAGGTTATTTTCCGCACTTTTTGGCCAAAGTTGGTCCGATTTGAAAAATTTTTTCACACTCACTTAGCTGGTGTCAGCGCGATTCCAAAGATGTATTGCACTTGTCTATAGCACTTGAAAAACCCACTTTTCCGAATTTTTTGCGCGGAGCTTCGCCGTTTCGTGGCGTCCGCGGGTCCGGCGGGCCGGTTAGGTTAGGTTAGGTTAGGTTAGGTTAGGTTAGGTTAGGTTAGGTTAGGTTAGGTTAGGTTAGGTTAGGTTAGGTTAGGTTAGGTTAGGTTAGGTTAGGTTAGGTTAGGTTAGGTTAGGTTAGGTTAGGTTAGGTTAGGTTAGGTTAGGTTAGGTTAGGTTAGGTTAGGTTAGGTTAGGTTAGGTTAGGTTAGGTTAGGTTAGGTTAGGTTAGGTTAGGTTAGGTTAGGTTAGGTTAGGTTAGGTTAGGTTAGGTTAGGTTAGGTTAGGTTAGGTTAGGTTAGGTTAGGTTAGGTTAGGTTAGGTTAGGTTAGGTTAGGTTAGGTTAGGTTAGGTTAGGTTAGGTTAGGTTAGGTTAGGTTAGGTTAGGTTAGGTTAGGTTAGGTTAGGTTAGGTTAGGTTAGGTTAGGTTAGGTTAGGTTAGGTTAGGTTAGGTTAGGTTAGGTTAGGTTAGGTTAGGTTAGGTTAGGTTAGGTTAGGTTAGGTTAGGTTAGGTTAGGTTAGGTTAGGTTAGGTTAGGTTAGGTTAGGTTAGGTTAGGTTAGGTTAGGTTAGGTTAGGTTAGGTTAGGTTAGGTTAGGTTAGGTTAGGTTAGGTTAGGTTAGGTTAGGTTAGGTTAGGTTAGGTTAGGTTAGGTTAGGTTAGGTTAGGTTAGGTTAGGTTAGGTTAGGTTAGGTTAGGTTAGGTTAGGTTAGGTTAGGTTAGGTTAGGTTAGGTTAGGTTAGGTTAGGTTAGGTTAGGTTAGGTTAGGTTAGGTTAGGTTAGGTTAGGTTAGGTTAGGTTAGGTTAGGTTAGGTTAGGTTAGGTTAGGTTAGGTTAGGTTAGGTTAGGTTAGGTTAGGTTAGGTTAGGTTAGGTTAGGTTAGGTTAGGTTAGGTTAGGTTAGGTTAGGTTAGGTTAGGTTAGGTTAGGTTAGGTTAGGTTAGGTTAGGTTAGGTTAGGTTAGGTTAGGTTAGGTTAGGTTAGGTTAGGTTAGGTTAGGTTAGGTTAGGTTAGGTTAGGTTAGGTTAGGTTAGGTTAGGTTAGGTTAGGTTAGGTTAGGTTAGGTTAGGTTAGGTTAGGTTAGGTTAGGTTAGGTTAGGTTAGGTTAGGTTAGGTTAGGTTAGGTTAGGTTAGGTTAGGTTAGGTTAGGTTAGGTTAGGTTAGGTTAGGTTAGGTTAGGTTAGGTTAGGTTAGGTTAGGTTAGGTTAGGTTAGGTTAGGTTAGGTTAGGTTAGGTTAGGTTAGGTTAGGTTAGGTTAGGTTAGGTTAGGTTAGGTTAGGTTAGGTTAGGTTAGGTTAGGTTAGGTTAGGTTAGGTTAGGTTAGGTTAGGTTAGGTTAGGTTAGGTTAGGTTAGGTTAGGTTAGGTTAGGTTAGGTTAGGTTAGGTTAGGTTAGGTTAGGTTAGGTTAGGTTAGGTTAGGTTAGGTTAGGTTAGGTTAGGTTAGGTTAGGTTAGGTTAGGTTAGGTTAGGTTAGGTTAGGTTAGGTTAGGTTAGGTTAGGTTAGGTTAGGTTAGGTTAGGTTAGGTTAGGTTAGGTTAGGTTAGGTTAGGTTAGGTTAGGTTAGGTTAGGTTAGGTTAGGTTAGGTTAGGTTAGGTTAGGTTAGGTTAGGTTAGGTTAGGTTAGGTTAGGTTAGGTTAGGTTAGGTTAGGTTAGGTTAGGTTAGGTTAGGTTAGGTTAGGTTAGGTTAGGTTAGGTTAGGTTAGGTTAGGTTAGGTTAGGTTAGGTTAGGTTAGGTTAGGTTAGGTTAGGTTAGGTTAGGTTAGGTTAGGTTAGGTTAGGTTAGGTTAGGTTAGGTTAGGTTAGGTTAGGTTAGGTTAGGTTAGGTTAGGTTAGGTTAGGTTAGGTTAGGTTAGGTTAGGTTAGGTTAGGTTAGGTTAGGTTAGGTTAGGTTAGGTTAGGTTAGGTTAGGTTAGGTTAGGTTAGGTTAGGTTAGGTTAGGTTAGGTTAGGTTAGGTTAGGTTAGGTTAGGTTAGGTTAGGTTAGGTTAGGTTAGGTTAGGTTAGGTTAGGTTAGGTTAGGTTAGGTTAGGTTAGGTTAGGTTAGGTTAGGTTAGGTTAGGTTAGGTTAGGTTAGGTTAGGTTAGGTTAGGTTAGGTTAGGTTAGGTTAGGTTAGGTTAGGTTAGGTTAGGTTAGGTTAGGTTAGGTTAGGTTAGGTTAGGTTAGGTTAGGTTAGGTTAGGTTAGGTTAGGTTAGGTTAGGTTAGGTTAGGTTAGGTTAGGTTAGGTTAGGTTAGGTTAGGTTAGGTTAGGTTAGGTTAGGTTAGGTTAGGTTAGGTTAGGTTAGGTTAGGTTAGGTTAGGTTAGGTTAGGTTAGGTTAGGTTAGGTTAGGTTAGGTTAGGTTAGGTTAGGTTAGGTTAGGTTAGGTTAGGTTAGGTTAGGTTAGGTTAGGTTAGGTTAGGTTAGGTTAGGTTAGGTTAGGTTAGGTTAGGTTAGGTTAGGTTAGGTTAGGTTAGGTTAGGTTAGGTTAGGTTAGGTTAGGTTAGGTTAGGTTAGGTTAGGTTAGGTTAGGTTAGGTTAGGTTAGGTTAGGTTAGGTTAGGTTAGGTTAGGTTAGGTTAGGTTAGGTTAGGTTAGGTTAGGTTAGGTTAGGTTAGGTTAGGTTAGGTTAGGTTAGGTTAGGTTAGGTTAGGTTAGGTTAGGTTAGGTTAGGTTAGGTTAGGTTAGGTTAGGTTAGGTTAGGTTAGGTTAGGTTAGGTTAGGTTAGGTTAGGTTAGGTTAGGTTAGGTTAGGTTAGGTTAGGTTAGGTTAGGTTAGGTTAGGTTAGGTTAGGTTAGGTTAGGTTAGGTTAGGTTAGGTTAGGTTAGGTTAGGTTAGGTTAGGTTAGGTTAGGTTAGGTTAGGTTAGGTTAGGTTAGGTTAGGTTAGGTTAGGTTAGGTTAGGTTAGGTTAGGTTAGGTTAGGTTAGGTTAGGTTAGGTTAGGTTAGGTTAGGTTAGGTTAGGTTAGGTTAGGTTAGGTTAGGTTAGGTTAGGTTAGGTTAGGTTAGGTTAGGTTAGGTTAGGTTAGGTTAGGTTAGGTTAGGTTAGGTTAGGTTAGGTTAGGTTAGGTTAGGTTAGGTTAGGTTAGGTTAGGTTAGGTTAGGTTAGGTTAGGTTAGGTTAGGTTAGGTTAGGTTAGGTTAGGTTAGGTTAGGTTAGGTTAGGTTAGGTTAGGTTAGGTTAGGTTAGGTTAGGTTAGGTTAGGTTAGGTTAGGTTAGGTTAGGTTAGGTTAGGTTAGGTTAGGTTAGGTTAGGTTAGGTTAGGTTAGGTTAGGTTAGGTTAGGTTAGGTTAGGTTAGGTTAGGTTAGGTTAGGTTAGGTTAGGTTAGGTTAGGTTAGGTTAGGTTAGGTTAGGTTAGGTTAGGTTAGGTTAGGTTAGGTTAGGTTAGGTTAGGTTAGGTTAGGTTAGGTTAGGTTAGGTTAGGTTAGGTTAGGTTAGGTTAGGTTAGGTTAGGTTAGGTTAGGTTAGGTTAGGTTAGGTTAGGTTAGGTTAGGTTAGGTTAGGTTAGGTTAGGTTAGGTTAGGTTAGGTTAGGTTAGGTTAGGTTAGGTTAGGTTAGGTTAGGTTAGGTTAGGTTAGGTTAGGTTAGGTTAGGTTAGGTTAGGTTAGGTTAGGTTAGGTTAGGTTAGGTTAGGTTAGGTTAGGTTAGGTTAGGTTAGGTTAGGTTAGGTTAGGTTAGGTTAGGTTAGGTTAGGTTAGGTTAGGTTAGGTTAGGTTAGGTTAGGTTAGGTTAGGTTAGGTTAGGTTAGGTTAGGTTAGGTTAGGTTAGGTTAGGTTAGGTTAGGTTAGGTTAGGTTAGGTTAGGTTAGGTTAGGTTAGGTTAGGTTAGGTTAGGTTAGGTTAGGTTAGGTTAGGTTAGGTTAGGTTAGGTTAGGTTAGGTTAGGTTAGGTTAGGTTAGGTTAGGTTAGGTTAGGTTAGGTTAGGTTAGGTTAGGTTAGGTTAGGTTAGGTTAGGTTAGGTTAGGTTAGGTTAGGTTAGGTTAGGTTAGGTTAGGTTAGGTTAGGTTAGGTTAGGTTAGGTTAGGTTAGGTTAGGTTAGGTTAGGTTAGGTTAGGTTAGGTTAGGTTAGGTTAGGTTAGGTTAGGTTAGGTTAGGTTAGGTTAGGTTAGGTTAGGTTAGGTTAGGTTAGGTTAGGTTAGGTTAGGTTAGGTTAGGTTAGGTTAGGTTAGGTTAGGTTAGGTTAGGTTAGGTTAGGTTAGGTTAGGTTAGGTTAGGTTAGGTTAGGTTAGGTTAGGTTAGGTTAGGTTAGGTTAGGTTAGGTTAGGTTAGGTTAGGTTAGGTTAGGTTAGGTTAGGTTAGGTTA